>CM077643.1:51692604-61692604 GCA_039707465.1 Rhabdophis nuchalis | reverse complement strand
ATTTTATGAAGAACAGAAAATTGCCTTGCGAAGCTTAGTAAAATTGATTTTTCATTTACATTATTTATCTCCAATTGTTGTGCATTCTCTAACTCACTGAATGAATACTCACAAACATTTTAAGCTCCTCACTGATGAGCAGTAAAAAGCAGTGTTTATTGTATGGGTTGCAAACTTTGAATACTG
Organism: Rhabdophis nuchalis; assembly: GCA_039707465.1. Taxonomy (NCBI): domain Eukaryota; kingdom Metazoa; phylum Chordata; class Lepidosauria; order Squamata; family Natricidae; genus Rhabdophis; species Rhabdophis nuchalis. The sequence continues at coordinate 61,692,418 of CM077643.1, read as the reverse complement.
AACAGAAGATGAATTGTTGGCATAATGAATGTATTCATCAATTGAAATACAAATGGTATAAGCACAAAGATAAGGAACTAAAAAGGTGCATTCTTCATAAAGCCCCATCTTTCTTACAGTTTTTGCTAAAATGAAATGCATATTCTAAAAAAGATTATTTACAGTTTAAATGTTTACACAATGTACAGTATATTGGAAAGTATTTTGCACGCCTTAATTAATATATTCCCAGTTACTAAATATTTCTCTATTACCCTTAAGTATTTTAGCCATTGTTTTAAGTTAATGTACAACACAATTTTAATTCAAAACCAAAGAGTCAAGTTGGATTTGAATTGAGAGAACTATTTAGGGTACCTAATTATAAAATTTGCTAACAGTGGTGCTTTTTTTGTTTTTATTGCTTACAAAAAGGGCCTGTTTTTAAATGAAAGTTTATGTATAGCAGTCATAGTAGCACTGTGCAGTGATACTTTTTGCTATATAATGATAACATTCCTGGTTCTCAGGCAGATGAACTTAAAATTCGAAGGACTTAAATATGTCTTGCGCCTTTGAATTTATTTGGGTGATAATTTTATCATAGCTAAAAATTTAGTCCAGGAATTTACACTATTAAACTGTTATAATGCCATATTTCATTTTGTACATTTATTTAAAAATATCAAGTGCACAAACAATTGAGTAGATGTATGCTCACATTTAGACCTATAAGAGGAAATGTACTTTACATAGTTGACTTCATACTCCTTTGTGAATAACCTAGTCATGTTTATTGCTTACTGATTTATGTTAGAGATTGTACATTTAAATAAAGGCACATAAATGATCTATACAATGGGTCTTATGCTCTTATGACCTCATCTCACTTAAAAAAAATATATGGAGCTTTTGTTTGTATGGGTTACATTTATCAATATTTACTATATTAAAAATTATAATTGATGTATTCACTGCCTCTGTCATTTCTCATAATAGTTTGAAGGGATTTTAATACTGAATTGTTTTTCAAAATAGGCTGGCACGTATTTTTGATTTTGAGGACCTGTGAGAAGGGACCTATGATTAAGAAAAAATTGATATAGAGTAATAAGTAAATGTAGCCAGTGTTTCTCATTAGAAGTGCACATGCCCTTCGCACAGTCATTCAGGCCCTCGTGACGTCCCGACTCGACTACTGTAATGCTCTCTACATGGGGCTTCCCTTGAGGTGCACTCGAAAGCTACAGTTAGTGCTGAATGCAGCCGCGCGGGTGATTACGAGAGCCTCTAGATGCTCCCATATAACACCGATCCTGCGCGAGCTGCACTGGCTTCCTGTGGTCTTTCGGGTGCGCTTCAAGGTCCTGACGACCATCTTCAAAGCGCTCCATGGCTCAGGACCTAACTACATGCGAGACCGTCTCCTGCCCCATACGTCCCTTAGACCGATACGCTCCCACAGAGAGGGCCTTCTCAGGGTGCCGTCGGCCGGACAATGCCGACTGGCGACACCCAAGGGAAGGGCCTTCTCTGTGGCCGGCCCCGCCCTGTGGAACGACCTACCCCCTGAATTCTGTACCATTACTGACCTCTGCCTCTTCCGCCAGTATTTAAAAACACATTTGTTTCATCAAGCCGGCCTTGCATAGCCTCCGCTGTTGACTAGTTTAGATAGTTTTAAAATGGGGGGTTTTAATTGGTTTTAGCACAGGATTTCATATTTAATAGGCTTTTAAAATTTTATATTTTTGTATTGTTTTATATATTATTTTAATTTTCCTGTGCGCCGCCCTGGGTCCTTTTGGAGAAGGGCGGGATATAAATCGAATAAAATAAAATTAAAATAAAATAAAATAACATGAGTTGTATGGATGGAAGTTTGTTTCCTCTCAATTAATAATCAGAGGTCTTCAAACTTGGCCACTTTAACACTTGTGGACTTCAACTCCCAGAATTCTCCAGCCAGCTAAGCCAGGGGTCTGCAAAGTCGGCTCTTTTAAGACTGGTGGACTTCAACTCCCAGAATTCCCCAGCCAGCTATGCTGGCTGGGGAACTCTGGGAGTTGAAGTCCACCAGTCTTAAAAGAGCCGACTTTGCAGACCCTTGAGCTAAGCTATGCTGGCTGGAGAATTCTGGGAGTTGAAGTCCACAAGTGTTAAAGTGGCCAGGTTTGGGAACCCCTCTGCCCTACATGCTAAAATCTGCACCCAAAACCAAGTTGGGGTTGATAAATGTACGCTTCAGAAACATGCCCTTAGTGCTTCAGGGTGGTTGGACTGCGGCTTTCCAGCAGTGGGCGTTCCGGCTGCGATGGAGGAGCAGTGCGGTCCCATCGGGATGTGATCATCCCCCGATTCCCCAACTCCGACACGCCGTCTCGTTACGGGGAGCAGGCCCACTTTAGAGGCCGGCGTAGCGGAGGACGGGAGGTTTCGCTTCAGCCTGAAGCCCCGCCCCCCTCCCGGACTTTGGCTGCTCGTCCTTTTGGCTCCTCCTTCCATTCCCTCCCCGTCCCCCGTCCCCCGTGCCAAGCGCGTGGGGTCGGTTGCTTAGCAACCTCCAGGCGTTTTTGTCAACTGCAACCATGTCGGACGAAGAGGAGGCGGTGGCGGAGGCAGAAGAGATCATTCGCAGCCAGAGGATCTTCCTCAACCACTTGGACACCTATTGCGGCAAAAACATTGGGAAGGTGGGGGCGCAAGGCTGCACTGCTTAGAACCGGGAGGGAAGGTGGTCGTCCGCTTCGGGGCGCAGCGCGGACCCCCAGATGCATCTCCATCACAGCATTGGGGAAGGAGTCCACACGGCTTTCTTTTTTCTTTTTCCAGTCGTGATATATAAATTATAAACGTCTGTAGAGATTCTCAGTCATCCAGGTCATGGTTGTCCCAAAGGTGCTTTTTTTCAGGAGGCAATTGGATTTTCTTGTTTTTCCTTCGAAGATGTTTTGCTTCTCATTCCAAAAACTTCTTCATCTCTGCCTGGGTGGTGGGGAATGGGAGGGTTTCTATTCCTTGCAGACGGCTGGTCATTTGCATCCTTTTAAGCACTCTTGAGGTTTATCTGTGTCCTCAGGGTTACCTGGATAACGCTAAGGGTTCCTGTAGTCTGCTTCTCCCCCCCCCCACCCCAGAAATCATAATCCCACACCATTCGAAGGGTGCTCATCCCAATAGCATAGCTAAATTATAATTCTTTCAACAGATTAATTGTATGGGTGAGAAAGGAAATGAGGTATGTCTGAATATTTGGTAGCTGATGGTATAAGTTTAATGCAAGATATCCCACTTTTCCTACGCAGTCCTTCAAAGCAGCCGATTTTTCCAATCCCCAATATTCAGTGTGATCATCTGTAGTAATAAGATCCAGGGTTAGACTGAGAGCCTTCAAGGGTCTTCCCAATGTTATGATCTCTAAACCCCACTGTCTCTGTATTTGAAGTAAAATGTTTTATCTTCAAAGCAGATTACAAAGGGATTATATGTCAATTACAGTTTTATGTGTTTTGGGAGCCCTCCTGATATTTATCTGCAGGAAATCGGTCATCATGAACTCAGTATATTCTGTCCTAGGTGATAAATAATGATTATGAAGATTGTAGCTATTTGATATGAATGCAAAAAGAAGCTTGAAAATGAAGAATCAACTTGACTTCGGACAACATATTTTCTGCCCAAGTTAGGCCTTTCTCCCATGTTGTTTTTAACTAAATATAGTATTTTCATACCTTTTACTTCCTTCCCAGCCCCTAGATCTTATTTCATTCTTAAAAACGTATTTATTAAATTTATATGTTGGCATCTTGCTGTCACACAACTCTGAGCTGCTTACAACATAATAAGAATAGTACTGCAAAATATTAAAACAGTAAGTATAAAAACAGAATTAACACAATTAACAAGTCAAAACAAAAAGTGGAACCCTTGTATTTAATCCAATAACCATTTCCAAAATCACACACCTCCATCCAGGCTCCAGAACAATGCCCAAGAAATGTTTTAAACCCTTTGTGGAAGGTGGGCATAGATTTTACCTCAAGGGGTACAATATTCCAAAGGATGAGAGCCAGGACAGAAAAGGCTGTCCTCTTGAACTCTGCCAACCATATTTTGTAAAGATTAAATCTTGCTGCTTCTTCATATTAATATCTTTATCTTTGTATTTTCCCCCCTCTTGGGACAGAATTTTGATTATTTTGTATCTTTTATTTATTTTTCACATTTTTGAACTGCCCATGCCCCTCAATGTATAACATACTTGCAATAGTGTATTCAGTTAATTCAATTCATCAAAAGTTCTAGTGCCAATTGACACTCATTTACTAAATACATGGGATTGCACGAGATTGTAGGCTAAAATGTGGTTGTCTAGTTTCTCATGCAAACATAGCTACCCTATATATTCTCCAATACTTTGTCAAAGCCAGGACTCAAACACCCCCTTACCAATGTAGATAACTGAATGTGGCAGTGTAGGTAGCTGCAAGTTACTAAAGATATAATTGTACAGTGAAAGACAGGTTATTCAGTCTCTTGCATTGCTGCAACACCATGGGTGGAGGGTTGGGGTTGATTGTGAGGAGGGCTTATCTATAATCAGGAATTCTGTGATTGAGACACTGTGGTGTGAATACTTATTCATAGAATTGGGCTGTAGCTTGCGATGTTGCTGCGGTATCAATTCTTGCTCCATAGGATTCCTTCCTGAGTTTCGGGAACTGATATTTGGGCTGATAATAGAGAATTTCCATTGTCTGGAAATTCCAGCCTTCGTGCCCTAGAAGTTGGTGCTTGGATGTTTATGTCTTCCATGAGCTTGTCTCTGATAATGTCAGGCCTATCATATGTAGTGGTCATAGAGTACTGTATAAAGTCCCTCCCCCCTCTGGATAGTTGCGTCATCTAGAAAGGTTACCATCAAATTTACATTCTGATCATTTGCTAGTTACCTGTGACTTTCACAAAGTAATGGCACCTATTCAGATGGTGTACCCCTAATACAGTATATCCATTTAATCTTCAAAGGCTGCTTGGAGATTTTCTCAAATTTCTGGTGAACAATCAAGATATGGGCATTATTGCCTTCAAATGTTTTCTTTTTGGGGTCCAGTTCTGATTGATACTGTGATTCACTGAGGCCTTCAGGAAATGAAATACCAGAAACAATAACAAGTATGCCTATTCCAAACAGCATTGGCCTAGCCCTAGCTGAACATCTAGAGAGAAGCTATATATAGTGACATATTTGTCAAAATTTTGGGAGAATGTAAAATAGAAGATGTCATTTTTCTGGGGCAGTTACAATGCTTTTGAACCACCTCTCAATTGACATCAGGCTATCTTTTTTACTTTAGGAAAATGTTGAAGAGCTAGCTATTTTGAGGACAGTTGCAATAATAATTGGTTTTTAATCAGATTGTGGAATTTAAACATGTTCTCCATAATATGCCACTAAGAAAAATTGAATGCAACAGGGTAGAGGTTTGATCAATAAATACTATATGTTTTGAATGTGGACAAAATAGGGAACTGGGTTTATAATAAATTATGGGTGAAAGGTTTCTGTTTTTTAATTGGAATAGAATAGAATAGAATAGAATAGAATAGAATAGAATTCTTTATTGGCCAAGTGTGATTGGACATACAAGGAATTTGTCTTTGGTGCATCTGCTCTCAGTGTACATAAAAAAACAAGCTACATTCGTCAAGAATAAGGTACAACACTTAATGATAGTCATAGGGAACAAATAAGCAATCAGGAAGCAATCAATATCAACATAAATTGTAAGGATACAAGCAACAAAGTTATAGTCATGTAATCATAAGTGGGAGGAGATGGGTGATAGGAAAAATGGGAAGACTAATAGTAATAGTAATGCAGCCTTAGTGAATAGTTTGACAATGGTGAGGGAATTGTTTGTTAAGCAGAGTGATGGCGTTCAGGGGAAAAACTGTTCTCATGACTAGTTGTCTTGGTGTGCAGTGCTCTATAGCTTCGTTTTGAGGGTACGAATTGAAACAATTTATGTCCAGGATGCGAGGGGTCTGTAAATATTTTCACAGCCCTTTTTTTTTTTTACTTGTGTAGTATACAGGTCCTCAGTGGAAGGCAGATTGGTTGTAATTGTTTTTTCTGAAGTTCTAATTGTCCTCTGAAGTCTGTCTTGTTACGTTGCAGGCTCAATAATTCCTCTGTAGAACTGTAGTAGCAGCTCTTTGGGCAATTTGAGCTTCCTGAGTTGGCGCAGAAAGCACAATCTTTGTTGTGCTTTTCTGATGACGTTTTTGATGTTAGATGTCCATTTTAATTCTTGAGATATGATAGAACCTAGAAATTTGAAGGTCTCTGCTGTTGATACTGTGTTGTCTAGTATTGTAAGAGGTGGTAGTATGGGAGGGTTACTCCTAAAATCTACCACCATTTCTACAGTTTTGAGTGTGTTCAGTTCCAGATTGTTCCAGTCGCACCATGAGGCTCGTTGTTCAACCTCACGTCTGTATGCGGTTTCTTTTTTGTTTAAAACATTTTTTTTATTTTTAAATAAACACAAATAAACATAACAAAAAACCAAAAAACAATAAAACCATTTTCTATTACAAATTGTAGAAAGTGTTTCAGTTGGTTACAACATTTCTGTGCATCCCTTCAATAGTTATCACTTACAATTCATATCAAATCACATATTTTTAGTTCAAATATTTTTATATATATTGTGATTATTATACTTCAACCTTCATTTGACTATGATTGTTTTTACCATTTATATGAAATATTCTAAATCTAAAATAAAATTTTATAATGGCATTCTATTAGATCTTCCTAAAATTATCTAATAACATTACATCTTTATAACCTATTTTAAATAAAAAGTGGTTATATTTAATAACAAAGCTTTTAAACCTCTCATAATCGCTATTTATAGTTTATATAAAATTTCATATTATCAAACATATATATATGCATTATTATCATTATTAATCATTATTTGACTATAACTATTATCATTTCATTTTATACATAATACTAATAACTAGATTTAAATTAGTTTTTATTATACACTTTCATTGCATCAACCTGTAATAGTGCAGTCTTATATCTCTTGCCATTTGTAGCATTAGTATTCTGGTTACTTTCTTGGTAAATCTTGTATGGACTTCTCTTTGCAACTTGTTGTTCCTTTCGTATCTCATGAAAACTCAAAACGCTGCAACTGCTCCTTCCATCAGCTTATCTTTGGTTATCACTAGTGCTTCTGTCAAGATTTCTCTCCTTACCTCCATCACTTTTTCTCTCTTTTCTTCTTCTATACTTTGAAATTTGGGGTAGAGTTCCAGTTGATTATGAATAGATAGCAAAAAGAGAAAACAAGAGTGCATAAGATCTCATATCAATTTGTTCATTTCACAGTGCTTGTTCTTAAGACTTGTTAAAACTACTTGTTATTGGGTAGTTGAACAGAAATTTAAGAGGGTTGTATGGACATATAGATATGTGAGAATGATCTTGTGAGACAGGAAGAAAAGCTGCAGACTGGATAATCTATGTGTAAAAGATACATCAGTTCCATAAGAGGGAGGCAGGGGGAGGCAAGGGTGGAAACATTTGAGAAGGGACCCTTCGAGAGTAAAAGGAAAACATTCAGTGCTGTAAAATTATGTTAATAAGCCTTGCAATATAGATAGAGCTAGTACTTTTGATTGTGCTTCTTGTCTGCTCTACATGAAATACTGTATGTTGCCTAGGTGGACAGATGTGTGTGAGGGGGGAGACACACACACACACACACACACACACACACAGAATAATGAATAACTGTAATTAATAACATTGAATTACCTTCCCCCATCTTATCATTTATTGTACATCATTTAAGTATCTGGCCAGTTGTATTGTTGGAGCCGCCTTGGAAGAAATAGCAGAGGAAGAGGAAGAAGATGATGAAGCAAGATCAGTTGTTGAAGTTGGGCCCCCTAAACCAAAAGAAGGAATATATCAAATAGTGGGAACTCTTTCACAGGCAGAGAATGCAAAACCAGATTTTGCCATGGAAGTATATACAGTAAGTATTCATTTTATTGAATAAAATCCTTGATGTGCATTTGATTGGCATATAATTTTTTAAATGCAGGAACTTACAATATAAAGCAGCAAAAGAAAGTATATTGTGGATATAGGCATTATTAGGTAGGGAAAGGAGTAACAAATCATAAAGTGTGTATTGTAATAAAGCAAATTCAAGCCATTTTCTCCATATACTTCAATATTACATGCCAATGAAAACCAATTTTGAGTTTTCATATTATCTTTAATGCTCTTTGCTCTTAGGAGAAGGATGTCTGGTGCCTGGAGTTTTATATAAAATATATATTAAAAGGTGGGAAACAAACAACAAATAAGGTTTCCCTGTGCAAAAACATAATGGAAGTACTGTTTTCTGCTACTTGGAAACTATATTGCATTTACAGAGATTCAGACAATATACAGTATGTCTTTTCAGAAGTTGATTCATATACAGCTTTTTCAAACCCCTATATTTTGCATCCCATACCTCTGCAGTGCTTTCCTTGTTGCATTCCATTTGACATTTCATACTAGTTTAATGATAAATCACTGAAAAAACACTATGATTTTAAAGCCAGCTGTGTCATAATCATGCCAAATTTTATCTTTGGTGATTAAATTCAGCTAGGCAGTGAGAGATTTATATCAGATGAATATCAATGGGAAAAACCCACAATAACCTAAAATAAATTGTTTGTTTTCAGACAACTTCTCGAGATGAGTTGCTAGTTCACATGTTAGAATGTGATATCATTATTTATAACATCACTGAAGATACCAAACAAATTGAGGAGGCAACCTGGGCAGCAACAGGTCAGTCAAATTCGTTCTTTAAATAGTATGGAGAATGCAATAATCTTGTATTACCGAACTTTAGACAGTAAATCTAATTTAGCATTAAATTATAAATAATGTTCTCAAATCCTTCAGAAATTCAATTGGGCATATCTTGCTGTAGTTTTCCTTATTTTTAAATTTGTGCTAAATATAAAGGATCTCAAGATATTCATACTGAGTGACTATTTGTCCAGTGACAATGCTGGATTAAATGGCTTGATCCAAGTGCACAGGTATACTTTAGCAGTGCTTATCATAATGCTTAAATGGGAATGCAAAGGATATGCTCCTTGTGATGCGACAGAGGATAATCATACACTACTTAAGTCATATGTTTTCAAACTGACTCTAGCTTCAAAATTATTCTGTATATGGGGGTATCAAACTGGCAGCCCACGGGCTAGATGCATCACATGCAGGCCACACCCACCCTGGCTCCACAAAGGCAAAAAAATCACATCACATGATGTCATGTGATGCAATCGAGTTTGACACCCATGCTGTATAATCATATACGTAAGCAGAAAGCAGTTAAGGAGAGGCAGTGAAAAAGCGTGAATCCCTGATGATTAGAGGACTGGAGACTAAGACATATGAAGAACGGCTGCAGGAGCTGGGTATGTCTAGTTTGATGAAGAGAAGGACCAGGGGAGACATGATAGCAGTGTTCCGATATCTCAGAGGGTGCCACAAAGAAGAGGGAGTCAAACTTTTCTCCAAGGCACCTGGGGGCAGGACAAGGAGCAATGGGTGGAAACTAACCAAGGAGAGAAGCAACTTAGAACTAAGGAGAAATTTCCTGACAGTAAGAACAATTAACCTCTGGAACAGCTTGCCTCCAGCAGTTGTGAATGCCCCAACCCTGGAAGTCTTTAAAAAGATGTTAGACAGCCATTTGTCTGAAATGGTATAAGGTTCCTGCCCATGCAGGGGGTTGGACTAGAAGACCTACAACTGATGATTTGCGCATGCGCGAGATGGAGGTCGCGCCGCGAAACGCGGCTTGAAGCCAGGGGGTCGTTTAGACCTAGGAGGACGTAGCCAGCCCTCGTCGGTCATCTCCGAGGGCTGGCCCAGCAAGAGGACACCCCTGCCGCCACTCCGGGCCGCTCGGAAATGAAGAGCGAGCCCTGTGAGTGACGGCAGGACGGAGAGCAGGGCAGGGCGGGCCCGAATCGGCCTTTTGCGGCCTGGAGCGTCCCGGCGCGGCTGGAGGTAGGAAGCAGGCCGCGAAGCCGGGACGCGGAAGAAACAGACTTGCCAGGCCATGTCGGGTCGGGCCGGGAGGACTACCATCAGGCCGCATGGCCTATGCTGGGCCTGGCGGCCCAATAACCCGATCCCGACCGGCGGTATTTCCCATCTTATCCCACCCGACCTGAGGCTGGAGGCTGGAGGTGGAAACGGCTGGCGTGTTTTAAGGCTTGTTGCTTGTGGGTGGATGGCTGATGGAATGTTGATGGAACGGAGCTGGATTGCTGATGGAATGGAGCTGGATTGCTGATGGAATGGAGCTGGATTGCTGATTGCTGATTGCTGATGGAGTGGAGCTGGATTGCTGATGGAATGGAGCTGGATTGCTGATGGAATGGAGCTGGATTGCTGATGGAATGGAGTTGGTGTTGGAGGAGTGGAGAAGGTGAGAGGAGAGGAAGATTGGATGAGAGGATGGAGTGAAGAGAGGAGGAACGAGGAGAAGGAAGGAAGGAAAGTGATGGAAGAAGGAGTAGGAGATGGGAGAGATGGATGAAGAAGCCAAGCAGCCGGGTCGTTGGTGGATCATGGCCGAAGATGACCCAGGAACACCTCAAAGTGTGTGCTTTGGACTTGGGAGTAAACCGTGGCAGCACATGGCAGCACTTTACATCAGGCCGCACAAGGGACCATCTAGTCGTGCGGCACTAAGTGCGGACTGAGGCCGGTGTTGCCGAAGAAGACAGATGGATGGGGTGGTGTTAAGACTGAATTGTGATCCCCCCCACCCGAAAGAGCTAAGTCTGACTGTCTGAACTGTTTTATCCCTCTGCTCTTTTAGAACTGCGTCCATTTGCACAATTTTATCACTTGTCACTTTACTTGCCCTGGACTCTATTTGTGGACTCTATTTGTGAACTTGCTCTGTGTCCCCTGGGTTGGATGACCTCTATGTTTTTAGCAGTGTATTCCAGGTGTGATCTCCTTTGCCTGCGGGAGGCCCCCCTCTCGCAGGCCTGGCCCCCCTATCTAACACGGGCCCACCTCGAGGATGGACTGATAGCTCCTGAGAGGTGGGCGAAGCGCAAATTAAGGGGGTTTTTATTTAAATTTTTAATTCGGATTTTAGGGGGTTCCAGGGTGGGGGGGGGAAATAGTCCTGGGAGGAAATGGCAAATGAGTGGGCCGGCCGGCGGAAGAGGAGTAACGGAGGGAGGGGAAGGGGGGGTCGCTTCCACTGAAGCATTTTCCATCGATCTGGTCTTAGGGAGGGGCAGGGGCGGTGGGAGGCGGAATAGGCGTCATCGGTTGGAAGACCGTGGCCGCTGGACACAGGCGGTCACGCGCTCCAACTCTCCGTCCTCCCATCGCAGACTAGGTGGGCAGGACTCACAGACTCGGGGCCCGAAGCTGATGTTATGCAACGCCAGGTCCGTGGTTCAGAAAGCCCCCCTCATCTGTGACCTTGTGTCAGAGGGGGACCCGGACCTGGTGGGTATAACGGAAACCTGGTTGGGCCATGAAGGGGGTATACCCCTCGTGGACATCTGCCCACCAGGTTACCGCGCCTTCCATCAGCCTAGGGCCCTAGGGAGGGGTGGGGGGGTGGCGATTATCGTAAAGGAAGGTCTTGAGCCGAAGGAGACCACGGTCCCCCAGACAACCGGGTGTGAATCTCTCTGCGTGAGATGGGGCCTAGGGAGGCAGTTGGGCGTGTTAGTTGTATACCTGGCTCCTCGCTATGCAACAACAGCCCTGCCCGAGCTCCTAGAGGTGATAGCCGAGGCGGCGGTTGAGACCCCCAGACTGGTAGTCATGGGGGACTTTAACTTGCCGTCGGCGGGCGAAGCCTCTGGAGCAGCTCGGGAGTTCATGGCCTCCATGACGGCCATGGACCTGACCCAGGTAGTTTTAGGTCCCACTCACGAGGGGGGGAACACACTGGATCTCATCTTTGTCTCGGGACAGTGGAGTCGCGATCTGGGAATAGGGGACTTAGTCATCACTCCCTTGTCATGGACAGATCACGCTCTCCTCCGGCTGGACTTTCCAATCGCTCCACCTCACCGCGGGGAGGCGGAACCGGACACTCCTAGATGGTTCCGCCCCAGGCTTCTAATGGACCCGGAAAGGTTCCAGAGGGAGCTTGGGCCAATTCCTGTGATCCTGCCCCGCGACTCGACTGAGGACCTAGTGGCCGCATGGTTAAGTGCGGCCACGGGGGCCTTGGACCGAGTCGCGCCCTTGCGGCCTCTCTTGCGGCGACGAATCACCCAGGCTCCCTGGTTTACTGAGGAGCTTCGGGGGATGAAACGCCACAAGAGACGCCTAGAGAGCAGATGGAGATCCTCTCGCTCCGAAGCCGACCGAACACTAGTGAGAACCCATATTAGGGCTTACTTAGTGGCGATAAGGGTGGCCAAACGTGAGTATTGTGCCACCCTAATTGCATCCGCAGATAACCGCCCTGCCGCCCTGTTTGGGGTGACCCGCTCCCTCCTTCACCAGAGGCCGCGGGAAGCCCCTCTACAAGGGCGAGCAGAGGAATTTGGGATTTATCTGCAGGAGAAAATCACTCGGATTCGGAATGAGCTACCCTCCATCGACAGTGGTCCTGTGGGACTGTCCGAGACTAGTCTTGAGGTTCCTGCTTGGGAGGAGTTTGACTTTGTTACCACCGAGGATATGGACAGGCTGTCAAGGAAACTTAGAGCGACCACATGTTTATTGGACCCGTGTCCCTCCTGGCTTGTACTGGCATCCTGGGAGACGACACGAGGCTGGCTCCAGGGCATTGTCAACGCATCTTTGAGTGAGGGGTCCTTGCCTGCCGTCTTGAAAGAGGCGGTAGTGAGGCCCCTCCTCAAGAAGCCGTCCCTGGACCCAGCTTTACTAGAGAACTATCGTCCAGTCTCCAACCTTCACTTTCTGGTGAAGGTTGTTGAGAGTGTGGTAGCCCAACAGTTTCCTCAACACCTGGAGGAAGTTGATTATCTAGACCCGCGCCAGTCCGGCTTCCGACCCGGTCACAGTACCGAGACGGCATTGGTCGCGTTGGTTGATGATCTCTGGAGGGCGCGGGATAGAGGGTATTCCTCTATCCTAGTCCTATTAGACCTCTCGGCGGCTTTTGATACCATCGACCATGGTATCCTATTGCACCGACTGGGGGGGTTGGGGCTGGGAGGCACCGTTTTGCGGTGGTTCTCATCCTACCTCTCTGGTCGGTCGCAATATGTGTTGACGGGAGGGCAGAGGTCGACCTCGAGACCCCTCTTATGTGGGGTTCCTCAGGGGTCGGTCCTCTCGCCCCTCCTGTTTAACACATATATGAAGCCGCTGGGTGAGATCATCCGTGGTTTTGGGGTGGAGTACCATCTGTACGCTGACGACACCCAGCTGTACATATCCACCCCAGACCACCCCAACGATGCCGCCGAAGTGCTGTCCCGGTGTTTGGAAGCCGTACGGATCTGGATGGGTGGTAACAAACTCAAGCTCAACCCTGCCAAGACTGAGTGGCTGTGGTTTCCGGCACCCCGGTTCAGCCAGATTACTCCAACTCTGGCCATTGGGGGCGAAACACTGGCCCCCGTGGAGAGGGCGCGCAATTTGGGTGTCCTCCTGGATTCCCGGCTGTCCTTGGAGGACCATGTGACGGCCGTGGCCAGGGGGGCGTTTCATCAGGTACGCCTGATGCGCCAATTGCGCCCCTTACTGGACCGGGCTGCCCTTTGCACAGTCACTCAAGCTCTCGTGACGTCCCGTCTCGACTACTGTAATGCTCTCTACATGGGGCTTCCCTTGAGGTGCACTCGAAAGCTACAGCTAGTCCAAAACGCAGCCGCGCGGGTAATTACGGGAGCCACCAGAAGCTCCCATATAACACCAATCCTGCGCGAGCTGCATTGGCTTCCTGTGGTCTTTCGGGTGCGCTTCAAGGTTCTGACGACCATCTTTAAAGCGCTCCATGGCTCGGGGCCTAGTTATATGCGAGACCGTCTCCTGCCCCATACATCCCTTAGACCGATCCGCTCCCACAGAGAGGGCCTTCTCAGGGTGCCGTCGGCCGGACAATGCCGACTGGCGACACCCAGGGGAAGAGCCTTCTCTGTGGCGGGCCCTGCCCTTTGGAACGACCTACCCCCTGAACTCCGGACCATCACCGACCTCCGCCTCTTCCGCAAATGTTTAAAGACATATTTTTTCCATCAAGCCGGCCTAGCCTAACCTCCCATGGGGACTTTTAGAAAAGTTTTAAATTGGGTTTTTAATAATTGGTTTTTAGCACAGGATTGGGGATTATTTAATATATATTTTAAATTATTTGTCTATCTTCTATTGTGTATGTTTTTTAAATTTCCTGTGCGCCGCCCTGGGTCCTCTGTGGAGAAGGGCGGGATATAAATGTAATAAAATGAAAAAAAAAAAATACAAGGTCCCTTCCAACTCTGCTATTGTATTGTATTGTATTGTATTGATATGTGCATACAGTATTACAGTCTTTGTGAATGGATTATGATATCTGATTTCTGTCTTCTCCAACTAAGCTCTATCCATATGGGCTATGTAGCTGTATCAACCCCACCCACAGGTAATAGGTGGGCATTTTAAGAATTTTACAATGCAGTATTTAGTAATGCTATTCTTCGTGTACTATTGGGGAAAGATAAAGCCTGAATTTGTGATAAAGTATAAATTGAAACACTTTCCATTTATAACCTATAAACTATAAACTACAGCATTACAGGCAGAATCAAAGCACTTTGAAAAGCAAAAATTATTCATTCTTCTATCAACAATAATGACATGGGGACGAAGCAAGCCTCTTGATCCGGTGAGTGATGAAAGAAACAAACAAATAATACAATATAATTAATTTTACTGACTAGTTTTCAACAGCCTGAAAATGGAGATTAATTATTGTTATCTCATACCATCTTTCGGATAAGCCACTGGGAGATAACCAATCTTGGTAATACTGAGCGTAAACCTGTTCCTTCCAATTAAGATTTGAATAGCCTTCAAATGAAATATATTAAAAACATAGGACATTTACAATGTTTACATTAAGAAAATTATCCTCTGCCTATCTATTCTATCCAGGAAGATCCAGAAATACCTTTCACTGAAGAAGACTATCGCAGAAGAAAACCTCACCTTAATTTTGTGGAACACATCAATGCTGAAAAAACCATTATCAAACTTGGGAAAACAGTAAGTATTAACACAAAAGGTCATATATTTCATCTCTCTCCCACAAAGTGCCAAAGATTCTATTGCCTGTAGAGCAGGGGTGTCAAACTTGTAGCATCATGGCAGCATCATGTGACATATTGCAACTTTTCCCCCCTTCACTAAAGTGGGCGTGGACATGGCCAGCATGTGACGCATCCAGCATGCAAGTTTGACAGCCCTACTCTAGAGGCTCTTTCTGATTCTTTCACCTAGAAAGAATAAATGCTATAAATATTTTATCTTCGGCAAGTAGATCAAGAGTCCAAACTTTGCAATATCATGATCCTCTAAAATGATAAATGGATGTGATCTTCATGAATAAAACTACTGATTTCACTAGAATTAGATAATAAGTATTTAGGTTTGCATTGCTGGCTTCGGGGATTTTCCCGTGTATATAGCATAGAGATGTTATTGCAACGTTTCGGCAAGATCTCACTTGCCATCATCAGGCAGGATTATGTCTGTGACTGTGACTATATCACAGTGGTTCTCAAACTTTCTAATAGTAGGAACTATCCATTTACCCTCATGCATGCATACTTTTTCAAAGTCATCCTTGCAAAGTACAAGACAGACGTTCCGACAAAGGATTTAGTTTTGCAAGCCCCCTCTGATGTTCACAACTCTCTACAAGATTGGGATCAATAATCTGAGAACCTCTAAAGAAGTTGAAGAGTTTCTGCCCCCCCCCTCCAAAAGAAATACTGTGCAGCAATAGCACCATCCTTTCATCGGCTAACAAGAACACAGGCTATTGAAAGTAAGGAGTTGTCAAGAAGTAAAAACTTCTAAGTAAATTAGCCTTTACTTAGAAGTTTTTATTTGCCTATTAAATTTAACATTTTAAATAATATCTAAACAGGACTTTTTTTTTTTCGTTCTCAGCCCAGTTACTTATTTTATCTTAATCCAGTTTGCTGTTCTAATTTATTCTCTTGTATCTCAATATATGGCTTTGTTACAGTGGAAATGAAATCAATTAAATTTTGAATTTTCTTTTAACAGAGACTTTTTAAAATCTTTCTCCCCAGAGCAAAAACAAATTTGGCACATATGTTGTTGCTTCAGGTGTTCAGTATGGAGCTGAAGAAAGACTTCTCCACTACTTTTTTAAGGTAATATACTACAAAATTAATATTGTACAACTTATCCAGAAAAAAACCGTATCTAACCTAACAGATTAGAAAGGCTAAGTAATCACAGCACAACTTTCTAATGGAGCTTCTTCAAACCTGCAGATGGCAATAGCTGTAGAATGCATCACCTGAAACTGCAGCCTCCCTCATCATTAGAACCCTAGAGGCTTTCAGAAGTTATTACTGATTAGGGTGTATTTATTATTATTGTACATTACAGGGAGTTTTAAGCACATTAAAACATTTATTTCTGTCCTGGTGCAACTTATTTTGGCTTCCCTATTTCTGAAATATGGTCCATGACAAATCATTCATACTGAAATGCTGCCTTCAACCCAAAACAGTTTTGTACAGTCTTGTTTACGGTGTTCCCACTCATGGTTCCTAAACTATTTCTGTCACCACAAAAAAGCTGTGAGACGTTTTGCAATCATGCATTTTCACTACCATTTGTAGTTGTCATTTCTTGTCATTTGATGGCTGTTTATAAACTTAAAGCCAGATGTAGTATTCAAGTCCTATAAAACATGTAATTAATGTGGTCCTTTTAATTGGTAAGCTATCTTAAGGGAATGATGCAAAAGCATTCAATTGAATATATGGTAGATTAAGCTACTTGGTAAATATTTGCAGCTATCTTGGCTTGGTGAGACTCCTTTAATACCATGTTTTGGAGATGGACGAAATGTGGTTCCAACCATTCACATTACTGACCTAGCAGCGTAAGTATACTTCTGTTTTTTGTGATACAAGTAGTTGTTGGCTTACAATCATTCATTTAGTGACAGTTCAAAGATACAGTGGCATTAAAAAAAGTGACTTATGACTGGTTTTCACACTTATGCCCATTGTAGCATCACCCTAGTCTTGTGATCAAAATTTGAGCAGTTGGATCATATGATCATTATTTTAAACTTTCCCAGATGGATTCTGTCAAGAAAAGTCAATGGGAAAAGCCAGATTTGCTCAATAATTGTATTATTCACTTACCAACTGCAGTGATTTACCTAAAAACTATTGCAAAAAAAGTCACAGAACAGGGCACCAGTCATTTAATAACTGCTTTGTTTAGCAACAAAAATGTTGGATTCAATTATGGCCATAAATCGAGAACTATTTATATCCAAGAACTTCAGAATTTTGTTGATGTCTTCCCTGTAGCCTTGTTGAAACTAATAGAATGTTCCCTTCATGTTCATGGCAGTGAATCAGTTAATATGTTCTTTGCCTTGAGTTATGTGTTAAAATAATAAATGTGAGATACAAATAAATAAACCAGCTTTAAGCCTTTTTGTAGATTTCCAAATTAGTTTTTAATTTACAAATTCCTGCACTTTAATTTACAAAACCCTGCATATAAAAAGGAAAAGGAATGTTGCCTAATTCAAGTACAACTGAAGAAAGTAAAACTTTGATGTCTTTGATTAAGACCTAACTGTGCATGAAATGATACAATTGATTATCTGATTTAATTATCTGTGAGCAATAGTTAGAGTGCCAGTTTGATATAAAGAACCAGTCTGGAACAGTGATTAAGATACCAGAGTAGAAAACTAAAGACTCTGAGCTCTTCTAGTCCGGCTTTTGGCATGAAGACAGCTGAGAGACATTGGACTAGACATTGAATTGTTATTGCCTTCTTAAGCTCTCAGCTTAAGAAGGCAATAACAATCAATTCGGAAAAACTTTGTCAAGAAATCTGCAGGAACTTGGCCAGGCAGTCTTTGAAAAATTGGACTTTATTGAACTACCAATAGTTATAGAGTGCTAATATGGAAGGTAGGGATCCCCAAACGTGGCAACTTTAAGACAGGTGGATGTCCACACATCTTAAAGATGCCAAGTTTGAAGACATCTGATGGAAGAGATATCTCTAATTACTTTGGGCCAGATATCAACTTCCACTTCCAACACTCCACCATTGCCCTTTTAAATCTACGAACCCTACTGAATCTATGTTTCCAGGAATTTTGTGGAAGAAACTAAACTATTATTTTCTCACTTTTATTGATTTATTATATATACTATGTATTCACTGTACATTCTATGTATCCATTCACATTAGAGTGTTGCAGAATATAGCAGATCATAGACCAAGGACCAATTACTTACTTGCAGTGGATGACTCGACACAAACCCTGGGCGAAATTGTGAAGGTAAAATGGTTGAAGAATTTTAACTGTCAGATTTATTTTCATGTTATGCAACATATTTTCAAGATCTCTGTTCTAGGCACAATTAAATAGATGTGGCACATAGTGAAAATGAAATATATAATAAATGTGTGATGTATATTTATTTATTTATTTATTTGATTTGATTTGATTTGATTTGTATACCGCCCTTTCTCCCATAGGGACTCAGGGCGGTGCACAGGGAAAATAAAAAGTACATTTAAATACAGTCAATGGATAAATTTAAAGTTAAATTAAATAAATTTAACCTGAGTTAGAATAAGCTTAAGAAACCCTATTAAAATGATAGTAAAAACAAACTATGCCAGGCCGGCCACATGAAAAAAGTAAGTCTTCAATGCTTTACGGAAGAGGCGAAGGTCCGTGGTAGTGCGAAGGTCGGGGGGCAGGTCGTTCCAGAGGACTGGACCCACCACAGAGAAGGCCCTTCCCCTGGGAGCCGCTAGTCGTCATTGTCCAGCGGACGGCACCCTGAGGAGGCCCTCCCCCTGGGAGCGGACAGGTCGGATGGAGGTATGAGGCAGGAGGCGGTTCTGCAAATAACCAGGACCCCTGCCATGGAGCGCTTTGAAGATGGTTACCAAAACCTTGAAACGCACCCGGAAAGCCACAGGCAGCCAGTGCAGCTCGCGCAGGACAGGTGTTATATGGGAGTGTCTTGGTGCTGCCAAAATCCCCCGCGCGGCCGCATTCTGCACTAACTGGAGCCTCCGAGTGCACCTCAAGGGAAGCCCCATGTAGAGAGCATTGCAGTAGTCTAGGCGGGAAATGACAAGAGCTTGTGTGACTGTGCGCAGGGCGTCACGATCCAGAAAGGGGCGCAACTGGCGTATCAGGTAAACCTGATAAAAGCCCCCCCTGGCTACGGCTGTCAGATGGTCATCCAAGGACAGCTGAGAGTCCAGGAGAACGCCCAAGTTGCGAGCCCTCTCTGCAGGGGCCAATGACTCGCCCCCAATAGCCAGGGATGGAGCCAACTGGCTATGTTGTGGCGCCGGAAGCCACAGCCATTCGGTTTTGGACGGGTTGAGTCGTAGCCCGTTCCTCCCCATCCAGGCTCGCACGGCCTCCAGATACCGGGACATCATTTCAATGGCATCATTGGGGTGGTTAGGGGTAGAGATGTACAACTATATAAAGATGTATAGAGCTAAGGGGGAGAATACTCTGGCAGTTGCCATTGTCAGAGGAATCAGAACCATTGGAAGGTCACACCTACCTTTTCCAATTCTCCCCTGCCTGAAATGAGTAATAGATTAAAAGAATGTATTGAACCTGACACCAGACAAGAAAAATATGATTATTGTACTAGGATCACAATCCTTGAAAAATGATAAATCTCCTGAATGGAGTTATGCCTGTCCAAAAAGCAGATATATAATTTAAGGATGTCTCTCTGGATCATATCTCTTAACTAAAAATGTAGAATTTTGCAAATTAACATCTCTGCATCATAAAACATTTATTACAAAGAAGTTGCTTAGTTTACAGCTTCTAAAAATCTGCAGCAACTCTGTATAGAAGTGGAGGGGTAGCACTGAGCAAAAAGGTGGTGAATTGTGCTTTGTTTCTTAGCATCATTGATTCAATATAAAGTGTTAATGTTATAGCTTTTATGGCTTAAAAGGTATAAGCAATAAACTTTGTATTTTTAATGATTGGTCGTTTGTGGTAGATTTGAAACCCAGTTGTTGTTTTTCTCAAGTGCATCAGCAAAAACGTGGGCCCAGGAAAAATACAGAAGATTCCAAGAGAAAATTCTTTCCTGAGCAAAGAATTAACGGTACTATTATCTTTCTGAATATTTTCTACTAGAAGGGATATTATCTAACAAGAGTTAATTTGAAAAAGAGATTTTCATTGCCCTCAGATTGACATCATTTAAATAAGGCCTTAAGTTTTTTTTGGCTAAGTTAGCTTGTGAGAATGTTCTTATATCAGATCAGGTGTCTGTTGTTCTTTTCCGGGTATTCCAGTGGTGGGTTTCTGCAGGCTCGCACCTACTTGCGAGAGCCGGTTGGTGAAATTTAGAGAACTGGTGAGAGGGGGTTCCACTGGCGTATGTGGAAGTAAATCTGGCCCACCGCTGCCAGTGACCCAACGGGAAGGAAAGGAAAGGAAAGGAAGAAAGGAAAGAAAGAAAGGAAGAAAAGAAGGAAGGAAGGAAGGAAGGAAGGAAGGAAGGAAGGAAGGAAGGAAGGAAGGAAGGAAGGAAGGAAGGAAGGAAGGAAGGAAGGAAGGAAGAATTTATCATCACAATTAAGTCCAAAATTTTGATTGCTAAGCAAGAACGTTGTTAAATGAGTTTCACCACATTTTAAAAGGTGGCCACTCCCACCCTGTCACATGACTGCCAAGCCACACCCACAAAATAGGCCACACCTACAGAGTAGGTTCTAAAAAATTTGAAACCCACCACTGGGGTATTCATATTTTTTTCTCATTGCTATTTCAATTTTTTAAATATATTATGTTGCCAAGAATTGTCATGGATTTGGGCAGCCTTGTAAATTTGATAAAGTTCAACTAGTTGCAGTTTCTTCCCATATCATATAGCAGTTTTGGGCAGCTATTGATTAAGGTGGAAGGATTGCAACTAGTATTTACAATAAGAGGAAAGAAGTGTATTGCCATTTAAAAATAAGATTTGCTGTTGCTCAGGGTATCCAATCTGGTCAAAATCTCAGACTTCTATCTAACAGAAAAGGAGCAGGATGGGGGGAGATCAATTTGAGAGAATGTGAGTAGTCAGTTAAATAATTAAGCAACACTTTCCATCTTTTATACTGATATTTCATTTATTCATTTGCTATATTACAAACCCCAAAAGATAAACTTAAGTAGCAATCATATACCTTGGTAATTTTCATGTTGATATATTGTAATGGATTTTGTCACAGCAGGTGCAATCCCTAGCTGACTCTGAAGGGTCTCTACAATAGTTTTAAATTATTCAATAGAAGAAAAAAATCAACAGGAGTTTCCAGAAGTTTAGGATAGATTGAAAAGTTGAAAAAACATTCTGTGCAAAAGCAATAGCAATCACTTCTGTACTGTTGCCAAAAACCCAAATGAATGTGTGCATGGATATGGCTTGTAAGCTTAAATTAGTACATAAATAACATTGTTTAATGTGAGTTACAGAGAAAATATCCTACTGAAAAACATTCATTGGATTCAGTTGAGATTTCTTTTTAAACATCCATATACAGGTAGTTCTCGACTTATGACCATAATGAAGCCCAAAATTTCTGTTGTTAAGTGAGATGTTGGTTAAGTGAGTTTTGGCCCATTGTACAACTTCTCTTGCAACAAGTGAATCACTGCAGTTGGTAACCTGATTATTAAGTGAATCTGGCTTCCCAATTGACTTTGCTTATCAGAAGGTCACAAAATGGAATCACATGACCCTGAGTCATAGCAAAGGTCATAAATATGAAGCAGCTGCCACACATCTGAATTTTGATCACATGATCATGGGAATGCTGCAGAGGTTGTAACTATGAAAAACGATCATAAGTCACATTTTTCAGTGCTGTTGTAACTTTGAACAGTCACTAAATGAACTATTGTAAGTCAAGGACTACTTGTACTCTAGCTAAAATTCTGAAACCCAAATGTCAGAAGCCATTATTGTTCTTTGTATTATTCGCTGTTGCATCCTACCATGCATGAGTTTAAGATCTGCTTCTGACATCTTGCATAAATTCCATCCTGCTATGAAGAAAGAGACACCTGTACTTAGTAAAACTTTATCAGTTAAAGCCTGGAGAAAGCTGGGTTTTTCCCTGATCCCTAGATTAACATGTTTATAATTCATTGGACATTTAGAAATTTTTTAAAATCTTTTTTGTTATTCATTTGTATTTTAATGTTTAATTTCTGTTATGAAGTATGCTGCTATTTTGTACTATGCAGAAAGGTTGTTTATAAATACTGCTAATAATAGTTTCTTGCACTTTCTACAGCAAACATACTTGGATGAATTGTTTGTGAATCTACGAATGGAAGCTGTATTCTTGAAGGAGAACTTCAATATAAAATGGGTTGCTCAAAGCGGGATAGTTGAAAATATTGAACAAGTTGTCAATGAGTATAAACTAGCTCGTGGATTATTGGTAATAATTGAAATCCATATTTGCAATGCATGAGTGAACTGTGAATTATTATTTCCTGTATAATTTGGAGAATTTTTTTATATAAATAAATGTGTGTATATATCAGTATTATATAATATTTCATTTATTAGCTACAATTTGAACTATATTAACATGTAGTACGCTTCTCTGAATAGAGCGGAATTACTTCTGAGTACACCTTCTTAAGATTGCATTGTTCAACTGATTGCCTATAAAGATATCTCATTAGTGTTCAAATCCCATATTCCAATATGCTGGAGAAGATATTAATAGAACAATCATTCTACTCTAGATTTTCTGAGCTCTGGGATGAAGGAAGAAATGACAGCTCAAAAAAAAATCTAAAAACAATATAAATGTGTGTACGCTATCCCGCCTCACCACACTCAAACAAAGTACTCCTAGAAACATAGCCAAAGTCAATCAGAAGAGACTTGCCAATATTTAACCTTTAGCCTTCTGCAAAAGAAACAAACTCAATGATTTTTTAAATTGTTGACCATGTAGACAGACAAAAAGGACAGACAGGAACTATTACTATCATAGAGCAATTTGTGTTTGTCCAGACTAAGGATGAATCTAAAATCTTACGTTGAGGCATGGGCTGCTACAGGTTCGCCCAGATTCAGGAGAACCTGTAGCTAACATTATAGCTGGTTCAGGGAATCTCCAAATCCCACCTCTGGCTGGCTCTTCCCACCCTGCCCTGCCCCTCCCACTCCACCCTGCCACTCCCACCTCTCCCCTCGCAGGAGTCTCCACAGGGCCTGTTTTGGATGTGAGTAAGTGCATGGCCCGCAGGGAGGCTCGGGAAGGGCAAAAACTGCTTCCTGGAAGTTCTGGAGGGCCTCCAGAACCCGGAGGGAGGCAGTTTTCGCCCTCCCAGAGGCTTGAGGAAAGCCTCTGGAGCCTGGGAACAGCAAAATCACCCTGCCATGGTGCAGGAGGTCAGCTAGGCCATACACCCCCAGCTACCGGGCAGGAAACCTATTGCAGAAATTTTTGAAGCCTGCCCCTGCTTACATTCAAATCCAACTTCACACAAGGGAAGGCAGAGAGATGTTTCTTACCACCTAAACATGTTTGATTCAAGAACATTGTGTGAATCAATTGTGTAGGCCCTCTTTGGATTAACTTTGGAGTCCCTTCGGGGAGAGAGAGCGGGTTATAAATAAAATAATAATAATAACAATTATTATTATTATTATTATTATTATTATTATTATTATTATTATTATTATTATTATTATTATTATTATTATTATTATTATTATTATTATTATTATTATTATTTAACTGGTCCATTGAAGATCACCACTGTTTCTGGTAATTTGTGTGACCAACCTCCAATATTTATACCATTTTACTCAATGGTCCAGTCCTTATAAATAGATTCTCAGCCCTTCCTCTCCCCCAGCTGTAAATTGAGTGTGATATGTAGTTCCACATCTATCAAAATTATGTAAATATGGGAAGCAACAGTTGCATTGTCTATTATAGTTGCCTTTTAAAAATATTTCTTTTAATCCACGGTCTTGGTTTAAATTGTGAGGAACGTACTTAAATACTTCCTATCTGCATTAAGAGTTCCCTTTTTATGCAAATAGGAATGGATTTTGTCCCTGTCTTCTATTAACTCAAATTCTCTGTTTTGGTTATATATTTGTGCAATGTTAAATCATAAAAATATAATCTGTATGGTTTTTCAACTATGTCTGAGACAAGATTGTATTTATCAACAGTAGGACTGGCTGTGGTTGATCCCCCCACCCCTTAACCATGAAAAGCCTGTTCTAAGGCTATCCCTGTACATTTTTGTGTTTCCTACCCCCACTGGGAAAAAGATTTTCATCAGGAATCAGCCACCATGAAAGTCCTCTAAGGGTTACAAAAACAGAGCTTGGGATACATGTGGTCCTTGGACAAAAGTTCCTCAATTATATCCTAAGCTATTTTACAGCCATGGACGGATTAGTCAGTATAGATAGAGCTATTTCCCCACTTTGGGTAGATGTAAATTTGTGCTATTGGGGGAGAGGGGTTGTAGCCATGACCTAATGGGAATATGCAATGCACCATAAGCAATAGTGTCCTTTGCAATGCCCTTCATACTGTTTATGATTGCTATGTTTCAATCATTGTGCCGCTATGTCTTAATTGGCAGAACAACGATAGCAATAGTGTTTTGCCAGCCAGTCTTCTATGATGGCAGCAAGCCTAGAATTGAACCAATGAAGAATTTTTCCAAACCCTGTATGCTTCAGTCATTGTGAATCGGAGTAAAAGATAGCATTTTTTTTTCATTTTCATTTTGTTCATGGTGCATGAAGAATTATTAATAAATATGTATTTTTAAATCCTTCTCTTTTAGCCAGTTAAAATTTGTATACTTGGTCCTCCTGGAGTTGGGAAAACTTCAATTGCAGAAGAGCTGTGCAAATATTACAAAGTGCACCACATTAAAATAAAGGAAGTGATCACTAAAGCCATAGAAGATCTGGTAAGCAGATCACCGATGTTTGGGCTGTTATAAAAGATTATAGGAGTATGAGTAGAATTAAAAATAGAATTTACAGTAATATCCTTAAAAACAAAAATGTCCTGCATTGTAGGTCATTAGATTATGCATTTGATGGTTTCTGTCGTGATGTCTGAAATAATTCATTTTGCATGCAAAACATATGCTTTATAATTTAGGTTCATTCCATTCTCTGCTGCTCAATATTTCAATAGAAAAACTTGGAACATATACAGTTCTGTTGTTAAATATTATATTTCAATATGGTTGACTTCTTAAATATTTCCTTAAATTAAACATAGAAGTCCAGTTTAAACTTTAAAAATAAGTTTAAAGGTTATTGGTACAATCATTGAAAGTTGGATTTCTACAAAGACTAAATCAATTGTATGATCATGGACTAAGGTCAACACAGACATGATAGCTGGTTTTCAAATCAGGATGCAAAATCAATCGGAATAGGAATTCAAATTTTCTTTGATAATGTCACACTTCTAATGAAGATTTAGATTTGCAGCAGAGCATGGGTACATTTTTAAACTCAGACTTGAATTTGGATGGACAGGTTTGGTAATAGCCAAGATTGCATTTGTACAACCATAGTTAGTTAACTGTATTTTAAATTGAGGAATTAAAGTTTACTTCTTTCATCAACTCTCATGGGAGAATTGGGATCTGAAATATTTGATGCTGATCCCTTTTGCAAAAGGTGTGTTTATATGGATTAACTATTCAGTATTCTATGGGATAACTTGATTGTGTATCTTTTTTAATTAATTTATTTGGAATGTACACTGTTCAGAGTCAGTTTTGACATAAACTATTCAATTCCCTACTCCATAGAGATGCAGAGATATTTTTTCTAGTATTCTTTTCTCTACAGCAGGAGTGTCAAACTTGTGTTGTCATGTGATGTATTGCAACTTTCCCCCTTTGCTAAAATGGGGTGGGCTTGTACAGTATCGTGATGATGGAGAAGAGACAAATTGGAATATTTTCAGAAGGATATATCTTTTTGAAAACAAAACTTGTTTAATATTTCTTTTAGTGCCTACTTTCCTGCAGCTTTCACTCAAATATATCATAGACCAGGGGTCCCTAGTCTGTGGGCTATGAGGGGATTGCAACCGGGCCATGGAATTTGCATTCCACTCACGCAAATGGAGCTGTTTACACGTGTGCACTTGCCAGCCACTTGCATGAAACCATTCCCTCTTCCCCCCACTCCCACTGGCCCACAAAGCCGGAAATGTTGGAAAACTCTGTCATAGATTGTAGAAACAACATGGCAAAATTGCTTTAATTTCCTCCCAGATGAATCAAAATTTAGTCCAAATTTTCTTGGCATTTTATTTTAACTGCAGGAAAAAATAGTTGCTCCTCGAGAGGGAACAGAGTCTGTAGATGAAGCAGAAGAAGAAGAGGAAGAGGAGGAAGAAGAACAAGCAGATAATGTAGAAGAAGCACAGGAATTGTTAGATGCAGTTAAAGAAAACATGGAGCAAAATTCAGGTAAATGAAAAATTAGCAAAAATTCACTCTTCAACAGTAAATGCAATGGTTTTCTTCCATTTAACTTTCTTGATTGGATTCACAAAAATATAGAACTATAACTGGTTTTATTGATTTTGTGTACACTTGTATTTTGTGGTTTGCAAACCATGGTTTATAGCTTTGAATATTTTGTAATCTCAACCATTTATGGTTGATTCAATTTGCCATGCCTTTAGATGATACAATATATGAATCCAGTCATCATCTCCCAAGTTCATCAGTCTCATCTCAATTATGGTGAATGCTTCAGAGGACTATCAGGACGTAAACATGAGATAAAATATGAATAAGAAATGGTGAGCAGGAAAGAAATGATAGAAATAGATGGAAATAGTATTGTTGTAATGGACAGGCACCAGATCTTGACTACAAAAATCTAGACAATATAAAATACGGAATGAGTGGTGTGATAGAACCTGTTCATACCAGTTCACAAGAGCTGATTACAGATAGTCTACAACTTAACAACAGTTTATTTAGTGACCATTCAAAGTCACAACATAACTGAAAAAAGTGATTTATAACCATTTTTCACACTTAAAACCAGTGCAACATTCCCATGGTCGCATGATCAAAATTCAGATGCTTGGCAACTGACTCATATTTATGACTGCTGCAGTGTCCTGGTGTCATGTGATCACTTTTTGTAGCCTTCTGACAAAATCAGTGGGGAAGACAGGCTCACTTAAGAATTATGTTACTAATTTAACTGCAATGCTCCCTTAACAACTGTGGCAAGAAAGGTCATAAAATGGGGCAAAATTCATTTAACAAATGTCTTACTTAGCAACAGAATTTTTGGGCACAATTGTGATCATAAGTCCAGGTCTATGTGTATTAAAATTTTCAGGAATTTTGCAAGCTGCTTGAGTGCAAAGCTGAGATATACAATGAGTACCATGCAGACCAGTTATTTGGCAGCTTGCAGCATAGTGGGCAGCAATGAAACTGATAGAGCTGGTTATAGCACCTCACTATATAGACATCTTCATCTCACTGTGGATAGACAATGTTTAAGATGATGATATTGAACATTGCAGTTGAAGATTTGGTAGATCTAATAATCAATGATTTTTGAGCATTTTTTCAATTGCTCTAAAGAGAAATATACGTAGTCCTCAACTTAAAAAAGTTTGCTTAGTGACTGTTCAAAGTTACACCGAAACTAAAAAAAAGTGACTGATTTGTTCAACCAACTAGCAAACCATGTTTTAGTGTAGCGTGTTGTGAATTGCCAATCTTTGCAGTTAGTTTATGGATCAGTTTAATTGGGCTAATTCATAGCTATGTAATTCTAATACACTACAGGTATAAATAAGTATGTACCCAGATAACATAATATTCAGTTTTGAGTACTCAACTCTGCCTCAACTAATATATCTCCCATTAAAATTAGGTCGTGTAGATGATAACTATGTGATTCGGTTCATGAAGGAAATGCTAATGTCTATGCCTTGTAAAAACCAAGGATATGTTTTGGATGGATTTCCAAAAACCTATGACCTGGCAAAAGATCTTTTTAGCAGTAAGTATTGGTATACTGCTCTATTAGATATTAATGTACAGTACAGTTCATTGCATTGCATTGCAGCTACTTACGGTACCTGTGGCCAGTTTCACAATAACAGATTTCTCATACCTTGTAAATTGTGCTAAAATACAGTATTCATCTAATAGCATCTATCTTCTAGTAACAATCATGGATAGCTAACATGCCCAGAACATGGCAAATGATAAGAAAGACTGCTGCTCAGAAATTCTAAAAGGCAGGCTGATGAAATAGTGAAAAAAATGTCTATGGAGATTTTCAGTCATAGTTGTCCCAAAGGTGCTTTTTCAAGAAGCAACTGGGCTTTCTGGTTTTTCTTTGAAGACGTTTCACTTCTCCTACAAGAAGCTTCTTCAGTTGAAATGGAATTATTTAATCAAAATATAATATACGATCAATAATAAAGGCACTTTGTCTCCTGTTTTCTCACAGCCTAATATTTAATGTAAAACCTACTGAAATGCTAGGTAAAAACATATTATGTACTGTCTGGGAACGCGTTGCTGTGGCCCAGTCTGGTTAAATGGCCAACCAATCTGTGTGTAGATTTACACCTGCACACACAAACACATACACACAACCACCGTATAACCCTCAACCTATCTACTATATTTCTTCCTCTCCCTCTCTATCCCTCTACCTACCTACCTATCTACCTACCTACTGCATTTCTCCCTCCCTCTCTCTATCCCTATAGCTGCCTACCTACCTATCTTGACAGAGTATTTTGTCATAAAGGATGACTTAATACCTGTGGCCCACTGCTCTCTCTCTATCCATCTACCTACATTTTTTACAATTTTTTACATTTCTGTTGCGTGTACCTGGGACAGGTGTGACATCTGCACAATCTATATATATTATTGGTGCCGTATTTGAAAGGAATGTTGTGTGAAAATTTGGAAGCGATCGGTGTAGTACTTTCAGAGATTACCTGTTTTGAACAAACTCTTGTTACATTTTTATTTATATAGAAGATTCTTCTAACCATATAGTATTTATGAAATTGTGAGACCCATAGCCCCATAAAGTTTTTCATCCTATCATTTCCCCATCCCCTTTTAATTTTTGAAACTCATAATGGAATGGAATTAGATCATTGTAACTGGTTATCTAAGACCCTAATTTTATGTATCTCTTTTAAGGTTTCTAGCCATTATAAATTAATTATACTGCATATGACAAATTTAGACAAATACAGTATTGGAATAAAAACATAGAAAAATGTATGTCCTGCCTTCTAAAATGTCCTGCCTGTATTTTTTTACCCTAGATAGGAAATGTTGTTTATGAAAATGTCAGTAATATACATAATGTTATAGCATGATTATCTACAAAAATGAAAAGAAGCAAGAGTAAGACTAAGATTTTAAAAAGATGTATAATCTGGCATCTTAATAACAAGGGCAATAATTATATTTGGAATAGCCCAAAATATACTCATTAATACTAGATCTCTACTGCAAACTGCAGTTGTTATTAGAACCATGTTAATTTTTTTTTAATAGTTGAAGAGGAGGAAGAAGACGAAGATATCAGAGGCAAAATGAATCGCTATGACAAATTAATAACTCCTGGTAAGTGTAATTGTAATATTTATTTCAATTCTATATATTTAAACAGATTGGTTGTAATAAGGGTTTTAGAAAATGTGGATAGCACTCATAATAAAAATGTACGTGACATACTGCTGAAAACTAAAGGCTATTTGCTTTCAATTTTCCCACATCCTCTTCTGTTAACACATATTTTTCATCCATGGCATTTATCATGTAAAAAGATACAAGCTGAAGATGCAAGTATTTGAGGGGAAGGATTACATATTGCCTTTGACCTTCCTGCATTCATAGTTTACAGAAGCACATTTTCCTATACAATTTGTTTAAAAATAACTGCAAGCATAATGATTTCACAACCTCAAATCCCATCTGTGAGATATTATTTTAAATACTGATCAATATAAAAAGTTGGTGAGAAATACAGACTTATCCAGCCAATGCAATTCTAAATCCACTACTCATTGAAAAATTGTCTAGCAAAATAAGGGGGCATGAAAACCAGGTGGGAAATTATACTCTTAATTTACTACTTAATACTCCAAAACTAATCCCAGAATTGCTAACTGGACATTGATACATTTTAAATTGTTCAATTGAAAGGGTCAAAAATATCTTTTTAATAGTCTTAAATGCCTCTACCTTCAATATAATCAGGACAATATCTATCCTAAAAAAGATATTGGCTACCAAATGTAAAGCTCATTATTAGCCAATTTCCGTAATCAGTGGCCAAGAGCTATAGAATATATAAAATACTAAATAAATCAAATAACTTGGTTAAACACTTCTTAAATTCAATATTAGTTTACTGTATACCTATCAAGTCATTTCCTTCATGTGAGACTGTATTTCTAATAAATCCAGACTATTCAGCCAGAAAATGCTGAACATTCAGTGGGGAATAAAATGGGAAAAGATATGACCGATTAACACTAAGATAGGTGTGTTTATGTTGCAACATTGTGGCAGGTATCACTTGTTACTGAAATAATTAAAATATGTTCATGGTTTGCATTTACAGTAAATACAACAGTAATTTATAAAAATACAGGTAATTAATTATAGTTAACAATTCAACTGCAGTAAATATCTTGATATTCACAAAAAATAAAAGAGGTGGATTATAAATCTAATGGTAAATAAATCATAAAGAGTTTTCACTAATCCACTTATTGCACTAAATATAACAGTTGGTTATTTATATTTGAATCTAGCCAGCATGGTTTGTAAAACATGCTTTGTAGAGTATCATGCGTAATTCTAGCTAACTCTGGATTCTTCAAGACATACAGCATCATCTGTAATAAACTGCAATGATGCCAAAGTAACAGAAACACAATGATGTCATCATGCAACCACTCATTATATAATTGTGTCCTGAAATATGTAAATTATAGTATTTAAGTGATGAAATACTATTCCCTGTCATCCCATTAATGTTATGCAACAAAGTATGACTGAGTAAACCATATCTTGAATCAGCACAATATGTAAATTCAGTCTTTCAAAAATCATTAATTCACATTGATATTTTGTCTGTGGATATGTAAGATACCTTGAATGAAAGAATAGTAAATGTATCTTTAATTATGTAAAGTTGGATGTCTGCTTGCAGTTTCAAGTCCAATTTTGTCTCCATGTAAGCCATGTGCATTTCAGCATTCTTGTTATCTTTATATACCCTTTATGTATTGTTTTAAACAGGATCTCAATACTACTGATTCATCATTGTGCACAGAAAGGTAATTCAAAAGATGAACTAAGCAGGTCACTCTAATACCATTCTAATATCTGAAATGTTTTTTACTTTGTAGACTATGTTATTTCTTTGAATGCTTCTGATGAATTCTTGAAAAACCGAATCATGAATCTCCCCGAAAGCGTTGTTGCTGGAACGCATTATGCCCAGGATCGATACTTAAGATCTCTCACTCTTTTTAGGGACTTAAACACTGAGGATGAAACTGTTCTCAACTATTTTGATGAAATAGAAATACATCCACAATATATTGGTAAGATATAAGATACATTTAATTCCATTTCATTTTAACTACTATTATGATCTTTTGTGTCATTTTCATGTACTATCAATAGATAACAAATGATTAAAATCACAACATGCGTAGTATTATACATTAGATTTTGTTAAGCCAACTTGAAAACAATAAATGAAAGGAAACAAGAAAATAGCTTAATTATTTTAATTATGCCATCCTGTCTCAATTTCTCATACCGAGCCAATTTTCTCAATATGTGAAAAGGAAGTCATAAATGAAAATTAAAATATAAAAAGGGATTATTGCCCTCCACAGCCAGCATATGTAACCTCAGCTGCATTGTGAGGTAATTAAAGAAATCAACACTTCTACAAAATCCAGACAGCCTCTGTTTTACCACAACAATAATCACTAAATCATGAAAATAAAACTAGCATCAGATCAAATGTTATATGTTATTAATAGCAATGAGATAAATTTGGGTGACTTTTTTTTTCATATGAAAGGCCACACTGATGATTTGAGAAGTTTTTGATTATGACTGGGGAGACCAGCAAAAGATGAAGTAACAGTGGGAATAGGCTCCAGACTGGCATCTACATTATACCCTGCCTATTCATACATTTTTGCACACAACATATCTTTTTCTCACACATGAACCTATTCACACTTGTCAAGTGAATGTGTGAGCTCTCTTTGAAGAATCTTCTCACAAAATCAGATACAGTTCAGATAGTCTTTCTAAATGAACTAATTATTTGCTGCTAAACACTTTATTCAGATATATGGCAGTTGATTATTTTAAGTTATAAATATACTTATTTCTTTCACTACACATTGTCCTATGACCACAATTGAACCCAAAATTTACATTGCTAAGCAAGGCAATGGTTAAATAAGTTTTGCCCTTTTACAATCTTTCTTGCCATAGTTGTTAAATGAATCACTGCAGTTGTTAAGATAGTAACACAATTGTTAAGTGAATCTGACTTCCCAACTGACTTTGCTCGATAGATCACAAAAGTTGATCATATGACACTGCAACAATCATAAATACATGCCTGTTGCCAAGCAGCTGAATTTTGATCACATGACCATGGGGCTGTTGTAACAGTCATGTGAGAAATGTTCATCAGTCATTTTTTTCAGCAGCATTGTAACCTCGAATGCTCACTAAACAGATGGTTGTAAGTCAAAGACTACCTGTGTTCAGAGGCTATTTCTTTATTGGCAAAAGTGGTAAACAAGAGAAGGGTGGGCCCAGATTCAAATCCATCCCCAATTATGTAGTCTCAATGTGTGGTACAAATAACAGTCTCTCAGCCCACTACCTTTTCAGTGAGTGGGAATAATATAGTTTCACTGGCAAAAATGAATTAAATGACTGCTTAGATTTAAACTATCATAGTGGAATGTCCACAATTTTATATTTTCTTGCTGTTTTCGATAAGAGTTATAGAGCCATAGATGTTCCATGCCTACTTTTTAAACTGCTTTAATGAACAGTTTTGTATTTGACAAATTTCATTACTTTTGCTTCATGCATACTTGTGGGTTGTATCATACAAAAATACATATATAATATCACTTTGGTGCCATTCATTTGGAACTATTTTTGCTAAATTTGCAAGGAGACATTTTTAATGGTGAAAACAACTGGCTTGTTTATAACAATTAAAAAGTAATAATGTTGAATCTAATTTCATGTAACTCAGTTTTTTTTTCCTATCGTGCCTTTTTTACATTTGAAAGATGTTTCAAAATTTGAGGGCCTGGAAAACAGAGTTATAACAAAAGAAATAATCAAAAACATTGGTGAACCCAGAAATTATGGTATGACAGATGAAGAAAAGGAAGAATTTGAACGGAAACTAGCAGAAGAACGCCTTGCTAGAGAAGCTAAAGAAAAGGCGGACTTGGAGAAACAGGAGTTGGAAGAAAGGGCCCAGAAAATAGCAAACTGGGAAGAATGGGTAAGTTAATCCTAAATATAAGAAAATGTTAGCATATTTGCAGATTTCTTACCAAAGGAGGAGGAAAGAGAGAGAAAAAATCTTTCAGAAAGCGCTATACAGAGAATCCTTGACTTACAAGATTTAGTGACCATACAAAGTTACAACAACACTGAAAAAAATTACTTATGACAATTTTTACACTTATGACTGTTGCAGCATCTCCCTGGTATACATGATCAAGATTCAGATGCTTGGTTAGAATGTATGACACCAAGGTGCCACGCTGTTCACACATTTATAGGTATATGTAAAATAAAATAAAATTTTAAAATTTAAAAGATTAAAGAAGATTCAGATGCTTGGCAATTGGTTCATATTTATGATGGTTTCAATGTCCTGGGATCATGTGATCAACTTTTGCAACCTACTGGCAAGCAAAGTCAATGGGAAAATCAGATTCACTTAACAACCGTGTCACTAACAATTGTGTTGTAAAATGGAGCAAAGCTCACTTAGCAAATGTCTCACTTAGCAACATAAATATTGGGCTCAATAGTGGTTGTAAGTTGATGACTACCTGCACTTGATTTTTTCTATTTAGTTTGTTTGAAAGAAAATGCTGCTAAGAGTTTTAGATATTTTGTATCTAAACTCTAATAAATATTTTCAGGAGTAGTCATAAGAGCTGAATTGAACAGAGCTAAAAAAGAAAAGAGTTAGATATTACCATTGAGTTCACCCCAGGCCTCAGTGCAGGAACTCACCCTGAAGCACCCCAGACAAATGGTTTTCCAGCCTCTACTTCAGAAATTTATTGAACAAGCACCCAGCATTCCCTGGCAATAGATTTGACTGTAGAACTGCTGTTAGGAAACTTCACCAACATTTTTATTCATGAAAGTTAATTCATTGTTTTAAATATGTCTCCTGGGATAATAGAGAAAAATGTTCTTTTTTATGACATAAAATAATTTCCAGTCTCCGATAATCTTTCTTGATTTTCTCTTAACTTTTCCCACTTTCTTGGGGAATGTGCCTTCTAGGGAGGGGCAAAATTGGATGTAATATTCAAGTGGGTCTAATATACAATAGACTTATCACTTCCTTTGATTTGGAAATTAATTTCTGTAAATGCAGCCTAAAATTGCATTAATTTTTTTCCAGCCACATCATTTGTAGTCAACAATGATTAAGTCTTTTTCACATAAACTACTGCCAAGTATAACCCTTTCTATATATCTAGCTCTGATTTCTTTTTTTAATACAACTAGCTTAGTATTTTATGTTAATATTTCTGCCCATTTCTTTGAATTTTATTTTTGTCTTCTAGTATATTAGCATTATCTCATCTGCAAATCTGATTAAGACTCATGTTATCTCTTCCTGCAACTCATGAATACAAATATTGAAAATTATTGGGCCAAGAAATTAATTTTTTAACATTCCATTTGAAACCTTACTTCAATGTAATGATGAATTTGATTAGTTTTCTTTGTGTATAGTTTTCATGCCTGCTATATCATGTTAATCATTATGCCAGCACACATGTGCTAATCAAGGTGTTATGGAGTACTTTTTTAAAATCGATTTTTAATTGATTTTTTAAGTATTTGTATATGATGTCTTGTGGTTTTACTATGCCTGTTCATCATCCTGAGTCCCGTAAGGGAGAAGGGCGGTATACAAATTTAATAAATTCAATTCAATTCAAAATTATTTTGCTAATAGCAAAGTAGCAAAATAGTATCAAATTTTCTATTAGAGCATTTTCACTAACTACTGTGGAAGTTAATTTAAAGAGAGAGAGAGAGAGAGATGCAATTAAGGGGCAAACCTATACCTTTACCAGTCCAAGCTGGCTCCTGATAATCATTGCTTTTTTTTGGTGGTGGTGGTGGTGGTGGGGAATGGGAATTTTCAGAAATAAATGAGAAGTTTAATCATACATCATTCCACTGAGAATTAAGCATGGGGATAGCTTAAGAAGACAGTTTGAATGAAGGACCCTTTTAGAGGTCCTTGGTGCTCTTTGATCTTGTTTGTTTTCTTGCAGACATTTCTTATGCTAACTAGGTAATAGCATCAGTGCTAGTAAGGAGTGCTGTTTGCTATCAGTTTATTGTCTGGTATTTTGCCTGCCAGTGTGGGTGGGGTGGTGGTCTTAGGGGTTCTTTGTTTGGGCTGTTTACTAATGGTCCTTTGGCAGTTTCTTGATTGGGGTATTGCTTACTTGATTGTTAATCTGAAGTTGATCTTGGAGTTAATCTATGCTGATCTGAGTGTTGATTACTTAGAAAAGGACTTTTTACTAAGAGTTATCCATTTCATGCATAAGTAATGGAAGATTGGTGACTCACCAAGATAAGAGCAAGTAGCTATACCTGTTGAAATTCAGACATACTAGAATAGCAAAGGACTCGTTTTATAAGGGGAATATCAATAAAAGGACTTGTAGCTCTGCCAAAATTAAGGTTATGGGAAGGATGGATCGTAACACATTACAGAAAGTAGATTAATAACTAGATTAATTATAACTAGTAAATTACCAAATGAAATGTCTACCTCAGCAGCAAATAAATACTTTTTAATATTACCTGAAGAACCCTCAAATAAAAGTAGACTGTATAAGATCCCATAGTTTAGTCAAAAGAGGAAGGTGCCACATTTCCCTCTAATGCTCTAAATGTGTTTAATCCCATATTTTTCATCTTCCACTTTCCTATATCCCATTTACCTCCTATATCTCTTAACACCAAACAATAACCAAGCAGCACTCCAGATCCTGTTGAGAAAACATCTGATAACTATTCTGTAGAAACTGAGATTAGAAAGTTTCACTCAATGGAAATAAGCTTTTGTAACCAAGTGTTGAGAAATCCAGCATTTGTCTACAAGCATGACGGAAACAGAAAGCTTAGAGGAGGTGTGCTTTTGCTTTTTGTATTAATTTTTGGGTATAGAGATTTCCTTCCCTAAGAACCACCTTCTATGGCAGCACTCTCCGCCCATGGAACGGAGGCATCACACATTGGCCAGTCAGTTTAGCAATGGGGGGGGGAGTTTCAGTATGTCACATGCCGCCATAAGTTTGGCACCCCTGTTCTATGGTATTAATAGTAAGTCACTAGAGTACATTCCGTACCTTAATGTGAGGTCATCAGAGACTTACAGGCATTTTGTAACTTTTATAACTAGAGGCATTTGCAGGAGAGGCTATAAGGGTATATGATGAAAGCAGCCCTGCATCATCATTATCTTGCTGGCTTACAACTTTTGGCACTTTTCTGTGTGTAGAAAATGATATTATCATTGGCATCACTTCCATTGCTTTAAAAATCTACAGAGTATAAGGTAAAGGTTCCCCTCGCATATTGTGCTATTCGCTCCTGACTCTAGGGGGTGGTCCGCATCTCTGTTTCAAAGCCAAGGAGTCAGCAGTGTCTGAAGACATCGCCATGGTCATGGGACCAGCATGACTAAATGCTGAAGGCACACGGAATGCTATTACCTTCCCACCAAAGGTGGTTCCTACTTTTCTACTTGCATTTTTATGTGCTTTCAAACTGCTAGGTTGGCAGAAGCTGGGACAACTAACAGGAACTCACTACATTAAGCAGCGCTAAGGATTCAAACCGCCGAACTGCTGACCTTTCTGATTGACAAACTCAGCATCTTAGCCATTGAACCACTGCGTCCCCCTACAGAGTATACATGCATGTATATCTGAAACATGCCCAGCTGGTTTAGATATGATTTATATAGAAAGATATGTACAGGAAATATCACCATAGACATTTTCTCTTGGGCGTATGCATGATATGTACTGTAGGCTATACAAATTTTGCTACATTTTAATAATGAGTGGATGTAGAATTCACCAGACTAAAGTCAGGTATATGATCTGAAAAGAGGTTTAAAAAAATCAGTTTTTAAAATATAATTGCTCTAGACTTTGTTATGTCTAAATGCAATTTAATATATTTGTCTGTGTTTAGAATAAGCGTTTAGAAGAAGTGAAGCGGCAAGAACAAGAACTTCTGGAAGCCCAGTCAATTCCACTGAGAAACTACTTGATGAAGCATGTGATGCCCACACTTATGCAAGGGTTGAATCAGTGTTGCATGGTTAGGCCAGATGACCCGGTTGACTTTCTGGTAAGGGAATATCTGTCTGTCCGTCCGTCCATCCATCTTCCTATGTAGGGGACAAAAACGGGGTTATTACTTAGTTGTAAACCTTAGTTATTTCTTTTACAACTTATTTGTAGATCTCCTGATTGCAGCAATACTGGCAAGTATTAGTATAACTTTATAAGACACCCTAGCCCTAAAATAAATCTACCAGTTACTCTATCTATACAATCTACAGTGCCCTTAGCAAAATTCCTTCAAAAAAGGCTTGTTTTTTTGAAATTGTATTTTACTGGTGTAGAAAAACAAACAAAAAAACTCCATGTTGTACAGCTAACTCAACAATACCCCATAAGATTTTCTAATGTGGCCTCTTATTTCTATTCATCATACTAAAGATAATAAATCTACTGTTATCCTATAAGCTGATTTCTAACCATCAGGGATAGTCATAACCATTTTTTACAGTCCTAAAAAGAGACTTTTGGTTGATTTTAACTCTAGAGTCAGTCTTATAGGTATGCATAGAATATTGTTTCTCTTGTAGCAACATATTTTCCTCCCAGGTTTTACTATACACTTCAATTTGTAACTGCTTTCTACCATGGGCAGTGCAATCCTATCTATTTAAAATTACATTCCCTCATGTAAAGGAATGTTTACTTTCAGGTACATACAGATAAGATTTCTATTTGGGAACAGCAGGCATTAGCATATATAAGAAAATGATAAGAATGGTAAGAAAATGTAACAAAGACTGGGCCCATTATCAGTTAAAAATTAAAATAAAAAAGGAGGCTGAGAGAAAATATTTAGTCCAATTTAGTTTATTAGATCAGGGGTCCCCAACCTTTTTTGCACCAGGGACCGGTTTCATTTTAAAGAAAATTCTGCGGACCGGCTGGCCTAGAGGAGGAGGGGGGGAGGGGGAACAGGCGCCGCATGCGCACGTGGGGGGGGGGGAGTCAGCTCACTTGGCCCTCTAGGGCAGTGGTGAGCAAACTTATTAGTCAATAGAGCCAAATATCAACAGTACCACTACTGAAATTTCTTTTGAGAGCCAAAAGGTGTGGCCTGTTTTGTGGGAGTGGCTGTTTTCATGTGACCCGGTGGGCGTGGCCAACTTGGAAAATGTGGTGAAACTCACTTAACAGTCTTGCTTAGCAACCAAAATTTTGGGCTCAATTGTGGTCATAAGTTTCTTTCTTTCTTTCTTTCTTTCTTTCTTTCTTTCTTTCTTTCTTTCTTTCTTTCTTTCTTTCTTTCTTTCTTTCTTTCTTTTCTTCCATTTCTGGCTGGTCTTTGGTCTTCTGAAGATGGTAAAAATAGATTTATGGGCACTTGGTATATATAAAGGCAGCCCATTTATTTATTTATTTATTCGGATTTATTGACCGCCCCCTCTCTCCGAAGAGACTCGGGGCGGTGTACAAGAATTTAAGAGCATATACATATATAACAATTATAAATAATAAAACTAAATTAAATGTTTTACCCTGTGTTAAAATATCTCGTTTAAATTTATAACGTAAAAACCCGATTAGGTAATATTTACTACAACTAGGCTGTTACGGTAGATTAGGTTAGGCCAGGCTGGCCTGCTGGAAAAGATGGGTCTTTAATTGTTGACGGAAGGAGCGGAGGTCCGTAGTAGATCTAAGCTCGGGGGGTAGGTCATTCAAGAGGGTTGGGCCCGCCACAGAGAAGGACCTTCCCCTGGGAGCCACCTGTTGGCATTGCCAGGAGGACGTCACCTGGAGAAGTCCCGCTCTGTGTGAGCGAATCGGTCGAAGGGATGTGTGGGGTGGGATACGATCACGCAGATAGCTAGGACCCGTGCCATGGAGCGCTTTAAAGATGGTAATCAAAGCCCTTTGGGAAAGCCCTTTGGGATGCTTGTAATCAAAGCCCTTTGGGATGCTGGTTTGAATCCAGGAAATGACTCAGAGGATGTGATTCCTTTGAAATGACCACTAGGAGAAAAATAGATCTTTAACCTGGTTAACCAAACAGGTAGCTTGAGGTGGAAGGAAATAGGAAAATAGATTTCTTCCTTTCCTTTCCTTTCCTTTCCTTCCTTCCATTGCTTATTTAGCTGACATTTCAGAAATTTTATCTTAACATTAATTTGCATAACAATAGACCTTATCTGTCAAGGTATAAACACAGGTTATCTTGTTTTGAGATAGATCCTCCTTGGTATAATTTTATGGAGTAGCTTTGGTTTGCACTTTGATTTGAATTAATAGATCATCTCAATGTGATGGCTGATTTGGCTAATGGAAGTTTTTATTTGATTAATGGAACCTGAGCTCAACAATTTTCCAATATGCTCTCTGACTCTGTTGATTACATTCTTCCTTGATTCGGAGTCCAGATATACTGTACATTCACTTCCACACAGAGGCGTAGCGTGGGGGGTGCAGGGGGGGCCGGCCGCACCGGGCGCAACATCTGGGGGGGCGCGCTCGCACCGCGCACCCCGCCTGCCTCAGGCCGGCCTCCCGCCTTAGCCCCGTCCGGCCGCCGCCACCACCCCGACAAAGTTTTGACACTCGTGGGAAGGGAGGCGGAGGCGCCACGGAGCTTCCCCTCCTGCGGCGTCGAGGGAACGCGGAGAGGCGGGAAAAGGCCAGGCGGCGCCGAACGGGGAAGCCTGGGCGGAGGCGGCGGAGAGAGTCCGGGTGGAAGTCGCTCGCTCCGGCGGCCGGAGGGGTCCCCTGCTCAGCCCACCCGGGGAGGGTCGAGAATGCGAGCGAGGGGCCGGGAAGGAGGAGGAGGCGGAGGAGGAGCTCCCGCTGCAAATTGACACCCCGGCCGAGCAGGAGGAGGGGGGAGGAGGAACGCCCCCCCCCACCAGACATCCCCTTCCGCTCATCCCCCTCCGCCCCCACCCTTTCCCCCCGGGACCCTCCAGCGCCGCGCCCCCTCCCCGCGCAGGGCGTCCCCTCCCGCTCCCCCCCGCCCCCGATGCGCGCACTTTTCCGTCTCTTCCCACTTTTATTGTGGTTTGAAAGCGGAGCGAGGGACTATCTGGGGGAGGGTTAGGGGGCGCAAATTACTTGCCTTGCCCCGGGTGCTGACAACCCACGCTACGCCACTGCTTCCACATCTGAGGCACACATTCATAATGGGATTGCCTGTAGCAGGAATTGTACTGTTAATACCAAGCAGATGCTGCTATTATAGCTTTCAAGATACTATCTAATCCTTCACCAATACCAGGGTTCAGCCCAATAATTTAGTCCACTTCCATTAATTTTAGGAAATGCAATGCTATCTTTAATCTATGGAAACTGAACATATCTTTTTACATGGATTTTCTTTTAATCA
Organism: Rhabdophis nuchalis; assembly: GCA_039707465.1. NCBI lineage: Eukaryota > Metazoa > Chordata > Lepidosauria > Squamata > Natricidae > Rhabdophis > Rhabdophis nuchalis. The sequence goes on along the minus strand of CM077643.1, from coordinate 61,651,037 downwards.
ACAGGCAGAATATCTCTTCAAGAATAATCCGGAATTTGACTAAGAAGTCTAAACAGTTGCACTGTTATGCCTTGTTAAATTTAATGTTAATGATTGTTGTTACACCCTTCTTGTAAAATATACATTCACTAATTTACTTTTTAAAAAAAAATAAAAAATCTAAAGTTTGTGGATATGTACATTTATTTAAAATTAATGACAACATAGAATATGTGATGAATCGCAAGAAAAAAAGAAAAAGCTTCAAAATTATTGTTCTTGGAAAACTAACTATAGGTTATCAAGTTTATGACAACATGTTCTTAAGCTATGCAGTAAAAGAAAAGAAGAATATTGGCACTTGTTCAGTTGTACCCAAAGTCCTTTAACAATGCAGCCATATGGAAGTTTATTCAAAATTGTTTCTCTGCAATTAATTCAGTTATATTGGTAGAATAGAATTATAGCTTTAAGGCATTTCATCCATGACATAGCATCAAGTAAGGTATCTTTGAGGTAATGTAAAGCACTAATGAAATCAAGCATTGCATCACCTGATAGATGGATGACACTATAATATGAGGATTGAATGAAAAACAATACTTCCAATGGTATAAGTGACCAATAATTGACAGTACATGCTAGAAGCTTTCACATCTCCTTTAGCATCTATTCTTTCACTTCAATTGTTGGGAAGTTGCTGTGAATAAAATGTATATTATTATTATTGCTTGTGAAATGGAAGCTACCAAGTGTGCTTCAATGATTGAATGTTTGATTGCTAATGGAATGTTCCCCTGCTCCCCTTGTGTTTTTGGTGATAACTGTGTTGATATGAGTACTGAATAGCTGGGCAAAATAATGTGAAACAATGAACCAAGAAGAGTTGATTTATAATATCAAAAACAAAGTGGACAACTGAGGACTTTCACATGAGAAAGGTTGTTGAACTGATCAAGAACAATTGATAAAAGTCAAATAAAATTGTTGTCAAGCTTGGCTTTTCACAGAAATGTGTGGATCATATTAATATTTTTCAGTACTGTCAGCCCTCTATTGTGAAAACCCAAGTTGTGGCAGGAAATGCTTACAGGCAGGTCTCGCTTACTGACCATTCATTTAGCAACTATTTGAAGGTACAATGGTACTACAGAAGGACACTTACAATTAATGTTCAAAGTTCCCATGGTCATAAGATCACAATCTGGACTCTTGGCAACCAGCTCACACTTACAACAGTGTCTGCATCCGGCAGTCATATGATCACCATTCCTTACCTTCTCTGCCAGCTTCCCACAAGCAAAGATAATGGGAAAACAGAGAGAGGTCACAAGTTACTCTGTTGAGCTGCTTGCACGCTTCCCCTGCCTAGCAGCACCCATTTCTGGCAGCACTACACTTGTGTTGTGCCTTACCTGCCTGCTGGCTAGGTAGAAACAGCCTCGGACTCACTTTGTGATGAAAATGGGGCATGCCAGGATTGTTGTCATTAAGTGATGTGGTCACATGACATCGTGCTTTAAACCGCATTGCTTGGTCCTAATTATTGTCATTAGCTGCCTGTAGATGTTTGTTGGCATGCAGATAATATTTATTAACATGATTTAAATCTGGCAAAACTACCATCCAAAGTGTTACTTTTTAACAATACTGAAACAACAATCTTGAGGAAGGAAATGCTGCTGCACCTTGACAACACCAGGACTCAATCCTAATGACATATCCAAGAGGCAATTGTTAGATTTCACTTTCTTAACCCTTTCTGTCATCCTAGGAGTCATGTGATTTCCACCTGCTCTTCTAGCCAAAGGAATACTTTAGTAAATATGTTTGAGTCAAATGGAGAAATAAAAACAACTCTCAGGACCTGGTTGAAGAGATAAAGCATGCTTTTCTTTCATGATGGTCTTAAGCATGGTATGTATGTGGAGAAATAAATACTGGTGACAAAAGAGCTCATAGTTTCATTTCAATTATTAAAATAACCCTATTTAAACTGAAGTTATGGAGGTGGAAGCATTACATTACTTCATTATGTATTCTTAGTCACTAATGGAGAAATGCCCCTTAGCCTTGCACTACATTTAACACTGATTGACAAAGTGCTATTGGGAAGCTCAGAAAGATGTAGGGGTCACCTATTAGCCCCTGAATTTGGAAACAAAAATAATGCAGATGGCCACCCATTTCACACCAACTCCAGACAATATGCAAAGATTAAAACAACTGTTATCAGCCATAATACCCATAAACCTATTGGAAACCAGTGCTGCTCACAGAGCAATGGTGTTACATGAATGTATTGAGAAAAACTAAAAACTGCTCATGCGAATACATTTTAAATAGCTACCAAATACTCTTCAAGGGAAATCTCATGCAGAATATATTAAAGTAATCCAAATGTAATCACTTTATTAGTTTATTATGACTATGACATGAGTCACTAAGAACCACGTCCAGCAATTGGTGCCCAAGGCAAATCTGTACAAAGACCCCTCCAGCCATGGCTGCCATCTACTCATCAAGCAGAAACATGAGTCAAGGACTCCCAAATTGCATACTCTCACTGGTGAAGTGCACCCCCCAGCCAAAATTAAATGTGGAAAATTTCTGGTGTCAGGAAGGATAGCCAATCAGTCTAGACAATGTTTTGAGCCAGACTCCACTTCCCCCCATCCTGACCCTAGCAACTTGCTTCATTTAGATGTTAAATAGGAGTGCCAAGATAGTAGTCTACCTCTCAAGGTAGAATTTGATTTCTCCTCCTACAAACACTGATTGGACTGAAATACAAACGAGGAAATCCCCTATAACACAATGCCTCCCAATTCTTTAAGATGAGCCAGAATGGTTTCATGGTCGATGCTAGCAAAGATGACAGAGAAATCAAGGAAGGTAGGATGGACTCTACTGCCATATTGGGTCTCTTATCAATGCTGTCACAGTTTATAACCAAGAACAATTCAGATAATTTGCTTCTTCCAGAACTGTATACGATCCACCATCTCAGCTGGAGAGTGGATGAAAATTGTCCAGAACCATTGGGTACAAAACTGGTCACAGCAACTGTCTGTTTATTGGGGGTCAGGGCACAAAATATCTGTCTCCTTCAAGGCACACAAAATCACCCCCTTTTGCAGATAAAACATTCAGCATTACCTGATCCAACCATCACTTCCCAGAAGATTTCAATAGGTGATAGAAATCTAAAATACAGAAACTGAACTCAAACCATTGATAACTCTGTTACTTTATCAGTGATGACTGGCTTGAACTCTTCCAGGATAACTGGGCAAAATTTTACTGTAGGCAACTCCAATAGACTATAAAGCCAGATTTTGAATCCAAGTGACTTCATACAACAGATGCCTAGAATGGTTCTTATAGGAGACCTGCAAGCATTCCTATGAGCCATACTTATCACCCAGGAGGGAATATAAGCCCATCACCTGGCACTCCATAGACACAATAAAGGCAGAAAAATGTTGCATTGCCCTTATTGCTCCATAGTAAACTGAATGTTCGGTCAGGTTCACTCAAGTCAAATCTGAAAATCTCATTTAGTTTCCACTGATGAGACTATTTTGGGGGAATCTGTCTTTATCAAAAATAAATAAAACTCACATAACTGCCTAAATAAATATGAATCACACTTTGGATAACAAAGTCCATATTATGTGAATAATATGTTTGAATATTCAAGCATTCACATAATAATATTATGTGTATGTTTGAATATTAAAAATACCCTATCATGAAGTGGAATACTTTATGAATCAATCATGTATAATACAAATATTCTAGCTTTTCTGGTGGTAGGACCACCTAATTCAGATCAGACAATTATGATATATATAAAGGATTATCTGAGGATTTTAAAAAAAATTCCTTGATAGTTTAAGATGTTTTTATGTCAAAAATCCTGATTTCAAATCTCATCAGCATTTTTGATGTGCTCCACTATTCAATACTTGTACGTAGAATGAAAGGGTTCAGATTTACCTAGAAAATAGGATTAAAAACATGTCGCTCTCCTGATACTACTGATCTACAGTACAGATCCTAGAATTTTCTACCAGCAGCTATGATGAGACTTTGAGGCTCAGACTTTCAAGCAGTATTTTTTTCCAGTCTTACCTGATGAAACATAAGATTTATATAACAAACATTTGGTTCTGTACTAATATTGAACTACACATTTCAAATATGACTGTATGCCTCTCCAATACATCTTTATTTTCTCCTCAGGATATAATGAGGATGATGATGTTATCCATTTAGTCATCTCCAACTCTTGGTGATTCAATGGGCCAGGTCTTGCCACATCTTCTGATCTCTCTGGATATTGTCAAATATAAGTATTTCATTTGGGCATTATTGGCAATAATTATTAGACATTTTGAGTTTTCTTAGAAAATCTTGGCTTCTGTATACTTAAATAGCCTGCTTTTATTCTTCTGTTCAGGCAGTTTATGAATGAAATCTTCCCCTTCCTTAATTACACAAGACTGAGTTCAAATATGCTAAGACATGATTTGTTTGGTTTTAACTTAGTATGTTGCATAACTACCTCTACTAGTATCTATTGCATAGCTTGTTTTCAATTCTAGCTTATTAACAAACCATGGATAATGGCTCAAATATATATGAACCAAAAAAATGAGGTAATTCACAAACGACAAATTATACAACATTCTAAGGAAAAACACATTACTATGAAGTGTAAGCTTTACCTCTAAGTGTAAAAGAGAGTTTTCTCTTTCAATCTCCTTCCGTCCCCCCTTTGACAAATCGTAAAGGAGAAAAGAATTACCCTATACATAAACATCTCCCGCAACACCAATCAAGAGGACTAACTTCCGTGCCTTTCCGCGGCGCATGCTCAGTCAGTGCAGGAACCGTTATTATTAAACTTTAATTCGTTCCCACTTCAAATGCTCGAATCGCCTTGGAGGACTGCATTACCCAGAAAACCTTTGTAAAGCGGCGACAGTCCAGCGCATTACCCGGAGCCCTCTTTCGTCACTTGACGCAGAGGGTTGGGAAACGCCGTTGCGTCAGCACGTTCTACTGGCCTCTGCACCGCGGCCCCTCCTTCTCCTTCCCATCTCCAGAACGTTGCTGTGGTAGCGCCTCGGCGCCATGTTAGGAGGCCGGAGGGGAAGAGGAAGAATTAGAAGCGGCGGCGGCAGCAATAGCAGCAACTAGCAGGCCTAGTGAGAGGTTCTCCACCCTCTCTGAGAGGGCCCCAGCCAGGCCCGTATCATGCTCACGGGGCCCGTTTTCCAGGGGCGGAAAGAGTGACTGTTCCGGAGAAGAAGAGACGGCGTTTAACCACAGCCGGAGAGACGATGCCGTTGTAAGTTGAGGGCCTCCAAAGGAGAGAGAGGGACTGTCTCGGGCATACTCGTGAGGCCTGGCAGGAGCCTTGGGAGGCAACCTGAGTGAGCGCTTCCGGGCCGTGGCGAGTTCGCGGCCATTTGCCCGGCCGGCCGGCTTTCTTCTCGTGTCCACATTTCAGGCCCCTCTGTTCCCCCCTCCCCCTCCCCACGTTATTAGGCCGGACAGCCTCTTCCCTCAGCCGAATCTATTTCTTCTCGCCCAGAGATGGAATCGGGGCCGGGAGTCTTCATTGAACAGCTCTTTCCCCCCCATTCTCTCTCTTGCGACTTTAACTGAACAACTTTGGGAGTCGGGGGACGGCGTTTCCGAGTCCCTTGGCCGAGCCTTGGCAAAAGCCGTTCCCCGCGCCGTTGGTGGCACTCAAGTGGCGGGTTTTTGCCGCCCCCCCCCCCGCTCACGTGATGCCTAAAGCCTCTGTGGGGCCTGGCGGGAGGAGGGCGTCTGGGTACACAAAGCTATTGGGCGGCTTGGCTGGTCTGGTGGAGGACCCGGAGGTTCCGTGCATCTACTCTGCCTTGCCTGGAATCGGATGCTGGGTAACCATCGGCGCTGCTTAATGAAAGTTGCTCGCGGGTTGCAACCCGTCCGCCTCCCCTAATGCAAAAGGCGTTCAGCAAGGGAGATTTTAATTTGATCTCCTGTAAGAAACGTTGGCGTGCAGCTTTTCCTATCATGAATTGGTATGTGGACTTGAAGGGAGAACTTATTCCTTGCCCATCCTCTCCCCCCCCCCCTTACTTCTGTTTGTCATTGGCGTAGTATGCCCCCCCTCTAGTTGTGATATCCCTAATGTTTTGGTACGTTCAGGAATATTAAGATTTGAAAGGCTTAAATGAGTTGATTGATGTAAGAATTTTCTTTTTTTTAAAGTAGTTTCCATGAATACTTTTGCATTCTAATTGTATTACTGAATCGTATAGGATTACTTTGCTATCTTCCATACTTGAAATACATATGTAAATGTATAAACTGTTATAGTCATGCATGCTCATAGAGTCTGTGTTAAAATAGCATCAGGAAATGATTTTTGGTGAATACTTTGCAATGATTTAAATTGCAGTTGTAAATTCAATATTTTAGATTGAATTTGTAAAAGTAGCATTGGAATGCCTGTGGTTGAGCACCTGTCTGCAGCTTTTTAAAGCAGCTTTAAATTGTTGTAGATAAATGGTATGCTTGGGTCCCTGTACACTCCAAAGCATCTTTTTGGAAGTAAATTCAGAAGACTGAGTTAAGGAAAGTATCACAGTTCTGACTAAAAGTCTCTTAGGTTTACTGAAAATTTAACTGAAATTAGCTTGCTCTGTAAAGGTGCAATAATTTTTTAACATTTCTTTTTCTTACTGAGAATTCCAAAACTTTCTACTTTGCCGAGTATCAAAGAGGATATAACAAATAATGAATAATAATATGTGAAATATACTGGACTTGAAATATAATAAGCTCAACTATTTGTTCATGGCCATTGTGTCACATAAAAAGGAAATGATTGTGAGCCACAGGTTAGAGGTCACCATTTCTGTTGGTTTTCATATTTGGCAGGTTGGCTGATACTTTCTTGTATCTTTTTGATGTTTTGGTAATTTTGTTTAGGTTAATGGGCCAATCATGGTTCCATATGAAATGGAATAATTGAAATCTTTCCCAGTGTTGCTCAGAATAGCAGAGATGCTGCAGTTGGAGTGGCCTATATCGGGCCTTTCTTCTTTCCCAACATCTATTGTGCATAGATGTTGCAATGGGATGTGCAGTTTATTGAGTCTGGTGTCTTTTGCTATTCTAATGGTGGTGGGTTAATCCTATCATGCCCTAAAGGTCATGTCCTGTTCTTACAATTTGGGTGGGGAAATGGAAATTCTTAATCCCATCATCTGGACCTAAAGGTGTTTTGTTTGTGAATAGGCTGGCCTGGATTTCTTAATGGGCACAAAATATCCATCTCTAAAGACTTCAGGCATCTGTTGGGGCTGCTTTCTGCCTTTGCTAACATTTTTCTCTATTTCTCCTTTGGGGTATATATATTCTGCCTCTTTTAATATCCCCCAAAATATTTCCTTCTCTGGGGAGGTATGTGATTACTTCTTACCTGGTTATTCTCTAGTAAATGAGAAATTTATCTCAATAAGTGGAGATAATGAATATTTTGCTCAAGGTTCTTTATCAAATTTATTTGCTGCCATGTCACAGTTAACTCTTTACATGAGACCTGGGCATCCCAAAGGTGCTTTTTCAAAAAGAAACTGAACTTCCTTTTTTTTTTCTTTGAAGGACTTTTGTTTCTCATCTAAGAAGCTTCTTCAGCTCTGACTAGATGATGGGGAATGGACGGATTTGTACGCCTTGCAGACAGCTGGTCATTTGCATTCTTTTAGTGAGTTGTTAAGACCACCTGGAGATTTAGCTATGTCATCTGGATCACCTGAGTAGTTCAGATGGCTATGGAACCTTCTTGGAACTATTGGAAGGCTATTGCAGACAGATGATATCATATCCCTCCCCTTCTGTTGAGAGAGGGCTGTTCAATTTTGACATAGATGGCTTCTTTAACCCTCTTTTTCAAATCAGCAGTCCTCTCTGTTCAAAATGTGGACTTTGCTGGTTCAAAAAAGTGGCCGTTATCTTTTAAATGCAGATGGACTCTGAATCTAGTCCTGATGGGTTTGTTTTCCCATGTTGTGCCATGCACTTATGAAATGCATTGTTTTGTTTTCCCCAATGTACAGATCTGCACATGGCTCACTGCATTCTACTGAATATACCATGTTGCTCAGTTTGTGTCTGAGTGTTTTGTCCTTGGGATGGACAAACCTCTACCTTGTTATATTCTTGGGTTTAAAGCGTGCATGTATGTTGTGTTGGCTGAAGATCTTCCTGAGCTTTTCTGATATTCCTGCAACGTATGGAATGACAACATTGCTTCATTTATTGTTCTCATTGTCTGTCATGGACTCACAGGGTCTTTTCTACCTAGGATAGCCATACATTCTGAGGGCTTCTTTTGATGTGTTTTAGTTTTTTTTCTTTCCCATCGTTGCTGGTAGGCAGGCCTTCAGCTTGGTGGTGTAGGATTCTGACGACTCCCATTTTGTGCTCCAGTGGATGGTAGGGAATCAAAACGTAAAACATTGATCTGTGTGTGGGGGTTTCTGTAAACTTCAATGAAAAATGACATGGGCATTTTATGACCTATGGCAGTGATGGTGAACCTATGGCACGGGTACCACAGGTGGCACGTGGAGCCATTTCTTAGGGCACGCAAGGCGTTGCCCTGTCAGCTCCAGCGCGCATGTGTGTGCTGACCAGCTGATTTAGGTCTTTTGGAGCTGTTTTTCGCCCTCTGGAGGCTTCATGGAAGCTCCTGAAGCCTCTGGAGGTGGGGAGGGGAGGCTGTTTTCACCCTCCCCAGGCTCCTAGAAAGCCCCTGGAGCCTGGGGAGGGCGAAAAAAGCATGCCAAAAGCAGGGGGTCACGCACATAGCATTATGGGTGTGGCACGACCCCCCTGCGCTGCCCCGCTTTTGGCACGCAAGCCAAAAAAGGTTAGCCATCACTGACCTATGGGCTGTGCATGGTCTCTGTGCAGTTTATGGCATCAGTGTTGGGCAGCATAGGCAGTGTTCCACAACAGTCTCAGTTTCTCATGTGGCTCGCTGGGAAAATTAATTGCCCTGCTTCATAACTTTTTTGTGGCCTTTTAAACTTTTATTTTAAACTCTAGATCTATCTGTTCCAAGGTTGGGAATCCTAGGTTCTTTGGTATATCAAAAGCTATTGCCATTCTAGGAAGTAACAATCTGGCAGTTGAGGCCTTCAGGTATGTTAATTTACCTCTCTTCACTTTGTGAATTCTGGGTAATAGCCATAGCACATAACACACACACACATCTTATTTATTTATTTATTAGATTTATATTTCACTTAATTTTTATACAGCTTGAATCAGACAAAGCATGTTTTTATTTTTCCCACCACAATAACTTTAAATTGTGGGTTGGATTTAGACAGTGATTGCTTCAAAATCACCCAGTTTGCTTCCATGTTTAAGAGAGAACTTACCGTAACCAGGGTTTTGGTCCAGCATCTTGACCTATATTCCACTGCCTATAGCTGAGGAAGTGATAACCAATGTCTAGATTCTTTCCTGTTCCCTAGGATTTTCCTGAAGTTCTTCTCTTAATTTTTCCCTTAGATCCCTCCAATAAACCAGCCACCTTCTCTTGCAGATCATAAATATGTTTTCTTAAAAGAAGGCAGACACACTAGTGTCATTAGTTCAGAAGTATTCAGGCTCCTATTCAAACTATAGCTCTGAAAAAAAACAAGGGCCAGCTATCCTTCACCTAAATTTTTTTTTTTTATTGAAATGTTTATACTGTTTTACAATATATCACCCAGTGCTGTACAAAACAAAAGGAAGAGTTGGTTTCAAGTATCATCTATTATCTTTAGGATCTCCAAAATCCACGTTCCCTCGGTACAGGCGTCGAGACGTCCAAAGTTCCAAGTGCATAGTCCACAAATGGCTTCCAAGTCTTCCAAAAGATATCGTTTTTATAAACCCCCTCTCTAAATTTAATATCACACGTCATTTTATCATTTAAGGCTAATTTCCACATTTCACAGTACCATTCTTCTATTTTAATATTTACCTCTATTTTCCAATATCTTGCTATTACAATTCTACCCATTATAATCATAATTCTAATCAGTTCTTTCTCATGTTTTGTTAACTCTGGTTCATTAATTATCAATAACAATATAGTTTCTGGTCTCAATATTATTATTCTTTTCATCATTTCACACATCGTTCTTTCTAATTGCTGCCAAAACTTTTTAATTTTCACACATTTATACCACATATGTTCATAAGTTCCCAATTCCGTATTACATCTCCAACATTTATCACTCATTTTTTTATCTATCAGTGATAATCTTAATGGGGTCCAGTACCATTTCCAAACAACCTTAAAATTATGTTCTTTAATCCTTATAGATAAAGTCCTCATAATCCGACTCTTCCAATTCTCGTTCCAATCCAAATCCAATATTTTAATCTTTAGGTCTTCCTCCCAATTCCTTTTCATTACCATTTGTGGATTTCCATCAAACCTTCACCTAAAATTTATAAACTGAAACAGAACACTGTTGATTCTGTGTGACGATATTGAGATCCGTCATAGGATGCTTTCAGAAATGAGATGAATTAGCATTCCCTAACCTGTAGGAGGCATACTTACATATCGCCATTTATCTGGCCTGTAGAAAATTCCTCATTCCAAAACAAAGAGTATATTACCAGAATACATATTCCTTTTGATTCCTCCAGATCTTTTGATTCCTTTCATCCACATGAATATTGATAAAAGTGCTCCTGGCCCATTGTGGCTTGTTCAGATCCTAAGGCATATATATCTTCCTATACCTGAGCAAACTGCTATTTCATTGTCTATCACAAAATAGAAGTATGCAATTGATGGTCAGAACCCTCTAGGAATTGTACTTCTTAGGAAGCAAAACATCCCACTGACCTTATTGTACAGACTGCAACATTTAGGTTCCATTCTAAAGCAGAAACAATGTATAAAGGAAATCTAGTTTATGGTACTCATTCACCTGAAGGATAATAATTGTATATAGATAGCACCTAGTTGGCAAGGTACAATCATAACATAACATAATAACATTGCAGTGGATACTGTTACCCTTCCACTGCTTTACACCAAGTTGTAGAGGTGTTTTCCAGTCACAGTATTACATGATTCAGAAGGCAGAAAACAACCTACTAATAGACAACTGCAAGGTGAAATGCTTACATTTCCCTAGGAAAGGGGCAGGAGTGGATAGTGTACTCACAACAGGGACCTAACAGTGTTTTCTGTGCCTCTTTCTGTTCCTACTGATTCTCACTCTATTTTACCTAACAAAGGAACAGAACATAAAATTGGATAACCCTCAGATACTCAGGTTTGTCCATATAATTATTGTCCAAATAGAATTTTATATTTGAGACTCTTGCTATTTAGAATTGTGTTATTGAAGGTTGAAGAGAACCAGCTGTGCCAGTTAGGTTATGTCAAATAATAGCTGAAAATCATCTCACAGTATCACTTTACAAAATCAGACCTAGAAAGAAAAAAATGTAATCTTCTCCTTAAGCTCTGATGATGTTCCAAACTCTTAACTCCCTAGAGTTGAGACAGTATAGCCTATACCCGGGGTCTGCAAAGTTGGCTCTTTTAAGACTATGCTGGCTGGGGGATTCTGGGAGTTGAAGTCCACCCATCTTAAAAGAGCCAACTTTGCAGACCCCTGGCCTATACCAAACACCTTAAGAAAAAGTCTGGTTCTTAGTCCCAATCAGTTATTGCAGAGGACTTTTTTTGGCCCACTTTTGCATAATAATCCAAGTTAGTAAATTCCCTGTACTTATGGTACTGATGTTGCATTGCTTTTCCATGTTGTACTTAACCTAGTCAAGGCATTAAGATACTCATCTTGAATCTTTATATTCCATACCGTTAAAATGATTATGGTGAAGGTGGTTTTCCTAATATCTGTCACCGGTCTTGGAAATTGGAACTGCATAACATAAGTAGATTTTTTTGAATGGGTATCACTTTCATCCCAGAGATGAACTGTATAGTTCACCACAGTCAAGAGTTTATTTTCTTGTCTCTTGAGCCAAATAGAAGATGGAGTATGAATGGATAAGTTACATGTATGCTGGGCAATAAAAAAACATTCCTAGATAGTTCATGTTCACAGACTATCTAGTATTCTTCTAAGAGGTGCCCTTGAGTCACATAGTCTCTTCAGCCATCATCACAGGATGGATCAAAGCTTCCATTTCTACTAGTCTATGGGGTGTAGCCTATCAAAACATTTTTCAACTCTTGAAAAATAGTAGTAGTAGTGAGCAGATTAGGCCATGATGGTCTGTCTCTATAATCTGTTCTTTCAACTCTCCTAATGGTCATGGACTCAGTTACAATGCTCATTGCATTATAATGGAATCCATCCACCTTGCAACTGGACACCCTTTTCTTTTTCTTTTCATCTTTCCCAGCATTAGAGTGTTCTCCTGAGAGCTTAGTCTTCACATAATGTGTCCTAAATAGGATAATTTCAGCTTTGTCATTTGTGCTCAGTGATCCATCAGTTTTCTTTATTGATTGTTCCCAATGTGCTCAAGACTCTTCTCCAAAAACAACATTCAAACACATCAGTGCTGTTCCTATTCTGGTTCTTTCAAGTCCAACTTTCACTTCCATAGAGTCATAGAGAATACAATGACTTGCATGCATTTTTCCAAGGTCTTCATAGCTGCTGTACCAAGTGCTAGTCTGTGGCATATTTCTTGTTCTTGCTTGTTTCTTTACTGTAAATAAATGGTAGATGCTAAATGGCGAAAGCTACCACCAAGTCATTATCTTCATTGTCAATTCTAAGCCTAGTTGTTCTACTTGTCATTGGTTTGCTTTACCAGAGATACCAATTTTTCTGAGCACTTTCCAGAACTTGATGTGATCCATGCAATCAAAGGTGTTTCTTTAATCCATGAAGCAATTTCTGACTTTATTATATTATCTGCAATAATATCCTCTTAATTAGCTAACCATCAATACAATACAATACAATACCAGAGTTAGAAGGGACTTTGGAGGTCATCTAGTCCAACTCCCTGCCTAGGCAGGAAGCCCTATACCATTTCAGACAAATGGCTATCCAACATCTTCTTGAAAACCTATAAGAAAGAAGATAATGACAGTAGTTCTGCTTACAGATCAAGTAGTAGAAAAATATCCACTATTGGATGTTCTTTTATAGCTGTAGAGTCAAAAGTTAAGTCAAAAATTCAATTTAATTAAGTTTATTTTGATTCCTTTCAAAAGTATTGCAAGTGCATGTATTTATTTGATTTTGAATTGTATTCTCAATTACTTCTAAATATGAACAATAAATTATTTTTGTCTCAAATTTATATAACCAGTGGACAGCTGTTTACTTAGAAATTTATTCTAAATTTAATAGAAAACTATTCTTTACAATGCAGAAGTTCTTTGAATTTCTTTTAAAACATGAAATCTTATTTATGTTCGATTGAGATGTATCACGGGTTGAATTTTTTCTTAATGATTGTGCTTTTTGATCAACAGCTATCACTTCCAATTTGATATTCCAAAATAGTATTTCTGGCAAGGGCAGATTTGAGGGAGACTGCCAAATAAAATAACATACAAGTGTCTTTGGGTTACTATAATACTATATTTGGAACTGAGATTGCCATTGTTAACCAATGCATTTGTAAAGAGCATTGTAAAGAGTCCCAGTTGCTGTTGTACCTAAGGTTTGCAGGTTAAAAGTACCACAGAAAGCAGAGAAAGTACCAGTAAGCAGCATGGAAATGCCACAGGAGGTTGGGAAAGGCCTTGGGGGGGGGGGGGGGCTAGCTGTGTGTGAGTTAGGGAAGTGACTGGCTGCATGCAAACACTGGAAAGCTGGGGGGTTGATGACAGGCAAACGCAGGAAGCCTGGGGGCATTTACCAGAGTGACTTGTGTCTTTCCCTGCCTGCTTTCCCATTTACTGCTTCTGGAAAGTTGGCAGGCAAGATCACAAATGGCTACCAGTCAATGAACATGTGATCAGTAAGCAAGGATTACCTATGTAAAGCAGCTGCAACTTTTAAACTATCCATGACATTGAGAGCTCAACTATATTAAATATCGTTATGGCAGGAATAATTTAGTAGGATGCAACAGTGTTTTAAGATTGACAGATAATGGAAAGAATAAGTTGACTGGCAAATGAAACAAGATTCATTACTATTTCTTAGTACATTCTTGTACTTTATTTTCCCTCAAACCATTTCATTAACAAGTGTCAATTAGTAAGCATGTAAAGTTCTTGGGTATATATATGTAAGAGAGATTCTAACAGAATTAATGGCTTAAGTTTCCAACATATTGGTGATAAAATCTTAGATAGTGCCATTCTCCCTGTTTCCCCCAAAGCTTCTTCTGAGACTGCCTGTGGAAGAGAAATCAGCCAAGGGATTGATAGATCTCATGGGTCACAGGTTGGAAACCTTTGAAATAAAATACCTGTCTCCAAGTCTTAAGTTCGTTATAACTGGTATGGATTTGTGTCAGAATATGATTTAGTATCCAGCTAGATACAATCAAAATGGCATGATGATTAGGATGATTAGAAAAACTCAGAGTAGGATGTGTTTACATTAACAGTAATCTGTTTGATAATAAGATGTTCTTGAATAAAGCATTGGACCGATACTAATAGTAATTATTGTAATGGGTGTGCCCTGGCAGTATGCTTAAAATTTGAAGTTATACAAAGCTTAATTTGGAATATTTATCCTTAGTGTCTTATTTATGTTGTTTGGCATGTTAATTAAATATACTTTAATCTTTTGTGAAAACAGAAGATCAAAAAACTAGTTTCTTTCTGAAACTACTCATTTAGCTGTTATTTTAACTTCCTTGGAAATTAAGAATGTATGGGCCATTCTGTATTTTGTCAATTTCAGTTTTGCATGCATTATGTTTTATATGATTTGGATTGGGGTTTTTGTCTTTCTTTCTTTTTTTGTGCCAGTCAATGTTGAGTCTTGGCAACTGCTTAAACTAATCCCTTCAGTTTCTCATCAAGATTTTTGGAACTGGTGTGCCATTCATTGTCTCCTTCCTATGACTGAAAATGAATAACTCACTGATGTCGCCTAGCTGATTTTATACCTAGGCAGGACTAGAACTCATGGTCTCCTTTTTATCTGGGTGCCTTACTAAATTGACGTGTGTATTATGCTATTATTCTAGAAAATTGGGTAATATTTTATGAATTTGGTTTTTATTTTTTGTTTCTAGCATCCTAATACATGGCTGTTTCCAGTTGCTAAGTTAAGAATTGCAACACAATGCTCAGAATTGCAAAATTTGAAAAAGAAAAAAATATTTTCAGAAATACTGAATTATATCACATTACTTACAAATTCTGATCAACTATTGTGCTAATTCCATCATCTATATGAGAACTAGGAAAAAAGAAATGTGGCCTAATTAGTTTCAGACTTCTCATAAACTTTTGGAGGAAACTTTAGAACAAAAAGAAATTACATGAAATTTCTATACATGTGAAATTAATCACATGAAAGTGTTTGATTCAACAGTACAGTTTTGGCATATTTCCAGACTATTAAATTTCAAGGAACTGCACCTCTTCTATATACGTTTTAACTCCCAGTCCTTTAATCATCATTGTTGCTCTTTTCTGCATTCAAAGTCTCAACAACTTTTTTGTATTGTGGTGATCAAAACTGGATGCAGTATTCCAAGTGTGGTCTTACCAAAGTATTATAAAGTAGTGCTAACACTTCCTGTGATCATGATTCTATCCCTCTGATGATGTAGCCTAGGACTATGCTGGCTTTTTTTTTGGCAGCTGAAGCATGCTGCTGGCTCATATTAAGTGGTTGTTCCCTAGGACTTCTAGATCCCTCTCACAGTTATTACCATTGAGCCAGGTACTACCTATTCTATATTTGTGCATTTGGCACAAGTAAGTGTAAAACCTTACTTTTCTTACCATTGAATTGCATTTTGTTGGATAGTGTTCAAGTCTGTCAAAAACCTTCTGGATTTTGACTCTGTCTTGTAAAACATTGGCTATTCCCGCCAGCTTGTTGACTGAAAATTTTATTTCTTCATCTAAATTGTTTATAAAGATGTCAAAAAGTATTGTGGCTAAGATTGAATCTTGAAGTATCCCATTACATGCTTGCCTCCATGTAGACATACTTCCATTAAGGACTACACATTGAGTGTGGTTTGTTGGTTTGTTTATTTTGGTGTTATACGTTAATAATTTCCCTTAAGAAAACAAAAAGGGTGAATAATGAACTAGGGGAAATAAGTTACTTAATATAGAGGTGGTTTCATGTTTAATAGTATGTTTATTTAATACATTTATAAATAAATATTTCATTAAATAACTGTTTACAAATTTCTAGCTTCTGTTTATTTTTTCTGTTGAGTACTGTAACTACTTGTTGTTAAAATGTTATTTATTTTAATTTTGTTTTGTTTGCTTGCAGTCCAGTTACAACCCAGGGATCACAACAAACACAACAACCGCAGAAACATTATGGCATTACCTCACCAATCAGTTTAGCTTCCCCTAAGGAGAATGACTGTATACTTACCCAGAAGCTAATTGAAACGCTAAAACCCTTTGGTGTCTTTGAAGAGGAGGAAGAACTGCAACGCAGGTGAATACAACTCTTTTTAGTTTTTGTGTGTGAAATTTTCTCAGGAAAAATGAAAATTCATAACAGAAGCAACATAGAACAAAAACGTTCTTCCAATTGTCTCAGACTCCAGTGGTTGAAAATTTAAATTTTTGAATGACATCTCAGTACTGTTTTTATATTTGAAAGTTTAGTTTTGTGGAACTTTCATTCATAGTTTGATTCTTATTTTGCAGTATAGTTATTCCTATCATATAGGTATTTTCTTGTCATGTTCATCACATATAGGAGTGAAATGGGAATTATATCTATTGTACAGTTTTTCATCACAAAATTAATATAAAATATATGATGAATTGTTAGCAAATAAGAGTATTTTTGTGTATTGCCATTCAAGTGTAATGTTATTTAGTATTTAAAGACTTTTTTTAAAGATGTGGAAGCCCTAAAATAGCTAACAGTCTAGCACAGTGGCAAACCGCAGCTCGCGAGCCCCATGCGGCTCTTCGGCCCCTTGAGTGTGGCTCTTCCACCACTGCTGTAATTGTATGGGCTGTGTGCGCACGCCTATGTTTTCCATGGCGTGGAGCAGTGGCGAGGCTCTGTGCGGCTGGATTCTGGCCACACAGAGCCTCATCGCTGCTCCACACCATGGAAAACAAGCACGTGGGCACAGCCCATACATTTACAGTCTTGGAGAGTTCGTAATGGTGGGAACTCAGAAACTGCCCTCCAAAGCCCTCTGAGCGAGGAAGGGCCAGTTGGGAGAGGGGCTTTGGTCCTTCTCTGGGCTGTAATTGCACGCCGCGTGCACGTGCCTATGTTTTCAATGGAGTGGGGCCGCAGCAGGAAGACAAGAAACACAGACAGAGAGACACACAGAGAGGGAGGGAGGGAATCAGAGAGAGACTGACAGACACCCAGAGAGAGAGACAGAGGGAGAGGGAGGGAGAAACAGAGAGACACGGAGAGTGAGTGATTAAGTGAGTGAGTGAGAGACACACACACACATAGACACAGAATGAGTGATTAAGTGAGTGAGACACACACACACACACAGAGTGACGGAGAGTAAGGGAGGGGACAGAGACAGAGAGAATGAGAGACAGACAGACACACACAGTGACAGAGATGGGGGAGGGAGGAGAGAGACAGAGATGCAGAGACAGAGAGACAGACACAGAGAGAATGACAGAGACGGAGGGAGGAGGGAGAGGGAGACAAAGAACCACAGAGAGAGAGAGAGAGGGTGAGAGAGACAGACAGAGAGAGACAGAAAGAAAAAGAGAAAGAAAGAAAAAGAGAGTGGGAGAGAGAGATGAAAGAAAGAAAGAAAACAAACATGATCACAACTGAGCCCAAAATTTTGGTTGCTAAGCAAGGGCGTTATTAAGTGAGTTTCACCATGTTTTCCAAATTGGCAATGCCCACCTGGTCACATGACCACCAAGCCACTCCCACAAAACAGGCCACACCTTCTGGCTCTCAAAAGAAATTTCAATCGTTGTACTGTTGATATTTGGCTCTGTTGACTAATGACTTTGCCCACCACTGGCCTAGCAAATAAAAAAGTCAAATACAGAAACATTGTGATGTTGATGATGATAGTAGTATTAGCAAGTTATGTATGTTTAATAATTATATATTTCATCAACAGAATTCTAATTTTGGGAAAGCTAAATAACTTAGTAAAGGAATGGATACGAGAAATCAGTGAAATTAAGGTATGTATATTTTTATTCATTTCAAAATGACAAAGATTAACAAGATCATCACATGTATTATGGTGTAAACCTGTAGGTGATAACTCCATCAGATGGATAAAAGATATCTTGAGAGGAATATTACATATTCATAGTTTTAGTATGAATAAAGCAGGCAATAGTAAAAAGTTTCAAGAGGAAAAAAGTAGACTTTCAGACATTTGTCCTTGCAGATTTACTTAAAAACTTGTTTATTTAATCTCTTACAAGTCTTATTATTTCCAGTATACAGAGATTATGGATTCCCTAAAATGAAAGTAACCAAGGGTGATTAAACTTTGTAATTTTTTCTTTGCAATTCTCAATTCGTTACATTTCTCTTTCTTGTTGTGCTCTTACAGTGCATTAGTTCAACAAGTGGATTTTCAGTATATAAGGAAACATCTTTTTATAACTTCTAATTAGATACATTAAATGTATAGTTGTTCATGTTGAACTATACTTATTTCAGTATAGTTCTGTTTATTTTTTTTTATTTTTCAAATTTATACCCCGCCTTTCTCCTAGCAAGGACCCAGGGCGAAGCGCAGGTTGAGGGGGTTTTTAGGGAGGTTTTTAATTCGGATTTTAGGGGGTTCCAGGGAGGAGGGGAAAAATAGTCCAGGGAGGGGACAGCAATTGAGGCCGGCGGGCGGAAATAGGGAAACGGAGGAAGGGGAGGGGGGGGTCATTTCCTCGGTGGCTTTTTCCATCGATTCGGTCTTGGGGAGGGGCAGGGGCGGAGGGAGACGAAATGGCCATCATCGGTTGGAAGACCGTGGCCGCTGGATTCAGGCGGTCACGTGCTCCAACTCTCCGCTCTCCCATCGCAGACTAGGTGGGCAGGAATCACAGACCCGGGGCCCGAGGCTGATGTTATGCAACGCCAGGTCCGTGGTTCAAAAAGCCCCCCTCATTCGTGACCTTGTGTCAGAGGGGGACCCGGACCTGGTGGGTATAACGGAAACCTGGTTGGGCCACGAAGGGGGTATGCCCCTCGTGGACATGTGCCCACCAGGTTACCGTGCCTTCCATCAGCCAAGGGCCCTAGGGAGGGGTGGGGGGGTGGCGATTATCGTAAAGGAAGGTCTTGAACCGAAGGAGACCACAGTCCCTCAGACAACCGGGTGTGAATCTCTCTGCGTGAGATGGGGCCTAGGGAGGCAGTTGGGCGTGTTAGTTGTATACCTGGCTCCTCGCTATGCAACAACAGCCCTGCCCGAGCTCCTAGAGGTGATAGCCGAGGCGGCAGTTGAGACCCCCAGACTGGTAGTCATGGGGGACTTTAACTTGCCGTCGGCAGGCGAAGCCTCTGGAGCAGCTCGGGAGTTCATGGCCTCCATGACGGCCATGGACCTGACCCAGGTAGTTTTAGGCCCCACTCACGAGGGAGGAAACACACTGGATTTCATCTTTGTCTCGGGACAGTGGAGTTGTGATCTGGGAATAGGGGACCTAGCCATCACTCCCTTGTCATGGACAGATCACGCTCTCCTTCGGCTGGACTTTCCAATCGCTACACCTCACCGCGGGGAGGCGGAACCGGATATTCCTATATGGTTCCGCCCCAGGCTTCTAATGGACCCGGAAAGGTTCCAGAGGGAGCTTGGGCCAATTCCTGTGACCCTGCCCCGCGACTCGACTGAGGACCTAGTGGCCGCATGGTTAAGTGCGGCCGCGGGGGCCTTGGACCGAGTCGCGCCCTTGCGGCCTCTCTTGCGGCGGCGAATCACCCAGGCTCCTTGGTTTACTGAGGAGCTTCGGGGGATGAAACGCCACAAGAGATGCCTAGAGAGCAGATGGAGATCCTCTCGCTCCGAAGCCGACCGAACACTAGTGAGAACCCATATTAGGGCTTACTTAGTGGCGATAAGGGTGGCCAAACGTGAGTATTGTGCCACCCTTATTGCATCCGCAGATAACCGCCCTGCCGCCCTGTTTGGGGTGACCCGCTCCCTCCTTCATCAGAGGCCGCGGGAAGCCCCTCTGCAAGGGCGAGCAGAGGAATTTGGGATTTATCTGCAGGAGAAAATCACTCGGATTCGGAATGAGCTACCCTCCATCGACAGTGGTCCTGTGGGACTGTCCGAGACTAGTCTTGAGGTTCCTTCTTGGGAGGAGTTTGACTTTGTTACCACCGAGGATATGGACAGGTTGTCAAGGAAACTTAGGGCGACCACATGTTTATTGGACCCGTGTCCCTCCTGGCTTGTACTGGCATCCTGGGAGACGACACGAGGCTGGCTCCAGGGCATTGTCAACGCATCTTTGAGTGAGGGGTCCTTGCCTGCCGTCTTGAAAGAGGCGGTAGTGAGGCCCCTCCTCAAGAAGCCGTCCCTGGACCCAGCTTTATTAGAGAACTATCGTCCGGTCTCCAACCTTCACTTTTTGGTGAAGGTTGTCGAGAGTGTGGTAGCCCAACAGTTTCCGCGACACCTGGAGGAAGTTGATTATCTAGACCCGCGCCAGTCCGGCTTCCGACCCGGTCACAGCACCGAGACGGCATTGGTCGCGTTGGTTGATGATCTCTGGAGGGCGCGGGATAGAGGTTATTCCTCTATCCTAGTCCTATTAGACCTCTCGGCGGCTTTTGATACCATCGACCATGGTATCCTATTGCACCGACTGGGGGGGTTGGGGTTGGGAGGCACCGTTTTGCGGTGGTTCTCATCCTACCTCTCTGGTCGGTCGCAATATGTGTTGACGGGAGGGCAGAGGTCGACCTCGAGGCCTCTCTTATGTGGGGTTCCTCAGGGGTCGGTCCTCTCGCCCCTCCTTTTCAACACATATATGAAGCCGCTGGGTGAGATCATCCGTGGTTTTGGGGTGGAGTACCATCTGTACGCTGATGACACCCAGCTGTACATATCCACCCCAAACCACCCCAACGATGCCGCCGAAGTGCTGTCCCGGTGTTTGGAGGCCGTACGGATCTGGATGGGTGGTAACAAACTCAAGCTCAACCCTGCCAAGACTGAGTGGCTGTGGTTTCCGGCACCCCGGTTCAGCCAGATTACACCAACTCTGGCCATTGGGGGCGAAACACTGGCCCCCGTGGAGAGGGCGCGCAATTTGGGTGTCCTCCTGGATTCCCGGCTGTCCATGGAGGACCATGTGGCGGCCGTGGCCAGGGGGGCGTTTCATCAGGTACGCCTGATGCGCCAATTGCGCCCCTTACTGGACCGGGCTGCCCTTCGCACAGTCACTCAAGCTCTCGTGACGTCCCGACTCGACTACTGTAATGCTCTCTACATGGGGCTTCCCTTGAGGTGCACCCGAAAGCTACAGCTAGTCCAAAACGCAGCCGCGCGGGTGATTATGGGAGCCACTAGATGCTCCCACATAACACCAATCCTGCGCGAGCTGCATTGGCTTCCTGTGGTTTTTCGAGTGCGCTTCAAGGTTTTGACAACTATCTTTAAAGCGCTCCATGGCTCGGGGCCTAGTTATATGCGAGACCGCCTCCTGCCCCATACATCCCTTAGACCGATACGCTCCCACAGAGAGGGCCTTCTCAGGGTGCCGTCGGCCGGACAATGCCGACTGGCGACACCCAGGGGAAGAGCCTTCTCTGTGGCGGGCCCAGCCCTTTGGAATGACCTACCCCCTGAATTACGTACCATCACCGACCTCCGCCTCTTCCGCCAATGTCTTAAGACATATTTGTTTCAACAAGCCGGCCTAGTCTAACCTCCCATGGGGGACTTTTAGGTAGTTTTAAATTGGGTTTTTAAATTTTGGTTTTAGCGCAGGATAGGTTATTTAATAGTTTTTAAATTATATTTATTGTATTTTGTATGTTTTTAAATTTTCCTGTGCGCCGCCCTGGGTCCTTCGTGGAGAAGGGCGGGATATAAATTTAAATAAATAAATTAAATAAATAAATTATAATTGGTAGATTTTATTATAGATAAATGAATATGTTCTCTATGTCTGAGCAATAAGCTACTAATTGGAGCTCAGGATATATGATAGCTCGTGTCCTGTCTATATGATAGCTAGCTTCTGTTCTGTATCTTTCAATATTGCATTGGCTGTATGGTTTACAAAATTGAAAAAACCCCCAACTCAAATCATATTTTTTCTTTCTTCAGAATCTTCCACAATCTGTAATAGAAAACGTTGGTGGGAAAATTTTTACATTTGGTTCATATCGATTAGGCGTGCACACAAAAGGTAATTTATCATGGATGGGTGGGTGGGTAGACTGACGGACAGATCTATATTCAGTTACAAAAAAAATAGTACAACATCTCAGAAATGTACACAACTTTCACAAGAATTTTGTTGGAAGTAAAAGTAGCAGAAGCTTTCCTACTTGTGACAAGTACAGTGGTACCTCGGTTCACGAACGCCTCTGTTCACGAACAGAAAAGTTCATAAAAATATGCTCCGGTTCACAAACTCCACTTCGGTTCACGAACAGAAAAGTTCATAAAAATATGGTCCGGTTCACGAACTCCGCTTCTGTTCACGAACTCCGCCTCGGGTCACAACCAATTTGGTTCGCGACCAGAGTCAGTTCAAGAATTAAAACCAAAAGAAAGATCAGAACGGATTAACCAGATTTACATTAAACCCTATGGGAAACTGTGCCTCGGGTCACGACCAATTTGGTTCGCGACCAGAGTCAGTTCAAGAATTAACCCCCCCCCCCCCCCAAAAGATCAGAACGGATTAACCGGATTTACATTAAACCCTATGGGAAACTGTGCCTCGGTTCGCGACCAGAGTCAGTTCACGAATTAAGTTCGTGAACCGAGGTACCACTGTAAATGTTCAGATCAGTGGTGGATTATTTATTTATTTATTTATTTTATTTTTCATATTTATAACCCGCTCCCATCTCACAACAAGGGACTCGGGGCGGCGAACATAGAATTAAATCAATAAATACAAAATACATATGACTGGTATGCCCCGGTACGAGAGTACCAGTGCCTGCCGGGAGCACCAGGTATTGTTCGGGTACGGTGCTCTGGAGGGCCTGCCCGCCTGCACTCCTTACCGGTATTTGAGCTCTTTGGTGCTTCCACGCATGCGCATGGAGCATATGCTGGAGCATTGCGGAACATCGCAGGAGGTAAGGACACGTGTGCTGTGCACATTCATGTGGACGCCCAGCCCGGTTACACCATGCTGGTTGCAACGGGATCTGGAACCCACCACTGGTTCAGATGCATTTATTCGTGGCAGGGAGGGCCCTTTGCTGCCTCAGCGAGTGTCATCTGGTTACCTCTTCTAAACTGATATTGGCTATTAGGGAAGATTGGGCAGAAAATTTTTCATGGGGCCACTGAGTGATGTTAGTCCTTTAATGTTAACAATTCCTATTTCATTTAAACCAACTAAAACTTTTCTGTTCAACTCAACTCTCTGTGATTATGTCTTACAATAACGTATACATAGTTTTTAGTCTTTGGTATTTTTGCCATTAGAACAATGAATAATGTTGCACTGTCTTGGTGAACCCCGTAGTCTCTATTTGTGTATTACTATTTGTATTTTGGAGATTTCTCAAGAATTTCTCGTAATCAAAGAGATCTATTCCTATCTTTAAAATCTACAAAAAGATCCCCAAAAGTTGAGTTCTTCTTCCTTTGATGTCAGTGCAACAGTCTTTGATCAGTCCAGAGCTTCAGGAAGCTCTGAAACAGTTTTTTACACCTTCAGTGAAAAGCAGCCCTAATATAAACTGTTAGTTCTGCCCAGTTAATTCTGTGTAAGTAAATAGAACCTAGCATTAAATTATATAAAATGTATACATTTCATTAATTTAAAAACATGATCTGTTTAAAATACTATGTATTTGGAGAATGAAACATATATGTGTTATTTTAATTAAATACTATCAGTCAATGGAAATGACTGGTAGTATTCTCATTGAATAGTAGCTTTCTATTTGGGCCACGTGGTATCCATATCATGAATCATGTTGAATTAAAAATAACAGTTCTTCACTAGAAGAAATAAGGTGCAACTTAAATTTCATGTTTTGAATTGATTATTATTATTATTATTATTAATTATTATTATTATTATTATTATTATTATTATTATTATTCAAAATAATCCAATTTCGAATAACTTAAATTTGGGGAAATTAGAAATGTAACTGACAATTAGATTATTCAGGGTGATTGTAAATGGCAGATTTGAAAGTATGCATTCAAATTAACAAAAGAAAATCATGGTGATTATTGTCCAATATACTTGAATATATTATGCTAGAGAATATTGCTATTGAAAGTAGATATTTCAGCCTTGACATTTTGGCAGTTTATGTGATATTTAACAGTTTATGGTTGCTGATTTTAGGTGCAGACATTGATGCATTATGTGTGGCGCCGAGGCATGTTGACAGAAGTGATTTTTTCACCTCATTTTATGAAAAACTGAAATTACAGGAAGAGGTCAAAGACTTACGGGTATGCAGATTTTTTTTTAATTTATAAACTTTATAAATCCAAACCAAACAATCCGAAAAGTTGGTTCTGTAGTACATGATGAAGTAATGCTAGTTTTGCCATATCCTCCAATAGTGCAATTTTGTTTCTATTGCAATTGCTTAATTGTTTTGTTGACATTATAGAATTAGAAACAGTAGGACTCAAAACCAATCTTATCCATCTTATTAGTCCTTGATTAGGGCCACAGTTGGGACCAAAATTCCCTTCACTAAGTGATGCAGTCATAAAGTTTGACATCATGTAACTAAATTACTTAGCAGTGGCAATTCTGATACTCCCTATTGCTTTTGTGAAGCTAATTCCACCAATTGTTAGCTAAGGATTCATTCCAAGCCATTCTGGGCTTAGTCCTCTCAGCCTTGAGCCTTAGTAAAGTAAGAGACTGCCTCCAACTCCCCCCCTCCCCTCCCCGTCTATCTTTCCTACATTTATGCCCCTTTGGCTGCTCTGAACCCTGCCTTGTGCAGCAAGTAGTCACAGAACTTCATGGTTCTGGGGTTGCTTGTCACACTTTGGTTCAATGGCTTCTTGGTGCACTGAGGCTCTGGGAATGCAAGAAGCCTCTGAGTCATAGCACAGTGCAAAAACATAGCTGTCCCTGAAAGCTCACCTGTCACAATCCAACCCAGCACTATGGTGCAAAGTTGTCATGTCCTGGGAAGGCACAGTAGCATGGTGCAGATTTGCCATACCCCAGGAACCAAGGAGCACAAAGTCACTGTGCCCTGGAAAGCCCCAGCTGCTGCAGCCGAGTCTTTTGCTACCCTGTGCTAATCTTGCTGCCCTGCACTCCATATCCCTAGTTGACTTTTCCATCTTGCACTTGCTGCTGACAGTGCATGCCCGCCCTGGCTCTTCAGAAGGAAATCATGTGAACCCATCTTCCCCAGGTCTCCTGAGAAAACAGCTATTTGTGACATGTGGAAGAAAGCCTTGTGTGGTCAGCAGGTACTTCCTAAAGGACCAGGCTAGGCATGATTGGTCAGCAGTCAGAGCAGGAAGATGATAAAAGTCATCTAGGGCATCAGGGGCCACAGAGTGCAGGGGACCAAAAGAGCATAGATGGGAAAGAGACAGGTAGAAGGAGGAGAATTGAAGCATTACTGTGGTCCTACAGGCGGACAGATATCTACATTCTGAACGTGACTGCAGAGGTACTGCAACAGTCATAACTTTGGAGACTGGTTGTAAGTCCCTTCAGCAGTGCCATAACTTGAAACAGTCACTAAACAAAGTGTTGTAAGTCTAGGACAATCTGTAGCTTTGTTTCTGCATAGAATGAGTAGTTCTCATTGCAAAATGCTTATTTTTCAGGCTGTTGAAGAAGCATTTGTTCCTGTCATTAAATTGTGTTTTGATGGAATAGAGGTAAATGACATTTTTTTTCTTTTATGTTATGCATCTGCTTTTTAGAAAAGATTAAAGTCACACTTGGCTGTTCTCAATTCTCCAACATTTCAGTTCCAAATGCCCAGATTTTAATAGCCGTGCAAATGTATTTGAAGAAGGGAGCTGTTCCATAGGATATGTGACAAAGAAGCCACACTTCCTTGGAGTTGCTAGATGACATTGTTTTCTTGCTAGTACCTGGAACATGCCAATTCTGCCAGATCTGATGGGATGAGCAGAAGCTACTGCAGTCCTTTAAATCGCCTGATTCCATGCTGTGTAGTGCTCTCAAAGCAACACGCAGTACCAAACATATCAAAATGTCAGAAACATACTTTAATATGGAATAAACTCATTTAATTGGAGATCTGTTTATTTACTGAAGTAGTAAGAGATGGAATCTATTTCATTGAATACTTTCTTCATGCATAGTTTTGTTTGCAATCGTCATGTGAAATTAACTGCCAAGCTGCTTGAATCTTACCTAGCACTTATGATAGCTGAATGCACTATTCAGAGTATATGAGAGAAGAAAAGCCTGTAACAAGACTGATTTAAAATAAAAGAGTAAAAGGCAGTAAAAGTTAGAATAGAAAAATGCTAGCAGCTGCCTCTCGGAGGCCCAGTTTCAGCATGCTTGGTCAGCAGTGGGAGCAAGAGGACAGCAAAGGTCAGTCAGGAATGTCAGGGGCTGCAGAGTGCAGGAACCCAAAAGGGCATATTAGGCCGGGGGGGGGGGGTGTTGCAATGTCCCTGCAGCCATAAATATAGGCAGGCTGCTGTGGCCAAATTTTGATGATGTGACCACTGTAATGTTGCAACAGCTATAACTTCAGACACTTAGTTGTAACTCTCTTCTTTTAGTGCTACTGTAACTTCCAGTGGTCACTAAATGAAGAGTTGTAAATTGAGGACTCCCTGTTTATTGAATAAGCCTATTGTAAGATTGATTGCCAAGATTCTAGATTGTAATCACATGATCATGGGGGTGCTGCAATGGCTAAAACTTGTACCAATGTTTGAGGGTCATGAATGAATGATAACTTAAGCAAGGATTATGTGTATCAGGTTTTATTAGGAATTAATGAAAGTGTCTTCTTTTTAGATTTCTACCTTATTCAAAGCTGCAGAATGCATTATGAAAATTACTGGTTATTCTGGTTGACAGAACCTTGTAATAAAATTACATTAGAATGCCCCTAAAAACTGCAGCTTTGTAATCTTTTGTCAGCAAATGGGATAATATGATTGAGAGCTTATTCTATCTTACTTATTTTTGTTTAGATTGATATCTTGTTTGCCAGGTTAGCACTGCAAACTATTCCTGAAGACCTAGACCTTCGAGATGATAGTCTACTTAAAAATTTAGACATTAGATGCATACGAAGTCTTAATGGTGAGTTCATTTTAACCAGATTTGTGTAATCAAAGCAAAAGTTGAAACCTTAGTTTTAAGAAAGTGAGTGACTTTTCATAATGATTTCTACTCTTAATTGCATACAGTAAATGTTTTTTATAATTCATTCTTTAACCAGATTGGACCTTAAATTATTTCTCATTCTCCTGAAGATTGGAGTTACCTTAAACATAAAACAGTTGTGTAACCTATTGTAAAAAGCCATGTGGCAAAGGATTTAAGAAGTTGGGACCATTTGTTTTTTGTCCCCATCAAACTAAGCAATTTGTGGCAAATTTTTTAAAAAATGGTTTTTTTTAGATGACATGGCTTGGGATATAAACATGCTAAATAATCCTTTGAAGAGTAGCAGCTCTCTGCTAGAATGTTGGCTTTTAATTAGCTTTCATAATAATGCACATTTGTCTTATCTGTTAAGAAGTAGTATATTTTGGAGAAATACCTTCTGAGAAATAAGTTGCTGCAACTACTGCATCTCTGTGCATTATGACTAGTACTATTATTTAGGCTTTACTTGTCATAATTTTTGCTTGCTCGATAACAAAATTACTTGGGCTTGTACTTAATGGATTCCATCTCAACTTAAAAATTTCAAACTTGTGATTGAGTATCAGTTTGTGTATTATTTTGTTGATATGTTCATTACATTACAAATATAAAACCTCACAGCTAGATATTAGTTGAGTGTTATCTTTTGACTAAATTTCCAACTATTTGGAAGAAAAATAAGGTTATGATGTTTTTTTCTTTCCTGCTTCTGTGTTTCAGGTTGCAGAGTAACTGATGAAATTCTCCATCTAGTACCAAACATTGACAATTTCAGGTTAACACTGAGAGCTATCAAACTGTGGGCCAAACGTAAGTGGAGTCTTATGAAACTAGATTTTAAAAAAGGATACTGTGCTATTGAATGAAAGTAACTAAAGTTATCTCTTTTTCCTTCTAAACAACAGGGCACAACATCTATTCCAATATACTAGGTTTCCTTGGTGGAGTTTCCTGGGCTATGCTAGTAGCAAGAACTTGCCAGCTTTATCCAAATGCAATAGCATCAACTCTTGTACATAAATTTTTCTTGGTATTTTCTAAATGGTATGTTTCTTTAGATTACACTAAAATAAAAATTATTATAGACCCTGAATTTTAGTGTTGTTTCTATGGCATTTATTCAGATGGTGTCAGGTTAAGGGTTTCACTTAAAGGAGCATTTATTCTCCCAAGAGATTGCAAGACATTGTAGCAGAGATTTACAGTTGCTAAACTTTATTTTATAGCTGCCAGTATAGAGCTTCTATTTACATTTAAACTCAATTGAACATGGCCTTTGTGAGCCTAGGAGCTCCTGCCTTATAATGTCATCCATTTTAATTTTAACTGATTAGGGGGTACACAAACATGTGGCCTAAATGGTTTGATGCCGTGGTATTATGACCCTTAAAGAAGGATAGTTTGTCCACAATGACCATGCAAGATGTAATTTCCATGCTACATATTTCATGGAATAATTGAGATTCTTAATCATGGTTTGAGTGCTTTTTTTAAGCCTTCCCCTCAAAGATATTTTACAGGTGGGTGAGACTGAAATAATTCCAGGTACCACTAGGAAACAATTTCATTATTTCTTCATAAAAACAATGCTCTATGATAAAAAAAAAACATAATCACGGTCTTTCTAAATGTTGGGTTTAATTTTTATATTATTTAAACTGGAATGACCAATAATACTTCTATAGGTCAGAATTAAACATAAAACATTGTGGTACTTTTACACATATGCACCATTGCCTTATGCTAGGAACTTTATAAATATTGAGTAAGATGGATGGAATGGTGTGCATAAAATATGTGGCTTTTCAGATTTGCGTTGACCTTTTGACTGGGTAGAATAATAGAATTATTAAGGTTAGTTAACTCATTAAAACATAATAATATATTGGTTAATTTACATATTAAATTCATTTTTAAATGATCAAGGCACTCTTCTGTGAGGATACAACTAACAGACAAATGATGTGTTCATTTGCCAACTAATGTAAAATGTTCCTACCATTCATACTCTTTGTTGCTGGCAGTTCTTATCCATTTGGGCATGAGACATGGATGATAAATGTTAAAATAATGTTCTCCATAAACAGATAGTATAACTATATACCCCCACAGGAGCCCTTTAAATATGAAGATTAATTTGAAGGGGGGGAGTGATTTATTTAAAATGGCATTTGCTGACTGTGGCCTGATATTTTTTTTAACTAAGGAAAGAACATTCCTCAATAAATAAAAAAGTAGAGAGATTTCTTTTGGAAAAAAGTTTCAGCTAATACTGCATCTGTATAAAATAAAAGCTCACATTCAAACATGCTTGTTTGCTTTTTAATAAGTGTTTTTCTTACTCAGTACTACAATCTCTCTAAACAGGGAATGGCCAAATCCAGTGCTATTGAAACAGCCAGAAGAATGCAATCTTAATTTGCCTGTATGGGACCCAAGGGTTAGTGTATTATTTTTTCCCCATATAAGTTCAAACTGTAAAGTAAAGCAAAGTGATGAAACCCCTGAGACCTTATTCATTACAAATTCAAACATTAAGTATTTTTTCAGAACTTCCTGCTCTTTGTAACATATAGATTATGGTTACTTTTTGTCCTGAATTATACTTCAATTCTGCTCTAAAGTCTGCCCTCAGTTGGTAAAAAATCACCAGTGATGAGCCTTAAAATGTAACTGTGATTCAGGTTTAAAGTTACATCCGTTCATTCACCGTACAATTTGAGAATTAAGTGTTAATGATCCATAGTTTTATTAGAAATAATGGTTCTATGAGGGCCCAGTATTATACACATATGTCACACATGCCTGCTAATGGGCAGTTGCTTACAGTACCTTTTTTTCTGTGGATGGTTGTGAGCATGGTTTTCTATTCCTCAAGTATTTCATTAGAAAATTAGAGAGTGACTTTCATGGGATTCCCAGTGATTATTATTTTTTAACTCCTTCCTAACCAGCTCCACATCCCCTTAGTTCAGTAGTGCTGTAGGCTGGTGTACTCCTGGACAATTTATTGGGTTTCTGTATGGCTTACACAAGAGGTTAAAAAGAATAGAATATTTTTCTCCCTATTGTATGTGGCTATCTCATTTGAATTTGGGACTTGCTGAAATCCCAGCTGGATTTAAGACCTATGTCTACAGAGCACATGGAATCGGAGCTCGTTTGGTTCACCAAAACAAGCAAAATGGGTGTATGTGAAGACTGTACGGTTTTGTTTACAATAAATAGTTTACTTTAATAAAAGCCCTTATTAAATGTTATGTTATGCTTAGCATTCCTATTCCTTGTTACCTTTTGGCACAATAAAAATGTACTCTAATAGATAAGTAAAAACAAATGTAAGGGAATAATAGGGTTTCAAGTCTAAAAATGAAACTTTAAAAATACTGAAATGCATTTCCTATTCCTTCAACAAACAAACTGTTCTAAATAAAAGATACGTTAAAAACATATGATCCTGTGGGTGCTTAGTCTTTTTTTGTTTGTGTTTTTAAAAAAAATAAAATTTGGCCTTTTTCTTAATTTATACTACAATAAAATTTGGACTACATATTACAAAGCAGATTCAAGTAGTAATGTGCCACCAGGTTCATCAATATTGTACTGCCTGGATTAATACCAGGTAATTCAACATTCCACAATATTATTGAAGTAGTGATTCAGTTTTATGAGCATAATAATATAGCAGGGTTTTTTGTCAATTACTAAAAGCAAAATACATTTTGTTGGCCATTTTTTATGCTTGAAATTGTTTAACTATTTAATATGATTCACAGTTACTAGTTCTTACCAGAATAATCATTTTGAAGTTTTTTTCAATGGACAGATCCAAATTTTTGTACTTGAATGTGATTGAAGAAAACTGATTGGCTGTTGTTATGTATAGGTAAATCCCAGTGATAGGTACCATCTTATGCCTATAATTACACCAGCATATCCCCAGCAGAACTCCACCTACAATGTGTCTGTTTCTACACGTATGGTCATGGTTGAAGAATTTAAGCAAGGTAAGCAATTCTGAAGATCTATTCCTGAAAGTTTTAAATTCTGCCCTACATCATATATGCTCTAAATCAAGAATATCAAACTCAATTTAATTGAGGGCAGCATCAGAGCTATGTTTGACCTTGGGGGGGGGGCATGACTAATGTGGGTGTGGCCAGCTTGATGTCACCTCTGGTGGCCTAAGCACTCTGCCAGTAAAAACAGGCTCCTAAGCTCTGTTTTTGGCTGTGACAGCCTCCTGCAACCCTCTGCCAGCGAAAACGGAGTTCGGGAGGACCATATACGGTCCTCCAAGCTCTGTTTTTATTGGTTAAGGGCACTGGAGGCCAGTCTGCTGTTTCCAGGACGGCCTTGTGGGCCAGATCTAAGCCCCATGGGCTGGATCCATCCCCGGCCCTTGACTTTGACACCCTTGCTCTAAATGGATAATAGAGCTTAATGAATTAACAGTAACAGTAACAGTACCACTTAATGAACTGTAGTACATTTCTATGGATTTCCCAAATACTAAAACTTAGGAAGAACATTTCCTAAATGGAAAGTAATTGGGTATGGTATTTTATCCAGTTCTTGCAGGAGCTCCTACCTACAGGTGATACGTTTTCAGATATACCGCTGTAGTAATTATATACCACAATATCCTAAGAACAGTAAGCTTTCAACTGGCAGCAAATCTTTCAGTAAATTATTTTAGCCATAGTACAATTTGGTTTCTAAATACCTGATCACTTATAACACCTACACAGCTTAATGACATGAAAACATAATAGCATCAAATTTGATCCCTAGATTTTCTGATTTTCAAGAGCTTGAGTGACAAAGCAAATAAGTTTTTGTTGAAACTTATACAGCAAACTGAATAGAATATATGCTTGTTAGTACAGAGTTCTGATACCTTGTTGATAAGTTTAAATAATTAAACTGAAAAAAGCCCTCATAATGAAGATATTTAATTGTAATATTAGTCTTAGCGCTTGTAATTTGTAAATTTATGTTCAAACAGATAAAATGTGTAAAAGGCTGAATATGTGTTTTTGTAATTCAGGTCTTGCTATCACAGACGAAATTTTGCTGAGTAAGGCAGAGTGGTCCAAACTTTTTGAAGCTCCAAACTTCTTTCAAAAATACAAGTATGTATTTTATGGTATGAAAGATGCTTTCTAAGTATATTAATTGCTTAACAATCTTATGCTTAGTGCTATGATTTCAACTGGTAAATTGACTGGTATTGCTGTAATGGACAAATGCTGAATTGATCACACACTGTTGATTAAATTAAATTTCTTCTAGGAGAAATAGGAATTGATTGTATTATTTCAACTGAGTATGAAATATATATGTGAGCTCTAATAATTAGCAATCACCTCTATAATCATTTATTGGGATTTTTGGGGCTTTGCAAATAGGTTTTTAGAGATTGAAGTAGCATAATGGGAAATAATTGGGTTAATTGAATAGTCAGATGTTCTGATGGCGCAGTGATTAGAATGCAGTATTGCAAGCTAACCCTACCCACAGTCTGGAGTTTGATCCTGGACCCAGATAGTTGGAGGCAACATTGTAAACTACTCAGAGAGTGCTCCTCTATGGAGCAGTATATAAATCTAAGTGCTATAGCTATTTTTGTAGAAAAGATATAGCTTATTTTTATATATATATATATTAAAAATATTTTTAAATGTCTGTATTTTTATGTACCCTCTATTACAGTTACTAGTGTCCACTCTCAGCAGTAGTTTACTGTTGTTTTTGTCTGAGCTTGGTACCTATATTTTAATGCAACCCCTCCCACTATTAAAAAAAGACTGGCCACTATTATAATGTGTCTGAGTTTTTTTTTTATTCTAATTCTTGCATAATAAATTGTAGAATACTAAAGAAAATTGGGCTGGTTATTCCTCTGTATAGGAATAGATACAATTATCTTTTCTTCTACCCTGTTTTCCTGAAAATAAGACCTCCTCGGATAATAAGCCCAATCAGGCTTTTGAGCATATGTGCTAAAATAACCCCTCCCCCAAAAATAAGCCTTCCCTGTATATATTGCAACACAGCAGCAGCGCTGAGGTAATCATGCACGCTGCCTCCTATGTCTCAAAAATAATAAGTCCTCCCCGAAAATAAGGCTAAGCACTGTGAAGTAATATGTTCTAATATTACTTTTAAACTTATGTTTGAGGTTACCTTCTTCCCCCGTGTTCTTGAAATTTTTTTGCTTAATACTGAAAATGTTTCCATCTGCCTAATGTAAGGGATGTTCAACATTTTCTTAGTGAGCTTTTATCATTTAATCTTTCAATATGTTGCAGTAACATAAAATTTTTACTTCACATATATTTTGTAATTGTCATAAGTTTTTATTGTGAAAAATATTGCAAAAATTTGCTTAACTTTTGTTAGTGAAAGATAAGTGAGTTCTAATTATTCTACTTTGCAAAAACATAATATGGACATTTGTAAAAACAATACTCCTATGAACATATCATTGGTTATCGTAGGATCTATTCTAGACATTTAATGAACGTGATATAAATTAAATATAAGTTGTAGAAAAGAAATAAAAGAAAAAATATTTCATGGAATTCTACAAAATTCTGTATATTGCACAGAATTTTATATATTGTTTTGCTTCTTAACAGCTTTGAGTGCTCTGTTGCCAATTCAGAGACCACTTTTAAGCACATCCCTCCCCCTGCTTCCCAAATAAAGAATGAATAATAATTTTACTTTGGAGAGGAAAAACATCTTCAATTGACTTACCTGAATAATCAATCATACTATCTTTTCTGAAAATCTGTGTAAAACTGGGGTTTGAGTAAAACACATATGTTGTAGATTCCCAAGGATGTTTTGATAAAGGTTGATTCCCCAGATGTAAAATGCTTATATAGTTACAATGGTACTATTCTTACTGAAACCACACATTATTTTAGTCAAGGTACTTTCTGCACATGAAATTTACTATACAACGTGTCTTAACAGTAAATGCAACGGTAACTAGAGGATACTACATTAAAACATCCAATTCCAAATATTGATAGGTGCAAGTTTTATATGTACAGATTGATTAATATTTAACGGTGATGCAGTAATGATCCAATATTTTGTTGTCTACATTTTGCCACAATAAATTCAGAACTTAATTATGCTTCATAACAAAGTACTTAATTAAAGCAAAAATCCATCAGAAAATAGCATCTATCCCTCAGATACAAATTATTGCATGCTAAGAAAATGCTGAAAAGGACAAGCTTAGGATACATTTAATTGTTAAAAAGAGTTTTCATTTTATTTGAAATAGCTTGGATGCTCAGTTTACTATTATTAACAAATCAAAGACTATAGCCTAATATTTATAAGAATTGTAAAACAAAACTAAACATCTATAAAGTAGGATTATCTTGGACTAACTTTATGAATAAATTTACTGTGTACATTTGCTGGAAAAGAAATTTGAACAAATCTTATCATTTGCTGGGGAAAATCCATTGTAATATTATTTGCAGACCATCAAGAACAAATGATGCCTCTAGTTTTATTTTGCCTAGCAAAGTAATAATAAAGAACAGAGTTTGGAGATGACAGTTAGGTAGCAGATTATACCATTCTACGTTGTTCATTCCTTATATCACTCACTACAATTTTCTAAGTCTGTTCTGGAAGTCAGAAATGCCGTGATTTGCATTTATTGTTTATTTTTTTTGTACCTGTAGTGATCCTAACCAATTTTCTGTGTGCTGTACACCTTTGGCATATAGCCATACTGGCCACATGACCATGGAAAATGTCTTAGGACAACACTGGCTCCCTTGCTCAAAAAACAGAGATGAGCACCACGCTCTAGAGTCAGACGCGACTGGACAGGGAAACCTTTACTTTTATATGTCTGTGCACTCACCCACTGTAGATATTCACATCAAGAAATGGTTAATTTACAGTATGTTAGAACAATCACATTTATCACAGAACTTCCAATAAACAGGCCGAAAGATGCCCACAAACTAATTCACTTCAGTAGAGACGGATAATGCTGTGAACTTTTCTTGGCACAATTACTGTTTTTGTTTTCTGAAGCAGTTCTGCATACTCATCAAAGCACATAGTGAGTTCTGGATTTAGGCCATTATATTTAGTGGAGTTTTTTGTAGAAGTGCAAATGGTTTGCTGACTCATAAATGTAAAATATTTCAGAATTACCTTGAATATATTCCATGCCATCAGCATTGATGTGGGAGGTTGGCTCTGTTTTAGAAATCAGTTTCAGAATAATGGACTACTAGAATACTAACAATCCTTTTCAACTAAAGATAGATTTCTCTGTTCTAGTAAAGTTTTTAAATACATAATTTGAATCTCATTTTATTTCAATTTGTAGGACTGTGTTTTGATTTTGTTAACATTGCTTAGATTGATAAAATCAACTACTATAAAGCCTGGGCAGATTTTTAAGGTTAAAATAGTTATAGCAGATACTGGGTTAAGTGGAGACATTAATATATGAAGATACAATAAGTGTTGAAAAATAGGATGCAAATCAAATTTTCAAAAGAAAGTTAGTATATTATTATTTTTTATTTTCAAAGGCATTATATTGTACTTCTAGCAAGTGCACCAACAGAAAAACAACGATTAGAATGGTGAGTCAAATTCTCCATATTGTCATCTTCCAGCATTTGAATGTGAGCCATCTGTGATTATGGCCAGATAATTTGGTCTAAGCAGAACACTGCAAATGACTGCTATACGTAACATGATAACCCACATCTGTGACTTAATTTTTCCTCCTATTGGGGAGCAAATAATCAATAAATAATTCCTCCTATTGGGGAGCAAATAATCAAATCAATAAAGGTGAAACTCAGAAACAAAATTCTTTATTGTTTGGCTGATAAGCACATATTCTTAAAATGTATTATGCAAAACTGGGTAAATCATTCTGGGGGATCATTTGATAACTATCTTTACTTCTGTTTTCAGTGATTGGAGTTAATAAAACTAAGTACAAGTGGAATTATATTCATTTTAAAACTTTACCCCACTTTATTCAGGCTGCCATCAAAGCAAATTTGCTCAGTTAAAACTTACAACAGAAAATACTTACAACTAAAAAGAAAAACAAGGAAAAATCCATGTAAAACACAGTGCTCTTTTTTGTGGAATCTTGATGCACTCTGAACTTGTTTGCTAGTAGATGTTTCATTACTTGACTAGGTAACATCATTAGTGCTAATGAAGCTTGCCCCCAGTATTGGTGGGGGTGTGGCTTACTACTGGGTAATTCTTTGATTAGGAGTAAGCTATTGTTTTCTGCTTGATTGGAGTTTGCCTGGTGTTTAGCTCTGTTTATCTGGGTTTTGGCTGCTGAGAAAATGTGTTTTGATTTTTCTGTTTCCTTCTTAGCTTTTTTACTGTCTCTGAATGTTGTAATAAAGGTGGCTTATCTCTATGTGTCTCTTGATGGCTGATTTGTCTGAATGCCAGCCTTCACACAACTTATTCTGATCATTTTATTCTAATCAACTTATTCTTTTCTCTATTTGATAGGGCTCTAAATCAACTTTAGAAAAGTAGTGTTACCACATAATGCCTCATTCAGAATTTGATAGCTTCTTAAGCAAATAATCAATATGTTTGACTACCAACCTGACTACATGTCACAATCATATTGAGGCAAATTCACAGAAAACAATCATTGCTCCATAAGTATGCATAACTTTTCTTCTTTGATTATTGTATTCGTTTACTTCTTAAAATCTGAATGCTATTCAGTTCCAAAAAGGTTATGATCACCTTACAAATGATAGAAAAATAAAATGAAACGAATCAAAAGAAAATTTGGTCCAGTGGCTAAGACACCAGGCTAGAAATCAAGAGACTGAGTTCAAGTCCTATCTTGACCATGACAGCCAACTAGCTGACCTTAGGCCAGTCACTCTCAGCCCAACTCACCTCACAGGGTTGTTATTGTGGGAAAAGTTGGATGCGGAAAGTAGGTTGAATATGTTCATCACCTTGAGTTATTTGTAAAAATAATAAAAGTGGGATATATATAAATAAATAAAATTTAAAACAGCCAACTTCCTAACTATGGTATTAACACACTGAGAACCACATCCCTAGCCACAAAAATTACCATATTATTAATCTTCAAAAACTTCTGAAACAGCTAGGTCCTGTAAATAACAGATTTTTCCCATGTAGAATTAAGATATTCAGGAAGAGGCTCTAGTGGAGAAAAAAATCTACAATCTTTACCTTGCCTGTTGTGGAATATGGGGAGATTAACCTGGAAAATTAGATGCCATAAACCTAAATCAATATTTTCTAAAAATTATGAATTGGTGAAATCGATAAATGATTATGGATAGCTCTTTTATGCACTGGATTCTCTTATGAAGAAGACTTTTTTTGCTTATCTTCTCTATCTTGCCACCTATGCATTTGTGAAAGGTTAAGCAATCCTCCTGAGAAGTAGTGGATGAAGAGGAATATTGTTATTGGCAGAAATATTCTCTGTGATTTCATTTACAAGCAACTTTACTTTTAACTTATTCCAGTTGACTACTTGTATTATTCAATGTTGCCTGTTATATTTTAGGGTTGGCTTAGTAGAGTCAAAAATCCGTATCTTGGTTGGAAGCTTGGAGAAGAATGAATTCATTACACTGGCTCATGTAAATCCTCAGTCATTCCCAGCACCCAAAGAAAATCCTGACAAGTAAGGCACTTAAAACTTAATAAAACTACTGGAAGAAATGTTATTAAAAAGAAAAAAAAGCAGTTTTTCCTATTAACTTTGTCAAAAGGTTGACAGTTTAATTTAGGTCATGCCTTGGACGAAAATCAGTTTCTTGTTCTCCATAGGAAATGTAGGACAGTAGAAAAATTGATAGAAAAAGATTAAAATTGGGATAATATACGCAGATGCAGTTAAGATTTAAAGTACATTTATTGTACCACAAAAACTGAGGGGGGGTCCGGAGGTGTAATTGCAAAAAATGTTCTAGCATCTTCTTTATTCCACAAACATTTGTGTAAGAGAGGTAGCAGAAGGTATTGGATGTTCACAAAATCATGTCTAAAATGTTGCCTTCCATTGTTATACATTTTGAGATATTCTGTGAGACTTTGCACAAATGGACATATACTTTTGAATTCACCCCCAGAAGGCTTTTGCACAAAGTCTTCCATGCAGAGAACTGTACTTCTGGGTGAAAATTCTCGTTCAATGACTAAAATGTAAACAAAAGTAAACAAAACAATTTTTGGTGGGATTATGGTAAATGATAACATTTATTATTAAGTTTATCCCATCCAACATTATTTAAATAGTTGTTTTAGAAAGATTTATCCATTTGTTATCCTTTATTGTTAGAAAAAATGTTTTAAAGCAGAAAAACAGTTCTCAGTTCCCAGTTACTAAACCTGCAATAGACCATGGAATAGGATCTCAAACTTAAACAGCTTATGTGTCCTTACTTGATGAAGGGACAAAGTAGTTGAAGTAGTTGTTTGGCATTATTTATAACCCAAAATGTGTTGCAATTAACATTCAACATTAAATGTTGAACACGTAGAGTGCAGTCCTAATTCAGAGATTCACTTGGGTGAAGTAGGTCTGTGTTGGCAGAAATGCATTTCTGTTAAACTATTACTTATTTTTCAGGGGAACGGAAAAAGACTTGATAGATGGATTAGGCATGGGAGAAACAATTAAGAAGGTTAAAATCAATGTGAGCTAATATTTATTTAATTTGATGGGAACTTAATAATAAAAAACCATAATTTTCCTGTGCTTATCATGAAGATGTTGAAATCAGGCTAGACACAACTTTTATTTATCCTGTTTTGGGAACAGGTATCTGGCTGTTTTGTCCTCGTGCAACTGAGCAATAGTTTCTGAGAATGCCAAGATCTTTATATAGTTCTAAAATCACTGAACTGTCTTAGCTCTGTTGAATATTTTGTAACATTTTACAGAAATGGCCGATGTTGGAAATATTTACCAAAAGTTATATTTTAGGATTCTTTCTATTGTCCTTTGTAACTTTAATTATCATTTTCCACAGGGAAGAGTTTCGTACAATGTGGGTGATTGGATTAGTGTTTAAGAAAACAGAAAATTCTGAAAATCTGAGTGTTGATCTTACATTTGACATTCAGTCTTTTACTGATACTGGTAAGTTTGACTGACTGAAATTGTTCTCTTCCAACTGTTCCCCCAAGCTATATTAGTTTGGCAACTGTTTTCTTTGGATTATAAAATTATACTTTCATGCTACTGGCAACAGTTAGCAAAGTATTAGCCTTTGTATTTATAATTTGGCCCCTCCCCAAGTTTTAAATATAAATACTATAAATGCCCTATTATGCAGAAAATTTACAGATTGCCCTGCTGCATATACTTTAACGCTGCCAGTGCACCATCAATTCCCTCGTCTTCAGCAAAGCTCTAAAGTACCATCACATTTGTTCAGACCCATTTTACATACATGTGCAATTGAAATTAAATCAGGCATTCAGGAGGCTGAGCTGCAAGACAAACAATCAAATCAATAAAGGTAGTTCTCAGTTAACAATAGTAATTGGAATAGGAATTTCTGTTGCTAAGCAATGCAGTTCAGTGTCACATGATCATGCTGCGTAGCGATAGTGGTTCTGGCAATTAAGCTCAGAATTTATGTTGCTAAGTGAGAAATTTGTAAAATGAGTCTTGTCCCATTTTAGGACTTTTCTTGCACATTTCTAAAGTGAATTTTGGCAGTTGTTAAATTAGTAACATGGTTGTTAAGTGAATTTCTCTTCCCCATTGACTGTGCTTGTCAGGAGTTCACTAGAAATGATCACATGAGCCCGAGAAACTGAAACCATCATAAATACTAGTTGTCAAGCATCCAAATGTACCATATTTTTCGGACTAGTAAGATGCACCCCCCCCCGCCCGCCCCAAAGTGGGTGGAAAAATCTGCATCTTATAGAGCAAATGTTGCAGAAAGTCCTCCAGCCCCCACCCTCCACCCTCTGTCTCCCAACAATTTGCCTCCTTCCAGCAAACAGCCTGGTAAGCTTCAGTACAGCCTTATTTAGCATGAGCAGCTGATAGGTGGTTGGATCTGTCTCCCGGAATACCACCGATCATCTGTTCCAGGCTGTGGGGATCACTGCCCATCACTGCCTCCCCCCCATCACCATTGCCACCTATCTCTACCTCTGGGTGCCCCAATTTTGGTGTCTGCATCCATTTTTTGGGTCATTTCAGGCGGAGGCCAAAAATGGGGCACACCTAGGCTGTGATAGGTGGCAGTGCCAATGGGGGGGGGGGGCAATCCCCGCCGCCTGGAACAGCTGATAGGCGGTGTTCTGGGAGGACGATCCAAACACAAATCAGCTGCTTGTGATAAATCAGGCTGTGCTGAAGCTGACCATGCTGTTTGCTGCAAGGAGGCAAATTGCTGGGAGGCAGGCAGACGCCCCCCCCCCCCCCCCCCCGCCTTCCCAAAAAAGCTAGGTGCATCTTATAGTCAAAAATATGGTAAATCATGTAATCATGGGGATACTGCAATGGTCATCAGTGTGAAAAATGGTTAGAAGTCCCTTTTTTCAGTGTCACTGAATGAACTGTTGTAAGTTGAGGACTACCTATATTGTTAAACAAGGATCACAGAGGTCATAAAATGAGGATCCCATGTGGTTGCGACTTCTGACTTCCTGCTGGTTTGCATATTGTTTGTGGAAAGCTGGCAGGCAAGGTTCTTACACTGGCCAGAACTTCAAGGACATCATTTCTTGTTCAGTGCCATTGCAAGTTTGAATGGTTTCTGAACCATTAAATGAGGATATCTATAGAGCCAGATCAAGTCCCAGCGAGTATCTATTAAAAGACAAACAGAACAATAGAAACAAACAAAACAATAGAATACCACTGATTATCACCTGCAGCTCAGAAGTCAAAATATATGAACTCACATGCATCAAAAGGTTTTAGGCAAAATCAGAAGGTCTCAGTCAGACACAATGGATTATTAAACATTACAGCTGTTAATTGATTATGTACTTGCAATCTGAATAGCATATAACTGTATCTGTATAATCAACCAATCAACCAGCCTTTCCCTCCATCTTCTCCCAAATAAATCCTCTATCTGTTCAGCAACCCTGAACACCCGATATTGGAGTGCTGTTTCTTTTACTAAAATTTGTTATTCAAGAGGTGCCACAGGACCTTAATTTCTTTTCTCTTGAAGAAAACCATTTAAATAAAACATTGAATTATGCTTAATGGTTTAAGCATTTTACCTGGTGAATTTAGCTCTGTAGGTAATAACTACACAGCCCAACCTTTTCTTTCCTTGTTTGTCCAGTTGCCTTTTCCCTCATCTTGCTTTAGATTCATCTTATTCCCCCAATGCAATCTTCCATCTTGCCATATTTCTATCCTGCTTTTCTGTTTTCTGCTAGGAACAGGAAGAATGATAATGTGAAAGATGATTTTAATTTATGTAAATACAAATTGGTCATTTTCTAAATAGGTAACATTTATTTTAAAACAATTAATTTTTAGATATTAATTCAATTAATTATATTTTTTTTGAGTTCTGGCATTTCTTTGGAATGTGGCTCCCGACAGGTATATATATACACACGTACATATAAGGATACACATATACTTGTGTCATGCAAACATTTATTGAATGAAAGGAAAAAAATCTTTAGGATTCAAATTGGTAGATTTTGCAAACTGGGCTCTATCCTCTGGAAAGGGTTTTGTCTATACTTCTTATTTTTAATCTTCCATTTAAACTCAATGCTATCTTCCTTTTGGGTAAATAATAGATATAACTCTGTCCTAAGTTACATAAAAAGAAATGTGTAGCTTTTTGAAAAATTGTTTCTTTTTATGTATGCCCAGAGTTATCTAAATCCATGAGTGCTGCAAAAAGGAGAGATGGTAGTTTTTATAAGCTCATCTTGCATTCCTCTCCATTATTTCTGTGAATGGCTTTTTTTTAAGAGGCTGGCGACTCTATTTGAAGCATGTACATACTAGAAGGTAGAGAAAGAATTAATGCTTGAACCATTTGTTTTTTTATGTGAAAAGGTTCTACTATATTCTGGTTCATTCCACAGAGAGAAGGAATCGTTCTGTTTTGTGGATAGGTAAACTGGATTAAATTCCAGGTTTTAGTTATAAAACTAAACATATATAACAATTGAACAACGAATATAGAAACAGGAAACATAAAAAATTCAGATTAAAAAATAAATATTATAAAAATATACATACCTCAGCAAGGGGAGGATAATGATACTGGGAATAACAATGATACTGTATTTTCTGAGGATTATGATTTTCCTGCTTGAATCAGTATGTGTGCAGAATGAAACTTATTTCAGGGGAATTTCAGCTTTCTGAAATATAAATGGTCTTCATTTTATTCTGATTACATAGTTTATAGGCAAGCAATAAACAGCAAGATGTTTGAAATGGATATGAAAATTGCTGCAATGCATGTTAGGAAAAAACAACTTCATCAATTACTACCTAGTCATGTCCTTCAGAAAAAGAAAAAGGTAACATTTGAATGTTAACTGATATTGTGATAAAATGTGTGTGTGTGTGTGTGTGTGTTTTAGAGCTCTGTTGTTTTTGTTATTAATTATTTCATGCTTCTCCCCAAAGGTATTCTTACGCATGCATAAGAAATTAATCCCATTTATATTTGCCCACCTTCTGGCTTCCTGGTTTAACTAACTTTTAGTTTAGGATGATATTTGTTCAGATGTAATTACTGATATTTTAAACACTTTGCATTGAATAATAGGAGTAATGTTAAACAATTGTACTCAAGGCAATAGACAATATTTTAAAGTTTGTTCAAGATGTGGTATTAAAACTATCAAAATTATGGAAAATTAGTTGTTACGATCTTGTTTTGTAAAAAGCGTTACCTTGGTTTTGCACCCTTTCTTACTAAAGCAGGAGGCAGGTAATGGAGGAGAAGAGAGAAAGAAAAAAGGTACAGGTAGTCCTCAAGTTATGACCATTCATTCAGTGACCAAAGTTACAGTGGTGCTGAACAAGGGGATTTATGACTGGTCCTTGAACTTGTGGCCATTGCAACGTTTCCATAGTCACATCAACAAAATGTGGGCACTTAACAACCGCTCATACTTATGACTGGTTGCATTGTCCCAGAGTTAAGTGACTACCATTTGCAATCTTCTCAGCCAGTTTCCCACAAGCAAAATCAATAGGGAAGCTGTCAGGGATGGTTACAAGTGGTTCAGGTAAGTCTGTTTGCCCAACCGTCCTTGTTCAGTTGCACACATCATGTCCTTATTCCTCCACTTTGCCCCCTCTTTTCCTGCCTTTCTTTGCTTGCATGCACCCTGAACCTTCTTTCCCTAGCCTCCCTATGCTTGCTTGCTGCACTTCATGCCCCATTTCTCTAGCCTCTTGTGCTCATAAACACCTTATGCCTTTCCCTGGCATCCCTGCACTT
This sequence comes from Rhabdophis nuchalis, assembly GCA_039707465.1. Classification (NCBI taxonomy): domain Eukaryota; kingdom Metazoa; phylum Chordata; class Lepidosauria; order Squamata; family Natricidae; genus Rhabdophis; species Rhabdophis nuchalis. The sequence goes on along the minus strand of CM077643.1, from coordinate 61,606,820 downwards.
GCACACGCCCCATACTCACTCTCCCCATACTCATAACTTTCCTGTTCCCATGTATTTCATTCCTTCTTTTTCTGACCTCCCTGCATTTGCATGCATGCAGTCCATGTCTTCTTTTCCCAGCCTTCCTGTGTTCACATGCCCCCCCCCTCCCCAGTGCCCTCTTTCCCTAGTGTTTCTGCTTTTACACCATAGCACCATCCTCCCTCAATACACACACAGCCTACACTGGGCTTCCCAGAATCCCCCCTGCCCACGCTGCACCCCACTCTCCTTACTGACAACTCCCTCCACTTCCTGCTTAATGACCTATGACCCACACATCTGCTGATGGGACTGCCTCAATTGCCATCACTAAACATTGCAGTCCTGTGAAATTGTTCTTCACGACCACATCATTTACCAAGCCCAGTCCCAATTGCAGTTGTAATTTGAGGACTAGCTGTATATAAGGTCCATAGCTGCACAGAAAAAATGAATCATTTTATTTTTATTTTTTGAAATTGGTACTCTTAATTTCTGACTGGCTAAGTACATATAATACAGGGATGTAGCATTAGCCATGTTTAGATGTTAATTGCAAAAAGTAAAGCTTGTAGAAGCTTAGGATTTTCTATAACACTTATATACCTCATAACATAATTGTAAGAAAACAGTCAGTATATATTTAGTATGCTTATTTTGAAAACAATATATTTGTAGTGCATATATGTACATGTGGTCTAGAAAGTCCAGAAAGAATGGGAATTGCTGGTGTCCCTGAACAAACTATAAAATGTTAATAGTTGAACAGGCCCATAAAATGATAGTGCTTAATTTTTGTATTACAATATATCTTTTTTACTTCTTCTGAATTGTTTCTCTGATACATTGTCTTCTTGGTTGCAGCATTCAACAGAAGGAGTCAGGTTGACGGCGCTGAATGACAGCAGCCTAGACTTGTCTATGGATAGTGATAACAGCACTTCTGTGCCTTCTCCTACCAGTGCTATGAAGACAAGTCCTTTGAACAGTTCTGGAAGCTCTCAGGGGTATTTGTCTCCAGTACTTATAATATTCAGAGCATTATTGGTATCATTAATACTATAATATTTATACAGATAATATTTTGATGTTATACAATATATAGTTTGTTTCAGATTTTAAACACTATAAATTTGCAAGTAATCTTAATTCTTCCTTCACACTTGGATCTTTACAAAGATTGTATTACTTTGTATTGTACTGTTCCCCTACCATACTATTATACATATATTGATAAATGATGTTATTTAATAGATGAGCAGAAATCTATATCACTACGTCAGCAAACCTTTTAGGCACCGAGTGCCCAAACTGCGCACGCACGCATGCCCAAACTGAAAGGACATGTGAGCATGTGCAGGAGAGACCTGAAGACCAGCTGGCTGGGGGGAGGTAAGGCATCCCAACACTGGCAGTGTGGCAAGAGATAAGATCTTTTTCTTTCGTGAGCTTCTGTTTCGTCATTTGCAGGGAAACAGAAGCTCACGAAAGAAACGGCGGCACACTTGCTAGCAGAGAAGGCTCTGTCTGTCACACATGCCATAGGTTCGCCATCATGGCACTAGGCCGTGAAGGGCTTTAAAGGTAATTTCCTGCACTTTGAATTGCATTCAGAAGTTCACTGTTAACCAGGCCAGTTTATGAAGCTATAATGACACATGGGCCTACCAAATCAAGCATACTGTTAATTTAGACATGAAAACTAATAATCCATCTAAGTTACTGCAGTGATCAGTCATGTGTTCTACTTCACTGATTCCATCTTAGTCTTTCTGAGAGGACGTAAGCCTCAAGAGCTTTAGGTGGAGGAGAGGGGAAAGTTGCCTTGGTACTAATGCCTTCCTGTAATTCATGCTCTCTTTTTAAAAAATACTTTAGCAGAAGCAGTCCTGCTCCAGCTGTGACAGCAGCATCTGTGACCAACATACAAGCTTCTGAAGTCACTGTGCCACAAATAAATTCCAGTGAAAGCTCAGGGGGTAAGAAACCCACGTGAATCTTCAAATTTGTTCCTAGATTATTGAAACCCATTTCTTGGGTTTAGATTTTCAATAACAACTTATTTGCAGTGTAGAATTAACCTATCATTTGCAACTTTAAATCATTGAAGTAACTGATTAAGCAGCAAAATAGAAATGACAAAGCTGTCTTTAGTTAACTTATTTGCTTGTTGCTTGATTTTACTGACATTAACTATGCCCAGGCTTTGAATGAAAATATATAAGCCAAAACCTGAAATAGGCATGAGGGAGTACAAACTAGTCTTTCTTTGCATGATTAATTCTAAGTAGAACTTGCATATAAGAGAACACTAGAAGAGGGACTTCAATGTATGGCCATATCCCTTTCTCACTTGTACTCAATTCACATACAGTATGCTCATTCAGGAACATGTTGATGTTTCCCCAACTCAGTTCAATTTATTCAGAATATGCTTTGCAAATACCTCTTTTTTCAGCCTTAATATAGGCTTTCTACCTTCTACATTTCAATACTGAATACACAATATGTGGACTATAACACATAGCTGCCTTAGCATATAGTTATTATTTTGCCATTTTTTGTCATTGTTCAGCATTGTAGGGCTGATATGTGTATTCCATTTTTTTTAATCTAGAACAAAAACCAAAGCCAATCTTGGGTAACGTAGATTTGGTGCTTGCAGTTCCCCTATCATGTTAATTAATTCTCTGGACAGGATATGCAGTTTTTGATAGTAAACCCTGCAGAATGTCAAATAAGAAGAAATCATATATTTTGCTTAATTTACTACAATTAAATGAGTCATAAAATGTAACCTTCCTTGGTGAAGAATATGGTTTGCTTGAAGAAAATTCAAATTTGTTTTTTGCCCTTTGAAGTTATAAACTAAAAATTGTATTGTAAACATTAAATTATATTTCGATAGGTACTTCAAGTGAAAGCATTCCTCAAACTGCCACACAGCCAGCCATCTCTCCACCACCAAAGCCTACCATCTCTAGAGTAGTTTCTTCAACCCGTGTTGTCAACCAACCACAGAGACCTTCAGGAAACACTGCAACTAAAGTAACTAGCCCTGTAGCAGGTGTGAAGAGGACATCGTCTCCCCATAAAGAAGAATCTCCTAAAAAAATAAAGACTGATGAGGTATTTCTATTTCCTTGTTAGTGCAGCAGAATTTTTTTTTCATTTTAATTCTCTCAGGCTTTGAACACTAAAAAATTGCTCATTCCCAAGGTGGAGAGAGTGATGATAAAAGTTAAAGAAGTATTAAATGGAACACTAATACCTTAGTTTAGGGATGTCAAACTCGCTGCCTGAGGGGCAGATGCATCACACGCGGATGCATCATGCGCAAGGCACCTCTGCCCAGTTTAGTGAAGGGGGAAGGGGAAAGTCACAATACGTCATGATATGGCGACGTGATGACACAAGTTTGACCTGCCTTAGTGCATGTTTACATTATAAAGAATTTAAATCAGTTAATCACACGTAACATACTTTCGAAAAGCATTTAAAGGTACATTTAAAGTTTTTAAAGAACTATTAATAACTACCGTATTTTTTGAAGTATAAGATGCACTGGATTATAAGACGTACCAAGATTTTGAAGAGGCAAATAAAAAAAGGTTTTGCACTCTGCAAACCTCCCAAAAATGGCCCGTTTTTCGTGAAAACAGGCCCATTGCTTTTTTTAAAAAAAGGCATGAATAGCTTTAGGAAGCTTGTAGAATGCTCTACAACGGTGGGGGTGGGAGTCCAACACCTAGCAAAAAACGGCCCTTTTTTGGTCATTTTTTTTGCATGCATAGCCTTTAGGCGGCTTATAGAGTACTGCCTGGGGGGGGGGGGGGGGGGACTAAACTAAACTCTAACTAAACAGCTTACCAAAAAGGGGGGAAAAAGTTTTTGCATTCTGCAAACCTCCCCAAAATGGCCCGTTTCATTTTTTTTAAAAAAAGGCATGAATAGCCTTGGGGGGGGGGGGGGGGGTTTACAGAGTGCTTGGGGGGGGGGGGACAAGCAAAAAATGGCCCATTTTGTGCCAAAACAGCCTGGTTTTTTTGTCAAAAAAATTGCATGCGTACCTTATAGAGGCTTATAGAGTGCTGCCGGGGGGGGGGGGGGAGGGAGTGGTGGCCTATTGTTTGCTCATTTCTGCCCTTCCCAGCCCCCAGGAGCTCTCTGAAATCCTTCTACAAGCTCTGCACGGCTATTTTGGTGAAGTGGGTGGGGTTTCGGGAGGCAAAAAAAATGCTGTATTCAGTGTATAAGACGCACCCAGGTTTTCTGACTCTTCAGGGAAAAGGTGCATCTTATATATCAACATTTACTCAAAATATCTTTTCTCAAAATAACACAAAAATATCCATAAAACTCTGTTACATAAAAGCATCATGCAAACACAAAATGGAGTTTTTCAAGCTAGCTCTGCCGACACCTTGGAGCTTGATCCCAAAGGGCTCAAGATTCACTCACCCTTCCACTCGTCCGTTCAGTAAAATGAGGACACAGACTGTTGGAGGCAATCTGTAAACTGCTTAGAGCAGGGGTCAGGAACCTATGTCTCGCGAGCCAGATATGGCTCTTTTGATGGCTGCATCTGGCTCGCAGACAAATCTATATAAATAACATAGCCGCCCGCGCGCCACACAATTACAGCCCAGAGGAGGACCACAACCCCTCTCCCAACTGGTCCTTCCTTGCTCGGAGGGAAGCTTCTGCAGAAGCCCAGGCGAGTGAGAAAAACTTTCTGCCGTTACGAAATCTCCGAGGCTATAATTGTATGGGCTGTGCACACGCGCCTATGTTTTCCACGGCCGGTGCTCCACGCCGTGGAAAACATAGGTGTGCGTGCACAGCCCATACAATTACAGCCTCGGAGAGTTCATAACGGCAGGAAGTTGTTGTCACTCGCCTGGGCTTCTGCAGAAGCTTCCCTACGAGCAAGGAAGGACCAATTGGGAGAGGGGCTGTGGTCCTGCTCCAGGCTGTAATTGTGTGGCACGTGCGGGGCTATGTTTTCCACATAGTGGGGCTGCGGCTGGAAGACGAGACAGGCACACAGAGAGAGGGAAGGAGGGAGGGAATCAGAGAGAGACTGACATAAACACACACATACACACAGAGTGAGTGAGTGAGAGACACACACACACACACACACACAGTGACAGAGAGGAGAGAGACACACACAGAAAAAGAGAAAGAGAAAAAGAATTAAGAGACTTATTGTACTTTAAAAGTGTTGGTCTTACATAAAATGTAAACGTTTACTTGTATTTAGTTTTAAACTTATTGTATGGCTCTCACGGAATTACATTTTAAAATATGTGGGGTTCTTGGCTCTCTCAGCCCTGGCTTAGAGAGTGTTGTAAAACACTCTGAAGTGATATATAAACCTAAGTACTATTGCTATAAAATAGACCAATGCTTTGTAGAGGGAGGAGTCATAACTCAATATAGCTATTCCTGAAATAAATTTTATACAGTTGATTAGCTATTTATGCAATTATGAGAGCAGGCTAAACCATGATATCTGCAATTGAATGCTGATGAACAGTCATTATGGCTAGTTTCTTTTGTTTATATTTGTTGTTCAAGTTTTATAGATTCCTGTGCCCTTAACAGATATAACTTAGTTGCAATTAAATTTTGGATAGACACTTTATTTTTGTTTCTTGGGGCAAGTATCCAATTTCCTTGTGATTATTCTGCTTTATTACAGGACGAAATAAATGAAGATGTTAGTTGCAATGATATGAGTGATCATGATAAGATGGAAACTAAGGTACTTTTCTTATACTGTGTAGTAGCTATAGTGTATTGAATACCTACAATTTTTAAAACAAAGGTATCATTTTCACTCCAGCTGTTATATATGTTTTGAGAATCTACTCTTTGACTGATACACATAAGCCCAATAAACCAATTTAATTGTCCATCTTGTTTGAAGATTCATCTTCACTAATGCCAATCACATACCTTTGGGAATCAACAATGAGATCATAAAACTATTTCCTCCACTTGCCTCCTGCCCCTTCAAACTATATTGACAAATATGGTACCTCTCAGTAAGAGAGATTTGATAAAATTAACAAAATCAGCCTCCAAAGTTTGAATCAAACTAATTCTCATTGACCACTAGTTATAGGAGTTCATGTTTCTTGCAAATTACAGTTTCCATTTGTTTTTAATTTCTGTATGCTCTAAACGATGAATATTTGTTGATAGCTTAATGATTTAAAAAGAATAATAAAAGAGAAATGATGAGAAATAGTGATAATCAGGGATGTGCCAGATTCTTTGGCTCAGGGATTTTTCTAGTGTTTCCTGCAGTGTTTTTTCATTGGAAAACAGTTTTACATTCAATTGTAGATAATACATCATGACCATTTCTCAATAGCAGAAACAATTATAATAGTATAAAATTAAAATGCATTTTAGTCTTGAAAGATCCAGGACAATAAAAGGCTCTTTAGGTGCAGATGAAAAGATGACAGCATAGTCTTTACACAAGTGTCTCCTGGTAGGCATCTGTTGGTTGTCACTTGGCAGAGCACTGAAAAAAGAACCTACAAAAGGGAACTCAGTGGCTTGGATCCAATTCTTACTTTCTGTAAAGGATTTTTTCAATTTTTGGATGGCCAGTATCCATCAGAGCAACCAAAAAAGACAAATTCAACACACCAAAAAATAGCAGAAGCTTGGTAATCACCTTAACCTCAATTACTTCACCTCTTCCTTTGCAACCTGAGTGTCCTTTGAAATATGGGACAGTCATAAATCCTCCAAGGGAAAATGGATTTGATGAAATACCTCCTTATTCTGTCTTCAACAGAACCAACCTCAAGGAGTGACACAAATGGGGCAAAATGAAATCATTTTTCAGTGCTCTAAAGGTAGATGTTAGAAGGGGAATCATATTGTGTTTGAACTACCTCAGATTATATTTGTCTTCCAAATAAATGTAAAAAACTTTGTTAACATTAAAATGTTACAAATCCAAATAACTCATAATTGAATTACAGCGATCTATTAAGAAATGTTGGCATATTTTTCTTCTTTTTAGGAACTTTTTGATACAGAATCAGATATGGCCTCTCAGCAGGAAACTCTTCAGACCACAGTATCTCTACAAGCTCCTCAGGTACTAGAATTAATCTATTTCTGTGTTTTGTAGAAATAAAAGACTTCAACTTCAACTTGACTCCTGACAACTGCATCTTTACATTTTATTGGGAGCACAGTAGAAGTGGTAGTGTTGTTTCTTAGATATTACTTTGCAGTCTAGCCAACCAATTTGAATTAAGAGCAATCCTACTTAGTTGCCAAAGTAGGCCACACACTGCCATCTCCTGAGGTAAAAAGCTGTGGTCTGCATTCCGATATGTGGATTCACATAGATTTCTTTGCTTTCTATGCCCTCATAGTGAATTCTGTATAGTGGATTCTACCAGCCTTTGACATAATTGAACATTAATTACATTTCTGGAAAACAGCAGATTGTAATGGGAATTATTGAATAACCCAAACAACAGTTGGTGCAGAAGTAGAGGAATTTCTTGAGTTGTGTAAATTTTCAAAAATCCATGTTAGGTTTATTAGCATCATTCTGAAATAAATTGGCAAAAATTGTAAAATTGGGGGGGGGGGGCTAAGATTTGAAACAATTACAACAAATGGGAAGTTTCATGTTTATAATCTTTTTAATAATGTATAATCAAAATGTTATCTAATATTTCTTCCTTTTTTCCTCTTCCTAGAAAATCCCCAGTACCGATCTTTCAGATATCCCTGCTCTCCCTGCAAATCCTATTCCAGTTATCAAAAATTCAATAAAACTAAGATTGAATCGGTAAAACCAACCTCAGGGGTCCATAAACAGTATCTGCCAATTTAACCTGTTGTCTTCTAATACTGGAAAGGAGAACAGAAGGTGCAAGATGAGAATGTGAACACAGATGGATTTAGGTATATTTTGTGCACTTCCCTTGCTGGGCTATAATCACTTGATCTGGAAGTCCAGGTTCGTATTTGTGGAGCCAGGAGTACTATTAATGTGTTAGCAACAGTTACATTGAATTCTTTAAAGGATTACTGCCTAAAAAAAGGAATGGGAATACTATTTCTAGCCATATTTGATGTACTGATTGGGTTTGTGTTGATGCATTGTTTGGAAGAAAAGAAATTCAGCTAAAACTGGCAAAAGAATTCCTTAAATGCACTTTTATGTACTTTTTTATTGGAATATGACTAATTTTAGTGCTTCAGCTTGATAGATTTTATTTTTATTAAAAAAAATTCTTCAAAATCTTTGACCTTCAAATTAGAAAATGGCTTGATATATTGTATACTGAAGGTAAAAGTGTGCACTGTATCTAGCTCAGTCACCATTGGGATGCAGCAAACCCTTATAAGAAAATGTCAAATCTTGAGGTTCTAAGTTTGGTAAAATTCATTTAAAATATTTGATGGGACATGATTAAGAAATTGTGTATTTTTTATTTTTGGGGTTATTTTATGGTGCATACAAATCAGCTATCAAAAAGCAAATAATTGTTTTCTTCAGTTTAATCAAGCCTTCTCCTTATTACCTTCCCATTCCTATTACCATATTTTTTGGAGAGGAAAAAGAAATGGTTGCATTTAATTCATGTTTCGTTTTGTATGCACAAAATTGGACTATTGTTGTCAGTGAAATGCTGGTAGTTTTTCTTTTAAGCTCTGTAGCCCTTAGGTACAGATGCTACTTTCCCCCAGAAATAAAATACAGTAAATAAAGTGTGCCTGTGAAGCATAGTCCTGTTTTGATGGCTTTTTCATCATTAAGAGTTTTGTATACTCCAGAGGAGTCCTGTCTGCATTACAAAGATTTCATATTTTAAAGCAGATCTTACCTACTCTAGGGTTTTAACAGTTTTATTTTTAGATAGCTCATCTGAAAATAGCTTTACATTCTGAATGTTTAATTTTTTTAGAATCACATTTCTAGCAGGCACTTAAATTATCTGATAAAGCTCTCCTTAACCAGTTGTTTTTGCTTTGTTCTGTAGAGCTATAAAATTATTAGCAAGTTTGTTTAAAAATGGAAATCTCTCATGACTAAACAGAAAGTGTGGAATGCCAGTGATTATCAGATGGAGATAACAAACTACACGTAACCTTGATTTCAGCAAAATTAAGTGGGATGGTTAAACTGCCCTTCCCATTTTTTCTGATCAGCATGTTTAATAACTTCCTTCCCTGCATTGTGCTCAATCCTTCTACATGTGCATTTCCATATTAAAAGAAAAATTAATTGCTCTTTCCCTTTTCCCTATAAGTTAATTTTCCAAAGTCAAGAGAATGTAGCTTACTCCCTACCTGTCTCCTCAGCCACGCAGTAACCAAGATCTTTATTTTCTGCCATTTTGTCTATGAAGTCTAGTATAAAAAATTCTTACCCCTGCCCTCTTCTGCCTCCAGCGATCCAGCTTCCACCTCCTTAAATTTTCCCACGCCCTCCTTGCTCCTCCTCTTTCCCCTGCTGTCCAAACAAGAAGGGTATCAGTTGAAGTGTACAAGCTATCTGTGCATTTTGTGTAGCTATGGAGTTTAGATCGAACTTTCCAGGCACAAATTTAGTCTTGTTTACACATCAGGACATATTTCCCCCCCTTCATTTTATTAAACGTTTCATGTATCTGCACCCAAGTTTTGCCAAGCTGGGAACTTGGAATCTTTCCTGTATAGTGACTTTTTAATTCTAGTTTTCATAACCTGGAGATCAGACTGTTGCTTTCGCATGATGTACGTAGGTGTCTCATGACTGGAGTTGCTTTGTTTTATAGTATCTGTACTCCTTGTATTTTTCAAGAGCTATTTTGTAAACAGATGATGTATTTCTCCATGGAAAACAATAAAAAAACAGCACAATCCCACAGTTGCTTGGTTTCTTTTGAATGTATAAATAGTGGTATTCCACAATTGTTAAATTATTCTAAATAAGAAACCTTGATGTGACAACACTGCTGAAAATAAAATAAGCTGATTTAAAATGATCCACTAATAATAATTATATACATACATACATACATACATACATACATACATACATACATACATACATACATACATACATACATACATCCTATATTGTAACAAACTGAAATATAACTGGCTGACTTATTTTTCAAAGGACCAAAAAGTATATCCATTGCTTAATGTTGCATAATATTGATCTTAGTATAGAACTATGGAATAATGAGAATTTAATTCACTTGGGGAAGAGTGGAATTTAAACTTGAAACTGCTAGTGATATTTCTATTTTTGTTATTGAACTGATCAGAATGTTATGGAAAAAAAGTGTACGTTTGTAGTTCAGCCAGGAGATGGCACTGTTTCTTTCATTACAGTGAGTAAAATCTGCACAACAATAACAAAGACAAACCAAAATCCATGTACCACTTAATATTATTTTTCCACCAGCTTTGTGGTTAAAACAAATCCACTGAAAAGTGTCAATGCTATCTGTTCACTTTTATTTCAAACTTGGGAAACCAGTCTTAAACTAAATAGAAGACGATATACATATCTATTTGGAGTGTAGTTAGTTTAAATTAAACATAACAGTTTATAGCAAGTGATTAAGAGTTGCATTAACTTCTAATATTTAGTTAGAAAGTACTATGTTTCAGATAAGACTCATTTTCAAGAAATTTTAGAATTTGCCCAGCTGCCACTATTTGTGTATGATCAGAAATCATTGTGAAACTTAAGTAAGCAGAATAAAGGTTAAAGGGATCTTAATGCAAGTAGAAACTCCTGATTTTTCAGGAAACATCTATCTGTTATTTTGAGTATATGAATGTATCTTTTAATGACTAATGAAATCAGTTATTTAACTGAAAAAATATATTCATATATTTCTTGATGTGTCCATATCAACTTTATTTTGTATTTTTATTATATTTCTACATATCTAGAAATTTGGAGATTTCCATGCATCCTAGTTAATAAAACTGAATTTTGAAGTGTATTCATTTTTATTGCTAATTTAATGATATGAAAAAACAAAGCAAACAAAAGTACTTTTAACATGTACTAGAACAGAACTTTTATTAATAATTATTTTTGTTTGCTTTAATCTTTAAATCATTACTTCATTATTCAACAGAATCAGTGTATACAAATTTTGTTGATGGGAGCAGATGCAATGTGAAAGGGTTAAATGAATATTTAAAATGTATAGGCATCAAACATCTGCCACTATTATCACCAAAAGAGTGCTAAGTTTGCTATCAAACTTCTGAGTCAGGGTGTTGTTATAAAAAAGATATCACAATGAACCATTGCTGGATATTCCATCTGTTTTGGTTCATATTTAGAACCTTAATGGCTTTCAAGTGATGTTTAGTATGTCATACTGTTGATACTAAATTCCACAATGTTTGGCGATCATATTTAGATGAGGGTTGAATCATGACAAGCAGTTTATATTCCTTTTTCAATCCATGTTCATATTCACGATATTTATAGTTCTAAAGGGAACTGATTTTAATTTGCTTTAAGCACATTAGGAATTCCCATCATTGTTTCGATAAAGATAAAGCAAAATAAACTCTAAAGCAAAGTGCAAGAAGCTGAATTCAAATAAAATTGTTTAGTAACCAATTGAAAAACTGTGCATTAATTAGTCTACAGAGGCATAACATTAAATTGCTGTTTTTAAATAAGTGTTTCTACCCAAAGAAGACCTTTTTTCCCCAGTAAAAGTGGATGGATAATTTTCTAATACAACAGCAGTGTCTAGGTTTTTTTTTTTACTACAATGATTGATCTGTAGGACAAATAGTATATGACCTCAAATTCCACCTTCCTTTAAATTTAGACATATGTATTTTGTGTAATGAATAACAGTATTACTTTGTTTGCGACAGGCACCAGATTGAACATCCCACAGAAAATAGTTAAACACTCACATAAAAGTCGCATTTTATATGCACGTTTATAATAAAAGCGTTTTTATATAATAACAGTCATGTTTTTATATGTAGACATTATATGTATGCATATAAAAGTGGCAGTTTGGAGGCATAATGGGTGCAAGTGAGTTACGGATGCTTGAGTGTTACAAATGCTATGGTTGGTAGAAGTGTGAGATTTTTTAAAAACAAATAGCTCAGTCCTAGAAAGAGTGTGTATAATATACTGGGAAACTAGTGTACTTCAAGATACCTTGTATTATTATTTTACTGGTTTCAAGACAACATTGATTCTTTGTGACTGCCTGCACAGGTCAAGTACTTTCTTGACAAGATTTTCAAAAGCGGTTAGCTGATGTTATGGGCTGAAAATATCTGGCCTAAGGTCACCCAGCTGGCTCTGTGCCTTTGGCAGGACTAGAACATGGGGTTTCTAGTCTGTTGCCTTAACCGCTATAACCAATGGATACTCTTGAGATATACTTTACACTTGTATGCCTACGGAGATTCTCAATCATCCAGGTAGAAAGCATCTTTGGCATTCCCACTTGTACCTTTGATAGGCTTAAAAACTTGACTCTATGAAAATTTAAATGGGATGAAATCATTGCACATGTGAGAGTGGACTTTGGGGGTTATATATTTAGTTTTCATATTTCTATATCAGCTGGAATTTCTGTATTGCCACTTTATCTTATGTTGGATGGAAAAATTGTCTTAGAAAAGTTTGGCCCTTTCATTTTATGTATTGTGATTCAATGTTAAGTCCCACCCAGTGGGTGCCCCAGAGTAATATGCACTTCCTGGAATCTTCCATTTTAGTTGTGCCTACATTCAGTCCGCTGCTGGAATTGTTACTAAAAAAACCTGGTACTGAAGTAGTCAAAAAGAGACAGGCATGTTTTGTTGTCACAGCCAAGAATATTGCCTTCAATAGAGAAGTGACTTTGCTTAGATATCATGTGAAAGTTATCAGTGATGTGGAGGCTTTTAGAGCTTTCATAATAATATCTTTTGTTATTGCTGGTCATTTTTGTTTTATGCTGGTATTTGGGTTAGAATTAGCTTCCTTGAACCAGGGGAAAGGAAATATGAGTTTCATTGTGAACTTCGTGGCCTATTCATAATAAATTTATTAAATACCTTTTTAAGATTCCCTGGCCTAAACATTTATGAACATTTTAAACTAAAATACATGGCTGCTTAACATTTGAGAAAATAAAGTTTTGTAATTTTGTTTCATGATGGTACTTTTTTTTTTTTTCATATTGAAAAAGTTTTATTGGTTTTTACAAATTTTTTCAAGTAGGGTAGGGTAAGGTGAAGTACAGAAATATTTTGAGAACTTTCACGTTGAGATCGTTGGCCCCTCCAGGGCTTCTTAATAAGACATTGGTAATACATTTTTCAATAATACTACAAGGTGAAAATAAATGCATACATCTTAAATTCTAAATTCTATGCTGGCAGTCGTGTACAAACATCCAGATAAAAATTATACTGTATTAATAAAGATAAAAGTCATTTTTTAGATCTAAGTCTCTTAGCAATTGTGTCTTCTTGTTCTCCTTCCTGGCCCCCAGCAGGCGGGGCCGCGGCCCCCTCTGCCCCTCCCGGATCTTCCCCCAGGGTAGAGGAATGTTTTTTAAGAAAGGCTTCCGCCTCAGCAACTGTTTTAATCCTTACTCTTCCTCCTTCCCAGAACACCAACATCGCTTCTGGCATCGCCCACTTAAACCAAATCCCGTGTTTAAACAATTTTTTAGATAAGAAGGAATACTTCCTCCTCACCTCTCTAATCTTTTTTGGGATCTGCTTCAAGATAGCGATTTCCTTTTGTTGATAAATTAACGGACCCTCTCTCTGCGCCTTCAAGATTCCCTCCCTAGTCGACCTTTTAACAAATTTAATATGTATCTTTCTGGGTACTTCATTTATCCTGGCATATGCTGAATTTATTCTGTAGACTAGGTCAATGTCCCCCCTGATCTCATCTTTAGGTTTGTGTAAATAGTCTGCTAAAATTGTACTCATGAGATCAGGAAGGCATTCACCAGATTCCTCAGAAATATTCTGAAATCTTAAAAAATATGACATCCTCTCAAAATCCGTCCTAGACATATGACCAGACAAATCTCCAATTTCAGTATTAATATTTTTAAGTTCCCCCTTTGCCCCAGCCAGCCCCACTTCCAACTCCTCGGTCTTCTGTGTATTCTGCATCAATTTTTTCTGTGTCTCCAAAAGTTCAAGTTTAGAGCTGCAATGATCTTTCCTCAATTCTTTAATTTCCAACACCAAGGAGTGTAACACTGCTTCCATAGCTGTCATTCTTTCTTCCAATCCTGGATTTTCTGGTTGTTTTTTTGAAGCCATAGTGAGCTGTTAAAGTCAGTGCCACTAAGATGGCGTTTTTTGGGTGCGGCCGCTGGAGCAAGTCCAGGGAAAAAAGTTCAGAAAGGTTGTGGAAAATTATAGAGTCCAGAGAGAGAAGCAATTTTCACAGTCAATTATTAAGACAAAGAAGGCACTCCAGGGAAGGAATCAATTAATCCAAAAAATCCTCCGTTGGTAGAGAGAGACAGTCCAAGTCACAAAGAGATGTTGGTAATTTTCCATAAAAAATAGTCATTTAGGGCAGCCATCTTCCACCGCCCAGTCTGGCAGCCAGCAGGAGAAAGTGCCAAAGAAAATTGTTTCAGTAAAGCCGGACTTAGATGCATTGTATAGAAACAAGCCGCGAAAGACTTTCACTTGTTCCGCAAAAGTCCGGATGTGAAATTTCCGCTCCCTCGCATTCAAGGAGCCATTTCTGCGCGTCGCTGTTATAAATCCGAGGTTTTTTTTAGCAAACACCCCCCTCCACGTTTCTCTCAATCAAAGCCGCCAGCAAAAAAGTTAAAGTCACTCACTCTCCACCTCGCCGGCAAAGCCATCCGGCCCGAGCGCTCCCGTTCTCACCAAATCAATCATTTGTTGCCATCCTCCGTTGGCGAAGGGAACCAAGCCCCCCCCCCCGCAGCATGTCTTCTTCCACCTAGACCGAAGACAAGGACCCTTGCCCGGCCGCCGCCAAGCTGAACAGGTCCAGGCAAGCCAGTCCTACGGAGGGTCCCCAAAAAAAGGGGCACCCCGCCCCGTTTGGGGCAGAAAAAAGAACAAAACGCGGACGAGTCCCAGAACTCGTCCGTCGCCGCCAGAAGCCGGAACAGGAAGTGTAAAAACAAGTGGTACTTGTTTTTAATGTAGGATTTGGATTAGGATTAGTTTCCTTGTATATAAAAATCAAAATTTTGTTCTAAAATGTCAGATCCA
The DNA here is from genome assembly GCA_039707465.1 of Rhabdophis nuchalis. NCBI lineage: Eukaryota > Metazoa > Chordata > Lepidosauria > Squamata > Natricidae > Rhabdophis > Rhabdophis nuchalis. The sequence continues at coordinate 61,591,538 of CM077643.1, read as the reverse complement.
TTATCTTTTCACTAAAATGTTGCTGTTATGTATAATTCTTTCATTCTTTTAATGAAGAAATAGGTTATTTTAATTGACTGAAGTTGGATGAAATACATTTCTAGGATGAGGAATTAAAATAATTTTCAAATTGTTTTCCCCTTTACATACAAAAATAATTGTGAAAAAAATAGGAACTTCTTAAATCATGATTAGAAATAATCTGTTTTTAATATTATTTCTAAATGGCCTAGATCAATTATTCTTTTTTCTCATAGGATAGAAACATTGCTCTTTCACTGTCACTTAATAAAAAAGGGATTATTTTATCTTCAGAATGTTTTGTAAGTATTTTAGGAAGCATTAATCTCAAAACTCTTAAAGTTTTTTTTTTAAAGAAAAAATTTCAAAGGAATAAAACATATACATGTTATAAAAAAAGAAAAAATAACAGCCATGTCAAAATAACCTGTAAAGCAGGGGTTTCCAACCTTTGCAACTTTAAGTCTGAAGGACTTCAGTCTGGGAGCTGAAGTCCTTCAGACTTAAAGTTGCAAAGGTTGGAGACCCCTGCTGTAAAGAATCCAACGGCAAAAAGGCCTGAAAATCATTCAATTCAGTTTGTGCATTATACATTCCAAATTTTGGAATGGAAACACTGAAAGATGCTGATCCCAATTCCTGATCTGACAAGAAAGGAGAAAGGAGAGGCACCCCCAACGCAAAGGATTTCCCAAAGATTGAGACAGTCAAGAGAGAAAGCAGTTGGTTGTGAGATTCAGACTCATGCTCTTCTTTGGTCATGAAGTTTTTTGGGTGAGCTTTCATTAGTGGAGGTGGAATAAATGATGAAAGCAACGTTGTGCCTATGAGGTACAGGCTAGAACCCTTTTGTGTGTCCATTGTGACCTTGCAAATACAAATGGAGTGGAGCTTACATTACAGCCGTAGGATGCTGCCTCCATCATTTTGATGCTTGGGGTAAGGTAGAGAGGAGGATGTCTTAGTATGGAACATAACATTGGGCTTTGGCCCAGTTGCTGCTGCCCTACATTCCTCCCCAGTCTGTTCTGTTTATAAGGAAGTTGTATTGCTAAGTCAGTCAAATGGACAAGCTTGATCTCTTTACATAATTTTCTTTCCATTGTTTTTGTGTGTGTGTGTGTGTTGGAAGAAATTAAATGATGATGATGATGATGATGATGATGATAATAATAATAATAATTTAAAAAAAATTAATTTATAGACCGCTCCCTCTCCCCAAAGGGACTCGGGGCGGTTCCCATTATATGATAAGTATAATGATAATTTAATTCCTTAGTGCAGGGGTCTCCAACCTTTGCAACTTTAAGTCTGAAGGACTTCAGCTCCCAGAATTCTCCAGCCAGCAAAGAAGTCTGGGAACTGAAGTCCTTCAGACTTAAAGTTGCAAAGGTTGGAAACCCCTGCCTTAGTGAATATCTATCCTGTCTTTGGAGACTTAAGGCAGCTTACTTATGGATGTCCCTTAATTTTACCGTGCCATTTATAATAATGGGAAAGGTTTGGTGACACTTAAGATTTTTAAAACCTGAATTCCTTCATATTTAAATTTAAATTTCCTTTTTGATGCTTAATATGGCAGTATTAGAAATATCTGACATATAACACATTCAGCTTTTTGCTAAAGGTTATATGTAAAAACAAAAACAAAAAGAAGCAGTTTACTGCTTTAACTAAACTGAAAGGTTTAAACTGAAAATGATAGAAGGTGTAGAAGCTACAGGAACTTTGGGGGCAAGCGATCATGAAATACTGGAATTCAACATTATGCAAACAAAAGTAGTTGAACAAAGTCAAACTAGAGTCTTAGACTTTAAGAGAGCTAATTTCAATAAACTCAGAGAGAGCTTGGGAAGGATTCCATGGATGAGAATCCTCAAGGGGAAAACAACTCAAGAAACTTGGGAAATTTTGAAAAATGAGATTATAAAAGCCCAGTCCAGCGCAATACCAATGAAGAAGAAAAATAACAGTTCCCAAAAGAAACCAGCATGGCTGCATAAAGAACTCTCTGACAAATTGAAAGACAAAAAGGATAAATATAAAAAGTGGAAAAAGGGGGACATAACTAAGTCAAAATATCAGCAAATAGCCCGAGCCTGTAAAGATGAAGTGAGGAAAGCTAAGGCTCGCAATGAAGAAAGGCTTGCCAAAAAAGTAAAAAATAACCAAAAAAGCTTCTTCCAACATGTTAAAAATAAGAAAAAAGTTAAGGAAACAATTGGTCCACTGCTGGGAGAAAATGGCAAGAAGATGATAAGCAACAGGGAGAAAGCAGAACTATTTAACTCTTTTTTTGCATCTGTCTTTACACAAAGGGATAAAACAGTCCAACCAATCAAAAACCGCACCACAAAAATCAGATTAGGAACACAAGTTGAAATAGGGAAGAAAATGGTAAGTGAGCACCTGTCTGCCCTGGACGAGTTCAAATCACCAGGACCGGATGGATTACACCCCAGGGTTCTGAAGGAACTGGCAGACGAGATCTCAGAACCACTGAACTATATCTTTCAGAGATCCTGGAGCACCGGAGAACTGCCAGAAGACTGGAAAAGAGCTGATGTGGTTCCCATCTTCAAAAAAGGAAAAAAAACAGATCCAGGAAACTATAGACCCATCAGCCTGACCTCAATACCAGGAAAGATTCTGGAAAAGATAATTAAACAACAAATAAGTGAACACCTAGAAGCAAACAAAGTAATAGCCAAAAGCCAACATGGGTTTGTCAAAAACAGATCATGCCAGACGAACCTAATTGTATTCTTTGACAAAGTGACAAAATCAGTGGACCAGAGGAATGCTGTTGATATAATTTACCTGGACTTCAGTAAGGCATTTGATAAAGTAGACCATTACTATTAGATAAAGTAGAAAATTGTGGGTTAGACAGCACCACCAGCAAATGGATTCGCAACTGGCTGACCAACCGCACTCAACGTGTAGTCCTCAATGGAACTGCATCTACATGGAAGGAAGTATGCAGTGGAGTCCCCCAAGGCTCTGTTTTAGGCCCAGTACTCTTTAACATCTTCATCAACGATTTGGATGAGGGGATAAATGGGGAACTCATCAAATTTGCAGACGACACCAAGCTGGCAGGAATAGCCAACACTCCAGAAGATAGGCTTAAGATACAGAAGGATCTAGACAAACTTGAACATTGGGCACTATGTAATAAAATGAAATTCAATTGTGAAAAAAGTAAGGTCCTACATATAGGCAAGAAAAACAAAATGCACAAGTACAGTATAGGTGGTACCTTGCTCAATAGTAGCAACTGTGAGAGGGATCTAGGAATCCTAGTGGACAACCATTTGAATATGAGCCAGCAGTGTGCAGCAGCTGCCAAAAAAGCCAACACAGTTCTAGGCTGCATAAACAGAGGGATAGAATCTAGATCACGTGAAGTGTTAATGCCACTGTATAGTGCCTTGGTAAGGCCACACTTGGAATACTGCATACAGTTTTGGTCGCCACGATGTAGAAAAGACGTGGAGACTCTGGAAAGAGTGCAGAGAAGAGCAACCAAGATGATTAGGGAACTGGAGACTAAAACATATGAAGAACGGCTGCAGGAGCTGGGTATGTCTAGTTTGATGAAGAGAAGGACCAGGGGAGACATGATAGCAGTGTTCCGATATCTCAGAGGGTGCCACAAAGAAGAGGGAGCCAAACTATTCTCCAAGGCACCTGGGGGCAGGACAAGAAGCAATGGGTGGAAACTAATCAAGGAGAGAAGCAACTTAGAACTAAGGAGAAATTTCCTGACAGTAAGAACAATTAACCTCTGGAACAGCTTGCCTCCAGAAGTTGTGAATGCCCCAACCCTGGAAGTCTTTAAAAAGTTGTTAGATAGCCATTTGTCTGAAATGGTATAAGGTTCCTGCCCACGCAGGGGGTTGGACTAGAAGACCTACAAGGTCCCTTCTAACTCTGCTATTGTATTGTATTGTATTGTATTGTATTCTATTGTATTGTTTTGTTTTGTTTTGTTTTGTTTTGCTTGTAATTTGGGCTAGATGTTTGTGGGCAGAGGATACAAGCGATGTAAAGCAGATTTTATTTACAGAACAATGCTTAAGGCTTGATAGTTAATTCCATCCCCCACCCCCGCCCCATTTGGTAGCTCTGTTTTCAAATTATAGAAATATAGGCATTTGGATCCATATACAGCTGAATATGTTCGAGTCCTTATTTAAAGAACTTTGGATATTCTTAATTGCTGAATTAGAAACTGAAATAGAGGCGGCCTGATACTAGAAGCTATTTGGTCCAATTAAACTTTCTGGCACTTAGCCAAAATGTCCATCCACTGCCTCCCCAAAACACCTTCATTGTCTTTGTCATATTTTGAACTTTATATAAGCACTTTCAATCATCTGATCTCAAAGCTTTTGGCAAACATTAATTAAGCTTCATAACAGACCTAGAAGCTAAACAAATATTGGGCCATAGGAGTTAGATTCATATTAGTTGAATAAAGGAAGACAGAAAGGTTGCAATTTAAGCAAGGTCACCCAGGGAGTCAGCAGCAGGGCTGAAAGGTGCATAGTGATGGACATAGAATCTCTAATTCTCTTGACTCCCTTCCTCCCTCACTGTCCCCAGTTTCTTGATGGTGCCTATGAAGGTGCCTATGAATGATTATGATGAAGTTGTGCAAGAATTTGAATAAGAGACAAATGGAGTAAAATATAACAGGCACAAAAGTCACTTGATGATAATATCACCAATAGTTTGCAGATGGGGTTAAATGGGAGAGTATGAAATTTGAGACCCTATTTTAATTATGAGCTTATTTACAGATATATATTGGAACTAGGGAGTTGTGTCCACTAGGTATCAGAAAAGCTGGATTTTGTGGGAGATGGTAACACAGAAGTATTTTGGGAAGCAATGCCAGGGATTGAAATGCACTTTTAATATATTTATTTGGCACGTTTGTGGCATGCATAATTAAACTTAAAGGTTAATGGGAATCAACTGTCATGTCAGAAGGCAGAGGTATTATTAAATTACATTTTTATTGTTAAAACCTCCAAGCCCTTGGCTTCTTTTTTCCACACAATTAATCAAAGTAAAACCAAGTCGTATTTAAACATGTGGTCTGCAACCTAAAGTACAAGTACAATAGCAGAGTTGGAAGGGACCTTGTAGGTCTTCTAGTCCAACCCCCTGCATGGGCAGGAATCTTATACCATTTCAGACAAATGGCTGTCTAACATCTTTTTAAAGACTTCCAGGGTTGGGGCATTCACAACTGCTGGAGGCAAGCTGTTCCAGAGGTTAATTGTTCTTACTGTTAGGAAATTTCTCCTTAGTTCTAAGTTGCTTCTCTCCTTGGTTAGTTTCCACCCATTGCTCCTTGTCCTGCCCCCAGGTGTCTTGGAGAAAAGTTTGACTCCCTCTTCTTTGTGGCATCCTCTGAGATATCGGAACACTGCTATCATGTCTCCCCTGGTCCTTCTCTTCATCAAACTAGACATACCCAGTTCCTGCAGCCGTTCTTCATATGTCTTAGTCTCCAGTCCTCTAATCATCTTGGTTGCTCTTCTTTGCACTCTTTCCAGAGTCTCCACGTCTTTTCTACATCGTGGCGACCAAAACTGTATGCAGTATTCCAAGTGTGGCCTTACCAAGGCACTATACAGTGGCATTAACACTTCACGCGATCTAGATTCTATCCCTCTGTTGATGCAGCCTAGAACTGTGTTGGCTTTTTTGGCAGCTGCTGCACACTGCTGGCTCATATTTAAATGGTTGTCCACTAGGATTCCGAGATCCCTCTCACAGTTGCTACTATTGAGCAAGGTACCACCTATACTGTACTTGTGCATTTGGTTTTTCTTGCCTATATGTAGGACCTTACTTTTTTCACAATTGAATTTCATTTTATTAGACAGTGCCCAATGTTCAAGTTTGTCTAGATCCTTCTGTATCTTAAGCCTATCTTCTGGAGTGTTGGCTATTCCTGCCAGCTTGGTGTCGTCTGCGAATTTGATGAGTTCCCCATTTATCCCCTCATCCAAATCGTTGATGAAGATGTTAAAGAGTACTGGGCCTAAAACAGAGCCTTGGGGGACTCCACTGCATACTTCCTTCCATGTAGATGCAGTTCCATTGAGGACTACACGTTGAGTGCGGTTGGTCAGCCAGTTACGAATCCATTTGGTGGTGGTGCTGTCTAACCCACAATTTTCTACTTTATCTAATAGTAGGTTATGGTCTACTTTATCAAATGCCTTACTGAAGTCCAGGTAAATTATATCAACAGCATTCCTCTGGTCCACTGATTTTGTTACTTTGTCAAAGAATGCAATTAGATTCGTCTGGCATGATCTGTTTTTGACAAACCCATGTTGGCTTTTGGCTATTACTTTGTTTGCTTCTAGGTGTTCACTTATTTGTTGTTTAATTATCTTTTCCAGAATCTTTCCTGGTATTGAGGTCAGGCTGATGGGTCTATAGTTTCCTGGATCTGTTTTTTTTCCTTTTTTGAAGATGGGAACCACATCTGCTCTTTTCCAGTCTTCTGGCAGTTCCCCGGTGCTCCAGGATCTCTGAAAGATATAGTTCAGTGGTTCTGAGATCTCGTCTGCCAGTTCCTTCAGAACCCTGGGGTGTAATCCATCCGGTCCTGGTGATTTGAACTCGTCCAGGGCAGACAGGTGCTCACTTACCATTTTCTTCTCTATTTCAACTTGTGTTCCTAATCTGTTATTTGTGGTGCTGTTTTTGATTGATTGGACTGTTTTATCCCTTTGTGTAAAGACAGATGCAAAGAAAGAGTTAAATAGTTCTGCTTTCTCCCTGTTGCTTATCATCTTCTTGCCATTTTCTCCCAGCAGTGGACCAATTGTTTCCTTAACTTTTTTCTTATTTTTAACATGTTGGAAGAAGCTTTTTTTGTTATTTTTTACTTTTTTGGCAAGCCTTTCTTCATTGTGAGCCTTAGCTTTCCTCACTTCATCTTTACAGGCTCGGGCTATTTGCTGATATTTTGCCTTGGTTATGTCCCCCTTTTTCCACTTTTTATATTTATCCTTTTTGTCTTTCAATTTGTCAGAGAGTTCTTTATGCAGCCATGCTGGTTTCTTTTGGGAACTGTTATTTTTCTTCTTCATTGGTATTGCGCTGGACTGGGCTTTTATAATCTCATTTTTCAAAATTTCCCAAGCTTCTTGAGTTGTTTTCCCCTTGAGGATTCTCATCCATGGAATCCTTCCCAAGCTCTCTCTGAGTTTGTTGAAATTAGCTCTCTTGAAGTCTAAGACTCTAGTTTGACTTTGTTCAACTACTTTTGTTTGCATAATGTTGAATTCCAGTATTTCATGATCGCTTGCCCCCAAAGTTCCTGTAGCTTCTACACCTTCTATCATTTCCTCTCTGTTAGTGAGAATTAAGTCCAATATTGCTGATCCCCTTGTTCCCTTCTCTACCTTTTGGGAAACAAAGTTGTCTGCTAGGTTTGTTAGGAACCTGTTGGATCTTCCACTTGGTGCAGAGTTTGTTTCCCAATTGATGTCAGGGTAGTTAAAATCTCCCATTACTATTGCAGTGTGCTTCCTACATACCTTAGTTAGCTGGTTAGCAAAAAGTACATCCACTTCCTCTGCTTGGTTGGGTGGCCTGTAGTATAGACCTATGACAATATCATTCCCCCCCCAACCTTTAATATTGACCCAAATACATTCAAGATAGTTCTCATCATTGTTGTGCTCTATTTCTGTAGAGATGTAATTATTTCTTATATATAGTGCAACTCCACCTCCTCTTTTATTTGGTCTATTTCTTTTAAATAATTTAAATCCTTCTAGCTGTATGTTCCATTTGTGGGTTTCATCCCACCAAGTTTCTGTAATGGCAACAATATCGTATCTGCCCTCATTTACTTGAATTTCTAATTCACCCTGTTTATTCCTCATACTCTGTGCATTGGTGTATAGACATTTGAGTCCATTTTGATTGACCCTGTGTTTTCTGTCTACGAAACCTGTGTTATGCCTGACTATGGTTCTCTTTGCCCCTATTTCTTTGCCACTTGTATGGTTCATGTACATGGTATGGCACCCACTGTTAATTGTTTGGTTTTGCTTGACAGCAGTGTTGATAATATTACCTGCACAATTATCTATGTTACACGCACTGATAACCCTATGAATTTTAGTTTGCTGGGGACAGAAATATTCTTTATCTATTGATTCTCTGTCCCCACTATTCAGTTTAAATGTTTAGCCAGGAAATCTGTGAATTTAGTGCCAAGTAACTCAGTCCCTTTCTTGGATGGGTGCAAACCATCTCTTTTGTACAGTTTATCATTGGACCAGCTGCAGGCATCATGACTAATAAGTCCAAAGCCTTCCTTTTTACACCACTCCTTTAGCCACACATTAAACTCTGCTATGCGCTGGCCCTTTCCTTTTTGTTCCTTGTATACTGGTATAACCTCTGAGAAGATAAGCCTACAACCTGTACTACTAAGTTCGTACCCCAAACTCTGGAAATCATTCTGCACAGAAGCTACATCTTTTTGGGACAGATCATTTGTGCCAAGATGTATAATAGCATCAACTTCACAGTCCTTACTTGCATTCGTGACTATCTTAAGAATACGCCTCTTGTCTCTGCTGGCTGTAGCACCCGGTAAACATCTGACATCTTTCAAAACCTCCATATCCTTACCTAAGTTTACATCTCTTACGATTGAGTCACCAATCAGGAGGTGACTTCTCTTTTTGGGTACCTTGCTCTTGTTGTGTGACTGATGCATGATCCCTGGTTCACACTTTTGCATTTCTGAAGTAGGTTCTTCACTTTGGACCACAATCCGCTGCTTATTTGAGTCGTCATTATTACCTTGACCTGTCACTTTAGTGTCCCCATTAAGATCAGCAAGGGCGCTATATCTGTTATGCTGGGACACAGCGAAAGTTTTGTGTTTGTGGGTCACAGCTCTCACCCTGCCAGATCCCACAGTTGTCCAGGCTGCTCTTCTTCTGTGGGATCTTTGCGGTAGGGGAGGCTGGTAGTGTGGCATCTCCACAGGGTGGAGTGGCCGAATTGGACACTTAATTTCTGCCTGGAGATCACAAATTACAGATTCAAGATATGTTATGTGTCTATGTAATCTATTAATTTGTCTGCAAGGGGGACAGTATCCAAATTTGAAAAGAGTACTGCGGAAGACAGGTGCAAAACAGTTATTACATTGAACTAAGCCAGTCATTTTGAAATAAAATACAATCACAGTCTTAAGCGCACAAATCTAGAATGTATTATTTCTTTTACCTTTCTCTTTCCCCCCTCCACACAGCCAGAAACTCCTCCCTTTAGCCACAAGTAGTTCAAAATGGGGAAGTCTTTACCTTTCTTCCCCCCTGCACACAGCCAGAAACTCCTCCCTTTAGCCTCAAGTGGTTCAAAATGGGGAAATCTTTACCTTTCTTTCCCCCTGCACACAGCCAGAAATCAGCTCCAGGAAAGTTCAAATGAAACAGCCACTACTTACTGTTCCTTTTTGTGTCTTTAAATCCCCCCTCCAAAAGAGCCTCCAATCAGTTCCAGGAAAGTTCAAACCTAATGTTTCAGTATCAAGTTGTCCCTCTTTCTATTCTATCATCCAGCTATGGACTCTTCCATAATACTCCATGTCATTCTTTCTTCCTTATTGTCAATTTGATTACTCCTGAATATTATTAGTACTTTACAGTTCTTTCTTTTGAACTGCACATGTTTTTTACAGAAGCATGCTTTACCTAGAAGTATGCTTAATTTTTTTTAAACTACCAAAGACCATGATTACCTACATCTAGTGAACAGGTGATGTCTCTAGACCCTGATGTCTAGGTATATTATGTAATATTATTTGATTTCATCTCAGCTCATCTGGTGATGACTACATGGGCACAGTTCTGCAATTTGCTTGACAGCAGTACCAAATTAGATTGTCACCAGCATTTTTTGAGAAGGTTTCTGTATTTGCAGTCTAGGCTACAGCCCAGGAATTCTCCGAGGATCTCTTACCCAAGCATTAACCTTTGCTTTTGAGCTCTGACATTACTAATCAGGTGTTGGGACATATTAGGCTTGACCCTTTTTCAGGGAGTGAATGAGCAGTAAACGTCTTTCCTAAACAAATACATTGTTTATATAGGGGTTTAAGCTTCTGAAGGACTGAAATTCATTCCTCAAGAAGATGTTGATGTTCTGTAATTGTGTCTAATATCTCAAAGGCCTGTGTGAGTGAAAACTACGTTTAATGAAGGCAAAGAAGGTGCGGTCAATTCAATGAAAAGTCATCAGGGATGAAGAACGCACGCAACCTGTATTGGATTTATTTAACTCAACTATATCTGTAGGATCACAATTTACTCTCTACCATAGTTTTTATTACAAAATGTTAGCATGTGTTGTGTGTGAACACAAAAAAATAATTATTACTTTGAGACCTGCCGCTCTTTCCTTGTTATATATTTATAGTATTTACTCCCTTTGTTTATTTTATATGTTTTACAATTAAGCCAACAAGACTTTCAGTTGTATATAACAATCTGTTTTATAGTCAGTTCTGAACTGCATGTTATGGATATGCTTGCATATAATATTGTGAAGTTTATGTTTCCAAAATGCAAAAAAATAATTGTGTGAAAAGCCCACATATCTGTAGGAATTCTCAGAGAATCAGGTCAGTGGCAATTTCATATTGACTGCAAACACTATGGCAAACCTGGGTTTATTGTTTTGTAATGTGTGAAATGGCCCTAACATGCTAATTAAAATGTTCTCTCCAGTTTCTATTCAAAATCATAAGGGAATAACAAAGCACTTGATGCAGGCTGTTCTTTGACAGTGCTGTTTTCCCACTTGCCTCTAATTACACTGTTAACTAAATACAGAAATTTGAAGGGGAGGGGAAGGAGAGATTTTGATTAATGATAATGACATCATCAGGGCAACTGCAATTTAAAAAAAAAGAAACCTGGAAGGCTTAAACAGTGATCTTGGGCAGGCATCTAAATTTATTCCACCTGGGTTTGAAATCATATAGAAAAAGTTAAAAGGAATGAAAAAATTAAGCTGTGAAGTTAAGTGACTGTACTGATCTAATTGGACAGAACTGCTATTGAATTCCTGATAGAGAACTTTCACATTCCCTTCTGCTGAAGATGGTAGCGATTCAATCTGGGTGTAAAACATGCATTCGGTATGGTTCTATATGCAAAGCATATGTCCTTCCACTGAGCCATCTGATGATGTATTTAGGGGTTATTCAGTTCCATAGAGAAACAAGACACCTTCTAGCAACAATCCTCTAAGTCCTGAAAGCACAGTGATGAAATCAAATCTCAAAGTAGTTAATGCAACAAAAATATCTATATAATTCCTGATAATTAAGGAGAGCAAGTGAGATTTAACCCAAAAAATAATCTTATTTTCCTCTAACTTGTTAATAGAACAACATCAAGAGCTATGATGTTGATGAAGCTCTTTTCTTTAGATTTCATTGATTTTTCTATAGAGAACAAGCCTCACATGCGTTCCCCAATATAGACTCTAATGCTAGAGTCTATATAGAAACTCCTCATATTTTCAAAAACAAGGGTTTTTTGAACTGGCTAACTGCTTGTCTATCTTTCCCTCTCCTCTGAAATTTGAACTGGGAAATCACATGCAGGGTTCTTTAGCTGTGTGATTGTTTTACATGTTGCCTCTCTAGCAATTATCACATGAAATGCAGGGATGTCATAGAGAATAATGGTTTGGAAAAGAATCAGATGAGCTGGTAAAGTCCATGGAAGTTGATCTCAAAACATTTTTCAGGAAACTAAAACTTCATCAAATAACAGATTTGTTTCTGGCAGAGTAATGACTTCTTTGTCTGGTGATACAACAGCACATCCCTTCCAGTTGATATCACTCTTCACTTTCCAAATGAATGTGAATTGTATCTCCTGATTAGCCCAGCAACCGTGTGAATGTCAATCTAAGTTTTGCAAAGACTGGTTAATATTCTGTATGTGAGGAGTATTTTGTATTATGCAGATGAGACTCCTGTTCATCCAGCTGATCAGGACACTGTGTGAGTGTGAGTGCATCTAAGCTTCCCTGTAATTACATTGCGCACAATCAACTTTGACATCCTTCTCTCTTCAATGCGCTGCATCTCATTATTGCAGCCTTCCCATGGAATGTGTGAAACTTTTTGACCAGGCCATAGCAATTGAAGTAAACACTCTTTGGTCTTGAGTTGGCATGAAGCCAGGAAAGCTATGTGGTCAGAGCTGGAAAATGGCCACAAACGGCTGCTCAGTGTTTGGCACGATCAAGCCTTCAAAAGAAAGCAGGTGCCCTCCTGGCATTTTATAAAGAGAGTCATTTCTGAATGCAAGAGACTTGTATTTTGCATATTAGCATGAGTGCCAATATAAACCCAGCTGTGTGCAACATAAAGTGAAATATATATTTCAAAAACTAGGACACAGCTTTTCTATGGAATAATCGCAAAACATTTGCATATGGATAAGCAATTTCTCTTTTAAATGTTGGCTTTTCTTTGTTTGGAGGAATTTCCCTCCCTCCTTCTCATGTTTTCCATCATAAACATGGTAAATGTTTTAATATTTATCCAAGGTGACAATAAAATTGCCTGGACATATCTGAGCATAATGTAGGCAGGTGCGCTGCAAGTTGAAGCACTAAATGCGGAAAGCTGCATCTCTGCAAGGCTGCTGTTTGCATTATCCCACACGCATCCCTCCCTGGACTTGATCATCCAGCCTGAAGAAAGGTTTTGTCTTGAATGGAGTGCAAGGATTCACTTCCATTATGTTTCCACTTGGACACTGAAAAGTGAAAGGGGCAGCATTATTTATTTACCAAAATTGTATGCCACACATCTCATCAAGGCGACTCTAGGTGTTTTACAGAATAATATATAAATAGGATCCTCTTATCTGCTAGAGCTACGTAGAAAAAAAACCTCTGGTGATGTCCTTATAGGACTCCTATGTAGACCACCCAGATCACTGAATCCCACTGCTCTGTTCTCTTTAAAAGGAGAATAATAGGGCAGACTGATCCATACTTGCTGTGCCTACATGTACTGGACCCAACTGATATTACAGTGGCTTTTATTGTAACATGCATTGCATATTCAATACAACCATAAGTTAACATCACTGGATATTCAATAACCATTTTATTGTATTTTAAGTACAATGACAATAAAGAGTATACTGATTCTTCAAGGTACTTTTTTTTTTAAAAGGAAGGGATACTCCTCCCACACTCTGTTGCTCTTGTTACTGTTGTGGCCTGCCAGCAAGTCAGTGGAAATGGCAGCCGATTGGACATTGAGGAGGTTGAGGAGGAACATGGCCCAGCCCTGGAGTCTGGGGAAGGCTCTGATGAGGGATCTGTGTCAGAGGCAGAGAGGGAGCCAGATATGTATGCCAGTTATCATTTGCCTTCAGAGTTAAATATCAGTGAGGCAGATGAACAGCTGGAGGCTGTTCCCAGTGTGTGCATGCGCAAAGTGGCCAGATAAAGGGAACATGCTAAAGAACGGGTTGATTTGGGAGTAAGGCCACAAGTGGATATAAATGGCCCCACCCAGAGAAACTAAAAGAGGAGCAAAAGGGGAGCGGAGTTTGCAGGAAACAATTAGTTGGCTCAATTGGTTTGTGACTCTCAGAGGCTCCTTGTCAAGTTTTGCAGATTTCGGCCTGTCAGCTCTCCAAGTCAGATAAAGTATGTGACTGTAAATCCTCCCTTGAAAGACTTTGCTGGATGTGAATGAGCAGAATTCACAATACATTAATAAAAAGGTTTTTTGTTGGGAGAAGGAGTTCACTTCATGCTCTTGGGGAGCCTAGGTCAGAACAGTGCCTTCCTGTTCTCCAGCTTCTTCCCCCTGACCAATACAAGCAACAATGAACATGAAAATAACATCATCATCTAACTTGTCTATCCTCTCTGGACCGCAGCAGATATAGAAGATACGAATGGTAAGAGATGATATAAGTGGGAAAGATCAACAGTGAGGATTTGGGGATGCGGTGTTTAAGGAGCAATATTGCAGGCAAACTTTGCCCACAGTCCAGAGTTTGATCCGGATGGGGCTCAAGGTTGACTCGGCCTTCCATTCTTCTAAAGTTGGTAAAATGAGGAATGTTGGAGGCAATATGCAGATAATGCTTGCATTGTAAACCACCCAGAGAGTGTATAGAAGTCTAAATGTTATTGCAATTGCTACATGGTCTACGCTACCCTAAGCATGGGAGATATAAGGGCTGAAGTGGGGGATCTGAGAAGCAGTGGTTCTCTAGCCAGACCAAGTTCTTGTGTAGACATTGAGCAGGTTAGACCCAGTCCTAATAAGAGAGGCCCCCTCTTTTCACTCAAAAATGTGGGAGACAAAATTCTATAATGAAAACTCCAGAAGAGAGACACCGGCCTGATTTCTCCACTCTGCAGGAGGCAGCTCTTCTCTATAGGTATGGCTTTATTTTGCCTGCAGTTAAGCAATTTATCTAGCAGTATTATCTCTTATCAGCTTTTGCTGTAATCAAGTCTCTGTTTGCAGGATTAAGTGTATGGCAAAATGTAGTGCTGAGCTTGGTGGGAAGTCCGGCAGGACTGACATTATCAGGTCCTGTATATCCAGGCCAGTCTTCTTGTCTCTGGCATCACTGCTATGTGTTTTGACTATAAACCTCAGAAATAATTAATGGAAAAGCAGCACAGAAGTGCCTTTTACTACAGGGGGAAACAGGCCAAGGTGATCTTTTGTCTGCTTAAATTATTCAGGTGCCAAATTTTGAGGACAACTTGAAGGCCCTTTTATTCCTTTCTAAATGGGGTTTTTATTCATATATTTTTTGGCTTTACACTGGTTTTGAACCAAACTCTCATTCTCAAAGAGCAAATTAACTCCAGGGATCTATGTGGTGGTGTTACTACTAATCTGAATAAAGTAGGGTACATGAGGATCTTCCCTTGTACAAGAAGCAGAAAAGTAATTCAGCTTGTACCAATTGTTCTAGCAGTTCCTAAACCTTTATTAAGAAATGCCCTAATGAAATATTCATTCTGAACACATCTCTCTTTATCCACATTAGCTCCATCTACCAATAAGTGTGGTAAATTCACAGAGGGGACACAGGATCCTGTAATGGGGCTGATACCTCTTGCTTTTCTACACGGCGATGAAAATCTTTCTTCATTAGCGAAAGTGCCAAATGCTCTCTCACTGAGCCTAAACAATCCTAGCTTGCCTTAACTTCTGTTTTGATAATTTTGATTTGTTGGCATTGTTGTTTTGTATTGGGGAGGGAGCATAATATTTTTTTTTTCATTAACAGGTGCTAGCTTTAACAATATTCATTGCCTTTTCAGTTCTGGTAGATTTCATAGCAGAGTAACTAAATGGAGTTTATATAGCTTATCCTGTATATATTTAGAGATAAGAAGTTCATTTAGGGATTAGGGAACGCTTCTTGTATATGCACCATTAAGCACAGCACATCTGCTACTGAGCTGGCAATCAGCAGAATATTGAGAAAAGTTATAAAGGAATTTTTTTTTTTTTTCACATTTGAACACAGTCACTCACACACACATTCGTAGTAAGGACATTTGCATATTGGAGGAATCAGATCAGAGATTTGCAGCTCAAATACACGAGAAGGCCAGCGATTTATGAAGTTTTCAAGGAGTGGAGGAATGGGAGGAGAAGTACTAGATTTGAACTTTGCAATGATCTCTCCCATTCACTGTCTCTGGAAGTAGATCTGTGAAAGTCGAGAACACAAAAGTTAGTTTAGTTTAGTTTATTGGTTTTTTATACCGCCCTACTCCCGAAGGACTCAGGGCGGTGTACAGCCAGAATAAAAACAAATATACAAAAGTTAAAAAAGCTTTTAAAAAACATATTAAACCTTGGCCGAAATGTGGAAAAAACCCAAACTAACCCTGATTAAAATTAATAAAAATTTGAGTTAAAAAATCATGTTTTATGCCAGCCTGGCTTGTTGGGAAAAAAAGGTTTTGAGAGCACGGCGGAAGGTGCGTAAGTCAGGGATAGTTCTTAATTCCGGGGGCAATTCGTTCCAGAGTACAGGTGCTCCCACGAAGAGCCCAGTGCTCCCAAGGAGAAGCCCAAAACCAGAGGTAAAACCCAGTGCTTCCCTTATAATGTTATGGCTAGCTGGTTCATCTATTTTACAAGCAGCATGGTAAAGCAGAATAACAGTGAAATGGCAAAGCAAGTACAGTAATCGATTATGGGAGTCCCCCTCTTTTCCCAGTTAGTTCACATTCAGATGATATGAAAGGCTCCTAGTAATTAAAATACATGTAGTCCTCAACTTATAAACCATTCACTTAGGGACTGTTCGGAGTTACAGTGGCACAGAAAAACCTATGCAACCTATCCCCACACTTTTGACAGTCACAACATCCTCACAGTTACATGATCAAAATTTGGGTGCTTGGCATCTGACATGTATTTAGGATGGTTGTAGTGTCCCCGGGTCATGTGATCACTATATGCATCATTCCCAGCCATCTTCTGACAAAGTCAATAGGGGAGCTGGATTACCTTCCCAACTCGCAAAATGGAAATTCTGGTCCCAATTCTGGACTGCCTGTAATGCAGAGAAAAAGAGAAAGATCAACAAAACTTTTGGGCCTGCACTCCTGAAGACCAATTCTCAATGGCGTATAAAACCCACGTAGAACAGTTTTTAAAGACAGGTTGCCAAGGAACCAGAAACTAATATAGGTAAAGGTTCCCCTTGCACATATGTGCTAGTCGTTCCTGACTCTAGGGGGCGGTGCTCATCTTCGTTTCAAAGCCGAAGAGCCAGTGCTGTCTGAAGACATCTCCGTGGTCATGTGGCTGGCATGATTAAACACTGAAGGTGCATAGAACACTGTTACCTTCCTACCAAAGATGGTTCCTATTTTTCTACTTGGATTTTTACATGCTTTCAAACTGCTTAGGTTAGCAGAAGCTGGGACAAGTAACAGAGGCTCACTCCATTACACAGCGCTAGGGATTCGAACCGCCGAACTGCTGACCTTTCTGATCGACAAGCTCAGCACCTTAGCCCCTGAGCCACCGCGTCCCATAACCAGAAACTAGTTGTAGCTTATTCTTATGATATTAACAATTTAGTACCTTTGGAACATATTACTTTCCACCAGAGCTGTGCCTCAACTCAGTATCAACCAAAAATTTAATGCGGATTGGGGTCTTCACTCATGGAAAAATGAATCATCTGTGACGTTCCATCTCTGATACATTATTCGAGAGTTCTTCCATGTGCAAAAATGGAATTTTATTGTTTAAAAACACTATTTTGGTTTTTAAACATTTTTTTTTATATTTAGCATCAAATACTCTGGTGGGGAGGGAAGGTAGACAGTCTGATTCAATGAGTGATAGATCTATTCTTACAACATAGTGATTCTGGAAATCAGACCACAACTTGTTGTCAAATCACATTGACTTGGTGATCACCTGGAGAGAACTTTAGGGGATGTTCTTGATCTAATCATTTACTATAATCAATGCTCAATGCTTCACTACTCCTATCATTATAAATAGAAGGCATTTTGTAGTGGCTTTATTTAACTGAGTTGGGTGAGGACCAGTGGTAGGAATTAAAATTTTCTGTGGGTGTGGCTTGGTGGGCGTGGGAAGAGAAGGATACTGTAAAATCTCCATTCCCTCCCCACTTCAGGGGAAGGTTACTAATAAATCCCCATTTCCTCCCAATCAGCTGGGACTCAGGAGGCAGAGAATAGGATGGAGGCAGGGCCAGTCAGAGGTGGTATTTACCGGTTCTCTGAACTACTCAAAATTTCTGCTACCAGTTTTCCAGCACTGGTCAGAACCCGCTGAATACCACCTCTGGTGAGGACTACATTTTATCTTATGCAAAAGTCAAATAGGTTAAGGTCTTCTTTCTAATAACTCCAATCTGTGCAGAAAAGAGCATCATTATACTTTTCTAAAACAATTTGCACAAAAACTTTCAATCTATTTCTAGATAGCCTTTTGTACAAGGTCCATTTTCTCTCTAAATAAAATTTATATGTATATAATCAGGATAGGTTTGGTAAATCCTTGGAGTAATTTCTCTGAAACTTGGCCCTTCAGAACAAAAGAATTGGGTGTTGGGTGTGGACAGTTTAAAATACAGATTTGAAGGACACATAGCTCAACCCCTTACAACCAATTTCAAAGAAATGTGGCATGACTTTACCATTTACAATACAATACAATACAATAGCAGTTGGAAGGGACCTTGGAGATCTTCTAGTCCAACCTCCTGCCTAGACAGGAAGCCCTATACCGTTTCAGCCAAATTACATAATTCTATCTTAATTGCAAATTAAATTTTTTCATGACAATAAATGCCATTGTCAAGGCATTTATTTATTAAGCTCATAATGTGGCTGAAGACACAGTAAAGCTGCATATGGAAGAACAAAGATTCTCTCATTCCAGATTCAACTATAAGTCAGTCTCCTATTATTCATTGACTGATATATATTTATATTTATTCAATTTATACCCCGCCCTTCTCCAAACGGACCCAGGGCGGCGCACAGGAAAATTAAAATACATACAAAACATCATATAAAATTTTAAAAACTAATTCAATAGAACCTGTGCTAAAACCAGATTAAAATCCCCAAATTTAAGAACTATCTAAAAGTCAGTATAGGAGGCTACGCTAGGCCGGCTAGATGGAACAAATGTGTCTTAAGACACTTGCGGAAGAGGCGGAGGTCAGAGATGGTGCGAAGTTCAGGGGGTAAGTCGTTCCAAAGGGCTGGACCTGCCACAGAGAAGGCTCTCCCCCTGGGTGTCGCCAGTTGGCATTGTCCGGCCGACGGCACCCTGAGGAGGCCCTCTCTGTGGGAGCGTATTGGTCTGAGGGATGTATGGGGCAGGAGGCGGTCTCGCATATAACTAGGCCCCGAGCCATGGAGCGCTTTAAAGATGGTCGTCAGAACCTTGAAGCGCACCCGAAAGACCACAGGAAGCCAGTGCAGCTCGCGCAGGATAGGTGTTATGTGGGAGTGTCTAGGCGCTCCCGTAATCACCCGTGCGGCTGCATTCTGGACTAACTGCAGCTTTCGAGTGCACCTCAAGGGAAGCCCCATGTAGAGAGCATTACAGTAGTCGAGTCGAGAGGTCACGAGGGCCTGAGTGACTGTGCGAAGGGCAGCCCGGTCCAGTAAGGGCCGCAATTGGCGCATCAGGCGTACCTGATGGAAAGCCCCCCTGGCCACGGCCGCCACATGGTCCTCCATGGACAGCCGGGAATCCAGGAGGACACCCAAATTGCGCGCCCTCTCCACGGGGGCCGGTGTTTCGCCCCCAATGGCCAGAGTTGGAATAATCTGGCTGAACCGGGGTGCCGGAAGCCACAGCCACTCAGTCTTGGACGGGTTGAGCCTGAGTTTGTTACTACCCATCCAGATCCGTACGGCCTCCAAACACCGGGACATGACCTCGACGGCATCGTTGGGGTGGTCTGGGGTGGATATGTACAACTGAGTATCATCAGCGTACAGATGATATCCCACCCCAAAACCACGGATGATCTCGCCCAGCGGCTTCATGTATGTGTTGAACAGAAGGGGCGAGAGGACCGACCCTTGAGGTACCCCACATACGAGGGGCCTCGAGGCCGACCTCTGCCCCCTTGCCAACACATATTGCGACCGACCAGAGAGGTAGGAAGAGAACCACCGTAGAATGGTGCCTCCCAGCCCCAACCCCCCCAGTCGGCGCAATAGGATACCATGGTCGATGGTATCAAAAGCCGCTGAGAGGTCTAATAGGACTAGGATAGAGGAATATCCTCTATCCCGCGCCCTCCAGAGATCATCAACCAACGCGACCAATGCCGTCTCGGTGCTATGCCCGGGTCGGAAGCCGGACTGGCGCGGGTCTAGATAATCAACTTCCTCCAAGTGTCGCGGAAACTGTTGGGCCACCACACTCTCAACAACCTTCACTAAAAAGTGAAGGTTGGAGACGGGACGATAGTTCTCTAGTAATGCTGGATCCAGGGACGGCTTCTTGAGGAGGGGCCTTACTACCGCCTCTTTCAAGACGGCAGGCAAGGACCCCTCACTCAAAGATGCGTTGACAATGCCCTGGAGCCAGCCTCGTGTCGTCTCCCAGGATGCCAGTACAAGCCAGGAGGGACACGGGTCCAATAAACATGTGGTAGCCCTAAGTCTCTTTGACAACTTGTCCATATCCTCGGTAGTAACAAAATCAAACTCCTCCAAAGATGGTGTCTCAAGAGCAACCTCGGACTGCTCAGCTGGACCACTGTCGATGGGTTGGGCTATTTTTGAATTGAGGATCCTTTCTATTTAAACTATAATTATTTCAAAATATTGGTGCTACAAGACACGCATCTCTTAATGTCCTGCTTGTGATAGTATATATATGACTATGATCAGAAACAGGAAGATTAGAATATAATGTGTACTTTTTCTTCTGTTTTATTTTATAAAAGGGGAATAGTTCCCTTTCCCTAAGAAGATTGCATTGAAGCAGGAGCAATGATATACTTTAGGCCAGGGATGTCCAAACTTGGGAACTTTAAGACTTGTGGACTTCAACTCCCAGAATTCCCCAGTCAGCTATGCTTCAATTCTGGGAGTTGAAGTCCACAAGTCTTAAAGTTCCCAAGTTTGGACATCCCTGCTTTAGGCTATTGACCGTTATCAAAGGATTGATGAACTATCAGAAAATGAAAAGAACTCAATCCAGGTGTAACACTGCTGGATCATAAGCTGTTGATCCATAACTGTAACTCTAGACCTAGCCTGTATCCTAATTGTAACCTGGATTGACGTGGAAGACATGCGGCTTCATGATCATAAAGAATCAACGGCTGGCTGCAGTAGATGAAATCTGGAGTAATTTTCTCATTCATTAGAAGAAGGAAATGTTTACTTTAGTTTGTTTAGTTTATACTGAAGTTCCTAGGCTTAGTCTGCTGCAGGGAAAAATGAATAAGTAGAATCCCATCTAATATCCAACATAATTTCCTTAAGCTGGTACTTTCAGACATCAGGATGAGTCCCAAAATTCTCCTGCTATCTGAGAATTCTGAGACTTGTAAAATAAAGATATGGAATGGTCAAATGGGAGTAAGCTTTCTAGGGACTCCAACCCACTCACAATAAACAATATTTTTATATTGATCATGGATGAAATATGCGTAGACTTCCTTTTCAACCAAGCTACAAGTAGAAATAATTTTACCTAAGATTGAGCAGTTAGTTTCTGACCTTTAGCCATAGTGGATTCCCACATGAACCAATAGCATAGAGATCTGTGGCTCTCAGGTTCTAGCCCTGAGTGCCTGCCTGTATGTTAAGTACTGTTAGAAGCGATAGAAACTGACAAAAATCTGACCTGTTAACCCGGATAAATAAACAACTTCTGGATAATTTAGTGCCTTGAGTTGCAAGATGCTTTGAGCACCATACAGACCAGAAAAACATGTATTTTATGGAAACACTTCAGAAGAAGTGCCTCTGTGGGAACCAGAAATGTTCATCTCCATCCAGTCTTCTTTTGAGAATATAAAACATCTTGCCATACACATTCACCCCGCCCTCAAAGATACAAATATGCCTAGTAATAATTCCCCCTCCTTCTTCCCCCCTCCGACAACAGCAACCCTGTGGGCTGAAAGAATAACTTGCCCAAAGTCACCCAGCCAGCTTTTGTACTAAGGCTGGACTAGAACTCACAGTCCCTTGGATTCTAGGTCAGAACCTTAACTTCTAAAACAAATTGGTTATTACCTACTTGCACCTATATGTGCTATAAATGTGATCAAAAGCCAAGTTGCCACCTTGTCTCCAGCACACAAGACTGACAGGCTTTGGTTCTTCTCAGCTGTGTCAGTGTTAAGGCAGTATTTCCTGCTTCATTCTGACATAGTCCAAGGATAGCCTCAAGGGGTATAAAATCACCAACTACCTTGGAGGGAACTCTAGTATCTGGAGTAACTTGAAACAGATGTAAGAGAGATGCAAAATAGGGCATCATACTTTTTATGCTGGCATAATTTACTGCTGACTCAAGGAAGGACAATTCTTCTGCTTGGCAGCATAAAAGTCCATAGTCACTGAATTGGTTCAGAAAACTGAAGTCTCTTTAGATGCAGCACTGAGTAATGCATCTATATGTGCCTCTCTTGGTAATTGGCGAGGTTTCAGTCTTAATTGCACATGTCTGATTTGTTTGTGTTCCAGCATAACTCTGGAACACCTTGAGTGATTTCAACCAAACTTGGTACACAGATGACTTATTCTCTGGAAACAAATACTGTGTAAAACACCCCTAACACTCCTCGGGGTGTGTGTTCTGTTAAGATGCAGCCTGTTATACCTTAAAATGGCTTCAACTGTACTGCCATAAAATGGCTTCTACTGTGGAGTAGAGTTGCCAAGGTAATGGCTTCACAGTATGCCACAAGGGGGCTCCCTCTGGTGAGGGGAAAAATCCAACATTAGAAACTACATGTGGTCAGGACATTTTCCCCCTATAAATAAATACCTGGGCAACGCCGGGTTATCAACTAGTGTTAAATATTGCTTGTTCCAGATAATGGTCTCTTTCCCTCTTTTTTTCTGTTCTTTTGCTAATTAAATCCTATGTTAAATGGCAATGCAATAAGACATTGAGAAATTAGACTACTTATCTTCGCAGAGTTAGAAAGTGAAATTAGAGTATTTTCTCAAGCTGTTCCTTCTTTAAAGATATTTTTCCTAATTTTCCAATAAACCATTTGCTTCCCAGTGGGTTAAGATTATTCTATCTTTCACTCTGGAATATTTTCTACGTGTTGCTTCCCTAGTATTTTACGTAGTCTTTTTCTATGTGTTGCTTCCCTAGTATTTTAAGGATATTATTAAAAGCACAGAAGCAGGACCAACATACAATTTTTGCAATATGGACTTATACTGAAATAGATGACTGGTTCATCTAGATCGGCTTTTACATAGTTTCATCAAGCAGACGTTTTGTCCAGTCTGAGACTAAAAATCTCTTTAACTGGAGACAGAAAGGTGAGACATTTAAGTTCACACACTATATGCTATTACCAAATTGTCCTTCACTGTTCTTGAATATACTAGATGAATTAGATTAATAAGGTGAAGTGCTAGTGAACCACCAAGGACCATATGCCCAAGTTTTTCTTATATCGTGCAACAGAGTTTTAAGTTCCAAGTGACTGACAGCTTTATATTAATGTAAATATTTGTCTGATAAACTGAAGCTTCATTGATACCTTCTTTGGGATGGGCATTGTCCAATATAGTTTCGTACCTCAATAGACCAGCACAATAAATGTTGGCCTGTTACAAGAGAGACATTTATGCCTCAGGATAAAATCATCAATGAGTAGGACTCGACTGCAGGTGTCACTGTAAGATTTGGAATCAGAGCTTGCTTTTTGACAGTTGCTATCCTTCGGAGTAATTTCTGTTTCCTTCTTCAAAACACAGTGATGAAAGCAACAATAAAGGTTCGGGGATAAAGAAGGATCAAGTGGACATATATAACAAACGCTTTCGATGTACAGTTGTGTGCTTGCATGATAAACCATCTCTGACCCCAGGCAATATATTTGGAATTTCGGAGCTAGAAAGAGGAAGAGAAATGGCATTACTTTTGAGTGAAAAATATTTCAAAGTATTCATTTGCTTAAAAGGTGGTATTAGCTCCTTCCTACCCCCTCACCAATGTGCAATTAAGAATGAATGGATTAAAAAATATATATTCATTTGATTATGGACGGCAGAAATTATTTTTGCTCTCTAAGAAAATCAGTCACAGCAAATGCATGTTCACAAATCTATTTTTATTTTTAGGTTTTCTCCCCTTTTTTTAAAGCAAATAGACATGAAGTAATCATAGAAGGATGAAAGCATCACAGGACTGTGCTATTTGGAGTGACGTTTCTACATAGGAATAAACAAAAAAAGAGTTGCACATAGATTAAAATCTATCAACGGGCATAAAAATCACGATATATCTTGTTTAGTTTTTAAAACATTGCTACATTTTACAGTGAAATGCTTAACAAAGAAACACTATGATTACCTGAATAAATTTATTTTCTCTTTTAAAAATGAAGTTTAACCTTCCATTTCCAGGTTTAAAATCTCAAATCCCAAAGAGAAAAAAAATTACCTTGTTGGAAGAAAAAGAAATTATATGAGAGATTGGAAGTAACATAATCGTTTTAATGTTTGTGTTTCCAAATCACACATCAAAAGCTTTTTCATAAAAGGAATTTACAACAGGAATAAAATATTTTTGTTGTGAATATTACTTGCTATCTCTTTATTTTTCTCCACTGCTCCGAGATACATACTTCCAGATAATTCATTTATCTAGGATAGCCCCCTGTTACTGACTTTTTTTAAAAAAAATAAATAAATTATAATTTGGGAAGGTTTTTTAACATGGGTTTTAGCACGGGTTAATCTAATTTAATATATTTTAAATTGATATTTATTGTATTTTTGTGGTTTTAATAATGCCTGTGCGCCGCCCTGGGTCCTAACAAGGAGAAGGGCGGGGTATAAATTTAATAAAATAAAATAAAAAAATAATTTAAGTTATTAATCTTGATATTTATTTTCTTACTTTTTAAATCTCACACTTCACCTAAAAGGTTGCTATAGCAGTTTACAGAAATCAATAAAAATACTTTACATATATAACTATACCATATTCCTCACTGACATTTAAGAGCTGTTTGTTTGCTTTCCAGATGGTAATGCTGCTTCCAGTGCTGTTACTGGCATCTCTCTCTCCTTCCCTCCCCCCACCCCTCTCTCTTTTTTCCTCCTAAGCACCAAAACTATATTGGTTTCCATGCCGGTGTTCATTTCAGAAGTCCCAAGTCTTGGTAGACTGTCATCATCTGACACATCATGCCTCTTCCAGTTACAAGAATAGACAATCTGGATCGACATATTGCAAAGTATAGCCTCTTTGAATAATTGTTCAGCCTTTCTAATTAAATATAGTAGTGCTGGAGGGCAGTAGACCTTAAATGGGGGTGGGGAGGTTTTCACATAAGCCAAAAAGAAAAATTGGGGGGAGGGGAAGTGGGGAAAATGGCCAAAAGGAACTGGAGGATGCCATTACAATTTGGACTTGAAATGGCCCATGCCCTGAGACCAAAGGATAAATGTAAATCTCCATTTTCAAGCACGGACTGATGAAACCTACTAGGAATTTGTAACTTCACCTCCAAGCACATCATTCCATATTTATAAGTGGTGAAGGAAATAGGCTTTTTGCTTCTTCAGGTGTGTTTGGCTAAATGCGGCCCCTTTAATCCTAAAGAACAGCTCATCTGGTATGTTTTCTTTAATTCCCAAATTGTTAAGGGAATAAGAGATAAAAGATGCATGCTTACAAAAAATAAAAGAGAGAGAGGAGAGAAAAGGAAGAAGAAGAGGCAGCAGCAATCCTTCACAAAGATCTTTTTAGTGTCAACGTAAATGCATACAAATAGCAGATGATGATCTCTTTTATTGGGCTAACATTTATCCAGTAATATCCACACACTTTTAAAACCATTTGAGACCTTCTCTTCAGGTGTTCATTTGAATAGAAATAGCTGAACGAGTGTTTTTATAATTGATCCCCTGAGTACTGAATGTCTAGTGCAGCATAACCAACATTTTCCCCCATTGCTGATTTTTTTTTTAAAACCAAATTGCTACTCTGCAAAATTAGGAAATTTTTTGTACACTTTTGATAAAGAAAATTAACCTCCCAGATGCCAAAATCCCTTCTTCAGAAGTAATTCCCACTGCTTTTAGTGGGGCTAATGCTCAGGTTAATAGATGTAGGATTGCTAGCTCAAAAATTATTTTTAAAACCCCCAATTCATGGAACTTTTCAATGAGAACGGTTCCTTCTGAATGTTATATTTACCAGTAAGCATGAGAAGAAGCCCAATGATTAAGTCATGTTTTAAATGTGTAACTGCACAGTATCTCCATGTTGGAATAAAGCTTAAGTAAACCTGTTTGCTTTGAAAACCAAGGCAGAGTTTGTTTCCCCCCCTTTTCTTTCATTTACACCAAAAGAAATATCTTCAAATTAGCATTGATGTCCTTTTCATGCATATGTGTGTGTGGGGGGGGGGGGGGGGAATGTTACATGTATATTTTAAAAACTCTTTCCAACTTGCAGTGTTTGTCAGCAAGCCTGAATCTTCCAGCTAAACTTTCACTCTTGAATGCGAGTATCTGTGAAAACTCTAGGGCTGGGGTCTCCAACAAAGCTGGCTGGAGAAGACTGGGAGCTGAAGTCCTTCAGACTTAAAGTTGCAAAGGTTGGAGACCCCTGCTCTAGGGGTGATCTGAAAACAGAGAATGATGTGAAATAGCTATTTTCAATCCTGGTCTTTTAAACTTTTAAACTGAACTTTTAAAATGTGAGAATTAAATAAAAGGTTCTATTGTATTCTACATAATGGTTTATTAAAGGGGGGAAAATCTTGAACAGTAATTGTTATAGCTATCTCCTTTATACCTGGGATTTGCAGACGCTGGAATCAGCCTCTTATAGCAAGGCTTACCTGAAGAGTATTTAAAAAGTAGCAGAGGGAAAAGATATTACGAACCTGTGAGAAAACCAGTTAGCATTTGTGTGTTGTATAGAAAATGCTTGAGCATAAAGAAAATACTAGGTAGCCACTAGAGACACCCACTTATGTTCATGATACAGACACTACAAACTTCACTTCTATCAAACCATCACCAAGTACAAGATCCGTCTTTAATTTAATCCTGCCGAATTGAGAGTCATTTTATTTGTGATTGTGCAGAGAGAAATTATGTTACTCTGTGCTTGCCTTGAACCTCACCCTCACCCCTTTCTCTCTGTGTGTAGTATTGAATAACACAAAAGCTTGTGCTTGCTACTACCGATTTTTTATTTCTCTTTGTGCCCGGTTATTCAGATCAACCTTCATGAGGTTCCTTCAGTGCCTTTTGCTAAAAAGAAGAAATTACGTATTCATTTCCCTGTCTACTGCATACCAGAATGTTTTCTTGTACTTTGGACTGGATTAATCACTCTAGCAGAGAAGGGCATTCTGTACTGTTTCGAGTCCCTGTGTCTTTTCTGACTCCTGTGACAGGACCTACCTAAATTCACACAATCACATAGCTCCATCACTTATTTCTTGCTTCAGCAATTCAGTACATGAAGCCTGAAATGATAGGTGAATACCCCACTTTTTTTTAGGGAAAGGGGGTGGCTATAATTATGTTATGGCTATAGCAATAATTCTGCAAATGAAATGGGAATAGCCAAGACTGTAAAGCCTTAGAAGTCTGAATAAAGACCCTGTCATTCCCTTTCTATTTTTATGGCATCAGTGGAAGTATTTAAAACACATGGAAGGTGTTTCCTGAATAAAACCTTTCCAAACACAACTTACAAAAGAAAGTGAAAAGTATAAAATAATTATGTGTGTATATTAATGCACATACCTATATTATTTCCTTGTTGTAGGATGGGTGGAATAGAGAAGAAGGAACAAAATTGTCAAGAAATGGGGAAATTTCCTCTGAAATTTGCAATGGGGAAGGAAGACAGGTGGTAAATATCTCTTTGCTGGCACAAAGTGTCCCAGCAATCGGTTTTCTCTCTTTTTCATAATACAATGTCCAATGCAGGCTTATCTGTTTTTGATTTTAAAATTATAGGGATACGCATTGCTGCAAATATGCAACAAGAGATTTTTTTAAAATGGAAATGAGAAGCATTTCAATGTAAAAAGAGATAGGCAGATCCTTTAGCCATCGTGAGCACTTAATAAGGGGGAATATATAATTTCTCCTCTTCCTCATTGCAAATGTTTAAAGAAATTCTTCCATTGTGAAAGAAGCATAGAAAACAATGCCTCTTTCACGGGAATGCAAAGAATTTCTCCGCCGTGCTAGCCACATTTATCAAGCATTACCATTAGCAACTGTTTTTAAACACAGGAAAAAGCAATATCATTATCAAAGCTAAAAACAGCAATAGTTGATAGCAGTTTAAATCCAGCACAGCATGGAAATCATCATGAAATGGAATTTTGATTTTTGCCTGCCATTAATGCAGAATATGGAGAGCCTAGCTTGCATGTGATCTGAAATCTGCTTATCCTGCAAAATAAAATATGGAGTTATTCATGAAAGGAATTCTTTTTATAAACTCAGTTTATTTGACAAAGTGGCCACTTAATACACAGCTTAGTGCATTTTTTTCCTCAACTCAGAACCCTACCATATGAGTTGAACTACAAGTTATACAATCCCAGGCCTTCAATGATTATGTTATAGATCTATTTACTTGTCTTCCCACCCACCCACATATTTTTTTTTAGATTTTATATGAAAAGTTGATACTAGATGCTAACTTACCAGAAGAAGCAAGAAACAGGAATTTAGTACCGTAAGGGGACCCATGATTCAGTAAATGGAAAAGTAGGAAAGGAAGGCAAGGGAGAATCCTATATAAGAGAAATGTGACATTAAAGCATTAACAGGAAATTAGAAATTGCAACTCCAAAAGATTCTAAAAGAATCAAAATTGTGTGAAGTATTAGTAACTGCTTTATAAAGTCTTAGTAAGACCACACCTGGAATACTGCATCCTGTTTTGGTCACTACATTATAAAAAAGATGTTGAGATTGTGAAAAATGTGCAAAGAAGAGATGATTAAGGGCCTGGAGACAAAAACATATGAAGAACGGTTGCAGGAATTGGGTATGGCTTATCTAAAGCAATGATAACAGTATTCCAGTATTTGAGAGGCTGCCACAAAGAGGGTCAATTTATTTTTCAAAGCACCATTAGGCAAGACAAGAAACAATAGATGGAAACTAGTCAAGGAGAGAAGCAACTTTGAATTAAGGAGAAATTTCCTAAAAGCGAGGACAATTAATCATGGAACAGCTTGTCTTCAGAAATTGTCGGCGCTTCATCACTGGAGCACTTTTTAAGAAAAGATTGGATGGCCATCTATCTGAAATGGTGTAAGGTCTCCTGCTTGACCAGGGTGTTGGACTAGAAGACATCCAAGGTCCTTTCCACTTCTATTCTGAGTGAATAAAAAGAAAGGTGCCCTAAAAAAGGAAGACAACAAGGAAACCTTGCCTCCGGGGACAAACTGGTTTTCTGCCTTCCCTAGAAACCCTTTAGGTGCTCCTGCCTTTAAGAGAGGAAATTACTATGAACAATGAGTGCTTAATATCAGAATGCAGAATGCAAAAAGGAAGCCCCTCTACCTTGGAAACATCTCTAAAGACATTTAGAGATGTCCTAGTTCCCTCTACTTACCAACATTCTCTTTCTCTTCCCCTTCTTTTAAACCAGCTTCTCTAAGTTTTGCAATCATTTACTGTATTTCAGATGTTCAATTTTGTAATTTCTTAGCTAGCTAAATAAAGACATCAACTACAGTAATCTTACACTTCTCAAACAAAAAACATGAGCGTTATAGCTTGAATGTTGTGGCATGGCCATCAGGAAATGGAAACAGGCAGCATAATTCAACAGTATCTGGAGGTAAAGTAGAGGGGATGTTACTGTAAATATCCTGGGGCTAGATTTGATAGAGTTGTCCAAACAAAGGTAAATAATATCTTGGGATCAGTTTTGGAGAAATCCCCATGGTGTTTTGGCCTCCAAATTTGATTAAAGTTTCCTGAGGAATTCTCTGTTTGATTTCATAGAAACATACCGTATTTTTCAGAGTATAATACACACTCCCCCCCCCCCCTAAAAGAGGGTGAAAGTTGGGTGCATCTTCTGCACTGAATGTAGCCCTACCTGCCTGCCAGCCCCCACCCTTTGGCTTCTGCCTCCCAGCAATTTGCCTCCTTCAAGCAAAGAGCAAACAGCCTGTTTCAGTTTCAGCTTTAGCACAGCCTGATTAGCACAAGCAGCTGATTGTCAGTTGGATCAGCTGTTTCAGGCTGCAGGGATTACCATTGCATATTGCCATTCTGCCCATTCTGATCCCAGCTGCCTGGAATGGGCAGAAAATGGGACACACGAAGGCCGAAAACAGGACGTGTGGAGGCTGAAAATGGTATGTGGAGGCTGAAAATGAGGCAGGCAGGGGTGGCAACAGGCTAGGGCAATCCCCGCAGCCTGAAACAGCTGATTGTTGGGAGGCCGATCTAAGACAATCAACTGTTTGTGCTAATCAGGTTGTGCTGAAACTGGACCCAAAAGAGGCTGCTTGCTGCAAGGAGGCAAATTGCTGGGAGGCAGAGGCCAAAGGGTGGGGGCTGGCAGGTGGGCAGGGCTACATTCAGATTCCCCCCCCCTCTTTTCCTCCCCAAAAGCTAGGTGAGTCTTATACTTCAGAGCATTTTATATTCTGAAAATACAGTAATTGGAGCTCAAGCTGCTAAATTGTGAAAGTCCTGAAATCCTGAATATTACCGTAAATTCAGGGACATACAAAACGAAAATGTGATGTATACCTCAAAGCCCAGATTTGATACAACACAACTATACTGATCTCCAACGCTTTTGACAGGGACTTTTGGGTTCAAATTATCATAACACACATCCAATAGCATCTGGCTGAAAATGCATCTGCTGGTCTAAGATCGCATGTGGAATGGCAGCTAATCCTGCTCTTATTTACAGTATAACCCAAAGAGATTGGTAAATTCAACCTAATGCAAGTTTGCAATGGATACTGGATCTTGTTCTGAACTCTCTTGATCTCTCTCTCTCCCCCTCTCTCCATCAGTGCAGTAACAATAGCTAGTAACTTTGAGTTAAGAAATGGTCACATTACTTGTTTTTGTATATAGACCATTCTGAACTTACGGTGTATATATATAAATAAAAACATATGTTGTTCAGGACATTATAAACAACAACAATAACAATAATAAAAAAAATTAATTTGTAGACCGCTCCCTCTCCCCGAAGGGACTCAGAGCGGTGCACAGGGGAATTAAAAACATACAAACATAGATACATCATAAATATATAAAATCAAATTAAACAATTTAATGCTTAGGGGCACCCAGAATTGCCCGCACGGCTGCATTCTGGACTAGCTTGTTCTCAACCAGGACATCCTAGCCCAAACTGCTGTTTCCCCCTTTCCCTGTTCCAATTGACACTATGTTCCATGGTCAATTAGTATAATGTCCACCAGAAAACCATTCAGGAATGATTTCTTGTTGTTGTTAGTTGCAAAGTCGTGTCCGACCCATCATGATCCCATGGACAATGTTCCTCCAGGCCTTCCTGTCCTCTACCATCTTGTGGAGTCAATTTATGTTCATGAATGATTTCTGGTTTAGCTCAAATCTTTAGCCAATACAATGTAAGAAAATATGCAATTCATACCAGAAGATGAATTGAAGTCTTCTCCCATATTCCTAATGCAGCAAACCATTAAAAGTATGGAAATTATACTCTGACCCATCTGTTCAAGTTCAAGAAGCTGCTTCAAAGATGCTTCCTACAGACACAGCCTAAGAGGAAGAACTACATAAGATCTGGCAGAGTTCTTGTCCTCGCTCTGATCTGTGAAGGTTTCTTAGTGGCAACAGGGCTTACCTTTAACATGGCACATAGCGAAGTAGCCTTTATGTCTGCTGGTGCAGAAAAATAGTATAACTACCTTCCAGAATGTCACTCAGAAAAACCTCTCTGAGTAACACTTCGAAGCAACCAATTGAGATAGCAAGACACTTGTAGAGAGAGCTGTTACTTAAATGTATTTATATAGAGACTCTGGGTGGTAGGCTGGGAGATTAATGAGTGGAGGCTTAGCTTTAATTTAGGAGATGTCATCAGCTGTTTAATTTGGCTGTTTGTTGTTGAATTGTAAGGCTGGACTTGTTTCCATTCTTTATATGAAGTTCTTGCTGAGCAGCTTGGTGATAAGAAATTTCTTTTCCGATAATGAGCAATTTTGGGACTATTTTGTACAAAGACAGGTATCCTCTCTTTTAGTGCTTATGATATGAATTAAGTGAAAGAGAAGCAATGTAGCTTCTCACTTTCTCCTTTGCACCCCTACAAAGGAGACTTCCATCCCTTTAAAATCAGTGAAAGAGAATTAATATGTATCAATTCCAAGGCTGGGTGCTCCCATTTTTATAGACATGTGTCCAGATCAGCACCCATGCCCATTCATTCAGCATGCCAGCCTCATTTTATTTTTCTCCAACACAAAAGTTGGGGAACACTAACCTGATATCTTTTCCCCTCTTTCACTGTGAGTAGAAACCTGGGATACTTTGCACTCTCCTAAGATTGATGTGTAAATATATATATATTATAACAGAGACATGAAAGAGGAAATTTATCCTTTATGCAAAATTAGAAATAAATAAACATGGTCTCTTGTCATAGAAGACAATGGAATCTTTTAACCAGCAAAAGGCTGAGAGACATTTGTGCTTCTCTGAATAAAATGTTCCAACATAGCAGTGCAATCACTGAGAAAAGGAATGTTCTGTTTTCCCTATTGTAGAGTTAGTGGTTATATTCAATAATACTGAAGCATTTGTCAGTGACTCCATTGTTAAATCAGAATTATGAGTTATTTCCTATTGTGATAACACCAGTGACAGCATCAGCTGTGTGGCCCGCCATCTGCCAGCGGAGCTAGTGGCAGACTGGGATGATGAAGAGGTTGGGGAAGAACTTGTGTCAGTTCTGGAGTCTGGAGAAGGCTCCGATGGATGCTCTGCATTGGATACAGAGATAGAGCCAAGGCTGTCTGACATTTCCCAGCCACCGGAGAAGCAGCTTCTTTTGGAGGCTGATATGAGGGAGGAGGAAAAACAGCTGGGACTCGTTCCAGATGCACATATGCGCAGAGCAGCTAGGAGAGATGAACAATGGAGAACAAAGAGTCAACTCAGGAAGCAAAGCACAAATGGATGCTGAATGGCCCCTCCCTGGCTGGGGAATAAATAGAAGGAAAAGGAAATGGTTGTCGTAGGAGAAAACAGTTCGTGTTTCTGAAGATTTTGCTCATTGTGTTTCATGCCATAGAGATTGCTTGCTGGAAGTTAATTTGCAGCCTTTTGGCTGGGAGCTCATGGGAATTATTGCAAGGAACTGATAAGGTTTGTTACTGCAGCTAACTCTTTGAAGGACTATTGCCTGGATTTTTGAGTGGGTGAATGCAATTAAGACATTCTGAGATTTCCAGTATTGTGCATATATATCATGATTGTAAGAATCAGGTTATGACATAATGATGTTTCCATTTTTAAAAAACTTATAAATGCATCACTACTTCTAATTCACTTTCCTTTTCTTATCATAACATGTCATATGCAATCTAATGTTTTTCTATTTACCTTATGAATTTTTGAGGGGGAGGGGAGTTAATTTCCTGTGTAACTTGTACAGCTTTAATTGACCTTATTTAACAAATAGCTTATTTATTTCTTTATTTAATAAACATATACAGCGACCACTCTACCAGGAAGAACTATGGGATGCAAACAAGATATGATAAAAAAAAATCAGTTAAAACAATAAAAAACATTGTAGTTCTTTAAAAATTACATTCATTCACCAATCACCTAGTGCCAAATCTATCAATATATTGATCCCTATTGTTTATGTTTAATATACCTTACATTTAATCCCCATGTACTAAAATTGAAACTTTGAAAGTCATGTTATTCAATTTTCAGTTGATCCTGGTAGGTCAGTCTCCATTTTGAGGTGTCACCTATGTTCAAAATGGAACCGTGCGGGCCTGGATGGGAAGGAACAGACTCAGACTCAACCCATCCAAGACCGAGTGGCTGTGGTTTCCGGCATCCTGGTACAACCAGCTGACTCCATCACTGGCCATAGGGGACAAACATCTAACCCCTGTGGATGGGGCACGCAACTTGGGCGTCCTCCTTGATGCACGGCTGTCCATGGAAGATCAAGTGACGGCCGTAGCCAGGAGGCCGTTTTACCAGGTTCGCCAGTTGCGTCCCCTATTGGACAGGGATGCCCTTTGCACAGTCACTCATGCACTTGTGACATCCCGACTGGACTACTGCAATGCTCTCTACATGGGGCTCCCCTTGAGGTGGACCCGAAGATTGCAGCTTGTCCAGAATGCGGCCGCGCGGGCAGTTATGGGAACCTCTCCGTTTGCCCATGTAACACCGCTCCTGCGCAAGCTGCATTGGCTGCCTGTTGTCTTTCGGGTGCGCTTCAAGGTGTTGATTACCATCTTTAAAGCGCTCCATGGCTCGGGACCTAGCTATCTGCGGGATCGCATCCTGCCCCATACATCCCTGCGGCCGATTCGCTCCCACAGAGAGGGACTTCTCCGGGTGCCGTCCACTAGGCTATGCGAGCGGGCGGAGCCCAGGGGAAGGGCCTTCTCTGTGGCAGGCCCGACCCTCTGGAACGACCTTCCCCCCGAAATTAGAACAACTACGGACCTCCGCTCCTTCCGTCAAAAACTAAAAACTCACTTCTTCTGCCTGGCTGGCTTGGGTTAATCGACCCATCTACCTCAAGCTGAATATTCAAACTGTTTTATTAGGGATTTTTAGGGGTATTAGTCTAGACAGTCTGGGCTTTTAGCGCAGGGTCTAGGTCTATTTTAAATTTGTATTACAATGTTTGTTGATTTTTATATATGTATTTTTAATTCCCTCGAGTCCCTTCGGGGAGAGAGAGCAGTTTACAAATTAAATTATTATTATTATTATTATTATTATTATTATTATTATTATTATTATTATTATTATTATTATTATTATTATTATTATTAAATTAAAATTATTCAGTCTTAGCAGGTCCACAGCAAAACTATATCCCTACAGATCACCTACTAATTGTTTGGCTTACTGTATACATTAAATCATAGTTAATTTAATTAATGGTTTATTGTGTAATCACAATGACTAGGGTCACTTAGGAAGCTAAGCATGTAAACCATACAAAGCACATTATGGCTTAGCCAATGATATGTACATAGTTTGTGCATGTGTGATTTTTTCTTTTATTTTGTCACAACATTCATCTAGCTTTTCAAATGCTAAAGTTATCTCTAAAATTTTAAATATTAAATTAAAAAAATAAAATTATTTTTAATACTCAGACACAGAAAACTTCTTTCTTGATATAGAGAGTGAAGCATAAGCTCTTCCCGATTGCTTTGAATACCATAGCTTTGGTGCTAGGATGGTACCATAAAAAAAAAAGATAGAAAGAAAGAAAGAAAGAAAGAAAGAAAGAAAGAAAGAAAGAAAGAAAGAAAGAAAGAAAGGCTAGTATCAGTATTAAACTGGATGTGAGGAAAGGCTGTGAAATGTTGTAAACAACAGAACGCAAAGGAGAGGCACATGAGCTGGTGAGAAGGGAACAAGCCTTGCCAAAAAGAGAAGGCAATAACAGATAGATTGGTCCACCTAGGAGCTAGCCAACTATGCCTGCCTTCACTGCATAGATGCTAAAGGCAATAAGCAGAGTATACCATCTATACCAAGGGTGAAATTCAGCAGCTTCTGACCAGTTCTGCAGAACTGGTAGCGGAAAATTTGAGTAGTTCCGAGAACTGGCAAATACCACCTCTGGTTGGCCCCAGAGTGGGGAGGGAATGGGGATTTTGCAGTATCCTTCCCCTGCCACACCCATCAAGCCACACCCACAGAACTGGTAGTAAAAACATTTGAATTTCACCGCTGATCTATACCCGTCTGTCTCCATTGCTAACACGCTATAATTCATATTATGATTTCTGTCTTAAGAAACATTTAACATGCAGTGCAGAATTGCCCTAAAACCCAGTTTTAGCATAGGTAGTCAATGACATACTCAAAGAACAAGTGCAAGATCGGAAGGTGTGGAGAAACTTGGCCTATAGAATTGCCAACAATTGGACATGACTGAATGGATAACGTCATCATCAGTCAATAGCATCACTTTAGACTGGCCTCAGAAAGTAGATCACAGTATTCTTCCTCATGGGAGAAGGGGTGTGTTAGAGCAGAGGTCTCCAACCTTTGCAACTTTAAGTCTGAAGGACTTCAACTCCCAAAGCTGGCTGGAGAATTCTGGGAGCTGAAGTCCTTCAGACTTAAAGTGCAATGATTGGAGACCCCTGTGCTAGAGAATTCATGCAGGAAGACTAGTGGGTCCTCTTCCCATCTTAAATCACGAGGCTCCCAGGATTATGTTTTGACTGTGAATTTGAAGACCTCAAAATGAAAAGCAAGTTGCTCTATAGGAGTATTTCTCAACCTTATCAACTATAAGATATGTGGATTTTAACTCCCAGAATCCCTTAGCCAGCATGTTAATGTTGAAAAATATTGTTCTAGGTTTTTAGAATTGCTGCTTTCCCATTCCTGTCTGCAGAGGCCAGAAAAGAGCTTTTTTTGTTGCATGTAAAACATGTGTATTTCCATCTACCTCTAGCCATTGCTTATTCATTTTCTGTTAAGATAATTCTAAGGAAATAATTTTCCAATCTTCAGAGGCAATATTTCTTTTTAAAACAAAATCAAAGTAGGTACAAAAAACCTCATCAAATCTTCATCTCCATAGATAGCATTCTCAGTTCCTCTTTTGGAAAGGTTATCTTTTCCATTCTCTTACTTTTGGAAAATGCATGGTTAGAAGAGGCCAAAGCAACTCTGTCTGAGTATTACACTGTTCCATTTTTAAAATATTTTCAGCTGATTGAGCTGTCCAGTTGACTGGAAAAGGCTGATGGAATTAAGGTCCCGGCCTGAGCAGACCAGCTCCCCAGCCAGCTGGCGAGAGAATGGGTCTGAGCCAGGTAATTATTGCCTGGTGCGGAGGTCAGGAGCCTCTGTGAAGCTGATGTCCTAATGAAACACGAATGGGACATCTGTGTTCAGGAGTTCAGCAAAGCCAAGAGAGCAGAACTTTGCCAAAGTACTATGTAATTCGGAAAGAAAAATCTCTTTTGTTGCTGAAATATTTTTAAAGCACAATTTTATTATCTTTTAAAAATATATGCTTTACACATTTTACAGTTTTTATTAAAATATAAAATATCCAAGTTCTGTTGTGCTACCCAAAGTTAAGTACTCTACCGATGATATGATCACATTGACCCAGTACTATACAGACTAGGTTCACGCTTCATGATTCCCTTGACCTTGGCTACTAAACAAATAATGATTGACTGGGTTTACACAGTAGCACCATGCTTTTTAATAACCTCCCATTTGGATATGACAATGAGCTCTATGTGAATCCATTCTTGAAGAGAACTCAAAAATTGCAACACTGATTTGAAGAATGAAACTCTTTAGTTGCAGCTAAGCAAGTCTAGACTCTGAGTTTTTCTCCCTTGCTTAGTTGAAGTGTTATCTATCTATCGTTTTAACTGAAGAAAGCTAAAGAAATCTCCCTGTAAGTGGAGAGCTCTACTTATAACCTTAGAAGTACATCAATTTTATTTTCCTTGCAATTGTCATGGATTTCTATCAACTTTATGGGGAAAACATTGAGGCCCAGTTTGATGTAGTGGCTAAGGCAACAGACTAGAAACCAGGAGACTGTTTGTGCCCTACGAAACATCCTTGATCAAATGTCAGAATGGTTGCACAATTGCCAACTCTAAATCTCAACTAACAAATGCTGTCTTACATATTGGCAACAAAAATC
The DNA here is from genome assembly GCA_039707465.1 of Rhabdophis nuchalis. Taxonomy (NCBI): domain Eukaryota; kingdom Metazoa; phylum Chordata; class Lepidosauria; order Squamata; family Natricidae; genus Rhabdophis; species Rhabdophis nuchalis. The sequence continues at coordinate 61,553,779 of CM077643.1, read as the reverse complement.
TGAACACCAAATACAAACTGGATGGATACGATCTTGTAGACGACCCTCACTCTGTCAAGAACCTAGGAGTACTCATTTCAAATGATCTAAGCCCCAGAGCTCACTGTAACAGCATTGCCAAAAAGGCATTAAGAGCTGTTAACCTAATTTTGCGAAGCTTCTACTCCGGTAACATTGTACTGCTAACTAGGGCATACAAAATCTTTGCCAGACCAATTCGTGAATACAGCTTGCCTGCCTGGGATCTACCCTGTGTATCAGACATTAATACAATTGAATAAGTCCAGAGGTCTTTCACAAGAAGAATACTCCACACCTCTGCTCACATGAGCAAACAATAGATACAAACTCAAGGTAAACAGTACAAAATTCGATTGCCGAAAATACGACTTTAGCAACAGAGTGGTGAACACCTGGAATGCTCTACCTGACTCCATTGCTACATCCTCAAACCACCACACAGCTTCAACCTCAAACTGTCTACCCTGTACCTCATCCCATTCCTAAGAGGCCCATAAAGGGGGGGCATGTATAAGCGCACCAGCATGCCTACTGTCCCTGTCCTACTGTTCCCATTTATTTGTACTCATTTCCTTTGTTCATATCCATGTTTATACTTTTATACTGTTATGTTGTACATATTCAATCAAAAAAAGGTTTATTGGTTTTTACAAAAAAAAATTGTAGGAAAAGGGTTAAGGTATTATTAAGACATTTTGAGGACATCCATGTCGGAGGTGTCGGCCCCCTCTGAGGCTTCATACAAAAAAACAACAACAATACAATAATTTTTCCATTTCTCTACAAAGTGGAGTGAGATACATACATATATCATTTCCCAACTTCATGCAATCAATCATTTATTTCTATAAACATCCAGATAAGAGTTACTATATAATAGAAAGTCATTTGTGAGATCTAAGTCTTTTAGCTATTGTATCTTCTTCTCCCCGGCTGCCAGTGGGCGGAGTCGCGGCCCCTCCCGCTCCCCCATTTTCATCCTCCAGGATTGAGGAATGTTTTTTAAGAAAGGCTTCTGCCTCTGCAATTGTTTTAATTCTTATTCTCCCCCCCCCTCCCAGAACATTCCTTCAGGCATCGACCATCTGAACCACACCCCTTTTTTATTCAATCTTTTTGATAAGAAGGAATACTTCCTTCTTATCTCTCGAATCTTTTTTGGGATCTGTTTCAGAATGGCAACTTCGCTCTGTTGATATATCAAGGGACCATCTCTCTGTGCTCTCAGGATCTCATCCCTTGTCGACCTTCTTACAAATTTAATATGTATCTCTCTGGGTACTTCATTTATTCTGGCATATGCTGAATTAATTCTATAAATCAAATCAATGTCCCCCCAAATATCTTCTTTGCTCCTTTTAGTATAGTCTGCTAACATCGTACACATTAAATCTTTTAAATTCTCAGAGCTTACTTCAGGAACATTTTGAAACCTTAAAAAGTAGGACATTCTTTCAAAATCCATCCTCGACATATGACCAGTCAGTTCCGCTAATTCTTTTTGAGAGTTACTTATCTCTCCCCTCATCTCCACCGCCCCCCCCTCCAGTCCATCCAATCTTTGTTTATTTTCCATTAGTGCTTTTTGTGTCTCCAAAAGTTCCAATTTTGAACTAACATTGTCTTTCCGGATTTCTTTGATCTCTTTCATAATGTTTTGAAGAGTCTCCTCTATTGCTGATAGCTGAGTAGCCTCTCCCACCGTTTCTTTAGATAGCATTGAAGTGATCTTAGGCTGTTGTGGGTGCTTCTTTGAAGCCATGATGAAAGTGTTAAGTTTTTGCCACTAATATGGCGTCTTTTGGAGGGGTAGTCTGTGAGGCGAGAAGAGAGCAAGAGTCAATGTTCAAATTCAAAATGCAATTTACTTAAAGTCCAGAGAGAGAACAATTTTTTAACAACAATCAAATAGGGGAAAAAAAGAAGGCACATCTGGGAGAGATCCTACTTGTGAGTAAAAAGTTTTAGTCCCATAAAAATGAAGGAGTGTCAGCACATCACAAAGAAAAATATTTTTATTGAGTTTTATACAAACAAATTTCCCCCCCTTACCCCCCCCATACATATAATGTAACTCAGCTACAAATACTGTACCCCCCCTCCTCCCACCCAACATAATATAGATTTCTCATAACATAACATTACCCCCTTGTCCCCATCTTTTAAGCTAATTCATATAAATCTTATACAAATATATTTCCCTCCCCTAACCACCCTAACCCTCCCCCACCTCCCGTTCCACCCCACCCCCCAGACTTCCACTATACGCCACTCTAATAATTCCAAACAACCATATGTTATTCGTTCTCTTCATGTTGTTCCCCTTGCTTATTACCTTGTCAGTCTATTCATTCTTACCTAAAAGCTACATGATATTTTTTAAACCTTATTGCAAGCCCACCATATATGAAAAAATATAGCATCTAAACACTCACACCTCCAACATTTTGGTTGAACATTAGGATACATTTATGATAATTTCTTAGGATATAAATACCATCTATAAAACATTTTATAAAAGTTCTCCCTTAAATTCTGTAACTGTGTAAATTTAGCATTCACAATTTAACCCATATTTTTTCCCAGATCTCCAACATGACATTAATCAGTTCTACTTCATTGTCCATGAATCCAACTCTTTGGTCTTCTTTCCATCTCATCTGTAGCTGTTTATAATATAGCCAGTTTAAAATAATTCCTTCTTCCAACAGTTGTTCCAGAGTTTTCAGCTGCCAGCTGCCCCCATCAGTAAAAAACACATCTTTATATAAACAACCCCCGAGTGACTTTTCATCTGGATTATTGAATTCAAAGAACGTGATAGGGTAACAACCAGATCGTCTGCAAATGCTCTAATTCTGTATTCCTTTTGCCTTATAGCTATACCATTTAAGGAGTTCGAGTCCCAAATTGTATTCAACAAGACTTCTAAAGTTAAAATAAGTGACAATGGAGATAATGGGCAACCTTGTCTTGTGCCTTTTTGTATCTCAAAACTCATAGACAAATTTCCATTAATAATATGTTATGCATTTTGTTGTTAATATATTGCTCCTATCGCCTGTCGAAACCAAATCCCCATGTCCATTTTTTCCAAAGTCTTGGTTAGAAAGTTCCAGTTCATTCGCTCAAAGGCCTTTTCCGCGTCCAAGAAAACCAGCACTGCAGAGATCTGCTTATTTTTGTCTAGATAGTCAATTAAATCTATAAGTTGCCTTACATTCTCCTTCATATGTCTACCTTCGATAAATCCTGCTTGATCATGATGAATTACCTCTTGAATAATTGGCATCAATCTGTTGGCTAATACTTTTAGCAAAAATTTTATAGTCTGTAGTCAAAAGAGATATTGGTCTATAGTCCTCTGGCTTCTTAGGACCATCTTCATCTTTAGGTATCAACGATATAAAAGCCGCTTGCCATGAGGAAGGTATTTTGCCTCCTTGCTGTATTCTTTCTCCACAAGACTAATCTTCAGTTCTGCTCCTCCCTTGGCTTCAACTTGCTTCTTTCCTTTACCTTTCTTAACTCGTCATGTTTGGGGCTTCCCCTGCTTCTGCGCTTCTTGAATTTGTCTGGTGATAGATCTGGTTTCATGTTGCTCATCTAATTTAAGCATTGATGTTTCAACAATTCCCTCTATAACAGTCTTTGACGATTCCTCCAGAGTAGAACTTAAAAGAGGTCCAAAAGGATCCACCTGAAAACCACCTGCAGCACCATAGGTTTTCTTTTCTTTTTGCAGCTGTCTTATTTGTTCTTCTGTCTCTTTTTCAAACTGCTTCTGCTCTTCAATCTCAATATCTGTTGGTGTAGATGTGCGTAGAGGTGTAACGCTTGCCTTCAGTACTACATAATAAAATTATTTTGCTTTGTCTAAGGTATTCAAACGATATCTCACACCTTCATATCTCAGTATAATACCCATTGGAACATCCCACCTGTACTGTATCTGTCTTTTCTTCAACTCTGCTACCAAAAATTCAAAATCCCTTCTAGACTTTAACATCGCTGGTGGTAAGAAAATTATTTCTTACAGGGAACAAAGAAACACCATCTTTCCCGCTCCCCTGGCAGTCATGGAGAACTAGTAAAAGTCCATTTCAGTTGTTGCAAGACAGAGATACAAAGTATCAGTAGCAGAGTTAAAGTGTAAAACTTTCATTTTCATTGTTTAGAAGTCGGATGTAGTTCTTCCTCTTCCCCAAGCCTGGGGAACATTTTAAAGCGCCGCTTTTTTTTTCCTTCCGAGGAGGGGTTTACAAACTTCCCCCTCCTTCTTCTTTAGAAGCAAAAGTTGACAGCATTAATTATTAAAGCACTCACAGTCCGCTCTGCAGCCAGGAGCCTCGGTGTTGCCTTCAGCCCCGGCTTTCAGTCCGTCTTCTTATTGCAGTTGTTCCGGTTCTCCATCGGCGAAGGGGACGAAAGGGAACTCCCCCCCGCGACTCGTTCTCCGGCGCCTGGGACTAGCAAGAGCCCCCTGCCCCCGAAGGCGCCGCCGGAGCAACCAAGCGGCGGACGCATCTGGGACCCGTCCGTCGCCTCCGGCAAACCAGAAGGAAGTCCTATGTTGTACATATTCGACAAACCAAATAAAATAAATAAATAAATATCTGTGAGTTTTAATCTTGCCTTAGGCATGAAAGCTGGTTGGGTGACTTTGGACCACCTATGAACATGCCTTGGCTAGATGCAAGTGAGAAGACTCCAAAAAGTGCAGTTCTACCTATTTTTTTCAATATAATCGGCATTATGTGAGAAGTAATATTAATAGCCATTTAAAAAAATTATAATAAAACCTTCAATAAAGCCTGCTCAAAGTGGTTATTTACACAAATAGTGTCAGACCTACAACCATTTTAATGTTTCTGCAAAGTTACGACAATGAATAATAAAAAAGAACTGTGACCTGCCCTCACTCATAAGCATTCTCATAATCATGGGATAAAAATTTGGGCATTTTGCAACTAGCAATGTATTTATGAGAATTGCAGGGTCCTGGGGACACATATTTGCCATTTGAGACTTTCCCAGCCGGCTTCCAATGAGTAAAGTCAGTGGAGGAAGTGAAACTCACTGAACAAGCATGTAATTCATTTAACTGCAGTGATTTGCTTAACAATTACCTTGCTTGGCAATGAAAATTCTGGTCTCAATTGTGTTGTAAGTCAAAGATTTAACACAGGTCACTTCTATGCAATTCTTCAATCACATACTTGTCCATCATGCTGTCCCCGCTTTTTAAGTAAATCAAAATAGATCCTCAGAGGATCTATTCATACAGGATGGATGAACTAGCTACTACCCCAGTATAGGTGGTCCTTGTTCATCGACCACAATTGGGACTGACACCTAGGTTGCAAAGCACTGTGGTCACATGACCACGATGAGCTAGCAAACATACTTTCCATTTGGCTGTTAGGTGAAGCACTGTGAATCTTAAGTGAAACTTCTCATCATTGTGACATACAATTTTATTTTTGCCTCCTCTATTAACTCTGTTATAAACTCCGGTAGTTACAAAGTACATGAATGGCAGTCATGACCATGGGATATTGTGACAGTTGTAAATGCAAGGATTGATTGCAAAGGTATTTTTTTACCCCATCATAAGTGAGGACTAGCTGTAATGCATGATCACAAGGGCCTCAGCCAAATGAAGAAGAACCATCTTTGATAGCTTTCCAGTTGCCACTATGATGGATCAAAGGCTATCATTTCCTGCCATCCCTTCCCCTCCAGCTGTTGACTCTAACACTAATCCATTTCTTCCTATCTCCTTTCATTTCCCATTCAATCCTCTCTGGGGCATGTGTGGGATAGTGGAGAGAAAAACACCCACTTGTAAAGAAGGCCTATTTTGGGGATGTATGTGCAGAATGAAGAGGCGGGAACAATCAATCAAAAGATAAGGTTTCTAAGAAGAGATTGAATAGGGGATTGGACTAGAAGACCTCTAACATCCCTTCCAACCTTATCAATTCTATGTTTTACGCTCTTATTTGTACAATGATATCATAATACAATCAGGTTTCTTTTGTACTTCAGGCAATTGGGAACGTTCTGCTATTTATGCATAATAAATCTCTTGGAATGCTTGGTTATTATGGAAACTGGCTCATTCCACACTGCATAACCTCTGCCCCCTTCTGTCTCTCTGTCTCTCTCTTTCCTCATTTCTCCAGAAGCCTGTGATAGGGTTGACTGGCCTAAGGCAGAATCACAGGTTGCAAAACAACAATAACATTTTGATGATGGGGGATGAATTTGAACTCAGATAGCCGGTTCTGGTCCAACTCCTCAAACAGTTCACTATGCTGATTCTCATAAGCAAAGAAAGAGAGTAAGGAAGTGGGAATTAAACCCTAGGCAAATCTGGAAATTTATCTCTGATTATTCAAAATTAATCACAGTTCAAATCTACTATGCAGGTGGCGGGATTCCATTGGGGTGTAATACGTTATGAGTGGGAGGCCTACATGTTTGTTACCTGCTTAGCAAATTTAGTAGATTTAATCAAAATTCCATGTAATTTCTAAAATTTGGGAAATTGGGGAGTGCAAAACAATATGCATATTTTATTGTGGTACATCCTTTAATTTAAATAAACTAGTTTTGTGCATCAGTGCTCTCTTCTTCTATCCTCCTGACTTATCCTTTTCTTTATTTGGAAACCTAGTGTGGTGGAATTAAATACATTACTAGTTCACTGCTACCCAGATAGCCCTAAATGGGTCATTGCTGGATCTTGCGATTACTAAGAGAGTGTTGATTTCATCCTTGCAAGTTTAACCTCAAGAAATGAAGTTTTTCAATCAATAATTGCATGTTGAGATATTGAGCAAGCTTTCTTATGTACAACTGGCTGGTGCAAATCAGAGATTTGAGATTCAGCTGGACATGATTCTATTTAAGTTTGCACTTCAACATTTCAGAGCTGAAGTTTGAGAATTTATTCTAACTATTAGAAGTTAGAATTCAATTTGAAAAGAAGAAAGATTCAATTTGAAAAAAGAAAAGAAAGATTAGTTCATTGGTTATAATGGGGAAGTATCACAATGCCTGCAGAAGTTTCATTTTTGGTAGAATGGGATAAGTATAGCAGGGGTGATAAGCTCTTTAGAGAACACAGACCTTGCCAAGTCAGCTGGATACCTTTAAGGGTTTCACTTCAAGGAATGTTTGAAATAATTCTTTTGCATGTTTTTAAGGTAGAAATAGCAAAGATAAGGAGAGGGCAGCATATCAACCATACATTAGCAAGCAGCAACTTAGGTGATAGTGGCTGAACCCATGAAAAAAATATTTCCTGTAGTGAAACTCTGTTTCACTAAAACAAAAGTGGTTATGTGCTCCAAATACACAAAAATAAACTAATGAACTTTATTTTAGCCTAAGGATCAATCAGCCTTTATTTCAGCCTAAGGATCTACAGTAAGGATCAATAGCATCAATAAGAAGGGAAGGTGGATATTATCAAATCACTACTCCTTTCTAATATACACCAGATGAATGGCATGCATACAAAAAGAGTCAACGCTCTTGATGTTTCTAGTTTTACCAACCATTTTGATGTTGGCTCCTTTGCAGATGCCTGGGTAGGGGATTGTGCAAATTCAGTTTCTATGGTTAGATTATAATTAAATGTATTGTGTAAATCAAATAGAAAATGCAACAAAACCAATTATAGATAAGCATTCCATGCAAGTATAGTCAGCCCTGACGAAAAGAGCCAAGGAAATTAAGAAATAACGTCTTATGCAAAGTGAGAAATTACACCAAGCCATGGTTAATTTGAACCACAGTTGGTTGAACAACATGTCAGTGTTCTGCTTTATGAATTGTGCAGCCAGAACCAAAGAAACCATATTGAGATTTAGCATAATGTGCTAAATCAATTCATATTATTTATAAGTCCTAGTAGACAGCCATTTAAATATGAGCCAGCAGTGTGCAGCAGCTGCCAAAAAAGCCAACACAGTTCTAGGCTGCATAAACAGAGGGATAGAATCAAGATCACGTGAAGTGTTAATACCACTTTATAATGCCTTGGTAAGGCCATACTTGGAATATGGCATCCAATTTTGGTCACCACGATGTAGAAAAGATGTGGAGACTCTAGAAAGAGTGCAGAGAAGAGCAACAATGATGATTAAGGGACTAAGGGAGACATGATAACAGTGTTCCAATATCTCAGGGGTTGCCACAAAGAAGAGGGAGTCAAACTATTCTCCAAAGCACCTGAGGGCAGAACAAGAAGCAATGGGTGGAAACTAATCAAGGAGAGAAGCAACTTAGAAATGAGGAGAAATCTCTTGACAGTTAGAACAATTAACTAGTGGAACAGCTTGCCTCCAGAAATTGTGAATGCCCCAACCCTGGAAGTCTTTAAGAAGATGTTGGATAGCCATTTGTCTAAAATGGTATAGGGCTTCCTGCCTAGGCAGGGGGTTGGACTAGAAGACCTCCAAGGTCCCTTCCAACTCTGCTATTGTATTTGTATTTATTTGTATCTATTTGTAAAGTGAAAAGGAAAGAGAAAGAGAACAAATAAAAATCTGGTAGTTCAGAAAGAAAGAAAAAATAAAAAGTACTTTCCTGTTTTTTTATAGCAATTATAAGTACAAATACAAAATTACCTCTCATTCTATTCTATGGTTATCTAATGAGTCTCAATTAGGAGGAGACTAATTGTAGATTTAAAAGCAATGGTTAAATATAAATGGGGGGGGGACTAGGAAGCATAACATGGACTACATCACACATCATGCTAACCCAATACTACAAAATCAAGATTTATGAAGAAAAAAAACTCCTTATAATGGGTTCTGGTCACAAAGCCTGAAATGTATGAAGATGGTTTACATACCACCATGAAAGAAGCTACTATATCAGGGGTCCTCAACCCCCGGGCCGCGGACCGGTGCCGGTCTGTGGCTTGATAGGAACTGGGCCGCAGGACTGGAGAGGAGGAGGAGGGAGGAGGGGGCAGCCCCCTGGGCAGAGCGCGTGCCGGATGTGAGAGAGTGCAGGCACGGCCGTTGGAGGCCCTAGACCAGTGGTCGGCTCCTTGGCCCCTTGGGTGCGACTCTCCCTCCCTCCCTCCCTGAGGCAGCGGAGGGGCCAGCATGTCGGCTGGGGGGCCTGTGGCTGCCTCCTCCTGGAGCGAGCGAGCGGGCAGGCGGGGGAAGCACCCGGGGCTGCAGCTGCCTGTGTGCCCGCCTCCCTCCCAGCCCCGTGTGGCGGGCAGCCCTGGAGGGCACGCCTCGGGGGCCATTGGAGGGAGCTGGTGGAGACATGCCCGGCTGTCCTGCCCGATGCACTGCGGGGTGACCTCGGACGGCGGGAGCTGCATGTCTCAGGGCTCGGGGGCAGCAGCAGCAGCAACAGCCACCTGCAGAGGCCGTCGAGGCGCACTTTCGGGGCTGGCCGCCGCACGGGGCCAGGAGGGAAGTGGGCGTGCAGCGCCCGGACGGTCTTGGCGGCGCTTGGGTGGCCACGGCCTCGGGTGCTCCCTCTGCCCGCTTGCTGCAGGAGGAGAAGACATCTGTGGCCTCCCCGGCCAGCGTGCCAGGCTTTTCGCTGCTTTCGGGGGTGGGAGGGAGGGAGGGAGATACTGACATGCAGAGAGAGATAGGGGGAGGGAGGAAGAGACAAACAGAGAGACACACAGAGAGAGGGAGACACACACACACACACACAGAATGACAGATGGGTGGAGGGAGGAGAGAGACAGATAAAGAGAGAGATAGACAGAGAGACAAAAAGAAAAAGAGAGAAAGAGAAAGAAAAATAGAAAGAAAAAGAAAGTGGGAGAGAGAGAGAGAGAGAAAGAAAGAAAGAAAGAAAGAAAGAAAGAAAGAAAGAAAGAAAGAACTTATGACCACAATTGAGCCCAAAATTTTGGTTGCTAAGCAAGACCGTCGTTAAGTGAATTTCACCACATTTTCCAAGTTGGCCACACCCAACTGGTCACATGACCGCTGAGCCACTCTCACAAAACAGGCCACACCTCCTTTTGGCTCTCAAAAGAAATTTCATTCATGGTACTGTTGATATTTGGCTCTCTTGACTAATGAGTTTGCCCACCACTGCCCTAGAGGGCTGAGTGAGCCGACTCCCCCCCCCCACGTGCACATGCGCCGCCTGTTCCCCCTCCCCCCCGCTCCTCCTCTACGCCAGCCGGTCCTCAGAATTTACTTTAAAATGAAACCGGTCCCTGGTGCAAAAAAGGTTGGGGACCCCTGTACTATATGATTAAACATAATAGATTAACCTGTTCCTTTGGCTTGGAAAAAAAAGCAGAAAAGAGGGAGATAGTGATTTGAGAGAGAATGAGTAATGACATGAAAGTAGCTTTGCTTTCCTACTTTTTCTTTTATGTTTCTGTTAGAAAAAGGAATAATGGAAGTTCTGACTAAGAAAGGTAGAAACTCAAAACATTCAGGAGACGGAAATGTGTCTTTATTCATTATATAGTTTGTTTTGCTACTCAGTGCTCTAAGTAACCAATTGATCTACTGAGTTATTCAGTAGATTCTTTTCAAAAAACTCTTTTATTAGCATTGTTTGGAAGTATTTCCCCTGCCTAGGGCAATAGACTATTTTGGCAGGGAAGTATCAGGTACACTTTGGATTCATTTCATTCCTTCTGGCTTGATTTACTTCCAGCAACATTGAGGCAACATTGAGGCAAAACAGAGAACAGAATGAAACTGGGAATCTATAAAACATGAGTGAAATGTTACATTCTGCTAACAATTCTCTCAAAACGGAATAATGCCCATTTAACTGATTTTTCAGAACACTATTGCTACCAAGAATGTTTCCTAGAATTTTCTAAATTCCTCAAGGATTTTATTTGATAGCAATGGACAGTCCATAGATCTTTTCCCAGGCTGATAAAAGTGATGGTGCACGGAAGAACTGGAATTATGTCAGGAAAATGAAGGGATAAAAGGCTAGTTAATGCACACATGGTCTTTTGAGAGATGAAGTGGGGGCTTCGGTCCATTTATGTTCCTTTCACAAGGCTGCTTCAGATGCAAACAACTCCTCTGATTCCTTTCAAAGGAATTCCAGAGCAAAGAATTAGCCCTGTAGAAAACCTTTAAACTCAATTCTGCCTCTGGAGATTATTTCCCCTTGCCATGTATCCAAACTATTTATATATTTGATTATTTATCAGTTTGGTTTATATCCCATTTTCCCAGTAACAGCTCAAGGCAGTTCTCCTCTAAACTTGTGAACTAGACTGAGAGAGAGACCTAATTATGCAGATATACTTGGTGAAGTTTCAATCTATCAGAGTATGTTCCCCTCATCAGCCTCCAGGTCTTCAGGTAAAGCTTTGATGCCAGTGGACAATTGCTTTTACACAATTGCCCAGTTCCATCTTGAGGCAAAATTACCTACCTGATGTATGAAATTGAGCAATGATGCTCGATAGATATATCATCCAGGACATTGTTTTTCAACCTTAGCAACTTTAGGATGTTTTGATCACACATTTTAAAGTTGCCAAACAATGATCTAGGACATTTAGCCTTAGGCTAAAATTAAGCTCATTTAAAACAGTGCTTCAGCAACTTGAACTGTATGAAGTATGAATTCAGGTCCCAGAATTCCCCACCCAGCATTCTGGGAAGTGAAACCCACACATCTTAAAGTTGCTGAGGCTGAGAAATTCTGATCTAGGTTTTCTAGAACTGAAACATTGCCCTAATTAAATTCCTGGACATACTGGTTTTATTGATCATATAAAATCATCTTTCCCCGCTCCCAAGGTATAAAAAAAAGTGTTTGTGTTCATGGTATATTCCACCATTTCACATCATTGCCATTTCATCTTTCCCAGTTTTCCAATGAAGTTCCAGAAGTGAGAACTTTTTCAGGATTGATTGAAGTTTAAGGCATGCATTAGGTAATAAATTATGCTCTAATTTTTACTCAAGAAAGTGTTTTGTTATTTGTCTGGTATATAAACTCAGTAAATTAAAAACCCTGTTAGTTGTGCTGTTTTATTGGTTTTCATTGCTGTTTTACTTTCATGTTATTACAAGCTGTTTGGTAAGAAAGCAGTTTTTGTCTCAAAGTGGTTTGTATATATGTGTGTGTGTGTGTGTGTGTGTGTGTGTGTGTGTGTGAAATCAAATAAAAATATTTATATGAATAAATACAGCAAATTGGAAAAAATGTGGGAATAATCAAGAAGGCATCACTCATCCTAAAAAAGCATCTGCCCCTCTATAAAACTCCAGGAACCCATCTTATTCTTGCTGTCAACTACAAAACATTGCCTTCACTGTTAGTACTACAGTGTAAATATAAGCTCAGCTGACCTTGACTAATCATTCAGGTTTCCCTAGGTACATCCAGATAGTTTAGGACTAGAATTCCTTGCCTTCCTAACTAAAGTAATTACTTTATTCAGTATTCATTGTTAGTGCCACAACTAAAAAGGAACCAAAGTATTGATGCAGAATGTCACATGTGTCATGGGTTCCAAATAGCATGCTCAATCAAATAAGAATCCAAGAGAGATTCCTCAAAGTTCAAATTTATTCAAGAAGCCATGTTGGCACATCTGGGAAAACCCGAATCTGAAAGCTTCCAGGTTTTCCCCACCGAGTTGAAAGTTCAAGACCCTGCCCCAGCACATGCCCATCACATGGCCCAATCAGCCACTTTCATGAAGGAAGATTCCTCCCATTCACATCAGCCCAGGTGCAGGGAAAAAATGACCTTGACTCTCTGGGAAGTAATGTTATTTTGGCTACATATCTCCCTTGCTCCATACAATCGCCCCTCCCAGTTTCCCACAGTAGAATATGTTTGAATATGTGGCAGGCTTGAGGCCCAATCCAAAGATGGCTTCCAAACCTGACAACATGATTTCTGGAATTTCTCAGCTTCTCCATTCCAGATTCATGACACTGATCTCACCTGAAGATCAGATATCCTTTTTAAGAAGTACTTTGAGAAGTACAATTATTGGTTGCACTCCACAGTCACATGTATTTCTGCAAAATTTTAATTTCCCTTCCAGTGGGTGTAACCCTCTTTCCTATGCACAACGCCCCCCCCCCCCATGATGTACATGCACAGGTCCTCTCAGAGTTTACAACTTTGTAGTCTATACTGAATAATATGAATTCACTAATTCATAGACATTTTACAGTGACTGAGTCAATGTTGCTTATGTTCCCAAATTATTAATATTATAACACAGAGTTGGCATATATGAGAGAATATTAAAATATTTGGCTCCGTCCTGTTTTTCTTCTGTGATCAGAAGGAATCAGATGACTACAAATCAACTTTTTAATCTTAAATCAAATGTTCTGTAAATTTTCCACACATACACGCATCCCTCAGAAACACACATACCTTTTAACTAGTGAGCAATTTAAAGACTAATAGGATTCATCCATAATTACACAGTTAAGTAAAATTTATGTATGAAGGAATTAATTGATTTCCCTCAGGGCAATATAAAGCACAGAGACAGCGCTCTCTCTGGTTAGATGCAATGAAGGGGGCTGAGAGGGAAGAAAGTACCATCTCTGTGTTTAAAATACTTTGTCATCCTTCTGTAGAGTCAGTTAGGTGCTGGGAACCGAGAGGCACCCACATGGAAGTTTATTTACTGATCCTCAAATGACTGATATAACAGATCTTTGCTTTGTTTGGAATAGAAAACTTGAACAGCTTGTCCGCACCTCTCCGCTCGGACATTAAATCAACATGGCTCTATTAGTGTCCGTAGGATGCCAGCTGAGCCATCTCTAAGCCTGTCACCGTGATGTCTTCATCTGTAACCAGAGCAGACGTGAGCTCCTGGCAGCTTCGGGAGGTGACAACAAATCCAATTAGCTACTCTCCATGGCGCCACAATGCTACTGTGAAACGGCCTGACAGGGAGGGTGGCTGCAATACCCTGCACAGTGGGGCATATCCTTCATAAGGGGGGAGAAAAATCACTAGCAAACGCTTAATTGCTGGAATGACTTTCCAGGCGCCTGTTGGAACCTTTACGCACAATCTGGTCAGAAATGTGAGCTATCCTTGGGGGTTGATTGTTGCTGTTGCTGTTCCAAAGTGGGGCGTGGAAAGGGCAGGGGGGTGGCGTGAAGAGGGGCACCACAGGCCCTGTACAGATAGTTCTCTGAACACATATGCAGCTCTTTCAAAAATGGGTCTGCTCTCTCAAAATCCTACAAAGAAACCCAAGAGCCCCTCGGTTCTGCTTTGGTGACGATGACACCTTGCAATGTTATTGTTGGTGGGAACTCCACATAATCTGGGGCTTAAAGCCAAAAGACAGACGCAAACCCACTGTTCCAGATTTCATCTCTCTTGGAAATGAAGGAGGGAGGGGTGGGGAGGGAGAAGCGGAATTGGAAGGAAACGAGGCTGCTCCAAAGCGTTTAAATGTAGGATGTGAGAGAATGATGGTAACTTTCCAAAGCTGCAACTTGGCCGTCTGTGCTTGGACAATTGTTTAAATGCAGGTTCTTCTTTCAAGCAAATTAGCTAGCAGGAGAAAAAAAAAGAAGTTTGCATTTTCCCTAAGTTGCCAATTTCTCTTGAAGCATAAGGTATTAACCCATGCTGGTGTCATTATTTATTTCAAACTGAGCTCTAAACCTCCCTCCACATAACAGTAGGCTTTTAATTCACCATTTAGATGTACCTATATATATATGAGACCGCCTTCTGCCCCATACATCCCTTCGTCCGATCCGCTCCCACAGAGAGGGTCTTCTCTGGGTACCGTCGGCCAGGCAATACCGGTTGGCGACGCCCAGGGGAAGGGCCTTCTCTGTGGCGGGCCCAGCTCTCTGGAACGACCTACCCCCCGACCTACGCACGACCTCGGACCTCCGCCGCTTCCGCCAGCATCTTAAGACGTATTTATTCCAACAAGCCAGCCTAGCATAGCCCCCCGTTTCTGACTTTTATCTATAAATTTTAATTCTCGGGGTTTTAAATGGGTTTTTTAGCACGGGACTTAATTTAATTGTTTTTAATAATGTATTTTGTCATTTTGTTATGGTTTTTAATAATGCCTGTGCGCCGCCCTGGGTCCTAACAAGGAGAAGGGCGGGGTATAAATTTGAAAAATAAAATAAAATAAATACCTTTACACACTCTAAATCAGGGGTGTCCAAACTTGAGAACTTTAAGACTTGTGGACTTCAACTCCCAGAATTCCCCAGCCAGCCAGGTTTGGATATCCTTGCTCTAAATGTATTTACATTGGCGAAGTCGTATGAATTATTTTACAGCTTCCATATAATTATACTTAAAAAAAATAAGTTCAGCGTACCTTTCAAGGCTACCATGTTCTTGGACAGAGAAAATCTTGTGGCAGCATATGTGTTCCTCAGTCATGTTTCTTTTACTCAACTCTACATTGCATGAACTATAAATGTTTGACATACTAAAGTATCTGTGAGGTAATTTCACCCGTTATTTGAACAAAACTTCAAGGCTTGAAAGCACTTATGCATCTGACAGAAAAATAGTTATTCTAAGGTAGCAATGGCAACACCAAAAATCTGAATAGATGTATCAGGTCATAATAAACTGAAGTCTTTTGCAGAACAAATGGGTGTGATTAGAAATAACGAGCGATGCAATTCAACTGGTTCTATCTGGTTCAGACAAACCTGTAGCAAAGGCAGCGGGTGGTCATCCTGTCCCATTTTTGATGCTCTGTGCATGCGCGGAAGGTCCTACGCATGCATGGAGGTGGCACATGTGGCACCACATGTGGCCTTTCGAGTGCGCTTCAAGGTGCTGACGACCATCTTTAAATCGCTCCATGGCTCGGGACCTAGCTATATACGAGACCGCCTCCTGCCCCATACATCCCTTCGTCCGATCCGCTCCCACAGAGAGGGTCTTCTCCAGGTGCCGTCAGCGGGGCAATGCCGGTTGGCGACACCCAGGGGAAGGGCCTTCTCTGTGGCGGTCCCGGCCCTCTGGAACGACCTACTCCCCGACCTTCGCACTATCTCGGACCTCCGCCTAGGATAGCCCCTACTTCTGACTTTTTAAAAATAAATCAATTTGGTATGGTTTTAACATGGGTTTTTAGCACGGGTCTAGTAATTTAATATATTTTAATTGATATTGTATTTTGTGGTTTTAATAATGCCTGTGCGCCGCCCTGGGTCCTAACAAGGAGAAGGGCGGGGTATAAATTTAATTTAAAAAAAAAAAAAAAAAAAACATGTGAGCAAAGTGAATGCACATGTGCTCACATTTGCGAAACAGTAGGGAAGATAAGTTGATTTCACCCCTGGAAATAACCCAATAATCTTGAAATAATTGCTCTAAAATGCCCGCAACCGTACAAAAATTAGTCTATGACAAAACTGAAGAAAATGGACAAGAAAAGGAAGGGTTTTTTTTTCTTCTTCTTAATTTCAGGGAAGTCAGGTATTCCTTTACTGGTCATCTGATCCATATCTGGTCTTCAAAATGTGCATCTTGCACAGTTCTCTTATTTGGGAATTCTCCATGTTGGCTTACTACTGACCCTGATTTCCAACCTGCTTCATTATGAAAACATTGCTGAAACTAGTATAGAAACAATATCTGATGCTCACATCCTGTGTTCAAGATCAATAGATATACTAGAGAGGTTACTATAAGAATATCATTAGGGGGGTCAAGTGTAGGAAATTGGATGGACTACAAAGTGTGATATAATGGAATAGTGTTTTTGAAGCAGTGTTTGGCAAGACCTTGCATCTCTTAACACAGGGGTCTGCAAAGTCGGCTCTTTTAAGACTGGTGGACTTCAACTCCCAGAATTCCCCAGCCAGCTATGCTGGCTGGGGAACTCTGGGAGGTGAAGTCCACCAGTCTTAAAAGAGCCGACTTTGCAGACCCCTGTCTTAACATATATTCTGTCTCAGCTATCTATTTCTAACCCTTTATATACATGTTATTGCTTGCTCCTATTTGTTCAGTGATTTATATCTATGATAAGTTAATGCATTATGCACCATGTTACAGCTTTATGCCACTTCCTTCTGTACCGCTTTCCTTTCCTTATTGCTAAATCCCAACTTTTTACTATGTCCTTTCTTTTAATATCCTGGAAAATATCAACTAGATGGCTTGATTGTTTTCAGTCCACAGTCTAAAACTTTTACTCCTCTGTTGTTCTGTTGCTGCTCCACTACATCACAACTCTGTCTCTTAATGATCTTCTCACTCTCAATAGCCCTTTGTCAGTGACCTCCAATTTCCTTCATTGCACCTAGAGGTGGTTGGCATCATATTCATTACAATATAGCACTTGAGCAATGTAAGATAATAATCCTCAAAAAAGAAAAGTGTAATGGCAGGGAGATGGAGGATTATAAGGTAACATGGCAACTGAACAAGATACTGGAAACCCCAAATGCAGAGTGCAAGAGTGAAATTGCTTCTACCAAAGTGGCAAGTCAACCTAGAATTGTCATAGAAATGTCATATAAGGCAGATTCAGAGCATATCTGGAAGCAGGGGTGGGCTGCTGGGGGTTTGCAGTGGTTCGGGAGAACCTCTAGCTAAGATTCTGTGCAGTTTAGAGAACCCCCAAACCCCACTCCTGGCTGGCCCTGCCCACCCCTCCCAAGAGTCTCCACCTGTTTTGGATACAGGTAAGTGCAGGGAGCGCATGGAGGCTCGGGAAGGGTGAAACCATCCCCCCCCCCCATGATGCTGAAGGCTGCCTAGGCCACATCCACCATGGTCACGCCCATTCAACAACCGGGCAGAGGACCCCTTTCTAAATTTTTGAAGCCCACCCCTGTCTGGAAGACCTTTTTGCTTGAGGCATAAGAAACTATAAGGGAAGTCTGAAGAGTTTCATAAGACTAGGTAAATGTTTCAAGCATGTCTACTTACCTTTCTTCAAGGAAGCAGAACGGATCAAGCCAGGGGTGTTTGTAGGAGGCTCATCAATTCAAGATGGTGACCATGAATGTGCAGGTTTTAAGCCCAGGCTCTTTTCAGTCATCCTGAATTCCTTGTAATGCACCAGAGTCATTAATAAATCAATGGAAGAGTGGGAGAAGACATTGCAAACAGTTTTTTTCTCAAAATACTGGGTTTGTTTTCTCAAGTTTTTAGCTGAATCACTTTTTCTTAGTAGTGGACAAGACTTCTTTTCCAAATATAAGAAAGGTATGTGGCAGCTTTGGGATGTATGGACTACAACTCCCAGAATTCCCCAAGCCAAACCCTGGGGAGTTCTGGGAGTTGAGGTCCGCGCATCTTGGGGTTTCCACGGTTGAGAAACACAGCTCTAGAGAACTTGCTTTAAAACCGCTATGAAGACAGCATGCCAGGAGGTAGCATATTATTGCCTCCTTGATTTTACTTCTAATAGAAAACACAGTCATTGCCATCAGTTTGTAGCTGTTGTTTGCCTGACCAATCAAATGCACGCTCAGCTTCTAGTCCTTGCAAGCTTTGCTCACTCTTTGAATGAGAGAGATACTGAGTGTAGTGATCAAACATATTTATCATTGTGACTTTAGACAATGAAATAATTTTTTAAGAAAAAATAAAAAGAAAGGTCTGAAGCTCTTTCCATTGGTATGTAAAGGATCTTTCCATTGGGTATTAAACAGTATTTGTCTGAGTGCTAGGTTTACTGTAGAGTCCTCGACTTGCGACTGGTCTCGACATACGACCAGCCGCAAGTCTTCCACTCTGCCTGGAAAGACCATGGTAACAGGCTGTAACTGCCAGCCACGTCTGATTGGCCCAGACGCGGCTGGCGGGAACCTTGGTCCAGACGCGGCCTGATTGGCTCCCCGTTTGACAGCTCGCGTATAAATAGCTGTCAAACGCGGGAGCCCCTGTCTACCGCACTCCTTCTGTTTTGTACATAGTTCTTTCGCGTCTTGCTATCTTTGCCAATAAATGGCTTGTTGATTGCTAGCCTGTGTCTCGACTCCCGCTGTTCCCGAAATCTAACATTTACTTATCAGGTACTGTGCAGTGGTGGGATTCACTTACCTTCGCTAACGATTCCCAAATGTGAGTGCGCTCGCATGCGCGGCAGGTCGCACATTATGTCAAGGTGGGTGGGCAGAGCCTCCAGCAGCCGCTGGTACCGGTTTGCCCAAACCAGTAAGAACCGGCTGCATACCACCTCTGGTACTGTGACCAGGAACATATGAGTAGCATTGTCTGGGCTTTGAAAATAAGCAGAGTTGGGTGTGATCAGTAATCTTTAACAAGCCTGAATTATTATTTTTTTGTTCACTATAAGTTCACTATCTCTTGATAAAAAAAGTGTTGTTAAATTTTTTAAAAAAGTTGCAAATAATTCAGTCAAAGAGACGGAGAAATTGCTTATAAGAGGCTTTGGAAGAAATAAAGTGCTCTTCTGGAAGTAGGTGAAGAGGACTAAACAATAGAGTGAATAGAATTGGGACAGATTTAAAAATAAAAGACATAGAGCTAAAGTGAGATAATGCTGAAAGGCAACTTTCCACTATTTGCAAACAGTGGAAGCAAAATGAATTTTATAAATATTAGTTTTCAAGAAATAAAATTGTTGAAAAGAAAATCCTAAAAGTAATGAGAATGCTGAAAAATGGTAACTTCAGATATATGTAAATGTTGTAGCTGGAGAAATGCTGAAATATGAATCTGGTTTGTTGAACATGTTTGTCAAGATTGCATCTGTGTCTGGTGATTGGAAGAATGCCATTATTGTTCCATTACACAAAGGGGTAGAAAACAAGAATGAATGCAAAAAGTACATAGGGATTAGTGTGTAACGTGTGTCTGGTAAAGTGTTTGGCACAATTCTTATTGAAAAGATACAAGTGGTAGCAATGGGGGTGGGGGAATCTGGCAAGTACAGTGTGACTTTATGCTGAAAGTGTGACTTTACGTACCAATCAGATTTTGGCTCTTTCTCAAGGCAATGAAAAATATATGAAATTGAGCAAGAACACTTACTGTATGTTTACTGATTTGGAGAAAGCATGTGCTAAAGTTAATAGAGTTGAAGTATGGAATATTTGCATAAATATGGATGGCTGGTTGCTAAATCAAGTAAGATGGATATAAGAGGAAAATAGCAAAGGCACAAGAGTAAATCCAATGCTTAGTAAATGATTTAATACTGTGGGATGAGTTCCTTTTGGTTGTTTAATGTTTTTATAGATAAATGTAAGAAATGCTGGTGTAGACATTAGAAATGTGCCTGGTTGCAGACATAAAGATATGTGTACTTTGTATGCACATGTTGTCTGTTGTTGACTGAAAACCTGGATGATTAGCAGTGTTCCAATATCTCAGAGGGTGCCACAAAGAAGAGGGAGTCAAACTATTCTCCAAGGCACTTGGGGGCAGGACAAGAAGCAATGGGTGGAAACTAATCAAGGAGAGAAGCAACTTAGAACTAAGGAGACATTTCCTGACTGTTAGAACAATTAACCTCTGGAACAGCTTGCCTCCAGAAGTTGTGAATGCCCCAACCCTGGAAGTCTTTAAGAAGATGTTAGATAGCCATTTGTCTGAAATGGTATAAGGTTCCTGCCCACGCAGGGGGTTGGACTAGAAGACCTACAAGGTCCCTTCCAACTCTGCTATTGTATTGTATTTGTAGAGAATATTAGAGAGTGTGATGCAGAGAGAATTTGAAAATTATTGTATAAAATGTTATTGGGATTTCCAGGAAAAAAAAGGGTGAATAAGAGTAAGGTATACATAAATGGGTACCTATGAGATCGCCTTCTGCCACCGAGAGCCTCCCACCGGCCCGTACGCTCCCACAGAGAGGGACTCCTCATGGTGCCGTCGGCTAGACATAAATAATAAATTTCTATTATTTTAATTAGGGTTAGTTTGGTTTTTTTTACTCATTTCGGCCAATATTTTAATTATGTTTTTTAAAAGCTTTTTAAAATATATAACTTTTATATATGTGTTTTTATATATTTTTATATTTGTTTTTATTTTGGCTGTACACCGCCCTGAGTCCCTCAGGAGTAGGGCGGTATAAAAAACCAATAAACTCAAACTCAAACTCAAATAATGAAAAATTAGAGTAAGTAGATGAACTTGTGTACTTTGGCAGAATGGTTACTAAATATAGAAAGGGAGATAGTGTGATTTCAAGAGATATAATGCTGGTAGAAAAGGAGTGGGGCAGTTTTACTATCCAAACTAGGCAGCTTCATTGGTGCTAGTAGGGAATGGAGTTTACTCTGAGAAAAAAAAAACCAAGCAACCTCACAGAACACCAAGGGCCCCTCATTTGGACCTTGGGCTACAAATATTTTCTATTGATAATAAGTTTTGAAGACAAATACACTGGAGGTTACTGTGCGGAGATAATGAAGAAAGTTTTAAATGGTTATATCATGTTTTCAAAGTTTCTGTAATAGTATGTGAGAAAGAACTTGAGAGACAGAAGGAAGAAATGCTACCTAGGAAACTGTTCGATAAGAGAGATCATAGCCAACAGCTACATAATGGGATCCCTAGCTTCTCAGGCTATAAAGAAGATAGCACTAGATTTGTATTTTCAGACTTGCAAGGTTTTGTTAATATAGCATTAAAACAAATGCTACATTAGGAATATTTAACATCTACATTTAAGGGATGCATTGGCTCAGTGGCTAAGATGCTGAAAGGTCGGCAGTTTGGTGGTTTGAATTCCTAGTGCCGTGTAACGGAGTGATCTCCTCTTACTTGTCCCAGCTTCTGTCAACCTAAGCAGTTTGAAAGCATGTAAAAATGCAAGTAGAAAAATAGGAGCCACCTTTGGTGGGAAGGTAACAGTGTTCCGTGCACCTTCGCCATTTAGTCATGCCAGCCACATGACCACGGAGATGTCTTCAGACAGCGCTGGGTCTTCAGCTTTGAAACGGAGATGAGCACCGCCCTCTAGAGTTGGGAATGACTAGCACATATGTGTGAGGGGAATCTTTATTTTTACCTTTATAACAAAGTAGAATTAGCTCATCTGAATAAGTTCCCAGGCCTGTCTACCTGGGAAGGTTGACCGCTTCATAGTACATGCTCCTGATAAGGTAAGAAAGCTGCTTTAGAAAAAAACAAACCCTGACGCATTGCAATGAAGCAGAAACAAAATTGGAAGACATCTGGCTTCCAAAAGCCCTGATGCCGGTTTCCAGAAGTCTCTAAAAGCAGTGATGGGATGCTGCTGGTTGAACAACTGGTTCAGTGAGCATGTGCTTTGCGTGCATGTGTACTTTGTGTGTGGGTGTGACACGCTGAAAATGGAGCATTTAGAAGCTCAGTTGCTTACCTTCCAAGTCAGCAATGGTAAGTAAAACAGCTGGGAGGGGATCAGCTGTGCCACGCCATGGAGCTGAACTAGAAAGCAGGAAATAAAGAATAGGACAGGAGTGGGTGGGTGGGCCAAACTGATCGTGGGAGCTACTGGTTCACACGAACTGGTCTGAACCAGTAGAATCCCACCCCTGTCTAAAAGTCATTACCAACTTCAAATTTCTAACACAAAGAGGAGGAGGGCTCAAGAATAATCATATCAGAAGTGTACTGTAACTATATTAACGCTGAACATTTAACTAAAATAAAATCTACAGTCATTAATGTTTGGCCTGCAGGCCTTGGTTCAAAAAAAAGTTTCTCAGTATTTTTTCTAATTTCTTAAAAAGAAAATCTCTGAAAGATAATCTGCGAGATCGCATCCTACCCCATACATTCCTCCGACCGATCCGCTCCCACAGAGAGGGACTTCTCCGGGTGCCATCCACCAGGCAATGCCAGCGGGCGACGCCCAGGGGAAGGGTCTTCTCTGTGGTGGGCCCAGCTCTATGGAATGACCTATCCCCCGACCTCAGAACAACCACGGACCTCCGCGCCTTCCGACAAAAGCTCAAGACCTATCTCTTCCAACAGGCCGGCCTGGCCTAACCTACCTTCCAGCCTTTTTAGTCTGAACATCTAAATTGTTTTAATTGGGTTTTTAAGGGGTTTAGTTTTTAGGATTTTAGGTTTTATTAGCGCAGAGATAAATTGTTTAATTTGATTTTATATATTTATGATGTATCTATGTTTGTACGTTTTTAATTCCCCTGTGCACCGCCCTGAGTCCCTTCGGGGAGAGGGAGCGGTCTACAAATTAAATTTTTTATTATTATTTATTATAATACTATAGAAGAGTTAGAGAATGTATCAATCAGGAGACAAGAACAAATTCTCAATTCTTTTAGCACAGAAGTTTTTCTACTCTCCCCATACAAATTACAGGTCTGAAACTGGATAGGGAGGCCACTGAAATGTTAAGCTTTGTATCCCCTGTGTAAATTGCTTAATTCAGACTGAAACTTCCTTACTCAATTTGACTAGAAAAAACAAACAAAACAGCATGACACATATTTAAATGGACTGTTTATAATACTATCCCGTAAGCAAGGCTAAAACATATGAGGAATGGTTATAGGAACTGGGTATGTCTAATTTAATAGAAAGAAGGACTATGGGAGATGTGATAGCAGTGTTTCGATATCTCAGGGGTTGCCACAAAGAAGAGGGAGTCAAACTATTCTCCAAGGCACCTGAGGGTAGAACAAGAAACAATGGGTGGAAACTATTCAAGGAGGGAAGCAACATAGAACTGAGGAGAAATTTCCTGACAGTTAGAACAATTAATCCGTGGAACAGCTTGCCTCCAGAAGTTGTAAATGCTCCAACACTGGACATTTTAAAGAAGATGTTGGATAACCATTTGACTGAAGTGGTGTAGGGTTTCCTGCCAAAGCAGGGGATTGGACTAGAAGACCTCCAAGGTCCCTTCCAACTCTGTTATTCTATTCTATTCTATTCTATTCTATTCTATTCCATTCCATTCCATTCCATTCCATTATGATTCAATATTATTTAATGAACAAGAAGTGTGCAAATAACTCTTTCAACAATGGTGACTATAATAAATGCAATAATTTTTATCTGGTAAAAAGAAAGGCTAGAGTGATTTCTTTCCTTAGATAAACCCAGAGCAATTTGTGGTTTTCCCTGCTCCTCCAAACAGACCTAGATTCATTGGAAACAACATCGAAGCCTGTGACTGCTTTACAGAACACAAATATTCAGTGAGAGTTGGAACTACCGATTTTATTTTTTGTGAACAAATGTGATGCTGCCAGGCCCAATTATTTTCCGAAAACATCTTTTCTACAACTGAAGAGGCAGAACAGTGGGGTTTGGCCTGCTTAGGGAAGTAGAGGTTGGCTTTCAAAGCCTATAAAATTGTCATGGCTCCTATTACATGCTGCTGAGCCAAGGTCCCAGTGCATAAGAGATAAAAGATGTCTCAGACGTTTTCTTAACCTGTACTTAGCAGCTGCAGCAATTCTAAAACTCAGGATACAAGATGGCAACTGGTTGCTTCCACTCCAGAGACTGAGTGAAAGAGGAGCTGTCAGTTCTATAACGATTAAAAGCGACAGCTGAAAATTCCACAGTGTAATGATACATCATAGCATATATTCTCCTCAGTCCTTAAATCTGTGTGGGGGCCCCCAGTTGGGAATCTAGAGAACCTCTGAAGAGTTTTGCCAACAGAACAGATAAAAGAAGCCAGTTTTGACTATAGGGTGTTGCCGAAATGAGGTAATGAAGTATCCAGGAACAATTGAACACAAGTACATGAAACAATTTGGCTGCAGCACTGGTGTGCATCAGGGTGGCAGATCCTGCAGTTAAATACCTGAGCTGATTCCACCAAAAAAGCATCTGTACTCTTCAATCCAGAGTAATTTGTTCAAATAACAAGCCATCACACAGGAATAAGTAAATAAATCCCCAAGGCCAAACAATATAACATTTGAAGATTTGGCTTTCCCCCATGTTTTAAAACAGATGGGGAAAGCATTATTAGAAAGCAGGTAGGAAATATTTACTGCATGGTTTATGGCAGTGGTGAGATTCAATTTTTTTTACTACTGGCTTTGTGGGCATAGCTTGGTGGGCATGGTTTGATGGGCGTGGCTTGGCTTGGCGGGCCTGGCAGGGGAAGGATATTGTAAAATTCCATTCCCTCCCCACTCCAGGGGAGGGAATGGAATTTTACAATAAAATGGAATTTTACTGTAAAATCTCCTTTTCCTCCCAATCTGCTGGGATTCTGGAGGCAGAGAATAGATGGGGGAAGGTCCAGTCAGATGTGGTATTTACCGGCTCTCTGAACTACTCAAAATTTCTGCTACCGGTTCTCCAGAAATGATCAGAACCTGCGGAATACCATCTCTGGTTTATGGGTAGGAAGGTCAATTTTTTCTCAGTGTACTTGGTGAACATTATCCAAAGTTGCTATTGACCTTATTGTATAAAAATGATCTATCTTTTCCTTAGCTAAAGAATCAGTGAGCATGAGGACAGCAAGATTTCTCCCCTAGCAAGATCATCCCAATCTGAACCTTCTCCAGCATTGGGTTTTCAGTACCTTTTGTCCTTTCACGTAAGATTTTTGAAGAAGTGTCATCACTGCGGGATAAATGGGAGGAGCTAGAAAAGTAACATATTTTGAATGATTCATAATTTGTAGCTGATTCAGAATCGGTTACTTTAGTGCTGTTTTTCAGAATTGTCTGCAGTAAAATTGTTTTGTTAAAAGTAAAGAATTATTGGGAGTTTATAGGTCTTAGAAATCCTTTCACTCCATATCTATTTTTTTTAATGAACCAACTACTATCTACTTGTTAGACTTTCTCTACTTACTTTTCACTGGAAGCAGATTAAGGATCAAAGTATTGAGAAATTCTAATAGATAGTGAAGAACTGTCTGAATGTAAGCCAATTCAAAATCATCTACCATATTTCTTGCATTTTCTTCCAACCAATTCAATTATACTTTTTAAAACCCTCACCATGCAATCACCAAAATAGGATGTAGAATATCTGCATTCTCTTTCATAAATGTAGACAGAGCACTGGCCTTTACTTGAGAAATTTCCTTACTTCCAAATTCCCTGACACAAGGATTCAAGAGAGAAGGGAAATGAAAGACAAGTCTATGCTACTATATCCCTGTCTGTTTAGGTTTAACAGTAATTTTATTATAAAACTAGCCGCTCCCGGTCACGCATTGCTGTGGCCCAGTCTGGTTAAATGGCCAACCAATCTGTGTGTAGATCTGTATCTGCACACACAAACACGTAACAAAACCACCGTATAACCCCCAACCTACCTACCTACTGTATTTCTCCCTCTCTCCCTTTCTTTCCACCTACCTACCTACCTACCTACCTACCTACCTACCTACCTATCTACCTACTTACTGCATTTCTCCCTCCCTCTCTCTCTATCCCTATAGCTGCCTACCTACCTACCTACTGTATTTCTCCTTGAATCTTATGGACAGAGTATTTTATGTCATAAAGGATGACGTAATACCTGTGGCCCACTGCTCTCTCTGTATCCATTTACCTAAAATGTTACAATTTTTTACATTTCCATTGCGTCTACCTGGCACAGGTGTAACATCTACACTATCCATATATATCATTGGTGCTGTACTTGAAAGGAACGATGTGTGAAAATTTGGAATCGATCAGTGCAGTACTTTCGGAGATTAGCGGTTTTGAACAAACTCTTGTTACATTTTTATTTATATAGATTTGCAACTTCAGAACAGATGGCAGCTGAAATTAAAACGAGATCAAAACAGCAAACTATGAGGTGTGCAGGCCACACCATTTTTATCTGGAACTAGGCACGAGAAAACCTACTGTTCCAAAGGCCTCCAAAATCATTCCATCTCTCTTTTAGACCATTCCATTTTAGGGATGGTCCAGCAGTTGTCTAGAAGATAACATCTGGAAGGTGCAACTAATTTATCTGAAATAGAACATTTGTTTTGAAATGAGCTTGGGCACCTTCACACCTGTCAGCACTGTCTTAAACAAGTCACATGCTAGCCATTAGATCTCAGGAAAATATGTATTTGAATTATGGAGATGCCAAGAGGTTGTGACATGTATAGCTTTTTAAAAACATGTTCTTACTGCAAACAGGGATTGGCCTCTTGGTGTCTGGTTGGTGGTTTGGGAGATGAAGTTTCTGATCAGGAATTGAAATTTTTATAGAAAAGATATAAGCCTCTGAATTGTATATTTGGAGATATTGACTACTTACTAAGAGGACCATGTCTCTCAAGCAGAACCATTCAATCAACACAAGAATAAATAATGACTGATTGTTCAATAAACATCTGCAAGCAGAAATTCACTTACTGTGGGCTTGGGATATGAGCAGATGATGAGTTGAAAAAATGACTATGCTTGGCAATGCTGATGGAAGAAGTCTCCATTGGATTACAAAGGTGATTTTTCAAGAGACAACTGGAATTTCTAATTTTTCTTTGAAGATGTTTCACTTCTCATCCAAGGAGCTTCTTCAGCTCAGGACAATCATGACCTGGATGACTGAGAATCTCCATAGATATTCTTCATAGGATTGAAGAAATTACTGAAATGTCCTTGTAAAAACTTGTCAGGTTTCCCAAAGATGCCCTAATTAATTTATGAGCCTCAAGCCAAGTTTCAAAAGAAATCCAGTCGTTTATTAGGAACAACATCTCGGCAAAATCTGCGTGAAGTCAGATGTAATTTCAGTTTAATGATGGCTGAACTTTATCTCTGTCTTTCCCCTCCCCTAAGTCTGCATCATAAATCACATTTATCAATTCTTTTTCAAGTTGACAAAAGTATTCCTAAAAAATTAGTTAGGATGACTGAAGAGCAATTGTCCTCAGAATCAATTGGAGTCAAACCAGAGTATAACATCTGACTAACTTAATAAATTATGTGTCTACAGTTGTCATACCATCCAGCACACTATTACCTGGCTTGCTAATCAAAATGGGGTATTATTTTAAATGTTTTTTTTCTGAAATCAAGACATTTTACATCTGTAACATTCCCACACAGTTATCCATTGAAACAAAGGAGGTAAATTTATACTGCTAGAATTTGTTCTTCAAACCAGTGGTGGGTTTCAAATTTTTTAGAACCTACTCTGTAGGTGTGGCCTATTTTGTGGGCGTGGCTTGGTAGTAATGTGACAGGATGGGAGTGGCCACCTTTTAAAATGTGGTGGAACTCATTTAACAACGCTCTTGCTTAGCAACCAAAATTTTGGACTCAATTGTGATGATTCTTTCTTTCTTTCTTTCTTTCTTTCTTTCTTTCTTTCTTTCTTTCTTTCTTTCTTTCTTTCTTTCTTTCCTTCCTTCCTTCCTTCCTTCTTTCTTTCCTTTCTTCCTTCCTTTCCTTTCCTTCCCGTTGGGTCACTGGCAGCGGTGGGCCAGATTTACTTCTAGGTATGCCGGTGGAACCCCCTCTCACCGGTTCTCTAAATTTCACCAACCGGCTCTCGCGAGTAGGTGAGAGCCTGCAGAAACCCACCACTGCTTCAAACTTTGGAAACCACCATATTGAGGGGTCTCTGACTCAGAGAGCACCAAGGACCCCTTAGTTCAACCCTGAGCTACAAATATTCTCCTTTACCATATTGTTTTTAAGATACTTAAACACTTGCTATAGAATTTGCAAGACAGAGTTGTCAGAGTAAAGTGTGTGTAGTGCCTCAGAATGTTTTTCCCCATTTTTTTAAAAATAGGAGTAACATCTGTTCCCTTTCACTTATCTGACACTTTACATGTTATCCAGGATTTCTCAAGACAATACATACAATTTTGACATAATTATTAGCTTGTCAACCCTAGGAGGCTATTCATCTATCCATTCAAATAAATAAATACTCCCTGACCATATTTTTAGCACTCTTAAACTTTAATCTTACCTCTTCATCCTACTATGCATATCTGGTGGACATATAGCCTCTTGTTGTTTGACTAATATTTGTGCAGAATAATAGTCCATGAAACCTATTACTGACCATTACCATTTCTTTAAATTTTAACTGAAAATTAGCAGATTTGACTATCTATGTTTCTATGTTAGCAGACTTCTCCAGTGCAGCACATCCATATTTATTTCTCCATTTGATAATTCTATTCTCCAACTCGTTTCTGCAAAATAATACATCTGAAGAATAGGTTGGACGACTATGACTATGGGATTTCAAGGCCGAAGGTGAACTTTACCCTGGGACTTCCCTGTCCTAGACAACTCATTTAGCATCCACTCAAAGTTATTACAGTGCTGACCAAAGAGACGTACAATTGGTCTTCAAAACTGAGGCTGTTGCAGTGTCCCGTGGTCACATGGTGATCTTCAGGGCTGACTTCTCACAAGGAAAATTTAAAGGAAGTTTGCAGATCTCCAGTGACAATCACATGACCTCTTGCCTAATGAATGCATGTGATTCACCAAATGATGGCAACTGGAACTGCCAGAACTGCTGCCGTAACTCAGCATAGTCACGTGATGTAGCACTTTATGATCTCATCACTTAGCAATAGCGTTCCTGGTTCAATTACCATCATTAATTGAGTATTACCTATACATCCTGTTCTACATTTATGTCTATACATGCACATCTAGTTACCTAGATCCATATTTTGCCTAAAGACACATTTTTAATAATTTCATAAATTATTTTGTATATATTTTTAAAATCTATGGAATAATTTTGCCAGAAATTATAAACATTGTTTAGTTGTTTCCTCCAAGAGCTGAATGGAGCTGTCATAGGAGAGCCATTAATTCTAGTCTCTTTGAGGTTGGTTGAGCTGTGAGTGTCACTGAATCAGTCAAACTCAACCAGTAAGTTTCCATGGCTGAAGTTGGACTTGAACTTGGGTCTCCCTAGTCTTACTCCAACAGCTTAATCACTACTTCATACTAACACCCACTGAGGGAGTTCTGACCGAGTCTATTCTCGCTTCTTTACAAATAAAAAGAACTTTGTCACTTGGAAACTTTTTAAAAATTCTGCTTTGAATACCTATGTAACTTTTAACTAACACATATGTTTCAGGGTGGTAGAGGACTATCACTTTCATGGAAAGACTATAACATGAGAATTAATAACCCAGTAACCTCCTTCTACGTGAACAATGCAAAAACTTTGTACAATGCTTGAAACTAAATGTTGCACTTGCAAAAAAAGCAGATGTGAAACCCTGTCTATCTGAATGAATTTAAGAGCAGAATAGGCATTAAAAAAAGGTAAAAGTTCCCCTCGCACATACATGCTAGTCGTTCCTGACTCTAGGGGGTGGTCTCATCTTCGTTTCAAAGCTGAAGAGCCAACGCTGTCCAAATATGTCTCTGTGGTCATGTGGCCAGCATGACTAAACGCCAAAGGCACATGGAACGCTGTTACCTTCCCACCAAAGGTGGCTCCTATTTTTCTACTTGCATTTTTACATGCTTTCAAACTGCTAGGTTGGTAGAAGCTGGGACAAGTAACGGGAGCTCATTCTATTACAAGGCACTAGGGATTCGAACCACTGAACTGCCGACCTTCTGATCGACAAGCTCAGCATCTTAGCCACTGAGCCACCGTGTCCCTTGTGAGAATAAGCATTGCTTCTTGGCTATTAGAGGATACCAACTTCTCTTAACTAGAGAAAACAAAATTGAGATTCCACTCCAGTATGAGGAGCACCAGCAAAGTCGAGAAACTGAGAAACAGCAGCAGCAGAACTAATTCTGTGGCTTCAAAGTTGATTTATGAAGACAGTCAAACGATCCCTTCAGCTAGATTTAACAAAATAATGACTGAAAAGGTGACGGTGTCTTTCCTGTTCCCTTACTGACCTACAAAGAAAAGAATAATGAATGTTGTGCCAAAATTGGGGAAAGGATCTTCAGTGAGGGATTGGAGGAGGTGGG
Organism: Rhabdophis nuchalis; assembly: GCA_039707465.1. Lineage (NCBI taxonomy): Eukaryota > Metazoa > Chordata > Lepidosauria > Squamata > Natricidae > Rhabdophis > Rhabdophis nuchalis. Next base: position 61,522,931 of record CM077643.1, on the reverse strand, counting down.
AGGCTACTGAAGCCCTCTCAAGGACAGAGGGTCAAAGATGTCCAACCTTCCTTTCTGATCATGGATTATCTTTGCCTTCCATCTTCTCCAGTGCAGAGTTTTTATTATCTTGTTCTGATCCCTGCAGTTCATTAGCTGCTTGCTAATGAATCCCCTGCAATAATAACAAAGAAATGAATGAATGCTCCTATAGCCTGTGTGCCATCACTGCAAATCATTCTCTCTCTCCACAATCATCCAGTGGTGAAATCTATTTTTTTCCCCTTACAGGTTCTATGGGCGTGGCTTGGTGAGGTCATGTGACTGAGTGGGCATGGCTATGTAGTCGTGTGACTGGGGGAGGTTTCAAAATACAGAAACTCAATTTAACAATGTCCTGCTGGAGGAGGGGGTTGGACTAGATGACCTCCAGGTTCCTTTCAGCCCTGGATTGCTGTGCTCTTTCAACATATCCTCTGAAGCTGTGTCTAGTGCCAAGTTTGTGGTTCTCCCTCCCTCTCCTTTTTCCTTCCTTCCTTCCTTCTCTCCCTCCCTCCCTCCATCCATCCATCCATCCATCCCTCCTCCCTCCCTCCCCCCTCATTCCTCCCTCCCTCCCTCCCTCCCCCCTCCCCCTCCCCCCTCCTTCCTTCCTTCCTTCTTTGATTCCTCCCCCTTCCTTCCTTCCTTCCTTCCTCCTGGGAGAAAAAATGGACCCCAAATGCTAAAAAAAAGTTTTAAAAAAAGTTCCTACAATCGTGCAGCACAGCTGATTATCGGAACATTTTTTTACTTTGTTAAACATTTTTTTACTACTGGTTCGGGCGAACCAGCCCAAACTGGTAGGATTTCATACCTGCAAACCATCCCTTCCTCTATTCAACCCTAAATATTTGCAAAATTTTCAGCACAGGTGTAGGAGGATCAGAGACCAAGATCTAGGAGAGCAAGAAATTCCACTGCATTTTGGGGGCCTTTGATCAAGGCTATATTGGCAGTGAAGCACATTTTCCTTCTGTGCAGCACGGAAGGGCTAAACCCATGTTGAAAAACAGATTTAATACTCTCTCAAAACAGTCTTCGACCCACGCATATCTGTGCTAGACACGAGACGAAGGCAATGCCTTAAGGATATTTATTTAAAAGACGTATAGCTGCCCATCATCTACCATTACCTTGGATGCCTTACAAATGATAATACAAGTAGTAAAAAACACCCATTAAAAATTTAAAAATCCAGTGCCTTCCAAAACAACACATCTCCATATGTCAACAAAGCAACTTGGTTGGCTCCAGCCACACTTTACCCCAATGCTTGTAGGAGAAAAAGGCAAAACTTCAAGGTTTTCTGGAATGGTAGGAGGATACGTTCTGCTAGATCTTAGGGGAAAGGTTGTTCCAAAGGGCACAGGTTGCTATAGAGCAGTGATGGTGAACCTCTTTCTTACGGCGTGCCAAGATTGCACATGCAACTTCTGGTTGGCCCGTTGGCGCCATTTTTCGTCCTCCCCAGCCTCCGGAAGGGTGAAAAATCAGCTGGCCAGTATGCGCATGCGCGCCAAAGCTGGTGGCTGGTGTGCCAGCAAATATAGCTCCACGTGTCACTTGCCATAGATTCGCCATAATGGCTATAGAGAGAGTACATTACCTATGTCCCACTAGATAGCTATTTTCAAGTGAAGGCACCTGGACTACACCCACCCTGTCTGACCTAGTGGACTGGGCTAATATTCTTGGGGGCGGGAGGCAATCTTACAAATAACCTGACCTTTTGTCATTCAGAGCTTTAAACATGATAACCAGGACCTTCATGTGCGTGTTGAAAGAAAATGGGACCAGTTCAGCTCAGAGAGCAGTAGTGATGGCCGACCTTGGGGCACCAAAAATTGTGCATGTTGCTGCATGCTGCACCAGTAGAAATTTCAAGATGGTCTTCAAGGGTAGCCCCATCAAGAGCATGTTGCAGTAATCCAGTCAGGAAGTGACCTTTCTTGTATATGTTATATAAAAATATTTACTGAGGCACGGAACGGAACGATTGTGCTTCCCCAAAAATAAGACAGGGTCTTGTTTTCTTTTGACACCCCCCCCCCCGCCCGCCCGAAATAAACCCTTGGCCTTATTTTTGGAGAGGTCTTATTATTTTTGAGGTGTAGGAGGCAGCAAGCGTGGTCACCTCATGGATGCTGTTGTGTTGAAATATTTTAAGGTAGGGCTTATTTTGGGGGGAGGGCTTATTTTAGCACATGCGCTCAAAAGCCTGATTGGCTTTTGGGGAGATCTTATTTTCAGGGAAACAGGCTATGTGGATGAGCCCTGAGTTCAGGTTATTGCAAGTAGTCTGCACAAATTATTAATATTCTCCGGGATATAGTTTTCCTACTGTTGATAGGTGCCTTTACCAGAATCTGTGCTGCAACTTTGCAAATGCAGGTAAAATAGCAGGCCTTTCTGTCATCATCTTAATATGTCCATATTTTCTTTGGAGCAATAATTAAAATAACATATTCACCAGCTGGGTTTTTTCCCCTAGATTTAATCTGTTCCAGTTCTCATTTGCATATTAAAAGTACTAATTAGCCCCTCAGTGTGTCTGAGCACGAATAGTGCAATAACTGGTCATGTAGTCACTAGAGACTGTCTTTTCTTGCCTTCCTCCCCCCCCCCCGCCCGAAACTCCCCCTCCTCCTTCTCCCTGAGCTTTTGGGAAGAGACCACAACTACATTGCCTCCGTCTCTGGATGAGAGTAGCGTCTGTATGTGAAGGGAATGGGACTCTGCTTTGCAGCATTGAGGGACCATAAAACCCGGTTGCTTCACTCTTGTCTTTCTTCTTCTTCCCTTTGATGTCTTCTGTTTGATCTGTTGGCGTACACGACATACACGAGCATTTCCCATTGATTCAGATCATTATGGGGGCTCATTTGGGCAGGTAGCTAATGAACTGCGGGGATCAGAACAAGGAGATAGTGAAGAAGACAAAGATGATTTGTGGTTAAGAAGAGAAGGCCTACTCTTTATCTTTAGGAGGACTTCTGCTTCTTCTCTGTCAAATATTTCCCTTTCTTTTGCTGTTTTTGGGGGAAAGAGAGAGAGAGGGAGGGAGATGATAGGTGATAGAAGGATAGTGAGAGAGTGAGAGAAGTTGAGAGGGAGGGAGGGAGGGAGGGAGGGGGGAGAGAGAGAGAGATTGATTGATTGTCAGGGCTCCACAAAAGAGGTTTCTACAACATATGTCTGAATGAGTCAAGATGGCAGTTGTGGCAATGTGATCAAAGTACTACCCATATTTAATGGTTTTCTAAAATGTGCATGTGTGACACATACCCAAAATGGACAGAGCTGCTGTGGCTATCATCTTTCTTTCTTTTTTAAAACCACACTCCTGTTCTACAAAGAAAGCAAGTTGTTCCAGTGATGGCTATGGATCCTTGTGTTGCCCGTACAATTGCAGGAAACCCTCTTTTGGTTCAACCATCACCCTAGATTTTGATGCATGTAACTATTATCTGGGTTCTTTTGCTCCTCCTTTTTCAGTTCTGACTCCTAGTCCCTGACCTAGTCTGGAGGTTCTTTGCCCAATAGGGAGAGAATCAGTGGTGGGAATCAATTTTTTTTACTACCAGATTGGTGGGTGTGGCATGGCGGGCATGGCAGGGGAAAGAATCCCAATTCCCACCCAACTCTAAGGGAACAATACTGTAAAATCTCCATTTCCTCCCGATCAGCTAGGACTCAAGAGGCAGAGAATAGATGGAGGCAGGACCAGTCAGAGGTGGTATTTACTGGTTCTCCAAACTATTCAAAATTTCCATTAGCAGTTCTCCAGAACTGGTCAGAACCTGCTGAATACCACCTCTGGAGAGAATGCTGGCGGAGATATGAGGCTTCTGAGCCAGTATGAAGAAGGAAAGAGTACAACTGGCTGCCTGTGATTTTCCGAGTGCGCTTCAAGGTGTTAGTAACAACCTTCAAAGCGCTCCATGGCAATGGACCTGAATATTTGCAAGACCGTCTCCTATCGCATACCTCCCATCGACCAGTCCGCTCCCACAGAGAGGGTCTCCTCAGGGTCCCGTCGGCTAGCCAATGTCGGCTGGTGACCCCTAGGGGGAGAGCCTTCTCTGTGGCAGCTCTGGCCCTCTGGAATGATCTTCCCCCCGACCTGTGCACAACCACGGACTTGCGCCTCTTCTGCCGGGCCCTGAAAACTCATCTATTTCGTGCGGCCGGGCTGGCGTAGCTTTTACATTTATTTTATCACTGGGTTTTATTGGTACTTTTTAGAACAGGTTCTTGTTTAATTTGTTTTTATTATATTTATTGTACCCGAGGTTTTTATGTTTTATGATTGCCTGTTCACCGCCCTGAGTCCCGCAAGGGAGATAGGGCGGTATATAAATTTGAATAAAGTGAAAGTGAACAAACGGAAGCATTGTCCTCCATCATTATCCCAATCTTCCATCCAAGCTTTTGATTGGCCAGCATGGGTTAATTTTTCACCTAGATTTAGCACTTTTCAAGAATAGCACTAGACTCATGTTCATAAATGGCTCAACTTATAGGACACAGCTGCAGAACATCTTCTGGGATTTTGAAAAGCAACTGGCCATCTATATATCTCTCCAACCTTCACCACATTCTACATTCAGAAAAACAATTTGATTGTTTTTCCCACTGGCAAGTAAATATTAGCAGGCAGGAAGGAAGCCAACGAAATCCATCAATTGTAGTATTTCATTTGTTTTGTGTTATAACAGTATGGATTGCCCACTTCATCAGTAAAGCAGAATATGGATTAACAGTAAGGAGAGGGCAATTGATGCAGGCTTCCTTTTCTGCCAACTCAAAGACTGATAATTTTATTTCACTTCAGTTTTCTAACTGTGCTCACTGTTAGAGTGGGTTTTGATGTTGCGATTTGTAAAGCAACTCCCTCTTGAGGATTCATAGACCAAGGGAAATGTCACCTGTGGCTTTAGCATTACTTCAGCATGGTGCCAGGGATATTGTCTGGATTAGCTTCCAGCTAAGCTGCAGAATGGTGTGAAGTTTTCTATTTGAGATGTTAGAGCTCTATGTAGTTTGGAGGTGGGCCATTTTTGCATTGGTGGCAATTTCTGTCTTTTGGCTCTTTTCTATACCTACTTTCAGGAGCATTTCAGGAGCTTGCAACCAGTAGCCTGTACCAAGCTGAGGGAAAGATGATATTACTATGGTTTATAGGCCCTTCTGGCAGTGATTACTTACAAATCACTCAGTGTGTGTGAGTAGGAAAGGGCTGGTTCAGTCATTTCCTGATGTTCTAAATCAGTGTTTTTCAAATTTGGCAACTTGTTGACAAGTAGACATCAACTCCTAAGAATTCTCCAGCTTGCGTTTTAGCTGGAGACTTCTGGGAGTTGACACCTAAATCGGTAAAAGTTGGCAAGTTTGAAAAAGACCAGTCTAAATGGTCATCTGGAAGGAGCACTACAGTGCTTGAAGTGGACTGTGATGAGAAAAAAAAACCAACAGGTGATTTTCAGATTGTTTCTTGGGGTTTGTGGAAGAAAAACAATTGTGGTGTGGAAGTGCCACGAAGATAACCTGGGATCAGAGGTGGGTTTCACATATGTTTACCATTGGTTTGCCACGCGCATGCCTGCTTGCTTCATGAGCCTGTGCGCCTTCTACCCATGTGCGCGGCCTTCAGTGCATGTGTTTTGCTTATGTGCGTGGTTTGCACACATTCACGTGGCTTAGAAAATGTGGCTAAATAGAACAGCATAGAGCCGGGACAGGGGCGGGGTCACCACTATTGGTTCGCTCTCAGGTCGCCACTACCGGTTCACCCAAACCGCTCCGAAACGGCTGAATACCACCTCTGCCTGGGATGCCAAATAGAGAATCCATTGACTGAGATGAGCATCACAGCCTATATCCCGTGGTAATGAAGTTCAGAGAGGAGCAAAGGGACTCAAAAGGGTTCTCAAATGACTGAAAAGAGAACAATATATCGTGGGGTGGTATATCTATGCATCTCCATTTTTATGTGAGGTCGTTACAGCCTATACGTAATGAAACATTCACCCTATCCTTTCAACTACTTTCCTTGAAGGTGAAAATGGAATTTCAGTGTGGGATAAAGAGGCAAACAGACAGAGTAGAAGGGAGAGGGTGGCGGGGAAGCATATGTGCCTCCAAAAGAAGAGTGCCACTCAGGAAGGAAAAATACACCTGAATAACAATAAAAACTTCACTTTGGAAGATAAATCCATTTATATAAAAGAAACAGAATGCCATACATAGAGAGGTTGGTTTTCTGTTCTGTTTGCCAAACCCAAGTTGGCAAGACTTCCAGAAAGAAAAATGTTCCAGAAAACAGGACATATGTATGCTCCACAGGCCCTTCACATAATTCAAACCAGTGTTGCTTTCCAACCTGCCTGAAGGAATTTAGAGCAACTTTTCTCTGTGTCAGATGCCGAGGCTGTCCTGTAGCCTCCAGAGATGTTAAACATCACACACACACACAAACACACACACAGAGAGAGAGAGAGAGAGAGAGAGAGAGAGAGAGAGAGAGAGAGAGAGAGAGAGAGAGAGAGAGAGAGAAAGAACAGGGGGTGGGGGAGAGAGAGAGACTGACATATATATTTCCTACATATCAGTTTTAGTTTCTGTTAGTAGAAGAATTCTGAACTTTTGAACGACTGAGAGAATATTAGCACCTGGATGTGTGTCCGTAAACTGCACACTTCATAAGAGTGATCTGACAGATGAGGTGTTTTAATAGGACCACCAAAATCAGCCAGAATAAGGATTTCATTTCTTAAAGCTAATCACTGTAGCCTCGGTATATCATGAAGTGGTTATGGTGAGAGATTTGAACAATTACTACATTTTCTGGAATCTAGTGTTCTTCCAAAAATAAGAGGTTAGAAAAATTATTCACTTTTGTTGAGGATAATTTCTTCTTAGAGAAATTTCTTCCTAGAGAATCTGCCTTCGTGGATCTGATCATTGAAGGAAGGAGATCCTTGAAGCCATTTGTCTGAAATGGTATAAGGTTCCTGCCCACGCAGGGGGTTGGACTAGAAGACCTACAAGGTCCCTTCCAACTCTGCTATTGTATTGTATTGTATTATAAGATTTTAAAGTGGTAAGAACTTTTGAGATCAAGGAACAACCGTTTGTTAGAATTATGGATTTTAAGAGTTTGGTAAAAAATAATAATAAATACAGTCGCATACAAATTATGGGACCCGATTGTAATAAACGAAGGAAAATTGTAAGACATTACCATGTGAAGAACACCACATATCGATATTATATAATACCACATATTATATTGGTATTATAGCCAGCTGTGGTTCCTTGAAAAGAATTAAGAACAGCACTCTCAAATGATATTAGGGAAGAAATAAACCACGAAATATCTAAAGCTGATGTGATTTGAACAGGCAGCTCACAAGAGAGTTGATATTAAAGAAGATGCTTATTGAACATGGTAGGAAGGGCTTATGACCAAATATGTCTACAAATTTTAACCCCAAAATGAAGAAATGACGTCAGGAAGACAGAGGTAGAAAATAAGCTAAAGTCAGCAAGAGACGCAAAATCCATCAAGGAGGGTTCCTTCAAATATGATCATAGGAATGAGGAAATAGAAGGCTTCAACCGAAACATAGATGATGCCAATCACCTGGAATTCTTTTCAGCCTTAGATAGGAGTATTTAAAGCTACCGGACTGTCCACAGAGGTCCAAGAAAACACCAGATTAACTATCATACCACAGGCCAGAAGAACAAAATTAACTCACAACAGAGGACAGAGTAGCCCTCAGAAAAACTAAAAAAGGACCAAACTATTATCATTTTGTTGGGAGACAAAGGGTGAACCACAGTTATTATGGACAGATTATAATATATACAAAAAGTGAAAGTAGAGGACAAAGAAACTTACATCCCAGTGAACACCAATACAATACAGAAATTAGACAATTAGCTCAAGAGTACTTTCAGTTCTGAGAAAGTTCTCAGAACTTTCATCAAGAAAGGCCAAATTATCAAAGAGGAAACATGGCAAATGAGGAGCATCTTCCCATGCTTCTACGTACACCCCAAAATACATAAGCCAGACATACCTTTGCACCTAATTGTATTATTACCAGGGGCCACTACCTAAAACATCACAAAATAATTAATAACAATGTTTGAACACCCGAAAGGGGAAGCAAATACTCCAACTATAGTGCCTTTAAACAATCAGAAATATGAGTATAGATTAGAATGAAAACATGGTCTCATTTGAGGTCACAGCCCTTTTCATAGACCCAGAATTAGCCAAAGAATCTTGCTCCACAGCATACCTGACCTAGCAAGTTAGCAAATCAATAGACACATATACATAAACAATATCCACATACTGTGCAAAAAAGGGACAATCAATGAGCCAAAAAGGGAACAAAAAGACAAAAAAACATTCCCTTCAGTAATCAATACCCAGGTGAACATATATTAACTCCAAGTTTAATATCAGACCAAAAATCAAGAAGTAAATGATACTCCCATCAAGGAGCTGCCAAACAAGCCAATAGTAAATAGCCCAGCCAAAGAACCTCCAAGGCCATTCCCACCAACACTGTTAGGGAAGGCTACTAGACTATAAAGTGACAGAAAACCCCAATCCTCAATAGCATTAATGTTACCTAGTTTGGCTACTGAAACATCTGCAAAACAACTAAACTCAGAGAGCACCAAAAAGTCCTCATTTTAACCCTAAGTTACAAATATTCTCCTTTATTTATCTGGTGATGTAACCAGTTCAAGAATAAGGAGTTGGCATCCATTCTGTTCCTTTCATATCATTTCCTTTTCTGTTACTGAAACTTAGTTTATGCATCTAAGCTTTCTCTCTCTCTGACTTTTCTATTTCTATTTCTTGTCCCTTTTCATGAATGTTTTTTGTGGATATAGGTATAGCTTCTTTTACTGCAGCCCTTTTGGAAATTAAAAGTTTGATGTCATGTTACTAAATTTGATTTAGTAGTTTTCATTTTGCATTTCTGGATCATCTGAAATTTTGTGGAGGCCTAAAACATTTCCTGGTTTCTTTGAGGCCTCAAAAATGGTGGACACTCTGCAGTATTCCTTTTGCCCAAAGTCTTTCCCTTAGATTACTATATGTGGACTGCAAAAATCTGGTTGACCACTAGATGGCAAAAGGAGATATAGAATCTTCTCTTTTCTTTCTCTGCCACCTAGTGATTATTCAAAGCTTTACAACCCAGATGTGGTAGCCCTATTTTCCATAATCTTCTCTCATAGCTTTTTTTAATAGGAAAAGCAGAAATGATTTTTTTTTTAAAAGTCAGTAAGCTTCACTTTCTCAAGCTTTAAGTGACTTCATTCATTCATTCATTCATTAAATGCAGATAGCTGCCCATCTCACATATATGGTATACACAATTTAAACAAAACAATTAAAAAACATTTAAAAGATTTAAAAGATAAGAAAGGTTTGGAGTATTCCTAAAGGTAAGCTAAATATTATGATGGAATCTGGTCGTTATGTAGGCCAAGTTGTACAACTATTATTAATAGATTAATAGCCTCACTCTCCCCTTCCACTGCATAGCCAGATGAGATAAATTTGTGCAATAATACAGAACAGAATAGAATAACAGAATTGCAAGAGACCTTGGAGGTCTTCTAGTCCAACCCCCTTCTCAGGCAGGAAACCCCATACCATTTCAAACAAATGGTTGTCCAATCTTTTCTTAAAAACTTCCAGTGTTGAAGAATTCACAATTTCTGGAGGCAAGTTGTTCTACTGGTTAATTGTTCTAACTGTCAGGAAATTTCTTCTTAGTTCTAGATTGCTTCTCTCCTTGCTTCTCTCCTTGATTAGTTTCCATCCATTGTTTTTGTCCTGTTCATATTTATATTGCACATACGATTTGAGCGAATGGATTCAAGCTTAGATCAGTTACTTGTCCTTATAAAAAATCTCACGTTTTATTAAAACAGAAATATGTGGATGCGCAGATTGAGAATGCTACTGAGAAATGAGCAAAAGCCACAGAAATAAATTCAATAGTTCAGAATCCTTTCTGCTGGACACATATCTAGATAAAGCAACAAGAAAAGGAAAACATTTAAAACTGAAACATCAATCTCTATATTACTGAGCATCCATTACCTTGGATCTTGAAAACTATCCCCTGAGTGATGACTGGCAGATAGCTTAACTTTTTTATGCTGATCTCTCTTGATGCCCTGTTTCAGTTTTTGCTAGCTTGTGCATTTCTTCTTCTTTTTCTACTCCACCTCTGTTTCTTTCTCTTTTCCTTTTTTAAGATATAATTTTTATTGAAAATATTTTATAGCTACAGATACATAAGGAAAGAATTAAGGAAAAAGAGAAAAGAAAGATAAAAAGTGCGAAATATTAAAAAATCAAGACAAGAAAAAAAAATCAAAAGATGCATCTTCTGATTTTCTTTACAATGGTGACAAACACAATTATTACCATTTCCACTCTCCCCAATAATTCAACATGGTTTCTTTCTTCCAAGAAACAACCCCTTTTAATTCAGTAGTTTCCAAAATCATCAATTCACTTTCAGCAAAAAGTCCATAAAGGGTTTCCAATTTTTTTTTTGTAAAAGTAGTTATTGTTCCTTCCCTAATCAGAGAAGTCCATCTGGCCATTTCAGCAAGTTCTACCATCTTCACAATCCATTTGTTTCTGTCTTTCAATTGTTTAGAACCATTGCCAAACTACACTTATGAGATCAGGATAACAAACTTATAAATAACTGTTAGTTAGAGTTTCTATATATTTGCTTCCATTTAGTTGTCATCCAGGTTTTTGTGATCCAGGTCTTGTAGCACTATGACAGATCACACCAAGTTTGATACTATATCTTGAAGAACTTGGATTCTGCTCTAGTTTCACTGATATCATACAACCATTTAACTCCTTTTAAAAAGCATGGACTAATCAGATATGGGCTATGGAAATTCTGGATGACTACTACATGGCAACAAAGAGTTTTGTGATTGAGGTTTGGTATCCAGAGGATTAGGTTAAGTATCAAAAGTCAGACAAGAGTAAGAAGTGCTTAAGGGTTCATTTCAAAAGAGCTGTTCTTGGGAATTCATCTGGCTCAGCATGCTTGGATAATCTTGTGGCTGGATCATATTTGATGAGCACCAGCTAAGTTGACTGTCCACTCAGTACATCATGGATATGCAACTGGATGGGTGGTAACAAACTCAGGCTCAACCCGTCCAAGACTGAGTGGCTGTGGCTTCCGGCGCCTCGGTTCAGCCAGATTATTCCAACTCTGGCCATTGGGGGCGAAACACCGGCCCCCGTGGAGAGGGCGCGCAATTTGGGTGTCCTCCTGGATTCCCGGCTGTCTATGGAAGATCATGTGGCAGCCGTGGCCAGGGGGGCGTTTCATCAGGTTCGCCTGATGCGCCAATTGCGCCCCTTACTGGACCGGGGGGCCTTACGCACAGTCACTCAAGCACTCGTCACCTCTCGACTCGACTACTGTAATGCTCTCTACATGGGGCTTCCCTTGAGGTGCACCCGAAAGCTGCAGCTAGTCCAGAACGCAGCCGCGCGGGTGATTACGGGAGCGCCTAGACACTCCCACATAACACCTATCCTGCGCGAGCTGCACTGGCTTCCTGTGGTCTTTCGGGTGCGCTTCAAGGTTTTAACGACCATCTTTAAAGCGCTCCATGGCTCGGGGCCTAGTTATATGCGAGACCGCCTCCTGCCCCATACATCTCTTAGACCGATACGCTCCCACAGAGAGGGCCTCCTCAGGGTGCCGTCGGCTGGACAATGCCGACTAGCGACACCCAGGGGGAGAGCCTTCTCTGTGGCGGGCCCAGTCCTCTGGAACGACTTACCCCCTGAACTCCGCACCATCTCCGACCTCCGCCTCTTCCGCAAGTGTCTGAAGACACACCTATTTTACCTAGCCGGCCTAGCGTAACCTCCACACTGACCATTAGATAGTTTTTAAACTTGGGATTTTAATTTGGTTTTTAGCGCAGGGTTTATTTATTAAAATAAGTATTTTAAATTTCATATATTTTATATTTTGTATGTATTTTAACATCCCTGTGCGCCGCCCTGGGTCCTAACAAGGAGAAGGGCGGGATATAAATTTAATAAAATAAATAAATAAAAATAAAAATAAAAAAAACTAGATCAAACTTAATGACCACTGGTGCACTAAAAATTGGTTAGTTCTCTATTCCATTGTTGGAAGCAACAATTGTTATTTGTGATCCTATTTGACTGATTATCTTGTGGCATAAATACTGCCTGTCTGATAGGGGTTTCTAATATATTGTTATTGTTATTATCTATATGGTAAACTTGTTCTTCCTTCTTTATCCTTTGAAACATAATGTGTTTGAACCAATTTAGCTTTTGGTATTCTAAACTGATCAACATTTTCATGTTTCTTTCAGGCCATGAATAAATCCTATTGGTACTCCCAGCCCTTAAAAATTGCTAAGTAATAACTCTCACCAGAAGTTTGATACTACATCTTGAAGAACTTGGTTGTGATGGCTGGACAGTTATAGTTTAGCATTATCTGGAGAGCCACTTCATATCTTAGAGAGATGTATGTGACTATTCACAGCTTAAGTAACATACTGAAAAGGAAGGAATCTGGAAAACTCTAATAATAGTTTCTTTCTTCTTAGATGAATTAGGAGAAGGTTGCTTGCATTGTTTGAAAACACTGAACCTCTGTTCTCTATAGGTACCTGTAATCATTCTTTTGAAGCATTTGCCAACCTCTGATCCAGATATCCTTCTTACGTTTATTTTATTTATTGGTTTTATTAAATTGGTATGCTGCCCATCTCTTTACCAAGTGAATCTGAGCAATTATTGTAACTGTTATTGAGTTACTAAACTCTTACGAGTTGTTAAGCTATAATTGAGATATTGTTTTAACTTTAAATTTATGAAATTTATGTTTAATTATATTGTTGTATTGTGTATTGTCAGAGCATTGTAGTGGATTAAAATATAATAGCAAAACAAAAAAGCAGGTACAATTTTAAAGCAAAGACAAATACCATAGTTGAAAGACATGAAAATTTTAAGCAAAGCCCTGATGATCATTTAATACCTGCAGAAATCAATCGACAGTATTTATAGCAACTGAGTTAATGTAACGGTAATTAAATGAATGTTTTTCTTCCATCCCTGCCTACTGATAAACTGGTAAAGGATGCTGTAATCAGGACTGATTTGGGATCTTCTGGAAATTTGGATATGTGCTATATTAGAAGGATGGGATAACAAAATAATCTGTCTGCAGCAGGATATACCTAACGCATCAGCATTTTCTCTGATAAGAGCATTGTTTCTGGGTGTGTCTGTGTATTGTGTGTGTGTGTGTGTGTGTGTGTGTGTGTGTGTGCATAATCTCTTCATATTACAAAAGTATAGAAATCTTCATTGCATCTCCAACTGTGAACTATTTCATGCTGCATCACAGGGAAATGTCTGTGGACAGAGAGATAAGGCATAGTTTCTTAGTTATCTCTATAAAATAAATACTAGAAAAGTATAACAAAACCATTATCACTATATCACCAGTGGGATAGTAGAGCAGATTTTACCTGTTTTGTACTAGTGGAAGTAGAAATATCCTATGACAGATGTTTGAATTTACAAACAATTCTGAGAGAACAAAAGACAGTTCTGAAATTAATACAATACAATACAATACAATACAATACAATACAATACAATACAATACAATACAATACAATACAATACAATACAATACAGTACAATACAATAGCAGAGTTGGAAGGGACCTTGGAGGTCTTCTAGTCCAACCCCCTGCCTAGGCAGGAAGCCCTATACCATTTCAGACAAATGGCTATCCAACATCTTCTTAAAGACTTGAAGTGTTGGGGCATTCACAACTTCTGGAGACAAGCTGTTCCACGGATTAATTGTTCTAACTGTCAGGAAATTTTGCCTCAGTTTTAAGTTGCTTCTCTCCTTGATTAGTTTCCACCCATTGCTTCTTATTCTGCCCTCAGGTGCCTTGGAGAATAGTTTGACTCCCTCTTCTTTGTGGCAACCCCTGAGATATTGAAACACTATCATTTCCTCCTACTCCTTCTTTTCATTAAACTAGACATACCCAGTTCCTGCAACCGTTCTTCATGTTTTAGTCTCCAGTCTCCTATTTATCTTTGTTGCTCTTTTCTGCACTCTTTCTAGAGTCTCCACGTCTTTTTTATATCATGGTGACCAAAACTGAATGCAGTATTAAGTAGAAGGAATTGCAGATATTTTTTGTGGGAAGAAAACAGAAAGCAAAAAACAAGTTTAAGCTAAAATCCGGGTAATATCCTGTGTTGTTATGTCATCACCTCAGACAATTCCCCACTGACACCATGATGCAATGGCAGGCACCTTCTTAAGATATACAAAACTGCCTGATTCACTTTATCAGCTGAATCTGGAGCTCCAGAAATACCTTAATCTGATTTAAAGTGTGTAGAGATTCTCAGTCATCCAGAGCATGGTTGTCCCAAAGGTGCTTTTTTAGGAGGCAACTGGACTTTGTTTTTTCTTTTGAAGACCTTTCACTTCTCATCCAAGAAGCTTCTTCAGCTCTGACAGGATAATGAGGAATGGAAGAATCTTGTAAGAGCTGAAGAAGCTTCTTGGATGAGAAGCGAAATGTCTTCAAAAGAAAAAAAAACAAGAAAGTCCAGTTGCCTCCTTAAAAAAAAGCACCTTTGGGACTTAATTTGATTTATTATCTGGATCAAGAGTAGGATTTGGAAAAAAAAAATAAGCTCCATTTTCTCTGGGAAAGTTTTCCCTGTTTTGAGGAAAAAATTCCCAGCATGGGTGGATTTCTTCTCTTCCTTAAATGAGAAAACGATGGGAGCTTTGCTCCTGTTGCACTTTTTCTTGGATAGGCCTAGAAAGTGGTAGAATGAAAGGATTCTTTTTAAAAAGGAAATGTCTCCCTCCACACAGCAAATTATGCACACTCTCTCTAGAAGAATTTGGGAGTCTGCAATCCAAGGTTGTAAGTCATTTTTATTGGAAGCCCTTCTACCCAGTTTCAAAAAGGCTGCTTGTGTCAGGAACGGTCCTCCGCAAAAGACCCCGATTCACTGTGGAATTCAGGCTTGATACAAATCCAGAACATATCCTTGAAATCAAGCAGAGAGGAATCTCTACTGCAGGGGTTCCTAAACTTGGCAACTTGAAGACTTGTGGACTTCAACTCCCAGAATTCTCCAGCCAGCAGAGCAGAGCTGGCTGCAGAATTCTGGGAGTTGAAGTCCACAAGTCTTCAAGTTGCCAAGTTTGGGAACCCCTGCGTCTAACTGGCATTGGGTATTTGTCCAGCTAGCTCCCTACTGCGACCTCTGCAACATCTCTTGCAAAAGTTTTTCCCCCCTTACTAGTGGCCTGATCCTCATTAAAGTGAATGCGAAACTTCTGACTTTTAGCTTGTCTTATATCCCTGAGCATTGTGCTGCATGGCAAGGCAGCTCTTGGCACCTTTTTCCATCCAACATATTAGATTGTGCAATTTTAGATAGGGCTGGTGGCCTGGATTGATGGAGCTAGCTGCGGGTGCTAAATTATGCAAGGTATGTGACTCCCATAAAAGACCATATGCAAGCATGAAGCATATTTGCATCCTACTTTCTGAAATGGCAGGGTTGCTGCTATTTTCATAAATTACTCAGCACCATGGGGCCACCAGTGTTTTGGCCACGTAATAAGGAAAGCTCAGAGATTCAAAGAGGAAGGGAGCCAAAGAGCTAGCATTGGCTATGACTTCCTGGAACACATCCATCGCATATTTGGAGATGTGCTTGTATAGTGTCTAGAGCAGAATATTTTTATATGATGGCTGTTTATACGCAGTATAACTGTTTATACAGCGGTGTACACAAGAAACAACTGTGTATCCAATGAGGCACAATATAAAAAAAAAAAACCCTGCTCCTCCTCTGT
Organism: Rhabdophis nuchalis; assembly: GCA_039707465.1. Taxonomy (NCBI): domain Eukaryota; kingdom Metazoa; phylum Chordata; class Lepidosauria; order Squamata; family Natricidae; genus Rhabdophis; species Rhabdophis nuchalis. Next base: position 61,506,913 of record CM077643.1, on the reverse strand, counting down.
AATTGCCTCGTGGCTTCTCCTTTGTGACCCAACTATAAAAAAGGAATCTTAGCATGTTCAATATAATGTGCATATAGATGCAGAGATTAGATCACAGAACTAATGCAAGTCATAGAAAATAGAACTTGCATCTCTTTGCTTTTCCTAACTTTTGCAAGAAATCTTTTGCTGCTTATAATAGCAATCTTTATTGTCATTGTACTAAAATTACAATGAAATTGGTTATAACATTGCATCAATCATCCTTCCTATCCTTCCAAATATGTTGACTATAATCTTATGTTTCCCAGTTATGCCAACTGGAAATTATGAAAGTTGCAGTTTAATATGGGGATTAGGCAAAGAAAGATGTACTAAAACCATATTTTGGACTCCATTTCCTGATGGACTGATGCTGTACTTTTAAACTCAATAACTTCAGCTGGAAAATGACATCGCAGTGAGTGTTGATCACATTAAATCCATTCCACTTAAGCAATGTTAATCCAAAGCCTGCAGCCTTTCACTTTTCTCCCAGATGTGAAATTCCTGTCTGAATGCACTCCCCCTTTACAGGAGACAAATGTAAAAGTTGCATTTGAAAGATGCCAGCTGTGGTCCTACCCCAGGTTTATTCATATGGGACCTTTACTAGGTCAACTTAATACTTGACTACTGCTTATTATCCCATCAGTCTTCAGGGACAACCCATGATCTAATTGCCCAGCATTTATGTTGCCTGGCAACCATAAATACAGAGTAATAATCCTTAAAGGGACAGTGTAGAATTTCATGCCCCTGCAGTGAAGTACACTTCATTTCCCAGAGCACCCTGGGTTTTTTAATTCAGTGAATAAAAATGTGTAATGAATAATTAATTATGTGCTTGAAGGCACAATAGCTGCCTACTTTTGAATATTCATCAGTGGCATTATTAATTCACTAGAATTCCCGAGGAGCAGTAGGATAGGTTTTTAGCCTAGCTGGAGGACTTAACAGATAGTGTTTTGCAACACGAGCAAACTTTTTTTTAAAAAAAAACAACAGATTTTGTTTGGGAGGGTATATTTAAAAAAAAACAATTTCTTTGCAGGAAAATATATATATACATCCCAGCTACTAGACAGAAATAGGCAAAACTGCAGAATAACAGCTGATTTTACGATCAAGATGCATTTTTCAACTAAGTGTACTTTACCAAAGCCTTCTCTTCAATGTTTTGAGGCTCAAAAAAAGCCCTTTTCTTTTCAAGTGGAGAACTCCCATTGCCATGGTGAAATTTTATGGGCTGAATTTAAATGATTTCCCTTCGCCCTCACATTTCCGCCCCAATAAATGTTTTTCATGCTGAATTTTTTATGTCAACCAGTCATCAAAAATAAGTAAATAGTATGTCAAGAGAATGAGATTTAGGGTAGAAATCAAAAACTTTATGTGGTTGAGCAGGAAGGCTCAGAACAGAGTCAAGATGGATTCCTCATTTGGAATTAAAACACCTTTCTCACTACAAAGCTCTCTTGGTGAAACTATAAAGTCCAGAAGCTAAAATTAATGCTGCTGTTTATAAGGAGCTCCTTTATCAGAAGCGAAGTATTGGCAATCTTATAGAAGGACACAAGAACATTAAAGTGTATTTACAAATGTTAATTTTGTGGTTTCTCTCACATGGAAGAGTAAGGATCTCTGCTATGATGATTATGATGCTACTAAGGTTTTGGGGAAAATATACGACATGGAGCTGTGATTCGAACAATCTCATCCCTGGAAAAAGAAATGTCAGTCAACAGATCAGATGTATATGTGTTTAATGTGCATGTCCAGTTTGTTCCATATTGTGGTGCAGGGGTGGGCTTCAAAAATTTCAGCAACAGGTTCTCTGTCCAGTTGCTGGGTGAGCGTGGCCATGGTGGGCGTGGTGTAGTCGGCCTCCTGCATCACAGCTAGGGGCGCTGTTCACTTTCCCCAGGCTCTGGAGGCTTTTTTCAAATCTCTGGGAGGGTTAAAACTACCTCCCCTGGACTCTGGAGGCCTTCCGGAGGCTGGAAATGGGCCTATTTCTGGCCTTCCGAAACTTCCAAGAGTAAGGTGACCAGACGTCCTGCTTTTGGCAGGACAGATCCGCATTTCAAGCATCTGCCCCGCGTCCCACAGCCTCTTAAAAATATCCCGCTTTTTGGCGGCAGGGGCCGGGTGGGCGGCGGGCGCTCTGCACGCGCTCAGAGGCGCGGGGCACGGGCAGGAAGCAGCGGGTTGGCAGGCAGGCAGAAGGGGAGGGCCAGTGATGGAGGAGCCAGGTCCAGGCATGCAGCAAGCAGCGGAAGAGGAGGACAGCCTGCCGGAGCCCACACGGCCCTGAACTTCTTTGCACCGCGCCGGGCGCCCATGGTGGAATGGGCGGGCTCTCTCAGCGCATCGCGGTGCGGCTTAAAGAAGTTCAGGGCTGCACAGGCTCCAGCAGGCTGTCCTCCTCTTCTGCCGCCTGCTGCCTGCCTGGGTAAGGTGACCATCCATCCCGCTTCTGGTGGGACAGTCCCGGTTCACCAGCAGATGTACTGCACCCCGCCCCCTCTTCAGAATGTCCCACTTTTTGCGGGCAGGTGACTCGGGCGGCTCAGGCATCGGGGCCGAGGGGGCGGGGGCGGTCCGGCGCATCACACGCCTGCGCAGAGGGCCCGAGGCGGCCGCTTTCAGCTTGGGCCATCAGTGATCTTGCCGGCATGATGGGCTGACAGCGGCCATCTCGGGCCGCCTTTCCCCTTCCTGCCCGAGCCAGTAGCTCTCAGCGCCGCTGCCTTTAAAGAGGGTCCCACGGGGGCGGGTGGGAGCATGCCGTCTACACAGGCGCGTGCCGCGCCGGAGCGTGCGCCCCCCATGGGACCCTCTTTAAAGGCAGCGGTGGGCGGCGGGCTGGCGGCGCAGAGGAAGGCGGCCCGAGCCCACCGCTTCCTGCCCCGCCTTGCGCCTCTGAGTGCGTGCAGAGCGCCCGCCGCCTGCCTAGCCCTGCTCCGCCGCCCCACCAGATGCCTACCTGCAGGTGCCCTGCTCGGGGGGGGGGGAAGGGAGGGAGGTCAGCCTGCGCGCCCCCGGCCAGCGAGGGAAGTGTGTGGCGAGGCTGCAGAGCTGGGTAAGGCCGCTGCACACACCCCTCCCAGTCGATGGTGTCCCGATTTGTGAGTTTGAAAATCTGGTCACCTTATCCAAGAGGCCTGTTCTCTCCCCCTCCTTGAGCAGGCCTTGCACTTACCACACATCCAAAACGGGCTGCATGGAGACTCCTGTGAGGAGCCTGGTGGGGTGGGAGGGGTAGCCTGGGGTTGGATTTGGAAGTTTTCCAAACTGGCTACAAGTTCTCCCAAACCCATAGCAGCCCTGTTGTGGTAGAATAAGGTGACCAGATTTTAATATTGGAAAAGCGGGACACCATTGCCCGGGGGGGGGGGGCAGTGGATTTTCTTTTCTTTTCTTTTCTTTTCTTTTCTTTTGCAGTAATTTTTTTATTCATTTTGGGGGGAAAAACACAAATAAGGCAGACATATTCAAAAAAAAAGAACATAAGAAGCCATCTTCCATTACAAATTACGAATCATAAAAATTATATCAATTAATCATAAAGTGATTATGATCGATGCTCCTCCCTCACCGGCCCGCCACTTCTGCCTGCCCAACAGCCTGCTCCGGCCGCTGCTTCCTGCTGCTTCCTGCCGCACCCTGCGCCGCTGCCCTGGCCCCAGGCTCCCTCTGAGTGCGTGTAGAATACAAAAGAGATATTTTTGAATCAAAAACTATTGCACAACACTTGGAGAAGGTGTGTAATCAGAATATGGCAATCTGTTTCATATAGAAACAGAGACCTGGTTTAATTACCCTTTATTTCGTACGTTTTAAGTGCACTCAACGAACGTCATGTGATATTGTATCTGTAACTTGTTTTCACTTAAGACTGGAATTCTAACACCTTCCAATTAAAAGCCTCAAAAATAAGTCTTTCTTTTAAAAAAAATAGCAAAACACTTGCACAGTAGATTATCGTTTGGCTTTAAAGTGGATCCTAGTCATATTTATATGGTTAAATAGAATGTTCAGTGTCAGAGCAGAAAATAAATAAAATGAGATTATAATTAGCCAATTTAAAATACCATACATAAAAACCTACTGAAATAAAAATGGCTAGAAAACAGCAGAGAAGAGGCTTATTTTCCAGTCTGGGATCCTATTAACAAGCCCAAATTTACCCCAAGTTTACTACTTGAAGATCACTGAAATAATTAATGCAAGACTTCAGTGAATTTACATATGAAATCTATTAGAACTTGAATAATATATTCTATGATGTGTTTATTTAATATTTCATATAATATACTGATTTTCTAAATAAGGCATTTTCAGAATTCATAGGTACTATGCAAACCAAATCCCAATGAAATTAATGGGATTTATCACTAAAACTAATGTTGCTTTTGAAAAAGTTTTATTGGGTTTTACAAATTTTATAAAAATAGGATAAAGGAATATAAGGAATAACAAAGACATTTTGAGAACCTCTATGTCGGAGGTGTCGGCCCCCTCCGAGGCTTCATACAAAAAAAATAGGTAATACAATAAATTTTCATTTTTTCTACAAAGTGGAAAGAGATACAAATATTTCATTTTAAAATCTATGCAATCAATCATTTATAAACATCCAAATAAGAGTTATACTAAATAGAAAAAAGTCACTTGTGAGATCTAAGTCTTTTGGCAATTGTATCTTCCTCTCCCTGACCTCCAGTGGGCGGGGCCGTGGCCCCCTCCGTTCCCCCATTTTCGTCCTCCAGGATTGGGGAGTGTTTTTTAAGAAAGGCTTCCACCTCTGCAATTGTTTTAATTCTTACTCTTCCCCCCTCCCAGAACACCAACATTCCCTCGGGCATCACCCACTTGAACCACACCCCCTTTTTAAATAATCTTTTTGATAAGAAGGAATATTTCCTCCTTATCTCTCTAATCTTTTTCGGGATCTGTTTCAAGATGGCAATCTCATTCTGTTGATAAATTAAGGGACCGTCTCTCTGTGCTCTCAGGATCCCTTCCCTTGTTGACCTTCTTACAAATTTAATATGTATCTCTCTGGGTACTTCATTTATCCTGGCATATGCTGAATTAATTCTATAAATCAGATCGATGTCCCCCCAAATATCTTCTTTACTCTTTTTTGTATAATCTGCTAATATTGTACACATTAAATCTTTCAAATCCTCAGAGCTTGATTCAGGAATGTTCTGAAATCTTAAAAAGTAAGACATCCTTTCAAAATCCATCCTAGACATATGACCAGCCAAATCAACTATTTCATTGTGAGAACTTTTTAGCTCTTCCCTTATCTCAGCCGTCCCCCCCTCCAGTCCATCAATTCTTTGTTTGTTTTCCATTAGTGCTTTCTGTGTCTCCAAAAGTTCTAATTTTGAACTAACCTTGTCTTTCCGGATTTCTTTAATTTCCTTCATAATGTTTTGAAGAGTTTCCTCTATTGCTGATAACTGTGTAGCTTCCACCTCTGTTTCTTTGGATAACATTGAAGTAATCTTAGGTTGGAGTGTCTGCTTTTTTGAAGCCATAATGAAAGTTATGAGTTCTTGTCACTAATATGGCATCTGTTGGAGAGGCAGTCCGTGAGGCAAGGAGAGAGCAAAAGCCAATGTCCAAATTCAAAATTCAGTTTGCTTATAATCCAGAGAGAAAACAATTTCTTAAAGGAAATCAGATGAAAAAAAACAAAGAAGGCACATCAGGGAAAGGTCCAATTAATCAATTACGTTCATCCATTAATAAAAAGAGAAAAACAGTCCCGAACACAAGGGCATGTCAGCAATTTTCCAAGAAAAGTATGTTTCCTGAGAACAAAGGAACACCATCTTCCCCCGCCCCTCTGAAAGCCGCCGAGAGCTAGCAAAAGTCATTTCAATTGTTGCCAGACTTAGATACAAAGTATCCAGAGATCGTAAAGGAAAGACTTTCACTTATGGTTTTAAAAAAAAATAGGATGTTGGTTCCTCCATCTCCCCAAGCCTGGGGAACATTTCTAAACGCCGCTTTTTTTTCCTTTCCAAGGTTTTTTTTTACAAACTCCCCCCTCCTTCTTCTTTCAAACTGAAAGTTGAGACCATTAAAGCAAAAACACTCACGATCCACTTTGCAGCCAGGAGCCTCGGTGTTGCCTTCAACCCCAGTGTTTCAATCCTTCTTTAATCGAAATAGCTGTTCCGGCTCTCCATCGGCGAAGGGGACGAAAGGGAACTCCCCCCCGCAACTTGTTCTCCTGCGCCTAGGTCGAAGCAGGGGCCACCCCCCCGACCGCCGTCAGGGTGGGGGGATTCCCTGCAAGCCGCCCGTACAGCGGGGGCCCTTTACAAGAGCCCCCTACCCCCGGGGGGGGCACAGAAGCAACCAAGTGGCGGACGAGTACAAGACCCAACCGTCGCCGCCGGCCAACCGGAAGGAAGTCACTAAAACTAATGTTCATATTCATTGCAATGGTAATTCTCATAGAGGTTATGTTGAATTTTAAGGCATAGACATCCCCAAGTCAGGTTTGATTCTTGCTGGCTTCATGGATTTACTTAATCAAGTTCCTTAACAACAATACAGACAGTCCTCATTTAGCAACTGTCTCATTTAATGATGGTGTTGAAAAAGTAACTTTAGGACCAATCCTCTCATTTATGACTTTTTGTAGTCCACAAAAGCTAAGGAAAGCTGAAATTAGATTACAAGCAGTATAACGGTTTCATTTAATGATCACTTTGCCTAACAACTCAATTGTTGTTCCCAATTTTGGTCACTAAATGAGGACTATCTGTATAAAAGGGTTAGAAATTATTTTCATCTGACCTTGGAGATTTAAACTTTATTTATTCAAAGTAAAAAGTTTTTAAAGTATCGAGATTTTACTGACTATATGAAGTAAACAAGATTTTACTTGACAAAGTATTTTTTCTTTACCATGTTTCTATCAAACTCAAGTCTCAATCATGCCCTTTCATCCTGCTCTTAAAAATTGCCTGATGGAACACATTCTTTCTTGTTGGCAAAGAATGAGTCTAAATAGAAGTAGAGTAGTTCTGTCTTTTCATTGTTATCTGTTACCTTTTAGCATTATCACTTAGCAGCTGATACACTGATCCTTTTATTTTCCTTTTACTTTGAAGACAGCTGGGGTAATCTTTTTTTTTACTGCTCTGAAGTTTAGCCTTAGTGACATCTTCTCTATAATTCCAAACTATAACTATAGACATGGCTATGATCTGGTCTTCTTTCCGCTGTGCATATGTAGAATTTTTTGTTTCAGATCTTCTCTGAGAATTTTCTGCAGGACTAGTTGCTTGGTTTGGAACTTGGGTGAAAATATGAATTTACTGGCATTCCTTTTATATTAATAATCCAAGTGGGGATTGCAAAGATGGCATGGTAACATGCCACCCTTTTCCTAAGCGGATACTTTCCCCACTGCTTCCAAACATGGAGAAGGTACAGCAGCAACTGAAGAGGAGAAGGAAGCAATCATTTCCAATTAAATGTGTACTTTGTAGGTTGCAAGAACTGGAAATGGTTGTAATGGTGGTGATATAGTAGTAGTAGCAGCAGCAGTAGGAGCAGTAGTAGTAGTAGTAACAACAACAACAACAACAATAATAATAATAATAATGTTGTGGGACATGAAACTTGTGGGACTTTCGAATACAAACAGATCTTCATTTGGAGCACAACACACCAGATATCATGGTTGTAGAGGGCCAAATTGTACCTTTTATAGATATCACTGTTCCTGGAGATGCCAGAGTCGAAGAAAAAGAACTAGAAAAAATAATGAAATATCGCGACCTGGCCATCGAAACTACACGGCTATGGATGAAGCATGTCACAGTAATACCCATTGTCATCGGGGCACTTGCCACCATGTCCAAAAATTTTACTAAATACATCAGCAAATTGCAGCTTCCTACAATAACGCCAGCGGAACTGCAAAAAACTGTGCTACTTGGAACATCTTACATTCTAAGAAGATACTTGGTTGATACCTAGGATGCTGGCAGCAAACCGTATCAACCACTAGCACCAGTCAATAGTATTTTCAATGCATTTTTAAATGTTCAGTTGGCTGAGTTTCATGTTTCATGAATAAAGTAAATAATGCTGCAAAAGGGCTAATTCTGGAGAAGCCAGAAGTTCAATTGCCAGTTCAAAAGCCCCTCTCTTCAATGAAGAAATGTCCATTTTTATTTATTAAATGTATTGGTTGCCCCAGAGTTAACTCGGGATGGCTTATAATATTGAAAGATAAAACTATATGAAACTTTATACAAATAAAATACTATAGAAATACAAATACAAACTAAAAGATGGAGAACTTGTTTTATAGTCTACATGACATGGACACCTGAGTCAGAGATCAGTTGGCTCAGCTGCCAAAGTTGGTGATCTCATGGAAGGTCAAACAGTTGTTTCACCTTTAAGACGAAAGTGATAAATGCATCCTTAAGGAACATCACTGTCCTGAAATTTGCCTTCTGGTTTCTAAAACAATATTTGTTTTTCCTCCTTTCCCCCCCAGCATGTTTGTGAATGTCTTTTGAATTTCTCTGAGTAGCATGCTTAATTCATTGTATTTTTGAAACAAAATTGTTGTCATTGTTGCTCTTGAACAACTTCCCAGTAACTGAAGCCATTGTGATTCTGTATTTTACATTTGGCAAACTTTTCTAGAACGTTGTGTCTAGTTCTGGGCATTCCCCTTTATGAACATAAGAATAGCCTTGCTGGAACAGGCCACAGCACATCTGGTCCAGCATTCTGTCTCACACAGTGGCTCACCATTTGCTTCAGGGTATTCCCAAGCAGATGTCTTCATCTGTTTATGATTCCCTGCAAATGTCTTCATCTGTTTATGATTCCCGGAGGGTGTCCTTAGGCATCCATAATGATAGCCATGGATACCCTTGTTCTCCATGAACTCGTCTAATCCTTTCTTAAAGGTGTCGAGGCTGACAGCTGTCACCACTTCTTCGGGCAGGGAGTTCCATAGACCAGTGATCCTCTGGGTGAAAAAGTACTTCCTCTTATTTGTTTGAGGTCTAGCTTCCAAAAGTTTCATGGAGTGCCCCCTAGTTCTAGTGTTGTGCGATAGGGAAAACAGTTTTTCCTTTTCTACTTTGTCCACACCGTGCATGATTTTATAGACTTCAATCAGGTCACCTCTCAGGCGCCGTCGTTCTAGAGTGAAGAGGCCCAGCTGTTGCAGCCTCAGATGGTTGCAGCCTCAGATGGTAATGAAGTGGAGTGATAGACTGGAGGCTCTTCAGAAGGGAGCTGGAATAATAAGAAACTGAAAGGCATGGTTTGTGATGTTGACTATGTTTAGCCTGAAGAAGCTACTCCTGCAGGAAAATGTGTTATTTCTTCAGGTGTCTGAAGGGCTATCTTACAAAAGATGGGCTGACAACATTTAGAATTGTTCCAAAAGACATAACAAAAAACAATAGTCTTAAATTATAAGGAAGCATATCTTAATTGAATATCAGGAAGACTCTGATCTTATGTAAGTAGCTAAGAGCTGTTCGGCACTGGAACGAAATGTTTTGAAAGGTGGCAAACTCTCTTTCACTGGAAATGTTTAAATGGAAGCTTGTTAATCATTTATTATGGATATTGTAGTAAATAATTCTGAAGAGTGCAGGAGGTTCATTTAGATCAGGGGTCCCCAACCCCTGGGCCGCGGACTGGTGCCGGTCCGTGGCTGGGTGGGAGCCGGGCCGCAGGGCTGGAGAGGAGGAGGAGGGGGCAGCCCCCTGAGCAGAGCGCGCGGGGGAACGCAGGTGCGGCTGTTCGCGCCGTTGGAGTGTGGCTCTTCCTCCTCCCTCGTCGGCGGAGGGACTCCTGGGCGCCGATTCCCTTCCCTGCTGGCATGCCGGCCACTCGTTTTTTTCCAGGGGCTGCGGAGGCTCCGCCAGCGGGGGAAGGAACTGGCTGGAGAGGAGGAGGAGGGAGGAGGGGGCAGTCCATTGGGCAGAGCGTGCGGGAGAATGCAGGAGGATGGTGGGGGCTCTTCCTCCACCCTCATCGGGAGGGTTGCTCCAGCGGCACACAGGAGTCCCTCCGTCGACGAGGGTGGAGGAAGAGCCCCCACCATCCTCCTGCGTTCTCTCACGCGCTCTGCCCAATGGGCTGCCCCCTCCTCCCTCCTCCTCCTCTCCAGCCCTGCAGCCACGGAGCCTGACCGAGCGAACGAGCGACCAAGCGCGGCAGGCAAGCTGAGGAGGCTGGGGGGGGGGACGACGATGACGACAGACACACATAGAGAGACAGAGAGAGGGAGGGAGGGAGAGAAAGATAGACAGAGACACAGAATGAGTGATTGAGTGAACGCAAGACAGACAGACACGCACACACACACAGAGTGGCAGAGATGGGCGGATGAAGGAGAGAGACAGAGAAAGAAAGAGAAAGAAATAGCGAGAGAAAGGGAAAGAGAGAGAAAGAGAGAAAGAAAGAAATAGCGAGAGAAAGAAAGAGAGACAGAGACAAAGAAAGAGAAAGAGAGAGAGAGAGAAAGAAAGAAAGAAAGAAAGAAAGAAAGAAAGAAAGAAAGAAAGAAAGAAAGAAAGAAAGAAAGAACTTATGACCACAGTTGAGGCCAAAAGTTTGCTTGCTAACCAAGATCATTGTTAAGTGAGTTTCACATTTTCCAAGTTGGCTCCGCCCACCCAGTCACATGACTGCTGAGCCACTCAGCCGGTTCGCAGAATTTTCTTTAAAATGAAACCGGTCCCTGGTGAAAAAAAGGTTGGGGACCCCTGATTTAGATGATCTCCAAGGCTCTTCTAATACTTGACATTCTGTGATTGTATGATGCTTCCCTGGCTACCCATATTTCCCAGCCTCCAAAAATCAATGTTTCTGTTAGGATTTAGTGGAAAGCTAGAACGTCTGCAAATGATCATTACAATTATTGAAAGATAATTGTAAAAAACAACACATTCTCAAAGGTATATATTCTTTGGCTAAAATAAGAACAATAATAATATGTTCAGCTCATAAAAATTCCATTGAATTTGTCTTATCCTCTGGGGAAAAAATGAAAATATATTCTCTTTGATACAATTGATAGAAAATCATTTAACATATAGGGAATTTACCTAAAAATATTTTTTCTCTAATGCCCATTGAGTCCTAGCTGATCAGGAGGGAATGAAGAGTAGCACATATATGCGAGACCGCCTCCTGCCCCATACATCCCTTAGACCGATACGCTCCCACAGAGAGGGCCTTCTCAGGGTGCCGTCGGCCGGACAATGCCGACTGGCGACACCCAGGGGAAGAGCCTTCTCTGTGGCGGGCCCAGCCCTTTGGAATGACCTACCCCCTGAATTACGTACCATCACCGACCTCCGCCTCTTCCGCCAATGTCTTAAGACATATTTGTTTCAACAAGCCGGCCTAGCCTAACCTCCCATGGGGACTTTTAGGTAGTTTTAAATTGGGTTTTTAAAATTTGGTTTTAGCGCAGGATAGGTTATTTAATAGTTTTTTAAATTATATTTATTGTTTTTTGTATGTTTTTAAATTTTCCTGTGCTCCGCCCTGGGTCCTTCGTGGAGAAGGGCGGGATATAAATTTAAATAAATAAATAAAAAATAAATAAATAAATAAATTTTACAATATCCTTCCTCTGGAGTGGGGGGGAATTGAAATTTTACAGTATCCTTCCTCTGGAGTGGGGGGGAATGGAAATTTTACAGTATCCTTCCCCTGCCATGCCCACCAAGCCACGTCCACTAAGTCACACCACACGCACCAAGCCACATCCACAGAACCGGTAGTAAAAAAATTTGAATCCCACCACTGATATGGAGGAATGAATAATAGAAAAAAGGAACAATTATGATGAAATAGAGAAATAGAGGAAAGCCCAAGAGCTGGGTGATGGTGATCAGCTTAAAGTTCTCACCTATGGAGAAACTGACCATCCATTAGCTCTCTGCAGCCCAGCAAAGAACCAACAACTTGGTTCCAAATTTAAAAGATAACAAAGACAGAAGAAAGTGTGAGCTCTGGAAGCTAGTTGATGGTATGTGATTACACAGAATCAGGATTAGGTTCTAAAGTGGCACAATGCCCCAGTATCTATCCAGTGTCTATCCAGAATAGCAATGGTAATGCCATATGGCAAGGGTCAGCAATATGTGGCTCTACCTTGCAGGGTTCAGGGAACATTAGTTTTAAAATGGGGATTTTAGTGCAGGGACAATTAAATTTAATTTGTTTTTATTGATTGTATTTATTCCTGTATATATTTTTTTATGTGTTTTAATTTTTCCCTGTACACTGCTCCGAGTCCCCTTGGGGAGAGGACGCGGTATATAAAAATAAATTATTATTATTATTATTATTATTATTATTATTATTATTATTATTATTATTATTATTATTATTATTATTATTATTATTATTATTATTATGTGGCTTATTCATCCCTCTGCTGTGGCTCCATATCACTCAAAATATGTGTCACAACTGCCAATGTGCGACACCCCCGGCATGCGATTTATTGAACTTTTCAACCCCCAGTAGGCCAACCAGGGATAAATCCAAGAAAAGAAAAGTTTCATAAGAAAACAGAATGTTTAATTCAACTACATATGCTAGTTCTGTGGTGGTTCAGGAAATACTCAGGCATGGGAAAGGTTTTGTGGCTCCCGGTGTTTTCTTTTCTGTGGGAAACAGGTCCAAATGGCTCTTTGAGTGTTTAAGATTGCCGAACCCTGCCATATGGTAATTGATTTGGCTAATTTTTTTAAAGAAAACATATAGCTCTCTCACACGACTCTAGGCGACTTATAAACAGTAAAAACAAAATAGAGAAAAATAAAAATGAAATAAAAAGCAATAACCCTCACCCACGTAGGTGACAACACACAATTAAATAAGCCATTTGATGGGCTCTATTGCACTCTGGGTTCCCCAGGCCCACTGGCAAAACCACATCTTAAGGGCCTTCTGAAAGGCTGCCAAGTGGGGTCCAGATCTAATTTCTGGAGAGATGATGTTCCAGAGGAAGGGGGCAAAGCACAGAGAAGGCCTTTCTTCTGGGTCCTGCCAGATGTACTTCCATAGGGGACAGGACCCACAACATTGTTTGCCTCTCTGTGCGTCCTGTGGATGAGATTGGCAAGAGACGGTCCCTCAGATAAGCTGGTCCCAGGCCATGAAGGGCTTTAAAGGTGCCAACCAACGATCGGCAAACAATGCAGCCCCCACAGCAGAACTGACACAAGTGCCCCCCCCAAGGTCTGCACAAAACCATGTGGGCCACTGCATTTTGGACCAACTGGAGCTTCTGGGTGCTTTTCAAGGGGAGCCCCTATGTAGAATGTGTTGCAAAAGTCAAGGCAGGAGGCAAATAGGGCACAAGTGACAGTGAATAGGGATTGTTGATTCAGGAAAGGGAGCACAATCTGCACAAAGGCCCTCTTGGGTACAACTTCCACGTGCTCACATTCATATATATATATATCAGTCATTATCCCTTATTAAATGTGCATATCCATCCATTTCCTTTTCCTTCACATTTTTTCTTTCTTTCTGTCTCATCCACCATCTCAGACCTGATCTATAAAGTATCTGGAGAATCAGAGAATTGTTTAAGCATGTGCTACTTGCGTCCAATTATGTTTAAATCTTTGGGCCATTTCACTCGGGTATTTCAGAGGTAGATTTACTGGTGTGATAAATTGTTCAGTTTATGTCATAACAGCATGACATAACAATACATGAACATAAAGGTCATATGAATAAGGGATTTTCTTGGGTTCTGAATATATCATCTCTAAGAAGCATTCAGGATGGATGGGAACTTGCAAAATGCGGCATGAGGCCCTCTGAACCTTATAATGGAAGTCCAGGAAGATGACTAACACCAATGTAAGGACCTCAATCAAAATTTACTTCTGTTTGATGACTGACGATTGCTGTTGCTATTCTTAACCATTGTTATAACTTACTATATGTGAGCATAGTAACATTAAAATGGCAGTAATTGTGATTCACATGATGGCCTATTAACACCTAAGAATGTACAGGTCACTATATAAATTAAGCTGGCGCTGGCATTTTGACCTACTGGGAATTTAACTAAAATGTTCTACATATATGAATATATGGCAGGGGTGGGTTCTGGCTGCTGCTACTGGCTGTTCATTCAGGGATGCGCTGCTTGTGCATTTGATGTGCGCAAAGTGCGCATGCGCAGCACAAAAAAAAGCTGCTGTGCATGCGCAGAAGCAAAAACCAAGATGGCGGCTCCTATGGTGCCGCCAAGAGAACTGGTTTGGGGGCGTGGCAGGCCGAGTTACTACCTACTTGTCTGAACTTCTGGTGTATGGGTGTATATATATACATACCCGCACAAACATGTATTTATGTGCTTTCACTTATTTCCCCTAGCTTACAGAATTTTTTAACTCAAATTTCCCTGATGTCATTTTTAAAATTTTCTTGATACATTAAAGTACGTACTGTATTTCTCAGATGTAACCTTGAAAAACTATTCTTTTTTGCATGCAATAACATTAATTTTTCTACTGAAATACAGGTGTGTGTGTATGTGTGTGTGTGTGTATGTGTGTGTGTACACATGCAGATTTTTGACCAGGAAATGAATGAAGCTAACAGACTCTGTTAAGTGCTGTCATCCATGCCATGAGATGTAATCTATTTTGTCAGGTTTTCAGAAGTTCACTCCCAATGAGATTTGTGGCTGATTTCTTTTACATCCCCTGTATAGCAACATTTGACAAATCCTTAAAACCTATAGAGACAAGTACAAAATCATTTTGATTCTTCCGAACAACCAGAATGAGGAAGTGGAATATCTTTTTTTTAAATCAGGCCCTGAATCGATCTGCAGTTGCAGCAGCACAATTTATGGCCTCCTATGAACTTAATTTTTTTTTATTAGATTACATTGCCATTTAGAAACATGAGAAAAAAAATCATATTGACCATGCTTTTCTTACCAGTGATGGTTTGTAACATCTTTTGTGTGATTGTGTGGCAATGCTCAATAAATCCCACGAAGGGCTGTTGGCACATTGCCCTTAATAGTCAAAACATTTTCCCTTTAGAGCAAAGACTTGCCTGAATTGGGCAGTCAATTTAATAATCCAATTTGCTTGATGTTACCGTATTTTTCGGAGTATAAGACACACCTTTTTTCCTCTAAAAAGAGGCTGAAAATCTGGGTGTGTCTTATACATCGAATACAGATTTTTTTTGTCTCCTGGTACTCCATCCCCTTCACCAAAATGGCTCTGCATAGCCTTATAGAGGTTTCCAGGAAGCTCAATGGGGCTGGGGAGGGCAGAAATTAGCCTAAATCAGGCCGTTTTTGCCCCTCCCCCAGCCGCCAGCAGCACTCTATAAGCCTCCACAGGGCTATGCATGCAATTTATTTGACACAAAAACGGCCTGTTTTTTGCTCATTTTTGCCCCCCACCCCTGGGAGCACTCTGCAAGCCCCCTCAAGGCTAGTTATGCTTTTTATTTGGGGGAAAAAAAAACGACTGCGTTTTCACGGAGAAATGGGCTGTTTTGGAGAGGTTTGAAAGTGCAAAAGGGCTTTTCCTCCCCTGCTCTTTAACTGTTTCTGTGCCAGCAGAAACAAAGTACTAAGGTTTGTCAGTGATTTCCTTCTCCAGGTCATGGATAAATACACCTGGAAACATCAACATACCTACCTACTCTCTCTCTCTCTCCCTCTACCTACCTACTGTATTTCTCTCTCTATTTCTTTCTCTCTATCCTTCTACCTACCTACCTACCTACACACATACTCTCTCTCTCCCTACCCACCTACTGTATTTCTCTCTTTCTATCCCTTTATCTACCTACCTACCTACCTACCTACATACACATACTCTCTCCCTTCCTACCTACTGTATTTCTCTCTCTCTCTCTCTCTCTCTCTCTCTCTCTCTCTCTGTTCCTTTATCTACCTACCTACTCTCTCTCCCTACCTACCTATGTATTTCTCTCTATTTCTCTCTCTATCCCTTTATCTACCTACCTACCTACTCTCTCTCTCTACCTACCTACCCACCTACTGTATTTCTCTTTCTTTCTCTCCCTTTCTATCCCTCTATCTATCTACCTACTTTTTAAAAAAATTTGCCTCTTCAAAACCTTGGTGCGTCTTATACTCCGAAAAATACGGTATCTACATCAGCCTTCCCCTATTGCTGTCTTGCAGATGTGCTAAAAATTCACAATTGGCTGAGAATTATGGGCACCAAAGTCTAAGAAACCACCAAGATTGAGAAAGGCTATTCTATGTTGACCAAAAACCGCTCACTTAAAAGTTTCAAAAATAAATATTTAAAAGTCACATCTGGGGATTAAAGGTTGTTTTTTTTTAAAGGGAGGGAGTTGTCTGCTTGCAAAGCCAATCTGCAAAAAGTTGTAATGACATGCTTTGGAATTGTAGCTCAGAAAAAGGAAGAAACTCAATTGATTGTATTTTTGGGTAGGGCTATTTATAAAAAGGATTATTCTAATCTTATTTCTATGGCAAACCCCATTGTTTTGGCAAATGCAGCCCCATGGTTCCTCTAGAACAGGAGTGTCAAACTCAAGGCCTACCTGGCCAGATATGGCCCTCAATGTGCTTAGATCTGGCCCGTAGGGCCACCCTGGAAACAGCGAAGGACCAGCCTGCGGTGCCTCTGCCAGCAAAAATGGAGCTTGGGAGCCTGATTTCGCTGGCAGAGCGCTTGGGCCACCACAGGTACCTCCAACACAAGTGATGCCGAGCTGGCCATACCCCCTGCACTTCCCAAGGTCAAACACAAACTTGATGTGGCTCTCAATGAAATCGCGAAGCCTTCTTTCTGGGTGATGGAATGCTGTGGCTTGCCTTTCTCTGCAGCAGCGTATTTCATCTCCTTGTTCAAAAACACGCCAACGTTTTCTATTGATATTATTTTGCTAGGAAGCACCCAAGCATCACGTCCTATAAGTAATCATAATTGCCAGCTTTGTAATTGTTAATCAAGTTTGGTCTGTTGTCTTCAGGGTATATCAGTGGCCTGAATCAATGCAAATTAAGGGGAATCCACATTAAGCCCTGTGCAAAAGGAGATAAGCAGAATAACCATTAAAATATACTTAAGTATTTGGCACACACACTTAAAAAAAAAAAAGCACCAAGGTCTTGCCATAACAATTGCAGGTTACTGGATTGTTTCTCTCTCTGCAACACTGATGTATATACACCTTTAACAACAGCATTAATAATATCCAGCCTGGTCACAGGTTAAACAACAGTCATTTTGCCCAGCAATTCAAACTCCCATTGCAATTTGCCAAGCAGCTGAGAGCACTGGCTACAAAGCCACATAGTGCAACCATTTGCATTAAAAGTGGGTGTCATTGTATTACCTCTTAGCTTTGGTTGAAATTAGAAGTAATGTCTACATTTATCTTTTATTCCTAGGAGTATGAAATTGTGCTAATAATAACAATAATAAAGCCAGTTCCTAAAAGCTTAGTGAACTCTACACAGAATTCTTCTTCCACTCCCATCCACACCTCATTTTTCCCCTTCTGCTCAAGTAAGGGAGTAAAAAGATCATGAATAATAAATATGGAGATAAGAGAACTGAAACTGGGAAATCAATTTACTGCAAAATATTTGCATGTTTTATTAAAAGAAACTGTGCATAAACCCCACCACAGGGAGGGATGATTTATATTTTGATTTGATTTGTATACATTATACCTCTGGGAGAATGGATGCAACTTAGTCATCCCTGCAAGACTTTGCCTTCTCCTAGAAGAATTGACTTCTGCTGTTGCTGCTCCTTTTTTAAAAACAATAATTGCTTCCGGCGTGGAAATGATCAGTTTTGCTGATGGAGGAAGTCTGGAGGTTTATACCATTTTGAGTCTTCTTATCTTTCAGGGACCTAGGAGAAAGAAAGAGAATTTTGTAATTTCTTCTTCCACAATTAACACATCTGGATGTTCTTTCATTGGATGGTTTTCCCAACACTGCTTTACATTCATCTGCATCAGCCCTGTTCAGCTCTGGGGAAAACTAACTAATGGTAAAATGCTGAATGCCAAACGCAGAAATCAGAATTTGGGTGGATGATATGTGGACGACTGGATCCTATGTGGTTTGCTTCAGACCATACACAGAAATGTCTATTCAGAAAGAAAATTAATCTCATGGAATGGACTTCTCCTTAAACACAATTTCCTTTCATTCATGGAACAAAGCTGTATGCAGTTTGATATCAAGTTAATACTGTTTTATTATAGTACAGTATAATACTATACTATATTATAGTATATTACTATAGCATAACAACTATAGTATTGCAATATTATACTTTTGCCTTATTAATTACATGGACCTGATCAGTGGTGGGATTCAAATTTTTTTACTACCGGTTCTGTGGGCATTGCTTGGTGGGCGTGGCATAGCTAGGTGGGCATGGCTTGGTGGGAGTGCTAGAGGAAGGATACTGTAAAATCTCCATTCCCACCAAGCGTGGGTTCCGGAAGGCACTACTGCCAGTTTGCTCATGGGTGCGCTGCGTATGCTTAATGCAAGCTGTGCATGCTGCAATAAAAATTGTTCTGTGTATGCGCAGAAGCAAAAAACAAGATGGCGTTGCCACCCGGAAAACCAGTTCAGGGACATGGCAGGCCTAAGTCACTGCTGGTTCCAGTGACCCAGGCCGCCAAACTGCTACCAATTTGGCTGAACCGGGAGGAACCCACCATTGATTCCCACCCCACTCCAGGGGAAGGTTACTGCACAATCCCCATTTCCTCCTGATCAGCTGGAACTTGAGAGGCAGAGAATAGATGCGGGTGAGGCCAGTCAGAGGTGGTATTTACCGGTTCTCTGAACAACTCAAAATTTCCACTACGAGTTCTCCAGAACTGGTCAGAACCTACTGAATACCACCTCTGGACCTGATCTATGTATCCCCTATGTTGAGAAATATTCTTTGTGAGTGTGCTCATCACTTTACACAATGTTCATCAACCTTAGGTCTGTGCTTGATTCCATCCCCAGACCCAAACTATGGGAGAAATTGAACACTCCCTCAATGGACAAAAGCTACTATTAATTATATGAGAACTCCCAGATCAAGGTCAGATACAATGACCATGGATACTGTACCAAAGAAATTAAAGTTAATAGGAGAGCGAGACAGGAGTCTATTCTAGCCCTCCTTTCTGTTTAATATATATTTGGAACTCAGTTGGGCCCCTACACATCATGCTTTTCCTTAGAAAGAGTTCAGTTCAAATCTCTGAAAACTGTCAGCTGGTTCAGAAATAGCAATAGCAATAGCACTTAGACTTATATACTGCTTCCCAGTGCTTTACAGACCTTTTTCTTTTAACCTTCCTTCTGCATCCTGTTTTTCTCCTAGTTACCTAGAAGCCGTCCAAACTGGAGCTTGAGAAAAAGTCAGCATGTGGAGAATTAGTTCATTCAGGAAATCTTAGACTAACAACTCACCAGTGGAATAATACAGACTTTTTAATGCAGCCCACATACAGGATATAAGGCAAGAACCTTCTGTTACCTGATCTGCTTAATGCTTTCTTTGCCTCGATGTCATATATTTCAATTGCTAATTCTGCCTTGAGTTCTGTGGGCTCTGCTTGGTTTAAGAAAAAGAACACAAGTAAGGATTGGATTAGATAAATTCTTAGAATCTTTTCCAGTCCTAAGATTCTACTGTGAATCAATTTGCTATTGAACCTCAAGGTGGCAGAATGGGATCTGTTTTACCGATGGATGGGACCAAAGCCACACTGGGGGAATCCAGAGATGTGTTACATCTTGCCATGTACTGTATGCCCTGTTTCTTCAGAGACTATGACAAAGAGCCTTGACATGTACCGTCCCAGCCTTTCCTGGCAGTTGGTCATTCTGTATCACAACGGGGGGAAGGGAGCATCTTTCTCTTACTCTTGCCTCTAGTATTTGGCTTCTAGCCAAGAGCAAACTGCCACAAACTGGATTCTTGCAAATGAAAGCATCTGGGAGCAGAGTGTGGTTTTCGGGATAAGCACAATAACCTTTCCGTGCTGATACATCCTGGTAAATCTCACCCTGCTCTGTTTGTAAGCCAAGAACAAGGTTACAGAATGCAGCAGTCTGCCAAATGCTAGTTGTGTGATTATTCATCATTTATATTTTGGCCCAACTTGGTGGCAATCTTTTGGTATGCCTTCTTCCTTCCCCTAGCACAGTGCCTTCTAGCCATACAGACTTTCCCTGGTATTAATGAATTGGTAATTTGAAAATTTACTTCAGGTTGTGGCTTTGATTTTTCACAAAGCGTTTCTGCCTGCAGCTAATTATGTTTTCAATAATATATTGTTGAAGAAAGCTTGACTTTCTTGGGTTGGCTTCAATCTGCCTTAATTAGAGACTGTTAAAAGCACTCTTCTTAGCCTCTTGCATTATTTGCTTTTTTTTGTTACTTACAAGAGGACATTGCACATAGACTTGACCTACAATTTGTGGCTTTTCTGCACATCTTATGTTAAACTTCCAGCTCTTAATATCAGAGAATGATGCTTTACTACTTTAATGATGAATTCTTTGTGGCTTTTCTGCACATCTTATGTTAAACTTTCAGCTGTTAATATCAGAGAATGATGCTTTACTACTTTAATGATGAATTCTTTGTACTAACATGTAATTTCTGGCTAAGGAGGAGGTTTTTCCTCTGTAACATTGGTTACCCTGAAAGTGAGGAAAACTTCTTGCCTCTTAGAAGCAAACAACCAAATCGTGGTCTCCAGAGGCTGAGGCCAAGGTTGCTTACACAAGGTAACACTTGGGGCAAAATGACATATGTTTATGAGATTTGGGAATAATTTGTGCCTCTTCTGGACCCCAGACAAGTGATGTTATAACTACTGATATTTTCATTAATGGGATTTTCTCCTTCTACCTTGTTTCTTCTGAGTCCTTTTGGCCACAGCTATTTTATCAAAACATCCTTTTTCAGGACAGAAAAGTCAATTCTGGCTGCCCCTTTGTGTCATGCCATATCGTCCAAATTCCAAAAGCTAATCTTCACTGTAATTTATTATATTTATAAACCGCCCCCTCTCCCCGAAGGGACTCGTCATACTGTGACGTATGATGGACATGCATACATTTATTTAAAGGGTAATTCTTGGCATGAAAAGAAGAAAGATAATAATGTTTGTATTAGGGAATATGTCAAGATACAAATTTAGAAGTTAATGCCATAAATTAAGTAGAACCCATAAGGAACAATCCACTAAAATGAGTAAGTCTGTGACCAGATGTTAGGAGGATTTTTTTGCCCTGCTGTCCACATTAACAATTGGATGAGTCCTGCTCTTCCTTCCAATGTTTCTTTTGGAGATAGTACAGTTTTTCAAGAAGACTACCCTTTGTACAGGAGGGAGTGCTATTTCTCTCTTTTTCCAATCTACACTCTAAATGTTAGCCAAAGAAGTGCCATCACTGCTAGTGCTCCGATAACTATGTCATTCATAGTTTTATAAATACCGATACACATACACACACACATACATACTAGCACTCTGATAACTATATTAATCATATTAAACTGAAATACCTCTTGCTGGAGTTCAAAAGGCCTGCATCTGGGGCATAACATTTTTTTCAGAGCTAACATTTAAACAGAAGGAAGAATTGTGTCACTTCTCTTAATTACTAGCAGTTGCAGAAATCTTAATAAAAAGAATGCTTTATAAGAACTACGCAGATGTCAGATCTTAAACAAACATCTGCTTGAAAGGGAAGGTTCATCTTGTGCCCATGAAGTATTAAAGAGGACGCTGTGATTAAAAAAAAAAATCCCATGGCCATAAGTTGCATTTAGCTCTCTTGAAGCTGCTGTCTGTAATGTCAAAAAAAAAAAAACACCAAGAAAAAAAAATAACCCTTGGAAAGGTTAATAATGGCCTTTCCAATGTCATATTCTACACTTTATGTGTTGTAGTAATTATTATCATTATAGCTGTAAGGATGTCTAGTTATCTTTCTTAATCACATGCTATAAAGAAGTGCTTCAGAACACATATCTATTATTTAATCAAAATTTCACAGTTATTGGCATTTACGCTTCTGGAAGGGCTGTGTTTATTTTCTGTTTGCAGGGGGGAACAGAGACTCCCAGGAGAAAGGGGACCTCCATCCATGCCCACTTGAATCACTGTCGCATCATGTGACAATCTGTGCTATTAATATCAGAGACTGCTAATACATGTTATTAGGTCTTACTCCCTTATACTTTTGGTTCTCTAGGAAAAACACTTTTATTCACAGATAAGGGCTGTAGGAGCAGAAATAGTGTCTACTTTAGATGAATCCCTGAGCCAGAACTATGTCCAAGAGTTTTCCAAGTGATGGTTGTAAAAAATTCAAAACGGGTAGAGTTGGAATACGTCTTCAAGCTCATCTACCCTAACCCCCCCACCCCAGTCATCTACCAAAATACACCTGATGATTGGCCATTCAGCTTCTGTTTAAAAACTCGTAACACAAATGAGCCAATAATCTACTAAGACAGTGTGTTATTGTACCTTGTTTCCCTGAAAATAAGACCTTCCCAGATAATAAGCCCAAACGGGCTTTTGAGCGCAGGCGCTATAATAAGCCCTCCCTGACAATATTGCAACACAACAGCAGCCATGAGGTGACCATGTTCACCGCCTCCTGAATCTCAAAAATAATAAGACCTCGAAAATAAGGCCAAGCACTTATTTTGGAGGTCAAAAGAAAATAAGACTGTCTTATTTTGGGGGAAACACGATAGCGGTTAATGCTGGAGGTTTTTCCTGACCAAACCCCCAACAACAACCCTCCTTTTTAAAAATTTGAACCTTTTGAGTAAGCCAGGTTTGCTTAACTATGGTTTGTTAAATAAACCAGAAGAGTGTTGCCCCATTTTACGACTTTTTTCGCCACATTTGTCCAGTGAATCCCTGAAGTTGTTAAATTAGTAACAGGGTTATGAGGTGAATCTGGCTTCCCCATTGACTTTGCTTGTCAGAAGGTTGCAAAAGGTGATCAACACGACCCCAGGACACTGCAACCGTCATATATATGAACTAGTTGCATCCACATGTAAATCACGTGACCATGGGGATGCTGTCACAGTCACAAGTGTGGAAAATGGTCCTAAGGTTTTCAGTGCCATAGTAACTTCAAATGGTCACTAAATGAACTTTTGTAAGAGGACTGTCAGTAGTTGGAACGGAACTACTTAGGATTGAGAAGATATTCACCAACAGTTGATAATGATTATAGACTTTTATCAGCCAAGTAAATCTGCTAAGCAAGGACCCACCAACCATAGTTCCTAAGGTATTCTGGACAATTATATTTCTAAAATCTAATTTACATACAGTAACAAGGACACTTATCCATGCGGTGGAGCTTGACCTCATCAAGCCAAGCAAAGGCTGCCACCTGAACATCCAGCTGTGCTTTTGTTTTTCATTCCAGCTGTAAAGACTCCTTGGCACTCTCTCTCTCTTACACACATACACAAAGACACACACACACACATACACAAAGAAAGATAGACAGAGTGAGATTGAGAGAGAGAGTGAGAGAGAGCATGAGAGAGAGAGACAGACAGTGTGTGTGTGTGACAGAGAGAGAGAGAGAGAATGCAATATATTTGTTTAAAATTTGACAAATTTACAGTAATGGCAATAAATGCCTGAAAATTTGTCACAGTATAAGAAAGGGGAAACTGTGCTGGCAATTTGTTAATTTGTCATGATCTTTTAGAATATCATAGAACTGGTTGACTTTCAATTAGGTCTAACGTTAATTGGTTGTTTTCTAATCTTTTGAAGTGGAGGTTGAATTTTGGAATTGCCATAATGTCCTACCCTATAGCAACCATGATGGCGAAACTTTTTTGGCTCATGTGCCAGAAGCTGGGGGGGGGGGCAGGGGGATCATGCATGGGTGTGCTACACCCATGCTTTGCGCACGACCCTAGCGCGCATGTGCGCATGACCAGCACTCCCTCCCATTTTTGCCATGCTTTTTTTGTCCTCCTCAGGCTCCAGAAGCTTTATAGGAACCTGGGGAGGATGAAAACAGCCTTCCCCCCTGCCTCCCCACCCCCCCGGAGGCTCTCCAGAGCAAAAACCAGCCCTACGGGCAAACCGGAAATTCAGGAATGGACTTCTGGGTTGCTTGTAGGGCCAGTTTTAGCCCTCTGGAGTGTTCACAGGCCTTCAGAAGGTTTCCAGAAGGTTCCCAGAAGGCTCTGGAGGGCTAAAACCGGCCCTACCAGGAACCCGGAAGTCTGTTCCTGAACTTCCGGTTTGCCTGTAGGGCCGGTTTTTCGAGCTCCGGAGGGTAAAAAATGGCCTCAAAAGGCCGAAATCAGCTGGCCAGCACATGCATTCTCTGCTGGCCAGCTGACTGGGCAATGCCTCACGAGCCCTGTCAAATGGCTCCACATTCCACATGTGGCACGCATGGCTATAGCATATATTCAAGATTTTCCATGCCAATGTAAGGCGAGTCACAATCATTCTGTCAAGGCTACAGTTAGACACTCTTCTCTCTTAAGACCAGGTTGTCCTGGAGTGTACACTGCAGATGTACATTGCCATTTTGAATTAGGATCTTGGGTATTGCTACTTCTTTGAGCAATGGCTTGGAGCAAAGTAGAGCAATTTGTAAGTAACTCTAGTTATCTTTGATGCAGGCAACATGTGGCACGCATCTGAAATCGATTTATTGAATGATACTTTGTTTGTATTTTATTGGATAATAGTAAAAACTAAGGAAGATGGAGGTGGGGAAATATGTGTCTTTTTTTCCAGAAACTGCTCCAAATGCAGTCAGCAGTGTCTGACTCTGTTTGCATTGTTTAATTTTGTCTAAAAGGAATGCAGTTCTATTATCCTCTTACCTGGGAACAAGCCTCATTTAACTCAATTGGACTCACATCTGAATGGGCTTGTGTAAGATTGCACACCGCAATAGCAATTTATTGCAACAATATACAGAAGTTAGAAGTACCTCCACAGATGTTTTTATATAGGCCAGAAAGGAAAAGGTTGAAATAACTGTTCCATTTGTGTGGCAAATTTATTCTCTAATCCTCCATAATGAAACCTTCAATTTATAGATTCATGTTTAGAAATCAACTTTATTGAGTCTAGTCAGATTCTAAATAGGGAGGCTTTTGTTTTTCAACTGATGCCTTTAGTTTCCTTTGAATAGGCATGCAGAGCAAAAGGGTATGCAGCTATGCCACGATTTACTTTGGATGTTATTTTTATGAAAAAAGGTTGAACATGATAAAACTAAGCAGGATCAGATTTGATTAGCACTTAAATGGGAGGCCACTGGGAAATTTCAAAGTATAAACTAGTCTAAGAAGTTCTTACATTTTCATTATCAACCTAAACAGTTGAGAGTGGTATTCATCAGGTTCTGACCAGTTCCAGAGAAACAGAAATTTTGAGTAGTTGGGAGAACCAGTAAATACCACCTGTGACTGGCTCCACCCCCATCTATTCTCTGCCACCTGAGTCCCAGCTGATTGGGAGGAAATGGGGATTTTGCAGTAACTTTCCCCTAGAGTGGGGAGGAAATGGAGATTTTACAGTATCCTTCCCCTGCTATGCCCACAAAGTCACGCCCACCAAGCCACAGAACCGATAGTAAAAAAAACTGAATCCCACCACTGAAACAGTTGCAGAGTATAAATTCTAACTTTTGAGTAATCAAGAAAAAAATTATGGGTGTGACCATGGATAGAAAAATGCATCCTCCATTTAAACGTTTGTAAACCTCTATATTGTTCAAGCCATGCTTTGCAGAGAGAAGAGTATAGGATTATAAGTAGACAATGCTTATTGACTGATACTCTCTGGACCATGAAATATTATGAAGTAATCCCGTATCGTCCTTTGTCCCACCAAATATTTTAAACCGTATATTTATATAATCCAATAGAAATTGAAGAACATAAGCAGGGCGGGTCTAGCCCTTACATTAAAATTTTGATTATACATTTGTTGGTCAACTAACGAAAACAATCTCTGAAAGCATTAATTAGCACATCAGTGATAAATACAATGGCAAAACCAGCCATGCTTGTGTGAGTGCATGGTAAGATGTACATACAAACACATATCAATGCCTGGTAGTGGTTCTACATTGGACAGAATGAGATGAAAAACATCTAAAGTAAATTATGCGATTTTTACAGTCTTGGCATATATTATAGTGGAAAGATAATTATAGCACAGTAGACAGAAAAAGGACTTACAGCTCCTGAAAAGTCTTTGTTCATAAAGTGCTAGAAGATAAGTTAATGAAATAAAGGGCCAGGCACCTCTGCTCTATTAGTGTGACCTTTATGTTCTTCAGTTAGTTACCTTAACTGTGAACAATCACATTTCCTGTACTCTGCAAACATAGTTGAGTTGTTCAAACTGAGATATTCAAAAGGATTGTCCATGCTTCTTGTCCAAACATTGTAAGTTGTCAAATAGGAAGAGGGAACATTTTGAAACAGTATTTATGCTTGGAATACCCACTGGACAGAAACAGTCTCAGATTCTCAGCCTTGTAATTCATTGGATGATCTTCTGCAGACTCACCATGACCAACTCTCTGCAGCCAACTTGCCATCGCCAACTCTCCACAGGACAACTTGCCATGGCCAACATACCGGGGTACAATTTGCTGCAGAAGAAGAGTTACACTAATATCGAAGAAATGGTGGAATATTATTTATTTATTTATTTTTCAAATTTATACCCCGCCCTTCTCCATTGTTAGGACCCAGGGCGGCGCACAGGCATTATTAAAATCATACAAAAAACAATATACATTATTAAAAGCATATAAAATAAAAGACAGGTTGCCAAAGGGGGGACAAAATGAAATGTGAATGACAAAAATTAAAATATTTTAAAAGTTATTTTAAATAATTAAATTAAATTGTTGAATTGTTCGTGGCAAGTTGTCCTGTGGCGTATTGACTATGCTGAGTTGGCTGTGGCGAGTTATGCCATTCTGCACTTATTCTTAGTGTGACTTGTTTCAAAGATTAACATACCTTTTTGCCAGCCGATGTATAATTTGTAACATTTTGGATACTGGCACAGGATGTTTTTCATTTTGTTTACCTCTCCTTTTGTTCATTTCTCCTTTTATTTGTAGGACTATTACAGGTATTATGTAGTATATGATGAGGTGTACAGTGTTAAATCCTTGCATGATGATAGACTGGTTTATTGCTTTATATGTATCCCAAAGTTTCTTGTTAAACATTCATAATTTTCCAAATGTTGAAAGGTAGTCTTCCAATCAATAAGTAGCAAAAATATACATATACGAGAAAAGTGCTGAAAATGTATAATGGAAAGTACTGCTCAAATTTTGCATTATTTGAGGGAACAAGTATTTAAAAATGTGGATATAGAACAACATTGCAAACAAAAATGTTGAAAGCAGAAACAATGTTAGGAACATGTATTTATCTTTGTGAACTTTTTTTTTAATGAATAAACCAATGCAAAAATAAAACGAAGTGATTTTAAGATTAGAATAAAATATAGAACGGAAAGCAAAGGAAGCTGACAAATTTTTCCAATTTTATAAAAAAAAAATTTTTAATGCAACATTTAAAATAGAATTTCCTTATACAAGTTTTCAAGTTCACGAATATAAAAGCTTTACAAAAAGTGAATTTGATTCGACAATTACCTCCAAGCAATTTATTACAAACCACAATGGCTCAGTTTACTACACACTGTGAAAACCAAATCAGATTATCATTTAATGTGTGAGTTTTGAACCCAAGTCTCATGAAACTATAACCAATATTTATTTAATTATCCAATTAATATGGCTGCCCATCTGAATTAGAATGAATAGAATAGAATTCTTTATTGGCCAACTATGATTGTACACACAAGGAATTTTGTCTTTGGTGCATATGCTCTCAGTGTACATAAAGAAAAATAAATTATAATACATTCATCAAGAATCATAAGGTACAACACTTAGTGATAATCATAGGTTACTAATAATCAAATCCTACTAGTAAAGACATAAACAATATAAATTGAAAGATATAAGCAACAGGGTTATAGTCATAAATGGGAAGAGATAGACACTAGGAAGGATGAGAAAAGTAACAGTAATACAGTCTTAGTAAATTATTTGATAGCGTTGTGGGAATTAGTTGTTTAGCAGAGTGATGGCATTTGGGGAAAAAAACATGTTTTCCTGTTCCGGTGTGCAGTGTGCCCTATAGCGCCATTTTGAGGGTAGAAGTTGAAACAATTTATGTCCATGATGTGACAATGTGTGATAAACACATAGAATAAAATAGAATAAAAACATTAACGTTATAAAAATTAAAAATACAGGCAGCTGAGAAACAACAACCCAAACCCCAATAGTCCCTGCACATACAAAAAACTTATCTAATGTTCTTGTGCCTCATATTTATCAGCTTGTTTGCTTGCTTTTCTCTCATGATCCTAGAAGAGAAAACTCATAAATTCTTTTTAATGTCTATGCTGCATAGCCTGCCTTGATTGTCTCCCAGTTCTATCTCCTGCATTATGAAAGGCACTCAACCCATTGATTGCTACTCATGTTCTCTCAAAGCTTTCCTTTTCTCTAGCTTTCCATCTTTCAAGATGACTGTCCCAACAATCAGTATTAAAAAAGTGAAGATGGACCCTCATGTTACTATAGCAACTAATTTCATAGCCTAGGTGGCATAGTTTGTATCATGCTGGCTTCCATGGCTACTTAGAATAATTTCCCTTCACGTTTTGACCTCTCTGGGCCATCCACAAATCTCTTATTACCCTAGATTGGCTTTTAAAGAAACATAACTAGCAATTGGCTCATGCCAGTGTTTTAAAAATATTGTATAATACTGGCGCTTTATAGACCATTGTTTTTTACCTATAGGAAACAATCTCATTCTGCTGAACATGGAGCACTATTTTTATGTGGTCAGACTAGTTATCAGCCTAGGCTAGTATTATTTTCTCCGACTAGTAGTTAATGCTTCAGAAGATCAGGATGAAAAAGATATTTCAGATCACCTATGACCTGTTCACCTTTCACTGGAGGTGCTAAAGTTTGAATCTGAGATATTTGACATACACCATAGGAAGTTTTCCATCCTATAATTTGATTGACTGTAGACGAACCAGTAAGTTGTGCAAAAGTTCATTGCTACTTTATGAAAAGGGTTAACCAGTAGAGGGGGTATACATAAGTGCACTAACGTGCCTATTGTCCCTGTCGTTGTATTTTTATTCTTATTTTGTTCTTGCTTTTGTTCCAATGAACAAACAAACAAACAATAAACCAGGCTTGTTGAACATCAATGTAATTTTATAAATAAACACTAAGTAATTTGGAAGGGAGGGGGTTCTTTTTCCATTTCTTCTTTCAAATAAAAACCTATCTACACACCATTAGAAACCTTTGAAATATGTCCCAAACCTAGTTAGCAAGAAGATAAAGGGGAATGAGACAACAGCATTAAGGATTATAATACAAATGATGGAAGGCATATAACAAATGTAGCCTGAGCTTATTATTTACTCTTATTTCACCTTTATTGTCTCTGCTCAGTGTTGTCCAGGAGAGGATTTTTGGATAGCAAAAGGCTTTCCTGAGATAGATTTTGGTTGCAAGCGTGATAGACTTTGAAGGTACTAAATGATCAGCCAAACATTGATTTTATTGGGGGGAAAATCCTCCTCTGTTCCATGTAATTCTCATGATTTTGATACAACTGTAAAGTTGGTGCTGCAGTGTAGACAAGTTGTTTTATTATAGTTGTGTATAGTTGTTTTAAGTTGTGTATTTTCAGTTTGTGGTTGGTTTAGTCAGAACCGCTTGGGTGTTGAAAACCTACAGCATGTTCTCCAACTCATTCTCATCCTAGGTATTGAAATCTGATAGGATTATTTAGAGTTATTACCTTGAAAGCAGGTCATGCAACCCATATATCTATGGAAATTCTCAGTCATCCAAGATCATAGTTGTCCCAAAGATGCTGAAGAAACTTCTTGGATGAGAAGCGAAATGTCTTCAAAGAAAAACGAGAAAGCCCATTTGCCTCATTAAAAAGCACCCTTGGAATGCAACCCATATTAGATTATTTAGATTCATATCAATTCAGTTTGAGATATGATTTTTGGGAATAAACTGTTTTGTCTCATGAACAACATACTGAAAAATGTAAAGTCTGTTTTGTGTGGCATGGTGTGGTGGGCATGGCTTGATGGGCATGGCTTGGTGGGTGGAGCAGGGGAAGGATACTTTAAAATCTCCATTCCTTCCCCACTCCAGGAAAAGGTTACTACAAAATCCCCACTGCCTCCCAATCAGCTGGGACTCAGGAGGCAGAGAATAGATGGGGGCCTGGCCAGTAAGAGGTGCTATTTACCGGTTCTCTGAACTACTCAAAATTTCCACTTCTGGTGCTCCAGAATGGGTCAGAACCTGCTGAATACTGATCTATAGTACTTATCTATAGTACTTATCCCAGGGAGCTCCTGAAACTCTTTAAATCCTCCTGAATATTGGAAAATGTACACAGATTTCTGTGCTGGACAAATAGCATGCCTGGAAGAGGCCATAGGAGAATCCTAGCCTCCAACATCTTTTTTCACAACGATGGAGAAAGCATTAAAATACACCATCCCTTATTTGAAATCCAATACAAATTAAACATTACCACCATTCAAGAGTTCAAAGGTTATAGTCTTTAACTAACATTGTTATTTAAAGTGGAAAAGAAGCTGCATTACTTTTCGAGTGACTCTTCCATAGCCAGTGCTTCCATTTCATGACAGAAATAAGCAATTAAAATCGAATTTCAGCAGTAGTGAAGTGACTTTGAAAGAAGCTGAGGAGTAGACCTATTGAGTAGGAAGGTACTGTTATTATAGTCTTGCTTTAGAATAGCTGCTGCAATTGCTAAAACATATCATTAGGCCCTCCATTCTCCAATGGCTTTGTAGAATCCAGAGCTCTTTGCTGTAGGAGGATGGGTGACTTGGTACATGAAATTATAACTGTTATTTCTCTCTCTGAGAATGGTGCTTGCTACTTCAGAGCCATTCTTTTGTTTGCAGCCATGTCTATTAAAAGCAATTAGTCATTAATGGGAACATGCTACAGAACTGAAGGAGACAGCCATTTTCTGAAGTAAAGGAAAAGGACATTGCTGCTTGAATCTGGATATCTCTGAAGTTATTTACCAAAAAATGAAAAAACTACCTGACCCCTTCTCCCCCCCCCCAAATATCGGGGAATGTAAAAAAACGGTAGCCGACCACATTTTTGTAGGGCTATAAAAATCTAGATGAGCACCAGATGACCAAAAGGTTTGGGTGTTCTATATCCTCATTACTTCCAACTCGTAGTAATCCAGGCTTTTTTCAGTCCAGATCTACTAGTCTAATACTTTGATCAGACTTTTCTTTTTTAAAAATGGGGTTTCAAAGTATGGATAGCTTTGTTAGGAATGGTAATATCTCCCTTTCTTATTAGGTTATTCATGAAAACGGGTTGATGAAACCAGAAAACTGGTTTCTTTTTGATCCCAAAAAGAGAGAAATATCCAGCTCAACTACAGAGTTCAGAATTGCTCCCAGCTGGATGTGCATTCAAATGTTATGTGTTTGAGAACCAGGTTTTTCCTTGTTCTCACAAAAAGTTGAGGGAGGGAACAGGTCTGTGAAACGGGTCCATGAAAGCCCCTGTTCCAAGTGCTACTAGGGCAAGGGTGTCAAACTTGTGGCGTCATATTGTCATCAAAGGATGTACCATGACTCCTCCCCCCCTTAGTTATAATGGGGTGGGCATGGCCAGCGCATGATGTATCTGGTTGTGGGCCACAAATTTGACACCCCTGTACTAGGGTCTTAAAACTGTGAGTTGCCATGTGGAAGCTGATTGGGCTGTTAGAGAATGAAGAGGGTTTGACTTAAAGTCTGATAAATTGGGAGCAATTCTGTGAATTAGATTTAATCTTCAGCTGGAAATTTTCCACCTTTGCTTTAGTTTTTGCAACACATTTTAATTTGTTTTATTATGGCATTTATAAACTATCCTTTTTTTCTGAGAGTTCATAATGGTGCATGTAAGAATTTCCCCAATTTATTCCCACGACAATTTGGAGTTAGATGGGCTATGTTAAATGCACTTTAAATACTGGCTGTGTGAATAGTCCTAGTTAAGTTCATCTGGCAACTTAGATAATTGTTTAAAAATAATTGCAGGGATTTCATCTTTGTCCTTTATCTTAAAATTCTTGTATCAGACTTATATGTATAGCACAACCAATAGGCTTTCTAAATAATTTATCATACCTCTGTCCCTTCCTTTTCTTTTGTTGATTTTTTTAAATTGTATGTTGGTTTAAAAAAAACAACACATATTTTTGCATATTGCCCTGAACGTGGATGATGATAATAGTAGCAATAGTGGTTTCTGTGTAGGACTTAAAATAATTTTTCAACTCCTATTGACTGTCTGGACAAGTCCCTGCATCTATTGGAAAGTATTTAGAAGTGGTTTGCCATTGTTTCCTTCCTAGGGTTGAGAGAGCGGCTGGCTGTCAAATCTTCCTCTTCCTCCTCCTATCATCCTTGGGGATAACTTAACAAGTGATTAAAAATATCTAATTCAATCTAAAAATCTGGCTAACTGTATGATCAACAACAGCAGCAACAACAACAATAATAACTGTCCTATGAAAGACCAAATGAAGAATAGAAAAGAGACATGAGAAGACAAAGTATTACATGACTAATACATTAAAAAAATTACCAAGTAAAGCAAATAAGAATGAGACTTGGCAATGGCTAAGCATTGGGATGTTGATGAAAGAGCTAATTCTGGCTTCACCAGACCAAACTTTACGAACAAAATCTTACAAAGCCAGAATTGAGAAAATTCTGTAAGAAATATATTTGTCTGCAAGCAAGAACTAGCGGGACCACAAAACAGACTAAGTAGTAGAAAATAAAGAACTAAATGTGCTCTGGAACGTTAGAATTCATCTGTCATACAATATCCAAGACTTAACAATTGTTGATAAGAAAGACATAAAAGTCTGGATAGTGGATGTTGCAGTACCTGGAGACAGCAGAATAGAAGGAAAAAACCCTGGAGAAAATCACAAAATAGGAAGACCTTCAGTAAGAAGTACAATGACTGCAAAAGAAAGAAAAGATAACACTAATAGAATTAGGCACCTTGGGTGAAATTCCAAAACATCTGGAACACCGTTTGAACACCATCAGCATTGACAAAAATGGTTTGCTTTACCTGGAATAGCTTATATCTTGTAATGATATATTTAATATTATTAAACAACAGCACCTGCCTATCTGAGGTCCTTGAGAAAGACTGGATAGGTCTCGGGGAGAGGGGGCAGTCTAGAAATCCAATAAAATAAATAATAAATAAATAGCTGGAGAAAAATACAAAATCAATCTAAACATCTGGCTGATTTTATGACCAAGCATAATAATTACAATACCTCCCAACTTACTAATCAGGCATCAAAAATATAAAATCCAAAGTAACAACAATTAAAATATGATAACGTTGTAATGAGAGCAATAGCATCAGATTTTAAGCAATAAAAGTATGAATATGAATAGACCACCATCAAGAAAAGTAGTCTTTTTTTTTGCTTGGTACATGAAATATAAAGAAACCAGGTTCATGTCTTTGGATGCTATAATCAAAATAGATCATGTTATTGGAGCTACTTAGCTACCAATGAAGCAAATCTTTTGATATGGAGCTGATAGGTACAGTGTTCAAAATTATCAGATGGATCAATGCCTTTTTCATTCAAGCAATAAAACACTCCAGGTAAAATTTAATGCCAGAAGTTATTTAAGTATTTTAGGGTTTTCCTTTGCTGGTTTGTGACTGTAATAAAGCTTGATTAAGTAGCATTTTCCACATATTTCTATGTAATGACTCTTCAGTTCCGAATGAAATAAAAAAAAATAACATTAAGATAAGCTTCAATAAGAAGGGAGGGAAGGAGGGAGGGAGAGAGAAAGAGAAAGAGAAAGAAAACTTAGATAATTGCTCTGCTTTCAGAGTTTTGAAAGGCTCAGAAAAAGCCTGCTGACCTCTAAGGCAAACCTTTCTGTGAGGAAGAAGTTGTCAGAACCCACATCATGCCATACTCAAAATTCTGACTATGATCAACCTTTTGTCATTTCCCAATTTTTTTAAAAAAAGAGTTATATCATTGCTCCGCAAATGTAATTGCCATGGCCAATTTGAGATAGATGGATGTATTAAATTCGTCAAGAGTTTCATAAGAAATCTCCAAAAGCAATGCTCCACATCCATTCATGTTCAAACACCACTTTAATTCTATAAACCTTCTGTTGTCTCCCCATTTACTGAGAGGTAAATGGGAAATATACTACGAGAAGTATAAGTGTCTTAAGGTTTTGTTAAGCCCTTCCTCCACTCACAGCTCTATTCCCCCCCCCTCCATATTCCTTAAAAGCTATATCAAATATGATCTGAGGCAGAGATCCAACTTGAATAGAAAAAGAATATAAACCTATTCATTTGGAGTGCACACTCTCCAATTCTTCCACATTAAACAGCCATAATACCTACAAACAATAAATACAATTGTAAGAGTCTGTGGTGCATCAAAGCAAGAGGGAAAGTTATTTACAGCATGTCAAGGTCTTCCTGTGATGGTGTAAGCACACTTTGATAATGATGATATAGCACTTAGAAGTAATGATGTACTTATAAGTATAGATAAGACACCTTTAATTTATTTGATAAAGGGGAAACTGAAGTGGGCAGCTTCAGAGAAACGTACAACTTTGTACCTGACTTGCACAGAATGTTTACTCTGAGAACATATGCACTGGTACGAAAGGCTTTGCCACTAACAAAGGAACCTTTTAGTATATCGGTAGACGCCAAGGCATAAAGAGCTTTTTGAAATTGAGAGACAGGCTTGTGGCTAGCACAATATGTACATTATCTGGAGGTGGACAATGGCTTCAAGAATTGAGAGGTTACTATATGCCCTTCTGGTGCCATCTCCATGTTACATAAGTAGCTCCCATTGTTTTCCCTCTCTCTGCATTGTTTGGAGCAGAGAAACAAAGGAGTACAATTCTTCTCAAGTTGGCATGATGACATGGGCAAGAACATCAATTGAGGATGAAGGTCATTCCAGTAAAGTGAGGGAGGCTATATCCAAGCTTGTGCCTTGCAGAAGATTTAGCACTACCACCTCTGGAATCTCAAATTAGATGGCCAGCATGGAGTCTGGTGTTGAAGTCCTAACATTTCTACAATCGAATGTTGAATTCTTAAAATGCATTTTAGAAAATAGTTCCCATTGGGGAGTTTGTTAGGAGTCAGATGATGAAAGATGATAGCCATGTGAATTGGGACATTATGGAGTCAAGTCTCATCTTAGGCATGAATGCTCATTCTCCATCAATTTTGTAAGGGTGTAAAAGGCACAGCTCTCTTTCCACTCCTGAACTGAATTGGGACTGCACAAACTATTTTAGATACTTAATTTTAATCTAATTAAAACACAAGTATTAATAATTTATTGAATAATATTTATCTATATATTCATGCATATTGATTGTTGCACTGTAAGTTTTTCAGAGATTTTCTTTCATTCTACAGTATATTGAAGGATTCCTATAAGGTTATTATTGCTAATAAATACTGTTCTCTGTTCTAACACATGAAATTGCTACTGAAATGTCTCTTTTAATCTTCAGTAATTGTGAAATTAAGCCCTCTTCTGTAGCAAATGACATAAAACAAAACAATAGCTTCACAAAGTAGGGACCATTCATCTAACTACATTTGGAAACCTAATCATTGAATAGGTGACAGTATCAGAAATTACGTTATACCCAATTCAGCAGCCATGTTAGCATTCTTGGACAATTCTATAAACAGCCCTTTAAGATTATGGCAGAAAAGCCTTAATCTCATATCCAATTAATCCAGGCTAATTAATTTAGTTATAGCTTTGTATATATATATATATATATATATATATATATATATATATATATATATATATATATATATATATATATATATATATATATATATATATATATATATATATATATATATATATATATATATATATATATATATATTATATATAGAATTGTTTTCCCAACTTCCTGTTAGGGCCCCATTAAGGGAGGAGACATACTGTTTCTTTCTCTGCCTTTCGGCTCATCACCAGAGACCATCAGCTGATCAGCTCATAAAAACTAACATACATACATACATACATACATACATACATACATACATACATACATACATATGCAACACAAATGTAGCTCATTTCCTTACTAACGTATTGTTTCAATCTGTATCTTCCCCCTTTTCACTAAAATTCTTACAGAAAGCAGGTAATGGCCTCTAACAAAAGAATTAAAACAATTAAAATCCAACTAAAACAATTTGTGAAGAATGTATAGATCAAACTGAAAGGTCTTAGAATCATAAGGCTGTAAGGGACCTTGGAGGTCTTCTAGTCCACCCTCAGAATTATTTTTATTTTATTTATTTTTATTTTTCGAATTTATACCCCGCCCTTCTCCTTGTTAGGACTCAGGGCGGCGCACAGGCGTTATTAAAAACCATAACAAAACAATATATACTATTAAAAACATTAAATTAAATTAAAACCCGTGCTAAAAATCCTTTAAAACCCTAAAAAATTAAAATTTATAAATATAGTCAGAAACGGGGGACTACGCTAGGCCGGCTTGTTGCAATAGGTACGTCTTAAGACGTTGGCGGAAGAGGCGGAGGTCCGAGGTAGTGCGGTCGGGGGGTAGGTCGTTTCAGAGGGCCGGGCCTGCCACAGAGAAGGCCCTTCCCCTGGGTGTCGCCAACCGGCATTGCCCGGCCGAGTGTACCCGGAGAAGGCCCTCTCTGTGGGAGCGGATCGGACGAAGGGATGTATGGGGCAGAAGGCGGTCTCGTATATAGCTAGGCCCCGAGCCATGGAGCGATTTGAAGATGGTCATCAACACCTTGAAGCGCACTCGAAAGGCCACAGGCAGCCAGTGCAGCTCGCGCAGGAGAGGTGTTATGTGGGCTTGCCTTGGGGCACCCATAATCACCCGCGCGGCCGCATTCTGAACTAGCTGTAGCTTTCGAGTGCACCTCAAGGGGAGCCCCATGTAGAGAGCGTTACAGTAATCCAGCCGAAGATCTGATACTATTTGATACCAGAAGATCTGATACCAGAAGATCTGATACCATCTCAACAAGTGGCAGTCCAATCTTTTCTTGAAAATATCCAGCAATGGAGCAACCGTGACTCCAGGAGGCAAGCTGTTCCATTGATTGATTGTTCTTACTGTTAAGAAATTTCTCCTTTGTTCCAGGGAGATCTCCCTTGTCCAAGCTTCTCCCATTACTACTTCTCCTGCCATCAGGTGCTTTAAAGAATACTGTAAATCGGCATTGGCTTTTTTGCCAGCTGCAGCACACTACTGGCTCATACTAAGTGATAGTCCACCAGGACACCTAGATCCCTCTCACAATTACTATTGTTAAACCAATTATTGCCTATTCTATACTTGTGCATTTGATTTTTTTCTGCCTAAGTGAATTCCTTCTGAATTCAAATTCTATCTTCCAAAGTGTTAGTAATACCTATCAGCTTGGTGTCATCTAAAAAATTTGATGAATTATGCTTCTTTCCACTCATCTAGATAATTTAAGAAGATATTGAAGAATGTGCTTAAAAAAGAATCTTCCGTTTATTTAAATCCTCAAAAAGCCTTTTTTCTAGTTTTATCTGAATTGTTTGAAACAGAAGTAATAACTTCGGCAAAATGTTCATTTTTATTGTAGCTATTCTTCCAACCATTGCCAGCTGTAGTTTTTTCATTTTTCCACGCCTCTCTTTATTTGTTGTATTAATTTAGAATAATTACCTTCTTTAATGGTTGCACATCTTAACCAAATTCTTAAATATTTTATTTTTAAATTATTTGAATCCCCATCTTTTCCATCAATTCATTTTTGTTTATTTGTAAGATTATTTACCAACACCTGTCTTTTCTTTGTTTATTTTTAATTCTGCTACTTCACCAAAATCTTCTATTTTTTAGTTAATTTAGGTCCCATTTCTAATGGTTCTAGGATAAATACTAGATAATCTACAAATGCCTGTGATTTGTAATTTTTTTTAATTTCCATACCTTTTATTTCTGGGTCTTGTCTGATCTTTCTAATCAAGACTTCCAAGGTTAGTATAAATAATAGGGGAGACATCCCAATGCATGTTTCCTTTCATGTAGATGTAATAGAATTGAAGTCAGTGGTAGGATTCAACTAGTGCAGGGATGTCCAAACTTGGGAACTTTAAGACTTATGGACTTCAACTCCCAGAATTCCCCAGCCAGCTATGCTTCGCTGAGCTTGTGCTTCGTATGTACACAGTGGGTTTGAAAACAGCTGAAAAACCTACCTTCTACTGCCCCGGTGTATAAAACATCTGAGGCGTAGCAATCCGCTCGGCCATGTCTATCCGCTAGGCTTGCAAAAGAGAAAATAGAGGGCAATATAGCATAGGGGCGGGTGAGCAGGCCCACCTGATAATCGGGGTGAACTGGTTCGCTCTCAGCTGATCATCAGAGCTACTGGTTCAACTGAACCAATTCAAACCAGCTGAATCCCACCCGATTGAAGTTGGTTAGCCATCTACAAATCCTTCTGGTGGTGCTTACTTAAAGAGGAAAGACTGGAGTTTTTTCTGGATCCAAACTTAGTGAAATGAGTTAGAATTCCAGCTCCTGAAGAGATGCCTAGAACAGCTAAACTAGGTATGTGCATCTTTTCTTAGAACAAAGACTGCATTTGCCTTCTACACGCTAGAAGCATTATTCTAAAGAAGTGTTCTTCAAACTTGGCAATTTTAAGATGTGTGGATTTCAACTCCCAGAATTCTCTAGCCCACCATGGAATTCTGGGAATTGAAATCTATACATCTTAAAATTGCCAGATTTGACAAACACTGCTCTAAATTAGAGCCAATTTAGTCCCAACTCCCAAAAGCCTGGATGAATTGGGTGTAGATAATAATTATACAGTATTCCAGATGCATCTGTGATGTGACACATTTGAAACCAGTCAAAACGAGTAGAAAATTTTCTTTAATATTGTTTATTGAACAGCTTTCATTAAACCAGAGGAAACATATATAGGAGGAAAGTTCCTCTCCTGCAGGGAGACATTCATTAATGTAATTCATCAAGCTTGGCTGATTTTATTAGAAAGGACAAGCAAAGAAGAAGCTGATGGTCTCCCTCACCTTTCCAGACATCATATTCACATTCTTAAGATTACTATATTGAAAGTAATTCATCATAAAATGGCAAATTTATATCATTATATCCTGCCCCATAAATGAAGTCCAAATCATGGCAAATGGAGGAAAAGAAACTGTCCAAATAAGCTGTCTCTATTCTAGACTGCTGTAAAATTAGATGGCATCTTTTAGCATATTTTATTTTTACAATAATACAATAATACAATAGCAGAGTTGGAAGGGACCTTGTAGGTCTTCTAGTCCAACCCCCTGCATAGGCAGGAACCTTATACCATTTCAGACAAATGGCTATCCAACATCTTCTTAAAGACTTCCAGGGTTGGGGCATTCACAACTTCTGGAGGCAAGCTTTTCCACTGGTTAATTGTTCTAACTGTCAGGAAATTTCTCCTCAGTTCTATGTTGCTTCTCTCCTTGATTAGTTTCCACCCATTGCTTCTTGTCCTGCCTCCAGGTGCCTTGAAGAATAGTTTGACTCCCTCTTCTTTGTGGCACCCTCTGAGATATCGGAACACTGCTATTATGTCTCCCCTGGTACTTCTTTTCATTAAACTAGACATACCCAGTTCCTGCAACCGTTCTTCATGTTTTAGCCTCCAGTCCCCCAATCATCTTGGTTGCTCTTCTCTGCACTCTTTCCAGTCTCCACGTCTTTTCTACATCGCGGCGACCAAAACTGTATGCAGTATTCCAAGTGTGGTGTTACCAAGGCATTATAAAGTGGTATTAACACTTCACGTGATTTAGATTCTATCCCTCTGTTTATTATGCAGCCTAGAACTGTGTTGGCTTTTTTGGCAGCTGCTGCACACTGCTGGCTCATATTTAAATGGTTGTCCACTAGGATTCCAAGATCCCTCTCACAGTTGCTACTATTGAACAAGGTAGCACCTATACTATACCTGTGCATTTTTTTCTTGCCTAAATGTAGAACCTTACTTTTTTCACAATTGAATTTCATTTTGTTAGATAGTGCTCAATGTTCAAATTTGTCCAGATCCTTCTGTATCTTAAGCCTATCTTCTGGAGTGTTGGCTATTCCTGCCAGCTTGGTGTCATCTGCAAATTTGATGAGTTCCCCATTTATCCCCTCATCCAAATCATTGATGAAGATGTTGAAGAGTACTGGGCCTAAAACAGAGCCTTGGGGTACTCCACTGCATATTTCCTTCCATGTAGATGCAGTTCCATTGAGGGCTACATGTTGAGTGTGGTTGGTCAGCCAGTTGTGAATCCATCTGGTGGTGATGCTGTCTAACCCACATTTTTCGACTTTATCTAATAGTACGTGATAGTCTACTTTATCAAATGCCTTACTGAAGTCCAAGTAAATTATATCAACAGCATTCCTCTGGTCCACTAATTTTGTCACTTTGTCAAAGAATGCAATTAGATTAGTCTAGCATGATCTGTTCTTGACAAACCCATGTTGGCTTTTGGCTATTACTTTGTTTGCTTCTATGTATTCGCTTATTTGTTGCTTAATTATCTTTTCCACAATCTTCCCTGGTATTGAGGTCAGGCTGATGGGTCTATAGTTTCCTGGATCTATTTTTTTTCCTTTTTTGAAGATAGGAACCACATCAGCTCTTTTCCAGTCTTCTGGCAGTTCCCCGGTGTTCCAGGATCTCTGAAAGATATAGTTCAGTGGTTCTGAGATCTCGTCTGCCAGTTCGTTCAGAACCCTGGGGTGTAATCTATCCGGTCCTGGTGATTTGAACTCGTCCAGGGCAGACAGATGCTCGCTTACCATTTTCTTCCCTATTTCAACTTGTGTTCCTAATCTGATTTTTGTGGTGCTGTTTTTTGATTGGTTGGACTGTTTTATCCCTTTGTGTTAAGACAGATGCAAAAAATGAGTTAAATAGTTCTGTTTTCTCCCTGTTATTTGTCACCTTCTTGCCATTTTCTCCCAGCAGTGGACCAATTGTTTCCTTAACCTTTTTCTTGTTTTTAACATGTTGGAAGCTTTTTGTTGTTATTTTTTACTTTTTTGGCAAGCCTTTCTTCATTGCGAGCCTTAGCTTTCCTCACTTCATCTTTACAGGCTCGGGCTATTTGCTGATATTTTGCCTTAGTTATGTCTCCCTCTTTCCACATTTTATATTTATCCTTTTTGTCTTTCAATTTGTCAGAGAGTTCTTTATGCAGCCATGCTGGTTTCTTTTGGGAACTGGTATTTTTCTTCTTCATTGGTATTGCGCTAGACTGGGCTTTTGTAATCTCATTTTTCAAAATTTCCCAAGCTTCTATTTACAAGAGTCTTCCTTATAAAATAATAGTGCATTATTGCAGCCTCCAATTTTAGTCATCTCTTCATAGAGGTGTTTATTTCATTGTTGTTGTTAGTTGCGAAGTTGTGCCCAACCCATTGCGACCCCATGAACAACATTCCTCCAGGCCTTCCTGTCCTCTATCATCCTCTGGAGTCTACTTAAGCTCACACCCACTGGTTTGGTGACTCCATCCAGCCACTTCATTCTCTGTCATCCCTTTCGTCTTCTGCCCTCAATCTTTCCCAACATTAGGCTCTTCTCCAGTGAGTCCTTTCTTCTCATTAGGTTGCCAAAGTATTTGAGTTTCATCTTCAGGACCTGGCCTTCTAAAGAGCAGTCAGGGTTGATCTCCTCTAGGACTGACTGGTTTGATCGTCTTGCAGTCAAAGGGACTCGTAGGAATCTTCTCTAGCACCATAGTTTCATAGTTGGGCCAAATATGCTGTTAGTAATTTCTTGCCCCTCAAAATAACCATGAGAGAATGTTGATATTCCGTTTGGGTTTTCAGAATAAACAAGCAAGAAGCCATCTCAGCATGGTTAGGCTATACTTACTACCCATTTATATTAATGGAGGTTAAAGTAATGACTAGGAGAACCCCAAAATTGGATACAATAAAATGATTTGAGTGCAGTAGCAAAACTTGAAACATTTCTATTTTATAATGTTTATTTCATTTCCATGAATTTTTCCCTTTGCCTTGGAAACCACAATGCATTAAAAAACACTTATTAATTGCTATATATCTGTGACCTCAACTTTCAGAGAGGTTTTTTATCTGGAGATATAAGATTATCAGTTGTATTTATATATAGACTATAGTTGCTGATAGATTATCCTTTAAAATGCAGATATGCTCAAACCAACAAAGAATCTTTGTTCTTCATACTGTATCTTCAGCAGAAATACATGCATTCGTTTCCTTTCACATGGGGAATATTTTCAGATCCCTTGCCACTCCCACTCCCTATCTTTCTCAGTGGGACAAAAATTGATAAGAGAAATTAGTAAGGTAGATCAGGTTTTTTTCTCTTGGGGTAGAATATTACTTGAAATTCAAATTCAAATATTAAATGAAGAGTTAAACTTATAAATTAAAATATCATAAGGTAAGTGACAATTGGTCTTACCTGTGAATGGTCTTTCTCTAGATGCTGCGGAGTGTCCAAACGCGGGTTATCCTCAGGTTGCTGCCCATTGGACTGAGTTTCACTTTGATGTGTAGCCACGCCTCTTGCCTCTGCATAGGGCCAGTTCTAAAAACGAAGGTAGACCAGAAAAAACGCAGAACAACTGGAACAACACTAGTCTTAACCTTCAACAAAACATGGGACCAGTTCCCACCACGCCCAGGGTGGGATTTGGACACTCCGCAGCATCTAGAGAAAGACCATTCACAGGTAAGACCAATGGTCATTCTCCTAGATGCTGCTTGGAGTGTCCAAACGCGGGACATGCCAACGCTATGCTGTCCCTGGGAGGGGAGATTCGTCTGAGTGGGAACTGGGAGCATCAAGGACCCTCTGGAGAACACGTCTGCCGAAGGAGGCCTCCGAGGATGCAAATACGTCCAGCTTGTAGTGTCTGATAAACGGCACAGGCGAGGACCACGTAGCGGCCCTGCAGATCTCGTCTATGGGGGCCTGGGTGGCCCAAGCAGCCGTGGTTGCAGCGCTCCTGGTGGAGTGAGCGGTAATACGTGGAGGTACAGCTCTGGACCGGTGCTCATATGCCAGTGTAATGCAGGCACGCAGCCAGCGCCCAATCGTGGTAGACGTGACCTTGCGACCCATGGACACCGGCTGAAAGGAAACGAAGAAGGATTCTGACTTGCGGAATTCAGCCGTTCTCTTCTTGTACATCCGCACCGCCCTGCGAACGTCCAACTTGTGCCACCTCCTTTCCCTG
The DNA here is from genome assembly GCA_039707465.1 of Rhabdophis nuchalis. Taxonomy (NCBI): domain Eukaryota; kingdom Metazoa; phylum Chordata; class Lepidosauria; order Squamata; family Natricidae; genus Rhabdophis; species Rhabdophis nuchalis. The sequence goes on along the minus strand of CM077643.1, from coordinate 61,463,246 downwards.
GGGTGAGAGGGGTGCGGACAAAAGTCAGGTAGGACGAGCTCCTGGGATCTGTGAAACAAGGAGTTGACCTTGGGCACAAAGGTCGGGTCTAGTCTGAGAACCACCCTGTTTGCGTGGACCACGCACAAGTCCTCCCGTACGGAGAGGGCCGAGAGTTCCGAAATTCGCCTTGCAGATGTGATTGCTATGAGGAACACCGTCTTCAAGGTCAGGTGGCGCAGTGACATGGAGCGCAATGGTTCGAATGGCGCCTCAGTCAGGGCCTGGAGGACGAAGGGTAAGTCCCAGGTCGGATATCTATGGACTGTTTGGGGCTGAATGTTCGAGGCCCCTTTCAGGAAACCACGAACCCCTGGATGTCTGCTGAGCGGCAGGGACCCACCGGGCGACAGGATGGTAGCGAGAGCAGCCACCTGCCTTCTCAGGGTATTGGGGGCGAGCCCCTTGTCCAAACCCTCCTGCAAGAAGTCCATCACCTGAGGTGTGGAGGCCTCAGCCGCAGCGATGTGCCTGGCACGGCACCAGGTAGAGAAGGTGGACCATGTAGTCTCGTAAATGCGAACGGTGGCAGGACGCCTGGAAGCCTGGATCGTTCTTATCACCTTGTCCGAATAGCCCATTCGTCTCAGAACGATCCCCTCAAGTGCCAGACGGCTAGTTGGAAGCACTGAGGGTCCGGGTGACGAATGGCCCCTTGTATTAGTGACACCTGGTTCGGAGGAATGCGCCAGGCCTTCTCTACTGACAGTCCCACTAGATCGGCGAACCAGGACCGTCTGGGCCAATGGGGAGCGACCAGGATGACTTCCGCCCCCTCCGAGATGATTTTCCGGACTACCTGAGGAAGCAGTGGGAGAGGAGGGAAGGCATATAGCAGGCCTGCGGGCCAACGACACCGGAGGGCGTTTGTCCCTTCTGCTTGCGGGCACCGGAAACGGGTGAAGAACCTTGGCAGGTGCGTGTTCTGCGGGCTGGCGAACAGGTCCAGGACGGGCAGGCCGAATCTCCGGGAAATCTGCTGGAAAAGATCCGGGTGCAGCTGCCACTCTGAGGTGTTGATGGTGGTCCTGCTCAACCAGTCCGCCGTCACGTTCTCCTCGCCCGCGATGTGGTCCGCTCTCAGGGACAGGAGATGCCTCTCTGCCCACCTGCCCAGAGCCTCCGCCTCCGTCATGAGCGCCCTCGACTGTGTGCCTCCCTGGTGGTTCACGTATGCTCGGGTGGCGATGTTGTCCATCAGGAGAAGGACATGGGAACCTTCTACGAGATTGCCGAAATGCCGCAGAGCCAGCCTGGCCGCCCGGAGCAACAGCCAGTTGATGTTGTGGGCGAGCTCCCGTTGAGACCATCTGCCCTGGGCCACATGGTGATGCAGATGAGCTCCCCAGCCGTAAAGGCTGGCGTCCGTCGTGATGGTGACACGGTCTGGCTCCTTGAAGGACGACCCCTCTCTTAGGGCGGGAGACCTCCACCACCTGAGGGACCGAAGCACTGGGGGTGGGACTGTCACCCGTCTCCTGGAGTTGCTGATCTTGCATCGTTGAAAAGGAAGCAGAAACCATTGTAGCTCCCGTGCGTGCAGGCGGGCCCAGGGAACAATGGCTATGCACGAGATCAGCTTCCCCAACAGTTGGGAAAGCGTCACAAGTGGGACCAGTCTGGAATTCTGGACCAACCCCACCAACTTCACAATGCTGCAGATGCGCTCCTGTGAAAGAAAGACTTTGCAGGTCTTCGAGTCGATGACGGCACCCAGATGAAGTATGGAGAGGGTGGGCTGCATGTGACTCTTCTCCCGATTCACCGAGAACCCATGGTCCTCCAGGGAGCGGATGGTGCAGTCCAAGTCCTTCAGGGCCTGGTCCCTGGAAGGTGACATCAACAGGATATCGTCCAAGTAACAAACCAAACGCACAGGTCTGGATCGAAGATGCGCCGCCACTACGGAGAGGACCTTCGTGAAGGTCCTTGGCGCCGATGACAAGCCGAAAGGTAGGGCCTTGTACTGGAAGTGCTGGCCGGCGAACTGAAACCTCAAGTATCTGCGATGCGCCGGGTGGATGGGAATGTGCAGATACGCCTCCTTCAGGTCTATCGAGGTCAGGAAGTCGTTCTGTCGTATGCATCCCAGGATCGTCTGGAGGGATTGCATCTTGAAGCGCTTGTATTGCAGATACCGGTTCAGCTTCTTCAAGTCCAGAATGGCCCTGACCCCCCCCCCCCCGATGACTTGGGGACTAGGAAGAGGATGGAATAAAACCCCTTGCCCTCCTGCCCCCCCGGCACCGCTTCTATGGCCGCTATCTCCAGTAGGTGACCGATCTCCGCCCTCATGAGCTGTTGCTTGTGCGGGGACCTGGGAAGGGGGCAGCGGATGAATCTCCGCGGGGGAAAGGATAGGAAGTCGAGGGTGAGGCCGTGTCGGACCACATTCCGGACCCAGGCGTCCGTCGTGGTCGCCTCCCACGTGGACGCATATTGCTGTAGGCGTCCCCCTATGGGAGGGATCCCCCAGGGGTCACTTGCTCTTCTTGAAGGGACGGTTGGCCTGACCACCCTTGAAGGGCCTACGCTGACCTTGGAACCTGGACCTGTCCCTGTAGGCCGGCCTGTCCTGGGAACGATCTTGGGCCTGGGGGTAGGTTCTGGAGGCCCCACCCGAGGTAGAGGGAGCCTCCGTAGACCGAAAGGGCTGTCTACGGTAAGAAGACTGATTCTTCCGGTCCTGCTTCTTGGTGACAGCCGGCAGAATCTTCCGCTTATCCTTGGACTCGATTAGGAAGGAGTCCAAGGCCTCGCCGAAGAGCTTGCCACCCTTGAAGGGGGCCGACGCCAACTTCCACTTAGCCTTCATGTCCGCCTGCCAATGGCGGAGCCACAGCAGACGGCGTGAGGTGACATTGGATGCTAGAGCCCTGGATGAAAACTTTGTGGAATTGAGCGAGGCGTCGCAAGAATATTCCACCGCAGCGATGATCTTATTGACCCTTTGTCTCGATCTAACCTGTCTCTCAGGCAAGGAGGCCAATAGCTTCCTGAGCCAGAATAGGGCTGCCCTACTAAAGTACGACGCAGAGGACGAGGCCTTCATGGCCCAGGCAGTGGCCTGGTGTGTCTTGTGACAAGACTTCTCCATCCGCCTGTCCTCCGCCTTAAGCCCCTCCACCAGCTCGGCCGGGAGTGAGGATGTGGAGGTCAAAGACACAATGGGGTCATCAACCTGCGGGAGAGCCAGAATGGTCTCCATAGCATCCTCAACAGCATACAGCTTTTTATCCACGCCGCTGGGGTGTGCCATAGTAGCGGACTGAACCCACTGGCGCTGAATAATGTCGAGGAACAACTGAGGGGCCGGCACCAATTCTTGGGGAGGTGTAGGTTCCCTAAAGAGACCCGCCCCAGGGTGTCCAGGACCAATGACGATGGCATTGTCCTGATCAGAGGCCTTCTTATCAGATTGAGCCGGTAGACCCATCTGCACGGCCGACTCCCTAGCCTTGGTCAAGATAGCCTTGAACATGATGGGGTTAAACAGCCCCTTGGAAGCGGGGGCCTCCGGGGTGGAGCTCTCATCCCCTGAAAGGTCGGGAGCCCCCTGGGTAACCACCTCCTCATCATCCTCCCCCTCGGATGCCTCGCTGACTGCAGAAGAGGCAGAAGGGGAAACGCCACCCCCCTGGGCAGGAACCACCTTCCTAGGTGCCCTGGGCTTGGGGGTAGAAAGGAGGGGCAAGGAAGCCACTAATTGCTTCATGCAATCCGTGATGCCCTGCGAAATGGCCTTGGACACAACCTCCTGCAAGGCAGTCTCAGCGGGTGCAGAAATGGGAGTGGCCGGAGCCTCCTCTTCCTCATCCACTGACTCCTCCCCCTCCCCCACCATGGAGGACTCCTCCTCCTCTGGTTCCTCCTCCTCTAGCTCCACTTCCATTGAGGGGACTGGAGAGGCAAGGGAAACCCTTGAGTGATTGGGGGAAAACCCAAAATCCCCATCACCAGTGGGAATGGATTGGGTCTCCCTACGAAGCTGCGGGGCAGGGGGGGTCTTATCTGTCACAGCCTTGTCCCGGGCAGAGAGAGCCTTCTGGAACTGCTGCTCTAGAATCCTCAGCCGTCTATCCGCCAGTCTCTCATCAGCCTTGGTGGCCTTGGCTGCAGGCCTCTTCCCCTTGTCAGGACAGGGTGCAGAATCGCCCTTGGCAGCAGGGTTGGTCTTGCTACGCTTGGAGGCAGGTTCTCCTGTTTACTCACTGGGATCAGCCATGGAGTGGCTGAAAGAACAAGAACAAACAATTAAATCCAGTCAAGGCACCCCAATCCCACCAGGGAAGAAACAATATACACTTTAAAACAAGAAGAAACTGGAACCTGGTTTTGGCGCCAAAATCAGACCCAAAAGTCTCAGGCGTTGCAGATCTGCGCTGGAGTAGACCAGGGAATGGCAACTGAATCTGCCAATCTCCCTGCAGCCGCTGGGAAGGATCTCTTCTGCTGCCCCAGGGGATCCTGTCCGGGACTCCCAGAACTAGAACCACCCCAGGAACGAAGCAGCGGCGATCTGCGAAGAGGAGTCGGGCTGCGGCAGAAAAATGGCGGCAAGTTTAAAACGCGCGCCTTTTTTCCTTTGCGAACGGCCGCCTAAGCTCAAACCGGCACTGGGGAAACAACGGGCTGAAAAGCCTCAGTAGAGGCTTCCCTAGGGAGGAAAACCCCCGATAGTCAAGTTGGGGGGTCCTATCTAGCTACCTAGCCCCCTTAGAAGCTTACCAGCAGCCGCTGGCAAGCCCTCCCAGTGCCAAGCCGCTCCGCAGAAAAAGCGGGAAACGGCCGCGGTTTGAACAGCCCGCTCCGCGCAACGAAGACAACGAAGACAGGAACGAAAACAAAAAATCACCTATCTAACACAACTACACACAAAAATAACAACAAAGGCTACACTAACTCACTGCTGGGGAGGTCAGATTGCTGGCAAAGGACTGCAGACTCCCCAGACGCGTCCGATAAGGGCGACTGAGTTTTTAGAACTGGCCCTATGCAGAGGCAAGAGGCGTGGCTACACATCAAAGTGAAACTCAGTCCAATGGGCAGCAAGCTGAGGATAACCCGCGTTTGGACACTCCAAGCAGCATCTAGGAGAATTCTAGATTCACAGACTTTGAATGAAGAAAAACTTATTAAACAGGTATAAGCAGAATATTCCATAATGGAGTGTTTGACCTTGGAATGATCAGTTCCAATTTCAGGAGTTATTCTGAGATTGGGGGCTATTTTGGGGAACACTTTTAATGATTTATTTGAAAAGCAGTTTCAAGAGCAGATTATCCCCAAACTCTCAGAATGACCCATGTCAAAGTTGGAACAGTCTTCTTCCCAACTGGAATTCTGAATGACTACCACAATTTTTAATGGATTTCATTCTTGCTTTGAGAGCATGGGTTGCATGCGAAAAAGGCTGTATTATTTATTATTTTTAGTTGTACTTAGGGACGTGGTGGCTCAGTGGCTAAGACGCTGAACTTGTTGATCAGAAAGGTCGGCAGTTCGGCGGTTTGAATCCCAAGTGTCATCTAATGAAGTGAGTTCCTGTTACCGTATCTGCCGGCGTATAAGACGACTTTTTTGCCCTGAAAAACATGCCTCCAAGTGGGGGGGTCGTCTTATACGCCGGGTCATCCGCGAGGTCCCCTTCTTACAAGTCTACGCGCGATGGTTTCCTCTTTCCCCCTGTCTCTTTCCCCTCCATGCAAGTCTCTCTCGCGCGCGATGGTTTCCTCTTTCCCCCTGTCTCTTTCTCCTCCATGCAAGTCTCTCTCGTGCGCGATGGTTTCCTCTTTCCCCCTGTCTCTTTCTCCTCCATGCAAGTCTCTCTCGCACGCGATGGTTTCCTCTTTCCCCCTGTCTCTTTCTCCTCCATGCAAGTCCCTCGCGCGCGCGATGGTTTCCTCTTTCCCCCTGTCTCTTTCTCCTCCATGCAAGTCTCTCGCGCGCGTGATGGTTTCCTCTTTCCCCGTCTTTCTCCTCCATGCAAGTCTCTCTCTCGCGCGATGGTTTCCTCTTTCCCCCTGTCTCTTTCTCCTCCATGCAAGTCTCTCTCGCGCGCGATGGTTTCCTCTTTCCCCCTGTCTCTTTCTCCTCCATGCAGGTCTCTCTCGCGCGCGATGGTTTCCTCTTTCCCCTCTATGCAAGTCTCTCTCGCGCGCGATGGTTTCCTCTTTCCCCGTCTCTTTCTCCTCCATGCAAGTCTCTCTCTCGCGCGATGGTTTCCTCTTTCCCCTCTATGCAAGTCTCTCTCTCGCGCAATGGTTTCCTCTTTCCCCCTGTCTCTTTCTCCTCCATGCAAGTCTCTCTCACGCGCGATGGTTTCCTCTTTCGCGCGATGGTTTCCTCTTTCCCCTATATGCAAGTCTCTCTCGCGCGCGATGGTTTCCTCTTTCCCCCTGTCTCTTTCTCCTCCATGCAAGTCTCTCGCGCGCGATGGTTTCCTCTTTCCCCGTCTCTTTCTCCTCCATGCAAGTCTCTCTCGCGCGCGATGGTTTCCTCTTTCCCCTCTATGCAAGTCTCTCTCGCGCGCGATGGTTTCCTCTTTCCCCCTGTCTCTTTCTCCTCCATGCAAGTCTCTCTCGCACGCGATGGTTTCCTCTTTCCCCTCTATGCAAGTCTCTCTCGCGCACGATGGTTTCCTCTTTCCCCCTGTCTGTTTCCCCTCCATGCAAGTCTCTCTCTCGCGCGATGGTTTCCTCTTCCCCCGTCTCTTTCTCCTCCGCGCAAGACTTGCACGGAGAGAGAGACTTGCACGGAAAGAGACAGGGGGGAAGGAGGAAACGATCGCGCAAGAGGGGAAAGAGACGGGGGGGGGGGAGGAGGAAACCATCCGCAGCCACGCAGAGACTTGCCGCTTTTCCACGCGTGCAATTACAAGGCAAGTTTCCACCGCTGGTCTGAAGTGCAGTGACAGTGACAGAGAGAGAGAGAGGCCAGAGCGAGAGAGAGAGACGGAGGGAGGGAATCAGAGTCTGTCAGGTACACACAGGGAGGGAGAAACAGAGAGAGACAGGGAGGGAGGGAGGGAAGGTGACAAAGAGCCACAGAGACATTGTGTGTGGAAGGTGTGCAGAAGAGGGGGTAGTCTTATACAGCGAGTATATAACAAACTCTATATTTTGAGTGGAAATGATGGGGGGTCGTCTTATACGCCCAGTCGTCTTATGCGCCGGCAAATACGGTACTTCTCCCAACTCCTGCCAACCTAGCCATTTGAAAGCATGCAAGTAGAAAAATAGGGATAACCTTTGGTGGGAAGGTAACAGCGTTCCGTACACCATCACGCTGGCCATATGACCACGGAGACCGTCTTTGGACCGTGCTGGTTCTTTGGCTTTGAAATGGAGTTGAGCACCGCTCCCTAGAGTCGGGAACGACTAGCACATATATGTGAGGAGAACCTTTACCTTTACCTTATAGTTGTACTTATAATGTTCTGTGAAAGAAACAAAATACTACATGTCACAGTGATATGAGGAAAAGAGAATGGCTATAGGAATTGTTCATTTAGTTTAGCAGTCTCCAAGATTTCAGCAAACACATAGAAAACTATTGGTAGGACTCTGACAAGTGCCTTAATAGTTTCTGAAGCCATTTGGAAGATTAAATTCAATTAAAACTTTGATCAATACAGAACATCCTTCAAAGTTTCATACAGCCCTAATAGATAAAGTCAACAAATCTTATGAACAGCAGTCCTGCAAATACAAATGGGTGTTCTGATATTAGTCCTTTTCCTTCAATGACTCTGGCATATGAATTTCTAGACAAGATTACATTTGGGTTGAATTTGGGGAGATTGTAAATTTTTGTTAACTTTAATGTGCTTAATTTAGGGCTGACACTTACATTAGTATTTTCATATTTCCTGTGTAAAAAATTCTTTTCAAAAATCACAATCAGAGATATCTTTGAGTATTGCATGCAGTGCTGTGATTACAGGCAGCCAACAAATGGCTTAGGTCCATGATGGCAAACCTATGGCACGCATGCCACAAGTGGCACGCAGAGCCATTTGTCAGGGCATGTGAGGTGTTGCCTTATCAGATGGCCAGTGCGCATGCTGGCCAGCTGACTTCAACCTGCTTGCAGGATCATTTTTTGCCCTCTGGAGCCTTCAGGGAAGCCTTCTGGAGACCCCTGAAGGCTCTGGAGGGCTAAAACTGGCCCTACGAGCAAACCAAAAGTCCATTCCTGAACTTCTGGTTTGCCCATTATTTGCACTCCTGAAGCTTCTGGAGCTACTGAAACCTCCGGAGGACCTCTGGGACGGGCGGGGGAAGCTGTTTTTTCCCCTCCCCAGGCTCCTATAAAACCACTGGAGCCTGGGGCGGGTGAAAAAAGCACACCAAAAATGCACATAGCATTATGGGTGTGGCATGCCCACGCATGACCCCCCCTCCCTGCGCTCCCCCTGCTTTTGGCACACAAGCCAAAAAAGGTTTGCCATCATTGGCTTAGGTGATACTGTCCATGCTAAGAAGTACTGAATCTGAATTGTAGCAATTTTTAATAAGTACAGTCATTTATAAAAAACAGCATATATACAACATGCAAACCTCTTGTTGTACTTTTATTTATTTCTGACAATGCACTTTTTCTTTGGTGTCTGTCCCTTCCTCTGTTGTCCCAGACTGATTTTTGTGTTATTAGTCCAGTCCGGGCTTTATGTACCTATCTTCCAAGATGGAAGAAATAGCACTGTCTGTGTTATTCGTTACAATAGTTTACCTTATCCCCTCCCCTATTTAAATAGCACATTTAAAAGTAAAATAATTAAGACAACTCCTGTAAGAACAAGATAAGAAGATAATTAATGAAGAAATTAATACTATTGAACAGAGTGACACAACAACGGGAAAGAATAAAACTAAGACCTTTTTGGCCCATTACAGCCACCATAATTAACACCATCAAGGTGTTAATTATCATCTTTAAAGCGCTCCATGGCTCGGGACCTAGCTATCTGCGGGATCGGATCCTGCCTCATACATCCTCGCGGCCGATTCGCTCCCACAGAGAGGGACTTCTCCGGGTGCCGTCCACTAGACACTGTCAGCGGGCGACACCCAGGGGAAGGGCTATCTCTGTGGCGGGCCCGGCCCTCTGGAACGACCTCCCCCCCGATATCAGGACGACCACGGACCTCCGCTCCTTCCATCTTAAATTAAAGACTCACTTTTTCTGTCTGGCCGGCCTAGGATGAGTCTCTCTGCCTCTGGGGTTTTATGGGGAATTAGTATTATTTAGTTTTAATGGGAATTTTAGCGCAGGTTATATTTAATTTGTTTTTAGAATTGTTGTATGTATTTGGTTTTTATTCTACCTGTGCACCGCCCCGAGTCCCTGTGGGGAGAGGGTGCGGTTTTACAAATTAAAATTAAAATTAAAATTATTATTATTATTATTATTATTATTATTATTATTATTATTATTATTATTATTATAAAAATTGTGGAAGGAAAACAGAATTGTAATTATTTCACAATTATTTGAATTGTGCATATCTTGTACATGTTTTTTATGATACATAAATAAAACCTGACAATATTTGCCGAATCATCATCAAAAACAGTAACAATCAAATCCATGGAACATGCAGTTCTATCTCTTCTCCACTTATATATCGAGGTTTCTGAGATAAATTTAACACTTGTGATTGTTTCTGACAGTGCTCCACTCATTCTCCCTAATGGTAAATCTGGCCCACCCTCACCAAAGAATTACTGAAGAAACTACAAAATCCACTTTTACTGGCTGATCTCTTTAACTAAACCATTTTTATCATATATGGTAGACATAAATTGTTTTAGCAGAGCTACAACAAAAGTGAAAATGCAAAACAAATGCAAGAAAAAAAACCCTTGAAGTAAAATAAGTTTGTATATCTCTAAAAAAATAACTCATTTTTTTAAGCAAAATGTTGAATCTTGATCACAAAGAACCAGTGGTGAGATTTCAAATAATTTAGCAACCAGTTCTCTGCCTTAGTGACCAGCTGGGTAGGCGGGGCTTGGTAGTCATGTGACTGGGTGGGTGTGACCAACGCCATGTCACTCATGTCAATGGGCCCTTTTGCCTTAGCTATTACAATGTAATAAGGTTAACCAGAGAGGCAGTTTCTGTAAGCAGGGCAATAAAGATTAGGCTAGAAACAACACCAGAATGTTTCCTGCCTGCCTTCCTAACAGGATTAACCCTGTAAAGTGGAAAAAAAACAAAATGAGATTTCTTCCAACAACTGGTTCTCCTGAATAGGTGCGAACTGGCTGAATCCCACCACTGCATAGAACCATTATTATCCAGTCTTTCCATTGCACCTGGGGTGTTAAACTCATGGCACGGGGGCCAGATCCAGGCTGCAGGTTGCTTAGATCTGGCCCATGGGGAAACAGTGAAGGACTGGCCTGCGGTGCTTCTGCCAGCAAAAATGGAGCTCTGTTTTCGGCTGCTACAGCCTCCTGCAACTCTCCGCCAGTGTGAAATGAAGCTCTGTTTTCCCTGGTAGAGGGTTGCAGGAGGCCACTGCAGATGAAAGCAGAGCTTGGAAGCCCATTTTTGCTGGCAGAGAGCTCAGGCCACCACAGGTGCCCCTGACACAAGAGACGTTGAGCTGGCCATGGCCACCCTGGCCCTCTGAGGTCAATGAAACTGAGTTTTACACTCCTTAATTACCCCAATGAACAGTCATTTCAAAAGCTGAGAGTTCAGGCACTGTCAGTCCAAGTTTGAGACTACATATTTTAAAAGTGTACCTTTAAAAATGTGCTCTTGAAAATGGACAATGAAAAAGTGACAGACAGTTATCTACTACATATATCATAAGAAACTAGGCAGATTTAAATTTGTGCTACCTAAAATTTGGTTCTTCCATGGGAAATAAATAAAAGGGTCAACATTTGTCTGCGAACTGATACATTTTCTCAGGACCTGTGCTTACCTCAAGAAATTACTGTAGCTTTATGTCAATGAAAAAATAATGATTTCTGTTCATAAACATAGATTTACTTAATAAGAAGGTATTAGAGCTGCACGGTCAGTTGAATCTGTCAGGTCAAATTAGCTTCTACCAAGCTCATTATCTATAACCAAGCTCTCAAAAAACAACGAAGAGAGAGAGAGAGAGGGGGGGGCAGACAGACAGACAGAAATATATAGCAATAGAAGATAGATCTCACAAATAGAAGCAATCCTGATCTGACAAATTCAACTGACCATGCAGTTAAATTCTCTAACTCCTTTTGCTTATTTATTAAGTACATATTGTATTTATTGCATTTCCGTTTATTTTCAGTTTATAATGTGTATGTGTAGAGAAAAAATTATAAACTGAAAGAATTTAGAGAATTATAGAAAAAAATTGCTACTGTATTGTAAATTTAGAAAATCACTTGAGTTTTCCATGTCTATGGAATATTACCACATTAGCATCATTTCTCCTTTGCCTGTCAACTTATAGTTTGGATATTTGTTATATAATGTCTTTTTTTCATTATTATTTTGGATGAAATAGAACAGGTTGTGCACAGTTATGCTTCATTAAGCTCGTATACTTTTGATGATAGCAATGATTTTTAAATTTTTTATTTATTCATTAAATTTGTTTCTGGCCCATTTGGGGGGTTGGAGCACGGAGGAATGATTATTTTAACTACAGAAATAGAAGGAAAAAATAAAAAATAAGAGAATGAAGGGCTAGTGTCCCTGCTTCCTAGGGGATGACAACTTTACTACACCAAATTAATGTAACATCTGAGTAAAAATGCAGTAAATATCAGACTTTAACTTTAACTTTAATTTGATTTCTATACCGCCCTATCTCCCAACATGGGACTCAGGGCGGTGCACAGGAGCTATAAAATATAAAAATATAAAATATAAAAATGCAAACAATCAAGTAGTTAAAATTAAGATTAAATACAATTTGACCCGTGCTAAAAATGTTAATTTAAAACCCACTTAAAATGGTAATAGCTGTACCAGCTATGCCAGGTCGGCCAAATGAAAGAAGTAAGTTTTTAATGTCCGATGGAAGAGGCGAAGGTCTGTAATTGTGCGAAGATCTGGAGGGAGGTCGTTCCAGAGGGTGGGGCCTGCTACAGAGAAGGCTCTTCCCCTGGGAGTCGCCAACCGGCATTGTCCGGTGGACGGCACCCTAAGGAGGCCCTCCCTGTAGGAGCGGACGGGTCGAGTGGAGGTATGTGGTAGTAGACGGTCCTGTAAGTAGCCAGGTCTGCTGCCATGGAGCGCTTTAAAGATGGTCAAGACCTTGAAACGCACCCGGAAGGCCACAGGCAGCCAGTGCAGCTCGCGCAGGAGAGGTGTTATGTGGGAGTATTTTGAGGCTCCCAAAATCCCCCGCGCGGCCGCATTCTGTACTAACTGGAGCCTCAAGGGGAGCCCCATGTAGAGAGCATTACAGTAGTCCAGGTGGGAGATGACGAGAGCTTGAGTGACCATGTGTAGGGCGCCACGATCCAGAAAGGGGCGCAGCTGGCGTCTCAGGTAAACCTGATAGAAGGCCCCCCTGGCTACGGCTGTCAGATGGTCATCTAAGGACAGGAGGACACCCAAGTTGTGGGTCCGTTCTGTGGAGGCTAGTGACTCACCCCCGATAGCCAGAGATGGAACTAACTGACTATGTTGTGGCGCCGGAAACCACAGCCACTCGGTCTTGGACGGGTTGAGTCGGAGCCCGTTCCTCCCCATCCAGACTCGCACGGCTTCTAAGCACCGGGACATCACGTCGACAGCATCATTGGGGTGGTTAGGGGTAGAGATGTACAGCTGGGTGTCATCAGCGTACAGATGGAACTCTACCCCAAAACCATGGATGATCTCACCCAGCGGCTTCATAAAGATGTTGAACAGGAAGGGCAGGAGGACCGACCCCTGAGGCACCCCACATCTGAGGGGCCTCGACATCAACCTCTGCCCCCTGCCAAGACGAATTGCAACTAGTCGGAGAGGTAGGATGAGAACCACCGCAGAACGGTGCCTCCCAACCCCAACCCCTCCAGCCGGTGCAATAGGATACTATGGTCGATGGTATAGAAAGCCGCTGAGAGGTCTAACAGAACCAGGATAGAAGAACAACCTCTATCCAGAGATCATCTACCAACTCGACCAATGCTGTCTCCGTGCTGTACCCAGGTCGGAAGCCGGACTGGCGCGAGTCTAGATAGGCAGTTTCCTTCAGGTGCTGGGGGAACTGTCGTGCCACCACATTCTCGACAATCTTCGCCAAAAAGCGAAGGTTGGAGATCGGACGATAGTTGGATAAAACAGCTGGGTCCAGGGATGGCTTCTTGAGGAGGGGCCTCACCACCGCCTCTTTCAGGAGGTTGGCAAGGACCCCTCACTCAAAGAAGCGTTGACAATCCCCTGGAGCCAGCCTCGTGTAACCTCCCGGGAGGCCAGTACAAGCCAGGAGGGACACGGGTCCAATAAACAAGTGGTGGCATTCAGCTGCCCCAGTATCCTGTCCATGCCATCAGGGGTCACAGGATCAAACTCAGCCCAAATAACGGTCTCAAGACCTGTCTCTGTCATCCCGCCGGGACTAACCCAGCTGGAGGCTAATTCGCCCCGGATCTGAGCCAGGAGCTCATCTATGAATGTGAGACAACTCTAGGTATAATGTTCAAATGCAAACTTTTGCCAAACAGTTGAAAACAGAAACTTTTATTAACATCATGAAGGATAGTATCTAAATTATTTAACTTATGTTTCTCTGATTTTCTCAATCCATGAACAGTGTACGTGAGCTATACACTAAGACCACAGAAAGATTTAATAGGTGTTCTTTGTTCTTCTTGAGATATTAAATTAGTTGTTTGGTTATTGTTTCTATTTAATTTCACTGCTGAAGGATGGGCAATACATAACTTGGCTATTATAATACCTCTGTTATTTCTGTGCCCCCCCCCCCCCCAATTTCTTGCTTGATGATGACCACAGGAGCTTCTGGGAATAAAGAATTCTACTTTGAACTGAAATATTCACAAAGAAAAAATATAGTCATCTTTCCCCAATGAATAACTGATGGAAAAACTTTTATTTTCCCTTGTATATTGTTTACAAGGAATTTATCTCAGTAGGTAAACTCAATCTGTATATAGTGTAAAATGATGGCAGTTTACTATTAATCACTTCTGTTGATAGGGACTGAAATTACACTAAGTTCTCTACACTTCTCAATGAAATGACTAAGGGAAGCCTGGGTCAAAACTGTGCATCTGGAAAAACGCTTTTAAACAGGGTAGGGTAGGGTAGGGTAGGGTAGGGTAGAATAGAATAGAATAGAATAGGGATTCCTTAATGGCCAAGTGTGACTCTCAGTGTATAAACAAGCAACAAAATCATGATCATAATCATAAAATACAGTGGTACCTCGGACCACGAACGCCTCTCATCACGTCCAATTCGCTTCACGACCAAAAATTTCCCAAAAAATGTGCCCCGGTTCACGAACACCGTTTCGCTGCACGAACGGAAAAGTTCGTAAAAAATGCTCCGCTGCACGAACTCCGACTCACTTCACGAACTCCGCCTCGCATCACGAACTCCGCCCTCGCATCACGAACGGAAAAATTCGTAAAAATGCCCAGATTCACGACCTCCGTTTCGCTTCACGAACCGGAGCCGCGGACATTTTAAAAACAAGGTCAGAACGGATTAACCGGATTTACATTGAACCCTATGGGAAACTGTGCCTCGCATCACAACCAAAAAACAAGGTCGGAACGGATTAATCGGATTTACATTGAACCCTATGGGAAATTGTGCCTCGCATCACAACCAAATCGGATCGCGACCAGAGTCATTTCACGAATTAAGTTCGTGATCCGAGGTACCACTGTACAATCATTATAAATCATACAATACAACATTCAGTGATACTCATCAATCAATCCTATATCATAATAAGATACTAATAAAAGCAATCAGTATGTAAAATCATAAGATACAAACAACATTATAGTCATAAGCTAAGGAAATAGCTAAGAGGAAAAATGAGTATGATAATATTAATGATAATAATAAAGTTGTGTGGAATAAGCATTGGCTTCTTATCATCACAGCAATGAAGCTTAACTCATAATTCTTTACAGCTTTATAGTTGGTGTATTACCATACATTTCATTCCCCAAAAAGAGTTAGCAATCATCTTCATTGTTTTTGACCCTCTAATACTGAGAATATCATAAGCCAACCAATGTCCTCTCCAGCTGACCAATCAAAGACTGGAATCTAACCAGTGCCCTAGCTCCTCTTTACATTTTTAATTTCATGTTGTGTGGCTTTGTCTCAGGATCTCAGAAAACTGGAGTTGTGCTGAAAAGGGACTATGAATTTTGGTATATTATGCCTATTACTTTCTGATGGTCAATTAAATTCATATTTTAAAAGCAGTCATGATTTGGTTTTATTTGTTCTTGATAACCCCTGATGACTCCAGTCACTTGAAAAGCAATCAGAATGGATGAAATCATTTTATTTCAAGTGGTCGATGAATCTAATCTGCAAGGTTAAGATAGCCTTTGACTGATGGAATGGCCTTGACCTCAAGAATGAAGTCTTTAAAAGGCACAAGAAGCCCATGGACCTTTACAGATCCAAGACTGACTGCATTCAGCCATGGTAAATAAACTTGGCTTTTGAGGTGAAGGTCCAAGATATATATTTTTAATTACTGGACCGTGTGCACATTATAAAACCATTACAGAACAAAAGCATATAACATTCCAAATTAGAAAAAGGCAGTTGATACAAAACTGTAATAAAATAAATAATACATTAACTAGCTTCATTGTTCTATGTTCATAGACACTAATAGAGCCATATACATCAGAGGCCATAAAATGCATGCATTAGCAAAGAGAGTGCACTGGTTAAAGAGGCTTTGCCTTGTTTTTTCCTGGATCGTGAAGGTCAATTAGCACAAAGGCATAAGGCTGTATTTGCCATTTAAATTCTTGTTGACCGTAAAAGAGAAATGCAAACCTCAGAGATCAGGATGGCGGCGGCGGCGGCCGGGGGGGGGGGGATCCAGAACATTTCTCATGAAGACGTTTAATGAACAGCCACCAGCACAACTTTCATTGAATAAAGAAAAATAGCCTGTAAGTTAATTTTTAGGTTACAGACTGAAAATGATACCTCATCAGCAAATACCATCTACTCAGTGTGTTCAAATGGTTAAAAGTACATCAAAGACTCCGTGTGGTCAATTTGCTCAATGTTTGATGGGAAAACCATTCTGGTAATCCAATGCTGCCTAGAATGGAGAGGCCACCAAATAAAAGACAAGAAAAGAGAGTTGCATCTCACCATCTTGAAGGAGCAATTCCTAATGAACTACAGCTTCAAGTTGTTTGAAATGACACCTCCTGGGGAGGCAGTATTGTGGGTCTTTAAAAAAAAAAAACTACCAATATTCAAACTAATCCAGACTTAATGGATACAATCCACAGAAATTGAGAGAATTGATTGGGTTTCTTTGGCTGGGCAGTTGGGGGATACAACTTATAAAAGTAAAGCACAGAAATAAAAATAAAGGGAGTTGAAGACTCACATAGAAATTAATCTTAATAATAAACTTGTTTTCTAAAATCTCACACACACACACACACACACACATATATGTGTGTGTGTGTGTGTGTGTATGTAGGTCTTTGGTTGTTCGGGTTTTCTCCTGCGTAGAATTGGAAGTATCTTCGCAACGTTTCGATGAAGTCTCATTCATCATCTTCAGGCTGGTGCTTTCGGCTTGGTGCTTCCAGGAGCTATATATATATAGCTCCTGGAAGCACCAAGCCGAAAGCACCAGCCTGAAGATGATGAATGAGACTTCATCGAAACGTTGCGAAGATACTTCCAATTCTACGCAGGAGAAAAGCCCTCGTCAGCTATATATATATATATATATATATATATAGCTGACGAGGGCTAAGGAGCCCGAAATGGATCCATCCTGGTCTCTTAATTAATTATTATTAATCATCCCTTAAAGAAATTTAACATATATATATATATGTGTGTGTGTGTGTGTGTGTGTGTGTGTGTGTGTGTGTGTTACGCTTTTGAGCTGATGAATAAATAAGTCAGGGAGACTAGGATAGATCTATTTCGAGCTTATTAGCTCTCATCAGCTAGTCATACCCTTAGTGGGATTCGAACCGGGGCTGTATTACATGCCAGGCGAGAGCCTTGTCATTAAGCCAGCTCAGTTCTCTTCTTGTCAGCTGAGACAGGAGGATAGTTATATATAATTGTTTCCACAACAATTGTAATGTAATACAGCCCCGGTCTCTCTAATTTATCTATCCTGGTGTCTCTAATTTATTTATTGATCAGCTCATAAAACTAACACACATATTTAAAAAAATTTACACAATGGAACTCTTGGCTTTCTGTGTAGATGGTCTCTGGTGATGAGCCGAAAGGCAGGAAAGGAAACAGTATGTCTCCTCCCTTAATTGGGGCCTCTTAACAGGATGTTGTGAAAAAAATTACCTATACTAAATACCCCTGTCTCAGCTGATGCAATAAGGGAGAGCCGGCTTGGCTGAATTGCTAGGCTCCTGCCTGATATGCAATACAGCCCCAGTTCGAGTCCCAGTAAAGGGTATGGCCAGCTGATAAGAGCTAATAAGCTCGAAATAGATCTATCCTGGTCTCTCTAATTTATTTATTGATCAGCTCATAAAACTAACACACACACACACACACACACATATCAACTCACATGTAAAAAACTCATTCCAGTTCATAGAGATCATAAAGAAACAAAACTTACAGTCCAGCGACCTACTCGTGAGCTTCGATGTCATATCCCTCTTCACCCAAGTACCAATCAAAGAAGCCTTGACAGCTATCCAAAACAAATATAACCCCCCCCAAACATATCCTAGATCTGACCAACCACTGCCTATCCAACACATACTTCATCTATAACGGACAAAAATACAAACAAATAGAAGGAGCACCCATGGGATCACCCCTCGCACCTGTCATTGCAAGCCTCTACATGGAACACTTTGAAACCCAAGCTCTAGAAAAATCAGATCACAAACCCAAACTCTGGCTCAGATACGTAGACGACACCTTCATAATCTGGCCACATGGGAAAGATAAACTGGACAACTTCCTCACACACCTCAACAGCCTACACCCCAAAATACAGTTCACCATGGAAACAGAAGCCAATAACCAACTCCCCTTCCTGGATGTCTTAGTCTATAAGAAATCCAATGGATCCCTAGGACACACCATCTACCAGAAGAAAACACACACAAACCGCTATTTGCACGCACTCTCACACCACCACCCAGCACAGATCAACTCTGTAGCCAAGACACTCATCTCCAGAACAAAACGCTTAGCTGACGAACAACACCTAAAAACTGAACTACACACTCTCACCAACGTATTAACATCCAACAGATTCCAAAGAAACAAGATCACTAACCTAATCCAAACCCTCCTCCCATACATAAAAGGCACCACAGACAGAATCAGCAAGATCCTCCACAAACACAACATCAAGACAGCATTCTACACAAACTGAAAAATATCCACCATCCTAAGAAACCCCAAAGACAAAATAGAGTTAGAAAATCAAGGAGTATATGAAATCCCATGCCCCACCACATACATCGGACAAACCAACAGAAGAATAAAGGCATGCATTGAAGAACACAAAAACTCAGTCAGAAAGGAGGAACCAACTTCTTCCCTGGTCCAACACCTCAAAGCCACAGGACATGATATAGACTTTAAAAAGACCAGAACTATTGCCAAAATTGAACGCTTTAACAACAGAATAATCAGAGAAGCTATTGAGATAGAAAAACGGCCACACAGCATGAATAAATGAGATGATACCTCCCGCCTACCAGCCATTTGGAAACCCGCCCTCACTGACAAACGAGTCCCTAACACAAAGAATGATACCAGACCCACACTCACGAAAACCACACAGGATGTCACTATCACACATCCACGCAAAAAGCAAGCCCAAACCCACACCGATGATGACCACAAACCAGAAGCCCGACCACAAACCAGAAGCCAGACCACAGCTGCATTATTAGGCACTTTAAACCCCTCCAATCCATACATGAAGCAAACTGATGCCCACCACGGAGACGTGGCACGACCACAAACACGAAGCCAAACAACAGTAACGCAGCTCACCAGCTCAAATCCCCCTGCAACTCAGACTAACACGAGCACAACCAGGCCCCCACCCAAACAGAATACGCCCCTAGCCAATCAGAGCACAGCCAAACTCCCATCCAATCAGAGCACAGTCAAGCCCCCTACCAATCAGAACACACCTCCACCCAATCAGAATGCAGCCAAGCTCCCACCCAATCAGTTCACACCCCCACTGGCAGTTAAAAAGAGGAAACGGCTGAGATCTCACATTGCTCCTGGAAGCACCAAGCCGAAAGCACCAGCCTGAAGATGATGAATGAGACTTCATCAAAACGTCGTGAAGATACTTCCAATTCTACGCGGGAGAAAACCCGAACAACCAAAGACCTACATATATACATACATACATACATACATACATACATACATACATACATACATACATACATATATAATTATTCCACAACACCCTGTTAGGGCCCCAATTAAGGGAGGAGACATACTGTTTCCTTTTCTGCCTTTCGGCTCTTCACCAGAGACCATCTAGACAGAAAGCCAAGAATTCCGTTGTATGATTTTTTAAAATATGTGTGTTATGCTCATAAAAACTAACACACACACACACACACACACACACACACACATACATACATACACTGAGGGTTTAATTTTTTTTTAAAACCCTTGATATGAATATTCCAACAGAATGAAAGCACATGAGAAAAAAATTCATACAGGTGAATTTCAATTTAATACTTATCACCAACTGAAATATTTCCCATGTATGATCAATCACACAAATAAATATGGCTGTTGTTTTCCTATATTTTTGTTCTAGAAGCTCCATGCTATAAATATAATCTTAGCATCAACTGAAAAGATGTGTTATGATGCACCTAAGCTTCCATGAAGCTTTATTGAAATATTTAGGTAAACCAAAAAGAATTTAGGTTCTTGACGGCTACCATAAATGATCAACCTTTGAAACATAATGTAAAAGTCAAGATCTGCTGTATCCAAGTAACCATTTTGTGTGCTTGTGTACAGAAGGTATATGCGAAACTCAACTCATCTCTATCAAGGACAATTCATTTTCTAACAATCCTCAGTTTGACATTAATTTTCCCTCCTCTTTATCAAATTGCAACTGTGCTAAACTAATTAGTTTTCAATCGTCCTAGATGTTCCCCTCACCCGCGCTCTGGTTTCATTTAGTTTATTGTGAATTTGTATGCATGAAACATAATTAAAGTGTTTTGTTAATGCGGGTGACCCTAAATGGACAAATTCAAATTGGAAGGGGAGAGACACGGTGAGAAAAAACCCCAACTCTATAAATTTAGGAAATGGGCTAATAAACTAGAAATATATCATTTTTGTCTACACCTGGCATAACAATGGGGAATAATACTTAACTGCTATTATTTCTTGCAGAGTTTGAGATGGGAGAAAAACCCTAAGTAGCTTTAAAAAAATCAAGTAATAAACAACTACATGCAGAACCTTTTTAAGAAGTGTTATCAGCATGCAATATAGGAAATGAAAGAAACATCATTTTGATGCATAATATTGACAGGCATATGCCTGGGTTTTCAAATGGCTAAAAAAAAAATGTAGAAGTCAATTTTAACCCAGGGTTACAATCTTCTTACTCTTCTCCCTACTGCTAACTGTTCTAAACTTCATTGAAACTAAAACAAAGTGTACAACTACCTCAGTAGGAGGAGAACCCTTCTGCATTAAAATAATTATCACTTATCATTGGAATGATCTTGGATGGTTGCACTACTATCTTCTGCAGATTTTACCAATGATCAAGTAAAAATTAGACATTTTCCACAAGGTTTATAAATCTATAAACAGTATTAATCTGTTGGGCATTTAGAGCTATAAGAACATAAGAATAGCCTTGCTGGAACAGGCCACAGCCCATCCAGTCCAGCATTCTGTCTCACACAGTGGCTCACCATTTGCTTCGGGGTATTCCCAAGCAGATGTCTTCACCTGCTTATGATTCCCTGCATGATGCTATGATGAAGCTATGATGAAGCTTAGTCACATTTTATAATCTGGGATCGCAAATTACAAAGAATGCATTGAATTCCCTTTCTCCATTACATTTAATAAATCTATATTCAAATATGCATTGTTTATTCCATCAATAGAGCTGAAGAAACAAAACATCTACAAAGAAAACCAAAAAGTCCAGTTGCCTTTTGAAAAAAACACCTTTGTGTAGCCCAACAATAATATGCACAGAGCAAATGGAACTGCCCTTTGTGTTTCTATTAGGGAACCCCCCCCCCCACATATTTTTACTGTTTTTCTCGACCTTGCCAGTGGTGGAAGAATGTGAATGATCATTGATACATAATACAAGAAATTAGATTTTTAAATGGTGAAGAGAACTCAGGAAAGGGTCACATTTTACTGAGATCACTATTGTATGGACTATGGTATTGCCCAGAGGTGGGTTCCTACCGGTTCGGCCTGGTTCAGCCGAGTAGGTAGTAACATGGCCTGCCACGCCCCCAAACCAGTTCTATTGTTGTCAGCACCATCTTAATTTTTGGTTCTGTGCATGCGCAGAACAATCTTCATTGCAAAAATGTAATTTCCCCCCTTTTTCTAACATTGTGCGCATGCGCAGACCTTTTTTGATGCAAATGTACACACATTTTCCCCCAAAAAATGTGTGCAAATTTTTTTGGGGAAAAATAATAATTGTGCAAAACCTTTGGCTAAAAGAATTTGTGCAAAAAATTGTGCAAAAAAAATTGTGCAAAAATTTTTGCACACCGAATCGGCAGTAATGCCAGTAGCAACCCACCCCAGGTATTGTCCCATTCTGGAAGCAAGTGAAGGATCACAGAGGGAGCACAAGTAGCTCAAGGCAGAAGTTTTGAAATAAAGAGAGCTGAAGATAAAAGGAAGGTCAGAGGCCTCCGGAGAAGACAACTAAAGGAAAGAGGAAGCGATAAGCTCATAGGTAAAGAACATGCAAATGGAGAATGGTTGCAGGAATTGGATAT
The DNA here is from genome assembly GCA_039707465.1 of Rhabdophis nuchalis. Taxonomy (NCBI): domain Eukaryota; kingdom Metazoa; phylum Chordata; class Lepidosauria; order Squamata; family Natricidae; genus Rhabdophis; species Rhabdophis nuchalis. The sequence goes on along the minus strand of CM077643.1, from coordinate 61,441,008 downwards.
GGCCAGTCTAGAGAAAAGGACTAGGGAGGAAATGATATCAATATTCCAGTATTTGCCGGGCTGCCACAAAGAAGAGGGGGTCAATTTATTTTCTAAAACATCACAGGGCAGGACCAGAAACAATGGATACAAACTAATGAAGAAGAGAAGCAACCTGGAATTAAGGAGAAACTTCCTGACAGCAAGGACAATTAACCAGTGGATCAGCTTGCCTTCAGAAGATATAGATGCTTCATCACTGGAGGTTTGTAAGAAAAGACTTGACAGCCACCTGTCTGAAATGGTATAGGGTCCTCTGCTTGAGCAGGGGGCTGGACTAGAAGACCTCCAAGGTTTCTTCCAGCTCTCTTCTGATTGAAAGCAATCTCTGTAGCTTCTTTCAAACATGATTGATAAACATCAATGGCATGGCTTACCGTCATTTTGAGGCAGGAAATATTTCATTCTTTACCCTACCCACAGCCGTTTTTGCCTCATCAATCAATAAATGTTTATTACAATCCTACAATCATTACAAGATTGTCTATCTATGCTCTAACTTAGAGAACTACCACCTCATTAGCTTTCAGGTCTGAAGACTGAAAAGTTAGATGATGAGACTTTTTTAGTAGTCCAGTTAGCTCCTCCAAGGGAGGTGGAGCTGACCTCATAATGTCTCACTATAAAAGGATTACAGAAATTGTTAAGGGAATTAAGCTGCAGTTATTCCCAGTTTGCAATAGCTCTACATTTCCTGAGTGGAAGCCACAATACATTAGTGGGTGGATACTTAAGAGATATGCCATAGTAAGAAAGACTAGAGCTGGTTCTGGGTGTGGCTTGGAGACCTACTCATTCACATACATTTCCCCCCCCAAATAAATACGTGAATAGATTCTCACACATCTATTTACACATGATGACTGATTAATTCCTTTCTGCACATCTCCTCCTCCTCCTCCTCCTCCTCGTATGTTCTCCCTGTGAGAGTAGAAAAGCACAACAGCAGGAACTCTGAACTCTGGCTTTTAACTGCATTCCATGATGAAATACAGAATTTCCTCTTTTGTAGGAGGAAGAGATTGTCAGGGTGAAAGGAAGGAATGGATGAAGACCTGCAGAGATCTAATTCGGGAAAAAGCTACACATATCTAAAGATATACAATAGCCAGTGTGTCAATCCAGAAAGCAAAGTCAACCAATTCATGTTAGATGAGGGTCAGAGCCAAGAGACCATACATTAATGTGAAGTCAGACATTGATTTTTCTCATGTACTCTCCCTGCTCCCTCCCCCCGGGAATTTTTCAGGGGAGAAAATACCCAGCATATTTAATTTGGTTGCAAGTGTACCCTGCAGTTTCCTCACTAAGAAAATTGCATAAATCAGTCATTTGATCTGGCAGATATCATTTAGGTCACCGTAAAATATTTTTTTATAGTTAATAAATGCTGCATTATTTGCCACTTCTACGCAACAAGGAATGTGGTAAATATGCATTGTTTTAAACATTGGAACAGGATTGCTGGAGATGAAAATCCTGTTATGGAAACATCTTCAGAAAATATCTACCTAATGAGACGCAGATATTTAAGTTTCAATGTTCCATGGTGTGAATAAAAATGAAAATGCCCAATGCCTCTAGTACAGGAGTCTGCAAAGTTGGCTCTTTGAGGACTGGTGGACTTCAACTCCCAGAATTCCCCAGCCAACCAGTCTTCAAAGAGCCAACTTTGCAGACCCCTGCTCTAGTATAGCATTCCAAGTGTCTATGAAGATCTCAGTCATCCAGATCATGGTTGTCCCAAAGGTACTTTTTCAAAAGGCAACTGGAGTTTCTTTGCTTTTCCTTGAAGATGTTTCACTTTTCATCCAAGAAGCTAGTTCAGTTCAGAGCTTGGATGAGAACCTTCTTGGATGAGAAGCGAAATGTCTTTAAGGAAAAACAAAGAAAGTTCAGTTGCCTTTTGAAAAAAAAACACTTTTGGGATCTTATTCCAAGGAAATCAAATTGTGGATAATTCTGTGCACTCCTGGAATTTTCACCATCTGGAGAACAGAGGCTAACAATATACTGGAGTGGTTAATATTGCTTCTGTTTTGTTAAACATTCCCAACAATTCAACTGCTACATTTTCTATTTCTTCTCAGTTAGGGAAAAAAAAAATCTTTATTTATATAAATTGATTCTGATTGATGATGTGTCATTAAATCAGTATTCCCTCTCTGATACTCAAATAAGGTGCTTTATTCCTTTCTCCTCCTACCATTTCCTTGCATCAAATGCTCTCTCCATGCTTTCTTCTCATGGACTTCCCAAAATATGGTTTTGCAAAACATGTAGTAGAAACCTTATCCAAATGATGGTGAAGTTGTCTCACAAAGATTTAAAGTAAAGTGGCCAATAGGAAAGAATTACACCTCCTTTCTAGCCTTTTCCTTCTTTCCTACAGATTCTAGGGATGCTTAAATTGTTAAAATTCTTTTGTATTTTTTTCCAATTTCATTATGTTTCTTTGGGGTCAGTTTGCAACAGTTCGTGAAAGCTGTTTTCACAAAATTCTGTATGCATGTTTATTTTCTCTGTCTAATATATATGTATTTATGTATCCACTTTTGGCAAATGCACAAATCATTTGCAAATTGTTCCTAGTGTAATATACTGGCTATATTTTTACACAGATAAACATTTTGTGTATTACTGTGTAAATGTTTCATTGCAAAATTATATCACAAAACTATGAGCATTGTGGTATAACTATGTTCCAATTCACATTCTCGAGATTGGAAATTGCAAATTTATTTAGGTAGATTTCAAAATGTATTCATCTGTATCAGTCATGCTTCCTAGATTAGCTTTATTCAGGAAAAAAGAAAGAAAATGCCACTACTGCAGTTCTGTTTTATATCTAACATGCATAAAAGGAGACAACATTTTTGAAGTGTATATGAATATATAAAGTACATACAGTACCTATATATTGCATTTAAAAATAATCTGTTCAGTTTTATGTAATGTAGAAGAGTCTCTGACATTATTTACATACATTTTATCATCTCCTGACACCAATCCAATTACAAAAAATGATAAATATTGTGTTGTTCATTTCTAAAGTATGAGGTGATGTCACAGAAAATAGTTTGGGATTTCTTAGAATTAAAAAAACCTTGTAGGAGTCTTCCTCTATAAATTAACACTTAACTTTACTGCAATTTTCTTTTCAGAAACACTTTGGGGGAAAGGCAGCATTTTGCATACTTACAGATCTCATCTGAACTTTTCATGTGCTTTCACATCTATTGCGTATTTTAGTCGGTAGTCTGTGAGAAAATCATATGCATGTTTCAATCTATATAAAAAGGAATGTAGCAGCTCTGCTGAAAATTCTCTGCAAAACAGATAATTTGTGGTTATTTAAAATAGACAAAGAAACATTCCTTCAGAAGGATTCATCCCATAATCAAAAGCTTCTCTCTTCTTTTTTTCATCCACAACTGATCATGTAAATGAAAGCAAGATTATTTGATAGGGAAAACATGGTATATTACTTTGACATGGTATCTGTCTTTATTTTATTGAGATGGGACAGGGCTGGATAGTAGAAAAAGAAGAGATCCTTTTTTTCTTCCCTTAATCCTCTGTTGGAAACAACAGCAATTAATATCCTTTCAGCAGCAGTTTTATTCTTAAAACAAAGACAACTGAACAAAATGATGAAAAAGAAAACAATACATTCATTTTTAGCCAGATCAATTTATTGGGGGGGGGGGGGGGGGATGGCACATTTTATTCTTTAAATGAACACAAGATAATGCCATTTTTCAAAATTTCTCCTCATTATTTATTCCTTTTTAATGTTCTTCCTTCCTTTCTTTCTTCCTTCCTTTCTTCTTTCCTTTCCTTCTCTCTCTCTGTCTCTCTGTCTCTCTCTTTCTTTCTTTCTCTTCTCAGGAAAGGGGTTAAAATTAGCAGGCGCATTTCATATTAGTGTATTTCATGCAATAAAGCATAAATTATTTAAAATAACGCGACCTTTTATCTTGCACCTTTTGAAGGAAGCAAATTAAAAATGTAAATTGGGAGCTAATTAATATGCAAATGTATTCATTCGCAGTTAACAATTAGCAATTAAACCTGCAGTGTCTACAAAGAGCACGGACAAAATTAGTAACTTAATTTATCATTAAAAAATGAAAACGTACACAAAATTCTAATTGACTTTCAAAATATTTCCCCTGCTTTTTCCCTTTCATTTTTTAATAAAAATAATTATAATCATAGCTATATGGATGAAACTCTGTACATCTAGGGAAGTTCATAGAGAGAAATGGCGCAAGGAAAAGTTTAACATCCACCATCATGCACAAAAGGCATTACAAAATTACAGCTGCCCTGCCCCCCTTCTCTCTCCCCCTCCCACCCCCCAACCCCCGCCAATCCAGCAATGCTGTTATTTAATTTGTAAAAGAAGACTATGGGGTAGAAAGATTTGGGGCATGTGTTTCGATTCTACGTGAATATTAAATATACCCTAGCTGTATTCTTCGATTGGGTTTTAGAGCTTGAACATGTTTCAGGTTTAAAAAAAGAACATACAAAATGAGCAGACAATGAATAGCTGCAAAATCTGTACGTTCAGACTCACTGACAAGGCCTTACTTCTGAGTAGAACTGTGTGGTATTAGGTCAGCCATTCAATTTGATACGATCCATGTAGTGTATCTATTGGCTCTTTTAAAGTGCTTTTAAATTTTTTGATTTGTTCCACATTAATATTTTTAGGATTATGGTAATTATATATGTAGATGTACACATTTTACATACGGTTTGCTCCTCTTATTAATACAAATTGAAGGCTTAAAACAAAGCCTTGTGTAAATTTGTGAGAGAAATAAGAATCTGCCCCTTTCTAATCTATTGCCTAGCCAAATACAAATTATTTTTTTTTAAAGGGAAGGCAACAACACCCTCTAAAGGCAACCAAATAATTCACCTGCCATCTTTTGGTTACAAGGTTTGTAAAGCTTTATCTGAATCTTATTAATAAAGATACTCTTGTACAAATCTTTAAACGTCAGCCTGGAAGTCACTATTGTAGGTCTGATCTGCCTATTTCCAAATGGCTGTAGATCTATCTGAAGAAAATGTATTGCAGGAAGAAAGCAATCTAAATTATTTAGGATTGGAGCATTTCACTTTTCAAGGAAAGCTAAAACAACTTGGTGCCTTTGGATATGGATGAAATTTAAAGGCAACCTGATCCTTTTTATCCGTATTTGCTTGAAAGCAAACCCCACTATATTTGGTGGGATTTATATGGTGTTCCTTTTCACCATATATGTGAGCCACTATCTCGATAGCTGATTGTGTAATGAGACTCTACGATTCTCCAAAAGAAAGCTACTAGAATGAACCCCGAGCGCTTGGTTCACACTGGAAGCTATATGTACAAAGACATCCAGCAGCTTAGATCTTGATATCTGGCATAGCATTTCCTCCTTCATGCCGATCAAAGGAATTTTAGTCTGGAGGTGTGTGTGTGTGTGTGATTTCAAGATGCTGCATTTACCAGGGAGATTCAAGAAAGGACATTCTTGGTGGAAATGTCCCAGTTGCGGAATTCCCTCAATTGTTCAGGGATGATTGCCAGGGAACCCTGTGAATTTTTAAGATCCGTTTAACCAGGATGAAGGATAAATTTGTCCAGTTGTGCTTCCTTGCTAATGTTGCAGTGTTTGATTTTTGGTAATGTTGTGGTTTCAAATTTATGGGATTTTAGAGGGCTGGTTATTGGCTAATTGTTTGACACTTGTTTTTAATTACTTTTATTTAATTGTTCCTTTTTTGGGGATTGTCTAACAGGGACTCTTATTAATCCAGGCAGTATGCAGGAAAAATCACAAGGAATGGAAATCACAAAAACCACAAATTCCATTGCAGCAACACCTTTGCCTGAACTAGTGTCTCTTTTCTCAAGTCAGATGTATTGGAAGTTATAACTGGTATATGACACTTTTTGAAGGTTAAGAGGATGGAGAAAGTGTATTAAAGAAAAGATATCAAAGATCACAAATTGCCCTAAAGAATATGTGTTATTATGGTTCAGTATTACATGTGAATCTAGGTATTGTGAATAAACCATGGTTGAATTAAACCATAACTTAAAAAGGTAAAAGTTCCCCTTGCACATAAGTGCTAGTTATTCTCAACTCTAGGTGGCAGTGCTCATCTCCGTTTCTAAGCCAAAGAGCCAACACTGTCCAAAGATGTCTCCGTGGTCGCTGTTACCTTCCCACCAAAGGTGGTTCCTCTTTTTCTACTTGCATTTTTATGTGCTTTCGAACTCCTAGGTTCGAAATAAACAGCAATTTTTAAAAAAATGCTCAGAGGACTAGGAACGGGTGTAGAATAGGTTGGTCCAGGAACAAAGATTTTTATTATATGCAATCAAGTGGAAATTGCTGATGATATTGCAAATATCTTGTGCCTGGAGTCAAAGCGGTCCAAGCAACTTAAAGTTTTGAAGCATCAAAACCTTTTACTTTATATATAAGGAGCTACTGAATGAATCTTAACAGAGCTCCTTTAGAAAATGCTGATTTAAGGAATTGTTCTTATTTGTCTATCAAAATCTCTCTTGTATTCTTAATATAACTTGGAATATTTATTAAAATCTCCCTTCACTTCAGCTTCCCACAACAATCAAGCAGAAATTCACTGTTAGTTACATTCAAAGTTTGTTTTTCTTTGGGATTTTTTTTATCCATCTAGGTAGTTATTGATAGATCATATAATACTAGGTCGTATTTGCAGATTGCAAAGTGCAAAAGGTGAAATCCTTACTTGATGTAAGCATTTCTCAAAGCAGATGTTGTCAGACATAACAGGTATCAATGTAGTTTGAAATTATGGGATAAAATAAAGCAACCATTACCAAAGAGCAATAGCATGTAGGGATAGAGGAAAGGTTATGAAGAGGCCATGCGCAGCACACTGCCATGGCTCAGTTTACCTCAGATGCCTATGAGCTCACCTAATTAATAGCACCAGGCACCGCCCGGAACTATCAAGATATTTGAGATTCTACCCTGGCTGGGATGTTCTTAAAAGATTGACAAGGAGAATACACCAGTAATGATGCTGTTGCTATATGCTCTTTGCTTTGCTTGTTAAAACTGTATAAAAAGTAATAAACTCTGCAGAGGCAGAGAGACATTTGGGATGAACCCTGCTATGACTGGTTTCTGAATCCATCAATAGCACTTAGACTTATACACCACTTCATGGTGCTTTTTACAGCCCTCTCTGAGCGGTATAGTCAGCATATTGCCCCCAACAATCTAGGTCCTCATTTTACTGACCTCAGAAGGATGGAAGGCTGAGTCAACCTTGAGCCTGGTGAGCACATTGAATTGGCTTTAAGTGACATATCTTGTTGTAACGCAATTTGTGTTGACAGGAGAGCAGAGGTCGACCTCGAGACCCCTCACATGTGGGGTGCCTCAGGGGTCGGTCCTCTCGCCTCTCCTGTTCAACACATATATGAAGCCGCTGGGTGAGATCATCCGTGGTTTTGGGGTAGAGTATCATTTCTACGCTGATGATACTCAGCTGTATATATCTACCCCAAACCACCCCAACGATGCCGTAGCGGTGATGTGCCAGTGCCTGGAAGCCGTGCGGATGTGGATGGGAAGTAACAGACTTAGGCTCAACCCGGCCAAGACCGAGTGGCTGTGGTTTCCGGCCGCCCGATTCAACCAGTTGACTCCATCACTGGCCATAGGGGGCGAACATCTTGCCCCTGTGGATGGGGCGCGCAACTTGGGTGTCCTCCTGGATACCCGGCTGTCCATGGAAGATCAAGTGACAGCCGTGGCCAGGAGGGCGTTTTACCAGGTTCGCCTGGTACGCCAGTTGCGCCCCCTATTGGATCGGGATGCCCTTTGCACAGTCACTCATGCTCTCGTGACATCCCGACTGGACTATTGTAACTCTCTCTACATGGGGCTCCCCTTGAGGTGCACCCGAAGATTTCAGCTGGTCCAGAATGCAGCCGCGCGAGCAATAATGGGGACCGCAAGGTACGCCCATGTAATACCGCTCTTGCGCGAGCTGCACTGGCTGCCTGTTGTCTTTCGGGTGCGCTTCAAGGTGTTGGTTGTCATCTTCAAAACGCTCCATGGCTTGGGACCTAGCTATCTGCGGGATCGGATCCTGCCCCATACATCCTCACGGCCGATCCACAGAGAGGGACTTCTCCGGGTGCCGTCCACTAGACTGTGTCAGCGGGCGACGCCCAGGGGAAGGGCCTTCTCTGTGGCGGGCCCAGCCCTCTGGAACGACCTCCCCCCCGACATTAGAACTACGGACCTCCGCTCCTTCCGTCAAAAACTGAAAACACACTTTTTCTGCTTGGCCGGCCTTGGTTAGTCTCTACCTCTGGGGTGTTTAGGGAATTTAGTTTTAATGGGGGTTTTTAGTGCAGGGACGATCAATTTAATCTGTTTTTATTTATTGTATTTATTGTTTGTATATATTTTATATGTTTTAATTTCCCTGTGCACCGCTCCGAGTCCCCTTGGGGAGAGGACGCGGTATACAAAATTAAATATTATTATTATTATTATTATTATTATTATTATTATTGTTGTTGTTGTTGTTGTTGTTGTTGTTGTTGTTTGTTTGTTTATTGGATTTATATGCCGCCCTCCTCCCAAGGGACTCAGGGTGGTGTACAACATAAGAAACACATAATACAAAAGTTAAAAAAAGATTAAATAAAGAATCCAATAAGCAATCAATTGACAATTTACACATTAGATTTAAAATAAATTAAATTAGCAATTAAAATTAATAAGTTATTTTGTTCAGGCCAGGCCGGTTTGCTGAAAAAGCCAGCTTTTTAGGGCGTGCCGAAAGGACGGGAGGTCGGGAATTATGCAAAGCTCCGGGGGTAGCTCATTTCAAAGGGAAGGCGCTCTCACAGAGAAGGCTCTCTCCCTGGGGGCCACCAACCGACACTGTCTGGCTGATGGCACCATGAGGAGGCCAACTCTGTGGAATCGTACTGGGCGGTGGGAGGCTACCGGTGGCAGTAGGTGGTCTCGCAAGTAACCTGGGCCTATATCTGATCATTGGCCCATTTAGGTGTAGTATCTTCTGTTCAGAAACATCTCTCCAAAGTGTCAGGATAATTGTCTCCTCCAGTTCATGAAAGCTTTTTAATACAAGAGAGAGGCATGTATGTTGTTAACATGTTGGATTATAAAGTCCATTATTCTTGACAAATAGCCAGGGCTGATGAGAATCTGGAGTAAAAATATCTGATAGAAACAGGGTCCTCATTGAAGGTGTCAAGAGATGGAACTTGGAATCTCTCTATGCATAGCATATGCTGTTCTGATGAGCTATGACTCTGCTTGGCATCCTTCTCATTCATTTCTGAAATTCAGCAGTGAATTGATTTAGCTAGGATTGTTAGTTTGTTTTTGATTTACTTTGCTCTGTCCTTATTAAAAACTTTACCACATAAGAGGTTTTCTCCATATGCTTAATCTACTATATTGATGGGAATAATGACGGGCAATGGTGAAAGGTGCTGAGAATTGTAACTCAGCAGTGTGCAGGATTGCATCTTCATAATTCCCATTGAGCAAAATAAAGATATCTATTCCTTTGTGTTTTCACCAAAGAAGGAAAAAGCAGATCACACACCCAAAGGTTTGTTAAATTCCCCTTTATGTAGATTGCTTCTCATTCTATGTATACTCTTACAATTGCTTCCCAACAAATCAAGGAAGTTACAGAAATAAAGATTTGGCTACTACACTGTAGTGGAAAACAGCATAGAAAAGTTATTCTATTTTGTCTGGTTTCAAATTGACAGGGCTTTTGCTGCTGTTGGAAGGCCAGGGGACAGTTTCAACCCTTGACAAGCTAAACTTTATTTTATTTTTCATGCTGAGATTTGGAGTCTTATCTCCTTTCTCACCAAAATGAATAAAACAGACATATATGAAATAAATTTGCTCTAAAGAAACATAATTTTTATTTGATGTTATCTTATCTTTTTAGTCCATTACAAAAAATGCTAGGAAAACCAGGTTTGTACCAGATATTTAAACTGCGTTCAAATTTAAAAACTGATTTGTTATTGTGACATACCATAATTATTTTATATTTTTAAATTTATGGATGGAAATTGTTATGGAAAGTACATTTTTTCATTATACAAATATACTTACTCTATTGCTGAATTTTTGTCCTGCTTTTCCTCTGATAACTCCTGATGCTTTAATGGGGAGGGGGCATCCTGTGACTGTTCCCAGAACAACAAACATTTCAGGTAGAATGAACTGAGAATGAATAGCTGAAAGTCACCCAGTGAGACAGGTGACCTGAACCCAATTTTCTCTAGTCTGGTCCGTAAACTACTGCACTGTGCCTACATGATAAAACATGTAATATATGTACCTATAGAATAATATAGCTACTAACTCAATCATCACTGAGTTTAAATAATTTCACTAACAAAAGAGACAAAGTACAGAAATATTGACATACCAATATACCAATATAAAATGGTTATAAGGGCAAATATTTCATATTAATTCATTTCCTAAAGAGAACATTATTTGTGTTTACACTTGTTGCTTGCATACCAGTGTTGCAGAATGCATAATCTTAGGAGAGGCATTCCATTTTATATAAAAAAAATAGGAATGATGTTTGTGAGTGCTCGCCACATTTTTCTAAATACTCCAGCAAATCTCATGTGAAAGATTCATTAAAAAAAAAAAATGTTAAAACAATCAGAAAGTTTCAGATTAGTTACCCAATAAACTAGAATTCTTGATGGTCTTTAATTCTTGATGGTAGACAGGCAGATGAAGAACCAAACCTCCATGTAGTCAAGCACAGGAAATAAACATTGAAATATATGTTTATACAGTGGTACCTCGGTTCACGAACGCTTCTGTTCATGAACAACTCGGTTCACAAACAGAAAAGTTCATCAAAATATGCTCTGGTTCACGAACTCCGCTTCGGTTCACGAACAGGAGCCGCGGCCATTTTAATGCTATTTCCTGGCTGTCAATGGTTGTGACTTCCTGTAGGAAGATCGTGGAGAGAAGGAGACACAGAAAAAAGTACACTGTGAGTACTTTCAGTGACTTTTTTGATTTTTGTTATGCTTTTATACATTACTATACTGTACTAATGTGTATTGTAATTTGTTTCATATTTTTTTGTGCTTCAAAAACAAACAAAAAAAGATCAGAACAGATTAACCGGATTTACATTAAACCCTATGGGAAACTGTGCCTCGGTTCACGACCAATTCGGTTCGCGACCAGAGTCAGTTCACGAATTAAGTTCGTGAACCGAGGTACCACTGTATACTTGATGTTGTATGCTTTAAAGCAGGGGTCTCCAACCTTTGCAACTTTAAGTCTGAAGGACTTCAGCTCCCAGAATTCTCCAGCCAGCAAAGCTGGGAGCTGAAGTCTGGGAGCTGAAGTCCTTCAGACTTAAAGTTGCAAAGGTTGGAGACCCCTGCTTTAAAATTCCCATACGCCAATAAATATTATAAATTAATGAAATTAAGTAAAAAGAGAACAACCACATGTACATACAACCTCATGCTTATGTACTTCAAACATCCATTGCCAAGAGAGATTAAATGCTCACACTCTTTCTCTACCTACCTCTCTCACAGCAGTAAATGTATCTCAGGCATTTTGTGTTGGCATTGTTCTCACTTTGTATTACTAAGCAAACACAAGAAGCCTCCAAAGAAAATACCTACATATTCACAGCACATCCATGTACTGTAGAAAGTGTTAAACGGTCCTCTTCCATTGTAAAAAAAAGTTTCTTACCATTTGCAGTGGAAACATATTTTCTTTGTCAAAATATAGCTGAACTTTCCCCCAAAATAGCTGGGATGTCATTTTTTTAAGGATGTTTCAATAATGCCATGCCCCTGCTGGTTTCCCCCCCTATTCTTTATCTCTCCTATTTCTTTTTCTTCCCCGCAAACAAAAATTTAATTTTAGCCTATCTCCTCAGTAGAAAAGTTATTTTATCAAAACACAACATTAATATTAAACCGCGCTCTCTCTCATCCACTGCAATGTTTTAAAGAATGTAAATGGCTCCTTCATACATTTAATGGCTCCAATATTATGCAGCTAACAATTTCAGAATTAAGTTGCCACAATTAGGAATTAGAAGCAGGTGGCCCAATAATGTTGCTTTTTCGTTTCATTTATCAGAAGGATGTGGTGGTGGAAAATCCACCCCCCTCCCACCTCACCCACATACACAATGCAGAGGGGTCAGTTAGTTCATCAGCTCTGTGTTAAGAGAGGCTCAGCATTTCCCATTTTCCCCTTTGCTTCCATGCCTGTCTTTCATTTCCCGAGTTTGCAAAGCTTCTTAGCATCCATCCCCATTTCATATTTACAGCACAAATGTGGACTTCAGCTATTAGATGCCATTTACAATCCCTGTTTTGTCATTTCTAAATATAAAAACAAAAACAGGAGCCAGAGCAGATGGGTTCTATTTTCCCTGTTAGGTGATCCCTGAAGTAGGTGTTTTTAATATATATATATACTATATATATGGAAATTAAAAACACAGAAACACAAAACACAGTATATACATAGTATATAGTGCGCATGCACAACCCACAAACGCCTGCCTCAAAAGACATTGATCTCTAGTTTGCTTGTTTCTGTGTTTTTCCTTTCCTTCCCCTCTTTGCAGGAAGAGGTGTTAAACTGAAACTCCTCTCCAGGTTCAGTGTTAAAACCGAGGCAATAAGCAAAGAAATATGACCTATAAATGTACCGGTTATGTAAGAATGTGTTGTTCTCAAGAATAGGAAAACGCGCAACACGCCGTTTTCTCTCCTTCCCTGCGCGTTTACAAGGCATTCTTTCCGTAAGCAGGGCAGGAAATTGCTATGGCCCTGGCACGCCCTCTAGCGGCCTAAGGCTCAGCAAGATTGTTCTAGTCTAGCTCTAGGCTCAAATTGGCGAGAATTAACACTCAGGTGGAAAAGCTTGGTTTTCTGGAGAGAAATTTGGTACTATAAAGAAGAAAGAATTCATGTTCTCTTATTATCTCAGGGGTGAATCTAAAGTGCTTTTAAAAACGACAACACTTTTTCTTTAGTTTTAAGAATTATCCATTGTTTGCAACATTCCTTTTTCTTTGTGAGTTTGCTTTTAAAAGCCACTGTAGGCTTGTTTTAGCTACAGGTTAACAGCACAGGTGTTCAAACTGCATGGGTCATGACTCTGGAAGTTCAGAGTAACACAACATGGGTTTAAAGCTGGGCAGCTTTGCACAGAAAATATGGGAGTGCAATCCAAAGACATTCTTGTTTTGCATGGGTGAGGCTCCATGGTTCTGAAGCAAGTTTTGAGAGATGGGCAAATCCGTAAGCTTACCGACCCCATGATCCAACAACCATAGCAGCACCCGATACCAACTTTTGCTTTAATGGGTAGTAGTGGATTATTTTAACCATCTCACTTTTCAAAGTGGAAAAAAAGTTTTATTGGGAGGGTAAGAAGAAAAGGAAAAACGGACAAGAAATCAAGCACTGCTTTTGCCTCCTTTCAATGTAAATGATTTTTTTAAAAATGGCTTTAAGAATTCTCTATGAAACTCCAAGTTGTACACCCTTATAATGCCAGGATTGTCTTTGAAGTTCTAAAACCGGGGTGTCCAGCTTTTGGAACTTCAAGATTTAAGGACTTTTAACTCCCAGAATTGACTGAGTGGGAAATTCTGGCTCCCAGAATTGACTGGCTTGGAGTTGAAGTCCAAAAGTCTTAAAGTTCCCAAAGTTGGACACCCCTGTTCTAAACACTTTCCATGCCTATGCCTTACTACTCAGGAAATAGGCAGCACATCAGTAGAGAGCTTAGCAAACATTGAGTTCCTGTTATTTGTGATGTGAATGTAAAATCAATATGTGATTGAAGGTATATTCTATCATGCTTGTCCTGTGCTAATGATAATTGTAGTACTCACAAAGTTGCAGAAGAGTGACTCCGTATTCTTTTAAGCCTCAAGAGAAAATGTTCATCATTCATATCACTGATATCTCTTAAGAGTTGTATTTGTAGGATATGATCCAATGCTATTTTTGTGTTTATTTTCAATTATTTATTATTAAAGTTCTACGCCACTATGCATCTCACTGAGGCAGCTCTAAGCGGCTTACAGACATATAACTAAAATACAATATAAAACATTATAACGATAAATAAAAACCATAATATTAAATTTTAATTTTTGTGTTGCTCCATTTTTGCTAATTATTTTGTATTACATTTTTAGCCCAGTGTTTCCATTTTCCTAAGGTTGTTTCACATACAATGACTGAACTGATGTTTGTATTACTATATTTTTCGGAGTGTAAGATGCACCTTTTCCCCCCAAAAAGAGGATGAAAATCTGGGTGCGTCTTATACACTGAATACAGCATTTTTGGCCTCCCAAACCCCTCCCCCTCTTAGCAAAAATGGACGTGCAGAGAGTTTGAAGGGCCTGCAAAGTGCTCCTTAGGGCTGGGAAGGGCAAAAACAAGCAAAAAATGGGCTGGTTTTTTGCCCATTTTTGCCCCCCCCCTCTCCCAGCCCCCAGGAGCACTCTATAAATCTCCCACAGCATATGCATGCCTTTTTTTGGTGAAAAATTGGGCCATTTTTGCAAAAAACAGGCTGTTTTTTTGCTCATTTTTGCCCCTCCCCCTGCAGCACTTTGCAGGCCTCTCCAACTCTCTGCATGCCCTGTTGTTTTGTTGTTGTTGTTGTTGTTTGTTTTGTTTTGTTTTTACAAAAAATGAGGCATGCAGAGGGTTTGAAAGGTCTGCAGAGTGCAAAAACATTTTTTTTAAATGTACCTCTTCAAAGTCTTGGTGCGTCTTATACTCTGTGCGTCTTGTAGTCAAAAAAAATATGATAAATTGTACACTCCGCCAAACATGGGTGATCAAAGGATCGCCCTGCTGCTCTATGAGAGGATCCTGTGATCCTCTCCAGGACACCAGTAGGCCTTAAAAGAGCCTTATGAGTCCTCCCAATATTGTAATTACAATAAACTGGACATAAATTATGAGAAAACAAAGATCGCGGCCTTTGTCAAAAGGCCAAAACTTGATTCATGGTATCTAAATGGCCACGAAATAGAGCAGGTAACCATTTCCAAATACCTGGGGGGTGGTCATTCAGGCCAATGGTTCAAGAAAAGCACATGGACAATATGCGGCTGTGTTGGGTCAAAGATCATTGAGTGCCATCCTTATATTTTTACACACAAAGGGAGGATATTATGTTCTTGCTACAATTAAGCTTTTTCTGGCCAGGTTGCTAGCACAGCTTCTTTATAGGACCTTTCTTGGGCCGTCAGCTTTGTATTTTACATCATTAGAAAAAGTTCATTAGAGCAATTCTCCTGATGCTGTGTTGTGTCTCAAATGCACTTCTGCACCTAGAGACAGGATTGACAAAAGTCGAAACAAGAATCTGTATAGTCCTTAAATCTCTGGCTAAAGCTTAACTTCTTTCTGCAAGGTCTTGCTCCATTAATCCTCCAAGACAAATTACCCTCGTCATGGATCAAGGCTGTCGAGTCCAACCTTGCCAAACTAGGCTTCTCCCCAACTTCAATACTCAAGATGGACTACCACCTAGCAAGACAACCTTGCAACAAAGGGTGGAGGACATCAAGAGGTAGGCGGCCTTAGGGAAAGCTCCGCTGTTTCTGGCTCCAGATGCCATTAGATGTGTTGTTGCTCCTTCCAGCTATCTTAGTCAGTTGGAGTCTGCAAAGCACTGGAAAGCATTTTTGCTTGCACGGTGCCATGTTCTTCCATCAGCTGTCCTGTATGGCAAATAAAAAAAAGATACTATTGACAGATTCTGTTCCTGCAGCTCAGGAGCGGTGGAGCCTGTGGGTCACATGCTCCTTAGATACCCTGTTTCCCCGAAAATAAGACCTACCCAGACACTCCTGTTTCATCAGGCCGGCTTGGCCTAAGTTATTTACCTATCCTACAGTCTGTACCATAAATTGTTTTAATTGGTTTTAGATGGGATTATGTTTTAATATTTTTAAATTTTAGCACAGAGATAATTTATTTAATTTGGTTTTAATTATTTATATTGTGATATTGTCTGTTTTAATTTCCTGTGCACTGCCCCGGGTCCCTTCGGGGAGAGGGTGCGGTTATATAAATTCAACAAACAAACAAACAAATAAATAAATAATAAGCCCAACGGGGCTTTTGAGTGCATGCGCTAAAATAAGCCCTCCCCTAAAATATTGCCACACAGCAGCAACCATGAGGTGACCATGCTCGCCACCTCCTGCACCTCAAAAATAATAAGACCTCCCCAAAAATAAGGCCAAGTGCTTATGGGGGGGGTGGTCAAAAGAAAATAAGACCCTGTCTTATTTTCAGGGAAACACGGTATTCCTTTTTACACAGAGATTTAAAAAAAACATATTCTGTAACTGCTAGGTATCCTGGTCATTCCAATACTACCTATCCTCAGTGGTTGCTTAAGGATGAACAGTCCATAACTACAGCGCAGGTGGCTAGATTCTGCGCGGCAGCACTGGGATTCGTTGCAAACACGTGTCTGCTCCACCATAGTTATGGCAACCCCTTTGCACAGGGGTGTCCAAACTTGGGAACTTTAAGACTTGTGGACTTCAACTCCCAGAATTCCCCAGCCAGCTATGCTGGCTGGGGAATTCTGGAAGTTGAAGTCCACAAGTCTTAAAGTTCCCAAGTTTGGACACCCCTGCCCTTTGCACTTCTTAGTCCTTTCCCTTTTAGCATTGAACCTACACAACGGGCCACACAGTTTATGGATTGAAATTTTAGTATAGTTAGAGCATGTATAATTGACAGACTGGATTTTATTATAGATTTTAGTTATTATTTATTATTTTATACTAGGATTTTAAATTGTATATCTGTGCAAACTGAGAATTTTTATTTGTTCTGGTCTCTGGTCTAAGACTGTAATAAACTGATTGATTATTAAATTGTAACTGTTATTTTACCATAGTGTGAATGAACTGGAGTTGCAAAGCACACTAAGTTACACCTTAAAAGGACCTATATCATTGTGGGTACAATTTGTTTGATAGGGGTAGGCTGCAAGTAAAACTGATACAAAGAAATGGCCAAGGATTAACCTTAACAAAATCTAATTCAATGATGCTTTGTTTTAATAAAATAGCACAATATGAAACAGGTGGTATAAAATACTGAAGGGGTGCTTTGCTTCACACAAGATATGAGCAAAGCAATCTTCTCTACAGTGGTGCCTTCTGGATGTAATGCCCAGACTGCCAACAGTAGTGCAGGAAAGGTATCCTGGGAATTCTGCTGCCAGTCTGGAGGTGGAGGAGGGCACCAGACTGGGGAATGCTAATCTGAAGAAATGTAGATAATGTCAATACTGCATTACACTAGATTGTCCTTATCACGAGATAGTGAACTGCTATAAGGCCTAGGACTATTGCAGTAGCAAGCTATGAGAACACAAGAGATAGCAACAAATAAAGAGGAAAAATAGCACCTGGGATAAGAAAGGCTTCATAAGATGGGGAAAATAATTTGGCTATAAACCTCAGCCTTGTTATATTTTGTCAATTTGTATGGTAGACTTCTACAACAATGGATGTCTTTTATTTGTTTAATTCTACACTGCCCAGAATCCCTATGTCAGATGAGAGGTTTCTAAATGCCACTATCACATGCCACTACCATCTCTTCTCTTCTCTTCTCTTCCTCCGTCCCTCTCCCCCCCCCTTCCCAGTAGTTGGACTGATCCCTCCTACTGTTCAACCTGTTATGAATCTGCTACAAGTGAAAACCAAATCTGCTCTCAGCAGGATCTTTGGGTATATATCAGTGGTGGGTTTCAAATTTTTTGGAACCTACTCTGTAGGTGTGGCCTATTTTGTGGGCGTGGCTTGGCAGTCATGTGACAGGGTGGGAGTGGCCACCTTTTAAAATGTGGTGAAACTCATTTAACAACGCTCTTGCTTAGCAACCAAAATTTTGGACTCAATTGTGATGATAAATTCTTTCTTTCTTTCTTTCTTTCTTTCTTTCTTTCTTTCTTTCTTTCTTTCTTTCTTTCTTTCTTTCTTTCTTTCTTTCTTTCTTTCTTTCTTCCCTTCCCGTTGGGTCACTGGCAGCGGCGGGCCAGATTTATTTCCAGGTACGCCGCTGGAACCCCCTCTCACCGGTTCTCTAAATTTCACCAACCGGCTCTCGCGAATAGGTGCGAGCCTGCAGAAACCCACCACTGGTGTGTGTGTGTGTGTGTGTGTGTGTGTGTGTGTGTGTGTGTGTGTGTGTATATATATATATATATATATATATATATATATATATATATATATATATATATATATATATATATATATATATATATATATATGAAGAATAATTATCACAGCTCCTGTTCAGGGTCCCTTTAAGGGGAGGAGACTTAACGTCATCCCTCTCTGCCCTTCGACTCAACCCAGAGATCATCCAGACAGAGAACCAAATTAGATTACTGCTGTGTGACATTTTTTTAGATATGTGTTAGATTTTTAAGGGCTGAAAATAAAGAGACCAGGATGGATCCATTTCAGGCTTATTAGCCTTCTTCAGCTGGCCATACTCCTTCTACTGGGATTTGAACCAGGACTTTCCAGCATTTGAGGCAAGCTCTCTATGCCTTGAGCTATCTGGTATCCCTGATACATCAGCCAATTTACAGGACTCTTAAATGAAGAATAATTATCACAGCTCTTGTTCGGGGTCCCTTTAAGGGGAGGAGACTTAACATCATCCCTCTCTGCCCTTCGACTCAACCCAGAGATCATCCAGACAGAGAACCAAATTAGATTACTGCTGTGTGACATTTTTTTAGATATGTGTTAGATTTTTAAGGGCTGAAAATAAAGAGACCAGGATGGATCCATTTCAGGCTTATTAGCCTTCTTCAGCTGGCCATACTCCTTCTACTGGGATTTGAACCAGGACTTTCCAGCATTTGAGGCAAGCTCTCTATGCCTTGAGCTATCTGGTATCCCTGATACATCAGCCAATTTACAGGACTCTTAAATGAAGAATAATTATCACAGCTCCTGTTCAGGGTCCCTTTAAGCCAGTGGTTCTCAATTATTTTCTGTCAGGCCCCCCCTAGGAAGAAGAAAACATTTCGCGCCCCCCGCGCGACTGTAAATAGTATCATTTGTCTATAAAATTGTTAGTACACCTCTGCATAACACTGTATCCTTATTAACGTATAAGAGAATAAAAAAAAGAAAGAAATGTGGATCAATTTACAACAAAGAATAGCTTTATTAACTGTAGCAGAAAAGATTTAAAGTGCATTAAATCCTTAATTAAACTATAAACATTTTTTGATTGGACATGTCAAACCATGTGACCGGGTGGGAGTGGCCAATTTGGAAAATGTGAAACTCACTTAACAATGGTCTTGGTTAGCAACCAAACTTTTGGGCTTAATTGTGGTCATAGGTTCTCTCTCTCTCTCTCTCTTTCTTTTTCTTTCTTTCCTTCTGTCTTTCTTTCTATCTTTCTCTCTCTGTCTCTTTCTTTCCTTCCCTCTTTCTTTCTCTCTCTCTCTTTCTTTCTTTCTCTTTCTCTTTCTTTCTCTTTCTCTCTCTTTCTTTCTCATTTTTTCTTTCTTTCCCTCTTTCTCTCTCTCTATTTCTTTCTTTCTTTCCCTCTTTCTCTCTCCCTCTCTTTCTCTCTCTCTCTTTCTGTCTCTTTCTTTCTTTCCCTCTCTCTCTTTCTTTTTTTCTCTTTCTTTCCTTTGTCTCTTTCTTTCTCTTTTTCTCTGTCTGTCTTTCTTTCTCTCCCACTTTCTTTTTCTTTCTTTCTCTTTCTCTCTCTCTCTTTCTTTTTCTTTCTCTCCCTCTTTCCCCCCTCTCTTTCCCTATTTCTCTTTCTCTCTCTCTCTTTCTTTCTTTCCCTCTTTCTCTCTCCTTCTCTTTCTTTCTTTCTCTCTCTCTTTCTCTTTCTTTCTCTTTCTTTCTGTCTCTTTTCTTTCTCTCTTTCTCTCTCTTTTTTCTCTTTCTTTCCTTTCTGTCTCTCTTTCTTTTTTCTCTTTCTCTCTGTCTGTCTTTCTTTCTCTCTTTCTTTCTTTCTCTCCCACCTTCTTTTTTTTCTTTCTCTCTCTCTCTCTCTCCTTTGTTTGCCCATCTGTTACTCTGTGTGTGTGTGTGTCTGTCTGTCTCGCATTCAGGCACTTAAATCACTCATTCTGTGTCTCTGTCTATCTTTCTCTCCCTCCCTCCCACTCTCTGCCTCTCTGTGTGTGTCTGTCACTCTCTGGTTCCCCCCTCCCTCCCTGTCTCTCTGTGTGTTTGTGCCTCTCTCTGTCTGTCTGTCTCCCCCCCCCCCCCCCCCACAAACCTCCTCGGCTCCTGGAAGTAGCCTGGCCGGCCCGCCAGCCCGCTGGCTGTATTTACTCGCTCGCTCTCTCACCCATCCACCGGACGAAGGAACCTGGCGTCCGATGGGTGAGCAAGCGAGCGAGCAACCGCGGCCAGCGGGCCAGTGGATTGTTCGGCGCTGCCGCAACTTTCCTTACCCGCCCGCCGGCCAGTCGGCCACAGTTACTCACTCGCTCGCTCACCCACCGGACGCCAGCTTCCTTCGTCCGGTGGGTAGGTGAGCGAGCGAGTAACCGCAGGCGGTGGGCAGGCAGGTTGTTGGGCGCAGCTGCAGCAAGTTTCCTTGCCCGCCCGCGTTTGCTTGTTCGCTCGTTCACCGGCGTCCCCGTCCCCGCCCCCCATCCCCGCCCGCCGCCTGCCCCGGCCGCCTGGCTGTGCGCTCTGCCAGGGGGCTGCCCCCTCCTCCTTCGACCTCACCTTTCCACGCTGATTGGCCCGAAGCGCATCCCCTTCCTTATCCCCGCGTCCGCTTTCTGCCTCGTCCAGCCAAGTGGTGCTCAAGAGGCACGGCTTCCGGCTGCTCCTTCTCTGACGCCTTTCTCAGTCGCCTTCGGGCTTTACCTACAGCCGCTGCCGCCACCGCCGCAGAGTGGGCCTGGGATGCCAAGACGGCGGCGGCGGCAGTATCGGTCTTTCCGGGTGTGCGGCTCCTGACTATCAAACGCGCCCCCCCTTTACGGAGCCTCGCGCCCCACTATTTGAGAAACGCTGCTTTAAGCTGAAGAAGGCTAATAAGCCTGAAATGGATCCATCCTGGTCCCTTTATTTTCAGCCCTTAAAAATCTAACACATATCTAAAATAATGTCACACAGCAGTAATCTAATTTGGTTCTCTGTCTGGATGATCTCTGGGTTGAGTCGAAGGGCAGAGAGGGATGACGTTGAGTCTCCTCCCCTTAAAGGGGCCCTGAACAGGAGCTGTGATAATTATTCTTCATTTAAGAGTCCTGTAAATTGGCTGATGTATCAGGGATACCAGATAGCTCAAGGCATAGAGAGCATCTATTTTCAAATGGGGGTGTTTCTTACCCCTAACACTGGTTACAGGACCAGAGTTGTAACACTGGTTCTGAACCCAGAGTTGCTAACAACAGTTTTTTGCTTCTATAATTTTTTTCCATGTATTGTGAGGTGTAGGGCATATGTAAGTATGTAAAAAGATTTTGGACCATAAATTTCACTATGGAACCCCCACCCCCCCGACAAACTCTAACAAAAATTCTGGCAAGAAAATCCTTGTTTTGGATGTGAATTCTATTGTACACCTTGTAGCATGTCATATCAGGAATATCCTAGAGACCCTTTCACAAGCTATTGTTGGAAAAAATATCCATCTGGGTTCAGTTCCAAGTGGGAGAAAAGGTATTGGAAACATAGAGGTTGTTTGGAAAGATGGTTTAATGGTGGACAGGATCACCTGGGTGAAAAAAAGAAAGAGACGCTGAGAGCCCTTTGGTTTTATGCCCTCTCTGGGCTTTGAACTTCCTGGGGCACAGGAAGAATATCCTGATTGGTTGCTGTCAGAGGTCATAGCTTTTTAAGTTGTTTGTATGCAAAATTTGGTTGAAACTTGATGGATGGTGCAATGAAGGGCAATGAAATGGGGTAGGTCTTTGTTATGTAGAATAGACTGGCCCAGGCCTTAATGGTCCATTAACAAAGGGGGGGGGTGAGTTGCTGCCTCTCTGAGTTTCTACTTCTCTTTTTAGGGGAAATATTAAATATTTCCTAAAATATTTCATTTTTTTTAGGAGAGGGGTGGCTGCTAACTTCCAACGCTGTTAATAGTTGGTATCCTGAACCAAGAAATCCTTGTTACAAAAACTGCATTTCACATTTTAAGAGGAAGTAAAATTTTTGATTTAAGTTGTGTTCTCTTTCTGCGGCCCCCTTCTTGGTTACGCGTATATTTCATGCATTTCAAAACAAAGTTAAAAATAGCAGAATAATAAACAGACCGAGCCAAAAATCACACACACACACTTTTCACTTCTTCAGAGCAAGAAACACAGCAAGATCCAAAATTCCTAAGGCCCATATTTAAAGAAAACACATTTTAAAGCTGTTCTCACAGAAAAAAACAATTGAATTATATTAAGCTCAGCCTGTCGTATTAAGCAAATCAAGGCAATTGTCAAACCATAATTTATTGTAGCCGCTGCCTTAATGCAGAAGCCATCCTGGGTTGGACTTGTAAGAAACTAACAATCCTTCTTTCACACACCCCCAAGTACACAACAGAATGACAGCCACCTTAAAGGTGGAGTACGTTTTAAGCACACAGCACCTCCTGCATTGCTTGGCTGCTTAATCTTTCCTTCTGAATCGGCTCTCCCTCATCCACCTGACCCCTCTGATCCTGCCTACTTCTTCTTGACTTCTTAGATCCAGCCCTTTCCCACTGGCTTCCCTGGGTGATTTACAGTCTCTTTTCTTCCATTGCCAGAGCACTGCCAATTGATCTCCTGATTCCTTTGCCTCTCTCTCCTTTATCGCAGCAGGGAGGGGACTCCCGGCTGGACGATATGATGCAGAGAGAAAGAAAACCTCTGTGCTTTCTTTCCCCCTCCTTTCTTGCTTAGAAGTAGTTTCTCTTTGGGTTAGAGAACAGGCCACCCTGCGTATTCTTTAATTCAGGGTTCTCCAACCTTTGCAACTTTAAGTCTGAAGGACGTCAGCTCCCAGACTTCTCCAGCCAGCAAAGCTGGCTGGAGAATTCTGGCAGCTGACGTCCTTCAGACTTAAAGTTGCAAAAGTTGGAGAACCCTGCTTTAATCCCCCTTATCTCCTTGGGCTTCCTCTTTCTACCAAACTTTTAGGTGTTGTTTTCCCCCCCCTAGCCTGATGATATCAGCGTAGTCCACCCCATTCCTTTCCCTTCCTGCCCTCCGCACTGCTTTCAAACGTGGCTCCAAATCAGGGGTGGTATTGACTTACCTTCCCTACCGGTTCACAAATGTGAGCGCGCAGAGCCTTCCGCACAAGCGCTTTTGGCGAAAAAAGGGGCCTAAATGGGATGCCATAGAGCTGGGGTGAGTGGGTGGGGCCACATGCTCTTTCCGCTACCGGTTTGGGCAAACCAGTCTGAACCGGTAGAACACCACCTCTTGCTCCAAATCTCATTTCAATGCTTTCATACCTCTGGCTTTTTGCTTCCAGCCTCTCTGCTTCTTGGGTCAAATCCCTACTTTATTTGGAGGTCCCCTTTTCTCATTTCCGTTGCTGTCTCCAAACTCTTTAATCTTTTTAGGCATATCCAGACTGACTATTTAAACTGCTTCCGCCAGCTCAATTTGGAACTGGGTTGAAATATTGTGGTAATAGCTGCAAGGGATTCAGCCTACAAGCTACATGTCCACTTGGCTGCTGTTGTTTCCCACCTTCCCCAATTGTTTTTCTTCCTGTAGGCAGGTCTTCCTGGACTATGTATTTCTACCTGTGCATGTGCATTAAATTTAAACTTACTGTTGGAAGAAAAATTGGGTCCAATTCCAAACCAGGAGAAAGACGCTGGAAATAAAATGGAGGCAGGCTGCAGGAAAGGAAGTCTCTGTTTATTTGGTAGCCAGAAATTAGTGTCAGCAGTATGTTTCTGGGGTGGCTGACAAAATGGGGTAGGTGGGTTTTTATACATTCTTTGGGGCATTCTGATTGGGATGCCTGTTCATATGTAAAAAAAGTGTCCTTTAAAATTTTAATGATTCCTATAGTGTCATGTAGGGGTCATGGCTGGCTCTACAGGCAAAAAGGGAAATGCATTTCCTAGGAGATTGTTTGAGCTAATCTTGTCAGCTTTGGCTTGCCTAAGTGTGTGGCTTATTTGGAGTCTCTTTGCTTTTGAATAGACTAATTGATAAGCCAGCGTTGCCAGTGTATTTATTTATAGGGGGAAAGTGTCCAGACCAAATGTAATTTCTAATATTGGATTTCCCCCCTTAACAGAGGCAACTCCCTTGTGAAGTACTGTGAAGCCGTTACCATGACAACTCCACTGCACTGTACAGTAGAAGCCATTTTAAGGCACAACAGGCTGTATATTAACAGAACACACACACATCTAGAGGTGCTAGGGGTGTCTTACCCTCCACAGTATTTGTTTCCAGAGAGTAAGTCATCTGTGTACCAAGTTTGGTTGAAATTGCTTGAGGCGTTCCAGAGGTATGCTCTTCAAGCTTCTGCTTAAGGCTGTTTTCCTACAGCAGGAAGACTTGGGCTGTCTTTGTTAAGATTTTTCTCCATTTCTTCTTTAGGAGAAATATACTATGCTGCCTGCTTTTAATATTAAGAATAAAGAATATTTTAAAATGTCAAAATGTACATACAGCCAGGCACAACAAATGGCTTAAAAATTGTTTTCTGCCTGGCCTGTTTCTTTCAAGTGTCCTTTACAGCTGTTCTTATCATTAGTGCCAAAACCAGCACTATTTATTTATTTAAAGAACTTACATCACCATTTATCTCATGTAGTGATCCTAGTCAGCTCACAGTAACCAGAAAGAACCACAGAAAATAAAAAAAAGCTAGAAAAAAGAACAACATGAAATCCTTTCCCCCATGCTGCTAAAAGCAGCCATACTGTTGACCCCTGACTAACCCTAATCCTAATCTTTCCCCTAATGCTTCTTTCCTTCTGTTGCTCTTCTAGCAGCAGCCAGGAGTCCAGGAGGACCTTCCTCCCCCAAATTGTGCACCAGCTCTGGGATCTTTATTTAAAGAACAAATGGGAACTCTACACTGTCAGAAATCAAAGATGTCATCTTTCCTGACCCTGGGGTCCCAAAACCCCAACTATTTTAGAACACATTCATTGTAAATAGAAGAGGGCTAGTTTGAGACCTAGCAGGATCATTATTATTATTTCTTTCCTAGAGCTTTTTCATTTGTTTGTTTCCACACTAGTGCAATACTATTTCATCATTTTCCATTCAGCTGAAGTTAGCTTTGTAGAACACACCAGGCCAAAGGGACCAGAATACTTGAAGTGACATAAGGGGAAAAACTGTACTTGAAATTGTGTTCAGAGGTTGTATTTGTGATGGGAGGGAGTTGAATAAACAGCAATATCGTTTGTTTCTGCCCTCAAAACTTGGTGGCTGACTTTGGTTGTGGATAAGCTCAAAGTAACCGCAGTTATTATTGAAACTACTGTACGTAAGAGGCAATCGCTTTAGTGTCGAGAAACTGTTTTATTTTTTAAAGAAACGATTGACTCAGTAACAGAATATGTGCTTGGGGCACAAGAATTTTGTATTGCCAGTGAGGACACAAACATACAGCATATTTTTGGGGAAACCCTGGAAAGCTGTGATCATTCAATCAATGTAATGCAGGCGAAACTAATAAAGTCAAGATATAAATGAATTAGAAAAGATGGTCTAGCTAGGAATATAACTTCTTCCTGTTGAACTAAATGTAATAAAGTTCTTGGTAATCTTTACAGAGTTGCGCATTTATAGGGCAAAGATGCTAATACTTCCCAATCATCTTAGCATTTCTGAAGGGAAGCATTGGGGTTTTTTTTGTCAGTTTTCATTTTTGTGACGCAATATCAATCTTTTCATCTTGATGTTTTAGATGGATTGGGATGGGGGGGGGGATTGTATTGTAATTCTGTCAAAAAAAAATAAAACACTTCAACATGTGATTGGCAAGTTGATTAGAATAGTGCATGTGATTAAATCCTTGGTGTGCTTCTGGAACAAATGAGAGGATGTTGGTGGTGATTAACTAAGCATGTGTGTATTTGAGTGAGCTTGTATTTTAACTTTTTGAATAGGATAACCTGTACCAGTAGGACACCTGTGGATGACCTCTGTAGAGGTTTCATGTCTGGCTTACTTGTAAAAAGTAAAATATAAGGATACCAAGAAATATATTTAGTAATTAGAGAATCAGGAAATACCGTATTTTTTGGAGTATAAGATGCACCCTTTTCTCCCCTAAAAGAGGTTGACAATTTGGGTGCGTCTTATACACTAAATGTAGCCCCACCCACCCACTGACTCCCACCCTTTGCCCTCTGCCTCCCAGCAATTTACCTCCTTGCAGCAAAGGAAGAAAATGGGGCTTGCAGAGGCGGCAATAGGCTATGGCAATCCCTGCAGCTTGAAACAGTTGATCATCGGGAGCCCCCAGTAGGCAAATTGCAGGGAGGCAGAGGCAGATTTTTTTCTTCTTCTAATCAGGCTAAACTGAAACAGGCTGTTTGCTGCAAGGAGGTAAGTCAATACCTATACATGCCTGTAGAATGTTCAAATTACTAGATTTATTTTTTAAAGACTGCTTTATTTTTCTAGACAACTTAACAAAATGAAGAAGCTTTTTAAAATAAATGCTTGATCAGAAGAGGCCTATTGTATCTTCTTTTAAATAGCAGAGAATAATGTATACTTCCAGAAAGCCACAACAATTTTACCAGCATCTGTACAATAGTCTGAAATGTAACACCACAAACAGTGTATATCATCTGTACTGTTTGCTGTTTGATGCAAGGAGGCAAACTGATGGGAGGCAGAGGCAGATTTTTTTCCCTTGTTTTCCTCCCCAAAAGCTAGGCGCGTCTTATACTTCGGATCATCTTATACTCCGAAAAATACAGTAAATGAAATGAACAGTAAGTGAGAGAATGCTTTTATTTACATGGGATACAAATTATTATGGGTGAAAATAGAATAACATAAGATTACCTGCAGACTATACCTGGGTGTGAGGAAAGCAAAGTATTGGTGTTTGTTCCAGTCAGTCTGGGACAGATTCAAAGATTTCAATAAGATGCACATGGGTGTTCAGTTGTGACATATTCAAGCCACAAGGTTTTGGTTCCTCTAAAACTATGAGGCCACATTTTCACTGCAACTATTTCACTCTAACTATTGTAACATTAATTTTGGTAGTTTACAGATTGCATTTAATTTAGATTAATTATGATTGTACATGCATTTGACAAAATAAAGTGTTTCTTTAAATAGGTAAATGTAAATCATTTTAACAAATAGTTAAAAGTAATACAACAGTACTTCAGGGAACAACCCACAACATACAAACCCATATCAAGAAACTCTCCCATTATCACTGGTCTATTCTGAAGTCTCTCTAGAAAAGCCAAGTTTCAATAACTTTTAGAAAAACAAGTTTGGGAGAGAATCTAATCTCAGATGGAATAATGTCAGGCACAGAAAAATCAGGAATCCAAGCAGTTCAAAGGAATATATATGTTTGTTGCATGCTAAAGCTCTGTACAAGAATCTGAGCTACTAATGTTCAACACAAATTGATAGATAGATAGATAGATAGATAGATAGATAGATAGATAGATAGATAAATAGTCAAGGGAATTGAAGGTGAGCTGTACTTAGATCCGTTGTGGGCACAAAGGGATTGAGACTAATGATGCATTTGACCCTTCCCTCGGGCTCAGCCTGGTCATCCCCTATAAATACTTTTCAAGGAAGTAGGCAGTAACAGAAAGGGTTTTCTCTTTCCTGAAGAAGACATTATGCACATCATTCTAATTGCTTCATTTCCTTTGGCTTCTTAGTGAACCACTACTCTTCACAACTAATTCCCACAGCACTATCAATCTATCTAGTACGGTGGTATTACTATTATCCTTCTTATCTTTCCTATTACCTATTCCTTAACTTCTTATGACTATAACTTTGTTGCTTGCATCTTATGATTTATATTGTTTTATTTAGTATCCTAGTATGATTTGTGTTGATTACTTATTTAGTATCCTATGACTATCACTGAGTTTGTATCTTACAATTTATGATGAATGTATTTTATGATTATAATAATGATTTATCACTTGTTGCTTGTATGTACACTAAGAGCTTATGCACTGGAGACCAATTCCTTGTGTATCTAATCACACTTGTCCAATAAAGAATTCTAATTCTAATTCTCTTTGCCCAGAGTTGCTCAGGGACCCTTGTTTGGTAGCCTTCTATAAACAACTTCCTCTTTTGTTTCCTCAGATGATTAAAAGATGTATCTATCCATAAAATCAGAAGTGCTGTGTTTACATAATGTGCTATTCTTTATGAATAAATCATATTACATCTTAATGGGATAGCATGATTTATACAATATAAGACTAAGATTAGGTTTCCTACAACATAATGAACTACAAACTACTCAATTCTATTTTATCCATATCAAGAGGGTTGAGCAAATGATGCCAATATTTCCTGTATTATGCCAAGCTACAAATTATTTAATTCCACTTATTAACAATATTTATAACCCCCCCCCCTTCATAAAGGACTTTGGGGGAAATGCAAGTACAAAGATGAAATTATAAAAACAATAGAACATTCCAAGGGAATACCCAAAATGATAGTATTGTAAACCTCTATCTACTGTAGAATAGAATAGAATAGAATAGAATAGAATTCTTTATCGACCAAGTGTGATTGGACACACAAGGAATTTGTCTTTGGTGCATAAGCTCTCAGTGTACATAAAAAGACAAGATACATTCGTCAAGAATCATAAGATACAACATTATTTTAATGATAGTCATGGGGTACAAATAAGCAATGAGGAAACAATCAATATCAATATCAATAGTAAGGATACAAGCAACAAAGTTACAGTCCTGCAGTCATAAGTGGGAGATGAGTGATAGGAATGATGAGACTAATATAACAGTAATGCAGCCTTAGTAAATAGTTTGACAGTGCTGAGGGAATTATTTGTTTAGCAGAGTGATGGCATTCGGAAATAAAACTGTTCTTGTGTCTAGTTACCTTGGTGTGCAGTGCTCTATAATGTCATTTTGAGGGTAGGAGTTGTAACAATTTATTTCCAGGATGCGAGGGGTCTGTAAATACCTTGCTAGTTTTGTATTGGGCAGAGATGTACATAGTTTTCCTGCTTAATCTTGCCTACACATAAACTCCATAGCCCTCTGGCTATTTTTTCATAGTTTTTGCACCAAGGCTGTTCAGAGGATATCACCAAGTTTAAATATGAAAAATTGTTAGGGCATAATAGAAATTCTGTGTAGGAACCTTTTATTATAAAATGCAAAATGAGATATTAGAACAGTAGAATTTTTAAAAGACTTTTGTAGTAAACTAATTCAGGATCATCTTTGCTGAATGACAGTACAGAAAAGCAGTAACTTGTATAGTGTGACTGAAAGTTCATAGCAACTCTGTTTAGCACTAGAGACTTTGAAGATACACAAACCTGAAGCATATATTGAGTCAGCTGATAGAGAAAAGGTATAAAGGTTCCCCTTGCACATATGTCTTAGTTGTTCCCAACTCTAGGGGGTGGTGCTCATCTGTTTCAAAGCCGAAGACCCAGCGCTGTCCAAAGGCATCTCCGTGGTCATGTGGCCGGCATGACTATACGCCAAAGGCGCATGGAACACTGATAGACAGCAAGCTTCAAAGCATATTTGTACTTATAAAAAAAGGCCCATTATATCTGTCAGGACTTTTTTCATATTAGGAATTTAAAGTTTTTGTTGACTTCAAAAATAAAATTACAACTCTACTGCCCATCCATGAATAACCCCCATTAAACTAAGAGGAAGTTTATTTTTGTAAGATGATACAGTGAACTGAATTACCTGATAATCATTAGTACAATCATTATCATGGTTGTTAAAAGATATCATATTCCACTTCTACATCCTAAACTACACTCTATACTATTTTTTAAAAAAAAATGTTAGTTTAACTGTTAAACCTACAATAAGTCTTCCCACCAAAACTATTATCTTTGGGGAAAAACAGTAAGAAGGTAAATATGATAAAATCACTTTAAAAGAAAAATGATAATTCACCTGCCTGGCAACAGGTCAATGCAATTTTTCTGAACAGTAATAAAAAAGCTGCCGTTAATAGAGGTTGGTACAATGAAGATTCCAAAGATAAATTAATGAAAAAAGAAACCTTTATTTCGGTTACTATTACTATGATGTCATTCACAAACAAGATTAAGCAAGTGGGGAAACCGAGGTCGCAGCAATATAGAGGGAAAATTGGAAGAACAGTCGAAGTTTAAATGCGATTGAAAGTAATAGGATTTATTTCTGATGGTGGCAAAGAATAAGAATGGGTTAATTCACGAGCTAGAAAAGCACGGCGAAGACATACAACTGAAATAAAGATAAGAAATCAGAATTTCTCGTGCTTGCACTAGAAGAAACCCCGAAGTTTTATCTAAGATAAAAGCGGACAGGGGCAAATACACAAACGCCTCTAAATAAAAGCCTTTTTACTCGGGCAGCCCACACGCGACGCCTGCCCATGCGCGCGCGCGCACCGAATAAACGGCCCCGGCGCCAAGCTGAAGCTACGCCCACTTTTTGGCGCGCGAGAGGCGAGACCGCCCCTCGGCTTGACAGTTACAAGGACTGTATCCCGTTTGCAAAACGGAAGCTCTCTTTGCGCGGCAACTCCGAACTTCCGCCCTCCGGTTTCCGGTGTGGGGTGAGTTTGGTGCGTGACGCGGTCAAGGGTGGTCGCGCTCTTCGCCTCGTGTGACCCTCTCGCCAGAGTCCCGTTTGGCTGACGAGGTATGGCCCCGAAGCGCTCCCTCGCTATGGCTCTGGGAGATGAGGAGAATTGCATCCGCCTTCCCCCGGGCAGCAGAGCTTGGGAAGCCATGTGGTGCCCATTTTCTTTGCCCCCAAGGTGGACTTGGTTGCTTCTACCTTCCTCTTCCTAGCCCCCACTGTAGCCCGGCTCTGCTGTTTGGCAGCCCTTTTCAGGAGCCGTTGGCCACAGAAACGCTTTGCGTGTTTCCTTTTTCCGCCCTTAGTTGCTCATGTCGCCGTAAAAAAATAGTCAATTAGCAATATCATTGAGATATCTATATAGGTGAATTTTTCGGGATTTGGTATGTCTTCCATTGCCTCTTTCTATTGGCTCTGCTCCATTGGACTGGATTAAGTCGATCCAGGACGGCAGATTTAGTTCAAACTGAAAGTAACTCCCTTAAACCCTAATTCAGTTTGGCTAGTAGGAGATCTGATGTTACAATTCAAAAGTTCAGATGGGGAAAAAGTACTCCAAATATTTTTGTTTTGCCCATTTTAAAAAAAATGATGATCTATTAAAATAAAGGGTGGGGTAGCCTTTGGATGCTAAAGCATTGAAGCATTTTGGGAGAAGTGAGTTAGGTTTACAATACAAGCTGAGCTTTGGGGATGGTGAAATCCCACCTGAGGTTAATGACACACTTATTAGTTTTCAACAATCATAGTTTGAAATCTTTGGATTTTTCAGAAGGCCTCTGTGACTGTAGGCTCGCTGAAGTAAAATACTGTATAAGCCAAATGTTCCTTTTTAGATTGAGGAGGTAGTATGTGCTCTGTTCAATGGAGTATCTTGGGTTTGCCAGAAGGGAGCTGACATAAATAAGAGTTTGTGATGTATTAGAGAATGAAGGAGGTAAGTTCTACATTTCACAATGTAGAAACAATGTGGTTGAAAACATTTAATAGGAAGGGAACTGTAAAGAAAAAGGGAGAGATGAGGGGGGGAAATTGCAATAGCAATGAAATTGATAGCCTTATTTTGGACTAGCTAAATAATTGTTAATTCAGTTATTATTAATGATGGTGATCATTATTAATGGTGATCAGAACTTTTTCTTGGTACAAGAAATGCCAAACATATACACATATATACATGTATGTATATAAACACACACACACATATACATACATACATTTATCTTAATAATTATATATATTATAATTATTAAGATTGCTAAGATCCACAGTCTTAACATTTATCTTTAAAATCATCTGTTAATAACCAGAGCTCTACTGATATCACCTCCTATCACATATGCAAGGAATTCTAGGAGTTGTAGGCTAGGAGTTTCTGGAAATTATAGGATTGGTGAAAGGATTGGTCCTTAAATATTTCCTGTATCCCCCCTCCCCCAATCTGCATATCTACTTCATTGCTGTTTTTTGCAGGGTTATTCATTATCTCTTGTATTTTTATAAATAAGGCAGCATACATATCCAACACATCTTCCACCTCCTATTTTTCTCCACCGCAATAAACCTGTGAGGTGGGTTGGGCTATTTTCAAATGATAAACGGTGGCTCATAGAATATAATTTAAACTTCTATGATTTTTCAGTTTGTATTAATTTTTTCTTTGTTAAATTTATTTTCCTCGTATCTTGCCATGGGGCTACTCTTAAGTGGCTTACAACAATAAAAGGGAAAAATTGAAAAGAGCGTAAAGAAACTAGAAGTAAAATAATGGAACAATAAAATAAAAAGAAAATACAACAATGCATCAATATGCTAACAAAAAGTCCAGTGGAGAGCAGAGAGCAAAGGGGAGGGAATGTGTAACTATGTCACATAGCATTCAAATATGAATAACCTAGTGTAATTGCTAATTTTGTAGTAAACAAAATAAGCAGAGGGACTATGAACTAATGGGAAAAGATGGGGTTTCACCTTTTTTTCTGCTTTTTTGTTAACTCTCCTAAGCAAGCAATGATAAATTATGTATCAAATTAATGACATCTAAGTCAGGGGTGTCAAACTTGCACTCTCAAAGTGGGACTTCCCCCCCCCCCCTTCATTAAACCGGGTGTAGGTGTGGCCAGTACATGATGCACTTGGCCTGCGGGCAGTGAGTTTTACAGCTCTGATCTAAATGATACTACACTACGTTAGTAGGTTATGTCTGTTTTTAGATACAAATAAATGAATAAGGTATTCAGTTTATTACTTATTGTTGAATAGATTCAAAGCAGAAAGGATGAGACTACTTTCATCTGGCAGACTTGGTGCCCTCTAGGTTCCATTGTTTTAAAGAATAACACCTGTTCAGGGTCTCAGAAGTGTACCTTCCCTGTAGCAGTGCTGTCCTGTGGAATGATGGTTTGAACGGCTCCCATCCTGTTAGTATTTCAAAAAACCATAAAGACTTCGCTCTTTTCCCAGGCCTTTGACAAGTACAATTGTTACCCCTTTCTTTTCCTTGTTAACATCTACGTTTCATTCGTCTGTTTTTTTGTGTTCTTTTTCTGTTTTTATTTGTAAAGTGCTCATAGTTGAGAATCAGGGGCCTTATAAATTTAATATATTAATATAATATGCACAACAATGTGAAATCAAAGCTGCCAGTTGTGTAGCTGGTGTTGGCCTTCATACACATCAGATTCTTCTTCAAAACAGGATGTAGTAATGTATTGGTGCAGTATATATGCAGATGTAAGTATGGCTTTTTGCACTTGGAAATTTTGTCAGTGCACAGATTTTATATTCTTATATTTTTAGGGATAAATGTATCATCTTCATTAGCTCAAATGAGTTCATTGCAAGAAAGACTAACTGTTTTTCAATTTCACCTGTGCAGTGCAAATAGTTAAATACCTTCAAATTGCATTACATTTGCTCAGTATTTCTTTGGCTATTTTAATGGTTTTTTAAAAGTGTCAGAATTTAATAAAGGATTGCTGTTGTCCTGTTTTGATTGTTATCCTGTTCATTATGAAATATGGCTACCCACTGCATTTCTGAAGAAACTGTTTAAATGTGTAGTGTCTATGCTGACCTAGGATTGTGAAACCTGGAAATTAAATGCAAAAGTGATACAAAAGTTGAAAGTTCCACAAAGAAAAGCATGGAATGGCAAATGCTTAACATAATGTGATATGACAAAGAAAGTCTAAGCAATGTATGGCCCTCCGATATAGTTTAATTCTTGCTTTTATCAACCTATTTAATATAATGGTGAGATAGTGGAAGTATCAATTCAACATCAAGAGGTCTCTGTTGCACAGCTCCTGTTTTAATAGTAATAATGGTTAGTATTATCATACATAATATTAGAATATAAACATTTGATTTTTAAATGATGAATGATTCTGCCAAAATTTTAGTCTTGCTATTTATGAATAATTTTTCATATTTATCAGAGGTGCAAGTATGAAACCTTATGAGATCTGGAAGGCAAATCTCATCTGCCTGCCTGATTACATATGATTGAACTGAGACTGTCAGCCTATGCTTTGGAAGAGTTGATGGCAATAGTAAGGGTAAAACTAATCATTGACTTTCAGCTTTAAAAAATGCAACTTAAAAATGGCAAAGTGGAAACGATTATGAGGAAAGACAGTTTTTGCTCATTTCTCATTAATTACATGGCAAATCAAAATGAAACCTATTGTAAAAGAAGAGCACAATTAGTGAGATTTCTTTTTTAGATAAACTGGTCATCTAGGTATAGTTCAGGGGTCTGCAAAGTCGGCTCTTAAGACTGGTGGACTTCAACTCCCAGAATTCCCCAGCCAGCCTGACTCCCTGGGGAATTCTGGGAGTTGAAGTCCACCAGTCTTAGAAGAGCCGACTTTGCAGACCCCTTGTATAGTTGAATCACAATTTTCAGTAAACATAGTCAGAATGAATAATAATGTAATTTAGCAATATCTGGAAAGATACAAATTGTCCATGTTAGCAATGGTTCTGCAGATGTGCCCATATGTTAACATTTAATTATTATTTGCTGCAATATGAACAACAAGAGAAATTGGTAAGAATATATATTATTTTCAAATTGTAGAGCCTTTTTTACACCTTTATCAGAGGTGTGAGTATCATGTAGGAAGTAAAATAACACATTTTCATATTTGCATTTTGATCAATTTTTCCTAGAAAAATTCAGTACTAAAATCATCAAGAGTTCCATGATCAGAACTTGTTTGGGATTGATTTTGATTCTTCTGTTTTGTCAAACAGGGTGACAAACAGAAGAAGGCCAGAAATATTTTTTTGATTTAAAAGTAAGTCAAATTTATACTATTTCTAATTTATTTTATTTTAATTGTCTTTAGTGATTATGCCTAATATCAAAAAGTCGACAGGAAAAAGAGGTCCAAGAAAACGGAAACTTGCAGAAGAATTTCCTCCTGGAGAAGTTTTTACTGACCTTTTAAAGAAAAAATGGAAGATTGGTCCAGTTATAGGCAAAGGTGGTTTTGGCTGTCTGTACCTTGGTAAGAATATTGTCAAGATTGCTAAAATATAGCAGCCAGCATATAATTATTTTAGAATGTGTATTCTTAACACATATGCAGAATGGATATATTTTCCTACAGAACAAACATTTTTGTTTCAAAATACTCAACTAATAGAATTGCCTGGAGAACCTCATGACTTTTTGCAGCTTCTCTCTTCCTGTAACAGTAGAAAAGGAGTGACCTTAGAAAAGGGACAATAAGACTTTATCTTTTTCCCTTTAAACAATTTGTAGAAAGCTTGCTGTGTTGTTGTATAGCGCTCCTCAAGGCTCTCCAGCTCTAGCCAGCTTGCCAATCAATTGACAAGCAGTTGCTGTAGAATGCATGGTTATCATGCTGCGGAAAGGATGTCCACAGGCCAAATAGTGTTCTTGGGATTCTGCCATTCAGCTGATTAGCAGATTGATGAGGGGACTGCGGGGTTGGTGACAGCATCTGGTGAACTGAATAGAAAGTAGTTGGGTGTGTGCGCCTGATTCTATTGCTTATTCTGGTTTTCTTCATTGCCTGCATGCTCCCCTTACAAGAAGGGCTGGGCCTTTGTCACAATACTTTTTGTTGGTATTTTATCCAGTGATGCTGCCAGTAGAATGGGCTCTTCTAACAGAATGGGTTCCCCCTCTTCTATCTTCCCTAGTCTGTTCCAGGAGATAAATATAAGAACTTGAAATCTTTTTGGAGGACAAGGTGGCTCTGGACTCAGTTCTAATTAAAATATGGTTGTTACTACCATGTTCCTAATAAGGACTTGGTGTTCATAATCTTGTTCTTTAGGAAAGGCTTTGTTGCTTCAATTCACCCACCAAAATCATTGAATGTTTCACTAATGGGACATTTAAATTGACTTATTTACATCTGGCAGCACCAGCTGGTTGCTCTTAAAGCAGAATAGTATGTTTGATTGACTGTGGTTAGGTTTGGCAAGTTCGTACAGTTTTTAAAAATGGAATGTAGCATTCATTATTTACATGTAAAATTGAAATATATGTAAAATGTATCAATTTATATTACTGTATGAGTTTTTGTGATATGGAAGTGGATTTGTGCAAAGAATGCATAAGACTCCACCATACAATATTGTTAAATATACTCATGAATTTGTATTTGGTTTTCATTCAATTACTCTATTGGTTATGTAAAAATTGCTGCTGATATATTAAGATAGTTTTAAATCCTGTTGATAAAAACTATTTATATTTTAACAGCTGATGTTAATTCATCTGAATCAGTTACCAGTGATGCACCCTATGTTATAAAAGTGGTAAGTTTGTTTAATTATTCACTCATTCATTTTTGGTGTGTCTGACTCCAGACTGACTCTGGGAAAAAAATATTTCTTTTGAAATAGTCTGCATTTGAAAAATAAACTGGAAAAGACAAGCTTCCACCTATTGGTTTGTGAAATTCTTGAAAATCCTCAAGCAACCAATGTTATATGAATTGTTTAGTAGATTAAATTAAACTAGAATGTATTTTAAGCTTTGCTAATATATTTTAATAAAAATAACATGCTATTGTCATCTTGCTCAAATAATTTCTAATTTTATTATATTCCTTGGATTGAGTGTTGAATAGTGGAATGACATACGTGCTTTACACTGGTTTCCTTTGAGGTGTTCTGAAATTGCACGGAAAATAACATTTCTGTAAAGTTGGGACAGACAATCTGGAAACTGACCTGTAGCTTGTATGTATTTCTCTAGGGTAGTGGTCGGCAAACCACGGCTCGCGAGCCACGAGCGGCTCTTTGGCCCCTTGGGTGCGGCTCTTCCTCTCTCTCCCCCCCCCCCCGCCCGGAGGCAGAGGAAGGCCCGGCATGTCGGCTGGGGGGCTGCGGCTGCCTGGGCGCTGCCGGACCCATCCGGGTGCTGCCGGCAGCGCCCAGGCAGCCGCAGCCCCTGGTGCTCCCCCCGTCCACTCACTCGCTATAGGGGGAGGCAGCCGCAGCCCCCCCAGCCGACATGCCGGGCCCTCCGCTGCCTTCGGGCGGGGGGGGGGGGAGGAAGAGCCGCACCCGAGGGGCCAAAGAGGGACCTGGTGGAAACATGGCCGGCTGTCCTGCCCGATGCGCTCGGATGGCGGGAGTTGCGTGTCGCAGGGCTTGGGGACAGCAGCAGCAACAGCCGCCTGCAGAGGCCACCGAGCCGCGTTTTCCAGGGCTGGCCGCCGTGCGGGGCTGGGAGGGAGGTGGGCGTGTGGCGCCCGGACAGCCCCGGCGGCACTTGGGTGGCTGCGGCCTCGGGTGCCGCACGCCCACTTCCCTCGCTGCGGGAGGAGGCAGCCGTGGCCTCCCCGGCTGGCGTGCCGGGCTTTCCACTGCTTCCGGGGGGGGGGGGGATGGGGAAAGGGAGGGAGAGAGGGAGGGAGAGACTGACATACAGAGAGAGACAGAGGGGGAGGGAGGAAGACACAAACAGAGAGAGACAGAGAGAGAGAGGGAGAGAGGGAATCAGAGAGAGAGAGAGACACAGACACACACACACACACACACACACACTGACAGATGGGTGGAGGGAGGAGAGAGACAGATAAAGAGAGAGATAGACAGAGAGAGACAAAAAGAAAGAGAAAGAAAAATAGAAAGAAAAAAGTGGGAGAGAAAGAAAGAAAGAGAATTTTGGTTGCTAAGCAGGACCATTGTTAAGTGAGTTTCACCACATTTTCCAAGTTGGCCACGCCCACCCTGTCACATGACCGCTGAGCCACTCCCACAAAACAGGCCACACCTTTTGGCTCTCAAAAGAAATGTCAATTGTGGTACTGTTGATATTTGGCTCTCTTGACTAATATGTTTGCCCACCACTGCTCTAGGGCAATCACCATATATTTTATTTTATAACAAATTGCAATTATGAGCTATTTTACTTTAGAGATATGTGGAAAAGGAGAAGAATTTATCATTGTGCCCTTGTGAATTATGTCTGGAAAATTAGAGTTCTTAAGGAGGGTAAACATAAACATATAAGACATTTGAAGACACGGTGTGCTATGGAATTTATGAACTGTTAAGGATCATTCTGATCATGAGTTCATTAATAGCAGGAATTGGGATCATGCAATTATTTCCATATAGCTAGTAATAGTGCATGCAGGATGCCTCAAAAAGGTTGGGGCATGTCCTGTGCCTGTTTTCCTCTCATCTGCCTTTCATTATCCCATTTATATTCCCGTTAACCAATATAGGTGAATGGATAAATAGCACCATGATTTCCTGCCCTTCAGTTTTGACTTTCTGAGTACTGTGATGATATCAGAGAAGACTACTGATTTAAAAAGCCAAATTATAGAGTGCATTTTAATGTTTGCAAATATTACTGCTTGATAGTAGCACCAGGTGGACTTGCCTTTTTCTTGCTACTTTTTATCTGCAGTATAGCATTATAGATGCTATTAATCAATTACAATTATGATGTAAAATAATGTATATGTCACATTTTTACTATTAAATATATTGAAAAATATTACTGCATAGTGATTCATACTGGTGATGTACATGAGGTGATCTGCATGAATAGAAGAGGTGACTGATAAATATTTATATGAATTTGTGCTTTGTGATATAATTTAGAATTTAAATGTAAGGTGATAAATTATATTTATGCATGAATAGATAGCTTGAAAAAATATCTCTAGGAGATGGTGACATTTGACACTAGCTATAGATTTATAGAATAGGGTTAACTACAGTATGTAGGCATTCTGCATTATGATTAGTCACTTGTCAGGGTCATCTGAGAAAGGACTATCACATGGATACTGACTGTCCATGACCAAAACTCTTTTAACAGTTCTATAAAACAAAAATAAAACTAATGATTTAGTCTTGTTATAATCACATTTTGATTTAGTTAAAAAATGGCACCAATTTCAAAATGCGAAGACAAGGAAAAAAAATTGCATAAACCATGTAAACCAATTCAATTCTCTGGTAGATTGCTTGCTGCATAAATTGATTTCCATTAATGGCAAGGACACTATTCTTTTTTTAAAATAAGAAATGTTCTGATTAAAATACCCATATATATGTATGGGAAGTACCATAATTAACTATTATATCTCATAATGTAGCTATATAAGAACCCATCTTTAGTCCCTAATTGAGAAGAACTCAATCTGAGATCCTTGAAAGGTGTTGATAGGCAGAATAGAATATACAGTACTAGATGGGCTACTAGCTTGACCTGGTATGAGATACCTAGGTTAATATATGTCTTATTTTGGATACTGAAAATGAGAGTGTTTGGTGAAGTATATTGACAGGAACAAAGCAACAAGGCCACCTCATGCTCCATAAAGTTTTTTTATGGTTGCCTCAAAGTCTTTTCCAAGTTGTCTCTCCATATATGTGCCTAGACTGCTGCTTTATTTAATTCACTGTACCTGCAGAAGTATGCATACAACCCTGGAATGTTCATAGAGCAATAGGGGTAAGCATTCTGGAGGATGTAGACCCCTCCATATTAGATGGGTTGCTTTGCTTGGTCGTTCAAATACTTACGTAGCTGTACTGTGTATTTAGGCTTTTGGATCCCATATTGATGTAAACATTTTTATTGTGATATATGGAAATGCTTTATTTTTAAATTATATATCCCATTCCCAATTATATAACAATTAATTATCAAGGAACTGAATTACAAGGAAGAAAAATTAAATGGTTAAAAGAACAGTTTTATAGGAAAATAGAAGAATGTTTTATATATTAGTAAAATCTTTGCTTGAAAAAAAGTGAATAAATAAATTTAAAACATTTTATTTATTTCTAAAATGATATTTAAAGGAGCCCAGTGACAATGGACCACTCTTTACTGAGTTAAGTTTCTACATGAGAGCTGCTAAACCAGAACTAAGTAAGTAAATGAATCCATTTTTATTCAATAAAATAATGTAATCATTCTTAAATACAAGATAATTATGGGAAATATATAGTATTGAGTTATTATAATTTATATAGGATTCTAAATGGTTATTTTAAGAGTATGAATTAGCCATGTAATGATTCAGTGTTGAGTATTTATTGGAAATAATTTTTATATTGTGGATCCTAAAACCTATCCTTTTTTAATACTTAGAGTCTGAAACTGCTTGAAAAGGGGGGGAAAGGAATAATAAACAATTATTTAAATGATACGTTAAACATGCTAGCATGCTTGTTCATTTTTTGCTCTTGTGGGGTGCATTTGTTATATTTAATTTGCTAAAACTATAGAAGGAACTGAGGATAAAATGTATGAACATTAAAGAAAATGCAGTCCATTTACAGTTTAGATTCTAAACTTTTCAGTGCCATTAATTTCAGTGGAGAGGTTCCCTTTTAAAAAAAAATAACCATCCTCTTCTATTTGTATTAAGATTTAATAGACAGTAATAATAGTTTTCAACCTTATGTGGTAACATGTATATTGAATATTTGTTTCTTTTTAGTTAAAAAATGGATTTCGTCTCACAAACTAAAATATTTAGGCGTACCAAAATATTGGGGTTCTGGTTTGCATCAAAAGAATGGCAAAAGGTATAAACCATTTGTTATTTTATAGTATAAAATACTTTTTTATAATGTAACTTTTCTTAATTTCAATTTTCCAAACTACAATATTTCTTAAAATGAGTCATAACAATAATTTTGAGTGAGAGTCTTTGTCATTTAAGTTTATCATATCAACATATTGAGGAATTCGTACAGTTATATGTATTTTATTACGGAACTTGGTGGTCAGTATTAAGTGAACCTTAAGTAATGTTATGATATTCTATTAAATTTAATACATGTGCTTGGTAGTTCTCAGGAAGTATAAGATAAGGTATTTAAACATTCCAAGTTAGCTTTATTCCATCAGAATAAAACTAAATATGTTTAAAGAATTCAGACCAAGTAGTAGGATTTCAGCTTCAGCTATTGTTCTCTTGCTTTTCACCCCAAGGCCAGAACAGAGTAAATAGGCAATAGTCCATTTTGAGTGTTACCTAACAATTAAATTACAAAAAATATCTGTCCAAAGAGATAAATCAAAAATACCTTGCTAGATATGTGAAATAACAAAAAAAAAAAGGTTTAAAAAATCGACTATCATTAAAATTAAACCATTAAGAAAATATCAAACAGGAGATGTACTAATTGAAAGGGATGTTAATGAGATAACTCTTCTCTTTGGCTTGTAGTTTAGTGACAGGCATTAAGGATTTGTTTAAAGAAATTGAAAATACTTTTTTCTTCTCTATTGAAAATTGTTTTATAAGTTATTTAATGAGTGAAAACAGAACTGTGTTTTTATTGTTTCCTAAGGGAGGTATTTAAATGAGATCATGCTTCAGGTGCCACAGAATTATGGCACAGAAGTTTGGTTAATTAGAACAGCACAGATTCTTCATCTCCTTCAGTCAGGAGACACATCTGATCTCTTCTCTGTTATACTTCAGAAATTTGCCTTTAGTATCAGTTGAATTGCTATCCTGTTCTGATTTCATTTGTTCCTGCATACTTTCCTGAAATAGTAGAAAATATGGAAGAGGATTGTTTAGTAATTTTTAGCAGTTTTTAAACTTTTCTTTCTTTCTTTTTGCCACTGCATTGCTTGGGAGTAGCACCTAGAACCTTTGTCATCATAAAAGCTAATCATGGTCAGTCCTGCTTAGTATGTAGATAGGAGACCATTAAGAAATACCAGGTCTGGAAATTAGACAGGGAAGTAAAAAGGAAGAGGTTAATGGCACATGATTGTTAATTGATGCTAAGAAAATTCCATATGTGTACAATCCTCAAGAATGAATGTTATTTTTTGTATTTGTTTTCAATTTCCTTAAATATATATATATATATTTTAAATCAGTTATAGATTTATGGTGATGGACAGATTTGGGAAAGATCTTCAGAAGATATTTGAAGAACAAGGAAAGCAGTTTTCACACAAAACAGTGTTACAGTTGGGACTGAGAATAGTAAGTTAATGTTTTTCTATGTTAATGTAAGTAGAGACCTCATTGAAATTAATTTTATTGAAATTTTTTTTCTGACGTTCTGTTCTTTCTTAGCTTAACGTTTTGGAATATATTCATGAACATGAATATGTACATGGAGACATCAAGGCCTCAAATCTTCTCCTGGGCCACGAGATTCCAAATCAGGTAAGTTTCAATCTTTTCTTCCTTCAGTGTTTAACCTATTGTTTTAAAGAAAATGGAACTGCTGTGAACCTCAGCAGAAATCTTGCCTTTATGAATGTGTACAGCGTTAATATTTCTGCTTGACATTTATATCTAGTTAACGTTGTACATTTTTTATTCACTTTGCTGGCAGCTGATCAAATTGGCTATTCTGCCCTGAATAATATTCAAAAGAATGCTTGCAATACAAAATGAATTTCAAATAGCTGTTTGGGGGTGGAAGTTTAAAATTATATACTACACCAGTGAATTACGTTTGCTTGTCTGCTTTGTCAATTTTTTATTTCCTTTGTTTGAAGAATCCATCAAGCATAAGTATTCTGTTACTTGAAAACCTGATTTCTTAACATATTAGTTCAAATCAAATGGTTTACAGAAATATCCCTAGCTGTCTATTTATTATTATCATTTAGTTATAGTAGTCATCATTAGCAAATGAATAATTTCCAGGTTTAGGTGCTTTTCTTGAGATGACAATTTCATATTCCCATGTAAATTGATAGAAATTGATTGTGAGGATTATTTTGTCCCTTCCTTTGGCAAGTGGTCCAAGAGTAACTAGATGGTTGCATTGCTTTTATTCAAGCAGGGATGACAGTGAAAGATCAGCTCCTAGATTCATCTGGATAAAATAGTTCATTTGTTTACCACATTATTTCAGGTATTATGTGATTGATTGATCACCCCATCACTTTAGATTTCTTTTTTTGTTTGTAAACCTGAGGTCAAAATTTTTGTCTTACATCCACATTTTTTTTTATCACCGTTGTATGAATTGTTGATAAAAATACTATTTTGGAAGATGAGAATTATCTAAAAATGAAAATAATTTCATAAATCAAAAGAAAATGATTGATTGGGTTGTATAGTAGAATTTCTATAATAAAACAAGATATACATATAATGTTTTAGTTGTTTAAATTGACACTTTGCATTTCAATCAAGAAATAAATTTGTAACACAGGAGCTCACTCTTCAAAGACACTTTTCCCATCTTAATGTTTAACACATCCTCTTAGTTACAGATTAACAGAGTTGGAAGGGACCTTGTAGATCATCTAGTCCAACACCCCCCCCCCCCGAAGCAGGAGACCCTACACCATTTCTGAAAAGTGGCAGTCCAATCTCTTCTTGAAAGGCTCCAGTGATGAAACTCCCACAACTTTCTTAGCTTGATACAGAATTGCAGTATATCTGACAATGCAAATATTCTTAGTATTATTGACTTATTTCTTATGTAATACATTTCTGGGGAGGATTCATCTGATTTTTCTAAGGAAGGTAAAATGGAAACAGGCATAGTGTAAAGAAGAGACATTGATACTGAGTATTACAGTTATTCCTAGTGGGAACAAAATTTAGTGTTTTGTTTAAAAATTTACCAGTAGCTTCAGAACAGGCACATTAGAATTCTGGGGGAAATTACTTCCTGGTTAATGGGTATTTTGTAGCCGGCTAATCTTATGTTGATGAAAAGATGACCCCTTTTTACATGGTAACAAATCTCTCAGTGGGCAGGGACTGCATCAGAGAAGGCCAGGGTCTTGATAGATCTAGTTGTTTGAGGGAGGGAGCACCAATTCTGTCTATTACTGGAGGGCAGAAACGATGAAGATAGGTGGTCCCTTCAATAACCTGATCCAATGCCATAAAAGGCTTTATATAGCCCAGCAGATTGAATTGGAAAAGAAAGAGGATAAGGCTGGTGCTGACTTGTTTCTGTAACAGTTTGTGAGATGTAAATGAAATTGAAACTGGTGGTAAAAGCAGCATGAGACTTCAGGTGGGAATTGAAAGAATCCACTGATATAGTGAGCTTTGGTTATTAAAAATAATTCTGAATTAGATTTGTGCTGGTAATACAATATTTAGAATCACCATCTACACCCCTGAGACAATTTGTTCTACATCAGTTCAATCAGGAGCTGGTTAATTATTAAGGCGGGGTGCAGATAATATTTTTCTATTTGGTTCTTTTAACATCAATATTAGATTAATGTTATTGGATTGTAGGTAGGCTTACTTTAACTTGCTTGGGACTCCTGTTAAATTTAATAATATAATGTTTTTTTTTTATTTTTTATTTTTTATTTTTTATTTTTTATTGAAAAAGTTTTATTGGTTTTACATTTTTTAACAGGATAGGGTAATGGTTAGAAAGAAATTTTGAGAGCATTCACGTCAGAGTCGTCGGACCTTCCGAGACCTCAAAATACACATTAAAAAAAGTTAACATAGAAAACATTTTCCATACCACTA
The DNA here is from genome assembly GCA_039707465.1 of Rhabdophis nuchalis. NCBI lineage: Eukaryota > Metazoa > Chordata > Lepidosauria > Squamata > Natricidae > Rhabdophis > Rhabdophis nuchalis. Next base: position 61,396,065 of record CM077643.1, on the reverse strand, counting down.
CAAGATGGAAGCAAGTACATTTACCTAAATTCTCCCTTCCATGCTGTCAGACATTTACAAAAAGTCCGGATAGAAATATTATACAAAATTGTTCAAGAAAAATCAAGGCAAAGTTATTTTTTTGATCTAAGTCTTTTGGCTATTGTATCTTCTTTCTCTCCCCCCTGGCCCCCCGCGGGCGGGGCCGTGACCCCCTCCGTCCCCCCTGGATCTTCCCCCAGGGCAGAGGAATGTTTTTTAAGAAAGGCTTCCGCCTCAGCAACTGTTTTAATCCTCACTCTTCCTCCTTCCCAGAACACCAGCATCCCTTCGGGTGTCACCCACTTGAACCAAATCCCGTGATCAAACAATGTTTTAGACAAGAAGGAAAATTTCCGTCTTGCATCTCGAATCTTTCTAGGAATCTGCTTCAAGATAGTGACCGTTTTTAGTTGGTAAATTAATGGACTTTCTCTCTGCAATTTCAGGATTTCCTCTCTGGTTGACCTTCTAACAAATTTCACATGTATCTCTCTAGGCACTTCATTCATCCTGGCATATGCAGAATTAATTCTATAGGCTAGGTCAATGTCCCCCCTGATCTCATCCTTAGGTTTTTGTAAATAGTCTGCTAAAATTGTACTCATAAGATCAGGTAGGCATTCACCAGATTCCTCAAGAACATTCTGAAATCTCAAAAAATATGTCATTCTTTCCATATCTATCCTAGACACATGCCCATTTATTTCCCCCACCTCATTAGAAACATTTTTAATCTCTCCCTTAGCCCCCTCCAGCCCTCCTTCCAATTCTTCATTCTTCTGTGTATTCTCCAACACTTGCTTCCGGGTATCCAATAGTTCCTTTTTAAAAGTACTATTTTCAGCCCTCTGGGCCTTTATTTCTAATATCAAAGTTTGCATAGAAGTTTCAAGAGAAGCCATCCTTTGTTCCAAATTTACAAGTGCTGCTTCTTGTGCCATGGTTAAAAGTTAGAGTCACTGCCACCAAGATGGCGTTTTCCGGGTGGGGCTGGTGGGGCAAACCAGGAGCTCAGTTCAGTTCAGGGCTGTGAAGTTGCAAACCATTCAGAAACCAAAAGAGACACAATTTCCCAAATCAGCAAATAATAATAACGAAGGTATTCCAGAGAAGAAGTCACAAATCCATCAAAAGAAAAAAAATTTCAAAAATCCAGAGAGAGTCCTGCTTTCAAAGAGACGCTGGAAATTTTCCTTAGTTGAAATAGTCAGGCAAGGGACAAAGTGAAGCCACTTCCACCGCCCATCTCGCAGCCAGAGGGAGAGAGTAGCAAAAAAAAGAAATTTTTTAAGCTCAGCCAGACCTAGAAACAATGTTGCAGAAAGTCACAATCCACTTTCCCTTGTTAAAGACAGTCCGGAGTGAAAGTTTCCGCTTTCTCTTTGCAGAGAAGCCATTTTAACGTGCCGCTTAAATCCGAGGGGGGTTTTTTTAAAATTAAACACCCCCCTCCCAGTCCGTTCAGCCTGGCTGGCAGCAAGGAAAAAAAGGTGTTCTTTTAAACTCACTCTCTCTCGCAGCTGAAGCCTCGGCGATCCGCCCGATCTCTCCGTTCAGCCCTCTCCATTAAAGCGAATGGCACCGACAGCCGTTGGGGAAGGAAAAAACCCCCGCTAGCATGTTCCTCTCCTCCTAGGTCGCAGAGAGGAGCGCCCTCCCCACCGCCGTGACGAGGGCCGCTCCCTCTGAGCCGACCCTGCGGGAAACCTCCGGTAACCGGAGAGTTTCGCCCCCCTTTTATTGAGAGTTTCGCCCCCCTTTTATTGAGTTTCACTTCAATAAAAACAAAATGTTTTGTTTTTATTGAAGTGTATAGGATAGATAATTAGGCTTTTAATATTAGGAAGAATCTTGGTACAAAAAGAAAACAGATACTTATATTTTGAATGACATTTCCTGACACTAATGATACAATGAGAACTTGTCAGTATTATATTTAAAAAGTCCATCTTCTGGTTGGCTGTTTTTAATTTTTGGATTGATTTTGTTGTGCTTGAAACCTGCACAGGTATACTTGGTAGATTATGGCCTTGCTTTTCGATACTCTCCAGAAGGCAATCACAAGGATTACAAAGAAAACCCCAAACGATGTCATGATGGAACTCTTGAATTTACTAGTATTGATGCACACAAGGGAGTGGGTAAGATGGTTTTTGTTTTTATGCATATTCATTCTTCTTACAAATAAAAGGTATGTTAGTAAGTTCTCTTTTACCGAGTACTCATTCAGCAACAGTTTGAAGTTGCAACAGTGCTGAGCAAATGCTACTTGCAACTGGGCCTCAAAATTTGGGCCATTGCAGTGCCCCCACAGTCATATAATCAGGCTCTTGGCAACAGGCATGCAGTTATGGCAATTGCAGTTTACCATGGACAGTTGCACTTTTTCATGCTCTGATGCACCCTCCACCCCTTGACCTTTTTGCATTCTGACTGGCATTCTCTTCCTTCCCTGACCTTCCTTGCACTCGCCACCATCCAGAAAGAGTATGAGTGACCATAAGCAAGGCGTTTCAATTTAGACAACTGAATCCTTGGAACATAAGATTTATGTACAAAAGACTCAGTGGTCACAGTTGGAACCTGTTCCTTAAGTAGGAGGTATAAATCTAGGAGGACCCCTGAATTGTGCACCAACACTGTCCAATGGAGTGCCACCGCATCCAGAGTCAAATATGACTCATTGTCAGAATCTGGTAGGCCCAAACACAGCCAATCCCTCTTGCCACGGTTGAATTAGGGCCAGTTCTTCCCTATTGAGCCAAGGTGGCACTGTGGTTAGAGTGCAGTACTGCAGGCTACTTTGCTGCCTGCAATTTAGCAGTTCAAATCTCACCAAGGCTCAAAGTTGACTTAGTCTTCCATCCTTCCGGGGTGGGTAAAATGAGGACCCAGTTTGTTGAGGGCAATATGCTGATTCTGTAAACCGCTTAGAGAGGGCTGTAAAGCACTGTAAAGCAGTATGTAAGTCTAAGTGTTGTTGCTATTGCTATCCATATCTTCATAATATTGAGGGGCTGGGCCAGCCCAGTAATAGCATCATCTGCCTGGCCCATGATGGAGATGTGTGAGTCTGTTTCATCAGGATATTGATAATACTACACAAAATGCCATTGAATGACCATACCAGCAATTTCATATTGATGTTAAAGAGGAGCTATAATGCAACTATAATGGCATATATAGCATTCTCACTCTCAAAAAGATATCCACAAGTGTGACGTATGATTTTTTAGGAATATACCCCAGCCTGAACCCAGATTGAAGACCTAGTTAGTCCAGGTTTCTCTGTGGCTGAGCACAAGCCATCCTCTCAACAATGTTCTATAAAAAGGGAAAGTTGGAGTCTGTAAAGGTTGGTCAACATTGTTAGGTGCCATGATAGTCTCTTAAGATAGCTTCTGATTCATGATACAGGATGACCTTTCAAGAATGTTTGATTCATGAGACAGCATGAGATCTGTTTCAGAAGAAAAATGTTGGCCAAAAACAGTTATTCTCTTATGTAACTTGGGTAGCTATTTTGGTCAAAGCTCCAATCATGTCTCATTCCATTTAAATTTTCCCTTTTTATATACTGTATTACTTTTCCCTGTGGTCTTAAATTTGTCATGGCAATCTGAAACTCCAACCAATAGCTCCTTTCCAATTTAACTGAAATTATAATCCATAGTGAGTGTTCTGCCTTTATAGGTTGTAACTAATATTGCAATGCAATATAACTATCTTCATCTTCACTATGAATTTAGCACTTTTTTCTTTTTTAGCTCCATCAAGACGTGGTGACTTGGAAATTTTGGGTTATTGTATGATCTGTTGGCTTAGCGGTAGTCTGCCTTGGGAAGATAACCTGCAAAATCCAGATTATGTCAAAGAGTCAAAAATTAGGTAATTTTAATGTATTTAACAATAAAACTATTTGATGTACTCAAACTGCTTGATATAGATGTGCTTAGATGAAACTAAATATCATAATTTCATCTTAAAAATCTAGGTGAGACAGACTTGACAGGTTTAATTGAAATTGAATTATTGGGTGGAAATTGGATGACATTCTTATTTCAGCTATGCAGTTAGATATTGCAGTGTTCTATTGCAACTCCAACATTGATTAATGGATTTATATACTACCTTTCTGAAACTCAAGGTGGTGTACATATCACTCTCTTCCCTTGTCCCCATAACGAACAATCTATTGAGATTAGTTGATCTGAGAAGGAGCAATTGATCCAAAATCAGCCAGTGAGCCTTTGGTTTGGGGTTGAGGGTAGAGTTGAATCTTACAAGAAGAGACAAAAATGCTTAATGTGAAAGAAAAATAAGCAAAAAGAGTGCATGTTGAACTAGTACAACATAATGTTTTCATAAATGATACCACTTTTGATGTTGAAATTTAGGGATTTTAGTAGAGAAACTACCTGCACACTTTGATTTTTGTACTGTTTTATCTGCAGTCTGAGATAAAGCCAGAAACAATGAAACTAGAAATCCCGTAAAGTGTTAATGCTAAATGTTGTTATATTATTCTTAAGTGGTGCTTGTTTTTTGTTGTCCTCCCTTCCCAAAGTTTATTTAACATCAGCTTGCAACAGAATTCTAATATGAACAGAACTATAAATGTTTATTCACTAAATGCTATTTTTACTAGCTCTGCTGAATCCACCTGGGCCGTAAATAAACACCATAGTGTTGAGAGCTGAAAACATGAGAAATGAACATGGTCCTTGAAATGGGACAGCTCGCCATGGCCAACTTGCTGCAGGACAATTTTAACAATTCAATTTAATTATTTAAAAGAAATGAACAATTGTTTTAATTTTTATCATTCATTCACACTTCATTTTGTCCCTCATTTTGCATCCTTTTAATGATTCTATTCCACCATTTCTTTGATATTAGTGTAACTCTTGTCCTGTGGTGAGATGGCTATGGTGAATTGTCATAGACCCCATGGTCTATGACCCCTAGCTTACTTATCATGTTGTGCCATCTTCCACATATAAAAGCCAGATGCTAATATCATTTTAGTTTGGCAATCATTGTGGTTCTATTTTATCAAAAATAAGATGTCATGTTACAGATTCCCATTTCTCTTAATGTTCTCATCAGAAACTTAATACAACAGGATTTCTATGCTAGGATTTTAATTGTCAGAATGTTTTCAGTCCTTAACCATAACAGCATGATTGTAACATATATTATTTATTAATCCGGAGAGGTGGGCGAAGCGCGGCCTCGGGTTTTTTAGTAAGAAATTTGTTGTCTATTTTAGGGGGTACCAGGGAGGGGGGAGGGTATAGACAGGTTGAGACTAGCAAGAAGGGAACGGGCCGAGCCAGCAGACTACGGAAGGAGGCGGATGGTTCCGCTAAGAGGGGGGATACATGGGTCGTTTCCATGGAGGGCCTACCCATCGAGAGGGTGGCAGGGAGAGGCAGATCCGATGGGAGACAAGTTCCATCCTCCCGGTTGGGGGCACAAGGCCGATGGCTACAAACGGTCAAGTGCCACAACCCCCGCAGGCTAGGTGGTCAGGGAGTACAGAGCCAGGGCCTGCGGCTGATGTTTTGCAACGCCAGGTCCGTGGTCAACAAAGCCCCCCTCATCCATGACCTTGTGTCAGAGGGGGAGCCGGACCTGGTAGGAATTGCGGAGACCTGGTTTGGCCACGAGGGAGGACTCCCCCTCGTTGAAATGTGCCCACCAGGTTACCGCGCTTTTCATCAGCCCTGGGCCCTAGGTAGGGGTGGTGGGGTAGCGGTTATTATTAGGGAAGGTCTGGAGCCGAGAGAGACCATTGTGCCACAGACCACCGGTTGTGAGTCCCTCTGTGTGAAGTGGGGCCTAGGGAGGCAGTTGGGCTTGCTGGTTGTATACCTGGCTCCCCGCTATGTAACAGCAGCCCTGCCCAAGCTCCTCGAGGTGATCGCTACGATGGCAGTTGAGACCCCCAGACTTTTAGTCATGGGGGACTTTAATCTGCCATCGGCGGGCGAATCATCCGGGGTAGCTCGGGAGTTCATGGCTTCCATGACGGCCATGGACCTGACCCAATTAATTCAAGGCCCCACCCACGAGGGTGGACATACACCGGATCTCATCTTTGTCTCAGGCCAATGGAAGAGTGATCTGGGTATAGGGGATATAGTCATCACGCCCTTGTCATGGTCAGACCACTCACTTCTCCGGCTCGACTTTCCAACCGCTACCCCCCACCGCGGGGAGGCGGAACCTGAGTCATCTATTTGGTTTCGCCCCAGGCGCTTGATGGACCCCGATGGGTTCCAGGCGGCGCTTGGGCCACTTCCTGTACCCCTGACCCGCGCCCCGATGGAGGACCTCGTGGCCGCATGGAATATTGCGGCCGCGGGAGCCTTGGATCGGGTCGCGCCCTTGCGGCCTCTCTTGCGGCGGCGAGCCACCCTGGCTCCTTGGTTCACCGAGGAGCTAAGGGTGATGAAACGCCACAAGAGATGCCTAGAGAGAAGATGGAGGTCTACTCGATCTGAATCTGACCGGACATAGGTAAGAGCCCATTTACAGACTTACATTGTGTCGCTGAGAGTGGCCAAACGCCATCACTGTGCCACTCTCATAGCATCCGCAGATAACCGCCCTGCCGCCCTGTTTAGGGTGACCCGCTCCCTCCTACAACAGAGGGTGCGGGAAACCCCATTACAGGGTAGAGCAGAGGAATTTGGGATTTATCTGCAGGAGAAAATCGCTCAGATTCAGAACGAGCTAGTCTCCATCGATGGCCCAGTGGGATCGCACGAGGCGGGTCTTGGTTGGGAGGAGTTTGACTCTGTTACTTCCGAGGATATGGACAGGTTACGTGGGCGACTGCGAGCCACCACATGTTTATTGGACCCGTGTCCTTCCTGGCTTGTACTGGCATCCTGGGAGGTGACACGAGGCTGGCTCCAGGAGCTTGTCAACGCTTCTCTGAGTGAGGGTTTCTTGCCTGCCTCCCTTAAAGAGGCCATGATGAGGCCCCTCCTGAAGAAGCCCTCTCTGGACCCAGCTTTATTAATCAACTATCGTCCCGTCTCCAACCTTCCCTTCCTGGCGAAGGTTGTTGAGAGTGTGGTGGCACAACAGTTTCCCTGTCACCTGGAGGAAGTTGATTATCTGGACCCGCGCCAGTCCGGCTTCCGGCCCGGGCATAGCACCGAGACGGGGATTGGTCGCGTTGGTAGATGATCTCTGGAGGGCCAGAGATGGGGGTTGTTCCTCCATCCTGGTCCTATTAGACCTCTCAGCGGCTTTCGATACCATCGACCATGGTATCCTATTGCATCGGCTGGGGGGGTTGGGGGTGGGAGGCACCGTTTTACGGTGGTTCTCCTACCTCTCCGGTCGATCGCAATTTGTGTTGGCAGGAGAGCAGAGGTCGACCTCGAGACCCCTCACATGTGGGGTGCCTCAGGGGTCGGTCCTCTTGCCTCTCCTGTTCAACACATATATGAAGCCGCTGGGTGAGATCATCCGTGGTTTTGGGGTAGAATATCACCTCTACGCTGACGACACGCAGTTGTATATATCTACCCCAAACCACCCCAACGATGCCGTAGCGGTGATGTGCCAGTGCCTGGAAGCCATGCGGGCCTGGATGGGAAGTAACAGACTCAGACTCAACCCGTCCAAGACCGAGTGGCTGTGGTTTCCGGCCGCCCGATTCAACCAGTTGACTCCATCACTGGCCATAGGGGGCGAACATCTTACCCTTGTGGATGGGGCGCGCAACTTGGGTGTCCTCCTGGATACCCGGCTGTCCATGGAAGATCAAGTGACAGCCGTGGCCAGGAGGGCGTTTTACCAGGTTCGCCTGGTACGCCAGTTGCGCCCCCTATTGGATCGGGATGCCCTTTGCACAGTCACTCATGCCCTCGTGACATCCCGATTGGACTATTGTAACTCTCTCTACATGGGGCTCCCCCTGAGGTGCACCCGAAGACTTCAGCTGGTCCAGAATGCAGCCGCGCGAGCAATAATGGGGACCTCTAGGTTCACCCATATAACACCTCTCTTGCGCGAGCTGCACTGGCTGCCTGTTGTCTTTCAGGTGCGCTTCAAGGTGCTAGTTGTCATCTTTAAAGCGCTCCATGGCACGGGACCTAGCTATCTGCAGGATCGGATCCTGCCCCACACATCCTCCCGGCCGATTCGCTCCCACAGAGAGGGACTTCTCCGGGTGCCGTCCACTAGACTTTGTCAGCGGGCGACGCCCAGGGGAAGGGCCTTCTCTGTGGCGGGCCCTGCCCTCTGGAACGACCTTCCCCCCGACATTAGAACAACCACGGACCTCCGCTCCTTCCGTCAAAAATTAAAAACATACTTTTTCTGCTTGGCCGGCCTAGGTTAGTCTCTACCTTTAGGGCGTATGGGAATGCTAGTTTTAATATGGGGATTTTAGTGCAGGGACAATTAAATTTAATTCGTTTTTATTCTATTGTATTTATTCTTGTATGTATGTTTTATAATGTTTTAATTTTTCCCTGTGCACCGCTCTGAGTCCCCCTGGGGAGAGGACGCGGTATATAAAATAAATATTATTATTATTATTATTATTATTATTATTATTATTATTATTATTATTATTATTATTATTATTATTATTATTATTATTATTATTATATTATTATTATTATTATATTATTATTATTATTCAATAATGGAGTGTAATTTTAAAAAGCTAGGCTAGCATTATTACTCTTCATTATCGCTATCAGTATATGTGTGTAGTGCATGTACTGCATTAATATATTGTATATTTGAAAGGAAAGGAAATCTAACAGATCAAAATTTAACTATGATCTGTTAAACACAGTTTGGCATCTTGTTTTTCCTCCCAGGTATACCGATAACATTTCAGAATTCATGTTGAAATGTTTCACTAAAGAAGATAAACCAGGTAAGTAAGAGCCTGCTTAAATTATTTCATCAAACAAATGTATTTGTAAGGAAAGAAAAAAGATATAGAGGAATTCATTGAAACAAAATATACTAGTGTCTCTTATTTGGGGAGTACATGAATAAGTTGTCCCAAAAATTCCTGACATGCAGTTTACAGACAGAATTAAAAAACAACAACATGGCTAATATTTATTGATGATACAAGAGCAGCCTGGAAACAGATTTTTTCTTTCCTCCCTCACCATTGAGAATTTAGAGAAAGTTGAAAGAAAAAGCAACCCATTTTGCCAACAATATCTGTTTTACCAGCACTCTGATGCTGTTGTGGTCTATATGTTTGCAGGTTTTCTTACTGCCCAGAAAAGAGTTATAAATAAAACTATTCTCATAAAATTGAGTAAAGATAGTTTGTTTGCTAGGAAATCTTTTTCTTTTCAGAAAAGATCAGTCAAAATCTGACTAATGTTATAAATTTCCCTGTTTAAATCTATTTGCTGATTTTATTTATTTTTAAAAGTACACTAACATTAAACACAGTTCTAAGGTTTACTGTGGTTATTTATTTATAATGATTACATTTTCAAATGTCACAAGATAAAGAAATTATTAAAAGAGGGATCTGTTTATCTGTACTGTTACATCCAGATTCTCCAACATATTTGTGTCTGGATACAAAGTTCATGTTATGTGTACTATGAAATTTAATATTTTTGTGAAACATCAATATTCCTGAATAAAATGAATCTAGAAAGATTAAATGATTTGCCTCAGGTCTGTTTAGAGCCTGACAAATATGGGAGAAGATGGCCTTCTTCATTTGACAAATGTATCCCCTCCAGAGTTTCTTTTGAAGATATAAAATTGTCAGGAAAGCTCTCCTTTTCTTCTGTGATATTTATCTGGATCTGGCTATTATAATTATTATTCTAAGCAGAATTTTATGTATTTTATAGATTCTGTCTCCAGAAACAAAATAGTTTCTGTGAGCAGAGAAGAAGAAAATATTTTTCTTACCATATTGGATAATAGCTATGACTGTGTGGTAGTATTTGAATTTTATACCGTATTACTATATTGCTACATGAAAATGTAATTCACTTATTGGGGATTTATTGCTTTCTTTAGATGAAATAGCCAGGTATATGGAAAAAGTGATGGCTCTGACCTACACTGAAAAACCACCATATCAGGAATTACGGGAAATATTTCTTCAAGGTCTGCAAAGCATTGGTCACAAAGATGATGGCATACTGGATTTTGAAGTTTCATTGAATGGCGATATTCCAGCAAAGCCTAAGGTCTTCTTAATTCAGATCTGTATTTAATGTATCTTGTTTTCAGTTGAAATAAGAGTGAATGGTTTTATAAATGGTTAAATCAAGACAGTAAAGGGAAAGAAAAATTGTGCGCATGAGATTTGACTGGACCATGGACTTATTGAAATTTCTTATAGCTACCTACAAGCCAAAGAATTAGTTCAAGTGTGGTTGAGAGTTGTACATAACCTTTGAGGTGGTTCATTGGTTCAAATATTTTAAAATTAGGGGGAGAACTCCCTACCAAATCAAATGTTGTTTTTGAAATCCCATCAGCATGTATACCTGGGTAGCAAAAGCACTTGCCACAAAATTGTAGAAACAGCATAGTGCATACAATTTGTATGCAGTACTTAATTGTGTGGGCAACCAGTTGTTCATTACTGAAAGGCAGAAATTGTAACAAAATCTTGAAATGAGGCATCATCTCCAATTACATTCAAACTAAGCTTTCAAAGGATTGACAGGGATAACTGTTCAAGTTATCCATACATTTTCTAGCCAGACATATTATCCATGTATTTGTATTAGATGCTAGGACTAATTCATCACCCTAATTATTAAATATATTTTCCAAGGACAGGGATAATTATGTAACTATGATTTGGAGTTTGTAAATATGAGGCATTTTTGCATTGAAATTTTCTTTATGTAATACAGTATGTATTTGGTCACATCAGATAGAAAAAAATACTACTGCACATTTAATGCAGTAATACTACTGCACATTCTTTTTAAAAGGAAGGCATTATCAACACTGATCTAAGTTAAGTTTCATCACGTATCTCTCTCTCTATCTGGAATACTGACTGCTAATATGTGACCAAGACTTTCATAAAGAGAGAAATTTATAGTAAACATATTAACACATCATATTAAATGATATTATTTGGAATGAAAAAAGATTTTAAACTAACTAAGCAGTTTCCCCTACTAATAGTGTTTTTAATGATATAGATTGTTGAGATGTCTAAAACCTCAAATAAGTTAGGAAATTGGCAAAAGTACAGCTGTAAAATGATAGTAATTCCTATTTTCACTAATGGCTGCTCAGTTATTTTGCATTGTTTAATCCAAGCCATATTCAAGACCAGCATCATAAAAAAATACATTTTAAGGTCCCACCATAGGATATATAGCTAATGGGTTGCTTAGACTAGGCTGCCAAAGTAGCATTGCTTCTAATATAGCCATTTCCAGATGAAAGAGCTGAATGTCTCTACTTGAAGATGCGTAGCTCAAATGAACAGGTGGTCCTTGATTTATGACTGCAATTGTGAGCTGAGTTTCTGTCACTAGGTGATACGCTCATATAGCATGACATCATGTGACCACATCGCTTAGCAACAGCAATCCCAGCACTCCACGTTGTTGTTAACGGAATTCCACCAATTACATGACGACCTACCGCAATCCAAACTCTGAAGCCCTGGGGCTGCTTGTCTCACACTGCAGTTCAGGGGCTTCTTGTGCTGCAACTCTGGGACTATAAGAAGCCCCTGAGCTGCAGTGTGAAGCCCAGTCCCAATCATAGTCACCTTGCTGCCTTGCGTTCTGAGGCCCCTGTTGCTCTGTGCTCTGCCACCCAAAGTGATCTTTGCCATCTTCTTGCTTCTGCTGCTGGCAAAGAATTCCCAGCCTGACCTTTTATGAGGCAGCTGCTGGCCACCTGAGGCCATCCCATCCTCCTCAAGTCCCGTAAGGAAACCACCAAGAGCAGCCTGAACAACAAAGTCTTACATGGCCAATGGAAACAAGATGGCAAAAGCCAGCTGAGGCTGCAGAGTGTAGGGGGCAAAAGAGCAGAGATGGGTGAGAGATAGACAGGTGGGAGAGTCGAAGCACCCCTGTGTCAGCACATGGCAAGCTGCCAAGTGCCTGAATTTTGATTATGTGGCCGCAGGGGCTCTGCAACAGCCATAACTTGGGGACCAGTTCTCAGTCCCTGCGTTCAGCATTGCTATAACTTTGAACAGTCACTGAACAAAATGGTTGTAAGTCAAGGACTTCTGTTTGTAGGTGTTACAAAGCAAGGAGGACCTTGTGAGCCTAATGGGATTGCAGCTCTCCAGCCAAATGAATAGAATGTCTTTCAGATGAAAATTTGATTTACAAAGGAGCTGACTGGAAACATGAATCCTTAGGAACTTGCAGCTTGCTTCCTATTCTTACTTTATGCTTTGGGCTTTTTGATTAGCGTGTGAAATGAAAAAAAATATATAGAAATGGTTGTTGTAATATAGTTCCAAGGTCTAACTTGATAGATTTTGTGTTCTGAGGTTTTCATTTCTACTGTGTCACTTTAATTGTGCTTTGTAGAAGAAAAATCCTAAAAGCATTTATTTAATTTATAATTGGAAAAGAGACTCAATTATTAAAAATAGAGTAGAATTCTTTAGAGTAAGTTCCGAATGCATAAAATGTAACTCTTTACAATGATGCTGCATTGGGGAAAAACCTGCCTTATGTGTCATGAATACTCCTTTTCAAATGATGCAGGCTGTTATAAAGTAAGTAGAAAGGATTGATAAGCCTTGTAGTGTTTCATTAGAAAGAATTATTTTGATTATTCTTATGATTCCAATGATTTACTGCTTAAATCTGTTGCGATCCCATAAAGACTTGCATAACAATTCTATGATTTGTTCACACATTCTTTTCCCTACCTGAACAAAGGTCTCTTTGTTTTTGGAGAAGATCTTGTATAAAGTTTTATATATGTATGCCATCATTTTTCAAACTAGTTGATTCTCAAACAATGGCTAGATATGAAGGAAAGGATAGGAGTGTACAAGTTTAAGGATGCTCAGGCTCCTAACTCAGTAGGAGATTGACTAGATATTTCTTAGCTTTCAGACAAGTATAAGATGAACTAACACCCCCACCCCCCAGTTCCTGTAGAACATTATGTTTTTAACTGGAGTACAGCTGCCTACCTGCTAGGGAACAAACTTCAGTTACAACATACTTTTGATTATGCATAGAACTGCACAATACATTTTTCAATTTCAATATTGGCTAGGAATCGATTCCACGTTGAACCTCAAAACTGCATTATGTTGGGGACATATGATGATGCCATATCATAATGGCTAGTAAATTGAGAAATAGTAGAAACAGTTGCTGCCCAGCTAATTGAAATTGGTTTCAGAGGGAGTTATTCATCTTCTCTATTGTGCATTTTAAGTGATTCTAGTTCTGGGATTTATTAATGAGAGAGCATTCCCTACTAGGCTTAAATTTAATTCAGTTTCATATGAAATGGATGATGTTACTGTAACATTTACATTTGTTCAGCTAACTTCTGCCAAAAAAGAAGTTTCCTTCATTTTCATACAGTGAAAATATTCATTATTGAGCTTGTAAACTACTCAAGCCATGGAATATGCTTAGCGATGAGCCCATTGCTGACATTTGATAACAGCTAGAAAACATTTGAACTGAAATAAATATGAATTAGTAATTCATAGTTCGCTGTGCACTCTGCATCAGACTTGAGTGTTGTCAGAGAACAATACCTGACTTTCCTTGCTATCTAGCTGGCCTGGATCAAGATTAAGAATGTGCCTTTCAGTGTATACGCTGGGAAACTATATTAGTGTGTGGAAAGTCTTTAGCAGCTGCTTTAACAGTAAGTCTTTTAAAAAAGCACAGCTCTATTTCAGTTAGACAGGAAGAACACATTTATATCCTGTATATAAAAACAATACAATGGTGAACTATTCTTTCTTAATTTTGGACAGAACGAGAAAAAAATGTCCCTGTTTATTCCTGCCTAATGCATCACAAATCTGCTGACATGCTAACCTTGGAGTTTGGGTTGGTGTTAATCAGGCCTATGCACCGGCAAGAAAGATGTACCTAATGCACTCCATCAGTGCTGTTTGCATATGGAAGTTCTCCCAGGGGAGCTGCCCTATGCCAGCTGAGGGTTACCTGCCCACTGCAGTTATTGTATGTAATTATCGAACCAATCTGTTCAGCCCAGCAGGGTTTAGATGGTAATCATGAAGCAACACTTTGGAAAGATGTAATGTGCTCTCCCCCTTTCTCATTGGCTATATAAGCTTGTAGCCACTTGAGCTATTTCACTCTGGATCTACTTCGATCAAAGTTACCAAAAAGTGAGTGGAAGTTTAATAGGGATTTTTATGCTGATAGGCTAAGAACATTGGAAAAATATTTTGGCTTCTTAACATTCATTGTAAAACAGGGGAAATATATACACAGTTCCAGTGTCTTTTGAAGCATATTGTCCTCTTTGTACCATTTATAAGGGGTCTAACCTGATGCATTTCTGGTTGAGAAGCAGTTCTCACTGTGGAAGGTAAAGGCATAACAACAACATTTTACCCAAAGAAGTCTGGAAGCTTTTAGAAATAAAATGAATCCAAGGAAGAGTCAGAATTTTATTTATTTATGTTCTTTTCTAATTGGAATGCTTTCAAACTATTATAAATCAGTATGGAAAGGAGGCTAGCAATGGTGGCTGCTTGAAATTCAACTTTGGGGTTCACTGGCTATAGCTTAAATTTTGATCTTAAGTAATGAACGAATGTTTCCAATTTGTGTGATTTGTACATAATTCTACACTAATTATATAGTAATCCGTATTCTTTTAACAATAATTTCAAAATAGTACTGGAATATGTATTTTTTCATTGTCTTAGCACTATAATTCACTATTCTAAAAATATAAAATCTGGTGAATATCTAAATTCTTACAGAAATGTGTTTAAAACCTGAATTTCTTAGCAGAGAAATGTCTGCAATTTGTACAAGAATCTCTCCAATCACTTAAAATAAAATTTCAATATAAAGGGAGCTGTTTGGCAGTGCAAGAAGCAAATTTTATATGCATAAGAAATATTGTTGTATGGAAGGCCCACACTCAATATGCTGTTGTAATTGTACCTGATTACTGTAGACTATACTCTCGTTGCTGAATAGACTAAAATAGGTTCGTGCAGGAACCTGTACAAAATAAGATATTAAAAATCATAGCATGATTCCTAAGATATGCTTTTTCTGTTAAAAGCTTTTTGAGTTAATTACTCAGAGGATAGGAAACTTTGATAGAGAAATATGGTTAGCAATTTTATGTATGGCGTTATCATTTGTTTAACTTGCCTGTGTGCACTTTTTCTGTTTTGATTTGGACGATAGACAAAAAGAAAATTAGTTGCTGCATCAGGGACAGCTACTGCTGATGAGGACAATGCCGAAAAAGCTGTTGACGGTGTGAAAAATACCAAAAAAAGAAAGCCCGCGTCACCGAGTAAGTCAAAGATTCTTATTAGTATTTGTCACTGATCTATCGCTGTAGAAAAATTCAAAGATGTTTAAATTCTACAATAAATGTTAACTGTTTTGTTGGGTAACATGGAAAAAGAAAGATTGTCAGCTATCTGCCAGTAGCAAATGTGAAATATATTTATTGCTCATCATATAAAACTGATGACAGTTGATGAAAGTTGTTGGCGGTGGCTCCCTACCCCTTTTCCTACCATTTATTTTCCTCTCTGTTTTCATTTTTATCCTCACCTATCTTGTCCAATTCACTGTCAGGAAGTGCTGACTCCCCACAACCAATTCATCACAGCAGGTTGCAGCCAGAGGCTACCAGCAGTAGCAGTAGTACCAGCAGCAGCAACAGCAGCAGTCACTTGCAACAGTGAGTGCAGTTACTTTAAGAAAAGGGAGTTATGCAGATAGACTATAAAATCTTGGTAGTATTTTGGCATAATCTGTAGTTTATGACCAGCAGATGCACATCAGCAGGACGACTGAAAGGAAGGCTTGCCAATTGTTTAGCAGGAAATGCCAGGAATTAGTTTGGACCTCACACATTCGCTGCCTGTGAGTTATAGCCCGTCTCTAAAAGGCACTGTGGCAGATGGTATAATTTCCAAGTTAGGACTGTGCAGAGCATCAAAGGATTGCTTCCCTTCGAAAGAAACCTCAATCAAGGCGCACTTTTGAGGCAATTCTGTGAAATGTAGTGGCACCTGGTATACATCAAAATAATCACTTCAAAGGCTTGCAACAGTTTTCATGCCCAGAAGACACTTGGATTGGCGGTTCCAGCCCACCTCAATGCTTCTATTAAAAATGTTGAAGTATAGTGTCCTGCTTTCCTGAGTTAAAGCTTGTCTTGAATTATATTCCTTCTTTGATCTGACTGAGTTGGCTCCACAAAATGAAGCTGTATTGCCTTGGACAGCAAATATTATTGGCATTCCTATTTTTATTTGTTTAAAACATTTATAGCCAACCTATTATTCAGAGCATCTTGTGGTAAGCTACAATTTATAAGAAACAAGGAAAAATAATACACAAAGTTAAATATAACTATAGCCCAGTTAAGACACAGTCACAACAACCAAAAGAAAGATACAGCTAATGGTAAGAAGGCATAAACAGGCTGTGACAGTAATGGCAACTGATATTGAAAGACCCAAAATGTCAACACAAGCCTAGCCTCAAGGGAAAAGGCATTGCATGTCTGTAGCCATATATTGCTATGGCTCATCCAAGTCTTAATATTTGAGCACTTAGAAACTGGGAGACAGAAATATTTAGAAACTGGGAGATATGCTCTTTCAAGTATCAGTACTTGACACTTAAAGCAGCAATCCCCAACCTTTCCGGCTTTGCAGACTGCTGGCAGCATTGGTGGTGGTGGTGGTGGTGGTTCTGTGCTGCATGCACTCACCCGTCACTCGTGTGGCCTGATTCTGAATGGGATGCTATCTGTTCGCAGCCCAGGGATTAGTGACCCCTGCCTTAAAGCCCTTGTATATCATTACAAGTGGTCCTCACTTAACAATATTTGTTCAATAATCATTTGTAGTTAGCAATGCTGAATGACTGATATGTAAGATCAATCCCTAAAGTTATGGCTATTGTAGTACACCCCTCCTCCTGTGGTCAGGTGTTCAAAATTTGGGTGCTTAGCAGCCCACCTGCAGTTGAAATTACAATTACAGGATAGGTGCTCCTCCTACCCTGATTCCCAATTTGTGCCCTTCTGATCACTAGGCACAACACTGTCTCTACCAGGCCTGCCAGCTTATGTTCTGCTCTGCCAGCCTAGCTGACCATTGCTATGTTTTTCTTCCTGCTGCTAATGCAGCCAGCCTGGCCTGGCCCTATCACTGCCATCATTAACTAAATCCCACCCAATTGCTAGACAGAAGCCACCTCCATCCAAGCCATTTCCAGCTTGATCTCTCCCAACCCTGAGCATCAGTAACATAAGTTGGCCTTCTCCAACTTTATTACATCTGAACCACTACACCAACAGGCCCTAACCTGTCAGGTGGAGGGGGTGAGGGGAGGCAATGGTTCTGAGTGAGTGGAAGGCTTGCACGTGAGTGCTTGTGCAACTGGAGCTGCATGTGCTCGCCTGCTGCTTGTGTGGCCCTCTGCACTACGCCAAATTGGCTCTCATACTAGGTGGGCTGTGTAATTATTTTAAGTTCAGCATTATGGAATTTCTGAATGTACCAGCTGTGTTCTGCGCTAGCATAGAAAGCTGTCTGCATGCTTTTTCAGGGAGAATGTAACCTTATTCAGATTCCTGCTCCTAGTCAATTCACAATGTCTCATTCTTAAGAACATCTTCAGTTTATTGGCAATCAGCTGGCTCAAATGGATATTACTGGTGGCACTCCAATGAACTCAATGAGTTGTTGCATAAAAATGTTGAACAAGGATGATGGGATGGGTCCCTGTGGAATCTCACAGTTCAGCAGCCATGAGACCAAGCAGAAACTCCTGAAAGTCATCCTCAAAAGAGTTGATCATCGATATGAGTGCAACCAGTGAAGAAAAGCACCTTCTACTCCAATCCCAGGGAGTCAGTTTAGCAGTCAGATTCACCATATTTGTGTAGTTAGGTTATCATTCTAAAATACATTCCGATGCAAGATCTCTTTAGGAGTTATAGCACTGTTTCATTCAACAGATGGAAATTTCCCCTGGTGAAATGAGAAATTTATCACACTCTAGATATGAATCAGTGCTCTTTTGCTTGACCTTAATAGTCAATCTTGGGCAATATATTATCAAGGCATTATTACATTCCCAAAACCCATAAGGAATAAACTGTTTAATGCTTTAGTCACAAGTTATACAGAAACTGCTGAGATGTTATTTGAACTGGATTCTAACTTAGGACTCTGATTAAGGTCTGGAATTACATGTGAAACCCATAGCAGACAGCATGAAAGGCCTGTGAATTTTAGTGAATATTAAAGTAATTTAGATATTGAGATAACACAACTCTTATTGAAGTACATTATGGTTAAAATCAGATTGAAAAAGAATCTCTCTTAGCTACAAGTAAAATATTTTTTTTTCTGTATTTATCCCATGTTAATAAAATATGGAAAACGAAACATTTCTGACTAGATGCAAAGGTCACTTAAGGCTAGAAAGCTAAAGTGAAATATTTCAACATTGCTTCAGGATGGATTATACTTTTTCTAGTAAGTGTGTCTTCCCCTCAATTTCAAGGCTGGTAGTTTATGTGGATGCATGGGAAGCACACATTTGTTGTTGTGGCTATAGACAAATGTTCCCTATGCTTCCATTTGAGCAATCAAACTGAAAGCACAGCTGTTTACTTCATTTTCCACATCAGTTGCTGGAGTAAGACTTAAAACTTGAGTATAAACTATGTAAGTCAGAACAAGCCACTCCACTATTGCTTCTGTCTTCAAAATCATTTTTTCCTTCTTAACACTTTTTGTCCCTTCAGGAAATTTATTTTGCTGGAGCCAAAGAAAGTTGGCTAGATATTTACTCAAGATGGGTTGCCAGTTCCTTGTTCCAATCAAATATTCGATTCAATTCAATATGTTTATAGTTTTGATTGCCAGCCATACCAAATAAGTTAAAACCTACATAAAAGTATACATACTTTAATAGCATACATTATAATGTGCAAAAATCAGTGCCAATATTAAAACTTTATTATAGCAGATAAAATGGAGAAATATTGGGAACTTTTAATAAAACCATCTCTGTTTAGCAGCAGCCTGTTTAAAGCTTGCTAGCCTCCGTAGTGATAGCTCCTTGTCTAAATTCATTAAATATTCAATTTGATGTGACTCAGGCCAAAATCATTTTTTTTATCAAGAGAGGCTCCAAAATTTTTCTCCATGCTGAAGCAAAAACAGTACAGTACAATAAATATTGTGTAAAATCTTGTATAATTTCCTGGGAATGTGGGCAGAAGCACATATTATATGGGATATTAAGAAATTGGCCCACTCTAATTGATGATGCCATTTGCTGGAACTCTACACTCACGACTGTCTCTCAGGGGGATGGCATTGTAACATACACCCAATAATGTTTGCATTCAGTTTTAGCTTTATAAAGTATATCCGTAGGCGATTTTATATTGAAATAGTTTCAGCAAATTTCTTTAGGCAAAGACATGTAAAGCCCAGTTTTAAATTTTTCATTTGTGTTATTTAAATTTAAAAATAATTCTAGAGAAAAACCAAAGATATTTATGTGATTGTATACGAATAAACCAGTTGGTACAAGAAGGAATGGAGACACTCATGTACGCCAATCAAATATAATTTGTGCAGCTAGCGATACAATTTTTAGAGTTACTAATATCCTGAATGTGATGTAGATTGTAAAGTATTAGTAAGTAAAAAGTATTTGATTAAATTCAGAATTTCTCCGAACTGTCCTTTTTAATCATGAAATTGTCTTTATTCATAATAACTATAGAAATTGGAGCCACCAAACCCAAATTACAGAAGATCTCACCCAAACCCAAGACAAACCTGAAACCAAGGAAGAGAGTTCAGAAGTTAAAAAGCCCAGAATGAGTTTCGTACTTGCACTGAGTAGTGGGTCCATGGTTGTTGTTTTTTTTCTCTTTTAATTTTACCTTATTACAGTAGCACTTGGCTTTTTCCTCTTTTGTATCTTGGTTTAAACATAGATCTAAACTTGCCATGTAGTGCTAGCTTGCAAAAGGTTTTAAATCTTATATGTAGAATGTACGGTTTCGTATAATTTTGCAAAAGTTTGAGTGTGTTTTGGCATTTCTTTGCACATTCTTGCATTCAGCTATTTTGTATAAACTTGAATAAAAAGGAAATAATGTCTGTAAAATAAATCTTGAAAATTTAATTATAAATTGTTGGTTGCTTATGTGTGCAGGTGTGTGTAATCAGAGTTTGACTCAAACCTATACTTACAATTTTATTGTCTAAAAAAAGTAATAAAAAGGAACAACCAGATAAAAAAATTGAATGGAGGCAGAGGAACAGGAAGAATGTATTGTTAGTTCAGAGATACATATTTTGGCTTAATTGGAATAGGACATCAATTTTCCCAATGCTTCCTTGAAAGTGTGAGATTTGAGCAGTGGGTTGGTAGAAGAGAAAAAGAAGTACTTCTAAACATGGATTAGTAAGAGACAAATCTCTAAATCATCTCAAGGAACAGAAGACCGTAGGATGGGAAAATATACTACAACTGGATGAGTGGAAATCATAAGAAAATGGGAATGTTGGGATAGACGATAGATCCAGGCAGGAAATGTGATTTTGAAGATAAAGACCAGGAAGTTAGTCTATCCTCAGAGAAGCTTCAAGAACAAACAAGTATGTTTCCTAGGAGCTGTGATGCTTTAAAGAAGCAAGGAGAGAATGGAAAAGCGTTTGACAATGTTAAAAATATTGCAATAACCTGTGTTTTTGAGGGCGGGGTGGAGAAGGAGTGGCAGTTCTTGGGAGTCCTGATTTGAATGCAAAGTCCCTTACACAAAGAAAGTAAGCTTCCCTTATAGCCTGCATTTACTGCTCTTGATGACTCCAGTTGTGTGTAAATATTAGAAAACAGCAGGGTCCTGCATTCCAAGAATTACTTGAGCACTGCCATGAAGACGAGAGTCCTTACCGGTATTGTAGTCATATTCCCAAGCTCTCCTGCTGTTTCTAATCTGTGCACGCAGCCATGAAAAAACCGGACTGACATTTACAGGCACAGCAGGGAGACACTTGAGTCAGGGAATATTAAAGACAACGCCACATACAACGGGATTTTTTTCCGCCCTTGTCCCTTTTCATAGTGGTCACCATAAGACATTTTCACGGGAGAGCTAGTTTGCTCTTCAACTGATGGTGTAATGAGAGTATTGATAATGAATCGTTCAACAGTTCTTTTAGTGGCAAACATTCAGCAGATCCTTGTTTACTTTCCTACCCTCTTAATCTAAAATACCTGTAGGGAGAATCCAATTTAATTGTAAGCATAGTTTAGTTTTATATATTTTTTTTAACCAT
Source organism: Rhabdophis nuchalis (assembly GCA_039707465.1). Classification (NCBI taxonomy): domain Eukaryota; kingdom Metazoa; phylum Chordata; class Lepidosauria; order Squamata; family Natricidae; genus Rhabdophis; species Rhabdophis nuchalis. The sequence continues at coordinate 61,374,491 of CM077643.1, read as the reverse complement.
GTGCAAACCTGCTTGCTTTATAATTGTATTTTCTTCATTTTATTGATTCTTAATGATTATTAAAACAGATACTGCTGTATGGCATTATACAAACAGTAGTTTAGCATATATATATATATATACTATGCATGTACAATTCAGTGTTTGTATTTGTAAATTCATATTCAGTGTGCTACTTTAAGTGATACACTAAAATTCAAGTTTGAGCTGTCAGATTTGACATGCCATAACACCATTAATACAATTAGAACTGGTGGAGGGTGGGTGGTGAGAGAGAAGGTTGTGTATTGTCTGGTTGACTTCTCAGTTAAAAGTTTTATCTCCTCTTGAGAATAAGATTAGACAGACTGTCATTTGCTATTACTTACTCTGCTTAGCATTATCACCAGAGCTCACTCTCTTCCTCTTATTTTTTGTAATTAGCTAAGTTGGCTCTTAAATTTTAATAGCCAATTGAAGCTACGTTTTAGCCAAGTTCTATATCTAAATTGTATTCAGTCCATTAAGAAAGTTGGTTAAATGGCTATTAAAGCAAAAAGCCAATATATGGTAGTTAGCAGTTACGTTTGCAATACTAGCAATGGCAGCCTTCAGTAGTGTTTTCAAAAAGAACATGTTCCATGTTGCTTTGGAAATGCTCAACGAATTAGCAAACCAGGGATGCAATTTTATCTATGTTCATTTGGGAAAAAGCCACTTTGAATATAAAATTGCATGTTAGTTTAGGAAATGCAATAACCGTACATGAGATCCTAGCTAAAACCAAAGCATTTCCTCTAGTTTTTGTAATCACAATTATTAGCAAAAACATCCAAAGCGCCATCTAATGGAATTGTAATCATGCAATGGTTAGTTTTGTCCTGCTATTTTTAAGGTGAGAAGGGAAGTAGATAATGACAAGGTGTGGGTAGTGAATACTACTTCTAATTGAAGGCTTTAGTCACACACATATACGTCCTTGCCATTACCTTTCTGTTTGGATTTAGTTCAGTGGGAAATAAAGCTGAATAAAGTTGTTCTCACTTCTTTGACTGTTCTGAAGCTCATTTCTTTTAAAAAAAAGAGGAAGTGGATCCTTTAGCTCCCTGAATGTCAAGTCTAATTACTCCAAAGTCAAGCAATATCTGAAGGACCAAAAATATATGAAATATTTCTAAAGTATGGTTCATTACAAAAGGTTCATTAAAATAGAATTACTAATTCAGTTATGTTGGCTAGTACAAGTGCAGCAACTCTGGGAAAACTTAACGGCTGGTATGCCCACTTTTTTCTTAAAAGTGTAATGACTATGATGCTGCTTCCCATCAAATCCTAAAATTTAATAGGCCTGTTTTCTGTTAACGTGCAATTCACTCTCTGTTTTATTCCTGGAATGTTGGAAATCTCCACATTGTGTTCTGCACGTGGCCAAATTACATCACATGCTCCCATCACTTTGAAATTGCACCAGTAAAAGCGCATTTTGTAACGTAGGTCACATAAGTCAACAGCTGAAATAAAATCATTGCAGACTAAGAGAAGACCGGCAAATGACAAAGCTGCAATTAACTAAATTTCCATCACATTGCTTGCCTGCTGGTGGTGGTAAGATGAGCGTCATTTGAAATAGGCAGTGTTCTGGCCTGATGTTAGCATATTGCTTTGTTGCTCCTTGTGCCACCGATTGTGAAGTGCCAGGAATCATTTGGGAATGCATATTCCTGATAGCTTTAAATTCTGCAATCAAGCTTTAAACTGTGCAATTGGCTTCAAGTGTGATAAACTGATAGGAGTAATTCCCTGAGCTGCCAATAGATGCAACTGAAAACTCCGGGAACTTCTCATTTGAATTAAAACTTCAGCTAGAGTTCATACATGATATATGAGAGGACTGGAAAAAAAAGTCTGGGAGCTGGAAATCTGAAATAGTTGTCCCAAACCACCATTTTAAAATCTGGTGCCCTCCAGATAATTGGAAATACAAATTTTACAATTTCCAATCATTAACTTAACAGCTATACTGGCTAAGACTACTGGCAGATGGATCATCTTAAATAGCTGTAGGACAATATGTTCACCCTTGCATGACAGGCAGCAGTTGAATCAAAGATTAGAGATGGGTAAACTGAAAGAAGATAATTATTCTTCATTGGGTATCTTCTGTAAAAATGAGACTCCCATAGCCTTGCAATAATGAATGAAAACTCCCAATAGCATCAGCTCTGTATGCTGACAATTGTTATTAGTCTAATCTTGGATCAAGTGGAGTGGATGAGATGATCCATACTCGTCTTTGGGCTCTCTTTTCCAGGTTTGGAATCTACTACCTCTTTAGAGTTGGGAAAGTTTGAAGCCAAAAGGAAAAGGGGATGGTAGAGGATGAGATGGTTAGATAGTGTCAGTGATGCAGTGAACATGAATTTAAGCAAACGGAGACAGTGGAGGCTGGGAGGCAGTGGTTAACCATTAAGCAGACTAAGCATGTGCTTAGGGCACCAGACCCAAGGGGCACCACAAAGTTGAGAAAGAAAAAAAAAACCCTGGAAATACAGATTTGCTACAAATAGGAACCAAAGAAAGAACTATTCCTGATAAACGTGTGTATGTGTGTGTATATACACACATTAGTTATAAAGTATAAATTCATGCTTAAATGGAAATAGAAATTGCCACACTATGATATACCTTGGACAGAAAAACGTTACATTTCCGTACTTTCAGCCATTTGGTTAATATGATCATGATTCGGTAAGTTCATTTGTTTGGGCAAAAAAAATAAAAATATCAGCAAGATAAATCTATGTATTACAAAGAATATAAACTATAACCAACAATATTGAGCATAATAGCAGGTAAAGGCACAATGGTCTCTAGTTGTTTATACAAGTTAGGTTTCAAATGGAAAGTGCTTTGTTCATAATGCTAATAAAAGAGCCGCGTTTCATTTTCTTTCTTTTTGAGAAATAAATATTATGCTACATTTCTTCAAATTGCAGGGGGAAAATTAGATTGCTGGCAAATAGCTTCCACTAGATGCAGCTGGAAAGGGAACAGCAATATCCTGCATTTCTAGATCTATCAACATTGAATGTAACCTCTGCAAGTGTATATTCGGTGCTGCTGGGTAGGAGGTAATCAAGCCGAATAATTGCTATGCATGGCAAAGTGTTCCATCTTTACCTTTCCATTGCTTTTCATGGCAGAGGAGGATAATGAAGTCGACCTTGTTGTCATTGGCCTGTCTTTTATTATGTGATTTTTTTTTCTTAATCTTAACTATTGTTTTGTATGAAACATGCTGTGATTTTGTTGCAGAAGCAAGTGCTGATGCACATCGTACAAATCTGCAAGGTTCAAGAGATTCTGGCACAAGGCCAACAAGAGTTTTAGATAAACTACTAAACAACCTGTGCCCCCATTGGGTCATCATCTCGGACATATTTCTTTGCCTAAACAGGGAAGCAGAATGACCACGGGTTGGCAGAAAGCAATGGGAACAGGAGTAACTTCTACCTTCCTGCCAGATTCCCCATTGACCGACCTTCCTTCCTCCCTCCCCTCCCTTTCCCACAGGCAGTTAAGTAGCTTCTGCTGGATGGAGACAGAGCAAAAGATTGCAAGACTAGATGGGAAACTGTCATGAAACATTCAGAATGAAGAACAGCAGCAGCCAATAGTACTGAAGCAGCCACAACAGCCTTAAATTTCATTGAGCAGTTTTCCTTGGAAGCCATGTGTCCCAGATTTTGTATACATTTCCTAAATTAGCCCATTTGAGAAACCTTGGTTCAAAAATTGTTGCCCTATGATGCACGGTCTCATGCATTTAAAGGTCATGTTAAAGAAAGCTTTAGTAGTATATAACTAACACAAGCGGTGTGAAACTATCCTAAACAAAAATAGCTAATGCAAGAATCTCTCCAATGACCAACAGAACTAGACCTGAGATTATTATTATTATTTTTTGCCTAATCTGTACCAGTTATTTGTTTTTGGGTTCTGTTTTGAGCTATAAATACCATGAGATATTTTAAAGACCTTTTAATTAGTTTCATTTAGTAATCCTGGCAGTTGCATTTGGGACTAATTTAAGTTTTTGATCTATTCTTCAAAGGCAGCCTATACCTAGACAATTGCTATATAATTTACCAGAGCACCTACCCATCTGAAATTGGAACATCCTTCCTTCTTCTGGGCCACATTCCTTGGGGCAGGGATGTGCAAGCTGCTAAGGGCTGGAGCTACAGGGATATCACTGCAGTGGCATTTAACAGATTTGTTAAATGTGAATGAGAGTCCTTTGAGATGAAAATTGCTTCCATTCCTACCAAAAATATGATAACTGTGCTGTTCATATGATCAATTTTTCATAATTTCAGGAAGAGGTTTTAATAGTGGGAATGAAAGCATGGGAATGGTTTGCTTTCTATTTTGGGGTCTGAGTGGAGAAATCACAGGTAACTTAAAACATACAATCTTGTCACTAAACTTTAGCAAAATAACCTTCAGGTACGAGCAGTGGTGGGCTATCAGTAGTTCATCCCAACCTTAGGAACAGATTGTCTATGGATTGTCTCAGTCATCTATGTCATGATTGCCCCAAAGGTGCTTTTTCAAGAGGCAACTGGACTTTCTGGTTTTTCTTTGAAGACGTTTCACTTCTCATCCAAGAAGCTTCTTCAGCTGTGTCTGGATGGTGTATCCTCCCATTCCCCACCATCTGATCAGAGCTAAAGAAGCTTCTTGGATGAGAAGGAAAAGAAAAACCAGTTGCCTCTTGAAAAAGCACCTTTGGGGCAACTGGACTTTCTTTTTTTTCCTCTTGAAGTTCCAAGAAAGTTCCATATTAACATCCTCACATTCAGGTGACTTTGAGGACACAGATTAAACCTCAACAACTCTCAGAGAGAGTACTAACAACCAGATGACTGCAAAGAATATAAATCCTTCCATTCTCCACCATCCAGCCAGAACTGAAGAAGCTTCTTGGATGAAAAATAAAATATTGTCAAGGAAAGACAGAGAAAGTTCAGTTGTCTCTTGAAAAAACATTTTTGGAACTCAGGAACAGATTGTATAGTCCCTCTGGGCAGATGAACCACCAGACAGGAGACAGTAGTACTTTTGATTCTAGAGCTACTTTTATAAAAACTGGTGGAGTTGCATATCAGACTGATAACTTGGAGACTTGGGGTATTTTTAAACAGTTCTTCCAACTGTTGAGTTTACAAATGGAGGTAGGAGCAGAAAAATTTACTGAGGGCTTTTTTTCCTTTTCTTTTCCAGAAAGAAAGAAAAGTAAATCTCTCCTAATAGTTTTATTTTAAATGACATAAAATAGTTACCATATAAAAGAAATTAGCCTGTATTTAGAAATGCTTACAACAAATCAAGTGCTACATTGACAGGTAAAATGCATAGCTTGCTTCAGTTTATAGATGCCTGTGAAAATGATAAAATGCTAAAAAATCAGAAAAAGTAGAAATTATTAAGATTTATGGCTCAAAAATTGAGAGTGATTACAGTGTTTCAGGTGGCTTAAAGTACATTCTGAATCTTGTTTTCTTTCTTGTTCCAACCTGCTTTTCTCAGCTTTGTTAAAAAAAGAAGAGAAAAGAAAAGAAAAGGAACAATGCTTTTTGTATCTTGTTAATAAATGGAAAACAAAAGTCACAGATAAAATCTTTATTTAACTGCAATGTGGATTATTTTTCACATTTAATTAGTATTTTTTTGTGGTTTCATTATTGGGTTTCAAAATAAACAGATAAAAATAATAATGTTATATTATTTAGAATTCATCTAACAGAAATTAAACCATTTTTAATTTAAATGCATTCAATCCACAAAATATAATTGTCCAAATCAAATTAGACAGAATATATTTGTAAAGTAACAAATAGCATTGTGTAATAACTATTTAAAATTAAATATGTCATATATTTTATATTCCACTACATTAGATATGTATACGTACATTTTTTATTTTCTTTTTTCTTTCATGTTTTACTTAACCAGTTAAAAAAGAAGAAATGTTAACAACTGCAATAGATTTTTTAGATTATATCTTTTTTCCAGCAAGAAATAACATCTTAGAATTGATTTTATTCCATTGACGTTGTTAGAGATGTAGCTAAGTTAATATTAAATTTAATTTTTAAGTTAAATTAAAAAATAATTATCTGCATTAACTCACATTTGGAATTCAATATTTTCAGTTCTGGACAAACAAAATGGATCTATGCATCAAAAGGCTTACAGTTTAGCCGTGCAAAAATAAAAATATAGGTCCAGCTATTTAATAGTTTTCAGAATTGATTATGAACTATTGCAGTGAATTATGGCTTCAATTTATGGATGTCTCTAAATATATATCTTGTATGTTTTTTGTTTCTTTCAGTTTCCACCGCTTTTTATGTTGGGTTTTTGTTTTCTTTGTTTTTATGTATGTAGTTAATATTAAAATAAGATGGACTCCATGAAGTTGCTATGTTTGATTATTTAGATTTCTTCTGAATTACCAAAAGACTGCTGGTGTGGATATGACTTAGAGCAGGGGTCTCCAACCCTTGCAACTTTAAGTCTGAAGGACTTCAGCTCCCAGAATTCTCCAGCCAGCTTTGCAAAGCTGGCTGGAGAATTCTGAGAGCTGAAGTCCTTCAGACTTAAAGTTGCAAAGGTTGGAGACCCCTGACTTAGAGTAGAGGAGACTAAGGCTAGTACAGCCATCTTTCTAAAAGTGACCAGACCTAACCTCAAACAATTAACCTGAACATAAATACTGACGCTTTACATAGAACTCAATATATTGTTCCCTGGTGAGTTTGAAAGCCATCTAAACTTTGAATACTGCATCTGGTAGCCAAAGATTACAGAGGATACCGTGAAGTTGGTTGGTTCCTTTATTTGCAGCATTTATATCACTGTCCAACTCAAACATAGTGACTTTGGGTAGCACGCTGAACATCAACTAGAAATACAACCCCAAAAGAATGCAACACAACACATTTTTTCAAAAGTATTTTGCAGATGTCCTTGGCATGTTAGGAGTGCATAATGCTGTCCAGCTTGTAATTTTAATTTTCTCCAAATGTCACTAGCTGTTTCCATGACTCATTTGCAAAAAAAAAAAAAAAAAAAAATCCAGCATAGGAAATCTTAAATTAGATCACGACCAGAGAAAAATGGGGTTTTAGTTCTTTGCTTCTGCCATCATTGCAGCTTAGACTAAGGGGCAAGTTACTGATATTATTGCAAGCAAGAATTTCTTCTCCCAAGCTGGGAGGCTTTTGTCCCCATCACCCATGCCAAGAGCACTTACATGCGGACTATTGCAATGCACTCTACCTGCAGCTGCCTTTGGGAACCACTCAGAAATCACAGCTGGTTCTAAATGTATCAGTCAAAAATTGTGGTCACATGACTGGGACACTGCAAATCAGGGGTGAGTTGCTACCGGCATTGCTGCTCGTTCAGTGCACAAAATATTTTGCAAAGGCGCATGTGCGCATTTATACCTAAAATGGTCTGTGCGTGCACAGAACGCTAGTAAAGGGGGGGAAATTACATTTCTGCAATGGAGATTGTTCTGCGCATGCGCAGAACCCAAAATAAAGATGGCGCCGGCAACAATAGAACCGGTTCGGGTGCGTGGGCGGTCGAAATATTACCTCGGAACCCACCTCTGCTGCAAATAGCTATAAAGGTAAGTGGGTTGCCAAATGCTCAAAATGCAATCACATGACTTTGGGAGTGGGGTACATCTAGAATAACTTTGAAATCAGATTGTAAGGATCTTTGGGGGGTTCATTGTAACTCTCTGTATTAATAATGGAAGGAAATCTCATATTGGCACCAGTGAGGATTTTTCTTCCATTGCAAATAGCTGATTTCACATCTCTTATTTGAATCAATGTTGTGCTTTAAAAAGCATTCCTGCTTCGTGGCATCTATCTTTTATCTACTACATAGTTTATTTTAAAAAGAAAAAAAAATCATCCAGCACAGAATAGCCGATATCAGATCCCTTCTGATTTCCAGCCTTTTCTCTCAAATCGGAAAACTCTTGCCTGAAAAGTCCCCAGCGAAGAGATGTCACAGGATAGGCTGGGCTAGATTGGATCTGTTGCACACCCCTTTTCAAGACCTGTCTAAATGTTGAAATATTTTCTCACGTTTCATGTAGTTGGAGGAGTAGAAAATCCACTGAGTTATGTATAATTATAATTGTTCACTCCATCTTCCCAGTAAACCCCAATACACTTTAGTTTTTATACACTTAATAATAATAACAATATTTTATTTTTATATACCGCGTCCTCTCCCCAAGGGGACTCGGAGTGGTGTACAGGGAAAAATTAAAACACATAAAAATATACAAAAATAGATGCAATAAATAAAAACAAATTAAATTTAATTGTCCCTGCACTAAAATCCCCATATTAAAACTAATATTCCCTAGACCCTAAAAAGGTAGAGACTAACCTAGGGCGGCCAAGCAGAAAAAGTATGTTTTTAATTTCTGACGGAAGGAGCGGAGGTCCGTGGTTGTTCTAATGTCGGGGGGAAGGTCGTTCCAGAGGGCTGGGCCCGCCACAAAGTAGGCCCTTCCCCTGGGCGTCGCCCGCTGACAAAGTCTAGTGGACGGCACCTGGAGAAGTCCCTCTCTGTGGGAGCGAATCGGCCGGGAGGATGTATGGGGCAGGATCCGATCCCGCAGATTTTTAACAGCTTCTTTGTCTTTTTTCTTTCTCCTGAAAACACATGATTTCTATTGACAAAGAACACAGATCAATAATCCAGTGCCAGATTTCTCCTTTCATAGTTATTTTGGCTTTCTTCTTCCTCTTCTTCCTCTTCCTCTCCCCTCCCCCTTCCCCCTCCTTCTCCTTCTTCTTCTTGGCCATCTAATGGGTTGAAGTGACTCTGATGGCTTATAGTGATAAAATATACAACTATCCAAATAATTATAAATATTAAAAAAAGATTAAAATTGATGGATGGGATGCCTTCTCTGTTAGTGTAGCTATCACCTCCAGCCAACAGCTTCTCTTCAGCATCTCATCCCAGTTGGCATAGCCACATTTCAACACTAAAAGAGAGAGGGTGAATTTTACCTCCTGTGGCAAGATGTTGCAAAGGGCAGGAGTCATGGCAGAAAAGAGTCTTTTCCTGGATCCTACCAGCCAAAATTCCTTGACTGATGGGATCTGCAGTAAACCCCTTCTATCAGCACAAGTGGGGAAAGATGGTTACGCAGGTGTCCTGGACTATGCCATAAAGGGTTTAAAGGTAATAACCAACACCTTGAATTGCACCTGGAAGCAGATCAGCAGCTAGTGATGTAATGGTGGTGTTATGTGTGCTATCCTAGAGACCTCCAAAACTGTATCATGACCAGAAACATCCATTACTGCTGCAAATGTTCATATAGCAATAGCACTTAGACTTATATACCACTTTACAGTGCTTTACATTCCTCCCTAAGCAGTTTTATAGAGTCAGCATATTGCCCCCAACAATGTGGGTCCTCATTTTACCGACTTCGGAAGGATGGAAGGCTGAGTCAACCTTGAGCCGGTGAGATTTGAACCGCCAGATTGCGGGGAGTCAGCAGTCAGCAGAAGTAGCCTGTAGTACTTCCCTCTAACCACTGTGGCTCATATCCTAAAGAACATCTACCGTATGGCCAAAGAATGATTTTTGTAAACTCATGTTTATAAACCAATGAATTTCAGATTAAAATGCAACCAAAATAGGACAAGCCTAGTTGCTTTCATTTAGCCTAAGTTAATCATGAGTAACTTAAAAACCATTTAATGGTTCTCTTCTTAAATAAAACTAAATCTGAATTGAATCCTCAAAGTTTAAATGTGTGGAAAAGTTCAGAAACAAAGATCTATTGAGCACAAGGTAGTTAAACACTAGAAGAACCTATCTGAGAACAGCACTCTTCATTTAGACTATTATCTGAAAGAATTTTTCTGCCACTAATTACCAATTATTGCATTTTGCTGGGAAGAGACATGTTAAGAAGGATGTCCAAAGTCAGTATAATAATTTGAGATTTCTCTCTTATGTGCTGAACTCTTGAACCAGGAGTGGACCATAACCTCACATATATCAGTAAGACATAAATTCTAATAATTTCAATAGGTTAAAATGAACAAGGAACAATTTCATTTTAATTCCAGAACAATAGGAATAGATAAAATGTTTCCTTTCAAATACCAGAAGGTCTGGTAAGTACCCTTCCAAATGAACTTTTTTTTTAAGGCCAACGACTATCACAAACTCTATTGCTTCATCACTACATCTGATGAAATAAGCTGTAGTTCACAAAAACGTATGCCCCTTAATATAATTTGTTTTAACTGAAAAGGCTCTACCAAATTCCTCCTGATTTTGGCCCAAGATTAGCACAACAATATTTCCCCCCCTACAATGATTTCAAATACCTGTTTTATGGCTTGCTTGTGAACATCTTTCAAGTTCTAGCACTCTCAAATGCTTTCCATGCCAAATTAGCTTTTGCTAACATTTTATTTTTGAAGGGTTGGATGACGCAGTTCACTTCGATGACATTTATTTAAATGCCCTCAGATCCATAATACAGCCATTCCTTAAACTGAAAGTAATAGATGCACGTAAGAATTAAGAAACCCATTGTGCTTCAGATAAATTACATTCAAATTAGCTCTTATTATAAATGGGCTAGAAAATGGATTTTTTTACTCTGGCTGGCCGAAGAGCCAACATTTGTCTCTAGTTCATTTGTTTAAATATATTCAGGCCAGATTGAAATCCATATTGCTTGACATTAATTGAGTACTGAAGCATCAGTGTACTCAAGTTTCACAAACCACTGATGAGTGAGTTTTTACAAGCTTGATTTAAAAATATACCATCCCTTTTGTAGGAGAATAATGTTCAATTTATAAAGTCATTTCCAGGCCCCACCATTAAATGCCATACATCTTAATAGAATGAATTTAAATATGACATTTGTACTATTGCAGTGACATCTTGTTTGTTAAGAAATTATATTTTTCTCCATTTGATAATGTATTTTTACATAGCCTTCTGTGCTATCCTAAGTAAACATGCTTCTCTTTTCCAAGAAGAGTTGAACTCAAAAATAAACCAACTGCAACATTCAGACAAAAAAAATATCCACTGAAGTTTTGCACTACAAATATGGGAAAATAGTTTTCAGTTATATAGCAAAAACAAGAGAGTAGGGCAGAACAGAAACTTCCACAATCATTTTATTTTTAAATTAATGGGTAGGTTGACCTAAATATTGGCTGATCATTTGGTTGACTGTCTATTCAGTAGTTATATTTTGAAATTTACCTCAGAGGCAACAGTCATATTTTTCAAAGCAGGATAATAATGCTGCCTAAGGCAGGGGTCTCCAACCTTTGCAACTTTAAGTCTGAAGGACTTCAGCTCCCAGAATTCTCCAGCCAGCTTTGCTGGCTGGAGAATTCTGGGAGCTGAAGTCCTTCAGACTTAAAGTTGCAAAGGTTGGAGATCCCTGGCCTAAGGATTGTTTCTCCCCCACTTCTCTCTATAAAAGGAGACAAGTGCACACAAGTGGTTTACAATAAGCCTACCTTTGTTTCTTCCTCTGTGGCAGGGATGTCAAACTTACGGCATCACGGCGGCATCACGCGACATATCAGGACATTTCCCCCCTTCACTAAACTGGCCGTGGCCGTAGCCAGCGTATGAAGCATCTGACCTGCAGGCTTGGAGTTTGACAGCCCTTCTCTATGGCATGCGTTTGGTCTCCAAATAGCATCAGAGTTGCAGCCCTTTGCTGTGTATTTCCTTGTCATCGATGCCTTAGTTTACTTATTTTCCTGGAATTCTAGATTATTTCTATATAGTACAGTGGGGTTTTCCCATACTCCATATAATTTATGAGAAACTTACGTTTTCCATTCTGCTGACAAGAATCTGGCCCAATTGACAACTGACAGCAAGAAAGAAGACATTCAATCTTCCTCAGCATGCCTGCCCTCATCACTGTTAAAATTCCCTCAAAGCTGAAAGATTTCCTTTTTAAGTCTGCAATGGGAGGTTGTTACAGCTTCGTCCATTGTTTCCCTATGATAAATTCACTTATTTGTGTCCTATGAATAATATTCTTTCCATGTTTTGTCTTAACAGAGGAGAGGTCTGACTGTTGTGGTCCACTGGCACCCTGCAGAGCTGGCAGCAGAGTCAGATAGTGAGGAGGTTGGGGAGGAACAGGGGCTCCCCAAGGACTGAGGGGAGCTAGACAGCAGCGAGGCAGAGGAACAGCTGGAGTCTGTTCCCAGTGTGTGCTTGCGCAGAGCTGCCAGAAGATAAGAACAACTAGGAAAGCAGGATTGATTCAAGAGTAAAGCCACACCTTGTAGATGATTGGCCCCTCCCATAGGAAACAAAAGAGGAATGAACTGGGCTTTTGCAGGAAACAATTTGTTCATTGGTCTGGGAAGTTCTGTTCATCAGAGACACTGGGTCAAGTTTTGCTTTGCTCTGTGTTTGGACACTAGTTTTGTGGCAGTGCTCCTAATAAGATAAGGTGCATGTGGATAAACATTCCTCTGAAAGACTATTTGATTTTGTTGTGACTAAGACTTTGCTTTTGCTTTCTAAGGAAACCTAGGTCAGAACACTGACATTACTATAATCTCATTATATTCTGATTCAGATCAAAACTGAATACAGTCTCTATTATCTTCTTCAAAAAGTGAACTTAGAGACTTACAGTTATCAAATACAAGAGTTACAAAGGTGATGTCCTAAGGATTGCTGGCACCACCACCTCTGCACTGAAGCAGCAATCATTTTCTAGTTTCAGCCTAGGATACTATCCCCAGGTCCCTTAGAATGTGTGAAGGACAGGGATCCAACTTACAGGTGGTCAAAGAGAAGCAAAACAGATGTGGTAAGAGAGAAGTACCCTATCCTACATAGTGTACAACGCAGAAGAGTTCCAGATGACATGTTGCCACAGTCATCACAATGATCTCTACCTACAAAGAGTTAAGGCTGACAAATTTGCAAAATGTTATGCCATCTGCTCAGAAAAACCAGGATTTTTACCTATTGACCCCAAAAGGGAAGAGTAGCCAACAGCCTACAGATGTAATAAAGGAGGAGAGGTAATGGTGCTTCACCTCTCTTATCATTGCAGGCTAGGATTGAACCTCAGCTTGTACTGGAGTTGGTAAGATTTACTTTTCATCTTTCTCAACCAATATTCCTAATGCCTCCTTTGCATTTCATCTTTCAGAAGGCATTGATAAGCCCCAGATAAGTCCAGAATCAGTTGGCAGAGATTAAGCCACTTGGAATCAATTATATCAAGTGCCCAAATTGTCATCTGTAACCAGTGGCTAACCAGGCAAATAACAGGATTATCTGCAAAGTCACTGGGAAATCATAAAGAGCCGTCGTATGCCTCTGGTGTACCATCTGAATTGGTTCATTCATCCTACAGAGGTTCTACCTGGCAGTCAGCCTCAACTATACCAAAAAATTATTTGACCATAGCAAAAGGCTGGTGGAAATACACCCAGTATTCAGATTACAGTAGATTTTCTCTGAAAAAAATACAAGATCTAAGATATGCTGCATGTGCTGCATCTGAGGTGACTGATTGATTTGATTTATAGCCTGGCTTTATTTTTGTATAAGTCAAGGTGTGTATATATTGCTCTGTCCTATTTTCCCCATAACAATTGCTAAAACATGGCTTGAGTGAGAGAGTGACTGTTCCAAAGTCACTCTGCCAATTTCCATTACCAAGAGAGGGCTAGAAATCATGGGTTTCCAATTTCTAATTCAACAATTTAACCACTATTTGGGATGAGTCCATGGAGACCATGAACTCATGACATTTGCCCATGAACCAAACCCAAGAGCATCGTGATCAAAGTCACCGAACAATAAAAAGCAATGAAACTCCAATCAAATGGGAGAGCCTGCTGGCAGCTTGTGTACTAGTAGCTACTAGCCTACCGAGCAGCTCATGTACTAGCAGAGTATTCAATCTGTCCCTATAGCTCAATCTTATCTAGGGACAGACTCAGAAGTAACATTAATTATCCAACGGTGAGAAACACCACCTTCACCCTCTAAATCAGGGGTGGCGAACTGTGGCTCTTTTATGACTCATGGACTGCAATACCCAGAATTCCTGAGCCAGCCATGCTGGCTCAGGAATTCTGGGTAGTGAAGTCCATGAGTCATAAAAGAGCCACAGTTCGCCACCCCTGCTCTAAATCCAGGATGGTGAACCTATGGCACGCGTGCCACACAGTGCATGCACTGGCCAGCTGAGTTCAGCCATTTTTAAAGCCATTTTTCACCCTCCCCAGGCTCCAGAGGCTTTATAGGAGCCTCAGGAGGGTGAAAACAGCCTCCCCTGCCTCTCCCCGGAGGCCCTTTGGAGGCTTCAGGAGCTTTCCTGAAGTCTCGGGAGTGCAAAAACCAGGCCTTATGGGCAAACCGGAAGTTCGGGAACAGACTTCCGGTTTGCTCGTAGGACCAGTTTAAGCCCTCCGGAGCCTTTGGGGGCCTACTGGAGGCTTCCCTGAAGGCTCCAGAGGATGAAAAACACTTCCAGTTTGCTCGAAGGGTCATTTTTAGTCATCCGGAGCCTTCAGGAAAGCTCCTGAAGCCTCCGGAGGGCCTCCAGGGCTGTTTTCGGCTTTCCCAGGCTCCTACAAAGCCTCTGGAGCCTGAGGAGGGTGAAAAAAGCATGTAAAAAATGGGGGGAGCACCTGTCATGTGCACATGCGTGCTAGGGGGGTTGTGCATTGCATTATGGGTGCAGCACGCCCACGCGCTCCCCACTTATGGCACACGAGCCAAAAAAGGTTTGCCATCCCTGCTCTAAATCATAGGTGAGTGTGGTTTTACTTCAAATAGGCATTACCATCAACAACTTGAGGCCCAGGTTACCACATTGTGCAGAATGCAGCAGCCCTCAGAGTCACTAGCATGAAGAAAATCAGCAATATAATGACTATATTGTAAGTACTGTATCACTTTCCAGATGATTTATGAGTACAATTCAAATAGCATTTTTCACCTAAAATCCCTACAGGGTGTGGTGGGCCCAGGATATCTACAGGACCATCTCCTTCAAGGTAACTCTAGCTGGCTTGAACTACTCTGTGTGCTCCTTGTCTGGAAGGGAAGGAGACAGATCATGGATGCATCCAAGATAAGCTCCCCACCCCCAAGACTTGGTTAGTCTCTACTTTAGTCATCTTCGTAATTGCTGTTTTAACAAGCCTTTGGAGATTAATATCTACACTTCGTCTGCCATCTGTTTGGCAGTATGCTATCTTAATTTTGTATTCTTTTTAATGAGTGTTATGATGGGATTTTATGGTTTTATTGTTTTATGACTGAAATTTGTGAACTGCCTAGAGATGCGCAGTTGTGACAGCATACAAGAAACAATAAATAAATAAATAAGTGAATGGTACTGACCAATGTCAGCATATGTTGAGATCTGATGTAGAATCCATCAATTTTAATTTGCAATATTTTTCATAGTGCCACCTAGAGGTTTCTAAGATCAGAGCTAATTAATTCCACCTGAACAGGTGGAACAAGAATATTAGCATTCTTAGTTTTCTATCAATGCTCTTGAGAGTTCTGAAACAGGAGCTGGTATTAGAGATATATTTGGTGTTATGGAGAGTAGGGGATTATTGTAAGTGAAAATAAAGGACCCTGGTAAAAAGATTAGGGATGGAGTGTGATATACAGAAAATCAAACTCATTATCAGAAAATAAGTGTGACTTAAATTTTGAAGTGAAACTTGGAAGATCACTTTAGGACAAGGTGAAGACATAATCAAAAGGACAGGGAAGATGAAGGGAACTATTAAATGTTTTCAGCCAAATTGAAAAAAGAGAGTGAAGTGCAAAGTAAAGAAGGTTTATAGGGCTCAAACTGAAGTGGAGTAGAAGAACTGGTGGCATTTTTGTTAGAAAATTAGACCAAACTATAATTAATGGTTTTTGGACATGGCTTTGGTTATTCTGATGGACAATTTGTTGAGTGCAACTGAGGGGATGCATGGTGCTATATCTCTCAGTAGTTTTGATACCATTAATCATTATATTTTACTGGATCTCCTGAGGATTATAATCATAGCTTCAACTTGGCTCTATCTTAATTAGATGGCAGGTCTGGTTAGGAAATCAATGCTTCTCCCTGCAGATTGTAGCTACTACTTCATGCTTCTCAATATCTATATGAAGCTGTGGGGTGTGATTATCGGAGAGTGGGGAGCCAATTAGATGCACATACAGGCACATTTATATTTGTGCCTGTGAATCATTCTTAATTCCTAACAAAGGTCTGAACTAATCCCTGTAGTTTTATTGGGTGGGTGGGTGGGAATTCAGAAATGTTTAACCATTGTCTTCTTCCTAGAGTTGAGATACAGCAACTGGGCCAAGGTCACTCAGCTGATTTTGTGTCTAAAATGAGATTAGAACTCATAATCACCCAGTTTTCAGTTCAGTGCCTTAGCCTGTGTCAGATGGAGCTCCAGCATGGGGTTTGTTGCATGTTTTCTATCAACTGCCATAGTTAATAGGGGGTGGTGGTGGTATTTGGGTTGGGGGAGTGAGCTGGTGAGGTAAAGTCCCATGTGAACTGGAAGGGAGGTTTGCTCTCAAGAATTATTGCGCTGCTGAGTGGAGTTGTTTACACCCTGTCAAGGCCAACTATCCAAGACTCCAGATTGGTGAAATACCTAAACATGAGCTCCATACAACATCATACTGGATGTTGATTGGATCCTCAGCCCTGGACCCTAGGGGGAGGGATTTGGAGAAATGTTCAATCTGTAACTTTCGCGTGTTTTGAATCGGATCTCGCCTTGGTCTTGCTGCTATCATTTCAAACTCAGTAAAAGTACGTCTTCTCTACCTCAATGGAGTTGGGGGGGGGTTTCTTTCTTGGGTTTTGAACAGAGGCAGGCCTGGCAGCCGGTACACCAAACACAGCTTCATAGTTGTAAACAAATGAACAAACTAATCTATCTTTGCAACATATTAATAGAATTTCTCCCACTTTGTTGAATTTGTTGCTGTTGACTAAAGAGCCCCATAACCAAATTCATTATGCTGTTTCCTAATACCTTACAAATGATGCTCACTTAGTGTAGAAAGTTGCATAGTCACAGAGGTAGAGATATCCATTCCATTATCATTAGGCATAAGTTGGTCTTTGCATACGGACATATTTGCACAAAGGGACAATTATACTGTATCTCTTTAAGCAAAAGACTTTCCTAAAGAGATAGACCTTAAAGATTTCATGCCACTTTGTTTTATAACCACTGGGTTAATTGAGGAATGCTGTATATTTAATACGGTGGGAGCCTTTGGGATAAAGCTACAAGGAACTGAAGATGTTCAACTGTCCATTAGGCAGGCCAAAATGGCCACAACGCTCCCACTGGGCCAAATCATTAATGGGACACTAAGCTCCAATTAAGGGCATGGCCCAAAAGACCCAAGTGAAAAACATGGTTCTTAGTGCTTCTCCCGGAGGATCTCTTTCATCTTCCTGCTTGTTTTTATTTGCAGCACAATAGCACCAGCCAGTTTATTTACTTGGAGTAACCAGGCATTTTTGTCTGGCATTTAAATGGAATACATTAAAGTTATATAAAATCAGAACAGGCATCCTAATGCATAAATTAAGCAAAAGAAACAAGATGATAGGGAAGAAAAGAATTGTTTATCTCAAGTCGAGTTTCCACTGCATTTACTCATAGCTCAAGAGTAACCTCAAGATTTGGAATTGAGTTTTAAATGCAATGTTCGGTGAGATAGCCTTGACTTTCCTCAGTGATAATTTGGATTCCGATCAGGTGAAAGACATTTCAGGCCTTTCAAGTTGCAGTAGAGATACCATAGACTGGAATATTTGGGATACATGGGGGACATAAATAAGTGCCATCCCAGCTCTACAGTTCAGTGATGCCTGCATTTTAGTCACACTTACCAGGGGCTGAGAACAAAAGCCTTCCCTATCTACAACTTGATCAAGCCATGATCTATTTCTTTGGAAGGAGAATGAGAATTCTCCAAGTATGCCTTAACTGCTCATTGGTGCCACTTAGAAATTCCAGCCTTGCAAGTAAGAAATAGGGACACGGTGGCTCAGTGGCTAAGACGCCGAGCTTGTCAATCAGAAAGATCAGCAGTTCGAATCCCTAGCACCACGTAACGGAGTGAGCTCCTGTTACTTGCCCCAGCTTCTGCCAACCTAGCAGTTTGAAAGAAGATAAAAATGCAAGTAGGAAAATAGGAACCACTTTGGTGGGATGGTAACAGTGTTCCATGTACCTTCTCCATTTAGTCATGTCAGCCACAAGACCACAGAGACATCTTTGGACAGGCTCTTCAGCTTTGAAATGAAGATGAGTACCATCCCCTAGAGTCGGGAATGACTAGCACATACATGCAAGGGGAACCTTTACCTTTAAGCAAGAAATAAAATTAGGTGCTAGAGATGTGGTAGAAGATCGATGGGCTTGATTTTCTGAACATGTCCTGATTTGGTATAGCTGCCCAATATACTTCTCTGCAATTGGCTATCAGTAGTTATAATTCCTTATCTCTTCCTTCCTTTGCTTTTTCCTGTTCCATTGGTTGGCATCAATACAATCGTATATTTAGTTAGATGGCAAGACTCTAATGCTGAGAATGGTGGAAGGAAAAGGAAGACACCAAGCAGCAAGATGGATGGAGTTGTTACAGTGGCAATGAGTGCAAGATAGGGAGACTTGAAAGAACAGGTTAAGGATAAACTGTTATGGAGAAAATTGATGTGATTGTTAGGATAAAAACAACAACAATCAATTAAAAAAATCAGTTCTGAATTGGTAATATTTTGATATTGAATAATTCTCAACATCAGTCATTGTCCCTGGACCAAAAATTCAGAACCATTGGATCATGTTGTATATTTGTGATATGTGTATAAAAGAAAAGTTTTATGCCTTGGCTCAGAATTTGCAGTTTCATTATTTTAACCCTTAGACCCTGTGTCAGGAACCTGATACTATTTTAGCTTTGTTCCTGATCAGCTCTTCCCTATTTTTAGGCCTGGGCTATTCCTCAAAGCTAAGACCATGATATTACAAAATGTACCCAGGGTAAGCTCAGGGAAGAACTCTGTCAAAGCAAAATTGTTTTCTTGTCATTGTTTCAGTTGGCCGGCTGCTTCTTGTTTCATTTAAGAAGGTAGAGATGTAGATGGCAGTTCAATTTGGCAGGATATCTAATCCGTAGTAAATCTATGCCCTTACTTTAGAAAAAACTATATGTAGCTAGAACAACAGCCTGGTGATCCATTTAGTTTGTATTTCCCCATCATCATCCTATAATGGGATACTACTTCTCTGTCCTATTGCAGTACTAAATATTTAGATATAGACATTTCTGCTGTTACCACAGGTTAGGCATTTTTATGCAATGCCTTGTTTTTCAGCTGGCTTCAGTCATCACTCAACCAATTAATTTTTTTTAAAGCAATATAAGCCATTAAAGAAGGCCTCCACAAACTTGGTTTAGTTTTTTTTTTTTTTTTGAAAAATTAGAGATGAAGTTCAACAAAGATTATCTATCTGTTGTTTGTTCTTTTAAAAAAATGCAAAGAACTTTTGAGTTTCAGGCCTGTTTCCCTTCTATCTTCCTCTAACAAATAAGGAGTTTGATGAACATTTTCAGCCAACATTCAGTCTGTTTCATTATGTAGGTTTCCAAATGCAGGATTCCCATATTCCCACCTGAGGTCATTAGCCCAAAGTAGGTTAAAAAACAAAGTATTTGCCTCCATCCTTCCACAGTGCCCCAAACCCTATTAAGTCCTCATTACCATCAAGCTAATTATTTTGAAAGCTAGCATATGACTCTGTTAAACAACATTTGGATTGGCTGAATTCTGTAGTAATTTGTCTAGAACTTTTAAGTAAAAAGAAGGGAAATTTACAGAGGTGATAAGGTGAATCCTTTGGATAAGAATAAATCTCCGCACTCTTTTATGAACAGTATAGATTGTGTATTTTTTACAGACAAAGCTTTCCTCACCTCATGCACAGTGAATGTTTGCTAATTTAATATCTCAGAATGGGGAGGAAGTCATTTTCAAAATAACAATTCCAAGGGCTATCAACCAATTAAAATTGTTTTTGTTGAATAATCACCTGCTTTTGAAGCAATTAATCAATCCATTCATCGGTAATATTTAAATGCACAATATATTACTCTGAGATGAAGAAAAATACCGGATAAATTAGAGTTTAATAATGAAAAGCTAGTATTCACTGATGGCAACACCCTATCTATTCCCTACTTTACATAGATGGAAAAAGGTACATAAATGTTCCTATGACAATGTTCACTATCTGAAAATCTCCCTCCTCATTTAGTCTGAAACCTCCATGTGTCCACTGCATTCAAAAGCAAAATGGTGTTTATTGATTTTTGCCTTCTTATAATACATATAAATGCATCAGCACAGATTTACCTGACAACATACTACAGTATGCTATTAGAAGCAAAGCACCCCAGTCATTTAATAACCTTGTCCATGTGTGGGTCAAGGACATCCATACTTAAGTTATATATGGCCTTATCTATTTAAGATTAGAAGCAGCCATACACATTAACACAGGGCTGGGGCAAGCTAATTTCTTACACTAATTTCCAAAAAGTATTAAAAAGCTGTTTTCAGTCTCTGACAATAGTGATATGATGCCCCAATTGCCAAACCCCTTTTGTCCATAATTGCAAGGCTGGGGACTAGTATTGCCTTCTTTTAAGGAAAGTGGATGGTGGATTCACCAAGGTGTTTTTTTCCCCCTTGCCCATTAAATGCCTGAAGATGGAAAGTAATAATGACCAATGGCCTATCTAAATAGGTAGATAAATCAAAGGAATTGTCATAAAGAAAATTGGTTTCCTGGGCATGTTCATACTAGAATGAAGGGGAACATGCAGATGAGCCCAGAATCTCAAACTAGTCCTGAGTTTAAACTGATATCCCTCATCAACCTCCCTCCCTCCCTTCCTCACTGTTTCACAGGGTGGAAACAATTCAAGTAGTCTTGCAGGAAAAGATGGCCACTGTCTACTGAGTTGGGCAAACTATGTTTAAAAGAGGAATTAAAATAAATTGCTGCTTGCAGTTTATCCAAATAAGACCTCTGCTCCTGGTATTAATTAAATTTATCTTGAGTGCTCTCCCAAACTTAGTGGGTTTCTTCTTTCATCCCTTTGTTCATACCAATCAATTGCATCAATTTTTGTAAACAAAAATTTCTGATGGAACTTTCATCTCAGCATGGAAGTTAAACAGTGAGAAACAAGAGCCAGAGAAATTGAAAAATCTGAAAGAACCTTTCTTAAAAACCCATTCTCATAAGTCTCATAAAAAAACCTTAAAGACTTTTACATGTTGTAGTAACAGCTGAACTCTAAAAAGAAAGAACTCTGTTTTACCAGGGTCCATCTTAGAACTTTGTATTTTACTCTACTTTTTCCAGCAGCTATCAAAGTTCTATGAAGAAAAGGACAGCTTTAGCTCTTGATTCCCCACCTAGTTAAACTTTCCCACACTGATTAAAATTGGCACTCTTGTCCAGTGGTGGGATTCAATTTTTTTCACTACCGGTTCTGGGGGGAATGGTTTGTGGGCGTGGCAGGCGAAGGATATGGCAAATTCCCCATTCCCTCCCTACTCCACTTTTGCTTTCCAGCTCCATTCTCCTGTTCAGGGAAACAAAAGAAGATCAGCTGGGAGGCTGGAGGCAGCAGGGCAGGGCCAGCCTATTTGTCGGTTCTCCAAACTACTCAAAATTTCTGCTACCAGTTCTCCAGAACTTGTCAGAACTGGCTGAATACCACCTCCGTTCTTGTCATAATGTATATGTGTAAACTAAGCTGGGATCATACAAACTGTGATCTACTTAATCGAGCCTTCCTCAACCTGGCACCCTTCAACTATTTTGGAACTTTAAATGCTATTCTGGATAATAGAGCTGTGAAAACCTGAAAATAACAGAATCGCTAAGGGTTGGAAACAAAACACAACCCTAGGGGTAGGTCTAGTGTATATCCTCATATGCTATTTTCTATTGTGCTTAAAAAATCCATCTGAGCCTGCATCAGGATCCTCTGATGCAGAGAGGAGATGTCAGGTCTGCCTCTAATGATAACCAAGAAAGAAACCACTCAACTCCATTTAAAAGAATTAAGAGGAAAAAATGGAAAAAATAATCAAGCAGCGAATTACTGAACACCTAGCAGCAAACAAAATAATAACCAAAAACCAACATGGTTTTGTCAAAAACAGATCATGCCAGACAATACAATACAATACAATACAATACAATACAATACAATACAATACAATACAATACAATACAATACAATACAATACAATAGCAGAGTTGGAAGGGACCTCGTAGGTCTTCTAGTCCAACCCCCTGCGTGGGCAGGAACCTTATACCATTTCAGACAAATGGCTAT
This sequence comes from Rhabdophis nuchalis, assembly GCA_039707465.1. Taxonomy (NCBI): domain Eukaryota; kingdom Metazoa; phylum Chordata; class Lepidosauria; order Squamata; family Natricidae; genus Rhabdophis; species Rhabdophis nuchalis. Next base: position 61,351,940 of record CM077643.1, on the reverse strand, counting down.
CTAGCATCTTTTTAAAGACTTCCAGGGTTGGGGCATTCACAACTTCTGGAGGCAAGCTGTTCCAGAGGTTAATTGTTCTAACTGTCAGGAAATTTCTCCTTAGTTCTAAGTTGCTTCTCTCCTTGATTAGTTTCCACCCATTGCTTCTTGTCCTGCCCCCAGGTGCCCTGGAGAACAGTCTGACTCCCTCTTCTTTCTGGCACCCTCTGAGATATCGGAACACTGCTATCATGTCTCCCCTGGTCCTTCTTTTCATCAAACTAGACATACCCAGCTCCTGCAGCCGTTCTTCATATGTTTTAGTCTCCAGTTCCCTAATCATCTTGGTTGCTCTTCTCTGCACTCTTTCCAGAGTCTCCACGTCTTTTCTATATCGTGGCGACCAAAACTGAATGCAGTATTCCAAGTGTGGCCTTACCAAGGCACTATACAGTGGCATTAACACTTCACATGATCTAGATTCTATCCCTCTGTTTATGCAGCCTAGAACTGTGTTGGCTTTTTTGGCAGCTGCTGCACACTGCTGGCTCATATTTAAATGTTTGCCCACTAGGATTCCTAGATCCCTCTCACAGTTGCTACTATTGAGCAAGGTACCACCTATACTGTACTTGTGCATTTGGTTTTTCTTGCCTATATGTAGGACCTTACTTTTTTCACAATTGAATTTCATTTTATTAGATAGTGCCCAATGTTCAAGTTTGTCGAGATCCTTCTGTATCTTAAGCCTATCTTCTGGAGTGTTGGCTATTCCCGCCAGTTTGGTGTCATCTGCAAATTTGATGAGTTCCCCATTTATCCCCTCATCCAAATCGTTGATGAAGATGTTAAAGAGTACTGGGTCTAAAACAGAGCCTTGGGGGACTCCACTGCATACTTCCTTCCATGTAGATGCAGTTCCATTGAGGACTACACGTTGAGTGCGGTTGGTCAGCCAGTTGCGTAGCCATTTGCTGGTGGTGCTGTCTAACCCACAATTTTCTACTTTAATCTTATTGCATTCTACTAATCTTATTGCATTCTTTGATAATGTGACAAAATTAGTGGACCAGAGGAATGCCGCCGATATAGTTTACTTGGACTTCAGTAAGGCATTTGACAAGGTAGACCATAACCTACTACTAGATAAAGTAGAAGAATGTGGGTTAGACAGCATCACCACCAGATGGATTCGTAACTGGCTGACTAACCGCACTCAACGTGTAGTCCTCAATGGAACTGCATCTACATGGAAGGAAGTATGCAGTGGAGTCCCCCAAGGCTCTGTTTTAAGCCCAGTACTCTTCAACATCTTCATCAATGATTTGGATGAGGGAATAAATGGGGAACTCATCAAATTCGCAGACGACACCAAGCTGGCGGGAATAGCCAACACTCCAGAAGATAGGCTTAAGATACAGAAGGATCTAGACAAACTTGAACACTGGGCACTGTCTAATAAAATGAAATTCAATTGTGAAAAAAGTAAGGTCCTACATATAGGCAAGAAAAACCAAATGCACAAGTACAGTATAGGTGGTACCTTGCTCAATAGTAGCAACTGTGAGAGGGATCTCGGAATCCTAGTGGACAACCATTTAAATATGAGCCAGCAGTGTGCAGCAGCTGCCAAAAAAGCCAACACAGTTCTAGGCTGCATCAACAGAGGGATAGAATCTAGATCGCGTGAAGTGTTAATGCCACTGTATAGTGCCTTGGTAAGGCCACACTTGGAATACTGCATACAGTTTTGGTCGCCACGATGTAGAAAAGACGTGGAGACTCTGGAAAGAGTGCAAAGAAGAGCAACCAAGATGATTAGAGGACTGGAGACTAAGACATATGAAGAACGGCTGCAGGAGCTGGGTATGTCTAGTTTGATGAAGAGAAGGACCAGGGGAGACATGATAGCAGTGTTCCGATATCTCAGAGGGTGCCACAAAGAAGAGGGAGTCAAACTTTTCTCCAAGGCACCTGGGGGCAGGACAAGGAGCAATGGGTGGAAACTAACCAAGGAGAGAAGCAACTTAGACCTAAGGAGAAATTTCCTAACAGTAAGAACAATTAACCTCTGGAACAGCTTGCCTCCAGCAGTTGTGAATGCCCCAACCCTGGAAGTCTTTAAAAAGATGTTAGACAGCCATTTGTCTGAAATGGTATAACGTTCCTGCCCATGCAGGGGGTTGGACTAGAAGACCTACAAGGTCCCTTCCAACTCTGCTATTGTATTGTATTGTAAATTTGCAGACGACACCAAACTGGCAGGAATAGCCAACACTCCAGAAGATAGGCTTAAGATACAGAAGGATCTTGACAAACTTGAACATTGGGCACTATCTAATAAAATGAAATTCAGTGGCGAAAAGAATAAGGTTCTGCATTTAGGCAACAAAAATGAAATGCACAGGTACAGTATAGGTGGTACCTTGCTCAATAGCAGTAACCATAGACAACCATTTAAATATGAGCCAGCAGTGTGCAGCAGCTGCCAAAAAAGCCAACACAGTTCTAGGCTGCATAAACAGAGGGATAGAATCAAGATCACGTGAAGTGTTAATACCACTTTATAATGCCTTGGTAAGGCCACACTTGGATTACTGCATTCAGTTTTGGTCACCACAATATAGAAAAGACGTGGAGACTCTAGAAAGAGTGCAGAGAAGAGCAACAAAGAAGATTAGGGGACTGGAGACTAAAACATGAAGAACGGTTGCAGGAACTGGGTATGTCTAATTTAATAAAAAGAAGGATTAGGGGAGACATGATAGCAGTGTTCCAATATCTCAGGGGTTGCCACAAAGAAGAGGGAGTCAAACTATTATCCAAAGCACCTGAGGGCAGAACAAGAAGCAATGGGTGGAAACTAATCAAGGAGAGAAGCAACTTAGAACTGAGGAGAAATTTCCTGACAGTTAGAACAATCAATCAGCGGAACAGCTTGCCTCCAGAAGTTGTGAATGCCCCAACACTGCAAGTCTTCAAGAAGATGTTGGATAGCCATTTGTCTGAAATGGTATAGGGTTTCCTGCCTAGGCAGGGAGTTGGACTAGATGACCTCCAAGGTCCCTTCCAACTCTGCTATTGTATTGTATTGTAAGAGTACTTTTACTGGTTATGAAAAGATAGCAGCGAAGTAAAGCAAGGTCTGAAATCCCAGCACGCGAAATCATACATATCAATATATGTCCAGCCCCCACCCCCCAACAACCCCCACCCTATTGTCCAATGCGCAATTCCCTTAGGTGTCATGTGGGTTGCATCTCCAGGAGCATCATCAGGATGGTATGCAAGACCGTTGGCCTTGACCACCGCAAGGCACCAGCCAGCGGTATGCGAAGTAGATGGTGAGAACATACTCCCTTCTCCAAATCGCCCTCCTGCACCATATAGTTCCATTCCCAAATACCAGAGCCTCTCCCTCCCTGTTTCTTTTTTTTTATATTGAAAAAGTTTTATTGGTTTTACATTTTTTAACAGGGTAGGGTAATGGTTACAAAGAAATTTTGAGAGCATTCACGTCAGAGTCGTCGGACCTTCCGAGACCTCAAAATACACATTAAAAAAGTTAACATAGAAAACATTTTCCATACCACTACAAGATGAAAGCAAGTACATTTACCTAAATTCTCCCTTCCATGCTGTCAGACATTTACAAAAAGTCCGGATAGAAATATTATGCAAAATTGTTCAAGAAAAATCAAGGCAAAGTTATTTTTTTGATCTAAGTCTTTTGGCTATTGTATCTTCTTTCTCTCCTCCCTGGCCCCCCGTGGGCGGGGCCGTGGCCCCCTCCGTCCCCCCTGGATCTTCCCCCAGGGCAGAGGAATGTTTTTTAAGAAAGGCTTCCGCCTCAGCAACTGTTTTAATCCTCACTCTTCCTCCTTCCCAGAACACCAGCATCCCTTCAGGTGTCATCCACTTGAACCAAATCCCGTGATCAAACAAGGTTTTAGACAAGAAGGAAAATTTCCTTCTTGAATCTCTAATTTTTCTAGGGATCTGCTTCAAGATAGTGACCGTTTCTCGTTGATAAGTTAAAGGTTTCTCTCTCTGCGCTTTCAGGATTTCCTCTCTGGTTGACCTTCTAACAAATTTCACATGTATCTCTCTAGGCACTTCATTCATCCTGGCATATGCAGAATTAATTCTATAGGCTAGGTCAATGTCCCCCCTGATCTCATCCTTAGGTTTTTGTAAATAGTCTGCTAAAATTGTACTCATAAGATCAGGCAGGCATTCACCAGATTCCTCAAGAACATTCTGAAATCTCAAAAAATATGTCATTCTTTCCATATCTATCCTATTTCCCCCACCTCATTAGAAACATTTTTAATCTCTCCCTTAGCCCCCTCCAACCCTCCTTCCAATTCTTCATTCTTCTGTGTATTCTCCAACACTTGCTTCCGGGTATCCAATAGCTCCTTTTTGAAAGTACTATTTTCAGCCCTCTGGGCCTTTATTTCTGATATCAAAGTTTGCATAGAGGTTTCAAGAGAAGCCATCCTTTGTTCCAAATTTACAAGTGCTGCTTCTTGTGCCATGGTTAAAAGTTAGAGTCACTGCCACCAAGATGGCGTTTTCCGGGTGGGGCTGGTGGGGCAGATCAGGAGCTCAGTTCAGTTCAGGGCTGTGAAGTTGCAAACAATTCAGGAACCAAAAGAGACACAATTTCCCAAATCAGCAAATAGTAATAACGAAGGTATTCCAAAGAAGAAATCACAAATCCATCAAGAGAATTTTTTTTCCCAAAATCCAGAGAGAGTCCTGCTTTCAAAGAGACGCTGGAAATTTTCCTTAGTTGAAATAGTCAGGCAGGGACAAAGAGAAGCCACTTCCACCGCCCATCTCAGAGCCAGAGGGAGAGAGTAGCAAAAAAAGAATTTTTTTACTCAGCCAGACCTAGAAACAATGTTGCAGAAAGTCACATTCCACTTTCCCTTGTTAAAGACCGTCCGGAGTGAAAGTTTCCGCTTTCTCTTTGCAGAGAAGCCATTTTAACGTGCCGCTTAAATCCGAGGGTTTTTTTAAAAAAAAATAAACACCCCCTCCCAGTCCGTTCAGCCTGGCTGGCAGCAGAAAAAAAAGTTTTTTAAAAACTCACTCTCTCCTCGCAGCTGAAGCCTCGGGAGTCCTTCGACTGAGCCGATCAGCCCTCCTCATTGTTGTGAATGGCGCCGTCTTCCTTAGGCAAAGGGAGAACCCCCCGCTAGCATGTTCTCCCTCACCTGAGCCGCGCCGGGAGCCACTTCCTCCACCGCCGTGGGGGGGGCGCCCCCCGACGAGCCGGCCCTACGGGAGACCCTCAAACAAGAGGAGTCTCGCCCCCGTTGGGGGGCAGAAGAAGAAACAAAGCGGCGAGCGAGCGCTAGGCTCGCCCGTCGCCGCAGGAGCCGGAACCGGAAGCCGCTCTCCCTCCCTGTTTCAATGGCAGCCAAAGCAAGCAGCAAAGCAGAGGCTGAAAGGAGATCTATTTGCTTTCGTAAAAGACAAAAATGTAAATTATAAGGAGAAGCAGAAGAAAATTGCTTCTCAATGACTGAGCTGGCACACTTGGGTGATTTTAGATCACAAATTTAATTACGTTGCTTTTAAATTTAATTCCTTTTAAATAATAAGATGGGTTCACAAAAAATGGACTCTGCCTTGTCTATATGTTGTCCTTGACTTATGACCACAATTGACCCCAAAATTTATGTTGCTGGTCTAGACAATTGTTAAGTGAATTTTGACTTTTTTTGGCCACAGTTGTTAAATGAATCACTGGAGTTGTTAAATTAGTAACATGGCTATTAAGTGAATCTTGCTTCCCAATTGACTTTGCTTGTTAGAAGGTCACAAAAGGTGATCATGTGACCCTGGGATACTGCAACTATCATAGATCCATGCCAGTTTCCCAAGCGTCCAAATTTTGTTCATTTGATCATGGGGATTCTGTAATGATCATCAATGTAAAAAACAGTCATAAGTCCCTTTTTTCAGTGAATTGGAATTTAGTGAATTGTCACTAAATGAATAGTTGGAAGTCAAGGACTACCTTCATTTTGCCGATTGGTGTTCTGAACTTCTATCCCAGAGACTGTCTCTGATGGGACCATTGCTGGAGAACAGATTGTTCCTCTATCCTGGATATTACAGAGCAGAATCCCTTCAGAGCTGGACCAACAGATTTTATTGCCTGAGGTGGAACTACCAATCGCATCAGGACATCTTATACGAAAAGCTGTTAGTACCCGAGGCAAAGAAAAATATTTTATGCAATTTCCTCTTGCCTTATTTGTAATAAAAAATATAAAATAAATGAGCAACAATGGTTACATAGAGTAATTTTTCCCACCACCTCATTAAGAAAACGGCCAGCCCAAAGTCCTTTGGGTGCTATTCATTTCTCTAATATTTGGGGGTGAACGATATTTCTGTTGGATTAGAAGTCCCTGTTGCTTTTGGCATTTCTCTTATGGGGGCTGTGGTTTGTGCAGAGTCCTCGGACTCAAGACCAGCCAGCATTCAGGCTTGCAGGGAGTGTGTTGGTTGGCTGTGACGTGCCTGCTGGCTGGTGGGACAATTGCGACCCTTTTATTGGTTCCCCTGGCTGACAGGCTTTGTATAAATAGCTGTCAGCTGGGTATTTGTTCTGTTCTGTTGCTACTTCTTAGCTGGTTAATAAATCGTTGCCTGTTAGCACAGCCAGTGTCCTGTTATCCTTCTGAGGGACATAAAACTGGTGACGAAGGTGGGATGAACCCTCTACAGAAGTTAGCTATGGCCACCGTTCCAGCTTTTGCTGAATTCTGCCCTGAAACGGAATCCTGGGATGCGTTTTTAGAGAGGTTCCGTTCTTTTCTTCAGGCACACGATTTGGCTGAAGTGCCAGATGAGAGGAAACAGGGGGGGGGGGTTCCTGACGTGTTGTGGGCCTGATATGTTCGCCACAGCTCGAACTTTGGCTGCACCGACCGCTGTAGATGTCATTCCATGGGATGTGCTGCTGGCTAAACTGAGGGGCCATTATTCCCCAAGGCCCTCCCATTTTGCTCGCCACCACAGTTTCCGTCAGTGTTTTCAAAAGGCGGGTGAATCTGTTAATCAATTCCTTGCCTCTGCAATCCATTGTGAGTTTGTGGATCTGGATGAGGCATTGCTTGAGCAATTCATGGCTGGCGTTTGTGACCTACGCCTCCAGCGCCACCTTTTAGCCAGATCTGAGCTTATGCTTAAGATCGCAGTGGATGAGGCTCGTGCCTCTGAGATGGCGGAGAAATCCATTTCTGAACTCCACCGTTATCAACATGTTTATGCTGTGCCGTCCCTTGCTTCCTCGGTCCATCAACAAGGAGCAGACAATGACGGGTTTTCTGAAGTGGGGGAGGACGAGGTTAGCCGCCTCAGGCAATTTGAAATGAGGCATTTCCCCTTTAAGAAAATCTGGAGGGGTTGCCTCAGCTGTGGGGGTGACCATCTGCATTCAAATTGCAAGCACAAATCGGCTATGTGCCGCCGATGCAGTAAAAAGGGACATTTAGCATCTGTGTGCCAAGCGGCTATGCCGGGCAGTCCAAACCTGAGATCTGTTGACAGTGTTTCCTCCAAGGGGTCTGTTTTTAAAGGTGGCCGTCGCCGCACTGACTGTTTCGCTGTCCGGGACAATGCTTCCGAAGTAGTTGATTGGGCTGTTAGCTCAGCCTCCTTCAGCCATTGGGGGTGCACTAAGATTCATCTTAGGGTCCATATCGAAGGTCAGCCATGTACCATGGAGCTGGACACTGGGTCTGCCAAATCGATAATCTTGTGGAACACCATGAAGACGCTGCTGCCTGGCCTGGCCTGGCAACAACTAGAGCCATGTCCTAGTCGTTTGAAAGACTACCAGGGCAACGTTATTCCTATTGTTGGCTGTGGCCGGTTTAATATTCGTTATGGGGGCTACAAGGGTTGCCTGCCCCTCATAGTTGTGGCCAAGCCTTTAGCTTCCCTGATTGGCCTGGAATGGTTTCAGGCTTTAGGGCTCTCCGTTTTCAGGCATTCATTCTACTTCAGAGGGGAATGATTTGGATGCCCTCACCCAGGATTTTGCTGACATTTTTGATAACTCCCTAGGTAAATATAAGGGAACAGCCATCTCCCTAAGGGTTCCTTTTGCATTAAGGGAAAAGGTGGATGCGGAAATTGACAAACTGCTAGCCCAGGGGGTAATTGAACCGGTGGACCACGCTAAGTGGGAGACGCCTATCATGGTGCTTCTAAAGTCTGATGGGTCTATAAGAATTTGCGCTGACTTTAAGTCAACTTTGAACAAGGCGCTACAAGCACACCCCTACCCGGTTCCTGTTGTACAACACGTTTTACATTCGTTGGGGCAAGGGAAAATATTTGCCAAATTGGATTTGGCGCAAGCTTATCAAGAGTTACCTATTGATGACGAGACTGCCCTTGCCCAAACTATTGTAACACACCGGGGAGCTTTTAAGTGCCGCCGTCTACAGTTTGGGGTTATTGTGGCCCCTGGGATTTTTCAGAGTATCATGGAGCGGGTGCTCCATGGCATAAAAGGGGTGATCCCATATTTTGATGATGTCCTGATTTCTGCTTCCACCTGATCAGGACTTGTCGCCACTTTGAGATCTGTTTTTCAGAGGTTCTGTAAGGCTGGGCTTAAACTTAAGCGCACAAAATGTAAATTAGGGTGCCCTCTGTAGAGTTTCTGGAGTATTTGATTGACCACCGAGGCATCCATCCCACTCCTTCGAAAGTGGAGGCAATTACCTCCGCACCCACACCAACCAATAGGGTCGAGCTTCAGGCATTTTTGGGCCTTCTCAATTTCTACTCCTGTTTCATTCCTCATAAGGCTACTGTGGCAGAGCCTTTGCACCATCTGTTGGACGGTTCTGTCCATTGGAAATGGACCAGCCGCGAGGAACAAGCATTCACGGCTGTTAAAAAACTCCTGACTTCAGCTGCCGTTTTGGTTCAGTATGATGAGAGAATACCTCTCATTCTTGCTTGTGATGCATCTCCTTTTGGCATTGGGGCAGTTCTTAGTCACGTCTACCCAAATGGAATGGAAGCGCCAATTGCGTTTTACTCCCGCACCTTATCTAAAACTGAACGGAATTACAGTCAATTGGATAAGGAGACTTTAGCTGCCGTTGCGGGGGTAAAAAGATTTCATCACTACATATATGGCCGTTCGTTCCGCTTGGTGACAGATCATAAGCCATTTTGGGGAATATTTGCTGGGGATCGCCCTACACCAGACATTCTATCCCCACGGATGTCTCGCTGGGTTGAGTTCCTAGCGGCTTACTCGTATTCCCTGATCTATCGCCCTGGAAAACAAATTGGACATGCAGATGCCTTAAGCCATTGCCCATTGCCTATGTTAGTCCAGGATCCTGTGCTTTCTGCCCTGAGTCCCTCCGGGGAGATAGGCGCGGTATAAAAATCAAATAAAATCAAAATCAAAATCAAATCGAGGACTTGCAATTGCCAGTTTCCGCAACAGACATTGCCATATCATCCCACTGGAAATGGACTGGCTGATCGGGCTGTTCGTTCCGCCGAGGAGGCTTTAAGCCACATGGGAGACATGCCTTGGCATTCCAGACTAACCACTTATCTATTTACACAGCACACTACCCTGTGCTCTGCCACAGGTAAATCCCCTGCAGAAATATTAATGGGTCGCCATCTCCGTACGACACTAGACAGGTTGCATCCTTCATACAATGCTATGGCACCACTGCAGCCAGATCCCCCGAGGGTTTTTGTTAGGGGGGAGGGGGTTTATGCACAAAACTTTTCAGGTGACCCCAAATGGCTGCCGGGCTGGATAACTGATGTAACAGGGCCCTGTTCCTACAGGGTCCAATTCAGTGATGGTCGTCAGTGGCAGCGGCATGTGAATCAACTCCGCCGCCGGGTGGTGGATGAAAATCAGAGTCACCAATTCAACCCAGCTGCCATCGACTCTCCTGACGCCGCCTATCGGCAAGAATTTCATCTTCCATTAGTTCCCAACAAAGACTTATCCGGCCCGATGTTGGACGCACACTCACCTGTAGCACCTAGCCTGACAGTGGGGGTGGAGACTTCCAAGGACACCCAATCACTGGCAGAGAACCCAACCGAAGACACCACTCCTTCTTCTGTGGCGAGCTCTCCTTAACTACGACGCTCACAGCACACACACCGTCGGCCTGCTTATCTACAGGATTACGCGTGCGCAATCCGGGGGGAAGGAGTGCAGAGTCCTCGGACTCAAGACCAGCCAGCATTCAGGCCTGCAGGGAGTGTGTTAATTGGCTGCGACGTGCCCGCTGGCTGGCGGGACAATTGCAGCCCTTTCATTGGTTCCCCCGGGTGACAGGCTTTGTATAAATAGCTGTCAGCCAGGTATTTGTTCTGTTCTGTTGCTACTTCTTAGCTGGTTAATAAATCGTTGCCTGTTAGCACAGCCAGTGTCCTGTCATCCTTCTGAGGGACATAAAAGTTTGACTGCAATTCTTATGCATTTGTATACACTCAAGGTGGCCTATAAAACTTCAAAACAAGTAGAGCAATGACAGGCAAACTTTCAGACAAACGAGTAGAAAGCACTATTAAATCAGATTTAAAAATATTTTTTAACAGAGAAAATAATATTTGGGAATATCGGTGTTAATAGAGAAAGTACTTTATCTACCTGGTAGAAAACAGGAACGTTAACATTGTGCATACTGGGGCTGGTCAAGGCTTTGAGGGGGTACAACACACCAACAAAAACTTGACTGAGCATCCTCTTAAAGTTGCTTTGGAAGTGATGTACCCTGTTTCCCTGAAAATAAGCCGTCCCCCGATAAGCCCAATCAAGCTTTTGAGAGCATGTGCTAAAATAAGCCCTCCCTTCCAAAATAAGCCCTCCCTGAAAATATCACAACACATCAGCAGCCATGAGTTCACCACGCTCACTGCCTCCTGCACCTTAAAAGTAATAAGATCTCCCTGAAAATAGGGCCAAGTGCTTATTTTGGGGGACAGGGCCTTATTTTTGGAAAAACATGGTTGCGACAGTCTTGTGTAAAATGAAGTAGCTACATAGCTTCATTTTGCCTCTTTGCTGAGGCATTCTTTGGCAGTCCAACAGCTGGAAGAAGCTTCTTCCAATGCTTCTAGTCATCTATTGGAAATGCCAGAATGTGCAGTGCATGCCTCAGAGCCTTTCCCAACTTAGGAATTGGCCAATTAAGCTTTCAGGTTGTAGCTGTATTTTTGTGGAAGAGAATCACTGGGCTTGATAAGGACATTTGTGTTGCTTTCAGAAAGCAAAGTGGCTATTTGAAGAAAGGTTAACCCACTCCACCTAGGTGAATGTATATAGTTTTGGACAGGTCATTCCAAGTAGATGGGGCAAAACAGCTGAAAGCATTTGGAGAAGAAGTTGTGGGCTAGTATCTGAGTAGACCAGTCATCATATGAACCCTGTGTACAAAAATGAACTTTTCACATTCACATTGCTTTTTCCTACATATGTGGGGTGATTAATGAGTGGTTTTCCAGAACGTATTGAACTCTCATTCCTATTGTCCTTCACCATCAGCTATTCAATTTAACATTTAAATGTTGCCATTTAACAACCTCTGAAAGAACATCCATTGTCCATTCTTGACATATAATGTTTCCATTATAATGATGGCAATCTTGCTAGTCGTACACCAAAGAAGAAGAGAGAAGTAAAAAGAGAATAAAATATGTCGTCTTACATACCATGGCAATTACCGCCAGTTATTCTATGGAGAATGCCAGCTATCCCTAGCAGCTCTCCAACTGTTCTTAAATATGGCAGTAAAATAAGGAAAAAGACAACAGTGCATAGCCACGGAGGCCTCCCTGGTCGACATGCAGGGTACAATTAGCAGGAGAAGAAGGGCTTCCCAGACACTTCCATTCAGTGCATTCTGCTTTATAATAGGTTTTTTATGTGCATGCTATCACTGGGATTTTTTTTAAAAAGAGTATTAAATTAACTTTGTGCCAGTGAATATTATATTGAGACAAGGGATTAGATGAAATGATTAGAATAACAGCCTTAGAAAAGATCACATTTCCCTACTGTGCCAATGTATTTGACTACATACGGCAGCCCCTTTAAACCACCATTCACAGTGAATAGCAACAGCTTCCTGCCAAGATCTAAGTTCTGCATCTTTTGAATGGCAAATGATTAAAACTAGGTCACTTCTAAGAAGGAACCAATTGTTCATCTTCTTTTGGGGTTGTACACATTGATAAAGCGGGATAAAAGGGATGTGAGTGCAGCTTCTTAATCTATATGCACCTGGCAAACTAAACACTCAGGATACATTTCACAAGGGGAGATGTCATATTGGGAAAACATGATTGAGATGTACAACACTTTGCTTTGTTTACAAGTACACTCATCGAATCTGTACTTCAGATTCTTGTTGTGTGCACCTCCAAGAGTTGCAGATACAAAATCTATCTAAGTACTTTATGCCAAGCAAGACCATTGTTTTAGCAGTTACACTTTCATTATTTGTAGTCTCAAAGCATTACTTCTCAGTAGAGAAGATGTGAAATTGTTGAAGATAATTATGTGGATACACTCCCATTACCACAATGCTACTTGTGTTTGATAAATCCTTGCTCTACTTGTACAATTTTGAATGCAAGTTTGTTAATGTGTAATCCATGCATGCATGCATGTATGTATGTATGTATGTATGTATGTATGTATATATGTATGTGTTAGTTTTATGAGCTGATCAATAAATAAATCAGAGAGACTAGGATAGATCTATTTTGAGCTTTTTAGCTCTCATCAGCTAGTCATACTCTTACTGAGATTCGAACCTAAAACTAACACACATATTAAAAAAATCACACAACGGAATTCATGGCTTTCTGTCTAGATGGTCTCTGGTGATGAGCCGAAAGGCAGAAAAGGAAACAGTATGTCTCCTCCCTTAATTGGGGCCCTAACAGGGTGTTGTGGAACATTTATAGATATATAAATATATACATACAGTGCATATACATCTATATGTATACCAGTGGTGAGTTCCAGATCCTGGTGCAACCAGTACAGTGCAATGGGGCCTGGCGTCCACCACATGAATGTGCACAGCGCGTGCAAATATACACGCAGCGTGCGCATGCGTCCTACCTTCCAAGCCTCTGTGACACTCCAGCTGCTTGGCGGAGTGTCATGCAGGCACCGTATGTGTCATGCATGTGTGTAGAAGTGCCAAAGAGTTCAAATACAGGTAAGGACGATGGGCGGGTGGATGCACCGTACCAGAACGGTACCCGTACTGTACCGGGGCATACCAACTGCAACCCACCACAGATGTATACTATATATCTACTCATACAAACATACCTGCTCATAGGGATACAAATATGAACAATGGGAATCAATGAACATGGGAATCTTGTCCAAACGCATAGCATGGGTATGGCAGTTTTATGCACTATGTCTAAAGAAAGGAGTTTGTATATGCTTATGCTTTTGAGTCAATGGGGATTCCTGGTGATTGCCTGGTTTAATCCTTGCAGTTTTCTTGGCAATAATTTCTGGACATGGTTTGACATTGCCTGCTTCCTAGGACTGAAAGAGTGTGACCGGCTCAAGGTGGCTTTGTGTCTAAGGTGAGAGTAGAATTTATTGTCTCCTAGTCTCCAGCCCAGGGCTGTCAAACTTTCAGCCAGTGGGCCAGATGCATCACACACTGGCCCCACCCACACCCAGGGGGAAAAAGTTGTGATATGTCACATGATGCCGCCATGACGACATGAGTTTGATGCCCCTGCTCTAGCCCGTTGCCTTAATCACTACACCAAACTGACTCTTCTTTAAAAAGGGGGGAATAGCTATTTCAAGGGGAATGTTTAAAGGGGATATATGCTCATTATTAGGTTGTTGCAAGTCAAAATTGTATTTTTAGTACAATCATTTTACAGAAGAAGGAAAAAACCTGGGACCCTTATAATATAGATCAATACGCTATTTCCAATAGATCTTGTCTAGACACGAATGGACGTAGGAGAATCATCATTTGTGAACTTATCAACCCAATCAAAAGTGAGCAAATATAACTTTTTTTGGGGAGGATTGAGATTTACAATAGACAAGACAGTGGCAAAAAAAGGAAAATAACTATATGTCAACCAGAGGCGTAGCGTGGGGGGTGCAGGGGGGGCCGGCCGCACCGGGTGCAACATCTGGGGGGGGGGCGCTCGCACCGCGCACCCCGCCTGCCTCAGGCCGGCCTCCCGCCTCAGCCCCGTCCCGCCCCCGCCGCCGCCCCGACAAAGTTTTGACACTCGCGGGAAGGGAGGCGGAGGCGCCACAGAGCTTCCCCTCCTGCGGCGTCGAGGGAGCGCGGAGAGGCGGGAAAAGGCCAGGCGGCGCCGAACGGGGAAGCCTGGGCGGAGGCGGCGGAGAGAGCCCGGGTGGAAGTCGCTCGCTCCGGCGGCTGGAGGGGTCCCCTGCTCAGCCCACCCGGGGAGGGTCGAGAATGCGAGCGAGGGGCCGGGAAGGAGGAGGAGGCGGAGGAGGAGCTCCCGCTGCAAATTGACACCCCGGCCGAGCAGGAGGAGGGGGGAGGAGGAACGCCCCCCGCCAGACACCCCCTTCCGCTCCTCATCCCCCTCTGCCCCCACCCTTTCCCCCCGGGACCCTCCAGCGCCGCGCCCCCTCCCCGTGCAGGGCGTCCCCTCCCGCTCCCCCCCGCCCCCGATGCGCGCACTTTTCCGTCTCTTCCCACTTTTATTGTGGCTTGAAAGCGGAGCGAGGGACTATCTGGGGGAGGGTTAGGGGGCGCAAATTACTTGCCTTGCCCCGGGTGCTGACAACCCAGGCTACGCCACTGATGTCAACCCCTGATTTTCCAGGGATTATCCTTCTAAGAATAGATATAATCTAGTAATTTTATGTCAATGGCAATTAGTCATAACCAGAAGCATGTGTGTGTGTATGCGTGTGCGTGCGTGTGCACGCATGTGCACGCCTGCTTATTAAAGGAAAGAATAAAATAAAAAGCAAACTTTAACAGTAAAAAGAGAAAAAAAACCTTATACTGTATTCAACTACAGAGAATGATTGTATTATATTTAAGATAATAGAGAAAATCACACACAGAGGTATCCATCCAAAGAATTCTTTTTGTTTCAAAATAATGATCATGAGAATTATCATAACTGTCTTCTCAAGTGTGAACGATTCTAATCTTAAATGAGGGTATAATTGGACTTGCCATCTGAAAAAGAAGTAGTGTCTTAAGTTCAAGATTCCATCTATCATTCAGCTTGGCTCCATTTTTAAAATGCTCCAGGGTATAGAAGGATTTCTAATTTGTGAACGTTAAAAACTTTAAAATGTGACCATCAGCATTAGATATATATTTTCTCAGGAACCTGGAACTACACTACCTATAGTCTGACCTAAACATAGTATTCAAAATTTTCTCCTACAATGTCCTACCTGTGAATGACTACTTCAGCTTCAACCTCAATAATACATAGGCAAACGATAGATATAAACTCAAGGTAAACAGCTCCAAACTCGATTACAGAAAATATGACTTGAGCAACAGAGTGGTCGATGCCTGGAAAGCTCTACCTGACTCCGTTGTTACAGCCTCTAACCCTCACAGCTTCGACCTCAAACAGTCTACTGTGGACCTCACCCCATTCCTAAGAGGTCCGTAAAGGGGGCGTGCATAAGTGCACCAGCATACTTAACATCCCTGTCTGACTGTCCCCATTTTTTTTACTCATTTCCTTTGTTCATGTCCATGTTTATACTTATGCATTATCTTGTACATGTTTGACAAACCAAATAAATAAATAAAATAAAATAAATCAATCAAGTTAGGCCAGGGAATTTTTTTGGTCAGTGACCATTAGAGAATCTGGAGTCATGATAAGTGCTGAAGTTTTTGTACTCATGAATGTATTGTATTTTTCGGAGTATAAGACCCACTGGAGTATAAGATACACCCAGGTTTTGAAGAGGCAATTTTTTTAAAAAAGTAGGTAGGTAGATAGAGCGATAGAAAGGGAGAGAAAGAGGAAGAAATACAGTAGCTAGGTAGGGAGAGAGAGAGAATAGTTAGGTAGGTAGGTAGGTGGGTGGGTGGAGAGAGAAAGAGAGAGAGAGAAAGAGAAAGAGAAAGAGAGAGAGAGATAGATAGTAGCTAGGTAGGGAGAGAGAGAGTGTGTGTAATTAGGTAGGTAGGTCGATAAAGGGATAGAGAGAGAGAAAGAGAGAAAGAGAGAGAGAGAGAGAGAAATACAGCAGGTAGTAGGGCGAGAGTGAGTGTAGATAGGTAGGTAGATAGAGGGATAGAGAGAGAGAAATAGAGATAGAGAGAGAAATACAGTAGATAGGAAGGGAGAGAGAGTAGGTAGGTAGGTAGAGGTTTCCAGATGTATTTACCCATATGCTGGAGAAGGAAATCACTGACCACCTTTGGAACAAATCTTTGTTTCTGCAGGCACAGTACTTGACATCAATCACTCTAATTAAACAGCTTTCTGAAAGGGACCCCCCCCCTTTTTGCACTCCGCAAACCTCCCCCAAACGGCCCATTTTTCGTGAAAATGGGCCCATTTTTTTCAAATAAAAGGTATAAATAGCCTTGGGGGGGGGGCTTGCAGAGTGCTCCTTGGGAGGGGGGGCAAAACGAAGAAAAAACGGCCGTTTTTTTCATGAAAAAATAGCATGCATAGCCTTATGAAGGCTTATAGAGTGCTGCTGAAGCCTGGGGGGGGGAGGCAAAAATGCCCTGTTTTTTGCTCATTTCTGCCCTCCCCAGCCCCCAGAAGCTCTCTGGAAACCTCCATAAGGGTATGCGCATGACCATTTTGGTGAAGGGGCGGGGCTTCAGGAGGCAAAAAATGCTGTATTCGATGTATAAGATGCACCCAGATTTTCAGCCTCTTTTTAGAGGAAAAAAGGTGCGTCTTATACTCTGAAAAATACGGTATTTCTTCTATGAGTACACTAAAGTGCTGCAACGTAGTAATTCTTGAATTTTGAATATTTTAAAAATATTTTGGGAGAAAATGGATTCCCTCATTTTATATGGTTATGCTCCTGAATTTACCTAATATCTAGCCACTCCCCCCCCCCCCCAGTTCTAGGAAGATAGGAAGAAATCCTTAACAATGTCTTAGTGCTTTCAACAACAAGAGGCAGCAGTGTTTTAAATCAGCACTGGCTCTGGGTGCAATCATCATCATTTAATTATCTAAAATGCTAGACTGACAATGCTGAAACAACAGGGTGCAATGGAAAACTAAAAGGTCATTGTCTGGTCAACACTGTTGAGCCAAAGAGAAAAAGAATCCATACAATGTTACACATTCTGATGCCACTGCCTAGTGCTTAATGGGACTATTTGCATGATGTTATTGCACAAACCAGAGGTGGGTTGCTCCCAAGCAAACTGGTAGCAGAGGCAGGAGGCTCCGTCCACCCACCCAGATACTTCTGCGCATGCGCAGAAACATCACATGCATGAGCGCGCCCGAACCAATAGTACCCACCACTGGCACACACCAATTAGCATCATCAGGTTTTGCTGCAAGTGCTCCTGAATTCTCCCTTTATGTGAGATCCTTTGCCATTGTTACTCCAGAAGAATGGTCATTTGTACATGGGCGTAAATATGGTCATAAATAGGTTAAATCTGAAGAAAGGAGCTAAGGTGATTGATAATTAAAATTCCCTGTGCCTTTCTCCGTTAATTCCATGTATTGTTTAAAAAAAAAACCTATATATTGTTTTTCCTGTGAAAAGATTACATTAATACCATCATAACATTTGGAATGACCATTAGAATGCATTTACATGTCCTGTTTCTTTCTTCTAGTTTGGACACTTGGAGCTATAACTACACTTTTCTTACGAAGGATAAAAGATAAAAACGTTCTAACTGTGAATATGACATTCTCCCTGGTGTTGTGAGAGAGTAGAGGCTGTTGCACATGAGGTGGCACCAATGAGATCATTGTCTGTCACAGCTGATCATGTCATTGACAATATGCTGCACATGGATTTAAATTACAAGAGGGCAGATTAACAGTAAGAGCTATTCAACAGTGAAACAAATTACCAAGACAGGTGGTAGGTTTCCTTCATGAGGCTGTTCACACAGGGCTAGACAGATGTCTATGGTGGATTTGAATTCCTGTACTGATATACAGGCAGCCAGGACTTGAAAGCCTAACTGACTCCTTCCAACTCTATGATTTTACCTGCCATCATTCTCTCTATGCACTTGCCTTTCTGAACAAGACAGGGTAAAGGAAGTGAGGGCCATTTTGGTATTATTATTATGGCCCACCTTCTCTTCCCAGTGAAATTCAACTATAGGTAGTTCTCGACCAGATTTATGGTTTTAAGTCAATATGGTTATAAGTCAAGGAATACGACTGGACCTGATTTTACATTTTTTGTGGCAGTTAAATGAATCACTGCGCTTTGTTCACCAGTGAAGTCCATCACAAATTGTGGTCATGTGACTCCAGACACTGCAAGTGGTTGCAAAAGCAAGTCAGCTGTCATGTGACAGTGGGATGTGTGTGTGTCACACAACATTTTTCAACAGCCACAAGTGCTTTATGGGCCAGAAAGCACTTGTTTTTTGCCAATTGCAATTTTGAAAAGTCTTTAAGTGACTGATTGTAACTTAAGATCTATCTATAATGATGTCCCCCCTTTTTTTTGGAACCATGTGAAATATTTTTGTGTTTATTCAGATCTTATCAATGTTTTAATCCATGTTGATATGATATTCTATTTTTCTTGTCTGTTGTGTTTTACTGTTCGTTGATTCATGATTTAAAAAATCCTTTTACTAATTACAATTCTGCTATCTTATCTTTATTTTTCAAAAATTGCACAGAGTTTAGGAGGAAAAATACTTAACAATCATTTTAAAGTCTGTTTACTAACTTTGCCATGAAAGGATTTTTCTAACCCTAACCTTTACCTTTAATCAGAATTTATAGGAGTGTTATATCTCATATAACAAGCAGTTCATGATTTTATCCAAAATGATCCTCCAGTGATCTCACATTTTTAAAGTTCCTTAATGATGTTGTAAAATAAAATGTCCAAAATCAACCTATTCTTTATACAATTCTCCTTTGTGCTGTATGTGTGTATCAGTGGTATAAAAATGAGATTCCATAATATAAAGGCTTTGCAATACTGCATATACTTTATATATTTAATTTGCATTTGGAACATTACATGAAATTGATGCAGCAAATATCAATCAAAATTAACAGATCATTTTCATAATCAGGAAACATTTACATTCAGACTGTTTTAATTTTTAAAAGCAGTGCGTAGTGTCAAGTTAGGACATCTAATAGATTTATAATGCTATACATAGTACCGGACCATAGAGATAAAACTTCTTATCCTTCTCTAATAATCCCAGAGCCCATGTTCATGTAATGAAATTAATTAACAACAGATTTAAGTGGCCAAGACAAATACTTGATGTAAGATATAGCAAAATATGCTGCATTGAAAATATGGTGGTCCTTGGGTCCTATTGGACTAAATGCTGATCTCTAACTGAAGGTGTCTTCTCTTTGAAGGGCCATCCAGCCCAAACCCAGTTTAAAGATCTAAAGTTTGAAAGTCTTTATATTGCTCATCAACAAAGAGCATCTAGACAGGATCCTGAGTAAGGATACAGATGATAAACAAGTTGCCCTCTCTGTAAACTAGCCTGCTTGTATCTTAATGTATTTCTGAGTAACAATGTCTCCAAGTAACAATTACAGCTATGGTGGACAAAGAAGATCTTTGACATCTGGGTAAAAAGGACAGGAGAAGACCCACAATTGATTGGCTGATAGAGTTGAGATACCATCTTTTCCCCGGCAGCAAAATCAACCTGCAACTAATTCTTCCGAAAACATCTCAATGGTTATGCGGATATGCATGTATGATGCATATATATATATATATATATATATATATATATATATATATATATATATATATATATATATATATATATATATATATATATATATATATATATATATATATATATATATATATATATATATATATATATGTAGACTAATTATCACAGCTCCTGTGAAGAGGTCCCTTTAAGGGGAGGAGACTCAACGTCATCCCTCTCTGCCCTTCGACTCAACCCAGAGTCATCCAGACAGAGAACCAAATTAGATTACTGCTGTGTGACATTTTTTAGATGTGTGTTAGAATTTTTTAAGGGCTGAAAATAAAGAGACCAGGATGGATCCATTTCAGGCTTATTAGCCTTCTTCAGCTGGCCATACTCCTTCTACTGGGATTTGAACCAGGGCTTTCCAGCATTTGAGGCAAGCTCTCTATGCCTTGAGCTATCTGGTATCCCTGCTATATCAGCCAATTTACAGGACTCTTAAATGTAGACTAATTATCACAGCTCCTGTGAAGAGGTCCCTTTAAGGGGAGGAGACTCAACGTCATCCCTCTCTGCCCTTCGACTCAACCCAGAGTCATCCAGACAGAGAACCAAATTAGATTACTGCTGTGTGACATTTTTTAGATGTGTATTAGAATTTTTTAAGGGCTGAAAATAAAGAGACCAGGATGGATCCATTTCAGGCTTATTAGCCTTCTTCAGCTGGCCATACTCCTTCTACTGGGATTTGAACCAGGGCTTTCCAGCATTTGAGGCAAGCTCTCTATGCCTTGAGCTATCTGGTATCCCTGCTATATCAGCCAATTTACAGGACTCTTAAATGTAGACTAATTATCACAGCTCCTGTGAAGAGGTCCCTTTAAGGGGAGGAGACTCAACGTCATCCCTCTCTGCCCTTCGACTCAACCCAGAGTCATCCAGACAGAGAACCAAATTAGATTACTGCTGTGTGACATTTTTTAGATGTTGTTAGAATTTTTTAAGGGCTGAAAATAAAGAGACCAGGATGGATCCATTTCAGGCTTATTAGCCTTCTTCAGCTGGCCATACTCCTTCTACTGGGATTTGAACCAGGGCTTTCCAGCATTTGAGGCAAGCTCTCTATGCCTTGAGCTATCTGGTATCCCTGCTATATCAGCCAATTTACAGGACTCTTAAATGTAGACTAATTATCACAGCTCCTGGGAAGAGGTCCCTTTAAGGGGAGGAGACTCAACGTCATCCCTCTCTGCCCTTCGACTCAACCCAGAGTCATCCAGACAGAGAACCAAATTAGATTACTGCTGTGTGACATTTTTTAGATGTGTGTTAGAATTTTTTAAGGGCTGAAAATAAAGAGACCAGGATGGATCCATTTCAGGCTTATTAGCCTGAGGGATGACGTTCTAACACACATCTAAAAAATGTCACACAGCAGTAATCTAATTTGGTTCTCTGTCTGGATGACTCTGGGTTGAGTCGAAGGGCAGAGAGGGATGACGTTGAGTCTCCTCCCCTTAAAGGGACCTCTTCACAGGAGCTGTGATAATTAATAATAATAATAATAATAATTTAATATTTCTAAACCGCGCCCTCTCCCCACAGGGACTCGGGGTGGTGCACAGGCACAGTAAAACAATAAATACATACAAACATTTCATTAAAAATAAATTAAATCTAAACCTGCGCTAAAATTCCCCATTAAAACTAAGCTATATTATAAAACCCCAATAAAACCCCAAAGACAGAGAGACTATCCTAGGCCGGCCAGACAGAAGAAATGAGTTTTTAATTTGAGACGGAAGGAGCGGAGGTCCGTGGTCGTCCTAATGTCGGGGGGGAAGGTCGTTCCAGAGGGCCGGGCCCACCACAGAGAGAGCCCTTCCCCTGGGCATCGCCCGCTGACAGAGTCTAGTGGACGGCACCCGGAGAAGTCCCTCTCTGTGGGAGCGAATCGGCCGTGAGGATGTATGAGGCAGGATCCGATCCCGCAGATAGCTAGGTCCCGAGCCATGGAGCGCTTTAAAGATGATAATCAACACCTTGAAGCGCACCCGGAAGACGACAGGTAGCCAGTGCAGCTCGCGCAAGAGCGGTGTTACATGGGTAAACCTAGCGGTTCCCATAATTGCTCACGCGGCTGCATTCTGGACTAGCTGAAGTCTCCGGGTGCACCTCAAGGGGAGCTCCATGTAGAGAGAGTTGCAATAGTCCAGTCGGGATGTCACGAGCGCATGAGTGACTGTGCGAAGGGCGTCCCGATCCAATAGGGGGCGCAATTGGCGAACCAGGCGAACCTGGTAAAACGCCCTCCTGGCCACGGCTGTCACTTGATCTTCCATGGACAGCCGGGCATCCAGGAGGACACCCAAATTGCGCGCCCCATCCACAGGGGCAAGATGTTCGTCCCCTATGGCCAGCGATGGAGTGAGCTGGTTGAATCGGGCAGCCGGAAACCACAGCCACTCGGTCTTGGTCGGGTTGAGCCTGAGTCCGTTACTTCCCATCCAGACCCGCACGGCTTCCAGGCACTGGCACATCACCGCTACGGCATCGTTGGGGTGGTTTGGGGTAGAAATATACAGCTGAGTATCGTCAGCGTATAGATGGTACTCTACCCCAAAACCACGGATGATCTCACCCAGCGGCTTCATGTATGTGTTAAACAGGAGAGGCGAGAGGACCGACCCCTGAGGCACCCCACATGTGAGGGGTCTCGAGGTCGACCTCTGCTCTCCTGCCAACACAAATTGCGATCGGCCAGAGAGGTAGGAGGAGAACCACCGTAAAACGGTGCCTCCCACCCCCAACCCCCCCAAGCCAATGCAATAGGATACCATGGTCGATGGTATCGAAAGCCGCCGAGAGGTCTAATAGGACCAGGATGGAGGAACAACCCCCATCTCTGGCCCTCCAGAGATCATCGACCAACGCGACCAATGCCGTCTCAGTGCTGTGCCCGGGCCGAAAGCCGGACTGGCGCGGATCTAGATAATCAACTTCCTCCAGGTGACGGGGAAACTGTTGTGCCACCACACTCTCGACAACCTTCGCCAAAAAGGGAAGGTTGGAGACTGGACGATAGTTGTTTAAAAGAGCTGGGTCCAAAGAGGGCTTCTTAAGGAGGGGCCTCACCATGGCTTCTTTTAGGGAAGCAGGCATTAGTCTACATTTAAGAGTCCTGTAAATTGGCTGATATAGCAGGGATACCAGATAGCTCAAGGCATAGAGAGCTTGCCTCAAATGCTGGAAAGCCCTGGTTCAAATCCCAGTAGAAGGAGTATGGCCATCTGAAGAAGGCTAATAAGCCTGAAATGGATCCATCCTGGTCTCTTTATTTTCAGCCCTTAAAAAATTCTAACACACACACACACACACAGACACAGACACACACACACACACACACACACACACACACACACACACACACACACACACACATATATATATATATATATATATATATATATATATATATATATGTTTTCTGAGGTTTTCGCGGGTGTTTGTATGTAGGTCTTTGGTTGTTCGGGTTTTCTCCCGCGTAGAATTGGAAGTATCTTCACAACGTTTCAATGAAATCTCATTCATCATCTTCAGGCTGGTGCTTCCGGCTTGGTGCTTCCAGGAGCAATGCATTGCTCCTGGAAGCACCAAGCCGGAAGCACCAGCCTGAAGATGATGAATGAGATTTCATTGAAACGTTGTGAAGATACTTCCAATTCTACGCGGGAGAAAACCCGAACAACCAAAGACCTACATATATATATATGTATATATGTGTGTGTGTGTGTGTGTATACTCTTACTTGTGTCACAACACCCTGGTTCGAATCCCAGTAAGGGTATGGCTAGCTGATGAGAGCTAAAAAACTCAAAATAGATCTATCCTAGTCTTCCTTATTTATTTATTTATCAGATATGTCTGATAAAATTTATTTAAAAGATATGTCTTTTCTGAAAACTATAGTTTGATTCTTTTTCTCACGCTTAGTTATATTATGGAGTAATCCAGATCTCAGAATCAATTAAGACAACAATAAAAACAGTTTTATGGAGGCCCTGGTTGGATACTGAGATCAATTTGCAGCTGATCAATTTCAAGCTCATAGTCATGAGTGTTTATCATTTTCTTTGCTAAAATACAAGTACCATTTGTTAGTTACCCCCCTTCCCAATGACCGTACATAAGATTACAACATTTGTTGAGATCTTAATTTGGACCAATGGCATTTTCAGCCTTAGAGTCACCCAAGTTATTGGAACATTCTACATCCCCAAAGGCCATAATTAAACTTTTTAAATATGTATTATCAATAACAAGTTGATATACACATTTTAAGGACTAAATGAAGGAAGGAGCTCCATTTTGTCTAAACAATGGAAAACATTTTAACCTTAATACTAAAAAACTCACCAGATCTGAGTCTGATTTATGCAGAGAGAGAGAGAGAGAGAGAGAGAGAGAGAGAGAGAGAGAGAGAGAGAGAGAGAGAGAGAGAGAGAGAGAGAGAGAGAGAGATCATTTAATTAAACCTCATTGCATTTATATGGAAATATTATAAGTAAATAATCATGTTGAAGAAGCAACCAGAATAACACTGCATTACAATATATTTTTGCAATGTTCTATGATGTTCTGGAAAGAAATGATTACATATATCAATTTGATTTTAAGACAAAGTTTAATATTTAATACCTTCTTTTCAACTGCATATCTAGAATTTAAAAATTAACAGCTGCATAATAGAAATTGATTGTTTTTGGCAATAGCACTTAAACTTATATATTGCTTCCCCATGCTTTGAAGCCCTCTTTAAGTAGTTTACAGAGACAGCCTATTGCCCCCAACAACCCGAGTCCTCATTTT
Organism: Rhabdophis nuchalis; assembly: GCA_039707465.1. Taxonomy (NCBI): domain Eukaryota; kingdom Metazoa; phylum Chordata; class Lepidosauria; order Squamata; family Natricidae; genus Rhabdophis; species Rhabdophis nuchalis. The sequence goes on along the minus strand of CM077643.1, from coordinate 61,327,152 downwards.
ACCCACCTTGGAAGGATGGAAGGCTGTGTCAACCTTGAACCTGTGAGAATTGCACTGCTGGCAGTTGGCAGAATTAGCCTGCAATACTGCATCCTAACCACTCTGTTACCATGACTTTTTATAAGCTAATTATTATTACAAAGAGATTACTTCTTCTTTAACAACAACATCAATAGCATGCCACCCAACTCCCAACAATTATGGGCAGAATATAAACTCCCCTTTTATCTGTAATTTGCTTGCTCTTTGTCTAAGGAAAAGGTAAAGGTTCCTCTCACACATATGTGCTAGTCGTTCTATCTCTGTGGCTGAAGGTGCATGGAATGCTGTTACCTTCCCACCAAAGGTGGTCACTATTTTTCTACTTGCATTTTCACATGCTTTCGAACTGTTAGGTAGGCAGAAGCTGGGACAAGTAACGGAAGCTCACTCTGTTACGCGGCGCTAGAGATTCGAACCGCCAAACTGCTCACCTTTCTGATTGACAAGCTCAGCCACTGAGCCACCATGCTCTTTATCTATGAGTTTGGTAATATGAGTAAACCCCTTTCTGCCTTTCGTCCTAGGTATCCAGGCACAGCACAGATGATTTCTTCCTGATAAGATATAGTTAGCTAAGTCCTGGGCTTTGGCAATCTCATTTCTTGTAAATAAATGTTTTATTTACTTTCTGTTTTATTTCTATTATAGTTATGAAACCTGCTTCACTTTTACTTGCTCAGGGTAGATCCTTGCTGTGAGGAACATGCACACTCTCTCCCCCATGCAGAATGCTTCAGCGTCCAATAATCTTCACTCCATGCTTGTTTGACATAGTTATACCTATCATGGCAAAAGAAAGGTTATGTGATAGAAAGCATTCAAGATATGGGCAATGATGGAAAAAACAACCCCCTTAAAGTTCACCTTCTGTAAAAGGAAATTTTGTCACTGTATCCATGATAAATATTTTGTCTGTGTTCCAACAAAATGCTTTCAAAACTCCAAATGTGTTCATCAACACTAAAAGAGGCCTGCTTCTTATTTATCTATTTATTAAATTATTTAGCCGTCCATGTCACAACAAGGAGATTCTGGATGGCTAGACTTTTTCATGCATGTTTAAATGTGTCTCAGTACGCTTAGATCTTTTCTTCTGAAATTAGCTTAAAATGATAGGAGAAACAGTGGGAAATTGTTGATTAGTGGATTTAAATAAGAGACAAACCTGGGCAGGGCTTTGGACTGTGGGAAGGAAACATTTTAAAAAGACTTCACCTGACTTGGTCAGCTGTAAATCTATCTGAAAATGAAAACAAACGATTTTTAAGATTACGTGTTTAGCACTAAACACTAGCACTAAAAATGTCTTCTGAAATCTAAATATTCTTGATTCTTGAATTTGCAAGTTATCTGGGGCTTGACAAATGGTTGGGAAAGAAAGGCCTGGGAAAAAAAAGGCAAGGCAAGGCATACAGCTTTGCATTCTTCAAGGTAAAGCTGAACTGACATGTTCCTCCAAGTGTTTCTGTATAGCAGTTACAATTCTTGTACTCCATGTTAACCGCAGGCCATTAGAGAATTGTATGCAAAATGATTAGTATCAAATTTACAAGTAATTATATGAAGAAATATAGTGCAAGTGGAACTGTTATTACAGTGACACAGCAACAGTTCACAATATAGGGCTTAACAAGGCTGCATTAACTTTGGATCTCAATGCATGTTTTTACAGCTGGCAAGTCCATCTTGAGTCCCAATTCTTGGTCCCAAGAGAGCATGGCAAACAAATAGCATCTAGAAATGATCATCGCTCTTATTATCTTTTCCTCTGCCTGTTTGCCTGTCTCTGCATTTATCTAGTTATCCAGTTTGTCCTTATTCTATGCTGTTTGGAAGTGTTGGTCCTCTTGATCTCAATTATTCATATTGGTCATTGGCTGCGCATCTCCTAAATTTAGGACTCTGAATTGTCTAAGAAGTATAGAAATGTAAAAGCACATCTGGTAATTGAAAAGATGAGAAAAAATTAATAATGAACCGCTCATTCTGAAGTAGCAGTGATGAAGATAATGGATGATCGCCAGGCAGACCGTATGCACTTGGCGGACAGAATTAATCATAGGCTTTACAACGCAAAACAAGAGCGACAAGTATAATAAAACATTTAAAGACAAGAATGGATTTTAATTTTAAGGTTTGTAATAAAACAATAGGATAAAGACGATTGCCAAGGCAGATCTTTGCATATAGAATCGAAATAAGAGACAAAAGTATACATAATATTTAATTTGCACTGCAATTACGTTCTAAAATGTAATATTGACTTTAAATATGATGGGTGTGTGTGTACAACCTGAGGATTTCTACACTTCTATGCTATTCAAATGAGCATTTAAAAAAAAAACTATGATATGAAGAGGTAGAAGTTTGGATTATATGAAATGATTTTCCAACCCACTTTTAACAAAGAGATCTTTGTAAACCTTTGCAATTTCATTTAGTTTGACTGGAATTAATAAGATAAGACACAGTATTAAAGAGGCGATTAATGGTGCAAAATTATTTTAAAGGATTTTTGTATCTTGCAGATATATTTTCATTAAGCCTCTAGCTATAGCACCAAGGGGATCATGTTTAGCTCTTGATGTCTAGTGTATGTTTTATGTTCTTCTTTCATTTGCTTGTACAGTTGGTACATATTGAACATTGTTAGCAGATTTTTTGTTAAAAATGTGTCAGCACCAAGTACCGGAAGTGCAAGCAATGTTGCAAAGCTTTATCTGTTTGTTTGATGGCTTGAATTTCTCCAGGGAAAATGTAAGCAGTTTAAATTCCTTGTGCTTGCACAAGTGATTTATTCTGAGCTGCTTCACATGTGGAAAAAAATGTCACCATTATACACAATCATGGTGTATATGTAATATACAATTTCAGGAGATTGACAAGGGTTTCTGGCCATCATCTGCTTATTGGTTGCAGCAACAATATGATTGCAAATTATTACTGTTGAAATAAATAAAGATGATGGAGGAGTTTTGGCAAGTGCTCTTTCTAGATACAGAGGTATTAAGGTAAAGGTAAACGTTCCCCTCGCACATATATGCTAGCCATTTCCACCTCTAGGAGGCGGTGCTCATCTCTGTTTCAAAACTGAAGAGCCAGTGCTATCCGAAGATGTCTCTGTGGTCATGTGGCTGGTGTGATTAAATGCTGAAGGCTCATAGAACGCTGTTACCTTCCCACCAAAGGTGGTCCCAATTTTTTCTACTTGCAGTTTTACATGCTTTTGAACTGATAGGTTGGCAGAAGCTGGGACAAGTAATGGGAGCTCACTCCATTATGTGGCATTAGGGATTCGAACTGCCAAACTGCTGACTTTTCTGACTGATAAGCTTAGCCACTGAGCCACTGTGTTCCTAGAGGTATTAGTTAAGAGTAATTCCAAATCTTCTCCTTGGGAAGAAGGTTATGGAGATAGTGGTACAGGACAACTATAGAGTGCTGTAGATGAAGCAGATTATCTAGACCCATGTCAGACAGGATTCAGATATGAGACAGAGATGGATTGATCATTCTGATTTATGATCTATGTTGAGAACTTGGTAGAGATAGTGTGTCTGTCCTAGTCTTTTTGGACCTTTCAGTGGCCTTTGATATTATCAACCACAGTAACCTTCTGGACCTGCTGGAGGGACTGGGGATTGGAGGCATGGTTCTGCAGCAGTTCCTTTCCTTACTCCATGGTCAGTTCCAGCCAGTAGTATCTGGGTGAGGATTGGAGATGTCTACATCACAGTTGTTTTCCCCTTGCTGTTTAACATGAAGCTGCTAATGGAGGTTACCCAATGGTTTGGAGTTTAGAACAATAAATGTCCTGATGATATCCTCTAGCAGAACTGCAGGCCAGTCAAAGCCCTGTGCTACTTGCTAGAGTTGTGATGGCAAGCCTATGGCACGGGTGCCACAGGTGGCACATGGAGCCATTTGTTAGGGCACGTGAGGTGTTGCCTTGTCAGCTGTAGCGCACATGCGCACGCTGGCCAGCTGACTTCAGCCTTCTTTTAAGACAATTTTTTTGCCCTGCAGATGGTTCCTTGAAGGCTCTAGAAAGTGAAAAATGGCTGTAAGGACAAACTGGAAGTGACTGTTCCCAAACTTCCGGTTTGGCCGCAGGGCTGTTTTTCGCCCTCTGGCGGCTTCAGGGAAGTGCTTGAAGCCTCCAGAAGGCATCTGGGGGGCAGAGGAGGCTGTTTTCACCCTCCCGAGGCTCCTAGAAAGCCTCCTAGAAAATCTTTATTGTCATTGTACTTAAATACAACAAAATTGGTTAAAAAGCGGGGGGAGCACTGGTCGCACGCGCATTCACGTGGGCAGTGTGTGTGTGTGTGTGTCATGTGTGCATGTGCGCTGGGGGTGCGCATAGCATTATGAGTGTGGGCATCTCTGCACACAACCCTCTTTGCAGTCCTCCCGCTTTTGTCATGCGATCCAAAAAAGGTTAGCCATCACTGGTCTAGAGACTATATAGGTCTGGATGGGAGAGAACAGTTTTAAATTAAACATTAGCAAGTTAGAGCTACTGTTTGTACATCAAGGATGTTTTAACATGCAAAGAGAAACAGCCAGTCTTCCCCCATTTTTAGGAATTATGGGTAACTGAAGCCCAGAAGCTCACTTTTTTTCCATGATGGGGCTCACTCTTTGGAACTACTTCCAATTGGAGGTTCTTTTGCCTCTGGAAAAGACTGAAGACAGAGATTTTCCAGAAGGCTTTTGCTACCCAAGACCACATATTTAGTTTGAGCTTCATCTGCAGAAACAACCAAACAAATAAAATCATATCTTCCTCTTTCCTCTCTGCTTCTCTTCCAGGACATTTTCCATTTCATTTTTTGTGGTTCAGTTTATAATAAAACACAACTGTGTTTCCTAACCCGTGTTTCTTCTTCTTCTTTCTTTCTGTATTCTCTGCCTCAACAGATCACAGGGACACTAAGTGGTCTGGGATCATTGTTAAATAGGAAACAATGGATCATCGGGCTTGATGACTTAGGATACTCAATCAACTTTGGCACTTAACCACATGTTCAATGGCATCCATTGGAAAGGTAGAATTGATTATTATCTTAACACAATCTTTCTGGTTGTCTCCCTGGTAACTGGGTCATGGAGGCCATTACCACAAGCCAGGTTGCTGGTCTTGGGTCCTTCTCCTTTCCTATCCAAAATGTGCTGTAAGCTATATCAGTAAAATTGTGCCATATTTCATTCCTCTTCTCTCCCTTGGCTTGCAATTAAGATTTCATTTCTAACAAAGAAGCAGCAAACATCATTTGGGGAAAAAAAACAAAGTAAGAAATTGTTAGAAACCTCCTTTTTTCTTTTTAAAAAAATTGAAAACATTTTGTTACATTCACATGCATTAAGAGGTTCAAAGGAAAAAATAGTCATAAATGAGTGACTAATTGAACAATATTGCACATGATTATGGCTGTACTTGAAACATGCCTTCATCAAGGCTGGGGGTGGGGAGAATACAGGAGCCTAAATCCATGAACAAAGAGATTAAAAATAAACTTGAAAGTTAAGAGTAATTATGGACTTGAATGGAAAATAATAACAAAAAGTAATAACCCCAAATAATGAAAGGGGAGGGTGACAGTCAGGCAAGATCAATGTATGTGCATGACAAGGTAATGCCATTTCAGACGTGAGAATAAGGTAGGAAGGGCGTCAAAAATACAGTTTTCAGTCTATGCCAACAGAATAATATACTATTCAATACAATGGAAAAATGTGACAACAAAGAAGCCACTTCTGAGGGCTCTCCCCCTCCCCTGCTAACCCCCCCTCCTGAAATCATCACACTAGGAATGATCCAGTTAAGTACCTTGGTGTCAAGAATGGAGTTGTATGCAGGGATAGATGCTTCACTGCTGCCAGGTGCTTAGTTGTTGTTCACTGCAATCACTAGGACTGCATGTGTTTGCAACTTATAATTGGTTTGTGAGATTTGCAGGTAAAGATTTTTGATTACCATTTGCTTACCAGTTACAAAAAGAAATATTCGCCCCTGATTATATTGAACTTTTCTTTCAGTTCTAGTGCAAAAACATTTCTGAATTCTGTACATCTAGTTCAGTGATGGGATTCAATTTTTTTTACTAAGGGTTCTATGGGTGGGCGTGGCATGGCTTGATGGACATGGCAGGGGAAGGATACTGTAAGATCTCCATTCCCTCCCCATTCTAGGGGAAGGTTACTGCAAAATCCCCATTCCCTCCCGATCAGCTGGGACTTGGGAGGCAGAGAATAGATGGGGGCGCAGCCAGTCAGAGGTGGTATTTACCGGTTCTCCAAACTACTCAGAATTTCTGTTACTGGTTCTCCAGAACTGGTCATTACCTGTTGAATACCACCTCTGATCCAGTTGTGATTCCACAACTCCTATATTAGAGTTGTGGAATCATACTGAATGTAAGATGTCAAAGGAAGGAAAGAAGGAAGGAAGGAAGGAAGGAAGGAAGATTTGTAACAGTGAAATCTGCTCATCTGATACTTCAAAGGGATGTCCTTCACAAATGTTTGACTCCAATTCCCACGTTTCTTAATCAGTATGACTAGTGCTCATACAGATTGAAAAAAGATATACATTTCAGTTTACTGTGCTTGGGGCAGGAAAGCCAGTTGTCAAAAGCTACATTTAATATATGAACCCAGCTTTTGTAGTTTATACACCGTATGCCATTCCGGTATGTTAAGCCATAAACCAAAGTTTACAAACTGCAGTGCGTGAACCCAATATGCATTCATCTCACTGTTATGAAAAAAGGACCCTCTAAGTCATGGCAACTCATATCTTTTGTCTCTTCAAGTTAGAATTGAATTTTAGATTTTAGATTTCCCCCCCCTCAAAAACTGACACAGGAAGTTTAAAACTTGAACATCATCAAACGCCTGACTTTAATCAAGTTAGATTGCTTGTCCTGGAATCTTTACTTTTAAAATGCTTTTCAGGTTGAATGTCTATGGAGATTCTCAGTCATCTAGGTCATGGCTGCCTCAAATGAGGCCATAGGACTTTCTTTGTTTTTTCTTGAAGACATTTCATTTCTCATCCAAGAAACTTCTTCAGTTTTCAGTTCTGTTCAGTTCTCAGAACTGAAGAAACTCCTTGAATGAGAAGTGAAACATCTTCAGGGGAAAAAACCAAGTCCAGTGGCCTCAGGAAAAAGCTCATTTGGGACGGCTTTGAGATTGATTCCCAATCCTCAAAAAATACTGTAGAGTTCTTGGAAGCCTACAAGCCAGTGCACATAAACATTTTGCACAAGGGAATGCTCCCTCTCCCTCATTTGTCATATATCCATGCAGACACCCAAGTAGCTCTGCTAAATTTTGCAGATAAGAAAATAATAATAATAATAATAATAATAATAATAATAATAATAATAATAATAATAATAATAATAATAATAATAATAATAATAATAATAATAGAGGTTCTAGGTTTGCCGGGCTTGAACATTCTAACTCTACAAAGGGCCACCCTGCTTGGAACTGCTTATGTCCTCCAACGTTACCTTGACAGTTCCTAGGTCCTTGGTTAGGACTTGAGCTGTTGAGCTACCAACCAGCAACAAAGGCTATGAATCTCACCAAAGATTAACCACAGAATAATAATGTTTATTATGATGTTGACCGATTATATCTACCAAGAGCAGAAGGTGGTCGAGGACTTCTACAAGTAAAGCAGACTGTGGAAGAAGAAAGACACAGCTTGAATGACTACATCCAGAAAAGTGAAGAACCAATGATTAAGTAAATAAAGGAGGCCTTTTAAAGACAACTAAGTCAAAAGCTGAATATAAGAAAGAAGTAATTGAAAAATGAGCTGAAAATTGGAAAAGCAAAGCTATGCATAGCCAATACTTGAAAAGTATTGAAGGCAAAGCTGACCAAAAACTAACTTGGAACTGGTTAAGATCAGGAGTACTGAAAAAAGAAACAGAAGGCTTTATTTTGGCAGCTCAAGAACAAGCCTTAGTCACAAACTGCATGAAGGCAAAAATTCAACCTGTTACCACCAACAGCAAATGTCACCTCTGTAATGAAAAAGATGAGACAGTCGACCAAATTGGACTTGAACATTCTGACTCTACAAAGGGCCACTCTGCTTGGAACAGCTTATATTCTCCAACGTTACCTTAACAGTTCCTAGGTCCTTGGTTAGGACTCGATCTGTTGAGCTACCAACCAGCCCCAAAGGCTGTGAATCTCATCAAAGATTAACCACAGAATAATAACTAGAAAAAATAATGAAATATCGTGACCAGGCCATCGAAACTACACGGCTATGGATGAAGCATGTCACAGTGATACCCATTGTCATCGGGGCACTTGTCAAACATAATTTCATTGAAGGCTGCATCAGGATTATGTTTGACCTCAGGGCCAGGTGAGTGTGGCTGGAGTGGGTGTGGCCAGCTCGATATTACTCGTGTTGGGGACACTCTTCCCAACAGGGGTGGGTTCCAAATGTTTTTACTATCGGTTCAGTGGGCATGGCTAGATGGGGGATGTAACTGAGTGGGTGTGACCAAACTGACATCACTCACACACACTCAGTCACATAACCCCCTCACCAAGCCATGCCCACGAAACAGTGGGGAAAAGTTTTGACAGGGTGATGGTAGTGGTGCAGTCTTGCCATAGCTAAGGAAGCACCTGCAAACTACCCAGTAAGAAAAAAAGTTCTTGTCCTCCCCAGCCCCCAGGAAGGGTGCTTGAGAGGGCTGCATGTAGTCTCCCACACTCCATTTTCGCTGGCAGAGCACTCCAGGAGGCTGTTGCAGCCAAAAATGGAGCTCAAGAGGCCATGTTTTGATGCAGAGGCACCATCGGCTATTTCTAAGTACCCAGCATGCTGGATCTGGCCCGCAGGCCTTGAGTTTGACACCCTTGGGTTATGCAGATAGATAGAAGATTAAAAAAAATCTGTCAAGCATCAGTTGGATCCAGGCAACTGTCAATTTCATTTGACTGAAAAAGGCAGAAAACTGACATTATGTTTTGCGCATTAGATGGATACCTGTTTTCAGTGGTGGCACAGCAGAACTGGGGATTCATTGCAAACACGTTTATACTCCATCATAGCTATGTTTTATAACAAATGTGGCAAACCCTTTGCACTGCTTATTCTTTTCCCTTTTAGCATGGCCACATAGTTTATGGATTGTAATTTTAGTATAGTTAGACCATGTAAGATTGACAGACTGGGTTTTATTATTGGTTTTACTTGTTATTTATTATTTTATACTGGAATTTTAATTGTATATTTACTGAGCATTTTTATTTGTGCTGGTCTCTGGTCTAAGACTGTAATTTTTAAAATAAAGTTAGATAAATAGGAGTTCTAGGTTTTAGCAATACAGAGACGTGCATGGATACTAGGTATATGCTAAACTTCTGTCATAACATTCTAAGTTATCTATACAGTACTTTGAATTACTTTGAGCTAAAAGTTAAACAACAGGGGAAAATGCTTCTTTTCTGTAAAGGCTGGGAGAGGGTACAATTATTTGCCACAGAACGTAAAGCAATCTGGGATCACTTGGTTTTCTGGAAGCTAGGAAACAAATAATCTTTTAAATTCAGTAAAATAAAAGAGTGCTGTATTGCACTGACTCTTTCAGTCAGGTGGCTCTCAAATATACATATTGTATTTAGGATGTGCTCTAGTCTTAAAGGAAAAACTCCCCCAAAGCAGTGGAATTGGGGGAGGGAAAAATAACACATTTCTCCTTATTTCTAGATTCACCAACAAAATTTGTACCAACTTGCCAAGAGTTTTGTTTCTTTTCCTTTTTTCTAAACCTGGGCCATTGGCAACCCTCCTAACAGCTGACTGTCCTTTTGTATAAACAGATATGTAAATACTGATTATACATGAAACAGATACAGGAAAAGTGGTGGCCATTAATAGAGAGGCATTTCATAGTAAGTCAGAAAAAAAATATAATAAAATGATTGGAACATCTGACAGGTGCTTGTAAATCTTCACTGCACCATTCCTTGAATAAAAATAAAAACAACAGCAGCAACATGCAACTTTCAGCGTTTTACATTTTCCAGACACTTATCAATATTAATCACTTTTTTTTTTGCTTATTCTTTCAGGTATAACTCTATTCTTAGCTGGATCCTTTGGAAAGATTTAGGGCAGGGGTGTCAAACTCAAGGCCCATAGACTGGATCTGGCCTGGGGGTACTTAGATCTGGCCCCCAGGGCCACCCTGCAAACAGTGAAGGACTTCTGCCAGCAAAAATGGATGTCAGGAGGGCTGCAGGCAGTGCTCCCAAGCTCTATTTTTGCTGGCAGAAGTTGCAGAAGGCCATTGCAGCTAAAAATGGAGCCCAGACATTACATGAGTGATGTCTAGCTGGCCACACTCACCTTGGTCAGGTCCACCATGACCCCCCAAGATCAAACACAACTTTGATGTGACCCTCAATGAAATCAAGTTTGACATGCCTGATTTAGGAGAATGACTTTTTAAAAATGCAGTGTTTCCTGAAATTTGGCCAATGTCTTAATGGCAATATGCATTAAGAGTCACCTTACAGGAGAGATGGGTGGGATAATTTTTTAAAAATAAATACACAATAAATAAAATTAACAGTATATCCCGCAAAGTCCTTCAGAGTCCTGGCTACTTTTTCCCCACTGGACAACAAATCCAAATCATTACCTGGCTGGCAGAGACCACTACCTGTTTTCTCTCTGCTAATGGTTTCAGGACATCAGTGCTCTACAGTGGAGATCCCCTCTCCATCTCCACTGTAGATCATTTATGTGTATGTGTGTGTATGTGTGTGTGAGAGAGAGAGAAAGAGGAAGAGAAGAGAGAATGCTACTAATGTACATAAATCAAATAAATAACGTGCAAATAGGTGCACATGTGTCCGAATCTCCTCAAGCAATGACCCAGAATCCATGCAGCCCTTGGAGCCAAAACAATTGCGCACTGATGCTGATGGAAGGAAATCTCCAGGGGACAGAAGGGCAGGTGCACCATTACCCTAGGTAAACAGCAGGCCTCAAATGGGTCCTTGATTCTAGTGTGTTAGTCGGTGTATAGGACAGGACAGTGCATTAGGGCCATTAGAGGACTGTTCAGGTTGGCTGAAAGACAAAGAACTATAATAAAGGAGAACCTGGAGCCTTGAACTGGCCCACCAATGTAGCCCTTAGGCGAGGAAGCAGCTGCACAGGTCCCAGCCTCCCTCACTATAGCTGGATGCACTGTTCCGAGATTTAAATTAATTATTTCAAGAATAGCAAGTGCTTAGACATATTAGCATTGGTGCACTTTAAACCTTCTGCTCTCTTTTTGTGAGGGAATATTGCCTTTCCTTTGGTGTTGAATTAAATGACTCCTCCATTCTTTGGGATCCTTGGCTGGGTCTTGAAGTAATGCTGCAGCAAAAGACTTTTTGAGAAGTTTGTATGGCTTAATTATGTTTGAATGGTGGGCCAAGAACTTCTGATTTGTTTTCAACTTTTTGTGCTCTCCTGGGTCATTTCTTCAAGGTTCCCATTTGATGTATTTCGAAAAGAGTAATGAACAATAATAATGGAGTTTGGACTGGACAAATGTGCCACCCTCACCATCAATAGGGGAAAAATATGAAAAATGAAGGAATCAAGATGCCCCATGGAAATAACATCAACTCTCTGGATGAAGACAATCATAACAAATATCTGGGTATCCTTCAAGCAGGCAACATCAAACTCACTGAAGTTAAAATGAAGTTTAGAACTGAACACATCAACAGAATGAAAAGTCAGTGGAGGAAATACCATCAAGGCAATTAACGCCTGGAAAATTCCAGTCTTAGATACATAACTGGAAAAATGGACTGGATTCATGTAGAACTAAAGGCCCTGTATAAGAAGATCAGAAAAATAATGACAATGAATCACGCTCTTCATCCCCATAATAATAATAGACTGTACTAGGCAAGGAGCATAGTGGGCTTGGAATATTGCAAATATGCCAGAAAGTTAAAAAAAGAGGCATTGGAAGAATATCTCAAGGACAATGAAGAAGATGTATTGAAACTTGCATACCAAGGCGTACTGAGCAAACTGGCTGACAAGAAAGATAAAATGAATAACAGAAAAGAGACATGGCAAGGGAAAGTATTATATGGCCAGTGCATTTAAAAAACAGGGAAAGCAGATAATAACAGGACCTGGGAATGGCTAAGAGCAGGAAAGTAGAAGATAGATAATAGATAGATAGATAATTTAATTTCTAGACCGCTCCCTCTCCCCAAGGGGACTCGGAGCGGTGCACAGGGAAGTTAAAACAATAAATACACATAGAAATACACATAATTCAATAAAAACAAATTAAACATCAAACCCTGCGCTAAAATTCCCCAAGATACTAAAATCATATAACCCTATAAAACTATAGAAGAGAGGCTACCCTAGGCCGGCCAAGCAGAAAAAGTGCGTTTTCAATTTCAGACGGAAGGAACGGAGGTCCGTGGTTGTTCTAATATCGGGGGGGAGGTCGTTCCAGAGGGCAGGGCCCGCCACAGAGAGTGCCCTTCCCCTGGGCGTCGCCCGCTGACAAAGTCTAGTGGACGGCACCCGGAGAAGACCCTCTCTGTGGGAGCGAATCGGCCGTGAGGAAGTATGCGGCAGGATCCGATCCCGCAGATAGCTAGGTCCCGAGCCATGGAGCGCTTTGAAGATGATAACTAACACCTTGAAGCGCACCCGAAAGACGACAGGTAGCCAGTGCAGCTCGCGCAAGAGCGGTGTTACATGGGCAAACCTAGCGGTTCCCATTATTGCTCGCGCGGCTGCATTCTGGACCAATTGCAGTCTCCGGGTGCACCTCAAGGGGGGCCCCATGTAGAGAGAGTTACAATAGTCCAGTCGGGATGTCACGAGAGCATGAGTGACTGTGCGAAGGGCATCCCGGTCCAATAGGGGGCGCAACTGGCGTACCAGGCGAACCTGGTAAAACACCCTCCTGGCCACGGCTGTCACTTGATCTTCCATGGACAGCCGGGTATCCAGGAGGACACCCAAGTTGCGCGCCCCATCCACAGGGGCAAGATGTTCGCCCCCTATGGCCAGCGATGGAGTGAGCTGGTTGAACCGGGCAGCCGGAAACCACAGCCACTCGGTCTTGGTCGGGTTGAGCCTGAGTCCGTTACTTCCCATCCAGATCCGCACGGCTTCCAGGCACTGGCACATCACCGCTACGGCATCGTTGGGGTAGTTTGGGGTAGATATATACAGCTGAGTATCATCAGCGTAGAGATGATACTCTACCCCAAAACCACAGATGATCTCACCCAGTGGCTTCATATATGTGTTGAACAGGAGAGGCGAGAGGACCGACCCCTGAGGCACCCCACATGTGAGGAGTCTCGAGGTCGACCTCTGCTCTCTTGCCAACACAAATTGCGATCGGCCAGAGAGGTAGGAGGAGAACCACCGTAAAACGGTGCCTCCCACCCCCAACCCCCCCAGCCGATGCAATAGGATACCATGGTCGATGGTATCGAAAGCTGCCGAGAGGTCTAATAGGACCAGGATGGAGGAACAACCCCCATCTCTGGCCCTCCAGAGATCATCGACCAACGCGACCAATGCCGTCTCGGTGCTATGCCCGGGCCGAAAGCCGGACTGGGGCGGGTCTAGATAATCAACTTCCTCCAGGTGACGAGGAAACTGTTGTGCCACCACACTCTCAACAACCTTCGCCAAAAAGGGAAGGTTGGAGACTGGACGATAGTTGTTTAAAAGAGCTGGATCCAAAGAGGGCTTCTTAAGGAGGGGCCTCACCAGTGGCGTAGCGTGGGGGGTGCAGGGGGTGCGGGCCGCACCGGGCGCAACATCTGGGGTGGCGCGCACGCACTCGCAGCTCCCCGTCGCTTCGGGAAAGGGGATCGAGTAAGGCAGGAACAGCGGCAGCCGGGGAATGTGGCCACCGCCGCAGGGACCGGAGAAGCGTCGCCCGAAGCAAGAGCGGCTGCAAGAGGAGGCGTTTTCTCCCCGTCGCCCCGTCTTCTTCCTTGGGGAAAGGATCTTAGGGGATTTTTCATATTTTTATTAGTATTATTTCTCGGGCGGGGGAGGGGGGATCCGGAATCCAGGAAACCGGGAGGGGGCGGGAAATCGCAGGGAAAAGGAAGAGAGCTCGGCGGGCGGAAGGTGGGGAGAGCTCGCGCGTTCCAGCTGATTCAGCAGCGGTCTTGTGAATGCGCTGAGATGTAGCTGACAGGGCGGGAGAGGCGTCCCGCTCTCCGGATCGAAGGGAGGCCAGCTCTTTCGAGTACCTGCCGGCTGCGGCTGCCCCCCCTACCCCGCTGCCGTCGGATCTTCCTGCACCCCTCCTCTCCCCCCTTCCCGTTTCTCGCTTCCCCGCCGCTCCGCATGCTGCGCCCTCCCCGTCCTCGATGCCGCTGCTTCCCCCGGGGGAGGGCTAGAAAGGCACCGAGAAGGATGAGCGAAGGGGTTGCCTCGCCGCCGGGTGCCACAGCCGCTGCCGAGGAGGGGGCGGCGGCGGGCGGGGGCCCTGCGGCGGGCGATGGAGTGGAAGAGACTCGAGTGCTAAAATCCAGGGGTTAGGGGGCGCAAATTACTTGCCTTGCCCCAGGTGCTGACAACCCACGCTACGCCACTGGGCCTCACCATAGCCTCTTTTAGGGAAGCAGGCAAGGAACCCTCACTTAAGGAAGCGTTGACAACCTCTTGGAGCCAGCCTCGTGTCACCTCCCAGGATGCCAGTACAAGCCAGGAGGGACACGGGTCCAATAAACGAAGAAATAGACAAAGGGGCTAATTCTGCTTGCATAAGACCAAGCCTTAAGAACAAGTGCAAAGAAAGCCAGAATTGAGAAGACAGCAACAGACCTCAAATGCCATCTCTGCACAGAAGCTGAAGAAACCATGGACCGCCTGGTTAGGTGCTGCAAGAAGATCACATAAACTGATTACAAACAATGCATGACAGCAGCAACAATGGTGCACTGAATTATCCACAAGAAATTCCATTTTCCTGCAAGAAGAATCCATGGGACCACAAAGTAGACAAAGCAACAGAAAATGAAAATGAACAGAAATCCAAAGTGTTCTTGGATTTTGGAATTCAAACCGAGAGGCATCTGTTACACAATAGCCCAGACTTAACAACTGTTGGCAAGAAAGACATGAAAGTATGGTTGTGGCCATACCTGGAGACAACAAAGTAGAAAGGGAAGAATGGGAGACAATAACTAAATACAAGGTCCTGCAAATGGAAGTTGAACAACGGTGTCAAAAGAAAACAAGGATAGCACTGATAGTAATATGTTTCGTGGGTGCAAATCTGAAAAAAAAGGAGCACCAGTTGAATACTATCAGCATTAAAACAATCATTATCAGTTAATTTCAAAGGCAACTTTACGTGGAGCAACTTAAATTCTACGACAATACTTTTAACACTATAAAACAATGTCTGCCTCTCTCAGGTCTTTGGTAAGGACTCAAAAGGTGGATAAAAAGGCCAGATCCAATCTGAACCTCTGGCTGACTGACCAATGATAAATTTTAAATGTACATGTTACTCAATTCCAAGTGACACCGAAAAAAGGAAAGACTATCCAGAAACTGGAAGAAAAAGGAAGTGAAATTGCAAAGTGCTAATATATATTTGGTTTAACTTTTCAAAGAATACTTTTCCCCCCAAGTGAATTTCAAATTAGCAAGACAAGCACATTTTAAAAGAATTATTCAATTGGCAATTGAAATATGATTTATTTCAGATAACAGGTTTAAGATACTGAGGGCCATTTGACTTAGAACATATTCAAGATTTGATTTGAAAAAAAATACCAACCATAGATTATAATGGGGAAACTTCAAAATATCAGAAGCAATTTTATTTTCCGGCAGAATGGAATGAAAATAATTTGATTGGCAGACTCTCTATAGGATAGTTACCCTGCTAATTTTCAGTTTCATCATTTCCAGGGTTACACATATATAGTACATATATACCTATACATTTTAGGGCAAAGAGAACCAGAAAGAAGAAAGCAAAACACAGGTTTTAAGCTAATGAACAGCCTATAGAAAAGTTTGCTGAACCTGCCGAGGAAGTGTATTACTCCAGTGGAAGGAAGGAAGAAAATTTTAACTTTCCATTTGCTTTTCTGGTATGCCCTAGATGCTAATAACTGGCCACCAATTATGGATATATTTTTTTTGTGCCTCTGATCATTAATATTTCTAAGAGGCCAGGGATATTGGCAAACTGTTTGGCACTGGCCCTTCCTACAAAAGAACCCTTCACTACTGGCAAGGCCCAAGTTCTGTGAGAGTTGTGACTTAATTGGCAACAGTTGATGTTAGCAAGCTGGCAAGAGGTAGCAGGAACAGGACCAGCAGGATGCCTCTGTGAGATACAGTGCTACTAATAGAGCCAAGCCACAGAGAAAGATGCTGGCTATTTTAAAGCTCTACTGCAAATGTTATGATGCCCATAAACCTCTTTTCAATTTTAAAAAAAACCCTCTTTTTTCCCTTCTTTTTTTTCTTCTCTTTGATTTCATTTCAATGCACATTTTTTTTAAAAAATAGGTGAGGTCAGCCTCAAGCTCATATTCAATGCTGCATGCTCAGCTGAGCTCGCAGATATGTTGAAGGAACATCACAAAAATGTAAGATCCCATTAGCTTAAGAAAGAGGAAGGTTAAAGTTTGTAACAGTAGATTTAAGAGGCTGAAAACTGAAAAGATGAAGGTAACTGAAAGCAAGGTTAGCCTTGTCACTCCAAAAGAACTCTGCTAGGATGAAAAAAAACATTTAATGAGGATTAAACTGATTAGCTGTGGTATTCATGTCAATCAACACCTCTCACCCTGCATCCTTTTATAGGAAATCTAAGTTGCAGCATTCTATATTGTCCGCAGCAACTCCAGAAGCAATATAAATCCTTCAAATCTGCAAGATGCTTCAAAGATTAAAAAGTGCTTCAAAGCCACCTGATTCGGGGTAGTTACTTCCAAGCAGGAGTATCCGCTTCGATGCAAAATCTGCTTGAATGAATGATTTGATCAAACTGATGCCCGCTTTTGAAGCTTTCCACTTCCCTATTCTTCAGTGCTGTAGTTGAAAGTAAATATTTTAAATCACAGGTTATGCATAGATTGTCATAGATTTTAATTATTTGTGTCACCTTTACTATACCGAACAATTATTTTTAAAGTAATATATGCTATTAAAAGTGTTTTTTGAAGGGGGTAATGTACCCAAAGAAGGGTTGTATTGTAAAATCTGATGAAATTAATAAACCACCCAAGTGGTTTTGACATGTACTCTATTATGTTCTGCTCTTTTCACTGACAGAAGAAATATGGAGTGCATGCTAGTATTATTTATGATTTGCTATTTTCTTTTTAACAGTTAGGTGCTCGAGAAACTCTTCGGGATTGAAGAGCAGAATGCAAAGTTGCCATTACACAGCATTAAAAAAAAATAAATCCACCCAAGTGATTGATTTAACTAATGAAGTCCATGAATATATGTATTGTTTGAGAAAAAGACCCCTATCTAGAGATCAAATGCATCTGTCAATTTTGCTTTCATCCACAAAGTTTTCAGATCTTAATTTGTTTCTGCCCCATTTGTGAAGATATTTTAAAATGTTGCCAGGTTCTTGTTAAAAAAGATCAACCCAGCAAAATTCTTATCTATCTGCCCTGGCAAAAGGCAACAGATACAGCTGTTCTCAGCATAGAGCAGACCACAGTATGCTTTCTGCAAGTAGTTATTAAGATGGAAAGCCTTATTTTTTTTCTTAAAAAAAAAGAGAGCTTGATTTCAGCACTGCAAATATAGTTGAATAAATTAGGATTCAAGCCAGCCTAAGAGCTAAGCATTAAAAGCACAATGTTTCAACGGGGTTTCATCCCCTCCTCCCTCTACCCACCCAACTCAATTTTTTATAAATATATCACAATTTATTTCTGCCCCATATTTGAAGAAATGCACACGTTTTGTTAAGGTCTTATTGAAAGAGAGAAACCAAACCCCCTAAAATTCTTCCTTTTCTTACCCATTTCCATACTGTTCCCCACCCCTGTGTCACGAGATAGCGCTTTAGCTGAGAAATGTGATCTTGTATGTTTTATCCCTTAAAAATAAAAATGGAAATGGAGGCGCATTTTTCTGAATTCTCCGAACAGTATTTTTTAAAGAAACAAATGCAATCATTAGATGAGCTTCCCCAATCGTTCTTAAGAGCTCACGAAAAACATTTGTCTCGGCTTATCATGCGATGCCCGTGGCATGAATTAATCTTGCAGAAAGTGAACGCCATGCTATTGAACTCAGTGGAACTTACTTCTGAGTAATCCTGCAGTGAATGAGGTTTTGGGAGGGAGCGCCAATCCAACCCTCTTCCGTATTAAAATCTGGGAAAGAGAAATCTGAAAAAGCCAGCCCTTTGCCCGTAGCTTCTATTTCCCTCCCCCCCATTTTTTCCTTTTATTTATTTATCAAATTTATTTGCTGTGCTTTCCAGCATATGAGGCAGGCTTCTCTATGCCTTGAGCTATCCGGTATCCCTAATACATCAGCCAATTTACAGGACTCTTAAATGAGAGAATATTATCACAGCTCCTGTTCAGGGTCCCTTTAAGGGGAGGAGACTTAACGTCATCCCTCTCTGCCCTTCGACTCAACCTAGAGATCATCCAGACAGAGAACCAATTAGATTACTGCTGTGTGACATTTTTTAGATATGTGTTAGATTTTTAAGGGCTGAAAATAAAGAGACCAGGATGGATCCATTTCAGGCTTATTAGCCTTCTTCAGCTGGCCATACTCCTTCTACTGGGATTTGAACTGGTGCTTTCCAGCATATGAGGCAGGCTTCTCTATGCCTTGAGCTATCCGGTATCCCTGATACTCATTTAAGAGTCCTTAAATTCTCTCATTTAAGAGTCCTGTAAATTGGCTGATGTATCAGGGATACCGGATAGCTCAAGGCATAGAGAAGCCTGCCTCATATGCTGGAAAGCACCGGTTCAAATCCCAGTAGAAGGAATATGGCCAGCTGAAGAAGGCTAATAAGCCTGAAATGGATCCATCCTGGTCTCTCTATTTTCAGCCCTTAAAAATCTAACACATATCTAAAAAATGTCACACAGCAGTAATCTAATTGGTTCTCTGTCTGGATGATGTCTAGGTTGAGTCGAAGGGCAGAGAGGGATGACGTTAAGTCTCCTCCCCTTAAAGGGACCCTGAACAGGAGCTGTGATAATATTCTCTCATATGTATGTATGTATGTATGTATGTATGTATGTATGTATGTGTATATATATATATATATATATATATATATATATATATATATATATATATATATATATATATATATATATATATGTGTGTGTGTGTGTGTGTGTGTGTGTGTGTGTGTGTGTGTGTGTGTGTGTGTGTGTGTGTGTATATATTTGGAGGCTTAGTGAAGGCGGGAGGTGGGTGGGAGAAAAAGAATTGCAGAGTCTCATTTCTAAAACGAGGAAAAAGGGAGACTAATTCCCTGATTTAAAAGATGACAATTTGTCTGTGTGGCCAAATAGTCCTGTCAAGGCATCAGGAAATTTGGAGAGTTGCGTTCCGAGAGGATGCGCTGGAAAACATAGGTTGCCTCGAGCTCCTTGAAGTAACCTCTGAAGCACTAGAAGATGTTTTGCAATTTTGCCTTCTCATCTGCTCGGCTTTATCATGGAAGCAAATAGGGATAATGACAGTGCGTCCGTCATTTTGACTTAAATGCCAGTTTTTAAGTAATAATAAGCTCACAGCAGGTTTGATTTGGTCTGTACAGAGAGAGTACATGGGGTTATTTTCCTGTTTGCTTTCTTGTGGTGAATTATCACAATCCTCAAAGGCCAGGCAGTTGCTCTCTCTGTTAAAAAAACACACACAGAGGAAATGAACAATCAGCCCCCTCTGTGACACACTTAGCAGGATATGCTCATTTGTTGTTCTTCTGAGTGATATTTTGGAGGGGTGGAGGTGGAGCAAAGAAGAAATGTATATATATCACTGATTCTAGGGTGAAGCTGGCTTTCGTATAATGCAAGATAATAATGCTCTTTCTCTTTCCAGCTTTACCACCCCAAGCTTCTCCTGCCTGCACTGCGTTCCCTAATGGGAAATGTTAAAATCAGTGCTTATGATAATGCCCTTGTTCCCATGGACACCAGAGCACTGCAGAACCAAGATTAATGGAGGACCATTGAGACGGACCCTAAAAGATTGTCCCTCTTGGGTATTATGGTCTGTCATGCAGCATCCATTAGCTGCACAGTGCAGCCTCCCCCCCTTTGTCAAGTTGGTATCCCTGGGATCAAATAGAGCCACCACTAGATGGCATTTTCCTAGCACATCAACTGATCGTTTCACCCCTGCTTAATTGGTCTTATGGATCGGTTGCTGGCATAAATAAGTCCCTTTGATAGTTGGTAGAAGATATTATGACACTCCAGGGTACAGGAGGGGACATTGGCACTGTCTATTTCCCCCCTAGTCCTGGCGTCTTGGTGCCTCTGATCTTTCTGAAGATTCAGGGCACGTGCTCTTCATTACAGTTTGGGCACCAGGGACTTGTTGTTTTTTCTTTTTCTTTTTTTCTTTTTTTGCAAGATTAATGAGTGCCACGGAAATTCTCCAGCGCATCTCGATAATTAAGTCTTTGTTTATCAAAAAACAAGTTATATTAGGAGCAGAAAATTCGCAGTAATTATTCATAATTCTAACAATTCAAGTATAGCTACCTCATTTGCCTGGGTAATTCTGCTTTTTAATTTCTTGCATACATTTGCATATTAATTTTGCCCGTCGGCTGCAGCAGACTTTGACAGTTTGTTACTATGTGATGGTTTTCACAGGGGTGCGACTCAGTTGGGTGGCATTTCGACTGGGTGCAATGATAAATTATGAATTTTCTAATTTGCTGCATAATGAAGTAACCCCTTCCAGCCCAATTAAAAAAAAAAGAACAAGGAAAGCCAAGGCACACTATCATATATATATATATTCATATTCCAATTTATAGCAGCATTTTCATCCCACTGTAAAAAGCAGATGATTGCATTTTTACCCTTTCCAAATGATTCTTTTCCATACACTGAATACAGTGTACATGATTTATGTAGCCCCCGTCTGTATTCATATTTCAAATTGGCCACTTCTCTTCAACCACAGGGCAATCAGGGACGATAGTTAAGAAATCCAGACTTTATTTCTGATGCCCAATTTCATCTGCAGTATTCAGTTTGTGAGTGTGTGTGTGTGTGTGCGCATGTGCCCACGTGTGTGCATGCTCATGTGCATGCATCCATTTATCTGTCCTGGTACAAGGAAGAATGTCATTCAAGGGAACAAAATGAGTGTTTGTATTAACTGCATAAGCAAGAGGCAATAAGGGTGAAAATTAACTTCTAAGTACTAGCAGGGGCTTCCTTCTCATACCATGCAATTGAGAGGGGGGGAAATAGAGAAAAATAGACATTACTTTGGTGCAGTTGAGAATAAAAGGGACTTAATTGCAGGACATGGAGTTGTCATTCAATATTTTTGAATGTCTGGAGGACATTTGGTAGTCTACTGCAAAAGGCAAAAATCAAGCCGGTCCAAATGCTGAATAAAAGCTGTGAATGTTCATGCATCCAACACTTTAGGTAGACTGCAAGCCTGATACAACCCTGCCTTTAAAAGAGTGACAAGACTACCAATCTGTGGAATCATGAAACAAATGCCAGCATTAGGCAATTATCCGGAGTTTTAATAAAAACCAATTCCTTGGCATTTCGCCATTCTTAAAAATGTTATGTTCATATAACAAAGTGATGTACAACCCAAATGCAAACTCCCTCTCACAAATGGCTCTGCTGTTTGATTTTCCTAAAAGCTACAGCTGAGCTACCCCGGTTATCTATCTCACAAGATCTGACACTAATACACCACAATCAAGCACCAGAGAGCACAACATACAGCCACAAAATCTATTTTAGTTTTGAGTAAATTCAGTTTGAACAGGATAACTTTAAAGTATCCCTTGGCAGTTCTGAGTTGATTTGGTAGAGACAAGCTACAGGGGACACACACCTGCTCCTATGATGGTCGTATGTGCAGACCAAAAAGTCATTTTAATTCTGTGCTAAGATTTTCTTTTGAATTCTTAACCTTTTTTTTTTCTAATCTGGTAGAACAGAAATTGCCTTTCCTCCTCCTCCTCCTCCTCCTCCTCCTCCTCCTCCTCCTCCTCCTCCTCCTCCTCCTCCTCCTCCTCCTCCTCCTCCTCCTCCTCCTCCTCCGGCAAGGAGATTTCTGTTTCTATCCTAATTATTGGAGGGCTAACAGGAGTTCTAGAGTTGGACTTTTCAGAACTTTGAACAAGTGCTTTGATTTAAAAGATTTTATTGGCTCACCCTATCACCCCAAATCAGAACTGATTTGTGAATTGGAAACTTTGCTTTGCAACTGTGAATTAAATCAGATGGAATTGAAGTAGTTCACTTATGTATTGAATGGATAAGGCACTCAAAGATATCAAGGTACTGAGGATTTAATAGCTGCCAGCTGATGAAAGGTGGTAAGCTGTAATTAGTAAGCTGTTGCAATGTAAGGCAAGGCTGATGCAATGAAGCTGATTCATTGAAGCTATGGTATAACCCTTTTAAGTCTATGATGGGAGGGCCACACAAGTCTATAGAGAGGTGCCAATGAGAGGGTGCTTTTCTCTCTCTCTCTGTGTATCTCATTGTCAGGAAGTTGCAAAACATTCTCAGAGACTCTTCCCATCCTGCTTACAATCTGTTGCCTTCTGGCAGAAGATACAGAACAATTTAAACTAGGACCACACATCTTCTGAATAGCTTTTATCCCAGAGCTATAATTGTACTCAACAATGAACTAATGAGGCATCATCAGTGAGCTATTGGACAACGCTACTTGGTCTGTTGTGTGGATGTTTGGATGGTTTAGGGACAGGGATTTTTTGGTGGGTGGGTGGGGGGTGTTTGGGGATTGTTATGGGTGTTGGGCCTGGTCTCTGGGTGTTATGTGAATTTCGTTGTATGGGTATACTGTGTATATATGTACAATGGCAATAAAGTAAAGTATTCCATTTCTCTACATGTGTCCGAGCTGAATGGTAAGGGATTTTATTTACAACATGTATGTCTGTATATATTTCTGTATGTAAACCACTGTTAATTGTCTGAGGGCTCTGTGTGCTGTGTTTTGCTCCTGGGTTTATCTCAATACTAGACATGCTGCCAAAACTCTGACATTATCTCACTTTGGTTCTGGATAGAGCACCACTTGACCATGTTAGCGTGCCTTTTGGGGATCCTCCCAAGATTTATGGCTCCTGCTTGAAGAGCAGAAGGCAGTTGTGGCTAGGAGAGCCTTTTTCAAAAGTTAACTTCTGAATCAGGAGACTGAGTCACTCATACCTCAGTCATCTCTCATCTGTACTATTGCAATGTGTTCTACAACACATTGCAGGCTACTCTAGTTTATCTTGAAGAAGCTACATCTGGTCAGGCATGTGTTGGCATGAATAGTTATGGATGAACCTGAAACACTACTACCATGTCAGCTACACTGATTGCCTGTTGGCATCTTGGTGAAATTCAAGGTTTTGATAGTCATCTTTAAAGTCTTTTTTGGTTTAAGGGCTGGTTATTTTTGGGACCATCCCTCTCCAATTATCTCTGCCACTTCCATAATATTGATCAGCATTCATTAGGATCAGCATGCCCTGAAAGAATATCACTTTATGGGATCCTGGAATTGCGTCCTTCCCTTCTGTCCTCTGGTACAGCAGCATTGCCCTTGAGATCCACATGATTCCAACCAAACTGCATTTTTTGGAAGGCCATAAAGATACATTTCTGAGCCATGGAGTGTTGCAAACCCACTTGTGTGACCATTTTAATTTTGTACTCCCTCTCTGATCTTTTTATTCCCCCCCCCGCCCCCTATTATTTTAGTGTGGTTTTAACTCATCTTGTACACTGTCTCAAGTCATTTGAAAATTAGGTAGCCCTGCAAATCCAGTACATGAATAACTCTCCTGAATCTGCTATCGTAGACAAAACTGGGAGCAATAATAATAATAATAATAATAATAATAATAATAATAATAATAATAATAATAATAATTATTATTATTATTATTATTATTATTATTATTATTATTATTATTATTATTATTATTATTATTAAATTTATAACCCGCTCTCTCTCCCCGAAGGGACTCGAGGCGGGGCACAGGGAATTTAAAATACATATAAAATCACAAACATAGTACAATATTAAAATAAAATTAAACTAACCCTGCGCTAAAATCCCATATTAAAACTAAAAATTAGTCATTAAAAACCCTAAAAACAGTTGATTACCCCAGGCCAGCCAACCAGAAAAAGTGTGTTTTTAATTTTTGACGGAAGGAGCGGAGGTCCGTAGTTGTTCTAATTTCGGGGGGAAGGTCGTTCCAGAGGGTCGGGCCCGCCACAGAGAAGGCCCTTCCCCTGGGCGTTGCACGCTGGCACAGCCTAGTGGACGGCACCCGGAGAAGTCCCTCTCTGTGGGAGTGAATCGGCCGCAGGGATGTATGGGGCAGAATACGATCCCGCAGATAGCTAGGTCAAGGGGAGCAAGCAGGGCTCCCCTCCAAATTCTACACAATCATGCCCATTTCAGACAGAAAATTAATACAGAAACCAGGGAAATATCCCAAGGACCCTTCCTTTTGAGTGTAGGGAACAAAAGTTAAACTATTTTGGACTAGCCTTAAGAAAGGAGAGTCCCTTGGACTGCAAGGCAATCAAAATGTTCAATCCTAGAAGAGATCAACTGACTGTTCTTTAGAAGGCCAGAACCTGAAGATGAAATTCAAATACTTTTGCCACCTAACGAGAAAGAAGGAGTGACTGGGAAAGCCTAATGCTGGGAAAGATTGAGGGCAAAAGAAGAATGGGACGAGAGAGAATGAGATGGCTGGATGGAGTCACTGAAGCAGTAGGTGTGATCTTAAATGGACTCCAGAGGGTGGTAGAGGACAGGAAGGCCTGGAGGAACGTTGTTCATGGGGTCACGATGGGTCAGACATGACTTTGATACTAACAACAACAAAGAAGGGAGAGCATATCCAAAAGGAGTCCCACCCCCAGCTCCTAAATTTTCTGTTTGAAAAGATTTCCTGTGAGATTTCTTAATTTCTTAGATTTAGAAGCCACTCAACCCCAAAACAACTCACTGTAGCTTACATAATTAAAAGGGAAGATATGTGAGAGATTAGCAAAAGATCACTGGAAGAAATAGCTGGAAAAGAAAAAGCAGAGACTGGAGATGAGGGAGGGAGCTCTGGATCGGGACTCAGCAGGAAAACAAAGGAATAAAATTGAATTGCTCCTAAACCTTTAATTAAGTTGGAAATCTATGAAAAGCAAGGCTTATCCAGGTAAATATTGAATCACAGAGTAACAGGGAGCAGTTAGCTGCACTATCAGAATGTTATGCTTTAATTTCTGGGCATTGGTCCAGTTTTGCTTTCAATACAGTATCTTGATAGTTTCTGGTAATTTACTTGTTCCAGTAACTTACTTGGGTAAAACGAGCTCAGTTCTTGTATTTTTGTTTCATCTTAAGCTGTCCCTGATGTTCCTATAGCATTTTATGGAAGATCCATAAAGGCTACATATACTTCTCTGAAGTTCTTTTGTTCATTTGACTATCTAAAGCAGAGGTTCCCAAACTTGGCAACTTTAAGACTTGTGGACTTCAACTCCCAGAATTCTCCAGCCAGCAGAGCTGGCTGGAGAATTCTGGGAGTTGAAGTCCACAAGTCTTAAAGTTACCATGTTTGGGAACCTCTGACTAAAGCTAGAGAGTCTGCTCACAATCCCTCATTCATAATCACTCAGTCACTTCCCACTTAGATTGGTCTATGTGAGGGTCTCTTTGGAAAGCATATATAGGCTACAAATAGTACCAAATGTGGGAGTCTGGGCAGTGGTGGGTGCATCCCAATGTAACTTGGGTGACCATACTATTTCAGGTGCTGCATGGGTTGCCAGATGCAATTTAGGGTTCTGGTTGCCTCCTTTAAGACCGTTCCTGACTCCAGAGGCTACCATTTCCCCTATTCATTCTCCCATCCCATCAGATTACATTGGATAAACTCTCACCTAACCTACCTATCAGTGGTGGGTTTCTGCAGGCTCGCACCTACTTGCAAGAGCCGGTTGGTGAAATTTAGAGAACTGGTGAGAGGGGGTTCCACCGGCGTACCTGGAAGTAAATCTGGCCCGCTGCTGCCAGTGACCCAATGGGAAGGAAAGGAAAGGAAAGAAAGAAAGAAAGAAAGAAAGAAAGAAAGAAAGAAGGAAAGAATTTATCATCACAATTGAGTCCAAAATTTTGGTTGCTATGCAAGAGCATTGTTAAATGAGTTTCGCCACATTTTAAAAGGAGGCCACTCCCACCCTGTCACATGACTGCCAAACCATGCCCACAAAATAGGCCACACCTACAGAGTAGGTTCTAAAAAAATTTGAAACCCACCACTGCTACCTATGTAAGATTATCACTTACATGCCTTCTCTCCATACATTTTGGAATTCCTTTCCCATGGAGGTCTGGTCTGCTTTTTCCATTCTGGGTTTCAGGAGAGCAGTTAAGACCAGGAATTATATTTAACACAAAAGGGAGGTAGGCTGGAATTTAGTGGGTGCATGATGTTTAATTTTGTTTGTTTGTTTATGATTTTGAAATTGCCAATTGCATTTATATTATGGATTGGTTCACTGTTTTTAATGGGGTTGCTTTTTATATGCTGCTGATCTTGATAGTTAAGCCAGCCAGAGCTTCTAGGACTGAATGTCTTGCAAATGAAGTACTGACTTTCCTTTTCTTATTTTTCTACTTTTACTTGCAGTGCTTGCAAAAAAAGACAGTATGTGTGCTTTTTTCTTTGACCACCTGTATCAAGGGCTGGGGAGAAGGATTGTGGTGGTTGTTGACACAGACTTAAAATTTCCTTTTTATTTATTTAGTTATCTATCCATTAAACCACTCCAACTCTCACAAATCTAGGCAGTATACTGCAATTAAAATAATGCAAGAAATCCCAAAAGGGGAAACAGTAAATCCATTACAGATACGGAGCAGAACTACCACTTACCTCTCCTTGGGCCAGTTGGAAGATAAATCTCATGAAAGCACAGCAGAGTTGGGATGTTAGGGAGCTAAGAGGGAACCATAGAAGGCTTTCATGGTGGCCACCAGCATTGTGCCAATGGTGGTGCAGTGGTTAGAGTCAGTGGTGGGCTGCCAATTTTTTTTACTACCGGTTTGGGTGTGCTCGCATGTGCAATGCTGGGTGGATGGGTGGAGCCTCCCGCCACTGCTACTACTGGTTCGCCCAAGGCTTGACTCAGTTTTCCATCCTTCCAAGGTGGGTAAAATGAGGACCCAAATTGTTGGG
This sequence comes from Rhabdophis nuchalis, assembly GCA_039707465.1. Lineage (NCBI taxonomy): Eukaryota > Metazoa > Chordata > Lepidosauria > Squamata > Natricidae > Rhabdophis > Rhabdophis nuchalis. Next base: position 61,299,589 of record CM077643.1, on the reverse strand, counting down.
GACAGGCAATATGCTGACTCTGTAAACTGATTAGAGAGAGCTATAAAGCACTGTAAAGCAGTATATAAGTCTAAGTGCTATTGTTATTGTGAATTGAACCCAGAAGCAACTGGCAGCTATACAGCTTATGAAATAGTGACCTTATATAAATTAACTGAAGAACATCGAAACTACCTGTGCTGCTGAATTTTGGAATTGCATTGTGATTTTCAAGGCAGCCCCAGATACAGAATATTTGCAGCCATGCAAATGAGAGATGGCTAACATGTAGAGGTATTGAGAGAAATATCTCCATGTAGGGTTACAATTAGTGCATGAAATAAGGCCCTCTTAGTTACAGTTGCCACTTCCTACTTAAGTAAGAGCTGTGAATCCAGGAGGATCCCCATATTATACATGGCTTCCTCCTGGGGAATAACCCCATTCTCAGTGGGGTTATTCCCATTCCCATATTCACCATTAGAATAGAATAGAATAGAATAACAGAGTTGGAAGGGACCTTGAAGGTCTTCTTGTCTAACTCCCTGCTTAGGCAGGAAACTCTACATCACTTCAGTCAAATGGTTATCCAACATCTTCTTAAAAACATTCAGTGTTGGAGATTTGGATTAAGATGCCAAATTTTTGGAACAGAAAATTCTTGAATCCAAAGTTACTTGGTTTTGCAAAGTTTGAATCTGAGCTCAGGCTGCGAGATGCCCTATATTTGTTTGTTTGCTTTTAATTGGAGCAGGACACTTCAACTTCAAGAAAGTTCTTGACAGGCTCTTTGATAAACTACTTAAAAAGCTGTTGTGCTGTTGTTTCCTCCGACGTTTTAATTTTTTTCTTAGATCAAAAAGCCTAAGGAGACAGGGAGTTTGCACAGTTATGAAGAAATATTGTTTTATCGCTTTACTATTTTATGGCTGTTTTATAGTTATTGGTTTACTGTTGTTGTGAGCCACCCGGAGTTGTTTTAAGATGGGCGGCCATATAAATCTTTTAAATAAAGAAATAAATAAATAAGCACAATTGCTGCCCGCAATAATACATTCAACTCAAATAGGCTGAAAAGAATTTCTAATTTCCCTCGTCTACAATAGAGAATCAGAAGTCTTTTTGTGTGTGTAAAGAATGAATACTTTCAGAACCTTGGCACAGTTTTGGCACATTATTACTATTTGCTCTACCATCTATACAGTACAATTGCAGCTATATGTCATTGTAAACAAACATTCCAGTTGATGCCCCATAATCTCAATGGTCTCCTCCATTTTGTGTCTGCACAATTATCCCTGAATGAAGTCATGCATTTTGTTTTTGTCGTTCTACACGAGAAATGTATGTTTGCAAAAAATCTGTTACAGAAGCAGACTTCAGAAGAAGACTAACTGCAGGTGATAGTCTTGAGAGCCTCGGTGGCGCAGTGGTTAGAGTACTATACTGCAGGCTACTTCTGCTGACTATCGGCTGCCTGCAATTTGGCAGTTCAAATCTCACCAGGCTCAATGTTGACTCAGCCTTCCATCCTTCCGAGGTGGGTAAAATGAGTACCCAGATTGTTTGGAGCAATAGACTGACTCTGTAAAACTGCTTAGAGAGGACTGTAAAGCACTATAAAGCGGTATATAAGCCTAAGTGCTAGTGCTATTGATGGTAAACCTGGCTTTGCTTCCAAATAATGTGAAATAATCTTGGATGAAATATGATGGTTACAAAAAAACTGCAGACTCACCAACACATATTGGACATCTAGAAGGTTGGGGAGAGCGAACTGTTGGTACTGCATTGATACCCTTCAAGCCCCTGTAGAAATCAGTGTGGAATGATCATAAAGGGATCCATTAGAGCAAAATGACTCTGTTGTCTTCAAGGGGATGTATGTACACTTTAGTAGATCCAAGAACAAAACACTTTTTGATAGACCTAACTCTGAAGAACTTCTTAATAAAGTGTAGTTTTATATGCAGCCATTAACAATCGTGCAGCCATTAACAACCGTGCATCTTTCTGTAAGGTTAACTGAAATTAAAGTAGGAGAGACTGGAAGGCAACTTTTTCATGAATTTGCCTTTACCTGGAGGTGAAACTGCGCACTCATCATGCTGGGTCATTGTGGAAGATTAATATGGAAAGGTTTAGTCACCTTGTTAAAAGAGCGCTCTACAGTTGTTATCACTGCTCTGTTAGGGTGTTGTGTCTTGGAGTGCTGCCCGAGAATTCAGTGCGCAAAAATGATATGTCTATGGCATAATTCCATATCAATTCTCATTATATATATAAACCCTACTTTACCCCTGATGTTTCTTCAACATGAAAGATTTTTAAGTCAGGAATAAAAATGGTGTTGGTTTTAAATTTTCATTGTAATAAATAAGGCACATGGTTTCCTCAACATTTATTATATTTCTTTTATGTTATCTACACTGCTTTTCTACAGTGATTCCATAAATAGATGGGGTCAATTGAAGAATGTCTTGTTATTTTGACCATTTCAAATCTGACAAAGGAACTTTCTGCAAATTTAATTAAGGAAAAATGCAATGAGAAAAATATAAAAAGATGAAATAAACATGATTTTATTTCTCTATAGAGTATTATTCAACAACTGTTGTCAAAGTTGCATTCTATAGGTGTTTGAACCAAACAAAAGATGAATTTGTATGAATAAAAATCGAGGCACATTTAAAACTGGTTTCTCAAAGACCTGAAGGAATGGAGCCAGATTCTTCCTCCTAAGACATTTTCAGATGTCTGTGGGCAGCTCACCACAGTAATAGTATAGCTGACATACAACTATAATTGATACATAGTGGTCATTAAGTGGGTGACCATGTCTAATTTTATGAATTTTTTTGTGGCAGTTCTTAAGTGAATGCCAGGTCATTAAGCAAACATGACAGTAATGTGGTGGTCATTAAATGAACCCAGTTTCTCAAATAGCATTTTCTTTGCTGAAAATTGGAAAATAGAACATAAAATCATAGGGCTAGAAGGGATATCAGAGGTCTTCTAAACCAGGGGTCTCCAACCTTTGCAACTTTAAGTCTGAAGGACTTCAGCTCCCAGAATTCTCCAGCCAGCAAAGCTGGCTGGAGAATTCTGGGAACTGAAGTCCTTCAGACTTAAAGTTGCAAAGGTTGGAGACCCCTGGTCTAGATCAACCCTGGCTCAAGGCAGGAGACATTATACAAACCCAGTCAAATGGTTGTCCACCTCCACTAATGGAGCAACCACAACTCCAGGAGAACAACTAATTGATTAATAGTTCCCACCATCAGAAATTTTCTCCTTATTTACTCCTACAAGAGGGTCAACCTAGAAGAAAGGGCTTCGTATAGGCATATTTGCCCAGTAAGTTCACTTTTACACTTCCACTGCCAACTTGACTGGACTTTCCAGAAAAGGCATAAAAGTTTCCTTCATATTTGAGTCTTCAGGGTGTGTTTTTGCCTGTGGATGATGGATGTAGTGATACATGGGCCATTATCTTTGTTTTATACATCACATTTTGTATATCACTTACTAACTCCAATTTTTATGCGACTTCAAATTAAATAAAATGTCAGTACTAGAAATATTCTGTGGAACTTCCTAACCCATTGCCGACTGCAGCATTTGGATTTGCTTATGTACTGTATAGTTTATAGTTTATAGTTTATTTGATTTATATATCGCTCCTATCTCCGCAATGGACTCAGGGCGGTGCACAGGAAATTAAAATACCACAACAGACAACAATAAATACAATACAATGATAAAATACAATTAAATTAGATAACCTGTGCTAAAATGTTTAACTAAAAATATTAAAATCCCCTACCAATCCAATTAAAATTTTATCTGATCTAAAATCTAAGCTAACATCCAAACCAAAATCTAAACTAAAATCTAAGGTAGGCCAGCTAGATGGAAAAAATACATTTTGAGTGATCGGCGAAAGAGGCGAAGGTCCGTGATGGTGCGAAGTTCGGGGGGAAGGTCGTTCCAGAGGGCTGGACCTGCCACAGAGAAGGCCCTTCCCCTGGGCGCCGCCAGCCGGCATTGACCGGCAGATGGTACCCTGAGAAGGGTATAACTTTAAGAAAAATTGGAAAGCTGTGACTGTGAAAGTTAACTAGATTTAAGTTTATGTATTAGTTTGAGAATAAAAACTTACGTACGTTTGCATTCATGTACGATCTATATGGATTTATCTCCTATACCTATGGTGGATTTCCAGATATTGCAACGGGATCTCTCCTACTGGTTGCAGTAAGGTTCCAGGTTGAATAGGGCCCCCAACAAAAAAGCATATCATGAACCTCTTGCTTCGGGATTGTCATTTACTGGAAGTGCTGTATGTTAATCTGCTACTTAGCAGAGACAACAGAAAGAGGCTGGCACAGTGAGATACAATGGACAGTGACTGAGGCTGGTGCATTGTAGCTTTGTCATCAGTTTAATCATAAAAAGAAACATTTGGGCCTGCTCTTTTAAATGATAATCTTGCACCTATTCATTCATTTCATTCTTTCCTTTGCATTCATAAAGCCTTAGTGTAGGATACATTCTTGGGTTTTCTCTTGTAGGGAGTACATTTGTCTGGATGAACAGGAGTTCCATTTCTTTTCCTTTTTTTCCTTTTCCCTTTTTCCTTTCATCTCCTCCCCTCCCCTCCCCTCCCCTTCCCATCTCCCCTCCCTCCTTTCCTTTCCTTTCCTTCTTGACATAAGCCACTCACAGTTCTGCAATCAGGTTACCTCTAAAATTGTGTGTGTGTGTGTGTGTGTGTGTGTGTGTGTGTGTGTGTATGTATGTATGTATGTATGTATGTATGTATGTATGTATGTATGTATGTATGTATGTTAGATTTTTAAGGGCTGATTTAATAATTAAGAGACCAGGATAGATCTATTTCAGGCTTTTTAGCCTTCTTCAGCTGGCCATCTTCTACTGGGATTTGAACCGGCATATCTATCTATCTATCTATCTATCTATCTATCTATCTATCTATCTATCTATCTATCTATCTATCTATCTATCTATCTATCTATCTATCTATCTATCTATCTATCTATCTATCTATCTATCTATCGAGAATGGAAATCAAGGTCTAGTCTGAAGCAGACTATCTTTAGTCATCTGGTGTTTTTGCTTGCTCCCCGGTCTGTGTGAGAACAAAACAATTGCTTTGGGGAAGCCTATTGTTCCTCAGCCTTCAGCATTTCAGTTCAGAGTAACCTTATAATTTACCAACCAGCCTCTATCAGCCCACAAACCCTTTTGTTATTTGGCAAGTGAAAACTAATGTTCTTATTTTCCTTACTTTGCCACGCAGGAGGAAAATATTCCATCTGATGAATGAAAAGTTGTTATTTTTAGGGAACAGCACCAGGGAAGACAGCAAATTTGGGAAGAGCTAAACAGTCTCTTTTCTGTAATCCATGAGGCATTCACACATGAACCATATGGGCAAACATGAAATAGGAGAAAAATGGTAGCAAACACAATTAAACTTGATGGTACAGCACTTAAAATAAAAAGAGAATTCTTTCTACAGTGAGCTTCTGTCTGACTTAGTTTCCTGGAGTCGGTTAGGTTTTTTGTTTTTTAAACCAGTAAAGGAATTTGTCACTAAAAGCAAATTTTGAGGAAGAGGGGGAGAAAAGAAATGTAACTATTTTTATTATGAAGCCTGCCACTAGAAGGCAGTGTTTGCCACTGATAAAACATGGAGAAAATATCCAAATCTTGTTTCAGCTTGAAACCAAAGAGATATTTGTTTGTATGGTTGTTGTACAGGTATTGGAAATGATTTGAAAGAGTGATCATTACCTGTAGTAAGTCCTTTCATACTACTTTCATTTCTGGCAAATATGCTCCTTAGGTTTTTGATATGAAAACCTGCAAGACCTCTTTAATCAAAAATAAGTCTAAAGACAGTGGCGTAGGCACCATGGGGGGGGGGGAGGGAAATCACTACATTCAATTCTTTTTCAATACATGTATAGCTGCATGTATGTGTCCAGTAACACAAATACATAAGAAAATATAACTAATATCATGATGGGTGACCATCCTAGGTCTATTTAGTTGCACAGTGACTAAACAACTACACGGATAACTCACTACTCTTCCAGCATTGAGCCACATGACTTCCCTGAATTGGTCCTACCTTTTTCTATACTCACTCAAGCTGGTAGCTAGCATTGGAAATTCCCAAAATTTAATTATCTGCTGTGGGGAAAAAACATTTTTTTCTATCCTGATTCTTCCAAGATTCAATTTCATTGAGTGACTTCTGCTTTTAGTATTTTGGAAAGGAGAAAATGGCTATTCCATGTCCATTTTACCCACACCCTCCATAATGTTATAATATCATGTCTCTAGTCATTCATTTCGTTTCTAGATGTTTGTGTGGATATGTGTATTTCTTTCCTTCTCTCTCTCTCCATCTCTCTCCTGTTTGTTTTTGCATTCTTTCTGAAATTTTTACTTAATATCTCTGTCAAATCTGATTGAGAACTTTAAAAGGCTATTTGCACTCAACAATTAATAGCCTCTATGGGAAGGAGCCTCTCTAATATTGCTTTACTACATATCAAGTCAAATCGGTTCCTGACCAGCAGTTATTCTCCAGGGTTTCTGGCAAAAACTTTAATAATAATAATAATAATAATAATAATAATAATAATAATAATAATAATAATAATAATAATAATAATAATAATAATAATTTATAACCCGCTCTCTCTCCCCGAAGGGATTCGAGGCGGGGCATTTAATTTTAATCCTATTTTGAGATGACAAAGTTTGAAGCTGAGACCTTTTGTAGACAATGCAAATTTGGGTTTTGCATTCTAAAATAACTTGCTTATTATTTCTGATTGTTTTTAAAGACTGCCTTTTCTTATTCTTATTGTCTGTACTTAACTTGTGTATATTGTTACAATGTATTAAACCATAAAACCTATCTTAGAAGCCAGTCAATTAAACTGGTGCTCTAGATATTTTTGAGCAAGATTCATTCAGGCAGATGATCAAGCAGTATTCATCCCAGTGGTGGGTTGCAGGCGGTATATTCCAGTAAGGGCGTACCAGAGCCTGCCCGGAGCATTGGGTACTATTCCAGTACGGTGCTCTGAAGGGCCCACCCACCCGCCCGAGCTCCTTATCGTGTTTAAAGCTGTCGGCGTACAGCGCCTGCGTGATGCTCCACCAAGCAGCTGGAGCGTTGTGTAGGCTTGTGGAAGCGTCATTTGCAGGTACAATGCATGGGCGCACTGCGCATGTGTGCATACGTGCCATGTGCATGCATGTGGGCGACGCTGGGCCGGTTCCAACTGTACCGGTTGGAATGGGATCCAGAACCCACCACTGACTCATCCCAATGGTTATTCCCATGACATATACAGAACATGCAGGTCATCCCACATCCTATTTCCTGTCCACAGAGGAACTATAAGAAATGGATCCATTCACCAGTTTTTTGTTCCAGTGGTTCCACTGTCCATGGAAACATCTTTAGTTAACCATGGCTTAACCATTGTTTCTTTAGAAGTCCTTTGAAATTAATTACAAGAATCCTTCCTGTGGGTTGTTTTTAATTTTATTTTTAAAAATGAAGAAGTTTGAAATTAATTATAAGAAACCTTCCGATGGGAAAATGTTGATTAGAAAAAAACATGATAAGAGGGAACTTTGAAGGTAAGACTCTAGAGAAAACCAGAAAGAACTAAAAATTGTAATTAAAGGAGAAGAGACCCATTAATACTGAACGGAACAAATGACTCTAATTGTGGAAGAATTCAAGGATATTTGGGAACAATGCATACAAATAGTTCTATCAAGGTTGTCTTTTACTATAAAAATGGACTTAAAGAGGTTATAGAAGAGGAACAGATCCTACTGGACAAAACTGAGTGAGGCTAAGTTGAATGTGGATATAAAAATAACAAGCTACAATAATGATATGAAATGAGATGTTACGTTGGTTTCAATTAAAACCAGCAGATATCTTAACAATTAAAAGGGATATACAAATAATGAACTAGAAAGCTGACTTTGATAGCTTGTTTTTGCTGGATTTATAAATAAGATGTGTTAAAGTTTTGAAGTAGTTCTAAGAACATACAAAGGAAAAATGAAAAGAAATCAAATGATGGGACATTATTTAAAGGAATAAAAATCAAGATTGTTAAAAATAAAGGGAAAGAATGTAAAGTTGGCTTATTCAATCAAGGTTAAAATAAGTGTTACTGTTTCTGGTAACTCTTAATGGATTTGTGCTGACAAGTAAGAAATGATGAGGGCTTCAAATATTTGTTTATAGGTAAGAGGTATGGGAAAAGGGATTTTTGCTGCATTTTTAGAGAATGATAAATACTTATGCTAAAAGTAAATGTGGGTCTATAAGATAAAATTGATTTATTGGGTTCAGATTAAAATGTATTATATATCTTGTTATTTCTGATAACTCCTAAGTGTATTTTTACTGATTAAGATTGAATGGTGGGGCTTTAAGAATTTGTTTATTTATGAGAGAGAAGATATGGAAAGAAAATATCTTTCTGTGTATTATTAGAGAAGGTGATATGCTGTTGAAATGGTCTAGTCTTGTTGAAGTACTTGTCCTGATGAAAAAGAAAAGTTATTTCTTTATATATCATATTTTCTTTACTATGTATTTTCTTTTTTCACACTTTTTAAATTGTTTTATATTTTTCTTAGTTTGTATTTGTGAACTCCCTTATATTTAAAAAAACAAAGGTGTCGGTATCTGGCTGACTTTGTTTTGAGAGTTAGGTGTGTGTGTGTGTGTGTGTGTGTGTGTGTGTGTGTGAGAGAGAGAGAGAGAGAGAGAGAGGGGCAAGGGAGAGGAGAGTCAGAAAAAGAGAGGGAGGGAGGGAGAAAGAGAGAAAGAGAGAGAGAGAGAGAGGCAAGGGAGAGGAAGAGAGAGAAAAAGAGAGGGAGGGAGGGAGAAAGAGAGAGAGAGAGAGGCAAGGGAGAGGAAGAGAGAGAAAGAGAGGGAGGGAGGAAGAAAGAGAGAGAGAGAGAGAGAGAGAGAGAGAGAGAGAGAGGCAAGGGAGAGGAAGAGAGAGAAAAAGAGAGGGAGGGAGGGAGAAAGAGAGAAAGAGAGAGAGAGGGAGGGAGAGAGAGGTTACTACTTGAATAAAACACATGTAGGGAATGCCAGGGCTGGACATTAAATTGAGAAAAAAACCCCATGCAACAAACTACCATCTTTGAAGAAGGGTCACTACTTCTGCACCGCTACTGCGAAACCAACATACAGCAATCCATTAAGTCACCAAATGTTCAGTACACAAATTCAATTTTATTTCAGAGTAACATCCAAAACATCAAAGCAATTTTCAAGCATGTTTCTTTAAAAAACGAACCAATTCTTTGTAATAACTATCTGAATGTAGAAAGGATAAACAGAAAACATGAACAACCAGGCTTTTTTGTTTGCAAAGGAAGTTCCACGCCTAGAAGGAAGCCAATCTAAAACAGTATTTCTCAAACTCAGCAACTTTAAGATTTGTAGACTTCAACTCCCAGAATTCCCCAGCCAGCACACAGTCTAGCTTAGAGTTGCTAAAGCTTGAGAAACACTAATCTTATACCACATTGCAGGATTTGAAGCAAGCCGTTCAGTACTTTTTATTCAAAGCAATACAACAAATCATTTAAAATATAATCCTAAAAGCTACTTTAACATTTTGCATTTCTCCCCATTCTTTCATATGCTGAGCCACCGAGTTCAATTGAAAAAAAAAAGATTTTTAAAAACCTAATATGAGATACAGTGAGAAGAATCCTTGAGTTCAATCCATGCTGTACACACAGGCACGCACAGAGAGTATATTGCACTGAAGATAACCTAATGTGTGTTTATAAATATATGTTCTTGTGTGTGTGTGTATGATTCATATAATCTTTCCAGTATATAAATAAAATCTGTGTGCATGCATGAACATTCTCTCTTTCATGCACACAGAAGGCAATTGAGGAATGACATGACATTGACCATGAAAATAGAAGCAGGTGTATTCTTGGTTTTGCTCCCCTGCTGTTGGGCAGAACTTTTGCAAAGCTGGTGGGAGTAGCAAGAAATATTTCTTTATTTATTTAGTGTGTCAAACATGTACGAGATAACAGGTATAAGTATAAACATGGACATGAACACAGGAAATGGGTACGGATAAATGGGGACAATAGAACAGGGACGGTAGCCACGGTGGTGTGCATACTCCCTCACAGACCTCTTAGGAATGGGTTGAGGTCCACGCTAGACAATTCAAGGTTGAAGCTGTGAGGGTTTGAGGCTGTAACAATGGAGTCAAGTAGAGCATTCCAGTCATTGACCACTATGTTGCTGAAGTCGCATTTTATGCAATCGAGTTTGGTTTACCTTGAGTTTGTATCTATTGTTTGCCCGTGTATTATTGCGGTTGAAGCTGAAGTAGTTGACAGGTAGGACATTGTAGCAGACAATTTTGTGAAAGAGCGTGGGTCCTAAAACCCTTCCTTGTGCCAGAGTTGCAAACCACTGGTCCAGAACTCATATATACACCTCAGGATGTTGGGAGCCTGCAAGACAGAGGCAAAATTCCCGCTGCTTCTCTCTCCCTGACTCCTCTGACTTCAGCCTGCCCCCCCCTCTCTTCTAGCAGCCAGCCTCTTTGTCGACACTTGATCATTTACATCAAGTTGACATTCGCAGAGTTTACTCAGGGGTCTGTAATTGTATTCTTTCACCGGTTCTGCATTACCAACCATGAAAATGGAATCTTATCATCCCTGACCAATTTTTAATGTACAAAATGATTTGGCCGAGGTTCAAAGGGAGCCACAATTGAAATCAGGTGAATGATACATGTAGTATTTTTCAGTTTCTCCGTGCCTTGATTTGATTTTTAACCCCCCCCCCCCCACTTTTCACATATGGCATAGAAGAAGAAGACTCTTTCTCTCTCTTTTTTTAAAGCTGTATAAATGCATATATACTCGGCACACCTATCAGCTTATGGATAGAATTCCTTTTGGGCACCTACCTATCATTTAAATGTACTTATTCACAGTATAAGGGAGGACAATGAATTTTCCTATAATCCCTGAAAAGCAATCAGAGAATTGGAAGAAACTTAAATATTCCTGATTAGAGCTGTGGGATTAATAGGACATTGATTAAATGAAAGCTATCGCCAATGCAAAAGAGCAATGAAGCTGCTGAGGCACCCTCAGACAAATAATAATAACAGCAATGAAAGAAATCTGTGTGCATTAACATCATAAAGAGCAGCATAAACAACGAGGAGTCCTATCTTTTTGAAACGCACACTATTTCCAAGGGATAGCAAGCGCCATTCCTTTGGCAGAATGGCATGCCTTCTCGCATCCTTGATGTCACACAGTTCAGACTGAAGCCAAAACAAAGAGGGGAAAATGGAGGAAAGCTGCTCCCAAATAGGAAACTTTGGGAATCTGCCACAGTCTTAAGAACATCTAGTAGGTTTGTTGAACCAAGGGATGCTTTTTTCAGAATAGCCACTTACTACTGAATCCTTACTACTTGCTACTTACTACTGAATCCAAGGGAAGAGGATTGCTCTGTAAAAAACCCAAGATTCCTTGCCAGCTCATCCTGTCACCACAGAACTTCTAAGTGTTTGTTAAAATCAGTGCAAGGATGGAGCTTGATTCTGTAATTACATTTGTCTACTTAGAAGTAAGTGACATTGCCTTAAAGGGTGTGTGTATTGGGGGATATTAGGATTTGTTTTGTATCCTACTGTACCTCTCTCTTTTGTCCTGGGTACCAGGAAAGCATTCTTGGTTAGCATTCTCAAAGAAGCATGGTTTATTTATTTATTTATTTATTTATTTATTTATTTATTTATTGGACTTCTAGACCGCCCCATCTCCCCGAAGGGATTCGGGGCGGTGTACAGGTACAAATTAAAACCATTACAATCAATAATACATATAACTAAAATCGAATTAAATAAACCCCTGTACAAATTTATAAAAATTAAAAACTTAACCTTAAAACCAAATCGCAAAATTAAAAATACAAACTGAGGTGGGAAAGCTGGAATTAGGCCAGGCCGGCTAGATGAAACAAGTGGGTTTTGAGTTTCTGGCGGAAGGAGCGGAGGTCCGTGGTCGTTCTAATGTCAGGGGGAAGGTCATTCCAGAGGGTCGGGCCCGCCACAGAGAAGGCCCTTCCCCTGGGCATCACCCACTGGCACAGCCTGGTGGACGGCACCCGGAGAAGTCCCTCTCTGTATGAGCGAATCGGCCGAAGGGATGTATGGGTGAAGTATCAGACTCGTAAAAGTGCTGAGAACCGAATGCTAGCAGAAGTCATCTGCAGATTTAAATATTACAATCCTGTTCTCTAATAAGATATATCTGAATAACTGCATTTTTCTAGTTTAATATTTTTCTTGCAGCATTTTAAAAAAAAAGCCTTTAAGCAATTTAGCACTACTGATTTTTTTCCCAGATACTGGCAAATCTACTAGCATATAGGGTTTTGTTCAGAAACAAATTAAATAGTTTGGCTTGTTAGTAAAGCTTTAGAATTCCATGCTGTAGCTTAATTAATCATATGGTACAGTGCTGCCAATTTCTCATAGATTTTGCCACAAGGAAAAAGGTGACGAGGTCACTTTGGAGGCCTATAGCTCTTGATTTAAACCCTTTTAGCACTTCTGTGTTGTGAGGCTTATAGTATTATTTCATACGTAAATGACACAGCTAAATATTCCATTTGCTCTATTAACATAACATTAAAGGGCTTCTTTTTTTTCCTTGGGAGATAATTAGTTGATATCCCATTGAAGTTCTAATTTGTTTCTGGAGAAAAGCCTGTAATTGGACATTGTTCTTATCCAAATGAAGAAATCTCATGTCTAAGTGGCTGTTTTTATACAGAGAGAGCTAAAGATGCTTTAGCTGATGCGAACTTACATTTGATTTACATTTGGCAGTGCTGCCCAAGCCGTTGATGTAATCTTCAGATGGTGAAACCAAAACCAGGGTTAAGGCTCTCAAAAACATTTGATTAAGAAAAATTAAGAAACGTCAACTGCTGGAATAAGTTTAGACTACCTTGCTACAATCAAGGTTAATTTTTTTTCAGAAGAATTTCCATGAATGGATAAAACTAACCTAAGGGTTATTTTTCAGATGTCTGGCTCTAAATCAGCTGTAATTTTTATTAGTTTTGACCTTATATCAATATCGGTTATCATTTCTCATGACACAAATTCCTCTGAATACAGACTCATTTTTTAGACTATGGTCAGAGGGAGATTGCCAGGAGCTATCAAGGTCAACTGCCCAATTATTTTATGTGTCTGTCATTGGGTGTTCTGCATCTTCCTGATACGTAAAAAGCACATGCTTAGTCCCCAAAACCCTCTTTTTATTTCAAAGGCTGTGAATTATGTTCATTCACAGCCCGTAATGAGTCCCAAATAGCTAGAAAGAGATCTACAGTAGGCTGCCAAAGTCCTTCGGGATAAGGCTGATGAGCACTCACCTTTATCTTCCTTGAAACGCTGCCAAAGCAGTAATTGGTAATTAGCTTGGCAAGGCCACACAGAGCAAAGAATCAAAATGGAGTTCAGAAGGTAAACTGACCAGTACGAACCAAGTTGCTTCCTGCAAAGGCTCATGTGCCTTTGCTCCTCCTTTATGTCCTATGGGAGGGGGCAATCACCTCCAAGATTTACTCCTGAGCCGTCCCTTCTGTCTTAACTGTTCTTGCTTTCTGGCAGCTCTGCGTATGCGCGCACTGGGAACAGGGGTAGCCTGTTCCTCTGACTCACTGCTGTCCGATTCTGGAAGCTCTGGATGCAGCACATAACTCCCGATATCCCTGGCCCCCTTTCTGCCTCTAATGTAGAGCCTTCGTCTGAGTCTTCACCAGACTCCAGGACTGGCCATGTTCCTCCCCAACCTCCTCGCTGTTCGACTCGGCTGCCAGTTCCACAGGCTGCTAGCATACTGCAATATTGGGCTGGGTCAGGTCAGAATCTTAGGGGCTGGCAGACTATGTCCTGCTGTGAAAAATGGGCTACAAAATAAAATTGTAAACATATGAAATTAGATTGTCACGAAGAAACTTCTTCAGACAGAGGGTGAAGTTCTAAGATTATCACAAGGACCAGTTCTAAGCAGTCCTTCCATCTCCTTTAGGTTGCAGAGATCAAAGCAAAGAGCTTTTTAAAAATGCTTAGGTGACTCTTTCAAAAAAACAAACAAACTGGGACTAAGTCAGGGTTTACCTCCCTTAACGTGGTCCAGCTAGTGTCAGTTCTGCATTACATTAAGTTAGCAGGTGATCCTGGGAGCAGTGCATGATCAAGGTTATGACCAGGTCCATCCAAAGAAACTTGCCCTATTAGCTTCGAGAGCTTAGAGTAAATGAATTAAGAGATAGGCTTGATAGGATTTTATTAAAAATACACACACAAGGACACATAATAATGAATAAGAGGGCTTAACTGAACCTACCTAAAGCATTCCTTTTCTGGCTCACTTTTAAGAATAAATACCTTAAAGATTTTGGATATAGCTTTGCTCAGGAGCCATTCCTGTCTTATTTAAGTGGGTTCAGTCATTCCCTCAAAAGACCAACGTGTAGGATTAAAATTTTATGCATGAAATATTTCATGTACAGTAATTACATAATAAGAACTGGCATTTTATTTGTTTGTGCATGCAGGAAGAATAGGAAGTGTGTAATCATTTGTATCCAGATGCTATTTTATTAACATCCAGACTGTTCATTTTATAGATATTCGGCTTTTTAAATTTTCTGTTACAATTTATTATTATTATTATTTTTTCTTTGCCAAATCTTATCTGAAAAGTAGTGCCCTGTTCGGTGCTCTCTCCCTGCTGCCTCTCTTAAGAAAAGGTAACCCAAGTGGAAAGTGAGTGAGCAGAGAGCTACAGCTGTTGCCACTTCTGCTCCAGAGCACAATTTTAGGAATTAATGGCATCTAATCCTGAAAATAATATAGATACTGAATGGTGTGAGATTCTGAGCTGCCAAGATGAAGTCTCTTGCTCTACTTCATAAATATGTTTATAAGAGTGTGCCCTAATCTTTTAACAGCAAAGAAAAATCTATCTAGATCTTCCTTCATGTTTATCACCGAGCGTGGTGACAGATGGAAACTTCAGTGAGAATACATTTTCTACTTAAATACCGAGAAGATAATTAAAAATTTAGAAATTATTGTTTCTGCAATGAAAATATTTCCCTGCTCCTGCTATTTAACTCCGATGATTTATAAATACTTTGAAATGTGTTATCCTTAAATTTGCTGTCCTTTTCTTAAAAAGACACAGTACTATGGAAAGTAATTTCATCAATAATCTCATGTAATGAGTGCTACATTTTTCCAAAATTTTAAAATACAGATAGCCCTTGACTTACAACAGTTCATTTAGGGACTGTTCAAAGTTACAATGGCACTGAAGAAAATGACTTATGATAGTTTCCCACACTCAAACTTTTGTAGTATCCCCATCAATGGTGAGTTCCTAACGGTTCAGACTGGTTTGGCTGAACTGGTAATAGTTTGGCAGTCTGGGTCTCTGAAACCGGCAGTGACCCATGCCCGCCATGCCCTTGAACTGGTTCCCTGGGCAGCGCCATAGCTGCCATCTTGTTTTTCAGACAATTTTAATTGCACTGCGCATGCGCACACAGCACATACATGAGCAAACTGACAGTAGTGTCTGCTGGAACCCATCCCTGATCCCCATGATCAGGTGATCAAAATTCAGAAGCTTGACAAGTGACTCATACCTTATGACTTACTTACTTATGACTTTTGCGGTGTCCCAAGGTTGTGTGTTCACCTTTTGCAACCTTCTGACAATCAAAGTCAATGGGGAAGCTAGATTCACTTAGCAACTATGGCAGGAAATATAATAAAATGGGAAAAACCTAACAGTAATTTTGGGCTCAGTTGTGGTTGTAAGCCGAGGACTACCTATACTTAGCAATTGAGAGTAGAATCTTATTTGCGCATGAGATTTGTTGAAGTGAATAGGTGAGTTTTAAATAGAGATCTAAAATTTATCAACATAAATGCTTAAAGCTGTTTCCCCGTCCTCAGCACATCTGTTTGGTAAACGTCTATGGAGATTTTCAGTCATCCAGGTCATGGCTGTCCCAAAGGTCCAGTTGTTTCTTGAAAAAAAGCACCTTTGGGACATCTGACTGGTAAATTTAACTGCCCTACTATTCCAGGTTCCTAATATGTGTATTTTTAGTGAACATTACAGGACCAAGAAGAAGTGGGGGGGGGGGGGGGGGGAAAGAGTGAGGAAACCCAGAAACGAAAGGGCTTTATCAGTTTTACAGCTGCTTATTAGAAGGCTTTTAGATTTATATTTTGAAGAAATTAAAAAAGTGACTGTTGCTAAGAAATAGATTATTAGATTTAGAAGAACACAATCTGAGATTTGTGTGGCATGGATACCTATGGTATGATAAAGCTAAGGTGAATGTAGACTTTACAATCATTATGCTAGACAGACTATTCTTAGATTATAGAATAAATATAAACCTAGATTCTGCCCAAAAACACCTTCGGGGGTTTCAGCACAAGAGGCATTTTATAGACACGAACTATAAGTAAACATAAATGGTTAACTTACTGTGATGCACTAGAATTTTCTCAAGGGGACTGTAAAATGAAATCAAGATTTGACAACAGAAGGATATACTTGGCAATGGTTTTCTTATGTACAGTTATCAGAAAGGCTTAAAGTGGATAAAATATTTTATGGTTTTGAGCAATGGAAACCTGAATCTGAAACAGAACTATGTACTATTGATAACAGGTTCCGCCCTGGGTCCTAACAAGGAGAAGGGCGGGGTATAAATTTAATAAAATAAAAAATAAAATAAATAAATAAAGTATATAAATGTCTATTGACGTATGAGACGAAAGGAGAACAAATACGCTAAAATCTTTGGCTACAATATACAAATGAATCAATGGGGAAATATGGAGTTGAAAAGATTGAAATTTACATTATGTTCTACCCTTAAAGAGATTTTTTAAAATAAAATGATTGGCATTTGTCACTAAAGAAACTGTCTAAAACGTATACAGGTATTTCAAAACTTTGCTGGAAATGGGAACAGCATGAATTGATGTTTTATCATGTCTGGTGAACATGTAAAAAAGCTAAAATATTTTGGATACATACATTCAGAAGATTTTAAAGTTTAGAGTACAACTGAAGCCAAGAACTTTTATTTTGGGATTAATGGGCAGATAATTAGAAAAAAGTCATGAAACTTTTAAAATTTTGATAACTACAATTAGATTATATTCTCAATAACAGAAAGATTTGACATTACCCTCAATAGAGGATTGGTTGGTATGATGATAGAACTTGCAAAGCTGACTAAATTATCTTTATTGACCAGAAAAAAATAGTATGTACATTTATGGCTCACCTGTTATAGATTTTTTTCATGAAATAGAAAAAATGGGACTTATGATTTGTAGTATTGATGGTTAGACCACCCCTCCCCCCCCCGCATAATTGAAAAAAGAAGGGTTTTTTTTGTAATTATAGAATAAGAAATAATTTTGTACTAGTTCTTAGATTTGCTGCAAAGGAAATCATTTTTTATCTTTTTATCTTTTTGTTCTTTTTCTTTTTTCTTTCTTTGCTTATTTTTTTTTGAAAGTTGATATTAATTTTTATGTTCTTTGTAAAACATTGTGTGTGTGTGTGTATGTGTGTATACATACATACATATACATTTACAGTACATATACATATACATACGCATACATATATATATATTATACAGTATACATATATATTTTCGGGAGCAATTACATCTTTCCAAGCACAATACTATCTTCAAAACAACTCTGGCATCAGAAATATTTTCTGAACAATTTTTTAAAGTATTCTGAAATATTCTGAAATATTCTGTATCCCCTCGGGGAGAGGATGCAGTATACAAATAAAATTATTATTATTATTATTATTATTATTATTATTATTATTATTATTATTATTATTATTATTATTATTATTATTATTATTATTATTATTATTATTATTATTATTATTATTATTATTATTATTATTATTATTATTAATATTTTTAAAAGGTGAGAGAAGGAAGAAGGAAATTTAACTTTATAAACTCTATAAATTTATGACTTATTTTCTACATTATTATTCTTGAATATTTCCTGAGATTCCCCTTTTTAAAGCCTAATTGAACCAGATTGCAGGAAATTCCACTATTGCTATTATTTTTCATCGTGGAAACTCCTTTAGATTTATTTAATTAATTTTTACCCCTCAAAGTATTTGTGATTTTAAGACAGTTGTCTGAGTTTGTTATATTGTTTTGTAAATATGAACTTGATTATTACGACTCTTACGTTTTAGTGTTTTTTAGCATTGTGGTCTTATTTATGATGTTTATTTGTTGAAATTATACCAATTTTATCATTTCATACCATGTTTCTTTCCAACTCTTACAATCTGTTATTTCTATAACTTTAAGTACCAGGTTGAGGAAGGCTGATTAGAGCTTCCTCATTCAAAAACACTAATCCTTGCATATGAGTTATAACTAGTTATTTTCATTTTCTTGAGCAGTGAGAGATTTCCCTGTTGGAATGGTTCAGTGCCCAAGAGACAATGATGCTCTACATGAGTGTAGCTTTTGTCCTTGGATTTGTCCAGCCTTACATTTTTCCACAGTGAAACTGCTTCTTTATGGCTTTGTAATGTGGACATAATATGACAGGAGGCTGTCAAGCCTTTTAAACAATCATTAAAATCTTCCTTCAAGGGATATTTTCAATCAGACTGCATTTTAGTCAGACTGGACTCTGAATCCCTGTGTGGAATCTTCACTTGCTTGTCAGAGAGGAGAAGGCGTTGATCTTCCTACTCTGTCCATTCTTGCAACTTACTTCCTCAGGCATTTCTTGATCATCATCATAATTTATTTCTTAGAGGAAATATGACTCAGTGCTGTACTGTATGCAAGAGAATACGCAAAGATCTCATGTGTAAATCTTGGCAAGACTGAGTCCAATCGGTGCTCTGGGACAGATTGCAATGAAAGTCACTTTGGAAGGGAAATCAAGCATTAAACAACAGGCTGTAGCTAAGTGATGGTTTTTACATACAGGCAACCTCCCATTTTAACCTTTGTATTGTCCACTAAAAGTTATGAATGCTCCAACACTGGAAGTTTTTAAGACAACCATTTGTCCAAAGACCTCTAAGGTCCCTTCATTCTATTCTATTCTATTCTATTCTATTCTATTCTATTCTATTCTATTCTATTCTATTCTATTCTATTCTATTCTATTCTATTCTATTCTAGTCTAGTCAAGTCAATTTCAGAAAAAAGGCTAGAAAAGACTTCTGCCTAAGACATAGATCTTACTCCAGTTGGAATGGACAGGGTGGTCGACCAGTCACCTGAGTAAGAGGGCTGTACATGCTGCTTTGCAAATGATTTGGAACAACTCTTCAGACTTTGCTTGAGCATGAGAACATGCTCTGCTATCCGAGTCCCCTTGGGGAGAGGGAGCGGTCTAGAAATTAAATTATCTATCTTATCTTATCTCAGTAGCTTTTTTCAGGCTGTTGCATGGCGCTGAAAAGTGATCATACTTTCTGTGGAATGAGTTTTAGTTTTAGTAAGGGGTTAATTAAGCCAGCAACATCTTTTTCAGGATTAGCAGGGAAACTTTCAAAATAAAACCCCATACTGCTTTAATGATTAGTGGAGAAATGCTTGTATTTACAGGAGGTCCAAACACTTCTAAATACTTTTTCAAGCATGCACGGTCCTATTGAATAAAGTATAAAGTATAAGGCTGGGACTGTAAAGGACAACACCCACCCACCCCCAATAACTTAATGTTTAAATACTTGTTTTGAAACCATGAAGTGTTAGATTCAGATCTTGAGATCTTCAGATGAAAATAAATTTCAGCAAACAAACCTTGGGAGGAAGTGCCCCTTGAAAAACTAGGGCTGCCAATCAGAATTCCTAATACTGAAGTGGCAGGATAAGCAGCAGCTGCATCATATTGCAGTAATTGCAGCGAAGGATAGGAGCTGTTTCCTTTTGAATTAATTAATTATTACACTAGTAGAGCCTTTGGTTCTTTATGTAGCTCATTTATATATCATGCACTCTTAGCAAAGCCTGCCGGCCTGGCTGCCTGCAGCAGTTAACAACATCTCCAATAAGAATCAGTCAAAATAAAATCCAAGATAAAAATAATATCACCAAACAGAATAAAATCATAAAAGACATCAAAACATCACAGCATCAAAACTAATAAATAAATCAAAGAACAACCCAGAATACACGGTGTCATTATTAAAACAAAAACAGTGGCAGATTAAAACACAGCTTCCTTAGGGAAAAGACTGGGATGCAAAAATATGCTAGAGAAAAGGAAACTATTATGGCATTGTGTTTTGTAAGGCTTAGGCACTTGCTTGTAAATGGAAACTGAGACTGGGTTTGGATTAGAAAAATATTCAAGGAAATTTGCAGTAAAATCAGACAAATGTATTTCCTTTTTATTTGAGCAGTAGTAAACAGGATTATTTCATTTCCATTAAGGAATGTGTTACTTGTTTCTTTGTAATCGGAGCTAGGCTGTATTTCAGCCTCTCAACCTCTATGTGAAGATGTGATCACGTCAGTGGTGGGATTCAAACATTTGTACTACCGGTTCTGTGGGTGTGGCTTTATGGGAGTGGCATGGCTTTGTGGGCATGGCAGGGGAAGGTTACTGCAAAATCCTCATTTCCTCCCTATCCCATTAACCTGCTTTCCAGCTCTGTTCTCCTATTCAGGGCAACAAAAGAAGATCAGCTGGGAGGCAATGGGGGGTGGAGCCAGCCTATCTGCTGGTTTTCTGAACTACTCAAAATTTCCGCTACCGGTTCTCCAGAACCTGTCAGAACTGGCTGAATAACACCTCTGGCCTTTGGGTTATTTGTATGTTTGGAGTAGTTAAGAGGGAAAGGGAAGTTACTTGATAGTTAAATCAGATCAGATCAAATCTTTATTGTGGTTTACACTGCTTGCTTTCCCCCTTTCCCTCCCAGCATTTTCATTTCATACTTTGATATGGAATGGGCACATGACCCACAACCCAAAAGTGTGCAAAGAACCTCTTTGTCATGACTGCCAACTGCTCTTCAAGCAGGAACTGTGATTCCAGGAGGAATCACGCGTCGGCTCTGTCTGAGACAGTCTCACCCCAAGATCCCTGGCAGTAGGAAGGGAAAGGGAAAAAAGGAAGATTGGAAAATAGACAAAAATTGTTCAGATTAACTGGGTCAAATGATGGTCCCTTGAAAAGGAGACACAGCAGAGTCTCCTTAAGAGGGAGCATGACTACTTCCTGTTTCAAGGAGGAATTAACCACTGCCCCAACCCAATCACACATCCCCTCCAGGGTGGCTTTAGCCAGCAAAAAGAGGTATGGCTCTAAGACAGCGATGGCTGAACTGATCACAAGCTGCAAAAATCTTGTCCATTTCCACAGGCTTAACAGGACCAAACTCTTCCCATATAACCATTAAGACCCAACTTCTACTGGTCCTGCTTCAACACTGGAGCCCAACATAGAGCGAATCTAAGTCATTTTGGTTGTTTGAAAACGTTCCAAAAAAACATCACATAAGACTCACAACATTTCTAAAAGATGCCTAAATAACCAGTGTGGATAATTTGTGCCTTCTGCCAAAGTATTTTCTTTAAGTCTGTTCCCGGAAGATGTTAGTGTTCTGTAAAGCTTTTTGGGAAGACGGTTATAAATAAGGTGATACTAACGGAATGGGACATTGTATTATGCCACCATTTCATCATCTGTCAGGCTCTCAGTTCAGTTCAAAATTCTAGGGCTATCTTGATACTTTACTCTCCAAGTCTAGGATCTAGAATATTAGATGATCCTAGGCTTGGAGGTATACTAGATATATAGGTATATACTCCTCTGTAGGATTAGTGGATTGTGCTTGTTATTACTTCATTAAGCATGCTTGTGATCTAGTACTGTTGCCTAATTAGGTTAGGCTGTCTGCATGGCTAGCACTTCTTGAAGATTGACTGGAGTTAGTTCTAGAAGCAGTTAATACTGTAGAACAGAGGTATCAAACTGGCAGCCCATGGGTGGATGCGTCATGCATAGGCCACGCCCACCCCAGCTCTGCGAATGGGAAAAATGTCATGAAATACCACATGATGACAACATGATGACGCGAGTTTGACACCCATGCTCTAGAACTGGGAAGAGCTTTTGGTTTGAGCAGCACAAAAATGCAACAGACACTTCTTCATATGTGTACCACTCAGGTTGTGCAGTCATCTTCAGTGGTTCTTTTAAGCACCTCCCTTTAATTCTCCTGCCTTTATTTCCCTGATTTGTATTGAAAAAGTTTTATTGAGTTTTACAATTTTTTACAAATAGGGTGAGGGTAAGGTGTGAGGAAGATATTTTGAGAACTTTCACGTCGAGATCGTTGGCCCCTTCCGAGGCTTCATAGCAAAATATAGCTTATACAAATTTTCAATAGTACTACAAAATGGAAAGAAGTGCATACATCATTGTAAAAAACTGTGCTAGCAATCATATACAAACATCCAAACAAAAGTTATACTATATTAAAAAAGTCATTTTTGAGATCTAAGTCTCTTGGCAATTGAGTCTTCTTGTTCTCCTCCCTGGCCCCCAGTGGGCGGGGCCGCGGCCCCCTCTGCTCCTCCATTTTCATCCTGCAGGATTGAGGAATGTTTTTTAAGAAAGGCTTCCGCCTCTGCAACTGTTTTAATCCTTACTCTCCCTCCTTCCCAGAACACCAACATCCCTTCTGGCATCACCCACTTAAACCAGATCCCCTGCTTAAATAATTTTTTGGATAAGAAAGAATATTTCCTTCTTACCTCTCTAATCTTTTTCGGGATCTGCTTCAAGATAGCGACTTCTTTTTGTTGGTAAATTAAAGGACCGTCTCTCTGTGCCCTCAAAATCCCCTCCTCGTCGACCTTCTAACAAATTTAATATGTATTTCTCTGGGTACTTCATTTATCCTGCCATATGCTGAATTTATTCTATAAACCAAGTCAATGTCCCCCCTGATCTCCTCCTTGGGTTTGTGTAAATAATCTGCTAAAATTGTACTCATAAGATCAGGTAGGCATTCACCAGATTCTTCAGGAATGTTCTGAAACCTTAAAAAATAAGACATCCTTTCAAAATCCATCCTAGACATATGACCAGTTAAATCTCCAATTTCAATATTAACACTTTTAAGCTCCCCCCCTTGCCCCAGCCAATCCCACCACCAGTTCTTCAGTCTTTTGTGTATTCTGCATCAATTTCTTCTGTGTCTCCAAAAGTTCTAACTTGGAGCTGCAGTGATATTTCCTCAATTCTTTAATTTCCATTACCAGAGTCTGTAATATTTCTTCCATAGCTGTTAATCTTGCATCCGTATCCGATTTTTCTGTCTGCTTTTTTGAAGCCATGGTGAGTGCTTTAAGTCAGTGTCAATAAAATGGCGTTTGCTGGGGTGCGGTCAGTGAGGCAAGTCCAAGAGCAGATTTCAATAATCCAAATCAAACTTGTAAAGTCCAGAGAAAGATCCAAATTTTACAGTCAGATATGAGAAAGAAGGCACTCCAGGGAAGGGATCAATTAATCAGTTAGATCAAATCAACCATAAAAAGAGAGAGGCAGTCCAAATCACAGAGGGATGTCAGAAATTTTCCATAAAGAGTGAGTCTCCTAAGAACAAAGGAACGCCATCTTTCCCCGCCCAATCTGGAGGCCACCGGGAGAGAGCAGCAAAGGAAATAGTTTCATAGTTGCCAGACTTCGATACTAAGTATCTAGAATCAATCCACAAAGACTTTCACTTATTTAACAGAATTCGGATGTAAAATGTTCCGTATCCTCAAGCCTGAGGAGCCGTTTCCGATCGCCGCTTTCTTTCCTTCCGAGGGGGGGTCAAACTCCCCCCTCCATTATTCTTTAAAAGTCAATGCTGCTAGCAAAAATAAGACAAAGTTACTACGAACCATTCCACAGCCAGAGTCCCGGCGTTGCCATCCGACTCGACTGATTCAGCTCTCTCCGAGTAGATTATTTGCTCCGGTCCTCCATTGACGAAGAGAACCAAGCTCCCCGCAGCATGTCCTCTCGCTCCTAGGTCGAAGACAAGGACCCCCCCTGACCGCCGTCGGGACAGGAAAGGTCCCAGCAAGCCAACCTTACGGGGGGTCTCCTTTAAAAGGAGCACCCCGCCCCGTTTGGGGCCGCAAAAGCGACAAAACGGCGGACGAGTCCCAGGACTTGACCGTCGCCGCCGGCAGACCGGAAGGAAGCTGATAAGCGCCTCCCTTGTGCTAAGGAACAGCAGCTATTTCCTTGGGAGCAGTTCTCAGTGCTAGTTGCAGATTTGAAATGCCCTACCTGGAAAACTATGCTTGACTTCTCAATCACTATCTTTTCTATATCAGGAAAATTAATCTTATTCTTCCAGGAGTTTTTTTTTTATCTTTCTTTCTCTCATAAATTTTATTTTTCCATCTTGTTGTCAATAGTCTATATTTGTACTGCATCACGGCCTGATAACTGACTTGTAATTTAGCTATTATAATTTATCTTTAAAAAACAAACAACCCTTAAATCTTATTGTCTAATCATGTATGACCAAAGGATCTACATGTTTCCTATGTAGGTGTGGTGCCCAATACAAATTGTCTGTTGAGGATCAAGAGATGCTTATTCTACTTCAGCAATACTAGATACTAGTGTTGATGCAATATCTATGGTACAAAATGTCTGGAGGCCATCTGGAGGCCGTTACTTCCCATCCAAAATGTCTGGATGGGAAGTAACAAACTCAAGCTCAACCCTGCCAAGACCAAGTGGCTGTGGTTTTCGGTGCCCCGGTTTAGCCAGGTAAGTCCAACACTGGCCATTGGGGACGAATTGTTGGCCCCAGTGGAGAGGGCACACAATTTGGGTGTCCTCCTGGACTCTTGGCTGTCCTTGGAGGATCATGTGGCAGCCGTGGCCAGGAGGGCATTTTACCAGGTTCGCCTGGTTCGCCAGCTGTGCCCCTTACTAGACCGGGATGCCCTTCGCACAGTCACTCAAGCACTGGTCACATCCCGTCTGGACTACTGTAATGCTCTCTACATGGGGCTCCCCTTGAGGTGCACCTGAAGGTTACAGCTAGTTCAGAACGCGGCCGCGCGGGTGATTATGGGAACTTGGGTATTTGGATCCATTTGGAGAAGGGCGGGGTATAAATTTAATTAAATAAAAAAATAAAATAAAATAAACTTCACGGTGTTCCCATATAACACCAGCCCTGCGTGAGCTGCACTGGCTGCCTGTGGCCTTCCGGGTGCACTTCAAGGTGTTGATTACCATCTTTAAAGCGCTCCATGGCTCGGGGCCTAGTTATATGTGAGACCGTCTCCTGCCCCATACATCCCTTCATCCGCTCCCCTCCCACAGAGAGGGTCTTCTCCGGGTGCCATCAGCCGGGCAATGCCGGTTGGCGACGCCCAGGGGAAGGGCCTTCTGTGTGGCAGGCCCTACCCTCTGGAATGACCTACCTCCCGATCTCCGTACCACCTCAGACCTCCGCCTTTTCCGCCAGCGTTTAAAAACGCACCTGTTTCAGCAAGCCGGCTTAGGGTAAATCGACCTGATAAACGACTGAGGGTTAGTTATACAAATTTTTAATTAGAGGGTTTTAATAATAATAATAATAATAATAATTTAATACTTATAAACCGCTCCCTCTCCCTATTTTAGCGCAGGAGTATTTAATTTAATAAGGTTTTAGGATGTTTGTATATTTTTGTACTGTATATTGTGTTTTTTAAATGCTTGTGCGCCGCCCTGGGTCCTATTGGAGATAGGTGCGGGATACAAATTTAATAAAATCTAAAATCTAAAATTTAATAAAGGATAATCATTGAATCGTGGTCTTGTAATCACACTCAAATACTAGTCCATTCTGCATCATGGATGATTTCTCCAATGCATCATGCTGTGCTTTGGTGGGAAACCAATGAAACCCATATTCCACACCAATTTATGTTCTCTTCCTTTATCAAGAACATGAATGCTAAATTATTATTTTCCTTCGTTAGCGACTTTAGATGTTTTTTTAAAATTGGAAATTGGTTTAAATATATTTCATGTTATTTTTTTTTCAAATATTTGTTATTATTTTCATACGAGTAAGCAACTCCTCAACTGGTTTACACAGCATGCAAGCAAAGGCTAAAATTAGGTTGAGTAGTTTGTGGGAAATTCTGACATTGACTTAATGAATCTGAATCAGGCCATATAGCATACAATCCATATATGATTTATTTGGGGAGGGAGGCAATAGCAAATTAAGTGAACACATCAATTAAGATTTGCTAATCAAAGATTAAAATTATAGTCCCACTTTAAGCCTGAAAGTCAACTGGGTGTCTTGGGGCTAGTAAGCATCCCTCAATCCAACCAGACTATTGTGGGGAAAATAGGAGGAGGAAGGAGTACTAGGTTTGTTTGCCACCTTGAGTTAGTTATAAAAGTGGAAAATAAATTAGCAATAACCTATCCATGTTAAAATAGAATAACAACAACAAGAACAAAACATGACAACTCAATAAGAAAACTTAACGAGAATTACCAAAATCAAAAGAAGTTGATGATAAATGAAATAGGAAGCAGTAGCCTCTCAAAGTGCTTATGAACATAGTGGAATGACTATAAAGGATGGGATGAAAATTGTACTTAGTGAAAAACATCTCTTCCTTTCCTTCCCTTCCCTTCCCTTCCCTCACCGAATATGTTACTGAAAGTGCACTTGACACATAATCCTACCTGTGTCTGTTACAATGGGAAATTGCTCTTTACCTTGGAGGCAAAGATAAATTCAGCGTGATAATATGCAGACTGCCAAGGCCAACACTTATTTAAATACTGGCCTAATTGTAGTATACAATCCACATACATTAATGACATGTAAATCGTTTTCATGTCAGAGATGTCACAACCTTGTTGGTCCTTACCATTCCTCCGCCCCCCTCCCTGCTTCTTTCTTCAATGGTGTCAAACTTTTGTTTCATTCTTTGAATCAATGCTGTTTTCAGTGCTTGAGATCTTTCATTGTTTGCACCAGGGCCTGCTGTCCCTGAAGTTAATCGCCCTTCAGTATGGCTATTGTTATGTTGCTGCCTGCCTGTGAAGAAGTGACACAATAGTGCTGGCTTATATGAAGGGAAAACGCATATACAACTGCATACCCGTCTTTGTGCACTTGGGAGAGAAGAGAGGTGGGGAAGAGAAAAGGATGGCATGAAATGTATTCGTAATATCAGGGGTCTGAAATGAATAAATAGAAAATATGTTAAATAAAAGTTAGAAACCAACCTCAAGGATGTGCTAATTGAAAGTGATGGTCATTGTATTTTTTTTCAAGGTTGTGCCCATTACTAATATTAGATGTGGTTGTAAAATATTTGTATCCTTATAATCTCCTTGTCGTAGAATTATGTTCAAAGATTTAAATACGCAAATTAAAATTAAAATGAAGAAAGCTGAGAAGAATCTGAAAGACTGAAAAGATGAGACAACTGGTTGAATTTCAATGCTATGAAACTCTGTTCAATTAAAAGGGGGCTTGCAGTGGGAAGGCAACCAAGTTGATCCAGAAAAGATGTCTTTCTTATTTTCCAGTCTCTTCTTCAAAGGACGTCTTCTGCAGAATAGGTGTAAGGTCTCTAAATGAAAGCTTCTCCTCATTCTTTTTTTTTAATAAAGCAATTTTATTGGTTTTACAATTTTATAAAGGGAAAAGGGTGTATAGGGTATCAGAAAATTTTTTTAGAGCTTCCATGCCGGAGGTGGTAACTGCCTCCGAGACTTCATACAAAATCAATTTAAGTAAAAGGTGGAAACTTCATACATTCATAATGTATAAACTTCATACATTCATGTCATAAACTTCATACATTCAATCATTTGTTCTTATTAACATCCGTATTAGAATTACAATGCAAAAAAAGAAAATCATTTTTGTGATCTGAGTCTCTTTGCTATTGTTCCTTCTTCTTCCCTCCCGCCGATGGGCGCAACGGTGACCCCTCCCGTTCTCTCATCTTCATCTTCCAGGATTGAGGAATTTTTTAAAGAAAGGCTTTCGCCTCTGCTACTGTTTTAACTCTAATTCTACCTCCTTCCCAGAACACCAACATTCCTTCAGGCATTAACCATTTGAACCACACCCCTTTTTAATATAATTTTTGGGACAGGAAGGAATACTTCCTCCTTATCTCTCGAATTTTTTTCGGGATCTGCTTCAAAATGGAAACCTCTTTTTGTTGATACATCAAAGGCCCTTCTCACTGCGCCCTCAGAATTTCATCCCTTGTAGACCTTCTTACAAATTTAATATGAAGAAGCTTCTCCTCATTCTGAAGCTCTGCACAACTGAGATTCCAAAATGTGTGGAAAGTGTATAGATAAAATAGTTCATTAGTTTATTAGTTTAGTTTATTTATATTTTTATACCACCCTACTCCCGAAGGACTCAGGGCGGTGTACAGCCAAAATAAAACACAGATATACAAAAGTTAAAACAATTTAAAAACATATTAAATAATTTGGCCCATAATCAAAGTTAAAAACCAACAAACCCAATTAAGATTAATAAAATTCGAATTTACGCCAGCCCGGCTTGTTGAAAAAGAAAAGTTTTAAGAGCACAGCGGAAGGTGCATAGGTCAGGGATAATTCGTAACTCCGGGGGCAATTTGTTCCAGAGGACAGGAGAAGGCTCCCCCCCTGGGTGTGACCAGTCAACATTGTTTAGCACTGTGAGGAAACCCTTTCTATGAGAGCTTACTGGCCGGTGGGAGGCTCTCAGTGGCAGAAGGCGATCTCGTAGATACCCAGGTCCTAAGCCATGGAACGCTTTAAAGATAGTAACCAACACCTTGAATTGCACCCAGAAGACCACTGGAAGCTAGTGTAGCTCGCGCAGGAGGGATGTTACTTGGGAGCATTGCGTTGCCCCCATAATTACCCATGTGGCCGCATTCTGGACCAGTTGGAACCTCTGGGTGCTCTTCAAGGGGAGCCCCAGAGCATCTTTGTAAATGACATTCTTAATAGGTGAATGTAAGAATTGTTGAACTTTGCCCTCCGTTCAATCCATGATGTTGCTCCTCAAAAAGGTTTCTGCCAGATGGTTTCAATATATACACTAGGCCAGTGATGATTAACCTTTTTGGCACTGAGTGCCGAAACTGGAGTGTGTGCATCTGCATGTGCAAACCGGAGCACCAGAACCCAGAAGACAGCAGCTGGCCAGTGCATACGTGTGGTGGCCAGCCACATTTCCAGGTTCTGTCACACCATGCGCACTGGCCAACTTCTCTCTTCCAGGTTCTGGTGCAGGCAAGTGCATCGGCCAGCTGGTCTTCGGACAAAGACCAGATGGCGGTTGCACATGCACATGCCAGAATCCAGAAGAGAACAGCTGGCTGCCACGTGCAGGTGCACCAGACCAGATGGGTGTCACACATGTGCACAACGGAACCCAGAAGAACGGCTGGTGATGGTGCATATGCCCACAGAGAAGGCTCTGCGTGCCACCTCTGGCACATGTGCCATAGATTTGCCATCATGGCACTAGGCAGTAAAGGGTCAGTTTTACTAGAGAAAAGGCACTGTTATTCAATTCAGATGTCTTATATTCAGGAAAGGGAACACTGTGCACTGTGATACAAGAAAGATCCCAGAAAAAAAATAATCAGAAAGATATATGTTCTACTCTCATTCCTTCAAAAAGATAAGTTAAAAAAACCCCAAAGCTATTTTTGTTTCTTGCAGAGGAATTCAGTTATGAAGGAAATCTTATTTTTAATTGTTGTTTTGATACCTTTTAAGCACTGGAATAAAAAATAATAATACATGGTTTTTAAAACATTATTTTTTTGAACACTGACTCTTTTGCCTTCCTGTGATATTTTGCTATTAACTTTGGTTATTTTGGTATTAACTTTGTCTCAAAATAATTTTTACATGTTTAATTAATATAAGTTGAGCCAGGATTTGGTTTGATAAATGGTAGCATTGAATAAATGTATAAACTGTCACCTACTGCCTGTGCTATACAAGTATGGGGGTCAAAATCCAGTACAGAATTAACACAACTGAATTTACATGGGGTTTACTCATCTCTCTTTAGTATATTATATAAGGCATTATGTTTGTCCTAAGTAGGTGAAGATGTACTACGAATAGCTTCACAGTGCCCTGGAAACTGCCCAGAGGTGAGTTGCTCCCGGCATTACTGCCGGTTCGGTGCAAGCAAAACGTTTTCTCTGTGCGCATGCACATTTGTACAAAAATAGGTCTGTGCATGCAGAAAATGTTAAAAAAGGAAAAATAAATAAATGTGTGCAATTACAACTGTTCTGCGCATGCGCAGAACCACAAATAAAGATGGCGGCCCTGTAAGAAAACCAGTTTGGTGGGCGTGGCAGGGCTGGATCGCTGCCAGTTCCAGCGACCCAGGCTGCTAAATTACTACTGGTTCAGCTGAACAGGGCCAAATTGGTAGGAACCCACCTCTGAAACTGCCCCCACAGCCCATAAAAAGCTGCTGCTCAATACAAGTATATAGGTAACACCGAGGGCATTTTGCCTTTCCTAGCAACCCCCCACCCCCACCCAAACAGTGAGGTTTCGGGCCTAGAAAACAAAAGTGCCTTAATATTGTGGCCTGACTGCAGAGCTGGCAGCAGATTTGGACAGTGAGGAGGCTGGGGAGGAACATGGGCCAGTCGTGGGGGATGAGGGAAGCTCAAACGAGGGCTCTGCATTGGAGACACAAAGGGAGCTAGACAACAGTGAGGCAGAGGAATAGCTGGAGCCTGTTCCCAGTGTGCGCATGCACAGAGCTGCCAGAAGACAAGAATAACAAGGAAAGCAGGGCCAACTTGGGAGTAAAGCCAGACCTTGGAGGTGATTGGCCCCTCCCATAAGAAACAAAAGAGGGAGTGGACAGTTTGTTCCTTTGGTTGTTTCAAAAGAGAAAGTTCTGTTTGGGATTATAAGAGACTATGTGCCAAGTGTTGTCTTGCCCCGAATTTGGAAACTAGTTAACTGGCAGCTCGCCAAGCAAGATAAGGTTCATGTTGGTAAATATTGCTCTGAAAGACTGTTTGCCAATCCTTGCTGACTGTGAATGAAAGGAATTCATAGTTGTGTAAATAAAAGAGGTTTTGCCGGGATCCAGACTCTGCTTCACGCTTGTAAGGAAACCTAGGTCAGAACACTTGAAATTTAAGATGTTCCTTATTAGAATAGACCAAATTATTTAGTTTTCTGTGTTTGCCTCCAGCACCAGGCTTTAATTAAGGGAACAATAGGAACAATATCCCAAAGATGCTTTTTTTAAAAAGGCAACTGGACTTTCTTTGTTTTTCCTTGAAGACGTTTTGCTTATCATCCAAGAAACTTCTTCAGTTCTGACTGAATGGTGGAGAATGAAAGGGTTTATATTCCTTGCAGTCATCTGGTTGTTAGCATTCTATCTGAGAGTTGTTGAGACAATTTGGAGGCTTATTCGCGCCATCAGGGTCACCTGAATAGTGTACATGGGTTTGGAACCTTCTTGAAACTGCTGAAATGACTGTCTTGCAAACAGGTTGGTATCTTATCCCCCCACCCCCATTGAGAGAGGGCTGTTCAATTTTAACAAAGATGGCCTCCTTGATACCTTTTTCAAACCATTCTTCCATTCTCCACCATTCAGTCAAACTGAAGAAGCTTCTCGATTGAGAAGCAAAATATCTTCAAGGAAATATCTAGCATACATTTGAGGACGTACAGATCCTCTTATGTCTACAATCACTCATTAGAAATCAACAAGACTGCAGTAAATACTAAAGAAAAAAGATATCAGAATTGAGTGGATACACGTTAATGGTTAGATTTGGCTTCTGTATCAAGAAAGGATACCAAAGCCAAAGTTTGCAACTTTAATTTTGGCTCTGGAAACTTTTCCTAATGTAGTAAAGCCCATTTCCTATTGATGTTTCAGAAGCTTTTAAAGATGGATGGTTATTTTGGGGAGATTTCCTCTGATTTTATTGTGATCATACCATTTCAAAATTTATCTTTTGTATGCTTGAGATTGGTTGATGTTTTCATAAAAATGTCTACTGCAGAGGTTTATTCATTTATTATATTCTATATAAACCACTTAAAATATCTGCATTATGGTGGGAGAGAAATGTGAAACATAAACAAACAAACAAACAAACAAACACACAAACAAATAAATTTAAAGACTTATCCTCTGTCAACGTTGTACAAAAATTGTCAGTATTGCCACTATTAATAAACAGTTTAATAAGCAACACTGAAACTGCTTTAACTCAATCATTTGTTTATTTTGAATTTTATGTCTGTGAACAAAGAAGTTAGATTTATGCAAGCTTCTCAGGTAATATCCACTGAATAGGAAATCTAAACTAGCAACCTTGACCTCTCCCACAGAGTGGTCATAATATCAGAACAGGCAGCACAACATGTCATTCGTTTATTCATCATCCTTGGGATTTGGTTGGGATGAAAGTTGTTGATAGGATATTAATCAGAAAATCCCATTTTCCTATCATGTATAGCAAACACACCGTTGTTCCTGGTGCTTCGGAACAAGCGAACAATACTGATAGCAGCCTGCTTCTTTAAATTGTTGTTGGCTATTCATCACATTGACAATAGATGTTGGTGGCTGTGAACCAGTTACATACAGGCACACATCAGCTGAAAATAACAGCAAGCCATTTGGCAAGCATCAAGGAGAAAGTGGGTTGTTTTATTCAAAGGTTGGCTGCATATTTAAGCAGCTGCCAAGTTCCTTTGAAGACAAAAATTAGTTTCATTTCTCTGTACGTAGCACTGAAACATATCAGATAATTATCTCATTGGTTTTTAGAGTAAAAAAAACCCCTTTTGTTATTTAGAGTTATGTCAGTGGCAGGTAGGGGGCATAACAATCTAGGGAAAGTGAATTTGAACTGCCTCGCCCATTTGATTACACATTGGGATACTGCAAGCATTAGGAACCTAGATGAATAAAAGAATGCATCTAGATTAGATCCCTGAATTTCAGACTTATGTCCTTGGATCAATTAGAGTTGTTACAAGATGCGGGGAACTGTATTATTCTGCATAGACAGGGACTGGAGAGAAGAGTCCCTTTCCAGGGTGACAATGACCCTTAGTCTTGGAGGCCTATGCTAGAGACTGCACTCTGATACAGTGGGTATTCTCAGCAAAAAACCCAAATGTGAGCATATTTGATTTTCTCTTAAATTTAAATAAAATCCAATATAGTTAATATTATTCTTTAGTCATTGACTGATTGATTAGATTTATTCCTAGCCTTCTATGATGGAGCTCAAGGTGGTACACATAAAGGGTATTTCCTCCTATTTGTTATATTTACAAGTACGCCTTCAGTTATAATCACAATTGGAACTGGAACTTTTCTCATCATTTGTTGCAGTAATAAATTGAGTCCACCACGTGTCCAGACTTAATTTTATGTCTATTTGTACGATAGTCCTCAGTTGAGTCACAAAGTTGGAAGTTGAGTCATGGGAAGTTGAGTCATGTAAATCCAGCCTAACCATTGGCACTTTTTGCAAGGAACTGGCAAAAATTGTTGCAAATGACAGTCACATAGCCACTTGATGCTGCAACTGATTGGAAATGTGAGCTGGTTGTCAAACACCCAAATTGTGATCAAATGACCATGAGGGCATAAAATTGAACTTTGGTCATAACTAATTTTTCTGAGGCCATTGTTAATTTGTACCATCATTAAGTGAATGGTCATTAAGTTAAGGAGTATCTGTGTTCATTACTAGATATATATGTCAGCTTTATTTTGTATACCTCAATGCTCTGTATATAGTGCCTCTATCTCCTATATCCTGTCAACATCAAAAACCTGCATGGTGGCTTGAGCTAAGAGAAGAATGTTACCCCAAAGTAGTTTCCATGTCTAAGGAAATGCTTAAAGTCTTGGTAAAGTCTTGGTCTCAGCGGCTGACCTCCGTGCCCTGCGGGAGTCCCCCCTCTCACAGGTTTGGCCCTCAGCTCTAACGAGAGCCCACCTTGATTAGGGGTTTGTTAACCAGGAGAGGGGGTCAAAGCAGAAACTAAGGTTTTTTTTAATTAGATTCTTAATTCATGTTTTAAGGGGCTCCAGGGAGGGGGGGCAAATTGAGACTAGGGTGGTGGGTGAGGAGGAAAACCCACCGGGGAGTGTCTCCAGGCCGGCTAATGGCCCCGACGGGGAGGGCGTAGTGTACAGAATTGGGGAGAGGGTGAGGGTCTGTTCAACAGAGGGCCACTCTATCAGGACTGTGTGTGGGAGGGGCAAGCATGGCGAGGACCATATCACTTAAGGGGAGGGCGCACCCGCTGCTTGCGAGTGGTGGCACGCTCCGGCCCTCATGGCTCCTCTTGCGACCCAGGGGGTTCAGGATCTCAGGGCCTGGGCCTTCAGCTGATGTTGTGTAACACCAGGTCCATGGTTAATAAAGCCCCCCTCGTTTATGATCTGGTTTTGGAGGGGGGGCGGACCTGGCGGGTATTACGGAGACCTGGTTGGGCCAAGAGGGGGTGATGCCCCTAATTGAAATGTGCCCACCGGGTTACCATGCATTTCACCAGCCAAGAGCCCAGGGTCGGGGTGGGGGGGTGGCGATTATTATGAAGGAGGGCCTGGATCCGAGTGAGACCACTGTGCCGCAGACAGCCAGGTATGAGTCTCTATGTGTGAAGTGGGGTCATGGGAGGCAGCAGGGCTTGCTGATTGTGTACCTCGCTCCCTGCTACGTATCAGCAGCCCTACCCGAGCTTCTCAATGTGATAGCCGAGATGGCGGTTGATACCCCCAGGCTGTTAGGCATGGGTGATTTCAACCTGCCATTGATAGGCGAAGCATCTGAGATGGCACGGGAGTTCATGGCCTCCATGATGGCCATGGACCTGACCCACTTAGTTCATGACCCCACCCACACTGGAGGACACACCCTGGACTTGGTTTTTGCCTCTGGCCAGTGGTTGAGTGATCTTGGTTTAGGGGAAATAGTCGTTGAACCCCTGTCATGGTCAGATCATTCTCTCCTTCGGCTGAGCTTTCCAACTGCTGCATCCCACCACAGGAAGGCGGAACCGGAAGCGATGAGATGGTTCTCCCCCAGGCGCCTGATGGATCCTGAGAGGTTCCAGATGGAGCTTGGGCCAATACCTGAGACCCTGACCCACGACTCGACTGAGGACCTAGTGGCCGCTTGGAATAGTGCAGCCACGGGGGCCCTGGATCGGGTCGTGCCATTGCGGCCTCTCACCCGGCACCGAACCACCTTGGCTCCCTGGTTTTCCAAGGAGCTGAGGGTGATGAAGTGTCAGAAGAGACGCCTAGAGAGCGGTTGGAGGGCCACCCACTCCGAGTCTGACTGGACACTGGTAAGGTCTCATTTGAAGACCTACCTAGTGGCGATAGAAGCGGCGAAGCGTAACTACTTCTCTGCTCTTATCGTGTCTGCAGATAACTGGCCTGCCGCCCTGTTTAGGGTGACCCGCTCCCTTCTTTATCAGAGGGCGCGGGATGTCCCCTTGCAGGGTCATGCGGAGAAATTTGGGTGTTATCTGCATGATAAAATCAATCAGATCCGGGACGGGCTGGCCTCTGACTGGTCTAGTTCAGACGGATTGACAGAGGCAGGTCTTGAGTCTGTTATCTGGGAAGAGTTCGATCCTGTGACTCTTGAGGACATGGACAGGATGCTGGGGCAGCTGAACGCCACCACATGTTTACTGGACCCTCCTGGTTGATACTGGCCTCCTGGGAGGTGACGCGAGGCTGGCTCCAGGGAATTGTCAATGCTTCTTTGAGTGAGGGGTTTCTGCCGGCCTCCTTGAAAGAGGCGGTGGTGGTTTCCGGTTCCGGCTCCAGCGGCGACGGGCGAGCCTAGCGCTCGCTCGCCGCTTTGTTGCCTTTTCTGCCCCCCCACGGGGGCGAGACACTCCGGTCACCGGAGGTCTCCCGTAGGGTCGGCTCGGAGGGGACGTTCTTCCTCACGGCGGTGGGTAGAGCGCTCCCCTCCGCGACCTAGGTGAGGAGGAACATGCTGCGGGGGGTTCTCCCTTTGCCAACGGCTGTCGGCGCCATTCACTTCAATGCAGAGGGCTGAGCGGAGAGATCGGAAGGTCCGCCGAGGCTTCAGCTGCGAGGGAGAGTGAGTTTAAAAAAGACTTTTTTTCCTTGCTGCCAGCCAGGCTGAACGGACTGGGAGGGGGGTGTTTGTTTTCAAAAAAAACCCCTCGGACTTACGCGGCACTTTAAAATGGCTTCTCTGGAAGAGAAAGCGGAAATCTTAAATCCGGATTGTCTCTAACAAGGGAAAGTGGTATGCGGCTACTTGCAACATTGTTTCTAGGTCTGGCTGGATAAAAAAAATTTATTTTTCTACTCTCTCCTCTGGGCTCTGAGATGGGCGGTGGAAGGTGGCTTTTCTTTGTCCCTGCCTGATTATTTCAACTATGGAAAATTCCCAGCGTCTCTTTACAATTGGGACTCTCTCTGGATATTGATGAAGAATTTTTCTCTTGCTGGATTTGTGATTTCCTTTCTGGAGTACCTTCGTTATTATAACTATTGAGTTGGAAAATTGTCTCTCTCTTGGTTCCTGAATTTTACAACGTTTCAACCTTGATCAGAACTTTTGGCTCCCGGTTAGTCTCACCAACCCCACCCTGAAAACGCCATTTTGGTGGCATTGACTTTAACAGTTAATCATGGCTCAAGAAACAGCACTGGCAAGTTTAGAACAACGGATGGCTTCTCTTGAAACTGTTATACAAACTTTGGTAAAAGAAATTCAGGCCCAGAGGGCAGAAAACATCAATTTCAAGAAGGAGCTATTGGACACACGGAAGCAAGTGCTGGAATACACACAGAAGACTGAAGAATTGGAAGGGGGGTTGGTGGGGGTTAAGGGAGAGATTAAAAATGTTATTAAAGAGGTTGGGGAAACAAATGGGCATGTGTCTAGGATAGATATGGAAAGAATGACATATTTTTTGAGATTTCAGAACGTTCTTGAGGAATCTGGTGAATGCCTCCCTGATCTTATGAGCACAATTTTAGCAGACTATTTACAAAAACCTAAAGATGAGATCAGGGGGGACATTGACCTAGCCTACAGAATTAACTCAGCATATGCCAGGATAAATGAAGTGCCTAGAGAGATACATGTGAAATTTGTTAGAAGGTCAACCAGAGAGGAAATCCTGAAAGTGCAGAGAGGTAGTCCATTAATCTACCAACAAAAAGAGGTTGCTATCTTGAAGCAGATCCCTAGAAAGATTCGAGAAGCAAGGAGGAAATTTTCCTTCTTGTCTAAAATTTTATTTGATCATGGGATTTGGTTCAAGTGGGTGACACCCGAAGGGATGCTGGTGTTCTGGGAAGGAGGAAGAGTGAGGATTAAAACAGTTGTTGAGGCGGAAGCCTTTCTTAAAAAACATTCCTCTGCCCTGGGGGAAGATCCAGGGGGGACGGAGGGGGCCGCGGCCCCGCCCGCTGGGGGCCAGGGAGGAGAAAAAGAAGATACAATAGCCAAGAGACTTAGATCGAAAAAATAACTTTGCCTTGATTTTTCTGAACAATTTTGCATAATATTTGTATCTGGATTTTTTTGTAAATGTCTGACAGCATGGAATTGAGAATTTAGGTATATGTACTTGCTTTTACCTTGTAGTGTTATGAAAAATGTTTTTTTTTTGTTATTTTATTACTGTGTATTTTGGGGTCTCGGAAGGGCCGACGACTCTGACGTGAATGCTCTCAAAATTTCTTTGTATCCCTTACCCTATCCTATAGAAAAAATGTAAAACCAATAAAACTTTTTCAATATAAAAAGAAAGAGGCGGTGGTGAGGCCCCTCCTCAAGAAGCCCTCCCTGGACCCGACTGTGTTGGCCAACTACCGTCCTGTCTCCAACCTTCAATTTCTTGCGAAGGTTGTTGAGAGTGTGGTGGCGCCGCAGCTCCCTCAGCACCTGGAGGAAACTGTCTATCTGGACTCACGCCAGTCCGGCTTCTGGCCTGGGTACAGCACAGAGACAGCATTGGTCACGTTGGTAGATTATCTCTGGAGTGCTCGGGATAGGGGATGTTCCTCTATCCTGGTCCTGTTAGATCTCTCAGCAGCTTTCGATACCATCGACCATGGTATCATGTTGTGCCAACTGGAGGGGCTGGGGGTGGGGGGCACCGTCTTACGGTGGTTCTCCTCCTACCTCTCCGACCGGTCGCAATTTGTGTTGGCAGGAGGGCAGAGGTCGACGTCGAGGTGCCTCACTTGTGGGGTGCCACAGGGGTTGGTCCTCTCGCCTCTCCTGTTCAACATCTATATGAAGCCGTTGGGTGAGATCATCCGTGGTTTCGGGGTAGAGTTCCATCAATACGCTGATGATACTCAGCTGTACATCTCTACCCCGGGCCACCCCAACGATGCCATGGAAGTGATGTCCCGGTGTCTGGAGGCCGTGCGAGTCTGGATGGGGAGAAACAGGCTCCAACTCAACCCGTCCAAGACCGAGTGGCTTGGGCTTCTGGCGTCACGATATAGCCAGCTGGTGCCATCACTGTCTATTGGGGGCGAGTCATTGGCCCCTACAGAGAGGGCTCAAAACTTGGGTGTCCTCCTGGATTCTTGGCTGTCTCTAGAAGATCATATGACAGCCATGGCCAGGGGGCTTTTTATCAGGTTCACCTGATACGCCAGTTGCGCCCCTTTCTGGATCGTGATGCTTTACGCACAGTCACCCAAGCCGTCATCATTTCCCATCTGGACTACTGCAACGCTCTCTACATGGGGCTTCCCTTGAGGCGCACCCGGAGACTCCAGTTAGTTCAGAATGTGGCCGCATAGGGGATTCTGGGAGCGTCTAGATGCTCCCACATGACACCTCTCCTGCGCAAGCTGTACTGGATGCCTGTGGCTTTCTGGGTGCGCTTCAAGGTATTAGTAACCACCTTCAAAGCGCTTCATGGCAAGGGACCTGGTTATCTGTAAGACCGCCTCCTGCTACCAAATACCTCCAACTGACCAATCCGCTCCCACAGAGAGGACCTCCTCAAGGTGCCGTTGGCCAGGCAATGCCGGCTGGCGACCCCTAGGGAGAGAGCTTTCTCTGTGGCAGCTCCTGCCCTCTAAAATGACCTGCCCCCTGATCTACGGACAATCACGGACCTGAGCCAGTTCCATCGGACCTTGAAGACCCATTTGTTTCATGTGGCCGGCCTGGCGTAGTTTTTAAAATTGTTTTAGTAAGGGTTTTTAACAGGATTTTAATCAGGCTAGCTATTTAATAGATTTTTAACTGTATTTTATGTTTTATATCATTGCCTTTTATTAGTGCCTGTACACCGCCCTGAGTCCCGGAAGGGAGAAGGGCGGTATAAAAATTTAATAAATAATAATAATAAATAATAATCTCATGTTGGTGGGATTCATTGTTTATAATAACAAGCTCTTAGTTCTTCACTAAAACTAGATTCTCAACTATTTATTTATTTGTTTATTATTTACTTATTTATTTATTTATTTATTTAATAATAATCTTTATTGTCATTGTACTAAAATTACAATGAAATTGGTTTTATTTATAACAGGTATAAACATCCCTCTGAAATAATGACCCCTATATAAAATATAATTAAGTATAACTAAAAATTCTTTTAACAATCATCCGTTAGATGCCATCAGAGATAGTTTTGGGGGACATCTGGTTTGTGCTGCATCAGGTTCTGCCCAGAAGCCCTAATTATTCCATTTGCAACTATTCTGTAGTTCTTGATCTTAAGCACGCCCATATGGTATATCTAGGGAAGTAGATATGTGAACAGGACAGAGCAATGTGGTAGCAACTTCAGTTCATTAGATAAATTGTTTAGCCCTGTTAACATAAAATGTATTTGAAGCAGTTTTTAACCCCAGAAATATTGGGTAAACAAGCACTGCCAATTATATTTTCCCAAAGATAGAATTCCATAATTTGAGGGCCACCAGCAAGAAGGCTCTACTATATCATATTACAAAACAGATACAGAGTTGCATTTAATGGTGGGATTCACATCGATAGGCGCTTCGCCTTAGCTGTTACAATGTAATAAGGGTTAAATGGAGAGGCAGTTTCTGTAAGCAGGGCAATAAAGATTAGACTAGAAACAACACCAGAATGCTTCCCTCCTGCCTTCCTTACAGGATTAGCCCTGTAAAGTAGAAAAAAACAAAAGAAGATTTCTTCCAACAATCACTTCTCTGAACTGCTTAGAAAATTAACAACTGGTTCTCCTGAATAGCTGTGAAATGGCTGAATCCCACCACTGGTTGGGTTTATAAGTAAACATTCTCAGTTGATATTGCATTATGGATTGAATGATTTGAAGAATATTGTTCAATGTTTTTCAATGTTATTGATAGTGTTTAAAACCCACAGACATATTTTCTTCCAAATGTTTTAAATTGTAGCTCTCCAAATCTCTTGCCAATGGTTATCCTAGCTGGGGACTGATGAAAACTCTGTTTTTCTTTATTTTTTCTTCATTCCTTTACTTGTTTTTTAATCCTATTTGTTGCAGTATATTCCATAATATTTCAGATTTTGTTGCTATGAGGATATGAGGAATGGCCACCAAAAATCAAGCAGAAATTCTGCCCATATAGCTTTTATAGGTGATGAGAAAAGCTGATCCATTACCATCTCCAAAATGTCTTCAAAGGAACTATATTTGAGGAGGTCACAGGGATATTATTTCGAGTTGTTGAAGTATAATGCTGATGTGTGAATG
Organism: Rhabdophis nuchalis; assembly: GCA_039707465.1. Taxonomy (NCBI): domain Eukaryota; kingdom Metazoa; phylum Chordata; class Lepidosauria; order Squamata; family Natricidae; genus Rhabdophis; species Rhabdophis nuchalis. Next base: position 61,258,589 of record CM077643.1, on the reverse strand, counting down.
CTTTCTACTGTAATTGTCATTTGAAACATAAGTCAGATAACGATGACCTAACCCAAATTCCAGTTTTGTCAGTTTGGGGAACAGGTTTTTTTTATTTTATTAAAAAAGGGCTTGTTTAAATATCCTCCTGATTACATTGATTGACCCTTACAGATAAGCGACAGATCAAACTATGTGTAGCCAAGTTCTAATATCGTGAAGCGTGAAGACACTTCCATAGTTTGTGTGTGCATGCAAGGCTTTCTAAATGGGCTGTGGTATTAGGACTGTGCATCTTTAAGTTCTCATGTGAAAGTATGAGCTTTGGAATGACAGGATATCAAAGTGAAAATTAATGTCCGCCACTTGTATATTGCCTAGACGTTACTTTAGAGAGAAAAACAACAGGAGCGAGACGAAGCCATACATATGTTAAATTCACATCAGTAATAAAGATTAAGTAGAAGTTAATAGCATCCCAGTCATGCTTGTGGAGGTAATCTCCTTTCTGAAAATTCAAAATTAGATTTGGAGGATCGAAGCAAACAGGGGGTGAGACTTTGGCGTAATATTTTAATCAAATTGTCATGAATGACTGGATACAATTAAGAATTCTGTCAGTCACAGTGCTGAGCCCCTTTTGTTAGTCAGCTGTTGTGAGGGATGCACTAGGGCATCGTGGGCAGAGATTAAACTTGACCTTTCCCAGGATCTACATATTTGACCCTCTGGCTAGGGTTTTCTTGTCAAATGTCCTATTTTATTTTGTTTACTTTATTATTTTGTTTTGTTTTGTTATGGGAAAGTGGCAGAAGTATAGATTAGGGACTGACGAAGCATTCTCCGTCTCCCTTTCATTTATATATTTATATCTATCTGCCTAGTTATCAAGAGGACACAGTCACATCCTTTTAAAAAAGATCAGCCAAGCATCAATATCAATCCTCTTTCAGCTCCAAAATGTAGGTTTGCTTTATTAATTTTCTAATGTGGATTATAGCAATTTAGAATAAATTACTTTAACAAAAAAAACTTTTGTCAAAGGCAATGCAGTTTTTAAAATTGTATAAGGGATAGCATATTTTGTTTATTAAAGCTGTGTTTGAAGAAGTCATACCGATTAAACATTTTACCTTAGCTTAAAACACACCCCATACAATTAGATGTCAGTCAATCACATTGCAAGTCCCAACATGGCTACACTTTAGTTAGAACCAACTGAAAAATGAGGATAGTTAGGAGCAAGCTGTTCAATTAGCTAGAACAGGAATCCTCAACCCCCAGGTCACGAGCCAGTACTGGCCATGATTCATTTGGAACTGGGCCACACAAGTGGGAGGTAAGTGTGCATGTGCACAGCTCCACTTGTGCATGTGGTGGGTGTGTCTGTGAGCGTGCAAAACTCCATTTGTGTGAGTGGAGGGCACGCACGTATGCTGCTTGTACGAATGGAGCTGCACACATGAGCGCACGTACCTGCTGTTCAGGGGTGAGTTCTGGCTGCCGCTACTGCCGGTTTGCTCAGGAATGCGCCCTGTGTGCATGTGCTTGATGCTCATTGCCCACGTATGCGCAGTGCAACAAAAAATGCGCAGAAGGAAAAACAAGATGGTGTGAGCGAACTGGTTCGGGGGCATGGCAGGCCTTGGTCAGGGCTGATTCCAGTGACCCAGGCTGCCAGGTTACTAGCGGTTCAGCTGAACTAGTCTAAACTGGTAGGAACCCATCTCTGCTGCTGCTCACATGGAATCATCCCCTGCCCAATGCCCTACCAATCTGTCAAGCCAGAAAGCTTGGGGAAAGTGGCTCTAGAATACAACTGTTCCAGCCCTTAGTTGAGTTTAGATTCGCTGGCCTTTTTTTCACACTCGTTCTATACTTTGGAATGGCTGACTTCCTTTTGGAAGTGACTAAATATATTGTGTATGATTTATGTATGTCACACACTAGTGACTGAAACATTGAAAGAAAGATTATCTCTCTTCTCAGTACCATACTCCTCACACCTTACCTCCCTAAAGGGAAATTCTCACGACTTCTTCTTGCGTGTGAGAATTCTGTGCAGCTACATCATTGTGTGCATATATCACTTTCCCATACTAGAATATGCAAGGCAGAGAAGCACATCAACTATGAGTGATGGGAATAGCTGCAGTACAGAATACGGCCTGCCCAAGCGGGTCCCATCCTGCACTCTTTTAATGCATGAGGTATGAACCCTCTAAAATAATTTTCGGGAGAAGTGGAAACACCCAACTGAAGGACACCAGAGCAGCAGAAGTTCTCTAAGAAACAGGTACACAAGTACAACAGCAGAATTGATGATTTTGGGTTGACTTATTGATATATTTCTTGACCTGTGTTTTAAGATGCTGGTTATCTTTTTTTTAATCTCTAATTATTTATCATTTTCTGGACAATTTTTGGGATGCTTGCAAACAGACATATAGAATGTGAAGATGAAAATCGGGACACCCTGAGCACAAGTTAGAGGTTGTGGGATAGCAATGCGTCTAAAAATACTGGGACTGATGATGATAACAGAGAGGGAAGGATGCAGGAATATTAATTGGAAAATAAGTTTCTGCCAATACTTGGAAATCATAACTGAACCCAAACTTGAAAAGTAGCATAGAACTGCAATTACATAAAATTATCTGCAGTAGAATCAATAAACCTTAATTACTGAAAAAAATAAGTTTAGGATGATAGCTTTAATGTGAACAACCTTATTTCTCTTTCAGAAATGCAAGGTATGCTAATACATTTATACATGGGTATGTCTGTATTTTGATGCTAAAGCTGCATAATCTAAATGATCAAAACAGTACTGATATTTAAAAATCAATTAATACAAGGCTTGAAATACAAGTTTCTACAAATTGAGATTGAGCTCCGGTTTAATTCAATCAGCATGTTGTGTTCATCTAAAAAGGTAATTTATAATTGGGGCTAAAGCAATGCACAGCAACCAAGATTTAAAGTTATTTCTGTGAAGCCAAATAATCATGTTAGTTGCCCATCAGATGGCATCTCCTTAGCTATTTTGCTATTAGTATGTTGCCACTTGCCTCATTATTTGTTGCTAACCAGATTTATCTCCAAAATAACACACTAGGAAGCTTTATAATAGAGAGGCAAGCAGGCAGGCAGGCAGGCAGGCAGGCAGGCAGGCAGGCAGGCAGGCAGGCAGGCAGGCAGGCAGGCAGGCAGGCAGGCAGGCAGACACACTGTTGATATATATATATATGTGCCCACCAGGCTACCGAGCCTTTCATCAGCCTAGGGCCCTAGGGAGGGGTGGGGGAGTGGCGATTATGATTAGGGAAGGTCTTGAGCCAAAGGAGACCACGATCCCCCAGACGACCGGGTGCGAGTCCCTCCTCGTGAAATGGGGCCTAGGGAGGCAGTTGGGCATGTTAGTTGTATACCTGGCTCCTCGCTATGCAACAACAGCCCTGCCCGAGCTCCTAGAGGTGATAGCCGAGGCGGCGGTTGAGACCCCCAGACTTCTGGTCATGGGGGACTTTAACCTGCCGTCGGTAGGCGAAACCTCTGGTGCAGCTCGGGAGTTCATGGCTTCCATGGCAGCCATGGACCTGACCCAGGTAGTTTTGGGCCCTACCCACGAGGGTGGACACACCCTGGATCTCATCTTCGTCTCGGGACAGTGGAGTCGTGATCTGGGAATAGGGGATTTAGTCATCACACCCCTGTCATGGACAGATCACGCTCTCCTTCGGCTCGACTTTCCGATCGCTACACCCCATCGCGGGGAGGCGGAACCGGATATTCCTATATGGTTCCGCCCCAGGCTTCTGATGGACCCGGTAAGGTTCCAAAGGGAGCTTGGGCCAATTCCTGTGGACTTGCCCCGCGACTCGACTGAGGACCTAGTGGCCGCATGGTTAAGTGCGGCCACGGGGGCCTTGGACCGAGTCGCGCCCGAGCGGCCTCTCTTGCGGCGACGATCCACCCGGGCTCCTTGGTTCACCGAGGAGCTTAGGGAGATGAAGCGCCACAAGAGACACCTAGAGAGCAGATGGAGATCCTCTCGCTCCGAAGCCGACCGAACACTAGTGAGAACCTACATTAGGACTTACCTGGTGGCGATAAGAGTGGCCAAACGTGAGTATTGTGCCACTCTTATTGCATCCGCAGATAACCGCCCTGCCGCCCTGTTTGGGGTGACCCGCTCCCTCCTTCAACAGAGGCCGCGGGAAGCCCCTCTACAGGGTCGAGCAGAGGAATTTGGGATTTATCTGCAGGAGAAAATCACTCGGATTCGGAGCGAGCTGCCCTCCATCGACAGTGGTCCAGCTGAGTGGTCCGAGGTTGCTCTTGAGACACCATCTTGGGAGGAGTTTGATTTTGTTACTACCGAGGATATGGACAAGTTGTCAAAGAGACTTAGGGCTACCACATGTTTATTGGACCCGTGTCCCTCCTGGCTTGTACTGGCATCCTGGGAGACGACACGAGGCTGGCTCCAGGGCATTGTCAACGCATCTTTGAGTGAGGGGTCCTTGCCTGCCGTCTTGAAAGAGGCGGTAGTAAGGCCCCTCCTCAAGAAGCCGTCCCTGGATCCAGCATTACTAGAGAACTATCGTCCCGTCTCCAACCTTCACTTTTTAGTGAAGGTTGTTGAGAGTGTGGTGGCCCAACAGTTTCCGCGACACTCGGAGGAAGTTGATTATCTAGACCCGCGCCAGTCCGGCTTCCGACCCGGGCATAGCACCGAGACGGCATTGGTCGCGTTGGTTGATGATCTCTGGAGGGCGCGGGATAGAGGATATTCCTCTATCCTAGTCCTATTAGACCTCTCAGCGGCTTTTGATACCATCGACCATGGTATCCTATTGCGCCGACTTGGGGGGTTGGGGCTGGGAGGCACCGTTCTATGGTGGTTCTCTTCCTACCTCTCTGGTCGGTCGCAATATGTGTTGGCAGGGGGGTAGAGGTCGGCCTCGAGGCCCCTCCTATGTGGGGTACCTCAAGGGTCGGTCCTCTCGCCCCTACTGTTCAACACATACATGAAGCCGCTGGGTGAGATCATCCGTGGTTTTGGGGTGGGATATCATCTGTACGCTGATGATACTCAGTTGTACATATCCACCCCAGACCACCCCAACGATGCCGTCGAGGTCATGTCCCGGTGTTTGGAGGCCGTACGGATCTGGATGGGTAGTAACAAACTCAGGCTCAACCCGTCCAAGACTGAGTGGCTGTGGCTTCCGGCACCCCGGTTCAGCCAGATTATTCCAACTCTGGCCATTGGGGGCGAAACACCGGCCCCCGTGGAGAGGGCGCGCAATTTGGGTGTCCTCCTGGATTCCCGGCTGTCCATGGAGGACCATGTGGCGGCCGTGGCCAGGGGGGCTTTCCATCAGGTACGCCTGATGCGCCAATTGCGGCCCTTACTGGACCGGGCTGCCCTTCGCACAGTCACTCAGGCCCTCGTGACCTCTCGACTCGACTACTGTAATGCTCTCTACATGGGGCTTCCCTTGAGGTGCACTCGAAAGCTGCAGTTAGTCCAGAATGCAGCCGCGCGGGTGATTACGGGAGCGCCTAGACACTCCCACATAACACCTATCCTGCGCGAGCTGCACTGGCTTCCTGTGGTCTTTCGGGTGCGCTTCAAGGTTCTGACGACCATCTTTAAAGCGTTCCATGGCTCGGGGCCTAGTTATATGCGAGACCGCCTCCTGCCCCATACATCCCTCAGACCAATACGCTCCCACAGAGAGGGCCTCCTCAGGGTGCCGTCGGCCGGACAATGCCGACTGGCGACACCCAGGGGGAGAGCCTTCTCTGTGGCAGGTCCAGCCCTTTGGAACGACTTACCCCCTGAACTTCGCACCATCTCTGACCTCCGCCTCTTCCGCAAGTGTCTTAAGACACATTTGTTCCATCTAGCCGGCCTAGCGTAGCCTCCTATACTGACTTTTAGATAGTTTTTAAATTTGGGGATTTTAATCTGGTTTTAGCACAGGTTCTATTGAATTAGTTTTTTAAATTTTATATGATGTTTTGTATGTATTTTAATTTTCCTGTGCGCCGCCCTGGGTCCGTTTGGAGAAGGGCGGGGTATAAATTGAATAAATATAAAATATAAATATAATATATTTGTAGACATATATCAAGGCTCTATGTCTTTTCCTCAATGCAGTTAGGCAAAAATTAAAATCGCAGCATCCCATGGACCTTGGGTCATTTCAAAAAATTAAAGAGGACCATCAAACTATTTTCTAAAGCACCAAAAAGCAAGACAAGAAACAATAGAGGGAAACTAACCAAGGAGAAAAGCAACCTGGAACTAAGGAGAAAATTCTCAACAGTGAGAGCCATCCATCAGTAGAATAGCTTGCCTTCAGAGATTGTTGGTGCTCCATCACTGGAGGCTTTCAAAAAGAACTTGGACAAACATTTGTCTGAAGTGGTAGGCTGTCCTTTTGGAGCAGGGGTTTGGGCTAGAAGACTTCTAAGGTCCCTTCTAATTCTTTTATCCTATGATCTAATTCCCATACTATTGTCCAAAATAGAGCATAGAAATATCCATTTAAACATCTGGAATTATGCTCACCTTGAGGAAGCCTTAGCTTTGAGAACTATTAGTAGCACTGTCTTACCTAGTACTGGCTTGGACCAGTATGAAAGCTGTAAGGTTAGGTGCCTGCCCACTGCATTTTGGAATCTGTTGGTTGAGCACATGGATACAATGGGTTGGAAAATCCCAGGGTGAGACACTACCAGAGGGCACCCATTGCTTGAGGTCCCTTCTGTATAGTACATCTGGGTAATGAGGTACGGTGGAATTAAAACTGTAGCAAATGTTATGATTGTTATGTTGCTAAATCCTGTAGCCCATCTTAACACAAAGACACTTCCTGGATGTCTGGATTTCAATCCCTCAAATTCCTTAGCTAGAACAGCAGCTGTTGAGAATTTTGGGATTCCAGGCCATGTAATGGGAGGGTGTAAAGACTGAGAATGTGTCTCTATGCTACTCAGTGGCGACTGAATATAGGGAAGCACCTACATTTTCCTTTTATTTTTCCCCCTGTATGCAGATGTTTGATTAATAGAAAAGGCATTTGCAAAGCTTATGACAAATACAATCCTTATCTGCAGGTTTTATTTACTGGTATTAAACACTGAATTCTGAGCACTCTGTATTATTAAATTGGTTTATCTGTGCATCCTTTATACTATGGAACCTCATTCTATTTTAATATATCGAAGTTATCCATTTATATCATCAGAGAAGCTGGCAGACTATTGAGCTGTGACATCACAGTGACTCTAAATTTGGGGACATTCAATCCCTCTTCCTCCTTTTTATTATAACTTTTAAAACAGAAGAAAAACCCAGTGCTTCTGTTAACTCAGCAAACAACACAATCAAGTACATTAGCAACATTTAAACAAAGTGTTGAAAAACATACTGAAATGAACCCTATTGCACTTCAGGGGTTGAAAGAAAGATGCATCAAAACGCTTGGCATTTAATTTCCCCCCCCCTCCCCTTCTTCGGGAATTTAGCCAGTGAAATATAGCTGCCAGTGTCTCAGGCCGGCGTGTGTTCTTCTGCAATATGCTCTCGATCAATCAGATTTGCATAACTAAACTGTCGGCAAGCCCGCTCCGCTGCCCAGGTGCAGGGCCATTTGCATATAGAACAGTGAGGAGGTCCCAAGAGTCACTTCAGACTTCGGTGACTGCTGAGCCCGCAGTCCACATACCCTGGAAATGAAATTGGAATGACAAAAGAAATGGAAGAAGGGGGGGGGGGCAAGAAGGAAGGAAGGAAGGAAGGAAGGAAGGAAGGGTAGCTCTAGTATTGAAGAGTGAAATATTTACTTATGTTTCAAAGGTTACATAGAGATTAAGAGAGAAAATTCCAACAAGCAAAATACATTCATGCATGCACAAAAGCAAATGCCACAGTATGCAATTTTATTTCCCTTTTCTTTATTATCTTGTACTAATACATTTTGAAAGTGTGGATTTGAAGGACAGGCTTTTTTTTTTTTTGTAGGTTAATCAAATCTCTCTCTCTCCTTCCATCCCTCTCTCTCACACATGTGTGCATATTGTCTTCTTTTTGCCTTTATGGAAAATTGTGCTATATGTCCATTAAAGTATGCTGCAGAATCTGGGACTTCTTTTTCTTCTAGGTTTCCTAATCCTTTTTCTTTGCTTTGGATCCTTCATATCATTAATTTGAGGATAGGCACAGCCTTGTTAATTGATATGCTCTGGGAATCTCCATTTTTAGCTTAAGAGTAAGGTAAAAATGGTCCAAACATAATTTGTAAATCTTAGGTGTGATTTTTGTATCCAAGGGTCTTCTTTTTTCTCAAATTCTTATTCAAGCCTTGCGTTGAAAAAACTTGGGATTCCAGGATGAATGGCTGCATAAAAGCCTGTCTCCCTTCTCACATGTTGAAGATATGAACAAAAAACAGTATTATTCAGATTAATAATGCCTGGAAGTCATCGATCTGACAAATTCTCTTCAGAGGAGGGAATAGGTTTAGCAGCATTACCAAATGATCTGAAGGCAACTGATGATAAAGATGATAAGAAGGAACCTTCCATTTCATCCTAATTCATATCTGAACTGGAATTCTGAATCTGAAATGTACAGGATGTTGTGCATAGCAAATTCACTTTGCATCCTGTCACTTCAAAGGAAACAGAAGAGTAAACAAGCAACTTAAAATCACTAATTTATCTTTTTTTTATCTTTTTTTACTTTTTATTTGATTTCTATACCGCCCTTCTCCCTTTCGGGACTCAGGGCGGTGTACAGCCAGAATAAAAATGATAATACAGAATTTAAAAACAATATTAAAAAGAAATATTAGATAATTGGCCGATATTTAAAATCCCAAACTAAAATCACTATTAAAAATTCCTTTAAAATTATGATAGCCTGGCAGCGCAAAATGCATCTTCAGGGCCTGACGGAAGAGATGTAGGTCCGAGATTGTCCTTAGTCCAGGGGGTAGGTCATTCCAGAGGGCGGGAGCTGCCACAGAGAAGGCTCTCCCCCTGGGGGTTGCCACCTGGCATTGTTTAGCCGACAGCACCCTGAGGAGGCCCTCTCTGCGGGAGCGAACTGGTTGGTGGGAGGTATTTGGTAGCAGGAGGCGGTCTTGCAGGTAACCAGGTCCCTTGCCATGGAGCGCTTTAAAGGTGGTTACTAGTACCTTGAAGTGCACCCGGAAAGCTACAGGCAGCCAGTGCAGCTTGTGCAGGAGAGGTGTCACGTGGGAGCATCTAGAAGCTCCCAGAATCCCCCGCATGGCTGCATTCTGAACTAACTGGAGCCTCTGGGTGCACCTCAAAGGAAGCCCCATGTAGAGAGCAATGTAGAGACTATTGCAACAATAGTCCAGACGGGAGGTGACGAGGGTTTGAGTGACTGTGCGTAAGGTGTCACGATCCAGAAAGGGGCGCAACTGGTGTATCAGGCGAACCTGATAAAAAGCCCCCCTAGCCACTGCCGTCATATGATCTTCTAGAGACAGCCGAGAGTCCAGGAGGATGCCCAAGTTGCGAGCCCTCTCTGTGGGAGCCAATGTCTCGCCCCCAATAGTCAGAGATGGTATCAACTGACTATACCGTGATGCCGGAAGCCACAGCCACTCGGTCTTGGATGGGTTGAGTCGAAGCCTGTTTTTCCCCATCCAGACTCGCACGGCCTCCAGACACCGGGACATCACTTCCACGGCATCGTTGGGGTGATCTGAGGTAGAAATGTACAGCTGAGTGTCATCGGCGTACTGATGGAACTCTACTCCAAAATCACAGATGATCTCACCCAACGGCTTCATGTAAATGTTGAACAGGAAGGGCGAGAGGACCGACCCCTGTGGGACCCCACAAGTGAGGCCCCTTGACATTGACCTCTGCCCCCCTGCCAACACAAACTGCGACCGGTCGGAGAGATAGGAGGAGAACCACCATAAAACGGTGCCCCCCACTCCCAAGCCCCTCAACCGGTGCAGCATGATACCATGGTCGATGGTATTGAAAGCCGCTGAGAGATCTAACAGGACCAGGATAGATGAACAACCCCTATCCCGGGCCCTCCAGAGATCATCAACCAACGAAGCTGGAAGCTTTTGGAATGAAACTAGTTTACCTGGAATCTGTGACTGGGGAAAAGTTTTATAGAACAGCTTACCATCAATTCACACTCTGGGTCAGAAAATACTGTTGCATAGTGTTATTCAGTTCTGATTGTGCCTCCACTTTTCACTCTTGGAAATTCAGGGTACTTATTTTATTTTAAAAAACCAACAACTATTTAATTTCAACCTCTCTTCGCCTCCTTGGTGCCTCCTTCTGTTTGTGAGAATCTCTGGGTTTTTTTGTTTGGTCCTGATTGTTTTCCCTTTCTTTGCTGACTGTAGACATAGATTGAACAATGAACATTGAATGTGGCAAATTCATAAATAAAAAATTGGTTGCACAGATATTTTTATCTTTTCACCTAAGTTCAAAACTTTCTCTGACCTCCTAAAGAAATATACATTGATTTCCTTTCTCAAAATTATTTCACGGATATAGCTAATAAATAGGGCATCTATCGTGTGAGCTGCACAGTTTTTCAAAATTTCCTACAATATACTCTGCACCAGCAGGTATAATAATAAATTGAATGGGTTGCAAGGTAAGCCCCTAAAGTAAGATTTCTGTAGCTACGTTTGAGTCCTTCATTTCCACCCAATATGAATTGCAAAGCCAGATAAAGCTTTCAGCATTGCTGAAAATGTCTAATTTTAGCAGTGGTTTTAACTTTAAGAATATAAGGCAGCAAAATTTAGCAATTCTCTTTTTCAAGTGTCTAACACAAAGATGGCTTGGCTCTTAAAATATGTATACCAACAAGGTCAAGCTACAAGCAGTCAAATTTCTTTTTCTGAAAAGAAAAAAGAAGTCATCACCACTCTCTATAACTTTTACTTAACAAATCTGTACCTAGTGTACTTTATGTCTGCTAAGCGATCCAGCATCCAGATTTTTCCTTATTGAGAATGACTGGTAGAAGTCACATATCTCTGAATCTTTCATTTGTTTCCTAATAACTCATTTTCAAAATTACAACAGTTGCACACTCAACCATAACCACATGTTTGCATTTTGGGGCCTTGGCAACCAGCTTACCTTTATAGCCATTTGCAGCATGGTCGTCCATGATTTGGGACATTTTTTGCTGGCAAAGAATGCCGTTAAGGAAAAGTGACTTGCTTAATGACTACAGTGCTCACTTAATGACCTCAGCATTAGCGTAATAATCATGGTATTCACTTGATGACCAACACAAAAAATGTCTGGGTATAGTCACGTGAACCTCAGTAACCCACAATTGTAATTCGAAACTCAGTTATACCCTGTTTCCCTGAAAATAAGACCTTCCCAAATAATAAGCCCCATTGGGCTTTTGAGTGCATGCGCTAAAATAAGCCTTCCCAGAACATAAGCCCTCCCTGAAAATATTGCAACACAGCAGCAGCCATGAGGTCACCACGCTCGCCGCCTCCTGTACCTCAAAAATAATAAGACATCCCTGAAAATAAGGCTAAGTGCTTATTTTGGGGGTCAAAAGAAAATAAGACCCTATCTTATTTTTGGGGAAACACAGTAGTTGTACATTGAAGACCAGCTGTAAGCGTATGGAAACTTAGACAAGAACTAGTTGGTCTAGGAATTAAGATTCCACGCGATAAACCAGGAGACTGAATTGTAATCCTGGTTTAGGCATGAAAGCCGGCGGGATGACTCTGGGTCAGTTATTCTCTGTCAGCCCATGATGTCAGAGTGAGGCTTGGGCAACAAGCCAGCCAGTCAATGTGTGCTGCAGCCAATGGATCCACACTTGGATGGTACAAAAGAAAAAAGGCGGACCCCACACTTGCGGTAAAAACACTAGGAAGCAAAAGAAAATAGAAAACTTAACCACACTCTTATAGATAATCTCAGGAGGCCTAAGGATGCTGTTCATGTACACCACACTGAGCTCTCTGGTTGAAGGACAGAGTATAAATGTAATTAGTATAAAAATAGTAAATATTTTAAAAATGGTTCACTTTGAGGAATTGCCATGAGGATGGCATTATTTAAGCATCTTGCGGCATTTTTAATAGCTGTCAAATAACTGAGTATTTCCCCCCAAAACTGGATATGTTTTTATCTGTTACATTCACTTACCTTACTTACCGTTTTAGAATAAGGAAATGCACAAGGTTTTTCATAATCAAGTACAAAAACCCACACTTAATTCATGCCTTGTGGTGTCCTGCCTCATTATTCTAGTAGTGTTTGGGTACATCTTCATAATTTTAGTCTCTGCCCACCGATGCAGAGACAGAATGGTGCAGTTCATGCGATCCTAGAACTCTCCTCATTTACTCCTTTATCTTTTCCCCCCACCAAACCCTACACCGATTGGGCATTCAGGAGCACTAGCAGTTTAAATTGCGGAACTGACCTCCTTGTCTGTGCAGATAGGAACTCCTACTGATTTGAATCATTTGATTGCAAAACATGTCCTTCTCAACTTGGCTTGATTGTAGAATTCAGAGTGATTAATTCTTCCTTGTGTAAAAGTGGCCATCACCAGTTTGTTTCCCATTTAGCTCCTACTTTGTGGCAATGACTCCCCCTTGATTACATCTGGTCTAACCTCTTGAATTTTTTTTAAAAATCCCTTAAATATTGTTTTTCACATGATTTTCCTGAAGTTGGAACAACCTTCTCACACACTGCGATTAGGAAAAGATTTATATTATTATACTGCTGCTTCCCTTAAATAAATTGAATAGAAAATGTATCTTGATATATTTTATTACTCTATTTCGAGTCACTAAATTTTATTTATTTAATTCTATTAAATAAAATGTGTATTTGCTCTCCTATTATTTCTACGAAATAACTTTTTAATTTCTCTATTTAGCTTTAAGTATTAATTTTCTCTTTCTGGCCTTTCCTTTTGATTAATTACAAAATATCATGTAAATACTTGAAAAAGGCCAATTGTTAAGTACCTTTTCCTGAAGGAAAGGAACAGATTTTCTTCTCTGTAATGAGTTGGCTATAATTGCAACTGTGTTTTATAGAAATCGGTTCTAGATGGATACTACAGAAGAAAAGATATGCAGCAGGGTTGTGATTAATTAATCAGAATCAGGAGATTTGGTATTTTTCTTTTCTTTTGGTGCGGGTTGCAGATTCCTCTCTCTCCCCCCCAAAAAGGAAGGGGTGATATTGTAGGAAATGGTATATAGCCCACGGGACAGGAATTGCCTATTTCTAATCTTAATTCTTTAGAAAAAAGTGAATAAAAGATGACAGGCCACACTATATTAAAGTTTACACTTCGGTTTAAACATTCAGGCAGGATTGTTAAATACCTGAATAAATGAATTTTTTTTAAAAACCCGGTGAAAACTTTCTTCAAACTGCTAGTTAAATGTTATGAAACCTTCAGTCACTGTCTCCTTTAATAACTGAAGAATGTGCTCCTTAATTCCCTGTAACACTACTGAACAATAGTCCAAAATTAAATTACAACATCATTGATACCAGTCTTCCTCTATGACACATGTCAGTTCCTTTAAAAAAAACCCCACACGCAATCATTTAAAAAAAAAAAAAAAGCTTGGTGCATATATTCTAATCCCATGTGCCATCCTAGTCATTAAAATGCCATGAACTCAGTTTTAAATGCTAACCCTTGGTCAGGACTGTTCTTCTGATGGAAGGAAAAGCAATACAGAGGTGTCTCTGCTGGATTGAATGTCACTTGTTGTCAATTCAGCATCCCAAAGAGTTTCCATGACAACAGTGTTTTTGCACTGGGGACAAGGTCATGCACCTGTGATCTTAGTGGAAAGGACAATGAGGAGCATGTCCATTATTTAAAGCTTCTATGTTTTGGTGAGCGTTTCAGAATAACTTTGTTATTGGACAAATAAACGGCAGTCAACATTGCTTTGCAGGAGAAATTGACCATTCTGTGGAGGCCATAATAGCTTATTTTCTTGCCTGTCCAGTGAATAGATTCAGTGTTTACCAAGATTCACAACAAAAAATAGAGTCGGGAAACAAAATGTTTCATTGTCAAGACAAATCTAAGCAGGTCTAGATCTGGTTAACATCTGGATGATAGATTTCTTGGAAACTTCATGTTTACTAAAATTAGGCTATTCCAGCCTGAATGTCTGTGACATTCCAGATGTTACCGAGCTATGATTCTCATGAAACCTAACTAATCATGGTATTAGTGAGGAATGAAGCTATAGTCTGACTGTCTCTGGAAAGACTAAAGTTTGTTCCTGATACCTAGCTTGAATTCATTGGAACAAAGAAGGGATGAAAATACAAGGAAGAGATGATGCAAGCTAACCCTAAGATATCCTTAACAGATGTGTGTGAACATTATTTCAAAGGAAAATGTGCAGAGGGAGGAGGCGAACATGACACTGACATTTGTTCAGATGTCTATATAAAAATGTTGTGAAAAATCTTTTTGGTTGTATAGATGAGTGCCCTGAAATGACAATACTTTGCAAAATGTCAAATGTTCCCGACACATCCCCACTGTTAAATTTATATGAATAAGTACTGTATGTGGAAAAAGCTAGGACAGCAGCTGGTTTAAAAACATCTGAAGTGGAGAGTATAGAATTTTCGTTGGTTCAGTTACCTCAAACAACTATGAGAGAATCCTTCATGCAGCGGCATCTGACAGAGGAGGGTGTGAATGATGTCAAAATGGCTGACATAAGTGGCAATTAAACAGACTAATAGAATAACAAAGTTGGAAGGGACCTTGGAGGTCTGTTAGTCCTGTACAAGCAGGAGACCTTATACTGTTATATTCTCAAGCGATGTCGAGAAGGAGTGAGTCCAGACCGGTAAGATTAACGGCTTTTATTTAACAGCAGACAACAGGTCAGAAGAAGTAGCTAACTTTCAAAGAACGCGCGCCTTCTGTCTGACAGCTCCTTTTATATTGAGCTGTCAGACAGCGAGCCAATCGGCGCGAGTCCCGCTCTTCGGCTGCAGCCAGTCATGTCTTGGCCAATCAGACGCGACTGGCTGTTGCCGGGGAATTCAAGCGGCTGTCAGAATGCAACGTATACCATTCCAGACAAGTGGCTGCCCAGTCCCATTTTAAAAGCTTCCAGTGATGAAGCACCAGGGGTGGGTTTCAAAATTTTTGGAACAGGTTCTGTGGGTGTGGCCTGCTTTGTGGGAGTGGCTTGCTGGCCATGTGACCGGGTGGGAGTGGCTTGCCAGCCATGTGACCGGGTGGGAGTGGCCAATTTGTATATATGTGTATATATATATATTTCAGTTAATGGTACAGAAAGAGGGGAGGGGGGGTTGCTGGCTTGTGAAACCAGCCTCAGGTAGGTCAGCGACAGGGAAGGGACCTGACGGCTGCCGGTCTGTTTTCTAAGCCTCACACCTAAACTCCGTTCAAGGAAATTCCGATTTAAATAAACAGATCGCTTCTCCCCCGCATCCAGCCTCCCCCGTCCCCTCCATTTGGCAAGGCGCAGAGCCAGAAGCCTCCCCGCTCTTCCAGCACCGACCTTCTACCTGAGGAGACCTGGGGGGGGGGGAATGGCGGCCTATCTCAATCGGGAGACTTTCCCAAGAGCAGCCGAAGGATCCCTCCATCAGCCAGGCCGGCTCTCCGAAGGGGTCCCCCTTTCCCCTTCTCCATGGGGGTGGGTGGTGGGGGTGGGCCGCTCACCTCGTCGCCCCACTTGAGCATGTCCTTGTGCCTCTCCCCGACGGCCCGGTAGATGTGCAGGAACTGCTGGATGCCGTGTTTGCGCACGTGCTCCGCGTGCCGCTGCGTCTTCTCCCAGCTGAGTGGAGAGTCTTGCGACAGAAGCCCCATGGCTCTGCCGGGGAGAAAGAAGAGAGCACGAGAGGAGGCGCGCGGAAAAGGCAACCTGTGGCCGCTGCTGCCGTGACAACTCCGAAGAGCAGCGCTCGGGCCAGGAGCCGCCGGCCCCAAAAAAAGAAAGCACACACACACACACACACACAACCTACTTCAGGCGGCGGGAAACACGCAAGGAGAATCCACTCGCGGCTAGGCGTAGGGGGGAAGAGGTGGCTGAGCAAAGGGAAGGGGGGGAAAGGCGCTCCCGCTGCCTTCCCGAGCCTCCCGCTTTGCCAGCGGCCAGTACCCTTCGCAGAGGGAAAAAGAAGACAGCGCAGTCGCCTTGCTTGCTTTCCTGCCGGCCGGCCCAGCCCCTGCTGCTGCCGCCACCGCCGCCGCTAACTGCTGCTCCCAGCTGTCTTCTTTTTCCCTCTGCGAAGGGTACTGGCCGCTGGCAAAGCGGGAGGCTCGGGAAGGCGGCGGGAGCACCTTTCCCCTCCTTCCCTTTGCTCAGCCACCTCTTCCCCCCTACGCCTAGCCGCGAGTGGATTCTCCTTGCGTGTTTCCCGCCGCCTGAAGTAGGTTGTGTGTGTGTGTGTGCTTTCTTTTTTTTGGGCCGGCGGCTCCTGGCCCGAGCGCTGCTCTTCGGAGTTGTCATGGCAGCAGCGGCCGCAGGTTGCCTTTTCCGCTCGCCTCCTCTTTCTCCCCGGCAGAGCCATGGGGCTTCTGTCGCAAGGCTCTCCACTCAGCTGGGAGAAGATGCAGCGGCACGCGGAGCACGTGCGCAAACACGGCATCCAGCAGTTCCTGCACATCTACCGGGCCGTCGGGGAGAGGCACAAGGACGTGCTCAAGTGGGGTGACGAGGTGAGCGGCCCACCCCCACCACCCACCCCCATGGAGAAGGGGAAAGGGGGACCCCTTCGGAGAGCCGGCCTGGCTGTCTTCTTTTTCCCTCAGCGAAGCATGGGCGAGGAGGAGGCGGCGCTTCGCTGAGGGAAAAAGAAGACAGCGCAGTCGCCTTGCTTGCTTTCCTGCCTGCCCGCCCCAGCTGGGAGCAGCAGTTACCAGCGGCGACTTACTTCCGGGTCCACGATCCAAAGGGATCGCTCGGGATCCGGAAATTTTACGAAAGGGTTCGCCCGATCCCAGGCGAACCCTCAGAAACCCACCCCTGTGAAGCACCCACAACTTCTGATGGCAAGCTATTCCACTGGTTTATTGTTCTCACTGTCGGGAAGTTTCTCCTCAGTTCTAGGTTGCTTTTCTCTTACCTTTCTTTAGTGCACATTGCACATGTACAAAGAAAGGCAGGTCTTTGATTGCTCACTCACACCAGCCAGTTTTATTATTGACGCAGCTCCATATTTGACAAAAGTTAGACAAATAAAATTAAATTGGGTTTTTCTTCCCTTTTGCTTTGACCCTACTTCTACAGCCCATGTACTAACAAACTGTCCCCATTTCCACTCCAAAACATTTTTCCTTTTCTTACTGACTCCTCCTTTAGTCAGGGCTGAGTGTAGAGTAGTATCAACACCAGCACTGATATACTTTGGGAGATTTCCCTGCCAAAATGAAAGATACTTTCATAATGCAGAACTATCCATTGCTGCCATGAAATGATGGTATGAAAGGGAGGAAATGGAATTAATCTGCCCTTCATCTACAACAACCATTACTACGAGGGTGATTCAATAAATAAGGTGAAAATTTCTGTATAAGGACTTTTAATACAGATAGAAGCTTACTTTTTTGTGTGTGTGTGTGTTTTACTACTTTTTCACATGGATTTAATTTCTTATGCAGATTACAAAAAAACCTTGAGAGTTTTACTGATTAACAAAGATGGCCGACCAAGAAGCATGCTCCAGGATTGAACAGCGGTCAGTTATCAAGTTTTTGGTTGCTGAAGGGTGCAAACCCGTTGAAATTCATAGGAGAATGTCAACTGTGTATGGTGCCACATGTTTCAGCCAAAAAAATGTCTACAAGTGGGCTACATTGTTTAAAGAAGGACGGAGCAATGTTGAGGGTGAAGCCTGGGAGGCCTACAGAAGTGAGGTCTCCTGAGGTGATCGAATCAGTCAATGACCTCATTCAGTCTGACAGAACGGTGACAGTGGATGACATTGCAAGGACTTTGAGCTTATCTGTTGGGACAGCACACAAAATTGCCCATGATGACCTTGGCTACTCGAAGGTCAGCTGCAGGTGACAGCGCAAGGCCTCACACAGCAGCCCAAATGGTGCAGACCATCAACGAGCTGGGCTGGGAACTGCTCCCTCATCCCCCTTATAGCCCAGACCTTGCACCTTCAGACTTTCACCTGTTTGGTCCCTTGAAAGCATTCACGAGAGGCACAAAGTTTGAAAGTGACGATGAAGTCAAAAGTGTTGTGAGCGACTGGCTGAGACATCAGTGTAAAGATTTTTACGCTGAGGGAATACGGAAGCTTGTGCACAGATGGGAAAAGTGTGTGGCAGTGCTGGGAGACTACATTGCAAAATAAAATAAAAAAGTAAGCTTCTATCTGTATTAAAAGTCCTTATACAGAAAAATTCACCTTATTTATTGAATCACCCTCGTATTATGTCCCACACTGAAGTCCATGTAACTGGCTAGAAAAATGAAAGGGAGAGAAGTTTTAGGAATAGTATGAATGGTTATAGGATTTGTCTGTGGGCAGCAGGGTGGCTGAAGCTCTTCCTCTGCCTCTATGCCTCTCTGTCTGTCTGTCTGTCTGTCTCCCTCCCCCCCCCCCCCCCCCGATTGTGTGTATGCACACAGTGGACTGGATTACATTGCCTGAATGAAGGAGATTTGAAGGTTGGGAGATTTTCCTTGTATCAGAATTCAGTGGTTCCTTTCTGGCCACTGGCCATACAACCTGGAATTGATGTGAACTGTTTTTTGAAATATTTGGAGAGCATCAAGTAAGCTTCCTCTGTCTTAAGGGATAAATTCCTGCTTAAATGCATGTAATGTAGCATGCAGTGCTTCCATTTTTGCTCTCTTGACTCCTTCCCTGTAACCTCTAATACTTTTAAGCTTTCATTTTACAACTTCACCTTCTAGACCTTTTAGTACCCTTCTGGCTTTTGCTTTGAACTGCTTGCTGCTTTTTCAATGTCTTTTTTAGACTGTTACAGGTATCTTAGCATTTTTCTTATGTTTCAGTGTCTTTCCAAAGGTGGTGGTCTTAGTGTTGACCCGAATAGTATGAATGAAATTTCAAAATTGCCATCATATCTGAAGACTAAATTAATCCTTTTAAAATTTTGAGTGTGTTAGTACTACGTGATTATACTACGAGAGGAGCTTTATAAGTCCTGCTGTCTTATTTCCAAGATCAAGAAACTGAACCTTAACAACAGTTTTATCATGATTCAGCTCTATTAACCACTCACATAACATTGACAACAAGTTTTCCAAAATTCTGTTCCTTTCCTATCCTAGAAAACCAACATTCTCTACAATTTCACTTAATCATCAGATAGATGCTTTGCAATTAGCTTATCCTGTATCGGTGGTCCTTTCTCACAGAGACTGTGGGGCAGTTCCATTTCCACATCTCAGCTCACATTTCTTTGAGTTCAATCATGGAAAATCTTGAGCCACTCTCTTGGGAAAAACACTTCATCAGCATTTTGGTCTGACATCATTAAGACTTTTAAGGATTTTTTAAAGTATATTTCCTCCTGTCTTTTATTATTTTATTGTTTAATTGTTATCCCTATCCCTCTCTCCCTCTTCCCCCTCATTCCCAGCAGCTTATCAGGAAGAATGCACACATGTATTTGTTTAAATATATGAAGTAGGAACTAATATGACTCTCATTTTATGAGGGAAGGTGGAAATCATTTTTTGTTAACTCATAAAACACTGGAAATGTCATAGGTAATAAATTCAGTGACTGATGCTTTTGAAGCAAGGAAGAATGAACTGTGAATGATGGGCCCTCTCTGGGTTGTAGCCATTGTCTAGCTCAGAATTAGCAAAGATTGGCTGAAGATACTTTCTTTGAGCTCTAAACCCACAAATGTATATGCAATAGGCTAAACATATTTTTGTTTTGGAGATGATAAGAACAACATGAATGAACTGCAGTGTGGTTTGAAAGTGATTTGAAAATAGGAAGACTGGTACCATGGTAGAAATGATGGTGTGAAAGGGAGGAAATGGAATTAATCTGTCCTTCATCCACAACAACCATTACTATTCCATGGATTCCATGTAACTGGCTAGGAAAGCGAAAGGGAGAGACTGCAATTTGGCAGTTTGAATCTCACTAGGCTCAAGGTTGACTCAGCGTTCCACCCCTCCGAGGTCGGTAAAATGAGGACCCAGATTGTTTGGGGCAATAGGCTGACTCTGTAAACCACTTCAAGAGGACTTTAAAGCACTGTGAAATGGTATATAAGTCTAAGTGCTATTTCTATTGCTATAACAATAGACATAGAGTACTCTACCCATGTGTGTGGTGGGAAAGCCAAGATTTTAAAAATTACCTAAAATTTTCAAGGCTGGGTGATCTGAACATGCAGGGGCATGTTATTCTAAAGTGCAGGTACTGCAACACAGAAGATATACTTCCTAATTCTCATAACGGGGCATTCCCTAAGAGACACAACTTTAAATGTATCTGTTTTGTTGGATCTTACAGGTGAGGAGAAATCATGAGCGAGAGGTAGTCCCTAAAATAGTCAAATCTCATCATGAAGAGCTTTATAGGTGATAACCAGCACTTTGAATTGCGTTACTAGTATAGTTTGCTTAAGAGAGGTATTGTATGACACATCAAGATACACTCCTAACTGCTCACGCTATTGCCTTCTAGACCAGCTCCACTTCTACATGATTTTCAAGGGCAGCTTTATGTATAACATTGCAATTGTCCATGTGGCATGCATGATTGTCAGAAGAGATTCCCAATGTAGAACAGGCTGCAACTGATGCAACTGATGAATCTGTGCAAAATTCTTCCTAAACATAGCTGCCACTTACTTTTTGAAAAAAGAACTGTGGGGCTTGGAGGACTGTCAAATAAAATAAGCATTAATAGAGAGTGCCATTTCTTTCAGAATTAATAATGGAAAATCACCAATATCAGAAAAGTCAAGTATCCACAGCCACCAGGATGACTTTGAGTCTATTCCTCTGGCTCTGTCAAAGGTCATCAATAAGTATGGTGTCCATACTGTGCCTTGGTTTAAAACTCAGTTGAAATGGGCCTTGATCATTTGTTTAGTCTTGGTTCCTCAGGAGTTGTGTACCTTCAAAATCTTAGTCGAAAAGGAAAGGTTTCACACTGAACCAAAATTGTCCAGAAATGCTGGATCCATTGATGGTCTCCCTGAGAAGGAAATGTCTCTTTTAAGTAAAATAGAATCTCCTCTTCCCTTAAGGGTAGGTTTACACCCATAGATCCAAACACATATTCCCTGATACCAGACAAAGCTGTGTCTTGATTAACTTAATAGAATCTACCCAGTTAGAGGTTAGAGTCAAACTTTGAGAAGATCTGTGCAATTCAGTCATGACAATATAGCTTTCTTTGATGGCAAATTTGCTTAACTGTGAATGATTTCCATTTGAACATAATAAAAATTGTACATAGTTAGAGATGATGGATGGATGGAAAGATAGAGGGATGGATGGATGGACGGACGGATGGACGGACAGACAGACAGACAGAGTTTTAATATTATCTTAATCAGTAATATTCTGAATGATGCACAAGGAAGTAATAGAAAGCACATAATATAAAATGATTTTTAGTGTTAGAAACAATGGTTCCTCAACAATCACACTATAGGTTGAAGGCCTTGCTAGAATGAGTCTTCAGAATCTTTTGAAAAATGATAAATTGTGAGCAGGGAAAGAATTATTTTCAGAATCATAATGTTCATGGCTATTTAGACATGTACTTATTTGAGGGGACATACTTTTATATAAGCCTTGTTTTCCATTTGCCATCACCTTGAATAATTATGCAATTTTCTTCTTTTAACTCAAGCCTGAACCATCTGTTTTACTGTTTTCTAAAGGGCAGAAGTATGCAAACAGGAAAATTGATAATGATTCAGCAAGTGATGACTGCTATGAAGATTTTCTCTACTTTTGAAAAAAACTGTCCTTAAATTCATGGGTGCATTTCCATAAGAATGAACCCTTTATTCGAAGTCCTTTTAGCAGTATAATGGGTTAACAAGGGCCATCCCTTAGCAGTTCCCATCAGTTATTGGATATATCAGATAAGATGCAGTTACAGGGAGGTGAGCAAATTCTAAGTTAACCTGGACTGATCTATATATAACCTGTAAAATACCTGTAACCAAGCAACCTAGGCTGTACACAACAGCAAATGAATGTTTTTGAGGGACATAACACTCTGATTAGATACAATTTTCTGTTAGGGTGAAGTAAGATGTGTGTATGTTGAAGAACAAATGTATAAAAATAGCATCTTGTAGAAAATTATGTCAATGATGAGCTTGGGCAAAATTATTATTTGGGGGTTTAAAATCTGTTGCTTCTCAAAAATCTCAAACAGGAAACAGAGTGAGTACATGACCACCAGCTCCCTAGTATGTCATCCTTCTCCAATTGAGATGTGTTACCCACATCCCCAGAATTCCTTGCCAGTATGTCCCACACATCTTGAGGATAACCAGTTGAAGAAGACTACGTAGAAATATCAACTAAAACCTAAAGGGAAAACCACAGGAAGTGATTCTTTTCTTGTTTTCTGGATTTTAGAATTCTGATTCACATCTGATTATTCATTATTAACATTGTCACTGTTATTACAGTTATTAGTTCAGTTTATATTTACCATTTCTGCCCTTTGGGCATATATTCATATTTCCAAAGCACTGGGCCAATTAAGGGTATCAAAATGACACTCACTATTAAGCAATGACACTTGTAGCAGATTACCAAGCTTATTATAATAAAACTGGGAGTTCACTTTGCACTGGAGCTGCCATCCTGAGTGCTAAGCAATTGACATCAACTGGTCCAAGTAATGTAGCAAAATCAATCAGCTTACAATCACCATTTATTGCTACTGCAATCGATTTGAAAGATTAAATGAATTTATTATTTCAGGGCAATCTTCTTATTTTGCAGGACAAAGAGCAACCTATCTCAAGATATTTTAAATTCCTGTTAGTTTATTTGCTGGATGCTTTATTGTCTAGTTAACTGGAAACTAAACACCAGGCAGGGTGCGTATTGGTCGCTCTTGGGGGGGGGGGACCAGGCTTGTCTGGGGTCTACTATTTTCAGCTTAATTAGTACTTAGGAGTCCATTTGTCACCTTAATTGTTCCAGACAGACACCATGGAGATAAAAGATGACACATAAATGCATACACATACACACAACATTGCTCTGTGCTTTTTTTCTTTATTGTTTACCTCTTTTTCTTTTAATGCCTCTTTGGAGGTGAAGGTTTAGATTAAAATAGAGAGAGAGAGAGAGATGCAGAAATTAATACTGTGCCAAAAAAGAAAACTAACTTGCTTTATATAGCTACCCTTTCAGTTTAAAAGAAACTCTTTTTCAAATATTTTTTCAAAACAGTTTAGAATTTCAGTGATTTTTTGCAGGTTTGCACTTGTCAGTTCTCACACTTGGATTAGAGCTGAAGACGCTTAATGGATGAGAAGCAAAATATCTTCAAAGGAAAAGAGGAATCAGAAAGTTCAGCTACCTCTTGAAAAAGCACCTTTGGGGCAACTATGACCTGGATGACTGAGAATCTCCATAGACATCCAAACCCTTCCCATTTCTTGGTGGTGCAGGCAGTTGCTTCAGATTTGGCATTAGGTACATCCCATCTTCGGGCACAGAAAAAGGAGGAGAAAGATCATTGGGTCTGAGTATTCCAGATTGTTTCTCCAAGGGGAAAAGGAATGATCACATTTTCAATAAGGAGCTGCTTTTGATAAAAGTAGCATTCCAACAATGGAGACACTTCCTAGAAGAAACAACCCATTGAGTACAGTTATGCATAGATCACAAGGATTTAAAATTTTCAGACACTAAAAAAATCTGCACAATTTCTCACACCTTGTCAAATCGGGTGGGCACAGTTATTATATCATATATATTATGGCTCACAGAACAAGCTACCAGATAGACAAACGTAATACTCCATGCTTATCCCTGTCCAACAAAACCCTCAATCCAACCAATTTTGTATCTCCCAACAGAATAGATTCTCCTAAGAGGGGACAGGGAGACAGACTGTAGATCTGCTAGATCAGAATGCAACAACAACAGAATGTACATGTAAGGGCTTGGATGGATGTCCTCCAGAGACCTGCACTTTTTTTTAACCTTCTCTAGAAATCATACACAATTGTTACATACAATGGGATGAAATGTTGCAACTCTGCCATGACTATAGGACTGCTGCTTATGGGGCAGTGTGTAACACTTTTCATCTGGTAGTCTGGTGGCTTTGGGCAAGAGTAGATATTAAGGACTATGTTAATCTTATCATACTTTAGGTTACCTAAGACTGCTCTTCAACTAGAAGACATATTAACTTGCACAAACTGAGAATGAGAGTAGTTCTGCTCCCAGATCTGTAGTTCCACACTCTCCTATATCTTTTAGGCACAATACTACGAAATAAACTTTGTTCCCTAGAGTTTTTCCAATATTCAGTATTAGGTAGAATGTAAGCTGTGCCACGATGAAGCAAGCTTTTTCTCTATAATTGACCATGGGGAATTAGGCTAGTGTGTCAAATCTTTCCCATGTTTCTAGCTTCTTTTACAAAGTCCTTCTCAGAAAGTTTCTCCTTCCCGTAACCAAATAAAAGAGGAAAATCCTGACTTGAATTATTCTCTCTATAAGAATATACAGAGCAGAATTCTAACTTTAATTGATTGACTAAGGCCCATCTTGGTCCAGCATTTATTTATCCTAGTGGTTGACCAAATGTCTCTGCAGTGCTTACAGGAGGACATGAAGGACCTCATACCTCTGTCCTGGCATTGTTCCTTTGCAACTAATATTTGAAGAGACATTACTTCTCTCTTGGGAGTAACCCTAACTATTCAAGACCAATAGCCTTCTCTCCCATGAACTTATCCAGTCCTCTTTGAAAGCTATCCAGACTAATGACTATCACTATTTCTTGTCCACAAGCCAATTATTTCACAGGTAAAGTGCCACTTCTTCAGATCAACTATTTAGATCTTATATGCATGCCTGTTGCTGCAGCCATACTCTCTTCCTATGTATATTTATTCTATGCTAATCCTGAATTCTTGTATGATGCCTAATTTTCTAGATAGTTTTATTCTTCTATGGAAGATCATTAATGCATGCAATCTGCCACCCTCTAGTTTGAATTACTTTACCAAAGTATTGTCTTTCAACAGCATCTGCTACCAATCAAGGTTATTTGTTCTGTTCTGTTATAATTTGAAATAGTCCCTTCTTCTGATGTTAATTTAGACTTTTCTAGCCAGTGTCCTCTAGATGTTTTGTGTGAAAGTTACCAGAATTATCTGCTGAACAATAATCATGCTGGCTGGAGATTTGTAGGAATTCTGGGTCCAATCTACTTGGAAGATTGATTGATTTAAATATATTTTACACATCTTCTTTCTTTTCATCAGTAAAGGTAATAAAATGTTGAATCTCATCATTTTTATAAAGTCATTTCTTACATTCAGTATAATGTTGTGATAATATCTAGGTAGAATTTTAGTTTCCTACTTTATATCAATGCTAGACAACCAGTAACTGACTGGGTCAAAGATATTTCTTTATCAATTCCTTAATGTTATCAACAACTTCAGAACTACCGCCTTCACTAGAACAGTTATTAAAAATTCAGGGAAATGTTCATAAATGTATCTGCCTTGAAAATAGCCCCTGTAAATAGTAGAGTCAAAATCAGGAGCTGAGCACAGGAAACATTTTATGACATTTTGTATCATGTCATACAATGTTTTATGGTCATTTCTATGTCTGTGTTTCCTGGGAGTCAGGGCTTCTGCATTTTGGATGCATTCTATGTTACTCCATTTGAGGTACCTTGCTTCAAAATTTTCTGCCCCACAATGGATGGTTTCATTCTAGTGGTGAAATTCATTTTCTTTACTATCGGTTCTGTGGGTGTGGCTTGGTGGGCATAGCAGGGGAAGGTTACTGCAAAATTCCCATTCCCATCCTACTCTGGGGCCTGCCAGAGGTGGTATTTGCTAGTTCTCCAAACTACTCAAAATTTCCACTGTCAGAACCTGCTGAATTTCACTCCTGTTTCATTCCATTAAGTTACAGACATAAGAGTTTTAGTAGTAAATAGATAGTTGTATGTTTAATGTTTTTGTATTATTTTTTTCCATACAAGAGTTTACAATAAGATAGGTTTATTAAAAGGATTTATCTGCAGATTCTGATTCTAAAGTACAGATTTACAGCTAAAAACTCTAATGGAAGGCTTTGAAAACTCATCCTCAAACAGGAATTCAGATCAATTTTTTTTGACAAAACTGAACAAAAAAGACAATGGGAATTCCTTACTTTACTCAGATATAAGGTTCAGTGCCATCTAGTGTCTAAATTTTATTACCACATTGTCCATGTGTCTGTTCTTCCTTTTATTTAAAGAAAGAGCAATTAAATAAGTCAGCATTGTTGAAATACCTGTCAGTTTAGGTTATCAGTTACACATCTCTGAATCCCGAAGCTTAAATCACTCAATGATTTAAATGACTGATGATCTGAATAATAACAGTGCAGTCATGATCAAAGATGCAGCCATAATCTTATAAAGTAACTTTGACAAATTCTGAAAATATATATTTGAGTTTTGTGGATTTTGTCTTTGTTCCTTCTGAGGCACAAATATGCTTTCTGATAAAAATTCCACATTCACTTTCATGTGTTCTTCAACAGCTTCTAACATTTCAGCATTATATGTATGCACCAATGCAACTATTGTATGTGCGGGGTGGGGGGTGGGGATTCTACTTTGAGCAGGGCTGATAACTATCCCTTGCCAGCCTCTGTTATAATTTGACTGATCCACAGGATGCCAACACTTGACAGAGAAAGTCTCTCCATCCTCCTGTTTCTTGCCAAAAACACTGAGAGTATTGACAACCAAGCTCTCTCAACATGTGACATCTGTCAACTCCCTGGATGCCTTACATTTGGGCTTTAGACCAGAGCACAGCTTGGAGATAGACCTAGTAGCACTAAAAGATGACCTCTTCTTGGCAGTTTTTTTTGGGGGGGGGAGGGGAAACCTCTTTTACGGCAAGCATTCATGCAACTTGGTTTCTCTCTCTCCAGGTTTTAATTAAAATGATTTTACAAAGGCATTTGAAGAATTTGTGGGTGCATGTATGAAAGAATGAGTTGGATGCATCCTGGCCTATCTAAAATCTTAGTGTCAAATTGTGGTAGAGATTCTGCACCCAGACATTTATTCTTTGAAATGCACTAGTTCCTAATAGTGGAAAGCCTAGCAGGGTATAGTTGTGTGGAAGAATAAGTATATATGTCTTGGATTTTTAACCTCATCCTTGAAGTCAAATAAAAGAAATAGAAAAATGTATAATCCATCTCCTGTTCCTAGAAAGAAAGACCTATTGGGTATGTAATGAATGAGTTAATTTGAGGAGGAGGAGGAGGAGGAAATACATAGAAGAAAAGCAATTCTCCTCCTTAACTGTTGAACTATTCACATTTTGGTTCTTTGAGATCTGAAAATCACATTAAGTATTTCTCCAGCACAAAAAGGTTGAGAAATTTGGATTAGAGCAGTATAGTTTATTTATTGTTTTGTTTAGTAATGAAATAAAATCATTCAGATCAGGATAGAAAGTATTCCGGGTTCTATGGAAACACAGGTATACAATTTCTGAATGAATGCAATGTAATACAGTCAACTTCATAAAATATGAATATTGAAAATAGGTACATAAATGTCCTGTACTTTATTCAGTTATGTAAAATATTAATGTAAAGTTTAACATCCTTATTCTTCTAGATTTACCACCTTAAGAGTCTTTGGCCTTGGTGACAGGGGATGAAGGCCAATCAGGTGTAGGGCACCAAGTAATAAAAAAACTGAGCAGTTTTCTCATCCTTCATCTTCTTTATGTATGGTCACAAAATTCAGCTGGGGATGAGAAGAATCCTTCCCCTATTCCTTGCCTAAGTCAAATTATACTTAAGTGATACATAGAAAGTTGGCAACTGCCGGAGCATACTCTCCTCAAACAAGCCTACTACATACTGGTGGCAGATTGATAAAATATGGTTGCTGTGGGAACAATAGCTCTTGAATTTCTTGACATGCATCCAATGAAAAGTCTTAACATTAATGTTGCATTAGCATAATAGTTGGTGCGGAGGCTTGATTTTTTTTTAAAAAAAAACACCATTTAATTAAAAAAGATGATAGAGTGGAATCTGTTAAGGAATTTTAAGCCAATATTTCAATCTTTTTTGCCAGCACTGAAGATGTTGGAGAGATTCTTGTTCTTGCAGAGAGATGAACTCTCCAACAAGCAAAGTTAAAGGGGGACAGTTACAGGCACAACATACAAGGCTAAAGAAGAGATAGAGCTATACAGTTTGTGCTTCCCCTTGTCCTTGTAGCTGAATTGTGCATCTATTAGGGATGTTTAGACTAGAAAAACATGGCCTGCTGTTCACATGAGCAAAACAATGTTCCAGTTTACTGTGCTCTTAGAAGAGTTTTTAAATGTGCCATCAAAAACTCTTATTCCTAACATTTCAAACTTTTGTATGAAAATCTTTCCGCACGCAGCTTTTAACACACATTTCCTAGGTTTTTTTGCAATGGAAAGTTACCTGATGCTATTATGCAAATTTTCCTATTACAGAATTTATAACAGAAGAACCTTTGATATGAACACTACTTTTTAAACACACCTAGGGTTATTTTTTTTAATCTGCTTTTAGAAACACATTGTTTTTGGAATGCATATTTCCAGTAATAACTGGAAAAAAATGGTTCTTTGAGCATCCATTTTTCTACATCCACCTTCAAATATGCACAGCTAATCTACTTAATGCTGAGTGGAGACCATTTTGAAATTTTCTTTCATCAAAATCCATTGCTTTTATATCACTGGTTTCTTACAACAAAAACGAAACTATTGAGGTGTATATTTGATACCATCTTGAACAACTTCAATCCTGCTTGACTGCTGACTTCTTTGGAAAACCTTGATGCTCATTGTTTTTCATGGCTGAGGAGCATCATATAAGGTGTACGTCAGAGGTAGGTTGCTCCCGGTTCGGCCTGGATCAGGAGAACTTGTAGTAGCAGTGGCAGGAGGCTCTGCCCATTTGCCTGGATGCCTCTGCGCATGTGCAGAAGCATCACATGTGTGCACACAAGCATGCACAAAGAAGTAGTAAAAAAATTGGCAGTCCACCACTGGTGTACATCTATATGGGATATACTGTATTTATTTTCATGTGTCAAAAGATAGCTTTGGGGAACATAGTATACACAGATGAATATTTTAGGGTAGAAACAAATGACATCTGGCGACACCCAGGGGAAGAGTCTTCTCTGTGGCGGGCCCTGCCCTTTGGAATGACCTACCCCCTGAATTGCGTACCATCTCGGACCTCCGCCTCTTCCGCCAGTGTCTAAAGACACATCTCTTTCAGCAAGCCGGCTTAGCCTAACCTCCCGTTGGGACTATTTTAGATAGTTTTAAATTGGGGATTTTAATTTGGATTTTAGCATAGTATTTGTAATTTAATATGTTTTTAAATTCTGTATTTATTGTTTTGTATGTTTTTAAATTCCTGTGTGCCGCCCTGGGTCCTTTGTGGAGAAGGGCGGGATATAAATGTGATTAAAATAAAAATAAAAAATAAAACATAATGCTTGGGTGCTTCACAGGAAGCAGAAATCATCATGAAGGGAGGAAGGAGAAGACATCTTCAGGCAGACCACTAAAGGCAGCTTTTCTTTACTCTCTGGAAATAATGCTGTGTGATTGTGTAATAGCAATTACAGGAACATAATCCCGATCTCTTGTACAAAATGCATAGCAGGAGTTGGATGTCTGGGCCCATCAATAACTTTAAAAAGAAGTGTGGTGGTGACAACTTAAAAAGCCTTGGATTTGTGACTACATTTTACTGATTAATCTAACTCCTCACAACCAATATGCTAGCAAGGTGTTGCAAATATTTAATTTGGTCTACACTGATTTCTTGAAATTATTTATCTTGAGAAACAGTTTGATATTTGCCACTTACTAGGTTTCCATAAAAATGAATTTGCCCTTCTGTCACTAGATGGCAACACTATGAGCATAGAGAATGGCTTTATGTAATATTTACACAGAGAGAGAGAGAGAGAGGGAGGGAGGGAGGGAGGGAGGGAGAGAGAGAGAGAGAGAGAGAGAGAGAGAGAGAGAGAGAGAGAGAGAGAGAGAGAGAGAGAGAGAGAGAGAGAGAGAGAGAGAGAGAGAGAGAGAGAGTCTTTTTTTACTATATCCTCTGGCCAACCATATTGTACAGGTCTTTGAAAAAATTCTAAAACCTTGAAATATTTACTCCCTGCTGTAAAAGTGAGTAAATGAGGTTTCCCAATGAAGCCATTCCTGTCTGAAACATTTTTTTTAACTTTAAAAACCTGGTGTTTGTCTTAAGCCAAAGTTGACTGTAAATGGCATCGTGTGTATTGTATGCGCTTGAGCATCACAGTTTGTTGGGGCACCATTCCAAAGCAAGTGCTAATTTGAGTCTCATTTTTTTCCTCTGAAGGTTACAACAAAAGGTGTACTCCATTGGTAGGTGTTTCACCCTAAAGTGTTTTTTCCCCCCCTTGAGGCACTAAGTGTTAAGAGCTCCCTCTCCATTTAATGCTCTCTCAGTTAAGTTCAGTTATCAGACAAATAGACATATGGGCTGTGCTAAAGTTAGGTACTGTAGATAGGAGAAAGATGTTCATATGGCAACTGTGTTATTAAGCCTCCTCTCATAGCAGAATACCATACTGTTAAAAATTGTCTATTTTTATGTAATTTCTTCCACTTTATATTGAGACATAAAATTATTAGTCTGAGGTTGGCTCACTTCATCAGAGTTTTTGAATGTTGGCAGCTTCTCTTCAGTCTGTTGCAGGCATTAACCATTGCCAGGGAAGTTGCTTCATCCCAAGCAGAAAATAGGCCTCCCTCACGGATTGTACTGTGCCACCAACTCAAGTTTATCAGCTGGGATATAATCCTTTGGGTTTAAGAAAGTTTGTGTGTTATTTTCAGGTAGTGGTCACACACCCCTTACTCAGGCAACAATCATCCATATGAAACTCATAGACCTATGCTAGGATGCGAAATTGGCAAATTCGACTTAGCAGGGTTGAGTGTCTTTGTTGAAAAGAAATATAGATACAGCTGTAGAGGAAGAAAGAGATGTAGTGTACCTGCCAACATGTTGAGATCAGAAATAGAAGCATGGCTCATTCAATGTGCTGTTCTGTGCTGTATAGGGTGCACATAATTTCATTCATTTGACTGTTGCACCTCCTTTTCTCCAACCTCAGTGTAATTATATTTGTCTGTCAAGCACTAAAGGGATAGACTGGAACAAGATATTAGTAATTGGCTGGACCCATTTTGGCACTATGGGAGTAATTCTTTTCCTAAATAGCATCCCGATTAATGAGGGAGAGCTCACTGCTTTTTTAAAAAAAAAACTGAAATGATCACTTATTGCAAAGAGGAAATAATGCTGCAGCTTTTTTTAAAAAGCTGAAAAAGTAGTTCTGCATCCAAAAATAGTGGTAGATAGCACAGATTGGATCATCAATACCCAACACAATTTGAAATTGTGGACTTCCATATTTGTTCCACAGCTGACAATAACTGTATGCTCCTTTATAATGGAAGAGAAGATGCAGAAGATTCTGAGACCTGAAGTTGAGAGACAATAATGTTGGGGAAAAAAGTTTTGAGGAATACATTAAATTTGGATGATACCTGCAAAAGACTGTTTTGGTTTGGTCAAATTGGTTAGCTGGGATAGTATAACATTTATTTTGGATAAGCCAGATGTCCAAATCATTCTTTTTCCTGTTCTTTGCATAAATGTCTATGAAGCGACCAAACATTTTCTGTTTGTTATTCAAATGGGTTATGTGAGCATATTGCAGCCTTTGGACTCTTTACAAATGAATTTCAAGAAAGAAAATACAGACTTTTATGAAGGTCAATGATGCTTGGAATTACAAGGAACACAGATCTTCCGTTAAAAATAGCAGAATCGTTTGAAATTTGCCCCTCCACTTCTGTAATATGAAATCTATTATATCATGACAGGAAGCATTGCTCTTTTTGAGTCCCAGCAATCAATGAAATTGTGGGGAAAATACAGAATATTGACAGTGGAGTATATGGTAACTTGTGAATGGAAAAATTCAATATTATAGTAGTCACCTCATACTGCCTTTTGACAAAAAAGGAATTAATGGAGTCATGCCACCTGGGGCAGGGAAGGAAGAAAACCTTTCATTTCTTGCTATTTAGTGTATGAAATAGCCTTTAGATTGAGGTGTAGAATTTTATTTTTGCTGCATAGGGAATTATGAGTAATGAAAACAAAACAACACAACCTCTAAATCTGCTTTCTTTCTTTCTTTTTTGTGTGTGAAAAGTTTTAGATTGTTACTTTGGGTTTTGGATGGAATAAACTTCCTGGTGCAGTGAAATTATACTCACTGAAGTGCATAGAAGAAACTATAAAAATGTAATTCATGCCTTGCGATTTGAACAAGGAATTGGCAGAAATCTTTCAGAATGAATGAGTGAAGGAGAGAAGGAAGGAAGGAAGGAGGGAAGGAAAGAAGGAAGGAGAGAAGAATGAAGGAGGAAGGGATGGGAGGAAGGAAGAAAGGAAGGAAGGAAGGAAAGAAAGAAGGAAGGAAGGAAGGAAGGAAGGAAGGAGGGAAGGAAAGAAGAAAGGAGGGAAGAATGAAGGAGGAAGGGATGGGAGGAAGGAAGAAAGGAAGGAAAGAAAGAAGGAAGGAAGGAAGGAAGGAAGGAAGGAGGGGAGGTAGTTAGGGAAGGATGAAGGAGGGAAGGAAGGGAGGAAGGGGGGCAAAAGGTTTCTGCTTCCTAAACTCTCTAGCTTCTCTGATTGATACTTTTCAATTATACCTTCCCATTTCACTGACATTTGAAATGCTATTTTTCCCCTTGTAGCGATAACTTCAAATGCTTAAGTTCCAACAGCACTGGTAACCCTGTTTAGCTGTAGTAGTAAATTGGTTCCTTGTACAATATAATGGCAGTGACAGGCTTTTGCTAGGGAAATGAGTTCTCCAATGGGACATGCCTATGATAAGACGTCCAGTTTTGAAATTGTATTTCTCTGTATCAGAATTAAATCTGGACTTTATATTTCATTGCTGCCACTGCTCTCAAGCTGGTCCCCATACAGTACGACCAAAGACTGACAAGTAATGCTTACACAGGAACTCTTTCACTTAAATTGGATTTGTGCTTTTATGTTGCTTCCTATTATTAGCTATTAAAATCTCAACACTTTTTTTTACAGGGAAGGAGAAAAAAACCCACAACCTTATAGTGATAGGGCTTGCCAAATCATGTGAGGGCTAAAGCTGGCAGAAGAGGAGGAAAGGGAACCAGAAGAACTATACAGTATGCCTTT
The DNA here is from genome assembly GCA_039707465.1 of Rhabdophis nuchalis. NCBI lineage: Eukaryota > Metazoa > Chordata > Lepidosauria > Squamata > Natricidae > Rhabdophis > Rhabdophis nuchalis. The sequence continues at coordinate 61,224,984 of CM077643.1, read as the reverse complement.
TAACAAAAGGGAAATTCTCTTCAAAGATTGCAAAGTGAAAAATTAACTTAAATTTGGTAATGGTGACTTGTAATCTGCTACTTCAGATTTTCCTTTCAAAGCGACACTATTGAAATGCATTCTATAGACTCTATATTTTAAAAAGAGGCCTTAGGGAGTTTCTACCACACATCAATGATCAGCCCTGCTTTGCATACCTTTACAAAACCTCATTCCTTTTCTTTCTCCCTTCCTCCTCCTCCTCCTTCACCCCCAGCTGTCATATTGTGTTTCTTAAGAGCCGTTAATGGTTAAAACAATTGCAAGGCACCTCCTGTGTCTTTTGATTTCCTTTGGTATTTGACAGTACCACAAGTATGCACATTTTACTTAATGCTGTGATTAACATACACTATAATGGAATATTACAATGGAGACCACTAGGAGATTATCAGCACATATAATTTCTCCTTAACCTTAGGTTCCTATATTATCACTTAAATAACAAAATAATAATCAGCTTGGGGAGGTGGAGAAGAAGAGAGGGATTCCTCGGTTCTTTCTTTGTGTTAAAACTTAACTCAGTGTAAACCCTTCTTAGATCTCCTGTCCTAGACAAATGTCCACATCATTCATATTGTGAACTTTAGAAAATATTTTGCTTGAGTACACAACTAAAGGAAGCATAATATATATAGGCTGGTGATTCTTGTGTTATCGTTATTACTATTACTTTCCAATTGGCTTATTTTTTATTTTATTATCTTTTAAAATTACCAGACTTCTGCAGTAGTTCATTGTAGTTTTAGGGTTAGACTTTTTAGTCAATTAATATTGCAATTCTGGATATACATTTAAGGTTACTCTATTGTTATTTACATTAAAACTTTTTTGTTTTATTGCTGTAATTCCAAAAAACTCCTTGTTTTATTATGCCTCTAGTTCTGACAATAAATCTGATTCATTTACAGATCTGGGACAAGATCATTTGGGCAGGAAATCCAAAAAGGACCTCCAATGCTTTCATTAGTAGGTGACACAATGCAAGCCCAAGATGAACAACAGAAGGCAATTGGTATATATTTTCTGTGGAAGAGAAATTAAGGTATAAAGTAATAGTGGTAGACTATTGTGCAAAGGGCTTAATGCATAGGATAGAAGAAGAACCAAAAGATGTGCACTTATCTTAATGTATAATGGACAGTTGGGCATGGAAACTTTCTTTAAATTCCTATAAAATTTCAATCTTGCAAGAGTCTATCAGTTTCCAAATATGTGAGGCCCAAATTAGGAAGTAGAAATGTTTGGTAAAATATTGGATTTGATATGGAAGCCAAATTAAAAGGAGCTCTGAATGAGATATTTCCCATGGATTGAAACCATTTCCAGGGAACTGAGACATTCCTCAGAAATACCAGGCTGTCATATTCCTTCATTGCAATACCCAATATTTTGACAGCACCAAAATCATTAAACTTGGTAGAGCCCCAGGTTCATCCTGGGACCATCACATTTCTGCTGTGACCACCAAGAGACACTCTTTTGTAAAAGATAAAGAATGAATTTTAAGTAGGCAAATTATTGGAACTGGTGAGAAGCTTTAACAGCAACTTTAGTATCCTGCAATTTTGCACATTAATTTTTTTTAAAAAAAAAATCGCTATAGTGCTTATTGTATGAGGCTAAGCTTTCCACTCTTCAAACTATTAATAAAAGTTTCCCATTGAGAAGACAAATACATGCTTGATTCATTTTTAATCCTGTGCCAATACATTTGACTAAAGCTGTTTGCTGTTTCAGTGACAGGATTTAACTTGCCCTTCTGTACTCGGGGTTCTGATTATTAATAGCCTTTGGAAAAGACTGATGGGGCCATCAAACTATACACTGGTCAGCCCACTCCTTCCTCCCTTTTAACTATAAAGAATGGAACTCAAGCTTACTTTACTAGCAAAAAAAACCTTAAGAAACCTTCTCATTATATCTCCAGTAGAGAAAAAGTTCCAATGGCAACAAAAAGAAGCAGTAAAGAACCATAAATATCAGAAACATATCAATCAGCTACTGAAGTGATGTTTAGAATTAGGAGCATAGGAACCTGTCCTATTTTGAATCATAGTTTGCTCCAAATTATTTGCACTGGAGGTATAAAAACTTAACAATTGTCCTTTGGTGTCATTGTTAATGGGGCAGAAGTCAAATTTAAAATACAAATATAGACATCATATTATCTATGTTTAACTGTGTGAAATTCAATTTAAATCATATCAAATTCAATATTTTACCAAACATTTCTACTTCTTAATTTGGGCCTCACATATTTGGAAACTGATAGAGTTCTTGCAAGATTGAAATTCAATTCAGTTGTAGAATCTATAAAATGAAATAGTAGGATCTGACCAAATGGATTCTCCCCCCCACCCAATGGTGAATCATTTGGGAAGCCCCCTAAACCACAACCTTAGATATGAGAATCTTCTTTCACAGTCAAACAGAAGCATCCTCAGTTTGAGAACTATATTCCACAGTGACCTTTTCTGTTAATCTCTTCCTCACAGCTGCCAGCTTTGGTTTCATCACTTTTATCTCTTGACCAAATCTGTTCCAATCTGTCCTTGTCAGCTCTACTCCAGACCCTTATCAGTGCTTGACCAAACTGACTAGTTTATTATCTTGTTGAGTCCCAGAGACAAGTTCCATTTCTAATAGGATGGTACTCTAGTGCCCTGTCATTGCTGATGGAGGGTGAAACAGACCTTTTTGGCTTGAAACTCAGAAGAAGACAGGAGCTTTCAGGTTCTTACATCCCATTCTAAGTTCTTGTTTAAAAAGTGTAATAAGAATAAGCTAAAAGAATGGAGGTAGGGAGAAGGAGTGACATCTACAATCCAGCAAAGTTAGTTTCACATTTTCGACTGATTACAGCAGTATGGATGGCATTCATTTTTATACCGCTAGGGTTATATTAACATATAGAGATGTTGCAGGAAGTTGCCTCTCCTCTAGGAATTAATACACAGACATTTCTTCTTCAGATCTGAAAACAAATATGATTTTAATGATCTGATAGTTATAGCATAAAATAATTTGAATAGAATAGAATAGAATAGAATAGAATAGAATACAATTCTTTATTGGCCAAGTGTGATTGGACACACAAGGAATTTGTCTTTGGTGCATAGGCTCTCAGTGTACATAAAAAGACAAGATGCATTTGTCAAGAATCATAAGGTACAACACTTAATGATAGTCATAGGGTACAAATAAGCAATGAGGAAACAATCAATATCAATATAAATTGTAAGGATACAAGCAATAAAGTTACAGTCATGCAGTCATAAGTGGGAGGAGATGGGTAATAGGAACAATGAGAAGACTAATAGTAATAGTAATGCAGCCTTACTGAATAATTCGACAGTAGTGAGGGAATTTGTTTAGCAGAGTGACAGCATTAAAAACCTGTTCTTTTGTCTAGTTGTCTTGGTGTGCAGCGCTCTAGTTTTGAGGGTAGGTGTTGAAAAAAATTATATCCATTATTCTCATGAAATGTAATGTTTGATGTGATTTTTTTGAGGGAGTGGAACTGGATTCTTTTTAAAGTTACAGTTGAGAATTCCACTTTTTAAAAATCAAGAATTATCTAGAAAATGACTGATTTTCCTCACTGCTTTTCTCTGTAATGTTTTTATAATGCTCTGCGGGTTCAGAAAGATTTCTTTCCTATTCATACCTGCTTTAAGCATGCATGAATTTCTGACTCTTGTTTTGAATATCTTATTGCAGTAAACTTAAAAAGAATTTCCACAGTAATGTTCAGATCTGAGAATTCTATAAGTTGCAACAAAAATGTTCATTTGAGTGGACATGTAAAACTGGTCATTCCCCCACAGCAGATCTTTGCAAGAATGTAGAAAAACAATTACATTACCTTTCTTTTCTGACAAGAAAGGAGTTCATATTTCTTTGTTTCATTTCCCTACCACAAAAATATATTAAACTAGCATAAATTCATTTAATGTTTTATTAAAACTGTATAAAATATTAAAACCAAATACAAACGAACATAAATAAAGGAAGAAAATAGTAAAAGAGAAATAAAAGTAAGTGAAAAGTGTGAGAAAAGAAAAAAGAGAAATAGAAAAGAAAAAAAGATATTAAGAAATGACTTCTGATATTCTTCATAGCAATTTTATAAATGCGTTTTATTTTAACCACTGTTGCTAAAGTTACATCTAACGTTCTTCTTTCTATAATCTATCCTATGTAATCATTAAAACTGTAAATCATGAATTCATTCCCCCCCCGCTTTTATTCAAAAAGCCCATAATAGGTTTCCAGCCACAAATAAATGTAGATATCTTTTCTCTAATCAAAGAAGTTAAGATCTCAGCAAGATCAGCCAATTTCATCAGTTTTTAATCCTTGATGTGTAGTGTCAAATCTTTGTGCGTATAATAATCTCACTGCAGTAATCGTATACTCAAATAATATTCCATGTTTATCCATTAAAAAGGAAGAGTTCTGGCTTTAATTGACTATTCATGTTTTAAATCTCTTGTATGTATTTTAATCCATTATTTGTGCTTTTTAATGATCACTAACCAAAATAAAATGCCCCTTCATGTTGTTCACATTTCCAGAATACATTTAAAAATGTGTTTATAAATTCAAGATAGTTTACCTGGCTTCATATACAAATGATACATCATGTATAAAAATTCTCTTTGAGAGCATAACAGAGTGTAAATTTAAACTCTTTTACCCATCTATTTTCCCATTGTTCCTTCTGCATATTATAATCAAAATTCTTAGCCTATTTTTATCATACATTCTTAAACTGTTCTTCCTCTGTTTCATATTTCTGCAAGAATTTATACATTTTAGCAATTTCATGTCCATTATGAATATACAATTGTATTCCAAATTCTGTCTTACTTACTTACTTCATACTATAAGTCTTTTTGTCCATTTTTCTGATACCGTAATTGAAAAAGCCATTGGCAACTATATCCTTTTCCTATTAATTTCTTTCTTGATTTAATTTTAAATTACCTTTGATGATTTTCCAATATGTCCAGGAATATCAACCATTAGTCCTTGTCACCTGACCCAAACTGTGATCTTCTAACTCTAAAAGTCACTTGTTTCTCAGTAACTTCCATTCTTTCATCCAGACTAAATAATAAGCAATAAAATAAAATTTCAAATCTAGTAAACCCAATTCTCCTTTTGAAGTAGCACAGATTCTTAAGCAGAGTCTATGATGCCTCGGTCATGGACTGTAGTAGATTCTTAAGCTACAGCATTTAGATCAGATCATATAAAAACAGTTTCTCACTGCTATTTGTAGAAGCTTATTTGGTAGACTGAATATGATTTCAAAGCCTCTTCCTGTGAGAAGATGTGGGACAAAACCTATGCTTTGCATAAATAAATTTCTATGTTCAGTGTATGGCAATGTCAGTGAAAATGGGCATTAAAAATAATTTATCCTGAACAGGTTTAGGGATTAGTTGCACCAATTAGCTGTAGTTATATAAATGGAAAGGAGTTATAATGTAGGTGAATAAATGATACATAAATTGTATTGACCAGAACAATTACATTTTTGGAATCATGGCTTGGAAGAGTATTTGTATGATGATAGTATGGTAAAATGTGCTATGGCTGACAGGCTCTTAGACAAAGACTCATCCTGTGTCACCCAATGAACTGTATGGGTTGTATGGAAGTTGACCCTTGGATCCTTCCCATTTAAGTCTTTAACTATTGTAGTACACTGTACTACATTGACTATGCTCCTTTCAGTGGTACTGTGTGAACCTTGGAGGTTTAGCAAGAAGATGTAGGATGTAGTTCTCTATTATGGTGACAAAACCTCAGGTAAACAGTCTCTGCTTTTACTGAAGAAGTTCAGCAGGGAAGTTTGCTATGAAATAAGCACATAAACGAAATACAATACTACCCCATAATGAATGAAAATAGTACTGATTCTCTTTCAAGCCAAAGAAAAGGGAGAGAGATGGAGAGGGAAGGAAGAGAGAATTATTCCACTAACATTTGACTGACGTTAAGCATGATAGAGCAATAGGATGGGCTGAACCAGAGCAGCTGCTTTCTCTCCAAGGAGAAATTGGAGTTAATTATTGCTGGTATGAAATGCTAAAAGAACGAGGGGGAAAGAGGATATTTTGAAAAATCTATTTATTTATTTAAAAATAAAATAATAATGAAAGGGGGAGACTTTCATTCTTCTTGGATTCCCTGTGGAGCCTTCAGTTCCTCGGGTGGCCTGAGGAGAGATCAGTGAAGCTATGCTTTGTAGTCTATTACTGCACAGCTGTTCATCAATTAGAATGGGGAAAATAGCCCTGCTGCTTTCAAATAGTGCAGTGGGCACGGTACATTATCAAGCAGAATGTAAAGTGACTACATGAAAACCCACCAAGTATAGTTGTGTGGGGGGTTTCCTTTCATTTTTTGGAAAGGGAAAGGGGTGAGCCATGGCCACCTCTTCCTCCATGCCTTCATTTTTTTCCTGATCCTGATTATTTAATCATTAGGCTTCTTATATACTTGGATCTCTCTATTCTAATACTGTAGCACACCCCATAAGCCAGATTCTGTAGTGGAAGCAACGTCAGCCTCACTCAACACAGGTGGGAGATCCTTTGAAGAAGGAATTTTATTTTAGAATAAAATGTTTTTGAGAAACAGTATATGAAGGAGAGGAAGGGAGAGGAAAGGAAAGGAAAGGACTTTCACTTCTGATCTACTGGGTTTGGAATGTATTCTGAGTAATTGCATATCAATATTTGCAAGGTGTTTAGTTTTTTTTCCTGATTCCTAATACCAGCACATCTCGTGTCCTTTGCATTGCTATTCAGAGAGAGGCATGAACATAAAACGTCTGCAAATAAGTTGGATAGATGACCTGGAGTGAAGAGTTGCACTAGATATTTTTTCTCTTCATATTTCTGTTATATTTGTAGTATAAAAACTTAGCATATGGTGGGATGAAATGTTGGTTCAGAATGGAGAATTCTTAGATATGAGAACGAAATGGATAAACTCTGCACAAGTCACTTGACAAAAGCCCAACGGAAAGTAATATGCTGCTCAAAACAAAACAAAACGGCATAAGAAAGAACATTAAATCCAATATGATGCTTAGGGATGTTATTCCTCTTTTTATGCAGCCTTGCCACCAAGTCATTTTTCTTTTTCTTTTAATGTATCAGTGAGAGATCTGGTGAAAAGCAGATAGTTAGTGCTACTTTGCTGCCATATGCCTTTCTATTTGAAAATTTGCATAAATAGCAAAACACTAAAACAGGATTTATAACCCAGCTTCCCTTTTTCTCCAGCAACCCTTTGCTGAAAATAATAAAGCGAGCCTTAGACCACAATTTACTCTGAGGTTAGTCATAAAGAATTTAGCAGAATGTACATCCAGGTAATTATGATAAGGATCACAGCTTCAGGTTTCACAGATACCCTTGTCTCAGATGAATTACTTGGGAGCAGCCTTATGTTTTAATAAAACAAATTATGTAGCTTTTTTATGTTAGGTGTCATCTAAAGCAATGGAAATACGGGACAGTACCTATGTCATATATGAGAGCTGAGCGTTAGCCATCAGTGACAAAGCCTCTAGTTATATAGAGTAAAAATGAGAGGTTTTGGATTACTTTGAAAAGAAGATACAATTATTTTCTCAATATTTACTTAATTTATTAGGTCTCCCTTTGGTTCAGATCAGAAGGATATAATCGGTTAAATAAGGACCATTACACCAATGCCGAATTCCAGCAATGCCGGAGGTGAAAATCTGATTAGTTACTCAAGTGTTTCATTCTCAGCAATACTGATTCTGTTTGAGATCTCCTTTTGTCTAGATTGTTTTATGATTCATTGTTGTTTTACTATTTTAGGGGTTGCATCCAATCACCCACAGGATGATACAGGATCAGTAGGATACAGTGGAGGATAAGATGCCAGTCGCAATAACCCTGGGGTGCTGTCCATGCTTTAGCATCTGGCAGTCTCCATGGATGCATTGAATAGTCTCCAAATAATTCTTACCAGGGGAGGACAGGTTGTCAGTGCTTTTTGATGCTATTTCAATCTTGTTCATTAAAAAAAACCCCTACATGACTGGAAAAATACTTTTATGGGGAATTGTTAGTAGTAGAGTGTGACTGCAGAATGCACACAACTGAACTAAGCTTTGCAGATCCTCACAAATAGTCCACTGTTGTATGGAGATGCCCAGAGACAGAAAGGATCTACTCTTCAACCTGGATATGTTTGATATTCACTTATGTAAGTATTTCAGAGGAACAGCTCCATCCACCTTGGTTCTGAATTCTGTCTGAAGTGTATGCTATCCAAGTTCGCACCCAGCCTCCCCTCATTCCCCATCCCACAGTGTTGTTGGTGACAGGCCCAAGCTGTCACCAACAACATAACATCACTGCAGTTAATACACAGCACACATACAAAAGAACACATGATAACTCAGTTAAAACCCCAATGCATTTGACAAGTGTGAAGAGTCAATGAAAAAGCAAAGTGGGGAAAGCAAAACAACTTGACATGACAATATTGAACTCACTGTGGCTGTCAGGGAAAGTGCTTTCTCAGCCCTGCAAATGGAGAGCAACTCACCATAGCATTCCAGGTCATGCTGAAGTATACGGGGTGCAAGAGAGTGCCAAAATTGAAGCTGCACTGATGCCGAGCTGGCATCCTACTCTTATCTTCCAAAGTCATTCCATTGATTAGCCAAACTAATTGGAAATTGCAAGGGTCAACTGAGCGTACCTCCTCCTACAATATTTGAAAATCAAACAAAAAGAAATACTTCATCCCTCTTGGTCCTTCATGAAACATTTCAGACAAAGCTGTACACCATACTGATAGCAATAGCAATAGCACTTAGACTTACATTCTACTTCACAGTACTTGTGCGGCCCTCTCTAAGCGGTTTACAGAGTCAGTATAGTGCCACCAACAATCTGGGTTCTCATTTTACCAACTTCAGAAGAGTGGGAAGTAGAGCCAACATTGAATGTGGTGAGATTTGATCTGCCAAATTTCAGGCATCTGGCAGACAGCAGAAGTAGCCTGCAGTTCTGCACTCTAACCACTGCACTACTGTGGCTCCTTTCACCCAAGTTAACTGAAAAGGGGCAAGGGTTTTTATGGTCTGTACTTAATTCACTTCCCTCCTTCATCTGATCTCTCACATACAAAAGAAAAGAAAGCATCCACCCCACTTATTTTCCTAGCAATTATTTTTAGAAGGACTGATGATGCATCCTTTCCCTCTATCAGACATCAGTCCAACATTCCACTGCTGAAGAAATCATGGCCTCTGAGATGTGTCTAGATTGCCAGTCTCCCAAGACTTAATTCAAGATTTAAATCATAACATTTCTCCAAGTCTTTGTGGGCCCCTTGTGATGACATCATGGCTCCCCCATGGGTCTGCAGACCACAGGTTGAGAATCACTATCCTAATATATCCCTGAGCAGTGGGGCAGTCTTCCAGGGAATGTTGGATTGGAGATTTGTTGCTCTTGATAAAACTTCCAACAAGCATGTGCTTATGCTTACATATATAACAGCTGCAAAAGTCTTTTATTGCAAAAGCATTTCAGCAAGATTTTTTTTTCTGATGTGTTCACTTGTTTCTTCCATCATTCCAAAATTATGCATCATTTTTCTTCCTTTCTGAAATGCAGCTCTTTCAGGATGGATTTTGATGGGCAGTTAGATGTGTTCTTTCTGCAGATAAGTTTGTCTTAACATATCATTCTGAAAAGCATTATCCTATTGAGCAAATAGAATGAAATGACTATCTCCTGCCTTGCTGTGCTATTTATAGTGATTTTTTAAACACATGCATTTGCATTCATACACTCACACATACCCACACATACATACAAAAAAACCAGACGTGCCACATAATTTAATAGAATTGTCAGTTATTGCCCAGGAAATTGTGGAATGTTATATCTTTTTGTGAATAATCTCGCATCTAGGAACATCTTGGACTAGATCTATACTTGGAGTGTCCTTAAGATTGTCCCAATGAAAGGTCCTGGCTCCAGAGGTTTCAAGATGTCATCTATTAGAAATGGATCCAAAAAAGTGTTTCACTCAAATTCAGCAATCTGATTTTTTTTTTAAAAACCTCCTGAATATATTTCTTTTTGAAAATTATGTGTATAATTTTCTTAAATATTCAAAGTTTTAATTACATTTTTTGAGCAAAGAGACAATGAATTATAGAATGTGCAATCAGAATGATTGTGGCTGAATACAGGTGTGACCTTGGAAGCATGAATTATGTGAGTTCATTTAAAATATCAGCCTAATTAAATTCTACCTCATCCCTGCTTATTGCTGATATTTTATTCCATCGATACTATAAACACAAATAACTGTAGTGCCTATGTTTCTAGTTTAGATTGACTGTGGTTGAGTTCTCCAGATTTGGCAGAACTGGAAAATGTAAAACATAATAAGAAGTGAGAAGAACATAACTCTGACAAGACCAGAAAGCACACATGTTAGGAATTCAAACCAGAAGCAATAAATTGCTCCACTGCTCTTGTTTGCAATAAAGTATAGATACATGTAGATATAAATTAGGGAAAATATCATTGGAATAATTAAGAAGTCCTTTTAATTTCAAATGACAATATTCCAAATTCCATTTGTGTTTCAAAAAGCCAGCTAATATGAGCATGCTATAATATGCTGTGTTATAGAAGCTGTGAATAATACAATACAATACAATGGCAGAGTTGGAAGGGACCTTGTAGGTCTTCTAGTCCAACCCCCTGCGTGGGCAGGAAACTTATACCATTTCAGACAAATGGCTATCTAACATCTTCTTAAAGACTTGCAGTGTTGGGGCAATCACAACTTCTGGAGGCAAGCTGTTCCAGAGGTTTGCTTAGTCTATTTTATACTTAGATTTCCAAGCTGGTCCTTGGGTAAAGTTTGCCTTGTGTTTAGGTCAACCTTGAGCTAAGGAGGGATGTGTTGAATAGTCACTGAAAAGTCTCCCCCCCCCTAATAAAATCCATACTATAATATAATATATTATAGTAATATATTATATTATATTATAATAATATAATTCAGACTCATTTTTAAAGAGTTCATTAACCTCTGACCACATGAGATAATATTGATCAATCTTTCTGTTATACTACTAGACAGCCAGCTCAGAAACAGAAAGCCAACATATATTGGGGATCAAAGATTTCTGGGTTTGAGCTGTCTTTCCTACATTGAAGAGCATTCTCTTTTGCTGCTTGATAAATCCATACCTTTTCATGTAATGAAAAAGCTCCACATTGTGGATCTGCAATCAGAAATACTTTTATACCTTTATGGATCTTTGCAACACCATATTAACAAATTTAGGGATATAAAAAAAAAAAGACAACCCCATGAATTCATGCATTCTCATTGATTTTACACTTTTAGCATAGTGAAATTAAGAGCAAGCCCTTTAAAAAAATTATTGGGAATATCCAATAAATGTAAACAAAATATAGCTGAATTAGTCTCTTTTAAGCTTATAAGAAACATGTCCATTATTTTTTAAGACCGATAGCCATTTATTTGTTAATATGAGATATTTTAATGCTACAACAGGTATTTTTATTTTACAGATAATTAATATTCCATTTTTTAAAAAAAATACTGCAGACTTATAAATATCCAAAATGCATTCTAATTCTGACTGAATTTCGGCAATTTCAGTTATATGGAGACTTCTCTCCTCTCCTCTCCTCACCTCACCACACCTCACCTATTATTTTCTGCTTTATTATTTTTATAAATAATTCAAGGTAGTGAACATATCTAACTCTTTCTCATCTTATTTTTCCTGAAACACTCTTATTGTTAAATACTAGGAATATATGATACATTATTAAACACCAAGATGAAAAATAGACATCTGTTGATCAATTAAAATGTGACTTTTATCTGTATCTATTTTTGCTCATTATTTTCCATGCATATAGTGTTTAATGTGTAATGTTTTCTGTTGCATATAGTTTTAAACTATATATTTTATAAAGATGTGTGTGTGTGTATGTATGTATGTGTATATATATGTGTGTGTGTGTGTGTGTGTGTGAGAGAGAGAGTTACATTTTTGAGCTGATCAATAAATAAGTCAGGGAGACTAGTATAGATCTATTTTGAGCTTTTTAGCTCTCATCAGCTAGCCATACCCTTACTGGGATTTGAACCGGGACTGTATTACATGCTAGGCAGGATCCTTAGCCATTAGGCCACCAGGTTCTCTTCCTGATCAGCTGAGACAGGAGGATAAGTATATAACTGATCAGGAAGAGAACCTGGTGGCCTAATGGCTAAGGCTCCTGCCTAGCATGTAATACAGCCCCGGTTCAAATCCCAGTAAGGGTATGGCTAGCTGATGAGAGCTAAAAAGCTCAAAATAGATCTATACTAGTCTCCCTGACTTATTTATTGATCAGCTCAAAAACATAACACACATATAAAAAAAATTACACAACGGAACTCATAGCTTTCTGTCTAGATGGTCTCTGGTTATGAACCGAAAGGCAGAAAAGGAGAGCAGTATGCATCCTCCCTTAATTGGGGCTTAACAGGGTGTTGTGGAACAATTATAGATATATATAGATAGATAGATATGTATGTATGGCTGGTCTTGTTGTATTCAGGTGTTTTCCCGTGTAAGAATGAGATTGTTTTTGCACTTGCGATCTTCAGACTTTGGTCTGTGGCTTCGTAGTGCCGCCCTTCCTTAAATCTTGGGGGAGGGGATGGAGTGCTGACTCTGTTGTTGTGAGTGGGTTGATTGGCTGTGCAGCTGTATCATGATTGGTAGATTGATGCTGATTGTTCCTATTTGTCCAAGCTAGTCTCTAGCCTAGTCTCCCTTGTTTATTTATTTATCAGCTCAAAAACCACACACACACACACACACACACACACACACACACACACGTGTTAGGTTTTTTGAGCTGATAAATAAATAAATATTAATAAATATTTATATAAATAAATAAGTATATATATATTTATTTATACTTGTGTAACAATACCCCGGTAAGCCCCAATTAAGGGAGGAAGCATACTGCTCTCCTTTTCTGCCTTTCAGCTCATCACCAGAGACCATCTAGACAGAAAGCTATTAGTTTTGTTGTGTATATATGTGTGTGTGTGTGTGTGTGTGTGTGTGTGTTAGGTTTTTTGAGCTGATAAATAAATAAACAGGGAGACTAGGATAGGTCTATTTTGAGCTATTTAGCTCTCATCAGCTAGCCATACCCTTACTGGGATTCGGACCAGGGAAGTATTACATGTGAGGCAGTTGTAATTGCCACCAGACCACTGGTTCTATCCTGATCAGCTGAGACAGGGGAAATAAGTATATGCTTGTGTCACAACACCCTGGTAAGCCCCAATAGATCTATCCTACTCTCCCTGTTTATTTATTTATCAGCTCAAAAAACCTAACACACACACACACACACACACACACACATAAAGACACAACAAAACTAATAGTTTTCTGTCTAGATGGTCTCTGGTGATGAGCCGAAAGGCAGAAAAGGAAAGCAGTATGCTTCCTCCCTTAATTGGGGTTGCAATTAACAATGAGGGCAAGGAATTTGTCAGAGACACAGCACAGATAAATTCCCCCCCCCTCTATTCTCTACATTTGAAAGAAAAAGCAACCCATGAAGAACTTAGCAACCACACTAGCCAAACTTGAGTTTGGAGGAATTTTGGTGTGGACAGACATTGAGTAATCGAAGGGAAATATATTTGGCCCGTATATCTATTTAAATAAAAATGCAAAATAGTTTGTGCAAAGCCGCTAATCTCAGAATGTACTGTACCGATCGACACCAAATTTTCACACAATCTTCCCAAGGACTTCCGATGCAATCATACATACATTTTGTGTGGCTGGCACATGTGTGTCATGTGCAAGCAGCACAAACGTAAAAGGTACTCACTTCTCAGGTTTTCACCTTCCTGTAGCTCCTCCCATCCGGCTGCTTCTTATGATGTGTCATGCACACACACCTCACATTTCCAACAGTCGTTTCCTCAGCAACCAACGTTCCCACACTGCATGGAGGCCTACTAGGTCGAAAACTAGGCATGGGGAGTGACACATTCCCAGGTGGCCCATTTGTGGTCCCAGGAGGCTGTATAGAGGTCTACTAGGCCGAAAACTAGGCATGGGGGGTGGGACACACTCCCAGGTGGCCCATTTGTGGTCCCAAGAGGCTGTATGGATGCCTACTAGGCCCAAAACTAGGCATGGGGGGTGACACACTCCCAGGTAGCCCATGTTTGGTCCCAGGAGGCTGTATGGACACCTACTAGGCCCAAAACTAATCATGGGGGGTGACACACTCCCAGGTGGCCCATTTTTGGTCCCAGGAGGCTGCATGGTAGGTAGGTAAGTAGAGGGATAGAGAGAGAGAGAGAGAAAATACAGTAGGTAGGTAGGTAGGTAGGTAGATAGAGGGATAGAGAGAGATAGGGAAAAATACAGTAGGTAGGTTACAGCTAGTTTTAAATATGGGACATTAGAAAGTGTTATTTATTATACACAACAGAGATCTATACATTTTAATTATATCTATAAGTGATATGGAAACCTGTTCAATTCTGTAGTTAATTTAAAATTTCATTCTACCATTTTTTTGAGAAAGGCTGTAAAACCAGATCAAGGGACATTAGGAAATCAAATACTAAGTGAAGAATCTTCTCCTTTCTTCAAAACCGTATTTTCTTTGTATTCAACGCTTCAAAAGACTTGCATCCTGATTTTGTGCACATTTCCTAAGAAGTAAGCATTCAGCATGCATAGGATTATAATTTTAAAAGGAACAGGGAACAAATGTACAGAGCAAATATTCATTAGTATTCTAATTCTTAATAATTTCTTCAGATGTTCTCTCTTCTGAAAAAAAAAGTGTTGATATGAGAGAATAGCAAATTCTGTTTAGTTGAAAACATTATTTCTGTGCATATCTATACATCTATATGTTCAAGTTAAGCTGCAGATTATTCACTGCTCTCTCTCTCTCTCTCTCTCTCTCTCTCTCTCTCTCTCTCTCTCTCTCTCTCTCCCTCTTTCTCTCTGTCCCCCCTCCCCCTTTTATTTTAAGGATATAAATTCTAACCATGTTTTGTGTGAAGGGTCTCAGTGCATACTGACATTGTGAGTGTCAGCTCCAGATCACTTTAATCAGAGAATGGATATGCATGATAAAACGGATAAGGGACTTTAATCAAAAAATCCGCTGGTCTGGAAACGTGACGCACTCCGCCAAACACACTTCATCCCCCTTTCCTTGTGCCACTGCCAAGATTTTTATTTCATGAATATGCATCAGAGGAGATGATATTACATTAAAATGTGACATTGTTGCAGAGTGTTAGGGATTTCGAATTACAATAAATAAATAAATAAATATATAAATAAAGATAGGGGTCCTGTTTAGGCTTTGACAAAGTTTCTGTCAGTTGAGTGTGAATGTCAGGGCACAGTCTGCCCTTTTCTCTCCCTCATTCAACCCTAGTTCTCTTTCTAGCCCCCTTCAAAGTTTGGACAGCGTACTGACTTTTTCATCCCTGTGGCCTTCTAATAAGGAAACTAATAATAGCTGTGAACATTTTGTTCCAATCGGATGTTCTGTAGAACTCTATGGTAAGGACCACAGCTTTCCTTATATGTTTCTATGTGGAATACCTGTAGGTAAGGAGGTTGCTCTGGAGAAATGTTTGTATTTTTAAAAAAAGATCACCCGTCTGAGTGAGAATTAATGCAAAACTTTATGCAGGTTGTGGCTGGCTTTGCATTCTCAGTGCAAAGACATACTCCCTTTTATTATCTTTTCCTTTTTCAAAGTAAAATGAGCAAATTCATAATGCTACGGTGCAGAAATTTGACACCTATAAGCCTGTCTTAGCCTCTGTGAGGTTTGCATCTATTGCATATTCACTTCCCGACTGTATTTACTGTCTGAGTCAGTCTGTAGGCATTTGGGAACATTTGTTAAACCCTTGAATCCTGGAGTTCTGGCAGCTGATCTCCCAAACACTGTATTTTAAAATACGCAATTCTTAGGTATACCAATATATTGGTCAGATTAAAATTGAAGATGCTTTGAGATTTTGTCTAATATCTTAACTGAGAGTTTTGTTTTATGTATTTGCTTTTTCCCCCTGCTGGCAGGAACATAAACAAATCAAGTACTTAGATCAAAGAAAGGTATATTAATATACTGTTAAAAGTCTCTTATTTGTATATAACCTTTAACTAGGGGGAAAAGGTGCATTAAACCAAATGAGCTAATTTACAGAATGTGACCAAAATTTGTGACCCATGACTCCCACGGAATTGAAGTTTGGCAAATTTTACCAAACATTTTATAACATTAAAATATCATGGAATATTTTATGACACAATACAAAATGTCATAAAACATTTCACGTGGTCAACTCCTGATATTTGACTGTGCCATACAGTTCAATATGACCTATTTGCTAAGCAGATACAACTTTGAATATCTCCCTGAATTTTTAAGAACTTTTCCAGTAAAGGCAGTATATTAGAAGCTCTGCCACTATTGAAGGTATTGAAAAATCTGATGAGAAAATACATCTGACACAGTGATCCAAAGGATCACTGGTCTCATCTTCCTTAAAAATGCTCTGTTCCATTAAGAATAAAATCCTATCCTCATTAAATGATGGTAATTCAAGCTTCAGCATTTTCCAAATACAGAAGAGAGCTTTAATGTAGAAATTAAAAAAAGAATGATGACAAGATGGTGGCAGTGATGGTATGGTTGAAGTCTATATTATCTGTATTATAGATTCAAGAGGAGAACAAAAAAATATTTGTCCAAAGTTCTTCCTAGCTTATGCATGAATTCCTGTATTTAGCAAAATGATATGTTCAATACTATCCATGACATAGTTTATAGGAGAAAAACAATAAAATATTAATGTATAAAGTCATAACAAATCTCCTTAAGCACAACAGTCTTCTGTTCATAAAGGCAAAATGACCAAGAGATTTCCCAGGGAGAGAATTAAAGAAGACTTTCATATATATATGGATTTACCTAATTTCACATAAGAGTGATATATAAGCAGAATTGCTGGTGGCTACCTTAACCAGCTAACAGTTTACATTGAAACAGATAAAATGTCGGGGTTTCAAATAGCATCCAAAATTAAATCAGAGTCCAAGGCAAAGTATTGCTCAAAGTTCCAATTTATTAAGAGAGCCATGTTGGCACATCTGGGAAAACCTGAATCTGAAAGCTTTCCGGTTTTCCCCACCTAGCTGAAAGTTTATTATCTTGCCCCCACACCCACAAGTTCATCACATGGTCCAGTCTCCCACTGCCATGCTGACAGTTCGACCAATCCAGTTCCGGTCAGGTGCAGAGGTGCAGAAACAAAGGATGACCTTGGCTTTCTAGAAATAATTTTGTTATGGCTAAATTATTACAATCTGCATACTATTCTTAAAATCCTTACAATCCCCCCTCCCTTTTTCCCACAATAGAAAGAAAAGATGGCTGCAGGCCTGACATAAACTCTAGGCAGCCAGACCTTAAAGACTCTAGGGCTTGAGAGGCAACACTTTAAAATGAACCCAGAAAGAGGTTGAGAGACAGTATAAAAGATGCAAGATGGAGACATATGTGTTCTCATTTCTGACTTTTAAGTACCAATTTCATTTTGAACTTGAGCTCTAGACAGATTTTAAAAGTAGCCCTATGAAGAAAGTATTGTAAGCTATATAGTTTGCAATATTAAATGTAGCAATGAATGTTGATCTAACAAGGATCACAAGCATATTAAACAAATTCTTCAGAAAGAAAACTATTAATTGCTGCTAAAATGAATCTCCCTATTAGCGGTGCTGGGAAGAAAACTGGTTTAAATTAATGAATTACTGATGAGGTTCTTACAAGAGTTTGGTGGATCAGTGGAGCCTTGGTCTGATCTTGAATTCTTTTAAAGTGACATTTCTCAGTCATGGTTAGGTACCAGGATACATGGGTAAGTAAGATGAAAATATTGGGTGGAGATGTTTAAGAATAAAAGCAAGATATAAGAAGCATGCAAAGTATGGCTTCTGAATTTCATTCCAATTTGTTTGACCAACTTTGTGGGTAGGTGGGTATAGGCTTAAGCAAGCTAGGCAGTTGCCTATGATTCCAAATTTTAAGAGGCACCAAAATGGAAAGGACTTCTGAAATATTCAACATTAGTGCACAATGTTTATTTATTTATTTATTGAATTTATACCCCGCCCTTCTCCAAACGGACCCAGGGCGGCGCACAGGAACATTAAAAACATACAAAACATTTAAAAACTTTTTCTTTTAAAAAAAAACTTATTCAACTAAGGGCCTGTGCTAAAACCGAATTAAAATCCCCATTTTAAAACTGTCTACGAGTCGGTATTGGAGGCTACGCAAGGCCGGCTAGTTGGAATAGGTGTGTCTTCAGACACTTGCGGAAGAGGCGGAGGTCAGAAATGGTACGGAGTTCAGGGGGCAAGTCGTTCCAAAGGGCTGGTCCCGCCACAGAGAAGGCTCTCCCCCTGGGTGTCGCCAGGCGGCATTGTCCGGCCGACGGCACCCTGAGGAATCCCTCTCTGTGGGAGCGTATCGGTCTAAGGGATGTATGGGGCAGGAGGCGGTCTCGCATATAACTAGGCCCCGAGCCATGGAGCGCTTTAAAGATGGTTGTTAGAACCTTGAAGCGCACCCGAAAGACCACAGGAAGCCAGTGCAGCTCGCGCAGGATTGGTGTTATATGGGAGTGTCTAGGCGCTCCCGTAATCACCCGCACGGCTGCGTTCTGGACTAGCTGTAGCTTTCGGGTGCACCTCAAGGGAAGCCCCATGTAGAGAGCATTACAGTAGTCGAGTCGAGATGTGACGAGTGCTTGAGTGACCGTGCGTAAGGCACCCCGGTCCAGTAAGGGGCGCAATTGCAATGTGCTAATATCTCCTCATTGCTTTAGAACTTTTTCTTTCTATGATTTTCAAAGACATCTACCCACAAAGTTGGTCGTGATACTGCTGTTCACTACACGACCAAGCAAATATTGAAACTATGAAAAATAAGTTATTGCTATCACTATGGACCTCAAGAAACTGATAATATTACCAAGGCAAGACAATGCTCTGATAGGGAGATATTGAGTGAGTTAGTTGCATGGCTATCAGCTGATCAAAATTACACCTGGAAAAGTAGTAAAGTCACACTCTGTGCATCAACACACTCACTCAAGGATTAAATATAATTATCGGAGGCACCAGAATATGACTTTGCGTAGGGTTCCAAAATGTCTAGAGCTGACACTGATTTACCAGCAACAGCCTTAGGAGGCATCTCCATTTTTTTCTCTTTAACAAAGTAACATGACTTGTGTGTGCACTTTCTCTTGACAGATTATTTGCATATATGTGCATGCCTATGCAGATGTAATCAGGGTGATAAGTGTGTTTGTTGCATATTACTTCAATTGTAACCAGTTCTAAGGGTCCCTCACTCCCCCCTCTCTTTTTGTCTGTCTTGTCTCTGTCTCTCTGCCTCTGTCTCTCTGTATTTGTAGGTACTCCTGTTTCATTCTTCCAGCTCATAAGCTTCAACTCTTTCAAAATGAAAGATTGAAGGTTTTTCAGCCCATTTTCATAGGAACCACTATTTTTGGATACAGCCAAAGGACAGAACATGAGGACATAATTAAACAAGGAGGGAGTGTGGAAAGCAAGTTATTTTATTTCTCCTTTGCGGTGTTCTCTGTCCTTCTCAGTCATCTTCAAACTGCTTTTAAAGGATTAAGGAGTGAAAATGGTGATAGTGTGGAAGTGACTTGAGTTTGCCCTGTCCTTTTGCGTGCTGAATATTAAGTGGGAACAAATAGTGAATTTCCCTAGGACAGATCTCATGTACCAGAGTAAAAAAGATGACATGTCAATGGTATAATACATGCTTTGCATACGAAAGTCCCAAGATTCCCAATATAAGAAAATATTTCAGAAAGTACCAAGGACCTCCCAGTCCCCAGATTCTGTGTTTCCAAGAGCAAATGTGGGATAGTGATTAAGGTGTTGGACTGCCACTGCCTCCACCCCCCAGCCAATGATGAGCTCAATATGTGGTTTGGGGTCAGTTGCTCTCCCTCAAAGGACAACCTATCTCATGAGGTTGCTGTTGTGGAGAAAAATGAGAACAGGGAGAACTATGCACATGGTCTTTCTGAACAAAAGGAAGAATATTCATCTAAATAATAAATATTTGGGTAGAGCTAACTGAAATCCCCTTTTCACCTCTCTCTTTGACATCCTGACAATTTTGCAACTAAATGAATCAATTAATTCAGTCTTAAGTTGCAGCATTCCTAATTTGCTTCTGCTTTATAGAAAGAAAAGCAGAAAGGCTCCTCTGGCAAATCTGAACATTTTGCAGCCTCAGCATTATCGGGAGGGAGGGGAGGGAGCAGGGACTATCTGTAGACCACACTGAGATGGAACGTATTCCTGAAATAAAAGTGACTGGATCATGCCATATCATGGCAATGGATTTGCTTGCTAAAGATCCTGGGGCTAATATCTGGGATCTTAAGATCAGATTAAAGACAATTGCATTATTCAAAATTCTGGGGAGTGGCTGTAGGTCATTAGAAACAATACTGAGCTAGAGGGGCCAATTGTCTCTCAGGATAAGGCAAGTTCTTCTGTAACTACAAGAAGACAACATCTGCCCTTGTTCAATTTACAATGTTGGTGGCTGGCAGACTGAGTTTCATGACTAATATCAGGGTTCCAAGAAACACCCCCAACAAAAAGAAACTTTGAGGCTTGAGGTTCCTTAAAGTTCCATTTTATTAGATATGTCATATTGGCACATCTGGGAAAACCCGAATCTGAAAGCTTCCAGGTTTTCTCACCCAGCTGAAAGTTCAAGACCCCGCTCCAACACCCACAAGTCTATCACATGGTCAAATACTTCATTGCCACAAAGAAAGATTTGTCCCCTCTACATCCATCCAGGTGCAGGGACAAAGTGACCTTGACTTTCTGAGAAAGAATGTTATTATGGCTACACATCAACCATACTCTGTATAATTCCCCCTCCCATTTCCCCACAATTACCTTTAAGGACACTACATTGAAAAGAGACTGTAATGGCTATGCGGCCCTGTTAAAAGCCATGGATGGCATTGAACATATGGGAATTGATTAATAAGTGAGGTTAATGTGCTTTCTTCATCACTGGGTTAGGGCCAGTCACATGCTGCATTTCTCAGCAGCTTTTGAAACAAAGCAAGGCAGCAGGTTGTTATAAACTTTGAGAGCTGCTACAAGAAAAAGAAAAAAAATCAGATCATATGAAATGCAGTCATTTAGGGGTTGGGAATTGAGGACCTCACAACCTTTGTTAAGAAGGTAAACTGCGGCCTTCAGGGTCATTGTCGGTGCTGTTAATGGTGAAAGTGGTGACAGACAAGCAATTTGATTTGTTCTTACTCCAGCAGAGTCCGCAGTATAACCTAATTGTTTTAGGTTGATCTCTCACTCTTTCTCTACAAATCTTTCTTGAAACAAACTACTTCAAAAATGTCAGCAGAAGTGTGAAAGAGAATAGAGTGATACCCTGGTATTGAAACAAAAAGGGAAAGTTATCAAGAGCTGCCAAGACTGAAATCATGAATCCACAGCTGACTTGTGTAATGAACCAAAAGGGTTATGGACTTGAGTATATCCTACTCTTCTGCTGCACTTTTTCTCTCTCTTTTCCATTTTCTGACTGTGTTGATGCTCTAAGATGGGAAAATATAAAGGCAACATAATTTTGCTGTGTGGGGAAGCCAAAAGGTTCCTCCACAATAACATTTAAAATAGTTTAGGTGAGGACACAGAGATTGTCGATGGCCTTCCACTGAGTTTCATAGTTGTGTGATCTGAAACTTTGAATGGATAATTTCAAGAGTTTGTTCTTTAAGCAATCCATAGTGGTATCATTTATCAATGTGTAGGTAGTTTGAGTCAAGTATGAGGATTTACTAAACAAAAGACTGAACCAATGTGCCTCTGAAAGAAAATGTGGATAAAAATCCCAGAAACAGCCATAAGCCATAAGACTGATGCACCTATGGGAAGATCGATACCTTTGGTTAGACTGTCTGCTGGGTTTGTCTATGACCTCACCACTGTTAAATCAAGAGTGATGCACTACATGGTGCATCATAAATGACAACTTTGGCTATCATAGTTTATGTTTTGATACCATGAGATATGCCATACCACTCTGTATATTAATGCAGCATAAAACCTGTATAATGCTACCCTGCATATTTTCTACCAATAGTATAAGGTACTCCTGACTTATGGTTTTATCTACTTAAGATTTTGCAATAATATCTACGTTGATGTCCCTGGATTTTAAAAATAACCTGAGAAATGTCTGCCATACACATAGTTGGATATAGATCTAGGAAATATTGATCTGAATTACCTCCAATTCAATACATCATGCAATTGTCCTGGCAAAGTGAGAAGAATGATCAACTATAGAATACTATAAAACTAAACTGAATCATGATTCTTTGAATTTATATGTCTGAAGAAGGTAGTATAACAGTTAATGGTAAGAATGCATGGCTATTAGATGGAGGTCTTTAACAGGATCTCTTTAAGAATATGGTTTAAGTAGGGGAGGAGGACATTTCATTTTTCTAAATGTTTGACATGCTTAATCAAAATGAATAATTTTGCATTTAGTTTTGCCTCAACAGGTCAATATAATAATTACTTTGTCTCAAGATTAATTAAGTTGTACCTTACAATGTAGTGGATGACATAGCTCAGCCAGTATCACACGGACATATAAAATAAAAATAATAACAACAATAATAGCAATCTGAACTAGTTTGCATAAAATTAGTTTTGTGTTGTGGTTTCACTCAAAAAAAAAGTACAACTGGTAATTCTTGTTATTAATTAGGGGCATTGTATATCATTATAAGAGAGTAGGCTTAGTGTATTGGTTGAGGCATCTAGCTAAAAATTGGGACCCTGTGTCTTCTAGTTCTGCCTTGGACACAAAGCCAGTTTGGGCCTGCCACTTTTTCTCAGCCCTACGAAGGAGGCAGTAGCAAACCAATTCTGAAAAACCAGAGACTTGTCTATACAGCCTCCAAGAATCAAACAGGATTGAATTGGGGTGGGGGTGGGGAATTAGCATAAAACATGTATCTTTGAGACTGGGCACATGGTGCTTAGAATCCAATATCTGGGAAGTAAATAAGATGTCCAGAAAGAAATAAGTTCAAAATAAGCTAGGATAAATTGAAAAGTGACTGTATATGCAATGTGATGTAATTCTTTGAACTGTTCTGTTCTGGGGGAAAAAGGGATAACTACTTGGGCAGTTTTGATTTACAAGATAAAGCCATTCTTCATTTTAAGTATTATCAACTCTATGTTTGAGAAAGTGAGAGTGACTGGTATTTTCATCATTATTTTATAACTGCTGATTACAACACATGATAGCATCAAAGAGCAGATGTCAAAGTGACAGGGAAGACAGATGCCCTCCAAAGAATTTAGATCTTGTAATCATCATATTTTTAGTAGTCATTATAATAATCGCTTGCAATTTGAAGTTTATTATTTTGTAATTTTTTTCCTATCTTTGTATTTTGAACACTGTAGAAGGTACTTATGGGGGCTATTATTTTATCATCTTGCACCGTGAGTACTTCAGGCTTCAAAAGAAAGTGCCTGGTCTCCAAAGAGCTTTATGGCTAAGTCTGAATTTGAATCCAAGCCACGTCCCGTAATGAACTGTGCTGATCCTGCCATATAAGAGACATAGGGGGAACTGATATTTGGAAGAAGATTCTCATTTGGAAGGAAAATAAAATTCCCTCATGTAGATTAAAAGGCAATTTGATAAGTTTCATACGCCAATATTCCCAGCAGAATTCCATACATTTCATGCTAAATATTATAATATTTACAATAGAAGACGTATACCTATATTATAGTGAGCTTTATATCAACCTTCCCCAATGTGACTATACGTAGATATATAGATTTCAGTTCTCAGAATTCTTAGCAATGGTCATCCTGGCTGGGAAATACTGGAAGTTGAACTCTGGAGGTTGCTTGATTTGATGAAGACAGCCTTGTATATATTGGGACTACCAAAGCTGCCTCTTTGTTAGGCAACAGATCTTCAGAGTTAAAACTCAAGTTGTAATTGGCCCAGGAAATGTTAAGCAGATGAAACACACAGGAAAGCAAATCCATATATCAGGTCTATTGCTTACTCAAAAAACATTCATTTACAATAGTTTTCTGCTTGGAAACCTATGAATATTGTGGAAACATCTTGACACACTGAACACTCTAATCCTTTATATGTCTGTCAGTTCTGGTCTAGGGGTTAAGGCATCAGGCTAGGAAATAGGAAGCCATAATTTCTAGTCCTGCCTTAGCTATGAAAACTAGCTCGGTGATTTTGGGCCATTTACCCTGGGGAAAATAGTAGGAAGAAATGTGTTGGAAATATTCACCATCTTCCTTCCTCCCTCCCTCCCTCCCTCCCTCCCTCCTTCCCTCCCTCCCTCCCTCCCTCCCTCCCTCCCTCCCTCCCTCCCTCCCTCCCTCTCCCTCTCCCTCTCCCTCTCTCTCTCTCTCTCTCTCTCTCTCTCACACACACACACACACGATAGCTAGATATTCATATGTTTCCCACACAGATAGTGGAATAAAGGAAACTATCGTCAAAAGCTTAGGGCATAAAAGAGATAATGCAGTTCTGTTTGTCTACTGCACAACTGAAATGAGGAAAGCAAATGAACTGCTTTACATGAGCCCAGTGATCAATTGGTCTCTCTTCCCTTGATCTCCCTGGCTCTTTTTGTCTCTCTCTCTCTCTCCTTTAGATTTATGGAACCGGTTGTAAGTTTTCTCAGTTTTACAAGGGCAGTGAGAGTAGTGTAGAATCTGACCAACATATTTTATTATGTAGATGTGTGAAATACAAAAGCAGACCCAGGTTAGAATGGGTGAGCTTTGCTGACTTCAAAAGAAAAGAAAAAAAGCTTTTGGACTAAATTGCCTCCTCCAAAGGGTGCATGGTCTCCTGGTGCAATGTAATGCTGAAAACTGCTGAACAACCTGAAACTGGCAGAGGAGCACATAGCAATTCTCTTCTACACAGGTAATTTTGCTCTCCCAGATCATATTGGCTTAAAAATAGCATTACAAACTCGGGCTGAATATCGTATTGTGAAAGCTCTATAAATTAATTACAATAAAATCAAGGTGCTGCTGTTTGCAAAGCACTCTAAAATGCACACCAGGAAATTAAATAATTACCCTTTTGAGCAGGTCAAGTCATTCAAGTATTCTGGCATTGTATTTCATGCCACAACTACATATATTTTGGAAGATGTAATCCAGAAAGCTACAAAACTAACGGGGCACTGTATATTCTTGCTGCCCTTTAAGTATCTGGGCATTGTTATTGTTTAGTGCTCGGAAGGTCAATAGAATTATTTAGCCCCAGGGGGAAAGGTATAGTCTAACTTCCTTAGGATTTTATTTGAAGTCCCATGTTGGCTCTCAAATGCAACCTTATGACATGGGGTTAGGAAGCTTGAATCTGGTGCCTAAATACACATTTATTTCCTCTTGAGCCAAGGCAATTCTAAAAAAGGGAATTTATGAGGCATATTTCCTTAATTCAAGCAGAAAGTTAGGCCAAATATCTACAACACAGGCAATCAAACAATGCCTCAAGGTCACTGATATTCAAAGAGACCCGATAACTTTCACTAGAGGGGTATTTCTAAATAGCCCCTGTATGCCTTGGTGCTAACCCAATTAAAGTTCCCAAATGAGGAAAGACTTTTACTCTTTCATGGATCAACATTTCCTTCAGCAGTTTAAGAAGGGAGATCAAAGGCATACCATTTGAATTTAGACTTTGCCCAGGTGGTGAAGGAGTTATTGAGAAAGCAGAACTATTTAACTCTTTCTTTGCATCTGTCTTTACACAAAGGGATAAAACAGTCCAATCAATCAAAAACAGCACCACAAATATCAGATTAGGAACACA
Organism: Rhabdophis nuchalis; assembly: GCA_039707465.1. NCBI lineage: Eukaryota > Metazoa > Chordata > Lepidosauria > Squamata > Natricidae > Rhabdophis > Rhabdophis nuchalis. The sequence goes on along the minus strand of CM077643.1, from coordinate 61,198,792 downwards.
AGTTGAAATAGAGAAGAAAATGGTAAGTGAGCACCTGTCTGCCCTGGACGAGTTCAAATCACCAGGACCGGATGGATTACACCCCAGGGTTCTGAAGGAACTGGCAGACGAGATCTCAGAACCACTGAACTATATCTTTCAGAGATCCTGGAGCACCGGGGAACTGCCAGAAGACTGGAAAAGAGCAGATGTGGTTCCCATCTTCAAAAAAGGAAAAAAAACAGATCCAGGAAACTATAGACCCATCAGCCTGACCTCAATACCAGGAAAGATTCTGGAAAAGATAATTAAACAACAAATAAGTGAACACCTAGAAGCAAACAAAGTAATAGCCAAAAGCCAACATGGGTTTGTCAAAAACAGATCATGCCAGACGAATCTAATTGCATTCTTTGACAAAGTAACAAAATCAGTGGACCAGAGGAATGCTGTTGATATAATTTACCTGGACTTCAGTAAGGCATTTGATAAAGTAGACCATAACCTACTATTAGATAAAGTAGAAAATTGTGGGTTAGACAGCAGCACCACCAAATGGATTCGTAACTGGCTGACCAACCGCACTCAACGTGTAGTCCTCAATGGAACTGCATCTACATGGAAGGAAGTATGCAGTGGAGTCCCCCAAGGCTCTGTTTTAGGCCCAGTACTCTTTAACATCTTCATCAACGATTTGGATGAGGGGATAAATGGGGAACTCATCAAATTCGCAGACGACACCAAGCTGGCAGGAATAGCCAACACTCCAGAAGATAGGCTTAAGATACAGAAGGATCTAGACAAACTTGAACATTGGGCACTGTCTAATAAAATGAAATTCAATTGTGAAAAAAGTAAGGTCCTACATATAGGCAAGAAAAACCAAATGCACAAGTACAGTATAGGTGGTACCTTGCTCAATAGTAGCAACTGTGAGAGGGATCTCGGAATCCTAGTGGACAACCATTTAAATATGAGCCAGCAGTGTGCAGCAGCTGCCAAAAAAGCCAACACAGTTCTAGGCTGCATCAACAGAGGGATAGAATCTAGATCGCGTGAAGTGTTAATGCCACTGTATAGTGCCTTGGTAAGGCCACACTTGGAATACTGCATACAGTTTTGGTCGCCACGATGTAGAAAAGACGTGGAGACTCTGGAAAGAGTGCAAAGAAGAGCAACCAAGATGATTAGAGGACTGGAGACTAAGACATATGAAGAACGGCTGCAGGAACTGGGTATGTCTAGTTTGATGAAGAGAAGGACCAGGGGAGACATGATAGCAGTGTTCCGATATCTCAGAGGGTGCCACAAAGAAGAGGGAGTCAAACTTTTCTCCAAGACACCTGGGGGCAGGACAAGGAGCAATGGGTGGAAACTAACCAAGGAGAGAAGCAACTTAGAACTAAGGAGAAATTTCCTAACAGTAAAAACAATTAACCTCTGGAACAGCTTGCCTCCAGCAGTTGTGAATGCCCCAACCCTGGAAGTCTTTAAAAAGATGTTAGACAGCCATTTGTCTGAAATGGTATAAGATTCCTGCCCATGCAGGGGGTTGGACTAGAAGACCTACAAGGTCCCTTCCAACTCTGCTATTGTATTGTATTGTATACCATCCAGCATATTTTATTATGGTGTCCATAGTATACTATGACACTCGCCATTAGCTGCTAACCTTCTGAGCACCAAACAATAACTATGCCCAGACTTTAATTAGTCTAGTCAATTTTACTTAAAACTTTTGTTTTTAATTTAAATGATTTCATTTCTTTAAGAGGAAGTGGCCTTAAGTGGCCAAGTTTTGTCATGTCATATGTAAGATGGATGGCAGTTGTCTGATCTGTTTACCTAATTAGCTAATTAATATCAAATTTATGTACAGAAGGTCTTTATGGACAGATTTTATGCCAGGGGGTTGGAGTAGAAGACTCCAAGGTCCCTTCCAACTCTGCTATTGTATCGTATCATAGATCATTGACTGCAATCTAATATATTTTATTAGATTCTAATAAAAGTGTGGTGGATATTGGACTAAATGTGAACCTTTTCTTCAGTCATTCGTGATAACAGGTCCACACAAGATCGTGAAGGCTTCTCTGAGTACTTTTAAGCTCCACCCAGGCTTAAAATTTCTTGGATGTCAGGCATATGTAAGTTCAAGTCAAGTTAGGACCTTTCAACAATAGATTTTGCTGATTTATGATAGTACAAATGTTAGATTGGGAATTAATATTACTTCACATTCCCAGGAAACATTGATTCTATACAATTATTTTTTTAATTGAAAAAAGTGAATCCTGAAATATTAGTTTATACTTGATGATGTGAACAGGAAACAAACAATACCCCCTTGACATCTAGATTGAGATGTGGGATGTTTTCATGTCTATTATGTTGCTTCAGAGTGCTTTACACTCTCGCTAAGCAGTTTACAGAGTCAGCATATTGCCTTTAACAATTTGGATCTTCATTTTACCCACCTTGGAAGGATGGAAGGCTGAGTCAACCTTGAGCCTGGTGAGATTCGAACTTCCAAATTGACAGTCAGCAGAAGCAGAACTGCACCCTAACCACTGCGCCACCATGGCTCAATATTGAAATGGCTTCATAAACCTCTCTTTTTCAAATCTTAATAATTTGGCATATCACCTTTATTCATGAATTCAAGACAGCACACATATGTCTTCTAAACCACTTGAAACTGGAGCTTAGTAAATGATTTTTTAAAAAATTTCCTTCTTTCTGAGTGTAAAAGTTTGTCAATTTGCAGCGCTGAATGCAACGTTTGTCAACATGTCTTCCTCCAGCTGTGCAGGACTATATTTCTCATAGGAAACATTTAAACAGAACTTTTGAGGCAGTTCAAAATTAGCCTGAATATTGTACTTTCTTACAACACTGATAGATGCAATGGTTTTATTAGTTATTGCTGTGGTTTGAATTGCAGCAAAACATTGAGGTTTTTTTGGAGGGGAGTACTTAGCAGTTCTGTGGTATTTCTGGGCAGAGGCTATTCCCCCAGTGGAATGAGCACTATGCCTCTCATCTGCTATTATAGTAGCTGAGAACCTGTTATGGTTTCTGGTATTTCATAGTTAAACTAGTCGATAACCCGGCATTGCCCGAAATGCCAGGACCATTGCGGAAATGCCAGGACCAAACGTAATTTCTAATGTTGGACTTTCTCCATTACCAGAGGGAGCCCCTTTGTGGAGTACTGTGAAGCTGTTACCATGGCAACTCTGCTGTGCTGCACAGTAGAAGCCATTTTACAGCAGTACAGTAGAAGCCATTTTAAGGTACAACAGGCTGTATCTTAACAGAACACACACCATGAGGGGTTTTAGGGGTGTCTTACCTCCACAGTATTTGTTTCCAGAGAGTAAGTCATCTGTGTACCAAGTTTGGTTAAAATTGCTCAGGTGTTCCAGAGTTATGCTGGAACATATACACCCACAGCCATTTTTATATACAGTATATAAAAGATATAATTAATTTGTTAATTTTTGTTACTGTTACTTTCACAGTGATCTTGAGGAATTGATAGGAAATCATGACAGAAAATGTTTGGTGAAGAAGTGTTCAGAGGCATCAGCAAACACATTTCGAGAATATGAGATTGAGAAGATGTACTTAAATCTTTCTGGAGCACCTGTCCTGCTTCTTTTGAGTCTTTGTGAAGATTAACCTGGGTCAGGGAAGGATTGATGTGGATGTTATTGCACTCCTAGCTGTCTCATTCATGCCAGATATACAATAACATATGATCCAACCCATCTCTGACACTCTTTTCCTCCAAAATCTTTGTTCCCCTTCCTGGTTTGATTAAAGCAGTGAAATTACAGCATACAGTATGTTAAAGGCTGTGATGTGTTTAAAAGATCGTGAAATGCCAAGTTCAGCAATGGTATGCTAGGAAGACAACACTATTCACAACCAAGAAAAATGAGACGAGAATTTCATGATATAAACTGTGATTTGAAAGAACTCTATTGAGATCTTTTGATTGGGAATTGATCATAGGGTGGGAACATATCAGCAGGAAGATAGGAGGAAACCCTCCCCCTCAATTTTACTTTGCCACAAAAATCAGTGCTCAGGAAAGGAAGTGTCTGAGACAGGTATATGCATAAAAACGTTGGTTCAAGCACATATATGTTCATAGATGGAGTACAGCTAAAAATAACATATAGTACATGTCCATTTGGGATGCGTTGACTCAGTGGCTAAGACGCTGAGCTTGTTGATCAGAAAGATTGGCAGTTTGGCAGTTCGAATCCCTAGCACCGCATAATGGAGTGAGCTCCCATTACTTGTCCCAACTTCTGCCAACCTAACATTTCCATGCGCCTTTGGCGTTTAGTCATGCTGGCCACATGATCACAGAGACATCTTTGGACAGCACTGGCTCTTTGGCTTTGAAACAGAGATGAACACCGCCTCCTAGAGTCAGGAACGACTAGCACGTATGTGCGAGGGGATTTACATGTCCATTGCCTAGAGCCTGCATCTGAAAAGGTATTAATAGCTCATTGCACAAGACTTATTCTTTCTCCTACTTCTGCAGTTGCAGATATTGTGCTGAATTGCTGTGTGCTTCTTGAGCAGTTGTGTTCTTAAAAAACAGCTTCCATTGTGGTATCTCAAACACACAAGAGACCTGGGTAAAGATTCTGCTACACTCAGATGAGACTTTTTTTTATCAAAAGTTTCAGAGTTCAACTCACATTCACAGATTATTGTGGGCTGAACAATTGTTAAAGGATTGGTCTTTCACAAAACAATATCGGTTGACACATACATTAAAAGGTTAGGGAAAGAATCTCCCTATGCCTTATCCCAGTTCTTTTCTTTTTATAGTCCACTGCAAAACAATAAAACTAAAAAGCTTGTATATAATGCATGTATATTTTGTTGTGCTTTTTATTCTCCACCTTTCCCAAAGGAGTCTATGTACTACCCACACTAATTGTAGGTTTTTCTGAAAATGCAGCATGAATCATTTATAAATAATGAGACTTTAAAATCCCTAAAAGACTCCCTGAGGTATTCAGTATTTCAGCATAAAATAACTGTTAAATGGAGTTATTCTGAATTAGCTTTTACTGGAAAATGGGAAAAATAAAGTTTGCTGTGAATGTGCGGGTAATTCTTTCACACAGGTATCTGGGATAATTGACAGGCGATTTTCATAATTCAGGTTTTAGCAAAGAAATCAACTGAAGTGGCTAACATTAAATGAAGGGAACCGCTGTTCAAGTCCAGATTTCAAGAGGAAGGGGAGGGAAACCCCTCCTCTGCATAAAATGCTGGTTTACAAGAGGCTAGTGTTGAGACCTAAAAACTTAATTCCAGCTATAAAATAAAAACACAGACGTAATGGCTCAGTAACAAATGAATAGGCCCACACCCTTCCTAGAAAAAAAATATCCTGGGGAAAAAAGGACTGTCATGTCTTCCCTTATTCTCCTTCTGTCTTCTCTCGCTTAGCAGTGATTATTTTAATTCAGATAGAACCCCAAAAAGGCATATAGCACTGAGAGGTTGTAGAGGATTTCCTATGTCGTCTTTTGGACTGGGTAACCTTAGCTGTCCATTCCTACATGGTGTACAATGGGAGATTATAGTTGATCTGTAATGTAGAATTATGCAGAGGAGGCTTTCTCCATATTTTGTACTTGATTGACAAATTGATCTGTCACTCAAAAGCTCCTACAACTTATCACGAGGACTAAAGAAAATTATCTGTTCTCTGCATATGTGGGAGAGACTTTGTTCATTAACCTTTAGGCTGCTGGATCTGTGGTTGATGTTATGTCCTCGACAGTTGAAGCACAGCTTCAAGGAATGGGCTTCCTTTTAGATGAGAAACATAAGGAAAGCAGCAAAGGCTCAGCATTATTGTTTGGGTTTGTCTTTATTTCCATGGACATGTACAAATGTACCTTTCCAGCATTGCTATAGCATATCTGCCAATTTGTCTAGATACGTGCAATTATGCAGAAATGAAAACTGAAGTTGTAATATTTAATGCTGCACTGAAATCTGTCTCCCCATTTGCCAACAGTGTTCCAACCCTTCATTTTCTTGCTTCATTACTGGAAAGTAAGTGTGTGTGTGTGAGAGAGAGAGGGGGGGGGCAGGGGGAGGGAGGGAGGAAGAAGTATTTTGGCCTGGAGCTCAAGGAAGGATAGAGAGTGTTTTTGTGTCCTTTTTTGTCTCCACAACTATCCTGTGATGAATTTGGCTGAGTGCAAGACTTGGAACTATGATTCTGGGGTTCTTGCCCAGCACTTACTACTATACCACACTGAGGTGGAGCGTTTCTTATTGTAACAAGATTGTGTATGTCTCTATTACAACAAGTTGCCTGAACTTCCTGATGGGAAAAATCCCCATGGGAGGAACTGCTTCTGAATTTTAACTGAATCATGGGGAAAGAGGCAGATTGCAGTCTGCTAGGGAGTTTCTTGTACATTGGAGGACAAAATATTAACGAAATGCCATGATTAAATTAAGTCAAAGAATCCTGTGATCTCCTTAAAATATTACTAAAATATTCTTTTCCTCCCCAAAAGCAATTTTTTTCTTCATTAAATAGAATGAGTATGGCTGAAAAATGTGCAGTTTTTTTTCCACTACACTAATTAGAATAATCATTTTGCTAAAAGAATGCAGTAACATTTTATGAAGCTCTGTGCATTGGGAGAACATGGCTACAAGGCCTCTTAACCCATCTGTCTCTGTCCTTATTCCTTGGCTTTACCCTGATCATACGGCAACTAATTAAAAAAAAAAGATATAACACAATGCTAATGGAGACTTTATAAAAGACTTTAGCAGATCTCAAAAGGTTATGTAGGATTTATAAAAAGACAAAATATGGATAGTCCTCAAGGTACAACCAGTTGCTTAGCCACTATTTGAAGTTATGACTAACCTGAAAAAGAGACGTACAACCTGGATCTGAAGTTCCAATAATCACCCCCTACTGCAGTCATGTGACCTCATTTTGGGTGCTAAACAACAGAGGCACATTATGATTATTTGTAGTGACCACATTTTGTGATGGTTTTACTTCTGGGTTTTGGCAAAACCATGGGGAACAGTTCATTAGAATAGAATAGAATAGAAAAGAATAGACCTTGGAGGTCTTCTAGTCCAGCTCCTGCTCAAGCAGGAGAACTTATACTATTTCAAATAAACGGCTATCCAGTCTCTTTTGAAAAACCTCCAGTGATGGACTGCCTTTCTGAAAACAAGCTGTTCCACTGGTTAATTGTTCTCACTGTTAGGAAGTTTCTCCTTAATTCCAGGTTGCTTCTCTCTTTGATTAGTTTCCAGCCATGAACCGCAATGGTGCAGTGGTTAGAGTGCAGTACTGCAGGCTACCTCTATTGACTGCCGGCTGCCTGCAATTTGGTAGTTCAAATCTCACCAGGCTCAAGGTTGACTCATCCTTCCGAGGTTGGTAAAATGAGATTATTGGGGCAATATGCTGACTCTGTAAAACGCTTAGAGAGGGCTGTAAAACACTACAAAGCGGTATATAAGTCTAAGCACCATTGCTATTCTTGACCTGCTATCTGGTGCTTTGGAGAATAATTTGACCTCCTTCTTTGTGTAGCCTCTCATTATAGATGTAACTTGAGGAATACCTGTGAATAAACCCAAATGGAAGTAAAGGCAAACCTCTGTTGCTAAGAAAACTACTTTGAAGTATCCATGGATGAAATTGAGCTCAACCCAAGTCAGTTCTTGCTTTTCATTTCTGAATGGGAAGGAAGGGCTTTACAGACCCCATTTCTGAAATAGTCACCCTACGCAGTAATCCATATTTATAAAACTGCAATAGTGTTAAAATGGATTTTAAAGCTTAATTCCCCACATGAGAACCAGTGCTAGTACAGTGGTTAAGGACAAAAGTGAGAGACCCAAATTGTATATATGCTACCTTGAGCTCCTTTTACACACACACACACACACACACACACACAATAAACATTGTAATTAAAAATGGCCATCTTGATGTTATCTTTTGCAACATTATTCTCTCAAAGAAATGAAAGCCATGAATGACAAGCAGACTGTCCAAATGGTTCCATTAGTGAAAGTGTGGAAGAGGAAACCTCTACATCAGTGTTTCTCAACCTTGGCAGTGTGAAGATGTGTGGACTTCACCTCCCAGAATTCCCCAGCAAGCGCTTGGTTGAGAAACACAGATTGAGAAACTGTGCTCTACATTGTACTAGTGCTAATCCAGGATCGGTGCCCGATACTTTTGTTCCCATAGCATCATCCTTCTTGGACAACTGAGGTGATTTATTTCTAGCTCAGCACTGGTTTAGTTCAAATGGATAAATTTCCATTTTTTAATTTGCAATGCTAGAGCTCAGTGGTGGGTTTCTGCAGGCTCGCACCTATTCGCAAGAGCCAGATGGTGAAATTTAGAGAGCCGGTGAGAGGGGGTTCCACCGGCGGACCCAGAAGTAAGTCTGGCCTGCCGCTGCCGGTAACCCAATGGGAAGGAAAGGAAAGGAAAGGAAGGAAGGAAGGAAGGAAGGAAGGATGGAAGGAAAGAAGGAAGGAAGGAGAGAGAGAGAGAGAGAGAGAAAGAATTTATCATCACAATTGAGCCCAAAATTTTGGTTGCTAAGCAAGAGCGTTGTTAAATGAGTTTCACCACATTTTACAAGTTGGCCACTCTCACCATGTCACATGACTGCCAAGCCACGCCCCAAAATAGGCCACACCTACAGAGTAGGTTCTAAAAAAAATTGAAACCCACCACTGCTAGAGCTCCAAGGGACTTGACAGTACAGGTAGTCCTTGACTTAATCACCATTCCTTTAGCGACTTTTATATAGCATTCCTGCAGTCATATGATCAAAATTGATGATCAAAAAATGTGATCTATTTTTGGTCAGTCAGAAAGGATAGAGATTGTTTTATGTAGGAGTGGGTTCCTGCCAGTTCTAACCTCTTCTATAGAAGAAGTTCCACAAATCTACAGGGCTGTATAGAACTGGTTCCAGCTCCCTCCCCCCACCTGTCCACACATCATCAAGGTGAAGAGCAAGAGGAGGAATTCTGGGAGTCCACAAGTCTTAAAGCTGTCAATTTTGAACACCCCTGGGTTTTTTTTTTCTAAAGGGTTAGGGGTGCAAGGGTCTTGTAACTTGACAGCTTTAAGAGTCCCTTCGGGGAGAGGGGGCGGTTTATCAATGTAATAAATTATTATTATTATTAAGACTTGCGTGCTTCAAATGTCTGAGTTTCTGAGCCAACATTTTGGTTGCTAAGCAAGAGCGTTGTTAAGTGAGTTTCACCACATTTTACAAGTTGGCCATGCCCACCCAGTCACATGACTTCCAAGCCACTCCCACTCAGTCACATGGCTGGCAAGTCACTCCCACCCAGTCACATGGCTGGCAAGCCACTCCCACCAGGTCACATGGCTGGCAAGCCACTCCCACCAGGTCACATGGCCAGCAAGCCACTCCCACAAAGCAGCCGCACCTACAGAAGAAGTTCTAAACATTTTTGAAACCCACCGCTGATTTTATGGTACAGTTTGGTTGTTTTCAGATTTCCAAAATTAGGAGAAGATGGTCATATAGGTGAATCTCAAAATGCTTTTGAAGAATCAGAAAGTGGAAATTGTTCTGTATTTGTGCTGAAAGAGAGAAAAGTGGTGGAAGGGGGAGAGGGGGAACATATATTGAAGATATAAAATTTGGATAGTTGGCAAGTATGGATTTGTGTAAATATGTCTGAGAGTCTCTGTATGAGAAAAGAGGGTGTCAAATAGTTTTGAATTATTCAGTTTTGCCTCTGGCCCCACAGACTTTTGTCACAGCTGGCCACCACTCCCAAGGAAGTAAACATTGAAGGTCTCCTCTGACCCAAAAATATTCCTCAGCCCTGAGATATCTTAGCATTTTTATTTGTTTGCAGATGTGATCCACAAATTATTCAAGTGCAATTGATAAATTATTTACTAAGAATCAGAATTGCAACTAGTTGACTAATTAGTTAGGGTAATCTTTTGGAAAAACTTCAACCCTTAATGTGATAACATTTTTTTAAAAAATAATAATTCTCTTAGAACGCTGGCCTGGCTCAAAACTATTCAGACAGAGGAGGTATGGAAGAAAGGATGACTCTTTGATCACTATTCTGTTTAGAATAACAAATTTACATGGCGGTGGTTTAGAATGAAGTATTGCAGACTGATGATTCTGCCCACTGCCAGGAGTTGACTGGCTTATGGTTGATTAGCCTTCCATCCTTTTGAGGTTGGTAAAATGAGGACCCCCGATTGTTTGCGGCAATAGGCTGACTCTGTAAACCACTCAGAGAGTGCTGTAAAGCACTAAGGAGCGGTATATAAGTCTAAATGCTATTGCTATTGCTATTGCTAAAGTAGACTAGACATATCTAGTTTCCACAATTGTTCATTGTAGCCTCCAAGCCCCTAATCATCTTTGTTGTTCTTCTCTGTATTCTTTCCAGAGTCTCAGTATTCCAAGTGTGGTCTAACAGGGCAGTATAAAGTGGTACAAACACATGAACTTTTGATACAGCCTAGGACTGCATTGGCTTTTTTTGGTAGCTGCAGCACACTGCTGGGTCATACTTAAGTGGCTGTCCACTAGGTTATCTAGATATCTCTTGCAGTTACTGCTATGCATCAGGTACCACTTATTTTATGCCTGTGCATTTGATTTTTTCTTGCCTAAGAGAAGATCTTACTTTTCTCACCACCAAATTGCATTTTAGAGCCCAGTGTTCAAGTTTGTCAAGATCCTTCTGGATCTTGAGCCTATCTTCTAAAGTATTGGCTATTCACCCAAGCTAGGTACTTCTTGCAAATTTTCTGAGTTCCCCTTCTATCCCCTTATCTTTTTGAAGATGTTGAAGAGTACTGGGCTTAAGACAGAACCTTGAGGTACCCCAATGCATACTTCTCTCCATTTAGATGTAGTACCATTGAAGACTACATGTTGATTCACTATCACAAAAGGTAAAATGGCCACGAGGGCCTTAAACAGTGGGATTTGAATAGCCTCTTTATGTGAAGGGTTTTAGTTCTTATCACTGCTTTGCAGGAATCATAGAGGTATTTCACTTGTGGATTCACATATGTGAGGGTGTCAATGAAGATTATCCTTATTTAACACTTTTGCACCAAGTAAAATTGTAATGGTATCAGGCATTTTTCTTTCTACTGATTTTTAAAAGAATTGTTGAAGTTTTCAATATCTTTTAAAAAATGCTTATCAGACAGCAAGCATCAATTATTTTAGTAGGATAGATTAAAATGTTTCTTGATCAGTCATCAAGAGGGAGTTTTTAATTGGTGAAGCAATCCGAGTGGACACATTTTAATCTATTTTAGTTTTATGTGTATTTTAATAATGAGAAGGAAATATGAAGAACAGCTTGTTTCTTCTAATAATGATGAAATAAAATAGATTATGCTTATTACATTTTAAGGAATGTTTGTATTTCCTTCAGTGTTTCCAAGGACCCCAAGGATACCTATGTTGTTGATTTGGAAATATCCACATTAATTAATTAATTGGTTAAGCAGAAAAAGGAAAGGAAACAGTTTAGAATTATTTCAAAGCCATACTGTTGCGGTTCTTGGAAAGTGTATGTATTTAATTACATTATAATGAACAGTTCTACTTTTATATTTTTCATTTCATATGACTTTTTGTTTTGGAAATAATTAAATATAGCATTTTCAGTAGTGAGTTCATTCTGTTGATGAAATTATTTATTTACCTTGCATCTGGGCCACTGTGCTTCTCCACAAATCGACCCAGAGCAGTGTTTCTTAACCTTGGCAACTTTAAGATGGGTGGATTTCAATTCCCCGATTTTTTTCAGTCACTATGCTGGATTGAGAATTATGGGAGTTGAAATCCACATATCTTAAAGTAGCCAAACTAGAGAAACACGGATCTAACAATCTAATTGGTGGATGGGGAAGAGGGATTAGGAAAGTTTATGCAAAGAGCAATCCAGATGTAGTATTGTTGGATGATGTTAGTCAGATGTTTAAATTGGATTTGGAATGTTTATCTACCTATTGTGTTCTTCCTAAGGACCTGCGACAGACAGATTTTGTAGTTTGATAGTATTAAATACCACACAATGTAAGCTGTTCCATGTAAAGCTGCCTTTTGCAATCGAAGGTGATTTTGTCATTGTCAGTGGTATTCAAGTGATGCTCCAGATGTTTTCGACTCCTATTGGTACTATCTTTGCTTTCTTTTGCTAGTTGTTCTACTTCTGTTTGAAAGTCTTTGTGCTTTGTAATGTTCTCCAGTTCTTTATCTTCTACTATCTCCAGGCACTGCAACATCCACTATTCATAATTTTTAGCTTTCTTATTGACAATTGTGAATTGGGAATTTATTTGGCAAGTGTTTGTTTGTCTAAATTCTGAAGTCTTAGAGTATTTTAACTTCTTCATTGGCAATTACTTTGTCTATTTCATTTCACCAGCTCTTGCTTGCAAAAAAAAAGGCATTTCTTGATATATAATAACAGAATAACAGAATTGGTAGGGACTTTGGAGGTCTTTTCGTTCAACCCTATACCATGGATGTCAAACTTGATCATGTCACGTGACATATCACAATGTATCACAATGTTTTTTGCCTTTGCAGGGCTGGGATGTGCATGGCCTGTGCATGACGCATCCGGCCCATGGACCACCAGTTTGACAGGCATGCCCTATACCATTTCAGAAAAAATGGTTGTCCAATCTCTTGTGATATTCTTCTAATATTCTAAAACACTCCTCCTACGCCTCTCTTCTCCCTGACAAATCTTTTTATTTGCTGGTGTTTTCTGTAATAACAGAATAACAGAGTTGGAAAGCACCTTGAAGGTTTTCTAGTTTCAAGCAGGAAAACCTATACATCCCTTAGACCGATACGCTCCCACAGAGAGGGCCTTCTCCGGGTGCCGTCGGCCGGACAATGCCGGCTTGCGACACCCAGGGGAAGGGCCTTCTCTGTGGTGGGCCCTGCCCTGTGGAACGACCTACCCCCTGAACTCCGTACCATCACCGACCTCCGCCTCTTCCGCCAGTGTCTAAAAACACACCTGTTTCATCAAGCCGGCCTAACATAGCCTCCGCTGTGACTAGTATTAGATAGTTTTAAAATGGGGATTTTAATTGGTTTTAGCACAGGTTTTTGTTATTTAATAGGTTTTAAATTTATGTATTTTGTACTATTTTTGTATGTTATTTTAAATTCCTGTGCGCCGCCCTGGGTCCTTTTGGAGAAGGGCGGGATACAGATTGAATCAAATCAAATCAAATCAAATCTATACCATTTCAGACTGATGGTTGACCAATCTCTTCTTAAAAACTCTTGGTTTTTAAGGCAAGTCATTCCATTGATTAATTGTTGTCACTGTCAAATAATAGTCCCTTCTAATGCACAACAGCATCACTGGCCTTATGATTTGTTTGTTTGTTTATTTTGCCCAAGTTATTGTACTATTTTGATTTTTTCCAAATTAGTTTCACTCTGTGAGAAATCACTCAGAACTCAAAATGATAGCTCTAATCACATATTTTTCAACAGAAGAAAAAACAACTTCTCAGTCAAAGTTCTAGAATGTCCTACTTTAGGCCGGGAATTTTAGTCCCATATTTTTGGATGAAATCTAAAATCTCAATATAACTAGAAATACTCCTTGTCAGAGCACAATGTTCAAACCAATGAAAGATCTAAGCAAATAGCCTCTCCACATAGAGAAGATGGGAACAAGGAGGCAAGATAGGCACAATATACACTTGCAGTATATTGTATGTCCAGTTAATAGTTGCACAAGCTGGAAAATTCTTGTAAGTAAGCTTTTAATTATCATTGCTCAAAATTTGTAAAAGAAAGTCTTTAGGATATTTTGGCTGTCTCTACTACATGCTTCAAGATGTAAAATTTCCAAATGATTTCTTATTTTTCCAAAACTGGGAAAGATAAGGTGATCAACTGCAATGGATCTTCAATAGTAAATTAAGAAATATATAAACAGATTGAATTTCTTAAACCTCCTTGGTTTATGAAAGTGTTTCAGGTTTGTGTGTATCCATCTCACTTTCTTTCTCTTCTCTTTCTTTCTCTTTCTCTCTCTCTCCTTTGTCTCCCTCTTTCTCATATACACATATAAATACACAATTCAATTACGGATCTAAAGCAATTCATCTTAACATTATATTTAAAGATACCATAATGTTAGTTTTCTTCCTTTTGCTTTTATGGTTAAACTATTGATTTGCCAGTGGCTGACTAAGTCTTTGAAACACTGTGCTTTCTATAAAATCCAAATAATTCTCTGTAAATCAAAGTACTTGGCATGTTTGCTGCAAAGCCTGAAGCTTTTAAATTTTTTTAAGGTAATCTCTAGAAAGTAGTTTGTACTCATGTTTTCACAGTGATTAAATATGCAAAGCAATTTTCATGATTATCACCCCGTTCTGAACCAAATCAGATGCAGCTATGCTTCTCTTTGTATAAAGTCAGTTATTGGATCAGATTCCAAAACAAATCCCCTGAATTTGGCGGATCATCATTTTAAAAGGGGGCTTGTTAAGGTAATGATTAAATTAAACCACCCCTTTAAGAATATTTAGATCTGGTCCACCAAGCGGAACGGTCTAATGGTTTTTAAATTAGAAGCTGCAAATGCTAGTGAATTTCTTTGTGGGTCAAGTGGGTATTAACAAATGCTAAGACTATTCTCTCTTTTGTCATCACCTTGAAATGTGAAAAGAAAAGCAAAGAGTCAGAAAGGCACAAGGAAAGAGAATGTTCGGTATTTAGCGCCGGTGCTTTTAACCAAGGGCAGCATCGGATTTGTGAGGTTGAACTTGAGAAAGTACAAGATGTTTGCTTCTAATCTCTTTATATCTTGTGTGAGAAAGAGAAGGAGGGAGGGAGGGAGAGATAGAGAGAGAGAGAGAGAGAGAGAAAGTTTGAAGATTCAAAGAAATCCCATATATATTGAATTCCTGCAGGCTTAAGGTTTTGTAACCGTGAAATAGCCCACCATCCATAGGATAGTGGCAGCCACAAGAATTATGTATTATGGTTGCACCATAAGGTTTTTCTTTGGAAAGATCATTGCTCTTGTTGCTTTGTTGTGGCAAAAGGTGTAGCAAATACATGCAGATCCCTGTGATTCAACTTCTTTGTGAGGCTATAAACTATACAGGGTATTGATTGTAGAGGTCCACAGATAATAAGGATAGCAAGGTATTTATTTTATTCTGAGGGAGATGGGCAGGTAAGAAATGAGTGAATGAATGAATGAACTGTTCCAAATATGGGATTGCCTTCCAACAGAGGAGAGAACTGAACTCCTCACTAGTTCATATGATATTACAATTGAATGTTTATTGATATAGTTTTGTAGGAACCTTCATGTACCAAGGACACATCATCCACTACTGAAGAAATCCCATTTCAAGAAGCAGTTGGAACAAATGGGGCCATAAGGGGCAATATTGTGCTGTCTACTTGTACCAGCTCAAAAGCACATTCTCTAATAATAATAATAATAATAATAATAATAATAATAATAATTTAATTTGTAGACCGCTCCCTCTCCCCATAGGGACTCGGAGCGGTGCACAGGCAGAATAAAAACAACAAGTATACAAACATATTTAAAAACGAATTAAACCTTATTCCTGTGCTAAAAATTCCCCATTAAAACTAAAACTAAACTAAACTAAAATTCCCAATAAATTAAATATAATAAAACCCCATAGAAAGAGAGACTACCCTAGGCCGGCCTAGGGTAGTCTAAGCTTCCCACACTATTTAATGCCAACTTTCTTCCACCAATAATGTTTCTTTAGAAGTAGGAACCCAAGACTGTACAAGCTTTAATTCAAAAGGGACAAGAGCATCAATAGTGCATCTCTGCTTCCACTACTCCGTGCCTTCTAAAATATGAGAAAAGGCTTCAGCCCAGCAAGATTTACTAATATTGGGAAATCTCTTCTGGGAAACCTGCAATTCACTCAAGAGGTCTTATTAGTGCTGTTCTACCACCTTTTATTCAGGAAGCCTTCCCAGGTTTCTTGCTCTCACCCATGCATTAATAATATATTAAAGAAAGGTCAAAACAACATGGCTAAATGTTTATTTAGAAACCAGAAGCATTAGTTGATTGTACAGGACCAGAGTAACATCCTTGTCTTTTTTTCTAAGGCTGGAAAACAGAGTTACTGCTTCTTATTTTTCCAAAACCAAATTTAATTATACAAGGTAAGGTTCTTTTTACAGAGTGAGATTATTTACGTAATCAGTTTTATTAATATACTTTTTGTTTTGTTTTTCTAAAATGCATTGATGCTAGCTAAAAATATAACTGAAAGAACACTGAACATTTTTTTTCATTTGAGATTAAAACTATTAATTTACAACACATTTCAAATTAAGGCATATATTTCAAACACCAGTCAATAAAGATATAGTTCAGATTCTTACTCTGGGGCACGTAACCCAAAAATATTGTGCTGTCATCATCACTACTGGGAATAACAAGTTATTTTTTTAAAAAAATATTTGGCAAAGTTTATTATTTTTCAAACTGTGCTTTTATGCGGTTCATTAGAATAGAGAGTTTGCAACCTTTTTAAAAAAAATTGAGAATCATATTTGACCACTGAGATACTAAAAAAAGGCTGCATTCTAAAAATTAGGTAAGGATAAGGGCACAACTCAGGCAAATTAATTTAAGATTTAATTTGATTAAAGACAATTAAAGTAAGCATGCATATTAAAGCTACTCCCCAAGTATTTTATTCTGTTTGCTTTCTATCAAATTACAAATTTGAGTTTGGTGGCACTTTAAGGGCTGTGCCATAGGGTTTGTACATCTTTTGGGTACTAAATACTATCTTATTTATATGTCTTTCTCCCCCCAAAATGTATTGATATTTGCAGTTGCTGCTGGTTTAATCTATGAAAGTTTGTTATAGGATCATAGAATTGGAAGGGGCCTTTTGGGCCACAAGTCCAACCCTTTGCTCTCTGCAAATTAAAGCATTCCTAACAGAAAGTTATCCAATCTATGCCCGCATTCAACAAAAGGACATCAGCTGTCTTGTTCTTCTGTTACAAAATGTTTTAAAAGTTGTACCATAATTTGCCTTCCTGCAAATTATTACCATTGTTTCATGTCCTGGATTCTGGAAAGAAAGAGAATGAATCTTGACATTCCTTTGTGTGACAATCTTTGAATCATCTTCAAAGTGCTATCATATATCCTCTTGATTACCTGTTCTGAAGGTTACACATACTGTACTCAATTAGTCAACATATTTCAGTTAATTTGAAATCTTCATAAAATGCAATGTCTGAGGTCTTCCCAAGGCTATAGACTTGAAGACTATAGTTGAATTGTTACTTGTGATTTATACATTGTTCTTTTAATTGCAGCCTAAAATATTATTAGCTATTAGCTTTGCCACATGGCTAATTCATATCCAGTTCTTAATTAATTAAACTTTTTTTTCCAGAAATGTTTGTCAAAGCAGATATCTATACTTTGCTTGTGATTTTGCCTTTCTGAATGAGTAAACTACGTTTTTCATGGTTAACTTTTCCCCCCAACTTATTTCTCCACTCCATCCATATCATTTTGAAATTTGTTTTTCTATCCTGTTCCTTTCATCTGCTTTTTCTATATTGCCCACTTGTTGGAGAAAGGAGAAGTAACGATGATCTTGTTTCATCTTTTCTTTATTTCCTTTTACTTGTTACAATGTTGACATCTTGACTGGGCAGCTGATATACTGATTCTTTCTCTTCTTTTTATTTTGAAGAAGCCCTTGTTGCTGCTCTTAACAACATTTGTCAACTTCAGCTCATACTAACTTTTAGTATTTGTAATACTAAATCCAATTGGTATTGCAGTTCCAGCCTGTATATACTCTTCCTTGAAGACTTGTCCCTAGATATTCCCCCTCCCTCTCCCTCTCCCTCCCTCCCGCCTCTCTTTGTGTGTACCTCTCTCTCTGTGTTTTGTTTTGTTTTCGGAATTTCCTGGACATCACAGTTGATTTTCAAAACCATACTGAGTTTATTAAGCTTTTTAAAAAAATTAAATTTATACCCCGCCCTTCTCCTACAAAAGGACCCAGGGCACAGGCAAATTAAAACACAACGTGCATAAATAGATCAATTATTAAAACCCAATTAAATTACATTACCCCGTGATAAAACATTTTAAAATTCCCTAATTAAAATGTATAACTAAAAAGTCCAGCTTGTCTAAAATATAAGTTTACTTATACTCATCCTCAGTTCTCTTTAAAATCACAAACTTTATAAGTATGCGGAACTAAAGGAGAGGAGGAAAAAGCGATAAAATGTATGTAGCGACATCACAGCAGAAACCTTTGACTTAAATAACCTTTGATGTAAATACGAAAAGACAGAATTTGCATTATGATGTCATCACATGCATGTTGTTGTGTTAGATCTGCTGCTCAGTACTTCATTCCTCTTTGAAATATCTGCATTTTGCTTTTGGAAAACTTTGTCCACATTTTTAGTCTGGCAATAACAGACAACAAGCTTATTTTTTATTCATTCTTCCATTTATTGTAAACCAGATGCTTCTACAGGATTTCTAAGTTAATTCATTTTGATTTCTGAGCAGGTGTGGATACTTCTAACATACAGTGCAATTACTTATCCGTTTCTATTGCTTTTCTATTTATTCAATTGCTTTTGAATAAATTGTATCCTTCAACTCCTATGGTGTAAATAATAGGAGTCACTATAGTAACCTCCTCTTATTCCAAATAAAGGCCATGAATTTTATGTGCCAAAGTTCATTCTGATTTATCAGTAAACATTTTTAATAGGATCTACTAAGGCTGTTCTCCCTTTACCTTCTACGATGCATGAATCTTTGCAGTTATTACTTCAAAGTTTTCTTTCATGGACTGGAAGATGAATGAGAATTCCATCTTAGCCTTCACGTTCTTGAGCTTCCTCCCTAAATCTTTAAAATATATGGTAATATTGCTGTCACCATATGAATTACCTGGAAGGAATAATCAGTAGGCTTGGTAAGTCTTTGACATTGTTCTTTCACATCCCCGATCAATGCTTCTGGCACACTTTGTGAGTTGATGAGTCTGGTCAGCACAAATTCATTTCTACTTATAGTAATGAGTCACCCATTATTTGTTGGATATTCAACAGATAATGAGTGACCTGGTTATTTGCAGGACCGCCTCCTACCACATACCTCCCTCCGACCTGTTCGCTCCCACAGAGAGGGCCTCCTCAGGGTGCCGTCGGCCGGGCAATGCCAGCTGGCGACTCCTAGGGGGAGAGCCTTCTCTGTGGCAGCCTCTGCCCTCTGGAATGACCTACCCCCCCGACCTACGTACAACCACAGACCTGCGCTTCTTCCACCGGGCATTGAAAACAGATCTATTCCATGCGGCCGGCCTGGCGTAGTTTTTAAATTTGGCTTTTAATAGGGGTTTTACTCTGATTTTAGTACAGGCATATTAGTTTAATTCATTTTTAAGACGTTTTTATTGTATTTGTTGCTTATTGTCATTTTATTAGTGCCTGTTCACTGCCCTGAGTCCTGCAAGGGAGATAGGGTGGTATATAAATATGAATAAAATAAAAAAATATTACTATAAGAAGTAGAAATGAATTTGTGGAAAGAACGTATGGGATGAGAAACTGTAAAATTAAGAGTAAGACTTTTATAAGAAACTAATTTTGAGGTTGGTGCTTGCATGAACCCCCCCCCCCCCCTAAATTTAGTTAGGAAATAATGTAGTGATAGGAAATCTGATTTATTTAAGTCTGCCTACAATTAAGAACTGGTAATATACTGTCCCCTATTCTTAAGTGAGAAGGGACATGGTGGCACAGTGGCTAAGACGCTGAGCTTGTCGATCAGAAAGTTTGGCAGCAGCTCGGCAGTTCGAATCCCTAGTGCCGCATAATGGAGTGATCTCCCATTACCTGTGCCAGCTTCTGCCAACCCAGCAGTTTGAAAGCATGTAAAAACTGCAAGTAGAAAAATAGGGACCACTTTGGTAGGTAAAAGCGCTCTGTGTGACTTTGATGTTTAGTTATGCTGGCCACATGACCATGGAGACGTCTTTGGACAGTGCTGGCTCTTTGGCTTTGAAATGGAGATAAGCACTGCCTCCTAGAGTCAGGAATGACTGGCACATATGTGCGAGGGAAACCTTTACATTTAGTGTTATTCTTAAGTGAAACTGAATTGGATATGTAAGTCTGTTTTCCACATTCTTTTGTTTTCTGTTGTCTGTTACATTGCATATTATATAATCCCATGCAAGAAAATTGCCATTGCATCTATACATTGAGCATGCATCCTTATGAGACTGAAGTGTTGAGGCATGTTTTAAAGAAAGTGTGCAATGTTTCATCATAAATTACACCATATTTTGGTAGTGGTGACTAGTCTGGTTTTGTAGCACTGGATGTCCCTGCTGCATAATAATTGCAAAGATCTATTTGCATCAAACGGACCTCCTCCCTTTCAATAATTATGTGAGTCATAATTATTAAATATTAGAGAACTATTATTTCCTTCATTGAAGATTTTTGTGCCCAAGTCTCTTTTGCCACAGTTTCATGCAGTCTTTATGCAAACACTCATCTATAGGGTTTGATTGTTCAGCTCTCTGAGGTACTTCGTAAAGAAAATTGTGTCCCAATACTTTAATTAATGAGAAGTTCATTGTTTTGAAAAAAAAAATCAAGAAATATTTTTCTTTGTAATGAGGCCCATAGGTTGTGGCTGTCCATATACTGAAAAGGTTGATTTCCAACATGGCATATAATAGGCATCATGAAAGAATACTTTTTCTCATTAATCTTGCAAATGAAACAAATGGTCCTTCCGTTTCTATAGTTTCTCTGTTTTCAAGGTAGGCAGCCACTTTACAACTCATATCTAATTCAAAACAGTTTGAAACAGTTTGAGTGATTGAAATAGTGGGAGGTTGTCCTGCTGTCCAGATACGTATGGCTCTGTTCTCGTTTATTAAGAAGCACTCTGCAAATTCACACTTTGAATTTGATTTTCACGTCCATCTTTTCTTCTTCTACGATTTCCCAGTCTCTTTGCCTTGGTCATCACTCATTCCTTTGGAATAATCTCTTGATATCAATCTCTTAAGATGTCCCTTATGTCCCCTCCACCAGCTTTGATCTCATGTGGACATCTTATTTCCTTCAGGTACCGAAGAGCATTTCCTGCCTGCTAATTGCAAAGCTATTCTTCCTGACCATTCTCTCCCTCTCTCCCAATAACACTAAAAAAAGATGTTTAATTTGAACAATATTAATAATCTCACATCCTGGAGGCAAACAAGATGTTATAGCTACTATTGACAATGAGGGTAGTCTTCGCCTTGTGACCTCAATCAAGTCCAAACTTTCTGTTACTTAAGTGAGACATTCATTAAGTGAATTTTGTCCCATTCTATCACCCTTCTTGCCACAGAGGTTAAGGGAATCATTGCAGTTGTTAAAGTAGTAACCCAGTTGTTAACTGAATCTGGCTTCTCATTGACTTTCCTTGTCAGAAGGGTGCAAAATGTGATTATAGAGCCTCACAACACTGCAATTCATCATAAATACGAGTCAGTTGCCAAGCATCTAAATTTTGATTATGTGACCATGGGGATCCTGCAATGGTCATAAATGTGAAAAAAATGATCATAAGTCACTTTTTTAAATGCTGTTGTTACATCGGACAGTCACTAAGTAAACTATTGTGAGTCAAGACTATCTGTACTATTTTTTGGCTTTTCAGATGTAATAAAATGTCCAAAAAAGAACACATATCAGGGGATGCTTGATTTATAACTTTGTTATAGTTGCAACCTTAAAGTTCAGAAGTCACACTGCTCTTTTGAAGTCATCATGGTAAATTATTCCAAACGTGCTTTGTTGTATGAATGTCCTCAGTATAATTAGGGAAGCTCTGAGAATATCAGTCTAATCCAGTGTTGGTGAACCTTTTCAGCACTGAGTGCCAAAACGGAAGTGTGTGTGTGTGCCAGAAAGTGAAAAAGCAGTTACTATGTGTGCATGCACATGCCAGAAAGATGACCTTCCAGTTTCTGGTGTGCACATGTACACTGGCCATCTGGTCTTCCAGTTTCTGGCACACATGCACGCACAAAGACCAGCTGAGACCAGCTGTACATGCTGTAAACTTGGTGTGCATGCTCGCATCAGGAACACGATCTTCTGGTTTCTGGTGCATGCATGTGTACTGGCTACCTGGTTTTCATGTGCACATATGGCCAGAAGCTGGAAGATCAGGTGGCCAGTATGCATGCGCGTGGCAGAAACAGGAAAGCCATCTTCCCGGTGCATGCGTGGTGAAGACCAGCTGGCCGGCATGCCAGAACCTGGAAGAGCAACAGGCAACGGGCAACTGCTTGCGGGCCCAGAGCGATAGCTATGCATGCCACTGCTGGCGCCCGTGCCATAGGTTCACCATCCCGGATCTAATCAATAGAAAGGCATGTTTCTCAGAGGCACAAAAGGAGTTAAAAGCAGTCCCTCTGTTAACTACCTCTAACTTTATTGTCCTCAGTGGTTATTAAGTTTATAAGTGCAAAGAGCCAATGCAGGTAGACAACTATCATGGTTTTTGTTTTCTTTGAGGCTCAGATTCACCTCCCTTACCATACATGAACCCAGCCTTCAGTAGGGTCCCCGTTTAGTAGGGATTCTTTTCCTATGTACACACTCACAGCCTGGGTTTTTTTTTCTTTCTGCAAGGGCTTGAAGCTGCTTCTGAGTTCCAGCAGTGTAGAATACGTCTGTTTTGATTAGTGTTCTAATCCACCGTGCTTGGTCCTTTGTTTGATTCTTTCCTTTACGGAGAGTTCCTTCCTCTGTCAGCTCCTGTTGTAATGATTCATTTGTTGTTCTGATAAACCTTCATTCTCTCTCGTAAGCTGAAATGCAGTTACTTGCTGTTCCAATCTTTTGACTTTTTCTTCAAACAGTGTTACAAGCATGGACTTGCTACAAATACATGCCCCGTTATTTTCAGGCAGGAAAAAAAAACAACCCACACAGTTCAATTTATTATAGCACTAGCAGTTTTATTTCTTCTTGTTCCTTTCCCAGGCTGTTAGGTTAGCTAAGTATACACTATGTTGACACTTAGTGGGGAATATTTCCAAGAAACATCCCCACTAAGAATATTTTTTTTAAAAAAATTATCTAGACACAAAGGGAATCTAGGCCTCATTAATTTCTGTTTATTATTAATTATAGATGCAACTTCCATTCATAAACTGAGTAGTAGAATGGATGAACATTCTGTTGATTGAATAAAAAGCTGCCATTAAAAATATGATTACTTGTGCGATACGTTTTTATGTTTGTTCCTCTAAAACGTATGGCTGGGCATCAATGGCATTTCAATTTTTTAAATCAATTTAAGCTCATAGAAATGATTTTTTCAAACTTCTCCAGGAGGATAGATTAATTCTCCAATAATTTAGAAGTGGTGTTAGTAGGGCCCTCCTGAAAAAGCTGGATAGGTATTGTGTTATCATTTTCTTGCCTATTTTGATTTGTATTCCTAATCTCTTTCATGGTATTATTTTCCCCTTTGTTTAAAGACAGATGCAAAAAATGTATTAAACGTTTCTTCTTTTTTCCTGCTGCCCATCATCTTCCATTAATGGACTAATTTTTTCCTTGACTTTCCCCCCTCTTCTGGACCTGTCTGTCTGTCTTCTGTCAGTGAGTCAGCCTGACTACCATCCATCCATCCATCCATCCATCCATCCATCCATCCATCCATCCATCCATCCATCCATCTATCTTCTATCTATCATCAACCAATCAATTAATCACCTACCTACCTACCTACCTACCTACCTACCTACCTACCTACTTACCTACCTACCTACCTACCTACCTACCTACCTACCTACCTACCTACCATTGTTTTTCTCTTTCCATCTCCCTCTCTCTCTCTATCTATCCAGTCTAATCTGCAGTCCAGGATTTTTCCAATGTTCCTTAATCTAATTACTAGCCAGAACCAATCCTGCTTAGATTTCAAAATTACTGCAGTTCTTCATTGTTTATTTGTTTTAATGAATGAAAGCAAACATTATTTATTTCTACAGTGGTAGAATACAAAAAAGATATTTGTTATTCCTATAAGATTATTATTATGGTTTGTTGGACAGTCAGACAGATGTTTAGACTGGATTTGGCATTTTTATCTATCTATTGAGTCTTTTCCAAGGACTTGAGATAGGCAGATGTGGTGTTATTACAAAATGACAACAAATCATGCCCTTCATCTTTGCAGTGATATTGACAGACTCAATACCAAGGAAAATAGATGGGCAAGGAATATTGCAAGTATATCTGATAGTCGAAACAGACAAAGCAGTTAATAGACAGAAAGATAGATCTAGAAGAAGAAAAGATATTCTGTGCTATATATTAGTTTTGTTTCTTGCAATAATCTGGTCATTATATTTGATATTATAGTATTGGCAACTTTAAATAGTTGTGCTAGTTAGTTTTTTGAAAGAAGCTTCAATGCAGGCAACCCTATTCTGCTGGTTTTTCCAATGTTCTAGATGCTTACTTATTTTTTGTTTCAATTCTTCTACTTTTTTAGTTAGAGGACTTTGTTCTTTCTGAGCTGGTATGAGTTTCTGTAATTTACATCGCATCATATTTATTGTGAGAGATACTTTTTGTCAGACTCCTCTGATGAGACTATCCAAAATGATTGAAATTCATCTTCATCAGAGCACACAAGTCCCACAACCACATCAAAGTCCTCGTGAGGATTATTATTAAACTATGTTTCATAGAAAATATGATGTTTAAGAAGATAGTGAAAAATATGGGGATAGTAACTTCCAGTTTTATATATCATGTTTAATAGTATCATGTCCCTTTAGAATGCCCTAATTTTTAGGACCTCCGTTTAATCCTTTCTCTTTTCATCTTTAGAATATGAATGAAAAGCTAGCCAAATCAGGAGGCTTCTGGAAAAGTTCTGAATATTGCTTTTTAATATTGGGTTGTATGCTGTTATGTCATATCATGATATTTCATGTCATGATGTGATGTTGTTATGTTATGTTGTTCTGCTTTATTTTAGCTTTGTTTGCTTGTTTTATTTTATTCCTGTTAGTTGCTTTGATTATCTTGCTGGGTATATATGATATACAAAGGAAAAATATAAATTACACAAACAGGAGGAAAGGAGGAGTAAGAATCACTTTCCCACCTTCTACCTGTATGAACCACCCATGAATGGAATTTTTCTTGGTAAAATAGAATTTAGATTCTTTTTCTCTCAAGCAGATATTGCTCTACAATGTTTATCACTGCTGTTCCAAAACATGAATAGATACTGACAAAGCCAAGCCAAGTTAAAAGCTCCTCCTAATAATACTTGGTATTTCTTGGACTCAAGAAATCATTTCATCCGCTCAGAAAAACAATTATTAAATATAAATTTGCAAATGTATATTTACCTGATTAGAATGGAATAGCTATTTCAGGGCAGATTTTTTTTCTATTAAAAATGAGGTATATTTTAAATCATTTATAAATATGTATTTAACCACAAATATCATTTTTAAAGATAATTAATATGCATCAGAGAGTTGGCCATTCATGAATATTATCTCTCTTTATTTTTAAAAGCAGAAATATTAAATATCATAAACAGAAGTCTAGAATAATATATAATTGGGACAGAAACCACATGAAACAAGCTGGTACTCAGATGAAATGGAGGTGAAGATTATGTCAGCTTAATTGCTTCTTGAATGATTCTTGATTTTTGTTCAAGTTAAGATTCTGAGTTAAAAAACAGGTGGTCTTTTTAATAGATGGAAAATTAATCTCATACTATCAAATAGGCCATTTGGCTTCACTTCAGAAAAGGTGCTTCAGAACATGCTGAGGGCAGAAACAAACTATTTGCAGCTCCTTAAAGTAACCATTACTTTTTCTCAAGATTTGGAATTCAGCTATAATCTTGCCGCTTTTGACAGTTCCTTTTCACTTGGATAAACTTTACATGTATAGCATGCCTTTATACACGAGCTCGTTTAGACATTCACTCAGGTATCTGATCATCAGAATCATGATTGTGCCATGCAGGAGAATATGATGGGGGAAAAATATAAATAAATTAAAAGGAATCTAAAAGCACCTTTTTCAATTAATAAATTTTATTAAGAGGCAAAAACTTTCATCAGACACTGTTCACTTTATCAGAAGCAAAGGGTGGCTAAACTGATATAGGATTTGAATTGGGGTGAAGTGGGGAAAAGAAAGGAGGGGAGGACAAACCTGTTATGAAGATGCGGGTTACAAGTGAGACAAATGGCACATAGTTTATCAATTAACAATTTTAATGTAATTAAAAATCCCATTGAGTTTGTTAAGATCTTCCGAGACTGCCCAAAATCTTTTCATGTATGTGAGTTCGCCAACATTTTGCTGAGTAATGGAGTTAAAGTCCAATTTAACTTTCAGCTGACCATCTCTGTGTCAAAACAAATATGGTTGTAGTGCAGAGCCTGGGTGAATAGTGATTCCACTCCTCCCAGTTCAGTTAAGTGGCATGTCTCCCCAATTCAACTTGCAATGATATCCCTAGGTGAGGCCCAGTGGTGGGTTTCAAATTTTTTTATAACCTCTTCTGTAGGTGCGGCCTGCTTTGTGGGAGTGGCTTGCCGGCCATGTGACCAGGTGGGAGTGGCTTGCCAGCCATGTGACCGGGTGGGAGTGTCTTGCCATCCATGTAACTGAGTGGGAGTGGCTTGTCATGTGACTGGGTGAGTGTGGCCAACTTGTAAAATGTGGTGAAACTCACTTAACAACGCTCTTTCTTAGCAACCAAAATGTTGGCTCAGAAACACTGGCATTTGAAGCAAGCAAGTTACCAGACCCTTGCACTCCTAACCCTTTAGAAAAAAAACCCCAGGGGTTTTCAAACTTGACAGCTTTAAGACTTGTGGACTTCAACTCCCAGAATTCCTCCTCTTGCTCTTCATCTTGATGATGTGCAGATGGGAGGGGGGGGGGGAAGGAGCTGGAACCTGTTCTAAACAGCACTGTAGATTTGTGGAACCTCTTCTATAGAAGAGGTTAGAACTGGCAGGAACCCACCCCTGGGGAGACCATTCCAGAAAACAAGTCTGATATCATATTGGAAGAATCATCATTGCAATGGATTCCCATTACAGCATTCCTCTTCGGAGAAGGGCGGGGTATAAATCTAATTAAATAAATAAATAAATAAATAAATAAATAAATAAATAAATAAATAAACAAACAAACAGTATAGAGAATCACTATTTTGTTGTTTCCTCCAAAGTTGCTTGAAAAATCCATTAAACAGACCATGGTTTCTGTCTCCAAAAAGTCAGCAAAGCAATGAAGCAAAACTTTGCTATCAGCAATACTGAAGGATCTGGTTCAAAGTGTTCTGTTCCAGAAGTATTTCCAGCTAGTTACTATAACAACTACAATTTAAGATTTGAAACCACCCCAAATTTTGATGGGAGATTTTAAAGGACTATTTATCCCAGATAGGAGATACCTCAGATAGTCTCTGGGTTGTTTAAAGACTTGAAACAGAGGTGTCATTCAGCAGGTTCTAACTAGTTCTGGAGAACCAGTAGCAGAAATTTTGACTAGTTCGGAGAACTATTCTGACTGGCCCCACCCCATCTATTCTCTGCTCCAGAGTCCAAGCTGATCGGGAGGGAATGGGGATTTTGCAGTATCCTTCCCCTGCCAGGCCACCAAGCCATGCCCACCAAGCCCCGCCCATTAAGACATGCCAAGCCATCCTCACAAAACTGGTAGTAAAATGTTTGAATCCCACCACTGACATGAAAGGCTGAAATTCTAAAATTTTCTCAGAAAACAACTGAGTATCTAATGCAAATCTTTCAACATGACATAATATGATCCTAGCATCATGTATCAATTCCCAGGCT
The DNA here is from genome assembly GCA_039707465.1 of Rhabdophis nuchalis. Classification (NCBI taxonomy): domain Eukaryota; kingdom Metazoa; phylum Chordata; class Lepidosauria; order Squamata; family Natricidae; genus Rhabdophis; species Rhabdophis nuchalis. Next base: position 61,170,735 of record CM077643.1, on the reverse strand, counting down.
AGTGTTGTCTTATAGGCTTCCAGATGACCCATGTGGTGCATAAATGTCAAGGGCTATCTTCTGAAAAGTAGACAACATGGTCACCAGTAAAACTGATGTAGGTCTGTACACATATAGTAGACAATATTTCATTTAAGTAGCTTGCTGATGAATTACCACTTGAAGTAACTGCAGTTCCTCAAACAGGGGAAGAACCCAAGGGAAATGCCTGCATGTTTACCACAGCTCTGTGTCAAGGAGTTTCTATAATGGTTCTACATTAGTGTGTTCAGTGGTTTGTGCTTAATATTTTTAAAATGAAAGGAGGGACAGGGAAAAGAGAACTAAGATTAATTATGCCCTCCTGTGGCTTCCTGAACCTTCATTTATCCAAGTAGGTTAAAAGTGCCAAGTGACTCTGGTTAGCGGGCAACTTAAGGTGCTATTTTCTCTCAGCTTGTGTCACAGCCATAATGTCCTTTAGACAATATTTCTGTATTAAATGTTTTTAGATCACTGACGATACATTGGTGCAGATAATTCTTTTCCAGCTTTCTGCAGCTGGCACCCGTCTACGGAGGGAGCCAGGTATAAATCCCTTTGAAGAAAACAGGGGGGGGAAAAGGAATTAAATTATTACTTGGTAGAAATGTTTCGTAGCTGTTCCTGTGACAGAAATGTTTTCAAATCAAGATTATGCGAGGAATTTAGCCAGTGATACAGTCACCACCAGTTATACTTAATATTTTCACCAGCCTATATTTTTTATCCTCTCGCTCCAACACTCTTTTTATGAATTCAGTTTCCTTCCTCTTTTGCTCCTGGCTATGCAATTAAAAAAAAAATCTTCCTTTCACTAATATAACATTAATTTGTGACCTATTGTGGGGAGAAATGAAAAAAAAAACAGGTCACACTATATCTGCTGCCATCCTGAGGGACTTTGACTGGTTATTGCCTAAGCTTGATCAGAAGCCAACTATTCAATTAGAAATTGAACACAACTAATTCTCTGTTTCTTTGACATGTATTTCTAATGAGAGACACCTTTTCATGGTGTCTCTCATTACAATATTCAAACAATATTTTGAAGACTTAATCACTGCAATTCTGTAGAGTCAAAAATCTATTTGATCATGACTGAGTTTCTTCTGTTTTGCAAATGTCTGTTTGCAAAATTTGTTCAAATTGTTGGCATTGGTTCAGAATTCTTGAAAGGTCTGAACATTAAATGTGATAAAAAATAATAAAGAAGATAAAGATAAAATGTTTAAAATATCAGGGATAAATTTCTCTCCATATGACTCATTGCTCTTTAAATGTTGGATCATGCGGTTATAAATCCTTTATGTTAGAATTTCGAGAATTAAAGCTATTCCAATATAGAAACTCAGTAATCCTTATCACAAACCTGTAAGTAGGCCAATTTTACTACAATACGAAATAATGGAAAGCTTACTGTCCACCTAGCCCAGGGATGTCCAAACTTGGGAACTTTAAGACTTGTGGACTTCAACTCCCCGAATTCCCCAGCCAGCATAGCTGGCTGGGGAATTCTGGGAGTTGAAGTCCACAAGTCTTAAAGTTCCCAAGTTTGGACATCCCTGACCTAGCCAGTAATAGCTTCATAATAAAATCTCTCTCTTTTCCTAAACCAGCTACTGAAGATGTTTCAATGTGATATTAGAAAGTAAATGTAGACCTTTCACATACAAAGTAAGTGCTGAATCACCAAAACTGTATTTCTTACGTTTAAATGTAGTACTCTACAAAGCTACCGTATGTTTGGTGTTGAATTTGAAAGGTGTTGGATTGAAACACAACCATTCAGGCAGATTTTCAAATCAAAGTAGAATTGTACTTATACTTGACAGAAGCAGCATCTCTTGCACATTGAGGCTCTTCTAGACATGTACACTCCCTGCAGGTAAGCTCTATGCCACAAAGTGATGTACCTTGAGATTTGGTGAGGCACAACAGTTTGCCTCTGATATTTCATCTGGGTCCAGAGAAGGATTATATCGTCACAAAAGAAAATCACTGATAGGTAGAGACAGCAGTGGGATTCAATTTTTTTTACTAACGGTTCTGTAGGCGTAGCCTGGTGTGTGTAGCTTGGTGGGCGTGGCTTGGCTTGGCCAGCGTGGCTTGGTGGGCATGGCAGGAAAAGGATACTGTAAAATCTCCATTCCCACCTTACTCCAGGGGAAGGTTATTGCAAAATCCCCATTTCCTCCCGATCAGCTGGGACTCGAGAGGCATAGAATAGATGGGGGTGGGGCCAGAAAGAGGTGGTATCTTCTCTACTCAAAATTTCCACTATCAGTTCTCTAGAATTGGTCAGAACCTGCTTAATACCGCTTCTGGGTAGAGAACTTTCAATCAGCATTCTTAGATCACCATGTTTCATGCTTATTCAGTATACGCAGGATATATGCATTGCGAGCTTCAATCTCACATCTGGCTCTTGATATGGAATTTCACATTTTCCGCAAGCACACATCTCCTTCAGCTTTTCACAACATTAGCGATGTTTCTGATTAGCTGGCTGTAACCTGGCCTGTTAAACTCGGACCAGAGAGTGGGCTTACGGGCGATGTGGTCTCCAAAAGGGAGAATTGAATCAAAGTGCCAGGGAGTAGATCTCAGAGGTCCAGGGAGAAGAAAGGGAGAAGTAGCTTGGAGAGTGGGAAATTGGAAAAAGCTGTTGAGAGAGGGCTGCTCCTGAATGTAGAATTGCTGCTGCATCCTGGGCTGTAGGCTGCATTCCTATACCATAAGAAAGGCAGATTGGAGAGAGAATTGAAGCAGAGGGTCAAACAGTCAAGGCTCTGGACCAGGGATGGGCTGCTATGGGTTCACCCAGGTTTGGGAGTTTTCACCCTTTCAGAGGCTCGGGGAAAGCCGCTGGAGCTTGGAGAGGGTAAACCCCCTGCCTTGGTGCAGGGGGCCGACTAGACCACACCCACCATGGCCACGCCTACCCAGCAACTGGGCAGTGAACCTGTTGCTGAAATGTTTGAAGCCCATCCCTGCTCTGGACTTGTTTGGAGAGAGAATGTGTTGCTACTGGAGGAAGGATTGCTGTTGCATCCTAGGCTGTAGACTGCATTCTTGTTGCCATAAGAGAGGTGACAATCCTATTGAGGGCATAGTGAGAAGTGACTGTGAACCGTGGTTCAGCTGTAGTTTCCTGAATCATCATTCCTGACTGGAGAGGTGGACCCCTTAGGCCTCTCACTGGGTCTGCAGAGGCTGCACTCAGAAGGAAGTCAGCAGGATTGGAGAAGGGCCATTTGGCCACAAAATAGTTTTTGTGGCTTATTTGTCTCTTTTACCCGAGAGTTCCAACACTAGTCTGGCCCCCTATGTTGACTGCCAGGGAAGATTGTACCTTAGTTAGGCCCTTTGGCATTAGAGGCATTGAAACACTTCAGTCTGAGTAACATCACCCATTAACAGCTGTGGTGACACAGTGATTAGAATGCAATATCATAGGCTAACTCTGCCAACCGCCAGTGTTTCGATCCTGACCAGATCAAGGTTGACTCAGCCTTCCATCCTTCCAAGTAAAATGAAGACCCAGATTATTGGGGGCAATACGTTGATATTGTAAACTGCTCAGAGAGTGCTGAAAAGCACTATGAAGCAGTGTATAAGTCTAAATGTTATTGCTATTGCTTTCCATAAAGAACAGTTTCTTATATTTCTGTGCTATATATAAATTCACTGTTTGCTGTGTTATTGGTTGCATGTTCACTGCACTGGTGTTGGTTGCTTATAGTTTTCCTGTTTTCCTGTTTAATCCTAATGACTATTATTTTAATTAAAGTCTCACCAGATGTGTCCGTGTGTTTGGGTCAGGAGGACTGGTCATCTGGTCATCTGAGAAGAGGGACAGAATGACCCAATCATCACCATCCTTCAGGGGTAAGTGCTACATTATGTTAGTTTTAATTGTTATAAGCTGCTCAGAGTCATGTATTTAAAATAGGGGGTTATATAAATTGAAATAATAAACAATAGTCACTAATCTTCACAATTATCTACAACAATTCATCCATTCAAAGGGAAAAATGTTTGGTTCATAATTTTTCCCATATAAATGAAGAGGCTGTGATGAAGTGTTTCTTTGTATGCTAGAATAATACAAGTAAATTATATGCCAACAATATTTCCCTTTTAATTTGTCCTTTGTCCATTTAAAATCTAAGTGGTAATCACATTCTCTCATAACACAGTGATCCATAATCTGCCTATCTGATCTTAGAGTATTGGTATATTGGCCTGTTTCCAAATTTTCTCCACTTTCCACCTAAAAATAAACAGTAAGTAAAGTGCAAGATCATTAGTGTGCAGAGATTTATTATCTTTAAAGAGAAAAAGAACTTCTAAAGCCCCATGAAACAAACCCTTTGACATTCAGAAATGAGATGCAGTACCCACAATATCAGAACTATTGGAGCTAATTCAACAAACAAATCACACATGATATATTAGGACTTTTTCCCTTCGTTAAACCGGGCAGGGGTCGGGCCAGCATGTGATGCATCTGGCCTACGGGCCATGAGTTTGACTGGGTAGGGCTAGATGGGGTGATGGAGGCAAGTCTTGAGACTGTTATTTGGGAGGAGTTTGACCCTGTGATTCCTGAGGACGTAGACAGAATTTTGGGTAAGCTTAGTGCTGCCACATGTTTTTTGGACCGGTGCCCCTCCTGGTTGGTGCTGGCCTCCCGGGAGGTTACACGAGGCTGGCTCCAGGGTATTATCAATGCTTCTTTGAGAGAGGGTTTCTTCCCCACCGCTTTGAAAGAGGCAGTGGTGAGGCCCCTCCTCAAGAAGCCTTCCCTGGACCCGGCGCTTTTGGTAAACTATCGTCCAGTCTCCAACCTTCGCTTTGTGGCAAAGGTTGTTGAGAGTGTGGTGGCGCAACAGCTTCCCAGGTACCTGGATGAAGCTGTCTATCTTGATCTGTACCAGTCAGGTTTCAGACCTGGGTACAGCACGGAAACGGCACTGTTCGCATTGGTTGATGATCTCTAGAGGGCTTGGGAGAGGGGTTGTTCCTTTGTCCTGGTCCTATTAGACCTCTCATCTGCTTTTGATGTCATTGACCATGGTATCATGCTGCGGCGGTTGGAGGGGTTAGGGGTGGGGGGCACTGTACTTCGGTGGTTCTCCTCCTTCCTCTCTGACCATTTGCAGTTTCTGTTGATGGGGGGGCAGAGGTCGTCCTCAAGGTGCCTCACCTGTAGAGTGCCCCAGGGGTCGGTCCTTTCGCCCCTTCTGTTCAACATTTATGTGAAGCCGCTAGGCGAGATCATCCGGGGTTGGGGGTAAAGTTGCATTAGTACGCTGATGATACGCAGCTGTACATTTTGTCCCCAGACTACCCCAATGGTGCCCTTGACGTGATGTCCCAGTGCCTGGAGGCCGTGCGGATCTGGATGGGGAGGAACAGGCTCAGGCTCAGAACCCCTCCAAGACCAAATGGCTGTGGTTCCCAGCATCCCGTTAGAGTCAGTTGGTTCCATCGCTGGCTATGGGGAGTGAGACCTTAGCCCCACAGGAAGGCTTCGCAACTTGGGAGTCCTCCTGGATGCACGGCTGTCCTTAGAAGATCATATGACGGCTGTCGCCAGGGGGGCTTTTTATCAGGTTCGCCTGATTTACCAGTTGCGTCCCTTCCTAGATCGGGATGCTCTACGCACAGTCACTCACACCCTTGTCTTTTCCCGTCTGGACTACTGCAATGCTTTCTACATGGGGCTCCCCTTGAAGAGTACTTGGAGGCTTCAACTGGTCCAGAATGCGGCCGCACGGGTAATTATGGGGGCGACACGACGCTCCCATGTAACACCCCTCCTGTGCAAGCTGCACTGGCTTCCAGTGGTTTTCCGTGTGCGATTCAAGGTGTTGGTTACCATCTTTAAAGTGCTCCATGGCTTAGGACCTAGGTACCTATGAGATTGCCTTCTGCCACCGAGAGCCTCCCACCGGCCCGTACGCTCCCATAGAGAGGGACTCCTCATGGTGCCGTCAGCTAGACAATGTCGACTGGGGACACCCGGGGGAGAGCCTTCTCTGTGGGAGCACCTGCCCTCTGGAAGGAATTGCCCCCGGAATTAAGAACTATCCCTGATTTGCGCACCTTCCGCCGCGGTCTCAAAACCTTTCTCTTTCAACAAGCCGGGCTGGCATAAAGTATGATTTAAAAATTTTTAAATTAAAATTTTTAAATTAAAATTTCTATTATTTTAATTAGCATTAGTTTTGGTTTTTTTACACATTTTGGCCAATATTTTAATTATGTTTAAAAAAAAGCTTTTTAAAATACATAACTTTTATATATGTGTTTTTATATATTTTTATATTTGTTTTCATCTTGGCTGTACACCGCCCTGAGTCCCTCGGGAGTAGGGTGGTATAAAAACCCCCAATAAACTCAAACTCAAACTCAAACCCCTGCTCTGGAGGAACAGAGCTTGGCCTATGAAGGGTGGTAGACCTTGGGTTATCTCCATCCCTTTACAGATCTTGATTGTATCACCTATAATAGTGCATTCAATTATAGTTGACTTGAAACTTCCATGGCTTGTGGCCAAATGAAGAAGGCTGTTCATATTATGACTTAGAATTCTCTCTTGTCTGGCTGAATATGTTAGGGAAAAGGGATATCAATGAGAATGGTCCCATAAAACCATGCAGGCAGAGAGAATTTATTTATTATTAAATTATTGTTATTTTTTATGAGATTATGCCTAATAAAAATAGATAAGGCTTCATTTCAAATTTAAACTCCAAGATTTTCTACATTAAACTATTTTTTATTTATTTTATTTTTTTATTTATTTTATTAAATTTATACCCCACCCTTCTCCTTGTTAGGACCCAGGGCGGCGCACAGGCATTATATAAAACCATAAATATAATATACATCAATTAAAAATATATTAAATTAGTTCACCGGTGCTAAACCCCGTTATTAAAATCGTAGCCAAATTATAATTTATATTTAAAAGTCAGAAGCGGGGGGCTATCCTAGGCCGGCTTGTTGGAATAAGTACGTCTTAAGACGTTGGCGGAAGAGGTGGAGGTCTGAGGTAGTGCGAAGGTCGGGGGGTAGGTCGTTCCAGAGGGCCGGGCCCGCCACAGAGAAGGCTCTTCCCCTGGGTGTCGCCAGCCGGCATTGCCCAGCCGACGGCACCCGGAGTAGGCCCGCTCTGTGGGAGCGGACCGGACGAAGGGATGTATGGGGCAGGAGGTGGTCTCGTATATAGCTAGGCCCCGAGCCATGGAGCGATTTAAAGATGGTAGTCAACACCTTGAAGCGCACTCGAAAGGCCACAGGCAGCCAGTGCAGCTCGCGCAGGAGAGGTGTTACGTGGGCTTGCCTTGAGGCACCCATAACCACCCGCGCGGCCACATTCTGCACTAACTGTAGCTTTCGAGTGCACCTCAAGGGGAGCCCCATGTAGAGAGCGTTACAGTAATCCAGCCGAGATGTCACAAGCGCTTGAGTGACTGTGCGAAGGGCCCCCCGGTCTAGTAAGGGGCGCAACTGGCGTATCAGGTGAACCTGATAGAATGCCCCCCTGACCACGGCCGCCACATGGTCCTCCATGGACAGCCGGGAATCCAGGAGGACGCCCAAGTTGCGCGCCCTCTCCACGGGGGCAAGATGTTCGCCCCCAATGGCCAGTGTTGGACTTATCTGGCTAAACCGGGGTGCCGGAAACCACAGACACTCGGTCTTGGACGGGTTGAGTTTGAGTTTGTTACTACCCATCCAGACCCGTATGGCCTCCAGACACCGGGACAGCACCTCGACGGCATCGTTGGGGTGGTTTGGGGTGGATATGTACAGCTGAGTATCATCAGCATACAGATGGTACTCCACCCCAAAACTACGGATGATCTCGCCCAGTGGCTTCATGTAGGTGTTGAACAGAAGTGGCGAGAGAACCGACCCCTGAGGAACCCCACATGTGAGGGGCCTCGGGGCCGACCTCTGCCCTCCTGCCAACACCCATTGCGACCGACCAGAGAGGTAGGACGAGAACCACCGTAAAACGGTGCCTCTCAGCCCCAACCCCCCCAATCGGTGCAATAAGATACCATGGTCGATGGTATCAAAAGTCACTGAGAGGTCTAACAGGACCAGGATAGAGGAGCAACCTCTATCCCGAGCCCTCCAGAGATCATCCACCAACGCGACCAATGCCGTCTTGGTACTGTGACCTGGCCGGAAGCCGGACTGGCGCGGGTCTAGATAATCAACTTCCTCCAGGTGTCGGGGGAACTGTTGGGCCACCACACTCTCAACAACCTTCACTAAAAAGTGAAGGTTGGAGACGGGACGATAGTTCTCTAATAAAGCCGGGTCCAGGGATGGCTTCTTGAGGAGGGGCCTCACCACCGCCTCTTTCAAGACGGTAGGCAAGAACCCCTCACTCAGAGATGAATTCACAATACCCTGGAGCCAGCCTCGTGTCACCTCCCAGGATGCCAGTACAAGCCAAGAGGGGCACGGGTCCAATAAACATGTGGTGGCTCCATATCCTGTCCATATCCTCGGTAGTGACAAAGTCAAACTCCTCCCAAGGTGTAATCTCAAGACCAGCACCGGACACCTCGACTGGGTCACTTTCAGTGGAGGGCAACTCGTTCCGAATCTGAGTGATTTTGTCCTGCAAGAAAACTCCAAATTCCTCTGCTCGACCCTGCAAAGGGGCTTCCCGCGGCCTCAGATGAAGGAGGGAGCGGGTCACCCCAAACAGGGCGGCAGGGCGGTTTTCCGCGGACGCGATAAGGGTGGCACAATACTCACGTTTGGCCACTCTTAGCGCCACTAAGTAAGTCCTAATATGGTCTCTCACTAGTGTTTGGTCAGCTTCGGATCGAGAAGATCTCCACCACTCTCTAGGCGTCTCTTGCGGCGTTTCATCTCCCGAAGCTCCTCGGTAAACCAAGGAGCCTGAGTGACTCGATGCCGCATGAGAGGCCGCAAGGGCGCGACTCGGTCCAAGGCCCCCATGGCCGCACTATACCACGCGGCCACTAGGTCCTCAGTCGAGCCACGGGGCAAGGATACAGGTACTGGCCCAAGCTCTCTCTGGAACCTTTCCGGGTCCATCAGGCGCCTGGGGCGGAACCAACTTGATGTTTCCGGTTCTGCCTCCCCGCGGTGGGGTGTGACGGTTGGAAAGTCTATCCGAAGGAGAGAGTGATCTGTCCATGACAAGGGTAAGATGACTAAATCCCCTGTTCCGAGATCACTAATCCAGTGTCCAGAGACAAAAATCAGATCCAGCATGTGTCCTCCCTCGTGAGTGGGGCCCTGAACTACTTGGGTCAGGTGCATGGCCGTCATGGAAGCCATGAACTCCCGAGCTGCCTCGGATGTTTCGCCCGCTGATGGCAGGTTAAAGTCCCCCATGACTATAAGTCTGGGGGTCTCCACCGCCATCGCGGCGATCACCTCGAGTAGCTCGGGCAGGGCTGCTGTTACATAGTGGGGAGTCAGGTATACAATCAGCAAGCCCAACTGCCTCCCTAGGCTCCACTTCACGAAGAGGGACTCACAGCCGGTCGTCTGAGGCACAGTGGTCTCCTTCGGCTCCAGACTTTCCTTAACAATAACCGCCACCCCCCCACCCCTGCCAAGGGCCCTAGGCCGATGAAATGCACGGTAGCCTGGTGGGCACATTTCCACGAGGGGTAAACCCCCCTCGGGGCCCAACCAGGTTTCCGTGATTCCCACCAGGTCCGGGTCCCCCTCTGACACAAGGTCATTAATGAGGGGGGCTTTGTTCACCACGGACCTGGCATTGCAGAACATCAGCCTAGGGCCCCGGCTCTGTAGTCCCTGACCGCCTAGCCCACGAGTGGAGCACAGGGAGTTGGGGCAGGCGACCGCTTTTAGCCAGCGACCGCACGTCCCCAACCCGCGATGGACATCCTGTCTCCCACCGCTTCTGCCCCTCCCCAAGACCAGTCAAATGGGACGGCCCTCAACAGAGATGATCCCCAGTCCCCCTTCCCTAGTGGACTCCTCTTTTAACCTTCTTCCACCGGCCGGCCCTATGTCTTGACCCCCCTCTGACTGAATAAACCCTCCCCCCACCCCAGAACCCCTTAAAAGCCTAATTAAAAATTTATTTAAAAAACCCCTGAGCTTGCGTTTTTGAATGAACTATGAATGTCTTGCCAGTATTTTTCAGGTTTTTTAACATTAATTTAGTTATCAAAACAGAGGTGTGTACTATGCAGTGAATGGAATGACTACTATCTAAAATCTTAGATATAGCTAATTCAGGTGGTGTGGGAAAAAGTCAATGATCTAGCAGATTTGAATACTGTGTCTGTAATGGATCTTTGGCCAAATACTCAAATGGACAAATACTCAATTAATAGAGCAATTGATTTGAACTGAAGATGAACATATTTTGTAACATTATGCTATTCTTTAGGTTTTGGTGGGAGAAAGGACCTTGGAGATCAGCTAATTTAATCCCCTAATTAGTGAAGGAATCCAGAGCCATAGTGGTACAATGGCTAAAATGCAGTATTTCAGGCTAGCTTTACATTCCTTTTCAGAATCTTTTCAGATTCTGAATGGCTCAAGATTGACACAGCCTTCCATCCTTCCGAGGTTGGTAAAATGAGGACCCAGATAGTTAGGAATAATATACTGACCAGTGGTGGGTTTCAAATTTTTTAGAACCTACTCTGTAGGTATGGCCTATCTTGTGGGCATGGCTTGGCAGTCATGTGACAGGGTGGGAGTGGCCACCTTTTAAAATGTGGTGAAGCTCATTTAACAACGCTCTTGCTTAGCAACCAAAATTTTGGACTCAATTGTGATGATAAATTCTTTCTTTCTTTCTTTCTTTCTTTCTTTCTTTCTTTCTTTCTTTCTTTCTTTCTTTCTTTCTTTCTTTCTTTCTTTCTTTCTTTCCTTCCTTCCTTTCTTCCTTTCCTTCCCTTCCCTTTGGGTCACCGGCAGCAGTGGGCCAGATTTACTTCCAGGTACGCCGGTGGAACCCCTTCTCACCGGTTCTCTAAATTTCACCAACCGGCTCTCGCGAGTAGGTGCGAGCCTGCAGAAACCCACCACTGATACTGACTCTGTAAACCGCTTAGAGCAGTGATGGCGAACCTTTTAAACTGCATGCGTGCACATGTCTAAACTAAAAGATGTGTGCACACAAATGTGCATGAACATGTGTGTGAATGCATGGACATGAGTGCATGCATAACAAAGACCCGAAGACCAGCTGACCAGTGGGAGGTGGGGCATCCCAACACCAGCAGCATGGCAAGAGGTAAGATATTTTTCTTTTGTGAGCTTCTGTTTCATTGTTTGCAGGGAAAGAAACACTATGGAGAACTGACCTGGGGCGATGCGTGCGTGCCAGCAGAGAGTGTTCTGTGTGCCATCATGGACTTAGAGAGAGCTCTAAAGCACTATGTAGAAGTATATAAGCCTAGGTGCTATTGCTATTGCTATGTCTACATGGCCATCCAGTTCTTGTTTAAACACTTATAGAGAAGACGAGTTTATTGCCTCCTGAGGAAATCTGTTACACTGTTGAATAGTTCTTATTATTAGGAATATTTTGAACCAAATGTTGAACCAAAATCTGAATCCTTGTAATTTAAACTTTTGTCCCTTGTCCTTTCTTCTGGAACAACTTTGAACAAGACTGCCCTCATTCTTAATTAATGTTTCACTGTATTTTTCTTTTCTCCAGGCTTAACATATCCAGTGCCTCTAGTCTTTCTTTTTATATTTTCCTTCAATCCTTAGCCACTCTTTTCATTTTTAGAACTTAAATATAGGAATTGACATTGGCTCAAGTTGAAATTCATATTTCTGGTTTCTATCCATTTTTCCAGCTTGCCAAGATCCTCCTGAAGCTTAATGGTGTCCTCTAAGGGTGTTGCTATAGATAATTTTTAAGTTCATCTATATATTTGAAGACAATATTTTTTAATCCCTTATCCAAGTCAGTTATAAATATGTTGAACATGATAAGCCCTAGGCCAATATCCAATGCTATGCCACTCAATCCAACTTAAATCAGAGCCATCGATATATAACTCATGGGAGATTATTCAACCAGTTCCATTTTCATCTAATTTTGTTAGCTTTAATTTCTCTTGTTTAAGTTTTGTCTCTTACTTTCTGCGGGTATTCTTCCTTAGATATTTCACTTATTTTCTGCATCTTACACATATTTCTGTGTGTATCCAGTCTTTTCCTAAATTGTTTCCAGGTTTTTCACCCTTTTCAGGACAATGGTGTTTCTGTTGGAACAGCTTGCCTCCAGCAGTTGTGAATGCCCCAACCCTGGAAGTCTTTAAAAAGATGTTAGACAGCCATTTGTCTGAAATGGTATAACGTTCCTGCCCATGCAGGGGGTTGGACTAGAAGACCTACAAGGTCCCTTCCAACTCTGCTATTGTATTGTATTGTATTGTTTTTGTTTGGTTTATTCAACTCATTTGGCTGATATAATTTTTAAAAGACCATCTCCAACTGTGAAATTAATCTGCTACTATTTAACCCTCTTTCAGTTTGTGAAAATTTCTGCCCTCAGAATTGATTTTAGAGGCGGAAACGTTTAAATAGTAATAATAAATGAGTGGATATTCTTAGGCCATCCACATTCCTTCAACATTCATCCCACTGGGATACATATTTACTAATTTTCCCGAAAGCTGGTTCCTGCTGTGTATTTTTTGCTTGTTCAGTTTTTAAAAGATGTTTTAAAAGAAGTTTGCCTCGGTTCTATTATTAAAAAGACAAGTATTAAAAATATTGTGTTGTAGAAGACTCAACTCTAATTGGCTGTTTTGTCAAGAAAATGGGAGTTGATGTATTTCCTTGGCAAGAAATTAATGTGTCCCTCCATTCTTAAAAAAGGAAGCAAACTTTGCCATCTTTTCTCTCCTTGACACATTTAGCTTTTCTATCTTAGAGTTCCGATTCTTTTTTCTTTTTTTAAATCAAAGCAGTAATGGAAGAATAGTCCTCACACTCAAATGCAATCACATTTAATCATATTTAATATCCTTATTTCTCAGTTGATCAAACTTTGAAAATTTGATTGCTTGAATTTGATTTAAAACTTAAAAGTAAGTCACATCCCATAAAGAAATACACTTCTGTTGATCTTCTGTTTAAATTTCATGGGGGTTGTGGGGGGTTGTGGGGGATGGGGATCATTTACAGGCAGTCCTCGACTTACATCTTCGACTTACATCCACAATTTAGCCCAGAATTTATGTTGCTGAGTGAGACATTTGTTAAGAAAGTCATGCCCCATTTTACAACTTTTCTTGCCACATTTTTAAAGGGACTCACTGCAGTTGTTAAATTAGTAACATGGTTGTGAAATTAATCTGGCTTCCCCATTGACTTTGCTTGTCAGCAAGTCACAAAAGATGATCACATGACCTTGAGACACTGCAACGATCATAAATACGTGTCACTTGCCAAGTGTCCATGTGGATCCTGCAATGGTCATAAATGTGAAAAATGATCATAACTCCCTTTTTTCAATGCCATTGTAATTTTGAACAGTCACTAAATGAACTGTTGCAAGTTGGCGACTACTTGTACTTAATGTTAGCAACTCTGGGTTCAGAACCAGTGTTACAACTCTGGTCCCGTAACCAGTGTTAGGGGTAACAAACACCCCGTTTGAAAATAAATGCGGAATAGTGTAATACACTGGACAGTAAAGAGATACGTTGCTTTAACCACACACAAACTCTAAAACAGTGATAGTAAGAAAATAAATAGTCTTTACTTTGTAGCAACTAAAATACTTCTTCCGACCAGAGAGTCTAACTTCTCAAACAATAAAAGTCCTTCACCAAACACAGAGTTATCTTACAGTGATGCAAAACAAATACTTCTTCTCTCTTCAGCTTCAACTCCTCCAGCGGCAATCAGTAAACACAGGACTCAGTGATCGAACAAGGGAACGGACTGTGTTCCTGAGCTTTCTTTATGGTAGAGCTGAGAAGCACAACCAATCAGAATTTAACACAGTTCTTAAAGCTACATAACTCCTTAAGAACATAGGCTCATATATATTGTCAACCCAATATAAGGCTGAATATCCTAACACTTAGTTGGTTTAGTTTATTTGATTTGTATACCGCCCTATCTCCCAAAATGGGACTCAGGGCGGTGCACAGGAACTATAAAAAATAAATATTAAATCCACATAAATACAAACAGTTACAATGATTAAAACGAAGATTAAATAAATTTGACCCGTGCTAAGAACATTGGTTAAAAACCCAATTAAAATAATAAAATAACTATCCTAGCTATGCCAGGCCGGCCAAATGAAAAAAGTAAGTTTTTAATGCCTGACGGAAGAGGTGAAGGTCTGAGATTGTATGGAGATCTGGGGGCAGGTCATTCCAGAGGGCAGGACCTGCCACAGAGAAGGCTCTTCCCCTGGGAGTCGCCAGCCGGCATTGTCCGGCGGACGGCACCGTAAGGAAGCCCTCCCTGTGGGAGCGGACAGGTCGAATAGGGGTACGTGGTAGTAGGTGGTAGTACTTAGCTTTTGATTTCTTTCTGTTTGGTCCCTGTATCCAACTGCATGTATACAGTTGTACGAAGGCAAAATAAATCAACCATTCTCTGGAATTCTATGCCAATGTTATTCATCAAACTCCATCAAATAGCCTGCAGGATTTTATTTAGGTAAGAAGCAAAATATACCAATCTAAATAAAACACCCATACCTACCTAGATAGATTTTCTGCTATTTTGCCTTAATATGAAATCTTGAAGCCTGGAACTTAACCTTATCAAAATTATACTGAAAACACAAATCAATTAGCCAATTATTACCCTGAATTAAGTTATGCTGGAATTTCAGTCTATGTAATTTTGCCACTACCACAAGAAACAAATCTTGCATAATATTTTATACACAGTTTAAATTGTAAATTGTGTGGCTCCTGGCTGCTATCTTATTGAGATGTTTTACTTAATTTCCTGTTTTTACAGATAACACTGGCATAAGGATTTGACTTCAACAGACCCCCATAAAATCCAAATGTCATCAGACATACAGATCTTTACCAGTCTTTTATGAGACTATCAACAAAAAAAAAGGCATCAAAAGCTTATGGATACCTTTCAGTGAGTCTTCCCATCCATCTGGGCCAAGAAAGAGAGTGCATGTTAGAAAGCGCTGATTATCTCTGAATAGTATTTCCAGGAAGTGGAAGGAAATTATTACATGAATTAATAAATGAATAACAAGTGAATAAACAAACAGATATCTTTATACTCCCATTCTATTGACTGTATTTTTAAAATTTTGTTGACCATTAAAGATGGGGCTTTCTCTTTGTTCCCCCTTTTGTCTCTGCTTGGCTTTCTCCTAAGTAAAGATTTAAAACATTTAGTGGCTCAGCTTCACTCCATCTTGCTTCCTATCAAAAGATTAATGCTGTGATGGCGAACCTATGGCACGCATGCCACAGGTAGCATGCGGAGCCATTTCTGAGGACATGTAAGGTGTTGCCATGTCAGTTCCAGCATGCATACACACACTGGCTAGCTGATTTTCAGCCTTGATTTTCAGCAGTTTTTTGTCCTCTGGAGGCTTCAGGAAAGACTCTGGAAGCCTCCAGAGAGCAAAGAAATGGACTTACCGGGCCCACCAGAAGTTGGAAAATGGTCTGGTTTCCAGCCTCCGGAGGACCTCTGGGAGGGGGGTGTTTTTGCCCTCCCCAGACCCCAAGTAAGTTGTGTATGCATGTGCGGGGCAGCAGGGTGGGGTGTCCCGCATGCATGCACAGGGGGGATTAAATTATGGGGATGGGCACCCAAGTGTGTGCAATGGTGTGCAAGCATGCGCTTTTGGCACCCAAGGCAAAAAAGGTTCGCCATCCCTGGATTAATGTATGACCTTCTTCCTTTCCTTACCCTTTCTTCCAATTTGAGGATAGAAAGCTCAGAAAGACAAGTTCTTTTCAGGGGAGTTTAACTTTCTTAATAAACATAATTTCTCCTTCTGGACTTTTAAGCATTTACATGTTCTTCATAAATTTGGTTCTACTCACTCATACATATTTTGCTAAATGTAGCACCAAGTGAATGAATGGAAGGATTCTAATTATGAATTTTCGTATAATTAATATCTGCTCTGTTTTGTTCAACTGATTTCTCATCCAGCTGTATTTCCATAGATCATCATAATCATCACCATCATTGAAAAAAAATGCTGGGTCAGTTAGCAATAGCAATAGCGCTTAGACTTATGTACCGTTTCACAGTGCTTTACAGCCCTCTATTAATGGTTTATAGAGTCAGCATCTTGCCCCCAACACTTTGGGTCTTCATTTTACCAACCTTGGAAGGATGGAAGGCTGAGTCACAACCTTGAGCCATTCAGGATTGAACTCCTGACTGTAGGCAGAGTTAGCCTGCAGTACTGCACTCTAATCACTGTGCCACCACAGCTCCTAACTTTTTGCACAATTAGCAGAAAGGAATTAATTTAGTGTATAGATTGGTTGAGAATTCTTTCCCTTCTCTTAACAGAATTCTTAGCTGTTAGGATATCCCACATGATAACAGCATTTGGGTACAAAGTGCTTATTCTGTAATTTTCTTTTATACACTCAAAGGCCCTTGCAATTTTCATGATGACACAGGTGTTTCAAGAGAAGTCTGCCAGCCAGACTTAGCTTGATGCATACATGCCACCATGAATTTCACTGGGAGTGAATGAACCATATTTGTTCCCAGAGGAATCCACAGTGAGATTAATTAAAACCCTTATTTAAAATTGCTTATTTTTTTAATCCTGCAAGCTTCTCCAGCCATGACCCTCCAGATGTGACAGAACTGCAATAAACAGAATTTCTACTATTATATCTACAGTGAAGAATTCTGGGGTCAAGTCAAGAGACAAAACCTATTTGATAAGTGGATGGTAACGACTCCCATTTTTCTAAATTTCTACTTCAACTTCAATAACTTTATGCTTTCTAGATATATTGGACTTCAGTTTCCTAATTCCTAAGCAGAAAAGTAGTTTTCTAACGCATTGTTGTTTGAACATACGCCCAGTTCTTTGAACATACCATGGTCAATTTTTGCTTAATAGTTGTATAAACCAAAATTGGTACTCCATGCCATAGACCAGGGGTCTGCAAAGTTGGCTCTTTTAAGACTGGTGGTCTTCAACTCCCAGAGTTCCCCAGCCAGCTATGCTGGGAGTTGAAGTCCACCAGTCTTAAAAGAGCCAACTTTGCAGACCCCTGCCATAGACCTTTGTTTGATTTCCAGAAGGGAAAACAAAACAAAACATTATGATTGTCCATATGGCTCCTTAAAATCATAGGTTATGGAGAAGAATCTCAAGTAGGGCCCCTGGTTATAAGCTCAGTAGATGTTTGTGAGTATTTCAAAGGTGGATTACCAGAAATGGTCTGCTTTACAATAATAGCTTATTGTAAGCAGAAACTTGCCTCTGGATTCAACAGGACATCATTTTCTAGTTTGTGCAGTGGCCCTTTTACTCTTGCCATTAAAAAGCCAAGATTTTGAATCTGATCCTTTAATTCCCAACTACATATATGAGGCTTCTCCTTTTAAAGTCTTGTTAATCTGTCATGCATAACAGCAACAATATGTTTCTATGTATATCCATGTAGGAAAATATGCTTTTCAGGGCTAGTTCATATGATTTTAAAAAATGCATGAATTACGGATGCCAGTATGTCAGTGTCTGGGAGTTGCACCAGTATAGTGTTGTGAGAAAAAGTCTCTTGGCCTGAAGAGGATTATTTTAAAATGCTTACTGTCAAAGGGCACAGCAATAATTTTACACATCAGAATTACTTCTACTCCCTACTGTTTGGACAAGCAGGGCATTTACATTCTTGCTGTACTATACTGATATATATAACTGGCAGGGACAGCATGGGCCAAGAGAGGCTTCAGTGCTTACTTATTAGTGAAACATTAATGATACTCATTATATATTAAGTACCTCTAACAACTAGGTACTCTGCAGAACAATTTAAAAAACAAAGCTCTGCCAAAATCTTACAATCTTTTTAAAAATTGATGCAACTTTAAGGAAAAGGGCAGGATAGAAGAGAGAACAAAGAAGGTGGAGATTTGCAATAAAATGAAGCATATGCTTGCTCAAACAAGCAAACAAACAAACAAATGTGCTTTTTAAAAGATTTCTAAAAGACAAGATGGAACTGAATAGGTTGACTGAGAGACAGAGTGTTCTCAGCCAGGAGGTCAACCAAAGAAATGCATACAAAAGAAACAGCAATGTAAAATGTAATTCAGCAAGTTAAAATAACACAAGGAACATAGAGATCAAGGAGAATAACAATATCAAACTAAAAGGCAAAAATTATAAGGGATCACTAGAAAAGAGACACTTTAAAAACTAAGTTTAAAATGGATTCCAAACAGCTGCTATTTCATTCATGTATTCATTCAGCTGCCCATCTCAAACCAGTGACTTTGGGCAGCAACATAAAAACAATTAAAACTGTTACAAGCACAATACATAAAATAAATTATATATAAATAAGCAACCAAGAGATTACTTTGTTCCTTCATTAAAAATATCTTCAAATATTTTCCTTGCTACATATATGCACGTATGTACAGTGCAGAATTGAGTGTTACTCCACATAAATAGTGTTAAGTTTGAAGAAAGATTCCGACTCAGGCATAGTCAAACAGCAACATTTATTACACAACTATCTACAAGAACTCAATAATCATTACAGGCTGCAATCTCCCGCCTGACAGCAGTTTATATACAGCTTTCAGGCGGGAAACCTTCAGCAAGGCAACTGCAACATTGTTTCAATTAACTAGACAGAATCCGGCCAGCTGCATCTTAGCCAATCAGACGCGGCTGTTAGCTCCATTCCGGAATGCGGTAGCTCAAAGTTCACCAGACTTACTGGCACGGTCGTAAGTCTGAGGATTTAACAAATAGTGTCACTCCTGTTTCAGTACAGATTGTCTTCTGTATGATCAGGAACAAACTACACCTTGACTTTTTATTTCAGGATCCATTCTTATCCCTTTAGACCAGGGGTAGACAACCTTTTTATACCTACCGCCCACTTTTGTATCTCTGTTAGTAGTAAAATTTTCTAATCGCCCACCAGTTCCACAGTAATGGTGATTTATAAAGTAGGGAAGTAACTGTAGGCACGTACTCACTCTCACAAATCTAACTGCGTACTGACCAGTGCGACCACAAACAAAAGAGCCTGTGCTGTGTATCGTTATCTGTACATGCCTCTCGCGCATAATGGATTGGTTTGGGGGGGGGGCGCCCGCTACCTGCTCTGCTTGTCTGTTACAGCTGGGTGGTGTGGGGGGAGATGCGCGAGCTAGGGACCAGGTTGACTACGACTGCTTTAGACTTTAAACGATAGAACTATACATATATGGGAAGGTGGCTCATTGGATGCACTCTGTTTTTTAAAGTTTGTTTTTTAAGTTTTTTAAATTTGGGAAATATGTTCAAAGAGAAGTAGGAAAACATGAGGATCGATTTGAAAGGCCTATGCCTAAGACCTAGAAAAGCCATGACTGACTGCCATGGCCAATAGTCAAATATAATATAAGGCAGCAGCATCCTGTGTGATAACGTGAACAAACAAACAAAACATAAATCAAGCTAGCTGTGGAATAAAAATAAACTTTTTTTCTGTCATAAGACAGAAGTAGTTCTGATAGGAAAACAAAGGAGCACGAATGTTTCATGTATATCCAGTTGCCTTTTCTTTCTTGCACATTTTTTAAAAAAAAAATCTTTCAAAATATTTTAAAAACAATACTGTAATAGAGAACACACAGATGGAGCTACAATAGGGGGACTTTGATGGGAATAAGTATTATGACAGCCTCCATTCTCTTGTCAGAAAAAAAGGGTGAAGACTTCATTTACTTCAAGTCATGGGTGTAATAGATTAAACTGGAGAATCTATTTCAGTCAGGGAAGGGTGGATGCTGATGAAGTTATGAGCTTCCTGCTTCTTTTAAAATGAAATATTTAAACAAGTGGAACCTTACGTGGTTGATGCATTAATGTGACACTAGATGTAAATCAAACAATACCTAAATGTCCTTTAACAAAGTCGATTACCTTATATAAGCTTAACAGAGATGGAGCTCCTTTATTCTACACTTCTGCCATTTCCCCCTCCCTGCCTGGAGAGATAAAGGTAGAATATTATTTATAGCCACTTGGTGGTGTGCTATAAATTGCATGGAATCTTTAAAAAAAAAGTAAATAAACAGCAAATGCAAAAGAAGTAAATTAAACAACAGATGCATTTCATCTTGATGGTGTTGTCCTTGCACAGATGAACTATCTATTGCAAATATCAACACAGTTCCTGAAATCATCTGTGTTAGATTATATAGATAACATCTACAAAACTACTTCTAAACTAAATGTGTCTGGACTTCAAATTATCTGCAAGTAAACACTGAGATTTGCATTAGATTTTGACTTTGAAACCTATTATTGTGAGTTCCTTGCTGACTTTTGTGCGATGCTTTCTTTTATGTCTCAGAAAAGAAAGGTGCAAGAGGCAGAGTGTTCATTTATAGATGTTTGCAGACTGTTTTTTTTAGATAAGACCCATTTAAATCTCTTTTGAAGGTCAATCCCAATGCATATGATTCAAGAAGTTAAAAATAACCCTGAGAGAAGATGCCTTGGCAAAAATCTATTTTAAAATGCACACACACACACACACACACACACACACAAGCATTGATAGAAGGTACTTACTTAGCATTAGACATGCTATTTGTATTCTAAAGCATTTCACCTCCTTAATGCTTCTAGTAAAGAAACTCTAAATGGGTGTATTTGAAATAATTATGGGGAAATAATATGCAAGATTATTTATAAATGATATATCTTAAACAGTAACAAATCCATTCTCAAGTTTGTCTGCTTACAGCCCAGGCTTCTATTACTTTTGAGGTGAGAGAAGTAGAGACAGAATTGTTCGGGATTCATGAAGAACAGATTTCCTGATCTTTTAATCCAGGAGGCCAACAATACTTGCATTTTTATTCACCAATACTTATAAAACAATAACATGTTAAACTTGTATGTTTCTCAGAGTTGGGTGCCTAGAGTCCCTGCCTAGAAAATCCTAGTTTTGTAAGCTTCTGGTGTCTTCATGGGGATAATTCTGGATTATCTGCCGCCTATGTCTGGATAATGATATCAGAACATTTAGTTAAAGTTCACATTTTATAATATTTCTCCCAATTAGGGGGAAAAAACCCAACATCTTGGAATGATTACACTCTCAGTTTTGGCTCCAAATGGTAAGATGATCTTGAATTCACTCCTTCAGGCTTCCTTCCTGCTGACCTGACAGTAGCAATCTATTTCCTTTCTGACTGTGAATCACTGGGGAACTATCAATCATAATCTTCCCTTCTATTGATTCCAGCCAGTATCTATCGACAGCTCTAAAAAGATTATGTTTTAATTGGAGATCAGATAAATGGCATTTCGAGGTTTAATTTAACTTTTGCACCTTCTGGTAAGGGCATGCCAGTGGTTCTAACCGTCAAAGAGCACAAGAGTGACCCTCCAAACAGGATAAATCCAACCTAAAATGACTGAAAATCTTTTTCTATCACACGGCTGAAAAGGTTGATATTGAATTCATTAATGTTATCTTTGCTTCAGACGTAATATCTCTACTACACAGGGTCTTATTTTAAGAAATGTGCAGGACAAGGAATAAAGCAAGGAATAAATTCAAGGTGTTGATTATCATCTTTAAAGCGCTCCATGGCTCGGGACCTAGCTATCTGCGGGATCGGATCCTGCCTCATACATCCTCATGACCGATTCGCTCCCACAGAGAGGGACTTCTCCGGGTGCCGTCCACTAGACTTTGTCAGCGGGCGACGCCCAGGGGAAGGGCTCTCTCTGTGGCGGGCCCGGCCCTCTGGAACGACCTTCCCCCCGACATTAGGACGACCACGGACCTCCGCTCCTTCCGTCTCAAATTAAAAACTCATTTCTTCTGTCTGGCCGGCCTAGGATAGTCTCTCTGTCTTTGGGGTTTTATTGGGGTTTTATAATATTGCTTAGTTTTAATGGGAATTTTAGCGCAGGTTTAGATTTAATTTATTTTTAATGAAATGTTTATATGTATTTATTGTTTTACTGTGCCTGTGCACCGCCCCGAGTCCCTGTGGGGAGAGGGTGCGGTTTAGAAATATTAAAATTATTATTATTATTATTATTATTATTATTATTATTATTATTATTATTATTATTATTATTATTATTATTATTAAAAGCACATTAAAGTTGGCAGGGGACAGATGTGGGGGGAGGTAAAATGGCTCTTAATGATTTTGGGACATCTCTAGTTGGAGAGATGAGCAGCTGGCTACTCCTCGTCCATGTCACTTGCTTTACTTCTCCATTCAGCTAAAATTTCCATCTATTTTTATTTAAAAAACAAAAATGCACCTTCTCAAATACACATTCACTTCAATAAGCAGTTTGTTTTGTTCCATACAGCATCAACCTCGTGAACTCTCAAGTTTTCTTTTTCCACTACGTATTCAAAATGGACCATGATTAATATATATGTGCATTTATATGTATGGTGCCGGTATATATTTAGGTATATAGCATATATGTATATGTGTGTTGTGTATGTGTTTGAGTAGATATACATTTTGTCTTGAGAGCAGGTGACAGTATTTCATTTTTAATGTGGGCCAGTGTGCTCACAGTAAAAAAATGATAATAAAAATGATCTCTTATCTTATGCCAGAATAGGCACTGAATTAGAACACCTTTTCAATAATTAATATTAAGACAAGACAGATCTTCAAAACATTTTGAAGTGATTTGCCCTGTGGAAGAATCTTTGGAAAGCCAAGAACTTACCTCTCCTGATCAAGTAAGCAGATGTTAACCTTGCGTAGCAGCAACTGAAGTAGCGTTTTTTTTATGTTGCAGAGGTAGATTGACCATCTATGGACCTTGCCTCTGACATATGGACTTTGACTCTGTCCTGGGGCAGAATTAGGTACCTCTGAGAGGTGCTTTGCTCATCAAGGCATAGGAGAAAGGAGTGCTTGCTTAAAGCAATTTGTCCCAATTATGCACATCCCTAATATGCGTTTTGATATAATTTAATGGCTAAGATTTTCAATCGAAGATCATTAAGGCAAATTGTTGACATTGTTTTTTCATATATTGATTGTAGTAAGTTTATGTAAGCAGTGTCTACGTCTTGGTTGAGCAATGCGTTAATTATTGCTTGCTGGAATACTAAGTTAAATGCCTTTTTGTAGTCAATGAAAACCATGCGCAGAGGCATGATGCCTTTCAATGACTTGCTGAACAACCTGGATGTGATCCATTGTGCTGTAGCCATGTCTGCCCTCTACTTGCTCCTTTGGCTCTGCTTTATTTAATGTTCTCAATATGCTTTTTGCTACTATCTTGGTGAAAAGATAATGGCTGAAAGAAAGCTTATTGGGAGCAATAGTTCTTTAAACCATCTTGGGCCTTTTTCTTGTGTATGGATAGACAATGATAAAATGATGATGATGATGATGTTGCAATGGCCAAGAACAGTCCAATCCAGTGGATAATGGTATTCTAATCTGCACATTTAACTAAAAGGAAAGAAAGAATCCTCTGCGTCAAGATTGATTTGTGGACTTTTCATCGATACATCGCTTTAGTTTTCTTGGCAATAGTACAGACGTAGTTTGCCACTAACTTCTTCTGGAATGGTTTCAATTCCTAGACAAGTGAATAGTCCTGAATATCTAACTAGGTTTGACTATGCTTAGTTCCAAACCCAGACAAGGTTACCAGGTACTGCCAGCTGCTAAGAAAGCCCCTAGGGATCTACCGCTTTTCAAAAGTGTTGCATAGAGCATGGTTTCCTTTCTCTCATATTTTGAAATTCTGTTTTGTTGAAACTGCTCAAAAATCATAAGCTCAGGTTAGGAAGTGATATCCAGGTGAGGATAGCAAAACAAACCACACAATTTCCTTTTGAAACTTTTTAAATTCAGTTTTTTAATGAAATGATAAGCCAGACTTGTTTAGTACCAGAAAACAAAGCCACTTTCATCCCATCACTCTTCCCTTAATCTATGTAAAATTAATGCAGTCCTCTGTGACTCATAAGGCATCAAGTGTCTTATGCAACTGTAACAATTTGGGGATTTCTGTCCAATATAATTGCTATTAAAATGAAAACAATAAAAATCTAAATCCAAACTCAGGCCCATAGAAATGCCTGGTATACTGCAAATGGAGGACACGGACCCTAAATAAGTCGCAGGGCACTATTTCTAAGTTGTAGCTCAATGTGTTGTCCATCAAGAGAATGTATACACTTTCACTGAAACTAAAAAACCTCATTGTATTGATTGCATACTAGCAGCCTAGTATACTAGCAGTTCCTGGATTGATGACTGAATTTAGATTCCATGACAATAAACTGAGATTTTCCAAGATAATTGATATCATCATTGTCCAATCTTATCTTGAGCTTTGGGGAAGGGGAGAGATAGAGAGGGAGGTGGAGAGAGAGAGAAAAATATGTAAGTATTTAGAGTGAGAAAGAGAAGATACATGCCTTTGAATGATGGATTTGGACAAATAACTATGGAGCATAAGAAGAACTAATCCATCAGTTTGGGCCAAATGTAGGATGACTATTCTCTGAGATGAAAATCAGCAAACTGAATCTTACATACTTTGTGGATCATGGACTAGAAGAAATAATTACACTTGGCAACATTATGGGAAGTAGAATAAAGAGAATACAATGGCAGGTTATTTGGATTAAAGAAATCATTGCCATCTTCTGAAAAAAAGCGTTGAGTGTTTATTAAAACATATTGAGATGTTGAACATTTGCCACCAGCCACAAGGAATGAAACTCTTGATGTTAAATAATTAATGCAATTATGTTTGGACATTAAACTCAACATTGGGCATTTGTTCCAGGTCCAGACAAGATTAACATTGAATTACATTTCTCCAGGAAATTTCTTGGGCTGAACCTTAACCATTAGCACTAATAGTAGCAGAGTAGCCAGTTTACATCCTGCAAAGGCCCCCAGTTTTGCATCAATCCTTAAAGAATAGGAAGGGCAGAAGGAATGCCAGATGTCTAGAGAAATAAATACGAACCTTCTTCAGAGTGGTCTTTCTTTTTCCAAGATAAGAAAAAAGAGAAAAATG
The DNA here is from genome assembly GCA_039707465.1 of Rhabdophis nuchalis. Taxonomy (NCBI): domain Eukaryota; kingdom Metazoa; phylum Chordata; class Lepidosauria; order Squamata; family Natricidae; genus Rhabdophis; species Rhabdophis nuchalis. The sequence continues at coordinate 61,145,444 of CM077643.1, read as the reverse complement.
ATTTAAAACAAAAGAACAATCTCAGGAATTTTCTCAGGAAAAGAAATGATGGGACATTTTGTCTCTGTTCTAGTATTCTGTGGTTAAACATTTGGGCTTTGTTTCCCTCCTGGCTTAAGGCCTCTGGAAGATTGAAATGAACACTCCCACTATCTAAAATCTATTGTCAGTCACTTCACACCTGTACCAAAAGCAGACAAAGAACATTACCTGGCTGCTTGCCAGCATTCTTTTTGACTGCTGCCACCACATTAATTAATGAGTCTTTGGTGGACTTGTCAATCAGATTTCCACTTGTAACCCGCCTCTTCTTTTAACAGAAACCTGACAATCAGGCATATATTTAAAGTACTTTACATAATGGAAGATATTGCCTGTCACAATCTAAATGGGGTATTTCACGTTTGCTTGATGAATGAATATGCATTTTTTTCTTTCACTCATTACCTTGATAGGTCACCGTATGATAGGGATAAAATAAATCCCTTTACAAATATTTATTGGCTTGAAAAGAAAGAAGGACTAAAGAAGGAAAGAAATATCTCCCATTGCCCATAAAGAAACATCGCCAAAGGAAATCTACTTCGAACTGCAACAAGATGATTAGGGGACTGGAGACTAAGACATATGAAGAACGGCTGCAGGAGCTGGGTATGTCTAGCTTGATGAAGAGAAGGACCAGGGGAGACATGATAGCAGTGTTCCGATATCTCAGAGGGTGCCACAAAGAAGAGGGAGTCAAACTATTCTCCAAGGCACCTGGGGGCAGGACAAGAAGCAATGGGTGGAAACTAATCAAGGAGAGAAGCAACTTAGAACTAAGGAGAAATTTCCTGACAGTTAGAACAATTAATACAATACAATAGCAGAGTTGGAAGGGACCTTGTAGGTCTTCTAGTCCAACCCCCTGCATGGGCAGGAACCTTATACCATTTCAGACAAATGGCTGTCTAACATCTTTTTAAAGACTTCCAGGGTTGGGGCATTCACAACTGCTGGAGGCAAGCTGTTCCAGAGGTTAATTGTTCTTACTGTTAGGAAATTTCTCCTTAGTTCTAAGTTGCTTCTCTCCTTGGTTATTTTCCACCCATTGCTCCTTGTCCTGCCCCCAGGTGCCTTGGAGAAAAGTTTGACTCCCTCTTCTTTGTGGCACCCTCTGAGATATCGGAACACTGCTATCGTGTCTCCCCTGGTCCTTCTCTTCATCAAACTAGACATACCCAGCTCCTGCAGCCGTTCTTCATATGTCTTAGTCTCCAGTCCTCTAATCATCTTGGTTGCTCTTCTCTGCACTCTTTCCAGAGTCTCCACGTCTTTTCTACATCGTGGCGACCAAAACTGTATGCAGTATTCCAAGTGTGGCCTTACCAAGGCACTATACAGTGGCATTAACACTTCACGCGATCTAGATTCTATCCCTCTGTTGATGCAGCCTAGAACTGTGTTGGCTTTTTTGGCAGCTGCTGCACACTGCTGGCTCATATTTAAATGGTTGTCCACTAGGATTCCGAGATCCCTCTCACAGTTGCTACTATTGAGCAAGGTACCACCTATACTGTACTTGTGCATTTGGTTTTTCTTGCCTATATGTAGGACCTTACTTTTTTCACAATTGAATTTCATTTTATTAGACAGTGCCCAATGTTCAAGTTTGTCTAGATCCTTCTGTATCTTAAGCCTATCTTCTGGAGTGTTGGCTATTCCTGCCAGCTTGGTGTCGTCTGCGAATTTGATGAGTTCCCCATTTATCCCCTCATCCAAATCGTTGATGAAGATGTTAAAGAGTACTGGGCCTAAAACAGAGCCTTGGGGGACTCCACTGCATACTTCCTTCCATGTAGATGCAGTTCCATTGAGGACTACACGTTGAGTGCGGTTGGTCAGCCAGTTACGAATCCATTTGGTGGTGCTGCTGTCTAACCCACAATTTTCTACTTTATCTAATAGTAGGTTATGGTCTACTTTATCAAATGCCTTACTGAAGTCCAGGTAAATTATATCAACAGCATTGATATAATTAACCTCTGGAACAGCTTGCCTCCAGAAGTTGTGAATGCCCCAACCCTGGAAGCCTTTAAAAAGATGTTAGATAGCCATTTGTCTGAAATGGTATAAGGTTCCTGCCCACGCAGGGGGTTGGACTAGAAGGCCTACAAGGTCCCTTCCAACTCTGCTATTGTATTGTATTGTAACATTTGTGACCTTGGTAGAGCAGTGTGGTTTACATTGTGACATCTGTCCTTTGGAACTCCTTCCCTCAGTAATTTTGGCATATATACAGTATACATCCTTTTCAGGGGATGTTTGAAATATTCACTGCCATCACCAATTAGCAAAGACGTCATTGAGGTTCAGCAAAGAAGCTCTGTTTTGCTACTTTCATTGTAGTTTTGGGCTGCTTCGCAGCTTTGTTTAGATTATCCTGTTATGGCACTGTAGTAAATAAAGATGAATACAGATAAGTGTAGCTGGAAACAGGTGTAGCAATGGCTCCTTGTGGGGGCGTGGTTATGGACGGATGAGGGGGCGTGGTTATGGACGGATGAGGTGAGGACGTTTTCTCCACTTCATAGGGCGTTTTCACGGAAGAAAATGTGGATTAAAAGTGTTTAAAATGCATCGTTAGAAGCCGAAATTGTCTACAGCTGCATTGGAAGGGCTGTTGAGTCAGCAGATTGACTTTTTGAATTGGTAGGTCACCCTAGCAATGGCTCCTTGTGGTGAATAGTCTACAGCAGGGATGTCCAAACTTGGGAACTTCCCCAGCTATGCTGGCTGGGGAATTCTGGGAGTTGAAGTCCACAAATCTTAAAGTTCCCAAGTTTGGACATCCCTGGTCTACAGTTTTGCTAGACTCAAAATTTGGCAGAAATGTCAAAATCAAAATAATCTGATTCTGCACAGGAAAAATGCACGACATAGAATACACTTATAAAAATAATGTTAAGGAAAAAAAGGAGGTTTGTTTCTTGACCTCTTTTCATGTTTTTCTTCAAAATTCTCTGTTTTGTATGTGTGTGCTGTGTATGTGTTTGGGTTCCTGAAGGGAATTCCTCAGCCTCAGTGTTGAAAGTAGTTATTTCAACATAGAACTAAGGAAAAATTTCCTAACAGTGAGAACGATCAACCAGTGGAACAGCTTGCCTTCAGAAATTGCGGCCTAGCATAACCCCGTTTCTGATTTTTATAGGGATAATTTTAATTTTTAGAGCGTTATTATTTTTAGCACAGGGAATATTTAATTAGTTTTTAAAAATTTTGGATTTTTGTATTTTGTATGTTTTTTAATGATGCCTGTGTGCCGCCCTGGGTCCTTTTTTAGGAGAAGGGCGGGGTATAAATTTAATAAAATAAAATAAATAAATAAATAAATAAGGATGGAGGAACAACCCCCATCTCTGGCCCTCCAGAGATCATCCTCCAGAGATCATCCACCAGTGCTGTGCCCGGGCCAGAAGCCGGGCTGGCGCGGGTCCAGATAATCAATTTCCTCCAGGTGATGGGGCAACTGCTGTGCCACCACACTCTCTACAACCTTCACCAAAAAGTGAAGGTTGGAGACCGGACGGTAATTTACTAACAATGCTGGGTCCAGGGAAGGCTTCTTGAGGAGGGGTCTCACCACCGCCTCTTTCAAGATGGTAGGCAAGAACCCCTCACCCAAGGAAGCATTCACTACCTCCTGGAGCCAGCCTCGTGTAATCTCCCAGGATGCCAGTACAAGCCAGGAGGGACACGGGTCCAATAAACATGGGGTAGTTTGCAGTCGCCCACGTAACCTGTCCATAACTTCGGAAGTAACAAAGTCAAACTCCTCCCACAAAACTGTCTCAAGACCTGTCTCGTGGCATCCCTCTGGATCACTTTCGGTGGAGGCCAACTTGCTCCGAATCTGAGCGATTTTATCCTGCAGATATTCCCCAAATTCCTCTGCTCGACTCTGCAAAAGGGCTTCCCGCATCCTCTGTTGAAGGGGGGAGCGGGTCACCCTGAACAGGGCGGCAGGGCGGTTATCTGTGGATGCGATGAGAGTGGCACAATGATAACGTTTGGCCACTCACATCGACACAAGGTAAGTCCTTAATTGGGCTCTCACCTGTATTCGGTCAGATTCAGACCGTGTGGATCTCCATCTCCTCTCTAGGCGTCTCTTGTGGCATTTCATCGCCCTCAGCTTCTCGGTAAACCAAGGAGCCTGGGTGGCTCATTGCCACAGGAGAGGCCACAAGGGCACGACCTGATCCAAGACCCCCGTGGCCGCAGTATTCCATGCGGCCACTAGGTCCTCCGTCGGGGCGCGGATCAAGGACACAGTTAGTGGCCCAAGCTCCGTCTGGAACCTGTCCGGGTCCATAAGGCACCTGGGGTGAAACCATTTAGGAGATTCAGGTTCCACCTCCCCGCGGTGGGGTGTAGCGATTGGAAAGTCGAGCCGGAGAAGTGAGTGCTCTGACCATGACAGGGGTATGACGGCTATGTCCCCTATACCCAGATCACTCCTCCACTGACCAGAGACAAAAATTAAATCCAGCGTGTGTCCTCCCTCGTGTGTGGGGCCCCGAATTACCTGGGTCAGGTCCATGGCTGTCATGGAGGCCATGAACTCCCGAGCTACCTCTGATGATTCGCCTACCGATGGCAGGTTAAAGTCCCCCATATATTTATTTATTATTATATTTATTTATTTGATTTATATCCCGCCTTTCTCCAAAAGGACCCAGGGCGGACCCATGACTACCAGTCTGGGGGTTTCAACCGCCATTTCGGCGATCACTTCACGGAACTCGGGCAGGGCTGCTGACACTTAGCAGGGAGCCAGGTACACAATCAACAAACCCAACTGCCTCCTTGGACCCCACTTCACGCAGAGGGACTCACAGCCGGTGGTCTGTGGTACAGTGGTCTCTCTCGGCTCAATCCCTTCCCTAACAATAACCGCTACACCTCCACCCCTGCCTAGGGCCCGTGGCTGATGAAACGCGCGGTAATCTTGTGGGCACATTTCTACGAGGGGAAGTCCTCCCTCGTGGCCCACCAGGCTATTCCCACCAGGTCCGGCTCCCCCTCCGACACAAAGTTGTGGACGAGGGGGGCTTTGTTGACCACGGACCTGGCGTTGCAGAACATCAGCCTCGGGCCCTAGCTCTGTAATCCTTGACCACCTAGCCTGCAGGGGTTGTGGCACCTGACCGCTTGTAAGCAGTGGCCTTGTGCCCCCAACCGGGAAAGAAAACCCTGCCTCCCATCGCACCTACCCCTCCCTACGACCATCTTGATGGGTAGACCCTCAGTGGGAATGATTTGTGTATCCCCCCTCTTAACGGACCCCTCCGCTTCCTTCTTCACTCTGCCGACCAACCTAGTAACAATAATAGAACAATAAAAACATGAAAAAGAAAACATTGAGAATACATCAATGGAGAGCAGAGAGCAAACGGGAGAGGTAGAGTTTGCCATCAATCCAGCAGCCACCTCCAGCATGGAACGCCCCCATTTGTTCCCTAGGTCAACCATCAGAGAATAGAAGAATGGTTCTTCAAATGCTTAAAAGAGCAAGGACTGCTTACTTTGCTCTCAACAGTTCATAATGTAGGTGCCAGACAAATCTCTCTGGGATGGGCAGTGTTCAGATGGGGCAATGGGATGATGCTTAAAACAACTACTTTTGTGGTGGTTCCTGCTATATACATCCTATAGGGTAGGAAAATACCTCTCAAGTAACTGCTTCTTCAGCCTATAAGTAATGTGGCTGACAAGTCCCCAAATATTTTATTCTATTTTTTCCACTCTACAAGCCTTCAAAATGTATCTAATCCTCCAGTTTACCTTTTTAAACTGATATTGCTATGTCAATATTATACCAGTAACAAGGTGTGCCGTTTTAAATAATCTACAGCAAAAACTATACAGCAAACATCACAGGTGTGTTGAAATGCTTTTTTTAAAAACAGTTTTCCTTAAAATACACAAGATATCCTTCAGTGGAGGCCAAAATATTTGATGGGAGCTAAGTGGGACCAAACTGAGCTGGAATTCCAGCTTTTCTAAGCAATAGAATTCTCCTCCCCAACTGGGTACAAGTGGTACAAGATTTGCACATCTACCATTAATACTTGCTGGTAATGCTCCTCTTAAGTGTGAATCTACTGTACATGCTAATCTGATGCCAGCAGGTAAACAGTAGTGGCATTAATGGTACTAATATGGTGGCAACCACAGGAAAAGTTACAACTGAGCAGTTCTGGATACACCCAAATGATGTAAGTCTGTTTTCCCTAAACAGGCACTCTTAGGTTTAATAGGCCTGCAATTTCTAGTTTTTGTGGGTTAGAAGTAATAATTGCTGCAGACCAGGGGTGAAATCCAGCAGGTTCTGACAGGTTCTGGAGAACCGGTAGCAGAAATTTTAAGTAGTTTGGAGAACGAGCAAATGCCACCTCTGGCTGGCCCCAGAGTGAGGTGGGAACAGAGATTTTGCAGTATTCTTCCCCTAGGATGCGGTGGGAATGGAGATTTTGCAGTATCATTCCCATGGCATGGGATAGGAATTGAGATTTTGCTGTATCCTCCCCACCAAGACACACCCACCAAGCTACACCATGCCTACCAAGCCATGCCTACAGAACTGGTAGTAAAAAAAAATTGAATTTCACCACTGGTGCAGACCTAATATATCTAGAAGGTAGGTATAGAAAGCTGACAAAGATTGCTCAGAACAAGTTGAGCCTGTTCAATCAAGCCTACAACCCAGCAATCACTGGATAGTGCTATGAATTGCTACAATGAAAATGAATCGAGACCATCTCAATCAGTTTCCCTTTGATGAGAGAATACAAGATGTCTATCCCACCCCTGTTTTATTTTCTTTGTCTTTTCACATTTTGCTTAGTAACAAACTATCTCACTACACTTCTACACTGACCATATGGGTTGAAGATAACTTGGCTTTCTTCCAATTAATATTATTCAGTGGCATCCCATATCTCCGTGGTAGGCCATCACAGTCGTTGCTGTGATGTTGAAGTAAAATATGTATTAACTGAGGATGAGTTTCACACATTGCTATTCACATGAAGAAACAAACTGGACACCAATTGAATTCGATTTCAACACTGAGGGCACCAGGCTGATTTAGGGAGTTCAGGACAGGCTGTACAGCATATACACAAGTCTGTCCTCCACCAGTAGGGAATGGCCATGGGGCTTCTGTTGTCTGCCCACCTGCCATGTTGGGTAGTTGTGTCACTTCTCCATATGGTTATGAAAGACCTAAGAACTTGAGCATTATAAATGCTGGCAATCTTACAAATGTAATTAAGCTAAAACAAACAGAAATGCATGAAAGGACAGGAAGGTGAAACAGGAAGAATTATACAACATGGTATGCAGTAGGTAATATTACCTAAGTGACTTTAGCTAATCTTGAATGTTAAGCAGGAACACCACCAACGTTTCCCGTACAATGACGAATCATGACTTCTATTGGTAAGAAAACAACAGGGATGTGCTCAGAAATTCATAATGACTTGATAGGATCCTTATTCTTCAAAGTTTTATATCTTTATTTTTCAAAATTATTGAAGAATTGGAGAATAGTTATATAACTTTACTTCTATATAAGGAGCCCTGGTGCAGAGGTGGTTTTCAGCCGGTTCTCTCCGGTTCAAGCGAACCAGTAGCGGCGGCTGCAGGAAGCTCTGCCCACCTGCCCCGATGTAATCCGTGAGCACTGCACATGCGCTGAAGGCGTGCACTCACATTTGCGAACTGGTAGGGAAGGTAAGGGAATCCTGTCTCTGTCCTGATGACACAATGGTTAGAATGCAGTATTGGAAGCTGTCTCTGCCCACTGCCAGGAGGTTGGTCCTGATTAGCTCAGGTTGACTCAGCCTTCCATCTTTTGAGATAGATAAAATGAGGACCTAGATTATTGGGGGCAGTATGCTGACATTTGCAAACTGGTCAGAGAGTGCTGTAAAGCACTATGGAGCAGTTTATAACACTGCTATTGCTATTATATTTCCCATTCCAGCTCAATGTGGTAATGTACATGCAGGTCTTTCTATTATTATTCTCTGTTCACAGTCACATCTGCCAGTTCTTTAGTTGGCATCACGTTCTTCCCAAGAACCTAGGATATCATAATCTATTGTTGTAATGTACATGCAGATCCAATTATTGTCATGGTTTGTTGCACAGTCAACCAGAGGTTTTGACTGGATTTAATAATAATAATAATAATAATAATAATAATAATAATAATAATAATAATAATAATAACAACAACAACAACAGCAACAACAACAATAGCAACAATAAATAATAAATAATAAATAATAAATTAATAAATTAATAAATTAATAAATTAATAAATTAATAAATTAATAAATTAATAAATTAATAAATTAATAAATTAATAAATAATAAATAATAAATAATAAATAATAAATAATAAATAATAAATAATAAATAATAAATAATAAATAATAAATAATAAATAATAAATAATAAATAATAAATAATAAGCAATAAGCAATAAGCAATAAGCAATAAGCAATAAGCAATAAGCAATAAGCAATAAGCAATAAGCAATAAGCAATAAACAATAAACAATAAACAATAAACAATAAACAATAAATAATAAATTTTAATTTATAACCCGCTCTCTCTCCCCGAAGGGACTCGAGGCGAGGCACAGGGAATTTAAAATACATATAAAATCACAAACATAGTACAATATAAAATAAAATTAAACTAACCCTGCGCTAAAATCCCATATTAAAACTAGAAATTAATCGTTAAAAACCCTAAAAACAATTGATTATCCTAGGCCGGCCAAGCAGAAAAAGTGTGTTTTTAATTTTTGACGGAAGGAACGGAGGTCCGTAGTTGTTCTAATTTCGGGGGGAAGGTCGTTCCAGAGGGTCGGGCCCGCCACAGAGAAGGCCCTTCCCCTGGGGGTCGCCCGCTGGCACAGCCTAGTGGACGGCACCTGGAGAAGTCCCTCTCTGTGGGAGCAAATCGGCCGCAGGGATTTGACATTTTTATTCACCTGTCAAGTTCTTCCAAGGAATTGGGATAGGCAAATGTTGTTTTCTGATGGTGTTATAATTGCAAGATGTGACTTGTTCCCAGTGAAGCTGCATTTGTAATTGACTGATGATGATTTTGTCAATGTCAATGGTGTTCAGTTGGTGGTCCAGTTGTTTTGGGAATGCACCTAAGGTGCATATACTGTTGGTACTATTTTTGCTTTCTTTTGCCAACTTGTTTTACTTTACCGATGATATGGACAGGTTACGTGGGCGACTGCGAGCCACCACATGTTTATTGGACCCGTGCCCCTCCTGGCTTGTACTGGCATCCTGGGAGGTGACACGAGGCTGGCTCCAAGAGGTTGTCAACGCATCCTTAAGTGAGGGTGCCTTGCCTGCTTCCCTAAAAGAAGCGATGGTGAGGCCCCTCCTTAAGAAGCCCTCTTTGGATCCAGCTCTTTTAAACAACTACCGTCCAGTCTCCAACCTTCCCTTTTTGGCGAAGGTTGTTGAGAGTGTGGTGGCACAACAGTTTCCCCGTCACCTGGAGGAAGTTGACTATCTAGATCCGCGCCAGTCCGGTTTTCGGCCCGGGCACAGCACCGAGACGGCATTGGTCGCGTTGGTTGATGATCTCTGGAGGGCCAGAGATGGGGGTTGTTCCTCCATCCTGGTCCTATTAGACCTCTCGGCGGCTTTCGATACCATCGACCATGGTATCCTATTGCATCGGCTGGGGGGGGGTTGGGAGTGGGAGGCGCCGTTTTACGGTGGTTCTCCTCCTACCTCTCTGGCCGATCGCAATTTGTGTTGACAGGGGGGCAGAGGTCGACCTCGAGACCACTCACTTGTGGGGTGCCTCAGGGGTCGGTCCTCTCGCCTCTCCTGTTTAACACATACATGAAGCCGCTGGGTGAGATCATCCGTGGTTTTGGGGTAGAATACCATCTATACGCTGATGACACTCAGTTGTATATATCTACCCCAAACCACCCCAACGATGCCGTAGCGGTGATTTGCCAGTGCCTGGAAGCCGTGCGGATCTGGATGGGAAGTAACGGACTTAGGCTCAACCCGACCAAGACCGAGTGGCTGTGGTTTCCGGCTGCCCGATTCAACCAGCTCACTCCATCGCTGGCCATAGGGGGCGAACATCTTGCCCCTGTGGATGGGGCGCGCAATTTGGGTGTCCTCCTGGATCCCCGGCTGTCCATGGAAGATCAAGTGACAGCCGTGGCCAGGAGGGCGTTTTACCAGGTTCGCCTGGTTCGCCAATTGCGCCCCCTATTGGATCGGGACGCCCTGCGCACAGTCACTCATGCACTCGTGACATCCCGACTGGACTATTGTAACTCTCTCTACATGGGGCTCCCCTTGAGGTGCACCCGGAGACTTCAGCTAGTCCAGAACGCAGCCGCGCGAGCAATTATGGGAACCGCTAGGTTTACCCATGTAACACCGCTCTTGCGCGAGCTGCACTGGCTACCTGTCTTCTTCCGGGTGCGCTTCAAGGTGTTAATTATCATCTTTAAAGCGCTCCATGGCTCGGGACCTAGCTATCTGCGGGATCGGATCCTGCCCCATACTTCCTCACGGCCGATTCGCTCCCACAGAGAGGGACTTCTCCGGGTGCGGTCCACTAGACATTGTTAGCGGGCGACACCCAGGGGAAGGGCTCTCTCTGTGGCGGGCCCGGCCCTCTGGAACGACCTTCCCCCCGATATCAGGATGACCACGGACCTCCGCTCCTTCCGTCTTAAATTAAAAACTCACTTTTTCTGTCTGGCCGGCCTAGGATAAGTCTCTCTGTCTTTGGGGTTTTTATTGGGAATTAGTATTGCTTAGTTTTAATGGGGAAATTTTAGCGCAGGTTATGTTTAATTTGCTTTTAGAATTGTTTGTATGTATTTATTGTTTTTATTCTACCTGTGTACCGCCCCGAGTCCCCGTGGGGAGAGGGTGCGGTTTTATAAATATTAAATTATTATTATTATTATTATATTTGCAGGTCTTTTTATTTTGTAATTTTCTCTAGTTCTTTCTTTTCTGCTATGTTGTCCCAGGTACTGCAACATCCACTAGCCACACTTTCTTTTTGTCTTTATGATTGACAATTGTTAAATCTGGACTATTATGTGGCAGGTGTTTGTTTGTCTCAATTTTGAAGTCTCAGAGCATTTTAGCTTCTTGGTTTTCTATTTGTCTATTTTGTGGTCCCATCAGTTCTTGCTTGAAGGCACATGGTATTTCTTGTAGATAATCCAATGCACCATTGTTACTACTACAGTACTATTATTATTTTGCATCAACCACTCTGCGAAGTTGATTTTGTTGAAGTGAGTCAGTTGAGTTCAAACAGAAATGATTTGTTTCTTCCAGGTTAAAATACAAAAATTCATCATCCATCAGATCTTTGAAGTTCGTTAAATGTTGTAATTTTTTTTTGGCAGTTCAACAATGTAATTTGTACCTGAACTGAAATCAAGGAACTTAGTCCCAGGTAAATGGTAATAGAATTGCTGTCTAAATGTATCTAATTACATGAAAACATGTTACTTTAAGAAAAACGCATTTATAAATTGATATGTTCATATAAATATGTTAAGAAATATATAATTTGAATGAAAATATATTTTATAATACATAATATTCTCTTTAAATGCAAATGTTTATGCAGCCTTAAAAATACAGCGGATTCACTCATGAACATGATGGAGCAGACTTAACATAGATTTAAAATAGACTAATTCACCTACCCCTGGCAGGATCTTGTTTGGAAAAGTGATATCTTCAGATCTATTTTAAAAACAGGGAGAGAATGTTCTATAAATAAAGAGTGGCTGAGGAGGTGAGAGACACTGGATGCCATGTGTTAGAAAACAGATGTGTAATTAACTTGTGCTTCTGTATATTGCTGTATGTCTCATCCAAAATGAAAGTTCTCCTGTCTCCCATATGGAAAACCAAAGTAAAACATGCTTAGAATGTGGACTATTTGTTTAATTAAGGTGTATGAATTCTCTCGATGGAGCAAAGAAATAGAAAAAAAATGGTATGATCCAAACATTCTATTTCCTGCTTCAGATTGTCACATATAATGGTCATTAGACATATGCTTGGAGTTACAACCGAAATCTACAGTGTAGCTATTTTATCAGTTATTAAAAAACTGTCAATTTAGAGGTATGTTCTGAAACAAGTATGTAATATCATTCATCTATATTTATATCTATATCTATATCTATACCTACACCTATATATATATAAAATCAGTGGTGGGTTCCAGATCCCATTCCAACTGGTACGGTTGGAATGGGCCCGGCATCATCCACATGGACATGCACAGTGCATGCATGCATCATACCTGCCAGCGACACCTCCACAAGCCTCTGCGACACTGAAGCTACTCAGCGGAGCGTCATGCAGGTGCTATATGTGCCATGCGCATGCATGGAAGCGCTGAACTCTTTAAAGGACAGGTAAGGAACTCAAGCTGGCGGGTGGGCCCTCTGGTACCTGGTGCTCCAGGCAGGCTCCGGTACGTCCGTGCCGGGGTGTACAACCTGCAACCCACCACTGGGGGTATATATAGCGTAAATAGTGTAGTATTTTATAAATTACTTTAGGACTTCCTTTTCTCATTTTTCCAGATAATTTAAGTACAATTTCATAAGTGAAAAAAAAAATATTTTGAAGCCTAAGGATCCTTTTTAAATTTGTTGCAGCATCAATACATTGAACCAGGGAACTAAGAGTTGATAGATTGAATTTTCTATTAAAAGAAGATTGTTTTTTGGCTGAGTATCTTTTTATGCTTTTGCTGTTTTGCCCCTTCCCCAGTATCCATAGCGGACAGCTGAGAATGCGTCTCTTTCTAGCAATATGTATTGGATTGGGAAATGCAGGGCACAAGTGAGAAAACATAACAAAACTAGGCTTAACAGTGTTGTTGGCCCAACATCAGATACCCTATTTTAAAACTTGTAAGTAGCACAATTAGGCTTTGCGCCAAGCCCATTTCCCTTTGTGAATTCAGACTTCTGTACCACTCAATAGGAATCTGTTAATGACTACAAAGATCCACAGCTGTTTACAGTTTTAGGCTCAGTGGTGGACTAGGCAATATGCTTGTTCCAGCATGGAAAGTGTTGGGCTGTCATGGCAAGCAGAGGCATCATGGTAAATTTTTTCTTTGTGGAAGAAGGTGAATGGTGCCAGTTGGGTCCAGGAATGTATTCCTTTAGTTTTATGATATATCTTTTCCCAGCCACTTGCAATAGACTTTGTACTGGAAAAACAGAAGGAGAATGAGGTCTATTTTAAATATTTGTATACACATACAGTATACAGAAAGAAATCTATCAAACAGTATTGAGATGGAGTTTGCAAATTCATGAGTTTACGTGTTCTTGTACAATAAATGCACAATAAACCTTTATGTACTACCTGTCTATTGTGGTTATAAGTTGTGACAGTGGTAAAGTGATTCATCACATGACTGACCAGATTTTTACCTTTTTTGTGGTGGTGTTAACAAATTACCATGGTTGTTAAATGAATCCACACATGTTAAGAGAATGCTGTGGTTGCTAACAGAAGCCATTCTTTGCCATGGGCCATTTTTGCCAAAAAACTGGAATTATATCAGTTTACTGCACTAATGTTGCAAATTGCGGTCACATGACCATGGATGCTGCAAATGGCTGTAAAAGTGCCCAAAATGTAATCAGGTGATCACGGGGGACAGAGCCCAGCCATCAGAACTTTGAAACCAAGTTATGAGTATCCTTTGGGTGATTTGCTGTAAATCTGAACAATTGTTAAGAAACCAATCATAGGTGAAAAACTACCTGTAATGGTTTATGAAGGGAGAGAAATTAGGTGTCCATTAGAACTAAAGTCCCTTAAGCAACAAAAAGAATGGTTGAGCCCACAAAGACACTCATACACTACATGAGAAGTCTATGGAGATTCTGTCATCCAGGCCATGGTTGTCCCAAAGATGCTTTTTCAAGAGGCACCTGGACTTTCTGGTTTTTCTTTGAAGACATTTTGCGTCTCATCCAAGAAGCTGCTTCCCACAGTTACATCATCACCACTGGTTATCTTCACTGCCAGATTCCAATAAATCAAGTCAATGAGGAAACCAGCTGCCACCTGATGTTGTGCTTAATGACTGCACATGATTCCTTAACAACCACAACCTGAACTGTCATTGTACACTGAAGATTGCATTTAATTTCATTGTACAAGATGCAATGACAATAAAGTAAGCTAAACTAAACTGAACTAAAGTAAGAAGCTTCTTGGATGAGAAGCGAAACATCTTTTATGAAAAGCCAGAAAGTCCAGGTGCCTCTTGAAAAAGCACCTTTGGGACTACATGAGAAGACCCACCTTATTGATAGCTATCTGCAGAGATTTTGCATTTCAATGAGGATGACACTGGGCAACTCCATGATGGACTGATGCCATATTCAACTTTTTCTTCCCCAATTTCAGCTTTTTCCTGGAGACATTTAGAGTATTCAATAATATACGCTTCTTGACTTTATGTTTTGTTTTATGAATATGTGCTTTTCTTTTTTACCTCTGTTGTGCCATAAACGTGTGCAATAAGCACTCTTGATTTTATTTTTTAACCAATTCTGTTTAAACTGCACTTAATTTATTCTTTCTTCACTTCTCAGATTTAAATCATATTTAAGCCATGTGTTTATAAACACTACCCCATATACAAATACTTGTGATTGCCAATTCACGCAGAACTCAAATGTGAAGTATCTCAGAAGCATACCTGATTTTAAAAAAGAAAACAGCAAACACTTTCCAGAGCAAAGCCCATTATTGCCTGAAATTCAGATTTTCCCTATTGTATCCAAAGTCTGCTGACTCATGATCCATGAAATTAGGAGTTTACTGTATTTTCATGAGAAATCTTCAAATGCTTGCAGTTCCCTGTTAAATGTACATTTTATTTTATTTAGTTATAGGAATGCTTTTATACCTCTTCAGTTGCCAATCTAAGTGGCTTACAAGCACAACGTTCAATATATAACAATACAACAAAATTACAATTATAAGAAAAATATAAAAATGAAGGTTAAATAGGTAAGTATATTAGAATCATAAAATCATGCTGCCTTAGATGACAAAAATACACAACTTTATATTAAACTCAGGTCCCTTTATCCATTTTGATCTCAGACCCCTTAAAATTTGATCGTCCCTCATATTTGATGACCATCCCTTTACTGAACAGTTCTCCAATGGTTTTTCATCCATTATAGATCCTGCAGATTTTCAACAATCAGTCTAAAGCCAATAAAATTTGCTAGAAATCTTCTTAATCTGTCTCCAAAACTCTCATACCACTCCATTCCTTCCAACTCCTTTAACTTTCTCTTTGGACCACTGTCAAAGTCCTCCTGCTATGGTTTAACCAAAGATATTCTTTAGCAGTTAATGTGACATGCAGTCAGTTTTATGCCACCAACTGAATTACTGTGGAATCAAAATTCAGAGAAACAAACACCTTTTCATATA
This sequence comes from Rhabdophis nuchalis, assembly GCA_039707465.1. Taxonomy (NCBI): domain Eukaryota; kingdom Metazoa; phylum Chordata; class Lepidosauria; order Squamata; family Natricidae; genus Rhabdophis; species Rhabdophis nuchalis. Next base: position 61,129,863 of record CM077643.1, on the reverse strand, counting down.
TATCTTATACTGTGACAATTGAGCTTGCACAAAACCAATGATTTTGCTCTCTAGAATATGCACCATGGTAGCACAGACAGCAGCAATGGTTCAGCCTAACAATGATTTTTTTCCTGAAGGATACTATTTTTTATCCCTGCTATTGTCACTTGCTATTGATGCCAATTCCTCAGTACATATGCACTGTTTCAGGAAGTCTTTATAACCAGTTCACATAATGTTAGCTTTGCTGGAGTGTTTTGCTAGGCTTTACTCAGAGGTGGGTTCTGGCAGCTGCTACTGCTGGTTTACTCAGGGATGCGCAGAACTAAAAAAAATGCTTCTGTGTATGCACAGAAGCAGAAAACAAGATGGTGGTGCCTATGGCACTGCCGATAGAACCTGTTCATGGCTGTGGCAGATCGAGTTACTACCTACTTGGCTGAACTGGTCTGAACTGGTAGGAACCCACCTCTGGTTTTACTATGATTGTCCAGAGCAAAATACTCTCAGTTTACTCAGGATATTCATTCTTACTGAAAAGGAGGTGTATCAACTTTGGGGCTGAGAAGCTCCAAAGAATTTCAGAAGCAAGAAGTAGATTTCAAGTTACCTTCTGTGAAACTAAAGGAGATCAAGTCTGTCCCTCAAAATCATAATTCAAAGACAAACCAGAGCTTGAGAAATATTTTAAGGCATCCATAGCAGAAAAAAAAGACTCATAGACTCATTCAGCACTTTATTAGAAATTATGTTTATCTAGATTAATAAAATAACAGTACAATATAGAGTTTAAACACTTTCACCTTAATCATTCTTGTCTCTAAAATCTCTGCTCGTTCTGTTATCTTGTCAGTTTTGTGCCTGTCATCTTCCCTCATCTCTGTTGTTTCTCCCCTAGTGCCAACTTTAAAGTGTGAGTTTTTCCTCTGTAAAACAATTTGGTCCTTGATGCTGAGCTAAATTACATTGGTTACTATGAAAAAATGAAAATAAAGGATTAATAACTGGAGAAAGTTATTTATGTGGATCAGGCTAACACTTCAAGTGCACTATTCAAAAAAAAAAAGTTAAAAAGCCAAGTTTAATCTAGGCTTGAAATTCATAGGAATCAGTGACTACGATTTCCATGAGAACTTTTATTTACTTACATATTCCATTTTATATTACCATAATCCATACTGACTCCTTGTGGTTTACATCAATAAAGCATATTCTTTGGTAACATATACCAAAGAATAACATAAAATCAAAGAATAAAATAATGAAGTGCAAAATGCAACACGGTCAGATGGTGACACTTATTTTTCTCTGGAATGGTTTCCAGAATAATTTCATCTTCAAAATTGCTTGAATGGCAACAAGGATGGTGCTGGCCTGCCTTTCAGAGGGAGGTGATTCTAAAATACAGGGCCACAAATGAACAATATTAAGGGTCACTTCTCCCTTCACTTTATGAGGTGAGCCAGGCACAGCGAGTTATGCTAAAGTTTGTCACTACTGCAAGTGCTGTACTTGTTACATGCTGACCTCCGGTGAAATCAAGGTTCCTACCTTTAAAACCCCTCGAGGATTTGGACCTTCAGAAACACAACCAGCAATACGTGACTATCCAATCTAGAAGGAAGGTTTCTCTATGAGTTCCATTGCCAAGAGAGTTTCATTATCCTCAGCTTGTGAGGTTGGGGCTTCTATGTTTCTCCTTCCTTATGTTTAAACCTATCTTCACAAATATGCAGGAGTACAGTTCAGAAAACTATAGATCTACTATCCATACTAGTCAAAATCCTTGAAAGGATTGTTGTATCAAGCAACATGGTTTGATAGACATTTGGATAAGTATGCTGCTATTAACAAAAGCTAACATGGCTTGTCATGAGCAAATTATGGCACACTAAACTCATCTTCTTCCTTGCTTAGTTGATCAGGGGAATACTGTACAGGTAGTGTGCCTGGACGACAGCAAAGCCTTTGACTGAATGCCTTACAATATTTTCCTTAATACAATGGTAAAGTGTTGGCTAGTTTATTCTACTGTTAGATGGATACACAATTGGCTAAATACCTCAGCTAAGAGGGAACATCTACTTGAAAGCTTGCCGCTTACTGACTTTAGCAGTTAACCAGAAACTCACTGGAACTGTCTGTCAGACTGATGGCAAATTCTATTAACTGTCAAGTGTGGATTACCCTATTGGGTCCACCCACACTGTAGGAAGAATGGGCTAATAAAAGTCTCAGCTGGACCAAGAAGTGGCTGGATCATGACTAAGAGCTCAGTTTAATGTCCTTCATACCCAGATCATGCATCACCTGCTGTGAAGCAAAAATAAATCTTTAATCTGTGCATGTTGGGCCAAATAGTTCTTGGGAAAAGCCCATAAATTTTACGGAGGACAGAAATTAATGAGCCCTGGAGATTTTCTAAAAAAAGCAGAACAATATGTCTGTTCAGCAGTCAGTAACAGAACTATCTTCATCCCTTCCTTCCTTCCTTCCTTCCTTCCTTCCTTCCTTCCTTCCTTCCTTCCTTCCTTCCTTCCTTCCTTCTTGCATGCCTTCCCTCCCTCCTTCCCTCCCTCCCTCTCTTCCTTCCTCTCCTGCAAGTATACTTTATATAATATTTTAAGAACTTTCTACTATGACATTCATACAAACTCATTAATCAAGATTATTCAAAACAAAGGGAAAATAAAACAGGTTGAATGGCTTCCTTAAAAATTATTATCCTGATATAAAATCTTTCCCATTAATTCTTAATATTTTCTCTGTTTTGTTTTTTCAAATAATAAGTGTTAGACATATCAAAAATATTCTATATCTTAAATATTGTCATTTCAAATACTTATTTTCATCTAATAGCTGAACATTTTTCCCAAGGTCCAAATGTTCCATTAATAAACAAAGCTTTAGTAGAAACCATTTATTTAAATGGAAATATCAAATAATTTGTTTATTGTTATGATAATTTGGTTAAGATGACAATAATGATAATGCAGGCTGCAGTTTAGACATGTCCAAGGATCTGATGTATTATTTACCATCTGGATTTATGATAATTGACCTTTTAATATTGCAATAAACTTACGATTGAGACTTCATAGACTGATCCCCTATAGTGAAGATTAGCATTACAGTAGTAATTAATGGAAATTATTTGAACTCGGTCAAATGATTTTGAAACTAATTTATTGTTTTACCTGGGAGAATTGTTGAATGAAATAAAACAGCTTCTGTGGAGTGCTTGATACTCTTTGCTTGCTTGCTTGTAGATGTTTCCTTACTTGTCTAGGTAACATCACCAGTGTTAATGAGTGGGGTTTGGTCTCCATTTTGATACAGCAATTGGTCCTGACAATGTTGGTAGATGTGTGGTTTTCTTCTAAATAGTTCCTGATTAGGGCATTGTTTTCTGCTTGGTTATCAGATATTAATCCTTGCTTATCTGGGTGTTGGCTAGTGGAGAGGTTGGATTCTAGTCTTTTTGTTTCTTTCCTAGCTTTTTTGTTGTCTCTTTTGAATGGTGTGTGAATGTGGTTTATCTCTATTTGCCTATAGATGGCTAATTTGTCTGAATGCCAAGCTTCCAGGAATTCCCTAGTGTATTTGGATTTAACTTGATCTAGGATACTCACACTCCCAATTGAAACTATGGTTGAGTCTGTTCATATGTTGAGTCTTTTCACTGTGACTGCTTCTGACTGCTAGTTGATGCTCATGGGTGCAACTTTTGCCTTTCTATCCTACATAATGGCTGTCAGAATCCTTATGCTTTATGTTGCAAATGACTCCTCATTTTTTCTTCTTAGCTACCGTCAGGTCCCAAGAATCAAGAACAACCTGCGGAATTAATTCTGAGTAGTTTCTTATTTTTGTAAACTACCGACACAATCTTGACAGACTAAAGCAACTATCTGCATAACTGTAGATATATTCTGTGAACTGCTGGGGAGGAATCATCTTAGCCTTCTTCCTGTCTACCTATCAAACTTCCCAAGCTTCTCTTTCTTTTTACCCTCTGGGAAGCATCCCCTCCCTCCTGGGACTCCAGATTATATTCCATCGTATCACTGGGTCTTTTGGTGTACTTCCTTAGTTGGTTTGTATGTCAACACTGTGTGGCTGTAATTCTCTGTTGGTTGTTTCTGAGATAGTTTTGATGTATGGTAGTGTTGTCCTTTTCATAGCATGTATAGGTTGCTGTATAGTGGATTGAGTGGTTAGGCACATTTAGATAAAGATTTGTGGGTATCCATTTTGTTGAAAGATGTTGCATAGGTGGTCTGTTCTAAATCAGATGCCTCTTCCAAAGGGGAGTTGATACACAATTTGGAGGTCTTCCTGGACTCACAGGTCCTGCTTGAAGGGTAAGTGGCTATTGTGTCCAGGAAGGTCTTTAATAAATGCATCCATTTCTGGACCAGGAAAGGTTTTCATGGTTATTCATGCCCTAGTCATTTCTCAGGTAAACATAGCAATCTAGATAGATGATAAATGAATGATAGATAGATGATGGATGGATGGATAGATGGATGGACGGACAATCAGTCAGTCAGTCATGGAAGGATTGTTGTAAAAACATTATCTGAGCCTTTCCATGTATCTTCAAGGAACATGCGTATTTGACCAACTTGTTTTAGTGTTTCAAAAACAAGTCAGAATTACTTGTTTTTGTGTATAAAGTCACTTCACAATTCTTTCATACATTCTTTCTTTAATATTTCTCTGGTGTAAAATGAAAAGGTAAATGCTTTTGCAGGAAAATAAAGGATTTCCCCTTCCTTTATAGTATGCAAAAGCCCCTTGTGCATTTTGTTTATGAATTGGGGCCCCTTTTTTGCATAGCTCCAACTATTCTTGCTTTATTACAATGGCATATTATGGCTCAGAAATTTTTTTATGTTGCTCATTCATAGCCCCCTAGAGAAAGATGCTTCAGTAAGCAAGAAGAACTCACTAAACTTACTACAGAATCAGTGGAATACTTTTTTAAAAAAAGTGCATAAACTTCTGTTCTTAAACATTGTCATTCTTCACCTTAACAAGCACAGAAAAAAAGAGGTTCCACTGGTTTCTCTGCCTTGTTAGGTCTATCATCTTTTTAATTAATAGTATTTTTACGCAGCCGTCTGAACTGTGTCATTTCCATTATCAGGAAACCACTGCCATTAATGAATAATTTTCATTTCTGATCTTTGATATCATGCTAGTTGATCTTCTGTTTCCATGCTGACGAATGATAGCATCGTTTTCTGCCCACGATCAAATTTAATTTGGACTCTGATTATATTATGCTGTTGCGACTGAAGTGTCAATTTTTGTCAGGCAATTAGGAGCTATAACCTGTGAAGTTAAGTTTGATAGGCATTGTAATTGGATTGTTACAGTAATAGCTTAGAACATTCCCTATTTTTTCTTGCTTCTTTGATTCTTGGTGCATACTTCAGTTGTGTGAACAAAAGCATTTTGTTGTTATGAAACTGTAGGACTCTCAAAACAACAAGACAGAGAATGGTTTTTTTTCCTGCTTTCTGATAAAAATAAATATATCCAGTATTTATTGTTTTGTAGCAAGCTTCTTGAAAAAGCTATAGACAAGCTAGGTGGCCTTCTCAAGGGGGTCAATCTATATCAATCCATGAGGTCCTTTTGGGACAAAGGAAATCCAACCACTCAATATTTTTTATATTAATATATCACACAAACCCTTTAGGATGGTGTAGTACTTTGCAGAGTGCATGGGCACATCCATCCATCTAATCGGCAGAACTTTAAACCCAATGCACCCTATTTTGGGATCATTCCAAAGATCAGGTTCTGCACTGCCAGTTTTTTGAGTTCAGTCCTAAAGTGAAAGTAGTAGGTTCAAGCTTCTGTGGGTATGATGGAATAAAAATCCTTTAGGAAATCTAGAAATGGAGTATTTGTTAAAGACAAGCTTATACGTACATCTATTGGCAATTTTGCTCACTTTTGCTAAAGGCCAGGTATGCATAGAGGGGTCCTAATCATCTGGAAAAGGAATATGTGCTAATCTCTTCTAATCTCTTCTTGGTGTATTTCTATGATATTTTCTCTCATCAAAGCATAGAATATGCAGATTTATGGATATAGGGCAGAAGGTACTGTATACCAGGGGTCTCCAACCTTTGCAACTTTAAGTCTGAAGGACTTCAGCTCCCAGAATTCTCCAGCCAGCTTTGCTGGCTGGAGAAGTCTGGGAGCTGAAGTCCTTCAGACTTAAAGTTGCAAAGGTTGGAGACCCCTGCTGTATACCATGCCTAGCCCTAATCTAACCCAACCTTGCGCTCCTCATGTTTTCTTGCTATAGAAGAATTAGTGTACTAACCAACCCTAGACATGACTGAATTATCTGTAGACTATCTGAATCATCCCATATCCAATTCTATAGTCTTCCTGACAGTCCTTTCCATAGGGGATGCCAGAAAGGCAAGATAGCAGTTGCAGTATAGTCAAGACTCTTTTCTTCAAAGATACAAGTGTCGTTGATATCTACCAAGTGGGTAGACCATCTTCCTTTTTCTGATCCCCTATAGAAGATGTGATTGCCTACAAAGCATATAGCTGAAATTGGTCAAAATAACAACTGAGTCACAATGGTATTTTTGCCTCTATCTTTTGCAATTGCTTTTATTATTTTTAGAAAAAACAAAGGTGGAAATTGATGAGATAAATCCCAAAAGAATATCTATCTTTACTTTTTTAATTCCTGCAAAGGCGGGTCAGATAGATTTAGGTCTGCTCAGCTAATGATGCTATCAAGCACCAGGACTCATACAAGCTCCCAGAATCAGATTATTATTTTTGAATATTGTTAAAAAGGTATGGATTGTTGCTACATCATAGATTTATTCGAAAATTAACCCCTTTAACATATGGTACATGGCAGGGGTGAGTTCTGCCCAGCTTTACTGCCAGTTCGCTTGGGCACATGCTTCACTCACACATGCTGGATGCACGCATGCATGCATGTGCAGTTCAATTAAAATTGATCTGCGCATGCACAGAGCTTAAAAGCAAGATGGTGGCGGTGATGGTGGCAACCAGGGAATTGGTTTGGGGGCACGGCAGATCTGTGTCACTGCCAGTTCCAGCAACCCAGGCTGCCATACTACTACCAGTTCAGCCCAACTGGTAGGAACCCACCACTGGTACATGGGACTACAGCTTCCCTAATTTTAATCATAATTTGGATGAAGTTTTGGAAATATTTGTGAGGGTTTCTTTAATTCAGTGTTGACTCTTGGCAAACAGCCTGGACTGGTCTCTGCAGTTTTCTTAGCAAGTTTTCCAGAAGTTGCTTGCTATTACCTGCTTCCTAGGGATAAGAGAGAGTGACTGCCCCAAGGTCGCCAGATAGGTTTTATAACCTATCTGGCGACCTAACTAGAACCTAACTGTAACCTAACTAGAACTCCGGGTTTCCCAGTTTTCAGCCTGGTGTCTTAACCACTACACCAAATTGACCCTCTGTAGCATGCATAAAATAGCTTTCTTACTGTTTCCTTCCGGTTGAGAGAAATGTACACATTTTCAACTACCTTGTCAGACAATCAGCAATAGCACCCATCAGCTGTTCAGGAGCAGCTGAGACAGAGTCTATCTCAATGCATGTGTAGTGAAATAGCTAATTGATACACCCAATTGTCTGAAAGGGCTCTGCAGCTGCAGCCTTAATTGCTGTGTGTGCATTCCTCGGATTGGGGTCCTTGAATGCACATGTTCAAAATTCAGAGTTACAAATATTCTACTTCCCAGCCCACCTTTCTTACCTTTTTACTTTTGAGAGGAAGAGAATTAATCATATGATGAAACGGAGCCAAAATTAATAAGAAAGAACGATTCGCTATATTGTGCTCTCCTGCACTTCCTTGAACAGAGAATCTATGGCTCTAAGGGTCAGCATGAAATTGGCTTTACAGCTTTTTTTATTTCTGAAAAGCAATTTTGGGGATAGTTATAGGGATATTTATTAATTCCCCATGTGATTTTGAACAGATACAGGTAATTAATTCATGTAATTCATGTATCATCAGTTAATTAGCTGTAATGTACGGTAGTCATAAACAGTACAAACCATTTAGAAAAAGCAACTCCCATTTGTTATGAACACTCTAATCAAGAGGGAGCAGTCTGTGCACCCATAAAAAAAAGTTTCCAGTCTGGGAGCAGCACCTCAGTCGAGTACTAGAATTTACATGCAAATTGGAATCATCATCTTAAGAGATGGCAGAGATCACAGGCTCATCGTTTTCTCTCTGCTGGGTTAGCAATGTTTTAACCAACTGGGGGCAGAGCTACAATATATATGTATGTAATCTGCATGGGGGTGGTCATGTGTGTATATGTATACGCACACACACACACATAACCCTGCAGACAGGCACTCACAACTTGTGTAAATGCAAACAGATTGTTCTAAATCTAATGTCTCAATCGACTGCATTATAATTCAATATGAAATCTTTCAGGGAAAAATGAGGTCTGCTTGCCTACTCTACCACTTGAAATGTCTGTGCTTAAAGGTAGATTTGCTTTAAGGTATTTAAATATTTCAACAAATGAAAGAGAAAGAGAAAATTGACCTGTGTCAATTTAACCTTCTTATTTTTTTCCCTCCTTTTCAGCATCAGTGCTGGTATCACCAAAAAAAAAGAAAGAAAGAAAAGAAAAATTAACCCCCTCCCTCCCTCCCTCCCTATGGTATCATTCTGAGTTCTGTCAAGCAGAATCATCACTTTCAAACTCTTCTGAGTGGCCTTATTCTGGCATTTTTCTCCAGAAAAAGTTTTATAGTTATCAAGCCAGTGTTCTGCACAAGCAGTGTGAAAAATACTGGTAATGCTGTAAGTCTCTACAAAAGCAGAGACAAATTTGTGTTCTTAATCAGAGATATTTCTAGCAATGGGAAAAGGAGGCCCTTCTATTCACATCATCTAGTGTGGGATTCCTGACTATCTAATCTTTGGCACTGTCTTTGGCTTACACCTTTACAATGTTGACCAACTGATCAGTTACCATACACTTTGCACAATGCTGAGTGGCACCCTCACCTCTTGAATCATAGTAAGATTGAATCAAGTCATATCATAGCATAGACTTATATACTGCTTCACAGTGCTTTATAGTCCTCTCTAAGTAGTTTACAGAGTCAGCATATTGCCCCCAACAACCAGGATCCTTATTTTACTGACCTCAGAAGGATGGAAGGCCGAGTCAACCTTGAGCTGGTGAGATTTGAACTGCAGAACTGCTGGTAGTTGGCAGACCCCAGAGGTAGTATGCAGTACTGCATTCTAACCACTGTGCCACCACAGCTCTTTTGGAAATCGTTGTATAATCTAATTGTCAAATTGATAGCCAGCTCGGCTTTAGCAATGGAAAATCTAATGCCTCCTAAGGTAGCCTGTCTTACCTCTAAACAGTTATAGCAACTATCAAGTCAGTTCTTGCTTTTAGGAAAGACCTACAACCTGCTGCTTCACATCCATTTCTGGTAAGAACAGGGGCCAGGGTTGGCTGATAGCAAAATGGCTGTCCTAAAACTATAGCTCTTTAACCTTTTCCTCAATTCCTTTTATATGTTTCGCCCTCATCTTTTGTTTATGTGCAGTTTTCTAACCATGTTTATTTTCTAATTTCCTTCAGTGGTTTATGAATAGATTATTTTTCAAGGGAATAAACACTTCATAGTCCTATTACTAACTTCCATGAGGCCCTGATCTGGACTCAGCCTTTCCTTAGCAGGAAAGTTGTTGCCATATGCCTTAATTTTCTCAAGAATTTTCTTGGTCTGTCAGTCCCCAAAGGGACTTCATTACCATGTCATCAAGTGGTTTCCAGTAATCTCTTCTTCATGTGGCATTGATTTTAGTCCAGAAAAGTCATTTAGATGAATATGGCTCTATCTTAATCATACTTACAACAGAATTATCTATGTAGAGTAGTAATGGCTGTTTTAACACAGTATTTTTGGTCTCCTATCTCATTTTTTAAAAAAATATATGAAACTGATGAAGTTTCAATTAGGACTTGATATACACCAGAGACATGCTTATTCATCAATCAGTTCTACTTATGACCACGTAAAGTTACTTTTTAAGAAAGTGGAACGTATTTCCTAGCCATGAATGTAATGTAAAGCAATTCAAAATACAGCTGGGGTGTAAATATTAAACTTCCTCTTCTTCTTCTTCCATCTTTATAAATCTATTACTTTTCAAGGAAAAAAAATCCTCAAAGAGTACAACATTTAACTGTGAGAATAATAATTGAATTTACATTTAGGCTTAACAAAAATAAACAAAGAACTAGCAGCAAAATTATAACCTATTTGCAAATGCAGTTTAACAATTTAAAGCTAATACTATTGTACATCTGATCTTATATCTATGGCAAGGAAATTGAGAAAATGCAAGTTGTTGAAGTTCATTCAAAATATATTTAAACTCATAAACACCAAAGATGATGTCCAGTTATTAACAAATGCAATTATTTCCCCAAACGTATGCCCAAAATTCTTCACATCTGCATTAGGGATATAGAAGTAATCTGTCATAAATTTGAAATCTTTTCAAGTGGAATGGTGTGATCCAGCACAATGGAACTTGTCATGAGATAGACAAGCACATAATTCATGGAGTCTGTTAGCATCCTTCTCAAAACATTCCTTGTCTCAAAAATGTCATTAAAATGCATATTTTTGCAGCTTCAAAGTGTATGCCTTTCAAATCGGTGTCCAAAAATGAATATTGAGAATAATGCTTTGAAAAAGACCAATGTTATGCATGGTTGTGTATATTAGGAAAGTCTCCATAGCAGAGGACAATTAGTAGAGGACAATATATAAATATATTTTAATAATTCACAGAAAATTAAATGAAATTGACTCAGCCTGGAATATATTTTATACTGGCAGATAGATAAGGCAGGAATACATTTGCCAAGATTTGAAAATTTTCTGAATTACCTAATACTTTTTCAGAAGTGTTTTGGATTTTCCATTGTTACTTTTTATACTTTTGGATGTTGCCCAGCTATGCATCAGTTCCCTCTATTTTTTTATGGTCCCTTCTACATATCTATATCAAGGATACTTTTAAAAACTGCTTTATTAATGCATAGGATTATTTATGTGCATCAAATATGCTCTGTTTAAGAGCATATTTGGGAAGAATATTCTGTAGTCAGTAATAGAGCAGGTAAAAATAATAGCTTTCTTCTCCAATAACTCAATCCCACTCTTGTTTCTTTAAAAAGAAGCTGCAACATGGATCTCCTGGCCAACATCATTCTGTCTGGGACTGTTTCAAGATGGAGACCAAACCCCTTTTACTCTTGACAGCTACATCATGTGAGGTAATGGAGTATAGTATGATCCTTGTTAGCCATGACAAACTGTACCTCAGAGCTCTTGACACACCTGTAATAACTAGCATTTTGATAATACAAAATAAGAGGTCAAGCTTGTAAAATACGATGGCTGTGCTGTGCTGAGTGTCTTCTCATGCGAAGTCCCTTTGCCATCTCCACAAAAAAATGGCTGTAATTCTGGGCTTTTCTGACAGCTCCTTCCTGCAGTTTTCAGTTAAAGTAATTGAATGGAAAACCTTGATAATACTTCTTATTCTTTCTAATTTGTCATTTCTGGGCATACTAGGGATGAAGATGACCTTTTGAAACTTGACCTAACTTTTGGTAATGGGCAGCATCTTCATTTTGCTTTTTATTCATAGGAACACTGCACACTTCTCCATCAGCCAGAATAAAAGCAATTAATATTGTTCTATTAACCTCTTTTCCACGTTTTTATGACCTTTCTCCTAAAAGACAATTACTGAATTTTATCCTTAACAAACCTCATTTATCAGAACCTTTTGTGCTGTGTGGGTTACTGCAGCATCTCAAAAAAATGTCATAGACTACATTCATTTTGTTTTCCAAGGGTTTTACTCAATGTGTGCATATGTATATTTATAAATATGTATATTTATTAGTCTCTGTGCACATTCACAGAAGTACATTCACACATATTCACCTACACACACACACACACACACACACACACACACACACACACCATATGTTCACAGAAAGGGGAAATTGGCATTAGCTATATACAGGGTTCTTATTTAATTCGGTTTTAATTATGTATGTATTGTTTATGTTTTTAGATGTTTTTAATTTTCCTGTACACCGGCCCGAGTCCCTTCGGGGAGAGGGGGCGGTTTAGAAATTTAATAAACTATTAAATTAAATTATTATTATTTACTTCGAGTCTTATGTTAGCTTCATATTCATTATATAAGGCAAAATGACAGAGAATAAGCTTATCAATGATAGCCTTAATATTTTCTTCTGAACCAGGTTAGCATATTGCTGAAGACCGGTTTCTGAAGAAGCAACAACGAGGGACTGTTTCTTCCTTCTTTTCTCATTGCTTGTGATTAAAAATAATTAGAGAAGTCACCAGAAATTAGTGTTGTGCTGATTTCAATTGCCCAAAACTTTTCATTCTGTGCTATAAAAGAGTTATCTTTTGGGGTTTTCCATTCTGAGCCTTCAGCTACGTTTCCTGTCTGGCTTAGCACTTAGTACTTAGACGTATATATCACTTCATAGTGCTTTTACAGCCATCTCTAAGCGGTTTACAGATTAGCATATTGTCCCCAACAATCTGGGTCCTCATTTTACTCACCTCGGAAGAATGGAAGGCTGAGTCAATCTTAAACTGCTGGTGAGATCTGAACTGCTGAACTGCAGCTAGCAGTCAGCTGAAGTAGCCTGCAGTACTGCACTCTAACCATTGTGTTACTTGACTGTGCCAGCTGTAGCTGGAATGGCTGGGAGTAAGGGCAGCCAAAGAAAACTTGTTATCTCTTGGACTAGAAGAGAAAACTTAATAAAACCTTAAGAATTGCATACAATTAAATTCTTTTAAAGGGGGGCCCTCACAAGAAATATTTGCTATTCATTGTTCTACAACTGAACATGGTTTTCACAAATGAAGGCAAAATCACGCATCCCAGGATAATGTTGCAGGATCTAATCTGAGTTGATCACTAGGACCAGAGGTTTAGTTTTCCAAGCTTTCAGACTCGTGTTGGTACCCAGCCTCAGGGAACTTTTCTCTCAGATTGGACCCTGTGCCTGGCTTTGTTCTCGGTGTGTTTAAAAGATCCAGCTTTCATAGCAAGAAGCTCAGCGCAAAACAACTCCAATCTCCAACTCCAATCTCCAACTCCAATCTCCAACTCCAATCTCCAACTCCAATCTCCAACTCCAATCTCCAAGAGATTGAAGCCTGGGGACAGAGCATGCACCAGCCATTTGGAATGGAATATTTGTGTACGATGATGTGGTCTTTCCTGCTTAGCTCTTGTAGGGAATAAAGACTGCTTGCATAGGGTGCAAGAAAATTCACTGGAGTTTTCATTCCCAGCAGGCTAGGAATGGGTTGAGGATGTACTTGTATGCTTAGTTGCTTACATATTATAATCATAAAGCAGACAAGAAGGAAACATTTCCCTGGGATTTATTTGTGGTGCAGAAAGTGGAAGAAGCTATAGAACATAAATTCAGATGATTATGTTCTAAGTGGCAGTATACCAAGACACAATACACACACAGACAAACACAGACACACAACATTCCTAGATGAAGTTGTTTCTAGTTTCCTTTTTGCTTGATCGTTGTTGTTGTTGTTGTTGTTGTTGTTGTTGTTGTTCTTCTTCTTCTTCTTCTTCTTCTTCTTCTTCTTCTTCTTCTTCTTCTTCTTCTTCTTCTTCTTCTTCTTCTTCTTCTCCTCCTCCTCCTCCTCCTCCTCCTCCTCCTCCTCCTCCTCCTCCTCCTCCTCCTCCTCTTCTTCCTCCTCCCTCTCTCTCTCTCTCTCTCTTTTTCAGAGGGAGGGAGGATGGGAGGAAGAGAGAGAGGGAAATACTTACGGGGATGTTTGAGATACAAAGCAGTCTTTCCAAAATTGTGGAATGGAAAAAGATTATTTTCCCAACACTGTGGGATACTTACTTTAGTATGTGTTGGCCATGGGTTTTAAACTTAATAGAAAATAAAGTGGAACCTTACTTGTTGCATTTCCCAGAAAATATTGGAGCCACATGACATAATATCTTACTTTTTTTCCCTGAGTCTGCAAAGAATGCAGCTGATTCATTTCTTACCACCGCATTCCCTGAAATGGCTATTGGATTATGTTATCACAAGTTATTTAGAAAAAGCAGAAGAACAGAATTGGACTGTTTGTATATTTTTAAATAAAAATAAGAGATAAAGTATCCTGAGACATAAGTTTAATACCTCTACCAAGGTGGAGGAAACTTTTGCTACTTAAATACGTTTTGGTATTTGGTAACTTATGGGAAACCAAAGAAGGATTTCCCTCAAGCTTTAAATGTGGTTAAGAATAGTTATGGGAGGGGAGGCATTTGGCAATTTGGCCCAGCCCTCAGATAATTTTTAACCAAATCCAGCAACATCTTCTTAACTTCTCTCCTGTCAAATTGAATATGATACGGTGGCTGATAGCCTACTGATAAACCACTGCAAATTAGTCCAGATTTGATTCTAATCAAAGATGTAAGATGAAAAAAAGTTATGATTCAATGTAAATCAACAATTTGAAATTTAAGAGGAAGATAATATGGCATTTGATTTTTAAAAAATGTCCATAGATTTTGTCCATATTCTATAATGGAGAAGCATCAAACAATTTGGCTGAAGCATATTAGACTTGTCAAGTTTCAGCAGTTTTAGTTTAGAGCAATTCACTTTTGAAATAATTCTGTCAAACCTGTCTTAAGGCAGAAATAATAGAGAGGCCTTTGAAGAAGCTTCCAAACCGTTCAGCAAAAAGACTAGAGAAAAGTTGTGCAAACAATGCAGAAAGAGGGTAACTCTGAGACATTACTGTTCAGCTAAACTTGCTCTTATGAGTACTTTCCTTCCTGTCATCACTGCTTTTATGGGATACCAGGAGAGTTGGCATAACTGGCTGGCAAGGCAAGGGTCTCCTAGAAGGACCCTTCTCATCACTATATCAGGGTTGTAGCTTGTGAAAATTCTATGGTAGTTATATATTTATTACATTTATTTATTAATGTCATATGTCACCCATTTCGCCTACTTAGCAAAGGCAGCAGGGACAGGATGGCGTTGTGCATGTGATATTTCTAGAATTCACAAGGTTTGTTGAAGACATGGTATTAATGAAAACAGTAAACATTTAGTCAGTGCGTATAGTATAGTCATTAAGTGTTGTACTTATGATTATGATACCTTATGATTCTTGACAAATGTATTTTGTGTTTTTATGTACACTGAGAGCAGCATATGCACCAAAGACAAATTCCTTGTGTGTAGAATCACACTTGGCCAATAAAGAATTTTATTTATTTATTTATTTATTTATTTCGATTTATATAACCGCTCCTTCTCCATCGAAATGGACCCAGGGCTATTCTATTCTATTCTATTCTATTCTATTCTATTCTATTCTATTCTATTCTATTCTATTTAGAATGAATCTGATCATCCTCACCAGGAGCCTTAACTCTGCCCTGGTCATGCTGAATGTAAAATAAGTTTTAACCTGAGAGTGTAGGTCATCCTTGACCTTATATACAGAGAGCTGAATTGCACTTCCAGTATGTTGGTAGGATTAGCACTGAAATGTAATATTACCATACTAACCCAGAGGTCAAGTTAATGCTTGTGGTTGGCCTTATCAAAGGAGTTGAGAGCAAAGAAACTGAATGAAACTTAAAGCAATGTTAGCTCTGCCACACCAATAAAGGTGTTAGAGGCAAGGAAGTTAAAGGCCCCAGGCTGTTTGGCTAATGTCAAAGAGTCCATCATGCCTTTAAGGCCTCCCTTCAATATTCTCTATATGTAGAAGTGATTGCAACTTGTCTAACACTTTTAGGAGTGGCAGCAGCAAAACAACAACAACAACACTGAATTTGCAATGTGCTTCAAGAAACTTCAAGTGCTTGAAAGCTATCTGACTTTACTGCTTTAAAGCAAATTTAATTCATAAATCAAATTTATTACTTCAAAACTGTATTGAATCAAAGGATGCCTTTACACAACCTTAATGCCATTCTTTTAAACTTCATGCAATTGGCTGAATTTTATGTAATTCACCAGAAATGCCGTGTCAAATGACCAAATCTTAATCAATTCCCTTGAGTGTTTCTGTTCATGGCTTTGTTTTCTCTGGCACATGTAGACTAAATACATGGGGATAGCTGATTCTCCATAATATTTTATTACGAGCCACACTATTTCTGCTCTGGGAGATGATGAGGTTATAGCTTGTCTTTTCTGTTTATGAGAGCCAAGACACCAGCTGTTCAGTCTGAGAACCTGAGATCAGTTTGCTATACAAATGCCACACAAAAAAGAAAACTACAGGAATGTTTCTCCAACTAATCATAAAGAATGAAGAGGGCCAAATAGGAGGAAACATTCTGGCAGGTGTATGAACATCTTAATGTCATAGGCAAACCAACAATATCACTGTTCTGTTTATAGAACTGGTAAGTTGTATGCCAACAGTCTGATTGCTGGCTGCCCTGGCTTTCTCAGATCCAGCCTCCTTTCTCTTATCTTGTGATGATGATTTATTTAGTGGGAATCAAATGGGTGGCAGATGTGAGGTCCCTTGAGCTGCAGATTGAGGTAAATAGCGTGTCATAACCCATTCATCAATTGATAATGCAAGCCAAATAGAAAAATCTACAAGAGGAAAGGAATTGATAAGCATTTTGCCCAGGAAATGGCATGGATTATAAGCAAATCAGTGGGATATTTCTTTTGCAACAGAAAATCCCAATTTTGGGATCTGTGAGAACAGTAAATATGAATGAATACTGATACTGTAGAGAACAGAAGAAGTAGCTAAGGCAATGCTGAGGAGGACTACACAAATGCTGTGGAGTAGGGTCACATTTTCAATGTAACACATGAATATCAAAGGAGAATTAGCCACAGCTTGTAACACAGTGGGAAGAAGAATCAGAAAAATCAGATACCTTTCTCAAATAATTGCTTTAAGTAGTCTTTATAGATTCTTTCTCCACTCCTTTTTATATTACTATACATTGCATGGGTTGTTAAAATTGTTGAAGATAAAAGAGTGAAGTTGGATGATATAATTAAATCATGTATTTTTCAGCAATTTGTGAAGATGAGATCCTGTGTTTATTAAAAAGTCCTCATCTTGTGTGTTCCTACATGAGCCTAACCTATCAACCAATCATGATAAATGTGAATAAGATGTATTATAATCAAAAGATTTACAACTACATCTATTAGGAAGCTTTCTTAAGCCAAATCATACAAGTTGTCTATCATGTTAATTGTGTTGATGAGCGTGACTTTTCAAGATTTCTCACAAAATATTTTCCTAGCCCTATCCAGGAACACCAGTGACTGAATCTGAAATCTTCTGCAAGCAAAGCACGTACCGTATTTATTCGAGTATAACGCGCACACGTGTATAACGCGCACCCCCTAATTTTCGATTTAAAATCGGTATAAAATTTTGTTTCACTTTTTCTCGGCTCAGACCAAGCATTGTAAGTGACAAACATTGTTGAACATGTGCGGCCATGATAAAAATCGTTTATAACGCGCACCCTCGTTTATAACGCGCACCCTCGTTTATAACGCGCACCCAAACTTTGAGTTCTTTTTTTGGTAGAAAATTTTGCGTGTTATACTCGAATAAATACGGTATTTATTTATTTATTTATTTATTTATTTATTTATTTAATTAGACTTTTATACCACCCCCTCTCTGGGTAGAACTCGGGGCAGTGCACAGCAGATAAAATACAAATAACACATACACCTGAATAAATACATTCATACCACTAAAACGTGATTTATAATTAACCTTATTTAAATAGATTGCTTCTTCTTATTTTCTTTTGGAAACTGGTTAAAATATCCATACGTATAGGTATCACAATTACTTAGATGTATGCATAGAGTTCAGTGTCCCATGCATGTTAAATTCAGTAGGCATATAAAACTGCCCATCGACGGTGAATGAATTTGGGTTGGATATGAAAGTGAACGTTGAATACAAACGTTGTTGAAATGGTTAGGTCCTATAAAAAGGTAAATGAGGGTTGAATCATAAAACATACATATGAAGGAAAAATGATTGGGTCTAGAGGGAAGGAAAGTTTGAGAAAGTGACTGAAGTTAATAAGATACTCACAAGGAGTGGGGGGGCAGTTTAAAAAACAAAGGACAAATTATAAAGTAGCTTCTGTGCAGGAAGCAAAATAGTTTGTAAGGATCAAAAGAATTGAGAGGTATACATTTTTCTTGTGTTTAAGTTTTATTGCATTTGTATACAAAATTGTGTAGTTTGTGTAAACTGAATTTCATTAGAGTTCCTTTTGTTTTTATTTCTCATATTTAATTTATTTTGCTTAGTATTTCTTACTCCTTTTCTATGCTTTGCATAAGGTTGTTCACTTCTAAATGGTACCATATGATATGTATGGTATGTATGAGTTCATCACTTCCAAGGTAAATACTAGGTGACATATCTTGCTAGTGCATATGAGATATATGTTCTTTAATTCAATGGTTGCCTCAGTCATGAATGTAATAAAATTTTATACTAAAACTTTCTATTTTGGCTAGAGTCTGAACAGTCTACATCATGGAGAAAAAAGTAGCAATTTTCAGATTTAGTGTAAATATTTATAAAATAGTATATATTTTTCATAAATCCTAATGATTATTTATATAAAAATTTATATTTCACCTATTGATTTGTGACTCAATATATTAAAGAGATAAAATTAGCAATATCTAGCACAGCTGTTATCATAATAACAAAAGTATGCAAAAGCAGCAATTAATTTTAAATGGTTATTTATTTCATCATTTATTTATCTGTAGAGAAGGTCAAGGGACGTGGTGGCTCAGTGGCTAAGACACTGAGCTTGTCGATCAGAAAGGTCAGCAGTTCAGCAGTTCAAATCCCTAGTTCCGCGTAATGGAATGAGCTCCTGTTATTTTCCCAGCTCTGCCAACATAGCAGTTTGCAAGCATGTAAAAATACAAGTAGAAAAATAGGAACCACCTTTGCTGGGAAGGTAACAGCTTTCTCTGCGCCTTTGGCACTTAGTCATGCTGGCCACAAGACCATGGAGATGTCTTCGGACAGCACTGACTCTTCGGCTTTGAAATGGAGATGAGCACCATCCTCTAGAGTTGGGAATGACTAGCACATACGTGCAAGGGGAACCTTTACCTTTAGAGGAGGTCAAGGTGGTATACATAGTTCTCCTTTTTTCTACATAACAAAAATCCTGGAAATCACAGTGAGCTAAGAGAGCGTGATCAGCCTCAATCACCCAGTATTTTCCATTGCTGGAAGAGGAACTGAATCAGGATTTTCACAGATTTGGTTTGACATTGATTTCTTGCAAATCAACTAATACCTCTGCCAAAGATGGTACCTAGCCTGGTAATGAAACGTTCAGAAACCAACCAACAAGAGAGAATGAACCTTCACCTCCAGCTAATACTCCCAATGGAGCTGGATAAAGCTTTGACTTTGGAGATTTCAGTTATAGACAAATTAGATTAATTTTTACATCAAATCAACTTTCCTAATCAAATTGAAAAATGAAATAAAACACTCAGATCAAATCAGAATAAGTAAATTTAAATATTTTTGTACACAGTTAGAACTTGATGTTTTAAAACTGGTTTGTTTCTAACCATTTTAATAGAAAATAGTGAACGATGAAGACTGAAGAAGTTAGAACTTGATAAATAAATCACCCATGGGGGTACAGTCAAAGTGTGTATATTCTAGGATTTATCTATTCTAGGAAAGCTAAAGTACTAACTAAATTGTAAAATAATAAGTAAAAAGCACATTATTACAAAAGACAGTGGTGGTAAATTGGAATAGTTAAAAGAAAGAACCAGAGCAACTGAAAACTATTGGAACCAGTTATTGATTGGTTTACATACTTTATACATATTCTATGATAAGCAAAATAAATAAAAAACTAGAAGTTAGTAATCTGCAAAATAGTGGTAGCTGCAGCTGATAAAGCTCTCTGTGAGGGAGTTAGACACTTAAGAAGTTTGATATATAAACAAACAAATTAATAAAGCGTGAGCTACTCAAATGCATACTTATAGAACCAAAGACCAACAGCAAAGAGAACAAGAAAATCAGCTAATTGAAATTCAAAGAAAAGTGAAAAACCTTATTACCTTTTTAGTTGGTTTAATTGCATCAACAATAGAATTGGACCATATAGTTATTAATTCAGCTTACTGTGTGAATGTCTAAGGAAAGGATATTTTAGTAATATTTCCAACAGTTCAAGAATAAAGCTTTGGAGAGCTATATGGAACACAGTGCTATTCAAAACCAATTTGTGCATATTTTGCAATTTTTTTAAACTTGAAAAAGGGCAAGAACTACATTTTAATAGCTAACTGAACAGGATAAAGTATTTCAGGTCAGGTGGTTAGGTTTACTAATTCTGAAAGCTAAAAGTTGCTTTCTTAGACTCTCTTATCTTGTTCCCCTTTTCCTATTTTTGATTGTCAACATTTGATTTTTTTTTACCAATATGAAATAGAGTTCACTGGCCATTTGAATTCTGCAGGACATGCGTTACATTGGGTCTTCATTTTTCGTAATGCCAGGGTAAATGTAAGCGTGGTTATGAAGTTCAGTATTCAATGCCAGTCTTAGTTAAAGCAATGTAGCTACAACTGATTAGGAGGCAAATTTAGAGTTAGAGGTAACTAGTAAAGGGACTAGAGGCATCATACTTGGGTTGATTTAAGACAGTGCTTCTCAAATAGTGGGGCGGGCCCCCCAGGGGGGGCGCGAGGCTCTGTAAAGGGGGGCGCGTTTGACCTCGGCAGTTTAGTTTAATTAAGGATTTAATTTTTTTTTAATTTCTAATGCACTTTAAATCTTTTCTGCTAGTTAATAAAGCTATTCTTTGTTGTAAATTGATCCACATTTCTTTCTTTTTTTATTCTCATACGTTAATAAGGATACAGTGTTATGCAGAGGTGTACTTATAACAATTTTATAGACAAATAATACTATTTACAGTCGCGCGGGGGGCGCGAAATGTTTTCTTCTTCCTAGGGGGGGCATGACAGAAAATAATTGAGAAGCACTGATTTAAGATGAGTCCTACTGGAGCTGGACCATATTGACACTCCAGTCCCCCAGTGTGCTCTCTCTCTCTCTCTCTCTCTCTCTCTCCCTCCCTCCCTCCCTCCCTCCCTCCCTCCCTCCCTCCCTTCCTCCCTCCCTCCCTCCCTCCCTCTCCCTCCCTCCCTCCCTCCCTCCCTCCCTCTCTCCTTTTCTCTGACTCGGTCTTTGTCTCTATATGAAAACAAAGGAAAATAAATACAATAGCGTAACATAGTGAGCAGTTGAATATCATTAAATACCTGGAAAAACACAAGTATGAAAAAGGACAAAAACAGGATTGTTATGATAGCTCTCTTTGAGGGCATTTTTTAAAAAGTTAAACACCATCACAAAAAAAGCCCCTTTGCTTTGCGACCACCTTCATTTTGGCAGAGGGATCTGGAGAATGGCCTGAGAGGAAGATCTTCACTTCTGGGCTGGAAAATGCTTTGTTCTGTGCAATTTGGGGCTTAATAGGCTAATACTAGTATAGAAAATTATAGGTTATTTCCACTGTTTTCTGATAAAGTCATTAGTTTAATGGAATGAATTCGAGGAAGGCTAATGCCAAAGAAACTTGTTCTTTTATTTTATTTTATTTTTTATTTAAATAAATCCTGTCTTGCTTGTTAAGTTTGCATTGAATAAACCAAAGTGACAGCTTTTGTTTTCAAATAAAATTTGCTGACAGCCGCGGAAGGTGGTATGGATCACTATTCCTTTCATTTCCCTGACTTGCCCCTACTCTCTTCCGACTCCCTTGAAAATTTATTTCTGTGAGTCTTTTAAAATTCAGATCCTATCGTTTGTAACAAATGATGTGAAGTCTTAGGTATAGTACTTGCAGTCTCTGTTTGTTAAAATGAAGGAAGAGGCCCTTCCAACACTTTGGGATTTTTATGAATGATTTACATCTGGTGCTAAAGTTCATAAATGAAACGTGGGGAAACCAGATGCTTCATTTCTTGACTGCATCGTGTCTGCACATACTGATGGTGAATTGAAAACAGAGATGCCTCATAAATCAACCAAATCTATTTTGGTACTCTCAATTTCCATTCGAAAGATCCATATAACTCCCAAACAAATGTAATAAAATTGGTTCCCGAGAAACCCTTTATGTTTCTCAGTGTGGACATGTTAATAAAAGACACTCTCCCTCCCTCCCTCCCTCCCCCCTCCCCCCCTCTCTCTGTGTCTCTCTGTGTGTATGTGTGTGTGCATAGGAAAGGGTGGAAATTGGGAAAGGGGAGATATGAGCACAATTAGAAAAAGGCAGCCTCTTTCTTGGAATAAAAATGGATTCAGAATAAATGGCTGGTCTAGGACAGGGGTCTCCAACCTTTGCAACTTTAAGTCTGAAGGACTTCAGCTCCCAGACTTCTCCAGCCAGCAAAGGTTTTGTGAAGATCTCTGGATTGGAAGGCTCTAAGTGGTAGCTTGTTTAGTTTCTGCCTAAATCTGGCACTTCCAAAGGAATCATGAGGAGATTTGGTCCTTTCAAAACATGTCTATGAGAGGACAGGCTGTTTACAAAATGGTCAGTACCTCTGCTGTTGTTGCCTTGTCCTTTGAAGACCTCTCTCTAGGCCAGGGGTTTCCAACCGTTGCAACTTTAAGTCTGAAGGACTTCAGCTCCCAGATTTCTCCAGCCAGCTTTACTGGCTGGAGAATTCTGGGAGCTGAAGTCCTTAAGACTTAAAGTTGCAAAGGTGGTTTGCACCCATGGTTTGCACCCATCCAAGAAAGGGACTGAGTTACTTGGCACTAAATTCACAGATTTCCTGGCTAAACATTTAAACTGAATAGTGGGGACAGAGAATCAATAGATAAAGAATATTTCTGTCCCCAGCAAACTAAAATTCATAGGGTTATCAGTGCGTGTAACATAGATAATTGTGCAGGTAATATTATCAACACTGCTGTCAAGCAAAACCAAACAATTAACAGTGGGTGCCATACCATGTACATGAACCATACAAGTGGCAAAGAAATAGGGGCAAAGAGAACCATAGTCAGGCATAACACAGGTTTCGTAGACAGAAAACACAGGGTCAATCAAAATGGACTCAAATGTCTATACACCAATGCACAGAGTATGAGGAATAAACAGGGTGAATTAGAAATTCAAGTAAATGAGGGCAGATACGATATTGTTGCCATTACAGAAACTTGGTGGGATGAAACCCACAAATGGAACATACAGCTAGAAGGATTTAAATTATTTAAAAGAAATAGACCAAATAAAAGAGGAGGTGGAGTTGCACTATATATAAGAAATAATTACATCTCTACAGAAATAGAGCACAACAATGATGAGAACTATCTTGAATGTATTTGGGTCAATATTAAAGGTTGGGGGGGGAATGATATTGTCATAGGTCTATACTACAGGCCACCCAACCAAGCAGAGGAAGTGGATGTACTTTTTGCTAACCAGCTAACTAAGGTATGTAGGAAGCACACTGCAATAGTAATGGGAGATTTTAACTACCCTGACATCAATTGGGAAACAAACTCTGCACCAAGTGGAAGATCCAACAGGTTCCTAACAAACCTAGCAGACAACTTTGTTTCCCAAAAGGTAGAGAAGGGAACAAGGGGATCAGCAATATTGGACTTAATTCTCACTAACAGAGAGGAAATGATAGAAGGTGTAGAAGCTACAGGAACTTTGGGGGCAAGCGATCATGAAATACTGGAATTCAACATTATGCAAACAAAAGTAGTTGAACAAAGTCAAACTAGAGTCTTAGACTTCAAGAGAGCTAATTTCAACAAACTCAGAGAGAGCTTGGGAAGGATTCCATGGATGAGAATCCTCAAGGGGAAAACAACTCAAGAAGCTTGGGAAATTTTGAAAAATGAGATTATAAAAGCCCAGTCCAGCGCAATACCAATGAAGAAGAAAAATAACAGTTCCCAAAAGAAACCAGCATGGCTGCATAAAGAACTCTCTGACAAATTGAAAGACAAAAAGGATAAATATAAAAAGTGGAAAAAGGGGGACATAACCAAGGCAAAATATCAGCAAATAGCCCGAGCCTGTAAAGATGAAGTGAGGAAAGCTAAGGCTCACAATGAAGAAAGGCTTGCCAAAAAAGTAAAAAATAACAAAAAAAGCTTCTTCCAACATGTTAAAAATAAGAAAAAAGTTAAGGAAACAATTGGTCCACTGCTGGGAGAAAATGGCAAGAAGATGATAAGCAACAGGGAGAAAGCAGAACTATTTAACTCTTTCTTTGCATCTGTCTTTACACAAAGGGATAAAACAGTCCAATCAATCAAAAACAGCACCACAAATATCAGATTAGGAACACAAGTTGAAATAGAGAAGAAAATGGTAAGTGAGCATCTGTCTGCCCTGGATGAGTTCAAATCACCAGGACCGGATGGATTACACCCCAGGGTTCTGAAGGAACTGGCAGACGAGATCTCAGAACCACTGAACTATATCTTTCAGAGATCCTGGAGCACCGGGGAACTGCCAGAAGACTGGAAAAGAGCAGATGTGGTTCCCATCTTCAAAAAAGGAAAAAAAACAGATCCAGGAAACTATAGACCCATCAGCCTGACCTCAATACCAGGAAAGATTCTGGAAAAGATAATTAAACAACAAATAAGTGAACACCTAGAAGCAAACAAAGTAATAGCCAAAAGCCAACATGGGTTTGTCAAAAACAGATCATGCCAGACGAATCTAATTGCATTCTTTGACAAAGTAACAAAATCAGTGGACCAGAGGAATGCTGTTGATATAATTTACCTGGACTTCAGTAAGGCATTTGATAAAGTAGACCATAACCTACTATTAGATAAAGTAGAAAATTGTGGGTTAG
The DNA here is from genome assembly GCA_039707465.1 of Rhabdophis nuchalis. Lineage (NCBI taxonomy): Eukaryota > Metazoa > Chordata > Lepidosauria > Squamata > Natricidae > Rhabdophis > Rhabdophis nuchalis. The sequence continues at coordinate 61,104,801 of CM077643.1, read as the reverse complement.
ACAGCACCACCACCAAATGGATTCGTAACTGGCTGACCAACCGCACTCAACGTGTAGTCCTCAATGGAACTGCATCTACATGGAAGGAAGTATGCAGTGGAGTCCCCCAAGGCTCTGTTTTAGGCCCAGTACTCTTTAACATCTTCATCAACGATTTGGATGAGGGGATAAATGGGGAACTCATCAAATTCGCAGACGACACCAAGCTGGCAGGAATAGCCAACACTCCAGAAGATAGGCTTAAGATACAGAAGGATCTAGACAAACTTGAACATTGGGCACTGTGTAATAAAATGAAATTCAATTGTGAAAAAAGTAAGGTCCTACATATAGGCAAGAAAAACCAAATGCACAAGTACAGTATAGGTGGTACCTTGCTCAATAGTAGCAACTGTGAGAGGGATCTCGGAATCCTAGTGGACAACCATTTAAATATGAGCCAGCAGTGTGCAGCAGCTGCCAAAAAAGCCAACACAGTTCTAGGCTGCATCAACAGAGGGATAGAATCTAGATCGCGTGAAGTGTTAATGCCACTGTATAGTGCCTTGGTAAGGCCACACTTGGAATACTGCATACAGTTTTGGTCGCCACGATGTAGAAAAGACGTGGAGACTCTGGAAAGAGTGCAAAGAAGAGCAACCAAGATGATTAGAGGACTGGAGACTAAGACATATGAAGAACGGCTGCAGGAACTGGGTATGTCTAGTTTGATGAAGAGAAGGACCAGGGGAGACATGATAGCAGTGTTCCGATATCTCAGAGGGTGCCACAAAGAAGAGGGAGTCAAACTTTTCTCCAAGACACCTGGGGGCAGGACAAGGAGCAATGGGTGGAAACTAACCAAGGAGAGAAGCAACTTAGAACTAAGGAGAAATTTCCTAACAGTAAGAACAATTAACCTCTGGAACAGCTTGCCTCCAGCAGTTGTGAATGCCCCAACCCTGGAAGTCTTTAAAAAGATGTTAGACAGCCATTTGTCTGAAATGGTATAAGATTCCTGCCCATGCAGGGGGTTGGACTAGAAGACCTACAAGGTCCCTTCCAACTCTGCTATTGTATTGTATTGTATTGGTCTAGGAGATCACTGCAGAAGGTGTAACATTTAGCAAAACAGATTAGGGAATCTGCCAAAACATTAGGCAATCTTAACCATGTGTTCAAAAGCAGGCTATGAATTAGGAAAGAAAAAACTTTCTGTAGCACTGCTACCCTGGATATCATACAAATACATGTGTGAGCAGTGTCACCACTGGTGTCCCATGCTTATTTTTTTCTTTTGGAATATCTTCCATCTTTGAGGCAAATTGTTTAGTTATTAGGAACATTTTTATCCTGTTCTTTCAACCATACAGAAGGAGCTCCCAAGGCAGTGCACAGAAAATGGCAAGATCCTTAAATTTACAACCTTTAAAAAAATAGGGAAAAGGCTAGGAAGAAAAGGGGAAAAGTCAGTTCTCTACACGCAAACACAAATCCACGCCATATTATTTACAAACAGATTCAATTTACACAATATGCCAACTCTCTTCTAGGTGCTGAAAAAGCCATCCATATAATTCCCTCCTTCATTTTTTCACCCATACAAAAACTCAGATAAATTAGACTGGGGTGTCCAAACTTGGCAACATGAGGACATATGGACTACAATTCCCAGAATTCCCCAGCCAGCCATACAATATATGAGTAAAATTAAACTCTCACTTGCTGGGCTCCAGAATCTCATGCCTGTAATGATGGCATTGAGAGCAATGCCCTTTAACTTTGCGCATAATGCAGTTTCTTGTTAGACCTTACATAGTACATAGTCCTCTCTGCCATCACCCTTTCTTTTGGATGAAAAAAAATGAATTAATCAGATTTTTCTCCTTCAGAAAATCAGATTGGGAGTGGGTTAGGACTCTCTAGCCCAGGGGTCTGCAAAGTTGGCTCTTTTAAGACTGGTGGACTTCAACTCCCAGAACTCTGGGAGTTGAAGTCCACCAGTCTTAAAAGAGCCGACTTTGCAGACCCCTGCTCTAGCCCAGTTTAGCTACTTGCTTCTAAATGGAGCATAATGATACTGGTATTGTTTATAATAAGATTAATGTTCTATATTTATTCAATTTCTACAACCTCTCATCTTATACAAGTGATTTTGGGAAGCCGAATGATGAGTAAAGAAAATTAAAATCTATAGCATGACTCTTGACTTTAGGAACTTTATATGCATGACTACAGAACCCCATGCCTATCCCATAGAACTGCAGGATCAGAAGGGATCTCGGAGGTCTTCTAGTCTAACCCATTGCCCAAGGTAGGATATCTTATTGCATCTTGGACAAATGGCTGTTCAATCCTTTTTTCCAGCATCTACAACTCTGAAAGGAAAGCTATTCTCACAATCAGGAAATTTCTCCTTAATTCCAAGTGAATTGTTTTAGTCTTTACAAAACCAGGGAAGGTCCCTTCTGAAATATTTTACATGCTTCTCCCACCCCCACCTGTGGACTGAACTATCTCTTTTCAGACTGCCTTTGTCCTATCTCCCAAGTACCCCTATATCTTATATAACATTGCATGGATGGAAGGATGAATGGATGAATGAATCAGACAGCCAGACAGACATACCATTTCCATTGAATCCCGTGGAGGATTCACAGTGCTAGCCTACAGTTTTGAATGCATCCCAGGGAAACTATGGGGGATGTTGATTTGAGGGACAGTCAATTCATTTCAGTGTTGAATGCAGAATGGAACGTATCCCTGCCTAGTTGAAGTCCAATTTCGTGGGGCAATTCAGGTGCTGATAAAGATTCCAGCCTGAGGTGTTAAAAAGACCACTGCTAGATAGAGAAAATAACACGTGTTTAACTGGACCAAAAGTTTGAGCTCAATATAACATAAGGTGGTTTCACTGAAACTTATTACAATTCACCAACAAAGTTTTTTTTCATACTGAACTGCCTTTTTCAAAACAGGTCAGAAAAAATGCAAAAAAGATTGCAGTATGTTATCTTCTTTGTGCATTGAAGTATTTATCATTCTGCATATGAACATTTACAATACACTATTTCATCTTAAGTTGAAATAATCATTCACCCCCTGCATAGGTTTTCAAAGGAAAGAGAGATGCAAAACACACTGTAATCTGAAAGGAGACATCTGGAATACAATGCTTTATTAGTTACAATTGTTACTGAATTCATGTATAATCCATCCTTTCCCCTGACCATGAAGCTTCAGGCATATTAAGTGGGGCTCCCAGACAGGCTCCTGTGTATCTGAAGAAACTTGCTGTATCATATATCTTCTGGTTATGCCATGATGTTAATACTCCAATAAACAAAAATTGAAGTAATGAAGATTGATAGAAGCTGCCATGAAGACATTTGAATATTTGCTTAAATGACAGAATGATCAATGGTGAGGCACAAGATAACTCAACCTTACACTATATGGTCCTGATGCTGTGGACATAGTATATTTGGGCTTTAGCAAGACATTTGTCAAAGTAGACCACAACCTACTTTTTGGTAAGCTAGAAAAACATGGGATAGACACCATCATCACCAAATGGATTTGTAATTGGCTGACAAACTATACTCAATGAGTAGTCCTTAATAGTACCACATTTACATGGAGGGAAGTAAACAGTGGGGTGCTACAAGGTTTCATCTTAGGCCCAGTACTCTTCAATATCTTCATAAATGACTTAGATGATGGAATAGAAGGGGAACTCATCAAATTTGCAGATGACACTAAGCTGGCAGGAAAGCCAACATGTCAGAAGATAAACTCAGAATCCAAAAAGATCTTGAACGATGGGCCTGATCTAACAACATGAAATTTAATGGGGAGAAAAGCAAGGTTTTACATCTAGGAAGGAAAAACCAAAGGCACAAGAACAGAGTAGGTGAAACCTGGCTCAAAGACAGTAACTGAGAGGGACCTTGGAGTCCTAGTGGATGATCACTTAAACATGATCTAGCAACATGCGGCAGCAGCAGTGGTGGGTTCCAGATCCCGTTCTAACCAGTAGGGTTAGAACAGGCCTAGCGGCATTCACATGAACATGCGCAGCACACATGCATGCATCTTACCATCCAGCAATGCCTCCACAAGCCTCCACGATGCTCCAGCTGCTTGGCGGAGCATCACGCAGGTGCTGTATGCGCCGTGCACGTGCGTGGAAGCACCAAACAGTTTAAAGACAGGTAAGGAATGCGGGTGGGCAGGGGGTCCTCCAGAGCACCATACCAGAATGGAACCCGGTGCTCCAGGCAGGCTCCGGTACGCCCATAACAGGGCGTACCACCTGCAACACACCACTGGGCAGCAGACAAAAAAGCTATTACAATCCTTGGTTGTATAAGCAGAGGCATAGAATCAAAAACACCTGAAGTAGCATATGAAGTATTAGTGACACTTTATAAAGTCTTAGTAAGGCCATACCTGGAATACTGCATACAGTTTTGGCCAACGCATTATAAAAAAGATGTTGCATGTTTGGAAAAGGTGCAAAGAAAAAGCTAAGATAATTAAAGGTCTGGAGACTAAAACATATGAAGAACAGTTGCAGGATTTGGATTAGAGAAAAAAAGGACTGGGGGGAGGGACACGTGATAACAGTATTCCAGTATTTGAGGGGCTACCACAAAAAGAAAGGGATCAATTTGTTTTTCAAAGCACCAGAAGGCAGGACAAGAAACAATGGATAAAAATTAATCAAGGATAGAAGCACCTGGAATTAAGGAGAAACTTCCTACCATGATTCCCCAAAACTATGACATGTCCCGCTAATAAGGCCATGCCACATTTTTCCTTGTGGGCAAAAATGTAAGCCCTCTCCCACAAATAATCCCCTGGACAACCGCTTACTCTGGCCAGGCAGAGCACCATTCACTGACATAGGGAGTATCCCTAAGGTGCCAAGCCACGTGGCACTCTGCCAGCCCTCCAGCTCCCATGGCTTGGCACATTCGGGATACCCCCTAGGTCAATGCATGGAGTTCTGCCAGCTGAAGAGGGGGGTTGCACAAGCGCCTGCTCTGCTCCCAGCTTCCATGCCTCCCAGCCTCACCATGCCCTTGGCCAGGATTAGGGTGGCACCGCTGCTGCCACCGCTGCCACCGAGCTCCAAGTAAAACTTCTTCTCCGGCTTCCAAAGTCCGGAACTCAGCTTCCGATTCTTCTAGCAGCGGCTACTCTAGGAATGTGTTCTATGGTCTTCCAGAAGACTGCCCATAACATAGAACACACTCCTAGAGTGGCCCCTGCTAGAAGAATCAGAAGCTGAGTTCTGGATTTTGGAAGCCGGAGAAAAAGTTTTACTTGGAGCTTGGTGGCAGCGGCGGCAGTGCCCTAGTCCTGCAAGGGCTCCATGGCACAGGACCTAGTTATTTGCGGGATCGTATCCTGCCCCATACATCCCTTCGGTCGATTCGCTCACACAGAGAGGGACTTCTCCGGGTGCCGTCCACTAGGCAATACCAGCGGGCGATGCCCAGGGGAAGGGCCTTCTCTGTGATGGGCCCGACCCCCTGGAACGACCTACCCCCAGATATTAGAACGACCACGGACCTCCGCACCTTCCGCCAAAAAGTAAAAACTTATTTATTCCATCAGGCCGGTTTGGCCTAATCGACGCTCCTTGCCCCAGTCTGTTTTTTGCAAATTATCGATTTGGTTTTAATGGGTTATAATTTTAATGTTTTAAATTCTTGTACAGGGTAATTTAATTCGTTTTTAACTTTGTATGTCTTGTATGTTTTTAGATAGTTTTTTAATTTTCCTGTACACCGCCCCGAGTCCCTTCGGGGAGAGGGGGGCGGTTTATAAATGTAATAAATTATTATTATTATTAAGGAGAGCTGACCAAGGGCATGGTGAGGCTGGGAGGCATGGAAGCTGGGGGCAGAGCAGGCGCTTGTGCAACCCCTCTCTCCAGCCGGGCAGAGCTCCATGCATTGACCTAGGGGGTATCCCAAATGTCCCAAGCCGTGGGAGCCGGGGGGGTGGACAGAGCACCACATGGCTTGGTGCCTTAGGGATACTTCCTAGGTCAGTGAATGGTGCTCTGCCTGGCTGGAGAGGGGGTTTGCTGGGTGGCTGCTCATGAGCATGGTCACCTCAAGGCTGCTTCACCCCTGAGGCTGTGCCCAGCTCTTTGGGAGACTGGTCTCATGGGAGCAGCCACCCAGCAACCCCAAAACAATAAGCCCTCCCCCTCTAATAAGCCGAAGGCCATATTTCGTGGGTCAAAAAAATGTAAGACCCTGTCGTATTTTCAAGGAAACACAGTAACATTGAGGATAATTAACCAGTGGAACAGCTTTGCCTTCAGAAGTTGTGGGTGCTTCATTACTGGAAGTTTTAAAGAAGAGACTAGATAATCACTTGTCTGAAATGGTTTAGGGCAGGGGTCTGCAAAGTTGGCTCTTTGAAGACTGGTGGACTTCAACTTCCAGAATTCCCCAGCCAGCTTTGCTGGCTGGGGAATTCTGGGAGTTGAAGTCCATCATTCTTCAAAGAGCCAACTTTGCAGACCCCTGGTTTAGGGTCTCTTGCTTGAGCAGGGGGCTGGATTAAAAGACCTACAAGGTTCCTTCTAGCTCTATTCTTATTCTAAATGAGGGTTGTGGAAAGTCCTAACACATCAAGTAAGTAATTGATTGAAGAAATCTAATCCAGAAGAAACCAGGCATCATCCATGGATCCCAATTTCTCTCTCACCTACAATGGGCTGGCTTCATTGTCTACCCAGATAACCATCAGTTTCAGCATGCAGAAATATAACAGCATACAGAAATATCACCAGGGTAGGGCTATTAAGGTGATGCTACTGATAGTACATGGGCAAGAGTTTAGAATCTGATGGGGCAGAGCAGGACTACATGGTTTTCACTGGGTTTTTTTTTTAATTGAATTATGCTTACAATGCCACTAGGCAATTTTAATTTCTGGATTGGATGTTCTTATGATGAATGGATCTTTCAGTGGGATTAGCTACTATTCCACTTACTTCTGCATTTGAGTTAATGATTGTGCAAGCTAGTGAAAAAGGAAGAGGAAGATAGTTTGCAATGTCAATGTGTTATTTTTAGTACTTTAAGGTAGCCATGTTGTCTTAAAGGGATCTTGTTAAATTTGTCTCTATACTTCTGCCCTGAAGTCCTGTCTTAAATGGGACAATTGTCCTTAAGCTTAACATGTTCTGGCTTTCTTTTCATGCTTTCAGGAACTTCCTCAAACTGACACTACCATTCTCTATTCTCCCTTGGTTACCATTCTGTTCAAAATATGTCCTTTCCTAATACAAATCTCTATATGTCATAAAACACAAAGGGAAGTGCTTTTCATGCCAAATATCAGAAGAGTGCTCTCTTTTTCTCAAATGCCCAAATAACCAAAACGATGTGTTCATTTGAAATTCCATTCATGTAGGCCCTAATAAAAGCTATTATAAAATACAATTGTGTGGAGACAAAAAGAGAGATAATATCGCTATAGCTCAATATAAAATTTAAGTAATTAAGACATGAAAACTATTACACAATTTACTTTGAATGTGGCATGAATAGTAAAACATTTAACCATTACTTGCCCAATTTTTCATGCTTAAAAAAAAGATTGTAACACACTCTGCTAAAGGCCTTCTCTCCATAATCTTTTTCTAAATAACAAAGGGAAATTTACAGGGATAAAGTCTAAATATATCTCAGGAAGGACATGTTTTCCTTTTGCATAAAACACAATAATTTCCCTCCCACTAAAAGATGCCAAAATGATAAAATTAGTCAATGGTAGAAATCAAGAATGAAAAGTTACGCCATTAATAACCTCACTATGCATCATCATTTTGCTCCTTCTCTATTTTGGTCTGGTATGATAAGAGGGAACATATCTCTCCTTTTTGTTTGTTTACAGATTGGATATACATTTATTGGTAAGTCCTCAGACTTATGACGCTGTCAAAATCATTGTCAGCTGCAGGACTCCCCTGATTGGCTAAGACGCGAACAGACTTTCAGCAGGAAAACACAGCCTTCTGATTGGTTCAGGTTTTCACAGCTATATATAAAGAGCTGTCAGACAGCCAATGTGGTTGCTGGTTCGGGAGTTGCACTTAGCACTGTTAGCTGTTACAATAAAGGTTGTTTACAGTGCAACCTGCCTTGCCTAGTTCTCCATTCAGAGCATAGATACTAGATTCCCTATTTGTTTTTCTTTCTCTCTTCCATAAAGTAGTTATTCTTCTTTCTATCAAAGTCTCTGTTCAGCCTTTCCCATAAGGGTAGGGAGATAGATGGTGACTAGGGAACTCGGAGTTGAAGTCCAAACACCTTAAAGTTGCCAAGGTTAATAAACACTGGTCTATATTAACCCTGAGCCCTGGCCACAGGTGGCAACTACACCAGGGAAATCATCCAGATCTTCAAGAAATAGCCCTAGGCTCTTGGTGAGCTATTAAGATTGTATAAACTCCTCTTTCGAGGTTATACTATGTGTATTTTGGCACACTTTGCATCCAGCCTGTTTTTTCTTTCTTTCTGTCATTAAACTGAGAAAGAGGAAGGGTTGAATGTTGATCTATGCACATGTTTGGGATTCTCTTTTTTTATCTCTCCATCTTCTGAAAAGGGAATGAAAGTATTGGACCATTATCAGGATTGGCATCAGTCATTTTGTCTCCTGTGCTGACTTCTTGCACTACGGAATTTACATCCATACACTATGCTTCTTTTGTACAATTTAGCAGCACCCGCTGCATAATCTAACAACACCTTTCCTGGTTTTTTAATAAGGTGCCTTGTTTCATCACATCTACTGGCAAGGAATAGTTTCTTTTGTTTCGTTTTGGGTGCCTTTCACTGGATCACAGTATCCCCAGGCAAAGTCAGCTATTGTTTAATGCTTCAGTAGGTGGCACTCTTTCCTTTGAATCCAGTGGATACCCTCAGCACAAAAGTGGTACATTCAGTAGCCTTGATGGAGGCTCTGTCGCGAGTGTATGCATCGGTGTATAATATGTGTACGTTTTTGCACTTATGGGCATTTGTTTCTCTCTGCTTCCTTCATATATTCCCATTTGACCCAAAATACCTGCTTGCCAGGATCACGAGCCTTCCTAGATGCCCTATGTATGAATTCAAATCGATGGTAAATTCCCCTCTTTCTTTCCTCTTAAGAATATGCACATAATTGTATCAGACTTGCACTTGTTTTATAGCAATGACCAGCCAAGAGTTCTTTGTGTTAAATCTTGTAGCATCTTATAGCCTATACCAGTAATGGCTAACATTTTTCGGCTCATGTGCCAAAAGCGGGAGGAATGCAGGGGAGACTTGCGTGGGCGTGCCACACCCATAATGCTATGTGCATGGCCCCCTGCTTTTGGAGCACTTTTTTTGCCCTCCCCAGGCTCCAGAGGCTTTCTAGGAGTCTGGGGAGGGTGAAAACAGCCTCCCCACTACCTCCAGAGGCTTCAGGAGCCTCCCTGAAACCTTCAAAAGGGCAAAAAACGGCCTCAAAGAAGACCTAAATCAGCTGGCCAGCACACGCATGCGTGCTGGCGCTGACAGGGCAACGCCTCGCATGCCCTAAGAAATGGTTCAGTGTGCCACTTGTGGCACCCATGCCATAGGTTCACCATCACGGGCCTATACAATCTCTTGCTTCAGGACATGATGGTATAATTCACTGGAATTATATGATACAATTGGACTCAGGGTTTTTAGGACAGAGAGGAGGACTCTTGGTTAGCTAGAACTCACGGCTGTCCTTGGATGACTATGTGACAGCCGTGACCAGGGGGGCCTTTTACCAGATTCACCTGGTATGCCAATTGCACCCCTTTCTTGACCGGGACGCCCTCTGCACTGTCACTCAAGTGCTCGTTACGTCCCGCCTAGACTATTGTAATGCTCTCTACATGGGGCTCCCCTTGAGGTGCATCCAGAGGCTCCAGTTAGTGCAGAATGCAGCTACACGGGGGATTTTGGGAGCTTCACGATGCTCCCATGTAACAACTCTCCTGCACGAGCTGCACTGGCTGCCGGTGGCCTTCCGGGTGCACTTCAAGGTGCTTGTCACCATCTTTAAATCGCTCCATGGCACGGGGCCTAGTTATTTGTGGGACAGTCTCCTGCCACACATCTCCCACCGACCGATCCGCTCCCTCAGGGTGCCAACCGCCGGTCAATGCCGGCTAGTGGTGCCCAGGGGAAGGGCCTTCTCTGTGGCAGGGCCAGCCCTCTGGAACGACCTACCCCCTGAACTTCGTACTATCACAGACCTTCCCCTCTTTCGCCGCTCACTTAAGACGTACTTCTGCCACCAAGCTGGTCTAGCTTAGAGCTTAGAGCTCAGATGCGATATAATTTTAGCAAATTAGGGAATGGATTTTAGAATTTTATTAATGGGAATATTTTTAGCACAGGTTATTTAATTTAATTCATTTTAAATATTGTCATTGTATTTATTGTTATTTGTTGGTGATTTTTAATTTCCTGTGCACCGCCCTGAGTCCATCTTTTTTTTTTATATATTGAAAAAGTTTTATTGAGTTTTACAATTTTTCCAAGTAGGGTAAGGGTAAGGTGTGAAAAAGATATTTTGAGAACTTTCACGTCAAGATCGTTGGCCCCCTCCGGGGCTTCATGACAAAATATAAATGATACAAAATTTCAGTAGTACTACAAAGTGAAGAGAAGTCATACATCATTGTAAAATTCTGTGCTGGCAATCATATACAAACATCCAAACAAAAATTATACTATATTAAAAAAAGTCATTTTTTAGATCTAAGTCTCTTAGCAATTGTATCTTCTTGCTCTCCTCCCTGGCCCCCAGTGGGCGGCCCCCTCTGTTCTTCCATTTTCATCCTCCAGGATTGAGGAATGTTTTTTAAGAAAGGCTTCCGCCTCTGCAACTGTTTTAATCCTCACTCTCCCTCCTTCCCAGAACATCAACATCCCTTCTGGCATCACCCACATAAACCAGATCCCCTGTTTGAATAATTTTTTAGATAAGAAGGAATATTTCCTCCTTACCTCTCTAATCTTTTTCGGGATCTGCTTCAAGATAGCAACTTCTTTTTGTTGATAGATTAAAGGACCGTCTCTCTGCGCCCTCAAAATTCCCTCCCTTGTCGACCTTCTAACAAATTTAATATGTATCTCTCTGGGTACTTCATTTATCCTGGCATATGCTGAATTTATTCTACATACCAAATCAATATCCCCCCTGATCTCCTCTTTGGGTTTATGTAAATAGTCTGCTAAAATTGTACTCATAAGATCAGCTAGGCTTTCACCAGGTTCTTCAGAAATATTTTGAAATCTTAAAAAATATGACATCCTTTTAAAATCCATCCTAGACATATGACCAGTTAAATCACCAATTTCAGTATTAACATTTTTAAGCTCTCTCCTTGCCCCAGCCAGCCCCTCCACCAACTCTTCAGTCTTCTGTGTGTTCTGCATTAATTTCTTCTGTGTCTCCAAAAGTTCTAATTTGGAACTGCAGTGGTCTTTTCTAAGTTCTTTAATCTCCGTTACCAAAGATTGCAATACTTCTTCCATAGCTGTTAATCTTGCATCCGTATCTGGTTTTTCTGGTTGCTTTTTTGAAGCCATGGTGAGTAGTATAAATCAGTGTCAATAAAATGGCATTTATTGGGTGCGGCCGGTGAGGCAAGTCCAAGAGCAGAATCCAATAAGCAAAGTCAAACTTATAAAATCCAGAGAGAAAACCAAATTTTACACTCAAATTATAAAAAAGAAGGCACTTCAGGGAAGGAATCAATTAATCAATTACCACAAATCAGCCATTAAAAGAGAGAGGCAGTCCACGTCACAAAGGGATGTCGGAAATTTTCCATGAAGAATAAGTCTCCTAAGAACAAAGGGACGCCATCTTCCCCCGCCCAATCTGAAAGCCACGGGGAGAGAGCAGCGAGGTTGGCTTGCTAGGAAGGGTCCCAGCAAGCCAACCTTACGGGGGGGGGTTCCTTTGAAAGGAACCCCGCCCCGTTTGGGGCCGCAAAAACGACAAAATGGCGGACGAGTCCCAGGACTTGACCGTCGCCGCCGGCAGACCGGAAGTCTCTCAAGTCCATCTTGATGGAGATAGGAGAGGCATATAAATCGAATAAATAAATAAATAAAAATAGAACTCGCTCCCAACACATATCCATAATGGTCCTTCTGGCTTAGAATTTTAGCATCTGCAGACTCTAGAAGGCCACAGGATAGATGATAGTCCAATGATATCCTGAGATCCCATAGAATGAGTTCACACTGCATATCAAGGGATATCACAGAGATGCAACCATATGAATTTCAGGAAAAGTAGAAAACTCATGGACAGAGACAGTGAAAAATGATGCTAAAATGAATTGTTTGCTGCGAAATATGATAGATTTCTAACTCAAAAAAATGCACGAAGTATTATTATATTTTTAAAATATAAAAATGAATGTTTTTGATAAAAGATTATGGACAAAACTTATGAGGATTACTTGGAGACACTTGAAAACAAAAAGCCTGAAGAAGAGCCTAAGAATGTAGAGAGAGATGGTAGCTGTCTTCAAAGAAGTAGACTAGATAACCAGGTATATGGAAATAATGTATCCCTTCATTGGCAGGATCTAGACTAGATGAAATCTGGACTTCATGACAATCCTTACTCTTAATGTCTCTACGTAATGAAAGTAGTGTTTAAAATGCTTTTTCTATAAAATTACTAGATCAAGGTTAGTTGATAATGTACAAATTTAAAATTGTCTTTACTCTTGGACATTCACAGAAACCATTTTCAGTTCATGCTCATTTAGTATCTAATACCAACAATTCATATAAGCGAATTTCAGTTCAAAACACTTCCATACTACCATCATGGATAAGAAATTTATGATATTCTCTATATGGCAGGAAATTACCTAATCAGCTTTGTTAAATCTAGGTTTGATGAAGGTATTATTGCCAGTACTGGTTGCATCTAAAACAAATCTGTGTCTCCTCATAGACTAGAAACTTTTCATTTAATCCTGCATCAAACATTGCTATGATTAAAATGGTGCTAAAAATGCCTGTACCATAAGAAGATAAACTATATGTCCCAATAATTGGCTATTAAATTTAGCATCTGGACAGAAGTCTAGGCCAGCAAACAAGACTGATTATGATCTCCTTTTTTAACTTAATTAATCTTAATATTTTTATCTTGCTTTTATCTTGCTTTTAAAAATACTCAGATCCTTTTTCTAGTGCAGATGGAAAAGTACATCACATTTCTTCAAAAATTATAGTAATTATTTGAGATTTCATGGGTACATTTGTAGAAATTAACATATGTGGATTGGTTGAAAATATGTGCCCTTTCTGTTCTCTTTTTGGTGTTGCATTTCCTCTTCTTTTTTTTTCTTAAAAAAGGGGAAAAATCCAACGTACAACTTAGTGTGTATTGTTAGCTGTTCAGGTGGGTAGTTGTTTTGTTAAATGCATGGCACTGCAGAGGAAGAGGAGGAGGAGGAGGAGGGGGAAGTACCCTGTTTCCCCAAAAATAAGACCTTCCCAGATAATAAGCCCAATCTCGCTTTTGAGCGCATGCGCTAAAATAAGCCCTCCCGGAAAATGAGGTGACCACACTTGCCATCTCCTGCACCTCATAAATAATAAGACCTCCCCAAAAATAAGGCCAAGCGCTTATTTTTGGGAGTCAAAAGAAAATAAGACTCTGTCTTATTTTCAGGGAAACACAGTGGTGGTGGTGGTGGTGGTGGTGGTGGTGGTGGTGGTGGTGGTGGTGGTGGTGGTGGTAGTAGTAGTAGTAGTATTTGTAAAATAAAGGAAAGCTTATCCTGTCCTCAAAACATGAATCTTTAGCTGTTACTATTCTGATCAATATGATCCTGCCAAGCAAGGAAATTGTCAACATACTGGAGCTTCATTGGTCTTTCCTGAAATGCCATATATTTTTCGGAACTGATTTAACAATTAATTTTCTTTCTTGCTGAAATTTTCTGTTCTCCATGCAATGAGGTGCGCAGGGAAGCAGTGTTCCAAATCAGTTGGCGTAGGTAAAAAATACTTTCCTGGATGGTTTTTCAGAAATGGTGATGGTTATTTTATAATTTGTGTTTCTTACTTATTAACTAGAGCATTTAAAAGATAAAATTAAAGGCATGGATCTTGATCTTCTTTACAATAGTAATAAATGCAGAGATGGGTGTCACATAATGTAACAATCGGTTTACCCAGAACCGAAAATGTGAGTGTGCATGAGTGTGGCTTCAAGCACACGGCGATTATATAGGATGGGATAGAGCCAGGGCAGGTCTAGCTGCTGGTCGGAACTACAAGTTTGCCCAAATCGGTCTGAACTGACAGGAGCCCACCTCTGAGTAAACACATTTATACTTACCTTCTAGCTCTCGCATTATATCTAGGATACTTTCTTTCCATATTCTACCTTTTTAATAATCAAACCTGTAAATCACATTTATTTTTCCACTTCTAGTCACTAACAAAAATGTGTGGGCTTTTTCTGATCCACAAAATTGGGTTTGTGATTTTAAACAAATAAACAAACAACAAACAATACTTTAGGTTTGGTTGCCATCAACTGCACTAGGTCCTGAATTATGGTGGTCCATAATGCAATTTTGCTGCATTCACATATTAAATGTGAAACAGTTTCAACTTAGTTGTTGCAAAGTTGGCAGTTTGGATTGCCAGTGGATTTTTTTTTAATCTTTGCTTTCATGGCATTAGTTTGCAGTGCTCGTTCTTGAGCAGTTCAGTTTCTTTCTTGTTATTTATTATTATTACACTAGCTGTTCCTGGCCATGCGTTGCTGTGGCCCAGTCTGGTTAAATGGCCAAACAATCTGTGTGTAGATCTACACCTGCACACACAAACACATACACACAACCAACATATAACCACCTACCTACCTACCTACCTACCGTATCTATCCCTATAGCTCCCTACCTCCCTACCTACTGTGTTTCTCCTTGAATATTATGGACAGAGTATTTTATGTCATAAAGGATGACATAATACCTGTAGCCCACTGCTCTCTCTGTATCCATCTACCTACCTTTTTTACAATTTTTTACATTTCCATTGCGTGTACCTGGCACAAGTGTGACATCTACACAATCTATATATATCATTGGTGCTGTATTTGAAAGGAACGTTGTGTGAAAATTTGGAAACGATCGGTCCAGTACTTTCGGAGATTAACGGTTTTGAACAAACTCATAATTACATTTTTATTTATATAGATTATTATTGCTATTATTGGCTTGTGTTGCTTACAGCATAATAGTATAATCGAGATAGACATCAATTCGAACGATATTAATGAAGGTTAATCAATATATAAAAGGGTTAGTTGCATAAATGACCAAGTTGAGTTAGACACAGATGAGGCTGCTTTATCTATACTCCCTGGAGCCTTCTTGTCAATACATGAAGTAGGTTGGAGAAAAGTCAGTTTAGCCCTGAAACGTTTGGTGTAACCATTGAAACAATCAATGTGTTTGAAAGCTAAATTGTATTCTTGTAAAGTTTATATAAAAATTGACTCCCTATATACAATCTTTTGGAATAATAGTGCATGCATCTAAGAATCATCTCTTGGATTGTCTATTGTTTTCCCCTTCTGGAATTGCTGGCTGATCAACTGGATCAATCACCACAGAGAAATCTGGGAAGGGACTTAATCCCGGTGAGCAAGAGCAGTTTGCAGCCAAAGATCCTGGATTCAAACTTTACCATCTTCTCTTAATAGAATTAGGTTATAGTCTCTATAGAGAATCTTGAACTCTAGATCTTTTATAAATTTAACACTGTGTAAAAAAATAAAGGTGGCAGATATTAACCTGGTGTCTTTTCTTTCTCTCTTTTTCTGAAGGCCTGAAGGCCCTTTGGAAAGTGAAGTAAAAATGGAGAAAAAGCTGTATATAGGTGGAGAATTTATACATTTCTCTTTTACAGGTGTCCCTGTCCTGAATGTGGTAGAGCAGGGTGTCAAACTCGATTTCATCGAGGCCTGCATCAGGGTTGTATTTGACCTCGGGGGCCAGAGTGGCCGAGGCCAGCCTGATGTCACTTGTGTTGAGGGCCAAGTGGTGGCCCAAGTGCTCTAGCAGCGAAAATGGGCTCCAGAGCTTGATTTTTTTTAGCTGTGACAAGTCTCCTGCTGCCCTCTGTCCGTGAATATGGAGCTTGGGAGAGCTGCATCTCTTAGAAAATGTCCCTTGTATTTACATATGGGCATAATGCCCTGCCTGTATCAAAGAAGTTGAAGAAATAAAAATGACATGAGGAGTCATTCCCCCAGGCATCATTTGTATCTCAGAACAATTTGCATCTCAGCAATTTATAAATCTGACACTTCAGAATGGAGCAAGGATTTGCATGCTTTCCATGCCTAAAAGAAAAACATGGGTGGGAGAGGACAAAGGTCACCACGAAACAGTAGGGCTGTTTTTATAGGAAGGTTGGGGAGCAATCAGAATATTTCTATGCATCGTAGGACAATGTTATCTTTTAGCTTTGCATTTTTCTGATCATTGTAATGTTGATCTTTGCCTTAAAAAAACAGAAAAATGGCTGGGTTAAGGAATATCATATATAAATAGATACATTAGAAGAAACAGCTTAAGAACTGAATATGTTCTGAAAATTGTGTGAAAGGATGGATACCAATATTTGCATAGACTTTAAAAAAAATTGCAAACTCATGCAAATTCAGGATGAAACCAACTTTCATTCTCTTGGTATAATATAATAGTTAAGTTGGACCTACAGGTTGAAATGTACACTGGCACGCTGTTTTTCAGCCTACACTATATCAGCAGGATTGTTGTAGAAAAAAAAAGAAGGTCTTGGAAAGAAGGTGGGTTGGAAGTCTAAAAAATAATCCAATCCAAGCCCAGCCCAGCCCAGCCCAGCCCAGCCCAGCCCAGCCCAGCCCAGCCCAGCCCAGCCCAGCCCAGCCCAGCCCAGCCCAGCCCAGCCCAACCCAACCCAACCCAACCCAACCCAGCCCAACCAAATAATGAATGTGTTGGAAAATAAAAATACATCCTATAGAAAATAAAATAGATTCATCCATATCTGACTATAATTATGTCTTTTTTTGTTATTTTCACTTGTTGTCTTAACCTTATATAAGTGATCTATACTTTAGTGGCTGAGATGGCATATACAGTAAGCTATTTGACAAATTTAGTGGCAATCATCTTTATTTTATATTTGTAACTCTTCTTTATCCTCACTTCCTATCACAGAGAGCTCCAGGAGATGGAGGAAAGGCCATTCTATGGTGTCCTATCATGGGCCTATCACTTGTAATTGCAGCCTTCTAAAATGGATACTTAATTTTGCAATTTGAACATTTGCTTACCAACTCGCATCTCCAAAATATCCTATAGTCTTGATTTTAAAATAGTGCTGGTATTTCTCCATCAAAATGCTTTCTGTAAAAAGTCAGCTAAATTGACACATATTTTCCTTTAACAAGTTCTCTAAATATAGCTCCATTTCTTTCTTTATAAAAGTCAGTGCCGGTTTCCAAGTATGATAAAGAATATTAAAATTAAAACCTACAGGGAAAGGGGGATTCTTTGTTGAAAATTTTATGATTATTTCATCAAACTACATTAAAAAGAATAGTGGTTTTTCAAAAAAAAAATCACATTTCTTTTTAAATGGTGAGAAATACAAAATTTAATACCTTTAGGAACCTAAAATGAAATGCAAATAGGCATATTTTCAGACGTCATTTTTATTAAACAATTAACAGATTTATTAATTATCTATTGCTGTCATGTATCCTTCAGAAAGGAAAACTGAGTAATTTCTTGTCTCTATTCATACTCCAGCTATACCTTTCCTATATTTTTGATATTAAGATGAAACCAGTTTTGTTTCCTCAGGGAAAGGGTAAAAAAACCAAAGGTGGGCAGTTATGACTATGAAGTTGATGCACCCCATGTTATAGCCGCCATCTTGATATTTTGACCTCGCTCTGCAGACTTGCCTCTTGCCTGGATGAAACTATAATACTATGAACTTCTTCTTTCTCTTTTCTTGTAATAAGAGTGGTTCTGTTCATAGTTCCTGCCAACCAGGAACACATGATAGCAGTGTTTTGATAAAATTGCTCAGATTCAGAGCGAACTAGTCTCCATCGATAGCCCAGTGGGATCCTCCGAGGCAGGTCTTGAGACAGTTTGCTGGGAAGAGTTTGACTCTGTTACTTCCGATGATATGGACAGGTTACGTGGGCGACTGCGAGCTACCACATGTTTATTGGACCCGTGTCCCTCCTGGCTTGTACTGGCATCCTGGGAGGCAACACGAGGCTGGCTCCAGGAGGTTGTCAACGCTTCTCTGAGTGAGGGTTTCTTGCCCGCCTCCCTTAAAGAGGCGATGGTGAGACCCCTCCTGAAGAAGCCCTCTCTGGACCCAGCATTACTGGTTAACTACCGTCCGGTCTCCAATCTTCGCTTTCTGGCGAAGGTTGTAGAGAGTGTGGTGGCACAACAGTTTCCCCGTCACCTGGAGGAAGTTGATTATCTGGACCCGCGCCATTCCGGCTTCCGGCCCGGGCACAGCACCGAGACGGCATTGGTCGCATTGGTTTATGATCTCTGGAGGGCCAGAGATGGGGGTTGTTCCTCCATTCTGGTCCTATTAGACCTCTCAGCGGCTTTTGATACCATCGACCATGGTATCCTATTGCATCGGCTGGAGGGGTTGGGGGTGAGAGGCACCGTGTTGCGGTGGTTCTCCTCCTACCTCTCCGGTCGATCGCAATTTGTGTTGACAGGAGGGCAGAGGTCGACCTCTAGGCCCCTCACTTGTGGGGTGCCTCAGGGGTCGGTCCTCTCGCCACTCCTGTTCAACACATATATGAAGCCGCTGGGTGAGATCATCTGTGGTTTTGGGGTAGAGTACCATCTCTACTCTGATGATACTCAGCTGTATATATCTACCCCAAACCACCCCAACGATGCCGTAGCAGTGATGTGCCAGTGCCTTGAAGCCGTGCGGGCCTGGATGGGAAGTAACAGACTCAGACTCAACCCGTCCAAGACCGAGTGGCTGTGGTTTCCGGCATCCCGGTACAACCAGCTGACTCCATCACTGGCCATAGGGGACGGACATCTTACCCCTGTGGATGGGGCGTGCAACTTGGGCGTCCTCCTGGATACCCGGCTGTCCATGGAAGATCAAGTGACAGCCGTGGCCAGGAGGGCGTTTTACCAGGTTCGCCTGGTACGCCAGTTGTGCCCCCTATTGGATCGGGATGCCCTCTGCACAGTCACTCATGCCCTCGTGACATCCCGACTGGACTACTGCAATTCTCTCTACATGGGGCTCCCCTTGAGGTGCACCCGAAGACTTCAGCTTGTCCAGAATGCAGCCGCGCGAGCAATAATGGGAACCTCAAGGTTTACCCACGTAACACCGCTCTTGCGCGAGCTGCACTGGCTACCTGTCGTCTTTTCGGGTGCGCTTCAAGGTGTTAGTTATCATCTTTAAAGCGCTCCATGGCACGGGACCTAGTTATCTGCGGGATCGGATCCTGCCCCATACATCCCTGCGGCCGATTCGCTCCCACAGAGAGGGACTTCTCCGGGTGCTGTCCACTAGGCTATGCCAGCGGGCGACGCCCAGGGGAAGGGCCTTCTCTGTGGCGGGTCCACCCCTCTGGAACGACCTTCCCCCCAAAATTAGAACAACTACGGACCTCCGCTCCTTCCGTCAAAAACTTAAAACACACTTTTTCTGCTTGGCCGGCCTAGGTTAGTCTTCCGTCTTTTAATAGGGCTTAGGGGATTTTAGTTAATTTTAAAATTGGGGATTTTAGCGCAGGGATAATCATTGTTTAATTTGCCTTTTATTAATCTATTTATGTATATTTATTGGTATTTTTAATTTCCCTGTGCACCGCTCCAAGTCCCTTTGGGGAGAGGAAGCGGTCTATAAATAAAATTTATTATTAAATTTATTATTATTATTATCTCAGGGGCTGCCACAAAGAGGGAGTCAAGCTATTCTCTAAACCAGGGGTCTCCAACCTTTGCAACTTTAAGTCTGAAGGACTTCAGCTCCCAGACTTCTCCAGCCAGCTTTGCTGGCTGGAGAATTCTGGGAGCAGAAGTCCTTCAGACTTAAAGTTGCAAAGGTTGGAGACCCCTGCTCTAAACCACCTGAAGGCAACACAAAAAGCAATGCATGGAAACTAATCAAGGAAAGAAACAACCTAGAACTAAGAAGAAATTTCCTAACAGAACAATTAATCAGTGGAACAACTTGCCTCCAGAAGTTGTGAATGCTCCAACACTGGAAGTTTTAAAGAAGAGATTGGATAATCATTTGTTGGACTAGAAAACATCCAAAGTGCCTTCCAATTCTTCTATTCAATTCTATCCTATTCCTATTCCTATTCCTATTCAGTCTAGTATAGCCTAGCCTAGCCTAGCCTATTCACTTTTCATTTGTTTAGGTGCTTTTTTCCTCATATGAACCTGCACTTGTTAAATCTTAAAATGTAACCATAATTTAATATTGTGAAAAATTGTAGAAATAGCCTGGAGAAATGACATGGAATAATTAAACTGTTAATGGAGGAGTTTCAGAAAAGACACCTCAGCTCTGAGAAACAGGAAAGTGTGAGGAAGTAACTCAAAAGAATCCTGGCCCGGTTTGGGATAAAACTGTGTTACTCTAGGATTGCCACAACAAAGAGCATTCATAGGGTCCCTGCTGCTTCTGTTCCTTGCCCTTGCCTGCCCCAAATATAAATCAGGAGTCAAACTAATAAAGCAGAGGGGAAAAAAACCTCATGGATACTAGTAAATTTGTGACAGTGATCATTAGCTATTCAAATATTGAGTTATAGAAAAGGATCTTTGTCCAGCACTAACAGGATTGGCGTCTGGCACACTTCCTGGAAAAGATTTTCTACATTTGCAGTGTTACCATCGAGAAAATTGTATCTTGTGTCATTATTTACTACACTTATCCTGTTACATCCTGACCTGATGGAAGACAAGGAGAGCTCGATAGAAGGAGGGATTTTCTTTTGTTCCTTTTTCATCACTACCACCTTCAGCTGACATCCAGTATTTTGAGGTCATGAAATATGTCTAGTCTGCATTGAAATACTTTTTGAGTCTCCCCATTGTATGTTTGGTCCCATATCTTTGTGTCTATGTGTTGTTTTTTTTACTAATCTATTTCTCTTTTGTATTAAAAACACCATTTTGTATTATAAAGATGTTCACTTAGATAATGGGTTTATTTATGACATGTCCATGCTGTGTTTCAGATATTTAGAGCCATCATAGAATAAGTATTTGAGACTAGTTTATTATTTAGTTCAGTTGCAATTAGGACTGTACTCTAGGACTATCATATCTGGACTGAAAATATAAATCTGGACTAACAAATGGAGAGTCATTTGGTGGACAAATGATGTAGTGGTTAAGACACTGGGATAGAAACTGGGATACTCTGAACTCTAAACCTGCCTTAGCACAAAACCAATTGAGTAGTCCAGGCAGTTGCTAGGAACTGACAATGACTTAAAGGCACCAAATCAATCAATCAATGAATCATATTAAGATGCTCTTATATCAAAATAACATATTGAAATGTGTATCGCTACAGAGCACCCATGCAACTGACATTTCACAGAGGTTTACAATAATCATCATAACGTGCAATAACATTTTTATTGAGAAGGTTTGAGCAATGAACCAAAGATTTTAGCATTCATTGTCTCGATTTCCTTGTTGAAGACCCTGAACTAAAATTAAATTCCAAGAAAATTTCTTAGGTAATCTGTCCCCCCTCTACACCACTATTTAAGCAAACTGCAATTGGCTCTCTTGTTAAACTTCATTTAATTTCCTTTGGATTATTAGGCTGCTGGTATAACACAAGAATTATTTCTAATATTTATGCAAAATGCAGATCGCTGTGCTCTTGTATCCTATTTTGCACAGAACTGGCCTTTGACTGAAGTCATGCAACTGAAAGGCTGCCCAATTCTACTCAGGTTCACAGGTTAAAAAAAAAAAGGTTGTACGACAAGAGCTTTTTGCAAAGCTGTTAAGAGGGAGCTTTCCTGCGGGGATTTTGAAGCTTAATGTCATGCTGTTTTGATTGATTGAACTGACATCTTTGAGTTGATTTTATGGTTTTAGAGTTTTCCTTATGGACAGTTTTAATTGTATATTTCTGTTATACAAATTGTTATGCATCATTCCAGGTTCACTGGAAGGCAAAAACTAACTAACTAACTAACTAACTAACTAACTAACTAACTAACTAACTAACTAACTAACTAACTAACTAACTAACTAACTAACTAACTACTGATAATTTGCTTCTTTTGTAAGACTAATACAGAAAGGCGTTTGATGGGCTTTTGATTCCATAGTATGGCTTTTCAGTGAAACTGTTATTTACAAAACAAAAACAGAGTTATTATCTTGTTAACTATAGAGTCTTTAAAAAGTCCAGTAGTAGAAACAGCAAAAGCTTAGTTCTAACTTTTTACTTCCGTTTGGGTTCAGACTGAATCCCTGATTCTGAACAACTTACTCTTGTAGTTTTTAACCAAACATGTTTATCACTTGTTCTGAAAGTACAAATCTGTGCCATGCAGTTTTATTCCAGTCAGTTTTTTTAAAAATTGTCCTTCTGCCAAAGTTTAAGTGCTGTGCTACTTTTTTTTTCATTAGAAATTACCAAATGTTCTATCTTAAAATAGACTGACAACAGGTCAGGCTGCTCCTGTTTAAGTATTCTGAACCTAAAATGTGCCAAAGTTTCTTCCAGATTGATCTGTTGTGTAGCTACCTCTAGAGTTAAAATACCTTATTAGCTAGTTGATACTGTTCTTTCAATTACATTCTTGAAACATTTCCATAAAATAGGTGCAGTATCATTGATTTCTCTCTTTAATCCTTAAATCTTTGCAAAAATAACAAAGATAGTTCCCTTGATTATGGAAATATATGATTTTCCATATATCATCAATCTGACAATGAATTTACATTTTTTTAAAAAAATTACATTCATTGCACATAACATCAATATTAGTGGGATTTGAACAACAATCTGTAGCTTGCAAAATAGCCTGTAACTTAGAGAACTTAGGATATGCTTTGGAGAAATGTTGTTGAGCTTATGACATTCTGACCAAAATGTACCAGAACTCATTAATACCATTTTACCATTAGCAGGAAATGTTGTATGTGGCTTGGATATAAGACTTAGTAACTTAGTCTACTTTTTTACATAAAGCTAGAAAGACTTGTGTTAAAGTTTCAACTAATCAAGGGCATGTTAAGCAGTGGAGGTCAATATTGGTGGGCCCGCTGGGGACAAACATGACATACGGAAAATGGTAACTAGGAATATACGAGGAATAAATGGTAAAGAACATTGAGTGGTGTGGTGGCCTAGAGATGGAACTATTGCCTCACAATCAGGAGGCTGTGAGTGTGATCCTGGGTAGTGGTAGTTATTTATCTCTCTGGTTGCAATGAGTGATTGTCTGCTGTGAACTCCATCTGGAGCATCAGGAAGGGCATCCAGCCAGTAAATGCTCAGCTCCATTCAGTCACCCTGACTCTACCTTGATGCAAAGGATTACAGGGTCTTTTTAAAAAAAAGTAAATAACATTAAATATACAGTGTATCAAACTATGAAAAAGGAAAGGATGTAATATATCTGAATGCAGTTTAATCTTAAGAACTGGAGCTGATTAATATTTACAGAGAACTGAAGATATAGTTTTAAGTATTAACAAAAGGACTAAAATGTATGACAGATGAGTTGGGGAAATGTGAAAGGCCCATTTAGAGATTTGAGAAAGAGTATTATGTCTGTTATATTTACTGAATAGTGGTATATTTTAGTTAGAGAGTTAAGATTACATCTATTTATACGTACTTAAAGCAAAAAGTAATTTGTTTATTAAGAAATATTGAAGAATATTTGTGAATGCCCCAACCCTGGAAGCCTTTAAAAAGATGTTGGATAGCCATTTGTCTGAAAATGGTATAGGGTTCCTGCCCACGCAGGGGGTTGGACTAGAAGACCTACAAGGTCCCTTCCAACTCTGATATTGTATTAAGAAGGCATTGAAAGATGCAAGAGCGATGAGAGATTCTGAATTTTATGACAATCAGTAGCAGATGGGAAAGTGGACATAGAAGGAAAGGAAAGAAGTGAAAGAAAGGAGAATTCACTACAGAAAGAAAAGTATGAGTCTTGCATGAAAAAGTGTTAGGCGATAGATTACTTTTGCAGCAGAATGAGGAAATTAAGAGAAAAGAATGTGAAATCTCTTTGGAACAGAGGGAAAGAATTATATTACAGAGTACCATGGAATTATGTGGCTTCCCGCTAATGAAAAATATTTAAAAAATGATTGACAAAATGATAGAGGCTGAGGCTGAACAAGAGGAGAGAGAAATGAATGAGGATGAAAAAAATTACTAGGAGATAATGATTCCTGAAAAAAAAAGCTATGGAGTCACATGTATAAAATTAAAAAGTTGCAAAGAATGTACTCAACATGAGCAAGAGATACACAGAAAGTACAGAGTGAGTTTGATGGATATTGTTTTTAAAGAAAATTTAGTGAAGAGAGCTAAACAACAAACCTATAGCAGAATGAACAGAATAAAACATGAATGGATAAAATTGAACTCAGGCAGTGTTTCAAGAAGTGTTTTAGAGATGTATGTAGGGTTGATAATAATATGTTGGTGATCAGAACTGAAATGAATACTATAAAAATTAATGGCTGGGGAAAAACCAAGGAAATAAACTTGTAATTGCTCTGAGAATATTGGAAAAAAGTACTGCTGCAGGTGTAGATGATGTAACTGGAGAAATGCTAAACTATCTCTGTGGTTTGCCTAAGAAGCACCCATGGAACTAGTTTATTGGGTGTGTGAAGGGTGCATCTGTGCCTGCTATTTGGAAAAACGCTATTACTGCTCCCTTATAACAGGGGTGGGCAACTATAGCCCCTTTGCAATCTGTGGACTTCAACTCTCAGAATGGCTGGTGCAGGAATTCTAGGGAGTTAAAATCCACAAGTTGTAAGGTGCAGAAGTGGTATTCAGGAGGATCTGACTAGTTCTGGAGAACCAGTAGTGGAAATTTTGAGTAGTTCAGAGAAAGGTTAAATACAACCTCTGACTGGCCCCACCCCTATCTATTCTCTGCCTCCTGAGTCCCAGCTGATTGGGAAGGAATGGGGATTTTGCAGTAACCTTCCCCTGGAGTGAGGTGGGAATGGAGATTTTGCAGTGCCCACAAAGCCACACTCACAAAGTCATGCCCACAGAACTGGTAGTACATTTTTTTTTGAATCCCACCACTGGTAAGGGACCATAGTTATGATAGTTGGCCACCCCTGCCTTATACAAAAAGAAAGATATCAAGAATAAATATAAAAATTGCAGAAGAATCAGTTAGTTAAGTGGGCCCAGAAATGTTTAGTAAAATTTTGATGCCCGTTAGTTAGCATAATTGGGAAAGTACATGACTAGTGATTATGGGGGTTTTTTGCAACAAATTTGCTACACAAGATTTCAAAAATTACAGTACACATAAAAGTGCCATTAACATTCTAAAAGCTCCCCATCCCATAAGACAACCCCTGAGGTTTTGTGAAGATCTCTGGATTGGAAGGCTCTAAGCGGTAGCTTGTTTAGTTTCTGCCTAAATCTGGCACTTCCAAAGGAATCATGAGGAGATTTGGTCCTTTCAAAACATGTCTATGAGAGGACAGGCTGTCTACAAAATGGTCAGTACCTCTGCTGTTGTTGCCTTGTCCTTTGAAGACCTCTCTCTAGGCCAGGGGTCTCCAACCTTTGCAACTTTAAGTCTGAAGGACTTCAGCTCCCAGACTTCTCCAGCCAGCTTTGCTGGCTGGAGAATTCTGGGAGCTGAAGTCCTTCAGACTTAAAGTTGCAAAGGTTGGAGACCCCTGCTCTAGGCAATACAATACCTATTGGCTATAAAAGCTGACAGAGTGGCAGGTGGTAGTACTGGTGGTATGTGGGAAGGGAGGTTGAGGAAGACGGAGGAGGTATATTATATGTTTGTGGAAATAAAGCAGCCTGAAGCAGATAGAAAAAGATATTGTTTTCCAGCAGTGAGACTCATGAGGTGTAGTAGTTGGAGGAGCAGTAGCAAGGGTGGGATTGAAATTTTTTAGCAACTGGTTCACTGCCCGGTTGCTGGGTGGGCATGGCCATGGGCGGGAGTGGCCTCCTCAGTGTCCACACACCAGGGCAGCATTTCTGGACTTTCAGAACTTCCAGTAGGCCCAGTTTTCACACTCACAGAGCCTCCATGTAGGCCATGTACTTTTCTGGCATGATGAAAGGGCTGCGTAGAGACTTCTGGGAGGGGCAGGGCGGGGTGGGAGGAATCATCAGGTCTTTGCAATAACCGGTTCAGCGTCCCAGATGCAAAATTAGCATCTAGTTTGCCTGAACCAGTCCAAACCAGCTGAATGCCCTAAGCAGTAGTAGGAGGTATAGGGGAAATGGGAAAGAGCATTAAGCAGGGACTTACTATCCTTTGAGTGCTTGATTATATTGCCTAGGGACATGTGCTGTTTTGTTAGCTCTTTTGGGTTTATACATGCGCTGATGTTTGTATATGTAAAAAAACCCGTGACAACCCCTATGCTTCATCAGGATAAAACTTGAGAATGTGTGACCTCAAAGACACCTGCAACCTTGCAAGGCTTCTCAAGACCTGATACTTTCCTTCCTGTTATTTCAATTATCTGTCCCTCTTCCTCTCCCTCTGAACACTAAAACGAGATAACACAAGTCATTTTGCTTTCATTGTGTTACTTAAAACAATTGCTTAAAGCAAAGGGGTTACCAAGCTGGTTCTTGTGTTGTTTCTCCCTCTCCTCCCCTTCCCCCACCCCCTTTGCAATCCCTTCTAAACAGCGTGAGGAAATTAGAGTAATTTTGATATTAAAATGATTACTGCCACTTTTGTTATAAACTGATGTGACTTTAGAAGTCTGTCCCT
This sequence comes from Rhabdophis nuchalis, assembly GCA_039707465.1. Lineage (NCBI taxonomy): Eukaryota > Metazoa > Chordata > Lepidosauria > Squamata > Natricidae > Rhabdophis > Rhabdophis nuchalis. Next base: position 61,077,711 of record CM077643.1, on the reverse strand, counting down.
GATATCTTTCATGATTTAGACATCACACACTATATAATTGTGCTATTAAAGGAAAGAGAGCTAATCTTTTTGCATTTGAAGTAAGCCCTCATCATCAGACCCGACAAAGCCAGACAGATCAAAAAAGTGCCTGTAGAAAAAGAAAGGAAAGGAAAGGAAAAAGAGCATTTAAGGAAATTAGCACAAGTGTCAGTTAAAAGGTAAAAATTAATGTACTTATTGAAATATGGTTGAAACCTACGTTCTTTTCATTCCTTTGATATTGCTAAAGCATAAAACATTCAATTAAATTTCCATTGTGTTGAAGAAGGTGGGGAGGGACAGGAAATTGTCAGCTAAGAATTGAGGGTGCAAATGAAGTGGGGGAAAAAAACTGGAACAGGTATAAACTGGACTAAACTGATTTATGTGAATTTGGTCAATTATTTCCACATTTCCTAGACATTTTTCTTGCCATGTGGTCTGCACAATGTTTGTATAGGATGCCAAATGCAATAAAGAATATGTGTCATAGTTATAGGCATTTCCATATATAATTTTTACTGCAACTAGTATAAGACGACTCTTTATTTCTTCAGCCCAGCCACACTCAGATTAAAGAAGGTTAAAGTTTTAGATATAAAACAATAATAACAAATGACCTTATGTTAAAATGTATTTAGTAGTATAAGCAACATTAATGCACTTAATTTGTATTTTCCTATACAAGTGAAGCAGCAAAATGGAAGTTAATATGTGGAAGTTAATTTCACATATATCTTTTCTTTAGGTAATTTACAAGGGCAAGATAGATAGAGTAAATAGAGTCATGCATTCTTTTTATTTACTATATCTATCTTGCCCTTGTAAGCAATTCCCCCCACCCACTTTTTTCATATTAGACCAGGCAAGTGTAAAATAAAAAGAAAAGTAGATAGAAACTGAAACTATAAATATACAGAGAGGATAGTGAACAGACTGGAGTTTATATTACCATTTTAAAATATTGGGCAGAAGTTTTTAAGAAAACTGCATTTATTTAAGGTTTAACAATATTAAGCTCATGCTGTAATGTTAGCATTGGCTTTAATTAAAAAAGTATTTTGCTAATTGGCATAAAATATCTATGTGATTATTTTTCCATATATTTTAAGCTTTGCAATGAGAGAACAGCTGCTAAATATTTTCTTGCATGCTGATTCTACTTAATCAACATTCTTCTTCTTAATGAAGGTGACAAAGTTGGAAATTGTGTTTTCCAAATGGGTTGCTTAAAAATATCAGCATGAAGACAATGAAATTCACTTTTGGGTGCTGATATTCAGATTTAACCCCAAATTACAAATTAACTCTAAAGTTAACCTCAAATTTAAGGTGTCGGATAAATCTTAAGGATACACCATTGAAATCAGCAGACAGCAGACTACAGACTATACTTTATTTAGTATTTACATTCAGTTATATTATGATTATTATTTTAGTTATCTGAAATATGCTGATGTCATATTGACAGGATTAGAGCTTTGCCAATATATTGGATCAAATTACAAACATTGCCTTATTTCTCTTCCCTGCTTCCCCGCCCTTTATTATAGTCATCCACTTCTATGGAAGACACCTATGTGCTTGAGACCAGATATATATATTTGCACAAACTAAAATTTCAGTACAATTGTAACTTTTAAACATATTTTCCCATCTTTGAACATTTTCCAACTGCTCTGCTGAAACCAGGCTTCTGTTTTTAGATGGATAAATCTTAACTTTCTGCATATTTGGATATCATAAATCTGGATATCATAAATATGTATTTTGCCATACAACTTATCTAAAGTTGCCCAAAACCAGCATCATTCCAGGTAAAATACAATGCATGACCTTTAAAGATTTTATTAAAAACTTTGCATGAGTTCTGAGATAAAATTTGCTTCATAATTATTTTATACATATATAATAATTTTGTACATCTGTAAATCCAGTATTTCATCTCATTTTCCATAGCAATTTGCAATGTTAAAAATATTCAAATTTTGGTTTTTGAATATGCGTATTCTGAATGCATTCACAATCTCTTTGTGCTGTGTTACATGCAAAATTATGGAATGAATTATAAACCAAAAATAAATACAAATTCTACTAGAGAAATTCTAATAAATAAAAAATAAATAAATGCCTTCTTTAGTTCCAAGCATGAATTTCTAATTGAATGTTATTCCTAAAACATGCATTTTGAAATACATGTTGTTTTTGCTTCTTATATCCAAACTTACATCACAAAGTTGGACTTTGGGGTTTAGTGACCACAGTCTTACAGAACAGATTTTTTGAAATTTTACCAACAACTGGCTGGCATCTTCAGAGCCAAGATGGTCTTGGTGTGTAGGATCCCAGACTGCACACCAACTCCTGTTATCTGAGGAACTGTCATTACAGTGGGGTTGGTCTGCCCCACTGCTGCACCAGCAGGAGGGGTAGGCTGTGGACCTTTTTGGTCAAGGAATTTTGACTGGGGGAATCCAGGAGAAGAGCATTTTCTGCAATGCTCCCATCCTCTGGAACAATGTACCCAACCCTCAAGATGAGATCCATAACCTTTTGACCTTTTGAAAGAGCTTGAAGACAATGAGGCTGAGGCCCTGATAGGATCATCTCATACTGGAAATGGTTAATGGTATCTCCTCCCCATGTGCTTCTTGCTCCCTTCATCTCCATTTTTTTAAAAAAAAAATAAGTTGGTTAAGTTAGTTTGAGTGTTAACATTGATTGCTTTAATGTTTTCTCTAGTTGTTTTTATGGAGATAAGCCACCTAGAGTCACTTCTAGGTGAGATCGGCAGCAGCACAAAAGTTTAATAAATAAACAAACTCTCCCTGAGGGAGTGTGACCGCATTCAGAGTTAACAATGGAAAATAACTAGTTTAAGGGCCCCTTGAAAGCCACAACCATTCAGTCTTGTCAGAGTTGAGCTGAAACTGATTCTGACCAATCTGGACCAATCCAGCCTCCAGGGAAAACATCTTGATGGCATATCCATGGGGAAACTGAATGTAATGATACTTGACCTTGTGCTGGTGGATTAGCTTCATATAGATATTACACAGAAGCAGGAATAGGGTAGTGCTGTAGCACTCTGCAAAGCAGAAGCTTAGGGCCAGGCCTATTCCTCCCAACCAATAAAAGGAGCCTTGGGGGAAGGAACAGAGTTATTGAAGAATAGTGTTTTCCCCATTCCTAACCCTCTCAGTCAGCCCAGAATGATACAAAGAACAATGGTACTGAAAGCTGTCAAGAGATCAAGGATAGGATTGGCACTTATATACCACTTTAGAGTGCCGACTGCCTGCAATTTGGCAGTTCTAATCTCATGCTGTAAAGCCCTGTCTAAGTGGTTAACAGAGTCAGCATATTGCCCCCAACAATTTAGGTTCTCATTTTACCCACCTCAGAAGGATGGAAGAGTGAGTCAACCTTGAGCCTGGTGAGATTGGAACTGCCAAATTGCAGGCAGTCGGCAGTCGGCAGAAGTCACCTGCAGTACTGGACTCTAACCACTGCATCACCATGGATGATCATGATAGATGTATTACTCCCATAACAGACCCACCAGAGGTTATGTACAAATGTGATCAATGCCATCTTGATTCCTTAACTCAGATTTATACTCAACCACAAGGGTATCCAGATAATCTACTTTGTCCAGAACACTATGGAGCTGAAAGCCTACCAATCTATCATCAGCCTCAACAACATAAAAGGAGGGAAACTGGACAAACATTGTTCAAAACTGTTGGGTCAAGAAATGGCCTTTTGAGGAGGTCCAATTTGGGGGAGGGGGGGTCTTCCTTGATCAATTCTTCTGAAGGATGAGGTTACAACTATAGTTCTTCACACAAATTCTGCTAATGTGCAATCACATCTGTACCTGGAATGACAAACCTTTTCGATAGGCAATTGTGCTTTAGTCCCCTCCCATGTGGATTATTGTAACATGCACTATATGCGGCTATCTTTGAAAAACATACATACACTGGACAATGGTTCAAAATGGCAAGGGTATGCCCATGGTATGCTCATGTAACAACTGTTTTATGAACTTGCACTAATAATCAGTAGGCTTCTATGTGCAATCCACTGTGATAAATAGAGCCTGGTTATTTAAGGCACTGTTTGTATTCTGTAGTTTATGCCCATTCTGTATAATTGGGAAGAGATGGCACATTCCATGTCCCATTGTTTAAAAACAGCATTACATTTTGGGATCCAGCAAACAGGCTTTTTGGTTCTGGCATCGGCCCTCTAGATAGTTTCATGTTATCTCCACCCAGATTTTCCTTAATAAGCCTTTAAAACTTGGCTTTTCCTCAGGCTTTGGGCTCGGATAGATAGTGGACTATTTGTCAGAGTCAGTTTTTTCTTTGACTATTTTTTTGTATTATGTTAACTCGTTTTACTTTTGTGCCTCACACAGTGTTGTAATGGAGTTAGATGGATATACAAATGTAGCTAAATAAGTACCAAGTGAAGATACTAGAGGAGAAAAAAAAGGTGATTCTAAATTATTTGTGATCAGATGTGGCTTAATCTGTTACAATTGCCCTAAACTAACTGGTAAGAGGCAGCTTGTTTCTGAAGAACTCATTGCGCAAGGAAAACTCACTTTTTTTGTGAGTTTCTTCCACTCACCCGTGGTAGTTTCCTGGAAGTCAGTGAATCTTGCCGTTAGCAATCAAGAGGTTGATTTAACTATAAAAGTCAGTTGTCCATGATAATCCAGTGTGTATTTATCTAAATTGAAATTTGAGTATGGAGAACTTTCAACACTCTAGTAAAGATTCTTGATTCTCATTTTAATACAGAACAATCTAATTCACACTTCATTAACTAATATATGAATCAGAATGTAATTATACAGTTTTCTCACTCCTCTGGATCTTGCAAAACACTTCTTCAATCAAAACATGTGTACATTAGGGAACATTGTGTACAAAACTGTGCATAGTGGAGAAATTTGCATATATTATGGTAGACGCAGATAAAATTATAAAAATGATTGTGTAGATTTAGGAAAAATATTCTAATGCAGAAATGAGTTGGTATGAAGCTGTACTTTTATTTTTTAATTTTTTTAAAGGAAAAATGAAATAGAATATTCAATTTTAGAATTTCATCATTTTATGACAAGTGCACAAGCCCAACTCTTCTTACCTTATGGAATACAATGGGTCTTGGTAGAAACCACAATATTGGTTCTTTCCCAAATCAAAACTCCAATTTCAGAAAAGGGCAGGAAGTAGATCCATAGTTCTTCTGGATTCCTAATAGTCCCAAACTAGCAATAACAAAGAGAAAAGTGAGGATGATGTTGATAATGATAAGGAGGAGCAGAAGAAGGAGGATTGTATTTTGAAAAGGAGGGAAGGTAGGGAAGACCAAAATGTCTATCCCTTGGAGTTTTTAAAGAAGAGATTGTCTAAAATGGTTTAGGATTTTCTGCCTGAGCAAGCAGTTGGACTAGAAAACCTCCAATACTGTTATTTTGCTACTTTTATCCTAATAGCAGAAACTTTTGGAAAGAGTATTTAATTTAATTTAATTTAATTAATCAGACGTTCCAGTGTTATAATTCTACTATAAGTAATATGTATGATGGCCATATGTTGCATACCAGATTGACACAGAGAAATTAAAAGGTTGTATACATTTTGAAATAAAATTTGTTACATTTATGAAGGGCTGAACAACTCAGTATTAAATATTAACAATAAATAGTATTTAGATTTATTTAATTTTAGATTTATTTAATTTAGATAAATTTAATTTAAGATAATTTCATTATCTTTCTAGTATGCTTTACTTTAAATCTGAAGGACAAAAGAAAACCTAATAATAACATGCATGGATTTATAAATTCAAGTGATTTTGGCCATTACTTAACTCTGGACTTCCTTACTGCTTATTTTTACTTCAAGCATTTTATTTTTTACTTCAAGCATTTACAAAAGTTATCAAATAGCAAAGAACCCAACACTGCACTTTGGGTGAACTCAGAATTTGTTCACATCAGTATTGATATATTCTATTTATTCTTTCTTCTTTTGTCAATAATGCCGTTTTTTAGACGTTTGATGGGGACATTCTCATAGGTCTAAATGCTGATAGAAATAATTATGAGAAGCAAAGTTGTTATGCCATCAGCAAAATGTATCCAATTCTACTAAACAATTCTACTTTTTACTTTTACATTCCACATTCAGTTTATCAAGGCTGACACATCTATAATCTCCCATATTTTTTCCTTTTAAAATATTAGTGTTGTATAGCCTAACTTTCTTATGGGTATGGAAAACTTAATATAAGGTCCTCACTGTGCCCATGAAATAAATCATAAGCATGTGTAAGGATTTATAGAAGTACAACTTTCTCTGAATGTCAATGATATGTTTCATGAATATGGAAGGCAATTTACTGTGAATATGGAAAAGATAAGGAAGTGATGATAAGTTGTAGGTGTGGGAGATCAAATATTAACTGTTGTTAGTCTTTCTGCTGCTTTGACCTTACTACAACATGATCCACAGGACAGTTAGATCTGACTACCTTTGCACAAAGCTGTTACTCATTTCGATCCACATATGTTTGCCCTAGGGTCTTGTTTACTACTTTATATAATTATTAAAAAAAACTCTTACCATTGTAGTTGAAGTTCAGAGCTGACATCTATGTCAGCTGTGTGGCATAGCATTATGTCTAATTTTTCCTTTGTTCCTCTTGTTTAATGTTCCGAAGAATAATACTCAAAGGAAGTGCTCAGTCATTTCCCCCTTACCATTACCAGATACATGCTCCACCTCTACCTGCCAGAACCACTAATTTATTTTTAAAAATATAGATGTGGAAAATGGATTGGCATATTCTGATATAAAGTGAATAAACATTTCATTTTCAAGACTGTCTCTTAAGACAGAGTAACATGGAATTACTTCCTTATTAATATTAAATAATTCCATTATAAATATATTTAACTTCCAGCTTAACAAAATCATATGTATAAGAACAAGATACTGACAAGCCATAATATATTTAAAATATACTGTAGCTTGCAACATTTCACAACTGCTTTTCACTGGTAGATGTTCTTAATATTGCCCCATCATTGTGAATTCTATTGGAGGTGACGGATGAAGAGGAAGTACTGGATGTTACAGCAAAGTGAAGGCTATCCCAAGATAGTTATTTGTCCAAGGAAGAGCAACATCAAGTCCACATGGAAATCACAAACATCTATGAATTGGGCAAATGAAGAAAATGCATCTATGAAGCACCTTTCTGACTGAAGGCAATAAAAACAAATATAGCCTTAACAATGTTGCAGGCAATCCCTCAAAATTTCCTCTGGTAGATCTGAGTAAAGAACAGCCAAAGAAAAGAAAACAAGACCCAGTCTCTCCACAAACTCTCTACCTCTATTTCCATTGGAGACTTAAAGACAACATCACGATGAAGATATTTGTGTGACAGGCAAAATTAGAACCGGTCATTTCAGAGTAAAAACTCTGCAACTACCATACGCCCTCCAGATATAGGACCCCTTCATCACAGTTTCTCTTGGATACTTTAAGACTGAGTGTGGTGCTCTTGGTCATTAATGTGCCCATGGACATCTGCTTACGACATACTAGGGCCACTTTCTCTACTTTATTGGCACCATTATGCAAATGTAGAATTAAATACTTGAATCTGAAGCAAGAATGTGAAATGCAACATCATAGTCACACTTGTCATCATTTCCCCCCTTCCCTACACTCCTGTACAAGAGGACTCCATAAGCAAATTTAGCTAATAAAGTGGATTAAACAATTCCAGAAAAGAGATGCTTTCTAAGCTTTCTGATAAGCTTTCTAATCATACTGATAAGCTTTCTAATCAGTAATGGAATTGAAAGAGGGTTCCTATTTTAAAGGACAGGCCTTATGGGCATAGTTGCAAAGGGTCACTGTCTTTATCATTACCTTGGTTCCCAGATACTTCTGTTAGGTTCATATAGCAGTTTCTCTTCAGATTGTATAAATCTTTCACTTTACCTATTAGAAAACAAAAATTCATTGATGTGCTGTATCTGTAAAATGAGTAAAATGTGTTTCAACTATCTTTGAACTTTTATTCATTTTTCAAGTGTGCCTTTCTGTGATAACACATGTCAAATATATTAAGGTTTGAAATGTAATTGGCTCTGCATATAGAGTTCTTATTTTGACCTTCAAGTACATTGTGTTAATCTGGATTATAATAGATTGATATCAATGACTTCATATTGCTGCTAATGTTTTGCTTGATTTTGAGTTCCCTCTCCCCCTCCCATCTGACTTTTTCTTTAAAAAAATTTTCTCAAACCATTATGGTGATACAATTCCAAAATTTACTCATTTCATAACAGTGTCTGTATTGTATGAAGAAGTTTTGTTTTTCCAAGCAGGTTCTAGCATGTCTCCTGCCAAATGCAGATACGCACAAATGGAGAGAAACAAAGCAGCCAATGGGGGCTAGAAGTTGTAACACTGAGACTTTAAAAGATGATGGCTGAAATATTTAAATGAAATAAAATATCTGGGTGGAAAAAAAATGTCTAAAAAATGTTCCATTATTTGAAAAACTCAACCATTAAACTAAATTAACACTACTACTCCCCCCGCCCAAGTGTTTTAAAAACTGAATTGTTGGGGGGGGAAAAAATCTAGAAATGGCATCCAAAATAGCGTTTAGAAAAAATGAGCAGGGGCATTTGCAGCACTAAAGCAGAATGTTAATTGAAATCCAACTGTGCCAACAGGAACATTGGAAAAAGACCAGTCAGGATTAGACTAATTAAGATGTCTGTAAAAGAAAAAAGGGGAGGGAAACTACCCTGAACAGGTTGAATAGTTTTAAGGAGACACTTAACAGCTATGATAACATGAAGAATATTTAAACAGTTTGTCCAAGCCACAACAGTACAACTCGGTGAATGTGGAGAAAGCATAGAGAATTCTATTTCTTTTTCTTTTTTTAGAAAAATGATTGATGGAAAATTGACTTTCTTTAATACAGGCATTGACATATCTAGGGGTACATGTTCAGGCTTGCCTGTCTGTTTGCATGAAGTTGTACAAAGGCTGCCTGAACTAAGCCAAATCAAAGTAACTTTTCTGTTCTGTATACTATGATGTAGGATTTTAGGTGAGCTTTCTGCAGTGTAAATAATTATCTGCAAATATACGAGGGGAATCATGGATTCTTTCTGAGATGGAACCATTGTAGGGAATCATCTAGGTTAGAACACCCCCAATGTCTCATAATTAGCAACTCAGAGTAAATTGGCTAAAGATAGTTGGCAACTAAGAGTAAGTAAGCTGCCTAGAGTCCCTGGGTAGCGTAGAAGTTAAGTAAGTAAGTCAAAGGATTTCCAGTAGGTAATGCTTTGTAGGAACTTGGATCCATCTGACTATGCCTGTGCAAAGAATGGGATAAGGCAGGAGTGTCAAACTGGATTTTTTTGAAGGCCAGAAAAGCATTGTAGTTCTCCTCCATGTGCCAGCCGGGTGGGTGGGTGGGGGAAAAATGGCACAAAGAAAATCTATCTCTGAAGATTTTGTGGATCTGGTCAGTTTTGTTGCTATAACAAGTTTTTTTCCTGGTTGAATTGAAATTTTTTTAAACTTGTTTACCACCAGTGATGTGCAGTCAGGTGAGGCAAGTGAGGCAGAGCCTCACCGCTCTCATCATGAAAAGAAAAAAAATGTAAAAGGAAAAAGCTGAGCTAGTTGGTGCCTCACCATGGATGACTCTGCTTAACTGTTTAAAAAAGCCTCTAAAAAGCGCCCTCTACTATGAGGCAGGAGAACTGCATGCCTCACCTAGCCTGACTTTTTAGGCATTTTATGATCGCTATGTGTGGAATGTGTTTCTTGTGCTGAGTGATCCTAAAACGCCAAAAAATTCAGACAAGGTGAGTCATGCAGTTCTCCTGCCTCATAATAGAGGGGGCTCATTTGGGCGAGGCTTCTTCAGAGGACCCAAGGCAAGAGCAGAGTTGAAGTCCTCTCTGAAGCAGCTGGAAAAGATATGTGTGAGTTGGAGGGAGGGGGAGAAATTCAAACTTCATCTTCCTGGTGCTGTGCTGGGCAAAGGTTAGAGGGAAGGACCCTGGCTCGCTTGTGCTCTCCCTCCCCAAGTATAGTTTGATTGCAGGCAGAGCCACGTTGCCTTTTCAAACCTGTAATCAGTGGAGTTGGGCTGGATTTTTACATAGTGGATCCTTCCGTGTCTGAGGAAAAGTGTGTGTGCTACAGCATGGCTCTTTGCCCAGCTTCCTGCCTCCTCCTGTGGTCTCCTCGCTAGTGCTCTCCCTCCCCAAGTGTCGTGACTTCTTCCCTAGGCCCCCATCCATTTCTTTCTTTCTCTCACACACACAGCTGGATAAAACTAAATAAAAATCCAGTCCAGCTTTACTGATTACAAGTTTGAAAAGGCAATGTGGTTCTGCCTGCAATCAAACTACACTTGAAGAGGGAGAGCACAAGGAACACAGAGGAGACCACAGGAGGAGGCAGGAAGCCAGGCAAAGAGCCATGCACACACATTTCCCCCCAGCCTCTTTCTTTTGGAAGGCTCAGATCGGCTCCCCTCTGGCTTCTCTGCCTCTCCTCTCACCCCAGCCTGCTAGCAGGAAGTGAGTAGGTGGACTTTATTGTGTTCCAGGCATTTCCCACCCAGACAGCAGGCTGCATTTGTAATGGTGGATGTGTTTGGGGAAGGCAGCAGGAGAATGGGGGTGGGGGTGGCAGAGGAGCTGCTTTCAAGCCATTAGAAAAGATATCCAATCCAACTTGTGTGTGTGTGTGTATGTATGTTTGAGTGAGAGTGAGTGAGAGAGGGAAGGGGGTAGGAGAGCTAGTCCAATCCAACTTGTGTATGTGTGTGTTTGAGAGAGGGGAGAGAGGGGAGAGAGGGAGGAAGGAGGGGAAGGGAGAAGAAAAAGAAAATGAAAGAAGGAAATTTCTTTTGCAAAGGAGAAAAACAAATGCTGTTGCTTTAAATCAGAACTGAGCATGCCTGGATGTGGAATTCTGGGAGTGGAAGTCAACAAGTCTAAAAAAATTTGAAACCCACCACTGGGTCAGTGCCTCACCAGCCATAAACCTCACCGCACGTCACTGTTTACCACCTAGAGTTTTTTGGATAGATGGTCAACCACATAAATTGGATAAGAAAGAAAGAGAGAGTGGGTGGGAAGGAGAGGGGATACTTCAAAATAACAACATCAATTTCACTATTAACATTGTTTCAAAGTTTTCTTCTGCATTTTACTATTCAATTTGATGAATATGCTTAAAAAAAACACAAAAAAAGAGGGATGAACTTTGCTGAAATTTCCTTGAGTTAGATTTCACCTATTTTTCCAATGGCACCAGCTGGCTATATCGTGACGCCGGAAGCCACAGCCACTCGGTCTTGGATGGGTTGAGTCGGAGCCTGTTTCTCCCCATCCAGACTCACACGGCCTCCAGACACTGGGACATTACTTCCACGGCATTGTTGAGGTGGCCCGGGGTAGAGATGTACAGCTGAATATCATCAGCATACTGATGGAACTCTACCCCGAACCCACGGATGATCTCACCCAACGGCTTCATATAGATGTTGAACAGGAGAGGTGAGAGGACTGATCTCTGTGGCACCCCACAATTGAGGCACCTCGACGTCAACCTCTGCCCTCCTGCCAACACAAATTGTGACCGGTCGGAGAGGTAGGAGGAGAACCACCATAAAACGGTTCCCCCCACCCCCAGCCCCTCCACCCGGCGCAACATGATACCATGGTCAATCGTATCAAAAGCCGCTGAGAGATCTAAGAGGACCAGGATAGAGGAGCAACCCGTATCCCGAGCCCTCCAGAGATCATCCACCAATGCGACCAATGCCGTCTCTGTGCTGTACCCAGGCCGGAAGCCAGACTGGCATGAGTCCAGATAGACAGTTTCCTCCAGGTGCTGAGGGAGCTGCCGTGCCACCACACTCTCAACAACCTTTGCAAGAAAACAAAGGTTGGAGACAGGACGGTAGATGGCCAACACAGCTGGGTCCAGGGAGGACTTCTTGAGGAGGCGCCTCACCACCGCCTCTTTCAAGGCAGCCGGCAGAAACCCCTCACTCAAAGAAGCGTTGGCAATTCCCTGGAGCCAGCCTCGTGTCACCTCCCGGGAGGCCAGTACCAACCAGGAGGGACACGGGTCCAATAAACATGTGGTGGCATTCAGCTGCCCCAGCATCCTGTCCATGTCCTCAGGAGTCACAGGATCAAACTCTTCCCAGATGACAGACTCAAGACCTGCTTCCGTCAACCCATCTGAACTAGACTAGTCGGAGGGCAGCCTGTCCCGGATCTGATCGATTTTATCATGCAGATAACATCCAAATTCTTCTGCACAACCCTGCAAGGGGGCATCCTGCGCCCTCTGATGAAGAAGGGGTCATCCTAAACAGGGTGGCAGGCCGGTTATCTGCAGATGCAATAAGAGCGGAGAAGTAATTACGCTTCGCCACTTCTATCGCCACTAGGTAGGTTTTCAAATGCGACCTTACCAGTGTCCGGTCAGACTCAGAGCGGGTGGCCCTCCAACCACTCTCTAGGTGTCTCTTCTGATGTTTCATCACCCTCAGCTCCTCAGAAAAGCAGGGAGCCAAGGTGGTTCGGCACCAGGTGAGGGGCCGCAAAGGCACGACCCAGTCCAGGGCCCCCGTGGCTGCACTATTCCAAGCGGCCACTAGGTCCTCAGTCGAGTCGTGGGTCAGGGTCACAGGTATTGGCCCAAGCTCCATCTGGGTGCCTGGGGCGGAACCATCTTGTCGCTTCTGGTTCTGCCTCCCCGCGGTGGGATGCTGCGGTTGGAAAACCCAGCCGGAGGAGAGAGTGATCTGACCATGACAGGGGTTCAATGATTATTTCCCCTAAACCAAGATCACTCAACCACTGGCCGGAGGCAAAAACTAAATCCAGTGTGTGTCCTCCAGTGTGGGTGGGGTCATGAACTAACTGGGTCAGGTCCATGGTCGTCATGGAGGCCATGAACTCCCGTGCCATCTCAGATGCTTCGCCTATCAATGGCAGGTTGAAATCCTCCATGACTAACAGCCTGGGGGTCTCAACCGCCATCTCGGCTATCACATTGAGAAGCTCGGGTAGGGCTGCTGATATGTAGCGGGGAGCCAGGTACACAATCAGCAAGCCCAGCTGCCTCCCATGACCACACATAGTGACTCACAGCTGGCTGTCGGCAGCACAGTGGTCTCCCTCAGGTCCAGGCCCTCCTTTATAATAACCGCCACCTCCCCACCCCAACCCTGGGCTCTCGGCTGATGAAATGCACGGTAACCTGGTGGTAACATTCCAACAAGGGGAACACCCCTCTTGGCCCAACCAGGTCTCCATAATAACCGCTAGGTCCGCCCCCTCCAAAACCAGATCGTGAATGAGGGGGGCTTTATTAACCACGGACCTGGCATTACACAACATCAGCCAAAGGCCCAGGCCCTGAGATCCTAACCCCCCTGTGTCACAAGAGGAGCCCTCCCCTTAAGTAATATGGCCCTCGGCTCCCACCATACCTGCCCCTCCCACACACAGTCCCGATAGAATAGCCCTCTGTTGGACAGACCATCACCCCCTCCCCAATTCTAGACACTGCGCTCTCCCCGTCGGGACTGTTAGCCGGCCTGGAGACAATCCCCGGTGGGTTTTCCCCTTCACCCACCACCCTAGTCTTAGTTTGTCCGCCCTCCCTCCCTGGAGCTCCTTAAAACACGGATTAAAAATCTAATTAAACCCCCCCTTAATTTTCGCTTTGACCACCTCTCCTGGTTAACAAATTTGGTGTACTGGTCAAGGATGCTGGATGAAGTAGAAAAAAACAATATGGTGAAAAACAAGGAATTAATGAAAGAAACAAAGATTGCATGATTAAGATGCCCTGTGAAGTTTGATTATAATATACAGATGGACAAATGGAAGAGAATGTGGTTAAATGAGATAAAATTCTTCCATGTCAAATCTTAGCAAATGTTTATACATTTTTGCAATTATGTTCTTCATGCGTACATAATTTCAAATCCCATTTTATGTTGTTTAATTCTAGTTACCATTTTATCTATGTTAAATCTTTCTCTTAATTCTGAAAAAAATTATGAAAACTATTGAAAACAAAATCCCTCGGTAGTTCTCTTGAATTCGTCTTAGGCTCTCCATCTTCCTGTACTAACAAATTTTGATATGGTAACCATTTCCCTTTGCTCATGGTTTCTTTTCTATAAAATATGTATACAAATGCATTTCTAAGAGCGTACTGCTGCTTTTTTTTCACCCCAACAATCCAGGACCGATAGATTAAGCTGTCTTCAGACATACGTACGGTACATTCCAATTTTAGGAAAATAATTCAACAACACTTTGACATACTCAAATCTTAACTACTTTATTAACTGTTTTGATGATATTGACTAAATTCGCCCAATATCGAATAGCCTGCATTTACTACATGTGTATGTGTGTATCAGGGGCGAGTTATGGCTTCTTCTACTGCCAGATCACTCAGGAACGTACTTTGGGCGCGGACATGCTTCGGGCATGTGTACACTTAATGTTTGCTATGCACACATGAACAGTACATATAAAAAAACAAGATGGCAGAGCCTATATAACCGATTCAGGGGTTTGGCTGGCTGGGTAACTGAATCAGGCCAAACTGGTAGGAACCCACCTCTGGTGTGTATATATATATGTGTTTATTTTTGTTTACACATATATGTACACACACACAAACACACACACACACACACACACACATAAACCTATCTAAACCAGTAGTGGGTTCCTACTGGTTCAGCTGAACTAATAGTAGTTTGGTGGCCTGGGTCCCAGGCCATGCCCCCGAACCACATGAGCGAACTGGTGCCTGCCAGAACCCACCCCTGATCTAAAAATATGTGAATGTGTGTGTGTGTGCGTGTGTGTGTGCGTGTGTGTGTGTTAAGCCCCAAATATGGGAGGAAGCCAAACTGCTTTCCTTTTCTGTCTTTCGGCTCACCACAGGAGACCATCCAGGTAGAAAGCTATTTTTTCGTTGCCTTTTGTTACATTTGTGTTGCGTTCGGCTTCCTCCCATATTTGGGGCTTACCAGGGTGTTGTGACTCAAGTATATACTAATTCCCCTGGGTCAGCTGATCAGGAGGAGAACCAGTGGTCTAGTGGCAATTACAACTGCCTCACATGTAATATTTCCCTGGTTTGATTTCCAGTAAGGGGATGGCTAGCTGATGAGAACTAAATAGCTTGAAATAGAACTATACTAGTCTCCCTTATTTATTTATTTATCAGCACATACGCAACATACATATACAGTGGTACCTCGGTTCACGAACGCCTCTGTTCACGACCAATTCGGATTACGACCAAAAATTTCCCAAAAAATGTGCCCCGGTTCACGAACACCGTTTCGGTTCACGAACGGAAAAGTTCGTAAAAATATGCTCCGCTTCACGAACTCCGCCTCGCTTCACGAACTCCGCCTCGCTTCATGAACTCCGCCCTCGCTTCACGAACAGAAAAGTTCGTAAAAATGCTCGGATTCACGAACCCCGCCTCGCTTCAGGAACCGGAGCCGCGGACGACCAAAAAACAAGGTCAGAACGGATTAACCAGATTTACATTGAACCCTATGGGAGACTGTGCCTCTGTTCACGACCAATTCTGTTCGCGAACAGAGTCAGTTCAAGAATCACGACCAAAAAACAAGGTCGGAACGGATTAACCGGATTTACATTGAACCCTATGGGAAATTGTGCCTCGCTTCACGACCAATTCGGATCGCGAACAGAGTCAGTTCACGAATTAAGTTCGTGAACCGAGGTACCACTGTACACACACACACAAACACACCAGTGGTGGGTTTCTGCAGGCTCGCACCTACTCGCAAGAGCCGGATGGTGAAATTTAAAGAACCGGTGAGAGGGGGTTCCACCGGCGGACCCAGAAGGAAGTCTGGCCTGCCGCTGCCAGTAACCCAATGGGAAGGAAAGGAAAGGAAAGGAAAGGAAGGAAAGAAAGAAAGAAAGAAAGAAAGAAAGAAAGAAAGAAAGAAAGAAAGAGAAAGAAAGAAAGAAAGAAAGATAGATAGAAAGAAAAAGAAAGAGAAAGAATTTATCATCACAATTGAGCCCAAAATTTTAGTTGCTAAGCAAGAGCGTTGTTAAATGAGTTTCACCACATTTTACAAGTTGGCCACTCCCACCCTGTCACATGACTGCCAAGCCACGCCCACAAAATAGGCCACACCTAGAGAGTAGGTTCTAAAAAAAATTGAAACCCACCACTGAAACACACACACATACAGTATGTATGTATGTATGTATGTATGTATGTATGTATGTATGTATGTATGATCTCCATTCAACTAATTTAGGAAGGTTATATTATTTTATAATCAAAATCCTTGAGAGTACAGTTAGTAAAATGTTCATCTATAGTGAATCCTGTCTTATGTCCAGATTATTCAAACAAAAGGCAAGTATCCACTTGCTATGTTTAAATAGATCATTTCTCATAAGAACAAGAAACAAATTTAAATCTCTTTCCCAAATATATCTTATGCCTTTAATGTTAAAAAATACATGTAAATTCTGATGATTTTCCAAGTACTTGTCAAGAGTTCAAAGAATTCAAATAATAATTCTGTTGTTGGACTCAAAATGGTACATATAAAAACTCATTAATATGTATGCCCAAAGGTGCAATTGATAGTCTGGAAAATTAAACCTCTCATTTTCATCTAAGAGCTGCAATTTATAAAAATAGACTCTTGGACTCTGACTGTTCTATAAACATTTGATCAATAACTTATTGATCTGTCTAAAGTATCAGAGTGAAATTAACATGGGCATCCCTCTTAAAATATATAGTAATCATGAAATTAAATTCATATTCACAACATGAATTCTTCCCCATGAACCTGCATGCATTTTCAACCAACTATTAATATCATTATTAGTTTATGTTACATAATTTTTAATATTTGCATCTTCTAACAACAATTTCTTAAAATAATTGTTCCTATATATTTAATAAGATCCAAATAACCAAGGCTCCATTCCTACATATTTTTGTAGAATCTTATTATTTGTAGGTCAAAAGTATCTTAGATTTGTTTTATTTTTGAAACATTACCCTATATTTTACAATATCCACAGACTTAGGCAAAATTTTATTGTTGTTAATAAGACCCAAATATAATCTGCATGAAATAACTTGTCTCTCTGTCTTTTAGGATTGACTATTAACAGTAACAAAACCAGTAGCCATGAAATACCCTGCAGACTAGCACTTGGTAGGGTAGCAATGAAAATTTAAATATCTTTTCACAGATTCATTTAAAGGGCCAGAAATATGCAGGCAATCATTCTACCTGTAACACTCCATGGGACCAAAATTTTGGCTTTAGAAAAACAGGGTAGAAAGAACATCAAGACTTTTGAAGAGGCTGCCACAAAGAAGGGGTGGAGGGAGTTATTTTCCAAAGCACCAGAGGGGAGAACAAGAAACAATGCATGAGGAAAGCAACCTGAAATTAAGGAGAAACGTCCTAACAGTGAGAACAATTAACCATAACTGCTTGCTTTCAGAAGTTGTGGGTACTTCATCACTGGGGTTTTTTAATAAGAGACTGGTCACTTGTCTGAAATGGTATAAATGGTATAAGACCAGGTGACCTTCAAGATTCCTTCCATTCTGAACTTTGCTTCAAGACAATGGATAGTCAGGAAAATAAACAAATGGATCACAGAAAATAATCAATCCAGAGTTTTCACTTAAGTCATAAATGACAGGCACAAATTATTGTGTTTTGCATACATTATATAAAGATCTAGTCTTCCTCAGAAAGTTGATTATGCTAGGAAAGTCGGAATGAAAAAGAAGATGATCACAAATTTCAAGGTGGATAGACTAAATTACGGTAGCAATTGCTGAACTACTGTACAATTCTAGCCACCTCCGTATCTTAAATGTTGTATATTATCTGATGTGTATTACATATTTTATTCCATCCACATCCAAAAAATTCAGGGTGCATGGATAGGTCTTGCTTATTATGCTCTGAAAACCCTATGAACAAAGAGTAGACTGGAAAACAGAACTAGTCCAGTGAGACTTTTAATTCATTAAACTCACTATTATTAACCCAAATATATAGCCATGTTCAAAGAGGAAGACCCAAAAAAACCAAGGGTAGATTCAAATGAAATCCTGGGAATTCAAAACATCTGTTCTACTATCTCTAAGCTTTGCTCTTTTCCAAAAAAACATCTATCAAATTTCATAGCTAAGCAGGGATTCAAATTTATTTCTCTCCGTTGATGTACATATTCTAGTCACTGAAATATGATACATGGATTGATCGTTAGACAAACAGATAATTAAATCCATAAGTGTCTGAGTACTGATTGGAGGTATGTTACAAAATGCACTAATTGCTATATTACTGCAAACTTTTTTTTAAAAAAAATCTTCATCATAGGCACTCTTCTCTTCATAGTGAGCATTTCAAGAAAAAGCAAATGAAACAAAAAAATAGACCCAAAGTATATTTAACACCACATTTATTAATGAGCCATAAAGTCTTGTTTCTTAATATTTTCCCCTAATATAAATGTGTTTTGCTTAATTTCATATACAATGTATTTACTTTCTGTCAAGGCTAACAATCATCTACTGCAGGTGAAAGGTGAGTTAATCATTAAGTTAATAAACAGAATGAGATAATTCCCAAAATAATATCATTTCCCTTAAAATAGGGTTTTGATAGGTAACTTCATGTTTAATTACGGAAAGTACTGTAGGTGTCCATAGACTCCTGTGTGTCTCTGATTAGAAATGTTGCTACACTTTTCAGTTATTTTTCTGCATAGACCTTCTTGCTTAAAAACAAAAAGATAGCGTTCATATAAATAACAAGGCTATTTAGAACAGGCCTGATTGTTTAGATTCTTTTTAAATATATGCAATCCAAAATATCTGAAATAAAAATAATAATGTGACATTGTTTAAGTTTAATGCAAAAATAGACTATCCCTTTTCTGCAAACAAGTTTATCTTATTTGTCTGAGAGACAGAATGACAACATGTTTTTTTTTTTAACTTATGATTATTCATTTATGGCAGCCTTGAAAAAAGTCACTTACAGCCCATCTTCAAAGTTACAACCGCTACACTATCCTGCCATCATGTGATCACAATTCAGGTTTTTTGGCTTGTATTTACAACAGCTGCAACACTTTTTGGTCATGTGATGGTAATTTGCAATCTTCCCAGCCAGCTTTCAACAAGCAGAGTCAATAAGGGAAGCCAAATTTGCTTAATGGCTGCCTGTTTTATTTAATGACATTATAATTTACTTAACAACTGTGGAAAAATGGTTGCAAAATCAGAAACAGTCATATGATGACTTGCTTAATAACTACATTATTTAGCGGCCAAAATTATGATCCTGATTATGACTATAAATCAAGGACTATGAATGTGAAGTTTTGTTCTCTGAGCTTGTGGGTTGATTCTAAATGTTTCTGTCAACTCCCCCTTGTTGACATTCCACGCATACCGTTGGTGGAGCTGGATCTCAGGTTACAGTAGCTGGTTTGAGATGGGTGTATTTATTGGGCAACGTGATTTATGACACAGAGTGAGGGGAGGAAAGGAACAGGGTCAAAGTTCAGAAACAGATGGACAAAGCAAAAGAAATGTCTGCGAATAAATTTTGCCTAATGAAGCTATCAATAAATCATTAGTTTCCGTATTGAAACATTGGTTCTTATTATGGCATCATTGGGAAACGTCACAGTTTCATTACCAGACTAGGTAACATCTTCAGCACAGCCAACCAGAGACAGCACTGACCTTCAACCAATCCACACAACCCACCCCCACCAGCTGTTCACCTCCCAATGACCCTGACCTAATATAATGTCCTTAGCACAAGACCATCACAAGACCCATCTAAAGACTCACTGATGATTCACAGCTGACCCGCACTTGACACACTGAAGCCCTTACAAACAGAGGAACAATGACATCCCCTAAGCTGTGCTGAAGAAGTTACCTAGCCTGGTAACAAAATGTTTGGAAACCAATCCAAGTTTGGACAATGAACCTTCACTCTCATCCTACACCCGACCTACAGATATTCACCACAATTGCAAATCAAGGTCTATCTCTTATGTAACTTCTTATCAAATTATGAAAGGTACCAGGTTTATTTAAGCAACTAAAAAGTTAGAATCAATTTTTCTCCTGGGCAGCATTACAGACCAATTTTATAAGGTTGTGGTTTTTTGCTATTTTGTGAAAAAATATTTTGCTCTACTCTTGAATTATAAAATTTTATATAATAAGAATTCTCATTGCTCAATCAGTTAAATTATATAATGTCTTGGTAAGGCCACACTTGGAATACTGCATCCAATTTTGGTCGCCACAATGGGAAAAAGATGTGGAGACTCTAGAAAGAGTGCAGAGAAGAGCAACAAAGATGATTAGGGGACTGGAGGCTAAAACATATGAAGAACGGTTGCAGGAACTGGGTATGTCTAATTTAATAAAAAGAAGGATTAGGGGAGACATGATAGCAGTGTTCCAATATCTCAGGGGTTGCCACAAAGAAGAGGGAGTCAAGCTATTCTCCAAAGCACCTGAGGGCAGAACAAGAAGCAATGGGTGGAAAGTAATCAAAGAGAGAAGCATCTTGGAACTGAGGAGAAATTTCCTGACAGTTAGAACAATTGATCAGTGGAACAGCTTGTCTCCAGAAGTTATAAATGCTCCAACACCGGAAGTTTTAAAGAAAATGTTGGATAATCATTTGTCTGAAGTGGTGCAGTGTTTCCTGCCTAAGCAGGGGGTTGGACTAGAAGACCTCTAATGTCCCTTCCAACTCTGTTATTCTAATTAAACTGATAAATGCCATGTTCTATGAGTAGTATCATGAAAAATGTATACATGGCATCATTTGCATAATAATATCACACCAATGATGTAAATTGCTGTGATTATGTACTTTTGTATTAAATGGATATTTGGAATAATAATTTGCTCCAATTAGTTATAATGAGGTTTCATGGCATTTTATTAAACAATTGAATTTGACCTGCAGGATTGATTTTCATCTGCTTGCCACATACAGTATACATGTCACAAACTTTGGCTCGTATCATCATAATGAAGTGCGCATTTCACAGATTCTAGACACATGCCATGCCTTGCTCAATAAATAAATAAATAAATTGTGAAGTTGTTTCCCCAAAAAGATACCAATGGTGCTGATCAGTGTGGAAAAAATTACAATCACAGTCAGGGATTTAAAACTCTTCGCACTGCATCTACTGATTTTTGTCCTGTGCTGATGCCAACTTAACCCCAACTCCCTCCTGTCTGGACTGAAATATTTTGGCAGTCACTTACAAAGTGATTCAGTCCAGGGATCAGACAATTTTCACCCCCGCTGTATAATTCCTCTTCTATTGTGGCCTCCCAATTCTCCATTTGAGAGAAAGCAATTGCCAATTGCAAGTCTTATTACAAATATACTGCATATCCAGAGGTGGGTTTCTGCTGGTTCTGCCCAGATCAGGCAAACCGGTAGTGGCATCGGTGGGAGGCTCTGCCCAACCACCCAGATGCTTCTGTGCATGCACAGAAGTGTTGCGTGTGTGTGCACGAGTAAACCAGTAGTAAACTAAATTGTAACCCACCACTGTGCATATGCTTATAAATGTATAAAATTATATGTAGACACAGTGAATGAATACGCCCACCCAAACTCCCACAAAGCTAAGACATCACAATGGACATACAGTATATGCAGGAATAAAAGCCAGCTTTAAAATTAAACCCCCCTTTCTTCTTTTTCTCTTTCTCCTCAGAAAAATCTAATGCAGGTCTTTCTTAATATCCCAGTAGGGCAGGGGTCTGCAAAGTCGGCTCTTTTAAGCATAGCTGGCTGGGGAATTCTGGGAAGTCCACCAGTCTTAAAAGAGCCGACTTTGCAGACCCCTGCAGTAGGGGAATCATGCCTGGTGAAAAACTTACAAACTACTTTTTGGTCACCATTTTTACTTTTCTCCTGGGCTTCCAGTCAGTCGAAAAACAATGAAACCATGCATTCATAGACTTAGTTTGAAAAAAAATAAATACTGGCTGATTTGCCATCATCGAGACAAATGAGCTTCAAAGCAAATCAAAGCATAAGTTCTTTGTATCAAAGAATTCTACAGGAGAATATCAAGCCATCTGTCTATCAGCCGAAGCTCTTGCAAAACATGCCGCAAAACAATGAATCCCAATATTCAAGCAAGTTTGCAAGGGATTATTATGCAATGGACAAATAAAAATCCAGAACTAAACCCCACAGAAATGTAGAGAAACATTCAGAAATAAACATGGTACAACCAGTTATTAAATTCAAGGGGGCAGGAAATCTGAAAAGGGACAAATTCTTTTTTTCCAAGGACTGTAAAACGTTCTGTCTTTTGGAGTCTTCCTCTGACTCAAGTTCCTCTTTCTCTTTTGCCAAAGGATGGCTCCCTATAAAAAAATAAAAAAATAAAAGAGAGCGAAATAAAACCTGAAGTATTTTGTCAAGGTCATACCTTCTTGAGTTTTGACAAGGAATTGAAAGCATCTATTCTGATGTAAAGTAGGATCTTTCTTTGTGTCTCGTAAATCACTATTTTCTTGGCAAAGCTTTCATTTATTTTGATCTTCTTTTGTTGCTTTCATCTCCCTACCCCCTTTGTAGGTCAAGGCAGGCAAGTCAAACTAAATTAGGAAGCTCTGGAACATGCAGACAAATGCTAAATGCAAGAGGGAGGAAAGTGCCTATGGAAAGAGGTCCAAGAAAGTTAGTTTAGAAAATGGGAAATGGAATTTGTTAGCATAAGAAAAAATATATATTTGAATCAGTGAGGATTTCATAATTACTGCACATTTCAGCAAACCGCTGCCTTCAAAACCAGAAATTCCAGACTTGCTAGTTATAAACTTGTCAAGAAGTGTTAACTCTTTCAGTATGTCTTGAATAATTTTGAACTGAAAGCTGTTTTGATTTTGAATTTTCCACCTCCCACACTTTGGTCTCAACAACAACAATGAAGAAATCCTCATTCCAGGTAATTACTACCCTTCATTTCCCAGACTTACAGCTCCATAAGATGAGCTATTGTACTAAATAATTAGCACATGCCATTCAGAATATTATAAGAATTATATGCAACATCAAGCAGGAACTATACACTGACACATGGCCATATTTTATGTGAAATGTGCTAAACAGAAATTAAATGCTAGCAACAGGTACATCCAAAACAAGTTATTAATTGTGAGCAAAGTGCTGAGGGTGGGGTGCAAACAGCAATATTTAACCATAAAATTAAAAAAAAAAACATTTAAAAAGACGCATTTGCTTTAAACCGTGACCTTCCCACAAACATGCATACAAATCTATGCATCTAAAGGTTGATTGCCAAATAGTGTTTGCAGTACCTACACACATGCATATGATTTATTAAGTAACTGCTGAAATTACTTTTCCGAAAACAAAGGAGAAAATCTACATTTAAGGAGCAAGATGTGAAAGGATTTGTTGAACAGCAAACTTCTGAAGAGAAACAAGAAAGCCTTTTCATCTGTCACAAATGCAGATTTCATCAAGCATCCCTTCACACGGAGTAGGATCTATTTGCACAGGGGAACGAGATGCATTCTTCTTTTGGTTTTATTCTGTGGTCTGCTGTGAAATCTCTGTGTAGGATTTGTAGGGATCACAAATGTTTGGAAATTATAGGAATGTTCACTGAAATATTGGCCAGATTTGTCCATGAACTATCTTCAGAGTAATCACTTAGGGATAACTAAAAAAAGTTATTCACATAACTTTCATTAATCAATATATATATATGTTAGGTTTTTTGAGCTGATCAATAAATAAGTCAGGGAGACTAGTATACATCTATTTCGAGCTTTTTAGCTCTCATCAGCTAGCCATACCCTTACTGGGATTCAAACCGGGGCTATATTACATGCTAGGCAAATGCCTTAGCCACTTGAGCCACCAGGTTCTCTTCCTGCTCTTCCTAACAGGGTGTTGTGAAACAAGTATATACTTATCCTCCTGTCTCAGCTGAGCAGGAAGAGAACCTGGTGGCTCAAGTGGCTAAGGCATTTGCCTAGCATGTAATACAGCCCTGGTTCGAATCCCAGTAAGGGTATGGCTTGTTCATGAGAGCTAAAAAGCTCAAAATAGATCTATACTAGTCTCCCTGACTTATTTATTGATCAGCTCAAAAAACCTAACACACATATAAAAAAATTACACAACAGAACTCATGGCTTTCTGTCTAGATGGTCTCTGGTGATGAGCCGAAAGGCAGAAAAGGAAACAGTATGTTCCACAACACCCTGTTAGTTTATATATATTTGTTCCACAACACCCTGTTAGGCCCCCTATATACATGCTATGATTTAAGTAAAAAGAAAGCAATGTTACTATAGTCTGCTATCCAGGTGGTAAGTACAGGCAGTTTCAGAGTTTTGTGTGGGTTTTTCAACTTCTTGTCCCCAAACCTGTCTGTTACTTTCTAAACTCCATCCCTTTAACTCAATTGATTCTATGGGCTGCGTTGATCATACTCTCTGCTTAGCAATATAATTAGCAATTCTTGTTCTAAGTTTACCTTCATTCAGAACCATTTTTCATCCAATTTACTATATTCCTCCCTCTATTTTGTAATAATCCTTATATTTATCATGGCCACTACACTGCAAAGTTTGCTGCATAAGGTCCCTTTTCCACTTGGTATGTATGTATGTGCATTCATTCCTATGGCCGTCATATACTGCTCAGGATAGGCACAAAGCTCAGAGGGCTCACCACTGTTTTCCATCCTGTGTAAGTCACTGAGTACTACCAAAGCAATAGAGATGGGGGGGGAGGGGGAACATGCTACTGATGTTGTAAAACAAAGTTCTTCCTCCAGTTTGGAACCATTCCTCACTGTGGAAACATGATGGATGGCCCAAATTGTTCTGTTCACAAATTATATGAAGAATTCCATAATCCATTTGTGGAGAGGCTTCATGGATGGTCTTTGGCTGAGGTTGCATCGTATGCTAGCCTAGGCTAAAAAGTCCTTGAGTAGTTCATGGTCCAATTATGGAAATACAACCATTTCTAAATGGATTGTATATAGGCTATCGTATTAGGCTACAACATAATTTATTAGTTTGGCCATATGATGTTCTATGTTGATGGCATCTGTATTTTGTTAACCAAAGCTTAGAAGTGAATTTGTCATTTCTGCAGTTAACCAAGGTCACTGAGTCTACTCTAGCACCAGCCAGATGCCTAAAGATTTTGTTTGCCTAAAGATAACCCTAAGTCAGAGGCAAGTATCTGTAACTGTAGGTTATTCCTACCCCCTGAATTACATACCATCACCGACCTCCGCCTCTTCCGCCAATGTCTTAAGACATATTTGTTTCAACAAGCCGGCCTAGCCTAACCTCCCATGGGGACTTTTAGGTAGTTTTAAATTGGGTTTTTAAATTTTGGTTTTAGCGCAGAATAGGTTTATTTAATAGTTTTTAAATTATATTTATTGTATTTTGTATGTTTTTAAATTTCCTGTGCGCCGCCCTGGGTCCTCTGTGGAGAAGGGCGGGATATAAATTTAAATAAATAAATAAATAAATAAATAAATAAATTCATCACATTTACCATAACTATCACCAATTTTATTTTCTCCTTTACGTAATTGAACTTCATTTGACAGCTCAAAGTTCATTCCTATGGCTATCCCCTCTTTCAATTTCTCTTGGTGTTTTGAAAAAGAATGGGTCTTAATTATAACTCATTCTTTACTGCTCTTACAAGCACTCAAGTCATGAAGTCTCAAATGGATTTATTGATACTTTGAAAAATATGTAAAAATAAATAATCAGCTGTCACTCTCCATATCTCCGCTCTGTTTTCTTTAACATTCTTATGTCAGTTTCTATAAACGCAGGCGAGGGTCTCGGTATGCCATGCGCATCTTGGCAGCTTTAATGACACACATTAACACTTCTGGCAAAAAAATGTTTTGAAAACCCTGATGTAACAAATCCTTTGGATTTTAAAAAATAAAGTGGTTCAAGGTGGCATGCTCCATGGAAAACACATTCCTCTGGGCACTCACACAAACAGCTGTGGGCCAGCTTGCCTCAGCAGCACTGAAAAATCCTTGATAAACCTCTCTTTCAGAAGAATGGAAGTTAATACAGTGGGTCAATTTAAACCATCGACATATGTGGCTGATCTCCCCCCCTTCCCCTAAACCATGTATTTATTTTAAACATATTTGAACTAGAAAGAGGATAATTTATTTTCTGGAATTCTTGGCACCCTGTTCCTTATAGATGTGGGAAGCTGTCTTACTTAGAATGGCTTATGCCAGAAGAGCTAAAGTGCCATAAGGCAAAGGGATAAGTCAGTTCTATCCACCAACTGTCCATATTTGGCAAGGCACTCCTTGTTTTCTGGTTTTTGTCTTTGGTAAATCAATATCCTGGTATATCCCAAAGCATTGCCTGCAGTTACATTTGAAACAAAACAGATTTGGGTCTAAATCATAGGACATTTTCTAGGAGAAATTAATGGATGCTGTTCTGAGTTCTGTGCAAGAATGCTACAGATCACTCATGAAATAAAGCAGGTAAGCATTTAACCCATTTTTCCTTTGGGGAAAGAATCTGAAAATACCTTTAAAGCAGGCTGCGGTCACAGGTAATCCCTACATCTTGGGTGCAGCCCTCCAAAGGTTACGGCTGAATTTTAATTTTTAACATGACAGAAAAAGAGAGTTAATGAATAGTTAATACTTAACATGACAGGAAAGGGAGAGTTAAAGAAAATAGTCATAGTAGCTACACTGAATTAATTACACTGAATTAAATAAATGAAATTCAGATTTTGTTCCGGCAGTTTTTGAAAGTTGACTCCTGCACACCCTTTAAAAGCCAAGTGAAAGCCATGGCATGAAAAAAGATTGTAGATTCCTGATGTCATACACAGAAGTGGATGGTCTTTATGATTTAAATTCATTTAACCGTGCATTCATTATGTATTACTGAGACTGCAGTCCTAAAGCTTTTATACCTGGGAATAAATCCGGTTGAATTCAGGCATTCTTTTGATCAGAAACGGTTGGGATTTGTTGCTATTATAGCTGTACTTATTAAGAGGAAAAGTCAGACGGGTATGTGTGCTCACATTTATACACACACAGCTCTGCAATTTTGCACACTGCCGCTGACAAGGTTTATTTTCTGCTGCAGTTCTGATCACACCTAACAAACGAGCACAATAGAACTTACTTTACAATAGAATATACATATAGACACTCTCTCTATATTTTTGGCCCCCCCTTTTTTTTTTTACAAAGCGAACCCTTTTCTGTCTTAAGCCTTTTGATCAGGATTGTTTATTCTTCTCTTATTAGTCGGCTCAACAACACTGCGATTTCAGAAGTCAGTTCAATACTATATACAGCAAAAGGAATTTGGCAGTAAGAGCATAGTGCTGCCGAGATATGCGGCTCAGAATGAAACAAGAAAGGTACACTATAAAAAAATGTCTGTACCATTGAAAGGTATGTGGACAGTGTCGTTATAGAATTTAGTCACAAGATGGCACTGGACTTTTATGAAATCTGGGCAGGAGTCAGTAGTTTCCTATTGATCTTCATTTTGTTTTGGAGAAAGAACATTGTCCATGGCAAAGGGGATGCTATCTAAAGATTCAAGCTGTCAGATAGGTAGCTGCAAGACTTTTTGAAAAATGAAACAGCCCTTTGTTCCTTTATAAATTTATTTGGAGCAATGATATAAAATTCAAGTAGTGGATCTTACATCCAAATGTTCCAATGCTGTAATGCCTGAAACCAGTGCATACAATTCACCAAGATGGCACAACTCTGGTTGAAGCCCAGTTCAGGTGACATCAATATCAATGCATCAATGCATTGATATGCATCAATGCATATCAATGCATTGGTTGTGGCCCTGCATCACCAGAAGCTAGGTTTCTTCAAAACTGGTTCATTAGTCCTGCTTAATTTCTCCAGTCAACAACAGCAAAACAAAGGATGGTTCATTAAAATTTCTAACACTATTCTCTTGGATTAGGGTCTTGTCCTTTTAGTTGTACAGAATGCAAGAAGTCTCATTTGTCCTATTTAGCAGACAACCATTTGTCTACTGAGCAGAAAACTCTTAAGCATGGACAGGAAAACAATAGCTTTCTTCTGTGGTCATTCTTTCACAGCTGGCATTTAAGGCATGCTATCTGTGAGTCTGAAGGTGATAAGAGCCCTCAAGACCAATTGCCACTAATAATTTGAACTTCCATTAATTTGTTCATTAATTTATCCTCTTTAAGACCCTCAAAATTAGTGGGCATCATCATATTTAATAATAGAGTATTCCACAGTTTATCTGCGGGATCGCATCCTGCCCCATACATCCCTGAGGCCGATTCGCTCCCACAGAGAGGGACTTCTCCGGGTGCCGTCCACTAGGCTGTGCCAGCGGGCGACGCCCAGGGGAAGGGCCTTCTCTGTGGCGGGCCCAGCCCTCTGGAACGACCTTCCCCCCGACATCAGAACAACCACGGACTTCCGCTCCTTCCGGCAAAAATTAAAAACACACTTCTTCTGCTTGGCCGGCTTGGGATAACTTAACTGTTTTCAGGGGTTTTTAGGGGTTTGTTTTAGCTTTGGGGATTTTAGCACAGGGTTTCGTTTAATTCTTTTTTAATATTGTATTGTCTGTGATTTTATATGCATTTTTAATTTCCCTGTGCCCCGCCTCGAGTCCCTTTGGGGAGAGAGAGAGCGGGTTATAAATTAAATTATTTTTTTATTTTTTTATTTTTATTTAACTATTTAATGGGACTTACAATTTATTCGTAAGAATCAGGGGTAATCGTATTTATATGTTTAGTCTCTATGACTAGCTGTCCAAGTAGAATCTGATTATGGCTATACAAACAGTCAAAACATTTAAAGGCTCCATTTTTAGTCACAAAGGGATGGTAGAAAATTTGTCCTCAACCCTTCAAGAGCTACAAATATTTTTTTGTTGAAATTCCAGTGCATACAATGCAGAAATTCAGAGCACCTCATCTCCAGAAACCACCTATGCTTAACTTGCATTGATGTCCTTGTAAACGGTTGTAATCATTGGCAAAATGATAGGCTAAGCACCTGTAATACAGTATAAGGGACATTCAGTTATGTAAAGACTCCAGTTCTGCAATTTCAAAATGATCCCATCTCCAAAAATCAATTTTCTCTGTAGCTGAAACCTTATAATCCAAAGAGCAGTTTTTACATCCTGCTTATAAACTTTGGAAACCACAATTTATGGCAGTAGTTATGACTCTTTGATACTTGGAGTAGCAACTATATGATAAAATATTCTTAATTGGGTAGTTAATAAATATTGTCCTCTTCATAAAAGACCAACCAGTCACATACATTCCTTTCCTTTCCCTGGGGAAATATTTCTTTTTGCCGGAGAATAGAAAGGAAAGGACAGAACAGGAGTGTAAATGATCTAATCGGTAATAATATAGATATTATGAAATTGGAGGGTAAAGAGTAGAAGAAACATCAGTCTTAGTGTTTTTACTATTGTTTTTAAAGCATGGACGTAACAAGATAATGTTAAATGATTAATAGTCCTACATATGGAAGACATGGCTTTATATTTCTATGTAATCAAATGATTAGCTATGGATAAGAGCATAATACTCCAATATGTTGCCTCAAAAGATTGTCCTGGTCTTCTGGTTAGCACCATGAGATCGAATTTAACAACAGAGCTTTGTCATGAAGGAAGAAAAAAGACAACACATTAAAATAAAGGATAATGCATATACACTGATTCAATGGGTTGTTTTTTTTTGTTCCATGCATGTTGAAGTTTGTCATGTAGGAGGAGCAACTCGTACCTGAAGTCCCAAAAACTGCAGTTCTGTCAATGAACCCTAAGAGCGAATATCCTAAGATCTAAGTCCCTCCAATATTTGCTTGTATTGAGTTTTCCTCTCCTTTTAACTAATGAATGCCTCATTCCAAAGTGTATAGTAACAATGGGAAAATTCATTTATTTAGACACTGTTGGAAAATCATCTCAGCTGAGAGATCTCAAGTTCTCACATTCCCAAAATTCCTTAACAGTCTTGCTGACTTCTGCATTTGCTAGAAGGTTGAAGTAGAAAAAAATAAAGTCGCTTAGATCTGATTTTAAACAGATCCAGTTAAAAAAGCAACAAACAATGGAGAAAAAGAAGGAGGAAAAATAGCTGGAGGAAAAGAAACTAAACGGAGAGCATACATATATACATATAGGCACAATGGATTTCAGGAGAGCCAAGTTTAGAGACGCATTTGGTGGGCTTGCATAGATAGCAAAAATAATAACATTTACCCTGATATATCACTTCTCAATGTTTTACAGCCATCTCTAAGCAGTTTTAGAGAGTCAGCATAATGCCTCCAATGATCTGGATCCTCAACTATCTATTTTTAGATAGTTTTAAATTGGGGATTTTAAAATTGGATTTTAGCATAGGATTATAATTTAATATGTTTTTAAATTTTGTATTTATTCTTTTGTATGTTTTTAAATTCCTGTGCGCCGCCCTGGGTCCTTTGTGGAGAAGGGCGGGATATAAATATGATTAAAATAAAAATAAATAAATAAATTTTACTGACCTCAGAAAGATGGAAGGCTGAGTCAACCTTGAGCTGGTGAGAATCCAACTGCCAAAGTGCAGGCAGTCAGCAGTCAGCAGAAGTAGCCTGTATTACTGTATTCTAACCACTGAGCCACCAAGGCTCATGATGACAGAAGTCCCTAAATCAAAGGAAATACAGGATGGTTGGAAAATTCTAAGAAATAAGATACTGAAAGTACAATCACATACAGTTTGATTCTAATATGGAAGGAAACTTATGCAACTGTTATGGATATAAAGGGAACATTTATTAAGATAAATTAAAACTTAATATATAGGATGGGTGAAAACATCAAGGAGAAATGCCAAAAAGTGTCTAACACCTGAAAGAAAGAAATCAGAATTGTTGAAACATAAAACGGACTCAGTCTTACAAAGGAAGATAAAATAAACAAAAAGAATATGGGTTTTTATGGGTAGCAAAAAAGGAAAGGTGGCCCATTTCAAGCAGTTGGCAGGGTAACTACAACTGATGAAGAAATTTAAAAAATTTATCAATTCCTACTTTGCTTCAGTCTTCCTCCATAAGAGAAAATATGCCCCAACTACGTTGGAATACCTGCAAAAGATTCAGGGATCTTGGTAGATCACAAACTGAACACAAGATAGTAACATAATGCATCTGCAACCCCCCTCCCCCAAACACACACACACACACACACACACAAAATTTGTGTCAAAGTAAATATAGCGTCAAAAGGAGTCACTCATTCTATTCTATTCTATTCTGATCAGATTAACACCTGGAAAATTGTATCTAATTTTGGGTGCTATGTTTAAGGAAAGAAATTGACAAACTGGAACACGTCTAGAGAAAAAACAACCAAGTTGATTTGGATCCAGGAAGGAAAAATTAACGAGGAATGGTTAGATATGTTAGATATGTTTAATCTGCAGAAAATTGCCAGGAGATGATAGTTCCCAAAAAGTACCCAAAAAACTACGATGTAAAAAAAAAAGGGGGTGGGCTTTCTCTAAATTGTTCCAGATGATAGGACAAGGAACAGTGGCCTTAAATTAAAGCAATTGAGATTTCAGTTGTATATCAGGAAAAATATCCTAAAGATAAGAGCTATTCGGTAATGCTATCTTCTTCACTGGAGATGTTGAAACAAAGACTGGATCTACCAGGAATGCTATGGTGGTTATTTCTGCATTGGGCAACGGATTGGGCAAGATGATTACCAACCTCTCTTCTAAGCTTTACATTCTATGATTCTACAACAAGGGAGCTGCCATGTGACATATCATCTGAATACTATGTCCCATTGGAGGCACTATAGAAATGGGGGAAAAATACATCCCAAGTGACCTACTTAATTGTTACAAAATCAGTGTTGTTAAATCAGGGGTCTCCAACCTTTGCAACTTTAAGTCTGAAGGACTTCAGCTCAGAGCTGAAGTCCTTCAGACTTAAAGTTGCAAAGGTTGGAGACCCCTGTGTTAATAATCCTGGTCTTGACACATGAGTAGGGAGGAATGCTGAGGTGCCTTGAGATCTGAAGAGAAGGGGATAAAACATGGATTGTCTGTTCTTGTCTAGGATAGATGCATACTTTTATTCAAGCTTCATTATGATATTGTTTTGTTGAGGTGTATATTTAGCTCAACTCAGCCTTCCATCCTTCTGAGGTGGGTAAAATGAGGACCCAGATTGCTGGGGGGAATATGCTGACTCTATAGACTGCTTAGAGAGGGCTGTAAAGCAAAGTGAGGCGGTATATAAGTCTAAGTGCTATTGTTATTGCTATTGCTAGTTTTCTGTTGTGATGTGCTACATATCTATTTTTTTGTTGTACTGTGTTATGGCTGAAACTTATTTCTTGTTTTTATCACCAGCATGTAGAATCCCTGGTATGTTTTGCTAGAACTTGACTTGAGAGGCTAATTATGTTTGATTTATAGCCCATAGAGGTGGCTCTCATTTCAGATGAGGACTTCCCTTGATAATGTACTAATAACCACAGGTTCCAAGAGGCTAAACTGAGACTAATACGGAAGAATTCCAAGCAAAACTTGCAGGGGAGCTCCATAAAGTCACTGAACGGAACAGACAAACTATTTAAGATAAAAGAGATGTGTGAGTGGGGATTTTTTGGTTACTTTTTGCTTGGCATTTCTATATTAACCTCTCTTCTTCTCGGACTCTTATACAGAGATGAGTGAACATGTTTGTATCAGTTGCTGTTTATTTTACTGCTCTTTTTACTGTTATTTGAGTTATTTATTTAGATCGGTAGCAGACCCTATTCCATATGAATTATATTATAGAAACAGAAAACAGATGGTGCCCTGTCTTGAAGGGTCAATGGGAGCAAGAAGAGAGAAAAATTAAGGAGGAAAATAGAGAATGAAAGAGAAATGAGTTTCTAGATGTGTATCCAGACTAACTTTAACATTAGGATCTGCAGTACAATTTCATACAATAAGGCATGATTTTGATGTTTGCATTATATACTGCACCACAGAGAGAACAGCATCATCACAGTTTCATTAGCCTTTCACTATTTCAGCACAATGGGGAAAGATAATTATTTTTCCTTGGTTTTAAAACTGCATCATGAAATCCAGCATCGAAGTCAGCAACCTGTATCCTTGGATATCTGTTGGAGCTTCAGTATGGAAGTGGGACTTACTTATTTTAGCTTATTTTCTGCCAACACTGTTACATAGGCAATTAGATCTGTTAACTGCCTATCCCAATTTAGTCCATGTGCTTTTAAAAAAAACTGCATGAAAAACGACCTTTAAATTATACACATTTCCCCCTAAAATAAAGATTTTTGGCTTCAGAACTATACTGCAAAATTTGAAATGCAGTACATTTTTAAAAAGAGAGAAAGAGAAAAGCTACATTCAGATCTAGGCAGTTTTCTAAGAAGCACAAATGAGATCTGCTTGTTTGCAGATGTAGAGCAAACACAATTCCCCAGTGTCTCTTGTTCAGTAGACCTTATTTCTAGGTAAAGGCTTGCATTGTGTAGGACTGTGCATCAGAAACCCACTTGTGCCTGTCCATTGAATGCACTGTCAAGTCAAAAGCATGCTTTCAATTGTACCTTCCTGCTCTCGAACGGAATCCTATTCAAAATCTTCTGTACTGTTGAAAGGTGCATGTATTATGAAGTATAGGAGCCATCAAAGTTGTAGTAGTAATTTTTTTGAAAAATCACAAGGCATGATCGATTTTGGGGACAACAAGGACAATGATAAAGCAAGAATTAAGAGAAAGGGGAAAAAATCTGTAGTGGTGAAAACAATCACCAACAACGTAGTGATTAATAAAGATCCCAGTTCTACATCCTTTCTGTATTCCCCATTGAAAATGTTTCCCTGTAAGGAGAAGCTTCATATCTCTGCTACATGCTGCTTAATTCTGTTCTATTCAAGCATACTATGGTTTAGGCATTTTAATTTAAATATTTCAAAGAACCAATTTGTGGCAGAGGTGTTACTTTCCGTCTTAAGTACATATTATGCATTTTTATTACAATTTTGCTACAGCCAAATGTCTTTTAAAAGCCTGATTTAGAAACCACTTCACTGCACTTCAAGAATAGAAAACAAAGAGAGTGCTCCCGAAACGTGATTTACCTGCTGAAATGTATTTAAAAAAAACAAAACAAAAAAACAACAAGCACCTACCACCCTCATAGAAATTAGGGTAATTTAAACCTAGTTCTTATTTTTAGGTTTCAAAGTATTTTGGCATTTAGTTTGTTTGGCTTGATGATTATCATTTTATATAGTTGTAGTTATTTTAAAATGCTGTTTCCATGACAGCCCTGTAAATGAACCTTCAGCTTATGTACTCCTTCCCTTTTTACAAATAAACCCCGTTCTTAGAAGGGGAATGTCTGCAGGCAAGCAAAGATTTCGGCTTTATTCTTACAACATGGCTTGTTGCAACCTCAGTATGGACTGAGGAATAGGAGCCTGGTGACACGAACTGCTTTCCGCCCTGCAAATAGTTGGACCCATCAGGCCAGATCCTTAAAGAAAGTACAGCAATGAGTTGTCAAATATCATTCAAAGTCAGCCATTTGTCAGTACGGGACCTAGCTATCTGCGGGATCGCATCCTGCCCCATACATCCCTGCAGCCGATTCGCTCCCACAGAGACGGACTTCTCCGGGTGCTGTCCACTAGGCTATGCCAGTGGGCGACGCCCAGGGGAAGGGCCTTCTCTGTGGCGGGCCCGACCCTCTGGAACGACCTTCCCCCTGAAATTAGAACAACGGACCTCCGCTCCTTCCGGCAAAAATTAAAAACACACTTCTTCTGCTTGGCCGGCCTAGGGTAATTAAACTGTTTTTAGGGGTTTTTAGGGTTTAGTTTTAGTTTTATATGGGCTTTTAGCGCAGGGTTAGTTTAATTCGTTTTAACATTGTATTTTGTTTGTGGTTTTTAATTGTATATTTAATTCCCTGTGCCCCGCCTTGAGTCCCTTCGGGGAGAGAGAGCGGGTTATAAATTAAAAATTATTATTAGTAGTAGTAGTAGTATTTAATTGCGGTTGCCATCCTCACCATCAATTTGGATATAAATTGTGGGACACTTCGAATACACATTTGTAACTACGTATGATCTTCCTCTGTCCTTCTTATATATGTACCTAACAACAACACAAACTGAGGAAAAAAAATGTATCAGTGAAATTTCCTCATCCATATACAAAGGATAGAAATCAGGATTCCCTCTTCCGCCCTGCCCTCCCTTCCTCTCAACCCACTTCTCTATAAAAAGTATTCTCCTTTCAGATCTTTGTCTGAAATGGTCTTGGGGAAATGTTCAGTGGAAGAGCTGTACAAATCAAGTCTAATCCAAACTTGCCCAAACATCAGAGATTGGATTGCTAGCGAGTTGCTAAATGGCAATGATTGATTGAATTAATTAATTAGAGAAACAAGATTCTGATAGGCATCTGGTTTGGATGGGAATGAACTAGTTAGCATGGTTCCCATTCATTCCATCTGGTTGCCTTTGCTTAGCAAAAAAACAAAACCCCAAAACCCCAACCCAGTTCTCCTGCCTATATTCAAACTTTCCCATTTTCTTTGGCTCCTCCTTTGGCTGCCCAATTTCAGGACTAGTGTTTTTCTAAATGGGTTAAATTTAGAATTAATTTAGGCCTTGCCTGAAGTAGGGGGAATGAATGCTTTGTTTTATTTTTTCATAAATCTTTGGTCTATAGCAGAAAGGAATCTACTCGGCAACTTTTGTTTGCCATTTTCAAATCCAAATTTCTAAATTTAGTCCCTTTCTGCACAATAAAGGCAATCATGGTTTTTTTAAAAAGTTCATCTTATTCTGGAGATATTGCTGAGAGCATATTCAGCCAGAGCTGAACTGTCCACCATCTTGACATTTTTACCACAGCTTTTCAGAATAATTGAAGGGCCATTGTTCCAGCCCAGATTTAGGCACTTTGTTTGATCAGATTAAACTGTTTTATACCTTTTTTTGCAGTTGACTCTGATTTTCTGTGGAAAGAAATGGATTAATGTGAGGACTTTTTTCCATGGTTACGTCCTTTGTTGTTATCACTTGTGAATTCCTGCTTCTGGGAAGCTTCTCTCAAACCATTGAAAAACTGCCTTAATCCTAAGTAAAACTATCGGTCTGTCATTAGGATTGGGAGTAGTTCTGTTCCACGTAACTATTCACTCTGGGGAGATGTCCAATTCAGTGCATTTTTGTTTCCATATTCAATTAAAAATTCATAGAAACATATGAATACAAGAAAACTGGAAATGCTTTTTTTTTTTTTTACAAAGACAGTCAATGCAATTCTGATCTGCCCCTGCTGTGCCTATATTCTAGGGAGGGTGAATAGCATTTTACCTATGATGGATGCAGAATTCATTCACACCTGCACCCATGATGGAATTAACTTTTAGTTAATTCGCTCCCACAGAGAGGGACTTCTCCGGGTGCCGTCCACTAGACTTTGTCAGCGGGCGACGCCCAGGGGAAGGGCCTTCTCTGTGGCGGGCCCAGCCCTCTGGAACGACCTTCCCCCCGATATCAGGACAACCACGGACCTCCGCTCCTTCCGCTTAAAATTAAAGACACACTTTTTTCGCCTGGCCAGCCTTGGGTAGTCTCTTTTTAGGTTAGGGGTTTTAGGGGTAATTTTTAGTTTAGTTTATGGGTTTTAGCGCAGGATCAATTTAATTCACTTTTAATTTTGTATTTTGTATTTGTCGATGGTCTTATTTGTATTTTAATTGCCTGTGCCCCGCCTCGAGTCCCCTCGGGGAGAGAGAGCGGGATATAAAATTAAATTATTATTATTATTATTATTATTATTATTATTATTATTATTATTATTATTATTATTATTATTATTATTATTATTATTATTATTATTATTATTATTAGTTTATATTATTTTTGACGTGGGAAGCAAATTTGTACCATCAAGAAGTTCTAGGATTGTAAGCGCCACAATCCCTTGCTATTGGCCCCGCCGAGTAGGACTGATGGAAATTGAAATTCAAAGTACCTATAAAGCATTACACATTGCTTATCCTTAGTCTACAAGGACTGGCTGTGGTTCACCCAGGGTTACACTCCAGTTAAATATTTCATAAATTTCAGCTGTAGCATTCTAAGAATAAGCTATAGGTGAATAAATGTTCAAATCTGTGTAGATGTAGAAAACTTTTCTTGTTTTCTTCTCTTCTCACATCACCCATTGCGAATAAAATAAAATAATGCAAACCCTTGAAATGAGTATCCATACTGGAGCTTAGTAAACAGTGTTACTGTGTGCAAATGCAAAAGACAACATCTCCTAAACTTCTTCCTATTAAAGGATAATGTTAATTGGTTAGTATATGTGGAAGAAGGTTATATGGCCCATTGACTTTACATAGATTGAAATGCTAAGCAGGGCCAAGCAGAAGCATCAGTAGGGAATAGAGGGTAAGTACTCATCAGTTTTATGTGCTCTTTCCTATTTTCCTATTTATTGCTTACCCCTTACAGTGTTTCTCAGCAAGCCCATGTAAGGCAAGTCAGTTGGTTTTAGACTATAACATGGCTCAGCAAATGAAATGGTCGTCTCATCTGCATTCATTCATCAACGTAAAAAAAAAAAGTGATGCTTTGATCTACACATATGGCAGACTGAAATAGGCTTCTGAGGTGGTAAAATAAATTGTTCCACTTCAGACCTCCAGTGGAGGGGCATCATTCTGCACAAAATAAATAAATTAAATGCTGTATGTTGACAATTAAAATAGAAAGGACAAACTAATGATGTTGCAGAAACACAGTATTGGGTCTACATGGTTTACAGTTTTCGTGTGCATAACCAGTATTGAGTAATGAATTGTAATAGCAGAATGAAAGAGTTGGAAGTGACCTTGGAAGTCTTCTTGTCCTATCCTCTACTAAGGCAGGAAACCCCATATCATTTCAGACAAATGGTTGCCCAATCTCCTCTTAAAAACTTCAGTGTTGGAGCATTCACTACTTCTGGAGGCAAGTTGTTCCACTAATTAATTGTTTGAACTGACAGGACATTTCTCCTTAATTCTAGGTTTTTTCTCTCCTTGATTAGTTTCCACCCATTGCTTCTTTTACCCTCAGGTGCTTTGGAGAATAGCTTGACTCCCTCTTCTTTGTGGCCCTGAGATATTGGAAAACTGCTCTGAGAACACCTCTAGTTCTTCTTTTCATTAAACTAGACATACCCAATTTCAGCAACCGTTCTTCATGTTTTAGCTTCCAGTCCCCTGATCATGTTTGTTGCTCTTCTCTGTACTCTTTCTAGAGCACGGGTATCAAATTTGCAGCATCACATTGCCATCACATGACATTGTGTGAAATTTTCCCATTCACGGAGCTGGGGTGGCCGTGGCCTGCATGTGACGCATCTGGTCCAGTTTGACATCCCTGTACTGGCATCTCAACATCTTTTTTACATTGTGGTGACCAAATCTCGATGCAGTATTCCAAGTGCATTAAATTCAGATTTATTACAAATTTGTTTATATTACCACATTCGCATTTTGCATAAGTACATATTTAACTTGGCTAGTTTTATGTACACTTATTGATTTCTCTAGAACAAATCCTGTGATGGGAGAAGAGTAATATATCAACAAAGAAAACTCATATTGCAAATACTGTTTTTATATGACACATTATTCTCACCCTCCTGAACAAAAATATCAAAGTGACTAAAAGTAATATCTCATTTATCAGACAATGACCATTCAATTACAATTGCGATGAAAAAGTAATTTTATAGAATGTCTTTCTTGCTTGCATGTTCAACTACTCAGTATGCTTTGTTCTTGCCTGACCCATCTCTTTTCTTCTCCTGACAGAGCAAAGAGGTTGCCTAAGCCACGGGTGTCAAACACATGGTGTCATGTTGCCATCATGTGATAGTTTGGAAAGAGATAGCTTAGGCTAGGGGTGTCAAACTGGTAGTCCATGGACTGGATGCATGGCATGCAGGCAATGCTCATCTCAGCTCCACAAATGGGAAAAACCATTTGTGGAGCTGGGGTGGGTGTTGGGAGGCAGGTCGTTCCAGAGGGCTGGGCCCGCTACAGAGAATGCCCTTCCCCTGGGAGCCACCAGCCAGCATTGTCCAGCGGATGGCACCCTGAGGAGGCCCTCCCCCTGGGAGCGGACAGGTTGGATGGGGTTATGTGGGAGGAGGCGGTTCTGCAAGTAACCAGGACCCATGCCATGGAGCGCTATGAAGATGGAATAATGTTGAACTTCACCAATGTGAAATTGGATTAATTGTTGGATGTTGGATTAATTACTATGTATGATGAGCTCAGTTCACCCACCACAATTTCTTCTTCAGTAGTAATATCGAAGATCTTGTTGATATCACGATAAGAAAGGGCAGTATCATGTGCAGGCCAAAGTGATCTGGTCCATTCTGTCCTCCTAAGGATTTTACCAACATTCTAATAAAATTCTCCAAAGTATCACCACAAACTGGGAAGCTGAACATCATAATTAACATGTTGACATTTAACCTCCTTTTTAAAAAATCAAGCTTTTCCTTCCAATGTCCTTTCAAATAATGCCCTCCCCTCCAATAGCAGAGTAATCATGCAACATGCAATAATAGCAAAAGCACTTTTCAACCCACCCACCCCACTTTGCAGTTTACGAATCTACCCATGCATATTTATAGTGTAGTAGGAAGATAGATCATGCAAAGATGATAGAGTAGGGGGAACAGAAGGATGGAGAGCAGTGGGAAATTAAATGTTTATAATAACTATGCTAGAAGTAAGTAACTTGGTACCTGTGGGCCCACAGACATGTTGCTTATCTGATTCCTTTTCCCCTTTGACTTTCTTAAAGTTCTTTTAATTGAAAAAAAATAAGCATATATAAAACACTTTCCCCAGACAGTTCTCTGGATGTGGTAGACTCCAGCTGCTGGAATTTCCTCCAACTACTTCATTATTTTCAAGAATGCCTTTGGATCTCACAATTCTTAGAAAGGAAAACAGTAGATGGAGTCCACTCCTTTGCTTAGAATTGTACCTATTTCCCCCCTAAAGGGAAATGCAAACTTGATATCAAAATAGTATGCAGGAAAAACATGGATTTTTCAGGTCAGTTAATTGGGTTTAATCCTGAAATGAAACATGGAAGGAAAGTTCAGACGCTCCGATGAACCTCTGCTATGTGCTAAGAGAGTTTTAAGGATACCTCCATGCATTTTTTTTTCAAATTAAATTTGGATTTGAACTTTAGCTTGAAGACATCTTTACCTTTTTTGGAAATGTTTAAATGTGACCTTTTGCTTCCAGACAGACCTTCATAAAGAGAATGAATTCAAAATTTTCACACAAATAATATGCTGAATGTGGAGACAAAAGGGTTTCAGGAGTTATTCTAAACAACTCATCCATTAAGAACATACTTCCCAATTTTAATCAAGGCAGAACTGCACAACTGAATTCATACTGAAAATGGTATTTAGAGGATAAACATTTTTATAAAAGCCTGGATTAGTACAATTTGTATATTAATTCATACTTAAAATACTATTTTTTGTGTCAGATAATTTGATATTATAAAACAAATTTGATAGGGATTAGAAATACAGAACTAATTTTCAAGAATTAATATTCATAATTTTATAAAAGGTAAATACAATTTCAAAAATTATTGAAATAGATTTTGGCTAATCTTTTTTGTTGTTGCTGCAAAAATAGATGTGTAGCAAAAAAATTTTTGATAAATAAAGTTTTGGAACTTTATTTAAAGAAGATCAATTAAAAGAAAATGCTGGACACTCTCTATAGAGATTGTATGTTATCAGCAGCTACATAGGAAGTATGGTATACTTTAAATTCATATGTTTGTGGGGTCAAAATCCAGGAAGATTATATATAACTTGTAAAATTCAATTGAATATTATTTAGCCTGTAAACTGAATAAAATATTATTCAATATTTGGTAGAAATCTCATGTTTAATCCAATAATTAATATTTTAATGAGATCTCATATATAATTAAACAGAAGACTGTGATCTTTCAAAAGCTACATATAATTGTTTAAAATAACAAAAATATAAAATGTAAAATATAACATTTATCAATTTTCTATTTTAGCAGCTAAATTAATTATTGCTAAACAGTGGGAAATGAATATGAAGATAATATCTATGAATATATGGCGTGACAACTTCTGGACTTTTGCATTGGTTGATAAAATCTACTAGCAAATGAAAACTAGCAAATCATTATTTATATGGAATGGCATAAGTATTGTTTATAATAAGTATCAATCTAAGAGTCTATATATGAAATTATGCAAAATTTAAAATACATCAAAATCATGTAATAATTTCGAGAGGAGGGAAAAATTAAAGAAAACGTACATATTTCTTTCATTTAAAAAGGCATCAATATTCTCTAAATGATGGAGTACAGAATGAAGATTTATTTTTCTTTCAGAAAAAGAAACAAGAGACTTATTACGAGAATTGGCAATGTGTACTGATTTCCCTCCCCCAAAAAGTAGAATGACAAGAACATGAAAAACATTTCAGAATTCTGAAATTGAACAATTCTGCTTATTTTCTCCCTGTTTATAATCAGCTGCATTCCATAATTCAGTCTTTATGAATTTCCTTCTCAGAGGAATTGCATTCTTTGCCATTTATATAACATATTGTAAAAATGTTTTTTAATTGATGCTTTCTTTCTTTCTTTTTTGCAGCTGAAGGCAGAAAAACCTCACTATTTTCCTTGTCACTGATAGTTTCCTCTTCTCTTGAACGAAGTATCAATTAAACGATGAATGTGTAACATTTTATGTATTTTGATCTGGCTTTGAACTGTGGTCCACATTGGTGGGTGGGTAAAGGGCTTGTTTGCACTTGTTAAAAATGAAACTAATTAGTGGGATATTCTGGGGGAAGAATGACTGAAGAGAGTGTGAATTTCTCAAAGGTTTGCCATAGCAATCTTGTATTTGACAAGTGATATGATAAAGGTATAATAATTAAAAATACTATTTACTGTAGTAAGGGGTACTGAACCCACTTGAGGGTTT
The DNA here is from genome assembly GCA_039707465.1 of Rhabdophis nuchalis. Taxonomy (NCBI): domain Eukaryota; kingdom Metazoa; phylum Chordata; class Lepidosauria; order Squamata; family Natricidae; genus Rhabdophis; species Rhabdophis nuchalis. Next base: position 61,035,263 of record CM077643.1, on the reverse strand, counting down.
ACTGATTCTCCATTGGTTTTCTTGTTTCATTGAGTGAGACTTTGCACATTTTCTGGTCAATTCCACCTATGCATTTCATCATTTGCATTTGGAATCCACAGTGGGAAATTCTTACTATCCAATCTCTGCTAATCTTTAATCATTAGAAGGATTTTACTTTTCTTAAAATAAGAAACACTTTGACTGCGCCTCTAAAATATCAGTTGTTCTATTACACTGGACATCAGTATGATTACATCGTTAGCAATTTCCATTGGGCCTTCAGCAGTTCATAGTGCAAAATGTTTTGAAATAAAGAACATGCAGGAATTTCAATAAGAAATGTTCGCAGCTTCCTTGGCTTTTATTCTAACCCAGATATTCATTCTGGTGTAGATCATTATTTTACCTTTCTTTCAATACATTCTTACATTTTTGTGGGTTTTCAACTGATTTCATTTTGAATTTAGGGCATTATCCATCTTTATACCTACTGGAACTATGATGCTCTTTTTCCTAATTCTCTGTTCTTCCAGATTTTATTGATTTTCAACTCCCAATGTCTACATTGTATGCTAATCAAGAGTGCTGGCAACTGTAGTTCAGCAATTTCTGGAAAGTCACAAGGTTATCACCTTTGTTTCAGCGCATGCAGCTTCCAAAGCATGAGACACTATGCCATTATCGTCCTGCTCTAGATCTAACCCATTATTTACTTCAGCCAAGGTGAGCCTGTGCCTCTGGTTGCAACATTACCCATCTGGAGTTAAGAAATGGATTAGATCAATAGTGCAATATTTTTAAAAGTTTATTTATTCTTTATTTGTTTATTTGCATTCTGTCTTTCAAGACAACACTCACGGGGTTTCTCACTTAATTTTTATATTATTCTAAACATTCATAATATTTCAATAACTGGAATACATTATTTTTCAGATATCCTTTTTGCAAATAGAGTGTCTGACTGAAAGATAGTGATTGAGTGGCATGGTGGCCTAGTAGTGAAGATGCTTGCCTCCCACTCGAAAGGTTGAGAGTTCAATCCTAGGTAATAGATGATGTTCCTCTCCTAGGACACATAGAAAAAATATTTGTTGCGAACTCCATGTGACATCAGGAAAGGCATCTAGCCAGTAAATGCTCACTTCCATCTGGCCTCCCCACCTTTACCCCGAATTAAGGGATTACATGGTTCTAAAAAGGAAGTTATTGAACAATAGTGATTAGTATAAGATCAAATATTAAATGTATTGTTAAGGTGATATCTAAACTTCCTGATTTGTAACTCACTTTTAGCAATCACCATACTGGTTCTGTATGTCAAATTCTCAACTGCCAAGGCTATTAATCCTCATTAAAAAAAAATCTTGCTTGTGGAAATTGGATCTCTGTGACTATCTTTTAGATCCCTATAATTTGCAACTAACAACTTCCTCCAACTCTGGCAGTCTGTTTGTGAGAACACCGAAATCATAAGCAGAGCATTTTAACCTTCTTACTGCTGAACATAACATACTGTATATAGATATATAGAGGGTCCTAATTACACATGGGATTTTCTACCCAGGAAGTACGTGGACTCCCATAAGAGTTACAATCTCCTGTGTACTTGCCAGCTTCTTCTGCAAGGCATCCAATTCAGCTTTGAAGCTTTGGAACTACGAAAAGGCAGAAAATACCTTTTATATCAAACAAAACACCTTTTAAAAAACTCACGGCACTTCCAACATTTCTTCAGGTGGAAGGAAAGCAACTAAGGGCATGGGACTCGTCTTCATCTTTCAATCCCTCTGCCATTATCCCAAGTTATTTCTTTCTATTCCCAGTGTTTTCTCCCGCTGTGTGAATTTGTCCCTGCATCCAATTTCTGCTGTATTTTCTTTAAATATATCTCTCTGCCTTAGAACAAAACTGTGCAGTTGCCTTACGGGCTGGATATGGAATAAGAGAGGAAGAGATGGAACATAATTGGTCACGTTCCTGTTTATCCTTCCTTTTTGTATGAATTTTAAGATAAGAACTCAAAAGAAAGAAAGGGAGGGGGGAGAAAAGCCCCCCACTTCCCACAAACTCTGCTACAAACAAGGCGCAGGATTGTAGCTGAAGTATCAAGAACCCAAACGGAACATCAAAACATTACCCTTTCTCCCCCAAACTTGCAGCATTAAAGGCGAGAGACGAAACACAATTAAGCAAACAAAAAACAGCAACATTGCGGAGGATGGTCACTTTTTGTATGTCATGTGGCTTTAAAAACAAGTCAGATAAATGATGATGCCATTAAAACTGAACTAATTAAAGAAAGCTTCTTTTAAGAACTCATTAACTGCAACCTCATTTGCATAATGATGCATATTAATTAAGTTTTAATGAATCTGAATTTGCACCAAGCCTATTCATGTTGGCTTTGAAACAAATTGAACAAATTAGTTAAAAGCTTTTTGGAATCTACTTTTCGCACAAAAACAGAATATGAATGCTTTCATCTCCACAAAAAAGAAATATTTTTCTTTTAATTTAATTCAAAGGTATGCAGCCTCATCTCTTAATTATTTTTAAATGCAATCATTCCCATTTTTCTTTTCTTTTCCATTTTCTTTTTTCTTTTTAAATCAACAGTACTACTGATTCCCAAGGAGGAAATGTTGTAAATGGATGTTGTGGATAAAACCGTTACAGCCAATTTATTGAAAATAAGGTGGAAACATTTGACTTCGGGGTGCATTTAGTTTATTTAATACACAGGTTTCAATTTTGTCAGAAACCTTTAGGCATTTGGCCTATCTGTTGAGCAGTCACTGAAGCTGTATATTTTTATGGTTCTATCCATTTTCAAGTGATATCTAAGAATGTAAAATTGCTCATCTGATACCCATTTCCTGAAGACAGATTTTACAGCATCACCAGAATTATTTAGAAAAACCGGTGGTGATGGAGAATTATTTCCAAACATATAAAGTGTGTATTGTCCTGCTTTCCTAGTCAATGGATATTAATTTGCCTTATACAAAGACAGACAGACAGACAGACAGACACACACACACACACACAGACATATTAAAGAGACACAACACACACACACAGGAGAATCCAATTTTAACAAGTTGGTTTCACCTCATAATAAAAACAAGAATTACAGAAGAAACATTATTGGTTTCCTTATTCTCCATTGTGTGTCTTCGTCAAGAATAAAAAGATTTATATAATTACTGCTCCATCTTTTGCTATTTAGAAGGCTGGTTTTGTTTTTGTTTTGTTTTTTTGTAAGTTCAGCAGATAAAAAAAAAAGCTGAAATGCGTTCATTGTTAAGATTAAAAGATCATTGCTCCCCTACCTATTAAATGCTTTTTGCATAATGGATTTCTTTAGAAAGGTTGGAAGTAAGAAAAACCCTGCATGCTGATAATTCTTATTTTTATGATTTATAATGACTCCTTCATTCATTTTTTCTCTCTGCTATATACAACCTTTTGTTCTGCAAACACAGTGTCTTTAAATATAGCAATAGCACTTAGTTTTTTATACTGCTTTATAGTGCTTTACTGTCCTCTCTAAGCGGTTTACAGACTCAGCATATTACCCCCAACAATTTGGGTCCTCATTTTACTGTCCTCAGAAGGATGGAAGGCTGAGTCAACTTTGAGCTGGACAAGATAGAAGGAATCAAACTTCTGGCAATGTGAGCAGAGCACTACCATTGCTCTTACACGCTCCTATTGTTGTCATTGTCACAGAATCAACCAAATGTTTAAATTTGATTTGGTGCTTTTGTCCTCCTATAAAGTACTTTCCAAGGAGCTGGGATAGACAGATGTGTAAGTTTATGGTGTTGCAAATATCAACACAGGATATAAACTGCTCCAAGTAAAGCTGCCTTTTGCAATTGACTGAAGGTGATTTTGTCAATGCCAATGGTATTCAAGTGGTGTTTCAGGTATTTTTTCCCCGAATATTTTCAATAGGGCTTCTTCTATGAAGGGCAGTGTGTGAAAAAAAACCCTCCCAGGATTGTTGTTCTTGATTTTCTTTGGAGTGGGAGAGATACGCTGACAGACATTCAAGAGTCTCTTATTAAAGTAGAATTCCAGTAGTCATTGCAAAAACTTGGTCCCCCTCTAAAGACTGATATTGTTGACCTTGCTGTATCTTGCTAATGAACTATGCACAGAATTTGGACTGGTATCACCCATTCAATGTTTTCACTAAATCTTCATGGACAGGACAATAGATCTGTTGTGGGAGGAAGTAGTTGTGGGGAAAGCAGATAGCTGAACTGAGACCAGGCAGTATTTTTCTCCTTGGAGTCCTTATGGGTGTGCTTTTCTCCTGACCTTGAGATGCTGATAGTATCATGCTTCAGCTGTCAGGGTTTTTGCCCTCGTAGAATATAAAGCATGTTAGCTTTAGGATAGCAAGTGGTTATATTTATTCCTGGGGAAAATCAGGAATGGTTGAAAAAGGGAGCAGTGCTGAACGGAACACTCTCTGAGGCAGAAGCTGATGAAAATGTGCCTAAAATCAGATCTAAAAACTAAAAAAGGTTGACAGCCAAATATATCTATCTATCTATCTTGGAAATAGAATAATGAAATGGGGCATTTTATTGTTCTATTGGAGGGGGGACTAGCAGTGGGATTCCCTTCCCTATCAGTTTGCAAATGTGAGCATGTGCCACCTCCTGCGCATGTGCACCAACTTCTCCGCATGGGCAGAAGGTCTCACATTACATTGGGATGGGTGGGTGGAGCCTCCCGTAGCTGCTGCTACTGATTCCCCCAAACTGGAGAGAACCAGCTGAGTACCACCTCGGGGGGGCGGGGGGGACACACACACACCCAAAATGTGATTCCCAGCATGGATATTCCAACCTTTGGAAAAGAAGGTTTGGCACAGGATAGTTTAATGTCCCAAACTGCTATATACTTTTATTCTAGTAAGCAATGATTTCACTCAAAATTATCTTTCCATCCTACCCCAAATTGAGGTGAGGGGGAGAGAGATGGGAATGGAAATGAAAAGCAGGTTCTGTGATTACATTATTGCCTTACAACATGGTCCCCACCCTGAGAAGCAAAAATAGCAATAGCACTTAGACATATATACTGCTTAACAGCGCTTTACAGCCCTCTCTAAGCAGTTTACAGAGTTGCAATATTGCCCAATAATCTGGTCCTCATTTTACCAACCTCAGATGGAAGGCTGAGTCAATCTTGAGCCTGGTGAGATTTGAACTGCTAAACTGATGGTAATCGGCAATCAGCAGAAATAGCCTGCAGTACTGCATTCTGTGTTTTCCGATGGTCTAAGGTGACCCCTGTGAAAGGGTCATTTGACCCCCAAAGGGGTCCTGAACCACAGGTTGAGAACCACTGATTTAGAAGTATTTCCACTGAGCTGAAATTAAGATGCTGTCTCCAAGTTGGATTAAATGTTTGCACCCATGTCTACCATGAAACCTGGGATTCTGCATAGTCTACTGCAACTGTTCCTAAGAGTCCAAGTTATGATAAGGGAAATTGGAAGAGGTGGCAGGTGTAGGTTGCCCAGAATGCCCAACCAAAGTATTTCACCAGAAAAATATTGTTTTGTCAACTGTTGCATCTGCCTCTCCCATTGCACTGCATCTGCGTCTCACATTTTGAGGGTCCAATGGCTATTTGGGCAGAGACTGCTAGAATAAGTTGATTGAGAACATGAAAAGGTTATTTAAAAAACCTCACACTGAATTTGTCCAGAATCACTGGTCAACAAATGCAGTGCTAGATTGTCATGGTCCATGCAAAGGGTATCTGATAAGAATCCTGCTGCTGCACTCCTGCCTTATGATAATTAAAAATCTGAATTCTGCCTAATGATTCCTTAGGATCAGTAACACCACTATGAAAAATAATATGAAACCAAAGGATCATTTAAATTACACATTAGAGTAATGTGGAAGTATTAAGGAAAGAGAAAATATTGTTAGCCTTTGTAAACTTGTATTGCTATGATCACCGTCAACTGTTTGGTAGTCTGTTGGAAAAGGAAATCCTACCAGTGATTAGCCTAGATTCATACAGTCTGCTAAGCTATAACATTATTGGTATGGTTTTAACTTATATGATATATTAAGCAAACACCATCGTTTAATGACCACATCAACATAATTATTGTTTCTTCAGTAGCCTATGGTTAAGCAAAAAATGGCATGGAATGAATGCCATGGAAACATTGGATCATCAGGTGGAGATAGTCTGAAAAAATATCTTAAAACTGATTCTTGGGATGACTATGTCTTAATACAACCAAATCCATTTCAGATGGAGGGGAGGCAAATGGAGTTCTATACTGTTAACAAAGTAAAAACTGGCCCCCACATGGATTGCTTCACCAACATTCAGCATTCTGGGCTGCACTATTTTCTGCCATTCCACCCCCCCCCCAATTAATAGTCCCCTCTTAGCCTTCCCCTCCACCTCTAAGTAAAGTCAGTCTACAAGGTGGTGAAATTCAAATTGTTTTACCGGTAGGTTCTGTAATTGTGACTTGGTGGGCATGGCAGGGGAAGGATACTGCAAAATCCCCATTCCCATCCCACTCTGGGGCTAGCCAGAGATGGTTTTTGCAGGTTCTCTGAACTATTCAAAATTTCCACTCCCAGTTCTCCAGAACCTGTCAGAACCTGCTGGATTTCACCTCTCTTTGGATCTGCCATCACTGAGGTCATTGGAGTGTGAAGAGGCCCTCTACACCCTTCCGAGCCCTCATTTTTTTTAAAATGAAGCCAAGACCAAAAGGCTGTTGACCAATGATTGAAAATTAACCTAAGCCAGGCTTTCCATTATTCCTTTCAAATGATTGCCCAGGGCATCACACCAGAGGCGTAGCATGCTGCGCCCTCCCCGTCCTCGATGCCGCTGCTTCCCCCCGGGGGAGGGCTAGAAAGGCGCCGAGAAGGATGAGCGAAGGGGTCGCCTCGCGAGGGGGTGGCGGCGGGCGGGGGCCCTGCGGTGGGCGATGGAGGGCCCGAGGCAGCGGGGCGGGAGGTGCGCTGCGGCAACTGCCTAGTGTGGAACCGACAGCAGACGTGGCTCTGCATCGTGCCCCTCTTCATCGGCTTCGTGGGCCTGGGGCTCAGCCTGATGCTGCTCAAGTGGATTGTGGTGGATCGTGCAAGAGTACCTGCCTACCGAGCTCATGGATTCCAAAGGCATCGAGCAGGACCCCTTCTTCCTTTCCAAGCAGCCCACCACGCCGCCCAAGAGTGGGGAGCTCACCGCCTCGCCCGGCACGGCCGCCGCCGCCGCTGCCGCCGCTTCTTGGATGCCCAACCAGATCAGTACCCGGCTCACCACCATGACCAAGGCGCCTACCCGCTTCCCGGCCACCCGGGGCCCCGTCTGGGTCATCCCGCCGCGCTCCACCAGGGGGCGCAAATTACTTGTCTTGCCCCGGGTGCTGACAACCCACGCTACGCCACTGCATCACACCAAGAAATAAGTCTTGGTCTGGCATTGTGGTGGATCCAGACTGGCTGACACTGGTCTGGGAAAGGGCTTGGATAATATTAGTCTTTCCTCCCCCTGTTATTTGCTGTTAAAAGACATTTCTGTCATTCAACCCTCCCCCATTTCTTTTTGTACTTCATAGAGGAATAATAATTCAACTTGAAAACACAAAGAAGCTATTAAACATTTTAAGTATCTTGTGATTTCCAAATGGGAAGAAATTTTTATGAGATCACAACCTGGAATAAAAGATGCGAGTGGTGGTGGGAGGCTTTAAGTTACAGAGCTATAATTCTTTTGAATTTTAGAATCCTATATTAACTAGTGAGCATTAACACTGCTATAATAACCTATAATTAAAAATAATAATAACGGCAGTTGGGACCTTCCATTATGGTCTCTATTTAAGTCGACAGATATCATTTCACATAATAGTTCTATATTTGCCAGATAGACATGCATCCTAACCCGTAGGCTGCCTTTTCTAACATGTCATGCATCCCACTGCTTTATATATAATACTAATGGTTTTTAGGCTTTTAATCTTTCTTCAATTCATTCTTGGAGATGGGGAGAGATGGGGAGACAAATGCTTCTGGTTCTTTTGACTTGTCTCAGAAATAAGCTTTTAACATGCATTTTTAAAGCTCTGATTTTAGGAAGTGATCCTTCTTCAATTGCACAAATTTAGAGTACAGAAACTGGCTCCATTTGGAGAGAATTTTGACATAAAGTGTCTTCCTTGGGGGAGGTCAGGAGTCATTGATATTAAACTAGACAAGCTGGTAGTGGAGTGTTAATGGGAATGGAAAGCAGATGTTTGGTAATTAGGGGAGATGTGAATGACAAGACTTGAGAGGTATGGTACATGAGATAGCTGGCACAAAGCAGCTGTTGTTACCGATTTCGCTGTCAGAAATGTACACAAGTCAGACCATCCCCTGTGAGTTTGCCATAGCTGTGACAATTAGAAAAAACTGTATTTGATTAAAATAAGTAATATATCATACAAAGTATTTTTTAGAACATGGAGAAATGCTGTATGTTAGATTAATAGGAAAATAACAAAAGAACTAAATCTGATGTACCGATATGGTCTACAAAAATAAAGAAATTCCAAGAAGCGTCAATTTTATTCACTGAGTTTATAGCAGTCTTGATTTGGGCTACACAAACTGGTTTGTGTTCATTTGGGCCACCAGAAATAATGATTTTCAAGGGGTCAATACATTTTTCTAGTATTTAACAATCAATGGGTTTTTTGTTTTGTTTTTTGTTTTGGTTATCACTACTTCCTTGTCCCTACTGCTTCCAGATTGCATATTTTGTGGCTTTCCTAACAAAATTAACAGAAGAATAGATTTGAACGAGACCTTGGAGGTTTTCTAGTCCAACCCTCTGCTCAAGCAGGAAACCCTATTCTATTTCAGAAAAATGGCTGTCTAGTCTCCTTTTAAAAGCCTCCAGTGATGGAGCACCCATAACTTCTGAAGGCAAACCATTCCACTGCTTTATGGTTCTCATTGCCGGAAAGTTTCTCCTTGGTTCTAGGTTGCTTCTCTGCTTGGTTAGTTTCCAATCATTGCTTCTTGTCTTGCCCTCTGGTGCTTTGGAAAAAAGAATGCTCCCCTCTTCTTTGTGATAGCCCCTCAAGTATTGGAACACTGCTATCATGCCTCTCCCCTAGTTCTTATTTTCAGTAAACTAGACATATCCAATCCCTGCAACTATTCTTCAAATGTTTTAGCCTCCAGGCTGCTAATCATCTTTGTTGCTCTTCTCTGCACATTTTCCAGGCTTAACACCTTTTTTTTATATTGTGGTGACCAAAACTGGATGCAGTATTCCAAGTGTGGCCTTACCAAAGCCTTACAAAGTGGTACTAATATTTCAACTGATCTTGATTCTATTCCTCTATTATTGCAGTGTAGGATTGCACTGGCTTTTTTGTTGACTACAGCACTCTTGCTGGCTTATATTTAAGCGGTTGTCTATTAGAACTCCTAGATTCCTCTCACAGTTGCTGATATTGAGCTTAGGTCCACTTATTCTGTACCTTTTTGAATATGAGATTTATTTATTTTTATTGTAACAGGTCTCGAAATTATTATTCTGTGATTAAAAAAAACTTTTTATCATTGTAAGCAGTATAGCAATTAAGCCAAGAAAGTATGCACTTCCTTTATATCATCGTTGAAATAATATGTTGGCATATTCTGCCTATTAACTACTTTAATATCTCTCATTTTATAGAGCAAAGTTGAACTGTGGTCAAAAGCAGTTAATTTAGATAACATCTTCAACCAATCCAAAACAAGTTACAGTGTCAGCATGTGTAAGCTGCTTGGAGTCACTGTGAGTGAGTGGAGCAGACACATGTATTTTCTTAATAAATAAAGTAAATATTGCACATGAATGAAGACATCATCATGCAAGTGATGTAATTATGTGATGACATCAGTGTGTTTTATGGAAGAATTTACATTGCATCTTTTGGCATCATATGTCCTTTTGTAAACCCTGATATTCTGGATGAGACTGGTTTTTTGGGGGAAAGGAGCAGAACCTTTTAAATCTTAATTTCAAGCCTAATTTGGGAATGAAATTTTCTTGATTAAACTGGTTGCAGCTTTATGCCAAAAACAAAGAATAGATTGAATCTTTCTACAGATTTCAATACTACCAACCACAAATCCTTTTCAATTGGGTCACCATCACCTTTACATGAGGAGAGAAGGTCAGTAAACTCTTCCCAACCCATCATTGTGGTCGTCTACATTTAAAGATGATGTGCAGAAGTATGCAGAAATGACTTTCCAGGGTTCCAAATTACTCAAAAGGCCTTCGCAAAAAAAGGAGTCTTTCAGGGCAGTTATCCTTTTTTTTTTATTATTTATTTATTTTATTCAATTTATATCCCGCCCTTCTCCAAAAGGACCCAGGGCGGCGCACAGGAATTAAAAACAACATACAAAAATAATACAAAACGTATAAATTTAAAAAACTATTAAATAGCAAAATCTGCGCTAAAACCAATTAAAATCCCCCATTTAAAAACTATCTAAGATTAGTCACAGCGGAGGCTATGTTAGGCCGGCTTGATCAAATAAGTGTGTTTTTAAACACTGGCGGAAGAGGCGGAGGTCGGTGATGGTGCGGAGTTCAGGGGGTAGGTCGTTCCACAGGGTAGGGCCCGCCACAGAGTAGCGGGCCCTACTGATGCATATCAGTGAAAAACATTTTATATCACCTTTTCCAAAGCTATTCTGAGAAGAGTTTAATAATATATGATAGATATGTTTATGTTCTATTCAGGACTTGCTGTGTGATGTCTTGATTGTGACTTACTTTACAGTACCTTGTGTATGATCAGGATGTAATAATATGAACATCTATTTTAATTCTAAATAACCATTGTTGTGTTGAGATTCCCTTTGAAGTTTTCCCCCTGAGATAAAATGAAAACAAATGTTCTTTTTTTCTTAACAGATAAAGCCCCCCAAAATGTTAAAAGACAAGAAAAGATATCCTGTGATGTATTCCTTGTATTGCTGTTAACTGGGGACTTGTACTGCCATAGGGGATGTCTGAATTAGAAGTCTATGTATACTTGCAATTATCTTTCATTATACCTGAGTATGTGTCTTAATTAATTTATTCATTATTTATGAATGAATTCTCTCTCCCTTCTTATCCCTATCCATTTGAACATTAATAATTTTAAGTGTTCATAATTGTGGTTAAAGATTTGTGGCTGTGGTTATGCACCAATTGTGACTCATGTGTATGCACTATTAAACCAGTAAGATTTACTAATGCATACTTCTACCAGGATCATGACCTGTGTGGTCCCACTAGTTAAGAACCATTCTTGCTTTTTCTGGCATAGAAATATCAACTTTTCCTGTCTTGCTCGTTATTTTGTGCTGGGTTTAGGGAGGCAACTTTTTTATTAGTTTTTCCTAGTAAAAATTCAAAATGTGATAAGTAAGATAAAAGGAGAGAGAGAGAGAGAGAGAGAGAGAGAGGGAGAGAGAGGCTGGGGAGAGTTACACTCACTTTACTAGGAATTAAAAAAGAGTGTCCAATGGACTTGCTGGGAAAGAATTTAAGGATTCTGACTCTAAATGTTATTCACTAGGAAGTTCAGCCAACATTTGTCCTTCCCCAGACAGAAGCCACAATAGGCACAGAGGGAGTTGCACTTATTATTCACATTTTATAAGACGTCTGAGGAACCTCTTTCATCCTTTACAAACATTTTGAGAGCCCAGGGTATTGACAGTGGCAAGAGGATTGTTTTTTGAAAAGTAATCACTTCTGCCACAACACTTTCTGGGCCTGCTCACGTGACCACACAATTAACACTTTTTCCCCAGTCCATCCATTCCTTGCAGCCCCATTACACAACTTCTAATACTGTTCCAGAATATTTCCACCTTTCAGAGCAACTTAAAAAAATGTGAGGAAGGGATCAAATTAAAACAAAGTGCCTTCAAATCGATCTTGACTCTTGACAACTCCCTGAACAAGTCTCTGGAGTTTTCTTGGCAGCATTTTCAGAAGCAATTTGCCATTGCCTTCATTCTAGGGCAGATTGAGAATGACTGGCCCAAAGGAAGCCAGCTGGCTTCATGCCCAAGGAAGGCCTAGGTTTTCTGTTTTCTAGCCTATTGCCTTAAGTGTTATCATTTATACTAGTTTGGTATAAACTGGCTTTTGGTATAAACTGACTTTTCAATAAAAAGTGCCTTCTTTTTCTACTGTAGAAGGCATCTGTGGGGGAGAAGGAACATTAGAGCCCATCCAATTTTTAAAAACCATTATATAAATGGAAAAGATGATTAATGTTCAAATGAAATGAAGCATAGGGTTTCATTCACAAACTGTGAATACATTAATAAAGACACAAAGGCAATTATAAGTGCACCTAAAGAAATTATTCAGTGTCCCTTTTAGCATTACCTCAGTTTCCCTTGGGTGCTGCTGATCCAAAATGTAAAAAAAAAAAAATCCTCAACTACAGTATATACTGTATATATGAGTGATTACATGGGCCTTTGCCATAAAATTTTTATCTTTTTTCCTTAATAGGATTATTATTCCATGGTTAATATATGTAGTTGGCATTCACTTGCACAGTGAATTTCATTATATACTAGCTATACCCGGCCACGCGTTGCTGTGGCCCAGTCTGGTTAAATGGCCAACCAATCTGTGTGTAGATCTACGCCTGCACACATACACACAACCATCATATAAGGCCCTACCTACCTACCTACCTACCTACCTACCTACCTACCTACCATATTTCTCCCTCTCTATCTATCCCTCTACCTACCAACCTACTGTATTTCTCCCTATCTATCTATCCACCTACCTACCCACCTATTGTATTTCTCCCTCTCTGTCTATCTCTCTACTTACCTACCTACTGTATTTCTTCCTTTCTCCCTCTATCTACCTACCTACTGTATTTCTCCCTCTCTATCTATCCACCTACCTACCTACCTACTGTATTTCTTCCTTTCTCCACCTACCTACCTACCTACCTACCTACCTACCCACCTACTGTATTTCTCCCTCTCTATCTATCCCTCTACCTACCTACCTTCTGTATTTCTCCCTCTCTCTCTATTCCTCTACCTACCTATCTACTGTATTTCTCCCTATCTATCTATCTATCTATCTATCTATCTATCTATCTATCTATCTATCTATCTATCTATCTATCTATCTATCTATCTATCTACCTACCTACCTACCTACCTACCTACCTACCTACCTACCTACCTACCTACTGTATTCCTCCCTCTCTGTCTATCCCTCTATGTACCTACCTACTGTATTTCTTCCTTTCTCCCTCTATCTATCTACCTACCTACCTACCTACTGTATTTCTCCCTCTCTATCTATCCTCCTATCTACCTACCTACCTACATACTGTATTTCTCCCTCTCTATCTATCCCTCTACCTACCTATGTACTGTATTTCTTCCTTTCTCCCTCTATCTACCTACCTACCTATCTACCTACCTACTGTATTTCTCCCTCTCTATCCACCTACCTACCTACCGTATTTCTTCCTTTCTCCCTCTACCTACCTACCTATCTACCTACCTACCTACCTACCTACTGCATTTCTCCCTCTCAATCTATCACCTACCTACCTACCTACCTACCTACCTACGTTTCTCCCTATCTATCCCCCTACCTACCTACCTACCATATTTCTCCCTCTCTATCTATCCCTCTATCTACCTACCCACCTACTGTATTTCTTCCTCTCTATCTATTCCCCTATTTACCTACCCACTGTAATACAATAATACAATAGCAGAGTTGGAAGGGACCTTGGAGGTCATCTAGTCCAACCCCCTGCCTCGACAGGAAACCGCACATCATTTCAGACAAATGGCTATCCAGCATCTTCTTAAAGACTTCCAGTGTTGGGGAATTCACAACTTCTGGAGGCAAATTGTTCCACTGATTAATTGTTCTAACTGTCAGGAAATTCCTCCTCAGTTCTAAGTTGCTTCTCTCCTTGATTAGTTTTTACCCATTGCTTCTTGTTCTGCCCTCTGGTGCTTTGGAGAATAGCTTGACTCCCTCTTCTTTGTGGCAACCCCTGACATATTGGAAGGCTGCTATCATATCCCCCCTAGTCCCTCTTTTATTAAACTGTATTTCTCCCTCTCTCTCTCTATGGGCCACCTGGGAGTTTGCTATCCTCTGTGTTTTGGCACTTTTAGGCTTCCATACATTGCTGAGAAAGTGACAGTTGAAAAGCAGCCTGATGGGAGGTGATATAGGGAGGTGAAAACCTGATCAGTGGGTACATTTTACGTTTGTGTACCTTGCACATGACACATGTGTGCTAGTCACAAGATGAGTATGTATTCTATTATTGGAAGTCCTTGTGAACATTGTGTGAAAGTTTGGTGTAAATCGGTGCAGTAGTTTTTGAGATTAGCGGCTTCGTACAAACTATTTTACATTTTTATTTATATAAATAAGAGTGATGGGCCTACTTAAATTTGGTCCCATTTTTAATGTCTGTTTGCATGCCAGTCCATCCTCTCAAAAGGGCACTTGTGATTAATATGTAATGGCCAGAGGAACACAACAGTTTTCTCTTGTGGCAAGTCTGGCCAAAGAAAGTAGAGCCCATGGCCACCCTACTAGAACCATCAACATGTTTTAACTTTCCTTGACAGCAAGAAAGAATGGCTACCTTCCCTGACTAAATCTCGGCTGAAATGGAGAAGCAGGAAAACAACAACAACAGTGCTGCTTCACAATCTATTTGATAATCCTTAGTATGTTAACTGTAAGAGTTGGTCATGCTTATTAAACATCTCTTCTCCAAGCTTAATATCTTAATATTTAAAGATTTGCTCACAATCCTCCTGCCAAAAAAAATTATGCTCAGAAACCCATTGGCTTTAGCATCCTTCACTATATCTCTTTAGTTATTTTCTAGATCTTACATGCTCAAAATGATATCACCAGGTTCTAATACATCTGGGAACATTTCTGGTACCGCCTGCTCCATGTCTCATCTAGTTATGTTCTATCTTAGATTATTTTAATAATAATAAATACTTAATTGGGAAGCGATCATTTATTGAGTAAAATGCCAACCTCAGAAATAATACTAATTTATATGTTTTTGTTTGTTTGTTTTTGTTTTTAATCTTTTGGGTGCCATTCAAAATTGACTGTTCTGAACTGGATGGCTATATAAATGGAATCAATCATTAATACATCAATCAAACTAAAATAATTTCTGGCTACTGGCCTCATGTAAATTCCCAAAGTTTTATTAAAAAAATAAAATGGAAGGCGATTGTACAACCCAGGGTTTTCTTATTTTCACCTTTCAATGTTTGGGTGTTTTGTAATTAGTTATGTCAACCATGCTTTAGGAGAAAATCTATGCATGGTCCTAATATTTCAAATGCACCATCACCATATATAATAATAATAATAATAATAATAATAATAATAATAATAATAATAATAATAATAATAATAATAATAATAATAATAATAATAATAATAATAAAGCTGAATTTATTAACCGCTCCCTCTCCCCACAGGGACTCGGGGCGGTGCACAGGGAGAATAAAAACCATAAATATACAAAAATACATACAATTTAAAACAGATTAAACAAACTCCTGTGCTAAAATCCCATTAACTAAAAATCCCCACTCAATATAAATAAACAATTAAAAAACCCATAGAGAGAGAGACTACCCTAGGCCGGCCAGGCGGAAAAGATGTGTCTTTAGTTTCAGGCGGAAGGAGCGGAGGTCCGTGGTCGTTCTAATATCGGGGGGAAGGTCGTTCCAGAGGGCCGGGCCCGCCACAGAGAGAGCCCTTCCCCTGGGCGTCGCCCGCTGACAAAGTCTAGTGGACAGCACCCGGAGAAGTCCCTCTCTGTGGGAGCGAATCGGCCGTGAGGATGTATGAGGCAGGATCCGATCCCGCAGGTAGCTAGGTCCCGAGCCATGGAGCGCTTTAAAGATGATAACCAACACCTTGAAGCGCACCCGGAAGACGACAGGCAGCCAGTGCAGCTCGCGCAAGAGCGGTGTTACATGGGTAAACCTAGTGGTTCCCATAATTGCTCGCGCGGCTGCATTCTGAACTAACTGAAGCCTCCGGGTGCACCTCAAGGGGAGCCCCATGTAGAGGGAGTTACAGTAGTCCAGTCGGGATGTCACGAGGGCATGATTGACTGTGCGAAGTGCGTCCCGATCCAATAGGGGGCGCAATTGGCGAACCAGGCGAACCTGGTAAAACGCCCTCCTGGCCACGGCTGTCACTTGCTCTTCCATAGACAGCCGGGTATCCAGGAGGACTCCCAAATTGCGCGCCCCATCCACAGGGGCAAGATGTTCGCCCCCTATGGCCAGCGTTGGAGAAAGCTGGTTGAATCGGGCAGCCGGAAACCACAGCCACTCGGTCTTGGTCGGGTTGAGCCTGAGTCCGTTACTTCCCATCCAGATCCGCACGGCTTCCAGGCACTGGCACATCACCGCTACGGCATCGTTGGGGTGGTTTGGGGTAGATATATACAGCTGAGTGTCATCAGCGTAGAGATGGTACTCTACCCCAAAACCACGGATGATCTCACCCAGCGGCTTCATGTATGCATTAAACAAGAGAGGCGAGAGGACCGACCCCTGAGGCACCCCACATGTGAGGGGTCTCGGGGTCGACCTCTGCTCTCCTGCCAACACAAATTGCGATCGGCCAGAGAGGTAGGAGGAGAACCACCGTAAAACGGTGCCTCCCACCCCCAACCCCCCCAGCCGATGCAATAGGATACCATGGTCGATGGTATCGAAAGCCGCCGAGAGGTCTAATAGGACCAGGATGGAGGAACAACCCCCATCCCTGGCCCTCCAGAGATCATCCACCAACGCGACCAATGCCGTCTCGGTGCTATGCCCGGGCCGAAAGCCGGACTGGCGCGGATCTAGATAATCAACTTCCTCCAGGTGACGGGGAAACTGTTGTGCCACCACACTCTCAACAACCTTCACCAGAAAGGGAAGGTTGGAGACGGGACGATAGTTGGTTAAAAGAGCTGGGTCCAAAGAGGGCTTCTTAAGGAGGGGCCTCACCATAGCCTCTATGGTGTATATGTGTGTGTGGTATATATGTATATGTGTGTGTGTTTATTTGTATAAATGTATGAACAGGAGGCAGAAAGAGAGAGAGAGAAAGAGAGAGAGAGAAAAAGGAGGGGGGTAAGGAAAGGGAGTGGGTTCCTATCCCTTTCTCTATTTGAATTCATGCCTTCTGAAGAGAGCATTTTGCCTGTGGTTCATTAGAACATAAAGCAAGTTTATTTACATTTATACAAATACAAATATAAATTTCCTTTACATTTATGGCTGAAGCAGTAATAGTGACAGTATGACAGAGTCAGAAGGAACCTTGGAAGTCTTCTAGTGCAGCCTCTTGTATAAGCAGAAAACTTTATACCACTAGGGTGGTGCAGTGGTTAGAATCAGTGGTAGGTTCCTATCAGTTTGAACTGGATCGGCCAAACTGGTAGTGGTTTGGTGGCCACGCCCCTGAACCAGTTTTCTGGGTGGCACCATCGGTACCACCATCTTGTTTTCCTGTTCTGAACAATTTTAATTGCACTGCGCATGCACACACAGTACACACACGAGCGAACCGGCCATAGTGCCTGCCAGAACCCACCCCTGGTTAGAGTGCAGTACTGCAGGCTATGTCTGCTCATCACTGACTGCCAGCAGTTTGGCAGATCGAATCTCACCAGGCTCAAGGTTGGCTCAGCCTTCCATTCTTCTGATCTGAGTAAAATGAGGAGACAGATTGTTGGGGGCAATATGCTGACTCTGTAAACCACTTAGAGAGGGCTGTAAAGCACTGTGAAGCGGTATATAAGTCTAAGTGCTTTTGCTATTCCAGATAAATGGTTGTCCAAACTTTTCTTTAAAACTTCCAGCGAGGGAGCACCCACAACTACTGGAAGCTAGCTATTTCAGTGATTAATTCTTCTCTCTGTCAGGAAATTTCTCCTTAGTTCTAGATTGGATCTCTCCTTGATTAGTTTCCAACTGTTACTTCTTGTCAGGTGCCTTGGAGATTAGGCAACACCGATCTCTGTGGCAGCCTCTCAAACAATGGAAAACTGCTATCAAAGCACTCCTAATCCTTCTCTTCAGTAGACTAGAGAGTCTGAGGTCATCATATCATCCACAGAGGTTAGGAAAAGTCATAGGATCAACATTTGTTCCCATTCTGTACCAGTACTAAAATTCTTACCATTCACTATTATACCTGTACTAAGAAATAAAGCAACAGGTAAGCCCTGATCAAACTAGACTCAAGGGATGCCGTTACTTACATTCTATATTCTCTTTGATGCTGCTAATTATGCTAACAGCCTATTACTGGTCATGCATAAATATTTTCTACATATCGGTCTGTCACAGGAGGTTCTCAGAATTTGACAGAAAATTCAGTGCAACAATCCAAATTTTTAAAATATAGTTTTATTATGAAACATATTAAAACAAACAGCAAGGGCAGTTTTATTTTCTAAGCCTTACTTGGCAAGTATAATTAATTCTAGAGCATTTTATCATGATTCTTCCTCCCTCCCATGCGTTGATTATGCAGAAAATCCCTTTGCATTTTAAAATGTCATTTTAAAAAAAGCAAGAAATTTTTCTTCTGTACTTTCACCTCTAACTCTAAGCATACACTTCCAGATTATGATGTGATGCCAGTTTATATAGGGGCCATTCTGTTTCAAATATTATTTCCTAATTTAAAATTCAGGAAGGATTTTCTAGGATTGATATTCATTTTCTTTGTGAGAATCCAGGGTCACAATTGGCTTTTCTTTGTCTAGGAAAACCATTGAACCTTTGTGTGTTTTGATCCCTGGGGGATCATCTACACAGGAACAGGTCACATTCCATGAGGCATCCTTCTTGGTGGGGCTTCAGTACTCTTCTTCAGAATATGTCCATCTACTCCCTTCCACAAACTTCTGTACATTTACCCTTAAGTTAACTAATGTTCATCAATGGAAATACTACTCAATCCTCCACAAAATTGATAGAGCAGACTGATTTTTATTATAAAGAACTTCAGTGGCTAGAATTGGTCTTAGTTGCCAATTATCACTTCTATTCTGGTTCTCTTCCCTCTTGCCTTGTAAGAGTTCTTCTTGATGGTTTCTTAAAACCACATCTCTAAAGCCAGCCCATCTGGGATCCCTCCTTTATCTCCTATGAGAACTAAACAATCTCTATTCTGATTATTAATAAAGCTAGCACAGTCAACACAAATCACAAAAGGTAGATGACCATACTGACTGTAAGCACTATGAGTTTTTAGAGACAAAATGTTATGAGAAACATACATTAAATCATAGAACTGATGGTGAAGGAACTTAGCTCATCCTGGAAATTATTATAACTGGTTCTAATTGTACTGGAATGACAGAGTGTGGACACTGACAATAAAAGGCTCCACAACCTAATTTAGAAATGTTGCAAAAATAGAGTTGTCTAAAACATCCACAATGGCAATCTCAGTAGCACACTCAGATAACCTTTTTAGATTTCCTGAGGCAAGTTTTTGAAAAGGAAGAAGCTCTCTATAGAACAAGTAAAATAAAACTAGTTCAGTGTCTAATAAGCACAGATGACTGGATAATTCATTAAATGACTGCATTGAATTTATGCCAGCAATCTTTTAATACTGATTTTCTTCCTATACACTAATATTATATTGGTTTGAATTCCAGTAAATCTGAGATAGTTCTTGCATAGGAGAATCCAGCAAGTTCCAAAAGCAAGCAGTAAAATAAGTTTTTAAAAATGAGCTACATAAAAAAGAAAACATAAAGAACAGCTCCTGAGTTACCTGCCTTATACATACAGCACAGTTGCTTGAATACTATTGGAATTAAACTTAGGCCTTTTAAAATGCATGCAAATTCTTGCAGAATATATATGAAAAAGTCACCATAACAGCAGAAACAGTTTTTCACTCCCTTGATAAATGGAACTCCAAGACCACACTTTATTGAGTCTCTGATTTTTAATAATTTGAATCCAGCAAGATTTAATTCTGCATAATTCTGGCTGAAATCAGCTTTTGATTGAGTTGTAATGGCTCTGTTATTATAAATATCTCTGCATGCTAATATGGTGCTGGAATTCAATAATATTTAGATGAAATTTTTTGCCTACAGCAAGGCAGGGGTTTGATTTAAAATGCTTGAAAGTTTATCTCAGAGACACATTTGTTGTTTTTTTTAAAAGCATAACGTAATAAATGGCTATCCTGAGTATGAATAAAAATTGAAACAATAGAGTAGAAAGAAATCTGTATAGTGTATGCATATATGAACAGTGGTACTGACAAACCACACCCTGTTCCAGTGCAAATCTGCTGTCTTAGATAGATAATCAATTATAACATCAATCAGATTTTGAGGGATGCAGACAGAAGGAGGAATGACAGTTAAGTCTCAAAAACAGTTTCCGTTTCCAAATATTTGATTGCTTTTACTAAAAATTCTCTGTCCTGGGCTAGACTTATAGGATTTTGATTGATGGGTTAGGTCATGCATTGGGCACACTTGTTCATTCAGCTCAGTAAATACCTATGTGGAAAGCCTTGTCAAGGTCACCACAAATATAGTTAATAGTTGGGTAGACAAAACCCAGAATGATTTGTATAAGGTTCATTCTAAGTTAGGTGTTTGCTCAAGTAGCACTTTTGTTTGTGTGTGTTTATTTCTTTTTAAAGCTTTAGATCTAAAACTGTTTATTCAGTACCCTTGTTTTGGATTTGAAACTGCCTTGGGAGGTGTCTTATGCAGAGAAATGACTGGGAAAATGCAACTTTGTTTATTCTCATAGTACTCTCAATACTGTTGGATACCAGTGGTTATCCTTCCCAGTACTGGCATATTTCAGATTGGAAACACAACGTTAACTTTATGCCGCATTAATAGCATTTGTTTTATATAGTATTTTACATATGTTTGCATTATACCATATAATTGGTCAATATTTTTATTCACATATTGTAGAGGAAATGTTATCAGAATCATATATGAGTTCATTGGTTGGGGAATATTTGAATCAGAAGTTTCCTTGTCCACAGCACTATGAACATGGGGAATATACAATAGCTCAATAATCTGAATGATCCCTGTCCCTTCTCTATTTGTTCTTCATGGCTATCAGTGTTTTGTAATGAAGAACATCTTGGCTTTGGGATGGAAGTAGGTCAGTGGTGGGTTTCAAATTTTTTTAGAACCTACTCTGTAGGTGTGGCCTATTTTGTGGGCATGGCTTGGCAGTCATGTGACAGGGTGGGAGTGGCCAATTTGTAAAATGTGGTGAAATTCATTTAACAACGCTCTTGCTTAGCAACCCAAATTTTGGACTCAATTGTGATGATAATTTCTTTCTTTCTTTCTTTCTTTCTTTCTTTCTTTCTTTCTTTCTTTCTTTCTTTCTTTCTTTCTTTCTTTCCTTTCCTTTCCTTTCCTTCCCATTGGGTCACTGGCAGCAGCGGGCCAGATTTACTTCCAGGTACTCCGGTGGAACCCCCTCTCACCGGTTCTCTAAATTTCATCAACCGGCTCTCGCCAGTAGGTGCGAGCTTGCAGAAACCCACCACTGAAGTAGGTCCAGGTGGATTGGTTGTGACCTGCCTCAATGGGGTGCATAAAGGTTAGCATTCTACCTCCCAGAACCAAAATGTCTTGCATCCACCTCAAATGGCCAATATACTTTAGATATTGGAGGTTTTTGCTCATGCATATTTAGAAAAACCCCTTTATTAGTTTAAAGGAAGCAAATAACAGATACTTTATTGAATAAAAATTAATACTGTTTTGTTTCATGGTTTTGCTTGAAAACTCCAGTTTTAATGTCTGCCTCAATATACAGTGGGACCTCAGGTCCCGAACAGCTCAGACCACAAACAATTTGGGTGCTGAATAAACACAGCCGCGGCGATTTCCCTTTCCACACCATTTTTGTGTGTGCACACATGCACAGTCAGTCTTGCTTCTGGTCGCAACTAAATCTGGTGTGGAATGGATCACGGTCAGCACCCAAGTATATTTCCCACAGTATATTTCCCACAGTATATTTCCCAAAGTTCTTCTTTTTAATATAGAAATCATCAAGATTTTTATTTGAATAAAACAACAAATAATTACAAACAAATTATCAAATAATTCCCAGAAAGATAATACATCTGTATGTTTTATGCAAACAAAACTTTAAAAAGGGAGGATGTTTTTAACTCTTAAAAATGTAGTTGCATCAGTGAAAAATTCTTTGTCTGAAAATAAGGGCAAGTTCTGTGGTGTGGGATGAGAAGGGGGAGAAAATCATCTTTCCTCTTTCATTTTCTGTAGGTGTTCATCAACGCTTGCCAATTGCACCTAGCCATATTACACTACAAGTATATTAAAAGGTCTCTCCTCTCAAATGAAATGTCTTACAATTTAAATCTCTAGGAATGTCAGCATTGCCATGGGACTTCTCCAAGCTTCCAAAGCAAACAAAATTGACACAGTCGATTTGGAGTATAAATGTCGGCAGCTTTATTAAATATGCATTAAAGTGCAACAGTCATAAATTACATGCACTCAGTTCACTCCGAACATAATGCATATAACTAAATAACTTTCTGGCTGCACAATCTGAGTGATAAGTCCAACTGAGAATGGGGAAGTCAGTTCTCTGGGAAACAGCTAGTCCCAAAAATGTTATTGCTGTTTTAGAAAACTACAAAGTTGACTTGACTATTAAAGGGACAGGCTACTTTTATGTGAGCCAACAATGTCATATTGTTCTGCCATTATTCTTCTGCAATTGGTACTGGAAAATTTTCTTCATGGATTTGGTTCCCAGTTCAGATTTATAAACAAGATGCATTCAGGTATAACAGTAAAATAAATCCCTATCAATGCATTAAATCAGGGCTGTCAAACACATGGCCCATGGGCTGGCCAAGCCCATGCCCAGTTTAGCAAAGGGGGAAAGAGTCCTGGTATGTCATGTGATGTTGCCATGATGACATGAGTTTGGCACCCCTGTATTAAATGATAGGTGCCTGAGTTGTCTATAGATAGTCAGAAGTCACAATAGATAGCTCAACAAAATTGATTAGAAGAATATTCAGAAGAAACAAAAACAATATCTTTTTACACAGTGCATAATTTGGATGTGGAATTTATTGCCAAAAGATGTGGTAATGGATACTAACTCTGATTTAAAAGAGAAACCAATGAAGTCATGTAGTCTTGACCTGATTTGTCAAGGTGCCATGGGTGTTGAAGACTGTTTCCAATACCAATTGCAGAAGAATAATGACAGAAGAGAGGCTTGTCTTTAGAGCCGAGGTGGCACAGTGATTAGAGTACAGTACTGCAAGCTACTTCAGCTGACTACTAGCTGCAGTTCGGCAGTTCAAATCTCACCAGCTCAAGGTTGACTCAGCCCTCCATTCCTCCAAGGTGAGTAAAATGAGGATCCAGATTGTTGGGAGCAATATTCTGACTCTGTAAACTGCTTAGAGCGGGCTGTAAAAGCCCACTTAGTGAAGTGGTATACAAGTCTAAGTGCTATTGCTATTGTCTTCATCAGCTTGAAAATATCCCAGGGGCACCTGATAAGTTACTGTTAGAAATAAAATGTAATCTACAAGGAGCCTTGGCCTAATTCAGAAGAACTATTTATATGTTTTAGGGAATCATCTAACTTTCTTGAGAAAGTTTGAATAGCAGTCCAAATCTAATGGCTTTTGTTTTTCAGCCTCTCATGACTGAGCAGTGAGGGTACAGTCAGTTAAAATTCACTCTTTGTTTATTACCCTGCCTGCTCTTTGTCTAAGAATGTGCTAACCCGAGATCATTTATTTCTTGCTTTCTTCACAAGCACAAAGGCTCAGAGTGCATCCTTCTGGACTGTCTCCCTGGAAGAATATAATTAGCTAGGTGCTAGGTTTTGCCTATCTCTGCAATGTGTTTCTTCAAAATAAAACATCTTTTTCTTATAATTATGAAACCCACTTTATCAATTTTTGTTTGGGTTAGAGTCCTGCTCTCAGGAACTCTCACACACAGAATGTTTCAACTTTCAAAGAAATGAAAAAGAAAACAATCTAAAACACCTCTTTTTGGTGTTCCCAGAGTTCTCTCCGACTCTAATGACCAGAAATTAGTTTCTTGGTTTCCTGAAGTGTTAGAGGAGAAATATACAACTCATTAAAAAAAACTTTAAAAAAAGGATATTGTCAATCATATCAATCATATTAATCAGTCAATATTTTTATTTCAGTGATTTATCTGCATTATATAATCGTAAGAAATTACAAATATTAATGTATATTAGTAGTAGTACAATAAATATTTATAAGATTTTTAAAGTCCGATTTAGTAACCCATCGCTTTAGGTGGTGTATGTTAAGTAAGAAAAAAATAATAATTAAAAAGAAAGAACTGTACAAGTAATTGTTTTCTTCATGTACATGTATATGTATCATGCACTGTACATGTATGTATGTGTGTGTGTGTGTAATAATAAAAAAGAAAAAAGAAATGAATAGAAAAGAATTAAAAAGAAATGAGTACATAAAATGGTGTCTAAGTTAAAAAAAGTTCCATTATAAATCCTACTCAATAATGGGATATAACATAATATTTACAAGTTGTAGTGAGCTTTTGTGAATGATTCGATTGTGACAAATTTTGAATGTTGTCATACAAGTTAACAAAGTTCTATTTTATAACAGGATTGCAATAAAAGAAATATAAAATTGGCCTGAAACGCCTTGTAATTAGTGGAGAGTTGTTCAATCTGACATGAGCTGAAGATTGGCTATGTACTCTGATCTAATGAACAAACTTCTGCACTTAAAACTCTTTGTCTGGTGACTGTCGTAAGTGCAGTATTATAATTGGAGACATCATTATGACAGACTATTATTCTTTAAAGGGAGTCCTCATTCAGTGATTGCCTCAGATAGTGAGCATTCACAGTTACAATGGTAGTGAAAATGTAATTTTGAGACCAATGCTTATACTGTATGTACAATCATGTAGTAAGCATTATCTGGTGCTTGATCTGTTTTTCCTCCTTCCTTCCTCATGCACAGTAGAGAGATTGCCTAAAACAGCTATTTTTTCCTGAGCTGCTTTATTCCACAGCAAAACTCAAACTTAAAAGATGCTAACCATAAGTTAACTGATTTCATTGTATACATGATGTACAATGACAATAAAGACTATACTATAAGATCAGCATCTTAATTAGTTGATTAGAACCTCCACCCAGCTTGCAGCTGCTGCATGTAACTGATAAGACTTTAGTGAGTTTCACATTAAGGGAAGGGGGGAATTGCCTAAGCAGCTTTTCTGGAGAGCACTAGGCAAATAGCTGGCACTAGCACATTCCTTTCAATTCATATTTCCCATTGTGTAGCTGCTTACTATCTTGTAATCCCTTCCTCTCCAATGAATGTTATTCCAAATATCAATTATCAAAGCCAGGGTCAGCAATTCAATGGAAGGGATAGTGGGGGGCTATAAGATTTTCTCTTTTACCCAGCTTCCTTGTGAGTGGAGTTCCAGAAACATTGTCTGCCATTTTTATTCACCTGAGTGTTTTGGATTGTATTCTTCTGATGGTGAAGTAAAACCATAAGCACAGTCAGAGTCCATTTCCCCCCACTTACAGCTGCTTTACTCAACAATCGAATTACCAGTTTCAACTGCAGTTGCTAAATGAGGACTACCTGTAAAGTAAGAATAGTTAAATGTAACACTATGCTTTTGTAATGATGGTTTCTGTTACATATATTTGGTTGCATGTTTCCTTGGAAAAACAAAAAAAAAGATGATTTGATAGGTCCCCTCACTATCTTCAGATGTGAAAGTATCTGGTTATTTCACGATCAATATGAATCCTCTGTAAAACTCTAGAAATACACCTTAGGTGTGACTCCCACACAGAAGAAAAAAATATATTTTTCTTGCTGGTCGCAAGTTGAGAAACTACCTATAGTAGTAAATTTGGATAATGTAGTGAAAGAGCAAAAAAGTCTTTTCAAAAATATTTTTCCCCAATTCAATTTCAATCTTTTTTACTTACTTATATATTGATCAACTTACTTACTTTAAAAAAAAAGTGTAATATGTGTTTTTTATGTTGTACGCCACTCTGAGTCTTTGGGAAAAGGGCGGCATATAAATCCAATAAAACCTAAATCTAAAACTGCATTTTACCAAAAAGACTAGAATATTTTTATCTACACATCGTTGAGAAATGTAATGTCAGTTTTGATTTCCATTGTAGGAACTCTTGTGTTCTGGATTCTCTCCTTAAATAAATGGCTGGTTGCTACAAAAATGGAGTTGATGTTTGTAATCCTTTGTAATCTTTGAAAATTGAAAAAGAATTATATAATGCATCTCTTCTAAACATGGTTTTAGTTTTCAGTAGAATTGGTGTGGGTTTCTTTAGTTCAATAATTTATTTGTAAATATGTCCCATGGTTATATCTACAAATTTTAATCAGTGTGTGTGTGTGTATGTCTTTGTGTGTCTGTGTCTGAGTGTTTTAATCCATCTGTGGACACACACATCCAAACATCAAGGCTCTTTCTTTCCGACAATATCAGTTATTTCTGTTTATGTTATTTCCTGTTGATTTATTGCCATAAGTCTCTTGGCCAGTCTCCAAACATCTCTTGGCAACGGAGTCAACCAAATTAATTTTCTGCAAAAAAGGATGCTCTGTAGTGACTTAAAGTCTGTCTTCATCTTCTTACTAATGATCTCTTGTGTGCTGCCCTACTGTAGGTTTGTTTTTCTTTGCTTGCTTGTTGTGAAATTAAATTTTGTGGGTGCGTTGACTAACTAGGAACCAGTCTTTTGATGCCAAGACCAGTTTTGAATCTCCTGTGTACTATATTTTCTTGTTCAGGGCCCCGATTATTAAAGGGTATTTGGGGGATTAAAGTATGAAATAAATAACTTGCTATTTGGAAGGGCATGAGAGACTGTTCGTTGTTACTCTTTTTTAATATGAAGCTAATTGTTGCACATTGTTCTTTAAATGCACAACTCTCAAATATTAGTCTTTAAAGAATTATTGGAATTAATGGACTGCCTGAATTGAAATATACTTGGTTTTGGAGTGAGTGATATAAAATTTTTGACATATTATTAGTTTAGTTGTAGGTTTTATGTGTGCTTGTTTATATATACTTGGAAGTGTCATGTAGCTGTATAAGTACGTGTGAATCTCTGAACATGCACATGGGTTTGTTTAATTACACTAATTAATTACACTAAGCACAAAGGCTTGGCTATTTCTTAGGTGTCTGAATTTTCATTCATGGATTCCGAGTCTCTCTATTCCTCAGTTGCAAACTGAAATGATCAGGGAATAGTAAAGGGTTGTTATTATCAGTCATCTATTATCAGAGATTTCCTAGTCTTGTGTCAGTGGGAAGTCTGAGACAAAACTAAACCAATACAATTAAAAAGTGTCACACAAGAAGAAAAAGGAAGGAGGAAGGGTAAATATCTATTGCAAATTGAAGAAGACATAAAATGAGAGGGGGAGAGGAAAAGAAAGAGAAATTATGATGACATTCACAGATGGAAGAAATGACATTCTAGAAATTCCCTAAGGAAACTTGGATCTACCGGCATTAGCCAACCAGTAATCTTCAAGAGCTTCTAATAGAGATTACTGTAGTCTATTATCTTATTGATCTTATTGGGACCCATTGTCATGGCAATGTTGGGAAATATTTTAAAGATAAATCTGGTTGATGTGAATGCTTGTTACATTTCTTCCTAATAGAAAGGATCTACAAGGAGATCCTAAGGGATGTAGGATGAGAAAGGCATTCAATTGTTTTGCTTATTTCACTTTTTCTGACCTTTTTCATTGATAAGGGAAAACCTGAGAGAGAATGACTGGCTTCCATGGGCCTGAGAAGTGTGATTCAATAAATTGGAGGCAGCAGAGAAGATAGCACCATTTCAACATAAGAGTAAAGATACCACTTGTGAATTCAACACATATAAAACAGCAAGGCTGCGGGAGGCAGCTGGCTTCTATGAGATGCTTCACTTTGCAAAGCAAAATGTTTCTCCTTGTAGAGGTGAAGTGGAAATGCAATCTGCTTCTATGAGGTTCTTTGCAGCACCTTGCAGGGTGTTTTTAGTCTCCTCTAGCAGTTAGAAAATCTTACTTTTACAAGTGCCAGAAGATTCTAAAAGAAATTTGTGGCAGATAGTGTGGCTTTGCTGCCTCCTCTTCACTTTCTATGGCACCTGCAAAAGTCAGGAGAGAGAGAGAGAGAGAGAGAGAGAGAGAGAGAGAGAGAGAGAGAGAGAGAGAGAGAGAGAGAGAGAGAGAGAGAGAGAGAGAGAGAGAGAGAGAGAGAGAGAGAGAGAGAGAGAGTGTCAGCTGGAAATACATCAGTGTTTTTCAACTTGGCAACTCTGAGATGTATGGACTTCAATTTTCAGGATTCCCTAGCCAGACCCCCTTGCCTTATAGTTAAGCCTAAAGTAAATGCTTCAAAACATGGCTTCTCTCTTCTCCAAGTCCAGTGGCCTAGAGAAGATAAACATTACCTTGGGATACTACTACTACTACAATCATGTCAGGGGCACCAAAGTGCTTCTGGGTTGAAAGGATCAGCTGGTGACATCAGTGTTGCCCAGGGGACGCCCAGTTGGGAGCTTCTTTCATGTCCCTGTTAAACCTCCCACCAAAGTGGTAAACATCTATTTACTTGCAATCACTTGCTTTTGAACTGCTGGGTCAGCAGGAGTTGAAATGAGTGATGGGAGCTCATGCTGTCATGAGACAGCAGCCCGTCTCGAATGTGAGCCTGCCAATCATCAGCACAATAATATAATAATAATAATAATAATAATAATAATAATAATAATAATAATAATAATAATAATAATAATAATAATAATAATAATAATTATTATTATTATTATTATTATTATTATTATTATTATTATTATTATTATTATTATTATTATTATTATTATTGATGTTGTTGTTGTTGTTGTTGTTATTATTATTATTATTATTATTATTATTATTATTATTATTATTATTATTAAATTTGTAAACTGCTCTCTCTCCCCCAAGGGACTCGAGGCGGTGCACAGGGAATTAAAAATACATATATAAAACCAACAGACATTGTAATACAAATTTAAAATGAATTAAACCTAGACCCTGTGGTAAAATCCCAGACTATCTAAAAACTAATACCCCTAAAAATTTCTAATAAAACAATTTGAATATTCAGCTTCAGGTAAATGGGTCAATTAAGCCAAGCCGGCCAGGCAGAAGAAGTGAGTTTTTAGTTTTTGACGAAAGGAGCGGAGGTCCGTAGTTGTTCTAATTTCGGGGGGAAGGTCGTTCCAGAGGGTCGGGCCTGCCACAGAGAAGGCCCTTCCCCTGGGCATCGCCCGCTGGCATAGCCTAATGGACGGCACCCGGAGAAGTCCCTCTCTGTGGGAGCGAATCGGCCGAAGGGATGTATGGGGCAGGATGCGATCCCGCAGATAGCTAGGTCCCAAGCCATGGAGCGCTTTAAAGATGATAATCAACACCCAAAAGACAACAGGCAACCAGTGCAGCTTGCGCAGGAGCGGTGTTACATGGGAAAACCAGTGTCCTGACCATGTGAATCCCTGGGATCCTTGGATCAGAAGTATAAAATAGAGTTCTTCCCAAAGCCACTCCAAAAATTAGGGCAGAATTCTCATATTAAATGTGACTGGAGGGGGACATTATTAAGTATATTTTATTAATTGCATTTTACTGATGTGAACTGTTTGTTTCAGGGGCGGGCTTCAAAATTTTTAGCAAGGGCTTCTCTGCCCAGTTGCTGGGTGGGCGTGGCCATGGTGGCTGTGGCCTAATTGGCCTCCTGCACTACAGCAGTGGGGGTGGGGGAGAGACAGTTTTTGCCCTCCCCGGGATCTCGAGGCTCTCCTTGAGCCTCTGGGAGGGCGAAAACATCTTCCCCAGGCTCTGAAGGCCCTCTGGAGGCCAGAAACAGGCCTGTTTAGAGCCTTCCCAAACTTCCAGTAGGCCCATTTTTCCCCTCCCTGGACCTCCATGCGCCCCTGCAGTTACCTGTATCCAAATGAGCCATGTGGGGACTCCTGAGAGGGGTGGGGTGGGAGGGGCCAGCCAGGAGTAGGATTTTGTGGTCCTCTGAACTGCACAGAATCTTAGCTAGAGGTTCTCTCGAATCCCTGCGAACCCTCAGCAGACCACGCTTGGTTAGTTTGTCTTTGCTGCATCCTTTTTTTTTTGTAGGGAGTGTGGCCCTGACATGCAAGTAGAAGAATATGTAGAAACCTGTTAGGTGATATCTCCATTGGGAGACAGCAGAGGGTGTGCAGCAGAATATGCAGCTAGAAGAATGCTGCTAATGTATACACAATTTGTATACCAGACACTGTTTAAGTAAAATAAAATAGCTTTTACTTAGGTTGTAAAAACTACTAAACTAAACTACTGCTCAATAAGCAGTGATGTTAAACAAGTCAAAAACAAAGCCTCAACAATATCAAATAGCTTACACAATCTTGTGTAAGTGATATGCGCTGTCCTGGCTTCCTCTTATAGTTAGAGATAATTGCACTTACTAATTGCACTCTAACATTCCACCAGCCTTAAAGTTACAATGACTATATATTGTCTACCCAACTATAGGAGTCTACTCCTAACAAAACCCATTGACTAAAAGCATGCTATAGTTCCCCAATAGACCATTCAGAAGTGTACTTCCTATGTACACTTGTCTGACAGGATACAGCTTCTTTGTACCATCTTCATATTTTGCTGTTTTATTGATATTAGGGGAATATATGTGAGTCCCTAGAAATAGGTTGATGTAAGAATGTGCGTCTATACACAGAGTGATTCAGATACTCACAAAGAAAATAGCTCATGACAACTTGTTCTGGGGTTGTGAGGATGGGGGGGAAATTACATTTGTTTTAGCTGAATGAAATATTTCCTTACTTCTTAGTTTTCTAATAAGAATGACATGTCACTTCCAATTTGTGAAAGAATGCTAAATTAATCTGGTGCAAGTTTTCAAAGGGCTAGAGAGGACACATCGTGGAATATTGTTACAGAATTGTCAAACATATTCAAATTGCAATGATAGGCTTCAGGCCGCATGAGAGGATGGTAGGCAGCCTCTTGACATGTTTGAAAAAGCATAAACCACGGGCAGGAATAGCTGGTTTTGGTGATTTGTAACATTAAAACTGCACAATAATTTTCAGCCTATATGACAATGTTTTCACTACATATAGAAAAGGAAAATATTATTTTTTCTGGGGGGATTCCTTGGCAAAATGGTTTCAGAGAAGAAGAAAAACCTAGGACATGGAAGTCCTAGGTTTTTCTTCTACATGTACACACAACCACCATATAACCCACAACCTACCTATTTTGTTTAGTACTGCTACTGTTACCCATGGCAACTAACCATATAGGGATTCCAGAGCCTTTGGCTAAGTCCTAAAATGTTATATGGAGGTTTTTCTCCTTCATCTACTGTTCTTTCTCCTCATTCAGTCTTCTTGTTTTTTCTCATTCCAGCAAGAAATGCAGGGACTCAGTAACAAGAAACAAGACCCAAAGACTCTGGAGGTAAATGATGGAAATGGGCAGATCTGTCACTTTTAGTTTTCATTTTATTAATATAATGCAACATAAGTTCACTTCACCTCAGGTGTCATTTCCACAAATGTATCAAATGTTGTTCATCAAAGCCTGCTATAAAATTGGTATATTGGCTATATTGGCTATATTTAAGTATAGACAT
This sequence comes from Rhabdophis nuchalis, assembly GCA_039707465.1. Lineage (NCBI taxonomy): Eukaryota > Metazoa > Chordata > Lepidosauria > Squamata > Natricidae > Rhabdophis > Rhabdophis nuchalis. The sequence continues at coordinate 61,003,357 of CM077643.1, read as the reverse complement.
TTTCTTACATATAAATTCCCTAAAAGTATGTATTTCGATGCATGCTTTTTTAACATATATATATTATGTATATATATACACACACATATATACACACATACATACATACATACATACATGCATACATTGGTAGTTCTCCAAATTTGGAAGAAAATAGATAGATAGATGATAGATAGATTACATACACTAGCCGTTCCCGGCCATGCGTTGCTGTGGCCCAATCTGGTTAAATGGCCAACCAATCTGTGTGTAGATCTACACCTGCACACATACACACAACCACCGTATAACCCCCAACCTACCTACCTACCTACCATATTTCTCCCTCTCTATCTATCCCTCTACCTACCTATCTACCTACTGTATTTCTTCCTTTCTCCCTCTATCCCTCTACCTACCTATCTACTGTACTCCTCTCTCTCTCTCTCTATCCCTCTACCTACCTACCTACCTACTGCATTTCTCCTTTAATCTTATGGACAAAGTATTTTATGTCATAAAGGATGACATAATAACTGTGGCCCACTGCTCTCTCTGTATCAATCTACGTACCTTTTAAACAATTTTTTACATTTCTGTTGCGTGTACCTGGCACAGGTGTGACATCTACGCAATCTATATATATTATTGGTGCCGTATTTGAAAGGAACGCTGTGTGAAAATTTGGAAGAGATCGGTGAAGTACTTTAGGAGATTAGAGGTTTTGAACAAACTCATAGTTACATTTTTATTTATAACTAGCTATACCCGGCCACGCGTTGCTGTGGCCCAGTCTGGTTAAATGGCCAACCAAACTGTGTTTAGATCTACACCTGCACACATACACACAACCACCATATAACCCCCAACCTACCTACCTACTGTATTTCTCCCTCTCTATCTATCCCTCTACCTACCTACCTACCTACCTACCTACCTACCTACTGTATTTCTCCCTCTCTATCTATCCACCTACCTACCTACCTACCTACCTACTGTATTTCTTCCTTTCTCCCTCTACCTACCTACCTACCTACCTACCTACCTACCTACCTACCTACTGTATTTCTCCCTCTCTAGCTATCCCTCTACCCACCCACCTACCTACCTACTGTATTTCTTCCTTTCTCCCTCTATCTACCTACCTACCTATCTACTATATTTCTCCCTCTCTATCTATCCTACCTACTGTATTTCTCCCTATCTATTTATTTATTTTATTTTATTTATTTTATTAAATTTATACCCCGCCCTTCTCCAAACGGACCCAGGGCGGCGCACAGGGATGTTAAAACACATATAAAACATATAAAATTAAAAAAAACTTATTCTAATAGACCCTGCGCTAAAAACCGAATTTAAAAAACCCAAATTTAAAACTATCTAAGAGTCAGTAATGGGGGTTATGCTAGGCCGGCTAGATGGAATAGGTGTGTCTTCAGACACTTGCGGAAAAGGCGGAGGTCAGAGATGGTGCGGAGTTCAGGGGGTAGGTCGTTCCAAAGGGAAGGGCCCGCCACAGAGAAGGCTCTTCCCCTGGGTGTCGCCAGTCGGCATTGTCCAGCCGACAGCACCCTGAGGAGGCCCTCTCTGTGGGAGCGTATCGGTCTGAGGGATGTATGGGGCAGGAGGCGGTCTCGCATATAACTAGGCCCCGAGCCATGGAGCGCTTTAAAGATGGTCGTTAAAACCTTGAAGCGCACCCGAAAGACCACAGGGAGCCAGTGCAGCTCGCGCAGGATAGGTGTTATGTGGGAGTGTCTAGGCACTCCCGTAATCACCCGCGCGGCTGCGTTCTGGACTAGCTGCAGCTTTCGGGTGCACCTCAAGGGGAGCCCCATGTAGAGAGCATTACAGTAGTCAAGTCGAGAGGTGACGAGTGCTTGAGTGACTGTGCGTAAGGCACCCCAGTCCAGTAAGGGGCGCAATTGGCGCATCAGGCGTACCTGATGGAATGCCCCCCTGGCCACGGCTGCCACATGATCTTCCATAGACAGCCGGGAATCCAGGAGGACACCCAAATTGCGCGCCCTCTCCACGGGGGCCGGTGTTTCGCCCCCAATGGCCAGAGTTGGAATAATCTGGCTGAACCGGGACGCTGGAAGCCACAGCCACTCAGTCTTGGACGGGTTGAGCCTGAGTTTGTTACCACCCATCCAGATCCGTACGGCCTCCAAACACCGGAACATAACCTCAACGGCATCGTTGGGGTGGTCTGGGGTGGATATGTACAACTGAGTATCATCAGCGTACAGATGATATCCCACCCCAAAACCACGGATGATCTCACCCAGCGGCTTCATATATGTGTTGAACAGTAAGGGCGAGAGGACCGACCCCTGAGGAACCCCACATATGAGGGACCTCGAGGCCGACCTCTGCCCCCCCTGCCAACACATATTGCGACCGACCAGAGAGGTAGGATGAGAACCATCGCAGAACGGTGCCTCCCAACCCCAACCTCCCCAGTCGGTGCAATAGGATACCATGGTCGATGGTATCAAAAGCCGCTGAGAGGTCTAATAGGACTAGGATAGAGGAATATCCTCTATCCCGCGCCCTCCAGAGATCATCAACCAACGCGACCAATGCCGTCTCGGTGCTGTGCCCGGGTCGGAAGCCGGACTGGCGCGGGTCTAGATAATCAACTTCCTCCAAGTGTCGCGGAAACTGTTGAGCCACCACACTCTCAACAACCTTCACTAAAAAGTGGAGGTTGGAGACGGGACGATAGTTCTCTAATAATGCTGGATCCAGGGACGGCTTCTTGAGGAGGGGCCTCACCACCGCCTCTTTCAGGACGGCAGGCAAGGACCCCTCACTCAAAGATGCGTTGACAATGCCCTGGAGCCAGCCTCGTGTCGTCTCCCAGGATGCCAGTACAAGCCAGGAGGGACACGGGTCCAATAAACATGTGGTAGCCCTAAGTCTCTTTGACAGCTTGTCCATATCCTCGGTGGTAACAAAATCAAACTCCTCCCAGGATGGTGTCACAAGAACAGCCTCGGCCTGCTTGACTGGACCACTGTCGATGGAGGGTAGCTCATTCCGAATCCGAGTGATTTTCTCCTGCAGATAAATCCCAAATTCCTCTGCTCGACCCTGTAAAGGGGCTTCCCGCGGCCTCTGTTGAAGGAGGGAGCGGGTCACCCCAAACAGGGCGGCAGGGCGGTTATCTGCGGATGCAATAAGAGTGGCACAATACTCACGTTTGGCCACTTTTATCGCCACTAAGTAAGTCCTAATATGGTCTCTCACTAGTGTTCGGTCGGCTTCGGAATGAGAAGATCTCCATCTGCTCTCTAGGCGTCTCTTGTGGCGCTTCATCTCCCTAAGCCCCTCGGTAAACCAAGGAGCCCAGGTGGTTCGTCGCCGCAAGAGAGGCCGCAAGGGCGCAACTCGGTCCAAGGCCCCCGTGGCCGCACTTAACCATGCAGCCACTAGGTCCTCAGTCGAGTCGCGGGGCAAGTCCACAGGAATTGGCCCAAGCTCCCTCTGGAACCTTATCGGGTCCATCAGGAGCCTGGGGCGGAACCATATAGGAATGTCCGGTTCCGCCTCCCCGCAGTGAGGTGCAGCGATCGGAAAGTCGAGCCGAAGGAGAGCGTGATCTGTCCATGACAGGGGTGTGATGACTAAATCCCCTATTCCCAGATCACTACTCCACTGTCCCGAGACGAAGATGAGATCCAGGGTGTGTCCGCCCTCGTGAGTAGGGCCTAAAACTACCTGGGTCAGGTCCATGGCTGTCATGGAAGCCATGAACTCCCGAGCTGCACCAGAGGTTTCGCCTGCCGACGGCAGGTTAAAGTCCCCCATGACTAAAAGTCTATCTATCCCCCTACCTACCTACCTACTGTATTTCTCCCTCTCTATTTATCCACCTACCTACCTACCTACCTACCTACCTACCTACCTACCTACCTACCTACCGCATTTCTTCCTTTCTCCCCCTACCTACCTACTGTATTTCTCCCTATCTATCTACCTATCTACCTACCTACCTACCTACCTACTGTATTTCTCCCTCTCTATCTATCACCCTACCTACCTACCTAACTACCGTGTTTCTCCCTATCTATCTATCCACCTACCTACCTATCTACCTTATTTCTCCCTCTCTATCTATCCCTCTATCTACCTACCTACTGTAATACAATAATACAATAGCAGAGTTGGAAGGAATCTTGGAGGTCATCTAGTCCAACCCCCTGCCTAGGCAGGAAGCCCTATACCATTTCAGACAAATGGCTATCCAACATCTTCTTAAAGACTTCCAGTGTTGGGGCATTCACAACTTCTGGAGGCAAGCTGTTCCACTGGTTAATTGTTCTAACTGTCAGGAAATTCCTCCTCAGTTCTAAGTTGCTTCTCTCCTTGATTAGTTTCCACCCATTGCTTCTTGCTCTGCCCTCTGGTGCTTTGCAGAATAGCTTGACTTCCTCTTCTTTGTGGCAACCCCTGAGATATTGGAAGGCTGCTATCATGTCTCCCCTAATCCCTCTTTCATTAAACTGTATTTCTCCCCCCCCCTCTCTATGGGCCACCTGGGAGTTTGCTATCTCAGTGCCTTCTTTTGGCCCTAAGAGGCCTCCATCGTTGCTGAGGAAATGACTGTTGGAGAGCAGGCGGATGGGCAGGGCTACAGGGAGGTGAAAACTTGATCAGTGGGTACATTTTACATTTGTGTACCTTGCACATGACACATGTGTGCTAGCCACAAAATGAGTACATATTCTATTATCGAAAGTCCTTGGGAACATTGTGTAAAAATTTGACGTAAATCGGTGCAGTAGTTTTTGAGATTAGTGGCTTCGTACAAACTATTTTACATTTTTATTTATATAGAAGATGGTCTCTTGTGATGAGCCGAAAGACATATATATATATATATATATATATAATTGTTCCACAACACCCTGTTAGGGCCCAAATTAAGGGAGGAAGCATACTGCTTTCCTCTTCTGCCTTTCGGCTCATCATCAGAGACCATCCAGACAGAAAGCCATGAGTTCCGTTGCGTGATTTTTTTAAAATATGTGTGTTAGTTTTTATGTGCTGATTTATTTATTGATCAGTTCATAAAAACTAACACACACACACACACACACACACATACACGTTAGTTTTATGAGCTGATCAATAGAAATAGAAAAAAAATTAAAATAATAAAATAATAAAAAAATTAAAAAATTAAAAAAATCACACAATGGAACTCACGGCATTCTGTGTAGATGGTCTCTGGTGATGAGCCGAAAGGCAGAAAAGGAAACAGTATGTCTCCTCCCTTAAACAAATTTGTTCATTTGACCATAAATAAGTCTGCACATGCACAAAATGTTAAAAAATGGGATAAAATTGTGCAATGAAAATTGTTCTACCCATATGCAGAACCAAAAATCAAGATGGTGGCACCACAGAAGAACAGGTTTGGAGTTGTGGCAGGCATGGGTCCCTGCCAGTTCCAGTGACCCAGGACGCCAAACCACTACTAGTTCGCCTAAATCAGTCCGAACTGGTAGGAACCTACTACTGATTTTATCTATCCATCTATCTGTCTGTTTATATACCCTCTTTCTTTCTTTCTTTCTTTCTTTCTTTCTTTCTTTCTTTCTTTCTTTCTTTCTTTCTTTCTTTCTTTCTTTCTTTCTTTCTTTCTTTCTCTCTCTCTCTCTGTCTCTCTGTCTCTCTCTCTCTCTGTGTGTGTGTCTGTGTGTAGAAGGTATATTTGTCTTGAAGACCAGCTCATCTCCTGGTGACTTGATGTCTATGCCCATATTGTTGGCAGCAGAATGGCAATGTTGGCCCTTGTCCTCAGATTTTTTTAAACTATTAAACTGTTTCTGGTGAGATGTCAGGGAATGGCAACATGAACTAAAAAGATGAAAACAGTGACCACTGCTTCAGGTTTAAGATGAAGCACCATATTTTCAATTTCTACTCATCATTTCTTTCAAGTGCATTCTCTGTGAATACAATTGAGTTAGTGTGCTCAATTTCCTTTCACTTATTTTATTTTCATGTTGTCTTACTAAAATAAATCCTCTGCAAACCCAAAAAACTCTAAAAAGTGTAATGGTATGCAAACAAATATATGTACATATATGTGTTTGTATATATATCCAAGGATTCATGGATATTTCTGCTTTTGTGGGTGTGGGTGTGTGTATGAGAGAGAGAGTTCATTAATCTCAGTGTAGTACATTGAATAGTATTATGCGTGTATATGTGTGTTTATATCTATGTGTAGTACACATATGAATATGCAATATGTCTGCGTGTGATATACATCATCTCTATATAAAATAGCAAATCATCAATGTATCTATGTATCACAAAGTTTGAAAAATGCACATTTTGATGTGTTCTTGAACAGAGTCAGAAAATACACATTTAAATTAATATTCAAATTAATCAATATAACTTTGGTACATTTTGTTAAGATGAATGTTCAAAAAAGTGTGTCTTTCATCCCATTTTGCAAATAGTAATCCAATAGAACAAAGGAGAGTTTGATGCTTTTCCTTTGGAGTTATCTTGTCCTTGGAGGATAATTTCTACCTTTTTGGCATGAAAATAATATCCACTTGCTACTATCTCACCATGGAATCTACCACTTGACTTTTGTTGATGTATAAATCAAGTCAGTTAAAAACTTTGTAAGGTATGTCAATATAAATGCATTTGCTTTGCCAGGTAACTTTGATTTTTTATTCATCTTTACACTAGTAGAGACGAATAAATATTTTATTCTTTTTGTAGCTGCTGAAGAAGCAAACACAAGACTATTAGTTGATAATAATGCTTTCTGGCAGGAGTAGGTATATCATAGATGAAAAGGAAACACTAAAAGACTGCCACATGTAAGTTATTAATGTAATTGTATTTTTAAAGCTGCCTCTTAAATTAGCTCCTTGAACTACAATTTAAACTTGTGTGGAATAGCAGTATCCAGTAATTTATTTGAAGGCCTCAACCTTTTGTTTAAGTCAACAGAATGTGAAGCATCCTAAGTTTGCTTTCTTATTGTTGAAATCATATAATATATGAGGCACGCTTGGTTGTGAAGGAGCTTGTTATTAAAATATAATATCGTGTTCATCTGTGATTATTATTTTAATTCAGTGCTCGGTTAACTTATACCAAACTGCCTGAACCTTTTCGGTAACCACTTTCTACTCACCCACATTACATTTAATTTACACCAAGATGATAAAAAATTTGATTTATTTTACAACAGATCAGTAATTGTGCTCTACAAATAAGTCTGTAATGATAATCAACAGCATTTTCAACATAATTTAATTTGTCTTCTCCCGAGAGGTAGTTAAATGCAGTAATAATAACACTACTGTTATGGACTCTGCAGCAGTTAATCATGGTCTGAATATGCAGACAGTCCCAATATTGTATTGACAGAAATTAAATTAACCATCAGCTTGGGCAATCAGTAGCTGTACAGCTATTAAAAGTAATAAAGGCAACAAACCCAAACCATGGCCAATTATGTTTTGACATGTAAATGAAAAAAGACAGATGCTTTAGATCTGAAATTTGTATTTTGTTGAAAGATGGTATCACAGATAAAACAGCTGCCCAGGTAAGAAGTGTTTCAAGATTATGAGTGATGTTTCCGAAACAATTAGTAACGTGAGTATGAGAGCCTTGCTGTCTATAGGCAGTACCCTTTCCAGTGGGGCTTACCCCCTCCCACAATTATAAGGGAAGCAATTACTGCATACTCATTTCCCCCTTTTTAACTCTCAGGTCTCCAGTGTGATATTCATGGATGTTCAATGTTCTTGGGAACATCTATTCTGGCATCCACCAAACTCTCTATTCTATCTGGTTTTCTCACTTTTAAAGATTAAGTACTTAAGAAAAATAAGTGTAAAGTTAGCATGCTGTTTTAAAAAGTGTTAGTCTCACAGTTATAGTTCCCCACCTCCTCCAATAATGTATTTAGGCCTTGCATGGATTATAGAGGCATTCTTATGAAATAAAAATGAAACAAAACTCTGTGCTTTCTTGAAAAGTATCGTTGTCTCTAATTACCCAACCAATCAACATAGATAGGCTGAGTTAGCAGAAAGTAAACTGGCTATATAGAAAGTCACTGGGAGTTAAATTGAAAGTAGAGTTTACCAGATCAGGACCACTGTTATGTCAACTGGTCAGATTCTACTTTGACGCTCTTTCCACTTTCTGGAATTTTGCCTCTTGAATGACATTATCTCACTCAGTTCACAAATCACATTTCTAATATGCATTTAGTGACAAATCTATGCAGACTCTAATACTCTAGTATAGTCACTTACAAATAAACACTCGGCACACATCTGCAGTACACATAATACTGAAGTAGAAAAGTGCCTTCAACCCCACGTAATAATTGATACTACTGCAGTTAGAGAGGAAGATCTTCAACTGACTTCCTTCAGTGTTTCAAGTGGGACTTTCTGGGACTTTCACCTGAACAAGAATAATTAAATATGTGCACTACAATATTACAATTGTAGTAAGACTGCACTATTACAATCCTAAAAAGAAAAGCTCCCAGTTAACTCCTGTTTTTGTTCTTTTTTAAAAATTCTTGATTTCCTGATTTGCTCTTCTCCGGTTTCTTCCTTAGGACCACAATTTCCCACCTCTCACCAACCTCTTTGAAAGTTGGATACCACATATAGTAAAGTTGGACTTGTCCACCAGAGGGCCATAAAACAGGGTATGGATCATATCCTACAAGGCATGGCCTTTTATGGCAATTTCAGTTTCAAGAAAGAAAAAAAAGAAAGAAAGAAAACCAGGGATAAGTGAAAGAGAAGCACTGCCAACAACAATGGACACAAAGTCCAGCCTGGTACAACAACGCATCTCTTTTCTTCCATCATGAAGAAACAGATTGTTCATTATAATGAGTAACAAACATTTTCATTTAAAACAGCTGTTTATTCAGGTGCATATTTCAAGTGAACTTATGTGCTACCTACAACTTCATTTTTTTCCAGAACAAAGACTTTGTAAATATGTATTGCATATTCTGTGACAACTGATCTATGTTGTGACATCTCATGTATGAAGAAAGGCAGAAGAACTCACAGCTATTTCATTGGTAAAATATATCTCTTCTTGATACATGTACGGATGAATGTCATAACAAGATATCAACCATCATGCAGTTCAGAATGTGTGTGTGTGTGCATTATCAAGTGCACAAGCATAAATAGTGTTGAGTTACTGACAAGATGAAGAAAAGAAATGCCAAGGCATTCCAAAGGTCAAAGCTACAGTTCTGAAATTGAATGTTTCAAAGTATGCATTTTTCTTTCATTTCTTTGGCACCTGCATAGTTTCTGAATTTTTTTTAAGAGACTCATTTACTGACACAAATTGCTCTGTCCATAACTCAAGCCACAGGTTCTTTTGGGTTTCAAAGCAACAGTTACACCAATATGACTACTTAAGAGATTAGGCCGACCTGGCCTAATCTCTGTTCCTCGTCCCAGTCTGTAGCTTAAATTGTTTTAATTAGGTTTTAATTGGGATTTAGTTTTAATGTTTCTATAAATTTTTAGTACAGGGTTATTCTTTAATTCGGTTTTAAATTATGTAGTTATTGTAATGTTTTATATGTTCTTAAGTTTCCTGTACACCGCCCCGAGTCCCTTCGGGAAGAGGGGGCGGTTTAGAAATTTGAATAAATAATAAAATAATAATAAATTAAGGCTTTATTTTAAGTATGAGAAAAATGATAAAGTATAACATGAGACAGTAATCTAAAAATATTCCAAAATACATAAATATAACATGGGGGGCAGCAGGGAGAGGAAACCAACACCTCCACAGACCTTACAGACCTTCTGCCAGTCAGGGAACCCTAAAGAGATGACAGCAAGTGGACTTTTTCAAAGCTAGAAAATATGCAGCCCCCTCCCATATAAGTTTGCATCTCGGTTTCATCCCGTGAAGGTTTTATGATCAGCCTAAATCGGCTAATCACTCGTCCCTATTTCTGATGGTTGCATCCAACTGGAGTTTGCTAAGGACAAGTCTACCTTATCCGGTTCTTGGAATGCTTTGCTGAGTCTTGTAAAAAATGAGACCATCAAGGTTAAAGAATATTTCTGTCTGACCTCCCCCAGTCTGCTCTCTCAGGAAAATAAGACTTGTGACTCTATTTAGTTGAAGCAAAGGACATTTTACTGAAAGCAACTGGTTGCAGTAAAGTTGGGGGGGGGGGAATCTGGTGATCCCACACAAAATACAAATCAATTATTTCAAACTCCCAATCCCTCCTACCATGGCTAGACTTCTGGCCAGCCAATGTGATGCCAGTATGAGATTTTAAGAAACTCTGAGGTGTAAAACTGGCAACATGCCATTTTCAGGGCAAATGGCCTTGAAGATTATGGTACAAGTTGGTTTGATGATCTGGTCTCCCATTCCCACCATTAGATGAACAGGTGTGGATTGCCCCAAATGCCTCACTTCCCCTTTGATGGTAGGAACCCAGCAAGGCACCAGGCTGACCATATCTTTCTTGATGTTTTTGGATTAAGGATAAGAAAAATAATCTTACTCTACACCAAGTTCCCACTAAGGGCAGAGTAAATATAGCATAATTCAAGCACAGCCCTTGGATGATTAAAATAAATGCTTGCTTAATTCTGTATTTCATACTCAATCATTAAGTGAGAATATACATTTCCAAATACTGTGCACCTAAGTGAAAGTGGTAGCTAGCATTATTAAAATGTTCCTGATAAACGTCCAGCAACACCCTCAATCCTAACCAACTCAGATCCAAAATGATGAAATTTCATTCTTTAAATTATGAAATCTATATTCTTAATGTATGTGTGGATGAATCTTTTTTTTTTTTGCATTTTGAAATCAGTTAACTTGGCTCACTGTTGTTTTTAAAGCAGTGTTTCTAACCAACATTATGGGAAAGTTGGAAAAGTTTACTTTGAATTTTTTTCTCTTAACCGAGTGTGCTAAGCATGTCCCCCCCTCATTTCCATTTATAAATGGTTTATGTTTCATTTTTCTAAAAAGTGTTTTGTTCTTTGTACACAGTGCTGGCACTGATTGGAGTTGGTGATTTGGTAATCTATTACTGTTCCTGTCTTTGGATAGAAAGAAGGGTATTAGCAATAATAAAACATTTCATTCATATTCAGTTTTCTTTCCTCTAGGACAGGGGTCCCCAACCCCTCGGGCCGTGGACCAGTGCAGGTCCGTGGCTTGATAGGAACCGGGCTCCAGGGCTGGAGAGGAGGAGGAGGGAAGAGGGGGCAGCCCCCTGGGCAGAGCATGCCGGGGGCGGGAGAGCGCAGGCACAGCTGCTCACGTCGTTGTGGGCTGAGAGGGGTGAGTGAGCTGACTCACCTTCCCCACCCGCACGCGCATGCGCCGCCTGTCCCCCCTCCCTCCCTCTATGCCGGCCAAGCCATGCCCACCGGTCCGCGGAATTTTCTTTAAAATGAAACTGGTCCCTGGTGCCAAAAAGTTTGGGGACCCCTGCTCTAGGAGGGTGATGATGGTACACACCAGAGGTGGGTTCCTATCGGTTCGGACTCATTTGGCCAAATGGTAGTAACTTGGTGGCCTGGGTTGCTGGAACCAGGCCTGCCATGCCCCCAAATTGATTCTCTCGGCGGCGTCATAGGCAGTGCCATCTTGTTTTTGCCTTCTGTGAATGCGCACAGTAATTTTTGTTGCACTGCACATGCAGGCATGTGGCATGTCCCTGGGTGAACCGGCAATAGTGGCAGCCAGAACCTACCCCTGGTACACACATATGCAACAAAAATCCACATTAAAAACATAAGTTTATGATGAGAGATAATCATGAGTCTATTTTAAAATCTGAATGTGGGTTTCTTGACACCAGATGCATTGACTTTACTGCGGTCATTCGGAAACAAAGTAAATTCAGTCTACACCACGAAACCTCAGAACTGCCAAACTGTTAGAGATCTGATTTTATCAACTTAATCTTAAACTGGGAAATCACACTATATATGTTAATGACATGGCCAAAGCCAGAATATTTGTTTCTATTTCTTTGAATTATTTATATGGTTACCCAGAGATGTTGCTTTAAGATGGGTAGATATACAAACTTTCAAAATAAGTTTTCCAAATACTTATATTCTGTTACTTGGAAAGTAATGAACATCAATATAAGTATTTATTTGTTAACAAATAAGCAGAGCAACTCTAAATATCTAACAATGCATAAAAACATACACAAAACAGAACACAAAAATAAAAACAATAACTAGTATCTATAGCTGTCGCCTCAAATCTCCATAATAATCAAACTTGCATAAACAATAGAGGGTCGGAGCTGTCTAAAATTTGAGGGGATTTTGTTTTACTGTGGGCGGATATGTCTCCTGGCCTTCCTTGGTGACATTACATGTAACCTCTGCCTGTATTTTCCCCTCCTCTTTAAATTTCACTTTATATCCTATATTCTTTCTTTTTTTCATTTCTGCTATAATTTTGCACCAGTGAGGCTAAAACCAATTTCGTTGTATTTATTTTGTACAATGACAATAAAGACTATACTATACTATATATTCACTTTAACATCTTATGAAATAAGTTGCATCTCATGAAAATTTACGCTTCTTAATAAAATGTGTTGGTTTGAAAAATGATGTCCGATTCCTGATTAGTCTTTCCTCCTATAAGTTTTTTTTTTTACTGGTTTTGGTGGAATGGGCTAAGATAATTATCCTTCTGGAGAGAGGGGGGAAGGGAGAGAGGGAGGGAGGGAAGGAAGAAAGGAGAGAGAGAGAGAGAGAGAGAGAGAGAGATTCTTGAATTTTATGTAAGCATCAATAATATTCTGCTCTTATTTACCTTTAAATTAAAATGAGCTTTTATCAAATTATTAACAAGCAGATCATTACAATATGAAAAGCCAGGAGGTTGCTATGGAGTAGTTAAGATGTTGCTATGTGACTTTGGTGTCAAAAAGTGGAATCATAACTGTCATGTCAAATCACATGAAGAAAAAAAATCTTCATTTTTTTAATTAAACAGAAGCAACTATATTTTATTTCTTGGCACTTTTTAATAATATAATTGGGCGCAGGCTCATTTTTGGTAGCCAAATATAGTTACTTGCAATCAAGCAAACATCAGCTTTCAAATAAAATCATGTTTCAGTCTGCATGCATGGAAGCTATGAGATCTACTTAATGTAGGAATGTGGTCCAGAATATCACATCTCCCACATCATAGATAGCGGTATCAAATAAGCCAAAATTCCATGTATGGATTACTATTAAAATGAGATAATTGATTTATTTCCAGTAATGTGACAGCAGTCCTGTGTCTGCCCTATAGCTGGCATTAATGCCCCCCCCCCTTGATCATGTAGAGAAAAATAGGATACATTAATCTATCTCAATTTAAAATCAAAATCACATGAAGTATTAGTATCACTTTATAAAATCTTAGTAAGATGACAGCTGGAATACTGCATCCATTACAAAAAAAAACAATATGTTGAGACTTTGGAAGAAGTGCAGAGAAGAGCAACTAAGATGATTAAAGGCCTGGGGACTAAAACATATGAAGGATGGCTGCAGGAATTAGGTATGGCCAATCTAGAGAAAAGATGGACTAAGGGTGACATGATAACACTATTCCAGTATTTGAGGGGCTACCCCAAAGAAGAGGGGATCAACTTATTTTCCAAAGCAAGACAAGAAATGATGGTTGGAAATTAATCAAGGAGAGAAGCAGTGTGCAGTTAAGGAGAAGCTTCCTAACCGTGAAAACAATTAACTAGTGGAACAGCTTGCCTTCAGAGGTCGTGGGTGCTTCATCACTGGAGGTTTTTAAGAAGAGACTGGACAGCCCCTTGTCTGAAATGATATAAGGTCTCCTGCTTGCACAGGATTGGACTAGAAGACTTCCAAGTCCCTTCCAGTTCTATTCTGATTGATTATTCCTAATGATCCAAGGGTCATTAGAGAAAACTTCCTGCTTTTATTTGGGGAGAGGAAAAACTGGTTTCCAATTACCAAGATTTTATTAGTTTGCTGATTCTAGGAAGAATGAAATGTAACAGAAGCAAAAGTAGTTAAGAGGACTAAAGCATTAGGAATTTTTTTTCTTCAGCTCCAGGTCTTATATAAATATGTCCCTGCAGTTTTTTTCAGATTTAAACATATATCCTTTGATAAAAACAGACACGTGCAAATAAAGTCATTCTACATAATGTGCTTATTATTTAAATTTGCATTTTCACATACAATATGCACTCATACAAAAATGATCTGAACTAAGGAGGCATACATTGGTCTCCTTCCAATCGTAAGCAGATTCTAAAGTGTGTTCTTGACACTGCCTTCCACCCGTTTTTGCAGTATTTCCTGAGTATTGATGACATCATCTTAACCCTTGTGGTGGGGGAGGAGAAGAGGAATAGCGAGGCCGGGAACGAGGAGGGGGGAAGGTTAGAGAAAAGGAAAAGAAACTTCCTTGGCAACCAAAATACCTTTAAGTATAACATAATTACCATCTCGCTGCCCTTTCTCCCCCTGCTGGGACTATTCAACAAACCTTACAACATACACTTAAATCTTCAACTTCTCAGAGACGTACACGCAGATGGGAAAGATTTGATTAAAATTACAGTGCTTTAGGTTCAGCTTCACCTATTAAGAAAAAAAGGATCTAGTGCCGGACTTTTTTCCCTGAGAAATAACTAGGCCACAGTAATTACAGACAAGGCCCTGCTGTGCAACATGAATAGGATCCCTGGAGTGGTATTTTCCTCTTACCTGTCTGTGGAGGGCTGTTGACATCAACATGAATGATAACTGTGCCAATATATATATAGAAAGAGAAGAGGAAGAAGGGGTGGCGTTGGGGAAAAAAAACTACACTTCTTTAGAGTAGTGATTTACATTTTTCTCCATCAAATATATTTTTATGTGCTTCACAGTTTGTCTGATTATCATCCTAAATTATATTTAAGAATGAATCTGGCCTTTGATTACTCTATTACTTTGGATTGAGAGTAAAGCAAAAGCAAAAACAATATATGTTTACATTTTGGCAATGCAGTGGCAATTTTGGTTGACTTAGAAATGTGAATAATTTTGGATCGCACCTTTTCTATTTTTTTAATTTTTTCCTTGTTTTTTTATGAATTCTGTTCATATTATTTCTATCTCGATAACTATCCTAACAAGGAGTTTGTTTTGAGAGAATGTGATTGGGTCAAGTCATTCAGTGAGTTTCGAGACCTGAGTATAAATTTGAACCTGGGTTACTTTAGCATTAGTCCAGCAATTTAACTGTTATGCCTAATGCATCTCACTCTACTCAAGTAATTGCCTAGTATCCATCCATCCATCCATCCATCCATCATATCATCAAACAGCCATCAACTATCATCTATCATCAACTATGATGATAGAAAGATGATAGAACAAAGATGATTAGGGGACTGGAGACTAAAACATATGAAGAACGGTTGCAGGAACTGGGTATGTCTTTTTTAATAAAAAGAAGGATTAGGGGAGACATGATAGCAGTGTTCCAATATCTCAGGGGTTGCCACAAAGAAGAGGGAGTCAAACTATTCTCCAAGGCACCTGAGGGCAGAACAAGAAGCAATGGGTGGAAACTAATCAAGGAGAGAAGCAACTTAGAACCGAGGAGAAATTTCCTGACAGTTAGAACAATTAATCAGTGGAACATCTTGCCTCCAGAAGTCAGCGTAGATATGATACTCTACCCCAAAACCACGGATGATCTCACCCAGCGGCTTCATATATGTGTTGAACAGGAGCGGCGAGAGGACCGACCCCTGAGGCACCCCACAAGTGAGGGGTCTCGAGGTCGACCTCTGCCCTCCTGCCAACACAAATTGCGATCGGCTGGAGAGGTAGGAGGAGAACCACTGTAAAACGGTGCCCCTCACCCCCAACCCCTCCAGCCGATGCAATAGGATACCATGGTCAATGGTATCAAAAGCCGCCGAGAGATCTAAAAGGACCAGGATGGAGGAACAACGGCCCTCCAGAGATCATCCACCAACGCAACCAACTGGTGCTCAGTGCTGTGGCCGGGCCAGAAGCCGGACTTGAAGGTTTGAAGGACCATTAAAATTTTCAAGCTTCCCTTCAACCCTGACTTATAATGTACATGTAAAGAGTAAAGTAAACCTTAGAGTTGTACCTTTTTAAAAATAAGCAGAGCAAAATTCATTGTACTGGCAATTGTTTTGGGTGAATGATGTGGTAGACTGTTCACTCCTTCAAAATTCAGCAACAGCAGGAATTGTATAAATGCCACTAGAGGAGCGAACTTTTTGAGCTGGGCCATGAGACTGATTTTGATGGTGCAATGGTTAGAAGCAGTGGTGGGATTCAGCCAGTTCTCACCCCGGTTGATAACTTTCTGAGCAGTTTGGTGAACTGGTTGTTGGAAGAAAACATTAGGGGAGAGAACCAGTTGTTAAATTATTCAAATCCCACCACCAGGTTAGAAGGCAGTATTGCGAGAAAACTCCATCCACAGTCTGAGTTTAATCCTGATGGGCTCAAAGTGGACTTTGCTTTCCATCCTTTCAAGGTTATATGAGGACCCAGATTGTTGGGGGCAATATGCTAACATTATAAATAGATGCCCATAGAATGTTGTAAAGCCCTGTGGGGCATATATAAGTCTAAGTGCTATTGCTCTTTTGGGATGTACATTCTAGTATTGTGCTTAGGTCTCTCAACATTACAATAGACCAGTAGTCCCAGCATAGGGCCTCCACCCCACAGGGGGGTAATTTGATTCTTAATGGGAACAATTTGAACCTTGTTTAAACCAAGTGAATGGCCTTTTAGGCTTTCTCTGCGTGAATAGAGTTCACTTTTTGAGTAAAGTAAGAATTATATGTCACAGGGGATGGGTGGGAATCGGGATTTTAGAGATGCTTAGGTGGAGCATGGCCAAAAAAGAAGTTGGGAACCACTGAAATAGACATAACTTTCCCCTCCTTTTCTAACTTACTGGCTCCCATAATTAAGTGTAAGCTACAATTATTATTATTTATTATTATTTATTCGACTTATTAACCGCCCCCTCTCCCCAAAGGGACTCGGGGCGGTGCACAGGAAATTTAAAAAACATAATACATCACAAAATAAATACATAAATACTTAAAACTATATTAAATTAACACCCTGTGCTAAAATATACCCCATTAAAACTAAACCCATAAAACCAATGTAAAAATTTCTCTACTAAAAACTAAGGCTAGGTACGGTAGGTTAGGCCAGGCCGGCCTGTTGGAATGATGCCCAAATTTAATTTTACAAAACCAAAAGCTTCAATACTCCTGTTCAGCATCGAATATAATCTTTTTTCAGAGAATGAAAGAAAAAGCAAGTCTCAGAATCTAGATCCTGTCTTACAGTATAATTAGAAGAGGTATAAAGGTGAGCCAATGGTCTCTGATAAAAACCACTAGCCTTTATGAATTGGCACAATTGTGTTAGCAGCACTATTCATCAGAAAAGTTATCGTCAGAAAAGCCCTAGGACACTTAGGGGAATCTCTGTATTCACTCAATCTCTGTAGTGATTTTCTTTAAGAGAAGGGATGTTGCTTACCAAAGCTGGATGTTTCCATGCATTTTCACAGTTATAATGATAATAGGTTTGTGTACATTGCAGAATCAGGCTGTGCCGATCCAGCTGCTTTTAGCTCACATTAATCACACCCTTTTATTCAAAACAGTATAACTCTGATCTAACCCAATTAAGCCGGTGATGTTTAGAGAAAGAGATTAATATAGCTCAGGAAAGCATAACCTTTGCCCAAAGAGATGTCTTAAGATAATGAGCTTGATTCAGTGGGCTGGATTCAAAGAAAGGTGTGTTTTGCAAGTAGACATCTATTTGTAGACACTAAATCAGCAGGAAAATAAGTGTGTTCAGGCAGACAAGACTCAACCATACAGAGCCAAATGTGTAATTTTAAAAGCCAATGTTAAAAGAAACAGAATTTAAAGTAAAGTGTGTTTTGCTTAAATTTAACTAACAGGTTTGTTAGTGCTAAAAGAAAAAAAAGATTCTTGCGTGTTATAGGAGGTTTTCTTTAAAAAAACAATCCAGTGTTTATAGTTAATGTACGGATTATGGAAAGAGATTAGATTATCAAAAGGCAAATTAAATTGCAATATTACTGAGCCATGGTGGTACAGTGGTTAGGATGCAGTATTGCAGCTAATTCTGCTGATTGCTGATTGTTATTTGATCTTTTGAGATACAAGTTTTGAGACTCAGAGAGTTAAGTATGAACAAGAGATTCTTCATTGGTTTATGACCATTCACCTCAAATTCTAATTTGAGGGGTTATTCATCCAATACTCTCTGGTCTTTTACTAGAGTAGTGTTGTTGTTTTTTTAAATTTCCAATGTAAGGCTAGATATTGTCCCCTCCCCTCTCTCTCAAAGGTAAATCTGAGTCCGAGGCAAAGGATTCCTCAAAATTCCAATTTATGAAGAAAGCCATATTGGCACATCTAGAAAAACCCAAATCTGAAAGCATCCCAGTTTTCCCACCCAGTTGAAAGTTCAAGATTCTGCCCCCCACACCCACAAATCCATCACATGGTCCAATCTTCTACTGCCATGCTGGCAGTTCCATCCATTCAGTTCTGGCCAGGTGGAGAGACTAAGAATGACCTTGGCTTTCTAGAAAGAATTTTCTTATGGCTACATATCACCCAACTCCATATAATGCGCCCTCCCATTTTCCCACAATAGAAAATGCATAGTAGAATACTAGAAAGTATGGAAGGCCTGAGGTCCAAAAGAAAAGATGGTTTCAGGCCTCCCTCCCTCCCTCTCCCTCCCTCCCTGTGTGTGTGTGTAAACAATAATAATTAATCAGCAAATGCATCTTGTACATTTTTGCTTAGTTATTATTGTTATTAGTTTTTGCTTAGTTATTATTGGATTAACCAACCAACCATTAACCATATATATAGTCACAGACACAGACAGAAGCCTGCCTGATGATGACAGGTGAGATCTTGTCGAAACGTTGCAATAACATCTCCATGCTATATACACGGGAAAATCCCCAAAGCCAGCAATGCCAGCATACCTACACCCGTGAAAATCTACGAAAACATATATACTGTATATATATATATGTATTACCTCACTGATTGGATTAATTCAAATAAATAACTGAAAAAAATACAGATGTAAACATCTAGGTTTATTTGAGTATTTATGTCATACACATTCTAATGAGACATTTTAAAATTTTGTAAAAGAATACCTATTTACAAAGAATCCAGCAAGTGACAACTGTTTTCCACTCTGCTAACATTCTCCCAAATGAATGTTTCCATCTCATTGCGTCCGTATTTGTTTTTTTTTAAACTCTATGGAAAGGTTTTAATGGATATTATTTAACAAAAGAAGAAAACTTTACCACTTTCTCATGTAACGCTAATTTGACAATAAAACTGTCAACAAGGAGGCAAGATCAGTCTCACGCAAAAATCCTGAAACATCTAAGTGGAATTTGCATAAAATAGTTCTGGTATTATTATTCACTGTTCTTTCGTTGACAGATATGTCAGGGTCTTAAAACCTAAAAGAACAATTATGCTATTGTAACTCTCTGAGGATTCAATGGGTGTGTCTTTGGTGAAAAAGTGCTATTAGAGCTTTGAAAAGCAGTAAAAAACGACCGCCCAAGGGGCTCTTTAGCTAGTCATTTGCAAAGAATGCCAAAGCTTTAAGTGTCTTCAAGTACATTTATGTAGTTCTTTGTGTGTGTGTGTGCTGTGAAAAAAAACTGCTAATAATTAATACCTATAACATTTTTAAACATTTGCATTAGCTATAAATATTTTTTTCTTAAAAACCCCCTCATCTTAATCAAGCCATTATTGATTAACTTGAAACTGTGATTTTGAGAAGAATGAGTGGGTATTTTTGACAAGCTTATTGCTCAGTATTGTACTTAAGCTTTTTTGGGTTAAGCTAATATTGAAGAAATCATTGAACAATTATGTACCAAAACAGGAACTAATCAGTAAATCCATTACTTGAACAAGCTAGTTAAACCTAACATGTCTGCACATTAAAAATGAGGGATTGATAAGTCATGCATCATTACAGCAAGATGTGCCATAAAAGTCAGTGATCCCAATTTCAATTTATATTAAATCTGCTGATGACTTTAGTGCAGAACTCAGCTGAAACTTTCGTGAAAGTAGAAATGTTGAACTGTAGCCAAAGAACAAGGAAAGACTCTGTAACTGGACAAAGAATAAGGCACCTAAAGCAAGAAGCGATGAGTCTTGCTGGAATTATATGTATATACTGAGGAACTCAAATGTTCTTTTGGCCTCACTAAATGGCAAACTGCTGTCAAAATGACTCTTTCTGGCTCTTCTTCCTGGTCAAGTAGAACAGATAACATGTATAATTTTTTTTTTTCAGAAGGATAAAATTTCTGCCAGTTGGTTATCTGGAAGTGGTTATGAAAATCTAAGATTCAGATCTTTCCATTTTTCCTCTTGTAACAAAAGGGAATGTCCATTTGAAAACCTTTGCAACCCAATGCTTGTAGATATGTTGAGGTTACAAGTTCCTCTGTTTATCTCATCTGGAAGGCATTCCACAAAAATTGATTTGGCATGAAAGACCAAAATAAGCTGAAGACACCTTATGTTAAATTTATTTATCATCAGAAAGAAACTTAAAGCTTGATAGGAATATTACATCTTTAACAGAAGGGCTTCAGCCCAGATCGGGCAAACTGATAGTAGTGGTGGCGCGAGGCTCCGCCCACATACCCGGACGCTTCTGCGCATACACAGAAGCATCATGCACACACACGAGCAACCCATCTCTGATCTTTAAATATCTTCTTTTCGAAAGGGAAAGAATATTTCTATACAAAAAAATACATCAAGTCAAAAACTATGGTTCTACTAATTTTTGTTCATAACTTAACCAAATATAGTTCAAATGAAGAAGTATTCAAACATGCCATCCACCTGCAGTTTGAAGCAGTATAGTGTAATAGAGGGGAAAAGTTTTACCATTTGATTCTGCTGATTTTATAAATTGGCCCTTTGATATAGTGGAACTCAAGAAATGAATTAATAAACTTTAATTGGTGCAGATGCTAGCCAACCTATAAATGCATTTCAGAAAAAAAAATACTTTTAAAAAAGGCACAGAATTAATATGCTTCATACCCATTGTGGCAGAACCATGGTAATTATGAATTTGGCAGCATGTACTTTAGATTGGCTAGAGACCAGGTTGATATATATTATTTGATTATAGAACGATTCATTATAAATATGGCAGATCTATCTGTATTTCATCCTAGGAATGTAAATTAGCATGAACTGTTGGTGATAGATGCTTTTCTGTTTGAAATGTGCATACAGTTTCAGCATAGGTTGGGAGAGGGAGATGGAAAAGGAAAGAGAGAGGGAGGGGGAGAGAAAGAGAAAGAAAAGGAGGAAAGAGAAGAAGGCAGTTAAAGCTATTGTACATAAAACAATGACAGATTCATTATTTTAAAACCTGGCCTGGTTCAATACTGAAGCATTCTGGAATATCTGTATGGACCCAATGTAAGGTTCTTTCTTCCTTTAAGTATTTTCCTCCAGTTCTCCATACAGCAGGGGTGTCCAAACTAGGGAACTTTAAGACTTGTGGACTTCAACATCCAGAATTCCCCAGCCAGCATGGCTGGCTGGGGAATTCTAGGAGTTGAAGTCCACAAGTCTTAAAGTTCCCAAGTTTGGACACCCCTGCCATACAGCATTAACTATTGGACTTGGAAGCGGCTATTTTAATGTCAGCAGTTCCTTGTTGCATCAACGTATGAAAGGAGCAGATTCCAAATTCAGGTACAATTGTAGCTTGAATCTCTCTTTAATGAGCTTCCACCCATTACTTCTTCTCCTGCCCTTAGATCAGGGCTGTCAAACTCCTGGCCAATGAGGTGGATGTATCACATGCTGGCCACACCCAGTTTAGCGAAGGAGGGAAAAAGTCCCAATATGTCACGTGTTGCCACCATGATGACATGAGTTTGACACCCCTGCCTTTGGAGAATAAATGACCCCTCTCTTCCTGTGATTGCACTTCAGGTACCAGAAGACAATATCACCTCAAACATAATCCTTCTCTTCCTTAGGCTAGAGATACCTAATTCCCTCTATCATTAATCATGTAGTTTAGCCTCCAGACCCTATACATGTATTTGTTGTTCTTCTCTGCACTATTTCTAGAGACTCAGCCTTTTTTGTATTATGATGAGTAGAATTGGATGCAGGATTCCAAGTGTGGCCTCACTAGTGCAGTTAAGAGTGGTACTATCACTTATTATGGGTTTGATGCTATTCCTCTGTTAATGCAGCTCAGGCTTCTTTGGAAGGAGACTAGAACACTTAGACCCCTCTTGCAATTACTATTCTTGAGCTAGGTACCACCTATTCTATAACTGTGCATTTCTTTTTCTTGCCTAAATGCAGGACATTGCTTTTGTTTCCACTGAACTGCATCTTGTTGACTGGGGCCCAATGCTCAAGTCTGTCACAATCATTCTGAATCATGAGTCTATCTTCCAAGGTGTTGGCAATTCATCCCAATTTGCGATGAAAGTTTCATCCCAGAATTAAAATTTGATGGGTACCCATCTATCCCCTCATCTAGATTATTGATGGAGATATTGAAGAGCACTGGAACAGCAGGAGCCAAGATGCCTGGTAGCTAAAAAAAAGTATTTTGCAAAAGGCAAAGGACACCAATTCAGAAGTAACATCATGAGTAAAAGGATGTATCTATCAGACTGGGATACTAGTCATAAATCACAGTGGACCTGTAATGGGTTGCTCCCAGTTTGGCAAGGTTCAGCTGAACCGACAGTAGCGGTGGCAGGTGGCCCTGCCCACCCATCCGGATGCTACTGCGCATGTGCAGAAGCATTGTGCATATGCGCGAGCACACAGAGGTGTGCCCGAACTGGTAGTAAAAATATTTGCAGCCCATAATCAATGATATGAAGTGGCTTACACATCCTTGGAGTGAGAGTATAGAGAGGAAGTATAGCTATTTATGTATTTTATATTTGCTTTTTTAACTTCCCTGTGCACCGCTCCGAGTCCCTTTGGGGAGAGGAGGCGGTCTATAAATAAAATTATTATTATTATTATTATTATTATTACTATTATTATTATTATTATTATTATTATTATTATTATTATTATTATTATTATTATTATTATTATTATTATTATTATTATTATTATTATTAGTAGTAGTAGTAGTAGTAGTAGTAGTAGTAGTATTAGTATTAGTATTATTATTATTATTATTATTATAGCGCAGCAGCTAAGGTGCATGAGATAGGATGGCCTGGGGAAGGTTCCACGTTGGAGTATTAGTAATGGAAAGGGGATTGAAATGGTAGGGGGGTTGAGAGTATAATTGTTTTCTTAATAATATGGATCTAGGAACATTTAGAGATGTTTGGCACATTACATTCTGTAAATTAACAACATTATGACCAGAAAAATTGAATTAGATATCAGAGAGGGAAAACTGGACAATGTGGGAAAAGTCAAAGATCAGGGCCTATCCTATAAAGACATCTAAAGTAGATTTATGTAAAATAAAATAATGAAGTGGATCATCTTTGTCGTAGACCCCATATTGTGGAATCTTCTGCGCCCAAAGATACGTGTTCAGATATTTAAGACGCTAAAACTGCTAAAACTGTTCTTATTAAACTTTGATGGCTCAGCTATAATGTTGGGCCATCATGTATAGTCACTGGAATTCATTTTTAAAATTCCTTTTACATTGTTTTCATTATGTTATCCTGCCTGCCAGAATCTTAGGACTGGATGGTATAATTTTTTTTTGGTAATATACAAAGAAATAAATAAAGCCAGTGGGGTTGCTTATAATACTCATAACACTCATCCCAGATCCTAACTATTATTTCTGTTCATTGTTTCAAATTCTAACGTGGGGCTTGTGCACAGGGCATCTGACTGAAACTCCCTAAGAGAGCTGCATCTTTTTTTTTATGGACTATTCAGCTACCTTCTACAGCTACAACACAATCCCACAAAGAGACACATTTGATTTACCCATGCCTACACTTGTGCATCTTTTTGTTTTTGAACTGGAAGCACTGCAAGGTAACATAGCACAGATTTTAAGATTTTTTTTTAATCCATAGCAAAGATATTGGAATTAGGAATGATAAATGAAAGAGAGCAGAAATATAGAACTGTCTACATATAATGTCAATAACTAAGAGAAGCAAAAAAAAAAAGTATCCGATTTTGTATTTTGATCTATACTCTTCAGTTGCCGATGCAAATCAGAAGGAATTGGACGAATAATAGAGTGCACTGCAACAGCCAGATTTATTTTACATCCCCGGGATTATATATGCATCTTTATTGAGGTTCCACCTGTTTCAAGACGGCCAGATTAGACTTTATGCATATTGATCTAGATCACATAGCACGTGTACGTGCACGCAAGTGAGAGAGTTATGGCATGTATGGGCTGAGTGAAATAAACATACGAGGCTTCTATATCAGATCTTAATTTACTGCAACATTCTCTTGCTGGCATTTGTACCTACATGCATTTTATTACTCGATTGGGTGATTTAGGTTTCTGCAGGAATAAATTATGCAAGAGTGAATGGCTAGCACTTTATAAACATAAGACTGATACAAGCACATCTCTTATCTGTCCTTGAATTTTAGAATTGTCTTTGGCCTTGCATAAAAAATATGTCTTAAGCCTCCTAAAGCATAAAGAAATGTGGCAGCATTGCTTCTGCAGAATATTATTTGCACAGCAAACCTAAATATCTGCCTTTTGTTGCTTAATCATCTCGCTGTAATAACTATTTTTTTTTTTGCAAAAGACATGGATCTTTTATTTATTTTATTCTCTGACCAAAGGTGCTAAATTCGTCCATAAATCCTAGTTTTGCAAGAACATTGAGTATGAGGTTGCAATCTAAATATCAATTTACATGTGTCTTATCTATGCGTACAGAAGTGTTTAAAACATAAATAATTCTGTTTGATGCATTATATGGTGAGGGGCTTCTGTGCGCCTTCAAGTCAGTGTTGACTCATGGCGATTGTCTGAATTTACTCTGTAGATTCCTTGGCAAGATTCGAGAAGTCGTTTGCCATGGCCCCGCTTCCTAGGACAGAGAGAAGGTGACCGTCCCAAGGTTACCCAGTTAGCTTTGTGATTAAGACAGGATCAGAACTCATTGTCTTCCAGGTTCTAACCTGTGCCTTAACCACTGCATCGGATTATCTCTCTACATGGTGTTATGTAAGCTAAAATTGAGAAAATAGAAGATACTATAGCAAAAAATCAGAAATGTTCAGGTTAAGTCATCATCATGAATTCAGTGGATCGTATGTCATGATGATGATTTCATTTTGTATTTAGCCTTTCTGTTCCAAATTTACACATGAAACAGACAGATAAAAGGTAAGCATACCCTTGCATAATTGTCTGCATTTCCCCCTTTGAGTGAGCCTACTCATAGGATTATAACAATAAAGTGAAAGTGAGTGAACAATTTCCCCTTTATTTCTTTTTCCTGCAGCTGCTTGAAGTACCTTCAAAATAGTATAACCTGAAATAGAAAAGAAACTACCTTTTCATATACGAGTATTCTGGACCTTCAAGAGATATATCTACATTTTCTTTGGAAAAGTTCTGATCATACGATATGAGATGCCATAGACTGTTGTTGGCGAACCTTTTTGAGGTCCCAAAATGGGATTGTGTGCACACGTGCCGGAAAGCGGAAGAGCAGCTGTCTGGTGTGCATGCGCATGCTGGGTGGCTGCACTTTCACTTTCCAGTGTGCCCATGTACACCGGCCACCTGGTTTTCTGGTTTCTGGCCTGCATGAATACACAAAGACCATCTGGTATGTGCATACCAGAAACTAGAAGAGAAGCTGCCCAGTGCACATGTGTGCGCCGGGAAGATGATCTTCCAGCCAGATGGTCTTCGCATGCACATGCACGCCAGAAATTGGAAGACCAGGTGGCTGGTGCACATGCTGCACACCAGAAAGCAGAAGAACAGCCACCCGGCTCATTCATTTGCACCAGGCCGCTGGTCTTCCGCTTTCCAGCACTCCCACACGCATGAAGACCAGCTAGCTAGCACGCCAGAACTCGGAAGAGCAATGGGCGATGGCTCATATGCCCGGAGAGATGGCTCTGCATGCCACTTCCAGCACATGTGCCATAGGTTCGCCATCAAGGTCATAGACTATAAGCTGCACGTTATGTTTGAATGTTTCTTTCCACATTATTCATCAGTACCAGCAATAATACAATTAAAATCAAAAGCACTTAAAGCAAGTTGTTGCAACAATATCTTCAAGATGCAGGGAGATTGGGGATAATCTTTCATCCTACACCTTCAATATTTCAAATTTTATGGGATATTTTAAAGGGTGTTAGTTCCATAAAAATATTCAATGGTGGGAGAACACAAACATCATTTCAAAAATTTAGGGAGAAGCAGAAAGATTTTACCTGGATTATATAAAAAAATGCATGATGGCTGAAAGGATGTGAAGTTAATAAGCATGATAGTAGCCTTTTCTCATTCAATGTACAATAATGATTTTGCATCATGCTGGCAAACTACAAAAGCATGAAACTATATCCCCATGTATTATCACATGCAGCTGCATACTAATTTGTTTACAATTACCAAACAAACAAACTCTTAAGTTATTTGCCTTAGGTTTTCTGCAAATGTGAAGAGAACTATTTTGAAATGGACATCTCAAGATGCCCCAACTTGAGACACTCATGCCAAAGAGCCAATGAAGGCAACCATTTAACTGAACAATTATGGATAGAGAATCCTTTTCCTTGATGATTTCTCTTTTTGGCCCTTTGAATAAAGAGGGACAGGCAAGGCAGACTGTCCTATAAATGCCACACATTCCGTTGATATTAAGATAAGTTCACTCTCAAATAAGAAATAAAAGGAAAATAAGGCTCAGAAATTCCATTATTATTTGCATTTTAGTGGCATTTAAAAGTAAAACAGTGTGTAATATGGTAATATATACAAACAAAATATACATTTAGAATTTATGTATGTAACTGTGACAGGCAGGATCATAGCACTTCATATACGTTTATATGAAGTTATACCGGTTCTATCCTGATCAGCTGAGACAGGAGGACAAGTATATGCTTGTGTCACAACACCCTGTTAAGCCCCAATTACAGGCAATTACAATTGCCTCACATGTAATACTTCCCTGGTTCGAATCCCAGTAAGGGTATGGCTAGCTGATGAGAGCTAAATAGCTCAAAATAGATCTATCCTAGTCTCCCTGATTTATTTGTTTATCATCTCAAAAACCTAACACACATATAAAAAAAGTACACAATGAAACTAATAGCTTTCTGTCTAGATGGTCTCTGGTGATGAGCTGAAAGGCAGAAAAGGAAAGCAGTATGCTTCCTCCCTTAATTGGGGCTTAACAGGGTGTTGTGACACAAGCATATATATATATATATATATATATATATATATATATATATATATATATATATATATATATATATATATATATATATATATATATATATATATATATATATATATATATATATATGTATATATATATATATATATATATATATGCAATACAATACAATACAATAGCAGAGTTGGAAGGGACCTTGTAGGTCTTCTAGTCCAACCCCCTGCATGGGCAGGAACCTTATACCATTTCAGACAAATGGCTGTCTAACATCTTTTTAAAGACTTCCAGGGTTGGGGCATTCACAACTGCTGGAGGCAAGCTGTTCCAGAGGTTAATTGTTCTTACTGTTAGGAAATTTCTCCTTAGTTCTAAGTTGCTTCTCTCCTTGGTTAGTTTCCACCCATTGCTCCTTGTCCTGCCCCCAGGTGCCTTGGAGAAAAGTTTGACTCCCTCTTCTTTGTGGCACCCTCTGAGATATCAGAACACTGCTATCATGTCTCCCCTGGTCCTTCTCTTCATCAAACTAGACATACCCAGCTCCTGCAGCCGTTCTTCATATGTCTTAGTCTCCAGTCCTCTAATCATCTTGGTTGCTCTTCTTTGCACTCTTTCCAGAGTCTCCACGTCTTTTCTACATCGTGGCGACCAAAACTGTATGCAGTATTCCAAGTGTGGCCTTACCAAGGCACTATACAGTGGCATTAACACTTCACGCGATCTAGATTCTATCCCTCTGTTGATGCAGCCTAGAACTCTGTTGGCTTTTTTGGCAGCTGCTGCACACTGCTGGCTCATATTTAGATGGTTGTCCACTAGGATTCCGAGATCCCTCTCACAGTTGCTACTATTGAGCAAGGTACCACCTATACTGTACTTGTGCATTTGGTTTTTCTTGCCTATATGTAGGACCTTACTTTTTTCACAATTGAATTTCATTTTATTAGACAGTGCCCAATGTTCAAGTTTGTCTAGATCCTTCTGTATCTTAAGCCTATCTTCTGGAGTGTTGGCTATTCCTGCCAGCTTGGTGTCGTCTGCGAATTTGATGAGTTCCCCATTTATCCCCTCATCCAAATCGTTGATGAAGATGTTAAAGAGTACTGGGCCTAAAACAGAGCCTTGGGGGACTCCACTGCATACTTCCTTCCATGTAGATGCAGTTCCATTGAGGACTACACGTTGAGTGCGGTTGGTCAGCCAGTTACGAATCCATTTGGTGGTGCTGCTGTCTAACCCACAATTTTCTACTTTATCTAATAGTAGGTTATGGTCTACTTTATCAAATGCCTTACTGAAGTCCAGGTAAATTATATCAACAGCATTCCTCTGGTCCACTGATTTTGTTACTTTGTCAAAGAATGCAATTAGATTCGTCTGGCATGATCTGTTTTTGACAAAGCCATGTTGGCTTTTGGCTATTACTTTGTTTGCTTCTAGGTGTTCACTTATTTGTTGTTTAATTATCTTTTCCAGAATCTTTCCTGGTATTGAGGTCAGGCTGATGGGTCTATAGTTTCCTGGATCTGTTTTTTTTCCTTTTTTGAAGATGGGAACCACATCTGCTCTTTTCCAGTCTTCTGGCAGTTCCCCGGTGCTCCAGGATCTCTGAAAGATATAGTTCAGTGGTTCTGAGATCTCGTCTGCCAGTTCCTTCAGAACCCTGGGGTGTAATCCATCCGGTCCTGGTGATTTGAACTCGTCCAGGGCAGACAGGTGCTCACTTACCATTTTCTTCCCTATTTCAACTTGTGTTCCTAATCTGATATTTGTGGTGCTGTTTTTGATTGATTGGACTGTTTTATCCCTTTGTGTAAAGACAGATGCAAAAAAAGAGTTAAATAGTTCTGCTTTCTCCCTGTTGCTTATCATCTTCTTGCCATTTTCTCCCAGCAGTGGACCAATTGTTTCCTTAACTTTTTTCTTATTTTTAACATGTTGGAAGAAGCTTTTTTTGTTATTTTTTACTTTTTTGGCAAGCCTTTCTTCATTGTGAGCCTTAGCTTTCCTCACTTCATCTTTACAGGCTCGGGCTATTTGCTGATATTTTGCCTTGGTTATGTCCCCCTTTTTCCACTTTTTATATTTATCCTTTTTGTCTTTCAATTTGTCAGAGAGTTCTTTATGCAGCCATGCTGGTTTCTTTTGGGAACTGTTATTTTTCTTCTTCATTGGTATTGCGCTGGACTGGGCTTTTATAATCTCATTTTTCAAAATTTCCCAAGCTTCTTGAGTTGTTTTCCCCTTGAGGATTCTCATCCATGGAATCCTTCCCAAGCTCTCTCTGAGTTTATTGAAATTAGCTCTCTTGAAGTCTAAGACTCTAGTTTGACTTTGTTCAACTACTTTTGTTTGCATAATGTTGAATTCCAGTATTTCATGATCGCTTGCCCCCAATATATATTTGTATATGTGTGTGTATGTGTATTTTCCAGCATAACTCTGGAACACCTGGAGGTATTTTAACCAAACTTGGTACACAGATGACTTACTCTCTGGAGAAAAATACTATTGGGGGAGAAGACACCTCATAACATCCCTTGGGGGGGGGTTCTTATTAAGATACAGCCTGTTGTGTCATACTGCCATACTGGCTTCTACTGTACAGCACCTTGGAGTTGCCATGGTAGCAGCTTCACAGTACTTCACAATGGAGCTCCCTCTGGTAAGGGGGAAAATCCAACATTAGAAATTATGTTTGCCCTAGACATTTTCCCCCTATAAATAAATATCTGGGCAATGTTGGGTTATTGGCTAGTCCTTAATAAATTCAGATGAAGAAAGTTAGTACTAATAGATTTCCAGCAGCAGAGCATAACTCCTGATGAGTACAAAGGTACATCCTGCAAATTACCTTATCAACAAAAAAAATAATTTGCCATTATCCTTTTCTAACTTTTAACTTCTAAGGAATAGTAATGATAATATCATCACTATTACTATTAACAATATTTCTCTACAACTGTTTAATTCCTGGAGAAAATAAATTTGTGTGGTTGCAATCAATCAATTAAATTTTCAAATAGAATTCTCGGCAGTTCACATAAGGTACAACTACAAAATAAAATAGTTAAAAGCAAATATAAATTTAAATATACGTTGCAGATCAAAGACTGTTTAAATTAACTCCATCTTCCTAGACCAGGGGTGGGCAAACTGCAACTTTAAGTCTGAAGGACTTCAGCTCCCAGACTGTCCTTCAATTCTGGGAGCTGAAGTCCTTCAGACTTAAAGTTGCAAAGTTTGGCCACCCCTGTCCTAGACCCTTCCTAAATGATATCAAGGAGCCTCCTATTATTATATGCCTCTACATGGAGTCCACAACTTACAAAAAAATTGTTTAGTGACAGCGGCATTGAAATATGTGACTTATGACCATTTCCACACTTATGACTGTTGTAGCATCCTCATGGTCATATGATTTATATTCATATACTTGACAACTAAGATGTATTTATGACAGTTACAGTGTCCCTGGGGTCGTGCAATCTCCTTTTGCAACCATTTGACAAGCCAAGTCAATGGGGAAACCAGATTCACTTAACAACCAGGTTACTATACAATAATACAATAGCAGAGTAGGAAGGGACCATGGAGGTCTTCTAGTCCAACTCCCCCCCCCCCCACCTAGGCAGGAAACCCTATACCATTTCAGACAAATGGCTAATTTAACAACTGCAGTGATTCACTTAACGAACGTGGCAAGAAAAGTTGTAAAATGGGGCAAAACTCACCTAACAAATTTCTCACTTAATAACATACGTTTTGGGCTCAATTGTGGTCAGTCATAAATAGAGGGCTACCAGTAGTAACTTTTAGTCCCTGGCAAGCAGACTGTTATATTTTGCACAATTCCAATGTTGAATTCCTGCATAGGCAGACTCATATAAATCATATTTCAGTAATCTAACCTGGACAAGAAAAGATGATGAGTTACTAATAATAATAATAATAATAATAATAATAATAATAATAATAATAATAATAATAATAATAATAATAATAATAATAATAATAATAATAATAAAATTTTTTATTTATAACCCGCTCTCTCTCCCCTAAGGGACTCGAGGCGGGGCACCAAAGCCTCCCATTCCAAGTAAGGCCACAATTACACAGAGTTGTAAACTAGGCAAAGATTCTCATGGTCAGAATTTCCAAATTCAGCAGTAAATGGGAATCCAGAAAATTTCAAGACAAGGAATTATTGATGGGCCTGAGCAACACTGACATGTTTAAAAGGTCCAAGAGAAGTGCTCCATGCCCTAATGAAGGATGAAATCCAGTGAAGGTCCCAATGCACTGAAACAGCCAATAGGGTTTCCATTCCATGCCAGATCTGATTGAAACAGTTCTAAATAATTGTTGAGAGAATAATTTGTGGTTTCTATGAGCTGGGGTGAAGCAAGAACAAATAAAAGAAAATTGAAATCCAGACATACTGGAAAAAAAAGGAGAATTTATTCCGAAGAACAAAGTTCTGATTTTGAGGGTAGGCTATGGAAAAAATGGTGCGGAGTGCAGAGACTTGGCTTTATAGGAAACTGTGAACTTGGGCTGTGGTTTGTGTACATGTTAGTTTCATCGTATCCTTCTTATGCATTTTGGGATGCCCCTGCTTTGAGCTTTGATACTGCATGAAATCTAGAAAACGTAGATTGCATGCCTCATACATGCCGAGTCAACCTCCCAAGTTTCCCCTCCACACTCTGAGATAATTCCTGTCTCCCCATGGAGTGATTGAGATGCCAAGAAATTTGGCCAAGACTGGAGACCTTTTAAGCTTGTAACACAATCTATTTTCTCTAGAGCAGGTCTACACATCATACAGCACACAGACCATATGCAACCCACTAATTAGCCTTATATTGACCATTCTTAGAAAAACAACAACAACCCATCAGTAAATTCACTGCTGTCAAACCTCACCATTGTCAGGACGGATCCACTGTTACCCACATCCCATCTCCAAAGGTATCTTGCTGTGTGCCCCCAAGAGTCTCCAAATTGTTCGATGCACATGCCAGCTATTCTTCTGCAGCAGTGGTGAAAGTCTTTTTTTTTTTACTACTGGTTCTGTGGGTGTGGCTTGGTGGGCATGGCTTGGTGGGCATGACAGGATACTGCCAAATCTCCATTCCCTCCTCAATCCTGGGGGAAGGATATTGCAAAATCTCCACCCCCCCACCCCACTCTGGGGCCAGCCAGAGGTGGTATTTGCCGCTTCTCCGAACTACTCAACATTTCCACTACTGGTTCTCCAGAACCTGTCAGAACCTGCTGAATTCCACACCTGTTCTGCAGCTTAGATAGATTTACTTTATCAATGTAGCCCTTTGCCCTCTACCAGTTTAGCAGGACTGTCCTGCGCAGCTCCCCAAACTTAGTGAGTTGAGGGAGATATAAAAAGCACACCCAGACAGCCATAGGCAGAGAGACACAGACATCAATATGCCCAGGGAGAAAGGAGAGGAGCAATGAGAGGCCTAGAGCCATGGCAAAGGAAAAGAAGAAAACACAAAAGGAAATGGCCAGTAAAAAGGCATCCTGGAGAAATAAAGAGGGGAAGAGAGAAAGCTTTTAAGGCAGGGGAGAGGGATTGATTCTTGGGAGCAAGAGGTAAAAGGGCAAAACCAGAAGGCCCTTTTCCCTGCAGCAGTTTATGCAATTGGGATTCAATTAATCAATAATATTTATGCAGTCAATGACCAGCAAAAATGTAAAAGAACAAAAACAGAGTGAAGCAAATAAATACTATACTGACAATTAGCAGAATAAATCACAGAATGTAATCGTTGTTGCCCAACTGGGATCCTACTCCAACCACTAACAAAGGGGAGGTGGGAGGCCCTGGCGGTAGATAAAGTATTCAAGAGATTGGAGATTGCCCCACAGATCAGCCAATGTAGAAAGAAGAGAGGCTGAAAGTTTTACAAGTATAGAAAATTACAGAGATGACTTTGGAAAAGGAACACAATGGTTAAAAAACCATGTGTTAGACCTGCAGCTATCTTCTCTTTTGGATCTTTGGCCTGCCATACTTTCTATTATTCTACTATGCATTTTCTATTGTGGGAAAATGGGAGGGGGGATGGTAAGGAGGGAGATGCTATGTAGCCATAACAAAATTCTTTCTAGAAAGCCAAGGTCATCCTTTGTCTTTGCACCTCTGCACCTGACCAGAACTGGATGGGTGGAACTGCCAGCATGGCAGTGGAAGATTGGACCATGTGATGGACTTGTGGGTGTGGGGGCAAGATCTTGAAATTTCAACTAGGTGGGGAAAACCAGGAGGATTTCAGATTCGGGTTTCCCCAGATATGCAAACATGGCTCTTCCAATAAATTGCAACTTTGAGGGACGTCTAGCCTTGGAGTTTGACTTTTTTTTTAATGCAAAAAAGTTTTATTGGTTTTAACAATTTTTTTTACAGGGAAAAGGTATATAGGGTGTAAAAGAACATTTTATAGGCATCCATATCGGAGGTGCAGGCCCCCTCCAAGGCTTCATACAAAGATTAATTATTTTTCTATTTAGGGTGGCAGGAGTTACATATGTATCATTTCATAAAATTCATGCATTCAATAAATTGTTTCTACAAAACATCCTAAATAAAAAGTTACAGTATATTAAAGGAAATCATTTTTGTAATCTGAGTCTTGTAAATATTGTATCCTCATCCTCCCTCCCACCAGTGGGTGGTGCCATGGCCCCTCCCGTTCCCCCATTTTTTTTGAAGTTTCCCCATCTTCAAAAAAATAAAAAAAGTTTGACTTTTTTGAAGATGCTATTTGGAACCCTGACACCATGATTTAAGTCTAGATATATAAGACACCTTAACTGTTTTTGATATAAGAGGAAGGGAAGGAAGGCGGAAAAGAGGGCTTCCTTCAAGTTTCTGTTACTACAGCCAAATGTTTCTCAAGTGCAGAAATGTTTGGTACCTGCTAATGTTTCACATGAAATAAATAAATAAAGCTGTTGCATGTATAAATCAGCCTATCAGTTGGAAGTGAGAACAGAATATTCTCTCTGATGTGCTAGCATGAATATCGAGGAAAAATGGCTAGCAGCCTGCTCAAGAGACACCCAATTCAATTAAAAGAGATCATCTTGCCTATCCTGATGGGTTACTGTTGGGCAACATCAAGAGAAAATCTGTACCTCCTCTTAGAGATGAAGAGTTGACGCTTGAGCCACAATGCGTTCAAATGTTGTGGTTGTTTAGAAATAGTTGCCCCGAGATCTGGCTGAACAGCAGCTCCTTAGAAGTGTAAAAAGGAGAAGCCTAGTAAAATAAATGGCATTTTATCCCTCGTACAAAATTCTTAATGGGAAGTTGGCTCTTTAGAAAGA
Organism: Rhabdophis nuchalis; assembly: GCA_039707465.1. Classification (NCBI taxonomy): domain Eukaryota; kingdom Metazoa; phylum Chordata; class Lepidosauria; order Squamata; family Natricidae; genus Rhabdophis; species Rhabdophis nuchalis. The sequence continues at coordinate 60,968,422 of CM077643.1, read as the reverse complement.
TTGATTGACTTTACTGAATTACACGTCGAGGCCAACAAAATACCGGTAAATAAAGAAATAAATAATCATAATCTTTCAGTGAGATTCAGTGAGAGATCAAAGAGCTCCATTAACAATGCAGCAGGGGGTAAAAATATGTAGCAAAGGGTTGTATAGTTCTGATGAGAGACACCTGGGGAACTGGAACAGACTCAGTAGGGGGAAACTACAGAGAGGAATAAAGGAGGGGAAGTGGGTGTCCAATTATTGCTGATCTACAAGGTAGAGGCTGCCCAAATGATTCCGATAGCAGCTTTCTTTAGGATGCATCTCGCATACTGAAGGTAATAACTGAAATAGCATCGGGAAAAGGATAGGAGATTCTTCAAAGAGAAGCAATGGTGCAAAGCAGTCCAATACAGTTCAGTGGAGCTGCAAAGGAGAATTGTCCAAACTTTGTACCAGTCAGTCATTTACAGCAGGGGTCTCCAACCTTGGCAACTTTAAGCCTGGTGGATGTCAACTACCAGAATTGCTGGCTTTCTGGCTGGGGAATTCTGGGAGTTAAAGTCTGCCAGATTTAAAGTTGACAAGGTTGGAGACCCCTGATTTACAGAATTGGTAAAACTACAGTGTTGCTCGACAGACCTCTTCATGTTAGCTCAACTTCTTTCAGTAACTGAAAAAGGCTTCTATACACAGTATATCAAAGAAGTCTTAGAAGAGGCAGAGTAAAGTTATATCACCTCTTTTTTTTTGCCTCTTAGAAGCAGAACACCACACTGCTTCGTAAAGCATTTTTAGGGGGTGAGTTGCACAATTTTTTTATTGAAGTGAAGCATCACTTTACGGATCTATGCAGACATACGAGCGCACCGTGCAATCTGAACTGAAGTATTTAATGAAGAGATGAAAGCATAGGCCATGTGTAGGTACACACAGACTGTACGTAATGTATTTCAGTGACTTTAATGGACGATTGAATGAGGAAAATCTCTGACCTTCTATCATTCTTTTCCTATCTGGAAAAAAAATGTTTCTTTCAGTATAAAGCTATCCTTATCTCTGATTACAAAACTGTTAACACAGCCACAACTTTTCTTAAGCAATATCTATATCCCTTATAATAAGACCAACCTGGATAATAAGTCCAATTGGGCTTTTAAACGCATGCACTAAAATAAGTCCTCCCCTGAAAATAAGCCCTCCCCTAAAATATTTAAATGCATGTGTAGCTGGTCCCTGCCATTTCCTGGGGAGGAAGGGGGGAACATTACCCACGTGTCCCATATGCACCTGCTATCCATGTGGAACAGCCACACGGAGGCCGCTCCCACAAATCCTAGGTACCGTGCTCCTTCTCTTAGTGGCAGCTGTAAAAAGAGCGGCAGGCCCAGCAACACTAAGGCTAGCAAGAGCGTGCCAGAAACAGAGACAGAACTTCCGGCCCTCTCTGGATCAGCTGATCTGTGGGTCATGGGCAGAGGTTAAGGGTCCTCCTGCACCTCAAAAATAATAATACCTCCCCCCCAAAAGGCCAGGTGCTTATTTCAGGGGGCCAAAAGGGGAAACACGGTATATATAACTATAGATCCCCATTTTTGAAGTACAGTGAAATGGGAAAGTTACTGTTTGTGATGCAAGGGTTAAGAAAAATGTCACTAAGGAATTAGTGTCTTTTACTATCGTAGCATTCAATAGATACCAGGGAAGAAGAAAAAAAGAAATGTGAGAGAAAGAAAAGAATAATCTGGGTTTTTCAAAAGTTTTACCAAGTCTAGGGAAATGTACTTTTTACATTTGTGCCAGTTACTGTAATTAATAAACTCATTCTTAATAGTGTTGTTAAAAATGTAATTTTTCACACTTCTTCTGACTTTGACACTGCTGCTTTTGAAACTTCATTTTGCACTTGGTTCCATTGTTCTTTAATCTGCTGCACTTTGCATTTAGTATCACTGAAATTTCGCACTTACTATGTCAATAACATCTGGCAAAATTGCCACCTATTAAGAGTAAGTGTTCTCTCTTTTTTTCCCCTCCTGCGAGAAATGTGATGGTGTATTATGTTGGGTTCCCTTGAGAGGCTAAGGAGACAATTTTAAAGCATATAAATGCATTAAAGAAATAACCTGAACTAGAAGAGAAGGTTAACAAAAGTCAGAAACTTTTTATGATTATTTTAACATTTTATTTTGGTTGTTAAAAGCAGCCTGGAAATGTGAGGAGTGACTACATTATTGGGCTTTAAAAGTGTTTGTGCATTTAGATCAAGGTATTTTTTAACAATCCATAGATCTAAAGTGTTTCTTTTATTTCTTCCTTTACCCCCCACTCCAGTCTAGCTGTTCTCAGTCCAGCTAATTTTAATCTTTTGTTTCTCTCTCTTATTAACTGATTAATAAATGGCCTTACACAATTTCATTCATTAAAAATACCCCATACCATATAAGCCAGTGTGCATGGTTTTCAATTATTAAGGATTATTTTATATGCAGATGTTTTAAGCCACTCCTAAGAAAGTAACACACGAACCTTGCCTCTGGAAACTGCAAAGAGATGCTGAATCTGATATTCATCATGCCCCAAAGTTAGTGGAACACTAGTATTGCGTCTCTCTGTGTGTGTGTACACACAAACATGCCAGACAGAGCAATTTTCCAGCATTATTTATTTCAAAAAGTTATTCAATGAAGAAATGATGAAAAAAATCAGAATATCGTAAAATCTCAGTTTAATACAGTAACTAGGAGAAGGGGGACAAAAAGGGGAGAGAAAAGGACTACAGTTTCAAATTGCATGTTTGGTGTAGCATATTTTTCTACATTTGCTATTTTTATATAGGCAATTAACAGTGTGACCCTAAGGAAACATTCGTTGTACAGGGACCATGAGTGAAAGAATGGATCAAGACTTAAAGGCTAAGACTTCCAGAGATGGAGGCAATGAGAAAGGGGCATGGTTGTCTACTCTAAGCAGAATGTAAAGATCTGTCAAAAATACTCTCCAAAAAGAAATAACAGTAAGGAAACAGCAAAAGTATACAAAGATACATACATAGAAATAGAAATAATGTAGAACTAAGAAATACAGATAATGTACATATGATGTTATGATTGTAAGCCATCCAGAGTTACCTTATGGTAAGATGTGCAGCCAATAAATTATAGATATATAGTTATAAATACAGATAGATAGATAAAAGATGATAAATGATAGATAGATAGACAGACAGACAGACAGACAGAGACAGAGACAAAATTTATTGGCTACCCATCTTACCACACAGTAACTCTATATGGCTTACAATCATAAAATCATATATCAAAATAAAGCTACGTTGAGACACAGGACTTCTTCAAGCACAGAGGCCAACTCCATATCCCTCTTCCATTATATTCCAACAAGAGCTGTCAGTTTGTCTGCAGCCAGAAACTGTTCTCAAGAGTCATGGGGTTGGAGAATGGCCAGTCAGAGTGGGCAAACTTTTTCAGGGGTGGGATTGGTTAATACTAAAACTTCAGGCAAATATTTTTCCTTTTAAAATCCACCAAAATGAGATAAATCAACCTATTTGGTTAAGGATGTGAAGAGTTGAAATAAGTGCCTTAACTTCTGCATGTTTCCCAAAACTAGGTACAATATTTCAGCCTTACCCATTTTGAAAATAAACTGGAAGGAAAGTAGAAGAGATTGTTTTCAGCATGTGGGTTAGCACACTGGCATTAGATCTTTGTGGCTACATGCTTAATGTCAGATGTCAGATGTCATGTGTGTCTTTCAACTTTTCTCATAGAAATTAAGAAAAGAGTTGTAAGCAAGGCTCTGGAAGACTTTAAATAAAAAGGTAGATGGAGAAACATGCTACAGTGTGTGAAAGCAGACCAAATATGATAAGTGATTAAGTTACAATTAAAATCAAATTAAAGACAGCTAATATCCTTCTTCCTCAGGTAGTAAAAAAAAACCATTCTCATTCTGCCATATTAAATGTGACACTTCTGCAACAAATCTTACAGCGCTCATGTATTGCTTACAAAGCTTTGGTCAATGGGCATGTAATCCTGAAATTTCAGATTTGCCCCTCTACATTGTACTGTAATCCAAAACTGAGGATGGCTGTTATTTAAAGTGACTAGGGAGGAAAATCTTTTAGGGCCAAAATATAATTTTGTAACATAAACCAAAAATTTTATATCCAGATTTCAGTGTTTGTTTTAAATGTTGCTAGCTATGCTCCAGTCTTGCTTGTGATTAGCACAAGAAATTTCCTAACATCTGGACAACAGATATTGGAGGATAAAGTTCCATGGAAAATCTCAAACATGATGCACACTTTAGCCTCAGTTTCTCCCATATAATCATAGGGTGGCGTCCCATAACAGACTCTTGACATCACTAATCTCTGTCCCCCAATTTGCTATGCTTTAACTCTTCTCCAGAGATGAGTTCTGTATTTGTAAGTACTTGTAGCTAAAAATAAGCATATCTTGGCTAAGCGTCAGACCAAAATTAGAAGTGAATTGGAAAATCCTGCCCCTTGGTTTACATCCTGGGATCTTGCATAATTGATTTCAAAAGGAAAGTCCATCAGTAAGGTTTTTGAATGCATGATGGAATGTGAAAATGTAGGAGATACTTGATTTGCAAATAGTAAATATTTAACATTCCTCTAAACTTGCCAAAATGATCATGGCATAGAACAGTAATTAATTGGAAACTGAATAAGAGCCAGGAGTGTGATGTGGTTGCGCAGAAAACCAATGCATCAACAGAAGTACAATTTATGATAAGTAATTGTTCTACTTTATTTGCTTTTGTTAGACCTTGAATATTATGCTTAGTTCTAGGTTCCACAATTAGAGAAGGATTCAGAGAGCTTGAATTATGAATAGGGGATTAGAAGCTTAAGTTCTGTGAACATAGAATAAAATGGTTGAAAGAGACTTTGGAGATCTTCTAGTCCAATCCTCTGCTTGAGCAGGAGATCTTATACCATTATAGACAAATAGTCTAACCTTGTCTTGAAAACCTCTGGTGAAGGAGCACCCACAACAGTGGTGGGTTTCAAATCCTGTTCCAACTGGTACAGTTGGAATAGGGACAGCGTAATCCTCATGGACGCATGCAGCATGCATATGCATCTTAGCACCTCTGCGATGCTCCAGCAGCTCTGCGGAGTGTCACGCAGGTGCTGTACGTGCCATGCGCATGCACAACAGCGCAGAAGCTTTAAAACACAGGTAAGGAACAAGGGTGGGTGGGCCCTCCAGAGCACTGTACCAGAACAGCATCCAGGCTGGCTCCGGTATGCCCGTACCGGGGCGTAACTCCTGCAACCCACCACTGACTCACAACTTCTGGAAGTATTCCATTGGTTAATTGTTCTCTCTGTCAGGAAATGTATCCTTAATTCTAAATTGGGTGTCTTCCACCCATTGCTTCTTATCCTGCCCTCAGGTGCTTTGGGGAATAAATTGATCCGCTCTTCTATGTGAAGCCCCTCAAATATTGGAAGACTCCTATCATGTCACCCCTAGTTCTTCTCTTTGTTAGACTAGACATTCCCAGTTGTGCAACCACTCATCATTTAGCCTCCATATCCCTTATCATCTTGATTGTTATCCTTCTGTTTAATGCAGTCTAGGACTTTATTGGCATTTTTTTTTTTGCAGCTGCAGTACACTGTTTGCTCCTAGTGGTTGTCCACTGGGGCAGCACTACTGTTGAGCCACGTACCATTTATTCTATACCTGTGCATTTGGTTTTTTTCTGCCTAAATATACTACTTTACTATTCTCACCATTAAATTGCATTTTGTTGGATAGGGCCCAATATTCTAGTCTGTCAAAATCCTTCAGCAAATTGAGTCTATCTTTTAAATTGTTGGCAATTCTCCCCAGTTTGCTGCTGATTGCAAATTTCATGAGTTTCCCTTTTATCCCCTCATCTAAATCATTTATGAAGATGTTCAAGAGCACAGGGTCTAAGACAAAATCTTGAGATGCCCCACTGCATGCTTCCTTCCTCTTACATATAGCTTCATGGAGAACTACACATTGAGTGCAATTGGTTTACCAGTTTCGAATCCACCTGCTATTAGTACCATCTATGCAACATTTTTCTATCTTGTGAAGGAGTAGAGTGTGGTTTATTTAGTCAAACACCTTAGTGAAGTCTAAGTAAATTATGTCCACAGCATTTCCCTGTTTCTCTGGAATGTAATCCATCTGGACCTGGTGATTTGAACTTGTCTAGAGTTTGTTGAAGACAGCTCTCTTAAAATCTAAAACACTAGTTTGATTTTGTCCCTAAGTAAATTATGTCCACAGCATTTCCCTGTTTCTCTGGAATGTAATCCATCTGGACCTGGTGATTTGAACTTGTCTAGAGTTTGTTGAAGACAGCTCTCTTAAAATCTAAAACACTAGTTTGATTTTGTTCCATTACTTGTGCCTGCATTATGTTGACTACTAGTATGACATGGTCACTCTGTGTCAAAGCTCCTGTAACTTGAGGTCCTTCCATCATTTCATCCTTATTAGTAAGAATTATAGCTGACTCTCAAGTTCCCGCCTCTACCTTTTGGATGACAAAGTTGTCTGCTAAGGTTTGTAAGAAACTGTTTGACTTATGACTTTGTGCAGAGTTTGTCTCCCAGTTGATGCCAGAGTAGTCAAAGTCCTCCATTACTACAGAGATGTGGTTCCTGCACACCTTAGATTAGGGAAAAAAATTAGCTTCTCACTTCTCAGTTTGATCTTTGCTCCTGGGAGATAGCAGTACCTTCCTTGATAGGTTGTCTGGTCTACAAAACGTTGATTTTGTTCCTTTGTGAAATGAGACACCTATCAACAATACCTGCCTTTTCCCCCTTGTGGAAGTCTGGTCTACTTTTCTTCCTGTTACTGGTACATATGATGATGTCTATGCACTTTCTTCCAGGTGGACAATATGAAATCAATTACTTAATTCTGGTGAGCCAGAGTGCACTGATTTGGAATACATGGACATTGTTTATTTTTTTTCTCTGAGTGACAAGTTGCCATCAGTCTATCTCTAAAGCTTCATTTTTTCTGGTGCTTGTTGTTTGTTCCTTACTGTGTCCAGTTTGATGACAGTCTTCTTCCTGGAGTTAGAGTTTTTCAATAAATTGTTGAAGTTTCAGACTGGCTAGTCTTGCCTCTATACCAGTGATGGTGAACCTTTTTTGGCTCGTGTGCCATAAGTGGGGGTCATGGAGGGGGGTCGTGCACGAGTGTGCTGCATCTATAATGCAATGCATGACCCCCCCAGTGTGCATGCGCACACTACAGGTGCGACTCCCCATTTTTTGCATGCTCTTTTCATTCTTCCCAGGCTCCAGACGCTTTATAGGAGCTGGGAAGGACGAAAACAGCCTTCTCCCCCCCCCCCAGAGGCCCTCCGGAGGCTTCAGCGACCTTCAGGAGGCTTCCCTGAAGCCTCCGAGCACTCAAAATGATGCGCCAAGGAAACCGGAAGTGATGTCCGATTTGCTTGGAGCGTCATTTTGAGTGGTCCGGAGGCTTCAGCGACCTCCAGGAAGCTTCCCTGAAGCCTCCAGAGCACTCAAAATGACGCTCCAAGCAAATCAGACGTCACTTCCGGTTTTGGACGCGTGTCATTTTGAGTGCTCTGTAGCCTTCAGGGAAGCCTCCTGAAGGTCACTGAAGCTTTCCAGGCCCTCTGGACGCCCTCCAAAGGCCCTCCAGAGGCTTCAGTGACCTTCAGGAGGCTTCCCTGAAGGCTACAGAGCACTCAAAATGACACGCGTCCAAAACCGGAAGTGACGTCTGATTTGCTTGGAGCGTCATTTTGAGTGCTCCGGAGACTTCAGCGACCTTCAGGAGGCTTCCCTGAAGCCTTCGGAGCACTCAAAATGACACTCCAAGCAAATTGGATGTCATTTCCGGTTTCGTCAGAGTATCATTTTGTGTGCTCAGAGGCTTTAGGGAAGCTTCTGAAGCCTCCAGAGGGCCTCCAGGGGGGTGGGGAGGCTCTTTTCGCCCTCCCCAGGCTCCTATAAAGCCTCTGGAGCCTGGGGCGGGTGAAAAAAGCATGCAAAAAAAGGGTGAATTCAGCTGGCCAGCGTGTGCCCTGACAAATGGCTCCATGTGCCACCTGTGGCATGCATGCCATAGGTTCACCATCACGGTTCTAGACCCTTAACTTTTTACTCAAGTAATTTATTTAGTTTCCATTTGATACATATATAATTGTTCTATGAGCATGAATACATACATGACACATATTTTGCCAATCACAACAGTGTTAGTCTTTTTTCCCCTATGTTATATTTTTTCTACAAATGCTCTTGCAAATGTTCCCAGTAGCACAAAACAGGTTCTCTTCCTTCTTTGAAATTTGTTTAATGTAGGGTTTTATTTTTCAACAGTCTTTTGAATACTACCTCCTTTAATTTTAAAATTGGTATTTGCTCCCTCTTATGGTTAATGTTGAAATGATACTTAAACATTAGTGTTCTTCTGTTGAACTGTAAACTTTTAATATATCACCTCAAAGGTAAATTAGATTGCCTTCAAGATATAGATTGTCACAGAAAAATGAAGGAAAAAGAATAAAAGGGGAAAAAACTGTCAACTCTCAATTATGAAGGGTGTAGAAAACTAATAATTGTTCAATTGCTCCCAGTAGTTCCAGGGCAGGGACTAGGGTTTTTTTAGTAGCATTTCTAATCTGTCTAATCTTGTGTAATTTAGTGGCCTTTGAGCCCCTACTTTCTTTTAAAATTTTAAAAATCTTAAAAGATTTAGAAATTCATTTAAAATAAAAATAAATGTTTTAAACTTTTTTAAGAATTGCTTTTATGAAGGATTTTAATTTTTAATAATAAACTGGTCTTTTTTAGTCTTTGAATCCCTATCTTTTAATTTTAAAAAATATTAATAATTTAATTAAAATTTAAAATTTAAAATATTGGATTTATGCAGGGTTTTGTTTGTTATTTATTTGGCCTTTTGTTCTGTCTTGAGGTTAATGCTGAAATATGGCAGCTTGCACCCCTATTTCGCCTGCCATGTTGTACTCTACCTCCCCATCATTTTGAGGGGCCCTGCTGCATGTCACAATGCTTTTCCAATGCCCATTCCTATGACATGCACAATGGCATTCTACTCCTGCATGAAGAGAGATGGAAACTCTTGGTATATTCAGCTTTGAAGAAAGGAGAATGTGGGCTTATATTACCCTTAAAATATCCCAGAGTTTGTCATATAGAAGAAAATCAGGACTTGTTCTCTCTTATTCTGGACTGCCAGACACAGCATAATGGATTGAAATTACAGGAAGGTTGATCCTGACTGGTTCTGATTGTTAGAAAGAACCTTCTAATGACAAGGGCAGTACAATTATGGAAGCCATTTGCCAGAGAAATGGTGGGATCTTCTTCACTGGATCTGTTCAAGCAGAGGATAAAGAACCATTTGTTTTAATATGGAGTCTTGCACTTATCGGAGACTGGATTTGATAACCTAAATGGTCCTTTTTAACCCTGAATCTATTTTGCTACATTCTAGGACTAATGTATTCTACATTTTGTCATGCATTTGAATGTCTACAAATTCTTATTTGCTCCTGCACCATCTCTTCATTATTCTTGTTCTCCCTGTCAGAAATAATGGAGTAAGTATGGAGGATGATGATGAGAACAACAACAATGCTGGTAGTCAACTAGATTATATGTTTTTGCTTCAACTTTGCTGTGTCTGCTATGGATGACAAGAAGAAGTAGCACTTTTACCTTATTATCAGTATTTGCTTTCTTCCACTTGTAATTCAGGATCAACTATTTGCATCTGAATTGATTCTTATGTACAATGTGGAGTTTAGATATCAATAGTTATAAATACTAGGGTAGAGAAGAATAAAAGTAGCACTCCTTCTCTGTGGTCCTCCCTCCCACCCTCCCTCCTCTCCTTCTTTCCTTCCCTCTTTTACCGTTTAACATCTTTTGTAGGACATCTTTCTGACAGAAATAAGTCTTTAGACAGCACTGGTGTCAAATGCTTTTAAGGCACAAAGGACTGTTCTTTACCACACTACTAATAAGCATCAATGTATATCAAAAAGACTCATGGATTTTACAGTGCTATCCAAGTATAAGGGATGCAAGATTCATTCTCTTTGTTACGCTGGAAAATTATTTAGAAAAGATCAAATTTTTCCCTTTATGATAACGTGGTCATTGGGAAACTATTAAAAGAGAGGAATACCGATATGTACAGTACCTTGAAGGATTTGTTTTATACCTCTTTAATTCTTAAAAAGGACATAGCTAGATCACACCAAAATACAGCAAAGTGAAAAGGTCTCTCAAAACTGAACTACCTTTGGTCCATATTACTGGCAACCTATTTTGCATATTCCCTCCAAGAGAAAGGGAAATGCTCTAATAATGTATTAGAGACAAGCTTCATCATCAATGATGTTAGCAGCACCCCTTATTTCTTTTCTTCTATAGTACTTATGGCATTTTTGCTGCCGCCGCAACTCAAATGACAGTCTGGCCTTTACCTTGCATCCTCCAAAATGTTGTTCCAGAGCATTACACAGAGAAATACTTTTGCCACGCATAGAAAGGTGAAGAACCTTCAGAGAATAGTGAGGGTGATGAGCTCAGCACCCTCACAAAAGGTGGTGAATGCAGCACAAAACATTGTGGGGCTGTCCCCGGATTACCAATAGACAACATTGCTAGAGCTCGCTGCCTTAAAAGAGTGAGGAAAATCCTCAGAGATGACTCAGATCCTGGTCAGCACTTCTTTACCCTCCTGCCATTGGGAAAGAGATATAGAAGCATATGCAGCAGCGCAAACAGGCTGAATTCTTTATTCGTGGGCTGTCAGACTTCTGCATGGAAAATAACTTTACAACAACATAGTATGATTGACTTGCAGGGCTGGCACGACGTGCAATAAGTTCACTTGGTGCAGTAGGATTGTGTGTTTGTTAGTAGGATTCACTAAGTTAGGGATTTTCTGTCTTTCACTGTGAATTGTATTGGGTTGTGGGGAAGGGTGCATGAAGGGAGGCTCAGCCAATCTCATTGTACACATGTTGTACTCTGACAATAAAGGTTTTGAATGAATGAATGAGAATAGGCAGCAAAATCTCCTTTTCGGTGGCAGACGTTAAAAATAAAACTCAGGAGTACTTTTAGGAAACTTGCTTCTGGTGGATTTAAACATAGGTGTCGATTGAAAAAATTTTCTAACAATGATCTGCTGAACCACTTGCACAGCAAGAGGTGTTATCCTTCTCCTCTTATTTGTCTTTAGCATCTGACATCCCAAAGCCCTACTGCAGGGCTATCAAACTTGCGGCCTGCCGGCTGGATGCATCACACACTGGTCACAGTCGATTTAGCGATGGGAGGAAAAGTCCCAATACATCACGTCACGCTGCCGTGATGACACGAGTTTGACACCTTTGCCCTACTGCATTCAAAGTAGAGTATTGGATAACAGGTCACTAAATGTAATGAATCATCACTACCATAATTATCTCCTATAAATTGTCTATTTCAATTTTAAAGCTATATACTAGATTAGTGGCTGAGATAACATAAATAGTGCCATTTTTCTGTAACCGGATAATAGATATTAAACTGTGGACTTAGCCATAGAGATTTCATCCAAGCATGGCCACTATGGCCACTATTGTACAGTTTAGTGCTTATATGATTCTTCATCCATTATGAATCTTTTGAAAGTTAAAGTTAAAATCTGCAAGACAAACCCATTTAAAAATGCTTCTGCCTGACTGGAATTTCTGTCTAGAACAGTGGTAGCCAACCTGGTCCCTACTGCCCACTAGTGGGCATTCCAGCTTTCATGGTGAGTGGTAGGGATTTTGTCCAATACTGAAGCACTTTCCTTTTTTTAATTTAATTGACTTCCCTACTTTATAAATCACCATTACTGTGGAACCGGTGGGTGGTTGGAAATTTTTACTACTAACAGAAATACAAAAGTGGACGTGCGGTATAAAAAGGTTGACTACCCCTGGTCTAGAACGTGGTCTAGAATCTTCTCCTGTATTATTCTGAAGCTATGAAGTGCACTTTCCCAGAAGATATATTGGCCCCCACTCTCTTGATGTTTAGAAAATATGCATTGCAAAGGTACTTCTGGGGTGTCAGGTATTTGTCTTTCAACTAATTTTCAGATTAATTAATTAATTATTTTTTAAATGCTAGTTACCTTATTTGCTTGACTACAAAAGCAACCTAAAAATTATATCACTCAATAAATACACCTGGAAAGCATTAAGTTGTGCAAGGCAGTTATAGTGAGTTTTACCAAGATAAATATAAGTTATAACATGCAACTCTTTAAAGCTCTTGATGCTCAAAGTTCTGATGTGAACAGAGAAGATCAAGCTTTTCTATTCACTTTCTTCTTGTCCATAAAAACTGAAACATAGCTTTGATCAACCTCAAGCATGCCATCTCTTCTGTCCCAAAATAAATACACCTAGTAATTATGTTTTTTTTATTCATAAGGAAGCATGTATTCTTTTCCACAATGTCACGATCACTTGCAAATGCAATAGCAGCAATGATAGCTTATTAAAATAGTAGAGAGAAGAAATGGTGCTGGACTCTAGCCAAATGTGTCAACCCCTTGAACATTTCAATTGCCCTTTTTAGCATATTTTCAAAGTCTATGATATCCTTTTCAGGATAAAAAAGTCTGTATAAAGACCGCAGCAAGTTTCTTATTTATGAGATTTAAAAATCATGGCATCCTTTTCCTTTCACTACTGTTGCTGCCAGAAGAGTCTTTTTTTTAAAAAAAACCATTGGTGGCCCAAATCTCCAGATGTTAGCAATCCACTGGAAACACTGGCATAGTAAGCTTCTCACCTGCAAAGCTGCTTCTCACCAGACATATCAATAACCAGTTTCTCATAGGTCACTCTTGAAAACCCATCATGCATCATGGAATAAAACTGAATTAAACTACCACTGTAGAAAACGTATCTCATTCATAGATACTTGCATTTATCAACAGTGACATAACATTTTGGGGATATTAACCCACAAAAAGAACGATGTAGTTTTTACAGTTCTTATCTGCATCATTATTATGCACCACACACAGATTATTTTGTTCAGCTGATTTAATTGGACATCATGCTTTCCATTCAAAAGTACAGCTAACTCTCTAAGCTCAAGAATGTAATGTAATAAATTACTGTTGTGCACTGCATGCCTATTGGCAGTTGTGCATCCACTTGCCCACCCATTCAGAGTGTTTTTTGGATTCATTTATTAATCTTTTTTGACTTATTGGGGCATATATTCAAATAGAGAAAATTGTTTATTTACTATATTTCTATCCAACCTTTATTACCTTTAAGTAACACAAAGCAGTAAACATATCTAATACCCCTTTCTTCTCCTATTTTTCCTACAACAACCCAGTGGTTCAGCTGTGCTGAGAGAGAGACTGGTCCAAAGTCACATAGCTGATTTTTCATGCCTTAAAAAAAAGCATCTTAACTACTATATCAGCTGGTTCTATTGATACAACATCATAAATATGAGGCATATGATTAAGCATAACCCAAAAGATTCTTTCTTGTAATAATAATAATAATAATAATATTTTTATTTATAAACCGCGTCCTCTCCCCAAAGGGACTCGGAGCGGTAGATGAATCAACTGCTGCCAATATTTATTCATTTGGCTTTAAGAAGAATCAATTTTCAGAGGTAATATCTTTATCAATAGTCCAGATATGTGGGACATATATAGGGATAAGTAAAACAATAGGTTTTACTCTTATCCTTGTTCCTTGCTGACCATAGAGGCAACTATTTTGCACTTCATTTGTACTTCATACACAACTATTGTAATAAGAAACAGTACAGAACATCTTTTCACTTCAACTTGGTTATGCTTGCAAATGTTCCCATGTGAACATTTATATATATATAAATAAATTACATATATATATATGTAAAAACAAACTTGTGTTAGACTTATTTTTAGGACTTGTTCCAGTGTATGTATGTTAGTCATTTCTTGGAAGTAAATGGTTCCTTTAAATAGTAGGTTGTTGACTTATTTGCTCCATATGTCTTCTCATGGTTAAAAATAATTTCTATATCATACTATCCCAATTAAAATCAGAAACAAAACAACCCCCAATCACCAACTTTCTGAATATTATCTGAAACTGTGATTTTTCTCAAACGGCTCTTAGTTGGACTTCTTAATCAAAATTCATTTTGATTAAGAAGTCCAACTTCTTAATGGGGTCTGAACTCCTTGCAACTAACCAGGAAAGGGACCTTGGTGTCCTGGTGGACAGCTCAATGAAGGTGTCAACCCAGTGTGCCACAGCAGTGAAAAAAGCAAACTCATTGCTAGGGATCATTAGGAAGGATATAGAAAATAAGTCAGCAAGTGTCATTTTGCCTCTTTATAAATCTATGGTGAGGCCCCATCTGGAGTATTGTGTACAGTTCTGGTCAACATACCTTCAGAAGGATATTATGGAAATGGGAAAGATGTAGAGGAGGGCAACCAGAATGATTAGGGGGCTGAACACCTTCCTTACCATCTGAGGCTGCAATGGCTTGGCCTCTTCACTCTAGAACGACGGCGCCTGAGAGGTGACCTGATTGAAGTCTATAAAATCATGCACGGTGTGGACAAAGTAGAAAAGGAAAAATTGTTTTCCCTATCGCACAACACTAGAACTAGGGGGCACTCCATGAAACTTATGGAAGCTAGACTTCAAACAAATAAGAGGAAGTACTTTTTCACCCAGAGGATCACTGGTCTATGGAACTCCCTGCCAGAAGAAGTGGTGACAGCTGTCAGCCTCGACACCTTTAAGAAAGGATTAGACGAGTTCATGGAGAACAAGGGTATCAATGGCTATCATTATGGATGCCTAAGGACACCCTCCGGGTTGGAGAGATAGGCAGGCTATCTCTCAATGCCATTTGTAGGGAATCATAAGCAGGTGAAAACATCTGCTTGGGAAGACCCTGAAGCAAATGGTGAGCCACTGTGTGAGACAGAATGCTGGACCAGATGGGCTGTGGCCTGTTCCAGCAAGGCTATTCTTATGTTCTTATGTTCATTTGTAGCAATTCTGATAATTTGGGATTGATTAATTTAATGAATGTTATGCTGCTTGAGTCACACTGGCAAATATCTATGGACATCCCTCATGAGACAGATCTTTGCCCATAAACACCATATTAGGCAACTAGGGTTTAATCATAGCATATTCCATTATTTCAAATATCAAGAGAATGGTGAGTAATGTACACTGCAGAACAGTTTATCCATGCAATTTCAAAAGTGGGAAGGAAACAAATCAGTCAACATCAGGACACCATCTTGTTTTATTATGTCTGAGCTCCCATTACACCAGTATATACAAAATTCTGAAATAATAGATGCATGCAAATACAAGAAAGCCCATGTCCTGACTATTTTAGTTGAAGGTTACATATTTCATTATGTAATGAAATATGTAACCTTATGTTCCTTTATGTACTGCATCCAGTTTTGGTCACCACAGTATAAAAAAGATATTGAGACTCTAGAAAAAGTGCAGAGAAGAGCAACCAGGATGATTAGAGGACTGGAGACTAAAACGTAAGAAGAACGGTTACAGGAAATGGGGATGGCTAGTCTAGTGAAGCAAAAGATCAGGAGAGACATGACAGCAATGTTCTAATATTTGAGGGGCTGCCGCAGAGAGCAACAGGTCAAGCTATTTCCAAAGCACCTGAAGGCCAGACAAGAAATAATGGATGGAAACTGACCAAGGAGAGATTCAACCTAGAAGTAAGGAGGGATTTTCTGACAGTGAGAACAATCAACCCATGGAACAGCTTGCCTTCAGAAGTTGTGGGATCTCCATCACTTGAGACTTTCAAGAAGAAATTGTACTGCCATTTGTCAGAAATGGTGCAGGGTCTCCTGCTTGAGCAAGGGATGGAACTAGATGACCTATAAGGTCCCTTCTAACCCTGTTAATCTGTAATTACTTGATTATCAGCTGCCACAAGGAAGTATTGGAAAGGTTTCTAGCTTTAAAAAAGCTATTTACTGCTCATCTCTTAATGTACTGCCAATATCCATGTAGACACTAGATGGGAGCAAAAATCTAAATTTCTCTGTATCTAGTGAATTGGCTGGAATTTTGAAGCTATACTATAGTAGCTGCTTATTCTCTCCCAGTGACACATACACCAACCCCAAATTTCTTATGGATATCATAAAGCATGCCATTGGCTTCAATTCCCTTTTGATGATAATCAGGGAGACTGAACAGATCTTTGTCTTTAATGGGTAGCTAGTAATGGAAGATGGTAGAAGAATACGTTGCTGAGTCTATATGCACCTAGGAGAGAGTAAATACGTTGAACTGCAAGTTTTTAAGAAGAGATATAAGAAAATAATGTGTCTACACAGCTATATTCACACAGTGTCTACAGAGCCAAATCCAATATTGAGACCATAACTATACATTCACTGGAGACCTAAATCTCAGCTAAAGTTCAAAATCGTGATTTGGAGAGGTATAAGTATATACTTATGCTTCTCATATATCTGCAGCATTCTTTTCTTCATAACTTACCTGCACTTAGAATCTATGAATCCATTTTTATGTGTAGTGTGTACATGTGAGATACGTGTGCAACTAGGAAGAGTTAGACCAGGTCAACAACTTTTTCTGTCTCTCTCCCAAAACACCTTTATGTGATATTGCACACTGGCGTCAACACCAAGCTAAACATAATAAAGTTTTGCAAGTAAAATTTTGTGATATTATATATGAAATCTCAGTGAGGCTTTGGAGAGATCATAATTCCTTTATTAGGCAGCATTTCTTGGTAAGCTCTCATGAATTTTGCACTCTCAAAATGTCACATATAAGACCCCAATATCTATCAAATGTTGTAGTCACTTTGGCAATTTAAAAATTAGTTTTATTATGGGGCAAATTTAGGACTTAGATCAATACCTGTTAGTTACAAAGTTTTAACGATCAATTTGGATACCATTCCCATATTAGTAATTTCTCTCTTACCTTCTACTGTTACTTTATGAACTTTAATAGAGATAAAATCTAGAGCTGGATATGCATGTTTTCTCTCATCTAGTTTGAGCCTTATATTGTTTACTCCCACTTCTCATACAAGGAGGGTATTCTGATTTCTTCCTGTTCCTAAATCCAAAATCTTGGGACTTAGGCTTTCAAAGCAATATTCAAAAATAAAATAAAAAGAATTGTTTCTGTTCAGAAATTTCTGTATAGAAATTGTAATATTCACAAATTCCTTCCTATTTTCTGAATCCTGAAAATCTGCTCCTAGGAATTGCAGAAGCCAATAGAATAGGGCAGAGGACTGAAGTTTGACTGGGAGCAGGAAGAAATCAGAATACACTCTTTGTATGAGTATGTATGAGTAAAAGAGCTTGTGGGGTTGTGGATCCCACTCATTATATTAACATTATATAAGCAGACAGATTGACAGTTCTTTTCTGAATTTTTATTCAAACTGATTGGAAAACCTTCCTCTAGTCTTGTTCTAACATATTATGTACAAATTCTGGAGCACCAGAATGTAGGAGTTATGAGAAAGGAATGGAATGGAATAGGATAGGATAGGATAAGAATAGAATAGAATAGAATAGAATAGTTCTTTATTGGCCAAGTGTGATTAGACACACAAGTAATTTGTCTCTGGTGTACATGCAAAGCAACAGAATAATAACAATCTTGATCATAATAACACCATTAAGAGACATATGTGCTAGTTGCCCCTGACTGTAGTGGGCGGTGCTTATCTCCATTTCAAAGCCGAAGAGCCAGTACTGTCTGAAGACATCTCCGTGGTCATGTGGCCGGTATGACTAAATGCCAAAGGTGCACGGAATGCTGTTACCTTCCCTCCAAAGGTGGTTCATATTTTTCTACTTGCATTTTTAAATGCTTTCGAACTGCTAGGTTGGCAGAAGCTAGGAGAAGTAATGGGAGCTCACTCTGTTACATAGTACTAGGGATTTAAACAGCTGAACAGCTGACCTTTCTGATCGACTAGCTCAGTGTTTTAGCCACTGAGCCACCATGTCCCTTACTACATTACTATATTATTTATATGCTGTGGCAGTTGGAGGGGTTAGGAGTGGGGGGCACTGTACTTTGGTGGTTCTCCTCCTTCCTCTCTGACCATTCACAGTTTGTGTTGGTGGGGGGGCAGAGGTCATCCTCAAGGTGCCTCACTTGTGGAGTACTCCAGAGGTCAGTCCTCTCGCCCCTGCTGTTCAACATTTATGTGAAGCTGCTGGGCGAGATTATCTGGCGTTTGGGGGTAAAGTTCCATCAGTACACTGATGATACGCAGCTGTACATTTCGTCCCCACACCACTCCAATGTTGCCCTTGACGTGATGTCCCAGTGCCTGGAGGCTATGCGGATCTGGATGGGGAAGAACAGGCTCAGGTTCAACTGCTCCAAGACCAAATGGCTGTGGTTCCCGGTGTCCTGTTACAGTCCGCTGATTCCACTGCTGGCTATGAGGGGTGAGACCTTAGCCCCCACAGGAAGGGTTCGCAACTTGGGTGTCCTCCTGGATGCATGGCTGTCCTTGGAAGATCATATGATGGCTGTTGCCAGGGGGGCTTTTCATCAGGTTCGCCTGATCTACCAGTTGTGTCCCTTCCTAGATTGGGATGCCCTCCGCACAGTCACTCATGCCCTCGTTTCTTCCCGTCTGGACTACTGCAATGCTCTCTACATGGGGCTCCCATTGAAGAGCACCCAAAGGCTCCAACTGGTCCAGAATGTGGCCGCATGGGTAATTATGGGGGCGACGCGACGCTCCCATGTAACACCCCTCCTGCGCGAGCTACACTGGCTTCCAGTGGTTTTCCGGGTGCGATTCAAGGTGTTGGTTACTATCTTTAAAGCACTCCATGGCTTAGGACCTGGGTACTTACGAGATCACCTTCTGCCACCGAGAGCCTCCCACCGGCCAGTACGCTCCCATAGAGAGGGTCTCCTCATGGTGCCATCGGCTAAACAATGTCGACTGGCAACACCCAGTGGGAGAGCCTTCTTCATGGAAGCACCTGTCCTTTGGGACGAATTGCCTCCAGAATTAAGAACTATCCCTGACTTATGCACCTTCCGCCGTGCTCTCAAAACCTTTTTTTTCTAACAAGCTGGGCTGGCATAAAAATGAATTTTAAATACGAATTTTTATTATTTTTTATCGGGGTTTGTGGGTTTTTTTTTTAATTTTAAGAGAGGCCAAATTGTTTAATATGTTTTTTAAAACTTTTTTAAACTTTTAGATATCTGTTTTACTTTGGCTGTACATCGCCCTGAGTCCTTCGGGACTAGGGAGGTATAAAAATCTAATAAACCTAAACCTAAAACAGGTTACCCCATCAAAATGAATGAGAGCAGCTAGAAATGCAAGCATAATATTTGCTGAAATAGATAAAATAGAGCATGCATATGATGTGGACTTCAAGTACATACAGGCTTTTGAGATGAAGTATAAGAATTGAAAATAGAAGTATTCATTTAAAAAAAAATTGTGGTGCTTGCTGCTGCTGCTATTGCAATATGATAGACTTCCAGCTCAGACCCTGTGTTTCAGGAGGGGAAAAGCCATTTGGACGAATGGCTTGAAACATAAACACTGTATCTTTTCAAAAACATGGTATTTCCTTGTTTAACCAGCTTCCTTAGTTGCTTCTGCAGCAAGGATCTTTTAATGTCCCAATGGCTGTGCAGCCTGATCCTATGCATTTTATCCAGAAGCAGATTCTTCTCTGTTCAGCTGGCATTCTTCCCAGTTGAGAGTGTGATTAGGATTGCAGCTTCAATTGTGTCAAATCAGGCTCCGTGCAGGGAGCTTTGCTGACTCCCTGGAGATCCAGCTATACATGCATCTGCATACATAAACCCCAACAGTGAAAATGCCATCTCACGTTCTTTGTCTGCAGTCCCATTTGTTGCCAGCTGCTCCCAATTCTCTTGCATTCCTTTGCTGTATATTCTTCTGTTCCCATTAGATTAAAGCAACCATCGCCCATCTTCAGATGTCCGGGAATTATAATTCTTAATGTCTCCCCATCAAGATTATGGAATTGTAGTCCCAAGGCTTATAGGACTTGGGGACTTCAATTAGGAGAAGTGTGTAGTACAGAAACCATGGGACAGCAGGAAGAGGTTTGCCGTGAACCCATCTACGGGAAGCAACTTGACTCACAAATAATCCCCTAAACCTTTTTCTCTGCATTCCAGATTCAACTGAAACTCTGAGACATATTTCTGCACAAGCTTACTATAGTTCAGAGCTAAAGTACATATGCATCTTCATAAGTAAAGACACATTTTATTAAAAATGCAACTAGCAGATGTTGTATGGGTTGATAATTATTTAGATTGCCGCAAGCATAGAAGGAGAATTTAATGTTTTCTTCTGCTATAGGATGGCAAAAATAGCTCCACTGAAGTTACCATTTGTACTAGCAGAAAATTCTGTATTGGCACCAGAAATATTTTTTTATTATCTGTTGATGAATAATAGAGAATGTCACTGCTGCATGCATATATATATATATATTGCATTGAGATTATATATATATATATATAATCTCAATGCAATCTTATACAACCTTTTCTGAAGATTAGAAATTACTGCTCAATGTAGATTATTACCTGGCAAGTGGGCATAAAATTGCAGTCATAATAGCATCACAGCGATATGATTCATGCCTCCTTGGCTCATTTCATGAATTCAGCATCTCTGTGTTTCCAGTTGTATTTTTAAAGTTTTCCTCCTTCCTTCCCTTCATTATTTTCTGATCATTGGACTTCTTATGTTAAAAAAAGATCAGATGAAATAGTTAGAATACATTTATTCAAAGCAAAAGAAAAGACCAGGGGTGGGCTGCTATGGGGTTGCCCGGGTTTGGGAGAACCCATAGCTAACATTATGGCTGGTTCAAAGAACCTCCAAATCCCACCCCTGGCTGGCCCCTCTTGCCCCATCCCTCCCCTCCCAAAAGTCTCCACGCAGCCTGTTGTAGATGTGAGGTAAGTGCAGGGCCCATGCAGATCCTTGGAGAGGGGGAAAATGGGCCTCCTGGAAGTTCCAGAAGGCTGGAAATTGGCCCATTTCTGGCCTCTGGAGGGCCTCCGGAGCCCAGGAAAGGGCAAAATTTCCCCCTCCCACCGTGGTGCAGGAGACCACACCCACTATGGCCATGCCCACCCAGCAACTGTGCAGAGAACCGATTGCTGAAATTTTTGAAGTCCACTCCCAGATAGTATACTTACTATATACTAACTTTGTGCCAGACACAAATGTGCGTGGACACACACACACACACACACAAGCATTATGTATATAATCGAAAACTGGTCAGATATTCTCAGAGTGCAAGCAAGACCAAAAGCGTTTTGTAAAATAAGCCCAACCATTACTTTCAACAGCCAAGAAAAGCCCTCCAGTCCCAGATATTATTGTACAATGGACTCCATGTCTAAAATGCAACCGGCAATGTCAAGGGACTGCTACAGAAAAGGCCTGGACTCCTTTATCAAATGAATGGTTTGATTACAGGTGTTCTCCATGTGCTTCAATTGCTTTGATAAGGCATTTGTTTTTACAAGAGTTAAACATATTTCCTATATAGAAAAATTATATAGTCATGCTATACACTCTTCTCTAAAACAACTGTTTGTATATATAGTCAGGTTATACATTCTTTTCTAAAACAGCTATTTTCACAAAAAACCCTCTGTGTTTTCTTGCACAGGGGTATCCATTTGGGGTGAGGGAAGAACTCAGGATGGTGGCTGTAACTACATTATGAAGCCCCCTCCCCAATTCAATTGCATGTATGTAGCTGTCCTCAATTTTGGCAAGCTCTGCCACTTTGAGTCTATCTGGCCAGTTTCTAGCATGCATGCATACATACATACATACATGCATGCATACATACATCTCATTAGTAAATATGTTTTATAATAATTGTTCTACTTCAGATAACGTGTTGTTCCACGTTTTAAAGATTAAAAACTTTCACACTCTTGTGTTTTCTATGAATGCATGAGCGTCAGCCCTCCCTTATTTTTTCCCTAAGCATCTGCATTATTCTTCACCCTGCTGAATATGAAAGTTCACTTGCCAGGCAAACAGAGATACTAGATTAATACAATGGAAAGAAATGAATTCACGGCAGTCTTACGAACAGCGAGAATCACTGTTAATTATCTGCAGGTTATTTGTTTCATGTGAATTAGCATCAAGGCACTCAAAAGTTCATATTACTTTAAATCAAATTAATTTCTGTTTTAAGTTTATTAAGCAGGTAGAAAAGTGTATGATTTCTGCTGCAAGCAATACTTCTGAAAACACATTTCTCTATAACTGCTTCTTTCAATGAGGTTTAAATTTTAAACTGGAGGGGTTTTTTGTTGTTGTTGTTTTGTAATACATCCAGGGGGAGCTAGGGAGTAACAGATTTTCTTTTTTCTAATAATGAAAACGGAAAGACGGGATACAGACAAGAGTCAATGAAATTAGCAGGCCTTTTTCATTTTTTTTTATTTGCAAGTGTCTTACTATACTAACTTTGTGCCTCATACAAATGTGCGCAGGCACACACACACAAGCATGCATAGTAGACACATGTATATAATCGAAAACTGGCCAGATATTCTCAGAGTGGCAGAGAGCTTGCCAAGGTCACTGTCAAGGACAAAGGAATCAATTAGTATGCAGATCAGAAGCAAGGAGTTCAAAGGTATTGTTCAGATTCAATCACATTAGCCAGACCAGTAATGAACAAACGGCATGACCTTAATCATGGAGTCTAAGCCACTCGGTGGAAGAAAGTCTGTATTTGCCCACGTGTGTGTTTGTGTATATGTGAGAGAGAGAGAGAGAGGGAGGGGGAGGGAGGGAGGTAGAGAGAGAAACAGAGAGACAGAGAAAGAGAGAGAAATGCTGTGGGATGGCGGTGGGAAGAAGTAAGGAAGAAAAATTGTTTTTACAATGCTTTGCCGAAAAGCTTGATATCGCTTTGCAAAATTAATCACTACTCAAACAACTTTTAAAATCATTCTTTAAAAAAAAATCTCAAACTTTTACACCCCTAGGTTGAATTAGCAATTTAAAGAACAATCACTCTGAGTGGGGTTGTTTGTTTTTCTTCTTTGCTCTTTCATTTATATGATTGTCCATAGATATATATATATTTGTCTGCTTTAATGAAAGTTTTGCTGGACAGGACAACCCACCGTAATTCACTTGTCTGTTGTACTTTTAGTGCCTCTGAAATTTCTTTCAAGTGATACATCAAGATCTCACATTTTATTCTTTTCAGTGTTTCTTTAATGGGGTGTCAAGTTTCTCAGATGATTGAGCATACATGGAATTTAGTAAATATGGACACAAACAGAGCAAATGGCAGTAATGTGATAAATAAGGTAGGCTAGAACCTTCTAAGTTCCCCGATTATAGTTAAGGATATAATATAAGAAGCAGATGACAAAAGGGAGGTTTTGAACAGCTATCTAAAGGCTGTTGGGCATAATGCCACATGCTTGAATTCATAAATACTGGCACCAAGAGCTAAGCAGAAAGCATTTCGTTCAAATGATGGTTCTTTAGGCAAACCATGATAGGATAGTTTGCCACTACTGATGGGTGTGATTATAGGACTGTACCTTAAAAAAAACAAAAACCACAAAACTTGAATTCTTTTGTACTTTGAGTGATGTATGTTATTCATCATCTCAGTAAGAATGAATGGTAAGTAATAATAAAAATCAATATTTTGCATACAA
Organism: Rhabdophis nuchalis; assembly: GCA_039707465.1. Lineage (NCBI taxonomy): Eukaryota > Metazoa > Chordata > Lepidosauria > Squamata > Natricidae > Rhabdophis > Rhabdophis nuchalis. Next base: position 60,944,551 of record CM077643.1, on the reverse strand, counting down.
AGCTGTACTATTTATTGAGAGAACTAAGATGCCATAGTTTTGTTTCTAAGTGATTGCTTGTGTTAGATCATACAATACAAGTTTCTTGTTCATTTCTAGTTAGCGTTATGCGAACAATTACCTCTCCAGAATAAATTATTAAGTAAAGCTATAAGTGACAATAGGATTGAACAAATCATTTCCTTTCTATAAGTGAAACAACAGATGAACATTGATTTTGTGGGGATTTTAAATGTTTACTTTATAAGGAGGAGGTGGAGGAGGATATTATTTCCTCCTTGTTTTTAAGTATAATAATAATAATAATAATAATAATAATAATAATAATAATAATAATAATAATAATAATAATAATAATAATAATAATAATAATAATAATAATAATCTTTATTGATTAGCCTATAGGCCATATCAAAGAACACGGTTCAAACACGTATCACCAATAAAATCCTATATGACCAATTTAAAATAAGAGTAGGGAAAAGTACAATAGTTATAGGATAATATAATTTAATACATAAATATGTAAAATAGAATAAAATGAAATAAAATTATATTTTGGGGTCACCCTTACAATTTACCCCAATCAGTTTTTTTTTATTAAATAAGTGGTATATACTGAAAAGTATTCCAAGATGAAATGAAGCTGGAGGTTCGTATTTGTAGATAAACAATACTTTCAGAGCCTTAACAAAGTTGCCTAGTAAATACAGGATGCTAAAAATGTGATTTTTCTCTCATTAAAGAAAAAAGAAACATTGCCATGTTTTTCAGTAGCAAAACAAGGATAGCGTTATTAATAAAAGGAAGAATAACTTCCCCTCCCCGCAAAGTTTAATTTCATGTAGGAAACATGCATGCTTTTCCTCAAGGGATTCCCCTCCGAAATTGTGGGGGGAGGGGGACTCATAAAATGAGGACTTCCTGTCACAAACAACAAACAACAACAGCAAAAGCAACATATGCAGGAAACAAATGTTGCAATCCCAAACAGGGAATCCATTAGCCTCTTTAAAAGAAAGATGTTTTCTTGTAATAGCAGCATAAGCCACTAATCCTGACCTGTCATACAATTATTCTCCTAGTCAATACGTTTCCTTTGATCTTATTAGGACGGTGTTTCTGGTGGATTTGAATATCAGGCGTCTCCTCCTCTTTTGCCTTCTTCTTTCTCTCCCCCCACCCTCACATTTCCCTCCTCCCCAAACAAGGTCATCTCTTTAAAAAAAACAACAACCGAGGACTAGTAGTTCCTCGTACAAGATTAAGTTCTAACTATGTTATAAAACTAAGTGCTTTTCTCTATAATAAAAGGTGTTTAAAAGGTTCGCTACAGCTTTAAACAGAATTACAATTTACTTCTTTTCAAGTGTCCAGACCATAAATTCTTCTCAATTCCCTCTCTCTCTCCTTGTCGGAATTAATGAGATCAGATTTGATCAGGGCAGTGATGTGTTCAGAGCCAAATCACACAACAGCGCGCGTGCGGTAATGGAATTTGCATCTAATGCATACATAAATCAAACATCTTTCTGGACATTTTCATATGCATAATGTCATTTCATCCAGTTCTATCTGTGCCGGGTGGGGGTGGGGGGATTGAGATTTTCTTTCCCCCCTTCTCTCCCTCTTTCTTTCTCTTTCTCTCTCTCTCTCTCTGAGAGAATGACTTTCTTTAATGCTTTCATTTTATTTTCGCTGACTACAATTCCAGAGAACGCGCTCGGTCGGAGAAGCTTTCGGGGCGCGGTTGACAGTTCCTTTTCCGAGAAGGGGTCCTTCACATTTATCATGCCTCTTCCTTGGGGGCTTTGTTATGCAAATGTGGCTGAAATTGATAATTCCAAAGTGCTTCATTTCGGGTTCCTTGGCGGTTGGAGATGGTAGATAAAAAGAAACTGACAAGACACACTGATTGCCCTCAATGCTTGTAACTCTCTTGCTAACAAGCCTCGATATTGTTAAAAATTCCTATTGTTATCCGGGTGGCAGTTCCATTATGCAGGCCTTGCAAATTTCTGATTTGAATATTAACCCTTTAATCTCCCGCCTCCCCTCCCCCAAATCCCAAAATGAATTGCTACACTGAAAATGGAGGCACACAGACATCCCTGTGGTTTTTTTTAAAAAAAATTGTAATTATTATTATTGCTGCTATGACGACTGTCCTTGCTACTATTATTGCTACTGCTACAACAGGTGAACATTCTTGAAGCAGTAACCCTCCGCTTGAATATTGCTTTCCTCATCTCCCAAGATAAGACTGTAAAATGCATCCTTAAACATTTCACAGAGGATCCGGAGAAGGGAAATCTTCCAAGGAATCAACTCATGGGCTTAGCCTTCCGCAGAATGGTATATTCGAAATAAATCAATCAATAACCGCATTGAAACATCGGAATAATTTTTTTTTTTTTGGAGGGGGGAAGAAAAGGTTATCTTGTGATGTTTTAAGCTATGTTGCATTTACATTTTGGCTCTTTTTTTTTTAATTCTTAAGAGAAGCTGCAGAAAGATGCTGCCACGTATACACAGAATAATTGATATTTACCTATCTTTATTTTTGATGCCAGAGACATTTTTACAGTATATTCAGTAACAAAATGTAGGACTTGAAACTGGCAGGTAAGCAACTGTGGCAGTTGCTTCCTGAATGAAATGCTAATTGACAAGGAATAAATTGTTAGCTGTTTGCTTTTCTTCTTTATAACCTGATAGGAAAGTTGTCTCTAATTTCAGCACTGCTTGTCACTCGGGTATTATGCAAACTTTTTTGACACATCCTTCAGAACACAGGAAGCCTGATCCTGTGCATGGCACTATCATTTTGTCAGTACTTTTCAACTGGAGTTGGCTTGCAGATTATCAAGTCTTTCCTATAACAAATGCAGTATGGAGTTTTAGTCTTCACAATTTCATTTACATTGTTAAGTAGTGCAGATGTTTGAACCAACAGTATAATTTACTACTATTACAACTATCATTAATATTTCAAATAACTGATAAGAATAAAATGCACATGGCCATGCCTTTTTTGCTGTGGTTTTTTTAAAAACAATGTGACACTGCATTCAAATAACTTAAAAGTTTTCCTCCCTGCCATTCCTAGATCAGTTATCTCCACATGAAATCACACTGGTAATTTTTAATCCTTCTTTCTTTCCTTCTTTCTTTCCTTCTTTCTTCCTTCCTTCCTTCCTTCCTTCCTTCCTTCCTTCCTTTCTTTCTTTCTTTCTTTCTTTCTGGAAGGGGGAAAAACAACCAACCAACCTGACCATCGTGTTTTAAATCATCACAAATACTAGTGAGTTTCAAAGAAAATTTGTTAAAAATGTACAAGTGTGCATAGTGGAATATTTTTATCTTTTTACTGGGATAATGCAATTCAAACAGTTTGCCTCAAAAGTAGTCCCCTTTCTTTGAATGGTCTGGTGGAGCAGTGGCTGTCATATTACAGGAAATCAAAATTACTGTCTAAGCAGCCCGTTCTTGCCCATATTTGACAAGCTCCTACAATTTTGAAATAATCTGGAGGTGGGCCACAGCATTACCTTACTTTCATTCCTGGTTTACTGGCAGATGAAACATTTGCTTCACTGCTTACTGTATTTTTGTAGACTTGTGCTTCCCTTTTGGCATTGCTTTAAATTGTTTAAATGCTTTTGGGGGATTCCCTCATTCTACTTGCATAAAGATCTGTCTTTTGACACAGATTCCTTTCTTCTTATTCAAAACCAGATACTACAAAAATGGTTTCCTAAAAAAATGTTTAGTTGTTTAGTTCTGTCCTTTAGGCTCACTACTCTTGGTTCATTTTCTTACATATTTACATGTTTCTTTTAAGTAATATTATTTATGTTCCACGATTTTGTTCTGTTAACAAAATTAACAATGCTAGATAGACCTATTGGCTAGTAATAGGAATTAGTAGATCCTGTCCATTTTGACATTATGTATAGTATCTTCAATAACCATACGTTTGTCAATAACCTTTTAAATGAAGTTATCCTAACCATTTTGCCAAAACCAATCAAGCATCATATTCATCTTCCCTGCTGAAACTTTAATTTCTTCCAAATTATTATTCTTGTTATTTCATTCTTAGATTTTTTTTTAATTTCCAGGTATCAAAGCTATCACAAAACAGGAATTGTTATTATCATAAAATCATGAAATCATAGCTTCCAATATAGCTGGAATTGGCCTTCATTTACATAGAGTTCTTCCCATGGATTTAAGATATTGAAAATATTGGTGCAGTATATGAGCGGATTCAAGCAATATGGCCTTTTGCAATTGACAGATTGAACTCAGTGGTGAGATTCAATTTTTTTTACTACCGGTTCTGTGGGTGTGGCTTGGTGGATGTGGCTTGATGGGCATGGCAGAGGAAGTATTCTGTAAAATCTTCATTTCCTCCACACTCCAGAGAGAGGTTACTGCAAAATCACCATTCTCTCCTGATCATCTGGAACTTGGGAGGCAAAGAATAGATGGGAGAGGATTCAGAGGTGGTATTTACCAGTTCTCAAAACTACTCAAAATTTTCAATACTGGTTCTCCAGAACTGGTCAGAATCTGCTGAATACCACCTCTGATTGAAATGGTGTTGATGCACAGATTTTATAAGTGCCGGCCAAGATTTTTGGTAAGGTTCCCAAAGTGCCAAGCACCACTGGGACTAACATGGCCAATTTGTGCCACAATCGTTCAGCTTTGATTTTCAGATCTTAATACTTCATGATCTTCTCCGATTTTTCTCTTTTGTCTGTTTTCCCTGATATTGCCTGATAAAGTCTGTCAACATCACTGCGCATATAAAGAGTGTGATTCATAGATCTTGCTATCCAGGGCTTTTACTTCTGCTTGAGTCCAGTCTGCTATTCCAGATGTCTAACTAATGATTGGAATTATCCAGGTGTTAATTGTCCACATGTTAAATTGTTAACATCAAATAATTGATGTTATTTCCTCCACTAAGTTTGGACTTAAAGGTTTTCATTGTTGTAATGTATTCACTTCTAACTTTGTGACTTCACTGTGCTTGGTGTTGTCAGCCTGAAGAATGCCCGAGAAATTGTAATGATTGTTTTCATCTAGACTCTTGATGTTATTTCCATAGGGCGCCTTGATTCTTTCAGTTTTCACTATTTTTCCTTTTTTGATGGCAAATGTGACACAAATGTGTCTAGTCCAAACTCTATTGCAATATTTTGGCTGTATAATACAGACAGTACTGAGCAGTTATTCTATTATAAGAGCTGTGGTGGCACAGTGGTTATTGCCACTAAGTCTATTGCAAGCTAAGTCTGCTGACTGCCAGCAGTTTGATCCTGACTGGCTCAAGATTGACTCAGCCTTCCATCCTTCTGAGGTGGGTAAAATGAGGACCCAGATTGTTGGGGGCTATAGGCTGATCCCGTAAGCTGCATTGAGAGGGCTGTAAAGCACTATGAAGTGGTATATAAATCTAAGTGCTATTGCTAGTTAAGATTTTATTTTTACTATACAGCTTCAGATTGTCCATGTGAAGGAGATAAGATAGTCTAGTAGATGTTTTTGAGGTTTGATAGCCATGGCCTGAGTTATTTAGTACTAGCCGTTCCCAGCCACGCGTTGCTGTGGCCCAGTCTGGTTAAATGGCCAACCGGTTAAATGGCCAATCAATCTGTGTGTAGATCCACACCTGCACACACAATTACCGTATAACCCCCTCCCTACTTACCTGCTGTATTTCTCCCTCTCCCTCTCTATCCCTCTACCTACCTACCTACCTACCTACCTACCTACCTACCTACCTACCTACCTACCTACCATATTTCTCCCTCTCTCTATCCCCCTACCTGCCTACCTACCTACCTACCTACTACATTTTCCCCTCCCTCTCTCTATCCCTATAGCTGCCTACCTACCTACCTACTGTATCTTATGGACAGAGTATTTTATCTCATAAAAGATGACATAATACCTGTGGCCCACTGCTCTCTCTGTATCCTTTTTTGCAATTTTTCACATTTCCATTGCGTGTACCTGGCACAAGTGTGACATCTACAAACTCTATATATATCATTGGTGCCGTATTTGAAAGGAAGGTTGTGTGAAAATTTGGAAGCGATTGGTGCAGTACTTTCGGAGATTAGCAGTTTTGAACAAACTCAGTTACATTTTTATTTATATAGATTGTTGACAGAGGAATCAGAACAATGACAAACAATAGTGTTAAAACTGAGTCTCCTTTCTTGATATTAATCTCTCTCAGTCTACCACCATTGACCAGCAATGGTGTCTTTCATTTTTCCATTGAACTTTGTGCAATGATGCACATATTCTGATGTTTATAATGACTCAGGTTATTTCTAGACACTTGATTATCCAATCTTGTGGAATCTCAACACTTTCTTGTAGTCAATCCATGCTATATTCAAGTTTGTCTTCATTCTCTTCATTCTCTTGCAGTTTTCCAAAATTGTCTTGTTGATTAGAAGCTGAGCTTTTTTTCTTCTGCTGTTTGAGCAGTTTCCTTTCTGCTCAGGTGGAAAAAGCTTATTTTCAACTAGATGCTGTTGGACTGTATCTGTTACCACACCAGTTAGCAATTTGAAAGTTGTTGGTCAGCAGGTAATTGTCCTGTGGTGTCCCGGTGATGTCCCTTTCGCTGGATCTTTCATCATCAATATTATTATTTTTACCTTGGAATTTTATGAGTTCATGAAGTCCTAATATTTTTCTCATAGCATTTTCAGAAAAAAAAGTTAAGAATATATTATTCCTTCTATACAATGTCTAATTGCAACCATGCTGATTTCATTTACTAGTTGCTTCTGTATTTCAGGCTTGGCAGATTTAGTTTATGTTCAGTCACACTTTGCATATATATAATAAAAAGAGTTACAGAAAGTATCTCTGTTCATAAAATAAAGGAAATCAGCAGTGCAACTTATCAAACATTTCCTTACATTTCAGTAAAAGCATTAAAAACCTCTTTTGTGAATTAAACTACTGAAATATTCCCAGATAGTCAAATACTGAGATTGTGGAAATTATAGCTTTTTATAAAAAAAAACGAAAAGAAAAAAGAAACATCGACAGATTTTCAATGTCAACAGTATAATGTGCCAAATCACACTGAATATTTGTTTGTGTAAGAGCATGAGACTGTTCCTCCTTTTTCTTTTTAATGTGTCCGCATGATGCTTGTTGCCACATCTCCATGACTTAAACAGAGTCAACTTACATTACAATATGGAAAAGGACTGTGATAATGTTGTATATGATAGCATTCCACTTACGATACTTTTTATTTTATCAAGATATTACAATTACAATTACACACACACACACACACTTTTGTTCAAAGTGACAGGTTATTATTGCTGCACATGGCTATTCAGAGGTCCCTGTGTGGATCTCTTACCAACTCACGCCATGGAGAATGCCTACCTCACATGTGGATTCAGCTGCCAGCTGGACATATTCTGCAGATGAAAGGTTGTTTCAAGCAGAAAGTGCCTTGGGCTAACCTTGTTAGAGAATTAAAGGTCAGAATAATAGTGTCATACTACCGGTTGAAGGAAAAGAACGTTTCAAATATTTGCCATATCATTAATTACAAGAGATGTGCATTCTGACAAAAGATGTGATCCTGAATCAATGTCAGATTTGGTCCTTCAACAAACAGAACAATGGGGGAGGGAAAAACATGATTCAGAGATCCAGCATTATAGTGTTCATTGATATCAGCTATTTTTCTGTTCATCAATATTTGATAAACACGCAAATCATTGTTCAGAGGTATGGATTCATAATCTTCCTACTAGAAATCTTCACACACACACACACACACACACACACACACACACACACACACACAGAGAGAGAGAGAGAGAGAGAGAGAGAGAGAGAGAGAGAGAGAGAGAGAGAGAGAGAGAGAGAGAGAGAGAGAGAGAGAGAGAGAGAGAGAGAGAGTGTGACAGACAGACAGACTTACCTATTACTTAAAAATGTTTGGCATAACTGGATACAATTTGTAGGTATGTTTTTGCCTCTTCTAATTAGCATCAAGCTTATCAAATTTAGATCCTTGCTTTTAAAAATGGATCCTTAGCTTCAGTTTTCATACAAACACCCCCACCCAAAAAACCCCATTTTTGTCAGATGCTATGTTAGCCATATATAGCATTAAAATGCTAACCAGGTTTATGAGCCAGGGAATTATGAGAAAAGCTAGGGTGAATCAGAGTGCTGAAGTTTGAGAGGCAGCATTCAGTGCAAAAGAAACAGTTTCAGTTGATAATTAATATTCTGGCTGAAATTTGAGGAAAAGGAGACTAAAGAGAATTTACCCATGCTCCAAACTGTTTTACATCATATTTCTTTTTATTTATAAAAAGGATGCAGAAAGTAGGTGTCCTGTCTTCGGAATAGTCCTGTGATATTTCACATCAAAGTTTGCCTGCACACATAGCATAATAGCCTATTGCAGTGATGGGTAACCTTTTTGTCATCGCAGGCCGAAAGCAATGAAAATAATGCAATGTGCGTGTAAATCCTCGTGTGCCCCGCCCACGTGCATGCAATCCCCCTCACCCATTTTTTGGCTTCCAGGTTGGTGCAGGAGGCTTTCCAGGCCCAAAATGGGGTGTGGGGACACGTGCAACTCCCCCCCCCCCAATTCTGGGTCTGGAAAGCCTTCTGCACCAACCTGGAAGACAAAATGGTGCACAGGGGGTGCACGCACTCCCACACCCCATTTTGTGCCTGGAAGGCCTCCTGTGCCAACCTGGAAGCCAAAATGGAGCGCGGGGGTGCTGTGTGAGCCCCCAAAATGCAATTCAAGTGCCCCCACACATACCCCCTGCCCCCTGCACATGTGTGTGCATATCCCTCATATGCACCTCACCCCCACACATGGGCGGCAGAGACCCGAAGACCAGCTGGCTGGTGGGAGCTGGGCTCTGTGCCTGCAGAGAGGGCTCTGCGTGCCACTGGTGGCACGTGTGCCATAGGTTCACCATCACGGGCCTGGTGAGCTCTAGTGAAGCCACTGATTGTGATTAAAGCTATAGTTGTCAATCACAGTACTGCACAGCCTCTTGGGGAAAATGTTCCAATGAATACGGTTACATTTTTATTTATTTTATTTTATTTATCATCACCTGTGTCTCTGTGGCCCACCGAATCTCTGAAGCAAAGCTATCAAAGAGTTAGATTTCACAAAAGCCATCCCTGTAATGCAGGGATGTCCAAACTTGGGAACTTTAAGACTTGTGGACTTCAACTCCCAGAATTCATAGCTGGCTGGGGAATTCTGGGAGTTGAAGTCCACAAGTCTTAAAGTTCCCAAGTTTGGACATCCCTGCTGTAATGGAATCTCTCAAACCAGCCACATTTAGTACTGGATACAGAATTCAGCTGAATTTGGCCAATCTCTATGATACTTAGAAAGCTATCATTTGCACCACAGACGAGGGCCAGTCTCTGCATTCTAGGACTGGCTCTTAAGAAATAACGTCCCAATTTTCATCGTGATTTCTTTTTTTTTTCTTTTGAAAGTGTAATTTTATTTTTTTTTATTTTTTTTTTAAAAAAATCTGATTTTAATTTTTTGTTTTAAAAATCATCTTTTTTGCCATTTTTTTTAGAAAAATGGAAACAAATGCCATTTCTGTGTGTGTTCCTAGTTTTGATCTATATGTAATAAGACCCTACTGTGAAAGTATGAATTTTTGTGTGTGTGTGATAAGCTTTGTATAATTACAGTAATGAATGCAGACATTACAGCTTGAACTGTGATTGTGTACATTTCTTAATTTCTCATAATTTCCAAAAGTAATCTGAAAAGGGTTTTATAACTCAAATACTTTAGTCCCTTCTTCTTTTTCTATTTTTAAGAATTCTATCATTTCACATAAAGTACCCATCAAGAACATATTATCTCAATAAACTTAAATATCAAGTGATTTTATTCTGAGTCGTGTTAATATTAAATCAGACTTTCACGAGATAATCCCTGGGATCATGTGATCCCTTTCAGCACCAAAATTCAGTGGTTTCACTCCCCGCTGGCACTGCCATAAGCCGAAATAGCTGTTTCTGTAGACAAGACAAATCCTTTTGAACTACATGAGACATGCCATTAGGGGCTGCTGTGGTATGCAGAAATTGGAAGGATGCAGGTATTTTCTTGCATTTGGCATTATTTTTCTTCACATACAGAACATTTTTGAACCTAAGTCATAATGATATTAATTGATTTTAATGTTCAACATAGAATAGTTGGCATGGTTTTCATAGTTCAGTAGAGTATTTAGCATTTATTCCTTTGTTTTTCTTTGATTAGTCATTAACAATTCATTCAATAAATAAAGGCTGCACCAGCATTACCAATCACACTAGATGGTGGATGCTGAGTATCAGCAACAGTTTCTCCCATCTTCTCTTGGGGAAATCAAAACTGGGGAGACACACAACCTACTTGGCACACAATACATTGACTTGTTCAACTCATGCTTAAGGATAGATAGTCCTGTCGCCAAAGCTGAAGTTAACAGTCAACTGTCCATCCAGTTGGCCTATGTATTTGTATTTGTGGGATGGATGAACTGAAATTATTTCCCCCTCCCTCTTTTCCTGCCTCAGGCAGGAAAATGTCTGGGGCCATCCCTGTCTAATTCTCACCCGTAGCAGTAATAATAGCACTGACATCCCATGTCTTCAGTGCGGATGCAATCGCTATTCAACAACCTGACTTGCGCAGACAGAACCCCAATTAGAATGAAGAGGTACTGTGATGTCCCTTCATGTGCAGAGTATAAAGTTACATAAATGTCCTTGCTTGTTGGCATTTAATTTACCAGTTGCCTCTGTAGTGGAGCTTTGGCAGATTCAGCTTAAATCTGAAAGACAAGCTGTCATCCTGAGAGTCTGCTGCCTACTGCCGAAATTGAGAGTCTTGGCAGATATGCAAACGGTAACTGGGTTTGAGTTGTTTTGATTACAAGTTAAACAGAAAATCATTGGCAGGGCCAATATATATCTGCAGAGAGGTTTGTGTTTTTTGGCAATCAATTGCAGAGGCATTTTCATGGTTTTAGCGGTCCTCGGTAGACTTTGCATGCATCTTTCAAAGAAAGTCCACCATTATGCCTGGTCTCAGTGTTTTAGGAACATGAGGAAATTTGTTTGGAGAGGCATTTATTCCCAGATTCAGGAATGTAAATCACATTGACTGATGGAAACAAAACTTCAGTTTATCAAGTGGACGAGGAATGGCTGGACTTCAGTGGAAGAAGGCATGTTTTGCATGGAAATCAGGCCCTTGTTCAGTTTCAAGAAACTCTGAGTGGACTTAGGAAATACCTCTTTCTGAATCCCTGGGTATCAGCTATCTGCCGAAGTAGACAAATGGAATGAAATGGTTATGAAATATTCTCTCTCTCTCTCTCTCCTTCTCTCTCATTAAAGCCTTAGACTTGGGGAAGTAAAAGTATTCCCTAAAGTGAAATCAACTCCAGATGACTCCAAAGACTCTCTGTGTTTGTTTCTCTTCTTTGCAACAACATTGAAGTGGCTTGCCACTGTCTTGTTTCAGGATTTTAAAAAATAAATTCTCAATCTACTACTACTTTACTTTATTATCATTGTACGTGTATACACAATTTATACATACAACAAAATTCACATAACACCCAGAGACTAGGCCCAACACACATAACAATCCCCAAACACCCCCCACCCCCCAAAAAAATTCCCTGACAGTAAACTATCCAAGCATGCACATGGCAGACCAAGTAGGGCTGTCCAATAGCTCACTGATAATGGCCCTTTAGTTCATTTAGTTCAGTTCTAGCCTACAACCCAGGAATTTCCTGATGGCCAGTCCTTTAGGAAATAGCCAGGGTTAGGGTTAGGATTAAGGTTAGGGTTAGGAGTTAGAGTTACGATTAGGACCAACATGGGGGGGGGGTTGTTTGTTTTATTGTAGTTGTTTGTGATCTGCCAATGTCAACTGGCAACCTCAAGTTCATCCTCAGCCAAAGATGATTTTGAGTCTTACTATCTCTGCCTATGTACAATCAGCCTGAATCAATACATTTGAGAATGAAGAGTTCTTCATTGAAGTTTATGGACAATAATCTACCATGTTCATCCAGGTTGGTAAATAGATGTGTTTTGGCTTTCCTTTCTACGGCTGGAAGAATGACTTTCACACCTAAGCCAGGACTAGAAGGCATAGTTGGCTGCCACGAATAGGTGGGGGAACAGCAAGCCTGTATGATGATGTTATTGCCATTGTTCTATGCAAACAGGGTTTTTGACAGATTTCTGTCAAGACTGGTAATGCATAACAAGCAAGTATTTATTTACAGAAGGAAGAATGTGTGCAAGCGAAGGCCTTTTATTAGAATGATAGAAATCTGCAGAACAAAGTTCTTGGCAAGGTCCCAAATGTAAGATATGCGTGTTTCTTTTTTGTGTGTGCATTTGCATTTTAAAGATAGATCTGAATGCAAAACAATATCAGTATCTTTCCAAGTGGATCTAAAATAACTTTATTTGATTTGAGTCAATAATTTGGCAATTAAAACAGTAGAAGTCTCTCCATTTTCTCCTCCTCTTCCCTCTTCTCTATCAATTCAAATATATAAACGAAGCTTACTTTGTTTGGAAGTTTTCTTGCTTCTCCTCTTATTAAATAACTATCTTCCCCAAATTTCATCCAAAAGAATCGACATTATCAGGACTACTTTACAACATTAATTTATACATCACTCTATTTGATGCCACATATATTAAGTTAAATTAATTCAACAACATTCCTTTTGGTCTCATTCTACATTCTAAATACCTCAGAAAATTGAAAATCTCAGGCCTTGTCTCATGCCTTTATATATTTGCCCATCTGTCTAGCATTGATTGCATTTTTAGAGACCACTTACACATGCCAACTCTCTCTGGAAATGATATACCTTACCACTCTTTTTTCTTACAATGCAAATATTTCTGTGCAATGCAGATCTTATTTTTCCAAATACATGGGCTGTTGATATATGACTGAGAAAAGAAGATGGAATTTTAGATATTATACCATAAGTGCTTAAAAGTTTTTTTTCCCTTGAGCTGATTGCTAGGTAGATTAATTTTACGGGCTTCTTTTATGGGTGTAACATTTCAAGATGAGAAAGCCATGCTTCTGAATTTTAGTTTTGGCTGATTTCATGGGCATCTTTTTTATTACCATAAAGTTAAAATTTAATTACCTTTCCCCTTAGAGTCTTTGCTTAGTTCTTTAATCAAATAGCCTCCAACATATGTTCTCATCCTCCACACCCATTTTTTTTTTAAAAACCCATGCAATGCAAACAAATTGACACTTTATTAAAAGACAGTCACCATCAGCAATGCAATGGAACAAAACGGTCAATTCCTGAGTAAAAAACAATTTTCAAAAAGAAAATTAATTTTTTTTAATTAAATTAAATTACAAAAATTCTTTTTTAATTAAAAAAAGAATCATCACTTTATGCTATGTACTATTCAGATACAGGCAAGAGTCACAACAGCAACTTTACAATGTGTTGGCAAGGCTATCATATCATAATACTGTACATTCGGAGCTGTGTGAAAGCTTTTACTCAGGGTGCCATAAAAAGAAACATATCCCGCTCTGTTTCTATATTACCCCTAATGTAGATTTACAACGTAAATGTACCCAGAATGTATTTTAACAATGGCGTGTATTTATGTTGGAAATATGTGCTTGATGGTATTTCTGAAATACTCCCTAGAAGTGGCTTTTATGAAGTAAAAGGAGTCTTCCCCATACAGTGGTATAATTACATACAAATAAAGCTTTTAACAGAATGAATTATTTGGTTGGACACACAATCAGACTGGATATTCAGACTGATTTGGCATTTTTATCCATCTATTGAGTCCTTCCCAACCACCTTGATAGGAAGATGTTAATATACAACAGTGCTAAAGGTATCATTGCAGGATGTAAACTATTCCAAATACAACTGCCTTTTGCAATTGATTGACAATGATTTTGTCAATGGCAATGGTGTTCAAGTAGTGATCCAGCTGTTTGGTGATTGACCCAAGGCACCTAATTATTATTGTTATTATTATGGTTCATTGCACTGTCAGCCACAGTCACCAACAAATAATACCAATAGTAAATAACGTCTCGGGTGCAATCCCAAAACAGCTAGAGCACAACAGGAACACCATTGGCATTGACAAAATCACCATCAGGGATATTGAGTCTATGTCACCTTTTATGCCAAGAAATGCTTTAAGCCTCACACAAATCTCACTGGTGGCTACAAGGTAGAGCCTGAAGGTTTCTGATCAATGGATGCCCTGGGACTCATCACCACTACCATCACAGCCATTTTATGAGCAAGCAAATCTCCCATGGCAGTCATTTTGCAACTACATTTACTATATGCTCCGAAAAGCCAAATGTGCTCAAAAAATGGCCTATGCCTGAACTATACATCAGGTCATTAAAATCGATAAATTGATTAATGTGGCTGTGTCGTATTTTACTGTCAGATTGTTTAACAGATATGGAATACGATACCTTTTTTTTTTTACCTCTGGAAAAAAACACACAGAAGCTCTTGTAAAATAAATAGGTTTAAATGAAAATGCCATTGTGTACCATTAATCTGTAGAGCTCTTTCCCAATGGAGATAGAAATGGATATTCCATTTCTTTTGATTGCATCTTAATGGGATTTTTTTTTGTGTCTTTTGTTTTTATTTTGCAGATCAATATCTTCTTCAGGGTGCAGCAGCTGCATGCATGTTAACCAGTAATATGCTTTGATATTAATTCTCAGTAAGTATGAAGATAGCTCCTTTTTCTTTTATTTCACCCAGAACTGTGTCACTAAAGATCAGTGTCATGTCTAATGCTGTTACCATGAAGATCTATATATTTGTTCCATGCTTACTGAGATAATTTCTAATGTTTCCAAATTTAGTTAAAAACTATTTCAATAGCCACAAGAGAAAAAACTGATTATCCTCTATTAGTACTCATAAGAAATGACTTTTATTCTTTTCAGAGATGCAGTCCCAGCAAAAAAAAAAGTCCATTGGCCCTCCACTGCTATACTTTTTTTTTTTTTTAAAGTGCCTATTTGATACAGGGTTCACTAAATCATACAGAGATTCTATGAGATCCAGACACTGATTATCAACAGGCTGATTAAAAACACGATTGAATCGTTTTTCTTAAAAATTATTGATTCTTGGTTTACAATAGAATCGAAGCAATTAAAGCAATCATTTAAAACAATTGATAAATGTATATATTGAAATGCAGCCTAAATTATACAAAATAAATTAAGCAATAAACAATGGTAAGACATGAAAGCAGCAATAAACAACCATGGAAGCATGGACACATTAAAGCAGAGGTCTCCAACCTTTGCAACTTTAAGTCTGAAGGACTTCAGCTTCCAGACTTCTCCAGCCAGCTTTGCATTAAAGCGTATGTAAGATTTATTTCATTATATTGTCAAAAATGAGTTTTGACCTAAGGGTTAAGTTAACCAGGCTACAAACCAGGAGACTGTGAGTTCTAATCCCACTCTAGGCATGAAAACCAGTTGGGTGACCATGGGCTAGTCACTCTCTCTCAGACCAACCCACCTCACAGGTGGGTTGGTCTTCCTCCTTCTATTTTGTGCAGAAAATAGAAGGAGGAAGGAGTATTAGGTATGTTCACTACCTCCTATTACTTATACCTATAATAAATGTGAGATCCTATTGATTTAACAACCGGTTCGCTGAGCGCACAGTTTACAGAAAAATAACCTTCCACAGCCGCGCGGGCAGTTATGGGAGCCTCTAGGTTCTCCCATGTAACACCGCTCCTGCGCGAGCTGCACTGGCTGCCTGTCGTCTTTCGGGTGCGCTTCAAGGTGTTAGTTACCATCTTCAAAGCGCTCCATGGCACGGGACCTAGCTATCTGCGGGATCGCATTCTGCCTCATACATCCCTGCGACCGATTCGCTCCCACAGAGAGGGACTTCTCCGGGTGCCGTCCACTAGGCTGTGCCAGCGGGCGACGTCCAGGGGAAGGGCCTTCTCTGTGGCGGGCCCGACCCTCTGGAACGACCTTCCCCCCGAAATCAGAACGACTACCGACCTTCGCTCCTTCCGACAGCTTTTAAAAACTCATTTCTTCCGTTTGGCTGGCCTAGGGTAATTTTAATTAGTTATAGTGTTAAGGGGTTTTAGGGACCGTTTTTAGTTTTTATAGATGTTTTTAGTGCAGGATATGTTTAATTGTGTTTTTAAATTTTGTACTCTGTGTTTATTGTTTTTTAATTCTCCTGTGCCCCGCCTCGAGTCCCTCTGGGGAGAGAGAGCGGGTTAGAAATAAAAATTTATTATTATTATTATTATTATTACTGCTGGGGAGGAAAACAGCTGAGGCGTGACAATCCACTCTGCCATGCCTGTCAGCTGAGCTTCAGAAAAGGGAATATAGATGAGTATAGCGCAGGGGCGGGCGGGCCCAGCTGATAGTTGGAGCTACCAGTTCACCAAACCCATGCAAACTGGTAGAAATAAATAATGAACTTAGGCTGGTTTGACCATTAGGCTGGTTGGACATTTCCTTCTTGCAGAACTCAGCCAGTAATTTAGTTGACAGGGAAGCTGATTTTGGAGTGATAGTAATTATACATTGGAGATGAACTGGAGGAATTCTTGTTTAAGTTGGACCAAATATCACATGGGGATGTCTTTCAGAGGGATTTGAAATGATACTTTGCATCAGTGGGTGCAGGGAAGGAGAGAGTTTATTTATCTTCTTCCATTGCACCTGCTCAATGCTTCATCTGGCATCTTCATCAAAATACTGGCAGAGGAGAGGTGGGACTATTAGAGGCTTAGTGTAAGCAATTTTCGCCACTCTGTTCAGATAAAATAAATTGGATTTGTCCCCCACTTGTACTCCATTGTTGAGTCAGATCATAAGTAATCTTAGCAACTGCATCTTGGGTTATTACAGATTCTTTTCAGCTCGTAGATCTGGAGGACATGAGCAGTATGCAGGGGGAGATAAGGGATTCCACTTGCTTGTGTGATCCTTGACCCTTTTGGTTAGTCACATCTGACAGGACTCTCTATTAAAAGTCTGTAGAGTTTGAGTCTGTGTTAAGACCTACAGTATCTTATGGGCATGTGTATGTTTGAATACTTAATATTTATTTTAAAAAGTTTTATTGGAAAAGCCCCTTTTTAACCTCAACTGAGTATCATCTTGATTAACCAGTCTCAGATATGCTATTTTTAGCTCAGATTATGAGGGTTCACGTGTATCTTAAAAAAAAAAATTATGAAGCCATTTCAACTTGGATTTCATCTGCCAAATCCCATACAGATGGCAAACCATGGAAGTGAATAGAATATGGATTTCAGGACTGTGTATTTAATGCTGATTGTGGTAAAAAGCAGAATCTTGGAAACTGAAAGAATACATTCCCAGCCTCAGATACATTGAGTTAATTAAGGCAAAGCCTGTTTGAAAAGCTTTTTTCCCCATGTCTCTCACATCTGGACTATGTTGCCTCTTTTTTGATAAACCACATGTCTCACCCCATGCTTTTCAGATGGCTTTGATTGACTTGGTAGCGGATCTATGTCAGGAACTAGATGAAATACAACTTTGTTAGTTCTCCTGGTCCACTCAGTCAATTTTTGGTACAAAAGAGTGATCCCACCAGATGGTCCAGAAGGATACCATATTCAACGATATAAAAAGCTGCTAAATAATCCAAGAGGACTTCTTACTTGACTTTTGTCTTTCCTGATTAATTAAATGTGGTCCCATAATTAAGGGAGGTGTTTAAGAGAACGCTGTTCTCACTCACTGCCTGCTGGAAAAAAAGGCAATTATAATGTTTAAAAAGACCTCCCCCTTCCCCCACCTGTCACTGGTTTTGTGGGCAGAAACTAGGGCAAAATGTGTATTTGCATAATTATAGCTACTGCACAATCGTTCCGGAGCCTGTCCATTTTAGCAACAGTTATGCCTATTATCAATTGGACACAATTGAAAGGAAGGAACATGCACCTTATGTGGGACATTTTCTGTCCCTTGAACATTTTCTGGAAATTGCCTTGATTATTATATTTATCAAGCTTTGATTATTGCAATGCACCTTATGTGGAGCTATCGTTGAACATTTTCTGGAGATTGCTATTAGTTCAACATTACAGGGTTGATATTATCCCTGTACTAAAAGATCTACTCTCACAACCAGTTCCCTATAAATTTAGATAATAATAATAAATAATAATAAATTTATTTATATACCGCCTCCTCTCCCCGAAGGGACTCGGAGCGGTGCACAGGGAATAAAAACCAATATAAAATACATAGAAAAAATAAATAGTTAAGAAACGAATTAAACAATTGTCCCTGCGCTAAAATCCCCTAAATTAAATTACACTAAAACCCCTAAAACCCTATAAAAAGACGGGAGCCTAACCTAGGCCGGCCAAGCAGAAAAAGTGTGTTTTGAGTTTTTGACGGAAGGAGCGGAGGTCCGTAGTTGTTCTAATTTCGGGGGGAAGGTCGTTCCAGAAGGCTGGGCCCGCCACAGAGAAGGCCCTTCCCCTGGGCGTCACCCGCTGGCATAGCCTAGTGGACGGCACCCGGAGTAGTCCCTCTCTGTGGGAGCGGATCGGTCGCAGGGATGTATGGGGCAGAATCCGATCCCGCAGATAACTAGGTCCCGTGATGTTGGTGTCATCCTTTAAAATCCTACATTGCCTGACTGGATGCAGGACTAAATCTCCTACTGTGAATCTACCCGGCTGCTTGTTCAACAGGAGAGGCTTTTTTTTTTTTTGAAAGTGCCTCCACTACCAGAAGATTGACACTAGGGTTCATGAGCAAGATCCTTCTCCTTGGTGGCTCCCAGTTTAAGGATCCCATTTCCTAAGGAGGTGCATTTGGCTCCACTATCCCACTAGTTAGCAGGGCAAGAGTTTAAAGGTTAATAATTTTAACGTAAGATTTTGTTGCATTCATTTACCTTTTTCTCGTATTTTGTATTTTTGTGTTTTTAAACCACCTGGAAGTTGGGAGTGTTGTGAGTGAACACAAAAGTGAAAGTCTGTCTGTCTGTCTATCCGCCTGCCCGTCTGTCCTTCCGTCCATCTCTCCCTCCCTCCCATCCATCCATCCATCATCTATCTCTATCATAACTTTGTTTGGCACTGTGTTTGTGGGTGTTACCCACAAACACAGTTTGAGTTATACTTCCTTGTGAATGGAATGCTAGCTTTAAGGAGGTTTATCTGATATCCATTTTGTTAGCTTTTTGGAACCAGGTAACATATTCCTTGCTTTTTAAATATCTGAGGATTTACTTCTCTTCTATTAAAACCTAAAATGACATCTTGGGGTGAAGGTGGTGACTGTCTACACTACAGTCAGTGGAAGACCTCCATAGTTTTGCCTTTCATAAAATGGTCAGAGGGATTCATGGAGTTGTCATGCTATGGCCTGTCACCTTAGAGCAGACACACAAAGGAATGGAACAACCAATGCACCAGTGTCAAATCAGAGACTGAAAAAGATTCTTCCAGAAATACAGCATCCACAAAACATCCATTACCTCACAGAAATGAATCTGTATCTTATTACTTTGACAGAGAAAGATCCTTGGCTATAAATTATCTTCATTTTCTTTTAAATTTGTCTTCCATCCTCACAGATATCAAGATCAATTTGTTCTTGTACTAAGCCTGCTAAAGCAGTTGAGTAAAGTGAACAGAATGTTCTTCATGCAAACAAATGAAGTGTTAATGCTACTTTTAGATATCGATTCCTCATATTATTGTACTTTCTACCCAACTGCTGTATAAAATATCTGTCAGTCAGACAAGCATCGGTCTCTTTGCTCCTTTATCTGTGCAAGAAATGAATGCAAACTGAATTTTACTGCAGCTCTGAAAGTTATTGTAATAACTTTTTCCTATTGTTAACCATTGGATGTAGCTTATTTTAAGAAAGGGCTGTGGGAGGGAGGGAGGGAGGGAGGGAGGGAGGGAGGAAGGAAGGAAGGAAGGAAGGAAGGAAGGAAGGAAGGATCAAGGGAGGGAGCAAGGGAGAGGAAGAGAAAACTATTTAACTTTTGTTGTCAACAAGTGTGTGCTGCAAATTGGCAAGGAGAACAATCAGACTCTGTCTTTGGATTCAAGATATGTCAAAATGAAATCCTGCATAGCATGTAATTCATGGAGTTTGACAGTGTAGGCTAGAGGCTCATGTACATAATCTGCTCTGTTTTAAGAAAGACACACACAAAATAAATACAGTGGGTACATTGTGTTAACACAGTAAAATATGTACATATTAGAGAAAATGTATATTAAACCTGACTACTAGGGTAAATTATGCACAACAAAAGTGGCAGATTTTATTTTGCATGTTTCTACAAAAAAAAATGACTCTGAAATTTAATGGATAAATAGTTGAATGGATGCCATTCTGACATAAGGGGATTTAAGAAAGATCCCACTCTGCCCTACCGCATAAGCTTGAAAGTTTTAGTAATGATTCATACTGAATATAATGGCTTGCAGAAAATATTGCAGTCTCTAGAGATTGAAGTAAATGTAGAAAAGAAAACCAAAATAACCCCAGTTTTCTTTTCTTTAATACAACATGGGACACAGAGAAACTTGGACATGGTTTTAAGAGAGTCTGTTTATATGCTCTTCAATGATAATATTAGTATTTCTGGAATCCCTGCAGTATCTCTTTACTGATTTGGTCGACCTTGAAGGGCTGACATTTATTGACTTGCAATTAAACACAGCTTGAGGTTATAGAAAATGAGTCCATTGCACTAAACCTCTTTCATAATAGTGTCAAGCTTCAAAAGACTTTTGCTGTTGCAACTATTAACCACAATGGTTAGAGTGTAGTACTGCAGGCTACTTCTGCTCCCTTCCGGTGGCCTGAAATTTGGCAGTTCGAGTCTCACTAGGCTCAAGGTTGACTCAGCCTTCCATCCTTCCGAGGTGGGTAAAAGGAGGACCAAAGTTGTTGGGGGCAATATGCTGACTCTCTAAACTGCTTAGAGAGGGCTGTAAAAGCACTTTGAAGTGGTATATAAGTCTAAGTGCTATTGCTATTATCACATCTCAGTTTGCTAACAAACTATGGGGGGAGGGAAATAGAAAATTTCCCAGACGTCAAGGACATTTTGGCAGGTGTTTACCAAAGCCAAAAAAAGACTTTCCCATAACAATATCCAGAGACCGTATTGGACAATGTGACCTGAGCTAATTGGAGGGGTGGGATGGGGGTGGAATTTGAACTTTAAGCTATAGGGGTTAGTGAGGGAAAGCTCTAGATCTGGTTTTGCCTTCAAATGTGCCAAAATGTTGTACTCTATAAAGTTTTGCATAAAGAGATTGGACTGTATCAATCAGACTTGCTTTGATTGGGTTCATCAGTCAGAACCTTGACAGTAATTAGCTAAAAATCCTTATACCTATTTTTCTAAAAAAAAAATTCCCAAGGAGTAGGTTTCCAATATCTGAAACTGCACAACAAACAGGGAAAATAGAAAATTTTAAATATTATCTTAATATGAAAACCTCCAAATTTATCTTGTTTACAATCTGCCAACTTTGTCCCAAAGGAAGAGACAGCTAAAGCCACATTTCATCTAATCCTGACAAATATAATCTAATTCTGTCATAATAAAAAATGTTATAGACACGACTCTTAACTCTCCCCAATTTCCCACTTCCAATTCACACAAGTCTATCACCAAAACTCCTAGACCTGATTCAAAAAGATTTACTATATCTGTAAATCTTAATTCTGTTCAGTGATAAAATTTTACATCTCTCTGGGACATTCTTTGATAGCTGAAAGGAGATAAAAATCTTCACTTTCTCTGACTCTCTCTTTAGAAGTTGAATAAAGTGTCACCTAAATTGGTCTAAGTCAAATCAGTATTCTTCCTCTTAATCTATCAAGATTTGGGGGAGAGAAATGCAACATAATTCATATTACAACTGATTCATGTGTATTCATTGTAACAGTTAAATGATAACATAATCTGAAAAAATGTTTTACTTAAACAAAATAAAAGCAATATTTCTTCTTTGTGCTAAATTCTTTTTTTCCCTTTACTTATGTCAGCATTTTATAAATTCTAATAATTAAAATTGTATTTGTCTAACGTTTCACAATTAGTTGTAGAACTATAACATGGAAACAATTCACTAACTAAATTTATTTTCCAGATGCTAAATACAGACATTCTTGGCAGAGTTTTGTTTCTGTAATACAGTAATTCTTTCTCTTCTTTAATTTATATTGTTTCTTTTATACCATTCTGTGTAGAATTTCTGGTAAGCTTTCAGCATCAGGTTTTATTTTTTGCAAAATCAGATTCAGTCATATGAACTACTCATAACTATGACTACTCTTAAAGTCATTCATTGCAGTTAAGTGATACTTGATTAACTAAAGACAAATGAGGAAATGATCATCAGGTACTTGAGAAAATATTATTCTATACACTAATGTATTTCAAATGTCAGATATCAAGAGGATTGAAAAATACTTGTTAAAAATTCAAACCCTGTGTACTAGGCAGTTTGAAAATTATTTTCTAATTTGTCTGTGGCTGTTTATGCCTATCTTTGTGCGCTTGGTTTCTTGTTTAACTATCCTACTAACATTATTTAAAATATTTAAACTACAGATAGTCCTTGACCAGTTGTTAATGACTGTTCAAAGTTAAACAGCACTGAAAAAGTGATTTTTTACTTTTTCCCCACACTTACAAGCTTTGCAGCATAGCTACAGCCGAATGATCAAAATTTGAACACTTGGCAACTGGCATGTATTTATGTCTGCTGCAGTGCCCTAGGGTCATGTGATTGCCTTTTGTGATTCTCTTACAAGGAAACTCAACGGGGAAGTCAGACTCACTTAATAACCATGTTACTAACTGAACAACTGCAGTGATCCATTTAACAACTGTGGCAAGAAATGTCATAAAATAGGGCAAAACTCACTTGACAGCTGTCTTGCTTAGCAACAGAAAAAATTGGAGTCAATTGTGTTTGCAAGTTGAGGACTACCTATAACCGTGATGGTGAACCTATGGCACGTGTGCCATAGGTGGCACGCAAAGCCATTTCTGAGGGCATGCGAAGTGTTGCTCTGTCAGCTCCAGCATGCATGCACACGCTGGCCAGCTGATTTTCGGCCTTGGTTTTCAGGTCTTATCGGGCCCACCCAAAGTTGGAAAGTTGGACTTACCGTGCCCACCCAAAGTTGGAAAATGGGCCGTTTCTGGCCTCTGGAAGGTGGGCGTTTTCACTCCCCCCATGCTCCAAGAAATTTATTATTAAAAAGAAAGTTGTGCATGCATGCATGGGGCAGCAGGGCGGGGTGTCACGTATGCATGCAGAGGGGGCATGGCATGGGGGGATTAAATTATGGGGTGGGTATCCGAGTGCATGCAATAGTGCGCAAGTGCCTGCTTTTGGCACCAGAGGCAAAAAAGTTTTGCCATCACTGACCTATAATGTTATGGGAAAATATGCAAGAGAGTTTCCTGGCTCCATTCAGAAAACTATCATCTTTTGGAAGGACCAATATGAACATTCCCAAAGGTTTTTGTAGCATTCACATAAATTTAAGGCTTTTCTCATATGCCAAAGATCCAAAGAGTTGGTGCCTGATGATTATGAAAGTGGGGGAAATAGCATTTAGTGCTTCTGGAGCCCTGAAAGAAAGTTTTGCCAGAGGGTATGAAACTGGGATTACTAATCTCAAAAATCCTAGTGAGCAAAGGTCTGAATCTGGAAGTCATGCCATGACATTAGAACTCGTGCAAATCTCAGAAGCCTTCCACTGAAATTGCCTAGTGTAAATATATGGAACATAATGAGTATTACGTACAGTATTATGTATAGTATTAATGCATTTATTGTTTATTGATCCTACAAATTACTCTACATGTTAATTTCTGATGGAGACAGTGGAAAAAAGGAGATTTGAGGGTGGAGGGGAAAGAGACAAAGGAATACTTGAATATTGTCATTTCAAGCTGACCAGATAATGTTGCCACTTGCTAATAATTTTGCTATATTCCTTGAAAGGAAAATTTGTTGACAGAATATTCAATAACAGCAGCCCAGTTCTAATTTTAGCACATGACAAATGTTTGACTAAAGCACATCTTATTGATCTACTTATTATGATACTAATTGCTGAAGGCCCCTATGTAAAAGAAAGAAAACTAGATTCCAGTTTGAGTCATTAATAGATTGGTTTCACAATTTATGTTACATGCCCCCAACAAATCAAGAAAAAGCATGCAAGAGATTCACTTGTGTATATTGAATTACTCATTCTTTCCACTGTAAAAAGCATTAGCAAAAGATTGGCCCAAGGATTTTAAATATCTCATTATATTTGTGTCATTGCTGAAAGTGTCCGTAAATGGGATTAAACAATAGTTACTCAACAATTTTCTGCAATATCTGTTCCAACCTCACCTTGACTTAAATTAAGGCTAATGATATGTTTTCAGTAAGGTAAAAAAAAAAAAAAGGTTTTCCTTGAATGACTTTCCAATGTTTTGAAATCTAATTCATTAGAAGCACTTCTGTCAAATGATTACTTATTCTATCACATTGTTTTAAAGGATTTAACTCCAAAACACACATGTTTGATATGAACTTAATGATCATTTTATAAACGAAATTCAAGTGAGCCAGTATTTGCTGGCAAACCTGTTTGTGCTTAGAATTAAAACTAATGCCAAGTGGAGCTTTTCAAAGAAAGCCAGTTGGGATAGCTGTTATTTTTCATTCTTAAAATTTGCCTTTAAGGCTTACAGAGAGAATAAAGTTTTTGTTAAAAAAAGAATCAGAGAGGAAGAGAGAGAGAGACCATTTCCCTAAAAGTTGAGGGATTTGATTGAACACATTGCATGGGGTGATGGGGTGGCAAGGGGGGGAGGGGAATGGCTTCTTTTCGGGATCACTATTATTTTTCATTTTCAGGGAAAGAAGCAGAGAAATGGTGTAGCATAGTGACTAAAATTGAGATGTTAATCCTTAAATTCCTACTTTATCTTAAATGGCTTCAGGCAAGCCTTTTCCTCTCACTCTCAATTCTCTGCTTGAATAGGAGGTAATAAAAAATAGGGCTATGCAAAGTGGATGCACCCCAACTCAACACTTTTGAGTATCAGAATAGATGCAATATGATGGGCTGCTCAAAGTGCTTAAAGTGAAGCCTCCCTTACCCTTGTGAACTTGTGACCTATGAACTGTGAACTGTTGAGGCAGGGCTAATCTGTCTTGAGTAGCCTATTTGCTTTGAGGCAAGATATTTCTGAACATTCAGAAAGACCATGGGAATTGCCTACAGTGGAGCATGTGAAATAAACATTTGGCTGCTTCAATCTCTAAGTAAAAACACAACTTCTCTTTACATATCTGCTTGGTTTAGTTGAATGGTCTTCAAAACATCTTGTCCTGTTAGAGTTTTGCATGATACCAATGAAGTACAGTAATAGTTGGCATTGTCTAATAATAAACACCATTTTAGAACAATTTTAAATGCTGTTATGAGTTGGGAGCCTGAAATCATCAAATACTGTTGTATAGCTATTATTGACAATGCTGCTTACAGAATCTGTGTCAGAGAAGATCCCTATTTTCTGTTACTTATACAAAAGGGACGCAGTGGTTCAGGGACTAAGATGCTGAGCTTGTCGATCAAAAAGATTGGCAGTTCGGTGGTTTGAATCCCTAGCACTGCATAACCGAGTGAGCTCCCGTTACATGTCCCAGGTTCTGCAAATCTAGCAGTTTGAAAGCACGTTAAAAAATGCAAGTAGAAAAATAGGAACCACCTTTGGTGGGAAGGTAACAGCATTCCATGCCCCTTGGTGTTTAGTCATGCTGGCCACATGACCATGGAGAATGTCTTCAGCTTTGAAATGGAGATGAGCACTGCCCCCTAGAGTCAGGAACATCTAGAACACTTTACCTTATAACAGCTAATCAGTGCCTGATAAAAGATATCTATTATTTTAAAGTGAAAGTTAAAGAGTGTCTTTCCAACATTTTGTTATGACCCATTTTGTACACTTGCTCAAAGTGAGGATGTTTAGGGATATGTGAAGAAGAGGGGTGCCATATGTCTTATGGAATAACCTCTCCCCAGAGGTTCACCTGGCACTTGAATGTTTTCAGAAAGTTATGAAAATGAAGCTTTTCCACAAAACCTTTGAGGTTTACTGTATGGTCATGGAGTGGTTTTTATTTCTAGTTTTTATTCTATCATTCTGTTTATGATTGTAACATAAATTTTTGTGAACCAATCCTATTTTCAGTGTGTGTCTGTGTGTGTGTATACATACATACATACATACACACACACACACACACACACATACACACACACACATGCATACATACCCAGCATTGCACAATGGATGAGTTCCTATTCTTGCCCCAGCTCCTGCCCACCTAGCAGTTCGAAAGCATGCAAATGCAAGTAGATTAATAGGTACCACTTTGGTGGGAAGATAATTGTGTTGCACGTGCCTTTTGCAAGAAGCCATGCTGGCCACATGACCATGGAAATGTCTTCGGATAATGCTGGTTCCCTCGGCCAAGCAATGGAGATAAGCACCGCTCAGAAGAATGTTAGATACTGTTTTTGTGCGTGAAAAGCAAATGCACACCTGTAAAGTGCACCAGAGCAGATGTGATTAATTTGCTATATTATGCCAGTCTGCATGGAACTACTTATTTTGAATGATCAAACTCATGCATCTAAGAGTATGAAGTCCTGCTCAGGGAGTTCACAGGCAAGATCAACAAATTTCAAGAATAGATATGTAGCCATAGGGAGAAGAAGAAAACTTTTTTTTTTAAAAAAGTGCATATACAAACATCTAATCTCTCAAGATGAATTGTCCATAGAAGTGCTACGAGAGAGAGAGAGAGAGAGGGAAGGAGGGAGGGAGAGAGAGATAATACAAATATACAGATACATACCCATAAACAAGAATCAATGTAGTATAGACGTTAAAATACTGGACTAGGAAGATGGAAACCGAGGTTCTAGTCTTCTCTTAGGCACAAGAAGCTGGCTGGCTGACTTTGTGCTAGTCATTGTCTCACAACTCTACACTGGAAAATCAAAAGACATCTATCAATCAACCTGCATTGGATCAGTCTGATTACCATCCATAACGTTCAGTAAAGAGGCCTTCATCCTGTAGTGGATTGATTTGGGCTGATGACAGCAACACCAATTTTGTATTCATGCATAAAGAAAAAATAAGTTTCACCAGAAGCAGTAAGACTTAATTCTGAGTGGACGTATATTGGATTGCACTATGTCTTACACTAAACAATTTCAGAAGTGAAAGCATCTTTGTGTTGTCTATTTTAAAATCCAGATTCCCATGATACTGAACACAAAGTGCTTCTGTGTTGGCTCAGTCACCTGAAATATTCACTGTGACAGACTTGTGATGGATGTCAGAAATGTCCTTACCGGAATCTCTCCATTGACAGCACAGCAGATTCTGCTACTTAAGAGATTTTGGAGAAATAAACATTCTTGTGAAGGATTGCATAAGATTACTGATGTGATTGGCTATTGACTCTTGACATGGCAGGGAGCGCACTGAAGAAGGAGTGGTGTTCTCTCTTTTCCCATTTGGTATGAATAATCTAAAATAAAATGCATGCCTTTCTCACCAGAGCCTCTCTGGTGTTCAAGGTATTTTTACTCAGAACCGGTGTCATTTGATGTCCATCTTTGTTAATATGTTCTAGATTTTTTTCTACTTATGGGCACATTTTTATCTTTGTGTATAGGTGTCTCAACTAAAGCATTGGTTAATAAAATATCTGGAAGTTAAAACATTCAGTTGATTTATGAAAACTGCACAATCCTGGAAGCCTAATAGATTTGTAGATATTTTGTACTCAAGAAATTCATACATGGTGCTGCTATAATGACAAAGATTTTGAAAATTTGTTTTTTCTTGCTCTGCAGTTGACTATTTTGCCATTCTAATGATCACCCCTTTTCCTGTAAAATGATTTCTGGTTTTTTCTTTTAAGATTAATATTTAGGGTTTATTTTGGGGAAAAGAATGGGAAAACTATTGTATGTTCTATGCAGATAAGAGGCGAACATTCTTTTTTTTTTTTAAGGGAACATGCAATGTGTGTTGAATAACTCAACCACTGGAATTAGCATCTCTAAAACCTTCCTTGTTTTCTTTTCATGTTTAATCTGCATGAAACTTTGCATGCAAGTGTATTGGTATGATTACTGTTTTCCTCATAATAAAAAGGTACGTAGGAATTCTAGAAAATGTATCCAATATACTGGCAGAAGAAAAAAATAAAGATAGTGTCTTCCTTTATTAAAACTATAGTTTTAATTAAGATTAGAGTATTGCATGCAATTGAACAAGTCAATGTGAGTTATCAATCTTTATTAAACAATTCCAAGGAGAAATTCCTTTCAGGATTTTTTGAAATTTCTCAGAACTGTGTATCTGAGGCAGGCTTTAAGGAACTTAGTATTGCTGATGTAGGCTTCTTCATATCATTTAAGCATTTTAGCCTTTGAGTGTGTTTATGTGAGCAAAAGAGCAAAAGAGGAGTTAATATACACCAAACCATTGTTCAGTGCTTCATGCATGTACAGAGTTAGCTGCAGAAAGCTTGTGAATTAGACATTCTTGTTGAGAGGAGCTGTCTGATTTTACTTCCTTTTCTTCCTTTTCTTCCTTTTTTGGTTAACTTCAGTTTGTTGCATACAATATCCCAAGGCAACAAATTTAACTTTAATGAATGGTCAGTGAAAAAAATGAGCCAAGCAAGATAGCAGAACATAATGTGATTTAATATTAACTTCAACTCCAGTTTTAATTAAGATTAGAGTATTGCACACAATTGAACAAATCAATGTGAGTCATCAATCTTATTCACAAAATAGATTTGAAAATCTGACTGAATTGTCTTCAGATCAAGTCATTTACACAGGCAACAGTTGCCCCCCCCCCCAAGACACAAATGGTTAAAAAAAATTGAACTTAATTTTCCAAATTAGTTGGATTTGGTGAACTGGATCAGATCAACAATCCAAAATAAATCAGCAATTTGAAATGGATCATAGCCAATCCTTATATATTATTATCAAATTTCGGAGGAAATCAATGTAAAATCAACATTTATATCAGAAATATGGTTGAAGCATAAGATTTACTCTTTACCATAACATAAATCTTTCATCACACATCTTTTGGGAAACAGAATTGCTTTTTATGTATGTATCTATAACAATTTGTCATTAGACATCAAATCCAAGTAACTTTATATTATTTCTTTCAGAGGAAAAGTCCTGCACTTTAACAGCATAGTATGGTCTGTTCATTCCAGAAAGATAGTTAAAGAAAAACAAAAATTACATGCTCCGAAGCATGTATGCTTTGGGAAAAATAATCCACAAGCTATATTTTTTTTAATAAAAGTTAATTCATTATTAAATTAATGCCCCACTTTTCTTGTTATAGAAACATTCCAAGGCAGTGTACATAAAAACCAAATACAAAATATAAAATCATACCCCCCCAAAAATGGATACAATAGAAAGAAGACACTAAATATCACTAAAAAAAAAAAAAGTCCCTGGCTATTTATATATTCTCAAATGTAACTTACACCCCCACTCAAAAAAAAAAAATCCATAAACTGACCAGCAAATTTATGTCCAGATGTTTTAATTAGAAATCTAGGCATAAATCTGTCACGTGGAAAGCTGCTCTGTAAAATGGGAAGTAAAATAGATTGGATTCATACCAATCTTTACATTCCTGTTCTTGACAATGCCATCTAAAGATTCAACCACATTTGCATTTGAACAGATTAAAGATTTGTTTCCATGTTTATTTTTTGACATAAAGGATTAAGTCAAGCTGTAGTGTGGAAGTACTCAATTTGCTTGCTACATTTGATTTGCAACCACAGAGCTGAATATTGTATATGGCATGTACCTTGCATTTCAGACCCTGCTTTGATTAATGCTCTTTCCTTTGGTAATAAGGTGGTTCCTTGGTAAAAAGCTATCATGGAAATGGAAAAGTCACAAAGATGCAGAATTTTTTTTCTGTCTTTTTACTAACTGTATGCTTTAAATATATTTTCACCAAGTCAGTGCTTGTTGCCAGCATACAATGGAGAGCTGGACTGTGCTCTTGAGTGACCTATTTTTATGAATAAAATAAATTGAAAATATACAAAGGCCAACTCATATAAACATCATACTCTATGGAACATACAAGTGTGATGTTATTACTCTTTGTCACAATATTCTCATGGGAATCTATCCTAGTTCAGTAATAATAGATGTTGTGGAATGCAGTGAGTCTGATATATATTTGTTTTAATGATAGATATGTGATCCCACAGCTTCACAAATCACTATGATCAACTGGTTTCATTGCCAGACGTGCACAAATATTTCGTGTGATTTATCCTCAAATCATTTTGCATTTTCTTAAATGTCTGTTTGGCTGTTTTCTCATAAGATGCCCAGACATATTTTACTCAAATGTGTATTTTTATGACATTATCAGGCACTTTATACATAACATCACTGTAGTTCATGGTTAAGGGAAAAATGTTTGGTTGAGTAATAAGGGGAAGTTAGTTAGAAAGACTGCAAGATGTTTTCAAATCAAGAAAACTTTAGTCCATTCATGTCCAATACTCAGTGACATTTGTTTGAAATGGTATAGGGTTCCCTGCTTGAGCAGGGAGTTGGACTAGAAGACATCCAAGGTCTCTTCCAACTCTGTTATTCTGTTAATACTATAAAAAATGAATAGTTTGGAGTACCAGTTTCCTTAGCATTATTGAACCAGATTAAGTAAAAGTTCCTTAAAGCTTTTGTAAAACACTACTTGGAAATCACATTTAGGCAACTGTATATTTATAATATTCTAGGCATTATGTACTGTAATACGTGACATATAAATGTTTTTTTTTCTTGTAGTTGGAATTGTGTTCTATGTTATTTTAAAAACAACACTTCGAAGGGAATCAGTTTCCTTTATCTTTAAATGTTCATTTGGCTCAAACTGCATATTAAATACTTGGAGGCTTCTTAGGATCAAATTTGGAACAAAAACCGACAATCACCCCATACAATTGTAGAGGTTTGTAATATATAGGAACAAAAATGCATGTTGAAATAGGCAGGGGAATTAAGAAAGTACTAAACAGTAGTAATAAATGAGAATCATAAATTGCATAATCAGAATATTTATATAAATGGTGTTTTGGTAAGGTGGTCAATGGAGAACATTAGAGACATTAATAATGTTTTGACTTTGCCTGGAGTAGGAAGACAGCTGATAAAGAAGATATGGGTAAGACATTTTGTGATAATGATAGTTGTCCGTTAATCTGACTTAACTGATAGCTTTTCATACTTTCATTAAATAATAGTGTATATTGTCAGTTCTTAATGTAGTCTAGTGATGCATTCTGGACTGAGCTGTGAGGAGCTAAGTTTAGTGCACAACTGATGCATGGATATGATGCTTAATTGCAGCTTGGATGAATCATCCACCCTAAGACACAACCCCTTATTTGCAAAATGAGCGTATTAATAATCAATAGTTATATATGATTGGTGGGTCTCAGGCCCTTTTCTAAAATATACTTTTAAGAAACTATATTTTATAGACATCTAAATCTGCCCACCTGGCTCTGTTTTGTTTTTTAATCTCAGTGTGATTCATTGGTTGGCACAAAAAAACATTCTGTCTTTATAAATACCAAATGATTTCTAATGTTTATTTTCTATGATAAAGTAAAGAAGTAAAGCATCTTGGGTATTGTTTGTGTACAAAAAAGAATCTGCAAATATTAATAGTTGAATTTGGTTGAACTTGTTGGCAATCTTCTGGAGAAGTTGGAATCTCAATTCCGAAATATCTGGATGTTGGAGGCCCATTGAGACTCTGATGATGGAACCAAGAATTCTGATCTTCCAGGTAGCTTGGGGAAGAGGGATAAGAGAGTGGCTGGGGGATTTGGCTCCTGTTGGCTGGGTTATTATGAGTATTACTGTCCCAGAGGGTGGGAGACGGAGGGGAATTGCAAGCCATTGAGTCACTGTTATTTGGGCTGTGTTCCAGGGGAACCTCTCCATTTTTGTACAATTTCTTAAATTTAGACCTCCGGTTCTGGAACCATATTTTGACCTGCAAGAAAGAAAGAACATTATTTAATTTGTAGAATAGGCTGCATCTATTATATTTTTAAGTTTATATACATTTTAGGTAAAGGTAAAGATTCCCTTATGTGCTAGTCATTTCCAAATCTAGGGAGTGGTGCTCACTTCCATTTCAAAGCCGAAAAGCTAGCGCTGTCCACAGATGTCTCGGTGGTCATATGGTTGGCATGACTAAATGCCAAAGGCGCATGGAACGCTGCTACCTTCCTACCAAAAGTGGTCCCTATTTTTCTACTTGCATTTTTACATGCTTTCAAACTGCTAGGTTGGCAGAAGCTAGGCGAAGTAATGGGACAAGTAACGGCTCACTCCATTAAGCAGCGCTAGAGATTCGAGCTGCCAAACTGCCAACCTTTCTGATCGACAAGCTCAGCATCTTCGCCAGGGAGCCACCACATCCCTTATTTGACATTTTACACCTATGATAAAGTTTTCACATTATTAATGTGTTGTCATTTTTATTGCTGAGTTACAAATATTCAACTTGAGTTATTATGCTGGATAACATTATACATAGAACTAATGAAGTAAGTTATGTAAGGTAAATCCTTTCTGAGCCATCCTCTGGTTTCCAAAAACAAACAGTTCCCTCGTTCTCTATCTTCTCTGCTACATCTGCAGCGCTGCAAGACTTTCATCCCTGTTGCAATTATCATGGTGACTTGAAACCACCAGTCCTGGAAACAAGGCTGAGCCTTGAGAATTGAAGGTGATTGCCTCTGGCCTGTTGTTCCAGTCCATTGACATTCTAACTAGACAGCTTTAATTTCCATATAGAATCCATATTCCAAGCCTTATGGGAAAAAGAAGGAGGATCATTTCTGGGGAAAAGAAATGTCTTCCTTCTATGGAAAACTCTCTTGCACTTACACAAAATCTCTGAGATTAAATAATCCACTCCCCCACCTCCCCAATTGTCCTTTCCCAATCCCTCTTTCATATCTGCTTTCCCCCCTCTTTTAATAAAATACATGCATTCTAAAAAGCTTTATTTATTCTATAGTGATACAGCGTAGTGAAGAAGCAAAATCATCCTGCTGTCCTAAGTCAAGTCTGCAATTTAAATGCAATTTGATCTTGACATAGTGAGCTGGGCACAGCAGCACCCTTCTGAGCTTTAAACATTGTTTCTTCGAAGGCATAAATCTGTTTTGCAAGGTCTAGTGTTTCTCAAGCATCTGCTACATGGTGACAAAACCTAAAGAGGGAGTCAGATGTGTGCAGATACCGTGCTGGAGAATTTAGTTCAATCTGTAGTTTTCTTCTCTTTCCCCCATCCCTCACCCACCCACCCCCATTTCCTTAGAGAAATTAGCTATTCTATTCACTGCATAAATTTTCAGGTTTTGCTAGCACGACACTCAGGGTGTTGAATTTTTTATGACAAAAATGCTGTAATAATTGTTGAACAGATGTAAGTGTTGAAAAGTGGGCTTTGGCAGACCTCATGAAACCTCTATTAGCAATTTAACCCTGTCACTGCAACAGCACATAGGAGGGAAAGGGGGAAGAGGCGGCCTTCGCTCAATGCCAATGAGGACAAATGGAAGACACTCCCAGTTAGCAAAAGCTCATTTGAGCTTCTTAGAGAGGTGAGAAGAACCAGGATTCAGAAGAGCCAGAAAATGCCAGTGTTTATGTTAACTTCAAAGAAGAGTGTGTGCTGTTGGAGAATAAGTCATTTATATAAGTCACTCCAACACCATAGTTTGTGCTGAAACATACTGCTCTAAGGAGTGTCACTAGTGCAATGTAGATAATAGCAGGGAGCTGCTTTATAGCTGAATATGTACCTTCAAAGATCAGAGGTTCAATATTAGATCCATGATTAAATCTCCATATGGAATCAATATTCCAAGCCTTATGGGAAAAAGAAGTCACATCATTTCTCATGTGTGAAAACATAACAATATAGCCATCTTTACAGTATTGCCTCATCTTTCTGCAGGATTTAGTCAATATTTTAAAAAGTTGTTTGTGTGTGTGTGTGTGTATGTGTGTGTGTATTTGTTTTCATAGATTTTCACGGGTATAGGTATGTAGGTCTTGGTTTATTTGGGTCTTTTCCCGTGTACGATTAAAAGTATCTCAGCAACGTTTTGACGAGGTCACACTCATCATCTTCAGGCTGGTGCCTTTGGCTTCTTGCTTGTGCAAGCAAACTGGTATATATATATATATTTATTTGTGTCACAACATTTATTGATCAGCTCAAAAATGACACGCACACATATGTGTGTGTGTGTGTGTGTTAGGTTTTTTTTTTGAGCTGATCAATAAATAAATCAGGGAGATTAGGATAGATCTATTTCGAGCTTTTTAGTTCTCATCAGCTAGCCATGTGACACAACTATATATATATATATATATGTTTGTTTATTATATAGTTTACTATATAATTGTTTATT
The DNA here is from genome assembly GCA_039707465.1 of Rhabdophis nuchalis. NCBI lineage: Eukaryota > Metazoa > Chordata > Lepidosauria > Squamata > Natricidae > Rhabdophis > Rhabdophis nuchalis. The sequence goes on along the minus strand of CM077643.1, from coordinate 60,909,775 downwards.
TATTGATCAGCTCATACAACATATATATGTATGTATGTATGTATGTGTGTGTGTGTGTGTGTTACGTTTTTGAGCGGATCAATAAATAAGTCAGGGACACTAGGATAGATCTATTTCAAGCTTTTTAGCTGTCATCAGCTAGCCATACCCTTACTGGGATTCGAACCGGGGCTGTATTACATGCCAGGCAAGAGCCTTGCCATTAAGCCAGCTCAGTTCTCTTCTTGTCAGCTGAGACAGAAGGATAGTTATATATGATTGTTTCCACAACACCCTGTTAGCGCCCCAATTAAGGGAGGAAGCATACTGCTTTTCCTTTTCTGCCTTTCGGTTCATCACCAGAGACCATCTAGACAGAAAGCCAAGAATTCCGTTGTGTAATTTTTTTATATGTGTGTTAGATTTTTGAGCTGATCAATAAATATCAAAAATAAATCAAAAATAAAATCAAATAAATCAAAAAACGTAACACACATATAAAAAAAATTACACAACAAAATTCTTGGCTTTCTGTCTAGATGGTCTCTGATGATGAGCCGAAAGGCAGAAAAGGAAAAGCAGTATGCTTCCTCCCTTAATTGGGGCCCTAACAGGGTGTTGTGGAAACAATTATATATGTATGTATGTATGTATGTATGTATGTATGTATGTATGTATGTATGTATGTATGTATGTATGTGTATATATATATATGCTTGAAAAAGATTTTGAACATAATGGACAAAAATCAGTTCATAGCAGCAGTAGACATTTCTGAATTCATGTTTCATAATACGTACTTGGAATTATGAGAAGTTAGGACGAAATATTACAGGTTATAAAAATTATAGAGCAAAACATTTGGAGGATACCTAGGTTATGTTTTATACATGCATTCGCACATGCCTATGTTTATGCTATTGGCTTTTGAAATATGCAACATTATGCAGAACATAGAAAAATGGTGAAAGATGTAATCTAAAATAAAGAAAGGAATAAAAAAAGAAACCAAGTGTATTTATACATCTCCATACCTTTCTATAATTGCAAATCATTATTCCTTCCATTGTGTCTTTTTGCCACTTTCAACATCATTGCTTGTTCTTTAAATTTCTTCCTTTTCTCTTTTTGAGGCTCTCATCATTCTATCTCCAAATAAATTTCTAGATCTTCCTCTCTTCTCAGGCCATTTAATCTTTCTTCATATATTTATTTTGCAATTTGCAAGTCCTTCATTATTTGACCAAGTTATATCTATATTTTCTTTCATATTGGTCAATCATTGGTGTTTTCAGTCTGCACTCATTCAACATTTTTAACAATTCTTCTCTTACGACACCCATATTTTTCTATTTTCATAGCTATCTCTCATTTTCATTTGGTAGAGACATGCTCTTATAGCTTGACATTTTCTCTTTTTGCAACAGATATTTATTCCTTGCAACATAATACACATTACATTTCTACTAGTATTCACACAGTGTTTCTTCCAGTATTTTTCTCGCCATTTTCCTCATCTTGAGTGAGCATTTTATTAAGATACACAAATGCATGCATTTACTCTAGTTTTTCACCATTTATGCGCAACTTACAATCACTCAGTCCATTTTCCCTGTCAAAAACAGCTACTTGGTCTTTGACACTTTAATGTTCAGATCTATGTTCCTAATTGCACTACATAATCTATCTAGCATTTGATGCAGATTATGTGGGTTCTCAGCCAGCAATATGGCATCATCTGCATAAAAAATACATATACTTTCAAACCGTGAATCAAGACACCTTAATATCACCACAAGCATCTTTATACATAAATGTTTTAAGCATTTAAACCAGGAGAGTGTAGTTATTAGACACTGTGAGAAGAAAGTGGGAAAAAGTTCCCTTTATGTGAGAAGACTAATGACAGTCCATATGTGAAAGACATGGGAAGAAAGGGTTTGAAAGTGTCAGCCCTTCGAGGTAAACATAGTCAAAAAACAGGCAAGGCAGACATTCTAGGAATGTTCTTGATTGTGATGGAGCAGTATACAAAATCTGAACACCCTGTCTGTGTTTCTCTCGATCCAATTCTACACCAAACCAAATTGAGGTAGGCTTATTTTAGGATTTTTCTCATGCTGTCTTTATTCCCTGAATTGAGTAATCTCCTGAAAGTCCCCTCTAACCACTTGCTCATTTTCTGCTCTATACCCCAAATCAGGTCTACATACCTTTACACCAAGTCCTCATCATAATAGGAGCCCTGGTAGCTCAGTGGTTAGAATGCAGTATTGCAGGCAAGTTCTTTGCAAGTTCTATTCTGAAGGGACTCAAAGTTGATTCAACATTCCATTCTGTCCTTTTGAAATTGGTAAAATAAGGACCCAGATTGTTGGGGGCAATATGTTGAAGCTGGGATGGGACTGATGCCTCTGATCTGGTTCTCCTTGAACTTCCAGCAGATTGATCAAGAAATCCTCTGGGCAACCTATGGGAGTTAGAGCATCCTATGGTGTTTTTCCTCCTTTCTCTGAGGGCAGTTCCATGTGGAGTTGACTGTGAGAAGACATCACAGCTGAAATTCCTAATCTGTGAGATGCCTCAGCATTTGACACTCCCACCTCTTGTTTTTAAGCTCCACATAAAACCAACAAGAGATCCATGCTTGAGATCAGGTATCATACGTATGCTGATGACACTAAGTTTTATATCTAGGGCTATTCAAGTGAAAGCTTTGCCAAAGCCTTGTCCCAACATCTAGAAGCTGTGAAGTTTTGAGAAATAGATTCAAGCTCAATGCCAACAAGCACCATTTAGTGGCTGTCAGTGTTTTGACATACTGGTCCTGAAAAATTTCCATATTTAGTCCTGGAAGGAGTAGTACTCCTGCTTCAAGTCTGGTGCACAGATTGAGGGTTTTCCTGTGGCCAGTAGAGTTTTTGCACAGATTCATTTGGTGACCAGTTGTAGATGGTCCTGGATGGGTGGAAGGGGAGGGGGGGAAGGAGAGTTCCACATGGTCACTTATGTACTATTATCCTGTGGGTGGAGTAGTGCAATGTGTTATACCTGGAGCTGCCCTTGAAGACTATTTGGACATTGTAGAAGACAACTTGGAAGATAGAAGGCACAGAAAGTAATGGACACACATTGCTGCTCCCGAGACTCTACAGGCTGATAGGTTAACTTCTGGGTATAATGCAAGGTATATTGAGTCTGTCTGAATGACCATCTTGGTCCAATAGCATCTGCCCAACCATGCATTCTTTGTCATGATGAGTGATCTCTGGAATAGCAGCCCCCAGATATATTCTGTATGGTCCCTTAGTATTTTTACAAAGTTTTTGAAAACCTGGTTTTCGTCTTAGGCCTTGGGTTAGGGCAGGTAGTGATCTTCATTTGGGAGCTGTTGAATGTTTTCTACTATGAAGTACACTGTTCTTCTATCATAGGTTTGGTTTTTATTGTTTATAAACAAACAAATAAGCTACAAAATATATTACTAAATACAAACCACATGCCTTGGAATGGAATGAGGATACCTTGTATTTCCTGTCACAAACTAAAAGAAATGTGTACCCATAGTTGTTAATCATGAACTAAGGCAAAGCCAGATAAATCATTCTGAGTAAAATAAGGTCTTACCACTGTACTGTAAGATATTTTGAGCAAGGCAGGTATCTAGGCAAAGGTTTACATCTCTTCCCAATCATATCAACTGGGCCTTCTCTTCATTATTCTGATTTTCTTGGATTTGATTCTGGATCATAAGAATGCAGATGGGAGCAATCCAAGGTCTTTAGCCAACATAGTACTTGCAAACAATTCATATGTTTCATAGTGTTTTTCCCCCCTATCTATATAAGGACTCTGTTTACAGTATTGTCCCTTCAATCCATCTTTCTTTCCCCTCAGTGGAAGAAAATACCACCTTTAAATTCACTTCCTCTTTCTGTCTGACTTACGATTGATAGTACTCACTGTAAAGCATTTTGCGATAGTTTGTATGAAAGATGTTACATAAAATGAAATGGTATTGTATTTATGACCAGCACTATAATAACCGTCTATCAGCATTTCCATTATAAACCCTCTATTGTTGAAGGTTTTAAAACTCACCCATAAAAATTCACTTCAGACTGAAGCCCAGTGCACAAAAGCATAAACAAATCAGTTTTGCCATTTTTGAGTTACTGTTGTGCGTAAGAATGAATGTTGGGTACTTAAGACTGTTCTTGGCTACTGACGTTTGTAAGTGGCATTTTCAGAATATTCAAAGTCCTGTTTACAAAATGGGGTGTACCTCATGAAAGCTAGCACTTACACACTCAGTGGGTGACTGCACACCCCAGCAACCATTTGCACATGCAATTAACCAGTCTGATTGTATATGCTAGGATTTCTCTCCTGGTGCATTTGAGTGCTGGAGACACATGGAAAATACTGATATTTTCCCCCCCTCTTCATTCTAAAGCCAAAGGGAAAGCAGAGACTGACACTGATGATCTGCAGTCCATCAGCTTTTGAAAATTAGACAACCATCAATTTGAAATATCTCACCATTTTATTTATTTATGTGGATGCGTGTGTGTGTGTGTGTGTGTCACACAAAACATACCTTAAAAGAGAATATATTAAAGAAAGCTTTTGAAGTGGGCTGAATCTGTCAAGAAAATGACAGAGAAATCTCTCATTAAACTCTCCCTTTTGCTGATCAACCTGATCATTTCCTGGTCAAAACATCAGCACAGAGGCTCTTTTAAATTTTCATTTTATTCTTCTTCTGTTGCTATGTCAGATAATCCTTTTGTTCCATCTGCAAACACTAGGGGGTAAATTTTTATCACGTTGCTCAGGGATTTAGCCATAGGACTCCCATTAACGTTAATGGGAATCACGTAGCTCAAGTGCTCTGTGTTGCAATGAATATTTTACCCCTTCATTCAGAGCACTCAGTGGTTGAATTTTTAATTATATTTACAGATAAATTCCATAACCAAATAGTAGCTCCTGGTGCAAATTGTGTTATAAAAGGGAGTGGATCTCAAACTTCATTTTAATGGCAACCATAAGCAATTACTTTTTCACTTCTGGCTGAAACTGTGTGGGTTTTTAAAAAATAAGCCTATTTTTTTTTCTTTTAAAGGAAGAGGACACATTTAAGTTTGTCAGTTTCCATGAGAGCTCCTGTGGTTTGTAGATGTCAGTCTGTCGAAGCATATGCAAGCATGTTTAAACTATGAATTTAAAAAATGCAAATGGTTATGGCTTTGCTTGAAATCATACTACAACTCTACTACTTACTACTCATGATTATTTTCTATAAAATATAACTCTCCACTGTACAAAATATGCAAAGTGCATACAGCTTCAATAATACAAGGCAAAGCATGACCTAGGAAAGAGCCATCCATACATATGTATAAAGAGGGGTAGGATTCTACCCAGGGGTGGGTTGCTGCCAGAGGTGGGTTCCTAACCGGTTTACTACCGGTTCATTGAGAGAGGGCATTTTGCTTGCTTCGCTCTTGTGCGCACCCGCCGCGCATTGCTGCACATGCGCAGTTTATGAAAAACTGTGCCATGCATGCACAGAAATATGCCAACAACAGGAGAAGAGACCGGGGAACTTGTTCGGGAGTGTGGCAGGCCTGGGTCACTGGGAAAATCAGTAGCGGTTCGGCTGAACTGGTCTGAACCGGTAGGAACCCACCTCGGAATGCTGCTGGAATTACTGACGGTTTGGTGCATGCGCAACTTCTGGCAAGACCACAATACTTTGAATTGGGATATTCTTTTGTACCTGCTCACAGCATTTACTTCTTTCAATGTAAAACATCAATCTGCTCTTAATATTGGTCCCATCAGAATGATACCATATTGTCACATGACATACCCAAGCAGTACATTGGAAAAGTGAACCAGTTCATAAACAACATGCAAAGTTCCAACATGCAAAGTTGTAGTAGTTTGCTTAAAAAAATGTAATGAAGCCCCAAGACAAGAAATAGCAGGAAGAAAGAGTGTAAGACTTACAGTTTTGTTACTGTGCCTCTTTTGTTACATGCCAAACAATTTATTTGGAAGTGCAATGTTTAATACTGAATATATTTGTAAAGTGCCTTGGATCATTTGTTGGCATTTAGTTTCTCAGGAAAAAAAAAGGAACAAGATTCAGTTGGCTCTAATGTGTGTTGGATTTTATGTGTAGATGAGGAATATTTGGATCATTAGATCATTCCAAATTAATTCCATTTTAAGTGTCCCAAATGTATCTATGTTATCCTAGCCTGTCAACTAAAATGTTTTTTCTTTAAAAGGCCTGATATCCATACCCACTGTCACCATACAATTAACAATGTACTATAAAAATAGTTTTTATAACTAGCCCTAATGATTTTTGTGTACGTATAGCCCTTGTTCGTGCTTATTTCTATCAGTTATGTGTGCACTTTCCCAGACAATTTTATCCAGTCACGGGAGTCATTTAACAGCAATTACATCCTGATGTATATTAACTTTCATGAAGTTTTTCTTTAAAATATGTTGGATAATTTGATATAATTCTATCCCAAATATACTAACCTGTGCACATTTTGTATTGAAGAATTACAGATAGCTGAAAAAATATTCTTAATATTTATGCGATGGTGGAGTCAAGTTTGGCTGACTGAGAAATCTCTGATAGATTTCTTTACATTTTTTATTTAGGCCTTGCTTGATTGTGAGGGAGAAAAAAATGCATATTGTTATGTGATCATATAGAGATAGGAACTGTATACTTTCATTTGTGTGTGTGTGCACGTGTGCAAATTAAAAAAAATTCTATTTATGTATGTCACATATTACTCATCAAATCAACATTAATGTTCCTTTTGCTTTGTTTCATTGCTTCCTGGCCTTTGAGCTAACATTAAGTGTAGTTTTTTTCTCTCTCTAATGTACCACCCTATTGTTCCAAAAGAGCAGAAAAAATGGGAAATTGCTCTTACCTATCAGACTCAAAAAACATTTGGCACGTAGAGCCAATCTCTTAAAGAAAAGAATATCAGTTATTTCATCTTCCATCTTTCCTGAGATAATCCATGAGATGCTACTGTTAAAATATAAATTGAATAGGCATGTCTCCTTCTCAAAATGAGGAGAGATGATTTTGTTGCTGGTTTGGACATAGCTTTTAAAATACCTCATAAGAGTACATACTTTTGGATATCTTACCTTTGCAGTAGTATGCTGAATTTAAGATAGACACAGTGGTTGTAAAATCCCTTATTATAAAAGCGTTTGGGATTAGTATGAATGTACCAGTTCCTGCTCATTTTATAGTGAACTGGGATGAAGCAGAGTTTGAGTGAGGGTTACAATGACCTTTTGCTTTAATGTGTGAGAAGTATTTTTTCTTAAAGGAAAGGACTTATCTCACAGATTTTAGGTCAATAAACATCCAGTGAGTCATCATTCTATCAGGTGGTGAGATTGGACTAATTCTGTGGAAGGATTTTTAGGGATCTAATTTAGGAAACTCAACTATAGGAGAAAGGCTAAACCATATATTATACACACTCTCTCTCTCTCTCTCTCACACACACACACACACAAAACTAATGCTAAACTAACTCATGGAAGAAAAAAGGAATTATGAATTATATATTCAAAAGTAGCAGTTATAATAACATTAAAAGAAGAAAAGATGAAAAAATGCTTGAAATACCTGAAGGCAATACAATTAAGGGTTAAATAGGATTTGAGAAACACTCATATTTACAAATGACAACTGACAGTGGGTTTTTTAAACAAGTTTCAAGTCACTGATGATTTTATGGATCTGCCTCAGTCTTTTTTTTTAAAGCATTTGATGTTCTCAATATATATTATTTTCTCATGCTCATTTTTCACATGTTCAACTGAATTGCATTCAACATTTATAAACACAAAGAATTCTTATGAGGCAGACCAATGCTCTCACTAAAGGCATTTTTGTTGTTTTGTTAAAAATATTCTTCTATGGAAAATCAAGCACTAAATATCATTTGTGCATAATGTTAATGGAAAGTGTCCAACAGGAAGATTTTTTAAAATTAATTTGGCACCATAGATGAAATAGTGCAGCATACCCATCCACTTGGAACAATGTTTTCCAAACTTGGCAAGTTTAAGATGTGTGGACTTGAACTCCTAGAATTCCCAAGCCAGCTGACTTGGGCATTCTGAAAGTTGAAGTCCTCACATCTTAAAGTTGCTGAATCTCTTGAGAAATTGATAGCAGAGAAATGCTTTTGAGAAATGCTGACCTAGACAGGTGGTTTGGTCTTTTTTCTTGTGTTTGCATTGTACAGATTCCCTTCCCTCAAATCTATTCCATCCCATTTGGGTAGAGATGTAAAATTATTCTGTTTTTAAAATCTGCCTGCTGCCTGCTTACCTTCTGCCCCTACTCTCTCTCCCCATCTGTCCCCTCTCTCCTTCTCTCTCCCATACTCAGTGAGTAATCCTTAATGGTACTACATCCACATGGAGAGAAGTAAGTAGTGGGGTACCACAAGGCTCTGTCTTAAGCCTACTCTTCAATATCTTCATAAATGACTTAGATGAAGGATTATTTATTTGATGTGCATCACTTCCTTCTACTTTGCTTAATACTCAAGGCAACTAACAATAACGAAATAGATGCCACATTGAGTGTGGCCCTATACAAACCATTCATTTATAAGAAAACAAAGTGGTGACATAGCTTCTTACTACTCTTTCTAGTAAAACAGGATCCCTTCTTTTATGCTAACTGATGTTCTTAACAGAGGCTATGTTCCAGTGGTGAGTTGTACACTGCAATGGGGCCAGGCGTCCACCACGTGCATGCGCGCAGTGTACGCATGCATACCCACCACCCATGACACTCCAGCTGCTTGGTGGAGTGTCACACAGGGACTGTACACCCCATGCACATGTGCAACTGCCCCGCTTGGCTCAAATAGAGGTAAGGAAAGTGGGTGGGTGGGTCCTCCAGAGCACCATACTGGAACGGTACCCAGCAGGCACCGGTATGCCCGTACCAGGGCGTACCGGTCATTTCCCAACACTGTTATGTTCCCAAACAAAACATTAGACTTCACCGGGTAATGTTGTTATATGCCCTTGCACATCAAATATGCAGCAAGTATGAACAATGTCACCTTTGTGTGACAATATCATAAAGCACATGCTGTCTTTTGTGCACTTTTTGGGCACCTTGTCTCCATCCCATGGATGCCCATGTTGCAGCCTCTCTACCACTTTCATATTCTAAGAAAGTTTTATTTGGGATCCATTAGCACCCTTGCAGATTACAAAAGGTTGGTAGATACCAAGCCAGATGTCTCTGGGAAACTGGTGCTCACAAGCACTGTACTGACAACTTTGACCTATGAAAACAGGAGAAAACAGGAGAATGGAGAAAACTAGTAAAATATGACAAAACCCTAAACACATGCAGCTGGTTATGTGATATTTAGTGATTTTTAAATATCATTGTTAAATCTTATATCACTAGTTCAATCTTGTATCACTTAAATACCTTAGTAAATACTAAGTGATTTTAATACATTAACCAGAAAACTAGAAAGCAAGGGAAGGTTTATTTGTTTATAAGCAACTGCAGTGAAAATGGCTTGAAAACATCTCTTTGCATGTTCATTTATAAAGCACAGAAATTCTCTTTTTGCTTTCAAGAAGAATAAAATATTCAGTCTCATAAAAGGAACAGGCCTCTTTATGAGCTTAAAACTTCATACGCTTGATTTTGGGGAACTAGATTGCATGTGGTACAGCTCACATCAGATTGACCCTTATCCCTGATGATTTCCCACCCTTTCCATCATTTCTCAGACATCTGTAGCACAGCAGCCTCCCATTCTTGAACAGAGAGCTGATAGAACACATTGAAGGGCATAGATTGAACTAAGAAAAAAAAATAAAGATGTGCTTTTATCTAAATATTTGAAAGTAAGATGGTAGGGGTTAACTGGAAAAAAATGATTCCAATTTCTTCCTTTCCTTTCCTTTCCTTTCCTTTCCTTTCCTGATATGTTTGTTTATTCTGTGTGTGTGTGTGTGTGTGTGTGTGTGTGCGTGAAATTTGTTTTTTAAGCCATTTAAAATAGCATGATTTACTTGTATAAACAGTATGCATCAGAAATAATACTGTTTCCCGCAAAATAAGACAGGGTCTTATTTTCTTTTGACCCCCGAAATAAGCACTTGGTTTTATTTTCAGGGAGGTCTTATTATTTTTGAGGTGCAGGAGGTGGTGAGCGTGGTCACCTCATGGCTGCTGCTGTGTTGTAATATTTTAAAGGAGTGTTGTGGGTAGGGCTTATTTTAGCACATGCGCTCAAATGCCCAATTGTGCTTATTATCCACGGAGATCTTATCTAGCACTCTGTAATATGAAAAAGAACAAAAGCCATTCTGGATGGAGAACAATAATATTCTAAGATCAGATAATAAAATGATCCTAATTCACATACCAGCTTTTTGAATGATACTTGAGTTTTCAAACAATTTCTGGATCTTTTTAAAATGCAAGCCAATTCTGGGCTCTCAAATCATTATGGTTACACTGGATATTTTTGTTGTTGCTGTTGCTACTGACAATTTTCCTGAATTTGGATTTTAATTTTGCAGCTTCAAGCTGGAAAAATATGGTCAGATTTCAAAATCTGTTGAATTCCTGTTTCAACTTTACAAACAAGGTTTGTGTTGAGCACCAGCTGTCAATTATAGGCATACCCTCTGGTATGCATAAAGTAGTTTAATTATAACTGATGCCTGTCACATAGTCCATTTTCATTACAAATTTTTGCAAAGTATGGTGCAATTTTCAGGAGAACAAACAACTGACTATTATTAAATGCATGTTCTTAGTCCTGGCTGCTGGCATAGATGTTAATTTATAAACTACTCTCTCTCTCTCTCTCTCTCCCTCTCCCTCCCTCCTTCCCTCCCTCTCTCTTTCTCTCTGCATCTAGTTACTATGAAGCAAATAACCATCTATCTCTTTAATTAATTAAATGCAGAATGTCTGGATCAGAAAATGAACATTTCAATACTTTCAGACACACAATGGCATCATATCAATATTTAAAATCATTTTATGCATGTATTCCAGGTTGTCCAACTTCATTAGGGGCATTCATCAACCTTCTGACTACAGTATATTCCCAATAGAGTTGTAGAGTTGTAGGCCTCAGGCCCTACCAAACAGAAATTTTAACTAACTTAACTTTTTAATTCATGTTATTCTGAAGTAATGTGAATATTATCTCTCTCTCTTTTTAACCTCTTGCCTGACTAAGACATTTAGCATGCAAACATTTAAATGTTCCCTAATTATGTCAGAATGTGTGTTAAAGACTATAACACTTGTCCTTCCTTTACTTTCCTCTATTACTGTTTCTTCTATGCACTCTACTCTTGTTTCTTTTTAAAATAATCTTACTAAATAATAAAGTAATTATCTCAGGATTTCCTGGAAATATTTGATGATTGTTTTTGTAGCCCTCAAAAATGTCTCTTTAATGCAAAGCAATTATATTTGCTTCTGTTTGCATTAATGCTTTGCTTTTTTCATTACAGTCCTCTCCATAATCATGTGTGTGTGTGCATCTGTGTGTTTGTGTGTGTATGTATATGTACTCCTTACACATATAGTGTGGTATCACACTCATTTTATTATTTGCCCACCATATCCCACTCTCCCTGCATATGCCCATGTCTATATATACAGACATGGATATACAGAATATATATATCTTAGTATACCAAAATTACGAAAAATACATCCAGAGGATTTATGGGAGAAATTAAGAAACATTAAAAAACCAAAGCAGAAAATATATTTCCAAAATTTTAAAGGAACAAAATAAAAATTCAAAAGAAATCATCTTGATTTCCAGTGAAAAACAGAGAATAAAACCCTTAGACATAAGAACATATGATGACTAATGCAGGCTTTCCAAGTCAAATAAGGAAGAACAGAAAAATAATGTCAAGAAATAGAGGAAAATAGAAAAAAATGTTTTTAAGAAGAGGTAAATTACTAGACAGTTCAGCTACAGATAAGGTAAAACAGATGGAAAAAGTTATATGAAGATAAAAGCAATTATACTGAAACCTTACATATGGGGTTATAAAACAACTGATACATCTAGAAAAATGATAGGTTCAGGAACTTAATTACAAAGTGAGATACAGAAGCAATATGCTACCTGTTGAATAGAAAAGCTATAAGTAGAGATAAAGCACCTGTTTCACTGTTTACAGTTGCAGAAAAGATAATTAAAATGCTAATAGCCCTAAAACAACATATATAGAAGTAAAGTAAGTGGACTAGAGATTGGACATTTTCAGTGCATAAAATGATGTTAGAGAAAGAAGCTGCAAGAGAAAATGCAACTGTCAAACAATTCTATTATTTTCTCATGCAACCAGTTTTGCTTAATAACTTACAAAGAACATAACCATACACAGAGAGAAAAGCCCAAAACCACTTGGAATAGGAGGGCAGCCAAAACTTTGGATTGGACTGTGGCTATGTGTTCTCTGCCCATCACTCCCTGTAGTTCATGTAGGAAGTTAGGGAGATGAAAAGAGAGAAGAGACATCTAGAGTGCTGCTGAAGCTCAACAAAAGACTTGACTGAACATTAGATAGACTGCTACTAAGGTCTATGTTGTGGCGGTAAGTATGGTGAAGCATCAATAAGGGCATTTTCTATTCTTATGGCATCCACAGATGGCATCTCACAACCTTTTTTAGGGTGCAGCATGCATGCCCTCTTGGATAGAGAGGGCTTGAAGAACATCTTGCAGAGATGTGTGGAAGAATTTGTGTGCAGCAGCTGTTGGACAAAGTTGCTCACATTCATTCAGAGTTAGACATCAGCCTTGTTGCAGGTCCAGAGGAAATGTATGAGGAGGAGTCTTGCCAGATTTTTGGGATCAGTTTGAACCTCTTAGGCCTGAGGAAAAGGATAGATCCACAGGACTGTGAACTCAGCCAACGGCTCTTTTCTGCTCCTGGCTTGTTAAAGTGGCCGAAGGGATATTTTATGAGTGGTTTCTAGTGGTGAATTCTTCATTGAATGGGTGTGTGTGTTCTCTTACCTCTGAAAAAGGCCTTGGTTCAGGCTCTCCTCAAAAGCCATCACTGAATCCTACTACACTTGGATTTTATTCAGTATCTAAATTTCCTTTTCTGGGAAGTGGTTGCATGGTAGCTTCATAGAACATTGGACAAAATGGATTATCTGGATCTCTTTCAGTCACAATTCACAACTGGAAATAGGATGGAAATGGCACTGGCCATGACTTTAGATGAACTCGGTTGTGAGTAGGATGAGTGTTGTGCATCCATCCTTGTTCTACTTGATTTCTGTACAAGTTTTAATATCATCAACTATGGGATTTTTCTGGATTGGCTCAGAGGATTGGGGAGGGGAAAGCATTGCATTGTGTTGGTTCTTTAGAGCTTCAGAGTTCCAATCAGTGGTGATTGAGAAGGACCCTGGCCCCAACTATGCTTCAAGGGTTAGTGCTCTCCCCATTCCTATTCAATTAAGCGAATTAAGTGTGAATGCTTTATCCCAATGTCTTGTGGTTGTAAAGGTCTGAATGATGAAAAATAGGTTTCAGATGAACCTTGGCAAGACTTCATAGTTTTGGATTTGGGAGAATGTTGGTTCTAGGACTATGCCATTTTTGATGCTGGACAGAGTTGTATAGTCCCAGGCAAACCTGGGGCACAATTTTGTGGTCCTTCTGGACTTACAACTCTTGAAATGTTGATGGCAGTCATGGCTAGGAAATCCTTTGCACAGCTTTGGGGTGTGTGCCAGTTATACTTATTCCTGGATTGGAGGTTCTAATCACAGATACTGGTGCTCTAGTCACCTCCTGATTAGATTATTGAAATGTACCCTACATGGGCTGGCCTTGAAGAATATGCAGAAGCTTCAGAAGTAGCTCAGGCAATTATATATTCTTCTAAACCAGCACATGTTACTCCTGTACTCCACAAGCTTCATTTGTTGCCAATGTGCTTCTGTGTCCAACGGGAGAGGCTGGTTACCATCCTTCATAGCAAAAGAGGTGGGTTATTTGAGGAACTGCCTCTTTTTAACTATATCTACTCATCCCATAAAATCCACCAAGAGAGGCATACTGTGGGTCTCATCCCTCAGGGAACTACACTTGGAGTACCCGAGGAAGTGTGTTTTCTTTGCCATGGCACATGCATTATGAAAATCTCCCCTCTGAACTGAGGTCAGCTCCATCTCTCCTTATTTTCTGAAAGTCTGTCTAGACCTGCCTTTTTCATTAGACTTAGAGGGGGACTTTTCAAGAGACCAGTGACATTGTGAGATGGCTCTGTTGCTAATCAAATCTCTTGTGTGTGTTTATGAATATTTGTGTATACAATACAATACAATACAATACAATACAATACAATACAATACAATACAATACAATACAATACAATACAATACAATAGCAGAGTTGGAAGGGACCTTGCGGGTCTTCTAGTCCAACCCCCTGCGTGGGCAGGAACTTTATACCATTTCAGACAAATGGCTATCCAACATCTTCTTAAAGACTTCCAGGATTGGGGCATTCACAACTTCTGGAGGCAAGCTGTTCCAGAGGTTAATTGTTCTAACTGTAATTACAATACAATACAATACAATAGCAGAGTTGGAAGGGACCTTGTAGGTCTTCTAGTCCAACCCCCTGCATGGGCAGGAACCTTATACCATTTCAGACAAATGGCTGTCTAACATCTTTTTAAAGACTTCCAGGGTTGGGGCATTCACAACTGCTGGAGGCAAGCTGTTCCAGAGGTTAATTGTTCTTACTGTTAGGAAATTTCTCCTTAGTTCTAAGTTGCTTCTCTCCTTGGTTAGTTTCCACCCATTGCTCCTTGTCCTGCCCCCAGGTGCCTTGGAGAAAAGTTTGACTCCCTCTTCTTTGTGGCACCCTCTGAGATATCGGAACACTGCTATCATGTCTCCCCTGGTCCTTCTCTTCATCAAACTAGACATACCCAGCTCCTGCAGCCGTTCCTCATATTTCCCAGTCTCCAGTCCTCTAATCATCTTGGTTGCTCTTCTCTGCACTCTTTCCAGAGTCTCCACGTCTTTTCTACATCGTGGCGACCAAAACTGTATGCAGTATTCCAAGTGTGGCCTTACCAAGGCACTATACAGTGGCATTAACACTTCACGTGATCTAGATTCTATCCCTCTGTTGATGAAGCCTAGAACTGTGTTGGCTTTTTTGGCAGCTGCTGCACACTGCTGGCTCATATTTAGATGGTTGTCCACTAGGATTCCGAGATCCCTCTCACAGTTGCTACTATCGAGCAAGGTACCACCTATACTGTACTTGTGCATTTGGTTTTTCTTGCCTATATGTAGGACCTTACTTTTTTCACAATTGAATTTCATTTTATTAGACAGTGCCCAATGTTCAAGTTTGTCTAGATCCTTCTGTATCTTAAGCCTATCTTCTGGAGTGTTGGCTATTCCTGCCAGCTTGGTGTCGTCTGCGAATTTGATGAGTTCCCCATTTATCCCCTCATCCAAATCGTTGATGAAGATGTTAAAGAGTACTGGGCCTAAAACAGAGCCTTGGGGGACTCCACTGCATACTTCCTTCCATGTAGATGCAGTTCCATTGAGGACTACACGTTGAGTGCGGTTGGTCAGCCAGTTGCGAATCCATTTGGTGCTGCTGCTGTCTAACCCACAATTTTCTACTTTATCTAATAGTAGGTTATGGTCTACTTTATCAAATGCCTTACTGAAGTCCAGGTAAATTATATCAACAGCATTCCTCTGGTCCACTGATTTTGTTACTTTGTCAAAGAATGCAATTAGATTCGTCTGGCATGATCTGTTTTTGACAAACCCATGTTGGCTTTTGGCTATTACTTTGTTTGCTTCTAGGTGTTCACTTATTTGTTGTTTAATTATCTTTTCCAGAATCTTTCCTGGTATTGAGGTCAGGCTGATGGGTCTATAGTTTCCTGGATCTGTTTTTTTTTCCTTTTTTGAAGATGGGAACCACATCTGCTCTTTTCCAGTCTTCTGGCAGTTCCCCGGTGCTCCAGGATCTCTGAAAGATATAGTTCAGTGGTTCTGAGATCTCGTCTGCCAGTTCCTTCAGAACCCTGGGGTGTAATCCATCCGGTCCTGGTGATTTGAACTCGTCCAGGGCAGACAGGTGCTCACTTACCATTTTCTTCCCTATTTCAACTTGTGTTCCTAATCTGATATTTGTGGTGCTGTTTTTGATTGATTGGACTGTTTTATCCCTTTGTGTAAAGACAGATGCAAAAAAAGAGTTAAATAGTTCTGCTTTCTCCCTGTTGCTTATCATCTTCTTGCCATTTTCTCCCAGCAGTGGACCAATTGTTTCCTTAACTTTTTTCTTATTTTTAACATGTTGGAAGAAGCTTTTTTTGTTATTTTTTACTTTTTTGGCAAGCCTTTCTTCATTGTGAGCCTTAGCTTTCCTCACTTCGTCTTTACAGGCTCGGGCTATTTGCTGATATTTTGCCTTGGTTATGTCCCCTTTTTTCCACTTTTTATATTTATCCTTTTTGTCTTTCAATTTGTCAGAGAGTTCTTTATGCAGCCATGCTGGTTTCTTTTGGGAACTGTTATTTTTCTTCTTCATTGGTATTGCGCTGGTCTGGGCTTTTATAATCTCATTTTTCAAAATTTCCCAAGCTTCTTGAGTTGTTTTCCCCTTGAGGATTCTCATCCATGGAATCCTTCCCAAGCTCTCTCTGAGTTTATTGAAATTAGCTCTCTTGAAGTCTAAGACTCTAGTTTGACTTTGTTCAACTACTTTTGTTTGCATAATGTTGAATTCCAGTATTTCATGATCGCTTGCCCCCAAAGTTCCTGTAGCTTCTACACCTTCTATCATTTCCTCTCTGTTAGTGAGAATTAAGTCCAATATTGCTGATCCCCTTGTTCCCTTCTCTACCTTTTGGGAAACAAAGTTGTCTGCTAGGTTTGTTAGGACCCTGTTGGATCTTCCACTTGGTGCAGAGTTTGTTTCCCAATTGATGTCAGGGTAGTTAAAATCTCCCATTACTATTGCAGTGTGCTTCCTACATACCTTAGTTAGCTGGTTAGCAAAAAGTACATCCACTTCCTCTGCTTGGTTGGGTGGCCTGTAGTATAGACCTATGACAATATCATTCCCCCCCCCAACCTTTAATATTGACCCAAATACATTCAAGATAGTTCTCATCATTGTTGTGCTCTATTTCTGTAGAGATGTAATTATTTCTTATATATAGTGCAACTCCACCTCCTCTTTTATTTGGTCTATTTCTTTTAAATAATTTAAATCCTTCTAGCTGGATGTTCCATTTGTGGGTTTCATCCCACCAAGTTTCTGTAATGGCAACAATATCGTATCTGCCCTCATTTACTTGAATTTCTAATTCACCCTGTTTATTCCTCATACTCTGTGCATTGGTGTATAGACATTTGAGTCCATTTTGATTGACCCTGTGTTTTCTGTCTACGAAACCTGTGTTATGCCTGACTATGGTTCTCTTTGCCCCTATTTCTTTGCCACTTGTATGGTTCATGTACATGGTATGGCACCCACTGTTAATTGTTTGGTTTTGCTTGACAGCAGTGTTGATAATATTACCTGCACAATTATCTATGTTACACGCACTGATAACCCTATGAATTTTAGTTTGCTGGGGACAGAAATATTCTTTATCTATTGATTCTCTGTCCCCACTATTCAGTTTAAATGTTTAGCCAGGAAATCTGTGAATTTAGTGCCAAGTAACTCAGTCCCTTTCTTGGATGGGTGCAAACCATCTCTTTTGTACAGTTTATCATTGGACCAGCTGCAGGCATCATGACTAATAAGACCAAAGCCTTCCTTTTTACACCACTCCTTTAGCCACACATTAAACTCTGCTATGCGCTGGCCCTTTCCTTTTTGTTCCTTGTATACTGGTATAACCTCTGAGAAGATAAGCCTACAACCTGTACTACTAAGTTCGTACCCCAAACTCTGGAAATCATTCTGCACAGAAGCTACATCTTTATGGGACAGATCATTTGTGCCAAGATGTATAATAGCATCAACTTTACAGTCCTTACTTGCATTCTTGACTATCTTAAGAATACGCCTCTTGTCTCTGCTGGCTGTAGCACCCGGTAAACATCTGACATCTTTCAAAACCTCCATATCCTTACCTAAGTTTACATCTCTTACGATTGAGTCACCAATCAGGAGGTGACTTCTCTTTTTGGGTACCTTGCTCTTGTTGTGTGACTGATGCATGATCCCTGGTTCACACTTTTGCATTTCTGAAGTAGGTTCTTCACTTTGGACCACAATCCGCTGCTTATTTGAGTCGTCATTATTACCTTGACCTGTCACTTTAGTGTCCCCATTAAGATCAGCAAGGGCGCTATATCTGTTATGCTGGGACACAGCAAAAGTTTTGTGTTTGTGGGTCACAGCTCTCACCCTGCCAGATCCCACAGTTGTCCAGGCTGCTCTTCTTCTGTGGGATCTTTGCGGTAGAGGAGGCTGGTAGTGTGGCATCTCCACAGGGTGGAGTGGCCGAATTGGACACTTAATTTCTGCCTGGAGAGCACAAATTACAGATTCAAGATATGTTATGTGTCTATGTAATCTATTAATTTGTCTGCAAGGGGGACAGTATCCAAATTTGAAAAGGGTACTGCGGAAGACAGGTGCAAAACAGTTATTACATTGAACTAAGCCAGTCATTTTGAAATAATTGTTCTAACTGTTCTAACTGCATGTTTCTTAATGACTGTGTTTATTGTTTGTATACTTTGCTGTTTGCTGCTCACAAGAGTCACTTCTTGTGAGAGGGATAACCATATAAATTTGATAAATAAATACACAAAAAGACAGACAGATAGACTTGAGAAAAGGTGGATAGGTTACTTAAGAAGGATATTAAGAAAGAACAAAAGAATTTAAGAACTTCTTTGTGCAGGTCAAGCTAGATTTTTGTTAATTATTTTGAGGAATCTTTAAAATAAACCAGATATTGCACTGGAGAAAGAGGGAGATGTAGACTAAAGATTCAGACAAAGATACATACACTCTCCATATCTGTTTAACTTTAACAATGAATATATTATAAGAATGGCAGGATTGGAAGAGATGAGAGCTCAAATCAAAACTGGATGTCAAAACACTAACAATCTGAGCTACAAAAATGACACTACTTGGTTGGCTGAATGTAGATTTAGAAGAGTTCATTAGAAAAGTAAAGAATAGTAAGTGAAAAAATCTGGTTGATGTTGAATGTGAAGAAGACAAAGATAACATCAACCAGCAGGCCTAATGAATTCAGTTGATTGCAAAGATGTGAAAAAACAGCTAAATTAATTTTGTTAAGTGATGAATAGATAATAATGGACAGTGTACTAGAGAAATAAAGAGGAGATTAATTCTAAAAAGGAACACAGTGACAGATTTGCCAAAGATCAGAATATTTATATGTTTTTTTTAAAAACCCAAATATTTAAAGCAGTGGTTTTCCCAGTGATAATTGATATCTGAGGATACATCCAAGAATCTGGAATGAAAAAAAAATATTCTGCTGTCCTTTTGATATACTAATATGGCTATGGTATACTTATCCTGACTAGAAAACATTGGAAGTACTGATGTTCAGGTGACAGTTGGTTTATCATCTCATTGCAGAAACGTATGGCAAATCTTTGTGACTTATTCATTGATATTATGAATAATATTCAGAATATGCTTTTTTAAAGATCTGTTATGAATTTTTTTTATTTCTGCCTCTTTCTTTTCATTAATTTTACTAATAATGTTCATCTTCCTAATGACTAGATAGCAAACCAAAATTATTTGAAAGATGAGGTCAGGGTAGAAAAAGGTCCTTCAAGTCTTGTTCTCTATTATTCCAAAATGCTTTCCATTTTTTAAATGATTGGGAAATGTAGGCCATGTGCTCTGTGGATTAATAAAATGCCCTGGATTGCTTTACTAAGAATAAGAAAGAAATTATATTCCGCTTCCATGCATGGAAGGATGGCTTCCTGCTTTGTTCTCTAGAGCAGGGGTTCCCAAACTTGGCAACTTTAAGACTTGTGGACTTCAACTCCCAGCTATGCTGGCTGGAGAATTCTGGGAGTTGAAGTCCACAAGTCTTAAAGTTGCCAAGTTTGGGAACCCCTGCTCTAGACCTTTGCAAGCTCCCACTTGGTTTTGTTCTTGGAGATTGAGGGTGGTTGAATGAACCTGGTTGACTGAAAGATGTAGAACATGTCTCAACATCCTGGTAATATCTAGGCATTAAGGATTTTTCAATAGCAATGCTACTTTTTCCTACAATATGGAATTCATTCAAGAAACTGTCTTCATCCCTGGAAAATCTGTCAAAATTGTCCACCCAGTGTACTGTAGCTGCCCACAATATGCCTTTTAAAACTTTAGCTAAAAGCTATGTTTTAATTCAAGTTTACTTTACTTTCTCCTGGCCACTCTGCCTCTGCAGACTCCCAGTGGTTTAAAATATATTAAAATCAACCAGAATATAACAATTAAAACAAATCAAAATCTACAATACAATACAATATTACTTGGCATCTCTCCACTGGCAATAATAAAATAAATCTCTGTAAAATATCACCAATAAATTCACAGCTATGCAGTTTTCTTGGCAAAAATTTACAAATGATTAGTTAACATTGCCAAAATGCTTTATTAGATTTTTTATTATTAATAATATTTTAGACTTGGAATTCTCTAGCATTTTTCTTTCCAGGTACAGTACTATTATAATCAGACCTGGCTCTGCTTTGCCTCCAACAAAAATCCCAAATAACAGCGACTTTATTTTGGATCCACAGTCCTATAAATTACAACAGTCACATATATGGCTCACATGTAGAGGTGCTACTTTTCACAAATTACATTTATCAGTGGTGAATCTCAGCTGTGAAGAGTAAAACACACTAATTAATCCTTGTTGGTTTCATGTATAATCTTTATTTCAATAATCCCTTCCAATTTCTCAAGAAATAGCATATTCACCATGATTACAATCTTAGAAAACTAGAGGATGGCTGATTATGTACTGTAGGCAGAATCCTTTGTAACAGACAATAATCGTATTATTTTTTTCACCACCCTGTTATTTCCCTTTGACTGATCTGGGGAATAAATGAAACTAGTATATATCCCGTGTTTTCATTTAAGATCTCAGATATAAATGGAATTCTTTGCTAATGAGATGAGTGATTACGATTCATTCTTCTACCTGTCCAGTTAGCCATGGGTTGAGCCAAGCATGAAATATAACAAAAGAAGAATTCAAACCTACAGTTAAATGGACCCTAGGTGACTTAGGATATGTCTGTTAGAAGATCTTGTTGGTGGTATCTTAAAACAAAAAGACAAAAAGAAAAAAGAAAAACTGGTAAGCATATTTGCATATGACTGTGTCTGCAATCTAATGAGAATCTAACTCCTTATCTAATTTTTTCTAAGAAAATTGTCACTGTTTCCTATCTGAGAGAGTCAAAGTGAATATTCATAAATGGTAGTTGTCAAAAATTGCTTTAATTCTCTCTACACTGTGAATTGCTCCCTTTACATCAGGGGTCTCCAACCTTTGTAACTTTAAGACTGAAAGACTTCAGCTCCCAGAAGTCTTCAGACTTAAATTTGCAAAGATTGGAGACCCCTGCTTTACATGACCCTTGCACACTGGTCTATATGCTGAGAGTAATGTCCTGATTGACAATCCTTTTCTCGTGATTCTTTTACAATATCTTCTGGAAGATCTTAGAACTGGTTAACAAATTTTCACTATGAAAGGTCTCACTACATATGGTTCATCTCAGATGATCATTAGGGAATACCTTGAAAGACTTGAATGCTGTGCTTTATCCAACAAAATGAAATATAGTGATGAGAAACATAAGGTCCTACACATAAGAAAGAAATGCACAGATATAGAATAGATGATACCTGGATCAAGAGCAGCAATTGTGAGAGGGATCTAGTAGATATCCTAGTACACTACGACTTAAGTATGAGCCAGCACTGTGTTGCAATGGCCAAAAAGGCTAATGAAATCCTAGGTTGCCTCAGTAGAGGGATGGTTTCAAGGTCACATGAAGTGATAGTACCACTTTATGCTGCACTGGTGAGACCACACTTGGGATACTGCATCCAATTCTGATCACCATGATACAAAAAAGATGTTGAGACCAGTGGTGGGATTCAAACTTTTTTTACTACTGGTTCTGTGTGTGTAGCTTGGTGGGTATGGCATGGCTTGGTGGGCATAGCATGGCTTGGTGGGCATGACATGGCTTGGTGGGCATGGCTTGGTGGGTGTGGCAGGGGAAGGATACTGTAAAATCTCCATTTTCTCTCAATCAGCTGGGACTCAGGAGGCAGATAATAGATGGGGGTGGGGCCAGTCACAGGTGGTATTTACCGGTTTTCTGAACTACTCAAAATTTCTGCTACTTGTTCTCCAGAACTGATCAGAACCTGCTGAATACCACCTCTGGTTGAGACCTTGGAAAGAGTGAAGAGAAGATTAATATAGATGATAAGAGGGTTGTTCTTACCTCAGCAATCACAATGCTGGCTGAGGGGAGAACCAGGTTCTGAGTGTGTTCTACAGAAGGTTAAAGGGGTGAGTGGGTGGACTACCATATAACTGAGCTTCAGACAGGCATAGTTGCTCAATGTTATGAAGTAAACCACAAGAACCAGTTAGGGAATCTACACTATAGATTTTTTTAGTGGAGATGAAAATGAGGCACAAGTGGAACAAGGACCCAGGCAGACAGCAGGCTTTGTATTCTCAATCTGCCACCCCTTCTGCTTTGCCATCTGAAACAAATGCCATTCATCATTTGAGTTCATTATTAGAAGAAATTAGGATTTATTACATGGAATTATGGCCTATTATTTACCTGCTGAGCTATTAAGAGAAAGTTTCAGATCTATTTGCAATGACCTGGCATCATCTCTACTTGCCTAATCAAAAATGGCTATATTTTTGGTAGGAATCTTAAATATTAAATTATGGAATATATATTTGAAGTGACTGGATCTGCAACTTCTGAGCTAAATTCCTTCAGGCCCTTCTCCTTTGCCCATTCCCCCCTGGAACAGATGTTGCTGTGCACTACATTCTTTTTTTTCAAAATACACTGTAGTGTTCTCCCCCCCTCCCAAAAGGGCATATTTGCTACACTTGTTAAGTCCCTTAATGTAAACTGATGATTTATTTCTTAACTCTGATATCTTTTTTTAAGGAGGAAATTCATAACATTTTTAAAAACTTATTTTATGCTTTATAGCAGTTATTTTCCAAACATGGCAACTCTTAAGATGCATGGATATGTCTAGTATAATGAAAAGGGGGATCAGGGGAGACATGATAGCCGTGTTCCAATATTGCTGCCACAAAGAAGAGGGAGTCAAGCTATTCTCTAAAGCACCTGAGGGCAGGACAAGAAGAAATGGGTGGAAACTAATCAAGGAGAGAAGCAACTTAAAGTTAAGGAGACATTTCCTCATAGTTAGAACAATTAATCAATGGAACAACTTGACTCCAATAGTTGTGAATGCTCCAACACTGGAAGTTTTTAAAAGGGGTTGGATAACTATTTGTCTGAAGTAGTATAGGGTTTCCTGCCTAAGCAGAGGGTTGAACTAGAAGACCCCCAAGGTTCCTTCCAACTATTCTATTCTATTCTATTCTATTCTATTCTATTGATTTCACCTCCCACAATCCCCCAGCCAGCATGCTGTTTTATATTGGATATTACTATGAGAAGTTGTATTGAAACAACCCTCTGAGTATTATTTACAGCATCTCCATATTTCAGTGTTTGGTTTTGCCTGAGGAGGAGAGACAGTGGCAGTGATGGTAGATGGAAGCCCTCCAATATTAGCACAGCTCTCTTTTGAGCTACACAGTCATAGATTGAGGATTTGTAGGCAGGTCTTCTCTTGTCTGTTTTTTTTTTTAAAAAATCTCTTTTCCTCAAAAGTATTGAGGCAAGCTTGCAACACCTTATGTCTTATTAGCTAATATAACAAGAAGTTCAAAGCACGATAAAGGATTTGTATGAAAAGGGACAGCGAGGTGTGTGTGAACCTCTCCTTTAGCAAAAAAAAAATATCTCTGCTTTTTATTCCTTTGATTAAATACTTCCCTTCCCCCCCTTTTCTTACATTTTCCATTAAAATGTCTCCATGTCATTTAGGGTGTTAATTGAGAGGCGGTTTAAGCTCATCAAGGCGATTATAAGTGATAGTTAAAAATTTCTATATATGGCCTATGCTGGAATCAGCACAGTAGGATACCATTTTTCTTTTATCTAACTGACATTGGTAATAATAGATGAAATTATTACTAAAATCGCAGCTGCAGAGATGATATCATGATTTCTGTGAGTGTGTAATCTTTGATGAAAAATTAATTTTTGAGAAGGATAATTTAAAATGATTTAAATAGTATTATAACTGAAGTCCTTACTGGTAATTAACACCAATCTCATCAAAAGTGAATCCACTTTTGCAGCTGTTTCTAAAGATACCTAGAGTATTTGTAACTTCTCGAGTAAAATTATAGTGTTCGGACTTTATTTTTACTGCGCAAAGACCATTAAAAGAAAAGGCTACTAATAGAAGTCTTTGTTCTCCAGAAGGCCAAATTCTATGTAGAATTTGGGGGGGTGGGGGACCCGTTTGCCTTTGAGTATAATTAGTTGTTTTCTGCATAGGAACTAACTTCTTGGATATATAAAATGTTCCATGTATCTGTGAGCTAGTGTATGTGTGACTGCCTGTATGTGTACACATAAATGCAGAGATATATTGTATATAGAGAAATACATAGCATAGCATAGGTATAGGTTAATGTCTATATGGTGGCCAGATATATAACATACATGTTGGGGATATAATGGGTTGAACAGATGGCTGATAAAAAATGCTTCTTCATCTTCATCAATGACTCGTCTTTCTTTGCATCAGCTTTTATCACAGTGGCAAAAAATACTCTAATGAGAAACAGCTGAAAATAATCCCTCCTTGGGCTCTCTCATCACGCTTTAAATGACAGAAGGGAGGGGGGGGGTTGTCTATATATACAGATCTGCCAGAGAAAGTTTTCTTCTTCTTCTTCTTCTTTTTTTAAAAGAAATACAGTTATATCCAAATAGAAAAGAAATTTGAATGAGAATATGAGAGACCCTGAGAGTATGCCTCTCATCTTTGCATTTTACTTTCTTCTTCTTCTTTTTAAAGTCCATACTGATTTTTGACAAGATATATAGTCGTGGTGATTTACTCAAGCTGTAGAACCTGCCAATCAGTATTTCCTTTCCTTGGGTTTGATGAGGGAAGAAAGGGAGGCAAGGACAGGAGTTGAAAGAAGACACGACGACTCAGAGGACTGGTGCTTTGGGTATCTGTTCATTAAAACTGCAGTTGCATGGCCACTTTCTGCTGTTTCGGCACTTTTTATTATGCTCAAATCAAAGGGTGGCTTTTCTGCATTATTTCAGGAAGAAGAAAAGCATGCTTCATAAACAAAGAGCCAGGCTCTGGAAAATCTCCACTTAGAAATCACTGCCAGAAAACTGGTACATATGGATAACCTTATTTTGATATGCAAGGAAAAAGCAGGTTGAAGATGGCAGCATTATGCTTGAGGAGTTACATGGAACCCACAGAGAATGCCTATGTAGTTACTATAAACTTTTTTTAAACATACTAGTCCACAACTCTGACAGTTCACTGGGTTTTATTTGTACCCTATGACTATCATTAACGGCTTTACCTTATGATTCTTGATGAATGTATCTTGTCTTTTTATGTACACTGAGAGCCTATGCACCAAAGATAGTGCAATCACACTTGGCCAATAAAGAATTCTATTCTATTCTATTCTATTCTATTCTATTCTATTCTTTCCCCTTACTGTTTCCTTCCATTATCTCCTTCTTGCACTATAAGTGTGAATTGATAAAACACTACAAAAAAAGTTAAATTGCCATTATTTAATACCTAATAAATTCAAAACAACATCGATATGAATTTTTACTAAAGTACAATTCTTAAGTAGAGTTTGACGCTCTTTTGAAGTTAGGAACCGCTAACATGCAGGATTGCAT
The DNA here is from genome assembly GCA_039707465.1 of Rhabdophis nuchalis. Classification (NCBI taxonomy): domain Eukaryota; kingdom Metazoa; phylum Chordata; class Lepidosauria; order Squamata; family Natricidae; genus Rhabdophis; species Rhabdophis nuchalis. Next base: position 60,883,575 of record CM077643.1, on the reverse strand, counting down.
GTATACATTTATAAAAGTTTATCAAGGCTCAAGGAATCCACGCAGTAAAACCTAACTTGTTTTACCCTGCATTTTCTCAATGGGCACATGAATAAGAACGATGCAAAAAGCAGACATTTACTGCTCACTTTGATTTTGGATTTAGATTTAAGAAGAGAGTGATTTTCACGGAAAGATAAATCAGAGTAATAAATGTTGATCAGGAAAATCTTTTCATCCACAGAAATTCATTCAAAACATGATGACCATATTTATATTTTCTATGTAGAGGGAGATAAAAGGGTCACCATGAGGAAAAGACGACAAAAACCCAAATTTTTCAGTTCTTGAACTATTTTAAAGTATTTCTTAGTTGAATTGAAAATGGGAGTGAAGGGAAAGCAGTGTAAAGCAGAGGTTAGTATCTAGTACTCTGTTTCTATCAATGTTAGCTAACAAACCAGATTCTTGATAAAAAGATTTCTTTTAAATTTGCAATTATTAATGCTTATATAATTCATTTTTTTATTTGTAAATCTCCCAGAGTCACTCAGACAGTGAGATGGGCAGTATATAAGTTTGATTAATAAATACATATTGCAACAGAGATTCATCACAATTTGGATTTTTTAAAGAAAATGAGCAAATCATTACAGTTTTCTCATTTACCATTTGTTATTTTGACCATTGTGTGTTATATGTTTATTTCTAGGAACCAATCATAATTACAGTTCTGAGCTTTGAATTACATTTCCATATTGTAACTTTTTCATAAAATTTGACTCTTATTCTGATTGTGTTATATATATATAGATTTTGAAACAGTGAATGAAATAAACCACAACAATAAAATACAATAACAAACATAGTTTAACATAAGTTCAATGCACACAAGAATGCATTCTATATATCTATTCAAAACCAACCTCTATTTCAACAAAGCCTGTTTCAACTAAGTGATTATAGAGTTGAGGTTTTAGTTATACCAAGAATAGAGTAGTAAAATCTGCAGAGTATTTAAGAAAATAGCTCACTTTATTTCACTGATTACATCTGAATGCAGCTATATGTGCCCTGAAAAAATTTTCCCCACTAATTTGATTTATAAATACAAGTCAATGCCACTATAGGCACAAAAATGTTGTAAACCAATTAGGGAATATCTCCAACCTTTTAGCTAAAAAACAAGAATCTGAAGGTTCCTAGAATTTCTTTACAAATTATAGAAATACATTCTAAAAAAAAAACCTCTTTTAAAACAGGGGAGAAAAAATACCCTTTCTGTTAATGATTATTGTATACAGCAGTCAGACTATGCTGGCCCAATTTTTAAAACTTTTATATGTAACTTTTGAAAATTTTCTCCGAATACTGAAACTCAAATAAAATGTGGTAAATGGAGTTTCACTGGAGAACAGTGTTTAAATTGATCCACAACAGCATCTTCTCAAATTCTATTACCTTCTATTGCAGGTAATATTATACTTCTTGAGAAAAAGTATTAAGAATATTGATTATATTAAAAATATCAAAATACTTTTATTGAAAAGTGGGAGGGGAACAAAACAAAACAAAACCATTAACATTCAACATTATGACGTTCCTATAAGGGAAAAAACAGCAATTGCAAAGCATCATCAACAGCGTGAAAGATTAAATTGTAGGCATCTCATGAATGTTAAAGGGAGGCCATACAATAGCAGAGTTGGAAGGGACCTTGGAGGTCTTCTAGAATTTCATTTTGTTAGATTGTGCCCAATGTTCAAGTTTGTACACAAACTTGAACATTGGGTACTATCTAACAAAATGAAATTCAATGGTGAAAAAAGTAAGGTTCTACATTTAGGCACGAAAAACAAAATGTGCAGGTACAGTATAGGTGGTACCTTGCTCAATAGTAGCAACTGTGAGAGGGATTTTGGAATAATGGGCTGTTGTGGAGAAGGCTACAGGTGAAAACCACAACCTTGAATCTGGCTCACCAGCTTAGTATAAGCCTGCACAGTTTCTTCAGCCCAGATGCTATTGGCAACCTGGCCATTACTTTTTGAGCAAATTGAATTCTGCAGTTACAGATCAAGCACAGTAATCTAAATGAGAGACTACTGTGGTATGAACACTATTGCTTAACTCTTTTTTTTTTGGTTTTCCCAGATCAAAAACTGAGTTGGAGATTCTGGGCCTGCAGTTTGAATTGTCCCTTTGCACATTGAAATAGTATTCCAAGCTGCACTTCAGCAGAAATGAGGAGGCAAACATTTATTTCCAAGAATCCATTTTTATTACTTCTTAAACTAGCTCCAAACTGTTCTAAAAGTGATTGCAGAGACATCCTGCAAATTCTTGGGTGCCTTTAGGAAATAAGGAAACCTGGATTATATCCACATTGCTTTGTATGTCACACTTACCCTTTCTGATAGTTGCTCTCTACTATGGGAATGAATGAATCAAGTCAACGATTGATTCCAATGATTGGAAGTTAGTGATGAGATAGATTATCTTTTCCTTTTCTGGGACATGTCTCCCTCACAAATTTTATCTATAATTTCACTCATTTTCCATTTTAATCTATGGTTTATTTATATTCATTTAGTTTTTGAAATCCTCATACAACTTATATTTTTTTAAATGTGGATATTTTCCTCTAGATAGATTTACAGAACGTACATTCTCTAATAATCCATATGTACATATAGATTGATAAATACTGTACATATTTGCATACTGGATACATATCTTGATGCATTTAAATAACTGACAACCATAACACATCATTTGGCCATATGGGAATCTGGTTCAATAGCTAACCTCTGATCAGCACAATCATTGAAAAGATGGAGATCAAAATGTATCATATGCAAATTCAGAAAGATCTAATTTTTCAAGCATTCCTAATGATATTGACACTACAAGAAAGTCCCAGGGCTATATTTAGGATGGTGTCAGTAGCCCATCTGGAATGCTGACCTAATGCACAAGCTGCCACTGTCCACTCAGCCATGAATTGTGGTCTGCTTCTCTTTGGAGCTTCAGGAAGGCAGTAATGCCAGACAGTATGGATTGAATTCTACAGAATTTTTACTAGTTTTCAATTGATGGACTAGGAAAAATGGGCTATAACTTGCCTTAAATTTGGTCACAGTCAGAGCATAGTAACAAGGTATAATAAAAAGCATAAGAGGCAAGAGAAGTAGGTATTTTAACCTTAGGTGCCCCTAGGCATTCCCACGTAACACTGCTCCTGCGTGAGCTACACTGGCTGCCTGTGGTCTTTCGGGTGCGCTTCAAGGTGCTGATCACCATCTTTAAAGCACTCCATGGCACGGGACCTAGCTATCTGCGAGATCGCATCCTGCCCCATACATCCCTTTGACCGATTCGCTCACACAGAGAGGGGCTTCTCCGGGTGCCGTCCACTAGGCGATGCCAGCGGGCGATGCCCAGGGGAAGGGCCTTCTCTGTGGTGGGCCCAGCTCTATGGAACGACCTACCCCCCGAGCTCAGAATAACCCCGGACCTCTGTGCCTTCTGTCAAAAGCTCAAGACTTATCTATTCCAGCAGGCCGGCCTGGCCTAACCTACCTTCCAGCCTTTTTAGTTTGAATATCTAAATTGTTTTAATTGGGATTTTAAGGGGTTTAGTTTTTAGGTTTTTAGGGTTTTTTAGTGCAGGGATAAATTGTTTAATTTGATTTTATATATTTATGATGTATCTATGTTTGTATGTTTTTTAATTCCCCTGTGCGCCACCCCGAGTCCCTTCAGGGAAAGGGAGCAGTCTACAAATTAAATTTATTATTATTATTATTCTTAGGTTAAAGGTTATGGAAATGGGAAAATGCTAATGAAGATAGAATTGTATCCTGGTTTAGAGGGAAATTTTGTGCAGCAGGTACAGATGAATAGATGACAGACAGACAGACAGACAGACAGACAGATAGATTAGATATATAATAGATGATAGATGGATGATAGCTGGATGGATGGATAACTGGTTGGATTGAAGGAAGGAAGGAAGAAAAAAAGAAAGAAAGAAAGAAAGAAAGAAAGAAAGAAAGAAAGAAAGAAAGAAAGAAAGAAAGAAAGAAAAAAAGAAGAAGAAAGAATTTAGTACCTTCAAGTCAATCTTGATTCCAGTAGGGTCTATAATTTTCTTGACAACGTGTTTCAGAAGTGGTTTGCTATTACCTCTTTCCTAGAGCCAAGAGAGAGAATGACAGGACTAAAGTCACTCAGTTGGTTTTGTGTCTAAGCTGGGACTCCTATGCATGATCTCCCAGTTTTTAACTTAATGTCTTAACTTCTACATCATACTGGTTCTCATAGCTTTTAGATTTTTTTCTATTTGTTTCTATATGTTTTGTATTTATCACTCTGTCTGACTTAACATATTAAACCCTAAACTTATCTTAACAAAATAGAAATGATATGTTGGGAAAACATGCTATATGTAAGGAAATTATTTAACCTGGTCACAAATTAGATGCATATTTTGAGACTATAGCAGGTTTTCGTCAGTATATAGACCACAAATTCATCATTTGAGTTACAGATATCTTTGTTTACTTATTCTCTCTCTCTCTCTCTATTCCCTCTACACACACACACACACACACACACACACACACACCATTTATATAGAAGGAATAGTAGAACATCACATAATGATCAACCATGTGTTTTGATATCTGTGGGTTTAACATAAAATGTGAGCCTATCTTTGTAGTCATATACTGTTCACCCATGAGAAAATTAGTCTGAATTGTGGAGATCCTACTTCTCTAAAATAACATGCAAGTAGTATCTCCTTTCTGATATTTCACTGACCATGCAAGGCAGGAGTATAAATATTTGGGAAGAGATTGATGGGTGAGGTGCTGATCTCATTGACAACATGGTCTTAGAATATGCATCTAATAGAGAGGTGAAAATCTGCAATTGCATTTGCTCTTATATTCCAATGTTTTTGGTTTCATCTTTCCACTCACAAAACGTGCTCCAAAGAGATAGGGGAACCTTTGGAACAATTTTTGAGGGGGCAGGAACAAAGGGATTTATCCCCTCTTAATTATTTTTCATTTACAAGGTATTTCTTAATTATATATGTGTGAATACATAACTGATTATACTGGATTTCTTTGTAACATGTAACTACGCAGGCAGATATTTTATGTCTATTTTTAATCCAGTGTTTTCCACTGGGAAAACTCAGAGTGGCATACATAGGAATTTTCCTTCATTTTATTCTCACAATAGCAATCTTAGCTAGAGTTACATCCAAATGCCCAATATATTCTTGGTTACAATAAGCCCCAAACCCCTAAAATAAACTGGAGCCACAGTCTAAACTAATGTAAAATAGGAATAAACACAGACTCTTATCTATGTGACATAATATAAAATAAATGTGATATAATGATATAAGCTCATAATGTATTTTCTGAACTATTGTATTTCATGTGTTTTATTGCTTCCACACTACTAAGACATGACTAAAAATATGCTATTCAGAAGATTAAAATTTAATAGTTCTACCATTTTTATTGTAAATAACTATATAAATAATATTTGTAAAAAAAATAACGACACCTATTTCTATTATATGAGGGGAGAAATGGCAGCTAGCTCATATAGATTTTTTATGAGAGCTGTTTAAATAAGAAACATACTGAATATTTGTAGGAAATTGAGAACAAAAATCTGTCAATTTCAAAATAAGATGTTAAATAAAAATATTGAACTTTTCATATTGATATCTTATTTCTACATTTATTTTCTTTTTCAAAGCCTCTATATATTGTATTGTAAAATCAGATTGGCTGTAGCGTGCTTAAAATGTATTTTGATTCTTGTGGTTTTTTTCTTGATTACTTTAAGATATAAACTAGACTTCTCCACTAATTATTTTTGAAGAGTAGATCAAACAACTGCCTTGGAGTTGATTAGGTGATCAACTTTCTTTTGCTGATGGCCCAACAATAAATAATTAAAGAAATAAATTGAAGGAAAAATTTAAATGCATCATAAATAAGCATACAATTCCAAAAAGGGAGAAAGGAGAGGGAGGGAGACAGGAGAGGTAGGGAGGTTTTCTATAAATGAAAAAATATTTTTTCTACATTTATCTTGAGATCTCTTTTAGAAAGTTGCTGATGAAACAGTAGCACTGGTGTATGACTGTAACATATATCACCATCTGAGGGACAGCACTTGTCTGAATAATTCTCCATAGCTCCTTGTAACGTTTCAAATTTAATCTTTATGGCAATGGCATTGAATTTATTTGAAAAGTGAAAACCATTACAATCTAAGACAATGATGAGTAATATCTTATACTGTATAATTGAAAACATCTGTGTGATAAGCAAAGGACTTTTGGATATAATAGGATTCTATTATTTGTTTGGGCATGACGTAGCTATATTTTTGTGCTGAATTGGCAGTTTCTCTTCAAAGTATAATCAGGAAATCCTGAGGAATTAGAGTTCTCTAAATAAATGTCAATGAGACCATTTATTTTCAGAAGAGTTTATTTTATACCGGGTTTCCCATCTCCCTGGTCATACAGAAATAAAATATGCCTTACTTTCTGCTTGTACCTGGGTACAAATATCTTCATATGAAAATTTCAGTTTTTCATATGCCATATTTGCACTATATTTATTTGTGGGGTAATATCAGCTTTATGAGATAGTCCAGACCTGAATGCACTCAGATGTACTGGCTCTTACTTTATTATAAGCTTACATCAATGAAAACTTGCAAGTCTGTAAATACATGTATTCCCCACTCACCTTTACAGTCTATGAAACTAGGGAGGGTTCCTCTTTGACCATTATCCAATCAGGAGTTGCAAGCCCAGAAGATCTTGTTTCATCTGTTTCACCACTTCACCAAGAGATGAGGAGCTCAGAAAGATAATCTACCAAAGTGGGTGAGTGTCATTACTGATGATGATGATTGTTCTACAGAGGTCACTAAGTAAAACACTTACAGCAGTCCTCTAAAATCTTACTGGAATGGAATGTTGGCATGCATTGTGACTGTACATTGAATCCAGCATAGATAAATACGATATTACCCATTTAGAGTTAAGCAATGTTACGCAAAGTGCAGAAACAGAATAAGGAACTGTAAACCAATGGGCTTAAGATATGAGATAAGAAAAGTTATTATAGCTAGTTATGGATTACAGTAATACCATTTAATATCTTTCCATAGTTTTTTAACTTTGCAAACCACCCTCACTTACATTATGACTGTGCTGTATGCTATTTTCTACATTTGTTCTTTAAGCTACTTATTTCTTCTGTTTTGAAGTTTTTTTCAATTGCATCTAAACCTAACTATATCAGTCTTCTCCTTGCTGTAGACACGTCATGCTTCTTTATACATTGGTTTTGCAATTTGATCCTTGTTCTCTGGCTAACTCCAAATAAGAGCCCAGTGGTTAGAGTGCAGTACTGCAGGCTACTTCTGCTGATCACCAGCTGCCAGCAGTTTGGCAGATCAAATCTCACCAGGCTCAAGTTTCACACAGCCTTCCATCCTTCCAAGGTTGGTAAAACGAGGAGCCAGATTGTTGGGGGTAATATGCTGATTCAGTAAACAACTGCTTAGAGAGGAATGTAAAGCACTATGAAGTGATATACAAGCCCAAGTGCTATTGCTAAATCACCCAAATATACTTTTTGTTGTAGCTTTGGCCACTCACTTTTGTATTCAATTCACATTTACTTGGCCCCATTATATTTTAACCCTGCCTCTCCTGGTTTTACCGCACACTTCCTAAGTAATTTATTCGTAATGGGTTATTTCAGGAACTGTTAGAAGAAAACCTCCAGACTTCAATGAACCCAGTGCTATTGTAAGTGAACAAGGTGAACATGGCTCGGGGCCTAGTTATATGCGAGACCGCCTCCTGCCCCATACATCCCTTAGACCAGGGGTCTGCAAAGTTGGCTCTTTTAAGACTGGTGGACTTCAACTCCCAGAATTCTATGCTATGCTGGCTGGGGAACTCTGGGAGTTGAAGTCCACCAGTCTTAAAAAAGCCGACTTTGCAGACCCCTGCCTTAGACCGATACGCTCCCACAGAGAGGGCCTCCTAAGGGTGCCGTCAGCCGCAGAATGCCATCTGGCGACACCCAGGGGAAGAGCCTTCTCTGTGGCGGGCCCAGCCCTTTGGAACGACTTACCCCCTGAACTTCGCACCATCTCCGACCTCCGCCTCTTCCGCAAGTGTCTAAAGACACATTTGTTCCATCTAGCCGGCCTAGCGTAACCTCCATTACTGACTTTTAGATAGTTTTAAATTTGGGGATTTTAATTTGGTTTTAGCGCAGGATTTCATCGAATAAGTTTTTTAAAATTTTATATGGTTTTGTATGTTTTTTAATATTCCTGTGCGCCGCCCTGAGTCCGTTTGGAGAAGGGCGGGGTATAAATTTAATAAAATGAAATGAAAATGAAAGGTTTTCAGTCATTTTTTTTAAAATAAGGAAGCAAATTATTTAACTGTTTTGTAAATTTAAAAACACTAAACTGTGCAATACTAATTTGTATAGCACACCAATCTGAGAGGAATCAATTCAGAACTTTGCTGGATCAGTATCTTAAAAGTAGAATAAGTAATATATTACGTTTTTTAGGTTTAGGTTTTATTAGTTTTTTATACCGCCCTACTCCCGAAGGACTCAGGGCGGTATACAGCCAAAGTAAAACAGATATATAAAAGTTTAAAAAGTTTAAAAAAGCATATTAAACAATTTGGCCTCAAAATTAAAAAACCAAACAAACCCCAATTAAAATTAATAAAAATTTGTAATTTAAAATTCATTTCAGTATAGCCTCCTATACTGACTTTTAGATAGTTTTTAAATTTGGGGATTTTAATCTGGTTTTAGCACAGGTTCTATTGAATTAGTTTTTTAAATTTTATATGATGTTTTGTATGTATTTTAATTTTCCTGTGCGCCGCCCTGGGTCCGTTTGGAGAAGGGCGGGGTATAAATTGAATAAATATAAATATTTTTATGCCAGCCTGGCTTGTTGGGAAAAAAAGATTTTGAGAGCACGGTGGAAGGTGCGTAAGTCAGGGATAGTTCTTAATTAGACTTACTTGGTCTACTAATCTGAGTGCTGAATTCCAATCTTTTTAGTCTAAATAACTGCAAAATAAGTATGTATGTATGTATGTATGTATGTATGTATGTATGTGTATGTATATATATATATGTATATATGTGTACACACACACACATATATATGTTCTCCATCTAAATGATATATCATACCTACATCTCTATCTCTATCTTTATATCTGTCTCTATCTCTCTGTATGTCACTGTAATATTTTAATGCACACTAGACAAATTTGACATATACCCATATAAATTAATACTTTGATGTATTTAGTATTTTTAGCTAATTATACCTTGCAGTCTCATGTTAATTCCCATTTGAAATATTTGGCTGTATTCCTCCTAATTCATTTATATTAATGAGGGGAGGGTTCTCTGAGCAATAATCAGTTAAAAATCACGACAAGCTTTGTTAATAAATACCAGATTGGTATATGATACTATGTTGGCCGCTTGTCCTTAATTAGAAGGCTCTGAAAGAAATACCAAGAGGGAAATATTCATAAATTTTTCCTTTAAAGTCTAACTGCTCTTTCTGGTATTTACATCTTTGAAATGGAGAAAAATACGAGACTTTGAAATGAATTAATTTCTTCACTACTTAAAACAGCTTACCATTAATTAAGATACAGATCTAATGGCTGGTGTTTTTTTTAAATTTACCAATCTCATATATAGGAGAAAATTCCAGCAGAACTGTTTGAATAACGCTAAGGAAGAAGTAATTTAAATATAAATATGATGGGGAAAATGATAGGTGAAGTAAACCCTATATAATATTTTGGTGAATGCACAGCTCTAGGAAGTAATGCTGTGATTTTTTTAAAGGTTCTTGTTTCCTGATTTCACCCCACCCCCAGTTTGTATTAGGCCTTCATTGATGCCACTTACTTCTGAAATAAAGGGAACAGAACGCAATTCACATTCTTTTGTATTCATTCAATAGAGCTGTTTAGTTTTAGCTGTTTGCTTAGCTTTCTGTTTCTGGTCTTTTACAGAGAGGTCTGCAATCTCTATATCCCTCGATCCTAAGAATATGGTTTCTTCTTTGTTCAATCTAAAACAGTGCTTCTTCTCTACCTCAGCGCCTTTAAGATGGGTACACTTGAACTCCCAGAATGTGAGTTTGAGTACACCCAGCTCAAAGGCACTGAACTTGAGAAAGGCACTCACTGGTCTAATGGCAAGTCTAATCCAACATCCTCTTTTGCACAGCACCCAGCCAATTCTTCACACATTTTCCCCCCACGAGAGAGGAAAATGGTTGCACATATGAGGCACATAGAAAAAGGCCAAACTTTGATTGCACAGTTGTCACCCTGATTTTTTCTTGCTCCCATCCCCCATGGGTACCCTTGGAAGGCTTGGTTTTCAAACTTTTTAAAGAAGAGGAATATTGCAAATTGTCATTCAAACAAAAAACATTCTGTAAGGGTGAGAGACATTTAAACCCAGAACCAAAAAAAGAAAGTAAAAATGCCAGTGTTTCCTTTACATGGTTTTCTGAATGAAAATATTCATTTTAACTTCCCAGGCATTTTCAACTCACAGCTTAGAGTTTTAGGAGCCCTCTGTTTTATCATTCTGGTTTTCTGATTTATTTTGTGATTGCGATCATCTTTTGGCTTTTATGTTACAACGGCTACCATCCTCCCAGCAGGAAGGTTCTACCTTGATAGATATGTGATTTCTCCTACATTTTAGGCCAGAGTTTTCGGCAGAAATAAAAAGGGCTGAACTCAGAATAACATACATCAGAGAATGAGACTGCAACTCGCCACAACCTACTATAATATTTATCAGCTTGTAAGGAGGTTTTTTTTTAATGTTTACTCATCATAAAGCTGGCTGTGTCTGCCAAATAGCATTATTTTTGTTGCAGATAAATAGTTATTGAAAATTGTACTTTGGGGTTGTTTTATATGGCAGAGCAGTTATGTAGAGTACTTAATAATGGATTCAGGTACTTTTTTTTTTTTTTGGCAGAAATGATATTCCACTGTGGTCAACAATGGAAACAAACCTATTACCCAGGCTTTTACTCACAGTTCTCCTATCATGCTCTGATTATGGAATTTCATTACCTGAGGCACGTGGAGGCAAATGTGATGCATAAACCAAACAAAAACCTCAAAGCAACTCTTAAAATGCAAACCTGAATTGATTAAAATGGGATTGTGCTAATATGATCTGTGGTCTCAGTATAGAAATTGATTAAGGCTAATAGTCTGCAATCAAAGATATTTTAACAACAACAAAAATCTACTAAAGCCATTAAATAAAATATTCGTGTTTTTAATGCATTTTATTGAACTGCAGAGACTAAAGTCTTTGCTTCTCCCATGTAAATAAGCAGGAATGTAACAGTGGAGTTATTCTATTGCAAACTCCCAAATTGTTTTGCTTTGTGCATTTTTTATTAACCTAACCATGGCCCCAGTGCAACAAATATGCACCAGCAGACAAAAAAGCCAACACAGTTCTCGGCTGCATAAAAAGAAGGATAGAATCAATATCACATGAAGTGTTAATACCACTTTATAATGCTTTGGTAAGGCCACACTTGGAATATTGCATTCAGTTTTGGTTGCCACGATGTAGAAAAGATGTGGAGACTCTAGAAAGAGTGCAGACAAGAGCAACAAAGATAATTAGGAGACTAGAGGCTAAAACATATAAAGAACAGTTGCAGGAACTGGGTATGTCTAGTTTAATGAAAAGAAGGACTAGAGGAAACATGACAGGAGTGTTCCAATATCTCAGGGGTTGCCACAAAGAAGAGGGAGTCAAACTATTCTCCAAAGCACCTGAGGTGAAACAATGGATGGAAACTAATAAAGGAGAGAAGCAAGTTAGAACTAAGGAGGGATTTACCGATAGTTAGAACAATTAATTAGTGGAACAACTTGCCTCCAGAAGTTGTGAATGCTCCAACATTGGAAGTCTTTAAGAAGATATTGGATAGCCATTTGTCTGAAGTAGTGTAAGGTTTCCTGCCTAAGCAGGGTGTTGCACTAGAAGACCTTCAAGATCCCTTCCAATTCTGTTATTCTAACAAGTGCAGTTTTACTACTAGTTACTACAGACTGAGGAAGTAGTTTGGGAATCAAGGTCAACAATATATGTAGATTGAGCCACAAATCAGGCACTTAAGTAGAGGAAAGGGACATGGCTTTTAAAGAAGCAGCTTTTGGGTCTGAATAATAACCACAAACACGGGGAAATTCTTTTAACAGTATAATAAAGAAACAGATTTTACTGATGAGAATGGTCCAAATTCAGAAGCCCTAGAATTGTAGTATATCAGAAGAGAGGATGAATATATGAAGTGGGATCAAGAAATCTGGTGTTCCAGAAAAAGCCTTTATTGCACAGCTGAAAACCTGAAGAAGGGCATACCACAATGCAAGTTTTTTCTTCAGCTGCTTCCTGATTTGCTCATTCCTCCTAGCATTTCCTCAAACCCCTTTTTTCTTCTTCACCCAGATGCAGGCAGGCAAGTCCAACATTACATGTGTGCTACTGTGATAAGACTTTTCCATCCTTTTAGCCTGCAGCCGCACTTATCCTGCAACATTCTTCTATATGCTCTTCCTTGTCAAGAGGAGCATATTTTAAAGATGTGGAAGGGGCTGTGGGGAAATCACCAACTCATGAGAACTATTCCAATGATGGGAGGAATTCATCTCTACAACTGTGCTCTTTTATGGTGGAAAATACCCCTATGTAGATACGATTTCTCATTATTCAGCTGAGACTTTATTAATTTTAGTAAAGAATGAGGATTCAACTCTCGCCTTCTGGCAGTGATATCAGGTCTCATCATTGCACATTGTCCTTTTTCTGAATGTGCCACTGACTCATCTCCTTGCTTGTCTTGCTCTCTGCCCTTCTAGTTCCCAAGTTTTTTGTATTTCTCTCACTGCTATCGCTTTTGAAGAAACTGTTGATTTTAAGATTAGTTCAAGCTACTTCTGTGTAGCATCCATTTTCTCCTTATACAGTAGCTAAAGTAGAACCTGCTGTTGAACTTCCAAATCTAAATTATGTATTGACATGCTGAACCCTTATTTTGTAATCTATTTTCTATAATCTATGTTTTCATTCTTGCTGAGACCAAAAGGTCAATTTGATTCAGAACTAGTTAGTACTTGCAGGGGAAATAACCTGGAAAGAGGAGAATTATAGAGTTGAATGGAGAGGGAGACAGGAAAGGAGAGGGAGAGAGGGGGAGAGGGAGGATGCAGAGGTAAATGACTTTGCACTATTGAAAAGAAAAAATACAAAGTCACAGGAAACAACCTCAGCTCCAGAGAGTCTTTATCTTTTACATGAAATTTAAATAATAAATTATTTTAGATGTAACCATTAATAAAAGAAACTTATTAAAAAGACTCCCTAGGGTCCCATCTGCTGTTTCCCTGTGTCCCAATACTCTTTGGCAGAGATCTTAGATTCAGAGATTGTAGTTTGAACAATTCTGCTTTGAATTGACTTTTCTATCTTGAGGCATTTACTCTCTGACTAGCAGCTTCAAAAGTTTCAGAAGTGACCACTCTCTGTCACTTTGAACTCCTGTGGCAATTCTAGGGAAAAGAAAAACCATAGAGTGTATATGCGGGTATATAAGTTTGTGTCTCTCTGTGTGTAGTGTTTAATATATATAACTGCAGGAAGAGGCAAGGACTTGATCTGTTGAAAATTAAAAGTAGTGAAACAAGTGAAAGAGTGGCAAATATTTTGGCAACATGCTTATTTTTCCTTGTTGTTTCCTCTATTGGCATCTCACTGTTGTCAAAAAGGGCTACTCAGTTTAAACAAGGCTGGACAATCCAAGAGCAGTATGGAATACTCCATTCAACAGATGAAGTCTTTGTGGGTTTAGCAATAGTACCTAGACTTATATGCAGCACTCTCTGAGCAGTTTACAAATCTCAGTATATTTCCCCCAACAAACTGGGTCCTCATTTTACATACGTTGGAAAGATTGAATGCTTGAGGGAATCAACCTTGAGCTGGTCAGGATCAAACTCCTGGCAGTGGGCAGAATCAGCCTACAACACTGCATTCTAACCACTGCACCACTACAGTTCTTTTTAGCGAGTCTATTTTAGCATAAATTGTTTCTCTAAGGGCACTCCTTTCACAGGCTCCAACATCCAGCAAAGGAAGATTGGCTCTCTTCACTATAGTATCATCACTGCTTCACCAGTCACTCTCCCTCTGGTCCTGAAAATCCTTGGTCAAAAAAGTTCTCAACTTCTGATATAACTACACAAGCCTAAATTTTTGGTTGTCTGGGTAGCTGCCTTGTGGGGCCAAAGAAGCTACTTAGGATAATGAGATCACAATAAAATGGAATTATTTTCACAAATAAATAATGTATCAAATACTCTTATGTAGTTGAGAATGTCTTGTTTCCCTTCTTCCTTTTCTTCCTCTTCATCTCCTTTAACTCTAATGGTATAATAGCATGATTTTTCTCTTTAATGTGTGCTAGAGATTTACACTTAGGGATTCTGAGTGACAAAGTAATTGGAAGAAAAAAGCTAGCATCGCATTCTGAAGCAAGATTTCAGGAGATATTGTATGGCTGAATGTATACTTTGGAAAATATGGAGAAGGTATAATCTTTTAAATAATTTTACAGCTCTCAAATTATGCCATACTGTACTCATTGTCAGGACTGAGCTAATGCCACATGCTATGAACCTTTTGGCAGCCTCTGCTTCCCACCACCAACATGCATCCTTTTAAAAATTACTTGGGGGAATATTATCATCTTCTAATTGCCTTGCTCTCACTTGCTCTTTTTTGTGGGGAGGGAGGCCACTTTTATTCTGGAGGTATACAGGCATTTTATTGCTGTCAGCCCTAAAGAAGTTTATGCTTCCATGCTAGGAGTGTTCAGAACACCTCCCTTGAAATGCCATGAAAATGTACAACACACCCAACACCTCTCTCGGGATGTGCAGGGATAACTGCCATGGCGTCAACCATTGCTATCAAGGCCTTTGGAATATTTTCTTCATGATCCACCTGCTAAGTCAATTTTCTATTGGGGATTTAGGGAGTACTGGTGTGCCAACATCTCTCTTCCTACCCAGCTGCATCTCTGATCATACTTCCACTGTTACATTTGCCATTCTGCCCTCATTGTTTTCCTCTCAGGCTGAGGCATCCACAGCCGCCCTGGGTCCATTTGGAGAAGGGCGGGGTATAAATTTAATAAATAAATAACTGAATGCCAAAGTGAGAAAACATCTTCGGTATCATGTCACAAGTTCCATCCTTTCATACTTGTATTGCAGCATCACATGCAACTATGGAAGAGGCAGAATCTGTGTCACAGTGCCATGACAACCTTTTTGCCAATTGCTCTCCCTCTGGCATAATTAGATCTTAGGGATATATCTTGAGAAGATCCTGTGAACATGGAGATGGTGGAGAACATTGGTGCATCTGCAGCGCAAGAAGTCACAATACCCTACTTTGAGAAAGGACCCTTAGAAATAAAGCATGTTAAGCATGTACACATATCTGTGGCACTCACCTAACCTGTGGTTGCATGTGGATCTTTGTCCAACAGAGAAAAGGGACAGGAGCAAGCTTGAACATGATCTCCCTCCTACCCAGAGGTGGGTTCCTACCAGTTCAGACCTGTTCAACTGAATAGATAGTAGCTTGGCCTGCCACACATCCAAATTGGTTTTCTCAGTGGGGCCATAGGTGATGCTATCTTGTCTTTTGCTTCTGTGTAAGCAAATGCATTTTTTTAGTACATGTGTGCATAATGTGCATCAAGCAACCATGCGCACAAAGCAAGCACACACACATAGCACATCTCTGAGTGAACCAGCAGTAGCAGGAGCCGGAACCCACCCCTGCTCCTACCCCATTTCACCACAATTCAAAAGAAGAATCTTGCACTTAATCTTGCACTTTTAAACCCGTCTCAGGCCATATTCTTATGTTTTGGGCTTGCAATTTAGGAAATAAAGCACTTTCCTACTTGTTAGACTTAGACTGCAAACAGAATAAATTTCTTTATGTACTAAATGGGTAGGTTTCTTGCATCAAGCGTTTTTGACATGGAGGCCCACCTGACATCAACTGGTTTTTTTTATTTTTTAGGCATGAAATGAATACAATTTTATTTTATTGAGCATTCTCCTGACTTTAATTTACATCTTGGAAGGAAGTTGCATTTAAAACCCTAGATACATTTTAATGAATATTCAAATATTTTAATGAATATTCTACTGTATTCTTTATTGTTACTAACGGAGCCATTTTATCTGCATCATGCACAAATAAATGAGGTCACTGAAATGTATTAAAGTCCAAAGAAGGTTGCCTAAATGAGAAACACTTTTGCTTCCAAGCAGTGGTAACTAATTTCCCCATATCCTTTGCTCCACAAACCACCCTGTTTTGTTCATCCAAATTCTCCTAAACCAAAAGACTATTTTTCTTTCCAGGGGAGTAGGACCTTAATGGTATGGAGTTTATTTGAAAACCCATGCAATAAAACAGCTAGGAAGATTTTCTAGTAAGGCAAAGTCACCAAAAAGACTATTAATTGTACATAAACAAGGTTTCAACCTTTCAGAAGAATAACAGAATTGGAAGGGACCTTGGAGATCTTCTAGTCAAACCCCCTGCTTAGGCCTACACCACTTCAGACAAATGGTTATCCAACATCTTCTTAAAAACTTCCAATGTTGGAGCATTCACAACTTCTGGAGGCATGTCATTCCACTGATTAATTGTTCTAAATTTCTCTTTAGTTCTAAATTGCTTCTCTCCTTGATTAGCACTCATTGCTTCTTGCCTTACCCTAAGTTGCTTTGGAGAATAGGTTGACTTCCTCTTCTTTGTAGCAATCCCTGAGATATTGAAACACTGCTATCATGTTTCCCCTAGTCCTTCTTTTCATTAAATTAGACATACCCAGTTCCTGCAACCGTTCTTCATGTTTTAGCCTCCAGTCCTCTAATCATCTTTGTTGCTCTTCTCTGCACTCTTTCTAGAGTCTCCACATCTTTTTTACTTTGTGGTGTTCAAAACTGGATGCAGTATTCCAAGTCTGGCCTTACCATTATAAAATGGTATTAACACTTCATGTGATCTGGATTCTATCCCTCTGTTTATGCAGCCTAGAACTGTGTTGGCTTTTTGGCAGCTACTGCACACTGCTGGCTCATATTTAAATAGTTGTCCACTAGGACTCCATGGTTCCTCTCACATACTGTACCTGTGCATTTTGTTTTTCTTGCCTAAATGTAGAACCTTCCTTTTTTTCACCATTAAATTTCATTTTGTTAGATAGCGCCCAATGTTCAAGTCTGCTTAACTTGTACTAACTTTTTAAGCTTCTCTTTTGGAGTATTCATACATTTTCAGAGAAAGCTCAAAACCTTGAAATCATTTGGAATATTAACACTGCATGCAACTTGTACTTTTCATTGTGCTTTTTAAAATTATTATTAGCCACTTTGAGCATAGTTATTAGAAGATCAACTGACATCTTTAATAAATAAATAATATATATTAGAAGTAGATTATATATTATATTATATATTATATATGTGTTAAATGTATTTATAATTCAAACTTACAAATGCTTTACTTGGAAGCAGCCCTATACATGATTATTTAGAAGCAAGTATCATTACATTCCATAGCACTTATTCTAAGCATTGGATGAAAACCTAAGGATTACTTTCATGTAGTATCATATAGCCGCACATTCCTTCCTGTATACTTGGTATGCTTCAAAAGTTGTATGGAAATATGAGGTCAAAATTAAATATCAGTTTCTTATTTAATGGAAAAAATGTGATGGTAGCCTTCATGGCTCTCCATTCTGTGTTGTGAATACACACCTGGAAGATTGCAGTGAGAAATATCTGGATGTCTAGAAACATTGGAAATGGTTTAGCATAAATAAAAGAGGGTCCTGGGAAGACACAACAGTTGTTTCAAATATCTGAAGGAAGGATTGTCATGTAGAAGATGAAACAGGATTGCTCAAAGTTATTCCAGAATGCAAAGCAAGAAACAATGGTTTTAAATTATAAGAACGTAGATTGCAGTATTTCCTAATGATAAGAGCTACTTAGCAATGGAATAAATAATCTTAGAGCTGGTGGGCCTCCCTTGATTGAAGATGTATACATGGGGATCCCCTTGAGGTGCACCCGGAGGCTTCAGTTAGTTCAGAATGCAGCCGCGCGAGCAATTATGGGAACCACTAGGTTTACCCACATTACACCGCTCTTGCCCGAGCTGCACTGGCTGCCTGTCGTCTTCCGGGTGCGCTTCAAGGTGTTAGTAATCATCTTCAAAGCACTCCATGGCTCGGGACCTAGCTATCTGCGGGATCGGATCCTGCCTCACACATCCTCACGGCCGATTCGCTCCCACAGAGAGGGAATTCTCCGGGTGCCGTCCACTAGACTTTGTCAGCGGGCGACGCCCAGGGGAAGGGCTCTCTCTGTGGCGGCCCCGGCCCTCTGGAACGACCTTCCCCCCGATATTAGAACGACCACGGACCTCCGCTCCTTCCGCCTGAAATTGAAGACTCATCTTTTCCACCTCGCCGGCCTAGGGTAGTCTCTCTCTCTATGGGGTTTTTAAATGTATATTTATATTTAGTGGGGATTTTTAGTTAAGGGATTTTAGCACAGGAATTAGTTTAATCTGTTTTAAATTGGTATGTATTTTGTATATTTATTGTTTTTATTCTCCCTGTGCACCGCCCCGAGTCCCTGTGGGGAGAGGGAGCGGTTAATAAATTCAACTATTATTATTATTATTATTATTATTATTATTATTATTATTATTATTATTATTATTATTATTATTATTATTATTATTATTATTATTATTATTATTATTATTAACAGAAACTGAAAGCCATCTGTTGAGATGGTTGCATTGGGCTGAAGGTTACAGTGGATGACTTTTCTGGCCTTCTGAATTCTCTGATTCTATGAAACCAACTCCTTCACCAGCAGGATCCTAAGAAAGAGTAAAAGAGTGGACATTGTGGGGTTATTGTAAGCCAGTGCTTCTCAATTATTTTCTGTCATGCCCCCCTAGGAAGAAGAAAACATTTCGCGCCCCCCGCATGACTGTAAATAGTATCATCCGGGTCTAAAAGTCACACGGGCGGGTTTGGCTAATCAGGATAGAGCATCATGTCTATCCAATCGGGTCTGTTCTCCTCGAAAGGGAGGAGCATGCGCAGTCACATGTACTGGCTTAATGCTCACTATCGATGCAAATGTCAGCAGCAGTAGCCCAATTTCTTTAGCAAGTTTGATTAATTGGGGCAGCGTTATGTTTCACAGGAGAAGGTCCTTGTCAGCATCTGACTGGATACAGAGACATAAACACGGGGCTTGGCTTGTTATGACAGTGTTTGCGGAGGTCA
The DNA here is from genome assembly GCA_039707465.1 of Rhabdophis nuchalis. NCBI lineage: Eukaryota > Metazoa > Chordata > Lepidosauria > Squamata > Natricidae > Rhabdophis > Rhabdophis nuchalis. The sequence continues at coordinate 60,864,012 of CM077643.1, read as the reverse complement.
AATGCGCCCCCCTTTACGGAGCCTCGCGCCCCCCCTGGGGGGCGCGCCCCACTATTTGAGAAGCACTGTTGTAAGCCAAGTGTTGACAGGACTTACTTTTGAGACCACCAAAAAAAGATTAAGCCTAAGCATTGTGATGGGAGCTTTGTCCCCTCTTGACTATTGATTTGCAAGGAGCCCAAAGATTAGGTTGCTTAAAATTCAACTACAAACCAAATAATTTGGTAAATGGAACTTTTCTTATTTTTAAAAAAGAAAAATAAATAGAAAATAGATTTCTCCTCTCCTCAATTAGGAGATTAGAAACCTTTTTTTTTCCATGTTAGTCTCTAAATATGCAACAATGCAGAAAATACGCACTAATGGAGAAGCAGCTTTCACATATTTAGGCTCCAGTTCTGGGGAAATTTGGAAGGGGGAGAAATTAATAAAGCAATGTCTATGATCATATTGCTAAGAAATTGTTCTCTGAGTAGAAGATAGCATCCTTTCCACAATGGGAAGCATCTTAGAGTTCCATGAATACTGATTTTTGAATTTGCTAGTGAATTTTGACTATAATTGCAAGAAAAAGCAATGAGAGCAAATGCTTAAGTAAGTTATTTCCAGTAATACATCTAACTTTGAACTGGACAAATTGACAACTTTCTTCGCTGAAGCCAAACTGCTATAATGGAGGCCACCAAGCAGGCAAAATGGGTGAGAGCTTTTTTTTAAAAAAAAAGCTGAAAGGGTGGGGTAATAACACGTCAAAAAATGTTTTTCTAAGGACTATATGCGAAGCTACTCACGTACATACAAATAGGTGAAAATTCCCTTTCGGCTTTATTTACCTGAGAATGAATTTCAGTTTGAAGAGGCCTTTATGTCGTTTCAGGCAGAGCACCTAAGATATAAGCAATTTCCAACAAGAGTACTACACATTTGTCTTTATAACAATTTGTATGTAACAGCTTTTATGCAAATGACACTAAAGTGGCACCTTTTTTTCTAAATTGGACATTTTTATGGTTATAATTTTCTTCTATAATAACAGCAAAAAATGGTTGTCCCAGTGGAGTTGAGCGATTCATCTCTAGTGCTGTTTTGTGAAGTTGGAATGACAAGATTCTTTCATCTGCACACAGGATGGCAAAAAAGTGGAGGTTTTTTCCTCCCCTTCTTTTTATCATCCCTGTCTGATCTAGTGGAGGTCGTTATGAGTTACAGTTAGAACTCATAACTTCAGAATAACCTGATTCTTGTAGCAATCTCTCATACTTTCAGTCCTATTAACGATAGTCTGGATATGTAGAATTTTTCTCTAATTTTGGGGTCACCAGCAGATCAGTCAGTGGGCTTTAGAATTACTGGGTATGCAGGAAATTAGGGGATCCAAAAAGCTCTTAGGAATTTTTGCTGCTAACTTAGCAGATGTTTCTGCTGATGACATGACTGACTCTGAATTCACAATATGGCCAAGAGAGCTGACACAATTACTTCTGTTACTATTAGTAGCACCACTTGAACACTACTAGCAATAACGTTAATGTAACTTTAATGTGTTATATTTCAAAATACAAAGAAAATTAATTTCTTCATCAGTATTCATTTTCATTTATAAATTTGCATTGGGCATCCAGTGGTGGTTCCAATGAACTATGAACTGTAATAATAAAATAAACAATTTTTTTTATTAAAACCACTATTTTACAGAAAGCAACAGTAATATTACTGCAGATAAGGAACCCATGGTATCATATTATCCTTATTTCACATTTATCATTAGGGGATATGCTCTTGTTGGACATAGAATAACTCAGTAGTGGAATTTGATTGCACAGTATGTCTTGTGGAACTCCAATTTTATATCTTATGTTTCTCCAATATTTCAAAGTAATTCAGATAAAAATCTGCCTTCAACATATTATTATGATTCTATAAGACAGGTTGAAAGTGGGTGATATATGGTAACCAAGTTTCCAAGGTTTTTTTTAACTCAATAAAGCAATAAAGAAAAATACTGTTAATACATGCAAATGTGGTTTGTTTATTTTTAATTTAGTTTACTGATTTTATAAGCTACTGCAGCTGCTAATGATACATAAAATTAGAGCCCACAATCCCTATTTTTTGTGCTTTAGTTTATGTGACAGCAGAGTTAATTCTATACTATAACATTCCTTCTTTACATATACTGTAGGTATAGGAGGCATGTCTCTGTGTCTTCTCTGGTATGAAGGGAATCTGTAGATGGAATAATTCCATGTCTAAGAGGAAACAATGGGATAATTGCATCTGCAGGGCATCCATGTTGGCGGTACAAAAAAGTCAAGATGCTGGCCACAATGGCACAACTAAAGCGCTACTCTTTTATGTTTTAAAAAAGGTGGGCTTCTTTACTTTTTTAAACTATTTTTTTTATGTTTAAACAAACAAAAACAAACAAAACATAAAAAAACATACAACCTTCTACCATTTCATATAGTCCAGGGGTGTCCAAACTTGGGAACTTTAAGACTTATGGACTTCAACTCCCAGAATTCCCCAGCCAGCTATGCTGGCTGGGGAATTCTGGGAGTTGAAGTCCACAAGTCTTAAAGTTCCCAAGTTTGGACACCCCTGATATAGTGTGTCGTTTGGTTACAGGTTTTTGTGCATCCTTTCCATAATCACCATTTACAATTGTATATTGAAATCCCAAATTGTCCATTAGGTAAACATAAATATATTATTCGCATTATATATCAATTATTCAACTGTAATTATTATTCTTTCATTTTAAACAAAATATTCTAGGTATTGGATTCATACATGCAGCTTCATTGTTTGAGGCTCCTTTACTTTGGAGGAGATCTTCACATAGAGACATCTCTGCTAGGAAAAAGCCAAATTATTGTAAGGTAATTAGCTTTAATTTATTTTCTTTTAAAATGTAAATTAGGTTCTATAAACTTGATTTAATGCGTTATTATAACTAATAAATTGAAAGTTTAAATTGTTTTGCTTACTACTAAAAATATTATAGGTTTTTCTCAGGCAGACTGGCAAGTAAGTAAGTAAGTAAGTAAGTAAGAGGTGAAGAAGAAGAGTGAGGAGGAGAGGAGGAAGAGCAGAGGAAGATGGAGCAGTCATTACCCATGGTTGTGTAGCTGTGCAGAGATACTAATTCAGTTATTCCTGAACAAACCATGGTATTCATAGCCAGAGGTTCTCAATTTAACCCATTTCATAAGTTTAAAATACATGCATGTACAACATTTAGAGAAAGGATGGGCTAAATGCATGAGAGAGAAAAAGATTTGTGAGCATTTTGGCAGAAGGATAGGTGAAAAATATTACAAAAAAGCCACATGAAACTGTTTACATAAACTTAAGAATGAAATGTATGGCACGATTCTCTGCTTTTAAAAAATCTGGTAGGACTCTTGCTCTTTACCAAAAGTCTGAAAAGGCTAAATTATATCCCATTAGCTGTTAATTAAGAGCTTTTGTTTTATTGTTTGTTGTTGCTTAAAACTGTTTTTTCAATGAATCTGTCATTTAAAACTTGGCTTGCAGGTATTTCTGCACCAAAAATACCACTTACTGTTGAGTATATTTTACTGTGTTGTTATAGATCTTTTCACTCAACCAGCTGTCTCATGTGTTGAAAAGTCTTTCATCTTGTCAAACTCTTCTATTCTTTCTGCAGCTTTCACGGCTATCAAGGACAGGATTAATCAATTGTACAACTCTGTCTCGAGACCGAAAATCAAGAGACATTACCAATTTCTTTCTTCAGGGCAACAGCCAGTCATTTCTAACCAAATCATAATATTCTGTTCTTAAAAATTAAGAAAGGAAGGATGGTGACTGCTCAAATAATGTTGAGAAGTTCATTCCTTCTCCTATACTTTGTTTTAGACATGCAAAAACCTCTAGGCTGGGAAAAAGAGGATAATTCCAACACCAGACCTTCCAGGACCTGTTTGTTTTTCTGTCTTCCTATCAGTATTGATGACTAGTGACTATCTAGACAAGTCTCTGCAGTTTGCTTCCCAATATTTTTCTGATTACTTTTCCATTGTCTTCTTTGTAGGGTTGAGAATGAATGACTTCCCAAGGTTACCCAGCAGGTTTCATGCCCAAGGCAGTGCTAGAACTCTTTTCTAGCCTAATGCCTTGATCATTCCATCAATCTGCCTCTCTACCAGCATCTACTAGCACCTTCAAATACAGAAATATAGGAAGTGATGCAGTATATCATCATCAGGAAGCACTAGTATGTCCATTCTAGTACAGTCTTAGGGTCATTTTTCAGGGAAGAGGAGTTGAAAAGAATTATGATAATGATAATGATGTGAATCCAGAAATCCACTAGACTGAGTATTTCTTTCAAATATATACAGTATGCTTATTTGGTGAGACATACTGAATGTCATGGCATCAGTAACAGAGGAGGCCAGGAGGATGGGCTCAGTATGAACCTTCAATATAAATTGGTAAAATGTAAAAATGCTGAGACCTGAGCAACTCCGTGGCACAAAGTTTGGCCTTTTGTATTTGCAACCTGACCTCCAGCTAAGGGCAGTAACGTAAGTTGAGAAAAAACTAGAACATAGCTGAAAGAAAACTGTAATTGAATTTGATAAAATACCAGTAAGGCCCGGTGGAGGATGAATAATATATTTTATTTGAGCATACATGGTTGCCTTGTCATAAGAGATCCTGAATTACACAATAGAAAGACCAGACAATCTGAAACTACCTCATGATTCTGGAGGGAAGGAAACATATAACAGAAAGAAGGTTCTTGTCTTTCCCTTGGTGTCAAAGGAGTTAGTATTGTGTATGTTAAAAACTGCTAGTATCAGTAGAAAGGGCAGGCTTGGATCCTTCTTAGAAATGTTGAACTCAGAGGCAGCAGATCGGCCTAGAGTAAGGTCAACTCATGTTCTTTTTAGATGTCACATTCCGGCTGTAAAGACCATATTATAATTCACATTGCCTTTTTTTTATCATTTTGGAAGGCAAATAACCTATAGCTTTTGTATTCCTTTGGTGAGGAACCCAGCAAGTGCTAAAATTGTTAGAGATGCTTTGTTGTATTTATCTCCAATAGTTTCAGTTCGTTACATTTTTTTTTACAACAACATCACTACTGAATCCAATCTTTCCTCTTACTCATTTCCATCATCTGGAAAAGTTCACAAAGTTTTACACATGAAAGCTTTGGGGACTAAAGTTGCTCCAAGTCTTGGGAATGCATTCTGCCTGAGATGTCTAACCCAGCGTTTTTCAACCACTGTGCCGTGGCACACTAGTGTGCCATGAGATATTGTCTGGTGTGCCGTGGGAAAAATTCCTGCCAGAATATCAGCTTTGTGTTCAGCCAAACAGGCCCAGGTTTCGCACTGAGTAAGTAAACAGAAATATGAACAATTATAAAATACTTTATTATTTCATAATAAAGTAATTATAAAATAATTTCTTTGTGTTTATTTGATTCCTATTCAAGAGAATTACTTTATATATAGTCAATATAGGCACAGAGTTAAAATTTTTTAACATTTTCTAATGGTGGTGGTGTGCCTCGTGATTTTTTTCATGAAAAAAGTGTGCCTTTGCACAAAAAAGGTTGAAAAACACTGGTCTAACCTATATGTTTATTCTCAAAAGAAATGTTAATTGTTTCTTTGAGTTATGATGATTGCTTTTACACTTCATTTGGGGCTTCTTCATTTCTTCCTCAGAGAGAACTTCATGGGTTCTCTATGGCCTCAGTGGATCCTTCAAGTACTATGATTCTGTTTTTAATCTCTCTGGTTCCAATTTTGTTTTGCTTTTATTTTGTAGTCCATTGAGAGACTTCAGTGGTTGGTGGAGTGACATGCTTCTAAATAAATAAATAAGCAAGCTAAGCAAGCAAAAATGGCAACTGATTCTTTAACCATATGAGTCATTTGTATTTCACCCTGATAACTTTCAAATATTTGAACATTTTTATATTTCTCTTGTTTAATAAAGAGACTTTTACATTGGAAAATATAGTTCTATTTGGGATACCATAGTCAGTAATGTGAACAACCGTGGTGACAATGACCCATGATCCATGCATCTACTTCTGGCTACTTCTACGTCTGTCATCAAATCACGAACAGTCTGAATCCCATATCCCAAAATAAAGCTCATGCAAATGGATCCAAATAATTAATATTTCTTGTATGGAGATGGCATATTGCATACTGCATTATCTTCTGCCTCTGCTTGTTCATATTCATCTGCTTCATTTTTATTGCCCACATAACAATTGCTACCAAGTTACTCAAGTACCCTGTTGCTGCACACAACCTCTTTAACTTCTTTTACAGGTAGTCCTGATTTAACGACCATAGTTGGGATCATGAAACTATGGGGATGATATGATGGTGATAAGTGTAAAGTTGTGAAGATACTTGTTCAGTACATTTGAAAGGTCACTAAACAGGGTAATCATTAAGGGAGAACTACCTCTACATTAAATGAAATAGTTTTTCTAGATACTCTTTAATCTTTTTGTCAACGTGGACAACCTGAAGTCCAGGACTATATGCAGCCCCCACCCTATTTTTTATTCCTTGAGTTACCTTTGGCCATTTTGCTGCAAACTGGTGACATGAGTTTGCTGACATTTGCGGAAAATATAAAAAATGATAATGTGAATCCTATTATAAGCATAAATATATGTATATTAAAAACTCTTTCCACCCTGCACCAAAATAACTTCAATTGCTTTGTCTCTATCCACATCTCAAAATGTTACACGAGGCCTCTGGCTATTGAACAGCTGCCCAATCCTGTCCTATGATCAGAATCCTTGAGCTATGATAATTCTTACATTTCTGGTGAAAACCTCCATCTACGTAGATTTTCTATCATACTAAAACTCACTTGCCCCCACTTCCTGCTAATAGCTGTTCATGTAATAGGCTGCTTGGTACAATTAGGTAACAGAAGCTTACATTTTTAAGCTTTTTTCCCCCCTACTGTTGAATTACTTTGGATAGAAGGAGGTAAAAAAAAAAATCAACCTTTAAGCCCCTTTGACATTCACAAAGTGCTAGAAAGTCAGCTGGGGTCTCAGCTCTGACAAATTTGCATCTCTTTGAATATGATGCTTGAAAAGCCAAGCAGCTAGATTAAATTTTGCCATGGAGAAAATGAGAATGGCTCCCATCTCCTGAGTCTATTGGGAGGATCTTTATGGTTGATTTACCTTTTTAAAATAAATGTTTCTTTATGTGTTTCATCTAGTTTGTGTCCAGCCTTTCCTTATCATGCATGCTATAATTTCTGCCAGTTATATGAGCCCCATCATTAGTCAACCGGGGTTGAATACAAGGTGAAAGTATATTTCAATCCAATTCACATCTTCCTTCTATATTTTCTTATTAAAATTTGTAAGCAAACCTTGGAATGAACACCTGATCTTATTTTAAAAATAATTTACATGATTTTATGAGCCTGGTGGGTAAATACTATATACTTTTATATGTGACAGTTGCCAAAATCTGTTTGTAAGCAACCTGGTTACTAGGTTGTTCCTGGTTTGGTAGAAACTGGCACTCCATAATACAGATATGCAGAGTATATCCAGACACAACAACATTTGAAGATAAGGATAATGACTGATTTTTATTTCCCTTGAGTATAGTCCCTATTGCAGCATAGAATGATTGCCTGGGATATGAAGTTAAATGCAGTTAGAAAGCAGCACAAAAAGAAATACATGTTTCTTTGTTTAATTATTTTTCACCAGACCTGGGACAGATCACAATCATTTTAAAGCTCCCAAACTAACATTGTATTACTCTATAATGAATGTCAGGCAAACACATCATTGACATTCAACTTTAGAATTTTGGCTCAGACATCATCTCAACCCAGCAATGGACACTGAGTCCAAAAGAGAAATACATGTTAATAGATACAGTAGTGGACCAGAATTGTGCCTGTTAGTCTCATTGTTAAGTCTTACATGGTATATGTTGCAATTAGGGTACTGGACTAGGATCATCCCTAAACACAGAGCAAACTGAGCAATTTTGGGTCAGTCATTCTTTATCAGGACAAATCTGCCTCAGGCTCTGCAACAATCTAGCTGATAAATAAAACTTCATATCACAGAAGTAGACAAGTACAATAACAAAACAAAAGCAACCTGCAACCAAATAAGCTAAGAAGAACCACAACAGTTCTACTGTTAATTTCAGCATACTACTTGGAACTCAAGAATACAAGAAGTTGACACTCAATCAGAGCAAAGGCTTACCTATGTATTCCATTTGTGTCATTACAAGTGACAAAAACTCCATTTGATGCTGAAAATTATGCCAAAAGGCCAACCCCACATATACCTGTTTCAGATGCAAAAATAGAGGACAGACACCACTGCATATTCAGAAGCCACATATAAGGTATGATATATCTCGAACACAACGCTTAGTCAATTAATGGATCTGCTGAATGTGTTCAGCAGATAGGTGTACGCTTTATCCTGCCATCCATTCCTTTATCCTCTGATAAAAGCTCTGCACTTGTGGATTTTAATGTTTGTAAATTATGATTGGCCTGATCACTTCGTACACACAGGCTCAAATATTGTGTGTATTTCATGGGAGCAGATGAAAGACGGGAAATAATGGCTATGATTTCAAAGTTGAAAGAAATAAAAAGAAGGGGAGGGGATCAGGAGATCACAGAAATGTCTCAAGAAGAACAGTGGGTTGTCATTGGGGACAGATTAAGATGGAAGTCATTTGGCCACAATGTCATTGGGAGTGAAATCCAACTCAATGTACTTAGCTAACTACATGGAGGTCAGAATCCAGGTATCAATAAGCACCGAGGCCCAAATATTTTGATAATTGAAAATAGTTCAAAACAGTATAAAATGCATATTGAGAAAGGAAGGAAGGCAAGCTGTAAGCTTATACATTAGATTTAAAATGAATTTTCATACCAACTAATTTTTAAGGCAGATTACAAAGCAAATCAGAACAATATGGATTACTCGGTCCACACATAAAACAGTGATATGTTCTTCAATAATACTTATTTATGGAGCATTTCTCTGTACATAATTCTCATGAAGCTTTATCCAAGTGTTTGGATGGTTGTGCAAAGCTTCTAAAGGAAGTTCTGCAAGTATTGACCTTAAAACTATGCCACGGTCATTTACAAATATTGAAGTAAACAATAAGTTTTAATTTTGTGAACAATATTGGAACAAAATTTTCTCTTTCAGAAAAGGCCTGCATCATGAGGAGTTAAATGGCCTTCGCCATTTTTTCCTTTTTCTTTCATAAATGTGATTCATACATAAATTCACATAAATTCACATAAGTTAATGTGACTAAGAGTTGTGAATACAACAATCTCCCCCCCCCCCTTTCCTGCCTGTAAAAAAGCTGCTAGGTCTACGAGAGGCATGGCTTACATACAATCAATTATGCTTGGATTTTTCTTTATAAATTATTACTTTTTTATGCAAATGGGACTATATTAAAAGCCATTTACATCTGAAATTATCAAGTATATTTCATTCTTTTTTCTGACTTCTGATTGTAGGTGCCAAAAGAATAAAGAGGTACATAAACCACTATATTGATTAAAATAATAAAAGAAAAGAAAAACATAGATATTTGAGTGTCATCTGGTTGAAAGGATTTATATATGAATATTTGAAAGCAGGAAAAATTAAAACTTTGGCATTAGTTTGAGAATCAGCTTAGAGAATATTATTTTTTGGATTTCAAGAAAGTCAAAGTAATTTTCATTAAGTTCCTTCTGGTGAAATCTAAAATACACTGTAACAAAGATTAGAAGATTCCAGTTATGATTCACACATTAAGCTAAACCACATTAAGCTAAACCAGCAAAGCTGGCTGGAGAAGTCTGGGAGCTGAAGTCCTTCAGACTTAAAGTTGCAAAGTTTGCCCACCCCTGAGCTAAACTATGGCTTCTTTTGACTATGATTTTGGAATAAGCCATAATGTTCTAATCTGGAAAACACTAAGTATTAAGTCATTATTACCATGCCTGAGTTCACATATTCTCAAGATAAAATAAAGCCCACCATACGGTCACTTTCTGTGATGTATGAGTTCAACAGAATAATTGTGATGAGAAAGAGATCCACTTCTAATTATCCCACTTTACCTTTACATACCAAAAAGGAGAATTTGTTGGAAATTTTGAGTTGAAAGGAATACTCTAGTCATGGCCGTCAAACTTGTGGCCTGCAGGCTGGATGCGTCACACGCTGGCCAGGCCCATGCCTGGTTTAGCAAGGGGGGGGGGGGAAGTTGCAATATGTCATGTGATGCCATCATGATGACACAAGTTTGACCACTCCCCGCTGTAATCCAATGCACTTCTCTGTCCAGGAATCTTCTCAATTGGTGACCTTTCAATCCCTGTTTGAAAACCAAGCAATAGGCCCTCACTGTTCTAAACAAACTATTCCATTGCTTAGCAGTTCTTACTGTCAGGAAATTCCATATAATCAGAATCATCAATCATTTAATCTCATTTTTGGTGGATTTGGGTCCAATTCTGAAGGAAACATAGGTTTTGCATAGGAAGGAGATGTTTTCACTGTCATTCTTAGAATTATTGCAAACCACTAGGTAAATATCTTGGGAAACAAGTACTCAAAATATGCAAGTAGTTAAATAAACAAAAAGGTAGCATAAAAATAAGATGGACTATAATGAGAGTTCAAAAGCTTTCTTCTAAAGGGCTTTGTTAGTAGGGTACAAAAACAGCCATCTGAAAGCTAAGAAGGAAACAAAATAGAGTTTTGTACCCACTCACTTGGGTCTGATGGAGCCAGGCAACATATTTTGTGAGGAAGCCTTCCTCAACCATGGCCACCCTTCTGTCTGTAAGTCTGTAATAGGGTCACAATAGATGACTACATGCAGCCTCAGCTCTTGCTGCAAGTTTTTCTATAACACAGAAAAGACAACAATAACTGTGGAGATTAAACATATCAATAGCAGAGCTTTCACAAGGTACTTGCGGGATCGGATCCTGCCTCATACATCCTCACGACCGATTCGCTCCCACAGAGAGGGACTTCTCCGGGTGCCGTCCACTAGACTTTGTCAGCGGGCGACACCCAGGGGAAGGGCTCTCTCTGTGGCGGGCCCAGCCCTCTGGAACGACCTCCCCCCCGATATTAGGACCACCACGGACCTCCGCTCCTTCCGTCTTAAATTGAAAACACACTTTTTCTGCCTTGCCGGCCTGGGATAGCTACTCCTCTGTTTTTAGGGTTTACCGGGGATTTTTAGTTAGATAGTTTTAATGGGTATTTTAGCACAGGTTACTTAATTTAATCTATTTTTAATGAAATATGTATATAGTTATTGTTCTTATTCCTCCTGTGCACCGCCCCGAGTCCCTGTGGGGAGAGGGTGCGGTTTATAAGCAATAAATTATTATTATTATTAAGGTTGTTCATTTGAAAATTGAAGGGTGTATTTGAACATAGGACACTGCATTAAAATGCATGATTTTAATGATTGGTTAGTGGAGAAAGTTGGGTCAATATAACTGAATAGGTCATTCTTGTGCTCCCTCTTTTCTTTTCTCTTCCATTATATCATCCTCTGTCCCATATAATTTGAATAGGATCAGCTATTAGAGAAGGCTTAACAATATATATATCCACATCAGTGGTGGGTTTCTGCAGGCTCGCACCTACTCGCGAGAGCCGGTTGGTGAAATTTAGAGAACCGGTGAGAGGGGGTTCCACCAGCGTACCTGGAAGTAAATCTGGCCCGCTGCTGCCAGTGACCCAACGGGAAGGAAAGGAAAGGAAAGGAAGAAAGGAAAGGAAAGAAAAAAAGAAAGAAAGAAAGAAAGAAAGAAAGAAAGAAAGAATTTATTATCACAATTGAGTCCAAAATTTTGGTTGCTAAGCAAGAGCATTGTTAAATGAGTTTCACCACATTTTAAAAGGTGGCCATTCCCACCCTGTCACATGACTGCCAAGCCACGCCCACAAAATAGGCCACACCTACAGAGTAGGTTCTAAAAAATTTGAAACCCACCACTGATCCACATGCTTAGTTCAGGTGATCTTCTGAAGACATGCTTTTGTCAGACATTAGCATCTTGTAATGCCAACTTGCTTTTAGCAGACCCCTAAGTAATTAAGAAGAGCTTGGCAGACATTCCTCAGGATCTGTACCATATAGTGCAGGTTGATCCATTAATACCACATACTTTTTACTGGAGATCTCCATAAGAGGTGGACTTTACCCACAAATATGATTAAAACATAATGCATTCAAATCTATATAGTCAGAGGAGATAGGCATCCGCATGTATTTCTACCTACCAGATTATTAATAATGCAGCATATAAATATCAGCATTAAAACAAAGGCACCTTATTGTGCATCTTCATATGTTTTAAAGTCAAAGCAAGCGCACGGCGGCTTCATTAGCGCCTTCCAAAATTGCTGCAAAGAGTAACAATAGGACTGTCACAAATGCTGCACATTCAAAATCTAAATGGACATGTATATGGTATGTCTTTTGCCTGCCTCTTTCCTCTTTCTCTCTCTTTACCTTCCCAAAGGCACTATTTTATTTCCGAAGGAAACTTATGAAAATTGTTGAAACATAAACTACAAAGCATTTTTTCTCCCCCTTACTTTTTTTATATTGCGGCAGATAGCCCCCCAAAAAAGCAAAGATGTCAAAGGCTTCCAGTCTCCCCCTTTGACATTCACGCAGTGCTGAGAGTCAGCCCGGGTCTCAGCTCTGACAAATTTGCATCTCTTTGAATGTGACGCTTGAAAAAAGCCAGAGCTGCTAGATTAAATTTTTTTTTTCCGTCGAGAAAATGAGAAAAGCCTCTATCTCTCCGCCAAGTCTACTGGGAAGATCTTTATTCTGATTCTTGTTAGAATTGTTTATCACCCTGACAGACCAGACTGGGACGAGATAAAGGCGCTGCTCCATCACGGGGCCTGACAGTGGTAGGACATGCAGAGAAATGAAAGGAGCAGGGGAAAATATTATTAATAGATGCCGACTTGATTTGCCTCTATGGCATGTCAAGGAAGGGAGGTGTATGTGTGTGTGTTGGGCAGAGGGAGGGGGGAAGCACCATGGCTTGATTGCAAGCCTATGAAGTTCTGTCCAAAAAAGAAGCTATTTTTCATTAAGTGATAGAAGGGCTTTTTCATGTTCTTTCCTGAGGAGCTGATAACTTATGCAGTTTATTCTAACCCTGCTGATTTCTGTCAGAGAGAAAAAACTCCTGAAAGATGGCTCTGGCTCCTCCTTTTCAGGAGGGGTGGGGGAAAAGGTAAGTTGCCTTGTCAGAAGCAATAGCAAAATATCGGTGTCCTGGCCTTGACTCTCACGCGGTCCCTTACTCCTTGGTTTGGGTCAGGAGGTTATTCATACTTGTGGCAAACATATTTAATTTGCCTACTTAATATTAAGAAATGGTGCACGACTGTCCAGGGGTGAAATTCAACCACCTCTGCCAAGCTCGGGATGGGTAGTAGGGACAATTTGAATTGGTTTGTAGAGTTGGTAAAAATTGCCCCTGGTTGGCCCCGCTCACACCCTCTCCCATGCTGGCTGTGAAATTCTGGGAGTTGAAGTCCACAAGTCTTAAAGTTGCCAGGTTTGGACACCCCTGACTTAAACAAAAGACTCAAAATATTGATAGCAATTTTGAGCTGACTTGGCTATAGTCGACCCTTGGAGACACAAGTCCCTAATTTCTCTATGTATATAATATGTATATGTATATGCATATGAATCACAGATAAGAGTATTATCAAGCAGAAAAACAAACTCTATCCAGTTATCAGCTCTTATCTACTTTATTAGGCACACAGAAACTCCCGTTAATCCGGAGGTTATGATGCTGGGACATGTAGTTTACGGACCTCCACTCCTTCCGCCAAAAGTTAAAGACCTATTTTTTCCATCAGGCCGGCCTGGTCTAATCTACCTCACCTAGCCTGCAGTCTGAAGTCTAAATTGTTTTAATCGGGATTTTAAGGAGAAATAGTTTTAAGATTTTAAGATTTTAGCACAGGGCGATAGATATTTAATTTGGGTTTTAAATATTTATAATTGTTATGTTTATATGTTTTTTAATTTCCTGTGCACCGGCCAGAGTCCCTTCGGGGAGAGGGTGCGGTTTATAAATTATAATACTAATATTAATACTAATAATAATAACAACAACAACAACAACAATAACAAATGGGAAAGTACCAGATTGGGGAAAGCAAGTAAATAGATCAGGGGTGAAATTCACAAGAAATTCATATAAGAGTCTTACTGCTCTTTGTAAGTATTTGTGTACCTCTTTTATTGTTTTGTGTATAATAATTGGTATATCTTGTTTTTGTACATCATTAGGGCAAAGAAGTGATGCCGACTTGGCTATGCCTGCCGACCCACCCAGTCACATGACCACCAACCAAGCCATGCCCACCAAGCCATGCCCACAGAGCTGGTGGAGAAAAAAAATTGAATTTCACCCCTGCGGTTGCCTCTGCAGTTAGGTGGCTGTGTGTTGGGTTTGTTGATAAAAAATATGTAACAAATATATCACACTTTTGTATACTATTTTATTTATTTAATTTGATTTCTAGACCGCTCCCTCTCCCCGAAGGGACTCGGGGCAGTGTACAGGTAAAAATTAAAACTACTAAAATCAAAACAATACAAACAAAGTTAAAATCGAATTAAATAATCCCCTGTACAAATTTATAAAAGTTAAAAACTAAACCCCATAAAACCGAATAAAATCGTTTAAAATCACAGACTGGGCGAGCAGCATGAAATTAGGCCAAAGTCCTCAGTACACTGGTTGGGTAACACACAGTGGTGGGCTGCTGTCAGTTGGGACAGGTTCAAGCGAACCGGTAGTTCCAATCTGTGGGTGGGCCTGTGCACCTGCCCCAGCGCTATTTCATCATATGTTGCTGTGTTTTTAGAGCCATGCGCGTGTGTGGAAGGCCGTGCTCATGCTCACATTTCAGCTGCTTGGCGAACCGGTTGTTACATTATGTGACACCCAGGTCTGGTAACAAAATGTTTGCAAGCAAACAACCAGGCTCAGAAAGCACCAAGGACTTCACATTTCAACACTGAGCTATGTATTTTTTCTTCTATTAGAGCAGGGGTCTGCAAAGTCGGCTCTTTTAAGACTGGTGGACTTCAACTCCCAGAGTTCCCCAGCCAGCTATGCTGGCTGGGGAACTCTGGGAGTTGAAGTCCACCAGTCTTAAAAGAGCCGACTTTGCAGACCCCTGTATTAGAGCATCTTTTTTTTAAAAAGATAAATCTTTAGGTAAGTCCATGAGATCATTCTTGAAGGTTACATGAATAGTGGATAGAATGAGCCAGGCTTATAAGCACCACCCAACCTAAGGGACATGCCTTTAACTTTCTGATCTAGGTGAGATTCAAACTGGCACCTAAATTGGTAGTTCAGTCACTTAACCACAGCACTACTCCACTTCCTATTTGGATATTTGTTTCTTATGGTTGTGTATGTGAGTACATTTGAAAGAAAATGGTCATGCGCATTGAAAATGTTTATTCTGTATGAACTCCCTTTGTTGAATACTGCTCTGTGCATAAGCAGTCATATTTCCACCTGTATTTAACTTACTCCTTTTTTTAAACTTTGCTTCCCCATTGAAATGGTAACTCCCAAATATTAATTATAAGTCCCATGCAAAATGACCCCAAGATGAAGCCACTTGGAGAAAGCAGCACATCTAACCTTATGTATCTGCAGATGCACCGATTGCTTCTCAGGAAACTAGCACATTTTTCAGCAATCCCATACAAATGAATCCCTGTCATAAATCTCAGGGGTTATTTCTACAGACATATGCCCCTTGACTCTTCTTCTTCCTGCCCAATCTCTCTTGAGATTTCCCTCCATACTGGCTTTCCCTTTGTATCCCTCGTTATTTGATGGCACTGCTTTTGAAACAGTTCAATATTGCAGGTGCTAAGAGATCTGGGTTACGGCAGCAGCTTCTCTGTCATCGCCATTGTGACCAGATAATTTTCAGTAAAAAATGAAAGAGGTGGAAGAGGGTGTTCATAAAGAGACTGAGGTAATTTGCAAATCACATCTGCATTTGAGAGTGGCTTAGCTTCAGTTTATAATTAATTCTGATCTTCCGAACTGGAAAAGTTAGTATTCTGAAACTCACAATCTCACAGACACATACAGATTTTGATTACTTATTTTAGAGATTTGTTTGTAAGAATAATTTTATATGCCTTCTAGTTCTCTCTTTCAATGTTTACCAGGATAATGACATTCTGATGGCAATATTTTTTTCTTTCTATCATGCAGAGTACAGGTGGCTTAAATTCTGACATCTGACTACTGAAAAGCCTCTTCTCTAAACAGTTAGGAGATTTTACAAAATGTCAATTGATTGCATGGGCATTCATTCTTTGAGTTCTTCTCTCTAATGTGATAACAGTGATATTAAACTGCTTCTCTACCTGTCCCCAAAGGTCATTTGCAGAAATGACCAATGTCATTTCCACCCCACGTTCAGGGGCCTGAATGTTGACTGAAAAATGATTTCATAATCTGCTTCATAAAATGCAAAGCAACAATCAGGAAAGCAAAGCAAGACTTTGAGGAGCGTTTAGCTAAAAACACTCAAAGAAATAACAAGGACTTCTTTAAGTACATTAGAAGTAAGAACCCAACTGGGAAGGCCATTGAACCATTAGATGACAATGGAAGGCAAGGGATTATTAAGGAGGAAACAGAGATTGCAGAGAGACTCAATGAATTCTTTGCTTCAGTATTCACTGAAGAAGACAGAGATGCCTAAAACAGAGCCTATCTTTGTAGGGAGGGAAACTGAGGAATTAACCCAGATAGAAATAACCAGGGAGGAGGTCATTGCATGACTTGTTAAACTAAACACTAACAAATCACCAGGACAAATCACTTGTTAAACTAAACACTAACAAATCCATCCACGAGTTCTCAAGAAACTTAAAGATGAAATTGCTGGTGTCCTTGCCAAAATATATAATCTTTCCCTCAAATCAGGCCTTGTGGCGGTTGACTGGAAGGTAGAGAATATAACACCAATCTTCAAAAAAGGATCCAGAGGTGATCCAGGAAATTACTGACTGGTCAGCTTGTCAAGTGTCCCAGGTAAAGTGATGGAAACCATCTTAAAAGATAAAATTAATAGGCACGTAGAAGAGAAGGCGCTGCTGAAGGAGAGCCAACATGGCTTTTGCAAGAGCAAATCATGCCTCACTAATCTGCTGGAATTTTTTGAGAGTGTCAACAAGCACGTGGACAAGAGAGATCCAGTTGACATTGTTTATCTGGACTTTCAGAAGGCCTTTGACAAGGTCCCGCACCAAAGGCTCTTAAATAAACTTGCCAGTCATGGAATAAAGGGACAAGCCTTGTCCTGGATTAGCAACTGGCTAAGGGACAGAAAACAGAGAGTAGCATTAAATGGACACGTCTCCAGGTGGAGGGAGGTAAAGAGTGGGGTCCCCCAAGGTTCAGTACTGGGACCCCTGCTCTTCAACCTTTTAATGAATGATCTAGAAGTAGGAGTAAACAGCAAGGTAGCCAAATTCGCCGACGACACTAAATTATTCAGGGTAGTAAAAACTGAGAGAGAGTGTGAGGAGCTCCAGAGGGATCTCTTGACACTGGGGGAGTGGGCAAACCAGTGGCAAATGAGCTTCAACATTAGTAAGTGCAGAGTATTTGTATAGGGTGGTATACAAATTTGAAAAATAAAAATAAAATAAAATAAGAGTGATACACGTTGGGGCAAAAAAACCCAACTACATCTATAAACTGATGGGGTCTGAACTCCTTGCAACTAACCAGGAAAGGGACCTTGGTGTCCTGGTGGACAGCTCAATGAAGGTGTCAACCCAGTGTGCCGCAGCAGTGAAAAAAGCAAACTCATTGCTAGGGATCATTAGGAAGGGTATAGAAAATAAGTCAGCAAGTGTCATTTTGCCTCTTTATAAATCTATGGTGAGGCCCCATCTGGAGTATTGTGTACAGTTCTGGTCAACATACCTTCAGAAGGATATTATGGAAATGGAAAAGGTGCAGAGGAGGGCAATCAGAATGATTAGGGGGCTGGAACACCTTCCTTACCATCTGAGGCTGCAACGGCTGAGCCTCTTCACTCTAGAACGACGGCGCCTGAGAGGTGACCTGATTGAAGTCTATAAAATCATGCACGGTGTGGACAAAGTAGAAAAGGAAAAACTGTTTTCCCTATCGCACAAC
Organism: Rhabdophis nuchalis; assembly: GCA_039707465.1. Lineage (NCBI taxonomy): Eukaryota > Metazoa > Chordata > Lepidosauria > Squamata > Natricidae > Rhabdophis > Rhabdophis nuchalis. The sequence continues at coordinate 60,845,700 of CM077643.1, read as the reverse complement.
ACTAGAACTAGGGGGCACTCCATGAAACTTTTGGAAGCTAGACCTCAAACAAATAAGAGGAAGTACTTTTTCACCCAGAGGATCACTGGTTTATGGAACTCCCTGCCAAAAGAAGTGGTGACAGCTGTCAGCCTCGACACCTTTAAGAAAGGATTAGACAAGTTTTTGGAGAACAAGGGTATCAATGGCTATCATTATGGATGCCTAAGGACACCCTCCGGGTTGGAGAGATAGGCAGGATATTTCTCAATGCCATTTGCAGGGAATCATAAGCAGGTGAAGACATCTGCTTGGGAATACCCTGAAGCAAATGGTGAACCATTGTGTGAGACAGAATGCTGGAATGGATTGGCTGTGGCCTGTTCCAGCAAGGCTGTTCTTATGTTCTTATGTTCTTCTAAGGCCACTATGCATTGCCTCTTTATTATCTTGGTGGACTCAGTGGAAGAGATATTTGCTATTCATAAAAATCTAAAACAGCTTTTGATAAAGTACAGACTCCTTTATGAAATGCTAAAATCAGCCAACATACTTTTCAAACATCAATTCACTTGGTCACACATCTCTTAACTTGGGACCTAATGGAAAAGGATATATTTGTAGGATTAATTACATTAACTGTGTGAGAAAATATACTTCTAAGTTGTTGTGGGAATACAGTATTATTATTATTACTCAGGAAAGAATGTATCTCCTGAATGAAGGAATATATGTCATATATTCATTATTTTTTCTGTGAGTACTGTATTAATTGCTTAATCTCATGAATTATACCATTCATTGCAGTGTTGCATTAGTTATTAAATTAATTTTTGAGGAAGCCTGATTTCACAATTAGATTTTGTAATATGTAAATATAGTTCTATTTCCTATATTTGTAAAGGTGTTCATTAGTAATACATGAAGTTTCACAATGTTCTTGAAAAGATTTAGACCTCCAATAGTATAGGGGGACAAAGTTCGATATATGTTGGGTTTGTTGGTCGGAACGTTGACATTACTATCCAACGGGAGAAACTTCCATACTGGGAACTTTCCCTGTTTTAATCAGTTCAATGGTATCTAGTCTATGTTGCCGACATAAAGTTAGAACTGAACAGGCAGGGTTGATTATGTGTAATCTTGTGAAAAATTAGGGAGAGTGGCTGTGAACTAATTAGAATAAATAGCTATCATACATAAAATTAATTAATTTGAACTCAGTTACATTGTACTCAGTATTATAAAATTTCGAACAAGTTTTTTTTTAAATAATATGTTAATTTACTAAACCAATATTATGGACATATTGGTATAATAGTAATGATTATTTCAGGAAGGTTAGCAATTTATTAAGCACCTTCTTCCCAGTATCTTATGTTATATGATTCAGTGAATATTCTGTCTCAAGGGCATAAAGGGAAGTAAGTTTCTGATTTGCACTGATAAAACCTGTATATGTTCTGATCTAGGCTTCCCAAGACCATGCAGGAAACTCTTGTCCCAACGAAAACCCCTTTTATTAATTTACTGTGAATTCTGCTCATTCACATCCAACAAAGTCTTTCAAGGGAGGATGTACAGTCACAGACCTTATCTGACTTGAACAGCTGACAGGCTGATCTCTGCAAAACTTGGCAAGGAGTCTCGGAGACCAATTAAGCGAACTCGGTCACAGCACCGAGATTGCATTGGTCGCGTTGGTGGATGATCTCTGGAGGGCGCGGGATAAAGGACATTCCTCTATCCTAGTCCTGTTAGACCTCTCAGCGGCTTTTGATACCATCGACCATGGTATCCTATTGCACCGACTGGGGGGGTTGGGGCTGGGAGGCACCGTTTTGCGGTGGTTCTCGTCCTACCTCTCTGGTCGGTCGCAATATGTGTTGGCAGGGGGGCAGAGGTCGGCCTCGAGGCCCCTCGTATGTGGGGTCCCTCAGGGGTCGGTCCTCTCGCCCCTCCTATTCAACACATATATGAAGCCGCTGGGTGAGATCATCCGTGGTTTTGGGGTGGGATATCATCTGTACGCTGATGATACTCAACTGTACATCTCCACCCCAGACCACCCCAACGATGCCGTTGAGGTGATGTCCCGGTGTTTGGAAGCCGTACGGATCTGGATGGGTAGTAACAAACTCAAGCTCAACCCGTCCAAGACTGAGTGGCTGTGGTTTCCGGCACCCCGGTTCAGCCAGATTACTCCAACTCTGGCCATTGGGAGCGAAACACCGGCCCCCGTGGAGAGGGCGCGCAATTTGGGTGTCCTCCTGGATTCCCGGCTGTCCATGGAGGACCATGTGGCGGCCGTGGCCAGGGGGGCGTTTCATCAGGTACGCCTGATGTGCCAATTGCGCTCCTTACTGGACCGGGCTGCCCTTCGCACAGTCACTCAGGCCCTCGAGACATCCCGACTGGACTACTGCAATGCTCTCTACATGGGGCTTCCCTTGAGGTGCACTCGAAAGCTACAGTTAGTGCAGAATGCAGCCGCGCGGGTGATTATGGGAGCCTCTAGATGCTCCCACATAACACCAATCCTGCGCGAGCTGCACTGGCTTCCTGTGGTCTTTCGGGTGCGCTTCAAGGTCTTGGCGATCATCTTCAAAGCGCTCCATGGCTCGGGACCTAGTTATATGCGAGACCGTCTCCTGCCCCATACATCCCTTAGACCGATACGCTCCCACAGAGAGGGCCTTCTCCGGGTGCCATCGGCCGGACAATGCTGGCTGGCGACACCCAGGGGAAGGGCCTTCTCTGTGGCGGGCCCTACCCTGTGGAACGACCTACCCCCTGAACTCCGCACTATCACCGACCTCCGCCTCTTCCGCCAGTGTTTAAAAACACACTTATTCCATCAAGCCGGCCTAACATAGCCTCCGCTGTGACTAATTTTAGATAGTTTTAATTGGGGGATTTTAATTGGTTTTAGCGCAGGTTTTTGCTATTTAATAGATTTTTAAATTTATATGTTTTGTACTATTTATGTATGTTGTTTTTAAATTCCTGTGCGCCGCCCTGGGCCCTTTTGGAGAAGGGCGGGATATAAATTGAATAAAATAAAATAAATAAATAAATAAATAAAACTAATTGTCTCCTGCAAACTCCACTCACCTTTCGCTCCTCTTTTATTTCCTCTGGGAGAGGCCATTCACCATCCTCCCGTAGCCTTACTCCCAAGTTGACCACTGTTCTTTAGCTGTTCCCGTCCTCTGGCAACTCTGCACATATGAGCACTGGGAACAGGCTCCAGCTGTTTGTCTGCCTCACTGATGTCTGACTCTGAAGGCAGCTGATAACTGACATACGGCTCTGGCCCTCTCTCTGCCTCCGACACAGAGCCCTCCCCAGACTTCAGGACTGGCCCATGTTCCTCACCAACCTCCTCACTGTCCGAATCTGTCCGAATCTGCTGCCAGCTCTGTTGTCCGCTGGTGAGCCACAACAGTATATACTGTAATTCTGGGGTTGGTCAAAGTTCCTGAACCCACTCACACCCCCATATTTCCTATTCAACATTTTAAGTTTTATTTTTCCATGAAACAAAAGCAGTGATATCACCTTTGTATATGACTAAAATTGATCAATAATAACATTATATAATGACTAAGTATAAAGAAATATTCTTCAACTCTGGGAAATTCTTGAAGCTTTTATTAAAAAAAAGGTTCAATTTAAAAAGTTCTGCTTAAAAATCACCTAAAAGAAAATGGTATAATACTTTCCTATAATAATTTATAATGTTATAGAGATATGAACAGAGATAGCTGTAATGCCTATATTACATTTTAATCCATTCAGCTAAGAAGTGAGCTCCCAGAAAACAATCGAATTGAAAACAATTCTGGTGTGGAACTGGGGCCTGTGGAGGGAATAACTATATTCTTGTGACACAACATTCATAGTCTGTATATAGTCACCAAATTAAACTCTATTGTATAATTTTGCAATATTTTCCATACACAAGAATTAGATTTATTAGATTAGATTTAGGTGGGTTGTATTCTGATCTAATAAAGGGTTTAAAACTTGATTAATATCTTCAGCCATAATTATCCATTGCACAGCCAAAGTAAGAAAACATTCAAAACCTATGTGCAATATAACTGATAAATTGTTAGCTGGATCTAAATTAATGAATGCATACATTTATTAAAACCCTTAATCAGCAATATTAAAACAAACATCCATCTGGCTCATTCATTTATTTTTCCACTACACATTTTGAGCACTTGTTAATTAGAATTATTACATTAGAAAAATTTCCCTTAGCTAATAGAGCCATCTCTTATCTATTATATAGATAAGTTTTGAACTGCCCAATTTGGAAAACCTACCTGGTCTTCAACGGACACCTTTTTATGCTCCACAAAGCTAATACAAATGATGTGTTTAACTACTACTTAAAACACCTCTTTGCATGTGGGCATATCAGAAGACATGATAGCAGTGTTCCAATATCTCAGGGGTTGCCACAAAGAGGGAGTCAAACTATTCTCTGAAGCACCTGAGGGCAGAATAAGAAGCAATGGGTGGAAACTAATCAAGGAGAGAAGCAACTTAGAACTGAGGAGAAATTTCCTGACAGTTAGAACAATTAATCAGTGGAACAGCTTGTCTCCAGAAGTTGTGAATGCTCCAACACTGGAAGTTTGTAAGAAGATGTTGGATAACCATTTGTCTGAAGTGGTGTAGGGTTTCCTGCCTAAGCAGGAGGTTGGACTAGAAGACTTCCAAGGTCCCTTCCAATTATTCTATTCTATTCTATTCTATTCTATTCCTGTAGAACAAGAAAAGGGAAAAAAAGCCGAATTAATATTTTAAAAAATATTCTACCAATGTTTTCTGATTCTGCTGTCACTTTGGTTTGTTTGGTGATCAGTATAGCTGAATCAATAATCAACATTTTAAAACACTTATTCGTTTTTGTCTCATTTTTAAAATTTGATACAAGTGATAAAATCAGTAGGTCATTAAGAAAGTCAGATGTGGTGTTTACCCAGTTTAGCCAAACCAGTAGTGGAAATCGCAGGTGGGCCTGTCACCCATCCTGGCTCCAAAACATCCTATGTAGACTTGTATTCTAGCCGCACGCATGTGTGTTAGCTGTGCATGCAATCAAAGTGCATGCACGGAAGGCCGAATGCATGCGTGGGCGGCTCACATTGGCGAACTGGTAGAGAAAGTAAGTGAATACTTACTGTTAAACGGAAAACATCTTTGTTCTAAATTATTTTTTGAAGTACATCAGATAATAGGACAATGTTGTTGTTTTTATTTCTTTACATTGGTAGGAATTAAATGTAACAACATGACTATCATTGGTATCTGTTACTTATCTATTCATGGGACCCTATAACACAGCATTTCTGATTTGTCTCATGATTTGGTCTGCCTGCTGAAGGCTAATTATACATTGTTGATGCATCTCAGAATGCAAAGGGAAGGAAATTAAAACCATATATTAAGAACTTTTATGTTAGTTAAGTATGCTAATTCAAGAAATATTCCACATGCTAAAGTATAAAAATATGTTTCCTCCTTCGGTACTCTCTTTTCACCATTTATGATTCACATAATCTTCTCTTTTGAAGATGAATAATTATTTCTCATTGATTGATAGACAGAAGAAACTTTATCCAGAAAACTGCATTTCACTTTTATTTGTTCTGGTTATGGGACTAGTTCCAGAGGAGAGACCCATGGTGTTTTGGTTTTTTTCAAAATTAACTTTTAATGAGATATTTTGAGGTCCTCTTCAACTGGTAGCACAAATTCCCCAGCCTTAAACAGGGACTTCCAGGACTGTGCATCTAGCCACATGTTATTTGCCAGCTCAGCAATACAGATGGATAGATTTATTTCTGTAGCTCAATTGACAACAGTGGGTTAATGTTATTGTAGATTAATGCGACTTTGAGACTCAAAGCTGAGTTATGCATCCCTGAAGGCCTCAATTTGCATATTTTTAGAAAGTGGATATACTTGGCAAGCTTCCTTTTTATTCAGCTACAGTTTTGGCACATGCCTAAATGCAGAGAGCATCGAGCAGCAATTTAACCTCGAAAAACAAATTGGGTAGGGTACCACTGGTGTCATTTAAAACTCATACATTTTAATGTCAATACCTTAGCAAGTCCAGCACTTTAGAATATGCCACCAAAAATGTTTTTCCCTGTATGTTTTGAAAGTTGATGCAGGCCTATTTGCTTTGTTAAAAATTATCATGTTAGGATTGCCTTTATATTATCCCATTTTGAATTTAACAAATATCTCCTTCATTGAACAATTAAATTAAACATTTTTAATACATTGAGTTTTTCAGTGAATGGCTTGTTTATTTAACAACTTGAGAGGCATGGATATTTTTTATTTCTTTACAAAAATTTTTGGAAAAAATAAGAGAATCATGCACAATTACCCTAAAGGTGCCTTTCCAAAAGGCAATTGGACTTGGTTTCCCACCCCCAATTCTTCCATTCCACACCATTCAGTCAGAACTGAGGAAGCTTTTGGGATGAGAAGCAAAATGTTTTCAAGGAAGAAAAAACCCCCAAGAAAGTCCAGTTGTCTTTTGGAAAAATACCTTTGGAATGATCATGACCTGGATAATTGTGAATTTCCATAGACATGCACGGTTACTAAAGTTATAAAATAGGATTCATCATGGATTAATATTCCAGAAATGCATCCTAACAACTGGACAAGTAAGGAAATATATACAGTAGCTGATGTGAAAAGTTAACTACATCTAGTGGCAACAATCATCCAATTGAGAGGAAGTTCAGGTCACTTGTACCATGAACATTGTTGTATCGGACAGAGAACATCTGGCGTGTAGTTAAAGTAAATGGCAGAATCATTATACATAGGATAACACAGGGGTCTGCAAAGTTGGCTCTTTTAAGACTGGTGGGCTTCAACTCCCAGAATTCCCCAGCCAGCATGGCTGGCTGGGGAATTCTGGGAGTTGAAGTCCACCAGTCTTAAAAGAGCCAACTTTGCAGACCCCTAGGATAACATATCAATCAGGTATCCCATTTTTAAGCTATACACAGTTTATATGTCAGTACAGTCAGCATGAGATTGGCTTGGACTTTAAAGGGAGACAGCCAATGCCAGTTCTTCAAAATAGTTATAATGAACTTCCATTAGGTCAGCGTTTCTCAAATAGTGGGGCGCGCCCCCCTAGGGGGGCGCGAGGCTCTGTAAGGGGGGGCGCGGAGCCGCACACCCGGAAAGACCGATACCACCGTTGCATTCTCCGCATGGCCCGAGCGCCTGTTCCTTAACAGCTCCCAGCGCGCCGCCCGGCTTAGCAGCTCCCAGCGCGCAGCCCGGCTCAGCAGCTCCCAGCACGCCGCCCGACTTGCCCGCTCACGGCTCTTGCCCGCTGCCCGCCTGGACGCGGCCAGTCAAAAGCCGGGAGGGAGGCGACCCCCTTCCACAGCGTGGAAAAGCGGCCTCCCTCCCGGCTTTCGACTGGCTGCGTTGGGAGCGCTGGGAGCTGCTGAGACCATCGCAGTAAGGAACAGGCGCTCGGGCCATGCAGAGAAGGCAACGGCGGCACCAAGGAGAATAAATATCCTTGGCTCGGAAGGAGGCGAGGGAAAGAAGGGAGGGGGCAGCCCCGGGGCTGGGGGGGGCGCTTTCCGGGGCTGGGGGGGGCGCTTTCCGGGGCTGGGGGGGCGCGAAATGTTTTCTTCTTCCTAGGGGGGGCCTGACAGAAAATAACTGAGAACCACTGCATTAGGTAATGAATTCATTTCCCAATCAAGCCTCAATATTTTGCACTAACTCAACACAAGGCAGCCATACATAAGAGGGCATTGTGCATGAATCACTCCTGTTGTTTAAAAATAACCACAGCTGGCAAATCAACCAGAACTGAGAATCAGGGCTCCTATTGACAGAAGCTACTTGAGCCTCCATTGATAATCACACATCTAGGAGCACACACAGCCTATGCAACTGCTTCATCTGTTAGGCAAGAAACACAAAATGCACAGGTACAGTATAGGTGGTACCTTGCTCAATAGCAGTAACTGTAAAAGGGATCTTGAAGTCCTAGTAGACAACCATTTAAATATGAGCCAGCAGAGTGCAGCAGCTGCCAAAAAAGCCAACAGAGTTCTAGGCTGCATAATCAGAGGGATAGAATCAAGATCAGTGAAGTGTTAATACCACTTTATAATGCCTTGGTAAGGCCACACTTGGAATATGGCATCCAGTTTTGGTTGCCACGATGTAGAAAAGATGTGGAGACTCTAGAAAGAGTGCAGAGAAGAACAACAGAGATGATTAGGGGACTGGAGGCTAAAACATATGAGGAACAGTTGCAGGAACTGGGTATATCTAGTTTAATGAAAAGAAGGACTAGGGGAGACATGATAGCAGTCTTCCGATATCTCAGAGGCTGCCACAAAGAAGGAGTCAAACTATTCTTCAAAGCACCTGAGGGTAGAACAAGAAGCAGTGGTTGGAAAGTAATCAAGGAGAGAAGCAACTTAGAACTGAGGAGAAATTTCCTGACGGTTAGAACAATTAATCAGTGGAACAGTTTGCCTCCAGAAGTTGTAAGTGCTCCAACACTGGAAGTCTTTAAGAAGATGTTGGATAGCCATTTGTCTGAAATGGTATAGGGTTACCTGCCTAAGCAGGGGGTTGGACTAGAAGACCTCCAAGGTCCCTTGCAACTCTGCTATTGTATTGCATTGCATTGCATTGCATTGCATGAACACAAATTCATCCAGATTCATTCACTTCTAGATATTTTATGGAAAATGTATTAAATGTATCATAAATTACTTCAGTGCCTCTTTTAGGCTTCCTGAATCTAATAGGAACTCCTGAACATTCTATGATTAAGTTTGCTTGTTAGAACCTACCTGAGACCTTCTCTTCCTCTCTATGTATCTGCATCTTTATATGGGTATCCCCCCCTCTCTATCTGTGTGTGTGTGTGTGTGTGTGCGTGTGGTTAAAGGAGACAATTTTATTCATCATCTATCAACAGATAATGTGAAGGAGGAAGGGTAACAAATTCCACCAAGCTGGGTGGAATAACCAAACTTTAGAAAATAGACTCAAGATCCAGAAGGATCTTGACAGACTTCAATACTGAAGGATATCCAACAAAATTCAATTCTGAGGTGTTTACACTTAGAAAAGAAAAATAAAATGCACAAGTATAGAATAGTTGGTACCTGACTAGAACAGAAGTAACTGTGAGAGAGATCTAGGTGTCCCAGTGGAACTTTTGAAGAAAATATTGGACAGCCATTTGTCCAGAATAGTATTAAGTCTCCTGCTTGAGCAGAGGATTGGTCTGGAAGGCTAAAGGTCCTTTCCAACGCTAGTATTCTATATTTTATATAAATACTTTGGCCCATAGTATGTTTTACAAATATTGCTTGATTGCCCCATCTTTAATATGGGATAGGAACTCTATTTTGAGAGCAGAAAGGGGATGATGTCAGCCTTTATTTGTAACCTATCACAAGTTTGATCTGTCTGTGCATTTTCCTGCTGTGATTCAAAAGCAGTATTTTCTTCTCCTGTTGCCTCAAGAGCCCTTATCTTTTGCAACTGGAGCACTTTACTTCACAACAGGCTAAGTCATATCAGTTCCTTGGTTGCTTCAGGGGGGAACGAGTGCCCCTTCAACTGAAACAATAGTTGCCTTTATCCATAAGCTCTTCTAAGACCATCTCTTCAATGCTAAGATATTGTAAGGAATAAGAGTTATCTAGTACGTTACCGGTTCAAAGTACAACAGAAATGTTGCTCTCATTTTTAAGTAGCGTTTCCCCCACCACAGCTAGCTAGTTTTTCCTAGCTTGTTGAAGTGAGATGGACGCTGTCATCAGGCTGGGCAAAGGCCTTTCTTTGGCTGGTGAGCCAAGTAAGACCATACATGGCCAGAGAATAGTAGCTCATGTTCTCATTGTTGCCTGGTTAAATTATACAACTGATGTTTTAAATTGTACGATTCATTGTGTGCCAGACAGTGTACATTTTTGTAATTGTGGAAGAATAGAAAAATGGTAAATAAGTATGTACAAGATTGCCTGTTTATTTATTTTTACTCAGACACTTAAGTAAAATAATTTCTGATCTACAGGAAAAAAAAATACTGCCCACTGCTTTCCTACGGCAGAAAAATGGGAGTGTGCAACCACTGGAGAATCATCTGATAGCAAAATGTGGTAGTCTGTGACCCAGACTGTATGCCATGCCAACTGTGGCAAAAAAAAAAAAAAAAATCAATCTGTAAAGGATTTTTAGGCTGAGTTAAATTTAAGATGTCATGAGTACAGGACATGAGCACACTAAAGAGAAAGAAAAGGCCGAAGAAATATCAAGGGAGACTTTGGGAAAGCATTATTATTGAGTCAATAAATAAACAGTATCTTCATTTTCAAGAAGGATACAAATGACATGCAAGAATGAGTTTTAAAAAGATAGAGCCCTCCCCCAAATTAGCACTGAATGTAGAAGCAGCATTCAAATCCTAGCCTTCTCCCCCTCGCCAGCTGTGAAGCTGTTGCCAACCAAGACAACTGTTCTGATAGTCACCCTCTGGCCAACTGCCTGGTTATAGCTGGTACTGTCATGTCAAAGTATCTTCCAGAGATTTCATTTGGTAGATCATTTTTGATGACCATAATAAGAGATAAATATTCTTGCACATGAACACAACGTTTAGAATACCCAATTCATGTATGCCCAGTTATTATTATTTTAAAAAACATATTTTTTAAAAGCCTTATCCAGAGAATACAAATACTGCCAGTGAAGTGGCAGTATTTGTATTCTCTGGATAAAAACTAGCTCCTTTTACTTGGAAAAGGAGTACTAATTTTATTGTACAAGAGACATTTGTTTTGATAAGCCCTCAAACTTGTGTTGATGACTAAGGTCTGGAGTAAAATTTACTTATTCAGAGAGAGAGAGAGGGAGAGGGAGAGGGAGAGGGAGGGAGGAGAGAGAGAGAGAGAGAGAGAGAGAGAGAGAGAGAGAGAGAGAGAGAGAGAGAGAGAGAGAGAGAGAGAGAGAGAGAGAGAGAGAGAGAGAGAGAGAGAGAGAGAGAGAGAGAGAGAGAGAGAGAGAGAGAGAGAGAGAGAGAGAGAGAGAGAAGAAAATGTTATTGGATTCAGTGAAATTCATACTTCATTTGTCAATGTGGGGGAAATTTTAAATATAAAAAAAACTAAACTAAAAAGTCATTCAGCAATTTATTTTTCACACACTGTATACCTGATCAAGAGATGGAGAAAAATGGCAAAGATTTGACTCTCCTCTTGAAAAAAACACTCTGCATACCTCTGTAAATTTCATAATAATCATGTATTTATGGATATACATACTGCTTTTGAATAACAGGTATATAGGAGGTGCTTCTAGGTGAAAACATAAAACTGGCTTTTTCACTTGTATCACTAAGTTATGTTATGTACTAGCACGTAACGGAGTTCTTCATCTACTGTTCAAAAGTATGTTCACTCTCTTTCTGTCTGGACAGTTTATGCCTATTGATCTTTGTTTCAATCCCCCTAACAGGGACACTTATTACCTTCTGATATACGTTTTATAACACTGACAAAGCTTCTCTTGTGTTTAACAATGGGGAAAGAATTGATATAGGTCTACAAAGCAAACAACAACAAACATTAGCTGAAAATTGAGGGGAAAATAACTTTGTCAAGTCTCAAGTTTTCATTCATTTTTGATAAAAAAAAAAAGACAAATTAAATCCCAGGATAATCATTTAGACATATCTGCATGGTTATTTTTCTAATAATTTACATATACAACTGTGTAAGTTATAAATTTAATGTGTAAATATTAGGAAGAAGTAAATAGAAGCACTGGATTGTTTCATATTGTCAAGTACTGTAATTGCTTGGCAAGAATGCATATGAAGTGGTGAAAAATAAATAATATTCTCATTCAGATTTTTCTTTTCCTTTTTCCTACAAAAATGGTTGAGAGAACACAAAATCTCTTGGATTTGGCTTCTGATTTCCCACATTTTTTTCTAAAATGTTATATGTCTAGATTTATCACCACTGCCCTACTTCCATTAGGTCATGCTTCCAGATCCGAGTGGCATATCAAATGCTTTATTTTCTATCATATTACTAGGCCAAACCTTTTGAAATTATTTCATTCTGCAACTAGAATCCCTGGTCTCCAAAAGCTGAAGTTCTAGCAGACTTAGAAGACATTAATGGATGTACAGGACAGTCATCTATTGCTACCACAAGTTTCTGAAGCTTCCATAAAGTCACTTCTAAAATTCAATAGAATTTCAGAAGACCCCTAGAATTCAACGAAGAAATTAGGGGGATATTGATGAACAGTTAACTAATTTATATAAATGAAAAATGAAGATGGATAAAAAGATGAATTTCATCTCTTACACTTTACCTATCACTTAATGTCACTTAATTACTTAAATTATATAGCAAAAGTACCTATGATTATACCTTAGGCTATATCTACTTCATGAGCTACATTGGCTGTCAATTGACTTCAATATGAGTTCAGGATTTTGGTTGCTACCTGTAAATCCTTCATGGGTCAGGTAATTCAGCTTGCCTTCTCCCAATGATTACTTTCTTCTCCAATGAGATCTGTCTGTCATACATTCTATGGGTTGCTTGTCTCAGTTGTCATGTTCAGAGACCACTGAAGCATGTCTTTTCATGTGTCTTCATCCCTAGTTTTTAGAACATTAGTGAAAACTTGGTTAGTTTACCAAACCATGGAAGACGTTTGTCTTAGCTTGATAAATCAATAGTTTTATATGATTTATATCATATTGAATTAGTATCCCTTTTAATATACTGTATGCAAGGCCCAAGATGATTTAAAGAACTATCATCCAATATGCTTTCTTTCAGTCATCTACGAGGTTTTTACCAAGATAATAGCAAAAAAGAATATTGAGAACATTAAATGTTCCACAGTCAAAGGAGCAGGCAGGATTAAGAAGTGGCTACAGCACAATGGATCACACCCAGGTTGTTCAACAAGTCATTGAAAGGCACACCGAGTAAACCATACCTCTGTGTGTGGCTTTCATTGATTACGAAAAAAGCATTTGACTCAGTATTCCAGCAAACGATAATGTATGCATTCCTCAACCAAGGCATAAACACTGCTTACATAAACTTACTAAAATCAATGTATGAAAAAACAATGGCAACAATTTGCCTTAATGATCATAAAGTGGAAATCAACAAAGAACACGATGTACGCCAAGGTGATACAATATCACCTATCCTTTTCTCAGCCTGCCTTCCAAAACGATTTCACAAACCAAACTGGGCAAAAGATGGAATAAAAATCAATGGTGCCTATTTAAATCACTTAAGATTGGACAGATGATGTTGTTTTCTTCTCACAAGACCCAGACGATCTACAAAGACACATGCAAGAGCTGCACAAAATAGGAGAATTGTTTGGCTTAAAAATAAACCTGAAAAAAAAGCCAGGTTATGTTTAACAAATTCACCAAAGAAAAAAAAAAAAAGAGATCATCAAGACAGTAAAAGAGTTGAAAGGGAAATGGGCTAGTCACATAGTAAGAAGAACTCAGGGCAGGTATACCAAGGCCGTCATAGAATGAATCCCACTTGATAAAAAGCATCCATGAAAGAAGCCTAAAATAAGATGGATCAACGACTTCAGTATTGTGGATCCAACTGGCAAAAGGAAGCATATTGGCTGGAAACATGTGAAAGAGGCCTTCATTCTGCAGTGGATAGACAATGGCTAAAATGAATGATGATTCACAATTACAATGTATAGTTCATTTTTAAATTTGATTACATACTTTGTCGTTCTAAATTATATATTTGCAGATTTTTATTCCACTCAGTCACCTGAGTGGAGATTCATAGCAATGTAAATAAACAAATTCATAATATATTTCATATGTGATTATGGTTTCAAGTTTTAATGCTGAATAATTTGTTAAATGAAACCTTACTTAATCCATCTAAGATATTGTTGTCTCTGACCTTTCTTTCCCCATGGTTGGAATCACCTGGTTTTAAGTGGGTTATGTTATTCTGGTTGTGGGTGAATGGGTGCTTACATAATGTATGATCAATTGTTTTTGCTCCAGTAGACTTAGCATTTACTGTTCTCCTCTGAATTGCCTCCATAATCTTAATATATAGGACATAAATGTCTTGGTTTTCTCCCTCCCTTCCAGTTTTGTATTAGCTATTTATAACACATTTCAGTATTTCAAAATACAATGTATGTATACATTTGATTTATAGAGGTAGCAAGTATCTGAATACCACTGACCTGTGTGAATGAACAGCAGGGAAATGCTATGGTTATCCTCTATGAATTGGAAACATATGAGAAATATTTGACTTCCAAACAGAATGTTAGTGTAATTGAAGCTTTGACTTGAAGTAAAGGGCCTTCAAACAATAGATATAAATCTCTTAATCTATTAAAGAGCAATAGATCATTTTAGTCATCCATGCCAGCTTTCCACATGTTAATTCATGACTCAGCAAAAAAAAAAAAAAAGTCTGAATGAAAATGTTAATGTTTTTACAAACATATATTTTATGTACTTCATCTTAAAATATGCATTTTAGTAAACATTTCAGCCTAAAATATCTTCTGTCTCATATGTTTTTTGAGCCAAAAACTGTAATGCAACATTCAGAGATGTGTGAAAATTTTAGGATAACTGCAGCCCAATACATGTTTTAACTCATGAAGATGAAACTATTTAAATGTGGATAGAATTTTAAAAAAATGAGAATCTAGTGTTCTTACTAGTTTTATTATCTGATAAAAATATATAATTACAGATTAAAGTTGCATATATGTATAAAAATAAAAATAAAGTTTATTGTTAAAGGCAACATACCCCTTAAATGTATGAATATGTGTTACATACATATATGCAGACATGTATGCAAACATACACTTATGTACAATTTTATTTTCTTCTTTTGCAATTGTCCAGTTATTTATTTATAACCTTAATTCATTAATTAGTGTTCTCTGGGAAGTTTACATGATATTTTAAAATATAAAATTATATAAGCACTAAATCAGTAAAACAAACAAAAACCCTCAAGTAAATAATTAGAAGACATTTTAAACTGGACCTATGTGCATACTAATTTCTTACAATCATTGAAGCTTACTCTCAGGTTAGTACTCTTGTGATTAGAATCTGAAATGCTGTTCTACATGTCTGTTCAAACACAAATATTGATTTTCAATACTACTTTATGGGGCTCATTTAACAATAGATATGTCTTTCAATAATATTTTAAATCAATATTGCACCCCTAGTTCTTAGTCACCCCATTGTAAAAAACATGTTGATGCTCAAGAACACGCTTGTCAAACTCACAACATCACATCATCATCATGTGACATATCAGGACTTTCCTCCCCTTTGCTAAACTGGATGTGGCATGGCCAGCGCGTGACACATCTGGTCACGGGCCATGTGTTTGAATGCAGAGAAGAGCAACAAAGATGCTTAGGGGACTGGAGGCCAAAACATATGAAGAACAGTTACAGGAACTGGATATGTCTAGTTTAATGAAAAGAAGAACCAGGGGAGACATGATAGCAGTGTTCCAATATATCAGGGGTTGCCACCAAGAAGAGGGAATCAAACTATTCTCCAAGGCATCTGAGGGTAGAACAAGAAGCAATGGGTGGAAACTAATCAAGGAGAGAAGCAACTTAGAACTGAGGAGAAATTTCCTGACAGTTAGAACAATTAATCAGTGGAACAACTTGCCTCCAAAAGTTGTAAATGCTTCCATACTGGAAATTTTAAAGAAAAGATTGGATAACCATTTGTCTAAAATGATATAGCAGGGGGTTGGACTAGAAGACCTCCAAGGTCCCTTCCAACTCTGTTATTCTATTCTATTCTATTTTATTCTATTCTACTGCCTCACAACAGCAAATTCATTATTTGAATAACTTATGCAGTCTTTTTTAAAGACTATGGCTCTAACTTATCCGTGCAATTATTGTCTTCTCATCCAAACATTATATAAGTTTCTAACCACCAAGATCTACTTATTATTCATCACCTGTTTCTTTTATTATGTGTCATTATAAATCATTTACAAATTATAATGTTATTATCCGTATCTATCCCCTTATTCAGCAACTTCCCTGCCAACTCATATTATTAACTGAAGTCAGTTTTTCCTTCATCATTTAAAAAAAAATAATAATCAGACAAGTAGTATGCTTGGACATACGCTGAAAAAGAGACAAGTAGCTAGTACAGCAGTGAAGAATGTATAATATATTAATTCTAAACAGAGTATATTTGCATATATTTTTGTGTTAATGCTTGCTATAAATTCCCTTCCTTCCCTCCTTCTTTCCTTCCTTCCTTCCTTCCTTTCTTCCTTCCTTCCTTCCTTCCTTCCTTCCTTCCTTCCTCCATCTCTCCCTCTCGCTCTCTCTCTCTCGATTCCTGCCAACTGCCTGTACTAATCCCTGCAGTTTCCTTGGCAACATTTTCAAGAGTGTTTTGTCATTGTTTTTTGCCCTGGGTTGAGAGAGCCTGGTCCAAGGTCTTCCAACTAGTTCTATGTGTCTGAAGTGGGACTAGAACTAGAGTATGCAGGAGACAACATTTCAAATAATAATATTCATCATCATCATCATCATCATCATCATCATCATCATCATCATCATCATCATCAACATCATCCAAGGGAGAAGCAATTTGACAATAGCACAGAATGTTGGCAGCTATCTCAGTTTAGAGTTTCCTTCCTCCTGATTGTGTGTCAGCAGCCCTGTATTTTCCAGGACCTTCCTATACATGAACACAAACAGATCCAACACAAGATTAGACCAGAAATGCACACAGAGAGATGTTATATGTGACTTTCTTAGAAATTTAAAAAAATAAAGAAATTAGTAGAGAGCTAATTTCAATAAACTGAGAGAGAGCTTTGAAAGGATTCCATGGATGGGAATCCTCAAGAGGAAAACAACTCAAGAAGCTTGGGAAATTTTGAAAAATGAGATTATAAAAGCCCAGTCTAACACAATACCAATGAAGAAGAAAAATAACAGCTCCCAAAAGAAACCAGCATGGCTGCATAAAGAACTCTCTGACAAATTGAAAGACAAAAAGGATAAGTATAAAAAGTGGAAAGAGGGGGACATGACTAAGCCAGAATATCAGCAAACAGCCCGAGCCTGTAAAGATGAAGTGGGGAATGCTAAGGCTCACAATGAAGAAAGGCTTGTGACAAAAGTAAAAAATAACAAAAAAAGCTTCTTCCAACATGTTAAAAACAAGAAAAAAGTCAAGGGAACAATTGGTCCATTGCTGGGAGAAAATGGCAAGAAGGTGACAAGCAACAGGGAGAAAGCAGAACTATTTAACTCATTTTTTGCATCTGTCTTTCCACAAAGGGAAAAAACAGTCCAACCTATCAAAAACAGCACGACTTCCTTCCGGTTAGCCGGAGGCGACGGTCGGGTCTTGTACTCGTCCGTCGCCTGGTTGCTTCTGCGGCCCCTTTGGGGGCAGGGGGCTCTTGTAAAGAGCCCCCGCTGCACAGGCAGCTTGCGGTGAGTCCCCCCACCTCGATGGAGGTCGGGTGGTGGTGGCTCCCGCTTCGACCTAGGTGCAGGAGAACGAGTCGTGGGGGGGGTTTCCTCTTTCATCCCCTTCGCCGATGGAGAGCCGGAACAGCTGCTGCAATTGAAGATGGGCAGAACGCCGGGGCTGAAGACAGCACCAAGGCTCCGTTATTACTGCAAAGTGGATCGTGAGTGATTTAAAATTAATGCTTTCAACTTTTGCCTTAAAAGAAGAAGGAGGAGGGAGTTTGTAAAACCCCTCCTCGGAAGGGAAAAAGCAGCATTTTAAAATGTTCCCCAGGCTTGGGGAGATGGAGAAATCAACATCTGATTTTCAAACAACAACGAAGTCTTTTACTTTAAGATTCGGCAACTTTGTATCTCTGTCTTGCAACAATTGACATTCATTTTCACTAGCTCTCCGCGACTTCTAGAGGGGCGGGGAAAATGGCGCTCCTCTGTTCTCAGCAAGAAATATTTCCTTTTTAAAATGTGCTGACATTCCCTCATCTTTATGGGGCTGAACTTTTTACCACTGGATTAAGGCAATGGTCTTTTAGGATTCCTCCAAGATGTGCCTTCTTTTTTTCTCTTATTTGATTGCTTTAAAAAAATTCTTTTCTCTCTGGATTGCAAGCAAAGTGTATTCTAAATTTGGATTTTGACTCTTGTTCTCTCCTCACCTCATGGACTACCTCTCCAACAGACGCCATATTAGTGACAAGAACTTAATACTTTCATTATGGCTTCAAAAAAGCAGCCACACCAACCTAAGATTACTTCAATGTTATCTAAAGAAAAGGAGGTGGAAGCTACACAGCTATCAGCAATAGAAGAAACTCTTCAAAACATTATGAAAGAACTGAAAGAGATCCGGAAAGACAATGTCAATTCAAAATTGGAACTTTTGGAGACACAGAAAGCACTAATGGAAAACAAACAAAGAATTGATGAACTGGAGGGGGGGCGTCCGAGATGAGAGGGGAAATAAGTAATTATCAAAAGGAAATAGGGAATTTAGCTGGTAATATGTCTAGGATGAATTTTGAAAGGATGTCTTACTTTTTAAGGTTTCAAAATGTTTCTGAAACTGTCTCTGAAGATTTAAAAGATTTAATGTGTACGATGTTAGCAGATTACACTAAAAAGAGCAAAGAAGATATTTGGGGGGACATCGATCTGATTTATAGAATCAACTCAGCATATGCCAGAATAAATGAAGTACCCAGAGAGATACATATTAAATTTGTAAGAAGGTCAACGAGGGAGGGGATCCTGAGAGCACAAAGAGACAGTCCCTTAATATACCAACAGACTGAGATTGCCATTTTGAAACAGATCCCGAAAAAGATTAGAGAAATAAGGAGGAAATATTCCTTCTTATCAAAAAGATTATTTAAAAAGGGGGTCTGGTTCAGGTGGTTGATGCCCGAGGGAATGTTAGTGTTCTGGGAGGGGGGGAGAGTAAGAATTAAAACAATTGCAGAGGTGGAAGCCTTTCTTAAAAAACATTCCCCAACCCTGGAGGATGAAAATGGGGGAACGGGAGGGGCCACAGCTCCGCCCACTGGAGGTCAGGGAGAGGAAGATACAATTGCTAAAAGACTCAGATCTCACAAATGACTTTTTTTCTATATAGTATAACCTTTATTTGGATGTTTATAGAAACAAATGATTGATTGCATGAATATAAAATGATATCTTTGTATCTCTTTCCACTTTGTAGGGAAATGAAAAATGTATTGTATTTCCTTTTTTTTTCTGTATGAAGCCTCGGAGGGGGCCGACACCTCCGACATAGATGTCCTCAAAATATCTTTTTAATACCTTATACCCTTTACCTGTTTTTTTAAAAAAAATGTAAAACCCAATAAAACTTTTTTCATTAAAAAAAAAAACAGCACCACAAAAATCAGATTAGGAACACAAGTTGAAATTGGGAAGAAAATGATAAGTGGGCACATGTCTACCCTAGATGAGTTCAAATCACTAGTACAGGATGGATTACACTCCAGGGTTCTGAAGGAACTGGTAGACGAAACACCGGCCCCCGTGGAGAGGGCGCGCAATTTGGGTGTCCTCCTGGATTCCCGGCTGTCTATGGAAGATCATGTGGCAACCGTGGCCAGGGGGGCGTTCCATCAGGTACGCCTGATGCGCCAATTGCACCCCTTACTGGACCGGGGTGCCTTACGCACAGTCACTCAAGCACTCGTCACCTCTCGACTCGACTACTGTAATGCTCTCTACATGGGGCTCCCCTTGAGGTGCACCCGAAAGCTGCAGCTAGTCCAGAACGCAGCCGCACGGGTGATTACGGGAGTGCCTAGACACTCCCACATAACACCTATCCTGCGCGAGCTGCACTGGCTTCCTGTGGTCTTTCGGGTGCGCTTCAAGGTTTTAATGACCATCTTTAAAGCGCTCCATGGCTCGTGGCCTAGTTATATGCGAGACCGCCTCCTGCCCCATACATCCCTCAGACCGATACGCTCCCACAGAGAGGGCCTCCTCAGGGTGCCGTCTGCTGGACAATGCCGACTGGCGACACCCAGGGGAAGAGCCTTCTCTGTGGTGGGCCCTGCCCTTTGGAACGACCTACCCCCTGAACTCTGCACCATCTCCGACCTCCGCCTCTTCCGCAAGTGTCTGAAGACACACCTATTCCATCTAGCCGGCCTAGCGTAACCCCCATTACTGACTCCTAGATAGTTTTAAATTTGGGTTTTTTAAATTCGGTTTTTAGCGCAGGGTCTATTAGAATAAGTTTTTTAAAATTTTATATATTTTATATGTGTTTTAACATCCCTGTGCGCCGCCCTGGATCCGTTTGGAGAAGGGCGGGGTATAAATTTATAAAATATAAATAAATAAATAAAGTGACAAAATTAGTGGACCAGAGGAATGCCATTGATATAGTTTATTTGGACTTCAGTAAGGCATTTGATAAAGTAGACCATAACCTACTACTAGATAAAGTAGAAGAATGTGGGTTAGACAGCATCGCCACCAGATGGATCTGTAACTGGTTGATCAACCTCACTCAAAATATAGTCCTCAATGGAACTGCATCTACATGGAGGGAAGTATGCAGTGGAATACCCCAAGGCTCTGTTTTAGGCCAAGTACTCTTCAACATCTTCATCAATAATTTGGATGAGATGATAAATGGAAAACTCATGAAATTTGTAGATAATACCAAGCTGGCAGGAATAGCCAACACTCCAGAAGGTAGGCTTAAGATACAGAACGATCTTGACAAACTTGGACATTGGGCACTATCTAACAAAATGAAATTAAATGGAATTAAAGTAAGGTTAGGCAAGAAAAAATGCACTGGTATCTTATATGTGGCACCTTGTTCAATAGTAATAACTGTGAGAGGGATCTTGGAATCCTAGTGGACAATTATTTAAATATGAGCCAGCAGTGTGCAGCAGCTGCCAAAAAAGCCAACACAGTTCTAGACTGCATAAACAGAGGAGTAAAATCAAGATCACGTGAAGTGTCAATACCACTTTGTAATGCCTTGGTAAGGCATTCAGTTTTGGACACCGCGATGTAGAAAAGACGTGGAGACTCTAGAAAGAGTGCAGAGAAGAGCAACAAAGATGATTAGGGGACTGGAGGATAAAACATCTGAAGAATGGCTACAGGAACTGGATATGTCTAGTTTAATGAAAAGGACTGGGAGAGACATGATAGCAGTGTTCCAATATCTCAGGGATTGCTACAAAGAAGAGGGAATCAAACTATTCTCCAAAGCACCTGAGGGTAGAACAAGAAGCAATGGGTGGAAACTAATCAAGGAGAGAAGGAACTTAGAACTGAGGATAAATTTCTTGACAGTTAGAACAATTAATCAGTGGAACAGCTTGCCTCCAAAAGTTGTGAATGCTCCAACACTGGAAGTTTTTAAGAAGATGTTGGGTAGCCATTTGTCTGAAGTGGTGTAGGGTTTCCTGCCTAGGCAAGGGGTTGGACTAGAAGACCTCCAAGGTCCCTTCCAACTATTGTATAGTATGGCCATAGCTGTTAAAAACATGGAAAAGACTTGCAGAACCCATGCTTTGCTTTGCATGTGTTCTGGAAGTGCATCTCCTTTCAGTGCTATCTTTCAAGCCATAATGCCAGTCCACTATATAATCCAATTTTCTTTTCTCTGATAGTAGAAGCTAGGTTTTAGATATCTATCAGCTTTTAGATATATATCTATCCAATTCATTTCTCCACCCTCACACTGATAATCTGATCGCATCTCATGATCATTAAGCTGTGTAAAATCACAAACTCCTCCCACATCCTACTAGGACTCCTCTATCTCCATGCCTGTCTCTTAGCCCAGCAACAATGTTGTTGTCTGGAGCAGCAGAAAAGAGATTTCTGGTTATATAAACCCTTCTAATAATGTCCATCTGCGAACCTGAAGATAAGAAAAATATTCATGCAAGTCTGTCTCTGTCTGTGTGTACCTATGCAAATCAATACATGACTATACATCTCTCCATACAAACACACTATGCATATAGATGTATGTAAGTCAGAGCCCTTTGAGTAGAATGACAGTATGATAATCAATGTGAAGTCTACAGTCATAACAGGAAATCATGCTATTTCTGCATAAAGGCTTTGTTTTAAAAGACAGTGTGCATATCATTGACCTAGATTCCATTTTCACATCCTCTGTATTATTCTTGCCAAGAAATGCAGTATATACTAGGTAAAGGCATTATGTTGGCATAAGATCTAAAAATATGTACATCTACTATATATCGCCATCCTGTTTTTTTCAATCATTTATACAGTGTGTTGCCTTTCTGTAAACAGGCCATTATAATAAGGTTGCAAATGTAATATAAACATAGTCATTACATGTTTGGGTGTTGCATGATATGAAACTGCTAGAAACTGATGAAATCTGGGTGTTTTTTTTTTCTTTATTG
The DNA here is from genome assembly GCA_039707465.1 of Rhabdophis nuchalis. Classification (NCBI taxonomy): domain Eukaryota; kingdom Metazoa; phylum Chordata; class Lepidosauria; order Squamata; family Natricidae; genus Rhabdophis; species Rhabdophis nuchalis. The sequence goes on along the minus strand of CM077643.1, from coordinate 60,823,153 downwards.
AAAGTCATATCTGCCTGATTTCAAGGAATTCCAATACTGGAAGCAAAGATATAAACTAGCACTTTCAGACACAATTTGAGATGTCAGGTTAAAATAGAAATTCATCAAGGGCTTCATAATGGAAATGTAAGAAATAGATAAGGAGATTCCTTACAGGACAACTTTTTCATCACTCAGCAATCATTTCCTATTCTGTGTTTTGAAGCATTGAACTATTCAAGGATATAGGCTTTTTTTTTTAAATACAGGACAATATCCAATTGGCATGGTTACTTTTTTATATCAGGGTTGTAGCTTGCAGTCCCAAAAGCGCATACAGTATTTTTGTAATACTGGAGCTTAGTTTGACCATGACAGAAGATACCTAACCTCCTCTTATGTCTATGGAGATTCTTAGTCATCCAGGTAATAGTTGTCCCAAAGATGTTTTTTCAAGACGCAACTGGACTTTATTGGGTTTTTTTAAAGATGTTTTGTTTCTCAGCTAAGAAGCTTTTTCAGGTCTGACTGCATTCTGGGGAATGGAAGGATTCATACTCTTTGCAGAGAGCTGGTCATTTGCATTCATTTGAATATTGGAAAAGCTCAGGAGGATCTTCAGCCAAAACAATGTAAGTGTACACTTCAAACCCAAGAACACGCTCAAGCTGAATCTTGTCCATCCCAAGGATAAAACACCCAGATATCAACTGAGCAATGTGTTATATACAGTACAATGCAGTGAATCAGGTGCAGATCTGTACATTGGGGAAATAAAACAACCACTTCATAAATGCATGGCCCAACATAGAAGAACAAACCCATCAGGGTATAATTCAGCAGTCCATCTGCATTTAAAAGACAAATACCACTCTTTCGAAGACAGCAAAGTCTACATTTTGGATAGAAAAGGCCTTTGGTTTGAAAGAGGTGTCAAAGGGGCCATCTAATGTCAAATTTGAAAAGCTCTCTCTCTCATCTATATCCAGTCTTACAGCACAGTCCTTTCAACAGTTCCAAGAAGGCTCCACACCTCCAGGTGTCTCAACTACACTCTAATAGAATGCAAACGACCAGGTATCTGCAAGAAGTATAAATGCTTCCATTCCCAACCATCCAGTCAGAGCTGAGGAAGCTTCTTGGATGAGAAGCAAATGTCTTCAAAGAAAAACAGGAAAGTCCAGTTGCCTCTTGAAAAAGCACCTTTGGGATAAACTTCTCTTACTTTGATCCAGCACAAGCAATGGACTTAAGGAGAATAAAAAAGAATCAGTCACCTCTGGGACAGGAACAGTGAATGAATGCTAAAGGAATGGACAGAAAAAAGAAGGAATGGATTTAATTTGTTGCATTAACGGAATGGCTTTCCAATGGATTCATACCTGCTCTTCACTAAATTTATTTTAAATACTAATACTAAATAGTATTGCATTTTGTATATAGAAAGCTATATGGTTGCTAGTTACTATTGCTGAATTATGATAGTAGTAATACAGTGAGTAAAATAAAATTCTCTTTAGAAATATATAAAGGTCTACTAGAATCTAGAGCATTCCAAATAATTGCATCAGAAATCACAAAATGGAACATTTACAAGATAAATTGAAAATTAATGTGCAAATAATTTCCATTACGAGCTAATTCTTATTATTTGAAGAATAGACACACTAAGGGGGTCTCTGTATTCTTTGAACAGGCAAGGATAGTTCCCATTAATTTTAATGGGAGTTACATTTGTACATCAAGGGAAGAATTAACTCATGAGTTAAAGTTGATGACAAGGATTGCACTTGTGGCTTTGATTTGAAAATGTACCCTATCTCTTGATATTTATCACTTTTTAATTGTGCCTTTATAGTTCAAGTAATTTGCAACTCATTGTTATCCTTATTCCTACATGACAAAGATAAATGAAATTATATAGTCCATTTCATGAATGTCATGATATTCTTAGCTGATTAAGCTAAGAGCAATACCATAATTAATAATCTATGCTGATCAAGTTAGTTGCAGCAAAACCCTAGTGGTATCAGATTATGATTATTATTATTTTTCCAAGGTGGTCAGTTTGCCTTTTCCCCCCTCTCGTGTAAAGAATGCACAATCAATTATAGTAATGTATCAAGACTATTTCACATTTTAAGCATAGTATTTAGTTTGCTTTTAATATATACTAAATCAAAAGCTAAAAATACGTATAAATCACTATAAATATAGCTGGAATGAAGGTCAACCTTCTTCAGGCTCAAACATTCCTTTCCAGATATCCAGCATATTGTTTAGACTCTTAGAAACTATAGCAAAACTGTTATGGATACAGAAATGAACTAATATTTTTCACTTAAACTAAATATAAATGGAAAAACAAGAAAATGAGAGAAACCACAACTGAAGATTCATCCAACATTGGAAAAGAGATATATTACTAATGATATCAGACTGAAAATTTAAATTGAAAAATATGCAGCAATGGCAAAATTAACAGCACATGTTCACCATAGAAGTTTGATTAAATTCAATAGTTTTCATATATATCACATATTATACAGCAAGGCAAATGTAAACATTTAAACGTAAGGGGGGAAAGAATTGATTAAAGGAGTGAAGTTAAAAATATATGGATATTTTGTTTATAAATATTGCACATCTGTCAGTACAATGAAGGGGAACTACAGTATCGCTCTGGGTGATTGGTTCCAAAGCTGAGCTGCTCTTAGGGATTTGGTGGTTTTATACAATCCTTGGAATATTCTATCCTATAACATAAATCTATTATTTTGAGGTCTACACTCACAGGTCTGTAAAACTGACCAGATATGTCATGAGCAGGCCATGCCCACCCAGGCCCCGCAAAAGCAAAAACATTGTGATACGTCACTATCCAGCCTGTGACATAATCGAGTTTGACACTCTAGAATGATAGGACAAATCTTGAATTTCCATGTGATATCCTTTTAGGTATTTGAAGAGTGCTGTCATACCTCTTCTCAGTACTCTTCCCTATGGTTAAATACACAGGTTATTCAGTCTCTCTTCCTAGATCTTAGATTGTAGGATAAATTAATCTATATTTCCCTTTTCTGAACCTATTCCTATTTCTTTGAACCTGCTTAAGTGTGGTGCTGAGAATTCCTCTTCATACTCAAAGTACGTTCTGACCAAAATAGAACAGAATGGAATGATTGCTTCCTGCTATATGCTAATTACATATCTGCTGCTGCAGTCTAAAATTTCATTTTCGTAGCCACATAACACTATTGGATAATATTTAATCTGAAGACTACTTCTATCTTTTTGAAAACCAGTTTGGTGCAGTGCTGAAGACAGGAGACTGTAAGTTTTAGTTCTACTGGCCTGAAGTCAGCTGGGTGGGGACAATCTGCCTGTCACTTTTTCTCTCAGCCCCAGGAAAAGCAGTAACATTAAGAATAGCACTTAGACTTATATACCACTTCATAGTGCTTTGCAACCCTTTCTAAGCATATTGCCTTCAACAATCTGGGTCCTCATTTTCCTGACCTCAGAAGGGTGGAAGGCTGAGTCAATCTTGAGCCGGTGAGGATTGAACTCCTGGAAGTTAGCTGAATTAGCCTGTGATATTGCATTTTAACTACTGCGCCACCATGGCTGAATTGAAGTTACAAAAAGATCGCTATATTTTTTAAATAAATGCTATTACCAAAGCAAGCACTAAAGTTGTACTTTAGACTTTTATTTTTTAAAATCTTCCTCCCATCTTGAATTTTGTGTTTGCTTTCCATCATATTAACCTTCTAAATGATATATTATATAAAAGTTTTATAAGAATTTATCTCATATCTTCATCCACATTTCTAATGGAAATATTTATGAATAGAGGTGGAGCCACAGTTGTTAGCAACCTCCAGTGTGATGAGGAGCTATGGTGAGCATTCCTTGACTGCCCTTAGTTAAAGTTAACATGCCCTCACATTTGATAGTTTGATTGGATTTTAACTTCCCTAATTCCACAGATTGGGAAGCCAAAACAAAACAAGAAGGTAGTTGCAAACATTTCCAAAAGACTACCAAAGAGAATATCTTAAATATTGAATGTTTACAGGAAATGAGGTCATCTAAAGATCTATAAAGGTACATGCAGACTAATATAATTCATAATTATATTTTGATGAGAGAGAATCCTCATTTTTGTTGATGAGCCTCCAGAGTTTTGCCACAAGTACAACTATACCAACTTGGCACGATATCCAGATCTGGCATCCAACCCTATCAGGTCCAGAAAAATCTTCCTTCTCCAGAGTCCTTTAAATACTCCAGCCTCCTTTGAATATGTAGGCTTACTGCCTTCTCAGCAACCTTCCACAAAAAGGGTCCCTTGATGACTTTTTGAAGAACATATGGACAACTGTTTCCTTCATGCCACATGCAACAATACACTCCCATAAATATATATATATATGTATGTATGTATGTATGTATGTATGTATGTATGTGTATATATATGTTTTCATAGATTTTCACGGGTGTAGGTTTGCTGGCATAGCTGGCTTCGGAGATTTTCCCGTGTATAAGGCATAGAAAAGTTGTTGCATATATATGTTAGATTTTTAAGGGCTGAAAATAAAGAGACCAGGATGGATCCATTTCAGGCTTATTAGCCTTCTTCAGCTGGCCATACTCCTTCTACTGGGATTTGAACTGGTGCTTTCCAGCATATGAGGCAGGCTTCTCTATGCCTTGAGCTATCCGGTATCCCTGATACATCAGCCAATTTACAGGACTCTTAAATGAGAGAATATTATCACAGCTCCTGTTCAAGGGTCCCTTTAAGGGGAGAAGACTTAACGTCATCCCTCTTTGCCCTTCGACTCAACCTAGAGATCATCCAGACAGAGAACCAATTAGATTACTGCTGTGTGACATTTTTTAGATATGTGTTAGATTTTTAAGGGCTGAAAATAAAGAGACCAGGATGGATCCATTTCAGGCTTATTAGCCTTCTTCAGCTGGCCAAGCACCAGTTCAAATCCCAGTAGAAGGAGTATGGCCAGCTGAAGAAGGCTAATAAGCCTGAAATGGATCCATCCTGCTCTCTTTATTTTCAGCCCTTAAAAATCTAACATATATATATATATATATATATATATATATATATGCCTGATGATGACAAGTGAGATCTTGTCGAAACAATCCCTGAAGCCAGCTATGCCAGCATACCTACACCCGTGAAAATCTACGAAAACAAATATATATATATATATATATATGTGTGTGTGTGTGTGTGTGTGTGTGTGTGTTAGTTTTTATGAAACAGCATGTCTCCTCCCTTAAATGGGGCCCTTACAGGAAGTTGTGGAAACAATTATCTATACTAAATACTCCTGGATTAGCTGATGAAATAGGGTAGAACCGATTAGGCTGGAGTGCTAGGCTTCTGCCTTGGATTCATTACAGCCCCGGTTCGAATCCCAGTGGGGTGTGGCCAACTGATGAGAGCTAATAAGCTCGAAATAGATCTATCTTGGTCTCTCAAATCTAAATTTATTGATCAGCTCATAAAAACTAACACATATCTAAAAATATTACACAACGTAACTAAAAAATGGTTCTCTGTCTAGATGGTCTCTGGTGATGAGCCGACAGGCAGAGAGGGAAACAGCATGTCTCCTCCCTTAAATGGGGCCCTTACAGGAAGTTGTGGAAACAATTATCTATATTTGTTTTCGTAGATTTATCTATGAAACGAAAATTATCTATCTATCTATCTATCTATCTATCTATCTATCTATCTATCTATCTATCTATATCTATATCTATATCTATATCATCTATATATATATATATAATCTATATATATATATATCTATATCTATCATCTATATATATATATATATATATATATATATATCTATATATATATATATATATATATATATATATATATATCTATATCTATATCTATATCTATACCTATACCTATACCTATACCTATACCTATACCTATACCTATACCTATACCTATACCTATATCTATCTATCTATCTATCTATCTATCTATCTATCTATCTATCTATCTATCTATCTATCTATCTATCTATCTATCTATCTATCTATATATATATATATATATATATATATATATATATATATATATATATATATATATTCCACTGCTTGGACCCAGCTACAAGTCACATCATAGGGAGTCTTGATCAGTCAGGAGGACATGGAAGTGGCAGAACTCAACAACTGAGGGATCAAATTCAGCCCAGTTTGTCAACAAGACCTAGCCTTGGTTATTCTTTATAAGGTTAGAACAATCAAGTCTGCAATGATGATAAAGATGATGAATTTATTTTGGGAGATGGAAATGTTTGGATTTTCTCTCTCAGATTAAAAAAAAAAGTCTGTATTTTGCTAGGATCAGTTTTAGTTCTGAGAACTGCAAATTAGACAAAAGAAATTAAATAGTATTGTGTTCCTAGCTTCAAACCTCTTAACAGCTTGAGGAGTTTATGCTGTCATCCACTAGAACTGATATTGGATGATATTTCAGTGGATGACTGAAATAAATGATATTTATTTCCAAGCAAATGCATTTGATATAAGAATACTGATACTTCTCCTCTGTGAAATATCAATGTAAGTAAAAATATAGATGAAATGAACTATAGCAAGAAACTTGCAGTGTTCAGTTTGTGTGCTGATCAGGTGACAAATATATAGAAGATGAGATTGTTTTGAGTAATACCCGAAGTAGCATTTGAGTATGGTAGAATATGAAAATGCTTAGAAATATGAACATTTTTTATTATTTATGAGAGGGTGGGAAAAATGCAGAAATATCAAAATCAGAGCTTAATGCTCCAATAAAAAATCATAAAAAGCCTCCTAATACAACCACTGTATATTAATCATTTCAGGGAAGACAGTTCAAGATGTATGATAGCTGCATGGTGACTATGCTTGTATATTCAGTTTAGATACAGATTTGGGAGGAAGAATGATATTGAATCTTCAAGCTAGCAGGCCCATATTTTACTGGCAAGTTTCTTTGTGTCCTTCCCTTTTTTTGTGAAGGATGATAAGTGATTAAAGATAGAGGGAAATGTATTTAGGATTTATTTCTTACACACACAGTGAACATATACCATGGGATCTGGAACTCCAAGGATTTTTTAAAAATAAATTTCCATTAATAAAATAAAATGCACTTTATAAGAACCATTCTAGAGAAGAAAGTAATAATAGAGTAGCTGTTGAAGAATGATTGAATACACACACACACACACACACACACACCATATTCCTTCTCAGTAACACCTAAACTGTATCACACACCATAGCATTATAGCATTTGAATATATGGTTTCTCCACCTCTTCTTTGTTGGTTGTTCATTGGCTGACTGGACCATTACATCACAAGATGAGTTCCTTTCTGTTACTGCAGTTGTTGTTGTCATTGCTGCTGCTGCTGCTAAAGATGATGATTACTCTCTTCTCTAGGAAAGTACTCAGGGTTCCCTAAAAATGGCAACCCTGGGAAGCAATAGTGTTTGGCTAAAAATCCAGCTAATTGGATGAGAGCAATCAAGTGAAAGCTTTGATTTATATCCTTTCAGTGGTGGTACAACACCTCACCTGTTATTCTACGCTGGTTCTCTTTTTCCCCATATAATCAATAAATGATAAGGATTTGTAAAGTTCAAAGATTTCTAGGTGAAAATACATTAGGAATTATTTGTGATGAGACATGTCCTGCAATGTGCCTGAAGAAATCTCCTTTTTGTTAATAGTCTTATAAATCTTTATAATATTTTCTGATCGGATAGGCTTTTTTAAGAAATCCAAAATAATCACCACTAACAAAAATGTTTTCTCAGGAAAAAAAAAACAGGTGAAAAATTATTTGTTGAAGTCCTCTATGGAACCACAAACATTATTACTAATGGAGCAGCAATACGTCCTATATTGACTGATTTAAATAGATACTGGAATGTACTCTCTGTCTTGACAGGACCATAAAAGCTTAGGAGAAGAGATTATTTGGGCAGTGAGTAAAACTGGCTCCTTCGTTTTTCATGGTTCTCTTCATTGCCATCTAGTGTCCAGAAACTAAAAGGAAAATAGGGCGAATCATTACTCAACTAGTCTCCAAGATGACAGTAGTGAGGAGAGATTGTACTACATGTGGTCTGCAGGGGTTTACATTCAAAGAGTTGATTTGATTTGTCTTCAGAGCATTGACTCCGAAACATCTTCGCTTTTAACTAATTATTTAAAAACATTTGCAGAACCAGGGATTTTCAATCACTATCAGAACTATGGCATTATTTTGTTAACTAGGACTGAATGTCCAGATGCTACTTTTAAAACTATCTATTATTACAAATCTTTCACCCTGGGAAATCTTATGTACTTACACTGTCTTCTTATGGGAGTTCATTCACCAAATATATAGGACCTAAGCAGTCCAAATTGTGTTTGCGTGTCTCTGTGTTTGTGTCTATATCTGTGGCTCCTCCAATGTTCCAGAATTTTCTCTAAAACTCTTTTAATGTCAGATGTAATTAAAACTGGAAAAGGATATGAGGATAGATTTTAATCTATAGGTTTGCTGGTTCCTCACAGCTAAATGACCAGTTAGATGTTTTTCATTCTCTAGGGCAGGGGTCTCCAACCTTTGCAACTTTAAGTTTGAAGGACTTCAGCTCCCAGACTTCTCCAGCCAGCAAAGCTGGCTGGAGAAGTCTGGGAGCTGAAGTCCTTCAGACTTAAAGTTGCAAAGGTTGGAGACCCCTGCTCTAGGTCACTTTGCCTGAAGAAATGGGGAAGAGTGTAAGTGAGTTCCCAACCTTATTTCTTGCAATGTCTTCATTAGAGAGTCATAGCATAGGTACAAAAAAGCCCCTCTGCTTAAAGAAAGGGCAGCCAAAATACACACTACATGCTTCATTATGTTTAGATTTATCCTATTATACAGCTCCTTCAACAACATCCATTCAAGTCATCAATATAGAATTCAATAGTAAAACATTTATTGCAACAATAAAATATAGATATATAATTACTCAGCTCTTTAAGTATAAGCCACTTAAACAAATAGCTAGAAGAAATATAGTTGATGCATATACTATATTCCCAATGATTTATGCTCATAATTGTACATATCCATAAATATGCATTCAAACTCTTAGTGTATAGCTTAAACTAATATCAAATAAAAGGACAATATCAGTCATAGATTTTAAAAAATCCTTTGAGACATAAAGGACCATCTAGTCAGTTCCAGTAATTCAAGGCCACCAAATTCAAGGGGAGCAGATATCAGCTTCATCTACAAAATAAAAATGATACCCACAATTGAAAGTATTATATAAGTTTTGGGTTATTTAAGATTTATCGTAATGTAAATAGTACCTTCTTACAGAGCACCCCATGTATTTTGTGAGGGGCTTCCTACCAATAGGTTTACTCATCTGACTCTGATGGAAACCTCTGACGAATAAGGATAATATTTTCAGTCCATAAGCTTTTCCATTTTTTTTAAACATGAGGTAGGATTTGCCTTCATATCATATCCTTTGAAACGAAGCTCTCTCTCTCTCTCTCTTTCCTTCTCCTCCCTCCTTCTCTCCATCCTTCCCTCGTTCCCTCCGTCCAACCTCCCCCCCCTCTCTCTCTCTCACACACACGCACGTCTTCTATTGATCTTTCTTATATAAAGGAGAAAGGCAGGGTAATAGCGTTATAGCTAGAAATGGATCTGGGGCCAGAAGCAAGATTTTCATGACTAAGGGAATCCCTAATTGACTTTTTAAAGAGCAGCAGGTGATATGAGTGAGTTGTGGCAAAAACGGCTGGTATTAACTCTTGGATTTCAGCCAACACTGCTGTGATGTTCATTCTTCATTTTAGAAATATAATGGAACCAGAGGACAACTGGTCAGAATGCTTGTGGGCATGGCTGCTCTTTTATTATCTGGAGTTTTAAAATTCTTTCCTTGAACAACAGAAAAAGTGCTTATCCCCAAGTAAATGCCTTTAGTCTCAAGGCAGCAGAATCAAACGCTATTTTATTTGAGAATCTAATTAATTGACTTGGAACATTTAATTATTACTGTTAGAAAGTTAGTTTAGCTTTTTCTTTGTTACGGCAACTATTTAAAAAGCATGGCTTTTTGAAGGAAAGAAAGGGGGAAATATGCAGTGCTTTCCAACTGGTTTAATGCACATGTCTGTTGCTACAATTACCTCTATTACAATATTTCGTAGCACAGTTCCTGTTTCAGAGGAAACCCTTTAAAGGCAGTTCTTTGGTGTTTCCTCTAAAGCAGTGAGATGTGAAATTTCCCAAACATGTGCATTTTTAGATCATCCCTGCTCATATTTCCAGAGAGTGTCCATCTTCTTCTTGCAGCGAAGTGGCCATTGTGTCTTATTGCCATTCCGCCATCCTTCTAAACTTCTGGAGTGGGAAGGATGACTCCCTTAATAGCCAGCTGCTCTTTAATTCCCACATAGGTAAAAAGCTAGCTCTCTGGAGGTTCTGATACTAGAAAAGGTGGAAGGAAAGAAAAGCTGACCAGAAACAAGATAGAATCAATTACAATGGCAATGAATGCACCATTAGAAGTTTTGAAAGACCAGGTTAGGCACAGCTCATCATGGGGGGGGGGACCTATGTGGGCACTAAGGGTTGGTGACATATAAGCAATCCATCCATCCAAAGGTCATTCATTGTGACTAAATTGCTGTCCAGCAACTTGAGAGATCCAAGTGCCTGCAGTGTACTCTGTAGACTGTAAATCTGTAGGAAAGGTAAGAAGAACAAGTGTGGTAATTTTATGAAAGTACCATAAGGATTGCTTTCCCATGTATGCTCTGGGATCCTTAATACCGATGCAATTGTCTGAGGCAACTCTTATAAAGGACTTTCTGAAGGGAAATACAAATGCTACCATTGATGACTCATAAGTTTAGCATCATCCCTGGAAAGCATTATTAATCCATTCACAACCTTTCAGAAGCCCCACCCCCACATGCTTTTCAATAAGCATATTTTGGGTTTCTTCAACTTGCAGTTGCAATCTGTCCTGACATAATTTTCACATTTACACATTTCCCAGAGCAAAGCATGGCCATGGCATTTGTGTGTGTGATTGTTTAAATTCCCAAAAACATAAGTGCTTAACGGGAGACTCGGCATACTAGATTAGCAAAGCATATGATCAAGTTTTGCCCATCTGATATGAAAGGCACACGTTTGATTTGCGTGTGTGTCAAAATGTACCTGCTGCTCTTCATCTGAAAGCGGAAATGTGCTGATGTGTTAGCCTCTCCAAATTTACCCGAGATTTGCAATTCAGAGAATTGCAAAGGGCAAACCATTGGCCATGATTATAAACATGCTATCGACTCTCCCAACTATTTTCTCAAAACTGCTAAGCTTCATGTCACCCAATACAATAAAATCTTTCTCATATCGATCGGAAGTGTAAAAATCCTTCATCAAAATTAACAAAAGTTGAAGCAATTCCTAATGACTTTGAATCTCTCATCTTAACAAGATCTCTTGCCACCGCTATCTTTCTTCTCAATTATTATCTCATTACACTAGAAGAATTGTTGTAATTATTGAAAACATTTCAACTATCCTTTTGTTATTGCTGTTGTTCATTCTAGGAGTGATCTAAGATTTAAGTTGCTGCAACTAAGCAGCATTGGTTGCTCTGAATTCCATGATGAAATAAAGGTCAATGATCAGTATCCTAAACTTCTATCTTTCCCTATGTTCTTAGACTGCAATTCTCATTGTTCTTTTCCATTGGTCGTATTGGTTAAGCCCAATGCGGGTTGCAGTTCAACATTTTCTGAAAGCTCACACATTGTTCATTCTTACACTAAGTGAATAGTACAGCACTTTATGCTGCCAACAAAAAATTAACACTTCTCATTCAAATTTGGATTTAGCAACCTAATGGTTATACTATTATATTGAGATTTTAAACACTGACTACTATACAGTGGTACCTCGGTTCACGAACTTAATTCGTGAACTGACTCTGGTCGCGAACCGAATTGTTTGTGAACCAAGGCACAGTTTTCCATATGCTAAAAGCATAACAAAAATAAAAAAAAGTCACTGAAAGTACTCACAGTGTGCGTGCTGGGCTTTTTTCTGTATTTTCTTCTCTCTATGATCTTCCTACAGGAAGTCACAACCATGTGACAGCCAGGAATACATTAAAAATGGCCGCGGTTCCTGTTTGTGAACCGAAGCAAAGTTCGTGAACCGGAGCACATTTTGAGGAAAATTTCTGTTCGTAAACCGAATTGGTCGTGAACAGAGACGTTCGTGAACCGAGGTACCACTGTATATTTTAACCCAATTAACACCTTATGTTAAAATATTACTGTACACTGATCATATTAATTAGAAGAAAAAACAAAAATGTTAAAATCATCCCAATTTTAATAGTGTTCAACAGCAGCATCTTACAAAGAGATGTTCAGCAGACATGAATAACAAAAGGGCTGAAATGATGATCTTTTGATTCAGCTATAATACATTTGGAAATTTTGAATTTTTTAAATCCGGTTTGAAGCTGTTGCATCTTCATTGAAGGGACATCCACTGGTGGAAGCAGAAGGAAAAAAAATAACTTGAAGGCACCAGACAAAGAGGCTTATGTGAAGGAGAAAATGCCAAGCTTTATATAGTAAAAGATATGTTAACCCAACCTATAGTAGAGTAAATTGTTCATGATTTCTAGAACAAGGTTTTTGGTTCTGAAGAAGACCCAGCATGGTGCCTCTTCAACATTATATTATGGGAACCATGACTGGCATTTCAATTTTTCCATAAGGCTCCACAGCTGTTTCTCATCCATGGCGACATGAAAATGTATGGACTTCAACTCCCAGAATTCCACAGCCAGCCCTGCTTTAGAGTGGTGCTATTTCAGGTACTCTGATGAGCTATAAAAATTGGAAAATATACAATTTATTACTGGATAGCATAGAGTGAGAACACATTTGGGCTCTGATGGATATTTTGCTTGAATATGTTGGCTGGTTGTGGATATCAGCCCAGTCCTATCTGTTCGCCTACATCCTTGCTTGTTACAGTATAACCATGACCCTCATCAAGTCAAGAGAATTTTTCTCCTACTCTGGGGCATTTCATTAAGGTGACATTAAATTCAATTTGGATAACAGATACGGCTTAAAGAACATAAGTTGCATATCTCAATGAAATTTAGGTTGATTGCTATATTGCAAAGAGCAGTGAACAAGAATTTAAAAAATCAAAAGATTTATGTATACATGTTGAGGACTGTAAAACTCACGTCCAAAAATCAGCAACATTATGTCAGTTCCATCAACATTCTGGCCCCAAGACCTATGGGAAAGTCTCCACTGCTTTCCTGGAAACCAGTAGACCATGGGGGTCATCGTACATCTGGGGAGGAAGCTGTTCCATAGAAAACCACTTTCAAAATCCCATAGATATCACTGTTTCACTGAGGGAACCTGGAACATGCCCATTGTCCTAGATCCAATGGGACAGAAACAAAAGAAACACAGTCCCTTTACTTGCATTGAGTATCTTAAAATTGCTCGCCTCAAAGAGATTTTAATGCTCAATTGTTGGAACAGGAAATGAATGCCCAAAATGTATTGCAGACTCCCCTCTTTATTTTTTTTAAACTTAAAATATTAATACACCTTGCTTCAGTTTGCTTTTCTCTCCAATGTTATCCCTTCACTCTGCCTTTCTTTTGCAGTATACAATAGCTTTCCTAATCAGAAATCTGTTTTGCAAATTGCTGTGAAAATCTGGCCTTTCCCCCCCCCCAAGTATTTTGCTCCAAACACCAATTGCTTCAAATAGTTCCTCAAAGCTGAGTTTTAATCAGTTTTTATCAATATTTAATTTTTATATTCCAATCTTGCTTATTCAACTAAACAAGCTTCCAAAACAGTTCACAGAATCATTGGTAAGACAATCTCTCTTCTCAGACTTATGATACAAAAGACATGATCCTCCCCTCCCTAAAAATAATAAAACAGGATGAGGAAAGGGGAGAGGGAAGCCGTGAAAAGCTTCATTTTAAACATTCAAGAAGTTTCTGAACATTATTGAACAAGGACTTATAAAAGTTCTTAAGGACCCTTATACAAGCTTTAGAATATTCTTGTTTGACTGAAGAATATTCCGAAGCTTGCATAAATGTCCTTAGAATTTTTCAATAAAAGAAGAGAATTACATTTATTTGGTTCCACTCATTATGACTTACCCTTATTATCATTATCAACGGTGCTAAGAGTCACCAGTTTAGTCAAAGACCAGTTAGTTCCATGTATGAGTGCAGAATATTGAATAAACTTCCAGATTAAGTTCTTATGGAAGGAAAAATATAATGATTAATAAACAATAAGTTAAAGTACCTGGAATGAATTATTTTCTGAAAATTAAATACTCCCTGTTTTGAGAGGCTGAACTCTCATTCAATATTTCCTGTTTCCAGCAGTTGTTCAAACTGTTCACAGTAGAAAGAAATAATAAAAGGGCAGTAGGTTTAATTTAATTTGTCCTTTCTCTGGTGCTCACAGGACTATCTGAAGACTCCTATGAAAATAGCGACAAACATTTCCTTATCTGCCTGTTAAAGAAAATGTAGCAACTCTTTGAAAGCAAAATAAATACATGTTTTTAAAAGACAACAAATAAAGTGAATGCATAGGGATCTGAAAGCTATAGACTTTCACATCCCGTTCCTGTTATTCCATCTAATTGGGTTTTGGAAATTGTATAGCCATTCAAACTAGATAGTATGGCTGGTTCATTCAAGTCACTTCCCAATTAAAATTGGCCTTTTAACAGGTTTGTGTGTGATAAGGTACACAGTTCCTAAACATTCCATTCCACTTTGTCTGTACTTCATCAGATTAACAATAACAGTGTGAAAAATACTAGACAATATAAGTGAGATCAATAAATAGTGCAATCCATCTCAGTTTGTTTTAAGTGTCCATAGAGGTATTTAACAGGACTCAGCACTTGCTGACACTCCGGTACAAAAAACGGAGGACAGCAACGTGAAAACAAGGCATTCTTTAGTTATGTTCTTTTGCCTCAGATGCCAGGCTTAGATTGGTAAGGGAATGAAGCAGAGAGAAGAGAGGACAAAATAAATCCCTATCTTTCTAATAGCCATCTGAAAATGTAATCCAGTATAATATACTATCCTTCAATGGAAGCCCCAGGGCCATTTCCAAAATAATTAAACCCTTCCTCAATTTGTATATGCCCTTTTACATTCTATGTAATGCATATATCCACACAAACAAACCAAGTCAAAGAACAATCAAAAGAGGTTTCTGCTACAAAATTTAGCAGAACTTAGAATTTACTTTGCACCTTCCTATAGTATTTTATAGGTGAGACCTTAATGGTATCTATCAATACATTTTACATCGCTTCCAAGGACAGGGAAAGAACTGCTATCTGTAGCCCAAGGTATTTAATAAGCAGCTCTGAAATAACATAAGAGCAGCTTACATGTCAATAAAGAAAAGATGGACACATCCTTTGAACACTGACTGATCCAAAGGCCATATATTTAAATCTGGATAAACGATGAGATATGCTTTAGCACCTCAAAGGAGGAAGAAGCAGCAGAGTAAAGTAACAATGATTAAGGGAGGTTTGTATGAATTATTCAGGCCTAAATGGGCAGAATGGCTACCTGTGGGTCTTACATTCATGGACTTGCCCTGGGGGATGCCAGGAGTTAAGACTGATTCAAATTCTAAAACAAAAGTGATATACACCAGGGGTCCCCAACTCATGGTCCATTGCCCAGTACTGGTTTCTGGCCTGTTGGGAACCAAGGCCTGCAAGCAACAGGGGAGTGCGTGAAGCTCCATTTGTGCATATGTGAAACCATCCTCTCCTACCTGCCACTCATTCACCACCATTGCTGCTCCCAGTCCATGGTACCTGAAAGGTTGGGGACCAGTGGTGTACACCATCCAAAAGCCATGGGATTGTGGCTGATTATAAGCCGTATAAACCAACAAACAATTCCTAGTTCATTGTTCTTGTAAGATGGAAATGATGCATGAGGATTTCTTTGGTTGCTATTTTGCTAGATGATGATGATGTTGTTGTTGTTGTTGATGATGATGATGATGATGATGGAGATGGTGCATTGGGTAAATGCAGTTTGCCAGACCTTTCAGTTCTTTTAGTTCTTTTATGGCTGGTTCTCCACAGCCATTATATGCTGCCATTATATGATGCATTCATTGAAAGTACTTTGTGAAAGACGAGACTTTCAGGAGCTTAAAGAAGATGTTTAAGCATCTTCGGGGCTTAAAATATTTTGTATTTTTCCCCAGTGCAAAAGTGGATCTGGATGTTGGAACCATTGACCCAGAAAAGGTCTTGGAAGCCCACCAAATAGATGTTGGAGAACCACATGTGGCCCTTGGATCTCTTTTTACATCCTTAACAGAAATATATGCAAATGAACCGAAGAAAGTCTCAGGTATCAGAATTAATGCATGCTCTGATTTCAGAATTAATTTCAGACATATTCCTATCTTAATCCAGAAAAGGAGGAGTAAAAAGTCATGAGCACCTATGGAGCAACAATATGAATCTGGAATAGGAGAAATTGATTCTGGTCCCAGCAAAGGAAGATTTTGCTGCTTTTACAAGCAGTTTGCTATCTTCTTTGGCAAGGAAAAGAGATTTCTTTTTGGTAACAGTTTATTTTCTTTTTTAAAGAAAGAAAGGAAGTGAACTTTTCACATTGCACACATTTTCAGTCGTTCAGCTCAGGCACACAAGTTACTAAATTTGCTGAAGTCCTCTGCCAGTACTCCTTGTGTAGTTTTAGTGCCTTCTGAACTGCCCTGGGAACTCACCCTCCCCATAAGATCTCTTGCTCAGCCCCTTCATCTGTAACCTTTCTGCAAGTAAATGCTAATTGAAAAAGAAGAAACGCCACTAATCTTGGAATTTAAATGCATTTAACAAAACCAATCTCAATCTAAATTGTTGTTTCGCCATTCCCTTTTCCCCAACAGATGTCGAGAAACTGCAGTTCCTATTAAGAACACTTGACTGTTTACTCAGCAAGAGAACTCCAGGCTCTGGCTGCATCAATCTAAATGCGTTTCAAGACGTCAGATCTGGAGAAGTCATGACTATTATGGCACTATTTTAAAATAAAACCTTTCTATAAAAGAATGGTGGGGAATGTTGTTTCTTTCACGTTATCATCCTTTTCTCTTCCTACCATCATACCTGTTTTTAAATACTAGCACCAATGTAGACTGTGAATCCCATTTATTATATCCAGGTACTTTTCTTTCTTAGTTTGATGAATTTAAAAAAAAACTTTTTTTTCCTGTTTGAATTTTTCATTCCCTGAAGATGTGAGATTACCTTCATAATTCTCCAAGGTGAGTTAGCTAAAAAGGGAAGAAGAGAGAGGGAGGGAGGGAGAGACCCACTCTCAACCTAAACTGTGCTCTTCATGGCTGAAAAGAAATATGAAGATCATTTTCAGCCACTGACTGCCTTGCAAGTGTGATCCTAGAAGGAAGTGGTTGTTGTGTAATAAAAATAGGGGCTCGTTCTGTTCCAACTGAGAAATACACAGTCATGATGGCAGTGGTGGGATTCAAATTTTTTTTACTACAGGTTCTGTGAGCGTGGTTTGCTGGGCGTGGTGTGGCTTGGTGGGCGTGGCTTGATGGGCATGGCAGGGGAAGGATATGTCTCCCAATCTCTGAGTCCCAATCAGCTGGGACTCAGGAGGCAGAGAATAGATGGGGGCGGGGCCAGTCAGAGGTGGCATTTACCAGTTCTCCAAACTACTCAAAATTTCCATCACCGGTCCTCCAGAACTGGTCAGAAGCTAGTGAATAGCACCTCTGCATGATAGGTGGGAAAATTCAGAGGCTCTAATTTTAGAATTCGCTTAGTAATCATGAGGTTTTTCACTAGATATTTCACTGGGGAATGGGAAAGATAGCATTGTATATTCTTTCCTGCCTTGTAATATTTCTCAGGATTTATATGTGATGCTGCCATGTACAAAATGAAAACATGAAATAAAAAATAAAATAGCAATAGCAATAGCACTTCACAGTGCTTTTCAGCCCTCTCTAAGCAGTTTACAGAGTCAGCATATTGCCCCCAACAATCTGGGTTCTCATTTAACCCACCTCGGAAAGATAAAAGGCTGAGTCAACCTTGAGCCTGGGGAGAATCAAACTGCCGAACTGCAGGCAGCTAGCACTCAGCAGACATTGCCTGCAATACTTCATTCTAACGCATTCTAGCTTTGCTGGCTGGAGAATTCTGGAAGCTGAAGTCCTTCAGACTTAAAGTTGTAAAGTTTGCCCACCCCTGTTCTAACCACTGTGCCACCGCAGTTCTTATGTGAATAAAATAAATAACTTCTAGTGTTTACCTATTTTGTAAACATCTCCAGATCAACCGTTGTTTGGTTGTGTGGTCTAAATGTCACCCACAGCAATATGTTTTAAATAAAACAAATAGAGAGTTAAATACTTTTTAGGTATTTGCAATCTTCATTGGCATCATGAGGGAGATTAAAGTCATGCAAAATAGTATGTTCCCAATGTCATTTGGTTGAATTTACATTCTGCTTTCCTCTCCAAAGAGCATGGCAATCCTAAGGTTTCTCGACTAGCGAATTTCAAGAATCCACGACTCTTCCCTAAGGTTTTTCCAATGATACTCCTCAAGATTGTTTGGAAGTGAATGATAAAACTCCTTTTTCTTCTTCTGCTGCCAATCCTGATGCATGGAAAGGCTAAAAACCATGGATTTGGGAAAATTGATGTGGAAATGAATGGGTGTATGTAACCCCAACCAAATACACCTCTCCAAGCCCATGCACACAGATCATAGTATCTATTTTATGCATAAGACTATCTGTATTGTCAGGAATTTACATTAATCTAATTATTAACCATGCACAGGAACCCATACATGTAGAGTTATACCCTCCTTCATCAATCCTGCACAGATCAATGGATGGAGCTGCTGTAATAGTGTTCTCCTACCCATGTTCTCCTGCTCCTACTGCTAAGTGATAAATTGCGTTTTGATTTTGGCCATAAATATAACGATCATGACTAGTAACTACTGACAGTTTTATCCTCCATAAAATATTGCCACGAGCTTTTAAGAGAAACACTAGCATAATGGAATAACAATCTAACAATGATAAGAAGTACAAGTACTTCCTTTAGCTATTTGTGGCACTGAGTATTATAGCTTTGCTGTTTTGAAGATCCTTCCCCATTATGTGCTGAAAACAATGTGCAAGTATCTTGATATGGACACTTTGCTGTGATAATATTCAAAGAAAGGTCAAGAAAAAGTGCTATTCTAGGTAAACATAAAGCTGAATGATCCAGGAACATGAATCGGCATGAGTGAATAAATTTAAGAGAGTGCATTACATTTCAGGTTAGATCAACACAGTTATAGCCTGCCTGTTTTCCTGAGCAAGGAAAAGATTTAGGAAGGTGATGGCCAACCTTTTTGTTGCCAGGGGCCGAAAGCAAGCACACGTTCATGGTAGTGCGCCTGCAGCGCACCCATAATGCAAAGCGTGTGCCCATTTGTGTGAGAGCCCCCTGTGCTCCCCTACCTACCCCCATGTTTGTATGCTCCCTGCATGCCTCCCCATGCACACTGGTGCGACCCCCACACAAACCCACATGCCCCACCCCTTGCATGTGTGTACGACCCCCGCACATGCATCCCCTGTCCATGTGCATGCATATCTCTTCCAAGCAGGCACCCCATCCCCCATGCATACTTGGCAGAGACCCAAAAACCAGATGGCTGGTGGAAGGTGCGTGAACATTCATGGTGGAGCTGAGCTGAGGTGACAGCTTGAATGCATACAAAGATGGCTTTGTGTGCCACCTGTGGCACGTATGTCATAGGTTCATCATCATTGACCTAGGATAAAACTTGGGTTTAGTCCTTTTGGTGTGTAGGAGATACTTCTTGAGAGTTTGCTTGCAAATAGGTTTGCAGCAGAAAGAGATGAGCCTTTAGATTTCCCAAGAGGGTGTTTCAAGATAATTTTTTTCAGCCTCAAAGCCAGTTCTTGCCTTGTTTCTTTTTTGGGCGGTGGGGTGGGTGGGTGGGTGGAGAGAGGGGCTTTCTCTGCTACTGAATGAACATGCCATCCTCAAAAACTGGACTTGCATGACATTTGATGCCCTATTGCAAATCTCTATCCTGCACTCTCGAAACTGTTTCACATCACTACCTGGCTAAGTAATGGGTGATGATGCCTATAAGAGGTTAGAGTTTTGTCCTGGATCAAGCTAGAATATAGAGGCAAAGAATACATTAGTCCCAGTGCAGCCAAGGATGACTTCATGTGGTCTGACTCACAGGCTGGAGATAATAACAAAATAAGATTAGGGGTGGGGGAGATATTGCCACAGCATCTTTATGCCAGGGTGCATGGAGACATCCCACCTCAATAAATAAGACCTTTTCCTATCAGCTTAAATGCCAAGCAGGTGGCATTTTCATTAGGAATTTACTTTGTCGAAAATGATTCTACACAGAGGCTGGGGAGATGCAGATTCAAACCAATGCTTAGTTAATGGAGACTTTGAACCAGTTACTTTCTTTCAGCAGAATTGATCCCACAAGACTGTTATTGTGGGGCTATCTAGAAAACAAGATATTGCACAGGGGCATCTGTACTGATGACCACTGGGACCCACATGGAGGGTGGGATGATTGTAGCCCTGCCATGCAAGCCATTTCTTTATACTTTCAAGAATGTCTCCGGTCTCCCCCCCCCCTTTTTTTTTTTTAAATATTTGGATTAAAATTGGACATCCTTATGCTCAGTGGCTAAAATACTGAGCTTATTGATCAGAAAGATCGGCAGTTCAAATCCCTAGTGCCACATAACGGAGTGAGCTCCCATTACTTGTCCCAACCTCTGCCAACCTAGCAATTCGAAGGCATACAAAAATGCAAGTAGAAAAATAGGAACCACCTTTGCTGGGAAGGTAACAGTGTTCTGTGTGCCTTTGGTGTTTAGTCATGTTGGTCACATGACCATGGAGACATCTTCAGACAGCACTGGCTCTTCGGCTTTGAAATGGAGATGAGCACCGCCTGCCTAGAGTCAGGAACGACTAGCACATATGTGCAAGGGGAACCTTTACCTCTGAAAGCCTTCAGATAAAAGACTTATTTCTGTAAAAACAACACACAAGAATTCCTATAACAACAACAATGCTCACCATTACTTTCTGGAAGAAAGGATGGATGATCAAGTGGGCCAGAGTGGCCAAGCGGAGGAAGAAGAGAGTCTGTGAATCACTGCCAGCTGAATCATGACATTTATCCTGAACAAAAACATTCTGGGAATGGGTGTTAAGAAAGTCAAGCTCATGCCCACAGTCATGCAATTTAATCCCGCAACTCTTTTAATGGGTAAGGCATGCATACATTACACACACACACACACACACACACACACACACACACGCGCTTTCCCAGATATCCCTGCTTTGCTTCCCTAAGGGATATGCCTTTTCCTCGACAACGACATGATAGCTTTGTTAGCCAGCATTCCTTCGCTCCTCTAAAAGTGATGGAATTTATTTATTAAAGATTTGGGGCAGGATAGAGTTGGTTTTTCTTTTCTTTTTGGAAAAAAAATAGTTTACAGCTTATTAACTTAGATTGCTGTGAATAGCCCCTGTGGGTTTTTCTGCTGAGACAAGGAGCAGGATAACTGATTTCTCAAGGCCAATCTGGAAGACTTTAAAACACATTAATAGCTATCAGTGAAACAGCAGGAAGAGGAGGAATCATTTGTTGTTGTTGTTTAACTTTCTTCGCTTCTTGATCTCCTTATACGCTTATCCATTCATTCATTCAGTCACTCATTCATTCTTTCTTTCTTTCTGTCAGGTTTTATGGTTGTTTTTTCCAGCCAATAAGTGGTGCACAAAACAGTTTAAATACAATAAAACATTAAATGTGTATAATAAAAAGTGCAGTGATGGGCAGAGCAATTCCAAATGAGGAAATGGGGGAATGGGGTGGGAGTGAAATGGAAGGTTTGTCTGCCCCCTTCTAATCCCTGCCAGCTCCTATTCAAACTTGTATAAATGCCTAGCTAACTAACAAGGGTTTTTAACTGTTCGCAGGCTGCATGGGTGCTTTCAGATGAAAGGAAAACAAAAGTTCAAAATGTTTGCATAGAATTGTACAGGTCATCCAGCACAGGTCATTGATATCTGTTTCTGAAATCTAAGACTTTTCCAACATCTAAAGGCCTCTCTTCAGAGGTGAGTCACTTACTTTCCTCTTCAGTAGGGACAGACTTTGATTCAGCTAGCTTGGCCTCATGCATTATCAGTTTTGGTTGCTGTTAGATCAGACAAAGGATTCCGACTCAGGCATGGTCAAAACAACAGGAACGTTTATTCACACTATTTACAACACACACAAGATTCAACTGGCAAGGTTTCTTCTCTGGCAACCTCTTATATAGAGTTACCAGGCAGGAAACTCCTAGCAATGCAATTGCAACATTGTAACTCCTTTCCAGACAGATTCCAGACAGCTTGTCTCTGTTAATCACTGCAGCTGCTGGCTCAGCTCCGGAATGCGGTGACTCATAGGTTACCAGACGAGCTGTCTGGGACATAGGCTTGGGGACTCAACACTCCTTCCCCCATAGTCAGTGCGCATGTGTCTAGGTTCTCTGTCCAACACAGTACATGCGCACGCGTAGTCGTTCAGATAGGCGGGGCGGTGTCGGGTCCGCCCTGACCGCCTTAGTTCTTGAGGAGGCTCCTCCCTGTGGGACACGGAGCCTTCGCCTACGTCATCGCGGCCTGCCCTCGGAGGTGGAGTCGCCGTAGGCGGCAATGGCGACCCTAGCAAGTCCGGGTGAGGGGGCGTGGCGACCGGGCTTGAGGTAGTTGGCATTTGCTGGTGAGTATTATTCTGGTAGGGTGGTTCCCCGATGGGCGAGGCCCCCAGCTGAGAGTCAGATTGGGCTGTGAGGTCCTGGCGGTCTCCCCGTGCTGTTCCCGCCGATACGAGGTCTGGACCGGCTAGGGACTCCGGGGTTCCAAACAACTGCTCGGCTTGAGCAGAGAACAACGGCCCAACGGGGGCCAACGGGCAGGAACGGCCTGGCGTGGTGACTGCTGTTTCGGGCAGGCGGCGCCTCAGTTGATCCAGGTGGCGCCGCCACTCGGATCCATCCTGAAGGCCGACTCTGTAAGAACAGGGTCCGGTTACGTCCAAAATGGTTGCGGCAATCCATCGCGGCTCCCCTGAAAAGTTCCTTGCCCAAACCAGGTCCCCAATCTCAAATAAACGAGGAGTGGGAATCTGCAGGTTGCCCCTTTGCAACCCGTTGTAATCGGGGTGCAGTCTGTCCATAGTGGTCCGCAAGCGTCGGCCCATCAAGAGCTCTGCGGGGCTTTTCCCTGTGGCTGGGCAAGGTGTGACATGCTGTCCCAAAAGGTACGCGGCCACCCTTGCCTGCCAGTCCCCTTTATCCAAACGGGCCAAGGCTTCCTTGGCTGAGCGCACGGCTCGTTCCACGCGTCCATTAGACGCCGGGTGATAAGGGGCGACCGGCGCGTGGCGGATCCCTTGGGTGGCCAGAAAGTCCAAGAAGGTGGAGGATTGAAATTGGGGCCTGTTGTCGGACACAACGACGTCCGGCAACCCGTGGGTCGCGAACAGACGGCGCAAGGCACGCACCGTGCTCTCTGCTGTGGTGGAAGCCATGAGAATCACCTCCACCCAGCGTGAGAACGCATCCACCACCACGAGGAAATTCTGGCCATGGAAGGGACCCGCGAAATCCAAGTGGAGCCTGGACCATGGGCACCTGGGGGCATCCCACTCCCTCGGCGGGGAGACCGGCGGGGCCGGCCGGGACGATTGGCAGGAGGAGCAGGCGGCCACCCATTCCGCCACTTCAGCGTCCATGCCGGGCCACCAGACATAGCTCCGGGCCAATGCCTTCATACGGACGATGCCTGGGTGGTTGGCATGGAGCGACTGAAGAACCATGTGCCGGAGAGGGGAAGGGACGATGACCCGATCTCCCCAACACAAGCACCCGCAATGGAGCGAGAGCTCCAGCTGGCGTGACTTGTAAGGCCGAACGTTTTCAGCCACACTGCCCGAAGGCCAGCCCCTCAGCACCCATCGGCAGACCTGGGCGAGGACGGGGTCTGCGCGGGTGTGAGCGGCAACGGTGGAAGAGGACAGGGGCAAGTCCGACTCCGCGACCATCAGGACAGAGAGAGCAGGCACAGGGGCCGGATCCGGCCCCGGGAGAGGGCAGCGGCTTAGGGCATCAGCATGCCCTATCTGCTTGCCAGGACGGTATAGCAGCGTATAGTCATACGCTGCCAGGAATTCCGTCCAGCGGGTCATCCTGGGCGACAGGATGGGGGGTGTCGGACGGTCACCGGCCAATAGCCCAAGGAGCGGCTTATGGTCCGTGACAACAGAAAAGGTCCGCCCATAGAGGTAATTGTGGAACTTCTTAATCCCGGACACTACAGCCAAAGCCTCCTTGTCGATTTGGCTGTAGTTTCTCTCCGTTTGAGACATTGTCCGGGAGTAAAAAGCAATGGGGGCTTCCGAGCCGTCTGGAAAGACGTGGCTAAGGACAGCCCCCAGGCCAAAAGGGGAGGCATCACACGCAAGCGTCAGAGGAAGCCTGTCATGGTACTGGACTAGTACCGCATCTGACGTGAGCATGGCTTTGACAGCCGCGAACGCGTGTGCTTCGCGGCTGCCCCAGTGCCAGGCCGCGGATCGGTCGAGCAACCGATGCAGCGGCTCGGCTAGCGATGCCTTATGGGGAATAAACGGCGCGTAGAAATTCAAAAGGCCGAGGAATGCCTGCAGCTCCGTTTTGGAGGCAGGAGTGGGGGCCTTTTGGATGGCCTCGACCTTGGAGGGGGTTGGGTGAATTCCTTGGGCGTCAATCATGAAACCCAGGAATTCCACCCTAGGCGCAGCAAACGTACATTTGCTGCGTTTCAACTTTAAACCCGCGCCCCTGAAAACTCTGAGGACCTTCCGTAACGTTTTGGCGAGTTCTGATATGCTGGAAGCAGCAATCAGGACGTCGTCAAAATACGGTACAACGCCAGGGAGCCCATGGAGCAGTCGCTCCATGAGGCTCTGGAAGATCCCCGGGGCTACGGACACGCCGAATTGGAGACGGCGACAGCGGAAAGCCCCACGGTGGGTCACGATGGTCTGCGCTTCCGCAGCCTCGTCATCCACCGGGAGCTGTTGGTAGGCCTGCGCCATATCCAGTTTCGCGAACACTCGACGTCGTCCCAATGAGTGGAGTAGGTCTTGCACCACCGGAACCGGGTATGGGTTCGCCTGAAGCCCGAGGTTGATCGTCGACTTATAGTCGGCGCAGATCCTCACGGACCCGTTGGGCTTAATGGGGACCACAATTGGGGTCTCCCATTTCGCCTGATCGACGGGTTCGAGCACGCCCTGCGCCACCAATCGATCCAATTCCGCTTCAACCTTGGGCTTCAGCGCGAACGGCAGCCTGCGGGCCTTCAAGCGGACTGGAGCAACCTGGGGGTCCAAATTTAGGGAAACTGGAGTGCCTTTGTACGTTCCTAAGCTGCCATCAAAGACGTCGTTGAACTCTCTGATTACTTCGTCTACCGGAGAACTGGCTGGCACGCTGTGTACTCCTTGGACTGACAGTCCCAAGGCTGGAAACCAGTCCAATCCGATCAAGGCAGCTAGGGGTTTGGCCACTACCAGGATGGGAAGGGATCCGTGGAAGGGGCCGTAGTCTACTCTCACTCTGTGCAGACCTAGAATGGGAATTTGTGAGCCCTGGTAATCTTTCAGGATCGTCGCTGTGGGGCCGAGATCCCGCTTCCTGAGCTTGGGGCAAAGCTTAACTAAATGCGCCCAGGACATGAGTGATCTAGAGGACCCTGAATCTATTTCCATTTTTACCCCCACCCCCTCTAAGCAAACCACTGTTGACAGTCTCCTACTCTCTGCCTGGTCGTAGCTTAGAGCTGGGGGCATCTCCGCCAGCGCGAAGCAGTCGGTCGGCTGTGGCTGGTAGCGTCCTGAACACTTCTGCGACCCTCGTTGTCCTGGTGGAACGGTTCTGGAGGCGGCAGCTGGCGTTGTCGCTGGAGTGGCAGCACGGCACACAGCTGCTAGGTGTCCTTTCCTGCCACATCTGCGGCACACCGATGCCTTGAATGGGCACTCTGGTCTCTGGTGGGCCCCTCCGCAGCCTAGGCAGTTCCCGGACTTCTGCTGCGGTGTGAATGCGCGATTCAGCATGCGCCCGGTCACCCTCATGCAGTCCCCACGGTCTTCCTCCTCCAGCTCATCCAGCGGCGCTATTTCGTCTACCAGACACGCTCGCGGAGTGGGGAAAAGAGGAGGGCGCGTGCGGCCCATGTCGGATGTGGAGATCTCCGACAATTCTGTCGCGCGTGCTTCTTCCACCGCTTGCTCGAGAGTCAGGACAGTTTTTGAAAGCAAGCGGCGCTTTAGGCGGATGTCTCTTACGCCGCATACAAACTGCTCCAGTAGGGATTCCTCCAGGAAGCCAGCAGGGAACTCGCAGGGGATTGCGGTCGCTCTCAATTTCTGCAGGAACTCGGCTACCGACTGTTGCGGCTGTTGCACACATTGCCTGAATGCATAGCGATGCGCTATGCGGGAAGGCGCCGGCGCGTAGTGTGCTCTCAGGCAGCCCAGGAGATCGTCCCACGGCACTTCGTGCACCGCTGCGGGTGCTGCTATGGTTCGGGCGGTAGCAAACAATTCAGGGCCGCCGCACTGGAGGAATAGGCTCAGCTTCCTGGCAGGCGCGAGTTCGCCGTAGTCGCTGGCTATCAAGAAGCACTCGAACCGGGCTAAGAAGGAAGCCCATTGTTCCTTCATCGGGTCGAACGGTGCAAACGGAGGCATTGTCGCCGTAGCCATGGTGAGGCTGTGCGTCGCGCTGCGCTCTGTTGTTGAAGTATTCGTTACCCGTTGCGTTCTAAGGCCACGGCCTGAATCCCACCTTCGTCGCCAGTGTTAGATCAGACAAAGGATTCCGACTCAGGCATGGTCAAAACAACAGGAACGTTTATTCACACTATTTACAACACACACAAGATTCAACTGGCAAGGTTTCTTCTCTGGCAACCTCTTATATAGAGTTACCAGGCAGGAAACTCCTAGCAATGCAATTGCAACATTGTAACTCCTTTCCAGACAGATTCCAGACAGCTTGTCTCTGTTAATCACTGCAGCTCCTGGCTCAGCTCCGGAATGCGGTGACTCATAGGTTACCAGACGAGCTGTCTGGGACATAGGCTTGGGGACTCAACAGTTGCCACGATGTAAAAAGAATGTGGGGACTCTAGAAAGAATGCAGAGAAGAGTAAGAGATGATTAGGGAACTGGAGGCTATGACATATGAAGAACGGAACTGGGTATGTCTTGTTTAATGAAAGGAAGGACTGGGGGAGACATGATAGCAGGGTTCCGATATCTCAGAGGTTGCCACAAAGAAGAGGGAGTGAAGCTATTCTCCAAAGCACTTGAGGGCAGAACAAGAAGCAATGGGTGGAAACTAATCAAGGACAGAAAATAGGGAGAAATTTCTTGACAGAACAATTGATCAGTGGAACAACTTGCCTCCAGAAGTTGTGATGCTCCAACACTGGAAATTTTTCTGAAGTAGTGCAGGGTTTCCTGCCTAAACAGGGGGTTGGACTAGAAGACCTCCAAGGTCCTTTCCAACTCTGTTATTATGTTATATTAAATATTCTTAATCACACAAAAGACATAAAATTATGTATATGCATAGTTAAACAAAAAGGGAGTAAATAAAGTATAAGCAGAAGGAAGCAGAAGAATGAACAAAACTCATGTTACCCCCACTAGAAAGGATGAAGGAGAAAGTAGAGTTGTAAAATTTATGAGAGAGGCTCTCCCTTAGATTTAATATTGTCATATTACATATCTATTCCAAGGAGATGTTGTAGTTTCAGTAAACTGAAGGTCTGGATCATCTGTTCTGTTTTAGATTCCCATGAACTTAGCCATAGGCCTTTACCATTCTGTGATTTATTTTAGGAAGTAAGTAGAATAAAATCCACATGCATTTTTTTTACAAAAACTGTGTTCTGGGCACACATTTTGTATCCATCGTATTCAAATATAAACTTTACTGCAAAGTGTCCCCAGGCTATGTACATTTCAGTATGCAAAATCTGGTCTGGACAGGAAGGGACAAAGGACATCTGACAATTTTCCAACCAATTATAGGCAGAGAAAATGGGGGTCATTTCCCCAAATGTCTTCTTATAGAGGAGAATTCTATAGTAACCAAAATGTTGGACTTAGCTTTATAGAATAGCAATACCATGACTTTATTCTTTGCTATGTAATGGAATCATTGATTTATTTGACCTCTACTTCATTTGGCAACAATAACAATTACAGTGACAGTGTGACTGTCATTTTGCATCCACCATAGTGCCCCAACTTTAGTATAATTCAAGAGAATTGTAGTGGGAGAACATAGGCATTTGTGGGGGGCAAAGGACAAAACGAATGTCCTGATGTAGAAATCATGACTTTCTTTTTTAATTATTATTTTTATTTTAAACACATAAATGAAACTAGACGTAGATTAAAACAACAAACATACAAAGAAAAGAAAAAAATTCCATCGTACAGCAGTTCCATATCAATATATCTTTACAATTGGTGTCCCTCCCTATACATTCATATCTTACGTTTGTGGTCCCCTTTTTCTTTACTTATTTGCATATACTATTTCGTACTTATTTATACTTGACTGTTTGTATCAGAATATCACTTTACTTATATTGTACATTATATGCTTGCTATTGTTTAGCTACTTCTGTATATATTAACCTATCTTAACTATATTTATCACTTTATCTTAACACCTCTACAACATCGCAGTTTCATGTTTCCCTACTTCTTGTTTCTGTCCTCTAACCAAGTATACCATTTATTCCATATTAAATAACATTCCGATTCCTCCTTTCCTTGTGTTTCTTTTGTCAGTTTGTCCATCTCCGCACACTCTAACAATTTTCTCATCACTTCATCTTCCTTTGGTTCTACATTGTTTTTCCAATTTGGGCATTTGTTATTCTGGCTGCAGTTATGATATGAAGAATTAGGTATTGTATTTCTCTACTGTAATTTTTTGTAATTATACCCAATAGAAATCATGACTTTCATTCTTGTGTTAGGTATCATCTTAAGGATGATGATGATCATCATTATCATATATCTAATGTATATGCTGCCCAATATCCAACACCCAGCAACTCTGGGCAGTTTATACATAGTTTAACTAGAAGGGAAACATCAAAGGACAGAGTGAAAGGTAATGATGACACGATGACAAAACTGCATGGGAACAAAGGAAATCATCCCTGCTTTATTCATCCTCATCAAAGGCATGGATGAAGAGCAAAGTCTTCAAGGCCCTTTGAAACACCAGCAGGGTGGGGATGATTTGGGTCTCATAGGGAACCCCATTTCAGAGGGGAGGTGTGTTGGAAGTTAAAACCCACCCTCTCCTACAGGAATATTAAAGAGACAGAATATTTCCCCTAAAAAGAGAAGTAGAAACTCAAAAGAGGCAAAAACTCAGCTGCTGTGAATGACCCATTAAGGCCTGAGCCAGTCTATTCTACATAATAAAGATCTACCCCCTTCCGCTAAGAGGGTTGGAGTAAGGCATGGGCCTCAGGACATGATAGTATTAACCCTTTACCCATTACACCACACAGCACCTTTGAAGATTACATCATCGCCCAACAAGTCAAGAAAGCCTGGGAGACAGCCTATAGAGTTGCCCCTGCATAGCCCCATGGGAGTCTGACAACCAATCAGAATACAAGCTCAAGTTCAAAGCCCAGGGACTTTCAGCATCTCTGCCCTTTTCTGTTCAGGAGGTCAAACCATGTGATCCTGTCCACCATTAAACCATCTTTCCAAACAGCCTCAATATTGCCAGTGTCTTTTTCCCCACTTGGAACTGAACCCAGATGGACATTTCTTTCAACGGGTGCTGCTGCAAAGAAAGCAAACTTTTGGAGATACAGCATTATTTAACTGAAGATACCTGGAGCATGCCAATCCTGCCAGAATAAATTGACCAGGCAGATAATATGGGAATTAGTCATTTGTCATGTGTGTTGTCATTTTTATGTAATCTGCATCTGCTGTGGAGCAATGGTGGCTTCCATACAACGTGTAGATAACATAAAATAAAAAGGTCTCATTTTTCAGATGGGTGTAAAAAAAAAAAACCCAAGGGAAAGAGCTTCTGACTTCAGATGATAGTTAACTTCTCTGTTAAAACTCTTCCAAATAGATATTCTTCTGTTCCAGAGCTCTCATTCACAGATGGGAATCATGGAGCCTTGTAAGTTTCTATTGATACCCAATTTAGTGTTTCCTCAGAAATAAGCCAAGTTAACTCCCCCCTCCCTTTTTTTTAAATAGCTTAGCTTAATCTGATTTGGCAGAGAAGGGGCTTTTACACATTCAATAAGTGCACTCTGGAAACCGAGTGCTGCTCTCTGCTTATCTACAGCATTGAAATGAAATACTTCAGAGAAAAGTCCAGTTGCTTTTCTTCTGGCAAACTATCAAGGCAATGTTTAATATAAGATTTGTAGCTGAAAACCCCAATGGCTCACATCTCATTCACAAAGCCTACAGGCAAAAAAAATCATATATTGCTCCCAAGATAGGGAATGTGTTCCTCCAGCTGTGTTAAACCCCCATCCTCTCCATCTTTAGGAATGAAGCCAGGAACTTTCTCTTCAGCCAAGCCCTTTCAACTGGCTGTTGATTTTATGAGATATTTCAGTATTTTGATTGCATTATCTTCATCATCGCCACCATTATCAAATTGGCCAATTTGCTAAATATAATCATGGCAATAAGACTAATAAATATTAGAATTAGAAATTATGCTCCACTTAATGAATGTGTAGTGAGAATTGTGGCTTGGCATTCTTTGCCAAGGTTGTCATTCCTACCAATCAATAGCTCTTCTCATTTCCTTGGTATCAATGACAGATCACAAGGAAAGTTATTATTGAGCTGTTTATGTACTGGTTCTTATATTTGATTATGATCACTGATTATTCTAGATATCAAGCTGGATATAGTATCACCTAATTCAAACAGACTCATATTCATAGTATCTTGGTTCAAATCTTCTACCCAACATACAATAATCAAGAAGAGACAACCTTCTCTCTAAACTGACTTAGCTAGTTGTGCCTGACCATACTTATAGATGTGTTGTAAGCTTTTTAACAGATAGGAAGCAGCAGATGAAGCTAAGTAAAATCACATCAAATACTCATTCAATTAGCACAGGAGCCTCCACAGGGCTGTGTGCTTTTCCGTTATTCTTTTTTCTCTATACCAATGATTGCATCTCAAAGGATGCAGAGGTTTGTAGTTCTTACAACAGTCATTGGTCTCATTCAAGATGATGATGAATCTGCTTATAGACAGGAGGTTGAACAACTGGCCCCGTGTTGCATCTGGAACAATCTGAAGCTGAAAA
Source organism: Rhabdophis nuchalis (assembly GCA_039707465.1). Taxonomy (NCBI): domain Eukaryota; kingdom Metazoa; phylum Chordata; class Lepidosauria; order Squamata; family Natricidae; genus Rhabdophis; species Rhabdophis nuchalis. The sequence continues at coordinate 60,791,470 of CM077643.1, read as the reverse complement.
GACTTAAAACTGTAGTGATGAGAGTAGATTTTAGGAGATCTCCTATTCTACCACTTCTTACAATATTAGACAATACAGGATCAACAGTAGATATCTTCATTCTATAATCTCCCAGGACTTAAAATGGACACCTAATATTAGAGCCATCATTAAAAAGACAAAAGAAAGATTCTTTTTCCTTCAGCAACTCAGAAAGCTCAGATTGTACAAGGATTTGCATATACAGTTCTACAGAGGAATTATTGAGTCTGCCATTTGTACCTCTCTAACTGTTTGGTTTGGTACAGCAACCAAAAAGTGCAGGTACAGGTTTCAGTGGATAGTTAGGACTGCAGAAAAATCAACTGCATCCAGCCTGCCTTCCATTGACGACCTGTACACTGCATGAGCAAGAAAGAGAATTGAGAAAATATATACATACCCCTCACATCCTGGACATAAACTCTTTCAGCTTCTCTCAGAACACCACTATAAGCCATTGCATGCCAAAACAACTAGATACAAAGACATTTCCCCCTCGTGCTATCACTCTGTTAAAGACCTTATTCCCATAGCACTGTCTTATGCCTAAAGAATCCATGTAGTAGGACTGTGTTGCTATTACCCTTCTCATCTCATCTTCTCATCTTCTCATCTTTCCTACTATCTTCCATTGGTATCTTATGATTTACCACTTCCCGTTTGTATTTTACACTTTATGATCTATGACTTATCACTTTGTTGTTTGTAAGTACACTGAGAGCTTATGCACCGGAGACAAGTTCCTTCTGTGCCCAATCACACTTAGCCAATAAAGAATATTCCAGTTCCAATTCCAAGAAGCTTACCTTGAAAAGCTATGTTATAGGAAGGAAAGCAAGTTCATCCCACCTGTGGTTTTATGAGTGTATAGACGGGAAGATGTGAAGGGGCTTTCACTATGTGATTTTCTTTTTCCTGGGCAATTATCTAGAATATATATTCTATGTAGAACATATTATGAAAATCTCCGATTACATAGAGGCCCAAACTATTCTACTAAAAAATGACATTGCATGTGTGACCCTTCCAAAGAACAAGAAAGATATTTCATCCATGTTATTATGGCAACAAATCAGTGTTCTCTCCAGCACTGTTAAAATTCACACTACATTTGCCAGGACTGTACCAGACATGCATTTTAGAGTCTGCTGATGTCCTACGGAAAAAGGCCATCAACAATCTATGAAATTCAGCGATGAATGAATATGAAATTTTATTACATTTGAAAACTAGCAGAAAACTGCCTGATAGATTTTCTCCTCTTTAGTGAACAGAATTCCCATTATGTAATGGTAGAAGAAAGCATTAAAGACAATTGTATATGAAGTAGCATTTGGTCAAATTCATTCATACTGTCTAGTCATTTCCAAATGGCATTCTATGTTCTGTGTTGTGTAGCAGCATCTAATATTTCTAAACATTTTTAGGCTTTTTGACATCCTAATGGTATACAATAACAGTATGCATCCTTTCTAGAAAAATGGATACCCTCATTTTTCTAAACATTTTGCCTTTACCTTTAACCATTTCCATTTAAATGCAAATTTCAATCATGACCACCTCTCTGTATTCTGTCGGTATGTATAAGGAGGAGGGTGAGAGGGAAGAATATACCTCAAATCCTAATTCTTTTTCCCTACAAAGAAAACTGTTTCCTTCAGGTTTGAAATGCCACATTTATCCTGCATTGCATATAATTTTGCAGCCCATCACCGCGACAAGTTGAAAGTGCAAATTTGGTGTTAACAAAGTCTCACCTTTTAATTTAATTTTATTTTTCTTTGGGAACTGTCACAGTTTTCAGTAGATGTCAGGAAATTCACATTAGTAGTTTCCATAATTTTGCAATACATCTCGATGACCTCCTCCTTCCTCATGTTGAACTATTCCATTTTTGCAGTTTTAGAACTATTATGAGTCTTTGCAGATGTTTATACAATTAAAAGGTGATAATTTCCTTGGAAACTGCTGATACATAAAGTGATTTTTTTAGTTGTAGGCATGGATTAATCATGTAATTATAATTCCACTTTAAAGCAAATAATTAAATATCATGACTAAAGATAAAAAAGGGAAGGAAATATACTGCATATCTTGGCAGATTCTACTATCTCATTTCTTGGTTTTATGGTAGTTAGGTTATCAGTGCTTACTTTCAGATATTTCTATACAGTAACTCTTCATTTGACTGTAACACATAAACATATTCAAACTCTTTATTGTTTGTTTGTCTTGTAACAGAAAACACCACCAATTGGAATCTCTCTCTCTCTCTCTCTCTCTCTCTCTCTCTCTCTCTCTCTCTCTCTCTCTCTCTCTCTCTCTCTCTCTCTCTCTCTCTCTCTCTCTCTCTCTCTCTCTCTCTCTCTCTCTCTCTCTCTATGTGTGTGGTGTGTAGCCAATGATGAGTTGCTGAGAGAATGCCTGAGGCAGCATAGGAAGATCAAGCAGAAATGCCAAGGCAAGACAACACCCTGCATAGGATGTACCATCAACATAGAGTTATGGTGGCAGAAATAATTGAGAAATCCTTCCAGTGGCTCAACATGGTTGGACTAAAAGACATAACTAAGGTACTGATCTTAGCCTAACACAAAAAGGACTAACCACAAGATTCACAGAAGCAGACATACTAGAAAGGCCCATGCAGAGGTGGTATTCAGCCAGTTCGGGCCAGTTTGCCCAAACCAGTAGTGGTGAACTACAATTGCGCCTGCCCACCTGAGCTCCAAAAATGTCCTATGTAGCCTCGTTTTTGTTGTCACACACATGCGCACATGCTGCACGCATGAGCAAAATGCATGCACAGAATGCCGCATGTACGCTTGCATGGAAGGCATGTGCATGCATGGTGTGAGCATGTTAAAATGAGGCTACATAGGATGCTCACAGTTGTGAACTGGTGAATTCCACTGCTGGGTCAATGGTGCAGATTGTACAGAAAGGCCTTAGTGATACAATAGATAGTGGCAGTGTGTAAGAGGCAGGCAGCAACAGCATACCCTGAATAGTACAACCAAGTATCTGCTAATTTGGAATATCTGCACAATGTATGGGCTAGACCCTCCCAAGTCCGGATGGGAGATTCCATAGAGGTAGTGGCTAATAACAGGGCTAATATCCTGTGGAACTTCCAGTTCCACACAGGTAGGCAAGTACTAGCCAATTAACCAGACATTATAGTAGTAGATAAGGACTAGAAGACAGCAGTGGTAAATGATGTAGTAGTGCCAAGTGGCAGCAACAAGCATTTTATTTATTTATTTATTATTTTTCAAATTTATACCCCACCCTTCTCCTTGTTAGGACCCAGGGCGGCGCACAGGCATTATTAAAACCATAACAAAAGACAATATACACTATTAAAAACATATTACAGTAAATTAAATTAAAACCCGTGCTAAAAACCCATTTAAAACCCTGAAAATTAAAATTTATAGATAGAGTCAGATAGAGTCCTCTTTACTATGTTGAAGTGTTAGATAATTAGCTATTTCTCAGCTAGTGCAGATATAAGTGTTCTGTCCATTCATAGTTTCCTCATATGTTTCATATATCTCTTCTGATCAGGTCTATTGTTATAGCATTCCATTAGAGCCCGGTTTCTCTTATGTTGTCCATGAATTGGTTATTTCAACAGCCCACCTCCACAATTGTTACCCAACCTCTGGCACAAACCTTGTTAATCCAGATGACTTCCAAGCTGTCATTGTTCTCTTAGTTCTTGCCACTCTCATATCTGACATAAGCAGGTGTAGCATAACATTGGGAGGGAGTGGGTAATGCTGGTAAGGACCTCTATTGGTTTTTACTGTCATGGATTCAGATTCTCAGTGTGAACAGTGTGAACTGTTCCAGATGAGTCTGTAGAATCTCAGCTTCAAGAAGGACAAAGCCAATAATTACACAAGCCTAATCAATCAGAGCCACCACCAGTGCAACTGTTATATTGTAATTTTTACAATGACAATAAAGATTATTATTATTATATTGAATATAACAGTATTTATGCCGACAATGCAGCTATGCAGCTCATATTATGTGTTTCATTGTGTCAAGTTTTTTCATTTCACTCTTTCATGGGCTCTTAATAGTCCAGTTCTAACCAAATCATTGCTGTGTGATTATTTGCTTATTATGATTTTTCCATCAACAATGACACTTAAATAGTTAAGAACAGAATCTCAAGCCTAAATTCAATGCTGAATTTCATATATTCACTTGTATAGGGTTAGAAAACTGATGGTAGCATATTTGCAAAGTGAGAAGTATTGTATTCCATTTTTAGCTTTATATATTCTGGATTGATACCATTCCGTTTTAGATTATTATGTCTGTTGAGGAACTTCTCTTGATTTGTCAAGGAATTCTGATTCAGGACTGGATATTTTGAGAAATATTTTGAAACTGTTCAAACAGCAAAGTTTGGCCCCAATTCTTATTACATACAATCTGAAAACATACCTCCTCAAACACAGAGATAGGTGTTGGCAAGATGTCATTTTATAAAGCTTCACTGTCACCAGCTTTCTTTGTAAAGAACTCTTGATGAACTTGCAAGAAAACCCAAGATTTTTACACAATATTACCTGGAAGCACTGTTGAAACCACAAAAGGACTTCATGAGAATAAAACTTGAGCACCTCCTAAATTGGTCCACCTATGGCTCACCCAAGTTTTATGTGAAGAATCTCCCATCCATGTCCAGTTCAAAGTTAAGAACCCTCACAAGAGAAAGCAGCAGGAGCACTGAAGCTACTCACCAACTGTTAGCATCTGAATCGCATAGTGCAAAGACATGCAGATCACATAGGCAAGGTGTCTCTTGGTACTGTGTTGCTACGTAAGTCCCAATAACACATTCTAAATATGCATTTGTGCATATAGATTATTTTACGCAAATTGATATCTTTTTTGGGCCAGGTTTTTGTGTATTCGCAAGCAATATAATTCTTTGTTGTGATGTTCAAAGCAGCCAGCTGAGTGTAGCGCACATTGACTTTTCATGGTGCAGGTGAGAGAGGAACCAAAAATATTTTGGATAAAGGAATTTGGATGGCAAGAAGTAGTACCTCTCTACCAAGTACCTGTGCCTTTATGGTAAGGCCGATAGAGACATTTCAATGTACTGCAACCCTTTGGTAAGTCTCTTTGTGACAAATCAGAAAGCACAGATGTGTATGAAGGGAAAATTTGTGGTGAATTATGTCTGAATTGCAAAGACAGATCATTTTCTCCCACCCACAGGTTGATAATTATTGCCTCATAAAGTAAGCAGGTTTTTACCATCTCCCCTTTGGGTAGAGTAAGAAGTGGATAATCTACTGTCAAGTCATTTCTCATTTTTACTAGTGATTTTTTTCCAGATAAGTGAAGAAAAGTAGTGTAACTGTACATTGATGCAACTCAGACAATGAGCCTCTGAAATACTGTAAGTGATGGTAATGCAGGCCCAGTGCAATTCAATGTCTAAGTCAGGGATGTCACAATCAAGGTCCGTGGGCTGGATCCGGTCCATGGGGTGCTTAGATCTGGCTCATGGGGCCACCCTGGAAATAGTGAAGGACCGGCTTGTGATGCCTCTGCCAGTGAAAACAGGCTCCTGAACTCTGTTTTAACTGTTTTCACTGGCAGAGGGTTGCAGGAAGCCATTGCAGGAGGCTGTTGCAGCTGAAAACGGAGCTCAGGAGTCCGTTTTCACTGGCAGAGTGTTCAGGACAACGCAGGCACCAATACAAATGATGTTGAACTGACCACATCCACCCTGGACACTTCCCCCCTCCCCAAGGTCGGACACAACCCTGATGCAACCCTCAATTAAATCAAGTTTGATACCCCTGGTCTAAGTCATTTCTAACAGCCATATTTAATGAGATTTGAGTCTATAGTGTCCTGAGTAGAACACTAATACAGCATGAGGCATTCATACTTACTTGCACAGCTCCATTCACATTATGCAAAGTGAATTTGAGCACAGCTCCAAATGACAGATTGGCACTTTTGTCAAGGGGAAAAGGGTGGGGGGGGAATCCAAATGCAGAGCTGAAGCGCGGGCAGCTTTGCCACCTGTAGAAAAAAGGGGCGGATTTGATTTCTTATTGATTGTTCAGTATTCAGAGACACAGTGATGCCCATATACCGGTTAAAAGCTGACACATGCATATGTAAAAAATAAAGAAGCAGCAGTATTTGAAGATGAATCTAGGTGCAGCAACCCCACCGTGCCTGCATGTATGCATGCCTATTAGATAGCTACTACGGTACATGTGAACAATAGCCTGCTGTGTGACTGAGTACATGGCACATTGTCCTCAGTCATTCATTCTTCAGCTTGAACTGGGTCATCAAGCTAGACATAACATTGTGTCTGCAGCCCAGTTCACTAGTAAGGAATCACCACAGTTTGTATGCCACCCATGGCAATGAACAAAAAAACACTCCTCCCAAGAGCAGCAGGAAATCTTCTCTTTCCTCCAGGGATTCTGAGTGCCTATATATGATTTTGAGAGTAATAAAGGAAGAATGAGTGTGTGAAAGTCTCTATGTCTCACTTATCAGCTGTAACCTACACCCACATATGTGACTAATGAAGGATTGAGGGGAGCATAGATGTCCAGAGGGGGAGGCGGGCAAAGAGAGTACACTTAAAACTTACATCATGACTTTTTCTTTTCGTAAGTACTTGCTCCTGAAGATTCAACACAAGGACAAAGGAATAATACTTGCATTGCCATGTCATGGATTTCACCATGTTGGCATCATTGTGGCTAATTATGGATGCCTCTGACAGGCAGTAATATTGAATGCTGACTGAAAGAGCTTCATTTAGATTTCTCCTTGTCTGATACCAAAAAGGAAGACTGGAAATAAAGCAGAAGTTATCCAAAACAGGTAAATTGAAAGTTGTCCTCTTCAAGAGGAATGAGCCCACTGCCACCTCCTTCATGGATGATGGATCATCACCCTACTTCAAAGAAGCATTAATTGCACCCCAAATGTGACTGTGCATACCAACCCAGCTGTCCAAAGGAGAAAGGAAGGGCATGGCTACAGCCATCAGGTAACTATAGCCTGCTCCTAAGACCCCTAAGAATCTGATCCACTTTCTGGATTTACATGTTCCAAAGGATCTTAAGTAGAATTGCAAGTTCTTGCCTGGATCCTCATACTGGACTTTACCCAAAGTAGACCCAGTTTGCCTTGAAACTTGGAATCATAGCATGGAAACAATGCATTACAACTCATTGAGCGCAAAAATGAAGACAATCTGATTTGATGTGTAACTTTACCTGAAAGGAAGCTATTACTATCTACATGCGGAAGTCACATTTTACAAGGAATAGAGCATAGCTACTTGGTTCTTCTGTTTAGAAATGGGGGCTTGGGGGTGGATTATGCTTTGGGATTTTGTTTTTTTGAGAGACTTTGGGAGATGAAGTGTTTAATTACTGGGTATTTAAAAAAAGCAATAAATGTATTTTTATTAATTGTGCTAATCAAATTTACATAGTTGGCCATCTCAAAATAACAATGTCTGTATTCATTCACCATGGGTATTTTATCAGATTTTTATTATGCACATGAAGAGAGTGTTTTACCTTCTTGCAATCAAGTAAATAATGCATATGCATATATACATAGCTACCACCTACCTACATCCAAGAATCTTGTTCCAAAAGAAAGTCAAAACCCTGAAAAAAAGCATAATTTATTGTTGGCATTGAAAATGGCCATTCTGAAATATGAGAAAGAGTATGGGTCAGACTGTGGGCTGGAATAAAATGTCCTTCTAGGCAACTTTGATCAAAGTCATGTACGCCTAAATACCTCCTCTGGAATTGAGCTTTAAATGAATAGCGGGTAGAGTTGGCCCACTTAAATCTTGCTTCCCTATTTGACATCTGAGTGAGGACGGTTTTAATTGTAATCATTTAAAATTTGCTTAGCTGGAAATTGTAAGAGAATGGCCAGGAGTAGTTCTTCCAATTTTTGATGATATGTCAGCTGCATTCATTCTTGGAAGGAAAATAACCTAAAAATAGAGGTGTGCCCCTAGTAACTTCTAGGCCTGACTGTTATAATGTAACAATGTCTTTATAGCTGATCCACAAAGTTTAATTAGAATATAACATAGCAGCCAGATGTATTTCTGGAAGAACTCAGAAGGTACTTTATTGTCTGCCAATTTGGTGTCAGAGAAACTATAATGTGGCTATTAGGGATTTGGGTCTAGACTACTTGAAAAAAATGCCTCTTTTTCTACGCATGCCTCCCCTTCCCCCTTTATTTCTCGTATGGAAAGATAAACAGCATGGAGTTTATCAGCATATTATATCGTGGATTTAGGGTTTAAAAGCTCACCAACATCCAGTACCTGGTACCTGACATGTGGGTAGCCCTCAACAGCAATTGGGACTGAAATTACCAGTTAAGCACAGTCACTCAAGCTCTCGTCACCTCCCGCCTGGACTATTGTAACACTCTCTACATGGGGCTTCCCTTGAGGTGCACCCGGAGGCTCCAGCTAGTTCAGAATGCGGCCGCATGGGGGATTTTGGGAGCATCTAGATGCTCCCATGTGACACCTCTCCTACGTGAGCTGCACTGGCTGCCTGTGGCTTTCCGGGTGCGCTTCAAGATATTAGTGACCACCTTTAAAGCACTGCATGGCAAGGGACCTGGTTATCTGCAAGACCGCCTCCTGCTGCCAAATACCTCCCACCGACCAGTTCGCTCCCACAGGGAGGGCCTCCTCAGGGTGCCATCGGCCAGACAATGTCGGCTGGCGACTCCCAGGGGGAGAGCCTTCTCTGTGGCAGCTCCTGCCCTCTGGAATGACCTACCCCCTGAACTACATACGATCTCAGACCTACGTATCTTCCGTCGGGCCCTGAAGACACCTTTATTTCATGCAGCTGGCTTGTCATAGCCTTTTTAATTGGGTTTTTTAGTATTGGGTTTTAACTGTGGGCCAAAGTGTTTAATTTATATTAATATGTCATTTTAACTTTTGTATTTCCTGTTTTTACTGTGGCTGTTCACCGCCCTGAGTCCCGAGAGGGAGAAGGGCAGTATATAAATTAAATAAATAAATAAATAAATAAATAAATAAATAAATAAATAAATAAATAAATAAATAAATAAATAAATAAATAAATAAATAAATAAATAAATAAATAAATAAATAAATAAATAAATAAATAAATAAATAAATCAAACGGTCTAAAAGCACAATGTCAGGTGACTGTGCTTTTTAGTCATGGCAATTCTCACTCTCCCATATTTCATTGAAAATCATTAAGTAAGATGTCATATGGTTGCCATTTGCAATCTCCTGCCGACTTCCCCATTGGTTTTGCTTGTTGGAAGCTAACAAAGAAGGTTGCAAATGGTGACCAAGGGACCGCAAGGATGGTGTGGATGCTGTGACAATCGGAATTCTGAGTGGTCAATGCCACTCATTCAGTGCTTTCACAACTTTGAAAGTTCATTGAATGAGTGTTTATTAAGCAAATACTACCAGTATCAAAAGGGACATGGTGGCTCAATGGCTAAGACACTGAGCTTGTCAATCAGAAATGTCAGCAGTTCAGTGGTTCAAATCCCTAGCGCCGCATAACAGAGTGAGCTCCCATTACTTGTCCCAACTTCTGCCAACCTAGCAGTTCGAAAGCATGTAAAAATGCAAGTAGAAAAATAGGGACCACCTTTGGTGGGAAGGTAACAGCATTCCATGTGCATTTGACATTTAGTCGTGCTAGACACATGACCACGGAGACATCTTCGGACAGTGCTGGCTCTTAAGTTTTGAAATGGAGATGAGTACCACCTTCTAGAATAGGGAACAACTAGCACATATGTGCGAGGAGAGCCTTTATCTTTACCAGTATCAAAAATTTTACAATCCTTCACAATTCACCATGCTATTCAATCTGATCTAGATGCCCCATTCAGTGACATCAGAACATACTGCATTTGTAATTTTATATAATGTTCTCTCCTCTTTCCCTATATCATATTTACCCTTCTGCTTCCATTCATCATAAGGAATTGAAATCAAGATTGAATATAAAGTTGACTGCATACCAGATAATTATTTATTCAGACATAGACTGTACTGAAGCAGATCAGACTGCAGAGTCCTTGGTATTCTCTGAGTTCAGAGACCACCAAGGATTCTACAGTTCAGCCCTGAGTTACATATATTCTCTTCTATTGGAAGCACATCAATTTCTTCTCCTAGTAGTGGTGTCTTACTTATAGCCTCCAGCATTTTGGGGCAAATTGTTTAGGTAGTTTTCCATTTGTGTGTACACACAAAATGTTTAAACCCAACATTGTTTCCAGTTTTGTAAGGGATTAAATGAGTTTTCAAGGACTGAACACACAGTGTAATAGACACAAGTATTCAAAATACAAAACCACCAGATCCTTTGGTTTAAATGTTGATTCAAATAAACAAAATGAACCCACTCATAAGAAATTTGAATATTTTCTTGGTAATGTTTTTCCATCTTAACTTTCCTGGTACAAAGTCCTTGTGCTTTGCTGTAGATGTTAAAGCATGCCTGAGTACAGTAACATCTATACAGACTGATGTCTGCATGGGAGAGCAATCAACATCAGGAGCCTGGAAGAAATAATTAGAGGCCCTGAGTTTGATTAACTTGGAGAAGAGAACTATAGAAAGGCATCTCAAAGAGATATAGAAAATGAAGCAGAATTGTTCTGTGTTATTCCAGAAGATAATGAATTTAAATTACAAGGAAGTAAATTTTGGTTGAACATCAGAAAACATTTATTATGTTAGGAATTGTTCAACGATGTAGCTGACTAATACAGGAGGTGGCCGACTTCCCCTTGCTGAAGTTATTGGAATAGAGGTTGTATACAATACTGATCAATTGGGATAGCTGTAGTTGTGAAATACTACATGGAATAAAGAGCTTCAGTATGCGATCTCCAAGATCTATTGCAACTCTTACATTCTTTGATTTTGTGCCACTTGGTATACACTCAATATTCTTTCAAGTCCTGATCTTCCTTCTCCTCATCCATTAGGGTTACTAAGAAGATTTGCATAACCCACCTACCCATACATACACGTTCAAAAGGTGCAGAAAGAAATTGTGCAGGTACCATGTAGGCTACACATGCTACAACCAGAAGAATGCTAAGGAGATATAGGTAGAGTCAGCAATTTAGATATCTGGAAGAGCAGGCACTTTCTAAGCACACGGGGCAGGTTGTATGCAGAAAGACCCGAGTGCTTCCTTCAAGTCCCAAATGTATAGTCTCTGAAAATCAGTAATGAAGGAAAGATACTCTGCAGGGAGTCTCCTTTGTTACACATGCCACCATTCATGCTGAACACTGTCACAAGATGCAATAGAAACAGGCTACTTCTTGTCATTCTTATACTGTCACCCTACTCTGTTTCAGCGCAGACTTTCTCTGCCCTTCAATGTGGCAAAATAGCAAAGAATTTTCTGAAAACTAGGAACTTCCATGGGGAAGGATCATCTGTGTGATGGTGGGCACAGCACTTGAATTAATGTCCCATCCTTTTTGTATGTGTGTACGGATGGCGCAGGGCTTCAATTCCAATGCTCTACCTGTCATCTTGCAGATTTCCCTACATCCTCTCTCTCCCCCACCCCCCCCCCCCCAGTATGTCTCTGCCCTAAATATGTTTTATTTGAAGACTTTGAGGCTGGGTCTACTTAGCCACAACTATACACAAAAGAAGAGGGTATGCAAATGCCTTGAAATAAAGAAGATTTTCCCCCCCAAACCCTTTCAGGGAGGAGAATTCTTTCCAGACCATTATATACTGTATTCCTTTCTTTCTAGTTGCAGATCATCTCTGGTTGAATGTCACAATGTGTAAAAGCTTTTTCTTATATAATATCAGTAATAATATGTGTATTATATTATGGTGTGTGTGTGTGTGTATCATGCAACATATTGTACATGCATATTATTTATGTACATCTATACATATGACTGCAATGAGCCAATTTGCTTGACTTTCTGAACCAAATGCTAGACCACATCTGAAGAACTGCTGAGTTGCAAAAAAAATCAGGCGCTCTGTTTTCCAACTTTATTTCCTCTCTCTGTGTCTCTTTTTCTCCTTTCCCCTCCACCCACATTACTTTTCTGACTTGCCACTGGACTTTGCAAAATCTCCTTGAGTGGAATTTTACCACACAAAATATCTTCATTGCCAACACCTGTTTATGATATGTTTCCAATATCATGAGAAAAATACCTATCAAAACAGACACGCGCATACTAATTAATCAAACGTACAGCAATACCAAATAGATTTTAAAAAATCTGATGACAAAAGAAGTCATCCTGTGTGTCTGTTAATCTGTATTCAATCACTAGATAATCACTAGATTTTTTTTTCAAGTGAGGAATGGGAGTTTGCAAATGACCTAAACCAAAAATCTCATTCTATTTTTGCAATACTTTTCATACACTCCAGAAATAGGTAAGAGTTTTTATAGATATTACAAAGATGACAAATTCTAAAAATAAGTTTTAGAAAAACCTAAGAATGTTTGTGCTATAGAAACAATGGATTCTGATGAGTGATGATAGTGACAATAGTGGATTTTTTTTAGACTGCTCTATCAGAATTAGCAATGAAGCTGAAATTGGTTGGTAACTGAAACTTCAAGCTTTTCATTGCTTCTCTGTGAATGAGCTGTGACAAGATATTGCCTCATCCCCAGATTATCACTGGGTAATGGAGGGCACCATATTTTTCCCCACCAAGAACGGAATGATGTTATTTCTTGCTGTAGAGTAATTAAAGTGAGACATTAAAAACATTTTTAACTGCACCTGGTGCACCTCATCATTTAGTTGCTTAAATAATCAATAGAGCTAATGAGGAGCAAAATGTAGCTTGAGTATGTGTGTGACAGATTCCATTCCAATACAAAAATTCATAACTCTTCTACTCCACAGATTGGTATAGCTTCTCTGCCCATTAAAAATACAGGGCTGCGTTTCAAAAAGTAGTTCTGCATTTCTCTAATCCTTAATTCAGCCTGAATCCTACTGAACTGCCTGCCCAGAAATAAGTCCCATTAAGTTCAATGAACTTTTCTCCCAGATAAGAATAGATCTTAGTTTCAAAGCCAAAAACCGAAGCAACAACTGAATGTCACATCCTCTTTTAAAACCTGTTATGAGAAAGAGCAGTATAAAGCTCATAAGAAACAGTCATAATAAGGATCTGATGTTCTCTGAAGTACACATGTTTAAAGATTTGAAAAGAATTACTGGGAGATGGATGGATGGATATATAGATATATAGATATAGATAGATAGATAGATAGATAGATAGATAGATAGATAGATAGATAGATAGATAGATAGATAGATAGATAGATAGATAGATAGATAGAGATAAGAACCTAAGAACATAAGAACATAAGAATACCCTAGCTGGAGTTCCATAGACCAGTGATCCTCTGGGTGAAAAAGTACTTCCTCTTATTTGTTTGAGGTCTAGTTATCAAAAGTCTCATGGAGTGCCCCATAGTTTTAATGTTGTGCGATAGGGAAAACAGTTTTTCCTTTTCTACTTTGTCCACACCGTGCATGATTTTATAGACTTCAATCAGGTCACCTCTCAAGCGCCGTCGTTCTAGAGTGAAGAGGCCCAGCCGTTGCAGCCTCAGATGGTAAGGAAGGTGTTCCAGCCCCCTTATCATTCTGGTTGCCCTCCTCTGCACCTTTTCCATTTCCATAATATCCTTCTGAAGGTATGTTGACCAGAACTGTACACAATACTCCAGATGGGGCCTCACCATAGATTTATAAAGAGGCAAAATGACACTTGCTGACTCATTTTCTATACTCTTCCTAATGATCCCTAGCAATGAGTTTGCTTTTTTCACTGCTGCGGCACACTGGGTTGACACCTTCATTGAGCTGTCCACCAGGACACCAAGGTCCCTTTCCTGGTTAGTTGCAAGGAGTTCAGACCCCATCAGTTTATAGATGTAGTTGGGTTTTTTTGCCCCAACGTGCATCACTCTTATTTTATTTTATTTTTATTTTTCAAATTTGTATACCACCCTATACAAATACTCTGCACTTACTAATGTTGAAGCTCATTTGCCACTGGTTTGCCCACTCCCCCAGTGTCAAGAGATCCCTCTGGAGCTCCTCACACTCTCTCTCAGTTTTTACTACCCTGAATAATTTAGTGTCGTCGGCGAATTTGGCTACCTTGCTGTTTACTCCTACTTCTAGATCATTCATTAAAAGGTTGAAGAGCAGGGGTCCCAGTACTTTTCCACAGATAGATAGGTAGATAGATAGATGGATGGATGGATGGATGGATGGATGGATAGAGATATAGAGATATAGAGATATAGAGATATAGAGATATAGAGATATAGATAGATAGATAGATGATAGATAGATAGATAGATAGATAGATAGATAGATAGATAGATAGATAGATAGATAGATAGATAGATAGATAGATAGAGGAATACATAAAAAGGTGGCAATTATAGTAATAGAGATATCAATAGATGATAGATCATTGATGGCGAACCTTTTTCTTATGCATGCCAAAATTGTCCCAGCATGTGTGCTATCCAGGGGTGGGTTCCTAAGGGCTCGCAGGGAACCCTTAGGAATTTTCAGATCCCAAGCGATCCCTTTGGACCGTGGACCCAGAAGTTATTTGTTATTCAGCGTTTTTCCTACCCGCCTGCCCCTCCAGGAATACGAACTCTCTCACCTTAACTCTTTGGAGGGGGTTAGTCTGGCTGACTTGGAGGGGCCCTGCCGGCTAGGGGCGGCGGAACAGCACGCTAGGCTGCGCGAACCCCCCCGTCCCCCGCCAGTTGCGCCAACAGGGAAAGTTTTGCCGCGACTGGCGGGGGGCAGGGGGGGGTCGCGCAGCTATTCGTGGGCTGCGCGAAGCCATCCCGACCCCCTGCAGCCACGTCGGCAGCTTTAAGGGCCGGGCTGGGCCTTTCGCGCTTGGGGGAGCTTCGTGCCGAGCCGAGCCGAGCGCGCCCGGCTGGAGCGCACGAGCCACCCGCGAGCGCCATGGCAAGCCGGAGCGGGGCGCAGGGCACGCTGCTGCTGTTGCTGCTCCTGCTGCTGCTGTGCGGGCCGGGGGCGTGGGGGTCCCGGGGCGCCGACAAGCCTAGCCTAACCTCCCATGGGGACTTTTAGAAAAGTTTTAAATTGGGTTTTTAATAATTGGTTTTTAGCACAGGATTGGGGATTATTTAATATATATTTTAAATTATTTGTCTATCTTCTATTGTGTATGTTTTTTAAATTTCCTGTGCGCCGCCCTGGGTCCTCTGTGGAGAAGGGCGGGATATAAATGTAATAAAATGAAATGAAATGAAAGAACAGCCTCCACAGGGCGGCCAGCGGCGTCTACCAGGGCACCAGCAGCCTCCTGGGCAAGGAGAACATGCGCGCCCTGCAGAAGGTGAGCGGTGCCCAGAGGGTCCCGGACAAAGGGCAGGGGGGGGAAGGGGAAGAGGAGGGGTCTGGGGAGGGAGGGGGGTCTGGCCTTGTGGGGGGGGAAGGGGTGCAGAAGGGGGTCCCCGACTTTGGCGTGGGCGGCCAGGAGGGAGATTGGGGAGGTCCGAGTGAGTAAGTAACTGTGGCCGACTGGCCGGCGGGCGGGTAAGGAAAGTTGCTGCGGCAGCGCCCAACAATCCGCTGGCCCGCTGGCCGCGGTTGCTCGCTCGCTCGCTTGCTCACCCATCGGACGCCAGGTTCCTTCGTCCGGTGGATGGGTGAGAGAGCGAGCGAGTAAATACAGCCAGCGGGCTGGCGGACCGGTCAGGCTACTTCCAGGAGCTGAGGAGGTTTGTGGGGGGGGAGACAAACAGACAGAGAGAGGCACAGACACACAGAGAGACAGGGAGGGAGGGGGGAACCAGAGAGTGACAGACACACACAGAGAGACAGAGAGTGGGAGGGAGGGAGAGAAAGATAGACAGAGACACAGAATGAGTGATTTAAGTGCCTGAATGCGAGACACACACACACACACACACACACAGAGTGACAGATGGGCAAACAAAGGAGAGAGAGACAGAGAGAGAGAAAGAAAAAAAAGAAGGTGGGAGAGAGAGAAAGAGAGAAAGAAAGACAGACAGAGAGAAAGAGAGAAAAAAGAAAGAGAGACAGAAAAGAAAGAGAAAAAAGAGAGAGAGAAAGAGAGAAAGAAAAGAGACAGAAAGAGAGAAAGAGAAAGAAAGAGAGAGAGAGAGAGAAAGAAAGAAAGAAAGAGAGAGAAGGAGAGAGAAAGAGGGAAAGAAAGAGAAAGAGAGAGAGAGAAATAGGGAAAGAGGGGGGGAAAGAGGGAAAGAAAGAGAAAGAAAAAGAAAGAGAAAGAAAGAGAGAGAGAGAAAGAGAAAGAAAGAAAAAGAAAGTGGGAGAGAGAAAGAAAGACAGACAGAGAAAAAGAGAAAGAAAGAGACAAAGGAAAGAAAGAGAAAAAAAGAAAGAGAGAGAGGGAAAGAAAGAAAGAGACAGAAAGAGAGAGAGAGAAAGAGAGGGAGAGAGAAAGAGGGAAAGAAAGAAAGAGAAAGAGAAAGAAATAAAAAGAGAGAGAAAGAGGGAAAGAAAGAAAAAATGAGAGAGAAAGAAAGAGAGAGAAAGAGGGAAAGAGAAAGAAAGAGAGAAAGAGAAAGAAATAAAGAGAGAGAGAGAAAGAAAGAGGGAAGGAAAGAAAGAGATAGAGAAAGAAAGAGAGACAGAGAAAGAGAGAAAGAAAGACAGAAGGAAAGAAAGAAAAAGAAAGCGAGAGAGAGAGAGAGAGAGAACTTATGACCACAATTAAGCCCAAAAGTTTGGTTGCTAACCAAGACCATTGTTAAGTGAGTTTCACATTTTCCAAATTGGCCACTCCCACCCGGTCACATGGCTGGCAAGCCACTCTCACCCGGTCACATGGCCGGCAAGCCACTCCCACCCGGTCACATGGCCGGCAAGCCACTCCCACAAAGCAGGCCACACCCACAGAACCTGTTCCAAAAATTTTGAAACCCACCCCTGGTGCTATCGTGTGTGCTCAAGTGCCCAAACCAATTCAATCCTCCCTGCCCACCTGAGCATGTGTATATGACAACGCCCCCCGCACATGCATGCACGACCCCTCCCCAGGCTCTAGAGGCTTTCCTGAAGCTTGGGGAGGGTGAAAATAGCCCCCCTGCCTCCCTGGAGGTCCTCTGGAAGCTGGAAACAAATTATTCCTGAACTTCCAATTGGCCCGTTGGGCCTGTTTTTCACTCTCCCCAGCCTCCGGAGGCTTTCCGGAAGCCTGGGGTGGGTGAAAGCAGCCTCCCCTGGCCCTCCACAAGGCCAAAAGTCAGCTGGCTGGCATGTACATGCACACTGGAGCTGACAGCTGACATGCCAGCAAATATGGCTCCGCATGCCACCTGTGGTTGGCCATCACAGTGATAGATGATAGAGAGAGACTGAGATAGATAGATAGATAGATAGATAGATAGATAGATAGATAGATAGATAGATAGATAGATAGATAGATAGATAGATAGATAGATAGATAGATAGATAGATAGACAGACAGACAGACAGACAGACAGACAGACAGACAGACAGACAGACAGACAGACAGACAGACAGACAGACAGACAGACAGACAGACATTGATAGAGATCAAGAGATTGATAGATGATAGAGAGGACCTTAGAGCAAGGTCCTATAAGAAATAGAGATTTGACAATATCATAGCTCATTTGAATTGATTTAGTTAGTGGCCGACATAGCATCCTTCTATTAATCTAATAGAGAACAACTTAAACTAAAACTATCATCTGTGTCTTGATTTTATCTGCCTTTTTCACAAAAAGGCTTCTGCCTGGACTTAGTCCACCATGCCTAATATTTATTTGCCTTGACCTGAATCTTTCTGGCTTTTTTAAAAATAGTTTTCTGTTTCACTAGGAATGGATGTCATCATGCTAGATTTTGTGTTATTATTTTATTTCATCATAAAGATCACACTAAATCACAAAGTATCTCTAGTTTGATAAAGTAAAATATAGATTTCTTTTTAAAAATGTCAACCAGCTGTTTATGTACAGCTGTTTCAATAATATATGCGTTCATATTATAGATTTGGTGACATATCTGAATAATTATAAAGAAGATATCTCCAAGCCAAACTATATTTTTTGTGACTACCTACTTGTTCATGAGGGCGAAGAAATTATTTCATGGGAAGAGTACTCCACTCCTCTGCTTGAAATAGAATCCCTTATGCTTGGACAACCTGGCTTGGGCAACCTGGAAGGTAGGACGTTATAGCAGACAATTTTGTGTACTATGATTAGGTCAGACCATAGGTGATGTAGCCTACGGTCTGACCTAAGCATAGTACACAAAATTGTCTGCTACAATGTCCTGCCTGTCAACTGCTACTTCAGCTTCAACCTCCACAATACATGGGCAAATAATAGATACCAACTCAAGGTAAACTGCTCCAAAATAGATTGCAGAAAATATGTCAGTAACAGAGTGGTCAACACCTGGAATGCTTTACCTGACTCTGTTCTTACATCCTCAAACCCCCACAGTTTCAACCTTAAATTGTCTAGCATCGACTTCACCCACTTCTTAAGAGGTCTGTAAAGAGGGGTGTACATAAGTGGACCAGCGTGCCTTCCGTCCCTGTACTACTGTCACCAATTATTTGTACTCATTTCCCTTGTTCATGTCCATGTTTACAGTTATACCTATTATCTTGTACATGTTTGACAAACTAAACTGATCTACAAACCTAGATAGTCTACAATTGTCTCGCATCTAGGTACTAATCAGACATGATGTTGCTTGAATGCTTGAATGCTAAGTCCAGAGAAATTGGCAATGTGCTACCATTCAAGGTCACAACCCCAGTCCAAAGTAATATTTTGCAACCTTAGATTTCTGATAAATGTTTTTGTTCTGCATTGTAAAGCAAGATTAGCTAAAGTGTATTTGTCTTTGAGGTCACAACTTTGTTAAGACGTCAGGAAGTGATGCATACTTGGCCTTTTCAATTCCCTCCCCTCTCTCCGCCAATTTCTATTTTGGCATCCAAAAGGGTGATTCACTTTCTCCATTATGGTTAGTAGGAAAATGAAATTACACAAATATATTTCAGCAAATGTACTTCACATTCCTTTATTGTAGCCACTCAGAATATTTAGGAATATATTAAAAGTCATAACACAGCAGGATTACAGCAATAGCAATTAGACTTATGTACAATCCCTTAGTGCTTTACAGCACTCTGTGGGCAGTTTACAATGTCAGCATATTGTCCCCGACAATCTGAATCCTCACCTTACCTACCTTGGAAGGATGGAAGGCTGAATCAACTTTGTGCCCCATCAGGCTCAAACTCCAGGCTGTAGTCAGAGTTTACCTGCAATACTGCATTCTAATCACTGCACCACCAGAGCTCTTTATAGTACAAGTAGTATATAGTACCACTGCGCCTCTTCCACCTGACATTAAAAACACACTTGTTTCATGCGGCCGGCCTGGCATAGTTTTTAGAGTTTTTAGTAAGGGTTTTAAATCTAATTTTAGCATGGGGTGTTAAATTTAATCTATTTTTATTCTATTTTTACTGTATTTATTGTTACTGCTTTTACTACTTCCTGTGCACCGCCCTGAGTCCCGTCAGGGAGATAGGGCGGTATACAAATGTAATAAGTAAGAATAAGAACATATAGTAGTATATAATAAAAGAAAGATACAAGAATAATTTATAAAAAATATTCTAGAACATTGACCTCTCTGTTAAAAATTGAACAGTTCACCAGACAAAATGTGTGTCAGAATAAAATCTACCATCTCTCTCTCATCTCTCTCTCTCTCTCTCTCTCTCTCTCTCTCTCTCTCTCTCTCTCTCTCTCTCTCTCTCTCTCTCCCTCCCTCCCTCCCTCCCTCCCTCCCTACCTACCTACCTACCTACCTACCTACCTACCTACCTACCTACCTACCTACCTAAAATTTGGCTTTAAATCTTTGGCTTTAAATCTTTGGCTTTAAATCTTTGGCTTTAAATCTTTGACTTTAAATCTTTGGCTTTAAATCTTTGGCTTTAAACTTTTCTACATTATTAGCAAGTCAATGGAAGATTAAGGAAGGAGGATAACAAAACAACAAAATGTATAATTTGAATACAATGTCAGAGATCCTTTCCAGTCCTGTAGCCATTCATACTGGGGCAGAACTTCTCATATGAATTAGAAATAGGTTCATATAGCAGAAAATGATGTTTTATAATAGTTACAAACCCCACATCTTGAAAGTATTTACAGTAATTTATGTTAACCCCAAATTATACCTAGAAACAACCTGAAAAGTGGTGCAACTAAGTTTTTAAAGTGTTGTTGCTTCTAACAAAGCACACCTATTCATCAGACAAAATGATGATACATATCTTTAGTAGTATTGCCCAACTCTTCAGCACTCTGATGGCCTGTATAAAATTAGACGCAGACCAGTGGTGGGATTCAAATTGTTTTACTACTGGTTCTGTGGGCGTGGCTTGGTGGGTGTGGCAGGGGAAGGATACTGTAAAATCCCCATTTCCTCCCAATCAGCTGGGACTCGGGAGGCAGAGAATAGATGGGGGCAGGGCAAATCAGAGGTAGTATTTACTGGTGTTCTCTGAACTACTCAAAATTACTGGTTCTCCAGAACGGGTCAGAACCTTCTGAATATCACCTCTGCTGCAGACCCATTGGACATGAGAATCATTTCTCTCTCTTTCTAGTTCATCCCCCTTCCTCCACTGGAGTCTGATTCTCTTCAATATGGGGTAAAAACACCATGGGAGGGCACATGTTAGGTTACCACTATTTGCTTGATGGTGATTAGAATATTTAGATCCAGCGTTGTTTTTCATTTTTAAGATTTGGGGTTTTGTTTTTTGAAGAGATGGGGATTCATGATCAAAATGGATTTCATGGGCAGGGGCATAGGGTGTCCAGGAGCAGAGCCTTCTCTGACACTTCCTGCCCTTTGGAACATCTTGACCCCATGAGTGAGGGTGGCTCTCACCTTCCTGACCTTCCACAAGAAGTTGAAGACCCGGGTCTGCCACTTGGCCTGAGCCTCCAATGGAGACAGATGATAATAACAGATCCCATATCACCTCCCTCACTCAACCTACACCCTCCACACATTTTTTAGCTTTATTTATGGCTAATAATTAGTATTTTTATAGTGTTTTACTCGTGACGTATACATATTATTGCATCGTTTTGTTCTTTTTAATACCGTAAGCTTTTGGAAATCATTTTGTGGTTGAGATGGACAGCAAATAAATGTTATTAACTGAATAAATTTAATAAATAAATGATATGAATGTGCCTGGGGAGCGAGCAGTTTTCACTCAGCAACCCAATGACCGTCCTCCAGAGGACTCTGTCCGCCATTTACTTTTGGATTATGGCGTTTTCAAAGCTCAAGCTCAAGCTCAATTATGGCTCAAAGCCTCATCTGACCCTTGGGACAATCAAAGTTGCACATTTCTGCTCAAGCGTAGTGTCAGCCAAAGAGACCAATGCAATCTGGCCTTCTGTAGATGTTTCTGTCTCTCTTAATGGCATTTGCCAGCTCCTCTTTTTCTCCTTCAGGGGACAGTAACTGTTGCATTACAGAGTCATTACAGTAACATCTGGCCCATCAAAATGTTTCCAGAAACAGGATGATGCTGGAATGATTTTGCTATATGAAAGGCATATCTAGTTTCTTGAAAAGGTTATACATATGCATACACATAGATAGTTACCAACATATATTTCACTTTACTGGCACTCTTGTATTGTTGTAATCTATAAAAGCTCTACTCACTCACTTTTTTTCAGACTCATATCCTTTATTTCTTCGTTCCTTCTTTAATTCCCTCCCTCCTTCCAATAGCCACTTATCAAGGGACTCAGTGACTTATCCAACAGACCTGGAGCCCAAGATGAACATATGAGAACCAATCATCTTATTTTGCAGATCTCTGGGGAAATTTTAGGCCTTGGTTTCCTAGTAATTATATTTGACCAATCAATTAAATAGAATAGATTATTGAATAGAGCAAGTTATTTGGACTGTAAAAGAAATGAACTCTAGTTAATCTGAAATGTGTAGATGTAGACCCACACCAATTGGAAACTACCACACTAGTTGGAAACAAGTGAGAAGGAAGTGTATGCAGGTAGTATGTTCTATTAATAAATGCCCATTTTACTCAAACTACTTGTTTGACATGTATACTGTCCATGCTCCAGTGATTATTGAGAAATAAAGTTTTATTACAGTCATTTTATTCTATTGTTTTTTTTTGCAGAAGCCAGTTTTCTTCAACAGTTTGAAGAGATTTGAAGACATATTCTTTCCAATCAAGATAAAAGATCAAGCACCATAACAACTGATCATAAATTTGCCCATTAGTAGCTGGCAGAGACTTTGGGCAATATCCCTTTAGAATTGACCTTAATAGGATTCTATTTCCATTTGCAGATGACTTTATCCATTCAAGGGGGACTGCCCATTACGAAGGGTCAATTGCTCCAGATCCCAGGTATACCTCAGGTAGAACTTCCAGTTTGAATAATTCATTCAACATATTACACTAAACTAAACCAATGCTTCTCTAAGTTACATAATGCACTACCATTAGTGGGATTTCCTGGTTATGTGTCTTTCACAGCTGTACATGATTGCTGCTTCATTGTTGTTTCATTGTTGTTTTGTTTTTGTTTTACTTAGGCTTAAGTTGTGAGCTAACTCTAAGTGGTTTACATTCCCACTTTCAATATAAAAAAAAGAAAATGAAAAAAAAAGAATTAATATAGATCATGTTCTTGCTTTAGTAGACTACTATTTGCTGTCTTCCATTCTGTAGGTTGAGTTGTAGTTCATTTCATCCAGAAGCCACTAATCTAAAAATGAATTAGGGAGACTGCATAGCAGATGAACGCAAAAAAGCCGATATGATTTATTTTTTTAATTATTGTCTTGGCTACTTAAAATATAATTTTAATATGTTGTAAGCCATCTAGGGAAACTTGAGTTGAGGAATAGCAAAATAACAAACAAATAAACTTATTCTCAGTACTGTTCCTAAAATGCCACTGAACATATTTATATTATGATTTCAAATTATATGGCATATATCTATAATCCAGAATAAAAACAAAAAATGCACAATCATCATCGATTCAAGTACTCTTACTTACTCACTAAGCCAAAAGCCTAACCTCATGCCATAAGCAAATGCTTCACTTACATAAAATAATCTTCTGGGAGATTAACAGTAAAGCAAACAATTAACATGACTGTCCTTCAAATGCTTAGAATGAACAAAAATCATCTATTCTGTTCACTGTGTTGAAGGAAATTTAAATGGAATGCATCTTTAATAGTAGACCTCCTCTAGTTCTGGCAATCACTGATGCCCTAGTGGAAATGTAGGGAGCAACAGCACTCACTGAATTTAACAAATTCAGAGATAAAACTTAATATCTTCATAAATGATTTAGATAAGGGCATAGAATTTGCAGATGACACCAAACTAGCCAGAATAGCCAACACCGCAGAAGATAGGCTCAAAATGCAGATAGATCTTGATAGGCTTGAACACTGGGCCCTATCTAACAAAATGAAATTCAGTGTAGAAAAAAGTAAGGTTTTACACTTAGGCAAGAAAAACCAAATGTATAGGTACAAACTAGATAAAGCTTGGCTCAACAGCAATGACTGTGAGACGGATCTTGGAGTCCTAGTAGACAATCGCTTAAATATGAGACAGCAATGTGCTGCAGCTGCCAAAAAAGCCAATGCCATCTTAGGCTGCATTAACAGAAGGACAGAATCAAGAACACATGAAGCGTTAAGGAGTTTTGTTCCATTTTATGACATTTCTTGCCACAGTTGTTAAAGGAATCATTGCAGTTGTTAAATTAGTAACAATTGTTCTTAAGTGAATCTGGCTTCTCCATTGACTTTGTCTGTCAGAAGGTCATAAACGTTGATCACATGCTCCTAGGGTACTCTAACTGTTATAAATATGAATCAGTTGCCAAGTGTCAGAATTTTGGTCCTATGACCATGTGGAGGCCACAACAGTTCAGCATTCCACTATTGTACAGATTATTTTCCCTCATAGTTAAGCAAATTCAAGAAAATGGCAAGTGTACCCATTTGGGTCTTAGTTTATATGACAATGGAAATTATTTAGTCTCTTCATTAATCTACTTGAGCACTGATATAATGTATCCCAACAATCTTCATTTTTCAGGCTGATTATCGCAAGTTATTTTAGCCTGCTTTGCAACATTCCTAAGTGTGAGAAATGGTCAAAAGTCCGTTTTTTCAGTGCCAATGTAACTTTGAACAGTTAGTAAACACTGTTGTAAATCAAGGATTTAAATTCATTTATGTAAATTCATTTATTCTCTCCCTCTGGCATATTTGTTTTCTCTTTTACTCTCTCTTCCCATTCCTTCTTCACCAGTGGTTAGTAAGATGAAGATGGAATTGCTTTGATCTCATTGCTAGACTTATTAAACAAACAATGAGCATTTCAGGATTAAATGAATCTAGACAGGAGCTGGATGACCAGAAACCATAAGAATGTACACAGATTATAATATATTTTGCAGCTTCCAAGCTTCTTCTAATAATAAACTTACATTTGGTGGATTCTAGGTGAGACAACTTCACTTCTAAAGTAAATATACAGTCTCTTTTTGCCTGAAGTTTGTATATTTTAATAATATTCAATCTTTAATACTGATTTTAAATATTTTATGATTGTTTTATTATATTCCTGTGAAATGGGTGGCCATATAAAAATAAATAGATGATAGATAGATAGATAGATAGATAGATAGATAGATAGATAGATAGATAGATAGATAGATAGATAGATAGATAGATAGATAGATAGATAGATAGATAGGCAGGCAGGCAGGCAGGCAGGCAGGCAGGCAGGCAGGCAGGCAGGCAGGCAGGCAGGCAGGCAGGCAGGCAGGCAGGCAGGCAGGCAGGCAGGCAGGCAGGCAGGCAGGCAGGCAGGCAGGCAGACAGACAGACAGACAGACAGACAGACAGGAGAGTGGGTGAGAGAGAGGGAGACTGAGACAGAGCGATGGACAGAGAAGAGTGGTGCAGTGGTCTAGAAGTGGATCTCTCACCTCACAAGCAGGAGTCTGTGAGTTAAAATTCTACATAAATGCAGATATTTCTCTCTTTGGCCACTCTGAGAAGATATTGGCAACAGGAAGAGCATCTGGCCATTAAAACACTCTGTTATCTACATTCAGTTGTCCAGATTCCACCCCACAAGGATGGGTTTGTTAAATACAATAATACAATAGCAGAGTTGGAAGGGACCTTGTAGGTCTTCTAGTCCAACCCCCTGCGTGGGCAGGAACCTTATACCATTTCAGACAAATGGCTATCTAACATCTTCTTAAAGACTTAGAGGGTTGGGGCATTCACAACTTCTGGAGGCAAGCTGTTCCAGAGGTTAATTGTTCTAACTGTCAGGAAATTTCTCCTTAGTTCTAAGTTGCTTCTCTCCTTGATTAGTTTCCACCCATTGCTTCTTGTCCTGCCCCCAGGTGCCTTGGAGAATAGTTCGACTGCCTCTTCTTTGTGGCACCCTCTGAGATATCGGAACACTGCTATCATGTCTCCCCTGGTCCTTCTCTTCATCAAACTAGACATACCCAGTTCCTGCAACCGTTCTTCATATGTTTTAGCCTCCAGTCCCCTAATCATCTTGGTTGCTCTTCTCTGCACTCTTTCCAGAGTCTCCATGTCTTTTCTACATCGTGGCGACCAAAACTGTATGCCGTATTCCAAGTGTGGTCTTACCAAGGCATTGTAAAGTGGTATTAACACTTCACGTGATCTTGATTCTATCAATCTGTTTATGCAGCCTAGAACTGTGTTGGCTTTTTTGGCAGCTGCTGCACACTGCTGGCTCATATTTAAATGGTTGTCCACTAGGATTCCAAGATCCCTCTCACAGTTGCTACTATTGAGCAAGGTACCACCTATACTGTACCTGTGCATTTTGTTTTTCTTGCCTAAATGTAGAACCTTACTTTTTTCACAATTGAATTTCATTTTGTTAGATAGTGCCCAATGTTCAAGTTTGTCAAGATCCTTCTGTATCTTAAGCCTATCTTGTGGAGTGTTGGCTATTCCTGCCAGCTTGGTGTCATCTGCAAATTTGATGAGTTCCCCATTTATCCCCTCATCCAAATGATTGATGAAGATGTTGAAGAGTACTGGGCCTAAAACAGAGCCTTGGGGTGCTCCACTGCATACTTTCTTCCATGTAGATGCATACTTCTTCCATGTAGATATGATAGATAGATGACAGACAGACAGACAGACAGACAGACAGACAGACAGATATTACAATCTAACCCACTACAGTGTCATGTATAATATGACTCTGAGAACTTTAAAGGCACATAGCCACATAAAGTATACCCAGCCCTGGCCTAGTCAGCATCAGAGGACCAAATGAACCTTTAAATTATTATTAAGTTTAAATGGATCCAAATCAGTAATTTAATGAGCAGTTTCAAGAAAGAAAGATTCAGCCAGTTCTTTATGTACACAAAAAAGACACCCAAGAATGATATGATTTCTTCTAGTTGAAAGACACTACCCATACAGGCCAAAGATATATTTGAGCATGGCCTTTGAAGCAACCTCTTCACAAGAATAGCAATAATACGTAAACTTATATACCACTCTCTAAGCTGTTTACAGAGTCAGCATATTGCCCACAACAATGTGGGTCCTCATTTTACCGACCTCGGAAGGATGGAAGGCTGAGTCAACCTTGAGCCTGGTGAGATTTGGCAAACTGCTGGCAGCCAGTGAGCAGCAGAAGTAGCCTGTAGTACTTCACTCTAACCACTGCGCCACCATGGCTCTTGACAATTGTACTGGTACTGAATTTTTCTGGTGATACTGGGCTAGTGACGTGACAAAAAGAGCATTTGAGAGTTCCCTGTGTTGAAAAAGTAGAACCAATCTTTCAACTTTTATCTTTCTAATGATGAAGCCAGCACCCAACCAATTGGACACTAAAATAATTGACTCTACTTTGTGCAGTTACTGTTAGATTTTGTCTAAAACAAAAAATATAGATAATTTGAAATAAAAAAACTGTTGGACTAATGTCAGCTACCTCTGAATTTCATGTTTCATTGAACTGGTATCCATAAATATATGGAGTAAAGAGAATGAAGCTATGTTTGTTGTGACTTTCATTGTAAGATATCCTCTTACACTTTCAAAGGTTGATAGCAGAGGTTAGGGCTAAATCAGAGATTATCTCTTGAGTAGTGAAGTGACATAAAATTACATTTCTTACTAGGGCTTTGGAGTGCTTTTGATTCAATTTCCCACACACTGTAAAGCACATTTTGGAGATCAAATCTGAAATGCTGCACAGCCCAATTTCTTTCTTACAATAAATTTTATTGAGAATCTAGATGATTATGATTCTTTTATCCCTATAACATTCTTTTCTATTGTTGCTTGTGAAATGTGTGTGTGTGTGTGTGTGTGTGTGTACATTCATAGATACATAAACACACACGCACTGTCTTCTACTGTTGCATGTATCAATATCATTCTTTTCCTGTATTCATATTTGAATTATATTCTATTGGTGCCTTAAGCACTCCACCATATTTCTTTTATTATAATTACATAGCTTTAAGGATTCTGAGTTCACTTGACTCATAGCTCCGTAGGAAAAAAAACATCCTTTAAAAACACTTGTCAATTTAAATTTAGCCTAAAACAGACCTTACATTACTTGCTACTAAAATTAATTATCTACAATGCTACAGGAGTAAAATAATATTGTTTTAACATTTGTACTCTGAGGCTGCCCATGCTTTTCAGTGTAAAGATGATTTCTTGGAAAAGTGATTAGAATATTAAATCTCAATAAAAGTAGGCATTAGCCGATGATCTTGTCATTATGTTGAGTACCCATCGATTCACCCCAGCACTCCTAGTGATTTCACAAAGGCTATTATCTCATGGCTATATCCCTATCTTTAGTGCTTATTACGTTAAATAAAAGATGTTAATAGTTTCTGAGAATCCCAGGAGGCACAGAGAATTTGTAAGGCAAAGAAGAGCCGCCTCTGAATTTCAAAGCTTGCATTAAATTTTCTGACAAATGCTTGAAACTCTCAGTGGATTAGTAGTAAATCAAAGTAAATTTTAGGCTGATTTTATATTGCAATAACCAGGTGGGTTGCCTTATTATTACTATTTATTAAATTAGAGGGTTCTTATAGTTGCACATTATGCCTGAATCTACAGCCCATGGTTTTCATTCTAAATCTAAACAATGGCAAAGAGCCATTGACTTGATGGACATTTTTGAAACAGAAGGACAGAAAGTTAGACAGATGCTATAATTAGGCCTGTCCAAAGCATTCATACTAAAAGTACAATTTTTTTTTTTAAAAAATCTACCAAGTATTAACGTCCATGGCAAAACCAGTAACGCCATCAGCCTGTGTGTATTTATGTCACAGTAAACCAAATGAAGAACAGAGACATACTTCCAAGCATGTATGCAAATACAGAACTGAATTGTAACATTCAAATTCTACTCACCTCGTGATTCTTTTTCTATTTTCATTCCATATAAAGATCTCATATCTTCCCATTGTGATGGGTTTGTTTTGCCAGTGTGAGAATTAGTTACATTGAAGTCAAAGGAAGGCAAGCTGATATTAGAATCAGCCATTATAAAAGCAATCACAACCAGCTTGTTGGCCTTCCTGAGAACAGAAGGCTGACCTTATCTAGTATAGTTCTCTGTGTATTCTTATATTCTTAATTCCCAACTAGTGTTGTGTGAGGCTAATTAGAATGAAAGAGTGTTGGGCTTTTTGATAACTGAGTAAAAATAAATGTATTTCTATGTTCTTTTGTTGTATTTATGTATTGCTCTATAATAATTTATATGGACATCAGTTGTTACACGGAAAACACAGAAAACCCAAGCAAAAATGGGAAGTGGTGGAAATAAAAATACAATATAAATATATAAACAACCATTTTTCAATCTTTTTATGTCCTCCACAATAATTCCATTTTTATCAGCTGCCAGAAAGCAGTAATGTGGGTCCTAACCTGAGCTCAAGAAGCTGTTCTACAGCACTTTTACGGGTGAAAAACATTTTCTGTCCTTCTCTGTGCCTTTCACCTCACAAAATTGGGAGACTACTAAAAAAAAAGTATAGGGTGCATATACTGAAAGAATAAAGAGGTCATAGAGATGATCCTGTAAGTATCTAGGAATTTTATCATTCTGAGCATCTGATCCTATCAGTTTTCTATCACATTGTACTTCATCTGTTTCATTTGAGCTTGACTAACCATAATTAGTTCTAGAAAAAAAAATGTTGTCGTCATCAGAAGGTTTTGGAGAATTGTTTCCAATATATATTTTTAAGGCCCAGCCCATAAAATTTTTGGATTTATAAAACACCTCAGAAAAGTTTTGAGTAATGGTGAATGCAGAAGGATCCACATAGTTTTGGAACATACATTCACACCCAGACTTATGCACACGGTTCTGATGTTTCTGCTGATTAAATATACATACAAATGCAAGAGGCAATCACTCATACAAATCGCATTTGTTCTGCTGCCTGGGTAATAAACCAAAATTATCACAGAAAAAATTGGAGAGAGAAAGAAGCATTGCATGTTCAGGAGCATTGCTTTAAAGCCTTTTAAAATAAATACACCCTATGAGAGCCACCAGATTAAGAGATTTGAACCTATTTTTTTCCTGCATATTCAAACCACATGTACAATATTGAATATTTACCAAACTCTGTAATAAAAATATGCAATGCTGTTGAATTTATCACCATTTTTGAATGGGAAAGAATAACTATTTTATTGGCCTTCTGCTCACAATTTTAAAATGTGTAAAGTGACTCCATACTGGTCCTGAGCTCATCCTACACACACACACACACCACACACACCACACACACACACACACACACACAGGGAGAGAGAGAGAGAGAGAGAGAGAGAGAGAGAGAGAGAGAGAGAGAGAGAGAGAGAGAGAGAGAGAGAGAGAGAGATTGTTGAGTCCCCAAGCCTATGTCCCAGACAACTCGTCTGGTAACCTATGAGTCACCGCATTCCGGAGCTGAGCCAGCAGCTGCAGTGATTAACAGAGACAAGCTGTCTGGAATCTGTCTGGAAAGGAGTTACAATGTTGCAACTGCTTGCTAGGAGTTTCCTGCCTGGTAACTCTATATAAGAGGTTGCCAGAGAAGAAACCTTGCCAGTTGAATCTTGTGTGTGTTGTGAATAGTGTGAATAAACGTTCCTGTTGTTTTGACCATGCCTGAGTCGGAATCCTTTGTATGATCTAACAGAGATGATATATGATATATAAATGAGATAGATAAATATATCTCAACTTGGAAGGTATAGCTCCTCGCTTCCAAGCTTTCATTTATTGTCTTAGTGACATCTGCTTTTTAACATTCTTGATGGGGGTAGGCTTTTTATCATTTATAGATGTTTTAACCATTATTTTCTTGCTTTTATTAAAGTAAGTCACATAGAGATTCTGATGAAGTGGCATACAAATGTAAATGATAACTAATCAATCATCAGGGAATAGACAACTAAGAAGAATGGAGAAGCCTAGTTCTTGATTGGGATTGTGAGTGACAGATCCTTCAGGAGTCTGATATAGCCAAAGAAGCTGTAATAGAGACTAAAAAGGTAAAAAGTTTCCCCTGTCTAGTCGTGTCTGACTGTGTGTGTGTGTGTGTGTGTGTGTGTGTGTGTCCATGTTTATCTCTGTTTTTTAGCTGAGGGAGCAGCGGTGGTATTCAGTAGGTTCTGATCAGTTCTGGAGAACCGGTTGTGGAAATTTTGAGTAGTTTGGCGAACAGGTAAATACCACCTCTGACTGGTCCCACCCCCATCTATTCTCTGCCTCCTGAGTCCCAGCTGATAAGGAGGAAATGGGGTTTTTGCAGTAACTTTCCCCTGGAATGGGGTGGGAATGGAGATTTTACAGTATCTTTCCCCTGCCACACCCACCAAGCCATGCCATGCCCACCAAGTCACGCCCATAGAACTGGTGATAAAAAAATTTGAATCCCACTACTGCAAGGGAGCCCAAAAACATTTCTGTAATAGAGAATAGATACAAACAAATATAGCAGTTGTATTTTTTCCAACTTTCTAGTTAGCGGAAAATCAGGAGAAAGTTCTAAAATAGCATGAAGATCCTTTGGAAACTAAAGCTTTCTGGGAATAATTTTCCCCAAATCCAGGATATTTGCACATTTTGAATAATTTTTTCTTCTTCTAAGTTTCTTCAGTTAATAACCATGTAGCCTGTTCGCCATCAAACATGCTTGTAACATGTTTGATGAAATTAGTAGACAATGTTGAGCCTTGCAAAGAGGCACTTTTAATGGGCTTGCGTAATAGTAACTCAACCATTAGTCATCCAACTAGACATAATTCTTTTGGGCAAAAAAAATAATAATATATAGGACAACAGAAGCTATTAGGTATGACTTTCAGGATAAGGATTTTATGGACAAGGCTTTCCCTCCTTTAATATGCTTGCTCTGTAACAAATTGAAGGTGGGACTGCAGTGAGCTTTGAGATAACATCTGGCCGTATGACCTATAGACTCTCATTTACCATAACCCATTTGATTATCTAATATTCCAGTTCCAGGATTATACCCATCAATTTGATGCATCTTGGTAGAAGCAAAGACAGAACAATGGTCTGACAGCCTATTTGCACACTAGAAAAGCTTGACATTCTAGCCCACTTCAATATTTTTGCTAATGGGGAGTATAATACAATGGGGAGTATAATAAACAAACAAACAAAAACATTGTGTGGTTGAAATCATGCTGCACGATAAATCATATTATAATCATTTCAGAAAGTGATGCTTAAGTATGGTATTTTTATACAATTCCTTTGAAAATACTTCTCTGAGAACTATACTGCCACTTCAGCCATAGATAAGTATCTCCCTATATTACTTAGGCAATGACTGGGTTCATTTACTTTATTACCTTATAATGTTGCTTGGCTGGTTCATCATGAAGCCAGCCATTGTGGGGTTGTAAACCAGACTTTACTGCTTAGTGTTCTGTATAAACCAAGCAACTAAATGTATTCACTAAATCATGGTGAAAACAAAATGAAACATATGGCTTAGCAGAATTAATCAATGTAACCAGTGCTCCAAAGTTTCAAGTTATTGACCAGATCAGAATGAACATGTTCTATGGAAGGATTTCCTACCACATTGCAATTTCGATTCCATTCTGTAGGCAGGTGAGGAAATGGCTTTCAGGTATTTTAACAAGGGGCTCTGGTGTGTGAAAGAGGTATGTTAACATGAGCATCATTCAATTTTTTTTACTACCAGTTCTATGGGTGTGGCTTGTTGAGCGTGATGTGGCTTGGTGGGCATGGCTTGGTGGGCATGGCTTGGTGGGCATGGCAGGGGAAGGATATGGCAAAAGTACCATCTATACGCTGACGACACCCAGCTGTATATATCTACCCCAGACCACCCCAACGATGCCGTAGCGGTGATGTGCCAGTGCCTGGAAGCCGTGCGGATCTGGATGGGAAGTAACGGACTCAAGCTAAACCCGACCAAGACCGAGTGGCTGTGGTTTCCGGCTGCCCGATTCAACCAGCTCACTCCATCGCTGGCCATAGGGGGCGAACATCTTGCCCCTGTGGATGGGGCGCGCAATTTGGGTGTCCTCCTGGATACCCGGCTGTCAATGGAAGATCAGGTGACAGCCGTGGCCAGGAGGGCGTTTTACCAGGTTCGCCTGGTACGCCAATTGCGCCCCCTATTGGATCGGGACACCCTTCGCACAGTCACTCATGCCCTCGTGACATCCCGACTGGACTATTGCAACTCTCTCTACATGGGGCTTCCCTTGAGGTGCACCCGGAGACTTCAGCTAGTCCAGAATGCAGCCGCGCGAGCAATTATGGGTACCACAAGGTACACCCATGTAACACCGCTCTTGCGCGAGCTGCACTGGCTGCCTGTCGTCTTCCGGGTGCGCTTCAAGGTATTAACTATCATCTTTAAGGCGCTCCATGGCTCGGGACCTAGCTACTTGCGGGATCGGATCCTGCCTCATACATCCTCACGACCGATTCGCTCCCACAGAGAGGGACTTCTCCGGGTGCCGTCCACTAGACTCTGTCAGCGGGCGACACCCAGGGGAAGGGCTCTCTCTGTGGCGGGCCCAGCCCTCTGGAACGACCTCCCTCCCGATATTAGGACCACCACGGACCTCCGCTCCTTCCGTCTTAAATTGAAAACACACTTTTTCTGCCTTGCCGGCCTGGGATAGCTACTCCTCTGTTTTTAGGGTTTTTTGGGGATTTTTAGTTAGATAGTTTTAATGGGTATTTTAGCACAGGTTACTTAATTTAATTTATTTTTAATGAAATATGTATATAGCCATTGTTCTTATTTCTCCTGTGCACCGCCCCGAGTCCCTGTGGGGAGAGGGTGCGGTTTATAAGAAATAAATTATTATTATTATTATTATTAAAATCCCCATTCCAATCAGATGGGACGAGGGAGGCACAGAATATATGGGGGCGGGGCAAATCAGAGGTAGTATTTACCGGTTCTCCAAACTACTCAAAATTTCCCCTACCAGTTCTCCAGAACTGGTCAGAATCTGCTGAATACCACCTCTGGCATCATAAAAGAACTCTATTTTAAGTAATAATTTACTCTTTTTCTTACTTGATAGCTATTTGCTTATGAGCCTCAAGGATTCAGGAATGTCACTGTTTGGTTTTGGTGCCAAAATTGATTTCCATCAAAACAATCCATAAGTTAAACAGTATGATCATAATGCAGTTCTTGATAGTAAACATCCTGTTTGGGGCCCATTATTTCAGTGGGGAAGAACTGCACTGCTGCCATTCTGTCTTGTTTCTAGAGTGAATGATTCAGGAAACATTTATCTGTATTCACATTAAAGTAGACTGAATAGATTTCATCCTAAATACAGTCTATGTCAATGCTCTTACACGTTATGGTGCATTTGAAATACCTTTACCTACATAAGATAGATAATTCTTCTGGTATCATGTGCCAACAGTGTATCATATTGCAAAAATCCTATTTAAGATCATAACATA
This sequence comes from Rhabdophis nuchalis, assembly GCA_039707465.1. Classification (NCBI taxonomy): domain Eukaryota; kingdom Metazoa; phylum Chordata; class Lepidosauria; order Squamata; family Natricidae; genus Rhabdophis; species Rhabdophis nuchalis. The sequence continues at coordinate 60,757,149 of CM077643.1, read as the reverse complement.
ATGTTATGGAGAGCAGTGAACACTTCAGTTGGTCAAAAATGCAGTAGCATGTGCACTTCCTGAACAATTTCAATATTGATGTATTGCGACAGAAGCTGTACAGTGTGCAATGCAAAGGAGAGTATCAGAAATTTCAACCAAAAATCTCCCACTCCAGGAGGCTGTGACAGAAGAGACCTGATGTTAGGCATTCCTCACTGACATGTCTTTCCACAAGCTGGGGATAAAATCTGTCTCTTCTGGAAGTCTGTGGGCTTGCCTGTGGAGTCATCAGCGCCAATATAGTTGTCATGTATTAATATATTATGTTGTATTATTTATTACTAATGAATTATTTTACTATTAATACCTGTGAACTGCACTAGGAAAAGAGGGAGAGGGAGAGGAAGGAGAGATAGAGGAAGGAAAGAAAGAAACACAGAGAGAGAGGGGGGAGGGAGGGAGGGGGAGGGAGGGGGAAGGAGGGAGGGAGGGAGGGAGGGAGGGAGGGAGGGAGGGAGGGAGGGAGGGGGAAGGAAGGAAGGAAGGAAGGAAGAATATTCTGGTATAAAGCACTTCCGATGCCCTAAAACACCAAATACTCTTGTAGAATCTCTTGTGTCAATTATACACAAAGGACATATTTTAAAAAAATATATGTTTGACAGCTTTCTGTATTTTCATATGAAGTCTCTTCTTTTCAAATCCACGCGAGGAATAGAGAACAGTACCAAAACCTTGAACATTCAAGCACCACTGAAGCACCACAAAGCTTTGACTTTTAATTAAACATATTGTTTATTTGTTTTTAAAATCTCCACTTTGAAAAGAAAGCTTTGACCTCCATAACATTCTGGCCATATTGAAATGAAGTGTAGAGTACATTTTCATCTCCCAGAAAAAGAGCCTGCAGTAGATTTTTTTTTTTCCAGGGATAACGGCTGGCAATAAAAAATATTGTGATTTTCATTACACCACGCTCATTTATCACAGAGGGGGGAAAAAATGCAAGGATGAGATCTTCCATGCAAGTTCAGACACATGCCCTTGAGAGCTGAAGAATGACTTTACTAGGCAATTCCAAATGCTAATATCCCCACAGGAGCACAGTTCCAACAGAGGAACCAACCACACTATACAGCCATCATATTCATGTCAGTGAGTGAACATCATGCATCAAGGTGGTTTGATAGCATGATTTTTAGAGTTAACACTGCGTAATCGGCAAGAAGCTGGTGACAAAGAAATTGCAACATTAAGCTTTGGGTATATATGCCCAAAAGGAGAGGAATCCATTTTTTCTGAAAAAATTCAGAATTAAACAATGTATTACTTATATATTAGCATATGCATCTTAGGGTCTTAACTGGGATTCCAGCATAGCTTCTTCTCTTGTCAACCTCTGTTTTTTTTCTTTTGTTGCCAAAGATAATCAGAGGTCCATGCATCTGGGGGGGGGGGGGAAGAATCAGGCTTATTAGCAGTGCTGTGTTAGGAGATAAAAATCAAGTAAGATAAGATCTGAATTTTTAAAAAAAGACCCTATGTAAGCATTAGATAATGGTTCTGGATATATTATATATAATGGATTGGGCTATTTTTTTTGTTCATTTGTTTTTGTCATTATCACTGACTCATATAGGACTCAGAAATGTAAGAAAGCTGATTTTACAGCAGTTGTATAATAATAATAATAATAATAATAATAATAATAATAATAATAATAATAATAATAATAATAATAATAATAATAAATTTAATTTATAGACCGCTTCCTCTCCCCGATTGGTAAGAAAAAGAGTAGACTAAAAGATAAGGAATATATCAATATGTGTATCAGGGAGATTGAAATTTAAGAAGTAAATGTAATTGTTATAAGTGCTTTTGTTCTGATATCTTCTATGATTGTGTAACATACAAATATTGGTAGTCTTTGTTTCCAGCATGCCTGGCAAAGTTTCTTTTTATTTAAGTAATCTGATATTTCTTTCAGATGTCAGACAGACATTTATAATTAAGGAAAGATAATGTTACATATATATTTAAAACTGAATAAGGTACATACAAACCAATTAACAAACTTAAAAAATTAAAACCAGGTAGGGCAGCAAATTTAATTGGCCGAAGAAAAGCATGGATTTGTGTCACTCCTGGATACTATATCGGAGGCCCAGAATGTGTAGAATTTCAACCTAAGTTGTATAAAATTGTTTAAAATATTTAATTAATTCTCTTTTTATTGCATAATAACTATCAAAACACATTTTAGCAGGTTTAAAACAATGATTTCATCACAACTGCAAATACACTAACTTCCTTCCTTTCTTTGTTTGTCACCCATGGTTTTTTTTTAAATAAAAATATTTTATTCCCAATTTTAAATATTTTTAATTAAAACAATTATTTTGAAAAAAAACATTTCAAAAGTAAACATTATACTTGATGGAGATTATGTCCATTATTAACTATTCTGTTTTCTCTTGGCTAAAGGAGGCATCATACAGACAAAATGCATGTCCAATGCAGTCCTGAATAATATAATCCTAGTATCAATTTTTTTCTGCAAAGTGCTCTGATAAAGGGTAATTCACAATGTGGAAGTATTCTATATTAGCTTTCAACTGTTCCAAATTCCTTGTCATAATCGTCACCTTCATTTGGCCAAATTTTGACCTGCTACAGCTTTCTAGTTATGATGTGCTGACTGCACTGCTTCAGTAAAACTGAATAAAAATTACCTCCAATAAACACCCAGGTTATTTGGAAAATTTTCTGATTGGATTGTGGAAAGATTTTCCTCATAAGACTTAACAAACAGGTGTGTTCTGTTCTATTAAAATGAGAAATGACATCATAGAATTCAATTTCTTCCGGGCTTTCCCCCCATCTTTTTTTTTTTTTTTTTGGTAGGTGGAGAGAAATTAGGTTTGGTTTAGGTTTAGGTTTATTGGTTTTTTATACCGCCCTACTCCCAAAGGACTCAGGGCGGTGTACAGCCAAAATAAAAAACAAATATATAAAAGTTAGAAAAAGCTATTAAAAGGCATAATTAAAAACATCGTTAAAATATTGGCCAAAATGTGGAAAAAACCAAACTAACCCTAATTAAAGTAATAAAAATTTAAATTTAAAAATTTGAAAGAGAAAGATTTTGAGACTGCAGCACAAGGTGTGTATGTCAGGGCTAGTTCTTAATTCCAGGGGCAATTCGTTCCAGAGGACAGGTGCTCCCACGGAGAAGGCTCTCCCCCTGGATGTCGCCAGATGACATTGTCTAGCCGACGGCACCATGAGGAGACCCTCTCTATGGGAGCATACGGGCCGGTGGGAGGCTCTATAATATTATAGCAATATTATAATTAAATCAAATAATATCCATCCAAATAATAACAATGCATAGGAAAAATAGCATTTGACAAGGGCCTGTCCCAGTACTGAGAAAACAGTCGGGTTTCCAGAGTCTTCAAGAACATCATCAGAAAAGCCTTTTTTTTTTCCTTTTTGCCTTCCACAACTGTGAGAAGATGGGCGGGAAAGGGAAAAGGGAGGAAAGCAATCAGCACTTGGCACACATGGTTATATGTTTATCCCAAGTCCTGACAATGGGAGAAGAACAAAACTTGGCTCCTTGGGCTCCCCAATTACTAAGTAAAGGACCTGAGGATGTTTGCAGATTGTGAGGAATAACAAGAGACTTACTGTTCATTTGTTATAAGCCTTTTTCTCTAAGTTTATGAATGGCAATGGAAATATTCCTGATCATTACATGTTCTCATTTCTAAACAAACATAATTAACAGAGAATATATAATAGTGCTATCCGTAATATAAAATACTATCTATGCAGATCCAAGAAAGCTTTATTATTATTTTCTCTCTTTCTTTCTCTCTATTTCTGAAGTACACACACACACACACAAAACACCGTTTTTCAGATCTGTGGAGGTTTTCTTGAAAATATTTCTAGGGACTGAGGAAATTTGTTTGGTTTTTTTTTTTTTTGAATAAGATACAATTTTTACTTTAATCCAGTCTTGATGAACTATGTCCTATTTGAAGATTCATTTGCTGAAAATAAATATCTACACTTGTGCTCAAATTTCAGAAAAGCAATTTAGTGGTCACAGCTGGAGCCCAAAGTCATCTGTAATTAAAAATCTATCAACTAAGGATTGTGAAACCAGCCCACTTTGTATTATTTTGGATTAACTGCGCAATTTGTGTTTTATGATTTTTTTTCTGAAAAAAAAATATTAATTCTCCATAAGAAGATGGAATATTCACATTTATACATGTGCTGTGGAAAGGAATATGTGTCTTTGTGAATGAAAAGCAAAAAAAAAAAAATGATAGCAGACATGACCATGTGAAGTCCTGCCTCAATACAATACAATAGCAGAGTTGGAAGGGACCTTGGAGGTCTTCTAGTCCAACCCCCTACGTAGGCAGGAACCTTATACCATTTCAGACAAATGGCTATCCAACATCTTACAATACAATACAATAGCAGAGTTGGAAGGGACCTTGGAGGTCATCTAGTCCAACCCCCTGCCCAGGCAGAAAACCCTATACTATTTCATACAAATGGCTATCCAACATCTTCTTAAAGACTTCCAGGGTTGGGGAAGTCACATTTAACCTAAATGACATCTATAACATACTAAGACATGGGGTTTCAGCTGTGCAATTATGGTCATCCTCATGGAAGCTGCTCTTTAGTTTCTAAAGCTGCAACCTTATGTGGTTTTGTCATGTTTCATTTTTTCCTTTACTTTTCCTCTTATCTCAGAGGAAACTTTATTTTTATAGGATTTATTCCTATGTGTAAGATTGTTAGTTTGGTTTAAAAAAGGAAAAAATCCTATGCCTTACAGTGAATGTGATGTTGCAGTTTTATTTCTTTAAAAATTTAAAGCTGAAGTGTTACTTAAATGTTCACAAAATAAAATGAGGTTGAAGTGCCTGGAGTAAGTCAGAAGAAGGACATGTTGCAGATTACACCAGTATTAGAAACAGTCTTTGCATAGTGATGGCATCCAAAATCAATAAGTTCAAGCAACACAACTATATTGAATGGTCATCAACCATTGATTGAATTCACAAAATAAGATTTGCTACATAGAGAAATGTGCAGCAAAGACAAGAAAGTTCATTTGAGTATGAGTGGAAAAACTAGTTCAGCTTGAACAGCTTTTATACTTTATTGAAATATATTTCCCTAGTCTGGATCTTGGGAAAAAGAATATTTTAATGTCATTTATTTGATTGCTAGTTTGTTTTGAGGACACCTACCTCCAAAAAGACTCTGAAAGTCTTACACTATTAAACAAAATTAAACAGGACAAAACCACATAAATAACATCCCTCCCCCTCCAAACAACAAAAGACACTTACTCCACAAACATCCTAACTTCAGGCCTGAGAGGACAGCCAGATCTTCAGAGACTTAAATAACATTCGAAGTGAGAAGTATGTATGTATGTATGTATGTATGTATGTATGTATGTATGTATGTATGTATGTATGTATATGTAATGCTATTCCAAAGACTAGATGGCAGCATTTAAGTGAAGGGACCCACTCTTTCCAATCATGCAGGATGGGCAAAAACAACTGGAGATAACTGGAGATCACAACTGTCATTTTGCCTCTTTATAAATCTATGGTGAGGCCCCATCTGGAGTATTGTGTACAGTTCTGGTCACCATACCTTCAGAAGAATATTATGGAAATGGAAAAGGTGCAGAGGAGGGCAACCAGAATGATTAGGGGGCTGGAACACCTTCCTTACCATCTGAGGCTGCAACTGCTGGGCCTCTTCACTCTAGAACGACGGCGCCTGAGAGGTGACCTGATTGAAGTCTATAAAATCATGCACGGTGTGGACAAAGTAGAAAAGGAAAAACTGTTTTCCCTATCACACAACACTAGAACTATGGGGCACTCCATGAAACTTTTGGAAGCTAGACCTCAAACAAATAAGAGGAAGTACTTTTTCACCCAGAGGATCACTGGTCTATGGGACTCCCTGCCAGAAGAAGTGGTGACAGCTGTCAGCCTCGACACCTTTAAGAAAGGATTACACGAGTTCATGGAGAACAAGGGTATCAATGGCTATCATTATGGATGCCTAAGGACACCCTCCAGGTTGGAGAGATAGGCAGGATATTTCTCAATGCCATTTGCAGGGAATCATAAGCAGGTGAAGACATCTGCTTGGGAATACCCTGAAGCAAATGATGAGCCACTGTGTGAGACAGAATAATAATAATAATAATAATAATAGTTTAATTTCTTGACCGCTCCTCTCCCCATAGGGACTCGGAGCGGTGCACAGGGAAACTAAAAACCATAAATATACAATCAAGAACATCTTAAAAACAAATTAAATAGTACCTGTGCTAAAATACCCAATCTAAACTAAAATTCCCACTATACACTAAAACCCCATAGAGAGAGACTATCCCAGACCGGCCAAGCAGAAAAAATATGTTTTTAATTTCAGACGGAAGGAGCGGAGGTCCGTGGTCGTTCTAATGTCGGGGGGAAGGTCATTCCAGAGGGCAGGGCCCGCCACAGAGAGAGCCCTTCCCCTGGGCGTCGCCCGCTGACAAAGTCTAGTGGACGGCACCCGGAGAAGTCCCTCTCTGTGGGAGCGAATCGGCCGTGAGGAAGTATGGGGCAGGATCCGATCCCGCAAATAGCTAGGTCCCGAGCCATGGAGCGCTTTAAAGATGATAATTAGTACCTTGAAGCGCACCCGGAAGACGACAGGCAGCCAGTGCAGCTCGCGCAGGAGAGGTGTTACATGGGTAAACCTAGAGGTACCCAGGATTGCCCGCGCGGCTGCGTTCTGGACCATCTGCAGTCTCCGGGTGCACCTCAAGGGAAGCCCCATGTAGAGAGAGTTACAATAGTCCAGTCGAGATGTCACGAGAGCATGAGTGACTGTGCGAAGGGCGTCCCGATCCAATAGGGGGCGCAACTGGCGAACCAGGCGAACCTGGTAAAACGCCCTCCTAGCCACGGCTGGACTGCTGGACTGGATGGGCTGTGGCCTGTTCCAGCAAGGCTATTCTTATGTTCTTATGTTCTTATAAGCAGTCCAAAAAATTACCACCAGAAGGCAACAGAAACCAATGCTTCTGTCAGGAAATAACACCTGTTACTGCCTATGTTGCTGTATTCTGGATGAGCTGTAACTTCCAGATTGTCTTTGGGGTAGACCCATGCAGAACACATCACAATAGTCCAAAACTGAGGTTGCTAAGGAATGAGAGACTATCTGAAGGGCATCCCAGAAGAGAATAGGATGGGTGAGTGGGTCTTCAAATAGTAATTGAAAATGTATAGAAGGTCAATGTAGAGCAAATACAAGCAACCTCCATACCAACACTCTATACTGCAGACCTGTAGATGCATCTGGCACCCAGCAGGAAATGGATCACCCTAAATAGGGCCATAAGGCAGCTATTGACCTTGTTTTGTTGTGGCTGCCTCTTTACTGCTTGACAACTAGCATACATACTAGAAAGGGAGTAAGAAGAGTAACAGACAATGAGTGGTACATTGGAATAATGCTGACAGGCAAATATCTAGGTTAGGAATAGATGCTTATTAACCCTTCTACCAACTGTCATTTACACTAATCTTTCCCCCAAGTCATTTGGAATTAAACTACTGTGGGGGGAAAGGCTTTTGAAGAAAACATTCATTGGGAAAAAGAAAGGAAATGTTTAAATAGTTGTGAGCTCTTTGCAAGGCTGATTTTTCTCAAATTCATTCTAACTTCTCCACAATCCTTTACAATTTTTTTCACATATGTTTGCAGCTGCAAATTGTGCACTTTTCACATGATGCATGTTTTTTGCAAGGAAACTTTCCCTATAACTTTGTGGGCATCCTCTCTGCATATTTCTACTTTCACTTTCCCTAGTAGGAGAAATACAATATCTGAAGGACACCTCTGTTCTGAGCCCCATAAAAATTCAAACATTTGAGGCAGAGATTCTGGGGTGTGTGTATGTATTCACTTACTGTATATGTGTTCATATTAACATAGAATAAGCCAAAGTAGTAAGTGGAAACCAGATATTACCTTGGGCTCAGTATTCAACTTTACAGTCAACTATGAAATGACAAAAGACTCATTTGTACAAGTTACTTTGACATGCACAAAAAAGGTCTATTCCAGATGCATAGAGAGCCTAAACTTGAGAACTGTGTGCTGACTTTGGAGATTGAGGTATCAGTGCATTTCTTGGCACCTGTTAATTCCTTGACTTTTAAGATTTCTTAAAATTAAAATAATTAAATACATATATGAAAAGCAGTTATGTTTCCAAACAAAACACCAGCCTTTAGCACAATTTCATTAAGCTTCCCATAGAACCAACATGGTTTTAATAGGAAGTTTCACATCCTTCCATATCAGCCATCCAATTCTAAATGGGTCCAGCAGCCCAAATGATTACCTATTCAGAATTTGGCCTGCAGATATCCTTCTTCTCTATCCAGTTGTTCCAAAATACTGCTGCTTGTGCCAATCTTGACAGCCTTGCCACAACTTCAGCATCTATGCTGTCCCTCATGAAGCAGCTCTGTGCTGCTCTGCGCTGGCAGATAAAGCTTTTCATTACTGCTTTGATCCTTAAGTTAGACAAGCAGAAATATTTGGCTTCGAGGAGAATTTTGTTCCATCAAGATCAATGTTTTAAATGCTTGGGCTTAACTAGGTTGTGAATTGCATCTTGAGACTTTTGTTGCCTTCTCTTTATATGGAGAGCTTCGGTGCTCCCCAGGTCTCTGATCTAAATGAGGTTGCAAGGTAATCTGCTGAAATAAAGAAATACAAATAGTGGTGAATGGAAACTAATAAAGCAGAATGTATTAAAGTAGTCATTTGCTTCTTGCCAAATGAAGGAAAGCAGCCTGAGAGTATTGGGTTAATTTCAAGGCATCTTATTACCAGAATAATATTAAGAGATTGGAGAGACTTTCAAGTCATGGTAAAAGAACTAAAGAGATTGATTTATAATGAAAGGTTAACAGGAATAGCATAGCACTCCACTGAGGTGGGGTTGTAATAACCAGCTACTGATGTGATAATAACTGACTGCTTAGTTAAAAACAGAAATAAGAGTGTTTGAAAGAGCCAGAAAAGGACAGAATATTTTACAGGGTCATGTTGGGCAGATTCCCAGCTGTTTGACTGCAATAATCATTTACTGCTCTATTTCTTGAGTTTCTAATGCTCAGGTCTAGTCTGGGCTGGGGCGGAACTGCAAATGGCACCTCCTTCTCTCAAACCATACTATAGAGAGAAATTCATTCTTTATGAGCCAAAACACAGCACTAATTAAATAACTAGCCACGTTGTGGAAAACTTCCACTCAAGGCTTCAAATCAAAGGTAATTTGGTTGAATTACCATCTTATCAATCTTGAGAGAGATAGAGCAGTTTGAATAAACAATTCTGAGGGGATTGATGAATCAGATTGTGTCCCTGGTTTGAATCAGGTTGCAAGGACAATTCCCTGGCCTTTCTAACCCAATTTCTTGATTCTTCCTTAAAAAAGAGGTCAGTTCTGCAGATGGTGACAATCAAACTCAAATTATTGTTGGTATTAGAGTTTTAATTCCACCCTTTTATATATAACAGTGAACATATCCAACGTTCCTGCCTCCTGTTTTCACCACAACCCTGTGAGGTGAATTGGGCTGAGAGGGTATGACTGGCCAGATTCACCCAACTTGCTTTCATGCCAAGGACAGGACTAGAGCCTGTTTTCTAAGGCAGCACCTGATCCACTATATCAATAACCCTGATGCTCATTGAAACATAAAACCTGATTTTTATGCACTATTTACAAATTAAGCTTATATGTACCTCTGACTAGTAAAAACATTAAGATATTTTTGAGAAAAGTACAAGCAAGGCTCCTCCACATAAATATATGAATACATTTCTAAAGCTACCAATTTATCTGATAAATTTCTGAGCAGCAAGTTGATGGAGCTGTGAACAGAACAGTGCCCACATTTTTGTTCTTTAGATATACACATGTATTCATCACATTGTGTTGCTTATTTCATTTACAAATTGGGTTTCAGGTTGTGACTAGTTAATAGTTGAAATAGTCAGGCAGGGACAAAGAAAAGCCACCTTTCACCGCCCATCTCAGAGCCCAGAGGAGAGAGTAGAAAAATACATTTTTTATCCAGCCAGACCTAGAAACAATGTTGCAAATAGTCGCATACCACTTTCCCTTGTTAAAGACAGTCCGGGTTGAAGATTTCCGCTTTCTCTTCCAGAGAAGCCATTTTAGAGTGCCGCTTAAGTCCGAGGTTTTTTTTTTGAAAACAAACACCCCCCTCCCAGTCCGTTCAGCCTGGCTGGCAGCAAGGAAAAAAAGTTTTCTTTTTTTAAACTCACTCTCCCTCGCAGCTGAAGCCTCGGCAAGCCTTCCGATCTCTCCGCTCAGCCCTCTCCATTGAAATGAATGGCGCCGACAGCCGTTGGCGAAGGGGAAACCCCCCGCAGCATGTTCCCTCTCACCTAGGTCGCGGAGGGGACCGTTCTCCCCACCGCCGTGAAGAGGAACGTCCCCTCCGAGCCGACCCTACGGGAGACCTCCGGTGACCGGAGTGTCTCGCCCCCGTGGGGGGGTAGAAAAGGCAACAAAGCGGCGAGCGAGCGCTAGGCTCGCCCGTCGCCGCTGGAGCTGGAACCGGAAGCCAGGTTGTGACTAGTTAATGACAGCCCACAGTTTGGATCTGAGTTCCGGGTTGCAACCTACAAGCCACAAAATCTGAGTATAAATGGTATAAATTCCTGGGAGTAGGGACTATTTTGCAGAGATGGGATTATCTCGCTACATAGGAAAAGTGGACAACAGCTGGCTAATCTGGTCAAGGAGTGTTTTATACTAGAATGCAAGGACAGTAATCAAAAGACCATTGGCGAGTAACAAAATGGCAAATAATGGACATAACACAGGAGCAAAGCAAAGTCTTTAGGAAATCACTAGTTTAACATCAAAAGAAATAAAGATACAGTCATAATGGAAAAGGGAAGACAGGGAATCTAACTCATTATTTTAAATATCCCTGCACTAATGCACAAAATATGTGTTAAAAGCAAGATTATCTGGTAGTCATGAGGCAGAAAGGTAAGTATAGTATAATAAGAACTACAGAAACATTGTGGGTGGAATACTAGGCTTGATAGCCTTGTTTCAGAAGAACAGGCAGCTGAAGAAAGAAGGTAATGTAGCATTGAATATCAGGAATTAATTTGTTTGTATAGAGACCCATTGGACAGATGGATGTCAACTCTCCATCTCTGGAAGTTTTTAAGAAAGGGCTGGACAGCTACCTCTTGAGAATGCAATGGTTGGTTTTCCTACACATTGCAGAGGGTTTGATTAAAAGATTCTTGGGGTCCTTTCCATCTCCACAAATTCTCTAAGTGTGAGTTGCTTTTGAGATGTCTTCATGAAATTTGGAGGTGGAAAAAGTGGGAAAACAATGAATTTCTCCAGAGTGGAAAGAGATATTGTTATTGTTAGTTGTGAAGTCATTTCCAACCCATCAGGACCCCATGGACAATGTTCCTCCAGGACTTTCTGTCTTCTACCATCCTCTGGAGTCCATTTAAGCTCATGCCTACTGCTTCAGTGACTCCATCCAGCCACCTCATTCTCTGTCATCCCATTCTTCTTTTGCCCTCAATCTTTCCCAGTACTAGGCTCTTCTCCAGTGAGTCCTTCCTGTGGAGACATTATCCAAAGGTTTATCCAAGGCAGGACTCTTCCTTACTGGTGACAGATTCTTAAAATGTATTTCATTAGAATTTACAGTAACTGAAAGGTAGGAAAGCATTATAGGCTACCAGATGGATGATTCTCTAATAAATTACACAAAGCGACATATCCCTTTACTATCCATAACTAAATAAGTACAAAAACGCCACTAAATTTCACCCAAGTTTTTATCTGAAGGAAATTTCTAAGGCACATTTCCTTCCTCAAATTGAATTGATAGAGGGGAGGGGGACAGGATAATTTCTCAGCCTGGCATTAGCTCAAAATAGGCATTTGCAGAAATCAGCAATTCTCTAGGAGCAATCCTTTTTAATCTAATACATGGAAAAGGGAACAGATTGAGATGACCTCCTGGAGGTTCAAGTCTTTGCTGAAGTGAAAAGGTTACTTTGCCTTACTTACTTTCACAGATCACTGCAAGGTCATTTAAGAGAAACTGAATACTCAGCCCCTCAAACATGGGTGGGCAACTGTGTTTATGCTGAAACAGATTTGTGGACTGAAAATATTCTTTTCTTCTTGCTGAAAATTACAGGACGTAGTTAACGCTGAAATAAAGTTGGGGTAGAAATGAAGAGACTTAATTGCCTCAAAGTAGACACAAAGAACAGTGAAAAGTCATGCTTTTATTGTATACAAAGGATTTGGCACTGGAATTAGAAGGACAGCTGGGTAAATGTATGTAAGCATCATTGATTTGCAGAAATTTTTGGGAGACCAAAACCATCAGTAATTTATTTAGTTTTTACTCTGATTGTCAATCCATCTTTCCCGTTTGCTATTGACCACACTAAAAAGAATGAAAGTTCTCTCTCATCCTGAAGAATAAGAAAATTATTCAATAAGAAAAGTATATTCATAACAGTCTTCTTATTCTCTGTAATCCCTTTTGCACAGAGTAGGATGCGCGCGCGCACACACACACACATATGGCACCATTTAGTCCATTTATTCAAGAGTTTTAATCCATCTTAAAAAAGGTCTATGGCTGCCATAAAGGACAGGGGGTCAACTTCTTCTTTCCAAAACTCCAGAAGGCAAGATGAGAAATAATGAATGGAATCTTGTATAGAATAATATAAGCCACCCAGCCTTGTAATATGAGATGGGTGGCAATTATTTAAATTAAATTTTAAAAAATATGGAATACTCCAGCAAAACAAAATCTAACCATGGAAGACTATAAAATGTCTTACATTTTAAGATGGTTCAAACATCTTAAAAATAGCTTTACTCTAATTAGGTGGAGCAAGGCAGTCCTTTCAGCCCCAGATGTGGCCCACCAGGGCAAACATTATCCTGATACTTCTCGACTTCTGGCTGTTCCTTGCTATTACAATACAATACAATACAATACAATACAATACAATACAATACAATACAATACAATACAATACAATACAATACAATACAATACAATACAATACAATACAATACAATACAATACAATACAATACAATACAATACCAGAGTTGGTAGGGACCTTGGAGGTCTTCTAGTCCAACCACCTGCCTAGGCAGGAACCCTACACCATTTCAGACAAATGGCTATCCAACATCTTCTTAAAGACTTCCAGTTTTGAGACATTCACAACTTCTGGAAGCAAGCTGTTCCACTGATTAATTGTCCTAACTGTCAGGAAATTTCTCCTCAGTTCTAAATTGCTTCTTTCCTTGATTAGTTTACACCCATTGCTTCTTGTTCTACCCTCAGGTGCCTTGGAGAATAGTTTGACCCCCTCTTCTTTGTGACAACCCCTGATATATTGGAACACTGCTATCATGCCCCCCCAGTCCTTCTTTTCATTAAACTAGACATACCCAGTTCCTGCAACCGTTCTTCATGTTTTAGTCTCCAGTCCCCTAATCATTTTTGTTGCTCTTCTCTGCACTCTTTCTAGAGTCTCCACATCTTTTCTACATCATGGCGACCAAGGCATTATAAAGTGGTATTAACACTTCACATGATCTTGATTCTATCCCTCTAGTTATGCAATCTAGAACTGTATTGGCTTTTTTGGCAGCTGCTGCACACTGCTGGCTCATATTTAAATGGTTGTCCACTAGGACTCCAATCTCTCTCTCACAGTTACTACTATTGAGCAAGGTACACCTATACATTACACCTGTGCATTTTGTTTTTCTTGCCTAGATGTAGGACCTTACTTTTTTCACCATTGAATTTCATTTTATTAGATAGTGCCCAATGTTCAAGTTTGAAAAGATCCTTCTGTATCTTAAGCCTATTTTCTGGAGTGTTGGCTATTCCTGCCAGCTTGTGTCGTCTGCAAATTTGATGAGTTCCCCATTTATTCCCTCATCCAAATCATTGATGAAGAGTTGAAGAGTACTAGGCCTAAAACAGAGCCTTGGGGTACTCCATTGCATACTTCTCTCCATGTAGTTGCACTACCATTGAGGACTACACGTTGAGTGTGGTTGGTCAGCCAGTTATGAATCCATCTGGTGGTGATGCTGTCTAACCAACATTATTCTACTTTATCTAGTAGTAGGTTATGGTCTACCTTGTCAAATGCCTTACTGAAGTCCAAGTAAATTATATTGACAGCATTCCTCTGGTCCACTAATTTTGTCACTTTGTCAAAGAATGCAATTAGATTAGTCTGGCATGATCTGTTTTTGACAAACCCATGTTGGCTTTTGGCTATTACTTTGTTTACTTCTTATTCACATAGGGTTGTACTATATGGCATCTTGTTTGCTTTAAATGATTGTTGCCCATAGGTCTAGAGAAGAATGCTGCCTCCAAGCCATTTTTATTGTATAATTCAGTTGGCAATCCAGTTAACTTTTGTGTGAGGAATGGATACCATCTTGTCTTGCTTCAGGAATCAATATGGTTTCATCTGGTCCTGAGCACAGTCCTTTCTGGTTTGTGTGGGGGAATGATTGGTCTACGGAGTAAACTGAAGTAAAACCCAACATCAGCAGTGAAGACGTGGTAACTTATATCTTACTAAGTACTGGAATACATCTGATCTAGTAGTGGGATGCAAAAACATTTACTACTGGTTCTATAGGCATGGCTTGGTGGGCGTGACATGGCTTGGTGGGCATACTGTAAAATCTACATTCTCTTCCCATGCCAGGGGAAAGATACTGCAAAATCCCCATTTCCTCCCGATCAGCTGGGAGGCAGAGAATAGATGGGGACAGGGCCAATGAGAGGTGTTATTTACTGGTTTTCCAAACTGTATCTATTTCACCAAAATTTCCATTACCCTTTCTCCAGAACTGGTCAGAACCTTCTGAATACCACCTTAATCTGAAATGTGCTAGAGATGAATGCAACAACAGGATTTCTTTCTCTTTTTTAAAAAGAATCATTTCACTGTGATGGTATACTTTTCTATACATCCCAACTAAAACATTGCATTAGGAAAGAAATAAGAAATGTATTGGTGGTAATACGTAACTTCAAAGAACCATTTACAATTAAAATTGCTTTCAAAAGGGTCACTCTGTGCTTAGTTCAGGTCAAAAGCACTCTAATTCCTATTTTAATTAGGTATGAGTGAAACATTCCAGCTGTTTGAGGTCTTTCTCTCTAGACTCTAGTATGTCATATCTGAAACATCTGCCCATAGTTACCAAATTATTACAATTTTATTATTTTTCACAGTAAATCTGATTGGTTTCATAGTGAACGTTCTTCTTAAAACTTTCAAACATGGATGAAAATGAACACAAGTAAATACAATGAAGAAGAAAGAAAAAGATCAAAGAAAAAGAAAAGGGTTTTAATATTGTTCATAGCAATTAAGAATACAAATACATTTTATTTTCTCTCTCTAAAGTTACATCATATGACTCTTCTTTCTAAACTCTATCCTGCCTAATCATCAAAACCATAAATCACTTTATTCTTTTTAATTTTACATAAAAAGTCCAGAAGAGGCTTCCAGTCCCCAATAAATATAGTTAATGTCTTTTCTCCAATCAAAGAAGCCAATGTATCTATTTCACCAAATTCTGTCAAATTCACAACCATTCCTCCATAGTGGAAAACGTTGAATCTTTATATATTTAAAGAGGAAAGATTCTGGTTTCAATTGAATATGGATATTTAAAATCTCTGTATCAAAATATGTATTTGATGTTTTAAAATGTTTTAGCTTTTTTAACATGTCCACCAAACATGATAAAATGTTCATATTGGTCACATTTTGAGCACACTTTTAAATTTCCTTTATGCATTCTATATTTTTTGTACAGTATCATAAATCAACAATACATTATTTTATTTTTGAAGTAATAGCAAAATGTTAATTTCAACCATTTAATGACATATTTTCAAATTCATCCATCGTTATATTATAACCAAAATTCTTAGCCCACTTTATTGCATATTCTTTAATTTGTTCTTCTGTTTCAAATTTCAACAAAAGTTTATACACTTTAGCAATTATAAGTTCATCATCAATTGTTTTTCTTGCCATGCACACATATGCATTCAAACTATACTGTGTTGTTTCTCTGTGTCATACAATAATATATGTTGGTATATGCATATTATTTATTTGTCATGTTTATGTAGTGTACTTTGAATGTGGTGACCCTTTGAGAGCTGTATGCAACGAAATTTCATTTTAATGTATGCTATTTAGTGTACAATTAAAGTGACAATAAAGTTATTCTAAGTCTACGTTTATAAATTGTGTTTCAATTCTATTTTAAATTCTGACTTTGCTCCATACCATCAGACTTTTTATCCATTTGAAATCTTTCAGATAACTTTAAATGGGAGAACTATTGACAACTATATCCTGTTATTAATTGTTCACTTGATTTAATTTTAAATTCCCCTCGATAGTTTTCCAATGAATACTGATATGACAACCATTAATCATTATCTGCCATTTCTCTTTGACAATATGCTTCTTGAGGTGAGATTCAAAAGCATAACATTCTCTATTGGGTCTGATTTCTATAATGCAAAACAATAAAGTTATATTTTTTAAAATTTTCTACAGATCTAAACATTCTATTTGGAAACACATAACTCATTCAAAATACCCCATTTTTATTGGGATAAGAAAATAGGAAATCTCAATAGCAAGTAGCCCCACTTTAAAAAGAACCAAAGGTAAAAGTAGGTTGATTCAAAAAGAGCAGAATTTATAGTGGAGGAATGCTTCAAACTGGTTTGTGAAAGTATGTGTATTTGCTTTAGTGCACAGATTGCTTTAGGGTAGTATTCCTATCCATTAATTTGTTCAAAGCTACAAGTTTCATCAGCTGCACAGGTCTTAATTCCGTGAAGCCTGCTGTACCCTTTTCAAATGAAAGAGGCTAATTCACATGGAAATACCTTTCAAATTAATGGAGATCTTGTGTGTGCATGATATATTGGTACACATCAAAGCACTTGTAGCAGGCTGTGGATTATTGGATAGGTCTCCTTAGAAGATCTACCAAAGCTGCCTGAGGCAGTTAAGGAACTTTATACTCTGAATACAACATCTGTATTGTGGAAAGAGTCATTAGATAAGTGATCTGTGAACGAAAGGGAAATTTTGAATTATCAGAATCTCTACCTTACTGATGGGCCAAAAAAAAAAGGGGGGGGGAGGTGTGGGAATAATTGCACAGAATTTTTCCAGAAGGAAACATAATTTCTACCTGCTTTTTTTCTGTAATTTTAATCTTCTGTTGCCATTGTTCCTATATCATGATAATTTGATTCCCTATTTCATTGTTCCAGTGTCTCTGTTCTAGACTACAGTATTTATTTGGAGTATTTATCCAAAACATCATTTGGAGTATTTATCCAAAACATTATTTGGAGAGTCAAAGGAAAAAAGAAATGGCAGTTCACACAAAAAAAGCTCTACACATAATATTGTAAAAGAATTCTGTAAAATGAGCTTTTCCCCCCAAGGGCATTAAGAAAATGAAACTTCTCAGATATATTCTCATGGTCTCTTCATAATCAACATTAGTGCCAAAGTAGAATGGAGGCCATGATTATGGCTTCCCATGGCATCGCTAGAGTTCTAAAACAGTTTTGCAGCTGGTCAATGAACTAAACAGTTGCTGGAATAGTTCTGCAGTGTGAATGCTGGAAATTTGGGAATGTTAGTTCCTGTTGGTTGGAAATTCTGCCTCATCCTGCTTCCTGTCTCCACAGCCCTCTTCCCCCTCCCCTCTACTGAAAGGTGACCTTGCCACCTTTCCATCAGCGGTAGGCTGGTATGATGTCATACCTTGCCATCAGCGGTAGGCTTCAGTTACCTTCTCTACCAGTTTGCAAATGTGAGTGCACAAACACATCTGCGCATGTGCTGTGCTTGCACATTATGTTGGGGTAGGCAGACCGAGCCTCTCGCAGCTGCCATTACTTGTTCGCCTGAACCGGACAGAACCGGCTGAATACCACCACTGGTATACCACCACTGCTTGCCACTGATATCCTTCTAGCTACTTTTAAGAATTTGTGATTAAAAATGATGGTTATGCAGAAGTGTTCTGAGGAAAGTTAAATCCTGGCTCTATTTCAAAATATGTCAGACTCCTCTATTCCTACTGAATGTCCTGGATTTCAGGCGTGGGTGCAGGGCTAGGTGCCAGCAAAGCAGCATCTGAGTGCAAGCAAAACAGTGACTTTTCCTATTAAAAGTTAGGTAGAACTTCAGTAACTAAAAACCAGGGAAGGCATAAAGAGAAAAGTCATCACTTTCTTATCTTACTCCTGACTTGCAGAAAATTTTGGCTGTTTAGAACTTGTTCTAATCAAACAAGCGCTCCATCTTTAAAGCGCTCCATGGCACGGGGCCTAGCTATTTGCGAGACCGCCTCCTACCCCAGACATCCCTTCGGCCGATTCGGGTCTTCTCCGGGTACCGTCGGCCGGGCAATGCCGGCCGGCGACGCCCAGGGGAAAGGCCTTCTCTGTGGTGGGCCCTGCCCTCTGGAACGAGCTGCCCCCCTGCTCTCAGGAACATCATGGACCTCCGCCTCTTCCGCCAACATCTAAAGGCACACTTCTTTTGTTTAGCTGGCCTGGCCTAATTCCCCGAGACTATTTTACCGACTGATTTTAAATTAAATTAAAAGTTTTAACAAATGGGTTTTTACACTGTTTTTAGCACAGGGAATAGCTTAATTTAATAAGATTTTATTGATCATTTATGATGTATTTATTCTTTTTGGTATATGTTTATATTGATGTTTTTAGTTTCCTGTGCACCGCCCTGAGTCCCTTTTTTGGGAGAGTGGCGCGGTATAGAAGTTCAATAAAATAAAATCAAATCAAAATCAAGGCTTTGCATGTATAGGGGACAGTTCAAAATCTTAGGTTATTTTTCTCCCTAGCTTCTCAAAAACTTTACAGGCTCAGAATTCCCAAATCACAACAGTTAACTCGGTGCACATGAAATAAAGAAGATATAAAGTCACCCTTCCAAATGCCTGTGGTTAGAGCTGCTTGAGTAGAGACAAAGGAAGAAACTCATTTTTAATCAGTATGATAATGAATGACATATGGGATCTTGGCTGTGGATGAAGAGACCCTGCTCTTTCTCCAATACACATTTACAAGCAAGATAATTGGCAACTTTGGGAACTGGCAATGCTGTCCCCTCCCCTCCCTCTATTTTGGGAGGTATCATTTTTTTTTCTTTATAGACAAATTCTACAGAAGAGAAAGCACAACTGGCAAAGAAAACAGAGGACAATGTGCTCCAACTATAGCTAGTTCCGATTTAACCAACTATAGTTAAAACTAATACAATGACTTTTTAATTATATATTTCTTTTTTTCCACCTCATACTGACTCCAAGAAAGATTTCATGATTCATTTACAATGCATTAGGACAGGGGTCTGCAAAGTTGGCTCTTTTAAGACTGGTGGACTTCAACTCCCAGAATTCCCCAGCCAGCATATTCTGGGAGTTGAAGTCCACCAGCCTTAAAAGAGCCAACTTTGCAGACCCCTGCATTAGGAATATATTCAATCAGATTTAAGTCCCCCAAATTTACTCTGAGGTAAAAGTACCAGATTGCAGCCTTAATCAGTCATACCAATTGTTTATTAATTAGTATTACTATATTGCTGTTTGTTTTTTTTAAAGTCTCAAGTGGTTTTCAAAAGTTACCACAAAAGTGTTCAACAAAGTATAGAGAAGAATCAAAACAAACCTAAAAGATTGAAAACACAACAACAACAACAACAAAAAGCAACTATAGGTAAAAGTCCATCTCTGAAGAAAGAAAGTGCTAATTATCTCAAATAGTAACTTTATTTTACAAAGAAATGAAGATCATGTGTGGCACTATGATAACTATGAATTGTCTGAAATAATTCACATAAAAAGAGAAAGTTGATTAGGGGACTGGAGGCTAAAAGATATGATTAGGGGAAGATGATTAGGGGACTGGAGGTTAAAACATATGAAGAACGGTTGCAGGAACTGGGTATGTCTAGTTTGATGAAGAGAAGGACCAGGGGAGACATGATAGCAGTGTTCCGATATCTCAGAGGGTGCCACAAAGAAGAGGGAGTCAAACTATTCTCCAAGGCACCTGGGGGCAGGACAAGAAGCAATGGGTGGAAACTAATCAAGGAGAGAAGCAACTTAGAACTAAGGAGAAATTTCCTGACAGTTAGAACAATTAACCTCTGGAACAGCTTATTTATTTATTTATTTATTTATTTAAATTTATACCCCGCCCTTCTCCACAGAGGACCCAGCTTGCCTCCAGAAGTTGTGAATGCCCCAACCCTGGAAGTCTTTAAGAAGATGTTGGATAGCCATTTGTCTGAAATGGTATAAGGTTCCTGTCCACGCAGGGGGTTGGGACTAGAAGACCTACAAGGTCCCTTCCAACTCTGCTATTGTATCTCCTTTTTTTTAGTAAGTTGACTCAGACCATGATTCCTTAGCCAAATTGATTAATGGGGAAGGAGCAAAGAATTGATCACGTCAAGAGACTTGATGGAGGCATTAAAAAAAAACCCAAGATGGAGGTATGATCATGCAAAGACCTATTCCCTTTTAACATGTGTTTCAGGTATGTAAGACATGGATGGAGCTTCAGTCAAATGCCTGCACATGCTATCTTGAAATTTGTGTATTTGAAAAAGGTTCTAATTTCATTCCACAGGATGTGGTGCTTGTAATTAGTCTGGTATTTTTAATTAATCTTGGTATGAAACTGTTGACAGCCTTGCTCATCTGTATGACCTATCCTGAGTTAGAAGAGCAAATGGTCTCACATGGACAAGTAGCTTAGTAACTTCATACATTCTCGCTGTCAACTGCTTGCAACAATTTATAGTATGTTGCTGGTTTATTTATCTTAACTGATTCTCCACCATCAGATTTATATAATGGATAAAAAACAACAACAACAACAATAATAATAATAATAATAATAATAATAATAATAATAATAATAATAATAATAATAATAATAATAATAATAATAATAATACTGATCAACCAGTAAAACATCAAGAGATTATACCCATTTTAGGATGGCATTCTTACAAACAAAATGTGAAAAAGTTTGAAAAGTTTTTTATACCTTCAAAATGAAACTCGTTAATAGCTTATTAGGAGAGTACAATCATGTTCAAGCACAGTATTTGATGTTCCTTTTTGAGAAGAAAAGACTGCATTGTTTAATTCTCACAGTAACATATAATATTGATAAAGTGGAGTAACTCATTTTTTAAAAAAATATGTAGGATTCTACGAGGCCCTGTAACTAAGGGCACATTTATTGACACACACAATGTTCAATCCATAAAAATGGGAATGGCAAAATTGTTTCCTTTAAATGTGTGCATGCTTCTGTTATATATCTGCTGGCCTTCATTTACCTTTCCATAAGAAAAAGAACATGCCAGGCAGTAAGCAGTGCCATTGTATATCATTAATACAAATAATTTCCATTAGGGGACAAAATGGATCGTAAGTTATAAGAAGGCAAAATCTCAAGTGAGTCATGAAGGCAATTCCCCCTTAGTTATGAAGATCATTCTGCTCAATAGGCCTCTGATATATGGAGTCCTTCAGGTTATTTAATTAGCTAACCACTAGACTGGAGCATGATACACACAACACTTATTTCAAGGAGCAGCATGTCAAGAGTTAAGCTGAGTTTCTGTAAATTATGATTTAAACAAAGGTTGTCTCCTATTTTAAATTCCAGGTAAAAAAGAGAATCCCCAAAATTCTGATCATGCCTAGAGAAGTGTTTAAACTTCCATAATTTAATGTTGTTAAAAGAGTATGAGACCGTGTTTTATAAATGTGGAGCCACTTGCTTCCTCTTAATGGGCATCTTCTCTTAATGAGCCTTCAACATTTTGGGACTTAAGACCATAATAAGAATTGTGTTGGTTCAGTCGTCCAAACTGATCTAGTTTAGCATGCTAAGTATCACAATACTGTAGGTAAATAGTTGTATGCAAGAAGCTCATAAGGAGTGCTTAAGGACAAGTTTGTTTATTTCATAGCATATTTTCTGCCACCCAACTGATTATGGTGATGGAAAGGTCAGCAGAAAATGTATTAGGAGTCCCAGAGCTCCACGGTTAGCATTTTATAGATAATAATTACACTCACCTATCTTAGGATTGTTTATTGATTGATTTGCTTGTTTATTTATTATGATTATTTACCACAGAATCTGAAGGATTTGCTATGCATTACAATACATTAATCAAAAAACATAAATACAGGTAGTCCTCGACTTACAACAATTCATCTAGTGACCGTTTGAAGTTACAAAGCACTGAAAAAGTGGTGTATAACCATTTTTTCACACTTATGACCATTGCAGCAATCTTCGTGGTCCTGTGATCAAAATCCAGATGCTTGGCAACTGATTCACATTTACAACCTAGGTGTCCTAGGTGTGTATGTCATGTGATCACCTTTAACAGCCTTCTGGCAAGCAAAGTCAATGGGGAATCCAGATTCACTCAACAACTGTGTTACTAATTTAACAAACTGTGGTGATTCACTTAAGAACTGTGGCAAGAAAGGTTGTAAAATGGGGCAAAATTCACTTAACAAATATCTCACTTAGTAACAGAAATTTTGGGTTCAATTGGCGTCATAAGATGAGAACTACCTGTATACTTTTAAAAACAATGCCATGCTTAATAAAACATAAGCAAATCAAGCAATTAATAAACTTAGTTTTGCTATTCTATCTGTAATGATATAAGGTTAGTTATGTTACTTATCTCTGAAAGGGTATAGGTTTCCTGCTTGAGCTAGGGGTTTGGACTAGAAGACCAAGGTCCCTTCCAACTCTGTTATTTTGTTAACTAAGGTAGTTAATTTCCAAGGTATCTTTAGTGCAATCATCTTCCTGTAACCTGAAATGATGAAACTGTCTGATACCCTTCCATCCTGTGTTCCTTATCAGGCTTGTATCAGTAACATTTTTTTCTCTCATTTGAGTCAGTAACCATCTACTGCCTATAAAGCTAGAGGTTCAATGATAAAACATCTCTGGTTATTTTGGTTTAGCTAGCAAAGTTCCATTCTTTTCTTCTTTTTTGAAGTGAAAGACAAGAAAATGCATTTCCTTCCTCTCGATCATAGCTATGCTAACGTAGCAAGCTTATTCACTATGTGAGAAAGTTGCTATATGGGAAAGTTGCAAAAGAAGATACTGTATACCCCAATGCCTTTTTTTAAACATTTAAGTGAAAGCATGGGGTTTTTTTTGGGGGGGGGGTAGTTTTTACAGTGTGGGGAAGTGGAGAAAAGGTCCTAAGGAAGAGGTTGTTCACTCCAGGTACCTTATTAATCCAGATGGGTTATGATGAGCAACTGGTGGGCTTTACTGTTTTAGTGTCTGGTTGTCCACTAACAATAGCAGGCTTCCCATACCACTTTTGAGTGTGAATCTTTGATCAGGCCTAACATTGTAGAAATGCACTGTAGGGTGCAATTCCGCAATATCTAGAGCTTGAACACCATTGGCATTGACAAAAATATCATCAGTCAATTGCAAAAGACAAAGGTTTTACTTGCAACAGCTTATATCCTGCATTGATACCTTTAATATATTTAAATAACATCTTCCTATTAGAGATTCTCATGAACAACTTGACAGGTGGTTAAAAACACCAAATCTAGTCTAAATATGTGGCTGACTATTCAACCAACCCTAAAATTGAGAATTTGTTAAATGTATATGACACGTAGCTCCCAAACCAATATTCCTTGGCCTAGTGGAAATAAGACTTGCCTGCCCTCTTTTATTTTGATTAAGAAGATATTCCAAACTGAGCTTTTCCACACATTTACTGATTAATCAGATGTCATCTGCACTGAATGTGTTGTTTGGGATATGGTTTTGTTACAGCTGGCCGTTCTTTAATTTGAACTGATCAGTTCAGCATGGTTATTTTGATCTTACCATGGATATTTTATGTAGATTTATTTAATTCCTAATCTGGATGTTTTATCATCTAATTGCCATGGAAGTTTTCATTGTATAGCATTGCTAACCACTGGGAATCCTACAAGTTGAATAAATAAATAAGTAAATAAATAATCTATTGCTTAATGGAACCAGAATCTGCAGACTAAAACTGTGGCACAGTTCCCAAAGCAATCACAGGGTAAGCTGTTGTTGAGTTCAGGGAGAATTGCATTAGGCTCCCGGATGTGAATTTCTCAGCCTATTAAGATGAATGGAAGATAATCAAAGCCTCAATGGTGCTGTTGTTTCACTCTGTTTGAACACAGGCTCAGCAAGAAAGCATCAAATTGTTTTAATAGGGTGCAGGACATGTTTGTACTTGTAAATAGGGTTTGAGTAGTTATTTTTGTCTTCAAAAATCATGTGGTCTGCAGAGAAACAATAGCTGTAGACATTGCTTTTGATGTGCCTGTCCTAGGTTTAAACTGTTGCAGACTCCTTAAATTAATAATAGCTCATATTTGTTTCTATGTAAACTAATCTTACATTGACAGAAGAGAATACCAAATGGCAAGGTGCATCTTTATTAGGTATCTTGGGGCTTCTTCGCAGCCCTGGAATGAAAGGGATGTGGTGAAAATTGGGACAGGCAAGCTTCCTGCATAGTGAATTTGGCGTTTCAATTCTTTTCAACTCAATGGAATATTAAGAAATTTTGTAAGGGGCTAAGAATTCCTGTACGTCCATATGTTTGTCCATAAATAGGATGACCATCTAAAAACTAGAACTGAACCTAGGGAAGAAGGCAGATTAGACTAAAAAGGAGCCAGTGTAAACAAAACACACACACACACACACATTAATCAGCATGAATATCAGTGCAGCATCCCTGCTGACTACTCCATTTTTCCCCTCACTTTTTCCCTCCCTCCTTCAGAATCAATTCAGAATAGAACTATTATTAGGATTGCGAAATAATATTTATCAGTCATGCCTTTGTATGCTTTTTCTACTTTGCCCTCCAACTCCCAATACATTATTGCCCCTGGAGAAATAATGTAGTCAAACTGGTTGTTTGCCACTAAGGGTAATTCCACACTGCTGTCCCTAACCTGGTCTTTCACAGGTCTTCTAATTGTACGTTCATTGCCACTATAACTGAGTCTTGTCCTGGTTCTCCTCTTTGTCTTCTTCTTTTTTTTTAACCTTTCCTAGCATTATAGCCTAGTCTATTACATCTTTGCAAGATGTAACTGAAGTAGGATAATTTCACCCTGGACATTTGTGCCTTGAGTGAGAACTCTGGGTTAGTTGGTTTCATGATCCATTGATTTGTTTTCCTGGCTGTCCATGGCATTGTCAAGAATTTTTCCCAACATCAAATTTCTAAAGCATCAATATCTTCCTCTCCTGCTTCTTTGAAATCCAACTTTCTCTTCTATAGACCTTTATGGTGTTATCTTAGCACTGATGTCAAGCTGCAACTATTAGGGGGCAAAGTTTTGCACCCATACAGTAAATCAGGATTGGAGTGAGAACAACTCATACCAATGAGCCAGAGCAACTATCACATTGTCTACAGAAAGTGTCTCATCTTCACAAAAGTTTTCAAGTGTTTCCCTTCATAGATAGAAAGACGTTTGGTGATATATGCTGTCAGGTAAAACTCCAGCATCTTTTTAGTTTGTTAGAGTTCCTTGGCATTTCTCAATGTTTCAGAGTTAATTTTGATTTGGTTTTGACCATATTAAATAAGAAGTTTTGATATGTTCCCCCCTAATCCTTGGGAGAATTGGAGAAACCAACTCATATCTTCCCCTGCTTGAAATACTCATTATCCTTCTGATTTAGAAGCCCACCAGCCTGCCATCCATCTATCCCATCCACCCATCTGATGAAGAATCAGCCTCCCTAGTGCCAACAACAGCCAGGTCTCCAGTTCTGTCAGCTTCTTCTAATGATGAACTTTTTAGCATTCTAAAAAGACAGCAACTGCCACTGTCAGAAACATATTTTAAAACCCTGTTCTACATTGTACTCTCAGCTACGCTGCATAATTTCGTGGCCTGGCTTAGAACAAGGAACTTTCAAAAGAGCTTGCCTGTTGTGATATTTTTCCTTTCTCTCTCTCTCTCTGCAATATCAGATGCATGGTATTGTCAGATTAACTCCCCAACCCTTAACTCCTGTGTAATATATAATTATAATTGCCACCCTTGCTATCAGTAATAAATTTAAAATATGATGCAACATAAATTTAATATAAATTAGGAGGATGAAAAGGACGCTGCTCAGTGAAGCTGTTTATAAAGATTTGTGCATACACCATATGCCACTGGGGAAGACAAAAATAAAGCATTTTTCCATGAACAATGCATCTACTATGGAGACTGCAGGTTTCATATTTTCATAGCACTATTGAATTTCACTCTGTATATGTTCATAAACGTATGCCTGAATTTTTCATAAGTTAACTTCTGGGCATATAAGGTTTTTTATATGAAGAACAGTAAAGGGACCAGTATAAGAAAACCAGCTAATCATTCCAATACAATCAAGTATTCAATTTAATAACTATGAGAGACATCATCCCAAGTCTGTAAGTTAGTTCCCCTACTAAATTTGTTAGTATCCATAAAGAAGCTGATTTCTTGCAGTTAATTTCCCATCTTGTTTTTGTTTTGCTAGATTTTTTCCATCCAATTTTAGGAAGCCTAACTACTAATTTCCAACACGATACTTAAGAATTGGTGTTGAGCATTTTCAGGAAATGCAGATTTGATATTTGGCATAGAATTATGGACTTCAAACTCTTTTCAAACATAAAAATAAATGAGCTCTCTTGACTTAATAGAGTTAATAAACTGCACTTAAAAGCAGAAGTTGCCTTGTGGGAGAGATGGGTGGCAAATACATTTGATAATAATAATGCGCCATGTGCAGGATCCAATCTGGGTCAACAACCGGAACCAGAGGTGTTGTTGTCTGAGCTTTCGGACTCATGCTGGAGCCCATCTTCAGGGAATTTCTCTCTAGCCTAGGAGGATGGATCATTATTTGTCTCTGTACATGTCTAGTTGCAATATACTAGCCTGGATTAGAGCCAGTATCTGGTGGAAGGGTAAAAGCTTAACAAATACAGCTAGTTTCTATGTAATAATTGTTGGCTAATTCATTTCATTGCATTAAGTAATTCAAATCTGTAGAAGAGAAATGAGGAATGAAAATATGCCGATCTGATGCCATTTGGGTTTAATCTACAGCCTCTCTAATTTTATATAGTCTATTCAATTTAACTTGCTTTTGATGTTATTTTTTAAATTACCAATTTAAAACAATTGCTCAACTTATTTCTGGAAATTAAGAATTAAACTTTTCTTCCAAACTGGTGCTAATGGGATTCTCAGCCAAGTGGCTGCCCTCAAATATTTTTTAAAAGTAGAAATAACAAATGAAGAAGTGATTCCCTACTTATTTTAAGAACTACTGCCTCCCCCTGCTGCCACATGCACAAACCTTCACTTGATCTTTGCACCTTTCCTGAACTTCTCTCCCCCCCCCCCCCATTATGTCAGATAGAATAAACAAACCCAGCCATAGTTTTATATTGGAATGTAGCAGCCAAGCTGTTATCTTCTGAAAGGAGGTATGGACTTCAAGAATCAGGAACCTCAGTGAGCTCTTTCTCATTCTCCTTAAGAGAGAAGAGAGTTTTTCAAAACTGCTGTGGATGTTTTACATTTGCTTTTAAGGACTTTGAAATGAGTTCTTCAAATATCCAGTGTAAAGTATTTTCAAAATCTCCCTCTCCCATTTAGCATAATTTAAGAGTTAAAATAGTTGACAGAACTTGTTTTGGTCCATCCCATTACATACCTTGGACATTTTCTGCAACAAGCCAAACATCGTTGCCAGTATGTGGGGTTTCACATACTAGAACAGTGGTCTCAACTTGTGGGTTGGGACCCCTTTGGGGGACGAATGGCCCTTTCCCAGGAGTCGCCTAAGACCATCGGAAAACACATATTTTTGATGGTCTTAGGAACCGAGACACCAATTTTATGGTTGGGGGTCACCACATCATGAGGAACTGTATTAAAGGGTTGCGGCATTGGGAAGGTTAGAACCACTGAACTAGAATATGTTGAAACTGCAGCATAAAAAACTTCAGTCCCTGAACTACTGTCACTAGAAATATCTTTAAGCATTGACCAGTATGTGGAGTTTCCTCAACATACTGGTCAATGCATAAAGATATTTCTAGTAACAGTAGTTGATTGGCTGTATTTTTTATCCTGCAGTTTCAGCATACTCTAGTTGGGTCTTCAGATTAGTACAAATGCTTTAAAAGTCTGTGCCTGACATCTGTGTTGAAAATCAAAAGTCGGATGCCTCCGTTCTGTTTACTTTTTAAGTCCTGTCTTTAAACAGAAAAGAAGATGGCCATTTATGATTGCTCATCTCATAGTAAGTGTTCATGCAATTCCAAAAGCTCAGATGATCCTTCTGGACTGCCTTTAGCACACACAGACATTGATATCGTGTGATAGAGCTGTGTGGCATAGTGATTAGAATGCTGTATTGCAGGCTAATTCTGCTGACTCCCTGGAGTTCGATCCTGACTGGCTCAAGGCTGATGCAGCCTTCCATCCTTCCAACATCGGTAAAATGGGAACCCAGATTGTTGGGGGCAATATGCTGATTCTCTAAACTGCTTAGAGAAGGCTGTAAAGCACTGCAAAGTGGTCAATAAGTCTAAGTGCTATTGCTATTGCCAGAGGCAGAACTAAGTTGGGATATAAAGTCTGCTTATTTTAACTTTCACTGAGAAGATGAATGAGCATAGCTGACTGAGGATTGTAACTGGGAAATCAAACAAAGCCATTAAGATCCAATCTGTACATTATGCTTTTCAAAGAACCACTGAAATATCCCTTATGTGGCTGTGTATTTCCAAGGAGACTGTAACATCTGAAGCTACCAACATTACACCAGCAGTTTCCCAAAAATCTCCAAGTGTCACCTGTTAGAGTTTATGGCTATTGCTTTGAAACTTTCCAGGTGACAGGGGAAATGCATGGCACACAACAAAATTTCAGATATTCATTAGTTATAGGAAGACACTTTCCAATAAGTATCATGTGACAATTAAGTGGATCCTGAGTCATTAATGTAATTGATCCAGATATGATGACAAACTCCTGTGGCGGATGTGAGCTCAATTCACTGTAGGGGACACCAGCATCTTCCAACCAAAACCTCAGGAAGACCCAGGAGTCTGCCTATCACATGTCATTCAACTACAAGAGTCTCCAAAATTATTGACCTAATCCTTTGCTCAGCATGAGACTGGGGACTTCTACTCAATGGTATTCAGAGACTTCCTATGAAAATACACCTTACAAAAGAGATTGAAAAGTAAAGTTAGCTTGAGGAGCAGCTGAACTCTGTAAGTCTCCCACTGGGTAAGTTGACAATATCAACATCACAAGAGAATGGCAAAGAGCCTCTGCAATTAATCACAGGCTAAATAATAAATTTGCTTTCTCTGTGAGAAGAAAAGGCACATTATGCAATCAAGAATTATTTTGATCCTCCTTTTAACTAACCAAAAGTAACATCTTGACAACCTTAATGGGCTAATTATACACTGATGGTCATCTACAAATGTGCTCATTCTGAGGCCTTTATGTCCAGACTGTTGAAAAAGTTCTCAGCTGGAAAATTGATATGCGAACACAGAATGTAAATCACTGAACCCAAGCACGACTTAAAATATTGCCACTGCCTAGAGATTCAGTCTGAGGAACAAAAAGAAAATGAAAGCTGCTATTCACTACAGGCTTTGGGAATAGTCAGCATCCTGATGCGAAGACTACTTCACACATTAACTCCACACCTGAGAGAAGGACCATAGGCAGTGCCATAAGAAGTCAGACTGTGGAGCTATCCCCCCCCCCCATATTATTTATACCAGCTTTCTCCAAACTGATGCCTTCCAGATCTAGTTTTTTCCAACATCAATGGTTTAATAGTGGATACTGTATATTGATGTAAACTAATTCCATCACATTGTTGTCCAGGTTTTCAAATAGCTCTAAAAATTGGGGGAGGGAGAGGTGAGAGAATCCAGTATTCTCATCCTGCTTTCCATTGAGGACCTGTGCACTGCACAAGTCAAAAAGAGGGCTGTGAAAATATTTACAAATCCCTCACATCCTGGAATTAAATTGTTTCAATTCAGGGGTGGGTTCCGGTTTCTTCTACTGCTGGTTCGCTCAGGGAGGTGCTTCAATCACACATGTACATGCTTGATGCGTGCTATGTGTGCATGTGCAATAGTAAAAAAACCACAAGATGGCAGTGCCTAGGGCACCACGATAGAACCTGTTTGGGGCAGGGCAGGCCAAAGTACTACCTACTCAGTCAAACCAGCCTGAACCGGTAGGAACCCACCTCTGTTTCAACTCTTACCCTCAAAATGATGCTATAGAGCACTGCACACCAAGACAACTAGATACAAGAATTGTTTTTTCCCAAACGCCATCACTCTGCTAAACAAATAATTTCCTCACCACTGTCAAACTATTCACTAAAGCTGCATTACTATTACTATTAGTCTTCTCATTGTTCCTATCACTCACCTCCTCCCACTTATCACTGCAGGACTGTAACTTTGTTGCTTGTATCCTTACGATTTATATTGATATTGATTGCTTCCTGATTGTTTATTTGTACCCTATGACTATCATTAAGTGTTGTACCTTATGAGTCTTGACAAATGTATCTTTTTGTGTCTTTTTACGTACACTGAAAGCATATGCACCAAAGACAAATTCCTTGTGTGCCCAATCACACTTGGCCAATAAAGAATTCTATTCTGCATGACACTGTAGATTTGGATTTGATTTCCTAAAATTACAATTTGTCAGAAGGAAGGAAGGAAGGAAGGAAGGAAGGAAGGAAGGAAGGAAGGAAGGAAGGAAGGAAGGAAGGAAGGAAGGAAGGAAGGAGTCATCATTTGGTGATCACTGTGTGCCAATACTGGCCAGCCTGCCTGAAAATTGTACCAAATGAAAAAAACAAACTAAACATAAGTTATATAAAACCATTGGCAAATCATCTGAGAAAGGGAAGAATAAAGCTTCCAGCCAAAAATTCTTGCGTATGCCCTCATTTTTAAAAGCATTCCGCTTCACCTAGGAATGTGAAAAAGAAAAAAGAAAGACATGTAACACAGGCTGATCATCTTTTTCATGATACATTATCCCTCTAGCCATTACCATCCATCACCATTGTTAAGAAACCTGGTGACATTCTAAATGGCCTCTGTTACTTCATTGATACTGAGACTAATTCCTTGAATGAATTTGCTCTACCCCCAACTCTTCCCCCCTTTCTTTTCTTGCATGCAACCAGCTAAAGTTGACTCTGTTTTGATCTTGTTCTGTCTTACACACTCACACATTGTTTTAAGAGTTTCCATGCTTTCATTTTGCAATATTCCCTTACACTGTCATGAAATTAGCAAACAAACAGATAAAAAATGCAAGAGAGAAAAAGAGAGGGAGAGAGAGAAAGAGAAATACAGAAAGAGAGAGAGGAAGGGAGAGTTGGAGGTTTTTCAGCCGTACTGTTAGCCTTGAATGGATAGCAGGGCCATTTGCGCCTACTTCATTTCATGAAATTATTACTTTGCTTAGTTTTCCCATAGCAAGGTGAAGAGAGGAAAAAGTTAGAAAAGCCAAGGAAGCCTCATGATGTCAGGGGGGTTGAGCTTGACTCAAAATTCCCTTTACCTTTTTTATAAAATTGCATGTTAATTGCTACCACGGACTAAAACAGGAGTGTCAAACTCATATCATCATGGCAGTATCATGTGACATATTAGGACTCCACCCCCCCTTTGCTAAACCAGGCATGGGCGTGGGCATCACATGTTGCATCCAGCCTATGGCCCGGGAGTTTGACAGCCCTGGACTAAATTATCATGCTAAAGATAGTTCTGTGTGTCTGGTTTTGTTAAACTCTAAAGAAAAAGATCCCATAATATCTTGCCATGAACCAAACAGTTGGTGGGTTGCATGTTAGATTTATACCCTGCTGTTCTCCAAGAGTTTAAGGGCATTTACCTAGTACCTCTACATTTGTTTTCCACAACAACAATTCTGTAGGGTAAGATGGGGACTAAGGACGATGCCTTCCCCACTGAGCTTTCATGGAATATGTGCCTCCCTGACCTGTTCCCTTTACTACTCCATATTAGTATTCATTATTTATTCTCTACATAACTATATTAGTAAGATTTAGTTGCAGCCCATCAGCAATTGTGGTGTAACTCTTAAAACACCCCTCCCCCCAATCCACACTGACACAGGGAAATGGCTGAATCTCAGGTAAGAATGTCTTTTAAGAGGTGACATTTTGAGTTTTTCTAAATGATAGCTTCAGGTTTGGCCTACTGCTGAGGTTAAACATCAGAGAGATGATAGGAAATGATAGTACAACTGTGTAAGAACAAGACCTTGTGCACCCTTCCTTTTCTAGGTCTTTGCCCACCAACAGATCTTCAGATTGCTCTCTAAACCTACATAATATAGTAGTGGCTAAAACCAGCTAAGCTTGGATACCAGCAATGTTTGAAACATATGTCACAAATAAAATCAGCTGATTCAAAAAGTAAAGGGGTAAACCCCTTTTCTCCAAATAATGAAAATAGTGATGTCTGTGTGTGTTGATATAATATTATGTGCATGTACACAGCATCTTGTGAATGCTCTGGAAACTCCTGAGCAGCGATGCTGAGAGCTTTTGTTAGAGATTCTAACTTTCAATATTTCTCATGGTTCAGAATTTTAGAAGAGGGGATTTCAGGTTAAACTACTTCCAATTGACTTCAGTTTGCTGAAGAAGTGGCCTCTTGTAACTCTGTTATATTACAGCAAACAGGAAGACAAAATCAGATCCAAATATTGACTCCATTCCTTTAAACCAGGGTCTCAAACTGGCGGCCCCTGATCCAGATGCACAGGCCATGCCTACCCTAGCTTCATGAAGGCAAAAAATGCTGTAATATATCACGTGACGTCAATGTGATGCAGCTAGTTTAACACCTGCACTTTAAGCAATCCACATCATCAGATTTCACTCACTTTTATTCAAAACCTGAAAATATCTACTTGGATCAAGTTGACCAAAAGTCATTACCATTTCCTTCTCCAATCCTTTAAAAGTAATTTGAAGTCAGCTGGCAATCATTTTCACATCCCCTAGGTTTAAAATGCTGAGAACAACATGATTGCTTCTGCCAATGAACCAAAAGATGAGCACAAATATATCAAGAAGGAGCCTTTCACCCCTCCCAGGAGTGAAGTTCAGCTGGTTCGGACCAGTTTGGACAAACAAGTAGCTCCAACTATCAGCTGAGAGTGAACTGGTTCGCTCCCACAATAAGGTGGGCACATGTGCGCACCCCTGCACTATACTCACCTATATTCCCTTTTCTGAAGCCCAGTTGATTGCCGTGCCTCAGCTGTTTGACTCACTGGGCTTCAGTAGAAGGTATGTTTTCACATGCACTGTGTGTGCATGGAGCATGAGTTTGGCGCATGCACAAGCAAGCTTGCACACACAAAGCATACATTCAGCAAACCGGTTGTTA
Organism: Rhabdophis nuchalis; assembly: GCA_039707465.1. Taxonomy (NCBI): domain Eukaryota; kingdom Metazoa; phylum Chordata; class Lepidosauria; order Squamata; family Natricidae; genus Rhabdophis; species Rhabdophis nuchalis. The sequence continues at coordinate 60,723,271 of CM077643.1, read as the reverse complement.
CACCAGTTGAATCCCACCACTGACTCCCTCCATAGTTTCATAGCTTTGGAACATCAAAACAGAATCTCTTTGCAGAATGTTTTTTAAAAAATGTGTGAAACACAGATGCTGAATGTCAGGTTTAACCTGAGGAGCTAGGGCAGGGGTGGGCAAACATTGCAACTTTAAGTCTGAAGGACTTCAGCTCCCAGAACTCTCCAGCCAGCAAAGCTTTGCTGGCTGGAGAATTCTGGGAGCTGAAGTCCTTCAGACTTAAAGTTGCAAAGTTTGCCCACCTCTCCCCTAGCTCCTCAGGTCTGGGAGCTGAAGTCTTCAGACTTAAAGTTGCAAAGTTTGCCCACCCCTGAGCTAGGGGGAATGGCAGTTTCTCGCAATAGGGAGTGGCTTACTTTCAAACTCAGTAGGGCTTCAGATTTTTAAATGTTAAATTGCCACAAAAGGAAAAAGGGGTGAGTACAGATGAAGCGGAAGTAAAATGGCTCAATGGCCAAACACAGATAAGATGTTGAGTCCCACAAGTGCAAAATTTATTTTGAAATGGTGGGAAAAGCATGGGTGCTTTTCCCACCATTTCTTCAAGTTTCTGATTAAACCTTTTGAGGGTAAAATGCATACTGAATAGAATTGTGTCAACTTATTTAGAAAATACCAGAATTGAGGGGCCCAATACCTGTGGGTGGTAAACCTGTTGTGGGGTACATTGGCAATGCCAATGTACCCCACAGTGAAAGGGAATCCTTGATGACCAGTATAACTTGCCCACTCAAGTATGACAAAAGTTTGCCTTATACATTCTGGTGCTGCATTTTAAGGAGTAAGGAAGATAATTACCATCCACTTGATCTGAACCTGGAAACCAATGCAGTGGCTTAAGAATAGTATTCTTCAAATCCTTATGGGATTGTCTCATCTAGAGTCTAGTTCTTATATTTTGCACTAGGCTCTGCATTAGCTTCACAAAAAAATCTACTGAATTATATATCCTTTTATATACATGTTGTAAATAATACGGGAACAGCACATTGACATCCTAAGGACTTTACCCTGCCCCTGAGCACTGAGGCAGAAAACCACAAACTATTGCCTCCAATCCTTAACTCCTGCAACTGATCCAGGAAAATGATATGGAAGTATTGAATGGTATCAGGATTTTTAATAGGGCAAAAAGGGCTACATTTCTACACATCTAAGTACCAATGAAGGAAATCAACTAGAGAGACTAGTGCTTGTTTCTGCCCTATAACCTGCATGAATTCTGACTCAAAAAGATCCAGATGATTTATTTCATATAGAATCTTCTGTAGTTGATTTTGTCACCACCTCCTCAATCCCAACAAATGCATTAGAGTAAGTGAAAGTTGTCAGAGGCAGTACGGCCTATGGTGATATCTCTTTGGGAAATGAGTACTTCTTCCTCCTTTAAAGCAGGGGTCCCCAACCTTTGCAACTTTAAGTCTGAAGGACTTCAGCTCCCAGACTTGTCCAGCCAGCTTTGCTGGCTGGAGAATTCTGGGAGCTGAAGTCCTTCAGACTTAAAGTTGCAAAGGTTGGGGACCCCTGCTTTAAAGTAAGTAGAATTGCTCTCTGCACCCCAGAAGCACTGATTATTTTTTCTGAATCCAGCTGCCCATGACCCACCTAGCTATCCAAATCTGCAGGTTGCTTAACTGAATCCAACCTAAGGGAGATACAAACAACTTTATTCTCCAAGAAATTCATACATTCATCAAATATGCTCACAGGCATTTTGTTCTACCCCTATTTCTCTTAAAGGGTCCAGATGACTCAGAGCAACTAGAAGTTTGTGGTTTCAATAGGTGCAAAGTTGAACTAATAGTTTGCTGTTCTTATTGCCCTTGTGTAGGCTTACTAATGGTCACTGGATTTTGGTTTTTCTTTGGCTTTCTTTTTAAACAATATTGTTCTACTTGCCTTTTCAGTTCTTCAGATCCCCAGTAATCATATATTTGCTTGGGATTAACATATAAGCAAGGGTGTCTCTGATGAAATCTCACCCAGTACTCTAACCAAGAAAATAAGAACAGGAGGCCTAGTTTATTGCTTCCTTACATCACTTTTTGATCTACTCTTTCTGACCTTAATTGCAGTGAATAAGTGTATTATCCACCCTCTGTCTGATTAAAACATGTCAATCCTGCACAAGGTAGTGTCCTGTGATTTGTAAACAAAATTCTGATTTGCTGAAATCAAAGAGTGGTTTACACATGTAGCTCTGTACATAATTGTAGTGTAGGATAACTGAATGTTTGGTGACCTAGTCATTTAAATTAGAGACTGAAGATACTTTATAAGCAAAGAATGTTTAAGATTTAGTCCAGTGAACCCTGTGTTGGTGTAATGACATTAGCCAGAAGTAACGTCAACAACAGGCTCCTTTCAGTATAGAATATTTCTTAACAACCCTAAGGAAATGTATCTAATTTTGTCTAAACTCCTTTCCCTGCCTTGATATTCCTCAGCCAACTCATGCAAGCACAAACCTCTTAATTGAGTTCAAATATGTTGTTGAGACTCAGCAGCAAATTGCCATATTAGGAATGTGTGGATACTCTCCCTCAACAAAATGAAGGACTGGAACAAATTTGTTTTCTGTTGATCCAGCGGGTACATGAACCCATGATTGCAAATTATAAAGGTAAAGTTTTCCTCAAGTCAAGCTTGACTCTTCATGTCTTTATAGTTTACTCTGGCATCAGTACAGAAGTAGTTTCCTACTACCTTCTACCAGTAAAAGTTTTAAAACTGTAATCTAGTCTGCTGCCCGGAAATTTCCTGATGACCATTCATCTAAGTACTAATCAGATCTGATAGTGCTAAGTTATATAAAACAAGCAGACTTCATGAACTCTTGTATCATAAAGTCTGAAATCTGACATGAATGTCAATACTACTAAATGTTGATTAAAACATGTAACAATTTATCAGCAGAAGAAAGGGGAAGAAAGTGCTTTAGAAATATGTATTGTATCTTTTATATAATTAATATAAAATATTATATATTATATATAGTGTCAATATATATGTGTGTGTGTGTGTGTTACATTTGTGCTGATAAATAAATAAAGGGAGACTAGTATAGATCTATTTCAAGCTATTTAACTTTCATCAGCCAGCCATACCCTTACTGGGATTTGAACCTGGGAAATATTACATGTGAGGCAGTTGTAATTGCCACTAGGCCACAGGTTCTTCTCCTTGATCTTTATATATACAGTTAAGAAGAATGTTGGAAGAAGCTTTCCTTCCATATTTTTAATCATAGTAGTATTCTATTAATTTCAATAGAAGAGAATATACATAGCTCTGGCTTGGATTTAGGAGTCCTTGGTGCTCTCTGAGTTCAGTAGTTTCATCACCCAACATTGTCAGTGCAAGTAAATGTATGGCTTGCTCCCCATTCTATTACTGTCCAATGTCCAGTACAATGTTGATATTCTCATTTATTTGTCATGTCTCCAATTGTACTATTGAACCAGTCTGGGTTTCTCTGTTATTTTGATAGTCATTGTCTTGGGAAATTTGCAAAGAAACTAACAAAGGACATGATAAAATAGAATATGGAAATGCCTCTCTATTTAAAGCAGCTGTTTGGGTGCCAGCTGCTTAGTTAACAAATACATCTTTAATGAAATAAAACAATCAGGCAGGATTTATTGATTGCTAACAATTGTTTTAAATACAGTCTGCTAGACGGAGCTGTTAACATCCTTTTTGGACCAATTAGTTGAGTTGTTTTGAATTAGGGATACTTTGCCATTATCTGAAAAGAAGAAAAGCCTTGCCTGCAAGCCTATTTCTCTTGCTTACAGAATAGAGTGTGGATGAACTGCATGTTGAACAAAGTTGAATTGGATGCAATTCCAGCTGTTTGTGGGAACAGCAACTACCCATGTTACCAAGTGTTTCACCTCTCTTCTTGTTGTTAGTTGCAAAGTTGTATCTGACCCATCATGACCTCATGGACCACATTCCTCCAGACTTTCCTGTCCTTTAGCATCCTCTGGAGTCCATTTAAACTCACACCTTCTGCTTTGGTGACTCTATCCAGTCACCTCATTCTCTGTCGTCCCATTCTTCTTCTGCCCTCAGTCTTTCCCAGCATTAGGCTCTTCTCCAGTGAGTCCTTCCTTCTCACTAGGTGGCCAAAATATTTGAATTTTATCTTCAGGATTTGGCCTTCTAAAGAGCAGTCAGGGTTGACCTCCTCTAGGACTGACCGGTTTGATCGCCGGAATCTTCCGCAGCACCATAGTTCAAAGGTCTCAATTCTTGGGTGCTCAGCCTTTCTTATGGTCCAAATTTCACAGCCATGCATTGCAACTGGAAAAACCATAGCCTTGACTATATGCACTTTTGTTGTCAGGACGATGTCTCTGCTTTTTAGTATGCTATCTAGATTTGCCATCTAAAGCTGACCTCTATCTCTTTGTGTTGCAGGGGGAAGAAAATTAGTATTAATTTTAATTAGTATTAGTTGGTGTTAGTAATGGAAGATGAGAAGGCATTAGAGAGCTTTCCGGTTCTGCTTTCAATGAATCAACCCCCCAAAAATCCAACTTCAAGTGTAAAATTCCACAGATACTTTCCCTAACTAGACCCACAGATTTGCACAAAATTTGTTCTTAATTTATAACTTAATGTACTGTTCCTATACATTTCAAACAACTGGAATCTTGTAATACTATCCTATTTTTCAGAAATCTAGTTAGACATAAACAAGGCTTTTAAAAATGTTTTCTGCAAAAATATTTTCCACAACTATTGCAACTGATAGCTTAACAAAGTCCCCTTTGAAGGGCATGAGACGCTATATACATTTGATTCATAAATAAAAATAAATAAATAATTAAAATAACCTGTGGTCTCATAGATCCTGGAATTATATAGATCATAATATTAACTTAATATTGCTGCGACCAGGTTGTCTGGTTTTTAAATACTAGTACATGCCCTAAGGAGAAGAGAAGGAGCCAAAAAGAGTTATCTTTTTAGAAGCCACTGCTGTTGTTTTCATTTTTTCTTGTCCTCACAGCTGCAACAACCAGCTTCAAGCTGAAATGAATTCCCTGACATGGCCTAAGACCGTGATGGTGAACCTGTGGCATGTGTGCCAGACAGAGCCCTGTCTGTGGGCACACGTACCATTGCCAGCTGCTCTTCTGGTTTCCGGCATGCGCATGCACGCTGGCCAGCTGGTCTTCATGCACACCAGAGCACCTGAAAACCAAAGACCAGCTGGCCGGTGCACAGCTTGTCTTTGGGTTTCCAGCATTCTGGGGCGTAGCCATGCATGCACGTTCCAATTTCGGCACTTGGTGCCAAAAAGGTTCGCCATCATTGGCCTAAGATTTTGCCAAAGTTGGATTTTTTCCCTATTATGGCAGTAGGATACTAACTGAAAAAGCTCTCAAACAGAAGTTTTATCATGATGTCTTTCTGCTTGGGTTTAACTGAAGTAGGAAAAGCCAAACAGGGTGAAGACCATTGCAAAAAGCATGCTATAATGAAAGATGGTATATTCTTATACAGTTTTTGGGCTGTTCTGTATTTTATGGAATAAATGCAAGAATACCCAATGTCAGACATGAGTCCATGTTAGTGTAATTTCATTTAGAACCCCGCTAGAATCCAATCCTGGATTTAAACTTCTGCTAGAACTTTCCTCCCCAGCTTGAAAAGAAACCCCCACTGGGTTACAGTCACTGTCTGGAATAGAACAGCACCGATATTCATTCCTAATTATTTCTATTTTATTGATTGATTATATGCCATCAAGTCGATACTAAATTTAGCAACCACATAGATAGAGTATCTCCTTGACAGTCTGTTCCTAATTTGGTCCTTTAGGTCAGGGGTTCCCAACCTTTGCAACTTTAAGTCTGAAGGACTTCAGGTCCCAGAATTCTCCAGCCAGCTTTGCTGGCTGGAGAATTCTGGGAGCTGAAGTCCTTCAGACTTAAAGTTGCAAAGGTTGGGGACCCCTGCTTTAGGTGTTTCCATTGACTCTCACTACTGTAAACTGAATCCATCTATCTTGTTTGTGGTTGTTTTCTTCTCTTTTCTCCCATCTTTTTTAGCATTAGAGTCTTCTCCAGAGAGTGTTATTTGTCTGTAGTATAATTTGATTATTTTACAGATACAATTGGAAAAAGATGAAAGTGTTTTTTTCCCTTTCTTCTACTTGTTTATATTATTTTAATTTGTTCCGCAAGAGATATTCCTAAAACTGACATGTAAAAACACCTTAGAAATTATATAGTGCTCTCCAAGTAAGGTCTTTAGTAGGTGGATTACTAACTTAATGAAAACAAAGATACAGCATTACATATACACAGTGTTAAAAGGTAAAGGTTCCCCTCGCACATATATGCTAGTCATTCCCAACTCTAGGGGGCAGTGCTCATCTCTGTTTCAAAGCAGAAGAGCCAGCGCTGTCTGAAGATGTTCTCCACAGTCAGGTGGCCAGCATGACTAAACACCAAACACAAACCGAATGCTGTTATCTTCCCACCAAAGGTGATTCCTATTTTTCTACTTGCATTTTTAATTGCTTTTGAACTGCCAGGTTGGCAGAAGCTGGGACAAGTAACGGGAGCTCACTCCATTACATGGCGCTAGGGATTCAAACTGCTAAACTGCTGACCTTCTGATCGATAAGCTCAGCATCTTAGCCACTGAGCCACTTATACAGTATTATGTATATTCAAATACCAATTATAATCAGCAGCAGTTTAAGAGCCACTAATTAATTAAAAATACTAAGGATATTTATTGTTTAATAAACTCACCCAAATATAGATTCTGGAATATCCCTTCTGTCAAAAATATTACATGAAGACTCAGTTCTCTTGAGATATAAACTTCTGATAAAAGTGGAAGAAAAGAGAAGAAGATGGACAGCAGCTAAATTAATGGACTTAATTATACTGGCTATGGATGCATCAATGAAAGACTTGAAGGATGAGATTGGGGACAGATCATCATAAGGTAGATCAATCAGTCTGGTTGTTAAGAGTCAATACTGACTTGATGTCATATAATCAATCAATCAAAACTGAAATAATTAGGAATAAATGTAGGTGTTGTCCTGTTTCAGACAATGATTGCAACCCAATGGGGTTTCCTGCTTAGGTCAGAAGAAAAACTGAAATAGAAAAATTAATACCAATTTGATGAGACATAATCAATCCATAAAACTCCACTGAAATTAAAATAATATGGTTAGCTTCAAGCAATAGATATCTCAGTTTTTGAACTACCCAGTCAGGTCAAAATCATAGAATAATGATCTATCTGAAATATTTATCTCACACAAACATTTTTAGCCAGGTTTGCCGGTGACAATTGACTATCCTCCCCCCATGCAGAAGTAAACACAATCAAAGTTTTAAAATATATTATTTCTGCAGCTTTTAAAACAATATACGCAATAAGCACAGTTTTCATCACTTACCTTGTCTTCATTTGCCGAATTATACATTTTGCAGATCAAACAATAAATCTTATAAATAAAATGTCTTATTTGAACTCAACAGTTCTGTTTTTTCTTTTATTAGGGTGTTTTTAAAATGATGCTCCCTAGGGAATGCATGTCTGATCTTACATTTGAGGGTGTTCTTCTACAATGGGAACAAGAAATTCTTTAGTTTGAATGACTTATAAATATTTATACAGTTTGCATTTCACCTTCATAAAAGCCTAATTGAAACACTACTGTTCCAGAACTAGGCTCAGATTCGATTGGGAAAGAGATGCTGTCTCTTTTCTACATTCTGCTTTCCCACCTTCTCCTTGCACACAGAGCTTCATTCTGTGGGCTACCAGAAGTATATTAATAACCTCCATAATTACAGATTACAACAATGCTAATAGTGACAAATGTTGAACTCTCAAATAATCTCATTAGAATGTACAGATAAACTGTCTGGTTATTTCTTTACTAAAGTCAAGAGGTTGAACTGGTTTGGTGCAGAATCAGATTCAAATCCCAATCCAGAGGCCTACCTCATCACAACTGCTGCTGATATAAAAGACAGGTTCTTTTATCATAACTAGCCCTTTCTGTAAAAAGGCATTTCTTAAAATAGGGAGAGTCTTAAAACCTGCTATCTGCTGATCCCAAAGATAATGTATTGCAGCAAAGTCCATAAATTAGTATCTCTGTTCATATCAGCCTTTTCCTCAAATCTTTTTTATATTGAAAAAGTTTTATTGGTTTTACATTTTTTAACAGGATAGGGTAATGGTTACAAAGAAATTTTGAGAGCATTCACGTCAGAGTCGTCGGACCTTCCAAGACCTCAAATTACACATTAAAAAAGTTATCATAGAAAACATTTTCCATACCACTACAAGATGAGAGCAAGTACATTTACCTAAATTCTCCCTTCCATGCTGTCAGACATTTACAAAAAGTCCGGATAGGAATATTATGCAAAATTGTTCAAGAAAAATCAAGGCAAAGTTATTTTTTTGATCTAAGTCTTTTGGCTATTGTATCTTCTTTCTCTCCTCCCTGGCCCCCGAGCGAGGCCGTGGCCCCCTCCGTCCCCCCTGGATCTTCCCCCAGGGCAGAGGAATGTTTTTTAAGAAAGGCTTCCGCCTCAGCAACTGTTTTAATCCTCACTCTTCCTCCTTCCCAGAACACCAGCATCCCTTCAGGGGTCATCCACTTGAACCAAATCCCGTGATCAAACAAGGTTTTAGACAAGAAGGAAAATTTCCTTCTTAAATCTCTAATTTTTCTAGGGATCTGCTTCAAGATAGTGACCGTTTTTCGTTGATACGTTAAAGGTTTCTCTCTCTGCGCTTTCAGGACTTCCTCTCTGGTTGACCTTCTAACAAATTTCACATGTATCTCTCTAGGCACTTCATTTATCCTGGCATATGCTGAGTTAATTCTGTAGGCTAGGTCAATATCCCCCCTGATCTCATCCTTAGGTTTTTGTAAATAGTCTGCTAAAATTATGCTCATAAGATCAGGGAGGTATTCACCAGATTCCTCAGAAACATTTTGAAATCTCAAAAAATATGTCATTCTTTCCATATCCATCCTAGACACATGCCCATTTATTTCCACAACCTCATTGGTAACATTTTTAATTTCCCCCTTGGCCCCCTCCAACCCCCCTTCCAGTTCTTTATTCTTCTGTGTGTTATCCAGCACTTGTCTTCTTGTATCCAACAACTCCTTCTTGAAGATAATACTTTCAGCCCTCTGGGCCTTTATTTCTGATATCAAAGTTAGTATAGAAGTTTCAAGAGAAGCCATCCTTTGTTCCAAATTTACAAGTGCTGCTTCTTGTGCCATGGTTAAAAGTTAGAGTCACTGCCACCAAGATGGCGTTTTCCGGGTGGGGCTGGTGGGGCTAACCAGGAGCTCAGTTCAGTTCAGGGCTGTGAAGTTGCAAACAATTCAGAAACCAAAGGAGACACAATTTCCCAAATAGTAATAACGAAGGTATTCCAGAGAAGAAGTCACAAATCCATCAAAAAAAATTTTTTTTTTCAAAAATCCAGAGAGAGTCCTGCTTTCAAAGAGACGCTGGAAATTTTCCTTAGTTGAAATAGTCAGGCAGGGACAAAAGGAATCCACTTCCACCGCTCATCTCAGCCAGAGGGAGAGAGTAGCAAAATAAATTTTTTTAAAACTCAGCCAGACCCAGAAACAATGTTGCAAAAAGTCACAATCCACTTTCCTTTGTTAGAGACCATCCGGAGTGAAAGTTTTCCGCTTTCTCTTTGCAGAGAAGCCATTTTAACGCGCCGCTTAAATCCGAGGGGGGGTTTTTGAAAATAAACACCCCCCTCCCATTCCGTTCAGCCTGGCTGGCAGCAAGGTAAAAAAAGTTTTTTTAGAAACTCACTCTCTCCTCGCAGCTGAAGCCTCGGGAGCCCTTCCGACTGAGCCGATCAGCCCTCCTCATTGCTGTAGATGGCGCCGTCTTCCTTAGGCGAAGGGAGAACCCCCCGCTAGCATGTTCTCCCTCACCTGAGCCGCGCCGGGAGCCGCTTCCTCCACCGCCGTGGGGGGCACGCCCCCCGACGAGCCGGCCCTACGGGAGACCCTCAAAAAAGAGGAGTCTCGCCCCCGTTGGGGGGCAGAAGAAGAAACAAAGCGGCGAGCGAGCGCTAGGCTCGCCCGTCGCCGCAGGAGCCGGAACCGGAAGGATCAGCCTTTTCCTCAAATCTAATCATGAGGCCATTAAGGCGTCCCAGTCTATCATCTTCTAAACATTTAGCATTACAGCTATGCAAAGCTAGCAATCAGTCTGCCATCAAAATATTATAACATAATTAATTGAGGCTCTACATAACCCCCCCTCCCAGCATAATTGGCAAAGCATTGCATTATTAACATATTAATACGTTGACCCTTGCTACATGAGGCTCATAAATTGAGATGTGTTAACACTGCTGGAAGATGCTGCAGGAGAAGGTGGGAAAGCAGAATGTAGAAAGTTAATGGAGCTCACACCAATCAAAAGATGGCTTTGTTCAAAGTGAAGGATTTGTGTTAATAATTTGTCCCTCAAGAAGAAAAAAATAGATCAAGATTCCATTAAGAGTTTGGAGACATAAGGAAAGAGTAGCAGGGTACAAAAAAAGGAAGATTTTGAAATGTGACCAAATATGAAGTATGAACTATGCCAAAAACTAGATGGGCAGAGCTGACCTGGCTTTTTCTCCTGGATCTCTTGGTAGTTTCAGAAACCACTACTCATTATTTTTCCTGGACCACCTGGACTGCTTGGATTTCGGTGACACTTTTTAAAAGTACTTAGGGTCCTTCCTGCTTCAGCTTCCATATTCTCTTCAAGGGTAGCCCCACACAGAGTGTGTTATATGGTCCGTATGGCAGTTGATCAGAATGAGAAAAAGAAGGGCCAATTGAATAGGTTCTATCTCTCTGTTTGGGGGGGGGGGTATCATAAGAGTCTCTCAAACTCACCAGGGTATAATCTGACCATGACAAAGAAGGCAGAGATACTTCCTCAGATCCTCAGATCACACTGCCAACGCTCAGACAAAAAAACCTTTAACAGATTAACAGAGTTGGAAGGGACCTTGCAGGTCATCTATTTCATTTCATTTCATTTATTAGATTTCTATCCCGCCCTATCTCCCAAAAGAGGGACTCAGGGTGGCGCACAGGGACTTAAAAACCAACAATACAAAAAGTACAAAATCTACAAAATTTAAAACAACTATTAAACCGTTTAACCCGTGCTAAAAGAGACAATCAATTTAAAACCCAAATCTAATAAAATATGGTTGTAGCAGCTATGCCAGGCTGGCCATATGGAAAAAATAGGTTTTTAAAGTCCGGCGGAAGAGGCGAAAGTCGGTGATAGTCCGGAGGTCTGGGGGGAGGTCATTCCAAAGGGCGGGGCCTGCCACAGAGAAGGCTCTTCCCCTGGGCGTCGCCAGCCGGCATTGTCCAGCGGAGGAGGCCCTCCCTGTGGGAGCGGACAGGTCGAGTGGAGGTATGCCGTAGAAGGTGGTCCTGCAAGTAGCCAGGCCCACTGCCATGGAGCGATTTAAAGATGGTCACTAAAACCTTGAAATGCGCTCGGAGGGCTACCGGCAGCCAGTGCAGCTCGCGCAGGAGAGGTGTTACATGGAAGTATTTTGAAACTCCCAAAATCCCCCGCGCGGCCGCATTCTGCACCAGCTGGAGCCTCCGGGTGCATCTCAAGGGCAGCCCCATGTAGAGAGCATTACAGTAGTCCAGGCGTGAAATGAGTCCAACCTCCTGGCCAAGCAGGAGACCCTACATGTGCCTCTACATAGGATTGAAGTCACAACCTCCTGCTTGTGAGGCAAGAGCTCTACCTCTAGGCCACAGCCATGTCTAGTGTAGGACCATTGTTTTGAATTGGATTATGAATGATCTGGGATAGGTCTACAGCCTCCATGGCAATCATGAACTCCTGAGCTGCACCAAGGCCAGCCAATAAATCATCATGATTTATTTCTATATTTTACCATTCTTAGTTTTTAATTGATATAAAGCAATATATCAAGGTAATATATCAAGGTAATATAAATAAAAAAACTAAAAGCTAAAAAAGGAGATAAAGCTAATAAAAGTAAAACAAACAAACAAATGATATTGAGTGACATTTACAACATATAATTTTAAAGTTGAAGGAGGCCATGGAGGTAATCTACAATTCATATATACTGTATATGAGAAGGGACCAAAAAAATCAACAACAGTATCAATCCATTTTCATTTTGCTTTTTATTTGGAAAACAACAACAACCACAGTTCACAAATATACCGAATGAGATCGGGTAATCCCTGGGTTCACCATCTTTTCTTGCAACTTCTGGATTTACAGAGACTCTAAAATTAGTTGATCTGTACCAAAAAAATCTCTACTTATTTTATTTTAGGGGGAAAAAGGAAAATAAATAAACCTGAAATTATTCCTAATAGAGTCATCGTGTCCAAAGTGGCTGCTGATTGCTGAAAAAGTATGTTTCTCCATCATCAAAAATCATTGCTTAGTCATGGACTACCTTGTGAATAGTAGTTTTTGGGTTTGACCGAGGTACAGGAAAGCATATTGCTAATTTTAGAATATCACATGGCTGGCATTTAAAAGGGGGTTAATAAAGAGACATTTGAGCAATGAAGTTTATCCTCTGCTTCTAAATTTTCATACAACATGAATTTTTTAGTCATATTTGTAAAGTTTTACTTAAAATGACAATGGAAAAAGCTACTGGACCTCAATGCTTGTATTTAAAATGGTAAAAGGTGAGCTCATGGATTTTATTCTGCTAGTTATGACCAACTTTAAAAGTGGTGCTCATCTCCATTTCATAAACAAAATTGCTTGTGTTGTCCAAACATTTCTTCAGTCACGTAGCAGGCATGACACCATGCTGCAGCACATAGCATACAGCGAAACACAGAATGCTGTTACTTCCCATATGATTATTTGTGGTACCTATTCATCTACTTGCATTTGCAAGCTTTTGAACTGCTAAGCTGACAAGATCAGGGCAAGTGAGGGGAGCTCACTCCATCTTGTGGCAATTGGGTCTCATATTGCCGAGCTGTAGACCTTTAACAGTCCAAGACTCAGTGTCCTAACTACTGTCCTAGCCACCCTATCCCCTTATAGTCGACAGACCATCATTTAAGGGGTTTTTTAAAGATAAAAGTACATTCAGGATAATGCCACACTGCAGTCTAAGCTTTGTGTCTCCTGTGCTGTCCTACCTGTTTTGTAATTTAACTTGCATAGTTCCAGTTCAGGTTGCAATAGGTAAATATGAAGCTGGGACAATACTCAGCCCAGACTATAAGACCTGACTGCCTAGGTCCCTTCTTCTTGCTCTTTCCATTCAAGCAAAGAAAACAGACCTTTTTGGCTATATCATGAATGGACCAGTCTGTTCATGTTGTCTTTTCCTTTTATGTATTGCTCCCTTTGCATGGTTTTCTTTTGCTTTCCTGGATGCCTCACTCTCTTTTCCTTTGCTGTCTCCTTTAACATCAAAGGAAACTCTTTTATATTTTCCTTTTATTATAGCATCATAGCTTTGTAGATGTAGTTTTCTTCCTTAATTTCTCTCTAGCTCCATAGAAACAATATAGCAAAGAAATACTAATAGTACAGTTTCATGGAAGCAAAATATCATAGATCAGTGATGGCGAACCTATGGCACGGGTGCCACAGGTGGCACGTGGAACCATTTCTTAGGGCACGTGAGGCATTGCCCTGTCAGCTCCAGCGCGCTTGTGTGTGCTGGCCAGCTGATTTAGGCCTTCTTTTGAGGCCGTTGTTCACCTTCCGGAGGCTTCAGGGAAGCTCCTGAAGCCTCTGGAGGTGGGAAGGAGGCTGTTTTCACTCTCCCCAGGCACCTAGAAAGCCTCTGGAGCCTGGGGAGAGCGATAAAAGTTCGCCAAAAGCAGGGGGTCGCGCACATAGCATTATGGGTGTGGCACGCCCATGCACGCCCCCCCTGCATTCCCCCCGCTTTTGGCACGCGAGCCAAAAAAGGTTAGCCATCACTGGCATAGATGTTACTTTGCAAGTTAATTTGGTTACAAAGTTAACTTACCATACTTTGTAAGTGAAGGAACAGAAGTTCTGCAATATTATAGGCAGGAAAATGAGAAAGCAAAGGGAACATGCTTCACACAGAAACAGAAAGGATGCCTACAGGGAGATGTAAAGTTTGGATGCATTGTGTACCTTTAGGGTTGAGAACAGTTCATTGACTTAATTGGCTATTGTTGAATCAACTGTGAAATTATATTAAGGAAATTAAAATACACAAAGCCCAGCAGCCCAGATGCTCAGAAATAGTTCTTCTGGGAAGTGGTCAGTTGTTGGAGGGGAGTGATGTGACAGGTACTCCAGCCAATGAGAAGTGGAGTTACTACTGTAATGGAACAAAATGATGGGGATTAGCAAGTCACATTGATGAGTCTGAAGTCTGAGGGAACAAGAGTATTAAGAAGGACAACACCACAGTTCACTTTCATAAATGAAATTTAGAGAGGCTTTACCATATCTGTAAATTTCATCATTGCAAGGTTAATATGTGAAACAATTACAAATTCAAATTACTGCCTTAAGATGTTGTTTCTTTTATGCTTTTTTTTTTTGGTTGTTTAAAATTATATTCCACAACAAATGCGTAACCACCCAAAGACTGATCGATCAATCAACCTGTCAATATTGTACTGCATTTCAATTGTAGGGAATGCATTTCTTGTGCTTTCATGAACATCTTTGTCATTATTACATCTTATCAACTTGTATTTTTTTCTGTAAGAGGAATATCTACTTCAGAAAATTATTTGAAATGTTAAGGTCTTGTGTGGATTTACCAGAAATGTCTGCACATCATGAGTTATTCACATGCATTACTTAAGAATTAATGCTGTTGACTATTGAGGGTGGTTTATAATATTATGTTAATATGTGTACCATGGTTAATGGGAACATGAGCTGCCAACCTGCCCCCATGTCACTCAAGTGTTGGAGCACATCTCATAAGATAAGCCAGGGGTCTGCAAAGTCGGCTCTTTTAAGACTGGTGGACTTCAACTCCCAGAATTCCCCAGCCAGCTATGCTGGCTGGGGAACTCTGGGAGTTGAAGTCCACAAGTCTTAAAAGAGCCGACTTTGCAGACCCCTGAGATAAGCCAACTGGATGCCCAAATCTATCCCCGTGAACCAGACATTTTCATACTTAGGTCTTCAGCTACGTTTGGCAATCTTCCACTCTTTATTTATGCTTTCCTTTCTTTATATTTTAAATGTAATCTGTTTAAATCTATATTTAACTTTTTAGAAAATGGTTCACATGTATTATTCCTTCTAAAATATGGTCATCAGCTGTAAAAGAAGTTTTGTAGCACACATGACCCCACAGCCTTTGTTATGCTACACTGACACTAAAGTGGAAAAAATTAAATTAATTAGATACAGCTGCAACCTCAAGGTTTCTGAAGCGTGCTTTTGGGGAAGAAAGGCATTGGCTGACCTTAGTTAGGTCATGGATACTGGCCTGATCTCAGCCCCAGGTGATATTGTTTGCTTGAAGAATTTAAAAAAAAAGTTGAATTTGCGGAGTGCTGTAATTATTGTGGTTGGGAAATATTTAATCTTCACAATTAAATAAATGTATCTCTTTCTTTATATTGATAAAACAGAAGTGTATATAGCAGACACAAATAAAAATGTACAGTTGGATTGATTTGTATCAGTTTGCATGGCAGATAAGGGGAATCGTGACAACACACTCTGACATATTAAACAAGGCTGGTAGCTACAAACCTGGGGAGTGGATTTAAATAAAGAATGATTTCTGCTCCTTCCAGTGATATCACAGTTTTTCAAAGATTTGCCAAAGATTTGCCAAATATGATGTTAGCTAAAATATGTTCAATAGTAGGAAAAGCATAGCTAGATGATAATAGATGCCCCTCTGCTAAGCTATTGAGTACAGCAAATAAAGGAAGAAACAAGGGAAGGGAATAAAAGAACTTAAAATAGTGATTAGACTCTGTGCAAGTGGGGGAAAAAATAAAAGTGCTGCTACCAGTGGTGGCATTCAGCCAGTTCTGATGACCCAATAGTGACAACCTCCAGGTGGGCCTGCCCACCCACCCCGGCACTATGGCGTCCTATTTAGCCATGCTTTCTAAACCATTCACATGCATGCAAGCCATGTGCATGCATGCAAGCCCCGTGCACAAGCAAGGCACATGTATGGAAGGCCGCATCCATGCACGGAAAGCTCACAGTTTTGGTGTACAGCAAACTGGTGGCAAAATTATGTGAAACCCACTTCTGGTTGCTACCACTGTAAAAAAGATCAGAGTAGTAGAAGGAAACTCATAGCTTGAGTTGAGCTGGAGACAGATGTGAGATTGATATAGATAAATGATAGATAGATGATAGATAGATAGATAGATAGATAGATAGATAGATAGATAGATAGATAGATAAGGTAGGTAGGTAGGTAGGTAGGTAGGTAGGTAGGTAGGTAGGTAGGTAGGTAGGAAGGTGATAAAAGAACAAGAAAAACTGCATATATTTTTCAGACATAAGGTTTTTACAGATATACATGTAGAGAGGTAACTTTAGGAGCAACAAGAAGATACAACTACTCCCAAACAATTTTCTCTACTGCCTCTCATTTATTTACTCTTTGAAGGTAATGTGAAATATATTACTGTTTCCTTTCTCAATATATCATGTGAACATTATTGAGCGTCCAAGAAGTGCCCTTTGACCCCTCTGTGCCTTCCTTCAGTTTTTCTTTCTTTCTTGGTACTGTTATAGAAGCAGGAATGTATTTTTATTATATTCCTACCAGAGGCACTTGAGTATGAAGGCATAATGTCTGCTTTCCATGGATCCCCAATATAAGAGCAGTTGTTCCTGAGTAAAACTCCCATTTAAATCTTTGTAAATAGTGTAGGAGGTTGGAGTGAAATGTGGCGGAGGAGTTTACTCTCAGTAGTAGAGCTATACGTTATGCAAGTGGCCTTTAACTGGCATGAAGCTATGTGGGAAGGCTCCCTGAGCAATAGCAGTATTTTCATCGATGTTTTCTCTCTTTTTGTCAGAATTTCTCTGTGTTGTTACTATTATTTATTATTAGCCTAAATAACGTACACCCACACACAAACTTATAAAGAACATATTTGTGTGTGTGTGTGTGTGTGTGCTATATAAAAAATATTTATATTAAATGAATTAACAACAGAGGACCATTTTGCAAATATGATTTCAAACAGATTCAGCTTCTGTCACACAAAAGGTATGAGAATTTTAGATGCACATGCACAAATAGGATAAGCCTGCAATCAGAGAATACTACCACACAGTAGTTTCAAAATGCTTTTATTTCAACAAGCTGGCCTAGCATAACCACCCATATGGTCTTTTTATTAGCTGTAAATTTTAATCAGAGGATTTTAAAATGTTTTTAGCCTAGGGCAGTGCTTCTCAAATAGTGGGGCGGGCCCCCCAGGGGGGGCGCGAGGCTCCGTAAAGGGGGGCGCGTTTGACCTCGGCAGTTTAGTTTAAGGATTTAATTTTTTTTAAATTTCTAATGCACTTTAAATCATTTTTGCTACAGTTAATAAAGCTATTCTTTGTTGTAAATTGATCCACATTTCTTTCTTTTTTTATTCTCTTATACTTTAATAAGGATACAGTGTTATGCAGAGGTGTACTTATAACAATTTTATAGACAAATGATACTATTTACAGTCGCGCGGGGGGCGCGAAATGTTTTCTTCTTGCTAGGGGGGGCATGACAGAAAATAATTGAGAAGCACTGGCCTAGGGTAACTTAAGTTTAATTTGGGTTTTAGTAAACGTGTATTTGTGTATATGTATTGATTTTTAATCTTCCTGTGCGCCGTCCTGGGTCCTTTTGTAGGAGAAGGGCGGGATATAAATTTAATAAAATTAAAAAAAAATAGTTCTGAGATTTCAAGAAACAGAGTGGAAATACCTAGTCCTTCCTTGCATAGCTTGAACTGGTGCATCAGATGTTCCTGCCTCTGATGCAATTCAAGGAAGACAAGATAGCGATATTCTTAAACCAAGGATAGGTGTCTGAAATAGAGGCCTAAAAAATGAAGGTGGAAGAAGATTAATAAGTGAAGAAAGGGGCTGAGAGAACAGCCTTTTGGGGGTCTGATATAAACAGGAAGTCCTCTTGTAATGCCTTGAGTGAATTCGTTTTCTTTCCAGAGAGTAACAAACTCAAACTGAGCAGCTGGAAAGTGCTTTAAATTTAACTTTAATGAGCACTTTACTATTGTTTTATGATGCTTAAACTAATAAACACATTATATATATAAAGCAATAATGTCCTTCAAATTTATGCGGCTGTGCGTGCTTGGATTCTGATCACTTATCTGGATAATTAAGCAATATCAGTAAGGAAGCAGATAGCAGAAATCTGATATTAATCCATCCTTCTTAATAGTAACACAAAACCAGTGGGGTGGAAAGCTGTTCTCGCCTCTTTAATCCCCCTTTTACCAATACTTTTGGCATCATCACATCTCATTTATTCTCAAAAACTAGGCTGACACATACTATTGCCAGCTTATGCTTAATTTGGGCTTTAAAAATAAATAAATAAATTATGCCTAGCTGAGAAATTGACAGAAAAAGGGGAGGGGCTGAAGACTATGGAAATTACTTATGAGAGTAGCTGGTTCAAAGCTTTCCAATAGAAAAAAATGGTAAAAGGTGTGTGAATGGGATTTGTTTGCATTGCTTTCTGCCACAATACTCCAATTAGAATTCAGCAGTAGAAGCAGAAATGGCATGAAGGTGTCAGATTTGTTACACACACACACACACAGAGAGAGAGAGAGAGAAAGAGAGAGAGAGTACATGATGCACATCACATGAAATTCAATGTAGAGAAATGTAAAGTCTTATACTTAGGCAAGACAAACTACATATAGATTGGGTGAAACCAGGCTTAATAGTAGAAGCTGTGAGAGAGATCTTGGATATTCTTAGTGGTCAACCAGCTAAATATGAGCTATCAATGTGCAGTGGCAGCCAAAAAAGCCAATGCAATCGTATATTGCATTAACAGATGGATACAATCAAGATCAAGTGAGGTACTAATACCACTCTATAAAACCCTAGTAATACCACACTTAGAATAGTGCTTCCAGTTTTGGTCACCACACTATAAAAAAGATGTTGTATCTCTAGAAAAAGCACAGAGAAGAGCAACCAGGATGATTAAGCGACTGGAGACTAAAACATATGAAGAATGGTTGTAGGAACTGGGCATGGCTAGTCTAGTGAAGAGAGGGGAAACATGATAGCATTCCAATATTTGAGGGGCTGACACAAAAGAAGGGATCAAGCTATTTTCCAAGGCACCTGAAGGCCAGGCAAGGAATAATGGATGGAAACTGACCAAGGAGAGATTCAACCTAGAAATAAGGAGAAATTTTCTGGCAGTGAGAACAATCAACCAATGAAACAACTTACCTCTGGAAGTTGTGGGGGGTTCATCACTGGAGGCTTTCAGGAAGAGATTGGATTGCCATTTGTCAGAAATGGTGTAGGGTCTTCTGCTTGGGCAGGGGGTTGGACTACATAACCTATAAAGTCCCTTCCAACTCTGTTAATCTAATCTAATACATAGACACATGCATACATACCTCCAAAGCTGTTGGAGTAAACCATGTTTTGTCTGAACATCATTCTGGTTAAAGAGACACAGATCTTCAAAAATACTTGACGGAAGATTTGAATTATGAAAAGTAAGTAGACTATTCTGGACTATTCATCATCATTGTCATTACTACTGCCATCCATGAATCTCACCCTTCTCTAAAAGTAAGTAGATGATTCCTTACTCCAAAGGGCTTATAGTTTAGATATTAATACATGAGAGATAGTGATCACAGAGACAGATGAGGAAAGAATATATATAATGTTGTCAATTATATGTGCTTTGCGTTTGTTGCTTTGTGGCTGAGATTTAAAAGGTTTTTGACAAAAAACACATTATTTAATCTATGTTGCTGCTGGTTTTTTCCTTACTTCTCAAACTATCATTTATTCTCCTTCCTGGACCAATGACATGTATAATCTCTTTGACAATGTACTTTATGTGTATAAAGGGCTATTGTCCTACAGTTGTTAGAGTGGAGATAGCACAAGTAGGCAGTCTTGGAATGGGGACTTTGTTCTGATAAAGATTTGTTCAAAGCGCCCCTTGAAAACAACTTCACAGGGTAACGTGTCCTTCAGCTGCTATACGCTAAAGCATCTCTCTTGTTTTGCTGAAGGAAATGGGCTTTTTCTAGATACAATGTGTGAAAGCTGATTTTCAGTTAAGAAAACCATTGGGAAAGGTGCTTCACATTAGATAAAGTACCTGAGCAAAGCAGTAAGACCCTCCATGGTATAAAGCAAACATTTTTGTGCCCAGTTTACAAAACCATAACAAATAACAAAACAGGGCAATAAAATTCCATCCAGTTTTGTAGGGAAACTAACTTGCCAGAACTTTTTTTTAAAAAACACTTTAATCAAAAATGACCCAGCATTTACAGAAACCGCTCCGCCCAGTTTAGTCTGGTAAAAATATCATTAAGGCGGGGTTTTTTGTGCTGCAATGATACAATTACTGAAATTCTTCATTCTTTGAAATGAATTTACCTTTTCATTACAAGATAGGTTCGAAGATTAAAATACCAATTACCTGTGAATTTGTATGACTGCGTTGTCATTTATTTTTCAAATTTATGATAGCTCAGAGTCACCTTATAAGGGAGATGGGTGGCATAACAATGTAAAAACTAAAATAAAGTAAAATATATAGCTGCCCATCAGAAAACAATTGACTCTGGGTTTCCCAAAAGTGCTTTTCAAAAGGCAACTGGACTTTGTTTTTCCTTGAAGACATTTCCCTTTTAATTCAAGAAGATTCTTTAGTTCTTTTCAAATTGAATCATAATTTGTCCAATTATGTATGAATTCAATTAGAAAAAAGAAGAATCTTTATAAAGTTTTTTTTTCATGAATATACATAACATCTAGTAAACAATGTTGAATGCACCCAAATGGTAGGAAATGCATTTGTGAACTGATAATGACGAACTGCATTTAAAAAAAAATCATAAATGTGATTTTTAAATTTCAATAGTATTTTAAATCAAGGTAGAATGAGCAAAATAGGCTAATTGTTCTTATGGTTCTTCAGGACTCACAGCTACTTTTCAAAGTGGAGAGGGCAGCTATGGCTGTGCAAGCCTTTGCACAGGTTCATCTTGTGTGCCAGTTGTGCCCTTTCTTCAAATGGCCCTTCAGATGGTTACTTACATCATTGCCAACTCAAAACTAGATTATTGCAGTGCACTCCACATAGGGCTGCCTTTAAAGACTGTTTAGAAGCTATAAATAATACAAAATGAAATAGCACAAGCAAGCAATAGATTTTTCACAGTATGCCCTTGTGTCATTGTTGCTATGCAAGCTGCACTGATTGTTGCCGGTAGGCGTCTGCATGCAGTGCTGGTCATTACCAGCTGGTCAAAGTGCTGGTCACTATCTATAAAGTCCTTCATAGGGCCTGCTTTATGAAGAATCTGCTATATTCAGTTGGTATCGCCTGCCCTGTACATCCAGACCTTTGCAGGATTGGAAAACATTCTCTGCCATGACGCCCCCCCTCCCCCATCCTCTGGACCAGCTTCCCCTCAGAGATGCCAACAGTGCCTTCTCTCCTGAGGTTACAGAAAGGCCTTAAAACTACGCTTTGTTCCCAACTCGGATATAATTTTGGGGCTGAAGCCCTGCCTTTTTTTGGGTATATTTTGCTGTTTTAATTGCTTTTATTCATGGTGCCTTTTTTGTGGATTTTCTTTTCTCTTTTTATGATTTTTGTAAGTTCCTCAGAATCTTCTCAAGTGGGTGGGTACATGAATTGAATTGAATTATAAATCTCAGTCATAGAAACTCTTGAAAAAAATTGGAATGATGATTATAACCTTTTCTTCTGCATGTGGTTGGTGGTCTGGTGCCCTCACAGATGATGGTAATACTACTGTCAGTTTGACTTTTACCCAAGTCCAGCTCAGGGGTGGGCTTCTCCTGGCGTTACTACTAGTTTGCTTCATGCCTGCATGCCCACGGGCCAACGCGCTCGCTTGGCATTGCTTGCCCCTGCACAGTTGCCTGTTAAATGTTATGTGCAAATGAGTAAAAAAACATAATGTCAATGGCATGAGTGACCAGGGAACCAGTCGGGGGCATGGCCATCTGGCCACCCCTACCGGTTCAGACACTCAGTCCCAATGTCTACTACCAGTTCACCCAAACTGTGCAAACCGGTAGCAACCCATCTCTGGTCCAGTTCTAACACCATCAGTTCATATTTTCAAATGTCTACATGCAACTCTTTCTATGTACCCCTAAAAGACAACAAATAGGATTTCTTCCCTCAACCTGGTCAAAAAAGGGGCACATCTTCCTTTTTTTAAGACATTCATGTGACCTCAACATCTTTCCTGGGGGACAGAGAACACTTTCAGAGCAGCGTTGGCAGATAAGCAGAGAGCTGTATCTTATTTCTTACTCACATTTTTTTGTTTCTCAGATTAATAGCTTGTTTTATCGTCCAGAAGATTCTCCAAGATATTTGGAAGATACTTTGCAAGGAAGTCTCTGGTCTTTAATAGTTCAATACACATAAATCAGCCTGTATTTAAATGCAATATTAGAGGTATTGAACATAATAAGATATTTAATAAGCTGCCGTGCTGATGAGGGAAACTATCACTTTATTTATAAAATAATTAGTCTTCTGTTTCCGTGACAGGGAGGAGAAGCAACATGTAAGGGTTGCCTTTATCTATCTACTCATTTTTATATTTGTACAAAAACAGTAAAATGTTTTTACAGAATAGGCCAATAGTGCCACAGGAATTGAATTAGAGCATCCTTAATTAATATGTCAGAATATAAGAAATGGGGGAAATACATATAATTAAATTCTTGCACTAAAAATGAGAACTAAAAAACTGACTAAAATAGAGTACTGCCTCTTTTTGTTCCTTAAAGGAAAGTGTCACTTTTGCTCCCTCTTGCTTTGCACTTCTCTGTGATGAATTGCTGGTGGAGAAAGCTGTTTGATTGGGATGTTCCAAACACTACATACTCAATGTCAGAATAACATCATCCATAAAGTATTAATAAAAATATGCAGAAAATTTGGCAGGTCGTTTAGGAGACAGAAAGATTCCATTTCTATGAGTTGGTTCCATTTTTTTAAAACAGGTTCTCCCAATCCACCCATCCCACATTCAAATGCTCAGAGCAGTCCAGGGCTTAGATTAGATAGGATAGTAGACTAACCATGGAACTCCACACATGGCTAGCAGTGTGTAGCCTTTATTGTGAAAAATCTCACATTGAAATGTGGTAGACACAGTGGTGTATTAACCATTAAGCAGACAAGTGCACCAGGCCCAAAGGGCGCACCACAAAGTTGAGAAAGAAAAATAACAATGAAGATTTGTACAATATGTACAAAGGAGCCCCCGCCCCAAGATTTGTCAGTATTTCGGGCACCAGTGAGTCTTAATTCACCATTGGATATGCAGAATGTTTATAAAAAAGAAATATGAAAGAACCTTTTGTTAACTGAATAAAAAGTTCCATCCTCCATTTCCTCTTTTATGATGTGTGTGTGTGTGTGTGTGTGTGTGTGTGTGTTGAATGCTAACTAGATTGTACCATTCATACAGCCATGGATTCAATGGGAGCTAAATATCCAAATTTAGTTCTACCAGACTCCAGGGCATAATTGCAACTCCAAATGTAAAGCCATGTTTTGTTCATTCCAGAAGGTTTTAGCGGATATTACTTTTAGGGTGGATTACAGAGCCTGGATTATAATGATTGTAATGTATCTTCTCTTGTACTCTCCTGCCAGAATAAGTCATTTTTAATTTTTCAGCATTTTTTTTGCTCATAAGAAAATTTAAAATTTTAGATTTTTGTTCACTCTTCTGTCCAATATATTCATTTTTGTGTATATACTTTAAGTTTTGTATTACTTTAAGATCTTTGACTCATAAGCAATATAACAAACTTGTGAAATTTGAATTGTTACTGAGCCTCCGATTTGTACAAATTCCTCTCCCATTTTTAGTGGTAGTTAACAATATGGAATGAGGCTGGAAAACACCACAAATGTTATCCTTAAGAAAACAGCTAAGTGATGTTACAGGTCATAGGGAAGACTTATAGACAAATAGCAGTTCCATGTGTTATATTCAAAACATAACTGTGCCAGGGACATCTCCAGAGGATTAGCAGGATTAATGATGTGAAAATGATGGGCATAACCAAGCAAACAAAAACTTCCTTCTTTTCACATCCATATAATACATAGATTGTGTGTTAAAAATGGACAGGGCTTCAATTGTCCAATAATGCTTGCCATGTTGATATTGTTGACCCTCTACCCCCAGACACAATGAAACTTACTAATGGCCTATAAGTCTATGTCAGTAAATGCACAAATAAATATAACTGCTCCTATAAATATAACCAAAATGAGAAAGATTTATAATTAAATGCCCTCTCGTTTAGTAGGAAATGAAGTGTTGGAAAAAATGTCCATCTGGGTTCAGTTCCAAGTGGGGGGAAAGACTCTGGAAACATGGAGGCTGTTTGGAAAGATGGTTTAATGATGGACAGGATCACATGGCTTGAGTTCCTGAGCAGAAAAGGGAAGGGATGCTGAAAGTCCCTGGGTTCCATGCCCTCTCTTTGAGCTTCCTGGGGCGCAGGAAGAGTATCCTGATTGGTTGCTGTCAGAGGTCATAGCTAGCTTTCTATGTTGTCTATGTGTTACATTTAGTTGAAAGTTGGTGGATGGTGCAATGAAGGTCAATCAAATGGGGTAGATCTTTGTTATGTAGAATAGACTGGCCCAGGCCTTAATGGCCCATTAACAAAGGTGGGGACTGAAATTCTGCTTTTCTGAGTTTCTACTTCTCTTTTAGGGAAAATATTCTGCCTTTTTTGTATATCCTAAAATATTTCATTTTTCCAACAGAAGCAATAAAATTTCCCATTCCCCACCCCCAACATCCTGGGTTTTAACTGCCTATATCCTGATAAAGTAAGTAGGTCTGTATTTGATGGATGGAAATATTATTTCTAGAAATCCTGGAACTTTGGGCTTCTATGCATCTTTTCTATTGATGAAGTCCTTATACTGCAGGTAACAGGTTAATAGAGAATCTTCAAGAATGACTCAGGTAAGCATGCTGGTCACTAGACAAGCTTATGCAAATTCAAATCCCTAAGAAGTATTGAGTTTATGCAGAATATTGGTATTCCTTGAATTTTTAATCTTCATGACAACTGGCCAAACATTCTGAGAATTATAGGTGATCCAATCCCCAAACAATCCCCAAGCTGGGAAAAGCTAACAGCAATGGAGACTGAACGTTTCTTGATTGTATTATCAAATGACAGTTTGATGAAAAGAAGAGGAAGAAGGAAAAGGAGGTGAGGTTATCCAAACCTACAGACTGGCCCCAAAAAAATGCAGTGAATTATGTGAAGTGAAAGAGGACAGATAAAACCCCTATCCTGGTAATTTAGCATTTAACCTATTGCATCTTATGTGCCCAAATGCATTATAACATATTTTTCAATTAGTTTGCACTCTTGCTTGCAATAATTATACAGAAACAATTCACATTGTGCTGAAGAATGATCTGAAGTGTTATGCCTGTGATAATTATCACACTTCTTCTGCTCCCTCCAGGTCATTAGGGCAGTAAAGAGGACACCAGGAGAGCATTAATGAGCTCTCATTGAAGATGTTAAAAAGGGCATATTGATCTGTTTGTCCAAGGAGGAGATATTTAAGCCATTGTGCTGAGGGCATGAGAGACACAGATTGCTATCACAAAACCTTTTATCCTAAACCTTTCTGTTTCTGGCTTCAATATTGTCCAGCCTCAGCATGTCTGGTTGCAGAGGTCATGCAATGTTTAAACCTCTCTCTCCCTCTCTCTCGTCCTCTCCCTCCCCCTCCCTCATATTGTGCTTACAATTATGTTTTACAATAGGGATTGTTTTAAAAAAAAATGTGTTTTGGAATATGCTGTTTCATATTTCTCTTTGTAAACAGAGCTCAATCCAATAAATATCTGGTTTAGCCCTTCTTGTAATTTTTTTTTTATTGAAGATCATGGTATGTTCTTCCACACGAGATACAAAGATGCCACATTGATAATGAATCCCTACTCCATGTGTTTTCATCCCTTTCCTTGTTTTTTGTTTGTTTGTTTGTTTTTCATTAATAAAGCCTCAAGCAACTCAGGAAGATATGAGCATAAAGAATGGTTTCATTTATATCATACTTCTGAACAGCTGTGACTTTCATGAAAAATCTAGCTGCCCATCCTGCAAATTAAAAATTGCTATCTGGTAATAGTGCACATATGTGGACTTTTTTGTGGTGCCACTTGTCTTGGGGAAATGCTTTCCTCTGTAGTTAAAAAAAATGTTTGGGATGTTACCTAGTTGGTCTGGCCTGGTTCATGAAAACTGGTTATTTACAAAGTAACTTAAAACATTAACAGCCAGAGTTGTAGAAGGGAGTAAGATGGGAAAGACAGGTCTGAAGGCACTTAGATTCTAAGAAGAGAGAAAACGTTCCTGATTTCCAGTCATTTGTGACAGACTGGCAAATGCCTGATAGGGAGGCAACTGGAGATACAGTATGAACACATGGGGAGTTTGTGGAATGCCTAGAACACTGCACTTTCAGAATTGTTTTCAAACACAACGTAAACCAGCAAAAGTTAAACTAAACTATAAACTAAAAAGAAATCACACTGTGCAGAATAATGTTGTTTCTGTGGCACAAGGAGTAGGAAGATTAGGCTATAAGAATAAGAAACAAAAATACCCTGGGCCAAGTAATGCTTATAGTCTAAACCAGGGGTCTCCAACCTTTGCAACTTTAACTCTGAAGGACTTCAGCTCCCAGAATTCTCCAGTCAGCAAAGCTGGCTGGAGAAGTCTGGGAGCTGAAGTCCTTCAGACTTAAAGTTGCAAAGGTTGGAGACCCCTGTTGTTGTTAGTTATGAAGTCATGTCTGAGCCATCGCGACCCCATGGACAACGTTCCTCCAGGCCTTCCTGCCCCCTAGCATCCTCTGGAGTCCATTCAATCTCATGCCTACTGCTTCAGGGACTCCATCCAGCCACCTCATTCTTTGTTGTCCCATTCTTCTTTTGCTCTCAATCTTTCCCAGCATTAGGCTCTTCTCCAGTGAGTCCTTCCTTCTCATTAGGTGGCAAAAGTATTTGAGTTTCAAGATCTGGCCTTCTAAAGAGCAGTCAGGGTTGATCTCCTCTAGGACTGACCGGTTTGATCACCTTGCAGTCCAAGGAACTTGCAGGAATCTTCTCCAGCACCATAGTTCAAAGGCCTCAATTCTTTGGCCTCATCCTTTCTTATGGTCCATCTTTCACAGCCATACATTGCAACTGGAAAAGCCATAGCCTTGACTATATAGTTTAAAACCTTTACCAGAATTTGGTAAAACCATATATTTTTTGCTCAAGGAATAAATTGTGGTTGGATGTTGAATATTTCCTTCTGAACCATAACTTTATAAAAAAATTTTTTATTGGTTTTCAAAATTTATACAGGAAAAAAGGTATAGGGTGAGAATAACATTTTTGTAGCTTCCCTGCCGTTGGTGGTGGCCCTCCCAAAATTTCATAAATTTACAATTTTAAAAGTAAAGGATAGGCATATATAAAGGTTACATTGTACAGTCCATATATTCAATCATCTTTTTCTTTGCCATTTTATCTTGTATCAAGAATTACAATAGGATTTTAAATAAAATCATTTTTGAAATCTAAGTCTTTTCGCAATTACTCTTCTTCCCTGTCCCTGGGCGGGGCCGTCGCTCCCCCTGTTCCCCCATCCTCGCCTCCCAACTGGGGAGAATGTTTTTGAATAAATGTCTCCACCTTACTTAGTGTTTTAATTTTAACTCTACCCCCGTCCCAGAAGATCAGCATTCCCTCTGGCAATAACCACTTGAACCAAATTCCTTTTTTGTATAATTTCTTAGACAAGAAGGAATACTTCCTTCTTATTTCTCTAATTTTTTTCGGAATTTGTTTCAAAATGATTATTTCTTTATCTTGATACTTTAAGATTCCATCCCTTTGAGCCCTCAATATCTCATCCCTTGTGGATCTCCTAAGAAATTTAATGTGAACTTCTCTTGGTACGTTATGCATCCTAGCATAGCCTGAATTAATTCTATAAACCAGGTCCATATCCCACCTATAAACTATAAACCAGGTCCATATCCCACCAGAGTTGTTCTTTATCTCTTTTAAGGTATTCTGCTAACATTGTACTCATAACATCTTTGACATCTTCATTTTCTGACTCTGGTATATTCTGGAACCTGAGAAAAAAAGACATTCTTTCAAATTCAATTTTAGTCATATGAGCTCCTAATTCTAGACTCTCCTTCTGGATCTCCTTAACCTCTTCCCCCATCTCGGCCGCCCCCTCCTCTAACTTCACAATTTTTTTTTATTTTCCATTGTACTTTGTTGTGTTTCTGGAAAACAGCTGATGTGGTTCCCATCTTCAAAAAAGGAAAAAAAATAGATCCAGGAAACTATAGACCCATCAGCCTGACCTCAATACCAGGAAAGATTCTGGAAAAGATAATTAAGCAACAAATAAGTGAACACCTAGAAGCAAACAAAGTAATAGCCAAAAGCCAGCATGGGTTTGTCAAAAACAGATCATGCCAGACTAATTTAATTGCATTCTTTGACAAAGTGACAAAATTAGTGGACGAGAGGAATGCTGTCGATATAATTTACTTGGACTTCAGTAAGGCATTTGATAAAGTAGACCATAACCTACTATTAGATAAAGTAGAAAAATGTGGGTAGACAGCATCACCACCAAATGGATTCACAACTGGCTGACCAACCACACTCAACGTGTAGTCCTCAATGGAACTGCATCTACATGGAAGGAAGTATGCAGTGGAGTACCCCAAGGCTCTGTTTTAGGCCCAGTACTCTTCAACATCTTCATCAATGATTTGGATGAGGGGATAAATGGGGAACTCATCAAATTTGCAGACGACACCAAGCTGGCAGGAATAGCCAACACTCCAGAAGATAGGCTTAAGATACAGAAGGATCTAGACAAACTTGAACATTGGGCACTATCTAATAAAATGAAATTCAATTGTGAAAAAAGTAAGGTTCTACATTTAGGCAAGAAAAACAAAATGCACAGGTACAGTATAGGTGGTACCTTGCTCAATAGTAGCAACTGTGAGAGGGATCTTGGAATCCTAGTGGACAACCATTTAAATATGAGCCAGCAGTGTGCAGCAGCTGCCAAAAAAGCCAACACAGTTCTAGGCTGCATAAACAGAGGGATAGAATCTAGATCACGTGAAGTGTTAATGCCACTGTATAGTGCCTTGGTAAGGCCACACTTGGAATATTGCATACAGTTTTGGTCGCCACGATGTAGAAAAGACGTGGAGACTCTGGAAAGAGTGCAGAGAAGAGCAACCAAGATGATTAGGGGACTGGAGACTAAAACATATGAAGAACAGTTGCAGGAGCTGGGTATGTCTAGTTTGATGAAGAGAAGGACCAGGGGAGACATGATAGCAGTGTTCTGATATCTCAGAGGGTGCCACAAAGAAGAGGGAGTCAAACTATTCTCCAAGGCACCTGGGGGCAGGACAAGAAGCAATGGGTGGAAACTAATCATGGAGAGAAGCAACTTAGAACTAAGGAGAAATTTCCTGACAGTTAGAACAATTAACCTCTGGAACAGCTTGCCTCCAGAAGTTGTGAATGTCCCAACCCTGGAAGTCTTTAAAAAGATGTTAGATAGCCATTTGTCTGAAATGGTATAAGGTTCCTGCCCACGCAGGGGGTTGGACTAGAAGACCTACAAGGTCCCTTCCAACTCTGCTATTGTGTTATTGTATTATTGTAAGTTCTAATGTTAAATCCGTCATTTCTTTCCGCATTTCATTCATGTTTTTCATTATTTCCCGAAACATTTCTATAACTGACAGTTCCTGTAAGCCCTCTCCAGCAAATTCTTTCTGTAAAAGTGAAGAAATCTTTGGCTGCATAATTGGGCTGGAGACGGCTGAGGACGGAGCAGAAGTTGATTTTCCCATTGGTGGCTTTCTAAAAGCCATTGTGTCAGTTCTAATTTCTGAGTTGATAAAGAAATGGCGCCAGAGAAACGGATGACCAAGACAGTCCGAGGTATCAGAGTAATCTGAATGAAAGTCCAGTCTTAAGAGTTCACTTAAGAGAAAAGAAAAGAGATCTTGCAATCCACATCCAGGAGTCCACGTATTGGGAAAGACTTGGGAGTCTCTGGGAGAAATGTTAAAAGTAAAAAGTTTCAAATCCTTCGATGGTAATTATGGAGGGAAAAGCTTCACCAATGCAAGGGAGTTATAAGCAGAGAACAAAGAGAAGCCCTCTTGCCCCGCCTTCTAGCAGGAAGAAAAGTGAAAGTCCCATTTACTTTCTTTTTTTAAAAAGAGCTCTGTGCGAAATTGTTGCAACTGCGATACAATTCTTTTTCATAGTTAGTTCAAATAGCAAGTTAGTCCTTTTCCTTTCTCCATTCCAATGGAGAGGGATCGTTTGATTGCCGCTTTGTCTGAGGGGGGGATTAAACAAGAAAAACTCCCCCCTCCAATCTCCATTTAAAATTGAATGAACTGGAACTTACAGTGTCCTATCGCTTATCCTTCATCAGCAACCCAGGAGATTAGGGAGCACCTTCCACCTCCGGCATTTCAGCTACTCTTTTCATTCTGTTTGTTGTTCCCGGAATCCATCCGGTGAAGAGGCAAGATTTGCCCCCCCCCTTTCTGCTCGCCAGCTGCTAGGGTGAGGCTGGGGGCTCCCAGAGAGCCACCCCTATGGCAGGAGACTCCCTCAGAATCTCCTGTGCTCCTGAAGGAGCCCACTGGTACAGCAAGCGGCGGACAAAGAGCGAAGCATGTCCGTCGCCTTCGGAAACCGGAAACGAAGTCCCGGAACCATAACTTTAGATACTTTATTTTTATTATAATGTAAGCAGATGTCATAGCACAAATGAAAAGAAAACATTTAGTCTTAGGTGACTAGGTGAAAAGATATATAATATTCAAAACATTGAATTGAACATCCCCTTATCACCGATTGATTATGTGCCATCAAATAAGTTTTGGCTGTTGGCGATTATATAGATAGAAGTTATCCAGGGTGATCTATGCTCAACCTGACCCTTCAGTTCTTTCAATTGTGCTTCCACTGCCTTTGAATCCATGTATATCCATCTTGCTCATGGTCATTCTCTTTTCTTCCACCTTTCCCAGCATTATGGATTGCTGGTCTTCACATAATGTATCCAAAATATAATAACTCGAACCTAGTTTGGCAATTTTGGACAGTTTTTTTTTTCATTATTCATTTGTTGGTATCTTGACTATCTATATTATTCACAGGATTCTTCTCCAACAGTTCCAAAACATTAACAGAAGAATCCAGGATTCTTTCCTGGTTTTTCAAAACCCAACTTTCTTATCCATTCATGCCTCCAAGATTGTAAGTATAGATACATCATGGCTTCTGAATATCTTTTACAAGGACTTCATTTATATTGATTTCCTTATCATATCTCTCGTGTAAAAGGGGGCTGAAATTTACAATACTTCCCTTTTCCTTAAGGTAGGTCAATAATGATCCTCACTAAAAAAAAGAGAGTTGGACATACTTTATGACTTTAGTGCTTCATTTAGCTTCATTTTGAAATGCTGTTTACCCCTCCACTCATACACCTTCAGTTCAGCCTGTTTCCATTTTTCAAGCTGTTAAATTAGTACTTCGGGAATTGGGCTTTCTGCCTGATTTTAATCAGCACGGATATGGTTTCAAGACAACCAGCTTTTCAAAAGATAATGCTTGCAGGTGTTCGAGAGAAAGCTTCATTTGACACTTCTCCTCAGCCAAAAAGTATGCTATGTGTACCTACCAACTCCCCATAGACCCTACTTTAAAAAAACATAGGGCATGAACACACTAAGGTGAGAAAAGATATCCTGCATTGGATCCCATATCCACCTTCTTTTTAATCTCATTTTCTATAGTAATTAAACAGATGCTATTAAGATAATTTCCCTTATCCCAACCATCCTGGGTTTCCAGGATAAAGTGATCCCTACCTTACACAGAACAATAAAAAGTAGAGCTCTTGGACTTTTGGGGGCCAGAACGGTAATGCAACATTTTGACAGCAGGTTATAGACACTGCCAGAATTGTTTGCCATAGTTTATTGTAATTTCTAAAATGTATATACTGTAAACTTTTATTGAAATTTGGAAAAAAATGACAAGTAAATGAATGTATTATAAAGTGGGCTAAAATATTGGTTATAATGCACAGATGGAACAATGGGAAAATATGTGTCTGAGAGATTTGAAATAGAGGTGGTATTCAGCTGGTTCTCTCTGGTTCTCTCTGAGACTAATGGCAGCTACAGGAGGCTCCGACACCCCCCCCCGCCCCGGTGTAATGAGTGAGCACTGCGCATGCCAGAAGGCAGTGCACATGTGCCAATGAGGCATGTGTGAGCAAAGCATGTGCACATGCGAGCACGCTCATATTTGCAAACTGGTAGGGAAGGTAAATGTTACCAGAGAAATAATCTAAAATGTATAAAAACACTTCAAACTTGTGTTGGAAACATGAAAGGCACATTTTATCATGTTTGGTACACATGTAAAAAGCTACAAAAGTTTGGATTCAAATGCAATTCAGAGGATTTTAAAAATTAATATACAACTGAGACCAGAGGTTTTTCTTTTGGGACTAATGGACGGACCATTGGAAAAAAGACAACTTTATTTTTGTTATATGATAACTGCATATTGTATGCAGAAATATGGAAAGATTTGGCATGATCCACAATAGAGGAATGCAGCTACCAATTGCTTTATTTTCTAGGAAAAACTGAGGTCTGTGTGGAGTCCAGAAACATTGCTAGAAATTGCAGGTTATGTCTAGACTAATGTGTGTTTTGCAACATGCTAACTTTCCCCCCTTTTAGTCTTTCTTTCCCAGTGTGATTTCTAAAGAAGGCATATAAAGCAGACCAGTATTCCATCTCTTTTGTATCCACCTACAGAAAAGAGCTCAACAGAGCTCTTTGGGATGAAATCTGGTGCAGTATGAGAAGTCAACAAAAGAAATATTGAATGTGATCATGGATCCAGCTTGGGGCTATGGAAAAAAACATCCCAGAAAAAGTCCAAAAATGAATTCTGGTTGTGAAGTAGTTGAGCAATGGCTTGGAATTTTGCTGACTCCTCATTCTAAGATTCTTCCCTTATCCCTTTCGCCACATAGGATAGACTGGACCATATAGACTCCATCCTGTGTTTCCCAGTGCACACATATAGGTAGAAATGCAAATGAGGGGAAAACGGAAATGCATACTGCCATATGTCCCCATCCTTAAATCCTCGCATATAGGCCATATGTATGTAACATGGGTTTGTCAAAAACAGATCATGCCAGACGAATCTAATTGCATTCTTTGACAAAGTGACAAAATCAGTGGACCAGAGGAATGCTGTTGATGTAATTTACCTGGACTTCAGTAAGGCATTTGATAAAATAGACCATAACCTACTATTAGATAAAGTAGAAAATCGTGGGTTAGACAGCACCACCACCAAATGGATTCGCAACTGGCTGACCAACCACACTCAACGTGTAGTCCTCAATGGAACTGCATCTACATGGAAGGAAGTATGCAGTGGAGTCCCCCAAGGCTCTGTTTTAGGCCCAGTACTCTTTAACATCTTCATCAACGATTTGGATGAGGGGATAAATGGGGAACTCATCAAATTTGCAGACGACACCAAGCTGGCAGGAATAGCCAACACTCCAGAAGATAGGCTTAAGATACAGAAGGATCTAGACAAACTTGAACATTGGGCACTATCTAATAAAATGAAATTCAATTGTGAAAAAAGTAAGGTCCTACATATAGGCAAGAAAAACCAAATGCACAAGTACAGTATAGATGGTACCTTGCTCAATAGTAGCAACTGTGAGAGGGATCTTGGAATCCTAGTGGACAACCATTTAAATATGAGCCAGCAGTGTGCAGCAGCTGCCAAAAAAGCCAACACAGTTCTAGGCTGCATAAACAGAGGGATAGAATCTAGATCACGTGAAGTGTTAATGCCACTGTATGGTGCCTTGGTAAGGCCACACTTGGAATACTGCATACAGTTTTGGTCGCCACGATGTAGAAAAGACGTGGAGACTCTGGAAAGGGTGCAGAGAAGGGCAACCAAGATGATTAGGGGACTGGAGACTAAGACATATGAAGAACGGCTGCAGGAGCTGGGTATGTCTAGCTTGATGAAGAGAAGGACCAGGGGAGACATGATAGCAGTGTTCCGATATCTCAGAGGGTGCCACAAAGAAGAGGGAATCAAACTATTCTCCAAGGCACCTGGGGGCAGGACAAGAAGCAACGGGTGGAAACTAATCAAGGAGAGAAGCAACTTAGAACTAAGGAGAAATTTCCTGACAGTAAGAACAATTAACCTCTGGAACAGCTTGCCTCCAGAAGTTGTGAATGCCCCAACCCTGGAAGTCTTTAAAAAGATGTTAGATAGCCATTTGTCTGAAATGGTATAAGGTTCCTGCCCACGCAGGGGGTTGGACTAGAAGACCTACAAGGTCCCTTCCAACTCTGCTATTGTATTATTGTATTATTGTATTATTGTATGCATATAACTAGGAGGAATCATGTGTATAACCTGTTTACATAATCCCTCGAAATAAATCGTACCTAGTAAACATATCATTTTATTAAAAGAGAAGAAAATTCAAACACGTCCTATTGCCACTGTAAAGGAGTTGTTCTCTGTATTATTTCTTTACCTTTTTATGTAAAGGGATCTATTCTTTGTCTACCTGCCTACTGGTCTATCCATCTGTTTATCAGCATAGAATTTCTCCTAAAACAGAGCAACGTTGGACCAGATTTGTTCTGTGTTTGTTAGAAAATGAGTTGGATCAGACCAGTGGCTTTGGAAACAATAGAAACATTTCTCTTTGTGAGATATCTCAGATATGTTGACAGTTCCACTCTAAGACCTCTCGCTCTGATCATGTGAGCATGGAGTCTCTCCATGCTTTCTGGTGTACACATAGATGCAGACCAGAGAAATACATCAGGAAAGTAAACAGAAAGCAAGATTCTTTGTTATCTATCTTCTCTATATATATAAAAATGGCTGTGTGTGTATATGTTCCAGCATAATTCTGGAATTCCTTGAGTAATTTCAACAAAACCTGGTACACAGATGACTCTCTGGAGAAAAATACTGCGAGGGTAAGACACTCAGGGTGTGTGTTCTGTTAAGATGCAGCCTGTTGTGCCATAAAATGGATTCTACTGTACAGCACAGTGGAGTTGCTATGGTAACTGCTTCACAGTACTTCACAAGGGGTCTCCCTCTAGTAAGGGGGGAAATCCAACATTAGAAATTATGTTTGGTTCAGACATTTCCCCCTATAAATAAATACCCAGGCAATGCCAGGTTATCAGCTAGTATAGAATACAGTTGTTTCTAATACGTATGGCCACTGCTGGTAAGGAGGTTGGAAAGAATTCCACAAGCCATATTCTACATGTTTTCCTACTTATTTAAATCAAAACAATTCTTTAAATAAGACAGCACAGGGTGTTTGGCAAGTGTAGCGGAATACGCAATACTCTTGTACTCTTGTGTAAGCTATCAGGGCTTTGGAAGTAGCAGATAATTTATTCTGTTGAATTTCAAACTCCATTTAACAGTTAAATCCTGTTTCAACTTAGTATCCTCTGGACATCAGCACTTCCCAAACTCAGTCCACATTGAAAGATCTCTTTCTGAAGATTTCTCTTTCCTATCTTGCACCTATTTCAAAAAGAATGTGAAATCTTCGCAATACTTTGGTCGTCTTGCATAGCTACATCTCTGATTTGAGAGCAAGTAGCAAACGACAACAGCCAAAGTTTTTAGTGCTTGACTACACTCTTCAGAATACTTTAAACAAGGCCTGTTCCAGTACGTGTCACTTGCCAAAATGGGAATCAACCACTGTGCATAAACAAGCACTTCTTTTCTGCTTATTTCACACTGATGTTAGCACAGCAGTCCCACTAAAATGAAAGGAGCAAAACCTTGGCAGATGCAGAAGAAACTTCAGAATGTTTCTGGAAAAGGAAATTAGGAAGGAAAAGATTAGCGCATATTTTGCTCAAAAAAGACCCAAGAAGTCAGTAGAATGTAGGACTAGCTCACTTCCAATTGATCACATGTATAAATATCCCACCCTTCTCAAATACCAATAAAAAGTCGGCTGGATATGGATGATGAATGGAAGGAAGCAACATTGATATAAGCAAAACTTTAATATTTTTCTATAGCCATTCACTTACATGAAGAGTGAGCATATAGTATAGTGAACAATATATAATATTAAACAATACTGTGGTTTGAAAGTCCACAAACGCTAAATTTGTCAAAGTTGAAAAACACTGGTGTAGAGAAAGTTGTTCTGATTTAATATTGTTCATGCTAACTCTATTTAAGGTTTTAGCCTGCTAATGGAAAAATCTGTCAAATTAGTACTGTGGAATGTGATTAAAGAGTCTAGAGATGAGTGAATATTTTGCTCAGTTTTCTTTCTTTTCTTTTTCTTTTTCTTTCTTTTTTTTTTGATAATAAGTGCAAATTTCTTCTTGAGTAGGGTGACAAGAACTTGAAATATAAAATAGTCACTCTGGAATCATGCAAAACTGACAGATCTGTCCCCCAGGTTTTCAGAATGTCTAACATCCAGCTTTGAATTCCTGTGTATTGCTCAATCATAGTTGTAATCCTGATTTTGTTCACAACGAATAAAATAATAGCAACATCTTGCAAAAAGTCAGAGAGGTCAGACTATACTGTTTTATTTTGCTAGGATTAGATGGAAGACAATTTGAATCCATTCTTTTTTACAGCAGTATAATTTTTATTAACATTAGAAAATGTTAATAACTTATTATCTTAAATAACATTGAAAAACTGAGAAAATATCTTAAAAAAATAAAACAAGGAGAGAAAAAAACTCCTCACAGAATTGTTACATTTGTCTAAAAAGCTCATTTGTATCCTTCCTTCCTTCCTTCCTTCCTTCCTTCCTTCCTTCCTTCCTTCCTTCCTTCCTTCCTTCCCTCCTTCCTTCCTTCCTTCCTTCCTTCCTTCCTTCCTTCCCAGTCTTAATTCAACAAACCAAATGGGATGGTGGTGGTAAGGGAAGGAAATTAAGATAACAGATAAATTGGGCCTAAGATTACTATAAATGTAGTAACTGTTGCAGATTGGCAACTGCTTTCTCTTGGACATGTTAAACATGTATGACTTGGATCTGGAGTATACAGATCATATTTTTCCTTTTGATTTTATCTCTTTTTAAACCAAAACAAAACAATAAGTCTACAAATGGTAAAATTATTTTCTTTCTTGATTTTAAGGCATTTACAGAGCAAAACAATAGTGTTGATTTATTCAATGTATCAGCATAAAATACAGCCATAATCAGAACTGGCTTTGTGGTTAGGGATAGTTGAATGTCTTTCATTTCATTCTGCAGTTGACCTATTCTGGTAGCTATAGTTTCTTCATACTAAGCCAAAACACATTTTTTTTACCTTAGTCATTTTAAGGGAAGACAAAGTTTCTGGACCATCAGAAAAGAAGCTTTCCTTCTGGGCTCATAATATTTACATTTGAAGAAGAAACAGTTTATAATGCATATATTCACTATCCCAGATTATATTGCAAGCCAAATTGAAATTGTATGTGCGTATCTCTGTGTATCAAGGCAACAGAACTTGGAATAGATGGGGCCACCCTATTATGGTAGATCTTATGAGAGGGGATATGTGAAATGCAGGAGAGAATGATGGATGGAGAGAAGACTAAAAGTGATTTATGAATACCTGGTGACATGTGAACAACCTACTAGTAGCAGGGTCCCACCCAGACTGGCTAACACAAAGAAGGACAGTGCTGATCATGAAAGACCCTCACAAAGGAATAGCTCAGCCCATCTAACAGCTAATAATCTACCTAACCACACATGAAATGTTCTGTCAGGCATTATAACCACCAATCTATGGGTCCCTATGGGCCAGTACTTTAGCACAGCTCAGAAGAGCATTGGAAACAACACCAGATGCTCAAAACTCCAGTTGCTCATAGACAGATCAATCTGAGCACCACCTGGATTGTTTACAGGAAAGCTTACAACTCAGTGCCACATATGCATTGATCTGTGAAAGCCTGGTACTATGCAATGTCAACAGGACACTAAAGATGTTTCTCAAGAACTCAATGGAACTGTGGAAAATAACACAGACAGCTAACAGCCAAGGGGCTATAAAATGTGGCATATATCAAGGTTAACGTACTATCCTTACTGCTGTTCTGCATAAACTTGAACCCCCTCATCAGATAATCACAAAAACTCAGTACAGATACAGGTTCAAGAGTGGGACTGCCTTTAGCTATCTCTTCTAAATAGATAGCATCATACTCAGTGATGCACCTTTCATGAGTCTACAGTGAGGACATTGGAATGTCATTCAGACTGGAGAAGCATGGCTGGATAAAGAGAGTAAAGGTAGTTAAGACTAATGGCATGGAACTACCACTGGGCCACACAGCAGACATCTATATTAGCTATAAGTACCTTAGTATCCTATACACATCAGGAGGGAAGAAGACAGCAACATCCAAGTACCACCAAAGGATAAGGTCTTGAAAAGTCAACTCAATAGGAAGAACAAGATCCACCCATTCAATATGTATGCCCTGCCACTCATCAGACACCTTGCTGGTATAATGAGCTGGCCAAAGGAAGACATAGAGGCTGCTGATTTGAAGACCTGCAAATGCCTTATGGTGCATAGAGATCCGCCCCCAGGTTCAACACCCAGAGATTGTACACCAGCCAGAAAGAAGGCTGATGGAGTCTGGTGAGTGTAAAAGCCACTACCGTGGATGAAAGTCAAAGTGTGCATGAATAAATGAAAGATGAGCTGCTGAGACAATGCCTGAGGCAGCAGAGGAAGTACTATGGCAAGACAAGACCGTACATGGCATTGACATATAGCTGAAGTGGCTGACATTGGGAAATCCTACCAGTTACTGGAAAAGACTGGACTAAAATACAGCACTAAAGCAGCACTAAGGCATTGAACATAGCAGCAGGCACTAAGTGCCGAATCCATAAAAGCAGGGGGGTCTACCATATTAAACAGGACTGAAGATGCAAACTATTCAGAGGGTCTGCAAAAACAGTCCAAAAATAGTGGCAGAGTTATAAGATGCAGGCAGGAACGGCATGTCCTGAACAATGCAATCAAATAGCTGGCATTGTGTACAGGGAGATCTACACGTCTGGACATCAGGAAGGAGTATGAGAAACTGGAGAAGTATCAGGCCTGAAGGGTGAACTTGCGGGATGTGAAAAGTAAAGGCCAAAGAGATCCCACTGGTAATAGGAGCACTGGGGTTATTGCTACGGTGCCTCCTAAACTGGGAGAATGGTTCCAATTGATCCAAAGAACATTAAGGTTCTCTTTCCAGAGGAGTGCAGTGCTAGGAACAGGTAAATTCTGGGCAAAACTCTCCTATTCCCAGGTCTCTGGTGGAGGACCTGAAATTGAGGAAAACACAGACAACTCATAGGGATGAGAAGGGATTTTACAGAGAGAGTGGGGGGGAAGAGGGAGAGGGGGGGGAGAGAGATTCGGCTTGGCTTAATCCTATCTGCTAGGAATTCTCTAATCTTTTGGGCAAACCCAAGAATATGGTTATATAGTTTAGAATGTGGCATAAATTCAAGCAGGCAGTCTAATAAAATAGAGGATGATTCAGATAGTTTAGAGTACAATTAAGACTTTATGAATGCAAACCCTGTATAAAGAATTGGGTGTATGTTCTTATTGCATGGAAATTGCTTATTGATATGGAACGCTATGCAAAGCGCTTTACATATCTTCTATTGAATATGCTGCACTCAAAGAGAAGGTCAGCAGCTGCTGTTTGGGGGAGGGAAACAGACCTTTCCTTTCCTTTCCTCTGTAAACAAAGATCTCATCAAATTACACTTTCAACTACGCATTCACAATTCATTTCATAACTAGAAGACAAGCTTTAGAAGCAAAATCTACTACGAGTTGGTTCACTCAAAAGGGTTTCCATGGTGATAGATTACTATAAAGTAACTTGAACCAGCCCTTTGACATGGAGAGAGTTCAAAGGTTGGCCCTGCCTGTGCTAGGACTCTTTTGACAACTTCCTGCATAATTTGACTGGTATTTGCGTGTCTGGCCACTGTCTGACCCCAATGTCTGGAAAAAATTGACAGGTAATATCTATAGGGTATCTGTAGCACAGGGACTTCCAAAAGGGCACTTTTAATCACATTTCAGTGAGAAAGCTCTAGGCAGGGAAGACAGTTGCTATGGAACAGACTCTTGTCCCATGGATCTTCAGAAATTATTAAACAAATAAAATTGTGATTTAAAATATCCAGACAATTGTAAATTGTTTCTCTGTATTATTTCATTAGCAGATATGAAAATGTATAATAAACTGGTCTTTGAAAAAGGGTGTCTCGCACTCCACTACAACCAGTGGCAAGTATAGGAGGAGATCCTTCTCCATGTTGTTCTCCTGTCTGAGAAATGGCCTTTATAGCCAGGATCACCTGATGTCCTCATTATCATATATATTAGCCTTTGAGATCCATGTCATGGATCATAGTCCAGGATACAATGGTGGGATAAGGATAAACAACTAAATTTTATTTCATTCCCATTCACTATGAATTATGAAACTTGACATGATTATTTTTCAGTGGTGTATTTGATATACTCTGCCCACTAATCCCTCACTTTAAAAATTACACCTTAGGAAGGCTTGGAAAACTCTGGTGCTCCATTCAAAATATTATGAACCACATGTGGCATGTGATTAACATTTATTTAGTTATTTAGTTATTTCTATCCCATTTTATTATGTTTATAGATAACTCAAGGGGGCAAACATATCTCACCCTACTCCTATTTTTCCCACAATAACCCTGTGAGGTGGGTTGGGTTGAAAAAGTATGACCAGCCCAAAGTCACCCAGGTTTTCATGGTTAAATAAAACAACTAGGAAATGAACTAAATTTCTTCAAGAGCATTCAACCATATTTGGGTTGTGAATATTTGGAGGCTTATCAGCTAGCATCAAAGAAATATGAGGTACCCATCTTGCCTCCACATAGTGAGTTTCTACAATGGACTAAATGAGGGGAAGAGTCATGGTGTCTATAAAATTAATGCTATTAAATCTAGGCTGCTAAAATCCAAGAGTGCTAGTTTGTAGCAAAGATTCCTTTATGTTTTTGCTGTCATCCTGGGCCACTCATCTGTTGAAGAGATTCAAAGTCCCAGAGAATTCAGGAGTTGGAGGATTCAGTACAAAGATACAGTTCACAATAAAGCAACTTCTCATGGAGTAAAGGTAAAGGTCTCCCTACAGATTTTGCTCTGCTATTCATAGCTGACTATAGGTGACAGTGCTCATCTTTGTTTCAAGGCCATTGAGCCAGTGCTGCCCAAAGACACTTCCATGGTTATATGGCCAACATGATGTCATGGACCGCTGTTACTTTCCCACCAAAGTTGTACCTATTAACTACTTGCATTTTCATATTCCTGAACTTCTAGGTTGGCAGGAACTGGGACGAGGATGGGACATACGACACTTGGGTTTCAAATCTGGGTGGCTGGCTTTCCAGCTGAAATCCTAGTATCTTAATCACTGGGCCACCCAACTTCTCATAAGAGAGAGAAACATAAGATTATTGTGTAGATATCTACAGGCAGGGACGAAAGTTTAGAAATGCTCTAAAAGGTTGGAGCCTGAATAAGCTCCAAGTGCTATGATTTTATTAGCCCTTAATTCCATCAAGTAAATGTAACTGTAGTCTCTGGTTCTACCTTGTGAGTTAGATTTTTCTTGACTTGTTAAAAGTCTGCCTTTTGATATTCATGATAACTCTATAATACATGTTTACTGACTCTGACTACAGAGCACTACATATGAAGTCCAGTTTGATTTTGGATTCTATGTTCAATTTTTGTTAGTAGCCCAGAAGTGGATAACAAACAGATTTTTCTTATGTCTTGCTATACCTTAATTAATTCCATTAAGGAAGCGCATGTAAAGAAAAGTGTTTTTTTCCCCTGTGGCTTCTGTGATTCTGAAAGATTTTTATGTATGGTCAGATGGCTTTCCTGATGTTCAGGAAAGGATTTCCAATCCTAGGTGACATAGAAACCTGCTGAAACTAGAAAAAAATATGCTGTATACTTTTTGAAGTTCCTATATTAAGATCCAAGCCTAACTATAATCAAATTGCCCTCTCCTTGCATCTTTTAGCAGTGAATCATATCTCATTCAAATTCTTCAGACGCCTGCACAAAGCAGAGAAAATTCTGATGGAACCCTGACTGGTATCCTCCATTAATTCATTAGAAAAACATATGAATGTAAGTAAAACTTAGCCTATTAAAAGTATATAAAAACTGATGTTTAGGATTCAAAACTGCACATAAAGTGTATCAAAGAAGTCAAATATTCCAACTAAAAATATGTATTTCTCAACACAGGTGGCACATGGAGCCATATCTGAAGGTATGTGAGGTATTGCCCTATGTCAGCTCCAGCACGCATGCGCATGCTGGCCAGCTGATTTTCGGCCTTCAGGAGGACACAGGGAGGCCATTTTTGCCCTCCCCAGGCTTCAGGAAAGCCTTCTGAAGTCTGTGGATGGCAAAAAACAGACCTACCAGGCCCACTGGAAGTCAGGAAATGGGCCGTTTTCCTGCTTCCGGAGGGCCTTCCGGGAGGTAAGGGAGGCCATTTCTCCCCAGGCTCCAAGAAAGCCATGTATGCGTATGCGGGGGGCAAGGGGAGGGGATGTCATGTGCACATGCACAGGTAGGCACAACATGTGGGGGCTTTTAATTACGGGTGTGGGCACACATGCGCACTTTTGGTACACGAGGGGAAAAAGGTTCGCCATCACTGTCCTATGTCTTCCAGTGAGGGAAAGCAGAGTGGATACAAAAAGGGAACAAAGACTCTCTGTCTCTGTCTCTGTCTCTGTCTCTCTCCCCCCTGCTCCCCCCTCTCTATTTCCACTAGATTTAAAATATGCAACAAATGTATAGGTGGAGAACCACATCTCCAACATCTTCCAAAGCTCATTGGCAGGAATGGCTGTAAACCAAATGAGAATTCAATAGTACCGCACTGAAAGCTGTCAATGCAGCTGTATCAGCCTAGAAGAAACTGAATTGTGTGTATTTGTGTATATTTATAAAATGACACCTTCACATGGCATGTGAAAATGTAGTTGTTAACAAAGAATGAACTAGCAGTTCATAAGGTATCATGACTTATATACTTGTTTCCATATTATGCATTGAAAATAACGTTCACAACACCAAAAGTTCCATTTGTATGCATTTGATTCATTTAGCTACATTAGCAGCTTAACGTTTCCTCAAGGTGAAAATAGCAAACAGCTGAAAACATATCCAGTGTAAGGTGGAACATGAATCTCCAAAATCAGACCCTATTTTCTAGAAAGAAAATATGAGTGGCTTAGTTTTGCTTTTTTTTTTTAATTAATGCTAAACTATGTATTTAAATTACCAAGCTGAGACAGAACTCAAAGTATATTTTAACTGTGGAGTTTATGTTTGCTCCACAATTGTATGCAGAAAAGGCAAGTGATAGAAGTGCTGTTTACTTAATAAGGGAATAGTTTTATTCAAACATGACAAATCCCATTTTTGATTATAGAGTACTGGATAGCCTGCAATCCTTCCTAGGAAAAAGAAGGATGGTCCAGCATAAATGAAGATGGAAAATGTGTTTTCAGTGCACTGCATTCTGTGCAAGCCATTCTACTTAAAGCTACTAAAATTACACAGAGGAAAAGAAGTGGAGCTATTATGTGTTATTTTTCCATTCACTTAATGATGCATTTCAGTTCAGTTGGAAATAAAGAGACACTCTTGAGTCAATAAACAAGGACTAACTGAACAGAGTCTATCTTAAAGATCTGAGTATCTTCCCTAAACATGATATTTTAGTAGCAACAAAACTTTTGCTTTTAGAAACTGTCCAAAAGACAAACTAAAGGAAGCAAAGGTATGTCTCAAGTAGGGATGAACATATGAATCAGCATAAATGGCAACCCATGTAACCACAACTTTTCAACTATTGATAGCTGAAATAGATATTGATTTCTTGATCTTTTTCCACATGTGTGTTTGTATGTATTCTTTTTATCATATAGTTTTGCAAAATGTGGAGCTATTATATATATGCAACTTCCTAATCAAATATTTGTAGATGTTTATGTACATTTTTCTAAAACACTCTTAAAGCAAATAATGTTTCAATGCAAAAGCCTCTTTGAAATTGTTTCAAATATATACTATTCTTTCAGCTGCCTCTTTTTCAAATATCTGATAATGAAGGTGTTTTTCTTTCTTAAAGAAATTCTGGGAAATAATGAATTTCAGAAAATCCAATTTCTTGTAATCCATTTGGATCCAAATGGATCTAGGTACTTA
Source organism: Rhabdophis nuchalis (assembly GCA_039707465.1). Lineage (NCBI taxonomy): Eukaryota > Metazoa > Chordata > Lepidosauria > Squamata > Natricidae > Rhabdophis > Rhabdophis nuchalis. The sequence continues at coordinate 60,678,391 of CM077643.1, read as the reverse complement.
GTTTCTACAAAAAGAACCAGACTTATATGCATATATTTATTAAGAAAAACAATAACAATCAGAACCCACCTAAAAAATCTTAAAATTATTGTAATCAGTATGTACTAATACAGATATCAGTTTGAAAACAAAATGGGGCCACCTCAAAGTACACACAGATGCTTTTTCTAGTCATTGATGCAGCTAAAAGTTTTAAAAGAAAAAAACAAAAAAAGCTTATACAAGCAAGGAACAACCAACTTCATTGGTCTCTAGGATAGGGGTCTCCAACCTTTGCAACTTTAAGTCGGAAGGACTTCAGCTCCCAGACTTCTCCAGCCAGCTTTGCTGGAGTTACAAAGGTTGGAGACCCCTGCTCTAGGAGACACAATTGTTTTCTTTTGGAAAAAAAGAAAAAGAAAAGCAGAGGTGCTGGGAGACAACCTCTGCTTGCCCCCAACCAATTTATTGTAACCTTTTGAATCTCACTCCCACTGCCTTGCTTTAGGAGTGTACTTCCCAGACAGCCTAGTTCAAATCTCAGAATGCCTGAAGGATACCAAGTATGAGGAAGACTGGCTTATTGTAATGTTCTGATGGTCGTAATGGGCTGTGAGAATATCTAAGAGTCAGAAGGAAGAGTTGCAGCCTAGGTAACAGTTAGATAAAAGAACCTTGAATCCAAAGCAGCAATGTAATTTGAGAAAGCATCTGAGACTGGACTAGTTCTCAAATGAAAAGAGAGAGGAGGAGCATGTTGAGACTTACAAGATTCTGTTAAAAGTAAAAAAAAAAAGTAGCATTAATAACTTTCATTTTCTAATCTGGTCTACCTTAAAGGGCTGACAGAAGTAGACAGATTGACAGGTAAACTGCATGATAGGTAGTATCTAGTTATCATGAATACATTTAAAAAGACAGACAGAGACAGAAATAAAAATAGAGATAAAGTTAGAGATAGGGAGATGATAGATAAATAGAGAGATCTCTATCTCTCTATCTCTCTATCTCTCTATCTCTCTATCTCTCTATCTCTCTATCTCTCTATCAATTTATCATCCATATCTATCTATCTATCTATCTATCTATCTATCTATCTATCTATCTATCTATCTATCTATCTATCTATCTATCTATCTATCTATCTATCTATCTATCTATCTATCATCTATCTACATCCGTCCACCCATCCACCCATGCATCCATGAATCCATGCATCCATCTATTTATCTATCTATTCTATCTCTGTCTGTCTAGATAGATAGGTGTAGGTGTAGATTGGTAGGGAGGTAGGTAGGTAGGTAGGTAGGTAGGGAGGGAGGGAGGGAGGGAGGGAGGGAGAGAGAGTGAGAGTGAGAGTGAGAGTGTGTGTGTGTGTGTGTGTGTGAGAGAGAGAGAGAGAGAGAGAGAGAGAGAGGGAGGGAGGGAGGGAGGGAGGGAGGGAGGGAGAGGGAGAGGGATACAGATAGACAGACATAGAGATTATACTATATATACTTATATAATTACAGAACAGGAAGATTGACTCTGGGAGATAGATAGGTTGGTAGGCAAGGGGAGAGGAGGAAAAGAGAGATCCAAATTAAATCTGCAATTAAAAGAATGTAAGAAGAAATGCATGCAAAAATAGGTTCTGCCTGGAAAAAAAATGTACAATTAGCAATTGTAAATTATATTAATTTTGACAACCCAGGGATGTAATTCAGTGTATGTTTGCTTCATATATTGCATTAAATGAAACCAATTGTTGTTAGCAGCTTAAAAATGAGTTATTTTTATATGTATGTGAAATAATAAAAGCAGTACAAACTTAGTGTGCAGCCCAGTCTATCGCCATCCTGCTTTGTGGGGACATAAAGGTGTTTATAATCCCATTTCCCCACCTGACCATTCCTTTGGGTTGCCTTGGCCTCCAGCAATAGAAGGAAGAAAGAAAATTAGAGAAATGTAAATAAAGACTGAAACTTGCCATTTGTCATTTGAAAGTCCTTATTTCATGGCCTGTTCCCTGTACTCCCAGAAATTTGTGTCATTATCTTCTGTTAAAAGGATTCAAATGACATTATTTGCATGGGAGCTCGCATACAAATTGTGTCGCCTGTGTCACAAAGTTGCATTACAATGAAGGGAGTGATGGCTGTGTCACATGTACGTGACATTCTTTGTGTCATTAAATTTAAAGTCAGTGCTGGCAGTTATAAACCACTCACGTCTCCAGCAAATACATCACTTCTGATCTGAAATGAATATTTTAAAACGCCAACTCCAACTGCATCAAACGACAATAACCTGCAGTGTCATCTTCCCTCCCCCGGCCATTTTTCCTTTCCTTTCTTTCCTTTTCTTTTCTTTTCTCTTCTTTTCTTTCTTTTGTCTTTTCTTTTCTTTCTTTTTTTTTAGACCCAAGGCCCTAAACAAGGTTGGAAAAGGGTGATTATAAAGATGCAAAAAAGCAAAACAACGCCTTTTTAAAAATTGCCAAGCAACATAGAGTCTATAAATGGGAGGTAGTATATTCTCCTTCATCCTTTTGTTTTTATTTTCTTTGTGGTTACCCTCCCAGACCCCGTGGCTTTCGGTTCAGAAAAATGAGATGAATAATTGCTTCTTCAAGATCCCAGTTCTGAGCTTCAGACACAAGGTTATCATCTATTGTCCTCAAAGATTTCAACAAATGTTTTCAACATAGAGGGCTTTTTTTGAAACCTCCTCTGCTCTTCTCTAAGGGTTCAAAAGCCATGGGTTCAGGTTCTGAAAGTCAGATGGGTGATTTCGGTCCAGTCACTCTTTCTCAGCCAAACACTCTTTACAGCAATGTTTCTCAACCTTGGCGACTTGAAGATGTCTGGACTTCAACTCCCAGAGAATGCTGGCTGGGAAATTCTGGGAGTTGAAGTCCAGACATCTTCAAGTTGCCAAGGTTGAGAAACACTGCTTTATAGGGTTGTTGTGTGTGTGTGGGGGGGGGGGGGGGGGCGGAGAAAAGGAAGGTATATTGGATATGTTCACCACCTTGAGTTACTTACAAAAATAATGAAGGCCAGATATTTATGAATGAATGAATGAATAGCTTAAGAAACAAAAATGAAAGTGAATAGATAGGATTTGTAACATGAAATGTTAATACTATCCTTGTATTCCTGTTCAGCCTTCTGTGCGCCTTCAGCGTTTAGTCATGCCAGCCACATGATCATGGATATGTCTTTGGACAGCGCTGGCTCTTCAGCTTTGAAATAGAGATGATCACTGCGCCCTAGAGTCGGGAACGACTAGCACATATGTTCAAGGGGAACCTTTACCTTTTATTCCTGTTCAAAAGCAACCAGATGGGGAAAAGGTAGATCATTTGTTTGTCTATTGTTTGTTCTCTCTCCCTCTCTTTCTCCCTCTCTCTCTCCCTCTCTCTCTCTCTCTCAATTAGAAATAAGGAAAAATTTTCTGACAGTGAGAGCAGTCAAGCAATGGAACATCTTGCCTTCAGAAGTTTATTTATTTATTTATTTATTACATTTGTATAACCACGCCTCTCTCCCCAAAGGGACTCAGGGCGGTGCACAGGAAATTAAAATAGAAGTATAAAATGAGACAATAATAAATACTAAAAAACCAATTAAATACTATACCCTGTGCTAAAATTCCCTAAAACTCTTACCCATTAAAATCCAATTAAAAACAATTTAGAGTTCAGTCTATAAAATTGATTGTGGGGATTAGGCCAAGCCGGCAAGATGGAAGAAGTATGTCTTCAGATGTTGGCGGAAGGTGCGGAGGTCCGTGATAGTTCTAAGTTAGGGAGGTAGGTTGTTCCAGAGGATTGGGCCCGCCACAGAGAAGGCCCTTCCCCTGGGCGTCGCCAGCCGGCACTGCCTGGTGGACGGCACCCGGAGAAGTCCCTCTCTGTGGGAGCAAATCGGACGAAGGGATGTATGGGGCAGGATACAGTCCTGGGAAATTCATCACTGAAAGCTTTGAAGAAGAGATTGGACTGCCATCTGTCAGTAATGATGTAGAATCTCCTGCTTGGCTGAGGGGTTGGACTAAGTGACCTACAGGGTCCCTTCCAACTCTGTTATTCTGCCCTTTTCTGTTCTAACCCACGTTAAAAATTGCTGCAGCAATAAATGGTGACAGATGAAGCAATTCTTCATAAAGCAAACATAAAAGGAAGCTTAATATAGAATGAAAAATAGAAGTTACACATAAATATTTAACAAAATAGAAAGGAAGAAAAAAATAACTTTCAGAGCTCATGCACACACACACCCCCAGAAAAAAAGAGAAAGAAAAAGGCTCTATGCCTTCTAGAAAATAAGTATGGTACCTAAAGACTAGAGGAGATAAGATCTGCAAGACTAGATTCTTGCAGAAAGACAAATAGAAAAAATCATGGGAATTAGTACTCAGTTTTATGAGTAACTGAAACAAATATCTGCCTAGCAGATTCACTGTTTTATGAAGTTTGAGAAGCAATGAGGAACAGATTAAGTTCTTGTAATTAACTCCAGTGACAATTGTCCCTTCTTGCAAATTATGCAGGGACGGATAATATATAGAGCAGGGCTGTCAAACTCGTGGCCCGCGAGCCAGATGCGTCACATGCTGGCCACACTCATGCCCGGTTTAGTGAAGCGGGGGGGGGGGAGTTATGATACATCATGTGACAACCCTGTGATGACATGAGTTTGACACCCCTGATATAGAGAATAACTATAATTGCATTATGAACTTCGAAGTTTAGGAGACAAACCTTAAGAACTTGGAGCTCAAGTAGTTTTATCATCTAGCCTTGCAATCCAATCTTCTACAGGTGACGGCAGTAAGGCAAGAAGGCAGGAAAGACAGTGGAAGGAAGGAAGGAAGGAAGGAAGGAAGGAAGGAAGGAAGGAAGGAAGGAAGACTCCAAATTAATAGCTAATAATAACCATTAAGTTATTGTCAGTGGGAAAGATACACTTTGGGGGCACACGAACTGAATAATAGACTGCTGGCCTGGGATGAGCACCAATCCAGAAGGACTGGTTTAAAAAAAGCGCTTGGCCAAAAGCAATCATAATGGTTTTAAATTAAACCTGTGGTGGGTGAGATAAAAGCCTTAAAATAAGGACCTCAAAAAAACAAAGCCTTAAACACTCAAAAAGTAAATGGGAGATAACGGATATAGTTGAAACGTTGGGGAAACTAGAGAATTCTGAAGTTCTTGATTTAAGAAAAACAAACCTCAAGCTGCATTGTATGCATATTTTGAAAAAAAAACAAACCTTGATTTTAACAAACCTCAGAATACTAAATGGTTTCTATGGCAGTAGGAGATAACAAAAGAAGAAGCTCAAGAAGGTTGAGAAGTCCAAAATATCTTAGGAGATAATAAAAGAACAATTGTTCCCATGAGCAGTGAGGGTGGGTGGGTGTCAGAAAACTAAGCCACAAAAAGAACAAAGGCTGAAAAAGTGCTTCTTTAGATATGTTTGAAATAGGGAAAAAATAATATAGGGATAGTCCTTGACTTACAACAGTTCATTTAGTGACCATTCCAAGTTACAATAGCTCCAAAAGAAGTGACTTACAACGGTTTTTTTATACTTATGACCATTGCAGCATCCTCCTAGTCATCTAATCTGGGCACAGCACGGAGACGGCATTGGTCGCGTTGGTGGATGATCTCTGGAGGGCTCGGGATAGAGGTCATTCCTCTATCCTGGTCCTATTAGATCTCTCGGCAGCTTTCGATACCATCGACCATGGTATCCTATTGCACTGGCTGGAGGGGTTGGGGCTGAGAGGCACCGTTTTACGGTGGTTCTCTTCCTTCCTCTCCGACCGGTCGCAATTTGTGTTGGCAGGAGGGCAGAGGTCGACGTCGAGGCCTCTCACATGTGGGGTGCCTCAGGGGTCAGTCCTCTTGCCCCTCCTGTTTAACATCTACATGAAGCCGCTGGGTGAGATCATCTGCGGTTTTGGGGTAGAGTTCCATCAGTACGCTGATGATACTCAGCTGTACATCTCTACCCCTAACCACACCAACAATGCCGTCGAAGTGATGTCCAAGTGTCTGGAGGCCGTGCGAGTCTGGATGGGGAGGAACAAACTCCGACTCAACCCATCCAAGACCGAGTGGCTGTGGTCCCCGGCGTCACGATATAGTCAGCTGGTTCCATCTCTGACTATCGGGGGCGAGTCATTGGCCCCCGCGGATTGGGCTCGCAATTTGGGCGTCATCCTGGATTCCCGGCTGTCATTGGATGACCATGTGGCAGCCGTGACCAGGGGGGCCTTTTATCAGGTGCACCTGATATGCCAGTTGCACCCCTATCTAGATCGTGACGCCTTACGCACAGTCACTCAAGCGCTCGTCACCTCCCGCCTGGATTACTGCAACGCTCTCTACATGGGGCTCCCCTTGAGGTTCACCCGGAGGCTCCAGCTAGTCCAGAATGCGGCTGCACGGGGCATCCTGGGAGTGTCTCGATACTCCCATGTAACACCTCTCCTGCGCAAGCTGCATTGGCTGCCTGTGGCCTTCCGGGTGCACTTCAAAGTGCTAGTAACCATCTTTAAAGCGCTCCTTGGCACAGGACCTGGCTACTTGTGGGACTGCCTCCTACCACATACCTCCCTTAGACCTGTCCGCTCCCACAGAGTGGGCCTCATCAGGGTGTCATCCGCCGGACAATGCCGATGGGTGGCCCCCAGGGGGAGACCCTTCTCTGTGGAGGGGCCTGCCCTCTGGGATGACCTACCCCCCGACCTTCGTACCATCACGGCCCTACGCCTCTTCCACCGGGCATTAAAGACACATCTATTTCAAGAGGCCGGCCTGGCTTAGTTTTTAATGGGTAATAGTTTTAATTGATTGATTTTAACCCTTTTCTAATCTAAATTTTAAGCACAGATTTTAATTTAATTCATTTTTAACTGTTTGTACTGTATTGTATTATATTTTTATATTTCTGTGCACCGTCCTGAGTCCCTTCGGGGAGATACGGTGGTATATAAATTTGACAAATAAATAAATAAATAAATAATCAAAATTCAGATGCTTAGCAGCTGGCTCATATTTATGACGGTTGAAGTGTCATAGAGATCATGTGATCAGCTTTTGCGACCTTTGACAAGCAAAGTCAATGGGGAAGCCAGCTTCACTTAACAACAGTGTTACTAATTTAACAACCGCAATGATTCATTTAACAACGGTGGCAAGAAAAGTCATAAAATGGGGCAAAACTCATGTAACAAATGTCTCCCTTAGCAGCAGAAATTTTGGACTCAATTGTGGTCATAAGTTTAGGTCTACCTATAGTAGGTTTTCAAATATGATGGGAAAGTATTAACATAGCATTTATTTGAGATCAAATTATTATAAATGTCTTTAGATCAGTGGTAGTCAACTTGGTCCCTACCATCCACTTTCATGGTGGGCGGTCGGGGTTTTGTTCAATACTGAAGCACTTTCCTCTTTTTTAATGTAATTCAAGGTTCTGACGACCATCTTTAAAGCGCTCCATGGCTCGGGGCCTAGTTATATGCGAGACCGTCTCCTGCCCCATACATACATCCCTTCGGCCGATCCACTCCCACAGAGACGGCCTTCTCAGGGTGCCGTCAATGCCGACTGGCAACACCTAGGGGAAGAGCCTTCTCTGTGGCGGGCCCTGCCCTTTGGAACGACCTACCCCCTGAATTGCGTACCATCTCGGACCTCCGCCTCTTCCGCCAGTGTCTAAAGACACATTTCAGCAAGCCGGCCTAGCCTAACCTCCCGTCGGGGCTATTTTAGATAGTTTTAAAGTGGGGATTTTAATTTGGATTTTAGCATAGGATTGTAATTTAATATGTTTTTAAATTCTGTATTTATTGTTTTGTATGTTTTTAAATTCCTGTGCGCCGCCCTGGGTCCTTGGTGGAGAAGGGTGGGATATAAATGTGATTAAAATAAAAAAATAAAATAAATTGACTTCCCTACTTTATAAATCACCATTTCTGTGGAACCAGTGGGCGGTTAGAAAATTTTACTACTATCAGAGATACAAAAGTGGGCGGTAGGTATAAAAAGGTTGACTACTCCTGCTTTAGATGATAATGATGATGAAGATTCTCTACATATATAAACTTAAACAACACAGAGTGGTGTGATGTTAGAAACTGGGGGACTATGAGTTCTAGTCCCACCTGAAGACCTTGGGTCAGTTGCTCTCTCTCAACTCTAGGAATCAAACTTTGCCAAAAAAAACCCCAACAACCCTGCGGGATAGTCATTAGGAGTCATTACTGACTTGAAGGAATAAACAAGCTAACAAACAAAAGTGAGCTAAAGAAAAAGGAACAATTGGCTAAAATTAAGTTATTCAAGATAACTTAGATACTATAAAAGTATTTTGATCTGTGCTAAATATGAGCATGACATGCTTTATTCTTCAAAAAGAAAATTTTATCACAGGCAATAGTGCTAGGAAAAAAGAGAAAAACTGAGAAAGTCAATATAAACAGGTTTATAGAATATGAAGTACAGATCTCAGCAAGGGCATAAGACAATATTTTCATTGCAAAAATTAGAATTACCTGTTGGGAATATGAATTTAATCTTCCACCCTTTCCTCCATTTATCCTTATTTGGCCTGTTGATAGAATAAGAAACTTCAGAATTAAAATCCTGGTAAGTACTGGCTTCATGCAGGCAACACTTTTATATTTTCAATATGGAAAATATTGGATTGGAGATATAATAATGATCCTTTAACTCATGAAATGCAATTTGCCAAAAATAAAAGTGAGTTTTATTGGCTTCAGAATATTCTTGGAAATTTAGTCAGCCCAAGCGTGATCTATTTCATCTATCTGGCCCAGATGCTATTTCTGGGTTTCTGAATTTCCACGGTGATTGTAAGATGTTGAGGAATTATTTGTGGTTTCTAAGCTATTAACCTCTTTTTGCAGGAAATTTTCAATACTGACATTAGTTATTTATGTCACTTGTGAAACAAGAAGCTTGTCCTGTTAATACATATTTTATACTGAAATAAACAGGAATATGAATGAATGTGTGTGTGTGTGTGTGTGTTAGGTTTTTGAGCTGATCAATAAATAAATCAGGGAGACTAGTATAGATCTATTTCAAGCTTTTTAGCTCTCATCAGCTAGCCATACCCTTACTGGGATTCGAACCGGGGCTGTATTGCATATCAGGCAAGAGCCTTTAACCATTCAGCCAGCCAGCTTTCCCAATTGCATCAGCTGAGACAGGAGGATTAGTATCTATAATTGTGTCCACAACACCCTGTTAGGGCCCCAATTAAGGGAGGAAGCACACACATGCTTACCTTGCTTTATTGATCAGCTCAAAAACGTAACATATATATGATGAGAGCTAAAAAGTTCGAAATAGATCTATCCTAGTCTCTCTGATTTATGTATTGATCAGCTCATAAAACTAATGTATGTATGTATGTATGTATGTATGTATGTATGTATGTATGTATGTATGGCAAATACCATTCACTCATCATGAAATCTCCAGAATTGTAAAGCCTACAAACTTGAAATTTTGCCCATATGTTCCTCTTGGCTTCTACATGGTCATTAAGAAAGGATTTTTCAAAATGACCATCACATCATTAGTATTTCTTATACAGCAATTAACACACTTTGATGCTAAGGAGTTCTCCTGCCCCTCCCCACCAGAAAAGAATTCTGTTCCAACTGCCAGTTGTCTCACATTCTGTTACCTTAGTTCAAACTGGCAGCCATTCCACTCCTCCACTCCTTCACTGTAAGGTCTGGGGCTCCTTACAATCAGTACCAACATTTTTATGCCTTCCATCTATGGAACTGCTTCTAGACTCAAGGCAGTGGGAGTGATATTCCCTTATGTGTTTCAACCACAGGGGAGGGAACAGATTGTGAACTGAATTTCTCCTGCATAGACTGATCACATAGTTTTGTCGTGAAGCATGGGTATTCAGCTACACAATAATTCTGGTACATTACTCAATATTAGAATGCATGTTCTTTATCCCTAGTATTTGAAATCTCTCAATACATCAGAAATTGGATATATTTCATGGGGAGGGGGTGCTCATGACAATGTCATTTCACCCCCAGCTGCTTCTGATGCATGGTACCACTTCCTTCTTCCTTTTCTAAGCAGTGTGTTTGGAAAAATAGAGCTCAGAGATACCCAGAACTAGGAAGAGATAACTGAGAGAGATTGTAGCAGCCTGAAAAATGTGACCCCTTTGAAACTTTGAAGAGAGCTTAGAGGCATAATCATTCTTACTGTGCCTTAAATTAAAGCTGGGTTAGAAGCTTGCTGTTTTTAGCCAGCTAAAGATGCTGCCCTAAATATTCCTACTCTGACTTTACACCAGTAATCTCATCTACATTTACCACCACTTTGGACTTGATGGTTCTGCAGCAAAACTCCGATGCACCTCTTCTAATTGTCTTATGAGAGCAATTTTCCTTCATGAAAGCTGTTATCAGGGATTCCTGCATGCCTAGCTGTGGCTTTGCAAGATGAAGAATGCAGAGGCAATACCAGTCCCTATTGTTCATATATATATTTTCTTACACTTCAGCTAAAAAGCTTATCTAGCATTAGTAAAAATAAAACAGTTCTTATGTGCAATCTTAATGTATGAAAGACATATACCCAATCCGTAGAAGGATAATTCAGTCTATTTCTGGTCCCTGGCAGTTTTACATTTTTTAAAATAATAAAAGCCCTATTTCTGTATCAATCTGTGAATTCAAATACTCATTTATTTTCATATTCATTTCCCCTATGAAACCATTTTAACACAATTTTTCCTAAAATAACCATTTTGTATGCAATTTCCTCAAGATATGTATTTTACATGCATTATTGGAACTGAGAACTACATTACAAAATTCATAGAAATATGTAGTCCAAAAGATTTACGTGCTCTCATCCTTGCATTTACTCGGAGAACACAAAATAAGCTGTTTTCTTAAAAATGTAAACGGAACGAAGTTCTCCCCATCTCTAATGAGGAAGAACAATGAAAACAAGGGGAGATGGGCACTAGTTCTTAAAGTTCAATAGCAATGGATAGAGAATTATTGGAGATGGCTTCAGATTGATACAGGAAGAAAGCTGATTGGTGGATAGCACTGGCAATCATCAGTGCATCACGGGTTTTTTTCCCAATATTCCAGATCCCAGTAATATATAGTAAGGTAGTCAGTGATGCCATCAACCAGTGGATTTGAAGCCCCTTCTGGTAATGCCCTTATAATGACTACTTTTAATAGAAATACTTCAGGGAAAGGAGGAGCCAGAGACCAGTTCTGGTCTTTCAGAAAAATGGATGCAATGGCCCTAGTCGACATTTCAAAATTTATTTCTTCAGTGCTTCTAGTGCTATTTCTGTCTTCTCACTCAATCCTATTAAAGTCAGACTTCTAGCCAACTTAAAATTAGGGAAGGGGTAGAGAGAGAGAAACTGAAAAGGGAGACGGTCTTTAAAACTAAGATACAGAAAATTTAGGGATTGGGTCACCTAGTTTAGTTTTATATACCACTTCAAAGTGCTTTACAGCCCTGTCTAAGCCGTTTACAGAATCAGCATATTGCTCCCAACAATCCAGATCCTCATTCTACCAACCTCGAAAGGATGGAAGGCTGAGTCAAACTTGAGCCAGCGAGATTTGAACTGCTGAACTGCTGGCAGTTACCAGAATTAGCTGGCAATACTGCATTCTAACTACTACACCACCACAGTTCATATCTATACATTTCACTTTATTTGTGAATCAATATCAATATCAATAGAACTAAGCCTTAGATAGTTAAACACAATCAATAGAACTAAATTTTAGATAGCTAAACACAATCAATAGAACTAAGTCTTAGATAGTTAAACACAATGCTGTCTCTATAGGTTACGGAATTTTTGGATGATTTCAGTGCAAGCAGAATATAGTCCAGTACAATATTCCAAAAAACTAAGGTAGACAGAAACAGTGGGCACAGAGAAATCCTTTGTCTCTTCTGTCCAGTCTCACTCCTTATCTAATTGCAAATTCTTTTAGAAAAAGCAGTGCAAGGCAGTCCTTCAAGATTTGAAATGGCTCTATTAATCAGAGAACAGTTTTCCTCGACAATGAATATGAAAAGCATTTAAAGTGGTTTCCTAGTTACAGTGCATTACTTTTGACCTATGCTGAAAGACCACATAAAAAGAGTTCAATGAGACTTCCGGTTCCGGCTCCAGCGGCGACGGGCGAACTTAGGGTTCGCTCGCCGCTTTGCTCCTTTTCCTGCCCCCCCGCGGGGGCGAGAAGCCCCTTGTTTGGGGCTTCTCCCGTAAAGCCGGCTCGATGGGGAAGCCCCCCCCCCCACGGCAGTGGGGAAAGCGACCCTGCTCCTCGGCTTAGGCGGAAGAGGACATGCTGCGGGGGGCTTTCCCTTCGCCAAAGGTTGGCGGCACCATTTAACTCTATGGAGAGAGAGATGATCGGAAGAGTCGGGAGGCTTTTCGGGACCTCAGCTGCGAGCGGAGAGTGAGCGATTAAAACTTTTTTTTCTTGTACTGTCAGCCGGGCTGAAAGGGACTGGAGGGGGGTGTTTGTTTCTAAAAACCCCCCCTTGGACTAAAAGCGGCACTTGGAAATGCCTCGTTGCGAGGAATCGGAAACCTTTAATCCGGACTGTCTTTAACAAGGGAAAGTACTCTGCGGTCTGTTTGCAATTATGTTTCTAGGTCTGGCTGAAACAGTTTTTTTTCTTTTCTTTAACCACTCTCTCCCTCGGGCTCTGAGTTTGGGCGGTGGAAAATGGCTTCTCTTTGTCCCCGACTGACTATGACCTATGGAAAATTACCAGTGTCTCTTTGTGACTTGGACTTCCTCTAATTATTGATGAAGAATTTTTTTCTTTTGGATTTGTGTTTTCTTTTCTGGATTACCTTCGTTATTATACCTATGGAGTTGGAAAAGTGTTTCTCTTCTGGTTTCTGAATTCTGCAGCTCTACAACTCTGAGAACTTTGGACTCCTGATCTGCCTCACCAGCCCCACCCTAAAAACGCCATTTTATTGGCACGGATTTTAATAGCTAATCATGGCACAAGAAGCAACGCTGGCAAGCCTTGAACAAAGAATGACTGCCCTTGAATCTGTTATACAAAATTTGGTATTAGAAATTAAGGCCCAGAGGGCAGAAAATATCAATTTTAAAAAGGAATTACTGGACACTCGAAAACAAGTGCTTGAGAACACACAGAAGAATGAAGAATTGAAAGCGGGGCTGGAGGGGGCTAAGGGAGAGATTAAAAATGTTTCTAATGAGGTTGTGGAAATAAATGGGCATGTGACTAGGATAGATATGGAAAGGATGACATATTTTTTAAGATTTCAGAATGTTTCTGAGATGGATGGTGAATGTCTCCCTGATCTTATGAGTACAATTATTGCAGACTATTTACATAAACCTAAAGATGAGATCAGAGGGGACATTGACCTAGTCTACAGAATAAATTCTGCATATGCCAGGATGAATGAAGTACCCAGAGAGATACATGTTAAATTTGTCAGAAGGTCAACCAGAGAGGAAATCTTGAAGGCGCAAAGAGGGAGTCCTATGATTTACCAACAAAAGGAGGTTACCATCTTGAAGCAGATCCCAAGAAAGATTAGAGAAGCAAGGAGGAATTTTTCCTTCTTGTCTAAAACATTGTTTGATCATGGGATCTGGTTCAAGTGGGTGATACCCGAAGGGATGCTGGTGTTCTGGGAAGGAGGTAGAGTGAAGATTAAAACAGTTGTTGAGGCGGAAGCCTTTCTTAAAAAACATTCCTCTGTCCTGGGAGAAGATCCAGGGGGGGCAGGGGGAGCCATGGCCCCGCCCGCTGGGGGTCCGGGGGAGAAGGTGGAAGATACAATTGCCAAGAGACTTAGATCTAAAAAATAACTTTGTCCTGGTTTTTTTTTTGAGTAATATTGTATGATATTTGTATCTGGATTTTTGTAACTGACTGACAGTATATAACTGAAAAATTTAGGAATATGTACTTGCTCCCAGCTTGTAGTGTTATGTGAAATGTTTCTTTTCTTTCTTTTTGATAATGTAACTTGAGGTCCCGGAGGAGCCGACGACTTTGACGTGACCACTCTCAAAATTTCTATGTATCCCTTACCCTACCCCACAAAAAATGTAAACTCAATAAAACTTTTTCAATATAAAAAAAAAAAAAGAGTTCAATGAGATTTGTTCTTCTAAAATTCTCCTAGTACTAAAGCCTTAGTGTACAGGCAGAGTATGACCATTGCTAAATAAGATAGATGATAGATAGATAGATAGATAGATAGATAGATAGATAGATAGATAGATAGATAGATAGATAGATAATCCTTAATCAATTTCATCAAGTTATTGATTTGTGCAAGATAAATTACTAAGTTGTAAAGCAAGTTATCAAACCAAAAAGCCCACATTTTTGTATATTCATGGACATTTTCTAACAAATATATCAAATGTTCACATTTAGATTTTCAAATCAAAGCTAAACAATAGATAACCCTTTTTAATTTTTTGACTCAGAATATGTATATGCATCAATCACTTTCAATGTAGAATATATTAAGAGAGAAAGCAATAGCAATAGCACTTAGACTTATATACTGCTTCATAGTGCTTTTACAGCCCTTTCTAAGCAGTTCACAGAGTCAACATATTGCCCCCAATAATTTGGGTCTTCATTTTACCCACCTTGGAAAGATGGAAGGCTGAGTCAACCTTGAGCAGGTGAGATTTGAACTACCGAACTGCAGCTAGCAGACGTAGTCTGAAGCAGTACTCCACTCTAACCACTGCATGACCTCAGCTCACTACTCCCCCCCCTGTAATGCTCTGAAAGGCCCCAAAGGGTCTCCCTTCCTTCCTTCCTTCCTTCCTTCCTTCCTTCCTTCCTTCCTTCCTTCCTTCCTTCCTTCCTTCCTTCCTTCCTTCCTTCTACTACGAGAAAGTAAAACAAAATGGTTAATAATAATAATAATATATTTTATTTATAAACCGCCTCCTCTCCCCAAAGGGACTCGGAGCGGTGTACAGGGAAATTTAAAAAACCCAATATTGGATACATACATGAATAAATAGATAAAATTCAAATTAAACAACAATTATCCCTGCACTAAAATCCCCTATATTAAAATTACACTAAAAACCCCTAAAACCCTATTTAAAAGACGGAAGACTAATCTAGGCCAGCCAAGCAGAAAAAGTGTGTTTTCAATTTTTGACGGAAGGAGCGGAGGTCCGTAGTTGTTCTAATATCGGGGGGAAGGTCGTTCCAGAGGGCTGGGCCCGCCACAGAGAAGGCCCTTCCCCTGGGCGTCGCCCACTGGCATAGCCTAGTGGACGGCACCCGGAGAAGTCCCTCTCTGTGGGAGCGAATCGGCCGCAGGGATGTATGGGGCAGGATCCGATCCCGCAGATAACTAGGTCCCGTGCCATGGAGCGCTTTAAAGATGGTAACTAGCACCTTGAAGCGCACCCGAAAGACGACAGGCAGCCAATGCAGCTCGCGCAAGAGCGGTGTTACAATACAATACAATACAATACAATACAATACAATACAATACAATACAATACAATACAATACAATACAATACAATACAATACAATAGCAGAGTTGGAAGGGACCTTGTAGGTCTTCTAGTCCAACCCCCTGCGTGGGCAGGAACCTTATACCATTTCAGACAAATGGCTATCTAACATCTTTTTAAAGACTTCCAGGGTTGGGGCATTCACAACTTCTGGAGGCAAGCTGTTCCAGAGGTTAATTGTTCTTACTGTCAGGTAACAGATAACACAGATAACTGTGTTATCTGGGTAAACCTAGAGGTTCCCATTATTGCTCGCATGGCTGCATTCTGGACAAGCTGAAGTCTTCGGGTGCACCTCAAGGGGAGCCCCATGTAGAGAGAATTACAGTAGTCCAGTCGGGATGTCACGAGGGCGTGAGTGACTGTGCAAAGGGCATCCCGATCCAATAGGGGACACAACTGACGTACCAGGCGAATCTGGTAAAACGTCCTCCTGACCACGGCGGTCACTTGATCTTCCATGGACAGCCGGATATCCAGGAGGATGCCCAAGTTGCGTGCCCCATCCACAGGGGTAAGATGTTCGTCCCCTATGGCCAGTGATGGAGTCAACTGGTTGTACCGGGACGCCGGAAACCACAGCCACTCGGTCTTGGACGGGTTGAGTCTGAGTCTGTTACTTCCCATCCCGGCCCGCACGGCTTCAAGGCACTGGCACATCACCGCTACGGCATTGTTGGGGTGGTTTGGGGTAGATATATACAGCTGCGTATCATCAGCATAGAGGTGGTACTCTACCCCAAAACCACGGATGATCTCACCCAGCGGATTCATATATGTGTTGAACAGGAGAGGCGAGAGGACCGACCCCTGAGGCACCCCACATGTGAGGGGTCTCGAGGTCGACCTCTGCTCTCCTGCCAACACAAATTGTGATCGACCGGAGAGGTAGGAGGAGAACCACCGCAGTACAGTGCCCCTCACCCCCAACCCCTCCAGCCGATGCAATAGGATACCATGGTCGATGGTATCGAAAGCCACTGAGAGGTCTAATAGGACCAGGATGGAGGAGCAACCCCCATCTCTGGCCCTCCAGAGATCATCTACCAATGCGACCAATGCCGTCTCGGTGCTGTGCCCGGGCCGGAAGCCGGACTGGCGCGGGTCCAGATAATCAACTTCCTCCAGGTGACAGGGAAACTGTTGTGCCACCACACTCTCTACAACCTTCGCCAGAAAGTGAAGGTTGGAGACCGGACGATAATTCACCAATAATGCTGGGTCCAGAGAGGGCTTCTTCAGGAGGGGCCGCACCATAGCCTCTTTAAGGGAGGCAGGCAAGAAACCCTCACTCAGAGAAGCGTTGACAACCTCCTGGAGCTAGCCTCGTGTAACCTCCCAGGATGCCAGTACAAGCCAGGAGGGACACGGGTCTAATAAACATGTGGTGGCTTGCAGTCGCCCACGTAACCTGTCCATATCTTCGGAAGTAACAGAGTCAAACTCTTCCCACAAAACTGTCTCAGGACCTGCCTCGGGGCATCCCACTGGGCCATCGATGGAGACTAACTCGCTCTGAATCTGAGCGATTTTATCCTGCAGATAGATCCCAAATTCCTCTGCTCTACCCTGTAATGGGGTTTCCCGCACCCTCTGTTGAAGGAGGGAGCGGGTCACCCTAAACAGGGCGGCAGGGCAGTTATCTGCGGATGCGATGAGAGTGGCGCAGTGATGGCGTTTGGCCACTCTCAGCGCCACAAGGTAAGTCCGTAAATGGGCTCTCACCTGTGTTCGGTCAGATTCAGACCGAATAGATCTCCATCTCCTCTCTAGGCATCTCTTGTGGCGTTTCATCACCCTTAGCTCCTCGGTAAACCAAGGAGCCAGGGTGGTTCGCCGCCGCAAGAGAGGCTGCAAGGGTACGACCCAATCCAAGGCTCCCATGGCCGCAGTATTCCATGCGGACACGAGGTCCTCCATCGGGGCGCGGGTCAGGGATACAGGAAGTGGCCCAAGCACCAGGGAATGGCAGACAGATCAGATAATGTATTCTTAATTTCTTTTCTCACAATGTTTGTTGTTATATCTGTCTCCCTCCCTCCCTCCCGCCACTTCCTTCCTTCCACTTACTTCTGAGGAAGTAAGACAGACTGGTTACCAGGGAATGGTAAACAAAACATATAATTTATTCTTAATTTTTTCCCTCACAATATTCATTGTACATTAAATGTTATGGGCATATTCACAACCCTCCTTTTTTCAGGGAGATTGCAAAATGTCCATTACCCATATTTTTTTCTTCCATCTCTATAGCATGGAATTCAGAAAAAATTAGGATGGAAAACAAGAGACTCTTGATATGGAAACAAATTCAAGTTGGTTTGAAGTTCAGAGATAATTTACTTTACTATTTTCAAAGCATTTCTATATCTCCATGTTAGAAATTTTAATTTCAAGGGGGGGGGAAATCTCAAAATTGACTGATACTGTTTTTCATAGCAGATTTGATTTGATTTTGATTTTATTAGATTTCTAGACCGCCCCCTCTCCCCGAGGGGACTCGGGGCGGTGTACAGGTAAAAAATTAAAAAGAGACATCAACATTACATATAAACTAAAATCCAATTAAATAATCCCCTGTACAAATTTATAAAAATTAAATTAGATGCAATTCTAATCCATTGCTTTCTCAAAACAGTCTTTATATACTTTTTTTGCATCAGCAAATACAAATAGTTGGGTCTTGCATAGTACAAAGAATGATGTCATAATGTTTGTCAGTAAACAGTTTTGGCTATGTAACAAGGTCAGTTCAGAGTGAGATCCAATGCTTATTTCAAAGCAAACACTTTTGAAGCCTTCACCAAATGTTGCTAAAACTGAAGGTATCGCTCAATATCGCAAACATCTTTAGAAAAATACCAAATATTTTTGTTCCAGTATACGAGTGTGTGACTCGATTCCCTGAAAACATCAGAATAAACTTTGAAATTACATATTTATTTTTATTGTTTATCCCACATCTCTAGAAATCTTCAAATTCAGCTTCTATTGAAATTACCTCAGTGTGTCTTGGAACTCAGTTTATCATATCAAATTATGCCCTTCGCACAGTCACTCAAGCACTTGTGACGTCCCGTCTAGACTACTGTAATGCTCTCTACATGGGTCTCCCCTTGAGGTGCACCCGAAGGTTGCAGCTAGTACAGAATGCGGCCACGCAGGGGATTATGGGAGCCTCACGGCATTCCCATGTAACACCTCTGCACTGGCTGCCTGTGACCTTTCGGGTGCGCTTCAAGGTGTTTATAACCATCTTCAAAGCGCTCCCTGGCACAGGGCCTAGTTATGTGCGTGACCGTCTCTTACCTCACACATCCCTTTGACCGATTCGCTCCCATGACTTCTCCGGGTGCCGTCAGCCGGGCAATGCCAGTTGGCGACCCCCAGGGGAAGGGCCTTCTCCGTGGCGGGCCCAGCCCTCTGGAACGACCTTCCCCCTGAACTCCATACCATCATGGACCTCCACTTCTTCCACCAGCGTCTGAAGATGCACTTTTTCCATCAAGCCGGCCTGGCCTAGTCCCCGAGACCATCTTATAAGACTGTGTTTTAAATTAATATAAGGTTTTAATTGGTGGGATTTTTACTTAAAGTTTTTAGCACAGGGTATTCCAAATTTAATCAGTTTTTATTGTGTTGTACTAATTATTGTGTGTCTATTTATTTTATGTATATACTTGCTTTAATTTCCTGTGCACCGCCCTGAGTCCCTTCAGGGAGATAGATGCGGTATAAAAGTCAAATAAATTCAAATTCAAAATTCAAATTATCAAATATCGTATTACGGGGATATGATGTCTGGTGCTCAATAATATGTTTTACAGCTGCTTCTCTAAGAATTTCTTCATCCAAATGTAAGTCCAGGTTTGTGTTTTTGAGTCATCGAACTAAAACTCATGAAGAGTTAAAGCTGTAATGGTTGGAATAACTCATCTTTTTCAAAGTCTTTTCACCTCCTTTGACCCAGACCAGCTAAGATTTGTTTCCATCCGATGACACCCAGGTGCCTTCAATTACAGGAGTGATCAGAAATAATTAAACATGGATTAGTCAAAGATAATTTAAGATGCTTGTTAACTTGGTCAGAGAAATAAAATCAGATCCTACCGATGCTGGGAAGGTAAGAGAGAACAGCTTTGCTGTAGGGGTGCATGGGTGGGCGTGGGTGTCTTTAGTGCTTGCTTTCTGCCGCCTCTTGCGTAAGCAAGAGAAGAACTTTTCTTTGATGTTGCCTTCTGCCATTCTGGTTTGTAAATATAAGAGAACTTTGAAAGGATGCAATTGTCTAGCCCACTTCAATCAAGCAAGCTATGGCATCAAAGGAGCAGCTTCTTCGGCACTGAAGCTGTTTAGAAAGAATGAAGAAAGAGAGAGGGGGAGAAAAAGAGGGTTAACTAATATTTAGACGAGATAGGCAGCATTTAGCTTTCAAATTACCAATCATATGCTTGCCCACTTAGGTGAGTAAAAGTGAACATTCTGAATCAGCAGATGTCTGCAGGACCATGATGGAAAGCTCGAGGGACAATTTTCTCCACCAGGTGTGATGGTTGAATGCTAATAGGCTGGCTTGAGGAGATGAAATTAGCCCTCAAGCCATAATAAGCCTTTAGGAGTCTCTTGGACAATATCAGACATCAAAACGCTTGGGGCAATTTATGAGGAAATCAGTAAATGCATTTTTAAACATTCTGCTTCCACCAAATATTTGTAGCAAGAGCTTTATCCCCCCCACCCTGTCCCCTTTCCCCAATGCATGCACTCATGTGCATAAATGCAATCCCACGGTATTGAAAATAAATGGGGTCTTCAGGTAAATTAGGTTCCTGGAACCCCACTTTTTCATGAAAGAGGGAGCAACCAAGAGCAGAAGCAACTGAGATTGCTGTGTCTGATATGGGATCTGTGTGTTCTTGATAACAGTAGGCATTTTAACTCCTGAAATGCCTTTTACATGACATGCTAAAAAAAATGCTGTGCTGTAATAAATCAGAAAATTGCTGTGCATTTAAGCACATACTTGACTGCTCACCCAAATTAACTCAAATTTTGTTTTGGCCAACTTTTAGGCTCCTGGATTCATTCCTAGATATTCACAGCTTTGTGAGACCCAGTTTGGTGCAGTGGTTAAAACAGCAGGTTAGGGACTGGGAGAATGTGAGTTCTAGTCCTGCCTCAGGCACAAAACTGGCTGGATTATTTTGAATCAATCACCTTCGCTCAGTCCTAGGAAAGAGACAAAGGCAAACCATTTCTGAAAAACCTTGCCAAGAAAAAATCAAGCAGATTCCAAGAATTGGACGTGATTGAATGGAAAGGGGGGAAAAAACCCCAACTTTAGATAAAACTTTAAAATGTATAAAGGTTAAGTATTTCAGAAAGGATATTTAAGAAATACTTTAGGTTCCCCAATATTCCTATCACCACAACTTTTTCCTTGCTATTGTCACCTTCCTTTATTTCGATCTTAAACTACCGAATATTTTTTTCCAAATTGGCAATCAGAATTACAAGTTGTGATTAGAACCTTATATATTTTTCACTTTGATTATAGACTCTGAAACAAAATTACACATATTCTGTCCACTAACAGTGTTCAGGCAGGTCAAATTTGTGAGGTGCAAATTTGTGAGCCTTCATCTCCCTCACTCTCTGGAGTTACGTATTTTTTTAGCAGGTTCTTCCATGTTGGCCAGGCCAAATCCAGCTCAAGGTGATTTGACATACTTAGTACCAAGGTTATTTAGCTTTTAAAGGTTAACACCAGTGGTGGGTTTCTGCAGGCTCACACCTACTCGCGAGAGCCGGTTGGTGAAATTTAGAGAACCGGTGAGAGGGGGTTCCACCGGCGTACCTGGAAGTAAATCTGGCCCGCCGCTGCCAGTGACCCAACAGGAAGGAAAGGAAAGGAAAGGAAAGAAGGAAGGAAGGAAGGAAGGAAGGAAGGAAAGAAAGAAAGAAAGAAAGAAAGAAAGAAAGAAAGAAAGAAAGAAAGAAAGAAAGAAAGAAAGAAAGAAAGAAAGAAAGGAGGAATTTATCATCACAATTGAGTCCAAAATTTTGGTTGCTAAGCAAGAGCGTTGTTAAATGAGTTTCACCACATTTTAAAAGGTGGCCACTCCCACCCTGTCACATGACTGCCAAGCCACGCCCACAAAATAGGCCACACCTACAGAGTAGGTTCTAAAAAAATTTGAAACCCACCACTGGTTAACACTGAACTCGGAAGCAAAGAGGGAGCCCATGCAGCAGCCAGAATACATATATTATGTACTCAGCACCTAAGCCACTTTATTTGGGGCCAGTTTGAAGCTTCTGGGTAGGCTTAAAAAGAGTGTTTTTCAGTAGCTCAGCTACATAGTGGTGAGATGCTATCATAAGATCCTTGTGCTTCAGTCAAAAAAATTAAGTCGTGGTCAATGTATTCATTTATTTCCTTCAACTAAGAGATGAACAAAATATGAATAAATATAGGGAATCTATCTGTATTCATCTTCTTCTTATGATTTGGCATAAGCCATCTGTGCCTTATGGCAAAATACTAATGTAATTGATATTCTTGAAAAAGAATGTACTCTTCACCAAAACTGGTTGATAGTTGATAAAACTGCCTGGTAACCTTATTAAAAAATTTATTGTTCTTATTTAGATTAAATGTAAATGCCTTGACCCTTATGTGAATTATTATTGTACTCAGGACTAGTTAGAACACCAACTGCTTGAAGAAGGAAAGGAGTGGTAGTGTATTTCACCCATACATTGGTGAGATCTCTGTCCAAATTACTAAATGATTTATACCATTAGCTTCATATAAATGCTAATCAGCATAGGGAATAAAATAGAGTTTGTGGATTCACACTGAATAATATCCATGCGCAATAATCCTTCAGCCTTATGTAATTATTCAATTAGAAGAAGAATTGCTGTAGTACAGCACTGGTGTGCAAGCCTAAATGGATTGAAATGGACAATGAACATTATCTTAAAAGTGACTGCAAATTATTGTTAATTTACCAAGGAATGAGGCAATCAACCTATA
Organism: Rhabdophis nuchalis; assembly: GCA_039707465.1. Taxonomy (NCBI): domain Eukaryota; kingdom Metazoa; phylum Chordata; class Lepidosauria; order Squamata; family Natricidae; genus Rhabdophis; species Rhabdophis nuchalis. The sequence goes on along the minus strand of CM077643.1, from coordinate 60,655,750 downwards.
TTTAGTGGCTACTTCTGGCTCTAGCTTAGGTTTTCTTCAGGAATAGCCTAATTACTGGTTGTTTCAAAGTAGATACTACTATCATTCTTGCAAAAAAGAAATTCACCTCTTGGAGTCAGTTCACTTCGCCAAATTTGATGTAATACAACAAGAGTCCAAGCACAGACATCCAAGTTCAAATCTGGAATTCTGATGCTTTGACTGTCTTCCATGAATTGAACTGTTTATAAATGGGAAGCCTAAATCATGATGGATGCACATGGAAAATTGACAGAAAACTATTGACATTTAGAATAGTCAATATCAGCGTAGAAGAGTTTGATTTAGCATAATATATTATCTGCTTATATGTTTCTTCTGAATTACTAAATTACTTCGTTTAGCAAGAATTCCCCAAATGCATTTTGCATTTCATGTTGGTCAAAATTTGAGTGGCAATCCCATTCAAAGCTAGCAACAAAGATTCATTTACTTTTAAAGATCTTCTTTAACTAGCCCAAGGGATCAAATAGAGACACCAGCCTTGGTGAATTCTCCTTACCTTCTGGTTTCATTAGGAAAATTTTGCAAATCCTCTAAATATCTTCTTAATTGTTCTCAAACATGTGCCCTTTCCAAATCACCTTCTTCTGATGGAACTGCAAAAGGCATTACTATTTTAGGTTCTTTCTTTGCTAAAGCAGAAGCAGTAAGCTGGGGACTTTCAAAAGATTGCACTAAAATGTCAACAGATGGCTTGCTAATCATATTGAAAAAATACTCCTTGCTGTACTAAAATGGTATTTTTTCAGTGACTAGATCAGAAAGGAATGTTTATGATATAAAACATATTACTCACAACGTCTTTTAATTATCATACTTAATCATCAAGGTCAGGATGATAATTGTTTCTAAAAATTAACACCTAATTTTTCCAAGAAAATTGCCCAAATGCATGGACAGATTCATGATTTTTTGTCATATACTTGCTCCTCCACTGAACTAAATGTATATGCAAATACCAGAAATATTTTTCAAATACATATTTATTAAAGGCACAGCCTAATTAGTCCGATTGCTACCTTATGAATGCATATAGCCCAACCATATGCCCCAACTGGGATGCCATGTGGGTACATAGCAACAATGTACATCAGAGATGCACTTTTCAAAAAATTGCATTACATATTGCCATACAAATACATTCACATCAGATAAAGTTATTGTGACTTGTAAGAAGTAACATTAAAAAATAAAAATAATTGTGATGGTATTTTGATACTTACTGTGTCTTGCTTGACAGTGTGTAAACAATTCTTGTAGATCACTAATCCAATTTATTTTCTTTTTTAAATGAGGATATATACATGTGTGTGTATGTGTATGTATATGTACACATATCCATGTACATATACACATACACACACACTGTAATATCCTGCTTTTCCTAGATGATTTGATTGGATTCTTGCCTTTTCCCTCTGGATGGGACATTGAAATATACAATTGGAAGCATTATTCTAATATACAGCTGGCAATTTTATTAGTTACTGTTTACTGTTTATTGGACTTATATGCCGCCCTTCTCCTGAAGGACTCAGGGCAGCGTACAACATAAAAATACATAATACAAAAGTTAAAAAAAAAGATTAAATAGATAATCCAATAACAATAAATTAACAATTTACAGTTAAATTTAAAATAAATTAACAATTAACAATTAAAATTAATAATTTATTTTATTCAGGCCAGGCCGGCTTGCTGGAAAAGCCAACTTTTTAGGTTGGCACCGGTTGGACGTGAGGTCAGGAATTATGCGAAGCTCCGAGGGCAGCTCATTCCAAAGGGAAGGCGCTCCCACAGAGAAGGCTCTCCCCCTCAGGGTCGCCAGCCAACACTGTCTGGCCAATGTCACTCTGAGGAGGCCAACTCTGACGGATTGTACTGGATGGGGGGAGGCTACCAGTGGCAATAGGTGGTCTCGCAAGTACCATAGTTGCATCTATGAACCACTGAGTTAAAAATTTGTTGTTATTAGATTTTTATTTTGTGTGTGTGTGTGTATGTTTCTCTGTGCAACAGTTTGTCAGGAAATAAAACCAAAGCAATATCTGAACTCTTAAAGAAGGCTAGGATCTGTCAAAGTTTAAATTGTGTGACTATGAGGCATAGGGAAGTGAAGACAGACTCAAATGAAATTATCATCTATGGTTGGGAAGAGGTCATAATTCCTTTGAGAAATGTAGTGATCTATGCATTATTTTGGTAAGCAGTATGTCACCCAAAGAGCAAAATCTTTGTGAGGTAGTGGATTTTTCTTGTTGTTGCAAACAGTTTAGCTAGGGTACCACAGTGCCATTTTGGATTGAAGCTTAAGATTTTAATTACTCTTTGATGAAGTGCCAGTATTTAATATGCCATGCCTTTCTGTAGTAGAACTAACATTAATGTCAGACATGCATTTTTCATTAAGATGATAGCAGGAAACTCAAGAGTAACTCCCACCTCCCACCAGTAGAAAATTACAGGTAGTTTACAGGAATTAACACAAATGGTAGGTATAGGGCAACAGTTATTGAACCAAGGCAAATCAAATGGGTAACTTATAGAGTGCTGGGCCACATGACACCCATGGGAATAAAACTGGGAAAACTTGTTGAAGCTGCAATATTGTTGTGCTGCTCTTGTTCAGCTTCACTACTATCCTGCCATGGAAACTTACAAGAAAAAAGGTCAGAGGGGGGAAACCTTGCAGGAAAGATTGAAAGCTCAGGTAAATCTGCCCCATCTGCACACTCTCTGCCAGTCTCTATGAGCTTCCACTCCATACGCTCCCTCTCTTGCCTGGCAACAGCTACTTTACCTGCTTGTTGAGAATGGAATGAGGGAAGTGGGGGGGGGGGGAGGGACATTTCTAACGCTCTCTGCTAGCTTTACACAAGTCAAAGGGGAAGCTTCCAGGAACTCAAAAGTTGCTTCTGTTCCAATACGGTTTTTTTGCCAATCAGCGTTAAACTCATGTCTCTGCTAGGTAAAGATACGCCTCTGAAATCAAGGCTCAATAGGTTACAGTTGCCAGCTATATTTCAAAGATTTGCATTCCATGTCCAGTTGAAAGATCAAGATCCACAAGGGACAGCACAGGCCATCAGGTGGACTACAGAAATACAGAAAGTATTCCTCCCTTAAATTAATTAAACTGAATTATTTTTAATAAATAATTTATATGTCTGGTTTTCTCTCTATATTTATGCACGTTAGGTATCCTTACACTCTTTTTTTTGAAATGCATTACCCTACTTTCAAAAGGGCATGAGAGAACACCTTATCATCACATTTAGTTTGGTCCTCACATGGTTACTGAATTATGTTCTCGTCAATTATCACAAAATGTATGCTTTTCACTGACTGATGATCCAAGGCATACTTTTGGGTAGATCTAGGAAAGCAATGTGAATTATCCTTCAATCAATTAATAGCCAGAGGTCGGATGAGAACTTAAGGGTTCCGAAAGAATAATGAGCATGATTATTTATCATTTTTATTGGCCCTCTCAGAGACAAAAAGCTTTATAATCCTATTTCATTCATCTTCAGACCTACTATGTGACAAGGGGCTGTGAAAGAGTGACTTCTTCCCAAGGCCACCCAATAAGTTTTAGGACTGAGGACAGGCTATCAGAGTTTTTATCCTCCATGTAAAATTTCAACACACACATTGGAAACAGAAGTATATTATTTTGCATTTTATCCCAGTTTGTCTCTTTAATTCAGCTGCCAATTTTGGGTTTAAATAAGTAGATTTCTAAGTAGGAGCAAGTAAGAAATCTAAGAACAAAAGCATAGCCAGGAATAGAAAAGTAAAATTTCTTTTTGCTCTTTGCCACCATCTAAGAAACTTGCTAGCTCTTTAACATAATACAATAAAAGTTATCAACATCATCATGCTCATATTGATAAACATTATCAGCATCACACTCAGCTGAGATATTGGACAAGGACCAGATCTACTCTCAAACAAAGTTCTCTTTGAGCCAGTCATTTTCTGTCAGCCTCATCTACCTCACATGAGTAGTGAAGAGAAGAGATTCCATTAAGAGCCCCTGGAAAAAAGAGATATTAATCTACCAAGGAACAATTAGTGTGTTGTCAAATTCCAAAAATATATGATTGCTTTGTTTCCTTTGACATTAAGAGGTTAAGCAAAGAATATTCCTCCTCTTTAGAGAGGTCTTTAATGATAAACATTGAAAATTGCAACTTCATTAGGCAGCCATCATCATAAGAGTGTGAAGATCAGTGTCTCTTATTCTCATAACTTGTTGAAGTTTAAGATTCTTTGAGAAGTGTTTGTTCATGCCTTAATGTTTGCGATCCTGTCTTTACCATTGTTGAGAAAAAGTAACATGCCTCTGCACTGTTCCAATTTGGTGATTTTTATACCACGGTCCCTTCTGAACCCATAGCAGACCATGTTGTAGATATCAGACACTACCCTTTGCACATATATATCATTTTTGAGGCCTGTGAGAGGCATTGAGATTAAGTGAGCAAAGGTTGTAAAAGAAGTATGAATTGCTGAGATATAAGCAATTAACATTTTAAAATGTTACTCTATAAATAGCCTTATGAATGCAAATCGTACGAGTTGAGATCCTTTTTTGTACTCTGAAATAGAGAATAATTTTAGACTTGGAACACAATAAACTGTTCCAAATTGGAGGAACCAACATTTTGAATCTATTAATTATGGCATATTGTAACATCATTACCCTGAACTCAGAATGTCAGTTTCATAACTCTTTCTTTTCTCTGCTACACTGAAGCAATTTTAAAAACTTTGGATACCAACAAATGCAAAGTTTGAAAAAAATTTTTGGGAAAGCACCTTGATCGTATAATTGATCACAAGTGATTCTTGTGCCTCAGCTCATAAATAGAGATAGAATCTTGATATATTTTTCTCAAACAAGATCATGCAGAATCTTTGTTTGAAGTAAAGCATAAGTGGTCAGTACCAAGTTCTGGTGGGAAAAACACTATTAAGAAACACAATAGCAACATTAGAGAGTCGTGGTGGTGCAGTGATTAGAATGAAATATTGCAGGATAATTCTGCCGACTGCCAGTAGTTCAATTGTCACTAGCTCAAGGTTGACTCAGTCTTTCATCCTTACTAGCTTGGTAAAATGAGGAGACAGGTTGTTGGTGTTCTGGCCTAGGCTTCCCAAAAGCACAAAGCCAACTCCTCATCCCAATAAAACCCATTTTATTTAGTTTAATATGTTAGGGTTTAACCTTTATCAGGCTTGGAGAGCTGCGAGCAATGTTCCCTCTAATTTTTTTTCAGTGTGAGTGGAAAAGTATAGTGCTTGAACGGCACATTTTCATGCCTGAGCACCTGAATTTTTTCCACAGATATCACCCAAGACAACAACGAAATCAGTGTTATTTGAAACTCAAAGTTATGTTTATCCAAGGTATCTGCTTAATTCAAAGTGTTATATGGAGGACCATGTGACGGCCGTGGCCAGGGGGGCTTTTTACCAGGTTCACCTGGTACTCCAGTTACGCCCCCTACTGGACCGGGATGCCCTTTGCACAGTCACTCAAGCACTCGTGACATCCCACCTAGACTACTGTAATGCTCTCTACATGGGGCTCCCCTTGAGGTGCACCCGAAGACTACAGCTAGTTCAGAATGCGGCCGCGCAGGGAATTCTGGGAGCCTGACGGCATTCCCACATAACACCGCTCCTGCGCGAGCTGCACTGGCTGCCTGTGGCCTTTCAGGTGCGCTTCAAGGTGTTGATAACCAGCTTTAAAAGGCTCCATGGCACGGGGCCTAGTTATCTGCGGGACCATATCCTACCTCATACATCCCTTCGTCCGATTCGCTCCCATAGAGAGGGACTTCTCCAGGTGCCGTCCACCGGGCAATGCCGGCTGGCGACACCCAGGGGAAGGGCTTTCTCTGTAGTAGGCCCAACCCTTTGGAACGACCTACCCCCCGAACTTAGGACTATCACGGACCTCCGCTCCTTCCGCCAACATTTGAAGACACATCTCTTCCATCTTGCCGGCCTGGCCTAATCCTCACAACCATGTTTGTAGACTGAATTTTAAATTGTTTTAATCGGATCTTAAATGGGTTAATAGTATTAGGGAATTTTTAGCACAGGGCATCTCGTATTTAATTGGATTTTAGCCTCAAATTATATTTATTATTGCTATGTTTTGTATTTCCTGTTTTAATTTCCTGTGCACCGCCCTGAGTCCCTCTGGGGAAAGAGGCGCGGTTATATAAATTTAATAAAATAAAATAAATAAATAAAATAAATAATATATAATTATATAACAGGGGTCAGGAACCTTTTTGGCTGAGAGAGCCAGGAATGCCACATATTTTAAAATGTAATTCCGTGAGAGCCATACAATATGTTGGGGAAGCTCTGTTCCTTCTCCCTCTTCCTCCTCCTCCTCCTCCCAAGAGGCGGCCACCTCAGCAGTCCTGGCCGTAAGCGCCAACCACCGGCAACAGGCATCTCATCCGCCAACTGGCACAGCCCCACCAGCGATTCCCCTGCACAGCAACTGGATGGAAGCTACTGCACCTGCCGAGAGGAAACCTAGGTGGACCACCAAGAGGGGCTGCAATGTTTTACGTGACCCAGTCCTCAACAAGGTTCGTGGGTCAGGCAGGGTGTTTGGATGGAAGAACCTCCATGGAGGAGAGCGGCGTGGTGGGACGAGGGTGGCTGCCTTGTTTGGAGTGGGTGGGAGAGCAACAGGGGAGCCCAGGTCCAGCTTGCTTTCCCGGGACGGGCTTCCAAAGCAAGGAGAGTTTTCTCTCTGGGCGCCAAGACTCTTCAGCGGCATGACATTTTTTTCCACGCTTCTTTTATTTTTTTAGCTGAATTGAGCCGGCTTTTCTACATCGTGGCGACCAAAACTGAATGCAGTATTCCAAGTGTGGCCTTATCAAGGCATTATAAAGTGGTATTAACACTTCTCGTGATCTTGATTCTATCCCTCTGTTTACGCAGCCTAGAACTGTGTTGGCTTTTTTGGCAGCTGCTGCACACTGCTGGCTCATATTTAAATGGTTGTCCACTAGGACTCCAAGATCCCTCTCACAGTTATTACTATTGAGGAAGGTACCACATATACTGCACCTGTGCATTAATATCAAATAATTTTTATATTATGTTCAAAAGTTACTACAATAATTTATCTGACATTCAGTATTTAGGTTGTATGTTCCAGGCATGCAATATACATAAATGTAGTTCACTCCAGAAGCCCCTAGCCATCAAAGCTAGTTGAGAATGTGATAGCCTTAAATCCTCAGAAGGTTTGTACTCTGAGAATTCTCTTGGGAAATGTCTTTTCTTAAGTCATGGTTTTTACATGAAGGCTAAATTAATCTCTGCCAGCAATAAGAAGCTCTGTAGAATACTGTTCTAAGGAAAATTCATATAGTTTCTTCCTTTCACATAAAGGGAGAAATGTTAAAATTGACTTACGCAATGTTTGTTTGCTTTCTGCCAAACCCCCACCTTGGATTATGCATAGAAAAATAGTAACGTTAAAAAAGAGTTTTCAGTAAGGGCAAAATTTGATCTGAGCAGCCAGATCAATCTGTTTTTGAACTATTTATTTTTAGGAAACTCAAGAATGTGGTCACTATATTTGGAGTTGCTGCAGTTTCTGAATAGTTTTCAAGGGTATTCTGATTTTTCAAGAGTATCACTGAAAATTGTACCTTTGACATTCTTTATATACAGTCAAAGCCAATCCAAATAAATGTACAACTATATTGAAGTAATACTTCCATTTCCATTCCAAAATCTGGACTGCAGTTTGGCACACAAATCTCTTTTGTATGTAGCCTCTTAGCTGCCCCTTCAAAATAGTGATCAGATGCTGGAAGCTAAGCTCTTTTGTGTGTGTGTGTGGTGGATTGGCAGGGCTGGACTTGGGTTTCAATTTTCTGTCTTTACCACGCAAATTTTGCTAGCACGTCTGCCAAAACCAGGAAAGCTTTAGCTGGCAGCCTTGGCGGAAAGCTAAATTGGGAATTCAGTGGGAAATGTTGTCATAGAGCACATGTTGAACTTTTTTTTTTTTTGTCAGTCCATTTGAGTTCAGCTAATTGCAGATAATTGACAAAAGGTATATATTTGACATGGACACAGTTGAACGCTTTGGTTGAAGATACTGCAGAAAAATTAAATTGTTTAATTGTGTTTCTGATGAAATATCTGGATAGGATAAGTAGCCGAATAATGTAATTTAATTTGATATTCTGGACACTATAATATCTGAATGAAAATATTAATAATAATAATGTTGCTGGATCATTCAAATCAACTCTGAATGAAGTTTATTTTACATCTCTGTCTTGGAGACCTTCAAATCCATAGTAACTACTGATTTTCATGAATACTGGCTGATAATTCAGTCACATATGAACGCATTTAAAGATCTGTTTGACAGTAATGCAGCATTAAGTACACATTTCCTATTTAAATTTAATTATATGATTTATTAAATGTTTTCTCTACCACATTTCATTTTTTTCCAGAAGAACCCAAAAAATGAGGATTATTATTTATATAAAATTGCAATAAAGCAACAGCCAGTCAAAACCAAAGTCACAATTATAAATTAAGAGAGGTAAAACAAACAAACAAACAAGCAAACAAACAAAAAAGTGAATACTGTTTAAGGCAAGTACCTATCAAAAAAGAGTGGATTACTGGAAGGCATATCAAAACTGAAAGCTTTAAGCTAAACTGTATGTAGAGAAAGGCTATTTGCACCTCTTGTTCTGTGATCTAGATTAAGAAAGACTATATGGAGGCAACTTCCATTTACCATTGCTAATTCTTTAAAGTGCTATTATTAAGTCAACACGGGAAACAGTATGAGTGATTTAAGGAGGTGCCTACTGAAGTAACATATGTGTCCACCTGCATTCCAAACCACTTTTTGAATCTGGACTATGTCATCAAAGATGAGTTGATGTCCCATATAAGGGTACTGGACTCGTGGCTCTTGCTCAAAGAGCAAATGGTAAACATGGCTAGCAGAACCTTTGCGCAGCTTTGTTGTACTCCAGTTGTGCCTTTTCCCTGGGAGCCCCTGCTCACATTTACTCATGTCCTAGTTACCTCCCAATTAGATTACTGTGATGCACTTGTATGAGGCTGACCTTGAAGAGTGCCTGGAAGTTTCAGCTGGTGTAGAATGCAACAGCTCAAACAGTTGTGCGTGGTTTCAGAACAGCATGCTATACCTCTGCTCTGTGAACTGCATTAGTTGCCAATCTGCTCCTGGTTCAATTCAAGGTGCTGGTTTTAACCTTTAAAACCCTTCATAACATAGGGCCAGGTTATCTGAGGGAACCATCTCTCCCTAATTATATCTGCCTCAGATGTAGAGAAGTGGTAGAGAAGGCATCCTGCAGTTCCCATCTACTAGAGATATACATCTTGTGGGTACTGGCAGGTGGCTCTTCTCTGTTGTGGCCCCCAACTTATAAAACATTCTCCCCCGCACCCCCAAAGTGAAGTTAGCTCCATTCTTGCTAACCTTCTAGAAGTCTCTCAAGATCTGGTTGTGTCATCAGGACTGGGACTTCCAGGAGACCAGTGAAACCTTGTGATGGCTCCATCACTATAGTTAACATTCTCTTTTTCTTGTGCCTTATGGTTAATAATGGCTCTTTTTTAGGGATGCGGTGGCTCAGTGGATAAGACACTGAGCTTGTCAATCAGAAGGTCAGCAGTTCAGTGGTTCGAATCCTTAGTGCCACGTAATGGAGTGATCTCCTGTTCTTGTTCCAGCTTCTGCCAACCTAGCAGTTCAAAAGCATGTAAAAATGCAAGTAGATAAATAGAAACCACCTTTGGTGGGAAGGTAACACTGTTCCACGAGCCTTCGATGTTTAGTCATGACTTTGGACAGTACTGACTCTTCGGCTTTGAAACCAAAATGAGCACCGCCCCCTAGAGTCGGGAATGTAGCACATATGTGCGAGGGGAACCTTTGCCTTTAACTTTTAACCTTAATTTTAGTGTACCAACCAAAAACAGATTTTTTTAACTGTTTAGAAGAATCTCTAAATGTGTTTGATGAGCCACCTTTCTTTGCAATTACTATGTGTGTGAAGATCCTTTCCCTGGCCCCCTCTGATAGACATATGACTGTTTAGCTGAAGGGTCTCTCTTAATGAAAGACACTGATTAATAAAATGTGTTATAATAGGCGAAACATGCTCTTTAAGACTTCCAAAGCTTTGTAGTTACCCATTAATTCAAGTGCAAATTGAAATATGGTTAACATTCTGTTGAAATAAAGTGACTCAGACTTGAAGGATCCCCGTTTTACTTGCACTTAGGATGTTCCAGATAATTCACTACAGACAAAGCAACAACAACTTAAAAGGGTATCAATTATTATCTCCCTTTTTAATGCTTTATGTTTTCTAAAAAAAATTAACAGTATAATATTTTCAGGCCCTTACTGTTCGAAATACTGTACTTGCTCTGTCTTTTCACAAATTAATTGCAATTGAACAGAATTAGTCAAGAAAATATAAATGCAGCTGTAGTTGAGTGAATAACAATTATTCCTCAGCTTTGAACACTTGAATAGAAAGTAGTACTTTAGCCTAAATCAAGTTTTCGTAATCTGAGTGTATTTCAGGTGTGTGGACTGCAACTCCCAATCTCTCCACCAGCTAGTCATTACTGAACATTTTGGATGTTGAAATTCACAGATTTGGTGGGCCCTGGACTTAGATAAACATTTGCTTATACCCATGAAGTAGTAGATTGAGCAGGATTCAATTTTTAATATCTGTACAGAGCAAGAATTGCTATTCTACTGCAGCTTTCCTTACACTGAAGACTACCATAGATACGCACTTCAACACCCATAATTCTCAACTATGATTATACTACAGGTAGTCCTCTGACTTACAACCGCAACCGAACCCAAAAATTGTATTGCTAAGGGAAACAGTTGTTAAGTTAGTTTTGCTCCATTTTACCACCTTTCTTGCCGCAGTTGTTAAGTGAATCATTGCAGTTGGTAAGTTATTCACACTTGTTAAATGAATCGGACCTTTCCCATTGACTTTGCTTGTCAGAAGGACACAAAAGCTGTTCATACAACCCGGTGACACTAGAAACATCATAAATATGAATCAGTTGCCAAGCATTTGAATTTTGATCGCAAGATATCAGAGTTTGTTGCAACAATTACATCCAGAAAGCTCACACGGGTAACTGATTCAGCAGGATTAATTAACTTCTCTTTAGATGTAATATAACTCATGAAGTAAATATACAATACCAAAAGCAGATTTTCCAATGTGGTAGTAAATGCAAGCAAAACATAGGCAGAGAGAACAGTTTCAGTTTCAGTTCAGAGCAGGAGACTAGCTTTGAGCTCAGCACAGGCTCAGAGCTGCAGAGCTAAGCCACTCCCAGTCTTCAAACTGTTTCAGCTCCCATTGGGTGACATGACCGTTTTTCACACACTTATGACTTTTGCAGTATCCCCAGGGTCATATGCCAGTGTAGATATATTCATGAACTGGAATAGGCCTTATGTAGATGTATTCATGAACTGGAATAGCTAAGCCCTATTCCAGCTCATGAATATATCTACACTGGCACATGACCCTGGGGATACTGCAAAAGTCATAAGTGTGTGAAAAACGGTCATGTCACTTTTTTCAGTGCCATTGTAACTTTGAATGGTCACTAAACGAACTGTGGTACACTGAGGACTACCTGTACTTGGGAATCCTGTGAATTGAAATTCACATATTTTGGAGGATGTTCAGGTTGAGAAAAACTGAATCTCATACTTCTCTCATCTCCCTAGGGGTATTTTCTTAATTACCCAGGTGCTTCTCTCTCTTTCTTCAAAATCTCTGATCAAGACCTGCTCCAAAAGGTAGCAAGACTGTGCACTCACCAACTTTTCCGAGAACCAACTCAGGACTCACCATTCAAAGCCAGTAATTAATTTTTAGTTTGCATAAAATATTAAATGGGACCAGATGCGGTCTAAGATAAGCCCTGGATCACTACATGTGTCAAGTTTAAAAGTACCCAAAAACTGTGGGTTACTATATTCTACTAAAGAAAAGGAAATATGTAATTTCAATACGTGGAAATATGTCCCATTTTCTGAAAGAGCTTCGTTTTGGTTTTGATTTTTTTTTGGGGGGGGGGGGAGAAATTTGGATCATGTCCAAAAATAGTGCATGTCTCTACATGGGTATAATATCTTGCCCAATGTACTTATCCACAAGGAACATCATTAAGCTGCCTTCTTAAGTGACTAGATCAGCGGAGGGAGCTCAGGGGAGTTGTGCATGCGCGTGGCACACCCATAATGCAATGTGCACGAACCCCTGCTTTTAGCGTGCTTTTTTCACCCCCTCCAGACTCCAGAAACTTTCTAGGAGCCTCGGGAGGGTGAAAACAGCCTCCCCCCCACCTCCAGAGGTTTCAGGAGCTTCCCAGAGGGCAAAAAACAGCCTCAAAAGAAGGCCTAAATCAACTGGCCAGCGCACACATGTGCACTGGAGATGACAGGGCAACGCCTCGCTTGCCCTAAGAAATAGTTCCGTGTGCCACCTCTGGCACCCATGCCATAGGTTCGCCATCACTGGACTAGATGTTTGAATACAACCACTGCTCCCTCCTACAACTGCTTTTGCTGGTTAACTCAGTTGAGTAAACCAATTCTTTTCCTCATTGCTTTTGCTTATTGTGATCCCTTTGCACTTTGCTGTATTTTCTACCCCACCAGTCCCCATTGGTCAGCAAAATGAGGCATTTAAAAAAAATACATCCAAATATCCCTGCATCATAACAAGACTTGGAAATCTCCTAATTACCTTCCCCAAAATATATTCTTCAGCAGAAATGGGAAAATTATTTTATTATTGGATCCACAAGATTACAGGTCCTTGTAGTTTGCAGTAACTACCTCCGTATAAAAGCTTAGAATTACTGTTAAAATTCTGATTTTCAGGGAGCTTTGAGATGGCAAATTCTCCTGGGGAAAGTTTTGGAATATTGTAGAGTACATCTTTCCCGTTAAGCAACAATGATTTTGTGGAAAGAGAAAGAATAAATAACCAGAAGAGACAGACAAATTCCAAAGGTATTTCTGAATAGGATAGATAGAATGTTTAATATTCAATGAGCTACTTTTCTGAAGAGTCATGTAACACTGATACTTCAGAGTATGGGTCACTAGCATGCAAATATATTTTAATATCAATTTACTGGCAGAATAAGGAGTATGCCAATACAGTATGATGGAGCAGCATTGATTTTCTGTTGTTCCGTAAGGGACTTCTCCGGGTGCCGTCCACTAGACTTTGTCAGCGGGCGACGCCCAGGGGAAGGGCTCTCTCTGTGGCGGGCCCAGCCCTCTGGAACGGCCTTCCCCCCCGACATTAGAACAACCACGGACCTCCGCTCCTTCCGTCTAAAACTAAAAACATATCTGTTCTGCTTGGCCGGCCTAGGGTAGTCTCCCTTCTATGGGGTTGTTAATAATTTTAGATGGGGATTTTAGTAATTTTTAACTGGGAATTTTTAGCGCAGGGATATCATTTAATCTGTTTTTATTATGTGTGTATATTTATTGTTTTATTTGCCCTGTGCACCGCTCCGAGTCCCTTCGGGGAGAGGGAGCGGTCAACAAATTAAATTTATTATTATTATTATTATTATTATTATTATTATTATTATTATTATTATTATTATTATTATTATTATTATTATTATTATTATTATTATTATTATTATTATTATTATTATGAATAGAATTAAACAGCTTGAAAACTGGAAGTCTATAATATCTATCTTTCCATTGCTTAAAACAAGCTTTTGTCATACTTTTTGGGCTTGTGTACTTACTGGGGATTCTTTCCAAGTTATTGCTGAATTACCGAATACTTTTCCAGATTTATTGTATACTTAGATATGGCTAATGCAGGGCTGGGCTTCAAAAATTTCAGCAACGATTTCTCTACTTGGTTGCTGAGTGGGCGTGGCTATGGTGGGCGTAGTCTAGTTGGCCTCCAGCACCACACTGGGGTGGGGGGATTTTCACCTTCCCCAGGCTCCAAATGCTTTCCTCGAGCCTCTGGGAGGGCGGAAACTGCCTCCCCCAGGTGCCAGAGGCCTTCTGGGTTGTCCGTTTTGTCCCCTCCCCAAGCCTCCACACGGGCTCTACACTTACCTCATATCCAAAATGGGCTGCATGGAGACTCCTGGGAGGGGCAGGGTGGGATAGCAGGGACGGTGCATGGGTGGGGCCAGCCAGGTGTGGCCATAATGTTAGCTGCAGGTTCTCCAAAACCCAGGCAAATCTGTAGCAGCCCACCCCTGGATTAATGGTAATATTTTCCTCCAAAGGTGATTTTCAAGAAGCCGAATATATTGGAATACAAATAATATATAAGGAAATAAATGCCCCTAAGGGAAAAGAAAAGTGTGTATCTTTAATTGCAAGTTACTTAGGGCAGGGGTCTGCAAAGTCGGCTCTTTTAAGACTGGTGGATTTCAACTCCCAGAAGCTGGCTGGGGAATTCTGGGAGTTGAAGTCCACCAGTCTTAAAAGAGCCGACTTTGCAGACCCCTGACTTAGGGTATGATTTATTTTTAGATTTGCACAATCTGCAACAACCTCAAAAATATTAACATTCGATTTCCCACATCATTCCTATTCCTTTGTTTTTCATTTCTCTTCCTTTCCAGCTGTAAATCAAGGTTATCCTGCAGGAAAACCTCCATGTATCTGGTGATCTTCAGCACTCACCAAACCAATCATTAAAAAAAGTGAAGCTTTGTAAATAAGTCCAAAAACAAAGATAAATGTGGGAGACAGAACACACACACACCCTGGTAAGTTTTCTTTTAAATTGTTTTATGTGTGACTGTTTGAAAATGAAATCAAGTTGTCCAAGAGCAAAAGATTGCTTAAGTGCCACCCTGGGCCTGCTTATTTACTTGTGAACAAGTTCTATTGAAATCCAAAGGTTTTTTTTTTTTTAAAGAGAAAGCATAATTAAATTTAGGGCTAAATGGGCAAGTTAAAATATTCTTCTCATCTATGCACAGATTGCCAAGAAATGTTTCAACTGCCAACAGGGTATGAGAAGAAGTACCCACTCTACAGCTCCTAGCAGTTTAACAAAACACATTCTTTTAAGCATCCAGCACCGAAAGGGTCAAAGCCACAGTATTTACTGAACCCTCCTGAGGACAAATGTTGTTTACAGTATATGTTTAAAAGCATATTCCTGGCTACTAGGTCTTTCCCTTAGGATAGTGCAATTACAACAGTAACTGAGGATTAATTAAAGCCTTTCCCACAGGTGTTGCTGGAGATCTCGGAATCGACCAAATGGGGATACATTACTGACTTGGCACAGAGGTGAACAGACCAGAAGCCATTCAACAGTAATTACTGAGGCACAAGGGTAGGCTGGAGCTTCTCCTCCTCCTCTCTTGCTTCATTTATCTGATTGTGATTAACACCTCTCTTTCAAAGGTATAATGCCAAAGAGACAGGAGGGCCCCTATTTTTGTGTGAAAAGAGGTGAAGGGGAAGCAGAAGGCCTTCCTTTGCCGCAGCCAACAAAGAAGGTGGTTCCTTTGCTCCCCGTTTAAGAAACACCTGCACCAAGGAGCTTCTCCCCTTCTTTCCCAAGGCCTTTGCCCCTGAGCTGTTGGGAGTGGGAGGAAATGGAACTAATGCCAAGGATTCCCTTATCCCCCTCCCGCCTTCCAAGGCTTCTGCATACTTGGCACTTCAGGGCTAACACACTGAGCCTTGGGGAAATTCCGGCCTGCCAGTTGACTTCAATCACCAGGTGAAACATTCTGTGTGGCTGCCACCTTTGTTAGGGTGCCAGCATTCTCTCAGATTAGGTGGATCGAACAGGTCAGGGCCAATGTGTGGAGGAAGCTGCCACGGGGCAGGGAGTTACTTCTTTTTCTCCTGTAATTAGGCTTATTTATGGAAGAGGATTGATCAGCAATGGTTCTTAGTCATGGCTAGTTAGATGGAACCTCTGATTCAGAGGCATGATGTCTCAATGGCAAAGCTCAGGCTGGACCTGGGGTTCTAAAGACCACTCCTACCCTGAAAACACAAAAATTCTCTCAGAGGGGGCCAGGAGCCCTCCATCCTTGGATCTGCAGCAGTTAATTCTGGATGCCATGTCTGTGAGATACCCTTGTTTTTCTTACACCAGTGACATATTCTTTATCACGCCACTTTGGAAATATAAATGTAAAGTCTGTTGAAGGGAAAAGGGCAACTGAATGTACAAGATAGTGAAATGCTGTCATATGCTGAGATACCTATATAGACCTGCAGGAGGAGTTTTGGAGCTGAGTGTTCAAAGAAGAATTCAAGTAAGTCAATCAAACAGTCATATCGAAGGGTAAAAACAATTCAAGTTCAAAAGACTCATTCCTAAATTGATTTCACAGATTCATATATTAGGTGTCCCATATCAGGGAATTGTTTAGGAAAATTCCTTAAAAACAAAAGTAAAACAAATGGACAGAGACTGCACTTTTACTAAGAGGCTATTCTCTTTCTTACCTACCTTTTCTCCAGCAGCTTCCCTTCACTCTTTGGCCAGCTAGGGCAACAAAGTATTCTGGACAAGCCATCTGTCTGAGATGCAATAAAACACACTGCTCCAGACAGCAAATAAAGAGGGCAGCCCCAGTTCACCACATGTCCCAGTCCACTGCCAGAAGCTTCAAGCAGCTGCTTCATTGTCTAATGACAGAGTCTTCTCTGCATTACCTGTTACAGTTCATTGTGACACTAATGAATAGGCACAAATGGTAGCTCATATCTTTCTTGTTTTCTCATGTGTCACTATAAAGAGGAATTCAGACCTTTCTTCATCTGGTTTTCCTTTGCTTTATCAGGGATGGCTTGTTAGTAAATTTAATTATACCGTAGTTAGTTTCAATCAAGTGAAATTCAAACTATGTTTTGTATTTACATTTCATTAGTCATTGTTAAAATGACACAAGTTGTGGGTCTAGGTAATATACTATTTTTATTCAGGCCTGTAGAAATCTGTAACAAATAGCAGTGAAGCAGTGAACTGACTGCCCACATGTGCAGTACAATTATCTGCATCCTTGTTGAACTTTTTCATACAGAGCTGCACTTGCAAAGGCTTCAACACAACCTTTAGCACTATCAGGGTTGCAGCTCATACAGAAGACTTCTTGTACACAGCTCTATAATCAAGGCTTCCTTTTGTAAAGGATCCCACTGTCCTTGTGGACAGCCAGTCCTTCACTCACATCACAGGGCAACAGAGAAAGGCTGCTTAACCTTACTGATGTGTTGAGTTTTAGATGTAAAAACCTGGTAAGTACTGAAACAACACTCCACTCTGGTAGTGAATATGGAAAATAATCAAGGAAAGAAGCAACCTAAAACTAAGGAGAAATTTCCTGTTAGAACAATTATTCAGTGGAACATCTTGGCTCTAGAAGTTGTGAATGCTCCAACACTGGAAGTTGTTAAGAAGAGATTGCACAGCCATTTGTCTAAAATGGTTTCCTGCCTGAGCAGGGGATTGGACTAGAAGACCTCCGAGATCCCTTCCAACTCTGTTATTCTGTTCTATTCATTTTCCCTTTGTCTATTACTTAAGGACATGTTTTCTTTCAGTTTAAACCAGTTATTTTATGAACTATGGACTAGAGGCAAGACAAACACTGTTCCCTCTCTACCTTCCAATCTTTTTCATCACTTTCAAATCTTTCATTCAAGCATTTTTTCCTATGATAAAAGGTACCTCATTCTTGTATTATCTGAATGCACAATTGACATAATTTCAGAATTTTGGTCTAGTTATCCAGGTCAGTGATTTTTTAAAAAAACTGCTTTATGTATCGCAGTGACTATTATTTGTCTAGTTGTCTTCAAAAAAAAAAAAGTTGAGATGTCTGCTTTAGGTATCCCCTGCATATTAGCATCATTTTGCTAGTTTTGTTAATTTATTTTAATTTTGTTAGTCACTAGCAAGGGCAAAAACATATGCAGGGGAATGGCATTTCACCCTAATTACTAAAACCTTGTTTAGCTATCTCCCTTAGGTTCCAGAGTTTTGAGAAGGCATTAGTCATTGCCATCCATTGCCGTCATTGGCAGATAATGTCATGCCCAGCCATTTTTCTGTGGCTTTTGTGAAGCTGAAGTTTGGCAATCTTGGATGACCCACACATTGTTCATTCATGTTTTTAAGCCATAACTTTATTGTTTGAAATGAGTTTTTGAGAAATGTTGGGATCACTGGGTTAGGCCAGACAAGTTCATTGTTGTGTCTTCTGAAAGCTTTCTTCCCATTTTCAACTCATCAATGTTTTTTCTTCTTTCCAACTGGAGAAAGTGGGAGCTGAACATAGACTTTTTTGTGTGTGAAACATATGCATTCTTAAGTTCTTTTCATGATGAAGTCAAATTCTGTAAAAGTTTCTGTCCTTTTCTGAACTTGAATAGATTTGCAGAATTCATCCAGCCTGGCTACAAGCTCTCACCAGCAGGTGGTGCTGGATGTTGACGTATGAGGTGAAATATTCTTAATACCAATTTGTTGTAACATACCTGTAGTTATCACTCCAGCAAGGAGACAGACAGGAGATGAGTGGACAGGTAGCTTCAGGCAAGGAAATACCTCCATTAAGATTATGTGACCAAGAGGTAGCCTCCCTTATACTCTATTTAGGTTATTTTAAAAACCTTCTTTTTTGACTAGAGTTTAAGCTTGCATCCGTTTTCTTTTTTGTTTTTAATTTATTTATTGGAAATGAAAAAACTCAAAATGCCACACAAAGAGAGGGCAGCATTCTCTCAGATTAGGTGGATCGAACAGGTCAGGGCCAATGTGTGGAGGAAGCTGCCACATGGCAGGGAGTTACTTCTTTTTCTCCTGTATTTATGGAAGAGAATTGATCCGCAGTGGCTCTTAATTATGGCTAGCTAGATGAAACCTCTGATTCAGAAACATAATGTCTCAATGGCAAAGCTCAGGCTGGACCCAGGTCTCTATATCCCACCCTTATCCTACACACAGAAAAATTCTCTCTCAGGGGCCCAGGAGCCCTCCATCCTTGGATTTGCAGCAATTAATTCTGGATGCCATACCTTTCTTTCATCTGTGAGATACCCTTTGTTTCCTTCTCAAATAATGACTGACGTGTAGAACAGGAAAACCTCCTCTACTATGTAACAATGCATGAATTAATTGAGGTGAGTTGGTTCTGCCCAGATCCAGTGGTTATTATATTGCCTTTTGTCTCATCATATGGCACTTAAGCAGTGAACTCTTCCAATGACCCAAATTCGAAAAGTCTACAGAGTCCCTACAAGCAGAAACTGCTAATTTTTTAAATGTGGAACAGTTATAGCACGGGGAATGAAGAGATATTAAAGTCCCAATCTTGCAGGGATAAAAGAATATATTAATCAGCTGACTTCTCTATATAAAGGCATTGTGTTGTTTACTGATAAAGCAATCCTCTTTCAGTATCCTCAGGGCTTTTTCCTCCCTGATTTCTCCAACTCACTGGAGAATGTCCATGCTCAGCCTGTACGGTTCAACCTCAGTTTCAGAGAAGACTTCTTTCCGTAAAATATATATTATGTTATGTGCTTGGTTTGTTCACTTATAAACCAGGGTTGTATATTCTAGTATAGCCTTCCCCAACTTTGGCATTCATCAATCCCCCAAATTTTCCTGACCGTATAGATGTTAATTCTGGAAGCTGAACTCCATGCATTCAGAGAATACAAAGAGGGGGGAATGTTTCTAATTAATTTTTAGATTAGTCTTTGCCTATGTCTTTTGATCTAATTTATTTATTTTCAAGTGTATAATCACCTTTCTGGGTTGTTTTTTCTGGTTGAAACACAGTAGAATCAGTAAAAATGTGCAAAACAAAACCAAAGGAGTTGGTGCCAGAAACAAATTTTAAAAAGACAAAGATGATTGTTATGTGCTAGCCAGTGAAATAACTTTTCTCCTTTCACTACCCTGCACATGGGTTTGATAACATCTGGAAGTTCAGTTTGTATGGGAAACCACTCAATCATCTTACATCTCCCTACACCTGTATTTCCTGTTCCCATTTCATGAAAAAGAATAATTTGAAAGAATAGTAGATATTTTGCATGTTATTGAAGCATCCTGTAAGCTGAAAGAAAAAGATTATCAGCAGACTCCCATAGCATCCTATTAACTCACCATACAAACTTTTCTGAAAGCGCAACAATTGAACACTGTGAAGAGAGGAGAGGGGATGTAGGGCCGATTGTTCAGAGACACTGCTTTGGAATCCCAAAACTTCCTGTCTGATAGTGAGATAGGCCGTGTTAGCCCATTATATTCCCAAACTGTCAAGATGCCAGGAAAAGCTTCAAAGCTGAAGTAAGTTTTGAATGGAGATTTAGAAGAGAGGCTTACTTAGAAGGAGAATACACACACACACACACACACACACACACACACAGAGGTTTAACAAGAAGCAACATAACCATGTGTCTATTTGTTTGCAAAATTGCCTCCTTTCTCCCCCTCCCTATTTTGTGCCAGTTTCCATTTCCCTAGTGTGTCCGCCACTGTCTGGGGAGCTGTGACAATGCTGCAGCCTTTGGATTATGAATAAAGAACGTCTGTTGTGGTTTTCACTAAGACCTACCCTGCCCTCTCCCTGTTCTTTAAAGATGGATTGCCCTTAGGGGGACATCTGGGATGAAAGGCACGGCACGGTAATAACATCACATGGGAAGATCCAGTGGACAGCAGCCCATGGTTCTACTCATGCCTGCCCCACAGCAGATGGCTGAATTTGCTACAGTGTCCCAGATATGGCATCATTCTGGGGTTTCTGGGAAATTAAAATGGTGATTCAGATCCCGTTTCCTGGTGCTGTTCAAACCACATTTATTTCTGTCTGCTGCCTCCAGGAAATGTCAGTGAGGCCACCAATGTAAGACGAGACTCCCTGTCATAAAACTGGGGTTATTATGCCGGGCTGCCAAAGGCTTCTCAACTACAGAGACCTTGGTCCCCATAAAGGCAGACCCTGAGAAAGGAGGGGAGCCTTTCTTCTACTGAGACTGAGTAGGTCTTCTAGTGATAGTTGCTTTTCAGATGAGAGACTGCATAATCTCTGCTGTTCTCTGAATCTCTTAGGAAAAGGAGGCCGAGATAAAGGCATGGTATATCTACAGAAGCTGGGAAATGTGGGTGAAAGGTTTACAAGTTTATTATGCCTGATGGACACAATCTCATGCAGGGGAATGCCTATCATTTTTAGTGAAGCTATAGAATAAATTGTTGCGTGACTGCAAGCTATAATTGGTACCAGATGGCTTATAGCCAAGCTTGCAAGCTCGCTTGCTTTCTCAAGGCAAAACCTTTCAGATGCCTGGCTTTGATGGGATTTGGCCTAATATTGTTCAGAAAACTAAGTGTGATATGGGTAAGGACTTCACCCTCTAACAAAGTCTTCACCTTTTGTGATCGCAAGATCCAGGAAGCAGCACCTTCCATGACGTGCTGCTGTTGAGCAGCAAGGAGCCGAAGTACAGCGGCTGTTGTTTCCCAGGCAGAAATGGTTCGGCAGGAAGCCAGTTCTTAATCACACAGCCACATCATATCATTACGGAGCGTCACTCGGTGCAACCACTTGCTGCACACCCTGCACCTCTGCAGCATGATGCTGGCTTCCTGCCAGAGGCTGAGCGAAAAAGCTGCTATCAGCTTATATAATTGCTTCCCCTGATGAAACAACCCACTGAAATGGCAGGGCTAAAAAGGAGATGGGGAAGGAAGGAGAGTTATAACACCACAAAGTTCCCAGACTTCGTATCTGTTAAGTGTTATTTAAACTGCTGGCCAGCTTAAGACGTGAACCACAATTAGCCTTTGTTGTCTGTTTTGCTGGTGACCTCAGCAGAGAAAGGCCAAGGATAAAACATAGAAAGTGAGGGTCCCTCTCCCTCAGCACGCAAATCTGGCAAAGTGGGGAGACTTCTACAGCTGCTGTCCCTGCATGGATGCCACCTGTACCCTGACAGGAGATGCAGGCTGTTAACAATTAAGGCTGGATAGCTAGCACAATTGGCATTCCAGAGCGGGGGGGGGGGGGGGAGGAGGGAGGGAGAGAGGGAGGGAGGGAGGAAATCAATTTCCATAGGGATGCTAAGTAGCTGGAAATTTTAGCATTTATATCAAAGAGAAATTGCTTGCCTTTGATACATTTTTTTAATTGTAATAATTTTTTTGCAAGGTTAACTACAAGTTTCCAACTTTCACTCCCCCCACATACTAGATGTTCAGCACAGTTGAATGTTAAAGAGAAGTCTGCATTTAGTTAAAGGGCATATTAGTCAAATATGCTTTTAAGTATAAAACGCTTTTTGGTAAATCCATTTTTTCCCCTTCCCTGCAAACCTTTCGCCTGAAAAATAATTACAAGTATAAATGTTCTTCTGGACCATTTGGTCAGGTTGAATATTTGATTGGCAATCAAGTGCCTCTATAGGTAACCCACAAATAAGGCATAAAAACAACAGTTCTCCCGTGCTGTGTTTGCCACTTAGGAATATGGAAGTTTCAATTAGTTATAGTGATTAAAATTTGTTAAACAATTCTTCCATGAATTGGTTTACACCTTTAACAATTTTGTCCCCATATCCTTAAGCAAATCTTTCTGTAGCAAGACAAACATTGCTTTTCAGTCATGTAGCAAGTAATACTAATATGAAAACACTCTTCAGGTACCCGAAGGGTGTTACACAGGATTTCTCTTTCCAGAGTGAAGAACTTGGAATAACTTGGATAATAAATTTAAGTCAAAGGAAGATTCCAACTTGTGCAAGAAAAGTCTTTTTAACACTAAGACTTCTTCAACAGAAAACCAATTACCCCAAAGGTGTTATGGATTCCACTATGTGTTTCTTCTGGTTTCTATTTATTTTCTATAAAATGGAAAGTAGAAATTGTGGGTGTTCCATCACTGGAGGTTTTCAAGAAGAAACTGGACAGTCATTTGTCCAAAATAATATAAGGACTCCTGCTTGAGCAGGGGAGGGACTAAAAGACCTCCAAGGTCCCTTCCAACCCTATTATTTTATGTTCTAGACATCCATCTGTTCAGTTGTTTTAATTTAGATTCCTACACTGGGAACTGGGGATTAGTACCATGTTTTAGGAAGCACATCAATCAAGATAGTAATAGGTTTGAAAGGAAAATTCCTCAAGAAATGTTCAGTGGTAGAAAAGAAAACTGCAAGAACAATTGCTAACTTCAAATTTTTCAACTTTAAATTTCTTATATGTATGTTTTATTTTATTTATTTTATTAAATTTATACCCCGCCCTTCTCCTTGTTAGGACCCAGGGCGGCGCCCAGGCATTATTTAAAACCACAAAATACAATATATATCAATTAAAATATATTAAATTAATTAAACCCATGCTAAAACCCATGTTAAAACCTTACCAAATTATAATTTATTTTTAAAAAGTCAGAAACAGACAGAATTTTTAGAGTTCCAGAAGGCAGGACAAGAAATAATGCATTCAAATTAAAGAATAGATTTTGCCTTGATATCAGAAAAAAGTATCTATCAGTTAATGCTGTTTAATAATTGAACAGACTACTTCAGAGATAATAACCTCTCTTTTGCTGGAAATTCTTAAATACATTGTGGTTGTTCATTTGATGGGGGTTCTATAGTTGTGAATTTCTCTACTGAACACCGCATTGGCCTAGATGAGCCTGAAACCTTTACATTCTGTGATCCCAGGATATTTCAAAGAAAAACCCAAAGGACTGGACAGATGATGAGCAAGTTTTCTCTGTATCTGTAAAGCTATCAAGGAGTCTGAGAATGGACTGGACCATACCAATATTCACACATCTGTAGCCTTTTGGAAACTGCTATTCACCATAACAAGATTGGTTATGTCTGCAAAAGTATCTTATCAGCTCCATCAAGTCTTGAATTTCAGTGGTACTACTGAATTCCAAAGGAAAGATTATTACAGGCTCATGGAAACAATTTCCTGGGATGTAATTCTTCTGGTACCTGGAGGTTTAGACTTATTCGGAGTAAAGAGGTATTTTCTGACCATGTTTTTTTATCAGTCCTCAGATCCAGTGCTGTTTTCTTATTGTCTCCTTGGAACTGACCATTGGAACATATGTTCTTCCTAGAAAAGACAAATCAAAAACAGAAGTTGAGCAATTCTGATTGAATTTTGTCTTCTTCATTAAACAGTTGGTATACTGGTTTTCTCCTTTTTTTGAATGTATTCAAAGCTTTTATCGTTGTTCTTAGCATCCTTTGCCAACCTCGGCTTGACATCCTCTCTGTAGTTTCAGGCTATATGTCTATATTCTCTCTTGGCAAATTGTCTCTTTTTACCTCTTTATATGTCCTTTCTAACACTTTCCAACAGAATGTTGTAAAGAAACTGCATAAAGGGGGTTAGTACACTTCCAGCCTGATAAACTCTCAGAAAGCTAAACACAATGGGATGAAGCTTGTATGGTAGGAGAAAGCTTGAAAAAATAGATTTTTAAAATAGGCATTTTTAAAAAATATTCCAATACATCTCTACCCTGCTTCCCCCAAAATAAGCCCTCCCCTGAAAATAAGCCCTCCCCCCAAATATTGCAACACAGCAGCAGCCATGAGGTGACCACACTGGCCACCTCCTGCACTTCAAAAATAATAAGACGTCCCTGAAAATAAGGCCAAGTGTTTATTTTGGGGGTCAAAAGAAAATAAGACCCTGTGTTATTTTGGGGAAAACATGGCATAGAAAGGGAAATCAGTGAAAGACCTAGGATGTTGCTGACTACTCCGTTTTTTAAGTCCCTGCCTCCTCATCCTGTTGACATGCAGCTTGGGGTGTACTTCCTGGTAGACATTTGCACATTAAAAAAAACCTCCATAGACACAACAAAAGCGGAAAGCAGACAAATACAGACTCCAATAAGAAGTGTGTACTCCTATTTGTTAGATTCCCCCCCCCCGTCTCTCTCTCACACACACACTTCCCCATACATCCCTTCGTCTGATCTGCTCCCACAGAGAGGGTCTTCTCCGGGTGCCATTGGCCGGGCAATGCCGGTTGGCGATGCCCAGGGGAAGGGCCTTCTCTGTGGCGGGCCCTACCCTCTGGAATGACCCACCTCCCGATGTCCGTACAACCTTGGACCTCCGCCTATTCCGCCAGCGTTTAAAAACGCACCTGTTTCAGCAAGCCGGCTTAGGGTAAATCCACCCGATAAACGACTGAGGGTTAGTTATACAAATTTTTTATTAGAGGATTTTTAAACTATATTTTTAGCACAGGAGTATTTAATTTAATAAGGTTTTAATAAGAAAATAATAACAATAATATACAATACTGACTTGATGGCATATAATCAATCAATCATAACATCTTTCCTTCATCACAGTAAATATTGCCAGTTCATTCAGTTCCTTTCATACATGTATTTCCAGTTTCTTGATAACTTTCACTGCCTTTTCTCAAACCTGTTCTAGTTTGCCTGAATTCTTGTTTAAATGGGGCAGCAGGCACAGGACTTGGTTTACCAGGCCCACTGCAGAATAAAATGGATTGATTGCTTCTATGATTTAAAAACTGTACTTCAGTTGATGGAGCTGAAATCATATATTTCAAGCAGCCCCTCCCCCCTACATTCGAATGATGATTCACTTGTAGTTTGTAATCAGTTACTATTCCAAAGTTGTTTTTCAACAAGAGAAAAAATTACAAAAGAGAGAAAAGTAATAAAAAACCTTCTATATTCTAAGGAATTGTGTGCTCAGCTATACAAGGTAGAAAGGCCACCTGCTCAATTGCTGCTAATTGCAGGTGATATGTCCTGAGAGTTGCTCTTTGTGCACCGTAACTGCTCAGTAATAGAGAATATTGGAAAAATATAAGGAAACAAATTTCCAGGGAGTAATTTCACCAATCAGGGGATGAAAGAAAATCTAGCAGGTTAAATTAAGGAAGAGTTCCAAATTGTCCCTGGGAAGAACAGAAAGTATCCTGAAGCTGTGGATATTTGATTTCATTCAGATCCTGTAAAAATAACAATGTGGAATGCAGGGAACAAGTTAAACGTGAACTTATAGTAGAGAAAAGCAAATGTGTCTCAGAAAGAATAACACAAACCTGTTGAGATATCCCTCATGGGTAAAAGTCAGCAGCTGAAGGATGTATTTAGTTGAAAAGGAATAGAAAAGTTAACAAGGTAGCAGAAGTATGAAGAGCATAGCTTCTTGAATTCTTTCCAACCTTTTAACCAACATTGGTCATAGAGAGGCATTTATTTCTTTTGTATAGCGAAGTAATGCACATATGTGTGTCATGGGAGGAAACTTTTCCCCAATATACTAATCATATGTATGCATTTAGATTTAGATTTTAGATTTTATTAAATTTATATCCCGCACCTATCTCCAATAGGACCCAGGGCGGCGCACAGGCATTTAAAAACACAATATACAGTACAAAATATACAAACATCCTAAAACCTTATTAAATTAAATACTCCTGCGCTAAAAATATAGTTTAAAAACCCTCTAATAAAAAATTTGTATAACTAACCCTCAGTCGTTTATCGGGTGGATTTACCCTAAGCCGGCTTGCTGAAACAGGTGCATTTTTAAACGCTGGCGGAATAGGCGGAGGTCCAAGGTGGTACGGACATCGGGAGGTAGGTCGTTCCAGAGGGTAGGGCCCGCCACAGAGAAGGCCCTTCCCCTGGGCATCGCCAACCGGCATTGCCCGGCCAACGGCACCCGGAGAAGACCCTCTCTGTGGGAGTAGATCAGACGAAGGGATGTATGGGGCAGTGTGTGTGTGAGAGAGAGATGGGGGGGGGGAATCTAACAAATAGGAGTACACACCAGTGGCGTAGCGTGGGTTGTCAGCACCCGGGGCAAGGCAAGTAATTTGCGCCCCCTGGTGGAGCGCGGCGGGACGACCTGGACGGGGCCCCGGGTGGCCGGGAAGCGGGTAGGCGCCTTGGTCATGGTGGTGAGCCGGGTACTGATCTGGTTGGGTGTCCGAGAAGCGGCGGCAGCGGCGGCGGCGGCCGTGCCGGGCGAGGCGGTGAGCTCCCCGCTCTTGGGCAGCGTGGTGGGCTGCTTGGAAAGGAAGAAGGGGTCCTGCTCGATGCCTTTGGAATCCATGAGCTCGGTGGGCAGGTACTCTTGCACGGACCCCACCACGATCCACTTGAGCAGCATCAGGCTGAGCCCCAGGCCCATGAAGCCGATGAAGAGGGGCACGACGCAGAGCCACGTCTGCTGTCGGTTCCACACTAGGCAGTCGCCGCAGCACACCTCCCGCCCCGCTGCCTCGGGCCCTCCATTGCCCGCCGCAGGGCCCCCGCCCGCCGCCGCCCCCTCCTCGGCAGCGGCTGCGGCACCCGGTGGCGAGGCGACCCCTTCGCTCATCCTTCTCGGCGCCTTTCTAGCCCTCCCCCGGGGGGAAGCAGCGGCATCGAGGACGAGGAGGGCGCAGCATGCGGAGCAGTGGGGAAGCGAGAAACGG
This sequence comes from Rhabdophis nuchalis, assembly GCA_039707465.1. Classification (NCBI taxonomy): domain Eukaryota; kingdom Metazoa; phylum Chordata; class Lepidosauria; order Squamata; family Natricidae; genus Rhabdophis; species Rhabdophis nuchalis. The sequence continues at coordinate 60,628,091 of CM077643.1, read as the reverse complement.
GAAGGGGGGAGAGGAGGGATGCAGGAAGATCCGACAGCAGCGGGGTAGGGGAGGCAGCCGCAGCCGGTGCGAGCACCCCCCCCAGATGTTGTGCCCGGTGCGCCCGCCCCCCCCTGCACCCCCCACGCTACGCCTCTGGTACACACTTCTTATTGGAGTCTGTATTTGTCTGCTTTCTGCTTTTGTTGCATCTATGGAGGGTTTTTTTTTATGTGCAAATGTCTACCAGGAAGTACACAGCAAGCTGCATGTCAACAGGATAAGGAGGCAGGGACTTAAAAAACGGAGTAGTCAGCAACATCCTAGGTCTTTCACTGATTTCCCTTTCTATGCCATGTTTCCCCCAAAATAAGACAGGGTCTTATTTTCTTTTGACCCCATGGTATTCTCAAAAGCCTTCTGCAACACCAATATTCAAGAGGGTCAATACTCTTTCTATCCTGCTTTTTCAAAGTCCAACTTTTATATTCATTAGACTACCGTAAGGAAAACTATAGCATGCACAATTCTCATGCTTTTAAGTATAGACACATTCCAGCATCTAAATATTTTTCCGAAGACCTTCTTTGCTACCCTATCAAATGATGATCTTTGGCCTATTTATTACTGGCCCCTTTATTGTTGATAGTTAATTCTAAAAGGTAGAAGATACCTATCAAGGTCTTCATTGTCTATTTTAAGGCTGGTTGCTAAACCTGTTATAATTAAGTTGGTCTTTTTTTATATTTAATTGTTTTTTAAAAATCCATCCCACAAATATTTCGTTGTCATGCTAAAGCAACATAGAAGAACCGGGTGGGAATTTGGTGGGTTGCTATGATAGAACCTGAAAATATATTATGCAGAAGAAGATGACATCTACTATCTCAGAAAACATGACATGAAATAATGGATTTAAGTTACAGAGATTTTGGTTTACTGTTAGGAACAATCTCTAAGAGTAAGAACCGTTTTTAGTGGCACCAATGGTAGATTCCCTAGATTTCTTAAAGTCATATGTTGCGGATGCTTTGAGATTCCTGCACAGAGCAAGGGGGATAGACTTTATTGCCTGAATAATCCTTTCCAATTTAATGATCCGGTAATAAAAACAGCAAATATGGAGCTCAAAACTTTGAAATCTATACAAAACAGGGGTAAATTATGTAAGAGCTGTTTAGAGTAGGAGAAAAAAAAAGATAGGATCTTTCAACCTACATTAGTGATGTTTTCTAGTGGTTTCCCCCATCCAAGTATTAATTAGATACATCTCTGCTTAATATTGCAAGATGGTCAGCTCAGCGGTGCTGTTCAGCTGGATTCTTAACTAGACTAAGGATTTCTGGTGAGTCTAATGGTAAACTAACATTCATTTAAAAGAGAAGAACAATTTGTGGTGAAAAAAAGCATCAGGCTGCAATCTCTCTGGAGGCCATCAGATTACCCACATGTGCACCATACAGCTGCTTTTTTGCATACAGATGGCAGGAAGTGTGTTTCTTAATATGCTTGCCGTTGCCTGGGAGTTGAAGAATTCCATAATGCTTATATCCACTAATGTCACCTATATGGACTTTAAGTTCCACTGGCACAGCCCTTAATTGCTTTGTTATTTTTTGCATTCTTTGGCTTTCTTTAAAGATCAAGAACCTTTGGACTGACAAGTTTTATTGAAATCATTGAGTGTATGTCCTTTAATCCTTTTTAATTAATACAGTTTAATTATAAATTCAAAGGATTGTATCTTTTGGAATATACAGTAAGAGGATGATTATTGTTGGCTTTGAAAGTTTTACACAAATTAAGGGTTCAGGTGGACTTGATTTCAGATTCTGTTGTTGATTGAAAGGATTCTCTCTCAAGAGAAAAACTTCTCTTTACACTCTGTACTGATAAAAACACTGAAAATAAAATAGAGGTCACCCGATGGCTATTTTAAAAGAAATGTTTGATGTCTGGTGACTGGAGGTTTCTGAACTATTTAACTCTTTATTAACTTCAGCTGGTATAACTCCAGAGAATCAAGTCCCATTGAATAAAACTGAAACTGATTTACAGGTGAAATTAAAAATCATAGTTTAAAAGAAGGGGGGGGGGGAAATGACGGATTTCCAAACGAAAGATGTTGACTCAAAAATTGAAAAAGCAATACATATTATAAACCGCATGAGTGATTTGGATTATTGTGTTGAATTACAAGAAAGGTTTGCTGGAATTTCTACATAGGAAGTATAAAGGGGGATTGATAGAGATGGAGAAAAGAACTTTGAGAGAAGAGAGTATGAGGATTTTAAAGAAAATTAGCAGAAAGAAATAAGAATACAAAATTAATTTATTTGACCAAGGTTAAAATAATGGGCTGCTATTGAGGTGAGAAAGGGGAAATTAATGGCTTTTCGATTAAGTCTAGATGACGAACAGGTATTTCTGGTGATATTTTAATTGGTTTTTTTTTAGTTGATTATTTCAAAAGGGGAACGGGGATTGGAAAAAAGGAAAAGATGGATTCAAATTTGGCATAACAGATATAATTTGTAATATTTATATTAGATTTAGATTTAGATTTATTAAATTTTTAGACCGCCCTTCTCCCTTGCGGGACTCAGGGCGGTGTACAGGCAATAATGAGAACAATAAGATAGAGCATAAAATCCAATTAAAATCCAATTAAAAATATATTAAATGGATTGGCCTGATCTAAATCCAGTTAAAAAAGCCTTACTAAAACCAATTTAAAAACTAAAGCAATTTAAAAAACTACGCCAGGCCGGCTGCATAAAACAGATAGGTCTTTAAGGCCCGACGGAACTGGCGCAGGTCCGTGGTTGTCCGTAGGTCAGGGGGTAGCAGTGGTGGGTTTCAAATTTTCTAGAACCTACTCTGTAGGTGTGGCCTATTTTGTGGGTGTGGCTTGGCAGTCATGTGACAGGGTGGGAGTGGCCACCTTTTAAAATATGGTGAAACTTATTTAACAACGCTCTTGCTTAGCAACCAAAATTTTGGACTCAATTGTGATGATAAATTCTTTCTTTCTTTCTTTCTTTCTTTCTTTCTTTCTTTCTTTCTTTCTTTCTTTCTTTCTTTCCTTCCTTTCTTCCTTTCCTTTCCGTTGGGTCACTGGCAGCGGCGGGCCAGATTTACTTCCAGGTATGCCGGTGGAACCACCTCTCACCGGTTCTCTAAATTTCACCAACCGGCTCTCGCGAGTAGGTACGAGCCTGCAGAAACCCACCACTGGGGGGTAGGTCATTCCAGAGGGCAGGAGCTGCCACAGAGAAGGCTCTCCCCCTGAGGGTCGCCAGCCGGCATTGCCTGGCCGACGGCACCCTGAGGAGGCCCTCCCTGTGGGAGTGGACTGGTCGGTGGGAGGTGTTTGGTAGCAGGAGGCGGTCTTGCAGATAGCCAGGTCCCTTGCCATGGAGCGCTTTGAAGATGGTTACTAATACTATTATAATTTCTGATAACTCCTACTGGATTTTGATTGATTAATAGGCATGGATGAGATCTTAGAAATGGTTTATGGAAACTGGGGAAAGATAAAACATGCTTAGTTTTATTTTAGGAGATAGTGATTCGTTTTTAATGTTGATTATATGTGCTGGGGATGAAGGTGGTTTCCTTTTTATTTTTCTATTTTTATCTTTCTTTTATTATCTTTTAATTTTTTAGGGTTTTTAGTGTATCTTTTATTTTACAGTTGTATACATTTTGTGTAATAGAATCCCTAATAAAAGTATTGGGGTAAAAAATATACTAGATTAGACCAAACAATAAACAGAAACACAAATAAGATAGCATTGTTGCTTTACTCCCATATATCCCAATTGTATCAAAATACTATCTTACATCAAAGTACGATGAAATCTAGCAGTGCAAACGTTCAGGAAATTACTCTCAATAACTTTGTGCTATATAATATTTGAAAAGACAGCAGTGCTAATTAGAGTTGCATGCTACCTATCAGGCAAGCAATACCATAGCAGCATAGCTGATTCGTTCTCTCTTTCTCTTTTAGTAAATGGGTTTCATTAGATTTACAAATGGAAATACATAGGAAAATATGCATGGAGCCAGATTCCGGTTCTTCCTTCTCCTGTCATTTATTAATCTGATGTTTTAGCTCCAGCGGGAAATGGACTCTAAAACAAGTACCCTGCTAATATCAGAAGCTAAGTGTAAAGTGATGAGCATCTGATTTTTACTTCCATAAGCAATAGGAAAAACAGAAACAAGTTCTATCATTGTACTGACCTTAACAATAAAAATGCCAGTATATTAGTAAGCTGCTTTCTTATAATAAATTGCTAAGAATCCTGCTTTATAACGATAAAGAGGTAATGCTTAGGTTTGTCTATAGAAAGGCATACACTATCTACAACCATCGTCATAAATTAAAATTGTAGGCTTTATATTAATCATGTTTAACAGTGAGACATATGCACACTTCATTCCTCCTTTATCAAGACTTCAGTCTTTTGTCAGCTGCACCTCTCACAGAAGCAGCCATGTTTAACTGGCACGTGGTAAGCATTTTATACCAGAAGAATGAATGGGAGCCGGAAAGCTATTTTAACCAATCCCAAGGGCTGGTGTACACCTAATAGGAATGGGCAACTTTTTAAATCTGAACACCAGCATACAGTCCCCTCAGGCATATCTCATGCTTGGGGAAAATATCTAAGAAATGTAAAAGGAAAACAAAAGAATTTAGATTCTAACTTCACAGTTGTACTTTGCTTTGGAAGTTGAAATAAACAAATAATATTGATGGCTGAATTGTCTTTTCTGTTTGTTGATCTGCTTGAGGAGTCTGCTTCTATTGATTTGGTATCTTTCTCCCCCTTCCCCATTTTCCCGCTAATGACTTTGTATCATTGTCTGCCGTTTTGCTTTGTTGGTGGGCATTTACCCTAGAAGATGATTAGCTTCTATTCTCTCTGACATACAGCTCTTGTGACTATTAACATTCTCTGATTAATATTTTATCATCTCCCCTGTTATGCTTTAATCCTACTTGTTTGTTGGTTGGGTTTCTTTGATAACTTTTACTGGTATTTAGAACACCTTGCTTTATTGATTATTATTTTTTTTGTTCATTTATTACAGTTGGTAGATGCTTTAGGCATGATTTGTGGAAATGTTTAAGATAAATTATCGTGCATATTATTTATATCAAAGGGAAGCATATTTGAAAATGTTCCAGGAAAATTACTCAATAGTATGATTTGAAGAGGGGGTATTTTGAAGAGGGACCTCCTTTCAAAGCAAATCAATGTGATTTATATTTCCAAGGCTAATGTGAAGATCAGAATGCAATTATCCTTTCTCATTCCCACTTGTCCAAAAATTTTGTGGTGGTTGTTGAATGAACAAATAGTATGTATGTATGTATGTATGTATGTATTTAAATAAATCTTTTTATACGAAATACTTTGAAATACATAAACAGTGAGAAAGTCTCTACTACAAAGTCCTTTTTCATCATAGTTTGAGGATTACAGTATAGGCAAACTGGAATAAATTCAGAGAAGGACAAAAATGATGATTAGGAGAGTGGAACAAAGTTTTAAGAAGAGAGAAAGAATGAGAGACCGAAGGTCCTACAGTAGATATAATCACGCTTGCAAACAGAATCCCAAAGTGTATTTGATAATTGTCTTCAAATCATGAAAGAATGTTACAGAGAAACACCCCTCTCCCCCGACACCCCCCCCCAATAAAAACCCCACACCAACCATCCTGTTTTTTACCATTCCAAGTAATAATGCACAGAAGATTGGGATCCCCTTTATTGCATACATTCAGGTGAAACTTAATGACCTACCTATTTGGGATGCTTTAATTTGTATCTCTGCATTTAATAACACTTAGACTTATATATTACCCCATAGCACTTTAAAGCACTCTCTGGGTAGTTTACAATGTCAGCACATTGCTCCCAACAATCTGGGTCCTCATTTTACTGACCTTGGAAGGATGGAAGGCTGAGTTGACTTGGAGCCCATCAGGCCAAAATTGCAGACTCTGGGCAGAGTTAGCCTGCAATACTGCATTTTAACCACTGCACCATCAGGGTTCCTAAGGAAGAAAATAAATTTGATAGACTAGACAGCCCCTTCAAATTCTAAGAATCTCTATTTTTACATAAAATATTTTTTTTCCAGGAGTACAATTGCCAACATGATCTCAATTCTGTGCAGTAGTGGGTTCCAGATTCTGTTCCAACCAATATGGTTGGAGTGGGCCCAGCAGCATCCACATGCATCTTCATGCTTCTGCGAGCCTCTGCAACACTTCAGCTGCTTAGCGGAGCATTACGCAGGTGCTGTATGCGCTGTGCGCATGTGCAGAAGTGCTGAAGATGTAAAAGGATGGTAATCAATCAATCAATCAAAATTTAATTTGTAGACCGCTCACTCTCCCCGAGGGGACTCGGGGTGGTGCACAAACATGAAAACATTATAAATATATAAAATCAAATTAAACAATTGAGTCCCTGCGCTAAAAACCTAAAATCCTTTAAAACTAAACCCCTTAAAAACCTAGTTAAAACAATTTGAATATTCAGATTAAGGCTGGAAAGGTAGATTAGGCCAGGCCGGCCTGCTGGAAGAAATAAGTCTTAAGCTTTTGTCGGAAGGAGCGGAGGTCCGAGGTTGTTCTGAGCTCGGGGGGGGGGGGGTAGGTCGTTCCATAGGGTAGGGCCCGTGACAGAGAAGGCCCTTCCCCTGGACGTCGCCCGCTGACATTGCCTAGTGGACGGCACCCGGAGAAGCCCCTCTCTGTGGCAGTGAATCGGTCGAAGGGATGTATGGGGCAGGATGCAATCTCGCAGATAACTAGGTCCCGTGCCATGGTAAGAAGCGAGGGTAGGTGGGTGCGCCCTCTGGAACACTGTACTGGAATGGTATCCGGTGCTCTGGGCAGGCTTCGATATGCCCATACTGGGGCTTACCGCCTGCAACCCCCCACTGTTTCTGTGCCAGTGTATTTAATTTGTTCCTTAAATTAAAACAACAACAATGGAAACTTACACATATATACTTTAGTCCTATGAAGTAAAAATTATAGTTTTTGTACCTGGAACTTTTTATACTCATTTTAAATTCTTCCTGCTATGATATAATCCTTCCCCTGCCTTAAGTCCTGTTGATTATCCTTAATTCTGTTGGAACATATACCCCCCCACCCCCATTTTCCTGGATCAAGTATAAGCTATTGCCCCATACATCCTCACGGCCCCATACATCCTCACGGCCGATTCGCTCCCACAGAGAGGGACTACTCCGGGTGCCGTCCACTAGACTCTGTCAGCGGGCGACGCCCAGGGGAAAGGCTCTCTCTGTGGCGGGCCCTGCCCTATGGAACGACCTCCCCCCCGATATTAGAACAACCACGGACCTCCGTTCCTTCCGTCTGAAATTGAAAATGCACTTTTTCTGCTTGGCCGGCCTAGGGTAGCCTCTCTACTATAGTATTATAGGGTTATAGGGTTTTAGTGAATTGGCATTGGGAATTTTAGCGCAGGGTTTTACTGTTTAATTTGCTTTTAATTGTTTTGTATATTTATGTATATTTATGGTTTTAACTTCCCTGTGCACCGCTCCGAGTCCCCTTGGGGAGAGGGAGCGGTCTAGAAATTATTATTATTATTATTATTATTATTATTATTATTATTATTATTATTATTATTATTATTATTATTATTATTATTATTATTATTATTATTATTATTATTATTATTATTATTATTATTATTATTATTATTATTATTATTTTCAGCCTTTGGAGAAAATGGCAGGGGAAATGGAGGAGGGAAGATAATTTAATTTTTAATGCAGACTTTCTAAAATGATATAATACTTCCAAAGAATTATTCTTCAGTTCTTCACATATTTTGTGTTTTAGTATTCTGTATTAAAAATGCTTATTTTGAGCAGAACTGAGCATAGGACGTATGTTAAGGGAAATATTTGCAAAAAAAAAAAAAGTCATTTTAAGGGAAATATGGTACTAAAACTGAGTACAGTTTCAGGCAGACTTTTAAAAAAGCTGTGCATGGGACTAGAACAGAATGAATTGAACTTAAACAAATATAAGTAGTACAAAACCTGAAACAGATTTACTAGTTCCTATTAATTAATAGAGTATGCAGTGCAGGCCTCTTATGGCACTTCTCGTACTTCTAAATTCAACTGAAGGCCTCTATATATACTTTTAGTGGTTTAGGTATTGATTTCATTACAGTTCTTTCTAGATAATTTATAGCACATGATGTAGCCCACAAGCAAACTGGCATAAAAGTTATTAATCAAATGTGTAACACTGTTTATCTCTTTCTTGAACTGGTTGATTATCTGAGCAAATGTGGATGTAACTTTACCTGTGCAACTAAAAGTATCTGTAGGAAAGATTCTTGAATGTGAGCATCAGAATTTGCCCAAATTAAATTTCAAGGACAATCTTTGGAATTCTTGGTCAGAAAGAATGCATAGACTTTTTTTAACGACATAATGTGAATGTGTTTTTAAGGCCCAAGAGGATGTCTGCATATTTTTATGTTATTTAATATATCTTTTGCAAAAGAAAAGATCAAAGAAATCAAATATCAAAAGAAATCAAAAGACATTTGAAAGAATGTAAATATTAGATTCGCAATTTTCATTATTTTCCTTTTTTTCTTTATGAGTTTTTCTGTGTAGGTCAAGAAGCCACTTGCCTCTTCTCTGTTTTTACCCTCTTAACTCTAGTGCACTCTGTAGTGGATTATATGCCAAGGTTGTCTGATTTAAAGCTTCTGTGCTGAAGATGGATCTTGGTTGATCATCAGTTTGAAATTCTGATGATATTTTGAGTATATTAGCGTTAGATTTGTAGACTCTGTCAAGTAAACTCAAAATATGACTTAAAAAACCCCAGTAACAACAGAGACATTACCTCTATTTAAATATGTCTGGTCCTTTTCTTGAAGAGTAGCCTGCATACAGCAGTGAGATCAGCATGATGGTGATGATGTTGATAATAATGATGAGAATACTCCCCCCTTTTGTTTCTCTATATATGACAGTTCCTACATTTGTATTGGTAGATAATTTCTAGGATAGATACAGAATTAAAAAAAAGAGGTAGCATAAATTGTTCTGTCTGCAATTAAATAACTTTACAAAAGCAAATTCCTCGTATTTATTAGAATAGAATAACAGAGTTGGAAGGGTCCTTAGAGGTCTTCTAGTCCAACCCCTTGCCAAGACAGGAAATCCTACACCATTTGTTATTAAACAAAATAGTTGTGCTTATCATCACATAATATTGCATGAGACACATCTTTATAATACTGATAAAACCTACCAGGAATAGGTTTTAGTATTAAATTTGTTTGGCAAAAGAAAAGAAAAAGTAGGAGCAATTTGGAAGAACTTGAATAAATATAAGTTTCATAGACTCAAATTGAATCATGCTCTCATGAAATTCAGTCACCAGTACAAATAATAATTAAAAAAAAAAGTTCTATAGTGATAGAGAATAAGCATTTCTCCAACTTTGGTGTAGTATTTCTTTTTAAAAAAACAAACATAAAAGCATGTATTTTTCATTTCCATTATTCTTATATTTCTAGACAGTTGACATACACCTCAATATAACATAGACATTTACACAATGAGTTTTTAAAATACGAAGTAACTTTATATAGCATATATATATATATAAGATAAGGCTGTATATTGAGCAGAATATCTTCAAGAAATAAGGTAATATTTGCTAAATAAGGAACAGAAACAGACAATAATGAAATTGCAAGGTAGCAACATATGCATCTGCAGGAGAGGTATAAATAGCAAGATTTTGATGTTGCTGTTCGGACTCTGCCCCTCACTTAATTGCATGCAGTGTCGTGATCAAGTACAAAAAGGTGAAATGTATGTCATGACATCATGATGCACATTTTATCATTTTGGTTTCATCATGGTCAGCAATTCATACAGTATCTAGGGATAGCAATGTAAATGATTTGTAGAAATGAAGGTAGGCTGAAGGTACAAAATTGCTAAATAAGAAGTTCAAAAAGAAGGTAAAGATTAGGATGATTTGTTCTATAATAAGAAGTACCAAAAATACTTCATGCCTGATTTGGAAAATACATATGACATCAGCTAGTTTTTTAAATCTTTCATTGGAGGCTAGAAGGTTGTTAATATGTTTTCCAAAAGTGACATAAAGTATTCTCCCCCACCTTATTGTGAAAGTGTCATAGAGGTTGATGTTATAATAGGTGTGGGGAGGGGTGTCTTTGTGCATTTGTTTCTCTGTGTATGTACTATACGGATTTTTCCCAAATACGTTGTATATATAAACACAAACACATACTTGGAAAAAAATTGCTATTACATCTAATCAGTGGGAAGACATATCAATCTTTTATATTTAATCAGATTTTTTTTTAAAACCCACATAAAATTATTTTATAATCTTCTAATACTTTTTTTATCTATAATTAAATTGATTGTTTAGCAAATATCAATCTATATATATAAAAGCCAACTACCACTCACTCATCACAAAATCTCCAGAATGGCTACATTCTGGAGAGAAAGCCTACAAACTTGAAATTCGGCACATGTGGTTGTCTTGACTTCTAGGTGCTTGCTAAGAAAGGATTTTTCGAAATGATCATCAGATAATCAGTATTCTTTATACTGTATTATATTAACACAAGTCGATGCTAAGGAGTTAGATGTTCTACTCCCCCTCCCCAGCTGAAAGGAACTCTGTTCCAACTGCCAGTTGCCTTATATGGGCATGGCCAGAGCATGACTTATCTGGCCTGTGCGTTAGCCCGATCACATGATTTCGTAGCGAAGTATGATCTCCAGCTCGTATAATATAAATGGCAAATATATAGGAAAAATACACAGAGAGAGGTCGGAGGGAGGGAGGGAGAGAGAGAGAGAGAGAATATGAATATGTACATATCTGTAATATCTTCCAGTCCAGCCATGGATTTATTTCTTTTCTTGATCCTCTTCTTTTATTTCAAATTTATAAAATTAGCAGAATATCATTTATTAACATCTTTATTAAAAAGTTCTGATTCAGATAGAGCTGATGGACATGTGAACATCTTGGTAATACTTCATCAAAGAAATTCAGCAACAGCTGTTGTTAGGCTAAGGCAAGAGTCTGTATATAAGCTCTTGTAGATGGTACTGTAATTATTTTTGTTCATTCATTCATTATCATCAGCATGTATGATATGCCACGGAATAAAAAGACTTATAATCTAAAATTCAACAAAAGGGAAATTGACAAAGAGAAACTGGAAGCAGGTGGTAAGAAAATTATGTGTGTGTGTGTGTGTGTGTGTGCGCGTGTGTTAGGTTTACACACACACACACACACACAGAGTATATGCTTATTTTATTCACAAACCTACACAAAGTTACAAGTCTAGTAGTACAGTGATGTGGTAAGTAGGGAATTTAGAAAGGTAAAGCCTTTAAAGCCATTTCTAAACTACTAAAGAGGGGGGAATCTCAACTGCAACTGTAATTTATTGCATAATGAAAACCTCACCATGGAAAAGGCATAGTTTGCTATCTATGCTAGATTTATCTAGAGTAGAACCTGTAAAAATTTCCCATCAAAGACCAAAGAATATTATGTGAACTCTAAGGATATAAATGGTCTTTCAAGTATTAAAGCTGTGCACAATAAGATCAGGAACTTGATTTGTGCAGCTCCATATATTTATAATACATTTTGTTAAAGTTTCTTTTGAGAAATACTTTATTAAACAGCACAGCGGGCATAATAGAGCCTTATAGAACACCGTAGTCCAAAAATTATGCAAGCACCAGCCTTTGGACAGTACTGGCAAAAATATATCCTACATTCTAGCCAAAGCTTGACAATATTCAATGGATAAATCAGCCATTTAAAGTAAACTAAAACAGCAGCAAACCTTTGATTAGAAAAAAAAACACACCAGTTACTTATAAGCTGCAGAAAGACTAAGTATTTTGCAGATTAATATTTTGAATATAAATGTTGCATCCTAAAAATCACTTGTTACTTTCTTACTATTACAAAAATAGTCCTCTCCATCTCCAAAAATATGTGCCTTGTTACTTCCAGTATGAGATTCCTGTGCATCTGGAATCAGTGGGAAGTCTTTTTATTCACAACAGGTTGAATTGTCTTTTTTCTGAGAAGGGAAAAAAGTACTTTCGAAATGTCAAGTGACTCTTATGAAGAGAGAATAATAAGATGATGTTGTGCAATAGCTACCACAAAGATAGGCTACCAAGATAATGGGGACACTTCCAAGAAAGTCCCTAATATGGGACAGCCTCTTCTAAATCAAAGCATGACAGAAATTATTTTATTAGTCTCCCAGCACTGTATATGGATTATTACAGAAGATATAAGGAATAATGGGGATTAAAATCCACAAGAACAAATAAACAAAACTTCAAAAAACTAGTTGGATCCATATTATGTGATTATTTCTTTTGGATAATGTGACTTGCAAAATGCAGGTATTGGCTGCTTGCTCTCTTACGCAAAAAATAATGTAAAAAATTCGTATGAATAGGTCCTAATAAATTATTCTTTATAGAGGGAATGGCTCAGTGGTTAAAAATGCTGAAGAAATTTGAGACCCAAGCAGCATGCAATGCTCCTGTGACTTGCCCCAGCTGCTGCCACCTATCAGTTTGAAAGCATAGATAGATAAGTAAGTACTGTAAATGATTATTGTAGTTTTCCATGTCCACAGTAAATTACTCCTTATGCTACATCTTCAAAATTGCTTGCAATGGTTTAAACCAGGAATAGACAATTTTTCAGAAGGACATTGTCATGACAATGATAATATGAAGTCATGCGAAAGGCTAGTGCTGGAATCTTGAAAACTCTTAATTGTTAAGCCTGTCTAAGGGCTCATTAGAAAGTAGTCGTATCTTTTTGAAAAGATTCTAGGGACTACAAAAATAGCAGTTTGGAGGTTGCATGTATCCTGCGGATCACAAGTTACCCACCTTTAACTGAATGGTTCAAGGACTTCAGGACTACTCATGTTTGTACTGTATATCATTCCCAATTGTTGCTTAGTGCACTATCATTAATGTAATGCCTAATGCACTATAATTAAAGTAAGTTTCCACAGTAACAAAGGGATGAATAAACTAAGTCCTAAAATGGAAGAATGCAGTATTCTGATTTCAACTAAAGTTCAAGGGATGCATAAAGAAAGTAATTCTATGTTTGACTCACTAGAAGACTGTCCTCTATAAAAAAAAGGGAGGGGACACATATCCCTCTTCAGCCATCCCTAAACAAAGCCAAGCAACCCACATGTAACAGTCCTTTGTATCCTTACATCCTATTATGACTCATATTTTAATTCCTTGGCAAAAGCTTTATGATAATAGAGATCGTCTTGGGCATTAGGTGTACTTCAGAGGAAGAAGATACAGAAGGTATAATTGGTTCCATTTCAATGACCATAATTTATGTAATCTTTGTACCTCCCGTATCTTGAAGAGCTATTCTTCTTTGTGATGTTGGTACAGAGAAACATACTGTTGTTAGAAATTTGGGCTTATGTCCCTATGGCAATAAAGTTTCCTTCTCCACAGCACCATTGATGTGATCTGAAACCTAAAAGTTCTTATTTCCTAATATATCTTAAGCCAGTGGTCATCAGCTGGTGGTCCGCGAGAAAAAATATTTGCATTTTTATATTGCACTAAATACTATTTGTCTTTTTAAAAAATTCATATTAGCGGGATTTAAAATTATGAATTTAGTGGTTCCTGAGTCTGAAAAGTTGATGACCCTGTCTTAAGCTTCACTCTAGTGGAAGTGATTCTCTATCAGTGGCTTTTTTTTCCTTTTCTAGAAGAAATGCACTTCCATCTCTAACGAGAAACTAGGATCCCAGTGTTGGGGTTCTGCAGAAATCTGTATTATACTCAGTGTATTTCAGCTGCTTCTGGTCTTAAAGACAACTCTAGTTGATAGACTCAGGGCCCACCCTGTGATATGAGAAGCCTGACAATAAGGGCTCCTTTGCATTCCTTTTTCTTTCTTTCTGGGGGTGGAAGGAAGGGGGGGCATTAAGCAGGGTTGAATTGCCATATGCTGACAGAGAGATGAGAAATCTTGGAGACTTGATAGCCTTAATCCCTGCCGCAGAAATGTATAAAATTTCACGGCTAAGCTGCCAGAAAAGCTAAGACCACACCAGGAAAGCCGTCTGCATACAAGAAGATACCTGCCAGGTCTTGTCTGCCAGAGCCTGGACTAATGATGAATACACAATGTCCCAATCAATCAAACTGGATTTGCCTTTGCCCCAGGTCTAGGTGAGGTCTGGTATGAGGTGACCATAACTGTCAAGCATGCAGTAGCTGTGGCCAAGAAAATGACTGCATATTTATACATTTTCTTAAAATGGAGATGAATAAATGTCTTTATTTATTAACCAAATGCCTCACTGTACACCCTAACAATGGATCAGCCTGTGCATGCAGGTATATTTCATTCAAAGTAAAATATTGGTGGTCCTGTTTTTAGGTATATTTTTTTCATGTGCAGGTAAAATTTGTGTTTCAATATTCATATACTGTATGTACAAGCATATGGATAGTCCTTCATCTTTTCCCCCCCAATATGTTCTTGTCTGGAGCTTTGCATATGATTCTAATACAGCCACTTGCAATATGATCACATTGAGAACTGAGAAATATAGCATTTTAACAAAACTAACCACAACTTTCATTATGATCTTTTTTTTAAAAAATCCTGCAGAGGGAATAGATTTTGTTGTATCCCCAGTATTAATTCTCCTTCCCAATCATTATGGTCTGTCATATAAATTGGCTGCATTAACATTTCATAAAGGACGTATTTGCGTGGCGAACCACAATAGTGCCACATGCAAAGTAGCAGCAAGCTTTAAAACAGAACCACGTGTTATGTGGTATCTGTGTTTATTTTATAGATTTTAGTGTCTATTGTAATAGCTAAGTGTCATAATCCTACATCCTGATCCAGTCTTCAGTCTGCATTGTGATGCATGAGGAACTTCTAAAATCATGGGAGATTCCTCAATCATTTCTGTAGAAAGGGAACATTTGAATGTTCTTTTGAAGCTGATTATAAATCTCCTCTGCACCAAGGAATCTTGTCAATCATTCTTTAGCTTATTTTTTCTTCTTCTCTCAGCTAATGGCTGATGCAGAGGTCCAAATGCAGCAATATTTCCATCCATTCTATCAGCAAACCAATATGCTTCTTTAATTACTTTAATTGGTGTTATTACAGGTATTATTTAAGTCAAACACATATGAGGTGTTTCACCCTTCTGTTAAAGTATTTCGGGCTTCCTTCAAGCTTCCAGTAAATGCATTTCATTTTGGACTGAATTCTTCCTTCATATTTTGTTAAGAATGTTGTGGTAATAGCAACTATTTTGTGTGCTTCCCTTAATGTTTGTGCAGATGTTTCAACTAAGAAGGAGCTCAACATTTGCTTCAAATTTCATATTACATTAAGAGAGTGGAAAGACACCTTGGCAAGACACTTTAGCAAGACCGAATATAAAATCACACATAATGTTGAAGACTCATGGTAGATGCTATTCTGTTATTCACCATTACCAACTGTAGAAAACAGGACAGAGGACTAAGCTGCCAATTAGATTACTAGTTGGCTAGTTGGTTCTCTATTTCAGGACAATGTTCCACACTGATGGAATTGCATATTTACTTCTGAATTCCATCCATTAAAGCATCCCTTGACAATTTTATCTAATGCTAAATACCAAAATAATTTTTGGGGAGTGTGTGTTTCTTTTGGGGCAAAGCATCTGAGAAAGTGCAAAAAATGCCAAAAGCATAATAAAAAGCAACAAAGCTTCTTAAAGGCAAATTCTAAAATGGGAGAAGTCACCAATACTGCAATTAGTATAGGCATACTTTATAGTTCTACAGATAATGCCTGTTTCATTGGCATTACAGTTCATTCAAGTGGAATTGGACTTATTATACATTTGCAGATTCATTAAAATAACTGAAATATAAATTAGACCATTGGTTACCTGAAAAAGAAAACTCCACAGAGAATCTTGGTGGAACCACAGAGGTCTTCAGACCATCCTTTGAAAAACACTAGTCTTGAGGCAGATTCCTCTGATTATGAAGATTGCTGCCATTGCCCCCCCTGCCCGCCCTGAATCGTCCCCCAGGACAGAGGAATATTTTTTAAGAAAGGCTTCCGCCTCAACAACTGTTTTAATCCTTACTCTTCCTTCATCCCAGAACACCAACATCCCTTCCGGCATCGCCCACTTAAACCAGATCCCGTGGTCAAACAATTTTTTTAGATAAGAAGGAATACCTTCTTCTCATCTCTCTAATCTTTTTTGGGATCTGCTTCAAGATGGCGACTTCCTTTTGTTGGTAAATTAACGGCCCCCCTCTCTGCGCCTTCAAAATTCCCTCTCTGGTTGACCTTCTAACAAATTTAATATGTATCTCTCTGGGTACTTCATTTATCCTGGCATATGTCGAATTTATTCTGTAGACTAGGTCAATGTCCCCCCTGATCTCATCTTTAGGTTTATGTAAATAGTCTGCTAAAATTGTACTCATGAGTTCAGGAAGACATTCACCAGATTCTTCAGAAATATTCTGAAATCTTAAAAAATATGACATCCTTTCAAAATCCATCCTAGACATATGACCAGACAAATCTGCAATTTCAGTGTTGACATTTTTAAGTTCTCCCTTTGCCCCAACCAGCCCCCCTTCCAGCTCCTCAGTCTTCTGTGTGTTCTCCAGCACTTGCTTCCGTGTTTCCAGAAGATCCTTCTTGAAGCTACTATTATCTTCTCTCAAAGCTTTAATTTCCTGCACCAGAGCTTGTAACACTGATTCCATAGATGACATTCTTTGTTCCAATCCTGCCAATTCTGATTTTGATGCCATGGTAAGCTGTTAAAGTCAGTGCCACTAAGATGGCGTTTTTTGGGTGGGGCCGTTGAAGCAGGTCAGGAGAAAAACAGTTCAAATGAAAGTTGTAAAAAGTTCAAGACCCAGAAGAGAAGCACTTTTCACAGTCAATAATTATAGCAGAGAAGGCACTCCAGGGAAGGAATCAATTAATCCAGAAATTTCTTCATTAGTAGAGAGAGAGAGTCCAAATCACAAAGAGATGTTGGTAATTTTCCAAAAATAAAAATAATCATTCAGGAACAAAGGGAGCCATCCTCCACCGCCCAGTCTGAGAGCCAGCAGGAGAAAGTAACAAAAGAAAAATTGTTTCAAGCCAGCCGGACTTAGATACATTGTAAAGAAACAAGCCGCAAATCACTTTCACTTAGTTCAAAGCAGTCCGGATGCAAAATATCCACTTCCTCGCAACGAGGAGCCATTTCTAAACGCCGCTTTAAATCCGAGGGGGGGTTTAACAAACAAACACCCCCCTCTGCGTTCTTTCAGTCCAGGCTGCCAGCACGAATAATGTTAAAAATCACTCACTCTTCACCTCGCTGCCAAAGCCCCAGGGAGCCTTCCGACCCGAACACTCAGCTCTTTTCAAATTCGTCGTTCGTTGCCGTCCTCCATTGGCGAAGGGAGAACCCCCCGCAGCATGTCTCCTCTCGCCTAGGCCGAAGACAAGGGCCGTTTTCCCGCTGCCGCTGGGATAAACAAACCCAAGCAAGCCAGCCCTAAGGAAGGCCCCCCAAAAAGGGGGTGCCTCGCCCCCGTTGGGGGGCAGAAAAAAGAACAAAGCGGCGGACGAGCCTAGGACTCGTCCGTCACCGCTGGAAGGCGGAACCGGAGAGGCAAGATATTCTTAAGTATCTTTCTCTTGTCTGGTGCCCCAAAAGAATAACCATATAAGATTTAAAAGAATGAGAAGGGAAGAGTGTTACTTCCTTTGTTGTCTTTGATAATTGGTACCTGTGACAAAAAACAAAAGCAAAATGCTGAAACCCCTAATTAAACTTTGACTTTGTGATCTCTGAAAGTATTTATTTTATTTTATTTTTCAAATTTATACCCTGCACCTTCTCCAAAAAGGATCCAGGGCGGCGCACAGGAAATTTAAAACAATACAAATATAACAAAAATACAAAATTTTAAAAAGCTATTAAATCCATGCCCTGTGCTAAAATAGTATAAAATCCCCCGAATTAAAATCTATCTAAAAACAGTCAAAACGGGAGGTTATGCTAGGCCGGCTTGTTGGAAAAGGTGCGTTTTAAGACGTTGGCGGAAGAGGCGGAGGTCTGAGATGGTGCGTAGTTCGGGGGGTAATTTGTTCCAGAGGGTAGGGCCCGCCACAGAGAAGGCCCTTCCCCTGGGTGTTGCCAACCGGCATTGCCCGGTCGACGGCACCCTGAGAAGGCCCGCTCTGTGGGAGCGGATCGGTCGAAGGGATGTGTAAAGTATCTTCTTTAACAATATAACAAAATTGGAAAAGACCTTTGAGGTCTTCTAGTTCAACCTCTTGCCCAAGCAGGAAACCCTATACCATTTCAGACAAATGATTGTCCAATCTTTTCTTTAAAACCTCCAATGTTGGCGCACCCAGGACCTCTGTGTTTCCACTGATTAATTATTCTGTCATGAAATTTCTCCTTACTTCTAGGTTGCTTATCTCCTTGATTAGTTTCCATCCACTGCTTCTTGTCCTGCCTTCAGGTGCTTTGGAGAAGAGGTTGACACCCCCCCCCCCGTCTTCTTTGTAGCAGCCCCTTAGATATTGTAGCACTGCTATCATGTCACCCTTAAACATGAGAGAGATGTTTTTGTATAGTTTAAATGTTTTTAACTTGGTATATGCCAAAAGTTGCTCATTGAGTGGGAATCTGTATAAATTGAATAAAATCAAATAAAATCATTAGCTCACATTCCCAATGAGGAAACAAAATTGATGTCCCCTCACTACTCATTTTCATGTTTAACAATCAACTGTGTATTGCCTTTGTGTGATTTCTCTTAGTACAGGGGTCTGCAAAGTTGGCTCTTTGAAGACTGGTGGACTTCAACTCCCAGAATTCCCCAGCCAGCCTTGCTGGCTAGGGAATTCTGGGAGTTGAAGTCCACTAGTCTTAAAAGAGCCAACTTTGCAGACCCCTGCCTTAGTATAACAAAAAACCTACAAAACTACAAGTTATGCATGTTTGTAGTGTGGAGCAGTGGTGGGATTCAATTTTTTTTTACTACTTGTTCTGTGGGTGTGGCTTGGTGGGCATGGCAGGGCAGGGATACTGTAAAATCTCCATTCCCACCCCAATCCAGCAGAAGGATACTGCAAAATCCCCATTCCCACCCCAATCCAGCAGAAGGATACTGCAAAATCCCCATTTTCTCTCGGTCAGCTGGGACTGGGGAGGCAGAGAAAAATGGGTGCGGGGCTAGTCAGAGGTACTATTTACCAGTTCTCCAAACTACTCAAAATTTCCGCTACCAGTTCTCCAGAACTGGTCAGAACCTGCTGAATATCACCTCTAGTGTAGAGAGAGCCATTTGAAAGAAAGGTGGCTAGCTTGACATCATTCTGTGGACATGGCATGACTATCTATGTAATAGACTATGTGGTCCTGGGTTAGGATATTGTCCCTAATGAAATGCTAATACTAGCATCTCATAATAAAAAACCCTAATCGTGTGTGTGATATGAAGGCATGTGTGCTATCTTCCATCTCTTTGCCTATAAGCTACTTCAGTGTTCCCTCACAGGAACAATATAGAAGTCACCATATCAGATGACCCCCTACTATATGTTACTGATACTCATAAATCTTAATCTAGAAAATTCAATCATCTTGGCACAAGAAAGAATTTTAAATCTCGATGCTTCAATCTTGGTCCTCAGTATTTTTATTTTTTTTTAAGAATAAAAGTAGTGATGATAGAGCTATCAGTTCAAATACATTTTAGGTGATTTTGTTGGAATGGATTAAAATTTATATCCTTGTAATCAAAAGGAAAGAAATGAAAGCAATGAATTTTCTGAGTCTCCCTATTGCAGTGGATCAGCATACTTGCTCATGCACTGCCTGGAAGAAACTTAGCAGTCTATTTGCGGCTGCAGGTAATATTTTCTAAAGTACATGTATTATGCAAATGATCTGATAAAACAACTGGAACATCTGATAGTTTTCAACATGAAAATGGAACAATCAAAACTATAGGCATCAAGAAGCAAAGCAGTTTCCTGTGATTATGTTTCGAAGCAATGCATTGATTTTACATTCTTAAGGAGCCCCAGATTTCTGATTTTATAATACAATATATAGAAGTTAATAAAGAGGCAGAATAATCAACTTCCCACATATATCACATTTATACATGCACAAAACTTTTAAAAAAATAATCATACCAACTAATGAGGATGATGATAATGAGGATGAGTTAAAAGAAAGAGATAAATGTGCTTGTTCCCTTCCCCTCCCTTAAAGTGTGTATTTATTTATTTTTATTTATTAAACTTATATGCAGCCCATCTTGCTAAAAGCAAAGAGCCAAGATAAGTTTGATTTTTCAAACATGGACCTGCTCCTTATCTCTGCTATTTTTGATCTTTCTCTTTACCCTTCAAGCTTAACTGTGACCAGGGTCAGCCATGCTAACTTATCCCTTAATAATACAGTAATGAAACAAAACTTTGGAAATTAGTTTACAGCAGCCCAAGAACATATGTACCATTTCTCCATATTCAGGACAACATTGTTTCTTTTAAAAAAGCACACCAGTTTACCAAATTATTATCAACATATTGTAGAATAAGGGAATGTAACCAAGAGTGGGATTCAGTCAGTTCGGACCGGTTTGGGCTAATTAGATGTTAATTTTAATCTGCTTCACCAAACTGGTATTTTCAAGAGCGGCTGACCCTGCCCAACCCTTCCTCCCCTCCCAAGAGTCTATACGTCCCTCCATCATGCCAGATAAGTGCAGGGTGGAGGCTTTGGGAGGGCAAAAAATGGGCCTACTGGAAGTCTGGAAATGGGACAGTTTCTGGCCTCCGGAGGGCCTCCAGAGGCCAGGGAAGGCTGTTTTCACCCTCCCGTAGTCTCAAGGAAAACTTCCAGAGCCTAGGGAGGGAGAAAATGGGCCTACCAGAAGTACTGAAAGTCTGGAAACAGGTCTGTTTCTGGCCTTCGGAGGATCTTCAGAGCCCAGGGAAAGATGTTTTCGCCCTCCCAGAGGCTCGAGAAAAGCCTCCGAAGCCTGGGTAGGCAAAAAATTTCCCCCTGCTGCCACGGTGAAGGAAGCTGACTAGGCCACACCCCCATGTTCACGTCCACCCAGAAACCAGGCAGAGAACCAGTTGCTAAAGTTTTTCAATCCCACCCCTGAGTGTAACATGGTTGATTCCACCTAGGAAATACAGTATATGGGAGAAGCAGTATGTGTTGCATGGATTGTTGCATCATGTTTTAATAGTTGTTTTAAGTCCAAGCGATTTTGCTGATTTTGCCAATATTATTTAGAACTCTATTAGATTTTGTAAGGCACACAGAGTTTGTTGGAGTAGATAGATATGAGAAAAGAAAGACAGAGGGGGGAAGGGAAGGAGAGAGGGAGAGAGACAGAGGGAACAGGAGAGGTTAGGAGAAGGAGGAGGGAGGGAGGGAGTGCTCATAACTACAACTGGTATTAAAAATGGGACTTCTCCTTCCACTTGTGCCTTTACGCTCAGAAGGGGAAGAAATCTATTAGATTAACAAAGTTCTGCTTACAGTATTGCATTCTATCCTAATTCTAAGTTATGCGAAGAACTTAGTCCATTTTTTAATAAACTGGGAATCTCACTCTAGGGGACCCATCAAGTCATCATTAATATTATCTGGGTGAAAAATAACTGTGTAGATTTAGGTTTTAAAGTATTATCACAAAAATGACTTCTAAGTCACAGATTTGAAACTGTATTTTAAAAAAGGAAAACAAAGGTAAGAGAGAATGAGATAGGCAGAGAAAACCATATACATGGTTATTGGTCTGCAATAATCTGACCCATCAATTTTTGTTACACTTATTCTGCTTGTGAAACTTTGACAAGCAGCTCTGGGTTTCCATGTTTGAATGTTCTTGATACTTCAGAATTAGTCATCTCAAACTTTTCATTACACTCTCTTTATCTACGTTACAGAGATCAGTCTCTATGGCACCCTTTCCTAATTATTTGGCATTCCCCTGAGGGTATTTAGCATAAACGAAGGCTTTTTCTTGCTACATTTTAAATCATATGACATTTGTTCACTGCTCCCCACAATGATGTGAGTGAGTAGTTCACCTCTGATCTTTAAATATGGCTCTGAAGTAAAAATGTTACTATTTGTTCTTATGCAAGACTCATTTTTGGAGGGGGATCTTACTGATAAAACCACAGCATCACACAGTAGTATCCATTCTTTGCTCTGTTTCAAGATATTTGTGTCTTAATGGCACATTTGTTACAATATAAAAATTACCTGAATGTTCATAAACAAGCAAAGTCAAAATCTGGTATATATATATATAATGAAATGTTTCATGATTTTTCCTGAAATATAAAAATCAAATGATTTTTTTTCTCTGATTATGAATACAAATTTGCTTCATAAATGGCTAGACATTGGTTTAAAGGAAATTATCAGCAAGAACATTGGATTTTGAATTCCCTCTTGAGAGACATAAAACAGACTTTTTGATTGGTAGGGCAGTCAGGAATACAAATCTGAAAATGGGACAAGCGACATGTAAATGAGACATACATAGTTTTGATTGCAAAATGGTAGGTGATTTTATCAGGTACATATATCAGAAGCTCAAGCATATCTAAGAATCTTATAAAATGATTACTGATTGTGCTCAAATTAGGAAGAATTTAAAAGAAACGTGTTGTTCTTCAGCAGGTCTCTTATGACGACATCCTGCAAAATAGTTTATAGGCTGACAATTTTGTACTGACAACCCTGTAAATTTTATCCTCGCATGTTTCCACTAAAAAGTTAATTTCAAACTCTGAAAGTCTAAAAGTTCCTCTGAAAGACTTCGTAAGATTCTTACTACACCAACTTGATTTTTCTGCTCATTCAGAACTGATCATTCAAATAACTTCTGATGAAGTACACTGGAATTATGTTTCAATCTCTTCTATAAATTTAGCTAATGGAATCATGGATTTGAGTTTTATAGCTGTTTTCTACTACATATTACACCATTTTCTTGCTTGCATTGTTCTGATTTTTTAAAATTTATTTTATTTATTTTATTATATTTATATCCCGCCCTTCTCCACAGAGGACCCAGGGCGGCGCACAGGAATTTAAAAACATACAAAAAATAAATACATAATTTAAAAATATATTAAACTATTCTAATCCTATGCTAAAACCAAATTTTAAAATACCCAATTTAAAACTCTCTAAAATAGTCCCCATGGGAGGTTAGGCTAGGCCGGCTTGTTGGAAAAGATATGTCTTTAGACATTGGCGGAAGAGGCGGAGGTCAGTGATGGTGCGTAATTCAGGGGGTAGGTCATTCCAAAGGGCAGGGCCCACCACAGAGAAGGCTCTTCCCCTGGGTGTCGCCAGTCGGCATTGTCCGGCCGACGGCACCCTGAGAAGGCCCTCTCTGTGGGAGCGTATCGGTCTAAGGGATGTATGGGGCAGAAGGCGGTCTCGCATATAACTAGGCCCCGAGCCTTGGAGCGCTTTAAAGATGGTCGTCAAAACCTTGAAGCGCACTCGAAAGGCCACAGGAAGCCAGTGCAGCTCGCGCAGGATCGGTGTTATGTGGGAGCATCTTTTGCTTCTATTATCTTCTCATATCTCTAATATGTGTCTCTACTAAAAGGAATTCAGAAATCTCTTTCATATTCTTTACCCACCAACCATTCCCTTATAGCCATTATGGGAACATTAAAGGATTACATGAAGAATGGTTGAGTTTACCTCGGAGGTATAACTCTTGATAGCTGACCAGAGATGGTATTCATCCAGTTCTGAGAGGTTCTGCAAAACCAGTAACAGAAATTTTTAGTAGTTTGCAGAACCAGCAATTAGGCTAGCCCCACCCCTGCTGCCTCCCAGCTGATATTTCGTTGTTGCCCTGAACAGGAGAACAGAGCTGGAAAGCAGGTTAGTGGGGTGGGGAAGGAATGGAGATTTTGCAGTATCCTTCCCCTGCCATGCTCACAAAGCCATGCCCACAGAACTGGTAGTAATTTTTTTTGAATCCCACCACTGTAGCTGACATAAATTTCATAAAACTGCCACTGAAGACAGCCGATAACCTATCAGTCACGGGATTCCTTATAGAACACTGAAGACTAATAAGGTGTAGTCCATATTCTGCCTACAGGATTTGTCCAACATTCATGTTCAACATGGTCCCATTTCCCAATTGGAGGGAAAGAAACATGTAGTGGAATTCCAAAGCAAAGAAGTAAGGATAGGGGAGAAATGTGTTTGATTGCATTATTTTGTACTATGGTGTCCTTGGGTGTTTTGTTTTGTTGCATTTGTTTCATTACCCACCTAAGTAACATCATCACTGCTAAAAGGAATCCTAGCAATGATGATGTTACCTGGTTACATAATTAAATGTCTGCAAGAAAACAGTCAAGCACAGAGAGCACCCAGGATCCCAAGCTCAACTCTGAGCCACAAATATACTTTTCTATTGGCACCATTTTTGTGTATTTTTAATTGTGGGTGAGAGAGACAGAAGGAAACAGATAATTCAAATTCTATTTATTTATTATTTATTTATTTCTTCGAATTTGTATACCGCCCTATTCTCCCGGGTGGGACTCAGGGCGGTGCACAGAAAAGATAAAAACCCACAACAAGTACAAACAATGTAAAATGGAATTAAATAATTAAACTCTGTGCTAAAATAGTTTAAAAATTATTAAAATTCAATTTAAAATTATTCATTAATCTATCAATGCCAGGCCAGCCAGATGGAAAAAGTACATTTTAAGTGCCCGGCCGAAGAGGCGTAGGTCCATGATGGTTTGGATGTTGGGGGGGAGGTTGTTCCAGAGGGCCGGACCCGTCACAGAGAAGGCCCTTCCCCTGGGGGTCGCCAGCCAGCATTGACTGGCAGACGGCACCCTGAGGAGGCCCTCTCTGTGGGAGCGGACAGGTCGAAGGGAGGCATACTACTGGTATGCATACCCAATCCATTGTCCTGGTCTACCTATGCCCCTCAGGACCCAAAATGTTATCCAGCCTTATCCTGAAATGCAGTAGAGGAGCATTGTATACTTATGTTTTATGCAACTAAGACGTTCAGAAAAATACAATTTTCTCCTTGTATATTAAAATGGTATTTACACAGTTACTTGGGTGTGACAAGCATTTCCCCAACTCTTTTAAATCAGGTGGAAACTCTGAAGTGGTGTCAGAAGACAGCTTGTGAAATGAATAAGGGCTATCTTTTCTCCATCATATGAAAACACAAATTGCCATAAAACGAGAATAATTAATTGTATTCAATGCATTCAGAAATCAATCTGCCAAAAGTAACAATTACTATTAGTAACATGGGCATTTTCTAATGGCAGTTAGTTTGCTTACTAGCACCCCTCTTCACCTCCCTCCCAATCAAACTAAAGGGATGGTTGGTAATATATTGAAACATGACAGAAATTACTGAGTAAATTCACATAAAGGAGAAAAGTTATTCAGAAGAAAATGACACAGGTAAATGGATACTTTTGTCATATCCTGGAATATGGCTTTGATTAAATGATGATGGAAAGAACTTTACTTTTATAAATCTATTTTCCCTTCTCTCTCAATATGTCTCTGTGTCAGCATGCATGTAATATTGCTAGGAATATAATTTTTAAAAAAGGCTGTTGTGATACCTAGTAGAATCAATGTCCATTAGATCTGGGAACACCAATAAAGGACACATGCCTCTATTCTCTTATTTCACCATTGTTCCCTCTGCCCTTCAGTAAGAGTCAGCTGAAGTGACTACTTCACTGTGCTTAGTAAGACTGCTGGCCCTTGGTCAAATGACTCCAAATTCCTTATATCACGATCGGTCTGAATCTTGGGACAATGGATTCACACCCTTGCGAACTGAACATGTGGTATCTCACAGCATGATGAAACTACATTTTTTGCTATTAGCAGAAAAGTAAAAAGCCTTGTAGGTGCTTTAAGAACTGTCCTCCTGACAGATAAGCTGGCTCCCACGTATGTCGGCATTTGGCAGTCTGCACTGCTGTCCTAGATAAATACATTTACCTTCCTTTTATTGAAGTGGCTGCCCAAACTGTTGTGAAATCACTCAGGGAGTGAGCAACGGGTGTGGTTTTTGGAGAAAGAAAAGGACATCTTAATTTCTGAGGTAATCTTCCTCAGGGTTAATTTGTCGATGCAACTTGATTGAAGTTGGTGATGACAATGAGCAGCAGGTACTAAAATGTGCCACCCACACATGGGAAATTGGCAGTGGACACATCTTCAAAATGAATTAATTTTTAAAAAAAACCATACTCAGCAGAAACTTCTCTCTAATGCTCTCCCCTCCTGCAGCAAACTCTTCCTTTATTGTTTTCTACTATTGAGACAACTGGTGGAGGATAGAAATTGTGGGTTGGGAGTTTAGTTTTAAATATCAGTCTTAATTCTCATAAAACAAAACACGACAAGCATCTTGCTCCCTCAAGTAATGTGTGTTGCCTTAGTGGAATTCCTTGATTTCTTTAGATGTGTGTAGGGAAAGTCATGTGGCATTTGATCATTTAGCCTCTTTTCTCCTAGCATCTTGCAGAGGAGCAGAATGAATACTTATATATTATTCCAGCGACATAATTGCACATTTTGTGAAAAGTGAAGCAAAGCTATCTTTCATGCTACCCCCACAACTAAAGTGACTAAGAAAGAATCCCCTCCCCACCATTTTGAACAAATGCCGCCCTAGCAAGTCAGGCCACCTTGGACAGAAGTGATTTTCAGTCAGAAGACTGTCTGGAAAGCCAGAAAAGCCACAGAGTTAATAAGAACCAGGAGAGAAAGTGAAGGCTAAACCAAGAACTGAAGGGAAGAATTTTCTAGAATGGCTTGGCTGTGGGAGGTCTGACTGAGTCATGCACAGCCAGAGGTTCGCCTGGCACCTTTAAAGCAAAAGATCAGATTGAGGACTTGGCATAGGAATTGTGGCCTGAGTTTTTAAACTCCTCACACATTTTTTAAGCCAGTCATTATGCCAGCAGAGACGGAGATTAATGTCAATATCTGTCTATTTGTCTGGTTGTCTGGGTATCTATCCGAGTGTTACTCAACGTTAGCAAATTTAAGGTGGATGGACTTCAACTCCCAGAATTCCCCAGCCAACAATGGCTGGCTGGGGAATACTGGGAATTGAAGTCCACCCGTCTTAACCCGCAAGGTTGAGAAACACTGATCTATCTCTTCTATGTGTAAATGAAGTCTCCCATAACTATCATGGGAATTAATTTGTGCACATCCCTATTCTGTGCCAAAGTAGTGTTATGCATGATGCATCTCTATGCTTCCCAAGTCTATATCGTGTGTAAATCAGTCACTGTGGACAGATACAGACAATCCTTTGGGGAGTGCTATGAGAAAGAATAGTGGAGAAAAACATGCTTTCAAATGAAGGGAAAGAGCCACATATGCCTGCATTAACTTGGGCCTCCAAAGCAACGAAACAGAGCCATACTGGGAACAGGTATGGACAGAAGTTTTCCATATTTGCTGTTTGAGTGAGCTGTTGACAAATATTCAGAATTAAATACTCTGGATATTACAGACAGCCAGGAAAGAAAAACATGCCCAGAAAAGTTGCTGTAATTTATTAGTGCACCAAACAAGAAGCCTTTCACATTTAATCAGCTGCAGCTGTATCACATTTGATCTATTCTTAGCCATGCTATTCATTAGGGATTATATTTTCCCTTTCAGATAATGTTAAGCTGTGGTGCAGGATACTTGGACCTTCCCCACCCCCAATATTTTTGGGATCATTCCTGTTACAGACAATATTCCAAACCATCTGTCTACTAGATCTAAAATGGAACTGGATCTTTATTCTGTAGATAGGCTTCTTTCAGACACCTAACAATAGGAGCACAGCACCTGGCAACAGAGTCACCATGTTAACATTCCCCCCCTCCCCTCAAAAAAAATAGATATTGTTGTATTTTGAGAGGCATAGACTGTGGTAGCAAAACTTGCAAAACTTGTCAGGGATACTACCTGCAAAAATCTGGATGATCATGCCTGATAACCAACTATATCTTTCATTCTGAAGCTCAGCTTGGTAGCCCTACCTAAGGTTTCATCAGTAATGATTGCCCATCCCAATAGGTAGACCAGAAAAAATGAAAATACTTTTATTGAGATTGGCTGTAATAACAGAATCCCACAAGTCTGATTTTGCTATACTCCTTAAACTTCACTGAGTTAAGGAGGCAACTATCTACCTACTTTTGCATGTTACTTCGTTGTTCTATACTACATTCACTTTCAGTTCTGGATTGAAAAAAGTTTCAACCCCTTTTGCCTAGGTAATGGCTTCAAAATCAGATGCCCATAAAGCCAATGGAGTCCTAGGCTGCATCAACAGAGGGATAGTATCAAGGTCATGTGAAGTGTTAGTACTGATTGATACTATTTTGGTAAGATCACACTTGGAATACTGCATCCAGTTATGGTCACCACAGTACAAAAAGATGTTGAGACTCTGGAAAGGTACAGAGAAGAGCAAAAAAGATGATTAGGGAGCTGGAGGCTAAAACATGATGAATGGTTGCAGGAAGTTGGTATGTGTAGTCTAATGAAGAGAAGGACTAGAGGTGACATGACAGCAGTCTTCCAATATTTGAGGAGATGTCAACCTAGTCTCCAAAACATTTTAGGGCATCTTCTCGAAGACAGATACAAACTGTAACTAAGCTAAATTTCCTGACAGAATAATTAACCAGTGGAATGGTTTGCCTTTAAAAATTGTGTTTGCTCCATCACTGGAAGATTTTAAGAAGAGATTCGATAGCCATTTGTCCATAATGGTATAGGATCTCCTGCTAGACCATAGTATGGGACTAGAAGATCTCCAAGGTTCCTTCCAATTCCGTTATTCTGCATTCTATTCTATCTGTAAAATCTGTGAGGTGAGACCATAACTATTATGAGGCAAGCCAAATTTTGTGGGATTTTTATAAGGCAAGGCTGGCCCAGATCAGCTTAAAGTTTAATAAAGAAATTGTGTTTAAAACATTAAATTTACACAATCGGACTTAGCTATAACTTTCATTGTGGTGATTGAATAAGGAGACGATCTTTTTCACACTGGCATATCATGTACTAGTTTAATTAGTGAAAGAAAAATGACTGAATTTTGGTATTATTTGCTCACTTGTGTTCTTTTAATAAATTAATATGATCCACATCAAAACTCAAGTAGCATTTCATAACAAAGATATGAAAGAAAGGAGAGAACATACTTTTATATTCCTTGTAAGAGAACTGACATAGCCTTATATTTCTATGCTGAGCTGGTCACAAATTCTGGAGAATTCCTTTGTTTTCATCTCTTTCCTTAGCAGCAACTGGATTAAATATGCAATGACATGCAGAATGAGGTGTGTGTGTGTGTGTGTGTGTGTGTGTAGTCAGTAAATACTAAAGCCAACCATTTAATCATGCTTGCCATATGGAATGGAGAGTTTATGCTTACATGGGGTAGGAATAAAACAAACAAAGGGTACTGCAGATGTTTTCAATCAACCCATGATAGATAAGACTAAGCACATGGGGATTTCTTGATTTCTTTTCTTCTTCTTTTTTTGAGAAAAGTAACAGGAAACCAATAATATGACCATCTTCACATTTATTTTCTAAGATGCATTAAAAAGGTAAAATATCACATGAATTTATCTTTCATTTTTCATCAAAATTCTAACAGGTTTAAATGTTTAAGTAAATTGGGACATCTGGATTCCTAACTTTTTTTTTTGCCCCACTTGCACAACTATTAGTAATTAAATAATTAAAGAAGCACTCTCTTTCCCCCCCCTCCAAAAAAAAAAGTGGGTGGAAATGTCTGTATGTCTTAGAGCAAGGGTGTCCAACCTTGGCAACTTTAAGACTTGTGGACTTCAACTCCCAGAATTCCTCAGCCAGCAAATTCTGGGAGTTGGAGTCCACAAATCTTAAAGTTGCTAAGGTTGGACACCCTTGTGACATAGAGCACAAATGTTGCTGAAGCCCCACCACCCACTGGCCTCCACTCACTCCACCTTGGCGGCGGCGATAGGTGGCAACCACAATAGGAGGTGGCAGCAATCCCTGCCGCCTGTAACGGGCCAAAATTGGGACACATGGAGACCAAAAACAGAGCAAGCAGAGGCCAAAAAGAGACATGCATAGGCTGAAAATGGGGTGCACGGAGACAGTGATAGGCAGAGGCTGATCCAACTGCCAATCACCTGCTCGTGTTAAATCAGGCTGCGGTAACGTGCTGAAGTGGACCAGGCTATTTGCTGTTTGCTGCAAGGACATTAGCCAGAAGAATACCGATGGATGTTGGGAAGCAGAGGCAGATTTTTTCCCCTTCTCTTCCTCCCCAAAAACTAGGTGCATCTTATTGTCCAGAGCATCTTATAGTGCAAAAAAGACAGTAGTTTTACCCAAGAATGTGTTAGTGAAATTAAATAGTTTTTCTTTAAATAATTATTTCGTTAAATCATTTAGTCAAACACAATCAGCAGGACAGGAAACCCTAATCCTTTCTCAGTTACCACTTTCTTGAATCTGAGAGAGAGAACTATTAAAAACAAACCTAAAGTCAGTTAAATGATTCCATATCCATTGCCAGTCATAACAATTTCGTTTCAGTTTTTATTTTTCTCTTCACTTCCATGGACAGATCCCTCTTCGCCATCTGAAGCTGCTCAAAGCTTGCAAAAAATAGAAGCTTAAGTTCTTTTCTTAATTACCTGTGACTTAATCACCTTCTCTTAATCACCTGTGGGGGGTTTGGGGGGGTGGTGTCTGAATTATGTTGCTGTTCTGTACACATAATTTGGCCTTTTTATATTCTCAGTTTTGCACTTGGGTACAGGTCAAGACTCCCTGCTGACTCACTTGGGACTATTTTCGGAATAACCAATGATTAAGATGAGTTGTTAGATTTCTTCAGAGGCCCAGAAAAATTCAAGAAATGTTGGAAGCAGTGTCATGGTTTTATGTTCGTATAAAGAAGCATCTACTGTAAGAACTGGCAGTGTCTATTTTATGACAGCTAAGACTAGTCTAGAGAAGAGAGCCTGAATACTAATCAAAATTGTATTTGAACTGCTGCAGATACTAGTACAGGTGTGTTAAAACAACTTTTAAAAAAATGGAACCAAAGCTTAAATATTACATCGGTCTCCAGAGAGCCTTTTTATTTTGTAAAAATGCTGTGAGTGGAATGCCCTTCCATTTTCATAGCACTATCCCCTAACCCAAAACATGGTAAACATTACAGTTTTTAGAGGAAGCAGGACTGGATAATAAAAATAAAGTCACAGAAGCTGCTTTGAGTTTTTTCTTCATTACTTCAGCAGGATGAAAAAGGAAGTTTCAGGAAGCCATAACGTTGCATTTATGGTAGAATAAGTGTCTTATTCTTATTGAATAAGAAGGGTTCCTTATATAATTTCTTGCTGTTGGTTTGGGAAGGAAAGGATTACTATTTTTCTTATTGTTCACTTCTTTTTGTATAAAGTAAGCTTTTTGAAACCTTTCCCACTTAACATGAACAAGGCATTTTTTAAATTTGCAATGAAGTTTTCTACTCCAGAGGAAAGTCCATAGTTTTATCAGCCATGCCTCTTTGCTTATCTTCTTTAATATTGTTGTTACTTTTCCAAGTGTCTCAACGTAATTTTTCTGAGTTGGTCCAAAGGCTCAAATAAAATTACCATGCAAATTCTCACTGAGACTAGAGATGCTTTTGAACTAAAAAGCCTAATCATCTCTGTAAGATTTCCTTCATTCTCAGGGTTTTTTCCCCTGTTTCATTATTTTTCTTCTTTATTTCCATGTAATTCACTGTAGTCAACTAACACCATAAAATTATATAAGGGATAATAAAAGATTTGATAGAAATTGGGCCCTCCTGAATGTTTCTCCCTTTGGCTCCAGGGTGGACTAACTGCTTTGGCAGCCAAGAACTGAAAGTCAGCAATTATTCTATGCCTCAGATTTTAATTTGAGATGGAAAAAATAGTGGTGGGGTAGCTTATAAAACATTCTGCTTTCAGTAGCCAAGGAGTGGGTCAGCAGTAAGAAAACACAATTCCTCCATCTGCAATGGTTTCTAACACTAGGATCACAATGTGAAAAGTTTTTAGAAAAGCCTGGAATTCTTCCTGAAAGTGTGCAATGCAAATGCAAGCTTTCCTTTGTTCAAAGCCATTAACAGCTCAGAGAAGCAGTGGGAGTTGACCAGATAACTAAATCCATTGATCTCTAATCCTTTGGGCCCTTGTGAATCTAGAAGAGTTGCTTACATGGCTTCCATCCAGGCCTACTGAACATATTGCCAAAACACACTTGGCTCTTCAGCAGCCAACAAAGAACATGACTCTCTGTCAGGAAACAACATAAAAAGAATCAGTATTTTCAGCTGGCCCCAAAGAACAACTGCACTGATTTGGGAGATAATGAATTAAATGGCAAGCATTTGTAACTGTGTCTTTTAATGGGTGAATGGGTCAGGGGACTTGCATGATAATTAAAAGAGACCAGCGGTCTTCTTCTATTCTTCTATTAGAAGGTTTTTGTTTCCCATATACTCTAGTTCAAAATCTTCTTGAGGAAAGACATTGTTATTTTTGTGGATTTCCTTCAGTTTTAAGATATAAAAAAGAGCAAACCCATACCATGGACCGGTACTGGGCCATAGCCTATTAGGAACCGGAATGTGCAAGTGGCGGGCGAGTGCACAAGGCTTCATTTGTGCATGTGCGGGAACTAGGTTGCACATCCGAAACCATCACCTCCATTACCACCACCACTGCTTGCTACTGCTGGTTCATGGAGACAGAAAGGCTGGGGTCCACCATCACACAGGGATTTAAAAGCGATAATCAGCACTATGGATTGCATCCAGAAGAAAACTGGGAGCCAATGCAGCTCACATGAAAAAAATGTCATGTGGGGAAACCTAGGAACAGTCAATACTGTGCATGTCTTTGTGTTCTATATAAGATGCAGCTGCCAAATGTTCTTCAAGGCAGTCCCATGTCTGCACATTTCAATAATCCACTGTGACTCTCCCCACTATTTAAACACTGTATTATATTGGCTCTCAATAAAATACTCTCACTCTCATAAAGGATTCTCAAAGTGACCAAATATTCAACTTCCAGTGCAAAACACAGCCCTATGATTGATTGATTGATTATTTTTTGGCCTAGTTATCTACGGGATCGCATCCTACCCCATACATCCCTGCGGCCAATTCGTTCCCACAGAGAGGGACTTCTCTGGGTGCCATCCACTAGGCAATGCCAGCGCCCAGGTGAAAGGCCTTCTCTGTGGCAGGCCCAACCCTCTGGAACGACCTACCCCCCGAACTCAGAATGACCACGGACCTCCGTTCCTTCCATCAGAAACTCAAGACTTACTTTTTCCAACAGGCCGGCCTGGCCTAACTCTACCTAGCCTTTAGCCTGATATCAAATTGTTTTAATTGGTTTTTAAGGGTAATAGTTTAATTTATTGTAAATTTTAGCACAGGGTTAATAATTTAATTTGATTTTAAATTTTGTATATTGTCATGTTTATATATGCTTTTTAAATTTCCTGTGCACTGCCCCGAGTCCCTTTTTGGGAAAGGGAGCGGTATATAAGTTTAATAAATGAAATGAAATGAAATGAATGAATGAATTATTTGATTTGATTTAATTTGATTTGTGTGCCACCCATCTCATCTAGAGACATTCTGTTGTCCACGCAAAATATAATGAATAAATAAATGTGATGGAGTTGAGATTATCTTGAGATAGTATCTGAACTTCATACCAGTGGTGGGATTCCAAATTTTTTACTACCAGTTCTGCAGGAATGGCTTGGTGGGTGTGGTATGGTTTGGTGGGCATGGTAGGGGAAGGATACTGCAAAATCCTCATTCCCAACTCAGTCCAGGGGAAGGATACTGTAAATCCCCATTCCCTCCCCAATCCACTAACCTGCTTTCTAGCTCCATTCTCCTGTGCAGGACAACAAAAAACAATTGAGACAATCAGCTGGGACTCAGGAGGCAGCAAATAGATCAGGGCCAGGGCCAGCCAGAGGTGGTATTTGCCCGTTCTCCAAACTACTCAAAATTTCCACTACCAGTTCTCCACAATTGGTCAGAATCTGCTGAATACCACCTCTGCTTTATACCCATCTAAGTCGGTTTTACCCAATAAAACTAAAATCATTACCCATTCTATAGTGATTTTCCCCTCATAGCATCTGGCTTTCTTTGTCTTCATAGCATCAAAGAGCCATTCTTGAAGGCAACCCTATTGTTTTGGTACATTTGTTGAATGTATTTAGAAATCACTATTAGGGAAGTATCTTATGATTATTATTTAAACTGATATTGGGGTGAAGCTAAAATAGAACGACTGAAAAGAAAACACTGTATCTATATATCTAACACATATTATTCCTGCACATGTTTGCATTATTCTTATTTTTCAATTTCTTTCAGCAAAGGAGTGTTTTTAAAATCACCTACCCACCCCAAAGATAATTTTAGAAACCTATATGTATTTTGATTTGTTTATATTTTATTTATAACATCTGTTTGTTTTTTCAGCTCAATTATTGCTAATATATATTTATTTTGCATTAACCCCTAATATATATATAAATATAAATAAATAAAAATGTGGATAGCCTTAATATGCAATGTTAGATTCAACTTGCTGCAAAGTTTTGGTCGCCACGATGTAAAAAAGATGTGGAGACTCTAGAAAGAGTGCAGAGAAGAACAACAACTTGGGTGTCCTCCTGGATACCCGGCTGTCCATGGAAGATCAAGTGACAGCCGTGGCCAGGAGGGCGTTTTACCAGGTTCGCCTGGTACGCCAGTTGCGCCCCCTATTGGACCGGGATGCCCTTCGCACAGTCACTCATGCTCTCGTGACATCCCGACTGGACTATTGTAACTCTCTCTACATGGGGCTCCCCTTGAGGTGCACCCAGAGACTGCAGTTGGTCCAGAATGCAGCCGCGCGAGCAATAATGGGAACCGCTAGGTTCGCCCATGTAACACCGCTCTTGCGCGAGCTGCATTGGCTACCTGTCGTCTTTTGGGTGCGCTTCAAGGTGTTAGTTATCATCTTTAAAGCGCTCCATGGCTCGGGACCTAGCTATCTGCGGGATCGGATCCTGCCACATACTTCCTCACGGCCGATTCGCTCCCACAGAGAGGGTCTTCTCCGGGTGCCGTCCACTAGACTTTGTCAGCGGGCGACGCCCAGGGGAAGGGCGCTCTCTGTGGCGGGCCCTGCCCTCTGGAACGACCTCCCCCCCGATATTAGAACAACCACGGACCTCCGTTCCTTCCGTCTGAAATTGAAAACGCACTTTTTCTGCTTGGCCGGCCTAGGGTAGCCTCTCTTCTATAGTTTTATAGGGTTATATGATTTTAGTGTATTGGGGAATTTTAGCGCAGGGTTTGATGTTTAATTTGTTTTTATTGAATTATGTGTATTTCTATGTGTATTTATTGTTTTAACTTCCCTGTGCACCGCTCCGAGTCCCCTTGGGGAGAGGGAGCGGTCTAGAAATTAAATTATCTATCTATCTATCTATCTATCTAACAAAGATGATTAGGGGAGACTTCCTGTTCCGCTTCTGGCGGTTACGGACGAACTCTGGGGTTCGTCCGCCGTTTAGTCCCTCTTTCGGCCCCTAACAGGGCGGGGCACCCCCTTTTTTTTCTTTTGGGGGGGGCCCTCTGCAGGGCTGGCTTGCCTGGGCTGGTCCATCCTGGCGGCAGCTGGGAGGCGGTCCGGGTCTTCAGCCCAGGAGGAAGGGGGCATGCTGCGGGGGGGCTTGGTTCCCTTCGCCAACGGAGGACGGTAACAATTAACGAATTTGGAGAGGGCTGAAGGCGGGTCGGAAGCCTTCCGGGGCTTTGGCGGCGAGAGGGAGAGTGAGTGCTCTTTTAAACTATTTTTCTTTGCTGGCAGCCTGTACTGAAAGAACTGTGGAGGGGGGTGTTTGTTTGCTAAACCCCCCCTCGGTTTAACAGCGGCGGTTAGAAATGACTCCTCGTTGTGAGGAAGTTATTTTGTATCCGGCTTTTTTTCTAAGCAAGTGAAAGCAGTTTGCGGCTTGTATCTACAAATGTATCTAAGTCCGGCTGGCTTGAAACAATTGTATCTTTGACTTTCTCTGGCTGGTTCCCAGGCAGGGTGGCGGAAGATGGCTTCCCTTTGTTCCTGAATAGTTATTTTTGTTTGTGGAAAAATACCAACGTTTCTTGGTGATTTGGACTGCCTCTCTCTACCAATGAAGAAATTTTTGGATTGATTGATTCCTTCTCTGGAGTGCCTCCTTTGTTTGAATAATTGACTCTGCAATTTGTTCTCTTTGGGGATTTTATAAACTTTCTACAACTTTGATTTGGACCTTGCTCTTCTGACTTGCCACAGCGGCCCCACCCAAAAAACGCCATCTTAGTGGCATGGATCTTAACAGCTTACCATGGCTTCTATCACATCAGAATTGGCAGGATTGCAAAGAAGAATGACAACTCTGGAAGAAGTGTTACAAACTTTGGTGCAGGAAATTAAAGGTTAAGACAAGAAAATAAGGATTTCAAACAGGGACTTATGGAAACACAGAAACAACTGAAGGAGAATACACAGAAGACCGAGGAATTGGAGGGGAGGCTGGCTGGGGCAAAGGGGGAACTTAAAAATGTTAAAACTGAAGTTGGAGAATTAACTGGGCATATGTCAAGGGTGGATTTTGAAAGAATGTCATACTTTTTAAGATTTCAGAATGTTTCTGAGGTAAATGGTGAATGTCTTCCTGATCTCATGAGCACAATTTTAGCAGAATATTTGCATAAACCCAAAGATGAGATCAGGGGGGATATTGACCTAGCCTACAGAATAAATTCTGCATATGCCAGGATAAATGAGGTACCCAGAGAGATACATATTAAATTTGTTAGGAGGTCAACCAGAGAGGAAATTTTGAAGGCACAGAGAGGTGGTCCGTTAATTTATCAGCAGAAAGAAGTCGCTATCTTGAAACAGATCCCTAAAAAAATTAGAGAGATGAGAAGGAAGTTTTCCTTCTTATCCAAAAAATTGTTTGACCATGGGATTTGGTTTAAGTGGGCGACGCCTGAAGGGATGTTGGTGTTCTGGGAAGGAGGGAGAGTTAGGATTAAAACAGTTGCTGAGGCGGAAGCCTTTCTTAAAAAACATTCCTCTATCCTGGGTGAAGATTCGGGAGGGGCAGGGGGGGCCACGGCCCCGCCCGCTGGGGGCCAGAAAGGAGCGCAGGAAGATATAATTGCCAAGAGACTTAGATCTAAAAAATGAATTTGTATGGTTTCTTTTTTTTTTACTAGCCCAATGTAACTTTTTATCTGGATGTTTGTACATGTCTGCCAGCATAGAACTTAGAATTTAGAATTTATGATGTATGCACTCACTTCCATCTTGTAGTATATTGAAAAATGTATTACCAATGTTTTATCAAGAGGCCCTGGAGGGGCCAACGATTCCGTCCTGAAAGTTCTCAAAATTTCTTTCTATTTTACCTTACCTATATCCCTTACCCTATCCTCTTGAAAAAATGTAAAAACCAATAAAACCTTTTCAATTAAAAAAAAAAAGATGATTAGGGAACTGGAGGCTAAAACATATGAGGAACGGTTGCAGGAACTGGGTATGTCTAGTTTAATGAAAAGAAGAAGGGGAGACATGATAGAAGTGTTCCAATATCTCAGGGGCTGCCACAAAGAAGAGTGAGTCAAGCTATTCTCCAAAGCACCTGAGGGCAGAACAAGAAGCAATGGGTGGAAACTAATCAAGGAGAGAAGCAACTTAGAACTGAGGAGAAATTTCCTGACAGTTAGAACAATTAACCAGTGGAACAGCTTGCCTCCAGAAGTGGTGAATGCCCCAACCCTGGAAGTCTTTAAGAAGATGTTGGATAGCCATTTGTCTGAAATGGTATAAGGTTTCCTGCCTGGGCAGAGGGTTGGACTAGAAGACCTCCAAGGTCCCTTCCAACTCTGCTATTGTATTGTATTTTATTGTAAAGTGTACTAATTTTACACTTTTGTATTAGTTGCCTATTTTGTATTAGTTTTCAAACTTTCCTGGCAAATATGACAAATGTTATCAGAGTGTTTGCTGTTGCCATCCTTACCACAAGATAGTCACTTTGGTCATTGTGAGTATTTCATAATTTATTTTTCAAGGATGGGTATTTGGGTATTGGAAATCTGCAGATCTCACCCCAGTCCCCCCCCAGTCATGTTGCTGTGATTTGGAGGCAGATAAATATAATAAGGGAGTGTTTATCTTCTATTAGTTTTACTGAGTTGTTTTACTTTTTATGATAAATCCAACCTTCCCCAATCCCACAAAAAAGGACAGAAAATTTAAAAAGGGTCAGTGTGCCCATACTATCAATATATCATTTGTAGTTCTGAAGGACTGAATATTCAAACATGAAAATATGACCCCTTCCCCCCACTCCACCTGCCATAAAAGCTTGCCTATTCCTGCTTTATTCGATGCCATCTCCCTTCAGGCTAGTGTGAGACAAAGACTGGCATATTATCTCCCTAATTTCCCAACTGGGATATAATTTTGCCAACTGTCACTTTCCTGGTTTGAATTTGGGGGCTTCTTGTCCCAGTTTTCAATAAGTAAAAAAAAAAAAAAGTTCTATCGCCAATAGGGAATACTTACCTCTAAGTTTTAACAATAATAGGTAGAAAGGAGATTTCTGAAATATGGTAACAAAATGACAAAATGATTTGAAATCCCAGATGAAAAAGAACTGATTTAGAAGAGTCAGTATCAATTAGAAAACCAACAACATAAACTGACTAAAGCTGCAAAGGCCAAAAATAGTGCCAAATCTTCACTTTATAAATGAAAACTGGTCCAGATGAGCCTAAGGCAGTTACATACAACAATGTCTGAGAAAGCCCAGTATGGTATAAATCCTGTTTCCAGCTTCATAGGAAGGGGAACTCAAATGAAAACATTCCTACAGTCTAAATGAACATTTATAGAAGCAGACAAATGTTCAGGTAATGTGATCTTAACTAATTTATTGGTCTAGAAGTCCAATAAAATAAATAAATAAAATAAATAAATAAATGTTTTGGATTTAGTCAGACCTACCTATCTACCTACCTACCTACCTATCTACCTACTTACCTACCTACCTACTTACCTGCCTTTATTTGACTCCCAGTGCTTTGAGACTTTGTGATAACCAACAGCCAAGTGGCACAAATGCAACTAGAGCAATTTAATTGTCTTAACACTTCACAGAACATCAACTGTAAGGTGACCAGATTTTAACATTGGTAAAGCGGGACACCATTGGCGGGGGGTGGGGGTGTTCTTGATTAAAAATTTGGTATATGGAGCAACAAAATTTTTGGCCTCAATTGTGGTCATAAGTTTCTTTCTTTCTTTCTTTCTTTCTTTCTTTCTTTCTTTCTTT
The DNA here is from genome assembly GCA_039707465.1 of Rhabdophis nuchalis. Lineage (NCBI taxonomy): Eukaryota > Metazoa > Chordata > Lepidosauria > Squamata > Natricidae > Rhabdophis > Rhabdophis nuchalis. The sequence goes on along the minus strand of CM077643.1, from coordinate 60,588,361 downwards.
CTTTCTTTCTTTCTTTCTTTCTTTCTTTCTTTCTTTTTCTGTCTCTCTCTGTCTGTCTGTCTCTCTGTATCTGTCTCTCTCTCCTCCCTCCGTCCATCTGTCACTGTGTGTGTGTGTCTGTCTCTCATTCACTCACTTAATCACTCATTCTGTATCTCTGTCTATCTTTCTTTCCCTCCCTCTCTGTCTCTCCCTGTCTCTCTTTCTGTGTCTGTCACTCTGATTCTCTCCCTCCCTCCCTCTGTCTCCGATTCAATCCCTCCCTCTGTCATTCTCTCTCTGTGCCTCTCTCTGTCGCTCTCTCTTCCTCCCTCACCATCTCTCTCTTTCTCTCTCTATGTACTCTGTGTGTCTGTCAGTCTCTCTCTGATTCCCTCCCTCCCTGTCTCTGTCTGTCTGTCTGTCTCTCCCTCCCACCCCTCCCAGGGAGCCTCTTCAGCTCTTGGGAAGCACTCCGGCTGTCCCAAGGCAAAAGAGGCAGCTGTAGCCTCCCCAGCCAGCATGCCGGCCACTCGTCTGCTTCCCAGGGGCTGAAGGGGCTCTGTGGGGGGAGGGAGGGAACTGACCGCCGGTGGGTGAGCCAGTGGAGTGGGTGGGCAGGGAATGTTGCTGGACATCACTGCAGTGTCCTACCTTCCCGCCCCGGTGGCCAATTCCCTTCCTCCCCCTGCGGAGCCTCTTCAGTCCCTGGGAAGCAGATGAGTGGCCGGCATGCTGGCTGGGGAGGCTACTCTTTCGCCTTGGGCCAGCCGGAGTGCGTCCCCGGAGGCTAAGGAGTCCCACCGTCAACAAGGGTGGAGGAAGAGCCGCACTTGAGGGGCCAAAGAGCCACGGTTTGCCGACCACTGCCCTAGCCACGGTTTGCCGACCACTGCCCTAGCTTGTCGTGCATTCTTTCTAAAAATCGGGACTTTTTAAAAACACCACAGGACGCGGGATAAATTGATAAAAATTGGGACTGTCCTGCCAAAAGCGGGACGTCTGGTCATCTTAATCAACTGCCATATTTTTAAGGAACTATAGATTCCATCAGGTCTTCAAGTGTATCCCTTTGTACAGGGGGCTTATATGTTACAATATTCTCAGTGAGATGAGACAAAGTCAAGCTCACCTTGACCCAACAAGTTTCTATATAGTGCCTGCCACAGTCAAAGCTGATGGCATCTTCTCTTGACATAGTATCAAGGCATCAAGTGACACAGATCGGTCAAATTGCAAAGCTGGGCATTCTGAGTGACAAACTTAGTGTTCCCTTAGATAAAGAAGTCTTGTAAATGTTGGCAAAAGATAGACAGCAGCATAGCTGAGCAATTGTGAAGAATGGGGGGGGGGAGGGCTGAGCATTGTCTCAGCCTGATTCATTGTAGGCTTTTGTCTACTTCGGTCCAACATTATTTTCATTTACTTTAGGGACATAAAGCAAGGATAAGTTTAGTTGATCTGCAGCATTTTGATCTGGCAACTTAATCCCAGCTAACTGAGAAGCAAAAAAGAGGAGCAGGATTGATTATAATTATAGTCTGGCAACTAATGTTTACAGTTAAAGATAGACGAGCATGTTGGAACATATGAAACAATTGTTCACCCTTTGGTGGGGAGGGATGCCTCAGTGTCACGGTCCAAAGAAACATTATTGCCTTTCCTTGCCTATGCCGAGGTTCAAAACAAGCATGAGTTGCTCCCTATGTTTGTTGAATCTGCCTGGCCCCTTTGCAAATGTTAGCTATTTGATTATAGGGAATGCACTCATGACTTATGGGAAATGTATTTCTGAAGTCACGTTTGAATTGTGCAATGGTATACGGATAATGTTGCACCAGCTTTAACTGAGATTTTTTTCCCTAGCCCCGGATTTAGCTTGTTCAGCAGACATTGATTTTTCATGGTAGAAGAACTCATTAGATTTTTGGCAAAGGCCCAGAGACAAAGCAGCCGATCAGACTGTGGACACACCTGAGTGTGCAACTGAAGACAGCCCCCTGGATACTTTTGTATGTTTTCACAGGTGGATTTTAGCTAAATTAGTAATGGGAGCTCACCTCAGATTCTTTTTCCCTTCTGGCTCAGCCAGAGTGTGCCCGCATGCAAGCTTTGGAATTCTAAAAGGCTAGTGAAATAGCAACCAGAATAATTGTTTAGTTAAGCTTAAAGGAAAATAAAACAGCAGCTTTTAAACTATTGCAGTAAAATCACTAGCTCCATATAAAATTATTGGATTAAATCATCAATTCTTAATCCTGATCAAAAGAGAAGGCAGAATCCATATAAATGCAGGTGTACACCTTTGGCCTGCATTTACTTTTGGTTTTTATATTACCATTTTCTTTGTGTTATCCTGTATCCTTGCTTCTTTCTCTCTTTGCTTTGTATCTAATTGTACTGTTCAAATTCTGGACAATGTAAGCATTGTCTTTCTATCTCCCCCCCCCCCCCCGTACATCTAGATTGTGGCCATTTTATTGAGTGGGGGGGGGGGTAGTAATTCCACTATCTTGTTTAGAAAAGTTCATCTACAGTTTTTTTTTTTTAAAGAAGGGCCACTCTCTTTGCTAATATAATATAAATGATGCCTACTTACCCATGTGTGAGGTTTTCCTAAACAAGGAAGCTAAGGAATTGTAGTACAGTAGAGCTGCTCATAGTTATATGGTAGTAAAAACCTGGAGAGCTTCAAACAGGGGTGAAATCCAGAAGGTTCTGGCAGGTTCTTGAGAACTAGTAGCAGAAATTTTGGGTAGTTCTGAGAACTAGCAAACGCCACCTCCGGCTGGCCCCAGAGTGGGGTGGGAATGGAGATCTTGTAGTATCCTTTCCCTGGAGTGGGGTAAGAATGGAGATCTTGCAGTATCCTTTCCCTGGAATGGGGTGGGAATTTTGCAGTATCCTTCCCCTGCAATGCCCACCAAGCCACACCCACCAAGCCACACCACGCCCACCAAACATATGATATTTATCACATTATACAGCTCATCTCACCTATGTGACCCCATATGAACTTTATAGTACAACCAGTGTTCAATGCTCAAAAATCTGTTTTGTTTATTTTGGTACTGATGTTCAATACATTTATTGAATTCATAATTGAAAGGCAAATCATTATGAATTTTTAATCATTTCTATACTAATTGCAGAAAATGATACACACTTATTTGTAATCCATTATGCAATATTTTATTAGGTAGTTTAACACCTGTTAATATTCTTTATAAGTAACCTACATTGCTCTAAATCAGGGGTCTGCAAAGTTGGCTCTTTTAAGACTGGTGGACTTCAACTCCCAGAATTCCCCAGCCAGCTATGCTCTGGGAGTTGAAGTCCACCAGTCTTAAAAGAGCCAACTTTGCAGACCCCTGATCTAAATAATTGAAAATTATTATTATTATTACATTAAAAATGAGGCTCCAGGTGTTGACTAACTATCACTATGCTGTGTGCCAGCTAAGACACCTTACCGATCAATTATCACCAACATATGTTTAAAATTAGGCTGGTTTTTCTCCAAAGTGATATTAACATTTTGACTGCATTATGATTATGTTGCCAGTTCAAGTGAGTGGTAGATATAAAGATGTCTTGATAATAAATTGAAAAATTGGCCAGGCTAAAGCACTGAAGGAACTTTTGTGGAAAGAAACTAAAAACATAAAAAAGTAATAAAAATAAGAAAACCAAAAGGACAGCAGAACAATTGACAAAAGGAGGGATTTGTGATTGAAAATAAATTAGGAGGTGGAAATAAAGTTCCTTCCAATCCTTTCTTTCTACGAAATAACACCTTCATTTCCAAGACCTTAGAAAGTTTTTCTTCTATCACAATGAAGTAAAATGAAACATCATCCAAAGATGTGGTTCAAAGGAAGGCATCATGCAATGAAGTACATTATCGGAACGTAGTAAGTCCGAGACTCAATCTTGGGGAAAAAACATTATGGGTAGCAAAATTGGAATACTGAGTTTTAAATTGGGTTTTTAATAATTGGTTTTAGCATAGGATCGGGATTATTTAATATATATTTTAAATTATTTGTCTATTTTCTATTTTGTATATCTTTTAAATCTCCTGTGCGCCGCCCTGGGTCCTCTGCGGAGAAGGGCGGGATATAAATGTAATAAATAAATAAATAAAATAAATAAATGGTGGCACAGTGGTTAGAATGCAGTACTGCAGGCTACTTTTGCTGATCACCGGCTGACCACTGGCTGCCAGCAGTTTGGCAAATCGAATCTCACCAGGCTCAAGGTTAACTTAACCTTCCATACTTCCAAGGTTGGTAAAATGAGGACCCAGATTTCTGGGGGCAATAGGCTGTCTCTGTAAAAACAGCTTAGAGAGGGCTGTAGAGCACTGTGAAGCAATATGTAAGTCTAAGTGCTATAGCTATTGCTATGAACCCAGCAGAAGAACATCCTCAAGAGAAGGCAACTTTGAGTTAAGCAACAATTACTTTTTTTCTTGAGAAATACTACATCCCAGTGTTTGAAGAACAACACTATTGTTCAATGGTCAAGCACCTGTTTCTCAGACAGAAGGTCTCAGATACTGTCTCCAGCTAATATCTCAAGCAGTACTAAATCTTTTATAAAGAAGGCAGCACTAAATCAGAGACAATCAATGTGTCACCCAGCTTAAGACGAAGTATTGCAATGACAAGCATAGTAATCCAGTGTCTTTCAAATATTAAAATAACCTCTCTTTTTTTTTTTTTTTTGCTGAGGCACCACCCTTTGGAATAATATCCCTCAGATGGGTCCCACCCTGATAATATTTAGGAAGATATTCAAGATCTGACTTTTCTCCCAGGCTTTGGAACAGGATAAATGTTGAACCCATATTGGATTGGGAGTTGAGATGGGAGTTGTTATCTGTTTTTGTGCTGTTCGTGGTTTTAAAGAATCCTTTTAATTGTAGGTTATGTATAATAGTTGGGGATTTGGTGACCAATACATTGAATTATTCATGATGCCTAGGAATGAATGAATGAATTAATTAATTAATTAATTGTCTTTTCAGTGACCTACTTCCTAGCAATCTATGCTATTTTAATTTAGATGTTTTAGATATAGCACACATTTCAGAGTTGTTGTGGTGGTTACTGGGGCTGGGAAAACCCAGGTGCAAATCTAACCTGAGCTATGCAAGTCCAGTGGTGATTTTGAGACAAGTCAGTGTTTCTCAACCCATTGTATCTCACAGGTTGTGGAGAGGATAAAATCGAAGAACGGAACAAATGCTATGTATGCTATCTTATCAAGTCAATCTATATTATAATCATAGGCATTACAAGATTACACATTGCCATTTAGCTACTACCATCTTTCCCATAGGAACTCAGAAATTTGTACCCACTACACATGCTTAAATCCTTATTGTACCTAACCCTCATTGTAATTCAGGGGATTATGACCTCTAAAAATATGACACTCTCTTTAGGGCCCTAGGCAGGGGTGGTGGGGTAGCGGTTATTATTAGGGAAGGTCTGGAGCCGAGAGAGACCATTGTGCCACAGACCACCGTTGTGAGTCCCTCTGCGTGAAGTGGGGCCTAGGGAGGCAGTTGGGCTTGCTGGTTGTATACCTGGCTCCCTGCTATGTAACAGCAGCCCTGCCCGAGCTGCTCGAGGTGATCGCTATGATGGCAGTTGAGACCCCCCAGACTTTTAGTCATGAGGGACTTTAATCTGCCATCGGCGGGCGAATCATCTGGGATAGCTTGGGAGTTCATGGCTTCCATGACGGCCATGGACCTGACCCAACTAATTCAAGGCCCCACCCACGAGGATGGACATACACCGGATCTCATCTTTGTCTCAGGCCAATGGAAGAGTGATCTGGGTGTAGGGGATATAGTCATCACGCCCTTGTCATGGTCAGACCACTCACTTCTCCGGCTCGACTTTCCAACCGCTACTCCCCACCGCGGGGAGGCGGAACCTGAGTCATCTATTTGCTTCCACCCCAGGCGCCTGATGGACCCCGATGGGTTCTAGGCGGCGCTTGGGCCACTTCCTGTACCCCTGACCCGCGCCCCGATGGAGGACCTCGTGGCCGCATGGAATACTGCGGCCACGGGAGCCTTGGATCGGGTCGCGCCCTTGCGGCCTCTCTTGCGGCGGCGAGCCACCCTGGCTCCTTGGTTCACCGAGGAGCTAAGGGTGATGAAACGCCACAAGAGATGCCTAGAGAGAAGATGGAGGTCTACTCGATCTGAATCTGACCAGACACAGGTAAGAGCCCATTTACGGACTTACATTGTGGCGCTGAGAGTGGCCAAATGCCATCACTGTGCCACTCTCATAGCATCCGCAGATAACCGCCCTGCCGCCCTGTTTAGGGTGACCTGCTCCCTCCTACAACAGAGGGTGCTGGAAACCCCATTACAGGGTAGAGCAGAGGAATTTGGGATTTATCTGCAGGAGAAAATCGCTCAGATACAGAACGAGCTAGTCTCCATTGATGGCCCAGTGGGATTGCACGAGGCGGATCTTGGTTGGGAGGAGTTTGACTCTATTACTTCCAAGGATATGGACAGGTTACGTGGGCGACTGCGAGCCACCACATGTTTATTGGACCCGTGTCCTTCCTGGCTTGTACTGGCATCCTGGGAGGTGACACGAGGCTGGCTCCAGGAGGTTGTCAACGCTTCTCTGAGTGAGGGTTTCTTGCCTGCCTCCCTTAAAGAGGCCATGGTGAGGCCCCTCCTGAAGAAGCCCTCTCTGGACCCAGCTTTATTAGTCAACTATCGTCCCGTCTCCAACCTTCCCTTCCTGGCGAAGGTTGTTGAGAGTGTGGTGGCACAACAGTTTCCCCATCACCTGGAGGAAGTTGATTATCTAGACCTGCGCCAGTCCGGCTTCCGGCCCAGGCATAGCACCGAGACGGCATTGGTAGCGTTGGTAGATGATCTCTGGAGGGCCAGAGATGGGGGTTGTTCCTCCATCCTGGTCCTATTGGACCTCTCAGCGGCTTTCGATACCATCGACCATGGTATCCTATTGCATCAGCTGGGGGGGTTGGGGGTGGGAGGCACCGTTTTACGGTGGTTCTCCTCCTACCTCTCCGGTCGATCGCAATTTTTGTTGGCAGGAGAGCAGAGGTCGACCTCGAGACCCCTCACATGTGGGGTGCCTCAGGGGTCGGTTCTCTCGCCTCTCCTGTTCAACACATATATGAAGCCGCTGGGTGAGATCATCCGTGGTTTTGGGGTCGAGTACCACCTCTACACTGACGATACGCAGTTGTATATATCTACCCCAAACCACCCCAACGATGCCGTAGCAGTGATGTGCCAGTGCCTGGAAGCCGTGCGGGCCTGGATGGGAAGTAACAGACTCAGACTCAACCCGGCCAAGACCGAGTGGCTGTGGTTTCCGGCCGCCCGATTCAACCAGTTGACTCCATCACTGGCCATAGGGGGCGAACATCTTACCCCTGTGGATGGGGCGCGCAACTTGGGTGTCCTCCTGGATACCCGGCTGTCCATGGAAGATCAAGTGACAGCCGTGGCCAGGAGGGCATTTTACCAGGTTCGCCTGGTACGCCAGTTGCGCCCCCTATTGGATCGGGATGCCCTTTGCACAGTCACTCATGCCCTCGTGACATCCCGACTGGACTATTGTAACTCTCTCTACATGGGGCTCCCCCTGAGGTGCACCCGAAGACTTCAGCTGGTCCAGAATGCAGCCGCGCGAGCAATAATGGGGACCTCTAGGTTCACCCATATAACACCTCTCTTGCGCGAGCTGCACTGGCTGCCTGTCGTCTTTCGGGTGCGCTTCAAGGTGCTAGTTGTCATCTTTAAAGCGCTCCATGGCACCGGACCTAGCTATCTGCGGGATCGGATCCTGCCCCATACATCCCTGCGGCCGATTTGCTCCCACAGAGAGGGGCTTCTCCGGGTGCCGTCCACTAGGCTATGCCGCAGGCGACGCCCAGGGGAAGGGCCTTCTCTGTGCCGGCCCCGGCCCTCTGGAACGACCTTCCCCCCGAAATCAGAACAACCACGGACCTCCGCTCCTTCCGTCAAAAATTGAAAACACACTTTTTCTGCTTGGCCGGCCTAGGTTAGTCTTCCGTCTTTTGATAGGGTTTTAGGTTTTTTTTAGTATAATTTAAATTGAGGGCATTTTAGCGCAGGGACAATTTCGGTTTAATTCATTTTTATCCATCGTATTTGTTTTATGTATATTTTTATAGTATTTTAATTTTTCCCTGTGCACCGCTCCGAGTCCCCTTGGGGAGAGGATGCGGTTATATAAATAAAAATTTGATTGATTGATTGATTGCTATTACTTCCTTTTTCGTATGCAGATTATGTATATTTTGGCAATACAAGAATCTACACTTGGAAAATGAATCCAGTTTACTCTTAGGATGTATGTTGTATGCTTAACTTCTTTTCAAAGCCTGGTTCCCCTCCTCTTTGCCAATCACTCTGAACTACAGAGTCAGATATCTTTCTCTGCTTCTTTTCTCTGCTTGTACCTCTAAACAGGCTGGAGAAATGCCTGATTATATATTTAGTTTCTCTTTATCCCAAAGCAAACACATCTGATTCTATTCCTGTGGCAATATCTGGAGCAATTATTTTGCTTTGTTTTTGTTTTAGCATAGAGATGAAACTGTTCCCCATTTGGACCAGTTTCTGCCTATACTTCATATTGGGAATGGTTAATTTATGCTCCTGGCATTGAGTAAAGCAGCATGGAATATTTTTATGAGATTGCTTTAACCAACTATTCGTGTTTGGTGCAAATAATGTAGTCACTCAAAGCTGTACAGCTGTCTGACCATTTAAGTACCATTTTTTTTTTAAAAAAAATGCTCTTTTAGAATACTAGAATTTAAGTTTACTCAATGGAATGGATTTGCCTAATGCACAGGGGACAAAAGAAATATTTCTTTGGTTTTGAAATTCAAGAATCAGAAACACAAGAAGCTGTAATTGTTTAGAAAAAAGAGCAAAGAAAGAAACAACATTAGCTTTTAATAATATTCAGTATTATAAAATTATAGGAGTTAAAAGGACCTTGAATGTTAGCTAGCCTGGCCTCCTGTTCAGTAAAGGATTTGAATTTGAAGCAACCACAATATCAATGTGGTTGTGTTTTCTTAAATTCCTAGCATTGTTTTACATTTTAAGTGGGTGGAGGCTGGGTGATTGCTTCTTGAGGAAACATCTGCATTTGAAGGCTACTATCAAGCTCTTGGAAGAAGCAATAAGGAATTTCTTGTTCTTCCTCCCTCCCCTACTGAGTTCCTATGGGAAAGATCAGAGGTGGGATTCAGCCAGTTCTGAAAGGTTCTAGAGAACTGGTAGCGGAAATTTTGAGTAGTTCGGAGAACTGGCAAATAAGATGGCTGCCTCCCAGCTGATCTTCTTTTGTTGCCCTGAACAGGAGAAAGGAGCTGGAAAGCAGGTTGGTGGGGTGGGGAGAGAATGGGGATTTTGCAGTAACCTTGCCCTGGAGTGGGGAGTGAATGGGGATTTTGTAGTATCCTTCCCTTGCCATGCCCACAAAGCCACGCCATGCCCACAAAACCACGCCCACAGAACTGGTAGTAAAAAAATTTGAATCCCACCACTGGGAAAGATAGTAGTAGCTGAATGGAAGTGTGTAACCTGGACATGGCATTGGAAAAGGATCTTGGAACAAGACAGAAGCCGTTAACATTTGTTTGGTCCCATTTGGTCCACATTTGATTGAGGATAATTTGTCTCAATCAGGTAGGGATGATGTTGCAAACCCAACCAATTAAAAAATTCTGCCTGGCGGGTTCTAGGAAAAGAGCCTTCTCTGCTACTCCTCCCACCCTGTGGAATATTCTCCCCCAGAGATGAGATAGGTCCCCTGTTGGAACTTTCCACTTCCTTGGTGTACGTGTAGACTGCCACAGCAGTTGGAACGCGTACGTGGATGAAGGAAGGACAGCTCTCATTGTTCTATACTACTTTATACGTGCCTTTGGGCACATCACCTGAAGGGGATACGTGTCAACATGAGATAAGGATTGTCTTTGATGAATTGTTAACCAGCCTTGTGCTGTTTGTTTGCCTTTTGTAACCTCCCACTTGATTCCCAATAAAAGAGTATCCCGGAGTCAGATCCAGGCTCTCATCCCGAGTAAGACCCCGTGTCTGACTCTTTATCATGAGAGACCACCACAGTCCCCATTTTCCTGGCCTTCCCAAAAGCATTTAAAATGCTGCTCTTTGGCATTGCATGGGGAGCTCGGAGAAACACACAGCCCTGAGAGTCACCCCCCCTGCTCCTCCCCCCGTTTTTCCTTTTTAACTACTTTCTAATAGATTTTAATCAAGCCAGCCTCTGTTTACATTCTAAATTTTCTGCTCAGTCCCTCTCTGAGGAGATAGGCAGTTCAAAAATGTGATAGGTGATAGAGAGAGAGAAACAGACAGACAGACAGACAGACAGACAGACAGACAGACAGACAGACAGACAGACAGACAGACAGACAGACAGAATAATTATTGCCTTCATCCTCTAGCTGTAAATTTTCAGATGTATCAGTGTAAAGACTAATAGGAGCTATATGTTGCTCTACATATAGCTTCAGTCAGATTATCCTGCAACAGTGTTTTTAAAATGTGTTGGAGTATATCTTTTATTAGTCCAAGCCAAGTTGCTCTAGGAGTTATATTACAACTTATAAAGGACATTTAGTTGTATAAAACTGCCCGTTCCAGCATGGAAGTTCTGTTGTTCTTAGGGCTGGTTCCTTTTGGCTTAATGAAACTAGTAACTGATTTTCCAGTGGTTGATAATTAAACCAGTTGTTATAGTATGATTGCCAACTACAAGAAATAGATACAATATGAAAGTTCTAAAGCTGCTTTGATGGTGATACTTTGCAATTATTGAAGTTTATGCCAGTTAGTCTAGCTTTGCCAGCTTTATACTGGAATAAATGTCATTTAACAGCCAAATAAACCCCAATTCCAGGGTAGTATTCTTAATTTTCACTAGGGACTTTCATAATAAACTGATCAGCTCCCCACCCTCACCCCCAGGTTTCCTTTTAAACAAGTGAACTGTGTCAGAATTATTTTGCAAGTTAGTAACTCTTCAAATTATTCTTATTTCCACTCTTGTGTCTCCTCCCTCCCCATTTAACTGGTGTTAAGTATAAGATTCTGTAGCAAAGTAAGCTGTGTGTAGTCACAAAAATAGATTAATGCACATGGGTAATTTCTGGCATTAGTTAAATGCCTGTAGTGCTGAAATTCATGAAAGTAGGATTGATGAGTTCAGCCATTAGGTGCTGAAGTGTAGAGCTGTGAGAGACGACTTGTTTCTTGTTTAAATTGAAATCATTTCAATTCATTTCCTTCTTCGTTGGACAGAAGCGTGTTTTTCAATAGGGAAGAAATCTTGAGGGAATCCATTGACCTAGCCAGTCATATAATGCAAAAAGTTAATGGGCAAAAATGATATTCATCTGCAGTTTATAATAGCATTTTTCTTCTCCCCCCACCTCACCAACTCTCTGAACCTCACAAAAGCAAGCGTATTATAAGAGCAGCCATGGGGCTGTTAGACACACAACCTTTTAACGATTATCAGCTCTGTGGCAAAATAAAATTAAATTTAAAAAAGGGACAGAAATTTTGATGCTGAGATAATAAATTATAAATTATGGAAGTCAGAGGCACCAAGCAACTTGTAAGCAACTGTCCTGTCTCTTAGCAACAGCCGGGGAAAAGCTGCTTGTTGATACGACGAGAGCAGACAGGATTGTTTTGCAGTGATTACCACCAAGGAACCAGGAACAATATTTTAACACCTGCCGCAGGGTACTTCTGCACCAAGCCATGCATCTCTCCAGTGGCCCATAAAGTTTGGGCTAGATGCCAGAAGGCTTGTGAGGCCTACCTTTCCACCACAGCAGGCCAAAGGAAACAAAAAGGACTCCAGAGGAAAGATTAAAGAGACAAAGTTCAGCTGCGATATCCACTTTTGCTGAGGTTCTGTACCTTCCATAAGCTGAAGTGATCTCTGATTGCATGATCCCCATTTTCTTTAAGACAGCTATGATGCTTTTGCAAAACAGAAAGATCTCTCTCCTGAAATAGTTTATTCAAATACTCGAAGTACCTGTGGTATATATAATGAATGGCAAACTACACTAGGTCCGAACAGAAATTAGCTGCCTTGGTATTATTTCTCTGTGTTACACAATGTGATACTGATACTGGGATCCTTGAAATTAATCATAGATCCATAATAGTAGATCTTCTGTTGATCTCCAGGCCAGGTCTTCCAGATGATTGCAAGTGTTAAATTTGACCCGCTAACATGGAGGTTATGATGAACTGATTTCTGCTAAGAACTAAAAAGCAAATAACTTAAACTAACCACACTAACCAGAATTGTTCCTGTAGAATTAACAAAGTTTTGAGTTGGATTATTGTCTTGAGAGGGATAGTGAAATAGAATTTGAAGTTCTTCTGCATTATTATCAAAACATTATTGCCATATCTTTGTTTTGGTGTTAAGTGGAAGTATAGTTTATATAACTAGTAGAATAATGTTTTGGTCATCAAAAATATCTTATCCTCTAGTTAAGTGGACAAGTAGGTAAATAAGTAGACAAAAACACTTGGAATGGATAAAACAAACTTTTTTTTAAAGTTTCATATTCTTATTTTCATTCAGAAACACAAGATGGTATACATAGATCTCCCTTCTCCCATCTCTCTCTCATCAAGGTAAGTGCTTGTTGAAAGCAACTAGCCCAAAGTCAGCCAGCAAGCTTCTATGACTAAGTATGGATTTGAAACTGATCACAAGAAGAGGACCTATGCTCCAAAGCACCGGAAGGCAGAACAAGAAGTAATGGATGGAAACTAATCAAAGAAAGAAATTCCCTGACAGTGGAATCGCTTGCCTTTAGAAGTTGTGAGCACTTCATCACTGGAAGTTTTTAAGAAGAGTTTGGACAACCATTTCTCTGAAGCGGTATAGGTTCTCCTGCTTGAGTACGGTTTTGAACTAGAAAACCTCCAAGGTCCAAGGGAATCTAATGAGTTAGGATGTGGAACAGGCCATTTTTTATGGCAGTTCCATCATAAGCAAATGCCTTTCCTCCAAATTCTGTGAAAGCAGATTTCAGTGATTTCAGAGGGACAAGGGACAAAGAGGTGTGTGTGTGTGGGGGGGGGGGGAGTGGGGGTGTCAGAGAGAGAGGGGGGGGCGGGGATTCAGTAAGTGTATATATCAAACAGTAGTCAGAATCACCAGGAACAGGTTCAGTCCCATGTTTCATGATGCACACCTTTGTTTTTCTCTTACTCATTGCTATGGGGAAAGAAAAACAGTGTTGTTATGGTCAGTTGTCATGGATAGAAAATGCTTTTTTTCTACCACAAACTAGGGATATGTATAAAAGCATAACGTTTATACATTTTGTCCTAGCCTTACAACAAAACAACCAACTGGAAACATTCCACTTTATATTTGTGGTCTCACAGAACGAACCCAACCCAACCCAACCCAACCCAACCAAAAGGTTCAATGTAGATTCATAAGAAGCCTCTTCTTCCCTTGCTTTTTATCCCAGGTAATCAATAACATTTACCAAGTGCAATCTACCAGCCAAACTACAGAAAAATCAGCCAAGTGGATGATTTTGTTTAAAAAAAGTTTTTTAAAAAATAATAATAATACTTCGAATACCAGGTTCCAATGCTCAGGACAGCAACATGGTGTAGAGATAATCAAAGTGTTCAGCAGATCAGGGTGACTCATTAGGATTTGAGCTTGAGGAAAGAAAAGTAGTTTGAAACAAATGCTTCTAACTAAATACCTTGAATTCAACTGCTGCTATTTCAAGACCCATTCACATGGCCTTTCCTTATTGCAGCTGGTGGTTGCTAAGGTACAGGCAGCTATCTTTCCTAAATGCTCTTTGTTCAGCTATGTTCTTTTATTCAGCAGTAGTACTGCGTGAGATTCACAGGTCAGAGTTCAGGATTGGGAAACCAAGCTCTGCATCCTCCACCTTGAACTTGAGGGATTCATAGTATTTATGTTTTCACTCTGAGATTTCTCCTGCAAAGTGGAGGAGGTATCTACTATGTGATCCTGATCATGAAGCTTTCCTGCACAGATTCAAAACTGGGCCTAGCAAAAAAAACAACAGCAATGTGTTTAACATAGCTCATAATCAACGATAAAAACCATCAATAACATACTTCTCTGACTTGATATTTTTTTCTTAATGGATACTTTTTGCGTTTGAAAATCTGTCTGCTAAGCTCAACAAACCAAAGATAGTTTTCGTATTTTATAAACTGTAAACTCAATATCAAAGTAACATTAACTGAAAAGCATATGTTGCATATATTTTTTAAATATTCTTAGATCAAAGAGTTTCAAGACAACAGTAAATTTCCCTATTGGACAGGGAGCAAGTGTATATTAAAGTGCCTCTCTCATACTACCATTCTTATTCCTCCTCCCCCTAACTAGCCACAGCCAATGGCAGATGGAATCTAATACTGTTCTCAAGTTTCCCTGACTTGGAAGAATTCAAAACAAATAAACAAACTTTTCTTGCAAGTTGGAACATTGAACATTCGGCAACTCAATACCATTCGTCCAGCAAGCTCGGTGCTCAGAACATTTTACACTCTTGTATTGCAAATGTCTCCTTCCCTTTCCTGGACACACACACACACACACACACACACACACACACACACACACACACACACACTTCTCCAATCTGGGCTTTCCCTCCTTTAAAAACTGGAAACTACTGAGAAGTCTAAGACCTATTGAGGCAGACTTGCTCTTGAACAAGAGAGATATTTGCTTTAGATGGTGCACAAAATATAAGAGTGTATTAAATGAAAAACTTTTAAGGTCATGGAAATCTTTTGAAACATATTTTTTTTCTCAGCAGGAGTAATAGAAGTTGGTTCAGCCTTCCATCCAGATTGTTGGGGGCAATATGCTGCAAACTGCTTAGAGAGGGATGTAAAGCACTGTGAAGTGCAATATAAGTCCAAGTGCTATTGCTACTGCTAGACTTATATACTACTCCATGGTGCTTTAGAAAACTCTCTGGATGGTTTGCAATGTCGGCATATTACCCCCAACAATCTGGGTCCTTATTTTACCAGCCTCAGAAGAATGGAAGGCTGAATCAACGTCGAGTCCATCAGGTTCGAATTCAGAGTGGGCAGAGTCAAACTGCATTCTAACCACTGCGCCACCCGGAGGTGACCATTTGGATACCATTATAAATCATTAAGACTAGTGCTACCCTCATATACTTCATTCATGCGATGAGTATTGCTTTCTCCAATTTCCTCTGGATGTTATTGGCTCCATTGGCCATGTTGCTTGGGAATTCTGAAAGCACTCATCCTTATTTATCTGGAAATTTGTACATCTCCATTTTTTCTTTCTTTAAAAGCAATTTAGTCCCCAATTACCTTCTTTGAAACCAATAAACAATTACCTTGCTTGAAATTTTACAGAGAAGATCCGTTCCCAAATGATGATTATTATTATTTTATTTTATTTTATTGGATTTATCAACTGGCCCCTCTCCCCGAAGGGACTCGGGGCGGTGCACAGGAAATTAAAAAAACATATAAATATAACAATTATACATATTTAAAACCACATTAAATAACTATCGCCCTGTGCTAAAATTTAACTCATTAAAACTATTCCCCTTAAAATCCCGATTAAACAATTTATCTCCCAGACTACAGGCTAGGAGCGGTAGGTTAGGCCAGGCCAGCCTGATGGGAAAAAAAAGGTCTTTAACTTTTGGCGGAAGGAGCGGAGGTCCGTGGTAGTTCTAAGTTCGGGGGGTAGGTCGTTCCAGAGAGTTGGGCCCACCACAGAGAAGGCCCTTCCCCTGGGCGTCGCCCTCTGGCATAGCCTAGTGGACGGCACCCGGAGAAGTCTCTTTCTGTGGGAGCGAATCGGCTGAAGGGATGTATGGGGTAGGATACGATCCCGCAAATAACTCGATAGATATGATATCCCCCCCCCCCCATCAGAACAATAGCTTAGGGCCCTCAGTGCCGTCACTGGACTGCAGCAGCTTATGAAAGTTCAGCAAATAATTCTGGGGTTCTTTTTTTTTTGTTTCCTCCTTGGAAAGTTCCTACGGCACAACAGGCAAAAGTGGATTTTCTCTGTGACTTTACTTGTGGAGGAAGTAAAGACCTGCTCACTGTACACTCTCCTTCTGAGAGAGAGAGTTTTAATATAGTACCTCCAGGCTTTGTTGTCCCAGAATGCAGAGCAACACCCTGGCAGTAGTTCAGCTGAAGACTAAACATTTGGCTCGCTGACAGCGGAGCTGCCAAGAGTTGGCAACAGGAGCCTCACAGGGAAGCAGCAGGCTGCTAAACCCTTTCACATTTTTAATTAGATCCACACACCCATGTCTTTGAGCTATCATAAATATACAGATGACATGGAAAGCATTATTTAGGGGGCAAAACACACAAGTGTGTGTATGTGCACATACACACACACACATGCATACCCACCAAAGAATGAATGAAAACGGCATGTGATATCTCTTACCTCTATAAAATAATTTACCTACAGTAAGGTGGGGAGAAAGGCATTGCCAATGACATTTTGTATTGATCAGCCTCTGTGACTCTGGTACCCTTATCCTACATGCTCTGTATGAACGTCTTTGAAATAATTGACACTTAGACTTAGTTGCAACAGCATCACCAGGAGAGGGCATTATCAGCACCAAGACTTATATGCAATTTCTGGCAGGATGATAGATCCTAGGTTTAAGTATTCTTGACTGTTTGTCTTGCAATGTGATATTGCTGTTAATCCTTCTTATTTCCTTTCCTGTTTTCTCCCATCTGACCCAATACAAGAAATAATACTTTTTTTTTTGCATTTAGAATGCAAGAAATAATATTTTTCCTTGCATTTAGAATTGGCATTTATATTCTTCCTTCCTCCCTCCCTCCCTCCCCCCCTCCCTCACTGCTTCCCTCCCTTGGCAAGATATTACTTGTAAATTATAAAACTGCTACTGAAATTTCTAAAGAAGTAACATTTGAATTCATATTTTTTGCTCTATCTGATAATTCACTGCAAGTGCAATGCGCTTTGTCCAAACTGAACTGTGAAAACAAGAATACCTGCTTTCCCTCTGAAAGAGATGGATAGTCTAGGAATGCAAAATAAAATAAATCAAAACATAGTTATTTTTCAAACAATTGTTTAAAAAATGTCAAAAAACCCCACAAAACTTCCTCATACTACCAGATTTTGAAGCAAATTTGAGAATGAATAGCTTAGAAATTTCAAAGCTTGCCAAATATATTTGATAAGTCTCAATAAGAACAACAATAATAACCTTGCAAATTATACCTTTCCTAGTGAGAATAAACCCCTCTGGGCTCACTAAGGCTTAACTTCTGAATAAACATTCATGGAATTAAGTGAAGGTGGATTTTATTGGGATAGAAGGAAAGTTCACACACACACTAAGGTAAGCAATCAATTAAAAAACCCCTAGGTATAAGCAATCATATTCAGGCATCTTGTATATATCAATATATTGCATATACCTCCTAACAGGTGAAACGTGGGTTACATTATAATGGTTTGCAAAGTAGTTTATAGAATAGAGATCTAAGTTTACACAGACTATATGAATCTGCTTGAGGTTAAACCTTTGTACGTGTGACATCAACTATGCCAAAACTGACCAGTGTTATTCTTTTGCTTATTCTTTTTTTTTAAAATAATCTTTATTAGTATATATATAAAAAATTAAACATTTAACAAGTATAAGGTAGGGGTATTGGAGAGGACGTACAAGGGTAAAGGGGGGGGGTAGGGAGATACAAACCGGGGATATATCTACTCCCCTGATTTAAAAAGTATATTTGTCCCAGTTTAACATCAGTTGATTATTTGTGTTCATATTTGGATGCTTACATTTGAGTCTATAACATTGTCTTAAATATAGTATTGTCTTATAACTCCTTATATCTATTTCGCTGTTATTCTATCTAGTTAGTTTCTTTGTTATCCGTCATTCTCTTACCATACCATCTGTACCATTTCTCCCAGGATTGGGCATAGATTGAGGTTGACTTGTCCTTTAAGATATACGTTAATTTATCCGATTCCGCACAGCTGAAGATTTTAGATATGATTAAGCTTTCAGTTGGTGGGTTGTTATTTTTCCACTGCTGTGCAATGGCCATTCTGGTCGCTGTTGTGATGTGTGTAAAGAGGTACCAGTCCTGATTTGGGATCTCTTGTGGTTTAATACCGAGCAAGTATAATTCAGGTTTAAGGGGGAAATTAGTGCCTGTTATTTCCATGAGCCAATTTTGTATTTTTTTCAAAGTAGTACAGAGATTGGGCAAGTCCACCATTGGTGAAAAAATGTGCCCCTAGCTGTTTTGCATTTCCAACACCTGTCCGATGAGTTTGGGAACATGTGGGCAATTCTAGCTGGTGGTAAATACCATCTGTAAAGCATTTTATATAGATTCTCCTTAAAGGAGGATGAGAGGGTCATTTTCATGGACTTTTTCCAAATGGTTTGCCAATTTTCAAGGTTGATGTTCTTACCTATATTCCTTCCCCAGGCGATCATAGTGCCTTTAATTATTTCTTCTCCTATGTACCTTTGTAGTAATAATTTATAAACCTTAGAAATGAATTTGGTTGGTGAATCCCAATTTTGCTTATTCTTAATGGGGGTTGCTACATGGGGTAGATTAAGACTGAGAGTTTAGATTACATCTAACTAAAAAGTTGTCAGGTCTGCAAGCCATCTTTTCCTTTGGACTTCAGGCCTGCTACACCTCTACTATTCTGCTATTCATTTTCTATTGTGGGAAAATGGGATGGGGGAGTTGGGTGATATGTAGCCATAAACATTCTTTCTAGAAAGCCAAGGTCATCCTTTGTCTCTGTACTTGGTCAGAACTGGATGGGTGGAAACTACCAACATGGCAGTGGAAGATTGGACCATGCGATGGACTTGTGGGTGTGGGGGGAAGGATCTTGAACGTTCAACTGGGTGGGAAAACCTGGAAGCTTTCAGATTTGGGTTTTCCCAGATGTGCCAACATGGCTGTCGTAATACATTGGAACTTTGAGCAATAATTTGCCTTGGATTGTGATTTGATTTTGGATGCTATTTGGAATCCTGACAAAAGTATTACTTGGAAGCTTTGATTATTTAAAACACAACAGGCAACAGATATTAATGCCTGTGGGCTTTCCTGATGACAACTGTGCCATATAGATGATTATGGCTTGACCATACTATGGCATTAATTGATTGGGAAGAACAAAATTGAAAGTGTAGGAAAAGGGATTCAGCTATTTGGAGACCTAGAAATAAATGAAAATGCTTATCTATTGGTAAATATCAACTAAGAAAAAGATTATTTTAAACATAATGTTTAGGTACACAGGAAAGAAATTAATATCAATATAAAAGCATCAATAACTTAATTCTTTACTATAACCTAGACAAGGGGATTAAAGGGAGCTTATCAAATCTGCAGATGACATCAAGCTTGGGGAAAGGGAGACTTGCTACCACTTTGGAAGATAAAGCCAAGATTCAGAAGGGTCTTGACAGACTTGAGCATTGGGCCCTAGTCAACAAGATGCAGTTCAGTGGTGAGAAAAATAAGGTTTTACACTTAGGCAGGAAAAAACAAATGCTCAGGTACAAAATAGATGATGCATGGCTCAACAGTAGTAACTGTGGGAGAGATCTCATGGACAGCACTTAAGTTTGAGTCAGCAATGTACCGCAACTGCCAAAAAAAGCCAATGCAGTCCTGGTCTGTATCAACAGAGGAAAAAGATTAAGAAGTGATAATGCCATTTTATACTGCACTAGTGAGGCAACACTAGTGAGTTCTGGTCACCACAATACAAAAAAAAAAGACAACAACAATGCAAACTCAGAAAGAGTGCAATAAAGAGCAACAAAGAGGATAAATCATATGAAGAACAGTTGGGGGAGCTGGCTATGTCTAGCCTGTCAAAGAGAAGGATTGGTGGGTCATGATAACTGATTTCCCGCATGTGAGGGGCTGTCACAGAGAAGAAAGGATTGACCTATTCTCCAAAGCACCAGAGGGTAGGACAAGAAGCTTGTTAAAGAAAGATCCAACATAAAAGTAAGGAGAAATTTTCTGATGGTGAGAACAAATAATCAGTGGAATAGCTGATAACTTGCCTCCTGAAGTTATGGATGCTCCATTGCTAAAGGTTTTCAAAACTAGATTGGGCAACCATTTGACAAAGTCTTTTACCTTGAGCAGAAGGTTGGATTGGTCTTATTATTCCATGTTCTTATAAAAAGTGAGATAATTTGTGAAGGATGCAAGGGAGATAAGTGGTTCTGAATGTTAGACCTTAGATCAAAAGTAGTCCTGGAGGAAAAAAATGGTCATGGAAGGAAGAGAAAGTGGTGAAAGAAACAAGAAAGAAAAGAAAATGGCAATAGAAAGAAAAAGCAACACTCCTATATTAAAAAGTATTAGGACACAGATTAGTTTCCTATTTTGGAATAAATGGAAAACAAACATAAGTAAAAAAGTTGCATAAGCTGCTAAAAACAGAATGATAAGAATTATGTTACATAATGAGTGTTGCAAAAATGAGATAAATATATTGTGTAATGTATATAGAGATGAAACTAAAATTGACAATGAAGATATCAAATTGAACAGGATCAACTCTCAACAGTAAAAGAACAGGCAGTCAAGATATATGCTGTAGACAAGAACTTGGTAGAACATATTGGTAGAACACATAGGCCTTGGAAAAGATATTCATATGCCATGGTGGTGTTGAAGTGATGTCCCAGTGTTTGGAGGTGGGTCTGGATGGGGAGGAACAAGCTCTGACTCAACTCGTCCAAGACCGAGTGGCTGTGGTTTCCGGCGTCTCGATATAGTCAGCTTGTTCCATCGCTGACTATCGGGGGCGAGTCATTAGCCCCCGCAGAAAAAGCTTGCAGCTTGGGCATCCTCCTGGATTCTCGGCTGTCCTTGGATGACCATGTGACAGCCGTGGCCAGGGGGGCTTTTTATCAGGTTCGCCTGATACGCCAGTTGTGCCCCTTTCTAGATCGGGACTCCCTTCACACAATAACTCAAGCCCTCGTCACGTCTTGCCTGGATTACTGTAATGCTCTCTACATGGGGTTCCCCTTGAGGTGCGCCCGGAGACTCCAGCTAGTACAGAATGCAGCCGCGCGGGGGATTCTGGGAGTATCTCGATACTCCCATGTAACACCGCTTCTGCGCGAGCTGCACTGGCTGCATGGGGTCTTCCGGGTGCGCTTCAAGGTGCTGGTGACCATCTTTAAATGACTCCATGGCACGGACCTGGGTATTTGCGAGACTCCTACCACATACCTCCCTTCGACCTGTCTGCTCACACAGGGAGGGCGTCCTCAGGGTGCCATCGGACGGTCAATGCCATCTGGCGATCCCCAGGGGTAGGGCCTTCTCTGTGGTGGGCCCGGCTCTCTGGAACGACCTGCTCCCCAATATTCGCACTATCACGGACCTGCGCCTCTTCCGCCGGGAGCTCAAGACATATTTTTTCCACCTGGCCGGCCTGGTTTAGACTTTAGATGTCGATTTTAGTAATTAATTTTATAGGGTTGTAGTGTCTTAAATTTTTAGCACAGTTCTTAATTTAATTTGGTTTTAGTGGTATGAATGAGTTGAAGTCCACAAGTCTTAAAGTTCCCAAGTTTGGACATCCCTGTACTAGGGGCCTCAGGCTGAAGTTTTCTTCTTGCCCCCTTAATTTTAAAGAAAATCCAACAAGGAAATGCAATACTTGAAAAGCTGGGGGAAAATAAAGCATCGCATGCAATCCTGCCTGTGAACACAAAATTTATAAATAGGCACTCTGGCAAACATCAAAGAAATTGCTGCCGAGAGAAAGTAACTGATCATGTATATTTTACATTGCCCATTTATTCTGAACAGAGCTAGCCACATATTGCCAGTTAACTCTGAAAGAGCAAGTAAATGCTGCCCATTTGGGATGTTAGACGATTCTCTTCTTTTATCCATATGTTTTTCTATCTCAGTGCATTAATTAAGCATGGACACATTTTCTATTATGAGTTTAGATAATCAGAAAAGGAAAACACCCCTGGTCACCTAATCCAGTGAAACTGGTGAAATAATGTTAAACCAACATCTGGAGGCCCAGAAATTATGAATGTTAATGAGGAAATGTCAGACAATAGCTGTTATTGATTTCTGTTCTGTTTCCTAGGGATATGCTAAGTTTCATATCACTTCAAACTTTATGGAGACCTTTTCTTTCTGGAAAAAGAAAAGCTCTGAGAAGTTGAAAGTTGATACTCTTTTGCCAAGAGAAGCATGTCTAATAAAATTCCCTTTATTTACGGAACTTTTTTTTTCATAATCTCTAGAACTATTACAGCTCTTCTAAAACACAAAGGGTCATTTTCAGAGGTGGTATTCAGCAGGTTCTGACCAGTTCTGGAGAACCAGTAGCGGACATTTTGAGTAGTTCGGAGAACTGTTAAATACCACCTCTGACTGGTCCTGCCCCCATCTATTCTCTGCCTCCCGAGCCCCAGCTGATCTGGAAGAAATGGGGATTTTGCAGTAACCTTTACCTGGAGTGGGGAGGGAATGGAGATTTTACAGTATCCTTCCCCTGCCACACCCACCAAGTCACACCCACCAAGCCATGCAATGCCCACCAAGCCACAACCACAGAACCAGTAGTAAAAAAAAATGAATCCCAGCACTGGTCAGTTTTTATTCTTTGGGAACCCATTCTTTCCTCCGACAATGGCCTAGGAGTCAGAAGGCATTGTAGCAATGTAATTTTACATAATCTGCTTTTCTAATAAATGTGGTGTCATCAAGGAATGAAACATTATGCATCTGGAGCAATGCAGCCAATGGCAGTACTGTGAGCAGGTCCACTGTTAAGTGTTTTCAAGTTTCATAATTATAAAGCTTTAAAGCTAATTACAAGATTAAAGAGATTGGGTTCTTCAAAGTTTATAGATTTTTGTAAAGTTTTAATTATGAATTATTTGGTAGTCTTTTCTGGGTTGAAAGAGGACACTGAGTTAATTAGGAAATAAATATATCTTAAGGAGAGTTTGAACAAGACAAGCTTTGAATTCCAAATAAGAGGAATCCTCTGTTCACATCTAGTCTCTGCCAGGGCAGTTCACTGGATGGTTTGGGACAGCCACAATTCTCTCAGATAACCACTCAATCACTCTACTTCCCATCTTCAAGCACCTCAAAAATTGTACCAATATGGCAAAGATCTGTGGGTTCTGTCAAAGACTTCCTTACTTGAACAGAATCAAGGGCACTTTTTAAAAACTGTTCTGGGGAATGATAGGAGCATACTTGCAAGAGCAGTAAGAGCTGAAAGAGGCATCCACTCCATGAATAATCTAAAATAATCAAAGTATTTAATTACTAATGGAGGACACTCTCAATGGAACCTGACAGTCTACCATCAATGTGCCTGTTGGACTCTTTTTAACCTACCACATGGATCAATCAACTTTTCCAAATCATCTGACCTCATGGCCTCTCAACAAAATACTGCTATAATTTTGCACCAGTGAGGTTAAGACCAATTTTGTTGTATTTAAGTACAATGAAAATAAATATTATACTTATAAATACCTATCCTCAGTTGGCTATCCGGCCAAGGCAATATTAAAACTAAGAGTTTTCACTGTTTTTGCTCAAACTGTTGAAATGGCTGGCCAAAAATTAAATGACTCTCCAAACAGAAAAATAAGTTTGACTCATTACCACAGTGAAAAATTTGAGCAGCTATGTTCTATTATCAAATTTGGATGATTCCATCCAGTGCCATATCTTGAAAGAGTGAGTATGTTTGTGGAGCAACAGAAATAGAACACAATGCACATGACCTATTCAATTGCCAACTATGTGCCTCAATACTTATAGACACTACTTGACACAGATTCATATATTGGGACTCTAACAAAAAAAATCTTATATCTTCAGGGCACAAATATATATGGAGTCAATAGAACTGTTAAGTTTATGGTCAGACTGTCCAATATGGAACATGTTTAATTGAACACACTGAGGGACCGTATGAAAAGAAGATGAATTCACTTAAACACATACCGTTTTTGGATTGTAATCTTTGTTCTTTTATATATATTTGCATTATATTTTGCCTTATACTCTTTTATCTTTATTTTATCTATTATATTTTAGTTCATTTTATCTTGCCATAGTCTAGTTTATCACATATTAATATATTATGCCCTAACTTACCGTGGCTGATGCTCATGGTCATTGGTCAATTGACTAATCAATAAAGCATATTATCATATATTATAGTACTATAAGTTGATCTTCAGTTATTTTATTTATTAAATTTTAATTAGGGGTATTTTAAATTGTTTTAGCACAGGGTATGGGTTTAATAGGTTTTTAATAATGGTATTTTGTATATATGTATTGTTTTTTTAAATTTTCCTGTGCACCGCCCTGGGTCCTTTTTTAGGAGAAGGCGCGGGTTATAAATTCGATAAAATAAATAAATAAATCTAACAAGAGGCAGAAATCTATGGACAGTAGGACCATAGTTAAAACAGCCCTGAAAACTTTTATCTTAAATTCATCCATATCTTATAAGACTACAACTCCAATACAGCAAATAATGTGGCAAATATTTCAGGCATTTAAGACCATAGAAGCAGTAAGAGGCCAAAGCAGAAAAAATGCTGATAGATGCTCTTAAACATTCTCACAGCAGTTCTGAACACTAGTTTCCTCTTGTGAAATTCTTGCCCAGGAAGCAGTCATTGTTTCAAGCAGAAATTTCTTCAATGAAACAGGTAGCCATAAAAATCTGCTTCTAATTAGTACATGACTGTTTCTCATTATTAAGTACACAGACTGAAGGAGCTAATTTCACTGAGAGGGAAATAATATATTAATGTGGTTAATTTCTCCCTGGAAGGAAACACTCTCAGGTATAAATAAGGAGTAACATTTCATGTCTTGACCATCGTTTGACACAGTAAGTATTTAATTATTGCTAGGGAAATATGGTTCACATATGTGTAAGGCCCACATTCTTGGAAAAATATCACATCAGTTATAAAATCTTAAAATAAAACATAAAATAAAATATAAAACCGCCCAGTCTAGGGCACAGAATAAAAGGATCAGAGTTTTACAAGATCTAGAAGCCTGATAATCTGGGAAATCAGACTGAATTTTCTTTCTCTTTTTTTCTTTTTAAATCAACTTGACCCCAATATTTTCTTACATTTAACTGAATAACAAGAATTTAAATAACATACACGTGGTAATGGAAAAGTGGGACTTTTTTTTTCTTTTTTCACTTTTTCAAAAATAAGTTACACTACATTATATTGTATTTGGTTTTTTAAAATCATTTAGATAGTATGAATGTGGTAACTGGCAGTTTGAAAATGTAATTTCAAACAGTTGAAGTGGATTTTCAAAATATTAGGCATTTTGGTAGCAAATATAAATGGATTCATAACATAGAGAGCAGCTTCTTATTCACAGAGAAAACCAGATTAAAGCATCTCCAACAGATGGCTGTCTAGCCTCAGCTTTAACATATCCCAGGGGGAGGATCCTATCACCTCTCTTGGTAATTGGTTCCATTGTCAGAGAGCTCTTATTGTTGGAAAAGTCTCCTCCTCCTCCTCCTCCTCCTCCTCCTCCTCCTCCTCCTCCTCCTCCTCCTCCTCCTCCTCCATTGAAATCAGCTTTCCTGGAATTTAAATCCATTGATTTGTATCACCTACTCAGGAGCAATAAAGAACAGTCAGATCTTCTTGGTGACGATCTTTGTACAATACAGGCCACGTTACTCCTCCTGTCACAAGGCTATTATGTGCAGTTTCTTCAATCTCTCTTTCTGTGACATAGTTTCTACCGGTAGTAGCCTAATTATCCTGTTTGCTCTTCTTTGAATCTATTCTACTTTGCCTGAATCTGAAATTTCATTGAGCTTTTCGACTACCATGTTCCACAGTTAATTCATATTCCGTTTAAAATCAGCTAGTGTTCCAAGATATTTTTCCCAAATATTATTACCAACTCATGTAATAATTACTCCCATATAACTTGTGCACTTCATGTTTGCTTCCCATGTGAAGAAAGCTGGATTTGTTAAACTGCATTTGCCTTTCTTAAATTCCATTCTGGTATTTTCTTACCAAAACAAAATAATTTGAAATTTCATTTTTTTCATTTATTTAATTAAATTTAATTGATTTCTTAATTTTAACAACCCACTTTTGTGTTCTCTGAAAATTTAATAGAATTTCTTCCACGTCTTCATCTTCATCAAGTCATAAATAAATATGTTAAAGAGTACAAGTTCTATAGGTGGATTATATGATATTCCAATTGATAGCTCTTCCCAATGTGATGAGGAACAATTGATTAACACAGTTAAAGAAATACCAAGTGTCACTTAAGAGCTGAGGTTGATGAATTCTTCAGCCTGAGATCATTTTGGGGGGGGGGGGTTATTTTCTTTTTTAATTTCTTTCATATTGTGAAAATGAATTATCTTTTAAACTTTAAAAAAAACTATTATAATTGTTATAAACAGATAGCCCTTTCATTGTTCCCACATATAATAACTAACATTTTCTTCCTATGAAACTGAGAAGAAACTCATGACATTTCCTCTGGGAGAGGAAGTCTTTATCAATAAACATTACC
This sequence comes from Rhabdophis nuchalis, assembly GCA_039707465.1. Classification (NCBI taxonomy): domain Eukaryota; kingdom Metazoa; phylum Chordata; class Lepidosauria; order Squamata; family Natricidae; genus Rhabdophis; species Rhabdophis nuchalis. Next base: position 60,561,567 of record CM077643.1, on the reverse strand, counting down.
CTGTCTCCCTTTCCTTGTTATTCATTCCAAATAAATTAAAGGAATCCGCAATATATATTGCAACATAGAAGGCAGGGCTGGCAACTTCACCAAAGCAATTTGCGCAGATGCCCCAGGGCCCTGGCACTGCTATGGGGCCCAAAGGCATCCATATGCTTGAGTTCTGCTACAGATTCTTTTGTCAGGATGATGTGGACTTCAATATAACTCACAAACCCCGATGCTATAGCAAAATAAATTACCAGCATACTATTAGTCTCTGATGCCATTCCAGATTTTGAACCCCATTGGCAAAAAAGATTGGCATTGTTAAAGGCTTATTACTCAAGGCCCATAAAATACTGGAATTTGGCCTTAAAATGAGGGGAGTGGATACATGGCAACAACACACGTAGTAATGAAACAATAACAATAGATGCTATGGGTTTTTTTCCCCAATTGGCACTTTCATCCAACATTTTAACTTCTTTCTCACACTCAGAGCTGCAACTCCAGGCCAGCTTATCATGTGATAGTCATTCATGGATAGTCATGGATCACATTTTGCCTAAACTTCTTGAAGAAATCTAGATATTGTAGAGAAAAATACACATTGCAATAATATAATAAACTAATGAAATGTGTTGTTCATGAGCAAAGTAGCAGGACATAATCAAATAAGGTTTTATGACCAAATACATTTGAAAGAATCTTTCAAAAGTTAGCTTTAGGCTATCTGAACAGGAGAAAGTAAGTTTTTCAAGCTTAGTATGGGGCACCCAGAACTTCAAGAATACATTGCATTCTAACCTTGGCTTGAATAGCAATGTTTTTCTCTAAGGATCTATGAAAAAGTAGATCGGTAGAAAAATTATCAGATTGGTGGTAATGAATTGGCTAAGGAGACTTTTAAAAAACTGAACTGCTTACATTAGCATATTATTTCTCTTCTTAAAGTTTCCTGGAAATATCTTGCAAATGAAGGGAGTGACAAAATGTAATTCTGAGAGAACAAAACAAATTTCATTCCAAATGTACATTGTAACACAAATGAATGAGCATGTTTTATAGCCTCACCATACTTTTTAAATTGTTTTATTTTGATGTCATTGTGGTTAGGTACAGTTATCTGTTCCTGGAAGAAACAAGCTATGGGTAGAGTAGCGTAGCGTAGCATAGTGTAGAGTTAATGGTTTTCTGCAAAGGGTTCCATACTGAAGTAGCCCTTTGAGGTCTCAGTTAGCATTGTTTCATCTAAAGGGGTATATTTTCCACTGTAAAGCAGCCAATAAACTGTTGGGCTTAATCTGTAAGAAAGTAAAGTGCTGTAACCAAAAGAGATAAGGGTACTTGAGGCAACATGACGAGAAAACACATTTTTCAAGCCACACCAGGAAAAAGCACCTGCAGATTGAATTTGCCAGGGAAGGGAACAAAAGCTGAGATCATTCTTCTACACTTAAAAATGTTGCTATCCTGTTCTAGGTAGTGCATACAAGTCCCAAATCATCTTCCTTGTGCCCACTTGGCCCTGCTTTACAAGATACAAGGAGGATTTTCATCCATGAACTTCACAACACTCAGTCAATACATATGTCTTCATCTTTCTTCTTTAAGAACCAATGGTTCTGATAGCTGGACATTGGAAGAACACAAAATGGCAGCCAGCTGCTATTCTTTCCCCTATCTTGTTCGGTCTAACATTATTTCTCTTCATAAAAAGGGTAACAAAAGTAGAAGAAAAAGCCAACAATACGTGGAGTGAAAGCAGGAAATCTGTTCCTTGTCCCAACTAAGGAAACAAGGCTAAGGCAAGATATTAGTGTGCACTAGGTGCAGAAATGGGCAAGGAGGAACATGGACGAGGTGGGAATTACATAACAGTCTGCTCCAAAATTCTAAAGACATGGGGGCAAAAACTGAAGAATTTCTTCTAGAGAACACATTTTCAAATGCCTGAAAATGCCTGAAAAATGGCCAGAAAATGGCCAGAAAAATGGTCTGTTCTTTGGCTTTTTTTGAGCCATTTTTCAGGCCAAGAATCATCTGAAAAATGGCCTGAAAATGGCCTGAGAAAGTCTGCTTTTTGGTCATTTCGGGAGCCATTTTCTGGCACTCTGGTGCCCGCAAAGACCAGTACACATGTGCATGCCGGGAACCAGAAGAGCAGGTGACGATGGCACACATGCCCACAGAGAGGGCTCTGCATGCCACCTCTGACATGCGTGCCATAGGTTCACCATCATGGGACTATTAAAGTGTAGTAAAAAACAAGCTGGTTAAAATATTGTTGGATTTCCAAATATAAATTAATAAAAGTCTTGGCTCACAGCACACCAGATTTCATTGTGGTAGAAAGAAAGATGGTGTGGATAATTGATGTGCAAATAACAGGAGATAGCATAAGTCAAAAAAACTGGAGAAGATCACAAGCTATCAAGATCTGATAATCAAAATTGAAAGATTATGGAGTAAACAGGGTGTGGTGATCTCAGTGGTTGTTGGCACCCTGGATGCTATACCAAAAAATCTTGGTACCTAGAAAATGCGCTCATTGACAAAATATCAATCTGTCAACAACAAAAAGTCGCAAAGCTTGGATCCACACACATGCTACACTGATACATTACAACTTCCTAGGTTCTTGGAAAGAACTCAATTCACCTGAAAAACTTGCAACTGTGACCTCACAGTTCTGTGTATAATATATAATGGTAATAATGACCCAAGGATGGCATTTGTGGTAATCATTTTTAGTCCACTGAGAATGCTTTTCTGATGTTATTTAACAGCTATCTGAAACAGTTGATATATATAATTTGGACTGATGATTGATCCAGACTGTGTTTAAATAAAAAAATCAGCAGGAGTAGGAGTCTTAGTTTATATTTGTCTTAATATACACATTGAAGTGATTTTTTCCCAATATAACATGGAGTTGTCCTCATTTCCCATAATGTAGTTTTTGTATGTTACAACTGAAAATTTATCTCAATAAATAAGTACCATTAAGTTCCCATTAAAATACAACCCAAATAACATTTTCTGCAGCTCTAGTAAGTTCCTCTTTTCCTATTTCAATGCAATGTCATTTTAATTGTTTTGTGTTGCCATATGAATTTGTCCTTTTCCATTCATGTTTTACAAGAGAAGCAAGCATTTTAAATATATAAATAGGAGGGAAAGAAATGAGGTTGGGGAGAAGCCAAACACTTCACCAAACAATCAGGTTCAATTTACAATGGTAGAGATATCTTGACATATTTTCTGCATTCTGGGCACAATAAGGTACCTTCAAGATCATCAGGACTTTTATTCTTCTTGCAAAGCATAGAACAGTTCACATGTGAACAGACATTTTCTGTTTTCCAGGTGTGTTTGTTTTCCTGAAGCCACAATGAAGGTGACAAAGAAGAGAGAGAAAGAGAAGGCGAATAAATACCATCAGAACCTGCAGATTACATCCGTTTAAATAAAATAGATAATATGTGTGCCCTGAGAACTGACCTTTACCATACAAAAGAAGGTTATGTTTTAGACCTTATTTCCTTGCTGTGCTTATTTGTATTGAGAGTAATGTAGTTAATGTGCAGTGGAGAAAAAAAAAAAACCTTGAGTAGTTTTGGTATTTATTCTATTTCTCTTCCTAGAAAATGTTCTGAAATGCCACAGTGATAGTGAAGGTGGCTGAGGTTACTGTTCCCCGTGGAAAGCGGTAGAGTTCTCTAAGTCAAAGCAAGCATTTTATCCCTTAAAAAGTTATTGGCTTTTCATACTGCCTTTTATTTCACATTGCAGAGTGATTTGCAAAGCCTTTGCCGCATAAATATGTGGCATGAACTGACAGGCAAGAATTATTTCAGGTTTTTTTTTTAAAAAAAGCTACTGTTTTATTCTTACTTCATTTGCCCTATTTCTAATTTATATCACTTAACATCTAGATTGTGCTTCCTTGAATATTAACAAACTACCATACCTTGTCTCAGGACAACGTCCTAGTTACTGTAAGTAGAGCTATTTTTTTTATTCCCATATTACAGATGGGGAAAGTTGAGGCTGAAGCTAATTCCCCCCCCCCTCCATCTCTTAATAGTTTGACATTTATGCCCTTAGCTGTTGTTTTATACACAGTTCACTTTAGATTTCAAGGTATGTTTGACACGGAGCTCTACTTTAGATTCCTGTTCATGGATTTATCTGACATCAGCAGACAGTTACTAGCAGCCATTTTAAATATGTTAAATATTGCTGCAGGCAGTCCAGGAAAATTAAAGTGACAGGCCTAGCACTTAGTGTGGGAGCTCCCGCCAAGTATTACCATATGCAGGACCTGGCAAGATACTAAGACCCTAGTACCTGCCTGGGGATATGCCAGAACGATCCTGTTGAAAGCAATTAGCCATGTTTCTTTTCTGGTTATAAGTTACTTTCCATACTAAGGAAAAGTTTAATAATTCCTTTCCATTACAGCCCAATGCACAATTAGGGGAGCTGTTCAGTGTACAAAGTCGCAAAGTACAAAAAAGAAAATGGTTAAAACCCCAAATTCAAGTCACATAGGAGAATTCATGTGCCTAACTCAGGGGTGTCCAAACTTGGGAACTTTTAAGACTTGTGGACTTCAACTCCCAGAATTCACCAGCCAGCGAATGCTGGCTGGGGAATTCTGGGAGTTGAAGTCCACAAGTTTTAAAGTCCCCAAGTTTGGACACCCCTGGCCTAACTGAAAGTAAACAAATGAAAGACACAAAGCCAAAAGCAAACAAAGAAAATGTGATTGAACTAGACCTCCTGTGATAAAAATGAATGGCATTTGGAGAGACGGTTTCGGTGCTCGGCAAAGGGCTTAGGCAGGTTTTCCCAAAACAGCAACTTTCCTTTGAGTCTGTAGTTGCCAAAGCTGAACTACGAGATTTGCCAGATTGGTTAAGAAATTGCTCCCATGACGATCTCTTCCCTCTTGCCCTTGGACCCAGAATCACATACTGTAGGTTGCAAATACCATATGCCCTCTAATAGTCCTCCTGAGCAGAGAAAACCCTGTGGAGATAAAATCCAGGTTGCTCACTTAAGTCATTAGGTCCGTTTCATGCTCATTAACTGGCTAAAGCTTGAAAGGAGCATGTCTTTTGCTTAGCCCTTCATTGCCGCCCCCTCTGGACACTGTCTATTCCCAGGCCTCTGGACATTGCATATTCCCTCATCTCCTCTGGTGGTTTCAAGCCTTATTTGAGGGTAGGCTAATCCCATCACAATCTTTCTCAGGCCAGGTAGACTACAGAATGAGCAACTGCAATGCCCTTTGAAGTCATTACTGACCCTCAGGGGGCTGAAGAGGCCTTGCTAAGTGGTTTGTGCTTTTTCAACCCGTATTATGTGTTCCTGAGACTCCTTTGCATGGACAAGGGCATAAGGGAGCTTAAATGGCCTGTTGAGTATTCATTAAAGAAAATACTTTCATAGGAAGAAGAAGACCAAAAGAAATTATCCCAAATGATTAGAGCACAGGACTACAGTCTTTTTTTTTTTAAATCATGCTTAAAACATGATTTGTGAAACTTGGTGGGTAACTTCCAGTCAACTCCCTTAAGTGACCTTTTGAAATAAAAAGATTCATCTGACAAATGACCACATTTTGAATACCATGTATAGTTGTATCTACTGCACTGCAGAAAGGATATTGCAGAGCCCCCAAACCAGAGTTGGGTTCCAACCTGTATGGTCCGGTTCGGCCGAATAGGTAGTAACTCTGGTGGACATGTGACCATACCGGTTCTATCCTTGGCAGCGTCATCTTGATTTTCTGTTTTGCACATACGTAGAACAGCCTTCATTGAAAAAATATTATTTTTTTCCCTTTTTAAATGTTGTGCGCATAAGCAGACCATTTATAATGCAAATGCAAGCATGCATGTAGCAAAACTTTTTTGGCATGCATGCCGCCAAAACTGTTAGTAATGGTGGCAGGAAACTACCCCTGCCCCAAACATGTAGAAAACACACCCCACTAAGACGTTTGGAGGGATCGGCTTGTTGCATTGAAATGGACTGTCAGAATTTCGAACTCTTCAGAAATGATAAAAACGATTTATTTTTTTCCCACAGAAAAGGGGAGGCAGTAAGTAGGCTGGTCCCCTTTGCTGTACATCTAGCTTTTTAAAGTGTGTTGGTCTGTATTTGTTACACTATGAAGACAAAAAAAAATAATTCTGTCTTGCAAACTCTCACCAATATACAGAAGTGGTACAATTATGGTAGCTATTTGTCTAGTTCAATTCCCAAGTCTTCCTAGGATTGATAAGATAACAGATGGAGCAGGATTAGGAAATGGAGGCACCTGGACTCATTATTAATGTCTTCCTCCTCGATAAACTATAAAATCATCCAAGCCAGCTATAGAGGTTGTCAGATTGTTTTAAAGATAAGGAGTGCCATCTGAAATCATTCCGCAATGCAGAGTTACACATGTGACAAAACTATGCCAGTATATATGACCCTGCATAGGGCCTAGTGTTGGGGAAAGGCAAAACCTATGCTGCCTTTATAGATTGGAGGTATTTTTCTAGTCCAGCTTCCAGATTCCTTGTCACTCATAATATCGGATGAAATGCTTCATGAACCAATCATGCAGCTGCCCTGAAAATCTTCCAGAGGAGCCGTCAAACACCCTATTAACACACTTACTGACACTGGTCACAGATGACTGTCTTTCTAACATGCCAGACTCTGAAAATTATAAATAGTTTTGTTGGAGGTTTCCTTGAATACGAACGCACTAAACAAATAATGCTGTGTATTAATGTAAAACTCCTATTTTGTGTAATGGAGCTAAATGTAGTGTGGCCTTAGTTTGGGAAATGTAGATGCATGATTCATTTATTAAGCCAAAAGATTTATCAATACTTAGCAATATAAAAAACGTTATGATTATTAGACTGATGTTTGCTTGTGCACAGAGATGTGTGTGTGTGTGCGTGTGATTTCTTGAATATTTTCCATACATGAAATATTTTCTCAAGCTATTAATGTTCCTGTTCTTTGTGGACATTATGTAATATTTCAAAGCTGCTCCTTTCCAATCAGCATCAGGGATTATTATGAACACTTTATGAATCATTGCATTCTCACCATCCTTTATGAGTATGCTTGAATCAAAAATACACACAGGTACTGTTTTATGATTGGCACAGCTTTGATTGGCTTTTCTCATTTATCAAGTTATAATGCATTTCAGAAATCTACTCAGAAGACAATACTCTGAATTCTCAGCAGAAATAAAAATTTGGGACTGAATTTATTTAAGTGAAGGTTTTGTAGAGATGCAGGCATAAAACACTTATTTTATAAATACTAGAGGCTGATAGAGGCTGGAACTGCTATCTTAGAAAATATATGAAATAACTGTGTACTCTGGCATGCTAGTGGGGAGAAAACACAGTAACTATCATATCAATCTATCTGTCTGTCTGTCTCTCTTTCTGTCTATCATCAATCATGTTTCCCCTAAAACAACACCCACCCCAACAAGAAGCCCTACCATGTTTTTGAATGCATATGCTCAAATTAAGCCCTACCACCCAAATTAGCCCCATTTAAGACTCTGCCCACCCTGGGGTGCAGGGGGTGGGCAAGGTAAAAATTAAGCTAGTTGGGCATGGGGGGGTGGAGCTACCTTACTTACCAGACCTCACATACCCAAACACCTTCCTCGCCTCCTTCTGCAGCTGTTTCTTCTGCAGCCCACTTCTTCTGCGGCTGCTTGCCACTGCTCACACGCATTGCCCATGGCCTCCATTTAGCTATCAGAGGCCTTCCGGAAAGTCCTCTGCAACCAAGGAACAAGGTCTGGATTGACAAGCTCTCAACCACCGGCCTCTATTTTGCTGTCAGAGCCTTCTGGAAAACCCTTTGCAACTGATAACAGAGCTTTGGATCAATCTGGAGCTCTGTTATCGGCTGCAGAGGGCTTTCCAGAAGGCCTTTGATGGTGAAATGGAAACCAGAGGGGCACCATGGCCATCAATACGGAGCCCATTTTTCAGCTGCAGGGGGCTTTCCAGAAAGTTCTGATGGCAGCGGCAATTGGCCTCAGAACTGGGCTGTCAGTGGGCTCCTGCTAGGTGGGGCTGTTAGTGCTGTGGTGGCGAAGTGAGTCAATAATTACACCCACCTGAAAAGAAACCCTAGCCATTTTTTCGAGGGTCAAAATAAGACTGGGTCTTCTTTTGGGGGAAGCATGGTATCTATCATAAGTCTGTCTGTCTGTCGGTCTATCATCTATCTATCTATATCTAAAAGGTCATGGTGGCACAATGGTTAGAATGCAGAATTTCAGGCTAACTCTGTCCTCAGCCTTCTGAGGTCCGTAAAATGAGGACCTTGATTGTTGAGAGGCAATATCCTGACATTAGAAACTGTGTAGAGAGTGCTGTAAAGCACTATGAAGCAGTATATAAGTTCTAACTGCTATTGCTATTGCTATCTAGCAATCAAATTTATATAGCCCCACCCACCCACCCCCATTTCACCAAAGCAACTCTGGACAGCACATAACAATCAGATTAAAAATGAAAGCAAATATAAAATTTGAAAATCCATATGAATAAATATTATAAAAATGAAAAATGCAGACCATAGAAAAGGGAGGATAAAATTGCCAACTCAACAACAGAACCATCTGAGCAAGTCTCCGGTTGCCAGGGAACCCCAGGCCTTACAACATAGCCAGGTCTTGCCAATCCCCAATTCAGCATCAAAGAGATGTCACATGAAGGACATTTTTTCTTCCAAACCCTAAATAAAGCAATATGTTTCTCAACACCATGGTCCTTAATGTTATATAAAGGAGGTGAATCTAGTTTAGCATAAGAAGAATGATTCCAGGTAGCTACTTGAAGAAAGAGATAGGCCAAGTGCTTCCACAATTATATTTCTTCTCCTAAACTCTCCTTTTATTTATTTTACTGGGGGGCAAATGAAGTACACAAGTGCTTAAACCCTGAGAAGGCATTAATTTTCCCCCTTCCTCCAGATCCAATTTATTCTATTACTAAATAGTGCCAAAGGTAATGTATTTAAAAGAGATGTTGAAGTGATCAGGTTGAAATTTATGTTCACTAAAGGAAAGAGGTGGCTTAATTGAATTGGTGCACTTAACTCATTAACCCTTTGCCTCTAGGACTAATAAGGATGAATCCTGGGTTGTTAATAATTGCAATGGCACAAAGTTGTTCTTTTCATTGCTGTTTAGAAAAAAAGAAAGAAAGAGGGCCAGAAGAATTAAAAAAAGAATGGAAGGGGAAATTGCTTAGCCAGGTGAAATTGGTTCACAACCAACTGAATATCAGGTTATTTTCTTTCTTCTTAAGATGTAAATGAGGACAGGTGAGAAATTCATTTATTCATAATTTTATTAATTTATTTCAATTCAGTTCTTCTCCAAGCACATAGGGCAATTGGAACATACTGACATGAGTAAATCTACAGTTTTCCATATTTTAGAATGTTTTTTAACCACTTAAGAAAATATCCTCAGTGGTCCAATTTGGGCTACATTAATGTCCAAATGCAGTCATCTTTGCTATAAGATGACTGCATTTGCTATGATATGCAGTCTTTTCAACATATGATTCCAGAAATTAAATGGATTTTTTATGAGAGTCCCATTCAATGAGGGGTTAAATGAACATATCCTAATCTAATGGTGCCACCTCCACATGACACTTAGGATACATATATGAGCATCTTTATATCTCTCTGTTTGGGTATCAGTCTGAAAAAAATAACAAAACAAAAAGTAATAGAATAGTGATAATGCTAACTACACACCTACTAGTGATAAAGTAGATTACAACTTAAGGGGGGGCTATTTTCCCCCTTTAGTTTTTTTTAAATCTATTAGACAATGCAATAACTTTGCTGAAATACTTAACAATGCCATTTCCTTTTTTACTGCCTCATTAAAAGTAATATTTATGCAATAGTGAAATAGAGCATGAGAAAATGGTCTCAAAAATCAGGTTATCAAAACATGGTTGCCCAGATAGGTAAAAATTGTCCATGTTACAGTACATTCAAGGCCATCTGCTTCAGATGGAATCTACCCAACCATCACATTCAGTTAAGAGAAAGTGCTATCAGTAGTTACCTCTGCAAAGTTTAGGTTATAGGATGGTTTTCTCAGTAGCAGCCCCTTACTCTGGAAAAAGTGGGTTCCCATTATTTGCCCTAGCTTCTATTCACCTAGCAGTTCAAAAGCATGCAAATGTAAATAGATAAATAGGTATCACTTCAGTGGGAAGGAAACAGCAATCCATGCACCTTTGGCATTTAATCATGCTGGCCAGAAGTGGGTTGCTCTCTGTTCAGCCCGGATCAGGTGAACCAGAAGTAGGAGTGATGGGAGGCTCCGCCAATCCACCCAGATGCTTCTGCGCATGCGCAAAAGCATTACATGCATATGCAAGTGCATGTGGGAGCACTCCCAAACCGGTAGTAAAAAAAATGGCAGTCCACCACTGATGCTGGCCACATAACACAGAAAATGTCTTTGGACAATGCTGGCTGCCCCAGGTAAGAAACGGAGATAAGCACCGCACCTCTAGATTCAGGGATGACTGGACAGGAGAAACCTTTACCTTTGCATTTTCATATTTTTATTATTGAAAACTGCCAGAATATAGTAATTTTTGTAAATAAGGAAACAAACATGGCCTTCTCTTTGCAGCCTGTAGTGCTTTTCCAGAAGTAATGCCAAAAGCAACTGGACACTTATCATCCTCCTCTTCTAGTAACTAAGAATTCAACTGTGAAAACAAAACTCATGAAAATTAGGAAAGGGCAAAATACTTTTACAAAATCTTGTCCTTAGACAATCTCACAAGCTGAGGTTCAGGTTGATGCTTTGTAGCCCCATTACCTATTTCTTCACATCTTTCTTTCCTCCTTTTAGAAGATGTTCTAGTCATATTTTTATAAATCAATATTTAGCCTGTCCTAACATTCAAATGGCTAAGCTGCCTTAATCAATGCTTCTTTCAAAGGGTATGAAATTAAAAAACAATGTTCCTTCCTCAAAAAAAAAAACATCTATAAGATGAAACTAAAATGTATTCTACTAGAGAGTTACAGAGCCAATGAACTCCAGTTAAATTGGATCTAGGGATCAAATGCATGTTTGGTAGGTCAAGCTTCAAATCAGGTTACTTTCTTGTCATTCAGAACTAATTTATTAAAATGATGAGATTTAGATCTCTGTAGAAATATTGGTCTTTTTTTGATACAGCAATATATCATGCAGGATGTTAAATGTGTGGTTTGAATATTCCTTTCTTTTCTTTTTTCTTTTCTTTATGCAAACCTCTGACCCCATTCTCACACATTGATCATATTCAAAAATCATGCTTCTTGCAACAAAAAAGCATTTTTAAAAAGTCCTTTTTCTGGCAATCTAGGGTAACCATATGACCTTTATTACAAGGCAGTGAAGGTCTTTTTACTAAAACACTCACTGTTTGAGGAGCTGTACAGTCTAAATCCAATTTATTTGCATATGGATTCAGAATATTTGCATTTCATGTACCAGGATTAGAATGCTCTGCATGGAGCATGTGTAGGGTTAGATGAAAGAGCAGTAGCAAGGATGGTGGGCCACTAAGAAGTATAGGGATGAAATAGTTTATACCTTCCCTCATTAAGCAGAATACTGAAGATGGCTAACTCTTCCTGTTCATCTGCCTGCCTGCCTGCCCTTCTGCATATCTATCTATCTATCTATCTATCTATCTATCTATCTATCTATCTATCTATCTATCTATCTATCTATCTATCTATCTATCTATCTATCTATCTATCTATCTATCTATCTAAATAAAGTGGGAGTCCATGGCTTCTTTACACTGGCTCTTAATTAAATAGCTAGCTTGCTTGCTCTACTTTTTCATCTGGATAATATTAACCATACCTTCTCTTCTTCATTACTGCTCTATGGATGCTATATTTGGCTGTCTTGGTTGTAAGAGGACTGGGGGATCATAGGCATGTTCTGTCTGGTCTACCATACAAATATCATTGTTCATATGCACTAGCCCATAAAAAAAACCTATTGATGGGCTGTGATGGCAAACCTATGGCACATGTGCCACAGGTGGCACGTAGAGCACTCTCTGCAGGCACATGAGCTGTTGCCCCAGCTCAGCTCCACTGCACATGTGTGCATGCCTCCCACTGTCCAGATAGGTTTAAGGTCTCTGCTGCACATGCATAGGGGCAGGGTGCATGCAGGAGATTTGCAGGGGTGGGGGCATGTGGGGGAAGCGAGTGCATATGTGGGGGTGGGGTATGCGGGGGAGTCACATGTGCATTCTCAGGGGTCACATGCGCATGTGCAAGGGATGGGGCTTACATGGGGGGTTGCACATACATGCAACCCTGGGTCCTTTGTGGAGAAGGGCGGGATATAAATTTAAATAAATAAATAAAATAAATGGGGAGGGATGCATCAGGGGAGTCACACATGCATGCACAGGGGGCGGGGTGTGGGGCGGTGTCACACATTGCACTATGGGTGTGTGTGCATGCACGCTTTCGGAACTCAGCACCGAAAAGATTAGCCATCACTGGGCTAGTGGGTCAATAGTATGGCCTTTTTGCTAACTGAACAAAAGCAAAGCAGATAAAATTAAATGTTGAGACTCTAGAAAGAGTACAGAGAAGAACAGCAAAGATTATTAGGTGATGAACAGTTGCAGGAAGTGGGTATGTCTATTCTCCAATCCTGTTTCTAATTCATTATTGTGCCCTGGAATGTCAGTTTTAGCATAAGCAAACCTTATGAGCTACGTCTCCTATCATTTTTAGCCATAGATTCACAAAGTAGTTCAAAATATCTGAGGCACTAAGCGGGATTAGCCATACCACATTCAGGCACATCTTTTCAAAAAACTTGCTTTAAAACCAGTAAACAATGCAAAGGAATATATTCTTGCTAAGAAAATATATCGTCTTTCACTTGGATTTGAAAATGTGTTTTGCAAGTGTATAATCAACTTGCCAAACCACAGTTTCCCCCTTCAGATCTGATGTTTAATGCTGTACAGGAAATATTTTGATATTAGTGTGGCTGTCATCATCATCATCATCATCATCATCATCATCATCATCATCATCATGCCAAATGTTATTGTCACTTTCCTCCATATTTTTTGACGAACATTATGATATATTACCTCACTTCATTGCTATTTATATGATTTCATAAATCCTACAGATGATAAGTTTAGGCATACTAAGGTGTCCCCATGAAGCAACATATGAAGTACAGTGTAATCATATTAAGATAATTTGGATTCTGGAAGAGATTTAGAGATTTGAAATGGTTCAAAAATACAATATTATATTATATTAGTTACAGGCCTCTATCTTCATTCAGAAGTGTAGAACATGACCAATAACAAATATCTTCAACCTACCCAGGAGCATCAATGATATATTTTCTGAACTTTCTAGTTTCATTTTTATCATTTTTAGAATATTGGAATCTCAGTGAATAAATTTAAATCAATTCTGCTTTGTCACCTCCAGGTTGCCAGTGTTGGGAAGGGGTGTGTGTATGTGTGTGTGTGTGTGTGTGTGTGTTTAGAATAGGATAAATGAAAAGCAAGAGAGGATTTGGTGGGAAGAGCTGTTTCGATAGCAAGCATAATCTAAATACCTGAACATAAAACTTAATACCTAACAAAATAGCGGAATAGTAATGTTTTTGCAAATTTTTGCCTTTACTGATAGACAGGAAGCTTTGTAGTTGCTGTGATCCAGTGCAACATGAGGGAAACAATAAAAGGAGCAGATTTTATATGTTTCTACTTTGAAATGAAAACTTCATGAATTTCTCGCCTTCAATCTAAGGTGGCCATTAAACATTTATCCATTTGATATATTTATAGTCCATTGCAAATGTGCTCAAGTCGTAAGCAATAATAAAATAGAAAATAAAATACTAGATGAATAATCCAAATGTAATATTAAAATAGATGGCCGATAGAGATGGATGTTTCCTACACTTTCTCACCTACAGTATCTTTTTTCTTCTGATTATGAGATACAGATAGGGTCTTCTTTAATTTTCTGACAGATGTGAGACTAAAAAAATTCATCTGAATGCCACCAACACTGTCGGAACCACCTGATAGGCTGCATTCTCTTTCTATATTCCATTTTCTTTCTCTATTGATTTTTAAAATGATTTGAAAGAACCTCAGAACCTGTAGGAACACAAGCACAGCACCCTTCCCTGGTTTAATGACTTGTATATCAATCATAATTTTTAATGAGTTGACTCCTTAAAGCAGCAATATCCATTTTTGGATCTGGCCCATAACCAGAAAAAAAAATCAGTTCCTCCAAAGAATTCCATTGCATTCTGAAATCTGTTCCGATTCATGTGCAAAGCATGTGTAGTTGTAGATATAAATCTTGTGGAAAGTTCTATATCCCCAAACACCAAACCGTCATGTAGTAAAAAAAAAACAACTAAGAAATGTAACACAACTCTATATGAGTAACTTGTTACTATCAATTGCTACTGGCTTTCCAACCAATGAGGAATAATTGGTTGATGAATGAAAATGGAAGAAAGAAGTGGACCATAAACTGGATTTTCGTGAAACTGGATTTTTGTGAATTCAGATGGAAAGAATGTCAGATCCAATGGATTGAAAATGGTGCAGGAGAAAAGTATCTGAGAAGGATGAGAAATCCTGCTAAGCAAAAGATTGAACACCTGAATACAAGCAAATCCTACCAGATTGGAAAATAGGAGATATTTAAGGATATTAGTGTAGACAAATGCAGAGCACTCTAAAATACTCAAATTAATACTTATAAAAAATCAAACATAGACAAAATAGAAAGATGGGTGTATTACCAAAGAAAAATATAATTGAGAAATTGTAAAGATTATGCCAACTTTGAATAAGCTGAGGCTAAGCTCCACTGAAGATGTTACCTAGCCTGGTTAATGAAACATTCAGAAACCAATCCACAAGCTCAGAGAATGAACCTTCAGCCTCATTCTACACCCATGCTACAGATATTCACAACTATTGTGAGCTGGGACTTGTAATAAATTCTCAAAATAATAATAACAAAAATATTTGAGTAAGTCAGAAACAAAAAAGAGGAAAAAATTTTGTAAATATGTTGTGAAGAAAAGCGTGGTAAACTAGAATTTGGTGAAATTAGAATGCAGAATATTTTAATTTATATTTCAACTGTCTTTTTCTCAGAACTGAAACAATCCCTACTGAGATATTCTTGTGCCACCAGTGGAAAGAGGGTGCTACATCTCAGAATAGATCTGGGAAAGGTCAAAGAACCCTTAAATATTTTGAATGAATGTGTCTAGGGCCAGATGAATTCTAGTGCAGGTACTAGTAGAGGTGATTGTAGATTGTAGAACTGCTAACTCTTTGAAAAACCTTGGAGAATTGACAAAGTTGGAGACGACTGGTGGAGACCAAATGCTTGTATCTTCAATAAAGGGAAGGAGGAGGATCCAGGAAAGTACAGACCTGTCAGCTTGATTAATATATTTGGCAAGGGTCTAAAGCAAATATTAAACAGCATATAAGTTTGCAGCAATTAACAAGTGGCAGCATGCATGGGTTTGTCACACACACAAAAGTGTGTAAGACCTATCGACCAGTTGCCTCATAAAGAAAAGTTCCCTTTCATTGAAGGCCTCCAAATGACCAGTCCAAAATGCTTCAGTAGATCCTTAAGGGAATAAGAGTTTGCATTAGATACCTCTAAAGTTATTTCCAGTTCCATGATTACATTGTAAAAATGTGAAGCATCCAAATATGTTTCTCTTTCAGAAAGAGAAAAATGAGAAGAAAATCAGCTATAGAAGTATTGAAAACATAATCTGCAGGAGAGTGGCATCCAGCTTTATAAACAGTGAAACAATGGTTGAGGCTCCATTCCACTTCCAGATCTCCAAACATAATAGCAAAGACATTTCTTTGGGGTTTTCCAGAAAGCCAAGAAAAGATTCTAATCTAATCCATGGGAAAAGATAATCCAAAGAACAGGTGCTAGGGCAGAAAAAGTTCTCCCTTTATATCTCCTCAGATGACATTTCTTAGTAGACCAAGCTTTTAACATGCCCCTTTTGCAGAAAGATGTAATTGAGGGAAGGCAGTCCTTCCAATAGCCCTCAAATAATTTAGAATTCTAATGAGATTCCTTTTTTATGGCATTCTCCTACTTTTTGCTCTCTCTCTTTTTATATTGCAGCCTGGTAAGGGCAGCTTAGTCTGGCAGCATTTTGCACTGATCCAGGAGAAAGCCTATTTTCCATTGAAATGCTAATGGGAACGTAAACTGTATCGTCTGCATCTCCTTTGGGCCCACATATAATTTACACATAAAATGAAACTGCACATGCCCTTGTTTCTTCACATATTTGTTTAATTATCTTTCTTTAAAAGCTTTTTTTTTCAATTAATTTTCAATTAAAAAAAGAAATTTAAAAAGTCAGTTTATCCACATACCTGATAATTAAATAATGTTTGGGGAATAATTAGATGATCTAATAAAGGAAATCTGTCCAGCTGTAACATAACTAACACTCGGCAAAGATTTTTCTAATAACTCCTCACTGTGTAGCGTGTTAACTAAGATGACCACATGCAAACAGAGCATGGTTTCTGCACTTTGAGTACTTGTGCCAAAGACATTTCAGCAGCTGCGGCTTTTCATGCAACAGCTAGAATACTGGAAAGTTTTTTTTTAATGTTATGATTAATAAACAATAAAGATGACAGGGTTCCTAGCCCTAACCTTAGCAATACCATTTGTTGTATGCCTAATGATCTGACTTCCCCCTCCTCCAAGTTCTCCAAAAAAACAGTGAAAAATTTACTTAGGAAAATATTAATTTGTTGTTACTTGCGAAATCAAGTCTGACCCGTTGTGACCCCATGGACAGTGTTTCTCCAGGCCTTCCTGTCCTCTACCATCCTCTGGAGTCCATTTAAGTTCACACTTACTGCTTTGGTGACTCCATCCAGCCACCTCATTCTCTGTTGTCCCCTTCTTCTTTTGCCCTCAGTCTTTCCCAGCATTAGGCTCTTCTCCGGTGAGTCCTTCATTCTCATTTGGTGGTCAAAGTATTTGAGTTTCTTCTTCAGGATCTGGCCTTCTAAAGAGCAGCCAGGGTTGATCTCCTCTAGGACTGACCGGTTTGATCTCCTTGCAGTCCAAGCAGACTTGCAGGAGTCTTTTCCATCACCATAGTAAAGCCTCAATTCTTTGGCGCTCAGCCTTTCTTATGGTCCAATTTTCACATTGCAACTGGGAAATATTAATAGAACTGAAAAACATTAATAGAATACAATAAAACTAATAATATGCATATTTTGCAAAGATACAGTGACCTTAAATGACTAAAAAAAGTTGATATCTAAACATTTGTAACATTGCTCTTAAAAGAGTAGGTTCGTATACAAAATGGCAATGTCTTGAGTGCATTTAAAAGTTCCAGTAAAATGTTTTAAGTTGACCGTTGTTTTTTTTTACACAATGAACAATAAAGAAACAATAGAATCTTAAAATTGGAAGAGATAATTTATGCCATGCCAAATGCATTCTTTACTTCAGGTATCCATCTTGAAGAATTCTAGAGTGCTCAGACTCTTCTTGACCACATTCAATGACTATATCCTCTTTGAGCTGTTGGTTCGACTGTAAAACTGGTCTTATTCTTATCTGGTTTCCTATAATTTAAATTCATCATTCTGTGTCCTGCACTGTGGAATAAGAGAAAGCAACTTTTATAATCTGCTTCAGAATATATGTGACATCCTTTTCTGATTATTTGAAAAATGTTCTTGGGTCTACCAGTCTTCGAATCATTTTGGAAAACAAACATATCCAGTTCCTGCAATCTCTCCTAACAGTACTAAGTTACTGGACCTCGGATCATCTTTGTTTTCTTTTTTTTGGAATCAGTTTTAGTTTGTCTAAACTTTCTCAAAGTATAGTGTCCAGGGTATCATTTGACCAATTTAAAATAAAGCAAAATGTTTACATTCTATGATTTGGAAACTGTATTTCTATTGATACAGCTCAGAAGGCAAACTAAACATGAGCTATGCCATCACACTGCTGGCTCACACTCAACTTGTAATCAATTACTATTCCAAGATCTTTTTGACAAACAGCATTACCCGCTCATGTCTGCCCCATACTCTATCTGTGGATTTGACCTGTGTTTTTGAAGTGAAGAACTTTGCATTCTGTGCTGAATTTCATTTCTACTTACAGCACATTTTCCCAACTTATCAAGATGGCATTGAATTTTATTTTTATCAGACTACCAGATGTACAGTACTACCCAATTTTGAATTAGCTGCAAGTCTGAAAACCTTGCCTTCCATCACATCTTCTAAGTCACTAATAAAAACACTGAAGAGCAGAGAACCTGTGACTGATGCTTTTAATATCCCACTTGGACCACCTTTTTTCCAAGCGGATGGGGAATGAGTGATGAGCACACTTTCTTTTTCCAATCAGCTATGTATTTGTCATGTCAATTAATTGACATGCCATCAAACCCACACTAAACTAACTTGCTAATTGGCATGTCAGTGAGTACTTTGTCAAATGTTTAGCTTAAACTTGGGTAGATTATCTTTCCTGCATTCCCACAATTCATAGAGACAATTATCCAGGTTTTTTTTTTAAGGAGATAAAATTAGTCTGGCAAGATTTGTCCTTGTCAAGCCCATGCTGACTTCTAGTAATTAGTACATTATTTTCAGAGTGCTTACATATCATTCTCTTTATAATCTGCTTCAGAATCTTCCTAGTTATGAGTGTTTCCCTCTTTCTTTCTTGTTTTTTAAGCTAGAGGTAGCATTTGTTATCTTCTAGTCACTGGCACTGCTGCAGGACTTCTCAAAACCAATACATAAATTCAGCAAGCCCACCAGTGCTGTTGGATACAATTCATCTAATTCTAGATATTTAAGTCCATTCATAGCAAAGAGCTATTTCCAGATCCTGCTTCTATCCTGGTGGAAATGGTGAAACATTAGCTTAGAATATTTTTTGAAGAAGACTGAAACAAAAGAGAAGTTACGTTGCACTGTCTTTTCTTTTTCATCTCTTAATATTTTCCTTCTTCACTGAGCAGCTGAAATATTCATTCTTTTATTCTGAGTATGATTATTCTTAGCATCCTGAGGTTGCTCATGATACTAGTTCTAGAGCTCTGGTTTAAATATTTGAAACCACACTTTCATTAGTTCCTTTTTTTAGAAAACACATCCAACCTGACCTGCTTTCCCTATTAGTTTTCTCCTAGTGTGGCATCTTAGTGATCCCTGCTCTGTGTTTATTAAAATCCACTTGTTTTGGACATTCACTGGGAAACCAGCATGTTGCCCTCTGTTCTTCACATTTCACAGTAGGTGCAAATTCACTTCATAGTGGCTGCTAATTGCTATCTAATTTTTGTAAAATTGTCCAAGAGAATTATTTTAAGGCTTTTGTATTAT
The DNA here is from genome assembly GCA_039707465.1 of Rhabdophis nuchalis. NCBI lineage: Eukaryota > Metazoa > Chordata > Lepidosauria > Squamata > Natricidae > Rhabdophis > Rhabdophis nuchalis. The sequence goes on along the minus strand of CM077643.1, from coordinate 60,542,026 downwards.
AATTATGAACATACATTGCTGTTGGTTAATATTCTCTTTCAACCTGTGTACCTTTCTTTGATTATTCTATAGATTGAGTGGCAGGTAGCAATCAGTATGGCTACAATTTTAGTTAGGAAGCCAGTTAATGCAACAGGCTTTAGAGCAAATGATGTAAAACTCAACATCAGAGGGCAAAATAACTACTTTTATTTGTAATGTTTATACACTACAAATACACTGCAATTTACAAAATCAACAACCTTAACAATTGATTAGCCAAATAAAACAATCCTGCCTCTTTTCATACGGCACCAAAGATTTCCATATGACTCTTCATCTCTGAGTTTATTTGCTTAATTAAGTGGACCTTTGCCCAAGCACCCGCCCTCCGTATTCCAACATTTAGCCTCATCCAAACCCCCAGAGATTAAACCTGCAGGTGTATTGGATAGGATGGCAAAAATCCAACTTGGAAGATCCTGGAACATTCAAACCGGTACATCTTAAGACAGCCAAGATTTGTTAAATGTACAGAACAGATTGTTATTCCAAACACCAAGCAAAACTCTTCAAACATGACCATTTTGGGATTAGAACATTTTTCATACACCTACTTTTCAAAATCAGTCTGTTTACTTCAAGCTAAATTGTTTGTAAAAGCAGCCGGGGTTATTGTGTTGTGGAAGGCTTTAGGCTTCCAAGAATTGCAGGCTGAAGTTCATTTAGGATTGATGCAGGAATCAGCAATATGAGACCCATGGGGAGTGGAACACAACCAATAAGTACCCTCAAATCTCTGCCTTCCCCGATAAACATACATTCTCAATGTGTTTGAATATTAGTAGCTCGAGTTGTTACTTGGTAGTTAATCTTGACCTCCAAGCTTGGCGATTTGGTTTCAAATGTTTCATCACCATTTGAAAAGTGAGTCATGGTCAGGTTTTGGCTTGTTCAATAGTTTGAGTGGCTGGCTGTTGTTACGGAGATGTGGTCCTATTTCTTGTGAGACGATGGGTTATAATTTTGCTGTTGCGTAGTGGGTTGCTTGTTTGTTCATTTTAAATGCAACTTCAGGATCGTTGTTGATGTGGTTCTTTCATTCTCAGCAATAGACTGGGTCAATGTCAATGTGTGTGCTTATTGACTTATTAGTGGAAAACCGGCCTTCAAGTAATTCTCTTTCTCTCCTTGATTTTGCCTGGGTTACAACTGTGGTCCCAGTTAGATCAGATTTGTGACCTTCTGAATCTTCGTGGACTGACATGAGGGATAATGGGTCATGTCTTTTGATAGCCAGGAAGTGTTCATGCAGTCTGGTTGATAGCTTTCTTCCTCTTGGTCCAATGTAGTTCTTTTCACAGTTGCTGCACTGGATTCGGTATATGATGCCTGAACTTTGGTTTCTTTTTTTCTGCCCTTTTGGTTTTCAGACAGGATCTCTCAGGCAAGATCTATCTGAGAGATGAGGGTGGTTTGTGGGCTTATATGACATTATGTTGGCGCAGAAGTCTTGCTATCTTTTTTTGAGACATTCTGTATGTAGGAGATTATGATTCATCTGATTGTTGTTGTTCCTGTCATTGCTTTGAGTGTTTGCATTGTTTGTAGGTAGGCATCTGTGGATGAAGTTTGGTGGGTTTCTCTCGAAGACTTTGTTTTTGTTCGGCTGATTTGGCCTCCATGGTGTTACAATGGGATTCCACCCCCCCCAAACAGTGTTCTGACAAAGCATTCCATGTGGCATTTTGGGTGGTTGCTGTGAAAGTTGAGGATTTGATCTGTAGACCATGACTCACAAGCACCCAGATAAACAACCCTAGTCCCAATCTGCATCACACAAATGGTACTTAAAAGCTAAAGATTATAGCCCAGCAACAACAACCAGTCAATCAGTCCAAAATCAGACCATGACTCAGAAATATCCAAAAAACCAACATTCAGACTAATTTGCATATTTAAAAAGGTATTTAAAGACCCGTGTTCTGTCAGACAAGTAGAATTCAAAACACATTGATGATGTCTCCTCGAATGGCAACCAAATTGCCAACCTCAGAGCTCAAACCAACAGCCAATACATTCTCAACATTTTTATATAAAATTTCATGTTACTTCAATTATGTCCACACTGTATCAAAGTCCAAATGCTAGTTGTTTTTGGTGCTCAGATCCTTGTGGCAAATTGCATCGTGATGAGCAGGTGTTGAAAACATTCTTGATCCTTAAGCCCATTAATTGATAATTTTAATAGTTTTAAGCAAAGCCAGACAATATAAAGGGGGGGGGGAGTAAGTCTATAGTGTTATTATATACAATGCAATGCAATGCAATACAATACAATAGCAGAGTTGGAAGGGACCTTGGTGGTCATCTAGTCCAACTCCCTGCCTAGGCAGGAAACCCTTTACCATTTCAGACAAATGACTATCCAACAACTTCTTAAAGACTTGCAGTGTTGGGAAATTCACAACTTCTGGAGGCAAGCTGTTCCACTGATTAATTGTTCTAACTGTCAGGAAATTTCTCCTCAGTTCTAAGTTGCTTCTCTCCTTGATTAGTTTCCACCCATTGCTTCTTGTTCTGCCCTCAGGTGCTTTGGAGAATAGTTTGACTCTCTCTTCTTTGTGGCACCCTCTGAGATATCGGAACACTGCTATCATGTCTCCCCTAGTCCTTTTTATTAAACTAGACATACCCAGTACCTTCAACCGTTCTTCATATGTTTTAGTGTCCAGTCCCCTAATCATCTTAGTTGCTCTTCTCTGCACTCTTTCTAGAGTCTCCACATCTTTTCTACATCGTGGTGACCAAAACTGAATGCAGTATTCCAAGTGTGGCCTTACCAAGGCAGTATAAAGTGGTATTAACACTTTATTCATTTAGCATACGTGGGAACACCTCTCGCAGATGAATGCAGAAAAGCAATATGTGGACCATCCTAACTAGGATGAAGGATTCTGAAAGAGGGTAATTTCCAGTTGTATCCCTGAAATAAAAGTAGCTGACAAGCTTGTAAAGGAAACTACATTTAATTGTTAAGAAATCAGATTTTTACAATGGTGCATTAGGCTCCAGTTAGTACAGAATGCGGCCGCGCAGGGGATTTTGGGAGCCTCTCAATATTCCCATGTAACACCTCTCCTGCGTGAGCTGCACTGGCTACCGGTGGCCTTCCGGGTGCGCTTCAAGATGTTGGTAACCATCTTCAAAATGCTCCATGGCACTGGGTCTAGCTACTTATTTATTTTTTTATTTTATTTATTTAAATTTATATCCCGCCCTTCTCCACAAAGGACCCAGGGCGGCGCACAGGAAAATTTAAAAACATACAAAATACAATAAATATAATTTAAAAAACTATTAAATAATCCTATCCTGCGCTAAAACCAAATTTTAAAAACCCAATTTAAAACTACCTAAAAGTCCCCATGGGAGGTTAGGCTAGGCCGGCTTGTTGGAACAAATATGTCTTAAAACATTGGCGGAAGAGGCGGAGGTCGGTGATGGTACGTAAATCAGGGGGTAGGTCATTCCAAAGGGCTGGGCCCGCCACAGAGAAGGCTCTTCCCCTGGGTGTCGCCAGTCGGCATTGTCCGGCCGACGGCACCCTGAGAAGGCCCTCTCTGTGGGAGCGTATCGGTCTAAGGGATGTATGGGGCAGGAGGCGGTCTCGCATATAACTAGGCCCCGAGCCATGGAGCGCTTTAAAGATAGTTGTCAAAACCTTGAAGCGCACTCGAAAAACCACAGGAAGCCAATGCAGCTCGCGCAGGATCGGTGTTATGTGGGAGCATCTAGTGGCTCCCATAATCACCCGCGCGGCTGCGTTTTGGACTAGCTGTAGCTTTCGAGTGCACCTCAAGGGAAGCCCCATGTAGAGAGCATTACAGTAGTCGAGTCGGGACGTCACGAGAGCTTGAGTGACTGTGCGAAGGGCAGCCCGGTCCAGTAAGGGGCGCAATTGGCGCATCAGGCGTACCTGATGAAACGCCCCCCTGGCCACGGCCGCCACATGGTCCTCCATGGACAGCCGGGAATCCAGGAGGACACCCAAATTGTGCGCCCTCTCCACGGGGGCCAGTGTTTCGCCCCCAATGGCCAGAGTTGGTGTAATCTGGCTGAACCGGGGTGCCGGAAACCACAGCCACTCAGTCTTGGCAGGGTTGAGCCTGAGTTTGTTACCACCCATCCAGATCCGTACGGCCTCCAAACACCGGGACAGCACTTCAGCGGCATCGTTGGGGTGGTTTGGGGTGGATATGTACAGCTGGGTGTCATCAGCGTACAGGTGGTACTCCACCCCAAAACCACGGATGATCTCACCCAGCGGCTTCATATATGTGTTGAAAAGGAGGGGCGAGAGGACCGACCCCTGAGGAACCCCACATAAGAGAGGCCTCGAGGTCGACCTCTGCCCTCCCGTCAACACATATTGCGACCGACCAGAGAGGTAGGATGAGAACCACCGCAAAACGGTGCCTCCCAACCCCAACCCCCCCAGTCGGTGCAATAGGATACCATGGTCGATGGTATCAAAAGCCGCCGAGAGGTCTAATAGGACTAGGATAGAGGAATAACCTCTATCCCGCGCCCTCCAGAGATCATCAACCAACGCGACCAATGCCGTCTCGGTGCTGTGACCGGGTCGGAAGCCGGACTGGCGCGGGTCTAGATAATCAACTTCCTCCAGGTGTCGCGGAAACTGTTGGGCTACCACACTCTCGACAACCTTCACCAAAAAGTGAAGGTTGGAGACCGGACGATAGTTCTCTAATAAAGCTGGGTCCAGGGACGGCTTCTTGAGGAGGGGCCTCACTACCGCCTCTTTCAAGACGGCAGGCAAGGACCCCTCACTCAAAGATGCGTTGACAATGCCCTGGAGCCAGCCTCGTGTCGTCTCCCAGGATGCCAGTACAAGCCAGGAGGGACACGGGTCCAATAAACATGTGGTCGCCCTAAGTTTCCTTGACAGCCTGTCCATATCCTCGGTGGTAACAAAGTCAAACTCCTCCCAAGAAGGAACCTCAAGACTAGACTCGGACAGTCCCACAGGACCACTGTCGATGGAGGGTAGCTCATTCCGAATCCGAGTGATTTTCTCCTGCAGATAAATCCCAAATTCCTCTGCTCGCCCTTGCAGAGGGGCTTCCCGCGGCCTCTGATGAAGGAGGGAGCGGGTCACCCCAAACAGGGCGGCAGGGCGGTTATCTGCGGATGCAATAAGGGTGGCACAATACTCACGTTTGGCCACCCTTATCGCCACTAAGTAAGCCCTAATATGGGTTCTCACTAGTGTTCGGTCGGCTTCGGAGCGAGAGGATCTCCATCTGCTCTCTAGGCATCTCTTGTGGCGTTTCATCCCCCGAAGCTCCTCGGTAAACCAAGGAGCCTGGGTGATTCGCCGCCGCAAGAGAGGCCGCAAGGGCGCAACTCGGTCCAAGGCCCCCGCGGCCGCACTTAACCATGCGGCCACTAGGTCCTCAGTCGAGTCGCGGGGCAGGGTCACAGGAATTGGCCCAAGCTCCCTCTGGAACCTTTCCGGGTCCATTAGAAGCCTGGGGCGGAACCATATAGGAATATCCGGTTCCGCCTCCCCGCGGTGGGGTGTAGCGATTGGAAAGTCCAGCCGAAGGAGAGCGTGATCTGTCCATGACAAGGGAGTGATGGCTAGGTCCCCTGTTCCCAGATCACAACTCCACTGTCCCGAGACAAAGATGAAATCCAGTGTGTTTCCTCCCTCGTGAGTGGGGCCTAAAACTACCTGGGTCAGGTCCATGGCCGTCATGGAGGCCATGAACTCCCGAGCTGCTCCAGAGGCTTCGCCTGCCGACGGCAAGTTAAAGTCCCCCATGACTACCAGTCTGGGGGTCTCAACTGCCGCCTCGGCTATCACCTCTAGGAGCTCGGGCAGGGCTGTTGTTGCATAGCGAGGAGCCAGGTATACAACTAACACGCCCAACTGCCTCCCTAGGCCCCATCTCACGCAGAGAGATTCACACCCGGTTGTCTGAGGGACTGTGGTCTCCTTCGGTTCAAGACCTTCCTTTACGATAATCGCCACCCCCCACCCCTCCCTAGGGCCCTTGGCTGATGGAAGGTACGGTAACCTGGTGGGCACATGTCCACGAGGGGCATACCCCCCTCGTGGCCCAACCAGGTTTCCGTTATACCCACCAGGTCCGGGTCCCCCTCTGACACTAGGTCACGAATGAGGGGGGCTTTTTGAACCACGGACCTGGCGTTGCATAACATCAGCCTCGGGCCCCGGGTCTGTGATTCCTGCCCACCTAGTCTGCGATGGGAGAGCGGAGAGTTGGAGCACGTGACCGCCTGAATCCAGCGGCCACGGTCTTCCAACCAATGATGACCATTTCGTCTCCCTCCGCCCCTGCCCCTCCCCAAGACCGAATCGATGGAAAAAGCCACCGGGGAAATGACCCCCCCCTCCCCTTCCTCCGTTTCCCTATTTCCGCCCGCCGGCCTCAATTGCTGTCCCCTCCCTGGACTATTTTTCCCCTCCTCCCTGGAACCCCCTAAAATCCGAATTAAAAACCTCCCTAAAAACCCCCTCAACCTGCGCTTCGCCCACCTCTCAGGAATAATCAATCCGTCATCGAGGTGGGCCCGTGTTAGACAGGAGGGCCAGGCCTGCGAGAGGGGAGACTCCCGCAGGCCAAGGAGGTCGCGCCTAGAGTACATGATAAAAGCCCCCGAGGCAGTCCAAGTCCAGGAAGGCAAAAAACACAAGTCCGAAAAGCAGATAAAGTGGCTAAGTGCAAGGATATATTTCAGGATGGGGGGTAAAGTCAGAATCCAGAGTCTTATGGATGGGGAGATCGAATCCAGTCCCATTACAGGCCCCATCCATCTGTCCTTCTGACCAAAAGGGGCTTAGTTCGTATTTAGTGCCGCATGGCTAATTAGTCCATCATGCGGCCTGATGTAAGATACAGCCCTCTAATGGCCCAGATATTATCAGCCAACCTCCTCCAGTCCCGTGCACTCACTCCAAGATGTTACAGATGTTAAAAGCTCTTCCCGGGTCGTCCTCGGCCAGGTCCACCATTCCACAAAGCGGCTGCAGATGTTCCACGCCAGACTGCTCAACCAGCATATATGTTCAAATTTTCTCCTTCTCCTTCTTCCATTTCCACCGTCTCCAACTTATTCCTTCCCATCTCCATCTCATCACCATCACCGTCCATCTCTCTCGATCTCCGTCCATCGCTCCTTCCATCTCTCTCATTCTCTCTCCTTCTTTCTCTCTCCTCCTCTCTCCTCCTCTCTCCTCCTCTCTCTCCTTCTCCATTTCTTTCTTTCTTTCTCCTTCGCCTTCTCCTTCCTTCTCCATCTCCTTCCTCCAACTCCTCCAACAACACCTTCCTTCCAAACCTCCACACCTTCTCTCACCAGCCTTCTCTTCCAGCCTCCCTTATGAGCAGTCCTCGCCAACACAAGCCGATCGGGATTGGGGATATGTCGGGCACAGGCCAGGGTAGGACCGCACGACCTGCCACTGGTCGTGCGGCCCGATGGTAGCTCTCCTGGCCCGGCCCCATCTCGCAGCCGGCCGATCTTCCGCGTCCTGGCTTTGCGGCCTACCTCTCTTCCTTCCGGCCGCGCCGGGACGCTCTAGGCCGCAAACAGGCCGAGTCGCCTCTCCCGTCTTCTCTGCTCTCCGTCGTCGCCCGCACGGCTCGCCCTTCAGCTTCGGGCGGCTCGGCGCGACGACGGGCAGTTCGGCTCGTCAGGCCAGCCCTCAGTGCTGGTAAGTAGGGGCTGGCGACATCTTCCTGGGGGTGAAACTACCCCCCGGGCTTCTCCCAGCCTCAAAACGCGACCGCCATGTCGCGCATGCGCAGATCTACTTGCAAGACCGCCTCCTACCACATACCTCCCTTCGGCCTGTCCACTCCCACAGGGAGGGCCTCCTTAGGGTGCCATCTGCCGGTCAATGCTGGCGGGCGACCCCCAGGGAAAGGGCCTTCTCTGTGGCGGGTCCAGCCCTCTGGAATGACCTACCCCCCGAACTCCATACCACCACGGACCTTCGCCTCTTCCGCCGACTGCTTAAGATGCACCTTTTCTACCTAGCCGGCCTCGCCTAGATTTGATATAATTATTGCAGATTTAGTGATTGAATTTTAATACTTGTTTTAGTAGTTTTAACTATATTTTAGCACAGGTCATATCTAATTTAATTTCATTTTAATGATATGACCATATTTATTCTGTTTGTCTGTTGTTGTTCTTTTAATTCTTCTGTGCACCACCCTGAGTCCCATTGGGGAGATAGGAGTGGTATAGAAATGGGATAAATAAATAAAAATAAATAAAAATGAATAATTAATGGACAAACTTAAAAAGTATAATGTGTTCTAGAGTTTAGGTCCTGTAAGAAAGCAAAGACAAACCCCTTCTGGATTCTGGCTAAGAAAGCTACATGGATTTGCCTCAAATGAGCTGAGGGAATCTCTGCTCTCCAATGCCAAATACATCCACATAAAGCTTAGGTTAATAAAACACAACATGTTATGCCCAAACAATTAAAAGTCTATTATGGCTTATTATTATGGCCTGCTTATTATGATATTAACTGGATTTCCCACAACACACTGAAGCAGAAACTTTTCATCCCCATTTTAGTCTAGTCTAGTATATTCTGGGAATCCAGCCAGTAAGGGTGCCTCTGCTAAGTGTAGCAATTAGATGTCTTGCTTTTTTACTAGGTTGTAAAGGAATGTAAAGGAAGCAAAAGCGTCTATGATTTAATGGACTTAATTCAGCCCTGAACCACTTGGCAACCCATTAAGTTATAACATATGTTCCATCACTACTTAACAACCCTAATCTTTGAATGGTTGCTCTTAGATTGTGTTTCTATTTCAGTTAACCTGGGCAGACGGCTGTACCAAAGCAAGTTTGGAGATCTCATAGGTCACTATAAGTAGAGAACATACTTTCCATATCACAATAAAAGTAGAGCTAGCTCACAATGAAGAAGGAAACATACAAGCAAGATATGAAAAGGTGATCATTTCAGCGGTTTGATCCTAATAGTAGCTATATAAATGTATGCTGCCTCCATCAGGAGTGGGATTCACTTACCTTACCATACTGGTTTGCAAATGTGAGCATGTGTGACCTTCTGTGCATGCGCAGTACTCATGCATTATATTGGGGTGGGTGGGCGGAGCCTCCCACAGCAGCCCGAACTGGATAGAACTGTCTGAATACCACCTTTGGCCTCCATACTAAAGTCCTTAGAACTATTTTATTTATTTTTTTATTTTATTAAATTTATACCCCGCCCTTCTCCAAACGGACCCAGGGCGGCGCACAGGGATGTTAAAACACATATAAAACATATAAAATTTTAAAAAAACTTATTCTAATAGACCCTGCGCTAAAAACCGAATTTAAAAAACCCAAATTTAAAACTATCTAAGAGTCAGTAATGGGGGTTATGCTAGGCCGGCTAGATGGAATAGGTGTGTCTTCAGACACTTGCGGAAGAGTCGGGGGTCAGAGATGGTACGGAGTTCAGGGGGTAGGTCGTTCCAAAGGGCAGGGCCCGCCACAGAGAAGGCTCTTCCCCTGGGTGTCGCCAGTCGGCATTGTCCAGCCGACGGCACCCTGAGGAGGCCCTCTCTGTGGGAGCGTATCGGTCTGAGGGATGTATGGGGCAGGAGGCGGTCTCGCATATAACTAGGCCCCGAGCCATGGAGCGCTTTAAAGATGGTCGTTAAAACTAATATGACTATTTTCAGCTTGTCAAGTCAAGAATCATATAGCTATGATTTTGACATTGTTTTCCACCCTCTTTTTATTTATTTATTTATTTATTTATTTATTTATTTATTTATTTATTTATTTATTTATTATTTGGATTTATAAACCGCTCCCTTTCCCCACAGGGACTCGGGGTGGTGCACAGGAAGTTAAAAAAACATATAAACATAGCAATTATAAATAATTAAAACCGAATTAAATAATTATCCCGTGCTAAAATTTTTTTAAATCATTAAAACTATTACCCCTTTTAAACCCAATTAAAACAATTTGAACTTCAGACTATAGGCTATTTTACCCAATGATGATGCATTTTGTACTTCTTGTGGGCCCACTGTGGGCCCATATTATTCAGAATCTTTAAATAATATCAGGTTCCTGGATATTAGGCTGTAATCCTAATTATTAAGTAATATAGCTGTAATCCCAAATCCCTAAGTATAATATTTCAAGATTGAAATATTAATCATATATATGATTCATTCCCTCCTGTATCTATTCCCCTAGCTGTAGTCAGATCATATGGGCATTGATATGGAATGGATGATAAAATTTTAAAACAAAAAAGCAAAAGAAGTTTAAAAAAAAAAACCATCCAAGTGGGCTTGGCGCACTATGGACCTCTGGAGGAAGGACAGGTACCACAATACAGAAGGCTTGATTACTGGGATCCACCCTCCAAAATACCTTTCAAGGATGGGACCTGGAACATGTCTACTCTGTCATATCTTGCATGGTGAGCAAAACAAGGAGAGAAAGTTAGTCCATCATCTAACCAGGAATAGGTAGGAAGGGTTTCGTAGGCTACAACCAGCAACTCAGATTGCACTCAGAAGCCATTTAAAACCAAGGTCATATAAGCATACCAAAACAAAACCAGAATTTTCTACATAGCTCATTAACAGACCATTTCTGCAGCTTCTAAGTACTTTTCAAGGATAGCCCCATGTACAGTGCACTATAGTAGTCTAACCACAATCTGATTAAGCCATAACTGACTGTGAAAAGAAAGTCTTAGTCCACGAAAGGGTTTAACTCTACACACCAGATTAATGTAGCAAAGGCTCTTATTGCCGCATTACTATCTGTTACCGTTGTTGTTATGCATTCTTCAGCTATTTTCATATTCTTTATACAGTACCTTCCCTCAGTTTAGGAATTCTTTATTTTTTAATTGGAGAACAGTATCACAAGATCAAAGTAGTGACAATTTGAGAGGATAAACAAATTGCAACTTGGGTGGGGCGACATAAGTGTAAACAAATGTGTCATAGCCTTAATCTGACTTCTGTTTGCCACAAATTCTTCACAACTAGAGTGGATGGTTGATTTACACATTATAGAGATAAAAGAGGGAGGTGGAGAGGGAGAGGGATTTAACTTGAATCTTCCATTCCATCTAGCTGTTTTACTTTTTATATCTGAATATTTTAGACTTAAGAAATAGAAAGACCAACTAGGTGTAAAATTAACTTTTAATTGCTCGCTTATTTTGAGTTCTATGACATGGGGTTGCCAACTCATGGCCCACAGCCTGGATGGTCACGCACTGGCCATACCTACCCCCATTTTAGCAAAGGGGACAAAAATCACGATACATCATGTCAGAGGTGGGTTCCTACTGGTTTGGACCAGTTCAGACGAGTAGGTAGTATCCCGGCCAGCCATAGTGGCACCATAGTCTGCACCATCTTGTTTTTTGCTTCTGCACATACACTGAAATATTTTTTTAACCTATTGCACATCGGTGCAAAGTATGTATCAAACACGCAAGAAGCACACCTGCACTCGAAGCGCACCCGCACTTGAAGCACGTTCCTGAGTGAACCGACAGTAGAAGAAGCCGGAACCCACCCCTGCATCACGTGACAATGTGACGATGCAAGTTTGACACCCCTTCACCTGGAGGTTCCCAACTGGATTAGGGAGTAGAAGGACAAGGAGAAAAAAGTAAAAAAGTGATTGATGATGATGATGATGACAAATAATCAGCAAAATAGTTAGTTTGTGTATACATCTGAGGGCAGTCACTATTTGAAATACTCTGATGTAAACGTCAGCAAAACAGACTCGAAACACAAAGGAAACCAATGTAATTGCTTTCTACTGTGATCCCTTAGTTTTTCCTTGTTGAAGAGATCATGTTGAGGGGTCCTTGCTACTTTTCCTTTTCTCATAAGCTTTCGGCACTTAGAAGTATTTTCTACCATTCTTAATTTGCCTGGAGCAAGGCTTTCATCTAGACTTTTAGCCAAGGGGCACCTACTGAAATATTCATTGGCAGAAATTGTGCCATGGGTGTTTTTCCCCATTTGTCCAGTTGTGTGTCATTATAATGAGCCAGCTCAGGAAGAAAATAGTATTTGACACAAAAGAATTTGGCCCTCACAAGGTTTATTAAATAGAAAATACTTTTTTTCTTAGGAAATTAGAGAAATCAATAGAGTTAACAGTATTTTTTCCCAAAGTGCTCACATCTGTTAAAACAAACAAAATGAACAAAAACCAAGGCAAAACATTAGATATTTTATATATTATTTTTAACTTCCAATGATATTTTCTACATTGCTTTAGCACGTCTTCTTTTTATACTGTCTGCCGGACAAGTTGGAAACTGCTGTGCAATGCTTTCCTCATCTTTCTTCCACTGGCTTTATTTGAGGTGTCTGTTAATAAAGAAGGTCCACTGACTTACCTTTGTGGAGTGGTATGGTGTCACTGCCTCGTGGGGTGTCAGGACAATTGACATAACTAGTTGGCAAGTTCTGGAAAAGATTATTTATTTATTTATTTATTTATTTATTTATTTATTTATTTATTTATTTATTTATTTATTTTCGTACTTGTATCCCGTGCCCATCTCCCACCAAGGGACCCAGGGCGGCGCACAGGAGCTTTAAAAACATAAATATGCAAATATACAAAATACAAAACCTATTAAAACTCTATTTAGTCCCATCCTACACTAAAACCTCATTAAAACCCCCAAAATTAAAACATTTATCACTAAAAGCCAGTTCATAGTCGGGTAGATCATGCCAGGCCAGCTACATGAAAAAAGTTCATTTTTAGGCGCTGGCGGAACAGCCGGAGGTCAGAGATGACTCGGAGTTCGGGGGGAAGGTCGTTCCAGAGGGCTGGGCCCGCCACAGAGAAGGCCCTTCCCCTGGGGGTCGCCAACCGGCATTGCCCGACTGACGGCACCCGGAGAAGCCCCTCTCTGTGGGAGCGAATCGGACGTAGGGACATATGTGGCAGCAGACGGTCACGCAGGTAACTAGGCCCCGTGCCATGGAGCACCTCTAAGATGGTCATCAAAACCTTATTATCTCAATACTAGAGTTTTAATAGGTGCTAGATTTAGCCAGGTACACTGGCAAAATTGGCAAAACCTAATCTCCCTCAGGCTCAATCAATTGGGTCAGAGTTAAAATTTTCTGGCATTATGTGCAGAGGCAACAGAAGTATGCTGGGAGATATAACCTTTCAGAATTATGTAGATCAGAGGGGGGGAATTAAGAGGGACCCTTGTAGCAGGGATGAAATTCTATCAGCTCAGACCGGTTCCCCCAAACCAGTAGTAAAAAAATGCTACCAGTTAAGGCGAACCTGTATTTCCAACAATCAGCAGGGCGACAATCAGCTGTGACACGCAATTTATATAAGCTAGAATCATTGGATTTCCTGCTTTCTAGCTAATCTAAATTGTGTGGCACAGTGGATTCCTCCCCTCCTCACTATTCTACTTACCTTTGCAGACTCAGAAGATGTTGCTCAAAATGTTCCTTTTTTAGCGCTGCATGGGCCTAGCAACGTACATTCTCAGTAGCAGACTCACCAAACCGGTAGCAGACTTCAGAGGATTTCACTGCCGCCTCGAAGCCTCTCTACTGTGTTTCCCCAAAAATAAGACAGGGTCTTATTTTCTTTTGAACCTTGAATTAAGCAGCCTTATTTTCGAGATCTTATTATTTTTGAGGTGCAGGGGGCAATGACCATGGTCACCTTATGACTGCTGTTGTCTTGCAATATTTTTGGGGATGGGAATATTTTTGGGGATGGCTTATTTTGGGGGAGGGCTTATTTTAGCGCATGCACTCAAAAGCCCGATTGGGCTTATTATCTGGGGAGGTCTTATTTTCAGGGAAACAGGGTACTACCCTTCTTCAAAGCAATGAACAGGAATCTTGGTATCTATTTAACTCTTATAGAAAGAATTACAATTGTCCCACTTGTTAAGACTGAGGTGGGAACAAGCAATTCCCAGGTTGCAGATGACCTTTATATAAACAGAAAACCATCAAGAGTTGGTTAACACCAATTAATTCATAAAGGGAGGAAGAGAAGGAGGAGGAGGACACTTGATTCCAAGTTATAGAAGAAATTTACATCTTCTCACCAGCAATGTGCAGTCAATTGTTGTGCACGGCTTCGTAAGGGGATTACGTAGTAAATATTCTAATCCATCATAGCCATGCCTGTGACTTTTAGCCAAGTCTAGCCAATGAGTCCAGCTAAGCTGTGAACTGTTAGGAGATTTGTGATTTACTGCCATGGCCTGATTAGGGGATCATGCCATCATTCCTGCAGATTTTAAAAGGAATATTTAATCTAAACTGTAGAGTGGCAAAGCTGTTCACAAGGACACTTAATAGTGTCACAATGGCAGGTGTGATTTGATTATTAAAGCCCCACCATTTTTAATATTATGTTATGTGTGCCAAATCACACCTGCCATTGACTTCATATTCGCGGTGCTGAGAGTTGAACTGAACCCCTGCCCATGATTACAGATCCTGCACTATAATGTTCATAAGCACAAAGGAGAAGCAAAGACCAGATTGGTGGCTCACCGCAGTAAAAAAAATTTTTAATTTAAATTTATATCCCGCCCTTCTCCACAGAGGACCCAGGAGAGTTGGAGAGTTGTGGAAATGAATGAACTCTGATAGTTGACAGTTGCATGAAAAGGCAAAACTAAGGCTATCTAATCAGAGAGCCCATTATACCATTCAACTACCCTCCACATTCTCCATTTGTGACAGAGAAATTCCAGCACTGTATATTGTCCATAACCATCAGCAACAGAAGCAACAGAAAAGTCACTGAAAATATTTTCACTTGATACAGTTTACTGCAATGAAGTAAATCTTCTCCAATTCACCAAGTTGGGTGACTCAATTAATGTTTCATTGAATCAAAACATGCTCTTATTTACTCTTATTTAAATTAAATTTACCCTTATTTAAATTGGTCCAGACATTGTGTGTGTGTGTGTGTGTGAGAGAGAGAGAGAGAGAGAGAGAGAGAATGAATGTGTAGTTATTGTCTTCATTTATTCCAATTAAATTAAAGGTAAAGGTTTCCCTCACACATGCGTACTAGTTGTTCCTGACTCTAGGGGGAGGTGTTTATCCGTTTCAAAGCCAAAGAGCCAGTGCTGTCCAAAGATGTCTCTGTGGTCATGTGGGCAGCATGACTAAATGCAGAAGGTGCACGGAACACTGTTATGTGCTTTCGAACTGCTAGGTTGGCAGAAACTGGGACAAGTAAGCTCACTCCATTATGTGGCACTAGGGATTTGAATAGTTGAACTGCCGACCTTTCTGATAGACAAGCTCAGAGTCTAAGCCACTTAGCCACCACATCCCTTACTATTATTATAAAATTACTATTTCATTTATTATTATTATTATTATTATTATTATTATTATTATTATTATTATTATTATTATTATTATTATTATTATTATTATTATTATTATTATTATTATTATTATTATTATTATTATTATTATTATTATTATATAATATATATATAAATTATAATAATATTATTATTGCCACATACCTCCCACCGACCAATTCGCTCCCACAGGGAGGGCCTCCTCAGGGTGCCGACTACCGGTCAATGCCAGCTGGCGACGCCCAGGAGTAGGGCCTTCTCTGTGGCAGGGCCTGCCCTCTGGAATGACCTCCCCCCCGAACTTCGTACTATCACGGACCTTCCCCTCTTCCGCCGCTCACTTAAGACACATCTTTTTCAGCAAGCTGGACTGGCATAGAATTTAAATTTAGGAACGATAGAGCCTCAGCTAAATTAGATAGGTTTTAATGCCGTACGGATCTGGATGGGAAGAAACGGACTCAAGCTCAACCCGACCAAGACCAAGTGGCTGTGGTTTCCGGCTGCCCGATTCAACCAGCTGACTCCATCGCTGGCCATTGGGGGCGAACATCTTGCCCCAGTGGATGGGGTGCGCAACTTGGGTGTCCTCCTGGATGCCCGGCTGTCCATGAAAGATCAAGTGACAGCCGTGGCCAGGAGGGCGTTTTACCAGGTTCGCCTGGTTCGCCAGTTGCGCCCCCTATTGGATCGGGACGCCCTTCGCACAGTCACTCATGCTCTCGTGACATCCCGACTGGACTATTGTAACTCTCTCTACATGGGGCTCCCCTTGAGGTGCACTCGGAGACTTCAGCTAGTCCAGAATGCAGCCGCGCGAGCAATTATGGGAACCGCAAGGTGTACCCACGTAACACCGCTCTTGCGCGAGCTGCACTGGCTGCCTGTCATCTTCCGGGTGCACTTCAAGGTTCTAGTCATCATCTTTAAAGCGCTCCATGGCTCGGGACCTAGCTATTTGCAGGATCGGATCCTGCCGCACACATCCACACGTCCGATTCGCTCCCACAGAGAGGGACTTCTCCGGGTGCCGTCCACTAGACTTTGTCAGCGGGCGACGCCCAGGGGAAGGGCTCTCTCTGTAGCGGGCCCAGCCCTCTGGAACGACCTTCCCCCCGACATTAGAACTACCACGGACCTCCGCTCCTTCCGTCTAAAATTAAAAACATATCTGTTCTGCTTGGCCAGCCTAGGATAGTCTCTCTTCGATGGGGCTGCTAGAAATTTTAGATGGGGATTTTAGTTTTTAATTGGATTTTTAGCGCAGGGAAATATTTAATTTGTTTTTTAACTATATGTATGTATTTATTGTTTTATTAGCCCTGTGCACCGCTCCGAGTCCCTTCGGGGAAAGGGAGCGGTCAACAAGTTTAATAAATTATTAAATTAAATTAATGGGAATTTTAGCACAGGTTTATTATTTAATTTCTTTTTAACTTTTGTATATTTGTTATTTATTTATTATTGTAGTTTTTAATGTCCTGTGCACCGCCCAGAGTCCGTCTGGACGGAGATTGGTGCGGTTTACAAATCGAATTAAATAAATAAATAAAATAAATATTATGACTCCTTGCATGGTCAGCCAGATTTGGATTTGGCATTTTTATCTATCAAGTCCTTTCTAAGGACCTGGAACGGGAAGATGTTTGATGGTGTTAAAAGTATTGTTGCAGCATGTAAGATGTTTTTTGCAATTAACTGACTCTGTGTTTGTTAACGAGGCTGATGTCGAAGTGGTGCTCCAAATGTTTTGGGACTGCACTTACTATATGGTGCCGCTTACTATTGGTACTAACTTTGCTTTCTTTGCCATTTGTAGGTCTTTGAATTTCTTTAGTTTTCTTTAGTACTTTCTCTTCTATTTTGCTGTATCTAGATATCCAGTCCACATTCAGACGCTATCAACAATTTTTGATTCTGCGACATGATGTGGCAAGGGTAGCCTACTTGAATTCTAAGGACGCAGAGTGTTTTAGCTTCTTCATTTTCAATTACCTTGTCTATTTTCTGGTTCCCACCACTTCTTGCTTGTAAGCAGATGGTTTTCTGGCAGATGTTCCAATGCTACCTGGTTATATTTTATGTAGTCAATTTGGGTGATCTTCTTGCAGCAGCTAACTGCTATAGAAGTTTCTTCAACTTCTTTTCAGAGGTAGCATTTGCTGTCTGTTGCTTCTCTTCTCAATTCTGGCTTTGCAAGCATTTGGTTTTATGCAGCCAGAATCAATGCCTCTGTCTTTTACTTCAGTTTTCCTGCTCTTAATCATTGCCAGGTCTTGTTGTTAACTGCTTTGCCTGCTATTATTTTATGTACCAGCTATGCAATATATTTGCCATGCCGTGTCTTTTTTCTAATCTTCATTTGGTTTTTACGTCTGTTGGTCTGTTACAGGGGTGGGTTCCAGAGGCTGGTACTGCTGGTTTGCTCAGGGATGCACTGCTTGATGCTACGCGCTGCTATGCACACATGTGCAGTACTTTAAAAATGCTTCTGCACATACGCAAAGGAAAAAACAAGATGGTGGCACCTAAGGTGCTGCCAAGAGAACCAGTTTGGGGATGTGGCAGGCCGGGTTACTACATACTTGGCCGAACCGGTCCGAAATGGTAGGAATCCACCTGAGGTCTGTTACTCACAGTGGTATACTAACTACAGTGCATATTCTTAATTTCCTCCAGATATTCTTCCAATGCTCTTTTTTTCTTCTTCAACTTCCTGGCATAGTTGCAACATTCTACATCTACTTATGCTGCTTGGGAAGTCCTTGAGAAGTCTGCAACATCACTGTGTGGATAAAAAGCATGATTCATTGTTACTATTTTTCTGGTCTTCCTATCCAGGACTTTCAATTCTGTTTGAGCCCAAGCCACTATTCCAGCTGTGTATTTAATGACTAGAATTGCCAGGTGTTAATTGACTTGATGGTATTTCCTCCACTGAGTTTGGACTTTAAGATCTTCTTCACTCTCTTGATATATTTCTAATACCCTTAAATAAATGTACAGAGTAAAAAATGAATTACTATTATTATTAAAAGTTTTGGGTATCTGTGTGTTTAAATAAAAACATTTGATGCATTTCCATTTTACATATGGGACTATTTCATGAGTTTTTCATTTAATGATTCAAATACATCACTTCAAGACTGATGGTTTTGCAAACACATATGTAAATGTATTTTCATCTTTCTATCTGACATTGTTGGCCAAAGAAATGCTAGTGGGTGTCAAAGCAAAATATTAAAATGTCAAAGCAGAATATTGCACACATAACACATCCATGATTGTGATTCCTTTTAATGGGCATGTGCATGTTTGTGTGTGTGTTGGTGTGTGCGTGTTCATGTGTAATGTCAGTAATATTTCACAACAGCTCTAATTGTTGATTGCACTCATTATTATGATCAATATATAAATAGATGAGTGGAAATTGCATTTCTTCTCCGAGCCTATAAATATTGCTAATTTAGAGAGAGAAATCCTTCAAGATAATGTTTTGAATACTGCTGAAATGACAATAATAAAACTTGATTCCCTCAGATTTACTGTAAAATTTTAATATTCAACCCAAAACTGACAACAGTAACCAGTAAGGAAGACAAAAACCCTCAAAATCTGATATGATAGAAAGAATCAAGTTAAGGAGAATATTTTATTAAATGTAAAAGTATTATTGCATTATTTCACTTTTTTGTGTGAAAATCTGTGTTCAACATTTTTCTTCAGAAGTATGACTGCTTATCCATATCGTATGCACTTAGTAGTATGAAAACTACTCATTCCATTTTGTGATATGCTGCAAACAGAATTGTTTGTAATTCTGTGCCAAAAATATCAACTATTACAGAATCCCTGCCTCCTAAGAATTTTTGTCAAAATCCATCAACACTAGTTAATTTTTCATCTTTGAATAAGATCCATAATTATGTTTAATTATCATAGTTTCATTCATTATTCACTAAGTCCAGCCCACCTTGAATTCTGTTGACTCTTATCTACCACCAATTTGCTTTGACTGTTAGTAATTCAAATGCTTGTAAAGAGCTGAAGTTTGCAATAAACCTATATATTCATTTGAATTGCTTGGACTCATTACTTCCTGCATATGAAGGAAGGGGGAGGAGGAGGAGGAGGAGGAGGAGGAGGAGGAGGAGGAGGAGGAGGAGGAGGAGGAGGAGAAGAAGAAGAAGAAGAAGAAGAAGAAGAAGAAGAAGAAGAAGAAGAAGAAGAAGAAGAAGAAGAAGAAGAAGAAGAAGAAGAAGAAATGTATCCAGATGCTTCATCTTGTCCCCTATGCCAAAACTAGTTACCAATTAAGAGCTAATAATCAATCACAAGCATCAAAGTACTTGCCACTCTTCCCTGAGTCAGGTGAGATGGGTGCTACAAAATTTTAGAAACAAACAAACAAACAAATCAATAAGAACAATGTGATCAGATTTAAAATATTGTTGACTGTGCATTAGACTGGCTGCCACTTGGGGCAAAAATCTGGTTGCCAGGTGGCCATGAATTTTTGCACAAACCTAGAACCTTCATTCAAGGTATGGAGGTTGAAGGCTCCTATCACCATCAGCTAGTGGTAATTCAGCAGTACCCCTATGACAAACTTCAAGACCAAACCAAAACCTCCAGGAAGTAGAATAAATGTTATGCATGCATAATTGTTATTTGTCTTGCTACTGCAAAATCACAAAGAGGCATTCATAGCTAGTTATGTCTTTGCCACGAATATCATATCTCTTTGTACAGTCATCATTTTCCATTTATTTTCATAGGTTAATGGTTATCTACACCAGGGGTGTCAAATTCAATTTCATTGAGGGTCACATCAGAGCTGTGTTTGACCTTGGGAGCCTGGGGGGGGGGGGGCTGGACACGGTGGGCACGGCCAGTTCAATGTCACTTGTGTCATGGGCGCCAGTGGTGGCCTAAGCACTCTGCCAGCAAAAATGGGTCCCCAAGCTCCATTTTTGGCTGCCATGGCCTCCTGCAACCCTCTGCCAGCAAAAGTAGAGCTGGGGAGGGCGTGGCCCTCTTGAGCTCCATTTTCCCTGGCAGAAGCACTGTGAGCTGGTCCTGTGTTGTTTCCACGGCAGCCCTGCGGGCCAGATCTAAGTACCCTATGGGCCAGATTCAGCCCCCAGGCCTTGAGTTTGACACTCCTGCTCCACACCATCCCTATTGCCTGGACCTTGTTTGCAATCTTTCTGGCCACTGCAAACCTCCCAGCTGCTGTCTGCCAAACAGACAATCAACCCAATCTAGTAATTTTGACCGACTCCTTCCAATAGCATCCCAATTGCCTCCTTAGCCAAGCTTCCACTGTACTTTCCATCTCCCAGTCAAAAGGAGCTTCATCACACAACTTTTTTCTTTCTTTCTTTTGATGTCCAGGCTCTTCATTAAATCTCACTTCTACTTTAAAAAATTCAAATCTTATTTCAAAAGCAAAGTTCTAAGTTATGGATGCCATTACAAATCAAAACAAAATCCAACTTTTTTTGAACTCTAAGAAGTCAGCCATCATGTAAAAGCAAATTTCTTTCATGTCCTGTGTTAAAAGGAGCGTAATAGAAATTGCTGCGTAGTGACAAACTTTGATTCAATGATGTGCAAACCCTTCCCAAAAAATTCTATACAGTTTTATATCCAAGCTTAGTTCAAAGCAGGCCAGAACAGAGTACAGTAACTAAGAAAAGGCCAGAGGCAAGAGTGGTTCTAGATATATTCTGATAAGTAGTCTGATTGGATATATATCTGCATAAATAATTTTATTGCTATTAGGGACAATTTTCTCTGCAAACTCCTTGGGTCAAATCCTGCATGTGGTCTAACAAGATAAATCTAAGAGCCTGGTTTATATATTGACCCAAAACTACTAAAATAATAGAAACATATTATTTCATGCTTTCAAAGTACATCAAGTGTAATTTATAGTAAGACCACATAATAGGTAGTTCTGATTGTTCATTGCGTCACCTGCTACAATGGGATTTCTTTTGGAGTATTCCAGAAAAGAATTCTTGATCAAATAAAGGTAGGTATTGCCTCTCATTTGTTAATATCATGACTGGCTGGTTTACCTTGCTCAGATCCAAGGGATAAATATTTTACAGCTCTGATTTTCCAGATTCTACCCAAACTTAAGTAGATGCATTCATCTATTCTATATACACAACAAGCTATTTGCTCTTAACTTTGCATCTTGTCTCATCTTTTATTTGAGTTGAAAAAGATTGCACTTTTCTAAAGTAGCAAAGATTTATCAATTTTGTATTTAAATCTAAAGCACACAGCCCTAATCATAATTTAATTCGACTAAATAGGTGCATACTTTATGGTCAATCATCCAGATCTTTTACAAGGTCTCCTGGCTTTGGAATTGCTAAATCTTAAATGGTACTATATATGAGGCTTGTCTGACATGATATATATTGAAACAGACTGCAGAACGATCACTTAGTGATGAGAACCTTGCTACAGTGAACCAAAGCTAAGAGGCAAATTATTCAATTATAGTAAATTTACAGTAGCTTAATATTTGATAGAAGTGGTTCTTCTATCATCAGAGTGTTGCATTGAAAACCCTTGAGCAGCAAAATAGCTCCGGAAATTCCAATGATGTTTTAGCCACTTATTAAGAAAATTCATCTGTCTTGATCTTTTATGAACACTTTGTGCCTCTTATAGCTTGTCTGTAGTAATTATTATAACATATTTTCTGTACATATTTTTGACTCTTCCGATTAGTCTTAAACCATGAAAAAGAATCCAGTAGGGGGAGCAAGAAGGTAGGTGGTCAGCTACAAAATGGACCTAAACAAGTCAGGCTCCCCAAATAAATATTCAACGTGTAATTTGTAATACAGTCACATCAGCAACAAGCAATTCCAGATGTTTCTGATAGTAGAAGCTGGGGAGTGAAAATTGTCTCCAAGGGGCTATTGTTATCCCATTTTGATGGCCAATTCAGAATTACAGAATAGGAAGCACAATGCGCAATGCCCTTCATATGCACAAGTAGGCAGTTGATTTATATCAGGTCAAATTATATCCATCCCATCTTGTCTGCCATCCCATTCTTGAATGGCTGCAGTTCTCTTGACTTTTAGGAAGACAAGCATTTTCCATATTACCTGACAGCTGATTGTTTTAACGTGTGATAACTGGGATTAAGGCTGGGGTTTTCAGCATGCAACAAATATGTGCTAGCTCTCAAATGCAGTTGCCAATTCCTCCTTTCAAGTCTGGATAACATATACATTTCTTTTGTCTAATTTCCACGCTAGTTCTTTACATCATCATCAGTAATTACATCAGCAGGGAAAGGACAATTATGGTACTGTGTTTAATGCTGCATCCCTTTCGTACATACCAACATCATGTGCACATACATACAAAAGGGATGTGGTTTTGATCAAGTTGCCACAGTTGTCATCCTGCTTGTCTTCACTCAAGGCAGCTCTGCAAGTGAGGATTACTTCATATATTACAGTATTAACGTGCCCCTTCCTAACTGAAGGAAAGGCACAGCCAAACAATTCTATAAAAAGAGCTTCAGGTCAGTTTGCATTACTATTCTACTTTATATTAACCGATGCACATACAGAAACATACATCTTATTATCATTCAAAAAGAAATATATTGCCATAGAAGAGAAGAAAATGACCAGCTGACCTGAGGTAGCTTCTGAGAATGATGGTGAAATGTTTATTTTTAAGCCAGACTTGATCTTAACAGACATTCAAATACAAGACAGTATACGATCCACATTCCATCTGAAATACTGACCTCCCTTATATGAGCGCTTATAATGAACCCTGCGATAGAATGGAAGAAATGCTATGAATATTTTCACCTTCATTTTCTCTGTTGGCTTCTCTGCTATCCAGCTGAGGAATTATTTATCTCTGTGGCTTAATATAGCATGTAAATATCATATACCTTTGCTGCTGTTGTTGTTTCTGCTGCTGCTGTTAGCAGCAGTAGTGTTACTACATGATTTTTCCTCTTTGTAAATTCTATTCCACTGATTCAAATAATTCCTGAATGAGTCATTCATCTTCCCAATCTCTTGTTTTAAAGTTATCAAAGCCTGTGAGATTGTTTTGAATAAACAACCTTTATTTCTTCCCTTAACATGCATCTCAACAGACATTTGCCCTGTGTAAAATCCAGATCTGTTTTGAAGCCACTAATCCTCATTTTAGCCTGAATAAAAGAAAAGGCTGCCAAGCAAAGTGTGTCTGATTATTACAAAAAAGACCTGCCTGGATTTTCTAATTTCTTTTATTAACTCATACACCTTAGGCTAGTCCGAGTAAAAAGACAACAGCATTGTGGAAAAGAAAGGGGAGAGATCATCTTTTTACCTTTTAACCCAGAGATTGTCAATTTCTATCAGTAGAAGTAAGGCCTGACACACTCGGGGTAGCTTCAGCCTGATTTGCATACTGTGAATTCTTTCATCAGCAGCAGGAATTCTGACAGGGGCTAATTAGCATTTCCACCCCTCTATTCCATTCTTTTATTTTTCGACGACAAGTGCCAGAAGTGGCAGAGGAAGTTTAACCAAACCCAGATTTGTATTTTTATTTTAAAAATATAGGCTCTGATTTTGGAGGTTAAAAAAAACAACACAATAATTGAACCACAGTTTAGAAATGGGGAGAGGAATTTGTTATAGAAAATGGAGAGTGAACTCAAGGGGGAGATTAAATAAACGGATGGATCTTGTGTGCCTTTGAAAAATGTACAAAAATGTGCATTTGCACAGAAGCTGATTCAATCATTCTTCCTAACTAACCCAGCTCATCCAAGCTGATGTTTTGGTTTTGCTGTCACTAAGGTCCAAGTATGTAGCTGTGTGAGGGGAGCAGCTTATTAACTAGATATGAGAAGAAATGTTAGTTTATGGTTTGGTTTTCCTCCCTCTCCTGGATTAAGTTTAGCCCCCACAAGCCCGTTGCAGTGAGTTCAGCATAATGTTTGGCCTGCTTGCCTTTCACAGGCATGTGATCTTTTGTTTGAGTAGACTCTACTATAATGTTCAATGATGGAGGGTCATCCTAGATGGCGTCACATGCCATATAATTCTTCACATGCCATCCCTTAGGAAGCTTAGAATAGTAATAGCCACACATTAACATAGATTGAAGTGTCCCCTAAGGTCTGCAGATGCATGTTTGTTTAGGTACCCAATGTTAGCCTAGATTTTAGACTAGAAATACTTTAACTGTATTTGGTAGGGGATTTTAAAAGTTTTAGTCATATTTTAGCACAGGCTACTTAATTTAATTTCATTTTAACACTGTATTGTATTTATTGTGCCCCTCTTCTAGAAAAATGAAATATTTTAGGAAAAATTAAAAGGGCAGAATATTTCCCCTAAAAGGGAGGCAGAAACACTCTCTCTCTCTCTCTCTCTCTCTCTCTCTCTCTCTCTCTCTCTCTCTCTCTCTCTCTCTCTCTCTCTCTCTCACACACACACACACACACACACACACACCCCTTTGTAAATGGGCCATGAAGGTCTGGGCCAGTCTATTCTACATAACAAAGCAGAGCCATAGTAGGAATCGCCCAAAGCCCTTTATTTTGTCCAGAACCTCAAACCATGTGATCCTGTCCACCATTAAATCATTTTTCCAAACAGTCTCCATGTTTCCAGTGTCTTTCTTCCGACTTGGAACTGAACTCAGATGGACATTTCTTCTAACAGAAGAAAATATTTGTAAGCTTGGGGTTGGGGACCTTGGTATTCTCTGAGCTTGGTTGTTTTCTTGCAGATGTTTTGTTACCCAACTAAGTAATATCGTCAGTGCTGAAAGAAAGTGGGGTTTTCCCTCTGTTTATAGGCAAGTAGCTTGCCTGTCTGTGTTGGTGGAAATGTTCTTGGTGGTTCCTTGATTAGACTGTTGTTTGCTGTTTAATTGTTTGTTTGGTAGTTCCTTGATTGGGGTATTGTTTACCGCTTGATTATTGGATAGTGAGCAGGAAAGCTCAGCAGAGTAAACTATAGAAAACAGATGGCAAAAGAAAGCACGTGGAAGGGCAGGAAAGGAACATGGGAGAGCCGATTCATTCACTACTTTACCAGTTAGCATCAATTGGTTCTCTTGCCTCGTGGCACTCCTTCCCTCTCCACCATTGCCATCAATGCTATTTTCTCAAGAAGGATTGGGTGAGGATCATTCTCCAAAAATGTATGCCGAAGGCTCTTTTCCACTTGCTGCAGTCTGTCCTCAGTTGGCCTTCATTCTATTTTCACAGTGAATGCCATCCCTACCTATTAATTATTATGTTAAAAAATAACAACCCAATGCCATCTACATATGATTAGTTTGCTAACAGGGAAAAAAAAAACTCTGGAGGAAAGGAACTTAAGGGGGATTCTTTTTTTCAAATAAAGCAATACCACAAGGTGGAAAGAGAAGGTTAAGCATATGTAGATATTGTTTGGAGGAAAAGTAGCACATTGTGAGTGGGTGTTCTAGAAAAGGGCACAGCTGGCTGGAACTTTAAGCAGAATTGTAATGTTTTGAAGCAGCTCCTAATTGTTGCCTTCCAACGCATAAAGTGTGTATAGGTGCATGTCAGCATTTCTCAATAAACAGCTTAAGGATGCTTAATGCTAAGAGGCAGTGCATGTAGTATTGATTAAGACTTTGGACTACAATCAGACAGTTCATGTTCATCCTCACCCATAGAAACTCACTAGATGACTTTGGATAAGCCATTCTAGGCTGCCTATTGGAATTGAGGATGTAGAGAAAAAAAATGAAGGGTGATTCCTCTGAAACCCAGTTTAAACTCTTGGAGGAAAGTACTGATTGTAAATCATCATCATCATAAAAATTACTGCTTGAATATGGTTATGCTTAACACTGAATAGTTGGAACACAAACATAAGTGAGGCATTTGCTCCTGGAATAGGCACTTTACGAGTGGAGTATAAGGGAAGTTGGTCTTCTAAAACAGGGGTCTCCAACCTTTGCAACTTTAAGTTTGAAGGACTTCAGCTCCCAGAGTTCTCCAGCCAGCTTTGCTGAAGTCCTTCAGACTTAAAGTTGCAAAGATTGGAGACCCCTGCTCTAAAACAACTTAAAGAAGTTTATTTCTTCTGAAGAAGAAGCAAACAAACACTTTCTAAAGAAAGAAAAATAGAAAATACGATTTACAAAAGAAAGATTTCAAATATAAAAATCGTGTATGATATAAAATCTGTTTTTTGAATAAGTGGCCCACTTCATTTATGCAAATGGGGGGGAAAAGACATAAATGGAAGTTACTGCTCTAGTCTGCAGGTTCAGAAGAAGAATAAAGCTAACATCCTTGCACATTATCAAAAAAGTCCAATCTAAGTTTGGGAGAGAAGTACTAAAAGTAGTAGCCTGTGATGACATTCATCACTAAGCCAGCTTGTGAGGGACTCATCAAAAGAAGACAATTGCCATTTAAAGGATTTTATATCAATCTATCAGGGCAATGAAGACTCCCTTTGGAATAGTTCTTTCGATTAGGGTGTCCTGGGAAGAGGGATGATATGGAGGTGATTTTCATTGCAGAATCTTTTGGGAGGAGTTTGGGGGTGTTTGGAGGGTCACTTAAGAGTTTGCAAGCCTCTTTCCTTTTACAGCTCACTTTTCCATGTCTAATTTATAGCTAGGTCAGGCTGATGCTAACTAGGGATGAGGGAGGCATTTGACTCAGGTTGTTGGAGGGAAATCCAAGCATACACTGCAAGTCTGAAAAGCAAACACCCATATGCCTTTTAAATCATGGCATGATAATGCGAGTTGTCACCATTTGCTTGAACATAAAAGACTGTGTGTGCGCGTGTGTGTGTGTGTGTGCGTGCATTTATCACATTACAATTGGGAAGATTTTAATCTTAACTTTCTCTCTTTTCTTAATCTGTAGATTAGTTTCTTAGAAGGCTAAGCCATAAATCAAGAAGTTCAAACTCATTTTCGGTCAAAAAAGAAGAATTGCATGAAACTTAGCTAGGGTAACTTTGGGTCAGGAAACCAGGAGCATTGTACAATGTCAAAAATATAGGCAGGATAAAAATGAAATGAATAAATATCTTTTCCATGGGCAGAATACATGTTATAAGAAATGCATGCCCAAAAGCCCCCAAATTTGATTTGACTAATTGCATGAAAATAAGCAATATGGCTTATAAACCATTGCCTATGACTCAAAGTACCACATACTTGGTAAAATGCACATATTTCACAACTCTACGTATGATAAATCAAACTATAGTTTTTTAAGGTGCACAAACCTGTCCACCTTGACTTACAATGAGTTCCAAGCCAGCTTTGAAGATTATCCAAAGATTATAGTTTTGACCTATCACACAGAACCATAAAATCTATTCTTTCCACATTTCAACTCTGCTAGGTGGTTATTCAAAAGCTCATAGTTTCTCATTTCCATACCCAGTTCTAGCTCTAACCTTGTTATTATATGAAAATAATAATATAGACCTTTCTTACTGAGCCACTATACTTATTAGAAGTAGTTTGAACAATTTGAAATGTTCTCTATAAAGGCTAAGTATTATTAGTCTGATTCATTTCCCTCTTTGTTTCTTTTCACTTGAAGTTTTATACCTTATGATGAGAGAAGCCAAGGCAAATTCCTTTGATTTCTACCGAGCAACTCTACACAAATACAGCTTAGACTTCTACCTGGATTGTACCTTAATTACAGAAAATTAAATAGAAGAGCTCTCCTCATAGTCCCATGCGTCTCACTGTGTTTGTGAAAATGTTCTGCACTTTGAAAAGTATAGAACTTCAGTGCCTTAAGGATATAACAGTGCTTTATTTGGATTCAAATGATTAAAGAGCTAATTTTCTTAGTGGGAGGTTGGTACATTTATACTAGATAACTGCATTACAGGGATATGGGTATTTTTCAGTTTCATGACAGCCTAGGGAATTTTGAGTCACCCAACATTGTGTGCTATGGAGTATTATGAAAACAAGAAAGGCGTTCCACCACAGGAACAAATAAAGAGCTTCTGGAGGTCCTGCTCATATACAGCAAGAAGACTTTCTCTCTTGGGGATTGACTTATGTAAATCTGTTCTATTTGATCAAGTTTTGCTCTTTTTAAATAAGTACATTTATTCACATCACAGAATGGTTTTAGTTCATATTATTCCACCCGTGCTTTGCATGGATTTTAAATGTTGATGTAATCATTCATTTTAATATGAATTAACACACATAACACACACAACCTACACTGACAAATTTAAATAATGCATCTATGGTGGTGGTATGAGCAATCTATAAATAAGAGAGATACGGGGTTTCATCGTCATCACTTTAACTGCTGATTATGAAGGTGAAAATATCATATGCATCAGAGGTGGGATTCATTTACCTTCCCTACCAGTTTGCAAATGTGAGTGTGCTCACATGTGCCTTGTCTGCGCATGTGCACCGCCTTTCGTGCATGTGCAGTGCTCATGCATTACATCGGGGCAGGTGGGCGGAGCCTTCCGCAGCCGCCGCTACCAGTTCGCCTGAACCAGAAAGAACCGGCTGAATACTACCTATGATATACATCCAATATGTGTAGAAGTAATGTTTTCTTTTAACATTGTTTTATCACTTTCAGAGAGATGTCTTAATGCGCAGTACATCTCTCTCTGTTGGTGCTGATGAATTTTATTCCTAAATTCCAAAGAGCACTGAGGGAATTATTGTAATCTATCTGGAAAAGAAATCACTTGGGAGATAAATATGGAATACTAGGAAACAGTTACTGTTCCGGTGGAAAAGAGAAACAGGAACCAGCCATACTATCTCTTCCTCTTCTTTCCAAGATGAATCGATTCAGTATTTTCTTCTTTCTGGGATTAAAGAGGATTTAAGCAAATTTCTTGTCATAGCAAGTGAAAAATGTGAATGCCTTTAATGGGCTCTTATTTGCAAATTTTCAGAAAGAAACACAATTTATTGATATTATGACTTGGAAATCATTTCACTCATTATTTCCATTAGTTTACTTATAGAGATTCTTAAAGTGTGCAAATACAAAACAATCAAAATGGGAGTTTCAATACACAGATACAAATTTTCAGGCAAACCAATAATTTCAATCTTCAGTTTTGTTTAATAATTGTTGAAATTGATGCATGGATTAGCCTCTTCTTTGAAAACAAAGTCTTATTGTGGAGATTTTAAAAAGTTTCTTGAAAGCTGATGGGAATTGATGTTATGGCTCTTTCCCTTTTTTTTTTTTTTTTTAGTAATTATACATAGTACAGTAATCTGGGTTCAGACAAGTTGGCTTATTCAATAAAACCCCCCTTTTTGTCTCTGCATTCCAGAATTCAAAAGGAAAAAAAGAGGCTGGGATTAGAGCCAGACTGAATAGTACTGCTGCAGTCTGTCGGCAAGCCCTCAGGTAACAATATCATAATTTATAAATTCTACCAACAATAGAGTAGCAATTAAAGATGTAAGTTCCTTTTCTATGGCCTTATTTTCAGCCAGAAAAGCTTAGGCAAAAGCATTTATGTCACATACAAAAAAATAGAAAGAGGAAGAAATATTTTTGGGTTTTTTAAAAAAGTGAGACAGTCAAGATAATAATAAAAAGGGGGGGAGGACAGGATAGGACGGGACAGGACTTCATTCTTGCTTCTGTTGTAACTTGCAAACCCTTGCATTCTGAAGACTGACAGTTAGCCAGACATACTTACAAGTCTCTTCAAATGACCCATAGTTACTTTCATGCCTGTTCAATTTTGAACTTTAACTGGATTCATTCTATCAGTGCACCAGGACCACTTATTTGGGATAAAGGAGGAGATGTTTCAGAACTGAACATTTCAGAATTCCTGCCAGAAGAGAAGAACAGAAAGGAAAGGAAATGTGGGCCAGAGAAAAAGAGGAGACACAGCTCATTCACTCTTTCCTTCATGTTCCTTCAAAATACAGCTCCTGCCAAAAAATCCAAGTAAAGCTATTCCAAACTCTCCAGATGTGATAGACTGCAGCTTCACTCATATCTACCCAAGAGAGTGATGCTGTCTGAGAATTATGGAATTGTTAATCCAGAACATTTGGATATCACCACGTTGAGGAAGATGAATGGACACTCTATCCTGACACCTTTGATACAAAGTCCTAGTGATCTTTCCATAGGAAGGTGCTGTGTATTGCAAGCTAAGTTTTAGGTTATTTGTTTGCCTAACCCAAAATGATAATTCTGAGAATTACACTGGCAACAGTTTTGGGGATATAATAGGAGATTACATTTTTTTCTTCTAAAGAGTTCTCCAGCAAGCTCTTTTGCAAATAAGTGGGCTGCAAATGGATGGCGGATGTTTCGATTTGAGGATCTTGCATTCTCTTAGGAAAGCTCAAAGGAAATTTGATCTTTTATTTTATTTTATTTCATTTATTTTTTATTTTATTTTATTATTATTTTTAATTACTGCCCAACTTACAGATAGTGATTCTGAGCAGTATACGACATTAAACTCTAATGTTCCTGGAATACTTCTATTTCTTTTACTTTCTCCACATATTTTTGTGAGAGTCTTTGCATTGTTTTACAGCTTATTAATGCTATAACAAAGTGTGCATGTTGAAATCACGTCATCTTGCGTCTTATCTGCGGGATCGCATCCTGCCCCATACATCCCTTCGACCGATTCGCTCCCACAGAGAGGGACTTCTTCGGGTGCCGTCCACCAGGCAATGCCAGTGGGCGACGCCCAGGGGAAGGGCCTTCTCTGTGGTGGGCCCAACCCTCTGGAACAAACTACCTCCCGACCTTAGAACAACAACGGACCTCCGCTCCTTCCGCCAGAAGTTAAAGACTCACTTCTTCCATCAGGCCGGCCTGGCCTAATGTTACATTCCTAGCCGCAGAATGAAATTGTATAAAAGAATTTAGGGGTACTTGTTGTAACTTCAAGTAAAGACAGGGTCCGGAATCAGGTTTGCTCAAAACATAGCTTTTATTAGCTAGGCACAGCTTACAGAAGAAGATAGGTTCAGTAAAAGAAAGGTGCGGTAGACAGGGGCTCCCGCGCTTTGACAGCTCTTTATATTTGGAGCTGTCAAAGGGGAAGCCAATCAGGCTGCAGCAAGGGCCAGGCGCGCCTCAGCCAATCAGGCGCGTCTGTCAGTTGGCTGCCTTGCTACAGCCTGTTGCCAAGGCTCCAAGAGGCAGCCTGGAAGACCTGCGGCCGGTCGTAACTCGAGACCGGTCGCAGGTCGAGGACACAACACCCCTTTCCCCCCTCGGTCTGCGCATGCGCGAAAAAGCTGTCCATCAGGAGAGCGGAGCATGCGCAGTCCGCTGGATTGTCCCAGAGTCTCGTCAGGAGCTGGAGGAAGAGGACGTGTCCCTGGAAGCTCCTCCTTGCCGGGGTGTAGCTCCAGGCGACGTCATCGGAGAGGCCTACCGGATAGGCGGAGTCCTCTGGAACGGTGAGTCGGGGCGAGGGGGCGCGGTCTTCAATGGAAGGGCCTGGTCGGCTTGAGCCAGGCCTTGGTGGATGTTAGGCGAAGAGGAAAGAAGGCGTGGTCATCGGAGTGGGGGCCTGGTCTCCTGATCGGCTTGAGTCAGGCCGATGATGGTAGCCGGAGGGCGGAAGCAGGACAGGCCTGACAGGGAGGTGGCAGGGAGGCCTGGCTGGTGGAGGCCCTTTGCGGATCTCACGGCGTGGTGGCTGAAGCTGCTACTGCGGTTGCAGGCGGTGGCCTGGCGTCTCGGGGTTCTTCGTTTCGTTGGTGGCGGCGGCTGGGACTGCCGGTTGTCCGGAATCCGCCGCGGAGACCATGGGGTGGCCGGCGCTGGTGCCGGTGGCCCATGGGGTGGCCGGCGCTGGTGCCGGTGGCCCCTATGGCCGCAGCGGCGACCGATGGGGCCCTGAACGGGTAATCGCCCCGGGGAAAGGCTTTCCCCACGGTAGGGGTTGAGGTCTCGGCCATCTCGCAGGCCCTGATCGAGCTTCCTGGCCTGGTCGTCATGGGCCGGCAGGAAGGTGCTTGAGGTGGCCCGTGGTGAGGCCCAGCGGCAGGTAGTCGAGCGTCCTGGCCCGTGGGGAGGCCCAGGTTGCGGTGTCCCGCGGCTCGGCCGCCGCAGCTTGAGAGGTCGTCGAGCGTCCTGGCCCGGTCGTCGTTGGCCGGCAGGAAGAGCTCGAGGTGGCCCGTGGTGAGGCCCTGGTTTCCGTGGCCGCGTCGATGGGCCGAGCGGAGGAAAGGTCGTCGAGCGTCCTGGCCTGGTCGTCGTTGACCGGCAGGGAGAGCTCGAGGTGGCCCGTGGGGAGGCCCTGGTTTCCGTGGCCGCGTCGATGGGCCGAGCGGAGGAAACGATCCGGTTGATCGTACCGCAACAAAACAGGGAGGGTAAAAAATCTTTTCGATGTTTCTCGATGAGCGCTGCCTGATCCCACCTTCGTCGCCAGTGTTGTAACTTCAAGTAAAGACAGGGTCCGGAATCAGGTTTGCTCAAAACATAGCTTTTATTAGCTAGGCACAGCTTACAGAAGAAGATAGGTTCAGTAAAAGAAAGGTGCGGTAGACAGGGGCTCCCGCGCTTTGACAGCTCTTTATATTTGGAGCTGTCAAAGGGGAAGCCAATCAGGCTGCAGCAAGGGCCAGGCGCGCCTCAGCCAATCAGGCGCGTCTGTCAGTTGGCTGCCTTGCTACAGCCTGTTGCCAAGGCTCCAAGAGGCAGCCTGGAAGACCTGCGGCCGGTCGTAACTCGAGACCGGTCGCAGGTCGAGGACACAACAGTACTGTTAGGGTTTTAAGGGTTTTAATAGTGATTTTAGCACAGGAGTTAATTTAATTTGGTTTTAACATTTTGTATTTGTATATTGTTGTATTTTTGGATTTTTAATTTCCTTTTAATTTCCTTTGCACTGCCTGAGTCCCCATGGGGGAGAGGGGGCGGTCTATAAATTAATTAAATAATAATAATAATAATAATAATAATAATAATAATAATAATAATAATAATAATAATAATAATAATAATAATAATAATATTATTATTATTATTATTATTATTATTATTATTATTATTATTATTATTATTATTATTATTATTATTATTATTATTATTATTATCTTTCTCCCCTGTTTATACATGCTTTCTTTTCCATTGTCCTTTGCTCTTTTCCCGCTATCAGGTTTATGTCAGGGAAGAATCTGCCTCTTGTAAGGACAAACATGCCTATGTATACATCCAGTGAAAGTGCTGATCTCCCAATGTCATCCGATATACTTTTTAAAATATTATTTTAATTAAAATTACATGAGAAACTAGCAAAAAGCTGATCTGCATAGCTGAGCTAGGGCAGTAGAAAACATCCAGGGAACTCATAGAGAGGAGTAAAGAGGAACCTCATTAGTTTGCAAGTTTTGTAAGGGAATACATGTATGCACTTAAAAATGTGTATGTACCTACCAATTTTACACTTTAATCATAAATTGTACATAACAAATATATATCAAACTGTGGAAATCTCAGGGAAGTAGTGATTACAGTTTGCCTAGGAGCTGAACTGGCTTATTTATTAATCAAATAAATTAGTCACATGGTTAAACTAACAAGCTATTTAACTGGGTTAAAGGAACATGATTTTATATTCCTTTGAGAAACATACCCCATTAAATGGTTAGGGAACAGATGGATTTCCAGTGGATAGGAGCAAGGAAACATTCCTATTTTGGTTGGTAAATGTGTTTTTTTTTCTTTTTTAGGAATGTTTCACCTTTTACAAAATGCTCCTACATTATACTTCTTTAGAAGATGGAAATGCTGGCTTCCTCACCTTGAGGCTTAGTCTTGAGATGGGAGAGGTATCTAAAAATCAAGATGGTGTCTTCAACCACATGCAAATTCACACTCATAAAAAAGGTGCAGAGCTTCAATTACACTGTCATGGGTACCACCTTGACTTTTTGTTCTACTGCCTACTGTGGACACCCCCAGATAGGAAGTCAGGGCTTTCCTTCCTTGCTCTTCATTTATCCCAAATTTCCTCACAAATTTCAGTTGTTTATCCTCCTGCCCTAATTGGTTCTTCTCTTTCTAAAGTGTTGGTAGGAGCTTGGGACTACAAAATAGAGGTCTAGCTACACAACTGTTGGTTGTCCCACAGTCATACACCTTCATACGTTGCTATGATATTCTAATGCTAACTGTATTAAATATTAAACTTTGGACCCCAATTCCTTTCTCTCAAGTAGATGTAACTATTTGATTTTTGTAAGTTGCAAACAAATCACTATTTGTCCAGCAAATCTAATAAACACATGCATACAGAGAGACAGGAAGCCAAATCCAAGGCAAGGGTAGAATCTGTGAATATAAATTGAAATAATAATTTCTAGAATTTGGAAATCACCTACAAGAGTCTACAAATTTGCTACATTTTAACTTTCAAAAGGTAAGATACTCATCCAAATTTGGTGACTGAACTGGGCCTTGTAGTCCATTATGGTCATTTGAAGAAAACAAGTTATTCTGAACAGGTTCCAGAATTGCTTTCTAGTTGCACACCCTTAAGTTCCTTCATGTTAGGAATATCAGCAAGGGTCTCCTGATGCACAGAGGTTGTGAAAGAAGCTGCTTCAGGTATTGTTGTTTTGATTCAGGGTTAGACTCTGCAGAAGCAGGATGGGAAATAAGAAAGTATATCTGAGTGTGTACATGTGGGTTAGAAAGAGGAAACAGATGAGAAGGATGGGAAAAAATATTTCAAAATGAACGTGGTTAAAAAATTCACACAGTGATTAAGCCATTTATACTGTCTATGTAAACATTACATTGTGGTTCAATCTACAAATTAT
This sequence comes from Rhabdophis nuchalis, assembly GCA_039707465.1. Taxonomy (NCBI): domain Eukaryota; kingdom Metazoa; phylum Chordata; class Lepidosauria; order Squamata; family Natricidae; genus Rhabdophis; species Rhabdophis nuchalis. The sequence goes on along the minus strand of CM077643.1, from coordinate 60,506,721 downwards.
TCCTATTTGATGAGAACTAGAAAACCTCTGTGATTCTGAGTGTACTTTATGGAGAGAACCAAATGTTATAAAAGAAGATAAAGTTGTTTTCCAAACTTACATTTCTTTTATAATCTTAATGGAGAATATCCTGTTTTTTTGTCCAGCAGATTAGCAGCAGGAGAAGTTTAGTCCAGTTCCTTTTGAAAAAGCATTTTTGGATCCACTCAAAATTGATGGTTAACCTTTTTGGCACCTAGTAGCTTTCAGTGACTTATGCCCTAAAACAGCAGATTCACTCAGGAGGCCACACTTAACTACTCACCTAGGAAAAAGGATTCAGGAACCAGAACATTTACATCTCCATGACTCTCTGCCTACTCACCCAACGAGCCTATTCAGATTAGGTAAGAAGTGAAATTACCCTAGAGGACATATGTGGAGTCCCCTAACTCAGAGGTCTCCAACCTTGGCAACTTTAAGTCTGAAGGACTTCAGCTCCCAGACTCCTCCAGCCAGCTTTGCTAAGCTTTGCTGGCTGGAGAAGTCTGGGAGCTGAAGTCCTTCAGACTTAAAGTTGCAAAGGTTGGAGACCCCTGCCCTAACTAACTTGCTCAGACTGAAGAAACTATGTAGCAAAACATTTCTAACTAACAAGAAAAGAAATCCAGTTGTCAAGACTCAGCTTCCAAACAACTCCATCAAGATAATTGAGAATCTTCATTGACAGCAGATGTTAATCTGCTTCTAAATAAGTAAACTAACAGAAGAAAAGGGGGAAAACTCCTTTTATGTCAGCCAAAGAACATAACTTCTTGTTGGTTTGAAACATTTCATATACAGTATGCAAACTGAGAGCAAATTCAAGACAAATTCCTTATGTGTCCCAACACACTTGGCCAATAAAGAATTCTATTCTATTCTATTCTATTCTATTCTATTCTATTCTATTCTATTCTATTCTATTCTATGGAAAGGATCATTCAGGCTCAGTAATTTTTTGTTACACTCTTATTACATTTAAAGAGTTTATTTCTGCGTGGACAAATCTGTATGCATTTGTGTGTATTAAAATAAACACAAATCCCCTAAATTTCAATCGGGGCAACTAGTTTGGGCAAATAAAGATGCAGTCCCTCAAATAATAACTTAAAACATCAGATTGTTCTTAGAAGCTTGTCTATTAACCCTGAAGTAGAAGTAGGTGATCTTCTGGAAGCAGTGTCTATCTGTAGTTATTGTTGCTCTTTGTCTCTTTCCATTTATCTGCGGGATCGGATCCTGCCTCATACATCCTCACGGCCGATTCGCTCCCACAGAGAGGGACTTCTCCGGGTGCCGTCCACTAGACTTTGTCAGCGGGCGACGCCCAGGGGAAGGGCTCTCTCTGTGGCGGGCCCGGCCCTCTGGAACGACCTTCCCCCCGATATTAGAACGACCATGGATCTCCGCTCCTTCCGTCTTAAATTAAAAACTCACTTTTTCTGTCTGGCCGGCCTGGGATAGTCTCCCTGTCTTGGGGTTTTTATTGGGTAGCTTTTAGTATAGTTAGTTTTATGGGAATTTTAGCACAGGTTAAGTTTAATTTGGTTTTAGAACTGTTTGTATATTTTTTATTGTTTTTATTCTACCTGTGCACCGCCCCGAGTCCCCATGGGGAGAGGGAGGGGTTTATAAGTATTAAAATTATTATTATTATTATTATTATTATTATTATTATTATTATTATTATTATTATTATTATTATTATTATTATTATTATTATTATTATTTCTCTTAATAGAAACATCGTTGTATTTTCTGGAAAGAAAATTATCCATATGAACTCGCATTGTCTATCTGTCTGTCTCCTCAAATTAGTGAGAGAATTTTGCAAGGCCTCATTCTCTCACTTGCTTTTTCCTCTGCAGACTTGTACTACAAAGCAGAAGAGAACTACAAACTAGATGTGCCATTATATTTTGTCAAAATCAAAAGTATTATTTTAAAATTTCTAGTCAGAAAGAAGGGGATTTTTTCCTGCATTTTTTTCTTTTAGGCAGACAACCAAGAGTAAATTGTAACACTTTATTTATATGTCTTTTCCTTTAAAAAAACAACAACACCTGTATTAATTATCAATTTACTTCTCCCTGTATTCATGCTGGGTAAATGTTATACTTTCATTCCTGACCAAGAATTTCAGCTCCAAAAGATCACTGTCATCAGAAAACTCAGAAATTTTTTTTATGATTTGAACTAGCTGTACCCGCCAGGCGTTTCTGTATTTATTTATTTATTTATTTATTAATCCAATTTATACCCCGCCCTTCTCCTAAAAAAGGACCCAGGGCGGCGCACAGGTAGTTTAAAACAAAACATACATATAAATACCCATATTAAAAGCTATTAAATAATGATCCCGTGCTAAAACCAACTTATAAAACTTCTAATTAAAATTTTCAATGTTAAAACTCAGTATCGGGGGTTATACTAGCCGGCTTGTTGAAACAGAAGCATTTTAAGGTGCTGGCGGAACAGGCGGAGGTCCAAGATGGTACGTAGTTCGGGGGGCAGGTCATTCCAGAGGGTAGGGCCCACCACAGAGAAGGCTATTCCCCTGGGCATCGCCAACCGACATTACCTAGCCGACGGCACCCGGAGAAGGCCCTCTCTATGGGAACGGATCGGTCGAAGGGATGTATGCGGCAGAAGGCGGTCTCGTATGTAGCTAGGCCCCGAGCCATGGAGCGCTTTAAAGATGGTCGTCAACACCTTGAAGTGCACCCGAAAGCTCACAGGTAGCCAGTGCAGCTTGCGCAGGAGTGGTGTTACGTGGGATTGCCTTGTGGCTCCCATAATCACCCGCACGGCTGCATTCTGAACTAACTGCAACCTTCGAGTGCACCTCAAGGGAAGCCTCATGTAGAGAGCGTTACAGTAGTCCAGCCGGGATGTCATGAGTGCTTGAGTGACTGTGCGGAGGGCAGCCTGGTCCAGTAAGGGGCGCAATTGGCGAATCAAGCGTACCTGATAAAACGCTCCCCTGGCCACGGCTGTCACATGATCATCCATGGACAGCCGAGAATCCAGGAGGACACCCAAATTGCACGCCCTCTCCACGGGGCCAGTATTTCGCCCCCAATGGCCAGTGTTGGACTTACCTGGCTGAACCAGGCTGCCGGAAACCACAGCCACTAGGTCTTGGACGGGTTGAGCTTGAGTTTGTTACTACCCATCCAAACCCGTACGGCCTCCAGACACCAGGACAGCACCTCGACGGCATCGTTGGGGTGGTTTGTGGTGGATATGTACAACTGAGTATCATCAGTGTACGGATGGTATTCCACCCCAAAACCACGGATGATCTCGCCCAGCGGCTTCATATAGGTGTTGAATAGGAGAGGCGAGAGGACTGACCCCTGAGGAACCCCACATGTCAGGGGCCTCGGGGCCACCCTTTGCCCTCCTGCCAACACACATTGCGACCGACCAGAGAGGTAGGACGAGAACCACCATAGAATGGTGCCTCTTACCCCCAACCTCCACCCCACAGTCGGTGCAATAGGATACCATGGTCGATGGTATCAAAAGCCAAACTTGTGGCCAAGTTTGGTTAAATGAAAAAGTTTCCCCTCATAGACCCTCTTAGTGACCCCCTTCCTTCTCTGCCTCGGTTTCCCCTCCCTCTCTCCCCTCTCCCTCTCTTACTCTACCTACCCACCTCCTATATTTCTCCCTCTCTCTCTCTTTCTATCCCTCTACAGACCTACCTACCTACCTACCTACCTACTTACATACCTACCTACCTGCCTCCTGTATTTCTCCCCCTCTCTCTCTAACCCCCTACCTACCTGCCTGCCTGCCTGACTCCTGTATTTCTCCCTCTCTCTCTCTATCCCTCTACCTACCTACCTACCTACCTACCTACCTACCTACCTACCTACCTACTACTTACCTCCTGTATTTCTCCCCCTCTCTCTCTATCCCTCTACCTACCTAACTACCTACCTTTTGTTGGTAGTGGGGGCGGAAGCGGTAGGTCAGCAACAGTGGGGGGGACATTGGTGACGGAAGTAGCGGGTCAGCAGTGGTGGCAGCGGGGGGAGCAACAGCAGGGAGCAGCAGCAGCGGGGGGGCAGCGGGGGGGGAAGCAGCGGTAGTGGCGGTGGGGGGAACAGTGGTGGTGGGGCAGCACCAGGGGGGCAGCGGCAGGGGGAGATATGGCACCGGTGCCAGGTATACGCCACACAAACGTACAACTGTGGCTCTTCTCACTCGCTCACTTGCCCCCCTCCCTTTCACGGCCCCTCACACCCGGCCGCTTTTGAGCTCACATCACTTGCATGCACGGTTTGGTCATACCCGCGATGGTCGCCTCCTCAGTGGCCTATCTCTCCTCCACCACCGCTGCCCCCCTGCCGCTGCTCCCCCTACCACCGCTTCTGACCCACCGCTGGGCAGGAGGAGCAGTGGCAGCGGCAGGTCAGCACTGGTGGCTAATTTTCTACTTTCATTTTTACGTGCTTTCAAACTGCTAGGTTGGCAGAAGCTGGGACAAGTAACAGGAGCTCAGCCCATTACTCAGTGCTAGGGATTCAAACCGCTGAACTGCTGACCTTCTGATTGACAAGCTCAGCATCTTACCCACTGAGCCAACCCATCCCTTTGAAAAGCCTACTAGGAAAGCTTGCTAGTAAATTCTTAGTAAATTACTAAGTAATTTACTTAGCTAGTAAATTCTTCGATTTGTTTCTGCCCTCCCCCCAGCCTAAACAGTTAATAGGCTAAAGAGTCTCTGTCCATATAAAAGACCAGAGATCACACTGACATCAAGGTTATTCATAAAATTCTGCCAATTAATGAATCTTGCATTGAAAGATTGGGCAGATGTCCAAATCAAAGTAGCATAGTATTGAGTGGATCAGATCCATCCTGAACCATGCTGAATATGTGCTACCAATTCACAGATTCAGCAGGGCAATTGGTCTCTAAAAATAATTAAATCATTCTTTCGTATCTCTTAAGGAAAATACCACTCAGACAAATAAATGGGAGGAAATCAAGGTAGTTTAGAGATCTATTTTTTAATCTAGGAGTGTTAAAATGATAAAATATGGAGGGAGTTAGTTGTACATTGTTTTTTGGCTCTTCTTGCTGAAGTCCAAGAAACTTAAAATAATGTTGCTACTGTCACTAGGACCTGGGAATTCTAGCACTGGGTACTTGTTTAAGAAATGCTAAATGTTCATTTATTTTTGCCTCTGTACTATAGGCTGTATATCTATCTATTATCCATCCATTTCTAATATTGCATTTAGAAATCATTAGCACAATTTTAGCGAGACGAAAGCCCATTGTCTGTATAATTGCATATAAATGGTGAAAATAACATTCATTATTTCCATGCGAAAAAGGAGTGAGAGAAAGTGTATGCTAATATAAACAAATATTCTCTTTTTGAAGAGAGTGACTCATTCTTGTTACAAATTGTTCTTGCAATAAGCTTAGTAACAAATAAAAGCAGCTGATATTTCTAAATAATGTGGGTAATATTGAGAAGATGAGTTTCCTTATTTGTAAAAATTCTACTCCCCTCTTTTTTTAAAAAAAAAATCTTCATTGAACTTGATTAACTTGATTAGAAAGATTTATATTATCCACCTGCGGATATAATTGAAAACTTATGAACTCTTAGACAAGGACATCTAACATATGAGACGGTTGTTAAGTAAAACATCTACTTCATCTTGAAGTTGGCTGGGCCTTATCTAGAATTAGTTCTTCACCAGAAAATCTATATAATGCTTAGAAGAAGGATGTACTTAAAAATAATTAACTTCTCAGAATACAGATGGGCAAATTAATATCCTATGTACCCCCAAAACTCTGACCACCACCAAAAATTGGTGGCTTAGTCTTCCTGCCAATTTGACATGGTATACGAATATACGAATATTTATTTGTATAACCGCGTCCTCTCCCCTAGGGGACTCGGAGCGGTGTACAGGGAGAAAATTAAAACAGCATAAAAATATACATAAATACACTAAAAACAAATTAAATGTAACTATCCCTGCACTAAAATTCCCATTTAAAATTAACAATCCCTAATCCCTGGGTAGAGACTAACCTAGGCCGGCCAAGCAGAAAAAATGAGTTTTTAATTTCAGACGGAAGGAGCGGAGGTCCGTAGTTGTTCTAATGTCGGGGGGAAGGTCGTTCCAGAGGGCTGGGCCCGCCACAGAGAAGGCCCTTCCCCTGGGCGTCGCCCGCTGACAAAGTCTAGTGGACGGCACCCGGAGAAGTCCCTCTCTGTGAGAGCGAATCGGCCGGGAGGATGTATGAGGCCGAATCCGATCCCGCAGATGTTCCCGTATGCTTGTTCTCTAGTAGATTTCACAAGGTTTAAACAAAGAAAAGTCCCAGCTCTTTCACCCTCAGAAAAAGGTCATGAAAATATAGAAAATCCTAGTTCCATTCACATCTTTCCAAAGCATTATTTAGTGTCCCAGCTACCAAGACCTTAAGTGTTTTACAAAAGTTAAAAAGAAACAATCAACAATGTGATATTGAAGAAAAAGACAGAGGTTCAATTCTAAAAATCAAACACAAAATGTAGAATCAGTTGCCAAATGCTCCCTGAAACAAAATTGTTTTTTGTAGCTCTTCAATAAGTAAACTAAAATGTTGCTTGATACAACTCTAAGGAATAAAGCCTTTTGCAGAATGGAAAAGGAGGAATAGTTTTAGGTCAATGTCCTTTGAATCAATTATGGAGGCAGGAGCCTATGCATCCCCTTGTAAATATGGGACAGACTCTTTCTACCTGCAGAAGCTGTGCTGTACAGTATAGGAGTGTTTAAATATAATTTGGCAGATAGTTTTTGGGTCAGAAATCAATTGGGAGCCACCGCAGTGACTCGATAATCAATGTTATATTATAGTACTGATTCTGGCTACCTCAGTTTCCACCAATTATATTTTCTGGATTGTCCTCAAAGGAAGCTCCTTATAATCTGTAAAACAAGCATATCATGACAGTATAGTCTACTGTCTTCAAATTGGACCACCAATTAGAACCATCAGATGTATCAGGCACCTAAGATGGCCAGGATTGGGAATAATATGCAGCTTGATTAGAAATCTTCCCAGGCATTTTGATCCCTGAAGTATGAATTGATGCAAGTTGGATATCAATATTTTACAAGTAACTTATTATTTAGAAATCAACTGTAAATATAACCTTGATTTTATAAGAACTTAAAATCACTGAGGGGCAAATAGTTAACAAAACTAAATTTTAAAGTGGCAACTTTATCATTTAACAATTTATTGACATCCTTAATCTATTGTAGAGTTTGTATGAGTACCTAGGGACAGATCACACGTGCCTGATCTCTATGTTTTATTAGAAAAAAGGATTTATAACTCCTTTCATTTGTTCTGTTGATATGGTTAATGCAAGATACAGGAGTAGGGAAAAGAGGATTGCCCCTCCTATTTCATACTTTCACTGATTTTTTTTTGAAAGATGAATCCATTATATATATTTAGCTATACATATAATAGGTTTTATGCACAAAAATATGTTTTCAGTTAGTGGCAACATTTTTTCTCAAATGAATAGAGCTCTCAAAACATGGATGTCAGAGTTTTCTTCTCTATATCTATATCTATATCTATATCTATATCTATATCTATATCATCTATGTATCTATCTATCTATCTATCTATCTATCTATCTATCTATCTATCTATCTATCTATCTATCTATCTATCTATCTATCTATCTATCTATCTATCTACCTACCTACCTACCTACCTACCTACCTACCTACCTACCTACCTACCTACCTACCTACCTACCTACCTACCTATCTATCTATCTATCTATCTATCTATCTATCTATCTATCTATCTATCTATTAGTTTTAAACATACAAAGGCCAGCAAGACATAAAACCTTTCTTAATTTCATGTAACACGTTTTTGGTTACAAGATCAGTTTTTGGAGCAAACATTTCTGGAATTTGGATTATTTCAGGACACATTGGAAATGTCTTATATGACCAGTTAGATCTGTATTAAAAAAAACAGACATTTATTTAATGGCTATCTGCATATGGTAAAACTACCAAGAGTTGTCATTTTCAGTTCAATGAAAAGTCTTGTGACTACTGTCTCCACTATGATCGCAATTTGTCACATCCTTGAAAATGTTTTGAAATCTGACTTGAGGTAGGATGTGTTGAGCTGTGATCACAGATTGCCATGTGTAGCTATTTCATTTGTAGCGGCTTCACTGCCTCACCACTGTGTCAAAAAACAATTGCATGAAATTGCTTCCCCTCCAACCTACAATCTTTGGCCTTTTGAGTTGAATTTGTTGCTTAATATAATTTGATTTTTCATTTCTTCCTATTTTCTTTCAGAAACAATTTGTTAAAAATATGAATACAAAATCCATTAAAGATGTCTTAAAATCCACTCTATTGTTGTTATGGTTCATTATTAGATTGATAATATATGCATTACACAGATGTAATGAAGATAAAAATATGGATGCAAATTCTTTATATTAGTTCATTTTGTCTTTCAAAGGAAGTTGGCTCAACATCTTCACAAGCCCAATATTTTCTCTTAAATATTTCATCTTTTCTCTTAAATATTTCATCTTAACTTACTGTTTATTGTTGTTCTTCTTATACAGGTGGTCCTTCTCTTATGAACATTTGATATGATGGCACTGAAAAAAAGTGACTTACCACCAGTCCTTGCACTTATGACTACAGCAACCCTGTAGTCACATGATCAAATTTTGGGTGCTTGGCAACCGGCATGTACTTACTAAAGCTGCAGAGTTCCAGGTTCACATGTTCATTATTTATGACCTTCCCAAGAGTCTCCCAAATAGCAAGTAAATGGGAGGAGCTAGCTTTGCTTAACTATTGCATATTTTGCTTAACAACCATAGTGATACAGTTAATGATCATGTCAAAAAAATCATAAAATTGGGTGCAATGTAATTAATGACTGCATTGCTTAGTACAGACATTCTGGTCCCAATTGTAGTTGCAAAGTCAAAGATTATCTGTATGATTTGTGATTATGAGAGTTGGTTACTTACGTACATATTATGTCCTTTTCTAGCTCTAGCTTTCTCACAAAAACACATACACAAACCTGGAAAGATTGATTGATAGGTAGTTCCACAGAGTCTTCCATTTCAACTACAAAGTTGTACTGTAGTTCAATAATTTCTTCATATGAAAAGGATGTCATATGTCCTAAAGAATGGTGAGAGGAAAATTGCTTAATATACTGTCGATCACTAGTTCCTGAACAATATATTAAAGGGGTTGCAAAGGAAGCTCATACTCATACTCAATCTACTTCAGGTTTCTGAGTGTTCTTTATATTTCTCATACATTCTTGTTAACATTTGAACACTCCTGGGCTCTTATACATGTTGCCCTCAATTACTTTAGCAAGGAACAACTTTTTCTAAGCTCTGCTACTGTTTCTTTCTACCTGCTGAAGTAGCAGAAGAAGAAAGGTGTTACTAGACAGGTAAATGGGAGCCCTGCAATGTTGTTACTTATTGAGAAGCAAAAATCCATCAGGAATTTCTTCATCTCAAAAACCACTTGAGGACACAATTCTAAAAATTCCCTGCTCTCTGAACAAGACCACTAAAACCATAATATCACAGGAAGAGAGAAAGGGGAGAGTGGGACTGAATATCTGAATATGTGGTTTGGATGCAGCATGATGTAGAAGACTGTCTAAGGGGAGGGCCAGATTCAAATCCAGATTCAGCCACAAAGAATAGTAGGTGACTTTGGATCAGTAGCCATCAATCATCTCGGCCTACTTCACAGGGTAATTATGAGGATAAAAAGCATATCTTGTCTCTTCTGAATGCAAGCAGGTAAACAAGTAAATGTACATTTGAGACTTGTTCACAATATACTGTATTAGCAACAGTTAAATCAGGATTTAGATCTTTTATTTCATCCATAGGGAGTATGAGGTATGCCAAGCTATGTTTAATGTTCCAATACATAGAAAATCTTAGTGATCAAGAGAATAAGAGAAAAACATGGCTTCTTGTATTTACTGTAAAGGGGATGGAGGAAGGACTATTTTACTGTTTTATTTGGCCCTTCTTCAAAGCTGTTTAAGATGGTTCCTCGCTTTTCTCCCACATTTCACGGGATAGGTTTCACCCAAATATAGGCTGGCAAATAATGTTAGCATCAAAATTACCTACCAACTTTTATGACAGAATGGAGAATTGACTGTTGAGTCTTCCTGGATTGAACTTTACTCATGACTCCTCAGTGGTTCTTATAAATAGATACATTTAATCATGAACATTAAATCTTTATAAGATTAGCTAATATCAAACTATTTTTCCGGTTTCATATATATGGAAGAAGATATGTTCTTCCATATGTTAGAAAGGTCCAGCATGCAACATAGGAAGAGAAATGAATATTACAATACAATACAATACAATACAATACAATACAATACAATACAATAGCAGAGTTGTAAGGGACCTTGGAGGTCATGTAGTCCAACTCCCTGCCTAGGCAGGAAACCCTATACCATTTCAGACAAATGGCTATCCAACATCTTCTTGAAGACTTACAGTGTTGGGGCATTCACAACTTCTGGAGGCAAGCTGATCCATTGACTAATTGTTCTGTCAGGAAATTTCTCCTCAGTTCTAAGTTGCTTCTCTCTTGATTAGTTTCCAATATTTGCAATATTTTTTGCAACAGTCACAGTATTACTATTTGGTAATATTTCAACTTTGTAAACACTATCATGGTTTAATTTTTACAGATTTGTTTTTAGCATATTTGTATGTAAAATATTCAAATAATTCTTCTTTTATGATGGGTTCTGAAAGTCCATATGAAGAACAACATATTGGATTTCAACACAGAAAAATATTATACCAGAGTTGAGAGATGGAGAGAGAGTGAGAGAGAGAGTGGGGGGAGGGGGGGAGGAACTAGCAATTTTAACAGAAATAAATAACTCAACAGAATACCAGAATAACAGATTAACAGAGTTGGAAGGGACCTTGAAGGTCTTCTAGTCCAACCCCCTGCTTAGACAGAAAACCCTATACCATTTCAGACAAATGGTTGTCCATTCTTTTCATAAAAACGTCCAGTGTTGGAGCACCCTGGACTTTTGGAGGCAAGTTGTTCCACAGATTAATTATTCTGTCATGAAATTTCTTATTATTATTTTCCATCCATTGCTTCTTGTATTACTTTCAGATGCTTTAGAGGATAGGTTGACTCCCCCCTCTTTGTGGCAGTGCCTTAGATATTGAAATATCTAAGGCACTAGATATTTCTATCATGTCACCCCTAGTCTTTTTCATTAAACTAGATATACTCAATTCCTGCAACCATTCTTTATATGTTTTAGCCTCCAGTCTCCTAATCATCTTTGTAGCTCTTCTTTGCATATTTTCTGGAGCAGGGGTGTCAAACTTGTGTCATCCGGGCAGCATCATGTGATGTATTAGGATTTCCCCCCCCCCCTCACTAAATCAGGCAGGGGGGAGTCAGCACGTGACACATCCAGCCTGTGTACTGCGAGTTTGACAACCCTGTTCTAGAGTCCCAACATATGTACAATAGCAGAGTTGGAAGGGACCTTGTAGGTCTTCTAGTCCAACCCCCTGCGTGGGCAGGAACCCTATACCATTTCAGACAAATGGCTATCCAACATCTTCTTAAAGACTTCCAGGGTTGGGGCATTCACAAGCTGTTCCAGAAGTTAATTGCTCTAACTGTCAGGAAATTTCTCCTTAGTTCTAAGTTGCTTCTCTCCTTGATCAGTTTCCACCCATTGCTTCTTGTCCTGCCCCCAGGTGCCTTGGAGAATCTTTTTTATACTGTGGCAACCAAAACTGGGTGCAGTATAACTCATTAACTTTGAGTTACACTGTCATAAGATCTTCCCTTTTCTTTGGAACTATAGTGATTACTTCACATTTGTTCACAAAATATTTCTCAGCATTTGGAATAGCTATACAAAAGGGTGCACAACTTTACTGTTCTGGATACAATTGGTCATGAGTTAAAATCAACCAATCATGTTGAATTTCAGTACTGTACATTTTGGATCTGGAAGCACAGGAAGATACATACGTATTTGTTCATCTTGACCAGGTGATTGGCAGCACAAAGAATTTCTATGGATCTCTTAGGCAAAGATCTTCACATCAACTGACCCTTTATCTGGAGGTTTCTGGGATTGATTGTGAGACTGATTTCATGCAAAACATGCTTGCTGTTTCCAATGTATGTTCTCTCCCAATGGGTTATGCCAATCAGACCTTAGCAGCTGGTAGCAATTGGCCTAAACAGAGTACTAATAAGGGCATTAGAAGGGACAGATGTCACAGCTAATAATCTTCCCCTCAAACAGAGAGCTTATATTCTCCTGTGCTATCTTGCAATTGACTGATTAATCCCTAGCGTGTGGATTTGTAATAGAGCCTCATTCTCTCTTAAATCAAGGACTTCAGTCCTTGCATAGGCTGACATGAAGGGCCACTCACTACCCAATCATCATTTTGCAAAATACAACCATGTCACATTCCTATTGAATGATACTTCCACTCTTATGTTGGCCACTGAAATCATAAACGTCTGAAGAGTTGCCTATGTCTGGTTACCTCTCTCCTTCTTATCTAACTTGGATAAGTTCAAATAGCCAGAGCAATGTTTATCAATCTCAGCAAATTTAAGATTTGTGGACTTCAGTGCTCAAAATTCTCTAGCCAACCTGCATCTGGAGGACCACCAAGTGGCACTGTGGTTAGAATGCAGCATTGCAGGCTAACTCTGTGCACTCCTAGGAGTTCAATCTTGACCAGCTCAAGGTTGACTCTGCCTTCCATCCTTCCACGGTCAGTAAAATGAAGACCCAGATTATTGGGGCCAATATGCTGACTCTGTAAACTGCTGAGAGATTGCTGTGAAAGCACTTGAAGCAGTATATAAGTCTAAGTGCTAAGTCTAATACCTTAAAAAAAAAAGAGCATTAAATCTAAACTCTGGGCACTACAATAGCATAAAGGATCCCTCCATCTAGATCAGAGCTGTCAAACTTGTGGCCCACAGGCTGGATGCATCACAGCCCGGTTTAGTGAAGGGGCAAAAGTCATGATATGTCACGCAATAATGCCTTGACTACAAGAATTTAGCGCCCCTGTTCTAGATATTTGCATTTTCAAGGACACAGTTGTTGAGGAAGGCATTTGAGGGAAGATCATACAATCTCCCAAATAGTGGTGGGCCAAGTTGACAGTTATTTTGTTATGGTAGACTTTGTTCTTTAAATGTTCATCCTGTTAATATCGATTTCTTGGAAGCCACTTCAAGTTTTCAGAAGTAAAATAGCACATAGAGGACCAGAGTGATGAATAAATGATTTTTTTCAGCCTTCTTTTTCCTTCTGCCTATTTCCCTTTAAATAACTTTATTTTGTGAACGGCTCAGAAAATATGAAATAAGGGAGAGTGTAGAGCCAGAAGATAAACAAATAAAATATGAACTCACTATATTCTCACAGATTTTGTCACTTTTTATCCTAACAATCCCAATTTTCCTTTGACAGTTCTGACAATACTGGACACACGTTCAGTTTCTCAGCTTAGACAATCAAAAGTAACTATGTGACTCCATTTGGAGTGACTCCTCTCGTGATTCTTAATGTTTTACTCAACTGTATACACACACAGGAGTTTATTAATACAATAATACAATAGCAGAGTTGGAAGGGACCTTGTAGGTCTTCTAGTCCAACCCCCTGCGTGGGCAGGAACCTTATACCATTTCAGACAAATGGCTATCTAACATCTTTTTAAAGACTTCCAGTGTTGGAGCATTCACAACTTCTGGAGGCAAGCTGTTCCAGAGGTTAATTGTTCTAACTGTCAGGAAATTTCTCCTTAATTCTAATCAGAGTTCTTCTGAGCCTCTGAAGTGAAGTAACTTTTCAGGATGTGCACAACTCCCTAAAAGTTTATTGACATCTAACTAATCAATCCTCTATTTTGTTTAAATGCAGAAAGGAGAAGAAGAGGTTTAGTAGAAACAAGCACAACCTTTTTTTTCCCAATCAGAACACTGTATGTGACAATCACTGAAGTTATTGCTAGAAATGGATGAAGGCAAAGCACGGGAAATTCTGTGAGCTGCAGTTATTTCACCCCAGTTTTCCATTACACAGGCAACCCCAGAGCATCACTTGTTAGTATTTAGAAAGAAAAAAAAGTAGGGAGAGGAATCAAGGGAGCTACAGGAGAATCTTTATTGTTGAAATGTACTGACATTATCTTGCTTATGGGGGTTGGGAGTGCATATTGTTTATGCAATCTATTTATCAGTGTAAGAATGTATCTTGCAATACAGCAATATCTTCATGGTAATAGCATACAGGAATAAAAAAAAAGGATTCATGAATAGAAAGTTCCTGCCTCTAGCATGTACATCGGAGACACTGAAGGATAATTTACCTATCATTAAGATATGGATTTTTAAAATCTGGTCTAGTTTTTATTCCAGCAGAAATCATATTAAGCTCTCTAGTTGTTTTATCTGGCTTTTATTGGGCAGGCTGCATATATATATAATTCACAAACAGAATAAAAATATAAGAAGCAATGCATACTTACACATACTGAGAGTTATAAAGATATGCATTAGTTTTTATTATATTCTGACTGTGTTCTTGAATGGAATGGAAGACCTTTCATCTTGTTTCGCCCCCCTCTCCCCCGCTAAAAAAACCCAAAAACCAGATTACATTTCTTAGACTGGTCTATTTAAGTTGAGTCATTTGATATGGAAGAATACACTGGGGGAGGGCGGAATAGGGGGGAAGCCAGAACGATGAAAACTGAAATAGCATATAACAATATAATCACAGATCAAATTAAGGGCTTTTCATGGAATGGTAGCACATTTGTCATCTGGAAATGATGTCACACAGCAGTAGCACATAGACTTGTATGCCGCTTCCTTGTGCTTTACAGCCCTCTCTAAGCAGTTGACAAGATCAATATATGGCCCCCATCAATCTGGATCCTCATTTTACCATCCTCAGAAGGATGGAAGGCTAAGTCAACTTTCAGGTATTCAGAATCAAACTCCTGGAGTGAGCAGTGAGTTAGCCTGCCTTCTACAGCAGAGGTCCTCAAACTTTTTAAATAGGGGGCCAATTGACAGCCCCTCAGACTGTGAATGGGGGGCAGACTAGCTGGGTGGATGTGGCTAGGTGATCATGTGACTGGGTGGGCGTGGTCAATGTATCAGTGCATTTTGCCAATTTAGTAGTCCAATAAACAATACATACAAATTAAACTTTAATTTGTTTTGCTCCTGGGGGTGTTTAGTTTGCATTTGTTTGCATGTTGCTCTTTTGATTGACTTTTCTTTTTCCTGGACAGGTTTTTAAAGTTATTTAGGAGTATCGTAGTCCACTTCAGAAAACTCAGTTTTGCAGCAATTCTTCTCAACCCCAAGGAGTTTACATCAGCAAGTCTCTCCCTCTCTATCTCTTGTCTCTCTTGCTCTTTTCCTCCCTCCCTCCCCTCTCTTTCTCTGTTTCTCTCTTTCTCTCCTCTGGGGGGATGGGAGTGGGAAGGAACCCTTGAACTGGTGTTGGATTGTGGAATCTGATATCAGGAGGCCAACAAGCCATGCGCCAAAGACCAGCTTGCCGGTGGGGAGGTAGGGCAATCCTGCAGTCTCTGTAACACATATCTTGTCGCTTGAAACTTGAAGACACAAGGTTCGAAGCTGTAAGCCGCATCCGGCAAGCACTATGGCAGAGAGAAGCAGCTGTGGACAATCCTAGCTTTCCAGCTAGGAATCTCAAATATGGCCAAGAATGAACATTTGTGTTGTAGCCACTGACTGGAGCTACTAAACAGGCAAGCAAGCTATGTGCCTGAAGGACCCCATCCTGTCACTGGGAGTCCAGGCTACTCGGCAATTGTTGAGCAGCCAGGCTCCTTAAAAGATGAGGAGTTTTCAGTGGGCCAATCTAGTGCCCAGGCTGGCTAAAACACAACTTTCATTCTCGGGCATATTTGAGACTCCTAGCTGCAATGGACAGCAAAGCTCTGGTTGACCGCAATCGCTTTTGTCAGCAGTGCTTCCTGGATGCATCTTACAGCTCTGAGTCCAAAGCAGCAGGAAGCAAAGGCTGCCTTGGCACCATCAGCCTCGGTCTCTTAATGGCCCATGGAGGATACACTTGAATCGGTGCTGAGATCAGGATCCCAGGAGGACATGGGTGAAGACTTTTACGGCTTTCTTTCTGTGTCACAGAAGCAGAGATGGGTGGGAGGCCCAAGAGCACGCAGTGTCCCAGTGAGGTGCTTTCCTGAGGGCTACCCACTCACCCTCCCCTCTGCCTCATGCCCTGCATCGAGCCCACAACCAGGGGACATGTCGCTTCCAGGCTAGTCTGGCTGGTGGATGGGTGAGCTGAAGACCAGCTTGCCAATGGGACATCACAACACAGGTGGCCTGCAGGCTCTGCAGGAAAAGCGACTGACATCTGAGAGGCAAGAGCGAGCCATGGCCACCGCTGCTGTTTCCAGAGATGAGTGGGGCGGGGTTGCATTGTGGCTCTGCATGGTAATGGGCTCCAGGGGAAGGGGGATCTCCCATTGTGAAGCACGCTAAAATTTACTGTGCTCTGCAAGGTGCTGCAAGAGCAGCAGGCAGGCCATGGAGGTGGCAACAGCAAATGTACCACAATGAAGGAGGAATGCTGTGCCATGCAAAGGCAAGTTGAGGGATACTTCACTCCTGCATGTGTCAGCCTATATGCTGCCGCCGCCCTGAAAATTTAGGTCAGGGCAGCTTTGGGGGAAGAGCCAGGGAGGACTCTGATGCCACCATCTCCTCCACGCAAGAGGAACAGCTACTGTATCAAGTAACTGTGTATTTCAAATACCAAATACTGAAAAAAAATTATTGGATAGGTGCACTAAAGTCAAAATATAGATCCAGGCAAACGTCAGTGGTCACATTCACTGAAACAGTTCTGTAGAATGCTGCCTTCAAGTCTTAGATTGGAGCTGATATTTTGGTTTGACCACTTAACTGGTACTTAAAAAGGGTTTTGTTCATGTACAAGGAATAGAATCATACAGTCATCAAAAATAAGTATTGGAATGACCTTAGAGACCACCTAGTTTAGTGGTTTTTGGCTTTTGTAGCTTGGAGATATGTGGAGTTCCAGTCCCAGAATTCCCCAGCTAGCATGCTGGCTGGGGAATTCTGGGGGTTAAAATCTACGCATCTTCAAGTTGCCAAAATTAAGAAACATTCACCTAATTCAATCCCATCCAGTTTTCCATGTTCACAAGCTACTTGCTTTGATGTGAAGCAGCCAGTTGTTATGGATTTGCCCTGGCTCATCTTTTGTGAAGGAGGGTGTAATATCTTTGATATTTCACCTAGAGTGCTGATCTGGATATCACTGGTGCATGAGCACAAAAGAAAAAGTCATAACTCCCTCTGGGCAGGTCCAGGACTTTTCCAGCTTGGTTCAATTATGAGCATCTTTGCAGAAATGCACCAAGGCACAGCAGTATTTCTCTCCCAAGAGTTCTAAATCAACTTAGTCTGCTCTGTATGGATCTTTGGATGCAGTGCCAAGAATTTGTATTGATTATTTCACATTATTTTTAAATATTATTCATTTTAAGCCTTTGGGGATGATGGGAACATTCTGTCAACAGGGAGGGAATTAGTGGGTTTCAACATGTGATCTAACGTTACTTCCCAATCAGTTACAGTTAATCACTGAAAATACTTGTTATAAAGTTGCATATCTTTTGAACACAACTATCGTTGGACTAGGCAAAGAGAATCCATTGTTCTATTTTTGTAAATACATGGTTCACATACATGAGTTTATTTTTGTTTGTTGTAAAATTAATGATTTTAATCTGTATATAAAAACAGTTTTTAAGCTTAATTGCCATGTCAACCCTGCTAGATGCAACTCTCTGTCCACATTTCCTTCAAGCAGTTTTCTCCCCCTTTTTCTTTTATACACACATACACACACACACACATCACCCAAGCATATTTTTCATGTCATTGACAATGAATTCAAAGGATGCAATATTTTGCATACTCGCCTGCACACATTTTATTACTCTCACTTTCATTCTACAAGGCTGAAGTGAATCACAATAAATATACAGTGTGTCTTGTACTTGTTAGCTTGATTTGCTATTTTCTTCCAATGGATTTTTTTATGCTCATAACTTGGAGAACTGCAAAAAAATCCCAACACTTAAATAAATAACCTTTGGCAATAGTTTCTCAGGTTATTAACAACTTTAAAGTCTTATAATAGAAATAGTAATAATGAATGCCACACCAATCACATAAGGCTTTTCTCTAATCAAAATTTTGATCTACATTAGTCTATCTGCAACATATAATTCAGAGCAGTACTTTTAATGATGATCTGCCTTTTTGTCACCCTCTGTTGATGTACATGCTCTCTAACTGTAAGATTTCTTTCCAAGGGATTGACACGTTTGATGCATATTTGGGCTCATTGAACTGCTTTCCATCAATGTGAAGAGTTCCATTTAATCCAAGAATGTAAGAATAGCCAGGAGTGTTGTCTTACAAGTTCATTCTGGTTGATTTGAACTAGTTGATAAAAAGTCTGTGTAAATAAAATTTAACAGATAAGGTGGGGGAAATATATTGGGAAAGATAGACCTCAATGTACCTTGATTTGAAAACTATTTCCAATTCTACTGTACTGTAGAAGTACAGTAAGATAACAGTTTCCCATCTCATTCAGGGTTGTGGATCCATCTGGCATATAAACTGGAACTGGATGAGAGATCATCTCATCTCTCTGCATTGTGGAGCAGCTGCATGTCAATATGTGTCTATTGAGCTTCTTGCAGAGGACGCAATTAAAATTAAAAGGGAGAGTTCAGGACTATGGCAACTTTGCAGAAAAGAAAAGCCATGATCAGGGCTAAAACATCCAATGGTGGAGGGGAAAAAAACTTCAGGAATGGAGGGAGGGGCATCTTTACCTTGCAATTCTGCAAGTGTTCTCTTGGAAGCAAATCCCATAGCAACTTGGGGAGGGGGGGTTTCCTGGGGAAATCTGCATAGATCAAGATTATTATCAGAATTGAGGTTTTGCCTAATTAGCTAACACTCTAGAGAACAATCCCACTGAATGTGGCCAAAGCCCATCATAATCCATTAGATAATTTTATTTCTCACAATGGGTAACAAGAAACCTCTGAGGAGCCCATTAACCACAGGAGATGAAGTCATAACTTCTGTCTCCATATTATTTTTTGCATATATGATATAAATATATATATA
The DNA here is from genome assembly GCA_039707465.1 of Rhabdophis nuchalis. NCBI lineage: Eukaryota > Metazoa > Chordata > Lepidosauria > Squamata > Natricidae > Rhabdophis > Rhabdophis nuchalis. The sequence continues at coordinate 60,487,327 of CM077643.1, read as the reverse complement.
TATGGAGGCATGTGGTGTTAAGATATAAACACTGAATCTCAATCAATAACACTTGTCAGAGTTGTCCACGTAATTATTCAGTTTATTTTTAAAAACCATTTAAGTTAGTGGCCCTTACCTTATCTATGATGATTAATTCCCTTGATCTGTTATGTGTTTTTCAGACAGGATTAACTTTAATCACTTCATTTATTTGTTTGTTTGTTTGGTTTATCAAGCATGTACAAGATAGCAGGTATACTTGGTAGAATAGCAACAATCAAAACTTATGTTCTCCCAAAATGGATTTATTTATTTCAGACTGCCTCGGTGAGATTAGATAATACATTCGTCAAACTATTAGATAAATATGTGAGGAAATTTATTTGGCAGAAGAAGAAAGCTAGAATTAAATTGAAAATGCTTCAAGAATCACCAGTCAGAGGAGGATTTGGGTTGCCAAAATGGGAGTTATATTACCAGGCAGCAAACCTGATTTGGGTCAGAGACTGGATATTGTTGAGAAGGAAACGGGTACTTACATTAGAGGGCCCTGATCTAGGACAAGGGTGGCATCGTTTTATGTGGAGAGGGGGAGGGAATTGTAGGCATTTTAAGAAGCATTACCTTAGAAGAATTCTATTGGAAACATGGGAAAGAGTTAGGTTTAAGTGTTACTCAATGGCTCTGATTTGGTTTGCGCCACTAGAGGCCGTGACATATTCAACACTATACAATAAAGAAACACCACTGACTTACCAGGACTTATTAGACGTCCAAGGGGAACTAAAAACACGGGAGGATATGTCTAAGGCAGGTATAGAGATAGATTGGTGGGCTTATGCTCAAATACAATCAAGAACCAGAAGGGATAAAAGGAAGGAAGGAATTTATAGAGCAGTACAGGAATTGGATAAAATCTTATTGGGATCAGAAAAGAAATTATTGTCCAGATGTTATCAGTTTCTGATACAACGATGGATTGGTGAGGAAGTAATTAAGGATTCTATGATTGCCTGGGGAAAGAATTTAGGGTCTTATACCGACCTGGATAAATGGGATGAGATCTGGACCAAAAATATGAAACTCACTTTGGCAACCTCCTATAAGGAAAATATTTATAAAATGATCTATCGCTGGCACCTTCCACTGGCAAGGATTGCTAAAATGTATCCAGGAACATCCCCAGAGTGTTGGAAATGTGGAAATAATAAAGGGACTTATTACCACCAATGGTGGACTTGTCCCCAAGCAGGCATATATTGGTCAAAGATTAGGAAATGGATTATAGAGGTTACAGGATATACAATTGATATGAAACCAGAGGTCTTTCTACTGAGAATGAAACCCAATAAAATAAACAAGGACAAATGGTATCTGACCCTTCATATCATCACAGCAGCTAGAATATTATTTGCGCAGGAATGGAAAAACGAGTTGCTACCTTCAGAAAATAAACTGATCTGGAAAATTATAGAATGTGTGGAAGCAGACCGTCTAACGAAACTACTCAGGAACCAGAAGGATACGGATTACTATAACTGCTGGAACTTATGGTATAATCATATGAAACAAAGAAAGGGAAATCAAAAATAGTCCTAACTATTGTTTGGAAGTTATAGGATTAATGGATGTATATTCATACATGCTTGTTGTAATATGTTGTTGGAGTGTGTTTAATGGAAAAAATCTGTCTTTTTTAAAATTATAAATAAACTTATTCCAAAAAAAAGGTAGCAGGTGTAAGTATAAACATGGACATGTATGAAACAAATGAATACAAATAAATGGGGACAGTAGGACAGGGACAGTAGGCACACTGGTGCTCTTATGCACACCTTCTTTACAGAACTCTTAGGAATGGGATGAAGTCCATGGTAGACAGTTTGAGGCTGAAGCTGTGGGGGTTTGAGGATGTAACAATGAAGTCAGGTAGAGCATTCCAGGCATTGACCACACTGTTGTGGTCAACAAAATCATCATCATTGTCATACTTCTAATTATATCACTGAAATGTATCTGAAAAGAAAGGTTGGATTCTTCTCCTCAAATGCCACTTCAATGTCTAAACCACTTGTGGAAAAAATAGCAGCCAGGAGCATTAAGCTTGTTTTCTGAAGCTTGAGTATTAGGCTTGAGTGCATCAAAATCCATACAAAGCAGGATAAAAATCTAATAATAATAATAAAGAAGAATAGCATGCATTGGCTGATTATGTAACAGCCAGCCAAATATTAGTCCTGATGCAACTTAAAAACTGAAAGTTACTGAATGTACAGGAAATAAAAGGTCCTACAAAATTCAATCGTGAAAAAAGTAAGGTCCTACATATAGGCAAGAAAAACAAAATGCACAAGTACAGTATAGGTGGTACCTTGCTCAATAGTAGCAACTGTGAAAGGGATCTAGGAATCCTAGTGGACAACCATTTGAATATGAGCCAGCAGTGTGCAGCAGCTGCCAAAAAAGCCAACACAGTTCTAGGCTGCATAAACAGAGGGATAGAATCTAGATCACGTGAAGTGTTAATGCCACTGTATAGTGCCTTGGTAAGGCCACACTTGGAATACTGCATACAGTTTTGGTCGCCACGATGTAGAAAAGACGTGGAGACTCTGGAAAGAGTGCAGAGAACAGCAACCAAGATGATTAGGGAACTGGAGACTAAAACATATGAAGAACGGCTGCAGGAGCTGGGTATGTCTAGTTTGATGAAGAGAAGGACCAGGGGAGACATGATAGCAGTGTTCCGATATCTCAGAGGGTGCCACAAAGAAGAGGGAGTCAAACTATTCTCCAAGGCACCTGGGGGCAGGACAAGAAGCAATGGGTGGAAACTAATCAAGGAGAGAAGCAACTTAGAACTAAGGAGAAATTGCCTGACAGTTAGAACAATTAACCTCTGGAACAGCTTGCCTCCAGAAGTTGTGAATGCCCCAACCCTGGAAGCCTTTAAAAAGATGTTAGATAGCCATTTGTCTGAAATGGTATAAGGTTCCTGCCCACGCAGGGGGTTGGACTAGAAGACCTACAAGGTCCCTTCCAACTCTGCTATTGTATTGTATTGTAAAACATGAATACAGAAATAATGTAATTAAAACAGGAACAGCATGCTGGCAAGGAAAAGCATTACATGGTCAATTTTTCCAAACATAGAAAGAACAGTAGATAAAGATAAAGATTAGGGGAGACATGATAGCAGTTTTTCAATATCTCAGGGGTTGCCACAAAGAAGAGGGAGTCAAACTATTCTCCATACACCTGACAGCAGAACAAGAAGCAATGGGTGGAAACTAATCAAGGAGAGAAGCAAATTAGAACTGAGGAGAAATTTCCTGACAGTTAGGACAATTAATCAGTGGAACAGCTTGTCTCCAGAAGTTGTGAATGCCCCAACACTGGAAGTCTTCAAGAAGATGTTGGATAGCCATTTGTCTGAAATGGTATAGGGTTTCCTGCCTAGGCAGGGAGTTGGACTACATGACCTCCAAGGTCCCTTACAACTCTGCTATTGTATTATTCCCCCTAGAGTTGGGAATGACTAGCACATATGTGTAAAGGGAATGTTTACCTTTTAGAAAAAGACTCCTTGTTTGAAATACTTAAAAGAAGTGTTTCCAGAAGTTCATTGAAATGCTTTACCTGTGACATCAACAGTTGAAACTCATTTCTTGGGCATTTTTGAACCACGTGTGAGATTTTTCTAGAAAAATCATCACCATCACCATCATCTGCCTTTATTTTGTGCAATCCAAGGCCCTTAATACTCTTACCTCCTATTTTCCCCATATTAATCACTGTGTGATGTGAGCTGGCTGAGAGAGAGAATGATTGACCCAAAGTCACTCAGCTGGATTGATTTTTTCCTTCTTCACTCTTTTGTGCCTTCAGCTTCTCAGTTGTGACTGTCTTTTAATGTAAAATTACATAAATTAAAATTATGCCGAAGGAAAATATATAGTATAAGACATATATTTAGCCAAGATTGTTTATCATACCTTTTAGTTTGATGGTATTAGTTTCAGTGGACCACAGGTGAAGGATACAGTATGTAGGAAATAAATCATACATGATGAAGCTACTTAAAAGTTTGGCAGATGTTGCTGTGATTAACAGAGGCTTGTTCTGGAATGTGGGCTTGGCACAAGGCTAAATGCACATGAATGAATCTGTCTGCATACTTAGACACTGCTGTGAAACTTACTTCTTTTTAAACAGGGAGGGGACATTCTCTCTCTTGTTGATAACACTGATATATTCATTCAGGTTTGCTTATGGAAACCTACCACATGAAAGACTACACTCGTGATTGCTTCAGGGTTGGGATGATAAATAGAATGGATCTTTCTTTCTGTGTTTCAGACAGGCAGTAAAAGGACATTTGTCAAATTTAATGTCCAATAATTTCAGGTCACCATTTTCAAGAAGATATGTATTTTATCTATTCCATTTTTTCTCCATAACACATAAGGTGACCCACATATTTAGGGTGTGCTTTAGGACACATCCTGGATGGTGAAACACTGTTCAGACACCTGTTAGAGCATTTCACAAAACCTTGTTATAATTGTCATGAATTCTATTAGAGATGAACATCTGTAAAAATTATCATGGGCCAGGAATGAAAACGTGGTGGGAACATAGAATTTGGGGGAAAATGAGCATGTTTAAATATTGTGGGACAACTGAATATGAACTGATAAAGTCTTGCCTCATAATACACTAGATTGCACTAGAAAAGAAAAATGTGGATAACGGACATTGCAATACCAGGGAATAGTAGAAATCAAAGAATTGGAGAATATCACAAAATATCAAGATCTGAAAATCAAAGTTGAAAAATTATAGCATACACAGGTAGTCATGGCCTCGGTGACTGTTGGCACATGTGGTGCCATATCAAAAAAAATGGATGACACTTAGAAGATCTGCATATTGACAACATTTCCATCTGTCTGTTCCATTTCAATCCACCTTTCTTGGATTGACAGATATACTATGCTGATACACATCCTAGGTTCTTTGGAAGAATTTGATGGGTATGAAGACAAAAACTGAAGAACTGGCAGCTATGATTTCACATTATTGTGATGACAACAACAACAGCAGCAGCAGCCCATTCATCCAATAGATCAGATTTATGCATTGCAGGATATTTCTCAAATTATTTCAGGGAATATAACTCTTCAGTTCAAAAATCTTTGTGTGGGACAATTATACTTTTTGCAGAAATGAAATTTTGGAGAGGAGACGAAAGGAAAAAGTTCTATTTCCTTCCTTCCTTCCTTCCTTCCTTCCTTCCTTCCTTCCTTCCTTCCTTCCTTCCTTCCTTCCTTCCTTCCTTCCTTCCTTCCTTCTCATATATATTATTTTGTGATTTACTATTTGGATTTTTTAAATAAATACACACACACACACACATAAAATCTTTTGCTTTTTGCCTGTGTATTCTAAAGATTTCAAGCATCTATTCTTCCTACTTTCCCCCTTCTGCCAAGATGAAGTAGTAAATAAAAGTAACGAAACATCACCACAATTTATATAGGAAGGAAAACTAGACAGAAAGTTCTCAGTCAATCCTGACTCAGGACTGTGGGTTCTGAGCTTTTGTTAATGGCCTGGACAGCTTCCTAAAGCTGTTTTTATAGTTTCCTCCTTCGTCTGAATTTCAGCTATGCTGAGCCTATTAAGCTGGCATCAAGTCAACGTGTTCCTTCGTGATCGTATACAAACTCTCTGAGTGCTGGAGAAGTCAGTATCTGTCCTCTTAGCTGACACTTCTACCTCCTTTTACTGATGTTAAAAGAAATTTCTACTGTCAGTCATATAACCAATTCACTTTGTTCATAACCAGTGACAGCCTTGTTGTTTTTCCTGTCTTGCCAGAGAACCAACTTCAGTGAATTAGCATCCTCAAAATTTAGATGCACTCATTAGTCTGAATAAATCTGAAAGCTGCTGTTCCAATATTATTATTATTATTATAGCTATCTAGTCCTAATTTTATATTTTTGAGTCTGTAGGTGTGCATGTGTGTGTGCATGTGCATATATGTGTGTGTGTGTACATATAGTATGTGTATTCATAATATATATAATTTTAGCCAACTCTTTTCAGTTACAAGTGTATAATCTTAGGGAATTGTTTAAAACTGTAATTGTCATGATAATTCAGAAGTCTGCTTTCCAATATATGTTCCCCTTTAATTTGTTTTATTGTTCACTCAGAATCATTGACAAGACCTGCTATTTCAGCTTGAGGAATATGTGATTTCAATGCTATCAAATTTATTAATACTTTTCACCATTCAGGCCCCCTCCCTTATAATATATTGCTGGAGGGGCTGGAAGTGTGCAGAATGAGACCAATATACACACAAATGCCATACTTATAGATGAATATTACTGTTTAGACTATGTAGAAGAGTGGCAAAAAGAATTGTGTCAATTTTCTTTTTTTAATATTACTCCTTTAATTGAAAAATAATTCTTACAAACCCAAACCACCACCTTAACACTAACCTGCAATGATAGTTTTCAATCAGAATAAAGCTGAAAGGGACCTTGGAGGTCTTCCAGTCCAACCTCCAAGTAGGATGCCCAATACCATTTCAGACAGGCTTGTCTAATCTTTTCTTTAAAATAAGGTGACCAGACATCCCGCTTTCGGCGGGACAGTCCCACTTTCAGCGGGACAGTCTCACTTTTGAACAATTTGTCCCGTGTCCCGCGGCATTTTTAAAAAATCCCAATTTTTGGCTGGGCGGCAGAGTGGGGCTGGGTGGGCGGTGGGTGCTCTGCATACGCTCAGAGGCAGCCTGCGGCCAGGGCAGCGGCACAGGTCACAGGCAGGAAGCGGCAGCCGGAGCGTGCTGGCGGGCAGGCGGAAGGGGAGGGCCGGTGAGGGAGGAGCGAGCAAGCAAGCAGCCAGGCAGGCAGCAGGCAGAGGAGGAGAGCTGTGCACCAAGGATGCAGCCGGAGCCCGCGCGGCCCTGAACTTTGTGGGATGGGCAGGATGGACGGCGGTGGGGCTCCTGGCCGGCCGCTCTCAGCGCATTGTGGTGGCAGCAGTGGCGGTGCAAAGTTCAGGGCCGCACGGGCTCTGGCTGCAGCCCTGGAGCACAGCTCTCCTCCTCCTCCTCCTCCTCCTCCGCCTGCTGCCTGCCTGGCTGCTCGCTCGCTCCTCCCTCGCCGGCCCTCCCCTTCTGCCTGCCTGCCAGCCTGCTCTGGCTGCCACTTCCTGCCCATGCCCCGCGCCGCTGTCCTGGCCACAGGCTGCCTCTGAGCACATGCAGAGCGCCTGTGCCCCCTCGGCCCCATTCCGCTGCCCCCGGCCATGCCACGCTGCTATGGAAATAGCTGGGGCAAGGCAGCCTCTGCGGCCGGTGCGAACCTGGGAAAAGCCGCTGCCCCCCCAATGGTGTCCTGCTTTACCAATGATAAAATCTGGTCACCTTACTTTAAAACCTCTAATGATGAAGCACCCACAACTTCTGAAGGCAGCTATTTCCCTGTTTTATTGTTCTCACTGTTAGGAAATTTCTCCTTAATTCCACACTGCTTCTCTCCTTGATTAGTTTCTTTCCATTGTTTCTTGTCTTGCCTTCTGGTGCTTTGGAAAAAAAGTTGACCCCCCTCTTCTTTGTGGCAGCCCCTCAAATACTGGAACACTGCTATCATGTCACCTGCAGTCGTCCTTTTCTCTAGACTGGCCATACCAAATTCCTGCAACCTTTCTTCATATGTTCTTTTTTTCTCCAGACATTTAATCATCTTAGTTGCTCTTCTTTGAACTTTTTCCAAAGTCTCAACAACTTTTTTTGTAATATGGTGACCAAAACTGGATGCTGTCTTCCAGGTGTGGCCTTACTAAGGCTTTAAAAAGTGGTACTAATCCTTCACATGAGTTTGATTCTATGCCTCTATTTGTACAACCAAGGATTCTATTAGCTTTTTGGCTCCTACTGCACACTACTGGTTCATGTTTAAGTGATCGTCCACTAGGACTCCAAGGTTCCTCTCACAGTTACTGTTTTTGAGCCAGGTTTCACCTACTCTGTACTTGTGCCTTTGGTTTTTCCTGCCTAGGTGCAAATATTTAGGGTGTGCTTTAGGACACAGTGTTCAAGTCTGTCAAGATTTTTTGAGGGATCCTGAACTTGTCTTTTGGGGTGTTGGCTATTGCCGCCAGCTTAGTCTCATCTGCAAATTTGATCTATATCCTTATTTATTTATTATTTATTAAGATATTAAAGAAGTTTTCCAAAGAAGATATTGGAAGGAAATTTTACAAAGAAAACCATGCAAATCCGGTCTTCCACCTAGAGTTAATTCTGATTCTATTGCTTTAAATTAAGCCTCTTTGGGATGTATATATCTGTCTGTTTGTTTATTTGCTCGTTTATTTTGCTGGGTTATTCTAATCAAAGTTTACTCTAAATATATATCCCAACTACAGCCCAGTGTGCATTAGAATAAAGTGTCAGGGTCCCAATTCATAACAATAACAATATATAGAAAATGTATAAAACTTAGGAATCCATTTAATTGTCACCAAATAAAAGTAACTTCTATTGCTGGAGGAAACAGATCATATTGTTTCATATGCTCTGAAACCTAAAGAAATAACCATGTTTTAATGGGCTGCCTAAAAATCAGGCGGGTGGAACAGTTAAATAATCAGAGGAATGCTCTTTATTTGTTTTATGGTCCATCTTATAAAATATTGTGGCTCACTATAGTAATAAAACCACAACGGTAATTTAAAAAGCAAACACACACACACACACACAATGAGAAACAAGGACCTAATCCACTATCTTTGTCCAATGGATGGAAACTAATCAAGGAGAGAACCAACCTAGAACTAAGGAGAAATTTCCTGACAATTAATCTGAGCAATTAATCTGTTAGAGCAATTAAGCAATTAGTCTTGCTTCCAGAAGTCCTCTTACACTGGAGGTTTTTAAGAAGAGATTGGACAATTGCTTGTCTGAATTGGTATAGGGTTTCTGTTTGAGCAGAGGGTTGGACTAAAAGAACTCTGAGGTCTCTTCCAACTCGGTTTTACTGTTATTCCTGGGCAATCTTATTATTCCATGACTTGGAGGAAAATCCATCTCTTTACAGGTTACGGAGCCAGTAAGATAAGAGACTGGGATAGGGTTCTTTTCTTGAGAGGGGGCAATGAATAAAAAAATTATTTTCCTGATCCCTGAAATAGACAGTTTCTGAGCAAAGGCTATATGTACGAGGGAAATTGTGTAACTGTGTTCCTATATAAGAAACAAACAATGTTTTCCGAGGCTTAGTTAGTGGATAAAGTCTAGAAGAACACCAAGATTGCAGAGTCTGTGAGTATACTGTGAGAATACTGCTTGTGGAAAAGAAGAAATGGAGAATCGAATAATTCTGAAAAAAGTTTCACTTTTATTGCATTTCTTGTTTTGCACAGTTGATTTTTGTGTAAAGAGCAGCACTAATAGTGCATCTGACTAGTGGCAAACTGGGATTACACTGGTGAGTTGTACAATCCTTCTACCATCAGCACAGAGAATATGGCCTAAAGCAAGTGTTTCTTAAAAGCTCTTCTACCTCAGAAGTAAGGTCTATGACATGCTTCCCAACTAGATGTACAGATTTTACTTTTCAATATTTGCTAGCTGAAACTTAACACCTCCTCATAGATGTTGTCAACTCTAAATGACTCAACAGGTGCAGATACACATCACAATAAAAACACATTTTCTCACAGACAAGACTCCTACTAGATATAGAACAAAGAATAATGGAGTTGGAAGAAACCTTGGAGGTCTTCTAGCCCAACCACCCATGGATCGAGAGGTTGTACACCATTTCAGATTGTCCAGTCTCCTTTTGAAAGCCTCCAGTGATGGAGAACCCACAACTTTTGAAGGCAAGCTTGGTTTACTACTCTCACCATTAGGAAATTTCTTCTTAGTTCTAGGTTGCTTCTTTCCAGAATTAGTTTCCATCCATGGTTTCTCATCTTGCCTTTTGGTGCCTTGGAAAATAGTTTGATCCCCTCATCTTTGTAGGAGTCCCTCAAATATGGAACATTCATGTCTCCCCTAGTCCTTCTTTTATTAGACTAGACTAGATTCTTGTAACTGTTATTCATATGTTTTAGCCTCCAGCCCGCTAATCACTCTTGTTGCTCTTTTCTGCACATTTTCTAGAGTCTCAACATATTTTTTTTATATTGTGGTGACCACAACTGGATGCAATATTCCAAGTATGATCTTGTTTCCAGAGACATGCATGCATGTATGTAGAGTCTTGCCAAAGTATGCAGCAGGAATCATGTGTAGAAATGCAGTAAGTAAGTGCAGAAGATGACTTTGACAGAGATATGCAAGATCTATAACTCCACCATGAGATAATTTGCAAGTAGCTGAGTCAGATGCCTCTCTAATTCTTTGACTATAAGAAAAAGAGAAGCAACTGAGAGAAGCAACTTAGAACTGAGGAGAAATCTCCTGACAGAACAATTAATTAGTGGAACAGCTTGCCTCCAGAAGTTGTGAATGCCCCAACCCTGGAAGTCTTTAAGAAGATGTTGGATAGCCATTTGTCTGAAATGGTATAGGGCTTCCTGCCTAGGCAGGGTCTAAAAGACCTCTAAGGTCCCTTCCAACTCTGCTATTGTATTGTATTGAAAAAGGAGATACAATGCAATCAGACTAGCAAGATTTTGTTACAGCCAATCTCAATAAAATAAAAATGGTATTAGCTTTCCTGTAAAATTGGTTTCTTTCTCTGGTCAACCTAGTGACGTTTCGTTCTCTAACTAGGAAGGCATGGAAGATGTTAGGCAAAGCTGTTTGAAGCAGGAAAGGTAAGGAGTTTAAGGGAAGGTATTGAGGCAGGGAAAAAGTATAGCAATATGACACACTCTAAAAGTTGTGGCTTCAATTGTGCACTTGGGTCATCTTGACTTTAATTTTACTTGGCCTCCTACAGATATGTCTTTATGGCATGGAAGTAGCATGGGTTGGTAATGCTCTCCCAAGAAACCTTTAAATGAGGATTGTCTTTCCTCTCTTTTACACAAATATATAGAATTGAGAGATTTACAAAACTGCTCTTTCTATTTTCACAGTGAAATCAATCATTTCAGTCTTTTTTGGGAGGGGAGGGATCTTTAGAATCACACCTAGCTGTGAACATTTAGATGTTACATAGCTGAGGTGGCCATTCTTTGCCTGGAGTTTGTATATTTATCATTTGATGTGGCTTTTTACATTTTTTATGTCTGTTGCTTTTATAGCTGTAGTTTTATCTGATCATTATAAACCACCCAATGTTGCTTTTTATGAAATGGGAAGCTATACAAATTTGAATATATAAACATTCCTAAAAATTTTGGTAGGAGGTGATTTGATCCAAATAGAAAGCATTTTTAATGTTTTCTCTTCCTGAAATTGGTGGCCAATAATGATTTAAGTCCAGAGTTTTTTTTAAACCACCATATTTTGACTGAAGCTGAGCTAATCGTTATGAAATAGCATGTTTATAAAGGTGACCCAGAGCTTCATTTTTACTGAGTTTCATCAACCTGAGAGGCATACTTTTTATTTTATGGCCAACAGAATTTTCAGAAAATAAATACCATCTGTTAGATTATAAATGACTGCACGGGTATAAGGCCATAATACATTTTGCCCCAGTGTGCATTACTTTACACTTGCTTGCACTAAATTGTATTTGCCAGCTCAGACCTGATCAACATCTATGTACAAGGGTAAGAGAAGCAGAATTGTCCTAATATATTATTTTATATATGTTCATCATGAAGCAGTTTCTTGCTTCTGGGGATGATAGAAGCTCTGGTTTAAAATATCCAGAACCGATCTAGAAGTCTGTTCTAGTTGTAAAGCAATCTTTTTTTCTGGACCAAATAGGGAATATGTTGCCAACATTTCACCTCTGTGGGCCACAATTTTGCTGCTAAGCACCAGGGATAGTCCATAGTCTTCTATGTTGTATGTCTTAGGGCAGGGGTCTCCAACCTTTGCAACTTTAAGTCTGAAGGACTTCAGCTCCCAGAATTCTCCAGCCAGCAATGCTGGCTGGAGAATTCTGGGAGTTGAAGTCCTTCAGACTTAAAGTTGCAAAGGTTGGAGACCCCTGTCTTAGGGTGTTAGGGCATGAAAAGACAAAACCAAACCAAACCCCCATTGTGCTTTCATGTCTACTTTTTCTCCCTTGCTGTCTTTCTCATGGTTGGTTCTTGTATTAGATTGTAAACCTCTTGGAGCAGAAACCTGTAGTATATTTAATAATGGAATCTGCATGCTAAATAATCAACTTAAGGTAAGTCTGTCTCGTTCTCCATCCAGCAACTGTAGGAAAGTAAGTGGCATATATCTGTGGGAGCAGGAAAAGGTAACAGACTTGAAATAAATGAAAAATTGGACATGAATTGTACTGGGATTATGTGTGACAATGGGAAAAGAGGGTTGAAAGATCCTTTGAAAGTGTGATGTGGTTTTTAAAATGGTTCCTTGATTGAGGGCATGTTTTAAACTAGAATTCATACTTTTGAGGAAGGTGTGTCAGCTTTGCTGACAAGACTAAGAGAAACTGATGCATAAATACTTCTGATAGGTATGGTGGGGAGAGGTAGGAACTTTCCCGGGGGGACCTGAAAAACTTTAAATAGCACAATTGAAAACTAGGAGGAAAATGGTGAACAGCAGGCTGAAGGGCAAAGCTTAAAACTTTAAAACTACAGTCTGGTGACTTTTCAAGAATATTGTTTGTTAGAAGCACAGATAGTATGTTTATCACTAAACAAGGGAGGAAGGGAGGAAAGAAGGAAGGAAATATGGGGAGGAATAGAGGAAAGTTAAACGAGGACATGATTTAGATTAGATTTAGATTTATTGCATTTATATATTGCAAAATATGAAATATTTTGTTATGGTGAAAAAAAAAATCAAGGAATTAAATGATTTCTAAGTAAAATAATTTTCACATAAAGTATGAGAGAAGTGAAATACAAGTTAGTAGTGTGGAAGACTAAATGTAAACGGCAATTAAAGGTAACTAATGACGTCTCTCTTTGGCCCATACTGTGTCAAAAACTAATCGCATGCTGGTTCTCTCTTTTGAAATCATGTTTTTCACCTGTACATTGAATCTGAAATTATAGAATGCAATTGCTTATCTAGTTTGTTAAGTTGTGTCTGATCTTCTGCAGAGTCCACTGCAGAATTCATTCTTTCCATGCCAGCTATTTATCTGGTGCTGTGATCTTTCATTAATTCGTTTATTAAGAAGCTTACAAGTGATGTCATTCCGAAGCAGTCACATCATGGCTTCTACCTGCAATGTTCACAAGCAGCAAAATAAAGCAAATAAATATTAACGTGATACAAAAAATTATGTGCCCCTAATCTAATGAATAATGCACGTTTCTGGCACTTTCTGGAAATATTCACACTTGACTTAATAATCTACAAAGGCTTTGATCATATGAGCTATCTCACCAGCATGTCTAATCACAGTTGTGCATTAGATTTACAGATATTAACTGGGAAAATATATACATAAAAAATATACAAGAACATGGTGAACCTTTATATTTATGCCTGGAAGTAGACCTATGCTTATAGAAAGTGTGAATAAGTTTATAACCTTAGCAATGGAACAGTCATTCCTCATGGAACATAACAAGGTGCTTTATCACCCAAGCTCTCTAAAATCTTTTTTGGGGGAAAAGAAATTCAGTATCAGTTCGAGACTCACAATGGGATAGCAGCCCAAATAGTTTCAGAATGTTCAAAGCAGCAACCATTAACACATAATTTAACTGAAAGGCTTCTTTTGATAAAAGATTACTTCATACTTGGGAGGCTTTGAAGAGTAGAACCGTCAGAAAGGAAATTTTTCCTATTTCCCCTTCAGCATTTGTTTTTATTCCAATATCTTTATAGTTTTAAGAGTCACATAGCACTCTAAAGGTGTACTGGAAGGGAATTCATTAAAAAAAAGAATGGCAATTTTTTTTTTTTGCTAATTTTCAGTGTCAACTGAATTAAAACATCTTCAGTCACTGGATATCATTGCACATAATCTATCTACGCAAAAATACCTAGTACTGATAGACCTCGAAATAGTAAAAAGATAAATAAAGTCTCCTTCAAGTTAAACACAGCTGCTACCAACAATACAATTATATCTGAATTCAGATATTTGTATATCCTGTTTAAACAAAACAGAATCCAACAAAATCAAATCTACCCCCTTTAAATTAACTCGAGATTAAATTGACAATCTGCCTTAATGTGAGTTTGTGATGGCTCAAGGTAAGTCAGCAAACTCAAAAGGGAGTTGACAAAGTGGGGGAATACTTGCTCAACATCATATTGTTAGCCTTAACTTCACAGAGATGCAGGGAATCTCACATTCTACTGCAGGTGGAATCTGTTCCAAAGGGTGATGTGAAACCTGTGAATCATCTCGCCTCACCCTCTTCAAAGGAGATAAGGAGTGATAAGGGACGCCAAGGTGTCTGATTAAAATAATAGAGCAAATTCCGAAAAGATGCATAAAAGTTTGAAATCTACTACTGCAACTTAAAATCTACCTCCAGACAGTATGATGCCTTGACTTAATTGATTTGTACCATAAAAGAAGCTTAATCATACTGGTCTTTTGGAACAATGGTTATATTTGGCTTTGTATATACAATACAATATAATAGCAGAGTTGGAAGGGACCTTGAAGGTCTTTTAGTCCAACCCCCTGCCATTTCAGACAAATGGCTATCCAACATCTTCTTAAAGACTTGCAGTGTTGGGGCATTCACAACTTCTGGAGGCAAGCTGTTCCACTGATTAATTGTTCTAACTGTCAGGAAATTTTTCCTCAGTTCTAAGTTGCTTCTCTCCTTGATTAGTTTCCACCCATTGCTTCTTGTTCTGCCCTCAAGTGCCTTGGAGAATAGCTTGACTCCCTCTTCTTTGTGGCAACCTCTGAGATATTGGAACACTGCTATCATGTCTCCCCTGGTCCTTCTTTTTATTAAACTAGACATACCCAGTTCCTGCAACCGTTCTTCATATGTTTTAGTCTCCAGTCCCCTAATCATCTTTGTTGTTCTTCTCTGAACTCTTTCTAGAGTCTCCACATCTTTTCTACATCGTGACAACCAAAACTGAATGCCATATTCCATGTGTGGCCTTATCAAGGCATTATAAAGTGTTATTAACACTTCACATGATCCTGATTCTATATTTCTCCAGTATGAAATTAATTAAATGTTCAATAAATATCTGGAATCTTTTTATGATTCTGTTGTCCCTTAATTTGGGATAGAGTTGGGGCATCTGGATGAAACTGAGTATTTTTTGGCCAGATGTCCTATGTGAGAGAAATAGCAGAGAAATATCTGCCACTACCTGGGATTGAATTCTCAACCTTCCGAAGAGGAGATAAGCATCTTCACCACTAAGCCACCATACCGCTATTTACTGGAGTGCTTGAGCAACCTGTTAAAAACCTTTGATTAAACAGTTTTGAAGAACCAAATTAAATATGTTTGCATAATCTTTTTATCTGTGAATCACTTTTTATGGATAAATCAATATTCTAAAAACAAAAGTTCCATTAACATACAGTGAAGAACATGATGAATTGGCAGGATATGGTACAAGTACACTTATTTATGTCAAGACAGAAAATCAGGAGATCCAGACAGTTCAAATAGATATCAATGTTTATTATAAGCTTGAGCATTCTACAAGAATCTGAACTACTGCGTTTCTCCAAAAATAAGACTGGGTCTTATTTTCTTTTGACCCCTGAAATAAGCACTTGGCCTTATTTTCAGGGAGGTCTTATTATTTTTGAGGTACAGGAAGTGGCACGCATGGTCACTTCATGACTGCTGTTGTGTTGCAATCTTTTCGGGGAGGGCTTATTTTTGGGAGAGGGCTTATTTTAGCGCATGCTCTCAAAAGCCCGATAGGGCTTATTATCCAGGGAGGTCTTATTTTGGGGAAAACAGGGTACTAACAGCCAAGTGAAATTAGCAGGAGATAAGAGTAGAAGGAATTCTAAGTGGGCTGGACAGATCTCTTGTGGGTGTGAAGAGATTCATGACTAATGATATGTTTGTCCCTTCCTTGGGGCTCAGTCTAGTCACTTCCCTTGAATGCCTGTAAAACTTATTCAGAGAGGAGAAATGTTGTCCACTGACTCATCTCACTTGTGTGTGTTGCTGTCAGAGGCCTTTGGGAACTTCTTCTGTGGCCTACAAGGCCAGCAAGGCTTTCCTAAAGCCTCTATAGACCTTGCTGGCCCATTTCTTCTGAAGCTGACTGTCAGCATCCCAAATAACATCCAAAATTAAATCAGAGTCCAAGGCAAAGTATTACTCAAAGTTCCAATTTAGTAAGAGAGTCATGTTGGCACATCTGGGAAAACCTGAATCTGAGCTTCCTGAGGTTTCCCCACCCAGTTGACAGTTATTGATCTTGCCCGCACACCCACAAGTCCATCACATGGTCCAACCTTCCACTGCCATGCTGGCATTTTCACCCATCCAGTTCCGGTCAAGTGCAAAAGTATAGAGACAAAGGATGATCTTGGATTTTAGAAAGAAATTTTATTTTGACAACATCACATTCTACTCCTTACTATTCCACTTCCCACTTCCCTACTAATGAAACAGTATAGTAGAATAGATTAGTGTGGTAGGCCAAAGATCCCAAAAGGAACAGGCTGCAGGCCTGCCAATGATAAGGTGTCCATGGGAAACTCCTTTGCAGGGCAGAGCACAGGAATTTGGAGCTTATCTGCAGGATAAAATCGCTCGGATCTGGGACGAACTTGCCTCCACTGAGATAGATCTGGGCGGACCATCCGAGGCGGGTCTTGAGACCATTTTATGGGACGAGTTCGACTTTGTTGCTTCCGAAGACATGGACAGTCTGCCGAGATGGCTGAATGCCACCACATGTTTATTGAACCCGTGTCCCTCCTGGCTGGTACTGGCCTCCTGGGAGGTGACACGAGGCTGGCTCCAGGAAATTGTGAACGCTTCTCTGAGTGAAGGGTTCTTGCCGACCTCCCTTAAAGAGGCGATGGTGAGACCCCTCCTCAAGAAGCCTTCCCTGGACCCAGCATTGTTAACTAACTACCGTCCAGTCTCCAACCTTCACTTTTTGGTGAAGGTTGTAGAGAGTGTGGTGGCACAGCAGTTCTCTCAGCACCTGGAGGAAACTGCTTATCTAGACCCGTGCCAGTCCAGCTTCCGGCCTGGGCACAGCACCGAGACGGCATTGGTCGCGTTGGTGGATGATCTCTGGAGGGCTAGAGATAGGGGTTTTTCCTCTATCCTGGTCCTGTTAGATCTCTCAGTGGCTTTTGATACCAGCGACCATGGTATCCTATTGCACCGACTGGAGGGGTTGGGACTGGGGGGCACTGTTTTACAGTGGTTCTCCTCCTACCTCTACGGTCGGTCGCAATTTGTACTGACAGGAGGGGCAGAGGTCAACCTCGAGACCACTCACTTGTGGGGTGCCTCAGGGGTCGGTCCTCTCACCCCTCCTGTTTAACATCTATATGAAGCCGATGGGTGAGATCATCCATGGTTGTGGGGTAGAGTACCATCAGTACGCTGATGACACTCAGCTGTACATATCTACCCCCAACCACCCCAACGATGCTGTCGAGGTGATGTCCCAGTGCCTGGAAGCCGTGCGGGTCTGGATGGGAAGCAACAAACTTCGGCTCAACCCGTCCAAGACCGAGTGGTTGTGGCTTCCGGCGCCCCGGCATGGCCAGCTGATTCCATCGCTCGTCATCGTGGGCGAATCACTGGCCCCAGTGGAAAGGGCCCGCAACTTGGGTGTCCTCCTGGATTCGTGGCTGTCCCTGGATGACCAGGTGGCAGCCGTAACCAGGGGGGCTTTCAACCAGGTACGCCTGGTACGCCAGTTGCGCCCCTTTCTTGACCGGGACGCTCTCCGCTCAGTCACTCAAGCGCTCGTTACGTCCCGCCTAGACTACTGCAATGCTCTCTACATGGGGCTCCCCTTGAGGTGCATCCGGAGGCTCCAGCTAGTACAAAATGCGGCCGCGCGGGGGATTCTGGGAGCATCTCGAAGCTCCCACGTAACACCTCTCCTGCGTGAACTGCACTGGCTGCCGGTGGCCTTCCAGGTGCTTGTCACCATCTTTAAATCGCTCCATGGCACGGGGACTAGTTATTTGCGGGACCGTCTCCTGCCGCATTCTGTTGAGGGTAAGTAGTAGGGCAGCTCCACCCCCCCCCCCATCCCCACCCTAACTTAATTTTTACTTATTTTGGCGGCAGGGCATATATGCGGCACACATGTAAAAATCAAGCCAGGGCTTACTTTTGGGGTAAGTCATATTTTCTGGGAAACACATTAGATTGCATAAAAGTTATAAATGTAATATAGCTTGACTTCAGCAAAAATCAACATAATAACATAAATTATTATTTGCTAATTAAGTTCAAGACTGGATGACAAGTTAATGTAAGGGCTGAATTATTACCCACAAAGCCTTATCATTTCTTCATCAGCAATATCAAGTGGCACATATTTCAGATCTGGACTCTGGATTCAACATTTTAATAAATAATAAATAATCTAGGTGAAAGTGGAAATAGTGCGTATCACATCAGTAGATGACATGAAATGTATTGAATTGATGTTTTCCAGGGAACTTTATCCTTTCCTGTTTTTCCCTACAGATTTACAGATTCATGCTGTCTCAGAAATGTTTCGATTCTCCAGAGAAGTTTTCAAAAGGCTTCAAGGATAACAAAGAATAGAGGAAAATATTCTTTTCTTAGTATCATTTGAGTGAAACTCTGTTCATATATCAGATGGCTTCTATCCAGTATATACTCTGGATTCAACCAGATCTCTCCTTTCCATTTTACTGAGAATCATTATTTTTGGTCTTAGGGAAACTTATTTTTTTAAGAGCTTCAAAGATTGTTTGTGGTTTAGACAATTCCTAGTTCTGGAATAAAAATACTAGTGATAAACTAAAATAACATTTGGGACCATCTCACATAATTCTATGCAATCAACACTGATCTAGTTCTGATTTTCCTTTCTTAAAACATAACAGGCCTCAACATGATAACAGTCATCTCTCTCTCTTCACTCACTGAAATATTAACCTTTTTTCTGATTTTTTTCCACTAATTTGTTAGGCTTCAACTCCTAGAATTCCTAGCCAGCAGGAAGCTTTCCATAATGCACCAATGGGCTATTGGCATTATTTTATTTGGGTTCTTCTCAAATGCTACATTATTGTCTAAGTCATTCAGGACACTTTGATTCATTTTAAGTGGTACATTTTATTTGTAGAAGGTAAGCCATCTTCAGAAAATTAATACATTTTATTAATGCACGTATGTCTGTATATTTTTGTGCATGTGCGTTTGTGCGTATATACAAACACATTATACACATACATGTATTCATATATTCATGGACTATCCTCACACACTCATTTGTCCATACAATGAAATAAATAAGCTAAGCAAAGCACAGTATATAGTGGGTCAATGTGTACATCTTTATTTAAAATACGCAAGATGCCAAGATGAAAAAGTAAAGAAAAAAGAAATACATATTGTTTTTGAAGTTGAAGCATGAATATGGTTGTAATTTTAATGTTTCTTGCTGGAAAAAGGTCACTTTTAGCGAGGTCGGGTTTTTCTTAAGGTCATTTCACACTGAGATATCTGCCTGCTTTTGACATTTCATCTAAGAGCGGCACAACTATTCTGACACATGAAATGGGTTCTTTGCAAACCCAATGGCTATTTCTATCAACATCTGTTATTCTTACACAAAGGGAGAATATGCATTGATTGCAAACTAGGCTTCGCTTTAAAAGAGAGAGGGAGAGAGAGAATATTAATATAGCTATTTGCACTTAAAGAAACAGACAGGTCCAGTTTCAGGCAGAACTCAGTTTGTCATGTGCTATGACAATTATATTTGGTATTCATTTTGTTATTTGTAATCATGTTGACGATTCTTCCCACATGAATTATGTTTAAGACATATAATTATACTTCACAAAAGATAACAGTTTGCCCTAGATTCTGCCCTACAGCTTTCCCAAAACATGCATCATTTTTCTGTTCATAAAGGTCAATCCCTGAGAACTTTTCCAGGAAACTAGACCCATTGCTTTCAATTACTTCTAAATAAGAATGGAAAGGTTCTGGCCTGAACACTGTGTTTTATGAAACCATGGCACAACCACTGCTATTCAACTTGCTAAATTAATATGGCAACTATCTCTACAACCGATGTTGATCTCAAAGGCTGGATATATGTTTTCATATGCGGCTTGAACAAATTCCTGACATGACCGGATTATGTGGCTGAGCAGTGGCTTAATGGCTCCATCATTCATTTAGATCACCCAATTCTGATAGAGCTCAATACATTTCCAGAATTGTATAGACATGAGTGCCTCCCCCTCTGATTCTAGACTTATAAATAAGTACTATTTGTTTACTAAAGCCTTTCAGATGCTTTGACTTTTACTTGGTTGAAGAAACATTGACAGCTAACAAAAGATGACAAGAGTTGTAACTTGAAACTAAATGGAAATGATAAAAGAAGTGACCAATTTCACTTGAACCCTAGTTTCAGAGTGCTGAAACTAATGATTACTACCATGTCTGATGCATTTAGTTGAACATGTGGAATGGGACCATCACATCATTCTAACTTAGTGACATCCATATGGTTCTACTGAATTTATAGCAATCAAGGAACATGAGGGAAATCCAACAATATCAGATTGAAACCAAAGAAAATAACTGATTGGTAGAATATTTGTAATAGTGGGGAATATTTGTAGGTGAGGGTTCATTCTTCGAGCATGTGGGTTGGCTTCCAAACATTTCATTACCAGGCTAGGTATCATCTTCAGCAGAGTTTAGGGGATGTCAGTGTCAGTGTTCTTCTGTTTATAAGGGCTTCATGGGTGGGTATGTCAAGCGAGGGTTTTGTGATGATCTAGTGATGGGTCAGGTATGAGTCATCAGTGAGCCTCGTGAAGGGTCTTGTAATAAGGAGTTTACATCAGGTCAGGGTCATTGTTGTCTCTGGTTGGCTATGTGGTTGATTTGGATTCTGAGACATTGGTAGGTTTTAGTTTTTAGTTTTAGTTTTATTTGATTTATATCCCGCACCTATTTTTTCTTATTTAATATTTTAGCACAGGGTTTTGGTTGTAGGTCAATGTATCTGTTGATAGAATTGCTTGTGGGGTGCCAGATTTCAATGAACTCACAAGTGTGGTGGGTGGTAGCTTATTTTATTTATTTATTTATTTATTTATTTATTTATTTTATTTATTTTCTCAACATGTACAAGGTAACAGGTATTAGTATAAGCATGGACATTGTCGCATGAGATTGGTACAAATAAATGGATATAAATAAGTATAACATGATCATGAACACCTAAAATCATTACATATCAATGGGAACAGTAGGACAGGGATGGTAGACATGCTGGTGCACTTATGCACACCAAAAGCTTGGCCAAAGATTTTTGTGTTGCTCCAATCGAACTGATGTTGTTTGGTGTTGTAGTGGGTAGAGACTAAGGATTTGGAATTGTGGTGTTTAACTGCCAACTGGTGTATATGGATCCTGGTTTTTAACTGACGTAATGTTAGACGTGATATGACATGGTAGAACATAATTTATATTCTAAAATTATATTTTTAGAACAGAAGTTATGAGGCATGAAAGTCAAAAATATATAGTGATCCAATAGAGCATGTTTCTATTACATTTTTTAAATTGAGAAATAGTTTCACAAGAAAACTAAGAGCGAGCTTGCTCATTTTGAGAAATACTGAATAAAAGGAACAAGTGTACACATGAAATTACTTTTATCAGTTAACCAGAAAGATTGTTGTGTGAAAATGTGATTGATTCACGCACAGAATCTTTAGCCAGTCTCTAGCACTGCAAACAAGCATAGGTACCCAAACTAGATTTCAATCAAACAAAAGCTTGGAAAAAAATGGAATACATACAAACTACAGTTGTTAAGCAAACTTTGTTGCAAACCATATATGAAATACTGAAATCACATTAAATTAATATGACTCTGAGTCATTCATGGGCAACTCTTGAGAAACTATAGCTTTAAAGAAAGGACACATTTCCATGATGCAGAGTAGATCTTGTGGGTATGATACTAAGAGAACTCAAGCAGGCAATGGAATTTCACTTCATGCTAGCCAAATGTCTTCTTGAATCACTTCAGTCCTATAGTTGATTCAGTTCCCATTATCATGGGAAACATTTTTTCCCCATCTACTATATTCATGCATGTGACTCTTGAATATAGTTGACCCTTCACCACAAAGGTGTTTGCTTTGAGCAGCAATACTTCTGAAGAAAAGCATCCAGAACTCCTCTGTGTGGGCTATATACCACTTTTCCATATATCATTTATAAGTATCAATTTCACTCATAAGAAATTAAATGGGAAGAAATACTATAGTAGATACTATGTGAGTATTATGCTCAGCCATAGAGCTTAGTAACAGAAAACTGAAGAAAAAAACCTAAAAAGTCTTGCAGAAATTGTGGATTTTCCATCAGTGGAAGTTTTAAAGAAGAGATTGGACAGTCATTTATCTGGAATTGTATAGGGCAGACCTGGGCATTTTACAGCCCCCAGGTCATATCTGGCTTTGGCCCACATGAGGTCAATTGGAAAGTAGCAATCAAATGTAAATAACTATATACTATGTACCCAAGACAACTGAATTTATTTTATTTTGAAGGTAATTACTGTTATTTTTTCAATTTATATATGTGCATGTGTGGGTGCTTGCCTTCTCATGTGTCACCTTGGGAAAATTAATTGCCTACCTCTAGTATAGGGTCTCCTCCTTGAGCAGGGGATTGGACTAGAACAGCTGTCCCCACCCTTTCTGCCTCTATGGACTGGCAGGGAGGGGAGAGAGAATAGTTTTGCATGTGTGGGCACCACTTGCACAAATGTAGCTTTGCAAGCTCACACATTAATCTTACTTGCTCAGGCTTGCTTCCAATGGGCAGTGGCCTGGCACCAGGTCATATACTGGGGGTTAGGGAGCCCTGGACTAGAAGACTCCAAGTTTCTTTCCAACTCTGTTATTCTGTAAGTAGCAGTAATAGTAGGTAAGGAATCAGATTCTGGGATTCAAGACCTCCACGGGGGCCTGTTGATGATCTTCCCTGAATACTCTCCAGGACTGGCCTTCCTTTGTTCTGCCTTTAGCTAGGTCTCTTATGTGAAACATGTGCTCTGACATCTAGTTATGGATCAGAATTTATGTCAGTATAATTTGACATATTTGATAGCATATGATTTCCTAATGGCCAGGTAACAGGAACATGTTCAAAACTGCCTTTGCTTTAAACATCTAGATATTCTGTTTTGAGTTTTTCACTAATTGGAAGACCTAGATGGTTTAAAAAAAATGGAATAAGGCATAGTACAATGTCATATTTTTTTTGAGGTGAACCACTATAACCTTGTAGTGTAAATCCCCATTGGTAGTTGTGGTTTTGTCAGAATGTTTGTGTATGTGTGATTGTAGGACTGTCGGTAGATACATGTATTATTAAGATCTACTTATATTCTTTGATAAAACACTTGGTTTTCTTCACAGAAAGATTTTCATTTCATCAGGAAACAAATTTGGTTTTGTGATTAATCTCCTCCTGGCTCTGACCCAATGAATTGCTGTGAATGCTTGTGCAAATATGGAATTCAATGATCTGAATGTTTTGTGAACAGAAGCTAGTCGGGATATGGAAAGGCAAAATTGGCACTTAGCTTCTCTGAAGCAAACTGGGAAATGAACAGGTTTTTGCTTGTCCTATTGGCTCTTCAAGCCCTGGAAAACTTTGGGTCACAATTTATCCAACTACAGTGAATGTGTCACATTAAACTTCTCTATGAGATGATTATGGCATTCATCCATTGAGAACTACAGGTGCTGTGAGTCTGGATTTCTGCCATATGTCCAGAGGGCATTGAAGAGGTTAATATCCAGGTGCAAACAATGTGCTGTTGGAACATGTTCTGTATTACTTCCAGACTTTGGCCGCAAATAATCTCCTTTAACATATTTTATTAAAGTGTCATAATTAGATTTATTTAATGTTAAGAGAGCCAAGGAATGTCAGCTCTGCGAATGACCAAAAAAAAAAAGTTCTTCAAGAGAGAAGAAAACCCATAAATTTCCAGGTTTTGATCACTTTAAATAGCATATTTTTAGCAAGCATAGAGATTTTATTTCAGTATAACCAGAGGTCATCAGGTTGGGGACAAACTGGGCCATCAGAAAAGAAATTAAGACTGACAAAACTCTATGGTTTGATAAGATTTATAGGGTGGTCATTGTGAGTAACTATTATATTTCAGATATAAAAATGTTTACATAAGCTGTAAATATTACATAATGATGATAGTGGGGGGGGATGATGATGATACTATCGACAACCATCATTACCACTTCTGATGTACTAAGGTAATTGTTCTTTCTTATATCATTCTGAATTGAGACGAGTATTAAAATCAATAACATCTTATCTACTGCTACTGTTGCTCCCAAAAGAAATAATATGCAGAACAATATAAATTTAGGGCCATTATTACAAGGCATGTGTGACATCCAGTCAGTAATAAAAAAAACATGAGATTTCTGTATTTTTCAAAGATCACATTAATACAGACAGATATATTTGTGTCACAACACCCAGTTAAGCCCCAATTAAGGGTGGAAGCATACTGCTCTCCTTTTCTGCCTTTCGGCTCATCACCAGAGACCATCTAGACAGAAAGCTATGAGTTCCGTTGTGCACTTTTTTTATATGTGTGTTAGGTTTTTGAGCTGATCAATAAATAAATCAGGGAGACTAGTATAGATCTATTTCGAGCTTTTTAGCTCTCATCAGCTAGCCAGTAAGGGTAAGGCTTACTGGCTAGCTATAGGTCAGGATTACTTTTATTGTGACCATAATAAATTGTGCAAGTCTGAGTGTGCTTTCTCCTTTCCTTCCCTTTCTTTTCATGTAATATTTACTCAGAATAGTTTCTTGACCAGGGTTCAAACTCTACTTACCTGAACATTACATTAGTAGCCGTTCTTCTGTCTGTTTTTCAAGGCAAAATTCCCCATGCTCTCTATATCTTCTTCGTTTGCTACTCTATGTGAGCCAAAAGAAATGTTAGCTATATTAATAGGACAACTGAAGTGTTAGGTAGCTTTACATGTTATTTGCAGACATATTAAAATATAATATTACTTCTGCAAATGATTAAAAGATCAGCAACCTAAGTACACAACGGAACTCATAGCTTTCTGTCTAGATGGTCTCTGGTGATGAGCCGAAAGGCAGAAAAGGAAAACAGTATGCTTCCTCCCTTAATTGGGGCTTAACAGGGTGTTGTGACATATATATATATATATATTCATTCATGGAGACTAGGGAGGAACCCATTGTTAATTGTGTGGAATTTCATTGTACAGTTAATCTGTGAAGGGGACTTGTGGGTAAGAAACATCTAACAAAATAGTTAAAGCATTCTTGCCACAGGGGTGTTTCAGTTTGATTGAGACCAAACTTCCAGCCAAGTATCTCCTTATCTGCTGCCAAAATCCAATTAAACCAACAGTGCTATCATTAGTCTCAGTCTTAAGTAATGGCTACATATATCCAGTTAACTGCAGGATACCAAGAAAGCTTAGTATTTCAATGAAAACCTAGTACTTTTGCTGGGACTCAGTTTTTGTTAAATGTTTTCCCTTTATCTGTTGAAGTTAAGAAGCATGTCCTATTTTT
This sequence comes from Rhabdophis nuchalis, assembly GCA_039707465.1. Classification (NCBI taxonomy): domain Eukaryota; kingdom Metazoa; phylum Chordata; class Lepidosauria; order Squamata; family Natricidae; genus Rhabdophis; species Rhabdophis nuchalis. Next base: position 60,461,446 of record CM077643.1, on the reverse strand, counting down.
TTTAAAAAATAGAAACTTTTTAGATTTGCAGAAACGAGAAGCTCTACATCACATTATGAACAATTTTCCTGGAGTTTTTCAGGCACACATCCTAGATAGGAGTGTTCAACTTTAGCAACATTAAGAGCAGTAGCGGGATTCAGCCATTTCACACCACTTCGGGAGAACCAGTTGTGAAGTTTCTGAGCAGTTTGGTGAACTGGTTGTTGGAAGAAGTCATTAGGGCAGAGAACCAGTTGATAAATTATTTGAATCCCACCACTGGTTAAGACTTGTGGAGTTCAACGCCTTGCATGTTGGCTGGGGGATTTTGGGAATTGAAGTACACAGGTTTTAACATTCTCAAGGTTGACACTCTGCCAAAGACCAATCAACACAAGAACAAGGAACCTGATAGTTGGAGTGGTTCTATGGGAGATGGATGTTAAAAACTAATGATATTTGTTGTGCTACTTCCTAGTCAATACTATTGCCTTCCAGTCTAAAGTTCAGCTTCGAATTAAATGTTTATTTATTTATTTATTTATTCATTCATTCAGTTTAGATAGGTTAAGTTTGGCATTGATTTTAGTCTAACATGAAATGTGCTTCAGTACCCAGAGAAAAGATATGTAATAATTTTAGCCAGGATGAATTTTACCTTCTGCTGATTTTTTTTTTTTTTTTTTTGCCAGAGGCTGGCTGATTCATTTCTCTTGCAATAATGGCTTATTTGTGGTTACTGAATCATACAAATTAATTGTAATTCATGCTATTTTTATCATATTGTTTTGCATTACTAGAGAAAAGTGAGGGAGGAGAAATTACATTCATAGGTATGTATATTGATAGAAATATTGCCTTTGCCTAGTTGGTGTACTATAATTAACTAGATGCTATTTTTGTTCATGGACGTACAATTTGTATGAATATGTGTATATATATATCCTTTCTACACAGTCTAGTTGATTGTGGTCCTTCAATTTTAAAAGAGCTTTCTTAATAGAAATCTATAAGAGGGGTTTTTTTTTTCTAAGTTTTGTTGTTCCAGAATAAATGTTAGGTAAATATGATAGCAGAGAGTGTGCATCTGATACTGAACAATAGTCCTGTTGCAGGCGTGGTCCCTTATGTTTTTGTGTTTAGTTGAATGAATGAAAAAGCCACTTTGTGCAATTGGGCAGTTACTCGGTCCAAATCTCCCCTCCACATTAGAAAGAAGCACATTAAAAATAAGGAGGGCTCTCATTTTGGTTCTCTCTTTTCTGAGGGATGGGTCTGTGTTAACAGAACAAAGATTTTTAGAAGAGACATGTGAGGATTATCTCACTGTGACATCTGTTATCCTGGGGTTGATTTGACTGGTCTGGCTGGCTAACAGATGTCCCCTTATGTCAGTCATATGAGGTAGACCAGACGGAGAAACCAGGGGTGGGCTGCTGGGGGTTTGCAGGGGTTCAGGAAACCTCTAGCTGAGATTCTGTTCAGTTTGCAGAATCCCCAAATCCCACTCCTGGATGGCTGTGCCCACCCTGCCCCTCCCTTTCCAGGAGTCCCCATGCAGCCCATTTTGGATACAGGTAAGTGCAGGGGAGGGTGAAAAATGGGGCTACTGCAGCGCTTCTCAAATAGTGGGGTGGGCCCCCCAGGGGGGGCGCGAGGCTCCGTAAAGGGGGGCGCGTTTGACCTCGGCAAAGGATTTAATTTTTTTTAAATTTCTAATGCACTTTAAATCTTTTCTGCTACAGTTAATAAAGCTATTCTTTGTTGTAAATTGATCCACATTTCTTTCTTTTTTTATTCTCTTATACATTAATAAGGATACAGTGTTATGCAGAGGTGTACTTATAACAATTTTATAGACAAATGATACTATTTACAGTCGCGCGGGGGGCGCGAAATGTTTTCTTCTTCCTAGGGGGGCATGACAGAAAATAATTGAGAAGCACTGGGCTACTGGAAGTTTAGGAAGGCTGGAAACAGGTCCATTTCTGGCCTTCAGAGGACATCCGGAGACTGGGGAGGCCATTTTTGCCCTCCTGGAGGCTCGTGCAAAGCCTCCAGAGCCCAGGGAGAGCAAAACATCCCCACATGGTGCAGGAGACTGACTAGGTCACACTCACCGTGGCCATGCCCACTCAGCAACTAGGCACAGAACCCCTTCCTAAAATGTTTGAAGCCCACCCCTATGAGAAACAAATGCCCTATAGGTCAGGATTACTTTTATTGTGACCGTAATAAATTGTGCAAATCTGAGTGTGCTTTCTCCTTTCCTTCCCTTTCTTTTCATGTAACATTTACTCAGAATAGTTTCTTGACCAGGGTTCAAACTCTACTTACCTGAACATTACATTAGTAGCCGTTCTTCTGTCTGTTCTTCAAGGCAAAATTCCCCATGCCCTCTATATCTTCTTCGTTTGCTACTCTATTTGAGCCAAAAGAAATGTTAGCTATATTAATAGGACAACTGAAGTGTTAGGTAGCTTTACATGTTATTTGCAGACATATTAAAATATAATATTACTTCTGCAAATGATTAAAAGTTCAGCAACCCATCTGTAATGTATTTGGTAATTATGTTCCATAAATTACTTTTATTACGCATGCATATTCCGTACAAATGAAAGCAATACAGATAGCAAGACATTCTTCAAAAGTATCCAAAATATGAAAACTATAAAAGTGTCAGCTGTTTATTCAGAAGGGACTGTCTTCCCATTCCTCATATTTCTTAGTAGCAGTTTGCTAATTTGCTAATTGATTCCTTTATCTTTATTAAAGTAGCTTTAGGTATACCACTACTTCCAGCTTGTTTATGTCAATGAATTCTGTTTACAATTAAAATAGATTATGCATACAATTAATAACAACAATAAAAATGATCTTGCAAGATCACATTTATATTTTGTTTACTTTGTGGATATTATTTATTGTCCATTCAAGTGTTCCATTCTCATTGGAGTCAGACAGATCTGTCAGAAATAAAGATTAAACCCATATTATACAATTTCTAGCATTTTGACGTCATTCACCATAGTTCTTTTGTGATACAAACTGAATCACACACACAAAAACACACACAGACACAGACACATAAACACACAAAAGGGCTTGGTTAATAGTTGGAGGGAAAATCTCTAGATATCTCCAGGCTTAGAACTACACTTGAAAGTAAAAGCAGAATCCTGGGAGAAAATTATGTAAGAAGTAGCTTCTTACAACTACTCAGAAAACAATAGAGTGGGAATCTAATTAACTTTAATCAATCTATACACTGGTATCTCTGTCAGATGCTGTCCAACTTTTCATTATTGCTACAGCCATTTTAATTTGAAGTGGACCAGCCAAAATGTGGGCAGTTATCACTTGTTTATTCCATCTGAAAAGTTCAACAACTAAGCATCAGATAATTTGTGTAATAATAAAGTTCTCTTGTGGAGGACCATCTTTGGGGATGTAAAACCTCAGGAAGTCCCTAATGAGATTGACCAGCTTTGTCATGGAATTGTGTTGAATTATCTCCACCCAATTTTTAGGCTACTTCTGACTTACTGGCTCCAAGCTTCAGTCTGCCTCAGTAAGTCTCAAGATAGAGACATGATTATTCTAAAAAAATTGCCAACAACCAAAGCAGGTTTGCAAGAAGCTTCTTGCTCTGGACCAAACACAGTTGATTAGGAAATGAGGGAAACTGTTCCACCATCTATAGAGAAAGGGCTAAGGAGATGTAGAAAGAGGACAAACACATGAACAAAGAAGGCACAACAGGGTTCTCTCTTAACAGCTTCCTTGTGCTCATTTTGAACATCCTTCTTGCATTGTGTTCCTCTGTTCCCCTGATATTTGCTTTTTGAAAATTTATACTAGCCAATTACTGCATTTGATTTAGATTGGGTTATCATACTCTTCATTCTAGCTTTGTTGCTAAACTGAAAACAGAACACTAATCTTCATTATTATTCATGAAATTTCCCAAAAGATTAGCAACTCAGATAGGACAATCACAAACATCCATGCTATTGGTGCATAAACCAATGCAATCCAAAATGTGCGGGCTGAATAAAAATTAAAACGAACTGGTAAATGCTAGTGATGTGCACACATATGTGGTTCACGTACACATTATATTTAAAACTTCATAGGAACGTATTCCTATGTAGTTACAGTCAGAATATTGGAAGAAGCCAGTTAGACAAATTGTATGTAAGACATGCATATTATACGTTACTAGCCAATAACCCGGCATTGCCTCAGTATTTATTAATAGGGGGGAAATGTCCAGTCTAAATGTAATTTCTAATGTTGAATTTCCCCCCTTACCAGACGGAGCCACCTTGTGGAGTACTGTGAAGCAGTAACCATGGCAAATCCACTGCACTGTACAGTAAAAGCCATTTTATGGCAGTAGAATAGAAGCCATTTCAAGGCACAATAGGCTGCATCTTAACAGAACACACACACTGAGGGGTGTTAGGAAGAGTATTTGTCTTCAGTAAGTCATCTGTGTACCAGGTTTGGTTGAAATTGCTTGAGGCATTCCAGAGTTATGCTGGAACATACATACGTGCACACACACAGCCATGTATACACACACACACACACACAGAGAGAGAGAAAGAGAGAGAGAGAGAGAGAGAGAGAGAGAGAGAGAGAGAGAGAGAGAGAGAGAGAGAGAGAGAGAGAGAGAGAGAGAGAGAGATGCATAGTGTAATTTATATTATAGATGTTATTTTATAAATTTCTAAATTAAGAAAATGGTTTCTATAGTGCATCTTTCTGCAATGCAAAGACCAAGAACGTGTGATAGTGTATTGTTTAATCTGCTATCAAGGTCCTAACTATGAATGAACAATGTCAAGATCCTTTCTCTTATAGTTCTTAGGAATGGATTTTGACTGGACAATCTTTCCAAAAGATAATGTAATAAGATTGTTTTCATAGTGATCATTCAGATGCCACTAGGAAACCATAAGCAGAGCCAGTACTCCATCACAGCAATTGCATCACCTTATGGTACATTGCCTTTGATCCTGGAGAGAGCACAGAGGGAGATGTGAATAATTGTAGTCATTCATTTCAGATTAATGTCAAGTCGATATTGACAATATTTACAAGATAATTAAAAACGCCTTAAGAAAAGCAACATTGCATTCAAGGATGTCCATGCTGATTTTGCATATACCTGGCCGAGCTGGCTAAACAGGTATCTTGAGCAATGAAAAAGTCTGCAAAACTTGCTTACCAAAGGTTGTCAAGTTTGATCGCAATGATCTCACTTTTTAAAATAATTCACATTCATCAGTTTTAATCATACATTAATATAGTAGCATAGAAAAGCATTGTGAACAGATGTTAAGAATTAATTTTAGTCTAAGGAATTTTTCTTGGGCCCACAGGTATCCATCTCACAGGTGACAAAATATGCATTACAATATCATGAGACAAATTCTGCAGTGCTGTGTACACAGTACTATAACACATACAAAAGGACAAGGTTTATAGCATGATGTCACAATTTAAAATTTATTTCTATGCTAAATGTATTTCTATATTATATTAAAACCAAGAATGAATACTAGTGAATGTACAGTTTTCTGGAAACTGTTCGCATTTAAATTTGCTTTGTAAAAACCTGATTAATTTGTGTTTCTTATCTAATCACTATGAGGAAACCAGTATGACATGAGAACTAGGGTAGGTGTAGTATCCTTGGGCATCCCCATACCTGTAAACTCCATCTTTGGTGTCAATCAATCACTCCCAAATTTATCATTATTATTTTAAGGATTATTTTAAATATTCCATTTTTTTTAAAAAAATAAACTGATGTTGACAAGGTAAAGCATCTTCCTCGTACCCTGTTTTCCCCAAAATAAGACCTCCCTGGATAATAAGCCCAATCAGGCTTTTGAGGACATGCGCTAAAATAAGCCATCCAAAAATAATAAGCCCTCCCTGAAATATTGCAACACAGAAGCAGCCATGAGGTAACCACGCCCACTACCTCCTGCACCTCAACATGCTTATTTCGGGGGTCAAAAAAACCAAGACCCTGTCTTATTTTCAGGGAAAAACAGGTATTTATTTCCAGGAAGGGGTCATACATAAACTTCAGAATTTCTAATAATACAGAATGGAGTAAAATTTCATTTCCAACCAACAAAATTTAGGATTCATTTCTCAGAAAGCAGACTGATTTCTATAAATCATGTGGGTATTCACAAAAGTTCCTGGATTACCTGAATCTCTTGTGATATAATGCCGTTTGGTGCCTTCCTACTACAATGGTTTTAATAGTTTAAATAAAACCTATTAAATAAAATACAAAACTATAATAGTTTTTTTTGAACTATTACTATCTGGCAGATGGTACAGCACAATAAAAAAAAGGACAAATAGGCTGAAAAACAGCTTCTACCCCAGAGCAGTGACTATATTGCATTCTACTGTATTCAATACTATACAATATTCATGCAATATTAGGGGCTTTAAATATAATTGTATAGAATGTGGGTTTTTGCTTTATTTTTTATGTAGAATGTACACTGAAGATGGCATTTAATTTCTTTGTATGAGATGACAATAAAGTAAATTAAACTAAATTAATAATGTGTGCATTTTTCTGGTTAAATCATCTGGGCAACCAGCTTCAATTGCTTTGTTGACCTCAACCATTCTCTTAACCTGCTAAAATTCAGTGTGCCAGAAAAATGTAAAACTATGTTGTTGCTTCTAATATGAAGCACACAAAGACCAAAGTAGGAGCAAATCCTACGAAGAAAATGGAAACAATAATTTAAAAAATGTGGTTCTCAGTCGTTGAAATAAAGATATTCTATTGTGGGTAGGGAAGAGAAGTATAATCAAGACCTCTTGGTTTAATCCTATACTTGTTTAGGAGGGGCGTGGTGGCTCAGTGGCTAAGACGCTGAGCTTGTCAATCCCAAAGGTTGGCAATTTGATGGTTCGAATCCCTAGTGCCATGTAACGGAGTGAGCTCCCATTACTTGTCCCAGCTTCTGCCAATCTAGCAGTTTGAAAGCATGTAAAAATGCAAGTAGAAAAATAGGGATCACTTTGGTGGGAAGATAACAATGTCTAGTGCGCCTTCGGCATTTAGTCATGCTGGCCACATGACCATGGAGACATCTTCAAACAGTGCTGGCTCTTTGGTTTGAACTGGAGATGAGCACTGCCCCCTAGAGTCAGGAATGACTAGCACATATGTGCGAGGGGAGCCTTTACCTTTACCTATATTTGTTTAGAACTATAAATAAATAGCCCAATGCAAATAGTAATTGTACAGACCAGGTGTTCAATGAAGGCGATGTCACTTAATGTTAAATGTGTTTTTTTCTCTTTGCATCTATTAAAATAGCAATTGTTTCTAATGGGACAAAATGCATGTGTTATATATGTTTATTATAAATTTAATAAACAAATAAAACAGAAAGAAATCATGAAAGAAAATGGAGGGTTTTAAAAAAAGAAATAGCAACCCAGAAGGCTGTTTGATACAACGCATGTCCTCTTTCATTCACTGAGCTAAGTTAACGTTGCAGTATTATGATAGAAAGAAAACTACATCTTACTCTCATCAGACAAAGCCTCCAGGTGGAACCTCGCATAAATGCCACTCTACAGCAACATCCAACCAAAAACATGAATTTGGCCAAATTCCAAGAACCCTGATCCAATTTCATGTTGAATTTGCAGCACTCGTGGAAATGACGTTTTGAGCTTCGTCTCTTTCTGGGAACCCGCGGAAGCAAGCACTTTTGTACTATATAAGTATCGAACGTGGATGCCAGAAAATGGAGCAAAATTAGTGTGGGATTTTTTTTCCGTGTGTGTGTGTGTGTGTGTGGCCATTTCATGCACAGGTCATGATCTCTCACCTCTTGTTTATTTCTTTCCGTGTTGACCTTTCCCTACAGCACTGTGCTAATTTTGTGCTCCAGTGACTAAGAATGGGAATTTGTCACTTTATTTAAAAAGAAGTGAATATAGGTATGTTTGGCATTCTCAGCAAGGCTGAACGCCACATATTAAAAACATACAGCTATTTGACTGATCTTTATTAAGATTTTTTCTTCCCCCTCCCTTTTTTTGGCCAACAAAAAGAGATTTACTTCTTTAACCAATAAAAACCTCCACCCCCACCCCACCCCACTCCCCTGCAAACTAGTTTGTTGCCAAATACAAGTGAAATGGCGGGAGGAGGGGAAAGAAGTTGAAGATCCAAGGAATTAGCATGAATTCTATGGGATGGGAATTCATAAATAAAAGCTGGTATCATCTACTCATTGTTGAATTCACATTTTCCCATAGTTGGTGGTGGAGGGAAGGGACTTCTGAAAATAATATTTTTTTGAAGATTTATGAAATCCTTTGGGTGAACACACATGGCCTTCTATTTGCTCTTACTTGTTAAGAGGTTATAGTATCAGAGTATGTATCATGTACTATGAAATGCATGATTACTCTGGATATTTCTTTTAGCTGCTGGTCTCCCACCCACCAGTATGGTAGCCATTGTTCGTTTGCATTGTATATCTTTGCACCATGTGAGTAAAAAGTCAGAATGCATCGTGTAATCAGAAAGCTTGTGTAGGTTTCTCAGTAGGATAGAACAACAATTCATTGCCTTTATCCGTATTTACTAATGGAGATTCTTGTTCCTCCTTAGGAAATTTAAATTGGTTACAGTGTTGTACCCAAAAGCACCTGTCTAAAACAAGCTCACGCATTGACATAGATATAATCTTTGGTGGGGGCGGGGGTGGGCTTCAAAAATTTCAGCAACGGGTTCTCTTCCTGGTTGCTGGGTAGGTGTGGCTGTGGTGGGTGTGGCCTACTTGGCCTCCTGCATCATGGCGGGGATGGGTTGTTTTCGCCTTCCCTAGGCTCTGGAGGCTTTCCTCGAGCCTCTGGGAGGGTGAAAACTGCCTTCCCTGGGCTCCAAAGGCCCTTCAGGGGCCAGAAACAGCCATTCTGGAACTTCTGGGAGGCCTGTTTTTCCCCCTTCCCGAGCTTCCATGTGGGCCCTGCACTTATCTTACATACAAAATGGGCCATATGGAGACTCCTGGGAAGGGAGGGGTGGGCGGAGCCAGCCAGGGGGTTTGATTTTGAGGTTCTCCAAACCAGCCATAACATTAGCTACGGGTTCTCCCAAATCCAGGTGAACCTTTAGCAGCCCACCCCTGGATGGGGGAGAGGGAGGGAGGGCACAGAGACCCTGGATTTTGTGCCCTGTCTCTTGTACTCTTTCTACAAAGAGCAACGGGTACTATCTTGGACTGTTATGTATATAGCTGAGTCCATTCTTGTTTCTCTGAAGAAACAACAGAATGCCTGAACATCTCAGAATGAGCAGAGAACTCACAGTCCCCAGAAGCAGGCCTCAGCTCTTCATTATCTGCCTTTGCTGTTTGCTGATTCTACTGGCTTGATTTTTTTGTTTGTTTTTGAATCCATGATCCATGTAGTGGGCTTGCTGTTGCTTGAGAATGATTTTCCCACAGGCAAAAAACAGTAGAAGTGACCTATGGTCCATCCAAGTAGGAGAAGAAGGCAGAGCCAAGATAGACATTAACCTCCATTATTAATTCCCATCTTAATTTAATACAAAGGCTTATAATGATCATATTCCTAAGTGGGGGCATTTTCTTCTTCTAGTGGACTAACTTTCTCACAAGGTTTATTTTTTTAATTGATTTCATATAACTTGTTCTTGTACTTTAAGATTATGGGTTAATATTGATAATCTCCTCTATCAGTCTGTTAGACTTAAGTTTCCTCAACTGGGTGCACTGAGATTATTGAGGGTTAACATTAACTCATCTCAGTCTACATTAGAGTTGACTGGATGTGCAATTGCAAGCTAATGGAGGAAAAGCACATTAATTCTAGTGACATGTTGGTATTTTAATACTTAATCTGAATATCTACTCTGAGTCCACAGGCTATGAGATGCTTTACTAGGTTAGGCTCATGTTGATTGAGCAGGTCTGGGTAACACTTCTGTTCCTACGATTTTCATAACTGTTTTCACTTTCACTTTTATTAGATTTCTATCCCGCCCTGTCTCCCAAAATGGGACTCAGGGCGCCGCACAGGAATTTAAAAATCTAAAAATACAAACAATACAAAATTCTACAAAAGTTAAAACTAAATTAAATAATTTAGCCCATGCTAAAAAAGAAAACAATTAATTTAAAACCCAACTCTAATAATAACATAGCTGTAGCAGCTATGCCAGGCCGGCCATATGGAAGAAATATGTTTTTAGTGTCCGGCGGAAGAGGTGAAGGTCGGTGATAGTACAAAGGTCTGGGGAGAGGTCATTCCAGAGGGCGTGGCCTGCCACAGAGAAGGCTCTTCCCCTGGGCGTCACCAGCCAGCATTGTCCGGCGGACGGCACCCTAAGGAGGCCCTCCCTGTGGGAGCGGACAGGTCGAATGGAGGTATGTGGTAGTAGGCGGTCCTGCAAATAGCCGGAGACCAGTGTTATATTATTTGAATAAGGTAAAGGTAAAGTTTCCCATCACACATATGTGCTAGTTGTTCCCAACTCTAGGGGGTGGTGCCCATCTCCATTTCTAAGCCCAAGAGCCAGTGCTGTCTGAAGACATCTCCATGGTCATGTGGCTGGCATGACTAAACGCTGAAGGCTCACAGAATGCTGTTAGCTTCCCACCAAGGTGGTCCCTATTTTTCTACTTGCATTTTTACATGCTTTCGGACTGCTAGGTTGGCAGAAGATTCCTTCAATAGTTAAGTCCAAATTTAAGTCCTTAGCACTTCCATCAATAAATATAGCTTTTCCCCCTACTCCTTTTAGTTTCTTAAATTTTCTTTAAAATTGTCAGGAAAGTCTGAAATTATTGTGAGATTCCTTCCTGCCTCTGCCTTTAAGACTGCTGTCTTTTGAAACGTAAGTTGTTCACCAAAATGGAAGAAAACTCGGCAGCCAAACCAAAAAAATGCATAGGAAACATCAACAATTCCCCAGAAGGACCATCTCCTAACCCTGATCCAAAAATTCCAAATATTATATAAGTCAGAATGAGTTGTCTAGAATTGTGTTGAGACGGGAAGTAGTTCAAAGGTATCGCTTTTGCTTTTATTAAATCATAATAATCTTTTGGTGCAGTTGAAAGCAAATAAAGTGTTGAGTTTAGTGATGTAATTAGGCAAATTTGCATGAAATCAATCATAGAATCACAGAAACTATCAAAACTCTTGGATCTAAGTATTGAAACCAAATACTTTCTTTAAATGGTTGACCTTTGTCAGTTTCATATAAGCTGAACTGATGATGAGTCATTGAGCTAGCAAATTAGCTTCTCATACTTGTTGACAGGGTCAGCGGGAAATCTGCTACATTTTAACAACAGTAAAAAAAATCTGATCTCTTAGGTACTGAATATTATTACTCACTTGCTGCATTTACTGGCATTCTAATATTATTCATATATCTTCAAGAATGAAGTGGAAGAAGAGAGAAACCTGCATGTTATTGTTTCTAAAAAGACTTGAATAAAATGTTGACACATCTACACATTGTAGAATTTAACCGTATCTACATTGTATTTGATATAGATATGAACCCTAATGCATATAAGATAGAAGGAGGAAAGAAAAAGGAAACATTAAAAAATCTACTTGTCATAAATATTATTCATTGTAATCCTCCATATTTTTCAATCTTTGCTATCCTTTATTTCCCCCATGCCTGTATATTACATTATGGGGTTTTTTTCTCCCCAATTCTGAGTATTCTCTTTCGGAGGATCTCATCAACTTTGTCCTACCATGATGATTTCAAAATTATGTTATCAGGCAAATTATAAGACTTCCATACCTGTTTCAGATTCATAAAGATGTGGTTGTGCCATACGCATGATATTATCATGATGTGTGTGTGAACATTTTGATGACATTGAGGATTCATAACGATGTTCTGAACTTTCCTAGTCTTCCTATTTCCCTCAATCTTTTATATATTGGATTTGGAGTTTAATATACTTTTATTTCTCTATAACTAACCCACTTCAAAGCACTTATTTCATCCTTGGTTGCTCACTTTTATAACTAATCCATGTGCATTCATCACTCATTTATTCTTGCCTATTCAAATCTTTTTAATATTCCTTGTCTACTGCATTCTATTTTTTATGTTTCTTCTGGCATACTAAACAATAACTAACAATATTACTTGCATATAGGTCTGTGATGGCGAACCTATGGCACGCATGCCACAGGTGGCACACGGAGCCATTTGTCAGGGCACGTGAGGCGTTGCCTGATGCTGGTTAGCGTGCCTGTGTACGCTCGCCATCTGACTTCAGCCTTCTTTTGATGCCATTTTCGCCCTCCTGAAGGCTCTTGAATGCTTTGGAGGGCTAAAACCAGCCCTACGAGCAAACTGGAAGTCTATTCCTGCACTTCCGGTTTGCACATAGGGTTGGTTTTTCATGCTTCGGAGGCTTCAGGGAAGCTCCTGAAGCCTCCAGAAGGCCTTTAGGGCAGGGGTCCCCAACCCCCAGTCCGCGGACCGGTGCCGGTCCGTGGCTTGATAGGAACCGGGCCTCAGTGAGTGGCGCAACTCTTAGAAAGGGCCGGAGAGGAGGAGGAGGGAGGAGGGGGCAGCCCCCTGGGCAGAGTACATGCAGGAGAGCGCAGGCATACCGCTTGCACCATTGGGGGCCCGAGAGGGGCGAGTGAGCCGACTCACACACCCCACATGCATGTATGCACCGCCTGTTCCCCCTCCCCCCTCCCCCCTAGCCGGCCGAGCCATGGCCACGGCTCCGCAGAATTTTTTAACATGAAACCGGTCCCTGGTGCCAAAAAGGTTGGGGGACAGCCGGGGGAGGCTGTTTTTGTTCTTCCTATAAGGCCTCTGGAGCCTGGGGAGAGTGAAAAAAGCACACCAAAAATGGGAGGGAAGCACTGGTCATGCATGCCTGCACACTAGGGTTGTGCACATAGCATTATGGGGGTGGCACACCCACACGCAAACTCCCTGCGCTCCCCCCACTTTTGGCACACAAGCCAAAAAAGGTTTGCCATCACTGATATAGGTTATTGATTTTTGGGGAAAGAACAGCATTGGCAATGGTGCTAAATCTTGGAATAAAGTGGAGAGATTGATAAACTGAACTCTTACAGTAATAATATTGATATCAACCCATTTAAAGAATGGCAACTCAGGCAGAAATATTAACAAATCCTCTTTTAGCTTAGTTTTTTTGGGGGAAGGGGGATTCTACATTCAGATCAAATTTCCCCTGGTTGATCATGCTTCTGAATCTGAAAATGCAATGGAAGAAGTTACCTCTTGATATCTGTCCTAGGAATCTAATTATGCATGAGTAAGTAGGGAATCTGAGGGATGGTTTTTCATGCACCCTTTTAACCAAATAAATGTAAGAAGATCCTATTTCAGCGGTAAGAATCTTATGAAAGAAATTTTGAATTTAAATTTGCCTTCATCAACTTAAGAACCAATGGGAAAAAAGCAGGATATTTCTTTTTCTCCCTATAGTTAATTTTTTAATATAACCAAATACTGAATGTGGTGCTTCTGGCTTAAAAAAATCAGGATATTTATTTTGATGTTTCCATTTCTAATTAATGGCAAGTTACAAAAAGATCACTTGGAAAGCTGTCATTTGTTGCTTTTATAACAAGGACTCCAAAGATCCACGTCATCTATTTGAAATGAATGTCAATCAACATAAGGTCACCTATCTCACAAGGAGGAGCAAGAGATATTGGGAGGAGGGAGGAGATAACATACACATGGTGAAAATATCATACAAATGCTACTCCTTGCATTCTTGTATTGGATGTTGTGCATCAAAATGCAATTGAAGCCTAGGGGTGATATTGTCATGCACGTGTCATCATTGTGACATAATGATTCATCATTTGTTGTGGACACCAGGACTTTCTTTGTATCTCTTTTCTATGTACTTCAGATGAGATAATAAAAGTGATAACTGTATGTGGGATCAGCAGTGGATTGTAGATTTAGATGTGGCCATTTAAATGTTCTTTCTAAGCAGATACTTCGACCATCAGTGCAGCCCAAGTCCATGTATAAGAATAAGTTTGGGACACTACTAAACAATCAAATATGTATTTTCATCAAAAAAAGAATAATCAATTAATTCAGCCTTATTTAAGGTTAAATACAAATGCCAATCTTTTATTCCCTTTGGAAAGACTTTATATAATTGTACTGGTCTTTTGAATCTATTTTACTATTGTGCCAATATGTTAGCCAACTCTGTTGTTCCTTCTAATATTTGGCATTTGCTTTTGAATTATGCTTGTCCATCTGTTATTTGTCCTTTTCATGGTGCATTCTGCCCATTTCGTATCTTCCTCTTGGTTTTTGCTCAGCATTTTCAGTTATATTTTCTATTATCCCAAGTTACAATAATTACACCGATAGCAAACTATTTTACACTAAAGTAAGCTTATTCTTTTTGTAGTAATATATATTGAAACAATTCAAATCTAATGAAATTCATGCATCGAAGTAGAAAATCAGATATTGGTAGATTCTACCAGCGTATGATGTCTGAAGATAAAATACTTCCTTCCCAAGGATTGTAAAATAATGTAAACTATAGGAATTGAGGACAGCAAGGTAGTCTGCAAATAGTTACTGCTTAAATGCTTTACATGAAGTATATTTTAAAAAAGAAACGCAAATTTATTTCCCGTTTAGATACAACCTTTTTATAGAGAACTAATTATACAAGAACTAATTATTCAAGTGTCTTGGAAAACAAATTACTTAAGATGCTTTTCAAATGTTCCATATGTCTTTTCCTCCATCCCCAAGTTAGTTACTTTATAGTGGGGACCCAAAATGTGTGGATTACAACACGTTTGCACCCAGAGCATGGAACATAGTCTCATAAATTTTTCAAGTGAAATATCAGAAACACAATTTTTGACAATGATTCAGCTAATTTAAAGATTACATGAAGAATTAATGCATTCTATAATATTGCATTCGGATTTGGAATCTGGTGAATGTTATCATTGCTTTCAATGTGCCTTCCTCATACATTCTTTTATAATTTCATACTTCAGAGTCCATTTGGATAACTTACCAGAAGTGTGAAAGGCAAGTAGAAAATACTTTCCCTTTCTTTGACCTTGTAATTGCTGACAAAATAGAAGTTCGGATGAATAGACAAGAATGAGGATCAGTAAGGCCATCAGATCATTCCAATAATAAAGGAAAGGGGGATAGACATTTGTATAATATTGGTGACATAGTTGGTCATTTAGAAACAACTGCAATGAAGTGTGCATGCAAAAATTCAGAGCTGGTGCTGCAAATTTCTAACTCTATTGCCCTGAACAATCTGGGTCCTCATTTTAACCACCTTGGAAAAATGGAAGGATGGGTTAACCTTGAACTGGTGAGATTTGAACTGCCAGCAGCTGTTGATCAGTAGAAGTAGCCTACATTACTGCACTCTAACCACTGCACCACTGCGGCTCATTATTATTTTATTTTGTATTATTTACATCTATTATTTAAATCATATCATCTAGAAATGAATTTATCTCAACTAATTTCAACTTTTCCCATGATTCCCCAAGTAATTCTGATGGTACTTTCACTGTAATTTTGTTAGATGTCTTCCTTATTGGCAAAACCTGTAAAATTTAATAAGATAAATATCTTGCTCCTCATATAAAATGTTGATGAATTCCTTCTTTCTTCCCCTCAAAAATCAGGAGAAAATCAGTTATCAGAAAGAATAGATCTGTGAATCTGTGGTGGAGGGAGCAACTTTAGGATGAAAAAACAATGTGTGTTAAATTACAACATATAATGGGTATATTTTGATGGACAAACTGTCACTTAGAAAAATCTGCTACAAGCTCTGAAAATATAGCTAAAAAGAAAAAGAAAAGTAAGAGAAGCAAGGATGATCTTCCTTGGCATGCTGAATTGGAAGGCCTAATTCTCAGTTCAGATGTGCAATATTGATTTGGGATTGTCATTTGATGGAATTCTCTCATTCCAGGGCTGAGATATATCTGAAATCCACCTGAAAATCAGATGCAAAAGAGAAGGTTTTTTTGGAACTTAGGAAACACTCGGAGGGGGGGGGGGGGAGGATCCCCATGCTTTATCCCAACAATATACCTGGAATATTTACTATGAAGAAAGGAAAAGGTACTTGCAGTCATCTCATGATTAGTCTTCCCATTCCATCTATTTCAATGATAGTAGAAGATTCTAAAAACTAAGGTGTGGACAAGGGAAATCATATACATTAATTGTTAATACAATAAATAAACATCTTTCATTAATTTAAGACTGTTGTATGTCCAGTGATCATCAATTGTATTAAAGATATACCACCTTGCTTCCTCCACAAATATAGAGTCATTGTAAAAGAAAAAAAAGGAGGGTCAGGTTACCATCGCCTCAAAGTATTTAAGAAATTATTTTAAAGGAATTTGCAGTGTACTGATTTTTTTTAAATTCAAAAGCAAATATTCTTCCATGTGGAAAAGAACTAGCCTTATGAAAAGCCTCACATCGCCATACAAAATCGATCCCATGGTAAAGGTAGGAAGAAATACAAATCATGCATTGGTAGAACCTGTTAAACAGATCAGAATTATTCTGCTCCCACCTCTATTGTGTAACAGAAACAGGATGTTTGCATTGTCTTCATAAATGCTTTCTAATTTGCAAGGCGAGACTTGTGGGAGCAGTTTAATGATGTCACATTAATGCTTGCATTTCTATTAAGAAGTCATAAAAATGTGCAGTTAAAAATGTTTGCAGGGCGCAGGGAAGAAATGCTGGAAACTCATCATTCATTCTGAAAGAAAAGAACCCAACAAAACCCAACACCCAAATATTTAGGACTGAACTGCAAAGTTGGAGAAGGCAATAATATTCCCAAGCGTATTTATTTACAGGCAAAGGAGATACGAATCAGTAAAACAAGCAGAATGCATCCAGTTCATTCTGACTTTAATATCAGTCAAAAGGTGGTCTTGTAGGGGGAGAAAATGTAGGGTTTCATATCAGTGGCCTCAAGTATCCAGCTAAAGATTGACCATTGACTTTACATAGTTGGGAGATCATTAAATCAGATCTCATTCTTATTCCTGTGACTTAATGTGATTTAATGATTTGACATCACATGGAGGAATGTCTGAAAATGAAGACTCTAATCAGTTGTGCATGCAGTTTATTATTACACACACCCCAATGCTATACAATTAGAGCTCTATTGTCTCTAAAAGATGCTCCTCCAGAGAAACATAACAAACACCAATTTCATACAGAAGGTCATTTGAAAGATATTGTCTTAAAGATGCAACGTTTTCAAAGTGACATGTTGGATCTGAAATTACAGTGCTACATTTATATAATTAGAATAGTTCTAGGGGACTAAAACCTATCATACTTCCAAGTTAAAAAAAAAATAGAATTAGGATGCCTGGAGCAGAGAGCAATGCCCCCATATTATTTTTTAAATTTCCGAGGAATGCAGAACAAGAACTTTAACCAGAAATCTTGAGATAAGAACAATATTTAGGGTCAAAATGTAAAATAAAATTTTAGTGTAGAAAGAAATGTAACTCAGAAAAACCAACTGCCGTTCCTAAGAACATCAATTAAAGGATTTGAGTAATAATATATTGCTTTATATAATTGCTATTTACAATTTAGCAGTTTTCGGATCTAAATCCTATCCTTTATTTTTCCCTAGACAGGTTTAATTTTTCCTCCCTAATACCGAATACAGTATTGTCTGTCTCAGATACATTGCATATGCACAAGCAATGTATAGATTGCCAAACCGAGAGAAAACTAACTCACTTATTTAATACACTAAACTTCAGGTTCTTCCTGTCTTATGTGAAATGGCTTGAAACAGGAGGCAGCTGCCAAGGAACATCACTTCTTCTTTGCTCAAGAGAGACAAGGGAAGAAAAATGAAGGGGGGAAAGTCCCTGGATGGATACTACAATAGCATGTCTTTCATTATCGCCCTGTGTCAAGGCACTGTGTAATACTCATTGTGCATGCATAGTAAATTCCTATTTACCTGGCAGTTTCTTTGATAAGTCAGTCTTTCTTCCCTCTTTCCGTCCACGCAGCATGGAACAGGGTTTTTTTTTTTCCTTTTTGCCTATAATTCTTATTAGGTGATACCTTTTCTGAATAAGAAAGCACACTGTTCCCAAAGAGGCATTCTCTGGAGTTTTTAAGGGCCATTGTTTTTATTGTTTTCCTTTTATTCCTCCCCTCCTGCTGTGTTTTAATGCTATAGTGACTTCGCTGTGTATACAGCTCTCATATTGAAATGTCTGCTGCAGATATATGCAATATTAAAGAGTGCTTATGAATTTTTGACATCTAATTAGTCGCTACCCAGTTAACATGTCAAGACTCAGAGGGATTCAGGAGTCAGCCCTTTCTGAATAAGTTAAAGCCTGCCCTGTCCTTTTCATGTATTATTCTTTAATGTAGGTGGTGATTATTTTGCTGTGATTAATTGATGAAGCTCATTGGTCTGGCAAGTGTTACAGAATTCACCATTCCTCACTTTTATTTCTCTCGGTTGGGCTTTCCTCCTCATCGAGAAATTGGTTTTATTCTGGAACGGGGAGACACTTTTTCTTTCCCAAATAGGGTTGAATTTTGCTTTTGTCTTTCAACATGTTATCGGCTTAACCCTTTGTCTTTGGTTGAAGCAGTACATAATCTTGAACTGATATTTATCATTTATTAATGATAATGATAAAAAAGAATGTTTTTGCTTAATTCCCTCTTCCTCCCATCCGCTGCCTACTTTCTGTATTTATTGATTTGAGTGAAAATTACAGACTTCTCTTAAATACCCAAAACAGAATTGCTACCTTGCAAACCTGATCTGTTAACACTGCAGGGTTGGATGATACACACAAATCCATATTTTTGTTTGTGTGCATGCTTTTGTTTCGTGTTCCTTTTGAACATCTATCTGGAGAGCCTGATGGCATACTGAGAGCCTATAATGTCTTGCATGTCTTTTTTATTATTATTATTATTCCAAATTTTGTTTAGGGTACTCTTTATTCTCTTGCTGCCATCATCTCCCCCCTTCCTAGCACCTGTAGAAATCCCGATGATGCTCATTTCAAAGAAGACAATTACATACAAATGCAGCAGCTTATTGAAGTCATTGCTAACCTGCTAAAAGAACATTTTAAAATGTAAAATAGATTTGAAAAGTACACGCTACAGAAACATTGTATTGATTGTACACCTCTGGAGGAAAAAAATATATGGGAGTCTAAATAATACCTATATATGATAAGTTGCAGAAAGGATTATATTACAAAGAGTGAAAAAAAAACGGATGTGTGCATTAAATGGATACATTATATAAAAATGAAACATAGTGAGCCACCAACCTGTTTAAATCCATGATGCAGAACAGCATGGAACAATGTAGGGATTGGAATTGCAGTTTCTGAATCCCTAGTTATTCTACCCTCAACCTGTTTAATGTGGGAAGGGGGGCTGTCATTTGCTTCAGGGTTTCATGGGGAAGGCCTTTGCACACTCCCATCCCAGTATGGCAGCCATTTGTTATAGAAAAATGGGGGGAAAAAACAGGTGGATGTTAGGAGGACAATTCATCAGGCAAATGTTTTCATGCAAATTTGAGCTTTAAGCAACTATCTAATCGTGCATCAGAGCCCCTTAGAACTTCATGTCATTTCCCTATCTCCTCACAGCAAGGCAACAGAACAAAAGGCTCCAGCCCATCTCTAGCTGCTGCTATGGACAAAAAAAATAATTACTTTGCTAAGTAATTCTCAACTCCGGCCCATCATAAAGCTCCACCATTCAGTTCTGTACATCGGACAATAAGAAAGCTCCGAGCCACTTATTGCAAGGAAACGCTACACCCTCCCCTCAACCACCCTGCAGAAGAAAAGGTATCCCTATGAAATAATCTTTCACCTATAGTCACCAGCCAGAGTTTTAATTATAACAGCTATGCACCATTCAAGAGCTGGTTACAATTTTGTCTCTCTTCATTGCAGGTATTCTATTAAATCTCAGCCGTTTCTGCAGGGCACCGTTGTCTGTACCTAAGAGGATATAAATATATACAGATTAAAAAGAAACAAAAAGTAAAACATCAGTCTGTCAACACTTTCATCCCAGCATTTTGAGGGTGCGTATGTGGGGGGGGGGGGGGCAGCAGTGATTTCCAGAATGCCAGAAGCAAATTCATAGTGTGAGCAAAAAAACAAACAAACTATAGAGTGGCTATACCATTCATCAATGCATAACAATTCCTGGGAAATAAAGGAGCATGAATATTGGCATACAAAGAGGAAGAAATGTGAAAATTTTAGGCGAGAGAAAAGAAAACGGTGTATTTATAATGGGGAAAGGGGAGCTAACATGAAAGGTAGGGGGACCTGGAATTAAAAGAAATATCAATCTGTACAAGCATAACGTCTGCTTTCTGCCACACAGTAGATTTCTATCAGAAGAAAACATTGAACTTTGTAGTGTTAGCAGCAGCTGAAATTTAGAATTATTGTTTCCTCGTAACAGAAGACTCATTTTCCACGGCCGCATTTGCAGCATAATAAGCTTTTTGTTATTTTTTCAATTAGAGTCAATTGACCTAACAAAATGGTTGGCAATTAAGTGATTTTTGTAATGGTCCGGGGGTAATTTAGTCGAGCTTGTCAGCTGTGTTTCATGAAGCCGAGATGTCTTTTTTCCCCCCATTGCCTCTCATTCTCTCTCTGCCTCTCTCTCTCTCTCCCTCCCTCCTTCGCATAATGGCTCATAATTTCAAAATCTTTTCCTTCTGTTTCCCTCACAATAATTCACAATTACAGGAAGTTGTTGGAGGTGATTTCCCCCCCCCTCCACAGCTTACCTTTTGAATCAGTAATTTTAAATAAAATGTACATACTGTAAAAAGGAGAGTTGGGTAGAGAAGGGGGAGGCTATTACAGAAATCACATTTTTATGTAAACTCAATTATTTTATGAATAGTGACACCAGTCTTAACCTTAAAAGGCTGATATATTATTATTATTATTTCCTGGCCTAAATATTTGAAAAAGCAAGAACACTTTCTCTAAATAAAAACAGTATTCAGGCAGGCAAAAAGAAAAAAAGAAATGAAAGAAAAGATTGCACTAAATTCTAAAGAAAGTAAACAATAAATCCGTTCCAGCTCTATTCTATTCTATTCTATTCTATTCTATTCTATTCTATTCTATTCTATTCTATTCTATTCTAAATGTACTGGGAAAACATACAGTATAATTAATGGCTGTAATTTAGATTATTGTGTTTAATATCTATAAAGCTTTTTTATTTGCTCGTCTGATTTATAACATTTAGATAACCAATTCCAGGTTTTTTTAAAAAGCTTTTAAAATCTATTTTTGAATTTGTTATTAATTTTGACTGATGCATAGTCAATATTATTTTATGCCATCCATATATTGGTTTTTATCTATATAAAATCTATAAAATCTGTCATATTTCTTAATTTATTTTTTAAAAATATTTTATCAAGTTCCTTAGTGGCCTTATGTTACATTCATCATTTGGGTTACACAAAAAGATGCATTGTCCCTCTAAGACAGTGATGGCGAACCTATGGCACACCTGCCACAGGTGGCACGCGGAGCTATTTGGCAGGGCACGCAAGACGATGCCCTGTCAGCTGGCCAGCGCACATGCATGTGCTGGCCAGCTTATTTAGACATTTTTAAAGCCATTTTTCACCCTCCCCAGACTTTATAAGATCTTCTGTCATGCACGCATGCACACTGGGGGGTGCATTGCATTATGGGTGCGGCATGCCAGCGCATGATCCTTTTGCACTCCCCCCCCTTATGGCATGCGAACCTAAAAAGGTTTGCCATCGCTGCTCTAAGATATTTGCTATATCTTTTCATTATATTATGAACAAAAAGGTCTTGGTTGGCAAAAGTCATCCAAAATTTCCTCTAAGCAAGAGTTGTTTTCCATTTTCATCCAGTGAAATATAAAGAAACTGAGGACTTGATTTTATTCAAAATATTTATTGGGGACTATAAGCATGTATGAGATGTATTTTAAAACACCCACAA
Organism: Rhabdophis nuchalis; assembly: GCA_039707465.1. NCBI lineage: Eukaryota > Metazoa > Chordata > Lepidosauria > Squamata > Natricidae > Rhabdophis > Rhabdophis nuchalis. The sequence continues at coordinate 60,439,291 of CM077643.1, read as the reverse complement.
TTTAAAATGTATTTTAAAAAGCAAAAATTATAGTATAGGAAATTGACTACTCATGCTTACCCTAGCAGATTTTTTTTGTTAATTATAAAAGTTGTAATCACCAATTTTAATACTTTGAAGAAATGAGAAAAAATTATCAGAACTATTCTTTCCAGAGCAGAAATTGTGGCTTTCAATTCCTACATATGGGCTTTTGCTAACATCACTAAACCATTGTTTGCTAAACAAGCATCTACCTTTTGTGCACTTTCCCAAACTGTCATTGTTATCTAAAATTTTGGAAACAAGGGTGTAGGGCAGGGATCTCCAACCTTTGCAACTTTAAGTCTGAAGGACTTCAGCTCCCACAAAGTCTGGGAGCTGAAGTCCTTCAGACTTAAAGTTGCAAAGGTTGGAGACCCCTGGTGTAGGGGACATAACAGAAAGAGCTTTGAACCAGATTGGACATTCATAAAGATAGCTAACTTTTGTTGAGGATGTCCATTCATTTTCTTTATGATTGCCAGAGCTCTTTTTGGGGTGGGGGGAGGAATGGATTGGTTAGGAGGGAAAGCACATACCATAATTCTCCATACTAAACTCAATTTTGGTCTGTTCTCCAGAGCGTTGATTAATCTACTGCACTAACCTCCCTCCCAACACTTCATAGACTATAAAAGGAAAAGTTACAGTTCTGAATGAGCATCGTGCAGGAAAAAAAGAAAGAAGCTGAAGCATAAAGTATTAAACTTTCATCTGGCACCATAGGAGAGATGTAGTTATTAAATTTCAGCTGCTTATCGAACTGATATGAAAGTCATTTTGCATGATTGCTTTGCATCCTCAAATCTTCTGCTTTTATTTGCTGTGCATCTCTCTGCTTTCTTATTAGAGAAATACTCAAAGGATAAAAAAGCTGATAATATTATTCAGTTTTGACAATTAGGTGGGAAAAACATTTTAAGAAGTGCTTTTTTATTGCAGCTAGTAATAATATCGGAGGTCCTCCTGGTAACTGTCTCTGCTGATGTTACCCAGGAGTGATGCTAGTTCTTTTACCCAAGAACTGTTAAAGCCCTAATGGGTAGAGTAGATAAACTCTTGAAAAGATGGGCCAGCTATGCCATTCCAATAACATAAATTTCACACGCAGCCTTAGCTTACCCCCTTCGCACAGGTTTTTCCAGTCCTGTGCACTCCCATTCTATCAACCATAGGTGCCTCCCAAATGTGATGAACAGATATATACTTATCCTTTTTTTTTGCATAGCCAGGTATCAATCATAAAGACAAGCATTTTGATAATATATAGAAGCAATTCCTGAATCTGTAGTAAATCAAGGATAGTGTCTATTCAAATGCTTTCCCCAGAGAAAGGAAACACTCTCTTTTTCCCCCTTTTGTCCCATGGACATGAATGGAAAAATTAAGATCATATGTAGCATGGCTTCCCTATCATGCCAATATTGGTATCTTTAAAAAAAAAAACAACTCAATGGCAAATGGCACCATCCAGGACCAGCAGAATAAAACTCAGAGTCATTAGCTGCAGATGGAGCCAAAGGCCAGTGGTCTTACAACAAGGCAAGCCTCAAGAAGTGAAATAACTTCAAGTAACAATTAGCTTCAAGATTTGAGCATTGAGAGGAGATGCAGAGGGAATTAATTCCATTCCTAGAAACCCTCCGTTAAAGGAGCATCTTTCTCTTCCAATATCAACTTTTTTTCACAGAGGAAACAAATACATAGGCTCAAATACATAGAGGGCTGGGGAAGCCTCATCTGCACATAATTCCTTCCTCCAGCCTGCAAATGCGTAGCTATTTCAGTAGGAGCCCATTTCTCAGACAGGCAGAGAGGTTTAATTTTTTTAACCATTTGAACACTTCTAAGGTTTAGAGATTTGTATTATAAACCAATTACTAGTCTAATGCAGGTTGGGAAGGAAGGAAGGAAGGAAGGAAGGAAGGAAGGAAGGAAGGAAGGAAGGAAGGAAGGAAGGAAGGAAAAAAACAAAAAAATGGGAGACAATGAGACAATGGGAACAAAGGGAAAAAGGATAACCATGGTGAAAAGGGGAGGATGCACAGTTTTTTAAAAACAACAAACTCACAGAATGTAGGGGATTTCTCAACTTTTAATCTGCATCCATTTGTCTTTGCCCCCTTACTTCACAGATTACCAAATTATACAACACTATTTTGGAAACATCTAATCCAAACAATATTGATTATAGGTATCAAAGGCAAGAGATGTCACACAATGGACAACATGCTTATACAATTAGAATGAGTAAAAACTCTCATTGACAGGTCCATATTTATGGAATGCATTCACAAAAGAAATAAGGGAAAGGAATGTAGCAAAAAATCAGAACATCTAATATCAATATTTTTCTTATATCTTAATTCTCTCTAAATATTTACATGAACATTGATATAGATGTCATGTTTCTCATTTGTTCTTGTTTATTGTTACTTTTTATTTTTATAGTTTAATTTTTAATTTTTAATTTATATTAATATAAATTAAAATTTAATTGAAATCTAAATTATACATCATATATACATATAAATTGTATAATTATAATTTAAATTAATTTAATAAAGATAGATAGATAGATAGATAGATAGATAGATAGATAGATAGATAGATAGATAGATAGAACGAACAAAAAGCAATAAGAGCAAGTTTGTTCTAGTAGTTAAGGCACAGGCTAGAAGTTCAGGACATGGTAAATTCTAGTCCCACTTTAGAATGAAAACCAGCTAGATGGCTTTGAGCCAGTCACACTCTCTCTCTCTCTCTCAGCCCATCTCACCTCACAGGGTTGTTGTGGGAAAACTAGGAGGGGGAAGAAGTAATAGCTATGTTTGCCATCTTGTGTTATTTATACAATTGTACATTATTTATGCAAATAATTAAGGTGGGATGTCAATCAATCAATCAATCAATCAATCAATCAATCAACCAGTCTCATATTGCCTTTCCTCCTGAAGCCAGACACATTATGTTATTGGTAGGAATGTTGGCATGCTTCTCTTCTAGAGCATTGCCATTCCAACAGATTCCACAAAGCAAACCAACCAACCAACCCAACCTGAGCTGATAGATACCATTCCACCCTGGTATGGGATACCCATTTTGCAACCTCTCATCTTTTCTTCAGATTAAAGCTTTGTCTCCCTTGTGGAGGTGAAGCATTCAGGCTCTTCAGAACAATTACAAAAAGAGTCAGTACCATATTGTCTTGGAAGCATCCAGTAGAAATGCTCTATTGGATAAGGCATTTGATGAAATCATTTGTAATCCAGAAATTATATGCCTTTTAATAAATGCATATACCAGTCTTCAGATACCACAAAATTCTTTGCATTCTTTGTCATTTTCTATGTTTTCATCCATCCTTAGCTTTCAGCGTATAAAAGACAGCTTGTATGCACAGTCAAGGGAGCAATGGGAACTTGGAGTATGTTTACTTGGAAAGGGAATCTTACACAATGGAACTGAAAACTGGCACAATTGGAAAATATGAAAAGTGGCTGGCAGGGTCTCTGGCAGGTGGGAGAGCAGAAATTCCGGCTCTTAAAAATAAATTAGCTGTCAGCACTTTCCATTCTGATGGGATGGGTGATGTTTCTTTATATAATTTTTAATTCATTCTAACCACTTTATATCTGTGTTAATTTGCCACCTGGGTTCCAGGTTACTTTTGAAGGTGGGGTTTTGCTTTGCAAAATGCCCCATGTTCCCACTTTAAAAAAAAGTAAAACAATATTTTAAAACCCAGGTGCAGGGAGTCTTGCAGGCATCTGCAGGCATATTGGTAGCCTGTTTATTTCTGGGATGCTTAAATAAGTCTCCATTCCATGGCTGTTTCCATAGTCCTTTCACAACATCATCACTGACTTACTGGAAGCAGCTGTTGCATGTAGTCATTGCCAGCACCAGCACCTGGGATTCTTGAGCAGTTGCCAAGGGTCCCACATCCTGGCAAGGATCATAATTTGCCCTAGGCTCTTCTTGTTTTCTTTTTCCTGACCTAGCATTCCAAGCAGGGACAACTGGCCAGAACTAGCAACTTCCCCCCCCCCCCCCATTACTCTATCTTACTTTTTGAGATTTTTTTCCCCTTGGGGGTAAACACCAATTGCCTAGTAAATGCAGTAATGAAGCATAGTAGGATGGGCCAACCCAGGGGTCACTGAAAGAGGAAGATCCAGCTTAGAAGATCAATTGCCTAAAACCTCCCAAATTGCACCCGAACTGTATTAAGTTTATAGATCCAGCCTATGCACCTTTTGTGGCGGTTGGTGTTCATTGACATCACAATATTCATGTAGAATTGTCACATGAAATATCTGGAGACCTGTCAGTTAGTGCAAAGAATACAGGGCTAGCTGGTAAAAAAAAACAAAAAAAACCCGTATTCAATAGGTTTCAACCCCATTGCTACATTTACCTGATCAGTGGCCTTGCAAGCACCACACCAATGGTAAACTGTTATTATGACCATCCAAAAATACAGTGCTGTAATACAGTATGCATGGGTCAAATCTTTTATTTCAACCCTCATATTAATATGCAGTATTGCAATCCAAGGTAATCATTATTATCTCCAGGAGAGCATAATAGTTTCACCGCAGCATATGCACTTTATGTTTGTGGTAAATTTTGTGATTCAAAATTATAGGTCTGGGGAATAGTTTATTATTATAACTATTCAGTGGTGAACAATTGTCAACTATTACAATGTATCAATGCTTTAGGTAAGTGGTTAGATTCTGTTTCAGATACACCAAGCAGCTTGTAACCTAATATTTTGCTGATTTTTTTAACCCATTCTTTTTTCTAAAGCCATTTAAGAGTTGCAAGATTTAAAGAAGTAGATATCAAACTGGTAATTTTAAACGCATTCTCTTTTCAAAAGGACCTAAGGTTGTGAGAAGGATCTTGCTAGATAGATGAAAAGTATCTCTATTTAAACATTGATTCTCTTGATGATGCCAGCCAGTTTTCCAAGCTTGGTTGGCTCCAGAGACATTAGATGGCAGCCATTCCCATATTTCTGCAATAGTTAGTCTCATAATAGATAATGAGTCCTAAAGAATAACAAATCTGGGCGTGGCAAGGGATTGGTTAAAGGTTCTGAAGGATAGAATGCTCACAGGTAGGATACAATGGCAAGAACCAGAACTATGGATAACTGTGTTATCTCTGTTATCTAAAACTATGATAACTGTACTTATATGGAAGCCTTTTGAAAATTGTGGCATTTGCCACTGATCATTTACAAAAAAAATATTCCCTTTCCTTTGTTATGTCATGTATATATTTAAATGCAACTACAGTTAAGAAATTGAACAGGGTGAATTTATAAGTGAACGCATGCAAAACTGACACTCATCCTACATTTCTATTTGTCTACTCTTAATATCTAAAGATGCAGTGATGGGGAGGGGGGGAAAGAATGTTAAAAAAGAAAAGTGATAAATCATAGAATCTTTGAGAAAAAAATCATCAAATCTAAAATCTAAACAAATATTCAAGTGAATTAAATTGAGAAGAAAGATATGGTTCCACCGAATGAGTAGAAAAACATTCCAAATTTTACTTTTTTGTAAGATAATTTTTTTTTACCAAGATATGTAGATATGTATTGTATCTTATTTCAACAATAGGAAGATAAAGTATACTTTATAACAGGGGTCTCCAACCTTTGCAACTTTAAGTCTGAAGGACTTCAGCTCCCAGAATTCTCCAGCCAGCAAAGCTTTAAGTCCTTCAGACTTAAAGTTGCAAAGGTTGGAGACCCCTGCTTTATAAGATGCCCTATTTTTGGTTTAAACCCAGATTCCTTGACAATGAACTTTAAGAATATCTTCTATATTAGCACGGATTATTTTCTGATGTGGTCAGCATATCTCCCCATTTTTTGGAAAGGGTTTTTTTTGTTCTCTATATAATTATGGGAATACATTCACGTAGTTATTATTGTTTTTTACATTTGTCATTCTTATACATTTGTCATTCCATTTAAAGGATTATAATATAACATTTGGGTTGTTTTGTTTACCATCCCTAGCCTCTTCTTTTCCCTTTCTTTTCTCCCTCCCTCCCTCCCTTCTCTATTTTCTTTCTTTCTCTCTCCTTTCTCTTCCTTCTTCCCTTTCCTCTCCCCTACTTCCCTCTTCTTCCTCCCACATTTTAAAGGTTTGTTGTGGAAGGTTGCCATGGGGAGGCATTATTGTTCAAAAAAGGACTGCCACAGTAAGCATTCCCTTTTTCTACCAGTCCATTTAATGCCCCTGCATAGTGACCTCTTCATCATTTGAGCTTATAGTTATCATTGGAATGTCAGAGCGATGCCTCCATTTCTCTGAAACTTCATGGAAGCAAAACTATTATATAAAGCACCTCTACTCCCCATACATTCTTCTAAGCAGTGAAGTGTTATGCCCATGCTCACTTCAACAAACCAAGGTGGATTCTGAGTAGGTGGAATGCATGAGCACAATTCATTTTCTGTAGGTGCGTCAACCTTTTGCCATGTGAAGGAAAGTGCCAAGGTAGAGTGAATCATGTCCTCCATGCAAAGCAAAATATTGAGGCACAGTCTGCCCGTTCATATATCTCTTTGTTTACTTTTCTTTCAAAGTTAGCAATGCAATCACCCACCATTTATATTACCTTAAAAAAACAAAGGTAAGGCTCCTGTAAATGAAAAAATATTTTATTTGCATCACTTCTCATTTAATTATTTTAAAGTAATAAACATTGATTTCTATTTGTTTCAATTGAAATTTAAAAGGAAGGATTAAAATCATGGTAGTAAAGTAGTGGTGGGTTGCCCATTTTGTTACTACTGGTTACTACTGGTTCGGGCATGCTCCTGGGTGCACAGGTGTCTGGGCAGGAAGATGGAGCCTCCCATTGCTGCTACTATGGTTCGCCTGATCTAGACAGCAACCCACCTCTGTTGCAAAGTCTCCTTTCTTCCCTCTCTAGTCATCCATCCATTCCATTTATTTTTTATTTCATTTGTACCTCAGCGTCTGTATAGGAGCTCAAGGCGAGATCGCATCCTACCCCCTACATCCCTCCGACCAATTCGCTTCCACAGAGAGGGACTTCTCCGGGTGCCGTCCACTAGGCAATGCCAGAGGGCGACGCCCAAGGGAAGGGCCTTCTCTGTGGCGGGCCCAGCTCTATGGAACGACCTACCCCCCGACCTCAGAACGACTATGGACCTCTGCGCCTTCCGACAAAAGCTCAAGACTTATCTTTTCCAACAAATCTTGAGTGGTCTACAAATTAAATTTATTATTATTATTATCATTCATTCATTCATTCATTCATTCAATTTTGTTGCTGCCCAATTTCCTACTGGCTCTGGGTGGCTCACTAAATAAATTATTCCTCCTAATGTTCCCATTTTGTACATCTTCTCAAGGCTTTTTATACTAGTTTTTGCAAGTATTCATCCAGCAGAAATTATGGTCAGTCAATCTTGGTAACTAAACCCTAGAAAATTGTAATACTAGAGTCCCAAAGGTACTTTTTCAAGAGGCAATTGGACTTTCTTGTTTTTCTTTGAAGATGTTTCACTTCTCATGTAAGAAGCTTCTTCAGCTCTGTAATGTCAGAGCTTACTTTTTAACCTCTGCAGTTGATGTAAGAAGTATTTAAACATTTTCTTCATTTGACTATTTCTGGTGTCCCAAACTTGATAATTACTGCCTTTATATACAATCCTCCAGCTCTCAGTACTATAAGGCAGTTTTTTAATTAGTCAAGCCCTTGACAAAGCATGATAAATGTACTTATTTTTTATAATGTTACAGCCACCAGTCTATCAGAAGAAATTCAAAATAGTGTTAAATAAAAATACCTTGTGTTCTCAAGAATCTTCTATCATAATACTTTGATTCTGTGTTTTGTAGAAAACTAGAATTAGAAATTACTGAATTAACCTTCTATGGCTTGCACTTTTTCATCCAAAATCGGAACTAGTATTATATTTATTAAGTGTCCCTCATTCTAATTTGGAAGCCAAATGCTGTGCAAACTAGTGATTACAAATTGGAAAGTAATAAAAAAATGGAAAATCAATTACATTAAATTGGAATAATCCTGAGTCTCTAAATACGTCTTGAGAAGATGGAACAGGTGATTTATTGTACTTCAAACACAGAGATGTAAAAACTTTAGTTGTAACAAGTTTATAAACGTATTATAGAAATGGCTTAGGTTATCAAATTTATTTTTAACCAATCTTGGAGTGGAACACTGACTCAAAAATATTGGTCCATGCTAAATCAAAGCAATGATACCTATAGCTTAGTCATCAACATGAACTGGCAATTGCTTCTTAGAGTAAGCAATAAAAACCATACTATCATCTGTTTATAGTTTTATAATCTGAGATACAGATGTTGGGCATTGAATCTGAAGTTTTTCAGAATGCCAAGAATACGTTCCATCTCTGATAACAGTCCTTTCCTGAAGAATTAATAAAAAAGATTTACTGTGATAAGATTACATCCACTTAAAATAAATTCCAGAGCTATATCACAGTCTTGAAAAGTTTTCACCTTAGTATTGTCAACACAAATCGAGCTTCCCAAACAGTGTGTTGTATATAAAAATATGCAAGATTGTTTTATTGTAGCATAACGCTACTTCATTAGATAAAAATTTGACAAAATGGATTTGTTCCACAAATGTTTATGCAAAAAAATAAATTTGAAGACTAGGCTGAGGTTGTGGAGGGTTTTTTTTTTTTGGTAGCAATAAAATCTATCTCTAAAAGAAGCAAAGGGAAATATGAGTACACAGAGTGGACAGAGAGCTATATCCTTTGCAAAATTCCCAGAGAAACCATTCCTTAATATGAGTATAAAACTATAAAATTGTAGGATTCCGAACAAATAATGCCTTTTGTTATAAGAAACATATTTTTTTTTAGGATCACTTCCATTATCTATACTGAACTGTACTGCTATTAATATAAAGTCTTCACCTGGGATATTAACTTTCTGTTAAAAGTCTCTCTCTTTCCCCCCCCTCCCCCCCTCACACACACATATATACCAATAAACCCCAAGTGTAGAACAGTTCTACATTTGCTTGGGTAGTCCTAGGCATTTTCCTTTAAGAAACCACTGCAGGGCTGATAATATTATAAACCTATATATAGTATAGTAAAATGTTGCTTTGCCAACCCAAGAGGATCTAAGGTGTTAGAACTGCAACTTCCAAAACTCCCACAACAGCAATAATACAATTTTGAATAAGAATTACACACCCAACATATCTGGAAGGTGATAGGTTTCTGAAGACTTGTGTAGAGGTTCCAATGTTTGACTGGCATTAGTGAGACCCTTGAGATTATCACTGAACCATAAGGATAACTGGATCACCTTGGGCTATTATGTATGTGGTAGTCATTAACTATATCTAATTGAGTTGTGCTATGGACAAATGGGAATAGATCATGTGTTTTGGGAAAGATGTATTGAATTGTTGGCACTTGACCAAGAGCCAACTAAGGTTATGGCTCTTTGATATCGCAGCTAGTGAGAACTCAGCTCTTGGCCAACTATGATATGCTGATCATAGGAGCATATATGATGCCCCTTTATTTGGTCTATGATGGAAAAACAAAAATTGAGCAGAAGGGTGAGTCAGAAAAGTTCCAAGGTGCCATACAGATTACTACAGAAGTCACTGAAACACAATATAGATGTTTATGAAGTGCCACTCATTTCTGCAAAAGAAAGTTTCTCATTTGCAAAAATAACAAATAAAAAACACTCCTGCTGCCAAAGAAGCGACAAGATATGATCAAGTACAGTGGAGATGATACACTGACCATGTCAACTGAACCTTGAGAGGCTTAATCTACTCCATGAATGGTTTGTTATCTGTCTGATAATGCTTCTTAATTAAGATGTTTCACAATGATCTTTCAAGATGTTTTAGGGTCTATCAGTTGATTTGGAACATTTCTCTCTAAGGATACAGTACTGTAATACATACACTATGTCAGTGATGGCTAACCTTCTTTGGCTCGCGTGCCAAAAGTGGAGGGAGTGCAGGGGGGTCGTGTGTGCATGTGCCACACCCAGGATGCTATGTGCATGACCCCCTGCTTTTGGCATGCTTTTTTCGCCCTCCCCAGGCTTCAGAGGCTTTCTAGGAGCCTGGGGAGGGTGAAAACAGCCACCCCTCCCCACTTCCAGAGGCTTTAGGACCTTCCCTGAAGCCTCCAGAGGGCGAAAAACGGCCTCAAAAGAAGGCCTAAATCAGCTGGCCAGCGCACACATGCGCGCTGGAGCTGACAGGGCAATGCCTCACGTGCCCTAAGAAATGGTTCCACGTGCCATAGGTTCGCCATCACTGCACTATGTTCTAGGCAGCACCCATTGGGTGCTACACTCAGATGAGAGGATGAAATATCCGCATGAGACAGAGGGTTGAAAGGCAGATGTGATGTGATACAAAACTGAATTAATGGAAAGATTAATCATAGCTTTATTTTTTTATAGCTCTGGAAGAGGATTGCTGCATCATAGGATCCAGGATTATTCATTTTTTACTCAGACTGCTTGATGGATGAATTTCTCCCAGTTAGCATGTCCAGGAATATCAGAATCGTCTGCTTTACTTTGATTTTAGGAAGGACATCAGCCTGCTAAAACCCAAGCCAGACTGAGAATCTATTTGGTCACCCCTCATTTAGTCCACTTCCACTTTCCTAGTCCTTGAAATGTCTTATACCAGTTAGCTAAAAAAAACAATAATCCAGCCCAATGATTCAAATGCTATCTATGGTAGCAAATAGTGAGTTTTTTATATTAACATATTAACTGTTGTTCCAGTTAGAAAGAATGGATAGGAAAGATGATGATCACTTAGGAAAAATCTCTTCGAGGTGAGTCAGAGTGAAATCTGCCAGCTACAAGCTGTCCCAAATTCAGCCAAACTAACTCCACCTTTCCTAGCAACTGCTTACTTTTTCTGAGAAAGCAAATACCATGAAAATGATTTTAATAAGCTGGCTGGGGTAGGTTTCTATCCAACCAACCCAGTTCTTTAAAAAAAGGAGGAATGTAATTATGTATATCTTCTTTGTGACTTCTATCTCCTTATGATATGACAGTGTAATAAAATGGATTTCTCAATAAGACACCACAAAGAAATAAAGATCAATACTCCTTAAACTACTCCCCCTAAAATGAATTTTAAGTTCTCAACATCAAAACAAGTCTTACAGAAGAGGAAACAATTAAATGGCTGGCTCAGTAGTGGGATTAAATTTTGTTTACTATCAATTCTCTGGGCGTGGCCATGGGCATGGTGTGGCTTGGTGGGTCTAGCGTGGCTTGGTGGGCATGACAAGGGAAGGATCCTGTTAAATCTTCATTCCCGCTGCACTCCAGGGGAAAGTTACTACAAAATCCCCATTTCCTCCCAATCAGATGGGACTCAGGAAGCAGAGAATAGATGGGGATGGAGTCAGTCAGTTGGACAAACAAATCATAGTTAAAAACACAATGTATTAATCCAGCCAAAATGTCTTCAATAAGAAATCAAGAACCAAAATATTACCATACAATATTATTTAAAAATCAGAACCAGAATCAATCTTCCTGTGGACATAGTATTATTGCTAGTTCTTTTTTTTTAAAGGTTTATAGTGAATGGCATTAATATCCGGAGTCTATACTTCCACTTTTATTCACTGAAGTGCCTTTTCATTGTTTGATACACAGCTCTTTTGTGTCATATTTAAAAGGACTTACAGCATCTGGCTCATCAACAATTGCATAGGATAGATTTGGTCACTTGAATAATATAGATAGATTATAAAAAGGTTTTAACATATATTGCCTTGTTTATAAAGATGGATAATTTTTAGAAATGATCTATTACTAGATATTCATGAATGCTTTTCCAGTGAGGTATTTATTTAACAAATTTCATTATTGCTTCATTTGATATATAGATTCAAATTTAGTTATTGAATGTAAATACTGTGTTTCCTTGAAAATAAGACACAGTTTTATTTTCTTTGGGGGACCCAAACTAAGTACTGGGGCTTATTTTGGGAGGTGTCTTAATTATTTTTAGTGCCACTATTGCAAAGTAGGAGTGGTGTAGCCCCCTGACACACACACCAGTTTACCTCAGGGCTCTGTGGCTCCACACCACGACAACTGCCTGGTGGCCACAGCACCAGCAACCATGTGCAGCAGGAGCCCACATGGCCACCTGTTTACTTCTCCCAACATCAGTGCAACACCAGAGCAGCAGACTGGGTGATACAACTCTGGTTCCAAGAGACCAAAAGGCACCCAAATACCTTTTGCCCAAATGGAGAAATGAGGGAGAGTCACAGCTTTAATCCCATTTGTAAGCAGATGAAGCTTTGTCTCCCTTTGGGTGAAAAGTGCATGGTGGAGCAAGCAGAGGCAGAGGGGGAGGCAGATGATCCCAACATGCCACCCACTCCATCCCATTGTCCCTTGGCTTGCCCATGGCTGCACCAGGCAGGCGACCACGTGGGACATCAGGTTTCCCGGTTTCCCTGCTCCCCCGTGGCTTTGCCTCCACCTGCTGCCAGTGATGCCATGAGGCTCCCATGAGCCAGGTAGCCATGTAGCATGTCCGGATTGCCCCCCTCCCCCCATGCATCTGCCTTCACCTGCTGCCGGTACCACCACACAATTCTCCCACAATCTTCTCTCAAGCCAAACGCAGCATATCTGGATCTCGTGTCCCACCCACCCACACACACACCATGCTCAGACTTTCAGATACCTGCACTATGCCAAGGGAATAGTAGGACATACCCATCCCCAGGCTTATTTTTAGGGTAAGGCTTACATTAGGTCCACCCCAAAAAACAGGCTAGGGCTTGTTTTCAAGGTGGGTCTTATTTTGGGGGAAACACAGTAGTATTTTGTTTCCATTTTAGGAGACACATGATAGCAAAGTTTGAAAAGTACCAATACTAAACAGTTAACTCGATGACCTTAGTGGAAAGAATTGAAGGAGAATAGCATACAATATCATATGGCATACAAGTATAATAAAATAATTAATCTGATTTTGTTGAATGAGTTGATGGATTAATCAGATCAAGCAAATCATTTTCTATGTTAAAATTTGCTTTTTAAGTGGAAATAGCCACTTAGGTCAACAGGTAATAAATTCTTCACTGAGAGAAGAAAGAACCAAGAAGTCATGGATTGACTACCTCTACCTTATTCTAACATTTTGAAAATTAATCTAACGTTTTAAAGTGTTAGAAGCTATAGTGACTTTTTGATGGGTTTTCCTAGCCAGAGGCTTCCCTTTGGAGGGATAAAAAAAAAAAAGATGCTAGCCATGGCTATGCAATCCAATCCTCACATCAATCTCATTTCTTTTAAAACACGAGTTGTGTGATGCACAAAAAAATAGTTGGACCGTGATTACCGTATGTGATCATAACTTTATTTATTTTAAATGGCTGTCCATCTCATCATGATGACAGTGCTGCAACATCCAAGGTACAACTAATCAATAACCATTAATGTCTGATGGTTCTAACTGACAGCCCAACCCCCACGTCAAGGTTGAGGGACTTGTGAAAGGCTTGTAGGATCACAGCCAATCTAATCACTAGGAAAATGATGAATCAAAAGGTAGCTGTCACAACAGAAAAGACTCAGTTCCTGGGTCATGCATGATGATATTCTTCAATGAACAAGATCTATAAGCACAGTTCTCCTGCCAGATGCAATGGACAGGTAGAGGGGAAAGATAGTCCTGCAAATAACTTCACTCCATCCTGACCATTTAATCCATGCTGCAGATGCCCTTCCTTCCAACTCCTCAACATGCACATACAAAATAGTTTTTCTTCTTCTTCCATGCCCTAATGGTAGCCCAATGCTGGACGAAGTATAATTGACTTATCAGCAAACTATATCAATTTGGAAATAAAGTTGTTTTCCTTCTCAGACTTAAGCTAGAGAACCTTTATCAACTGGAGTAGGAAAAAAGGAGCGGAATAAAATGGAGTGAGTCATGGCAAGAATTTTCTTTTTTGTTATTGGGTAAATTTAAAACTTAAAAAGATAAGAATTTTGGTGGGTCTGATGGGGAATCTTTATGGATCATATATGGCCAAAGGTTGGAAGTTCTCAGGATTCTTCTAAACAAATAGATTCACAGCCTGGGATGTTTGTTTGTGTTTCTGCCTTTAAACTTTATTTTATTGTCTAGAATAAAGTTATTTATTCTACTGTCATTGGAATGTTCAGCCATACTACAATACGCTTATTAACTGTACTGCCTCCAAGTCAGTTTCCAATTAATATTTTTGGCCCTGATAATTAAGCTATCTAATCAGATATCTTTTACTATAGTTAATTATTCAATGAAATTACATGTAATCAATAAGGGAAGAACCTTTTTGTTTTGAGTTGTGATTTGCATTGATCACATTTTTTATATTCTGTGTCATATTTAAAGACATCAATTTTTGCCATTTATATTCTCCAAATATACATGTAATTTTGAAAGTGAGAATTAAGATGGGATAGTGTAAAGAGAATAATAGAACTGTGGAACTGGAAGAAACACAAGTGGACAAGTGTCATGTTGTTCCTCCTTCTGATATTTGCAAAAAATCTGCACAAGGCTGTGTGGTTTTCATTTCAGCATCTGAAATATATTTGTATCAAAGATCAGTATCATCCATCCACCCATCCAGTTACACCAAACTAAAACCAGGTATTAAGTTTTAACTCCTTGTTCAGCTTTCCACTTCTCCGTCCTCTTAATGAAAGCTGGGCTAACAAGTGATTTAACCATTTCAATGTGGCAAGATAGCCAGCTTCCTATACATGTGACTTTCTATATACCAGAATAGTATTTGTGGTTGATGCATCAGTAGATCTGATTTTTCTGACCAGTAGATCAAATTAGAACAACTGATATGAAGTCTGAAATGAACGTGAGGACTTGTCAATGAACATATACATGTGTGAGTTTAAATTTTCTCATACTTAATGCTTTAGATGCAGGAAAGCAGTTGCATTAGTAGCAATGTACCCAATTTATTTTGTTAAGAAAGGAGTTTCACTCGACATATGTGGATGTAACCACTAGAAAGTTTGTCTACATCTATATAGATGGTACTATTTAAACATTATCTTGTGCCCAAGTACACACAATGGAATCTTTGAGTTATAGATTTGTTTATAATGTCATAGTGAAGAAAGAAAGGTAAG
Source organism: Rhabdophis nuchalis (assembly GCA_039707465.1). Taxonomy (NCBI): domain Eukaryota; kingdom Metazoa; phylum Chordata; class Lepidosauria; order Squamata; family Natricidae; genus Rhabdophis; species Rhabdophis nuchalis. The sequence continues at coordinate 60,424,025 of CM077643.1, read as the reverse complement.
ACATGTTCACTTTTGTGGAAAAGCTATTTCATTGCTGAAATAGCAACTTCTTTTTGTATTTTGTAAACAAGAATATGGCAGTGCTACAAAAGCTATTTCATTTAGAGCCATCCTATGTTCAGCAGTTTAATTATTCCCTTAATTATTGAAACATTCATCATAGTTTTCCAATTGATTCATTGCTGGCTGGCTTCAGCTCTTTGACTCATTAATATCGTGACAAGTGAATTGACAACCTTCTTGCTAACTCTACATGAATACTGGGAATAGGAGACTTATAATCTTGATGGGGGGGGGTGTATTATTGTAATTAACCAACAAAACCTAGTGGCAGAAGCTTCATTAAAAGGCAAAGGTACACAATAATGTGTCAGAAAAGCCCAATTATCCATGGCTTTTATAATCAACTCTACAAAGTAATGTCTTCCTGAGGCAACTTTATTTTATTAGGGATTAAGCAATAAAGAGGAGATTCTTAGTGCAAATAAGCCTTCCGCTGAATATGGGCATCTAACACTAAAAATAAGCATATGCCACATTTACACAGATCAGATATTTTGAAGTGATTGGAACAAATGTGGCTTCATAAAAAAAATAGCACTTTAGAAACCTCTACACATCTTGGAGATCTCCCCTCCACCCCTATTTTTGACATTTTTGTAAGCCACTATTTCCTTGAACCAAAATACTTTTAATAGAAACATTTCTCTTTCTTTGGCTAAATATTTCTACAACCTCTCTCTACAAATGGCCATGCTCTCTGATTTGTACAGCTTTCTGAGTCTATCTTCCTCTCTCTTTGCCCAGCCTGCATTCAGTATCCAGCATCTAGCTCTTCATCTGATTTTATGTTCACTGTCCTTCGATACTTCCTGACTTAGAACACTAAGCAATTTAACAGCCTCTCCCTCATGTTTCAGAGAGGGACATCCATGCATAATTGATGGGGGGGGGGGGAGAGAAGGGGACAGCAGAACAAGAAGTTTGAGTTTTTGAAACAGACCTTGAGGTTTAGTGTGCCACTGATGACTGTATCTTGCAGGAGCAAATCCATGTAAATCAATACATTTATTTTGTTCATTCACCAACTCTCTCCCTGAGTTAACACCCCAGCACACACAATGCTAGCGAAGGTGATTATCTCTGCTAGCATAATTCCTCCGTAACATCTGCTTTCGCCCATAACACTCCACTAATTTTTCCCTCATTTCATTACACATAATTTTCTTTCAACACAATCTACATGTATTAAGTGGTAATGACTTTCCAGTTAAGAGCAAATCGACGCCAAGGGACCCCCCCTCCCCTCGATTGCCTGCCGTGCCTGACTCCGGCTATTAAAGATAAATTTGGTGTCTCAGAAAGCGGCAGTAAGCTAATCAATCAATTAAGCAGTTAGGACATACATTATCAAAATTCCACAGTGCGGGGTGCATGAGAGCATGCTGATATGCTGGGTGATTTTAGGAATAAAAAATAATTTGTAAATGACTAATGAACACACTTTGAGGTTGAAAGTCAGTATTTAGCATCTTCTGAACTGAAAACATAAACTATTAGACTAGTTAATCTAAGGGGGAAATCTGTGTAAGCAGCTAAATTGACCACTTAGATGATAAATTCAGATCGCTGTCTAGCAGTATTTTAAGAGTGAAGTATGCGAGAGAATGATTTGTCAAAACTGCATAAAATAAGCAAAAGGACTTCTTCATTAAGGTAGCCGTTGAAACTTGTCAGAATGTCTGCTGTCTTGCCCCACTCTCTGAAAAGAGATTCATACTAATGACCTGCTAGATACAGACAAATGGGTTAAGGCAACTAATACACTCTCTTCAACAGTTTGTAAATTAAATGGTTAACCTTGATTTTAGATGCATATCATGCATTCTTATTTTTTTTTCCCCTGGAACATCAAAGAAAAAATAAAACAACTTTCTAAGTAACAAACAGTAACCCCCAAACACAACATGCATTCAAACACTGCCTGTCATCAATAGTCTAGAATGTTTTGATTACTCACCCCTACAAGAAGGAGCTGCACAAATCTAAGCCAAGATGAGTTCTGATTTCTGAATGCAAACCGTTCCCTGAACGAATAAAGAATGCAAGTTACACCAATCACATGTGCTTTTTTTCTCTTAAAAATTGCAATTCTTTCCTTTAATGGGGGGGGGGGGCAGAGAGGGAGAGGAGAGGGAGAGAGAGAGAGTGAGTGAGTGAGAGAGAGAGTGAGTGAGTATATATGTATGTATGTATTGTTCGAAGGAGGAATTATAGTTATTTCAAGCGCTTTTTAATTTCTTTTCCTCAGTCTCATATCTCACTTATCAGCTTGCATGTTAGTGCTTTGGCAAATAATATGAGTAAAAAATGCACTAGGCAACACTCGTTTCAGGAGATTGCAAGCTTGGTAGAGAGAAAAAAAGCAAACTTATATTTCTTAAAACATAATGAGGCTGAAAAGCAAATTGGGGCTAAAAAGAATATTATAGCAACTAGGCACCTAATAATGAAATTGTGAAAAAATCCCCCCTCCTCCTGCTCCTTTTTTTTAAAAGAAAAAAGAAAATAATCAGTGAATCTTTAAAATAAAAAGTGACTGTCACCAGGCTTTGCCAATTACTTTCCCTGTCAGTGTTAACCATTTTGCCTAAAGCTTTGTTATCCTAATGCTGTAGATATCAGATGAAATGACATTAAAAAGAAATGTAGGCTTTCCTTGAGCTTCCATCCTCCACCTGCAGTCACCTCTGTTCATTACCTTGACATAAACTGGGGTTTTTGCAGTCCATATACCAGACGTGAAAGAAGAAAATGGTAACTTTTACTCTGCAAGAAAAGGTAAAAATGAGAGGAATGTATGAAAAAATGGAAGAGCTCTTTTTAATGTAATCACAAGTTTAAAAATGCCAGGGCACATATGAGTTTTTCTTCTTCTTTGGTCTCCTTTTTTTTTTTTTTTGCCCAGGTAAATGTATTATGCTAAGCATAGGAATCTGAATAGGAATGTGCAAAATAAAGGCATTATTTACATCATAATTTATTGTACTAATTCATATTCAAAATATGCACTTTCTATAATATCTGGATAAAGAAATTAAAAACAATAAAATATGAATAATTTTCCCGTTAAAAGGAAATTAGAAACACAAAAATATTTTTGGGAGATAGATAGATAGATAGATAGATAGATAGATAGATAGATAGATAGATAGATAGATAGATAGATAGATAGATAGATAGATAGATAGATAGATAGATAGATAGATAGAAATAGGTAGAGAGATAGAGAGATAGCTAAATCCCAAAAATATTTTATATTTTGTTAATATTAAATTATATATTTATATATATTATATTTAAGACAATATATATGGTCTTTCTAATATCTTTCTCCAAGAATGAGTTGCAGTCCTGAAAGTGTTAAAACAATTAGCCTCTAAAATCACCTGATTTCTCCTCCCCCTGACTTTCTCTTACTTACTATCATACCTGTGAGAGGCTTCATGCTTTTGTGACATCCCAAATGTTGCCATGTTTTACTTTTAGTTGTTAGAGCCAGCCCTTAGAAAATCACAGTGCTGATTTTCTTTAAAGGAAACACAACAGGATTGTTCTATTTCACTGGATTTCTGACAGAACTTGTTAAAAGAGAAAAAAAAGAGAGAGACCTAACCAGACTCTATTTTTTTTTTCCATCGAAGATCTCTCTTTCAATTCTCATAGCTAAAAGACTTAAGACATTTTATTACTAGCGTTTTTGAGAGGGGAAAAAATATTTTAAACTAAAGCATTTTTCTATGTTCATTTTACCCAGCACAGGTGAACTCAGAATTTATGGCTTTCAAAGTTTGTAAAGTTTTTGCAAGTTGGTAGAAATTACATTTCTCTTGCCCCCCACCCCCCACCATCCCAAGTATACATATTTTGTTTTTATTTATTTATTTATTTATCAGCAGATGGGGCTCTTCCGTGGCCAAATGAGGAAATATAGGGTGGCTGTTGTTGTTTACTAGAATCAGTTAAAACACCCACCTTAAACCCACCCCTTATTCGGTTCAGTAGCACCTTCATCCTCCAATAAACCGTTTTCATTCCATCTGGCGTGCGTTTGCTCTGAAGACATTTTCCTGTCAATCTCTCCTGCCACATTAAAAAATCTGTCATTACTATTGCATTGCTGCCTGGCTCCAGAGATTTGTCTGACTGCTTTATTGCTCCACTCATTTTTTTTCTCTCTGCTACAGCCAAGAAGCAGAAATAAAGGTTTGTTGTTGAAACATGGCCGCAAGGAAAGTAGGAGGCACACATCTGTCAAGGTATTACCTTTCTTCAACCAGGGATTAAGGTGTTTTACTGCACTCGCTACTGAGCAGTCACACTGAATAAATTTTCTCAGTAGAACATAAAAATGAACTCATACATTTTGAACTGGATTTCATTCTTTCAACCAGCCCACATAATTATGCAATGGCATCACGATGGAGCTGGGTGGAAAGAGTCCAGAAGGGGAAATTCTTTTCTCTTTCAAATTTGCATTATTTAAATACAAAGCAGAAGCCTGAGAGGGCTCAAAAACATTGGAGCAATGTAGGATTGAATTGAAGGAAAACCAGTCTACCTCTTTCTTTCTTTCCCCTTTCTCAGTGCTGGAGAGATGAAATAAGCTACAGAGATATGTTTTTCATATATATATATATATATATCTCATGTGCCAGAATAAATGAATGGATAAAATAAAGGTTTTGTATTAATATTCACTGGAAGAAAGTAAGCAATTTATTAACGTCTAGTCCTTGTGATGGTTGGGGCACTTCTTAATTGCTGAAGGATTTGCTGCTGCCACAACCTTCTATGGAGCGGTGGGCCATTCAATTAGTTCATCTTAGGAATCTATTTCCAGAGGGCAGATGAGAAGTTTTGCAAGTTCACAAAATCATAGGTTCATAGAGTTGGATGGGAACTTAGAAGTCTTTTAGCCCAGGGTGGAAATCTTCAAACCATCCCAGACAAGGGGCTATCCAACCTTTGTTTGCAATCGGCCAGTGATGCAGCATTCACAACTCCAAGAAGCAGTCTGTTATTTTGGAAGGCAGCTTGAAATGATGATGGGCAGTTTCTCTGAGACTAACCAGAGTCTCTGGTTGAAAAGAGAGCCAGAATTTCAGCCTTGACTGAAATTGTTGCTGAATGGCTTCTGTCCTTGGGGGCTCATTGGGGTTCTAAGGAGCTCTAGGGAAATAAAGAAATGGGGATATTCCTAGGGCACTACTGGCATAAATCAAGGAGCAAATCTGATTGAACAGGCATATACTATAGCAATACAAGCAGCAAAATGTTCAATCTATGCTCTTATTGTATCCACTGAAAAAGCCACTTTTATAGTCATCTAGAGCAGGGGTCTCCAACCTTTGCAACTTTAAGTCTGAAGGACTTCAGCTCCCAGACTTCTCCAGCCAGCTTTGCTGGCTGGAGAATTCTGGGAGCTGAAGTCCTTCAGACTTAAAGTTGCAAAGGTTGGAGACCCCTGATCTAGAGGATAACGCCACTTGATTCACTCAGACCTTAATACAAGGTAAGCTGGTTTGGAACAAGGTGACTGAGGCACTGTATTGCAATGTTATTTGGGTTGGGTTAGATCTTGGGATCTCAAAGAAGTAGGCAAGCTACTCTGCGGTATCAGTTCAGCTACTTGCTGTCTGAATACTGCCCTCCTTGTTGGTAAAAAGCCTTCAAAGAGTGTCAGGTAGCTTCTTTGACAGTGATGTGTTATCCTCTTCTTTCAGTCAATCCTGAAGTATTGGAGAATTATTGATCTCTTTCCAAACATCCCTTTTTGGAGAACATGGTAGAAAAAGGTGTTAGGGTGCAGGTGCAAAGGGTATGCAGGAAATGTATTATCTGGACCAATTTTAATTAGGTTCAGGCTTAGGTTCAGCATGGATTTAGTATTGTTTCAGGCAGGGGTTCAGCCTTGATTACGCTTTTGATGACCTCTGGCAGGATTGGAGCCTTTGGGCCCTCCTTGAAATTCTGGCAGCTCTTAATAAAATAAATCATAGCACTCTGCTGAGTTGTTTCCAAGGTATAGATGATCTCCTTCTTGCAGACATGGTTCCAGTGTGGTAGGGAAATTAAGTCCTAGACCCTTTAACTAGCAGTTAATACAGGATTCAGTGCTGTTCCTTGCTCCTATACAACATCTACAATATGTGAAATTGCTGGGCTAGATCATCTGTCAGCATGCTGATGATACCTAATTGTATATCTTGATCCTTGGTTGGATAAGGGACATTATTTTATTCAAGTCTCTAGTGGAGAAGAACAGGTTGAGTCTCCATCCCAGAAAAGACAGTAGTCTGGGGTTTGAAGGTTTGCCAATTCCAGTGAGAATCCATCATTAATTCTTAATGTGGTTGCACAGCCCAAGGCAGAGTTGGTTCACAATTTGGAATCTCTTGCGCTCACAGCTGCTGCTTGAGGAACAAGTGGCTGCTAGGGAAAGTTGGATGATTCCATCTTGTGTTGTGATTTTTCCTAGAATGGCTAGAATTAGTCACTGTCACTTATGCTATGGTCACTCCTGAATTGATTACTATAATGCATCCCAGATGGGTTTGTCCTTGAAGACCACTCAGAAACTGTTTAAAATGTGGGAAAGTGTGCAATTATGACAGCATCTCAGTATGTCTATGATACATGATTATTCATTAACTGTATTGGCTCCCAGTAGATTTATGGATGAAATTCAAGATGATGGTTACCATCTCTAAAGCCCTTTTTGGTATTAGTCATATTATTTGCAGAACTGTCTTTCTCCAAATGTTTCAATCCTTCAGTGGGACTCACAAAGCAGAACATCTGCTTTGCAGCCCCTGCCCTTTGGAACATACACCGCAAGATTTGTTTGGCCCCAATCCTGCTGGTATTCCATAATTGAAGATCTGAATATTCTCTTGAACAGGGCATCTTAAAGTTGGGTGAATCCATCAAGGTGATATTTTACAACATGGCTACAGTTGTATAGATTGAGTTATTTTGTCAGGTCCCATTATGTTGTTATGCTATAATTGTGTAATTCCTGCTATTATTATTGGGGAAGGTTTGTGTTTTTATTTGCATTGGTTTCAATTCTATGTTTACTGCCTAGAGCACTGGTGTCAAACTCGCCACGTCATATTGCCGTCATGTGATGCATTGTGACATATTGCGAGCTGGGGTGAGTGTGGCCTGCCGTGATGCATCTGGCCCATGGGCTGCGAGTTTGACACTCCTGGCCTAGTGCCACAATTAAAAAAAGGGTGGCTATATTAAAAAATATAAAACTAATTTTAAAAAGTTGCAATTAAAGCAACATATTTAAAGAACAACCATTTCCTACCTTTATAATGAGTACTTATGATCTGTAACTAATTTTTATAATATGTTTTGCATGTGCTTTCTTTCATAAAACTAATCACAGTCTGTGTGATTTTCTTTTTTCTAAATGTATCCACAGTATATTGGCTAATAAACATGGAATCACAAAATAGAGGGCTTTGCCTATTTCATGCAGGAAACTAAAGTTTTATATTCCCAACATATTCCTGGAGGCCTGAAGCAAGCACAGCAAAGCCTGCACTTTTGTATGCTTCCATTCAGAAATGTATCCTAAGGTTGAACTGAGATATACTTTTGTCTGTATCATTATACAAGCATCTTTAAGGAATTTCCCCCTTCTTTTTCTATAATAAAACTTTGTTTTTAAAATCTCCATTGGAGGGGGCTGTTCATGTATGTAATAAGATTGGTTCAACCACAGTGATACAAGTAAGATGTGCTTGTGAGAGCATTCCTTTATCAACTTAGCAGTGCTTCTTATGCATTCTTCCATTGTTTTCATGGGAAGCGAGACACCATCATGGCTGGCATGAACATGGGCCCAGTTGCAAGAGGAAGCTTGGTTTAAAAAACTTTTTAAAACTTTTATTTTAACGTTCACATGTTAACCCCAAGCTTATCTTTTCGTGTTGTTGATCTTTCTTTCTAAACCCAAATGAAGCATGTTCCTGTTTTCCTAACCATTAAGGAGACAATCGTTCCAGCAGCCTTAGCTTTTGGGATTCATAGTATTCTGTGGACCTGACCTTCAATGAAGAATGACCAGTTGTATGCCTAAACGCATCAGAAAGGTAGATATGCAGGTGGCTCTAACCATATTACAGCATTAGCTTATACTGACTTCTCTAGAAACACAGAGAGTTCTGTGCCTTTAAATAGTTTCCTCAGAATTTCATGGACAGAGAGCAACAGCTGTGGCCACACAAGCTCCCTTAACCTCCTGTTTTGCAAAGCTCTTAAACCAGTAGGCCTGCTGCACTGGGAGCCCTCTTGGCCACAGGTGAGGAACTTAGCCATCTTCAATACTCAGTAGGCCAATCAAGCTGGCCCTGCATGAGGTAAGATGGATAGTCTCCCTGTGTGCCATGATCTCCCTCTGAAATTTCAGCAGATCAATGTCATTGTGGCTTTTAATTACCCCTTGGCTTCATCATTATTTCATGGGCTTTAATATGCCCTGCAGGACAAGGCCTCACAGAATACAGATAAACAACCACCAAGTACTATTTCCCCTTGGGGGTGATACAAACGCCATTGGAAAGGAAGATAGTTGCAATATACGAGTTGTTTTGTTAACAAGACTGACCTCAGCCTTTTTGTGTTACTTTTGTTGTCAACAACAAAGAATTAATTTGCTCTTTGGTATATTCAAATTGCCTGTTTTGCTCTGGACACCCCTGTTTCTTAGGGCATCCAAAACCTCTCCTGATAATATTGTAGGCAGATTATGGCAGTCGAGGATTTTCTGTCTTGCATTGGCTTAGAGCCGGCACATATTGATGTGCTGATACTTTTTCTTGCAGGGAACTGATTTGCCCTTTAAACCTAAAATCCTCTTTACAGATTCTTTTCCTCTAAGAGGCTTTCTTTGCAAAAGGGTCTTGTGTGGATTTTGTCATCTTTCACCCCCTCATGCTCCTTCTATGGGATCTACCCAGAGGCTGGTTCCTATCGGTTTGGACTGGTTTGGCCGAACTGGTAGTAACTTGGCAGCCTTGGTCACTGGAACCGACAAAGATCCATGTCTGCTATGCCCCCAAACCGATTTTCCCAGCGGCACCATAGGAGCTGCCAGTTTTAGTGGTATTGTGCATGCATGTGCAGTGCGCATTAAGTGCACCCATGGGTGCGGTGCACCCCTGGGCAAACCAGCAGTAGTGGTTGCTGGAACCCACCCCTGGATCTACCTAACGAAAAAAGGTATTTAAGAAATTGTCCATGTCCTATCTGAGTGAGATATTTGTTCCACATATATCTGTCACCAACATTGTGAAATCTACACAATTAAATGTAGCCAAGATTTTCCCCTCTTTAAAGTAAGCAGCAACCTTATTTCAATTCGGAGATATGATTGGTTTCTCAAGGAACAGGTATGAACTAATAAGTGGAGAAAGAGGCAAAAGTGAAAATTATCCACAGGGTCTCAAGTGCAGATGAAAGCTCTGGATATGGAAACTTAAGGTAAAGGTTCCCCTTGCATATATGTGCTAGTTGTTCCTGACTCTAGGGGGTGGTGCTCATTTCTGTTTCAAAGCCAAACAGCCAGCACTGTCTAAAGACATCTCTGTGGTCATGTGGCTGGCATGACTAAACACTGAAGGTGCACAGAACGCTGTTACCTTCCCACCAAAGGTGGTTCCTATTTTTCTACTTGCATTTTTACATGCTTTTGAACTGCTAGGTTGGCAGAAGATTCCTTCAATAGTTGGGCCCAAATTTAAGTACGTAGCACTTCCATCAATAAACATAGCTTTCCCCCCTACTCCTTTTAGTTTCTTTTAATTTTCTTAAAAATTGTCAGGAAAGTCTGGAATTATTGTGAGATTCCTTCCTGCCTCTGGCTTCAAGACTGCTGTCTCTTGAAAAATAAGTTGTTCACCAAAATAGAAGAAAACCTGGCAGCCAAACCAAGAAAATGCATAGGAAACATCAACAATTCTCCAGAAGGACCATCTCCTATCTTCCCACAGGCTTTCTTCCCACAGGCTCTTCCCATCTCCTATCCCACAGGCTCTTCCCACAGGCTCTTCCCATCTCCTATCTTCCCACAGGCTTTTTCCATATGAAAAAGATGGGGTGTTTTTAACCTCCTACATATTAATGAATATGTTTTATCTAATATGGTTTAGGTAAGTGATGGCAAACCTATGGCATTTGTGCCAGAGCATGCACACCATCACCAGTTGCTTTTCTGGTTTTTGGCATGCACATGCACACTGGCCAGCTGGTCTCTGCATGCTCTGGAGCACTGGAAACCAAAGACCAGCTGGCCAGCACACATGTACATTCCAGAAACCCAAAGAGCATGTGGCTGGCACATGCATGCACACCAGTCAGCTGGTCTTCAGGTTTCCTGCGTTCTGGCATGTGTGAAGACCAGCTGGCCAGCATGTATGCACATGCCAGAAACCCGAAGACCAGGTGGCTGGTGCGCATGCATGCACTTTTTAGTTTGGGCACTCAGGGCTGAAAAGGTTCGCCATCAGAAGTTTAGTTACTTTCATATGTATGTTATTTATATTTACATTTACAATATTTTTGTCTCAACTACAGAATTAAGAAGATAATAGTTTGTGACAGGTATACAGTTTTAGAATAATTTACATAACATTCACACTCTACTCTATTAATGGGAGCTAGATATTATCATATTTTAAATGACATTTATATCCTGTCTGATTTTAAATATATTTCAGTAAATTTTAAATGATAATTTCTGTGTTTTACTGAATATTCATTTCAGAAACCAAGGCTGAGACTGAGGGTCTTTCCATACTAGGTCTTGAGTTGGGAGGGGATATAAGTCTATAAGAACTCTGAATACTTCCACCATCCTTTTTTTCAAGAATGTCAATCTCTTTCTCTGACCTTGTCTCTGTGCTTGTCATGCTCCTCAATTCATTCCTGGAAATAGTTCTTATGTTGATCTTCATTACGGAGAACATTTCAGTGTCTCCTACTGCTTCAAATGACCAACTGGGTGATCTACCAGGTGAGCAGTGTCTTTTTCTGGAGAAACTGCTGTTGCTGCCAGTTCCTCTGCCGTAAGACTTGACTTCAAGTCTTACGCCCTGGGTCCTAACAAGGAGAAGGGCGGGGTATAAATTTAATAAAATAAATAAAATAAATGAAGACAATTCTTAAATGAAGAGATAAATGAAGAGATAAGGGCCCAACACGGTGGCTTTATCCATCGATCCGGTCATAGGGAGAGGCAGAGGTGGGGGGAGGCGGAATGGATACCATCGGTTGGAAGACCGTGGCCACTGGATTCAGGCGGTCACGTGCTCCAACTCTCCGCCCTCCCATTGCAGACTAGGTGGGCAGGAATCACAGACCCGGGGCCCTAGGCTGATGTTATGAAACGCCAGGTCCGTGGTTCAGAAAGCCCCCCTCATCCATGACCTTGTGTCAGAGGGGGACCCGGACCTGGTGGGTATAACTGCCCACCAGGTTACCGCGCCTTCCATCAGCCTAGGGCCCTAGGGAGGGGTGGAGGAGTGGCGATTATGGTTAAGGAAGGTCTGGAGCCGAAGGAGACCACAATCCCTCAGATGACCGGGTGTGAATCTCTCTGCATGAGATGGGGCCTAGGGAGGCAGTTTGGCATGTTAGTTGTGTACCTGGCTCCTCGCTATGCAACAACAGCCCTGCCCGAGCTCCTAGAGGTGATAGCCGAGGCGGCAGTTGAGACCCCCAGACTGGTCGTCATGAGGGACTTTAACTTGCCGTCGGCGGGCGAAGCCTCTGGAGCAGCTCGGGAGTTCATGGCCTCCATGACGGCCATGGACCTGACCCAAGTAGTTTTAGGCCCTACTCACGAGGGGGAAACACACTGGATTTAATCTTCATCTCGGGACAGTGGAGTAGTGATCTGGGAATAGGGGATTTAGTCATCACTACCTTGTCATGGACAGATCACGCTCTCCTTTGGCTGGACTTTCCAATCGCTTCACCTCACCACGGGGAGGCGGAATCGGATAGTCCTAGATGGTTCCGCCCCAGGCTTCTAATGGACCCGGAAAGGTTCCAGAGGGAGCTTGGGCCAATTCCTGTGACCCTGCCTCGCGACTCGACTGAGGACCTAGTGGCCGCATGGTTAAGTGCGGCCACAGGGGCCTTGGACCGAGTCACGCCCTTGCGGCCTCTCTTGCGGCGACGAACCACCCAGGCTCCTTGGTTTACTGAGGAGCTTCGGGAGATGAAGCACCACAAGAGATGCCTAGAGAGTAGATGGGGATCCTCTCGCTCCGAAGCCGACCGAAAACTAGTGAGAACCCATATTAGGGCTTACTTAGTGGTGATAAGGGTGGCCAAACGTGAGTATTGTGCCACCCTTATTGCATCCACAGATAACCGCCCTGCTGCCCTGTTTGGGGTGACCCGCTCCCTCCTTCACCAGAGGCCGCGGGAAGCCCCTTTACAAGGGCGAGCAGAGGAATTTGGGATTTATCTGCAGGAGAAAATCACTCGGATTCGGAATGAGCTACCCTCCATCGACAGTGGTCCCGTGGGACCGCCCGAGACTAGTCTTGAGGTTCCTTCTTGGGAGGAGTTTGACTTTGTCACCACCGAGGATATGGACAGGTTGTCAAGGAAACTTAGGGCGACCACATGTTTATTGGACCCGTGTCCCTCCTGGCTTGTACTGGCATCCTGGGAGACAACACGAGGCTGGCTCCAGGGCATTGTCAACACATCTTTGAGTGAGGGGTCCTTGCCTGCCATCTTGAAAGAGGCGGTAGTAAGGCCTCTCCTCAAGAAGCCGTCCCTGGACCCAGCATTGTTGGAGAACTATCGTTCGGTCTCCAACCTTCACTTTTTAGTGAAGGTTGTTGAGAGTGTGGTGGCCCAACAGTTTCCGCGACACCTGGAGGAAGTTGATTATCTAGATCCACGCCAGTCCGGCTTCCGACCCGGTCACAGCACCGAGACGGCATTGGTCGCGTTGGTTAATGATCTCTGGAGGGCGTGGGATAGAGGTTATTCCTCTATCCTAGTCCTGTTAGACCTCTCAGCGGCTTTTGATACCATCGACCATAGTATCCTATTGCACCAACTGGGGGGGTTGGGGCTGGGAGGCACCGTTTTGCGGTGGTTCTCGTCCTACCTCTCTGGTTGGTCGCAATATGTGTTGACAGGAGGGCAGAGGTCGACCTCGAGAACCCTCTTATGTGGGGTTCCTCAGGGGTCGGTCCTCTCGCCCCTCTTGTTTAACACATACATGAAGCCGCTGGGTGAGATCATCCGTGATTTTGGGGTGGAGTACCATCTGTATGCTGACGACACTCAGCTGTACATATCCACACCACACCACCCCAACGATGCCGCCGAAGTGCTGTGTTTGGAAGTGTTTGGAAGCCGTATGGATCTGGATGGGTGGTAACAAACTCAAGCTCAACCCTGCCAAGACTGAGTGGCTGTGGTTTCCGGCACCCCGGTTCAGCCAGATTACTCCAACTCTGGCCATTGGGGGCAAAACACTGGCCCCCGTGGAGAGGGCGCGCAATTTGGGTGTCCTCCTGGATTCCTGGCTGTTCATGGAGGACCATGTGGCAGCCGTGGCCAGGGGGGCGTTTCATCAGGTACGCCTGATGCGCCAATTGCGCCCCTTACTGGACCGGGCTGCCCTTCGCACAGTCACTCAAGCTCTCGTGACGTCCCGACTCAACTACTGTAATGCTCTCTACATGGGGCTTCCCTTGAGGTGCACTCGAAAGCTAGTTAGTCCAGAATGCAGCCGCGCGGGTGATTATGGGAGCCACCAGATGCTCCCACATAACACCGATCCTGCGCGAGCTGCACTGGCTTCCTGTGGCCTTTCGAGTGCGCTTCAAGGTTCTGACGACCATCTTCAAAGCACTCCATGGCTCGGGGCCTAGTTATATGCGAGACCGCCTTCTGCCCCATACATCCCTTTGGCCGATCCGCTCCCACAGAGAGGGTCTTCTCAGGGTGCCGTCGGCCGGACAATGCCGTCTGGTGACACCCAGGGGAAGACCCTTCTCTGTGGCGGGCCCTGCCCTTTGGAACGACCTACCCCCTGAATTACGCACCATCACTGACCTCCGCCTCTTCTGCCAATGTCTAAAGACATATCTTTTCCAACAAGCCGGCCTAGCCTAACCTCCCATGGGGACTATTTTTAGAGAGTTTTAAATTGGGTATTTTAAAATTTGGTTTTAGCATAGGATTAGAATAGTTTCATATATTTTAAATTATGTATTTATTTTTGTATGTTTTTAAATTCCTGTGCGCCGCCCTGGGTCCTCTGTGGAGAAGGGCGGGATATAAATATAATAAAATAAAAATAAAATAAATAAATAACACTGTTTATCATTTGCTTCATGTGCTTGAATAAGCACAGCGACATCTGTAAGCAGGGTCTCAACAGCATCACTGTAATTCCAGATATAGCCTTGGCATTAGTGGAAATTGCTTGATTCCTGTTCGGGATATCAAATTCTGCTTCAGCAACAGGAGGAGGTAATGGACCCAACTCTCACCTCTTGTGGTTAAATGAAGCAGACGCTGTAGGCATCAGGTGGAGGCCCATGCCTACATTTGGGAGTGGAAAGACAGCTGGAGTGAGATGTAGGGCAGTGACACTGCGCTTGGAGGTGGCACAGCTGGATGGGGATGGGAAGTAGAGAAGGAGAAGACATGAATGGTAGAGAGGAAGTGTTATGATTGGAAAAGGCAGCCCCATGAGAGGAAGTACACGGGGAGGAGGTTGAAGAAAGATAAAACAGGCTTCTGTTTTAGTGGTGGGCTAGCATTCTCTGTTGGAGTCAGTCAGTCATCAACAGACTATGAAGTACACCTTGCCACCTTTTGGGGACAATCATTTTTGGGCCTGTGCCTCAAACTGTGCTCAGCAAAGGCCAACTTTGATGTGTTAGCCAATTTCATATTTATCCCCATTCAGAATCTTCCATGGTAGCAGCTGTGGAAATGTATTGACTGAGTTCTCAGAAGCAACAGCCATTTCTGCCTATCCTTTAGACTGGCTGCTGGCTCTATTCTCAGCACATTTCAGCTCCCTTACTTCATAAACATATTCTGGTCAATTGCTAACCAGTTGTCTTCCAAACAAAGCTGCCAATATAAACCAGAGCCCTTTTATTGCACAGTCCATTATAGATATACAAAATAGCAGTCAAACTTGCTGTTTGATTTAGGAGACAGTTCTTGGCAGCTTTCAACTGGTGGCTCAAAGCTGCTAGTGTAACTTTCACAAGGTTATGAACTCTCAGCTAGCACATCATCATATAGATCCATCTGGTCAGCATTACTAAACTCAGAGTTCTGGTTAAACTCCTTGTCACTGTAGATCAGGGATGTCCAAACTTGGGAACTTTAAGACTTGTGGACTTCAACTCCCAGAATTCCCCAGCCAGCATAGCTGGCTGGGGAATTCTGGGAGTTGAAGTCCACAAGTCTTAAAGTTCCCAAGTTTGGACATCCCTGCTGTAGATATTCAGGAGGTTTTGATATTCTTCTGAGGTAGTTTCTGGAGTGTCATAGAGACAATGGGAAGAAAGACTCACTCACTTTCTCTCCCCCACCCTCTCTCCCTCCCTCCCTCTCCTTCTCCCCCACAGTAAGAGCTGCCTCCCCCTTTCCTTACTGTTGAAATATTGTCCACCTATCCTTGAGCTGTAGGAAATAATGCTGATAATAATTAAATTTCCATTATGGATTCCTTACCTACCTTTCAGTTCTCAACTACCTGATTCCCTCCTATATAATAGGAGTCAAAGTTCTTAAGGCTGTTTTGGGTGGTGTCAGGAAAAGCAGGGAATGCTATATTAACACTTCTAGAGTTAAAGATGATTTAAATCTATCTGAGTCATGGTCTGGGGTTAGAAGAAAGGAATGGAAAATTGATACCCAGCAGGAAAAAAAAGATACCCCTACTATAAAATTGGATGCAAGTGGGAAACGTTTCTGAGAGATAATAGCTTGCCTATAGTTAACAGGTGTTCTTCATCATTAGGCAAAATGTACCCTCTTCCCATTCTGCAAAGCATTTCTTCCAATTCTTCAAAGCAATGGTAAGGGCTCAGTAGCAATTAAGGAAGAGTTTGTCAAACAGTTTAAAGACTTGTTATTCATTCTTGGCAAGTCAACATTGGCCTCTGAGTTATTCAAACACATTTCAATAATAGAACAATGATGCTGTTTTCTTCCCATTATTATTGTTTTTGTTGCTGTGATGATGGTGACATATAAACCAGGAAACTCAAGAGAACTCTGTGTCTGTAGATGATTCCATCGTTATGTGGGAAAATGTATTTTGCTATTGTTTATTTTTACTATGGTTTGTTTTCATTCATTGGTTAACAAAGCTTCTGACCGTTGTTTTTTTAGATTTTATTATCTTAATTTTAGTTTGTTTATCATGAATGATTCTACTGCTGATATTTTAATGAAGAGTTGTAAATTACTGCGAGTTCTGGAGATATAATAAATATATAAATAGACAAATAGACCAGCAGTACTAAAATTGCAGCCTCTGTAATGTTCACTATTTTTATTAAGCTGTTATGATTTTTTTTCTCAAAATGATGCTTTTTCTGGGATATTCTTGAAGTTGAGACGAAGGTATTACATAGTCATCAAGATTATTGAAAAAAAATTGGAACAATATAATGTACTTCTATTATCAATAATAAGCATCTTCTAAATATCTTCAATATATATGGGGGCATTCTTCAATTTATTTATAACTAGCCATACCCAGCCACGCATTGCTGTGACTCAGTCTGGTTAAATGGCCAACCAATCTGTGTGTAGATCTACACCTGCACACACAAACACATACACACAACCATCATATAACCCCCAACCTACCTACCTACTGTATTTCTCCCCCCTCTACCTACCTACCTACCTACCTACCTACCTACTGTATTTCTCCCATTCTCTATCCCTCTACCTACCTATCTATATTAGATAGATAGATAGATTTTATTTTTCTATACCGCGTCCTCTCCCCAGGGGGACTCGGAGCGGTGCACAGGGAAAATTAAAACAACATAAAATATATACATAAATAAATACAATAAAAACAGATTAAATCAACTGTCCCTGCACTAAAATCCCCATTTTTAAAATTAACATTCCCTAACCCCTGAGGTAGACTAACCTCGGCCGGCCAAGCAGAAAAAGTGAGTATATTCCTCTATCTACCTACCTACTGTATTTCTCCCTCTCTTTTTCTATCCCTCTACCTACCTACCTACCTACCTACCTACCTACCTACCTACCTACCTACCGTATTTATCCCTCTCTCTCTCCCTCTACTTTACCAGCAGAAGCTCCTCTGGGTCCCTACAGCTAGGGGCAAGTGTCCTGGAGGACAGCGGCGGCCTCAGTTCCTTGTGTGGGCATGGGCATGGGCCACCATTATCGTTGGTGGCATTAGCAGTGTTGGCTCCTTTTGGGTGTATTTGTGGAGGAGAAAGAGGGCATTGGCATTGGTGGCAGCAGCGGCAAGATAGGTTGCTGAGGAGGCGTGGGCATGGGGCAGCGTTATCATTGGCGACGTTGGCGGTTGCTGAGGATGGAGAATGATGGAGAAGCGCAGGGGAGGGGTGGCAACGCAGACCGCTCCACATGCACATGACGTGGGAGACGAAGCAGCCAGGTGGCCGTGAAAGGGAGGGGGCGAGTGAGGGAAACACGCAGAAGGGTCGCAATCTGTATTTACATTTCTGTGGTGTGTACCAGGCATAGGTGTGACATCTACCTAATCTATATATATATATCATTGGTGCCATATTTGAAAGGAACGTTGTGTGAAAATTTGAAAGGGATCGGTGCAGTACTTTCGGAGATTACCGATTTTGAACAAACTCATAGTTACATTTTTATTTATATAGATTTTGTGTGGTATCCTCCCAAAATTAAAACGAGATTCATAATTCCTTTTTACTGCTTATCTTTAATATGCATATCATCATAAAAGGACCCAGAATCAAATCCATATTTACGCCTATTTAGAATTAAATCATATTTAAGTTTCTCAAAACTAATTTGAAATCACAAAAGTCCTGATTTAATCTCACAGATTTCATTCCAGTTGTATACTTGAATTCATTTTGGAATTCAGTAGAATTCCTAAGAGTTTATTTACATAGCAAACATTGGTGAACTGTGATCAATAACATGGTGGCATAAAACACCAAGATTACAATTCGTATAAATGCAAATTATTCAAATTATTCTTTACTATTTTGGTATTGCTGCAGTGTTTTGAGTCATCCACATATAGATTTTTTAAAAGAAAGTATCAATTCCAGGGAGACAGCAACCTTGCTACCTGCTTATCAGAAGTGATGTGTGAATTATTAGGCTCTGAAGAGGTTGTTACATCTATGTTCTCTTTGACCTATTATTCTCATTTTGAACATGTAGACATGACTTCATAGATTGAAATGACTTCAGGGGTTGCTAACTGAGAAAAATTAATTATGTACAATAGTACCCGCCTCTGCAATTGTATCTCTGCTTACTTGAGAATATCTGTCACTTGATCTAAAGGAATCTTTCCCCAAAACAATATGAAAGGCATTGGGCAAAATCTGCCAGTTTAGAAATAAGAATATGTTGGCATTGTTTATTACAAACTATTGACAGTGTTGCTCTGTATTTATTGTCTTTGACTATCTTTCTTCATTTTAAATATTATCACAATAGTATTTAAAGTACCATATATTTGATATATGGTTACATGATATTGGATGTATTTTATTGCTTCTTTAAAATTGCTTATTTTAACTTCTTCAAGCAATTGTGTGTGTGTGTCGGAGATGGTATTCAGCTGGTTCTGACCAGTTCTGGAGAACCGGTAGCAGAAATTTTGAGTAGTTCAGAGAACCAGTAAATAACACCTCTGACTAGCCCTGTCCACATCTATTCTCTGCCTCCCGAGTCCCAGCTGATTGGGAGGAAATGAGGTTTTTGCAGTAACCTTCGCCTGGAGTGGGGAGGGAATGAGGAGAATTTACAGTATCCTTCTCCTGCCACACCCACCAAGCCACGCCCACCAAGCCATGCCCACCGAACCAGTAGTAAAATATTTTGAATCCCAACACTGGTATGTGTGGGGGAGTCACTCTGAAGAATGTTCTTACCACAAATCTAATCATTGACTTCCAGTTTTTACAGAAGCACCTAATTTGGATTAGACACACATCTGGCCATGAATATGTATTCTTTGCAACCATGTTCATGAATAAAGTGAACAAAGCCTTCAAGAGGTCTGATGAAGCATTAAAGCATCTGCATTCTGAAGGTTCAATGCAGTTATTTTAAGGATTTCCCTTCCTCTGTTTAACTTTCTTGCATCCACATTCCACAGACAATATTTGGGTCACTCAAGTACAGAAATGCAATATTGTATATACAGTATCCCTCTACTTACAACCACAATTAACCCCAAATTTATGTTGCTAAGGGAGACATTTGTTAGGGGAGTTTTGCCCCACTTTCCAACCTTTCTTGCCAGAGTTAAGTGAATCATTGCAGTTGTTAAGTTAATAACATGGATAAGTGTTATTCTTAAGTGATTCTGGTTTCCCCATTTACTTTTATTGTCAGAAGGTTGCAAAAAATGACCACATGATTCTGGGATGTTGCAACCATCCTATATATGAATCGGCTGATTCTGAGTTTTGATGATTTGACCATGGGGATGTGGCAATGGTATGGCCATAAGTGTGAAAAATGGTCATAAGTCACTTTTTTTTAGTGCCGTTATAACTTTGGCCACTGAATAAACATTTGTAAGTTCAGGACTATCCATACCTATAAATAAGTCCAACTGCAGAAAAGCTGACTTAAAACATTTAACCAAAATATCCTGTAAAATGAGAAGTTAACCCTTTGCAATGGAATGTGAGAAAAACCTTGGGAGATGGTGAAAGAAACACTGGCAAGGGAATACTCAAATAAGAGTGGCGCAAGAGGGTCAGAAGGTACCTCCCTAGTTTTGAGCGAGACAAGAGGAGAATTATGCTTTCAGACTTGCAAGATAATGTTCAAAATGCAGCCGCGCGGGTGATTACGGGAGCTCCTAGACACTCCCATAAAACACCGATCCTGTGCGAGCTGCACTGGCTTCCTGTAACCTTTCGGGTGCGCTTCAAGGTTTTGACGACCATCTTCAAAGCGCTCCATGGCTCGGGACCTAGTTATTTGCGAGACCGTCTCCTGCCCCATACATCCCTTCGACCGATCCGCTCCCACAGAGAGGGCCTTCTCAGGGTGCCGTCGGCCGGACAATGCCGACTGGCGACACCCAGGGGAAGGGCCTTCTCTGTGGCGGGCCCCGCCTTTTGGAATGACCTACCCCCAGAACTTCGCACCATCTCAGACCTCCGCCTCTTCCGCCAGTGTCTAAAGACACATTTCTTTCATCAAGTCGGCCTAGTGTAACCCCTGCTGTGACTATTTTAGATAGCTTCTATTTTTGGGGGATTTTAATTTGGTTTTAGCACAGGATGGGTATTTAATGAGTTTTTAAATTTTATATTTGTTTTTGTATGTATTTTAAATTCCTGTGCGCCGCCCTGGGTCCTCTTGGAGAAGGGCGGGATATAAATAAATAGATAGATAGATAGATAGATAGATAGATAGATAGATAGATAGATAGATAGATAGATAGATAGATAGATAGATAGATAAATAAATGTTAATATATTTTTACAATAAAGTAGACTTAGCTTATTTGGTTAGGTTTTATTTGTGTCCTACCTGGAAAGGCTGACACCCTCACATGTTTTAATATGTTTTAATTTTCCCAATTGGCTTATCTATGGATGGGGCATTTTTCATACTTTTTTAAAAAATGTGAAAGTCCACTTGTAATCCTTGATGTTTTGTTGCTAAGCAAAGTGGTTATTAAGTGAGTCAGTCCAATTTTATGATCTTTTTCACCTTGGTCCTTCAGTAACTCAATGCAGTTGTTAAGTGAATCACGTAGCTGTTGAGTGAATCTGGCTTCCCTCATTGACTATCCTTGTCAGAAGCCAGTTGGGAAGTGTCAAATGGGGATCACATGACCCCAGGACATTGCATCCATCGTAAAAACATATTGGTTGCCAAGTACCCAAATTTTGATCATGTGATGCTTCTATCAGTTGTAAGTGTGAAAACCGGTAATATGTCACTTTTTTCATAACTTCAGTTGCTAAACGAATGTAAATCAAGGACTACCTGTATGGGATATATGCTTAGTTTTTAAAAGCTGAGGGAAAAACCCTCAGATAAGGCCATCTGTGAATAAGTCAAACTAAATTTGGGGATATATTTTGAAATCAATAATGCTTGGCTTACATATCAACAGAGGTGGGTTGCTCCCAGTTCGGCCCGGATCAGGAGAACCAGTAGGGGCGGAAGGAGGAGTACGCCCACCTGCCCGGATGCTTCTGTGTATGCGCAGAAACATTATGCATGCACTAGCGAACCGGTAGTAAAAAAATTGGAAACCCACAACTGCCTATCAATATATAGAATATGTTACAAATAGCTTTAAAGCAACTTTTCACCATTTCATTCACTTTTAAAGGTGATAGTCCTCATGGCTATTTCAGAACCTAGAAAGAAGGGAAATGAAAACAATTTTTAAAACCTTAGAACAAAGAAAGCATATGAGTCCTGATGAAAAGTCAGGGGGATTTTAACAAGGGGATTAACAATGCTTTTTAAAATGAAAATCTAAAAATACTTATCCTAATTGTAGTAAATGTATTGTATTTGTTTCCCATTGCAAATTCCCAATTCACCAAATCACAGGTCTAATGGAAGGGCACAATAATACAAAAAGGTCAATGCAATTATGCCCAGCAAAATTATGATTTACATTAGCTTATAACAATAATGAGTTTATGGTCCAATAGTAAATTATTCTAAAGGCCTATAAAAAAAGCTCACACTATTAAATACACGATTAAATATTTGGTAGTCTAGAGCCAGTTTGGGGTAGAGGATAAAGCACCAGATGAGAAACCTGGAGATCATAGGTCCTAGCCTCATTGTAGGGACAAAGTCAGCTGGGTCATCTTGGACCACTCTCTCTTTCTCTCTGCCTTAGGAAGCAGGCAATGGAAAACCACTTATGAAACCTTGCCAAAAAAACTACAGGGACCTGTCCAGCATTTTCCAGGAATCAATACTGACTTGAAGGCATGTGTGCCCGCATGCACATACACACAAAATAGATGATTTACCATGCAAGACAATTGGTACATACCGTAAGTAGTACTGATACAATGTTAAGACTTCCCACATTCTGGTCTCTTTTCTATTAAAATGCTTTTGAAGATGCATGCTTGAGAAATTTGTTCTTTGTGAACCTGATAAGAATTAATCTGTGAAAAGATTTAAATGGATAAATTCAGTTTGAAGGAGATTCAATTCAACTGAATCTTACAAAATCAAATCTTTCGAGAAAGGAAATCATCACATCCAATCAAATGCATTTAAATTGCTTTAGAGATCCAGAAGTGATCCGAATTCAATCCAAAAACCGAATGTTTGCTTTGCAGAATCTCCAACACTGTTGCACCTGTCCTTCCATTTATGGACAAAACTAAATTGGTGGTGGGATTGAATGGTGTGATGGATTCTTTGATATTTTCATTAGTAGCCAAGCCAAAAAATTTTATCACTTCTGCAAACATTGCTTTTCAAGCTGTTTAAAAATTGCCAGTGAAACTGGGTTGAGATGTGCAGCTCTGGAAATTAAATGCATGAAATGAAACAAACAAAGAAATTTGAAATCAGCTACTATTCCAAAGTCTTTTTCATAGCACAGCATCCTTCATCTAAAGCAGGGGTGTCAAACTCACTGCCAGTGGGCCGGATGCATCATGCACTGGCCACACCCACACCTAGTTTAGCAAAGAGAAAAAAAGTTGTGATATGTCATGTGATGTCATGACAGCACGAGTTTGACACCTCTGATCTAGAGACTATGGATCTGATTTGTATCACCTGTGTGAAGAAATGTGCATTCCGTATGCTGATTTCATATTTATCTAACACATCAACTTTATTTTGGGTTTGATTTCTGGCTTCTAGGGTATTCATTTTCTCACCCAATTTTTATACAGATTCTAAATACTAAAATTAAATTGGTTCTTTGCATTTTCATTAAAAATGAATATATTAACCCAATGGAGAACAATTTATTATATAGTTCAAATCATGACTCACCATCCACATAAAGCTTACCACATCCTTTTAAACAAATGAGTTGTAATTAGACTAATTTTATACATGAAGCGTCTGTGTTTTCACTTATAGCAGTCATACACAACAACGTGTTTCCTGTAAAGACTGAACCTTAAGAAAAACCTTTTAAAAAGTTATACTGCCACATGGTTTGTTTTAAAAATATATTTAACTACTATTAAAGAACAATCATTGTGTATATTTATTTCTTATGAGTGGGAAGCAGAAACTGTCAGTATTTCATGTTCTTCCTACAAGTGTAACAAAGGTACAGACAACTGCAGTAATAACATAACAAAACAGAGCATTTGCCTTTCATGCTATCTTCTCCAATTAAACCACTAACGGTGGACACCTTCTTTGCTGGCATCTATGAACACTTCATTTGAATTCTTCTCCCTCTTCACCCCAAACCACCCCAACGATGTCGTCGAAGTGATGGCCCAGTGTCTGGAGGCCGTACGGATCTGGATGGGAAGGAACAGACTAAAACTTAACCCATCCAAGACTGAGTGGCTGTGGTTACCAGCGCCCCGGTACAACCAGTTGACTCCATCACTGGCCATAGGGGCGAACATCTAGCCCCCGTGGATCGGGCACACAACTTAGGCGTCGTCCTGGATACCCAGCTGTCTTTAGAAGACCATGTGACAGCCGTGGCCAGGGGGGCATTCTACCAGGTTCGCCTAGTGCACCAATTGCGTCCCTCTTGGACTGGGACGCCCTTCGCACAGTCACTCATGCACTTGTGATGTCCCGCCTAGACTACTGCAATGCTCTCTACATGGGGCTCCCCTTGAGATGCACCCGAAGACTACAGCTAGTCCAGAATGCGGCCGCGCAGGTAATTTTGGGAGCTTCCAGATACTCCCACGTAACACCGCTCCTGTGCGAGCTGCACTGGCTGCCTGTGGCCTTTCGGGTGCGTTTCAAGGTGTTGATCACCATCTTTAAAATGCTCCATGGCACAGGGCCTAGCTATTTGCGGGATCGTATCCTACCCCATACATCCCTTCGGCCGATTCGCTCCCACAGAGAGTGACTTCTCCGGGTGCCATCCGCTAGGCAATGCCAGCAGGTGACGCCCAGGGGAAGGGCCTTCTCTGTGATGGGCCCGACCCTTTGGAAGACCTACCCCCCGATATTAGAACCACCACGGACCTCCGCTCCTTCTGCCAAAAAGTAAAGACATATCTGTTCCATCAGGCCGGCCTGGCCTAATCTCTGTTCCTCGTCCCAGTCTGTAGTTTAAATTGTTTTAATTAGGTTTTAATTGGGATTTAGTTTTAATGTTTCTATAAATTTTTAGTACAGGGTTATTCGTTTAATTCGGTTTTAAATTATGTATTTATTGTAATGTTTTATATGTTTTTAAGTTTCCTGTACACCGCCCCGAGTCCCTTTGGGGAGAGGGGGCGGTTTAGAAATTTGAATAAATAATAAAATAAAAATAATAATCTGAGTTGATAATGCAAATTATCTTAATATCAATAATGTATTTTGCAGGATAAGAAAATAGCAGCTGGGCTACTGCTATTCCAGGTGGGTGGTACAGGTAATCCTTGATTTACAACCACAATTGAGCCCAAAATTTATGTTGCTAAGTGAGAAATTTGTTAAGTGAGTTTTGTCCCATTTTTACAACTTGTCACATTTGTTAAGTGAATCACTGCAGTTGTTAAATTAGTAACTCCATTGTTAAGTGAATCTAGCTTCTCCATTGACTTTTCTTGTTAGAAGGTTGCAACAAGTGATCACATGACCCCAGGACACTGCAACTATCATATATATGAGTCAGATACCCAGCAGCTGAATTTTGATCATGTGACCATGGCATGCTGCATGGCCATAAGTGTGAAAAATGGTCATAAGTCACTTTTTCAATGTTGTTGTAACTTTGAATGGTTACTAAATGAACTGTTGTAAGTCGAGAACTACTCTTATATAAATGTGATGAAGGAATGAAGGAATCTATCAATGCATGTGCTTGAGGACTACTTCTTGAACTAACCCAAAACTTTATGTCAAAAGAGGAAAGCAAAGCTATACTTTCTCCTGACTTTGCAACATTGACATCTTCAAACACTATTAGTTGGAATATTGTGTATGTAGACAAAAGACATTTTTGTCTATTGTAGATATCAGAAAGATATTTTTACACATGGGAAGTATGTTGTCTGGAGGCTCCTTATAGGGTTATTTTCTTTTTTGCATGTTACTTTGTAAAGTGTCCATTCTCTGCTGTTTTAATTATTTGAGAACTGCCTTCACTACTTCTCCGTGGTAGCATATATTGTATTCAACTCTTTTATTTAACTGAGGTGCTTGATTTGCAGTCTCCAGTTGTTGCTGTTCTAGAGTTCTCAGTAGCACCAGCAAACATGCTACTGATGAAAAATGCTGGGAATTGTTATTGAACAACATGTGCAGAGAAATATTTCCCCAACTTCAGTTCAACAGGATTTAACCAGCTAGTTTCAAATATTGTGTTGTGTGCAATGAAGTGATAGCCCTGTACTAAAGTTGACCAAATCAATTGCTCAATCTTTAACATGGATGAGTTAGCATTCAGCATTACAGTTTAGAATGTTTGGTGCATTCCCCATCTTGTCTTGGTCTTGTTTTTTGTCCTCATCGTCTGACCTTAAAGTAAGCACCTAACGAGAAACCTAGGAATGCCAGGTTGAGACAGCTCAACATCTAATTTATTAATATAGGGTAAGATGACTTAATTGTGGTGTTCTCTATTGTAGAACAGTCTGTCTCCTGACAGCATGATTCTTGGCTATGTCATCTGATCTAAGGAGCTCAGGCCACTGCTGTTGTTGCTTCAGAGTATGCCTCTTCTTCGGGTTAGGCGGGTGAACTTCAGAGTCTGAGAGGCTGTCAGTGGGTGCAGGCGGGGAGTCTTGGAGGTTAGGTGGATCTGCTTCAGCCAGAGTTGAGTAATTCTGCTGGACTCACCTCCACCAATAATACAATAATACAATAGCAGAGTTGGAAGGGACCTTGTAGGTCTTCTAGTCCAACCCCCTGCGTGGGCAGGAACCTTATACCATTTCAGACAAATGGCTATCTAACATCTTTTTAAAGACTTCCAGGGTTGGGGCATTCACAACTGCTGGAGGCAAGCTGTTCCAGAGGTTAATTGTTCTGACTGTCAGGAAATTTCTCCTTAGTTCTAAGTTGCTTCTCTCCTTGATTAGTTTCCACCCATTGCTTCTTGTCCTGCCCCCAGGTGCCTTGGAGAATAGTTTGACTCCCTCTTCTTTGTGGCACCCTCTGAGATATCGGAACACTGCTATCATGTCTCCCCTGGTCCTTCTCTTCATCAAACTAGACATACCCAGCTCCTGCAACCGTTCTTCATATGTTTTAGTCTCCAGTCCCCTAATCATCTTAGTTGCTCTTCTCTGCACTCTGCACCAGAACTATTATCCCTAGATGCTCCTTGCTCAATTTACTCCTCCTCCTCTTTATCAGAAGACCAGTCCAGCAGGCCTCTAACAGTCTGCTGCCCACTCTCAGTTTGAACAAAAGCCCAGGAGGTTATCTAGAGCAGGGGTCTCCAACCCCCGGTCCATGGACCGGTGCCGGTCCGTGGCTTGATAGGAACAGGGCCGCAGGGCAGGAGAGGGGGAGGAGGGAGGAGGGGCAGCCCCTGGGCAGAGCGCGCGCTGGATATGGGAGAGCACAGGCGCGGCTGTTTGCACCATTGGAGGCCCTAGAGGGCCGACTGAGCCGACTCCCCCCCGCTCTTTGGCCCCTTGAATGTCAGACTCTGATTCCCTCCCTCCCTCCATCTCTCTCTCGCTCTGTGCCTCTCTCTGTCTGTCTGTCACTGTCTCTGTCCACAAAATACTGTGTGGAGGAGCGCGGGCTCTGTGGTGACGGTGAGGCCATCCACGGGGGGGGGGAGGTTCCCCTTCACGTTCCTTGTCTCCCCGGATGCCGTCTGGAACCATCAGCAATCGCACAGAGACTTATCTAGAGTTTATTCTTTTGTCCTCCTGTCATGTTTTTGCTTGGTTTGACTAGTTTTCAGTCAAACAGAAATTCAGATATTTCTGGAGATTTCTGAAAAAAATCTATGAAACCATTTAGTGAAAACAGAGCCTGGGAAGAGAAATTATTTTAAGAATGCACTAATTCTATTGTCAAGTAATATCTGGCTGATGAGGGTATCTTAACGTGATACCATCTGAATTTTTTGTTGCTCTGGAGAGTTGGGATGAGAAACAATGAAACCTGAAGGCTCCCTTCTTCCATTAATGATGTTACAGGGAGTCTTTGACTTACAAACACAACTGAGCCCAAAATTTCTGTGGCTAAGTTGGACAGTTGTTAAGTGAATTTTGCCCCTTTTTATGATCTGCTTTGCCATCATTGTGAAGTGAGTCACTGTAGTTGTTAATAACACAATTGTAAAGTGAAACTGGCTTCCCCATTGACTTCACTTGTCCAAAGATTTCAAAAGGAGACCACGTGACCCTGGAACATTGCAACAGTCATGACCTAGTTGCCAAGTGTTTGAATTTTGATCATGCGACCGTAGAGATTCTCTAAGTGTGAAAAATGATCCTAAATCACTCTTTTTAGTGCCGTTGTAATTTGAACGGTCACTAAATGAATGGTTATAAGTAGAGGACTACCTGTACTTTGGCTTTTCTGAACCTGGGATACCAGTTTTTGATTTGCAGTTACAGCCATCTCTGTTTTTCCATTTTGATCCTGAAAATCTGTAGCCATGTCATCAACCCCCTTTTTAATTATGCCATATTCTTTACATCTGTCCTGCTAAATAACTCTAATTGAAATAGCACCGGCGTGAATTTTTGTAATGTTCCCCCCAAGACATCCCGAAAGTGACTCACACGAGAAAACAGACTGAAGTCACAGCTGGAAGCACGTCAAGGATCATTTCCATTTTTACATGATTAATTTGAATTTAATATCTTAAATCAAAACCTGATTAATTTAAATAAAATTTTGATGGTGCCCTGCTTCTAATATACATTGCAGTAATTAGATTGGGCTTAATGTGATGATTTTTTTACATAATTAAAAAAAAAAGGAAGTCGTGTGTAACAATGCAGTGTGTGTACAAGACTTTTGATGGGGTAGGCAATTATTGCATCAGTTATTAGTTAGCATCAAAATGGCCAAGCAGAAGCCATATGTGAAAAGGTCAACTTTTTTTAAAATCCTTTTTCTGGTCACAGGCAAACTGGAATGAGGGAAAGGTCTAATATGTAAAGCTGATAATCACAGTGAACCCATAGAAGGAAAATAACTAAAAGTACAGAAGTGATTTACTTGAAAAGCAAAATGTAGAATTTCTGCAAAGTAAAACGTGTAAAAAAAAATCTTTCATTTTCATAAATATAAATAGCCAAGTTTGGAAGCAGAGAGAGGAATAGGAAAGAGGAAAATACAATTATGAAATTTAACAAAATGGGAAGAATCAGGAAAAACAGTTCATATTTTTTTTTTTTACAGATGAACACTTTGACTCAATAGCGTGATTGAATTTTCTCTAGGGGCAGCTTGAAGGGTGATCTCTCTTCAAGCCATTATAGAATTGGGAACAAAAGAGGAATTAGGCAATCTGTCACAATGGCAATGACCTACATCTCTGGAAATTGTTTGAGTGCCTGAGAGCTTTGAGTTGTGTCTCTCAAGGGAGCCTTTGCCAACGTCTCTACTGCAACTCCCAGCATCCTTAGCCAGGATAGCAAAGAGGGCTTATATACTCATTCTGTTCTTGAAGAATTAGGCTTTGTACTGCGCCACTATTTGGCAGGGCACAACAATTGACCAACTTTGGAAGCTATGTAGCATTAGGTTAATTAGTCTTTGGCAAAACTACCTCCTACACTGGGACCTAAAAGCTTGAAAGAACAATGACACATCGCTTCCCTCTTATTGTTAAAGAAGCAACACAGAGATTTCATGTAGAGACTAGGAGTCAAACATGATGTGAAGGCAAGTTTATCCTTCAACTGGTCACTTTCTTGTTTTTTTTTTTAAGCAAGGGAAATTTCCCTGCAGGTTTATAAGCTTTTTATAAGTTAACTTAGATATCAACAAGTAGCAGAAAAAAATAATTCTGCCCTTTAAGTAGTACTATTACCCAACACCTGTAAACAAATTATTTATCAGCTATAAAATGCTGAGAAAACTAATATTCATACACATATAACTCAAGGGTTGATAGCTCTAATATTTTTTATCTCCATATTAGCAATTAAAAAAAAATAACCTAAAGAATATGCCTATAGAATTTTATAAGTTTTAGGGGGGGAAATAAGACGGGTGCATCTTGGCAAAATTAATGAGTGGGGTTTTGACTAACCAGTCCTTCACATCTTTCAGCTGATGGATCTTGTTGACAGAAGCCAGACAACTTGAATATAAAATCCAAGAAAGACACTTATTTATAATTCATCAGACACATCAATAAAAAAAAGTTGCCACTTTTTATCTGACAGCCAAGACTCTGATGACAATCAAGGATTTAAATTTTTTCACCACCTCTAAATTTAGTTCTTCCTCTCCGCAAAGTATATACTTTTGTCTAAAAATAGTTGCTATCTGGCTGAAGGATTTTTGGAAAAAGGGACTTTGGCACTAACATTCCTGTTCGAAAGTTAAAGTCAAAACAAAATTAATCAGGAATGGTTATCTATAATGAATCAACATTTGTGTATGAGAAGAAAAGGGAAGTGTGGGGTGGGGGACTCTTTCATAGCAGCTAACGGAAAGTACTTTCAAGGAGTTACATTAAACTATGGATGCTAAGGAGAAGATTACAGATCTTCCATATTCAGCATTGTGAATGAAAACTCCTAGAAACTATTCTAACTTACTGCCGCTCCCCAATTCCTCCTGCCCCAGAGCAGCAGGGATTGTATAGGCAATGATTTAGATGGCTAATTGAAAGTAAGCAGTGGTGAGCTGATTCCTGGGTAAAATATTACCAAGACAATCTTATCTGAGTTTACAGAGTCATTTCCAATTTGTAAATGCTGTATTCATTTCTAGCAGATAAAGCACCTTTAAAAAATCCTACACCCGACCAGCATGGTTTGCTGTTATAACCACACTTGCCCGTTCCCACTTCCTCATCCTCTTCTTATCACCTGCATAAACTTTAGACTCACAACTGAATAATTCTGCTTTATCCCCCCCCCCCCATAAAAAACCTCCCATCATTTTGCAAATAAAATTAATGATTTTTCTCCCTGAATCCTGATAACTTGCTATAGTTGCAGTTGTTGCTAGTTATCTGCCCTACAGAGAATTGTCCTTTAGAGCCTACATATTCTTTTAAAAAATATATTTTTCAGAACATCACCTTTACAAATTCATCCCTTACCTATAATATCCATCTTCTCAACCTCCCCGAACATCCCAGGTTTTGTTCCTCGATTATAATAGCAGCAAATTAATGTTTTTTCCATTGTTTGTTGCTGTAATCATAGAGGCAAGTGTATACGTCTAACAGCTATCTTATTTTCAATTTGCAAAGCACACTGTGCTTAATCCCATGTGGCAGCCTGTGGTTCTAGATATGAATTTTAAAAGGTAATTAGACCTGCACAGGAGGCTGTGCCTGAAATGGAGAGAACTAAGCCTTGCCAGGTCCTGGGGGGTCTCTTAGAGGACCCAGGCTGGTCTCGGTTCCCATCCTAGCTTATTACGCTTCTCTACTGTGTGAAACAGCTTATTTGTTCATGAAAATTTAAATCATGTCAGTACTAGAAATATTATTTTAAGCCTTAGCAAGGGTCACAGAGTGCTTGTTGTTGTTTTGTGCTCAAGGGTAGATGGGCCAAAGCTTTCTGCCTTCCTGCCCCCACCCATTTTTTTTTGTACAAATAGCCTTTAAAGATGTTCTTTAAACATCTTTAAAGAAGATGTCCACTGATAAGAATAATGAATATCCTGTAAGGGTAGTTTGTAAATAACCAAATGGAGAACCAACAGCAAAATGTTAATACAGTTTAAAAAAAGCTCAATATGCCCTGGATATTATAGACTTAATTGTAATAACTTATATTTGTAATAAAAATCTCCATATGTTACAATAAAAAACTTAGAAATGAAAAATTGATCAAGATTTTATGAAGTTAGGGAAAATATGGATATTTATTAGAAAGCCAAAATGATAAATAAATTTGAGTAGGTGAACCATTTAAATGTATCTATATTTCTATTTTTATTTATAAAATATAATATGTAAGGATGCCTAGTTTATAAATGCCTTCCCAAAATTCTTATTAAACCTAGGATAAATAAGTAAACGTAAGAAAGCACTCATAATGATGTCCAAATTTCATTTTGTTTCTATAATTTAATTCTTAAAGTATGAATATCTTGTTTATAGGCATTTGTGCACATTGAAATCAACATACCAAATTTATGTGTGATCCAATACAATTCCAGAAAAATCCACTCAGGCTGGGTGGATACTTCTTCCAAAGCATAAATACAGAATCATTTATCATCTTTAGTTCTGGAATAATAATAATAATAATAATAATAATAATAATAATAATAATAATAATAATAATAATAATAATAATAATAATAATAATAATAATAATAATAATAATAATAATAATAATAATAATAATAATAATAATAATAATAATAATAATAATAAGTATTATTATTATTATTATTATTATTTTAATTTTAATTTTAATTTTAATTTTAATTTTAATTTTAATTTTAATTTTAATTTTAATACCGCTCTCTCTCCCCGAAGGGGAGATATAACTGACATTATTTCTGGGATAAAAATAACTTACATTTTCTGGAGTATAAGTTTTAAATATTTTCTATTTAATCTATTTTTAACTCTGTATTTTGTATTTGTTTGTGGTTTATTTGTATTTTTAATTGCCTGTGCCCCGCCTCGAGTCCCCTTGGGGAGAGAGAGCGGGATATAAATTAAAATTATTATTATTATTATTATTATTATTCCATCATCACAACATGCTTAGGGACATTTTTTTTGGGGGGGGGTGTCCTTGAATCTCTAAAGTCAGGGAATCTCCATATAATATAATTAATAATTACATTCCTGGGATAATGAAGAGATTCTTGTAGAGACCTGTAACATTTCAGGATGAATGACTGTAAGGTTTGCATTATATAACTGTATATAATAGGGTTTGTCTTCCCACTTCTTCCCTGTCCCACCTCTTTATACTTACACAGACCTACAAGTAGTGCACAGTAATCCAGAAAAACATTCTTAACTAAGGAGAGTTCATTTTCTGTGACTTAAACATCTCTATGTACTATTAATACATCTGAGTGAAAGGTGAGTCCTGTATTATTAGGGCAACTTACACACCATTGTATTTCCCACATTCATTCTTGCTTCATAAACCTTCAATAATTCTTTTATTACAACAGTGCTCAACTATGTTAGTGGAGGCAGAAAAGGATTGGTGTCCCTGTTTCCCATATAAATGTCATTCCTTGCAGGCCTTCAAATCAGAGTAAGATTTCAGATTACAACTGATGTTCAAAGCCTAAATAGAACTGGAATTCTCTAAAGGCCTAAAGCAGGAATGTCCAAACTTGGGAACTTTTAAGACTTGTGGACTTCAACTCCCAGAATTCTCCAGCCAGATATGCTGGCTGGGGAATTCTGGGAGTTGAAGTCCACAAGTCTTAAAGTTCCCAAGTTTGGACATCCCTGGCCTAAAGTAACCCAAAATATATGCAACAATCTATTTGAACTTTGAATATTCTTGTGTGTATTTGACTACAAGGACAAAAAAGGCCTTCTAAAGAATTTCTAAATAGACATGACACGTACAAGGAGAATAATGTAATAAATCAGAATATTTGTCAGAACATACTAGGGTGGGGAAATGGCCAGTCAACCCTTTCAAAGACCAATGAGAGGAACAAAGTGCCTTTGTAGGTGCAAAGATGTAAAATTTGATCAAAAGCCTACATTAAACCAATGGTAAATGGGTATCTTGTGCTATGCATCTTTATAAATTTATACTTTTTATAATGATTAAGCAACCATCATTATTTAATAAACATTTATCTCTTCTTGTGGTCTCATCTACCTATTGTGTGCAGAATCATTATAACGCTATAAACCAAATGTTATACAGTAATATTCGAAATGGGAACATGTTCAGATGAAGTCATAACAAATAGAAAGGGATGGTGTTTTTTTTTTAATGGTGATTATGGAGTCAGTCAGTCTCAAGCCTCCTAGTGGTGGTCATTTAGCCTAAAAGGGTTTCCATGTGCAGAGATGTGTGAGAGATTTCATTGTAGCTGTCCTGCTGTCTTGCTTAGTGGTGCTCTAAAGCCCATCAGGAATGATGGATTTTCTCAGCCTCCCTACTTTCTTCAATTACAGGAGGCTGTAGAGAAACCAGTCAAGACTTTTATTTTCCTTGGAAATCTTTGCACATTTTATACCTTCCTTCTTCAGATGCACACATCATCTAATTATGCTCACCTAACCTGTGGCATGAAAGATATTAGGAATTTCTGACATGCTTAGCCAGGAACACTGAAGCACGGGAGATTATTTGTGGCACGGAGTCAAGTCTATGCTCTTGTTTGCCATTTTGACCCTGCACAGTTGTCTCTCCCTTGATAAAAATCCAAGCCACAGCATGAGAAAAAACTTGCACATGTACTCTAGGGCACACTGCTGTGGTGTGATCCCATACTTTGAACTTTGCAGGCTGTATGTTTGCTGCCAAACAAGACCTAAATTAATCACAGTCATGGCTAAGGTCAGATGTTGTCATACCTAAATAAGTTGATCATTTAAACATGACTGAGCGGATTGGATTGCAGTTTCCTCTCTAGGATCTCCAGGACCGAATCTTGGTTAGCAAATCATTTCATTACATGTGTGCGGTTTATTCTCTCACACAGAATAAAGAACATTCGATAAGACCTGGTTATCATTTTTCCACCCCAAGTTTCAGTTAGGTTTCAATTTATTTATTTATTTATTTTATCTGGGTTAAAAGTATCTCATTTACATTTTTTTCTAAAATAATGTTACCAAAAAGATGCCACATTTTCCAAAGGAATAATTTAAAGATTGGTAATGCAGAAGAAAACAAAACTAGTATATAAATAAAAGCTACGCTACTAATATTTTTATATTATATGTATTATAGTTATATTTTATAATCTGTTTATAATCTGTTCGATTGTTGCAAGCCACCCAGATTCATTGAGAGTTGGCATCATAGAAGTTTAATAAATAATAATAATAATAATAATAATAATAATAATAATAATAATAATAATAATAATAATAATAATCGTATCAGTCAATTGCAAAAGACATCTTACACCTTGCAATGATGCTTCTAACACCATCAGACATTAACATCTGCCTATCCCATGATCTTGGGAAGGACTTGATAGCAGGATAAATATGCCAAATCCAGTTTGAACATCTGGCTGATTGCGCAGCAAATGATAATATTGGGATGCAGATATAAATGAGCTTCATATTTGGGGTTTTATTCCTGTAAATCAACCAGAATCACTGTGAGGGAGTTTGGTAGCCAATTTCTTAAATAAATGCATCTTATGTTCTTATGTTATGTTCTTATTTGAAATCCTGTTAATAACAGAATGATCAAAAATGCACAATCCCAGTACAAATGAACATTTTCTTTTCTTTTCTTTTTCATCCCATTTACTACCATTCTCCTATGGCACTTTGTTGAAATATTCCCTTGGAGGTAAAAGTAAATAAATAGAATGGAGTAAATAATTGTGCTAAATAAAGTGCTAAATAAACGAATGGAACCAAAGGAAACAACAAGGCCTTTGGAGCACTTGGAGACTTTCCTGACCTTTGTAATCCTATAGAAAATAAAACAAATCAAACTCCCCCCCCCCCCCCCACTGTGTGGCAAATAAGATTTTGAGATAGTTCTAGAACCAGCCTCCTTCATTTCTCACCCCCCACCTAAAAAAAAATGTTCTGCAAAGAAAACCTGGAATTTCCCAAATCACACCCTG
This sequence comes from Rhabdophis nuchalis, assembly GCA_039707465.1. Lineage (NCBI taxonomy): Eukaryota > Metazoa > Chordata > Lepidosauria > Squamata > Natricidae > Rhabdophis > Rhabdophis nuchalis. The sequence goes on along the minus strand of CM077643.1, from coordinate 60,388,640 downwards.
CCATGCAAATAAGAACATAAGAAGAGCTCTGTTGGATCTGATCCATTCAGCAGGGAGGTAATAGAGACAGAGAGATGAAAAGTTGGTAAGGAAGTTATCATTTGTTGCCCGGAAACTGCCCTGCATTAAAAAATTGTATGGGTAACAATATTAGAATACTGCATCCAGTTTTGGTCACCACACTGTAAAAAGATATTGAGATTCTAGAAAAGGAACAGAGAAGAGCATTAGGGACTGAAGGCTGCAGGAACTGGGCATGGCCAGTCTAGTGAAGAGAAGGACTGGGGAAACATGATAGCAGTATTCCAATATTTGAAGGGTTGCCACAGAGAAGAGGGTGATGTGCTGTACTCCTCTTTTTAAGGATAGGTCATAACTTTGAACAGTTATTAAGTAACCAGTCATAAGTTGAGGTCAACCTATAGTGTAAATTTGGTTGCTGGAAGGCACTGAAAAGTTGGTTATTCTCCCAGACATTGAGACAAGAGGAGGAGGAGGAGTAAAGATCTGTTTTTGCTAGGAATATAAAAAGATAAAAATATTTTTACTTTGTTGTTCCAGCTTTTATTGTGTAAAGTGCTCAAAATTACTGAAACGAGGGAGTCGGGCATTTTAAAAATGTATATTTATAAATTAAAAGCTGCCCATAGTTTTTGCTCCAGAATGACAGGACAATGGAAGATGGACTTAGCTGAAGGTTATTTTATTCACCTAAAGTGTTATTTTATTATGGGTTTTTTTTTGTAAATAAATAAAAAGAAGGCTTAGAAACTCAGCCAGTGTGAGAAATAAGTCAGGTCCAAACAAATACTTGATATTAAAGAATCTAAAGAAGTATCTCTTTTTCTGACAGTTCTGGCAATAGCTCAGAATAAAACTGCATGTCTCTTCCAGAGGTGACTAAGAAATAAATCAAGAAGGAGGGAGACAAGTAAATAAAGACCACAGACTTGCCATTCCAGGAAAATCTAAAGAAAGTTTGCTGAGTTCTCCGCAGTTTCAGCTGTGGCACAAGATTTTGTTCAATGCTTCAATAGAAAAGGTGAAGTTTCAACAAAGAGATTTGGGACAATGCCCTTGCTGCAGACAGGAAATCAAGCTAAAGAATAGAATTTCAAGAAGTCTTTGACAAGGACCAATTTGTCACCAGAAGCCAAGCCTTCTAATCATTAGTTGAACCTGCCAAATAGGTAGCATCAAAGGTCAAAAGGGATAAAGTGAAAGGTCTTTAAGAAATGTACTTAGTACTGTCACAAAGAATTGGGAAGCTAAGAGTTAACCTTTATGCCTAAAACATGTTAACCTTTATTTCAGTCCGGTTAACTACTTAATTTTTTTTTCCTGCCACCCATCCTTTCTTCTTGGATGAACAATCAGAGATGACCTTTGGTTAACTCTTGTCTATATCCAGATTCCAGGTAGGCTATAATGTCACTTTTACAAGGTAGACTATTTAAAGTCCACAATAGTCAGTACTAGATACTAAAAGTGGCAGGTAGTATGTAAAAGCATAGATCTGATAGATCTGGATAGAAAGAATGAGAGAGATTCCTGCAGGCTTTTGTAGAGAATCCAGTATCTCTGGAGATCGTTTTAGGAGCTACAAGGGCCAATACTATGTGGTGTTTCACCTCTTTTTTTAAAAATATATATTGCTTGCATTTAGTTACTTTTTTCCTTGCTACACATACATGCTCAAAGTGTACTATACTTCAAGCTTCTAACACAGGGTAAAGTTGAATGAAACTAATTTTCTGCTCAGTTTTTAAATTGTTGAAGCTTAGTATCAGTATGCCATGAATGCAAAACTTAGGATGCTGTAGGACTATATCCTAAATTGTTTGCTATAAGAGCCATCATCTGTTCTGAGCAACTAAACTTCCACCCACTTTCTAGGTAAAGAAAAATAGCTCTGGGGTATGAATAATTGAAGGTTATGCTGTGACCATTAATGAACATAAAGTTGTTTTTTCTGTGTGTGACTGGAAAACTTGTAGCTCATTTAAGAGCTGGATTCTATCATTCTCAGGCAGCACAATCATTGGTAGTCAATGTTGTTTCCAGAAGGATATAATGCATGTAAAAGGAATCGGGCTATAATTGCTGAGTTATGGTGCCACCATAATTCCCTGACAGTTAAAACAATTAATCGGTGGAACAACTTGCCTCCAGAAGTTGTAAATTCTCCAACACTGGAAGTTTTTAAGAAGGTTGGATAACCATCTTAAAACCACCGAAGTGGTGTAGGGGTTCCTGCCTGAGCAGGGGGTTGGACTAGAAGACCTCCAAGGTCCCTTCCAACTCTGTTATTCTATATTCCCACTCTGCGGATACCACTGCTCGTAAAGGACAATAGACATTGCAGCAGCTCTAAATGGACACCAATTCATCACCCTTAGAAACTGAAAGAAAGATTCCAGGAAGAACAAAGTTGGGAATACAAGTACTTTATGCTCATTTATGATAATTGGGTCCAGCAACTTCATCATTAAGCAATGTGGTTGTAAAGCATGATGTCATGTGACTCTGCCATCTTATGGTAGTATTGCAGCAATTCCAGTTGCTATAATTAGATGACTCCCATACAGTTGCAGTGTTTCATCGTCATGTGATTGCCCTGTTCAACCTCCTGCCAACCAATGACCCATGGACATACTTGGAAGCTGACAGTGAAGGTGACCATTGTAATTGTGAGCTAGTTACCAAGCCTAAATTGTGATTTAGCTAGCACTAATAGCAATAGCACTTAGACTTATATATTGCTTCACAGTGCTTTTTGCAGCCCTCTCTAAGCAGTTTACAGAATCAGCATATTGCCCTCAACAATCTGAGTCCTCATTTTACCCACCAAGGAGAAAAGGCTGAGTCAATCTTGAGCCGGGTGAGATTTGATCTGCCAAATTGCAGGCAACTGGCAGTCAGCAGAAGTAGCCTGCAGTACTGCACTCTAACCACTGAGCCATCGTGGCTCTATAACAATAATTAATGCAAGTACCATGAAAAAATAGTAACCTAATTTATTTTTTATTTCAATAGTTCGAAGTATGGTTCTATAAAAAAAAAAAAGAGCAAGTAACCTCATTAGGTTATTTCATCTGTGTGGAGGGGGGAAAGAGAAAGGTAAAAGAAAGGTAAAAGAAATAATACATTCTAGATTTGTGCGCTTAAGACTGTGATTGTATTTTATTTCAAAATGACTGGCTTAGTTCAATGTAATAACTGTTTTGCACCTGTCTTCCGCAGTACTCTTTTCAAATTTGGATACTGTCCCCCTTGCAGACAAATTAATAGATTACATAGACACATAACATATCTTGAATCTGTAATTTGTGATCTCCAGGCAGAAATTAAGTGTCCAATTCGGCCACTCCACCCTGTGGAGATGCCACACTACCAGCCTCCCCTACCGCAAAGATCCCACAGAAGAAGAGCAGCCTGGACAACTGTGGGATCTGGCAGGGTGAGAGCTGTGACCCACAAACACAAAACTTTCGCTGTGTCCCAGCATAACAGATATAGCGCCCTTGCTGATCTTAATGGGGACACTAAAGTGACAGGTCAAGGTAATAATGACGACTCAAATAAGCAGCGGATTGTGGTCCAAAGTGAAGAACCTACTTCAGAAATGCAAAAGTGTGAACCAGGGATCATGCATCAGTCACACAACAAGAGCAAGGTACCCAAAAAGAGAAGTCACCTCCTGATTGGTGACTCAATCGTAAGAGATGTAAACTTAGGTAAGGATATGGAGGTTTTGAAAGATGTCAGATGTTTACCGGGTGCTACAGCCAGCAGAGACAAGAGGCGTATTCTTAAGATAGTCACGAATGCAAGTAAGGACTGTGAAGTTGATGCTATTATACATCTTGGCACAAATGATCTGTCCCAAAAAGATGTAGCTTCTGTGCAGAATGATTTCCAGAGTTTGGGGTACGAACTTAGTAGTACAGGTTGTAGGCTTATCTTCTCAGAGGTTATACCAGTATACAAGGAACAAAAAGGAAAGGGCCAGCGCATAGCAGAGTTTAATGTGTGGCTAAAGGAGTGGTGTAAAAAGGAAGGCTTTGGTCTTATTAGTCATGATGCCTGCAGCTGGTCCAATGATAAACTGTACAAAAGAGATGGTTTGCACCCATCCAAGAAAGGGACTGAGTTACTTGGCACTAAATTCACAGATTTCCTGGCTAAACATTTAAACTGAATAGTGGGGACAGAGAATCAATAGATAAAGAATATTTCTGTCCCCAGCAAACTAAAATTCATAGGGTTATCAGTGCGTGTAACATAGATAATTGTGCAGGTAATATTATCAACACTGCTGTCAAGCAAAACCAAACAATTAACAGTGGGTGCCATACCATGTACATGAACCATACAAGTGGCAAAGAAATAGGGGCAAAGAGAACCATAGTCAGGCATAACACAGGTTTCGTAGACAGAAAACACAGGGTCAATCAAAATGGACTCAAATGTCTATACACCAATGCACAGAGTATGAGGAATAAACAGGGTGAATTAGAAATTCAAGTAAATGAGGGCAGATACGATATTGTTGCCATTACAGAAACTTGGTGGGATGAAACCCACAAATGGAACATACAGCTAGAAGGATTTAAATTATTTAAAAGAAATAGACCAAATAAAAGAGGAGGTGGAGTTGCACTATATATAAGAAATAATTACATCTCTACAGAAATAGAGCACAACAATGATGAGAACTATCTTGAATGTATTTGGGTCAATATTAAAGGTTGGGGGGGGAATGATATTGTCATAGGTCTATACTACAGGCCACCCAACCAAGCAGAGGAAGTGGATGTACTTTTTGCTAACCAGCTAACTAAGGTATGTAGGAAGCACACTGCAATAGTAATGGGAGATTTTAACTACCCTGACATCAATTGGGAAACAAACTCTGCACCAAGTGGAAGATCCAACAGGTTCCTAACAAACCTAGCAGACAACTTTGTTTCCCAAAAGGTAGAGAAGGGAACAAGGGGATCAGCAATATTGGACTTAATTCTCACTAACAGAGAGGAAATGATAGAAGGTGTAGAAGCTACAGGAACCTTGGGGGCAAGCGATCATGAAATACTGGAATTCAACATTATGCAAACAAAAGTAGTTGAACAAAGTCAAACTAGAGTCTTAGACTTCAAGAGAGCTAATTTCAACAAACTCAGAGAGAGCTTGGGAAGGATTCCATGGATGAGAATCCTCAAGGGGAAAACAACTCAAGAAGCTTGGGAAATTTTGAAAAATGAGATTATAAAAGCCCAGTCCAGCGCAATACCAATGAAGAAGAAAAATAACAGTTCCCAAAAGAAACCAGCATGGCTGCATAAAGAACTCTCTGACAAATTGAAAGACAAAAAGGATAAATATAAAAAGTGGAAAAAGGGGGACATAACCAAGGCAAAATATCAGCAAATAGCCCGAGCCTGTAAAGGTGAAGTGAGGAAAGCTAAGGCTCACAATGAAGAAAGGCTTGCCAAAAAAGTAAAAAATAACAAAAAAAGCTTCTTCCAACATGTTAAAAATAAGAAAAAAGTTAAGGAAACAATTGGTCCACTGCTGGGAGAAAATGGCAAGAAGATGATAAGCAACAGGGAGAAAGCAGAACTATTTAACTCTTTCTTTGCATCTGTCTTTACACAAAGGGATAAAACAGTCCAATCAATCAAAAACAGCACCACAAATATCAGATTAGGAACACAAGTTGAAATAGAGAAGAAAATGGTAAGTGAGCACCTGTCTGCCCTGGACGAGTTCAAATCACCAGGACCGGATGGATTACACCCCAGGGTTCTGAAGGAACTGGCAGACGAGATCTCAGAACCACTGAACTATATCTTTCAGAGATCCTGGAGCACCGGGGAACTGCCAGAAGACTGGAAAAGAGCAGATGTGGTTCCCATCTTCAAAAAAGGAAAAAAAACAGATCCAGGAAACTATAGACCCATCAGCCTGACCTCAATACCAGGAAAGATTCTGGAAAAGATAATTAAACAACAAATAAGTGAACACCTAGAAGCAAACAAAGTAATAGCCAAAAGCCAACATGGGTTTGTCAAAAACAGATCATGCCAGACGAATCTAATTGCATTCTTTGACAAAGTAACAAAATCAGTGGACCAGAGGAATGCTGTTGATATAATTTACCTGGACTTCAGTAAGGCATTTGATAAAGTAGACCATAACCTACTATTAGATAAAGTAGAAAATTGTGGGTTAGACAGCACCACCACCAAATGGATTCGTAACTGGCTGACCAACCGCACTCAACGTGTAGTCCTCAATGGAACTGCATCTACATGGAAGGAAGTATGCAGTGGAGTCCCCCAAGGCTCTGTTTTAGGCCCAGTACTCTTTAACATCTTCATCAACGATTTGGATGAGGGGATAAATGGGGAACTCATCAAATTCGCAGACGACACCAAGCTGGCAGGAATAGCCAACACTCCAGAAGATAGGCTTAAGATACAGAAGGATCTAGACAAACTTGAACATTGGGCACTGTCTAATAAAATGAAATTCAATTGTGAAAAAAGTAAGGTCCTACATATAGGCAAGAAAAACCAAATGCACAAGTACAGTATAGGTGGTACCTTGCTCAATAGTAGCAACTGTGAGAGGGATCTCGGAATCCTAGTGGACAACCATTTAAATATGAGCCAGCAGTGTGCAGCAGCTGCCAAAAAAGCCAACACAGTTCTAGGCTGCATCAACAGAGGGATAGAATCTAGATCGCGTGAAGTGTTAATGCCACTGTATAGTGCCTTGGTAAGGCCACACTTGGAATACTGCATACAGTTTTGGTCGCCACGATGTAGAAAAGACGTGGAGACTCTGGAAAGAGTGCAAAGAAGAGCAACCAAGATGATTAGAGGACTGGAGACTAAGACATATGAAGAACGGCTGCAGGAACTGGGTATGTCTAGTTTGATGAAGAGAAGGACCAGGGGAGACATGATAGCAGTGTTCCGATATCTCAGAGGGTGCCACAAAGAAGAGGGAGTCAAACTTTTCTCCAAGACACCTGGGGGCAGGACAAGGAGCAATGGGTGGAAACTAACCAAGGAGAGAAGCAACTTAGAACTAAGGAGAAATTTCCTAACAGTAAGAACAATTAACCTCTGGAACAGCTTGCCTCCAGCAGTTGTGAATGCCCCAACCCTGGATGTCTTTAAAAAGATGTTAGACAGCCATTTGTCTGAAATGGTATAAGATTCCTGCCCATGCAGGGGGTTGGACTAGAAGACCTACAAGGTCCCTTCCAACTCTGCTATTGTATTGTATTGTATCTTATAAATAATGGTTCAGTTGTTTGAAACTGAATTCAGTTTTGCAGCCTTTATTGATTTGTAGGTGTCTGTGTTTAATGATTCATAGAAGCAAAAATATTTTGTTATCTTTCTCAACATGAAGAGTTTTGACCTCCAAAGCCTTGACTTGTGCATTTCCTGATTTCTCCTAGATGCAACTCTGGATCAGGGAAGAAGAGCAGTTTCACCCAAGTGTAACATGTGTGCATATGTGCCTCACCAGAATGAGTGAATTTTCTTCAGTTAAAATTATAATGTTTGCAGTGAAATTTGAGACCTTCTGTTTGTGAAAATACATCAGAGACAGTTCTTGCATTGAAAGATGCCTTCCTTTACTAATAGTATTAAAAGAAAATAGAGAATAGAAGTTAGTTTGACATGATCATTACACTCAGCATCTCTGTGTATCTCTCAATTATCTTTGGGTTCAAAACTGAATAATGGTTTCATTTGTTTTCCTCTTTGAAACAAGAATGGCAAACTGTAACTACATAAACTATTTAGGGAGGGATATTTCAATTTAATTTTTTATATTTCAGACTTACTTGGTTACCTGTGTTAGCAAGATAAAACCTTTCTGTCAGGTTTCCAAATAGCACCCAAAAGTAAATCAGAGTCCAAAGCAAAGTATTGCTCAAAGTTCCAATTTATTAAAAGAGTCATATTGGCACATTTGGGAAAACCTGAATCTGAAAGTTTCCCAGTTTTCCCCACCCAGTTGAAAGTTCAAAATCTTGCTCCCACACCCACAAGTCCATCACATGGTCCAATCTTCCACTGCCATGCTAGCAGTTCCATCCATTCAGTTCTGGTTAGGTGCAGAAGCGCAAAGACAAAGGATGACCTTGGCTTTCTAGAAAGAATTTTGTTATGGCTACATAGCATCTAACTCCTACAATCCCCTCTCCCATTTCTCCACAATAGAAAATGCATAGAAAGTGTGGCGGGCCAAAGATCCAAAAGAAAAGATAGCTGCAGGCCTGACATTTTCAAAATTCAAAAAGAGAGCCAGTTTGGTCTAATTATTAAGGCACCAGGCTAGAAACCAGGAGTCTGTGAGTTCTAGTCCTATCTTAAGCATGAAAGCTGAGTGGTTGACTTTGGGCCAGTCATTCCCTCTCAACTCAACTCATCTCACAGGGTTCTTGTAATGGAGGAAATAGGAGAAAGAAGGAGTATTAATTATGTTCACAGCTTTGAGTTGTTTAAAAAATAATAAAGGCAGGAAAAAAACAATTTCATTTTTTAAAAATGAAAAAAAATGATTAGTTCATATTCAAAATTATTACATTCAAATAATTCAAAAAATAAATATTTACAGTCATTAACATGATGAATATGGAGTTACTCATTTTTAGCAGCAATTTCCATGTGTTGTTGCTCTTGACTTCCATTCTGGGCATCACAAGAGAAGTTGGAAAACAGATGTACAGATCAGGTCTTGGCATTCTTCTCTGGGGTTTAAGGTTTAAACTATGACTCCATTGTTCACTCCAGTTTCACCCAAGGGCTCCTAAAATCTACATTTCTGAGTATTTGCAATTATAAAAATGGTTGAACTTTTAACCATCACATTAGTTATGGTTTACAATTGTAAGGCTTCTATTTAGACCAGGGTTCTCCAATCTTTGCAACTTTAAGTCTGAAGGACTTCAGCTCCCAGAATTCTCCAGCCAGCAAAGCTGGCTGGAGAATTCTGGGAGCTGAAGTCCTTCAGACTTAAAGTTGCAAAGGTTGGAGACCCCTGTTCTAATGTATATGATAGCAGAGGAAGTTTTGGATCTAATGTTTTAGAAATTGTGTTTGCAGGTGTGTATGTCCTTGTGTATGTATGTGTGTGTTTGAAAGAGAGAGAGAGATCATTACTAGGATTATAGCAAATAACTCTTGATTGTTGCTTATGGATGGTGTTTTAAAATGTTTCCTAATACATTTTGGAGGTATCAGAAAAGGCAACTAAGATTGAATTGGAAACCTTTTAAAGATTCCTGTTTTCCTATCAAGATTAGCCCGTCTAGTATTTTACCTGAAAAAGCAAACTAAATCTCAAACCTTAATAGCATTTCTTTTTTAAAAAATGGTCATCTTTCTCATCACCTTCTGCTTCTGATACACTTTGCCTCTGGGTATGACTGTCAAGAACTGGGGAGTTTGTTCTATGGTCATTCAAGTGGCTTTTGAAATACCCTTTTGCTGCTTCACATGAATGACTATCTAAGACTTTTAATCTTGCCTTGAGCAAAGCTAAGCTACCCTTGCTCAACTGCTATTCAGTATATAAAGAAGACGTGACCAGGCCACGAAAAGTTGGCTACATTTTCTTTTTTTAAGTGGGCAGGTCATAGTTGAAATGTTCACCAGGTGATCTCCTCTTTTATGGACCTTGGAACTACATATCAATGTATAGTAATTGACGAGTAGACTGAACACTATTGAGGCACTTGGTGACTTGTATTTTATTTCTTCTAATGGCAGAAAGTGAAGAGGCACTAAAGAGCCTCTTGATATGAGTGAAAGAGGGAAGTACAAAAGTTTGTTTGAAACTCAACATTTAAAAAAATAAGTTTATGGCATTCATTCCCATCAGTTGCTTGCAAATAAAAGGAGAAGAAATGGAAGCGGTGACAGATTTTATTTTCTTAGACTCTAATATCGAAGTGCGCTCTCACATTTCTAGTTCTGGGTGAACCGGTTGTTACAGTATGGGATGCCCACCTCTGCATGAAATTAAAGGATTCTTGCTCTTTGGGATTAAAGCTATGGCAAACCTAGACAGCATATTAAAAAGCAGAGACATCACCTTGCCAGTCAAAGCTATAGTCACAGCTATAGATTGGCTGTAAGAGTTGGACAACAAGGAAAGATGAGCTCTGAAGAACTAATGCTTTTGAATTGTAATTCTGGAGAAGACTCTTGAGAGTCCCCTGGACTGCCAGGAGATCAAATCAGTCAATCCTAAAGGAAAGCAACCCTGACTATTCTTTGGAAGGACAGATACTGAAGCTATAGCTCAAATACTTTGGCCACCTAATAAGAAAAGAGGACTCGGTTTACGGTTTACGGTTTATTAAATTTGTATACTACCCTTCTCCCTTGCGGGACTCAGGGCGGTGAACAGGCATCAATAAAAACATATAAAAACATCAATAAATAACACACTTTAAAATAATATTAAATTAAATTAGGGTCCATTCTAAAAATTCAAGTTGAATAAAATCAATTTAAAATAACCAATTAAAAGCTACTAAACCAGGCCGGCCACACGGAATAAGTGCGTTTTCAGAGCCTGGAAAATCACTGATTTTGTGAAAGATTGAAGGCAAAAGGAGAAGGGAACAGCAGAGGATTAAATGATTAGATAGTGTCATCAACACAATGAATATGAATTTGGGCAAACTCTGAGAGGTCACGAGAGGTCTAGCATGCTTGGTCCATGGGGTCACCAAGTGTCAAACAGAACACTTGGTATTTCTGGTTGTGTTATTTTCCTAAATCATTATCTTCTTTTTTCTTTGTGGAAGGATCATCTACCATAAGGTACAATAACTTGTACCAAAATAAAATATAAAATGCAATTTTGTACCATACCTGTATAAAAAAAACCTCAGAAGTGAACAGAAGCTGAAACGGAGTCTTTGATGCTATTAGAGTACTTGCTTCAATCCCCTTGTCCAATATTTCAGGATACTTGATTTCTTAAGTCCATTACAAAAGTGGCGAGCTTGGCCTTCTGCCTTCGCTGTTCATCATATCTGTGTTGATATCTGGATAGCTATATAGCTAGCTATTTAATCTATTTATTTTAGTAAGCTTATAAGCTATTCCAGCTGAATCCAATTCTGAGTGGCATGCAATCTCTATCTTCTCCAAAGCTTGCATTGGCTCTGTCCACAAACCCCCATTCTGTAATGAATTATAACTGTTTTGCAAAGATTTGTATAGCTCTCAAAATCCATTAATTCATGGGATATTTGTCTATTTATCTGTCTTCAAATATATGCTCTATAGTCAATTTATCTGTATATAAATTTAGAAGAGTCGTTTTTTTAATGTTTGAAATGAGATTTTGTGAATTATCCCAAACATAGTATACATAGTTCCAAAGCATGGCCTTTTTAAAGCCCAAGGACCTTCATATGGAAAGAGCTTCATCGGAGGTATGATGCAGTATTTGAAATGACAAAATATATTATTTTAATAGTTTGCATTCAGAGCAGTAGAACTCATCAGTTAAAATAGAATGATGTACAGTATGTGTGGCTATAATATTTTAGTGTTACCCCAGCTTATTGGCCTATGGTCTTCAATAAACAAAAAATAATAATATTAATATTAATTATATCGTGAAGACAAAAGTACATGAACAGGTGGGCAATCAAATGCATTCTGTCCTCAGACAAAAGGCCAAAGTCTCAAAATCTGCCCTGTCTCTAATGGATAAACTTTTAAAAGTTAATGGGCTGAAATCCTGTGCTCCTGGAAATGAAAAGTTCACACAATATATATTCTTTTCCCTTCAGTCCCTTCCCTCCCTGGGCTATCTCTAGAAGGCCAAGATGGAATCTTACAGAATATTATTATGAATTGCAGTGTTAATGAGTTTCACTGGGAGCAGGGAACCATAATAGCTGGGAATGTTGCATGAGCAGTGCAAAATTCCTCTATTTGATTTGGAAATTCCACTCCCGCTTAAACCTTCAAATTATTTTACATTAAATTGTCATCAAAATCATGAATCTCAGGATTTTTTCCCCCAAAATGTTAGAAAATCTTTGGATTTTATTTGTATTTGGAATATTAAGTCTTTGGTAGTTCTAAACAGCTACGAGGTTCAGCTATGAGAAACGTGTCACATTCTGCAGACTTAGTGAAACTATTTTTGTTCAATGGTTTAGTAAAATATGTACAGTATATGACCTACAGCAGGTGCTGGCAATTCACTAGGTTCAAGCAGCAAGGCAACACCAGTACCACTGGATGGCATATTTCCCCTCCCCTCTTTAGAAAAACACATCAACTAGGTGTGTATGTGTGTGTGTGTATGTGTGTAAAATCTCAAATCTCATACCGTTTCAGCATTCGCACCTAAGATCATGTGAAATTTCAAAAGTCGGATCAGTGCAATCTGAAGATATTTGACTTTTTAAAACATCTGTCAAAAGGTGGTTGATGAACTTACAGCTGAAATTCAGCAACAGCTAGGAAAACTTTCATATTGTCTCTTGTGAAGGAAATTGTCTGGTGTTACCTTGTCAGGCTAAGAACATTCATGCCATTTTTAAACATTGCTGCCCAGTCTCCCACCTTTCCTTTCTAAGAAAGGTGATCAAAATCTCCAGAGGATCCTGAAGAAAATTAATTATCTGGACCCGTTTCAGTCAAGTTTCATGCTCAAATACAGAACCGAAACTGTATTTTGCCTTGGAGAAAAATAATTTTAAAATCCACATTTTAGTGTCATACATGATGGACTTAATTTAATTGCTGTTAAATATAGTCATTAGACCAATGGTACTTAAAGTTTTCCTAATATTGAATACTACACCATCATGGAATGCTTTGCTGGACCACAAGGTAGATTAGATTGGTAATGTGGTTCCAATAGGTACCATGGCATCAGTTTAATCTGACTATAGGTTTATATACAGTTTGTTTAATGACTGTTCAAAGTTACAACAGCGCTGAAAAAAGTAACTTATGAGCGTTTTTCACACTTATGACCGTTGCAGAATCCCCATGGTCATGTGATCGAAATTCAGATCTTTGGTGACTGGATTTTGATTGTTGCAGTGTCCTAGGATCATGCGATCCCCTTTTGAAACCTTCTGACAAGTGGAGTCAATGGGGAAGCCATATTCACTTAACAACTGAATTACTATCTTAAGGTCTGCAGTGATTCACTTAATAACTGTAGCAAGAAAGGTCATGAAATAGGGAAAAATTCACTTAGCAATGGAAATTTGGGTTCAGTTGTGGTTGTAACTTGAGGATTACCTGCATGTCACTTTGATCCTAGAGTATTTTGTCCATGTCCACCATCACCCCATTTTCCCCTCCAATTTCCAGCAGTTCATCGAATTGAAGTTTAACTTTTTCAAATTAAACTTGTGAACATAATAGTCTGAAGGAAAAAGGCACTTCAACTGCATCACAATCAAGCAGCAGAGCTCTACAAGTGACCCTTGGGGCATTGCCTCCATATCTGAGATGGACATGATTTTATATTAACCTAAGACAGGGGTCTGCAAAGTTGGCTCTTTTAAGACTGGTGGACTTCAACTCCCAGAATTCCCCAGCCAGCCATGCTGGCTGGGGAATTCTGGGAGTTGAAGTCCACCAGTCTTAAAAGAGCCAACTTTGCAGACCCCTGACCTAAGAGATCCACTGAAGGCATTTCAAAATGAAATGTGGAGAAGTTAATGCAAAAGCAGAAGTGGTATTCATCTGGTTCTCTCTGGTTTGGGAGGCTCCTCCCACCCGCCCTACCGTAATGCACAAGCACTGTGCAGAAGGTGATCCACATGCGCACGCATGCTCACATTTGGGAATCGATTGGGAAAGTAAGTGAATCTCACTGCTGTGCAAAAGATCATCATCATCATCATCATCATCATCATCATCATCATCATGACTGAGCTAGCAAACACAGTAACATGAAGGCATAATATTAAATGTTTAAAATATATCTTGAGGAGATACTTGAGATCGGTACTTTTATGTAATTCCTGAATTCTATTATACTGGCCTTAGAGATTTTTGCTACTTGGATATGCTTGTTAAACAATGTACTGGAGAAAAGTTAATGTATGTACATAATTTCTAATAACATTTTCTTTGTGCCATCTTTTGCGAGAAACATTTCATGGCTCACTCATCAAGTGATTCGGATTGTGGCTTCGTGTTATGTTCTTCCTTCCCCCCCTGTGGTAGAAACCAACAATCAGCAACAACTGATCTTGGTTACAGGTGTAAGATATCTGAAACAGAACAATGCAGGAAAGATTGCTGCGATCTTGCTTAGAAATCTCTTTCAGAAATAAAAGCCATTGTGATAAAATGCACACATACAACATCCCTCCCCCACCCCCCAAAAAAACCCAAAACCAAGTTAGATAAAATAGAATGGAAAATAACTCAAGAGTAATGGTGGATTTCAAAAGAAAAGTGATAGGTGAAGATGAGGTGGTTAACCTCTTCCCTGACAGACACTTTCTCATGTTATGTTTTCCTAACATGATTGTCTGCTAGCAAACTGACCTCACTACCAGAAGGTTTCTAAATGCAGAAAATATGTGCTTGTAACTTATAAAGGAAGATCTTTTGGACCTATTTTTGTTGGGGCTATGGAAAATAGGAAACAATTCTCCATCAAAACTTTTCAGTTTAAATCTTTCCCATTCTGAAATGGATTTTCTGCAAGAAAACAAGCAAACAAACAAATGCAACCATAGGATTGCATAATATACACCTATATGTGATTTACAAAGCCATTGTTATAGAATTTCTTGGTTCTCCAGCAGGGTTTTCAAAACCATCAATGAGAAGTATAAAAATATCTGACCCCCTCACCAGAAAAAAATCATAAAACATAAACTAATCTCAAGTGGGTTATCAGGAAGAATAGTGTGGGACAGGCTATATCAAAACAAGACAGACTTTTCAAGGCAGAACCATCGAGTTCATTTTTCCAAAGGAGAAAATTTATTGCTTTCCAGTCATTGCACAATGGCATCTTCTTGCAGTTCAAGTGAGTTGTAGTAAGTAATGCTGAAAGGTATACTAAAGCAGTACATGAAATGTTTTAAGTTTCTACCAACTGCCCCCTTTCCTGGACCAGGATGGCTTCTTATGGTCACTCATAACCTAAGCACCACATGTGCTCTACATCAGTGCTTCTCAACCTTCCCAATGCCACGACCCTTTAATACAGTTCCTCATGTTGTGGTGACCCCCAACCATAAAATTGGTGTCTCGCTTCCTAAGACCATTGAAAACATGTGTTTTCTGATGGTCTTAAGTGACCCCTCTGAAAGGGCCATTCAACCCCCAAAGGGGTTGAGACCCACAGGTTGAGAACCACTGCTGTACATAGATCTGCCCTTGAAGATCACTTGTTCCAGAATGATCCAGCATGAGCTGTTACAGGTGTGCTGTGGCATGCCCGTATATCAGCCCTACAAGGTGGACCAGACTAAGACACTATACCACATAAGTTGAAACTATTTTTATCATAACAGTTATAGTAACAGAATCTTGAAAGTCTGAACGTGATGCCCTCTTCCCTTCCCCCCTCACTTCATCTTTGTGTCATGGAGGGATCCATGTAGTCTGAGACATATTCTCAAAATAATTTAGATAAATGTGCTTAAGCTCCAACTACAGTATATGATTGTTGTTTTGGTAACAGTTCTTTCTTCTGCCCTTCGAGGCTATTCTATATTTCCTCTACATCATATGACACTTCTGCTAAGGGAGCTGCATTGGTTATTTATGTTCTTCTGGGTGCAACTGGTGCTGATTCAGAGGTGGTATTCAGCAGGTTCTGACCACTTCTGGAGAACCAGTAGGAGAAATTTTGAATAGTTCGGAGAACCGGTAAATACCACCTCTGACTGGCCCCTCCTCCATCTATTATCTGCCTCCCGAGTCCCAGCTGATTGGGAGGAACTAGGGATTTTGCAGTAACCTTCCCCTGGTGTGGGGTGGGAATGGAGATTTTACAGTATCCTTTTCCTGCCACACCCACCAAGCCACACCAACAGAACCAGCAGTAAAAAAATTTGAATCCCACCACTGTGCTGGTTGTTACCTACAAAGTCATATATAAAGGAAGAGCTCAGTTGCTTGAGTTCTCACAGTGCTTTTGCCTGCTCTGAAAGATTCCATGAAACTCTGTCATTTGATTGTCTAAGGAGGCAGGACTTGGTACCTTCCCCTCAGGAATAGCATCTTCCCAGAGGCTCAAATGGTCCTGCTTGTTTCATCAGTATGACAATATTTCTTTTTCTGTTGACTCTTGTTACTCTAGGTTTTTGTTTTTAAATCTGCACTGCCCAGAGTTGATGAGCTGGGCAGACTTGGAGGTATTAATGTGATATATAAACAAATAAGGCTCTACTATGATATACTAGAAAGTCCATCTATCATAATTGTTCAGATTTGTTCTTGTTAATTCAGTTTCCTTCCTTGAAAGCTTTGTCATCACTAAACCAGCAAATTCCTTATTTTTTTTTAACTGAAGAGGAGTATGCTTACTTTTAAAAGATATTCTACACTTCGTTTAAAAAAAAACACCTCTAAAAAGTTATTTATTTAGTTTCTTGCCAGAAAACTATAAAAGACTATTTTGCTTTGCTAAAGGAACTTTATTCTTTGCTAAGATTAAATGGATATATCCAAGCTTCTGTCACTGTAATATGACATCAGGAGGACAGTCAAACACTAGCTTTAACTCTAAGTGTCCTTCTAAAGTACTAGTCAAGTGCCAAGTGCTTTTTGCTGCATCAAATAAATTGTTTTATGTTTCAAACAGCATTTATATTTTCACCTGCCTGTAATCACCTTAAAATAATAGCAGAACTCCAGCGTAATCTTTTTTTACTCCCACTATGAGAGTTTGCCTTGGCTGGCAATAAATATTTCATTTTAAATAAACAATGTTCTTGGCTTACCTATCCACATTATACCTTCCTTAGTTTTTGTTCTCCTTTTCTTTTAATTGTGGTTTAATTTTCCTACTCATCCTGCATGTAAACTATTAAAACAGTCCATACTTTACAACCATAGAACTAATTGATCTGGTTTTTTTTTAACTTATTCTGAGAAAATAAGGCTTTTTGGCTATTCCAGTGGTAACAAATAAGCAGAAAGTAGCAATAAACAGGCCGCTTTGTTTATACCAACTTAAACACAGTTCACAATGTACAGGCAGTCCTCAACGTATGACCTTAATTTGCGTAAAATTTATGTTGCTAAACGAGACATTTGTTAAGTGAGTTTTACAACTTATCTTGCCACAGAGTGAATCATTGCAGCTGTTAAGTTAAAAACATGATTGGTAAGCGAATCTGGCTCTCCCATTGACTTTGCTTGTCATAAGATTACAAAAGGTGATCATATGAACCCGGGACACTGTTATAAATTTATACCAAGTGTCCAGGTTTTGATGACATGACCATGGGGATGCTGCAACGGTCATAAATGTGAAAAACAGTTGTAAGTCACTTTTTTCAGTGTGGTCATAACTTTGAAAGGTTGCTAAATGAACTGTTGTAAGTCAAGTACTACCTGTACATAGTCAAATGCCTATGTGTCGGCGTTCCAAGCAACACCCCCAATGAAAGAAGACTCCGAGGCTTGAAGTTCCTCGAAGTTCCATTTTATTAGAGATGTCATATTGGCACATCTGGGAAAACCCAAATCTGAAAGCTTCTGGGCTTTCCCCACCCAAAGGAAAGTCAAAGTTCCTTCCCCTGCACTCACATGTCCATCACATGGTCCAATCACTCCACCGTCCCAATCACACCACTCCAGGTACAGGCTGAATCATCCTTGACTCCCAGAGAAAAGAATGTTATTATGGTTATTTATCTCTACCACTCCTTGCAATCTCCCTTCCCTGATTCCCACAGCACTAATTGTGGCAGCCCTGAAGACCCAAAGAAAAAGATGGCCTCGGGGGCTGACACTATGTTTGTCTCCCATCCATTCTAGGAAATAAATTGACTTTTTGAGCAATTTGAAGACCACACAGCTTGACTACAAGCACAGCTACTTTTGGCTCAGTGAATTCAGAGTTATCTCTGAATCAGGCCTGTAAAAACAGAATTGAACTCCTTAGAAACCTGGTATTTCTACCTAGGCTTTTTATTCCTTTATGAAGCTTAAATTGCACACATATCTATTTGATAGTCTGAGGACTTTCTTATAGGTAGACCAGGATGTCAAAAGCATCTCAAAAGAAGGCAATGGCAAACGATTCGATATTTTTGCCAAGTCAGTCAGTCATGTGTTATGTCTACGTAGTTCCCATAGGTAAAGCTCAACTTAAAGAAGTTTTTACTAAAGTGCATTTTGGCTGATTTGATCAAAAGGATTTCTAAGCATAAGTGCCAATAGGACTTTGCTAAACAGGAGGGACAAGACAGAGAGATGTGGAGGCAAATGCTATTCCCAAGGGAATATGTTTCACAGTCAAATAAAGAAAACTTTTAAGAAGACCATTTTCCAGAAGGCTGCTCCATAGACTGTCTGTAATTGGTTCATAACAGAAGATCCATTTCCCGTGTCCCCACTGAGGATCAGAAAACACTCCCACACTGTAGATCACTTCTGAGAGAGCACAATCCTTTCACAAAAGCTACACCTTAATCCTTGAATACAATATTCTATTGAGAAATACCATTTTTATATTTGTTGGATTTAATTTCATTTGCTTCTCCCACTTCCATCCCAGCAGATATGCAGTCTAGCCCACTTCTACTGGGAAAAACGATTTCCTGCTCAAAAATAGCGTGCTTTCCCTCAGGTTGTCATCTGGCTTTGTGTTTATCCTTCCTATTTCTATTTCTATATCCCCAGTTTTATCCTTCCTTGCCAACAGACTTCTTCAAAGGCTCACATGACAAACTCAGTTCCATATGGAAGGTCAAGTGATTCTCACATGAAAGAAAAAGAAGTGACACAGTTTATGAGTGGCAAGCAACACCTCTGCTAAGTGTCTGACTTAGCCCAGTATCTCAGCACAACTGACAGAGAGGTGCCCACCTAATAACGTTAGCAAGAGTGACATAAGGCACTTTTTTGCCCAAGACAAACAAAGTGGAATCCTCATCAAACAGAGAGCAAAACATATTGCAGGTGTTTCTCCCTGACAGTAGAAAGAGGAGAAGGAGAATTGACATCCTATCATGACACTCAATACTAATGATTGGATGAATCCTGTCTCTGTTTCAAATGGAGAATTTTCAAAGCTCTCTTCTCAAGAAGGAATGACCTAATAAATTATCATCTATAGAGGAATTGTTTATGAATTCTTGAATTAATTCATACTGTTAGAATGAAAAAGATTCATTCCATCTTGTTTTCATTGGAGAAACTACCAAGCAACTTACCATGTGAAAAGTGAATTAAAATAATATTGGGTGAGAACTGTACCACATCTACCTGTAAATATCTGAAAAATTTAAGACTTGTTTTTAAAGCCAACTCCACTTTAATTATATTAACATTTCAGAACAAAAGGGCTTCTCTAAGAAGCTTTATTATCAATCATAAAGCATCCACTTGGTTGGGAGTATGCGGTATATACTGCATAGTAAATAAACTAACTCAATTAAATAATTAGAGCAAGCACAATCTTTACCAGTTAAGGGAAACTTGTTCACCATTTGTTTAGCTTCAAGCTATCCATCTCTATTGGTTTAATTGTGACTTACTTTCCAGTAAGACTGCATAAAATTGTAGCTTGAGGTACATCAATTTTGTGGCTTATTATTGTTGATTTTTCTGCTTTAAAATACACTAGGTTCACTTCATATTCATCCTAAAATGAAGATTCCGTTTTAAAGACTTCAGATCAGTGGTCTCCAACCTTTGCAACATTAAGTCTGAAGGACTTCAGCTCCCAGACTTCTCCAGCCAGCTGGCTGGAGAAGTCTGGGAGCTGAAGTCCTTCAGACTTAAAGTTGCAAAGGTTGGAGACCCCTGCTTTAGATATCTACTTGATAGGGAACTCAAAAGCTATCTTTCTTTGAAAGTTTTTAATTACTCCAGAGGAGTTTATGCCTATATTTCCCATCTTGTCAATAATCATCTGAAAACCTGAAATAAAGAAGAATAAAATGCAGAAGCATCTTCTGGTAGGTGAGCCATAGCAGGGCAATTAAGATGATGGTGCAAAAGTATGTATCTGCTCCTAAGCAGATACAGCTCCACAGATTCTATCTGTAGTGGTAAAGCTCCTGAAAGATAAACACCATGCGAGTGCAACATGTTGGAGGAAGTGGCACATTGAGAAAGAGGTGATCAGAATGTAGCCTCACAGCCCTTGTGGTATGAGATGAGAGAGAGCAGGAGAGAGGCAGGTGGAGAGTGGAAAAGACAGGCAGGCAGCATGAGCTGTGGGACAGACATAAATCAGAAGAGCGGTTGTGGGAGCAAACACTTGAAGCATTGTTGCAGGCATGAAATGTACAAAGCGGGGGTGGGGGAAATTGTTCTTAGAAATGTTGGGGTATTGTGATGGGTTTCAAATTGCATTCCTCCTCCAAATGTGAAATGTTTAAAGAGTTAAATGCAGGCCTTGTTTTTTCTATGGTATTCATGTAGCAAAATAACACCACAATCATATACATGCGTCTAGGAGGTAAAACAAATTGGGGGTTTATTGTTTAGCAGTTGTTAACTTTTTCATGCATTATTTGATTCCTCATTGAAAGCAACTTTCCTTGATAGACATTTTAATGCAAGTATTCTAATATGTAGTTTTTAAAACACATCACTTCCAAATATATGCATCTTATCCAAATACCATTTTTTTTTGTAAAAACTCAAGAACATTTGCAGGGTCCATGAAAAGATTATATATACTGATTTTATTATTTTCACAAATAACTCATGATGGCAAACATATCCAATGCAACCTCTTCTCTTCCTATATTCCTCACAACAATTCTGTGAGGTGAGTTAGGCTGATGGAGAGTGACTGGCCCATGGTCAGCCAGCTGGTTTTTTACTTCATTTTCATTTCATTTTATTAAATTTGTATACCACGCGACTCTCCCAAAAAGGCACTCGGGGCGGTGGACAGGAAAAATTAAAACCACGCATATACATAAATACCGATAATAAATATGTCATAAATATTAAAAACTTATTAAATAACCCAACCTGTGCTAAAACCAATTAAAACCCCAATAAAATCTAATTCAATTTAAAAGCAGTAGATGGACTTGGAAGATTAAGCCAGGCCAGCTAAGTGAAAAAAGTGCGTTTTTAATTGTCGATGGAAGAGGCGGAGGTCTGTTATATTCCTAAGATCGGGGGGTAGATCGTTCCAGAGGGCAGGGCCCGCCACAGAGAAGGCCCTTCCCTGGGCGTCGCGAGCCGGCATTGCCCGGCCATTGGCACCCGGAGCAGACCCTCTCTGTGGGAGCGGATCGGTCGGAGGGATGTATGGGGTAGGAGGCGGTCTCACAAATAACTAGGACCCGTGCCATGGAGTGCTTTAAAGATGATGATGAACACCTTGAACACCGAAGAAACGGTGTTCTTTGGTGTTCCTCCCAACAAAAGCAGTATTTTGCAAATCAAATCTGTTTTACCTTGTGAATATTTTTAACAATAACAAACTAGAAAAAAATAAATGAAACAAAATCATAGAAAATATGTATCATATAATGTATTTTATTATACAATCGCCCTGGTGACACAGTGGTTAGACTGTAGTATTGCAGGCTAACTCTGTCCACAGCATGGAGTCTGATCCTAACAGGGCTCAAAGTTGACTCAGCCTTCCATCCTTCTGAGGTTGGTAAAATGAAAACCTGGATTGTTGGGGGCAATATGCTGACATTGTAAATCACCCAGAGAGTACTGTAAAGCACTATGGGGCAGTATATAAATCTAAGTGCTATTGCTATTTACGATATTAGGATTGGGTGGGATAATTTGCACATACCATCAGTGCATGAGATTTTCATTTGATCAACATGTATTTAAACAATCCAATCTAATGAATTACTTTGTCGTTCTACACCGATACAAGGGTATATGTCCAAAAATATATTACAATATGTAGGAAAATGTATTTAGTTGGTTAAAATGTATACATATTTTTAAATAGGTTATACTCAGAGCTGTTTTTGAATGGAAAGATCTTTAAAAATCCTCCTATTATATTTTTCAAGGAAATGGCAGATCACTGTACAAAACTAGCACAATAGGATTATGAATGAATATATGTAAAGCTGACACTGATTCAGTCCTAATACAAGAGTTCTATTTGTTTGGAAATGTTATGGTGTGTTCCTATTTTATCCAAAAGCATGAACCAAGAACAACCCCTTGTTGAAGACCAAGCAAAGAAACCAACAATAAATTATATTCTCAATTTGAACACATCAAGAATTTTTTAAGTATATATTCTTTTTAAAGCATATACAAAGGAAGGAAAACAGGTTAAGTGGGAATGAATATTATTTTTATTTCAGATGGTTTATTAAATCAAGACTATTGTATCTGTAAAATATATTTTTGTATTTCAGAAAAAACCTCTAAACTTTTCTTTTATCAAAGTTTATAAACTTGTGTTCGCTTACTTTTAATTAATTGAATTTTCTTTTAAGCTTAATGTTTCTTGTTAAATCTAAAACCATAAATATAAACTTTTCAGATGAACAACCATTATTTACTTCATTTAGTTGTCTTTTAGATGTGTTGGCCTCATATAATGTGGTGGTTGAAGGAGTCTCATAGCTTATTTCATTATGCTAAGGAATGTCTTTATTCTGCAATATTCTTTACTATCTTGTAACTACAGTAACTCCCTCAATTAGTAAGTCCTCTTTACTTACAAGACTCTTAGCTGGCATCCCAAGGAATAAATTAAGCAAAGGCAAAACATAAATTGGAGAATTCTGCATTCAATTTGATGCTACTTCATGCTCTGCTTTTCGGAAGCTGTATTTCATCATGATTGTACTTCTTTTTTCAGGAACTTGAAAGGGTGCCTTCCCTCTACTCTGTTTTGTTCCGAAAGCCTTTTCATCTTTTTCTAACTACCTGGAGGCATGGCTAGGGCACATCACCTTTGACCAAGTGGATGGATGAATATCAACTGGAGCCATAACTAGGCTTTTCAGGAGATGAGTTCTTCAGTAGGACTGAATTATGACCTTGTCTGTTCTTCAAAGGCTATGGACATAAATTCAAGTTTTCTTTGGGTCTGGTGTGAAAACCCAAATCTTCACTTAATCCTCAGTAAATCACACAATGGATAACCTATCATTCTACCTAATCAGCTAAGGGGGAAAAATATGCTTTTGTTGGTTTCCTTGATAAGTTGACAATCATTTGGCTTCCAACTGTCTCCCTTTCTGGAAAATAAAATTGTCAATGCATTTCTTTTCATATCCTATCCAATCATCAGCATTGCCTTGGGATCAATGTACAGTGTGTATTATTTGACAATGATACAGCTGTAAAAGAAACCTGAAAAGCAGTGATGGAATTTTGTGGTAGAACAATCAGGAAGGAAGGAATGGAAGCTGCTGCTGGCAATCATTGTATACTTAAACATCTCAAAATTAATACTAATAATAATAATAATAAATATTAGGCTGTTAACTAGGATAAAAGTATTACAAACAATAAAAGAATAATGTTTGCAATATTAATATAATATCCTGAGGAACAACTAATATACAATTTGACGTAGGCTAGGATCCATTTTATCAGAACTATGCAGGTTCCTTTTAATGGAATAGATTCTATATCACCAAAGCTTGTATTCTTAAAAAAAAAAAGTAATCACCTATTCTTTACTGCCAAAAAAGTCTTCACTTCTTGGGATTTTGTTTAACAAAATCTTAATAATTTTGTGTGGGAATCTGTTGTTTCATTGGTTTCCTCCCCCCCCCCCACTTTCTTCCTTTTTTTCTTTTATCTGTTTTTAAATCTTTTCTTGTTTCCTAAAAGAATACACACAATTTGAGAAGACATATAATATCTTTCTATAACTGTACTTTACAAATGTTTCCTTGAATAAAATATTAAATTTAATAGATTAAATCATTATTGTTCATACATTTCTGTTTAAAAATGCATTCATTTTCAATGCATTATAGCTATTCCTTGACTTACAACTATTATCTTTATGAAATTAGCATATGTGATTTACATCCAGTCTTCATGCTTGTAACCATTATATTATGCCCATGGTCATGGGATCAAAATTCTGGCATTTGGCAACTGGCATATATTTGCTGCATCCCAAGGTGATTGTGATCTGTCTTGGGGGATTCTGACAAGCAAAGTCAATGGGCAGAATTAAATTACCTCATGATTTGCTTAATTATCACAGAAAAAAGGTGAAAAAAATAGAGCACAACTCACATAACAACCAGATCACTTAGCAATGAATGTTCTAGTCTCAATAAAAACACTAAACAAAAATGTATATAATTTTCTTCTGGATTTTTTCTTCCATTTTATTTTGACTTCCCTCCCTAGGGTTTCCTTTTGGTCTTCCATGCAACTACAAAATATATCCAATGTTATTTAGTTTCTTAAGGTCAAGCTATATTGACTATATCTGTTTCTGCATATTTGGGCTTAGGTAATTAACATGCTGACAAAAAGCAAAGCCCTTTGTACATATATTTCACCATAAATTTTAAAAAAATACATCAAATGGGCCTCTTTTTATTTTTATAATGGCTAGAGCTGAGAAAAACATTAATGACATGATTTGATCCAACACTGCGAAATCATTGCTTGGAAGGAGACGTGCAAAGCAACCCAATACTTTTATTTACTGGATCAGGATACCTGTGCTATTTAACTCTAGCTGTTTCTTTGATCCTTGAGATATATTATACAAAAGCCACTTTTCCAAAGGTGGACTAATCTTGTGAATTAGCCCTGGGTCTACATGGATTGTACCACCTACAACTGTTCACTTTGAGGGATGGGACAGAACTTGTAGTTTCTGATGCTCAGAGTAAAACACCAAGACAGATAACACCTGCTTTGCACAGGAAGCTCCTGCTTACTCAAACTCTCATCCTGCCTAACAGAACATGGGGTACGAACACAAAAATTACAGTCAATGTAATAATTTTTCTTTTGTGAATAGAAGGTTGTTCAAGGGGGTGGGGGTGGGATTTGATTTAGATTGAAAAAGCAAGTCAGGGGAAAATCTACAAGTAGTAAAACAGGTAGCACATTCTGGTTTTACTGGGAATATATTGTTTGTTTGTTAACCTGCCCTCTTTTCTTGAAATATCCACCCAATGATTTACTGTATCTTGGAGAAGGATTAGCTGAACTCAAATATCTGAAAACCTGCACGGGGAGCACAGATACAGAAATTCTTCTTTTCACACATTGGGAGACCGAACCAAATTCCTTCAGTCCTTGGGTCACTTATGTTAAATCTGTAACGGAGGACTCATGACCTTTCTTTTGTTGATAAGCTACAATTCTCATCCACATTCTGGACAGAGAGGACTGCTAGTTTGAAAAAGGGGTCAAAGAGGCCATTTATGTTAAAATTGAATAGCTCTTTCACAACAGAGGCAGAGGATTACGACACCATTTATCTCCTGTTTACAACATAATCCTTTCAGCAGTTCCAAGAAGGTTCCACATCCAATTGCACTATTCAGGTGTCCCTGAAGGTACAGATAAACCTCCAAATGGCCAAATGGAAGGAAAATAAATCCTTCCATTCTCCACTATTCACTGAAGAACTGAAGAAGCTTCTTGAATAAGAAACGAAACGTCTTCAAGGAAAAGCAAAGAAAGTCCAGTTGCCTTTTAAAAAAGCATAGTTGTCATCCACCATGACCTGGATGACTGAGAATCTCCATAGACATTTACAATTCTCATCCTCTTAGCTATTGATCACATGATTTATCTAAGGACCTGCTGAAATTTCAACTACATCACATCAACTTATCATTTGCCTCATACTCAGTTCTTCACAGTGTATTAATGTAAAGACTAAAATGGATAAGGACTTTGTTTGTAAACTTTTATTACAATAATCAAGCTGCTGAACTCCTGCTTCCACAGTACTCTTATCTGAACCTGGGACAAAAAGAGGTAGTATATTGTGACAACACCAAAGTGTTTATCAACCCAACCACTAATCCCAAGGGCATTAAACTGGCCCCAAACAACTAGTCATATGTACAGGACAACATTAACTCTATTCAGTCAATCATCCAGCTCTTTTCTTTACAGAATTTACTGCCAAAACCTAATAACACAGAACATATCTCTCAAATAGTGATTTAGCTTCAGCTGTTAAGATACAACATCTGTCGGCCTGACTAATGGAAGGGTCCAAAACATAGCATATTAACATGTCAGTGCTCTTACAGGTCACGAAAGAAAATGGCCGATGTTCCAGTATCTCCAAAATAGGTGATTTGACCCAAGTTAGTGAAATTAGGTCCTGTCAAACCTCCTGATAAGGAGATGTGAATGGGATAGTGACTGGGTTTTATAAGACAAACCTCTCCAGGCTTTCTCAATTATATTTCAGAGGTACCTAACTTCTTCACTATCCACCCCGCCTCAGCATTCTGGGAACTTTAGCCTCCACAAATTTGAATGTTACTGTCTTTTCTTTCTAAAATAATAAATCTCACTGCTACTTGTATACCACAAGCAATGCTCATTTTACATTTTGAAATAATCTCTTTAGAAAGTGATCAAAATAGTAATACAATAGTGTGAGGTGCTTTTATTCTTTCTGTTTTTTTAAACCTGTTTTAAAGTTTTTCCTCTTTTTTCTTTTCCCTAACCCAGTGGGATTCTAATACCAGACATTCTGCTTGGCTGACATCCACAGGGAAAGCAATGACACCATTAAATATTTAAAGGTTTGAAAACCACAAGAACTACTGTATATAACCAGAGTGGATCGACTTTTTAGCTTCTTTGATTAATAATGAATAAAGCTTCGGATATGTGAATTGGTTTGAGTGCTAACCTGTTAACAAAAGGAATATAAGGGATGAATGCTAACAGATCTCATGAGTTATTCCACTTAAAACATTATCCAAACAGAACACACCCGTACACATACACAGAGAATAATCTTCTTCAATCTCATCTATTCCAGATTCCATTAATGATTGATGACTACCTAATGTTTCGCTGTATCTTGATATAGATATGGATTTTGATCATCTGTCTTTTTGACACCAATATTTCCCTTCTTGGTTATCTCATCCAAGGAGGAGGAGGGAAGTGGCACATTTAAGACCTTGGTTCCCTTACTTTTTGAGGGGATATAATTAAATATTTATGGCCTGTGTCTGAGGGCAGTGAAGGTGGGTAGGCTATCTCCTCTGACCTTAGCAATGGATAATCCCCCTTCCTTTTTAGTTCCCTTTTCTTTTTTTAAGAAAATGAATTTTCAGTTAGTCATCTGACTAATGGTTATGGATGTATATCCAGAGAAACTGTGTCATCATGAATAACACAACTATATCATGTTTGTTTAAATTAAAATAGAAATAAGTTAAAAAAAAAAGAACTGATGGCTAAAATAGGTCAATCGAGGTCTATCTCATTTAAATATTTTTAAAGGTTAACCAATCAAATGTAGAATTAGAGTATCATAATTGGAATGCAGGATTTGCAGTTCAAGATGCCTTTATGGTACTTCTAACATAATTCTCTGGCAATTCTGTAAACATCTCCATTTTGTGCAAAGTATTTAGAAGGATGCTTCACAAACCTGCTTTCTTTCTTTTTATTCATCTCAGAAGCACATACAAATTATAGACATTCAACATGTAGCAAATAAAATAGGCATAAGTATGTCATAGAAATGTAACATGTATAAAAAGTATATAAAAGAAATAGGACTAAATAACATTTGCCAATATTGGTCAAAGTTAACAGCATTTTCTCTCGCCAGCATGAGATTTTCTGCCATATACTTGGTATGCACCATAGCTTATGAAAGATGGATTGATGTTCTCCATATTCACTCAGAGTATCTTCTACAGGAAGCCCCATTTTCTAAGACTGTCCTTTGATATTCCTACCCTGGACTGCAGTCTGTTTAGTGATTTCAGATTATCACTAGATACACCTACTCATTTTTTAGAACTGGACATAAAAGCAACTCAATCTCAGACTGCAATTAGAGATTTGGGGCCAGTCATCCCTTGAGTTAATGTACTTAATCAATTCCCCCCTCCAAGTTGCCATTTTCTTTAGCTGCAGATCTGGTACTCTTGTTCAGGTTGCCTGATATCTCAGAAGTTTAATGAATGTTCAAACTTGCCAAGCAGCATCTTACAGTCCCTCTAATGGCTGATGAAAGCACTAGTTTGAATGCAACCTAATTATAGACCCAGACCGCATCTCTCTCTCTTTCTCTCTCTCTTTCTCTCTCTCTTTCTTTCTTTCTCTCTTGCTGTTTTGCTGATTTTTGCTGTTGTAATGCCTCAAAAACTGGTCTTTCCAGTTACACTATCTTCAACTCTCATTAAATGCATGAGAAAGGGGGAGGAAGGAAGGAAGGAAGCATATCAGCATTTGTTTTCTTTTCCATCTGGGATTATGTGACAAAATGATCTCCTGCCTCTAATCAATTATTTTTTTCCTTTCCTATCTTTTGCATTTTCCTGCAGAACCATTTGCAAGTATAAGCGAGAGATCCTTCAGAGATAATCTGGTTATTATTACAAATTCAACCTCGGACGCTGCAGGCATTAAAAGATGAAAATTGCCTAAAGTCCACTGTTGTACAACAAATCCATACCTCTGGACTCTTGTCCTGAGGTGAAAATGCAAAGAGGAGAGATATTTAGAATCATTTTGACAGTTCATAAAATTAAGCAGGGATTAGGGAGTCTTAAAAAAAAAACACCAAATGCCACAGGGCCCACACAATGTTAATCACATCCCCTTGCAACAGGCAATACCACAAGACAGCATTTGGAAGAAAATTGAAAAGAAAGTTATAGACTTTAACTTGCCACATATGACAAAGATAAAACTATATTAAAAAAAGATGCTGTTTGTCATAATTTGTCTTTGTCTCTGTGCTAATGAATAAAAATAATCAACCAACAATCTGCAAGTTTCTTTATTTATCTAACTTATAAGGCTGCCCACATGTCAAGAGACCATGGGCAGGTATTTTTGAAACAAACATAAAAATGCATCAGTAATTATAATAAATAAATAAAACTGTAGAAGCACCGGTAATGCCTATAGCACTGGGCACAATCATTCATAAAACATATATTGCCACAAAACTAATAGCTCACACAACATTTTGACCCAATGCCCAAGAGATGAACCATGGCTTCAGGACCTTTCTAAAGGCCAGGAGGGTCAGGATGGTCTAGATCTCAGGAGGACTATTATTCCACAGGGCAGACTCAGGGACAGAGAAGGCATCTTTCCTGAGCAAGATGGCGTTGTTTAATAGATGGGACCTAAAGCAGCCCAACTGTGTCTTGTCCTGCTGGACAGGCAGAGATAATTGAACATGGGTAACAGGTTTTATAAATAAAAATCAGCTGCCTAAAATATACTAGAATTTGACCAATTTGCTAAGTTATGAAAGAATTCTACTAATATATTATCTATGCTGAAGTGGAATTCTTTTTTTCTCCTATTTGAAGATAACTCTCAGGCATGGCATGGGACCAGGACAAACAACTAAACTTGATTTATGTTTAATTAAAATTAAATCAGTTTAATAAAATTATCCTTCAGTTAATAAATTTTCTTCTTCGCTCTTCTTTTCTGGTTTTGTGCCTTTGAATCATTTTTGACTCTGAATAACATTTTCAACAGTGGTGTGCTTTTTTCTAAAAACTGAATGGCCCAAAGTTACCCAACCAAGACAAGAACTCAGTTTTCCACACTCCTAGTCCAGCACCTTAGCCAGTAAATTCTCCTTTCCTATTACACAATTATAAATTTTGGAAATCTTTATGCACCACATCCAACATTTTCAGTAGCAATATTGCTACTGGGATCTTAGCTTTAGGTTTTAGTCAGGAATTAAGGAAACCAAGTCTCTACTCATCCATCAAGTTCAGTGAGCAACTCTCAGCCCTATCTGCTTTACAAAGTTGTTACTATGAAGCTAAAATATAATGAGACACCTGTAGTTTTCTGTTGCACCCCACTTCCTGTTCCTAACCAAGTTGTAAGGGGCAGCTGTTTAGAGAAGTAGCCTAGTTCATCAGAGAGGCCTCTTTTCAGCAGTGAGAAAGTGTAACATAATAAGAAGCGTGCTGTTTCAATAGCAATAGCAATTGCACTTAGACTTATATACCGCTTCACGGTGCTTTACAGCTCTCTCTAAGCATTTTACAGAGTCAGCATATTGCCTCCAACAATCTGGGTCCTCATTTTACTGATCTTGGAAGGATGGAAGGCTGAGTCAACCTTGAGCCGGTGAGAATCGAACTGCCAAACTGAAGGCAACCGACAGTCAGTGAGAGAAGTGAAATGTCTTCAAGGGAAAAAAAACAACTCTAGTTGCCTTTTGAAAAAGCACCTTTGGCTCAGCCATGACCTGGATGACTGAGAATCATAGACATTAATCTGGGAAAGCTAGAAAGTTAAATTCATTTGCTGTTATCCTCCATCTTCCTCCTCTCTCCCCATCCTGTGTTTCTTGGACAAAAATGTATAAATGTATGTGAACTCTTGTAGGAGTTTTTCAGAGTTTAATCATGAGCTCTCCATGGAAACCCTATATAAGAGATAAGAAGGAAAAATAACAACTTGGGGCAAAGAGAAGAAAAAGAAATTCATACAAGCTAAGCAATGGGATAGCTGTATATGTGTAAATGTGTGTGTGTGTATTGTGAAATATAGATATAAAGTTTGTGTGTGTGTGTACGTACATACATACATTCCACAAACAAGAACCATACCATGAAGAAATGTCTCTTTGCAGTTAATTAAACAGCTCAAGTTTTACAATTAATTAAACATTTAAACTAGACAACTCTAACATTCTTTTGGAAGGCCTTGAAGACTTGGTCTTCTGTCAGTGGGCCTAGGGAATCCAGAATGGGATGGAGCCCAGTAAATGGCTAGCATGAATGTGTATTTGTCTGAAACAGTATAGGGCTTCCTGCCTAGGCAGGGGGTTGGACTAGAAGACCTCCAAGGTCCTTTCCAACTCTGCTATTGTATTGTATTGTCACCAGGATGGGGGGGGGGAGTATTTTATTATTTTTCTTTTTATTCATTTATTTTATAAATCCTTGTTTTTATATCCTTGTAAACTGCCTTGAGTCACCTTGTGCCAGTAGGTGACAATATAAATTTTCCACATAAATAAATAATAAATAAAAATAAACGAAATGCAGAAAAGAATATTGGTGTCAGATATTTCTAAGCGCGTAGGAACAAATATAAAGTGACTATACAGGTAGTCATTGACATACAACAACAATTGGGTCTGGAACTTCTGTTGTTAAGTGAGACAGTCATTAAGTAAGTCATGCCTAATTTTATATCCTTTCTTGCTGCCATTGTTAAGTAAATTGCATTATTGCTAAGTGAATCCAGATTCTCTCATTGACTTTGTTTATCAGAAGCCAGCTGGGAAGGCCACAAATGGCAAACACATGACCCAAGACACTGCAACCATCTTTGCAGTGGTTTTAGGCTTAATGAGAAAGATAAAGCACATTGATGTATAACCTGAAAAACCTCTATGCTGTTATTCTTCTAATGGCAAACAGCACAAAAATTGGCTACCTTCCTAGATACTGCAGGAGCCATGTTGGCTAAGAGAAGACAAGTTCTTCCTCATCAGACCAACCATGACAGATTGACAATAAAGGGGCTATTGAATCTCATGCCAAACAATGTAAAAAGGGCAAAACATAAAATGTGACTGATGGACTCAATGGCCCTGATTCGACAGGGTCACATCCAGTGATGTATTGGGGGTGCTGTTGTATCTGCCCTACGTTAGCTTAGATGGCAAGGAATTAAATGTTGCCAGGGAGAGAGCCCTTCAGAGCGATACACACAGGAAGCTTCTTCTTTTTTTTAGCTTTTGAGCAATGGTTCTATCTAAATCAGTGAGGTAAACCACAGCCATAAGAATGTTGTCCACCCACAACGTTTATAAACACTACATGTATGAAGTGCATATAAGTACATTTGTAGAGTAAAATTATTACCATTCTCTGTGGATGTTTTTCAGAAGGCTCATTCATGGAAACATTTGTACATTTGAAACAGCTATAATTATTATATCCTCAGCACAGAATACACTAATTTTCATTCAGATCCTCATTTTATTTTCCTTAAGTTTCTATGCTTTCCAGAGAAATGTGTAAATAGTTTAGTCTTTTTAATATGAGTTGATTGTTTTGTGGCATAATCTTGGGAATGGTTCTTTTTTTATTATGGTTTTAGCTTCTTCTTATTTGTTTTCCATGTTTTTATATATAAAACCTAGTTATAACACAGTATTATCTATTTTATTAACATACTCTGAGGTAAATATCCCAGTCTAGACTGGGTTAGGGCTCAAAAATGTAATTCAAATAAAAACAAATGACTATTTTAAAACCCAAAGCAAATATACACATTTTAATATGCAATTCCCCCCTAATATTTCTAATTTTTTAAAAGAATTTTGTATAGTGTAAATGATTTTTCAAATGTTTTTGCAACTTTCCTCTATTTTGATAAGGATCTTTCCTGATATGTGTGTGTGTGTGTGTGTGTGTGTGTGTGATGTTTTGAGCTGATCAATAAATAAGTCAGGGAAACTAGTATAGATCTATTTCAAGCTTTTTAGCTCTCATCAGCTAGCCATACCCTGTCTGGGATTTGAACCGGGGCTGTATTACATGCTAGGCAGGAGCCTTAGCCATTAGGCCACCAGGTTCTCTTCCTGATCAGCTGAGACAGGAGGATAAGTACATACTTTGTCACAAAACCCTGTTAAGCCCCAATTAGTTTTTATGAGCTGATCAATAAATAAGTCAGGGAGACTAGGATAGATCTATTTCAAGCTTATTAGCTCTCATCAGCTAGCCATACCCTTACTGGGATTCGAACCAGGGCTGTATTACATGCCAGGCGAGAGCCTTGCCATTAAGCCAGCTAGGTTAGATCTATCCTAGTCTCCCTGACTTATTTATTGATCAGCTCAAAAACGTAATATGTATATATACAGACCATCTAGACAGAAAGCCATGAGTTCCGTTGTGTGATTTTTTAAATATGTGTGTTAGTTTTTATGAGCTGATCAATAAATCTATATAGTCTATTTTTTTTTAATTAAATTTATACCCCGCCCTTCTCCTTGTAAGGACCCTGGGTGGCCCACAGGCAATATAAAACCATACAAAATACAAAATACATTTTAAAAAAACTATTAGATTAAATCCCGTGCTAAAAACCCTTTAAAACCATGAGAATTAAAATTTGTTCAGATAAAAGTCAGAAATGGGGAGTTATGCTAGGCCGGCTTGTTGGAATAAATACGTCTTGAGACGCTGGTGGAAGAGGCGGAGGTCCGAGGTGGTGCGTAGGTTGGGGGGTAGGTCGTTCCAGAGGGCCGGGCCCACCACAGAGAAGGTCCTTCCCCTGGGTGTCGCCAACCTGCATTGCCCAGCCGACGGTACCCGGAGAAGACCCTCTCTGTGGGAGCGGATCGGATGAAGGGATGTATGGGGCAGGAGGTGGTCTCGTATATAGCTAGGCCCCGAGCCATGGAGCGATTTAAAGATGGTTGTCAGCACTTTGAAGCGCACCCGAAAGGCCATAGGTAGCCAGTGCAGCTGGCGCAGGAGAGGTGTTATGTGGGATTGCCTTGAGGCACCCATAATCACCTGCGCGGCCGCATTCTGGACTAACTGTAGCCTTCGAGTGCACCTCAAGGGGAGCCCCATGTAGAGAGCGTTACAGTAGTCCAGCCGGGATGTCACGAGTGCTTGAGTGACTGTGCGAAGGGCCACCCGGTCCATTAAGGGGCGCAACTGGCATATCAGGCGTACCTGATAAAACACCCTCCTGAACACGGCCGTCACTTGGTCTTCCATGGACAGCCAGGAATCCAGGAGGACACCCAAGTTGCGTGCCCTCTCCACAGGGGCCAGTTGTTCACCCCCAATGGCCAGTGTTGGACTTACCTGGCTGAACCGGGGAGGCCGGAAACCACAGCCACTCGGTGTTGGACAGGTTGAGCTTGAGTTTGTTACTACCCATCCAGACCCGTACGGCCTCCAGACACCAGGACAGCACCTCGATGGCATCGTTGGGGTGGTTTGGGGTGGATATGTACAACTGAGTGTCATCAGCATACAGATGGCATTCCACCCCAAAACCACAGATGATCTCACCCAGCGGCTTCATATAGGTGTTGAACAGAAGTGGCGAGAGGACCGACCCCTGAAGAACCCCACATATGAGGGGCCTCGGGGCCGACCTCTGCCCTCCTGCCAACACCCATTGCGATCGACCAGAGAGGTAGGACGGGAACCACCGCAGAACGGTGCCTCTCAGCCCCAACCCCCCCAATCGGTGCAATAAGATACCATGGTCGATGGTATCAAAATCTATACTAGTCTCTCTGATTTATTTATTGATCAGGTCATAAATATGTATGTGTGTGTGTATGTTAGTTTTATGAGCTGATCAACAAATAAATCAGAGAGACTAGGATAGATCTATTTCGAGCTTATTAGCTCTCATCAGCTAGTCATACTCTTACTGGGATTCGAACTGGGGCTGTATTTCATTTTCATTTTTCATTTTATTAAATTTGTATACCGCGCCACTCTCCCAAAAAGGGACTCGGGGCGGTACACAGGAAAAATTAAAACCACGCATATACATAAAACCGATAATAAATATGTCATAAATATTAAAAACTTATTAAATTAACCCAACCTGTGCTAAAATCAGTTAAAACCCCAATAAAATCTAATTCAATTTAAAACCAATAGATGGACTCGGAAGATTAAGCCAGGCCAGCTAAGCGAAAAAAGTGCATTTTTAGTTGTTGATGGAAGAGGCGGAGGTCTGTGATGTTCCTAAGATCGGGGGGGTAGATCGTTCCAGAGGGCAGGGCCCACCACAGAGAAGACCCTTCCCCTGGGCGTTGCGAGTCGGCATTGCCCAGTCGTTGGCACCCGGAGCAGACCCTCTCTGTGGGAGTGGATCGGTCGGAGGGATGTATGGGGTAGGAGGCAGTCTCGCAGATAACTAGGACCCGTGCCATGGAGCGCTTTAAAGATGATGATCAACACCTTGAAGCTCACCCGAAAGACCACAGGCAGCCAGTGCAGCTCACGCAGGAGAGATGTTACATGGGAATGCCATGCGGCTCCCAAGATCCCCGCACGGCCGCGTTCTGCACTAACTGTAGCCTTCGGGTGCACCTCAAGGTGAGCCCCATGTAGAGAGCATTTCCATAGTCCAGACGGGATGTCACGAGAGCATGAGTGACTGTGCGCAGGGCGTCCCAGTCAAGTAAGGGCCGTAGCTGACGAACCAGGCAAAGCTGGAAAAAAGCCCCCCTGGCCACGGCCATCACATGGTTGTCCATGGACAGCCAGGAATCCAGGAGGACGCCTAGGTTACATGCCCTTTCCATGGGGGCCAATGACTTGCCACCAATGGTCAGCGTTGGAATGAGTTGACTACTGGGACATCGGAAACCACAGCCACTCGGTCTTGGACGGGTATTGCATATCAGGCAAGAGCCTTTAACCATTCAGCCAGTCAGGCCTTCCCAATTGCATCAGCTGAGACAGGAGGATTAGTATCTATAATTATTCCACAACACCCTGTTAGGGCCCCAATTAAGGGAGGAGTGATATGCAATATCACTCCTCCCTTAATTGGGACCCTGGTATGCAATACAGTCCCGATTCGAATCCCAGTAAGAGTATGACTAGCTGATGAGAGCTAATAAGCTCGAAATAGATCTATCCTAGTCTCTCTGATTTATTTATTGATCAGCTCATAAAACTAACACACATATTTAAAAAATTACACAACGGAATTCATGGCTTTCTGTCTAGATGGTCTCTGGTGATGACCCGAAAGGCAGAAAAAGAAACATTATGTCTCCTCCCTTAATTGGGGCCCTAACAGGGTGTTGTGGAATAATTATAGATACTAATCCTCCTGTCTCAGCTGATGCAATTGGGAAGCCTGGCTTGATGAATGGTTAAAGGCTCTTGCCTGATATGCAATACAGCCCCGGTTTGAATCCCAGTAAGAGTATGACTAGCTGATGAGAGCTAATAAGCTCGAAATAGATCTATCCTAGTCTCTCTGATTTATTTATTGATCAGCTCATAAAACTAACACATATATTAAAAAATATATACAACGGAATTCATGGCTTTCTGTTTAGATGGTCTCTAATGATGAGCCGAATCTGGTTTATAACTTTAAACTGCAAATTACCTATATTTGAAAAATAAAGCAAATTAGCCAATTCCTCATTCTTATTTGGAAAGAAAAGCCCACTGTTATAATTCCACTTTTTCCTTTAATTTTCTTAGAACCTTAATGGAGACACGAGATCACCTCAAATTCTCTTTTAACAATTTTTTCTTGCTACCACTGTTTTTCAGTTTCCTGAAAATAATAGACATCCAGGGTCTCCCAGGAGGTTACAGCCAAAATGTTGATATCTTATACTTCTGTTATAAAGTTAGAAGATAGGGAGCACTGCAAACTCATATACAAATATGACTAAATTAAATAAATAAACTCTGAGACTAGTTTTAATGTGATATTGTGTGAACTACAGAGTAGAAATGATTCATATACTTCCATTCCTTTGTAAAAAATATATTCTAATTCCTTTTCTTCTATTCACAGAATTGGAGGGGGAAGGACATCCTCAGGAACATCATTTTGACTAACTTGGAGATTTCACAAATTATCTGTTCTGAGTTATTCCAAGTCAGAAAACAAAAAATATATATCATTAAATAGATGCAGCTTGAAAAAGGCCACATACCAAGTAAATCTGTCTTGGACCAGGTCTATTTTACCTGTTTTCTTCTCAGACTTCAGCTATGCTTTCATCAACACAATAGCCACATTTTGCAACAACAATTAGTACAAAAGTGATACCTTTTCCAGCCAGGACCAACTTGGCTGGAATTTTATTTCTCTCATGTTTTCTGGTGATCTTTAATCATATTAATACAATTTAAGGTGATATGATTGATGCTTTCTCTGACCATCTTTCTTTTTTCTCATATTTTTCTAACGAAGACTTGGGAATGGGACATGAATCGGGGTGGATTATTGAGGAGAAGTATCAGTAACACAGAATGAAAACTTCTGGAGTATTCCAAGGTAGGTTCTATTATTAACTCAAAGGTGGTTGTTGTTGTTTTTTTTAAATGGCAACTGGACTGTTTTTTTATTGAGGAGGAAGAAGAAAATATTTTGCTCCTATCCTAGAAGGTTCATCAGTTGTGATGGTGGGGGATGGAAGGACAATTTCTGACATACTTATTCTTCCATCATCCACCATCATAACCGATGAAGCTTCTTGGATGACAATCAAAATGTTTTCTTCTTCCTCCTCAATGAAAAAACAGTCCAGTTGTCTTTTGAAAAAGCACCTTTGAGGCAGCTGTGTCCTGGATGACTGAAAATCTCCACAAAGGTGATATTATTAACCTCCTGAAATTTCAATTAACACTTTTTCTGGGAAGACCAAACCATGATGAAGCCTTTTGGTTCATTCTCTGAAGCATCTCTGTCAAACCGCAGGCTGGATGCATCACACACTGCCACATCCACTTCCGGTTTAGCAAAGAAGAAGAAAATTCCGATACATCATGTGATGCCGTTGTGATGATGTGAGTTTGACACCCGTGATCTAGGCCTTAAAGATGAAGCTTCTAACATACTAGTTTTCCTGCCACATTTTTCAACTTTTTGGAAGCACCAATTGAGATAGGAAAGATTGGTGAAAGAGAGGAGCAGTATAATTCCTTCTTGGAAATAAAGAAAATCTGCTACCTCAGCTTGTGGCTTTGCTGATTTATGCCATTCCCATTTTTCATTACCTCCTCAATTAATCAACTAAAGTGTTAGTTGATTGATTTACAGATTTGACTGGTGAAAGAGTGATAGCCCTAAGTAGATTTGATAAATGTAAAAACCAAACAACAACAACAAAAAAGCCGAGATTCAGACTGTGAAGCTCTTTAGCTATAGGATAGACTAGATGAAGCACAAGCTGCAATTTTATTAGAACTTTGTGGGTGCTCACTGTATAAGCAAAATTGATGGATTAGGCTGATGTGGGTGGGACCTGCTGAA
This sequence comes from Rhabdophis nuchalis, assembly GCA_039707465.1. Lineage (NCBI taxonomy): Eukaryota > Metazoa > Chordata > Lepidosauria > Squamata > Natricidae > Rhabdophis > Rhabdophis nuchalis. The sequence goes on along the minus strand of CM077643.1, from coordinate 60,350,262 downwards.
AATAAACTGCCAAATCATTTTGGACATAGCAACTTAGTTTCACTGGATCATATATTATGAGATTTGTAGTGGCAACTTCAAAGATAGTCAGTCAAACTTTCAGCAGCTGGAGCTATTAGATTTAGATGGTGAGTGATATGAGGCAGAGAAAAAAATATAGATTGTTATCTCATACTTGTCCCTCTTGCCATTTAATTTATATCCTTGTCATTATACCTTTTGTAAAAAAAAATGGCTCCCTTTTATTTGGGCAATAATAGAGCAATTAAGAGGACAATCAAAAAGCTCTCTTTCAATAATAGCAAGAGTGTTATTCCCAAATAAAGAGCAGATTTAAGAAACTGCTGTAGGTTTCTATACTGTTGGATTGGTGAGCCATGAGAGGTGGGGGGTAAAGATGGAGAAAGCTTATTTTTCCTTAAGAAAAATGCAGAGCTCCTGAATAATTAATTGATTCTTGCCTTCAGTATATTAACACTATTAATAATATTGTAATTACAATATTATACTTCTTAGGTTAATGACAAAAATCCTTGGAAGCTTCATATTCAAGGCCGAAAGTCTATCAGTTCATAAAACAGCCAATCTGTTTTAGATATACTCCAACTCAAAATAACCATGTTTATGAGATGAGATTTAAACACACGTTTCCATAAAACAATTTTAAAAGGGATGAGAGAAGGCATTCAACCATAGGATTGGATGGTATAGCCAATATATCCAATCATATATTGGATTTTGCAAAGAATCCTTATTAAAAGTATGATAAAGTTAGGGTTAAAGGTTTTCCTTGTCCAGTTGTATCAAACTCTGGGTGAGGGGGCATTACTCATCTCCATTTCCAAACAATGCTGTTACCTTCCCACCAAAGTGATTCTTATTTATCTACTTTCATTTGTATACTTTCGAACTGCTAAGTGGGCAGGAGTTGGAGCAAGTAATGTGGTGTTCAGGTCTCAAATCTGAGTTATCAGCTTTTTGTATCACTTTTAAAAAAAAATATTTTTAGAACAAAACGATACTCCAAGTGTACACATCTCAGGACAAGAAAGCAATTATAATTTAAATGAATTTAACAAGCAAAATTTGTACATGTTAAAAAGGGTTTCGGAAAAAAATAAGGTTGACAAAAAAGCATTTTGTTAGTGAATTTGTTAAGAATGTGGGGATGATGGTTAAACATGGTATGCATGTGTAATAGTATACCCCCTAATCAGAAGAAACAACTGATTTATTTTGTTCTTTGTTAGTTACTTCCTCTTCGATTCAAGATGTGTCACCCTTTAAAAAAATATTCACACAAATGAGAACCAGTGAAAGGAAGAACAGCAAACCTCAGGTTCATATCAAGAAATGTCTTGAAAGAGTATCCATGAAAGAGAACAGGACTATATTCAGAAAATGTTCCAACTTGTGTTATTAGTATATAATTTTTATATAGGACTAATATGTTTCTTTTGATATTCAATGTGTGTCGTCAAAACACTTTCTCATAGGAAAAAAACAGTGCTTGAATCATGGACGAAAAAGCTCTAAAGTTCTTCATGAAAATCAAGAAACTGGATCCCTTAGTCTTCTTAGTTTTAGCCCTACCATCACTGCTTTTAGCTTGGTAAAACTTGCCACCATAGAAGAATCATCACCAAATGTAAACAGGGTTCAATGCCATCTCTCCACCACAGCAAATTACAAATTACTGAGAAAAAGCTAACATTCTTTCACTTCATAGGTAGAATGGAAAATCACCCATATGACTGATCGTAAATGAAAGTCCAGTCAGGAAAAAAAAATCATCTTTTTTCTCCTCACCTTGCCTTTTATATGCCTTCGTTTCCTCATGTTTCAGGCCCTTGTCATTGCACTGACCGCCCCCCCCCCGTTTCTTGATGTGTTCTTTCCTCACTTTTCCCAATTTCCCATGCTCTGTTGGCCTGGATTTGAGTGGCAGCTCGGAGTCTGTAAGCAGGTGTTGTGGAAGTGAAGCGTGCTATTCAGCCAGTACATTAGGTAAAGTAACAGTCTCTTGGGAATGCTAATGCTTACAACTGCATCAGTCCCAACTGTTCTTCAGAGAAGAGAAGAGGGACAATCCTGACCTATTCAGACCAGATGTTTTGGAAAGCTGCCCATTTTTAGCAGGCATAATTGCTGTTAATTTATCAAAAGTGTAATAAGTACCAAGGAAGCAGACTGTTTAGGTGCCAGCACTGAAAAAGAAAAGGGAAATTAGTTGTAGATAACCTGGGCTATGCATACATGCACCCTCTCATTATGGATCTTTTAGACTATTTATTAAATCAGCTAATATAGCTTTTGTTCCAGAAATCTGATTTTGTTTTACTCATGGGTAAAATGAGCAAATCATTTTATTCCTAGTCCAACTAAGGTGTCATGTTCTGTCAAAGTGCACCTTAAGAAAATAGGCAGGTTTTATGAGAGAAAAATCTGAGTGACCTAAAGATATGTGGAAAATCTCAGCATTTAATTGTGGAAGTGTTTAACTTAGAATCCTATGAGTAAAATTTCTCTGTTGCTTCTTAAACAATTTGTTTCGAAGGCCAGAGAATGGATTGGTAGATGATGAGATGGAGAAGATTATGGATGATTTGCTTATATTTGGGCTTTGAAGAATCAGAATAAAAAGAATATCAACATGTTCAAACTTTGATATTAGAGAAGACTCTTGAAAATATTTTGGACAAACTGATGGGTCATCAAAAAAAACCAAACCGTAGTTCTCACTTGAAGTATGAAGGATCAGGCTGACATTAGCCTACTTTGAACACATTATGCAAAGACCTAGCTCTCTGGAAAATGCTCTAATGCTGGAAAAGGTGGAAAGAAAGAGAAGATACCCAGCATCAAGGTGGATGGACCCAGTTACAATGGTGATGAGTGCATCATTAAAAGATCTGAAAGACCATCTTAGGATAAGATCATCAGAAAATCTACTTTTGGGTCACTAATATTTGACAGTCACTTGACAACACATAATCAATCAATTACACATTCAAAGTGCCCCAGTTAATTTCGAAATAAATTTTGATTTCTTATGGCTTGCTCCTCAACAAACCACTTATTCTGCAAATTCCAAGTGCCCAACAATAAATTATTGTTAACATAATGCTATGTTGTTGTCAAAGTATACTGAGTATTTTCAAGTTGGCTTCCTTGGATAGGAAAATGCTTTGTGAGGAGCACATAAGCAAGCAGCTTAAGCAGTTCACCAACAAATGCCATTTCCTTACTGAATGAGAGAGACTTCATGAAGATATTTCAAAATATTCTGCCTCTTCCTCTTCCTCGGTGGGAGGATAGGTGAGTGGAAAAGAAAATACATAATCAACCAACTCGAAAACCTCTCACTAAAATAGATTATGCCTACTGGGAATTATAAGACAAAAATTATTATTACAAAAATTATCCTAGTTTAAGTGGGCAAAATATAACTGATTGTATACGAACAAACAAAGTTGAATTCAAGAAGAGTGAAATGTGCAGCAATGGAAAAATAAAGTGGAAGACTAAAGTACTGTCTTCTTATCTATAATAAATGAGCAAATGAAAATTAGGCATTTGAGGCACAGAACCCTAAGTCCATGAAAATACATAAGCAAATCCCAGTGCCATTTTTCCTAATTCTGAGATATACATATGGACGCACAGACTCTCTCTCTCTCTCTCTCACACACACACACACACACACATTATTTATTTACCTATCCAGCTATCTATCTATAATACAAAATACACACATACATACATACACATCATTATATAAACATGCATTTACTACATTTAAATATTTTGCGAGAACAAAGGTATTTTGCTAATGGTTCTAATTTTTTAAAAGGTCAGATGTATTGAGAACAGAAGCATTTGTTCTCATTATTCTTTCAAAGGACCGGGATGACTGTTAAACAATTTTCAGCTGAGAAACACAGGGACCCTGGCAGTGGAACAGAAATATGGTTGAACCAAAACATTTTGCAGGCTCAAGGGTCTACATTGCCCAATTTGAGGTCTAAATTACATATAATGCTAAATAAGCTACTTGAAATATTTTTGTTTTTGCTTTTTTTTTTCAAATTTAAAGTCACAAATGTTGAGGGGCTTCAATTAATCTGGAATGTCTGCTCAAGGTAAATGGGCTGTTTCTTCCATTACCATGATCATGATATGCACTTTCTCGGTTGAAATTTGGCTTTAGGCCAAACAACATCTGCAAGAAACCATTTTTGTTATGATGGTGCTACAAATTAAACCCTACTTTTCCATGAATTGCCAATACACACACACACATACACACACAAGCTTCAGGAAGGAACCCTCACTAAAATTGTTACAACCGACCCCCAGAGGATCCAAAAGCACAAGCCCAAAAAGTCATGTATCCCACTTTCAGAGAGAGATTATAATGGACATGCAGATACTATTGTTACTTTGGAAATCAACACTATGTGGATGGATTTGAGTGATATACAAAATATATATGTTTGTTACGGGTTTACTAAAAGCAATGTATGGAACCTGATATTTGGATTGCTTATTTTAAGACTTTATTTAGAAGTAGATGGATCATCAACTTTCTGTTGCACATATCACTCACATATATCAGTGATGAAATTTAAAAAAAATTATTACCGATTCTGTGGTGGCTTGGTGAGCATGGCAGGGAGGGATACTGCAAAATCTCCATTCTCACACCATGCCAGGGGAAGGATGCTGCAAAATCTCCATTTCCACCCCACTCTGGGGCCAGCCAGAGGTGGCATTTGCTGGTTCTCTGAACTACTCAAAATTTCCACTACTGGTTCTTCACAACCTGCCAGAACCAGCTGGATTTCACCCCTGATATAGATGTATATACTGTAATTATACATATGCAAATGAATTTTAAGACTTCACCCTATCTTTTCAGTACCTTTATTACTCAGGGACCAAGAATTTGAAGGAACAAGCCAAAGTGCAAAGATTAATACAATACAATAATAATACAATAGCAGAGTTGGAAGGGACCTTGTAGGTCTTCTAGTCCAACCCCCTGCGTGGGCAGGAACCTTATACCATTTCAGACAAATGTCTATCTAACATCCTCTTAAAGACTTCCAGGGTTGGGGCATTCACATCTTCTGGAGGCAAGCTGTTCCAGAGGTTAATTGTTCTAACTGTCAGGAAATTTCTCCTTAGTTCTAAGTTGCTTCTCTCCTTGATTAGTTTCCACCCATTGCTTCTTGTCCTGCCCCCAGATGCCTTGGAGAATAGTTTGGCTCCCTCTTCTTTGTGGCACCCTCTGAGATATTGGAACACTGCTATCATGTCTCCCCTGGTCCTTCTCTTCATCAAACTAGACATACCCAGTTCCTGCAACCATTCTTCATATGTTTTAGCCTCCAGTCCCCCAATCATCTTGGTTGCTCTTCTCTGCACTCTTTCCAGAGTCTCCACGTCTTTTCTACATCGTGGCGACCAAAACTGTATGCAGTATTCCAGGTGTGGCCTTACCAAGGCACTATACAGTGGCATTAACACTTCACGTGATCTAGATTCTATCCCTCTGTTTATGCAGCCTAGAACTGTGTTGGCTTTTTTGGCAGCTGCTGCACATTGCTGGCTCATATTTAAATGGTTGTTCACTAGGATTCCAAGATCCCTCTCACAGTTGCTACTATTGAGCAAGGTACCACCTATACTGTATCTGTGCATTTTGTTTTTCTGCCTAAATGTAGAACCTTACTTTTTTCACAATTGAATTTCATTTTGTTAGATAGTGCCCAATGTTCAAGTTTGTCAAGATCCTTCTGTATCTTAAGCCTATCTTCTGGAGTGTTGGCTATTCCTGCCAGCTTGGTGTCGTCTGCAAATTTGATGAGTTCCCCATTTATCCCCTCATCCAAATCATTAATGAAGATGTTGAAGAGTACTGGGCCTAAAACAGAGCCTTGGGCTACTCCACTGCATACTTCCTTCCATGTAGATGCAGTTCCATTGAGGACTACACGTTGAGTGCGGTTGGTCAGCCAGTTACGAATCCATCTGATGGTGATGCTGTCTAACCCACATTTTTCTACTTTATCTAATAGTAGGTTATGGTCTACTTTATCAAATGCCTTACTGAAGTCCAAGTAAATTATATCAACAGCATTCCTCTGGTCCACTAATTTTGTCACTTTGTCAAAGAATGCAATTAGATTAGTCTGGCATGATCTGTTTTTGACAAACTCATGTTGGCTTTTGGCTATTACTTTGTTTGCTTCTAGGTATTCGCTTATTTGTTGCTTAATTATCTTTTCCAGAATCTTCCCTGGTATTGAGGTCAGGCTGATGGGTCTATAGTTTCCTGGATCTATTTTTTTTTCCTTTTTTGAAGATGGGAACCACATCAGCTCTTTTCCAGTCTTCTGGCAGTTCCCCGGTGCTCCAGGATCTCTGAAAGATATAGCTCAGTAGCTCTGAGATCTCGTCTGCCAGTTCCTTCAGAACCCTGGGGTGTAATCCATCCGGTCCTGGTGATTTGAACTCGTACAGGGCAGACAGATGCTCACTTACCATTTTCTTCCCTATTTCAACTTGTGTTCCTAATCTGATTTTTGTGGTGCTATTTTTGATTGGTTGGACTGTTTTATCCCTTTGTGTAAAGACAGATGCAAAAAATGAGTTAAATAGTTCTGCTTTCTCCCTGTTGCTTATCATCTTCTTGCCATTTTCTCCCAGCAGTGGACCAATTGTTTCCTTAACTTTTTTCTTGTTTTTAATATGTTGGAAGAAGCTTTTTTTGTTATTTTTTACTTTTTTGGCAAGCCTTTCTTCATTGCGAGCCTTAGCTTTCCTCACTTCATCTTTCCCTTTGCCTTTTGCCAAATATTACTTTCCATTGGAGATGCGATTGATATCTATAAGGAAAACAACATTTTAATAAAATAGAATGCAAAAAAGAAAGTTTCGCCTAGTCTTTTCGTTGGTTTAGCACAAGTTAAAAAATTTTTTTTATAAAAGCCTTCAGTTAAAAAGTTTTACTATCATCAATATATCAAATTATTATTCATATTTTTATCATTTTGTCATATGATTTGCTAATGTTTCTGAAAGTTTGTAAACTGTCTTGATATTATTTTAAAAAGATGTTCTGTTTCAAATAAAGTAAATGAATGACTCAATGAGGGGAAAAATGCAGCTGGAGTTCAACAAGTGATTAGTTGTTTTTTTCATTAGAATGCTTGGATATGAGACTGCCTGGGAAATAAGTTGTTAGACCTTTTGGCAATGGTTTTGAACACCATGGCAAAATGATGTCAGGGTCAAATCTATTGGTAGTTATAGCAAAACAACTGCATTTCTGCATTTTTCATTAGCAAAAATATTCACCATTTATTTATAAAATTTATATGAATTACTGTAGGTATAATTTGCAAATTCTGTGTAAAAAGTAGTATTGTGACAGGGATGGTTGCATTTGTAAGAGAAATCCCTGGGAAAAAACCCCAGAATATTTACAAAATTTGCCCATAAAAACATTAACATTTTAAACATCTTACCTAATGGAAATTTATCCTGGGAAAAACAACAATAGAAGGATTTGTTTTTAAAATGTTTGTAGTATGTAGAATTTGCATTGAAATTTGTGTAATAGCAATAGCACTTATATACCATTGTATATAACCCTAACCAATCTCGGAAGGATGGTAGAGTGAATCATCCTTGAGCCCTATCAGTATTGGACTCCAGGCTGTGGGCAGAGTTAGCCTGCAAAATGACATTCTAACCAATGTGGTTAGTGGGCTCCTGTATGCCTTGTTTTACTTGTGAAATTTCTGTTAAAATATTATTACTTACTATAATTTAATTTAATTTAATATAATTTACTGGACATAAATCTTCTGTTCATTAGGTAAAGCTTCAGATTAAAAATGAATGTTTACAGATTTTATAATAAATATAAAACCACTTTAGAAACCGAGCAATGACAATGCTTCCACATTATTTTTTCAATAAAATAGATCATGTCTACCCTGATCCGCTCATCCCTGTACCCCTGCTAGCCCTATTGAGCTTTCTGCATGGAATTATGACCTTCAGGCTGAAATGTCTTGGCAAACCTATAGTGGATAATACATTAAATAAATCTTGGTCCTTGAACATGACTTCGTAGTGTCAGAATCAGATGGTAAGAACAAACTGGAGACAACGATAGCCTTGTTGGAGATCCTTACACCAGGACTTCCAGACATAGTTCATATCCTCCCCTAAAATGCAGAAGCAAAGGATATGATGTTGCTAATCTTTTTGCTCAGCTGCTGCAATTTGTGTGTGTGTGTAGGGGGGGGGGTTGCTTTAAGATGCAACATCTTTCTGGAAACCAGGCTTAGGTACATTGCTATGTGATCTATTGAAGAGTTCAGTTGCCTCAGCTCTGTGCTGAAATATCACTCTTGTTAGAGGCCTTATGTGTCTGTTTCTCCACAACACACCTGATTGTCAGCTGTAAGGAAAGCTGTCTTGACTTCCACCTTCTCATTCTCATTTTGTCTTATACAAGGACTGTTAGGCAGTGCTTGACTTTCAGGTCACAGGTGTGAAATACAACAGGGATAAGTGAATTTTTGGATTTCCCTTTTCACTGGGAAAAAAAATCCTATTCTGGAAATGAAATGGTATTTTAGAGCAATCAAAACACATTTCCCGTGTTTCTTTGCAGTTTATTTGCTCCTTATTCTGATAATATTTAGCAAAGGTCACTCTGTTTTGAAGGAAAAGAATTTGTGACTTGAAGAAAACACTTCTTCTTTAGTTACTGCCTTCATTACATCCTGCACATCGCTGTGCATAGAAAACATCCCATATGGTTCAACTAAGCTGGAGGGCTTGCTACCAACCATGTTTTAAAAAGCAGATGTTACTAATCTTCAAAATATTACATAAATGATGTCATCCTTAATTGACAATGGTTGGACTTCATCAATTCCTTTCAGGAATATTTCCTCCTATTCCTCTCTCTCTCCTTTTTCCCATTTAAATGAAAGCACCCTCCCCCCCCTTAAAGAGAGCATGGCTCCAGAAGGCCAGGTCATTATTAGCACACAATTCACTTGCAAAAAATGGCATATCCTGCAGAGGGACACAAACATCTGTTCTGCATGAGGAATCTGAAAGAGCTTCTTTATAAATGAGGAAAAAAGAGAAGTTTCTTAAATCCAAAATTCTTACATTCATATTTTCACATCCAAACCACTCACTTAAGCAAAAAGCAAAACAATTGTTGTCCTATGACTCTAAGCATTTTCTGATAGTTTCTCACCCAAAGAATCTTCACTTTTGCAAGGTAGCTGCATTGTGTGCCCCAAAACCAAGTACTACTTGATTATTTCTTTTCTCATTAGCCTACAATTTAAAAAGATAACCTACAAATAAAAAACTTCTCTAATACCTATTATGCAAGCAGCATTATTACTTTAGAATAGACAAGAGCTGGAAGAGACCTTGGAGGTCTTCTAATCCAGTCCCCTACTCAAGCAGGAGATCCTATACCATTTCAAACAAGTGGCTGTCCAGTCCCTTCTTAAAAATCTCCAGTAATGAAGCACCTAAGATTTTGAAGGCTAGCTGTCCCACCGGTTAATTGTTCTCACTGTTAGAAAGTTTCTTCTTAATTTCTCCTTGATTAGTTTCCAACCGCTGCTTCTTGTCCTGCCCTCTGGTGCTTTGGAGAATAATTTGACCCCCTCTTATTTATGGCAGGCCCTCAAATTTTATTTTATTTTATTTATTCAATTTATATACCGCCCTATTCTCCCTGGTGGGACTCAGGGTTGTGCACAGAAAGATAAAAACCCACAACACATACAAAATATAAAATAGCATTAAATTATTAGAACTGTGCTAAAATAGTTAAGATAATTTAAAAGTTAAAACAATTAAATATCAAAAATTAAAAGTTATACCCTTAGTCTATGCCAGGCCGGCCAGATGGAAGAAATGTGTTTTTAACATCCGACGGAAGAGGCGTAGGTCCATGATGGTACGAATATCGAGGGGCAGATCGTTCCAGAGGGCTGGGCCCGCCACAGAGAAGGCTCTTTCCCTGGGAGTCACCAGCCGGCATTGACCGGCAGACGGCATCTTGAGGAGGCCCATTCTGTGGGAGTGGACAGGTCGAAGGGAGGTATGTGGCAAGAGGCGGTCTCGCAAATAGCCAGGACCTGTGCCATGGAGCGCTTTAAAGATGGTTACTAACACCTTGAAGCGCACCCGGAAGACCACAGGCAGCCAGTGCAGCTCGCGCAGGAGAGGTGTTATATGGGAGTACCATGAGACTCCCAGGATCCCCCGCGCGGCCGCATTCTGTACTAGTTGGAATCTCCAGGTGCACCTCAAGGGGAGCCCCATGTAGAGAGCATTACAGTAGTTCAGGCAGGAGATAACGAGGGCTTGAGTGACCGTGCGTAGGGCATCCCAATCTAGAAAGGGATGCAACTGGCGTATCAGGTAAACCTGATAAAAAGCCCCCTTAGCCACAGCCGTCACATGGTCGTCCAAGGACAGCCGCGAATCCAGGAGGACGCCCAAGTTGCGAGCCCTTTCCGCGGGGGCTAATGACTCGCCCCCGATAGCCAGCGTGGAGTTAACTGGCTATATCGAGATGCCGGAAAGCATAGCCACTCGGTCTTGGACAGGTTGAGTCTGAGTTTGTTCCTCCCCATCCAGACCCGCACAGCCTCCAGACACTGAGACATTACTTCCATGGCATCGTTGGGGTGGCCAGGGGTAGAGATGTACAGCTGAGTATCATCAGCGTACTGATGGTATTCTACCCCAAAGCCACAGATGATCCCACCCAGCGGCTTCATATAGATGTTAAACAGGAGGGGCGAGAGGACCGACCCCTGAGGTACCCTGCATAAGAGGGGCCTCGAGGTCGATCTCTGCCCTCCCGTCAACACACATTGCGACTGGTCAGAGAGGTAGGAAGAGAACCACTGCAGTACAGTGCCATATTCCAATATTGGAACACTGCTATCATGTCACCACTAGTTCTTCTTTTCTCTAAACTAGCCAAACCCAAATCGTGCAACTGTTCTTTATATGTTTTAGTCGACAGGCATTTTTTGCGCACCGAACCGACAATAATGCCGACAGCAACCCACCTCTGCCCTACACCACTTCAGACAAATGGTTATCCAACATTTTCTTAAAATCTTCCAGTGTTGGAGCACTCAGAAAACTTGTCAATCTGGGAAAACGCAGACAATTTGAGGCTCTTCGGTGTGTTTTCAACTATAGCTCCCATTATGCCCAGTAAATTCAATCTATAATTAAACTATAACTTTAAACATCTGGAGGACCTCAAACTGCCCAATTCTGCATTATATCTGACCCATCTAACAACCTGATGATAAATTCAAAGCCTTTGAAGTACAAGTCTATATTAATAAAAGGTCCAAATTAATAGAAAATGCAGAACATGAAAGCAAAGCAGGAAGTGGTTGAAAAGTCTGTTTATTTCAAGGCAGTGATTCTTCACCATTAAAATGAGATTTCAGAAACCCTAGAAATGATGGAGGATAATACAGCATGTGCATGTGTGGTTTTGTATGTATGGCATTCTTTCAGGTTACATAGTTATTTTTAGCTGGTCCTTAACAGTGTATCTGGGAATGAGGAAATTCACCTGATCCCTGAGACCATGACATTTCCCTGAAGGGCGCCCTAAGGGAAAAATGGGGGGAAAGCCTAAAGCATGGCTATTGAATCAAACTTGTTTATACTGAAAGCAGCAATGCAAACAGTGAAATTATTTAACAAAACCTCTGCTAGAATATTAAGATAATTGGGAGCACATTTGAAACAAAAACAAAACAATTAATCTTGTATGACTCTGCTTTGAGTAAACTTGAACAGTGTAGTTAGAGATCTATATAGTTTCTACCCGCCTCAACTGCCCAAAGGAGCAGTCACTGCATTTTCTCTTTTTCTGAAATCCATTGACAGATGCAAGAAGTCAGGAGAAGAGACTGGACCATGCACATTTCTTCCACCTCCAGGATCCACTATCAAATGCATCTCTTCCCTCTTCTTGTGATCAGAGTAGAAGAAAGAGAGAGAGAGATGTTTTTGTCTGTTGGGATATCTGGTTGATAAACTCACAGACTCAGTGAATGTCTAAGAACACAAGGATTCTCTATCGGCATGTCTCCCAATCCAGTGTGTTTAACCCTTTTAATCCTGTAGCATACATGATTTCATGAAGAAAATAAGTAAAAGTGGGGCTTTTCCATTGATTGATTGAGAGAGATTTCAGCAAGAAAATACATTACATATTTTGCATATGTGCCCAATCAGATACTCTGATGCTGCCATGACCCTGATGGTGGGGACTCTGGGATTATTCAGATACTAGCTATACCCGGCCATGCGTTGCTGTGGCCCAGTCTGGTTAAATGGCCAACCAATCTGTGTGTAGATTTACACCTGCACACATACACCACCACCATATAACCCCCAACCTACCTACCTACTGTGTTTCTCCCTCTCTATCCTATCCCTCTACCTACCTACCTACCTACCTACCTACCTACCTACCTACCTACCTACCTACCTACTATATTTCTTCCTTTCTCCCTCTACCTACCTACCTACCTATTTACTGTATTTCTCACTCTCTATCTATCACTCTATCTACCTACCTACTTACCTATTGTGTTTCTCCCTATCTATCTATCCACCTACCTACCTACCCTACCTACCTACCTTATTTCTCCCTCTCTATCTATCCCTTTATCTACCTACCTACTGTAATACAATAATACAATAGTAGAGTTGGAAGGGACCTTGGAAGACATCTAGTCCAACCCCCTTCCTGCCTAGGCAGGAAGCCCCTATACCATTTCAGACAAATGGCTATCCAACATCTTCTTAAAGACTTCCAGTGTTGGGGCATTCACAACTTGTGGAGGCAACTTCTGTTCCACTGATTAATTGTTCTAACTGTCAGGAAATTCCTCCTCAGTTCTAAGTTGCTTCTCTCCTTGATTAGTTTCCACCCATTGCTTCTTGTTATGCCCTCAGGTGCTTTGAAGAATAGCTTGACTTCCTCTTCTTTGTGGCAACCCCTGAGATACTGGAAGGCTGCTATCATGTCTTCCCTGGTCCTTCTTTTCATTAAACTGTATTTCTCCCTCCCGCTCTCTCTCTATGGGCCACCTGGGAATTTCCTATCTTAGTGCCTTATTTTGGCCCTAAGAGGCTTCCATATGTTGCTGAGGAAATGACAGTTGAAAAGCAGCCTGATGGGCGGGGCTACAGGGAGGTGAAAACCTGATCAGTGGGTACAGTTTACATTTGTGTACCTTGCACATGACACACGTGTGCTAGGCACAAAATGAGTATGTATTCTATTATCGAAAGTCCTTGGGAACATTGTGTGAAAATTTGAGGTAAATTGGTCCAGTAGTTTTTGAGATTAGCTGCTTCGTACAAACTATTTTACATTTTTATTTATATAGATTGAACTGTAACTTCTAGCATCCCTCCTCATTGATCATACTGCTTGGATAACTAGGAACTAGAGTTAGTTAGGAAGGGATGCGGTGGCTCAGCGACTAAGTCGCTGAGCTTGTCGATCAGAAAGCTTGGCAGTTCGGCAGTTTGAATCCCTAGCACTGCATAGTGGAGTGAGCTCCCATTACTTGTCCCAGCTTCTGCCAACCTAGCAATTCAAAAGCATGTAAAAAATGCAAGTAGAAAAATAGGGACCACCTTTGGTGTGAAGGTAACAATGTTCCGTGCACCTTCAACATTTAGTCATGCTGGCAATATGACCATGGAGACATCTTCAGACAGCACTGGCTCTTTGGCTTTGAAACTGAGATGAGCACCGCCCCTAGAGTCAGGAACGGCTAGCACATATGTGCAAGGGGAACCTTTACCTTTTAAAGTTTCAAAACATTAGCAGGACCACAGGGTTTCCAGCCTTCTCTAGCAGCAGTGATATCATCATGTCCTCATATACTTTCATATTATTTTGATAAAAGTAGGAAGAAGTTGCCAGTCATCCTTGCAAAGATTTTATACTAATGCTGTCCCAGCATTTTATGAAGGTTATTATTTCCCTTGAAAGAGATGTGATTTTTCTATATATCATCTTGGTTAATCTTTTAAAGACTAAACGCAATTGGTATGCAAGGGCAAAAACAGAAAAGAGACAAAGAAAATGGAGCAAGTTTAAATCCCACCCACCCCAATTTCTTATTTCTCTCTTTGCCTACATCTCTCTTTCTTCTTTCAAAACTGTTGGAGACTTCCTTATAACACAGGGCCAGCAGGTCTCACAATACATTAACAGTATTTGATAGCAGGTTCTTGCTGTAATCATTGACAAACTCAACAGCATACAGTACGGTTCCTTTTAAAATAATTTTAAATAAAAACTTAGTTTTGTATGCCTTAATTTCAATTGGCCATTGGTCCAGTCTTCTATTTATGCATGTGTAGAGTTTTAATCTTTTAAAATTACATTTTACAAGTGCTGAGATTCTGTGGTTTCATCAGATCTGGGAAGATTTTAAAAAGCTTTTTCAGAACTAAGTTTATTTTCAGAAACAGATCTCTATGAATGGCCTCTGCAAGGACTTAAAAAAAGAAAAAGGAAACCGAAAATATATTCTGATTATACCTAATTTTACTTCCCAATTCTATGTATAAATATCAAAATATAGAGAGCATGATCTAAAATTCTTTTTCCAGGTAGTGCAAGTTATTAAAACTCCATATCTAAAGACATAAAGAAACAGCAACCCCACTGTGGATTCTTTAATTGTGTTTTTCAGCAAACTGATTTAAAGTTCCCTGGGGCACATATAGTGTAGGATTGTGACATATCACACCAAGTTAAGTCAAACTCAAAATGTTATGTGATATGACAAGATGTAAAGCACATGATTAACGCATCCACTGGGAAGCTTGCCTTTAAGAAAACCATGTAGCAAAGAAGCTCTGAACTCTCTGAAATAAACATGGGGCTTTAAGAAAAAAAAAGGCATGAAAAAGAGAGAGAGAGAAGGAAAGGCTAGACTAGGTCACAGTCTTCACCGTCGCTGTAGGGAATCCAAATGTCAGAACTGTTCCTATAATTGTGCTGGCCAACAAAAAGAAGCCAATACACTGCTCTATTATTAGTGCCACTTTGATGACAGCCACACAATACAGCACACACACAAAAAAACCATAAATAAATAAGCAAATAAGATATTTATCTGTCTCACATTTATACCTTCCTTTTTCCCCCTAGAAACTCAAAGTGCTCTGGGCCCTTAAATCCACTTTTGTAACAGCATGAATGTTTTCTAAACCCAGCCAAACTTTTTGTTCTTATGTATTGCATTTCTGTTCTGTATTTCTGGCAGGTAATTTAAATGGTTGTTCTTTGTTCCTTTTGCATACTTATAATCGGCTTGAGAGGTAGATCAGGTTAAAGCCCATAACTATCCAAACCTCTCCAGACACCTTCAGAACTAAAGAGGAAAGTGATTCTACAAGTGCTTGAATCACTAAGTCATATTGGCCCTAAACATTTAAATCAATTAAGTGGGTGATTACAGTTAGCGTAAACGGACATGATTAAAATAAGATCTCTGAAAAGCTTTGTGAAAAGGATTTAGGTTACTTCTCCATTCTTAGTCAATTGAAAGCTGTTTCAAGTGGGCTAGTTTTATTTTTCAGATGTTCATTTCACCAAACATTCTGAAAATTTAGACTTCCAAATAACCCACTTGTGGTTTGAAAAATGAAGCTAGGATTCCAAAAAATATATAATAGCAATTCAGAAAAGCACAACACAATCAAGACATATTGTGATCAATGAGGATCTTACTTTGATTTCTAATGGGACATAGTGGGAATGTATATAAAAATAGCTCAAGCATCTGGCTAATTCATTTAATTGAAAGAAGAGTGAATCTAATCACTTAATGTAGTAATATATAGCCCATACACATGGCCTAGGACCAGACTGTATGGCTCCCGGTCAAGCAATCTGCAATCTGGGAGCCTTTCTTCCCAAATCCAAACAACTGGTAATAAGCACGCTGAAAAAGAAAGTATTTTGCCAGCCAAAAACTTGCATACCAATCATGCACAGTGCCCAACAACCCTTACTATTAGCCAAACTGGCAATGGTTCCTGGAAGGTGCATATCAGCAGCATCAGCAATAAAGAGATACTGCCTTATATAATATTACGCGCAGATTTTCAAATTTTGTATCTGACAATGTAATGTACAGATTATGGTTATTTGAACATTATAGTGCCAATCACACAGGAAAGAGGCTTTTAAGCTAACACAAGCCAGTGCAAGAAGAAAGCTTACTCAGTTCCATGGGACTCACTTCCTTCAGGTATGTGTATGTAGAGCTGCAACCTTAACATTCATGTCCTTGGGATGATTTCTAATTAATGTACACAAAATGTTATTGGCTGTGGCAATATAAAATTAACATGAGTGATACCTGGGGATGAATGATTTTTATTGCATCATAAATGGCAACAAGTAATTAATATTGCCAATAAATCCTAAATACACATGCACACATATAATAGAAAATCCCATGGAAATTAAGAATTCATTAAAAAGCATATGCAAAACTCAGAAGGTGAAAATAGCCTCCCTTCTTTGGTCTCTAGTGAGGAATACACAGAAGTGTGATAAGAATTGTAAACAATATTACACAGACAACGAGTAAACCCACAAATAAAGCAATAAATGTTAATCAAGAGGTTGGATTTAATGGCCTAAAGAGCCCTTCCAAATCCATGATTTTAATTCTATAAATTGGCAGTTGTACCAATATAGTGTGTATGTGTGTACTGACTACAGACGAAGCCTGAGATATCTAAGGATATACATGGAAGAAAGGGCTGTTGGCTTTTACTTATTTCTGTGTTTTATTAAGATTTATATGGGTTTAATTTTGTTAAAGTGTATGTGGGTTTTAAAATGGGTAGAAAATAAGCTAAGCAGACTCTTTCTCTCCCTAGAATCCTAGATGTCCTGTAGGTTGCATCTCAGAATGGCTAGAATTGCCTCTAGACCAGTGATGGCAAACCTTTTTCGGCTGCCATGCCAAAAGTGGGGGGGAGCACAGGGGGGTCATGCACAGGTGTGCCACATCCATAATGCTATGCACTTGACCCCCCCCCACTTCAGAGCATGCACATTCGCACAATCAGCAACTCCTCCCCCACTTTTGCCATGGTTTTTTCACCTTCCCCAGGCTTCATAGACTTTCTAGGAGCCTGGGAAAGGTGAAAACAGCTCCCCCCACTGATGCCCCCCGCCCAAGGCCTCAGGAGCTTCCCTGAAGCCCCTGGAGGATGAAAAACGGACATACTGGGAATCCGGAAGTTCAGGAATGGTGACTTCCGGTTTGACTGTAGTCCCAATTTTTGACCTCTGGAGTCTTAAGGAGGCTTCCATGAATGCTCCGGAGGGCAAAAAAACAGACCTATGGACAAACCGGGAGTCACTACTCCCAAACCTCTGG
The DNA here is from genome assembly GCA_039707465.1 of Rhabdophis nuchalis. Classification (NCBI taxonomy): domain Eukaryota; kingdom Metazoa; phylum Chordata; class Lepidosauria; order Squamata; family Natricidae; genus Rhabdophis; species Rhabdophis nuchalis. The sequence continues at coordinate 60,332,728 of CM077643.1, read as the reverse complement.
GTTCCCCATAGGGCTGATTTTCAACCTCTGGAGCCTTCAGGGGCCTTCAGGAGGCTTCCCTGAATGCTCTGGAGGGTGAAAAACGGTCCTAAGAGCAAACTGGAAGGGTGAAAAATGGCTTCAAAAGAAGGCCGAAGTCAGCTGGCCTGCACGTTGGCCAGATGGCAGGGCAAAGCTTCTCTTGCCACATGTCGGAAATGGTATAGGGTCCCCTGTTTGAAGAGGGAGTGAATTAGAAGACCTTCACAGTCCCTTCCAATTCAGTTGTTCTGTTATATACTCAACCAAAGTACAGCTAAATATGGAACCTGTGATCCTGCTTGATGCGGGTCCTGATCATACTGAATGTCTGGAGCTTGGGACATTCAGTATGAATGGGAAGAACAGGGAGTGGGACTTTTCACTGTTCAGTATGTTCATCTGAATGTTGAATAGTCCCAAGGAGCATGAAAAACCTCCAAGTGAGTCTGTTAACCATAGTCAATAGCAATTCTTACAGCTATACTTTAGGGTTATATTTCTAATATGGAAAAACATATTTGGGGGACAGATCAGATAATTTGAAACAGATATTTTTGGATTTTTAAAAATCCACATATAGTGGAAAGAGTGGGACTAATTTTTCTACTCCATTTCAAAACTTTTCACACAATTATAATCCCAATCTATTTCTCCTGAACTTTTATGCAATGCAGATGCATGTATACAAAAGTGGCTCCTGAACATTCAATCTATCCTCTCATTTCCTGGATGTTCCATGAAATATGGAGGATACCTATATTAGTAATCATGACTATCCTGTTCCAAGTGGTGTCCCATGCTCTACTCCTGCCTGTGAAATCCTTCCACCTTAAATACACAGTCCTGTGTTTCACGTCCATATATTGTAACTCCTCCCACCTTGCCTTTTAAGAGGCCACTGGTTACACCTTCAAGATCATCTCAACAGCCCGGAATCATCTCTCCCTACTTTCTTTTTGAGAGGCCTTTGATCTCACCTGTTATATTGGAACCTTCACCCTCACATTATTATCACATATTCCAGATCCATGCCTGATTGTCCTTTTTATCTCTACCTTTCACCTGACACCTCGATATTCATTGCCATTCCCCTCCTGGGGTAGACCATCTGTTAGATAGCCATTTGTCTGAAATGGTATAAGGTTCCTGCCCACGCAGGGGGTTGGACTAGAAGACCTACAAGGTCCCTTCCAACTCTGCTATTGTATTGTATTATTGTATTGTATCTAGTCCAGGTGGGGCTATATTCTTGGTCTAGCATATTCCCTATGTTAGGATTTTCCCTTTCACACAATTACAATCTCAGTCTATTTCTCCTGAACTTTTAAGCAATGCAGATATACAGTATAGTGGCAAAAAGAGCACACATGTATGCACACTCACAGTACCTGTTGTTATTTATAAAAGATACTACCACTGAAAAAGGTAAAGAGGCATTAGATAGATCTATCTCCATATCAGAATGTCCTTTATAATTATCCCATCACTAATCAACATTAGTCACAGGGAAGAGTAACTTAACCTTAGTCATATGGTTACATTGTGATGCCTCATGAGTTGTCTTATCTGATTAGCCTGACTATGGATTACTTTATACCACATCAAATAATACTGAATTAATGTCTTAATTTCTGCTTGAATGTCCAGTTATGTCCTGTTTGAACCTCAAAATTCAATTCAATTCAATTCAAATTTAATTTGTAAACCGCACCCTCTCCCCAAAGGGACTCGGGGCGGTGCACAGGAGATTAAAAAACATACAAACATAGAAACATTTATAAATATCTAAAATCAAATTAAACCAACTATATCCCTGTGCTAAAAACCTAAGATCCTTAAAAAAACCTTAAAACCCAGTTAAAACAAATTTACATATTCAGACTAAGGCTGGAACGGTAGATCAGGTCAGGCCGGCCTGTTGGAAGAAGTGGGTCTTAAGCTTTTGACGGAAGGAGCAGAGGTCCAAAGTTGTTCTTTTTATATATATATATTGAAAAAGTTTTATTGGTTTTACAATTTTCAATAGGATAGGGTAAGGGATACAAAGAAATTTTGAGAGCATTCACGTCAAAGTCGTCGGCCCTACCGGGACATCAAAGTAGATCATTAATAAAAAACATTTTCCATACACTACAAAGTGAAAGCAAGTCCATATTTCTAAGTTCTCAGTTCTATGCTGTCAGTCATTTACAAAAATCCAGATGCACATGTTATATTATACAATATTATTCAAAAAATCAAGGCAAAGTTATTTTTTAGATCTAAGTCTCTTGGCAATTGTATCTTCTATCTCTCCTTCCAGGCCCCCAGCGGGTGGGGCCGTGGCCCCCCCTGCCCCCTCTGGATCTTCCCCCAGGACAGAGGAATGTTTTTTAAGAAAGGCTTCCGCCTCAGCAACTGTTTTAATCCTCACTCTTCCTCCTTCCCAGAACACCAGCATCCCTTCGGGCATCACCCACCTGAACCAGATCCCGTGGTCAAACAATTTTTTGGACAAGAAGGAAAATTTCCTTCTTGCTTCTCTAATCTTTCTTGGGATCTGCTTCAGGATGGCAACCTCCTTTTGTTGGTAAATTAACGGACCTCCTCTTTGCACTTTCAAGATTTCCTCTCTGGTTGACCTTCTAACAAATTTAACATGTATCTCTCTGGGTACTTCATTTATCCTGGCATATGCAGAGTTTATTCTGTAGGCTAGGTCAATGTCCCCCCTGATCTCATCCTTAGGTTTATGTAAATAGTCTGCTATAATTGTGCTCGAAGTTGTTCTTAACTCGGGGGGTAGGTTGTTCCAGAGAGTTGGGCCCACCACAGAAAAGGCCCTTCCCCTGGGCGTCGCCCGCTGGCATTGCCTAGTGGACGGCAACCGGAGAAGTCCCTCTCTGTGGGAGAGAACCGGTCGAAGGGATGTGTGGGGCAGGATGCGATCTCGCAGATAACCTCTTGCTATCTTTTTTTTTTTTTAAGTCAACAAGAAGTTTTATGATTTTTTCCCCTTTTTTTCCCTATAACGCCCACTTAGCCTTCTTCTGTGAAATTTGTCAGAGATAATCATGGAATCGTGAGTCTATCCTTTAGGACATTAAGTTTAATACCTTGTTTAGTGTCACAGGGACACTAAACTAATTTAATTTGGTTTTTATATTTTGTATATTGCTATGTTTATATATGTTTTTTAAATTTCCTGTGCACCGCCCCGAGTCCCTTTTGGGAAAGGGAGCGGTATATAAATTTAATAAAGTCAAAGTCAAAGTCAAAATCCAGACAAAGCGTCATGACATATGTCTGTCTAGTTCCACATGGTCATATGTAGTGAGGACTCCATAGAGGCTCTCTGAACCACAAATTTTATCTAACTCTATCTGGAGTAAAATATTAATGGATACTTTTTAAAAAGTTAAGGAAGCATAATAGAACACACACACGTTCCAATTTTCCTGAAATGCAATATCCCTTATTCCTTTATAATAGTCTAGCTATCCTTAAAAAAAGTGAAGTATTACTGTCATTTTAGTGTTTCCCATTGTCACTTCCTGCAAATTGTGCTGAAGAACTATGGAATGAATCAGACCAGATGCCTTGCAGATTGACCTACAATGGATCATTTACAGAGCAATATAACTGTCTGAACCACAAAATGGTGAGGAGGTCTGTACTTGTAGCTGCACTGGAAAAATGATGTTTTGCAAAGGAACTACTTCTGATAGTTCTTATATGACTAGTGGATTCACATGTTTAACAAGATACCTAGCCAGGATGGTCATCCCTTTCTGCTGAGTGTGCAGCTTTAGGACAAAAGCACATGAAGCTGTGAGAGAGAAAGGAAACACCCATTTAGCTTAGCTGAATCTATCCTGCTGATTAATGGGGTGGCGGTTCTTGCAGCCAGATCTCATTCACATCCATTATTTCATATCTGAAATTTGTTTATCAGTGGCCACTCAGCAAAAGTTAGCTTATAAAAGCCATGGTGGTGCGGTGGTTAGAATACAGTACCACAGACTAACTCAGTGCTCACTCTAGGAGTTTGATTATAAGTGGCTCAAAGATGATTCCACCTTCCATCCTTCTGAGGTTGGTAAAATGAGGACCCAGACTGCTGGGGGCAATATGCTGACTCTGTAAACCGCTTACAGAAGATTGTAAAGTACTATGGATCGGTGTATAAGTTTGTATTATTGCTATTGCTATTACTTGCATGTTCCAAGAGTAAACAAACAAAAACTTCAGGATCTTCCAATTTATTTAAATATTAACACTCCATTGTACAAGAGGGCTGAAAAACAGATGAAAAAGAGTGATTTATTTATTTTTATTTATTTATTCAATTTATATCCCGCCCTTCTCCAACAGGACCCAGGGCGGCGCACAGGAATCTTAAAACAGTACACAAAAATAATACAAAATACATAAATTTAAAAAGCTATTAAATAACACAAAACCTGCGCTAAAACCAAATTAAAATCCCTCATTTAAAACTGTCTAGTATTAGTCCCAGCGGAGGCTATGTTAGGCCGGCTTGATGAAATAAGTGTGTTTTTAAACAACGGCGGAAGAGGCGGAGGTCAGTGATAGTGCGGAGTTCAGGGGGTAGGTCGTTCCACAGGGCAGGGCCCGCCCTTCTGATACCAGAAGTAGCCTACACAAAGCAGTCCTTGCTGATAAAGAACCCAGAATGCAGTTTGTAATTTACAAAAACTGGATTGTAAATAGAAATCCATGCACTAGTTCTCACAGATCTATGCATTTCTGAATCAACTTCACTTCTCTGTAACATAAGAAACTCATAAACTCATCTGAGCTATTAGAGTTCTCACATCAGGAATATGTGTTTTCATATTTTAGTATATGTGAAGTTTTGAGTTAGTATCGTGTATCTGCTAACTAGGTCTTACACATTTCTCTGAACTATCCTTATGCCACATCATGAACATTATTCCCATGTGTAGCTATTTATTCACTTATGGAACAGTACAAGAAATCAAAACCCATTTGTTATACATAGTTGTGGCATAGACACTGCTGTCCACTTTGGCCAATACAGGAATGATACGATCAGCACTGTGGGAAACTTTGATTCTGCAACCCAGTGGATCATGTGTCATTTGACAGCTGCTTGAGCTGGACGTAGTTATATGGTATGGAGCAAAATAAAAGACAAACCCATGTCAGCTAAAATATACATAACTGGGCATATTTCTCTAAATTCAGGACTATTGGGTTTCCCACTTATTAAGGCACCTTCAGTCTTCTTGGCCTCTACTTCTGGCTTTAAACAGTGCTGTTTATGCGAGCCTAACACTTACTGAATTGGTGAGAAATTATGGGAAGTATTAAGCGAAGGGGGATTTTGCTGAAGGTTTTGGAAGACACAAATGACAGTGTAACTGAGAAGAACTCTTTCGCTGGCAGCTCAAGAAATGACACCATTAGAGCATGATTTAAAAGGGACCATAAAATATTAACATCTTCTATGTCAAACTTACAGCTAATTTTCCCATCCTAGGAATGCATTCTGTTGGCTATGCAGATTTTAAAAATATTGCATTATTAGATTGTCCCCACCTCTGCCTTATTAGTGTGTTTGCATGCAAATTGCTATAGGAGTTAATGCCTCCTAATAAGACAGAGGAAATGATTACATTATCAATTTTTAATCACAGATACAATTTTCACAACTTAATCTATGTCTCCATTTTAAAGTCTGTAATAAGAGACAGTTTACTTTTGATTTTACACCACTATTGCATAGCTGTCATCATTCCTTTTCATTGCTAACTAATATATCTCACTTATTTTATCAGAGTGTTTAGTATGGAGATGTGGTGGAGATTGCCTTTAATAATGTTTCCAATCATGCTTAACTTTGTCATTTTGCACACCCAAAACAGCCAGACAGCCATATATGGCAGACCATAAAAAGATGTGATAAATTCCTTCATTTTGCCAAATGATGGACTTGAGATTGTAGGAATGCAAATCGAATGTATTATTTATTGCCACAAAACTCACATGTACATTATAGGTGATGACTCTCCTCCCCTCCCCCCACAAAAAATATCCCTTGATTCTGGAATTTCTTTCAAACCTGAGACATTCCCATAAAAATGTAGATTTCCAATATGTTCTTTCCTCCTAATCATTTCAAAACTGAAAATTGATCCCTAGCACTAAAGGAATGTCTAACTCTTGAACTGAATATATAGTATCGCCTATGCATATTTTCCATCAAAGACAAAAAAAGCTATATGAAAATAATAGGTGCACAAACCAGCTTTTGATGAACTAGCCAGAACAGTTGGCAACTCCCATCAGACAGATGGGTCACTATTCATAAGTCATTCCCAAACAGGTGTGGCATAGACAAAGTTTTTGAACCATTGCATCTGCACCTGTCCATGTATATTGTCCATTAGAAATTTTGATTGTGTTGCATGTTTAAAACTCAGAGAAGTTACTTTAGGAATATTTCAGTCTGTGGGTGGGAGAGTTTTTGTGTTTGGGGTGGAGGAGAGAAGGAGTTATCGTATACATTTTAGGTGCAGAATTACCTCAGAATACAGACCAGAGGAGGGTTGCTCCTGGTTCGACCCTGATCTAATGAAGACAAACAAAATTGCTGGTTTCCTCTGTGCAGACTAAAAAAGTAAGTGCTCATAATAATAATAATAACAATAATATTTTTATTTTATATACCGCGTCCTCTCCCCAGAGGGACACGGAGCGGTGCACAGGGAAAACTAAAAACACATAAAATAAGTACATCAATAATACAGTAGAATAAAAATAAATTAAACTAATTGTCCCTGCACTAAAATCCCCATTAAAACTAATGTTCCCTAAAAAACCCTAAGGAAGAGACTACCCTAGGCTGGCCAAGCAGAAAAAGTGTGTTTTTAGTTTTTGACGGAAGGAGCGGAGGTCCGTAGTTGTTCTAATGTCGGGGGGAAGGTCGTTCCAGAGGGCTGGGCCCGCCACAGAGAAGGCCCTTACCCTGGGCGTCGCCCGCTGACAGAGTCTAGTGGACGGCACCCGGAGAAGTCCCTCTCTGTGGGAGCGAATCGGCCGTGAGGATGTATGGGGCAGGATCCGATCCCGCAGATAGCTAGGTCCCAAGCCATGGAGCGCTTTAAAGATGACAACTAGCACCTTGAAGTGCACACGAAAGACGACAGGCAGCCAGTGCAGCTCGCGCAAGAGAGGTGTTATGTGGGTATACCTTGCGGTCCCCATTATAGCTCGCGCAGCTGCATTCTGGACCAGCTGAAGTCTCCGGGTGCACCTCAGGGGGAGCCCCATGTAGAGAGAGTTACAATAGTCCAGTTGGGATGTCACGAGAGCGTGAGTGACTGTGCAAAGGGCATCCCGATCCAATAGGGGGCGCAACTGGCGTACCAGGCGGACCTGGTAAAACGTCCTCCTGGCCACGGCTGTCACTTGATCTTCCATGGACAGCCAGGTATCCAGGAAGACACCCAAGTTGCGCGCCCCATCCACAGGGGCAAGATGTTCGCCCCCTATGGCCAGCGATGGAGTCAACTGGTTGAATCGGGCGGCAAGAAACCACAGCCACTCGGTCTTGGTCGGGTTGAGCCTGAGTCTGTTACTTCCCATCCAGATCCGCACGGCTTCCAGGCACTGGCACATCACCGCTACGGCATCGTTGGGGTGGTTTGGGGTAGATATATACAGCTGAGTATTATCAGCGTAGAGGTAATACTCTACCCCAAAACCACGGATGATCTCACCCAGCGGCTTCATATATGTGTTGAACAGGAGAGGCGAGAGGACCGACCCCTGAGGCACCCCACATGTGAGGGGTCTCGAGGTCGACCTCTGCTCTCCTGTCAACACAAATTGCGATCGACCGGAGAGGTAGGAGGAGAACCACCGTAAAACGGTGCCTCCCACCCCTAACCCCCCCAGCCGATGCAAGTTACTTTAGGAATATTTCAGTCTGTGGGTGGGAGAGTTTAGGCACCCTGTTGTAATAATCTGATCCATATAGACAAGCAAACTTATATATATGCATCACTTGTTGGCTAGATTGCTGGAGACAACAGCAGCAATAGAAAGCAAAGGCATTTGATTGGCTGTTTTTATGTGACACGGAGTGTTGAACTGGAAACATTCATCATCTGAACCAGAAGAGTTCTGTTTACGTACTTATCAAGAACAACAAAGATGAATGGAATGTACATTCAAAGATATCTTTGAATGTGTATGTGTTGTATCCTCACTGAGTTATTTTCTGTAATATGTGAACTTCACTACATCCTTGACTATGCAGTAATAAAATAGACATGCACATATCCTCTTTATGCATGACTAGAATTGTATCAGAACAAGAGTAACTGACATCTTCTTGCTATCACTTTGTTCAGAAATGCAACATGCAAATTGCCAAGTTTTAAAATATAATGGAAAAAATATGGTATGGCTCTTGATGTTGACTTTTACAGCTTGTGTGTGATTAATTAAACCATCAAGTACAGAATAGTGTAACCATGAGATTTTCTTACTGCATTTAAAATCTGAGCAATGCAGCAAATTGCTTTAAGTGGGAAATATGGATTATTTTACTAAAATTCTAATCTTAAACACTGTAAATACTTTAATCAATGGCATTAAGCACTTTCATAATATGCTTTCACGTTCACTGGTTTTCATATGCTCCGTTGTAGCTATTCTTACAAAAACACTGAAAAAGGTCAGTGATATAATTTCTAGATTGTATTGCAGTTAGGGAATTCTGAGACGGAGCTGGTCCTTGAGAGCAAAGAAGAATTTACTGCCTGTAGAAGTTTCATTTCTTAGAGATTATTATGGGAAGATTCCACGTGTTGATCTTGGTTTGACAGAAGCTTCACTAAGGTTTATTTAATCTAATTATGATTAGGCTTGGAAGACTAAATCAGTAATTAATTAAAAGCCTCCAAAACCTTTGGGAACCATTACCTTCTCAGATAATTTCTTTGGAGTGTATCAAAGATCCCATCTTTGTTAACCGTAAACATGATTTTGGTTTCCTAAGAAGCAACAGTGTGGCTTTCCAGAAAAGGGAAGTAGGACAGATTGACCATCCTTGTTTAATTCTTAAAAGGCTAATTTAAGAGAAACTTATTGGAACAGGAAAGAAACAGTTGGCCTTTCTTTATTAGCTTCCATGATATTTAAATCTTGTTCTTCAGGCACAAATGTTCCCATAAAAGAAACCATGCAAACTCAGGCACAATATTTTAAAATTGCTCATTAATTTTTACAATAATGAGCTGCAATGGAAAAAGTACAGAAAAGAAGAAGAGCCAGTTTGAATTGGTCTCAGGAGAACAAATGGAATCGCCTTGCTTCCCATTTCTTCTACTGTTATAAGATGATAAACATACAGAGATACACAAACACAAAAATATAATTGCCATGGTATATAAAGACAAGCCTTTTTAGGCAGTTTCCTTTTAGGTAAACAATGGGTGAAATTGCCATAGACCTAACACATGCAATGAGTCAATCAGGAGTCTTGCAAAATTTTCACTGGTATTTTATTTGACACCGTATTGAAGCAAAACTTGGAAGTTGAAGAAACAAGATAGAAAGGGCATTGATGGTTTTGAAATTTTCAAAAATAGGATTCAGAGTTTCCTTGTGGGATATTATGGAATGTATTGCTTATAACTAATGTGCACAGACAGATCTGGATGACCAGTGGATCCTGACCTTTCCTTTATAAAGACCACTACAGCTACATTCAGGTAGACTCCAGACAAATCAAGTTTGAAAGAGGCAGTCTCATAGAACCAGAAAGTAGGAAAAGAACAATTAAACCACTGTGTTCACTTCCCTCAATGCTGAAAACATAATTATCTGCAATGGGCAGGCTCTGAATGCAGTGGAACGTTCCATAGAAACATTAACACGTATTGTCTATGGAGATTCTCAGTCATCCAGGTTATGGTTGTCCCAAAGGTGCTTTTTTTCAAGAGGCAACTGGACTTTCAGGCTTTTCTTTGAAGACATTTCACTTCTCATTCAAGAAGCTTCTTCAGCTCTGACTGATAGGATGATAATCCTATCCATTCCCTATCCATATCTCCCCCCCCCCCAATCCAGTCAGAGCTGAAGAAGCTTCTTGGATGAGAAGCAAAATGTCTTCAAAGAAAAATCAGAAAGTCCAGTTGCCTCTTGAAAAAAAACACCTTTGGGATGAACACATATTGTAGTACCAATTTCAGTGTTTCCTGTTCATGTGGATATGTAATGTGCAGGCTTAGTCTTCCTGCTGGAGAAAGTTGTACAGGAAGTATGGAGACTGTATGTTTACATATATCAGCAACATGATTGCAAGAGGTGAAGGGTGTCCATTAGTTGTTGAGTACTGATTTGAAATCCCAAAGGCTTGCTATCTCTTTATGGTCATCAACAGTTCTGAAAACTAGCCTATATGCCTGGAATCAGCAACATGATTCTTGCATGCACCCTGGTGCCTATATTGGGTGCAGCTGGCATCCAAAACAACTCCAAATTAAATAAAACTTATGTGATTTTAAATAAATAAATAAATAATAGGTAACATCTTCTAAGATTACCAAAATCTTGTAATATTTTCTACTAATACTGCAGATTTTGGGTGAGAACTAACTAATGTGAGTTAGCGATTTTGTGAGTTTTGTGTGTTTTGTACATCTTTGTATTTGCAGTAACTTCCCCTTTCTGAGCTGCCTCAGACTCTGCAGGTGGCACTCAATGCTCTGGAAGCCTAAACAGTTCAGATAAATTTATAAATTTATCCATGAACTTCATGCACAGAGGCCAATGTTTCCAATGCTTACTCTAGTGCCGTGATGGCAAACCTATGGCACGTGTGACTTCCGGTTTGCTCATAGGGTTGTTTTTTTGCCCTCTGGAGCCTTCAGGGAAGCCTTCTGGAGGCCCCTGAAGGCTCTGGAGGACTAAAACTGGCCCTACGAGCAACCCGGAGGTGACTTCCGGTTTGCTCGTAGGGTCATTTATTTTGCCCTCCTGGAGGCCCCTGAAGGCTTCGGAGTAGTAAAACCAGCCTTACAAGCAAACTGGAAGTCCATTCCCAAACTTCTGGTTTGCCCATAGGGCTGGGGTTTTTGTGCTCTGGAGGCTTCAGGGAAGCTCCTGAAGCTTCTGGAGAATCTCTGGGGGTGTGTGGGGCTTTTTATCGCCCTCCCCAGGCTCCTATAAAGCCTCTGGAACCTGGGGAGGGTGAAAACAGCATGCCAAAGGGGGGGGGGGGGGTTGCTGGTCATGTGTGCATGCATGCTGTTATCATGTGCATAGCATTATGGGTGTGGCACGCCCGCACATGACCCCCCTGTGCTACCCCCGCTTTTGGCACATGAGCCAAAAAAGGTTCGCCATCTCTATCAAATAGAACGATTAAATTTGCCTATGCTGAAGATTTCATAGAGGAGATGAGGAAAGAAGAAAATGAAGGCAAAATCAATGAACAAGTAAGTGGCAGCCTCACAATAATCAGATTTTGTCACAGTGAAACTCTTTCTACAACTAGCAAAAGGGATAATAAACACAACTTTTTTCTTTTCTTTTTCGCTATGTTAGGCAGGAAAAAAATATTCTTTCCAATAAAGACCAAAACCTTTCCAATAAAGAGTTATGTGCTCTGATATCTCAGATTCATGAGTAATTTAGAATTCAGCTATCCACCAAATTTTCTAGTTCTCTGGACATTGTGATGCATTTGTCACCAATGTAACCTTTAAAATTGCATATTTAAACATACATTAGGAGAAACAAGAAACATTTTAAAAATAAACCCTGTTTTGAGAGGTTTTTTTTTAAAAAATGCACAAAAATACAAAATGGAATGGTGTTATGAATAAAGCATTGTTAGGAAAAAAAATCATTTTAATTAGCAAACGAATAAAGAAAAATATTAGGTATAATTCCTTTTCTAACAATCAATGGAATCTTACTTGCTTGTTGCAGTGTAAAATATCTTCCTTGAAAATTTCAGGATGAAATTCAGACTGAGGAAAAATTAGTTTTTGTTTAAATTACACTTCTATAAATTAGATGCCTTGACTAAATATTTAGATTAATTAACTGACTAATTAGATAATTAAGTAAAATAAAACTACTAAAATATTACTTGGTTGAATATTGCAGTTACTGTTGGTGTTAGGAATAATAAGCAATAATAACAATGTGCTTTGCTATTATAAGAATAAACTGGATCATGCATTGAATAAACCATGAATTCATTTCATTTCTATTTTTGAACTTCAGCATTTTCTACAACAGAGATTTCAAATAATGACTGAAAGTCGTGTATAAATATTCACTGTTATTAAGCTCTCTAACTAGCTGTATGGCTAATTTGACTGTCCCTGGATTAACAACTCAGAAATGAAAAGAGTTACTAATATGAAAGTAGAAGCTAGAAGGTTGCCGAAAAAAATAATTTAATGAAAAGCCAGTGTACTCAAAAATGTCATAGGGGTAAAAAGCACTTAATGAAGGGATAATCTTTTCTGCTTTGTAGTATACAGAGCAATAAATGGTAGCAGAGGCTTTAAAAAAATCAGCAAACCAAGATGGAATCCTTAAAGAACTTATCCAAAAGTCTACATATAGCTGGGCAAACTATGTAAGGAATCTTTTTAATCCTAACAATGGGTCAATTAGCTACAATTAATGATCTATTTGGGCACCATGTAATCAGAAAGGAGGTATTTATGTGTTCTTATTCCTTGCTTTTCAATGAACTATCACAAAACAATTCATTCATCCCTCTGCATGATCTAATCAAAATTAATGCCGTTCAAATCTGTTTGCTCCCTTCTAATTTGTAAGAAAAGTAAATACACCATTACATTAAATACGATATACTGTATAGAAATAGAACTTGTAAATTTGCTTTGGAGTTTGCAGGTGAGGAAAAATAAGATAAAACTTCTCATATCTTGAAACAGTAGTCACAGGGGAGTAAAAAAATCAAAATGGCAGCTGCAACACATGTCAAAAAAAAAACGAGAGAGGCTTTGATTGCACAGTCATTTCCCCTCCCCCCCCCACCTCCCTGGAACATGCCTTTAAGTAGTGGCTTTAAAAAAAAAAACCCTCTCATGCCTAGCTGTTGAATCAAAGCACCATGGGAGCTTTTCTTCCACTGTAGTTTCTTCCTAGGAATGATCACCTGACTACAATTCTTAAAAGTGGGAAAAAGTTAACCAGGCAAGCAACTGCTGTTCCCACCTTGAGCACCTGTACATTTTTACAGAGACTATTTTGCTCCTTCTGTAAGAGGGAAATTAACCCAAAACATGTCCCTGTTACAGGGAATTGGAAACACAAGGGGCAAGATTTGGCTATCCTTTTAATAAAAATGAGATCCTAACTATATTCTCAGCATTTGATTAGCTATGGATATATGCCGTCTTATTTCTTTCTCCTGTAGCTGTTGTAAGTGCCCTCTGGGTTAAAAGGCAAAATATGAATTGAATAATGAAGAATATCACTGTATGTTTATACATTACTTAGGTAATGTGTGTTGTATAAAATGTTTGTATTATTTTAGTTGAATCTATAGGGCTTCATACTGGAGTGTCAGCTACTTGGCATGACTTCAGGACATAGTAAATTCAACTAGCAGTTACAGAGGAAGTACAAGGTGTGTGAATCTTTGAGGCAGCTGTACACTTTTTTCCCGTCTCCAAGGCTATTACAAGGATTACTGTAGTAACATGCTGAATACTTTCATTCCCCCCAACATCACCTTCTGTGAAGCTGTTATCAACCTTCTTCTACCTATATTCCCAAGTAGAAAAGAATAGCAGAACATCCACATGTTACTTGAAGAGGAATTAGTTTTATAGAGAGGTTATGATAAGCCCATGTTGAACCACAATTCTCAGTCTCCTCTGTGGGAAGCAAGATGGACAATTAGCTCTCTGCTTCTCAGTAGTTTTACTATATATTTCACCTGAAAATGGATTCTCCAGGAAAATGTAAGGAAGTTAAACCTTCTCTCTATACTCCTTTAATGCTTGGCATCCTTTGAGCAAGCACCATTCCATGTGCCAAATTATGTGTGTTTAGTTGATGGTGTGAATAAAGGCAATGCGACTTGGAGCTGTGATCAGCAAATTCATTTAAGCAGTGCTCGGACTAATGCTAAACTCCTGCATTTATAGGGGGGGAATGCATTCCTAGAGACTCATTCCACTGAATTAACCACTTAGGCAGATGAAAAGCCATTTGGGCTATCAAACTTTTACATAGGAACATGGGTATAGAAGAGGAGTTTAATTAAAAATAAATAATTCCCCAGCCACTTGTCTGAATGCCGATACATGGGTATGATTTGGGGAGAGTATTATAATGCATAAGTAGAAGAGGAATTGCACTATTTAATTATTTCATTGTGCCACTGATTTTATTTACTTTTTAAAGGCCATCTTCAAGGGCAGATACTCTCCCAAGGCAGCTTGCAATAATAAATTCACATACAATTAAAACTGGGTTAATAGAACAGAAAAGAATGAATCCATAAAATTTGGAGTTTAAAACATGGCACCATCTAAATCAGACTTTCTAACAGATAACATTTATTATTGTAGTTTTTAATGTCCTGTGCACCGCCCAGAGTCCGTCTCGACGGAGATTGGTGCGGTTTACAAATCGAATAAATAAAATAAATAAATAAATAAAACTCAGAATAAAGCAATAAAATATGCTCAGGGAAAGTCAGGATGCCTCTGGCTCATTTAGGATGCTGACTTGTGACTCAAGTCAAGAGTAGAGAAGATCAAAAAAGAGAAAACCCACATTAAAGGAAAATAAACGAATGACTGAATGAATGAATCTATATAAAAGCCAAGTACCACTCAGTCATCACGAAATCTCCAGAACCATAAAGCCTACAAACTTGAAATTTGGCACATATGTTCCTCTTAGCTTCTAGGTGCTTGCTAAAAAAGGATTTTTTGAAATGACCATCAGGTCATTAGTATTTCTTATACAGTAATTAATACACTCTGATGCTAAGGAGTTTTAGCCCTGGGTCCTAACAAGGAGAAGGGCGGGATATAAATTTAATAAAATAAAATAAAATAAATACTGCCCCTCCCCACCTCAAAAGAACTCTGTTCCAACTGTCAGTTGCCTTATATTAACATGCTCTGACGCTAAGGAGTTAGACATTCTATTCTTCCTCCCCACCTGAAAAGAACTCTGTTCCAACTGCCAGTTTCCTCATGTTTCATTACCTCAGTTCAAACTGGCAGACATTCCACTCTTTCACTCAGGAGTGGTCTGGGGCTCCTTACAGTACTAAACATCAGTACCTCACCAAAATGTCTACAGCTTCCACCTATGGAACTGCTTCTGGACTCAAGGCAGTGGGATTGATATTCCCTTATGTGTTTCAATCTCTGACCACCACTGAGCCAATGGATTGAACAGGAATGAACCGGATTTCTCCTGCATTGCCTGATCACATAGTTTCATCGCGAAGCACGAGTATCCAGCTAGTAAATAAATAAATAAATGGAAAAAGGATTCTAAATGAAACTATTTATTCTACATGTTTATCATGTAAAAACAGGTAGAATATCACCTGGTGATTACATTTGAAAAAGGATATGTGTTAATTTGAAAAGAGTAACCCAAAGGCTAAAAAGGCTCAAATATCTTCAACTGAGAAAAAGTTAAATTGGGATTCTTTAACGTGGAAAAACAGCACTTGACATCTATAAAGAGTTGGAGTGATGCAGTGGTTAAATGTTGGACTTGGACAGGAAAGACTCATGGAGCTTAATGGATGACTTTAAATCAAGAAAAATACTTGAGGAGAGAGTGGTATGTGTGCCAGTTTCAGCTTGTGAAGAAAATGTGTGATATAAATTAAATCAAACTAACAAAAACAACCAAACATAAAGTCATGTATGGCAGGAAAAAGCTGGACTAAGTAAAAATTTTCACTTTCCAAAACATGACAACCAATGAATTTGAATTGGAAAGAGATTTACAAACGAGAAAAGAAAGCGCTTCACACAATGCAAAATTAATATGTGGAATTCAGTTCCATGAGATATAGTAAAGGTAAGGAGTCCCTGTGTATTTTACTCTGCTAGTTGTTGCCAACTATAGGGGGGTGATGCTCATTTCTGTTTCTAAGGTATAGTGATAACCACTAATTTAGATGGCTTTGGGACAAGTCTATCAAAGGCTGATCATTGTGAAAATTTAGTATTACCTCTGGAGTGAGGGAAGATTACACATATGTCAATTGTAGAGAAACGGTTGTATGTAGGATTATAATAATAATAATAATTTAATTTGTAAAGCGGTCTCTCTCCCCGAAGGGACTCGAGACGGTGCACAAGGAATTAAAAAAATACATATATAAACAACAAACATTATAATACAATTTAAAATGAATTAAACCTAGACCCTGCGCTAAAATCCCAAACTATCTAAAACTACTAATCCTAAAAATCCCTAATAAAACAGTTTGAATATTCAGCTAGAGGTAAATGGGTCAATTAACCCAAGTCAGCCAGGCAGAAGAAGTGAGTTTTTAGTTTTTGACGGAAGGAGTGGAGGTCCGTAGTTGTTCTAATTTTGGGGGGAAGGTCCAGAGGGTCGGGCCCGCCACAGAGAAGGCTCTTCTCCTGGGCATCGCCCGCTGGCATAGCCTAGTGGACAGCACCCGGAGAAGTTCTTCTCTGTGGGAGCGAATTGGCCGAAGGGATGTATGGGGCAGGATGCGATCCCGCAAATAGCTAGGTCCCGAGCCATGGAGCGCTTTAAAGATGATAATCAACACCTTGAAGCGCACCTGAAAGACAACAGGCAGCCAGTGCAGCTCGCGCAGGAGTGGTGTTACATGGGCAAACCTAGAGTTTCCCATAACTGCCCGCGCGGCCGCATTCTGGACAAACTGTAGTCTTCGGGTGCATCTCAAGGGGAGCCCCATATAGAGAGCATTGCAGTAGTCCAGTCGGGATGTCACGAGTGTGTGAGTGATTGTGCAAAGGGCAGCCCAGTACTTCCTTTTCCTACTTACAAGCACCCCAGAGGCTGGAATGCATAGGCGTTAGGTCTGATCCAGCAAGGATACACTCATGAAACTTAAATAAATCAATAATAACATCAACTGGGACACAGAATTGACGGGCTCGAAAATAGAAGTCCTTGAGTATACTAGGGTTCATGAGCACCATGTTGCCCACCTCTGAAATATGTTGAATATTTTGAATTCTGAACAGACCATATTGTTCCTCCAAAATAAGATGCCTAGCCCAGAATATAGTCAGTTCTTCTGACATTCAGAACTTTCTTTCCCTATGGTATTGTTAGCTAATATATTAGTTTCTGGTAAAAATGGGAATAGCCAATCAAGCTGAATTGGATTTAGGAAGCAACAATGAACTAATAAAATGTAATTAAATGCAAGTATCAGGAAGGAAGGATTATTCTTACTGAGACCAAGAAATCAATGTACTGGAGCATTGAAAGGTTGCTGATTGCATAGAGGGGCATAGTTCACTATAGATTATAACTAAAATCAAATGTCCTGATAATCATGCCTAATTCATAATAAAGTATATTACAATGGGTCAGAATCCATATATAATCATTGGTGGTCTTTATCAGAATGACTGATTACTTCTGGACCTGGCCTTATTTACAGTTCTGGGAATTTGCAGGCCAATTTGCTATGGACCAAATGTTTCATTTTCTGCCTGTATGTGTTTAGCTATTCTGTCAACGCCTAACACTATCAGCTGAAAAGTTAATTATAGATGGCTTCTGAAAAGAAAATGTAATTTTTTATTTGAAATGTAAAGATAAATAAATACAGCTGGAGGGAAAATGCCATTAAAACTCCTATGAAGAGCCCCACAATGTTCCACTTAGAGTAAACATTCCTCTTTCTGCCTTTTAAGAACTTGAGACTTCTTCATTCAAGGCAGCCTTTCTTTCATGTGGGACGAAGCAAGTTGGAAAGAGAACTTAGTTAATACTCTGAGTTGAAATTGAAACTTACATGAGATTAGAGGCAATGGAGGCCCAGAAAGCCCTTGCTGTTTTGGTAATGTGGAGTCTCTGACTTACAATTTCCATATCTTTCTCTCTTTCTCTCTCTCTTTCTAATATAGCCATATAATTGGCAGTCTTTAAATGGTGAAGTATGTTCTCTTAATAGATCCTTAGAAGGTCGACTATACATGCAGAACCAGTCAAGCAGAATGTTTTTTTCCATATACAGACTGATTTCTAGGCAGAAACCTGGGACTGCTTTAATTAACAAATACAGTTTTGAAAGGAGAAGGTTTCTCCTCTAAGACTCCAAAGGAAAGGTTAGAGTTCCCGTTTTTGTTTTTACCTTTAAAAAATCACGATATTCAGACAATGCTTTAAATAGTTATCAGTTTGGATAGAAAGGCCATTTTATAGCTATTGAGATACGTTTCAGTGAATGCCTTTAACTACTCCTCTTTCAGATATTGGATGAAAATGTATGCTTACTGTATAATATAATACAGGGGTCCCCAATCCCCTGGACAAGCAGCAGACCGTGGCATGCCAGAATCCAGGCTGTGCAAACAAGTGAAGTTCCATCCACAGGATGCAGGCATCACATAAAACCATGCCTCCCCCCCCCCCCCCCAGTCAACAGAAAAACCTCTCTCCACAGAACCGGTCCATGGTGCCCTAAAGGTTGGGGGACACTGATGTAATACTTGAATGTAAGAATGGGCTGAAGATTTTTCTTTATTTTATTTAATTTATTAAATTTATTTGCCACCCATATCAAAATGATTCTGAGTGGCTTTTTCAACTAAGAAAGAATATTGCCTGTAATCTTGAATGTCTTTGGACCTGGGGAGTTTAAATAACTGTTTCAGACTTTCCTTTTCAGAGGAGGTTGTTCAAATGATAGTGACAGGTCAGCCATAGAACAACATGGGGAAAAATAGATTATCTGGACCTTTTTTAGTTAAATTTCAGGCCTGCTTATGGGATCTTCCAGCAGCTTTTGCTACCATCAACTGTAATCTCTTAGTAGATAATCTGCAGGGGTTTAATACTGGGATCACTGTTTTATTCATTCTTCAGGGTTCTATACAGTTTTAACTCATTCTTCCATGGAGAAATTCAGTGAATATTGACAAGAAATCAACTTGGCAGCCCCTAATATGGCTCAGACCTTTCAAGCCTCCCCTTTCTATATGGGAGATGTCATTCAAGAATTTGAGATGCAATAGCATTATTATGCTGATGATAGCCATCTTTACATCACTACCCCAGGCTATACTATCCTAGTATTTGGAGGCTGAAAAAGTCTGCATGCAACAGGGTGAAGTTGAATCCTAATAAGATGGCATTGCTGATTGTTCACTATGGTTCTTTATTGATAAATACTAGTGTTATCTTTGGATGGTCATGAACTACTTGGGAAAGGTTTGCAAATTGGAGATCCTTCTGCATTAACAGTCACTGCTTCAGCAGAAGCTGAAAGCTGTTATTAGAGGAACATTTGTTCAGTTTGGCTACTGCACCAACTGAGGCTTCACTGGTGCAGGGGGATCTAGCTACAGTGACTCATGTCTTTTTTTCTTTTTTCTTTTTGTATGTTTTGTTCCTGTAATAATTGTGGATGATTTATTGGGTTATGATTCTGTGATACATATTTAATATTGTGCTCTGAGTCATATGTGATTATAAACTTAGATGAAACAAATAAATTTTATGGTGAATGTACCAAGGAAGTTTTAATTATTGTCGTCTTCTGTGGAAGCCATCAAGAATAGATGGATGGATGAATTGGAGAATGAGAGAAAGAGAGATGTCATTATCAGCAGCAAAGCACAGGTTTTGTTCCTTAAGTAATAGATAACAAGGCTGACACTCCCAGGCTTGTCCAGATGCTGTATGGCACAGTTCAACCAGCTTGCCAACAGAGGAAGGAGGACTCACTGTGAATTACTCTTGCCATCTATCTATCTTTGCTCTTCCCTCTGTACCTGGCATATTAGCTCACCAATGGCAATATACTATCTTCAGTATATTTTTTCTTTTTTTAAATTTTTTTAAAATTTTATTGTAAATTAGTAACAGAAAAAAGAACATAAAAAAGACATTGACAAGACAAAGCAAAAGTACACAGATACAACTGGGAGTAACCCACCCCCTATATGTACACAGTATGTACGCAGTTACCAAGTAACAATACAATACAATACAATTGCAGAGTTGGAAGGGACCTTGTAGATCTTCTAGTCCAACCCCCTGCGTGGGCAGGAACCTTATACCATTTCAGACAAATGGCTATCCAACATCTTTTTAAAGACTTCCAGGGTTGGGGCATTCACAACTTCTGGAGGCAAGCTGTTCCAGAGGTTAATTGTTCTAAATGTCAGGAAATTTCTCCTTAGTTCTAAGTTGCTTCTCTCCTTGATTAGTTTCTACCCATTGCTTCTTGTCCTGCCCCCAGGTGCCTTGGAGAATAGTTTGACTCCCTCTAACATCGTATACCATCTTACTACATTCCTAGATATTCCAGCTATTTCTATTTCTAGTCCCTGTGGGGAGAGGGTGCGGTTTATAAGAAATAAAATTATTATTATTATTATTATTTGTCTATTTCTTACATTTATCAATTCCCCATAGCTACCACTGCTCGATACATTTATACATATATCTTCAGTATATTGAAGTCAACCTTCCAGGTATATTATGGAGTAGGGCAGCAACAGTGTCCTGACCTATAACAATCAGCTAATGGGGAGAGATCCAGGCTGGAGAACCAGTAATGGACAAGGTAACAAGAGCAGTGACAAGCCATGATCTGCTATCTTGTCAACATATTACCAGCATATAGGTAAGTAAATTTAAGCTCTGTTCCAGAATGTTTATGGAGATTCTCAGACATCTAGTCATGGTTGTCCCAAAGGTGCTTTTCCAAGAGGCAACTGAACTTTCTGGTGTTTTTTTTTTAAAAAGATGTTTTACTTCTTATCCAAGAAATTTCTTCAGTTCAGAGCTGAAACATCTTCAAAGAAAAATCAGAAAGCTCATTTGCCCCTTGAAAAAGCAGCTTTGGGACTCTCTTCCAGAAGTTGTCCATCCTGGCCTGTAAGGAAGATTTAGAGTTCTGCCATTGGACTAGAATCAGGAACTAATCTGGACTCAGACCCATTTAATGCTAGACTGATTGAAACTAAACTCAGGTTCAAATCATGTTGGTGTAACTTATTACTAAATCAAAAACATTTCGTTCCTGCCCATCTGATGAAAACATCAAACATATTTTATTAGACTGTTTATTTTCAATTAGCACTTGCTGTGAGCTGTTAGCCCAAGACATATTTAAATATCCTGGTCACAATGACCAGTTCTTCTTAAAACTTTTACTCTCACATTGAAATGATTCCATTTTTTAAACAGTAGCCAGATTTTGTCACCCTATATGTGAGATGTTCAGTAGTTTGTCTGACTAACCTCTTTAGATTAATCTGATTAATCAATATTAGTTTTATGTATGTAAGGTGTTTCTTGGATTGGACATCGATTGCAATAATTAAAACAGAAGGTATTTGTGTAATAAAGAGATCACAACACATGTACTAATGTTTCAACACTTTAACCATTTTTCTTTGATCTGAGAACACATTTGGAAGTTCTTAGCAAAAACTACATGGAGTAGAAAAAGAACACCTATATATCTAGTTAATATTATAGCCTCTCATTTTATTTCTTAAACTCTTTGTTTTTAATAATTTATGTTTGGGACTTTTTATATATAGTAAACAATCTTTTACTGAGTTGTAAGCTAATCAAGAAGGTCAAAAGCATGATTCTAGGACTGCATGTTTTTTAATTCAAATGTCGAAAGTGCAACAAACTGCCTTTGTTAATATATGAGTCAGGAAGTCAATAAAAATAAATAAAAATTGGATGGTAAATAGAATAACAAATATCAGTGATAGAGATAGGTTAATATCAAACAACTGACAGATTTGACAGAGATCAGACATGATTGATAAGTGATTCTGGAAGGTCAGTAAATTAAAGCTGAATTTTATTTATAAAATGACTTGAATATTATTAATAAAGCCACTGAATTTGGAATTGGGGTTGATTGGGGTTTTTTTTCCACCTACCATGGAGAATGATCTTAATGATGTGGCAGACTGTATACATCTACCTGGTTCTGAAGGAAAGAAAAGGAAAATTCTGGGAAAGAAGACTAGAAATGCAACCCTTAGGCTTGAATTTTCAAGTTTTAGGTGATGTTTAGTAAATCATAGAAGAGGTGGCAGGACTGTTGTCTTAGAAATAGGATAGAGGGAGTCTAGCAGCCTATCTTAACTTACAGGAGTAATACAGATACCTAGATGTCTATGGAGGTTCTCATTCATCCAGGTCATGGTTGTCCCAAAGGTGCATTTTTCAAGAGGCAACTGGACTTTCTTGTTTTTCTTTGAAGATGTTTTGCTTCTCATCCAAGAAGCTTCTTCATCTAAGCTTCTTGGATAAGAAGCAAAACATCTTCAAAGAAAAACAAGAAAGTCCAGTTGCCTCATGAAAAATGCACCTTTGGGAGGATACCTAGAGTTATTACACAGAGGCAATGGAATGAAAATAAAGTTCAGCGACATCTGGAGAAGGATTCTTGTATCAAGTTTCATGATTGTATATAAGGAAATCAGCAGGAACAAAACCAAACTGTTGAAAATATAGGGAAGGGAACTTTATTCGCTGTTAACCCATTTTTATTTATTTATTTAGGGAAATTATATTGCCGACTCAAGGCAGCTTACAGAATATAAAACCTCACATAAAAACAATAACACTAATAAAAGAAGAGTCATATAATAAATTAATATAATAAAATCACCACCACCACCCCGCCCCAGGGACAGCACCTCACACAAGCCATTTAACGGGCTCCATCCTGCTCTGGGTTCCCCAGGCCCAGTGGCAGAATGAGGTCTTCAGTGCATGAAATGACCAATGAAATGTGAAGGGATAAACATGTATCTCAGAGAAACTTAAATTCCACATCCCAGTATCTAAATATTTACCAATTCTACATGATTGTATAAATGTACCTTGGCAAATACTACATGCTGAAAGCCAGATGGAGTTTCTACAAGGACCCTAATTTTGAGAGTTTGGTCTCATCCTGTCATAGGTTGTACTACCCAGTTGTTACAAAAAAAACCCTCTAATGAAGTATCCAAAATTATGACTTGGGGTTACTGATATAAAGTATTGTAATTTACTCACTCCCATTCTAAGAGCCTGTGAATTTTGTCCATGGTAGGCGTCATACTAGGAACAAATGCTTTGTTCTTTCAGAGTTGGAAGGAACAATTACTTTTCTTTGTACTTGAATCCTATCTATACTCCAATGCTAGAAACATTTAAAACAATATGCTACAATCATACTACAACATGCACAGAGATGGGTTGCTCCCAGTTCAGCCTGGATCAAGCAAACTGGAAGTGGCAGCAGTGGGAGGCTCCGCCCACCTTGCCTGGACACTTCTGCCTTTGCGCAGAAGCGTCATGCACACAGGTGAGCACTTGCACGAGTGAACTGGTAGCGCTGGGATTTGCAACCCATCTCTGAATACACACCTTAACAGAAACTTTGTACCACAACTGTAATGGCTGAAAAATCTATCCAGCCTATGAATTTACATCCTTCTCTATTTTTTTAAAAATATTTTTCCTGCTGAAGAGTTCTGGAGAATTTGGAAGCCTGCACACTCTTTTGTGCCAATCATATCAGTCAGTCATTTTATTTCGATCATTGACCAGCAAATCTTTTGTGCCATTTTGGTTGGTATATTTTGGTTGGTATGAATTTGGGATTTTTTTCCCCTTCCACATGCCATAGCTATGAATACTGTTTATATCCTTTCTCCTCCGTTTTTTTTTCACTGGAATCCTAAGAAGAACATTTTATACTAAGGATAGCAGCAATAGCAGCAGACACTACAAATGATCAAGAGTCCCAAATATGAAAAAGGTGCTATTCATACAAAAGGGGAGGAAAAAGAGTTTCAGAAGCCAGACTGGTTA
This sequence comes from Rhabdophis nuchalis, assembly GCA_039707465.1. Lineage (NCBI taxonomy): Eukaryota > Metazoa > Chordata > Lepidosauria > Squamata > Natricidae > Rhabdophis > Rhabdophis nuchalis. The sequence goes on along the minus strand of CM077643.1, from coordinate 60,308,617 downwards.
TTTTCACTCATTTATTTAGATCAGGATGGAGTTTCTTACAAGAGAAAGAGAATAGAATAGAATAGGAGAAGGGGTGTTTCTTTTGTCATCTTTTTTTATAAAAGAAGGGGGAAAGAAAGAGAAGTGTTTGCCTTCACGGCTTTGGAGTGCTCGCTAATTCCATCTGTCCACAACAGAGCCATCAGAACTGCGAGAAAAAGCATTTCCATATGTGCAAATTACCACGCAGGCTCTTAATCTGTGCTGTGCTTCTCTGAAGTAGATGGCGAGGACGGCTGCCAAACCCCACTAATGGCATTCAAATAAAGGACTTTATTGGTTTTAACTGCCACTATTTTTTTCCAAATAGATTTAGAACAGATCCCCTCCCCCTTCTTTTCATCTATTTTTTTTAATAGCATCAATTTGCATTTCTACCAGTCATCAAATGGAAAATGGCGATTGATGTCAATTGCCCATACCCTGATGCAGAGGTCTTGGAGGAAGGAAGGGGGTTTGCTCAGGAAAGACAAACAGCTGCGGGGAGGGATTCAACCTCCTTGCTCTCCCTTCCACAGATGCATCATGTCTGGGCCAAGAATCAACTATTTATTTTTCTATTGAACATCATTGTTTGGAAATCAGTAGGCTAATTTTCTTCTCCTTTTCTTTTTCTTTCTAATGCCCTAATTGTTCCCTCCTGATATCTGCGGTGTATTTTCTCAGTGCTACATGTTCATGATTTTGCAACCTTCCACCTCCAACTTTGGAATTTCTCCAGAACCTTGGAAAGGATATAGGAATTCCCATACACACCCTGAGAAATATTAAAGAATAGAATAGAATAGAATAGAATAGAATAGAATTCTTTATTGGCCAAGTGTGATTGGACACACAAGGAATTTGTCTTCGGTGCATATGCTGTCAGTGTACATAAAATAAAAGATATATTTGTCATGAATCATAAGGTACAACACTTAATGATAGTCATAAGGTACAAATAAGGAATCAAAGCATACTAGGAAACAATCAATATAAATCGCACAGACACAAGCAACAAAGTTACAGTCATACCATCATAAGAGGGAGGAGATAGATGATAGGGACGATGAGAAGATTAATAGTAATAGTAATGCAGACTTAGTAAATAGTTTAATCGTGTTGAGGGAATTATTTGCTTAGCAGAGTGATGTCATTCGGGGAAAAAACTGTTCTTGTGTCTAGTTCTCTTGGTGTGCAGTGCTCTATTGTGTTGTTTTGAGAGTAGGAGTTGAAACAATATATGTTTCAATGGAAGGCGAGGGGTCTGTAAATATTTTCACAGCCCTCGTTTTAATTCGTGCAGTGTACAGGTCCTCAATGGAAGGCAGGTTGGTAGTGATTGTTTTTTTCTGCAGTTCTAATTATCCTCTGGAGTCTCTGTCTTGTTGGGGTGTAGAACCAAACCAGACAGTTATAGAGGTGTAGATGACAGATGGCAGACTCAATGATAAAAGTGATCATATGACCAAGGGGATGTTGCAATGGCCTTAAGTTTGAAAAACAGTCATGTTACTTTTTCAGTGCCATTGTAACTTTGAACAGTCACTACATGAAGCATTATAAGTCAAGAACTACTTGCATTCTTTGATCCTTTAAATTCATCTGGAATCAAACATAAAGTCATTCTGAGTGTGAATTTAATTATAACCAGATCTGCACACCTTCTCCCAAATCAAAAAGTTATTTAATGTATTCCATTAGGCCTGGCATGATGCTGCAAACAAAACAGATCAGAACTACCATTATGAAAAGTTGTTGTATATGAAATCGATGCTGGAGAAGGCCTTAAACCTCATGTACTAATAAATCCATATTATTTTGCTTTCAGCAATCCCACATCATAAGAGAGCTATCTATTAATGTGTTATCCATGAAATTTCTTTCAATGTGAGATTTGTTTTAGGTGAAATTTTCATATTAGGTCCAATACTGATCCTGAGTTTGGACTCCATTCGTTCCTGGCAATTTACATGAACTGTAGTTGGCAATCTATCGCTATCATCACTACTGTATACTGCTTTTTTCATGTTTTAATACACTATGTGGGAAGAATATTATTTTTACCAGCCAGTTAAATGTTTATTCTGTGGTATTGATATATTAGTTCCTTATCCAGTTAGGAACAATTGGTATTTGCTCATCTTCCTGACCCTGTAATCCAGGGGTGTCAAACTCATGTCATCATGGCAGCATCACATGATGTATCAGGACTTTTTCCCCCTTCGCTAAACTGTTCCTGGGTGTGGCCAGTGCATGACACCTCCAGCCTGTTGGCCATGAGTTTGACAGCCCTGCTGTAATCCCTTAATTCAGGGTAGAGTCAGGGCGATTGGATGGAGCTGAGAATTTCCTGACCAGATAGGAATCCAAACAGGCATTTCTAAATAGATAGTTGTTCTGACTCCCTCCCGACACAAGACAAATGACTAGACTGACTGCTACTTGGCAGCTTGCCTGAACTAACCTTGACTAGAAGATAACACGATACCAACTCTCCGACTCTGTAAAACTCTCTGACTCTGAAAAACTTCTCTCTTGTTTCCTGCAAACCTTTCTATGTACCGAGGATTTCTTTTAAAGCTTCTTGGGAGGGGCCAGTCAATTAGGCAGCTGCTACTGATTATCTCCGACTGCATCGTTCTGCTAATTGCCGTTGCCTCCTCTCAATCCTTCTTAGCCTGACATCAGGGACAAACAGGGTTTCCTCCTCCCCACTACACCAAGCTCCAGGTGCCTCCTGATGCCTAGCCGGGCTCTCTGCTCTCTCACTCTCGGCCTTCTCCTCTAGAGCAGATTCATAGGACTCCTCACTAGAGGAATCCATCAGCAGCTGGCTGGGCCACAACAGATAGCTAATTTGGAAAACAAATAGGCACAGCCTATGCATCCCATTCTAGAGCTATTTGAAATGCAGTATTGTAACAAAGCAGGAATTCTGCTCTTCAGAAGAGGGAACATGTTTCCTCCAACAGAGGGAGCGGGAAGCCCTGCTACAGGGTAGAGCAGAGGAATTTGTGACTTTTCTGCAGGAGAAAACCGCTCAGATACAGAGTGAGCTAGCCCCCATTCATGGCCCAGTGGGATGCCACGAGAGAGATCTTGTTTGGGAGGAGTTTGACTCCGTTACTTCCGAAGATATGGACAGGCTACGTGGGCGACTGCGAGCCACCACATGTTTATTGGACCCGTGCCCCTCCTGGCTTGTACTGGCATCCTGGGAGGTGACACGAGGCTGGCTCCAAGAGGTTGTCAACGCATCCTTGAGTGAGGGTTCCTTGCCTGCTTCCCTAAAAGAGGCCATGGTGAGGCCCCTCCTCAAGAAGCCCTCTTTGGACCCAGCTCTTTTAAACAACTATCGTCCAGTCTCCAACCTTCCCTTTTTGGCGAAGGTTGTCGAGAGTGTGGTGGCACAACAGTTTCCCCGTCACCTGGAGGAAATTGAGTATCTAGATCCGCGCCAGTCCGGCTTTCGGCCCGGGCATAGCACCGAGACGGCATTGGTCGCGTTGGTAGATGATCTCTGGAGGGCCAGAGATGGGGGATGTTCCTCCATCCTGGTCCTATTAGACCTCTCGGCGGCTTTCGATACCATCGACCATGGTATCCTATTGCATCGGCTGGGGGGGTTGGGGGTGGGAGGCACCGTTTTACGGTGGTTCTCCTCCTACCTCTCTGGCCGATCGCAATTTGTGCGGGCAGGAGAGCAGAGGTCGACCCCAAGACCCCTCACATGCGGGGTGCCTCAGGGGTCGGTCCTCTCGCCTCTCTTGTTTAATGCATATATGAAGCCGCTGGGTGAGATCATCCGTGGTTTTGGGGTAGAGTACCACCTGTACGCTGATGACACCCAGCTATACATATCTACCCCAAACCACCCCAACGATGCCGTAGCGGTGATGTGCCAGTGCCTGGAAGCCATGCGGATCTGGATGGGAAGTAACGGACTCAGGCTCAACCCGACCAAGACCGAGTGGCTGTGGTTTCCGGCCGCCCGATTCAACCAGCTCTCTCCAACGCTGGCCATAGGGGGCGAACATCTTGCCCCTGTGGATGGGGCGCGCAATTTGGGTGTCCTCCTGGATACCCGGCTGTCTATGGAAGAGCAAGTGACAGCCGTGGCCAGGAGGGCGTTTTACCAGGTTCGCCTGGTTCGCCAATTGCGCCCCCTATTGGATCGGGACGCCCTTCGCACAGTCACTCATGCCCTCGTGACATCCCGACTGGACTATTGTAACTCTCTCTACATGGGGCTTCCCTTGAGGTGCACCCGAGGCTTCAGTTAGTTCAGAATGCAGCCGCGCGAGCAATTATGGGGACCACTAGGTTCACCCACGTTACACCGCTCTTGCGCGTGCTGCACTGGCTGCCTGTCGTCTTCCGGGTGCGCTTCAAGGTGCTAATTATCATCTTCAAGGCGCTCCATGGCTCGGGACCTAGCTATCTGCGGGATCGGATCCTGCCCCATACATCCTCATGGCCGATTCGCTCCCACAGAGAGGGACTTCTCCGGGTGCCGTCCACTAGACTTTGTCAGCGGGCGACGCCCAGGGGAAGGGCTCTCTCTGTGGCGGGCCCGGCCCTCTGGAACGACCTTCCCCCCGATATCAGAACGACCACTGACCTCCGCTCCTTCCGTACGAAATTAAAGACCCATTTCTTTCGACTGGCCGGCCTTGGATAGTCTCTCTGTCTATAGATTTCAAATGTATTTTAATGGGTTTTTAATTATTTTTAGCACGGGATAATATTGTTTAATTGTGTTTTAAAGTATATATTTTTGTATTTATTGTTTATATTGTTTTTAGTTCCTCCTGTGCACCGCCCCGGGTCCCTGTGGGGAGAGGGAGCGGTTAATAAATTCAAATTTATTATTATTATTATTATTATTATTAAGCATCAGCTTCTTCCCTCTCTCCTTTCCCTTTCAAACATGGACATCTCTCATGCCCATAGCTTGGCTGTACTCAGTACTGGCTGCTAAATGTATTCTCTGTTGTGCTGGAGTCAATGAATACAAGAATGTTTTAGTTGCTTTTATTGTAATGTGATCTTCCATTGACATTATTTTTTCAAAGTTGCATGCTTTTTTCAGTCTCCTGCCACATAAAACCAGTTCATTTCTAATATGCCACATTGCTCTCTGAGAGAGTTTTGTGGTTTGTTGTGGCATTTCAAGGTTTATGTTTAGATTGGTCTCTAATGCAAATGTCAAGCTTATGTTGGCTAGTAGGCACACTCTGTTTCTTATTCTATTCCATCTTCCATTAACAGTGCAATCCTAAACACGTATATTCCAAAGTCTGTACTACTGAGGTCTATGGGATGCAAGCACAAAAATGTCCCCACATGTACAGCTAGTCAATAAAGGTTTTAATATATTTGTCTATTCTGTCTTGTAAAAATTAACAATTCCTTTTTTGACTTGTCATGACAATGTAATTGATGGCTTCTGTTCAATGTTGATTGACTACAAACTTCTACGTGGAATTCTTTTGTACAATAGTCTTTGTATGGTACTTGACCTAGGAAGGTGCTGCATTTAAACATTATTTTAATTGGCTTTTCATTGTAATGGTCACTAAAATGACATGAGGAAAGTAAAACAAGATTTTAAAAATCCAAATAAATTGTAAAGTAAACCCTCTTAGTGCATATGAAGCTAAAATGCAGACAGGTTGGGAGTTGGTTTTTTTTTTTTAAGAGTCTTGCAAAAGCCGAAGCAAATAAAACTAATTTAATTTGCTACTGGAATTAAAATGAAGACAATGACACTTGCATTTTCCCAGGAAGAGTAGGCCATATACTTTCTTTGCATTGGTTTTTTTTTCAATGCTAAAATCCCAGTATCTTCAGAGCTGCATCCCTCAGCAAATGTTTCCCAACATTTTGACACAGGATGCAGACAAAACCTGGTAGGAAACCCAAAATGGCTTAAGTTAGTTAGCCTTCTAAAGTAATTGGGATGAAAAAATAAGAATATTGTGACTTAGTCAAACTGCTGCCCCAATCATTTCTCCTCCCACAACCTACAAGAAACTATCTGAATTATAAAGGGTTGCATACCAGCGCCATAAAGTATTGGGTCCCAGAGAAAATAAACATGCCTAAAATCCCAGTCCTGATTGCCTCATGATCAGTCCTTCTCTGTTGCCAGGCAAAGTCAGACAATCTAAATCTGAAATATTTTCTTAGCCCCATTTCCCCAGCATAATGGTATTGGCCAGGCTGTATGAGAATACAGTTGAATCACAGTCTCCATTGTGTGAAACCACCGTAGGTTTGGTCACGCTGGTCAGGGATCATAGCAGCCGTTTGCCAACAGTTTTAGAAAGCGCTATCCCTATAGTTTGACAGGAGACTAATATTTTACATTCCTATTCGTTTTCATATTTCAAGAGGGCTGTGGAGTTTAAACCTTCTTTCTGAACTCCCAAGGTTGAATCCTTAACAAACAGCAAAAAGCATAATAAGGAATCTACATGTAATCTTTCATAGTAATATATTATCATATGTGAAGCTTACCCTTCATACAATACAATTTTTACTGTATTTGCCTCATTCTTTCTTTGATGGCAAAGTGTCAAGGTTTGCATACAACTCGTGCTTGGAGACCTTCCTCATTGTTAGAAATCCAGGGTTACAGTTCTTGACTGGAGTGGCCAATAATAAAAACCATATTTTCTGGCATTGAGCAGTTCCACTTATTAACATTTTTGTCAGACAAGACAATCACAGCAAGCAACCTTTAAGGGGGGGGGGGAGCACATCTAAAGCGTCATACTACATTGTATTGATGCTTTGTGCAAAACAAGCATACGCTGAGAGATATGAAACCATATTTAACCAATCAACTTGTTACTGAAGGAGGCTCCTGATGGCTGCGGTAGAGACAGAGACAATAAAAATAACAATCAAGCTTGTAAATGGGGAACATTAGTTTTATGGGCCAGGAGGTGGGAAAGAGCCAAGCTACTAGGGAACAAATAGGTCTCCTGAGGGGGGGAAACAACAACACCCAGGATAACCCATGCTGAGAACACATCTAACTTAATGAAAGGACTTCTAATTACTAAATTGCATCTTGTTGTTGCTTTTTAAGCTAGACAGAGGAAGCTAGCTGGAATGGACATTACTATTTAAATGAAATTAGTATCGCTTTATTGAGGGGGTGGGGTGGGAAGCCCAGCTTTCTCAAGACGTAATATTAGCTGGGTCAACTAAGAACATGATCAAACCAGAAAAGATGTATTTATTATAGATTTGATTTATTACTTTAATCCAAAGGAGAGTCCTCAACAATGCCCAAAATAATATTTAAAGTACTTACAATTTTTTTTGGGTTAAGGTGGTATCATTTGACATTGAACTTCAGAGATTCTGCAGGATTATACACAAGGCTGTGCATGTGAATATCCTGCAGAAAATCTATTACTCCAAACTTTAAGAAGTCTGATTGCATATGTAACTTTCATCTTGCCCCCATAATCCCAGTTAGTATCACCACAGTAAAGGCTTGTGATATCACCAGGCTGCCTTTCTAGCTCCAAAGAATATGGAATGAAGGACAGCCTTAGAAAATGGAATGGTCTATCTAGAATAGACTAAACTAGGAAGGCTAAATCATTCAGTCCAACTTTTATTATAAGATTATGGTAACAGCATCTTGCAAGTCTGAATGTTTTCTACCCTCTCTTTCCCTTCATTTTTGTGAGAACTAGGGAAGATCTTATTTGAGATGTTTTCTCAGGTTACAGTTCTGATTTAGACTCAGGTTTCATTTATCTGATTGCTGCTTGGTAGCAGCTCTTCCTTCTGTTCCTCAAGGTTCTTCCTTCTTCCCAGTATATGAAACAATGTTCTCCCAGACTGCTATACTATTCTTTGACTCTTTTTAGACATGTTACATCTGAAAAGTTCATAGTTGGCTTTGGAGTATCCTCCATTTTGCCACTTTATTTAAAGTGAAGAACAGGGAACCTTGGGCAGTTGGAATAATAAAACTCATTTTTCAAACCATTAATAGTTTATCATTGTAGATTATGCTCACTGCTGAAAACTTGGCTAGGAACTTAAAATTACAATCTTTCTAATGTGTCTGTATGTTTGAAATATTGGTAGCATGTCACGAGCCTTATGGCAGCTGTAGATGAGTGGTAGTGGCAACAGAATGGCAAGGACGGTCACAACAGAAAGTAGAAATTCAGCCTGTAGGATGCTAATATGTATGTCTAAATGGATGCTCATGAACTCTAATAATAATAATATAGGGTCAATTTAGATCACAAATTTAATATTCATAAAGTTTCACAGACATCACTTTCCTATTCTTGACAACCTATCTCATTTTCTCAAGAAAAAAAAGGCTTATCACGGGAATAAGAAATAATACTAGGTTTTGGTCAGAATAAGACATTTATACAATACAATTTAATACAATAGCAGAGTTGGAATGGACCTTGGAGGTCTTCTAGTCCAACCCCCTGCCTAAACAGGAAACCCTACACCATTTCAGGCAAATGGCTATCCAACATCTTCTTAAAGACTTCCAGTGTTGGAACATTTACAACTTCTGGAGGCAAGCTGTTCCACTGGTTAATTGTTCTAACTGTCAGGAAATAATATAGGTAAAATGAGGCTGTGACAGTGCCCAAATGTTGCAGGCTGATCTGTAGTAGCCTGAAATTGTTTATAGAGCTGGAAGGGACCTTGAAGGTCTTCTAGTCCAAACCCTTGCTCAAGCCCTATACCTTGCCCTATACCATTTCAGACAGGTGGCTGTCCAGTCTTTTCTGTAAAACTACCAATGATGAAACACCTAGAACCTCTGGAGGCAACCTGTTCCACTAGTTAATTGTCCTCACTGTTAGGAAGTTTCCCCTTAATTCCAGGTTGCTTCTCTCCTTGATTAGTTTCCATCCATTGTTTCTTGTCTTGCCTTTTAGAAATAAAGTTTAGAAATAAGTTGACCCCCCTATTTGAGGCACCTCGACTAACCTGTTTTATGGACATTACAACTTACAACCATGATAGCAGACTCCATTATGCCATAAACCCATACAGGGGTTGTGTTGGCATGCCATGAGGTCCCCATAACTACCTGCACCATGAGCATTTTGATCCCAGAATGGTGTAATTGGCTAGAGAGGGAACCAATTTACCCTGGGAACCAAACAATCTTGATGATTCATGCCAGTAATATTATGATGTTGACATCCTAGACCACAGGTGTCACGTGACATATTGGAACTCCCCCCCCTCCCATGTGCTAAACTGGATGGCCAGCTTGGATGGCATGGCCAGCACATGACACATCTGGCCTGTGGGCTTTGAGTTTGACAGGCATGTTCTAGACTATATTGCATATTATTTTCATAATGTTAAAATAATATAATTCATTGGAGACTACATACTATTGATGAGAATATCCGATGCCAGTGATAAACAAAGTAGATTTCTAAATTTGATAAATAAATAAAATTCACTAGTAGACAGAATCACCACGTACTCTCTTTCTGCCATCGTTTTTCCTTCTTTCCTTCCTTCTTCCTCCTCAGTCAATGAGTTGACAAGGGACAGACCAACAGATTATTCTTGCCATGGCTTATGGAGATTTTAACTTAAATAAAGAGGTACAGGTTCAGAGGAACCAGCAGTGACCTAGGCATGCCACGCCCCTGAACTGGTTCTCCTACAATGATTTTGATTTTTAGTTCTGAGCATACACAGAACAATTTTCATTGCAGAAATCTATTTTTCCCTTTTTTTAACATTTTGCACATGCACACACCTTTTTATGTGCAAATGCGCACACATGTGGAGCAAACTTTTTTGCATGCCGAACCGGTAATAATGTACAGGTTACTCTTGGTGCTTACTCTTGGTTTAAATTCTGCCAACAATAATCAGAAACATCCATAAAAAAACATGAATGAGCCACAGCTCTGGTTAAATATGTATCCCAGTTCTGAAAGCAATTTTAGATTGTCTGCTAGATTTAGAGAGAAGCAGAGCTAAGGGAAGAACTGATAGAATGAAATAGAGAATTCCTCTCATTCCTCAATTTGTGGCATATTTACAAAAGAGGTCAACTATTTGTTGCTAGAGTCAATATAGCAGTTCCTACTAGCACAGAGCTCCATATGTATAATGGAACTTCATGTTGTTTATGAGTTTTGCCCTATGGCTAAATCGTTTAGATTATTGTATTTTCAGATAGATGCTCTGATTTACGTGTTAATATTATTACAGTCTTGGGAAAAAGAAGCATAATTGAGAGGCCTCTGACTGTTTATGTTTGAATTCTAAAAGACTGTTGAAAGCCAGGCAATCTTAACTATGCTACTGAAATGTAGTAGTAAAGTAGTAGTAGGAGGAAGAAGAAGAAGAAGAAGAAGAAGAAGAAGAAGAAGAAGAAGAAGAAGAAGAAGAAGAAGAAGAAGAAGAAGAAATAACAATAGTCATAAACACATGTGATGAAATTAATCTAATTTTCCCCTTAAACAAAAAAAGGCAAATTAAAAGAATCAGCTCATTCCTTCCCACTTCTGTAGTGACAAGATTAAAAATTAAATTTATACATATTTCATTTCTACATAATAAACCCTTTTCCAAAAAAAAAGGAGAAAATACCACAGTTCATCTAATTAAATCAAAGAAAATTGCCTGCAGTGTTGTTACAGTATTACAATTAGATGTCTGCCAAAACCAGCTGCTTGAATTCTTAAACACCACTTCAGTCTAAAGGACAAGATGTGGTTTTCATCATTTTGGGCTTTGCATGATATCATGAAATATCATTTTGAGGTTCCTGCACCATTACATCAATTAAGGTAAATCTTGCCAGAGTTATTTATGTTATTGATACTGAGAAAAATAAATAATAAAAATTAATAGGAGTGTCCCCTGCCGGTTTAGTACATTGCATGCATTACAAATCTATGTATAAAGACACAAATAATGAAGTGGATAATTTTTTGCAATGGGAATGCTATATTGCTATGTCAAGTGAGAGGCAACCACTTTTGATTTAATTGCATCACTTTAGAGAATACTGCTAGGCTGGGACTAGTAGGCAGGTTTAGAATAAAGTAACTTGTCTATTAAATGAAGGCATCTGCCTGTTTCTCTTCTTAGCTAATGGGACACTCATAGAGTGGTTGCTTATGAGAACAAGACTGCACAAAGCATTCCAAAGTAATGCAGGTGACCACCAATGAAGCTCCTGTTTTGAAGTGATTAAAGAAATTGGTCCTTCACAAGGCCCACATAATTAGTTTAAATGTTGTCCCAGTTTGTCTGCAAGTGTGTATGCACACCTTTTCTGGGACTTCGTTTATGATATACATATACATATACATACACACACACACATACATACATACATTTTCTTCTGTTAAGTCATGTCTGATTATCAGAGAGTGCCTAGACAAATTCCTGAAGGTAGTAATGACAAGGTTTTTCAGAAGTGCTTTGCCACTGTCTCTTTTCTAGGGCTGAGTGAAAGTGACTGGGTCAAAGTCACCCAGCTGGCTTTGCATCTGAGTTGGGACCAGAATTCACAGTCTCCATGTTTCTAGTCTGGTGCTTTAATCATGACACCAAACTTGTAAAGCACATTCTTCAATTGTTTTTGCACAGTATTCTCAAGCAGGCTGTTGCAAGGCAACTTAGATATATCTTGATGAAAAGATCTGGACTGTAAAAGTGATATGTTTCTCTTCTTTGAAGCAAAGACTTTGCCTTGCATTGCCTTGAAGGTCCACTTTGTCTCCTCTTTGCTTCCTGACAAACAAAAAAAGGCTTTTGCACCGGCCAGGAGTCAGAAACCTTAAACACTCAAAGAGACACAAACGTCCTAACCAGAAGTCCCCTATGCAATTCCAGAGCCGACCAGAAGTCAGGTTCCCCCACCATAGAGTCTCCTCCTAGCATGGCATCCTTTTTCCTCTACCTGTCCTAACTAAAAGCCCTATCAATTGTGGAGCTGACCAGAAAACCTGCCCCTTGCCATAGAGTTTCCTCCTGGTGTGGCCTGTTTCCTCCCGTAACTGGAAGCTCCTCTCAAAATTGTGGTGCCAACTGGTGACAGGGAGCTGCAGCAGAGGAATAAAAGAGCCACATGCAGCTCCAGAGCCACAGGTTGCTGACCCCTTGCATAGGCACAGGGTTCTTGTGTGGGAGTATCGTCTGGCTTTGGGGAAGGTAGAAAAGGATATTATCCAATAGCATTTGGCAAAGCCTGGCAAACATTGCTGGAAAAACTGGACTAAGGAAGGGCTAAGAAGCAGAGCAATGTCTAATTGGTTTCCCTCTGAAAAACGAAGGGGTTCAATCACTTTGCAAAGCAGCTTCAAGAAAGTGTTTCCTTTGAATCTTTGTTAAAGTGGAGCAACTCTTTGGAAATTTATCCGGATCTATTATCAGATTCAGATAAAAGTTGGTTTGTAGAAATGCATTATTTCTTTCAGAACTTTAACTAAAGCATCCTAACCCCACCTCTATAAAATAAAAATTTACTAAAGAAAGATGATCAATAGCATAAAATCCTTGACCAACATCTGATCGCCAATATGGTTTAAGACAGGGGTTCCCAAACTTGGCAACTTTAAGACTTGTGGACCTCAACTCCCAGAATTCTCCAGCCAGCTCTGCCAGCTCCAGCAGAATTCTGGGAGTTGAGGTCCACAAGTCTTAAAAGTTGCCAAGTTTGGGAACCTCTGGTTTAATAATAATAATAATAATAAATTAGAATTTATTAACCGCACCCTCTCCCCACAGGGACCCGGGGCGGTGCACAGGCATAATTAAAACAATATACAATAATACAAACATTACTAAAATAGAATTAAATAAATTACCCGTGCTAAAAATACAATTAAAAAATACAATTAAAAAACCATTAAACTTTATCGTTAAAAGACAGAGAGAACTATTAAGAGGTAAAAATTAATGCTGTTGCCATTTCTCAAATGTTTTCTGCCTTTTATCCTTCTTTTACTCTCAGGATAGTTGAGAAGTTTTTTTAAAAAAAATGTTTCTTGTTGTTTCTGAACTATTGCTGGAAATAGCCAAAGGATGCTACAGATAGGATTGTATGGCTTTTGTTACTATTGTTACACATTTTTCATTTCACATATCAATGTCTCCCTTGTTACTAGTCTGAAAAAGCCCAAAAGAATTTTCTCATTATGATTGGACATAAAACTCTACAGTAAAAGAGTATTTATGTATGTCTGCATGTATGTATGCCCTTTAGCCACCCTGCAAATAGGTGAACACGGGGCATATAGGATAATAAGTTGTCATTCATGGCAATAAATATTGAGTATACAGGAACTTAATTCACATTGAATAATTGAAGAAGCTTCACAGACTCAGCAAGGTTTCATAAATTGCTTTGTTGCAGGCAAGAAAGAAGTTATTTGTTTACAGAAGACTAGCCTACTGCAGAACCTCTGTGTATGAATGGGAGGAAGGGGGAGAGAAAGAGTTTAAATCTGAAACCATTTTTTTTTCTTTTGCTTTTCAATTTACATCAATTAACTTTCAGTTCTTTTTATTCCAGCCTTGAAAGTTGAAGACAGTTGAGCTAGGTTTCTGTATTGGCTCTATTTGATCTGATAGTTATGTGTGTGGAGATAGAATTTTCATTTATTCTTTTGATGAAGTCAGAAAAGTCTCCCCATTTTCCAGGCTGTTGTAATTACCTTTCTTCTGTCATCAGGCTGGAAGAGTGGGGAGAAAATTTGTACTTCTACTTATTCATCAGGGGTTCCCATCATCTCAGAACTCCTCTTGTCAACTTTGGTCAGGGCTACATTCATTTTCTCATTAGATGTACAAATAACTCCGTTCTTTCCCCAAAACAATTCCTTTGTCCCTCAGAGCTAAACCTCTAAGAATCATCTGGTTTCTCCATGACTGTTCTCCATCTAGTAGCCCTTCCCAGCAATCAGATATTTTAGCCCACACTGAGAATCTGGAGTTTACTTTATCTGAATCTCTTAATCCCCATCAATAAATGAACAAGGTGGGGCAGAGATACAGAAAGGTGATGGAGGTGGTGGAAAACCAGCTGTTGCAAAAGAAAGGCTATAGGACTGATATGTCCAGGTATAGGAAATGATTCAATAAAGTTGACATCCAGATTTCTAGACAGTTGTGTGAAAAGAATAACTCTCATAGAAAGCCAGATACATTCCCCAACTGCAATGAGGGTGCTTGTACGTTTTTGGCATGATTCTGTTGATCTTTGAGGAAGTGTTAAGTAGCTCACAGTTCCTGGAGAAAATAAGAAGCCTCCAATAGAGGTGAGAGCCAGGAAATATTTGACAACATCCATGGGTGGTAACCATAGTTGGTCTAAAATAGTGACATCTGATGAACTGTGTTCTTATAGGCAAATTTAGCAATAAGGACACAATCAGAGCAATTGTCTTCTGGTAGTTTACACAGCAATGAAGATAATCAAGTGGCATTTATTCTCCCCATTTATCCATCTAGCTGCAAGTGATGGGCAGAGAACACGTAGAACTTAATGTCCAATATTTGAAAAATAGCTTTCCAAAAATGTGATATGAATTATGTGCCTCTATCAGAAAGGAGGTGATTGGGTAAGTCGTGGCTTTGGAAAACTTGTCAGCAAATGGCTTGGAATGGCAACAAGTGTGGCAAGAAGATATAAAAGCCTTGCTGTTTGCTATAATATGAGGTCATCAAAAATCAGAAGCCTTTTAAATACTCCAAAATGGCCAGCTGGCCAGCTGCCTTGGCTAAGCTGCATGTTTTCTTCCCTCAAGGAAGGAGTTAAAATGAGACCCTGGCACTCTCTGAGTCTATGAGACGCTTGTAAGGATTACACATTTTTGTGGTACTTTGAAAGGGATGTTTTGTCCCTTCAAGGAGATGGGGCCAATGCTTCCTTGGTGGCCAAAATCTCCTTGCTATCATAATTTCTTTCAGCTGGTTCTTTTGGATAGCCACCTGATTTTGATTCTGGAACATGGTGCTGTCTACTTGATGACAGGGGATAGTATCCATCTTTTTAATCCTTGAGCAATATGTGATGGCTTTCTTCCCATTGCTATGGGAATAAATGAGGACAATCAAGCTTTCGGGCTCACTGACAAGATCTCAGCAACATTTCCCTGATACTAAGTTTGGCACAGAGTGACTAGGCTGTAGCTGTAGGCTCATACTCAGCTTATGGCCTGGCTTGGCCAATAAGAATCTTTATTACATACTAGGAAGAAACCATTAAAACAGATGGTTGCCTACTGTCAGCATGGGGATATAATTCCCTTTTTATACCCACAATAGTTTAATTCTGGTGCTTCTTTCTCTCACCAATCCCATTGTTTAATAGACTTTTTGCCTATGTTTCTTTGCCTTGAAAGTGGGTGACTGCTGGTTGATGGCATAACTGACATCTGTACTCTGAAAAGTCCCCGTTCTCAACTTACCTCCCACAATAATAAACAAGGCAGTTGTAACTACATTGCTTTAATGATGCTACTCAGTTTCTCTGCTGTTTCCCACCATTCATCCCTACCACCCAGAGTAGTTACAAGGAAGCTACTGAAGAACAGAAAATTTGCCATGTTTTTCTCAGGCATAAAGTCATAACACTTGTTTTGTTGGTTCATCTTATTTATCTCTAAATGAGGCCCTTGTTGAGCTACCATCAACCCTGATAAGCAGTATTTTTTTCATGGGGCATACAAGTTGCATAAACCTGTTTTACAGCAATTAGCAGATGGAGGTTGAGGTCAGACTCACCCAATGAGTGAGTGAGTTCAACCAGGAACTTTCAGCCCATGCTGTTATGCTGTTATACCTCTTGTAGTTTTACAATTTGTCCATGAATCAATTTCTGATTCACTCTCTTTTCCAACAGCTTGTATATTCTCGTAGAGGCAGATTTGCTATTTGGATTGAAAAGATCCTTCTGAGCTTTCCCAGATTTAATTCCTTTTCCCTGCGGGATTCTTTCATTAGGCCAACAGAGCATGGTTGTCTAAAATCAACAAACAAGAGGAAGGGAGCCCTAAGCCTCTAAAAAATGATGGGCAAACTGAGACCCTCCATATGTTACTGGACCTTAGCACACATCAGCTGAAAACAGCATGACCAATGGTTTAGAAATATAGCGCCTACGCTAAAACAGATATATTTTGAAAAATGTTAGTTGACATATTTCTCTTCTTCTGTCTCCCCCCCCCCAACAAAACACACACACTCGCAAACACAGTCTAGATCATGAGAATTTTGTCAACCTACTTAGTACAAACACATATGTTTCCAAAGCCTTTTACTATATAAGAGACAGATGTTCTCATCACTCACTATTCCCAGTGCAATCAGGAAATTGGAGGAAGAAATGGGACAAATTCAGGTAAAGGAGTATGTAGAAAAACGAATTACGGTTATTCTGCAAAAGGAGATATAGTCGGACTGCTTGAAATTCCATTTGTGCATTACACTAAAAAGGGTCTGATAGATGCTTCTTCCTATGCCATGTTTCCTGCTGCTACTTGCTCACTTGAGATGGCTTGGGACACAAATGCCTGAGGGATTCCACTCTCAGGTTTCCAAAGCAAACAGAATCCTCTTTATGGAATGGTTGCACTCAGCTTTTGCTATATACTGTAAATTATGAGCCATGAACAGAAGCTGTTGCAAATGGCAGCTAAAGATGAACTCTTGCTCTCCAAAGTCAGATATCCTTCACACTTAATTAGTGTAGACAACTGTTCCCATGCTAAAGGTGAATAACAGTAAAAGAAAGCAGTCGGAAAGCTTGATATTTGAAACACAGACAAGAAGGGTTCAAGTCTAATTAAAGCCAAAAGGTTGCCGGACAAATCACTGTCTTTTAATATTAGGTCCAGCTTTCAAATTTGAGCTTTTATGTTATGAGAGTTGAATCACTTTCCACAAAATCTTTTAATTTTTCAGAATATTAGCATGATTCAGATAATTCTACAATCCTACACGTACATATGAAAACAATGTATAATTATTTATTATGTATAATATATATCTCCATTGCATGATGGAGGTCTTTACACTGAGGCTGGGTGGACATCTGTCAGAGATGTTGTAATATCCTGCACTGAACCGGGGTTTTTAATTGATGGCCTCTAAAGTACATTGCAACTCTATAATTTTATACTTCTAAAAGGTTTCTACCTCCATGCATTGATATGTGTCTAGAGTTCCATCATGTGCCACCCAAACCCATAGATGATAGAGAAACTGTCACTGAATATGTTAATAACTCAGATGAAGTTACTCAGTTTGTCTGCAACTCATTTCAGTCATGCTTTCAATGTCTGGAAGAGTTATGAGATTTCTTGTAATGTAAATAAAAATGAAAATGTATACCGATATTTTAATCCTTGATTTATCCTTTGCGGTTGGACTTCTATCTTTTTTTTTTAGGTGTCCATTTGTTTTATGTGCCACATCATTTTTTCATGTTTTTATTTTAAGGTCTGCTCTGCCTCCCTGGCTTATTTTTTCCATTGTTATTTTTAATATTTATGTTGTAAGCTGCCTTGAGAAGGGTTTTGGCTTTCATTAAAAAAAAAAACAAGAAAAGCCAAATAGATGCATTTACAATAATTCATCCTTCCTTTAAATGCTACGGAAGAAGAGCTAATTCTTCAACCTAATACTAAATAAGAAGGAAGACCCAGTAACACATTGTTATCAGTTGAAGAACTGAAATGATCTTACAAGTGTTGTATTTAGCGAGAAAGCTTCCATCTCTTCTTTAGCTTAGCAACTGGCTAACAAAGTGACCTATCCATCTGTTCAAGCATCAAAATGTATAATAGGGCTACTAGTTCAGCAATTATGCAGGATAATAATCTTTACTTCTTCCACCCAAGCATACCACATTCAGCCAGCCTTTCCAGGTAGAGCAAAATGAGAAACATAACCAGATGAGCTAACTCTATTTTATTGCAAGGCTACATTAACAAAATTTTGAAAGTCTGAAACTATAAATCTTCCATCATCTCTTTTATCAACTGACAAATGAGGGAGTTTTATTTCTGAGAGTTTCCCCCCCTGCCTATTATACAATTGCAGTCTATATCCCTCCTTATCCCCAGGCAGCATCTCTCCTCCCTCACTACTCCCAAAGACATTCCCACATACCATTAGCCTACTCATCTTGGCCATAGCCTACTTGCTGCAGCCAACTTGCTATAGCCAACTCACCACAGTCAACTCACCACGAGACAAATTGTCATGGGATAAGAGTTACACTAATATCAAAGAAATAGTCTAATAGAATCATTAAAGAAAGGATGCCAGAGGAGGGACAAAATAAAATATGAATGATAATGCAAAAAAAATATCACATTATTTTAAATAATTAAATTGAATTCTTGAATTGTCTCTTAGGAAGCTGTTCCATGGTGAATTGACCATGGCAAGTTGGCCATGGCAAGGTGGCTGTGGTAAATTATCCCATTCCATTACACATATTTTCCTTTCCCATGTGGTGACAGTAAATTAGGAAATCAATACAATTATCAATTGTCCGGCTTCCGGCCCGGGCACAGCACTGAGACGGCATTGGTCGCGTTGGTGGATGATCTCTGGAGGGCCAGAGATGGGGGTTGTTCCTCCATCCTGGTCCTTTTAGATCTCTTGGCGGCTTTTGATACCATCGACCATGGTATCCTATTGCACCGGCTGGAGGGGTTGGGGGTGAGGGGCACCGTTTTATGGTGGTTCTCGGGACTTAGCTACCTGCGAGACCGCATCCTACCTCTCCGGCCGATCGCAATTTGTGTTGGCAGGAGGGCAAAGGTCAACCTCAAGACCCCTCACTTTTGGGGTGCCTCAGGGGTCGGTCCTCTCGCCGCTCCAGTTCAACACATACATGAAGCCGCTGGGTGAGATCATCTGTGGTTTTGGGGTGGAGTATCATATCTACGCTGACGACACGCAGCTGTACTTTTCTACCCCAAACCACCCCAATGATGCCGTTGAAGTGATGTCCCGATGTCTGGAAGCCGTACGGATCTGGATGGGAGGCAACAGACTCAAATTCAACCCATCCAAGACCGAGTGGCTGTGGTTTCCGGTGTCCCGGTACAACCAGTTGATCCCATCACTGGCCATAGGGGGCGAACATCTGGCCCCCGTGGATCAGGCACGCAACCTAGGTGCCCTCCTGAATACCCGGCTGTCTATGCAAGATCACGTGACGGCCGTGGCCAGGGGGGCATTCCACCAGGTACGCCTGGTGCGGCAGTTGCGTCCCTTATTGGACCGGGATGCCTTTCGCACAGTCACTCACGTGCTTGTGATATCCCGGCTAGACTACTGTAATGCTCTCTACATGGGGTCCCCTTGGGGTGCACCCGAAGACTACAGCTGGTCCAGAATGCGGCCAGAAACGTCTAGGTATTCCCATGTAACACCACTCCTGGGCGAGCTGTGCTGGTTACCTGTGGTCTTTCGGGTGCGCTTCAAGGTGTTGATCACCATCTTTAAAGCGCTCCATGGCACGGGACTTAGCTACCTGCGAGACCGCATAATAATAATAATAATAATAATAATAATAATAATAATAATAATTTAATTTTATATCCCGCTCTCTCTCCCCAAGGGGACTCGAGGCGGGGCACAGGCAATTAAAAATACAAATAAAACCACAGACAAATACAAAATACAAAATTAAAAATAGATTAAATTGATCCTGCGCTAAAACCCATAAACTAAACTAAAAATTACCCCTAAAAACCCCTAACCTAAAAAGAGACTACCCAAGGCCGGCCAGACGAAAAAAGTGTGTCTTTAATTTTAAGCGGAAGGAGCGGAGGTCCGTGGTTGTCCTGATATCGGGGGGAAGGTCATTCCAGAGGGCTGGGCCCGCCACAGAGAAGGCCCTTCCCCTGGGCGTCGCCCGCTGACAAAGTCTAGTGGACGGCACCCGGAGAAGTCCCTCTCTGTGGGAGCGAATCGGCCGTGAGGATGTATGGGGCAGGATCCGATCCCGCAGGTAGCTAGGTCCCGAGCCATGGAGCGCTTTGAAGATGGTAATTAACACCTTGAAGCGCACCCGGAAGACGACAGGTAGCCAGTGCAGCTCGCGCAAGAGCGGTGTTACGTGGGCAAACCTAGAGGTGCCCATAATTGCTCGCGCGGCTGCATTCTGGACCAACTGAAGCCTCCGGGTACACCTCAAGGGGAGCCTCATGTAGAGAGAGTTACAATAATCCAGTCGGGATGTCACGAGAGCATGAGTGACTGTGCGAAGGGCGTCCCGATCCAATAGGGGGCGCAACTGGCGTACCAGGCGAACCTGGTAAAACGCCCTCCTGGCCACGGCTGTCACTTGATCTTCCATGGACAGCCGGGTATCCAGGAGGACACCCAAGTTGCGCGCCCCATCCACAGGGGCAAGATGTTCGCCCCCTATGGCCAGCGTTGGAGAGAGCTGGTTGAATCGGGCAGCCGGAAACCACAGCCACTCGGTCTTGGTCGAGTTGAGCCTAAGTCCGTTACTTCCCATCCAGATCCGCACGGCTTCCAGGCACTGGCACATCACCGCTACGGCATCGTTGGGGTGGTTTGGGGTAGATATGTACAGCTGGGTGTCATCAGCGTACAGGTGGTACTCTACCCCAAAACCACGGATGATCTCGCCCAGCGGCTTCATGTATGCGTTAAACAGGAGAGGCGAGAGGACCGACCCCTGAGGCACCCCGCATGTGAGGGGTCTCGGGGTCGACCTCTGCTCTCCTGCCCGCACAAATTGCGATCGGCCAGAGAGGTAGGAGGAGAACCACCGTAAAACGGTGCCTCCCACCCCCAACCCCCCCAGCCGATGCAATAGGATACCATGGTCGATGGTATCGAAAGCCGCCGAGAGGTCTAATAGGACCAGGATGGAGGAACATCCCCCATCTCTGGCCCTCCAGAGATCATCTACCAACGCGACCAATGCCGTCTCGGTGCTATGCCCGGGCCGAAAGCCGGACTGGCGCGGATCTAGATAGTCAACTTCCTCCAGGTGACGGGGAAACTGTTGTGCCACCACACTCTCAACAACCTTCGCCAAGAAGGGAAGGTTGGAGACTGGACGGTAGTTGTTCAAAAGAGCTGGGTCCAAAGAGGGCTTCTTGAGGAGGGGCCTCACCATGGCCTCTTTTAGGGAGGCAGGCAAGGAACCCTCACTCAAGGATGCGTTGACAACCTCTTGGAGCCAGCCTCGTGTCACCTCCCAGGATGCCAGTACAAGCCAGGAGGGGCACGGGTCCAATAAACATGTGGTGGCTCGCAGTCGCCCACGTAGCCTGTCCATATCCTCGGAAGTAACGGAGTCAAACTCCTCCCAAACAAGATCTCTCTCGTGGCATCCCACTGGGCCATGAATGGGGGTTAGCTCACTCTGTATCTGGGCGGTTTTCTCCTGCAGAAAAATCACAAATTCCTCTGCTCTACCCTGTAGCGGGGCTTCCCGTTCCCTCTGTTGAAGGAGGGCGCGGGTCACCCTAAACAGGGCGGCAGGGCGGTTTTCTGCGGATGCTATGAGAGTGGCACAATGATGACGTTTGGCCACCCTCAGCGCCACAATGTAAGTCCGCATCCTACTTCATACATCCCTGCGGCCGATCCGCTCCCACAGAGAGGGACTTCTCCGGGTGCCGTCCACTAGGCAATGTCAGCGGGCGATGCCCAGGGGAAGGGCCTTCTCTGTGGCGGGCCCAACCCTCTGGAACGACCTACCCCCCGACCTCAGAACAACCACGGACCTCCGCACCTTCCACCAGAAATTAAAGACACTCCTGTTTCATCAGGCCGGCTTGGCCTAAGTTATTTACCTAGCCTACAGTCTGTACCATAAATTGTTTTAATTGGGTTTTAGATGGGATTATATTTTAACCTTTTAAATTTTAGCACAGAGATAATTTATTTAATTTGGTATTAATTATTTATATTGTGATACTGTGTGTTTTAATTTCCTGTGCATCGCCCCGGGTCCCTTCGGGGAGAGGGTGCGGTTATATAAATTCGACAAATAACTAAATAAATAACTAACTAACTAACTAACTAACTAACTAACTAACTAACTAACTAACTAACTAACTAACTAAATAAATAAATAAATAAATAAATAAATAAATAAATAAATAAATAAATAAATAAATAAATAAATATCATTATTTCAGCATTGATAACTCAATGGGATAAAATACAGGATGGAGGCAAAGTGTACTCATGGATGGTCAATTATGTGAAGGTATTCTTGGGTCAACAATTCTGCTTTTAAAAAGTTTCCTTATCAGAAGTAGTATAGATTGGTTTGGAAAGGAAAATAATATTGCAGGTGATGAGTGAGTATGGAAGTGATGTCATCTTAGGTTTTTGGAACTGTGGTATGTATTTTAGGATTATCAATATTTGGAGTGAGATGGATTGTAGGTTCAAAAACTGGAAAGATTGTTCTTGGTTAAAACATTCTGAGAAGATATTCCTGATTGTTGTAATGAAACTACAGACTAATCTTAGTTTATGTTTGGTTTGGATAACTTCCTTAGTAATTGGATAAATCCTGTAGGAATAATGCATCTTGATTCTTGCACAACATTGCAAGAATGTTGCAGCTGCAACATGATTAGTAAATTAATTAAGGATGGGGTGAATCCATACTTAATTAATTAATTGGAAACTATAAAAAATGCTCATCAATGGTTCTTTGTCAAACTATTCTGTGGGATGCCACAGTGTTCAACCCAAGGACCACAGCTTTCCAATGTTTTTATTAATGCCTTAGACAAATTGGTTAAAGAAATGCTTATCCAATTTGCAGTTGCCACAAATTGAGTGGGATAATCATTCTTTCATAAATATAAAATGTATAAGTTAAGAGTACTGAAAATAATACTTACATTTAGCAGAGGCAAATGCAAATTTCACTCATGGAAAAGAAATTAAATGAACAGATGCTAGATCAGACATGTTAAACTCAAGGCTCATAGGCCAGATGTGGTCCATGAGGTGCTTATATCTGGCCCATGGGGCCCATGGGACCAGCCCCCACCCAACCCAACCCAACCCACAGCCAAAGGAAAAATCTGAATGCAGCAATTCAGAAGGCAGCCCAGCCACTGTGCCAACTCCCGTTCCTTCTCCTCAGCCCCTAGGCCTAGCTGCTGCTCCTCAACATGGCCAAAGTTGGACTTTCAATTACATCCACCTGTTTCATCCTGCAAAGTGGGGCTCACCCATAGCCCTCTCTCACCACCATGCCGGGACCCCCAATTAAAGACCAAGAGCTCCAGCCTCATCCTGCTAAGGAAGGGGGCAGCAGCTGAGGCTACACAGTGTCTCTCTGGCTGAGCTTCATTGGGTGACCCCCTCCCCCAGTGAGCCTGGGTTACTGACCTATGTTCAGATGCTCAAATGCCACCCCAACTTTATTCTGGAATTTTGGGATTGGAAAGTGGAGGGGCAGCATCACATTTTTAGGCTTCAGCTATGTGTGCTGGAAAGCTTCTTGCTTCACCCCTACTACCTCCTTCAGAGCCTTCCAACAGCAACCCCATCACAGAAGGGGGGAGTGCCACATTTGTAAGCATCAGCTACGCATCAGCTGCTGGGGCTAGCCTAGGAACAAGGGAGCTCTAGTCCCACGTTAGGCATAAAAAAAACCAGATGGGTAACTTTCAGTCAGATACTTTCTGTCAACTGAATCCACCTCACAGGGTTGACGCAGGATTTCCTCACAGGGAAAGGAGGAGGATGAAGGAGTATTAGGTATGTTTTGAGTTATTTATAAGCAATAATAAAAGTTAAATAAAAATAAAATAAATAATAAAATATCAGGGGAGATATAACTGAAATGTTTATCACATATAAGAGGTTATATAGTCTTTATACAAACCTTGTAAAAATGTAATGACGATGGCTTCCAAAGTTGCTGCTTTAATTAGGATTGTGAAGATCTATATAAAAAATAAAATAAAAACTAGGGAGGGGAAAAATAAATTGTATTTTTCCTTCCCACCCCAAATCCTTAAATAACACTGAAGAGTTAGCATTTAAAAATGAATAATGAAATACTATACTACTATAAATATGATTCTTCTCCTCAAAATAAAAAAAAAACCAAGAAAAAAAATCTTCTATTCCTGGTTTAAAAAGAAATAGCATGCCTCCAGTCAGTATCCATGGTCCCTCTAACAGCATATTAAATATATCACACCAACAGCACACTTCTGTAACCACTCACTCTGAAGAATCAAATCATGGATTCCAATTTCTGTGGGGTACCCACATGGGAGATAGTGAGCTGAGTAGCTGTAAAAATTGGAATTACACTTGATGGGAGTCATGGGGACACTATCATAAATATCATCCCGATGTCAAATTCCCCAAATATAAGTTCTAAGATGAGAAAATACTTCTGCCTCAGATCATTGGCTGTCATTGATGTGACAATGCCGCATGCGAGAGAGCTAATTTCAGAAAAAGGGGGGAAATCAACTCAACAATTAAATATCCTATGTTGGTCAAAAGTTCCTACTTATAAATTTTTATGATTATTATAGATGAATCAAATGAGCTGGGGGATGAAGAAGGAAATTAACCAATATAAAAGTCTCTTTCTTTGTATAAATGAGAATGCTCTTCTCTGTCTCAGCAAGAAGAAGAGGCAGGTGGCTTTTATGTCTAATTTATACAAGAAAGTGGGGCTGTGTATTTAGTAACCATATACATGATGTTTTTTTGTGATCAGGTCACAAGAATGTGCTATCCTAGTGTGTGATCTTCATAGATATGATGTGCCTGAAGAGTTCTGCCTGCACACTTTCCCATAACAGTGATCAAATCCATAGCAAAGTTAGCCTTGACCTCTTCTATCAGTGTATGAATCTGGTAGTAGAAATGAATACACCCTCCCCTTTGTTGTTGTTGTTTGGTGCCTTTAGAGACTGGGTTTGAAATAAAATTGCTATTAATACAGAAGGTCGTACACTTTCAGACTCCTGGCTATACTAGCACAAAATTGCTTTAGCATATTCTCCTCATTCTCATCCGTATGGTAGTTTGCCAATTAAATCTCACATCAGATATTAAATGGCAATGTTGACCTATAAAACAATACATCATCATATAAGACTTGTCTGTATTAGAGGCCTTCCAGTTAATTACCTCCCTAGTTGTACCCTGAGGTCTTGTTCTGTCAGATCTTCCATTAACCCATTTTTGAACTGAAAGCATCTGCAGATCACACATTCTGCTGCTATTCATGGGAATAGTTTGAATTCAGTGGCTTTGCTTCTCCAATGAGAGGCAGGGGGATGAATCATAAAGAGAGAAAGGGGAAAAAAAGAAAATAAATTATGTACATAATCACGCCAAATCCCCACACTGGATGAACCAGCAGGAAATAAAAGTACAATTAAACCAATGCTCCTCCCTGCCTGCCTGCTTCCTTCTTTCCTTCCTTCTTTCCTTCCCTCCTTCCTCTCTCTAATTTCCAACTTTCCCCCAACATTTTCCAAATTGTTTGTCCTCCTCTATTCCGCCAGGCAAATCATTACCGAGGTACTTGCAGTCTTTCAACAATCTAGGTGCTAGATCAACTGCCTTGATCATTTAAACTAAGGATGGCATCAGGAAAGGATAGAGAAAAATTGAATAGAAGCATACACTTCCATAATTTTTAGAGAATTTTGAAGGTAAAATTAGCAGAAACCATTGTTTTGAGAACAGTTCAGGTTCCCTTAGAAAAAAAAGTCAACTGGCAAAATGTTTTCCAAATATTTGTCACCATTTGCATCTGTGCACATGCTTGTGTAACTGACTGTCATTTCCATCCCAAAATACCTCAGATGGAAACTAGAATTGGTGCTTGTTAAAAGAAGATGCTAAAGAGAGAACAGTTGTATCTGAATCTTAAGCAGGAAAGAAAGAAACTATTACTATCATGCTCATATTGTTAATCATGAACTTTGATCCCCCTCAAAATGAACACAAAATGACTGTTCCCATGGGGAAAATGTAGTTACTGGACTCATCCCATTTCACCCGTAATTAGAATTGAGGACTTTAAGTGGCCACTGCAATCAGCCTTAACACTAAAGTTTTCTGTGGGATAATACAGGAAAAATAGAACAGGTTCTGATGATGTAGAGCAAAAAAGAGTATAGGAAAATGGAAGCAGACATAGTAAATATAAGATTGGAATTTCAGGAATGGTTAATTTAGGATGATAAATGAATACTAAAGAAAAATTTCACTAAGTAGGGTGCTGGTAGTTGTAACAGTTCCTCCTCTACCATCTGCCTCCTCCCGTAGTCTTCATTGCCTCCCTATATTAATTACAAGATGTGGCTTGAAAGAAGGCAGGTTTACAATCTCCAACTTATCCAATAATTCCAGCCAGGTTGTGTGTATCTTAGTATAGTCTTTATTGTCATTGTACAAAATAAATATAATGAAATTGGTATCAAAAGTTACAGAGATGCAGGATTATTGGCAACATTTTATCCTCCTTATTTCTCCTCCAGAGTAGAATATCTATCAGGGAAATCCTAACTATATTTTTATAGGGACAGAGAAAATTAAATGTAGATTAAGTCAGACCATTGGTCCATTATTATTTGAGAGAGAGAGAGAGAGAGAGAGAGAGAGAGAGAGAGAGAGAGAGAGAGAGAGAGAGAGAGAGAGAGAGAGAGAGAGATTCCAAAGATTGAACACTTTTCTTGGAATTATATATAATGTGGTTCTGTTCAATTCCATTCCATTCTATTTTTTGTTTTGTCTTCTTCAACTCAAGATATTTTGTCCAACTGTCTAGTTACTATTATTTGGATTGTTAAATTCATTCTCTTTTCTATTAATACAGGAAAACAGGTTATCTGTTTATTGGCTTGATTTATATGCTACCTATCAGTTCATAAAAATACATTTGAGGCAGCACATAATTTAAAACAACACAGGGGGAAAATAGAAAATAAAAACAAATAAATCAAAGCCAGAAATATTATGGTTGCTAATAATTGAAGGGCTAGTAGAACAGATTTCCTAAAAGTGAAGAGAGTGAGAGCCAAACAGAACAGAAAGGTCAGGGACCAGAATTCTGGAGACTATGAGTAATGTCATAGGAAAGGATGGATAATTTCATAGGAAAGGGTGGAAAATTATTTTCAGGATGTATTGTGTTAAGAGTTGGATGATAATGACAGTTTTTCAAATTCAAATCAAATTAAGATTTATTAACCGCACCCTCTCCCCACAGGGACCCGGGGCGGTGCACAGGCATAATTAAAAACAATATACAAAATACAAACATTACTTAAAATAAAATTAAATGAATCTACCTATGCTAAAAATATATAATTAAAACCCATTAAAATTTGTAATTAAAAGACAGAGAGAACTATTCAAGGCCGGCCAGTCGAAAGAGATGGGTCTTCAATTTTACCCGGAAGGAGCGGAGGTCGGTGGTCGTTCTAATATCAGGGGGAAGGTCGTTCCAGAGGGCCGGGCCCGCCACAGAGAGTGCCCTTCCCCTGGGCGTCGCCCGCTGACAAAGTCTAGTGGACGGCACCCGGAGAAGCCCCTCTCTGTGGGAGCGAATCGGTCGTGAGGATGTGTGGGGCAGGATCCGATCTCGCAGATAGCTAGGTCCCGAGCCATGGAGCGCTTTGAAGATGATAACTAACACCTTGAAGCGCACCCGGAAGACGACAGGTAGCCAGTGCAGCTCGCGCAGGAGCGGTGTTACATGGGCAAACCTGGAGGTGCCCATAATTGCTCGCGCGGCCGCATTCTGAACTAACTGAAGCCTCCGGGTGCACCTCAAGGGGAGCCCCATGTAGAGAGAGTTGCAATAGTCCAGTCGGGATGTCACGAGGGCATGGGTGACTGTGCGAAGGGCGTCCCGATCCAATAGGGGGCGCAATTGGCGAACCAGGCGAACCTGGTAAAACGCCCTCCTGGCCACGGCTGTCACTTGCTCTTCCATAGACAGCCGGGTATCCAGGAGGACACCCAAATTGCGCGCCCCATCCACAGGGGCAAGATATTCGCCCCCTATGGCCAGCGTTGGAGAAAGCTGGTTGAATCGGGCAGCCGGAAACCACAGCCACTCGGTCTTGGTCGGGTTGAGCCTAAGTCCGTTACTTCCCATCCAGATCCGCACGGCTTCCAGGCACTGGCACATCACCGCTACGGCATCGTTGGGGTGGTCTGGGGTAGATATGTACAGCTGGATGTCATCAGCGTACAGATGGTACTCTACCCCAAAACCACGGATGATCTCACCCAGCGGCTTCATGTATGCATTAAACAGGAGAGGCGAGAGGACCGACCCCTGAGGCACCCCGCATGTGAGGGGTCTCGGGGTCGACCTCTGCTCTCCTGCCCGCACAAATTGCGATCGGCCAGAGAGGTAGGAGGAGAACCACCGCAAAACGGTGCCTCCCACCCCCAACCCCCCCAGCCGATGCAATAGGATACCATGGTCGATGGTATCGAAAGCCGCCGAGAGGTCTAATAGGACCAGGATGGAGGAACATCCCCCATCTCTGGCCCTCCAGAGATCATCTACCAACGCGACCAATGCCGTCTCGGTGCTATGCCCGGGCCGAAAGCCGGACTGGCGCGGATCTAGATAGTCAACTTCCTCCAGGTGACGGGGAAACTGTTGTGCCACCACACTCTCAACAACCTTCGCCAAGAAGGGAAGGTTGGAGACTGGACGGTAGTTGTTCAAAAGAGCTGGGTCCAAAGAGGGCTTCTTGAGGAGGGGCCTCACCATAGCCTCTTTTAGGGAGGCAGGCAAGGAACCCTCACTCAAGGATGCGTTGATAACCTCTTGGAGCCAGCCTCGTGTCACCTCCCAGGATGCCAGTACAAGCCAGGAGGGGCACGGGTCCAATGAACATGTGGTGGCTCGCAGTCGCCCACGTAGCCTGTCCATATCCTCGGAAGTAACGGGGTCAAACTCCTCCCAAACAAGATCTCTCTCGTGGCATCCCACTGGGCCATGAATGGGGGCTAGCTCACTCTGTATCTGGGCGGTTTTCTCCTGCAGACAACTGACAACTGATTCTTATTTCTACCTGTAACTTCTCCTAGTGATGTCTAAAGAGATTCTCAATCATCCAGGTCATGGCTGTCCCAAAGGTGCTTTTCAGAAGGCAATTGGACTTTCTTGGGTTTTTTTCTTTGAAAATCTGCTCTTTTCATTCAAGAAGCTTCTTCAGTTCTGACTGCAGTTCTTGAATGAGAAGCTAAATGTTTTGAAAGAAAAAAAACCAAGAAAGTTCAGTCGCTTTTTGAAATATATATTTGGATGCTACAAATGATCTGAAATCATATTGATGAATATTGGCTAAATGAGTTGGAGGCTTTTTAGTGGGCTGGGGGCTAAAGAAAAAAATAGGAGTGATTTCTATTCTGGAAGCTCCCACTACAATTATCCCACACACAATACACAGTACAATATACACACTCACTCACACACACACATACTATTAGTAGGGTGCTTCATGTGACATTGGGTCATGGATAGGTCCATTCCTGCCTTGGCAACTAGTACAAATATCTTTCAAGCTTTCATATTTTACAGTTTTTGAAGATCTTTTTAGGATTGCTCATATTTGACAGAGTAAGTATTACCACATTTGGCTAGGTCGTAACAGGCACACTGACCTTAAGTATCCAAAGGTGTTCCTCATCTGAACTTCTACCTGTGGATCCATTCAAAGCCAGTGATCATTAATCGTGTTCAAATACACATATGTATTGCCTGGATTTCATTTGATCTTCATCAGCTTGCATCTACTTGGGAAGATTTGTTGATTTTAATTAGCACAGGCTGCAATTGTAAATACATTACTATTTATATTTAAATCCACCTGAATTTAGCAATAATTAGTTCTAAATAATCATACATAGTACAATGAAATCTACTTTGAACCAAACATTTGTGGAAAAGAAGTACTGTTAACTCCCTTAATTCCCAAATGTCTGTTAAATATGTATGTTTGCTATTACACAATTTCTATCATTGACATTATGCAATGATATAAAACACTCTCAATATCATACTTAAAAAAACATGTATATAATTGTTTTATTGGTATTTATTGGGGTATTGTTTATTGGAATATTTATTGCAACATTATTAAGGTATTGCTTTGGATACCAATATTCTTGGATCGATTATTATCAGTACATTATTATTAATACATTATTTTGCAGGGATATCTGGGTAGAAAATTGGTCTATTATCTAAGAGTAGGTGGAACAGTGTTTTTTTAAATATGATATAGGTTTAATTATGTAAAATAATGAGCTACTTTTATTTGAATATCATTAATATCAGGCTGATCTTTTACATGTGTTTTGGTTTTATTTTTATCCCTATTATATGCACCTTTTCCTCTCTTTATAATTGCATCATTGCTATTGCATTATTTTTATTTTGGGTTGTTAAATTCACTATTTTTTAAAAGAAAAAAACAAGCCCTGCGGCCCTCACTTCTCCCAAAACACTAATAAGTATAGCCATATGGCTCCCATCTACTAAACAATTGCTCACCTCTGCTATAAAAGGAAGAGAGAAAAACACTTAAATTAGAAGAAAATTAAACTATATCTGAAAAGCCTCTGTAACAACTTTGTAATCTAAATTGTGTTCTTTGTTCAAGAAAAGTGGAATGGAACAAAAATAAAATAAATACTCAGGATTCATTGAATTATCTTCAAGTGTTGTTCCTTCCATTTTCCTTTAAATGTTCAAGACCTTGAATTTACAAAAGCAGGAAAAATGTATTGCCCTGTAATTAAGGTCTGCAGGCTAAACAACTGCATGTCCATCCTACTAACTTTAGGCAGAGTGTTACTGTATATGCTGGCAGTTACAGAAACTCAACTCTTGACATTACATTTTCAACGGTTCGGATTCCATAAAAGTGACTTCAGTTCTGCCACTTGCATGCATTATGCAAACCTGAAGTGGGTAAACATAACATTGTACTTGTTACTGCACAATCCCATTTACTTTTTGCAGTTTAGCATTTTTCTTATGTCACGGTCAAAGATATTGCAAGCTCACCCCTAACTATTAAAAATCTTACAGTACAAGTGCATTAGATAATCATATACCATGTTGTAATTGTGGCTACATCACCTCCATTATTTATGGAGCAAGAATCTATTTCCTTAAAACTTATACTCATTCCATGAGTAAACAAATTCCTTGGGATCAAGGGCTTTTACTATCTTTAAAAAAAGATAGTAAAAGCTGGCAGAAGAGATTCCAGAAAGAA
This sequence comes from Rhabdophis nuchalis, assembly GCA_039707465.1. Taxonomy (NCBI): domain Eukaryota; kingdom Metazoa; phylum Chordata; class Lepidosauria; order Squamata; family Natricidae; genus Rhabdophis; species Rhabdophis nuchalis. The sequence goes on along the minus strand of CM077643.1, from coordinate 60,277,280 downwards.
CGGTTAGCAAAGACTACTTTCAAATGAGGATAAATAACACAAAGAACTATATGCTGTAATTAAATTAATCTACAATTTGTCATATTTGCCACTACTTTTCTCATTTTTGACATTTTATTTATTTAAACAATTTATATAGTCACCAATCTCAAGCAATTTACTTTCAAAAAGTATTTGTTTCTACAGTTTTAAGCTACCTTTGCAGCCTTAAGAAACAGAACCTTGCCTTAAGGATTTAGAATCAACATTGTCAAAGAACTGAAAGTTGCAGGACAAGCATTAGGACCCATCATAACAATAGTGTTGGAAGAGTTCAAATCTTCCTTTGCTAGGTTCGAATTTCCCGCCAGGAAGTGTGAAAAATAATTTCAATGGAACAGCTGCGTAGAAGCCAGGTATTTTATTTTTCAGGAAGGAGGTACAAGCAGCAAAGTAAAAGCAGCAAGGACACAGTTCCTGGGCTAGCTGCTAAACTGGGATTGATTAGATATTTTTATACTCTTTTTACCTTTGAAGTCTGATTTTTTTAGTAGCTTTGTGCTAATGATTCTGGCTTTTGTGTGATTCCTGTGTTAATGGTTTCATTCCTGTTTTGCTCTTTGTGATTGGCAAGGAGGTGCTTGTTAGTTTGTGTTTGTAATTTTAATTTTATTTGCCCCAAGTATGTTCCCCAAAACTGATACTGTTTTTATAACCTATCTTTAGCACCTTTCTGTTTTGCTTCCCTCTTGTCATCTTGGCCAATCTCCTCTTGTATCTGCATTTCCAGTTTTTTCCCTCCACTATATTGGAATTTTAATTACTCTGGTCTTTCTTCTTGGACTATCTGTTTCTATGGGGATTTTTAATGATTTTCTATTCTAATATTTCCTGTTTTTCTTAAAAAGCTTCTAATGGTGCCTTTGTTTCTGAATTTAGGATTTTATCCTTTTTTCTTTTAGTGGCGGTAAATTCCTCCCGTTTCCTTCCTACAATAGAAATAGCATTTTAGGCTTCTATAACAATAGCAATAGCACTTAGACATATATACCACTTCACAGGGCTTTACAGTCAGCATCTTGCCCCAAACAATCTAAGTCCTCATTTCACTGACCTCGGAAGTATGGAAGGCTGAGTCAATCTTGAGCCAGTGAGAATTGAACTCCAGGAGTGAGCAGTGAGCTAGCTCTCCAGTACTGTATTGTAACCACTGCACCACCACAGCCCAATGTAAGCATTATTTGCATATATTGACCCCAACAATACAATACAATACAATACAATACAATACAATACAATACAATACAATACAATACAATACAATACCATACCATACCATACCATACCATACCATACCATACCATACCATACCACACCACACCACACCACACCACACCACACCACACCACACCACACCACACCACACCACACCATACCATACCATACCATACCATACCATACAATACAATACAATAGCAGAGTTGGAAGGGACCTTGGAGGTCATGTAGTCCAACTCCCTGCCTAGGCAGGAAGTCCTATACCATTTCAGACAAATGGCTATCCAACATCTTCTTAAAGACTTCCAGTGTTGGGGCATTCACAACTTCTGGTGGCAAGCTGTTCTACTGATTAATTGTTCTAACTGTCAGGAAATTCCTCCTCAGTTCTATGTTGCTTCTCTCCTTGATTAGTTTCCACACATTGCTTCTTGTTCTGCCCTCAGGTGCTTTGGAGAATAGTTTGACTCCCTCTTCTTTGTGGCAACCCCTGAGATATTGTAACACTGCTATCATGTCTCCCCTAGTCCTTCTTTTTATTAAACAAGACATACCCAGTTCCTGCAACCGTTCTTCATATGTTTTAGTCTCTAGTCCCTTAATCATCTTTGTTGCTCTTCTCTGCACTCTTTCTAGAGTCTCCACATCTTTTCTACATCGTGGCGTATTCCAAGTGTGGCCTTACCAAGGCATTATAAAGTGGTATTAACACTTCACGTGATCTTGATTCTATCCCTCTGTTTATGCAGCCTAGAACTGTGTTGGCTTTTTGGCAGCTTCTGCACACTGCTGGCTCATATTTAAATGGTTGTCCACTAGGACTCCAAGATCACTTTCACAGTTACTACTACTGAGCAAGGTACCACCTATACTGTACCTGTGCATTTCATTTTTGTTGCCTAAATGTAGAACCTTACTCTTTTCACCATTGAATTTCATTTTATTAGATAGTGCCCAATGTTCAAGTTTGTCAAGATGCTTCTGTATCTTAAGCCTATCTTCTGGAGTGTTGGCTATTCCTGCCAGGTTGGTGTCATCTGCAAATTTGATAAGTTCCCCATTTATTCCCTCATCCAAATCATTGATGAAGATGTTAAAGAGTACTGGGCCTAAAACAGAGCCTTGGGGTACTCCACTGCATACTTCCCTCCCTGTAGATGCAGTTCCATTGAGGACTACACGTTGAGTGCAGTTGGTCAGCCAGTTACGAATCCATATGGTGGTGCCAACTTGATGTGACCTGTTCCTTTCAAATCAAGAATTAAAAGGGGTGAATTAACTGAAATAGAGATTAGATATGAGAAGTAAAACATTCCTTCTAATGTAATAGCTATATGCCTGTCAATGTCAGTTGTAAGGAATCATGGGCTTGTTGGTATGTTTACATTCGTGTTCGGCTTGAAAGCTTCATACCATGTGCTAGATGACATGCACTTAAATATAATTTTTACAATGAAGTGGAATCCATTTATTTCTCCTTGCATATTTTTCATATACTCTATTCTCTATTTAAAAAAAACAAAAAACAAAACAAAAACAGGAGAAAATAATACCCTAATACCAAGCTGGAACAGTCCTTCTCTCTTTAAAGAATCCAACACTAAAAATCAAATTCCTGGCTAAGTTGATTTATTTTACAAAACCTGAATTATGAGGCTGAAAACTGCATTTTTATTGTTTTCCACCTGCTTTGAGGGCTTTGAATTATACTTGGAACTTTCATGGTGACTTAAATGTATCCTGTCATTATTTCAGATCCAGGTAGACTGATTTCCACTTGAATGAAGCTATCAAAATGACACTGTTTGCCTAAACAAGAGAGAGTAGCATTGCATGATGTGCCATTGCTCCAACTGGATAGATTCTAGAAAATGTTAGTAAAGAGTTCCCTTTTATTCACTGTTCCCCTTATGTCCCAGGCTACATAAGCTTGTTCAATATATAAAAAGTATGTGCTCTTTCTCCTTCTCTCTCTCCTTCTCTCCCCCCCCCCCCACCGCCCAATAAAAAGTTGCAATTCCAGTGGTGGCTTGCGCAGCTCATTATATAGTGTGAGATCACAAATAGAAATTTTCACACTTGCCCATCTGCCACCAGCTGACTCTAAAGAGCTGGGGAATCATATAATCAAAAGAGGGTGGGTTCCTCTCCCCCACCCTTTTGTTTTGCCATTGGAATGCCTCTTCAAACAGCATCTGAACACCCCAAGAAGTTGAATGACATGCTTGTCTTGACCGCTACAGGCAATATGTAGAATGCTTTACCTAAGAAGGTCATGAGGTCTGGGTGACGAAACATGAGCTGCAGACCCCCAAAAGTCCATTCCCACCCTTTCCTGGCATAAACACTGATGAAAAGGCATTCAGGAGGGACTGTTCAGGACACAAATACACATTGGGATGATGTATTAGCACTTAACATACTGCATATTCCTTTCACTTTTTCTCCCCTTCCACCTCTTTTCTTTTCTATGCATGTATATGTAATATGCATATATTTTACATGAGCTATTTGCAATTATGGCATCAGTGACAGTGTCATCTTTTTGTTCTGCTGCATATTAAAATGCCTTGGAAGAAAGATGCAGAATGTCTTAGGTTTCCAGGAAGGAACTTAATGAGGGTAATGCATGGCAAGAACACTCTCTGCTGTCTGCAAAACAGGCATAAATAAATAGCTACAGCGGAATAGGGTTGTATGACAAAGTCAGAGAAATTCATGACATTCCGCTATTGGTTGTATGCTTTTACCCCCCTTTTTTTAATTACCTTTCAATTTGAATTTCAAAATAAGGGTGTAGCTGGACTCCATTGTAGGCAGTGAACTTCGTAATCTGTCATGCTTAGTGGATTCAAACTTCAAATATTTCAAATTTGGTAATTAATTTGAATTAATTTGCAGTTTTGATGGCCAATATTTTTCTCATATGTTTTTTTTTATGAGCTGAGCAATTAATTATTTCATTTGTTGTCATACTTGTGCTGTATCAGATACTGGAACCTAAATTAAAAGATAATGATAATTAGAGTAATTCTGATTTTGACCCCTACAGATGTAGCAGTTCAAACATGTGATGGTTTACAGTTAGACATAATTTTGATGGTCAATCATGAAGAGTAACATATCGACAAGTCTCTGTGAGTCTCACTAGAAATGGACACAAGTTTAACCATCAAATTTGTAGGCAGACAAAATGAGTGGACAATTCCTCTAAATTTCTCCTGAGCGATGACAAATTCTCCAACAATTTCACAAGTCAGGACCAGTGGTGGGTTTCAAATAATGTAACAACCGGTTCTCTGCCCTAATGACCAGCTGGGTAGGCGTGGCTTAGTGGTCATGTGACTGGGTGGGCGTGGCCAATGCAGCATCACTCACGTTGATGGGTGCCTTGTCTTAGGTGTTACAATGTCATAAGGGTTAACCAGTTTCTTTAAGCAGGGCAATAAAGATTAAGCTAGAAACAACACCAGAATGTTTCCTTCCTGTCTTCCTTACAGGATCCCCTGTAAAGATGGGAAAAGACAAAAAGAGATTTCTTCCAATAATCGGTTCTCTGGACTGCTTAGGAAGTTACCAACCGGTTCTCCCGAATAGGTGCGAACCTGCTGAATCCCACCGCTGGTCAGGACTCATCCTTAGCAGTAAGCACAACAATGTTACTGAAAATACCCAATCACAATGTTCCATCACAATGTCTTCCCATGAGACTAAATGACAACACAGAATGTCTGTAAAGCTCTGGACTGTTATAATGAAAGAGGACATTCTCACACAACCATTAACTATTTCTTAACTAAGTCAAGCAAATTCCATCCCACTGAAATGAGTGATTGATGATGATGATGATGTGGCTAATCTTTGGTGAGATACACAGCCTTTGGGGCTGGTTGGTAGCTCAACAGCTCGCATCCTAACCAAGGACCTAGGAACTATTAAGGTAACGTCAGAGGATATAAGTTATTCCAAGTAGGGCTGTTGCTGTTGTTGTCATCATCATTATCATCATCATCATCATCATCATCATCATCATCATCATCATCATCATCTGTCTTGAATATTTAACAGGGTAGAAAAATGAAATGTAAATCAAACTAAAGTAGAAAAATCAAACCGGTAGAAAAATGCAGAAACTTATTTACTTTATTTAAAATACTTTTATGGCAACCCATCTTAAAACCAGAACTCAAGTTATATTACAACCATAATATAAAAAACATATCACACAAATAAAAAAGCAAAACTAGAATTGGAATTAGAAACAATAAAGTCTGATAATCACAACCAAACTCCCTTATTACAATGCGCCCATTTTCAGCAGCTGCCAAAAAAGCTAACACAGTTCTAGGCTACATAAACAGAGGGATAGAATCAAGATCACGTGAAGTGTTAATATCACTTTATAATGCCTTGGTAAGGCCACACTTGGAATACTGCATCCAGTGTTGGTCGCCACGGTGTAAAAAAGGTGTTGAGACTCTAGAAATAGTGCAGAGAAGAGCAACAAAGATGATTAGGAGACTGGAGGCTAAAACATATGAAGAACAGTTCCAGGAACTGGGTATGTTTAGTTTAATTAAAAGAAGGACTAGGGGAGACATGATAGCAGTGTTCCTATATCTCAGGGACTGCCACAAAGAAGAGGGAGTCAAACTATTCTCCAAGGCACCTGAGGGTAGAACAAGAAGCAATAGGTGGAAACTAATCAAGGAGAGAAGCAACTTAGAACAGGAAAAATGTCCTGACAGAAGAATTAATCAATGGAACAACTTGCCTCCAGAAGTTGTGAATGCTCCAACACTGGAAGTCTTTAAGAAGATGTTGGATAGCCATTTGTCTGAGGTGGTGTAGGGTTTTCTGCCTAAGCAGGGGGTTGGATTAGAAGACTTTCAAGGTCCCTTTCCAACTCTGTTATTCTGTTCTTCCACCTCTGGTCTCACCCTTTCCAAACTGATGGAGGAAATGCCAGTTCTTCATGGCTTTCTGCAAGGTTGAAAGGGTAGAGCTCTTCTATGTAAAACCTGTACCCAACCTGCTTAATACAAGAATGGATATTTCCACAATCTTAATCTCAGGGTTCCCAATTTTCCTCTACCAAGGGGAAATTCTGTATATGTAGGAGCTCTACTTGACATTGTCTCAAATTACTCTATGTCTGGAATCCTAGTAATCTATGTTAATATCTGCGGACAGAGTCATTTTACTGCACCAGCATAGCATTAAACCACTGAGACATTTAACCATTGTTTATTTCAAAATCTGATTCTGTTTCATAGTACTGCTAGTAAAAGACACCAGAATGTTAGGCTAAAGGCCATTGTTGATATAAACTTTAAACAAAGGGAATAAAATATAGAGATATGAAAGCAATTATTTTTATTTCAGTCCTTAACAAATCCATCAAAACATTCCTTCTTACCTCTTTTAAGGTCTGCTTTAGAAATATTTCTATTCTCTCTAAATGATTTATTTCTTAAAGAAATAATGTTTTCTGTATCTTTAAAGTTGTTTTTGTCCTTCCTGAATATTTCCTCTTTAGCTTTGTAAAGCAGTTACAGTCTTTAATTTACACCATGGTACTTTTTATTTCATAGGAGAAAACAGTTCTGGTTTTATGGATTCTGGGGTTTTGGTGAATTCCTGAGTTAACCCTGCTCCTTACTCCACCCTTTCTACTTGCTTCTTTGCAATATGAAAACAATTTGGGGAAAATCAGCAGTCATTAATTAATTAATCTTATTTATCTATCTATTTAATGGATTTATAGGGCTGCCTGACTCAAACAATGGGACTCTTGGTGCGTAGAACAAAAACAAACTATAAATCAAAGAGAGAGGGAGAAAGAGAGACAGAGACAGACAGAGCCATTAAAACAGCTAAACAAACATAATTAAACAACCAAAAGGTGACTCCTCTTAACTGGATTGAAATGCCTGGAATAAAAGCAGGGTTGGGGCAGTCACTAAAAAAACCATGCATTCTCTGTCCTATGAGATAGCAAAGTTTAAAAGAGGAAACCTAAGCCTGCACCAAGGCCAGCATCCAACTGACAATGAATTTAGGTTATTTTGGTCATCAGATGCTAAGCAAGTTCTTCAACGTGGTCTTGTACAAAGACCTCTACCTAAGAGAGCATATATCAGCAGAAACAAGGCTATGGGGACAGCTATCTGCTGTCAGAATAAAAGCAGAGAAGTATTTTCACTTTGTCTTTTATTACTGCCACAGGGGAGGCTTTAATAGCAGCTGTAACTCCTATCTGGTCAAGTTCATCCCTCATCGAACAACAGCAGTACTCTAGATGTCTCTTCTCTCAATTCATCTCCCTCAATTCGTCAATGAACCACGGAATCTGACAGGATTCACGGGAGGGGAGAGCTCACAACCTGTTCCAAGATATACCAGGCTTTAAACAGATTGTACAATAACAATCTCCAGCTCCCTCTAAAACCCATCAGGTTCCCATCAGTCACTGAGGGAGAACTGATGCAATAGATCCCGCCCCCTGTGGTAGATAGAGAATTCAATGGTAATTAGTGTGTAGTCTGACCATGGCCAGGGGGACAGTTAACTATACCACATTGCCGGGAGGAACGCACCTCTGCACTGGACCCATGTTCCCCGAGAACAGCCCATTTCAGCCCTCCACAATATCTATTTATGCCCATCACCACTGTAATGTTCCAACTCACCCCAACATTTCCCAATTCAATCCCTCAGATTGCCAAAACTGGTGAATCAACCTATCCTCGTCATCAACCATCCTGGGGAGGGGAAATTGAGTCCCCTGAGAAACTTCAATCTTAGCCATCAGAATTATCTACAACTAGAACAGTTTGCTCTAGTTCAGGATTGTCAAACTCCCAGCCCACAGGCCAGATAAGTCACATGTTGGCCATGCTCCCACCTGGTCTAGAGACTAGGGAAAAAGTCCCGATGTGAGTTTGACACTCCTGCACTAGTTGTTAAGGCACCAGGCTAGAAACTGGGAAAGTGTTGAGTTCAAGTCCCACCTTAGCCATGAAAGCCAGCTGGGTGACTTTGGGCCAGTCACTCTCTCAGCCCAATCTATCCCACATGGTTCTAATTGTGGGGAAAATAGGAGGAGGAGGATTTGTTGGATATATTTGCCACCTTGAGTTATTTGTAAAAATAATAGGATATAAACAAACAAATATATTCCCCATTATAATAAAGCACAGTCAAACCACCTTCCCCCACCAGCCATTCTCACCAGGATCTCTTTCAAGTCACACTTACCCAAAACAATCCCTGACACCAGCTTTCATCCAAGAAAAGAATGTAAATGCAATCTTCACAAAAGTCAAAGTCAATCCACAGTCAAGATTACTTCCCCAGAAAAAGCATTGTATTTAGAATAAATTCAGCCTGAAGATGATCATCATAATATCCTTTCCAAGTCAGGGAGAGGAAGAAAGGGGTCATCTGCATGAAGGGGGTTCATAGCCACCCAAAATATCAGTCTGCTGCTACTATGACCTCTGTGAAGCCACTTGGAGTCCTGGAAAACCCTTGAGAAACACATGGAAGGCTGCAAAAGCTGCAGCCCTATCCTACCTTTTCTATTTCTTGATTCAATTCGGATGCTGCCTGACTCCAATCATTTCTAGGTGCATAATCTTGTGCTTGAACCACAAGATGTATAGCAAATGAATTTAATAATAATATTAATAATGTTCTCCGCTTTCATTCATTGCTATATTTGAACTGTTTAATCTACAAACTGTTTAGATTATAAAGAAATGAGTGAATTTTGCCATTTTTTTTTCCAGAATACCCTCTGATGCTACATTGACCCACATTACTTTGTAATAATATAAAGCATTTTTTAATACCAGTTAGTAATTATTGATTCCCGCAGGATGCAAGTTGATGTAAAGCTTTGGATCTCATCATTTCAGGAATACATCACCTTGATGTACCAAAAACCTAACTCACAGGCAGCTGTATCTTAATGGGATCTAGTAGGAGAGGTCAAGGTGATTCACTTTCCCTGCTCATTCATTCGGGAGGAATTTAAATAAATGTTGACAGATGTGCTGATGCTGATTATTACTACCATCTACTTGGGAAGGAATCAATGATCACCTAATGCTTATACTGGATTGTTGTTTCTTTCTCCTTTTTTTAGAGAGAACTGAGAAGTCAAAGCTATTAATCAAGGCCCGCTGTGATCTCCATCAGGGAGAGTCCATCATTTCGGCAAGGAATGCATATCTCCTTCTGCTCAGTCCTGTGTGTTTTGCACTCATGCTTCATTTTCTGCATAGTTATTTGCCTGCCTGAACAAGCACAACTGTGTTCAAGCTACATATGTTTTTGACATTCTACAAAGACATTAGGCTATACAAACCTCATAGCTGTAGGTAAGAGATAGAACGATATTCTCTTAAATGATGAATTATGCTTTATAAACGGAGAAGAGCCTGTACCTTCCCATAAAATCATCCAGGTCAGTTTGGAAGGGTGGGGAAACTTGTAATTCCACCCCCTTTTTTTTTTAAGATGACAGCATCCAACAGTTTTACTCAGTATGACCACTAGTCAGGAATTATAAGTGAAATAGATGAACATTTTATATTCCAAAATATTGCTCTATGGTTTGGCTTCGGTTTCAAAAAATAAATTCTTTCATTTTTCTCTAGAAAATATAGGTTAGGATCAGCATGTTCTAAAATTTGTGGTACTCTGGACATGTCTTTTATTTTTCTCAAATAAATATATAGGATCATAGACATAATAAAACAAAAGCCTGAAGATATAATTTGGATCAAAATATTATCTGTGACTGTTGAAAGACAATGAATTTGTCCTCGTCTGACTAAAATAGATGTTTAATGGCTAAACCAGATTTACAAATTGAGATTCCAAATTCCACTACATAACCAATCTTTCTCATAAATAACAATAGTATATTTTCCTTCCATTTTTCAGTATAGATTCTCAAAGCTGGATCTACTATCAAAAGAAGATATGCTTTTATAATGTAATATACACTGTATTCATATTTTAATGTCATCGTTTGCAGGAAGGATAGATTAGATAGATATATTTTGGAAGCTATTTTATGGGAACTGAAATGTGTTTTTCTGTAGCTGGGGGGCTGGGAAGGAAAGTTTTTATTTCCTTTTTTATAATAAGCCTATTGTGTATAGCAGAGGTTCCCAAACTTGGCAACTTTAAGACTTGTGGACTTCAATTCTCCAGCCAGCTCTGGCAGTTGAAGTCCACAAGTCTTAAAGTTGCCAAGTTTGGGAACCTCTGATGTATAGCTTACTTTACAGCTTTCCTCTGTCCTCTGCCTTAAAATGGTGACAAATTGTACAACCAGTGTTCAACAAGAGGTTGGCAGAACAGGTTGTGAGTACCACAAGAATTGGAACCACAGGTTATACATCCCTTTTGTACAGAATTACACCAGTCACCTTAACAATTTAATAGGGATAAAGACATTTCTTGGAATAAGGGTGGGATAAAACCATCAGCCTATTTTCTATTCTATCAATTGTTACAAATTACTCTTGGATTATCTCCCCCCCCCTCCCATTTCAGTGCACTGGCCCATCTGCCAGTGACCATCATTGTGCATGATACACAGGAAATCTGATGGCACCATCTCTAAAGAAAATAACATTGCAACTCTAGTAGGTGTGAAGTTAACTAAAACATTAGCATAGGGAGGTCAGGAATAGATTTTGACTTATGTTATAAAAGTACAAGTATAAAAAAAAAAGTGCTTCTAGAAGTTCCATAAACCAAAAAGCACTGGGAGAAAAATAGGGAAGGAACACACTGAATGGGGAGGAGGTGGGATTTGTCAACAAAACGGAACATTGCCATCTTGCTCCCTGTTAACTACAACCCATATGGGCAGCTTTAATATTGCTGCTATAAACTTTAGAAATGATGCAAATTAAGGAGTAGAATTTTTTATTTAGACACCTTGAAACTATTCTAATAGAACAAACGTATTTTCTCTTCTTTTAGTTCTTGATGTTTCCCTAAAATGCTTATTTTGCTACAATCATTTTAAGCATCTTCTTACTTCCTGTGCCAAGCAGGAACCTCTCTTATCCCAAGTAGCTTCTTGGTTTATGATCAGGATTAAGTTCGTAGTTTGTGCTTAATATAGGTCAGGAAAGTATATTGTGACTGATTCAACCATCCATGTCTAAAGCAAATAATTGCTTAGCTCTGAACCCAGCACTAACTACTTTTTATATCCCCCTCATTCTTGCTGCTTCATTGCTATCTCATACAGCAACAAGTTTGCATATAATTACCTAAATAATACTCAACCAAGGTATAATTCTAAATAAGATTTTATGTTTTCCAGGAAGAATTTAGGTGGTATCACTTGACAAGCTTATCAGTATTCATTTTCTTCCATCAAATTGTATGTAGGCAGGAGTCATTCGGTGCTCACAGCATCACGTTGCTGATTTTTGCCAAAACCCTCAGTCCTCAGGAGAAATGCCCAGAAATCTTTGGCTCTGGAATCAAGATTCAAATCTGAAAAAGCTAAGTTTACAGAAGCTTTTTAGAGTCTGTCTGTCCAATACCCATGGAAAATGAAATTTGCTTTGAATAGAGTTCTTTTAGATCAAACATTTTAACTAGACTAAACATATTTGACAACGTATAACATTTCATGGTAAAGCAATTTTGCTCAGTAATTTGTTCAGTCTAAATGCTCGTGGTTATTCTAAGTTCATTTCTCACTCAATTATTTTTGCAGGACACTTCATTTGAGCACAGTAAAATAACCAAGCCATGGTCCGAGTAGATCTTATGATACCATTGGAAGAATTATAATACAGTACTATATGTTCTGTTGTATCTAATATACCAAGGTGACTGGACTGTGGTAGAGAATTTTCAGTTAAATAGTTATTTTATGAGGCTCTTTATATTATAATTTGGAATAAGGTTTTAAAAAAAGCTGAGCATATGATTCAGTACCTTGTGAATGATCAACTAACCAAGCAAGAATCTTCATGTGCTCTATTATTATTCTCTTTCTCAGATAAATTTTACAGTTCAAGTACTGGGCCATACACAACATTGTACATGATAAGAAATGCTCGACACTAACTGATATCCTTAACGTAATCATTGAGCACAGACTTTCTTTTCATTTATTTATTATGCCATTTGGCATATCCAAATATTTTTCAATTGGCAGTCCACACACACTGAAGTCATCAGCACTTGCAAACATACACTGTGTAGTCATCAGGAGTAATTTATTCCAGCTCTCTTCGCTCTTGGTGGTTATAGTAGCAGAGATAAAGTGCAAGGCTTTTTCGGTGGTGGTATCCGCCATGATCACAATAATTTCACATAGAAGGCTTAAAAAAAAAAACTAACAACAACTGTTAGTTGATTTATGCATGCACATATGTGCTGATTTAGCTTGGGTAATTTGGACAAAATAAAATTCAATTAAAAAAACAATTTGAAGGAATAATGATTATTTAAAAATCAGCAGGACTGATTTTCTCAGGAGTATTGTGAATTGCAGTTACTATGTACACTATAATATACATATAGCATAGCTCTTTTATTTTATTAAAACACATTTATTTTATTATTATTTTTAAAAAATAGCTATATAATGAACTGACCCACAATTCAGTAGTTACTAACATGCAAAAAAGTGTTCACCATAGAACAAATAATGCATTATTGCTCATCAACAAGTGGGTATTTACATTTTTAATTCCATTCCATTCCTTTAAAGCTTGTGGCCAATGGGTCCTTCCTTCTCTCAGATTCATATAATAAGATTGTCTTGTTCCTTTCTTTTGTTGCTTCATCTTTCCCAAATCTACAAAACAAGATAATGATCTCCTTCACAGAAATACAGAAGTTATTTGAAATTTGGGGGGTTTTGTGTTGTCAGAACCTCATAGAGCAATTGGTTTTCTGTATTACAGTAAACAAAGAAAAAGAGATACAAATGTAAGTTACAGCATAAAATGTGGTTTCTAAGTTTGATAATTTGGGATGCTGGACATTTATTTTTGCCCTTTGTACTGATGATCATTGATATAATGGTACTCTAAGATTTACTTTACTTTATTTTATTGTCATTGTACGTACAGTATATATACAGTTTACACATACAACGAAATTCACATAACACCCAGAGACCAGGCCCAACACACCATAACAATCCCCATACACACACACACACACACACACACACACACACACCAAAAAATTCCCCACCCCTAAACCACCCAAACATCCACACAACAGACCAAGTAGTGCTGTCCAATAGCTCACTGATGATGACCCTTAGTTCATTGTTGAGTCCAATTATAGATCTCGGATAAAAGCTATTCAGAAGACGTGTGGTCCTAGTTTTAATTGTTCTGTATCTTCTGCCAGAAGGCAACAGTCTAAAAAGATTGTAAGCAGGATGGGAAGAGTCTCTGAGAATGTTATGCAACTTCCTCAATCAGCGAGACGTGAAGATGTCATCCAGGGCTGGTAGCTGGAGCCCAGTGATATTCTGAACAATTTTAATGATTCTCTGTAGAGCTTTTTTGTCTGTTACAATGCTGTTCCCATACCATGCAAGAATGTCAGAACACTCTCAATAGTGCTGCGATAGTAGGACAGAAGTAGATGCTGAGATAGATTTATCTTCTTTAGTATTCTCAGGAATGGGAATCAACTAATTTTTTTTGGGATTTTAGATTGAAACAGCCATTCAGCTGAATAAAATGGGACTCTAGATAGCAGATAGTAATAAGAACAAAATTATAATATATCAATATGTTTTCAAAAAAATAGCCACAAATTAACAATGACAACAAAGCACACAGGGGACACCAATATATATTGCATGTCCCAGGATGAGCTTATCTAACAACCTATAGCAAATATTTCAAACAACAGCCAGGTCTTCAAAGTCTGAAGGCTGACAAGGTTGGTGACAGTCAAATCTTGGGGAGAAGGAGGAGAGATTATTCCATAGGGCATAGACTTAAAAAGATCTCATCAGATTCTTTCAAGGGAGGGCCTTGGACCATGCTCAGTCTATTGGAATAGGTGGAGTGGGGGGAAAACAACTGAAGACAGTTGTTCTTGTGTCATGAAGGGCTTTATAGATGGTAACCAGCAACTTGAATTGTAACCAGAAGGCTATAGATGGTCAATGGAGATCATTTATATTTTTGACCAGCTACAGCTTCAAGGAAAACCTAATGTGAAGATTCAATTCTATAATCCAGCAAAAAGTGACTAAAGTGTAAACAACCATGAGCAGGATCTCTTGGTCTAGAAAAAGGTGCACTAAATGGGGTTATGCAAAGAAGGTCCTGGCCATAGTTGTTCTTGTCTTCAAGCAGGAGATGTGAATTCAATGAAGTGCAACCTTCCCATCAGAGCCAAAGATAGAAAATATCCAGTTCCAGAATAAGAGGAACCCCACCTCCCAACCATTCCATTCTTACCATCTAGGCTAGTGGTGGGATTCAGCCAGTTTGCACCTATTTGGGAGAACCAGTTGTTAACTTTCTAAGCAGTTTGGAGAACCGGTTGTTGGAAGAAATCTCATTTTGTCCCCCATCCCAACTTTACAGGGGTAATCCTGCAAGGAAGGCAGGAAGGAAACATTCTGGTATTGTTTCTAGCCTAATCTTTATTGCCCTGCTTACAGAAACTGCCTCTCTGGTTAACACTTATTACATTGTAACAGCTAAGGTGAAGCACCCATCGACCTGAGTGACATTGAGTTTGCCATACCCACATGGTCACATGGCCACCGAGTCATGCCTACCCAGCTGGTCATTAGAACAGAGAACCAGTTGTTAAATTATTTGAGGCCACAGTTGCCTCCAGGCACTGACACATAATATTGACAACAATAGTTGCATAACTAAAGGCAGAAAAATACAATTGAAGTCCCATTGCTGAGAATTTACAGGCAGCCATATAGCCACTGGACAGACTTGATCAATCTGTACAATTGGAAGGTCATTGGAAGGGAGGGATCCCTAGATGGACTTGCTGAAAAAATAAGCCAACCTTTGTGAAAAACCAAATGTAAGGGAGGTTCAGAAAGAACCTAAACAAATAGGTATTGAAGCAGATGGTTGTTACAGAGATTCAGTACAAGACTACTGAAAGTACATGAAAACTGAAGAAGGCTACCTGCCTTGCAAAAGACATTGGCCTCTCTGAAGGCAAGGTTCTATTAGCCCAAGATGATCCAGGGTGTTGTAGTGAAGTATTTCCACTCGTATGCTGACTATCAAAAATTCAGACCTAGGTCAGGACAAAATACATTTGTCTCCCTTTTTAAGATGTGATCTGGAAGAACTGAGCTGTTTACCCAAGATTAATAAAGACAATCAATATGTTTTGGTCCATATGGACTATGTGACCAAATACCCTGAAGCTGTAGTTTTGAGAAATGTCAGAGCGAAGACAATGCAGCAGTATTAAGTGAGAGGTTTAGTGTTGTGATGGGTCTCTGACTTCCTCTATGGTTAGTTGAACTTAGTTCTAGGCAATGTTGGGGCATATGTGTGTGAGCAGTCTAACACTGCTTTGTGGGAGGCCCTCAGGAGTTCATTCTTTTATTTAACATCTACCTGAAACCACTGGGGGAAGTCCAGTAGCAACTCTGGGCGGCTAACACAGAATGCTAAATCAAAATACAAAATAAGCAACAGTATACTGTATGTTCCTGCAGGCTCCCCCTCAATTACTTATTACATTTCTTGTATTACATCATTACAGAATAACAGACTTGGAATGGACCTTGGAGGTCTTCCAACTTCCTGCCCAAGCAGGGAACCCTATACAATTCTAAACAAATTAGATGTTCAGGATTGAAAAGGATTTTTTATCCTTTTCAGTGATTATTGTTTTAATGGTGAGAAGGCAACAATTTTATTGCTGTAGTAGCCTTCAGTCAATCATTGTTTTTCAGGCCAACCTACCTGAAAGGATTGTTTTTAAGGAGAAAGAATAGAGACTCTATTTAAGGTTGCCTTGAACTCCTGGGGAAAGATCAAAATTAAAATCTAACTAGCTAAACAAAGAAATAAATCAGCAAACAAATAAATAAATTTGGTTCTATGTGTGATTTTTAAGAGATTCAGTTTAATATTAGACCTTTTCAGAATGCTTTTATGTTGCTTTTTAATACTGAAGTCCTTACTTTCCCTTAATATTTTTTTTAAAAAACTTTTAACAATAAAATTATTTTAAATAATCAGGTAAATAGGAACAGCAGTAATTAAATAAAATGTTCCTTTGGGGGAGCTGGATTGCAGATTTTCCAGGGGAAAAAAAACCCTTGAGAGGTGAGAAAGAGGCAGGGGTTGGTAAGAGCTTGTAAGGCATTTAACTGTAAATGAAGGCAAAAATTAAGTCCTCTTATTACTGTGTCCCTTTTGCTTTCAGATTTTGACTCCTTGTTCCCTATTTTAAAAAGAAAGAAGGAGGGAAGGGATAATAGCAAGCAAATCACATTGTTATGCAGAATGTAAAATGAAGACAAGCCCCAATTTGGGGGGGAGTGTGACACAGTCCCAATAAGAAGCACTATCACTGAATCAGCACTGAATGATAGACAGCATCTACATCTAAAAAAGGCAATTAGTTATCTTCTGATGAGGTGGCCTTTCCTATTCTTTATTGAGTCTGGCTTGCACAGTATTAAAACACAGAGTGTTCCTACTCACTGACTAAATCTTAGGTTTATTTCCAGGATTTGACCTTTAAGTCTCACTTTAAAAAAATGTTTCTACATACCAGTATATAGATTATTCCTTTATGCATCTAAAGTGGGCTCTGAGCAATCTTATATTTTTCATCAGAGAAAGTTGTAGGGTGTTCAGCCATTGATTACATTGCAGTTCAATCAATCATTTTCAAGACGGACCTGGAGAATGTCTAAATAGTTTAGCAAACAGATATTACTACATGCAAAAGTATACTTTATAGAGAAGGAAATTATTTCTATAGCAGGGCAGTACAGTAGCACTTTGGATAACTTTAGATCATTCAAATTCATACAACATGTACTGTATATAAATATATTGTGTTATGTATATATTGTGGTTGTAGGGCTCATCATCAGAAGGATAAATGAGGCAAAAAAACCTAAAACCCACCAATAAGTGTTCATGAATGATTGAGTATTTTCAAGGATGTCTGTACAGAAGAAGAAGAAGAAGAAGAAAGCTTGTTATTTTTTCAGGGGCTTGGAAATATGAAGTTCCTTTATTCAAAGATGTTTATGCAGCTGAAGTCTGAGGAAATTCTTGCTGTGAGGTAATTATGCATGATTACCCAGTTAAGTTTCTGCTAATGGTAACTTGCTGAGATAGCCCAATCATGATCCTAAATCAATTAATATGTGCATCTTTATGTTCTGATAACCACTGGACAAAATCTTTGAAGTTTTTTAAAAAAATCTTTCCTAATGTATAAATAGGTTGAAAAGCAATTTTAAATTACTCAGTCACTTCTGTGCTCTTCAGATATCTATGGGCTGCTGTGCTGTTTTAAGAACCCTAAAATGTTATCGATTCACATTATTCATTCATCTTTAGAAAAAGCTTCTCCATACTATTCAGTCAAAGACAAAAACCCCTTTTCTAAGGAATTGGACATTTCATCTTAACACATCATGGTGGCATATCAGGGTCTTCATAAAAGTCTTATAATGTTGACACGAGACTCCAGAGACAAGGGATGCCATTAATGATGCGGGAAATAGAAACAATGCTCCCAAATAGAAACAATTTTCAGTTCCTGAATTAATACATGAACAAGGAATATTTTTCCCATTTTTGACCTTTCAAGACTGTGGCAATGCAGTTTTTACACACACAATATAAACACAGAGGAGGGGGAGGGAGGAGAGAGAGAGAGAGAGAGAGAGAGAGAGAGAGAGAGAGAGAGAGAGAGAGAGAGAGAGAGAGAGAGAGAGAGAGAGAGAGAGATGGGGGGGGGGCAATCCATATTAAACACCTGCTTCCAAATATGCATATCTTGGGAGAGTGGTATACAAAAAGGGATGTGAAGTTTTGTATTGATTTTAAAACATGCAAATTGATGTGGAAGAGGGATGAAATGAGCGTGCACCCAGAAGGAAATGGAATACTACAAAAAGCTAAGCAAACAGGCACATCCTTCTCTCTCTCCATGGCACATTGAGCTTTATTCAGCTTAGTGCATTATAAGTTGCAGTGATCCAGTCCTCTCTGAGTATGGTATTATACCAAAAATCATACAGTGAAAAAAAGAAATTCTAAAGGATAAATACTGCTTGCTGGCCTTCTACCATCTTTCCAATCATATCTGCTTTCTGGATGTGTGGAAGTATACTACATGTTCCAACAGTTTGATCTCATCTCAGTGCTGGGCCTTGGGGATTCAGAGTTCCATGAATCAAGCAGAAATGGTCAAATTTTGCCTCCGTAATAGAAGGAGCAAACATGGATGTGACTGTCAAAGCTTTTTGCACATAAAAATAAGCAGTCCCAGTCGTTGGATTTAGCCGAAAAGTCACCGTAAGCTGGAAAATCCTCCCACTATGGAATTTTTGATGTGCAAATAGAAATTGCATCCATAATTGATTCTGCCAGAGGAACAGACAAAAGCAGATGCTTGGTGTTGTCTCATTAGATCTGCCCTTTTTATACGGCAGCCAGAGAAACATGGGGAGAGTCTTGGCAGAAGTCAAAGGATGCTTGGCACTGCGGCAGAAGGATTCTCCTGGCTTATTCTGTGGCCAATCTCAAGCATAGAAAGGAGGCTAGGAGGAGGCAGAAGTCTACAGGAAAATGAATCTGACCATATCTACATAGATGGATTTTGTTGTTTAGTTCTCCAATTATATTCCAATTAAAAAAATGGAAAAGAAATCCTAGGTGAGTCACAGAAACTTTTCCTGACTTTTTTTTATGAAGCCTATGTGTTGTGGTACCTGTAATGCTCCTGCTTAATAGCCCTAGTTAATATTCTGCACCACTGCAGCCACTTCAACTTCAGTTCTGCTATCTGACACAAATATTAGTTCAAAGGGAAATAAATTGCCAATCTTGAATATAATAGGCTAGATTCTGGTACATCAGACTACTCTCTCTGATACTTCACATTGAATGCTGGATTCTTATGAACTGTTACCTGACAGTGTAGCTACAAAGTATGAAGACCCAGAAATGCACGATTATTTATTTATTTTATTACCACTAACTCTTTATGACAATCACTAGGCAATTTTCAATAAAGCAACATAACTGAAATAAAATATCTAAGGAGGGATGGGTGTGATTAGTTTTGGATAGATGGCTATGAGGCTGAGGGCTAGACTTGGAAGTTAAAAAAAAAAGTTAAAACTCCTCAAGAGAGGAAGTGGCAATATATTTTCATGTTTTGTTGAGAAAAGTCTATTGTTGTGGTCACCAATCACCAATCAATCCATCTTGATTCAAGGAATTTCAAGATCATGTACATGAGATAGCAATATATATATATTTATTTAAATGGCACTTAATACTGCACAAACCAGTCAAGAAATGTTGCTAGGAAAGAAGATATCAGATGTGTGGGGTTTTCATTAAAAGTACTGTTCTAAACTTTTTGGATTCTCAATAAACCCAAAAGAAGTAGATGGCCTTTCAAGTTACAATGCCCAAAGCCATTCAAGGTTTTAAAGATTAGTACTACAACTTGAAACCAAGCTCATATAGGAATGGACATGTAATCAGTGTCAAATGGGAGTGATATCATACAGTGATTGGGACATAGAAGGACATGTATGTATGTATGTATGTATGTATGTATGTATGTATGTATGTATGTATTAGGGGTAGGTTTCAGCAGTCACTACTACCAGTTCGTTCATGGGTACACCACATGAGCTTGATGTGTGCTGCGTGCGCATGCGCAGTGAAAAAATGTTCTGTGGATGCCAGAAGCAAAAAACAAGTTGGCGGTGCCTATGGTGCTGTCCGGAGAATGGGTTGAGGGGCGTGGCAGGCCTGGGTCACTACCTGTTCCAGTGACCCAGGCTGTCAAACCACTACCAGTTTGCCGAACCACTCTGAACCAGTCCGAACCCACCACTGGTATGTATGTATGAATATGTATGTATGTACGTACTACACCTATCAAGTTCTCAGATTTCTTCTGAGCAGTTCTGCCTAAAAACTATTGCATGTGTCTAGTTTGTATGTAACCAATCTTACATTAAGAACAGGCCCACTGTTTCAAACTGCATCTCTATTGGTGACAATTTATATATGAATATTCTGAAAGCATGTTTGTTTTTGATTTTTGAACCTTTGAATCAATGTTGACTCCCAGTGATTGCCTGGACAAATCCCCTTGGCAATGTTTTCAAAAGTGCTTTGCCATTGCCTCCTTCCTAAGGTTAAAAGAAAGTTATTGACTCAGGGACACCCAAGTGGGGCTAACCCAGCTGTCCCAGTTTCTAACCTGGTGCCCTAACCACTAACCACTAATCTAATTTACAGAAATCTGCTTACAGAGTTCTCCATCAGAACACTTTAGGCGTGAATAACGGCAATGAGGGTAGCTGATGTAAAAGAAGTAAAGGTTATCTTAAGTCAGAGTAACAGTTCAGAAGCAAATTAGGTAAGGAAAAGTACTCCTTGGCTTCTGCAGACACCAGCAATAGCCAAGAGACACCTTCACAACTTCATGCTGTGCATCAATTTTGCTTGTTCCTGAACTAAGATGTTCTGCTCCTGATAACCTAAAATTGACTACTACTATGCTCTTTATTTGGGACTGCCCAAATTAGCTATATGAAGCCACATCTGCTACAGAATGAAGCAGGGCAGGAAGTTATATGTGATCCTTAATCAACATGTGTTACATCTTTGCTCTGCAAGCTGCCAGTATACTTTAGGATTCTATTCAAGGTATTTATAACCCTTCCTGGCATAGGCCAAGTTATATGAAGGATCCCCAATTATGTCGACCCATTCCATTCAGTCCACAAGTAGAATATTTTGGGTCCCATCTATTAGGAATTACCAACTGCCAGTATCCAGGATAAGTCTTTTATGTCATGGTGTTG
Organism: Rhabdophis nuchalis; assembly: GCA_039707465.1. Classification (NCBI taxonomy): domain Eukaryota; kingdom Metazoa; phylum Chordata; class Lepidosauria; order Squamata; family Natricidae; genus Rhabdophis; species Rhabdophis nuchalis. The sequence goes on along the minus strand of CM077643.1, from coordinate 60,255,923 downwards.
TCCTTTGGGACATCATCTATCTCCCCAGAGTTAAGTTTGGCCCTGGTCCTGGTGGCCTTCCCTTGGGCCTCAATGCCAAGCTTGGGAACCTGGATATGTGGAAGAACCTCTGCAATAGCTATGTTGACTTTTGGTGGATGATCTTTTTTTAACCTTGGCTGCTAATTGCTTTAGTGTTGTTTTTTTATTGTTATATATTACTATGGGATTTTTAATTCATTAGCTACCAGAGCTTGAATTTGAGATGGGCAGCCCTATAAATGGGAATAATAAACAAAGAAGTCCTGAAACTGAACAATTTAGGAAATGGGGACTATTTTCAGTCCAAGGGCTGCACTAATTCTAAGCCTATTCAATATGAAGTGCATGCCAGTAGCTAAGGGTTTAGCTTAAAGTACTTGTCTGGAGATAAATTTGACAAACATGGGCGCACATACAGCATGCAACTATTTACATAGAGACAAGAGCAACTATTTACATAGAGACAAAAGCAATTCATGTAATTAGCATACATATGCATATTATTTTACCCATGTTCATTCACAGACACTCATCATTGACCCAATTTAATTTTTATGCACACACAAAAGGGAAATGCTCTATAGATTAAATAGAAGTTTGATTAAAATCACTCTATTATGAATCATTTTATTATATATTTATCTCTCAGACCTTAGTAGTCATCACTTAGAAAATCTGGCATCATTTGATCTGATCTTTGTGCCAGTTTTATGGCATAACATAAAATTTCTAACATAATAATGTTAGAAGTCACCTATGTGTTTATTGAGGGGTTAAGTGGTTAAAGATGCTAAGTTGGTCAATGAGTTCAAGTCCTGATAGCTGCCTAATGGGGTGAGTTCTCATTACATGCCCCAGCTCCTGCCCACCTAGCAGTTGCAAAGCATGCAAATGCCAGTAGATAATAGGTATCATTTTGGTGGGAAGATAATGGTGTTTGCCTCAGCATATAGGCAGGCAGGCAGGCAGGCAGGCAGGAAGGAAGGAAGGAAAGGAGGGATGGAGGGAGCGATTTCACTATTGGATTAGTGTTGATATTGTCTTAAAGGTGCTTTTTTCAAGTGTTCCTATTGTTATTGAAAACAGAGGACCCGTGTGTTTTCTTCTCTGAAATCCTTAGGAATGTTATCTTCCACTTAGAGAAAATATATACATCTAGACAAGAAAACACTAAATAGAATGGCCATGTGCCTTGCTTTACTAAGGATAAGCCTCCATTTCATACGTATAAGTATGGGAGCTTTAAAGGAGCCCATAAACAATGGGCTTTTATCAGACTAAGCAGATATTCAAACTTCTGATTTCATTCTTGTCTACTCCGTTATCTAGAGATTTTTCTCTCATACACTCTGGATTAATAAGAATCGGTGTAGTGTAGTGATTAAGAAGCTGGACTAGAAGCAGTGAGACTCACGTTCTGTTTTAGCGTGGAATCCATCTTTGAGCCTGTTATTCACTTTCAGCTCTTTAACCTGCAATGGATTGATTTGGACTAGTACTAATAATGATGAGTGTAGGCAAATGTTTTACATATCTGTGCCTTCTTTTCTTCTTTTTCTTGGCAGTACTTAACGGGGAATAAGTAGAGCAGTGGCATTTTGCCTCAAGGTATTGCCTCTGTTAGGACTATCTCAATGACCTGATTCAAGGTAGTGCTTCACCTGCAAAACTTGAATCATTTTGTCATGATGCCTTGGATCAAAGAGTGAAGGTGGGCTGATTTAGTTCAGCTGGATGCTTCTCTCTGTTGGAAATAGCTTCTGCAAATACAGAGAACATGGACAGAAGCCCTATTTAATACCTTGATCAAAGGGGCATGGCTGTTCTGAGTCTTCAAAGAAACAGTACTTCAGATACAGGCTGACATTTTGAAAGAGGACTTTGCTCAAGCATTTCCTGAACTGAGGTGCCGTATTAGTACTCCTGGTCAGGCCCTAATGCTAACTCTGACTACGTGTCAAGTAAACGTATCTATTTGCCAGCTAAACCCTGCCACACATTATTTTGGCCAAAACACACGAGGTAAACTGAGATTTATCATAGGATGTTAAATGTATGCGTGTGAGGATCAGCCAAACTACCTATCTCCCAACTAAGCTATAGTATTCATAGCAGCCATGCATAATTCACTTCAAAAACCATTCTCATAGGAGGCATTGCTTCCAGTGGCCATTATGTACTTAAACAGCTGCAAGACAGCCACCGTGCCAAGCAACAAGAGACATGATATAATAAATTAGTGTTGTTGTTATTGATACAATAGAAATAACAAAAAGGCAGCAAATTCCACAGGACTCACATGGGGCAGGGGTGGGGTGGGGGTGGGGTGGGAGAATATTACATATTGCAGGACCTGTAGGCAAAGAAATATATGCTCAGAGTGCTCTAATACAGCCTTTCTCAGCTGTTCTTTCTTTTGCTAGCATCAGAATCATTCTCATGCATTATTGATAGGCCCAAAAGCCTGCCAAGTAAGGTGTGTGTGTGTGTGTGTGTGTGTGTTTGTGTGTGTGTGTGTGTGTGTGACATATGCAGCAGGGTACCCGGATGGCACCTTTCACTGCTGGGAGGCTCTGTGTTCAATAAGAACATCTTTTGGTTGGTATCTAATGCCCCCCCCCCTCTGTCAGGGTCTGTAATTACACACACATGTGCACACAGATACACGCATGCACACATACACATACATATGTGTGAAAATTAATTGCTTAGCGGATCGAATATGAGGACAAAGAACAAAAAGGATTGGATGACTCCTTTGCTGTTGGTAGAAGCAGAGGGCTAAAACAGTGGGCTCCTTCACACCTTTTCATTTGTTTCTGCATAATCTCAAAACCTGTTTTCAGAAGGGGTGCCTGGCTTTCAACTGCCCACCCCCACTTCCCTCTTCCCCCTTTATTTCCTAATGCTTGCAGGTCCTCCAGGAAGACACAAGCACTTACAGTTGTTGAGTGATTAAATATTTATAATCAGGGCAATGAGTGAGGTGCTGAATAATAAATGCTAAGGTTCAGGCGGCCTTAGATAATTTCTGCAGATTTCTTCATGTGCCGTCTCTTTGCTTCTAAGGCAAGAAAGAAAGAGAGAGAGGGAGAGGGGGAGAGAGCACAAGAGAGATATCCTTTTAATTAACAAAAACTTTCTTGTCGTTTCTTTTCCTTTACAGCTCTGACAGTCAATAGTCCTTTATCGCTGTTTTGTTTGCAAACTTTGACCTTGTCACATCATTAGAGCTGTCATTATCACTGCAGACAGGCATGCCTAACATGTACATTGGTGGCTGTTTTCTTTTCTTTTCTTAAAATGTTTTCCTTCTCAAGTTTTCCGTAGGACAGGCCCATATTTCTTTTGCAAAAGCAAGGATTTGTGTAGGTATTGTAATTTATAATTGGAAGGGACTTCACTAATTAGAGGATGGTGAAAATGATGGTTTGTCCATTCCTAACACCAAAAAACAAAAAACTCCAACTTAACCAACTGAGCCTGTGCTCAGTTCCCCTCTGACAAATCTAAGCATCTCCCTCTCTCGTACGCTGCGTGCAAAGCCTCAAGTCTTAACGGGGACAGCAGCAGTAATCCAATGGGCTACCAACAAAACGTAGGTTATTTAGCAAAAGTGAAAACAGTTATTCAAAAAACACAACCTTCTGAATTATTCATAATGCATTACAATGATCTCTCAAAAGGTATTGTATTGCTACTCATTCGGGGCCAGATCGTACATTGCTTTAGCCATGTTCTGAGTTAGGACCATTTCAGCGTGCATGCATTTTAATCCTCCTATATGCCAGTTCCTGTGATGTCCAAAATGACTCAATGTGTACCTAATACTCCTCTAAGCTATAATCCTGCACATGCCTAACTGGAAATAGCAGGAGTCCCAAAACATTCCTAGGGATTGTACCAGCTTTTGGTTCATATATCAATGATTGTATGTATGTATGTGTGTGTGTGTGTGTGTGTGTGTGTGTGTGTGTGTGTGTGTGTGTTTGTTTGTTTGTTTGTTTGTTTGTTTGTTTATTTATTTATTTATTTATTTATTTATTTATTTATTTATTTATTTATTTATTTATTTATTTATTTAGTCTTGCTTATCTAGTGCGTGTTAGAGGTGGTGGCCCATTAATCTCTCTATAGCTTGAAGGATAATACTAATAAATTAATACAACTGAAAATCATTAAAAGACCAAGAAGCTCTCAATGTACAATGGCAATTCGGACTGGAATTTCCATCACTATAACGTAGTCAAAAATCACATTCGTGTTGCTTTGTGCAAGCAATCCCTACTGTCCAAGTTGCCATTGTTAACCAAACCCCAAATGTTCTTAAGTAAGGCAGCTTTCTGCTGGTTTCTCACAACCAATTCAGTGAGGAAGCTGGCAGGAAGTTGCAAGTTCCAGGTAGCTAGCCAGCAGCCTGGTGAGCAAGAGCATGATGGCATATAAAAGGGTGCAAGAGAGGTATGTAAAGGCTCTGGAAGGGTGCATAAGGGTGGAAGCAAAGCGCAGAGGGGTTTGGGCGAGAAGCAGGAAGCACAGCAAGGGTTGGGGAGGGTATGCAAGAGAAACATGGGAGGGGTTGTGAACAGGCATGGTAAGGTTCAGGGAAGATGCATAGGATAACAAGAGTGTAATGGTTGCTTAGTGAGACTTTGGAAAGGTGCACGAGAGAACTGTGGTGAGACTCAAGGAGGGTGCATGATAGAGGTTTAGGGACTATGCAGGGGAGGTGCATGAGGTAAGTGCAGTGAGGCTCAGGGAGGATATGCAAGGGAGACTCAAGAATGGTATGCAAGAGATGTTCAGCAAAATGCAGAGAGTAGAGCATGCATAGGGGTGCACAAGTGGCAGGAGATGCATGGCAGAATCAGGGAGAGTGCATAGAAATGTGTGAGGGGTCAGTATGGCATGAATGCATATGGGCTGAAGGAGGATGTATGCAGAGGTGGTATTCAGCAGGTTCTGACCAGTTCTGGAGAATCAGTAACAGAAATTTTGAGTTTGAAGAACCAGTAAATACCACCTCTGACTGGCCCCACCCCCATCTATTCTCTGCCTCACGAGTCCCAGCTGTTTGGGAGGGAATGGGGATTTTTCAGTAACCTTCCCCTGCCACGCTCACCAAGTCATGCCCACCAAGCAATCCCCACCAAGCCATGCCATGTCCACCAAGCCATGCCACAGCCACCAAGCCATGACCACCAAGCCATGCCATGGCCACCAAGCCACGCCCATAGAACCAGTAGTAAAAAAAATTGAATCCAGCACTGGATGCATGGGTAGGGGAGACTTACCCCTGAGACTATTGTAACTCTCTCTACATGGGGCTCCCTTTGAGGTGCACCCGAAGACTTCAGCTGGTCCAGAATGCAGCCGCGCAAGCAATAATGGGGACCGCAAGGTACGCCCATATAACACCGCTCTTGCGCGAGCTGCACTGGCTGCCTGTCGTCTTTCGGGTGTGCTTCAAGGTGCTGGTTGTCATCTTTAAAACGCTCCATGGCTCGGGACCTAGCTATCTGCGGGATCGGTTCCTGCCCCATACATCCTCACGGCCGATTCGCTCCCACAGAGAGGGACTTCTCCGGGTGCCGTCCACTAGACTGTGTCAGCGGGCGATGCCCAGGGGAAGGGCCTTCTCTGTGGCGGGCCCAGCCCTCTGGAACGACCTTCCCCCCGACATTAGAACAACTTCGGACCTCCGCTCCTTCCGTCGAAAACTGACCTCCGCTCCTTCCGTCGAAAACTGAAAACACACTTTTTCTGTCTGGCCGGCCTTGGTTAGTCTCTGGGGTGTTTAGGGAATTTAGTTTTAATGGGGTTTTTTAGCACAGGGACGATCAATTTAATCTGCTTTTATTTATTGTATTTATTGTTTGTATATATTTTTATATGTTTTAATTTCCCTGTGCACCGCTCCGAGTCCCCTTGGGGAGAGGACGCGGTATACAAAATTAAATATTATTATTATTATTATTATTATTATTAACTTGTGACCCTCTCTGCCAGCTTCCCCACTGACCTCTGGGGAAGCCAGCAGGAAAGGTTGCAAATGGCAATCATGTTATCATGGGATGCTGCATTTGTTGTAATTGCGAACCAGTTGGCAAGCACCTACATTGTGATCTTGTGACTGGGTGAGTGGAGTGCTGAGGATGGGTTGTAATCACCATCCAGTCAGCAACATTGTAACTTTGTCACTGAATGAATGATCATAAATAAAGGTCTTTTCATAAAGGTAAGGATTCACAAAGACCAGGGATAGCCTAGTTGGAGAGCATGGTTTGTTGGTTGCATGGTTTGTTGGTTTTGTTAACATGGTTAACAAAATGGACAGGAAAATAATTATTAATAATAATAATAATAATAATAATAATAATAATAATAATAATAATAATAATAATAATAATAATAATAATAATAATAATAATAATAATAATAATAATAATAATAATAATAATAATAATAATAATAATAATAATAATAATTATTATTATTATTATTATTATTATTATTATTATTATTATTATTATTATTATTATTATTATTATTATTATTATTATTATTATTATTTTATATACCACGTCCTCTCCCCAGGGGGACTCGGAGCGGTGCCAAGTAATGCAACAGAATACGGAGAGTTCATAATGAGACTAAATCCAATATTTTTAAAAAACAAAGGTTTAATTGATTCATGCAATTCCCTTAGAAAGATTACAAAAAAAAACAAAAACCCAAAAGCAAAACAAAACCAGGAGCATTGCAAATGCCTTAAGGAGTTATTACTCAATGTCCTATTTAATAACATGACCTGATTTTATAACCTGGCAAGCCATATCACGCTTTCCATTTGTTTACCATTTGTTTACCGAGATACCATTTAGTTTATTCAGATAAACTGTGTGCCGTAAAAATTAAGGCTTTCTTGTCTACCATTCCATCTCACTAATAACTGGAGCAAAATCATCCATATTAACAGTGGAGTGTGACTGCAATTCTGCAGAGACTCTTTTGGTCATAATAATGTTTAAATTATATAGTTTATATTTTTCTTGTCCCAGGATCCCACTTGTCTTTACTAAGCCCCTACCATAACTAGCAACAATGTATCTTTGTGTAGTGGTGAAAGGCTAGAATTTCTTCCTAATTTGGGTTTGGGTTTTGGTTTTGGTTTCCTACCAAGGGAGTAATAGTTAAACCACCAACTGCTAAATAGATTTATCATTAATTGCCAAGACTGTTGAAAAGTTGCAAATATTCCTTTCCCTATAGAGCCACTACGAAGCATTAAATAGGGAATCCAGGAAGAGCAAATGAGGATACAGTGACAGAAGGAACCAGGTAAATATGAATTATACCGCACTGGAAGATTAATGCATCCTGTAGCCCATCTTTAAAGTAATAACAGGTTTATGAGTCTTTTTTTTATTATAATGGCAGAAGCAATTAGTAATTCTTGGATTTATAATCTTTCTGTGTTAACTTGGCCAATAAGATATAAGGAGTTTTTTTATTGCCCTATTCCCTCTATTTAAACATCCTCTTTTTTTTTGCACAACATTGCTCTTTGGTGTGTTAAAACCTAACACGTATTACTGAAAGAGAATGAAGAAATGACTACAGAACTAAGGCTGAAGTGAGGTCAGGCAGTTGGCTTTATTATTCCAGCTTTAAACTTCTTAAGTAGACATTTATTTTTGTCAAGCAAAGTGAAAATCAGAAAGAAGTTTGTGATGTACTTCACATACTCTGATTCAAACTATCTGATAAATGCCATATATTTCTTTTAGAAAAAGACCTTCTTATGTGGTACATTATGTTCATAGATGATATCTTGTGAACCAAGGTGCATAGCCCCACAATTTTCTTGGCAAGATTTGAGAAATGGTTTGCTAATGCTTCCTTCCGAGGACTGAGAGATTTGACTGGTCCAAGGGTGCCTCGCATGTGCTCACACCCATAATGCAATGTGCCCTGCCTCCTGCGCATGCATGCACGAAGCCTCCCAGTCCCCCCCGTGAATGTATGCGACCCTCCTGCACATGCACACGACCCCCCTGTGTCCTGTTTTGGGCCTTGCAGGCTTCCCTGAAGCCTCCTGGGTTTGGGGGGTGCCACACACGCCATGCATACATGCCCACCCCCTGCGCATGCATGCATGCCTTCTGCATGCGTGCCAGAGACAAGAAAATCAGCTGGCCGCGGGAGGCACGTGCGCATGCAGAGTGGAGCTGAGCTGGTCGACGGCTTGCGTGCCCACAGAGAGGGCTCCGCATGCCATCTCTGGCATGCATGCCATAGGTTTGCCATCACGGGACTAAAACTTACAGTCTCCTGGTTTTTAGACTGATGCCTTAACCACGATTCCATTGGTTCTCTAGGCTATATTACCTTGCTGATATTTATAAATTGTGGTGGAATGCAAAGATGGTTCTTCAATTTAATTTTAGAGGAACAAACTTAAGATAATGGGCAGGGAACATCTGAATAGTTGTAATATCTGAGCTGTGTTCATTCCAAACAAACACGAGAACTCCCTCCTTTCTTTAGCATTGTCTTCAAAATTAACCTAGCGGAAGAATGAGCTGGTCACACCCTATAATCACCTGTCTGTGGAATTTGTCTTTATTTCTTCATCTGCCAACTGTCTTTCTCAGTCCTCCATCCCTGGCAGAGTAACTGTAGGTTATAGAGTCCTACAGGTTTGGTGAGATTAAAATGACATAAAATGAGTCTGCCTGCCGTTTATTTTAATATATATAAAGACATAATGATAATTGCACCTATGCAATATAAAGAATGGCAACTTGAAATGTTGGCCCAAGTTATTATAATATCATAAAAAAGTGAGACAGATAACGTACAAATGGATATGATTCATGCATCATCTTTATGATACCTTAACTATTACAGTAATATGTCTAAGTTTATATAAATACAGTGAGTTGTAAGCTGAATTTTATGACTTTCAATTTTCCACTTAAAACATTTTGAGGAGTAAATACTTTGAAACAGTCATTAGATTTCTGCCAAAAGTTCTAAACTATATTCACAAGCATAATATATTGTTATTTGAGCATCATTTGGGGTAGAGTTTTTAATAGGCCAGCTATTAAACAATCCCATAGTGAAAGTGGTGTGATGCTGTCACATGGATATGCTGTAAGTCATATGTTGTTGATGTGCTTCAGTCACTGAGGATAACTTCATGCCACCTCTGAAAGTCAGTCCTAGAAGAGATCAACCCTGACTGCTCTTTAGAAGGCCAGATCCTGAAGATGAAACTCAAATACTTTGCCCACCTAATGAGAAGGAAGGACTCACTGGAGAAGAGCCTAATGCTGGGAAAGATTGAGGACAAAAGAAGAAAGGTATGAAGAGAATGAGATGGCAGAATGGAGTCACTGTAGCAGTCGGCGTGAGCTTAAATGGACTCTGGGGGATGGTAGAGGACAGGATGGCTTGGAGGAATGTTGTCCATGGGGTCACGATATAATAATAATAATAATAATAATTTATTGCTTATAAACCGCACCCTCTCCCCACAGGGACTCTTTAAAGATGATAATTAATACCTTGAAGCGCACCCGGAAGACGACAGGCAGCCAGTGCAGCTCGCGCAAGAGCGGTGTTACATGGGTAATACCATAATTGCTCGCGCGGCTGCATTCTGGACTAGCTGAAGTCTCCGGGTGCACCTCAAGGGAAGCCCCATGTAGAGAGAGTTGCAATAGTCCAGTCGGGACGTCACGAGGGCATGAGTGAATGTGCGAAGGGCGTCCCGATCCAATAGGGGGCGCAATTGGCATACCAGGCGAACCTGGTAAAACGCCCTCCTGGCCACGGCTGTCACCTGATCTTCCATTGACAGCCGGGTATCCAGGAGGACACCCAAATTGCGCGCCCCATCCACAGGGGCAAGATGTTCGCCCCCTATGGCCAGCGATGGAGTAAGCTGGTTGAACCGGGCTGCCGGAAACCACAGCCACTCGGTCTTGGTCGGGTTTAGCTTGAGTCCGTTACTTCCCATCCAGATCTGCACGGCTTCCAGGCACTGGCACATCACCGCTACGGCATCGTTGGGGTGGTCTGGGGTAGATATATACAGCTGGGTGTCATCAGCGTATAGGTGGTACTCTACCCCAAAACCACAGATGATCTGACCCAGCGGCTTCATGTATGTGTTGAACAGGAGGGGCGAGAGGACCGACCCCTGAGGCACCCCACATGTGAGGGGTCTCGCGGTCGACCTCTGCCCCCCTGCCAACACAAATTGCGATCGGCCAGAGAGGTAGGAGGAGAACCACCGCAAAACGGTGCCTCCCACCCCCAACCCCCCCAGCCGATGCAATAGGATACCATGGTCGATGGTATCGAAAGCCGCCGAGAGGTCTAATAGGACCAGGATGGAGGAACAACCCCCATCTCTGGCCCTCCAGAGATCATCCACCAACGCGACCAATGCCGTCTCGGTGCTATGCCCGGGCCGAAAGCCGGACTGGCGCGGATCTAGATAATCAACTTCATCCAGGTGACGGGGAAACTGTTGTGCCACCACACTCTCGACAACCTTCGCCAAAAAGGGAAGGTTGGAGACAGGACGATAGTTGTTTAAAAGAGCTGGATCCAAAGAGGGCTTCTTAAGGAGGGGCCTCAACATCGCTTCTTTTAGGGAAGCAGGCAAGGAACCCTCACTTAAGGATGCGTTGACAACCTCTTGGAGCCAGCCTCGTGTCACCTCCCAGGATGCCAGTACAAGCCAGGAGGGACACGGGTCCAGTAAACATGTGGTGGCTCGCAGTCGCCCACGTAACCTGTCCATATCTTCGGAAGTAACGGAGTCAAACTCATCCCAAACAAGATCTCTCTCGTGGCATCCCACTGGACACCACTTCATAACTAACAACAACAAACTTTGAAAGGCAGAAAGGGATCACAAAGTACCCCATTGTTGTTCCTGTTTCTCTGTGCATGCCTATCAGTTCCAACAGGATGTAGCATACTTTTTGCATTGACCAGGCTCAATTCCCATTATGACAGGTAGATACAGCAGAAAGAGTCACAGTTTGCATGTAATAGCATACTCAGAATGTATGAAGTATGCACACTAACTTTGAACTATTTGACTATGTTGATAATGTGCTAAATTTCCCCAGGGGTAAAATTCCCTTTGGTCATGCTAGGTCAGTCTTGCGAAATTACAAATTGCATTCCAAATCAAGGAAATAATAATAATAATAATAATAATAATAATAATAATAATAATAATAATAATAATAATAATAATAATAATAATAATCTCTATGGGTTTTTTAATGTCTATTTATATTTAGTGGGGATTTTTAGTTAATGGGATTTTAGCACAGGAATTAGTTTAATCTGTTTTAAATTTGTATGTATTTTGTATATTTATTGCTTTTATTCTCCCTGTGCACCGCCCCGAGTCCCTGTGGGGAGAGGGAGCGGTTAATAAATTCAACTTTATTATTATTATTATTATTATTATTATTATTATTATTATTATTATTATTATTATTATTATTATTATTATTATTATTATTATTATTATTATTATTTCTATACCGCCCTTCTCCCTTCCGGGACTCAGGGCGGTGTACAGGTAGCAATAAAATCAGTGATATAAAATATAAAAAATACATGAAATATACATTTAAAAATGTATTAAATAATACGCCTGTTCTAAAACCATTAATAAAACCTACTAAAACCATTTAAAAATTATGCTAGGCCACACGAAATAGGCCCGACAGAAGAGGCACAGTTCCGTGGTCGTGCGTAGGTTGGTGGATAGGTCATTCCAGAGGGCAGGAGCAACCACAGAGAACGCTCTCCTCCTGGGGGTCGCCAGCCGAAATTTCCTGGCCGACGGCACCCTGAGGAGGCCCTCTCTGTGGGAGCGCACTTGTCGGTGGGAGGTATTTGATGGCAGGAGGCGGTCTTGCAGGTAACCAGGTCCCTTGCCATGGAGCGCTTTAAAGGTAGTTACTAATACCTTGAAGCCGCCCTGAGTCCGTTTGGAGAAGGGTGGGGTATAAATTGAATAAATGAAATAAATGAAAGCGCACCCGGAAAGCCACAGGCAGCCAGTGCAGCTCACACAGGAGAGGTGTCACATGGGAGCATCTAGGAGATCCCAGGATCCCCCGCACGGCCACATTCTGAACTAACTGGAGCCTCCGGGTGCACTTCAAGGGAAGCCCCATGTAGAGAGCGTTGCAGTAGTCCAGGTGGGAGATGACCGAGGGCTTGAGTGACTGTGAGTAAAGCGTCACGATCCAGAAAGGGGTGCAACTGGCATATCAGGCGAACCTGATAAAAGGCCCCCCTGGTCATGGCTGTCATATGATCTTCTAGTGACAGCCAAGAGTCCAGGAGGACGCCCAAGTTGCGAGCCCTCTCTGTGGGGGCCAAAGACTCACCCCCAATAGCCAGAGCTGGCACCAACTGGCTATATTGTGCTGCCAGAAGCCACAGCCACTTGGTCTTGGATGGGTTGAGTCGGAACTTGTTTCTCCCCATCCAGACTCGCACGGCCTCCAGACACCGGGACATCACTTCCACGGCATCGTTGGGGTGGTCCGGGGTAGAGATGTACAGCTGAGTATCGTCAGCGTACTGGTGGAATTCTATCCCGAAACCACGGATGATCTCACCCAACGGCTTCATATAACTGTTGAACAGGAGAGGCGAGAGGACCAACCCCTGTGGTACCCCACAGGTGAGGCACCTTGACATCGACCTCTGCCCTCCTGCCAACAGAAATTGCGACCAGTCAGAGAGGTAGGAGGAGAACCACTGTAAAACGCCCCCCCCCAGCCCCACCAGCCGGTGCAACATAATAACATGGTCGATGGTATCGAAAGCCACTTAGAGGTCTAACAGGACCAGGATAGAGGAACAACCCCTATCCCGAGCCCTCCAGAGATCATCCACCAACACGACCAATGCCGTCTCTGTGCTGTGCCCAGGCCGGAAGCCAGACTGGCGCGGGTCCAGATAGACAGTTTCCTCCAGGTGCTGAGGCAGTTGTCGCGCCACCACACTCTTGATAACCTCCGTGAGGAATCGGAGGTTGGAGACTGGATGATAGTTGGCCAATACAGCCGGGTCCAGGGAGGGCTTCTTGAGGAGGGGCCTCACCACCGCCTCTTTCAAGGTGGCCGGCAAAAAACCCTCACTCAAAGAAGCGTTGACAATTCCCTGGAGCCAGCCTCGTGTAACCTCCCCAGAGCCCAGTACCAACCAGGAGGGACACAGGTCCAGTAAACATGTGGTGGCGTTCAGCCGCCCCAGCATCCTGTCCATGTCCTCAGGAGTCACAGGATTGAACTCTTCCCAGATAACAGTCTCAAGACCTGCCACTGTCGGCCCATCTGAACTAGTCCAATCGGAGGCCAACCCGTCCCGGATCTGATCGATTTTATCATGCAGATAACACCCAAATTCCTCCGCACGACCCTGCAAGGGGGCATCCCACGCCCTCTGGTGAAGAAGGGAGCGGGTCACCCTAAACAGGGTGGCGGGCAGGTTATTTGCAGACGCTATAAGAGCGGAGAAATAATTATGTTTCACCGCTTTTATCGCCACTAGGTAGGTCTTCAAATGTGACCTTACCAGTGTCAGACTTGGAGTGGGTGGCCCTCCAACCACTCTCTAGGCATCTCTTCTGATGCTTCATCACTCTTAGCTCCTCAGAAAACCAGGGAGCCAAGGTGGTTCAGCGCTGGGTGAGAGGCTGCAAAGGCACGACCTGGTCCAGGGCCCCCGTGGTCACACTATAAAAGATTTTTAGAGTCTAGAGTGCAGAGAAGACCAACAAAGATGATTAGGGGACTGGAGGTTAAAACATTCAAAGAATGGTTGTAGAAATTGATTATGTCTAGTTTAATGAAAATAAAGAATAGGGGTGACATGATAGCAGTGTTCCAATATCTAAGGGACTGCCATAAAAAAAGAGAAAGTTAATCTATTCTCCAAAGCACCTAAAGGCAGAACAAAAAGCTATGGATAGAAACTTATCAAGGAGAAAAGCAACCAAGAATGAACATAGAACTAAGGAGAAATGTCCTGATGGTTAGAACAATTAATCAGTGGAATCACTTGTCTCCAGATGTTGTGAGGTTGGAAGTTGTGCTCCAACACTGGAGGTTTTTAAGAGATTTGATGGCTATTTGTCTGAACTGGTATAAGGCTTCCTACTTGAGCAGGGGGTTGGACTAGAAGACCTCCAAGGCCCCTTCTAATTCTGTTATTCTTTCTATTCATGATAATTGTATTATTATTAAAACCTTTACTTCATTTCCAAGGGCTTTCACAATCATGAAAGATACATTTTAAAAAGAGAGTTCATACGTTTTCTTAGACTGCTGATAGGAAAATATTTTCACTAAATGAATTAATACATTTTTTTCTTTTTAAAAAATGCAAACCACCATAATTTATTTAAAACAATGCTTCCAGATGAAGTCTCCACTTGTCTCCAGAAATATTTCTCTTTGTGTGTGTGTGTGTGTGTGTGTGTGTGTGTGTGCACTTTCAACAACTGTGGTGTAGTGAAAATATTTATATTGAATCTAGGTTCCTGCTCTGGTTCAAAATTTTAACTTGACATGCTATTTGACAGAGCCACGTAAAGTTACAAATAACTTTCTATATTAAAATAGTTTTCAAAAGAATATCACAAAGCTGGACCTGGATCTTTAGAAATCTGAGTGGCTCTGAGATTCTGCAATATCAATTAAGTTTAAATATGTAGCTCTGTTTGATGCTAAGTCAAGGCATCCACTTGTTTTGAAGAGTGCAAGAGAATTGAATGTAGCCAGTAGTTCTGTACCACTAGAGCAGGGGTGTCAAACTCAAGGCCTGACGTGATGTCCCAGTGCCTGGAGGCTGTACGGATCTGGATGGGGAGGAACAGTCTCCGCCTCAACCCCTCCAAGACCGAATGGCTGTAGTTCCTGGCATCCCATTACAGTCAGCTGGTTCCATCGCTGGCTATGGGGGGGTGAGACCTTAGCCCCCACAGGAAGGGTTTGCAACTTGGGTGTCCTCCTGAATGCATGGCTGTCCTTGGAAGATCATATGATGGCTGTCGCCAGGGGGGCTTTTTATCAGGTTCGCCTGATCTACCAGTTGTGCCCCTTCCTGGATTGGGATGCCCTGTGCACAATCAGTCACACCCTCGTCTCTTCCCGTCTGGACTACTGTAATGTTCTCTACATGGGACTCCCCTTGAAGAGCACCCGGAGGCTCCAACTGGTCCAGAATGAGGCCATGTGGGTAATTATGGGGACACCGCGCCATTCCCATGTAACACCCCTCCTGCGCGAGTTACACTGGCTTCCAGTGGTTTTCCGGGTGCGATTCAAGGTGTTGGTTACTATCTTTAAAGCGCTCCATGTCTTAGGACCTGGGTACTTACGAGATCGCCTTCTGCCACCGAGAACCTCCCACCGGCCAGTATGCTCCCATAGAGAGGGTCTCCTCATGGTGCCATCAGCTAAACAATGTCGACTGGCGACACCCAGGGGGAGAGCCTTCTCCGTGGGAGCACCTGTCCTCTGGAACTATCCTTGACTTACACACCTTCCACTGTGCTCTCAAAACCATTTTTTTCCAACAAGCCGGGCTGGCATAAAAATGAATTTTAAATATGATTTTTTATTAATTTTAATCGGGGTTTGTTTGGTTTTTTAATTTTAAGAGAGGCCAAATTTTTTAATATGCTTTTAAAACTGTTTTTTAACTTTTATATATCTGTTTTACTTTGGTTGTACACCGCCCTGAGTCCTTCGGGAGTAGGACGGTATAAAAAACTAATAAACCTAAACCTATACCTAAACCTAAATTTGCAGATGACACCAAGCGGGCAGGAATAGGTAACACTCCAGAAGATAGGCTTAAGATACAGAAGGATCTTGACAGACTTGAACATTGGGTGCAATCTAACAAAATGAAATTCAATGGTGAAAAAAGTAAGGTTCTACATTTAGGCAAGAAAAAACAAATGCACAGGTACAATAGGCAGTACCTTGCTCAATGGTAGTAACTGTGAGAGGGATCTTGGAGTCTTGGTGGACAACCATTTAAATATGAGCCAGCAGTGTGCAGCAGCTGCCAAAGAAGCCAACACAGTTCTAGGCTGCATAAACAGAGAGATAGAATCAAGATCACGTGAAGTGTTAATACCACTTTATAATGCCTTGGTAAGGCCACACTTGAAATACTGCATTCAGTTTTGGTCGCCAAGATGTAAAAAAGACGTGGAGACTCTAGAAAGAGTGCAGAGAAGAGCAACCAGGATGATTAGGGGACTGGGGGACTAAAACATATGAAGAATGTTTGCATGAATTGGGTATGTCTAATTTAATGAAAAGAATGTCTAGGGGAGACATGATAGCAGTGTTACAATATCTCAGGGGTTGCCACAAAGAAGAGGGAATCAAACTATTCTCCAAGGCACCTGGGGGCAGGACAAGAAGCAATGGGTGGAAACTAATCAAGGAGGGAAGCAACTTAGAACTCAGGAGAAATTTCCTGACAGTTAGAACAATTAACCAGTGGAACAGCTTGCCTCCAGAAGTTGTGAATGCCCCAACCCTGGAAGTCTTTAAAAAGATGTTAGATAGCCATTTGTCTGAAATGGTATAAGGTTCCTGCCTAGGCAGGGAGTTGGACTAGAAGATCTCCAAGGTCCCTTCCCACTCTGCTATTGTATTGTATTGTAAGCCCTAGGAAGGAGGCAATGGGGAAACAACTTCTGAAAATCTTGCCAAGAAAACTGCAGAGACTTATCCAGACAGTCTCCAGGAGTCAAAAACTGGCTTGAAGGCATTCCCATTGAAAAAAACCCTCCTTAATTTTGATCTTTAACTCTTGATACTGTAGGAAACCGGGTGGGCCTTTTGACTGAGCAGAGCCAGGTAGGTGCTTAAGCCTTGGCCACAGGGAGGCAACAGCCTTTCATCACTGAAGTTTTTTAGCAAGAATCAGCAGAGCAGGAAAGACAAAAATATTGCATTGCTATTTTTAAGCGGTGGGAAATACAGTGCAGTGTAATGCTTCCAATATTCTGAAATGTAAAGGTAACTGTATAGAACAAAATACAATCACCTCAAGAGCAGAGAAGCTGTGTGTCAGGGTAGAAGTCCGTGCAAAATTAAACGCAATGAGGTCTCCACCCACTAACTTTCACACTGCTGCCAGGAATTGTAATAATTAATTGAGTCTTGATATTTCAACAGCCTTTGATTATGGAATGGAGCTGAGTGGAACATTTCACACATAAAAGTGAGTGGCAAGCAAGTTGGGGGTGGGGAGGAGAGAAACATTTTGCATCTTTCTTAGTTCAGTGGGGAGAAAAAGGAAAGGAACATTTAAGGTGAAAGGATTGGAAGCTTTTCTGTTCTTTTTTATTTTGCAGTTAGAGAATCTTTCAAAATGCTACGCTATAATAATTGCAAAACTATAGGACAGCTGAGGGAACAGATGGTCAGATGACATACTGTCCTCAGAACAATGACCATATTATTGAGTTAACACATGAGAAAAGTAGGCCAAGATTCTGGTTGATCTTCTCACCAGTTTTTGAGACAAAAGGAATGGATGGAAACCAAAGGACTGTTCCTAAACATTTAGGAACTTCCTCTAATTGTGAATCCCATACTATGATAAAGAAGCCAAGAAAGATAATTAGAAATAACTTTATATCAAAGAAAGATGGCTATATTTCTACTGATCCTGAATCCTATTTCACAAATTGGACTCCTCTACTGTGCTCGTTATGCTTTCGGTTTGTATACTTTTCAGTCTCGTATCAGAAATGTTTATGGTCATACAAATTCCCCCTCAAACTGTATATTTGGCTGAATAAGAAAGGATCCAGGCCTATCTGTCTCTTGAAGTTTAAAGGAATGAAGACTTTTGTAAAACTCGTGCTTTGGGTATGACATTCAGCAAAGGGGAAATTGTATTGGGTTCCAAAATAACAATTCAAAATTGTTCAAATCCATATACCGAGTGAGGTCAATCATTGCTATCCAACCTTTCTGAATCAAAATACAGCAGTAGAGCAGAAGAGTTACTGTGCCATTTTCAAACTGCACAGTATCAAATTGATACTGTTATTGTTTGGATCTAAATAAAAAAACCTCTTGAACTTTTTAAGAATAAGGAAATCAAATCCCAATCCCCCTTTTTCTACTGTCATGAAAGATGGAGGATTGGACTTCCCTACACCCATGTTTCAGGATGTTACATCCATAGTAACTAAACTTAAGTTCTGAGATAGATATATTCAGAAATGTGTGTGTTGGGTATTATATGGAAATATCAATCCACATAAAAGGGAGATTGCAATATTAGAAGGAAATAATCATGCTTACTTAATGAATCAAATTACTATTAAAGCTTTTGAAACAATTAGGCTACTTGTGCATACATTCCAAGTTTCAGCAAAAGAGATGAGTATGTCAGAGTCCTTCTATACATTAATAGGTTGATATTTAAGGAGGGAAAATATCAAAAATCCCTATGGGTTGTAATTTAGGCAAACTATGTTTTTCAGAACCAAATGACTGAGGAAACATTGTTTGAAGGAAGCTATTTCCTTCTGATCCTTTATGAAAAGATAGTAGATTAACTGCTGTGATTTTCAAAAACCAGGTACTACTAATCTTAAAATCCTTTTGACAAGTACATATATTTTCACTCAAAATGGCTTCCTTGAAGGGAATGGAGATATGAATGAGTTATAAAAATTGTGATAGGGTTCAAATGAAGGTGAAGAAACAACCTTCAGGTTGAAAAGGGTATATAACTCTCTGACCCAACAGTATTTTTCTTACTCTGTTGTATCAATAAGATGGACCTAAGCAATAATATCTCCTGACACATCTAGAGCAGCTTAAACAAATTAGATGGTAAGAACTAAGGAAAGGATTGAGAGTTACAAGACACGATAATTGATTAATACCCAGAGGAACCACAAAAGTAATGGGAATCAATGAGAAAAATCCCCTGAGGGAATGGCAGGGAACTCAGTGTCCTCCAAATATTTTCAGCTATGATTCCCATGGTAACTTGGTATTGGTTGTAGTGAAAGAATCTTTCTGTTCTGTGAGGTGGGACCTGGAGCGCAGAGGCAATATTTAATCAATGACTATAAACATCATACTATAGAAAACCTTGGCTAAAGACACATATGCATGCACTGCACATTTATCTGGGTTCAAGAATACAGGGTAGAGCTGTCCTAAATTTAGTACTTAGCATTTTAACATAGCATTTTAGGTTTGTATACTGCCCCATAATGCTTTATAGCATTCTCTGGGCAGTTTTTACAATGCTGAAGCATTATTTCCATATTGCTCCCAACAATATGAGTCCTCATTTTACTGACCTCAGAAAGATGGAAGGCTGAGTCAACCTTGAAGCCCATCTGTATCAAACTCCAGGCTGTGGGCAGAGTTCAACTGCAGTTCTAGTAGAAGAACCCCATCCACATCTGCAGATTCATTACTCAGATTCTATGGGATACAACTGTGTTACGTTGCATATTCACACTAAATGGAAGCTCATATATCAAGCATGTCTCAAAGACTGAGAATGGAGATGAGCAAAAATTAGGAAACTCTTAAAGTAGAAGGGAGGGTGTACCGTGATAAGGTCACATTCAAACAAACTTGTTGCAAATTTAAAAAACAACAACAGGAGAGTAAACTCACTGTAGGGCATTTTTCTAGATCGCATTATTTCTCCATGACTTCATCTGAGATTTTATTCTGGATTACTGTAGGTTGCATTTACAATTTCCCAAACGTTAGGTGTTCCTTTGTTAGGAGGGTAGCTTTGTTTGTTAGTTCCTAGGCAGAAATTGTCTTATTTTCCAGGGTTGGATTATTTGGGTGCAGGAATCTGCCTCTCTTTGCTTAGGTAAATACCTCTAACTTTAAGGGTGGTCTTATTATCCTGTGCCATTATTACAACACCTATCAGAGTATGTTTTCATGGGCATTAGGTTCGTCTATTTACAGGATATTTTTTTTTACAAAAATCATTGGCGTTCTTCTTCTTCCCAACCAGAAACAATAGAAGGGTGTTAGAGTTCCACTGAAGCTAATGAGGTGAAATCTCTCTTAATCAAAGAGCTCAGGCTTAAATGGATTGCTGCAAGTTCCACTGAAATCCATTCACCTGCAATTTAATATGTGTGTGCGTGGGGGAGATCTGTTTTATTTTCTTAGCAGCAGCTTGTGGATGAAAGGAGGGAAATCCTGGGATTTATGAAATATAGGAGGGGAAATGCAAAGAAAGAAGATGTTGAACATGGCACATGATAAAGCTACAGGAAGAACATTTTTTAAGAAGGATAAACAGAACTCAATGCACCAAGCTCCCTATTTTTGCCAAAAGAGCAAAAAAAAAAACCCACAAAAAAACAGGGCATTTAAGGGCTGGAATAACATATCTATTTACCTCTCGCACCTTCTCAAAAAGTGTTGCCTATTTTCTGGCTGAAATCCAGCTTGTATAAATCATTTTCCGCATAGATAAATGTTACCATGGTACTTAAATGGGACATCAGGTGTGCATTATAATATCTGCAGGCTTACTCAGAAGTAATCCATACTACATTCAGAGCAGTTTTGTGCCCAAGATAGCATGGAATGCCACTATTTAAATGTCTTTGTTATTTTTTCTTACTTTCATTTAAGTTTAGAATAATAACGCTTCGTGCTTTACATCTATTAATGTTTTGCAATAAGTTGACTTGATCTGACTCTATAAAGTTATTGTGATCTGAATACAGTTCTCTTATTGTTCCCAAGTACATCATGTTAAGACAAAATAAGTTAGGAAACATGTATTTTATTCAAACAGTAATTCAAAATGAAATACACAATTATGTGCAGATTTTATAAAATGATAAAGTTAGGAACATGGAAAGAACAGTTTTACACATGTAAAACTGACAGAGATCTAAAATAGAATGAATTGATGATATCTGTCTCAAGGTCAACAGATTTCTGCCACAATGATACCCTGAAACTCCAGAGAGTTTGCTTTTCTCACTACAGAAAAGATATCCAGATTTTTCTTCCTGTACTACCACACAAAATAAGGGATGAGATAGCAGTAGTCAATGGTGCAAAATCTTTTGCCATTGTTTTGTAATATGGGAAGTAGCTCTGTAGCTAAAGTAAGCTCTGGACAATTTATAGGCTCCCTTTCCCGTTTCTTCTATATCCAATACACAGAAAGAAATGTGTCGGAAATCAACTGAAGTCCACAGATAAAAGTTATGGGCAGATAGCAAGCAATTACATAGACAGACGGATAGAAAGGCAAGCAGATGGATTGAAAACCAAAATAGCAATGTAGACAAATGGACCATCGAGTCAAGGATGCCAAAAACTGGTTTCACACCAAGAGGAAGAAAGAGCAATGGAGGCGGTACTGTTGCATCCTGTACAATTTATGTACTGATTGATCATCTTTTATTGATGCTGTCTTCAGAATATGTCTAGGCAATACAAGCAAAGAGAGATTATTGGTCTTTCATTGATGCCTATTGTTTTTAAAGGATGTAGATTAAATTATTTATATGTTTTTGTTTTCTGAGGTTCTTTTTATCGAGTGAATACATTCTAAAAAGAATACCGGCATATCTATTTTCAAAACTTCGCATAAAGGCTTAATAGTTGTCTTTATGCATAGAAAACTGCACAAGCTCCAGAACCAATGCAGCAGGTACTGTTTTATAAAACAAGTAGGTGACATACCTAAACCATCATCCGGCTGTTTCTTTTTTCCTTGTGTAAACTGATGCTTTCTTTTGAATTTGACTCCAGGGGGTGCAGTCTCAGATCTGTCATATTTTATACATTTTTCAGGTCTTGAAAAACATTGGAATGTACCAGTAGTTGACATATATTTAGGAAGAATATTACAATTTTCAAAATGCAAAAAGAATTGAAACTATCACAGGGTGGAGGCTATTATGTGAAAAGTTACTCCAAGAAAAGTTACTGGCTGGTATTACCAGAATCAATGCTTGAATTCTGAAGGAGCAACATAACTAAAACAATGAGCCAGATATATCCCTGTCTCCAGGACCTTCCCAAGGCCTGTTCTCCTGAGATGAAAGACAACCTGCCACTTCTCCTATTCAATGTACTGAAGCTGTTGGAGAAGCAGTTATTTTAACCTTTGCAGTGAAAGAGCATTTTCCACTGCTCTTGAGAGAACATCTGTTCTTCAGCACCTCCATGCTATCTAGCAGTTTATGCCCAAGTTTGTGCAAGCTCAGAGACCACCAAGGACCACTCATCTCAACCCTGAGCTACAAATAGTGTCCTTTATTGGAACTGGATAACGCCTAGTCAAACAAAGAGAAGGATTAGGGGGACACATGATAGCTGTCCTCCAGTACTTGAGAGGCTATCACAAAGAAGAGAAGAATGAATTATTCTCTAAAGCCCCAGAAGGCAGGGCAAAAAGTAATGCATGGAAATGTTGGAAGAAATGTCCATCTGGTTCAGTTCAAAGTGGGGAGAAAGACACTGGAAATATGGAGGCTGATTGGAAAGATGGTTTATTAGCAAACAGGACTACATGTGGTTTAGGTCCTGGGCAGCTGAACAAATGGAGTGGAGACTGAGAGGTATTCATACCCTCCCTTGGGCTTTGAACTTGAGCTTCCTGTTCCTGTGGCAAGGGCATATATTCTACTGGCTCTCACACTCCCATATCTGAGGTTGTCTGAGATAAGTTTGGTTGAACCTTTCTGGGTGATGCAATGAAGGGAGTTAAAAGAGACTATGGTAATGTCTGCCTCTGCCTGCTTCACATCTCTCTCATCTGAGCAACAACCTCATTCTGTGACATAGACAACTCCTCCTTTTCATAAACTCTGATCATTCTATAAACTCTGATCATACAGAGGTAATACTAATGGCCAAATTTTACAAGATAGTTATAAGAAACACTGAACATTTCAATGCATAGCATGAGAATCTGTTGCTATTGACAAGCTACAAGTTCTAAAGAAATGGTGCATCATATCCAACATTGTCTTCCCACATTCCCATTCATTGACTTCAGCTTGCCATTCAATAATACCATAACGTGCCAATTGTTTTATTTTTATTTATTTTTTAAACTTCTAGGTGATCTGTTGCATAGGTTACTGGCAGACATACATCCCTTGTCAGGTAATGTGTGAACATTTGGTTATATAGTTCAAAGAGTTATAGTTCCCCAACAGACCATATGGTTTATATGTAAAAGATCTGATTCAAATTCTGACGTCTCCGAGGGGAAAATGATTGACAAAATAGAGAAGTTTCTGACAGTCTTTACTGCAAAAGAACACACACTGAAATGAAATGCCCAGTTGAGAATGCTGGATGTTTCCTCATTTGTTCCCAACAATCTATAGTAATTTCCCATTCTGCTGACTGACCCCTAACTTATACTGTTCCTCTTGGATCATTCAAACACACAAAATGAGGCCAACAGGTAATCTTCCCTAGCAACTCCCATCACAGGAAGCATTGTTATTTTCTGATGTTATTAAAGGCTTTAGAACATAAATTGGACCCTGAGAAGAGTACTGGCTATTTTAACATCTGCCGGAGTTTTAAAACTCTATAAACATGACCTTGTTTCTATCTTTCTTTTTATTCTTATTTTTTTAAAGAGGAATAAATCAAAGATACATTAGATTAGACCTTGAAAGGTAGAGTGTGGATTTTCCAAATTATTATTTTCATATATCATATTGCATTCTTAAAATTACAGAATCCCATTATCAGAAAAATCTCATGGCAACTCTAAAGACAAGACTTAATTCTTTATTGTGGGCTGTCTTAATGCATCTCACCATTATGATAAATCTTTATAGGGTTTTTTTAAATGCCTAAGACGTTTTGATCTTTGCCGTGTCTTTTACAGCAGTCCATCACTGAGTATGACACAGATATTTGCTTTTGATTCTGTGCCATATATTTTGTCAACTAGGAATCTTGGGAGACTTAGTTCAGCAATCTTTAAGTCTCTACTTCACAGAGGTTAATTAAATTAAATCAACAGAATGAAAAGGCAGTCACACAAGTTCACAATAAAATAAGGACTATCCCCAAGGGAAGGAGAAGGACATTGTCGGAACATGCTAAGTCTTCATTCCCTTACATTTCTTTCTGCAAAATGTCCAGGATAAATGTGCAGAAAAATTGCTAGCTACGGTTTGTGTTTTACTTTGAAAACCACTGGCAGAAATAAATCAGGCAAAGTGTAACATGAAATTAAAAGTGCCAGTATGTTTTGGTTCCTTTCAATATTAAATTAATTCTCAGCATTCACATACGGTAGCTGATTTTTAATCAAAAGGAGCAAATTTACTTATAGCTTCCAAGATTAACCCAAGATCAATTAGGAAGGCTAAAGCTTTTCCAGACTTGGTAACTTGCAAGATAGAATATGATCCAGGTTTTTGTCTAGTTCACTAAATCTTCCAGTCATAATTTCATGATACAGTGTTTAGGCAATCTATGTTGTTCGCCCAAATGTACCATGTCTAAGCTGTAGATATTGTGTAACATCTTTTTATTCTGAACTGGTTTGAATAAAAAGTTCCAAAATGTGGTTAATAGAAATACCACCATATCTTCGGCATCTAGTAAAGGTTTATGAAATCACAACTTGCAGTCTCACTCACTCAATTTAAAGAATTAAAGTGGAGATAGAAGAGACATTTCCCCTTCCTTCCCTCCCTCCTTCTCTCATTCAAAGTTTGTAAGACCCACACAGATATAAAACACTTAAAACATTGGCTTCTCTGGAGCCTAATCCAAGCCCAGACACAAGCCATAGGATCTAAAGATGTCTGGCTATAATTCTAATGCAGACAAAAAGCAGAAGATATGATCTAAGATGTGTTCGTAATCAGGTTTCTGAGAAGACAGATAAAGACAAGGCCAGGCAGATCTGCCTGTCAACTGTTTCTAAAATAGATAAATGGACTCATTTGGATTTCAGCCCTTTATAGTTCCGAGTGAATCTGGTTTGGCTTGGCCGGTCATCTGAAAGAATTCAGGTATATCATGCTCTAGACGTTGGAGCACAATCTACCTGATTTGTAGGCAAAATGCCAGTTGGATAACTTGGCTCAAGACCTCTCTCTACCCGAATGTTTGAGAGCAGTATCAAGAGTGATATTGGAGACATTAATGGCTCCTTCCAGTATCGTTTATCTCCCCTTGCAGCAGCAGCAGGAATACAGTATTTCTAACTCCCTTTTTGACAATGCCAGGAATTGGACCTACGACTGCTTCATGCAGAGCGTGCACTTTGCCACTGAGCTATGGCTGCTTATTTGTTCTTTTAGCTTGTCCTAGGGACTCATCAGTTGAGGAAAGTTGTAGCTTTGTGGTAGAGTACATGTTTTACATGCACAGGAGTTTATGTTTAATTCTGTCTGAAACCCTGCAGGGGGTAGCAATGCCAGATGGACCTAAAGTTTACTTAGTATAAGGCTTTTTCCAGTGACAAGCTATCCATTTTGTCACCGGAAGAATTGCACTTTTCAATAGAACTTTAATGGTGAAGCTACATTATCCATCTTTGGATCTTTAGAGCATTTTGTGTACAAGAGCCCAGCAGGCACTGGGCCAATATTCCAACAATGGAGCTGGATCAGTTATTTGGAGCCTGTTCTATGGAAGTGGGTCCAGCAGTCTGTTCTGAGTATAGTTCTCATGATTCTTGCCGTCTGTGGGCAGCATTGCCAAAGAATGATATAATCAATAAGCTGCCAGCCCTTGGATCAAGACTGCATCCAAGATATTTTAGGCTTATCCAATTACTGAATAATCGTGTTTACAATAAACCATGCTTGTGCTATGATTTTGGTTAAGAGACAAAAATATTCTAATTTTCTACCCGTATAGTACTGCAGGCTACAGCACTTATTGACATACCATAAGTTTTAAAGCATCTGTATGATCACTGCATTCTTAGGGGGGGGGGAGGATAGTGTAACCTGAACGAATGCAGGTTATATATGAAAATATTTACACTTTTCCACCCCCACCCCCCCAAAAAACCCCTTCTGTTCCATGGAATAGAATAGAGTGGTGGGCATTTTGTGGCTTTCTGTTCACTTTTATGACCTCCAATTATATTCCCCTAAGCAGAAACATTCATCTTCTTATGATTGGAAGGAGACTGAGGGAAAGGGTCATCTGGTTGCAGATGAATTTGAAATTACAGTGAGGTAGTGAGTTGTTAGTAACTGTATATTTCTATATACAGTTGTAGGGATGCGGTGACTCAGTGGGTTAGACGCTGAGGTTGTCCATCAGAAAGGTTGGCAGTTTGGCGGTTCAAATCCCTAGCACTGCATAACGGAGTGAGCTCTCGTTACTTGTCCCAGATTCTGCCAACCTAGCAGTTTGAAAGCATGTAAAAGTGCAAGTAGAAAAATAGGAACCACCTTCCCACCAAAGGTAACAGCGTTCCATGCGACTTTGGCATTTAGTCATGCCGGCCACATAACCATAGAGACATTTTTGGACAGCGCTGTCTCTTTGGCTTTGAAACATAGCACACATATGTATGAGGGGAACCTTTACCTTTACCTTTATATGCAGTTGTGTATTTCCACAAAACATTTTCTCTAACTGACATTCTTTAGTTCTTTCCTCATTATTTTATTGGTTGATTGATGTGTGTCCTGCCTTTATTATTTTTTACAAATAACTCAAGATGATGAATTTATCCACACCTTCCTCTTCCTAATTTTAACAACAACTCTGTGAGGTGAGTTGTGCTGAGAGGGAATGACTGGCTCAAGGTCACTCAGCTGACTTCCATGACTAAGGTGGAACATGATTAGGGTCCTGCTTTCTAGCCTGATCCTTTAACCACTAGACCAGATGGGGTCTGAAAATGACATCAGCAGCACCATGATGCTATTGGATCCATATTTCATTCTAAAACCTTTCATTTGGAGATATAGGCCTTTTCCCCCCCTTACATTTGAGGACAAAGTGAGATTCTAAGCCAGGGGTGTCCAAACTTGGGAACTTTAAGACTTGTGGACTTCAACTCCCAGAATAGCTGGCTGGGGAATTCTGGGAGTTGAAGTCCACAAGTCTTAAAGTTCTCAAGTTTGGACACCCCTGTTCTAAGCAATCTCTTTTTTTTTTCATTCTAAATCTGTTCTCTTCAGTGATCGCCCCTGAAGAAAGTCAATATAAATTAATTACCACCTTTCTTTTGTCCTGGTTTAACGCTTAAGAGATTTAGAGTTATGTTTCTCAAATGTAAATGAACCTGTGGCAGTGGACAATCACCCCACCCCCCCTGTCCTCTTTATCTTGATGGCTCATCTTTTTCCCTAAAATGTTAACAAACTCTGCCTATTAAGACTTCTAATCTTATGTAGGAAATTAAGTTGGAGAACCCTATTTACCTGACATCAACATATTAATTGAGTTTCTGCTCCTGAGGAAATTAATTTTACTACTTACCTCAGCATGGGAATGAGGTCACCATTGGCCCAGGAAACCACAGAATTTATGGGATCACCCATTTCTGCAATTGAGATGAGGTGGAAAGTTGGCATATTTTTGTGAGGAGCTATCCTTAGATAGCTATCCTTCATCATTCTCATTTGATGAAGCTGCTATTTATTTATTTAAATTAAAACCTGGAATGTAGAATTACCGCCCCAATTTTGTTAAATATTTCCTCTGGCCATATGCCTAACAACAGTAAGATTTCTTTTCAATTTGCTTTTTTTTTTTAAAAAAATGGCTGTAAATATATACTTTGCTTTTTTATTTTTTTAAATAGAATATTCCTCTTTCACACACAAATTCATTCATGAACTTATTCTAAAGCCGGTTTGTTCATATTCTCCCACTTCCTTTCAATATATTTTGACTAACTCTATATCAATCAACAGGAATATTGAATAGTTCCAGGATGCATTTTCTTTTCTAAAATGCTTCTCTATGGGGAGGAGGGGGTGTGGACTAGAAGACCTCCAAGGATTCTCCCAGTCCGATTCTATGAATTCTATAAAACACTGAAACATACAGTACCTATTCAAAAACTGATGCCAAGACAATTGTCAGGATTCTGACCAATGCTCTAATAAAAACAGGAGTTTCAAGCCAGTTTTCAAGAAAAATCCAGTGATATATTAAGAGTGCCACAATGGCATGGACCTAGCAAAGTCACCTCTGACCCCACTCAGTTCACACTTTGTCTCTGACTCCATTTTCCCCTCCCCCAAAGTGTGTCATCAGTCACATTCCCCAACAAAGCAATTTCATGGGTCATAGAAGTCACTCCCTCTGGCCTTTACTGGTTTCTGTGGAGATGGCCTTGACTTTGGCCAGCTAGGATGTGCGTTGTTTTGACTGAAGTGCAAATTCCTCGATACAGCTGCAAGGTTCGATTCCCCATCACTCTGCCTATGGCAACTTGGGAGCAGGTTAGGGAAGCTTTGCGTGTAGACAGCAATTTTGCGCCATTCCTTTTTTGAGGAGTGGGCTTTCAAGGCAGTGTTAGCTCCTGGCAATTCCATGGGTTAATCCCTGCAGTTTCTTCGACATCTTTTTTAAGGGTAGATTGCCAGTGCCCCTTTTCTAAGAGAAAAGTTGTCTTCTTGCTGTTGTTTGGCTGCTAAGTAGTACCTGCCCCCCACAACTCCATGGACCATAGCAAGCAAGTCCCTCTCCCCTCCATCTTCCACTGACTCCCAGAGTTTGCTCAAATTCATATTAATTGCATCAATGACACTCTCTAACCATCTCATCAGCTGCCATCCACTTCTCCTTTTGCCTTCAATCTTTCCCAGCATCAGGGTCTTTTCCAATGAGCCTTCTATTCCCATTTGATGGCCAAAATTTTGATATTTAGCTTCAATATGTAAAAGAAAGTAACCATCCCCAAATCACTGGATTCACAGCTAAGACAGTACTAGAATGCAAGTCTCCAAAGACTCTCTTTGTGTCCTATATTCCCTATTAATTGTTGGTTGCAGTAGCCGATCCTCCTAACTTAAATATTAAGATGATATTTGTTCAGTTAAAATGTAATAGACAAGGAAAAATTGATAACTGTCTTTCTTTAACAATTTTAAAAATGAATTTGCTGGGTTTTTTTAAGTAGCAGACATAATTGTGTCTTAGAATTAACATATAGCCAATTGCTTACAGAGGAATTTGAAACAGCCCCATTCTGGGTCAAGTCAGAGATTGTGTCAGAGACATATCATATATCACTACTTGTTTTTTTGTTTGTTTGTTTGTTTGTTTGTTTGTTTGTTTGGCACAACAGTAGGGGAAACATTACTTCATTTGAAGTAGAGTTTTGATCCAAATCAGCCCCATTGGATGCTTTAAGCATGGGGAAAAGATACTATAATGTCTTCACGTATCCCTAGCAAAACATCTGGTACTTAAAGATATAACAATTTCTATAAAAGATGTAAAACTTAAAACATTAGAAGACTAGCAACTAAAACTAAAAAATGATGGGGGAAATTGGTTCAGTTTCCATTTTAATTCAAACTCAAACTACTGTATATGAATATCCACACATTACAAATTTTACTCTGCGGTTCTCTAATGAATACGGTATGCATAAAAATGTATAAGCAATTCTAGAATGTGTTGAAAGGCATTTGGATGTAAAAATGTGTGTGTTAGGGAACACATAATTGGGAGAAAAGGCACATGAATTTTCAGAAAGACTTATACCCCCCCCCCCAATATATATTTAAATATATATTTCATGTATTTTTTATATTTTATATCACTGATTTTATTGCTCCCTGTACACCGCCCTGAGTCCCGGAAGGGAGAAGGGCGGTATAGAAATTTTAATAATAATAATAATAATAATAATAATAATAATAATAATAATAATAATAATAATAATAATAATAATAATAATAATAATAATAATAATAATAATAATAATAATAATGCAAAAGAACAACAAAATTAAGTTATCATAGGACAGGGGTCTGCAAAGTCGGCTCTTTTAAGACTGGTGGACTTCAACACCCAGAATTCTGGGAGTTGAAGTCCACCAGTCTTAAAAGAGCCGACTTTGCAGACCCCTGTCATAGGATCATAAGGCTGGAAGGGACCTTGGAGCTGTATCCATCCAATCCCCTTGTCCAAGACAGGAGTCCATATACCAGTGATGGCTAACCTTTTTGGGATCGCATGCCAAAAGTGGGGGGAGTGCAGGGGAGTCATGTGTGGGTGTGCCCACACCCATAATGCTATGTGTGTGACCCAGCGTCCATGTGCATGCGAAATCCCCCCATGCATGCCCTCTTCTGCTTTTGGCACACTTTTTTCACTCTCCCCAGGCTTTCTAGGAGCATGGGGAGGTCGAAAACAGCTTCCTCTGCCTTCCCAGAGGCCCTCCAGAGGCTTCAGGAGCTTTCTTGAAGCCTCCAGAGTATGAAAAACTGGCCCTATGGGCAAGCCGGAAGTTTGGGAACAGACAAGGAAAGCTTCCTTCCTTAAAGCCTCTGGAGGGCAAAAAATGACCTTAGAGGAAGGCTGAAGTCACCTGACCAGTGCACACATGTGCGTTGGAGCTGACAGGGCAATGCCTCACATGCCCTAACAAATGGCTCCATGTGCCACCTGTGGTACGCATGCCATAGGTTTGCCATCACAGCCATATACCATCCCAGAGAAATTATTGTCCAATCTTTTATTGAAAACTTCCAGAAATGGAGCACCAACCATTCCAAGAAGCAAGCTGTTTCAGCCATTAATTGTTTTCACTGTCAGGAAATTTCTCATTTCCAGATTGAATCTCCATCTGATAAACTTCCACCCATTGCTTTTTCTCCTGTCCTCAGGTGCTATGGAAAATCAATAAATGCCTTTTTCCCCGGGATAGCCCTTCAAATATTAGAAGACCCCTATCATTATCTAGTTTTTTATCTGTTCATCATACAATTTAGCCTCCTTTTGTCATCTTTGTTGCTCTTCTCTGCACTCTTTCAAGGACCTCAGCATCTTTTTTGTATTGTGATGACCAGAAGAGGATGCAATATTCTAAATGTGGGCTCACTAGTGCAGTATAGAGAGATACTGTGTCCTCCTATGATCTGGATGCTGTTCCTCTGTTGATGCAGCATAGAACTGCATTGGCGTTTTTGGAGATGCAGCACACTACTCATTTCATTTCATTTATTCATTTCATTTATTAAACTTATATACCACTCCCTTTCCCAAAAAGGGACTCGGGGTGGTACACAGGAAATTAAAAAAGCATATATAAACATGACAATATACAAAATTTAAAATCAAATTAAATTATTAACCCTGTGCTAAAATTTACAATAAATTAAACTATTACCCTTAAAAACCAATTAAAACAATTTGATGTCAGGCTAAAGGCTAGGTAAAGTTAGGCCAGGCCGGCCTGTTGGAAAAAGTATGTCTTGAGTTTCTGGCGGAAAGAACGGTCGTTCTAAGTTCGGGGGGTAGGTCGTTCCAGAGGGTTGGGCCCACCACAGAGAAGGCCCTTCCCCTGGGCGTCGCCTGCTGGCATTGCCTAGTGGATGGCACCCAGAGAAGTCCCTCTCTGTGGGAGCGAATCGGCCGCAGGGATGTATGGGGTAGGATGCGATCCCGTAGATAACTAGGTACCGTGCCATGGAGCACTTTAAAGATGATAATCAGCACCTTGAAGCGCACCCGAAAGGCCACAGGCAGCCAGTGCAGCTCACGCAAGAGCGGTGTTACATGGGAGCACCTAGGGGCTCCCATAATTGCTCGCGCGGCTGCATTCTGGACTAGCTGCAGTCTTCGGGTGCACCTCAAGGGGAGCCCCATGTAGAGAGCATTGTAGTAGTCTAAATGGGATGTCACAAGCGCATGAGTGACTGTGCGAAAGGCATCCCGATCCAATAAGGGCCGCAACTGATGGACCAGGCGAACCTGGTAGAACGCCCCCCTGGCCACGGCCGTCAAATAATAATAATAATAATAATAATAAATTTTTATTTGTAGCCCGCTCTCTCTCCCCAGAGGGACTCGAGGCGTCTTCTAACGACAGCCTGGTATCCAGGAGGATGCCTAAGTTGCGTGCCCTGTCCACGGGGGCCAGATGTTCGCCCCCTATGGCCAGTGATGGCATCAACTGGTTGTACCGGGATGCCGGAAACCACAGCCACTCGGTCTTGGACGGGTTGAGTCTGAGTCTGTTCCTTCCCATCCAGATCCGCACGGCTTCCAGACACCAGGACATCACTTGAACGGCATCGTTGGGGTGGTTTGGGGTAGATATGTACAGTTGAGTATCATCAGCGTACAGATGGTACTCTACCCCAAAACCACGGATGATCTCGCCCAGCGGCTTCATATATGTGTTGAACAGGAGCGGCCGGAAGCCAGACTGGCGCGTGTCCAGATAATCAATTTCCTCCAGGTGACGGGGAAACTGTTGTGCCACCACACTCTCTACAACCTTCGCCAGAAAGGGAAGGTTGGAGACCGGACGGTAATTTACCAACAATGCTGGGTCCAGGGAAGGCTTCTTGAGGAGGAACCTCACCACCGCCTCTTTCAATATGATCAGCAAGAACCCCTCACTCAAAGAAGCATGCACAACTTCCTGGAGCCAGCCTCGTGTAACCTCCCAGGATGCCAGTACAAGCCAGGAGGGACACGGGTCCAATAAACATGTGGTAGCTCGCAGTCACCCACGTAACCTGTCCATATCGTCAGAAGTAACAGAGTCAAACTCCTCCCACAAAGATGTCTCAAGACCTGCGTCCGATAATCCCTCCAGACCACATTCGGTGGAGGCCAGTTCACTCCGGATCTGAGCGATTTTATCCTGCAGATACTCTCCAAATTCCTCTGCTCTACCCTGCAACGGGGCTTCCCGCTGCCTCTGTTGAAGGAGGGAACGGGTCTCCCTGAACAGGGCGGCAGGGCGGTTATCTGCGGATGTGATAAGAGTGGCACAATAATGACGTTTGGCCACCCTTATCGCCACAAGGTAAGTCCTCAATTGGGCTCTTGCCTGTGTTTGGTCAGATTCGGACCGTGTGGATCTCCATCTACTCTCTAGGCATCTCTTGCGGTGTTTCATCAACCTCAGCTCCTCGGTGAACCAAGGAGCCTGGGTGGCTCGTCACCAAATGAGAGGCCGCAAGGGCGCGACCCGATCCAAGGCCCCGGTGGCCGCAGTACTCCATGCGGCGACAAGGTCCTCTGTCGGGGCACGGGTCAGGGTCACAGACAATGGCCCAAGCTCTGTCTGGAACCTTTCAGGATCCATCAGGCGCCTGGGGCAGAACCACTTAGGAATGTCTGGTTCCGCCTCCCCGCAGTGGGGTATGGCGGTTGGAAAGTTGAGCCAGAGAAGTGAGTGATCTGACCATGACAGGGGTATGATGGCTAACTCCCCTACACCCAGATCACTCATCCACTGGCCCGAGACAAAAATTAAATCCAGCGTGTGTCCTCTCTCGTGTGTGGGGCCCTGAATTACCTGGGTCAGGTCCATGGCCGTCATGGAGGCCATGAACTCCCGGGCAACCTCGGTTGATTCGCCTACCGATGGCAGGTTAAAGTCCCCCAAGACTACAAGTCTGGGCGTCTCAACCGCCACCTCGACGACCAGCTCGAGGAGCTTGGGCAGGGCTGCTGATACGTAGCGGGGAGCCAGGTACACAATCAGCACGCCCAACTGCCTCCCTAGGCCCCACTTCACGTAGAGGGACTCACAGCTGGTGGTCTGTGGCACAGTGGTCTCTCTCGGCTCAAGACTTTCCCTAACAATGACTGCCACCCCCACCCCCACCCCTGCCTAGGGCCCGCGGTTGATGAAATGCTCGGTAACCTGGTGGGCACATGTCCACGAGAGGTAAACCCCCCTCGTGGCCCTATCAGGTCTCCGTAATCCCCACCAGGTCCAGCTCCCCCTCTGACACAAGGTCATTAATCATACTTAAGTAATGATACTACAGGACACCTAGATGCCTCTCATAGTTATTACATTTCGAGCCTCAATCTTCTAGATGCAGACTTTGCAGTTTTGGGCTATTTGTTGGTACTCTTCTCTAGCTATATGACCCGCTTTCCACTTTTTACACTTGCCCTTTTTGTTCCTAACACATGTTGAATGATGCCAACCCTAACAATAAACATTTTCCAAGGTATCCCAAAACTGAGGAATTCTCAGACTGCAAAACAGAGACAACGAGAAGAACGATCCATTTATTAATGATTTAAGTGATCAGATCATCTCTATTCTATTCTGTTAGCTGCCTAGGATGGTAGATAACTTCTAAAGATTAGCCTTAATATTTTTATGAATAACAGAGGAAGAAAATACATAATGTGTGTATGGAGATTCTCAGTCATCCAGGTCATGGTTGTGCCAAAGGTGGTTTTCAAAAGTCAACTGGACTTTGTTTTTCCTTGAATTCTTTCGTTTGATTCACATATTGTATTAAGCTAGAACTTTAACATTGTGGTTGAAAAACAACCCATAATCACCAAGCTCACAAGGTATATTGTGCTAGGGAGATTCACCCATCCTTATAAATCAGAACAAGAAAACAAAACCACAGTATGGCTTAAACCATTATGTGAACGTAGTGAGCCACTGTTTTCTGAAGAATTAAACTATACATAGACATACTCTACAGATGTTAAGATCTTCTTCCCTTTCAAGCCAAGTAATACAATGACCCATTTATAGGAACTGGGGGAGTCTTGACTCTTTCTTAGAGGAATTGCCAGTAGCTAAGATTTTCCTTTGATTCAAGGGAATTTCTGTAACTCTTCTTAGAACAAAAATTCTCATTAAAACTTTGGCTTCATTGGCAAGCCTTGCCTAAGCTCAGAAACATCAGAGAAAACCTTAGGGCTATAGACTAGATTTGGAAATCGTACAAAATAAATAAATAAGCAAACTTGCTGGAAGATAGAAAAATACTTCTATATTGCCTTGAAGAAAAGCGCATGGGTGTGTTCATAAAGTCAGAAACAGTATAATACTTCTCAAAGTAGACTTTTCTTGTATCTATTACAACAGTTACTAGCACCTATAAAGGGTTTTAGACAGATTGCTTCAAACTGGAATTGGATACAAATAACCTGTCAAAATTTTCTACCAGATTTGTGAACAGAGAAATTGGATGAATGATTTTCCCCAAATTTCTTTGGAGAATAATATTTTTTTTTTGTTAAGGGTAGGACTACTTATTAACAATAACAGTAGAATCACTACTGTAAATGTCCCAATTTAAGTGTTCCCTTGGGATTAAAGTGAATGGCAACAAGGCAGGAAGGCTGAAAATTGTGGGGGGAAAGGATTTACCATTAAAAAAAGCAGACATTTGAACACACAGCTTGACTTTCTCATGAACAAAATAAATATATGATAATATAGTATGCCTATGAGAATTTAATTTTTTAACAGAGTGATTAATGTCAATTTTCTTTCTTCATCTTGAGGGAGAGCTGTTTAACAAAAGCAGATTAATTTCTCTCACCATAATGATTACAAACTGTTCTCACTTTATGTTTTCCTCTTAGTAGATCAAGATAGCCTTCAAACATATATATGTTCATGATTCTTACTCTACATCAGAAGACTTTCTCCTGAGCATTTTCAGTAAAATTTGAATCTTTCAGGTAAATCTGGCAGCATTTATTGATTAGCAATCATAAACTTAAGTTATATGAGCTCAACTTAAGACATGATCAGATGAATAGTTATTCTATTTACCATCAGTCTTCTTTTTCACTGGAACTAGAGGATCAAGAAAGTTTCTACATCAGCTCAAGGTATTCAAGCACACTGGACTGAAGAAGGAAGGTAAAACACTCATGACATAGCCCAGTGCTTTTAAATGGAGACACAATATTCCTTCAAGAATAAATCCTCTCCCCTTTTCATGGAATCCTTTAAACTTTGGAATGGAAGGTATGGTCTAGTCCAATGAGGGTTTTTGTACTCCTTTTGGCAGTACTACTTTTATAAATAAAAAAAGAACAGCAATTCCCCCATCCCTATAAAGCAACTTTTATATGCCCTCAAATCATTTTGTTGAGTTTTAGAACAATGCCTGGAGCAGAACTGGAAATGGGTGCAATGTTTAGAATAAGGAAGAAGAGGAAAGGAAAAGACCCAGGTTCTATGGCTTTTATGAATTTTAAGAAGTGCTGTTAACTAAATAATAAATATTTAAAAATATTATATACTTCCCTTTCTAATCTGTAGCCTCCAGAACAGTTTCCAAATCAAGCATATGAAACTAAACAATGTAAAGCCAGACCCAAATCAATAGTAAAATTCTTCTACATTAGTTACTAAAAATAAGTAGATGGTCATATCAGTGAAGATCTTGCCCTTTCCAGCCATTCACCCAGCAAGGTTACCTGGAGCATTTACAAAAATTGATCTCAAATGGGAATCTAAATCCATTTGAAAAGGTCA
Source organism: Rhabdophis nuchalis (assembly GCA_039707465.1). Lineage (NCBI taxonomy): Eukaryota > Metazoa > Chordata > Lepidosauria > Squamata > Natricidae > Rhabdophis > Rhabdophis nuchalis. The sequence continues at coordinate 60,219,374 of CM077643.1, read as the reverse complement.
GTTCACATTCCCGTGGCTATTATCTAATGGCATTATCCTATGGCATTATCCAACAACATAGCTTTGCCTGAAGTAAGCTTCAATGACTGCCTTCTCAGGTATCTCAATTATACCTAAATACAGATTTCTGGGTTTTTGCCCATGGCTGTATGGAGATGTTACATATCATAAAATTATAGATTTGGAAGTATTTATTTATTTATTACATTTTTATACCGCCCTTCTCTCTTCCGGGACTCAAGTACTTCTGTGATCTTCTAATGTAACACTTTGTGCAATGCAGCAATGACATTTTGGTCAGGTGTCTAGCCAGTGAATGTAACACATCAGATCTAGAGGCAATGCATTCCATTGGTTGACAACTATAACTGTTAGATAATCCCTCCTAATATTTAGCTGAAATCTACCAGCCCTTTTAATCCATTGGTTATTTTCCTGCCCTCTGAGTCAAAACAGAATAAGTCAACTCCCTTTTCTACATCACAATCCTTTATATATCTGTAGGCTGCTAACATATCTCCCCCCCTCTCATTTACCATGAAAGACAATCTTAAGTTTTATTTGTACATTTGTTCTTTAACACACGTGTGCTTAATATAGAGTGTATTGTCTGTCAACTTACTTATACATAATATCAGTACTAATAACAATATTTACTCATAAGTAGCAGTATTATTCCAACTTCTAATTTCTACCTTTGTTTAACCATTTGTAAAACAAATCCCATGTTAAAAATATTCTTTCTCCCTTACTTTCCTCACAGTCTAATATTTTTTAATTATATTTTCATCTGTCAGAATTCCCTCATTTTTCATAAAAGACAATCTTTAATACTGTATCACATTGTCATAAGAATAGTCAGATATTTCTCATCATGCATCTAATTTTAAACTGTCAGGTAGAAGAAATAAAATCACAAGAATGTAGTAACCATAAGTATCAGCTAAACAGACTATAAAGATTGTTGTTCCAGCTAAGAATATTAGACAGAGGTTTTCTTTTCTTTTTAAAGGAATGCATTTGATTGCTAAATTCTAGAATTGTTTGGCATTCATATTTTAAACCTAAACTATCATCCTGATGTGGCAGGAAATATTTCCGTGCTCTGAATTCATTATTTTCATGATCGTTGTAGAAAATCCCATCTTGCTTACTTCATTTGCATTGTGTCATTCAAATAAAAGTGAAAATCTGCACCTGGAACCACTGGTTGTTACAAGGAAATACTTATCATTGCAACTGGATTGGAATTTATCTGCATTTATTTCATGAGGAAATCACCGTAAGGAATTTGACTGCTTGAAGCAGAGAAGTTAATAGTGCCCCGCTTCCAAACCAGAGAACACAGTATAAAAGGTTGACAGATTCTTTGGGTACATGTTATCTACTACCAAGTAGTGATTGCCTGATCAATTGATTCCCATGTGTTTTTCAATCAAGGAAATTTCATATTGCCAAGATTCAGCTGTGTATGACCCATGCTTAACTTAGGCATTCAAATATATTTCTTTGTTTTCCAATCTATGATTAAACAAGAAAAACCACTTTTAGAATAAAGCTAGAAATAATCAATTAAGGTTCATTACACAATATACAATACAATATACAATAGCAGAGTTGGAAGGAACCTTGGCGGTCTTCTAGTCCAACCCTCTGCCTAGGCAGGAAACCTTATACCATTTCAGACAAATGGCTATCCAACATCTTAAAGACTTCCAGGGTTGGGGCATTTACAACTTCTGGAGGCAAGCTGTTCCACTGATTAATTGTTCTAACTGTCATGAAATTTCTCCTGAGTTCTAAGTTGCTTCTCTCCTTGATTAGTTTCCACCCATTGCTTCTTGTTCTACCCTCAGGTGCCTTGGTGAATAGCTTGACTCCCTCTTCTTTGTGGCAACCCCTGAGATATTGGAACACTGCTATCATGTCTCCCCTAGTCCCTCTTTCTATTAAACTAGACATACCCAGTTCCTGCAACCGTTCTTCATATGTTTTAGTCTCTAGTCCCCTAGTCATCTTTGTTGCTCTTCTCTGCACTCTTTCCAGAGTCTCCACATCTTTTCTACATCATGGCGACCAAAACTGAATGCAGTATTCCAAGTGTGGCCTTACCAAGGCATTATAAAGTGGTATTAACACTTCTCGTGATTTTGATTCTATCCCTCTGTTTATGCAGCCTAGAACTGTGTTGGCTTTTTTGGCAGCTGCTGCACACTGCTGGCTCATAGATGCATATCAGACAGGACTGCTATTCTGCTGTGATATTGGATGTGATATGTAATTATGAAGACATTGGGCCATGTTTAAAGTTAGGTTCATTCTCAGCTATGGGAACTGGCCAAGGGACTCTGGGTCAGCCAGGATGCTGTGAATTATCAGGACAAGATGAGATATAAATCTAAGTAGGAGAAGAAGGTTTGAGCTAAATTCATAATTCAGTTATATAAATATCCACTCTCACCCATTCCTTTTCCCTTTCTTTTGTTTTAAAAATTAAATAGTCTCTTTGGCCATATTTTCCAAAACCTCTTGGGGTTCTCAGAAGTTTGTGGAAGATCGTTTAATTCCCAAATCAGGGCAAGTTTCCCTGAAAAATAACAAAAGAGGGTTTTTTTTAAAAAAAAATCTTAATTAAAAAGAATAGCAACACCATTAAAAAAAACTGACAGCTTTTAAAAATAACTGTGACGCCACATAAAAGTGCAGCATGTGGGATTTAAATAAACAGAAATGGCTTACTAACAAAACAGTATGCGTTGTGTGTAATACTTTTAAAAATCTGGTTACACAACAATGAATCCTGCAGTTTGTCTCAATCTCATGAAGGAGAGCATTCTGTGGTCTTGTGTAGGGTTTTTTTTTAAAAAACAAAAAATAAAAAAGGCAGTCCAAATCCACACTAGGCATCGGCTAGCCTGACCACCCAGGATTTTCTTTTCATATATCTGATAGATGTGTTTTGACAAGTTATATTAAGTACAAAGCAGGCCACCAGAGGAGCATGTGGAGTTGATATAGACAGAGACAGAGAGGCAAATAGCAGTACGAGGCATGCTTTTGCAGGCGTGATTTGCCATAACGAAATATGCCCCCTTTCCCCCCCCTCCCCCCCAACTCCCCCCCCCTGCATTTTCCATCATATTACCACATTTCTGCAAATATAATAAAGTAAAATAGATCCTGACAGCTTTTGAAATGATCGGTTTTAACCAGGATTTGCAGTTTCAGTAGCTATCTCTCTTGAAGAAAACAAAACCAAAGCAAAGAAAGACTGTTTAATTTAGAGCTGCAGTTGCTTGTCTTTATTTACCTTTCTAAAATACTGGTGAGGAGCAGAAACTCATGTCAGCCCTGTGCTTCTGGTCGCACGTTGTCATCACTGCCTTTTATTCAATTATAAAAATCATGTGATAATAATAATAATAATAATAATAATAATTTAATTTTATATCCCGCTCTCTCTCCCCAAGGGGACTCGAGGCGGGGCACAGGCAATTAAAAATACAAATAAGACCACAGACAAAATACAAAATACAAAATTAAAAATGGATTAAATTGATCCTGCGCTAAAACCCATAAACTAAACTAAAAATTACCCCTAAAACCCCTAACCTAAAAAGTGACTACCCAAGGCCGGCCAGGCGAAAAAAGTGTGTCTTTAATTTTAAGCGGAAGGAGCGGAGGTCCATGGTTGTCCTGATATCGGGGGGAAGGTCGTTCCAGAGGGCTGGGCCCGCCACAGAGAAGGCCCTTCCCCTGGGCGTCGCCCGCTGACAAAGTCTAGTGGACGGCACCCGGAGAAGTCCCTCTCTGTGGGAGCGAATCGGCCGTGAGGATGTATGGGGCAGGATCCGATCCCGCAGGTAGCTAGGTCCCGAGCCATGGAGCGCTTTGAAGATGGTAATTAACACCTTGAAGCGCACCCGGAAGACGACTATGATGCTATTTTTATTAATTTTATATATATACATATACATATACATATACATATACATATACATATACATATACATACACATACATACATACATACATACATACATACATACATACATACATATATATATATATATATATACTGGCATAGCTGGCTTCGGGGATTTTCCCGTGTATAAGGCATAGAAAAGTTGTTGCAACGTTTCGACAAGATATCACTTGTCATCATCAGGCAGGCTTGTGTCTGTGAGTGTGACTGCGGAGGCATCACCCCTCTTTAAATCTTGGTGGGGGGGGGTGGAGTGCTGACTATTGTTGTGAGTGGATTGATTGGCTGTGCAGTTGCATCGTGACTGGTAGATTGATGCTGATTGGTCTCATTTGTATGTTTCTCCTTGTTTTGAATTTCAATGGCTTGGCTGGAGGGTGGGGCTCGTCTGCTGGTCAATGCTGGCTTCCAGATATCTGGTAGGCGGGAGGTATCATCACGTCTGTTCATGCTGCTAGATTGTTTCTCTATTTCAATGGCTTCTCTGATTAGGATATATATATATATATGTATATTCATTCTTATAGGAGGAGAACAGCATGGTGAAAACACAAAGATGCAGTTTGGAGTATTACACCTGAACTGCTTTATCTTTTCCTTTCCCAGCCAATGGCAAGCGGTATAACTCCATCCTTCTCAAATACATGTTGGCAAAAGTAAAAGCTATTTCCCACCTCCCACCAACTTCTTTGGATGCACTTAGGATGCAAAGAAAACCCCAAAACAAAACACTATTCCAACCAAAACCAAAACCAATTAATCAGGGTAAGCCCTGAGAGATTCTGCTCAAACTGGGGGCTGCCTCTCTGACACTGATCTCTACTTTGATGTGGATGGAGAAAGAATGCCAGGAACCCCTGAAAAAATAGAGGTGGGCCTGCCAAAAGAAGTTAGGAGTTTCAATTATTTATTGGATGGAAGACAAGGGAGTGGAAGGTTAGCAAGGAAGGACATCACTACTCACTCTCTTTCTCTTAACTCCTTGCTTGCCTGTCCCTTTTCTACCCTGAAACGATTGCAGCTTTTCCCTGCCATATATTTATACTCTGGGTCTGTCAATGCGCCAAAACACTTTGCAGGGTGGAATATGGTTAAAAAAGGCCACACTTAGAGTCAAGCTTTGTACAAGGCCGTTATTTTTAATTATTGATGACGAACACCAGAGAGTTACTGGTTCAACACGTATGCCCCAATTTTCTGCTACATTAAACTGTCACTGCTTTAAAACAATATTTATTCATTTGCCTGCCTGCCTGCTTACTTGCTAGCTTCTTCTCCAAACTGAGTGAGTACCTTGGGAGTTTTAGCTCATTTTAACATAAGGGCTACTTGTTATAGCTGGGTTTCAGAAGCCCAAATGTTCTCTAGATGGCAGCAGCTAGTGTTTGATATAACTTGTGGTTGACATCTAGCTGTCATCAAGAGTTCTGCAGCCAAATATGCTAACTCTACTAAACCAACTGATTTCTAAGATATTGTATACTGGCCCTTTTAAGTGATTTTGTCTCTAGTATAATTCTTAACCATGAACATTGTATTTTTCCTATGTTATCCATTGGAAAACCAATGGATAACACAAGGTGTTAGTTATCATCTTTAAAGCGCTCCATGGCTCGGGACCTAGCTATCTGCGGGATCGGATCCTGCCTCATACATCCTCACGGCCGATTCGCTCCCACAGAGAGGGACTTCTCCGGGTGCCGTCCACTAGACTTTGTCAGCGGGCGACGCCCAGGGGAAGGGCTCTCTCTGTGGCGGGCCCAGCCCTCTGGAACGACCTTCCCCCCGACATTAGGACGACCACGGACCTCCGCTCCTTCCATCTAAAATTAAATACACATCTCTTTTGTCTGGCCGGCCTAGGATAGTCTCTCTGTCTTTGGGGTATTATTATTATTGTATTTAATTATTGGGAATGCTATTTTAGTTTAGTTAGTTTTATGGGGAATTTTAGCACAGGCTCAGGTTTAATTTGTTTTTAAAAATGTCTGTATATATTTATTGTCTTTTATTCTTCCTGTGCACCGCCCCGAGTCCCTGTGGGGAGAGGGAGCGGTTTATAAGTATTAAATTATTATTATTATTATTATTAAAACCATTTGATATAGTATCTTTCTCAATATTTTTACAACAAAAAGTATCCTATTACCATGCTTCCCCAAAAATAAGACCTACCCTGTAAATAACCTCTAGCCTGATTTTTAAGTGTGCACCCAATATAAGCCCTACCCAAAAATAAGCCCTAGTTAAGAGTCCACCCACTCCATCCCACTGTTTATTTTTGTTTGTCTGTGGCCATGGCCACAGCTGTGATGGATCAGATGGCTTTGTGGCATATCTGGCAGTTCAGATCATGTGAAAAAAAAATAAGGTATCCCCAACAAAAAGCCCTAGTGTTTATTTTGTGGTCCAAAAGAAAATAAGATCGGCTCTTATTTTTGGGAAATATATGTTGTAGAAGGTATCGGAGCATTTGCTTAATCAAAAAATAAAGGCACACTGTTAAAAATGAAGTTTGAGCACACATATAAAATATTGTTTTAAAAAAAATCTAGGTTATTAATATAAAAGTTTTTATGTATTAGTATTACTTAAACAGGTTGTTGTATTTTATAATTGTCTCTGTACTGAAAAATGTCAGTCACTTTTTGTATATATTTGTTTTATGATTCTTTTTGTCACTTGATAACTTTTCCCTTTTATTTCCTTCTCTTTTTTTCTCTTTATATTAGCTTGCATTTTATTGGAGTTTTTAATTTAATAAAGCTATATTTAAAAACAGCCATAAGACCATAACAAAAATCTGTAAGCAAAAAAAAAATGAAACAAACCCCATATGCTTGGAAACAAAGGATGCTAACTATAATTGACTAAGCTGATTAAGCTATATATCAGTTTTTTTTAAAAGTGGGAGTACATTGTACATGTAAAGTGAATTGAAATCTGCTTTTCAAAGTTACTGGACCAGTTTAAAAACATTTTTTTTCATCTAAATGATCTGTAAGTTTCATTTATACTTTTTCTTTAGCTATGAACTTTTTGTGATGCATGCTATTCTATTCTCCAATGATTTAATTTTGATTTTAGTGCAACAGCTAAAAAACACATAGAAATTATGAGTTTAGAAGTTCATCTTGTCATTTTCTACACGTTTTTCTTCTTCCAGGCCATTCAGATAGTTATCTTACCTATATGTACTAATTTAGGAAGAGATTCTACCAAATCCTGGTAGGGCCTCCTCAGGGTGCTGCCTGCCAGTCAATGCCGGCTGGCGGCCCCCAGGGGAAGGGCCTTCTCTGTGGCGGGTCCAGCCCTCTGGAACGACCTACCCCCCAAACTTCGTACCACCACGGACCTTTCCGCCGATTGCTCAGAAGGCACTTTTTTCATCTAGCTGGCCTAGCTTAGATCCTGATATAATTATTGTAGTTTTAGTTATTGAATTTTAACATTTGTTTTAACAGTTTTAACTATATTTTAGCACAGGCCACATTTAATTTAATTACATTTTAATGATATGTCTGTATTTATTATTGTCTGTTGTTGTACTATTTTTAATTTTCCTGTGCACCGCCCTGAGTCCCATTGGGGAGATAGGAGCGGTATACAAATGGAAATAAAGTTAAAGTTAAAGTTAAATGCACAAAGGCTTCCTTGTCCATAGTTCTAGGACAGGGATGGGCAAACTTTGCAACTTTAAGTCTGAAGGACTTTAGCTCCCAGACTTCACCAGACTTTAAAGTTGCAAAGTTTGCCCACCCCTGTTCTAGGATCTTTGTAGGGGAAGTTTCAGTGGTGGGCTACTGCATGGTCATGCGGGTTTAGGTGAACCCTTAGCTTTGATCACTGGCTGGGCTAACCTATCCATTTATAAATAGCTTTCTGGCTCATTCTCTCTGCCCTCATCGCCCAGCTGAGTTTCATGCTGCCCCTGCTTTACTCACCGGAGCTGCCTGAGTTTATTACCTGCTTCTTTGAATCTCCATTTCACTCCCAAAGGAGCACCTGTGAGAGAAGCTAGTGCATATGCATGCACGTGCTCACAGCCAACGAACTGCTTGTGAACGTAAGTGCAGCCCACCTCTGGTAAGTTTTATTCTTATGTGGATTTTTATATTGACACTAATGTATACATTGCATGTTATTGCATAAAAGAATTATATTGAACTGCATTTTGAATCATTTATTGCAAAACTCCTCAGCTATGCAACACAATTGTAATGCTTCGAAGATGATATGACAGTCTCCCCTTAACAGTGTTGAAGAAACACAACCAGTTCCTTTAGAAATGCTAAATCTCTTATTATTCAATGTTATTGATACCACTTATTATTTAAAATACTAAACATAGACTTATTATAATGACTTTTCCCATGTTCTAACATGCTTTTCAAATTAATGTTTGTTAACAAAAGATTCATTTTTCATAAAACTGATCAAGCAACAGTTTGAAAACTGATATGGCACAAGTCATCAGTCTATTATTGGAATGGCCCAATCTTTGAGGCACATCTGCATGACCAAGGAATATTTTTGGGGTAAAAAAGTCAAGAAATTTTTGACCTCATATCCAAGATGACTTTTCTAACATTATGAAAACCTTTTATGAGTACTAAACAGGGACTTAATTCCTTTAAAGTTGCAGAATACTGTCTGAAATATAAAGACAAAAATATTGGAAAGGGAAAAACATGGTTTTTTGATTGAGACTTATAACAGGGAAATATTACTTTCACTACCAAGGATATTCAGAGTAAATATATAATGATTGTGATTTAATAAATCAAAACCATACTAACTTTTATTCTTTGTTTTATAGAATGGAATCAAACCAAGGGGGGGGGCATTATTTTTATAAAATATACTTTTCCCAAAATTTACGCACAATCAAGCTCATAATTTTAATCTTCCAACTTCTTTTAGAGAAGCTCATATTATTGTGATTTTGAAGGTTGCTGAAGAGGGGGGGGGTACAGAACACTACTTTTTCTATTTATCTTGATTTATAAAAGATGAGACGTGGTGGCTCAGTGACTAAGACGCTAAGCTTGTTGATCAGAAAGGTCGGCAGTTTGCCAGTTCAAATTCCTAGCACCGCATAATGGAGTGAGCTTCCATTATTTGTCCCAGCTTCTGCCAACCTAGCAGTTTGAAAGCATGTAAAAAAGTACAAAAATAGGAACCACCTTTGGTGGGAAAGTAACAACATTCCATGCACCTTTGGTGTTTAGTCATGCTGGCCTCATGATCATGGAGACATCTTTAAACAGCACTGGTTCTTCGGCTCTTCATCACTGCCCCTATAGTCGGGAATGACTAGCACATACATGCGAGGGGAACCTTTACCTTTATAAAAGATGACCAAACATATGATAATTATCTAGATGGGATTGAGTAGGAAAAGGCTTAAGCTTTAAAGCAGGAAAATAGAATAGCTGTGGGTACAGAAGCCAATCAGTAGCAATAATATTCTATTTTTAATGGAAGATGAGTTTACATTCTCCATGCAGTTAGTATTTAATCTGAAAGTCCTCCTAGACATACAGTTCCTGCTCAAATAGCAAATGGGAAACATTGCCAGAATGTCCATTGCTTAGATCCAACTTGTGTGCCATGTAATAGTCAAAAGGGGTTCTTGATCCAGAAATGGCTATCTGTGAACTATAAAACGAATAGTTATGTGTACCCATCTGTCTTCCTTCCTTCCTTCCTTCCTTCCTTCCTTCCTTCCTTCCTTCCTTCCTTCCTTCCTTCCTTTTTGTTTCAATACACCCTCACCAGATAAATCCATTTTGCCATAGATCATACTTAACTGTAACCTTGAGATTTATTTTTGTTAAGGGATAATTTTACTAAAGGCATAATCAATATTTCTATTATAGAGCACAAACTCATTTAGAGAATATTAGCATAAGTCTTTACTCTTTTTTAAAAATCCCAACATTTAGTATGTTGTGATATTAAAAGGAACAATGGCTGTTCATTCCCTCCCATTAATAGATTCATTTTGCCAAGGCTCGTCTATTGAGAGCTACATCACACATTTGCCTCACAGCCTTGTGACTAGGTTTTAATCCAACCTCTACTGACATAACTGGAAGTCTGTCAAATTTCTTAGCAGTGTGAAGTGATGTCATGAAAAGTCAATCTGTCTTTGTATAGAACTAATATATTCTCTCCAGGGTGATATGCTTAAATTGTTATAGAAGGACCAGAAAGAATCAGGCTCACATCCATCTTCAGCCATAGAAGGTGAACAACTTACAAAGAAGCTTTCCTTTGGAGAAAATAGAAACAGTGCTAAATACATTTAATTTAAGCTCCTGGAGGAAAAGCAGATAGATAAAGGTTCCCATGTTCAGTGATTATGCTAGCAGTGACTGTCAAAGAAGGAGGCATTTTGGGCAAAGTTACTGATCAATGTAACTATTCAAATGGGTTACTGTCTTTTCCAAGAGAGTGCTGATAGACCCAGGAATATTTTCCAAAGCTGTTGAGGGGTTTATCCATCAACTGAATTCCAGTTTCTCAAATATACAAAAAAAACCCAAACCCTTCCACTGATTTTCAACAGTTACAGTAACTACCCAGGTGCCCTTTCTATCAAGTTGTCACCGGCAGAGATGTGAAAGCATCAATTCCAATTCTCTTATAGTCTTCCTGGATCTTGCTGGCTAAGAAATACTCTTTTAATTATTCATCATCATGTAACTATTGAGTTTTGAAAGAAAAGTTATGCATTTAACTGAAATATCTTAAGAACAGTAAGCAATGAGGGGATAAATCAGTGGTAATTAAAATATTGCATTTCCCTACATATAACAATAGCATTTAGACTTATAAACTGCTTTACAGTGCTTTACAGCCGCTAAGTGGTTTACAGAGTCAGCATATTCTGACCCCAACAATCGGGGTCCTCATTTTTACTGACCTCGGAGGGATGGATGGCTGAGTCAACCTTGAACCTGGTGAGATTTGAATTCCCAAATTACAGTCAGCTGACAGTCAGCAGAAATAGCCTGCATTACTGCACTCTAACCAGTGCACAACCAGATAATATTCCATTATTAAGCATCAGTCTGAATTCCACAAAGGTATATGGAATTCCCACAGGAATGGATTGATTGGAGAATTAGGATACCATGAAAATAGGCAGGACTCTATAAATTGATTTTAGATTACAGTCCAGTGGTGGGTTGCTCCCGGTTCAGCCCAGTTCGGCTGAACTAGTAGGAGCAGTGGCAGTAAGCCCTGCCCACCCACCTGGACGCTTCTGCGCATGCACAGAAGCATTGTGCATGTAGTAAACATATTTCCAACCCACCACTGTTATGGTCAATATATTGTCACCGCTTTGGAAGAAAAAATCTTGCGTTTTTTTGACCAGGAGAATGGTAGAACACTTCATTTTTCTTCAAATCTGAACTAAATTTCAAATTTCAAATCTATAATTGTGCAGAGAATAAAGTTTGTTTACAATGCTGTCTTGTACTAATATTATTCTATATTGATTGATTCTGAGGAATAAGAGTCAACGAAGCAATTTGAGGATTTTGAATCTCAAGGAGCCAGATGACCATGCTTAATTAAGTGCCCATTAAATTCTGAATTAAGCAAGGTGGCTAATTGATGGTTGCTTCCTCACAGGTAGTTACAGTGAGGGCAAATGCTTCTGAGAGGAAAAGAGAGAAAGATTTTATTTTGGCCAATCATCATATAGCAACATAAAATAGTAAGATACAATAAAGCATTCATAAAAAATACAACTAAACTGAATTAACTATTCTGGATATTAAAGGCAACTGAGATGAATGATAAAGAGTAGTTTAGACAAAAGCTGTCTTAAAAATCAGGAGAAAAAGTTCTCCAACAGACTTTTTAAAAGGAGAATATAATCATAATAGAAGGCAGCAATAAAATAATATTAACACAAGACATTAATCAAAACTGTTCAACAATATGAAAATATAATAGGGCAAAGAAAGACTTTATGCCCCTTATGACAATTAGGGAAAGGAAAAGTGAAAGTGTGTGAGAGAGTGTGGGGGAGAGGGAGATAGAGCCAGAGAGGGAGGGAGAGGGGAGAGAGAGAAAGATTTGTTTGGGTTTCGTTCCTAATCTCTAGAAGAAGAATGCTCCATAGGGCAGGTGCTATGGCAGAAAAGGCACCCTCCTGGGCCCTGCCGTCCTGAGGCATGTAGCCCATTTGTCACCAAATATCCAGAAACTCCAAGACTTAATGTGCTCTATGTTGCCCTGAGTCACAACCATTTCATAATGGGTTTCTGTAAATTACATCTCACCATATTGTTTTTGGGAGATACACTCTGGCTCTTCTGATAAGATTTGTTCAGAATTGTCATACCTCTGATATAGTTCTCATCAGTGGTGTATTAACCATTAAGCAGACTAAGAACGTGTTTAGGGCACCAGGCCCAAGGGGGAAACACAAGGTTGAGAAAGAAAAAAAAAACCAATGAAGATCTGTACAGTATGTACTAAGGAGGGGGGCTTTGTCCATGCTTAGGGCACCAGTGAGTCTTAATCTGCCACTGGGGCTCATCTTCCTCAGAACATGCAAGCCCTACAACTATGTCAAGGTAGTGCTTCACTGGGGGATTATGATTATCATCATCATCATCATCGTAAATTGGTTCCTGCAGAGATCCCAATATAGGTTTCTCTTATCAAAATCATGACTAGAACGCCACAGTGGAGAAAGCAGTTTGAAAGAAGAAAAAAAGGGATGAAATGTATTACAGATGAAATGTAGATGACATTGCCACATCTTTGAAATCCTTCTTTCCTTCCCTATTTGCTTTGCTACAATAGAAATGGTTATCAATGGCCACACTCCTTATTTTCCTCAAGATTCATTGTGGGAATAGTATAGCAGAGGCAGACTTGGGACAATAAAATTACATTACAACATTTATATTATCTATCAATACAGCATTTTGATAGAAGGATTTATATAGGAATACACAATGGGATCACACTGTAAATACCACAAAATTATATAATCTTACTTAACTTAAAATCCCCCAAACTCCCAACACTCATTTTTCTTCTTCTAATATCACCAGCAAGGTGTGTGATTGTGTTTAAATTTCTGTCATGGGACTCCATGATCTTTTCGATATCGTGTTGTGGATTTTTGATAGTTTCAAGATAACTCTTGTATTTCCTGACCGAACAATCTTTTCTAATAATTGAGTAAATGGGGGAACTAAATCAATACAGGAATAACTAAAATCATTGCCTCTGCAGGCAAAGAGGTAGATGAAATTGTAGATGAAAATTGGTTAACATAGCATGCATTGTAAACGGGGAAAACTTCAGGGGGTATCAAAATGGACAAAATGTCAATGGTTATCAGTTAAAGCTCCCCCCCACCCCCCACTCCTTTTTAATGTTTGTCGTGCTTGGGTACCTACAAGATCGCCTTCTACCATCAAGAGCCTCCCAACAGCCAGTGCGCTCCCATAGAGAGGGTCTCCTCATGGTGCCATCGGCTAAACCAGGGGTTTGCAAAGTCGGCTCTTTTAAGACTGGTGGACTTCAACTCCCAGAACTCTGGGAGTTGAAGTCCACCAGTCTTAAAAGAGCCGACTTTGCAGACCCCTGGACTAAACAATGTCGACACCCAGGGGGAGACCCTTCTCCGTGGGAGCACCTGTCCTCTGGAACAAATTGCCCCCGGAGTTACGAATTATCTCTGACCTACGCACCTTCTGCCGTGCTCTTAAAACTTTTCTTTTTCAACAAGCCGGGCTGGCGTAAATACGAATTTTATTATTTATTAATCTTAATTGGGTTTGTTGGTTTTTAATCTTATTATGGGCCAAGTTGTTTAATATGCTTTTTAAAATTGTTTTTAACTTTTTAAAAATGTTACTAATGAGGTTGTAGAAATAAATGGGCATGTGTCTAGGATTGATATGGAAAGGATGACATATTTTTTGAGATTTCAGAACGTTTCTGAGGAATCTGGTGAATGTCTCCCTGAACTCATGAGCACAATTGTAGCAGATTATTTACATAAACCTAAGGATGAGATCAGAGGGGACATTGACCTAGCCTACAGAATAAACTCTGCATATGCCAGGATAAATAAAGTACCCAGAGAGATACATGTTAAATTTGTTAGAAGGTCAACCAGAGAGGAAATCTTGAAGGTGCAAAGAGGAGGACCGCTAATTTACCAACAAAAGGAGGTTGCCATCTTGAAGCAGATCCCAAGAAAGATTAGAGAAGCGAGAAGGAAATTTTCCTTCTTGTCTAAAAAATTGTTTGATCACGGGATCTGGTTCAAGTGGGTGATGCCCGAAGGGATGCTGGTGTTCTGGGAAGGAGGAAGAGTGAGGATTAAAACAGTTGCTGAGGCGGAAGCCTTTCTTAAAAAACATTCCTCTGTCCTGGGGGAAGATCCAGGGGAACAGGGGGGGCCACGGCCCCGTCCGCTGGGGGCCTGGAAGGAGGGATAGAAGACACAATTGCCAAGAGACTTAGATCTAAAAAATAACTTTGCTTTGATTTTTTGAGTAATATTGTATAACATGTGTATCTGGATTTTTGCAAATGACTGACAGCATAGAATTGAGAACTTAGAAATATGTACTTGTTTTCACTTTGTAGTATTATGAAAAATGTTTTTTGTTAATGATTTATTATGAAGCTCCGGAAGGGCCGACGACTTCGACACAAAAGCTCTCAAAATTTCTTTGTATCTCTTACCCTACCCTATTGAAAAACTGTAAAACCAATAAAACTTTTTCAATACAAAAAAAAAAAATGTTTTTAACTTTTATATATCTGTGTTTTATTTTGGCTGTACACCACCCTGAGTCCTTCGGGAGTAGGGTGGTATAAAAAAATAAAAAAAATAAAAGCTTCAATTGTGCAGTGCAGCCATCTTGTCTTTTTTTTTTTTGACCTTCCCTGCAAACAGCCTTGATTGCATATGAGTGAATGACAGTGCATCCCTAGTATGGAACATTTGACAAAAGGCACCTGAAAAGCATTGTCCCTTCTCTATACATCCTCTGTTATGCAAGTTATTATTATTTTTTACAAAAAGTGGAAGCTATGTGAGAGGTGATCATCGTGAACATACAAAGGAGGGGGAAAACCCCTATTTCCCTGATCAGGATTTGCCCTTAATCAGAAGCCTCCTCTCTTGCCATCTTTTTGAAAATGACAGTGGGGGAATTCTGCCACTGATAATGCTCCGGCAGTAGGAAAGCATGCCTTATGTATCAGATTTAATCACACTAATCTGGGTTGTGTCTTGGTTGTGCAGGCTTCTCTTGAATAAAATCATTTCTTAATGACATTCAGTGAAATCGGACTGATCAACTTTAAAAGATGCCCCTTTGCTTCTATTCAAATGAATGGGGAGAAACAGTGGGAGATTTAAAAGCTGTCTTCCTGTTGTATTGAGATAGATCTCATTAGTGAATGGAATGATTTTACTAAGGATGAAACTTTCTACAGTAAGAAAACATAACCTGCTGTAGATGAGTAAAATCCAAGTCAATTAAAGGGGGGGGGAGAGAAACCACCACCATCATACCGTCTCTTTGTGCTTGTGCCCATTCATTTGAATAATACCAAAAGAGAGAACATGGTTTTTCATAATATTCCTTTCTTTTTAAAGTTGAATTGGACGTGATCTCATTAATACCGAAGTGTTTTTACTTGAAAGAGCTTCCACGGTTAATCTACTGTTCAACCTAGATTAACCAAATCAAACATGATTTTGGGTGGGTGTGGGGGAAGAAAAGCAGACTGTAATATTTTATCTGTTTCTAAGGCATTACATCTGACTTTAAAAGAGAAATACTTTAGATCGTGCTATATCTCTTTTTGTCTTATATAGAAGGCAAAGGAATTTGTCTTTCTAGATAAATGCATGCTTAAACACTAACAGAGACATTTCTCCAGAATACAAATGGTATTCTGATTGCAGTTTTGATTTAAGGACAAACTTATCAATCACAGATGTTTATAAGCCCTCCCCATTTCTGCCGTAAGTGCCAAAGGTATTTGACGTTGTTGCCAGAACAGGACTGTGCTCGTGGTAGTACAACCGATTTCTCTAAGAATACTGAATGTGCAGCTTTGCAGAAGATTTTAAACCTAGACAAGATGGGTTAACTCAAGGGTCTGCCAAGTCGGCTCTTTTAAGACTGGTGGACTTCAACTCCCAGAATTCTGGGAGTTGAAGTCCACCAGTCTTAAAAGAGCCGACTTTGCAGACCCCTGGGTTAACTTATCCCAAATAATCCATTCTGTACCCATTCAGGTTTCATTACAAGTAGCTAGACGGTTCTGGTATTCTCCTGCTGCTTGGTTAAATTGCAACCCTTTCTCATTCTAGATAAATAAAGAGACTGTCCTATTTAGGAGCCCCAAGCCATGATGAATTTTTAAAGGGGAAAAAATGAGATATAATTAAAATGAATAAAAGTGCTTTTGCTCTGCTTAGAAAGTAGTGTCTCAATTCAGACCCTGCCACTTCTTGCTTTAAGAATTGTATTATTGCAAGTAATTCATCAGTACTGGAGTGTATTTTGGGATAGACAGGACGTATTTATATAAAATGCAATATTCCACCCCACCCCCTACTGTTATATCTACCCAGTGCTAGAAGGAACTTTGTGCAGAAGAGAATGTGTCGTAGAAAGAAGCATTTAACTATTTGTATTGTGATCTGACACAGGAAGAGCTACATGGCCAAAAGGCTATGGGGAGCTTATAGGCTTCATATTGTGGCTGGCAAGATACCTGTCAAAGCCTGAGTGAAAAGTCTATGATTTCCAGATGTTGCTGAAGGTGGTGTTGAGCAACTTCTAATGGGCTTACAAGTTCCACATCCCAGATTTAAAGAATGCTGAGAAAAAGAAAGATGCTATCTGGAATTCACTTCTGAAAACTATGAAAAAAATCCCATTAGCACATTTCTCATTTGATCCTCCTTTTATTTATTTTTCAAACTTCAAATAACTTTTGTTATTTTCATTTTTTCTGCTGCTTCCTGTCCTGTCTTCCTTTCATGGTATAGATATTAGATTCTATTTTAAATTTTTGCTTAAATGTAAGTTTGATTTCAGACAGGTTTTGCATTATCTTCCTTTCATTAATTTTCCCTCATTCAGATCTATTTCTGTTTGTGGTTGTTATACAATTGTAAATAATATAAGTTACGGCAGTGCTTCTCAAACTCAACAACTTTATGATGTGTGGACTTTAATTCTCAAAAATACCCTGCCTTGTCAATCTGGGAGTTGAAGCCCATACATCTTAGAGCAGGGGTCTCCAACCTTTGCAACTTTAAGTCTGAAGGACTATAGCTCCCAGAATTCTGGCTGGAGAATTCTGGGACTGAAGTCCTTCAGACTTAAAGTTGCAAAGGTTGGAGACCCCTGTCCTAGAGCATACAATGTTAACCCAATGTGTTCACATCTTGAAAGTACTGGTGCACACACATATATATACATAACACACGCACACATATATAGAGTGTATCACAGGTCCCCTAAGCCTATCATTTTTTTCCCAAAAAAAAAATGTTACTGTTCCTAGGGATGCATCAAATGTGTAAAGAATCTTTAGAATAAAATGATAATGGAAACCAATTTGAACATTTAATGTAGATAATAAATTACCTATAGGTCTTGACATTTCTTATATCCTGTATGCAATTTCTTGACCTTAATGAGAATGGCATTTGATCACAAGAAGATAAATATTTCTGTGCTAAATATTCCTAAATATTCATTGTGCATGTAGTAAACATATTTCCAACCCACCACTGTTATGGTCAATATATTGTCACCGCTTTGGAAGAAAAAATCTTGCGTTTTTTTGACCAGGAGAATGGTAGAACACTTCATTTTTCTTCAAATCTGAACTAAATTTCAAATTTCAAATCTATAATTGTGCAGAGAATAAAGTTTGTTTACAATGCTGTCTTGTACTAATATTATTCTATATTATTCTATAAGTTACGGCAGTGCTGTCTGGGAGCTGAAGTCCTTCAGACTTAAAGTTGCAAAGGTTGGAGACCCCTGTCTTAGAGTTACTGAGGCTGACAAATACAGTACTGGTTTAATATATCCATCTTCTTTTTTCTCCTTATAAACAATACAATCTCCTGTCCATTATTGTCCTACTAATACGTTTTGAAGTAATTGAAGGAGGGGGGAGGGATAACGAAATGTACATTTTAATAGTATGACACACATACTTGCAACTGATATTGCAACACAAATAGAAATGGCCAAAATGCACATTTCATATTTTTATCATTACAGTTTGTACTGATTCCATGTAAGTGTATTTGCATATATATGTGCAAAGATACATAGAGAGATGCCACTGGAGTTTTCAAGGATAAGCCTCAGTCATTTTGTATGAATCCAGTCATGATGATTTATAACTTAAATGACATGGTTTAATGTATGTGAACCCAGCTTTGCACAAAACCATAGTTTAGAAAATGATGGCTTAAAATAACAAGAGTCAGTCTTAGGATCACCAAAGAAAGACTGGTTAACTGATAATTGCTGTCAACCTTTGTTGCATAGAAAGTATTCCAGTTTCAATTGCCAGAATCTGCTGCCAATAATAATCTCAGCAAATAAGGGCAACAAAATCTGGACTTGGCAGTTTGGACAGTCACTCCCTACCTCTAAAGACATCATTGTACAGCTACCCTAAACTGGCATCTTGGCATACGTGAAAATAAGGTTCAAGCTTTTCTTAGCCATAAGCTAAGAAACAGTCTCCATAATCAGTCTAAGCATTTTTTCTTGTTGAAAAAAATGCATTTCCCCCTGGAATTCTACTCTGGCTTATTCTGTTTTTTTTCTCCTTCTCCTTTCCCTGCCTCCCCCCACCCCTTCTCTCTCTCTCCCTCCCTCTCTTTATAGAGAAGGGCCATTAAGCAGAAGCATTATAGTCAGCTGTAGGTACTTATCCATGTTGCAAATGCAAATCTGGATAGAAATGAAATTGTGATTTAAATAGCTCCACATTAATTTAAATCTCAGTATGACTACACACACCTGTGCACAATGACAACTTAGCTACATCTTAACCCTCTTATGGGTCACAAGAATCTTTAAAGCTGTTTCTGATTTATGCTACTACTGGCAATGGTCATCTACAATGTGCATGTTTATAAAACTATACATTCAGGTCAACGACTTTTGTAAAATAAAAACAAATAAGGATGGGGTTTTTCAAATGTTCCTGAACAAGTTTCCTCCCCATCGCTTCACAATTATTCCTGGTAAACAATGAAGCTTCCTCTTTGCCCACCCCACTTTAAAATAATTGCTCTTTAGCAGATGACTGAGTACAATTTAAATTTGGTGCAAACTAATTTCATATGAGAGAAAGCATCTTAAAGCAGGTGATTCCACACCCCAATTTAGAGACAAATATTGGCAGATCCAGTATCTTTTGTGTGTATGTAATGTTTGTGTGTGTATCCACTATTGTTGTCACAGAAACATAATCAGAGAAATTCATATGTCTCTTGGCTTTTATAATCTAGCAGATGGCAAGGCCTAGCTGTCCTGGCTGGATCTGGTACAGGTGGGTAGTACTTGGATGAAAGACCACAGAAAGCTCCTGAGTTATAGGATATATTGGGATGTTAAAATAATGGAAGTAAGTAATAGCAGCTGTCTCCATATGGATGAAAAGAAAGTCACATGGAGAACTACCGGAGACTGAGCTAGATTTAAGGCAGATTTTACCTTTATATTTTGGCTTTATAAATCTTGATAATCTTAAGTAAGTGATAGCTATTGGCTGCTCAAGCACATCCTGTGGGTAGAAAATACAGAAAATGGATGAAAATTAGAGAACACAAGAGGTAGTCCTTGAATCAGAACATTTAGTATTATAGCCTATAATGACATAACTTGCCACATGACCCCAGGAATATCTGTGGACAATGCTGGCTCCCTCGTCTAAGAAACAGAGATATATACCACACCCTACACTTAGACTGGACAGGGGAAACCTTTATCTTTAAGAAAACTGACATATAAAATAAATAGAATGAACATGCCCAAGCATCAACTCCAATGTGATGGCTAACCTTTTTTGGCTCACATGCCAAAAGCGGGGGGAGCGCAGGGGGGTTGTGCATGGGTGTGTCACACCCATAATGCTATCTGTGTGACCCCCTGCTTTTGGTGTGCTTTTTTCGCCCTCCCCAGGCTCCAAAGGCTTTCTAGGAGCCTGGGGAGGGTGAAAATAGACTCCCCTCCCATCCTCCAGAGGCTTCAGGAGCTTCCCTGAAGCCTCCAGAGGGCGAAAAATGGCCTCAAAAGAAGGCCTAAATCAGGTAGCCAGCACACACAAGCACGCTGGAGCTGACAGGGCAATGCCTTGTGTGCCCTAAGAAATGGTTCTGCATGCCACCTATGGCACCCGTGCCATAGGTTTGCCATCACGGACTTAGAGCAACTTGTTTCTGTTATTCTGTGAGTGATTATGTTAGTGTATGAGTTTAGAACCTGTTTCTTCTGTGGATGAACTTCTGTTGCTTCATCTCATCAATACAGCTTCATTTTCAGTTTTCAGATACTTCAACAGTGGAAATTAAGATGCTGTAAAAGTGGTGGATGGAGAAGAGATTAGGCTGCAGACAAAAACAAATTTTAAGGAAACAGGCATGCAATTTCCTCTGACCTACGACATGAAGATTTTTGCTCCATGTCCTAGGTCAGAGGAAATTGCATGCCTGTTTCTTTAAAGTATGTAAATCAATGTATCACATGACAGCTAACAAAAGTGAAAATAGTTAAAGAAGGCAATGTGCATTAACATATGACTAATAGTATGAGAACGAGTGGATGAGGAAGCCTGCTATTCTATTCAAAGGGTCATATTCTTATAATTCTCCCTTCCTTAGGGGGAACTGGAGTAAAGTGGTTCTCTAACAATCTCTAGCTCTGTCTTTTCAAATTGAAGAAGAGAACTTCTCTTTCTTTGAGAGAAGACTGGACAGCTTAGATGGGATCATGGACATTGCAAGAGAGATCAAAGGTCTGTTGTGTTTCAAATGCCATGACTTATGGAATGAATTTCAAGATGGAACTCTATAGGTGAGGCATTCTATAATGCCATTGTCATAAGTGTGTCGGCATTTTGTTATTTTTGCGACCTGTTGCAGATGTGCCTGGTTTGGATTCCCAGGAACTGGTCAGGCTTTTATATCTTTCTTTTTGTTTTAGGTAAAGGTTCAGGTTCCCTTCGCACATATGTGCTAGTCAGTCCCGACTCTAGGGGATGGTGGTCATCTCCATTTCAAAACAGAAGAGCCAGCACTCTCCGAAGACATCTTCATGGCCATGTGGCCATCATGACTAAATGCCAAAGGCACACAGAATGCTGTGTGTTACCTTCCCAGCAAAGGTTACCTTCCCAGCAAAGGTTGCATTTTTACATGCTTTCGAACTAGGTTGGCAAAAGCTGGGGCAAGTAATGGGAGCTCACTCCATTATGTGGTGCTAGGGATTTGAACTGCCAAACTGCCAATCCTTCTGATCAACAAGTTCAGCACCTTAGCCACTGAGCCATCACGTCCCTGTTTCTTTCTTTTAGCAATTTAATAACTCTAGGGCTTTCTACGTGTATAGCAATGCACAAGCAACTTGCTGATGTATAAAAACAATGTTCACAATGAAGCCAATAATTCAGTCTTTCTGTAATGATTCTGGCATTCAACAGATCACAAGAAGCGTGATTTTTCTGTTCTGAAAATCTCAGCATTTTTCCCGTTCTTCAAAAATATCTATTTTAAGAGGTTTTTGCACTTATGTGTAAGACCTTACAACATTCCTAAAGTAAGAAGAAAATACTCCTTAATTAGGTTAATATTTTATTTATGTTATATTCTCCCCCTGGTCATGTCTAACACAGAACTTCTATTTATAATCTTGCCAAATACCAAAGTACCAATCAACAGAACATAAATTTACTTTTGCACACAACCTCCCAAAAAAGTAAGAAAGAAAACAGAAAAAAAAAACTTACTTAAAACAACATTTACACTTTTCCTTTCCTTTGTTTTACAATTTATTTAAGCAAACACTTCAGATTTTTTTTTATTGAAAAAGTTTTATTCAAACAGATTTTCCCCCTTTTTACCCCCTCCCCGACATATAATATAAATCACATACAAATACTATACTATACTATACTATTTTTTTTAATGTGGTCTCTTTTTAGGTGTTATATATTAGCTTGTCTAGAAAATTAGCGTATCTTTGACTTTTTGATGTTAAAAAATGGAAGTGTTCCACCTATACTTGCTCTAAATCTCAACCATTTTCATTTAAATTTCCACTTCTGATATTACAGTGCATGTGTAACAGTGTTTGCATTTAGCCAAATATAGAACTCTAGTTATCATTTGAATATAATATTTAGGAATTGCACTCCTCAGTTGAAAAGTCATATGTGACTCTCCAGTTTTGGCAGTTGATATAAAAAAATGAGGACGTTGCTGCAATTCATTGTATCTGGGACTACTTTCAATTTTTAAAAAAAATAATAGATTAAAACCAACCTTAGCTGCCAGAACAACAATCCAGAAGAGGTCCTGGGAAGATGCTGTGTCTATATTTCTTCATTAACCTTAATAGATTTGGGTCTGTTTTCAGGTCCAATTCATTGCCTTGTTTATATTTTGTTCATTTTATCACTGTTAGTAATTAGAAATACTGCACGTAGAACCTGTTTCCATTGAGTGTATTTACATTGTAGTAAACCAGAATGCAATTTTTAATGTTTAATGGCTTAAGTGGTCATATGTATCAGGCATTACAGTTTGGATCTCTTGTTTAGTTGGAGCTTTTATTTTGTATGAGCCCCTAAATTAAAAGTTTATTGAACATATTACGATCAAGCAAATTATAGCATGAAAAGCAAAGTGAACCCTGCCAGAAAATATTGCAGTCTACCTTTTTCAGATTAAAAAAAAAAAAGTTCAAAACTTGGATTTTTTTTTAAAAAAAATAAACCCATTGTTATGGAGGTATAGTAACAGAGGTGGGTTGCTCTCAGTTTGGCTCAGATCGGGTGAACTGGTAGTAGCGGTGGTGGGAGGATCCACTCACCCACCTGCATGCTTCTGCGCATGCACAAGAGCATCTGAACCGGTAGTAAAAAAAATTGGCAACCCACCACATGCACAAGAGCATCTGAACCGGTAGTAAAAAAAATGACAACCCACCACATGCACAAGAGCATCTGAACCGGTAGTAAAAAAAAATGACAACCCACCACATGCACAAGAGCATCTGAACCGGTAGTAAAAAAAAATGACAACCCACCACATGCACAAGAGCACCTGAACCGGTAGTAAAAAAAAATGACAACCCACCACATGCACAAGAGCATCTGAACCGGTAGTAAAAAAAAATGACAACCCACCACATGCACAAGAGCATCTGAACCGGTAGTAAAAAAAAATGACAACCCACCACATGCACAAGAGCATCTGAACCGGTAGTAAAAAAAATTGGCAACCCACCACATGCACAAGAGCATCTGAACCGGTAGTAAAAAAAATTGGCAACCCACCACATGCACAAGAGCATCTGAACCGGTAGTAAAAAAAATTGGCAACCCACCACATGCACAAGAGCATCTGAACCGGTAGTAAAAAAAATGACAACCCACCACATGCACAAGAGCATCTGAACCGGTAGTAAAAAAAATGACAACCCACCACATGCACAAGAGCATCTGAACCGGTAGTAAAAAAAAATGACAACCCACCACATGCACAAGAGCATCTGAACCGGTAGTAAAAAAAAATGACAACCCACCACATGCACAAGAGCATCTGAACCGGTAGTAAAAAAAATTGGCAACCCACCACATGCACAAGAGCATCTGAACCGGTAGTAAAAAAAATTGGCAACCCACCACATGCACAAGAGCATCTGAACCGGTAGTAAAAAAAATTGGCAACCCACCACATGCACAAGAGCATCTGAACCGGTAGTAAAAAAAATTGGCAACCCACCACATGCACAAGAGCATCTGAACCGGTAGTAAAAAAAAATGACAACCCACCACATGCACAAGAGCATCTGAACCGGTAGTAAAAAAAATTGGCAACCCACCACATGCACAAGAGCACCTGAACCGGTAGTAAAAAAAATTGGCAACCCACCACATGCACAAGAGCACCTGAACCGGTAGTAAAAAAAATGACAACCCACCACATGCACAAGAGCATCTGAACCGGTAGTAAAAAAAAATGACAACCCACCACATGCACAAGAGCATCTGAACCGGTAGTAAAAAAAATTGGCAACCCACCACATGCACAAGAGCATCTGAACCGGTAGTAAAAAAAATTGGCAACCCACCACATGCACAAGAGCATCTGAACCGGTAGTAAAAAAAATTGGCAACCCACCACATGCACAAGAGCATCTGAACCGGTAGTAAAAAAAATTGGCAACCCACCACATGCACAAGAGCATCTGAACCGGTAGTAAAAAAAAATGACAACCCACCACATGCACAAGAGCATCTGAACCGGTAGTAAAAAAAATTGGCAACCCACCACATGCACAAGAGCACCTGAACCGGTAGTAAAAAAAATTGGCAACCCACCACATGCACAAGAGCACCTGAACCGGTAGTAAAAAAAAATGACAACCCACCACATGCACAAGAGCACCTGAACCGGTAGTAAAAAAAATGACAACCCACCACATGCACAAGAGCATCTGAACCGGTAGTAAAAAAAATTGGCAACCCACCACATGCACAAGAGCATCTGAACCGGTAGTAAAAAAAATTGGCAACCCACCACATGCACAAGAGCATCTGAACCGGTAGTAAAAAAAATTGGCAACCCACCACATGCACAAGAGCATCTGAACCGGTAGTAAAAAAAATTGGCAACCCACCACATGCACAAGAGCATCTGAACCGGTAGTAAAAAAAAATGACAACCCACCACATGCACAAGAGCATCTGAACCGGTAGTAAAAAAAATTGGCAACCCACCACATGCACAAGAGCACCTGAACCGGTAGTAAAAAAAATTGGCAACCCACCACATGCACAAGAGCACCTGAACCGGTAGTAAAAAAAAATGACAACCCACCACATGCACAAGAGCACCTGAACCGGTAGTAAAAAAAAATGACAACCCACCACATGCACAAGAGCATCTGAACCGGTAGTAAAAAAAATGACAACCCACCACATGCACAAGAGCATCTGAACCGGTAGTAAAAAAAAATGACAACCCACCACATGCACAAGAGCATCTGAACCGGTAGTAAAAAAAATTGGCAACCCACCACATGCACAAGAGCACCTGAACCGGTAGTAAAAAAAATGACAACCCACCACATGCACAAGAGCATCTGAACCGGTAGTAAAAAAAATTGGCAACCCACCACATGCACAAGAGCACCTGAACCGGTAGTAAAAAAAATGACAACCCACCACATGCACAAGAGCACCTGAACCGGTAGTAAAAAAAATGACAACCCACCACATGCACAAGAGCATCTGAACCGGTAGTAAAAAAAAATGACAACCCACCACATGCACAAGAGCATCTGAACCGGTAGTAAAAAAAATTGGCAACCCACCACATGCACAAGAGCATCTGAACCGGTAGTAAAAAAAATGACAACCCACCACATGCACAAGAGCATCTGAACCGGTAGTAAAAAAAAATGACAACCCACCACATGCACAAGAGCACCTGAACCGGTAGTAAAAAAAATGACAACCCACCACATGCACAAGAGCACCTGAACCGGTAGTAAAAAAAATGACAACCCACCACATGCACAAGAGCATCTGAACCGGTAGTAAAAAAAAATGACAACCCACCACATGCACAAGAGCATCTGAACCGGTAGTAAAAAAAATTGGCAACCCACCACATGCACAAGAGCACCTGAACCGGTAGTAAAAAAAATGACAACCCACCACATGCACAAGAGCATCTGAACCGGTAGTAAAAAAAAATGACAACCCACCACATGCACAAGAGCACCTGAACCGGTAGTAAAAAAAAATGACAACCCACCACATGCACAAGAGCATCTGAACCGGTAGTAAAAAAAATGACAACCCACCACATGCACAAGAGCATCTGAACCGGTAGTAAAAAAAAATGACAACCCACCACATGCACAAGAGCATCTGAACCGGTAGTAAAAAAAATTGGCAACCCACCACATGCACAAGAGCATCTGAACCGGTAGTAAAAAAAATGACAACCCACCACATGCACAAGAGCATCTGAACCGGTAGTAAAAAAAATTGGCAACCCACCACATGCACAAGAGCACCTGAACCGGTAGTAAAAAAAATGACAACCCACCACATGCACAAGAGCATCTGAACCGGTAGTAAAAAAAATGACAACCCACCACATGCACAAGAGCATCTGAACCGGTAGTAAAAAAAATGACAACCCACCACATGCACAAGAGCACCTGAACCGGTAGTAAAAAAAATGACAACCCACCACATGCACAAGAGCACCTGAACCGGTAGTAAAAAAAATGACAACCCACCACATGCACAAGAGCATCTGAACCGGTAGTAAAAAAAATTGGCAACCCACCACATGCACAAGAGCATCTGAACCGGTAGTAAAAAAAATTGGCAACCCACCACATGCACAAGAGCACCTGAACCGGTAGTAAAAAAAATTGGCAACCCACCACATGCACAAGAGCATCTGAACCGGTAGTAAAAAAAATTGGCAACCCACCACATGCACAAGAGCACCTGAACCGGTAGTAAAAAAAATTGGCAACCCACCACATGCACAAGAGCATCTGAACCGGTAGTAAAAAAATTGACAACCCACCACATGCGCAAGAGCATCTGAACCGGTAGTAAAAAAATTGGTAACCAACCACTGTTTGGTCCACAATATTATATTGACTACTATATGTAGTCAAGAACTTAAATTCCCCAGAAAGCCTTTTATTATTAGATTTTTTTCCTGAATTTTGTCTGATGTTCTGTAACATTCACTTCTGGTATCTTTTTAACATGCTTGAGATAGTCTCTAAATTTGCCTTTACCAGCTCAGCTTCTTCTCCAAGGATACTCCATACAAACACTTGGGTTCAGAGATGCAGAACATTCCCATTTATAGCTTGGCTCAGCTTCAGGGGGTCTCAATCATTTCAGTGTCATTTCAGCTATCAACTATTTAAAAACCATATGATTTATTTTAAAAAATAATACAGCGTATTGTATGATTATTGAGAGCTAATCTGGTTTAGTGGCTAAGGAATTGGACCAGGAGTGATAGAAACCAGGTCCTTGCCTTAGACACGGAAGCCAGTAGGCTAACTTTGGCTGATCACTCTTTCACAGGAAGAGGAAAGAGAGTGGTGGCAAACCATTTCCAAAAATGTTGCCGAGAAAACTAAAGACTTGTCATTACTCATACTAACTATAATAACACTATATTTTGTTTATATATAGGTATCTGAATGTAGTGCAGGTATCCCAGTTTCATCCATCATGAAAAGCACCCAGAGGAGGCTGATAAATAATGTCGGCAAGGCACTGTCATTCATTTCCAGTCTCTTTTGATAACAAAGAGACGATAAATGATGATAAAACCCACTGAGAACTTTTTAACAAAATTCTACCTGCTCACAGATGAATTCAGTCCTGGCCTAAAATGTTTTGAACTGATATCTATGTAGAGGTTTTTTTTTAAGGTCCATGGAGTGGTGTTCCTGCAATGCGTGATATTCTTTCAGATAAATGTTTGCCTTGAAAAGAAGCAATATTGTTTAAGAAAAAGCAGCAGATAACAGTTATTAAAACATTAATAGGTATTAACCAAAACAGTAGGACAGCAACTGTGAATATTTTAGGTCTAAGAATCCCTAGATACACTTTATTATCTCATAGGAGGTTGCTGCAAAGATGTGCACACCTATGGTAACTATTTCACGTTTCATAAGACGAGTGAGTAGAAAATAATTATTGTACCAATAAAGAAGAATATTGTAGCTCAGGATTGAAATTAGAAGTCCTTGATGCTCTCTGAGCTTGCTTGTTTTTTGCAGATGTTTCATTACCCTAACTAGGGACCATCATCAGTGCTAGTAAGAAGTGCTGTTTACTGACTATTCTGGAGTCTTTCCTATCTGTGTGGGGACAGCCTTAGAGATTCTTTGGTTGGGCTGTTTACTGATGGCTCTTTAAGAGTGTTTTGATTGGGGTATTATTTATTTCATTGTTGATCTGAAGTTAATCTTGGTATCACAATTTAGTTTAGTTTAGTTTATTGTCATTTCACATGGAACAATGAAATTAAATGCCATCTTCAATGTACATTATAACTATAAAAATAAAAACATACATCCTTTACTTTCTATATAATTGAAATTGAAAAACCGATATTGCACTATACCAGTGATGGTGAACCGAGATTTCAGCACCGAGTGCCCAAACTGGAACATGTTTGCTCCTAGATGCTCCCATGTGACACCTCTCCTGCGCGAGCTGCACTGGCTGCCTGTGGCTTTCCGGGTGCGCTTCAAGGTACTAGTAACTACCTTTAAAGCGCTCCATGGCAAGGGACCTGGTTACCTGCAAGACCGCCTCCTGCTACCAAATACCTCCCACCGACCAGTTCGCTCCCACAGAGAGGGTGTCAGGCCTGCTTCTTCGTTGGCTTAGGAAAGACCACACTTAGACATTGTTTTGAAATGAATAAGGCTCCTTTTACTAAGTAACAATAGCTTACAGACCAAGTGAAGCTGAGAGTGAATAGTTTAGGCGCGAACAGAAAGTATTAAGCTTAAGCCCATCCCAATCCCCAACCCCCCCCTTTGCATTGTCCAATATGCTTTCGTCTCCAACATCAGGTGGGCAGGTCTTCACCATCCTGGAATGCAGGTCCGTTAACCAAGAGATAACACCAACCATCAACATTGTCCACCAGCAGAACACACTCATCCCAACGCCCCCCACCCTCCCCGTTTCCATGGCAGCTAAGCAGAAAAACTAGCGAGGCTGACATCCGGACCTCCTCCAGGAAGAGCGGGAAATCCGGGACAGCATGCGGAACATGGAAGGCTACACCTGAAAGACAAAGAAGGACAGAGAAAACAACAGATAGGAGAGGGGAAAAAAATCAGGGTTTATGCGGATACTTGGCATAAAACTGGCGTACCAGTTTAGGAGCTTTGAGATGCTCTTTATCCACCCATTCGTTGTGAGAAGGGGGAAAATCTTTCCACATGACTAGGAACTGAGTCTTATTTCTGCGGACTCTGGAGTCCAAAATATCACGGACTTCATAGTGCTGGTGCCCACCCACCATGGTAGGTGCAGGTGTATCAGGCAAAGGTTTGCGGAGATGCGAGGTACATGCAGGTTTCAGCAGGTGAACATGGAACACAGGGTATAATCGCCGGTAGGTCTTTGGGAGATCCAAACGGACCAACACAGAGCTGATGATCTTGGTTATTGTGAAAGGACCAACAAACTTGGGACCCAGTTTCCTGCATCTCTGGGGGCTATCTAAATTCTTGGTAGATACATAAACTTGATCACCAACTTTGTAGGAGGGGGGAACCGCCCGTTTCCTGTCAGCGTACAATTTGTGCGAGTCATGGGCATCGTTCAAAGTTTTCCGGAGAACTGGCCAGACAGAAGATAGCCTAGAGGACCATTCGGCTAACGAGGGGACTGTCGGCGAGTCATGAGGCAGTTCGGGGATGGGAACAAAGTCTTGTCCGTAGATGATTTTAAAAGGGGTCATATTCGTACTGGAGTGAACAGAGTTATTATATGCCACTTCGGCATGTATGAGGAGATCAGCCCAATCATCCTGTTGAAAATTAATAAAGCAACGTAAGTATTCCTCCAAAACGGAATTAACCCTTTCACAAGAGCCATTCGTCTGAGGGTGGTAGGCGGAGCTTAAGCTCTGGGCGGAGCCAATCAGTCTCAAAAACTCTTTCCAAAAAAGAGAAGTAAATTGAGTACCCCTATCAGAGATGATGCGTTGCGGGACGCCATGAAAGCGATAGATATGAGAAACGAATAATCGAGCCAGAGATTTGGAAGAAGGAATTTTTGTACAGGGGACAAAATGAACTTGTTTGGAGAAAAGATCGGTAACGACCCAAATAACGGTATAGCCCTGACTAGGCGGAAGGTCAACTATAAAGTCCATTGAAATTTCCTTCCAAGGTCTCTCTGGCGTAGCTACAGACTGGAGGAGTCCAGGTGGCTTCCCCGGCGCACGTTTGGAAGCCGCACATATGGGGCAACTGGCAATATAAGATTCAACATCTTTTTTCAGTGAGGGCCACCAGAACTGTCTTTTGACAAGATGTACAGTCTTAACGAAGCCGAAATGGCCAGCTAAACGTGAGTCATGTGCGCGTTGCAAGACAAAAGGACGTAATGTAGCAGGTACATAAATCTTTGAGCCAATCCAGGGAAGATCGTCTCTAATGGTACAATCACCAGAATGTGCGGAATACCATTCATCAGTAAGTAGTTCGTCCTTAATACGAGCAATCAGGTCTGCAGGTGGAGTAGTTTGGACTGTAGCATGACTTCTAGTAGATACTGGAGAAGCTGGTAAAGTGAGTGGTATGATGGGTTGAACAATAGTGAGTTTAGAAACATCATATTGTGGTAATCTGAAAAGCGCATCCGCCATGAAATTCTTTCCACCCGGAATATATTTAAGGTGGAAATTGAAACGATGGAAGTAGTGAGCCCAGCGAAGTTGCCTTGGGGACAATTTCCGCGAGGAGGTAAGAGCTTCCAAATTTTTATGGTCCGTCCAGACCTCAAATGGATGGGGAGCGCCCTCAAGAAAATGACGCCAAGTCATGAGAGCCCAACGAACAGCAAAAGCGTCCTTTTCCCAAATCGCCCAACCACGTTCGGACGTAGTGAGTTTCCGAGAGGTGTAGGCACAGGGTTGCAATTGGCCACGGTTGTTGAGTTGTAATAGGACCGCTCCCACAGCGACATCACTGGCATCCGCTTGAATTACAAACGGGGAATTTACATCGGGGTGTTTAAGAACAGGTTCAGCCGCAAACAAACGTTTAAGCTTCTCGAAAGCGGCTTGACATTCCATGGTCCATTTAAGTGGAGATCCTGGACGAGGTTTACCTTCTCCTTTTGTTTTTAGTAGGTTTGTAATGGGTAAGGCAATGTTGGCGAATGACGGAATAAATTGGCGGTAAAAATTTGCAAATCCCAAAAAACTCTGTAGTTGTTTACGAGTACGGGGAGGAGCCCACTCCGTCACTGCCTTGACTTTAGCAGGATCCATTTCAATTCCCTCAGAAGAGATGCGGTAGCCCAAATAGTCAATTGTTTCCTGGTGAAACTCACATTTAGAGAGTTTGGCGTAAAGTTCAGCGGAACGTAGTTTGTTTAATACCGAGCGCACCAGTTTAACATGCTCGTCATGTGTTTGTGAGTAAACCATTATGTCATCAATATAGACAATAACTCCCTTGTAAAGGTGCTCGTGGAGAACCTCATTTATTAGTTGCATAAATACAGAAGGGGCACCTTGAAGACCAAAAGGAAGGACTTTAAATTGAAAACATCCAAGCGGGCAGTTAAAAGCGGTTTTCCATTCGTCCCCCTCTTTAATTCTGACCCTGTAATAGGCCTCACGTAAGTCCAGTTTAGTAAAGATTCTACCGGTAGCTAGGTGAGCAAGCATGTCCTTCATAAGCGGAAGGGGGTAGATATTGTGTTCACAAATGGTGTTTAGATAGGAGTAGTCTTGTACTAATCTCAGAGTACCATCTTTTTTCTCCCTAAACATAACTGGCGCAGCTACACGTGGCCTAGCTGGTTCAATGAAACCCCGTTGAAGGTTTTTATCGATGAATTTACGTAATTCCTCCATCTCCCGTGGGGTCATGGAGTACATGCGAGGTTTAGGTAATTGAACCCCAGGAAGGAAATCAATTGAACAATCAGTAGCTCTATGAGGAGGAAGGGAATCACAAGATCTTTCACTGAAAGCATCCTTTAGGTCCCAATATTCTTTGGGAATTTTCTCCTCGCCTGGTATGACTTCAGGTGACGGAAAATCCAACAAAGGTGCAGCAGATTCAATTAAGGGAGGTGGGTTACTAGGTGGTGGGTGATCAACTTCTGATGGTAGAGAGGTATGGTCAGGTAAGGATAAAGGTATGCGTACCCAGCCTTCCTTCCAGTTTATTAGAGGATTCCATTTACGAAGCCAATTGACCCCCAAAATTACAGCATTATCGGCAATGGCAGTCACAATAAAGTTGATGGTCTCAGTATGACCAGTGCCTATAGAAACCTGAATTGGTTCGGTGATAAAAGATGCTGGGGTTCCCCCAGCTACAGAACCATCCATTTGGCAAAAGGCTATGGGAGTTTTTAGGGTCTTTAGGTGAAAACCCATCGAAGACACAATGTCTTGGCTTATGAGACATTTTGAACAACCAGAATCAATGAGAGCCTGCACATTGCACGTACGTCCAGTAGATGGAGCTAAAAGCTTTAAATTAATATAAAGGGGCCCGGAGCGATGACTCACCAGATTGTCGTCAGAAGAGTCTGAAGACGCCTCCCAGTCATCAGGGTGAGCGCTGGGCTGGTCAGCAGAGAGATTGATAGGCTCCACCCCACTCATGGCCGGTTTAGTGCGCGCGGTTGGCGTCTTCGGATGCTTCCGGTCCGAAGAGGAGGGTGGGCGTGGAGGTGGTCTTGATCTGCATTTGTCGGCCCAGTGCCCCTCCTTACCACAGCGCTAACAACTGCCTGAGCGAGGCTGGGTTGTTCTCCCCCCCCCTTTGCAAGTGGGCATCCTTCTCAGGGGAGTGAGATTTGGGGCTGTCTTTTTGTGGTTTTTTCTCCGGACGGACTGGATCCTGCAAGTGGGCTTGATCCAACTCAACATCTGAAGCGAGATCTATCCATTCATTTAAAGTCTCGGGGCGAAATCTGTTCACACATGTTTGATAAATGTCCTTATTTAGCCCCTCAACATAAATGTCCATCAGAGCCTGGTCACTATAACCAGTCATAAACACCGATAATTCCTGGAAAATCTGCGTGTAAGCCCGGACAGTCATGCCCCCCTGTTGTAAGGTTTTCAGTTTCATTTTAGCTTTCCTTTCAACACGGGGGTCTTCGAAACGCCTTCTAAGAGCATTCATGAAGCGATCGAAATCCCGCAGCGCGGGTGAACGGCAATTATGCAATGAAACCAGCCAGTTAGAAGCTTGATCTTCTAAGGTCATAGAAACAATTCTGATTTTGATTTCATCGTCCAAATCAGCTGCGTAAAACGGCATGAAATTATCGACGTGAATTAGAAAGAACGCCAGTTTGTCGGCACTTCCGTCGTATTTTACACCCAAAGGAGGAAGTTTTGCAAGTCGGCGGGGAGAAGTGGGATTGACTTCTCTCCGCAATTCCCTGCTGGCCCGGGGAGGGGGGGATGGTGTTGAACTCCTGCTTTGTCTGGCAGTAGCTGCATGTGATTCTTTTGGCTGTTTGCGTTCCGCCTCCCTCCCCCAGATTTTTTCCAGGGCTTCCCGTTTCTTGTCTGCCTGGCGAAGTAAATCCTGGGCCATATCTTTCAACTCCCTTTCTTCTCTTAAGAGCTCCGGAATGACCCTCTTTGGGGAAAGGCGACGCCTGGAGACGTTTACCCCAGTCATTCCTACCCCTTCGGACCAACGTTTTGGTTTGACTGAATCTTCGGCTGGCAGATTAAGATCTAGGCCAGCCAAACAGTCCATCACTGACCTGGTCTCTTCAGATTGAACAGGAGGATGCGATGCTTCTGCTCCCAAAATTGTTTCAGGCAGGACCTCCACCAACGGAGGCTCCTCTTGTGAAGGGTCCGACATCAGGTCACGGTTTTTGTGACTCTCAGCTTTCTGTCAGGCCTGCTTCTTCGTTGGCTTAGGAAAGACCACACTTAGACGTTGTTTTGAAATGAATAAGGCTCCTTTTACTAAGTAACAATAGCTTACAGACCAAGTGAAGCTGAGAGTGAATAGTTTAGGCGCGAACAGAAAGTATTAAGCTTAAGCCCATCCCAATCCCCAAACCCCCCCTTTGCATTGTCCAATATGCTTTCGTCTCCAACATCAGGTGGGCAGGTCTTCACCATCCTGGAATGCAGGTCCGTTAACCAAGAGATAACACCAACCATCAACATTGTCCACCAGCAGAACACACTCATCCCAACGCCCCCCACCCTCCCCGTTTCCATGGCAGCTAAGCAGAAAAACTAGCGAGGCTGACAGAGGGCCTCCTCAGGGTGCTGTTGGCCAGGCAATGTCGGCTGGCGACCCCTAGGGGGAGAGCCTTCTCTGTGGTGGCTCCTGCCCTCTGGAATGACCTACCCCCTGACCTACGCATGACCACGGACCCGTGCCTCTTCCGTCGGGCCTTGAAGACCTATTTATTTTGTGCGGCCGGCCTGGCGTAGTTTTTAAATGGTTTTTAGTAGGGTTTTATTAAGGTTTTAGAACAGGCCTACCATTTAATATATTTTTAAACGTATTTTATGTATTTTATATTTTATACCACTGATTTTTATTGCTGCCTGTACACCGCCCTGAGTGTAGGGAGAAGGGCTGTATAAAAATTTAATAAATAAATAAATAAATGTGTGTATGTGCACTGGATCACCGGAAACCCAAAGACCAGCTGGCTGGTGTGCACATTCTTGTTTTTTGGCCATTTTCAGGCCATTTTGGGGCCCTTTTCAGGCTGTTTTTCAGGCAGATTTTGACTGTTTTTCACACCGTTTTCCAGATATTTTGCAAGCCTGAAAAACAGCCTGAAAAAGGCCCCCAAGAAAGCCCACAAAAGCCCCCAAAACAGCCTGTAAAATGGCCATTTGGGGGTTCATTTTCAGGTCGTGAAGACCAGCTGGCTAGCGTGCATGAAGAGCAGCTGGCGATGATGCACATGCCCACAGAGAGGGCTCTGCATGCCACTTCTGGCATGTGTGCCAGAGGTTTGCCATCGTGGCACTATACCATAGAATTCAATATGATTACTGCCCTGGGATAGAAGCTGTTTTTCAGCCTATTTTGTCCTTGTTTTTATTATCCTGTATTGTTTGCCAGATGGTAATAGTTCAAAAAAAGGATGCCCAGAATGAGATGGATCTTTAAAAATATTTTGAACTTTCTTAAGGCAGCGGGAACTATAAAGATCTTCCAAAGAGGGGAGAGGGCAACCAGTGATCCTCTGGGCAATGATGTTAACCTCTGGAGAGCTGTTCTATCTGCCACTGTGCAATTGGCAAACCATAAGCCATAAGGTCCCATAAGCCTGACGTTAACCCTAACCCTACTGTAGTTAGGGTAATGAAACATCTGCAAGAAAACATGCAAGTTCAGAGAGCACTAAGGACACCTAATAATTGTTGTTTAATTATTTAATTATTCAGCTTTTGGCTGTTGCTTTTAAATGCCATGTCAAGCTACAATAAGACATCCTGCATGTGCAATTGCCCAGCTGGGGTATTTGGGGTATGGCATCAACTATGACTTCAGGTACAGGTGGCATTGTGGCAATTGTCATCTGGGAGTCATTTATGGATTTCAAGTGCAATGATCACTGAATATGAAACCCAGTTCATTAAGTTGGGTTCTAGGGATCAGTTGATATTGTTTCATCCCTGCAATACAGCATTCTCCCTGCCTGAGCTCCTTGATTCTATCTTAAGGTTAGCAATGGAGTTCCTCAGATGTATGGTCCTTCTGCCTTCTCTGGGAATAGAGTCTGTGATAAGTCAGGAAATCATGGCCATCAGGATGGCCACAAGCATACACCAAGTCATCCAGAGCCTGACAGTAATTATACATCAGATCTCATTTTCTATCAGAGCAGTGACTATTTGAAAGTCTATCTGTTGTCTCCATTGCCATGATCAGATCATTCCCTGATTACCATGGGATTCTCTGACAATCTGCTTCAGGTAGGACTGGACCCATTAGAGTAGTCCATCCCCAATGATTGATGGACCTAGATGGGTTTCAGAAGCAACTAGGGGTTGTTCCTGCTGGTCTACTGTTTGGTCCATCTGAAGTCTTATTCACAGTTTAGAATAAGAGGGCAGCTGAAGGTTTGGATTGGATCACAGCTATGTGACCCCTTCCCTTTATGAATCCCATCATTCCCCATGGTTCACAGAGCGGATGGATTACACCCCAGGGTTCTGAAGGAACTGGCAGATGAGATCTCAGAACCACTGAACTATATCTTTCAGAGATCCTGGAGCACCGGGGAACTGCCAGAAGACTGGAAAAGAGCAGATGTGGTTCCCATCTTCAAAAAAGGAAAAAAAACAGATCCAGGAAACTATAGACCCATCAGCCTGACCTCAATACCAGGAAAGATTCTGGAAAAGATAATTAAACAACAAATAAGTGAACACCTAGAAGCAAACAAAGTAATAGCCAAAAGCCAACATGGGTTTGTCAAAAACAGATCATGCCAGACGAATCTAATTGCATTCTTTGACAAAGTAACAAAATCAGTGGACCAGAGGAATGCTGTTGATATAATTTACCTGGACTTCAGTAAGGCATTTGATAAAGTAGACCATAACCTACTATTAGATAAAGTAGAAAATTGTGGGTTAGACAGCAGCACCACCAAATGGATTCGCAACTGGCTGACCAACCGCACTCAACGTGTAGTCCTCAATGGAACTGCATCTACATGGAAGGAAGTATGCAGTGGAGTCCCCCAAGGCTCTGTTTTAGGCCCAGTACTCTTTAACATCTTCATCAATGATTTGGATGAGGGGATAAATGGGGAACTCATCAAATTCGCAGATGACACCAAGCTGGCAGGAATAGCCAACACTCCAGAAGATAGGCTTAAGATACAGAAGGATCTAGACAAACTTGAACATTGGGCACTGTCTAATAAAATGAAATTCAATTGTGAAAAAAGTAAGGTCCTACATATAGGCAAGAAAAACCAAATGCACAAGTACAGTATAGGTGGTACCTTGCTCGATAGTAGCAACTGTGAGAGGGATCTCGGAATCCTAGTGGACAACCATCTAAATATGAGCCAGCAGTGTGCAGCAGCTGCCAAAAAAGCCAACACAGTTCTAGGCTGCATCAACAGAGGGATAGAATCTAGATCGCGTGAAGTGTTAATGCCACTGTATAGTGCCTTGGTAAGGCCACACTTGGAATACTGCATACAGTTTTGGTCGCCACGATGTAGAAAAGACGTGGAGACTCTGGAAAGAGTGCAGAGAAGAGCACCCAAGATGATTAGAGGACTGGAGACTAAGACATATGAAGAACGGCTGCAGGAGCTGGGTATGTCTAGTTTGATGAAGAGAAGGACCAGGGGAGACATGATAGCAGTGTTCCGATATCTCAGAGGGTGCCACAAAGAAGAGGGAGTCAAACTTTTCTCCAAGGCACCTGGGGGCAGGACAAGGAGCAATGGGTGGAAACTAACCAAGGAGAGAAGCAACTTAGAACTAAGGAGAAATTTCCTAACAGTAAGAACAATTAACCTCTGGAACAGCTTGCCTCCAGCAGTTGTGAATGCCCCAACCCTGGAAGTCTTTAAAAAGATGTTAGACAGCCATTTGTCTGAAATGGTATAAGGTTCCTGCCCATGCAGGGGGTTGGACTAGAAGACCTACAAGGTCCCTTCCAACCCTGCTATTGTATTGTATTGTATTGTATAGAGTAATTAAGGGAAATGAAACAATAGAAGAGGCGTCTAAAGCATCACAGTTATTCTCTACAGGATGCACTCAACTGGACATGGTTTAGAACTGTTATTAAGTCCTACCTTACGGTAATGTCAAAGTGTCAATATTCCTCTGCCCTTAGTGTCTACAGATAGCAGTCATGCAACTCTATTTTGGGTAACATGTGCCTTCTTGGAGAGGGCTCAGAGAACACCCCCCCTTCTGGGGCATGCAAAAGAATTTGCTCAGTATCTCTCAGAAAAATGTTGCTTGAGGTTTCTCTCAGATGCTGACAAGAGAAGGTCCAGAAGAGATGCCTGGGAAGAAGTCTTGGAATGGTTTGAACCTGTTGGGACAGAGGAAGTGGTGATAGGGAAGATGGTTGCCCAACAGCTTCAGAGAATCTTGAATAAAGTGAGTTATTGTTTTCAGTCAATTTTCAAAGTAGCCATTTAATTTTTTTTTAAACAGTGTATGCAAAGATGTCTATGTCCACCTTTTCCCCTTTTTCAAACAATATGCAGGCATCTGTCTGTCTGTCTGTCTGTCTGTCTGTCTGTCTATCTATCATGTACCCACCCCTGTGTCTGTAGTCTGAGTCTTTTAGGGGAGCTGGCAGGAGAGATTTGTCAGTCATTCTGCAACTTAGGTCAATTGTCCTGTATATGTTGCTATTCTTAACTAACTCTGGCTGTTACCATTAAAACCTGAGAGTATCACATGGGAAGATAAGAACTAAAGAGCCGACAACATTCTAAATAATGCCCCCCCCACCCCCATCCTCAAACCTCCCTTTTAAACCTCCTTCATATGGTCTGATGAAATTGTGCACTTATTTAAGCTTAAAATAGTTCAGCTAATCCTCAAGTTCCAGCAGCATGTGGTGGTTATAAAGTACCCCTAGCAGCGAAGGTGTTAATCAGCCTCTACTGTCTCATCTGCATCTAAGAAACCCTGCAATTAAAATTAGTACTTTTATGCATGGTCCCCAGCTTGCTGCTATTCAAAAGCTCCTATCAGCATATACTGGGAATGCAGAAGTCCTTTTGAAAGTAAATAATGGGGAAAAATTAGAGGGATTTTTGAAGATTGTTGAGCTTTCCTTTAGGACCAGTTCAGGAGCCCTCTCCTTCTGTCAAAGTACAAATTACCCCCATATGGTGATGTCCGTTCTTGCAACTATAATTTATTCATTATGCAAAGTGCTGAAAGCCAAATGGTAGAAGCAGAGCACCAGAACAATAAAGACTTGGGTAGCTAATAAGTATCCAATCACTGAAAGCTTAATGTACTATAATGTGCAGAAGCCATTCAAAGGTATAGATAATACAGTATATGTGCTTTTAGGTACATAGATAAATTCACTGTAAAATATCTACTTTATCTTTTTAGTTGATCCCGAATGCTTCCTCTCTGTGTATAAATCATGTTCACACACACACTCATCAGTTTTATTTATTCTTCATGCCTAATGAAAGAATTGTTTAAAATAAACGAATAAACAAATAAACAGATCAGCAATGCTTGTCCATATTACCTGGATATAAAAATCTTATTTCTCCTGCTTCCTGCCTTCGGAAGAATTTGTACTTAAGATAATTTTTATTAGCAAGTTTATTTTAACATCTTTGGAAAAACACATTCTCTGCATTTTGATCATCCCTCCCCTTATTCATTTCATACACAGCATAGGAACAAAAATAAAAGAGTGCATTCCTCAGCTCAAAATTCAAAAGGACTCCAATTCAGTTGAGATCACAGTCTTTCCACAACATCTTTGAGATCCTTAGAATCCCTCAAGATCAGGTGGATGAAATATAATAGAAAAGGAACAATTTGAAGTAGTGAGATTTTTAAAAAAAAAGGAATATTTCATTTTCACGGAGCTTCATGCACTTATTTGATAATCCTCCTTTCCCTGAAGAATCAAATAATTCAGTTCTGCCCCCCTGCTGAAAACTCAAGCCACTGGAGACTCAAACAACCTCCCCACACCATATTCATATTAAAAAGAATAAAACCATGATTAATTAGCCTCAAATGTGTCCTCTTAGTTCAATTTTTAAAAGGTAGCACAGCCTTTTCCCCCTACTTTACCAATTGTGTAATTTGTTTTGAGCTATCATTGTGATTATTTTTGCACTTATCAAGGTTTCATATATCTTTCTCATTAAATTTCGAAATATAATTGATAGGCTCGCTATTTTTTCTTGTATTACTCATATTTACTATGAAAAACACCTTAATCTTCAAACTGTAGAAAAGATATTTTCCAAAATAGCTATGATCTTGCACATTGCCATTGCAGTTATGGTTGTTATTTTTTTTTTTTTTTACATTTCATTTGATTTATCCTGTTTGATCTAAGGAAATTCTTAAAGACAATTGGATTACTGAGTGCTTTTTTGCACATATGTAGTATTCCATTGTATATTATAACTTGGTAAATGGTCAACTATGTTAATCTAATATCCTACTTTATATTAAAGCTGAAATCAAATGCAGATTTAGTCAGGAACATTTTTTACTGTGGATAATGGGATTTATTTCTGAGCATATGAATTTGCTCTAGGCAAGTAGCAACAAAAAGGACTTTTCTCATGGTCTCCTGTAAGCAAACATTTTTTGAAGATCTGCATAAAACTGAGTAAACATATATACCTATATAACAAAATAAATCCTTTGTCATTCTAGCAGTGAAAATTATTCTCCATTGTTCTACTCTACATGTGGAAATAATGCCTAAGAAAATAACCAAGACTAACTATGAAACAGACATAGAATTTGATAGATCATGTTGTCCTCTGTTCCTTTAAAAAAAAATAGATGCTCATCGTTTAAACGATATATATTTCACTCTCTTTCCTGGTATTGTTTTTTTCCCTTTTTTTTTTTTAAAGAACAGCTTGTTTCTCTGTTTTGTTCTTTCAATCCTCTTAATCCACTTTATATTGGCTTGTATTGCCTTCCCTGACAGAAAAGGTGCCAGCAAGATGGTTCATTCTTGTCACAGCCAGCCACACACATTGGCAATCCTCACAGAACTTGCCAAGTCTAACTGCACCTCCTCTTCTTCCTGTAGTTTTCCTTTCCACAGGAGCTAACATGAAGTCCCTTGTATCTTTCCTGCTATGTCTGTTCCCTGGCAATTGGCATCCATGTCACCCTTTCTATCTCCGGATTTCTTAGCACAGGCATTATTTCTTTCAGACTTCTCTACATTAAAAATGTGATCAGTTTGCACCATGATGTGCAAATGGTACCCAATTTATATTCTCCAAACCTATTTCTAAGCTTCTACATGTACTTTTCGAGATTGCTTAATGCAAGTCACAGTTTAGAGAAAATGTAGAGATTTATTAACAAGATTATGGAAAGGGGTGGAAGTATGTACAAAAGACCCATCATCAAACAGGATACATAAAAATTACACCTGACAATATTCACTACCGCAATGTATTTATTAGGAAAAATGAACATACATGTGTATATCCCAAAGGTGCTTTTTTTTTCAAGAGGCAACTGGACTTTCTGCTTTTTCTTTGAAGACGTTCCTCTTGTCATCCAAGAAGCTTCTTCAGCTCTGTACAGGTGTGTATATATGAAGGAACATACGTATGTTTCTGCAGCCTTCTGGAAAAAGTGATAAACTGATGAGAAAATGACTGATACTGAAGTAACAGATTTGGTTATCCTTATTCAAAATACAAATGCTTGTTTCAACTCATTTGCTTATTCCATAACTACCTTGATGTTATTTCTTGACCAGCTATTGTATGCAAGTTTGTTTTCATTTCTATAAAGAAAAATGGGGAAAGGGCATCAATAGGGCCAGCATTGGATTTGTTGTATCTTTAAGCTATTTAAAATTTTTTTAAGGCACATGCCATGTGGGTTTTTAAAGGTAAAGGTTCCCCTCGCACATATGTGCTAGTAATTCTCAATTCTAGGGGATGGTGCTCATCTCTATTACAAAGTCAAAGAGCCAGTGCTGTCCAAAGATGTTCTCCATGATCATGTGGCCAGCATGACTAAACGTCGAAGGTGCACAAAACACTGTTACCTTCCCACCAAAGGTAGGTCTTATTTTTCTACTTGCATTTTCACATGCTTTTGAACTGCTAGATTGGCAGAAGCTGGGACAAGTAATGGGAGCTCACTCCATTACACGGCACTAGGGATTCGAACCGCCGAACTGCCAACCTTCTGATCGACAAGCTCAGTGTCTTATGTGGGTTTTTAGGGAAAGGCTATTTCATGAACAGATTGATCCTACAGCAGGGGTCTCCAACCTTTGCAACTTTAAGTCTGAAGGACTTCAGCTCCCAGAATTCTCCAGCCAGCTTTGCTGGCTGGACAAGTCTGGGAGCTGAAGTCCTTCAGACTTAAAGTTGCAAAGGTTGGAGACCCCTGTCCTACAGCATACAATGTTAACCCAATGTGTTCACATCTTGAAAGTACTGGTGCACACACATATATATACATAACATACGCACACATATATAGAGTGTATCACAAGTCCCCTAAGCCTATCATTTTTTTTCCAAAAAAAAGTTACTGTTCCTAGGGATGCATCAAATATGTAAAGAATCTTTAGAATAAAATGATAATGGAAACCAATTTGAACATTTAATGTAGATAATAAATTACCTATAGGTCTTGACATTTCTTATATCCTGTATGCAATTTCTTGACCTTAATGAGAATGGCATTTGATCACAAGAAGATAAATATTTCTGTGCTAAATATTCCTAAATATTCAGGAATATTATACATTTGTTGTTTATTTGATCAATTTTATTTGCTAAATATTTGCTTAATATTTAGACATATTAAGGATAGGTGGATCACATGTATTTGGGATTGAGGAAAATTCTGAATATTCCCCCTTATCCTGGAAAGTTAACAGCCTCTTTCAAATGCTTCAAAGGTGCTTAGAAAAGATGACCCACCACTTTTATTTAATGTTTAGACTCAAGCCTTCAGGACTGTGTTTGTTTTTGAAAACAAAGAATACAAAATTCTTCAAGGGTAACAGGATTTGATAACCTGTTTTTAACATCTCTTAAGATGATGACATGGAAAAAAAATTTATGTGATTTCAGTCTTCAGAACAAATAATCTTCAGGAGCCACCAGTGACTTTTCATATCTCTTACTCAAATGGGATGAAAGAGTTTACCACCCAGGAATTCTTGCAGCTGCTTGATTTTACTTGCACAGTGAACCTCTCTACAAAGGAAGATTATATTTCGGTCGAGAGTTAGCAGGACTTTATAGAGTAGAAGAGACGTGGTGGCCCTGTGGTTTGAATGAAGTGTTGCAGGCTAATTCTGCCCACAGCCAGGAGTTCGATCCTGACTGGCTCAAGGTTGACTCAGCCTTTCATCATTCCGAGGTCAGTAAAATGAGGCCTCAGATTGTTGGGGGTAATATGCTGACTTTTTGAACTTTATCTGCTGGTTTTACTTGTTAACTATGTTTTCATATAGTAGATAGATCGATGTCAGGCTAAGTGGATTGGGTAAACAGTGTTATACAAATATATAAATTATGTGACTGCATGGCAAGGCATGGGAGGACAAGTTATTATCTTTGAAATACATGTATCAGTATTCAGCAAGGGGAAACAATTTATGCGCAAGTCTGTTTTATTATGTCTTTTCCCTTTTCTTTTCCTTTTTTGCACTTTTTTGGGTGTAGTCCTATTTAGCTTTGCTTTGTATTTGTATTTCCCCTCTTTTTTTGAGTTTGTATTAATGTATTGCATGTTTTGAATGGAATAAAAACTTGCTTTAAAAATCTTTGGGTTTTTCTGGTAAAGACACTATATTAATAGTGGAGTCTGTCCAGGTGTTTTTTTCCAAGAGAAAATCAAACAATACAGCTGTAAAACAGTTGTGGTATTGATAGATGACATCCAGCAGATACCATCCTGTTAGAGAAAAATAGTTCATTTGTACTATTTCCATCCCATAAACATGGATTCATGTTCAGTATAATTCATTGTGAGAGTTTGACAACTCACAATCTCTTTAATTGCTCCCCCTTTTTAGGTTTTGGAGGCAAAAAATAACCTTAGAAATGATTATACCTTAAACTGCAGGTATCTGTGGAGCAGAGTTTAATATTTAATAGTTTTAAAAAAATTTGTACCTTTGTTATATTTGTTATTTTTTTAAATTTCCGGTGCGCCGCCCTGGGTCCTTTTTGGAGAAGGTGCGGGGTATAAATCTGAATAAATCTAAATCTAAATCAGAGTGGATCTAATCTCTATCTGTGTGTCTTGTTTAAATCAGGGGTCCCCAACCTTTGCAACTTTAAGTCTGAAGGACTTCAGCTCCCAGACTTCTCCAGCCAGCCAGCTTTTTATAAAAAAATAACCTTAGAAATGATTATACCTTAAACTGCAGGTATCTGTGGAGCAGAGTGGATCTAATCTCTATCTGTGTGTCTTGTTTAAACCAGGGGTCCCCAACCTTTTCAACTTTAAGTCTGAAGGACTTCAGCTCCCAGACTTCTCCAGCCAGCTTCTCCAGCCAGCTTTGCTGGCTGGAGAATTCTGGGAGCTGAAGTCCTTCAGACTTAAAGTTGCAAAGGTTGGAGACC
The DNA here is from genome assembly GCA_039707465.1 of Rhabdophis nuchalis. NCBI lineage: Eukaryota > Metazoa > Chordata > Lepidosauria > Squamata > Natricidae > Rhabdophis > Rhabdophis nuchalis. The sequence goes on along the minus strand of CM077643.1, from coordinate 60,175,006 downwards.
CCTGGTTTAAATGACTCCTAATAATCCATAGTCTTTATTCTCCATCCTTGATTTGCTTTGTTTTGCAAAATAATATGTAATTGGTAGCATGTTGTTTAGTTTTTCTCAAGGAGGTATGAAAATGCTAGCTAATGTTCAGCTCTTCAAGACTCAAAATATTATGGGTCATATCCTAATGTTACTCATAGGTCATTGCTCCATCATATCTGCTTAATGTCACTGTAGGCTTTAGGACATAAGAGCCTGTAAGTAATCACCAAAGTCTAATTTAAAGATGAGGGGAAGTGTAATTGAAGAATGCACAGCCCTTGACAGGTTCCTTTCAACTGGATTCAGTATAACTATGAAGAGAATTGCTTTGGCCAGGCAAAAAACCAAAATAATCCTCCTGGCTATATTATATATCATGTCTTAATGGAGGTGACTAAAGTCCAAAGGGTATATGTGTATAGGGGATTTGGGGATATGATTATTTGTAGTTGAGTAATAAAAATCTGGAATGTTTTATACAGTTCTACTGGTTTGTAATATCTGACATATAGTACTTATTGTGATTGGTATGTATCTTCTTGATACAAACTTATCTGCTTTATATTTTTATAGTATACTTTGCCCTGGTAGATGCCAGCATTTTTCTTTATCGGTTTTAGGTAACTACAAAAAAAAGTAAAATATTTATTTTTATTTATTTATTTATTTATTTATTTATTTATTTATTTATTTATTTATTTATTTATTTATTTATTTATTTATTTATTTATTTATTTATTTATTTATTTATTTATTTATTTATTTATTTATTTATTCATTCATTCATTCATTCATTCATTCATTTATTCATTTATTTATTTATTTATTTATTTATTTATTTATTTTTCACATTTATATACTGCCCTATCTCCCTTGCAGGACTCAGGGTGGTGCACAAGGAGTAATAAAATACTATAAAACTAAATGCAGTAGAAATATATTAAATGTTTTAATTTTGGGGTTTTTAATGAGGTTTTAGCGCAGGATGGGGTTTAATATAGTTTTAACAGGTTTTTGTATTTTGTATATTTGTATATCTATGTTTTTAATTTTCCTGTGTGCCGCCCCGAGTCCCTTGGTGGGGAGATGGGCGCGGGATGCAAACAAACAAACAAACAAACAAACAAACAAACAAACAAACAAACAAATAAATAAATAAATAAATAAATAAATATAAATTAAATTAGAAACCCGTGCTAAAAACATAAAAAACCCTTGCTAAGATCAAATTTAAAAACTATGCCAGGCCGGCCGCATGAAATAAGTTTTTAATGCCCGGCGGAAGAAGTGCAGGTCCGTGGTTGTATGGAGGTCAGGGGGCAGGTCGTTCCAGAGGGCAGAGGCTGCCACAGAGAAGGCTCTCCCCCTAGGAGTCGCCAGCCGGCATTGTCCGGCAGACAGCATCCTAAGGAGGCCCTCCCTGTGGGAGCAGACAGTGTCGAAGGGAGGTATGTGGTAGGAGGCGGTCCCACAAATAACCAGGTCCCTTGCCATGGAGCGCTTTAAAGATAGTTACTAAAACCTTGAAGCGCACCCGGAAAGCCACAGGCAGCCAGTGCAGCTCGCGCAGGAGAGGTGTTACATGGGAGTGTCTTGGGGCTCCCAAAATCCCCCATGCGGCCGCATTCTGAACTAGCTGGAGCCTCTGGATTCACCTCAAGGGAAGCCCCATGTAGAGAGCGTTGCAGTAGTCCAGGTGGGAGATGACGAGGGCTTGAGTGACCGTGCGTAGGGCATCACGATCTAGAAAGGGGCGCAACTGGCGTATCAGGTAAACCTGATAAAAAGCCCCCCTGGCCACGGCTTTCATATGGTCATCCAAAGAGAGCCGAGAGTCTAGGAGGACGCCCAAGTTGTGGGCCCTCTCCGCGGGAGCTAATGACTCACCCCCGATAGCCAGAGATGGAACCAACTGGCTATATCGTGACGCCGGAAACCACAGCCACTCGGTCTTGGACGGGTTGAGTCGATGCCTCAAACTTCGCTCTAACACACTCTTATTTATTAGATGTTAAATTCAGTGAACCAAATCTGCATACAGACTTCATGTCCCAACAATAGCAAAATCTATTGAAGCAGCTCAAGCAATGGTCACTTTTCAAGTGTCCTCAAAAGGGTTTACAAGTGGCTAGAGCTCCACCTCCTTCCCTGCTCTATAAAGGTAAAGGTTCCCCTCACACATGTGCTAGTCGACTCTAGGGGGCGGTGCTCATCTCTGTTTCAAAGCCGAAGAGCCAGCACTGTCCGAAGATGTCTCCATGGTCATGTGGCCGGCATGACTAAACACTGAAGGTATATGGGACATTGTTACTTTCCTACCAAAGGTGGTTCCTATTTTTTCTACTTGCATTTTTACGTTCTATTGAACTGTTAGGTTGGCAGAAGATGGGACAAGTAATGGGAGCTCACTCCATTACGCAGCGCTAGGGATTCGAACTGCTAAACTGCCAACCTTTCTGATCAACAAGTTCAGTGTCTTAGCCACTGAGCCACTGCGTCCCTGTATTTTTGTTATTATTCCCTATATCATATATATGTATATAGTGTTCAGCTTACTGCCAGGAGTTCGATCCTCACCAGCTCAAAGTTAACTCAGCCTTCCATCCTTCCGAGGTCGGTAAAATGAGGACCAGATTGTTGGGGGAAATATGCTAACTCTCTGTAAACCACTTAAAGAGAGTTATAAAGCACTGTGAAGCGGTATGTAAGTCTAAGTGCCATTGCTGTTGCTACTATCTTTTTTTTTGCCCTCTGACCTCCTCTCTTGTCTCCTTGCCTTTTTCCAGCCAGAAAGAAAAAAAAATTACAACTGACTCTATTTTTTTCTAAAATCCTATAATGTCAATGCTCAGATTAGCAAAAAGGACACTAAGAGTGATAGAAATCACCAGCATTGTTCATGTTTGCTATTTACTGACTAGGTCTTTGTTCTATACTCAGAACAAGACGTGGGCGCTCGAATGACTGAGGTCCAGGCAAGGAATAAACAACTTTATTCGTAACGCAGCGGCCAACTAGTAACTTCGGCTTCTGACAGGAACAGCTGCGGCTGCCGTCTGACAGCTCCCTTTTATAGCGAGCTGTCAGATGGCTCCGCCAATCGGCTGTCAGCGCCAGTCCCGCCAAATTAACTTTGAACTGCGCATGCTCAGAACACAACACCCTTCCCAAGACAGTGCATCTTTAGTGACATATCAGATGTATGCTATGTAATTTGTAACTGACATTGTAAAGAAAGGCAGTGAGGTGTAAGTTGCAGCAGAGATACCATAAAAGTAGAGTTCAACTTTCAGTGAACAAGATGTGGACCTAACGGTGCATCCCACCTGCAATCTGCCATTCCTGAACATTTCTCAGAAATCCCAGGTCAGCTATAGAAAGTTATTGTGGGGGCTGCACTTCCTGCCTGCCTCCCAGGTTTCCTTTGTCCTTTTTCTCAACTAATAAGGTGCTGCTAGGAGATCACAGCGTTGTTTGCAAACATTTTAATGTTTGTTTTTCCCTATAAAAGAGGTAATAATGTTATGTTCCAATAATATTAAGTTGCAATGTTATTTGCAAGATTGCAAAGCTTTTAATTTTCTGATTATTTCCACAGTGGGAGTTTCAGCTCAATTTCGATGAAGGCACTTCTATCTATTTTGGTTATTTTTTTTATTACAGCTAGAAACAACAATAATTGCCTTTAGCATATGACTGAGGAGACAATTGCTATCCCTAAAGACTCAAATCACCAGCATGCATTTTTATGTTTTTTCCCCATAAATTAATTGAAGGGTCCCATAAATATTCTATATCTACAAGAATGGTTTTGATTGTGTGCATTTGGGGGAAAAAATCATAGCATACGATAGTTTCAAACAAAACAGGATCTATATAACTCACCGAAAGCCTATCAAAATGAATTTATGATAGATCAATAATGTTGGTAACTATTAAGAGGGACTGTGAGAGAAACTTGGAAAGACATACTAAAGGAACAGGTATATTATTTTGCATCCATCTGTATTAAAGAAGATTTCCACACATTTGCAATAGCTGAAATTTACTTAATCATAAATGAAAATAATAATATACCTTTAGAGAATGTAAGAATAAGATTTACCCACTATCAGATAAGCTCAACAACCAGAATTATACTGTTAAGAGAATGTCTAGTCCAGTCACCTGTAAAAAGCAGATTGTATGTAGGTACAATTGTCTAGGCAGTTTGCAATCTCAATCTGTATTAAACTCGTCCAGGAAAAAATTTAAGAGCCATCAATGAAAGTCAAATTGTATGCTGCAATGGAATGTGAGAAAAACCTCAGGAAACTCTGCATGATGGTGAGGAAGATGTAAGCTAGTACATCTAAAGAGAGTATCATTCGGAAATAAGGTTTTAAATGGTAATTGATATTACTTTCACTTTATTTCAAAATGATGTAAATCAGCCTTGCCTTCCAAAGAATGGGAATTGCTGACTTAAGATCCCTGCCCACTATTCCATATGAAATGCTGAAATCAGATGCTGTAAGCTACATTTAGGGATGTGGTGGCTCAGTGGCTAAATTGCTGTCAATCAGAAGGTTGACAGTTTGACAGTTTGAATCCCTAGCACCACGTAATGAAGTGAGCTCCCGTTACTTGTCCCAGCTTCTGCCAGCCTAGCAGTTTGAAAGCATGTAAAAATGTAAGTAGAAAAATAGGAAACACCTTTGGTGGGAATGTAACAGTGTTTCATGTGCCTTTGGTGTTTAGTCGTGCCAGCCACATGACCACGGAGACCTCTTCGGACAGCACTCTCTCTTCAGCTTTGAAACAGAGATGAGTACCGCCCCCTAGAGTCGGGAACAACTAGCACAAATGTGCGAGGGGAACTTTTACCTAAGCTACATTTACACATTGTTCAGAAGAGACAATAAAAAACTAAGGATACAGAAAAAGCATAATACGGTATATTGTCTCCAGCAACTAATACCTAAAGAAGCGGGGATGCACTGAACAGCAATCAAGAAAAAAAACCTATACTAGTCAAGAAACTATCAAGGAGAAAACCCCACACTCATTAGCAGGTATGATATTACCTAGTTGGGTAACGAAATGTTCTCATGCAAAAAAAAAAACAAAGCTCAGAGATACCAAGGATTTGAAAGTTAACAGTTCTATCCAGGCAGGTTTATCTTTTTCTACATGACAAAGAAATCATGCCTACAAATGATATATGAAAGTATTCACATGGGTAAAAAGTGTTTGCAAATTGAACAGACAGAATGCAGAAGATACCTGGGAAGTTATTTCAGCATTTTTCCCTTTGTTTTTGACAATATTCTGGAAGATTGTCTGTACACTCGGACTACCTTGCAACATAGGAAGGATTACAAGACCAGTGGAACAAGTCTTCAACCTCACAGTAATTAAAAGACAACATTAATTTTGTTAAGAGCATCCAGTTAATACTGGGGAAATATAATATTTTTTATTGGTTGATCTTCCCCCCAAAGCAAGAAAGAGACAGACTTCACTGTAATTCTTCCTAATTACTTTAATGCCTTTCGTTTTATTTTAGTGCTTTCAGTTTATAGAAACAGCCTCAGTTTGTTCCCAGTTTAATAGCGATAAACTCCCACTCCCCCACCCTTCCTGGAAAATCTTGACTATAGGGTGATAAATGCCAGAAATAATTAGACAAAATGTGTGTGAAAAAAATAAAATAAAATTGAAACCATGCATCTTTTTTATAATGGAATCAGTTTGTCTGATTATCTCTTAAAATGCACATCTCCAGCTGCTCAGGAGGGTCATTATTGCTTATGAAGATCAAACTCTTATGTTTTCTACTTCATACAGACTGGACAGCAATATTGTCTTTACAATCATTGCAATATTTTCTGCCTTTATAAATATATGTCAAAATTTCTTTGGTACATTGAATTTAAAGCACAGAACATATTTGAACATGTATAGGAAGAGAATAAAATGTAGTTGTATTAAAAATTGGGAACAACCGTTATGGAAAAAATCACCCTCTCCCCAAATCACATTATTTATGCAGTTCTTATATAGCAATGGTAAAAGATTATTGTTTATGATAGAAGAATAAACAGGCATAGTGCTTATAAATGTTACAACAGGAGGGATGTTATAGCGTAGCTGTTTCCTGAATACTGTATCTAGGAAAAAAGTTCACATTTCTTATTGCTTAAAAATTTTAATTCTGTATTTAGAGTATCTCAAAGTCAAAAGTTAAGAGGTTATTAAAACTCCGGTAGTGACAGACCAACCACAGCAGGCAGAACAAAGGCACAGAGAAAAATTCACCTTTCCCCCTGTCTTCTTTAGATGGTCTTAAAAACAACAGAAAGCAAAATCTATTACAATCCATGAAATAGTACAGGAATAATTCAGAGTCTGGATTTTTCCTCCAAATTGGGAGGACTTGGACATAGTGAATTTACAACCCTTTTCACCAAGTTTCTTGCTCACTATGGCTCTGCTTCACTCTTTTTAGTAGTAGATCTAGGTGCTGTTTTGAGGAAAACAAATAGCTTTGAAGGGGAGTTTCTAATATCATCGTCAGAGTTTAGATTGTAGATTAGCAACCTGCAACATGCAATCCATAAGATACATAAAGTCACCCAGCACCTCATTTTCAGAAGCGTTCACTAATTCCTGGAGCCAGCCTTGTGTAATCTCCCAGGATGCCAGTACAAGCCAGGAGGGACACGGGTCCAATAAACATGTGGTGGGTCTCAGTCGCCCACGCAGCCTGACCATATCTTCGGAAGCAACAGAGTCAAACTCCTCCCAAAGTGGTATCTCAAGACCGGCCTCCGACGATCCCTCTAGACCACTTTCGGTGGAGATCAACTCACTCTGAATCTGAGCGATTTTATCCTGCAGATAAACTCCAAATTCCTCTGCTCGACCCTGCAAAGGGGCTTCCAGCTGCCTCTGTTGAAGGAGGGAGCGGGTCACCCCAAACAGGGCGGCAGGGCGGTTATCTGTGGATGCAATAAGAGTGGCACAGTGATGACTCTTGGCCACTCTCATCGCCACAAGGTAAGTCCTCAAATGGGCTCTCACTTGTGTTCGGTCAGATTCAGACCATATGGATCTCCATCTCCTCTCTAGGCATCTCGTGGCGTTTCATCACTCTTAGCTCCTCGGTGAACCAAGGGGCCCGGGTGGCGCTCTGCCTCAAGAGAGGCCACAAGGGCGCGACCCGATCCAAGGCCCCCGTGGCTGTGGTACTCCATGCGGCCACTAGGTCCTCCATCGGGGTGCGGGTCAGGGTCACAGGTAATGGCCCAAGCTCCGTCTGGAACCTCTCAGGGTCCATCAGGCGCCTGGGGCGGAACCACCTTGGAATATCTGGTTCTGCCTCCCTGCAGTGGGGTGTGCCAGTTACAAAATCGAGCCAGAGAAGTGAGTGATCTGACCATGACAGGGGTATGATGGCTAGCTCCCCTACACCAAGATCACTCATCCACTGGCCAGAGACAAAAATCTAATTGTGTGTCCTCCCTCGTGTGTGGGACCCTCAATTACCTGGGTCAGGTCCATGGCCGTCATGGAGGCCATGAAGTCCCGGGCTGCCTCGGTTGATTCGCCGACTGATGGCAGGTTAAAGTCCATCAGGACTACAAGTCTGGGGGTCTCAACCACCACCTCGGCTATCACCCAGCTTGGGCAGGGCTGCTGATACGTAGCAGGGAGCCAGGTACACAAGCAGCAAGCTCAACTGCCTCCCAGGGCCCCATCTCACGTAGAGGGACTCACGGCACAGTGGTCTCTCTCGGCTCCAGACCTTCCCTAATAACAACTGCCATCCCCCCACCCCTGCCTAGGGCCCGCGGTTGATGAAATGCATGGTATCCTGGTGGGCACATTTCCACGAGAGGTAAACCCCCCTCGTGGCTCAACCAGGTCTCTGTAATCCCCACCAGTTCCGGATCCCCCTCCGACACAAGGTCGTTAATGAAGGGGGCTTTATTAACCACGGACCTGGCATTACATAACATCAACCTAAGGCCCTGGCTCTTTAAACCCTGACCTCCTAGATTGCGGGGGGGGGGCTCAGGGGGTTGGGGCATGCAACCATTTGAAGCCAGCGGCCGTGCTCCCCCTCCCAGTGATGAAATTCCTGTCCCTCATTGCCGCTACCCCTCCCTATGACCGTTCTGATCGAAAAACCCTCTATGGAGAAAAAAGGGGGGGAAAGGGGGAAAATCTGTTTGTGCAAAACTTTTTCAATAAATAAATTAAAAAAAAGAAAAGCCCTCTATGGAATCGACCCCTATTTCCCCCGCCTTATTGGACCCATCCGCTTCCATATCCACTCCACCAGCCAGCTTGACCCTCTTCCTAGCCTCAGGCTGACTAATCCCTCCCTCCACCCTGGAACCCCCTAAAAGCCGAATAACATAATTTACTAAAAAAAAACTAAGTCTGCACTTCTTCCACTTCTCTTGACTGACTAGTCCTTCATTGAAGTGTGCCCTAGATAGCACAGTGGGCCACACCTGCAAGAGAGGGGATTCTCACAGTGAGAGGAGGTCTGCCCTTGAGTACATGCAAGTTACGGATATTATAGGGACCCCATAATATCCGTAACTTGGTTACAAGTTATAAGATGTTAAAAACGGTGCTAAAAACATTAGATGGTTAAAATAAGAGTAGTCCAGTAAAACGATTTGGCACACAAAGTTCAAAATAAAACATGGGCAATAAGTTAGTTCGTAAAAAGCTGTGGATGATGTAAAGATATAAAGTCTGATGTCCTTCAACCCGGCGGATAATATCCCGGGTGGTGCCCCACGGGGCTCTTTGGGGGCTCAGGCCTAGATCTAGTACAGCCTGGCATCCCTTGGGCCTGGGCCGCCCCTGGGGCCTTGGGCCTCAGCCAGAGCCCCTCGGGCCTCAGGCCTTGGCCCGGCTCACCTTCGGCCTCCCGGACTCGGCCTCCATCTCTCCGGCCTCGTTCGCCTTTCGCCATCGGCTTCACTCCTCCACTCCTCCGGCCTAGCTTCCAGCCTCCGGCCTGGGATTTGGCCTCCTCTGCTCTTCCGTTCGGCCTCTGCCCGGCCTCCGCTTTGGCCACTACCCCTCCGATCATCCATTCGGCCTCCACTCTGCCTCCGCTCAGCCCCCACACCTCTACTCAGCCTCTGGGTCCAGGCTTCCAATCGGCCTCCATTCAGCCTCCGTCTGGCCTCTACCTAGCTTTCACTCGGCCTCCGTTCCCCTTTCAGCCCCCGCTCGGCCTCCGTTCGGCCTCCGCTCCTCCGCTCCTCTCCAGCTCGGCTTCCGGCTGCCAGCATCGGCTTCTCTTCCCATTGCCATCGCCAAAAACCTACCCTGGCAGACCTCCAGGGTCTTGATAGAGAGTCAGGGCGGTCATCCTGCTGGACCCCGCCCCCAATGATGGACTACGGGGCCGGGTGGCACCTCTTTTCTGCCAACGGGCCCCACGATGCACACGGAGCTCAGTGGCAAGCCGCCATCTTCGCACATGCGCAGATCCTTGTTTAGAGGACAGTCTAAGGTGACCAGACGGCCCACTTTTGGCGGGACAGTCCCGGTTCTCCAGCAGATGTTCTGCGCCCCGCCGCATCTTCAAAATGTCCCGCTTTTTGTGGGCAGGTGGTGGGCGCGGATAGCTGAGAGCACCGGCTTGGGCGGGGAGGGCGTCGAGGCCGAGGAGAGGGGGGGCACACTCCGGCATGGCACATGCCTGCGCAGAGGGCATTAGGGTGGGGGCGAGCTTCCACCTGCCCCCACGGGGCCCTCTTTAAAGGCAGTGGTGGCGGTCCGGCCTGGCCCGGTGGTGCTGAGAGGTGCTGGCTCAGGCAGGAAGGGGGAAGGTGGGCCAAGGTTTTCAGCTCAGTCCATCACGCCGGCATGATCAGCTGACAGCAGCTGGCTCGGGCCGCCTTCCCCTTCCCCGCCCCAGCCGGCTGCTCTCAGCGCCGCTGGGCCGGGCCACCACTGCTGCCTTTAAAGAGGGCCCCACGGGGGCGGATGGGAGCGCACCCCTGCCCCGACACCCTCTGCACAGGCGCATGCCACGCCGGAGCGTGCCGCCCCCCCCCCCCAGTCGACAGTGTCCCGCTTTGGGTCTTTGAAAATCTGGTCACCTTAGGACAGTCACATCCCAGACACACATTGTTCAATGTTCACTGCCTTTACTTTTATTGTATTGCTCTCAGCATTCTGTTTTTATGTCACTAAACCTTTCCTGACTGTCTTCCCCATAGGATTATTCGGCACTCAGTCTTAGACTACATTGTCACTTGAATGAGTGGTGTATTTGCCATCTGAAGAATCTGAGTTTTCTATTTTTAACAAGCTAACTTCTTGAAACATATTCTTTTATAATGCTATCCTTTCTACTAATTATGGAAACACTAGTATTGCCTAGTGTTATAGACTCACTCTTAGTGTGTTTGTTTGTTTCTTTTTCTTTTTAGAAAAAATCATTTTAAGAATTGGAGCACCGGTAAAAATTAAATGAAAAGTTTTCTAGCAAAACCTAGATTTTTTTTATCTTGGGGAGGAGGGGGAGGAGAAGTAGAAGAAGGAGGGGGAGGGGGGATAATGTTGAGGAGGATTTAAAATAAATTTTCAGTCTGGTTACTTTCCTTGTGTTTGTAACTAAAAAGGGAGAAAACAGGCATCTCCAACCTTTGTACTTTAAGTCTGAGGACTTCAGCTCCCAGATTTCTCCAGCCAGCTTTGCTTGAATTCTGGGAGCTGAAGTCCTTCAGACTTAAAGTTGCAAAGTTTAGTTTAGTTTAGTTTTATTTTCAAATTTGTACACCGCCCTTTCTCCCTTTCGGGACTCAGGGCGGTGAACAGGCAATAATAAAAACAACAGTAAAACATCAAATACAATAAATATACTAAAAATAGATTAAGGTTGGAGACCCCTGGTTTAGATCAACTCTTTGCAGGTACAGCTATGGAGAATTACAAATCATATTTGTCATGTCCAATAGCAGGACCAGAATGAATACCAATTGCAGAGATATGTAAGAGCAAGATGATATTGTTGTACTGGACACTGTTGAAATATATCCTTTTGGACTTTTATTTCCTCAGAGCAGACTTTTCCGATAACGATATCAAAAGGAAGGCTGAAAACAGCCAGCATGAAACTCCTGCTCGTGCTGTAAACTTCTCTTTTTATTTTGCATTTCCCACATGTCCGTCCCAGTTTGCATCAGACCAATTAATAAATATCTTCGTCTAACAGGTCTCTAGATAATACACAGCAACATTTGCCTGTGTGGCCTAGCATTAAACAGGGACCATTAAACAGTCAGCTCATATCTCTTCTCCAGAATTAAAGTCTCTTTAACTCCTCACATTCTCTTCTCTACTCCAATATATAAACAAGATAATTTTAAGATGTCACTGGGGATTCCTTCATGCACATGCTTCCCCATTAAAATCAGAACTCATAACACATCCTATATCTGGGAACTGTCTTTTTAATGGCTAATTTTATTCAGCGTGTATATGCATATATATATATATATATAAATATATATATATGCACATATATAAAAACAGAGAATGATAATGTTTGGGGTGGGGGGGAGGTTGAAAACAGGGAGAGATTTTGGAAATACGTACAAATATTTGTCATCCTCTCTCAGAGCTGTTGTACTTTGAGAGGCCATTAAAGATGTTATGCTAATCTGGGAGCTTTAAAGAAGCAACAGTAAAACATTTTTAATAAATTAAATGTTCATTTGCCATGATTGCTTAATCAGACTGTTATTTATTTTCATAAAAACCATATAAGTTGGGTTGTGTTCTCCCCAGGGCTTTCTGTTAATGGTGCAGTACTAGAATTGTTTGTTTGTCTGTTTGTTTGTTATTTATTTATTTATTTATTTATTCATTCATTCATTTTTTCCTGCCTTTATGAATTTTATAAACCATTTAAATTTTCTCTTTCCTCATCTCTACACCTACCACCCAATTCTATACATAAATACTTGGAATTTTGTGAACATAAAATTTCCTTGCAGTAGTGTTTTATCAGTGAATTAGAAATAATGACATCAGTCCCGTAAATTCTTCTTCAAATCAGCAATGTATCATATCTGGTGCTTCAAGAAATTGTCTACAGCCCCATAGAGGGAATTTTTGTTTGGTTCTGTTTTTCAGTTCCTGCTGTAGCCATGTGCTGGCATAGTTAGAATGAAGAATTGTTGTTATACTATCATCTCAGGTAGCAGTGTTTATTAGGTGTCAGTGGGAGGTTGAGTGAAATTAAAGGTGAAATAGGTACCTTATTCTTGAAGGGTCATAAGGCACCCATAACAGCCCTTTTGAAAAACCCAACCCTGAAGAAAATTTGAGACTTTTTTTCATTTGAGGTAGAAATTAATGGAATATTGGGTGTCATAAGACCGTGAAACTCTCAAAATAATAATTAAAATATCATTCTGCCATTTGATCTGGTATTTAATCTCCATTTTTTAGTTATTCCCCTGATGGTCTAATACAGTGATGGCTAACCTTTTTTGGCTCCAGTGCCAAAAGTGAGGGGAGCGCAGGGGGTTTGTGCACGGGCATGCCACACCCATAATGCTATGCATGTGACCCAGCACACATGTGCACATGACACCCCCCTCCTTTTGACATGGTTTCTTCACTCTCCCCAGGCTACAGAGGCTTTCTAGAAGCCTGGGGAAGTCAAAAACAGCCCCCTGCCCCTCCCGGAGGCCCTCCAGAGGCTTCAGGAGCATCCCTGAAGACTCCGGATGACAAAAAATGGCCCTAGGGAGAACCTGGAAGTTTGGGAATGGTGACTTCTGGTTTGTCTGTAGGGCCATTTTTTGACCTCTGGAGCCTTCAGAGAAGCCTCCTGAAGGTTCCAGAGAGCAAAAAACAGCCTCAAAAGAAGGCCAAAGTCAGCTGCATGTGCATGGGAGCTGACAGGGCAATGCCTCGTGTGCCCTAACAAATAGCTCCACATGCCACCTGTGGCACGTGTGCCATAGGTTCGCCATCCTGGGTCTAATACATGGTCTGCCCTTGCTTACATGAGTCACTGAAACTCAATTCAGCTAAACGTATTCTAGTCTAGAGTGCAGCCTATTTGCTAAATTTAGAATTCAGCATATTGTATGAAGTCAGACATTGGGATAATTGAATAGAGCACGGGCGTCAAACTTGCAATGTAACATTTCCATCACGTGACATTTTGCAACATTTTTCCCCTTCGCAGAGCTGAGGCGGGCATGGCCTGCGCGTGACACATCCAGCCCGCTGGCCACTAGTTTGACACCCTGAAATAGACCATGGATAAATGTGTGAACACAGCTTCTGAATGCACACATAGTACAAAGTCCAGTCGTAATGTGATTGATTTAGTTTATATTTCATGTAATAAATGAACTTATTTGTAAATCATAGCTTATCATTAAGTAGTCAGCAACTACAAAGGTTTGAGAATAAGTTCTCAAAGATTCTTGATCATCTCTGATGCTTTACAATTTCAAGGCAAAGTTATTTTTAACAATGAGATACCATGTGGGAATGCTGGATAAAATAATAGATTATGCTTCTGAGTAAAATCCCTGAGTGCTATAAAATTATATTCATAGAGTTAAGATGGGGATTTAGGATGCTCCTAAATCCCATGCTACTCCTGTTTGGTAACTGTAATTTCACTTCTGCAAGATGCAACTGCAGTGTAGTACACTGTTGACAGCATCCAGTATGTAAAGTTTCTAACTATACAGAAATCTTTAATTTCATTCTTCAGCAAATAGTAATTCTATAATCCTTCCAAGCAATTGCTGTTGAGAAGACCACCTGCTTCTGTCATCATTTGTTATTATTTTCTGAATCTAGGGACTGATAATTTGCCATCCTCTCTTCCCAAGCTATGGATATTCGCCTTATGATCTAAAAATTTTGATTTTACAAGACTTAATTCAGTACAGACATGCATAGAATTTATTTACATTATTTATATTTAAATACTTTGTTTATAAGCTGTTATGCAGTTTCACCCAAGAGTTTTCAAACTATGGATTGGGAGACACACACACACATACACACACACACACACACACACTATATGAGGCTTGCTCTGGCAAATTAAAAGTACTATCAAAATATGATCCTGCCTTTGTCCCTTACTTTACCTATACAAGTCCCAGTTTGGTATATATAGATTACTATTTAATAATTAAAATCAAGTGCTATATTTATTTTTTCTCAATGAAAACATAAAACATATTCATGGGGGTGGGAATCACCCAAGATCATTTATTATTTTGAGATTATGGTACTGCAGAGTTTACCCATTTCTCCTCAAAAGCTGAAGCACAAACCCTCTTGAAAACTTTCTGAATTTTCTTTGTGAAATTCACCAAGAGATTTTACTAAGACTTAATATTTTCACAATAAATCGTATCTAGATAAGGCTTAGGCTTCCTTTTCCTTAGATTGATGTATCTATACTATTTTTTATTAAAAACAAAAGCCATATATTTAGCAAGATATTTATTTCTGCTTATGCTACTTGAATGGAATATTATAACGATACAGTGGGCGGGGAGAAAGAATCACATTCTCTCACTTAAAATGTTGGAGGAAATAAGTGTAATAAATTAATAATAAATGCATCCAACTTAAACAAAAAGCAATATATTACCTACATATTGAGCACTTCCTTCCCTCCCTCCTACTTCCTTCCCTCCCTCCCTCCTTCTTTCCTTCCCTCCCTCCCTCCTTCTTTCCTTCCTTCCTTCCCTCCCTCCCATTTCCTTCCCTCCCTCCCTCCCTCCTTCTTTCCTTCCCTCCCTCCTTCCTTCCTTCCCTCCCTCCCTCCTTCTTTCCCTTCCTACCTCCTACTTCCTTCCCTCCCTCCCTCCTTCTTTCCTTCCCTCCCTCCTTCCTTCCCTCCCTCCATCCTTCTTTCCCTTCTTACCTCCTACTTCCTTCCCTCCCTCCCTCCTTCTTTCCTTCCCTCCCTCCCTCCTTCTTTCCTTCCTTCCTTCCCTCCCTCCCACTTCCTTCCCTCCCTCCCTCCTTCTTTCCTTCCCTACCTCCTTCCTTCCTTCCCTCCCTCCCTCCCTCCTTCTTTCCCTTCCTACCTCCTACTTCCTTCCCTCCCTCCCTCCTTCTTTCCTTCCCTCCCTCCCACTTCCTTCCCTCCCTCCCTCCTTCCTTCCCTCCCTCCTTCCTTCCCTCCCTCCCTTCCTACATCCTACTTCCTTCCCTCCCTCCCTCCTTCTTTCCTTCCCTCCCTCCTTCCTTCCCTCCCTCCTTCTTTCCTTCCTTCCTTCCCTCCCTCCTTCCTTCCCTCCCTCCTTCTTTCCTTCTCTCCCTCCCACTTCCTTCCCTCCCTCCTTCTTTCCTTCCCTCCTTCTTTCCTTACCTCCTTCTTTCCTTCCCTCCCTCCCTCCTTCCTTTCCTCCCTCCACCTCCTTCCTTCCTTCCTTCCTGTTTTTTTTTATTATTTGGGAAGGGAGCTCTTCTTGCTTCCCCCCCCCCCCCTTCTGTGTATATAGTCTGACCTGTTTGAATACCTGCTGTGGCTGAACATGGCTAACAAGGTAATGGAGAAGGGGAAAAAAGTGTTTCGAAAGAGACCCAGAGACATGTTGTCTCATACGTTTTCTGCTACTCATTATTGAAAGACTGAGGGAGATGTGGAAAGGGAGGTGGAAGGAGTCTCTCTCTCTCTCTCTCTGAGTCTCATGGGGCTGCAGAGACATCAGCCTCCGGAAGATTTCACCGATTCATCTCTTGCGTCCTGCAACATTGGTGAATCGTCACCTGCAATTCAAAGTTAAGGGCAAAAAGGACAACAGTGTGGGCTTCTTACTAATGTGACGAACCCACAAATGATATGTGTGTTTATTGAAAGAGGACAATGGCTGTAATGCCAAAGAGACCTTCTCTTATTTTGCTATCTTGAAAAACCCCTCCTCTTGTTAACACTGGCACTAATAGTAATATAAAACAAAATGTGCCTCTGCTTTGAACTGGCTGGATCTTCCTGGCGTTCAGTGAACAAGCCTCCCTAACCTGTCAGCTGTCATGAATATGCGAACACTTTGTTTAAAACTGCCTATAGGAAACATGCCACATGCAGTTCATGGTCTTCCTTTGTTTGAAATCAGATCATACTTCATAGCATCTCTGAGTTGATTGGCTTCCCCATCCCATTAATTTCTAGAAGTAAGACTTGAAAGGGCAGCTTTCTGGCAAGGCCGGTTCGAGTTGTGCCTTTAAATGAATTCCCAGATCACGTAGGCTGGAACTGGATACAAATGAACTATAATCACAAATTGTCAGCCCTGTGTTTTATAATGATCCAAAACAATATTTGAGCCCAGTTTCTTAGCGAACAAATTCCATTACTCAATTAGTATCACCATCATTAAATAGTTAAGCAGCTATCAGCACATACAAGTCTCTAGGACTACCTAGGGAACAAGTACTGGGTGGCCACTTTAAGCACAGAAGAAAACAAATAAGTCATATTTTTTTAAAGGGCTTGGGGAGGGGGGCAAAAGAAAGCAAAATTTTGCAGGAACTTTGCACATGCTAATTTACACATAGATACAAATCTATGTTATCATAACAGAAATAAAATATACCTCACTATGGGGCAGTGGTAGGTTTCAAATTTTTTAGAACCTACTCTGTAGGTGTGGCCTATTTTGTGGGCGTGGCTTGGCAGTCATGTACAGGGTGGGAGTGGCCACCGTTTAAAATGTGGTGAAACTCATTTAACAACGCTCTTGCTTAGCAACCAAAATTGTGATGATAAATTCTTTCTTTCTTTCTTTCTTTCTTTCTTTCTTTCTTTCTTTCTTTCTTTCTTTCTTTCTTTCTTATTTCCTTTCCTTTCCTTTCTTCCTTCCTTTCCTTTCCTTTCCTTTCCTTCCCGTTGGGTCACTGGCAGCGGCGGGCCAGATTTACTTCCAGGTACGCCGGTGGAACCCTCTCTCATCGGTTCTCTAAATTTCACCAACCCGCTCTCGCGAGTAGGTCCGAGCCTGCAGAAACCCACCACTGCTATGGGGGCAAAGATTATGAGCAGGTGAACTTTGCAATTGTTCCTTTGTGGGCATCTTCAAAGCTCCTTCGTTATGGTTTTTTTTTTAATCTTTCTACTAGATTTTGAATAAAATCAGCTGCAAAGAAGACACTCGACATGGCTTCATCCTCTATTTAAAGACAGGGAGGTGGTGAAAAAAATTTAACAGCAGGAGGCGGGAAGGGGAAGGAAATAGTAAAGCAAAAGTGAAAGCTACATCAATGACGATAAAGGTCAAAGTTCATAAAGCCATGTGACATGCTGAGATCCAACAAAAATACGCATATAACTCCATTTTAAGATTTGTAGTCATTTCTATATTCATTTAAATATTGTGAATAACATAATCAAATAAGCTGATTCAGTTTTTTAAAAGTTCTTATAAATGGCACCTTGCCAAAATGTGTGTTTATGTGTGTGTGTGATCAGTCTCAGGTTAAACTGATCTGAAAGTGCCTTGATTTCACTTTAGAAACCACTAGAAACTGGCACTAATATTCATTCTCCCTCATTCCTGTTTCTGAAAACATTTTTTAAAAGATTATAAGGACTTAATACAAACCACATAATGTTTGAATAGAAAGTGCAGTCCTCATTTACCCCAAGCTCTGGATGAATGTTTGTGGACTTTTTAATTTAAAAAAAAAACGAGACTGGAAAATTGTGGCATCAAAAATCTGTTTCTATGAATAAATTGTAAAATGGAACAAACTTACAGTACTCTCGTCTATTAATATATAGTAAGCACTCTCTGTTTGGTGGCTGTGTACCATGGAGTATTCCCCTTCCATTATGCACAATGGGCCCCTAACTTGAAAACAAATATGGGAAAGTGCCTGTTTCCAGAATGTTTTCTGAAAACAGAATGTTTGAATCCTCGAGTCAGAGGCATAAGTCCAATAAAACAAGTCTATGTTTCAAGAACTATTTAGCTTTCTTTGGCTATAGATCCAACATTTTTTATTTTATTTATTTATTTTATTTTAATCACATTTATATCCCGCCCTTCTCCACGAAGGACCCAGGGCGGCGCACAGGAATTTAAAAACATACAAACGATAAATACAAAATTTAAAAACATATTAAATTACAGTCCTATGCTAAAATCAGCCCCGACGGGAGGTTAGGTTAGGCCGGCTTGCTGAAAGAGATGTGTCCTTAGACACTGGCAGAAGAGGCGGAGGTCCGAGATGATACGCAATTCAGGGGGTAGGTCGTTCCAAAGGGCGGGGCCCGCCACAGAGAAGGCTCTTCCCCTGCGTGTCGCCAGACGGCATTGCCCGGCCGATGGCACCCTGAGAAGGCCCTCTCTGTGAGAGCGAATCAGCCGAAGGGATGTATGGGGCAGGAGACGGTCTCGCATATAACTAGGCCCCGAGCCATGGAGCGCTTTAAAGATGGTCGTCAGAACCTTGAAGCGCACCCGAAAGGACACAGGAAGCCAGTGCAGCTCGCATAGGATCGGTGTTATATGGGAGCATCTAGAGGCTCCCGTAATCACCCGCGTGGCTGCATTCTGGACTAACTGTAGCTTTTGAGTGCACCTCAAGGGAAGCCCCATGTAGAAAGCATTACAGTAGTCGAGTCGGGGCGTCACGAGAGCTTGAGTGACCGTGCAGAGGGTAGCCCGGGCCAGTAAGGGGCGCAATTGGCGCATCAGGCGTACCTGAAGAAACGCCCCCTGGCCACGGCCGCCACATGGTCCTCCATGGACAGCCGGGAATCCAGGAGGACACCCAAATTGCACGCCCTCTTCACGGGGGCCGGTGTTTCACCCCCAATGGCCAGAGTTGGAGTAATCTGACTGAACCGGGGTGCCGGAAACCACAGCCACTCAGTCTTGGACGGGTTGAGCTTGAGTTTGTTACTACCCATCCAAAATTAATGCATTATAGTGATGGCTATGCCAGTGATGGCTAACCTTTTTTGTCCTCACATACTGAAAGTGTGTGCATGCATGCCCACACCCATAATACAATGCGCACGTCCCCCTCCCCACACATGCGTGCATGACCCCCCCATGCCCCAGGCCTCAATGAGGCTTCTGGGACCAAACATGGGTTGTGGGGAGGCCGCACCACGCCATGCTCTTCCCCTGTGCATGCCTACACTTACAGGAGTTATGTCGGCCTTCTATTCAGCTTTCTTCCTCTCTAACATTCATCACCATTGTTCAGTGATGCATTTCCTGTCTTTCTAGGATTTACATCTATCTGCTCCTATGAGGCACTTTCTGTTCTTGTTGAATGTATATCGGCGGCTTGTATAGTGTTTTGCAGAGACCCAAAAATCAGCTGGCTGGTGGTGCATGCTTGGTGGAACTCAGTTGGGGCTTGCGTGCTGGCTAATTACAACATTGGAGCAAAGAATCAGGTTTCAGATCAGGCTTAATACGTTTGGTGTAATTTTGATAGCCAAGTATAACTATCAAAACTATCAGAACTATTAAGTCCTCCACAAGCTGCTCTGAAGCAGCTATATTTAAAAAATTTTAACAAACAAGTTATTTTGAAAACAAAAGAGAAGAAGGTTCATTATGTACACATAGATAATACCAGTACAGTATTGAATTTGAACGATTCTACTTTTTGCAACTTTTCTTACCTTACATATTATCCTCTCTTTGCTTCTTTATCTAGAAGAGGCTTAGTTTGCATTTGTTTGTCTACTCTGAGTAAGACAATAAGACTATCCAAATATTTCTGGTTCTACACTGACCACTTTGCATTCATTGGGATATTGTAGAAACTAAGCTTTCTTCTACATGAATTTAGGAAGTGCAGGTGCTGCAACTCCCAGCCAGATAATTGTAGGATGCTTGAGAGTTCTGATAATTCTTGTCTCAAAATGCATGGAAGGTATCTCATGGGAGACACCAACTTTTTCTAACTAGAAAAAAAAAAAGTGTGGTGATAAAAATAATGCTGTATCTTACAATTTTTCAGATGTCTACCTCCACTATATATTTATAGTGGATGGGGCGCGCAATTTGGGTGTCCTCCTGGATACCCGGCTGTCAATGGAAGATCAGGTGACAGCCGTGGCCAGGAGGGCGTTTTACCAGGTTCGCCTGGTACGCCAATTGCGCCCCCTATTGGATCGGGACGCCCTTCGCACAGTCACTCATGCCCTCGTGACATCCCGACTGGACTATTGTAACTCTCTCTACATGGGGCTTCCCTTGAGGTGCACCCGGAGACTTCAGCTGGTCCAGAATGCAGCCGCGCGAGCAATTATGGGTACCACAAGGTACACCCATGTAACACCGCTCTTGCGCGAGCTGCACTGGCTGCCTGTCGTCTTCCGGGTGCGCTTCAAGGTATTAATTATCATCTTTAAAGCGCTCCATGGCTCGGGACCTAGCTACTTGCGGGATCGGATCCTGCCTCATACATCCTCACGACCGATTCGCTCCCACAGAGAGGGACTTCTCCGGGTGCCGTCCACTGGACTCTGTCGGCGGGCGACACCCAGGGGAAGGGCTCTCTCTGTGGCGGGCCCAGCCCTCTGGAACGACCTCCCCCCCGATATTAGGACCACCACGGATCTCCGCTCCTTCCGTCTTAAATTGAAAACACACTTTTTCTGCCTTGCCGGCCTGGGATAACTACTCCTCTGTCTTTAGGGTTTTTTGGGGGGTGGGGATTTTTAGTTAATGGGATTTTAGCACAGGAATTAATTTAATCTGTTTTTTAAATTCGTATGTATTTTGTATATTTATTGTTTTTATCCTCCCTGTGCACCGCCCCGAGTCCCTGTGGGGAGAGGGAGCGGTTAATAAATTTAACTATTATTATTATTATTATTATTATTATTATTAAGATGCTTGAAAATTTATTTTGAATTTTTGGGTGATGTTTTTGAATTTACATCATTATAAGTCCAAAGGAAAAGAGTGTGTATGTGTGTCAGGCACAAGTAACCAGACCTTACATTTAAATTTCAAGCCAACTACCTCATTACATTCTGCCTATTATACAGGAATCTTCTCAGATTGCCATCCTTAGCCTGGGAACAGATTGTCACGGTTCTATGGAGTTTAAAGAGCACCATTTCTGGACTTCATGTAGCTGCGCAAGAATCCAAGGCTAATTCCACTCTATACTTCTTCTCTGCCTGGTGTATTGATGTTGTTGTTTTGTGCTACATATCATTTCCTTAGCCAGAAGTCTTCTTGGTTTACCCATTTCACAATCTGAAAAAGCCTAAGTGAAATCTTTTATAAGGTGCTTAGATGAGATTTAATTGAAACGTGGATGGCAAGAATCCTGCAGTTGACATATCATTGAAATTATTTTTGACTGATGAAAGACAAGTCAATATACAAACTTTGTACACTCGTTAACATTTTACAAACATTATTTTCTCCTCTCAAAAAAACAAAAAGGAGATTTTTCCATCAATTTGATAAGCAATAGAAAGAAATGAGACTTTTTTTTCTATATACCACTTAAAGAAAAGAAATCAGGCATGTAAATGCTCGTGTGGCAGTAGACTGATAATTTTTTCAAATTTCAACATGGCCATACTTCATAGTTATCTCAACTAGTTGAACTACTTGAACTGGCAAGATGGGACTCATTACAATTTTCTTCATTCACATTCCAGTTATGAAAGCAGGATGTACAGATGGTGCTTTTTTAGGTACTTCACTGTCACTCAGACCTTCTCTCACATTTGCATAGATTTTTTAAAAAGACACTTACATAATCATGTATTCTCACACTGCAACCTTAAAAGACCTATTGTTTCCTAGGCATTGCAATACAAGTTAGCATGCTCAAGTCAGAAACACTGCTGAATCAACAAGGTGGGAAGTGTAATTTGTTTTTTTTATATATTACCTTGAAAATGCTTAAATTATATAGCAAAAGCAATAGCACTTAGACTTATTTATCACCTCATGATGCTTTATCACATCCACTAGGTGGTTTACAATGTCAGCATATTGCCCTCAACAATTTGGGTCTTCATTTTACTGACCTTGGAAGAATGGAAGGCCGAGTCAACCTTGAGCCTCATCAGGGTTGAACTCCAGGCTGTGGGAAGAGTTTGCCTGCAATTCTGCATTTTAATTACTGCACTACCATGGCTCCTATATACATATTCATTCATAGTGCACATTTTTCCCAAATGTAAAATGCTATCCCATTGAAATGAAAACCAAGAGTGCATAAAGGTCACCAGTTCTTTGCCTTTAGACAATAACTGATACATTGTGCTTGTTGTCCCAACCCCCGTCCATTGCAGCACTTATCCATTTTATCAGAATAGAACTAGACTTTGATACCAGAAAATCATCTTGGTTGCAGAGAAGAGCAACCAAGATGATTAGGGAACTGGAGACTAAAACATATGAAGAACGGCTGCAGGAGGTGGGTATGTCTAGTTTGATGAAGAGAAGGACCAGGGGAGACATGATAGCAGTGTTCCGATATCTCAGAGGGTGCCACAAAGAAGAGGGAGTCAAACTATTCTCCAAGGCACCTGGGGGCAGGACAAGAAGCAATGGGTGGAAACTAATCAAGGAGAGAAGCAACTTAGAACTAAGGAGAAATTTCCTGACAGTTAGAACAATTAACCTCTGGAACAGCTTGCCTCCAGAAGTTGTGAATGCCCCAACCCTGGAAGTCTTTAAAAAGATGTTAGATAGCCATTTGTCTGAAATGGTATAAGGTTCCTGCCCACGCAGGGGGTTGGACTAGAAGACCTACAAGGTCCCTTCCAACTCTGCTATTGTATTGTATAAAAAGACAAACCTAGAACAGTGATTTGTTATTCAACTATTCATAAAGAACTGTGCAGGACAAACATCAAGAGTTGTCATTGCTGGGTGCCCAGTAAAACAAACTTCTTAGATCACAGAGTCTCTAATATTTCTTTATTTGATTTATATCGCTGCTATTTTTCACTGTTGTTACTGACTATTCAATTATGCTAACATAGACATCTCTCAGCATTAACATCTGACCTATTGAAAGTGGTCTTAAACAGAGTCAAACTATTCTCCAAAGCACCTGAGGGCAGAACAAGAAGCAATGGGTGGAAACTAATCAAGGAGAGAAGCAACTTAGAACTGAGAAGAAATGTCTTGACAGTTAGGACAATTAATCAGTGGAACAGCTGTCTCCAGAAGTTGTGAATACTCCAACACTGCAAGTCTTCAAGAAGATGTTAGATAGCCATTTGTCTGAAATGGTATAGGGTTTCCTGCCTAGGCAGGGAGTTGGACTAGATGACCTCCAAGGTCCCTTCCAACTCTGCTATTGTATTGTATTTCTATTTTTCTTAACATTGAGAGTGATACCAATGTATAAATTTGTGATGAAAACAGTTTTAAAGGATTGGGACTGTCATGGAAAAGCTCTGATTTTTGGCCTCTCTGCCCAAAATTAAATCACGGAGTGAACTCTCAACACACATTGAAGCAGTACCTATAAACTAATTACAAGTATCCCTTTGAATTGTACCTGGAATTATTCTTTAGCTTTACTAGCTCTCAGTGCCATCAGGATATCCAGTGACAACCCCTCCAATCCATCCAAAAACACACTCATAACATTCTCACTCAAAGAAGAACCTTTCCCTGCTGCTCTTACAAACTGATCAAGGAATCCCTTTCCATTCACCCCCAGTCCCACCAATTCTCTCATTTGTTAGTCACATGAAGGGGAGAATCAGGCTTCAGCAGGAAACCCTCAGAGACAACTTAGCCAATAGATGGGATCCATGATAAAATGGATTATGAAAATCAACTTCTTCTTTCCCAGAACTGCCAGCAGAAAAGGCAAAATGGCCTCCATGTAGAGAAAGAATCCACAATGGCCTGCCACTCTACTGTTACCTCCTCCTTTGCCCAGTCAATGCCAATATCAACACCTCCAAAATGCCAGCATCCTCTCAGATGGAAAGCTGCCAGGGTCATATAGCATCACAATGGGCAGAGGACCTCCATCATCAACCTGAAGTTGGAGTCTGTCAACATCATTGACCAGCTACCAGAAATGACCTGTCCTCCACCCAAACTCCATAGAAGGAGGAATATCCGCAGCAAAATCCTGCCCAACACAAAACTGCCCCAAAGTGTGAAAAATTCTCAACCATGTCAGGCATGATCAGTGCAACAAGCATTGCCTGACTCTTGCCTCTCTTCTTTAGCCCAGACAGGTGAAAAACTAGTCCAACACCAATCAAGATATATGTCAACCTAGGCATATCTTTTGACATTTATTGAGCACAAACACATTAATACATTAAAACAAGGATAGTCCATCTATGACTCTATAGCTGAGGATATATAACTGGATTGCAATTAATAGGATTACCTAGACACCTATACATAGAAACATACATTTTATGCAAATGACATTTTTGTCTGGGGGAGGGGGAGGAGGAAGAAAATCTATTTCCTCGTTTTGAGCATTGTATAAGCAATCATCCACTTCTCATCCTGATTTTGATTTAAACTCCAGGGACTCATGAAATATCACAAAGACACCTAATCTCTTACCAATATCTAATTATATACTTTCTTGTAAATACTGTCATTAATGCAGTTTACCTAAG
This sequence comes from Rhabdophis nuchalis, assembly GCA_039707465.1. Taxonomy (NCBI): domain Eukaryota; kingdom Metazoa; phylum Chordata; class Lepidosauria; order Squamata; family Natricidae; genus Rhabdophis; species Rhabdophis nuchalis. The sequence continues at coordinate 60,150,351 of CM077643.1, read as the reverse complement.
AATTTGCTTATCTAAACAATGTTATTCATTTCAATTGGGCTACTCTACCCATTCAAAGTTTTAATGTTCAAATCCAATATGCACAGACGTGTCATCTTAGCATCACATCTGATTTTTCCCTGTTTTGCATTCTTCTCATTGAAATTCAGACTTCTATCATAGTGGGTACTTTAGTCATTATTTCTTCAATATTAATGTCATTATTTTCTTATAGCTCCCATTGTTCTGTGGCCCTTGTCTAATCCCATATGTAGCATGTTTATTAGATGTAATATTTTATCTCTCAGCCTCAGCCTCTGACACTATCATTTCATTCTTGTTTCAGTAAAAATGATCTCCTTTATTCTCTTCTACACCCCCATTGTCTGCACCATCACCATCAGCCCTGACAAGAGCTAATAGCTTTCTTTATCAGAAGAGAAAGTTAGTGAGGTGTCCATCCAAAATACAAAATGAACTGTAGGTATTTGTTCTTTAATTCAATTTGTGCATAAGCCCAAGGCTAATCAAGTTATTTCATAATAAGAGAAAGGAACTGGACATCTTCCCCTAACTTATTTGTTCCCCTTTTCATATATAGGCATCCAATCATTCTGCCTTTACTGTTTGTTAACCTCAGAAGCTTACACAAATGCAGATATTGTGCAAACAAAATAATGCAGTAACAAAGTCTCACTTTTCAAAAAATCAGGGGAAATTCACTCTCTCTTCCCTTTAATCATGCAGTAATAGGTAGAAATGCTAACTGACAGCAACACAATATTAGTTGTTTGATGAGAGTGACTCCATGGGCATAAATTCCAGATGGATTTCCTGGGACTTCACATACTTATTAAAAATTTAAAAACACATACACACAGTGCATTCTATATCGAAACTATAAGTAGTTTTTGAGTGTTTAAAGACAGAAGTTGAGGTTTTTCTTCCTGACATCTTTGAAATGTATACTTTTCCACATATTCCTAGCTGTCAAGCAAGAATTAAGGGTGGTTTTTTTTAAAAAAACTACAACTCTGGCAAGCATCTCCAAACCTTTTAACTATTGAGATTTGAGAAAGGATGCCTAGAAAAAGGAATGCATATCTCTGTGTAAGAAAATAAAGCCATAGGGGGGCTGTAGCTGAATAGCAGAGCAAATCCTTTGCATACAAAAGATCTTCAGTGTGTCTGAGAAGAACTGGGAAAGACCTACATTTAAACCTCTGGAGACACAGTGCAACCAACAATTCTGAAGTAGACAGACATCTAACTAGTTATCAACCCTTTTATAAAAATAATGTCCTCTTTTCCAGTGTGCTAAAGGATGTGGGGTGGTTTACAAAGATCCTTAAAAGTAAGCCCCATTCAACTTTCATTGGATTTTACAGACTTTTCCATTAAACAGAAGCCCTGTTCAGAAGCTGCATGTCCATCTGAGCATATGCAGGGGTATGAGGAGTAAAAAAAAAAAAAGCCACATATATAGCCATGATCTTTATTCTATTCAGTGCTTGTGTTTCAGATGAGGAACTGTAAGTGTAATTGTTTGAAGGTAAGTATAATTCTTCCTGCAATACAGGGATTAAAAAAAGCAGAGAGGTAGATGCATGTTCCTGGAAGCAAAAATACAACTCCTCTTCAGATCATTCAGTTGAACACCTGTGAAGTCAGAGAAAAGGGGGAACATGCCATCCTAGTTTGAAACTGATCATGTCTTTCTGGTCAGAATTATTTCTAGTAGCTATGGTTAGGGGAAATTCCTGTGTGCTCCATGCACCACTTGAGAAATTAGTTTCACACTTGTGTGAAGGCGCACCATTGCCATTGTTTGTCAGAAGAATTGATTTATTTCTAGCTTGGCTATGATATATTTGAAACAGCAGTAACATTGGTACTTTCTTGGAAATGTTGTAGCTTTTGTGGAAGGTCTACTGAAACTTTTCAGGAACTTCTGCCTCACCACACATCCTGGCTCCAGGGAAAGGAGGTTTGAGGTTTTTACAGTCCCCTTCATAGGAACAACTGTTCTTTTCTGTTGTTTTTTTCTTCTTCTTTATGTGACCAGACAAATGCATCTACAACAAGTAAGGGGCTAGATGAGGCACACATAATTTATTTTATTTCGTTTTTTGTATGTGATAGAGATAAGGTGCTTTCTATTACTGCAGACTCTATAGACTATTCAAGGCAGTGAATAAATGATTTGCTTTGTTCCTTATTCACAGTAATTTATTGGAAGACTGGAAAGAAAAATCAGACATTTTGGAAGTGCCCTGCATAGCATATTCAGATATTCAATGAATAGTATCCTGAGTCTCAGTGAAATGAAAGCATGTGGGAGAACTAGACAACATTTTTTTAAAACCTGTGCATAGGGTTTCAAGAAAACCTGAATAGCTTCTTGAAAAGGATTCAGGCTTTCCTTCCTTGTTGTGTTGTGCTTCCAATCTAAATTAGACCCATGTTTAGAGCATAGTAGTAGAGATCATGATATGTATCCTGAAAAATAAGATATTAAGCTGCCCATTGAAAAGTTTAAAATGAATTGTATAAAAGCCTGCTGGATGAACTTGGGCTGGTCACTCTCAGCCCAACTCAGCTTACAGAGTTGTTGTTGTGGGGAAAATAGGAAAAGGAAGGTGTGTTGGATATGTTCATGGTTTTGAGTTATTTGTAAAAAAAAACAAAAAAACATAAAGGCAAGATTCAAATAAATAAAATAAATCCCATACGGCAATCTTGATAATTACCATGACCATAGAATGGACACACATAAACTCATTTGGTGATAGGCAAGATTCTGCGTGGAATTAAAATCTATTCTTTTTGTATCAGGCTTCTGACTCTGAGACACACTTGCTTTTTCCTATGCAGAAAAAAACATGTAATGAATTCTTCTAGATAAGGGTACTTAGCATTGCCCTGACAAAGGTTTCAAAGCACACCTAAATATTTTCCATTGTTTAGAGTCACCTAGGAGTAAATCTCAACATAAAATTTCAAGTTTATTATAATTAACCCCACTGAAAAAATTAAATAGAAGATACAGTTCCTTTGTTGAAAGCAAACAGAATTTGGAGGACTATAGATATTTTTTTCTCTGGGCATAGGGTACATGTGTACATTTTATTTGCTTATTATCAGCAATCTTATTCTGTGGGTTGAACAGGAGGGACTGAAATGATGTGAAATCAATCTATTTTTACTATTGTCATTGTTGCTCCTTGACCAAATACGAGACAACTGGGGTTGTAGACGAGAAGAATCAGAAAAGAAAAAGAGAGGAGAGGGAGAGAGAAAGAGAGAGAAGCAGGGGGTCTGAAAGAAAAATAAAGGAAAAGGCCAGAAAACACCATCCCAGTGGTGATGGATAACTAAACTGAACCTGTCAGGATGGTATTATGTAAATTACCAAGGCAGCCAAGCAATGCACTTATGATTACAGAGAAAGGCTGTGAACAATGCAGTAGTCCCCAGATACTATGATGCCTTGTTATTTTTCTTCCCTCCAACTACCCTTGGGGTGGATTCTTCCTGACCCTGGTCCTTGAGGGGGGAAAAACTATCCAAGAAATATCTTTTAGTGAGAGGGAGGGGAGAGTTTAGAAGACATCTATGATATTTGTATAAGCTAGCCTGTTCTTCTGTCTTGGGTAGCAAACACCTCCTAAACACAACAAGCCAATTCCATTTAGAATAATGCTAGTTTTATAATCATGATCAGTGCCTCATAAATAGTATTAATTCTCCCTTAATTTTTTTTTTTTTACGTGCAAGCTGTATTTTGGGATTAGAGTGAAAATTTTGCATCACGTGACACTTTGAGGGCATCAGTTTTCATGGCTCAGGAAAAAAAAAAACCTTTTTAATAACCTGTTAAGCCAAGCAGGCTTCATATTAGTCAGTTAATAGGAGGACTTCTGAAAAGCTTTCTGTTGTAATGTAAGCTCCCTGCAAATAAAAATTGCTTCTGTTTTATTCAAAAGCCCTAATATTAATGCACGGAAATAAATTTAGTGCTATGCTAAATATAGTAATTTAGTAATCTTCTGGGTTTGATAAGGTTTTCTCTTCTTTTTTTCAATCAGATTTTTAATTTTTATATTCTTTATACATATCACTATGTGAATGGTGTGGTATCTGGGCATCATACATTTCAGTAAACATAAATATAATCTTATTACTCCTAACTATTACATTTGATTTCCATTATTTCATATTATTTATACATGCCTTTTGTTATTACCCTTCATTTCTGAACCTTCTTTCTGTCCTTTTATATATCTTAACATTAGTATATAATTACTATTATTCCCCTCTATTTTCTATCCCTATGTTAACTTTTCCTCCCCTTCATATTGCTATAATATTCAAAGACATGCTTTTCATCTATTTTGTTATTCATATTTCCTTAATTAAATCATAATTTCATCCTTCATTTTTCCATTATTCAATATCTCCGTATACAGTTTTAAGACTAATAAAAAAAAATTTACACAACGTAATTTCATGGTTCTCTGTCTAGATGGTCTCTGGTGATGAGCCGAAAGGCAGAGAGGGAAACAGTATGTCTCCTCCCTTAATGGGGCCCTAACAGGAAGTTGTGAAAACAATTATCTATACTAAATACTCCTGTCTTAGCTGATGCAATGGGTAGAGCCTGGTTAGGCTGTATTGCTAGGCTTCTGCCTTGGATGCATTGCAGCCCTGGTTCGAATCCCAGTGGGGTGTGGCCAACTGATGAGAGCTAATAAGCTCGAAATAGATCTATCTTGGTCTCTCAAATTTAAATTTATTGATCCGCTCATAAAACTAACACACACACACACACACACACACACACACACACACACACACGTATATCCATTGTTTAATTCTAACATTTCACTGCTATTCATATTTTATATATCTTTAGTAGTACAATTATTCAAATTTAATTTTCCAATTCTTCATATCTATTTATATTAAGATATTATCCTAATATCTCTTACTGCTAGAAGAATTGTACAACCTGTATAATTCTAATATTAATGCACATTATTGAAATTCATTCCTAAAGATAGTTTTACCCTATTTTCCCTTTTCCATGATCTCTTATCAACCTCTGAACCTTTAATCTAATTTTCCTTTCAGTTTTCTTCCCATATTTGTCCCTTAATTCTTTCATTTGTTCTATTTGATTATGCAATCTAACTTTTTCTCCCATCCCTACCTTTTCCCACTGTCTAACTCCAGAACTATCTATTCCACATCCTATCCCTTTTCCCTGTTCCCTTCCTGTTTCTCCCATTCCCTTTTTAGGTCTTTTACATTATTTTCCTCCTTTTTTAATTCCTTAATCACTATTAGTTTTAGTAACATCTCCTCCTTGTTATCTTCTTCTTGCTTATTTCTCCCCGTTTCCCCCTCTGTTTCTTCTGGTGGCTCCTTTCTTTCTTCATTGTCCATTATTCTTTGTATTATATTTTTCAGTTTTTGTTCTATATGATCAAATATTTTCTTAATGCTTTGAAAAAACTCCATTCCATTTAGGTTCGCCTCACTTCTGTCTTATATTGCATCTGTATCTCTTTTTTTAGTCCACTGTCCATAATTCATTAATTCAAAAAGCAAAACTTTTAAGTCACAATTTTAAATGTTTCATCAATAGTCAGTCCAATCAATTTAAATTCACCAGGAGGTTATTTATTTATTTATTATATTTATACCCCACCCTTCTCCAAGCGGACCCAACGCGGCACATCTCCACATTATCTACATCTCTTCAATTTACTTTATATATTCAATAGTATTCAATGCTGTTCGGGGACTCTTAACTGAAGTCCTTTAGTTAATAATCCAATCCCTAGTGGTCTCAGAGTAAATCCTTGTCCAACAAATATTTCCAGATTTTTTTAAATAGTTATTTCCAAGCTTGTATATTTCTCTTTTCATCAGCAGATGGCATTCTCACTTCTGTCTGCTTCAGGCTCTGCAATGTTGTTAACAGTTCCAATTTCAATTATTTTAAATTATAAATCCAATAATTTAGCAATATTTGTAAAAAGGAATTTGGGACTTTAATTCCAGCATTTTAAAATGCTCTCAATGTCATGTCTTTTAACTTTGAGAACCAAGTTTCTATTTATCATTTAAAAAACATTTTTCCTCCTTCAATTCTCTGATATTTTTCTTGTGTACCTAGTCGCCGCTTCAACAAATAGCTTTAAATATGTTTCCCCTTGGATTCCTGGGTTCAACTTCCAATTAAAAAATATTTTCTCACCCAGATCACACTCCATTCATTTTCTCCACCCCACCACCGTATTGTGTATTCAGGCTGTCCTCGGCTTCATGGCAGCCATTTTTACTACCATTGTTCCTCGTCTTCAGATGAGGGGGCTTTCCAAGTCAGGGAGGAGAGATGCAGCTCTCCTCTACTTGCCCAGTGGTTCCCTTTTACTTCACCACTCCTTCAGAGTGACTATGGTCCAAATTCAGACCCTCCATTGTGGGGAGGTCAGAGCTGACTGTCGAGGTCATGGATCAGGCTTCCAAAGGCATCAGAAGTACAACCAGGAGTCAGGATTGATAAAGTTTTCTGATGCTGGAGGTCATTATTCAACAAAATATGATTTTGAGTGATGACAGTAAAAAGAAAAATAAATACTACAACTCTAAGAAGAATCTTGAAATGTGCAAGAATGTTCACAAGAACATCTCGTAGAATCCTATATAAGAGCATAACAATCTTGAAGAGGTATTTTGAGAAGAGGTATTTTGAGACGGGATGAGTATAGTGAAGGATATACAATGTAGATATGTAGATAGTAAATAAAATGAATGTATGGAGCAGTGGCAGTTATGGGGAATTGATAAATGTAAGATATAGACAAACAGAAATAGCTAGAATATCTGGAATGTAGTAGATGGTATATGATGTTACTTGATAACTGTATATATATAGGGGGTGAGTTACTTCCAGTTATATCTATGTAGTTTTGTCTTGTCAATGTCTTATTTATGTTCTTTTTTCTGTTACTAATTTACAATAAAACTATATTTTTTTAAAAATAGAAGGGGGTCTGGCAAGGGATCATGTAAGACTTGGAGTTTTCATGCAATGAGACTTAGTGATCTCTTCATTTGATGAAATGAGTTGATCTGACAAAAAAAATGATATATTTTTGAAAAAACATATTTTGATTTTAAATTTGTTTGGAGGCATGGGTGCCATTCAAGAATATGGTAACTTGTGCCATGTGATTAGAGACTACACATTACAAAAGCAACAAACAAATAAATTCTATTTACTGCTTTAAATTTAACAATAGTGTGGCACCTCAGTCAAGACTGGGATTATCACATTTGGTTTCAAATACCTAAAATTTTCCAACAGTTTAAATTTCAGAAGCTTCACTGCTGCTAATTATTAATATTGTTGTTTTTGCTGTCATCACCATTATTCATAGTGCACTTTTCATCAAAGCATATAACAAACTACCAATGCAAAACTAATTAAAAATTCAGGATGTCAAAGACAATCAGTAAAACAAATATTCACTCAATAAATTTACAAAATTTGTACAAACATAACAACTAAATAAAAATTAATCAAAGTATAGTAACCAAATTGGCAAAACCAACTAAATATATATCCCTGTAACTTATTAAAATTACCAATAAAATAAATCAATGAATTTTAAATGTCAGTATGTCACTTGCCTGGGTAAGGATGAAATTTCACAGTCAGACTTACAATGTGGTCTATTTTGTCTGCTAAAAGTATAGACACACGTGAATAACAGAAGAATTATCTTTACCATTGGTAACTGATTAAAGAAAAATACCTTGTATGTTGGATAAGGGAATCCGGAATCAAAGTGAACAGAAATAAATTTAATCTGCATACTTCTCATCTCGATTCCAATCCAGTCATAACTTTACAAGGATGTTAAAACAAAAACAAAAACCAAGACGAGCTGCAAGAAATGCTGGGATTGGCAATATTTTTGGGGGTGGGGTCTGGACCTGTGGACCTGTGCATGTCTTGATGTCAACACAATGGATCAGGGTGAAAAATATACTGCCCCAATTGTAGTATTTTGAGGAAGGCACCTCTTTTTGGGAAGGAGTTATATATTTCAGAGGTTTCACATATGTATCTTCTTAGAGAAAAATGTGAAACAAACTTTTGAGAATGGTCTTCATGGACCACTATCTATAATGTAACAGAACATTTGAGGGCATCAACGGACTATATATTTAATAATGTTATGCTAATATGCCTCTCTTGATTTAATGAATTAATAATATGTTATGGATCTTTATAGACAGTAATGCATATTACTCTATTAATTTTGACATGTGATTAACTAATTTCACTGCATTTGATGGCTCTTTGACCTGTTCTGCTAGTGAAGATCCAGGAGATAGGTCTCAAAATACTGTCAGTGCTTCTTCTCTATGGATATTCTCAATCATCCAGGTTAACACTACCTATCGCCTGTTTACAATGTAGTTCTTGCAGCAGTCCCAAGAAGACTCCACACATTCAGATTCAGAAAACTCTGAGGATATAGCTAAATCCCCAAATGGCCTCAATGACTCTCAGGGAGCTAACAACCAGCCCTCAGAATGCTAAGGACTAAATGACTGCAAAGAATATAAATCCTTTCATTTTCCACCAGTTAATTAGAACTGAAAAAGCTTCTTGGATGAGAAGTGAAACATTTTCAAAGAAAACTTCAAGAAAGTCCAGTTGTGTTTTGGAAAAATATACCCTTGGGACTCAGTCAGAGGTATTCAGCCGGTTATCTCCAGTTCGGGGCGAACTGGTAGTGGTGGCTGCAGGAGGCTCCGCCCACATACCCCAACATAATGCACAGCCTTGTGCACATGTGCAGAAGGTGGTGTGCATGTGCAGAAGGTGGTGCGTTTGAGCAAAGTGTGAACGCATGTGTGCATGCTCACATTTGCGAACCGATAGGGAAGGTAAGTGAATCCCGCCGCTGGACTCTGTGCTTCTTGCTGCAGACATGATAACTGGACAGCTGTGTTACTCTATGTTGGCAAATAGGAATCTGCAGCACTTTTTCTGACTAACACAAACTGATTACATGAAATAAAAATAATGGCATGCAAATAAATCAGCTCTTATTGTTCTGATTAAAAAAAGAATTCCCAATACTGGGAAATGTGTGTGTCGGTATTTGTTTGTCTGTACTGGTGTGCATTGTATATACAGTTCTGTATATACTTTATGACCCATAGGGGCTCCTTTCTCTCCACTTTACACAGTGGAAAGGTCTAATCTAAAGGAAAAGTCAGTTGAGCCTCTCACACACACATCACACATCAAAAGTCATACATTGAAATATTTATGGAATGATTGCCTTCTCAGCAAGTTCTGTCAAGGGAAAAAGAATGGTTTGTTTCGGTCTGGTTTGTTTGGGAATAATGTTCTCTTTTAGCTATACATTATGCAGATCGCCAGCATCCACTGAAACTGGAAAGCCTCATTTCTCTGATTATAAAGAATTCCACCACATATCCTAGTTGGGCTAAATTATTATATTTAGATCAACGTTTCTCAACCTGTGGGTCACGGCCCCTTTGGAGGTCAAACAACCCTTTCACAGGGGTCACCTAAGACCATTGGAAAACACATATTTTCGATGGTCTTAGGAACCAAGACACCAATTTTATGGTTGGGGGTCACCACAACATGAGGAATGGTATTAAAGGGTCAGGGCATTGGGAAGGTTGAGAACCACTGATTTAGATGATAGTAGCATGAAATCCAGCTATCGTTTTCTGTTCCCCAAAAAAAAAAAAAAACCCAGGCAGCTCTACACATTACTGGAGCAGTTGTTTTTTGTTTTAACTGGGCTGGGGTTTATAAAAAAATAAGTTTCCTTCAGGATACTTCCTGAAATAGCCATGTGAAATCAGAACAATAGTAGAAATAATTCGGCTGCTTCATCTGGCCCGGTCAGATGATATTTCTTAAGGATAGTGGGGGGAAAGTTTTAAAAACTGCAAAATGGCAAATCTGCTCTAAGAAGAAGATTGTTAAATGGTCCAGACATAGTGAGGCCTACACTTCTCCAGGCTTAGCAGATGGTGACTCTTCCAAACTTAAGACAGGGTCCCCTCTGCCACCTACTGTCTGATCTTTTTTAACAAGATTGAACCTGGGATTTCCGGATGCAGAACATGTGCTCTACCCCTGAACTATGCTCTTCCCCCATCTGATTACAGATACCCTTAGCAAGTTTTGTCATTTGGCCTTAATCAGACATAGCAATATCATGAAATTGCAAGGGGGAAAATGCCTGACCATAATTTGTTCTGTGAACTGATCGAGAAAATAAATATATGTATCTTTCCAAGTGTATTTCATACCAGGATTCACCATTTTTATTGGGCTGATGACATTGCTTGCCTGATAAACGACTACGCTGTATTTTATGCAGAACATTAGAAAATATTATTCTAATGCTTTCTCCTGGCCTCAGAAATCTTCAAATCTATGGAAACAAGATTTGGCTACCTTTGTAGTTATACAGTTACATTCCAAGACAAGGCAATGCCTGACCCTGTGTTGAGCCTCTGGGCATGATCGCAATGCAAATCCCAAATAATAATCATTAACCTTAACGGCTGATTTTATTTTAATAGGAGTTTCTTGGAGTAAATATTGTAAACTATGTACAGCAATCTCCTTTCCAGCAATGCTATGGGCAGCCTCGTGGGACTAGCAGGGAAACTTGATAACTGACACTTGTGCAGGTTGAAATTGGAAAATGCATTTCATTTGTATGTCATTATCTAATTGAGAACACAGACCTTTAAGGAAACCACGACAGAAAATGGACACCTTGTTAAAAAAAAATACTGTAGTTGAGATTAGACCATTTGATTTCATGCAATTTATAGAACTGTGTCTGTAAACATACTTATTGTGATTGTGGGTTTGGGTATATGCATGTGTTGTTATATAGTTTTATATGTGTATGTGTGTCTATGTGATGCAAAAGATGTCACTGCCTCCCAGCCTTCTGCCATGTGTGACCCCGGGAACAGAAAGGGAAATTAGACAAGTCCTTAAGCTGCTTTCCTGCTGGTTACAATGGTAGAGATTTTTTTTCTTTAAAAAAACCTGCAACAATTTCAAACATGACTCTCCCACATCTCCGCCAGTCGGACTGTAAGTGATGAGAGACAGTGAGGCTGGATTTGTCAGAGAATAGCAACAGAGCAGCTGCATTGTTCTTCCAAACTCTTGAAATACTGTAGGTGAATTGCCATCAACTTCCATTCACTTGAAGCAGGACTCCCAAATCTTGCTTCCAAAAATGCCATGCTTGTGTCAAGTACTTATAGATTGTAAAAAAATGGAAGAGTGCCTGCACCTTGATGAACCATGCTCCCATTTTATTTTTAAAGTATGCATAGAAAGGAAAGCATGCAGCATAAACAGCATCATGTTTGTGTGGGGAGAGAGGGAATTCCCTTAGAAAATAAAATGGATTTTGTGCGGTATTAGTTGCCTACCAATTGAAGCTTTTTGTAGCTTAAGTGTGAAGAAGCCAGAGAGAAAGCCCTCGGTGGATGATTTCAAAGAATGGAGAGAATGACATATAAAGTATTACCACTGGGACCTGAATTGTAAGCCACTTGGAGATTAAAAGTCATTTCGAAGGCTTTGAATTCGAATCAGAAGTAGCAAAGCAGCCAGAGTAGTGTCTTTTAACACTAGCAAAATAATATAATTCAAGTAGCCTGTGCCAGTCAGAATCCTGGCAGTAGAATTCTGTAACAACTGAAGCTTCTGAGCCATCTTCAAAAGCAGCCTCAGATATCCTGCATTATAATCATCCAGTTGGGAGATTACCAAGTCATGGGTATCTGTGGCCAAATTATTGCTGTCCGGGAGAGAGCAAAGCTAGTGAATTAGCTGAAGATTTAACATTCTCCATTCTGTTTCTGTGACCAGTACAGTCTCCAGTGAAGAAGCTGAGTTGACCCCACACACATACAAAAAGCCATGTTGCAAAAAAATGCTGTTTTCAAAAAGAATGTTTTTGTAGTTATTTGTATGTTAGGTTCTTGTATTCTTGTATGGTTGTCTTACTCAACAACCTTTGATCTAAACTCCTTCATTTCATGTTGTTAGGATTGAGTTTTGTTTATTGACTGTCCTCCAGCCTCTTGAAGATTTAGAACAATAAACAAATTCAGTATTACAATCTCCATCTAAAGCAGGGGTCCCCAACCTTTGCAACTTTAAGTCTGAAGTCCTTCAGACTTAAAGTTGCAAAGGTTGGGGACCCCTGATCTAAAGGACAAGGAGAAACAAATCAGGCTATTGGTAATATAGTTCTGAGGGCTAAGGCTAGCTCAAGATATACAGTAAACTGCCTGATAATAAACTGCAAATTTTATCATTTTTCCTATTCAGCTGTGAGGCATAAAAGTTGAAGTGGCCATTTTGGGCCACTAAGAAAATTCTACACATTCTTAGCATGAATAGTACAAATACCATACAAGTAAATATAAACTGAATTTTTCTGCCTTTTCAAGAGATTCTAAATCAGTTTTGTGAGGTGGCCACATTCTATCTGACCATAGTACATAACTGGAAGGCATTGCAACCCAAATTTTAAGCTGATATTAAGAGGCTTCATTATATATGCCCCCTATCTTCTGAGGACCATAACATCAGTTTAGTGGGAATAGCTAGTGTTACAGAGAGTTCACTATAAAACTTACAGTGCATAATATCAGTGTTAGAGTGACTGTATCTTAAGCAGTTTTCCTTTTTAACTTCGAGGAACATTCAAGGAGAGCAGCATGGGAAAGTCTGACACAACTAGAGAGCATAATGGTTTATTTAGCTGCTTTTATCACGCCTTTATTATTTTTATAATTAACTCATGTTGGTACTCCTTCCTTCCCCTATTTACCCTACAACAACAATCCTGTGAGGTAAGCTTCTGCTGAGAGAGAGTGATGGGCCCAAAGTCATCTAACTGGCTTTCATGCCTAAACACAAAAGTAGAACTTACAGAGACCCAGTTTCTAGACTGCTCTCTTACCCACTAGTCCAAACTAACCGTCTAGTGTTTTAAATAAGCATTTTCCACACTTACTGATGAGTTGATGGCATACAGCCCTTTGAATGATCAGCTCTGTACTGTTGATTAAATTAACCTAAACGTTCTAGATTGCGTAAGGTCTGAATTCACTAGAGCTGGATTCATACTTTGATAAACCAGAATTTACTCAACCATGGTTTGTGAGGGAATTAAATGTGTCCTGCTTCACACATAATGCTTATCTTAAAAGAGTTGCACATCACACTAAGCCAAAAGCAACAACCCACTTTAGGGCTTTGTGTATTGTGTGAAATAGCTTATGTGTCCCCCTTGTGGCCTAGGTCAGTGTAGCTTTATCTGAATAACACTTCAATTTAGCTGTAATTTTTGACCTGTCCAGTGGTTTCCTGCTAATGCTACTATAACTGAAATGCTACTATAACTGAAATGAAATCTTCCTTCCTCCCTCCCTCCCACCATTCAAGCTTATGGGAAGGGCAATAAACTCCCCTCTAGGTTCTGATGGTAAAAGGAAGGGAGACAAGAAGAGATATATTTAGATTTTTTTTTTTTTTTAAAAAGCACAAACCAATGAAAAGGCTGTTGTGTCTTAGCTCTACAGACAGGAAGACTTTGTGATACTAGAGAAGATAGTAAGTCCAGGTCAGAGCTCGGACAGCAATAACCCTTCTTCATAACCTGCCTACACCTTTCCATGTTAACATACTGTGAGTTGAGCACAAGTGACAAAACCAATCCATCAACATGCTGCCAACACAAAGAGGAATAGAGAGGTTAACAGAAATTGATGACATCCCAGCTCGAATTTTATACTGATTCAGCCAGCTCTACGATTGAAACAGACAAAGATTTATAGTCCAAGCTAGGACGCTGGCTCTCCTTGATTGCCTCAGTTCCCCCCCTCCCCGTTGTATGCTTCTGCATATTTATTTCCAAGCTCATCACAGCCTTGTAGCATTTGAATGCTGATTTGATTTTACATTTCAAGAGGAGTAGACATTATGCTGCCATTTGCATGATGTGAGAGAAATCACCATAACATTGTGATATTGGCAACCCAAATGAGGGCTAATGTTCACTTGCAAAAAGTTGGATTTTTTTTTTTTTTAAAACACTCTTCCCAACAACAACAGCAAAAAGTGCTAATATTCTCCCACCTTTATCTTTTGGGGTACATTTTCATACTCCTTTTAGTGTTAAATATATAAATAAATGAAATAAAAGAGAAGGAATTATTCCATAACTTGCGGATGAGAAATTGTGCCTCCAAGGGCTACAGGGGTATTGAGCTTTTATGAATTCTCTTGATATCAAGGCTGAGCATTATGAGTTCCAACACAAATTTTTCCTCCATGACATTATTACTGAATACTTTTATCAGTTCATTGTGACAAAAAATTGATTATCAGCTTTGACATTTGATGGATAGCTTTCATAAAGGTACCTGGGTGTGTTTCTCCCTTTTTCTTTCTCTGCCAGTATGTGCTTGTCTCTAAATCTAGAAAGTTTTCCTTTAAGAATCTTTATTTTTTAAAGACTATTGAAGCCTTCCGCTCACTTTCTTGACTTGATATCCGTGGTCCAATCTTCTCCCTTCTTGATGTCCTCCAGTTAGGATATCCTAGAAATCTTTCACCTTTATCTTGAGACTCAATTTCCTTTTTCTAGTGGGTAAACTAGAAACAACAGAAAAAAGTGGAAATTAAGTGAGAGATGGTAAAATAGATTCCACTACTAAGAGGGTATCTTATTTCCTAGTGTAAAGAACTAATTGGAATTAGCCATCTAGCACAAGGAAGAGATTGCTTTAGAAATGCATACACTAATGAGTAGCGTTGCATTTGCTCATGCTTTTAACTACAATTTCATTTACTTATATATTTATTTTATGTAAATATGGGATCTTATTATTCAATTCAGCTTACAGCAAAACAATCAGAAGTAGGGAAATTTGTACTTTAAAATTATCCACCAACAATTAATGATTAGCACATTAAACAAGTACAAACGTCACCTGATGTTATATATTATAATTTTCTTTTAAATCCCAAACTAATCTTAATATTTTACTGTTCATTGTATGTGATGTTTTAAATATAGATTATACCATATACAATCCAGAGTCCCTCCTTGAATGTGAGAGATGGTCTAGGAACATGAAATATAAATACATACATTGTATTTTCTCTACATTACAATACTTATTTCTATTTGCAGTAAGTATCTGCATATATATGTCCACCCATAGAAAATAAAATAAATGAGGACAGTTTGGTAAAATTCAGAAATGATGGACTATATAAAACACTCCAGGGAGCAAGATATGTTTTGTCAAATATACTATAGAATTGGTCAAATGGAAACTCAACAGCTCAATTAGGCCCACAAATGTTTCTCTCCTTCTCCCCCCACCCCAAACACAATAAAGCAAATTCATCAAGTTGTTAGAACATATTTGAACATTGTGATGATTCTGAATCAGATAGAGAAGGAAGTTTCTTCAGAGAAGTCACTGTGTAACCCTTCATGGGCACACATAGGGAACTAGTGTAGGTTTTCAGGTCCAGAATGAGGGGAAAATGCATTTTCTGTTTCTAAATTAAGAAAGTAGGGATCCTGATGATCCATGAGCAGGATAGGCTACTGAAAATAGAATGAAGAGTGATAAACTCAATTCAATTGATTCTTTGATGAGGTGGTAAAGTAAGTAAAGTGTCCTACTCATAATATGTGAGAACAATTAATCAGTGGAACATCTTGCCTCCAGAAGTTGTGAATGCTCCAACATTGGAAGGTATTAAGAAGAGATTGGATAATCATTTGTCTGAAATGGTATAGGGTTTCCTGCCTAAGCAGGGGGTTGGACTAGATGACCTACAACAGGGGTCTCCAACCTTTGCAACTTTACATCTGAAGGACTTCAGCTCCCAGAATTCTCCAGCAAGCAAAGCTGGCTGGAGAAGTCTGGAAGCTAAAATCCTTCAGATTTAAAATTGCAACAGTTGGAGACCTCTGACCTACAAGGTCTCTTCCAACTATTCTATTCTATTCTTCTTTGGGTGTCTCATTTTTCCAAAGGAAAAGTCAAACATATATGAGCTATGCGCCAGATATTGTCCTGAGCACAGAAGTTGATAGAAGGAGCCATTCAACCATGGGTGTGAGAACAAAAGCAAGGCTGCACATTCTTTTTGAAATTATTATGCAAACAGTGACCCAATAAGAGTTTAGATGTAGATAACCCACCGAGCTTTATTGTGGACCATAAAGAGTTTCAAGCACCATAACATACTAGCAATGTTACCAAAGGCTTACAGGCCAAATACAAAGATTTGTGAGGAATTTTGTTTAAAAAATATTTCTGCTTGTCACCTGCAAGCCTGGTTGATACATAATGCGAAGAACATTGAGGATGAGATAACATTTATCCAAAAAACAAATAAATCGCATTATGGTTCAGTGTTATATGTGAACGATGTCATTGGTGCTGTAAGTATTCCAAAGGGGAGGAAGAGAAATGATTGTCCCGGTGATGTCCCGGTGTTTGGAAGCCATGTGGGTCTGGATGGGGAGGAACGGGCTCCGACTCAACCCATCCAAGACCGAGTGGCTGTGGTTTCCGACGCCGCGACATAGCCAGTTAGTTCCATCTCTGGCTATTGAGGGGGAATTACTATTCCCCGCAGAAAGGACCCGCAACTTGGGTGTCCTCCTGGATTCCCGGCTGTCCTTAGATGACCATCTGATGGCTGTGGCCAGGGGGGCCTTCTATCAGGTTCACCTGATACGCCAGTTGTGCCCCTTTCTGGATCGTGGCCCCCTACATACAGTCACTCAAGCTCTTGTCATTTCTCACATGGACTATTGCAATGCTCTCTACATGGGGCTTCCCTTGAGATGCACCCAGAGGCTCCAGTTGGTACAGAATGCGGCCACGCAGGGGATCTTGGGAGTTTCAAAATACTTCCATGTAACACCTCTCCTGCACGAGCTGCACTGGCTGCCAGTAGCCTTCCAGGTGTGTTTCAAGGTTTTAGTGACCATCTTTAAAGCGCTCCATGGCAGCGGGCCTGGTTACTTGCAGGACTGCCTACTACCACACACCTCCATTCGACCCATCCGCTCCCACAGGGAGAGCCTGCTTAGGGTGCCGTCCGCCAGACAATGCTAGTTGGCGACGCCCAGGGGAAGAGCCTTCTCTGTGGCAGGCCTTGCCCTCTCAAATGACCTCCGCCCTGACCTTTGCACTATCACCGACCTTCGCCTCTTCCGCCGGACACTGAAAACATATTTCTTCCATATGGCCGGCCTGGCATAGCTGCTACAGCTATGATATTTTTAGAGTTGGGTTTTAAATTAATATTGGTCTTTTAGCACGGGCTAAATTATTTAATTTTAGTTTTAACTTTTGTGGAATTTTGTATTGTTTGTATTTTTAGATTTTTAAATTCCTGTGCGCCGCCCTGAGTCCCATTTTGGGAGATAGGGCGGGATAGAAATCTAACAAAGTAAGTACGTAAGTAAGTAAGTAAGTAAGTAAGTAAGTAAGTAAGTAAGTAAGTAAGTATTGTACCACCACTTTCAAGAAGTCCTACCTATACCTTCTCAAGGACAACTTCATTTGTTGATAGGAAGGAAACGGGTTGTAAACTGAGACCTTTGTGATATTTAAAGGAAGGAAGAGTCATAGTTTACTGTTTCCATCAACAGCTGAGGAAAAAGCAATGGTTTGAATCCACAGGGAAAATGTAGCTTTAAGGTTACAATTGCATCTGAACAATTACTGCAATTTAACCATGAGGAAAACCATACAAAGTAAGATTGTAAAAATGTCCATATTTGGAGGTTTTCAGGGGAAAATGTTGGACCAACTGGGTGGTGGACTGGATGGTGTGAGGCATTCTTTCCACCCCTGTAATTCCATGAGCAAAAGGGAAACAATTACCATATTGTCCTATTGCTCCACCCACTTGCATCGTGGGAGGCCTCTCATTCACACAAACACACAGGTAAGTTGAAATTAGTGCTAATTCACGGTTACCCTTTAAAAGGATTATTACAAAGGCAGTGATAACAGCTCTATAGTTAAGGTTAATTCAGGCTTTTGTGGTTGACAGGACCTTACATTCTCATCGACCTTACCATCTATTAAACAAATGTACAGCAGGTGTCTGACAGATCAACAAAGCCACTTTTAAATATTTTAACTGTTATTTATTGCATCCCCCCACCCCCCACCCGCAAAAGGCAATAATAGCCTTTATTTGCTATAAACAATGCCAGCCTCAGAAACTAATGATGATTCAATTAGAGCACCTCAGAGAGGAAAATTCACCTTTGTATTATGTACATTTTACTGCTGATGAGAGTTAAGTGCAGGCTTCAAAAGAAGATACTTTTAAGAACAGAAAGGAGAATATTATATTTTTGAGAATAAAAATGGTAGAATGATTATGTAGGATTAGTTATCTCTTTTGAATTCTTCTAAAGGAATGACTAGATATAAACTGGTAAAACAATGATTAAGTACGCTGCTTAAAAGAAGTAATAGATGAAAATTAACTAAAACAGATTGAATGCAAATGCTGTGAAGTGCAAATCCAAGTAAGATAACAGAACTACAAGAAGGTAGAATAATCTCTTCCTTTTTTCATATATATTTCATATATGTCATATAATACATGTATCATGTGTGTGTGTGTGTGTGTGTGTGTGTTAGGTTTTTGAGCTGATCAATAAATACATCAGGGAGACTAGGATAGATCTATTTTGAGATATTTAGTTCTCATCAGCTAGCCATACCCTTATTGGGATTCGAACCAGGGAAGTATTACATGTGAGGCAGTTGTAATTGCCACTAGACTACTGGTTCTTATCCTGATCAGTTAAGACAGGGGAAATAAGTATATGCTTGTGTCACAACACCCTGTTAAACCCAAATTAAGAGAGGAAGCATACTGCTTTCCTTTTCTGCCTTTTGGCTCATCACCAGAGACCATCTAGACCAGAGGTCTCATTTTCACGGCCTGCAGGCCAATTGCAGCCCGCAGGACGGTATCTTGTGGCCCCCACCGTGATATGAAAGTATAATATTAGTATTAATATTAGTATTAATATTAATATAAGGAATCCCTTATGCGGCCCAGCCTCACCCAGACTCTGCCTCCAGCAGCCCCCAGGTAAATTGAGTTTGAGACCCCTGATCTAGACAGAAAGCTATTAGTTCCGTTGTGTACACACACACACACAAACATTATAATGTCTTCAAATATATCACCAGGCACTAGTGTGGCCAATCCTTGCAAGGCTCCATCCTTCACTGGTTGAATTGAAATTTAAAGATTGTTTTAAAGGTGAAAGTTGGAAAAGTCGGAAACAAAGCACCTAGTTTCCAGTAATATTTTTCGGAACCTCATAAAGGCCTTATGGGTATCCTTCAAAACCCCAAATTCACCTTTTCAGGGAAAACAAATCCTAAAGTTAAACTCAGTAATAGGAATATCTTAGGGTGGAGCTAATATAGAGTAGTTCTAGAAAGCAATCTGAAAATCTTGATTTCTGACAAGACTTTTTGTGTCTGTCCATTAGAGTTGTGCAATTATTCCATAAAATGTTTTATTTTCCCAGGATCTACTCACTGCAATAAAAAAGTAGTCACAGTCCCTTAAAGGTACAATCCAGGGTATTCATTACCAATCAGTTCTCATGTCATGCTCACAAGCTATTTCAAACAGAAATATAGAGCCAGGTTGATCTTAATAAGAACAACTAAAATACATATTATATAATACTTCATGATCATCTAAGTTTACAGATAATATAGAAGAATGATTAGACAATTAGTGGCATTTGTAAACTTAAATTATATTATGGGAAGTCAAAAAGAATTCAGTCAATAATAAAATTTGTTTAAAATGCTAAATATTTATAAATTTTCGATGGAGAAATAGAATCCAGGCACATTTTTTTAAAAATTCATAATTCTGAATGTTATTTTTTAAATGGTATCTTTTATTTTTAGTTCCTTTGAATTAATAGAATTTACTTCAGGTAAATCTACACAGGTTTATGGTAATAATTTCTACCTTGTCTTTTACTCTGAAAATAAGTTCCTCAAACACGATGTGATTTAGATCTGAATTGATATTAAGATTAATTTACTATAGATGCATCACACTGAAAGAACAATGATTAAAATATGCACATTCTTACGGGTTTTCATGAGAAATGTACCTATAAGACTTTTAATAAGTTTGTTGCCATGAATATTTAGCTAATTTCTATCTTTGCCTTTTTTCTATGGATGTGTCTATGATGCCAATTATTAAATTAAAAGCGATTAGAAGGAACATATATTCTGAGATATCCAGGAAATATCTTTCTGTTGAATGTAAATATTGAACAGAAGAATTAAGCCTTAACTGTTTAATGTAATTGGCAAAGGCCCACCTCATTTGGCAAAATCATATCCGTAGTGCATTGTGTGAAATATATTTTATATATTTATTTTTTGTCTGATCCTAAAAAAACAGTTTTATGATTCATAAAATGCAGCTTATCAATATGAAATTTTCTTATGTTTCATAGTAGTGGAAGTAATGATTGATTTTTTTTAGATACATCTACATTGAGCTATGAACTTATAATTCATAAGTGAATAACCAAAGTCTAATACTATTCTGATAGTATTATTATTGCTATTATTATTATTATTTTGACAGTAACAGTAATGATTTAGATATTCTTTCTATTGTTTTGAACAGGAAAATTTTACTCATGTATTTTGTAAATTCACTCATTTTGTATATTCATACAATGCAGACAAAGACAAAAAAAGGAATCATTTAGGATTTATGTATAGATGCATTTATAAAAGCTCCCTACAGAAAGGTTCAATCATCTTGCTGGATTTGACAACAAAAAACCCCAAAAGGATGATGCTATGCATCATATTAATTTATTTTTCTACCTTCTTTTTGAAACACATTTTCAAATGTGCAAAACAATGCAATTTGTTGTGGCATGGTACTCCCTATGTTGCTATTAAGCTATCCAGGTGACATTCTCTTGGGAGTCCATTCAGAACAGAGGCCTAATTCAAGACTGGATCACAACATCTGCACCAGATACAATTTGTCATCTTCTGTCCTGGAGCCCATTGGCTGTTACCTAGCAACCAGTCAATCTTGCGGAGTATTTGTCATGACAAATTAGTACTGTTGTTTCCATGGTAACCAGCTTTGTTACTTAATTAAATTGATTTGAATCAAAATTGGCTTTCAGAGAAACAAGTATGTTGTGTGAAGTAGTAAACATGAGCTAGCTATTCATCCTCAACTCAGCAAAGCCAAAAAGAAAAAAGAAAGAAAGGAAACCACAACTATGAATAGGTTCCTGTAGATTTAACATACATTTTGCTTAAAAATATAATCTGTTACATATACTAAACTGTGAAAAATGTTATATAACGTATTTTTACAAAGAGATTATTCCATTGGTTGGGAGATAGGGACTTGTGCATAACATACTTTGGGAGTTACAGGAACTTATTGTAGAACTGCAGTACAAAAACGGAAAGTAAATATTTAGCTTTTGAGGGAAAGATAGAAAAAGGATTACAAATTTCAGGTGTAAATGCATTTTCTATAGTGCTTAGGTTTCAGCAATTTCATCTGACATCTCTGGAACACTCTTAGGTCAATTGCAAAGCAAACTTTATCAAGTTGCCATCTAATTATGTCTCAGTCAAAATTTGGGGAAAAGCAGGATTCTGCTTAAGCAGCATTTAAAAAAATTTTTTTAAATGCTCCAAGTCACCACTACATTTTTGTCTAGTGTGCATATTGCAGTGAATAGGAACATAGGGAGAGTGAATGTCTTATACCACAGCAACTATTTGTCCAGTTTAACTATAATCATGTATACAAAAGACAGCAGCTTTCCAGTTCTTAATGTCACATTTTTTCTGATCTGCAACCTGAGGAAGAACATGTTCTTTTTCACTCTCAAACCCCTTTTTATCAATTGTTGGTCCTTAAATTCATAGTCTTAGTTTCCCATTGTGTTTTCTTTCCTACTACTGTCTTCTTACCAAGTCTCACTGTGCATAACAGATCCATATTACACATGACTTAGATCTCACAAATAATCATAATAATAATCATTCACTGAAAAATGATATAAACTTGCATCAGTGGTGGTATTTTTACTACCAGTTCTGTGGGTGTGCATGGCTTTGTGGGTGTGGCAGGGGAAGGATACTGTAAAATCTCTTTTTACACCTCATTCCAGGGGAAGGATATTGTAAAATCCCACTCCCTCCTCACCCCACTAACCTGCTTTTCAGCTCCATTCTCCTGTGCAGCGCGACAGAAGAAGACCCAGCCTATCAGCTGGGATGCCAATCAGCTGGGACCCAAGAGGCAGTGAATAGATGGGAGCAGAGTCAGCCAGAGGTGGTATTTGATGATTCTCTGGACTGCTCAAAATATATGTTACCAGTTCACTAGAACTGGTCTGAACTGGCTGAATACCACCTCTGACTTGCATGTTATCTGAAATAGCTTTTTGAAGAACCCATGGCATGTGCCATGATTATTGAACACAGAGGGCTGGTTCTTATAAATAAGGACTTTTTTCCAGTTGATCGCAGAATGTCACTTCTACAGACAAGCAAGGGCTATTCTGTTCACACCAGATGTTGAATATACTTCTTTGATTAGCAGATTTGATTAATTGTAGATTTCCTTTGCATCATGGTGTGGTGGAACATTGTAGAACTTCTTGGCCTGGTTTATTAATGATGAACATTTTTAATAAAACAAAATATTTGCAAATTGAGTTTGGTTAAAGGAATCATGATAAATTTAAGGAATGTTTTAGATACAGAGCCAGGGCCTGCGGCTGATGTTTTGCAACGCCAGGTCCATGGTCAACAAAGCCCCCCTCATACATGACCTTGTGTCAGAGGGGGAGCCGGACCTAGTAGGAATTGCGGAGACCTGGTTGGGCCACAAGGGAGGACTTCCCCTCGTTGAAATGTGCCCACCAGGTTACCGCGCTTTTCATCAGCCCCGGACCCTAGGCAGGGGTGGTGGGGTAGCGGTTATTGTCAGGGAAGGTCTGGAGCCGAGAGAGACCATTGTGCCACAGACTACCGGTTGTGAGTCCCTCTGCGTGAAGTGGGGCCTAGGGAGGTAGTTGGGCTTGCTGGTTGTATACCTGGCTCCCCGCTATGTAACAGCAGCCCTGCCCGAGCTCCTCGAGATGATCGCTACGATGGCAGTGGAGACCCCCAGACTTTTAGTCATGGGGGACTTTAATCTGCCATCAGTGGGCAAATCATCCGAGGTAGCTCGGGAGTTCATGGCTTCCATGACGGCCATGGACCTGACCCAATTAATTCAAGGCCCCACCCACGAGGGTGGACATACACCGGATCTCATCTTTGTCTCAGGCCAATGGAAGAGTGATCTGGGTATAGGGGATATAGTCATCACGCCCTTGTCATGGTCAGACCACTCACTTCTCCGGCACGACTTTCCAATCGCTACTCCCCACCGCGGGGAGGCGGAA
Organism: Rhabdophis nuchalis; assembly: GCA_039707465.1. NCBI lineage: Eukaryota > Metazoa > Chordata > Lepidosauria > Squamata > Natricidae > Rhabdophis > Rhabdophis nuchalis. The sequence goes on along the minus strand of CM077643.1, from coordinate 60,126,694 downwards.
CCCGAGCCATCTATTTGGTTCCGCCCCATGCGCCTGATGGACCCTGACAGGTTCCAGGTGGTGCTTGGGCCACTTCCTGTACCCCTGACCCGCGCCCCGATGGAGGACCTCGTGGCCGCATGGAATACTGCGGCCACGGGAGTCTTGGATCGGGTCGCGCCCTTGCAGCCTCTCTTGCAGCAGCGAGCCACCCTGGCTCCTTGGTTTACCGAGGAGCTAAGGGTGATGAAACGCCACAAGAGATGCCTAGAGAGAAGATGGAGGTCTACTCGATCTGAATCTGACCGGACACAGGTAAGAGCCCATTTACGGACTTACATTGTGGCCCTGAGAGTGGCCAAACCCCACCATTGTGCCACTCTCATAGTATCCGCAGATAACCGCCCTTCTGCCCTGTTTAGGGTGACCCGCTCCCTCCTTCAACAGAGGGTGCGGGAAGCCCCATTACAGGGTAGAGCAGAGGAATTTGTGATTTATCTGCAGGAGAAAATCGCTCAGATCCAGAACGAGTTAGTCTCCATTGATAGCCCAGTGGGATTGCACGAGGCGGATCTTGGTTGGGAGGAGTTTGACTCTGTTACTTCCAAGGATATGGACAGGTTACGTGGGCGACTGCGAGCCACCACATGTTTATTGGACCCGTGTCCCTCCTGGCTTGTACTGGCATCCTGGGAGGTGACACATAGCTGGCTCCAAGAGGTTGTCAATGCTTCTTTAAGTAAGGGTTTCTTGCCTGCCTCCCTTAAAGAGGCCATGGTGAGGCCCCTCCTGAAGAAGCCCTCTTTGGACCCAGCTTTATTAGCCAACTATCGTCCCGTCTCCAACCTTCCCTTTCTGGTGAAGGTTGTAGAGAGTGTGGTGGCACAACAGTTTCCCCGTCACCTGGAGGAAGTTGATTATCTAGATCAGCGCCAGTCCGGCTTTCGGCCCGGGCATAGCACTGAGACGGCATTGGTCGCGTTGGTAGATGATCTCTGGAGGGCCAGAGATGGGGGTTGTTCCTCCTTCCTGGTCCTATTAGACCTCTCAGTGGCTTTCGATACCATCGACCATGGTATCCTATTGCATCGGCTGGGGGGGTTGGGGGTGGGAGGCACCAATCGCAATTTGTGTTGGCAGGAGAGCAGAGGTCAACCTCGAGACCCCTCACATGTGGGGTGCCTCAGGGGTCGGTCCTCTCGCCTCTCCTGTTCAACACATATATGAAGCCGCTGGGTGAGATCATCCGTGGTTTTGGGGTAGAGTACCACTTCTACGCTGATGATACGCAGTTGTATATATCTACCCCAAACCACCCCAACGATGCCGTAGCGGTGATGTGCCAGTGCCTGGAAGCCGTGCGGATCTGGATGGGAAGTAACAGACTCAGACTCAACCCATCTAAGACCGAGTGGCTGTGGTTTCCGGCCGCCCGATTCAACCAGTTGACTCCATCACTGGCCATAGGGGGCGAACACCTTACCCCTGTGGATGGGGCGCACAACTTGGGTGTCCTCCTGGATACCCGGCTCTCCATGGAAGATCAAGTGACAGCCGTGGCCAGGAGGGCGTTTTACCAGGTTCGCCTGGTACGCCAGTTGCGCCCCCTATTGGATCGGGATGCCCTTTGCACAGTCACTCATGCCCTCGTGACATCCCGACTGGACTATTGTAACTCTCTCTACATGGGGCTCCCCCTGAGGTGCACCCGAAGACTTCAGCTGGTCCAGAATGCAGCCGCACGAGCAATAATGGGGACCGCTAGGTACACCCATATAACACCTCTCTTGCGCGAGCTGCACTGTCTGCCTGTCGTCTTTCGGGTGCGCTTCAAGGTGTTAGTTATCATCTTTAAAGCGCTCCATGGCACAGGACCTAGTTATCTGCGGGATCGGATTCTGCCCCACACATCCCTTGCACCGATCCGCTCCCACAGAGAGCGACTACTCCGGGTGCCGTCCACTAGGCTATGCCAGCGGGCGATGCCCAGGGGAAGGGCCTTCTCTGTGGCGGGCCCAGCCCTCTGGAACGACTTTCCCCCCGGACCTCCGCTCCTTCCGTCAAAAACTCAAAATACACTTTTTCTGCCTGGCCGGCCTAGGTTAGGCTCCCGTCTTTTTATAGGGCTTTAGGGGTTTTAGTATAATTTAATTTAAGGGATTTTAGCGCAGGGACAATTGTTTAATTCGTTTCTTAACTATTTATTTTTTCTATGTATTTTATATTGGTTTTTATTCCCTGTGCACTGCTCCGAGTCCCTTCGGGGAGAGGAGGCGGTATATAAATAATTTTATTATTATTATTATTATTATTATTATTATTATTATTATTATTATTATTATTATTATTATTATTATTATTATTATTATTATTATTATTATTATTATTATTATTATTATTATTATTATTATTATTATAGATCCCCTTATAGATCAATACATTTTACATCTCTAAATAAGAACTGTCCACGCTCAACATTAGTGTAAGCCATTTCTCAATGTTTTTCTTTAAGTGTATCCTGGTGAAGTGAAATGTGACCCAACTTCCATTTCTGAGTTCTACTTGTTGTTTAATTTGCACAGAGATTATCTAATGTTTGTCCAATAGAAAATCTAGTCGGGCATTGTTATCCATATATGACACATTCGATGACAGGCAAATATATGTTCCTCCAGTGTTGTGGATAATAATATTTGGCTCTATAATAATCTTGGGAAAATAGATATGAAAATAAAATCAGCATCTGGACCTGCCAAAGGCTTTATTATTACAGCTGCTGTTGTTGTTCATATTGCTGTATCTATTGTTACTGGTCAATAATTATTTAGGATAAGTTGCTATTTATAAGCCTATCATTCAAGGCACATGAAAAAGACGTGTCCAGAGCTAATTATTTTAAATGGAAGTTCTTGCTGACAAGTAGCATTCTGTTGTATTTATTCTCTTCTGGATTTGTCTTGCCATACTTTCTTGCTGGAAACTGGCATAGTTATATTGATCTGCTTTTTAAAAACTTCAGCGGGCAGGTAGTGTAACTGGAGAAATGCTTGCTTTTATGCTTTATTTGTACACAACTCTTGTTTGTATATAATTCTTGAATGTATCAGAACTGATATAGTTGGAAAACCTGATTAAATGATGAATTTTGTACTAAGTTCTAGATGAGGGGGATGAAAGCAGAAAGCCATTTGTTGCTATGTAATATGAAGCTTATACTTTCATTATTTAATTTTGCATATAGTGTCCAGAATGTGGCATTGTGAAAGTTATTGAAATACTGATGAAATTTTGTCAAAGCCTCTTATCCATGAGTCAAGATGATATAAATATCACCGATCAGTCTTTGCTGATGATTTCCATCCCATAACAGCTGTATGAATATATAATACCCTCCTCACATGACTATGCAGTATGCGTTTGATGAAGTGGACTGTGATCTACTAAAGCTTATGCTATTAACAATGTTGTTCTTTAAAGTGCTGCAAGATTCTTTGCTGTTTTTATCACAAAAGGCCAATTCTCACTGGAATCACGAAAAAAACATATTTTTAAGATTCTTGTGATCTGTTGGATTTAAAAAAAAAAACAAAGTTCAATTTCAATATTGTTTCCATTGTGACTACCTTTTCAATAAAAAAATAACTTAATCAAATGTACTCATGCTTTCAATCCCCCACCTTAAATGACAGAGAAAGAAAATTAACATATTTACACTCTGTCCATACTTAATGAAAGGAACATGCCCAGTTCAGCTGTCAAAAGACTTCAGAATGCAATCTCATTGTTTTCAGAATCACTATTTTACTGTCTGGTGGGCTGTAACTTACTTTCCTTCCTGATGCAAATCCAAGTTGTACTTTTTTGTTTATAAAATATTAAATGAAATGCTTGGAATAATGTGAACATTCTTATTAGATATGATTGATTTAAAACTGATATCTAAGAGCTAGGTATACAGGCTTCTTATTTTATTTTATTTTATTTTATTCGTATTTATACCCCGCCCTTCTCCAAAAAGGATCCAGGGAGGCGCACAGGAAATTAAAACATACAAATATAGACAAAATATAAAATTAAAAAAACTATTAAATTTTCCCCTGCGCTAAAATCAATTTAAAATCCCCAAATTTAAAACTGTCTAATAATAGTCCCAACGGAGGTTACGCTAGGCCGGCTTGATGGAAAAGGTATGTCTTTAGACATTGGCGGAAGAGGCGGAGGTCAGAGATAGTTCGTAGTTCCGGGGGTAGGTCATTCTAAAGGGTAGGGCCCGCCACAGAGAAGGCCTTACCCCTGGGCGTCGCCAACCGGCATTGCCCGGCCGACGGCACCCTGAGAAGGCCCTCTCTGTGGGAGCAGATCGGACGAATGGATGTATGGGGCAGGAGGCGGTCTCGCATATAACTAGGTCCCGAGCCATGGAGCGCTTTAAAGATGGTCGTCAAGACCTTGAAGCGCACCCGAAAGACCACAGGTAGCCAGTGCAGCTCGCGCAGGAGTGGTGTTATGTGGGAGCATCTAGGGGCTCCCATAATCACCCGCGCGGCTGCATTCTCAACTAGCTGAGCGCACCTCAAGGGAAGCCCCATGTAGAGAGCATTACAGTAGTCAAGTCGGGATGTCACGAGTGCTTGAGTGACTGTGTGAAGGGCAGCCCGGTCCAGTAAGGGGTGCAAATGGCGCATCAGGCGTACCTGATGGAACGCCCCCCTGGCCACGGCTGTCACATGGCCCTCCATGGACAGCCGGAAATCCAGGAGGACACCCAAATTGCGCGCCATCTCCATGGGGGCCAGTGTTTTGCCCCCAATGGCCAGGGATGGAGTTACCTGGCTGAACCGGGGTGCCGGAAACCACGGCCACTCAGTCTTGGACGGGTTGAGCTTGAGTTTGTTACTACCCATCCAGATCTGTACGGCCTCCAAACACCGGGACAACACCTCGGCGGCATCGTTGGGGTGGTCTGGGGTGGATATGTACAGCTGAGTATCATCAGCGTACAGATGATATCCCACCCCAAAACCACGGATGATCTCGCCCAGCGGCTTCATATATGTGTTGAATAGGAGGGGCGAGAGGACTGACCCCTGAGGGACCCCACATAAGAGGGGCCTCGAGGCCGACCTCTGCCCCCCTGTCAACACATATTGCGACCGACCAGAGAGGTAGGACAAGAATCACCGTAAAACAGTGCCTCCCAGCCCCAACACCCCCAGTCGGTGCAGTAGGATACCATGGTCGATGGTATCAAAAGCCGCTGAAAGGTCTAATAGGACTAGGATAGAGGAATATCCTCTATCCCGCGGCATCCAGAGATCATCCACCAACGGGACCAATGCCGTCTCGGTGCTGTGACCGGGTCGGAAGCCGGACTGGCACGGGTCTAGATAATCAATTTCCTCCAGGTGTCGCGGAAACTGTTGGGCCACCACACTCTCTACAACCTTCGCTAAAAAGTGAAGGTTGGAGACCGGATGGTAATTCTCCAATAATGCTGGGTCCAGGGAAGGCTTCTTGAGGAGGGGCCTCACCACCGCCTCTTTCAAGACGGTAGGCAAGAACCCCTCACTCAAAGAAGCGTTCAAAATATCCTGGAGCCAGCCTCGTGTCGTCTCCCAGGATGCCAGTACAAGCCAGGAGGGGCATGGGTCCAATAAACATGTGGTAGCCTTAAGTCTCTTTGACAGCCTGTCCATATCCTCGGTAGTCACAAAGTCAAACTCCTCCCAGGATGGTGTCTCAAGAACAGCCTCAGACAGTCCTACCTGACCACTCTCGATGGAGGGCAACTCATTCCGAATACGAGTGATTTTATCCTGCAGATATATCCCAAATTCCTCTGCACGTCCCTGCAGAGGGGCTTCCCACGGCCTCTGGTGAAGGAGGGAGCGGGTCACCCCAAACAGGGCGCGCAGGGCGATTATCTGCGGATGCAATAATGGTGGCACAATACTCATGTTTGGCCACCCTTATCGCCACTAAGTAAGTCCTAATATGGGCTCTCACTAGTGTTCGGTCGGCTTCGGAGCGAGAGGATCTCCATCTGCTCTCTAGGCATCTCTTGCGGCGCTTCATCTCCCTCAGCTCCTCGGTAAACCAAGGAGACTGGGTGATACAGCGCCGCAAGAGAGGCCGCAAGGGCGCGACTCGGTCCAAGGCCCCCGAAGCCGCACTCAGCCATGCGGCCACTAGGTCCTCAGTCGAGTCGCGGGGCAAGGCCACAGGTATTGGCCCAAGCTCCCTCTGGAACCTTGCCGGGTCCATCAGGAGCCTGGGGCGGAACCATCTAGGAATCTCAGGTTCTGCCTCCCCGCTGTGGGGTGAGGTGATTGGAAAGTCCAGTCGGAGGAGGGCGTGATCTGTCCATGACAAGGGTGAGATGGCTAAATCCCCTATTCCCAGATCACTACTCCACTGTCCCGAGACGAAGATTAAGTCCAGGGTGTGTCCTCCCTCGTGAGTGGGGCCTAAAACTACCTGGGTCCAGTTCATGGCCGTCATAGAGGCCATGAACTCCCGAGCTACTCCGGAGGTTTCGCCTCCTGACAGCAGGTTAAAATCCCCCATGACCAACAGTCTCGGAGTCTCAACCGCCGCCTCAGCTATCACCTCCAGGAGCTCGGGCAGGGCTGTTGTTACATAGCAGGGAGCCAGGTATACAACTAACATGCCCAACTGCCTCCCTAGGCCCCATTTCACAAAGAGGGACTCACACCCGGTCGTCTGAGGGATCGTGGTCTCCTTCGGCTCAAGACCTTCCCTAACCATAATCGCCACCCCCCCACCCCTACCTAGGGCCCTAGGCTGATGGAAGGCTCGGTAGCCTGGTGGGCACATTTCTACGACGGGTAATCCTCCCTCGTGGCCCAACATGGTTTCCGTTATACCCACCAGGTCCAGGTCCCCCTCTGCCACAAGGTCATGGATGAGGGGGGCTTTTTGTACCACGGACCTGGCGTTGCATAACATCAGCCTAGGCCCCCGGCTCTGTGGTCCTTGACCTCCTAGTCTGCGATGGGAGCATGGGGGGTTGGAGCACGTGACCGCCCATAGCCAGCAGCCATGGTCCTCCAACAGGTAATGTCCACCCCATCTACCCCCGCCCCTGCCCCTCTCCAAAACTGATCTGATGGGAAATACCTCTATGGGAACGACCCCCCACCTCCTTCCTCCGTTTCCCTACTTCCGCCGGCCGGCCCTATAGCTTGTCATCCCCCTGCCTGACTGACCCTCCCCTCCTCCCTGGAACCCCCTAAAAGTTGAATTAAAAATTTACCCAGAAACACCCTGAGCTTGCGTCTTGCCCACCTCTCAGGATCCAACAACCCATCCTCGAGCTGGGCCCCAGATAAATAAGGGGGCCACAACTGCAAGAGGGGAGACTCTCGCAGACAGAGGAGGTTTGTCCTCGAGTAAGATAGCAACATATTTAAACCGGCCCTGGCCTTACAGAGGGGGCGCCTAAGTTGGTATATTGCAAGTTGGGATCAGAGTAGAGGAGAGAAATATAGTGCAGTCAGATGGTATAGTGTGCATATATACAGTCAGATGGTATAGTGCTATATAAAAGTCAGATGGTATTGAAGAGGGCAGATGTTCCTGGAGGAGTGGGAGATCTATTATCCCACTGCCCATTGCCAGTTCCAGAGATGTTTGCCAGATGTTTGCCGGAGATGTTATATTGGAGAGAGGAGGTCTTTCACTGGACCAACCAGACCACATCACCGTTGTTTTGGGCCGCTCCAAGGCCGGGCTTCTCGCCAATTCGCTGCCCACCATCCCACGGCCGATGTTATTTCCGGGGGGGGGGGAGATCTTTTGTTGGGCCTACAGGCCTACCAGGGTCGATCCAGGCCTAGTCCTTCTCCATTCACCACCCACCCTCCCCCAGCAGATGTTAATTGCCAGGGGAGGGAGATCTTTCGCCGGGCCTGCTAGGCCTACCAGGATCGCTCCAAGGCCGAGCCTCTTGCCGTTTCTCACGCACCTTCCACCCGGATGGTGTTATTGCCTTGGGGGGATCTTTCATCGGGCTTAACAGGCCTACCAGGTCTAACAGGCCAACTGGGCCGCTCCAAGGCTGCGCCTCTCACTCCAAGGCCACGCCTCTCACTATCTGAACAAGTTGCTATAAACAATAAATAGCACAGTGGTAGATCACATTAAGAAAAGAATAACAGAGTATTTGGAAAGACACAAATGCTGACAATCATTAGATTACCGTTTCATTACTATAGTTATCATTTCCATCCATATCCCTCTGCTGTTATTATTTATTATAAGTAGTATGCTTGTCCTTATAATTGTAAAAAAAAGTTTTTGAAATATTTCTACTGGTTCATCTTCATATAGGAAAAAAAATGCTTTTGATATTCTCACTAAGCAGAAGAACATTTCAGAGTTATGTTCTTTCAGAAATAGTTATACAACGTACGTGAATTCTATATATATATGCATAAACATATTGTCAGGCCTGGAAGCCATATTTGGGCCTTCAGGCCTACCACATTTAATGCTGTGAGGGGAAAAAAGGTGGGGGGGATTATATGGAGTATGGAAGATATATAGTCATAATAATTCCTTTCTAAGAGAATCAAGGACATCTTATCCTGCACTGGGAGGCATCTCCAGTTGGGATTGGCATCTCCTGATTGGGCCATGTGATGGACATGTGGGTGCTGGGCAGGGTCTTGGACTTTCATTTGGGTGGGGAAAACCTGGAAGCTTTCAGATTTGGGTTTTCCCAGATGTGCCAATATGACATCTCTACTAAAATGGAACTTTGAGGAACTTCAAGCGTCAGAGTTTTCTTTCATTGGTGGTGTTACCTGGAACCCTGACACATATCTCTAGAAGTCTGTAGTTTTCCTGACTTCCTTCATTTTTGTTATATATCATGATCTAGTTCTGAATAAACAAATGAAAATGAAAATATCCAAATATGGACAGATGTAGTCATCCATGCTTCAATTATATTACTATACTGTAAACATATTTGCATCTTAGTCTAGGCTTAAAGCCTTTATGCACATTTGCTCTGGGCAGAATATATAATTTATAAATAGGAACAGGGAACTATTTTGTTTTTACTCACTAGAAGTTCTTTTTGGTTTCATAGCCAAAATCTGCAACAATACTCATAAGTATTTTCAAAATTACATTTGTATTTTCTTTATTTTTAGCTTACATATATTTTGCAAATTATATTTCCATTGTAAAAATATTTTTAAAACCATAGTTTTCTTCTAGAAATTGCCTCAAAATGGAAAAATTAGTATATGATAGGTGGTGTAAAGAATCAAAAGATCCCTTCTTTATCATTGGTCATCTGAAAATATGTGTCTATTTTCTGCTTTCCTTGTTTGCAATGAGAAGACACTTTTAAAATTGAAAGTTTCTCTAACTTTGGTTTTTTTCATTTTCCTCTTCAGCCAATCACACTGCTTTCAAAATTAGAGTGTTTTATGGTGCATATTACAATTATCCTACTCATGGTGTTTCAGGTAGTCCATTATTTTTGATATCTTGTCTTACCTTAATGCATAGATTAATAACAGATAACAGATTAACAAAGTTGGAAGGGACCTTGCAGGTCATCTAGTCCAACCCCTGCCCAAGCAGGAGATCCTACATCTACCTCTACCTAGGATTGAACTCACAACCTCCTGATTGGGAAGCGAGAGCTCCACCTCTAGGCCACAGCAACAGTTAGTACTTAAGGTCTAGATAATTAATAGACAATATATTTACCAACAATGTCTATGGAGATTCTCAATCATCCAGGTGATGGTTGTCCCAAAGGTATGTTTCCAAAAGGCCACTTTCTCTAAAGAAAGTCTTTTTGAAATAGCACCTTTGGGATTTACCAATGATATTTAGGGCTTGAAGGATTCCAGTGTAGTCATGATGGGGGTGGGGATTCAGAGAACTACATGGTTTCCAAATTTTGAGATATGATGGTATGGCAGAAGACCTTATAAGAGTATTCCTGTTGCTCAGTCTTGTCACTAAATTTTGACATAGCTCTTCAGATGTTGAAGTATCAAGGAAAATGCTAGCACTGTTCCAATGAAACTACATCAGATACCATGCTCATACAATGAAATTGACTCTTCATAATAACCTTCAGTAACACAGCTCAGTTTCAGGAGTTAGCCCATCTGACTAATGTTAACTGCTGAATGGCATGAACAGCTTCTGTATAATAAATGGCCCACTATTATAGCTCATATCATTAGTTTGCTAAGTAATTATTTAACATTGCTTTAAAATGATTAAATTACAAATTTATTATTAAGGTTTATTCTTTCTCTTGATTTATATTACAGCCAATATAGAACAAACGTTTGTACTACTTTGACTAACATGTTCAAGAAATGATGGGCTAAATTTTATATTATAAAGCACACATTTTTCTGATACTCTAAATCCTTTGTTTCTGTTTTTCTGCAATAAAAAAAGGAGGCACATAGTTCCCCATCTATTAGAATTAACTTTGGGAAAGAAGATTTCTATAGTACAAAGAATATCACAAAATTTATTTATTAATTTAAAACATTTGTAAGCTGCCAATCTTTCAACCAATTCTGAGTGGCTCCCAATATGTACCAGTAATGAATTAGTGCAGAATTATGAACAGAATGTTCTTCATATAAATATGATTAGATGCAGCCTAATAATTATTTAAAGTTGCAACTATGTCCATTTTAAAGAATGAACTTTATAGAATTCATTCACATTTACTGTGGAATATGATAACCAGTACTGAGGTTAGTATCTCAGAAGAACATGTGGATTTTATCCTTAAGCAAATCCTCTGGCATGTAATTAGGTAATTTAATAGAATTGATAACAAAGTAAAGATGTCCTAGTGGCAAAAAATATGCATGTTATAGCTATATACGAGACCACCACCTGCTCCATACATCCCTTCGTCTGATCCGCTCCCACAGAGAGGGTCTTTTCTGGGTGCCGTCGGCCGGGCAATGCCAGTTGGCGACACCCAGGGGAAGGGCCTTCTCTGTGGCGGGCCCGGCCCTCTGGAACGACCTACCTCCCGACCTACGCACTATCTCAGACCTCCGCCTCTTCCGCCAACGTCTTAAGACATTTTTATTCCAACAGGCCGGCCTATCATAGCCCCCCGTTTCTGACTTTTTATGGATAATTTATAATTAGGCAGGGTTTTAAATGGGTTTTTTAGCACGGGTTAAAATAATTTAATATGTTTTTAACGATGTGTATTGTTTTTATTGTGGTTTTAATAATACCTGTGCGCCGCCCTGGGTCCTAACAAGGAGAAGGGCGGGGTATAAATTAAATAAAAAATAAATAAATAAATGTTTAAAGTTGACGTTTTTCATTCGATAATTTTGATATTAACTTAATGCATATTACTTAAGCTAGTGTATAGATTGAAAGTTGATTATCAGTGAATTTTTACTTTCCCAATGTTCCTCTGTTTTTTTTTAAACAGATTAGATATATGTTTCCCACTTTTATGGTTACAGTATTTTATACTATAGCAAAATCTCAGCAAAGGCTAGTTGACCTTCTTATCTGTGATTTAACTTTTCAAGTCATCATTATGTGAGGGATAAGTATTTTGGAGACGGCTTCCACATCAGGAATGAGGAATCAAGTTCTCCTACTCATGACAGCATGCTGCTAAGCTTGCTTGGTTCTGTACGCATTGGACATTTCCTCCTCATATAGATTGATGATTTTAATCAGCAAATCAGAAGGAGAACTTGGACATCAATCAGTGTCAGCTTTCTGCTTTTCTAATTTCAGATTTGTTCCTTTTAGTTATTAGTGTAAAAAAAGGTATTTCAAAGTTGAAATCCTGGGATATGATTCAAGTGTCTAGAGAAATGTATATGTTAGTTAAACATCTTCTAATAAAGTCAAAAGAATTTGGGAGGAAAAATGAAGATACAATGTGATTTTTAAACAAATGACTATAATGTACAAGTTAAAACCTGATATGGTAATGTTCAATGATTTGGAATTATTTCCTGGAAAATAGAAAGGTGAGTGGATGACCCAGTACTTTAAAAAATGAAGTAAGAACAGAAAATTGCAACTTCACGAATGGTTGTATCCCAAGTAGTTTTTGATATTGCCAGTGATTATAATAATCAGACTGCTGAAAAAGACTTCAGAGAGTTTAGAAAAATAAATGTAACATTATTAACTGTTTTCAAGAATATAAAAAATATTGATCTAAGCACAACATTAAGCAAAACAAACAGTAGTTTGTTGTAGATCATATAACAAAGTCCTACCCATTATTTATTAGCATAATGTCATATAAAATATCCTGTCCAAACTTAAAATCCAAATAACAACAGCTATACATTGAGAAAGTTGGTGGGTATTTTTTTTAGAAAAAACTACCTGATGTGTTTTGATCTGAGTTTTCATTAGCAGACATGTGTGGAGGGATTTTATAAGAATATATTTTGACTCTAGCACTATATAGCATCTTTTGTCTTAAGCTTGCTAATGCTCGGATGAAGCCATTTTGATTTATCTGGACATGAAAAGGAATGTATTGCTCTGCTTACAAATGTTTTATCAATTTTGTGGCCTCATTTCCAGGAAGAAGTGTGGACATAAAAACATACTGGAAGGATACAAGGTTCCTATTTTCCCCTCAGGAAGTATTTTACTACTAATTTCAACTGCTGCTCTTTATCTCCCACTATTTGGGATATTTGGGAAGACATCTTTGGAACAAGAATGTGGAAAAATTGTCTTTTTAGCTTAAAAGCTGGAACCCTTTCATTTAAAAAAAAAAGAAATTGAGTAACATGTAAAGTGATTGAAATATATAAAACTATGGCATAGAGAACATGAACAGTGGAAACTGTTTGACCAGAAGCAAATATAGGCTTTCGATCTGATCCCAGCAGGGCTTGTCCTATGTTCCCTGGTTCTTATTTCAAAGATGTTTCAGAATATTAAGCAAAATGTTGCTTAAAATGTCCTTAGCCCTCTTTCCTAGGAAGAAAAACAAACATTTCCCCACATTTTTTATAAGCAATAAAGCACTTGTTAATTGCTTCAGTTGAATCAAACTTACCTAAAATATTAAAGAATTTAAATAGCACCCAAGGTATCCCCCCCCCACACATTTTATCTTCATTCTGCATCTTGAATCAGAAAGAGAAGTTTGTGTTTGAGTCCGATCCGTGTCCTTTTATAGCTAAAGTTCATACGAAGCATCTCTGGCTCAGTCTGAACTATAAGTCCCTCCTTACAATTAGCTATAATTCAAAAGAGACAGTTGTCCCAGAATCTGACTATTCAGGAGCACCTGATCACACTAATGCAGGAGCCAAGGAGGTCTCCAGAGACCAACATGCTGCTTTCACACCACTCCGATTAGTGACTGAAGCCAGGCCCTTTTGCTTGTGATAGATTAATCAAACCTTCCTTCAGCCTTTAATTGGATGACAATCTGCATCTCAGGGTCTGCTAAATGGGGGAAGGGAGTTCACTTTCCCATGTATTGTATATGTGTCTCTCATTTCTAACCTACCTGTCCTTTGCAAGATTCATTTACTTTTGGCTACTCTTTCTTTCTTAAATAAATGAAGCTGCAGGCTTTCAGCCTGTGTCACTAACTACCATCAGTCTCCCACCTAATAAGACTGGCACACTCATCAGAGCATTAGGAATAAGATTATCTCAGCTTCCCCAGTTGTTGTGTTTAACTATTTGAGGGAATCTTGCTTGCTTGCTTGCTTTCTCTCAAAGAAAACTCTCCATAATAAAGCCAATCTATGTACTGCATGCCTAGAATTCTCTCTCGGGTGTTCTCACAGATTTCTCCTATGCATCTCTGAGGTACCTGGATATGGGCACTATTATATACTCTACTATAACAAATACCACTCTATATGCCACTCCCTTGTAGGGCCTTGACACTACAATGAAAGGAAAAGAGCCTTCAAAAGAAAACTTCGTGTACCAATTAAAATATTTTTCCCTAATGGGTCAGCGTGGAAATGGCCCACAAAGGCCTGAAATTCAGGAAGCTTCATTTTCAACACTTTAGAGGGTTTCAAGCTGGGGAAAGCTCAATTACAGATATGATTAATGTATCACACAGCACATAGATGATGCATACATCCGTTCAGGCATCTCTGTAGCATAGTTTGATTAACACTCTGTATTCAAGTACTCTCTGAATACCAAGAGTTAAAGCTTTGTGAGAAGCTTCACCAAGTTTTAGCTGAACTATTTTGAGAATTTGAATTAGTATATGAATAAATATTATAAAAGGTGCATTACCTAGAAATAAAAACCAATGCATTATTTCTACCAAAATGTTACAGCTGTTTCCCTTGGTTTCTAAATTTGTTTATGTATTTAAATGTAGCAAAGTTGGATAGCAAATCTATTGTTCACAGCTGGAAGTGGAAATAAGAATAAGTAATGATCATATTTTCATTTTCTTTCTCCTATTCTTAAATCATAGTCTGACATATTTTTAATCTGATGGAAATGCATTGACTCTTTGTTTCTTACATTTGACCAAAAATGTCTATTCTGAAAGACACTGAGCGCCCCAAAAATGTTGAGTGAAGAACGAGTACACAGTAGAAAAAAAGACCGCAAAACTATAAATTATTCACTATTCTGAAATCTTATTCGAAGTGGAGATAACTTAAACAACTGCCATGATACATTGTGATCAAGTTAGATTAAACATGGATCTTTGATTTTATACTGTCAATCTGATAATTTCCTTGAAGAAATATTAGGAATGTGCAAGTTGGTCAGTTTGGGGTGGGGTGGGGGTTTCCTATTCACTTCTTTAAAAAAAGAAAGAAAAAAAAGAAAAGAAAAGTTCTTTCCATAAGAATTTATGCAGAAATGTGTTGTTTGGGAGTTAGATCATATTGTCTGTATGCAAATAGTGCCTTGTATTTTCCAAAAGCTGTTGGAGAATGGGCAAATATTTACAAGATGGAAGAAGACAGCAACGAAGTCCACCTCTACCCCTGTGCAATGACCCTTCTGAAACCTTGCCTACAGTAAAAGTAATCTAATAACCACTGACACAGTACGTAGTAGAAGTGCATTGTGCTGGAATCCTGGATTACACTAAAGCTCCATGCACCATATTCAAACAGTGTCTGCCTATAAGCACTTTCTGGCAGGACCTATTCTACAAACCTGTGTTAATACTGGCTTTCCCTTTCAACAAATGTTCATCTCTTGGCTAGACTTGTTTTTTGCTAATTAGATCACAACAGTGCTGGTGGCTTCTAGTTCAATTCTCATTTCTTTCTTCCTCACACCAGGCATGTAACCATTCCAAGTGCTGGTGGGGAAAAATGAAGGGAAGAGACAGGTAGAGTTTTCAGATCAACGTTGCAAGCATTTTGTATCTATGAAGATGGTTTCCCCAGCTTGGCAAAGTTGCATTTACACTCTTTTCTCTACTCAAGAAAAGTGGCCAAAAATGCCAGATTTTAATAACAAAAAGATAGAGAAGTCCATTGCAATTGTAGGCTCCCAATAAACTGTCATTTCTGATTTCCTTCAGTGAAATTATTCAATTATACATATAAACCACATTGCTTGGCTTGCAAAAGGGTACAAGGTGTTTCTCATTTATGATTGCCGACAATTAAAATGACATTTAAAGTTGAATCACAGATCATACTAACCATGTGGTGGGTCAGTGTCAGAGCTTGGAACTCGCCCATTGTTAGGATATCGAGATACTTTTTTCAGATGTAGTTGTAGAAGGAATCAAAATGTTGAGGCATACTACGCCAAAGTTGGAAGGAACAAAGAATGGTTTGAAAGAATATGAAAAATAGTATAATCAAAATGTTGGGCAAAGCTGGCCCAGGCCAGGTGCATTCTTAGATGGAAGACCATCTGGGAATCTCATGTAGGCAGCTTGATTATTTAACAAATTATTAAATAAGTTAATCAATATGTTGTTGAAAGCATCGTGCTGGCTCTTTTACTATGATATTATGTTTCAATTGGAATACTTTTTGTTCTTTTTCCCCTTGACTGAAACTTCATTTATTTATTTATTTATTCATTCATTCATTCATTTAATTTAATTTATTTATTATCAGTTATCAAATTTGTATGGCTGCCCGTATCATTAAAAAGTGACCTCAAATGCTGTATAGCATTTAATTTAAAAACAACAATAACAGAACATTCATTGTTAAACACTAAAAGCACAAGAACAAGAGATGCAGTCAGGAAACCGTCACAAGATCTCCCCAGTCCCCTGGGATCCCCAGGCCTAATGGCATAAACATAAGGTGGATACCATAGCAGAGGAGGCTCACCTCCTGGGCCCTTCTACTGTAGTTCCACAGAATGCTCTCTACACACTTTTACAAGATATAAACACAAATATACCCATGATAGATCCTGGCTACAAAGAGGACACTTTTTACAGAAGTCCCATATATGTATAACTTTAAGTATGCCTTTGACACATTCATTAAGACAAGGTACATGTATTTGTATAAACCAAATATGAATACACCCCGCACAGGAAGAGAGAGTTAATCTTTCCTGTCATTACTATTATTATCCTGCTCAAAATCATTCCCTTATGGAATCAGTTGTATATTGCTCTATCTTATAAATGTGCTATAACTGGGGTACCCCAAAAATGGGACCTTCATTATTTTCTCATACTGAATGAAGTCAAGCTTAAGATATCTAATAGGCTAAATAAAACCCAAAGATCAAGCTATGGAGTATTTGATAAGCAAGGCAGAATCCCTTGAGACCATGATTCTGGTGGGGTCATATCTATTTGCTATTTCCCACGGTCATAAATTCATGCTTTCTATGAAATGGACTGTTGAAAACACTGCAAAGGGGGCCTTGTGGTCTCTTAATCTCCTCTGGGCCTCTTCTGTGGTTTTTCCAAAAGAGGGATCAACCTCAATTATAATTACTGCTGTCTGTTGCACCTTTGAGAATCTAGCCACATTCAAAGCAGAGAGAGAAAAACCACTGTTTATCACCTCTTACCTCCACTCAACTTGTCTGGATGATCTATAAAAGTTAACATGAACAAACTTTTTGTGGCAAAAAAAAAACACACCTCCAAAACAAAACATAATCAGCTTCTGAAAAAGATATTGCCCTGATTTTAACATGTTTGGTTAAGTATCTGTGAAAAGTAATTACATATTAAAGCAATGACACAAATGATTAAATTTTGACCTTACTGTGTAAATTATCTCACATTTTATCTTGACAGTTTTTCTATCTATAACTTGGTCACATTTCAGAAAGCCTAACGTCCTTTTAGTGGTAAGAAACAGGTGCACAGATCCCCTCTGGGAGTGGACGAGATCTAAAACCCCTTTGTCATGTTATCCACTTCCCTCCCCATCCCACTTCAAATGTGGTATGCTTGCGTCAAGGTATAAATAATACAACTTGTCTTTCTGTCTGGGGGGAAAAAAAAGATGAATTCATCTAAAATCTTCCTCCCCCACACTTTGTCAAGCATGGGGCTTGTTTGAAGTGCACTCTGAAGGCCATGGTGAAAGTCTTGACTTATCCTTCCATAAATCATAGCAACAAATCATTCCAGATTTTGCATTACATACTGTCTGCCTTTAATAGATAAAATTTGTCAAGAACTATATATGTATATATACTTTGTGAGCATATATGTGCTTTAAGGGGGAAAATAGGTGTACATTTCAACACGAACAAATTCTGGGGGGAAAGAATCTAATTGCATTTTTATTTTTTGGGATAAGCAAAAAACATTGAAACATAATGAATGTGTTAATTTCTCAAGATCCTGAACTGAGCTCGGATCTGGACTATTTTCAGATCCTAGCCCACCAAGCTAGAATCAAAACAAATTATCAAGAGATGTGATGCAGACAGATGCAAGCCAGCGATTTGTTATGGAATATTTTAATATGGATATTTAATTTGGTGTCCTCAGAATGGTCAAGATGGTCCACAACAGGGTGATCCATGTTTTAAAAGGATGAAACTTCAGTAATGTAATCATGGCCTTCATCCTGATTTTTTGACTTCTTCCACCCCATGGAGAAACTGACCAGATAATTTGACTCAATGGCTTAACAATCAATCCTATATTTTTCCAGTGTTGTCCCTATTTTTTTGCATTTGGGGGGGGGGGGATTCTTGTCATATCCTGAAACATTTCATTATAGATTTTCAGAAACTCAGAGAGTTCCTGAAAGGGAGAGACACATTCAGGATTGCTGTCCATGGAACTAACTTGTATGCATTTCATCTTTAATCATTTATAGAGCTGTATTGACATTTGCATTAATATATAAAAATAAGAAACAAGTGCCTGTAAACATATTACTTTAAGCATATAAAAACTTTTACTGAGTTTCTTTAAAAAAATATTTTTAAAGAAATTCATTCAAATCTGCAGAGAAAAATAACTTATACTTACCTAATTACAAACAAATGAAAATCACTTTGCAAGTTTGATGCCAATTATTATCTTGTTTGTTTGAAATCACCATTAAAAACATTTCTATCTATGTACAGTATACCCTGTAAACATTGCAAACCATCTTCAAGGCCTTGCTTTAAATCTCCTTACTTTCCCATTTATGCATAGGGCCTTTCTCAATGGTACTAAAAGCCAGATTTCCAATATATAGAATAGAATAGAATAGAATAGAATAGAATAGAATAGAAGTTGGAAGGGATCTTGGAGGTCTTCTAATCCAACCCCGTGCTTAGGCAGACAAATGGTTATCCAACATCTTCTTGAAGACTTGCAGTATTGGAGCATTCACAACTTCTGGAGGTAAGTTGTTCCACTGATTAATTGTTCTGTCAGGAAATTTCTCCTTAGTTCTAAGTTGTTTCTGTCCTTGATTAGTTTCCACCCGTTGCTTCTTGTTCTACCCCTCAGATGCTTTGGAGAATAGCTTGACTCCCTCTTTTTTGTGGCAACCCCTGAGATATTGAAACACTGCTAGCATGTCACCCCTAGTCCTTCTTTTCATCAAACTAGACACACCCAGTTCCTGCAACCATTCTTCATATGTTTTATACTCCAGTCCCCTAATCATCTTTGTTGCTCTTCTTTGCATTCTTTTTTGAGTCCTGACCTATGGAATCAGCATTGCTTATACTGCTTAAGACAGAATATATAATACACAGTATGAAGCTAAGAAATAGTTCAGATCAAACTTTAAGTGAGACATAGCAGCCAGAAAATAACCTTGCATGGATAGCACGTATACTGAAAAATAGGCCCCAGAATGTTTAGTAATATGAAGTGATTTAACTGAGGCAGATAACAGTAATTCTTCGGATGACATGTCAGTGTCTTTTTGGCAAAAATATTGAAATATTGATGTGTTTCATCTTAAGATTTTCACAAATGCTAAATTTATTGGAGTTTTTTAGGTGCATTTGTCAGAAAGTTAAAGCATATCAAAGATATACTAAACACAATAATACTATATAGATAGTACTTCACTATTTCATATCAATTCATAATTTTAAGCTGAATGTTACTGCTTCAGACATAGGCTCATCAAAGATCTCCCTTAGCTGCCAACCATTCATGCTCATTTCCATGCATATATAATAAACGACTAAAAACAATATGAAAGGAATACCATTTAAGAATTGCTCTTGATGACGTGCATAACCTTTGAACTCAGAGGTAAATGGATGAAATATACTTGCAGCACTCAGTTTGACTGCAAGCAGGATGGTAATCAAAAGTAGACCCTTGAGGCAGAGATTAATGTGTTTCAGGAAACCTCAAGATTTCAGAAAGAAAAGTTGTTGTTTTTTAAAAAAAAAATAGGCAAAGAAACCTTGGCAATTCAATACGACAAATCATACTCATTCATGGCCTGGAGAATGCTCCATATGTGAAGATGCAAGAGTGAGAAGAGGAAGAATTTCATTATCATGGCTGTGTACAATCCTGATCAGGAACAGTTTTCTATAAGCCGTGGTGGCGCACTGGTTAGAAGGCAGTACTGCAAGCTACTTCTGCTGACTGCTGGCTGCAGTTCGGAAGTTCCATTCTCACCAGGCTCAAGGTTGATTCAGGCTTCCATCCTTCCAAGGTTGGTAAAATGAGGACCCAGATTGTTGGGGGCAATGTGCTGACTCTGTAAACTGCTTAGAGAGGGCTGTAAAAGCACTATGAAGTGGTATATAAGTCTAAATGCTAATGCTGTTAAGACATACTGCAGCCTTTTCCCCCACCCTCTCGTACCAGTGAGGACCAAAGGATGTGGTAGCAATGATTGGAACACCTTTGCACATTTAGAGGGAGATGTTCTTTAGTTTCGGTGAGAGGTTATTGCTTTTGTTGAGATCATTTGCAGAGGGTTTTATTTCCCCATTCCCCCCCCCCCCTTTAAAAAAAAAAGCTTAAGTAAAAGATCCTGGGTGCTTCAGACAAAGGTCCTAGAAAATAAAGCTCATGATGAAGCAACCTGAAAAAGCCCATCTGTCATATACAGATGTCACATATTGTCCTGAAATGGTTTTCAGGGCATACCTCTTCCCCTGAACTGGAGAGACATACACTCTATAATTGAGAACAGATGGGAAAAGAGAAGAAAACACACCCAAATCCTGTTATATACTTTTATTTGGGGGAGGAGGGTCATTATTTTAGTGTTTGTTCTATGTTATTTTATACCCCTGTTTTTAGGCATTCTGCATCATCTTGCAGCAACAAACAGCTTTGTTTGAGGAATGGCATAGGTAGGCATTAACACTGAGTTGACCAAATAAAGCACTCTTTCAATACAAATGAGATGAAAGTAATCTAGCCATTCATTTTGCACACACTGATCTAACTGTAAAATAAAAAGTATCGCCGCTTATTCAAAAAAGGTGAGAAAGTTTTAAAAGCAGAAATGGGTCATGGGTAGTTTGTCCCTCCTCAATGGACTTTTGTCCTTATTGTGCAAAACCACCAAAACCACCTTATAACTGTGCAGAGCCGTGTGACAGAAATTTCATAACACCTGGGTTTGGGTTTCTTCCACCCCTCCCACCGCACAAAATTGTGCACAAGTGCTCATTTGGCTTCCGGCCTTGGCTCAGTCACACAGGAATCCTTCTGATTAACTCTAAGGCAAAGAAGAAATGCATACCACAATGAAGATGCAGAGCTTAAGAGCAGCCTGTGCATGTATGCACACTCACACACTTGCCTTTCCCCCATTGGGACAGATATTTCTAGTCAGAGAGAGAGAGGGAGGGAGGGAGGAAGGGAAGGAAGGAGGGATGGAGGGAAGGAAAGAAGGAAGGAAGGAAGGAGAGAGTGGTGCAAGATGGAAGAAATACTGTGTAACAGCAAGGTAAAATATTAAAATGTGATGTCTGCATAATATCTAGCTCAGTGGAAGCAGACACCTGCTTTTCAGGAAGCAAAAATATTTTCTATTAAAGAATTTCTTATGTCCTGTTTTCTTTCATGTCCTTATAATAGATTCTGGAGAAAGGAGAAGGTTGTCCTCTCACCCTCCCTCCCTCTCCCTCTCCATGTGTCCACATGTGTGAATTTTATCTGCAGTCTGTCTTCCTGAGTTATTGTTTGCCTCTTCCCGCTCTCTTCTCTCCCAAAATAACTTCTGAATTTGCAAGGAAACCTCTAGACTTTTGGCTTGAAGGCCTGCCCCCTATTTACATGCAACATACATAAAAAGGGGAGATGGCTTTGTTTATAGATGCACAGTTCCAATGATGACTCTTTTGGCCATCTTGAATACCCCTGCTACCAATGTTCAAGTTATAAAGAACAGACTACTGTATGATTCTCTCCTTAGGTACAACTTTAGAAAGCATTATTGGGTATATCTGTAGAATTAATTAAAGACCCATGAGGATGTTTCCACAATAACAATAACAAAGATTGGGCCTCATATTTTCATTGATATCCCCTTGGTAAATGCTAATTAGGAGCATGCATCAGAGGTGGTATTCAGCAAGTTCTGACCAGTTCTGGAGAACCGGTGGGAGAAGTTTTGAGTAGTTCAGAGAACCAGTAAATACCACCTCTGACTGGCCCCGCCCCATCTATTCTCTGCCTCCTGAGTCCTAGCTGATTGGGAGGGAATGGGGATTTTGCAGTAGCCTTCCCCTGCCACGATCACCAAGCCACACCCATAGAACCGGTAGTAAAAAAAATTGAATCCCACGACTGGCATGCATGAAGTAAGGAAATAAGTAGTTTATCTCTTAGTGCCAAAGAAAAATGCTATTTAAGATTAGTCCAGAAATTCTAATTTTCAACTGCCAGAAACGTCGTCAGAAAAAGGTAGGGTATCATGGACCCTGATCTGAATGTATTGTTTATAGGTGGCAAAGATTTATACTTGCAGACTTTAAAAAGCATTGCCTTATAATCAGGACTAACCTTGCAATGCCCAACCATATGGCTCACAGCAAGATACAGAATCCAATATAGAGATGGAAGCTTTGCGTGTTGTTTTTAAAAATGGATCGAAGAATTTTGTTTCTGAGAAAGTTGAGAAGTATTTTATTCATAATGTTGAATGTTCTTTTCCCCCCCAACACAGGAAATCATATGCGTATGTGGTTGCTATCGTGACACATATACAAAATATGCAGTATTGTGCTCACATGAAATCAATACATATGTACATTTGATAACATACTGTCATGTTGCTATTTTGAATCCCTCTGCTAAGAACCAAATTAAAGCATGCTCTCAATAGACATTATTCATCTTTCTCAAAAGTAAATATATTGGGCATGAAGCTTTAAATATTTATTTTTCCCATCCAGATGATGCCACCACATTAGCAATGATGTAGATATGCAGCCACCATCACTCCTGTGGTCACATGATCACTTTTGGGTGCTTGACAACTGGCCTACATTTATGGCCATTTGCCACATCTCATAGTCACATGACCACAATTCATGATTATTATTTTTTGCTAGAAACCAACATTTATTTCTACTTTCTGGCAAAAAAAAGTCCCATTGGGTATACTGGGTTTGCTTAATGACCATGGTATTCATTTAATGACCATGGCTTCATTAAATGACTGTGGTATATGCTTAACAGCCACCACAACAATGTCAGACAATGTCGACTTTTTTTCCAACATGGCATAAAAATGATTTTTAAATTACAAATTTTTATTAATTTTAATCAGGGTTGTTGTTTAATTGATATTATTGTTTAATTGATATTATTGTATTATAAAAGAGATATTATTGTTTAATATCTCTTTTAAAAACTTTTTTAACTTTTATATATTTGTTTTACTCTGGCTGTACACCGCCCTGAGTCCTTCGGGAGTAGGGCGGTATAAAAAAACCAATAAAACCTAAACCTAAACAAAAAAAAGTTGTAAAGTTGGGCACTGTTACATGGTGACCCACTTAATGATCAGTTTGATTTATGACTGTGGTTTCAGGCTCAATTACAGTCATGAGGTGAGGACTACCTTTAGTTGGATACAGATATGCAGACATATAGATACAGATAAGATAAACTACCATTGAGATACACTGAACACATTGTTATGCAATTAGAGAGATGGGGAAAGTTTGACAAATCAAACTGGAATATTATATGCTTAGTTTTAATTTTTTTAAAAATAACAGTTTGTGATTGTATGACATTCATTAAAAGGCTAAGTATAATCCTGAGACACAAGCTGTGCGAAGTATGTGATTAACCATTGCAATTAACATTTATGGTCAAGCTGTGTTACTTTTAAAAAAATCACTTGGGTTACAATTCATTCAATTTGAACTTGTTTAATATTAGAACATCCATGATTTCTTTCTTCCTGTTATAAAAAAAATCAGAGACAACTGAATTACGTACACAATGCAGGGTTAAGTGACTTTTCAAGATTTGCTGTTTAGATGGACTCTCATTTTTCCTGACTTTGAAAAATATATATATAATTATTAATTATTAAGGGAGATGTGAGCAACAGGTGATGAACTTCAGTTCCCATCATTCCTCTCCCATTTAGTCAATGGTGAGGAATAATTGGAATTGTAATCCTTAACAAACAGAGGCCATTCATTCCTCCCTTCCAATTTTAAAGAAATCTGTATTAGGATCACAATGTATACGTTTGATGGTTAAGGTTTGCTATAAAAATAAATTCCATGTAGCAATACAGCTCCTGTTCAATATTAGTTCAAAATATAGGCATTTCTGTATACTTGTCATGTTCTTTCCTCATCACGAAGATCATTGAGCTTTCACTTTCTCACTATCACACGCAACAGAAGTCTCTTTTCTAACTGCTCTTGTTGATTTATTGGACAATAGCATGTTCTCCACTGTCTTCCAAGACGGAATAATTTGCTGCTGTGTATTTGTAAAATGGAAAGTTGGGAAAACTCAAGTGTGGAAAATGTTATTTAACACAATATAACTTGCAGAGTATTTTTCTAATTATCTGTGACCAATCAGAAAGTAAAGATGTGTTTCTTTGCTCCAGAACAAGGTAAACATAAATACTAATGTTATTTGCACTAATACTCCCCACCCTCTTATTCCCATAAACTTCTATTTTATTTGGCAAATGTTAACTTCTCCAATGTCCATTTCTCTCTAGCTCTAGATTATGGTTATTGAAATTATTCCATCTGTTAGCATTACTAAACTAACAAGCTGCTTTTTCTCTTGTGGAATACAAGAACAGACATTTATGTATCAAAGAAAAAACTTTAACTTAAACATTGTTTGAGTTTCCTTTCCAATTTAGAAAGAAAGTAAAAGACTTTCACTTTGAAAGCCTCCAGTGATAGAGCAACTACAACTTCTGAAGGTAAGTTCGACCATTTGTTGATTGCTCTCACTGTTAGGAAATTTCTCCTTAGTTCTAGATTGCTTCTCTGCATGATTAGTTTCCAACCATTGTTTCTTCTCTTGCCTTTTGGTGCTTGGAAAATAGTTTGACACCCCTCGTCTTTGTAGGAGCCCCTCAAATATTGGAACACAGCTATCAGGTCAATATATAGTTGTGATACTATATTCATAAGAAGACACAACTAATGTACTTATTTTTTTAACTAAACATATTTGAAAATGTTTAGTAAAACATTTAGCCTCTTCTTTCATTGTATTTCAAACAGGGTGAAATTTAAAATGTGTAGGACTGCATTACTCACTGTCAGGTATTACTCCTAACTTACCCCAATCCCAGAGATCTCTGGTCATCAAATATGCAGCATCAAATATAAAGAAGTATAACATAATAAATAGCAACCATCAAAGATTAAAAAAAATAACCACAGAAAGCAAAAGTAAGATCCTAAAACAAATCCAAAATTGTCAGCCACAATTAGTCAGATGGGACAGAAAACGGGTTGTTTTAACTGTTTATGGCACTGCAGCAAAATGGGGGATTGGACATATTTCATATTGACAGAATATTCTATAAAGTTATGAAGGAGAGGGCTGCCATCTCGCCATGTGATGAGAAGAGGAGGCAATTTTTGGTACACGTTTTGTTCTTGATAACCGTATCAAACCTGACCATATGGCGAGGTTTGATTCCTGCAAGGTATTATGTTTCTTTTGAGTTACTGGCACAATGATTTTGCCACTGGTAGTAATATATAGGAACCAAACCATTAGTTATCCTTTTATCAGTACACTTTATTTGCTAGCAAAAAGCAGTCAGTTACATTGTGTCTTTCCCATACAATATTCATGTTCAAACGCTGTTGGTTATTACTCGATATGACCATAGCTGTATCATTCATCAAGGACTAAGAACAGCTGTTTCCATGTCCTTAAGTGAGAGAATAAAGACTTATCTCAACACAGTATAATAAGTTCGGGTCTCAGAGATCAAGATGTAGTGATCCTGATTACTTTTAATGTTTTTACTGAACTGTATTTCTAATTTGATTTTTTTTAAAGGTAATTTTTATTATCATCGTATACTTTAGCTGCATGTTGTGATGGAAAGATACTGTACAAGGTATAAAATTATTGATTGCATTAACTGATGAAGAAGCAGCACACTGCCATTATATCTGCATGTATCTGTGTTCACGTGCTGGTGAACTGATGTCAAAATGTGGCTGATGTCCCAACCCTGAAACCTGACTGGTGGGGTTCTAGAAGAAAGGTTTGGATCAGGCTAGAATTACTATCTTTGTTTGTTTTTGTTTGTTTTTTTGTTTGTTTAAAATAAACTGATGCTTCCCAAATTTCCAAAATAAACTCAAATTGAAAAAACTCCTTTGCAAATGGGGCTTGCAAATGAGGTTCTACGATCAGATAGACAATGTCACAATTTAGGTTATGCTTGTAGAGAAGGTGACGATTTTAAATGCTGATACAGTTTAGAATTGAGACATTTTATTTTTGCTTTAGCTAGCAGCACTAACTTCTACTATCAAAGGATAATCTCACCACAAAGCATTTTGCTAAGTTTGCAAGTAGTAGCCACACTGTACCTCTCTTACAAACAGACAGAAACTTGTCATATTTCACTCAAACAGGAAATGGCTTGTTGCTGCCTTGGCATAGGGTGTTTCTCTTATCATTCTGATCAACAGCATGACTTGAAACAAATACAGGAGGAGATGCACTGTGTCAGCTAAACAGAGAATCATCAAAGTGGAGACGAATTAGTTAAAAACAATATAGTACAATAAACCCACTTTCTCTATCTTCCCACCTTCAAATTTAATACAAAAAGAAATCAAAGGTTCCCCTTTTAATACTTTACTATTTGAGGTATACCATTCATGATTATAGAGAAGAATAAATTAAAGTGCAAATGCAAGTCTTTATGTGAGCAATAGAAGAACAGGAAACATGAATGAAACTCACAGGATATATTGTAATCAAAAAGGCACCTTAAGGCATTTATTGATATGCTTCGGTCCAAATCTGCCCAAATTTCCTAATTTAAAATAGATTCATATGGTTTAGTCATTTTAAAAAAATCTTCTTCCCTACCACCCACTAGTGGGCGTTCCAGCTTTTATGGTGGGCAGTAAGGGTTTTGTCCGATACTGAAGCACTTTCCTTTTTTAATTTAATTGACTTCCCTACTTTATAAATCACCATTACTGTGGAACCAGTAGGCGGGTAGAAAATTTTACTACTAACAGAGATACAAAAATGGGTGGTAGGTATAAAAGGTTGACTACCCCTGGACTAGAGTGAGGCATTCAGAGCAAGACTTCTGTTACTTAGCTAAGATCCCATACCCATTCCATATATTTTCTTATGAGAGATGATTCTATCTAGTTTCAGAGATCAACCCAACATCAGCTAGGTACGAACAGCACGATATTAGTTAATGGCTGTATAGTTTGCTTATATCAGAGCGCAAAGGCTTAATTGCCATACTTCCTCCTACAACTTAATCTGCAAAACAATTTGGTAAAATAGATTGAGTGGAAAAATAGTGGATGGACCTGGATCTTCCCATCCTAACGCAACAACTTAACTATTGTGTCACATTGGCTCCTAGGAAATTGTTCTGCGATACATTTGTGAGCATTCACAAATTCAATGGTTAAGAATCTGGTTTACATGTGTAAAGTCTCTGATTTATTCCCGAGCATCTGCAGTATAGGACCTAATATAATAAGGATAAGAGAAACATGCACATGTCAAATGAGATTACATGGCGCATTGAACAAATACCACAGATAGTGATAATTTCATATTTTATATTAGGTTTATAAATCTAATATTATTAGATATAATAATAGATATATACCGGACAATGCCGGCTGGCGACACCCAGGGGAAGGGCCTTCTCGGTGGCGGGCCCTACCCTGTGGAACGACCTACCCCCTGAACTCCGCACCATCACCGACCTCCGCCTCTTCCGCCAGCGTTTAAAAACACACTTATTCCATCAAGCCGGCCTTGCATAGCCTCTGCTGCGACTAATTTTAGATAGTTTTAATTGGGGGATTTTAATTGGTTTTAGCACAGGTTTCGTTATTTAATAGATTTTAAATTATATGTTTTGTATTATTTTGTATATTGTTTTAAATTCCTGTGCGCCGCCCTGGGTCCTTTTTGGAGAAGGGCGGGATATAAATTGAATAAAATAAAATAAAATAAATAAAATTATTGTTATTATTTTTATTTTTAGAACTGCAGAGACTAGTCCAGGAATTAACACTGAATCAAAGCCCCCTCCCCCCCCACTATAAAATGCTATATACAAGTTTCTTTCTCATGTATTTCCAACATTATAAAACAATCCCCCTTTCCAAATTTCATTTTCTTTAGAATATTTTATAAGGATTGCAAAGTGCTTTGATTCCAAAAGTTTTGACAGTCAAAGAACAACAAAGGATTGTCCCTCCACCCTCTTGTAAATATGAACCTGTCCCAATAGCTGTGTTGGAGAGTAAAGAGATAGCATTACAGCCCTCTAAAGATGAGGGAGTGAAGAAGTGAATAAAAGTAAGGTCCTTCAATTGTGAAAAAAGTAAGGTCCTACATATAGGCAAGAAAAACCAAATGCACAAGTACAGTATAGGTGGTACCTTGCTCAATAGTAGCAACTGTGAGAGGGATCTCGGAATCCTAGTGGACAACCATTTAAATATGAGCCAGCAGTGTGCAGCAGCTGCCAAAAAAGCCAACACAGTTCTAGGCTGCATCAACAGAGGGATAGAATCTAGATCGCGTGAAGTGTTAATGCCACTGTATAGTGCCTTGGTAAGGCCACACTTGGAATACTGCATACAGTTTTGGTCGCCACGATGTAGAAAAGACGTGGAGACTCTGGAAAGAGTGCAAAGAAGAGCAACCAAGATGATTAGAGGACTGGAGACTAAGACATATGAAGAACGGCTGCAGGAACTGGGTATGTCTAGTTTGATGAAGAGAAGGACCAGGGGAGACATGATAGCAGTGTTCCGATATCTCAGAGGGTGCCACAAAGAAGAGGGAGTCAAACTTTTCTCCAAGACACCTGGGGGCAGGACAAGGAGCAATGGGTGGAAACTAACCAAGGAGAGAAGCAACTTAGAACTAAGGAGAAATTTCCTAACAGTAAGAACAATTAACCTCTGGAACAGCTTGCCTCCAGCAGTTGTGAATGCCCCAACCCTGGAAGTCTTTAAAAAGATGTTAGACAGCCATTTGTCTGAAATGGTATAAGATTCCTGCCCATGCAGGGGGTTGGACTAGAAGACCTACAAGGTCCCTTCCAACTCTGCTATTGTATTGTATTGTATTGTATAAGAATAGGACAGTTATACAATTAGAAGACCTCATCAGGCTGAAAACATGGCATTGGTAGAAAAGGGAGACAGGTAATTTGAGATTCCAGTATTCCATCTGCTCATACCAGAAGGATAAAAAGAAAAAAAAAAGTAGGGATTATGTGAACTAAAAGGCCAAGCAAAGGTTCATCTTACTTGCATTAAAACATCTGTGATTCAAAAAGCAATTTTATAGTGTACTGGATAGCAATTACTGTACATTTCTACATTTGTTTCTTTCTCTATTTTGTATTATTAAACACACACGTTTGACTTTATGTCAAACAGCTTAAGAGGGCAAAAGAACAATACTGTCTACATTTCCATTACATTATATTTCCCAAATACGGTCACAACTAAAATAAGAAAGAACAAAAGAGAATAAGGCACACATGCTAATAATTTTAGACAAATGTTAATATTTTGCTCTTTGCTTGAAAAGGTCAAGAATTAACCAATTTGCAAGAAATATGCACATGGTAAAAAATCTCTTTATGATTGAGAAAATTCTTGCTAAAATGGGGAGGCGGGGGGGGGGAATAAAAGCTATATAACTTTCAACTTGCCTAAAAAAGATACATGAAGATTTGATGAAAAGAGATTTGGTGTGATGTTGTTGGGTTGTAGGGAACAGACCAACTCTCCTATCCAATACAACAGGGGTCTCCAACCTTTGCAACTTTAAGTCTGAAGGACTTCAGCTCCCAGACTTCTCCAGCCAGCTGGCTGGAGAATTCTGGGAGCTGAAGTCCTTCAGACTTAAAGTTGCAAAGGTTGGAGACTCCTGCCATACAACACTTTTCTTGAAGGACATGATTTTGGTGCAATGCATGGACAAAGACTCAAGGAGAAAAAACTGAGTTGGAGTGCTCCTCTTGCTTCTGTTGACAATTCCTTAAATAAGATCTGTCTTTTTCTTAGTTCACATGGCAGTCAGGTCCCCTTAGTTTATGACTAGGCTCCCCTTCCTAATTTGTAGCTCTGCCCTCTTTTGTTTCAGACAACTATGTGTGCATGTAGCTCCATCAAATGCGGGTATCTAATACTCATATGAGCAAGTATCATCTTTCAGGACAGAAATGGTGACTTATAATTTTCTGACTGCCTTGCAGGCCCCGAAGCTCTGTTTTTATCATGAGAATCCTCTAAGACTGTGTTATCAGAATTCAAAAGGAAAATGCCCAAAAAAATCCCAATAGTTAACTTTCCATCTATGTTTGGCAGAAAACAAAATTAAATAGGTGTTTTAAAGTATGGACTTCAATGTGGGGTGGGGGTGGGGGCAGAAGAGCTCCCAAAGTGAGGAGAAATAGGCTCACTAGCACCTTCGATGTTATTAGAGATGATTTTCCAGATCCTTTTGGCCTTTGGTGCTACAAAAAATAGTATGGCCTGGTGACAGAAATGTTGCCCTCTGAGGTTGGCTTTTAAGAGGTAGCTTTTATTTATCATTACAGATGAATACATTGCAAAACTGCTGGCCTGCATTTTCCTCCAGTTGCTAAACCACATGGTTCAAATAAAAGTTAGTTCCCCCAAGACTGTGTTACCCAATTCCTGATATATAATATATAATTTATATAATATAAAATATATAATTTATATAATAACCATGTCTGAGTAGAAGGTAGGCCAATAGCTTGGTAGCTTTTGAATCTGAAGCACATTTGGATTTGAATCTAAGTTTGCCACTCCTTGCTTTGCACTGAACCACTTCCACTTATGTCTTACAATCTAGGACCATGGTGGCGAATCTATGGCACATGAGCCAGAGGTGGCACGCAGCGCCTTCTCTGACAGCACACAAGCTGTCATCCCAGTTCAGCCCTGCCACACATGTACATGCACCCCCCTCCGGCCAGCTGGTCTTTGGGTCTCTGCCATGCATGTGTAAGGGGAGGGTCACATGTGGGAGTGTCGCACATACATGTGTAAGGGGTGGGTGCATGTGGGAGTTATGCGTGCATGCAGGGGGGCGGGGCTCATGCACAGGGGAGTACATGTATTGCATGTTGGGGTTCCGGCAAGTGCACTTCAGGCACTCCAACCAAAAAAGATTAGACATCATTGATCTGGGATAAGGAAAGATAATATAAGGACAAGGAAGGAAAGTTTTCCATCCTTTCCACCAACTCTCTACCAACATGTGCATAAAGCATCTGCTTTAAAGAAAAAAATGGAGAAATGTTTTTTGTTGTTTGAGCTACCTGAATGCAATTTCCCTCTTCATCAACTGCCTTCCAATTCAGGAAGACGTTCAGGAGGAGCATCTGATCCTCTGGTTTAAGGAGCCAGTTACAATGAATGGCACACTCTTCCCATCAACTTCCTTGGGTAAAATTACTTTAAGACCCTGGAGTATTTGCATCAATGGCAATATAGTTTTTTATGGCAATATCACTACATTCAAGATAATTCACTCTTTCTCTTTCAGTGCATTATTGCACACAAAAATAATTTGCTGTTATAGGCAACTTCTATACTTTTTCACTCCACATTTTCTTGCAAAGCAGATTGAAGCAAGGCAGTCATTTGTTTAATTCCTGCAGACTTCAACATTTGACAACATGCAAGGAACAAAGGGAATGCACAAAATATCATTTAGCCAGAGTCCCATCCAAGCAACTGGCAATCCTGATAGAACAAAGTTCCCCTAACATCTCTCCAAAAGAGCAGAAACAAAACAAAACAAATTGCAAGTGCACCTCTCCATCCTTATTTTCAGTATATATTGTCATCTAACATATATTTCTTTCATGAGCTGCAAAAAAAAACCCTCCCAAATTTGAATGGTTGCTATTAGTGGAAGTTCCTCTTCCAAAGGTGCTATTCATCCTGTTTTTAAAGGCTTGGTGTAAGTTATGGCAATGAAATGATAGCATGTTGACATTTTTGCATTTAGGCATTTTTCCCTGTAGACAAAAAAAGCCTGAATGTCATAAGAGTAACTGGGGTGTGAGAGAGGATGTAAGGAAATGACACATTTTTGTATTGGAAAATAAGCCAAATAAAAATGCAACATCCTAAAATTGGCAAGGAGATGGCCAGGCACCAGAAACCAGGCATTCTGTGGGAATGGGAGAGATAGTAGCATTCGAGTGTAGGGAGTGTAGGACTTGAGAATCAAATTGACCAAAGAGTTGTCACTAATAGAAAACACCTTGTGTACAAACTCTGTAACGCTGGGGGGGGGGGGGAGTTTTGCTTTGGTTTCAAACAAACTGGCCCAGAACCAGAAATGTGTTAATTAACTTCCCAAACCAGACAAGGAATGAGGCAAGGGGTCAGAGTCTACCAAAGGTGCTTCTAAACAGCTGCAAAGCTCTTATAATGTATAGAGGTATTTCCATTATATCCACCTTCCCCAAACTGCTGCCTTCTAGTCCTATTGAACATCCACTCCCATAACGGTCTAGAACAGGGGTGTCAAACTCAATTTCATTCAGGGCCGTATCAGGGTTGTGTTTGACTTTGGGTGGACAGAGGGGCATGGCTAGGGAGCGGGTCAGCTCAACATCACTCGTGTTGGGGCCCGAGTGCTCTGCCAGAGAAAACAGGCTCCCACGCTACATTTTTGACTGCTATGGCCTCCTGCAACCCTCTGCCAGCAAAAATGGAGCTTGGGAGTGCCTACAGCAGTCCTCATGAGATTCGTTTTCATCTGCGACAGCCTCCTACAATCCTCTGCCAGTGAAAACTGAGGTCCCAAGCTCTGTTTTTGCTGGCAGAAGCACTGGAATGTGTGTGATTCTTCGCTGTTTTCAGGGCAGCCCCATGGGCCAGATCTAAGCACCCTGCAGGCTAGATCTGGCTCCCAGGACTTGAGTTTGACACCCCTGGTCTAGAACAACTCACTCAGCTAACTCTCCATGGACAACTCGAAGCAGGACAATTTGCTAAAGGACAATTGCAACAATTACAAGCCTTGCCTTGTTTTAGGTTTGAACTTTCTCAAATTAGAAGTCTTCAAGGTTGGGGTGAGCCAGAGTGTGGAGGCCCAGTGGTCCAGTGCCCAAGGCATGTGCTCCATTGGCCAAGCCATAGAAGAAGAGCAACATGCTCAGATAGTCTCTATGCAGATTCAGACCACAATTGTCCCATGGCAAGTTTCCCGTAGCAAGTTGGTCATCGCGAGATGGTCATGCCGAGTTGACTGCAGCGAATTGTCCCATTCCATCCCAGAATTCCTACATGGTAAATCCAACAACTAGCATTTCTGACAGTAAAAGTCCAACAATTGAGAGGTTATGAATAACTACTCTAAATCAAACAGTAGTTTTTAAAATTTATTTAGTAGCAGACTACTAGTCTGCTTTTTTTTTAATTTTCAAAAGAAAATTTAGATTTTCTATTGCCTCTTTGAAGCCTGGGATTTTGTGAGGTTTTGTTTTAGGTTTTTCATTTTTTTCCCTCATTGCTAATCACTATTGGCTGCAAACCATTCAGTAAAACTCAAGGGATGTGGGAAAAAAAGTTTTAAAGTGCCTCACATGTGCCCCTCAGATTTCTTTGCCTTGTGCCAAGATCCATACAGCTCTTGAACACATGTAGAAATCTTGCTTGCGTTATATATATATTTTTAAAAATGCATGTTTTGGCTGAATGACTGAACCTCACTCTAATAGTTGGGTACATCCAAAGATTTCCCTACTAATGTGTTGCAAACAATTTCCGGCATGTGCAATATATGTATCACTGCTAGTGAGCTTATTATGGTTTACAGGGTCAGATAAAGAGAGATAAGTTATTTAACAATTTATCTGTTCTTTAAATGATATATTGTTAAATAGTGATGGTTCTAAGTTAATAAAACTAGTACTTCTATGTCCCCAAATTTCTTGCTGGGGAGTAGAAGACAGAGGAAGTCAGTATTTGGTGCCTCTTCGGAGTAACCCTTTCTGTGGGTTTTGGTATGTGTGTGAGAGAGAGGGGGGAGGGAGAGGGAGAGAGATGGGGGGGGGGAGGGAAGGACAGAGGGAGATGCCATTGCTGCTATCATATTCCCTTGGCATCCAAACACTATTTACTGAATGCTGTGTATGGTAAGACATTTCTTAACTCTAATACTACTCCTTGTGGATGACCAACTGATTTTTGTTTTAACAGCTTTCAGTTAGTTTATTAATTTTTGTCATTCTTTCTTTTCCAGGCTTTTCATTTTTCCTTGTTTGTTTTAACTATAGCATATTGCAATCATTAATTTTATTGACAGACAATGATTTTTCAATGGTACTAGTTCAACAAAATACTTCACTGCTTTTCCCTCCACATAGAAAAAAAAAAACATGTTACCTACATCATCAAAACTGTTCCCATTATTGATGCCCAGGCCCCAAATGGAGAAATAGGTGGAAATATCACAAGCGAATTATGCAGGCAAAATACATTTCCTGCTAATGTTCTCCAAGAATGAGTTTGCAATGGCAAGTTGCCTTTGAAGATTGCTGCCTTGGGCAGGGGATAGAAAATATGCAAGGTCTCTTCCCATCCTGTGATTCTATGATTCTTTGTTGTTGTAGATAATCTAGTTTTGAAGCCTAATGCTAGTCTGCTTATACAATTATTTATATACACATGCCAACTCTGAATCGAACCTGGCTGAAGCCATCTTTTCTTGCTTCATAGTTGCTTCATAGTTACCACGTACTCTAGGAGAGGGTGGGAGTAGGTAGACTGTCTCAGAGACAAAACAACAAGCCTTCCCGTGGGAACCAAGATCATCCCAACTGGTGGCAGTTGAAGGAGGAGAGTATTAACCAGGGAACCCACCGACGATTTTAATTGGACAATGTGACTTGAGACACTGGGGGAGGGAAACAGTTATTCTTTTAATTATGCTTTTAAAATTTCAGAGCTGGTTTTCTCTAGATGTGCTGATATGATATATCCAGAGGTGGTATTCAGCCAGTTCAGACCGGTTCTGGCATACCGGTAGCAGAAATTTTGAGTAGTTCAGAGAACCGCCAAATACCACCACTGGCTGCCATGCCCTTCCAGCCCTGCCATTCCCTGTACTATTTTTATTTTATTAAATTTATACCCCGCCCTTCTCCTTGTTAGGACCCAGGGCGGCTATATTCCCTTGTTTTTTAGCTCAGCTGATTCACACAGCAGAGCAGATTGCCACACCTCAGCTGAGCTAAACAACAGCTCATCTCACCAGCGCTGACACTGCAGGTGGTCTTTGAGTGCTATGTCCATGTGCAAAGGACACTCACAAAGCATGCCCTCATAGAACTGGTAGGAAAAGGTTTGGAATCCCACCGCTGGATATATCCAATAAACACATTATTTGAGGGACCTGCCTGTCTCAGAGTTCTGATTTCTTTGGGTGCATTACTCAGAGTGCTGACAACATGCTTGTTGAATTGAAGAAGACATCCCTATTTTGAAGAAAATAATATTATTCTCTCTAACAGGCTTCTTGACACTAAATGCATTACCTGTGCTGGTAGTATTTTTCCTGACCTGCGGCATATAATTAAGGAAAACTTTAATTCTTCTATCTTCCTTTGTCATATAAATAACTCTGCTCTAAATAAATTCTGAGCTTTATTTTGTCTGCTACAGTTATATTTACCTGTAAAAGAAAATTCTTCCGCTCCCCCCAAGACCACCATTTCCAGAAGCAAAGATTACCAAACAGATGTCTGTTTTCCCCTCGTTTTTTCCGTAACGTTTCTTCATGCTAAACAGATTACATCCACTTATAATGAGGTGATTCCCCAATTAATATTTGAGTTTTCAGGAAGTATCAAATTATTTATATATCGGTATGACTTAAACTTATTTAATTTGAAGGAAAGAGAAGAAAAGGACAAGCAACAGTAAAGTGGATGGATGGAATCAGTTATATGGCAATATAACTGATTCCATATGGCACATTGAAAATCTGAAAAAGCAGGTTAGGACCAGATTACCATTACAAAATCTTTTTAATGTGATCACTAGGAATCAAAAACAACTTGATGACACATAATGAATCCATTAAATTTGTACTAAAAAAATATAATTTGTTGTTAATCAAACAAAAAATATAGATAGGAACATCAGAGAATGAGCATTACCTACCAGGTCTGTTATATTGTCAATTTGCTAGTTTTTTGTTTATTGGTTTGGCTCTTTGAAGTCCTAAATAAGCAAAAAACCCAAGAAGGGCCTTCTCCTTCCAAAGTCCTTAGATACCATATTAGCTTTTCTAATTCAAAGGCCAATGTTATATCCCGTGTAGAAGAAAAATAGACTGGTAACTTAATTTTTAGTAGTGATCTATACGGCATTAATATTTATTTTATTTATGGGTTTTAAAATATTGTAAACTTACCCGGAGGCTTTGTAATAATGAGGGCTAGAAAGGTAAATGAATAAATAATAAGGTACAAATCCTGATTGCTAAGAGGGATGGAAATTATTGACCAAATTTAGATTTTCTATTTTTGGGGTGATTACATCTGTCCTGCTTCATGCTCTCCTCTCTTTTTTGATGAGTTTCTAGGCATTTCTCAAGACATAACAGAAAGAACTTACGGTTTCCAGACTGCTCACCTTCCATTTAATTGTTAAATCTGTAAATATGCATTAAGATAAAATTACAGTTGTCAAAAGTTCTGCACTGCATTCAGAGCTCGATGGAACTGATAGCCCAACAGAGTGAGTGAGTGCGTGAGTGAGTGAGTAATGTTTCTGTTGATGTTGAGCATTTGAGTCTTCATTGTGTTTTAAAATTATGCTGGGGGCTTCTTCCATATGCTTCAGCATCTAGCTGGGAAGATTAATCCAAGAAACTATCCAACATAAAGAATTTAACAAGGAACACTTTTAAGCTGTTAATCAACTATTTATCTCCTAATTTGATTTTAGAAATGACAAATAGTAGTAACCTGAGGAAGAAGAGACATCTTTTCCTGTTTGTTTTACAGTTTAAATGCAGCAGTGGAACAATGTGCTGGCGAAATGTTCCCACTAAAAGTTTGAATCAGGCATGTTTGCATCAGTCCTAGTTTGTACATGTGTTGTGTATCTCTTCCTGTGTTATCCTAGTCTGCAAGAAGAAATTATTAGTCATCTATAGCCATTTTTGGTAAAGAAATACATTTTTTCCTCACATTATTTCCCTTTTCCTTTAAAACATTTTATGTAATTTTATCACTTATCTATCCCATATCCCATACACAGGTTTTAATTTATATCAGCTATTCCTACTATGTGTTGTTTTTAATGCATTTGATGCAGTTTTCTCCACCTTTACCAAGCATGGATTTTCTGTTGAAGGCTGACCAGTGGCAGTAAATCTATGCTATGGTATAATCCACTTTTGTAGATTCTAGAACTATGGTAGATTCTGTTTTACTTGTTTGAATTCTCACTGAATGGGCTTGTGCCAACCAGCATCAAAGGAGGTGAGGACAAGCAATGTCGGCTGGCGACCCCCAGGGGGAGAGCCTTCTCTGTGGCAGCCCCTGCCCTCTGGAATGACCTACCCCCCCCCCGACCTACGCACAATCACGGACCTGCGCCTCTTCCGTCGGGCCTTGAAAGCGCACTTATTTTGTGCGGCTGGCCTGGCGTAGTTTTTAATTGTTTTACCAGGGGTTTTTATCTGGTTTTTTAGAACAGGCCACTCATTTAATATTCTTTTAAAGTGTATTTTAATATATTTTTGATGTTTTCTATTGTCGATTTTATTGATGCCTGTTCACCGCCCTGAGTCCCGAAAGGGAAAAGGGCGGTATACAAATCCAAATAAAGTAAAGTAAAGTAAAGGATTAAAAAAAACCCCAATTATAATAATCTTTGAATATTTCTTTAGTTTCCACAGAGTTCAGCTCAGAGATGTTATTCAGCCGGTTCTCTCCAGTTCAGGTGAACCAGTAGGAGAGGCTGTGGGAGACTCCACCAGGGGTGGGTTCCTGAGGGCTCGCAGGGGTTCGCGCGAGCCCTTTCGTCAAATTTCCGGATCCCAAGCGAGCCCTTTGGATCGTGGACCCGGAAGTATCTAAGGAACACGTGGCTTGCTCGTGTATCCCTAGCAGGGAAAGTTTCAAGACCCAGGTGCTTTAGTTTTGAAGCTACCGGGCCTGCTTTCCCTGTTGGCGCGGGGGGCAGGGCGGAAGAGCGCGCTAGGCTGCGCGAACCCCGCCCATCTATCACTCTGTGTTTGTGTGTATGTGTGTCTGTCTCGCATTCACGCACTTAATCACTTTCTGCGTCTCTCTCTTTCTCTCCCTCCCTCCCTCTCTGTCTCTGTGTGTGTGTCTGTCACTCTCTGATTCCCCCCTCCGCTCCCTGTCTCTCTCTGTGTCTGTGCCTCTCTCTGTCTGTCTGTCATCGTGCCTGCCCGCCCGCCTGTCCCCCGCGGAGCCTCTTCATCCCGGGGCCGCTGTGCTCACTCACCTTAGCCTGCCCTCCCCGCCGCCCGGCCGCCTGCAACTGAAAAGCGTGTGTGTGTGTGTGGGAACAGGGAAAGTTTTGCCGCGAATGGCGGGGGGTGGGGTGGGGGTTTGCGCAGCTTAGCGCGCTCTTGTTCTGCCGCCCCTAGCCGGCAGGCTTCAAAGGCCGAACGCTTGCTGAAGAGAGAGGCACAGACACAGAGAGAGACAGGGAGCGGAGGGGGGAATCAGAGAGTGACAGACACACACAGAGAGACAGAGAGGGAGGGAGGGAGAGAGAGAGAGAGACGCAGAAAGTGATTAAGTGCGTGAATGCGAGACAGACAGACACACACACACACAAACACAGAGTGATAGATGGGCGGATGAAGGGGAGAGAGACAGAGAGAGAGAGAAAGAAAGAAAGAAAAAAAGTGAGAGAAGAAAGAGAGAAAGACAGAGAAAGAGAGACAGAAAGGAAAGAGAGAAAAAAAGAAAGAAAAAGAGAAAGCGAGAAAGAAAGAGAAAGAAAAAGAGGGAAATAAAGAGAGAAAGAGAAAGAAAGAGAGAAATAGAAAGAAAGAGAAAAAGAGAAAGAGGGAAAGAGAGAGAGAAAGAAAGAGAGAGAGAAAGAGGGAAAGAGAGAGAGAAGGAAAGAAAGAGAAAGAAAGAAAGAACGTATGACCACAATTGAGCCCAAAAGTTTAGTTGTTAACCAAGACCATTGTTAAGTGAGTTTCACATTTTCCAAGTTGGCCACTCCCACCCGGTCACATGGCTGGCAAGCCACTCCCACCCAGTCACATGGCCAGCAAGCCACTCCCACAAAGCAGGCCACACCCACAGAACCTGTTCCAAAAAATTTGAAACCCACCCCTGGACTCCGCCCACCTGGCCCGACACAATGAGCAAGCACTGTGCATGCGCAAATGAAGCTCGTGTGCGTACATGCTCACATTTGCAAACTGGTAGGGAAGGTAAATATATCCCATCTCTGGTTCAGCCAGAACTATTTTCTGTCCAAAGGAAAACCAACTGAGCAATATATATGCTAGGATTACATTTCTGAAAATTTGGTTGCCTGACTCACATACTTGATTCTTCTTCCTATCCTTTCCTATAGGCTTGAGAGGTTTAAGGAGGCATTTCACAACCTCACCAACATTTAGGAGTGTGGACCTTCATGCTGGCTAGAGAGTTCTGGGAGTTGTGGGAGGTTTTTATATCAAAACATATTTTATTCTTTATACTGCTTCCATCTTCCCTTAAAACATTAATAGAATCCCCAATGGAATGAGAATCAGCATTTCAACAAAATAATTGACAATCAAGCTGAAACTAAATTAATCAAGTAAAAATAGCAAATGGGGGGGGGGAGGGATCTTTTACTCAAACTTCCTCAAACCTCCAAATAAGTTATTCAGACCTAATCCATGTATCAAAGGATAAGGTCTGCAAACACAAATAGAGTTAATTAAATTAGGTCTCCCAGCAGAACTGCATGTTCACAAGAATAAACACCATAGGTGATCTACCTACACACACACAAACACACACACCCACTCTTCAAGTATTACCCTAGAATCAGCGCATAGACACTTCCATCTCAGCAGAAGCTCCCCTAGAAAAGTCTGTTGCTGCACCCCATTTTTCTGCAGCGGCTCTTAAAGGCAAACTGTTTTGCTTTTAGGAATAAATATTTCTTCTTTCCTCACAGCGGTCTGGATCTTATTTTTATTTATTCTTGCGCAGTCCCGGCTTGAGTTGGAACCCAGAATTGCTCTTCAGACAGAGTTGAAATCCAGTTGCTAAGACTGAGAAACACTGGTTTTCCAGCACCAATGAAGTAATTAATTGGAGACTGGATCCACTCTCAACCATCTAAGCCAGAGGGGGTATTCAGCAAGTTCTGACCAGTTCTGGAGAACCAGTAGCAGAAATTTAGAATAGTTTGGAGAACTGGTAAATACCACCTCTGATTTATAATAATAATAATAATAATAATAATAATAATATTTTATTTGTAAACCGCCTCCTCTCCCCAAAGGGACTCGGAGCGGTGCACAGGGAAATTAAAAAACCAATATAGAATACATAAATAGATAAATAGATAAAATACAAATTAAAAAAAATTATCCCTGCGCTAAAATCCCCTGTATTAAAATTACGCTAAAATCCCATAAAACCCTATTTAAAAGACGGAAGACTAACCTAGGCCGGCCAAGCAGAAGAAGTGTGTTTTCAGTTTTTGATGGAAGGAGCGGAGGTCCGTAGTTGTTCTAATTTCGGGGGGAAGGTCGTTCCAGAGGGCTGGGCCCGCCACAGAGAAGGCCCTTCCCCTGGGCGTCGCCCGCTGGCATAGCCTAGTGGACGGCACCCGGAGAAGTCCCTCTCTGTGGGAGCGAATCGGCCGCAGGGATGTATGGGGCAGGATCCGATCCCGCAGATAACTTGCCCTGACCCCATCTATTCTCTGCCTCCCAAGTCCCAGCTGATCAGGAGGGAATGGGGATTTCGAAGTAACCTTCCCCTGGAGTGGGGTGGGAATGGAGATTTTACAGTATCCTTCCCTGCCCACCAAGCCACACCCACCACACCACATCACACCACCAAGCCATGCCCACAGATTTTGAATCCCACCACTGATCCAAGCCCTGGGTGGTTTCTCTCTTCCTCTGTCCATTTTATCTCAGACGGTAGTGGTTGTAAGGATAAAATAAAGGGAGATCTCAGTTTGAGCTGCTTTAAACTCCTGGAGGAAAGGTGGGCTATAAATAAAACAAATAACAGAAATGAAATACTCCCTTTGTATATGAGATGGTGACCTGGGCAATTAATCCCCACTCCTTCATCATTTCCTCATACTAACAAATCTTCACAAATGAGGCAGAGCATATCCAAAGCTTGGGCTTGTTCCATTTTATTTTCTCTCCCATTTGATTGAGAATTCCTGCTTTTCACAACAACATGCTATACTGCCATCCTTGTCAGCTCGCCCACTATCATCCGAGGAGGAGGAATTAGGCTATAAAAATCACTTCCTCCTCCTGTCTTCCATCACAATTGCTGGCTGCATGCCCCACTGTCCCACGTTGCTGGGAGTGAGCCAGAGTACAGGTTCACACAGGTTCTATTTAATCACCATTGGAATGTATCAGATGACCTCAGTGGGAAAAAGAGAGGGTCAGCCCTGCAACAGCAGCATTTTTCCTTGCTTGCTGCTACATTGACACTTGCCTGCTAGGCTTTTCTTGCCCAGTAGATACTAGTTGATTTTCCATTAAAAAAAAAAAAAAGCATTGTGTGTGTTTTAGAAAAGTAATCTGCCATAACGAAATGAGGGCAATAACTTTGCGATATGCAGATGTGTCTCTAGGACCAGATGAATAACTATTCCAGGGGAATTTAGAGTTAGGAAATATGAAATGGAGTAATCTTTCTCATTGGCAATTGCATTGATGCATTTACATCATAGGAATACGAATTATGCAAATACCAAGAAGGAAGCATAGCTAGAACATGCTGATTGTCTTCTATAAGAGCTTTAATATTTAATAACTTGCTTCCAGTTGTCCCAGAATCTAGGTCAGAAAGAAACAGTAAGACAATGCAGATCAGAAAAAGAAAAAGAAGAAAAAGAAGTCGGGATCACAATACAAGTAAGAAAAGTTAAATTTCCTCTTCAGCCCATTGCAGCACTGTTAAGTAGCAGTTCCTTTTGTCTCAGCAAAAGTACATTTAACACTGTCTGGTTTGATCTGTTCTGCACTAGGGAAGCTTAAAGTGACATCAGGAATCAGCAGCCATTTCTCTCCTTCAACCATCTGACCTATTTGCATGCAGAAAAATCCTGATTTTACACCCACAAGCTGGGGAAAAGGGCTGTACTCAAAGTCTCCCACCATTTGATGAGCCCTTGTGCAACCCTTTTGCAAAACTTCTAGCGCTGTGCTTCAGGCCCCAGTTCAAGACCTATATCCCAAAGTTTGTTTTATGCTAGCGTAGGAGTTGAATTCCTGCGGCTATAATTATTTCTTTTATGTTTTATTTCACAGTGTTAGTTACCTGTCATGTGTTTTTAAATTAGAGACAGCCTTTGAGCACTGGGTGTAGTCACAGAAAGTTTAATAATAATGCAGGAGCACACAAAAAAGGACCTCAGGATGGAACAGGGGCGAGGGAAGAGTACTAGCTAGCATTGGTCAAGAAACTGCAGTTTCATTGATTTCCTTTAAATGA
This sequence comes from Rhabdophis nuchalis, assembly GCA_039707465.1. Taxonomy (NCBI): domain Eukaryota; kingdom Metazoa; phylum Chordata; class Lepidosauria; order Squamata; family Natricidae; genus Rhabdophis; species Rhabdophis nuchalis. The sequence continues at coordinate 60,083,852 of CM077643.1, read as the reverse complement.
AGGATTCTCTCCATGCAAGAGTCTGGAAATTCCTTCCATAAGGCAAAGAACTAACCAATCATGAGTCTAGTTTAAGGGAAGCAAAACCAAACAAAACCAAAAGGCCTGCATTTTTGACATTCCTGCAAAATCCCCATCAGTCATTTCTCCTCTTTGCTCACCCATTCCAGAAGGAATCTCAATGATTTACAATCAAAAGATAATGTACATCTCATCTACATCCTCTCTGGTTGTAGAATCCAGAGATTTTTTGGGCAATGGATATTAAGAAAATAATAGAACTTAAATATTAGGCTTCCAACATTTTAACAACCCAGGAGCACTTCCTGGGATTTTATTTTTAACATTTACAATAAATATTTCAACTATTTCAATTGCATAAACAGATGGATAGAATCTAGATCATGTGAAGTGTTAATGCCACTGTATAGTGCCTTGGTTAAGCCACACTTGGAATACTGCATACAGTTTTGGTCGCCACGATGTAGAAAAGACGTGGAGACTCTGGAAAGAGTGCAGAGAAGAGCAACCAAGATGATTAGGGAACTGGAGACTAAAACATATGAAGAACGGTTGCAGGAGCTGGGTATGTCTAGTTTGATGAAGAGAAGGACCAGGGGAGACATGATAGCAGTGTTCCGATATCTCAGAGGGTGCCACAAAGAAGAGGGAGTCAAACTATTCTCCAAGGCACCTGGGGGCAGGACAAGAAGCAATGGGTGGAAACTAATCAAGGAGAGAAGCAACTTAGAACTAAGGAGAAATTTCCTGACAGTTAGAACAATTAACCTCTGGAACAGCTTGTCTCCAGAAGTTGTGAATGCCCCAACCCTGGAAGTCTTTAAGAAGATGTTAGATAGCCATTTGTCTGAAATGGTATAAGGTTCTTGCCCACGCAGGGGGTTGGACTAGAAGACTTACAAGGTCCCTTCCAACTCTGCTATTGTATTGTATTATTGTATTGTAATAGAGAATGAAAAGTCGCCAGTCAGTAATGATGGGGAGGGGTAGGGTGGTGGGCAAGGGATGAACTTACAGTAAGTTTGATAGAACAATATAATTGATCTGCTGCTTATTTTTAATCTGAAGGTTTAGCATTGTGTTCCCCCTCCTCCCTTTTTAAAGTTGATTTTATTTATACTCGGCTCCAATGCTAGTGATTGTTCTAAAAATTGCATATATTTAAATCAGAGCTGCACTAATAGGCTTTTTTAAAAAAAATACAATAAAAAACCATTACCCATTTCTGGAGGGGGAAAATACATTTTTCAAGACGGTTGTTTATTACTTTTGTTCAAAGAGATTTATACATAATAACTGTGCTCTCCTCATTTTGCTTCTTCCCATTGACCTTCAGTGACATCATTATTTACTTTGCCTGACAGTGTTGCATATCTTTGTTTCTCCATTCATAAAATCTCTCCATCTGGTTCTCAAAATCTGCAGTTTAAATATTGGAATGAAACACATGCAGCCAGTCCTTGACTTACAACCACAGTTGAGTCCCAAATTTCCATTGCTATGCATGGTGGTGGTTAAGTGAGCTTTGCCTCATTTTAAGACCTTTTTTGCCACACTTGCTAAGGAAATCACTGCTGTTGTTAAGTGAATCCTGTGGTCATTAAATGACTCTGGTTCCCCCATTAACTTTGCCATTTGGGAAAATTACAAGTGGTGGTCACATGACCCAGGAGGGCACAGCTGTCATAAATACATACCCGTTGCCATGTGCTCATATTTTTGATCACCTGACCATGGGAATGCTGCAGTGGTCGTAAGTGTGAAAAAAAGGTCATCAGTTGCTTTTTTCAGTGCCACTGTAACTTTAAAACGGTCACTAAATGAATGATTGTAAGTTAAGGACTACCTGTACTCACTTATTAGCCCAGCAGGGGGAAAAGGAATGTATTAATTTTCACACAAAACATACATTTAAAAATATATGTTATCCTGATTCCATTTATAACATCCATTTGGATTCAGAGAAAAGTAAAATGAGGAAGATGCCTGTATTCGAGTCTTCGGGAGATGTGGATGAGAAGCTAATTCTTACCTTTCTTTGAAAAAATTGTAATTGAAATTCAGTGCAAACGTAATTTTAAATAAGTGAACATACATAAATTAGCAGCAGCCATAAAAATGAAGCTCAACTGCAATTCCATCTATAATATAAAATTTATTTTAAAAAATAAGTATATGCAAAGTTGATTTGAAGTCACGTGGGTTATCTTGCTTTCAAGTCTCAAACACTTAACAGAATAACAACAGAGTAGTAGAGTCGGAAGGGGCCTTGGAGATCTTCTAGTCCAACCCACTGCACAAGCAGGAGACCCCGTGCCATTCCAGACAAGTGGCTGTCTAGCCTCTTCTTAAAAGCCTCCAGCGAGGGAGCACCCACAGCAACATCTGAAGACAAGCCGTTCTTCTGGTTAATTGTTCTCACTAATAGGAAATTTAGCACTAAGAGCTAACACAGCACTGGTGCAGTTTATTCAATAGATTGGACCAGAGGTGGTATTCAGCAGGTTCTGACCAATTCTGCAGAACCGGTAGTAGAAATTTTGAGTAGTTCGGACAACCGGTAAACACTACCTCTGACTGGCCCCACCCCATCTATTCTCTGCATCTCGGGTTCCAGCTGATTGGGAGGGAATGGAAATTTTACAGTATCCTTCCCCTATCATGCCCACCAAGCAACGCCCACAGAACATGTAGTAAAAAAAATTGAATTCCACCACCGGATTAGACCTGCAAAGCTGTGAAAGGATTTAACTGATCTTATGGGCTTTCTGTTTTTTTTTGTTGTTTTTTTTTAAAGTTTTATTGGGTTTTACAAATTTTTATAAAAATAGGATAAAGGATGGTAAGGAGTTACAAAGACATATTGAGAACCTCTATGTCGGAGGTGTTGACACCCTCCGAGACTTCATAAAAAGAAATAGAAAATACAATAAATTTTTCATTTTTCTACAAAGTAGAAAGAGATACAAATATTTCAATTTTAAAATCTATGCAATCAATCATTTATAAACATCCAAATAAAAGTTATACTATACAGAAAAAAAGTCACTTGTGAAATCTAAGTCTTTTGGCAATTGTATCATTCTCTCCCTGACCTCCATAGGGCAGAGCCATGGCCCCTTCCGTTCCCCCATTTTCATCCTCCAGGATTGGGGAGTATTTTTCCTTTAAAAAGGCATCCGCCTCTGCAATTGTTTTAATTTTTACTCTTCCCCCCTCCCAGAACGCCAACATTCCCTCAGACCTCACCCACTTGAAACACACCCCCTTTTTAAATAATCTTTTAAATAAGAAGGAATAATTCCTCCCTATCTCTATAATCTTTTTCGGGATCTGTTTCAAGGTGGCAACCTCATTCTGTTAGTAAATTAAGGGACCGTCTCTCTGTGCTCTCATGGTCCCCTCCCTTATTGGCCTTCTTACAAATTTAATGCGTATCTCTCTGGGTATTTTATTTGTCCTGGCATATGCTGAATTGTTTCTATAAGACACCTTTTCAAAATCCATCCTAAACATATAACTATCCAAATCCACTATTTCATTGTGAAATTTTTTTAGCTCTTCCCTTGTCACAGCCAACCCTCCCTCCAGACCATCAATTCTTTATTTATTTTCCATTAGTGCTTTCTGTGTCTCCAAAAGTTCTGATTTTGAACTGACATTATCTTTCCGGATTTCCTTAAGTTCTTTCATAATGTTTTGAAGAATTTCCTCTATTGATGATAACCATGTAGCTTCCATCTCTGTTTCTTTAGGTAACATTAAAGTAATCTTAGGTTGATGTAGCTGTATTTTTTAAAGCACTAATGAAAGTTTTAAGTCTTTGTCACTAATATGGCGTCCGTTGGAGAGGCAGTCCGCGAAGCAAGGAGAGAACAAAGGCCAATGTCCAGATTCAGAGTTCAATTTAGTTATAATCCAGAGAGAAAGCAAATTCTTAAAACAGTCAGATAAAAAAGAACAAAGAAGGCACAGCAGGGAAAAGTCCAATTAATCAATTACATTCTTCCGTTAATAAAGAGAGAAGAACAGTCCTGAGCATAAGGGAGTGTCAGCAATTTTCCAAGAAGATATATCTCCTGGGAACAAAGGAACGCCATCTTCCCCCGCTCCTCTGGAAGCCGCCGAGATTTGGTGAAAGTCAATTCAATTGTAGCCAGACTTCAATACACAGTATCCAAAGATCGTAAAGGAAAGACTTTCACTAGGTTTTAAAAAAATCGGATGTTGATTCCTCCGCCTCCCCAAGCCTGGGGAGCATTTCTAAACGCCGCTTTTTTTCCCTTTTCCGAGGTTTTTTTTTACAAACTCCCCCCTCCGTCTTCTTTCAAACTGAAAGTTGAGAGCATTAAAGCAAAATCACTGGGCTTTCTGTTTTTAATCAGTAACCATGATTTAGTTTTATCACCTTTGTAAACACTCCTATAGGCTCTTTGGTGGAGTGTTAATCTGCTGCCTCCTACAATTTGTTTAGAGAGATGCAGCAAGAAAGAGACTCTTGCTTATTCTAGTCTATTTTCCCCATTTATCTTTCATTAGCTCCCAACCTCTTTGTCAGACACGTAGTCTCTCAATATCTAGTCCATCTACTGTTTCTCAGCTTTCCTTTTTCCTTTTTTGGGGGAGGTGGAGTGGGGTGGAGGCTTTCATTTTCTTCAATCTTCCCAAGATTAAAATTAAAAAAAAATCCTGTTGTCTTTTACTTTTTACCTGTCTTTGTCTTGTTTTACCCTAAATCAGTGAATTTTTATTTTGTGGATCAAAGATAATTTGCTTCCTGTTCAGTTTCACTGTGGAGTAGCATTCTTTCTGCATTGCTTCAAACCATAACCTCCATAGGCTGTTCACTGGGCAACTGGAGGCTACTGTGCTGGCCTTTTGCCTCCAACAAAGAACCTTATCCTCAGATATATTTATGATGACCCTACATTTTCACAACTAAAATGCAAACAAAAGTATGCTTCCATAGAGTTGGTTACACTTAAGATGCTATTCGATCACTTATGAGATCGCCTTCTGCCACCGAGAGCCTCCCACCGGCCCGTAAGCTCCCATATAGAGGGTCTCCTCATGGTGCCGTTGGCTAGACAATGTTGACTGGCGACGCCCACGGGGAGAGCCTTCTCCGTGGGAGCATCTGTCCTCTGGAACGAATTGCCCCTGGAATTAAGAACTATCCCTGACTTACGCACCTTCCGCCGTGGTCTCAAAACCTTTTTCTTCCAACAAGCTGGGCTGGCATAAAACATGATTTTTAAATGTAAATTTTTATTATTTTAATCAGGGTTAGTTTGGGGGTTTTCCCACGTTTCGGCCAATAGTTTAATTATGTCTTTTAAAAGCATTCTTTTAACTTTTATATATTTGTTTTTATTCTGGCTGTACACCGCCCTGAGTCCTTCGGGAGTAGGGCGGTATAAAAAACCAATAAACTCTAAACTCTAAACTCTATAAACTGCTTTGTTGGTTTCGTCTCCGCCTAGAAAGTGTGATTTGCAAAACTCCCTTCGGGCAAGATGTTTATGATGGTTTCCAAAACACTGATCCAAAGTGGAGAGTTCTGAATAGCATTGCTATCTTATGCAAGAAATATCTTGCATGGAAATATGCATGGAATAATATTACATATTTGGAAGCGTAATGTAATGTTTAATTACGGCAATGTGACTCTTAGTACCTAACTTCCTTATGGCCTGGTTTTATTGCCTCTGCTTACAACTGTGTGTCACCTGTGCCCACGTTCTTCAAGGTTATAAGAACTTCATTAACAGAGGAAGGAGAATCTGCCCACATTGCCCACCAATGAAAAGCTGTTGTGCAGAGGAAAAAAAACCTACACATTGTACCACTTGGGAATAAATCACAACCTCTAAAATCACAATTCAGCACCACTGAAAAAACTTAAATCCTTTATTAAAACACCGACTTGAGAGGGCAGTTCTTCTATTGGATGGTGCCTGAAATATTCGTCCCTCTAGAGAAGTGATCCCTTTAAGGCCAGGCTTGAGTTCACCAGTAGACAGGTTGTGAAGGAACCGTCCCTGGGAAGAAGAGTTCATCTCAAGGAAAATAAATCTCCTTAGCTCTGTAGGGAGCCCAGGTGCCATGGGATATTTTATCATCCCTCTGTAAACCTAGCACCGTGTCCCTGCCTGTTTATAATGAGCACAAGGACACGAAGACAGAGCGGCTGGCTGCATATGCATCATGTAAATCTATCAATTTCATTGCCAAATTTGAACAATTCCAGAAAGGTCAGTTTGTGCGACACAGGCGCAGCCTGCTCTATTGACAGACATGGAGAGCTACCCATATTCTGTTTGTCTGTCGTGCGATGTATTGAAAGAGGATTTTGCTGCATATTGCCAAATGTATTTAAACATGGAGCCACTCTACAGTACATGCAAAAGGCTTATCTGACATTATTTCTAAGCTTAGAGGAAATGAGATGGCAAGTAATGGGGGAAAGGTCTGAAAATAATCTCTCTCCCTCTCCCCCCCCCCACCTCTCTCTTTTCCTCCCCTTTTTCTTCTTCTTGTGAATAAACCTCCACACCGAAGACAACATGGTGTGAATTTATGGGGGGGGGGGGTGTTCTCATTTTTTTTTAAAAAAAGCAGTTTATGCATACAGCAAATTCAAAGGATAATTTTCTCCCTGGATGATGTCATTGTGTATTCCAAATATAAACTGCCTCTCTGATTGCCTCCCCCATGCCAAATAATAGCAAATAGAACAATATTCCGCTCTATGTATAGAAAAGCAACATGTCAGGTAGCTGCTATGAGAGAACCCGTCTTCCCAATATACTTGCTTGTAAGTGATGCAGTTTCCTTTGTCTTCTCTTTTTACACTTAAAGATACTTGGTTTTTAAATGGTACCATTCAGAACAGCATACCTTGCATTGTACTGCTTTTTTTTAAAGGTAATTTTGTCACATAACTGGATTTCACTATATAATTCACAGGAAGTATGAAATACAAGTTCTCATTAACATATTGGACAAGTAATTCTTTCCACATCCTTACTTGTTAAGATTAGAGTACATAACATTTTGGTGGCTAGGGATGATCTTTACTATTTGGGGGGCAGAATGAGATATATCATAAGGGACTGATAAGGAAAAGATGGTTGTATGGCACCAGGGTTTTATTTCTTCTTCTTCTGTACTTTCTTAAACAATATTCCTTTTGGTTTTCTTTTTATTAGTTTAGAATATGTGGCCTCTATTTTAGGGCTTTTCCTACAGTATTCAGGTGTTTCTCACAATAGTGCAGTCAAAATTCTGTTGTAAAGGATTCATGTTGGGCCATTGTACACCTGGAGGAAAAAATGGTTTGACCCATTTAGTCTTCTTATAATGATACGTCTCATATCACCTCTTTAAAAACTACAATAGAGAGAAAATATACAGAGAGAAAAACGACCAAAGCCTGACCAATATTAAACAATGGTCACTATTGTATACAGAATAGAACGTCAAACAGATTTTTAAAATGTACCATGTTTTGCTCATTCTGTATATGCTAGTATTTCTTTGCCAAGTTACTATTCCAGGCTAATTTATGTATTTATGAATTATTTAAGATTTTTGTCCTGCCTTTATTTTTGATCTGCTCCAGAACTAATAGAATGGTAGTACTGTGACCTTGGATCTGAGAATAAAAGGCTGCACTTCTACCTGAGAGTTGTTGACTAGCTGATGCACAAATTTTAACTTCGTGATGTTCAAAAGATGTATAAGGAAGAAAGGAAAATTTGAAATAAGGAATAATTTATAGTAGATGGCAGCCTGTACTAGGCTTCTTTTGCTGATTACAGTGAGATTTTGAAATATATGTAGCCAAAATTTGAATATGCTCCAACTTATATAAACTCTTTAATTTTTTTATATGACAACTATGTCTGATTTGGTGTGTGTTTTACATGGTCAGTTAGCCAGTCACAGGCACAACAAACAGCTGGTCAAAATATCAGAATTAGACTGCCATTTGGTCCAAATACCGAAATGTATTCTACATTGAAGTTTAGAATATTATTATTCTGATAAAAAAGATGGCTGTTTTTCTATGCAGAAAAGCTGTTCCCCAAAATGCATTTTAGATATCTATGTAGAATGTGCAGAATTCTAGGCATATTCTATGGGGCTATGTGGAAAAGCTGTTTTCAAAAATGCATTTTAGATATCCAATACTACAATCATTTACTGAGACCTAGTTTATGTAAACCAAATTCTTCAGCTATGACTCTGCACATTAGACACAGGAAAACTGTATAATTATGTTTTACATATCACTTTCAATATCACATTTAAAATGAACATCCAGACTAAAACTGAAACTTTGAACATAAGATAATATTATAGGACCACAATACTCATGCACCAATTAACCAATAATGTTAGCTTCATAAACTTGAACAAGTAAATGCTTCCCAGTGGCCTTTAAATGGGGGGAAGGGGGAAAAGGGTTCACAAGAATGACTTGACTCAGGACGTTTCTTAAAGTTATATACTGGGCAATGATTTCTTTTAAAACACATGCAGTGGCTCTTTCAGTGGGTGGATGTTCAGTTTTCTAGATGGGAAAAAGGTTAACTATGATTAGCCTCTATTACTCTGCGGCCAGCTGATGGTACTGATCCCCATCATTTGTGGCTAGTTTAAACAGAATTCTGTTATAGGTCTGCCTAAAACCTTATCATTGTGGTTTGTGGTCAAAGAGACCAGCTGAAATCCCAACCATAACCAAGTCACATCATTTTAAGGCTACTCCAGATGAGTTTTCATCCAAACCCACAAAATAGAGAGTAAGAGAGAAAACCACATGCCAACTGTTACACAAATTATTGAACAAGAGTTAAATTATATGGTCAGCTATTGGCACATTTCATTACAAAGATTGTGCATCTTCTATTAAACTAGTGCATTTAATTGTCTGTTTAGCCAAATTAATTATTTTAGTGCTCCACATGAGGTTCATAAAATGCAAGAGTGTTGTTTTACTTTCTGTTTAAAGCAAATCAATCCTTAGACTGTAAAAATATCTACATATTTAAGAATCAAGCAGACCGAATACCACAAATCAAACTGGGGTATTACAAAACTACTACAAAAGCAGACAATTAAAATAACCCTATTGACATTCCTGATTATCCCAGGAACATCATGTACTTAAATTCTAACAGCTGCACTTTGTTTTCAGAAGATACTCAACTGTCCAGCCATCAGCAGGGCCTCACTTCAATGGAGAGGTACCTTTGAGAACAAATCTCTAATATGTTCTTACCATTTGTATTTGATGGAGCTGTCAGAAACAGCAAGAATGTACTTAGGGCAGCTGCATTGTTCCCAAATCAGCTCCATGTCCCAGTGTCCCATATCATCCCCTTCACTGGGTAACTAAACCAATTGATTTCAGCTCAGCTGCATCAATCTGTGGTGCATTAGAAATTGCTATGAGTTCTGCTTGATATTCTGCTGAATATCTATGGTGGTTGGCAGTGTGAATGCTCTAAATTGTAGAATCTTTCCCGTAATAGAGGTTTTGCTATGGTAGATTCATGCTACAATGTTATTCACTACAGTTCTCCCCACCCTACTCCCCTGCCCCATTGTATTGACAGCAACACCTTCTCTTTTTTTTTTTCTTCATATCACCAAATAAAATAGCGCAGTCCAAAAAAAAAAAAAACCCAAAACCATGTGCTGGCTGGAACTGCAATAGCTTTTTTTTTTTTTATGCTTTTCAGTGGCTTAGTTGGAAGGAATACTGATTGGATCATTCTTAGGCATTTGAGACTGACTACAATATACTAAGAAGAAAAGCTATTGGGGGCTATTAAAGTTAGGTTGCAACAAACTGGATAACCACTAGATGATAGCAAAGAGCTATTAAAAAATGTATTTGCTCCCATTTAGCGGTTGAATGAATTTTTACAACCCAGGTATGGTAAAGATAAAGATTTCCTCTGTCCAGTCATGTCAGTCTCTACGAGACTCTCTCTATTCATTACCCAAGGGAGCCAGCATTGTCCAAAGACACTTAATGTGGCCAAGGTGCACGGAATAACAATAGCACTTAGACTTAATGCTTTACAGCCCACTCTAAGCGGTTTACAGAGTAAACATATTGCACTCAACAATCTTGGTCTTCGTTTTACGAGAGTTGGAAGAATGAAAGTCTGAGTCAACCTTGAGCAGTGAGAATCAAACTGCTGGCAGCCATCAGTCAGCAGAATTAGCCTGCAGTACTGCATTCTAACCACTCTGCACCATGGAATGCTATTACCTTCCCACTAAAGTGGTACCTAATTAACTATTCGCATGTGCATGCTTTCAAACTGCTAAATGAATAGCAGCTAGACCAGGGGTGGGCTGCTGGTGGTTCTTAGGAGAACTCTAGCTAAGATTCTGTGCAGTTGAGAGAACCCCCAAATCCCACTCCTGGATGGCCCTGCCCACCCCTCCCCTCCCAGGAGTTCCCATGCTGTCCATTTTGGATGCAGGTAAATGCAGGGCATGCCTGGAGGGTCAGGGAGGGTGAAAAACGGGCCTACCAGAAGTTCAAGAAGGCCAGAAATGGGCCCATCCGGAGCCTGGGGAGACCATTTTTGCCCTAACAGAGGCTTAAAGAAAGCCTCTGGAGCCCGGAGAGGGCAAAAAGGTCATTCCACCATGGCGCAGGAGGTTGACTAGGCCATACCCACCATAGCCACACCCACCCAGAGAACCTCTTGTTAAAATTTTTGAAGCCCACCCCTGAGCTGGGCCTGTCCTAAGGCGCCCAGCTCTGGAACCCAGGATGTCAGCTTTCCACCTAACAATCTCAGTGTCTTCAACAACTGAGCCATCACACCTGATCATATCCCCAGATGTGGTAGCCCTAATAAATATTGAAAGTTAATTTGATCTAGGGATTAAGACCCAACATAGAAACTAGGAGACTGTGAGTTCTAGACCCATCTGAGGCATGAAAGCCAGCTGGGTGATTTTCAGTCAGTCACATTGTCTCAGCTCAACTCACCTCAGGTTGTTGTGTTGAAGGAAGGACTGTGTCTGTTTGCCATTTTGAGTTATTAATAAAAATAATAAAGGTGGGTATAAATGATAAATAGAAATGTAGATTAGCCTCAAAGTGCTTTGGTAGGTTTGGTAAGTAAACAGGTTGAGCATGTAAGAGTGACCTAAGCAATATTTTTTTTTGCTTAGCATAATTATTTATTTATTTATTTATTTTATTAAATTTATACCCCGCCCTTCTCCAAATGGACCCAGGGCGGCGATTAGAATCTACTCTATCTCTTCTACTGACCAGTATAATTAAAATACTTAAAAACTGAGTTCTTCCCTCCCATCCCACAAAATAAAACTCTCAGTGCCATTTGCAACTGAAAATGTTGAGATTTTTTAGGGCTAAGGAGAGAAATCCAGAATAAGATGGAATTTACTATTATGAAATTCTCTGTTTATCGCCAGCTGGGTGACTTTGGGCCAGTCACTCTCTCTTAGCCCAACTCACCTCACAGGGTTGTTGTTTTAGGGAAAATAGGAGGAGTAATGTGTGATGGATATGTTCACTGCCTTGAGTTATTGTAAAATAATAATAAAGGTAAAGGTAAAAGTTCCCCTCGCACAAATGTGATAGTCGTTCCTGACTCTAGGGGGAAGTGTTCCTCTCTGTTTCAAAGCCGAAGAACCAACACTGTCTGAAGACATCACCATGGTCATGTGGCCAGATTCACTAAACACCGAAGATGCACAGAACACTATTTCCTTCCCATGAAAGATGGTCCCTATTTTTCTACTTGCATTTTTACATGCTTTCGAATTGCTAGATTGGCAGAAGCTGAGACAAGTAACAGGAACTCACTCCGTTACACGGTGCTAGGGATTCGAACCGCTGAGCTTTCTGATTGACAAGTTTTAGCCACTGAGCCACCGTGTCCCTTTAAAAATAATAATAGCGGGATGTAAATAAAAATAAATAAATAATCTCAATTTCATTGAGATCGATGAGATAAATACACTCCTACCATCTCCATAAATTATTTCAGCTTACTTCTTTCTATAAATAAGTGGATGCAGATGATATTTGTGTAGCTGAGGTGAGGTAGACTGTCACAGTTAGTGGGAGAATATTTTGGCAACCAAAGTCCATGGTAGCAATAAAATGTTACCCTGGGTAAGTGGCAGGACTTTCAGCCCATTACACACAGACACACACTTCACTTAAGCGGCTTCAAATGATGCAGCATGTTTTACGTACCTATTTGATTTCACTTCTAATGGGAAATAGTTCAGTTCTCTTATCACAGTTTGCTGGGGTTAATAAGGATTCTAAAAAAACCAACCAAACACATGTGACTCCAAAGCAAAGGAGTCCTGGTGGTGCAGTAGTTAGAATGCAGTAATGCAGGTTAACTCATTGCTCACTCTCAGAGTTCGATTCTGACTAGCTCAAGGTTGACTCAGCCTTCCATCCTTCTGAGGTAGGTAAAATGAGGACAGATTGTTGGGGGAAACATGGTGACTCTGTACCACTTAGAGAGAGCTATAAAGCTATAAAGAGCTAAAAGGACTGAAATTCAGCAGGTTCTGGAGAACCAGTAGCGGGAATTTTGAGTAGTTCAGAGAACCGGCAAATACCACCTCTGGCTAGCCCCAGAGTGGGGTGGAAATGGAGATTTTGCAATATCCTTCCTCCAGGAGTGAGGAGGGAATGGAGATTTTGCAGTATCCTTCCCCAGCCTCACCCACCAAGCCACGCCCACAGAACCAGTATTAAAAAAAATTGAATTTCACCACTGTGTGAAGCGGTATATAAGTTTAGGTGCTATTGTTATGAGTTGCCCATTTCTACTTAAGCATTATTTTGATAGGTGATTAAAACTAAAATATAAACAATAGCATAGTTTATACATCCCTAAATAAATAATCATAAAATTATAAAGTTGGAAGGGCCCTTTAGGTCACTGGGTTCAATTTTCTGGAACAATATCCAACACTTTTATGATTATATATGCATACCCACCTCATTTGGAATATTCAACAAATTAGATAAATTGAAGAAGTCCTTCCTGACCTTTAGGTGATTAAACTTCTGCAGCTGTTTGAGAGCTTAATGTATTTGATGTCTGAAGGGCAGTATCCGTGTTTGATCATGCAGATCTGTGTACAAAGGTATAAGGGATGTAACTTCAGTGTTTTCATGTACAAAAGCTAGACCTACTTCAGTGCACATGACATTTAGGATGTCAAGTCTTGATCTTTCCTATATATCATTGCAGTTGTCAAGCTGGCTATCTTACCATTCCTGTCCACAAACTTAAAGCATCTGATTTTCTCACTGTGAAATCAATCAAACCTGTGTGTCATTGTTTGAAGCTCATCTTTCTCCAAGAATCCTGACAAATGCTTGTCATGTTAGATATTATTCATTAAACCCAATGTTTTCATTCAAATGGCTATTTCAAATTTGGATGCCTGGTATATAGATGAATACCTGCTCTCAGGAAACTCCTTTTATTTTGCTTTAAAAACTTCAGAGTAGCAGACAGAATACTGGTGCCTAAGAAGAATTGTTGCTTAGTTATAGTTATGCTATCAGTGTGCAGGCTGATGTATGAAGTTTGCAATGAAAATTGTAGTACCAAAAGGAAGAGGATGAGCAATTACGGGCAAAGAATTGGGAATCTAGGCATTTCATATTTCATATTTCAATTTTTGTTATGCTCTTCTCCCAAACAGTTGTGTATAGAGAGAAGGGTTCTACTATCTCATCATTTTAGGTAATGTGATTAGCTACAAGCAAAGAGGTTTTCAACCATAGAACACTCTTTTTGGAAAAGAATATCAAATATAGGCTTGTATAACTACACAACAATTGTTTACTCACATGTTACTTGCTATCGTAAGTTTAGGCTGTTACAAATGTACATTTAGGTAGTTACAAATCTTGTAGACTCAAAGCAACTCTTTAGAGAATACTGCAAAATAGAGATTGTTGATACAATTGGTTTCCTCATTTAAACCCAGCTATCTCATCTCCTCAGGCAGGGGATTTGACTAGAAGACCTCCAAGGTCCCTTCCAGCTCAATGACCATTAACACAGTTCTTAGAATCCATTTTTTCAGGCTTTATGGAATATCGTCATGTAATGCTGTTGTTCTTTTTGCCTACGTTTTATAATATACCTATTATTAAATTGAGAATCTATCTTGACTAAAATGTTGACTCTTTTGCTTGTTTCATTTTCTTGTTAAACACACACATACATTCTCAGTAGCTTCCCTTTCTCACTCAGAATAAACAACCAAAAGAAATTCTTACTGGAAAATCAGAGTTTATAATATAAAATGTTCTGATAGCTCCACATTGCTGTCTCTTAGAAGTGACTCAATAGCAAGATACTGTGTTCTAGTTAAGTATTTCTCCATAAATCCCTTCAGCTAAGAAGTCTTGGATTTAGAACAGAATTTGGGATAGTATATCTTCAGAATCTAAAATCTTCAGGCTCTTTCCCTGAGTTGTCCATTGCTTCTGTCTCATTAATAACTGTCATTTGTTCAAAGCCAGTTCACACTAGATTTGGAATCAGAAGGAGTCTTACCTAGGTTAAGGTTAGCCAAGCTCTACCAACACAGATAATGCATATTTACTTTTTGCAACATGCTTTACTAAGACTTCTATTGATCACGATAATTCAAGCTACTGAGACTATAATCCTGCAATATTTGAAGTGTTACAAGTGTAGACAGAAATTCAGAATGTTGACCTGGTGCTGCTGAAACAAAGTTTTGATGGAAGATCAGGGTAGTTCATCTAATATACATCGGTCTGTCTTACAATAGAAAAAATGATGAGCTATTAGAAATTATTGGGAAGCACAAAGGAATGCTAAGAGATTGTCATCAAATTGCCACTAAGCCATGAAACCTATTGCATGGCCTAAGTCTGTGATGGCAAACCTGTGGCATGCGGACCCATTTCTGAGGGCACGCAAGGCATTGCCCTGTCAGCTCAAGCATGCATGCGCACACTGACCAGCTGATTTTCATCCCTGATTTTTTTTTTGCCATTTTTCATCCTCTGGAGGCTTCCCTGAAGCCTCCGGAGCGCAAAAAAAATGCCCAACACACAAACCGGAAGTATGGAAATGGTCTTCCGGTTTGCATCTTGGGCAGTTTTTCATCCTGCCCAGGTTGCTAGAAAACCTCTGGAGCCTGGGGAGGACAAACAATGAATCTACAAGGCCACCCGGAAGTCAGAAAATGCAATGTTTCCGGCCTCTGGAGGGCCTCCATGGGAGTGGGGGGAGGCCATTTTCACCATCCCCAGGCTCAAGAAGCCATGCACACATGCGTGGGGAAGCAGGGGTGAGTCGGGTGCACATGCGCAGGGGGCACAGTGTGACGGGCATTAAATTATGGGGTGGGCATGCGCACACACATCCTTTTGGCACCCGAGGTGAAAAAGGTTTGCCATCACTGGCCTAGGTCAATTTAGTGTTTTCAGCAAAAAGATCTATCAAGTTTTTAAAGAATTATGAAGAGTGAACTATCTTTTTTAATCTCCTTGGAGGTGAGGTAAGATCATAAATAAGCAGCCCATGTGAGTTTTTTTAAGCCTTCCAAAAGTGCTGTGTAAATATTTATTATTAGAAAATCTGCTCATACCGAAAACTCCATCCATCTAAATGCTTCATTTAGTTGCTAGGTGAAGCTTTGCTCTCATACACAGGCACACATACGCTGTTCCTCACGTATCCTTTAAGAAGCTTTGTATCAATTTGGACCCTGAGAATATCAGAGCAAGGCATAAATCCTTGATCTCAAGGTCTGACATAATCAGACAAATTGTATTTAATAATAAATAATGACAATGTAATGACTTTGGGGTGATAGCTTCAAGGGCAGGATCCCACAATACCCGAGTGATGGCAGAGAAAGGAGATAGTGTTTTTATGGTGAACGTTTAGTTTTCAAATTAGCGCAGTCAGGGTTAGAGAGAGGAAAGAGAATCTACCATTTGAGGAAATAATTTATGAAATGTAGATGGGCCTTCAGTTGGGAATAGGGCTGGGCAAAATGTTAGTGGCTCTTTGTTCTTGCAGCTGGCCTGTCGAATTACACACAGCTAGCATAGTAAATAATACTGCTATTGTCTGCCTGTGTCAGAGACAGACAGAAGGTACATTTGGACTTGATCCAAACACCACAAGGGCCACTCATAGTCACAGTGTCCAATTACTGCTTGCTTGACTATAAAATGCACTTTTTTAAAAAGCTAATTTAAGAATCGCGGGATTTAATAGAGACTGTGTTAAAGGCAAGCGAAGAGGCTGAAACCAGTGCTCTCCTGTCCTCCAATCTGGAAGAAAAATAATATTAGGATCTGCATATGTAGCATCAGGCATATGTATATTTATTTATTTGTTTATTTATTTATTTGTTTGTTTATTTATTTATCAGCTCAAAAAACATACATACATACATACATACATACATACATACATACATACATACATACATACATACATACATACATACTTTGTTCCACAACACCCTGTTAGGGCCCCAGTTAAGGGAGGAGACATACTGTTTCCTTTTCTGCCTTTCGGCTCATCACCAGAGACCATCTAGACAGAAAGCCATGAGTTCCGTTGTGTAATTTTTTTATATGTGTATTAGGTTGTTTGAGCTGATCAATAAATAAATCAGGGAGACTAGTATAGATCTATTTCAAGCTTTTTAGCTCTCATCAGCTAGCCATACCCTTACTGGGATTCGAACCGGAATCCCAGTAAGGGTATGGCTAGCTGATGAGAGCTAAAAAGTTTGAAATAGATCTATACTAGTCTCCCTGATTTATTTATTGATCAGCTCAAAAAACCTAACACACACACACACATATATATACACACACACATACATACATGGCTAAATATATGAAACCAATCAGAATATGCTCCAATTTTAAGGTAACCGTAAGATGAGAGAGAAACTGGCTAGTGCCTCTCAGCATAGTACATTGCATATTGTATGTGCAGTGAAAGGCTCACCCAAGGAAATGCATGATTTTTTCTTTGCATAAATTGGGTTGTGAGAAAAATGCCTTTTCTCACCTATGTTCTCATTTAATCTAAATGCCTATTTTGGAGGCACATTTCTTAACTTTTCCATGATATTATTGTGTGACACTAGTGGTATGACTATCTACTACCTTAAATCAGGCTGGGATGATGTTGAAGCTTCACCAGTTTCTGTGCTATGACACACCTTGGTCTCTTAGGTAAGCCACTCTAAATGAATCTCCGTTTCCTCATCTGTACCTTGCAGGATTGCTGTTCAAAAAAAAAAATGCCTGAGAAAAGATTCAAAATACATATTGAATTTATGTTGTTAATGAAGTGTTAATGAAGTGTTAATGCCACTGTATAGTGCCTTGGTAAGGCCACACTTGGAATACTGCATACAGTTTTGGTCGCCACGATGTAGAAAAGACGTGGAGACTCTGGAAAGAGTGCAGAGAAGAGCAACCAAGATGATTAGGGAACTGGAGACTAAAACATATGAAGAACGGTTGCAGGAGCTGGGTATGTCTAGTTTGATGAAGAGAAGGACCAGGGGAGACATGATAGCAGTGTTCCGATATCTCAGAGGGTGCCACAAAGAAGAGGGAGTCAAACTATTCTCCAAGGCACCTGGGGGCAGGACAAGAAGCAATGGGTGGAAACTAATCAAGGAGAGAAGCAACTTAGAACTAAGGAGAAATTTCCTGACAGTTAGAACAATTAACCTCTGGAACAGCTTGCATCCAGAAGTTGTGAATGCCCCAACCCTGGAAGTCTTTAAAAAGATGTTAGATAGCCATTTGTCTGAAATGGTATAAGGTTCCTGCCCACACAGGGGGTTGGACTAGAAGACCTACAAGGTCCCTTCCAACTCTGCTATTGTATTGTATTGTATTGTATTGTATTGTATTGTATTGTATTGTATTGTATTGTATTGTATTGTATTGTATTGTATTGTATTGTATTGTATTGTATTGTATTGTATTGTATTGTATTATCTGTGTTTGAAATGAATGGAGAAGTAAAGATTTTTTTAAAAAAATGAGGAAACTTTTTAAAATAAAAGTACCGTATTTGCCGGCGTATAAGACGACTGGGCGTATAAGACGACCCCCCATCATTTCAACTCAAAATATAGAGTTTGTTATATACTCCCCGTATAAGACTACCCCCTCTTCTGCACACCTTCCACACACCAAATAAAACGTTTGACTGCTGGACAAATACAATACAATGACTGAAATTTGTTTCAATCCGTCCCTCATCACCCAATACTTCAAACTCCCGGCAAATTAATCTCTCCACAGGCCACATCACCCTGATTCTACCGATTTCTTGGGGAAAAGGTGCAGAGCAGGCAGAGAAACGGTGAGGAGGGGGGTGGGTGGAAAAGAGCGATCCAAGGCCACATAGGAAAAGCCCCTGCCACCAGCTTCCCGGGAAAGCAACTCACCCACCCTTCCTCCTTTCCCTCCCCCCCTCTTCCACCATATTACCAGGGTTTGGCAAGGGGTGAGGCGGAGAGGGGAGCAGCAGCAGCAGAGGCACCTGCTTGGGCAGGACAGCGACAAGATCGCTTGCCTGCTTACTGTCCAGCTCCCACGCTGCTGGTGCCGGGCGGGGGGGGGGGGGGAGGAGGGATGCTTCCCCGTTCCCCTTGGCAACCAGGCCCTCCACTTCTGGATTCCCTTCCTTTCCTTTCCATTCCTCTCCATTCCTCTCCATTCCTTTCCTTTCCTTTCCTTCCATTGCCTC
This sequence comes from Rhabdophis nuchalis, assembly GCA_039707465.1. Classification (NCBI taxonomy): domain Eukaryota; kingdom Metazoa; phylum Chordata; class Lepidosauria; order Squamata; family Natricidae; genus Rhabdophis; species Rhabdophis nuchalis. Next base: position 60,065,001 of record CM077643.1, on the reverse strand, counting down.
CTTCCCCCTCCCTCCCTTCTTTCCTTCCTTCCCTCTTACAGTCCATCCCTCTTTCTTTTTCTTTCTTTCTCCTTCTCTGTTTCTCTCTCTCTCTCTCCTCCCCCCCCACCCATCTGTCACTCTGTGTGTGTGTGTGTGTGTGTGTGTGTGTGTGTGTGTGTGTGTGTCTGGGTGTGTGTCTGTTTCCCCCTCTCTCTCTTTCTGTCTCTCTAAGTCTGCCTCTCTCCCTCCCTCCACCCGGGGAAGCAGCATGTCAGTTGCGGAGATTATCCCGCAGCGAGCGGACAGAAGACCCAAGCTGCGGCTAGTGCAGGCGAGGAGGAGGGGCCAGCATGTCGACTGGGAAGGTTATCCCGCAGCGGGCGGGCGGGCGAAGGACCCAAGCTGCGTGCTGCCGAAGCCATCCGGGGCTGGGCGTGCGGCGCCCGGATGGCTTTGGCGGCACGCAGCTTGGGTCCTTCGCCCGCCCGCTGCGGGATAACCTCCCCAGTCGAGATGCTGGCCCCTCCAGGAAGCCCCGGAAGGTGCAGGGCGCTGAGGTGGCCGTCGGAAGGAGGCGTCCTTTCCACGCTGCTCCCTCCTCCTCGCCGGCCCTGCGGCCCGGTTCCTATGAAGCCGCGGACCGGCACCGGAGTCTCCGCGCGGCTGTGGAGGGTTTCCTCCTTTCCCCTCTCTCTTCTCCCTCTGTGTGTCTGTAGAAAGACGGGGGGGAGAGGGAATCAGAGTCTAACAGACACACAGAGGGGGAAAGAGGAAACCCTCCACAGCCGCGCGGAGACTTGCCGCTTTTCCATGCATGCCTATCTTTTGCATGTCAACCAGTCGGGGCATCTGAGGTCCATACTCAACTGGAGGGCGCCGCGTTGGGGAAGCGCCCCCCCCCAGCCCCGGGGCTGCCCCCTCCCTTCTTTCCCTCGCCTCCTTCCGAGCCCTCCTTATTCTCCATGGTGCCGCCGTTCCCTTCTCTCTCGGGAACGGCGGCACTTCTGGCGCCCTCCAGTTGAGTATGGACCTCAGATGCCCCGACTGGTTGACATGCAAAAGATAGGCATGCATGGAAAAGCGGCAAGTCTCCGCGCGGCTGTGGAGGGTTTCCTCTTTCCCCCTCTGTGTGTCTGTTAGACTCTGATTCCCTCCCCCCCCGTCTTTCTACAGACACACAGAGGGAGAAGAGAGAGGGGAAAGGAGGAAACCCTCCACAGCCGCGCGGAGACTCCGGTGCCGGTCCGCGGCTTCATAGGAACCGGGCCGCAGGGCCGGCGAGGAGGAGGGAGCAGCGTGGAAAGGACGCCTCCTTCCGACGGCCACCTCAGCGCCCTGCACCTTCCGGGGCTTCCTGGAGGGGCCAGCATCTCGACTGGGGAGGTTATCCCGCAGCGGGCGGGCGAAGGACCCAAGCTGCGTGCCGCCAAAGCCATCCGGGCGCCGCACGCCCAGCCCCGGATGGCTTCGGCAGCACGCAGCTTGGGTCCTTCGCCCGCCCGCCCGCTGCGGGATAACCTTCCCAGTCGACATGCTGGCCCCTCCTCCTCGCCTGCACTAGCCGCAGCTTGGGTCTTCTGTCCGCTCGCTGCGGGATAATCTCCGCAACTGACATGCTGCTTCCCCGGGTGGAGAGAGAGAGAGAATGGCAGACGCACAGAGAGGCAGACTTAGAGAGACAGAAAGAGAGAGAGGGGGAAACAGACACACACCCAGACACACACACACACACACAGAGTGACAGATGGGTGGGGGGCCCGAGCGCCTGTTCCTTACTGCGATGATCTCAGCAGCTGCCAGCGCGCCGCCGTCTCGCCCGCTCACGGCTCTTGCCTGCGGCTCTTCTTGCCCGCTGCCCGTCTGGACGGGGCCAGTCAAAAGCCGGGAGGGAGGCGAGCCCCTTCCATGGCATGGAAAAGCGGCAACTCTCCGCGGGCGAAACGGGTGGCGCGCGAAAGCGGAGAGTTGCCGCTTTTCCATGCCATGGAAGGGGCTCGCCTCCCTCCCGGCTTTTGACTGGCCGCGTCCAGGCGGGCAGCGGGCAAGAAGAGCCGCAGGCAAGAGCCGTGAGCGGGCGAGACGGCGGCGCGCTGGCAGCTGCTGAGATCATCGCAGTAAGGAACAGGCGCTCGGGCCATGCGGAGAAGGGAACGGCGGCACCATGGAGAATAAGGAGGGCTCGGAAGGAGGCGAGGGAAAGAAGGGAGGGGGCAGCCCCGGGGCTGGGGGGGGGCGCTTCCCCAACGCGGCGCCCTCCAGTTGAGTATGGACCTCAGATGCCCCGACTGGTTAACGTGCAAAAGATAGGCATGCGTGGAAAAGCGGCCAGTCTCCGCGCGGCGGCTCCGCGCGGCTCTGGACGGCATCTGGGGACCTCGCGGATGACCCGGCGTATAAGACGACCCCCCCACTTGGAGGCATGTTTTTCGGGGCCAAAAAGTCGTCTTATACGCCGGCACATACGGTAAGAGAAAAAATCATATCAAACAAGCTTAACGATTATTTGAACTTAAAAAGGTAAAGGTTCCCCTCGTACATATGTGGTAGTCCAGGGGTAGTCAACCTTTTTATACCTACCGCCCACTTTTGTATCTCTGTTAGTTGTAAAATTTTCTAACCACCCACTGGTTCCACAGTAATGGTGATTTATAAAGTAGGGAAGTCAATTAAATTAAAAAAAGGAAAGTGCTTCAGTATCGGACAAAACCCCTACCACCCACCATGAAAGCTAGAATGCCCATTAATGGGCAGTAGGGACCAGGTTGACTACCACTGTGCTAGTCATTCCCAAATCTAGGGGGCCGAAGTGCCAGCGCTGTCTGAAGATGTCTCCATGGTCATGTGACCGGCATGACTAAATGCCAAAGGCACATGGAATGCTGTTAACTTCCCACCAAAGGTGGTCCCTATTTTTCTACTTGCCTTTTACAAGCTTTTGAACTGCTAGATTAGCAAAAGCTGAGACAAGTAACAGGAGCTCACTCCATTATGCAGCGCTAGGGATTCGAACCACCAAACTGCTGACCTTTCTGATCAACAAGCTCAGCATCTTAGCCACTGAGCCAACATGTCCCTATTTGAATTTACTGCAATCCAACAAAATATGGATCACAAACTAAAAAGTGTAATAAACACTCTCAAGGAAATCATACAATTTAAATTAAGTATTACTCCTTTAAAAATGGACACTTGCTAAAGAAGGGAGCGAAGAAATACTTACCGTACATATGGTAGAAGCTCATATTCAAGCCATGATTAAATGAAATAAACTGAAGAAATTATGTCAAATAGAGAAGACAATGTTACATTTTAGGAAAGGAGAACTAATGTCTAGTTATAAAATGATTAGATCCTCTAATATACAATAATCCCACTGAAAGTGGGTAGTTAAATGTGTTCCTCCCTGTTTTTGCTATAAAGTGATTGCATATTTCTCATAATAAAACAATGGAAAAATACTTCTAATGTCAAAGAGGAGCAATCCATGGATATCTATCATACATTATATAGTTTGGAAGTATTTAATGATTTCTTAATAATGTATTTAAATAGTGACTCATAGCAGTGAATGGTATCTAGATTCTAATCTATATTTTTATTACAGGTAGTCCTCAATTTACAGCAGTTCATTTAGTGACCGTTCAAAGTTACAACGGCACTGAAAAAAGTAACCATTTTTCACACTTACAGTCCTCGCAGCATCCAGATGCTTGGCAACTGATTCATATTGATGACGGTTTCAGTATCTCGGGGTCATGTGACCACTTTTGGTGACTTTCTGCCAAGCAAAGTCAATGGGGAAGCCAGATTTGCTTAACAACCATGTCACTAACTTAACAACTGCAGTGATTCGCGGAACAGCTGTGACGCAAAAGGTCATAAAATGGGGCAAAATGATAAATGCTTCACTTAGTAACAAAAATGTTGGGCTTAATTGTGGTCATAAATCGAGGACTACACTGTGGCTATTTTTTTTTCTTTGCTAACAGCCAAAGTATTAAAGCAGGGGTCCCCAACCTTTGCAACTTTAAGTCTGAAGGACTTCAACTCCCAGAATTCTCCAGCCAGCAAAGCTGGCTGGAGAAGTCTAGGAGCTGAAGTCCTTCAGACTTAAAGTTGCAAAGGTTGGGGGACTCCTGTATTAAAGAATAAAATTTTGTTTTAAAGAAGGAACTGAGGTTTTCGTTGTCCACCCCATCCCGTGTACTCTGCACAGGAATCATTGTGGTCAAGATTTCCTCTTTCCTTTTTCTTTCCTCTCTCTAGCTTGATAATTTTGTCCCTTTACGGTTTAGACAAGGAAAGAAATGTTGTGTATCTATGAGATACATTCATTCAAAACCACAAAGAGCATTTAATGTATATACAGGGGCATTCTCAATCACAGCGTTAAATCCTTGACATGTAGGTGAGTTCATCCTCCGTCTCTTTCATCTCTAGCTATCTTGCCGAGTACTTCATTTGGAGAAAGTCCTAAATGCCATGTTGGGTAACAAGAAGGGATAAAAGTGTAAACCTGTCTGTTCATATTTGCCAGTCCTCAATGTGGAGAGCATAGCAAGCCTTCTGTCAAGAAAAATGAGGATTTTCTCTTTTGCTCCTTTGAATCCTCAAACGATGCATCTTCTTTGTAAAGGGGAAAAAAAAAGAATTATCTCAATATTTAAGTCAAAATACCAAACTTTTCAAAGGCAGAAACTTGGAGCCAGTTGTGAGACTTGTGAGTCATTGACTGTTGGGATTGTTTGATTTGCCATAAAAAAAGAACCTAAGAAAAACTTTTATCTTTAAAATGATGGATAAGGAGAGTGCTTTCTCCACAAAAGCAACTTTCAATTATTAATAGCAGGGCTTGTGTTCAGCAGAGAGAGGGACAGAGAAGGAAACCACAATCTTTGATATCTAGATATCTGAGTGAAATCTCTCCTTGCAATTAACACCAATTCTCTCTCTCTCTCTCTCTCTCTCTCTCTCTCTCTCTCTCTCTCTCTCTCTCTCTCTCTCTCTCTCTCTCTCTCTCTCTCCCCCCCCTCCCTCCCTCTCACCATCTCTCATATATTCATATAATGGTATCGTTTCTCTGACACAAAAACTGCTGATTGTCAAGACAATATGCAAAAATACTGTACTTTTGAAGTATTACTATTTTTTTATTTTTTTAAAAAAACCCAAATCTGCTATACATTGGCTTTTTTGTTGTTGTATTGTATGGTAATTCTGTTTGAAGATGATGCTGAGAATCTATGCAACTTAAAAAAGAAATAGCTGTTACATAGTTCTTCTGTATATTGGTAACTTTCATAGGAAACTTTCCTTTTTAGCCATACTGGGCTAATACCGTATGTATGTATGTATGTATGTATCAGTGATGGGTTTCTGCAGGCTCGCACCTACTCGCGAGAGCCGGTTGGTGAAATTTAGAGAACCGATGAGAGAGGGTTCCACCGGTGTACCTGGAAGTAAATCTGGCCTGCCGCTGCCAGTGACCCAACAGGAAGGAAAGGAAAGGAAAGGAAAGGAAGGAAGGAGAGAGAGAGAGAGAGAGAGAGAGAGAGAGAGAGAGAGAGAGAGAGAGAGAGAGAGAGAGAGAGAGAGAGAGAGAGAAAGAAAGAAAGAAAGAAAGAAAGAAAGAAAGAAAGAAAGAAAGAAAGAAAGAAAGAAAGAAAGAAAGAAAGAAAGAACTTATCATCACAATTGAGTCCAAAATTTTGGTTGCTAAGCAAGAGCGTTGTTAAATGAGTTTCACCACATTTTAAAAGGTGGCCACTCCCACCCTGTCACATGACTGCCAAGCCACGCCCACAAAATAGGCCACACCTACAGAGTAGGTTCTAAAAAATTTGAAACCCACCACTGGTATGTATGTATGTATGTATGTATGTATGTATGTATGTATGTATGTATGTATGTATGTACTTATATACATTTATACTGCTTCCCTCATCTAAATATATGATAATTAAAACAACAGTGATACAAAAATAATATAAAAATCAGCATAAAAATTCATAAAATTCATAGACATGGTTATCACATCTAGCAATAACACTCAATGTAACAATAATACCAAAAACACTCAATATATTTTTCACATGTCCTGGCCCCCTACCCATTGGCAAAATCTTTCAAGATGTTTTAAAAGGCCAGTAGGGTTAGGAACCTAATATCTGGAAAGACTATTAAACAAAACAAAACAAAATCACCTTTTTTGCTGTATTATATGGTGAATGAGATTTTACTTGGAGATGGTGTTGAGAATCCATACAATATTTTTAAAAAGACTACAGTACTTGTGGAATACTACTTTCTAAATAGTTTTCTTCCCCTGAATTTCAAACTTTATTGATACCATACACTATGGATATTTTCATAGAAGCACTGATAAAGCTGCTAGCTGCAAGTAAGAGACATCCAGCCTGCCCTCTCCAATATGGCTCAGCTTACTTTCCTTAATACTAACACCATCTAGGACTATATACCAAGTGTACAAATTGATTTTGATTCATTGGAATTAATTTTATCAAGTGGCAATTAGATACTGTAGTTGCCTACTACTGGGTTTTGTTTTGTTTTTAAACTTTTATTCCATCATTTTTCCAAGGCTCAATGTCAGGTCAGGTTTCCAAGCAACCCAATAAAAGAAGATTCTGAGGCTTGAAGTTCCTCAAAGTTCCATTTTATTAGAGATGTCATATTGGCACATCTGGGAAAACCCGAATCTGAAAGTTTCCAGGTTTTCCCCACCCAAGTGAAAGTCCAAGCCCCTGCCCAGCACCCACATGTCCATCAAATGGTCCAATCAGGCACCATCCCAACTGGAGATGCCTTCCAGTCATACTCCTCCAGGTGCAGGGCAAGATGTCCTTAACTCTCTGAGAAAGGAATGTTATTTAGACTATATATCTCCATACTCCATATAACCTCCCCTCCCATTTTCCCACAGCAGAAAATGTGGCAGGCCTAAAGGTCCAATGTAAAAGATGGCTTCCAGGCCTGACACTCTTATCTTCAGCTGGAGAGAGCAATGAGAAATACTGATTTGCTGTAGATTGTCCATAAAATGTACTGTCAGATAGAAATTTGATCTTGACTTTACCCAGTCCTAAATTGCTATAAAGTACTGGCTCCCTAACAGAGAATTGTTCCAATAAAACTGTGTCACGGTCTGATGTAATTGGTACCCTTTTCTCTCAAACATCATCCACATTGTTTCTCAAATGCACTGGATTAATAGAGGCTTCAGATAATGCACATTTTTGGAGAATTAGGCTATTGTAGGTCCTTTGCAATCTTACAGTTTTATTACAGCAAGGGCTATTTAATCTGAAATGTCTTCAGGTGATAAAACGGTTTGGTCTCTTTGGAGCAATATATCTCTTGTTTATTGTGGACTACCTGTACAAACATTAACACATAACAAGGATTATTAAGAGAAAGGTAATGACTCTTGTAGCCCTTGTGAGACTCACTTAGTATCCTATTGAGCCTATTATGGTTTATTTAAGCTTTTCTATCACTGTGGTATATAGCACTACCCAGATGTTGTCAATATTAAGAAGTTAAACAAGACAGAGTCACAGACTGCTCCAGTTATCCGAAACACTAACATTTTTAGCATTTCAAATGTAACAACATTTGTTTAGGCTGTTGTATATTTAATGTTTGGAGGTGCTCCAGCAAATCTATTTTATATGTAACCTTCATTCATTGTTTTTCTCCAAAATTGCAACAAATCCCCTCCCTTCCCCCCCCCCCTTTTCTTTCTTATGAGAACCTGCTCCTTTCTACTCCAAGGCTACTATACGTTGGAATAAATTGATATACTTTTCTGTCCTTAAATTCCTCTTCTGCAGAATTCAGAAATCTCTGAGTGAGATGGAATGGTACCTTACTCGTGCAATAGAAGGGGTTATTTTAGGTGATGTTTATTTAGTTAGAAAGAGTGCGGAGAAGAGCAACAATGATGTTTAGGAGTCTGGAGAGACAATATATGAAGAACAGTTGCAGGGATGGATGTCTAGTTTAATGAAAAGAAGAACTAGGGGTGATAGGATAGCAGTGTTCCAAAATCTAAGGGGCTGGCACAGAGAAGAGGGAAGGCAGGACAAGAAGCAATGGATGGAAACTAATCAAGGAGAAAACCAACTTAAAACTAAGGAGAAATTTCCTGACAGTTAGAACAATTAATCAGTGGAATGATTTGCCTCCAGAAGTTGTGGGTGCTCCAACACTGGAGGTGTTAAAGAAGAATTTGGACAGCCATTTATTTGAAATGGTATAGAATTTCCAGCTTGAACAGGAGGTTGGATTAGAAGACCTCCAAGTTCTCATCCAACTCTGTTATTCTGTTATTCTTAGGATATAATTAATTTTCTGTCAGAAGCAATACTGGAGAGTGAGATGGCATTGTTTCCTGTAACTCCAGTATTTTTTCCTGTAACTCCAGTATTTTCAGTGAAAATGCTGGAGACAAGAATATCTGTTCACCGATATTCCCTTTCACCTTGTTCTCCCCATAGTATTGAAACTGATGTCTGAGAACCAGATGTATTCCTCTCCATCTAGCTGATTGTCTTGTACCACCATACGACTATACTGAAGCAGCTTTTTAAAAAATTTCTAATTCTCTTTATTCATCCATGTCAATATCAGCACCTTATGCTACTGGATTACTTCATCCCAGATATACTGAAACAACATAGAGAAAAGGAATAAGACCAGCACAAAAGAATAGAGTGAAAACAGCACTGTGGAGAAATTACTGAAAAACATAGCAGTGTCTTGGTATGAAGAGTGCTGTCAGCCCTCCCAGGTAAATCCAGGTAGAAAACACAACTAGATAAGCTAATTCTACTTGAATGTAGAATTAATAGAATCTTGGAAGACTGAGGTACAAACTTCATGAAACAGCTTGATCTGCTTGATCAATTAGGGCAAGTCCTTCCTAATTTCCTTTTCTGACCATTAAGTCCTTGAGGGCTCCTCCCTCTCTGGTTTGATTGTTTTCTAGGCAGCATCTCTTCCCTTAATTCCCTAAAGTAATTCAGATATTCCATTACAAGTGCAAAAGTTATTTTGTTAAGTGTATCACTCCAGGACTCCAGCTATAAGAATAGTTTATGAATCAGCCATAGAGATACTGTACATACTTTTCATGTATTGTCTGAAGTATAAACTTGGGAAGTGAATCAAAATCCCTTGTATTCCCCTTAAATGATAAAACTGATTTAGCATCAGCATTATCTCTACAGCAACTATATAACAAAATCCACAACTCAATATAACCCCATTTTTAGGATAATTTCCAGACTCAGTATGTTATAATATTCATGACAAAGTGGAACTATAATTTTTCTTTCGAAAACGATCGATCACACCACCCAAAACAATTTTACTTATTTCCAGTTATTAATTTTAGAGACTTTATAGATTGCTTTAGGACTACCAATCTGCATAATAGAAATAGCATTTAGATTTATATACTGCTTCACAGTGCTGTGCTCTCTCAAAGCAGTTTACAAAGTCAACTGATTGCCCCCAACAATCTGGGTCCTCATTTTACCAACCTCGGAAGGATGGAGGACTGAGTCAACCTTGAGCCTGGTGAGATTCGAACTGCCAAATTGCAGGCGGCAGGCAGCAGAAGTAGCCTGCAGTACTGCATTCTAACCATTGTTCCACCTCAACTCTTATTAATGGTAGTTTGCAGATCTTGGGGTTTGAAGACTTGGTATAAATAAAACAAATTCCTTTTAAATGTCTCAGTCTTTAAACTAACTATTCTATATAAAACATAAACCTGTTCATGAGTGCTCACAAATAGCCAATTCAATATTTCAAAGTTTGGATGGAATGTAATGCAATAATTTTTATTTTGCTCTTCTCACTTTCTTTCGTCTTCTTAACACAGTGGTCCTCCATGATGTTATTCACCCTAATAAAAGAAGAGGTATATCATGGGAAATTTCTTTGTTTCTTCTTTTATTTTTCATAAAGGAATATGTGACAAGAGGCAATAAAGGATATAAGATTTCAGAGACTTTCCAAGAAATTATTTCCGCAACCTCATCAGCCCCGGAGAATAGTATTTTAATTCATTTTTCTAAAGACTAGCCTTGCTTCAGTACTGTTTCTGACATCAATCAGACACATAAGAACACAGGAATATCTTGCTAGATCAGCCAAATTCTACTCCATTCTGTTTTTTATAATAGCCAACTGAAGGCCTATAGGAAGTCCACAAATGGGGCTACAGAGAAATGACTTTGAATCTAATTTCAGGTTTATTTATTATATTTCTTATTTAAACAACAACCCATGCATCTAGCTGTAGGAGTTATATGGCAACTTCACCTTAGGATTCTTTTAAGTACAATAGTGCAAATGTGGCATCAGCATGACTAATGATCAGGGATGAGGAAGTGATACTCTAACGCTTGAAAAAATAATTTCCCCCAATAAATCTGAAGACCTTAGTCTCAAAAGAAGCTCAACAATAATTTGACATGGGGGAAAAATTGGCAATAGCATTTAGCTTAGACTTAATCTACATAGCAGAACAATAAGATGGCAAAATTAGAATATACAGAATATACAGAGTGTACAAAGAGATTCCACCGTACAGTCTCATCTCTTATGAACTCTGGAGTCTCACAAAACATACAGCTACATATGAGTACAAAATCTTAAGTCATGGATGCACAATTTGCAGCTCTAAGGATTTTGATGTATCTGAGTTTGCTCCTCAGGCTGGGAACGATTATGGGGATGTTGGGAAAGGAAAGGAGGAGATAGTAGTGAGTGAGTTAGTTGACAGAAGATATTCTAAGTAATGACTCAGGCCAGTTGAGGAGAGATGTGGGAAACTGCCTTTCAAAGGGTTCAAAGAGATTCCACCTTAAATCCATTTGGGAAATTCCCATTCATTTTCAAGCATTTAGTATTTACCTCAGAGTAGCATTCAAGGTACTTACTGAAATCTGTGTAGTTTTTGCTTACTTGGTCTTGCCAGCTGTGAAGGACTTCATACTAACTTCAGTTTGACTAGCTAAAATGAAATATACTGGATTTAGCACTAAATCAATTCATTAAAAAAGAAGATGGAGCTTAAGAAAAATAACCTTTTACTTTGGAGTCTAGACCAAAACATTTTTTATTTTGATTTCACACTACTTGATTACTCTAAATAAGTTTCAAAAAATGTATTTGCATAACTTACATGGCTTTCAAATTAAACAAATACAATGATAAAAGACAGTGTACGAATCCTGATTGATTGATTGATTGATTAAATTTATATACTGCCCATTTCACTCAGCAAAGCAACTTTGAGTGGCTTAACATAAATTTGATCCTATTGGCAAGCAAACTAAGGCTCATGCAAAACAACATATAGCCACTGTGAAGACTATGATGGCACGCCTCACCATTTTTTCTACTGCTAATTTGTTAATGGGGACTCAATCACCTCTTCCCAATTACTAATAATAGGAGCCCCAGAGGTGGGTTGTTCATAGTTTGGACTGGTTTGGGTGAACTGGTAGTGGAAATTGGGCTGGGGCACCAAACCAGTTGTGATAGCTGGCTGGCCACACTCTCAAACCAGCCAGTCCGACGCTCGTCCTGCCTTGCCTTCACCACATGCATCCACAGAACTGCCTCCTCCTGCCTACACACAGGTAAGCATTTGCGCTAGCATAGCCCCCCCCCTCTCCACCGGCCAGCATCTCCCGCAGCTACAAACATTGCAGCCCCTCTTGGAGCTCCAAGTGGTGGGCAGGGCAGCAGGGATGAACTCGCAGCACTTTTTCCATTGGCGAAGGGAAAAAAGCTGAGGGGGAACCTCACTCACCTTTCAATAGCCGCCGGGAGGTCCAAGTGGCAGTGGCAGTCAGTTCCAAGCAGTGGGTTTGCAAACAAGGTGCAAAGCAGCTCTCAAAGAGAATGAAAGGGGTGTGGCACACCTAGAGTTGCCGCTTCTTCGCAACAGCCGAGGATGGAAGAGGTGCCTCTTCCATCCTCAACTCTTACAAAGATGTGGCAGCTCTGTGTGCACCATGCCCACTTCATTCTCTGCCCCCTCTCTTTCTCTTGCTCAGCTGCTACTACCAGGCTGCCACCAGGGCAAGCATGGTGTGTGTGTGTGGGGGGGGGGTGTATAGGGGGTGACATGGACCATTAGGTACTGGTAGAAGCAGGGGTCCTACTGAAGGTGGTGGGTGGAACACTGCTAAGGATAAGTGCCCAGGGATTCTCTGCCTGGCATGCACTGGGCTGAAAAAAAGATGGTTAACAGAAACAAAAGGATGCTGGGAGGGCACTCCCTTTTGCCCTTGGTGGAGGGGGCTGCATGCCTCCTTTCTCCAGCCCCTGTCCTTCCCTCGTTCGGCGGTTACTGCAGAGAGGAAAAACTCACCCACCTGTACACTTTCTTCACCCAGGCAGGCGGCACAGGCGCTGTTGCAACATGCATCTTGCAGCGGCCGCTCTAAGAGTGGAGAAGGCCACAAACTGCTCGCCAGTGTTCAAACCAGCCTGCCTCCTCTCTGCCTGCATGGGCTCTCTGGAGGTGCGGGAGGTCTCTCCCAAGACCGGCTTCTTTCCTGCCTTCTGCAACATCAGTCCATAGGGGGAGGGCATGGACCATTGAGGTACCACATGTACCTCAGAGAGAGCCTGAGAGCCACCACATGTTTATTGGACCCGTGCCCCTCCTGGCTTGTACTGGCAACCTGAGAGGTTTCACGAGGCTGGCTCCAGGAAATAGTGAACGCTTCTTTGAGTGAGGGGTTCTTGCCTACCGTCTTGAAAGAGGCAGTGGTGAGGCCCATCCTCAAGAAGCCTTCCTTGGACCCAGCATTGTTAGTAAATTATTGTCCAGTCTCCAACCTTCACTTTTTGGCGAAGGTTGTAGAGAGTGTGGTGGCACAACAGTTTCCGCATCACCTGGAGGAAATTGATTATCTGGACCCACGCCAGTCCGGTTTCCGGCCCGGACACAGCATGGAGATGGCATTGGTTGCGTTGGTAGATGATCTCTGGAGTTCCAGAGATGGGGGTTGTTCCTCCATCCTGCTCCTATTAGACCTCTTGGCGGCTTTTGATACCATTGACCATGGTATCCTATTGCACCGAATGGAGGGGTTGGGGGTGAGGGGCACCGTCTTACGGTGGTTCTCCTCCTACCTCTCCGGTCGATCGCAATTTGTATTGGCAGGGGGGCAGAGGTTGAACTTGAGGCCACTCACTTGTGGGGTACCTCAGGGGTTGGTCCTCTCGCCACTCCTGTTCAATGCATATATGAAGCCGCTGGGTGAGATCATCTGTGGTTTTGGGATAGAGTACCACCTGTACGCGGATGACACCCAGCTGTACATTTCTACCCCAAACCACCCCAACGATGTCGTTGAAGTGATGGCCCAGTGTCTGGAGGCCGTATGGATCTGGATGGGAAGGAACAGACTCAAACTTAACCTGTCCAAGACTGAGTGGCTGTGGTTACCGGCACCCCGATACAACCAGTCGACTCCATCACTGGCCATAGGGGGCGAACATCTAGCCCCCGTGGATCAGGCACACAACTTAGGCATCCTCCTGGATACCCGGCTGTCAATGGAGGACCATGTGACAGCCGTGGCCAGGGGGGCATTCTACCAGGTTCGCCTGGTGCGCCAGTTGCATCCCCTCTTGGACCGGGATGCCCTTCGCACAGTCACTCATGCGCTTGTGACGTCCTGCCTAGACTACTGCAATGCTCTCTACATGGGGCTCCCCTTTAGATGCACCCGAAGACTACAGCTGGTCCAGAATATGGCCGCGCGGGTAATTTTGGGAGCTTCCAGATACTCCCACGTAACACCGCTCCTGCGCGAGCTGCACTGGCTGCCTGTGGCCTTTCGGGTGCGTTTCAAAGTTTTGATCACCATCTTTAAAGCGCTCCATGGCACAGGACCTAGCTATTTGCAGGATCGTATCCTGCCCCATACATCCCTTCGGCCGATTCGCGACTTCTCTGGGTGCCGTCCGCTAGGCAATGCCAGCGGGCAACGCCCAGGGGAAGGGCCTTCTCTGTGATGGGCCCAACCCTTTGGAACGACCTACCCCCCTATATTAGAACCACCATGGACCTCCGCTCCTTCCGCCAAAAACTAAAGACCTATCTGTTCCATCAGACCGGCCTGGCCTAATCTCTGTTCCTCGTTCCAGTCTGTAGCTTAAATTGTTTTAATTAGGTTTTAATTGGGATTCAGTTTTTAATGTTCTATAAATTTTTAGTACAGGGTTATTCGTTTAATTCAGTTTTAAATTATGTATTTATTGCAATGTTTTATATGTCCTTAAGTTTCCTGTACACCGCCCCGAGTCCCTTCGGGGAGAGGGGGCGGTTTAGAAATTTGAATAAATAATAATAATAAAAATAATAAAGATAGAAGCAACTGTGCTGAGGTACAAGAAACCATGGCAGCGTGGAAAGCAACGCTTCTTTGTCAGCCTCCCTGCTGGCAAAACAGAAATTTTCATCAGTTTGTGGGTGTAGTTAGGTGGGGGGGCATGTGACTGAGTGAGCAAGGGTGTGGGTGACATCAAGTTGGCCATGCCCACTCAGTCACATCCCCCCTAGCCACTCCCACCGAACTGGTAGTAAAAAAAATTAGAACCTACCGCTGAGGAGCCCTAATCATTTTTAAAGGTTTACCTATATACAATTATGAATAAGTCAAACTTTTTAAAGCTTGGGCAGTGGTTAGGTTGTTGATTGAACTATCCAATTAATAGATATCTATTGACAGATCCAAAATGAAAGACTCATGTATCCTTCTATCCTCCATACACATTTAAATAATCTATTTGGGCTGCATATTTCAAAATGGTATGTCCTCTGCAATGCTTGCCTTTTTTTTCCTGCTTGTAAACAAAGCATTCAAATTTGACTTGTAGCCATTTAGTTTTTCATACAAACAATTAACTTATACCATGTGCTTTAACAGAAATCTAGTTCCCATAAACCCTATTTTCCCTTTGGAACGATCCAAATTAATAACAGTCCTCCCTTTAAGATATCTAACTTATCCTCTCTGGAAGAGGTGAAACAGGATAACTTTTATTTTTGTTGCAAAAATACATTTTTGTTAGATTTAGTGTACTATTATGCAGGCCTTATGTTGACAATAACTGCTTGTCCATCTTGACAATAATTGCTTGTCCATCTTGAAAGCATTGGTGATAAAGTGTCATTTGGAATAAAATTTTAGCATTCTGTTGCTATCAGAATGAAACTTTACTTAAGTAGCAAACATTCTTTTTTACCTTCTGTCTGAAAGTTCATATAGTTTCTCACCCATTCCTCAATATATCATTTGAATCCTTAGATTCCAATTCCAATTCAGGAATCCAAGTTAAGGCATCCTGAACAAATGGCTATCCAGTCTCTACTTGAACATATGCTGGGATGGAAATATACCGTCTACCTTAAAAATTGGTTCCATTGTTCCATTGATTTTTCTGGGAACTTTTTCCCAATATTTCATCAGGATTTGTCTTTTTCATATCTTAAAATCCATAATTTCATGTCTTATCCATTGGCTAGATGAAGAACAGGTCTTGTTGCTGGCCTTCAATCTATTTCCTTCTCAAGGATAATAAACTATGTTGGCTTCCAATAGTGGGAATTGTAATCGAACATCTCTACAGGGCACTGGGTTGCAATAAAGGCTATTCTATTTCCATCTCATTAGCCTTTTGAGAAAAGTAGCAAAATACAATTCCTAAGGATTTGGAGCGATAATCTGCTGGGAGAACAGTTAATGTCCTCGACTATCACTAAATTGCCTGATACTATGACTTTATTTAGTTTTAGGCTTGATCTAAATTTAAGAATAAATACAATTATTTGTACAAATCTATTCTCACTCTTGATTTTCCTCAGTTTCATTGTTGCTTTTATGGCCAATAAATTAAATGCTGATTCAATAGTTCATATTGTCTCTCTCTTCATAAATGTTTCCTCTTTAATTTAAACCTTTGTGTATGTGTGTACACACATATTCAAGTATTTCTTGACTCCTGGCAACTGTCTAGACAAGTTCATTCAGTTTCCTTGCAACAATTTCAGAAGTGGTTTGCCACTCTTAGCCTAAGGCTGAGAGAAAGCCACTGGTCCAAAGTCACCCAGCTGAACAAGAGTAGAACTCACAGTCTCCTGATTTCTAGTTTGGTGCCTTAAACCACTACATCAAATAAATTACTCTCAAAAACTATTTCTTAATTATCATTTGTTCAATTAAGCACTGGCTTCTTTTAAAAAAATAAAATATTATGTTTCATAATTGGAAAACTACTTTAGGGGACCCCCAGCAGGTGACAATACATAGCTGATCCAGCAGAAAATAAACTGGGTTATTCTGGATTAGTAGATGAATGTGGGATTAACTGAGAAGTTAAAAAAAAATCCCAAAGATTGTAATGCAAATAATTTCTGTAATTCCGCCATCTATCTACTGCATCCATTAATACTGCATCCTTTGCTTTTACTTCTATATTGGAAGAATTTCTGTAGAGCAGTGGCATTCTCTTACCCCTTTCTATATTCAGGATCAACTTTAAATTCAAGCAATCTAGAAAGGCATTTTAATCAATAACCAAAATAAAGTCTTGCCAGATTCTACAGTGATGCACAATGAAAAGTCTATTGAATATTTTTTTTCATATCAGAAATGGGCTCCCTGTAGTTCCATGCAAGTTCAAGAATATCCAAAAGATCCTCATACTGGATAAAATCAAACTTTTCAGCTTTTCAGTCTTCTTTTTGTAGTTCAAAGAGGGACTTGGGGTCAAAGTGAGTGCCTTAAATCTTAGACAGGTTAAATACCATTTTCTTCCAATTATGCCTGCAGCCATTCCTGTTGCATAATGACAACATTGACCCCTCAGCCTGTAACTCTTAGAAGCATTTTACAAAAAAAAAGTATTCCCTGTCCACAAGCAAATTGTTCACATAGGCCCAATTACTTAGTTGGGTAAGTAGTTTTATAAAACCATAAGTATAAAAACAAAGAGCAAACTGAAATGAAAGACTAAATTAAGGGATGTATTGGGAATCCTGAAGAGACAGAAGAAGGCTGGAGAGCTACTAGGAGATCTGTTCTTCCACAGATAATTTTTATTTTTAATTTCTAAGCAGCACATTCAACAAGTTGAGTCATCACAAGTAGCAGCCTCTCATTCTCCATAGTATCTTATTTTCTTGCCTTAACCCTTTAGCCTATATTCAGAATTCAACATCTATGTACTTTTTAGGGAGCAAGAAATCAAACTTAGAAAAAATTGTTGTATCAAATTGAATGCTACATCCATCTCACCCAATATTTTCCTCAGTAACTGGTAGGAATTCTCCAGTTTTTCCTATCCATGTGCTGAATTATTAAGACCACAAACTTCTTCAAAACTTCAATACCATACATAAAATATATCTTCCCATTCTTCAGGTCTTGCCTTTGCTTCAGCTACCATGATCTCTTCTTTATTTTAGTCAACAAGTTCTTAAAGTTCCTCTGCATTCTCTCATTTATAGATGCCTACAGAAAAATATCATAGAAATACAGAGCCAGTTAAGTACAATTGTTTAATGATGTTAAAGTTTTATATACCACCCATTTCCATTTCCATTTGACATAAGACAAAAAATATTACATTTTGACTAAAAGTGTTCTAAGTGCTCTAATACGAAACTGTAAGAAGGCCAGCCTCAGTTTCAGCTCTATTGTTTTGTACATCAGCAAAGTAGCCCTCACTGTGAAAAAGGTCAATCTAACTATTATTATGAAAGGTTCTACAAAGATATGCTATTGAAAGTTTGAGAAGATGCAGGAACAACTTAACATGTTAAATTGAGAGAGGAAATGAATTAAAATACACATCCCATGTATCACACTCAAAATTCTCCTAAATCTTTTTGTTTCGTGTATAAACCTAATAATTTTTAAAAGCCTCGAATCTATTAGCATTAAGAAGTTGGGGCATCAAATTATATGCTGGGGCATCAAATATATATTATGTAAGCTACAGCACAGCATAGGTTTGGTCCTTAAAAGTTGTGAAAATATGATTCCTAAAAAGAAGGATATAGTGTACTTATTGAATACATTTAGGTATTATGAATTCATAAAACTAAGCATTTGTCTTCTCTAAGGGATTTGCTTATAAATATATCTTAAAATAAATGACTTCAAGGATGTGAAATCAGCATTTGGAGGTCTCTTCTTCTTACATTTTCCACCTTTTTTTACATGTCCCAAATTGCCTTACCTTGTTTTGGCATATTTAATGTCATGCTCTTAATATTCAAACCTTGCTGTAGGCCTTTGCTGTGAAGAACTACCTACCATTTCTTTTAGGCAATAATAAAAAAATGTAAATATAAAGCCACAAAACTGTATTAAGGTCATGTTAAGGATATGATTAATACCACAAAAGCCAGAAGTTGCAGCACTAAGGCTAAAGCTTTGCGCACTGCTCTTTGATGCATGCTGGAAGTTGTTTTATTTTTCATTACTTATTTTCCTCCACACTGATATAAGCTGAAGAGTCCACTGAGCCTTTTATAAATGGCTGATCTCACAATATTAGACATTATTTATAGTTCTTACAAGTTGTAAGGCAACATCCTTATACTAAGTTGAAATGAGGTGTGTTGCAAAATAATTGGCAATAACTTTTTCCTCATTTATCTTGACCTTGATTCTCAGTTCATATGCATAGGATTGTATATAAAGAGTTCTTGTAGCAAATACTGTAAATAACAAAACAGATTTTTAATTTTAGTTTTTATGGTACATCTGCCATCACAATTGCTTCCAAAAGGTACATTCACACAACACATCCACTGCCAATCATGGTTTGGTCATGAATGTGTCCATTAACTCCTTTCCCAGTGCTATAATTACAGTATATCATCTATTATCTTTCAGTGGCTGTATGTATGACCCTGACTCTACTTTAGAACTACATTCAGGCAAAATAAGCCAGAGAAAGAAGAAGGCTAGAAATAGTCATTGTTCCAGCTTGGCGTGACATGACTATTAGAAAGCAGACAGATGGTTTTCAAATAATTCAGAGAAAAGCATCCGTTGAGTCTGCTTCCAGCTAACTTATGGCTAATGGTTGCTATCACTTGTAAACATATAAAGAGTGAACATATCTAAATTCAATATGTATGAATATAACTTAATGATATTGGTAAGCCCACACTTGAAATACTGCATACAGTTTTGATCACCGCAATCTAAAAAAGATGTTGAGACTTTGTGCTCAGAGAAAAGCAACAAAGATGATTAGGGGCCTGGAGGGTAAAACATATAAACAACAGTTGCTGGAAATAGGTATGCCTAGTTTAATGAAAAGAAGGACTAGAGGTGACATGATAGCAGTGTTCCAATATCTCAGGGGTTGTCACAAAGAAGAGGGAATCAAGTTATCCTCCCAAGCACCTGAGGACAAGAAACAATGGGTGGAAACTAATCAAGGAGAGAAGTAATGTAGAACTAAGAAGAAATTTCCTGACAGAACAATTATTCAGTGGAAAAAGTTGCCTCCAGAAGTTGTACATGCTCCAACACTAGAAGTTTTTAAGAAGAGATTAGATTTGTCTGAAATGGTATAGGTTTTTTTTGGCCTTAGCAGGGATTGGACTAGAAGACCTCCAAGGTCCCTTCCAACATCTATTCTATTCTATTCTATTCTAGTCTAGTCTACTCTAGTCTAGTCTAGTCTAGTCTAGTCCAGTCCAGTCCAGTCCAGTCCAGTCCAGTCCAGTCCAGTCCAGTCTATTTTATTCATAGGCTGGAAACATAAACCTATAGGTATATACACTAGGATATAGAATAGAATAGAATAGAATAGAATAGAATAGAAGTTGGAAGGGACCTTGGAGGTCTTCTAGTCCAATCCCTGCTAAGGCCAAAACAACCCTATACCATTTCAGACAAATCTAACCTCTTCTTTAAAACTTCCAGTGTTGGAGCATGTACAACTTCTGGAGGCATAAGGATGTATACATAAGTTTGAAAACATCAAGTATATGAACTATACGAAATCATCAACCATGAAGTCCAGCTTCCTGGCCAGTGTAGCAGTTCATATTAAAACATGTCTCACATTTTATCATAATATATAGTAGCTACATTGATATCTAATTTAAGGGGAGTCCTTTGTTAGATATCTGCCCTATGGATCTGGTTTCTTTCTATATTGGGTCTGATTTCACAAAATTTCCTATAGCTTGATTAACATTTGGAAATCTGTTCTCACGTGGACAATTGAAATCAAATATTTTCAATAAATATTTTCAGTAAAGCCATCAGAAACTGAGGTCATGACTGCAGGATGCTGCAAATGGCCACAAATGCTGCTTTAAGATCAAAAACAGAAGAAGATGCTAGCAATGAAACGTTTGCATGATTGTCATTTCTATTGAAAACAAAATCATAGGGAATGCCCTAGTGCAGAATTCATCGATTACTATAATTGTAACACATTTAGTCACACATTGTGGATTCTTCTGAAGAATTCTTTTTTTTTTAAATAGAAATATTTTAAAATTACATAACATATATCATCAGATTGTTTCTACAGAGGTATTTTCTGCACCAATATGATTTCATTCTATTGCAGCACTTTTACATAATAATAATAACAACAACAACACTTGGCCTACAACACACTTAACATAATAATAGTTGAAAAGAAAAAGTATGGTTCATTGACATTACAATACCTGGTGATGCACTAATTAATGATAAACAGCAAGAAAAAATCACAAAGTACCGGGACTTGCAAATTGAAGTTGAGTGACTGTGGAAAAAGAAATCATGTAATTGTAATTGGAGCGCTTGGAGCAATACCTAAAGGGCTACCTGGCTATCTGGAAATTCTAAATTTACCTGACTTGAACATTCTGATTCTACAAAAAACCACCCTACTTGGAACAGCTTATATCCTCCGACGTTACCTTAACAGTTCCTAGGTCCTTGGTTAGAACTCGAGCTGTTGAGCTACCAACCAGCCCCAAAGGCTGTGAATCACACCCATAATTAACCAAACAACAACAACAACAATAATAATAATAAACAACTTACAAGGACAGCTTTGCATCTTTTGGATCTGAAAGAATAAAATTATACAGAAGAGATTGCTTAGATATGAACAGAATTAGAAATAACTGAAATAATTGTTATGTTGCCGTAATTATATTAGCACATATTTTACAAAATATCTTGAAATTACTCCAATAAAACCATTTGACTGGCATTCCATGTAAAAAAAAGGGTGCCCTATAACTTCTAATGTTGCATCCAATGTATATATAAGGATTCGGGATCTACTCCCACCTCCAGAAAAAAGGGAAGTTTGGGGAAAGATCCTGTTTCCTAAGCAACTGTCTGTGCCTCCCCAAGCAGGACCACCTCACACTTTGAGAATCATTAGCATATTACAAAGATGCCGTTGGTAACACCAGACCACGTGGGTGTTGTTTTGTGTTTTGTTTCCTTTTAATTCTTGTTCTTCGCTTGGGCCACCACTGTGGTATGTGTAGCAGGTGGTGGGAAGCCATATATCTGACATGTTTAGTTTCAGGCTAATCTCATTTGATCTTCACAGAAAGAAAGACATTTTATTTACTTTATGTTTTAAAGATGCCTTGCATGTCCAATGTTCAAATATGCAAAAGAGAAGCAGTGTGGCCAGAATTTGCCAAAAAGGAGAGAAGAAAGAAAGAAAAAAGAACAGAAACTTTTTTGAAAAAAAGAAAAAAAAAGAAAAAAGCTCTTATTTTAGTTGCCTAATCAGCTCAACCTTTGTAAAGAATAACCCCAACCCTTGGATCCATGCCAATGGCAGCCATTTAGGTATTTGCATCTGTTTATCCTCTCAGTCAAAATGCCTTTTGTCTTAGTTTTGACAAGGGAGTGCAAATGTTCTGATCCCAACAAGCAGTTCTGGGGCATTGGATAAAAAGCGTCTATTCCCCCTTTTCTAAGAGGATGGACACATATTTTTACCCTTCTTTCTTTCTTTTTACCAGCTCCACTCTTTTGAAGGGAATGGTTGACAAGACCTGCATAATTCAGCTTCCATGTGTGTGGAGAATCTCTTGTACACTCTTTGGCTGGCCTTTTCAGAACTCTTCTCAAGAGCTGGGCCCCTATATCACTTTGAACATGAAAACACATCTTACTTTTGTGAAAGCATCTGTGCTCACTTTAGCCATTTTTAACCCTTTGACCAAGCTGACTGCAGTAAGGAAGCATGCCATTTTATTTGATCATCAGGGCTGTAAACTAAGAAAGAACTAAAGCAATCTTCTAGGAATAGGATCCAATAATAAATCTAGCTCGTTTTCGTGTATGTGTGCGCAATATATAGGTATATGTATGTAATGTGTATGTAATGTGTATGTACATGTGTGTTATGTGTATGTATGTATATATCCCTTGTTTATTTATTTATCAGTACAAACATATATATGTGTGTGTGTGTGTGTGTTAGGTTTTTGCGCTGTTCAATAAATAAATCAGGGAGACTAGTATAGATCTATTTCGAGCTTTTTAGCTCTCATCAGCTAGCCATACCCTTATTGGGATTCGAACCGGGGCTGTATAGCATGCCAGGCAAGAGCCTTAGCCATTAAGCCAACCAGGTTCTCTTCCTGCTCAGCTGAGACAGGAGGATAAGTATATAATATTATATTCTGTGCTGCCGGCCTGACGTAGTTTTAAAGGGATTTTAAAGTAATTTTAGCATGGGATTTTAAATATCTAGGCCAAATTTATTTAATATCTTTTAATATATTCTTTTAGATTTTGTATCACCGATTTTACTGTGGCTGTACACTGCCCTGAGTCCCGAAAGGGAGAAGGGCGGTATACAAATCAAATACAACTAAAACTAAATAAAACTAAACATACCAGTACATATACATATACATACATACAGTATGTGTGTGTGTATCAGTACCAGAAACTTTAGAGAACACCCACAGAACAATCAATAGCATTTTTGAGAGGAATCCGGTTTACTAGAGAAGAAGAAAACAACTCGCTATCCTTCCTGGACATCCTGATTATCAGAGACCACAATGGAAAACTATAAACACAAGTCTACAGAAAAACGACCTATAGTAACTACCGGTAGGTGCTCCACTCCCAACGTAACTGTCCAATGTCCCACAAGAGAAGCTGCATATGGAGTTTATTGAAACAAGTACAAACACACTGCAGCAACCTAGAACAGCAGAAAAAGAAAACAGAGCATCTATATAACACATCCCAACAGACTGGATCCCCATGCAACTTTATCAAAGAGTCCCTGAATACAGGAAAACCAACACAAACCCTAAAAAGAACTACACTGCAAAACATCAAGTATATCTCAGAAATCACCAACAGACTACTACATGGAATCAGCATAGCACACAAGCCAACTAAAGCCCTTCAAAACATCCTAAGCAAACAAGAAGACTCAACACCCCAGAAGAAAAAACAGGAGTCATCTACAACATACAATGTAAAAACTGCAACAACCATTATGCAGGACAAACAGGCAGATGCATCCATGAGCACCAGCTAGCAGTCAGAAGACATGAAAATTCTTTAACTTTGCAACATATAGGCAGATTTAATCATACTATAAATTGGGAATATGTGACCAGGCCACATCCAAAAATGCCAGGGAATTTCTAGAAGCCTGGCACTCTGTCAAATTATCCATCAATAAACACATAGACATTAACAACATGGACAACAACTATGCAAAAGAGACACTCAACCAGCCCAAAGGGAACAAAAAGACGTAAGCACCTCTCCATCAACAATCAGTACCCAGAGAAGCATAGATTAACTCCAAGGTTAACTTCAGACCAACAATCAAGTAAACAATACCCCAATCAAGAAAGTCATTAGTAAACAGCCCAACAAGGAATCTCTAAGATCAACCCCAACTAACACTGACAAGCAAGACACCAGAATATAAACTGTCAGCAAACAGCACTCCTTACTAGCACTGATGATGTTACTTAGTTTGGGTAATGAAATGTCTGCAAGAAAACAAGGAAGCTCACAGAGCACCAAGGACCCCTCATTTCAACCCTGCACTACAAATATTCTCCTTTATTGATAAAGATTTTTATGCCACACACATCTAATTAGAGGGAACAGATAGACTTTGTTAAGAAAAATTATTGGCAATGTTGCACATTTTGGACATCTTTTGCACAAGATTTACAACTGGACTTAAAGTTTGAGCTGCATACCATAATATCTGTTATTTACACATGCAATCTCTAAAGTTCATGATTAATATCATCTTTCATGAACAATGGAAATATAGGAGAAAGGTTTTGTGTGAAACAACCTGATGCAAAAAGGCAGCATTTTCTAGTTTCAACTTGGCCTTTTTAAACGACACTCCATCCTCTCACATTTCCTACCCCCCAGGAAAAAAAACCCAGCTATGTCTAAAACATTTAGCAAGCCTCCTTTGAGATCAAACACAAAAATAAAAGTATTCAGAGGAAGTCCAAATTGAGCCTCTGGCTAGATCTGTGACACAAATTTAAGATCCAAGCTTAACTGGTCTGGTAAGCCAGATAAACTCCATGCTGAGAAAGAAGCCTTTAAGACTGCTTACCAAGAGCTAGGTTAAAAATTAATTCTTAACCCCTAGTGTGGAGTAGTGTGCAATTCTAAGGGCATGTTCTCATAAACATGCAAATTATATACCCAAAAGAACATTCAGATGCACACATTCAGGATTTGCTAAATCTTGTGTACACTACAAATAGCAGGCCCCCTTAAACTAAGACACTTAGTGCCTTGCCTCATAGTAAATTGAACTTTTTATTTCATCCAGGGTTTTTCAGAATTCTGTACAAACTTGAACAGTACTGGTAGGTTTGTAGCTGTCTGTCAGTTGTTATTTTCAGCTCCAAACAATAGATAAAGGAAGAATATATGTATCTGGATTATACAGTTTCATCTTGCTAATGGACATGCATAAATTAATGTTTCTTATTTTTTTTTAAAAAAAATATATCTATGGAGAAAATAAGATGTTGGATTGCAATGCATTTGTTTTTCTAAAATATGGTCACGAGATCTGTCTATGATATTCCAGGGAAAACTAAGCCAATGATGTCTCTTCAAGGGCAAAATAGAAGGCAGTCTATGCAGAAGTAGGCTGCAATTTTACAGGTAAGAACAAGTGGCTCAGGTTGTTTTGGACTCTAGGTGTATAAAAAGGTTTATACTAGAAGTGATGGATTTAAACTTGCTTCAGCTCAAGACACTAACTTCTTTGGTTATGAGTGTTAATAAATATATAGCTAGGCAACATTCCAGAGAAAAAAAATCTCTTTTAAAAATGATATGAGTCCAGTGCAGAAGAAAGTCAGAGAGTTTTTGCCTTATCTCCATAACAATCATGTCACTGGAAAATATTCTGCTTTATGCCCAGAGAAGTGATGGTTAATCTTTTCAGCACTGAGGGCTAAAACTGGAGTGTGTGTGCATGTACCGGAGCACTGGAACCTGTAAGAGAGCAGCTGGCCGGTGTGCATGGACATAGAGGCCTGTTGCTCTTCTGGGTTCCAGCACAATGACCAGATGGACGGAGTGCATCTGCACACTGGAACTTGGAAGAGAACAGCTGTCTGGCACACACGCATGCAATGTGTCCAGAAGAGCAGCTGGTGATGGCATACATGCCCACAGAAAGGGCTCTGTGTGTCATCTCTGGCACACGTGCCATACAGAGGTGTGCTCTACCGATTAGGATTGGTTTGGCCAAACCAGTAGTGGTATGCTGGCCTGAGTCACTGGAACCAGCAGTGACCCAGGCCTGCCACGCCTCCAAACTGGTTCCCTTGTCAGGATGGCATGGTTTTTTTTAATTGTTCTGCACATGCCCAGACATATTTATAGGCAACTGTGCATGTGTGTGCATGTGTGTGGAGCGTGTGTCTGGTGCACGGGTGAGAGAAGCAAGTGCACAGATTCAAAATTTCACATGCACCGAACCGGCAGTAATGCAGACAGCAACCCACCCCTGGTGCCATAGGTTCACCATCACGGGCCTAGAGTGTATTGCCATGTCAGAAGTTGAGGGGGAACTAAAACACTACAGAAAAAGCATATAGTGAGTCACCTAGCTAAGTTTCATTTGCAGTATGAGAGGCTGGTTCAAATCCCCATTCATCCAAAAGCACATTGAATGATCCTAAACTAGTCCTTATTGTATCAGATAATCCTACATTATAAACCTGAAAGAATAAGGTGGGGTGGGATCCAGAAAATATATTATAGAACTGGGAAAGATATAGAAAATGGCAATTAAAATTATTGTAGAGTTGGGGGGGGGGAATCAGATGTGGTATTTGATATGCAACATACAGGAGACTAGACCTGGGCATTTTAAAGCCCATGGGCCACAATTGGCTCTTTGACTGTCCCTGCCCAGTTCATGGGACAATAATTCCATTTTTTCATATGACTCTTTGAGAAAGTTAATTGCCCAACCTTGCAGGAGAATATAAAAATAGGAGGGCAGAGAATTAGGTATATTCAATGCCTTGAATTATATATTAAAAAGTAGGATTGAAATAATTATTATTAATACAAGGTGCTAATATTTCAATCTTATAACTAGTAACCATAACATGCTTGAAAAATATCAGATACTGATGTGTAATGAAATCACAACAAATCAGAAAAACAACACAGGTCTAAGACAATGGATGCTGTGATTTTTATCAGTGCACTAAGTATATATTAAAATTGTGGATTTGCATCATCCAAGACTGAGTGGACAGAAGGGGGAAAAACATCAAGGAGGCATTTACATTACAATTGTCACTTGTTTCAGCAAGAGGCAGTAGTAGCCCCTGGAATGTTATGGAAACTGCCAGGAATTGAATTGACTGCTAATAGAAAAGTATATCCATTCTTAAGGATTGATTAGTTTCTTGACTGGGAACACTGCTAAAACAATGCACAGAACAATACTCTAATCAAGGAAATACCAAGGAGAAAACCCCCACCAACACTACTGTATATAAACACGGAACAAGCCCCATCCTCATTAACACTGATGGTGTTAACTAGTTGGGTAATGAAAAGCCTTCAAGCAAACAACCAAGCTCAGAGGGCACCAAGGACTCCACAGAATTGTCTGTTAGTGTGCCAAGGCTTCCTGACTTCAAATTTACTGTGCAGCATGATGGATAATCAGGAATCTGTTGTAATGATACTATCATTGTTACTATTATTTTTATTACTATACTTTTCTTCAAAGAGCTCATATTTTCACACCAATAAACCCATAAGCTTACGTTGGATTTAATGGTTCCAAAATCATGCAATGAGCTCTATGGTCAAGAGGAAAGTTGAACTTCATTCAACATTGAACTGGACACCATTATCATTACTATACTGGTTCCCATAATGCTTTGGAAAACTATTATATCAAAATAGTTTGGAAACAATTTGGGCCTCCTTCTAGATGCCCGGCTGTCAATGGACGACCATGTGACAGCCGTGGCAAGGGGGGCGTTTCACCAGGTTCGCCTGGTGCGCCAATTGCGTCCCCTATTGGACCGGGACACCCTTCGCACAGTCACTCATGCGCTTGTGACGTCCCGGCTAGACTACTGCAATGCTCTCTACATGGGGCTCCCCTTGAGATGCACCCGAAGGCTGCAGTTGGTTCAGAATGCGGCCGCGCAGGCAGTTTCGGGAGTCTCTAGATACTCCCACGTAACACCTCTCCTGTGTGGGCTGCACTGGCTGCCTGTGGCTTTTTGGGTGCGTTTCAAGGTGTTGATTATCATCTTCAAAGCGCTCCATGGCACAGGACCTAGTTATTTGCGGGATCATATCCTGCACCACACATCCCTTCGGCCGATTCGTTCACACAGAGAGGGACTTCTCCGGGTGCCGTCCACTAGGCTGTGCCAGCGGGCGACGCCCAGGGGAAGGGCCTTCTCTGTGGCGGGCCCGACCCTCTGGAATGACCTTCCCCCTGACATTAGAACGACCACAGATCTCCGCTCCTTCCGCCAGAAACTCAAAACCCACTTGTTTCATCTAGCCGGCCTGACCTAATTCCAGCTTTCCCACCTCCGTTTGTATTTTTAAATTTTGTGATTTGGTTTTAAGTTTAAGTTTTTAATTTTTATAAATTTGTACAGGGGTTTATTTAATTCGATTTTAGTTATATGTATTATTGATTGTATGGTTTTAATTTGTACCTGTATACCGCCCCGAGTCCCTTCGGGGAGAGGGGGCGGTCTAGAAGTCCAATAAATAATAATAATAATAATAATAATAATAACATCAAAATGATATTAATATTAAGCACATTAAGGCTGAGAGAGAGAGAGAAAATTGGTATTCTCCAGTGATGGGCAGATTTGATAGACAGTGGACACTTCTAAGCCTACATGTTATTTTCCCCTCTCCCTCCCCCATGGCTAATGGAGTCCCTGTCAAAAGGTTTTTTAATCGGTTTTCTTAAAAAAGAAATACATGAGTACTTGGTATCATAAATATTCATCCATTCACACTTCGGAAAATTTCATAAAAATGTGAAACACATCTAATAGATGTGTCAAAGGATGTGGAAATGGGATAATGCATTTAGCTATCTACTCACTTTGAGAATGATCTGGCACATGGCATACCCTCTGCCCAGGTGCTATGATAGCAAATGGTTACACTGTATGGTGGCAAAGAAGAAAATGTTATTGTTTTATGTGTATATGTGTGTGAAAGTACGAGTACATTTTATATCTGCAATATTTTATACTGGCAGAACTGTATTAGTTAGAAATTGAGGACAACAGTCCCTATGTCAGCTTTCTGAGTAACACATCCACTAAAATCAGAACTCCGAGGCAGGTAGATTTCTCAAAGAACATGTTTATTAGGTACATCATATTGGCACAGCGAGTGAAAACCAACTCTAAAAGTTCCCAGGGTTTTCCCTAGTTAAAGGAGCAAATATTTTCCTCTCCAGATGTCGCTGATCACATTGTCCAATGTGAATAGCTGGCAGGGTGTTTGGTCACTCCTCTCCTCTCTCAACTGCCACCTGTTGGGATGACCTTGGTTCCCACAAGAAACTTTTTTGTTTTGACTATTTGCAAGCCTATCTGTTTCCCGCCTCCCTTCCCCCCTAGAGTTTGTGGCAATTATAAGGCAGCACAAGATGGCTTCAGCCAGGTTCGCTTCAGGGTTGACACCCTATTAGCTATTATGTGGGCCTCTAGGAGGCCATTTTACCATGGAAAATAGGTATGAAACTGAGTTGAGATAAAGAAGTTGAAACTGAAAGTCGGGGGAGCAGAAAGCCAATGCCGGTTGGCGGTGCCCAGGGGAAGAGCCTTCTCTTTGGTGGGCCCTGCCCTCTGGAACGACCTTCCCCCCGATCTACGCACCATCGTGGACCTCCGCCTTTTCCGCCAACGTCTTAAAACCTATTTATTCCAACAAGCTGGCCTAGCATAACCCCGTTTCTGATTTTTATAGGGATAATTTTTAAATTTTAGAGCGTTATTATTTTTAGCACAGGGAATTATTTAATTAGTTTTTTAAAAATTTTATATTTTGTATTTTGTATGTTTTTAATGATGCCTGTGCGCCGCCCTGGGTCCTTTTTTAGGAGAAGGGTGGGGTATACATTTAATAAAATAAAATAAATAAATTATATTGCCGGATGAAAAATGCCAAACTAGGAGTATTAATGCAGACATAAATCCAGAGTCTTTACAATGTCTTTCATTAAGTGATTGCATATTCCATTCTTTTCTTCAACTGAAGACAGATCTAAGAACACATTCAATGATATCTTACAAAGCCGGTTTAAGATCATTAGCTCCTCATTTTTCAGTCCATGATTCATTCAAAAGGAACATTCATAGTTCTCTGGACTGAAGGAAACAACTGAAACAACCAGAAATAATTTGATATATCAGTGGAATGACTACTATAATCATAGAATAAACTACCTTGCTTAACTGATGTATTGTTTCCTTCACGCATACATCACTAACTGTATCAGTTGTAACATGTACCAAATTGCTGAGGTTTACAAAAAAAGAAAAAAGAGACCTTGGAAGGAGTTAAGACATCTCATTAGGCTCCAGGCCAGAATTTTTAAGGGCTTCCACTATACTATGAATGGCAGTATCTCACAGTATCATCACACCCTGGGGTGGCAGCAAGCTATTTTCATCTAGTTTGTTTAGAATGGAGATGGGCAAGAGATCAAAAAATTAGTTTCACATGCATTTAAATCCTGCCAAATTAAATATGAGGTTAGTGTTGCACTGAAACCCCTTTCATATATTTTTGACCATTCTTGATCAATTTGATGGGAAGGGAATTACCTTTATCTTTTTTTTTACCCTAAAGAAAAATTAATCTTGTGGGTGAGGTGTGGGGTTCATGTGCTGACTTTAGTCATCAGATGGCCAAGTAATATTTATGTGAGCATCCTGTTTCTTATTATATACACTCTTCTATTCCTACTTATTACATTCCCTGACTTCCCACAATTCAATTAAAGTGCAGGAAAGCCCAGCTTTTCTAAGTCTAGGCATTCCCTAAATATAAGTTCTTCAACTCCCAGAAATTTCAGCAGCAGCTATATTGATCAAGGAATTCTGAGTCTTCAAGTCTATAAACCTGAAAGGCTGCATTATTTAGTTATCTCCTCACAAAGGAAGAAAGAAGGCTGTGATTTATACATAGCAGAACGAAGTGTGTCTTGCCACTTCTCAACAATCACATAAGGTTATGTTGGAAGAAATGTCCTTCTGGGTTCAGCTCCAAGTGGAGGAAAAGACACTGGAAACATGGAGACTACTAAGAAAGATGGTTTAATGGTGGACAGGATCACATGGCTTGATCTCCTAAACAGAAAAGGGGGATCAAGATGTTGGGTGAAAATGAAAAAGCGGGGAAAGAGGCTTGCTGTGAGTTCCTGGGTTTTTTATACTCTCTGTTCGGCCCCACCTCTCTGTTTCCTGTTCCTGTGTAAGAAATGTATTCTGATTGGTTGTCAGACTCCCAGGAGCGAGTATGTGTGTCTTAGCTAAGTTATATGTCTTTTGAGTCCCAAGCTTGGTTGAGTTCCCAGATGCCATGTGGTGAGTTTCTGCAGAAGGCTAATCCTACCTTTGTTATGTGGAGTAGACTAGCACAGACTTTTAAATGGCACTTGACAAAGGTGGCAGCTATTAAGAGTGAGTCTGTTTCCTGCCTAAAAAAATGTTTCTCCATTTCTGATCTAGGAAAATATAATATTCTGCCTTTTCAATATTTTCTAGGATATTTCATTTTTCTAGGAGAGGGGTAGGTTTTAACTTCCTACAGTTATAAACCTCCCTAACATGAATCTAAAACAACAACAACAATAAAACACCTCGAAGAAAAAGGAAGGTAAAAGGAAGAGCCTGGTGCACACTACTGTGTTCACTATTTTAATAAAAACTGCACCGCGTATTTTATTGTTTTGGTATTAAATTGCAGATTGCATGGTAGTTTCACTATTTTCATCTCTCTTACATAGGCTGTTGGCAGCATTACACACTCGATTCCATTAAATAGTAATTGAATAGGACCCTAATTTTGATAAGAGTTTGAGATGTTTAAGAAACTGAAGATAGATCAAAGGTCTATGAAAAATAACTAGTGTTGCTACTATTATAACAAATTGAATCAGACATACTACACATGATGAAAAGCTTATATTTCTGCTCTTCCCTGATTTAATTATTGTTATCTTATTTTTGCATGGTCGATGCTTATGTTATTTACTTCCAAAAGTATTTAAGTGATATTTCAAAATACTATAAATAAATTGAATGATCACATTCAGAAATATAATCAATCTCTTTCCCCACTAAAAAATAGTTGAGCAATTTCACTATTAAAATGAATCAATGAAAAAGCATGTCAGAAAATGGTATCAATGGCCTGGAGCAATAAATTGTAATTGGTGGCAAAAGCAACATATTTTTTATCATTTTCCTATGCATTCTTTTATTAGAATTCGTCTTCTCATCTTGAACTTCTGACACAATTTTTTATATTCCCATGATTCTTCAAACTTTTTTTCAAAGGCCTAGCCAACAATGACAGTTTTAGCCTATCTAAATTTTCAATTATCTATGTTTCATTTGACCTTTTGATTACTTTTGATCGTGTGATCTTTATGTATTTTTGCCCCACTCAGTTTGTGGCAAAGAAGACACGAAGACATCTGGACTGGATAGTTGGATATGCAATGCATCTGGATTACAACAATGCAATCTCAAGCACTATTAAATGATAATCAATTTCTGAATCTCCATTTCTTTATCTTTTGGGTTTTAGCCAGACAACATCCAGATTTTTCAAGTAAAGTTATGCTATCCTAGACATGAATAAGTAGAGTCATTGATACTGCAAAACTTGTAATTCTTTATATATTTCTCACTAGACTTTCTCTCCAGTAAACTTCACTGAAGGAGGCACTCTATGCAAAGCATCTCCAAAAAGCAGCTAATCTTGTTACTGTCAAACCTAGAGCCAATCCCGTCTGCCAACAAAATGGGAACAAAAGTGTAAGTCCAAGGAAATGCCAACAGAACCACAGAATCCAGAATATAGAAAATAATTGTCTTGGATTACTATAACATTATTCATCCTTGGGCATGTCAGCTGAGAACGCTAGGAGCTGTAATACAGCAACATCTCGATAGACATGTTGCCACTTTTTACTATTCTGATTTGCCATTTTAAAATCTTTATTCTCTTCTTCTGCAAAGAGTTGTAGGGAATAAAAAAATGATTTGGGGAAAATATTGAGAGTTATGTTGATGATTTTAAAAAACAAACCACATGAAAACCAACCGTTCAGTATCTATCAGAGTTAACTATCTTACTGTTATGGAAGTCTTAATATTTTTCAAATGGCCAATTTAAATGCATTCTTCTCTAGCACATTATTCCCTTTGGATTTTGAACAAAAATATTTAGAACAATAAAAAGATATAGGTAGTCGACTCCCTACCATAATTGATCCCAACATTTCTGTTGCTAAGTGAGACATTTCCTAAGTGAGTTTTACCCTGTTTTATGACCTTTCTTGTCACCATTGTTAAGTGAATCTTTGTGTCATTAAGTTAGTAACACAGTTGTTAAGTGAACCTGGCTTCCCTGTTGACTTTGTTTGTCAGAAGCTTGCAAAAGGTGACCCCAGGATATTGCAACAGCCATAAATATGAATCAGTAGCCAAGCATCTAAATTTTGGTAACATGATCATGAGAATAGGGTAATGCATCGGGCCTTGAAGTCTTATTTATTTCGTGCGGCTGGCCTGGCATAGTTTTTAACTGGCATAGTTTTGAATGGTTTTTTAGCAGGGATTTTAACAAGGTTTTAAGACAGGCTATTTATCATTTAATGTATTTTTAAAGGTTTCTATGTTTTTTACTTGTGATTTTATTGTTGCCTGTACACCGCCCTGAGTCCCGGAAGGGAGAAGAGCGGTATAGAAATTTAAACAATAAATAAATAAATAAAATAAATAATGGTGTTAAGTGTGAAAATCAGTCATTTTTTTTTCAGTGCCATTGTAACTTTGGTCACTAAAGGAACTGTTGTAAGTTGAGGACTGCCTGTATTAGCAAAGTTATGTGGAAGAAGGAAAAAAATGGAAGAAAGATCATTCACAGGTCATTCTTGGTGACAGATAGCTAACTGACTTTAAGAGATTGGGAGAGAGGAAATAGGGATAATGTGGTGAACACATTGCTAGCTAACTAAATAATAAATGCTGAATACAGTAACATTTTTTAAATCTCCAATTAAACCTTGCTAAAGCTCCAGCAGACATGCCATAGAAACTATGATTCGCTCAAGGAATTTCATCCATGAGGGGAAAAAAAGCAAAAATCTGGGGGAATATATTGCATAAATATTGAAGGAAAGTTAGTATGTCAAAGACAAACTTTCAGCCTATTTTTGTTCTTGATCATTCTTTTCTTTATAAAAAGAGTTTTGTTACAAGGAAAGACATTCAAATAAGCTACCACTCTCTACTAAGGTAAAGTACTCTTTCCAAAAGGTTGATTTTACAAGAATAGTTGATACTCCATTTTGCATATCCTGGCCTAAAACTTGTTCACGCAGAAGCAAGGTGCAGAAGTTTAATGCAAATGACTCCTCTTTAACTATGCATAGTATTACAAGTGTTTTCTAAACCCAGTAGGTACTTTAAAAAAAATAGCGATAGGTAAAAAAAGCTAGATAATCTAGAGGAGCAAGCTAAATCTTGTTCTGTCTCATCAGCATCAGCAAAACTGTCAACCATTTTCTCATTGCAACATTTTTATTATAGCTGATGATTTATTATTTCTTCTTCTTCATCTTTTTTTAATGTGGCTTAGACCAATTTAGAGATGCACTTCAAATATATATATTATATGATATTATATCACACGCACACACATCACTCTGACCCTGACGATCCACAATCCTAATTGCCCTCAATTTATTTTAATAACCCTTAATAACTTGGCATCTCTTTTGAACAGAAGATAAATTAAAAATTTAAAGCTGTGCAGATTTATCTCACTTATCCAACCTAGTTGGTCTTTCCAATGGTGATAGTCTTGATAAATCAACAATGAAAATAGTTCAGTTAGCAAAATATATTGTCCTAACATTCAAAATGTTTCCAATGAATTTTGAAAAAAATACAACAGAAGGTTCAGTAAATAGTGCGGAGTCATTTTAAAGCTCTGCATTACTAAAAGTAATAAAGTACATATTTGATCAGCTACTGTAGAGGCCATGATATAAGAGCACGATATTAAGCAAAATATGTGTGTGTTTGTATTTTTTTTTCATGTTTCTGCATAGGCAGGCACACAAATATAAATGAGAAATCATGTATGTGTCCATTTCCATCACCCATTTTTCCAGACAACTGAAATTGCTATTGTCAGCCTATGCACAAGGGTGTCTTCTTCAAACTTTCATCTGCTCATATAGTCATCGACACATTATTTAAAAAAAATTAGAGCAAATGAAAAACAATAGTACAATTTGATTAGAAACTGATGGTTGGACCAACACCAAAATCTGAAAATCAAATTCTGCAGTTCAGCTTACAACCATAGCTACGAAAGAAATAAGAACAAAAACAAATGGTACAAAAAGTCCATGTTTGGGATTCTCAGCAAACCAATCTGTAGTGTGATAATTACTTTGAAAAATATTTTGCCGTTTGGCTGTCAAAAACTATAGAAGTTTTAAACAAGAAGCAAAAAAGGAAGCTATGTGAGGATTGAAGATAAAATTTGGTTGTAATGGAAACAACCACAAAGAAAACTGGGTGAGTCTGTTGACTTGATTACCAATGAAGATCAACTTCAATCACTTTACTTAATTGAGGAAGGCATCTTACTATAAAATGAATCATTGTTGAATGATATACAGAAAGAATTAAATTGGTTTACTTCTCTTTTTTTCTCTAGACATGAGGCTTAACCTATTTCTTCTACTGTAGTCCGTAAAATTCAGATCTATTCAGTTCAGTTTTACAAGATCAGTATTAACCAGGGGTGGGTTCCGGCAGGCACTATTGTTATTTTGTTTGTATGTGCACTTCGTGCATACATACACGCATGCGCAGTGCAATAAAAATTGTTCTGTGCATGTGCAGAAGTGAAAAACAGTGGCACTGCCATCTTGTTTTTCACTTCTGCACATGCACAGAACAATTTTTATTGCACTGCGCATGCGTGTATGCATGGAGAACCGGTTCGGGGGCATGGAAGGCCTGGGTCACTGCCCGTTCCAGCGAACCAGATGGCAAACCACTACTGGTTTGGCTGAACCTGTCTGAACTGGTAGGAACCCACCACTGTTACTGACTTTTCAAGCAACACTTTTTTCCTTTTAAATTTTCAGTTACAAAAAGTTCATATGCAATTCAGATTATGGTGTGCGGAATTATTAAAATGATCTGCAGAATTAGGATTAGCTATCTTTTCATGTAGCCAATACCATCATATTATCTGTGTTAACAATAAAACTGAAAGAAAAAAGGAAACGAGAGGGGAGGGAGGGAGAGAAAGAGGAAGGAAAGAAGGGAGGGAGGAGATGTAAAGAGGTGAAATTTCATCCTCAAGATATCACATGATTTTTACATTAGCATATTGAAATCTCAATCATGTAAAATTTACAGTAGGTGTTCTAAAATTATGAGATTTCATCTACAAGTTATGAGAGTTTTATATTTCAGAAATTGAGTGATATTTTATTTTTAAAACATTTGATTATTTGATTTTATTTCAGTGAAGCCATTGAAATAGAGAAACACCCCCACAACATGAACAAACATGATGATACCTCCCGCCTACCAGACATCTGGAAACCAGCACTAGCCAACAAATGAGCCCCACCCACCACCCAGGCCGTTACAATACAAAAGAACAAGGAACACACAGCCAGCACCAATCAGCCCAATCTACCAATCATTATACAACTAGACAGCCAATCAAACCACTCACAGCAACAAAGCCAGCACTCCCCCACCCCCCACCAAGATTTATAGAAAGATGGCAGCTCCGAAGCCGAAAACATCAGCCTGAAGATGGTGAGCGAGGCCTCGCCGAAACGTTGCAATCTCATTCTTACACAGGAAAATACGCGAATATAACAAGGTATGGCTAGCTGATGAGAGCTAAATAGCTTGAAATATATCTATACTAGTCTCTCTTGTTTATTTGTTTATCAGCACAAACACAACACAAATGTAAACAAAAGACAACGAAAAAAGAGCTTTCTGTCTGCATGGTCTCTTGTGAAGAGCCGAAAGGCAGAAAAGGAAAGCAGCTTTGCTTCCTCCCTTATTTGGGGCTTACCAGGGTGTTGTGACACAGTACATACATACATACATACGTACGTACGTACGTACGTACGTACGTACGTACGTACGTACGTACGTATATATATGTTTACGTTTGTGCTGATAAATACTTGTGACACAAATACACACACACACACAGCCAATACTCTTAGCTGCTGAACATTTTCTTTCAATTATCTCTTTCGAATCTCAAGTAGAGGTGACTTTTGTAGTGGGTTTCATAATGTAGCTAATTATCAAGAAAAGGAAAGAAAATTATTGTATTGTATATCTATGAAACTAAAGCCATTTTCATGACTGACACCATTCAGCCAACCTGTTAAAGTAGTGGCCTAGAAACCAAGAGATTGTGAGTTCTAGGCCTGCTTTAAGCTTAGTGATCTTGGGCCATTCACACTTTGCCAACCCACTTCACAGAGATGTTGTGATGGGGAAAATATGATAGCAATCAGGCATATTCAACGAGATATGCTTTAGCTCTTTAAGTAGATTTCTTAGAAAACCCAATATGTGTAATATGTGTGTGAGACTGCATATACATAGGGATCTTATATTTATGTATTTATTATTTATTTATATTGGTGTTTCTAGACTGCTCATCTCCCAAAGGTTTTTTTTTCCAAGAGATGATTGGGTTTTGCTTCTCATCCAAGAAGCTTCTTCAGTTCTAATTGGATGGTGGTTGAATGGAAGGACTTATATTCCTTGCAGTCGTCTGGTCATTTGCATTTTTAGAGTGTTGTTGAGGCCATTTTGAGGTTTGTCTGTGTCCTTAGGGTTGCCTGAGTAGTGCAAATGAGTGTGGAGCCTTCTTGGAACTGCTGAAAGGACTGTGTTGTGAAGCTGTGCTTTCTGCAGGATGTTGAGGATGAGTCTGTGTTGTCTACATCTCAAACTGTTAAAGCACCTTTGGGACAACCATGACCTGGATGACTGAGAATATCCATAGATGATTGTTCATTTCCCTCAAGGAGGCATGCTTTCACATGGTCTATAGAAGAGAAATTAGAGGAATGATATTAGAGACATGGTTTCCATGAAGACAACATTCCTAAGGGAACTATAGATCCAAAATAATTCAAGGTACTTGTTTTAATATTTAGATGATTTAGAAGTTCCACTCAGGTGTATTTAAAGAAAATTCAAACTACAGTTTAGCATTCTTTCTATAAGAGAAACCTAAAATAACGTAATGTTTCCTTCTCCTCAGTATATTTTCTGTTGTTACTTGTTATCAAATACAACATTTGGAACATGCATGAAAATAGCTTTTAGCATAGAAACAAGAAACATTTTCACACATAAAACCACATTTTCTTTCACCAAATCGTTGAAATGCTGTCAGCTTTGCAATGTAAATGCTCATGCTACCTTGTAATCCCCCCCCCCTTCCCCAACTTTGGATAACTTCCTGTTTACTGTCAGCACATCTAATACATATGTCAGGATACTGGAGTACCGACAAGATATATGCATTAGATACACAAGAAGTTACTTGATTCTGATAGAACAAGAAAATTACCCATAAATGGTAAAATATAGGGCTGCTTCATGCCTGCATTTGGCTGCATCACCACATAACACTCAGACTTATATACTGCTTCACGATGCTTTTTACAGCCCTCTCTAAGTGGTTTACAGAGGCAGTATCTTGCCTCCAACAATCTGGGTCCTCATTTTACTCACCTCAAAAGGACAGAAGGCTGAGTCAACCTTAGCCTGGTGAGATTCAATCTGCCAAATTGCAGGCAGCTGGCAGGCAGCAGAAGTAGCCTGCATTACTGCACTCTAACCACTGTGCCACCACAGCACTTATTACGAAGAGATGACACAAAGAAATGTAGAAAATCGTTGTCTTGAACAAGTGCCCAAAGTCCATCTATACATGCATCCCTGCTTTAATTCCAATTATAGCCTCCTGTGATGTGGAGCACAGGTTTATAGTTTCTGTGTATCCACCATTCTAATCTAATCCTTACAACCCAAGTGTGATTGGGTTTTACATTATTCCATTTCTTTGTAAGATAAATGAGCCAGAGCTGGCATGATATAAGCTGAGAAATGACATTGTCCAGGCTCAGATCCATCCAATTATTTACAGCAGTATTTTTATCTTCTTCTCATCCTGCTCATTCAATGTGGCCTAATTAAATATGCCTTTGGGATTAAGAGACCTGCTGTGTGACACACTGATGAACTTCTATTCCTGATGAAGGCATTGTCATCCTTTCCTTTAATTTATTCATATATATTCAAAAATATATCAAACAAATTATCTAGATGTTCTGACTCACCTCAATTCAAGACATACGCGATGAGCTTTGCTTTGGATGTACAATGAGATGTATATCCACATATAATTGGAGTTAAACTCAGAAGGTTGCTGTTTCTACGCCTGTTCTTCATCATGGAGATCTATCTACTGTATGTGGTTGCTAGGAGTGAAAAAGAGACTTGATGACATAAAAATCCCCCCTCTCTCCTTTTTCTTTCTCTCTTTTATTCTCTTCCCCCTAATAATAACCAGTTATGTAGCACAACAATAAGGAAATGTAGAAATGGGTCCAGGCTTGGTAGATGTGTGGGCCTGAAGAGCTCATAGTTTTCATCCTGGCTTCCCACTCTCTTCTCCATAATTATGGCTCTTCCCCACATTGTCAAATCTACTATAGACAGCTGGTGACAAAAATGTGCTAAAGTTTTTTCTTTCTATAGGCAAAGGAGGCTGATTTAATTCCGTAGTCTTTGGCATGATCTACTCACTGTCACTTAAAGAAACTGTTTAGACTAAAAAAACATAAAAGAGTAGCTGTTCTACTCCAACAAGTGGTATCTTCAAATGGAAGCCTATGTCTAAAATGAACTCTCCTTTTCAATGTATGGATTGGCTCAAGGAAACAGTAGAAGTCTCTTTGTCAACATTCTGACTGATGAACCCAATCAAAGCAAACACAGCCGAGGTGATCCAATCTCCTAATGCAAAACTTTATTGAGTACATCATTTCAGCACAGATGAGGGCAGAACTAGATCTAACCATTTCCCACACAAACACACATAGTTAAATTTCAGGTTCTCCCTCCCCCTTATTAGATCAGGTCACATTCTCCAATGAAGTCTCCTGGTATTGTTGTGAGAAAGTCTTTTGGCTCTGATAAACACCTGCTGAAATGTCCTTGACTCTCACGTTGGCATCTTGATGTCTGGAACCTAAATTCTATCTCCCCCTTCCCTTCCCCCACAGTTTGTTGACAAGTTAAGAAGCTATAATAGTTGCCACAGCAAAAAACATCTTTTGAAGCTTGACACTCTTCTACTTCATCTCCTCTTCTTTTCCTAAATAGTTGTCCTCTTCAGAAATGGCAAATAGGCTCAGCCTGTTGGTTCAGACCAGCTCTTATACCTATACCAACTCATGATGCCAATGCTAGGCAGATGAATGGGATAAATTGCACTATCCATTAATTCATTAACACTTAAATTGCATACCAGACCCTCTCAGAACAACAGTAATCACCTATTAATCAGATAGAGAAAATGGTGACAATCTCTACAGGTCAAGAGATTGTCTCCCAAGTGTGATATATTTATAGTACATTTTAACAGCTCCCCCCCCCCACCTTTGCATTTCAAGGACACAACTGAAGTTGACAATCTGGTTCTGAAGCACAGGAATTTAGGAGTGCAAGAATGTACTTGATGGTCTTATCTAAGGATTAAATCAGATATCTACTTTTCAACAAAACATCACCTTTCAAGCCTATTCAGACAGATGGTCTACTGTGATCTCAGTCATGATATTGACAGGAAATTATGCCACCTTTATTACGCTGTCCCCTTCTAACACCGCTACCATAACACCCAAAAGCGGTCCCTGCTACACTGCTTGTCCATACAACTTCAATGCATGACATTCTAAAGGCCATGGTTGGTGGTTCCCTAACCCCTGCCTAATGTTATCCACAAATAAAATATCAATTGAGAAGAAGAAGTAAAGAGCCAAGGATTTCCAAGAAGCAGTGGCCACTGGGGAAATAATTTCTTGCCACGCAGACTGCAGAAATATAAGACCCATCTTTCCATTATATTTTAAATTATATGGTTAACCAAAGATAGGCTTAATTGCAGGGCTTCGTCTTGTTTAATTTAAAGAGAAAAAGAGTGGATGGGACAACCAGACCATACTGGGGGAAGCGGGGACATTGGGATTCTGGAAACAGTGCCAAACCCAATGATTAGCTTGAAGAGGGCAGTTCTATTGTAGACCTGCCAGACCAAATGTCTACGGAGATTCTCAATCATCCAGGTCATGCTTGTCCCAAAGATACTTTTCCAAAAGGCAACTGGACTTTCTTGGGGTTTTATTTTCCTTGAGAACATTTCACTTTTCATCCAAGAAGCTTCAAGGGACTGAAGAAGATTCTTGGATGAGAAGTAAAATATTTTCAAGGAAAAAAATCAAGAAAGTCCAGTTGCCTTTTAGAAAAGCACATTTGTGACGTGCCAGACTAGTTGAGATCAAGCAAGCTACAATCTTTGACCAAGTCACCTTAAGCTGCCCATCTATATCCCATGGATTTCTGGGGTATGAAAGTTCTGAAGTCAGGATAATAGGGAATACACTGCATTCAAACTTATCTGGAGGCTGCCTCAAATATATATGTGGTGACCAGTGGTGGGTTTCAAAAATGTTTAGAATCTCTTCTGTAGGTGTGGCCTGCTTTGCGGGAGTGGCTTGCCAGCCATGTGACCAGGTGGGGAGTGGCATGCTGGCCATGTGACTGAGTGGGAATGGCTTGGCAGTCATGTGACTGGGTGGGCGTAGCCAACTTGTAAAATGTGGTGTAACTCACTTAACAATGCTCTTGCTTAGCAACCAAAATGTTGGCTCAGGAACTCTGGCATTGAAGCACGCAAAGTCTTAAAGCTGTCAAGTTACAAGACTCTTGCACCCCTAACCCTTTAGAAAAACCCCAGGGGTGTTCAAACTTGACAGCTTTAAGACTTGTGGACTTCAACTCTCAGAATTCCTCCTCTCGCTCTTCATCTTGATGATATGTGCGGACAGGTGGGGGGAGGAAGCTGGATCAGTTCTAAACGGCACTGTAGATTTGTGGAACCTCTTCTATAGAAGAGGTTAGAACTGGCAGGAACCCACCCCTGGTGGTGACATACATATAGGTAGGTATGTTGGGATCCTCAGATCCCAAATAGCCTAAATAATCTATTGATAGAGAGCTGAGGGTGAAATATTCTATTCAGGGTGATTGTAAAACATGATGAAATAGTAAAATGCTGAACTTTTTTTTAAGTCAGAGAAGAAAGATAGCAATTTCTGCTAGTGAAACCACTTTCTATGGCAGGGCAAGTGTTCCATAGATTGTACTCTTCTAGTATTTACAATAAATGCTCTAAAATCATATGGTGAACATTGATTCAGTTGAAGGATAGTTCTTCCATTGAGAAGTTACCAACTGAAGAATAGTATCCAAGATGGACCGTAATCTTGAAGCAAGAATCACAGAATCATAGCATCATAGGGCAAGAAGGAACCTTGGAGATCTTCTAGCCCAGCTCTCTGCCCATGGCAGGAGTCCTCATTCCAGACAAATAGGTGTCCAATCTTTTCTTTAAAATCTCCAGCAATGGATCATCTACAACTCCCAGAGGCAAGCTGTCCCATCGACTAATTGTTCTCATTGTCAGGAAATTTCTCCTTAGTTCCAAATTCAAACTCTTGTGACTTAGCTTCCACCTTTGGCTTCTTGTCCTACCCTCTGATGCTTTGGGGAATAAACTGACCTTTTCTTCCCTGTGACATATGACAACCCTTCAAATACTGGAAGACAGCTATCACGTCATTTCTAAGGTTTTTTCCCTCTAACATATCATCTTTAACCTAACATGGAAAACTATACTACAAAATTGGAGCAGAAAAATGTGCCCTGGGGTCAGTTTAGTGTTGACTGGAAATTAATATAATTTTATTGTTCATGCTGTCTTCCAGAAATTGTCACTGGCCCATTCTAGTAATGGGAAAACTTGACAGTGCGAATAAGCCCTTGTTTCAGCCGTTCTTAACTCAGAAGAGAACAGCACTATGTAAGGTGTGTTTTTTTAAAAAAAAGGTCTTCTGTGACATTTTTTGTTTGTTTGTTTATAAACTAGCTTTGGGGGTTGCTCATAAAAAATAAGGCATTATTCAGTGCGCTGTAAATGTATTCTTGCCTTTACTAAGATTTGCATAAATGTCAGCACTGCTACCTGAAAGCACTCTCATTTCATTCTGATTTATGGGTGTGTTTGTATCACTCTTGCAATAAATCTTTTCTTCCAGGACACTTCTCTTCTGCTATTTATTGACCAAAGACAATTTGTGTTAAGAATGTTTTGAGATCTTGCCAGATATGCACTAGGGAATCGTTGAGGAAAACACAAAGTGCTTGAGCCAGAGTACACTCTCCCTCCCAGAAGAAAAGCTTTGGCACAACCTTTTAGTGGATTGTTTTATGAAGAGAAGATTGAGATCTTTGTGTGCACATCTTCCCCATCAAGACATCCAACCAGAGTTTGCAACAATATTCTGTATGAAGGAAACACCATAGAAAGCAGTAAGATCCTATTTCTTAGAGAAATGTTAGCGTGGTCTTCCTCAGCCTGGTAACTTCTAGTTGTGCTGGAACTGAGCAAATGTTCAAATTTTAGCCAAAGCAAAGTTGTAAGATGCCAAGTTTGGGAAGACCTTATGAGGATTTTCATGTAAATGAGGAGAATAATGTGGTAGTATTCCATATGTGTTCATTGCTCTAACATACTTCATCTTTTTCTTCCCTTTCCTGAATTCACAGCTGTTCTTGCCCCACAATTATGCACAAAGTCTGTTTCTTATTTATAAAACCTACCTACAATTCCAAGAAGAACATTTTGATAATGTTAATAAACAACATTTTCACAACATTTCCTCAATGAAACTATTGAGTAGTCCTCAATGGAATTGTATCTACATGGAGGGAAGTATGAAATGGAGTATCCCAAGGCTCTGTTTTAGGCCCAGTACTCTTCAACATCTTCATCAATGGACGAGGGGATAGACGGGGAACTCACCAAATTTGCAGATGACACT
Source organism: Rhabdophis nuchalis (assembly GCA_039707465.1). Classification (NCBI taxonomy): domain Eukaryota; kingdom Metazoa; phylum Chordata; class Lepidosauria; order Squamata; family Natricidae; genus Rhabdophis; species Rhabdophis nuchalis. The sequence goes on along the minus strand of CM077643.1, from coordinate 60,020,925 downwards.
AAGCTGGCAAGAATATCCAACACTCCTGAAGATAGGCTTGAGATACAGAAGGATCTTGACAGACTTGAACATTTCATTTAACAAAATGAAATTCAATGGTGAAAAAAGTAAGGTTCTACATTTAGGATCTTGGAGTCCTAGTGGACAACCATTTAAATATGAGCCAGCAGTGTGCAGCAATTGCCAAAAAAGCCAACACAGTTCTAGGCTGCATAAACAGAGGGATAGAATCAAGATCACGTGAACTGATATAATATATTTATAATGCCATGGTAAGGCCACACTTGGAATACTGCATTCAATTTTGGTCTTCACAATGTAAAAAAGATGTTGAGACTCTAGAAAGAGTCCAGGGAAGAGCAACAAAGATTATTAGGGGACCCGAGGCCAAAACATATAAAGAACGGTTGCAGGATGATCAGAAAAGTTAAGATTTCAGTTGTACCAATGTGATTGAAGTTCCAACCCTTTTTTATACACATCACAACACAGGAAAATATTGGTTTTCAGTTGTATGAGTTTAATCACCATCTTGATTTTTTATCCCCCACCAAAGGATACCACTGCATACCTGTTCTCTTCATAATTAAGACCTATGGTGTCCCATCAATTAATTAAATGGTACTTATTTCCATAGCGATATATTTTAATGTACAATTCGAACAGTAAGTTAAGGTCCACAATGAAAAGGAACGGTTGATGTTATCGGTTGGCCATATTCCCCAAAGAACAGCACTCCCTCCACATATGAGGACTTTTCTGAAACCAGGGCAACATTCAGCAGCTGCAGTTTCTACAAACATCACAACAAGGTGTTGGGAGAAGCTGCACCTGAGGGAATTTTAGTCTTCTTTAGTGCATGTAGAAAAACAAAAGCCACATTCTGGAAAGCGTTTGGTCAGAGTAACTATTCTAGAAATGCTTAAAGATTTTGCTCAGTCCTGACTTACTTAAACAAACAAATCTGTATCACACTTCACTCTTCACATTTTTCTAAATTTAGCAATACCATCATTTGTTCCAAGTCATAAAATTCATTATGGTAGGATAAAGCACATAAATACACAGTTTTATCTCCAATGTGTAAAAGATGCATATTTTAGTAGGAAAATGTGTAGTTTTAAACTATGTTTAAAATAGTGTAAAGTCTAGCTTCTTAAAAAAAATATATCTCAAAATGATACGGAAACAGCACAAAACATAAAAGGGAATAAATGTGCACAAAACTGGCAGATGACTTGCAATAATTTGCAATTCAGCTCTGCTACAGTTGTTCAGCTTCTGTATTATTGTTTACCTAAGGAATAAGCAATAGTTAAAGGCACCATGCTTAGAAACCAGAAGATCCTGAGTTCTAATCCTACATTAGGCACAAAGGCAGCTAGGCAACCTTGAGCCTGTCATTCTTTCTCATTGCCTGGAAGCAGGCAATGGCAAATCAGTTCGGACAGTGCTGCCAAGAAAATTTCAGGGAACTTTCCAGGCAGTAGCCAGTAGTCAAGATTGTTGTGAAGACCCAAAACTGCGTGCCAAACTTGTCGCGTCACGTTGTTGTTATGTGACGTATCACAATGTTTTTTTCCCTTTGTGAAGCTGGGATGGGCATGGTCTGCATGTGACGCATCTAATCCGCGGGCTGCCAGTTTGACACCCCTGTTATAAAGAATAAGTAAATTATTCGTAAAACATGGTTCAATGCAGCACAAGCTAGATTTGTCCATACCACACAGTATTCAGCAAATCACAATTGAACTATTTAGAGCATTATGGTTTAACACAAAAAAAAGCAAGCAGGAAGCAAAAGAGAGAACATATTGGATTTTTAAAACTAAAATGTATTTAAACGAAATGCCCTTCGCACCTTTTGCTCTTCCACCTCAAACCCTTCCCCTATTTTCTTTCCTTTTCTCATTTCTGATATCTGAGCCATGTTTAAATTCTTAATATTTACAACTTGAAGAACCAGACTTCAATATAAAGAACATTTTAATGCTTCCAAATTTCATGTCAGTTTGATGATTTAGATGACTTTTTTTCCTGCCTGTCTGTCTCCTCCCCCCTCCTCCCATTTTCTCTCATTCATATATTCCTCTCCATTTTGCCTTTGCAATGATACTCACTAATAAACCGTTTCCCTAAGGGATCAAGGCAGGAAATTGGACAAGTCCCTGCCTCTCCCCTTTAATTTTTTTTTTGTTTAGTTTGGATGGTCTTTCAAATGGGTTGGAATGCAAATGGAAGATGCTTTTGGCAAGTTGACATTTTTCCTTCCTGCAGAACTAGGCAATGAGCCAAAAAAAAGAGGAGGGAGCAGTTTAAAGGAGACATGCCAACTACAGTGCACTCCAGTGTATTCCCACATGAGAATCCTGTGCTGGCTGCCCAGTTCTCTGTTAAGGCTGAAATGCTTGGGCACCAGCTGAAGGTCTCATTGCTAGTTAAGCCTTCAAGGGCTTAAGTGGGATTTAAGTGTCTCAAATGGGGTCTTCTGCTGGCCTCTTGCACATGGCTGTATATTGCCCTAAATAAAAAGCTTTGGCTGCAATAGAGAAATTATTGCTGTAATTATGGTTGGCTTTTGTGAACAGATCAACACTCTGGCGCTTGATAAAAGGAAGTATATTGCTTCCAATATACATTTTTAGGGAAGAAGGGATTATATTCCATTGTAGATTACATGCAAATTACCAAATTATACAGTGGGGGGGGGATCAGAACTGACCTTCTGGCCTCTGCTGAGCCTCTGATAGTGGGCTAGTGACTGCAGGAAGGTCTCAAAATATATAAGCCCTCTGAAGATCTAGAATACTGTAAACATATACTCAAGACAATGTAATTGTAAAGCATGAATGTTACAATAAAACAACAAGATTGGTATTCTGCATTGAATGAGCGTTTCTGATTCTCACCAACTTTAAGAATAGAAATAGCAGTTAGACTTATATACCGCTTTACAGTGCTTTACAGCCCTTTCTAAGCGGTTTACAGAGTCAGCATATTGCCCCAACCATTCGATCACAACAATTCGATCTGACCTAAGCATAGCACATATAAATTATCTGCTGTCAATGACTACTTCAGCTTCAACCACAACAATACAAGAGCACACAGTAGATACAAACATATGGTAAACCGCTCCAAACTTGATTGCAGAAAATACGATTTCAGTGACAGAGTTGTCACTGCCTGTAATGCGCTGCCTGACACTATGGTTTCTTCCCCCAACCCTCAAATCTTTATCCTTAGATTGTTGACCTCACCCCATTCCTAAGAGGTCTGTAAAGGGCATGTATAAACACACCAGTGTGCCTATCATCCCTATCCTAATATTCCCTTGTATTTGCATTCATTTCATGTATACAGAATTATGTTTATCTATATCTATTTATAAATATAAACAAACAAACAACAATCTGGGTCCTATTTTACCCACCTCGGAAAGATGGAAGACTGAGTCAGCCTTGAGCCTGGTGGGATTTGAACTGCCAAAATGCAGGCAGCAGAAGTAGCCTACGGAACTGCACTCTAACCACTGAGCCACCAAGGCTCAAGAAGTATGCAACCCCAGAATTCCCCAGCCATCAAGCAGGTTTCAAGAATTGTGGAAGTTGAAGTCCACACATCTTAAACTTGTTGAAGTTAAGTAGTGTATTCGATTAGAAACATGCATTTTACCCTTTGCTTCCTGTAGATTATGGAAATTCTGTGCAAATAAATATGAAGGTCACCAGACTGAAAAAGCATACCGCTCAATGATGGGGCAGCAGGAGCAAAAAGGTGAAGATGGCAGCCGCAAACATGAAATTGAAGCAGAGCAAGCACAAAGTCACAGCTGCCATTTTTTTTATAACACTGATATTCAAAATAAACCAAAGAAATGTATTGTTAAAGGGGTTTGCAAAGCTTCAATGAGGTGGTTTGATTAGATTCAACTGAGTCATGAAACTGAACCAATCTGTGATGCAAAGTAGCCATTTTTTTTCTATATCTTTTCTTCTCACAGCCTGAATCGGGCTCTTCTAATTATCTCTGGGCAGGGGTTCTGTTCACCCACTGAAAAGTGCGGAAAAAGCTTAGATGCAGAAATTCATATACAGAAGCCTTTTCCAGTTACCGAAATAGCCAGATTCAGGCTGGGAGGTTTCCTGAAATGTCTCATAGAAACAGATTTTGTCTTCACCTCAGTGAGGAAAACTCCTTTCCTTCTGTGCAACAAAGAACCAAACCACTGCATATAGCCAGGCGTGGGATTCTACTCAGAGGTGGGTTGCTCCCGGTTCGGCCAAACCGGTAGCGGTGGTGGCAGGAGGCTCCAGCCGCCCACCTGAATGCTTCTGCACATGCGCAGAAGTGTGTGTGAGCGCGCATATGAGCACGAGCAAACCGGTACTAAATCAAGGGAGAACCAGAGGTGGGTTCCTACCAGTTTGGCCCAGTTTAACAGAGTAGGTAATAACTCAGCCAGCCACGCCCCCAAACCGGTTGTATCGGTGGCGCCATAAGTGCTTCTATCTTGTTTTTTGCTTCTGTCCATGTGCAGAAGCATTTTTACCTACTGTGCATACGTGCATAGTGCGCATCAAGTGCGTATCTGCCCAAAGCACATCCCTGAGTTAACTGGCAGTAGAAGAAGTTAGCAACCCACTACTGATTCTACTGGTTCGGACTAGTTCGGGTGAACCAGTTGCTCGGACTTTCAGCTGGACCCGCCTGCCCGCCCCTGCGCTATACTCACCTATATTCCCTTTTTTGAAGCCCGGCTAATAGTCACGACAGAGTGGATTGCCATGCTTTAGCTGTTTTCCTCTCCAGCAGTAATGCCGAAGGTGATTTCTCTGTAAACTGCACATGCATGAACAGTGAACTAGATGTTAAACCAGTAGGATCCCACTCCTGCATATAGCCCTAAGGTTAATAAGGTAAGAAGAGAAGACATATGGAATGAAATGTCATTCTGTACCACATTCAACCCCCCCAAAAAATTAAACTCACTTTTTTCATGTCATTCATATATATTTGTTCAGATTAAGCAGAAAAATCTCTATGGGGGACATTTGCCTATAAGAAACAAAGTGCCCAAGTACAACTCTAAATTCTGCATGAATTATGGATCCCAGATGATGTACTTAGCACTTTGATGGACTGAGTGATTGATACTCAGTCCAGCCTCCTAGTGCTATATATAGCAGTGGGCAATTCGGGCTCTCTAGTTAATTATTTAAAATGTAAGACGTATGTTTGGCTGCTGTGACATGCTCCATCAAACTGGTCATTGAGGCTTAAATGATAGAAATGAACACAATAGAGCCCTTTCTATTATCATGCTTTTATATATAATATAAAATAAACCAGCACGCAATATAAACCCAAATAGGGCATGAAGAGTGAAGAATAGATCAATTAAACTATAAACTATGAATTATCTAAAATAAATAAAAAATAAATAAAATAAAGAGGAAAATAAGGTGTGGTAGGTAAATCAAAGAAGGTATGAGTTGAAATGGACCTGGAGATACAATACAATAATAATACAATAGCAGAGTTGGAAGGGACCTTGTAGGTCTTCTAGTCCAACCCCCTGCGTGGGCAGGAACCTTATACCATTTCAAATGGCTATCTAACATCTTTTTAAAGACTTCCAGGGTTGGGGCATTCACAACTTCTGGAGGCAAGCTGTTCCAGAGGTTAATTGTTCTAACTGTCAGGAAATTTCTCCTTAGTTCTAAGTTGCTTCTCTCCTTGATTAGTTTCCACCCATTGCTTCTTGTCATGCCCCCGGGTGCCTTGGAGAATAGTTTGACTCCCTCTTCTTTGTGGCACCCTCTGAGATATCGGAACACTGCTATCATGTCTCCCCTGGTCCTTCTCTTCATCAAACTAGACATACCCAGCTCCTGCAGCCGTTCTTCATATGTTTTAGCCTCCAGTCCCCTAATCATCTTGGTTGCTCTTCTCTGCACTCTTTCCAGAGTCTCCACGTCTTTTCTACATCGTGGCGACCAAAACTGTATGCAATATTCCAAGTGTGGCCTTACCAAGGCACTATACAGTGGCATTAACACTTCACGTGATCTAGATTCTATCCCTCTGTTTATGCTCCTTTCATCCTTTCTAGCCCCATGCTTAGTGCAAGATCCCCTAGAACTAAGTTTGTCACACTTGGAAACTTTAAGATGAATGGACTTCAATTCTCAGCCAGAATTTTGGGAGCTGAGCTCCACATATCTTAGAGTTACCAAGTTTGAAAAATATTGTATTAGAGAATCCATAGAGCAGAAGACATAATTATATGAATTAATGATCTCCTCTGAAGAAGTTTTGGGGGGGTAGATATTAAAATGTTTCTTTTCTTTTTAAAAATAAAATGAAAAGCAATTTTCTTTCATAAAATTGAAGGAAGGGGAAATCAGGGGGGCAACCCCCTCTGCTGCTTAGCGCTAGTTAAGGCACTGAAAATAAAACCAAGGTAAAGGATGAAAAGGCCTGAAATAGAAGAAATAATGCATTTGAAGTAATAAAGATTATTTCTAAGTCAAAGCTATTATAAGTAAGGAATCCAGAACCTGCAGGTTGTGTCTGGACCCAAACTAACAACTCAGGTAAAATGTTGTTTCCAATTTAAAAAAATCGAAATAGTTTTCTGCTAATTTGGAGGAAGAAAATAAACATTGTAAACTCTAGAATAAATTTCCATAAAGTCATTTTTTTAAAGTTTATCCTCCCCAGTAGGAGGATTGATCATGTCATATTATTGTCTCGGCCACCCCACATCAGAGAGGTCCCTCTGGTATGTGTCCCCTGGTCTCTGAAAGGTTTATAGCGGTATAAATACATGTGTTATGGAGAGGAGTAATAGGGAAGAGGCAGAGGAGGAGGAGGAGGAGGAGGAGGAGGAGGAGGAGGAGGAGGAGGAGGAGGAGGAGGAGGAGGAGACGACATATATCTATATTAAATGGCCAAGTATAGGCTCCAAATGAAAAGAAGCATTTTCAGCTAATTGTGTGGGTTTTGTGAACTGGCAGATTTGGAACAAGAGCAAGGTTTCACAAAGCAAGAAGTTCCAAACCATTAAGTGAACCATAATCCTATGGCCATGCTCAGAGGTACTCTCCTCTTATTATTTCATGCATGGCTAATAAAAAAAAAGGCACCCACAATGTTCAAAGTGCTAACTCAGCCCTGTGGTTATACATTGAGCGTTGTGCTCCCTCCCTGTTTTCACTGGAAAATTCAATGATCATTTTTGTTTGTTGTTGTTTTCTTTTTAATTTGAATTCAACACAAGGCCATTTCCTCCAGCCTACTTTATTGCTTTTTCTTGGTCCATAAATAAATGCTTCCATATAGTATGTGGTGTATTTGTGTATTTGTGTGCCAGAGCATGCTGAATGTTAGCAATTTGTTTCTTTCAATATTTAAAAAAAAAAGGAAATTATCCCCTGGTGTAGAAATGCTGAATAGTGGGATAAACACACCATAGAATTCGTGATACCAGCCAACCAACCGTGTAGAATCCCCTTGACACACACAACCCAAACTACCCACTCCACCCCATTTGTGGTAATGGAAACCAGATTCAACCAATACTCACCTTCTATTCTTTCTACATGAAGAAATGCTTTTTCCACTGAAATTAAAGGTACATTTTCAGAATGCAGGGTTAACACAAAATACAGTCTACCCAATGAAAAGAAATCACATGTTTACATTGCATAATTGCTTTTACTTGCTTTGACAAGGAAAATTAGCTCTGCAAAAGCGCTAGTCTTAAAATGCATACTTGAATACACTTGATGAACATAAGATCTCTGCACACCTAAGGCTAGATTGATATAAAAATACAAGATGGAATTGGGCTACATTTTCTTTTGCATTGCTGCCAGCTTATTGTGAGTTGAAGTGTTAAGTCCATAGTTTATAAAGGAAAAAATGCCCAGACAAAGTAAACTTCTGTGTCAGTGAGCGGATTACAAAGCATTTGAAAATGTTACTTCACTGAAAGTCCAGTCTTTATTTTGGAATCATAGCCCCTAAAAATTGTTAGCATACTTGTAGAAATTTACCTTCTGATTCCATGTTCTTTGCTTGCATTGTCCATCAGGCATTCTTACTTTTAAAATGTTGTTTGAACCACTCTACACCTTTCCTAAAATTATTTGGTGATTTCCAAAATTATTAAACTCAGAGGTGAAACCTAAACAACAAAGATTTTCCAAGTGACAAAACCACCAATTAGTTCTTATAAGAACCATTCCAGCCCCTCTTTCTTATAAGAAGTCCTCAACTTATGAGCATTATGGAACCTTCTAATTACCGATATAAGTTATGACAGTTGTAAATCAGATCATCCATGTGACCAATCTGATTTTACAACCTTTCTTACAGCAGACATTAAGCAAAACACTGCTGTTGCTAGATGAACACCACATTTGTTATGTGAACCTATTGGTGGCTAATGTGTGTTTTTTTTTTTAGAAACTTGATGTACATAATTTTTGGCAAAACATAATAAATTCCAGTAACATGACTGTGAGACACTTCAAACAGCCATAACTGTGGGCCAGTTGCAAGCACCTGAAATGTGGTCTTATGACCATTGCAGGAGGGGTGGCCATTAGGATTTGTAAGTACCTTTGGGGAGTCTATGGTGACTTTGGCAATTGTTAAGCAACTGTCCGGAGTTGAGGACTGCCCATATCTCTCTTCACCACTGTAATAGCCCTCACTCCAGAGGTGCTTCATGAGAAGAGTTCTCCACTCCTCTCCACTCCTCTACTCACAATAGAATTCCCTATGACACCCGGCTTGAAATTTTGAGTTCGGGCAATCTGTAACTGTGCCACCTCTGGCATTCCTAAGAGGTCCATAAAGGAGGCATGCATAAGCACACCAGCGTGCCTACCATCCCTATCCTACTGTTCCTATTATTTGTATTCATTTCTTTCATTCATGTCCATGTTTATATTTATACCTGCTATCTTGTACATATTTGACAAACTAATAAATACACTCAACTACCAGTTTGCCTACTCTGTAGCACAGCACATTCCTCTCTAAATAAAGAGGTTGAGGAAATCATTTAAAAATAGAATTGAAGCCATTTTCTTGACCTATTCGCAATGGTGAAAAGAAGCATATGACATATTTAGTTATGTTTAGACCTCTCATATAAATCAAGGTTTGATTTTTTTTTATCATTTAGCTCTCAACAGAATGGGTAAATGAGCTCCGTTATATAGTTCTGCCAATTCAAAGATCACTGGAATGGATATTTCCCCTCATGCATGAAGCTTGTTTCAAATATAGAAGTTGCAATTTGACATGATAGTAATCAAGAACAGAAGAATATATCTAGTAGAATATAACTTCCAAAACTCATATGGGTCAATATACTTAAATCAACACTGATTATTTTTTTCTGTAAATTCTGTGTAAAACAAATTTTTTTTGTGGTTTTCCTATCACTATTCAGCTGGAGGAATGAGTATATTTAAATGTACATTAAAGTTTGGGTTTTTTCAAAAAGCAATCCATGATAAATTTAATCATGAACCTCCCTAATGTTATATAGACAAATATAACATTCAAGGTTTGATGGAACATTAACAAAGCAACTTGAGATGGGCTACTGGATCTCCTGTTGTTTTATGTGTGTGCCTTTGGGTCAGTTTTTTTTTATTCCTGGCAACTGCCTGCAAACTCCCTTAGAGCTGAAGGACTGGCTCAAGGTCACCTAGGTAGATTTCTGCCTAAGGCAGGAATAGAACTCATGGTCTCCCAGTTCACAGCCTTGTGCTTTTAACCACTGCAACAAATTGGCTTATAGTTATTCCTTACAGATGCTGAACAATATCACAGAATATCACTTCATCAAACTAGTTCTCCTAATCAGCTGTGGCAGAAGCAGATTTATATGGAAGCTGCACCATTCTAAGCAAGACCAAACGACAGGTTCAGATCCTGTTTTAATCTATTGCAGTAATATGGAAAGATGCTACATCCAGAGTACTGTGATAACTTGATACGGCAGATCCTAGACACATTGAACAAAAATCAGGCAGTCTTAAAGATTTGGAATTCTGCTTTCTACCTAGAGTTTAAGCCACACCAGATAGACAAGCAAGTTCTAACCAATCAACAAAATACAACCAATCAACAAGACACCAAAAATAGCAGTGGTGATAGATGTAGCAGTGCCAAGTGCCAGAAGCATCAAGAAGGAGTATAAGAAGTTGGAGAAGCCTGAAGGAGGAATTGGAAAGGACCAGAAAAGTAAACGCCAAAGTGGTCTCAGTGGCGGTAGAAGCACTTAGAGCTGTGACTCCTAGGCTGGGAGAATGGTTCCAACAGATCCCAGGAATGACATGAAAGTTCTTGATTCAGAAGAGTGCAATGCTAGGAACAGCTAAGATATGATACAGACCCTTCAAACTGCCAGATCTTTAGTATAGGACACAAGATTGAGGAAGACATATACCAGCCGAAGGGCAAGAAGGGAATATATTTATTTTATTTATATTTATATATGTTCAGTTTATCACACTATAAATATATAAAATATATTTGCAAAAATCTGAATATCCACTAGATGGCAGCAAACTCTTCATTTTTTAAAATCTTTTTGTTGCCATCTAGTGAACAATTGAGATTTTGCAGTTGAGGTTAGTAGCCCTAATTTAAGGCTCAAAAAAAAAAGGAAGAATAATATATGCTGTTAGATCTTTCTTATAGCATGGTTTATTGAGATGAACTAAGCCATGGATATAATGGTTTAGGTGATATCTTTCTATGATATCCAGTAACTTCATTTTGAAGCCAGGCAACGGATGCTGAGAACCATCATGAAATTTCAAAATAACAAGTGGGAGACATTTCAACACAACCTACAGTATTTTCTTCACAGATATTTTTTATATGTATGTGTTGCACATTTTCTCCCACAATATTTTGTCAAAGCCCTTCAAGGTGCCGCAACCAGAATATTTTTAAAACCTTTAAAAAAAAAAACAACCTCAAGCAGTTATGGATTGCTGGAAATTCCTTCAAAAAATATCAAAATGGTCTCCTATCTACTTCTGCTGTGACACCAGATAAGGCTGCCAGCTGTTTATTTTATGTCTGCATGCAGCAATTAAAAGTGCAGAGCCTTTATGGATTATTTTAAAAAATGCCAAATCTTTTAAACTGCACCTCTGACTGCCAAACTTATCAAAGACTCTGGCATAAATCTTCTGGGAAATATAAGATACTCCCTACCACATATGATTCTCCTAGCATATACACATTACTCATAGAATGCCAGCCTGTGCATGTAGATGGGGCATTATAGAGATGTTTCAATGAAATCATGAAGATTAGACATAAGACAGGATATTTGGTTGCAGCAAAGGACACCCATTTACAGCTATGGTAAAGCTTATTCCATGCTGATGATTGCCCTAGGGATTGAAACAGAAGACTGTGTGGGAATGAGGACTTCTATTTGAAGAAAGATCAAAATATGATTCTACATGGACTATCTTAAAGGGAATCCCAGCAATTAAAAATAGGAATGGAGAATAGATGGAACTGCTTAAATTTAAAGGAGAGGCTCATAGGAATAAGAGTGGAATAGATAATAATAATAATAATTAATAATAATAATTTTAATACTTATAAACCGCTCCCTCTCCCCGTGGGGACTCGGGGCGGTGCACAGGCAGAATAAAAACAATAAGAAATATACAAACAATTCTAAAACCAAATTAAACTAAACCTGTGCTAAAATTCCCATAAAACTAACTATATTAAAACTACCCAGTAAAACCCCCAAGACAGGGAGACTATCCCAGGCCGGCCAGACAGAAAAAGTAAGTTTTTAATTTAAGACGGAAGGAGCGGAGGTCCGTGGTCGTTCTAATATCGGCGGGAAGGTCGTTCCAGAGGGCCGGGCCCGCCACAGAGAGAGCCCTTCCCCTGGGCGTCGCCCGCTGACAAAGTCTAGTGGACGGCACCCGGAGAAGTCCCTCTCTGTAGGAGCGAATCGGCCGTGAGGATGTATGAGGCAGGATCTGATCCCGCAGATAGCTAGGTCCCGAGCCATGGAGCGCTTTAAAGATGATAATTAACACCTTGAAGCGCACCCGGAAGACGACAGGTAGTCAGTGCAGCTCGCGCAAGAGCGGTTTTACGTGGGTAGACCTTGCGGTCCCCATAATTGCTCGCGCGGCTGCATTCTGGACTAGCTGAAGTCTCCGGGTGCACCTCAAGGGAAGCCCCATGTAGAGAGAGTTACAATAGTCCAGTCGGGATGTCACGAGCGCATGAGTGACTGTGCGAAGGGCGTCCCGATCCAATAGGGGGCGCAATTGGCGAACCAGGCGAACCTGGTAAAACGCCCTCCTGGCCACGGCTGTCACTTGATCTTCCATGGACAGCCGGGCATCCAGGAGGACACCCAAATTGCGCGCCCCATCCACAGGGGCAAGATGTTCGCCCCCTATGGCCAGCGATGGTGTGACCTGGTTGAATCGGGCAGCCAGAAACCACAGCCACTCGGTCTTGTTCGGGTTGAGCCTGAGTCCGTTACTTCCCATCCAGATCCGCACGGCTTCCAGGCTCTGGCACATCACCGCTACGGCATCGTTGGGGTGGTTTGGGGTAGATATATACAGCTGGGTGTCATCAGCATATAGATGGTACTCTACCCCAAAACCACGGATGATCTCACCCAGCGGCTTCATATATGTGTTAAACAGGAGGGGCGAGAGGACCGACCCCTGAGGCACCCCACATGTGAGGGGTCTCGCGGTCGACCTCTGCCCCCCTGCCAACACAAATTGCGATCGGCCAGAGAGGTAGGAGGAGAACCACCATAAAACGGTGCCTCCCACCCCCAACCCCCCCAGCCGATGCAATAGGATACCATGGTCGATGGTATCGAAAGCCGCCGAGAGGTCTAATAGGACCAGGATGGAGGAACAACCCCCATCTCTGGCCCTCCAGAGATCATCAACCAACGCGACCAATGCCGTCTCGGTGCTATGCCCGGGCCGAAAGCTGGACTGGCGCGGATCTAGATAATCAACTTCCTCCAGGTGACGGGGAAACTGTTGTGCCACCACACTCTCAACAACCTTCGCCAAAAAGGGAAGGTTGGAGACTGGACGGTAGTTGTTCAAAAGAGCTGGATCCAAAGAGGGCTTCTTAAGGAGGGGCCTCACCATAGCTTCTTTTAGGGAAGCAGGCAAGGAACCCTCACTTAAGGATGCGTTGACAACCTCTTGGAGCCAGCCTCGTGTCACCTCCCAGGATGCCAGTACAAGCCAGGAGGGACACGGGTCCAATAAACATGTGGTGGCTCGCAGTCGCCCACGTAACCTGTCCATATCCTCGGAAGTAACGGAGTCAAACTCCTCCCAAACAAGATCTGTCCCGTGGCATCCCACTGGGCCATGAATGGGGGCTAACTCGTTCTGTATCTGAGCGATTTTCTCCTGCAGAAAAATCACAAATTCCTCTGCTCTACCCTGTAACGGGGCTTCCCGCACCCTCTGTTGAAGGAGGGAGCGGGTCACCCTAAACAGGGCGGCAGGGCGGTTGTCTCGGATGCTATGAGAGTAGCACAATGATGACGTTTGGCTACTCTCAGCGCCACAATGTAAGTCCGTAAATGGGCTCTTACCTGTGTCCGGTCAGATTCAGAACGGGTAGACCTCCATCTTCCCTCTAGGCATCTCTTGCGGCGTTTCATCACCCGTAGCTCCTCGGTAAACCAAGGAGCCAGGGTGTTTCGGCACCGCAAGAGAGGCCGCAAGGGCGCGACCCGATCCAAGGCTCCCGTGGTCGCAATATTCCATGCGGCCACGAGGTCCTCCATTGGGGCGCGGGTCAGGGGTACAGGAACTGGCCCAAGCGCCGTTTGGAACCCATCCGGGTCCATCAGGCGCCTGGGGCGGAACCAGATTGGTGACTCAGGTTCCGCCTCCCCGCGGAGGGGATGCTTGTTCATTATTCTTATCTTGCATTTAACTCATTTGTTGGCTTTTATTGGTTTTTATTGTTTTAAAGTGTTTTTAGTATTTTATTTGTAATATTTTTAATTTTAAATTGCCCAGAATTATTGACTGAGATGGGCAACTATAGAAATTGAATAAAAAGAAAAGAAAAGAGAAAAGAAAAGAAAAGAAAATAGAAGGTAATCCATTCATCCTATAGCAAACCACCATCTTCTAGTAGTTTTTCCCACATTACCACTTTTCTTTGCAAATGTACTGGGGACATATTATTTGTAGAGTTGACATGGTGCTTATTTAGGGGTCCAAAAGAAAAAATAAGGTCTGGGTCTTATTTTGGGGAAAACACAGTATATGTAATCTAATAAAAAGAAGGAGTAGAAGGGACATGAAAGCAGCCTTCCAATATTTGAGGGGCTGACACAGAGAAAAGAGGGTTGACCTATTGCCCAAAGAACCTGTTACAAGAAGTAACAGATGGAAGATTATCAAAGAGAAATCCAAACAGGGGTGGGTTCCTGCCACTTCTCACCTCTTCTATAGAAGAGGTTTCACAAATCTACAGTGACGTTTAGAACTGGTTCCAGCTCTCTGCCCCCACCTGTCCGCACATCATCAAGATGAAGAGTGAGAGGAGGAATTCTGGGAGTTGAAGTCCACAAGTCTTAAAGCTGTCAAGTTTGAACACCCCTGGCTTTTTTTTTCTAAAGGGCTAGGGGTGCAAGGGTCTTGTAACCTGACAGCTTTAAGACTGTGTGCTTCAAATGCCAGCGTTTCTGACCCAACACTTTGGTTGCTAAGCAAGAGCGTTGTTAAGTGAGTTTCACCACATTTTACAAGTTGGCCGTGCCCACCCAGTCATGTGACTGCCAAGCCACCCTGACCTGGTCACATGACCCGCAAGCCACTCCCACAAATCAGGACACAACTACAGAAGGGGTTCTAAAAAATTTTGAAACCCACCACTGGATCCAACCTAGAATTAAGGAGAAGTTTCCTGATGGTGATTAATCAGTAGTTATGGATGCTCCATCACTGAAGGTTTTTAACAAGAGAATGGACAGCCTTTTGTCTGGAATGACATAGGATTAAGCACGGATTGGACTAAAAGATCTCCAAGGTCTCTTCCAACTCTATTGTTTTGTTATCTGTTATTCGGAGGGGGGGGATTAAACTTAATTTACACAAGTACCTTCTGTTCCTTTAATTCTTTTAACCTTTCTGTCCTTGCAAACCATCTGTACTGCCACCACGTTCATTCACTACTTCCTATACTGTCTTTTGTTCTTTAAACCTCTCTCTCTCTCCTTTCAAGATGTCATCAACTCTGTTTAATCACATGTTCTCAGTTTTCCTCTTTCTTTCAACTCATTCATTCTTCCTTCACATGTTTATGTCCTCATTCACTGCCCCAGTATGGCTCAAGCACTTCAATATGTTTCTTTCATATTGGTCATTCACAGTTGTATTCAGTCTACATTCATTCAGCACTCATTCATTCTTGACCTGATCTCTACTTGCTTTAGGATACATGATTCTTAATTAATCCATTCCCACAGCATTAACTTACATTTTACCCTTCTTCTGTCAATTCTCACTTCCAGAAATATGTGCGCTGTCATAAGTATACATAGCCATTTTCACTACTTTTGACCAACATTAATTTCTCAGATGAGAGCACCTACTGCCAAACCTTTCTAATAGCAGCTCCATAACTTAAAGCTTTTTCTTTCATTTTTTCCATTTAGTTAAATTTTTTAGCGAGATGCAAATAATCTCCAAATCCTTCGTTGCTCTATTTTTATTTTTATTTTTTGCAATCATTCCTCTATTTTCCCTGTCATATGTACTACCTGGATATTTGTTACATGGAATAGGCCCACGCTAATTGCATGGCTACCTTTCTCCCATTGTTTCTGCCTGCCTCCACTAGTTCTAATATTGTGGGTTCCTTCTATCAAACAAAGCCATTTTATTGGATTCTAGAGTTACTTCTTCTTGGTGGCAGCACCTGCCCTATAGTACACACACACATATAGGACAATCCATGTGGTTGACATAAGTTTTTTTTTCAATTCTAAATTGAGTTATTGTTTATTCCTGGATGTCTGGTGTTACATGTTATCATTTTTAATCCATACTAGCTGTACCCGGCCACGCATTGCTGTGGCCCAGTCTGGTTAAATGGCCAACCAATCTGTGTGTAGACCTAGACCTGCACACAGAAACACGTACACACAACCACCGTACAACCCCCAACCTATCTACCTACTGTATTTTTTCCTCTCTCCCTCTACCTATCTACCTACGTACTGTATTTCTCCCTCTCTATCTATCCCTCTACCTACCTACCTACCTACTGTATTTCTCCCTCACTCTCTCTATCCCTCTACCTACCTACCTACTGTAATTTCTCCCTCTCTCTCTCTATCCCCCTACCTACCTACATACTGTATTTTTCCCTATCTCTCTCTATCCCTCTACCTACCTACCGTATTTTTCCCTATCTCTCTCTATCCCTCTACCTACCTACTGTATTTCCCCCCTCTCTCTATCCTTCTACCTACCTACCTACCAACCTACTGTATTTTCCCTCTCTCTCTTTATCCCTCTATCTACCTACCTATTTACTCTATTTCCCCCCTCTCTCTTTATCCCTCTACCTACCTACCTACCTACATACTGTATTTTCCCTCTCTCTATATATATCCTTCTACCTATCTACCTACCTACTGTATTTTTCCCTCTCTCTCTCTCTTTATCCCTCTACCTACCTACCTACTGTATTTCCCTCTTTCTCTCTCTATCCCTCTACCTACCTACCTACCTAGGTATTGTATTTCTCCCTCTCTCTCTCTTTATCCCTTTACCTATCCCTTTACCTACTGTATTTTTCCCTCTCCCTATGTTTATTCCTCTACTCTATGTATACTTCCTCTACCTGCCCTCTGGAATGACCTACCCCCTGAACTACAGACGATCACGGACCTACGCCTCTTCCGTCGGGCCCTGAAGACCCATTTATTTCGTGTTGCCAGCCTGTCGTAGTTTTTAAATTGATTTTAGCAGGGGGGTTTAATTGGCAGGCCAATCCATTTAATATATCTTAACATATGATTTTAGTTTTTGTATTACCCATTCTTACTTTTGGCTGTACACTACCCTGAGTCCCGAAAGGGAGAAGGGTGGTATATATAAATTCAATAAATCTAATCTAATCTAATCTATTTAACTACCTACCTACCTACTGTATTTCTCCCTCTCTCTATTTTTATCCACCTACCTACCTACCTACCTACCTACCTACCTACCTACCTACCTACCTACTGTATTTATCCCTCTCATCTTGTTTTGGGCCTAGCAGGTCTGCCTGGGCCACATGGGAGTGTGCCACGCCCTGCATCTTGTTTTCAGCCTAGCAGGTCTGCCTGGGCCACATGGGAGTGTGCCACGCCCTGCATCTTTTTTTTTTTTTGTAAAGTAATTTTATTGGTTTTACAATTTTATAAGGATAAGGGTATATAGGGTTAAAATAGAAATTTTTTAGAGCTTTCATGTCAGAGATGGTGGTCATTTCCGATGTTACATATAAGAAGAATTTCAATAAAAAGTAAAAAGAAATACATACATATTGTATCTTAAATCCATGCATTCAATCATTTGTTTTGTTAACATCTAATATGGAATTACAGTTACATAAGAAAGAAAAAATCACTTTAATGATCAGAGTCTCTTACTTTAATTCTTTTCTTCCCTCCCGCCAGTGGGCAAAGCCACAGCGCCTCCCGCTCCATCATCTTAGTCTACCAGGATTAAGGGTTATTTTTTAAGAGAAGCTTCCGCCTCTGCCATTTATTTTAAATTTTATTCTATCCCCTTCCTGAAACAGCAACATTCCTTCAGGCATTAACCATTTGGAGCACACCCCCTTTTTTGCACAATTTTTTGAAGAGAAGAAAAACTTCTCGGGTTTTTCCGGGGGTCTGCTTCAAACTGGCAACTTCTTTTAGTTGATGCAACAAAAGCTTCTCTCTGTGTGCTCCCAGGATCCCATCCCCTGTTAACCTTCTTATCAATTTTTTATCTATCTCTCTGGATGTATCATTTGTTCTGGCATATGTTAAAGTTGTATATTCTTTACTTTTTTTGGTACATTCTGCTAAAGTTGTTTTTATTAAATCTTTTAAGTTATCTGAGTCAAAAGCATTATGAAACCTCAAAAAGCAAATTCTATTTTCAAAATCAATTCTAAACATATAACCAGCCCTGTCTGTAAAAAAAATTTTTGTTCCCTTCTCTCTTCGTTCATCTCGACCATCCCACCCTCCAACCCATTAATTTTTTGTTTGTCATCTGTTATTATTCTTTGTGTCTCCAACAGTTCCAGTCTTGTGCTTGTCATGTCTTTCTGAATCTGCTTTATTTCCTGCAATATGCTTTGAAACATTCCATGTACTTTTGTAGAAGTAGTGGCAGAAATGTTTTTTCCAGTCGGAGGCTTTCTTGTTGGCATGATTTTTATTGTTAAAGATGGCGACTGGTGGGTGAATAGTCTTGCGAGCTCCAAGGAAGGGTAAATTCTTTTAAGTTCCAAACAGATGTTATATAAACTCCAGAGAGGCAATTGTAAAATCCAGTCCAAGAAAGAAAGGTACAATGGGAGAGACACTGAGAGTCACTTGAGTTGACTGTAGATGTAAATTTCTTGATCTTGTAGTGTTGAAGAAATGTTCAAATTTCAAAGTAAATTTTCCATTGGGAGCAAAGAAGCGCCATTTTTCCGCCACTTTGGTTTTAGTGAAGAAATAATAAAAACTCCTTTTAACCTTTAATGAGTCCTGGATACAAAGTTTCCAAGTGTAATTCCATATATGGTAATACTTTCGCTTTTAGCTAATAGAAAGTCGGATGTTACTTCTCTCTCTCCCCGCGCCCGGGAAGCATTTTAAAACACCGCTTTTTTTCCAAGAGGGGATTTTCTGCAAATTCCCCCCTCTATTTTCCCTTTTCAGAAGTTGAATGCATATAAAAACACTTACAGTCCACATTAAGCATCGGTATGATCCTCCAGCTCCAGCACTTCTGCCCGCTTGTTAAAAGCCTGTGGTTCCGACATTCCTTCGGTGAGAGGGTGTTTCCCCCCCCCCCCCGATCTGCTCTCCTGCTCCTGGGGTGAAGCGGGAACGGCCCCCCCGACCGCCGTCAAGGTGGGGGTTGCGCCGCCGGCCGCCTTTATGGGGGGGCTCCCTACAAGAGCCCCCCAGCCCCCAACTGGAGAAGTCAAGTGGCGGACGTGTCCAGGACACCTCCGTCGTGTCCGGAAGGTGGAAGCGAAGTCTCGCCACGCCCTGCCTCTTGTTTTCAGCCTAGTAGGTCTGCCTGGGCCACATGGGAGTGTGCCATGTGTGAGGGACCGTTGGAAGCTTATTCAGTTGCTGAGGAAACGATTATTTGAAATGTGAGGGGGGGTACATGATGCATCATAAGAAGCAGCCGGGTGGGAGGAGCTACAGGGAGGTGAAAATCTGAGAAGTGAGTACCTGTTATGTTTGTGCTGCTTGCACATGACACAAGTATGCTAGCCACATAAAAGGTATGTATGATACCATCGGAAGTTCTTGGGAACATTGTGTGAAAATTTGGTGTCGATTGGTCCAGTACTTTCTGAGATTAGCCGCTTTGCACAAACTATTTTACATTTTTATTTATATAGATAAGCTATCCAGACTCACTTGTGTAAAAGATATCTATATAAAGCATATAAGTAAATGAATTTGCGTTGGTAACATCACACTTGAAATATTGTATCCAGTTTTGGAGATATTTGGATATGTATGTATGTATGTATGTACGTATGGTGTCACAACACCCTGGGAAGCCCCAAATTAGGGAGGAAGCAAAGCTATATATATAATGTTGAGACTCTAGAAAGAGTGCAGAGAAGAGCAACAAAGATGATTGGAAGCTCAAAGCCAAAATATATGATGAACGGTTGTAGGAATTGGGTAGGTCTAGTCTGATTAAAAGAATGATGTGACATGATAGCAGTGTTCTGATATCTCAGGGGCTGCAACAAGATGGAATCAAGCTATTCTCCACAGCACCTGAAGGCAGGAGAAAAAGCAATGGATGGAAACTAATCAAGGAGAGAAGCAATCTCGAACTAAGGAGAAATTTATTAACGGTTAGAACAATTAACCAGTTGAACAGATTCCCTTCAGAAGTTGTGGGAAGGTCGATTACTGGAAGGTTTTAAGAAGAGACTGGACAGTCCCTTGTCTGGAATGATATAGGTCTTCTGCTTGAGCAGGGAATTGGGCTACATGACCCCCAATATTGCTTCCAATTCTGTTATTCCATTCTGTTCCGACTCATGCTCCTCTTTGCATCATATCAGCTAACATTTGCTGCAAAGAAAGTAGGCCCTCATATTGTCTAACAAAATAACATTCATTTTGATTGTTGCACGTTTTTTCCCAAAACACAGCCCTGATTTTTTTTATTGTCAAAGATACTGGAATATAAATAGAACTATTAACAAATTACAACAATTTACATGGCACCAATTTATAACTTTGTAGAATCATCAGTATGACTCAACCTGTATAGAAATGTCATGCTGTTGGTTTGTAAGAACAACTAGTACCTGGTATAATAAGTCACTGTATCATCTTGGAAATAATTAAGATGCAGAACATGTCTAGTGAAGAAAGCCGAAAGCTTACATTTTCAAAAATAAAGCGATTAAAAAAATGTCCCTAGTAAGGAACGATAGTTACCCCAGGAAAACAAAAATAAAATAGAATCCATGAAGGCAGCATTTCGGACGGGCCAGCAGGATATCTGACTAAGAAAAGAACTAGACACAAAGTCCTTTCTAACTTAGTTCTCGCTTTAAAATAAGTATATGAAGAGAAGTCTATGTGTTGCTTTTGAAAGGAAAATTTGTACATAAATAAAATTGATGACGTATCATTATTGTTACTGTATAATGGTGCTCATTATATTCACAATTACTCCATTATTAAGTTGGTTGCAAAAATTGGAGCATTAACAGATGACAATGATGCTAATCTTACAGGATCACATAGTTTTTCTTTCAATGTTGTGTTTTTGTGTGGGTTGTAGGTAAAGTACTTGATGGTCTCCTAATAAATAGTCCAATGTCATAGCCATTCTCCTGATTTGTTGCTTTTGTTTTTAAAAAAACCTGAAATAACAGGGGAAATAACAGGGGAGTACTACTGAATACAGTAAATATAATAGAATTATATTTACTGTATTTTTTGGATTATAAGACACACCTTTTTTCCTCTAAAAAGAGAATGAAAATCTGGGTGCGTCTTATACACCGAATGCAGCATTTTTTTCCTATGAAGCCTCACCCCCTTCACCAAAATGGCTGTGCATAGCCTTATGGAGGCTTTCAGAGAGCTCCTTGGAGCTGGGGAGGGCAGAAATGAGCAAAAACCGCCCGTTTTTTGCTCAATTTCCCCCCCCCCCCAGCCCCCAGGAGCATTCTATAAGCCTCCATAAGGTTATGCGTGCATTTTTTTTTTTTTTACAAAAAATGGTCCGTTTTTGCAAAAAATGGGCCGTTTTTTGCTCGGTTCTGCCCCTCCCCAGGGGCACTCTGTAAGACACCCCCCCCCCAAGACTATTCATGCCTTTTAAAAAAAACAGGCCCATTTTCGTGAAAAATGGGCTCTTTTGGGGAGGTTTGCAGAATGCAAAAACTCCCCCCCCCCTTTCAGAAAGCTGTTTAGTTAGAGTGGTTGATGAGAATTACATTGATCAAGTGCTGTGCCAGTTGTTTTAGGTGCTACAGGTTGTCAATGATTTCCTTCTTCAGCACATGGGTACACCTGGAAACATCTATCTATCTATCTACTTACTCTCTCTCTCTCTCTCTCTCTCTCTCTCTCTCTCTCTCTCTCTCTCCATACCTACCTATTTCTCTCTCTCTTTCTCTCTCTCCCTCTATCTACCTATATACCTACAAACCTACCTACTTTCTCTTTCTCCCCCTACCTATCTACTGTATTTCTCTCTCTCTATTTTACTCTTTCTATCCCTCTACCTACCAACCTACCTACTCACTCTCTCTCTCTCTCCCTACATAACTACTGTATTTCTCTTTCTCTCTTCCCCTCTATCTACCTATTTACCAACCTACCTATTCTCTGTTCCTCCCCCCATCTACTGTATTTCTCTCTCTCTATCTCTCTCTATTTCTCTCTCTCTATCCCTCTAACAACCTATCTATCTACACTCTCCCTACCTCCCTACATAATTACTGTATTTCTCTCTCCCCCCTCTATCTACCTACCTACCTATCTACTCTCTCTCTCCCTCCCCCTACCTATCTACTGCATTTCTCTCTCTATTTTCTCTCTATCTCTCTACCAAACTACCTACTCTCTCTCTATTTCTCTCTCTATATCCCTCTACCTACCTACCTATCTACACTCTCTCTCCCTATCTACCTACCTACTGTATTTCTCTCTCTCTATTTCTGTCTCTCTCTCCCTCTCTATCCCTCTATCTACCTACCTACTTTTAAAAAAAAAATTGACTCTTCAAAACCTGGGTACGTCTT
Source organism: Rhabdophis nuchalis (assembly GCA_039707465.1). Lineage (NCBI taxonomy): Eukaryota > Metazoa > Chordata > Lepidosauria > Squamata > Natricidae > Rhabdophis > Rhabdophis nuchalis. The sequence continues at coordinate 59,998,332 of CM077643.1, read as the reverse complement.
ATACTCAGGTGCATCTTCTACTCCGAAAAATATGGTATATAGGATTGGACAGTTACCTGAAACAGGAATTTATTTATGTTTATTTCATTTATTAACAAATAAATGTTAAGTAATACTTCAAATCTTTTCTCTCTCTTCCTGCATTTAAGCCTTTCCTCTTTTACAGTAAGCTTTGTTGCTGAGGCAGAATGTCACTTGTGGCTGTATTATTTTGAAACTACTAACATTTCTTTTTGTCTTGTGATGATACCAGATGTGCGTGTGCGCGCGCGCATGTGTGCATTGCCTAAAGATCAAGATCCATGCAACATAGTTAACAAAATCAAGTAATATGTTTCTCACATTTATATTCTTTTGTTTTCCAAAATAGTTCTCAGAGCAGCTCCCAATAATAAACATAAATAGTATCATGTCTAAACATAAAATAATCAATTGAAAGATTAAAACAGATCAATATGGCAAAAAAGCATAATACGATCATTCAACAGATAAACGGCTAATGTTTCTAATAAGTGTTTGAATAATATGCCTGTTTTCAGAACACAACAAAGTAAAATCAGCTCTGATCTACCTCGGACAAGAAAGCAAATACTTTCTCACATTTCTACCAAATGAGCCTCTGATGTGGATTGAGGAGATCAAGAGAACGGTTTTAAGCCCAACTAATCTCAGTTGGGAGAATGCCACTTCCTTAAGTAGTTTGTGGTTCCAAGTGATATATTTATACTTTGAATTTTGCTTAAAAATAGAAGGTTAATCGGTAGAAAGGCTCTGGAAAAGAGTTTCATGTTTCATTTACTTCTGTAAATGCAGGATTCTGGAACAGGTGAAGTTTCAGAACATTAAAGTGAATGAAAGCTGCATATAAAGGTCACCACTGTTATCCAGGTGAGCTATAATTAAGTGATATGCCATTCTGGCATGATCTGACTTCTTCAGAAATTAATGTTGTCAGAGAAGCAATCTACTATTTCTGATAGAGCAGGTAACTGAGCAGCCTGGACACCAAATCTATCAATTTTTTAGCGCAGGGTCTATTAGAATAAGTTTTTTAAAATTTTATATGTTTTATATGTGTTTTAACATCCCTGTGCGCCGCCCTGGGTCCGTTTGGAGAAGGGCGGGGTATAAATTTAATAAAATAAATAAATAAAATAAATAAATAAAAATAAAAATAAATAAATCAAGATATATAGATCTGTCCTTGACACATTTGTAAAACAGGCTATTTTTTTAACAAAAAATTCTCATAAACCCGGGGTCAAAAAAGATACCTAAACACCTTGAATGGAGACAAGGAAGCAATGCAGCTAAGTCCAACCTATCTTGAATTCCATTGAGTCTTATCTACATAAATTGCTTTCACTGTTAGTAGTTCAGATTCTTGTAGAGAGTTTAAGCTTGCAACAAACCTTTATATTCATTTGAACAGCCTGAATTTCCTGATTTCCTTGGCAGATGACATTTATCAGTTGAATTTTAGACTACAAACAAGCCATGTTGCTTGAATGTTATTATCCTAGTCTGAGAGTTGAGTCATGTCAACTGGACTTATTTTCTTGTTGAGACATTTTGCTGTCCATCCAAGCAGCTTTTTCAGTCTGAACAAGTTGGTTAGGGGTGTCTGAGTTGGCAAAGAATCACTGGAATGTACTAATTCGTAAATTTCTTATGGGTATTCCCACACCAATCTCAGGTTTTCTTCCATGTGTTACCATGCAATTTGGGGAGGAAACCCTGAGATTGGTGCAGAACCCCTAAGAATTTTAGGAGTTGGTACATTCCAACGATTCTCTGCCTACTCAGATTTCCCTGATCAACTTCTTCAACCTGAAAAAGGTTGCTTGGAAGGATGGCAAAATGTCTCAATGAGAAAATAAGTCCAGTTGCCATGACTCAACTTCAAGACAATTTTACCTGAATAACTGAGAATCTTCATTGCCGTGTTATTACCCTTGTTTTCTATTTAAGGACATTCTAGCAATTAGATTTCACAACAAAATCATTTGTATAGTCTTTGATAGAGCAGTAGATTGATTCAATGTGGGATAAAATGTCTGTTTAGCATACATATACCCTGATTGTTTCCATTTATTTCCTATGTAGAAGCTATTCAAAATGCAGTAATTGGTAACCCTTTCAGTTGCTTAGGCAAATGTTCACTAGTTTAAAGCAGAAATATTCCATTTCAAAATCAGTAATTATTAATTATTAAAAGATAGAAATAAAAGTGCAATGCATTAAAAAACAGTGAATATAAAAATATGTATATTAAAAGATTAATGTAAAGGAGAGGTGAATCCAACATTTATCTTTTACACTCACATAGGGGAAGACACTAGCTCATTAATAGAAGCATGATATACAAAGGCACGGGTTAGAGCTCTTTTCAGAAGTCAAGTATTATCATATAGTCTAGGTATTTCCCCTCCCTCTCAGATAACAAAAATAGCATGAAGCTTCTGTTACATTTTATGAGCATTGAGCAAGATTTTATATGCCCAAAGTATGACTTTTATATTAGAATTTTTGGGAGATTAAATGTGTCTTTCAAAATATGATAAATTCTCTGGCATTCTTGGGCTTGGCTTATCCTGTGCTCAAAGATGCAATCACTGTTTTCTTTTATTTATTTACTTTGTATCTTACCTTTATTATTTTTACAAATAACTCAAAGCAGTGAACATATACCACATACATTTGTCCTTCTATTTTCTTCAGAATAACAATGATCCTGAGGTGAGATTGGTTGGGCTGAGAGAGAGTGACTGGCCCAAGGTCACTCAGTCGGCTTTCATGGCTAAGGCAGGCAGGACTTCAGCGCAAGGCAGTGGAGTACCCCAAGGCTCTGTTTTAGGCCCAGTACTGTTTTAGGCCCAATACTCTTCAACATCTTCATCAATGATTTGGATGAGGGGATAAATGGGGAACTCACTAAATTTGCAGACGACACCAAGCTGGCAGGAATAGCCAACACTCCAGAAGATAGGCTTAAGATACAGAAGGATCTTGACAAACTTGAACATTGGGCACTGTCTAATAAAATGAAATTCAATTGTGAAAAAAGTAAGGTTCTACATTTAGGCAAGAAAAACAAAATGCACAGGTACAGTATAGGTGGTACCTTGCTCAATAGTAGCAACTGTGAGAGGGATCTTGGAATCCTAGTGGACAACCATTTAAATATGAGCCAGCAGTGTGCAGCAGTGGCCAAAAAAGCCAACACAGTTCTAGGCTGCATAAACAGAGGGATAGAATCTAGATCACGTGAAGTGTTAATGCCACTGTATAGTGCCTTGGTAAGGCCACACTTGGAATACTACATACAGTTTTGGTTGCCACGATGTAGAAAAGACGTGGAGACTCTGGAAAGAGTGCAGAGAAGAGCAACCAAGATGATTAGGGGACTGGAGACTAAAACATATGAAGAACGGTTGCAGGAGCTGGGTATGTCTAGTTTGATGAAGAGAAGGACCAGGGGAGACATGATAGCAGTGTTCCGATATCTCAGAGGGTGCCACAAAGAAGAGGGAGTCAAACTATTCTCCAAGGCACCTGGGGGCAGGACAAGAAGCAATGGGTGGAAACTAATCAAGGAGAGAAGCAACTTAGAACTAAGGAGAAATTTCCTGACAGTTAGAACAATTAACCTCTGGAACAGCTTGCCTTCAGAAGTTGTGAATGCCCCAACCCTGGAAGTCTTTAAAAAAATGTTAGATAGCCATTTGTCTGAAATGGTTCCTGCCCACGCAGGGGGTTGGACTAGAAGACCTACAAGGTCCCTTCCAACTCTGCTATTGTATTGTATTGTATTGCTTTGTAGTGTGGTGATTTAACCATTAGACCAAACTGGCTCTTATTTTAAATACTTCTGCCCAAAATACTGGATTTATGTCAATGAGAGCTAAAATAATGCTGTACCTGGAAAACACAATATCCAAGAATCTGATAAAGCAGCTTTAGATGTTTCCTTAATTACCAGAAGCAAAATATATAATATGAAATATATTATATTTCAAAGTATATAATATGGTTTCCTTTAGAAACCTGGCTTCCTAATATAATGGTTCTGCTGCTAGCGAACAGAAGTAAATAGGTGTTCAGAAACTGCAGTGGCTAAATAATATTAATAAGCAGCACCTTGGGAGGAAACTCACTTTCTGATCAAAATCATTTCTATCCAGGAAGAAATTTGCACTTCACAAAATAAATTATTTGTAAGGCCAAACTTCTGTAAGAAATATTAAAGCTTGGAATCGTTCTACAATATCCATTTTAAACAGTCATCCAACATAGGCCAGCATTTTCACCATCCCTATCTGAAAGTAAGCAGGTTCACCGCATCAATCAAACTTGCAATAAGAAAATATTTCCTCCCCAAAGCAAAATGTATAAATACATAAAGAAAACAAACAAAATATTAACAATGGCAGAAGCCAGAAACATGCATTATAAAGACATTTATAATACATTTTACAAAGTTACCAAAATCTCCCCCACAACTGCACCTCAATGTTTACCAACTTTAGTTTGAAATTCCACTGGGGGAGTGCAAATTATTAGTATAGTCCCAGATGATGGATTTAAAATACTCTTGGATTTGGATAAATCATCTGAAAAAAGCAGAATGGGAAAACTTATTTCCCACATCATTTAGCCTTCTTCTGAACAAGGGCTTTTAGAGTAAACAAGTCTTTTGCACCAGGAACAATATTCTGTTTCACAGTTTTTGACTTCTACTGATGGGACTAGGGTTCCCTTCCAAAAATTGATTTTTTTTGAGGTGGGGGAAGAATTGGAATTGGATTTTTGAAAACCTGAAATAGGTATGTTAATAGATACACACCTATCAGAAAATTTTAAAGTGATACATCACACTAAAGAATTTCTACAAAGTGCCACCTAATTTAATCAATATGATTTGAGGAATCTTGAATACCATATAATACAGACCCCTCACATCCTGGACATAAATTGTTGAAACTCCTACTCTCAAAACGATGCTGCACACTAAGACAACTAGATACAAGAACATTTTTTTTCCCTCAACACCATCACTCTGTAAAACAAATATTTCCCTTACCGCTGTTGAACTATTCACTAAGGCTGCATTACTATTACTATTAGTCTTCTCATCATTCCTATCACCCATCTCCTCCCACTTATGACTGCATGACTATAACTTTGTTGCTTGTATCCTTATAATTTATACTGATATTGATTGTTTCCTGATTGCTTATTTGTACCTATGACTATCATTAAGTGTTCCACCTTATGATTCTTGATGAATGTATATGTCTGAGAGTGTATGCACCAAAGACAAATTCCTTGTGTGTCCAATCACACTTGGCCAATAAAGAATTCTATTCTATTCTATTCTATTCTATTTAAAAAAAGGGGGTAAGGAATTTTGCCTGATCTTGTTAGGCGATGGATAACCCATCACATGATTTGAAAAGTTCGTTGGTTAGAGATTATATTAATACTGTTTTTAATTGTTTATTTATGATGCATCATCAAAACAGACATTTAAAATTTGAGATTAAAAAGGGAAATTAAGAATGAAAGCCAATTTTTAAAACATGAATTTAAGGAGAAAGCAATGCAATATTTTGGCCATGAATCACATTAGAAGGAAATATGTTGGTATGAAATTGAAAGCTTTAGAATTGAAAAAAATGACTTAATCCAGAATTTTGTTTATTCCGATAGCAAATTAGGTACCTTTCGAATGCTCACATCTACTAGATGAGAGCACAGCTCACGCTCAAAATCTTCTTTCCCTGCAACTGATATCCAGGGATTTGTTTCTCCTGCCACAGAAGTAAGAGTGACTCATTCCTAGCATTCTAAGAAAGAAAGAAAAGTATCTTCCTATCAGTTCTCCTTCAGTGGCATATGATTGAACGTACCCTAAGTCACCTTTTCAAAAGTTTTTTTTAGCCTCCTGTGCACTTTCCCAATAATGGAAAAATATACATTAGGATATTTGAAGATACATCTGGAGATATATATGAAAATATTGTATTTATCTATTACTAGCTGACAAGTTGCCCGGCTATTTATTTATAGGGGTAAATGTTTGGACCAAAAGTAATTTCTTCCCTACCAGAGGGAGCCCCCTTGTGGAATACTGTGAAGCCATTACCATGGCAACTCTGCTGCGCTGTACAGTAGAAGTCATTTTAAGGCACAACAGGCTGTATCTTAACAGAACACACACCCTGAGGGGTTTTATGGATGACTTATCCCCACAATATTTTTTTTCCAGAAGGTAAGTCATCTGTGTACCAAGTTTGGTTGAAATTGCTTCTGCAATATATATAGTTTATTATATAATAATCTTTTTCAAAAAATAATTAGGATATTAGATGGGAATGCAGAAATGCTTTGGTTATTTGTACATGCTTCTTTTGCAAAATATGTAAACAGTACAACAACTTCAAATTTAACACACAAAAAACAACACACAATTGTCCTGTTTTATTTATTTGTATACCAACTTGATTACAATGCAATTTTTGATTGAAAGTCAATAAAATGGAAATAAAATGGCATGTTTGAGCTAAACACATATGTTATGTATTTACTTTGAAAATCTGGCTAAAATACATATTTAATATGCATTTTCATGAATTCTAATAATAACAATTCACAGATAAATAAGGAAAAGTGAAGACAACATAAAACACTGCCAATAATTAGATATAACCTAATCTTCCCCTATCTATTATTGGAGAAGCTGATCCAATTCAAAAGTGGTGACTTAAATGTCTAGATGTGAGATTTGTTCCTTGGTAATATGTTTAGTGAGAATCTTCTCCACTATTTTAGATCTGCATCAACATATATGATGAGTACAGACTTATGCCCTAAGGAACATTGATGTCATGAAAACTCAAGGGAATTGAAATTGAGCTGTATTATAAGTACATTTTCCTTGTAATTGTATTTATGATCCCATGGCAATCAAGAGTATAACACCTAAAAGCATTAATTGGAATTATGCATATAAATCCTTAGAGTACGATGTGTCTTCAGCCTGATCCATAATAATTAGTTGTTTATATTAGCTGTTGCTACATCAGTGGCAAAGTATGTCAACGTCATCTTGTACTCCACTGGAAAATACCCCTACATAGGGAGAACCTAACTCTGTGCCATATATTGCCTCAGATATAATTCTCTCTTTACCAGATATAAAGCAATCTATACCTTTAATAGGTCTATTCCCATGCTGATTGGCAATTATAAAGGCTGAACTCTTCGTTCTGGAAAGTTGAAGTTTGCAAACAGCTGCCTTCAGAGTAGAATGCAGCATAGTTTATAACTTAACAACAGATAGGAAAAAGTTACTGTGTTATGATAGGTCCCCAGCAGTATCCTCATAAACTTTACAGTATCTTATAATCAGTGGGATGACTTTATTTTTCACAAGGTCTTGATCAATAGAGAAATGTTAAATCGGGGTGTCAAACCTGCGGCCTGTGGGCCAGATGTGTCATGGCTGGCCTCACCCACTCCCAGTTTAGCAAAGGGGGGTGCCACGAGTTTGACACTCTTGTAATAAATGAATGCATGAGGGATGAGCTGGAACCTGATGTCAGCAATTCTACCGATACTCCCATCTTCTTACAAATTATTCAAATACATTCTTCTTTTTTCTTCCCTAGTTAATTGAAAGCTACCCAGAATTGCTAACATGTCAGATGCCTTGATGATTGATAGATAGATAGATGATAGATAGATAGATAGATAGATAGATAGATAGATAGATAGATAGATAGATAGATAGAATGAATGAATGAATGAATGAATGAATGAATGAATGAATGAATGAATGAATCCAATCTGGTTGGTCACTAGGACCAGGGGTTTCCCCCCCCCTGAGCTTTCAGACTCGTGCTGTAGCCCAGGGGTCCCCAACCCCCGGTCCGCGGCCCGGTGCCGGTCCGCGGCCTGATAGGAACCGGGCCGCAGGGCTGGAGAGGAGGAGGAGGGAACAGAGGATGGCCGAGCGCGCCTCCAGCAGCTCATTCCGACGGCCACCGCCGCCGTGCACTTTCCGGGGCTTCCCGGAGGGGCTGGCATGTCAGCTGAGGAGGTAACGTGCCTCATCCCACAGCGAGCGAACGAGCGGGCAGGCGGAGGACTCGAGCCTGCGGCTACCTTAAGCACCGCCGAGGCCATCTGGGCGCCACACACCCACCTCCCTTCCAGCCCCATGTGGTGCCCGGACGGTTTCGGCAGTGCTTAAGGAAGCCGCAGGCTCGAGTCCTCCGGCTGCTCGCTCGTTCGCTCGCTGTGGGATGAGGCACGTTACCTCCTCAGCTGACATGCCGGCCCCTCTGGGAAGCCCCGGAAAGTGCGCGGCGGTGGCCGTCGGAAGGAGCTGCTGGAGGCGCGCTCGGCCATCCTCTGCTCCCTCCTCCTCCTCTCCAGCCGACATGCTGGCCCCTCTGCTGCTTCCCGGGAGGGGGGGGGGGAGATAATGACAGACACACAGAGAGAAAGACTTAGAGAGACAGAAATAGAGAGAGGGAGGGAGAGAGGGAATCAGACACACACACACACAAAGTGACAGAGGTGGGCGGAGGGAGGAGAGAGAGACAGATACAGAGAGAGAGAGAGAGAGAAAAACAGAGAAAGAAAGAAAAATATAAAAAGAAAGATGAATGGAGGGTGGAAGGGAGGGAGTGAAGGAAAGAAGGGGGAGGGAGGAGGAAGGGAGGGGTGAAAGAAGGAAGGAAGGAAAGAAAAAGAAAGAGATGGAGGGTAGGAGGGAGGGAAGGAAAGAAGGGGGAGGGAGTGGTGAAGGAAGGAAGGAAGGAAGGAAGGAAAGAAAAAAAAAGAAAAGGATTGAGGGTAGGAGGGAGGGAAGGTAAGAAGGGAGGAAGGGGGAGGGAGGCAATGGAAGGAAGGAAAGGAAAGGAAGAAATCTATTTTCCTATTTCCTTCCACCTCAAGCTACCTTTTTGGTTAACCAGGTTAAAGATCTATTTTTCTTCCAGTGGTCATTTCAAAGGAATCACATCCTCTGAGTCATTTCCTGGATTCAAACCAGTATCCCAAAGAGTCATGGGCTGCCTTTATATATAACGAGTGCCCATAAATCCATTTTTACCATCTTCAGAAATGGAAGGAAGGAAGGAAGGAGGGAGGGAAGGAAGGACCAGCCAGAAATGGAAGGAAGGAAGGAAGGAAGGAAGGAGGGAAGGAAGGAAGGAAGGAAGAAAGAAAGAAAGAAAGAAAGAAAGAAAGAAAGAAAGAAAGAAAGAAAGAAAGAAAGAAAGAAAGAAAGAAAGAACTTATGACCACTATTGAGCCCAAAATTTTGGTTGCTAAGCAAGACCGTTAAGTGAGTTTCACCACATTTTCCAAGTTGGCCGGTCACATGACCGCTGAGCCACTCCCACAAAACAGGCCACACCTTTTGGCTCTCTAAAGAAATTTCAGTAGTGGTACTGTTGATATTTGGCTCTATTGACTAATACGTTTGCCCACCACTGCCCTAGAGGGCCAAGTGAGCCGACTCCCCCCCCCCCCCCGCATGCGCATGGACCGCCTGTTCCCCCTCCCACCCTCCTCCTCTAGGCCAGCCGGTCCTCAGAATTTTCTTTAAAATGAAACCGGTCCCTGGTGCAAAAAAGGTTGGGGACCCCTGCTGTAGCCCATCTTCAGGGAACTTCTCTCTAGCTGCTAGAGAAAAGATCTTGAAGATGAGCTCCAGCACAAGTCTGAAAGTTCGTAAAGCAAAATCTCTGGTCCTAGTGACCAACCCTGATTGTATCCTGCAACATTATCCTGGGACACATATATTCACCTTCATTCATGAGAGATAATTGAATTATAAAACTTCCTCCCTTTCACCTCATAATGCTACATCGTAGTTTAGTTGAGTAACACAGCATGTTATCCTGTTTGCTTATGCAAAGCTTCAATTTAAAGGCAATTCGACTGATTCATCCCCTTAAACTAAACCTTAGATTCAAATTGGTAAAACATTTAAATAGGTGTCTTTGAACTAATTGGAAGATTTGATGGACTTTTGTGCATGTGTGCATACATTTATTTAATCAAACTTGTGAAGTGAACAAGCCTGATCATTCGAATTACAAATTCAAATTGCTGGACTTGCATCTGCTGAGTTGCACACCCCTGTTTATAAGGCAACAGCCCCAGCTTTGTTCTTTGGTAATTCCTGGTACAGTTTGTCTGAAAATCCTAAAAGCCATAACACTCAGACTGTACCAAGGTACAGGAATATTTATTTATTTATTATTTATTTATTTATTTAATTGGATTTATAAACCGCCCTATCTCCCCGAAGGGACTCAGGGCGGTGCACAGGAGACAATAAAACAATATTCAATAAATACAGTACAAAATAATTAAAATGAATTAAATATACAAGCCTGTGCTAAAATAAATTTAAAACCCTACTAAAAACCATCTTAAAATTATGCCAGGCCAGCCATCTGAAATAAGTGAGTTTTTAGTGTCCGGTGGAAGAGGCGCAGGTCCGTGATTGTATGGAGGGCGGGGGGCAGGTCGTTCCAGAGGGCGGGGCCTGCCACGGAGAAGGCTTTTCCCCTGGGCGCCGCCAGCCAGCATTGCCCAGCCAACGGCACCCTGAAGAGGCCCACCCTGTGGGAGCAGACAGGTTGAAGGGAGGTGTGTGGTAGGAGGCGATCCCGCAAGTAATACAGGAATCGACTGTCCCATTCATAAATATTGCATTAAATATTGTTTATTCAATTCATGTATGAGCTATATCCGCTAGGCACATGATAGCGAACCTATGGGATGCATGCCACAGGTGGCACATGGAGCCATATCCGAGGGCAAATGAGGCATTGCCCTGTGTCAGCTACAGCATGCATGTGCATGGTAGCAGCTGATTTTTGGTCCTTCGGAGGGCATGGGGAGGTCGTTTTCACTCTCTCCAGGCTAGAACCTGGTAAGGGCAAAATATGGGCCCAACAGACCCACCAGAAGTCAGAAAAACAGGTTGTTTCCAGCCCCTGGGAGGCAGGGGAAGCTGTTTTGTCCTCCCCAGGCTCCAAGAAAGCCATGCGTGCATGTTTGGGGGTCAGTGGGGGGAGGGTTGCGCGTGCATGCGCAGGTGGGCACAACTCAGAGGGGGCATTTAATTACAGATGTGGGCATGCACATCTGTGTGATAGCATGCACACACACACCTTTGGCATCCAAGGGGAAAAAAAGGTTTGCCATTACTACACTAGGCATTTGTGGAGATAAAACACATACAGTATAAGCAGTATGGAGAAAGAAACCATTTTGAGCCATTCCCTGCTTTCTACAGTTTTCAAGCCTGCCATAAACAGACAAACTGTCAAGGGTTGCTGAGTGGGAATAAATCTTTCCTAATCCTACTTTGGGAACTTTAGGTTTTCCTTGAAAATTGTATTATCTAAGGGTAGATAATTGTATTATCTGAGGGCTAAAAACATGCCATGCCTTTCATATGCAAACACACAATTATGCTTTCTATATTAAAGCAGTCCTGAGTCTTCTTTCGAGATAACATTATTTTAGAAAGCTTTGAACCTTCATGGGATTGTTTCTGGGGTGGGGGAAGAGATGTATCTTTTTTTGCCTATAGAAATGATGCCCTGGCATTTTGCATTAGCACAAACTGGTGCTGATGCACTGAGACTGAGCCGCCTTCGTCAGGATTCAAAATGTGAGCCCAATCAACAAGAAAACAATAAGATATGACAAAGGAGTGTGAGACTGTAACATGATGCACCTCGAGGGACACCTGCATGGAAAGGAAGGGGGGGAATTATATGCATTCAGTAGCCTAAGGTAAGAATTTTTTTATTTCACCCCCTAATGTAATAAAATATGATAATAAAAAGGCAGAGGGGCTGAAACAAAACATGTCGGTTTTTCAATATGAAAACAATCTATAAGGTGCTGCCTAGGATGGCATAATTTTCAACCTTATAGAATACAATGAATAGCTAAACTATATGAATATTTGTTTCTTAGCAGGAATTCTAATTTTGGAAAAAAAAGATTTTTTTTTTAAATTGCATATAGGTAAACCATTACTAGATTTACTGTTTGGGAACAAAAGGATGATAGGAGATCCAGCATATTTATACGTATCACTCGCTGCCCAAATGATGCAGTTGTTGTTGTTTTTAACTCTGATTGTGATGTATTAAACTGGATAAGAATTAATTACTAGTGGCAAATTACCATGCTTGAGTGGGAACTCTGAAAGTCGCCACAATCTGGATGTAAGCAAGTTGTAGAAAGCTAAACTAAATGAGTGCCACTTACAAGCAAAATAAAATTAAATGAAGAACATTGTTTCAATTAAATATGATCCAAGCTAAATCCCAGAGAAAGTTGAGGATTTTTCACATTCATTTATTTTTATGCAACAGTTGAAGTTTCTGCTCAGGTGGGACTCAACTATGTATGTATCAGATTGACTTATTTTCATTTTTTTCTAACTGTAATCTTTAGCATACTTGTGTCCTTATGATCACACTATGATGCTAATTCTAAAGCCAGCAACTGCTTAAGTAGTTTCCTGAAGTCAATTATCAATAATGTAATATATACATGGATTATATCCCAAAAAAAGGGAACATTCTCTTAGAAGACTCGAAGAAACTCATTCTCCAGCATTGACAGTGTTTTTCTAATATTTGTATTGTATTTGTTTTCTGTGGTTCTGATGGTTGTTGTAATAAAAATGACAGGTTAGGATTCAAACATTACGGTAAAATCAGTATACATGTATATTTCTGAAAAGGAAAGCAGAAAAGAAGCTAGAAATTGTTACTTCAAAATAGAAATGCATTGTAATAATAGTTGAATTTATTAACTTCTCCCTCTCCCCACAGGGACTCGGGGCGGTGCACAGGGAGAATAAAAGCAATAAATATACAAAATACATACCAATTTAAAACAGATTAAACTAATTCCTGTGCTAAAATTGTAGTATGTAAAGACTATACAAAACAATATGATTTTACATTTTTAGCCACAAGTAGTCTTATGGTTGTTTTATTTTTATTTTTTAAATTGAATGAAAATCTAATATTAAAGTATCTAAGTTATTAAGTCCATTTTTCTGCATCTGAAAGTAGCTAGGATCTAATTTCTCAAAACTGTGTATCAGCCAGAACAAATGACACTGTGGCAAAGTTGTCTTCAATCTTACAATGATGGAAGATCATTTCTTGAAGAACGATCTTCTTTGTTAATTACAAATCATACAAAATAATAATTTAATTATATTCCCATGAATTATGGATCTTCAAGGAATATTAAAGACCATTTGTGGCTATAATCTCTTTCACCAAGCAGAGATAAGACCTTGCTTATTAACCGATCCTTGTTTTATTTAAAACATGTCAGAGATGTCTTTTAGGTCAATCAGGCAAGATAACAAGCTCTATCAAGCTTGGCAAAAACAATCCAATTAGCATCAAATGATATTTATGAAGGAAGAGGACAGAAGGATATAGAAACAAACACATGTTATATATACCACACTGTGATGAATGCAGCATTTTCATTTAACTCCTGATAACTTATTAAGCAAAATGACCAACATTTTATTATTTATTTAAGTCACCCATCTCATATTCATGACTTTGAGCATCTTACAATTAAAACATAAACAATACCCCCAAAATAAAAATAAAACAGCCATATAAGCAACACAAGCATTAAAAACAATTAAACAATTCATGACATACAATACAATCCCTGAGAAAGCACAATAATTCAAAAAGGGTTCATCAATTTTATGTGCTCCACACCACTGTCTCATCCCCAGGGCAGATGGCAAAGGAAGATCTCCAGATCCTTTTAGAAGGACACCTAGGTGAGGGCTAGCCTAACCCTGGAGAAATGATGTTCCATAGGGCAGTTGCAGCAGCAGAAATATAGAGGAGGTTTTTTAAATACAATTGCTGCATGACAATAAGTTTTGAAATAACTAAGGTCATCCAGAACCTAAATTGCCTTCATTCCTATGGCTTCTATTTAGATCAATTTCTCAGCCTTCATAGCCTTATCTCCTAGAATTCCCAGCCATGCATCTTAAAGTTATTGCAGTTAGTTTCTTTGTTTATCAAGGATAAATCAGAGATGGGTTGCTCCTAATTCGGCCCAGTTTGGCCAAACCGATGGTGGGATTGTGGCCTGGGACCCAGAACCAACAGCAACCCAGGCTTGCAATGCCCCCGAACCAGTTCCTCAATTTCTAATGCCGTTGCTGTGATGTTTCTGCGCATGCACAAAACAATATTTAGCCAACTACGCATGCATGCAGTGAACCAATACCAACTGGCATAGGAACCCACCCCAGGAATAAATAATAATCATTTTCTAACAATCACAATTAATGTCATAAGATTTTAAAGAACAGGATTTATTTGCTTTACAAGCAATTCTGAGCCGGTTATTAACAAATTTAAAAATAATCATGAACACAATTCAAAGACTGACAACCAAGGACCCCAATCAATAGACTGCAATAGCCTTTAGAGATACACTAACTCTACAACATGACCAGTGCTCACAGGAACAGACAGGTTTTTAGTTGTATACAAAAGACCAATAGAGTTGGGGCCATCCAAACCTGAGGAAGCAAGCAGTTCCATAGGATTAAGAAGGTACTGTATACTTCCTGGATCTCATCAGAAATCATCGCTTTATAAAAAAGATTCAGAACATTCCAAATATGTTGAATCTGTTGGGGAAAATAAGATTAATGGGACACAAGCAATCCCACATTTACTTTTGTTCTATGCTATGAAGAGCATTGTAGATCACAACCAACACCTTGGATTGTATCCAGAAGCTTAAAGCCAATGTAGCTTGCAAAGTAACAATGTTCTATGGCCATACCAAGACACATTCATAATTATTTATAAACTAGCAGCAGCTTCTAAGTTTTTCAAAGGAGTGGAATACATTGCAGTAATGCCATTGGGAAGTCACTAATACATGAGTGACTGGACCAGAGCCTGTAGAAACAGGTGCAATTACAACACAATATGAAGCTGTGAAAAGAACTTCCTGGCCATGGCTTCTGCCTGATTTTGTTCTCCTTTCTCTCTCTTTCCAACTTCCACCCTCTCTCTTTCTCTCCCTCCCTCCCTCCCTCCCTCCCTCCCTCCCTCTCTCTCTCTCTCTCTCTTCTTGTAAATGCCACTCTGAGTATCTAACAGTACATTAAAAATTATATCAAAAGCTCTCAATGACAAAAATCATAAACGTCGCTGAGAAAAAAAATCCAATGTACCCTCAGCTGTAATATCTAACCTCACAACCCTTATCTGACACACTTCCATATCTAGTTTGATATTCCCTAAAGATTTGCTATGGACACATCAAATGCCAAGCACATACTTACATGGTAACTAAATAGATTTGCATACATATAGAGTGATATGCCACCTGGGCTTCATCTCATTTCTGTTGCAATGGCATTTAGATACTCCAGCATTGTAGCAAGCTCAATAAATTTCCATGCAAGCCAAAATAAACTTCCATGTATAACTCATGGACTTCAGGACAACAGGCATTACAGAAACCTAAGATGTTACAGTGGTATTGCATTTTGGTTGAATGCTATATAAAATATTAATGCATTTCATTAAAATGGCTCTCACTGCCTACTCCATGCTTTCTCATTTTAGCACATGCTTTGCATTGAAAAGGGGGTCATCAAAATAGTATATCACCAAGCAACATTGAAGTGTATGGTCTGATCTCAGGCTGATCCCAGGGAAACCTACTGATAAAACGTATATGCTGTCCCAATATAGCTGTACATTAGGAAGAGGAAAGCAAAGCCATGCATGTTAATACTAGTTGTATTATAAGATTATAATAACAGTATTTTACAACTCAGAATTTATTTCTACTCTCGCTCTCTCTTTCTCTCTGTGAAAAGTAGGAAATATCCTGTAATGTTTACAGTATGGCCCAGACTAGATTTCATATATGACTAATGCCTTGGTGGCAGCTATTCTTCAAGTTTATTTCTACTGCCCATTACAATATGAGCTATTCTGATTTAATGGCTATCAGCTGCCAACATGCAGGATACTCTATTTGGCACCAGTTTCAAAATAGTCTTCAAAATCAGTTCTAAGTAGACTGAATTATAGTAATTTAAATGCAAGATAACCAAGTCATGAGTAACTATCACCAGGCATTGCCTGTGGTTAGAATTTTGCAAACTTAAATTTTGTGTGCCAGTCATGACTATTCCTAGATTAGGAGGCACTCCTCAAGGCCACACATACCTTGGTCAATTGGACTATCAATGTGTTCTATATGGAGCTGCCCTTGAAAGCATTCAGAAACTTCAGCTGGCCAGAATGCAGTGGCACATACCGTATTGGGCAGACCACAGTACATTCCTATAACCCCACTGCTACATGAAATGCGCTGACTTCCAATAAGTTTCTGGGTGCAATTCTAGATTCTAGGGATAGCTTTTGAAGGTAGTCATCTCTTTGGACTCTACTCAAGTAACATATAATTACTTGGCGTAAAGTAACTTTTTTTTTTTAATAATACACACAGACCATTTTGAACATTTGAAATTTGTGTCTAAACTAAACCTGTGGAAAAGTTGAAAGGGATGCTTCCCTGTGATGAGGCTTTGAGTGAAACATCAAAGGTGCTTCATGAAGCAACAGAAACTCCTGCTTCTTCAGAGTGGAATAAAGCCACTGTGTTGTTTGGCTTTGTATTCCTCTGATCGTGTCCTCTGGCACATCATCTGCAGAACCATATTCTGGCTTCTGAATGTGCCAGAGAAGGCAGTCAGAGCAATGTAAAGTGCTTTGATGAGATGAGTAGCAAAGTACAAATTGCAGCCAATTTGCACAGGCATTATACAAACAGAAATCATTATTGGTCAAGCACTATCCTAGAGTGCAGTCCTTCCCTAATTACAGAAAAGTCCTCTAAAAATATTATGTATTTTAAGTCTCTATTCATAGCAGGTAATGATGCTCTAATCCAAATATCATTTTAGCTTGACAATTATAATAGAAAAGAAGGTACATGCTGGACATGATCTGAATAAGCCTTATTATTTTCAATGAGAATTATTCCCAAGTAAGTATGATTCCAATTCCAATCCAAAGGAATTAATATCATAGCCCCCACTTATTTGGAGTAGCTTCACCAAATATTAGGAAATAAAATGGTAAGACAAACTTAATATAAAGCACATTTCCCATATGCAAACTGAAAAAGGTGCAATTTAAATGTGTTATTTTCTAAATTGTTAATGCTTTTCTTTATTAGTAAAGCAGCAAACAAAATTATGAATATTAAGTAAACATAACATACATATAGAGATTATAAAAATAGCTTTAGTTATGTATAATTTGAAAAGTATGGATACATAAAGGCATAAATGAATGAAAACATTTTAAAATGTTAGTGTGGGTTGAGTTTTTTGTTTTTGTTTTAAAACAAACACCGATATAGGAAAAGGACAAAACAAATATTTCTAAAGATTGGAAAATGAGGAAGTAAACAAACCCAATATTGTCAGCTTTGTCCAAGCTCAGTGTTGATGGAAGGGTGGGGGGTACACTGAAAATCAATATGAAATACAATTAATGTGTCCCCAATTGATTGGAATGGAGTTTAAGCCTGAATAACTTTAGTTAGATTGGAGTCCTGGTGTGTTTTTAAAACATAACATTTACAATACAAATAATATGTTGCTTTTTCCAGGTGGTGTGGGAAAAAAAATACAAGATCTAGTTCTATTAAGCATTTGTAAACAGCAACATCCTAGGAGAGAGGTATATTTAAGTTTCTCCCCTTTATTGCTATTTCCATGGAGCTCAATGTTTTCTTCAAATCATTATGATTATTACACTCAGTCTCAGCATTTGACACCTGCTGTTTAAAAACTTACCAACAAATGTTTCAGAATATAGACATTAAAGAGAATAGGAGGAAAATAGTAAAATGTAATAACTTAGTTTCTTATAAATGCTTTTTACGTAAACAAACCAACAGAAATCAAAATGTAGATGTTGATAATATTAAATTTAAAAGCTTTGTAGCCAAGGACATATAGCACCCCCTAACAAAGATGCAAGAGGATTTAATTTAACCTTTTTTTTCAGCCGAACAATATATGTTTTGTACATTTTGAGGATTAATATGCAAATGCAAACACACTTCTTCACATTTCATAACAGAATTTCACACTGTGTAATATAAATCTGAATAATATCACTTGAATCATAGAGGACGAGAGTAGAAGGAGCCTTTTAGGCCATCAAATTTAAATCCTTGTTGAGGGCAGTAATCCAGATTAAAAACTCCCTGATAGATGGTCACCTCACATTTGTTTGAATGCATCTGTTGAAAGGGAGTTCTAATTGGTCCCATAATTGAACTACTTACTGCATTCTTGTAGTTTAAAAGCATTATTCTGTGCCTGTCAAGTGCAAGAAACCAGGAGTTGGAATAGAGTTCAAAAATACTATAAATTGATTCCATTCTACCTATGCACAAGACTCTGAATCCAGCTATTTGATAAGTACCATCCTAAATCACACTTGGTCATTCTAAGGATAAACATGTGTGATATTGACCCTACTTCTCTCTACTTCTTATAAGATTTACTTCTTTGATCTTCCTGGTTATCCTTTTCTGCAGGTATTTCCATTTTCCATATTCTTAAAATCTGATGCTCAGAATAGAACACAATATTTAAGGCTGGATCTGTCCAACACAGAATAAAGAGGAAATTATATTTCTGTAATGGAAATGTTATATTTTTATGACTTTCACTCTAGTACCATGATGACGAACCTATGGCACACACGTGCCAGAGGTGGCATGTGCACTATCACCAGCTTTTCTTTTGGTTTCCAGTTTTGGTTTCCAGCCAGCCGGTCTTTGTGGGTGCCGGACAGGGGTGGGTTTTAGGCAGTATGTCCCGGTACAGGCGTACCAGAGCCAGCCCAGAGCACCGGATACCAGTGCTCCAGAGGGCCCGCCTGCCCTCCCTTGCTCCTTACCATACCTTTAAATCTTTAGTGCTTCCTTGCACACACACAGCACATACAGCGCCTGTGCAATCACGGAAGCTTGTGGAAGCTTCGCAGGTAAGTATGATGCATGCATGCACTGTGCGTGTGCATGCACCACATGCATCCATGTGGGTGACACTGTGGCCATTCCAACAGTACCTGTTGAAATGGAATCCGGAATCCACCACTGGCTCCAGAGCTCAAAAAATGGCCTGAAGATGGCCCCAAAAAACAGCCTGAAAGTGGCCCAAAACCAGCCTCAAAATGCCCCCAAAATAGGCATCCATGTGTTGGCCAGCTGGTCTTCAGGTTTCCAGTGCTTCAGCATGTGCACATGAACATGCATGCATGTGCATTCTGGTTTGGGCACTTGGTGCCGAAGAGGATCACTATCACTGCTTTAGTACATATTATCTATCAGATGATAGCATTGGTACCATAGCGATTGTGGTGTAGTGGTTAAGGCTTCAAGATAGAATCCAGGCG
The DNA here is from genome assembly GCA_039707465.1 of Rhabdophis nuchalis. Taxonomy (NCBI): domain Eukaryota; kingdom Metazoa; phylum Chordata; class Lepidosauria; order Squamata; family Natricidae; genus Rhabdophis; species Rhabdophis nuchalis. The sequence goes on along the minus strand of CM077643.1, from coordinate 59,978,767 downwards.
ATCATGAGTTTTAGTCCTGCCTTAGGCACAAAGCCACTTGGAGTGGTTATTATTTCTCTCAGTCCTAGAAAGGAGGCAATAGCAAACCACCTTCTGAAATCTTGCCAAGAGAACTGCAACAACATATCCAGGTTGTTATCAGGAGTCAACCTGCACACACACAAATAGACACACCATGCTTTTGTAAAAAAAAAGAAGCACGTTCTCATTTGCACTTGTTTTACTCATGGCTGTCATGGGTCTTAAGAAAGAACTAGCCTTATTTTCATATTTTTCTTGCTTCTTATCAGCTTTTCCACTGTTATTCCAATACATCCTCAACTTTACTGGTTCATTTCCCCAACACTTAAGAGATACTGAAAGGACTAAGTCTTTCAAATTGGAATTCAACCAATTTTGCCTACCACATGTATGCATTGTTTGAATTTCTATCTATTTACATTTTTCAAGACTTGCTAAGCAGCTACTGAATATCTCAATATTACTGTATCTCATTATGCATTGTGTCCAGCACTATTTTTGATTGCTACTAATTATTCAATCTTCTGAACATTGAAGCCCATTGAAGTTTTCTCTCTTCTATTGTTTTCATAATTTTTTCCAATTGACCTTATAGCTTATGAAGTTTTACCATCAAGTCGTTTTTTGGCTCTTAATGACCATATAGATGTATGTATAATTATTATTATTATTATTATTATTATTATTATTATTATTATTATTATTATTATTATTATTATTATTATTATTAATTATTATTATTGTTGTTGTTGTTGTTGTTGTTGTTGTTGTTGTTGTTATTATTATTATTATTATTATTATTATTATTATTATTATTATTATTATTATTATTATTATTATTATTATGTACCCAACCTAACCCCTCCAAAGGTGCACTCAGCACTATAATTGAATCTACTCACCTTGCTACTCACTTCTTCTTTCCTTCCACTTTTCTGGAATTAGAACCTTTTCCAGGTCTGAGCATGGTGGAACCTGGCAGGAAGTGAGCTCTAGACAGGAGTGCAGTTCAGAAACAATAACAGAGTGGAAGGGACCTTGGAGGTCATCTAATCCAACTCCTTATTCTTGCAATAGACATATACTATTTCTAATAGATGGCTGTCCAGTCTCTTCTTAAAAGTCTCCAGTGTTGGGGCACCCATAACTTCTGAAGGCAAACTATTCCACTGGTTGATTGCTAATCCATTGCTTGTTCAATGATTCCCCTATCTTACACACTCGTCAGAAAGATGTCCTGAAAGCCTCTCTGAATGCAACAAGCCTTTTTGCTAACCCTGGAAGACAAGCATATGGTACTAGCCTTTCTCCCTTTGTGTGCAGTTGAACCTTTGAGCTTTTCTCAATATTCTGCTCTATTTTAATTATTCTGTCAATTAACTTAAAAAGGGTAAGGAGATGCTACTAAGATCAGGCCAAAATTCTATTTTATCCAGGTGCAGTTCAAGGTTCTCGTTATCATCTTTGTCATGAAGCCAGGTAATTTGTGAAACTGCTTCTCTCTCCACATATCTACCTATCAGATCTGGTCAGATAGGGTATATAGATTCCACATCCCTTCCTTAAATGTTGCTATCTTCATGGCTGCTCTTTGGAACAGCCAAATCTCCTTCCTGAGATTCAGAGGCCCCTGCCTATTAGCCTTCCAGAAGGCAGTGAAGATTTGGCTTTTCACCCGAGCTCTTCACCATGGCTTAGAAGAGAAGTGAGCCCAGCCAATATAAATGTAGAGTTGGTGGCACATTATGGGACTGTGGTGGCATATCATGTTTTAGTATGGTTTTTAGGGTTATATTCACTTTAGGTTTATGGAATGTTGTTGGGACGCACCTAGATGCCTAAGATAAGCAGCCTTGAATGTTTTCAAAATAAATAATGAATCCCCTTTTCTTTGTATCATTCAAGCCGTGGTTAATCCCATAGTAGGAGATGAGATCTATATTTCCTTCCCATGTTTTTTCTTGGTGAGTGTTATTGAAAAGTATGCCACTTTAGATCCCAAAGCCATTCGATTTAAGCTTTTTTTAATTTTTTTTTAATTTATTTTATATACCGCGTCCTCTCCCCAAGGGGACTCGGAGCGGTGCACAGGGAAAAACTAAAACACATAAAATATATACATGAATAAATACAATACCTAAAAATAGATTAAACCAATCGTCCCTGCACTAAAATCCCCATTAAAACTAATCGTTCCCTAAAAACCCTAAAGGAAGAGACTACCCTAGGCCTACCCTAACCCTAAAGGAAGAGACTACCCTATGGTACCAAAATAAATTTCTTCCTTAATCTATAGCAATTTTGGGTGGAGGATGGGGAGAGATGTTGTTATACATCCCTCTCTTTTTGATTGCAAACAAGAAACACTAATGAGCCTAATGCATCTTACATTTTAACCATAAGTAAAAAAACAACAACCAAAAAGCTTCCTCACCTCAGCAGAAATGCTTGCTTGATAGATTACTCTGCATTATTTGATAATAAAATTAAAAGCAATTTCACTGAAGATGAAATTTGACTTCCATTTTTATTCAGAGGTGACAAATCAAGCCATGCCATCCACGTAAATATGTTTTAAGTGTGTTAAGTGGCTTTGTGGTTCAAAGCATGTACTGTTCTCCTCCTCCTTGCTATATCCTCTTAAAATATTTCTTTTGTCCTTATTTACAACTGGATGATGTATTGCTGGTAGGGTAATACTAACTCTGCAAAGTTTTATGATAGGTGCTACATTATCTGAAGCAAAGCCATAAAATGTATTGTTCTGATAATGACTTGTTAAGACACTGTGCCATTCTTGTAAAAATGACTGTTTTCAGCCCTAGTCAAAGCCTCTCCCCTCCCCAAATCCACCCTCCTGCTCTGCAACTCATTTACAAACATATTTAAACCTCATACTGTAGGAATGATATATTCTTAGGTGACATTATATACCAGAGAGGAAATAAATTCTGGGGAAGAGATGGAATTAAAAGGTTCAGGCTTTTCTATTCTCCTACAAAAAAAAATATAATTTTTAAAAGCTGAATGTAGTCATCTACATTTTAAATTCAGCTTGAATTATTTGTTAGCCTAACACTGGGGCAGACAGCCATTTTTAATGTGGCTTCAATTTCTTATTACTGAATCTGGACAGAACATATCTCTCTCTAGAATATGAGGAAGGAGGGAGGGCAGGAGGGGGGGAGGGGGGGGCAAGGGAATGACTGGATTGGGAAATGGATGGGTGAGGTGGAAATGAATGAAAATTTCTTTGAGGAAGGATTATTTATTTATTTATTTATTTAAAAAGTTTCGCCTTGACTTTTTACCTGCAAATGGATACATCTATTATATGAGTATGAATATCAATATATATACACACACGTAACAATATTTGCAAACTTCTCCCAGTTGATATTTTATCATTTTGAATCAATCTGGAAAAAGAGAAATTAATCTATTCATTTACCACTAGCTAAAGAGGAAATGATTTTTCCTATAGTCCACAGTTTCCTTTATATTAGGCTACTGTTCGTAGACAATTCTATCATGGATTTTGCTAGCAGTGATTTGCTGCTGGGATGAACATGGAACTGGAATTAAGCTCAGCTAATGTTTGCCTTTTCCGGGAGGGAGGTGTTGGATATATTTACTTTCTAAACTTTATGTGGTTACAAGAAGTTGTCTGTATAAGTGCATAAATCTAGCTTGATATCATAATTAAACTGAATCTAATCACAGCATTTGCCTAGTCAAAGTGAGTCACAACAACATAAGTGCCAGCAGTATCATTCTACTGAAAAATTATTTAGTTTGGTAATTTAAAAGCACTTAAGGATTTTTATAGTTATCTGCTGAAAAGTAATTGACTAGAAAAAGTAAAATAGTGGCAATATCAGCATCATGTTTTGAAAAGACAACAATAAATTTGGATGGGTCATGTGCTACAGTAGGTAGAAGGTCACAAAGCAGTCAGAATTCTTAGCTTTATTAATTAAATAGCAAAATGTTGCATTAATTCCATTAGAACACAAGTAGGTACCTGGTCCTGCAAAACAATACTTAACTACAGTTTCCATGCTGTTTTATAAATATCTATGCTAAAGGTAAAGGTTCCCCTCGTACATATGTGCTAGTTGTTCCCGACTCTAGGTGGTGGTGCTCAACTCCATTTCAATACAAAGAGCCAGCACTGTCCAAAGACATCTCCATGGTCATGTGGCCGGCATGACTAAATGCCAAAGGTACATGGAACACTGTTACCTTCCCACCAAAAAGTGGTTCCTCTTTTTCTACTTGCATTTTTACATGCTTTCAAACTGCTAGGGACAAATAACAGGAAATCACTATGTTACGCGACACTAGGGATCCAAACCACCGAATTGCCAACCTTTCTGATCGACAAGCTCAGAGTTTTTTTTTTCTTGGACTTGATGTCACATATCTGTAGTATAACATGTCAAATGACATGCAAATGCCATCTTAAGCCATTCAGACTCTCCAATCTGGTAAAGCATCTTTAAAATTATCTAATATTTACCATTTGGAGTCTTTAAAATAATCCCAATCTCAAAAGGATGCATTTGGATACCTTTGGCAGTAAATGATAACAGATATAAGATGTTTGTCTTTTTGCTGATTTACCACATATATAAATAAATAAAATAAACGGGTCATGGGAAAAATATGATAAATCAACTTGAAATACTCAGTAGGAATTTAACCTGCTGCTACACTAATGCTTAGCTTCCCTGTGAGAGGAGGCTTCCAGCTAAAATAAGATATTTCAGCAAACTTTGTTCCAAGCAAAGATCATAGAAATAAACAATTTCTGTAAGGCTATAGCAGTCCTGACAGGATTCAACCAATCTTTAAGGATATCTTTCAGATAAATAAGTTGTCATGCTAAACCCTTATCTTTTTTTTCAGGCTGTATATGAATATTTACTGGACTTTTTCAACATCTTAATGTTGAGGGCCAGGAGTGAGAAGGAAGTACAGCATGCTAATAAAAAAAAAAGGCTAAGGTCTTATTGTACTGATTTTTGAGAGAGTGGAGGGTACTCAGTACTTTGCAGGAGTCTTTTCGAAACTCTAAAGATCAAGCCGTTATGCAGAGCAGGAAAAATTATGCAGTGATTGCTCTTGAAGTTAAATGCTAATAAACTGGAGGAAGTTCAGAGATTCAGAGGTCTATTTGCCTTGCCTCCAAAAAAAATCACAAAGTTTACCGGAGAAAGGTTTAGCAAATAATTATTTTTAAAACTGAGATTGCGTTTCAGCTTGATCATCTTTCCCATACCCTACTGAATCACCTTCTGATTTTCCCATTTGCTCCACTCATAGCTTTTTAATCTTAATTCAAATTGTAGGGCAGGTTTTGTCAAACATAAGGTGATCCTCCATACTATGCAGCCATGGAATGAAGGAAGTTTTATTTATTTTATTTTTTTCAAGCATGTATAAGATAACAGATAAGATATAAAAAAACCTCAGCCTGAAGATGGCGAGTGAGACCTCTCCAAAACGTTGCAAAGACAATCTCAATCTAACACGGGAAAAGACCTGAATACAACAAGACCCTCGTAACAGATATAAGTATAAACATGATTATGAATACAGGAAATGGATACGAATAAGTGTGGACAGTAGGACAGGGACAGTAGCAGTGGTGGGTTTCAAATTTTTTTAGAACCTACTCTGCAGGTGTGGCCTATTTTGTGGGCGTGGCTTGGCAGTCATGTGACAGGGTGGGAGTGGCCACCTTTTAAAATGTGGTGAAACTCATTTAACAACGCTCTTGCTTAGCAACCAAAATTTTGGACTCAATTGTGATGATAAATTTTCTTTCTTTCTTTCTTTCTTTCTTTCTTTCTTTCTTTCTTTCTTTCTTCCTTTCTTTCCTTCCTTTCCTTTCCTTTCCTTTCCGTTGGGTCACTGGCAGCGGCGGGCCAGATTTACTTCTAGGTACGCCGGTGGAACCCCCTCTCACCGGTTCTCTAAATTTCACCAACCGGCTCTCGCGAGTAGGTGCGAGCCTGCAGAAACCCACTACTGGACAGTAGGCACATTGGTGTGCTTATGCACACTCCTTACAGACCTCTTAGGAATGGGTTGAGGTCAACAGTTGACAGTTTAAAGTTATGGGGGTTTGGGGATGAAACCACAGAGTCAGGTAGTGCATTCCAGACATCTTCTGTTGCTGAAGTCGTATTTTCTGCAATCAAGTTTGGAGTGGTTTACCTTAACTTTGTATCTATTGTGTGTTCTTGTATTGTTGTGGTTGAAGCTGAAGTAGTCATTGACAGGTAGGACATTGTAGCAGATAATTTTGTGTACTATGCTCAGGTCAGACCGAAGGCGGCTAAGTTGTCTAAGCCCAAAATTTCAAGCCTCGTAGTATAAGTTGCCCTTATAGCCAGCCAAATTCTTGTACCATGAGAAAGCCAGAGCTAGTACACCCCTAGCAGTCGGCTACTTGGCCTTTATTTCATTATCTCCAGGGGTAAGAAATCTCACTCTCCCTTGTTATCTTTTTTTTAGTATTAAGTTGCCACAGCAATTAAAAGTATTCTCTGAGTGTTCACTTGAAATCTATTTTCTTCTATTTCAACCTCTGCTCTCAGAGCCATTGGGAAAGAAACAGCATCTTTGTATTCATATACTGCATGTGACAGTTTTTTTCTGCTTCTGATTTTGGGGTTTGGGGTTCATTGTTTATTTATTATTAAATTTATATGCTGCCCAATAAAAACACAATGTTTTTATTGTTGGATTGAAAGTTGAGCAGAATTTGATTTTAAGATGGACAGCTATACAATTTATTTAATCAATAAAAACAAACATTCTCTTTTATCTCTTATACACTGAAATCTCAAATTATTTCCATCCCAAAGTTCTCTTTTAAGTACCTGGCTATTAAGTGGCTATTACTTAGAGAAAAAAGAAAACCAACTATAAAGTATAGTATTTACTTTTGGGGATCAAAATTATGATGGAAAGTCATCATTATACAGTATTTCTAGAAGAATTATAAGTTTTGGGTTTTAAAATCTCAAACGTTATATTGTTTGCATTATTAATAGCATAATCGGTGATTTGTTGTTATCATGATTCCATATACTGGCGTAGATACTGTATATAAATTAATATCATAGGTAATAGCCACTTTTAAGCATGTAAATTAGAGCCACAAACAGATTTGGGCTTTTTTAAGCAAATCCTTGTAAATGTTCCCATCTCTGCATCTTTCAAAGTCATTGTCACTTCATTTCCTTTTAGTAACTTGAACTTTCCAATACGCCCAGCACCTGTCCCTTTAATATAGCACACAGGGTTCTTTCCTCGATATTGTACATTATCCTCATTAGCACATATCAGTCAAAAGCACTGTTAATTAAACTGGCAAGATGATTACACGCGCCCCCATGTGCCTCCTCAGAACATCCATTTGCCAAGATATATATATATATATACCAGTACATTCTCCCTTATCTGAAATGGGAGGAGGAAGCGGCCTTAAGTAAATCTGGTTTTCTTATATATTCTCTAAATAACTTCCAAGTATACTGTTTTCTTTGAGGTAGGGGAAAAAAATCCTACATATCATTACCACTTGGCCCAAATAAATAAATGCAACATTGACATCAATCTGTAAAACTAACACATGCATATTTGATCTAGACAAACACTGCCTAGAAGATGACATTCCTTTTTATACTCCCTTACAGACACAACATTTAAATTAGAGCATGCCACCCTTCGACTGTGTACTAATGAGTATCTTGTAAATAATTGATTACAGCTGGGTGAAACCCTATGGTTTTGCGCTTCTCCAAATGTCCATGGTAATAATCAAAATCAAAATCTTTCCCAAATTTCCTCCAGGTATAGTCTATTTTTTGTAGGAAATCTGGACCCACTTCTGCCTTGCTGATTTTTTTACAACTGTGCCTTATTTCCTCATAAAGTTTTATTATTTTATTTGGCAAGCATTGGCAATCTTGTATTCCAAAAACTTAAGGCAGAGACAAAAGATTTGCTTATTTGAAGCAAGCACAATATTCTTAATCTTTTATATGGACAACATTGTAAAATAGTTTTACAATTGCAAACAGGTATCTCCCATAGCATAATTTTCTCATATATTTCTATCCATGAAAATCTGAATTTTTAGTTCAAATTTCACCATCTTTCTCCATCTTTCTCAAGTATTTTCCATCCATATATGAAGAAATGTGTATCTGTGGATTCGTTATTATTTTAAAATGAACCATTTCTCATCACTCCTTATGAGTTTGGATAAGCTAAGAAATTGCATTTTTATAAACATTACATAGAGTCTTATATGAGCTGGTCTTGTTGTCAGTTTGCTTTCAAGCCCAATTCAAGGTGTTCCTTATCCCCTTTAAAGCTTTAGTGGCATGAGTCAGGGCTATCCGAGGAATCAACTCAGTCCAATAGAATTGGTCCTCCATACTCACTCCAGCAGAAGGGGAATGCTGCAGACCACTTCAATCAAATTATTCTGGCTGGCAGCATCCAGGAGAAGAGCCTTTTCTGCCATGGCTCCTACCCTCTGGAACTTCATGCTCTTTAAGGTAAGATCTGCCCCCACCCATTTTGCCTTCCAAAAGGCCACAAAACCTGATTATGGGACCCTGATAGGAGCATTCTGTACTGGAGATACTTAGTGGATTAAAAAGAAGAATCCATCTCCAACTTGTTGCATACTGGTTCCTATCTTAGCTACTTTTTATTTATGTCAGTATTGAATAGAATGGAACAGAACAGAACAGAACAGAACAGAACTCTTTATTGGCCAAGTGTGATTGGACACACAAGGAATTTGTCTTGGTGCATTTGCTCTCAGTGTACATAAAAGGAAAGATACATTCATCAAGATTCATAAAGTAAAACAGTTAATCATAATCATAGGGTGTAAATATGCAATCAAATCCTATTAGGAAACAATCAATATAAATCGTAAGGATACAAGCACAAAGTTACAGTTAACATTTTAATGTTTTATATTGTTGTTTTTATCATGTTGTAAGCCACCCAGTGTCACTTGTTATTAATATGGGCAGCATATAAATTTAATAAAAATAATAAAGAAAAAATAAAGAAATAGGGATTGTTTAGATATGTGTTATAAAAAAGTAGCAACTGATGTCTAGAGGCACAGGAATAGATGTAAGAGGATAGCACATTGCAAAATTTAAATAGCCCACGTCATTTTCAAGCATTTTTTAGCATGAACAGCAAAATGTAGCAGAAAAATCTCTAAAGTAATAGAACACTTGGAGATGGACCAATGTGCATATCTAAGTAGCATTCTTTGGTCTGCAGATTGAGAAATCCCATGGATCAATTGATCAGTTTTCCCAATATGATATATTATGTTGTTGTTTGCATTTCTCTCACACACATTATATAAACATTTACGCAAGTCTATGATCATTCAGGGTATAATTTTATTTTTATAGTTTGAATTGGAGTCACATTTCTTCCCTCAAACAGGTTCTTTAGCATGCTATCTCAAGATACCTGCTGCTTGAAGCTGAGCAGAAAATGTCATCCTCTCTTACCTCCTCACTCAACTCAAGATGCAAAGTAGTGTTTTGGAACCAGAAGAATACCCCCTCCAGGCTAATGATATGATAAATAATAAATCAAATCAAACTGTTACCCTAACAGTTCCTAGGTCCTTGATTAGGACTCGAGCTGTTGAGCTACCAACCAGCTCCAAAGGCTGTGAATATCACCAAAGATTAACCACAGAATACTAATAATAATAATAGGAGGAGGGGGAGGAGGAAGAGGAGGAGGAGTTGCACAGAAACTTTGCATCAATGGATATCCAAGCCAAATATCTTTGAGAAATGAAACAGCACTATTTCAATCCAAAGGGATTGAAAGCTTCATCTTGTTCAGTAATAGCAGGTTTTGCATGTGCCCAGAATTTGAAATCAATAATAAGATTGTCTCTCCCTACCTCAACTCTCAGTGAAAATACAGCAATATACTGTAGCTCATTGAAGGGGGATCAATGAACCATCACCTGTGGTTCACATTCCTCCTAAAAGATAGAATTGGATGGCCTGGAGGACCAGACGTTGCTCAGATAAACTAGCCAACATGTCTTCACATGTATAGTGTAGGATTAGACCTTTATAATTAAATCTTAACAGATATATAGTCAAAATAACATTCCTTTCTCAGAGAGTCCAGGAAATCTTGCCCTGCATCTGGATTTCAATCTCCAGTTGGAATGGTGCCTGATTGGGTAATGTGATGGATATGTGGGTGCTGGATAGGAAGTTGAACTTTCACTTGGGTAGAGAAAACCTGGAAGCTTTCAGAGTTGGGTTTTCCCAGATATGCCAATATGACATCTCTAATAAAGTGGAACTTTGAGGAAACTTAAGCCTTGAAGTCTTCTTTTGTTAGGGGTGTTACCTGGAACCCTGACATTAACCCAAATCTGAAAGCACCTATGGTGTTTGTGTTCACAGTTTAAATCTGTGTTAACATTCCACAGAACCAGAATTGGGTTATCTGAGCTAAGCAACCTTACCTGTCTAAAGATGTGGCCATTCCAAGAAATTCCAATCAGTGTTTGGAATAAGACCTCATACTAATTACAGCAGTTAAAGTTTCCTCTTTTATCGTTGCATCTTCATTATCAAATTTGTCTCACTGCTTCATTTCTGCCTGCTGGACCAATGTTAGGTATAAGAAACCTTTTAGGTAACTGCCTGCCTGCCATAGGTCAAGTCTTTAGAAACATTCTAGAGTCAGGCAGCACCCAAATCAAATCAAATTAATTAAATCAAATGTTTTAACTCTCTTTATCCATAGCTCCTAGAATTATAATGCAGGAGACAGATCCAGGATATTTATCCTCTTTGATTTTGTCCTTTTCCACTGTCATTTCAATTCCATCTCACATATATTACTGAGAAAGCATTGAAAATGATAGTTGGAAGGAAGAAGGAGGTAGCTAGGTTAATAAAGGAGCAAGGTTCCAGGAAAAAGGAGGAAGTATTAGAAGGTGGAAATGAGGAAATAATAGCTGCTACATAGAAGGAAGGAAGAAATAGAAAGGAAAAATAGATTTCAGGAAACAGCAGATGTGTGGGCTTCAGAACAGAGAATGATAGAGGAAGATCTTTATATAGCAGCATGAATATCCTGCCAAACTTTCAATAAATGTCCTATAGCAAATTATAATCACACTAAACTTCTTTTTAAATTATCTAGAAAACTCTTACCATGTGAGCACAAAATATGGACAGCTCAAAAAAGTAAGCTTAATAATTGATAATCACAGGCACTAAATTGGATTAAGTTACCACACATCTCTTCTTGCATTCCCATTAAAAAAAAAAAAACAGAACAAAAAATGTACTTGCCCTGTTACTATACCTTTAAATAAATCTTAACAGCACATCATCATCAACAAAACAGAATCATTTCTTAAAGCCTTACTCACTGTGGCTGGTTGAAAAACCATAAAATAAGAAGCTTTTGAAAAGTTACTAAACACAAAGTCTACCGAACACTGAAGACCACAAGTTCAAGTCTCACCTTTGGCATCAAAGCCAAAGCCAAAGCCAAAGCCAAATGCGTCTTTGGACCAGTCACTCTCTCACCAACTGACCTCACAGAGTTGTTATTGTGAGAAAAATATTATTCAATAATCTTTCAGCACTGTACTTACGTTCAAAAGCAAATCCTCTCTCAAGATTTCCTACTGAATTCAAATCTCAAACATCGCTATTGTTCTTGGTTCTCTCTTCTGAATATACTTTTTCCCCCTTTGATTCAAAAAAGTAATTCTAGTTAACAATTGGTTGTTTTTGTTGTACCCATTTATATTTTTATAAATTCTCCCTTTCCTCATGAAGTTTGGGCTTTCTTAATACTGCTGTTTCCTCATTCTTCCTCCCTATGTAGATATTGCTGAATGAAAGAATTCTTACATAGAAAGCAAATTCTATTTGCAGATTTTTTATGTAGGGTTAATACACAGCCTATGTGTTTATTATTTAAGCTATTTACTTAATATAATTATTGTTTCTTTTTCAAACAAGAAGAAGTACTGATTCTTTTCTGACAAAGTAGTATGTGGAACCAAAAATGCAGTGCAAAATAATTAAAAAGATAAGAAACTTCTGGATAAGTATTTTTAAAAAGTGATAGGTGGCTCTGTGTTAATGGTTAGAGCAGGGGTCCCCAACCCCCGGTCCGCGGACCAGTGCCGGTCCACGGCTTCATAGGAACCGGGCCGCAGGGCCAGCGAGGAGGAGGGAGCAGCCCCCTGGCAGAGGATGGATGAGCGCGCTTCCACCAGCGCCTTCCGACGGCCCAATGCACTTTCCGGGGCTTCCTGGAGGGGCCGGTATGTCAGCTGGGGAGGTTATCCCGCAGCGGGCGGGCGAAGGACTCAAGCTGCGGCTACCTTAAGGTGCCACCAAAGCCATCCGGGTGCCACACGCCCACCTCCCTTCCAGCCCCGTGAGGCGCCTGGACGGAGCTCGGGTCCTTCGCCCGCCCGCTGTGGGATAACCTCGGCAGCCAACATGCCGACTCCTCTGCTGCTTCCCGGGGGGGAGGGAGGGAGAGAATGACAGACACACAGAGAGGCAGACTTAGAGAGACAGAAAGAGAGAGAGAGGGAAACAGACACACACACACACACACACACACACATACAGAGTGACAGAGATGGGTGGAGGGAGGAGAGAGACAGATACAGAGAGAGAGACAAAAAAACAGAGAAAGAGAAAGAAAGAAAAATAGAAAAAGAAAGATGAATGGAGGGTGGGAGGGAGTGAAGAAAAGAAGGGGGAGGGGGAGGAAGGGAGGGGTGAAAGAAGGAAGGAAGGAAAGAAAGAAAAGAAAGAAATAAAAAAGAAAGAGGGGAAAAGGGTAGGAGGGGGGGAAGGAAAGAAGGGAGGAAGGGGAGGGAGGCAATTGAAGGAAGGAAAGGAAAGGAAAGGAAAGGAAAAGAAAGGAAAGGAAAGGAAAGGAAAGGAAAGGAAAGGAAAGGAAAGGAAAGGAAAGGAAAGGAAAGGCAGAAATCTATTTTCCTATTTCCTTCCACCTCAAGCTACCTGTTTGGTTAACCAGATTAAAGATCTATTTTTCTCCCACTGGTCATTTCAAAGGAATCACATCCTCTGAGTCATTTCCTGGATTCAAACCAGCATCCCAAAGAGTCATGGGCTGCCTTTATATATAACGAGTGCCCATAAATCCATTTTTACCATCTTCAGAAGACCAGCCAGAAATGGAAGAAAGGAAGTGTTGAGTCCCCAAGCCTATGTCCCAGACAACTCGTCTGGTAACCTATGAGTCACCGCATTCCGGAGCTGAGCCAGCAGCTGCAGTGATTAACAGAGACAAGCTGTCTGGAATCTGTCTGGAAAGGAGTTACAATGTTGCAACTGCTTGCTAGGAGTTTCCTGCCTGGTAACTCTATATAAGAGGTTGCCAGAGAAGAAACCTTGCCAGTTGAATCTTGTGTGTGTTGTAAATAGTGTGAATAAACGTTCCTGTTGTTTTGACCATGCCTGAGTCGGAATCCTTTGTCTGATCTAACACTGGCGACGAAGGTGGGATTCAGGCCGTGGCCTTAGAACGCAACGGGTAACGAATACTTCAACAACAGAGCGCAGCGCGACGCACAGCCTCACCATGGCTACGGCGACAATGCCTCCGTTTGCACCGTTCGACCCGATGAAGGAACAATGGGCTTCCTTCTTAGCCCGGTTCGAGTGCTTCTTGATAGCCAGCGACTACGGCGAACTCGCGCCTGCCAGGAAGCTGAGCCTATTCCTCCAGTGCGGCGGCCCTGAATTGTTTGCTACCGCCCGAACCATAGCAGCACCCGCAGCGGTGCACGAAGTGCCGTGGGACGATCTCCTGGGCCGCCTGAGAGCACACTACGCGCCGGCGCCTTCCCGCATAGCGCATCGCTATGCATTCAGGCAATGTGTGCAACAGCCGCAACAGTCGGTAGCCGAGTTCCTGCAGAAATTGAGAGCGACCGCAATCCCCTGCGAGTTCCCTGCTGGCTTCCTGGAGGAATCCCTACTGGAGCAGTTTGTATGCGGCGTAAGAGACATCCGCCTAAAGCGCCGCTTGCTTTCAAAAACTGTCCTGACTCTCGAGCAAGCGGTGGAAGAAGCACGTGCGACAGAATTGTCGGAGATCTCCACATCCGACATGGGCCGCGCGCGCCCTCCTCTTTTCCCCACTCCGCGAGCGTGTCTGGTAGACGAAATAGCGCCGCTGGATGAGCTGGAGGAGGATGACCGTGGGGACTGCATGAGGGTGACCGGGCGCGTGCCGAATCGCGCATTCACACCGCAGCAGAAGTCCGGGAACTGCCTAGGCTGCGGAGGGGCCCACCAGAGACCAGAGTGCCCATTCAAGGCATCGGTGTGCCGCAGATGTGGCAGGAAAGGACACCTAGCAGCTGTGTGCCGTGCTGCCGCTCCAGCGACAACGCCAGCTGCCGCCTCCAGAACCGTTCCACCAGGACAACGAGGGTCGCAGAAGCGTTCAGGACGCTACCAGCCACAGCCGACCGACTGCTTCGCGCTGGCGGAGATGCCCCCAGCTCTAAGCTACGACCAGGCAGAGAGTAGGAGACTGTCAACAGTGGTTTGCTTAGAGGGGGTGGGGGTAAAAATGGAAATAGATTCAGGGTCCTCTAGATCACTCATGTCCTGGGCGCATTTAGTTAAGCTTTGCCCCAAGCTCAGGAAGCAGGATCTCGGCCCCACGGCGACGATCCTGAAAGATTACCAGGGCTCACAAATTCCCATTCTAGGTCTGCACAGAGTGAGAGTAGACTACGGCCCCTTCCACGGATCCCTTCCCATCCTGGTAGTGGCCAAACCCCTAGCTGCCTTGATCGGATTGGACTGGTTTCCAGCCTTGGGACTGTCAGTCCAAGGAGTACACAGCGTGCCAGCCAGTTCTCCGGTAGACGAAGTAATCAGAGAGTTCAACGACGTCTTTGATGGCAGCTTAGGAACATACAAAGGCACTCCAGTTTCCCTAAATTTGGACCCCCAGGTTGCTCCAGTCCGCTTGAAGGCCCGCAGGCTGCCGTTCGCGCTGAAGCCCAAGGTTGAAGCGGAATTGGATCGATTGGTGGCGCAGGGCGTGCTCGAACCCGTCGATCAGGCGAAATGGGAGACCCCAATTGTGGTCCCCCTTAAGCCCGATGGGTCCGTGAGGATCTGCGCCGACTATAAGTCGACGATCAACCTCGGGCTTCAGGCGAACCCATACCGGTTCCGGTGGTGCAAGACCTACTCCACTCATTGGGACGAGGTCGAGTGTTCGCGAAACTGGATATGGCGCAGGCCTACCAACAGCTCCCGGTGGATGACGAGGCTGCGGAAGCGCAGACCATCGTGACCCACCGTGGGGCTTTCCGCTGTCGCCGTCTCCAATTCGGCGTGTCCGTAGCCCCGGGGATCTTCCAGAGCCTCATGGAGCGACTGCTCCATGGGCTCCCTGGCGTTGTACCGTATTTTGACGACGTCCTGATTGCTGCTTCCAGCATATCAGAACTCGCCAAAACGTTACGGAAGGTCCTCAGAGTTTTCAGGGGCGCGGGTTTAAAGTTGAAACGCAGCAAATGTATGTTTGCTGCGCCTAGGGTGGAATTCCTGGGTTTCATGATTGACGCCCAAGGAATTCACCCAACCCCCTCCAAGGTCGAGGCCATCCAAAAGGCCCCCACTCCTGCCTCCAAAACGGAGCTGCAGGCATTCCTCGGCCTTTTGAATTTCTACGCGCCATTTATTCCCCATAAGGCATCGCTAGCCGAGCCGCTGCATCGGTTGCTCGACCGATCCGCGGCCTGGCACTGGGGCAGCCGCGAAGCACACGCGTTCGTGGCTGTCAAAGCCATGCTCACGTCAGATGCGGTACTAGTCCAGTACCATGACAGGCTTCCTCTGACGCTTGCGTGCGATGCCTCCCCTTTTGGCCTGGGGGCTGTCCTTAGCCACGTCTTTCCAGACGGCTCGGAAGCCCCCATTGCTTTTTACTCCCGGACAATGTCTCAAACGGAGAGAAACTACAGCCAAATCGACAAGGAGGCTTTGGCTGTAGTGTCCGGGATTAAGAAGTTCCACAATTACCTCTATGGGCGGACCTTTTCTGTTGTCACGGACCATAAGCCGCTCCTTGGGCTATTGGCCGGTGACCGTCCGACACCCCCCATCCTGTCGCCCAGGATGACCCGCTGGACGGAATTCCTGGCAGCGTATGACTATACGCTGCTATACCGTCCTGGCAAGCAGATAGGGCATGCTGATGCCCTAAGCCGCTGCCCTCTCCCGGGGCCGGATCCGGCCCCTGTGCCTGCTCTCTCTGTCCTGATGGTCGCGGAGTCGGACTTGCCCCTGTCCTCTTCCGCCGTTGCCGCTCACACCCGCGCAGACCCCGTCCTCGCCCAGGTCTGCCGATGGGTGCTGAGGGGCTGGCCTTCGGGCAGTGTGGCTGAAAACCTGCGGCCTTACAAGTCACGCCAGCTGGAGCTCTCGCTCCATTGCGGGTGCTTGTGTTGGGGAGATCGGGTCATCGTCCCTTCCCCTCTCCGGCACATGGTTCTTCAGTCGCTCCATGCCAACCACCCAGGCATCGTCCGTATGAAGGCATTGGCCCGGAGCTATGTCTGGTGGCCCGGCATGGACGCTGAAGTGGCGGAATGGGTGGCCGCCTGCTCCTCCTGCCAATCGTCCCGGCCGGCCCCGCCGGTCTCCCCGCCGAGGGAGTGGGACGCCCCCAGGTGCCCATGGTCCAGGCTCCACTTGGATTTCGCGGGTCCCTTCCATGGCCAGAATTTCCTCGTGGTGGTGGATGCGTTCTCACGCTGGGTCGAGGTGATTCTCATGGCTTCCACCACAGCGGAGAGCACGGTGCGTGCCTTGCGCCGTCTGTTCGCGACCCACGGGTTGCCGGACGTCGTTGTGTCCGACAACGGACCCCAATTTCAATCCTCCACCTTCTTGGACTTTCTGGCCACCCAAGGGATCCGCCACGCGCCGGTCGCCCCTTATCACCCGGCGTCTAATGGACGCGCGGAACGAGCCGTGCGCTCAGCCAAGGAAGCCTTGGCCCGTTTGGATAAAGGGGACTGGCAGGCAAGGGTGGCCACGTACCTTTTGGGACAGCATGTCACACCTTGCCCAGCCACAGGGAAAAGCCCCGCGGAGCTCTTGATGGGCCGACACTTGCGGACCACTCTGGACAGACTGCACCCCGATTACGACGGGTTGCAGAGGGGCAACCTGCAGATTCCCACTCCTCGTTTATTTGAAATTGGGGACCTGGTTTGGGCAAGGAACTTTTCAGGGGAGCCGCGATGGATTGCCGCAACCATTTTGGACGTAACCGGACCCTGTTCTTACAGAGTCGGCCTTCAGGATGGATCCGAGTGGCGGCGCCACCTGGATCAACTGAGGCGCCGCCTGCCCGAAACAGCAGTCACCACGCCAGGCCGTTCCTGCCCGTTGGCCCCCGTTGGGCCGTTGTTCTCTGCTCAAGCCGAGCAGTTGTTTGGAACCCCGGAGTCCCTAGCCGGTCCAGACCTCGTATCGGCGGGAACAGCACGGGGAGACCGCCAGGACCTCACAGCCCAATCTGACTCTCAGCTGGGGGCCTCGCCCATCGGGGAACCACCCTACCAGAATAATACTCGCCAGCAAAGGCCAACTACCTCAAGCCCGGTCGCCACGCCACCTCACCTGGACTTGCTAGGGTCGGCATTGCCGCCTACGGCGACTCCACCTCCGAGGGCAGGCCGCGATGATGTAGGCGAAGGCTCCGTGTCCCACAGGGAGGAGCCTCCTCAAGAACTAAGGCGGTCAGGGCGGACCCGACACCGCCCCGCCTATCTGAACGACTACGCGTGCGCATGTACTGTGTTGGACAGAGAACCTAGACACATGCGCATTGACTATGGGGGAAGGAGTGTTGAGTCCCCAAGCCTATGTCCCAGACAACTCGTCTGGTAACCTATGAGTCACCGCATTCCGGAGCTGAGCCAGCAGCTGCAGTGATTAACAGAGACAAGCTGTCTGGAATCTGTCTGGAAAGGAGTTACAATGTTGCAACTGCTTGCTAGGAGTTTCCTGCCTGGTAACTCTATATAAGAGGTTGCCAGAGAAGAAACCTTGCCAGTTGAATCTTGTGTGTGTTGTAAATAGTGTGAATAAACGTTCCTGTTGTTTTGACCATGCCTGAGTCGGAATCCTTTGTCTGATCTAACAGGAAGGAAGGAAGGAAGAAAGAAAGAAAGAAAGAAAGAAAGAAAGAAAGAAAGAAAGAAAGAAAGAAAGAAAGAAAGAAAGAAAGAAAGAAAGAAAGAAACTTAGGACCACAATTGAGCCCAAAATTTTGGTTGCTAAGCAAGACTGTTAAGTGAGTTTCACCACATTTTCCAAGTTGGCCACGCCCACCGGGTCACATGACAAAACAAAACAGGCCACACCTTTTGGCTCTCAAAAGAAATTTCAGTAGTGGTACTATTGATATTTGGCTCTATTGACTAATAAGTTTGCTCACCACTGCCCTAGACGGCCAAGTGAGCCGACTCCCCCCCCCCCCCGCGTGCGCATGCGCCATCTGTTCCCCCTCCCCCCTCGTCATCTAGGCCAGCCGATCCGCAGAATTTTCTTTAAAATGAAACTGGTCCCTGGTGCAAAAAAGGTTGGGGACCCCTGGGTTAGAGGACTGAATCACTAAGGTTTTCAGATTATTTCAAGCCAAAAAGATGAGATATTTATAAGATATAAAAAGCAGGTGCTCGTTTTGACGAATTTCTCACACACCTCTAGTTCAGGAAGCATCTTGCTGAGTCTCCAATAAAAAAAAATTAGGCCGTAACAGGAGTAAGATATTCAAAACTATAAAATATATTTTTAAAAGATACAGATTGGCCCATAGACAGATTATTTGAAGCCAGGAGATAGTAAACATTGTTCCTCAAACTCTACATATTATGAGATGTAAAACTCACTGAAAGAAGATATCAAGTATACAACAAGCCAAAAACCAAACAAGAGAAGCCAGCCACAATGATTTTGTAGAGATGAAAAGAGCACTAAATGGCAAAAAAATGTAAGCTGTTTAGTCATTTAGCAAAAGACTCTAATCAAGAGCAGCCAAATCAAATGAAAAGAATAAGTATGCAACCAAATGAAATTTACATGAAGAGCAGAAAGTGACTAGTTTGAGAACACTAACAGAGCATTCCATTTTCCATTAAATTAATGCTGTGTTTTAAAGTTTCTTTTGCATTTGTTTTTCAATTTTCCTTCAGACTGATAGAAAGGAAATTACCTTTTTTCCTCAAAGGAAAAGAAAATGCCAGTGAAATTATTTTGAGTAGGAAGTGGATTTCTTTGGTTTACCTTTTAGGAGGTAACTAAATTATCTGTGTGAGTCTACCTTCCATGGTCAAATCATCTTCCCAGTGCTCTGTATCCTCTATAGCTTTTCACATTTCACTTGTGAAAAGACACTTCAATAGAATTCCAGCCATAATGATTTTTTATGATGAAGAAATGGAGACCATCAGGGAGGATAAGCAGTGTATAACAAAATATAAATAACAATAAAACCGCATTAAAAGAAAGTGTAAAACACCCTGAGAATAAGGTAGAAAAACAAAGGCTCTTTTTTTCAGAGAAAGAAAACAAAAACTAATGTATGTTGATGGGTAGAAAGTACCACACAGTTCATATTAGGCTCTTGATAGCAGAAGATAGTCTGGTTAATAACTTTGGCCATTCAGTGTCCAACAGGATAACCTAACATCATATGTATCTTGTATCTGCTTACAATCCACAGCTTTACTGCAGCTAAATTTGACTGTTATTAAGGCTGATGTAGCTTTATCCCACAACATGCTGATAATAACATATGGTTACACTAAGTCACACAGTTGGTCCACCCTTGTCATTTTCTGTTTGCAACCATTCCCTGAGAATGACATCAAAACAGTCACCAGGAAATAGACATTATGATCATCCAATAACTTAAGAAAAGTACATCACTTTCTTAGTTAATATTAAGTATCATCAAATCTTAGTTTACAGAGGTATAATTGAAAAGTAGTTCCTCTGTGAAGGAAGAAAACCCTTTGAATAGTTTTAAATCATGCAAACTTATCTTCTTGGGCAATTAGAAGAAATAGCAAATGTTCTTACATTTTACCGAAATTTTGTTCTTGAAAGACAAATATGTTATACTAACAACTGGTACATAACCAGAATAAATTTCCCTCTTTTGAACCTGTTCTCTAATCCCACCTAGGTAGACATCTTCCATATCCCTAGGAACCTGTGCTGGAACTAGTTCAATCTGTTCATGTGGTCTAGAAATTTAAAACTGTTGTCGGGGTTTGTTTTTTTCCTCCAGACCTTGAACACCAGGGCTTAATTCTCTTCTACTCCCAATTAAAAATAATAGGTTGTGTGATATCATCACTTTGAATTAATTTCTACACCCCTCTGCAATTTAAGTGGCTGCACTACAGCTGGTACATTGCTTGAATTCATTCATTTCTTACAAAACCTGCCAAGGCTCAATCTTGCACAATTATCTGCAATAAAGATTGAGGCACCTATAGAAAGAGATTTTTCCCAACATAGGAAAGCAGCCAATTTTACTGTACAGTGACTAATACCGTTGGATCATTAATATATTTTTCAGTCAGTATATTCATAACTATAACTAAATTTGCACATTAAATTACATTGGGCTGCTCCAGAAAGCAGCCTTGCAGTTTTCATGACAGACAGAAATAAAAGGCAATGAAATTATGCTGATTTTTAAACATAATTTTCCAGTAGTTTAAGAAGAATAAGTTTTTCATTTTAAAAAGCCAGCAGGATCAGCAGGCAACTAAGTTCTGTTTTAGTTGAAAATCAGTGGGAGGGAAATATAAAGCCATATTTTTTTTCTTAAATAGAACTGGATCAGCGGCAAAGCTAACAAGTTGTAATCAGCCCTGATTTTCTCCCCCAAATGTACTGTATCAACGAGGTACTAAAACACACACACACCACTATACAACATGACAATTGCAAAGCACATTATCTTCATCTGTTGTTATTGGATAGGGATTTTTTTTAATGTCGTGGCCCTAATCCAACTGTGTAGTTAAGCCAGAAAACAGGCAATAGACTATAGGACAATGGAAAGAACAGAGAGAAGCAATGGAAATTAAATCTAGTCCTTGCATTCTCCCCACTATGTCAAGCATCAGAAAATGCTATTTGTGCAATACCTCAAAGTTGACTCAGCCTTACATCCTTCTGAAGTCAGCAAAATGAGGACCCAGATTGTTGGGGACAATATGCTGACATTGTAAATCATCCAGAGAGTGTTGTAAAGCAGGGGTCTCCAACCTTTGCAATTTTAAGTCTGAAGGACTTCAGCTCCCAGAATTCTCCATCCAGCAAAGCTGGCTGGAGAAGTCTGGGAGCTGAAGTCCTTCAGACTTAAAGTTGCAAAGGTTGGAGACCCCTGTTGTAAAGCACTATGGAGTAGTATTTACACCTAATCCCAAAGGTGCTTTTTCAGGAGGCAACTGGACACTTCTTCAGCTCTGACAGGATAGTGAGGAATGGGAGATTGTGTTGTGTTGTGTTGTGTTATGTTTGTTATATTATATTATATTATTAATATATAATATAAATCAGAGGTGGTATTCAGCCGTGTCGCATCGGTTCGCCCAAACCAGTGGCAGTCATTTCCTGGAGGCCAGAGAACCGGTAGCAATGGTTGGCTGGCCATGCCCCCGAACTGGTTCCCCTGTCACTGGTTGCCCTGCCCAATGCTCACCCTGCCTCACCTTCACAATGCTGGTGGCTGGAGTTGGTGGCCTTGGGCCACTGCGAACACCCCAACTGCTTCCGGTGCTCCATGCAGATGCAGGTGCTCTGTGGGGTCCTCTACTACACCATCTTATGAGATGAGCTGGCCCAGGTGAGTGGTGCTGCTGGGGAGGGATGTTGGAGAAGAGACCGCCTGGCCAACCATGACCCCCATGGGCCTCGGCAGGGTTAGGGCTAGGTTAAGAAAAAATCCTGAGGGGGATCTTCGCTCACCTTTCACCCACTGCCTGGAGCTCAAAGTGGTGAGTTCCAAGCAACGGCAAAAGGTGAGCGAGGATCCCCCTCAGCATTTTTTCCCACCACTGGTGCAGGGGCTATGCTCGCCAGATGGCCCACTGGAGGGCCAAATGAAGGAGTTGAGGGTGAACTCTCAGCGCTGTTTGCAGTGGCAGGAAAAAATGCTGAGGGGAATCCACACTCACCTTTCGCCCACTGCGTGGAGCTACAAGCAGTGGGCGAAAGTTGAGCAAGGATCCCCCTCAGCAATTTTTCCTCCACTGGAAAAAGTGCTGGGAGCTCACTGCCACCACCTGCCTTCTGGAGCACCAAGAGGTGGAGGGCATTGGGGGGAGCTGATCTTGCCAGCTGGCCTGCCGGAGGGCCAAGCAGAGGAGGTGGGAGTGAGCTCTCAGCACTTTTTCCAGTGGTGGACCTAGCTCACCTTTCACCTGCCATTGGAGTTCCAAGCAGCGAGGGGGCAGTGGCACAGGGTCTGCCCTCACCAGATGGCATACCGGAGGGCCAAGCAGAGGAGGTGGGAGGCAGCTGCATTATCTGCAAGCACCTAGGAAGCCCAGCAGCCAACGCAGCCATAGCCACTCCCGATGCAACTGGGAGGCAGGCACCAAAGGGGCCGCACAGATGCCCCATCCTGCCGCAGTGGGGCTTATGCCCAGGCAGGCCAGCACTGGCAGAAGGGGCACGGGCAGTGGCAGATGAAGGACCAGCATGTGCTGGACAGCACCACAAATCAAAGAGCAGCAAAAGCACCGGCGCTTCGCCGTTGCTCCGCTCTGTTGTTGGGCCAGGAAGGAAGGCTGCTGGCCCACAGAGTTATTGAGACAGGGAGCCAATAAACTGGACCCACAACCAATTGGGCCATTCAGCTTTTGTTGGGACTTGGAATGCTCCCACCACCACTTCTTGGAAATTTATCTCGCCTCAACAGCAGTTCCTGAATGGTAAGATGCTTGGGGAGGAACATGAGCCAGTCCTGGAGTCTGGGGAAGGCTCAGACAAGGGCTCTGCATCAGAGGCAAAGAGAGGGCCAGGGCCATCTGGGAGTTACGTGCTGCCTCCAGAGCCTCCAGAGCCAAGCAGCAGTCAGGCAGAGGAACAAGCTCCCCTGTTCCCATTGCGTACAGGCGCAGAGCTGCCAGAAGAACAGTTAAAACAGAAGGGACGACTCGAGAGTAAGGTTTGGAGGTAATTGGCCCCTCGCTTGGGACATAAAGGAGGAGCAAAGGCACATGAGTCTTTGCAGGAAGCAACTTGGTTCATGCTGGTCAGTTTACCTTCTGAAACTCCATTTTGACTCTGTTCTATATGGCCTGCGAAGCTCATTGCTACTTTAGTCTTTGGCAGCATTTTCAAAGAAGGTAAAGGTGGGTGCTTATCAATCTTATCCCAAAGAACTTTGGCAGCCTGCTGTAGAACACTTTCCAACTACTTGGACTCATTACCAGCTGTGAATGAATATAATTCACAGCTTTTGAATAAAAAGAGGGTTTTGGGACCTAATTGTGTGCTTTTTACTGTATCAGATACAGTAAAGTTCAGAACAGTTTGGGAGACTCAATTCTGGGTCTGCATCTTTGCTGTGTTTTAATTCTAATGCACAGTGTTGTTCCGAATACAGTAATTGGTTGTTGGATATGATGAGAAAGAAAGTCCTAGGACTTGGTGTAATTTATAGAATCCGAAATTTATGTATTTTATTTATTTTATTAAATTTATACCCCGCCCTTCTCCTTGCAAGGACCCAGGGCGGCGCACAGGCAATATTAAAAAAACCCATACAAAATACAAAAATATTATTAAAAAACTATTAAATTATATCCCGTGCTAAAACCCATTATAAAACCCTAAGAATTTAAAATTTATCCACATTTAAAAGTCAGAAAACGGGGGTACCAGTAGTATACCAGTAGTATACTTTGATACAGGCTTATGACCACAATTGAGTCCAAAATTTCTGTAACTAAGTGAGACAGTGAAGTGAGTTATGCCCCATTTTATGACCTTTCTTGCTACATTTGTTAAGTGAATCACTGCAGTTGTTAATTTAGTAACACGATTGTCAAGTGAATCTGGCTTCTCCATTGACTTTGCTTGTAAGAAAAGGTGATCACATGACCTCAAGATGCTGGAACCATCAGAAATATGAGTCAGTTGCCAAGCATTGGAATTTTAATCATGTGACTGCATGGATTCTACAACAGTCACAAGTGTGAAAACTGGTCATAAGTTATTTTTTCAGTGTTGTAACTTTGAATGGCCATTAAATGAACTGTTGTAAGTCAAGGACTATCTATATATGATCATTGCAGTGTCCAGAGGTGCTTTAAACACTTTTTACCACCTTCTGGTAAGCAAAGTCAAGGGTGAAGCCAGATTCACTTAACAACTGTGTTAGTGCTTTAACAACTACAATCATTTAACTTAACAACCATGGCAAGGGTCCCTCTGTGGGAGACGGGTGCGGGATATAAATACGATAAATAAAATAAATAATAAGAAAAGTTGTAAAATGGGGTAAAACTCACTTAACAACTGTCTCGCTTAGCAATGTATATTTTAGCCTCAATTGTGGTTATAAATCAAGGACTACCTTTCCTTTAGAAATTTCACAGGGCCATCAGTTGTCCATACAATCACAGCATAATACCATTGATTCAAGACCTGGACTCACTAGGATTCTCTAGCAAAGACTGCCCTTTAGAGGGCATGACCACCAAGCCACACCCACCATCACATGATCACCCAGCTATGCCCACTCAGTCACATGACCACCAAGCCATGCCTGCCAGTCACATGGCCACCTAGCCACGCCCACCCAGTTGCATGGCAACTAAGCCACGCTCACCATTACGTGGCCATCAAGCCACACCCACAAAATAAGCCACACCCACAGAACAAGTATTTAAAAAATGAATACCACCACTGATACAAATCCTTCCATTCCCCACTATCCTGTCAGAGCTGAAGAAGGTTCTTGGATGAGAAGCAAAACGTCTTCAAAAGAAAAAACAAAAAAGTCCAATTGCCTCCTGAAAAAGCACCTTTGGGACAACTATGACTTGGATCACTGAGAATCTGTACAGACTATTTACATCTAAGTGCTATTGCTATTGCTGTACCTGTAGACTTGATATCCACACAAGAAAGAAATATAATAGTTACCTCAGAAATATCAGTAGAATATTTGGGCAAAATCCAGGAGTCCACCAGCAAGTCTAATTTCCTATACTTTGAAATTGCTTTCTAAAGAATTGGATTTTAATAAAATCACAAAATCACAAATTATCATATGGTGTTGTGGTTGCAATATTTTTTTTTCCAAAATCACCATTCACTGACGTGTCATGTCATTGACTTGTATTCAACCCATTCTTCTATTGGTTAAACAAAGCCTATATAAAATAGCTACATGTTGTGCATACATGTTCATTATACACAATAGAAATGTTGTATAATGACACACACAATATTTCTTTATGTTATTTAGCATATAACATCTATGTCAGGATTCCAAGTAACACCCCCAACTAAGTAAGACTCTGAGGCAAGCATTTTCTCAAAACTCCATTTTATTAGTGATGCCATATTGGCACATCTGAGAAAACCTGAACCTGAAACCTCCCGGGTTTTTCCCATCCAAAGGAATCTCAAAGTCCCTTTCCCTACACCCACATGTCCATCACATGGTCCAATCAGGTCACCATCCTAACTGGAGTTATTTCCCAGTCACACCTCTCCAGGTACAAACATCTCTGACTCCCAGCAAAAGAATGTTGTTGTTATGGCTATAAACCAGTAGTGGGTTGCAGGAAGTACACCCCGGTTCAGGGATACTGGTGCCTGCCAGGAGCACCGGGTACCATTCCGGTATGGTGCTCCAGAGGTCCCACCCACCCACCCATCCTCCTTACCTGTATTTGAGCTGTTCGGTGCTTCCACACATGCGCACGGTGCATATGGCACCTGTGTAATACTCCACTGAGCAGCTGGAGCATGGCGGAGGCTCACAGAGGTGTCGCAAGATGTAAGGGCGCATGCGCACACTGTGTGTGTGTGCACTGCACATATTCATGTGGTGTACGTTGGGCCCCGTTACACCAGTTGCAACAGGATCCAGAACCACCACTGCTATAAACCAACCCCCTCCCGGTTCTCACAGCATGCCCATCCACCAAGAATGGCAGCCCTGAAGATCTAAAGAAAAGGATGGTCTCCAGGCCTGACAATCTATAGATTTCATGCAATCTAACAAACCTTTGGCCTTTACAATATCAGTATATTGCCTCCAACAATCTGAGTCCTCATTTTACTGACCTCGGAAGGAAGGAAGGCTGAATTAACCTTGAGTCATGTCAGGATCGACATGCCTTTAACGACTCAGCATGGTAGGCTGTATTTTTTCACTACAAGTTCAGAAAAGAACTTAAGAAACAATATGCCAAATGCCTCTTTGGACACATACACTCATTTCTCAATCTTTCTGGTTTTGATGAACACTTCTGAGCATGCTCTCTGTATATAGATTATATACACTGTAGTTTTTGAAAAAGTGCAGAGAACCTTGGGGCAAGATCTTCTGACCTTAGATTTTGTCAGTTTCTTGGAGCAAAAAGCTCTTGAGAAATTTCAGGAAAGCTTATGAGAAAGAAAATGATTAAATTACAAGATGAAGTGAAATTAAGTGTATTGATTGCTAAATTAAAGTGATCTTGAATTCACAATATCTTATTAGATTGACAGCTGATTTTGAGAGTGAAATTTAGCCATTTTATGCATTTGACATTTCTTGCTGGGTTATAATGTTCTACGCTGCAGTGGAAATATGGTTATAAGTGCTAAATGATATACAGTATATGCGTACCTTTCTATGTTACTTCCTAGGTAATATGAAATATCAAATCTATCTATATTTCTCGAACTACTAAATTACTATCTATCTATAATTTCAGCAATGACCATGAAATTCTGCTCCTTTATGCTAATTAAGGACAGAGGTCATCTAGAGAGAAGGGTCTTTGCTAAAGTCAGCACACAGATATTTTCAGTAATTTCTGCTGCAGAATAATTTTACCACTTGACTTCAATTAATGAAATTAGTAATGACTGCCTCCAATTTCAACTGAGCAGATTCTTCAATAGAATATTTTGTTATCATTCTGTAAATTGTACTGTTCAAAACCTAGCCTTTGTTACTTTTCAGTCCTTTTAAAGATTATAGTGCAAAACGTACCTTGAGATTAAAGAGCTAAATTGCTGATACGTTTCCATGATATTATCTTAATAAATCTTCTGAACTTGATTAACAAGGATGAGCATGATGTATGTATCACTTCATGAGTGCTGGCAATGCAAATGAATTGCCTGGTCATCACTTTTAAGATAAAACTGTCCGTCTGTTTTGTGAGGGCAATCATCACAATGAAGCATCATCTCCTTTTTTAGCCTAATTCTTCCTGTACTTAAGTTTTGGATTGAATTTTAAAGACAATGCTTTCACACCTGCATTAAATGTAGGGGTTTTTTTTTCAATTGATATTTAGTGCTGAAATTAGGGAATTTATGGATTATGCTAATTCAAGAAAGAATTTGAAGAAGTCCAAAACTTTAATAACTACATTTTTTTAAATAAATACGTGTTGCTGTGGCCCAGTTTGGTTAAATGGCCAACCAATCTGTGTGTAGATCTACACCTGCACACATACACACAACCACCGTATAACCCCCAACCTACCTACTTACTGTATTTCTCCCTCTCTATTTCTCCCTCTACCTTCCTACCTACTGTATTTCTTCCTTTCTCCCTCTATCTACCTACCTACCTATGGTATTTCTCCCTCTCTATCCCTCTACCTACCTACCTACTGTATTTCTCCCTCTCTCTCTATTCCTCTACCTACCTACCTGCTACTGTATTTCTCCCTTTCTGTCTATCCCTCTACTTACCTACCTACTGTATTTCTTCCTTTCTCCCTTTACCTACCTACCTACTGTATTTCTCCCTCTATCTATCGCTCTACTTACCTACCTACTGTATTTCTCCCTCTCCATCTATCCCTCTACCTACCTACCTACCTACCTACTGTATTTCTTCCTTTCTCCCTCTATCTACCTACCTACCTACTGTATTTCTCCCTATCTATCCTTCTACATACCTACCTACTGTATTTCTTCCTCTCTGTCTATCCCTCTACTTACCTAACTACTGTATTTCTTCCTTTCGCCCTCTACCTACCTACCTACCTACTGTAATTCTCCCTCTCTATCTATCCCCCTACCTACCTACCTACTGTGTTTCTCCCTATCTATCTATCCCCCTACCTACATACATACCTACCGACCGTATTTCTCCCTATCTATCCCTCTATCTACGTACCTACCTACCTACCTACTGTATTTCTACCTCTCTATCTATTCCCCTATCTACCTACCTACTATAATACAATAATACAATAGCAGAGTTGGAAGGGACCCTGGAGGTCATCTAGTCCAACTCCCTGCCTAGGCAGGAAGCCCTATACCATTTCAGACAAATGGCTATCCAACATCTTCTTGAAGACCTGCAGTGTGGGGGCATTCACAACGTCTAGAGGCAAGCTGTTCCACTGGTTAATTGTTCTAACTGTCAGGAAATTTCTCCTCAGTTCTAAGTTGCGTCTCTCCTTGATTAGTTTCCACCCATTGCTTCTTGTTCTGCTCTCAGGTACTTTGGAGAATAGTTTGACTCCCTTTTCTTTGTGGCAACCCCTGAGATATTGGAAGGCTGCTATCCTGTCTCCCCTAGTCCCTCTTTTATTAAACTGTATTTCTCTGTCTCTCTCTCTCTATGGGCCACCTGGGAGTTTGCTATCTCAGTGCCTTTTTGGCCCTAAGAGGCCTCCATACATGGCTGAGGAAATGACTGTTGGGAAAGCAGTGGGTGGGAGAAGTTACAGGGAGGTGAAAATCTGATCAGTGGGTACATTTTACATTTGTGTACCTTGCACATGACACACATGTGCTAGGCACAAAATGAATACGTATTCTATTATCGGAAGTCCTTGTGAACATTGTGCGAAAGTTTGGTGTAAATTGGTGCAGTAGTTTTTGAGATTAGCTGCTTCGTACAAACTATTTTACATTTTTATTTATATAGATTATTATTTTAAAATAAATTTTATTTATTTATTTTATTTATACTGACAGAGCAAAGGTTGATATAGAGAACTAAAACTATGAATATAACTTTTTTTCATTTGTAGCTCAAATGGCGTAAGTGATTAATCAGATCCTACTGAATCCCTGAATTTTCCTATGCCCATCAGGAGTAAACGTAATTTTGTACCCTTTCAGAGAGTTCTAAAGAATAATCTGCTACCAAGCAGATGACATAATGAGTTTGATTAAACTGTGTTTTGATTTTTAAAATTTTTCCAAGACCTTCCAGTTTAAATAATCCTTACATAAACAGGAATATAAGAAGAAAATTTGAAATAACTACTAGCATTTCTATTCACAAAAGCTTTAAACGACCTTCCCCCTGACATTAGAACGACCACGGACTTCCGCTCCTTCCGTCTAAAACTAAAAACACATCTTTTCTGCTTGGCCGGCCTAGGGTAGTCTCTCTCTATGGGGTTTTAGTTGTTTTAACTGGGAATTTTAGTATTTCAATGGGGTATTTTAGCACAGGTATATGTTTAATTTGTTTTTAATGTGTTTGTATATTTATTGTTTTAGTTTTCCCTGTGCACCGCTCCGAGTCCCTGTGGGGAGAGGAGCGGTCAACAAATTAAAAATTATTATTATTATCATTATTATTATTAAAGTTAAGTTTTCCTTAGTTAATCAAATCGAAATAAAACCCTCTTCGTTTGATAGATAATCCATAGAAGACAAGGATAAACTAGCTGGAATTTATAAAGTATAGAGGAACAGTGGTCACCATCTTCAACATGAATTTTATAATCTAAAAAAAGTACGAGACCTTACGGAATTTAATTTTTAAAAGAGTTAAGAAAGAGCAAAATTGGTACAAGCATTCAAAGAGAAAAATCTCATTGCTTTTGTTGGTTGGTTGCCAACTCACCAGTGCAAACCAGTTCCAGGGTGCAATCTAAATTCTGACCAGGAAGTTTAGCATATTGATAGCATATTCAGTCTTGCCTCAGTATATCTGGCCAATCAATCTTTTAAGGGTTATTAGTAAATTATGTGCTGAGCATCTGCTTGACAAATTTACTGAATGGCTAAAACAAGAGCAAGTCTTGGCAAACAGACAAGTGAGCTTCAGGAAGACAACCCAGTATAGAGTAATATATTATCTTCCACTACCTGGCAAGAAAATATTGCTCCCAACCTCAAGGAAACCTGCATAACAGCTTCCCAGATTTGAAGGTGGCATTTGACTCAATCTCCAGGGAAAGATTGTCGAGAAAATTATCCACCACATTCCATGCTCATTGTTTTATGAGATTCATTATGATACTTCCTGAAAAATGCAAGTTTGACATAGACCAAATGAAAATCCATTGGCCCCAATTTTTACCACAAGAGGAGTTAAAACAGGACGAATCCTTTCTTTGTTCATTTTCTGAATCAGTTTATATAGAAGAGGCAATAGCAAATAGTGAACTTCATACTACAATGCTATATATTAGACTAATCTCTGTTTAATTCTATACAGTAAAATATTACTATAACATTTAGTGTTAGCTGCACTAAATTGAGATTCCCTTTGGAAATAAATAAATATATATATATATATATATATATATATATATATATATATATATATATGTAGGTCTTTGGTTGTTCGGGTTTTCTCCCGCGTAGAATTGGAAGTATCTTCACGACGTTTCGATGAAGTCTCATTCATCATCTTCAGGCTGGTGCTTCCGGCTTGGTGCTTCCAGGAGCAATGTGAGATCTCAGCCGGTTCCTCTTTTTAACTGCCAGTGGGGGTGTGACCTGATTGGGTGGGAGTTTGGCTGCATTCTGATTGGGTGGAGGTGTGTTCTGATTGGTAGGGGGCTTGGCTGTGCTCTGATTGGATGGGAGTTTGGCTGTGCTCTGATTGGATGGGGGCGTGTTCTGTTTGGGTGGGGGGCCGGTTGTGCTTGTGTTAGTCTGAGTTGCAGAGGGATTTGAGCTGGTGAGCTGCGTTACTGTTGTTTGGCGTCACATTTGTGATCGTGCCACATCTCCGTGGTGGGCATCAGTTTGCTTCATGTATGGATTGGAGGAGTTTAAAGTGGCTAATAATGCAGCTGTGGTCTGGTTTCTGGTTTGTGGTCGGGCTTCTGGTTTGTGGTCATCATCGGTGTGGGTTTGGGCTTGCTTTTTGAGTGGATGTGTGATAGTGACATCCTGTGTGGTTTTCGTGAGTGTGGGTCTGGTATCATTCTTTGTGTTAGGGACTCGTTTGTCAGTGAGGGCGGGTTTCCAAATGGCTGGTAGGCGGGAGGTATCATCTCGTTTATTCATGCTGTGTGGCCGTTTTTCTATCTCAATAGCTTCTCTGATTATTCTGTTGTTAAAGTGTTCAATTTTGGCAATAGTTCTGGTCTTTTTAAAGTCTATATCATGTCCTGTGGCTTTGAGGTGTTGGACCAGGGAAGAAGTTGGTTCCTCCTTTCTGACTGAGTTTTTGTGTTCTTCAATGTGTGCCTTTATTCTTCTGTTGGTTTGTCCGATGTATGTGGTGGTGCAGGTGGTGCATGGGATTTCATATACTCCTTGATTTTCTAACTCTCTTTTGTCTTTGGGATTTCTTAGGATGGTGGATATTTTTCAGTTTGTGTAGAATGCTGTCTTGATGTTGTGTTTGTGGAGGATCTTGCTGATTCTGTGTGTGTATATATATATATATATATATATATATATATATATATATATATATATATATATATATATATATATATATATATATATATATATATATATATATATATATATATATATATATATATATATATATATATATATATATATATCTTAACAATATATATATATTGTTAAGATACAGCCTGTTGTGCCTTACAATGGCTTCTACTGTACAGCACAGTTGAATTGCAATGGTAACAGCTCCACAAGAGGACTCTCTCTGGTAAGGGGTAAAATCCAACATTAGAAATAATGTTTGATATGGACATTTCCCCCCTATAAATAAATACTCGGGAAACACCGGGTTATTGGTTAGTTGAAAATA
The DNA here is from genome assembly GCA_039707465.1 of Rhabdophis nuchalis. Lineage (NCBI taxonomy): Eukaryota > Metazoa > Chordata > Lepidosauria > Squamata > Natricidae > Rhabdophis > Rhabdophis nuchalis. Next base: position 59,946,400 of record CM077643.1, on the reverse strand, counting down.
AATATCAGTTGGAAATAACTTTTGTGTAACACATGCAGAAAAGTACTGAAAAGAGCAGGCAGTCAAAAATACTGTACACGATTTAACAGTTTTATGAAGTAAGAAATTTATTTATAGTTTTGTAGTTCCAAAATCAAATTGTATATGATATCAGCTTTTTGTGCATAGATTTCAGATAAAAGTTTTCTGCATGTGGTGAGATTTTAAAAATTCAAATATATTTAAAACTATTTTACATACAATAGAAATAAAACTGTGAAGGTCTGAATAGGAAAGAACAATCTCAGTAGTTCTTAAAAGGAATTGTCCCATTTTTCTAGATGGCTTTTAAATATATCATTTAAATGGCATTAAAGAGCCATTGTAGTAAAACAAACCAACAATCGTTTGAGAGTTTTATATATTGCGTGATTTTTTTAGAATTGCCCTAAGACATATAAACTTGATGTTTTAAGTGCTTATGATTCATGGTAAATGATGAATCAAGAAACAATAATTTTGGAGGAGAATTAAGAAAATTTTGAATAAGGAAGCAAGATGACATACATCAAATTTTGTATAACTTTATAAGTGATAAACAGGTCCCAAATTCCTTCCCGGTACTTGAACTAGAACAGTCATTCAAGACTTTAATAGGGTGCGATACAATTTTTTGAAAGATATTTGTTCTGACAACTTTTAAATATTGTGTGCTAGCAACTTGGTTCCATTTCAGTTCAAGTGGATATTGCCTCTTTTGTACAGGCTTGGGGCGCCCCAAAACATTTCCCCGAGGCCTAACAAAACTAAACATGTCCCTCACCCAACAATCTCATTTACCTATGGCATTTTATGCTGCTATAAGTCTCATTCATTTACATCATGTGCTCAGTGTGAAGGCAAACTTCCTCACTGCTACTCTAGCTTCTCTCAACTAGGTAACAAACTTTCTTAAACGTAACTTAACACAGTTTTCCCAGGAACTCCCATTTCCATTTGCTCCCATGTTTGCTCGTTGAAATCCTGAGCACCCTTCTACCTCTCTTTATTGCTACTGATATTGTGCTAAATATTGAAAGGTGGTGTCTATAATTTTAGTGGTATCTGTTGTATAATTGATTGTAATTTATTTGGTGCAAGCAGGATATAATAATAATTCACTTTCCCAAAGAAATAAAGGATACCACTATGAATCTTAACTTACAGAATAATTGCTACTGAAGTACCTAATATGGACCAAAGAAACCTTAATATGGCTGAGAAAAATGTAACTTAAGCTCCAGTTGAATATGAATAATAGGGGCGAGATGGCAATAGAAGGAATAGAGAGCTATAAGAGGTTAGTAGTCCAAAGAGCTTAACTGTGTCCTATGATTGAACATTAGTGGTCATTAAGAATCATGGTCAGTTCTAAAATGAATCAAAATGACCCAATAGCTTAGCGTCGCCATGACAATGACCTCCAGTTATTATTTATTGACTTCTCTGTATGCATGACCAGGCCTCTGGTCACCAGTGAAAGATGTATTGATTATACATTAGTCTACCAGAACTCACTGGTATTGCATGTTATGAAGAAAACATACAAAAGTGTCAAACATCATTTGATCTAGTATAATTCTAAAACAAAAACTCAAAATAGTTTCCTCTTTACCTAACACTGTGATGGATTTATAGGACATAATCATAAAATATGTTTATGTGGAATTTTGCATAGAAAAACCTAGTGATTTCCAAAATAATCATTTGATGGTTGTCAAATATTTGCTTCCTTTTTTTTTCATTTATGTCATCCTAAAGTCTGAAAAAATGGCAGGGCGGTATTATGGAACAGGAAAGATACTATGATTACAGAATAAAGTTTGACAATATAGATTTACACATAAACTATGCAGTTGTGAGAACCTAAATTTCATACTGACTGTACTGGTTGTATTTTTAAAGAACAAATTATCACAAGTTGTTCTACCTCACAGAATTCAGTCAGCTCTGCTTCTCAGTATGTGAACCTGGGATTGCAGTGTAAGTTAGTAAAACTGTTTAGAGACAAACTCTCCACATTGTGGCTGTAAACCATGTTTCATTTTATAATCTGCTAAATCCACCTCAACAGTTACATTTAGAGAATAATTGTTTAATCTTTCCTTGCAGTTCTTTCATTACCCAGCTGTTTTTTCACCCATGGTAGAGAAAAAAGAGTTACGGAAAAGGCATTATTTTCTGGCAATTGTGATTATTATAGAGGTTTTCCCGTCAACATTTCCCATTATTATTTAACAGGAGACATTAACAAAGAGGACACTTGTCAGTAAAAGGATGAGTTACAGATGGCTTTGACAAATGGATTTTAGTCCTATTGAGTTGAAATATATTGATTGCTAACTGATTACATATAAACTGGAACATAAATGTTCAAGCTCAGAAGACATAATATATGCAAGTTTTATCTATCCATATACATACAAGCAAACAAACAAGGACCATTAATACAAGGTAAAATCTCTGGAGATATTGCTCTTTGCTATGGAGCTCTAAGTGTTCCACAAGTGCTTATAAATGTTCTGAAAGGGTTTGAGCTTTTCCATTGATTTACCACTTCTGCCAGTCTTGTGACAATTGTGGTAGTTTGAAATTTTTCAAAAATTTTCTCCCTGTATGAAATAAATTTCTGTTTAGTTATTTTATTCTCTATAGAATTTCTACTGAATTTATCTTGGTATTTTGAGACTCGTTATTGTTGAAGATTACAGAACTTTCTACTGGATTTTTACTGAACTTATCTTGGTGTTTTGTGATGTATTTACTGTAGTAGCACGTATTATTGTTGTTTGCCATTATACAGTTTTCATCACTCTGTAGCTGCCTGAAATGCTAAGACCTTCTGACCTGAGAAAGGTGTGTAAGAGAAGTTCCTTCAAGAGATTTAATTGACTACCATCTCAACGTTTTTAACCACATCTTGTTGACATTGCTGAAAAGTCACTAATTTGTTGAGCCAGGTGACTGTAATGCACTTGGTTCCACATTTGATTATAGTAGTGAGTTTTTACATTATCAACGGAAAGATATAGACTCTTTTTCCCCTTCCATTTGTATCCAATTCTCAAAAGTTGCCAGGACAAGTCCTTGCAGTTTTCTTGGCAAGGTTTTTTCAAAAATGGCTGAGAATTGCTATTCACCTTAATTAGCAATAGCGCTTAGCACTTGGACAATTTCACAGTGCTTCACAGCCCTCTCTAAATTGTTTACAAAGTCAGCATCTTTCCCCCAACAATCTGTGTCCTCATTTTACCCACCTCAGAAGGATGGAAGGTTGAGTCAACCTTGAGCCTGGTGAAATTCAATCTGCCAAACTGCTGGCAGCCAGTGATCAGCAGAAGTAGCCTGCAGTACTGCACCCTAACCACTGCACTCCAGCTCTCATGATGAGAGAACCTCATTACAAGGTGAATGGTCCAGTCACCTAGCTGGTTCTGTCCCTAAGGTGAAACTAGAACTCATGGTTTCCTGGTTTCTAGCCTGATTCTTTAACCAGTACACCAAACTGCCTCTTGTAGGAGTCTTATTACATGTAGTTTCTTAATTCCTACACAAACAAGAACCAGCCTACATCTCTTCTTTCTTGTTAATTCCCAGAGATCATGGAAGAAGAGAACTGATCCCTTTACCATAAATGTTCAGACATTTAAGAATCTTCATATCTTGAACTTCACATTTTAATTATTCCTGCATTTCAACAAAGTTTTGTAAAGTCTTTTTTTGTTTGTTCTTCACATTGCAATAGGGACTGAGAACAATAATTGACATGATTTTACAATTATTAATATTATGATCGTACATACGTAATGAGAGTCTGAACAAAAGATGGGGAAATTTATTCTGGGAATTCATTTATTGGGTAAATTTCATTTTGAATTTTCACTAGCAGGAGAAAATACACTGAAGTCAATGTAATAATTTAGACGCTAGCCATCTATTTTCCATAATAGATGCAAAGAATGTGAGAGAAAGAGGAATGGGATGTGAGAGCAAGGGGAATAACAAGACAACAAGTATTTACACATTGTAATGGAATTCTCTGTAAGTGAGATGGGCAGTCTCTAAATTTGATAAACAAATAAATAAATTTCAGTTTGCAACTTCCAGAGGTTGGCTTTTTTATTGGGGTCTAATCAGGAAACTCCACATATTAACTTTTTCCCCTGTAAAGTACCGCAGCTGTCATTTCAAAGGTAAGCCATAGCTAGCAGCTATCCGGAAGGCTTGTTATAAATCAAGGCTGCACTGAGATGTGTTCCGTGGAGGTGAAGGGGAGGGAGGCCTCTGTTATTTCTGTCCTAATGGGTCAAAGAGAAAAGATACCCTCCCTGAAAGCTGGATACAAGCTTCCCCTTTCATTGATCTGGGTTTTGACTCCGGGTGCTTGAGTTTATGACAAAGGAGTTCGCCACGCCACTGTCAGGAAGTCGATAGTGTGATGAATACCCTATGCAGTTGGTCCCTTCTCAAGCACTTTAACCACACTTTCCCTCTGACAGTTATTACTGCGGCAATAAATTCTTCAGTAAAACAAATAGGCTCTCAGTAAATGTATCAGTTCAGGCACTCTGTTTTACTTAATATAACAATGCGTCTTAAACAGGTAAGTACCCTAGTAAATAGACCAATATATTTAGTAGGGGAAATCATGTCTGTGTATACAGAGAGAGGCAAGTCAGGAAGCTTTGGCCTGTTTCAGACTGGCCTTTTATAAGCTTAGCTTATCTGTCCAATGTCATTCTTCCTCCTTCCTTTTCTTTAATGGGTGTATTTCACGCAAAGCATTTTCTTAGAAACTGCAAGCCAATTCTGACCTAATATTTGGCACAAGTGGAATATCTTGGTGAAGTGATCTTGTAATACATACACCATATGGAAAATGTAAAATTAGTTATGCGTCTTTTCCAAGGACAGTTCCATGAATGAAAACCTTGAATTGCTTCGGGCTCTGTATCCAATTTATGCTCCCAGCAAAGTTAGATGGATAACCAGTCCCAAGGTTAACCTTGGGACTGGTTATCCATTTAAATCCCTCTCTCCCTCCCTCTCTGTGTATTTACCAAGATTGCAAAAGGTATGGCACAACAAGCAAAATGCTGCACAATGTATCACCATTGTGTATTGTAGAAGAAGGGTTCATAAATCTTGTGATGCAATGGAACTTTTAAATTAAAGTTATTTCTACCATGCTTGTACATTGTTATATGCTTAGTACCTACTTTTAATCCAGTCTTTTAAAACTGAAATATTAAATTGTATATAATTTTCTCAGAAAATTTCAGTTATTAAAGCAGAGCTCAAGTCATAAAGAAAACAATAACTCTTATTATTTTTTCTGCCATTTGGAGAGTATCAAGCAAATTATTAAGCAGCATATAATACATGTCTTTCTTTGGAAAAAAATACCTTTTCTTTTAATGTAATATGAAAAGAAAGAAAGAAACTTGTGTTTTAAGCCACTTGGAATCATTATGACTGATGCAGCATAGAGGCATTTGTATTTTTTTTTTCTTTTTATGACCCTGAAGTATTTTAACGTGGGGTAGAGTTGGGGGAGACACAATGGAGGTAAGCATTTGCTAGCTGGATGCCCTTCCTGATACCTATATGGAGTTTGCAGCAGATTATTATTTTTTCTTCGTGCCTCAAGAGAGGAACATGCTACTGAGGATTGAATTCTCAACCTTCAGTGGGAGATAAGAGTCTTCACCACTAGACCAGGGGTCTGCAAAGTTGGTTCTTTTAAGACAGGTGGACTTCAACTTCCAGAGTCTTAAAAGAGCCAACTTTGCAGACCCCTGCACTATACCATCACACCAGTCAGGCACTTGTGATAAATAAGTAAATAAATAATTAACTGTAGCAACAATTTGATATAAACAGCTAGTAGATCTTCTGTGGGATTATTGCTTTTTTCTATATGATTCTCCTATAGAAATTTTGCTTTTTCTAACAAAACTTGAGAGACATGATTTATTTTATTTTTTTTAGAAATGAAAAGAGGTTATATCCATGCCCTCACAAAATTAAAATTTAGTCTAAAATTTAGTACAAAAGAGTCAATCAAATTAAAGTGAGACAAATATATGCAGAAAAAGGGTAAGGATAAGTATTTAGAGTGTAGTGAAAATGTGGCATATAATTATTAGTAAATAAAGTCATATGTATATACAGTGTTCAATAGACTCAGTTTCATTAGAATAAAGAGATAGTTTACTTGTTCATTTAAATTTATAGCCTATTTCTCAAGTAATATAATATGTAAAACAGCTTACATGAGATAGAAATACAAGCTGAATAGCCTAAAATCAACAGCAATAAACTAAAATCAAAGCACTATCAAAATCAATACCATTAAAAACAAAATCTAACTAATAGAAACGCAGTAATTTCCCTAAATATTTGGAGAGCAGAGAACCAAAATACTTTCACTAGGACCAGGGGTGGAATTCAGGAGGTTCTGACAGGTCTGGAGAACTGGTAGTGGAAATTTTGAATAGTTCAGAGAACCTGAAAATACCACCTCTGGCTGGTCCCAGAGTGGGGTGGGAATGGAGATTTTGCAATATCCTTCCCCTGCTACGCCCACCAAGCCACGCCCACAGAACCGGTAGTAAAAAAGTTTGAATTTCACCATTGGCGAGGACTATACTATATAGCTTGGAGGCTACACAGATTAAGGCCTTGTTCTGTTTTTCAGTGTTAAATAGGTAAAGAGAGATCTTCAAAAGGGCCTTTCCTCTGATCATAGCAGAAGAATTAGGCTCTCAGATAATTTGTAAGCCCCATAATTTTGTGGCTATGCAGATCAAAACCAGTACCTTAAATTGTATCAATGGACAATTACCAATCTAATGCAAATTTTTCAATGCAGGTGTTAATGGTGTCAAAGCAATGGTTAAGCAGCCTAACCATTGCATTATGTATCAATTGCAATTTCTGGACACTTTTTAAAATTAGTCCAATATAAAGCTCTCTACAGTAACCAGAGAAGATGCAACCAAGACATAAATAATAATCAGAACCAGCTCAGAAAATAATCATAGTTAATGGAGTAACTGAGTTATAGAAACCTATTTTTCACCACAGTTTTTACATACAAAACCGAGGTTCTACACAATTTCCAAACCAGGTGCCTGCTATTTCTGGATAAATGTCACCTTATCCAAAACAGACTCTGACCTTATCCAGGAATGGAACATTAGATAGTCGCTTATAATTACTAACACCCCTTCATTCAATGAGTTATTAATTATCACCTGTAATGATGGTCCAGTCCTGAACTTCTTTATCAGTCAAGAGAGTAAAAGGTCTAGCAAACCAGTGATGACCACCATTTTTACACAATGCTCATCCCCTCAAGCTGTACAATCTGAAAAGAGTCAACACGAATAGGATAATCAATTTTCAAGGATATCTCCATATAATCTGCTTCCGAGCACTAGAGCCCTAGTCAGGGTGGATCAGATCAATCTTTTCTGCAAATTATGAAAATTGTTCACAGCAAGCCTCTGACCATTCCAGCTAACATCCCTCAGGATCTTGATGATGCAGATGCCACACAGTAAAGGAAAGTACCACTTGTATGTTCTGTGCAGCTGTATTGGCACCAACCCCCTCCCCTTTTTTCCCCCTGCATGCATCGTCACAAAGCAGAATTAGAAATAGGCTTTAAAAACTATACTCTGTATTCAAACTGATTTGTTTCAAGGGTTCCATTGCTCACATCCCAGCCTTCCCACGGTCAATTTCATTGCTTTTAGCTCCCTGGTGAATTAAGATGCCATCTGAGCTCTACTGAAGCAAAAAGAGCTGCTTGTGGGTAATAATGTTATTTGCCCAGCTACTTCTGCATTGGCTAGGACTTTTCTGCCCAAAGGTGACTAAGGAAATTCCCCAGATACATTTAGGAAATCATTAGACACTTGGGCTGGACCAATTCAACTGCTCTTCTATTCCTACATGTTTTTTTAAGTCTAAAACTAGTCTAAAATTGACTAGACAAGTGTTTCTCAATCTTGACAACTTTAAGAGATGTGGACTTCAGCTCCCAGAAACACAGTGCTAAATAATGGTTTATGAAAGTAGACTTTTAGTTTCACCAGCTCCTGTGAAAACAATATCAAATCCAGCATATGGATACCACAGTGGACATGGTTTTTGGACACTCTCATTGAAAGAATTCAGCATGCCAAAGTCTTAATCAAACAGTGGTGTCCATTGAAAAAGCTGCCATTATGTTTCCTTCCAGAGCAGACCTACATAAAGTAACTGCATAGAAAGAATTTAAACAGCTTAGTCCAGATGTCTTCAAACTTGGCAACTTTAAGACTTGTGGACCTCAACTCCCAGAATTCTCCAGCCAGTATAGCACCATTTCCTTCTTCAAAGCATTTATTTAAATACATTGCTAGAAATATTAACCCTAAACTGAAATAAGATTCAATTGCCAAACTACTTTTGGACATGGAATGCAGAAAAAGGCAGATGCCATTTTTTATTTTTGCCTCAATAGACAAACTGACTGGAGGGGCGGGGGCTGTGGTGTAGATGACCAAAGTGAAGCAATTAAGTAGAATTGCTTCCAGCTACAATTGTTTTCAATGGCATTGAATGGCATACAGATCTTAGCCCCCTTGCTCTTTGTGATGGCTACAGTTTTACATGATTGGGAGGGGATCAGAGGTGGGTTCCTACCGGTTCGGACTGATTTGGCTGAGTAGGTAGTAACTCAGCCAGCCAGACCCCCAAAACCAGTTCTATCGGTGTTGCCCTAGGCACCACCATCGTTTTTTGCTTCTACGCATGCGCAGAAGCCATTTTTTTTACTACTGTGCATGCATGTGTAGCATGCATCAAACACACACGCAAAGCAAGTTCCTGAGCAATCCGGCACTAACAGAAGCCGGAACCCACTCCTGGAGGGTTCACTATTGGATAAAATGGAAGAGGGAGGCTGTTGGGTTCTGTCATGTCCCTACCACAATTCTTTCCAAATGCAAGTAATATGTCTAAACATCAGAAACCATTGTTGGCAAAAATGCCCTTGGATGAACAATATGAAATCAGGCTGTGTACTAGCATTTTGCAATTAATGCTTAATTTCTCATCCATAAAAACTGCTATAAAAGCAACACCGACAGAATGCTGCTTATCCAGAGCTCCGTTGCCATGGCCTCCGATCCCTGCTGCCCCTTTTGACAATTAAATTTCCGAATGTATCAGAAACCTAGAGAGCAACAAGAGTGATTGTTAAGCCTCACTTTTTATTGTCTTAACTGCGTGGCCTCCCTTTTGGTGAAGGAATATTTATCTCCCACAGACTCCTCCAGTAGTGCTTCTTATGTATCCCAAGCCTCTGTATAATTTTGGCCGATGTCTTCAGACATCTATCCTTCAAGATTAAATGCACCTCTTCTGACTGGCAGTTGCCACAATTGAAGTAAGCATTTACTGCCAGTGCTCAGCCATGCAGCTAACTGTTCCGTAGTTGAGGGTAGCCTCTCAAGGTGCAGAAATCTCATGGGGAAACACTGATAATTCTGTTTTACCCTGCAGGCACACATTTTCTGGATGTGCTGTGTAGAAACACTGTAGAGTCCACACTGAAAGAGCTGCACCTGCTTCTCAATGCTTCTTATGAACAAGTTAAAAAGGGAAAAAAGAGGAAAGAACTCCAGTGACCTTCAAAAGGCTGCATTATATACAGCAAAGCCCATTAGGACCACAAGTGGGGAGTGTATGTACTGAAACGCAGAAACAAAGACATGGAAATTAAAATTCTGGCAGATCAGGCCAATGGAAACTTGGATTTTAGCAAAAACCACTTCAGCCGCAATACAGCTAAGCAAAAAGGTCATATCAAACTCAGTCTCAATTTGGGGATTTTATATACTGCTTCCCCATTGAGTTGGGGTACAAACCTTCCTTCCTTCCTTCCCCTCTGTCCCTCCCATTGCAATCACTTCATTTTAGCTTAGTTTTAATTCTTTCTAAACCAGCACAGTAAGATTCCTTGTTATTGGTCTAGTATTTAGACCCTATGCCTCTTCTACTTGCAATTTTTTTTTAAGCATTTATGAAATGACTTCAAACAGAATAGAAATGACACTGTCTTTTCCCAGTAATCTTTTTTAATTGTTGTTTCAGGTTAGCGATATCTACAACCCTTTTACATTAAATAACATGTATTGTTACCATCTACCCTAATCCCATCATTCTCTGTAGGTACATAGACACACCAGTGTGCCACAAAAGGACTGGAAAATGTTACTACTATAGAGTACTTTTTTCTATCCTTTTTTTGTCCCTGTGTACTTGATTTGTTACCAAAAGCCAGTGATTTTACTAAGCCTATTCAGGACCTGACAACTTTTATAGATGTCTTCAGACATTAACCCAGTCACTTCCTTTAATTAATTATCCTTTGAGGCCTTCTATCAGCTATCAGCACCAAGGTTGGATTAGTTTCTTTAACCATACTGGACACATATTTTCAAGACATATCTTTTCAATTAGACTAACCCTGAGCTTCAAAGAAACAGGAAACCACTCTCAACCTCAAACCAGTCCAGACACAGGAAGTCAGGGACAGACAGAACAGCCTAAAGCTTCATCTGCAGGAATCAGAACAGCAAATCAGAAGCCTTGCAGAATGGCAAAGTTCCCGCTTTTCTATAGCGCCCAGCATTTATTTGGGTGGGAAGTTACATAAACTATCAGATAACATGAGATGGAAAGAGAATAGCACCTTTAAGCCAGACAGCTTGCATTTTAACTTTCTCGTTCTGACTAGGATACAATAAACAGCTAAACAGAAACTTTAATTCAACTTTGTTGGTTTAATTGGATTAGTCTATTCTGAGTAGACTGAAATACAAAAACAATTATATGAGCACACAGCATATTCTATGTTCTAAATGAGTCAAACTCCATCATCACGGCAGTGTCACGTGACGTATCGGGACTTTTTCCCCCGTCACTAAACTCGGCGGGGGCAGAGCCAGCATGTGATGCATCTGGCCTGCAGGTTGTGAGTTTGACACCCCTATTCTAGACAATCTTGATGCAACAGAACAATGTGAGAGCTACCCTGAATTTTCTTTTTTAGAGACTTCTGAATGCTAGGTTAATAGATCAATATCAGCCAAATCCCCAAACAGAAACAAAAGTAAAGGATTTTGGCTGCAATCTATGGCTTAGCCATGCAAAATACAATCTCCATAGTCAGGACTAGATTTTTGAAATTATTCAACTTTTGACATGAAACACACTGTCTACAAAAGCTAAGCAATATGTACTTCACTTGGTAGAAATCAAGATATGGGAAGGGAGGAAGGGAAGGTGGGACAGGAGTGTATCATCTTTGACTGATAGGTCTAACCTCCCATCATAAGGAATGATTTCTTTAGGAACCCTATGGAAAAGTCAATGGTGCATAGTAAAGAGTCTTTCTTTTCCAATCAGAGAGTACAAGAATTGTCAGAGATGTACTAAATAGGACTGGACAATTTTTGAGACTATCTTCCAGTCAAAATATTTAATGTATACTTTGTGTATTAAAGAACCAACTGCAAAAGAAAATACTTTATTATCTTCCCAGAAAATATGATATAATTCTGCCCAAAGCCAGTAATATCCTTTTACTTATGTTCGTGCAATGACTATTTATTTGCCCAAGATCATCTTTATAATGATGTAGCCAACCTTGTTTATTAATAATGGAATCACAACAAACAAAGCAATTTAGTATTAAAAAAATTTCTCTGTTTGAAAGTCTTTCAAATTGTGAACTATTCTTACAATTATCATACCATTCTGTTGAAATTTTTAAAAGTTACAGCCACTTGTGTTTGCTCATATCGACCAATGAATGATAGTAAATATGCTTTGGATTAGGCCGTAAAGAGAAATATCCATCTTGAAATTCTATTAAATCATTTTTTTTCTTAAAGCACTAAACCCAGCACCAAACTGTAAATTTTGCAAACCTCATTTAAATATCAGATGCTTGCGACAGAGAGGGTAGAATCACAAGATTCTTTAAAATTAATCCAGCCGCACTTCTGCCAATGTAGAAAATCTACTAATATAGCATCTCCATCTTCCTTGGAAACAGTGGTATATTTCTTAAGCCACACTAAATAAATACTTATTATTACAATACCTCAATTTCAAAGCGGAAATTAAGGGGATTTTTGCTCAAATTTTTAATTTGGTTCTTAAGGGCCTCCAGGGAGGGGGGAGGTCAAACCGAAATTAGGGCAATGGGTGAGGGTGAAAACCAACTGGGGAATACTCCCAGGCCGGCCAACGGTCCCGACGGGGAGGGCGTAGGCCCTACAATTGGGGAGGGGGTGGGGGTCTGTTTAACAGAGGGCTACGCCATCACGACTGTGTGTGGGAGGGGCAGATATGGTGGGAGCCGAGGGCCATATCATATCGGGAGGGCGCAACCGCTGTTTGTGAGCGGTTGCACGCTCCGGCCCTCATGGCTCCTCTTGCAGTCCAGGTGGTTTAGGATCTCAGGGCCTGGGCCTTCGGCTGATGTTGTGTAACGTTAGGTCTGTGGTTAATAAAAAAAACCCCTCATTCATGATTTGATTTTGGAGGGTGAGGCGGACCTGGTGGGTATTACGGAGACCTGGTTGGGCCAAGAGGGGGGAGTGCCCCTCGTTGAAATGTGCCCACCAGGTTACCAGGCATTTCATCAGCCACGAGCCCAGGGTTGGGGTGGGGGGGGGTGGCGGTCATTATAAAGGAGGGGCTGGACCCGAGGGAGACCACTGTGCCACAGACAGCTGGCTGTGAGTCTCTATGTATGAAGTGGGGTCATGGGAGGCAGTTGGGCTTGCGGATTGTGTACCTGGCTCCCCGCTACGTGTCAGCAGCCCTACCCAAGCTTCTCAATGTGATAGCCGAGTTGGCGGTTTGCACCCCCAGGCTGTTAGTCATGGGGGATTTCAACCTGCCATCAATAGGCGAAACATCTGAGACAGCACGGGAGTTCATGGCCTCCATGACGGCCATGGACCTGACCCAGTTAATTCATGACCCCACCCACACTGGGGGAAACACGCTGGACCTAGTTTTTGTCTCTGGACAGTGGCTGAGTGATCTTAGTTTAGGGGAAATAGTCACTGTCATGGTCAGATCACTCTCTCCTTTGGCTGGACTTTCCAACCGCTGCACCCCACCATGGGGAGGCGGAACCGGAAGCGGTGAGTTGGTTCCGCCCCAGGCGCCTGATGGACCCTGAGAGGTTCCAGATGGAGCTTGGGCCAATACCGGAGACCCTGACCCGCGATTCGACTGAGGACCTAGTGGCCGCCTGGAATAGTGCGACCACGGGGGCCCTGGACCGGGTCGTGCTTTTGCGGCTTCTCACCCAGTGCTGGTCTACCTTGGCTCCTTGGTTCTCTGAGGAGCTGAAGGTGATGAAGCATCAGAGGAGATACTTAGAGAGCATTTGGAGGACCACCCACTCCAAACCTGACCGGACACTGGTAAGGTCGCATTTGAGGACCTACGTAGTGGCGATAAAAGCTCTTATCGTGTCTGCAGATAACCGACCTGCCGCCCTGTTTAGGGTGACCCGCTCCCTTCTTTATCAGAGGACGCAGGATGCTCCCTTGCAGGGTCGTGCGGAGGAATTTGGGTGTTATCTGCATGATAAAATCGATCAGATCTGGGACGGGTTAGCCTCCGATTGGACTAGTTCAGACGGGCTGACGGAGGCAGGTCTTGAGTCTGTTATCTGGGAAGAGTTCAATCCTGTGACTCCCGAGGACATGGACAGGATGCTGGGGTGGCTGAATGCTACCACATGTTTATTGGACCCGTGTCCTTCCTGGTTGGTACTGGCCTCCTGGGAGGTTATATGACGCTGGCTCCAGGGAATTGTCAACGCTTCTTTGAGTGAGGGGTTTCTGCCGGCCGCCTTGAAAGAGGCAGTGGTAAGGCCCCTCCTCAAGAAGCCCTCCCTAGACTTGGCTGTGTTGGTCAACTACCATCCTGTCTCCAACCTTCGCTTTCTTGTGAAGGTTGTTGAGAGTGTGGTGGTGCGACAGCTCCCTCAGCACCTGGAGGAAACTGTCTATCTGGACTTGCGCCAGTCTGGCTTCGGCGTGGGCACAGCACAGAGATGGCATTGGTCACATTGGTGGATGATCTCTGGAGGGCTTGGGATAGAGGCTGTTCCTCTATCCTGGTCCTGTTAGATCTCTCAGCGGCTTTTGACACCATCAACCATGGTATCATGTTGCGCCGGCTGGAGGGGTTGGGGTTGGGGGACACCGTTTTACAGTGGTTCTCCTCCTACCTCTCCGACCAGTCGCGATTTGTGTTGACAGGAGGGCAGAGGTCGACGTCGAGGTGCCTCACTTGTGGGGTACCACAGGGGTCAGTCCTCTCGCCTCTCCTGTTCAACATCTCTATGAAGCCGTTGGGTGAGATCATCCGTGGTTTCGGGGTAGAAACCACCAGTACGCGGATGACACCCAGCTGTACATCTCTACCCCAGACCACCCCAACGATGCTGTAGAAGTGATGTCCCGGTTTCTGGAGGCCATGCGAGTCTGGATGGGGAGAAACAGGCTTCGACTCAACCCGTCCAAGACCGAGTGGCTGTGGCTTCCGGCATCACGAAATAGCCAGCTGGTGCCATCTCTGACTATTGGGAGCAAATCATTGGTCCCCACAGAGAGGGCTCGCAACTTGGACTCTCAGCTGTCGTTAGATGATCATATGACAACCGTGGCCAGGGGGGCTTTTTATCAGGTCTGCCTGATATGCCAGTTGCGCCCCTTTCTGGATCGTGATGCTTTACGCATGGTCACTCAAGCCCTCATCATCTGCCGCCTGGACTATTGCAACACTCTCTACATGGGGCTTCCCTTGAGGTGCACCCGGAGGCTCCAGTTAGTTCAGAATGCGGCCGCGCGAGGAATTCTGGAAGCCTCCAGATGCTCCCATGTAACACTTCTCCTGCGCGAGCTGCACTGGCTGCCTGTGGCTTTCCGGGTGGGCTTCAACATACTAGTAATCACCTTTAAAGCGCTCCATGGCAAGGGACCTGGTTACTTGCAGGACCGCCTCCTGCTACCAAATACCTCCCACCAACCAGTCCGCTCCCACAGAGAGGGCCTCCTCAGGGTACCGTCGGCCAAGCAATGCCAAGCAATGCCAGCTGGCGACCCCTAGGGGGAGAGCCTTCTCTGTGGCAGCTCCTGCCCTCTGGAATGACCTACCCCCTGACCTACGCACAATCACGGATCTGTGCCTCTTCCGTCGGGCCTTAAAAACCTACTTATTCCATGCGGCCGGCCTGGCGTAGTTTTTAATTGTTTTTACCAGGGGTTTTTATCTGGATTTTATTTATTTATTTTATTTATTGGATTTATATCCCGCCCTTCTCCAAAAGGACCCAGGGCGGCGAACAGGCCACCCATTTAATATATTTTAATGATATTTTTAGCGTATTTTAATGTATTTGATGTTTTCTATTGTTGTTTTTATTGTTGCCTGTTCACCGCCCTGAGTCCCGGAAGGGAGAAGGGCGGTATAAAAATCAAAAAAATAAAAATAAAATAAATAATTAAATAAAAGACAAAGTTAAAATGACAGAAACAGGAAGGGAGAGAAGAGGAATATACACTATATATGTATACATGTAAGTATGTGCCTGCATGTGTGAGTATACTGTATACTGTATCATTCAGAATCCAATGACTATGTGAGACCAGAATTTTAGAAAGGTCTGTACATTTATTAAAAAGAAGAGAACCTGAAATATCACATTGGCATGAGTATTCTGGCCCTTTGCTCACCTTTGGCAGTTTGGCAGCAATTACAGCCTCAGTCTCTTTGGGTATGACGCGAGAAACTTTGCACACCTGGATTGGGGGATTTTCTGCCATTCTTCCTTGCAAATCCTCTCAAGCTCAGTTCAGATACCAAGATATATGGTGGTTGATAGGTCAATACTAACGTTTTGAATTGCTCCCAGAAACATACAGTGCATTCTGAAAATATCAGAGCCCTTCACTTTTGTCATGCTGCAGCCTGACTCTACAGTGATTGAAATCATTTTTTTTCCTCATTAATCTTCCATAATGACAAAGTGAAATCAGAATTTTAGAAATGTCTGTAAATTTATTAAAAAGAAAAAAAACATGAAATATCACATTGGTATTCAGTATTCAGACCGTTTGCAATAGTGTTTGAAATTTAGCTCACGTGCCTCCCAGTTCTTTTGACCAATGCTGACATGTTTCTACACCTTGATTGGAGTCTACCTGTGGTAAATTAAATTGATCGGACATGATTTGGAAAGGTTCACACCTCTCTGTTAGATGGCCTCACACTGGGGTCGGCTTCAAAAATTTCAGCAACAGGTTCTCTGCCCCATTGCTGGGTGGGTGTGGACAATGTGTGCATGGCCCGGTTCACACCCTGTAACATGGCAGGGGCGTGTTTTTGCCTTCCCCAGGGTCCGGAGGCTTTCCTTGAGCCTCTGTGAGGGTGAAAATTTTCTCTCTTGGGCTCCAGAGGCCCTCTGGAGGGTGGAAACGGGCCTGTTTCTTATCTCCCAGAACTTCTGGGAGGTCCATTTTCCTCCCACCCCTAGGCTCCGCGCTCACCTTGAGCTTATCTTGCATCCAAAATGAGCCATGTGGAGATTTCTGGGAGGGGCAGGGAGGTAGGGCAGGGCCAGCCAGGAGTGGGATTTGGAGGTTCTCTGAACCAGCCATAATGTTGGCTATGGGCTCTCCCAAACCTGGGCGAACCTGTAGTAGCCCAGCCCTGGTCTCACAGCTGACAATGCACACTATAGCAGAGCAAAAGCCATGAAGTCAAAGGTACTGCCTTCAAGGTTTTGACGACCATCTTCAAAGCGCTCCATGGCTCGGGACTTAGTTATATGCGAGACCGTCTCCTGCCCCATACATCCCTTCGACCGCTCCGCTCCCACAGAGAGGGCCTTCTCAGGGTGCCGTTGGCCGGACAATGCCGACTGGCAACACCTAGGGGAAGGGCCTTCTCTGTGGCGGGCCCTGCCCTTTGGAACGACCTACCCCCTGAACTTCGCACCATCTCGGACCTCCGCCTCTTCCGCCAGTGTCTAAAGACACATTTATTTCACCAAGCCGGCCTAGCGTAACCTCCGCTGTGACTATTTTAGATAGTTTTAATTTTGGGAATTTTAATTGGATTTTAGCGCAGGATGGTTATTTAATAAGTTTTTTAAATTTTGTATTGTGACATTTTGTATGTGTTTTTAAATTCCTGTGCGCCGCCCTGGGTCCTCTTCGGAGAAGGGAGGGGTATAAATTTAATTAAAATAAATAAATAAAGAGCTCAGAGACAGGATTATTGCAAGGCATAAATCTGGGGAAGGGTACAATAAAATTTCTGCTGCACTGTGCACCTCAAAGAGTTGGTCACCTGGTCAAACTGAGCAATCAGGGGAGAAGGGCCTTAGTAAAGAACCCCAAAACCCAATGGTCACTCTGACTGAGATGCAGAGATCCTGTGTGGAGATGGGACAGAGTTCCAGAAAGACAACCATCACTGCAGATATCCAGCAATCTGGGCTTTATGGCAGAGTGACTAGACCAATGATGGCGAACCTTTTAGATACCAAGTGCCAAAACTGTGTGTGCATGCCCAGAGACATGCATGGGCATGAACACATGCATGGACGCAAATGCACAAATATGTGTGCATGTGCTGACATGTGCATCCACACTCATGTGCAGACATGTGCACTTGCACAGCAGAGACCCGAAAACCAGTTGGCTGGCAGGAGGTGCACCCGAAGACTTCAGCTTGTCCAGAATGCAGCCGCGCGAGCAATAATGGGAACCTCTAGGTTTACCCACATAACACCGCTCTTGCGCGAGCTGCATTGGCTGCCTGTCGTCTTCCGGGTGCGCTTCAAGGTGTTAGTCACTATCTTTAAAGCGCTCCATGGCACGGGACCTAGTTATCTGCGGGATCGGATCCTGCCTCATACTTCCCTGCGGCCGATTCGCTCCCACAGAGAGGGACTTCTCCGGGTGCCGTCCACTAGGCTATGCCAGCGGGCGACGCCCAGGGTAAGGGCCTTCTCTGTGGCGGGCCCAGCCCTCTGGAACGACCTTCCCCCCGAGATCAGAACAACTACGGACCTCCGCTCCTTCCGTCAAAAATTAAAAACACACTTTTTCTGCTTGGCCGGCCTAGGTTAGTCTTCCGTCTTTTAATAGGGCTTTAGGGGATTTTACTGTATTTAGATAGGGTGATTTTAGCGCAGGGATAATTTGGTTTAATTTGTATTTTATCTATCTATTTATGTATTTTATATCGATATTTTTAATTTCTCCCTGTGCACCGCTCCGAGTCCCTTCGGGGAGAGGAGGCGGTATATAAATAAAATTATTATTATTATTATTATTATTATTATTATTATTATTATTATTATTATTATTATTATTATTATTATTATTATTATTATTATTATTATTATTATTATTATTATTATTATCCCAACACTGGCAGATCTGCCAGAAGTGAGATCTTTTTCTTTCGTGAGCTTCTGTTTTGTCATTTGCAGGAAAACAGAAGCTCACGAAAGAAACACCATGGAGATCTGTCCTGGGGCGACAGTGCACATACCAGCAGAGAGGGCTCTGCACGCCACCTCTGGCGTGTGTGCCATAGGTTTGCCATCACAAGACTAAACAGAAGCCTAGTGTAGATTAATAGGGAAAAATGAATTTCAACAACTGTGGAATCAGGCTGCAGTATAAAAAAAGGGCACAAAAATAAAGATTAATAGGGAAAAATGAATTTCAACAACTGTGGAATCAGGCTGCAGTATAAAAAAAGGCAAAAAAATAAAGGGGGTCTGAATACTTTCTGAATGTACTGTTTGTAACGTGTCTGTGTGTACTCATATGCATCAGGTAGCATCAAAGCATATGTTACATATTATATTTAAAGATAGACCATGTTCTCTTTGGTTTCATTGTATTTGATTGCTTCAAAGTTTCCTCCTATTTGGATTTGATCTAGATTAGAATGAAGATAGTACAGCAATATGTTCCTCCTGGTGTGCATCTGCATGTCTATATCTCCTAGTGCAGGAAGATGCATTAAATTATTCATCTCTACAGAGTGATTATTAATTATGGTGTAAGAAATTCCAAACACATATGGTGACAGTCTTGGTTAGAACTGCCTCCTGCTATGCCTTAAAGATTCATTCTTGGAGGCAATGCATTTTTTTCCATGCCAAGACCACCTATAGCTTTCAAGATAGCTGAAAATTAGCATTTTCATTCTGTGCCCTCATTCTAGCTCTATAATATATTGTTGACTGCTGTCATCTTGTAACTTTGTGAAGGGATAGTTGTTAACAACCTATCGGTGTAATACATTGCTATAATGTATGAGCTAAGAATTATTTCCTTCATTTACCTTTACACACCTATTTTTTGTGAAAGTCTTGTTCTAAAATGTATTGAATAGGAAGTGAAAAAGGAAATCTGTTAAGAACTAAGTCTATATTTTTTTCTGAAATCACCATTGGTTATTTTTGTTGTTTTCAGTTCAAATTCACTGTTGGACAATTGGGACCAAAATAGGTACAGCTTTATTTTGATCTTCTTGCCTGGATAGTTAGCTAAACAAGATGAAGCTAACTCCTCAGGTGACTGGTGAAATCCAGATGAGTCTATTTTGAGCAGACCTGTTAAAATCACTTAAGAATAATACGACCATTTAAAAACTAAAGAGGCAATTATTCCAAAAGATCTTTACTATTACAATCCACTTTATTAGATATATGGAATGCAGTCTTGAAGTTTTATGGAAATACAAGGCATTATTGGAGAATTCAAAAAAGGATATAAATGATAAAGTGAAAGACAGTGAGAATTATTTTTAGTAAATGACTATTAAGAAAACAGTACAAGGTTATACTCTGGGCATTTTTCCATTGATGAGATGATTAATACATGCAGCATAAGGTGAAATTCAGCAGGTTCTGACAGGTTCTGGTGAATCAGTAGAGGAAATTTTGAATAGTGTGGAGAACTGGCAAATACCACCTCTAGCTGGCCCCAGAATGGGGTGGGAATAAAGATTTTGTAATATCCTTCCCCTGAAGTGGGGTGGGAATGGAGATTTTGTAGTTTCCTTCCTCTGCCACGTCCACCAAGCCACTACCACAGAACCGATAGCAAAAAAAAATGAATTTCACCACTGATGCAGCATTAAAAAAAACACCACCTTGTTGTATTTAGTCATCCATGTATGGCAGTGTATTATTGGACTTGTAATATATAAGTAGAGCCCAGTATAATTTTCTTCTCAGCTAAGAAGCTCACATGGACATAATTTATCACTCCAATGAGTGAATGTGAATTGTCTCTGTTTTTAGCCAAAAATATTTAATTGAAAGCATTTCTACACAGGGTCCTTTCAACAATTCAGAACAGCTCTATATCTCTCTGGTATGTTCAGTAGCTGAATCAATGTTGTTGACTCAATGAAGTGGATTTGAAATCCCAGCAAAGTTGATCTTTGTATAATCCTTTAGCTAGGAAGTATTGCTTATCTGATCTTTTCTTCCTCTCATTGAGGCACAATTATTATCACATTCATTGGAAGGGGAGCAGGATGGATGGATGGATGGATGGATGGATGGATGGATGGATGGATGGATGGATGGATATGTAAATACATATATAGATCCTCACATCTATGTATGTCTGTGTGGAATTCATATTTTACTTTATCTCATTTATTTGTAATATTTATAAACCAAACCAACCTAAGCATCTCTGAGTGGCTTTATTTTAATCATGTAATTATTTTGAAGACAGAAGTATGGTGGGTTATAATTGTAGAGGTATCAAAGTCCTGGATTTGTTTTGTTTATTTTATACTATATTTTTTTAATTTTTACATTTATTTAAAATGTAAAAAATATTTACCCATACCCAGCTACTTTTTTAAACTTCAACTGTTGTTCATTTTGTCCTTTTAGATTACAGTTCCTTTCACAATAAAATACTGCAAAATATCATTTAATTTTCTCTTTAACTTTGGCCAACATACTGTAGATTGGGCATTCTGATTTGGTTTTATTATGCTTGCTTTCTAACTGGTTTTGCTAACCAGCCTTGGGGCTGAATTTTAAATGGATAAGTAAAGTTAAATAATTAGGACAGCAAATACTGTGTGTATTTCTCTCCAGAGCGAAGGCTTTACTTTTTTAGAACTGTTGTTGACCCAGAGAATATAAATTATCATTGCTCTTTATGTTAGAAAAAATAGCCTATTTTCTTCAATTTGCAGGATCGCATCCTGCCCCATACATCCCTGCGGCCGATTCGCTCCCACAGAGAGGGACTTCTCCGGGTGCCGTCCACTAGGCTGTGCCAGCGGGCGGCACCCAGGGGAAGGGCCTTCTCTGTGGCGGGCCCGACCCTCTGGAATGACCTTCCCCCCGAAATTAGAACAACTACGGACCTCCGCTCCTTCCGTCAAAAATTAAAAACGCACTTTTTCCGCTTGGCCGGCCTAGGTTAGTCATCTGTTTATTGTTTTAATTGGTTTTTAAGGGGTTAGTTTTTAGCATTTTGGGTTTTTAGCGCAGGGATAACTTGTTTAATTTGATTTTTATATATTTATGATGTATTTATGGTTGTATGTTTTTTAATTCCCCTGTGCACCGCCCCGAGTCCCTTTGGGGAGAGGGAGCGGTCTATAAATTAAATGTATTATTTATTATTATTATTATTAATCTGAGTACCAATTTAGCCCAATAGCCATCTCTGGAAGTAGAAATCTTGTTCCTAAGTAAACAATACCCAAGCTTTCCTGGAAAATGGAAGACTAGGAACTCCATTGTCATTGAAGATACAAAATGTCTCCCCTTTCCTCCTTCAGTTTTGTTTATCTTTTCTATGTCCGATTCACTCCTAATCAATACCTAATTCTGTGACTATTGAAAAAACAGTAAGCTATGATTTGCTCTATCACTATTTTGTCAGCAAGCAAAGCCCATGTACCATTTACAAATTCTACTGTTAGGAAACTGTAATTGGCCATCACTTGCAAAAGTTCTACGCCATGTGCTTCAGTCTAAATTGTATTGCATTCTTGCAATCCATTGAATGGGAATAAATGAATTCATAGTAGAAGGTATAAAGGTGGCATTCTTTGTTTCACTCTCCTGTGCTCATATTTGTCACAGAGGAATTAAACTAGCAATAAAGTCACAGAATTTGTGTTGAAACAGACTTAATAAGTCATCAAAGGGACTTTCCAAAAGAAGAATGCTGTATTTCAAGCTAATACATTTTTAAAGGGAGTGTTAAACAAAGTGAGGGGGGGATCTAAGGTAAGATTAAAACATTTTTCTCTTTTTCTTAACACTTTACTTTAAAAAAAAAAAGTATTAGCCTGAAATATGACAATCTTTCAGAAGCTGTCTTGTATTACATTTAAAATTTTTGAAATTCCTCTATTATATATTATATATATATATTATAAGCCAACACAGCTGTAGGCTGCATAAATACAGGGATAGAATCAAGGTCATTAGAAGCGTTAATGCCACTTTATAATGCCTTGGTAAGGCATTGGTTTTTTAAAGATGTTTTGCTTCTCATTCAAGAAGCTTCTTCAGCTCTTCAAAGAAAAACCAGAAAGTCCAATTACCTCTTGAAAAGGCACCTCTGGGACAACCATGACATGGATGACTGAGAATCTCTATAGACCAGGTGTATAATGTTTTTTGGAAAATTAGATAGGTAGAGGCCTGTCAAACCTCATGCGGCAGATATATTTAGAACTCTCGGCAGCTTTCGATACCATCGACCATGGTATCCTATTTCATCGGCTGGGGGGGTTGGGGGTGGGAGGCACCGTTTTACGGTGGTTCTCCTCCTACCTCTCTGGCCGATCGCAATTTGTGTTGGCAGGAGAGCAGAGGTCGACCTCGAGACCCCTCACATGTGGGGTGCCTCAGGGGTCGGTCCTATCGCCTCTCCTGTTCAACACATATATGAAGCCACTGGGTGAGATCATCCGTGGTTTTGGGGTAGAGTACCATCTCTACGCTGATGATACTCAGCTGTATATATCTACCCCAAACCACCCCAACGATGCCGTAGCGGTGATGTGCCAGTGCCTGGAAGCCGTGCGGATCTGGATGGGAAGTAACGGACTCAGGCTCAACCCGACCAAGACCGAGTGGCTGTGGTTTCCGGCTGCCCGATTCAACCAGCTGACTCCATCGCTGGCCATAGGGGGCGAACATCTTGCCCCTGTGGATGGGGCGCGCAATTTGGGTGTCCTCCTGGATGCCCGGCTGTCCATGGAAGATCAAGTGACAGCCGTTGCCAGGAGGGCGTTTTACCAGGTTCGCCTGGTTCGCCAATTGCGCCCCCTATTGGATCGGGACGCCTTTCGCACAGTCACTCATGTGCTCGTGACATCCCGACTGGACTATTGTAACTCTCTCTACATGGGGCTCCCCTTGAGGTGCACCCGGAGACTTCAGCTGGTCCAGAATGCAGCCGCGCGAGCAATTATGGGAACCTCAAGGTTTACCCACATAACACCGCTCTTGCGCGAGCTGCACTGGCTGCCTGTCGTCTTCCGGGTGCGCTTCAAGGTGTTAGTCATCATCTTTAAAGCGCTCCATGGCTCGGGACCTAGCTATCTGCGGGATCGGATCCTGCCTCATACATCCTCACGGCCGATTCGCTCCCACAGAGAGGGACTTCTCCGGGTGCCGTCCACTAGACTTTGTCAGCGGGCGGCGCCCAGGGGAAGGGCTCTCTCTGTGGCGGGCCCAGCCCTCTGGAACGACCTTCCCCCCCAACATTAGAACGACCACGGACCTCCGCTCCTTCCATCTAAAATTAAAAACACATCTTTTCTGCCTGGCCGGCCTAGGGTAGTCTCTCTTTCTATGGGGTTTTATTATACTTAATTTATTGGGAATTTTACTTTAGTTTAGTTTTAGTTTTAATGGGGAATTTTTAGCACAGGAATAAGGTTTAATCGGTTTTTAAATATGTTTGTATACTTGTTGTTTTTATTCTTCCTGTGCACCGCTCCGAGTCCCTATGGGGAGAGGGAGCGGTCTACAAATTAAATTATTATTATTATTATTATTATTATTATTATTATTATTATTATTATTATTATTATTATTATTATTATTATTATTATTATTATTATTATTATATGCTACAATTCATCCTAAACTGCTAAAATGTATTTTGTATATATGTAAAAATGCATTGTACACCATCTAGAGGGAGATGGGTTGATCAGTGGGTCACAAACTGACTACCTACAATTCCATGACCGCGTTGCTAAGATCATTCACTGGAAATTGTGCCAGAGGTTTGGATTTGAGTACAGCAAAAACCATTGGGACCATCAGACTCAGAAGGTTTTAGAGAATGAGGAAGTCAAGATCTTGTGGGACTTCAGAATTCAGACTGACAGGCACTTGGACTACAGCACACCTGACATAACAATAGTTGAAAAGAAAAAAGTATGGTTCATTGACATTGTCTTCCTTTTGTCCCCAGACTGGGAAAAACTTGGATTAAATTTTAAAGTAATATTTTCTTCCATATTTGAATATCATCAAAGGATAACTTATATAGTATGTTAGCCTATTACTCATTACTTTGCAAAGAAGTAAAATTAGATCGGTGATCTGAAACTGAAATAAATGGAAGCAGGATTAGGGATTGGTCATGCAGACAGCAGATGTCTTGATGGTATAGTTTTCTGCCTACCCAAAAATAGGCAGAGGCATCTTGATTGTACTACAGGGTGTAATCTGTAATAGAGGTTAGTTCTGATGCACCCACTATAGCTTGTCCTCATAGCTATCTCATGCTTTGCATCCCAATATAAAACCACTTGCGTTTGTTCTTTACTTACTTAATTGACATTAAGATTTTGTAAGAGTTACAGTCGTCTGGTTTTATTGTGAACACAAGTGTGTTCTGTGACCTAAGTAAATATTGTATTCTAAAAAGAATACAAACAAATGGTTCCTTGCACTGGAGGTAGGGTATTATTTTCAGCCAGGAGACAACACTTCCATAACAATTAACATCACTGTCATCAGTATCACCATCCTTTGAGAGCTGCATGTGACATTTTTTCTGCTTTTTAAGAAATTTGGAGGAGGTACAAGGTTTAACTACTTATTTTAAAACAATCTATGAAAAAAAAATCCTACCTTGGGTACCAACCCTCTTGGAACATTCTGTATGAGTAGATTGCATACAAAATGTGTACAAACAATTATTATTATTATTTACTTTATTCATTAAACATGAAACGCAGCCAACTGAACATTTAAAAATGCATTACAAATACCATTGACTAATGGTTAATAATAATAATAATAATAATAATAATAATAATAATAATAATAATAATAATAATAATAATAATAATAATAATAATAATAATAATAATAATAATAATAATAATAATAATAATAATAATAATAATAATAATAATAATAATAATAATAATAATAATTTAATTTGTAAACCGCTCTCTCTCCCTAAAGGGACTCGAGGCGGTGCACAGGGAATTAAAAATACACATATTAAAACTAACAGATATTATCATACAAATTTAAAATGAATTAAATCTATACCCTGCGCTAAAATCCCCAACTATCTAAAAACTAATACCCCTAAAAATCCCTAATAAAACAATTTGAGTATTCAGCTTGAGGTAAATGGGTCGATTAAGCCAAGCCGGCCAGGCAGAAGAAGTGAGTTTTTAGTTTTTGATGGAAGGAGCGGAGGTCCGTAATTGTTCTAAGTTCGGGGGGAAGGTTGTTCCAGAGGGTCGGGTCAGCCACAGAGAAGGCCCTTCCCCTGGGCGTCACCCGCTGGCATAGCCTAGTGCAGGGGTCTCCAACCTTTGCAACTTTAAGTCTGAAGGACTTCAGCTCCCAGAATTCTCCAGCCAGTGAAGCTGGCTGGAGAATTCTGGGAGCTGAAGTCCTTCAGACTTAAAGTTGCAAAGGTTGGAGACCTCTGGCCTGTGGACGGCACCCGGAGAAGTTCCTCTCTATGGGAGCGAATTGGTCGAAGGGATGTATGGGGCAGGATGCGATCCCGCAGGTAGCTAGGTCCCGAGCCATGGAGCGCTTTAAAGATGATAGTCAACACCTTGAAGTGCACCCGAAAGACAACAAGCAGCCAGTGCAGCTCGCGCAGGAGCGGTGTTACTTGGGAAAACCTAGAGGTTCCCATAACTGCCCGCGCGGCCGCATTCTGGACAAGCTGCAGTCTTCGGGTGCACCTCAAGGGGAGCCCCATGTAGAGAGCATTGCAGTAGTCCAGTCAGGATGTCACGAGTGCATGGGTGACTGTGCAAAGGGCATTACAAATACCATTGACTGGTGCTAATGGTTGATACGGTTTGCTGCCAGCATCCTAGGTATCAACCAAGTACCTTCTTAGAATGTAAGATGTTCCAAGTAGCACAGCTTTTTGCAGTTCCACTGGTGTTATTGCAGGAAGCTGCAATTTGTCCAAGTAAAATTCTTGGACATGGTGCCAAGTGCCCCGATGACAATGGGTATCACTGTGACATGCTTCATCCATAGCCGTGTAGTTTCGATGGCCAGGTCGTCGTCGTCATCATCATCATCATCATCATCATCATCATCATCATCATCATCATCATCATTATTATTATTATTATTATTATTATTATTATTATTATTAACTTTATTCATGAAACATGAAACTCAGCCAACTGAACATTTAAAAATGCATTGCAAATACTATTGACTGGTGCTAATGGTTGATACGGTTTGCTGCCAGCATCCTAGGTATCTATTATTATTATTATTATTATTATTATTATTATTATTATTATTATTATTATTATTATTATTATTATTCTGTGGTTAATCTTTGGTGAGATTCACAGCTTTTGGGGCTGGTTGGTAGCTCAACAGCTCGAGTCCTAACCAAGGACCTAGGAACTGTCAAGGTAACGTCGGAGGATATAAGCAGTTCCAAGCAGGGTGGCCCTTTGTACAGTTAGAATGTTCAAGTCCGGCAAACCTAGAACCTCCACATAGCAAGGCAGTCCCCTAGGTCATTCATTTCATTCATTTATTAAACTTATATCTGTCTTTACACAAAGGGATAAAACAGTCCAATCAATCAAAAACAGCACCACAAATATCAGATTAGGAACACAAGTTGAAATAGAGAAGAAAATGGTAAGTGAGCACCTGTCTGCCCTGGACGAGTTCAAATCACCAGGACCGGATGGATTACACCCCAGGGTTCTGAAGGAACTGGCAGACGAGATCTCAGAACCACTGAACTATATCTTTCAGAGATCCTGGAGCACCGGGGAACTGCCAGAAGACTGGAAAAGAGCAGATGTGGTTCCCATTTTCAAAAAAGGAAAAAAAACAGATCCAGGAAACTATAGACCCATCAGCCTGACCTCAATACCAGGAAAGATTCTGGAAAAGATAATTAAACAACAAATAAGTGAACACCTAGAAGCAAACAAAGTAATAGCCAAAAGCCAACATGGGTTTGTCAAAAACAGATCATGCCAGACGAATCTAATTGCATTCTTTGACAAAGTAACAAAATCAGTGGACCAGAGGAATGCTGTTGATATAATTTACCTGGACTTCAGTAAGGCATTTGATAAAGTAGACCATAACCTACTATTAGATAAAGTAGAAAATTGTGGGTTAGACAGCACCACCACCAAATGGATTCGTAACTGGCTGACCAACCGCACTCAACGTGTAGTCCTCAATGGAACTGCATCTACATGGAAGGAAGTATGCAGTGGAGTCCCCCAAGGCTCTGTTTTAGGCCCAGTACTCTTTAACATCTTCATCAACGATTTGGATGAGGGGATAAATGGGGAACTCATCAAATTCGCAGACGACACCAAGCTGGCAGGAATAGCCAACACTCCAGAAGATAGGCTTAAGATACAGAAGGATCTAGACAAACTTGAACATTGGGCACTGTCTAATAAAATGAAATTCAATTGTGAAAAAAGTAAGGTCCTACATATAGGCAAGAAAAACCAAATGCACAAGTACAGTATAGGTGGTACCTTGCTCAATAGTAGCAACTGTGAGAGGGATCTCGGAATCCTAGTGGACAACCATTTAAATATGAGCCAGCAGTGTGCAGCAGCTGCCAAAAAAGCCAACACAGTTCTAGGCTGCATCAACAGAGGGATAGAATCTAGATCGCGTGAAGTGTTAATGCCACTGTATAGTGCCTTGGTAAGGCCACACTTGGAATACTGCATACAGTTTTGGTCGCCACGATGTAGAAAAGACGTGGAGACTCTGGAAAGAGTGCAAAGAAGAGCAACCAAGATGATTAGAGGACTGGAGACTAAGACATATGAAGAACGGCTGCAGGAACTGGGTATGTCTAGTTTGATGAAGAGAAGGACCAGGGGAGACATGATAGCAGTGTTCCGATATCTCAGAGGGTGCCACAAAGAAGAGGGAGTCAAACTATTCTCCAAGACACCTGGGGGCAGGACAAGGAGCAATGGGTGGAAACTAACCAAGGAGAGAAGCAACTTAGAACTAAGGAGAAATTTCCTAACAGTAAGAACAATTAACCTCTGGAACAGCTTGCCTCCAGCAGTTGTGAATGCCCCAACCCTGGAAGTCTTTAAAAAGATGTTAGACAGCCATTTGTCTGAAATGGTATAAGATTCCTGCCCATGCAGGGGGTTGGACTAGAAGACCTACAAGGTCCCTTCCAACTCTGCTATTGTATTGTATTGTATATACCGCTCCCTTTCCCAAAAAGGGACTCGGGGCGGTGCACAGGAAATTAAAAAAGTATATATAAACATGACAATATACAAAATTTAAAATCAAATTTAATTATTAACCCTGTGCTAAAATTTACAATAAATTAAACTATTACCCTTAAAAACCAATTAAAACAATTTGATGTCAGGCTAAAGGCTAGGTAAAGTTAGGCCAGGCCGGCCTGTTGGAAAAAATACGTCTTGAGTTTCTGGCGGAAAGAACGGAGGTCCGTGGTCGTTCTAGGTATTGCTCCAAGGGCTCCAATCACAATTGGGATAACACACGACTTTCTCTTCCACAGTCGCTCAACTTCAATTTGCAAGTTCCGATATTTTGTGATTTTTTCTTGCTGTTTATTTTCAATTCGTGCATCACCAGGTATTGCAATGTCAACGAACCATACTTTTTTCTTTTCAATTATTGTTATATCAGGTGTATTGTAGGACAAGTGCCTGTCAGTCTGAATTCTAAAGTCCCACAGGATCTTGACTTTCTCATTCTCTAAAACTTTCTCAACCTGATGTTCCCAGTGATTTTTACTGTACTCAAATCCAAACGTCTGCCACAATTTCCAGTGAACGATCTTAGCAACACGGTCATGGCGTTGTAGGTTGTTGTTGTTGTTGTTGTTGTTGTTGTTGTTATTATTATTATTGTTATTATTATTATTATTATTATTATTATTATTATTATTATTATTATTATTATTATTATTATTATTATGCTAATCTTTGGTGAGATTCACAGCCTTTGGGGCTGGTTGATAGCTCAACAGCTTGAGTCCTAACCAAAGACCTAGGAACTGTTAAGGTAACATCAGAAAATACAAGTTGTTCCAAGTAAGGTGGTTTTTGTAGAATCAGAATGTTCAATTCAGGTAAATTTAGAATTTCCAGATAGCCAGGTAGCCCTTTAGGTATTGCTCCCAGGGCTCCAATTACAATTACATGATTTCTTTTTCCACAGTCGGTCAACTTCAATTTGCAAGTCCTGGTACTTTGTAATTTTTTCTTGCTGTTTATCTTCAATTCATGCATCATCAGGTATTGCAATATCAACGAACCATATTTTTTTTCTTTTCAACTACTGTTATGTCAGGTGTGCTGTAGGCTAAGTGCCTGTCAGTCTGGATTCTGAAGTCCCACAAGATCTTGACTTTCTTATTCTCTAAAACCTTCTCAACCTGATAGTCCCAGTGGTTTTTGCTGTACTTTTGGCACAATTTCCAGTGGATGATCTTAGCAACTCAGTCATAGTGTTGTAGGTAGTCAGTTTGTAAAATTTTGCTGCACACACTGATCAAGTGGTCAACTGTCTCATCTTTCTCATTATAGAGGTGACATTTGCTGTTGGTGGTAACATGTTGAATTTTTGCCTTCATGCAGTTTGTGTCTAAGGCTTGTTCTTGAGCTGCCAAAATAAAGTCTTCTGTTTCTCAGTACTCCTGAATTTTGAATTTGAATTTATTCCCATTTATATACCGCCCTATCTCCCTTGCGGGACTCAGGGCGGTGCACAGGCAATAATAAAATACTGTAGACAATAAATACAATAAAAATCTTAAAAATAAATTAAACTAAGAAACCTGTGCTAAAATTACAATAGAAACCCCTACTAATACTAAAACTGATCTTGACCAGTTCCAAGTTAGTTTTTGGTCATCCATGTACACCAAGTGTGAAATTTTAAGTCTTTTAAGTCAAACTTTCTTTGCAAGTTTGTATCCACAGTTCACCTTCAAAATGGTTGTCAGTAGTAGCATTGAGAGTATAAAAGTAGCGGTGAAAGGGAATTATCACCCTGGAAAATGCCTCATTTAATTTCAACTTTACCCAGTTCTTCTCCATTAGCCTTAAGCTTCATTTTCCATGGGTTCATTAAAGTTGTTGTTGTTGTTGTTATGTGGTTAATCTTTGGTGAGATTCACAGCCTTTGGGGCTGGTTGGTAGCTCAACAGCTCGAGTCCTAACCAAGGACCTAGGAAGTGTCAAGGTAACGTCGGAGGATATAAGCAGTTCCAAGCAGGGTGGCCCTTTGTAGAGTCAGAATGCTCAAGTCCGGCAAACCTAGAACCTCCACATAGCTATTGTTATTATTGTTGTTGTTGTTGTTGTTGTTGTTGTTATTATTCATTACCATTATCATTATCTTTATTTATTTATTTGTATCCTGCCTTTATTATTTTTGTAAATAACTCAAGGCAGCAAATATATTCACACCATTCTCCTATTTTCCCCACAACAGCACTTTGAAATGACTTGGGCTAATAGAAAGTGTCTGGTCCAAAGTCACCCAACTGACTTTCATAGCTAACATGGGACATGAAGGCATGGTCTCCCACTTTCTAACTGCTGCCTTATCCATTAGTCAAAGCTGCCTCTTAGCATATAGCCATTGGGGAGAAAAGGATATTATTAAAACCTGTGTAAAATGCTGTTAGGTACAAGTTTGAAGAAGTCCAATTTTTGATGCACCGAGATAAAATTGCAAAATATTCTGATTGAAAACAATATTGAAAAGTGACACTTCTTACAATACTCTACCCCATTTTATACCCTACAGTTCATTTTAGATTTAGATTTTACATATTTTATATTTTATAATTCTTTTTTGTTCCAGTTTAGGAGATTTTTTTAAACATTTCCTTAAATAGGATCTTTGGACCAAAAATAAACTGCTTTCATGAAAGCTAGGAGAAAATATGGGTGATGGAAATGATATAACAAACTCTGAACATTTAATCCCCCAAACATACATTTCCTAGCTGAACAGCTAAAGCATTTCTCTCTACATGGGGCTTCCCTTGAGGTGCACCCGAAAGCTACAGCTAGTCCAAAACGCAGCCGCGCGGGTGATTATGGGAGCCACTAGATGCTCCCACATAACACCGATCCTGCGCGAGCTGCATTGGCTTCCTGTGGCCTTTCGGGTGCGCTTCAAGGTTTTGACGACCATCTTTAAAGCGCTCCATGGCTCGGGGCCTAGTTATATACGAGACCGCCTCCTGCCCCATACATCCCTTAGACCGATACGCTCCCACAGAGAGGGCCTTCTCAGGGTGCCGTCGGCTGGACAATGCCGACTGGCGACACCCAGGGGAAGAGCCTTCTCTGTGGCGGGCCCAGCCCTCTGGAATGACCCACCCCCTGAATTACGTACCATCACCGACCTCCGCCTCTTCCGCCAATGTCTAAAGACATATTTGTTCCAACAAGCCGGCCTAGCCTAACCTCCCGTGGGGACTTTTAGGAAGTTTTAAAATTGGGTATTTTAAATTTGGTTTTAGTACAGGATAGGACTGTTTAATATTTATTTTAAATTATATATTTATCTTTATATTGGTATGTTTTTAAATTTCCTGTACGCCGCCCTGGGTCCTCTGTGGAGAAGGGCGGGATATAAATTTAAATAAAATAAATAAAATAAAATAAAATAAATTTCCCAAATTTTGTTTTGCTTATTTAGTTTCCATTAAGAGTCCATTTAAATATCTTTATTTGTGATTTTTATTTTATGTATTCGATTTACATACTTCCAAATTTCAATGACTCTGGACTATGTTGACTTTAAAAATCACAATATTATATGTTCTATCATCACATATGAACAAGCAGAACCAAATTTAAATATTTTCTTCAATTATAACATTCCCATAAACTAGCCCATATTTTTACACCAGGGTTCGAAACAGATTACAACTACTTAAATAAAATAAAGCACAAATGGTATTGCAGGAGTTATCTTCAGAGACACAGATTAAAACAGAAAGCTAACATTAGAAACTTATGAAAAGTGTATGTATTATACCTTCATTTTATAAAATGTCCTTGTTTCTATTCTATTTTTCCTGTTGTTAATGATTCATGATCAAAAAAATGCCTTTTAAAATTGGCTTAGAAATCTGTTAATAGATTTGTGATAAGGAAATGTACTTCCATCTATTTTTTAAATGTGAAAATACATCATTAACACATGCAATTCTTTTCTAAAGACTTTACAAGTCAAAGTATATTAAAAGTATTTCTTTTCTCTGCAATGTGTTTATTTAAAATACAAAAAGTTAATTTTGGCCATTTGAAAAGACATTACTTACCTACCATGGATATAAATCATTATGCAAATATTCTGTTTTTATGACATCAATATAAGTAAGTGTATTGATCAAAATAATGTGGATGCAACACAATCAGATGAAGTACTAGGATATTTTACTTATTTGAAGAGTTCTCTGGAATGAAAAGCCTTAAAGGCATTGTTCTGTTAACGTGTTCTATTACGTGCTTTTTGTGAAAGATGGAAAAAGAAAAGAAAAGGAAAGAGGGAAAGGAGACGAAGAGGGGGAGAGAGAGAGAGGAGAGGAGAGATCTGATGAACAATCTTTAATCTGCAGTATACTCCACCTCTTTTAAAGTTTTGCTTAAAACAATACGGAACTTCTGGGAATGTGAGAGAGCAGAAAAGATTAATGGATCATTTTAGCTTTTCTAATGAGAAAATGGTACATTTTGGATACAGGTCATAAAACTGGTTCAAGGATGACAATAGTGCATAATGACTATTTTGTACAAGGTTTCTTTCCCCCTCCCCCTCCTCCCCCATAATCAGACTAATAGGCAGGAAAAGATAGATTAGGACAGGGCTGAAGACTCAGGCAACTCCTTCTCTATTAGTCACAGATTCATTCTTTAACTTGCCTACATTTGATAGCATCTGCTGACCTGCTTCCATTTAATGTATATTTTCACGCTTCTTCCATCCATGAATAGCAGGCTTTTATAGTATTGTTGGGTGAGAGCAGTGGTATTTATGGAAAGTGTATGTAGTTCTATGGCAGCTGTTTATCTGTAATAAGGCAAAGAAAGTAGTGCATATAAATTTGTTATGCTGATTAGAACAAAAAGGGTTGCCTTTTTTTTTAACTGTATGCAGAGGTTACTACCCAAGTATTTGAAAATGGAAAGTGATTGCCTTCACCCTCCCTCACAAGGAAAAAAAGATGCAGGATCAGTGTGAACACATTATTCTTGGTCACTTTTAGTCAGCATCAGAAAGCGGGGTGCTCTGACCCTTCATTTCTCCCCCAGGATCAGTATTGTTCTCCCCCTTAGTTGACAGCTTGTAATTAAATAGCCATCTTTGGGTAACTGATCTTTTTATCATTAATAATAGTATTCCTGATAGTCCTTCTTTCCCCTTTATAGTGCACACTCCCTTAGAAAGAGTGATATTTGACTATTTTGGTGAGCTTGGCTTATGTGGTCAGAATTAGCAGATGGCATGCATATTCAGTTACATTCGAAACATACCTTAACAAGGGAAACAAAGCAGCTGACACCTTGGGCATAGATTGTAAAACTGGCTCAAGAATAACAACTGTCCATCATAATACATCTAATTCAAATTATATGATTTTTTTTTCATTTGCATGAGGATAACAAGTGCATGTAATATCATTTGTTTCCCTTTCCTCTCGTGTCCCTTCGATGTCCATGTACCCCAGCATATGGATGTATAAATCAACTTCCTTACATTTCTGACTCATGATTGCATTCCAATAAAATACAATATCGGTTTCTTCTTTCTATGTGTTATTACTAAGCCATGTACCCCATCATATAACAGTGCATTTGATTTATGTTTCCTAAGAGAAGAACTCTATTAAATTTTATTAACTTACCGTCAATCCCTTTCTCTAACTCTATCAGGAATTTGAGTTTCCTTTTCTAGAGTATTAGCTGTCATTTGCAAATTTAATAAGCATTCCCTCCCCCCCAGAACTAATATGATATTTGGACCAAATTAAAGTTTGTAATCAAAAGCTCATTCTGGAAAAAGAACAGAAATGCTATATTTGCCTGTTTCTCAAGATGTAAATGAAAACTGCCTGAAAGAATATGTAGGTTCTGTTGTGGGCTCTCCTATCTCCATCAATGAATTAAAAGTTGGATTGTGTTATTACAGTCCTACCATATGAGAGGCTTTCTAACCTTACTTACTCATCAATCTAATAGTCTTTAGCTTACTAAATGTTCTACACATTCATCTCCTTTCAGAGACTGTTCAGAAATTACAGATAGGATAATTCCTTTTTTAGTGCTTTATTGAAAAGATAGTGCCATGTCAGGGTAACACAAATAAAGCAAAATTAAAGAAAAATCAATAGCAAATCTTTACAAGCTAATAACTATAACATTAATATATTTACAGTAATTATAATAATACAGCCAAAACAGAGAAAAAGGAGAAAAGAAAATGAGCTTTAACTACATTTCTACTTGCATTAGCCTATTTACAATTTTTCCATATTATATCCATAATTCTATAGCATCTTTATTTTCCATACTAACATTATTAAAAATAACTAAAGTTATTGACATTCATCAACTTCCCTCTCATTTCTACCTCTTGTTTCTATTCATTCATAAAATTTATTCCATGCCCAATAATGTTTCGAGTTTTCTTTATCTTTAATTGTTAAGGCTAATGTATCCATTTCAGCACAATCCCAATTTTTCCTAATTATATCATCACAGATAGGATAATTCTTAATAACCTATTGGAACTGGATGCTATGATGACATAGTATTGTACTAACGACATCAATAGTGCTCTATCCCAATCTAATTTTGAGCTCTATTCCAGGGTTTGGTTTTAAACTTTGAAACTCTTGAAAGCTTACAATCCAGTTTATAAAACATTACCTTTGCAAATTTGGGTCTACAACCCTATCCATATCTTCAGAAAGTGGCTTCTTTCTCTTATTTTAACAGATGTCAAAACAATTTCTGAAATAGCCTATTGATTTCACTGTGCACTTGGTGACCATATTGTATACAACAAACAAATACCAGAGTTGAAGAATTCAGAAAAGTCATTGATTACATGGCAAGCCACATCAACATTTGAATTCCTCAGGACTTTACACAAGAAGAATCTTAATTAAAATATAGCCTTGGAATGTCTTTTATATAGAGATTCAGTAAGATGACATGATCAGTTTATGTGCCATATAAAAAGAAAGAAATGTTCAGCAGACTTTTAAAAAAAAAAAAAAGGAAAAAAAATGGAAAATTAAAACTCACCAAAAGCAAGAAAAAAATGCAGTTATGCTACATTTTCAGAGTTCAGTCTGGTCCCCTGGAGCCCTTTCATGCTTACGGCTAAAATAACAAAGCTAAAATACTGAAAACAGGTGTCAATGGGCTCTGCGAGAAGCTGATAACATCAGATGGATCAAAGGCCAAGGTCAATAAAACTGCAAAACTGCTTGGCCAATGTTATTTTTGCTGTGATTCCAAATTGTTGAAAAACAAGACTTTGAATCTGACACCTGAAAATTATATGATATATGATATGCTTTTTATTAAATAAGACATGCAGGAAAAACTTGGATCTTCAATGGCTTCCTTGTAATTATTAGCCGGTATTTTACAAGATGAGTGTTCTGATTGCTCTGGTATCACAAATGGGCTTTCAAGAGCTTGTTGCTTCAAGCTAAAGAGGAAAAGTAAATACCGAATTACAAAAAGCTCTGAAAATGTATATGTCATTTTCCAAAAGTGGTGGCAACACCTATTCTTTCCGTCTTTCTCCTTCCTACCTCATAAATGCACAAATGTGAAATCAATCATGTATATGTATAGACACCCATAAATCACAAGCATCAGTTTCCCTCGTCAAACCCATTTCATTATCAAATCCATTGGTGATCTTATATTTATTTTCAGATGTAATAGTCCCTCATTAAGGAAAGAAAGGTCCTTGAGAATGAGGATTATGGTATAAACCTTTTAAAAAGCGAATAAAGTTTTAATTCAGAGCCTCTTTGGTGTAGATATTTGAAAGTAAAAATAACAGCCTTAGCTCATGGCAGAATTTATATTCCTATCTCTAGTTTATACTTAGAGATTTCTAGGTGGTTGATAGGCTAAGATAAGTTTCTTTTCAGATGGCCAGTGCAATTGAAACTATAAATATGGAATGATAATTAAGCTCTATTGTCCAGAGGCCTCAGAATCAACAACCCAGACAATTTTGGGTGTGGCCCGATATAAAAAAAATATTTAGTAAGGTCATACTGAGATGTTCCATTTACAAAAATAATGATAGCCTTTTATCTTTAAACAAAATGGAGAACAACTGATACCGAGTTTTTTTCTCTTTCTGAAAAAGTGTGATGAGCTTAAATTTAGGACAGCTAAAACAGACATACTTTTATGTAGTTTGAAAGGTGGCATAATTCTAAATGAAATTAAAATGAGAATCTAAACAGCCTGTAAAAATACATATTGTTTACTTTTTGCTGCAATGCATTAGAAATATCAGACATTCCAAAGGTCATGAACTATATTACTAATCTTCAAACTGTGCCATGGAATTCTGAACTTTTCTAGAAATCTAACCAGAGAAAAGTTCAGCACTACTTCCTTCTTTGGAAGACGGCTATTCATGACTTGCTTTCTTTCAAAACACATGATATGGTTTCTCTCTACTTCAAAATTTTAACCATCTCTTAAAAAATCACTGAAATAGCAATTCTAAGAATGACATGAAAGGCTATTTACTTTGGGAAGAATATGATCTTTATGATCACTCCCCTATACATAAATAAATGAATGAATGTATATTCACTTATTTATGATAAGTGATTAGAGTGCAATACTTGCAGCTTACTTATGCTGCATGCCGGCTGCCTGCAATTTGGCAGTTGAAATCCCATGAGGCTCAAAGGTTGACTCAACTTTCTATCCTTCCGAGGTGGGTAAAATGAGGACCCAAATTGTTGGCGACAATATGCTCACTTTGTAAACCACTTAGGGATGGCTGTAAAAGCACTGTGAAATGCTATATACTGTAAGTCTAAGTCCTATTGCTAGTGCTACATTAGTTTTTTTAAGGAGATAATGGATTGTTTAGAAGTGGCATCTCTGACTAGAAGGGTGATATGGTACATTGGTACAATTCATTCTATATAGCTTTCTCCTGCCTTCCTGCACTGCATGTCTAGACCAACTAACCTTCAGTTCATGTAAGGTGAAATGAGTTAGTCCTGGCCATTGTCCTATAGATGAATAATATCTGAATAAGCATCAGCATGTACTAAGAATACAAAAAGTTTGAAAGGAATGCAGAAAGGAAGTTGCATGCCTAAATGTGGACGTCTCTTATTTAGGCATAACTAATTTTCAAAGAAACTAATTTCCCCCCCCAGAAAACAGTAATCACAGATGGATTTGTCAAAACAGGCCTTTGAAGCTACTGTAGAAGTGAACAGAAGAAAAAATGAGGGTTTCTGTTTAAAAACATACACGCACACACACACACACACACACACACACACACACAGATGCACACTTAGGCTTTTAAGAATGCGCACATGATGTATAATAGATACCTGTCTGATATAATTAATTATATTTTCCTAAATTTAACATTACCTGGAGGGGAAATCATTTTGCTTGGTGAAATCCCTCATGCCACACAAAGTCTGTTAGCAAGCCAAATTTAATTACTGTGATAAAAACCACAAGAAAGACCAGGTTTGCATTAAATCCGTAACCGCATCTAGGGAAGAACAGCTTTAATCACCTTTGAAATGGTGACCACAAAATAATTAAAGGGAAAGTGCTCTCATTAGAAATTATCCAAGAATATCAAATCTCAAGGTTGTTGGAGGTTTTTATTTTTTCTTTCTGAGGTCCAATTTTAAAAACTATTTGCATGGGCTTCATCCCCCCCCCCCCCCATTTCTGATTTCTGTTTTAAGTAGCTATAATTTCACTAGAACTCTTTGGAAGGAAGGAAGGCCTCAATCCAATCTGAATTTTATGAATTCATTATTGCCTACAATGGAGTTATATTTCAGTGTACAAGGCACATAATCCCATAATCTTTCACTTTTATTGATAATGAAAACTATAATATTGAACAGTACAATAACTGAAAAATTGCTGGCCTATTGTGACATCATAAATCTCAGGCTTGAGGTAGCAATCTTACTTTACTTCACTAAAGCAAGAGAAGTCATGACTATAATTAAGTCATTGGCTAGAAATTGGCCCTAATAGAATTTTGCTCTGGACCTACATTGCTTTCTACAGTTTCTTTCAAAATCAGGAAGAGTCTGATCGCATCTTTTCAGACTAATAAATGTTATTCAAGGATATAAGTTTTTATGAATGACAGCAAATCATATGACGTGGGCTATGATTCATGTTTTGTTTGTAAAACAAAGGGAACTGGAACGCAGGCTGCAGTTAGAATATTTATTAACAGAGATTAACAAGAACTGAAGAACAAGGCCGGAGCCACCTGACAGCTATTTATAGAGACTGCTGACAGGCAGAGAACCAATCAACAGTCTGTAGTTTTGCCGCGCTTGGCAACAACGTGCGCGAGCCAATCAACTTCCCAGGCTTCAACTCTGCCCGGCACCGGTCGCAAGTCTGGGGACTTAACAATTCACAAAAGCTTTTGCCTTTTAATTTAAAAAAAGTACTCCCAAGACCCCGCCTGATCATGGCCAATCACACTAAGATGGCTCTCCTCTCTTTTTAATGTTTCTTTCTCTTTAGGTGCACCTATATTGAAATTTGATTAATCAACTAAATTAAAAAATGTATAGGCTGCCCATGGAATAGGATATCAGGGTGAGTTATTAGCTATAATATATGCAAGACCATAATACACGAATAAGAAAGTACAGATTTTTATGAAAGACAATTAGACATACAGACACCTTGTGGTTGCTAAGACCCAGATGCACAAGTGAAATAGCTGAGCCTGCAAAAGACATTGGATTCAGAGGAGGAGCAAAATTTGGCTACACAACAGAAAGGGCCTTCTCCTATATTCTACTCCATTACTGGAATAGAATAGGGACAAGGTGGTACAAGGCTTAATGATGCTGGAACTGCCAGCCAGAAATGGTCTCCTCTGGCGGGTTGAGGACAACTCTGAGAGATAGAGTGAGCTCCCATTGCTCAATCCCTAGAGCCTGCCCACCTAGCAATTTGAAAGCAGGCAATATTGCAAATTGATAAATGGGCGGAGGGGGGAATCCAGTTGCATTTGTGTGTGCAGAGAGTGAAAGCTGGTGCTGTACCTTGCCAGATGTGAGGCATCACAACATGAGGCAAGGCAAGACCAGCAAATGCCGGAAGTGCCAGCAACCCGAGCACCACTAGCTAAATGGTGTAGAGCTGCTTTGCCCTCCACAGTGAACAAAAAAGAGGCACACTAGTGTCAAATGGAATGAAC
The DNA here is from genome assembly GCA_039707465.1 of Rhabdophis nuchalis. NCBI lineage: Eukaryota > Metazoa > Chordata > Lepidosauria > Squamata > Natricidae > Rhabdophis > Rhabdophis nuchalis. Next base: position 59,906,244 of record CM077643.1, on the reverse strand, counting down.
TAGCAATCTAGGTTGTCAGGACTACATTGTGTCTAGTGTGTAGATTTCCCTGACATAGTATGCCATATGCTACATAACTAAATAGGACTAGAACTACGTTCACACATCACAATAACTTGTGATTTGTTTTTACCACTGATACCACTGTTGTTTAATAGGGTACAGCTGATTTGGTTCAGTGTTCATGCTTCTCAAGTGGCTCTGTAGACCACAATGCTTGGATCCTACTTTATGCTAAGCCAATGACAAATAAACCATCTTATGACTTAGCATATTGCCTATATCATTAACAAATTTATATTATGATATAATCTCCCCCAAATTTGGGGCTATTTATATTTCTTGCTAAAATAAAGTCTATTGGCACCTTAGTGTTTAGAACAGTTAAGCATTAAGAAAATGTTGGTTTCCTACGCCTTTCTCCCGGGGCCATCTATGCATTAGATCCTTGGCATGATTCATATCCTTTTTTAATTGCCATGGTGAAAAATATTGTTTCCTAACAACTGTTGTATTATGTACAGCATCTTCCTCAGGATGATTTCAGTCCTTTGTAAACAGAGATAGAAGAACCCCAGATGCTGAAAATATGGGCTGTGAATTTCTCTGGCTCAGTTTGTGGACTGGAATTTGTACAACCTGGCACATAAGCACATTAAAGTTGGGTAATTAATAAGCCCAATTTTCCCAGAACCACACAGGGCTTCATGTTTAAAATCTGTGGCAAACATGGGGTTTTCTAAATATGACAGGGGAGATGCCTGGGAATTTTCAACAATTTATTTATCAAAATCATAGGCTGCCCATCTTACCTCAAGATAACTCTGGATGGCTTACACTCATAAAAAATAAAACTATATGAATTAAGAACATGAATAAGGTGACACAAAATCCAAAACACTATGGCCAATTAAAAGATAGGGGTGGAGTGGGATTCATGGTTAATCGATCAGCCCCCTTTCCTGTGATACTTTCCCATTGAAGCTCCAAACTAACTGGCAGAACCAGGTCTTTAGGCTCTTCCAGAAAATCAGGAGAGTTAGGGCCAACTCACATCAGGGGTCAAGATATTCCACAGGACAGGTGCAAATGCAGAGAAGGCCCTTCTCCTGGATTCCACCATCCCTAATAGTTGGGCTGACAAAATATGTATTTTCAGAAATGCTAGCAACTCAAATTGTCTCTCATATCAAGAATAGGTTATGGACTTCCGGTTCCGGCTCCAGCGGCGACGGGCGAGCCTAGCGCTCGCTCGCCGTTTTGTTGCTTTTTCTGCCCCCCCATGGGGGCGAGACGCCCCTTTTTTGGGGGTCTCCCGTAGGGCCGGCTCGGCAGGGACGCCCCCCTTCATGGCGGTGGGGGAAGCGACCCTTTTGCCGTGGCCTAGGTGAAGGAGAACATGCTGCGGGGGGTTCTCCCTTCGCCTAAGGATGACGGCGCCATTCACATCTATGTAGAGGGCTAAACGTCGATGTCGGAAGGCTTCCCGAGGCTTCAGCTGCAAGGGGAGAGTGAGTGTTCAAAAACTTGTTTTTTTTCTACTGTCAGCCGGGTTGAAAGGACTGGGAGGGGGGTGTTTGTTTTTAAAAAAAAACCCTCGGATCTAAGCGGCACTTGGAAATGGTTCCTCGAGGCGAGGAGCGGAAATTTTCAATCCTGACTGTTTGCGTTAAGGGAAAGTGGATTGCGGCTTGCTTGCAACAATGTTTCTAGGTCTGGCTGATACAATTTCTCTCACTACTCTCTCCTGCGGGCTCTGAGCTGGGCGGTGGAAAATGGCCTCTCTTTGTTCCTGATTGACTATTTTGTTTATGGAAAATTTCCAGTGTCTCTTTGCAATTTGGACTATCTCTGGTTTTTAATGAAGAAATTTTTTCTTTTGGATTTGTGATTTCTTTTCTGGAGTACCTTCGCTATTACATCTATTGAGTTGGAAAACTGTCTCTCTCTTGGTTCCTGAATTTTACAACGTTACAACCTTGATTAGAACTTTTGGCTCCCGGTTAGTCTCACCAACCCCACCCTGAAAACGCCATTTTGGTGGCATTGATTTTAACAGTTAATCATGGCTCAAGAAACAGCACTGACAAGTTTAGAACAACGGATGGTTTCTCTTGAAACTGTTATACAAACTTTGGTACAAGAGATTCAAGCCCAGAGGGCAGAAAACATCAATTTCAAGAAGGAGCTATTGGACACACGGAAGCAAGTGCTGGAAAACACACAGAAGACTGAAGAATTGGAAGGGGGGTTGGCGGGGGTTAAGGGAGAGATTAAAAATGTTATTAAAGAGGTTGGGGAAACAAATGGGCATGTGTCTAGGATTGATATGGAAAGAATGACATATTTTTTGAGATTTCAGAACGTTCTTGAGGAATCTGGTGAATGCCTCCCTGATCTTATGAGCACAATTTTAGCAGACTATTTACAAAAATCTAAGGATGAGATCAGGGGGGACATTGACCTAGCCTACAGAATTAACTCAGCATATGCCAGGATAAATGAAGTGCCTAGAGAGATACATGTGAAATTTGTTAGAAGGTCAACCAGAGAGGAAATCCTGAAAGTGCAGAGAGGTAGTCCATTAATCTACCAACAAAAAGAGGTTACTATCTTGAAGCAGATCCCTAGAAAGATTCGAGAAGCAAGGAGGAAATTTTCCTTCTTGTCTAAAATTTTATTTGATCATGGGATTTGGTTCAAGTGGGTGACACCCGAAGGGATGCTGGTGTTCTGGGAAGGAGGAAGAGTGAGGATTAAAACAGTTGCTGAGGCGGAAGCCTTTCTTAAAAAACATTCCTCTATCCTGGGGGAAGATCCAGGGGGGACGGAGGGGGCCATGGCCCCGCCTACTGGGGGCCTGGAAGGAGAAAAAGAAGATTCAATTGCCAAGAGACTTAGATCAAAAAAATAACTTTGCCTTGACTTTTCTTTTTGAACAATTTTGCATAATATTTGTATTTGGATTTTTTGTAAAGGACTGACAGTATTGAATTGAGAATTTAGATATATGTACACGCTTTCACTTTGTAGTTTGATGAAAAATGTTTTTCTTTTTATTGTTATTAATGTATTTTGAGATCCCGGAAGAGCCGACGACCTCGACGTGAATGCTTTCAAAATTTCTTTGTATCCCTTACCCTATCCTACAGAAAAAATGTAAAACCAATAAAACTTTTTCAATATAAAAAAAAAGAATAGGTTATGCACTTCCAATAGGAATAATATCATTTTTTATCCCACTTGCTGTCAAGAGCCGATGTGAAACCCCACAAAGGGAGGAAAAGAGAGCTCCATTCTGAACAAGACAAGTTGTTTGTTAAAAGTTCACTGGTATTTCCATAGCAACAAATGGTTTAAATCTGTGTTTTCCAACTTCTAAAATTTTGAGAAACCCAAATTCTCAGTGGTGTTTATGTCTACTCATTTTGCAAGGCTGAGGAAAAAATGGCTTAGATAGGCAGCAAATAGCATGTTGGCAATGTTTTCTTGGAATTATAATCCCAAATAATCTGAACTAAAGCATGGTTTACTTAATCATGGTTTGCTGAATTACTACAATTTGATATGCTCCCATAGCATGTGAAGTCACTAACTAATGGTTAACCTAGCTATCCTAAAATCTTATGCTTAAGATTTAGACTTTCGTAATATAACATCTGCCATACACGTAAATGGATGTTAGATTTTAGGGGAATTTTAGCATAGGCTGGGTTGTAATTTTAATGTTCTCAAATTTTAGTACAAGGTAATTTAATTCGTTTTTAACTTTGGATATATTGTATGTTTTTAGATGGTTTTTTAATTTTCCTGTATACCGCCCTAAGTCCCTTCGGGGAGAGGGAGCAGTTTATAAATCTAATAAATTATTATTATTATTATTATTATTATTATTATTATTATTATTATTATTATTATTTTAATTAATTATGCAATATGTCAGTAATTTATTGTTATAAATATATTTTCAGTATAATTCATACTTTTCAAAGAGGTAAAAAAGGCACTTAGATGCAACAGGAATAAAAAGCATGTTTGGAAGTTGTTGATACTTAGTGATTTTTTTAGGAAACATACATGAAAATATCCATTTACATACACCCACACCATAGCACCTGAGGCCAGGGCAAGAAGCAATGGATGGAAGTTCATCAAAAAGAGTGTTACATATTGAGACTGGAGCAATAGGCTCCACCAAGGTCCTCCATTCTGGTGGGAAAATACTCAAAGTCGATTGGCTGAGCCATCTGACAGCTCCCTATAAAAGGGCGAGCTGTCAGACAGGCCAGCGCTGGATATGTACATAGTTATCGAATAAAGAGCTATTTGTTGTCACTGAAGCCTGAGTCCTGACTCATTTGTTCACCCAATCTAACAAGGAGATCCAACCTAGAAATAAGGATGAGTTTCCTGACAGTGAGAACAAGTTATCAGTGGAACAGTTTGTATATCAGAGTTGTGGGTGCTCGTTCGCTGGTAGTTTTCAAGTAAAGATTGGTAAAGGAAAGACTGTTTGTCTGGAATGGTATATGGATTCTTGCCTCAGAAAGGGGTTTGGACTAGAACGCCTCCAAGATCTCTTCCTCTATGATCTATGGTCACATACTAATTTCTGTAGAATCATCAAATGCATGAATTGGAAGAGAATTTACAGATTATCTAGTGATCCAGGCTTGTCAAACTGGCGGCCCGCAGGAAAGAGACATCATGCCTAGGCCAATGCCCACCCCATGCAAGGCACATTGCATCCACAACTTTATCTTAATCTACCAAACTAATCGTTCTACCATAGAAAGCGGTTAATCTGACAGGATTTGTTATTAACAAGTGCATGCAATCTCCTGCAAATACTTCATTTAAATCCTACATTCCTGTTCCTAAACTTTTCTTCTTCTATGAATTTCCTTAACATCATTTCAGATTTCATTTTTAAATTTACTTTATTGCAGCAAAGAGGTATTTCTTTTCTTTTGGGACACATATTTCACCATTATTTTGCCATTGCCCCGTATATCCCATTTTCAGATCTGAAAACGTTTCCTCTTATTTATGATTTCAACTTCTATAGTTGCCCACTCATCCATGGTTCCAAAGTTTTCCATTATGATTTAAATGAATTATAGGAAGCCAGCAAGTCAGGAGACATGCTTGCATACTGAAAATAGGATGCTTGCACGCTCTCCTTGATCAATCTGTAACTAAAGTAAGTACAAAACATTTATATATTCTTTGTGAGAATTTAACCAATATTGTATTCATTTTTTAAATCATAGTAGAAGGAAAAGCTGGGGAACCAGAATAAATGGTCAACACAGCAAAAGCTTTGGAATATACCTTCCTTTTTAAAATATATATATTTTATATGGAAGTTGGAGACCCATATATGAATATCTAGATCAAGTTAAGTAAGAAGAAGATCTGCAAAGAACAATATTCAGCCATTTTCTAATAATTTATTGCCTATGCTATTCTTGTAATAATCATGCTATTCCTGATTTCTCCTGTCTGCTTGAAGACCTACAAAAATCAAACTTGGTTAGGGATTTTGTCATTTATTTGAAAATCCCCTGGTTATGTTGTTTTTCCTTCTCCCTACTCTATTCCCCTCACCATTCATGGGAAATGAATTAGTGGATGAAAAGAAAAGCTTTTTTCCCCCCCTAGACAATTGCAGAGAAAAACAGTCATTAGAGAAATATACACACTTGTACCCACCCCACCAGCCTAAGCTAGTCCAAATAGCCTAGAGAAGGAACAATGGAGGAACCAACACACTGTCTGAGCAGCCTATTTATTAGCAGATTTACAAAGAGGGATGGCAACTTGGCTAAAGCCTTATTGTCAAAATTAAACACACACATATACACACGCACAAAACATAATTATGACATACAATTATTCCATTAAACGAAATTAACTATTCTTCTTGAGTCTTTGGAAGGAGTAACGCTAAAGCCCATGATCTGAATAATTAGGTCAGTATTGATGATTTCTGAAGAAAAGTCTGTCTAGACTGGATTTTTAAGAAATTGTTTTGAAATCGGAGGGGTGGGTAGGGCTATGTGTGTGCATGTGTGTGTTTGCTCCTTTGAATTCTCAGGGTGGTCATGTTAATAGGTTTGCCCTGGCAGGTAGAGCAAACTCTGGATCAAGGTGTGGCTTCCCTGCTTTGATGTCAGCTGTCACGCTTGACTGCATTCGGATCTCTTTGGCTGCCATCAAGTCTGTTGTCGTTGGAGACCAGGTAAACCAGAGCTGTTCTCTTTAACAATCCCTCTTTGGCACAGAGAAATCTTTTATTCTGGGAGGTATTTGTGGGTTTTTGCCATGTCAGGGAAATGAGTACGCTGATAGGAGCTTTTAACGTTGGAAAAAAGGCATTGTTTCTTATGCAATCCTAAGAGAAGTGGCCTTCACATAAATGCAATATGGCATTTTGTTTATAAAGATCTTTGGAGTGGGAAGGGAGGGATAACACAGCCTGTTTCGTGACTGAGGAGATTAGTAATATTTGTTGTTGGAGAATGTCATTTGTAATTTTAAAAAAGACCAAAAAAAGATAAAGCCTTGTGCCCAAGAGCCATAATCTTGTTGATTATAATTCTTATGAAAGTATACCTATCTATATGTTGGAGATTTGGACTCTCTTTTTGGATCAAAGCATTTTAGCATTTTGCTAACCATTTTAAAAGCAAAATTACAAGAGACGAGTAATACCAAAAATATGGGAAAGATAAAATCCACGATAAAGAAATCTGTTACTCCAAAGATCTAACAACCTTATGCAGCCTTATGCAACATTTAATTTGGTTGGTGGTTGATCATTTCTTGAATCAAACCAAAGTTTCCAAGATAAGGTCTTGGAATAATCTATAAACCTTCAATCACCAACATTTAGGTGTAGGTCCTAGAACCTCTTTAAAATGGTCACTAAATAATGATGAAAAAATGACTGTTTGCATCATCCGGGAATGTGAATTTATGATGAAAAGATGGTCTTACAGGGGAGATGGGTAGCATACAAATTAACAAATCATGCAGAATTTAAGAATCTCTATGTTTTTGAATGCGATAAAAATATATAATTCGTAGAACAGTCCTAAAATTGTTAACATTTAAGGCCAATTTCCTCTACGGCCAGGAGCATCTACTGCCATATTCCAATGCTAACTAGTTAGTAGAGACAGCCTAATAAGTGTTATTCACACTTATTGTTAGCACACATTTACACATACAATATTGTAATTCATAACAATAGTGCCGGATGCAGTGGCCATGCTACTGAGTGGAACCCTTGGTTATGCCTTGATAACTACCAAACTAAGCTCAACAATTTGCTGAAATCTTTAAAAATCTAAATAAACTTAAAACTAGTGCACATAACAGTCATTAAGAGAGCTCCTTTCAGATATACCAATATCAATTTGAGGATACTCACTTGTTGAAGTTCCATCTCTTAATACAGACCTTGCCTATGTATGTGTTAGATTTGGGCTTTCTTTTCCCAAAACCTTTTACATTATTTTCCTATATAATACATTATTTCTTATACACTTCATTTTAAAATTTAAACCACTTCATATTAAGTTTATAAAAGAAATGACATATAAATACATGTTATTCACAGCTTCCTAAAGCTTGTTCTCACCATTCTAAAAATCATGCTCTTTGCATCTACTTCTGTGCCTTTTTAATATTCAAAATAGTTAATATTAAAAATGCCTAACGTTTTAAAGCTAATGCTGTTACACCTGGTCTCATAAATTACAGACCCAAAAAATGCTTGCTTCATCAAAAGTTATTAAAGTTGTAGCCAGCAGTACCTACAGTGTAACAAGCCATGCTTATGTCATATAATAGAGGAACATAAATTGTAATATTTGCATGAATATGTTATGATGTATTCCTCTGCTGCAGTTTAGCATGTGCAGCTACCATCTAGCTTTTGTGTCACAAAGATTATTATATTGCATTTGCCACTCACTTACGCCTGCAGATAGTGTTCAAATTGAAATTCATGCTAAAGTAATTGCAACAGTCACCTCTTCCCAACAAAACTATCTTAAGGTTGAAAACCTTAATCATCCATCTGCTTTAAATCCACTGCTGATCCCTCAGCATTGCTAATCCAAACTTCCTCCTACACAGTTGACAGGAAAGTCAGTGTCATTGTGTCTTCACAATAATTCAGCCTAGCAACATGTTTCTGAAAAAAGATTAGGAACTATTCGTTAACTCTTTCTCTTATGACAATAGCACTTATATACCACTTCACAGCGCTTTACAGCTCTCTCTAAATCAACATATTGCCCCCAACAATTTGGATCCCCACGGAAGGATGGAAGGCTAAGTCAACCTTGATGTATTTTTTTTAAAGGAATGCATTATCCAGTTCAAAAATCACAAAAGATCCAAAATCGGATCTAGCAAGAACATACCTGCTTGCCTCTTGAATACCTAGCTTTGAGTACTATGATACCTTTCTTTTCCTACCTTAGTGATCCATTTCATGCACATATCAGCTATTAAATGCTGAATGTAGGAAAATAATTAGACAAATGGCTGTCCAATCTCTTCTTAAAAACCTCTAATGGTTGAGCAACCACTTCTATAGGTAAGCCATTCCACCTACATATTAATTTTTGTCACTGACGGGAAATTTCTCCTTAATTCTAGGTTGGAACTGTTACTTCTTGTCTTTCCTTCAAGTGCTTTGGAGAATAGATTGAGTCCCTTTTAGGTGAAATAGGGCGGTATATAAATCGAATAAATAATAATAATAATAATAAATAATAATTGACCTCTTCCTTTTTATGTATCCCCTCAAATATTGGAATATTACTATCATGTTACCCCTGCCCTTTCTCTTTCTTAAACTAGACATTCCGAGTTGCTGCAACCATTCATCAGAGCTGAAGAAGCTTCTCGGATAAGAAGCGAAACGTCTTCAAAGGAAAACCAGAAAGTCCAGTTGCCTCTTGAAAAAGCATGGGACATACATCATGCAATTTAGCCTTCAGCCCTCTAACTCCAATCTCTTTTGCTCTTCTCTGCACTCGTTCTAGAGTTTCTTATGTGTATAAGGGTGACAAGAACTGGATGCAGTATTCTAAGTCTGATCTTACCAGTATGCAATACTAACACTTTACATGATCAGGCAGACATCCATTTCTCATCAGCTGAAGTTCCAATTATCCAGCACTATTGTCTCTCTTCTGCAGCTGAAGTGATTTCTTTCAGACTTAATTGCAGAGCATGAAGCTGGTTTTCAGCTGGAAACTCTGCATTTTGGCAGGTTTTGGAGCAGAGGATTTCCCCACTGGATATATCAGCTCCTGAGCTTCATCTGCCCCACAAAATCTGTAAAGAGAAAATTTGCTTGATTGTATGGCATTTGCCACTTGGCATGCCAGTCATGGAAGCTGGGATAAAATGGACATGACTCTCTTGTTTGCTTTGAGGCAGGGGATAAGTCACATACAAAGAATCAACCTGCATTTTTGTTTGTTGTTTTTGAATACAAGTATTCATTTATTTCCTTTTTGTGTGTGCAGTAGGTAACTTATTTTAGTTCTTGCTGTACTACAGTTTGGGTAAGGTTTCTTCCTAGCCTTCAGTATTTAACAGATCAACAGAACTGATGATTGACACTGTTTTCAAGCCACTTTTGAAAAATTGAAGAGTCAAAATGGTGGAGCTTTGGAAGTATCCACCATGTTACATTCCTAACTGTATCAGGATAGTTCCATTTTTCAACTGAATACTATGGTTATTAATCATTATAAATACTATCTTGATGTTATATGCTGTATATGTGTGCCTATTTCAATGTATTTATTTCCTTACATTTACTACTTTCCCACTTAATAAACAAAGTTGGCCATTACCTTTCTGCATACATTAACATATATTCATACCTTCATGATTTTTAATGCACTCAGAAAACATACAGTAGAATATAAGGGTTGTAAGCAGCCTTGGAGATTGTCTAGTGCATGCTTAGTGCAGGAATTTTCTACTCCAGTATGCCGGATATAGAGAGTCCTTGCTTAGCAACCACAATTGGGGTGAGTAGATCCATCACTAAATGCCATGGTCACTAAGCAGAAAACCATCTGGCCCTGATAGGCTTATGGAGTCACATCCAATTTGGTTATTAAGCAAAGCATGACATGTTTGCGACTTACAAGTTTACTTCTGTGTTCTCCATTAATTCTGCTTATCACAAGCAGGTGGGAAGCTGATAAATAGCAACCTCAGGATGTTGTGACAATCACAAATGCACACTGGTTGCAAACCACCCAAAATGGTGATTTTGTAACCATGGGATGCTGCAAAATTTGTAAAAGTGAGGATTGTTTGCAAAGCTGGACACTTTTTCTACGCCAACATAACTTTGAACAGTTACTAAACTTGAGTAACTAAACAGTTACTAAGTGAATAACTATCTGTAAATGTCTATCTGCTTCCTGCTTAAACATTCCAGTAAAGGAGACACCACACTTCCTAAACAGTCCATAGTACTGCTGAACAGTTCTTAGCCTTAGGAATTTTTTTAAGTCCAGTTGAAATATAATTCCTAGTAATTAAACTTATTGATTCTTGTCTTTCTTTAGAAATAACATACAAGTCTGTATGATGGCATTTCAGATATTTGAAGGCAGCTATCAAATCTTCCAACAGTGTTTTGAAAATTCTTACTATTAATTTAGAGTCACTTATATGAGTTGAGCAGCCAAATAAATTATTATTATTGACTACACATATCTAATAACTCCAGCTGTTCCTTATAAGTCTTTTCTTACAGTCTGTTTATCAACTTTGTTTCTTTACTCCAGATATGCTCCAGTTTGTCAGATTTTCTTTTTAAAATATGGTACTAGAACAATATGTAATATTATAGGTGTCATCTGAAGAATACAGAAGAGAAAAGAATGATGAGTCCGTCGGAGCTGTATCATCACTAGGAATTATGTTTTCTTTTTTTTTTAAAACATGCTTGTACATTGTAATTCCATATATTGGCAATTTTCTCATATGCCTGAGAATGGAAAAGACTGTGCTAATGCTTTTAATATTAACCTTTAAGCTTGGCCCAAAATGAAATGAAAACATAACATTCGTATGTAAATCCAGCTACATTTCAGCTTGTCCCTTTCATTCCATTCTGATTCCTTCTCATACGAAGCAAAGAACACAAAGTCATTAAGCAGAATACCTATATGTCAATGAGTATGTCTTTGTGTATGTGTAGTTATATTCTAAAATCCTACATATGTAATAGGATTCTTATTTTTACAGCAATAAAATATTTTATTCTGTGAATTTTATTATCTGTCCTAGTGCTTGAACATATGCAGAGATAGTGTTTTAATGAGACTTCTGTTTATAGATATTTGTGAGAATGAAAAGAATTTAAACAACACTGCATAACTATGTCATACCTCATGCTTAAGCAGGTAGGGTAAACGTTGCAAAAGGCTCAGGAAATCAGTAACTAAAAATCAATTGCAATCAATTTAAGATGATGGTAAATGACATTTAAGATTTGCTTCAAGAAATCCATTCAAGTGAGATCCCATGTTTACCAAAGGTAAAACAAAAATTGGATCTCAGTCTTAGAATATGAAAAGTCTATAACCATTGTATGAGGTGTTGAACAACTGTTAGTATGAAATAATTGGCAAACCAGAACTTACAGTCTCAGTCCCTATTACTAAAATAATGATATACCTCATGGGGTTGCAGTGAGAATAATGTTTTAAATATGTGTGTATGTATGCATGTCTGTGTGTGTGTGAAAGAGAGGGAGGGAGAGGGAGGGAGAGAAATAGTGATTTTGTCAGAGTTAGCTAGAGTTTTTCAAGGCAGCAATATGGAAGCTACAAATATGCAATTCGCATTTGCAAGCGAGTGTAGGGGGAAAAGGGCAGATTATTGTTACTGTAGGATGGAAATGTGGAAAACAGGATTTTAACAAAGAAGATACCAGTTCAATAATCAGTCTTCATTGCCTGAGTCTGTCAACTATCTATAATGGCTACTCTTCTTGAGTAATACTAGTCTTAGTGATATTATGTTGAATCTCTGGACAACTTCAACTTTGTGCTTGCCTTTAGGAAGATGAAACATATTGGGTATAATAGACAAGTGACCAAGGAAAATTCACACATGTGTACAAGTCACGTGATTAGTATTTAGTCCTTGTTCACTGTTAGCTGAGTGAGTAAGCTGATCCCACTATAACAGCATTCTTCTCCTATGCTGTTTAGAATCCTTGAGCAGCTTCTAAGGTAACATTTTAAAAACAGCAATGGATCTGTGATGACTAATTCATACATGTGAATTAAATCAACACCTGTTGAGCATATGTTGAAATAAGTGAGAGATGTACAGATAAATATGGAAGAATATGTCCCTATTACAATATGAAACTGTGATGGAACAATCATACAACTGCTAATGGAAATGGGAAAATCAGTTGGTTACAAGACACATGTCCATTATAAACACAAGTGTTGAAATAGTAATTAGCTGTGGGGTGTTGTTATTGTTGTTTGGCGTTTGGCTTCTATTTTATTTTTACTATTCCCTGAAAAAACTCATATAGGGTGAAACATGTTCTAGATGTTCCAACCAAAGTTCTTGAATCAAATAGCATGTATTTGGATTTTTTTTTCCAAAAAACTTCCCTTGCTTTATATTTTTATACTATGCAATTATACTTTTCTCTAAGAAATGTTTCAGAAAATATCTCAAAGAAATATTGATATGATTTGAACAAAGAATAAGAGAATGCATAGGTAATAAAATTAGTCCAAGTACTTAACATTGTCAAATACCCAAACTAAGTATTAAAACGGTATCATATACATGATCATGAATTCTGAACATGATTCTGTTGGATAATTATAGAGCAAATTTGAGAAAGCATAACTCAGGAAATAATGAGTCTGCACCTGTACATCAAATATGAAATAATGGTTTGCCTTGACACTATACCAGGACTGATTGAATCAGTTTGATCAAACTTTGCTCAACAGTAGAAGGAATTATCAATTTTTATTTTTCTTATATGACAGAGAAAGGAGAAAAGGAAATTTTATGCTGTTTTCACACTTTATAACAATACCATCATTACCAAAACTGTTCTAATTTTTAAAACAAAAAATAAGACAATATATTGACCTATAAGTCCCAGAACAAAAATATGAAAATTAAGGTAGAAAGTTAATAATAATAATAATAATAATAAATTTTATTTCTAACCCGCTCTCTCTCCCCAAAGGGACTCGAGGCGGGGCACAGGTAAATTAAGAACAAATAACATAGAACAAAGTACAAAATTAAAATCACATTAAATCATATCCTGCGCTAAAACAACTATAAAATACCAACTATCCTAAAAAAAACCTTAAACTAAAAACCCCATATAAGAGAGACTACCCTAGGCCGGCCAAGCAGAAAAGATGCGTTTTTAATTTTAGACAGAAGGAGCGGAAGTCCGTGATCGTTCTAATGTTTTTAATTATAAAGAAAGTTGTTATTTATAATTTTTTAAATTTTAATAATTAATATTTCTGCAAGGAATTGACTTTGGATTCAATGACTGGTCAACTGATGTATTTAAATCCAAAACCTAGTCTGATTTAGAACAGAAGTTCAGCTTCCAAATAAATATATAATAATAAAATATTGCAGTCATTTAATAAGTAGCTGTATAGCTTTATATGCCACTTTGAGCTCCACACTAGGAGATACATTTAATTAAGTTTATCCCATCTCTTTGTTTGATAAAACTATCTGGGCATCCTTATAGGTCACCTATATTACTTTGGCCATTAGCTTTTCCCACTAAATGACCCTGAAAAGTTGCCAAGAACATATTTTAAATTCCATATACTCTCCCAATAAATTGTCAAATGTTCATAACAATTTTTCATTGAATTATTATTTGTTATGCAAGAAGGTATAGTGAGTAGAAGATCCTTTATCTTTGATATTATGTGTGGTCCAATTACTAAAGCAGCAGTATCAAACATCTTACAAGGTGATGTCTGAAAAATAGACATACGAGGCAGCACATGCAATTATGTACATTGTTCTTCCAGAAATGGATAAAGTATTACAATTAGATTGCTATATGCCACTTGATATGTTTATGCTATTATTTGCAAGTTATGAGTATGAATTTTCTCTTCTTTTATTTTACCAGCATATATTATATTCAATATAAGATACCGTATTTTTCTGGGATATAAGATGCACCGGAGTATAAGACACACCCAGATTTTCAGCCTCTTTTTAGAGGAAAAAAGGTGGATCTTATACTCTGAAAAATACAGTAGATGGATGGATGGATGGATGGATGGATGGATGGATGGATGGATGGGTGGATGGATGATGACTGAGTGCTATCAATTCAAAATGATAACCATGTGATTCAATTTTATAATCTGATGCCGAATTCATCAGCTATGAAATGAATATCAGATAAGTTTCTCCAACGATAAATGTGACATTATACATTATATTTTAAAATGCAATTGTGATATATGTAACACAATTATTCTGATCCCATGATGGAGCACAATCTTTTAATTGATAAACTTTTCTTTTTCTTTCTCAAGCTCTATTACTATTGCTAATTTAAAGCAAAAAGATACTTTTTAATTTACCAAATGTTAAAATAGACAAAGACGCTATTGATACTAATAGTGACTTGTCTATTTTAACATTTGGTAAATTTTCAAGTAATAAAAACCCTACAGCAAGAAAATCATTTGAGGTGTGGTATATATTTGGTTTTTGAAAGTTGAGATACTATTACTGAGAGAATAATTCAGGATGATCCTCTTTTGTTTATTTTCTTTTTCAAAGCTACTGCAAATTCAGTGCATTTAGTACATAAGAAGTTTTGTACCCTCTCGTTTTCTGTATTTCCTAACATCAGCAAGGCCATTATAGTTCCTTTTTACAGAGGGAAAACTGAGGCTGCCTTGTATTACCAGAATAAGACATTTTGTATACTTTAAAAGCTCTTTAAAGAAAAATTCTAGGGAAAGTTGAAAATGCAATTCAACTGCCAATAGTCTATATCTGAAGGCACTGGGACTCTTATTTTAAAATTTACCCACCCTCCTCCTTCTCCCACTTCCAGCAGATGGTAAAGCTTTGGATGAGCCCCAAGTGATGTCTCCTCAATAACGTTTGACTTGTGACCTACAGGACAATGGCATCATAAACCATCCAAAGACTTGATTGAGAAGCCACTCGAACATTTCCATAAGTCATTCTGCCATTGCAGATCTGTCACAATTTTGTCATAAAGTTTGTAAAATTCTACTGACATTGTGTCATCTCAATAAACGCAATGGAGAAAAATGAGTTGGGGCAGGTGTGAGCACAGATTTCAAGCTTAATGCGTGGGCTGTTTGTATGTCTTCTGCCATAATCGAGGCTCTTGTACTTGATGTTTTTCTGGAGCCACGATGAACTCTTCCATCCTTTAAAACAATCGTTCTCACTTGATTAATTTAAAGAGCCAAAAAAAGTTAAAATAACTTGGCTTCACTTTGCAAAACACTTCTGCTCTTCCCTGCCCCCCTGCACTCATTAACTTTAGCAAGCAAAGCAACCTAAACTAATATCAATTCTGATATTTGTTGGACCAAATGCTTGTTGTCACTTGTTGCCTTAAAGTCAGTGAATTCTTGAGTAAGAAAACTGCTGTAAGAAATATGAACTGAGAAAGGAAATATCAATTGAATGGGCAACAAGGCATTTCACTGCAATAAGAATGTGCTGAAGTTTATTCTTAAAAATATGTATGTATAATATTTTTAGTAGTTTTTCTTTTCATTTTGTTTGTTTGTTTATTATGGTATCTTTAAATAACAAGCAACTTGGAGATTCAAAAATATACTTTAAAATTCTTTTCATTGTCAAAAGTAATTTATTATGCCTTTATGGTTAATTTTTCATCAGTAATATACTGAATACTAATTGTACAACTTTGCTAATTTATGTGTCAATTATAGATATTTGATCAGAGGTGGTATTCTACCAGTTTGGACCGGTTCGGCCAAACCAGTAGCGGAAAACATGGATGGCCACGCCCAGCTGTATGGCATCCCCTTTAGGCCCTTTATAAAGGCAAAGTGCATGCACAGAAGGCGGAGCGAATGTGCAGACACACGCATTCACATTTTGAACTGGTAGGGAAGCTAACTCAATACTACCCCTATATTTGATGCTGTTGGTTTGAGCTCTGAGCTTGGCAATTTGGTTGCAAACATTTGAATTGAATTGGATTCAAAATGCACTGATGATGTCTCCTTGAATGGTGTCAAAATGTCTGCAACCAAATTACCAAGCTTGGAGTTCAAACCAACAGCCTAACTACCAGCCTGAAATGTATCCAAACACATTTCATTGATATTTTATCTCTACATCAAAAATACTTGCACCTTTTCTTCTCTTTTTTTTTTCTTTAAAAGAAAACAATTTAAAACTGTTTTCAAAAGTTTATTCTGCAGCCATCATTAAACCACTCTCTATTCTTCTCTAAAGTTAAGTGGTAAATCTAATGCATGCACTTTCATCATATGTTTAATTTTAAATAAGAGAACATTTGAGAGCCAGTGTGCTGTAGTAGCTGAGACCCAAGGCTTAGGACCATGAGTTGTAGCAAGTTCTAGTCCTATCTTTGGTACACAGCCAGCCGAGTGAATCTCTGGGACAGACTCTCAGCCCTAGGAAGAAGCCAATGGCAAACCTTTTCAAAAATCTTACCAAGGAAACTCTAGGGACTAGTCCAGGCAGTAGCTGGGAATCAAGACTGACTTGAAGGATTCCTTCCAAATAGAGGGAAGAGAGTCATAATTCACACATACATCTTATGATGATAACTTATTTCTTATTGTCAGTGACATTTCCGGAACTGATAAACTTCTTTCATTAATAAACATTATATTTGATGCGATGAATTATAAACAATTAACAGTGGGTGCCATACCATGTACATGAACCATACAAGTGGCAAAGAAATAGGGGCAAAGAGAACCATAGTCAGGCATAACACAGGTTTCGTAGACAGAAAACACAGGGTCAATCAAAATGGACTCAAATGTCTATACACCAATGCACAGAGTATGAGGAATAAACAGGGTGAATTAGAAATTCAAGTAAATGAGGGCAGATACGATATTGTTGCCATTACAGAAACTTGGTGGGATGAAACCCACAAATGGAACATACAGCTAGAAGGATTTAAATTATTTAAAAGAAATAGACCAAATAAAAGAGGAGGTGGAGTTGCACTATATATAAGAAATAATTACATCTCTACAGAAATAGAGCACAACAATGATGAGAACTATCTTGAATGTATTTGGGTCAATATTAAAGGTTGGGGGGGGAATGATATTGTCATAGGTCTATACTACAGGCCACCCAACCAAGCAGAGGAAGTGGATGTACTTTTTGCTAACCAGCTAACTAAGGTATGTAGGAAGCACACTGCAATAGTAATGGGAGATTTTAACTACCCTGACATCAATTGGGAAACAAACTCTGCACCAAGTGGAAGATCCAACAGGTTCCTAACAAACCTAGCAGACAACTTTGTTTCCCAAAAGGTAGAGAAGGGAACAAGGGGATCAGCAATATTGGACTTAATTCTCACTAACAGAGAGGAAATGATAGAAGGTGTAGAAGCTACAGGAACTTTGGGGGCAAGCGATCATGAAATACTGGAATTCAACATTATGCAAACAAAAGTAGTCGAACAAAGTCAAACTAGAGTCTTAGACTTCAAGAGAGCTAATTTCAATAAACTCAGAGAGAGCTTGGGAAGGATTCCATGGATGAGAATCCTCAAGGGGAAAACAACTCAAGAAGCTTGGGAAATTTTGAAAAATGAGATTATAAAAGCCCAGTCCAGCGCAATACCAATGAAGAAGAAAAATAACAGTTCCCAAAAGAAACCAGCATGGCTGCATAAAGAACTCTCTGACAAATTGAAAGACAAAAAGGATAAATATAAAAAGTGGAAAAAGGGGGACATAACCAAGGCAAAATATCAGCAAATAGCCCGAGCATGTAAAGATGAAGTGAGGAAAGCTAAGGCTCACAATGAAGAAAGGCTTGCCAAAAAAGTAAAAAATAACAAAAAAAGCTTCTTCCAACATGTTAAAAATAAGAAAAAAGTTAAGGAAACAATTGGTCCACTGCTGGGAGAAAATGGCAAGAAGATGATAAGCAACAGGGAGAAAGCAGAACTATTTAACTCTTTTTTTGCATCTGTCTTTACACAAAGGGATAAAACAGTCCAATCAATCAAAAACAGCACCACAAATATCAGATTAGGAACACAAGTTGAAATAGGGAAGAAAATGGTAAGTGAGCACCTGTCTGCCCTGGACGAGTTCAAATCACCAGGACCGGATGGATTACACCCCAGGGTTCTGAAGGAACTGGCAGACGAGATCTCAGAACCACTGAACTGTATCTTTCAGAGATCCTGGAGCACCGGGGAACTGCCAGAAGACTGGAAAAGAGCAGATGTGGTTCCCATCTTCAAAAAAGGGAAAAAAACAGATCCAGGAAACTATAGACCCATCAGCCTGACCTCAATACCAGGAAAGATTCTGGAAAAGATAATTAAACAACAAATAAGTGAACACCTAGAAGCAAACAAAGTAATAGCCAAAAGCCAACATGGGTTTGTCAAAAACAGATCATGCCAGACGAATCTAATTGCATTCTTTGACAAAGTAACAAAATCAGTGGACCAGAGGAATGCTGTTGATATAATTTACCTGGACTTCAGTAAGGCATTTGATAAAGTAGACCATAACCTACTATTAGATAAAGTAGAAAATTGTGGGTTAGACAGCAGCACCACCAAATGGATTCGTAACTGGCTGACCAACCGCACTCAACGTGTAGTCCTCAATGGAACTGCATCTACATGGAAGGAAGTATGCAGTGGAGTCCCCCAAGGCTCTGTTTTAGGCCCAGTACTCTTTAACATCTTCATCAACGATTTGGATGAGGGGATAAATGGGGAACTCATCAAATTCGCAGACGACACCAAGCTGGCAGGAATAGCCAACACTCCAGAAGATAGGCTTAAGATACAGAAGGATCTAGACAAACTTGAACATTGGGCACTGTCTAATAAAATGAAATTCAATTGTGAAAAAAGTAAGGTCCTACATATAGGCAAGAAAAACCAAATGCACAAGTACAGTATAGGTGGTACCTTGCTCAATAGTAGCAACTGTGAGAGGGATCTCGGAATCCTAGTGGACAACCATTTAAATATGAGCCAGCAGTGTGCAGCAGCTGCCAAAAAAGCCAACACAGTTCTAGGCTGCATCAACAGAGGGATAGAATCTAGATCGCGTGAAGTGTTAATGCCACTGTATAGTGCCTTGGTAAGGCCACACTTGGAATACTGCATACAGTTTTGGTCGCCACGATGTAGAAAAGACGTGGAGACTCTGGAAAGAGTGCAAAGAAGAGCAACCAAGATGATTAGAGGACAGGAGACTAAGACATATGAAGAACGGCTGCAGGAGCTGGGTATGTCTAGTTTGATGAAGAGAAGGACCAGGGGAGACATGATAGCAGTGTTCCGATATCTCAGAGGGTGCCACAAAGAAGAGGGAGTCAAACTTTTCTCCAAGGCACCTGGGGGCAGGACAAGGAGCAATGGGTGGAAACTAACCAAGGAGAGAAGCAACTTAGAACTAAGGAGAAACTTCCTAACAGTAAGAACAATTAACCTCTGGAACAGCTTGCCTCCAGCAGTTGTGAATGCCCCAACCCTGGAAGTCTTTAAAAAGATGTTAGACAGCCATTTGTCTGAAATGGTATAAGATTCCTGCCCATGCAGGGGGTTGGACTAGAAGACCTACAAGGTCCCTTCCAACTCTGCTATTGTATTGTATTGTATATGCGGTGTGTTTTCAGTTGAATGCAAATCATTTGTATTATAATGATCACATGGTACAAAAATTATACAATTTGCAGTTAATTTTTAAGAGCTTTTACAATGAATTGTAATCAAAATTTCTCTGAATACTTAAATAAAGATCAATATTTTGAATTTGCCTTTTATAATACAGTTCTAATTTATGATCTTTTTATTATAAGCTAAATTGATTGGCAAGACAAGTTCAACGATTTCTATTACGTATGTTATAAAATAAATTGATTGGCATATTTAAGGTAAATGCAACAAAGGATTGATCCATTTCCAGTATTTAATCACATTTTTGACTTATTGACTCTAGGGCAATGTTTCCCAACCTTTTTTTTGGCCATGCCCCACCTAAGCATCTTTAAAATCCTGATGCCTCCCTTCCTGTGACATATAATTCTTACTTTACTCAAAAAGTGAACTCTACTCACATGGAGGAAGCCTAAAATGCCATTAACTTGGTTTAAACAAGGTTCAACTTGCCCTAATTAAAAATCAAATTGTCCCCCCCCCTCCTTCGGGGCGTGGGCCCCACATAGGGAACCACTGCTCTAGGGTAAATTGTACCATTGTACTTCAGAGTCTTGATGTGACTAAGTGATAAGATAAGAAAGTGGTAAGAAAGTCTTCTTTCCAAGTTTTATTCTCTACATTTATACTTTATACTGTATCATACATATACACAACTGAGAAAAGGTAATTTTTATTTCCACAAAAATTGTGAGATTAATTTGGTAAAGATGTGGCAAGAGACATTTTTTTCTTAAATCATGGACTAATGAATATTTGATCTGTAAGAATTTTACTTAAGTATATCTCTTCCTACAATAATTCTGACATCTCACATAGCATTGGTGAAAAATGTGTCTCTAACAAAACTAGTAAGAAAGCATTTTATCTCCAGGTTATCGTTATCATTATTACTTATCCTGTTTACTTTTAGACAAGAGCTTCAAATACACATACAAAGCATAAATAAGGTTGGTCTTTGTATATGTATCACATTTTGACTGCTTCAATCCAATAGTATGAAAGGAATTATTACAATTGTGCTGCTTAAAATCATACAAGGCAAGAGACCACAAAGGAGATAAGTTAAAAATAAAATATTGAAGAAAACATTTAATTATAGCTTTGTATGTTTAGTCTGAATTTCTTTTTGTTTAAAATTATTCATTTTTTTACCAAAATACTGTAAAGGGACGTCTTTGTCATAGAATAGAGAAAAAGTATGTTAAAAACGTTCATAGATTCATAGATATTTTGAAACTCAGAGTGTAAAAATAAACCTCAAAACAATATTTATTATACTATATAGCAGTGACGGTGAACCTTTTCAGTGCTGAGTACCCAAACTGGAATGTGCACACATGCATGTATATGTGTGCATGTGTGGACATGCCAGAGTGTCAGACACCCGAAGACCAGCTGGCCTGTGCACATGCATGCAGCGGCCAACTGCTCTTCTGGTTTCTAGCATGTGTATGCACACTGGCCAGCTGGTTTTCGGCTTTCCTGTGCTCCGCCACCCATGAAGACCAGCTGGCCAGCACACATGTGCACCCCAGAAACCAGAAGAGCCTCTGGCAATGGTGCACATGATCACAGAGAGGAATTTGGTATGCACCGCCTCTGGCATGTGTTATATAGCATATAATTCCTTTTTATGATTCTTAACTTTGTTACTACCGAGAATATGGACAAGTTGTCAAAGAGACTTAGGGCTACCACATGTTTATTGGACCCGTGTCCCTCCTGGCTTGTACTGGCATCCTGGGAGACAACACGAGGCTGGCTCCAGGGCATTGTCAACGCATCTTTGAGTGAAGGGTCCTTGCCTGCTGTCTTGAAAGAGGTGGTAGTAAGGCCCCTCCTCAAGAAGCCGTCCCTGGATCCAGCATTATTAGAGAACTATCGTCCCGTCTCCAACCTTGACTTTTTAGTGAAGGTTGTAGAGAGTGTGGTGGCGCAACAGTTTCCGCGACACTTGGAGGAAGTTGATTATCTATACCCGCGCCAGTCCGGCTTCCGACCCGGGCACAGCACCGAGACGGCATTGGTCGCGTTGGTTGATGATCTCTGGAGGGCGCGGGATAGAGGATATTCCTCTATCCTAGTCCTATTAGACCTCTCAGCGGCTTTTGATACCATCGACCATGGTATCCTATTGCGCCGACTGGGGGGGTTAGGGCTGGGAGGCACTGTTCTGCGGTGGTTCTCGTCCTACCTCTCTGGTCGGTCGCAATATGTGTTGGCAGGGGAGCAGAGGTCGGCCTCGAGGCCCCTCGTATGTGGGGTTTCTCAGGGGTCGGTCCTCTCGCCCCTACTATTCAACACATATATGAAGCCGCTGGGCGAGATCATCCGTGGTTTTGGGGTGGGATATCATCTGTACGCTGATGATACTCAGCTGTACATATCCACCCCAGACCACCCCAACGATGCCGTCGAGGTGATGTCCCGGTGTTTGGAGGCCGTACGGATCTGGATGGGTAGTAACAAACTCAGGCTCAACCCGTCCAAGACTGAGTGGCTGTGGCTTCCAGCACCCCGGTTCAGCCAGATTATTCCAACTCTGGCCATTGGGGGCGAAACACCGGCCCCCATGAAGAGGGCGCGCAATTTGGGTGTCCTCCTGGATTCCCGGCTGTCCATGGAGGACCATGTGGCGGCTGTGGCCAGGGGGGCGTTTCATCAGGTATGCCGGATGCGCCAATTGCGCCCCTTACTGGACCGGGATGCCTTACGCACAGTCACTCAAGCACTCGTGACCTCTCGACTCGACTACTGTAATGCTCTCTACATGGGGCTTCCCTTGAGGTGCACTCGAAAGCTGCAGTTAGTCCAGAATGCAGCCGCGCGGGTGATTACGGGAGCGCCTAGACACTCCCATATAACACCAATCCTGCGCGAGCTGCACTGGCTTCCTGTGGTCTTTCGGGTGCGCTTCAAGGTTCTAACGACCATCTTTAAAGCACTCCATGGCTCTGGGCCTAGTTATATGCGAGACCGCCTCCTGCCCCATACATCCCTTAGACCGATACGCTCCCACCGAGAGGGCTTTGTCAGGGTACCGTCGGCCGGACAATGCCGACTGGCGATGCCCAGGGGAAGAGCCTTCTCTGTGGCGGGCCCAGCCCTTTGGAACGACCTACCCCCTGAACTTCACACTATCTCCGACCTCTGCCTCTTCCGCAAGTGTCTAAAGACATATTTGTTCCATCTAGCTGGCCTAACGTAACCTCCATAACTGACTTTTAGATAGTTTTAAATTTGGGGATTTTAATTTGGTTTTTAGCGCAGGATTTTATTGAATAGGTTTTTTAAATTTTATATGGTTTTTGTATGTATTTTTAATATTTCTGTGCGCCGCCCTGGGTCCGTTTGGAGAAGGGCGGGGTATAAATTTAATAATAAATAATAAATAAATTAACCCTGATGTATATCCTAAAATCCAACAAACAGTATAATCTAACAAGAATTCTTTCAGTGAGAAGGATCATAGGAAACCTGTTTACTAGAAAATCTTTTTTACTAGGCTAAATTTCTCTATCTTGCCACTTTCTAAATGTAGTGAGCCTACAATTCCAGGACAATGTGGCCAATATTTCTTGAAGTTGCTATTTAAAGTCCATGGCAAAGAAAACGACGAATATGAATATTTACGAATACGAATATTTATTTGTATAACCACGTCCTCTCCCCTAGGGGACTCGGAGCGGTGTACAGGGAGAAAATTAAAACAGCATAAAAAATATACATAAATACACTAAAAACAAATTAAATTTAACTATCCCTGCACTAAAATTCCCATTTAAAATTAACAATCCCTAATCCCTGGGTAGAGTCTAACCTAGGCCGGCCAAGCAGAAAAAATTAGTTTTTAATTTCTGACGGAAGGAGCGGAGGTCCGTAGTTGTTCTAATGTTGGGGGGAAGGTCGTTCCAGAGGGCTGGGCCCGCCACAGAGAAGGCCCTTCCCCTGGGCGTCGCCCGCTGACAAAGTCTAGTGGACGGCACCCGGAGAAGTCCCTCTCTGTGGGAGCGAATCGGCCGGGAGGATGTATGAGGCAGAATTCGATCCCGCAGATAGCTAGGTCCCGGGCCATGGAGCGCTTTAAAGATGAGAACTAACACCTTGAAGCGCACCTGAAAGACGACAGGTAGCCAGTGCAGCTCGCGCAAGAGCGGTGTTACATGGGTATACCTTGCGGTACCCATTATTGCTCGCGCGGCTGCATTCTGGACCAGCTGAAGTCTTCGGGTGCACCTCAAGGGGAGCCCCATGTAGAGAGAGTTACAATAGTCCAGTCGGGATGTCACGAGAGCATGAGTGACTGTGCGAAGGGCGTCCCGATCCAATAGGGGGCGCAACTGGCGAACCAGGCGAACCTGGTAAAACGCCCTCCTGGCCACGGCTGTCACTTGATCTTCCATGGACAGCCGAGCATCCAGGAGGACACCCAAGTTGCGCGCCCCATCCACTGGGGCAAGATGTTCGCCCCCAATGGCCAGCGATGGAGTCAACTGGTTGAATCGGGCAGCCGGAAACCACAGCCACTCGGTCTTGTTCGGGTTGAGCCTTAGTCCGTTTCTTCCCATCCAGATCCGTACGGCTTCCAGGCACTGGCACATCACCGCTACGGCATCGTTGGGATGGTTTGGGGTAGATATATACAGCTGAGTATCATCAGCGTAGAGATGGTACTCTACCCCAAAACCACGGATGATCTCACCCAGCGGCTTCATATATGTGTTAAACAGGAGAGGCGAGAGGACCGACCCCTGAGGCACCCCACATGTGAGGGGTCTCGGGGTCGACCTCTGCTCTCCTGTCAACACAAATTGCGATCGGCCAGAGAGGTAAGAGGAGAACCACCGTAAAACGGTGCCTCCCACCCCCAACCCCCCCCAGCCGATGCAATAGGATACCATGGTCGATGGTATCAAAAGCTGCTGAGAGGTCTAATAGGACCAGGATGGAAGAACAACCCCCATCTCTGGCCCTCCAGAGATCATCGACCAACGCGACCAATGCCGTCTCGGTGCTATGCCCGGGCCAAAAGCCGGACTGGCGCGGGTCTAGATAATCAACTTCCTCCAGGTGACGGGGAAACTTCCCTTCGCCAAGAAGGGAAGGTTGGAGACTGGACGATAGTTGGTTAAAAGAGCTGGATCCAAAGAGGGCTTCTTAAGGAGGGGCCTCACCATAGCCTCTTTTAGGGAAGCAGGCAAGGAACCCTCACTTAAGGATGCGTTGACAACCTCTTGGAGCCAGCCTCGTGTCACCTCCCAGGATGCCAGTACAAGCCAGGAGGGACACGGGTCCAATAAACATGTGGTGGCTCGCAGTTGCCCACGTAACCTGTCCATATCCTCGGAAGTAACGGAGTCAAACTCCTCCCAAACAAGATCTGTCTCGTGGCATCCCACTGGGCCATCAATGGGGGCTAACTCATTCTGTATCTGAGCGATTTTCTCCTGCAGAAAAGTCACAAATTCCTCTGCTCTACCCTGTAACGGGGCTTCCCGCACCCTCTGTTGGAGGAGGGAGCGGGTCACCCTAAACAGGGCGGCAGGGCGGTTTTCTGCGGATGCTATGAGGGTGGCACAATGATGGCGTTTGGCCACTCTCAGCGCCACAATGTAAGTCCGTAAATGGGCTCTTACCTGTGTCGGGTCGGATTCAGAACGGGTAGACCTCCATCTTCTCTCTAGGCATCTCTTGTGGCGTTTCATCACCCTTAGCTCCTCGGTGAACCAAGGAGCCAGGGTGGCTCGCCGCCACAAGAGAGGCCGCAAGGGCGCGACCCGATCCAAGGCTCCCGTGGTCGCAGTATTCCATGCGGCCACGAGGTCCTCCATCGGGGCGCGGGTCAGGGGTACAGGAAGTGGCCCAAGCGCCGTCTGGAACCCATCAGGGTCCATCAGGCGCCTGGGGCGGAACCAAATTGGTGACTCAGGTTCCGCCTCCCCGCGGTGAGGGGCAGCGGTTGGAAAGTCGAGCCGGAGAAGTGAGTGGTCTGTCCATGACAAGGGCGTGATGACTATATCCCCTATACCCAGATCACTCTTCCATTGGCCTGAGACAAAGATGAGATCCGGTGTATGTCCACCCTCGTGAGTGGGGCCTTGAATTACTTGGGTCAGGTCCATGGCCGTCATGGAAGCCATGAACTCCCGAGCTACCCCGGATGATTCGCCCACCGATGGCAGATTAAAGTCCCCCATGACTAAAAGTCTGGGGGTCTCAACTGCCATCATAGCGATCACCTCGAGAGCTCGGGCAGGGCTGCTGTTACATAGCGGGGAGCCAGGTATACAACTAGCAAGCCCAACTGCCTCCCTAGGCCCCACTTCACACAGAGGGACTCACAACCGGTGGTCTGTGGCACAATGGTCTCTCTCGGCTCCAGACCTTCCCTAATGATAACCGCTACCCCACCACCCCTGCCTAGGGCCCGAGGCTGATGAAAAGCGCGGTAACCTGGTGGGCACATTTCAACGAGGGGGAGTCCTCCCTCGTGGCCCAACCAGGTCTCCGCAATTCCTACCAGGTCCGGCTCCCCCTCTGACACAAGGTCATGGATGAGGGGGGCTTTGTTGACCATGGACCTGGCATTGCAGAACATCAGCCGTAGACCCTGGCTCTGTACTCCCTGACCACCTAGCCTGCGGGGGTTGTGGCACTTGACCGTTTGTAACCATCGGTCTTGTGCCCCCAACCGGGAGGATAGTACTTGTCTCCCATCGGATCTGCCTCTCCCTGCCACCCTCTCAATGGGTAGGCCCTCCATATGGATCTATGGAGCATGAGCTTGAGTAAGAGAGAAAATAGAAAGAAGAAATCCCTATACAGAAAACTTCCATGGTGTCTTGTAGGAAGACATTCATATTAGTCTATGGTGTAAAAAATGAAGAGACTGGCAGCACTTTATCCAATTCATAAATTTTAATACAATGTATTCATTTGAAAATGTTCTGCAGTACACCCTTTCATTTGATTCATTATCTCTTGATGAATCAAAAGTTTTGCAGATAAAGATGATCTGCTTATGAAAGAAGTCTCTGGGTTTGGAATGCTTGCTGAAACTCTGATAGTACATATTTGTTCATTTACTAAAAAAAAAAAAAAAAAAAGACCAAACAGCAGAATTTTCCTTTAGTCATATTTGTTCCTGTCCAGCTAGTGGAGATGACATTGGGCGAGGTGTGCCATTTTTTTCAGAGCTGTGGGTCAACTCTTTACCTTTGAGTGGTGTATTGGTGGCTTCTCTCTAAAATATAGGCTAGATCTACACAGGGCATGAATGAGGCTAGACAAGAACTATATGTCACATATTTAAATTCAATTAAAATGAATTAAATTCAATCAATAACTATTCCCCTTATATTCAATGTTTCCTTTCCAATACATTAACCATACAGTTTTGTAGCAATCTTTGAAGGGCCCCTGGGATTCTATCCAAGTTTTAGGGCATCCTATGTGGCCCTGAGCATACTAAAAAGCAGAGACATCTCCCTGCCAACTAAAGGGTGTAAAGTCAAGGCTATGGTTTTCCCAGTTGCAATGTATGGCTGTGAAAGTTGGACCATAAGAAAGGCTGAGCACCAAAGAACTCAGGCCTTTGAACTATGGTGCTGGAGAAGACTCCTGCGAGTCCCTTGGACTGCTGACTGCTCTTTAGAAGGCCAGATCTTGAAGTTCAAACTCAAATACTTTGGGCACCTAATGAAAAGGAAAGACTCACTGGAGGAGAGCCTGATGCTGGGAAAGACTGAGGGGGAAAGAAGAAGGGACAACAGAGAATGAGGTGGCTGGATGGAGTCAGCAAAGCAGTAGGTGTGAGCTTGAATCAGTGCTTCTCAAATAGTGAGGCGCGCCCCCCAGGGGGGGCGCGAGGCTCCATAAAGGGGGGTGCGTGCTCCTCCCTTTCGAGGAGAACAGACCCGATTGATGCTCTATCCTGATTAGCCAAACCCGCCCGTGTGACTTTTAGACCCGGATGATACTATTTACAGTCGCGCGGGGGGCGCGAAATGTTTTCTTCTTCCTAGGGGGGCATGACAGAAAATAATTGAGAAGCACTGGCTTGAATGGACTCAAAGGGATGGTAGAGGACAGGAAGGCCTGGAAGAACATTATCCATGGGGTCAAGATGGGTCAGACACGACTTCACAACTAACAACAACAACAATTGTGGCCCTGATATTTCAGGTTGTGCAAGATGACTTAGTAAATGGCACTTTGCTAGACTCCCTGACACACTGGAGTCATAGTTTTAAGCAGTCATTAAAAAAATAGCATGCATCTAAATATTAAATAATCCTTTAGCTGGGCAATGATTTTTTTTCTAGCTAATCACACAAGCCAGAAGAAGAAGAAAAATATTCCTAGAGATTAGTGATAAGTGGGCAGTGAAGTACTGTTGCCCTCAATATTGGAATCTCACTCATTGAGCTAATCTGCTGCAAAATGTTTACAACTATTAAATTGTAAAATTATTAAATTGCAAAGCAATTAGTTTATTAAAAGAAATGCATGAGGCCTGACATAAAAGAATATAAATGTTTAATGATGGATGATAAAGTAGAACTTAGAAAGGGAGGAAAAGCGAGAGGGCATGAAAGAAAGAGGGAAGCTGGCATGTCTCAGGGGCTTCCTTCGCTGTCTCTGATACTGATTCCTGACTTTGCCTTCATACAACCTGCAATAGCTAATAAATTCCTGGCTCCCCTGCCTGGAAGCCAAGGCCGATTAATATCTGCCTACCTTGTTACCTAATTCATTATGGAATAGCAGTTAATTTGATTTGATATTATTTTAATAAAATTCTGTAATATATTAGATTGTTTCAGGCTATCAAAATAATTTTCCAATTATTACGGTTACTCAAGCAAGTCTCTCTCTCTCTCCCTCTCTCTCTCTCTCTTTTCTCCCCCTACATGAGCGGCAGTTGGTCTGACTCAGAATACATTAGTTCCTACAGCTTTATCTCAAGCAGAGGAATATCAAGTATATGCATGATTACACTAGCACATGTTATTGTCAGTAATGAGAACCTACAGATCAAGGGAAACACCTATAGACTGATTATGGTTCCCTATGATGTCACGGCATTGGTAATTGCTTTTCATTTACCATTGCCATCATGCTTCATCCATAAAAGAAAGAGGAAAAGACACATTAGCTTTTCTGGTATCCTAAAAGGAGCCTGAAAAAGCATCTGCCCTGAGGAATATTATCCCTCAGAGGATCATCTAACCCTACCTTGTTATCCTTTGGAAATCTCTAACAATCTGGCTTTTAAAATCCCAGGTGGTAGAGTTTGGAAGGTTGGTATGTACTTGCATTTTTACCAATGCATATTGGTATGTATGTAGTTTTATGTTGTATTGGATGTTTTTTTTTAAACTTTTTACACCACCGAGAACCTTCAGATTTGAGAGCATATAAATCAAATGAATAAACAGGCAAGCAGACCTGAAGAGGTACTATTGATGAAATTATATCTTCTAAGTATCTGAAATACTTTCTTCAACTTATTGCATGCCAAGTCAGATTTCCTTTTGAGGGAGGTTGTTTGCAACATTTAGCTGAAGAAGAGAACTTTAAGTTAAGCCTTTTGTGAATTTTCTTCTATTGAGCAACATGGGCATCAGACCACAATATGACTAAGACGGACTTGATCTAAATAGAAAAAGGTAGCCAAAGCAAACTAGTTGATGAAATCCCTTCTAATCCTTTTAAAATTGGCACTAGGTGTCATAACATATTTGAAATAAGAGCATATTCACCATGTACTTTTGGAGTTGGCATCATCTGCAGAAGTCCATCATGTTCAGATGACTAGCAATATTATCAGGATTGCATACTACCTCATCATTTCTAATACAGCCTCTTTCTGGACTTGGAAGGGAAGTGGAATGTAATTATTGCTACCTCAATAAAAATAAAGAACATGAAAATAATGTGACTATTCTGTTATCATTGATAAGACAATTCTATCCCAAGTATATGTGAATG
This sequence comes from Rhabdophis nuchalis, assembly GCA_039707465.1. NCBI lineage: Eukaryota > Metazoa > Chordata > Lepidosauria > Squamata > Natricidae > Rhabdophis > Rhabdophis nuchalis. The sequence continues at coordinate 59,876,228 of CM077643.1, read as the reverse complement.
ATTTTAAAAATACTATACAGTATAAGAAATGAAGACAGAGCTTAAATCATAATTATCTTTCAAAAATGTTAGCATTCTCAATGTTTTTTTTTAATCTGCTATAAATCTGAGCATTATCTGTTGATTATCTCAGTGTCATCATCCTTCTAGGAAGCTTCTTTGCTTTAATGACTACGAACAACAACCATAACGTATTCCAACTTTGCTTCCTCTATTCCTAGTTCTGTAAATGCAGATTTAAAGAATAGCCATTTGTCATTCGTCTACTTTGTTTAAACAATCTATCTTCCTTGCCAAACAGAAATGAACATCCTATGCCATATAGCTCTATACTCCAGTTTTCCCATAATTTCCAGATAATCTGAAGAAATTGTAAACCTAGAAAAAGGAATCACAAATTGCTGCTTTTTTAGTTTGATAATTCAAGAAAAGATACATTTTCCTATTTTTCCCACATTTTCCCACATTTTCCCACGTTTTCCCATGTTTTTGAGCAGTATGTATAGCTACATACTGCTCAAAAAGGCGAACTCTCAGCAGTCAACACGATATTAGTATTAAATTGAGGGAAAGTTTTTTGGGAAAACAATTATGTCAACACACAGTAGCATAGGAGATAGAAGAAATGGCCATAGGCTTTTTTTCCTTCTCTGACACAAAACCAAATTAAGATATAGTACCTTAGTTGCAGGTTCCAGAACAATCTGGATCAAGCCAATATGTATGAATTATATTGATTAAATTGTCCATAGCCCCTCTATGATAGAGATGGGCAGTTAAGAAGTTTGGATGGATGGGTGGATGGATGGATGGATTTCTCCAAATTAAGAATTTTGACATTTCCAATATCATATCTGAGACTACCTTGATTAGTTCAGTCATGGATTCCATTAGGTACCCAGGTATTGATAGTGCTATTTCTCTCTCTCTCTCTCTCTCTCTCTCTCTCACACACACACACACACACACACACACACACACACACAGTGTATGTGAGAGAGAGAGAAAGAAAACTCTGTGTGTGTGAGAGAGAGAAAACTCAATATGAGTTTTTTTCTTTCATTTGTTCACTTAGCTCAGAGTTTATATCTTCCCTATTGATAAGCAAACATCTTGGAAGGCCAAGAATGAATAGCTTTGATCTATACTCACCCTGGTGATGTTCTTATTAGTTTTTCTCCTATTTGATTGGAAGGTCCATTGTTCTGCATTGCATTCATCTAGCTAACACAGCAAAGCGATTAATCCGTGAGGTAATAAAAGTTGGTTTTTCAGCTAGGACACTGACCTATACTTAAACTGCAGTGCACCTACAAAAAATGTGATTCCTGACATGCTGTTTTCCTATAACTGTTTAGTTCACATTCTGTTATGCAGATTGCCTTCTGTTCCTCCTTCACAGCAATTACATTTTTTCTTACTAATGTAATTATTATAACATTTGCCTTACATGGAAAATAACTCTTTTTTTAAAAAAATTACTCTATTTTTCTTTTCCTGAGCTGAGCTACTTTTTCTGCTGTGGTTCTTTGTTCCTTTTAATAAGTTCACTAGTGTGCTATTTCACCGTTTTTCCAGTCATTTGAGAACAGAGTAGAAAGGAAATTGTCCAGTAGCAGGTTGAGAGAATTTTCAGTTCTTACAAGATGCTGCAAAACTGTCTTAGTAATGACAAGGGTTTTTTTTAACCAGTTCAGACTGAAGTCAGCATGAATACAAAATAGAAGCAACTTAAGACTGCATCACAGATTGCCTTTAAAATACTGGTGATTGACTCATGGGATAGTACATTAATTCATATATATATTTTTACAATGCCTTAGCAGAACTTACTAGAAATCTAAATGTACCCAAAGAGAGCTTGCAGTTGAAGAGAAATGTGCAGACACGTGTTTTATTTTGGTAAATTGCCTTATTATTTCCTTTGCTTAGCCATTATTAAGTGCATGAAATAGTACTACTAATAGCAGAGGGTGCTCCAATTATACTTTCTGGGGAAATAGTTTAATATTACTAGTTAATTGTTATACAATTTACCAAACAGATGGATTGTTCTATTAAACCCGGGCCTTGTCATATATTTCTCCTTGGTGAATCATTTATTTTATAAATAATTTTCTTTTATTAAAAAAAGGAAATATATTTTTCTGACATATTTAGACAATGGGAAATGAAAGAGGCCTGGTTTTTTTACTGGATGAATGTTACAAAAGTGATGTTATCACTAATATTAATCATAAGATTTGATATCAGATATAAGATTCAACAATTGGCTTTGGGGGTATTTTCCCTAACTATAACCTTTAGTCACGCCTGTATGAAGCTTCAAAGAGATGCCTTACTTTAACTGATATCTTAGTAAAAGGGTTCAACTGAGGTTTCTTGACAAACTTTGAGATGCCCAGTACTTAATAAAGACTAAACATGACTGAACGATATCAAAGTAATTTGTTCAAGACCTTTGATGGCCTTCTGGATATGTAAAAAACACTCCTGTTTGAAAAGCAAAGTATCTCAATCTTTGCAGTGAATGCATCAGGGTGAAATGCTTCACTTTTTCAAGTCCAGGTATCTTCTTCAGTCCAATTCTAAGCAGTTCCAGAAAGCAAACTGGCATGATTTCACTCATTTAGGCCTCAATCTCAGTATAATATTTATATAAATATAAATAAATATTTATATTTTATATAACTATCATAGAATTTGAGAACCTGGTGACCACTGCATCACTGCCAGGGATGGTATTCATTTACTTTCTCTACTGGTTTGCAAATGTGAGTGCATGAGGCTGGCCCGCTTGCACGCAGCTTGAAAACCTGCCTAAATAGGATGGCATAGAGCCAGGACGGGTGGGCAGGGGTGGACTCTCCTGTGACTTCCACTACCGGTTCAGGTGAACTAGTCCAAACCGGCTAAATACCACCTCTGATCATGGCTGCATTTTAGCAGCAAAGAAGAAAGGAACTCCAGAGTCTATGGTGAAGCCTCCTGGAGGAAGGATACATAGCACAGGTAAGGTACTCTTCAGTGTTTATAAGCCATAATCAAATTCAATCTTCCACTCTGCGTCATTGGCAACAGCTAGCAGTAGACAAAACTAATTCTATGGGAAGGTCCCTGGATGTCATATCTAAGAGGCAGAGGAAAAGTAGGATGCCAATTCATATGTCAACGTTCCTTAAGCCTATATTGCCAAACTATGATGCACTACAGCTCTAGTCTCATAATGCCCAATTATTCCGACAATCTAATCCAACATATCTGGAAGAAAGCAAGCCCTATGATAAATGTTATATGAAAAACAAATCTGCAAAAGTTTGTATGCTTCTTATAGTTTGACAGCATCAAAGAACGTGGAAGATGCTGTGTTCTATACAATAATGAAGGCTTGTTGTCCAAACATGTGTAAAATATTGTATGAAAATATGTATGCCTATACTGATAGAGGCTTGGTCAATGAATTGTTCTGCATGAATTGGTTAAATTATCTAGTGTTTACTTAGTGTGGTTTGTCATGTTTTATTGATAAATCTCCAAGGGGAACAGAAGTTGCTCTTTCATGAATATAAACCATAATTCTATATCTGGGTTATCAGAAGATTCATACAAGCACATCAACTTTCCTAATGCCTTCATTCCTCCCTCCCAAAATTTTTTCCTTTTTTAGATAAACAGGCTTGTGAAATGGGGGAGCCTTTCATACTGTTTGGCAGATATATACCTGCCAATTTCGGGGAAATTATTATTCCAGGTTTAAAAGAAATCAATACAAGCAAAAAAATCAGGCTGGGCATTGAAAGAAATCATTTCTCCTACTATAAGATATTTCAAAATGTCTTTTGTATCATTCCTTGGTAAAGCAATATGAATTTTCAAAGGTAAATTTCAAGCATGTTTAATTCTCATGTACTTCACCTAAGGAAAGCAAACAAAGTCAACAGCACTCAGTTTAAATATGAAGTTGACTTCCTCTTGGCTATCCTTACCATTATTTAGCTGCCCTGAAAATTTGTTTGTAGTTGAAGGATGGCATACAAGTTAAAATAAATAAACAATATATTATTGCTACAAAGAAGAAGGTAAGACAGAGGTAGTTGTTCCTTTCTTGTTCAATGTGAAGATCTAAAAAATTGACTGTTTTAAATGATCCCCAGCAAAGTAGCTGAGAGATGTTTGAAAAAATAATTCTCGCATGTCTCTTGTAAAGTCCATCTTCTTCTATACAGTAATGATGTTTTCCTACAGACTGTTAGATATGGTGTCCTGGTTCTTATTTGTTTCTGACATGTCTTAGGAAAATATAATAGGACTTATAACATCGACACTGCTTCATCCACTACAATGGATTGGCTGAAAGGCTATTCAAAGTTTCAACAATGTTTTGTGAGCAATGCCTGGGGATTAAAAAAAAAAACATTTGATCAAAAGATTGCAATATTTTCCATTTTAATATCACAAAACAGAGCACAGCAACAAATAAAAAATCAACAATGTTTTCTTACATTGTTCCTTATGTTCAAGGCTAAACCATTTCAAACCATTTTTTAGAAGAAACACTCAGTTCAAATAACTTAAATAGACTGAATAATCTACTCATGCTGAAACACAACACGGAACAGCTAAAGAGAAGTACAGAAAGTAGTTGTATCTGATAAAGATGGATTCTTGGGCTTAACATGTGAGAGCAACTCCTGATGTAGGCACATAGCCAGTGGTTGTCCTGTGGTCATTGATTGTTTAAGTATGTCTGTGATTTTGTAATTCTTGCAGAATCAGTAGTTTATTCTTTCAGTAAAGAAAGTAACAGAAAAACCTCCTCCCAATTTTGTGCCTTTGATCAGTAGAAAAACTACAACATGATGTCTAGCATGCATTCCCCTTACTCAGAAATATTATGATAAAATATTGTAATATCAATCCCCGTATTTATAAGATAGAGCTGTGGAGTTTAAACATGCAGGAAGAGTGCCTATTCTTCGTGAACCCTATAGACAATTGGATAGATTTACATTCTTTTCAACATTGCTAATGTACAATCAACTAAAATGATTTTAAATTTTCAAAATTGCTACAAGATGGTTATAAATTCTTTGTGTAGATAGCTTTTCCATTTGGTGGTAAGACTGGAAAGTCTTATCACTCTTTTATAACTTTCCATATAATTTTTATGAACGCAAACATAAGGCATCAAAGACAGCTGTCTGAAAACTTCCCTGTGATCCAAACCAAGTGGCAAAATTAAGTCCTGAAAAAGTTAAGCTTCACATCTGGTTTGTGGTTTGTGCATAGACAACTTGGCCTGAGAACATAGCACAGAAGTGGATTGATGCAGAATAATGTTCAAATTTAATAATCAAGCTTGGTTACTGAATACAGCTATAAAGATGGTTGAAATGAAAAGTTTGTAGTGCATGTCTCCACTCGTCACATAACAAAAGAAAAGAAAATAATGGGATGCTTTAAGTTAAAAAGAATCCACCATCTTGAAAATGTATGAGAGGAAGAGAAAATGGAGATTGGGAGAGAAATTATGCCCATCTCAAACCACAGATAAATCTTTTTTTGTATTGTAAGCAAAAGGCGGCTACTACTACTTTTCACAAAGTATATATGTTCATGTATTTATAATGCATAATGTCATCTTTAATGTATTGACATCACAATATCAAAAACTACTTGCTTTTACTTTGTCAAAATTCATGAGTCATGAATCAAAATACTTACCAGACCATTCGTGAAAATAGGATTAAAGATGTTTGTGGAAATTTAAGCCTTTTTTGCCTTCAGATATTATATTAGGTCACATCTCAGGCAATCAAATATGTATTTAATTTGGTGGAATTTTGGTAAAAATTAGAAAGCCTGCTTTGCATCTTTCAGGATGAATTTGGGGTTGATCTCACATTTGATTTCAGTGGAACTAGCATAGTTGGCCACAGCGAGTTTCCCATTTTGTACATCAGAGCAGACATTAGACACAACGATTCCTCCCTGGTGATCTGAGAACCCTGATAGCAATTTTTAACAAGGGAAGTTCTTCAGAATCCAGAATAAATATGGGGACATGGTTTTCCCCAAATATCTGGATCTTATATATGAAAATCCACTGAAAAGAAATTAAAAGAACAATACTTATCCAATGTTTATTTCTGGGAGCACCAGAAATCAGAAGCTTAGTCTTCCGGTTTCTAACATGCATGCATGCCGGGAGCTGCTCTTCCACTTTCTGGCACCCCTGCGTGTGCGAAGACCTGCTGGCCAGCGTGCATGCGCATGCTGGAACCCAAAAAAGTGATGGCTGGCATGCCTGGAGAGATGGCTCTACATGCCACTTCCAGCATGTGTGTCATAGGTTCACCATCACAGACATAGGACATCAGAGACATTAAAGGTATATTAGAAAAAGGTAGGAATCTACAGATGTTCTATCTTCACTGCTGAGTATGAATAATAGATTCATCCACAAGAGAGAAATAGGATGCATTTATATCCCCAAACTACACATTAAAAACATTAATAAATCCTCATGTCCAGCTAGTACCCATCTGAGATGTCCTGAAGAAGTCAAATGCAGAATTATTGATGTAACCAATGTTATTTTTTAGATCAATATCTATTCTTGAGGACTGCAACACATCATGCTGTCACTAAGGGACCTGAGACAAGAAAAATACAAGATGCTAATTTAACATCTATTTTGAATGAAACAGTAAAAATTGTTGCTAAAGAGAAGCAATCAAAGAACAAGCTTTGTTAAAAAGAAACGACTGAGGCTGGTCAATCACTTTCTAAAATTTGTAGGAGATATCAATATTTAGAGGCATGATCCAAAAGATTATTGCACACATGGACTTTAAAAAATTTTTTTATCTGGCACCAAAAATTCTTGAATAAACTTAGGAAATATTGGTTATCCAGAAGGGAGCAAAGGGTAATTGCTTAAGCCAGGGGTCTCCAACCTTTGCAACTTTAAGTGTGAAGGACTTCAACTCCCAGACTTTGCTGGCTGGAGAAGTCTGGGTGCTGCAGTCCTTCAGACTTAAAGTTGCAAAGGTTGGAGACCCCTGGCTTAAACAACAGGAATCAAGGAATAGATATAGATGAGAAGTTTCCCCTTCTTCCTCCTTTTTAAATGACTGGGTTTTTTCCTCTAGAAATGGTGGAGGGAAGGACTGAGGGAATTCCCTTTTGCCTTATTTGGACATATCAGGTACTTAAAGTACTCTCCTTTAAAAAAAAAAAAAAGGCTATAGCCAGGGGTGGGATTCTACCAGTTCAGACCGGTTCAGGTGAACTGGTAGCTCCGACTATCAGCTGGGAGCAAGCCAGTTCACTCCAATTTTGAAGTGGGTCCACCCCCATGCTATACTCACCTATATTTCTTTTTCCAAAGTCCAGCTGATCAGCGCAGCAGAGTGGATTGCCATGCCTCAGCTGTTTTCCTCAACAGCAGTAATGTGAAATGTGAGTTTTCTGTAAACTGCGTGCTCAATGAACCGGTTGTTAAACTGGTAGGATCCCACCGCTGGCTATAGCAATGTGTACTTTTTAAGCTAAAAACAAGATGAATGAAGTCTCTATAATGGAAACAGAATTTCCTCTTTCTCTCAAGGTAAAACTGAATAGCATCTACTGAAAATAACATATTTAACTACAGAATACACAACTATCCAATGAGATGAAGGCCACTAATGTAGATGTATTTAAAAGGGGACTTTGACAGACAACAATCAATGGTCATTGGATTTGATAGTTGTTTACTAGCTGATGTTAAAGGATGAGAGTCATGCTTAAAACACTAGCTATTGGGGTTCCTCAGAGGGAGAGAGCTACTCTGTTCTGGCTCCACGCTGTGTTTCATATTCTGACTATTATGTACATCACAAAACTCCTTCCATGGATGACTTCAGGGTAGAGAGAAAAAAAGGAGGAAATGTAGATTAAACGGATATCATGATGTCACACTGCAAAACCTATCTCTTATTTACACATACCAAAGTCAGCATGAAAGTTCAAAACCTGACATCACCATTTCCATTTCGTCATTCTTTATCACTCTCATTTTCAGTAAACCATCACTGCCTAGATTTCCTGTGATTATTTTTGAGATCTGGAGAAAAACTAAGCAGCTTTTAGGGAGAAAACGTGTCATTTCCCACTGATATTAAAAATGCAACCTGATATCTTATTTTAAAAGAAATAAACATACAGTTTAAGATTATTTTCCATTGCCAGTACCATAACAAAAACCTGAAAAAAAGTATGAATGAGATGTAGTCTTATAAAGCAGAGATATTTAAGCTATATTTTTCCAACACAATGTGCCCTAGAAGTATGAAGACCAAAAAGTTAAATTCAGTACTATGGCTGAAATTGTCCAGTACATCTTATTTGTTTATGCTTAACAATGAAAACAAAATAGTTAAAACACAGTACAAAAAAGAAATTAAATACAAATAGCTTCCAAGAGATATTATAATCCATTACCTGGCAATGCAACCAGGAAATGGGACTCTTCCCACACTTAGGATCCCAGGCTTGGGCACATAGCCAAGTCTTCAAGACATTCCAAAAAGGCTAGTAGAGTCTAATTTTAATCTATGTCAGGCAGGGGTAGAATACACTTCCTTTCCCTACTGGTTTGCAAATGTGACCATGTGCTTCTTTCATGCTTGCACTTTTGGTGAAAAAAGGGATGTCATAGAGATGAGCATGGGTGGGTGGAGCCATCCACAATTTCCGCTACTAGTTCGGGCGATCCGGTCCGAACCAGTAGAATACCATCTCTTAGGAAATGTTTTGTATGCCACTCTGCTATGTTGACTATCAAGATTGACTTTATCAAAAAATTAAAATATGATGAGATCTTTCATGATTTGGAAAAGAAAACATGAATGATTTTATTTCAAAACTGTTTGCAGCCACTTTAAATTCATTGAAATTAAAATATTGTCAGATATTACTATTATGGAATATTCTTCTCTGCATTCAGAAATGTGACCTGTTTCAGAAGGCATTTGTGGAATCAATGATCACCACTGCACCACTTTGTATTATTATATTATAGCATTCGCCTTGAACTATTCAATCAATATTACAATTTAGCTTATTTTGTTTTGATATTATAAAATGTGGGGAGTCACGTTCTAAGTTCAATCATATGGAAATACTAATATTAATAACAATTACTTATTTTACTAGGATCATGCAAATAGGGACAAAATAGCAAGGTTTAGGGTTTTTCAAGATGAATATTTTGAATGGAACATAGCAAAATGAAATAAGGGGCAGCGTAGATCAAAGCAGAAAGATTTCAGCTGATGATGACATGGTGTAAGTTAATAATCAAGGAACCTCTGACAGCATGAATCAAGAGGGGGAAATAAGCAAGTATTAGAAATATCCTACTAACAGTCTATGTATATTAACAGTGGTGTACATCAGGTTTAGTTGAAATCCCAGTCCTGAGGGAATGATTCAAAGTAGGCTGTCATCCTGCTGAAATAGAGTGAAAGACGGATTTGAATCTCCTTTTTTTATATATATGTTTGGTTTGTTTTCCTTTAAACAACCAAAATATTTTGTGGACAGTGTAATGACTGGGTCAATATATTTTTATACAGTGCTAACGTTTTTGTCTTCCAACTTCTAACCTTAATATGCTCGTTATAATTATAATGTATTATTTTATGTTATTGCTATTGTTTTATGTATCAATGAATATAATACTACTGGTATTTTCCAAATTTGTACTTATTCCCCTCCCCCCATTTATTGGGGTTCTTCCACATTCACCTCTGTGTCTTTGTCTTTAAACCATACTACTTTCTCTTTATGATTCTTTCTCCAGAGATATATTTAAACATCAATTACTTTTCTTCATACAATGTATTTGTTGACCCCTATTAAATCACTAATATTTTAATACTTTAAATATTACTCAAAGTTCCACCATATTTCCAATATCTCAATTTTCTATAAACACCAATAAAACTATTTTATTATTTATTATTATTTATTTATTTATTTATCAAATTTATAATCCCGCATCTATCTCCGGATTGGACTCAGGGCGGCGCACAGGAAAGGAATAAAATGTAAAAAACAATAAATACAGGATATTAAAAATAAATTAAATTAAATTGCACCCGGGCTAAAATTGCCAATTAAAACCCATTTCTAAAATAAGATTAAAATTTAGAGCTATGCCAGGCCGGCCTCGTGAAAGAGATATGTTTTTAGAGCCCAGCGGAAGAGGGGCAGGTCCGTGATCGTGCGGAGGTCGGGTGGTAGGCCATTCCAGAGGGCAGGAGCTGCCACAGAGAAGGCTCTCGCTCTGGGGGCCACCAGCTGGCATTGTCCGGCAGACAGCACCCTGATGAGGCCCACGCTGTGAGAGCGGACAGGTCTAAGGGAGGTATGTGGTAGGAGGTGGTCCCGCAGATAACCAGGTCCCATACCATGGAGCGCTTTGAAGGTGGTCACTAACACCTTGAAGCGCACCCGGAAGGCCACAGGCAGCCAGTGCAGCTCGCGCAGGAGAGGTGTTATATGGGAGTATCTTGACACTCTCAAAATCCCCCGCGGGGCTGCGTTCTGGACTAGCTGGAGTCTCCGGGCGCACCTCAGAAAACTAATTATTAATAAAATTTAATCAGTCCTGGGATTATATATCTAAGTTCCCTGAATTTATAGTCCTTGGAAGCTATAAATTCCAGTATATTTTTTACACACTGTTAAACATAATAATACATTTAAATATACCTAATCATAGTCTTCCACCTTCTAACTGTAGTATATTTGTGGTTATAATAAATTATATTATATATCTATATATGTACTACTATTTTGGATGGGTAGTAACAAACTCAAGCTCAACCCGTCCAAGACCGAGTGGCTGTGGTTTCCGGCACCCCGGTTTAGCCAGATAAATCTAACACTGGCCATTGGGGGCGAACATCTTGCCCCCGTGGAGAGGGCGCGCAACTTGGGCGTCCTTCTGGATTCCCGGCTGGCCATGGAGGACCATGTGGCGGCCGTGGCCAGGGGGGCGTTCTATCAGGTTCGCCTGATACGCCAGTTGCGCCCCTTACTAGACCGGGGGGCCCTTCGCACAGTCACTCAAGCGCTCGTGACATCTCGGCTGGATTACTGTAACGCTCTCTACATGGGGCTCCCCTTGAGGTGCACTCGAAGGCTGCAGTTAGTGCAGAATGCGGCCGCGCGGGTGGTTATGGGTGCCTCAAGGCAAGCCCACGTAACACCTCTCCTGCGCGAGCTGCACTGGCTGCCTGTGGCCTTTCGAGTGCGCTTCAAGGTGTTGACCACCATCTTTAAATCGCTCCATGGCTCGGGGCCTAGCTATATACGAGACCGCCTCCTGCCCCATACATCCCTTCGTCCGGTCCGCTCCCACAGAGCGGGCCTACTCCGGGTGCCGTCGGCTGGGCAATGCCGGCTGGCGACACCCAGGGGAAGAGCCTTCTCTGTGGTGGGCCCGGCCCTCTGGAACGACCTACCCCCCGACCTTCGCACTACCTCGGACCTCCGCCTCTTCCGCCAACGTCTTAAGACGTACTTATTCCAACAAGCCGGCCTAGGATAGCCCCCCGCATCTGACTTTTAAATATAAATTATAATTTGGTTACGGTTTTAATAATGGGTTTTAGCACGGGTGAATTAATTTAATATATTTTTAATTGATTGATGTATATTGTATTTATGGTTTTATATAATGCCTGTGCGCCGCCCTGGGTCCTAACAAGGAGAAGGGCGGGGTATAAATTTAATAAAATAAATAAATAAATAAATAAATAAATAAATAAATAAATAAATTTTCCCAATTTATACTTTCTGCTTATTTCTATTAGTTTTTAATACAATAAAAGTATTACAAGATATTGTATCTCTATCCATCATCACTCAGCCTTTTTAGAATTTCATTATTTATTGACTTTTTGATGATTCTTTTATATTTCTCTCTTGGGATCCTATATTTCTTTCTGACATTTCTGCACAGACTGAATGTTTCCTCTGCCTTACTCCTTATCTCCTTCTGCTGCATCATTTGGATACCCCTCACCCTTTCATTATTTTTGGAAAATCTTCCTTTTTTTTCTCTGTACTATTGTAAGCTCTTAAACAATTATCTAGTTCAGGGGTCTGCAAAGTTGGCTCTTTCAAGATTGGTGGACTTCAACTCCCAGAATTCTCCAGCCTCTGGAATGACCTACCCCCCGACCTCAGAACAACCACGGACCTCCGCACCTTCCGCCAGAAATTAAAGACACTCCTGTTTCATCAGGCCGGCTTGGCCTAAGTTATTTATCTAGCCTACAGTCTGTACAATAAATTGTTTTAATTGGGTTTTAAATGGGATTATGTTTTAACCTTTTAAATTTTAGCACAGGGATAACTTATTTAATTTGGTTTTAACTATTTATATTGTGATACTGTTATGTTTTTTTAACTTCCTGTGCACCGCCCCGGGTCCCTTTGGGGAGAGGGTGCGGTTATATAAATCCGAAATAAACTAAACTAAAACTAAACTTTTATCTGCCCATTGCCTTGGGTGCAGCTCTTCCTGTTCATAAAAATCAGATATGATTCACTTAACAACCACCTTGCTTAGCAACATAAATTCTGATAGTAATTGTGGTCGAAAGTACTATATGTAATTGTTGAAAAATATATTTCTCCATTGAAATGAGAAATAGATGATGAGGAAAATAAAAATGTGCTGCTTTTATGAGCAAACTGTTATTTTTGTAAAATCATAAAAACTAAAATCCACAAAGCTGTTAGGATTTTTTTTGTCAAAAAAAAGTTTTTTTTCCATGTTGTACATGAAATGATTATTTAATTTAATTATTTAACAGTTATTGTATAAAAAGGGAACATAGAATTTATGTGAATTTTCATATGGAAGGTGTATTTCTGCAGCCTTCCAATTCATCATCCTCAACCTAAATTCCTAGGCAAGAAATACCAGGATCCAATTTAGTGATCAAATTATAATACTGGACTTTTTCTCCCTTTCTGCCCAGCCCACATTTTATAAGTAGTCAGTCAAATGTTTCCCAGTAGTTGCTGTGATGATGTGCTGGATTGGTTTAAATTCTAGGATTTATTTCCCAAATTCAAAGTAGATTCTAATCTTAAGAACACTGGAAAGCAAATTCTCTGGAGGCAGGGACACTTACTTCTACAGATTGAGGAGAATATTTGTAGCTCAGGGTTGAAATGAGGAGCCCTTGGTGCTCCCTGAACTGGGTAGCATCATCAGCTGATGTTACTGAGTTTGGGTAATCAAACATCTGCAAGAAAACAACCAAGCTCAAAGAGCAGCAAGGACCCCTCACTTTGCTTCTAAACAGCAAAATTGGACTCTGCATTGAGCTATGGAATATGTACTAGATTGCAGGGGAAGATGTACAAACTTGAACATTGGGCACTATCTAATAAAATGAAATTCAACGGTGAAAAGAGTAAGGTTCTGCATTTAGGCAACAAAAATGAAATGCACAGGTACAGTATAGGTGCTACCTTGCTCAATAGCAGTAACTGTGAAAGGGATCTTGGAGTCCTAGTAGACAACCATTTAAATATGAGCCAGCAGTGTGCAGCAGCTACCAAAAAAGCCAACACAGTTCTAGGCTGCATAAACAGAGGGATAGAATCAAGATCACGTGAAGTGTTAATACCACTGTATAGTGCCTTGGTAAGGCCACACTTGGAATACGGCATCCAGTTTTGGTCGCCACGATGTAGAAAAGACGTGGAGACTCTAGAAAGAGTGCAGAGAAGAGCAATAAAGATGATTAGGGGACTAGAGACTAAAACATATGAAGAACGGTTACAGGAACTGGGTATGTCTAGTTTAATAAAAAGAAGGACTAGGGGAGACATGATAGCAGTGTTCCAATATCTCAGGGCTTGCCACAAAGAAGAGGGAGTCAAACTATTCTCCAAAGCACCTGAGGGCAGAACAAGAAGCAATGGGTAGAAACTAATCAAGGAGAGAAGCAACTTAGAACTGAGGAGAAATTTCCTGACAGTTAGAACAATTAATCAGTGGAACAGCTTGCCTCCAGAAGTTGTGAATGCCCCAACACTGCAAGTCTTTAAGAAGATGTTGGTTACCCATTTGTCTGAAATGGTATAGGGTTTCCTGCCTAGGCAGGGGATTGGACTAGAAGACCGCCAAGGTCCCTTCCAACTCTGCTATTGTATTGTATTGTATAACAGAAATCTTTCTCTTCCTTTTTTCTTCTTCTTCCTTACTTTCTATTAGTTTGTGTTAGTGTTTATCTTCTTGCTTAAACTTTTTAATACTAATTATAAGAAATATTTTTTCTTTCCCGTACCCATCCTTCAAGCATCAAGCCTCCTATGCTTCTATTGTTCTAGCATGAAAAGATGACTGCAATCTCATTTGCCGATGTTTAATGAGCAAAGGTTGAGGAAAACAAACACCTTTCCTCTTTAAAATAATCTTGAACCATCCAAACTGTTTGCAAAAGCAGCACTCAAACTGAAAAGTGCCTGTTTTTGTTTGCCCGATTGTAGGTGAAGAAATGAATTGACTAAGACATGTGAGAATCTTCTAAATCATAATTATTTCATTTCACCGATCTAGTAGAATTAAGCCGAAAGAATTCCAACAAAACGAGGTGACTATTGGAGAGATCTCTGCCAGCTACAATCTTCTTCAATACCGTCTCAAGGAATGAAACTCAGGTAACAAGGTACAGTTTTACCTCCTTTTGCAATCAAGTTCCAATTTGTATAGTGCACTGTTTCGATATGGTAGAAAAACAGTCTTTCCACTACTTTGAAGTGGAGCAAGACTGGTGAGATCATTTTGTCACAGGCCTAACTTATGCATACCAAGTGACAACAGCCTTTTAAAAAGTCTGTTCATGGATGAAGTTGACTTGTAGACGCTCCACATTTATAATCTTAAAAGAAGATGGAAGACTGTAGATGGAGTCCTTCAGTTCTTTGCCAATTGGATTGCAGTTGGCTGCTAAAGAAAGATCCCAAAGCAGACCATAAGCATGATTAGATTTTGGATTTAGTTCTGGGCTGCTGGTTTTGATAGTCCTAAAATGTTTTATGGGTTTTCTGTCCAGATTGCTTGGATATATTTTTGGCCCATGTCTTTGAAATCAAGCTTTCATTGCTTTCTTTAAAATGATGACTTTAATCTATTTTATTCTTGTAATCCATCTTGAAGGAGGCCTGTGCCTAAAATATTTAAATAAATTAAAGAAACATGTGTACACACATGCACACACAGAAATAGACTTTCTGATCACTACATGGCACCATATACATGTAAGCGGGATGTTCTTTCTTCCTGGTTTAAAAGCCTATTCTTCTCCAACCAAACCTTCCACTGTCTTTCAATCAGTTGCTTCCTTATGTTGACCATTGAATCATCTGGTCGCAATTGAGTCTGTTTTTTTCCATCTTGATGAGTAAAACAAAGTAAGCACAGAGCAGACTTCAATCCAGTATGCTACAAATAGCTCTTCCTTTAATTCTACAGGCTTCCCTGCACTTTCTGTGTACAGACTGAGGGCTAACAGTGCTTCATGGTATTACAGGGAAATACCATTATAAGGAGAGAGAAAAAACTCAGAGTGCTAAATAATCGCCACATGTCGTGGGAGTAACTTCTGCTTTTAATAAAACCAATCTGGTCTGGATCAATGATAAGGGGGCCAGACTCACTTCAGATGGGAAGGCAGAACTTTGAAAAGTTCTTGTCAACAACATTGATCTAAAATAAAGGTCTGTGGGAGGCAAAGTTAAGTTACACTGAGCTGCAGGGCATTTGTTCCCAAAAGGGGCAAAGTTCTGAAGAACAGAAAGATCTATGTCATTAGGGTGGCCCTGTACAGACAGTAGTCTTCTATTTGAAGAGCTCTCTGTTCAAATCTGTTTTAAAGAGGAAGGACCAAAAACACAGAGAACCAAAACCATGCCCACTTTGCAAACATGGATCAGTCAATCTGTTCTCTTAGACAAGACATGTTCTTTTATTTAAATTATAATAATTTTAAATGTGCACCTCTCTATATAATTTAAGACAAGCATAAGTTACAGAAATAAGTGTGCTTTTCTGTCTCTTTTTGGGAGCAGGAGTAAATGGCCACCATAAATATAATTTACTAGTTGATAACCCAGCACTGCCTGGGTATTTATTTATAGGGGGAAAATGTCTGGACCAAATGTAATTTCTAATGTTGGATTTTCCCCCTTACCAGAGGGAGCCCCCTTGTGGAATACTGTGAAGCCATTACCATGGCAACTCCACTGCGCTATACAGTAGAAGCCATTTATGCCAGTACAGTAGAAGCCATTTTAAGGCACAACAGGCTGTATCTTGACAGAAAACACACACCGTGGGATGTTAGGAGTGTATTACCCCTGCAGTATTTGTTTCCAGAGATAAAATGAAATTCAAGGGTGAAAGGAGTAAGGTTCTACAAAGAAGAGGGAGCCAAACTATTCTCCAAGGCACCTGAGGGTAGAACAAGAAGCAAGGGTGGAAACTAATCAAGGAGAGAAGCAATTTAGAACTGAGGAGAAATTTCCTGACAGTCAGAACAATTAATCAGTGGAACAGCTTGCCTCCAGAAGTTGTGAATGCCCCAACACTGCAAGTCTTTAAGAAGATGTTGGATAGCCATTTGTCTGAAATGGCATAGGGCTCCTGCCTAGGCAGGGGGTTGGACTAGAAGACCTCCAAGGTCCCTTCCAACTCTGCTATTGTATTGTATTGTATTGTATTGTATTGTATTGTATTGTATTGTATGGTGTACCAAGTGTGATTGAAATTGCTCAAGGCATTCCAGAGTTATGCTGGAACACACACACACACACACACACACACACACAGACACACACACACAGAGAGAGAGAGAGAGAGAGAGAGAGAGAGAGAGAGAGAGAGAGAGAGAGAGAGAGAGAGAGAGAGAGAGAGAGAGAGAGAGAGAGAAGTGGCTTTTATTTTTTTTATTAGACTTTTCAAGAGATTACCATTTTATTGCATCCACTTCTTTTCATATTTCTTATTCTTTCCCCCCTTTCTCAGGCACATCCTTCCATAATTTAAATTAAATTTGTCTCCGAAACTTTTTATCAAACAAATTTCCTCAAAACACACTGGGAACCATTTCAATTGTACAACTACTGTATCTTCTTTGTGGTTAATAGTAGTAGCATTACTTGAAAGAAACCAAAGCATGGCAATCCTACAAGATCAAATTGGCTAGGCAGATGCTGTGGGAGCCAAGTGGTCCCTCAAGTAAAAAAAAATCCCTATGCCATGTATGGATTTATAAGTAACAACCAGCACCTTGAATCATACTTGGAAGCAAACTGACATCCAGCAAAGAGTGCTTGTGCATACTAAGACGTGTCCATTATTGCTCGTGCTACCACATTTTGAACCAGTTGAGGGTCCAGATGTTTTAAGCCACAAGTAGTGTGCATACAGTTAAGCTGCAAGGGACTAGGACATGAGTGACTGTCTGATAGTATCCCCACCTCAGTCTAGGAGAGTGGTGCACCCAATGGAGTTGTGCAAAGGTCTTTTTGGGAACAATTGATACCTGCTCTTCAAGCAAGAGGTGTAAATCCAGAAGAAACCCCAGATTGTATAGCAACCTTGATGGAGGAATGTTATTTTAAAGGTGGACTATCCCCAGATTTGCATGACTCAAATACCCAGCCAGTCAGTCTTGGGAGGATTGAGTCAAAATTGTTCCTCTACTTTCAAACTTGCACAGCACTCACATTTTTCACATCATGCACATGAATAAGGAGCAGTCACCTTCAGAAAAGAAAAGAAGTGAGTAGTATTTTACAATAGACAAATAACAAAGGAAATCTTGTTTGAAACAAAACAGATTATGCAAGGCACAAAAGGAGAAAGCAAGCACTTAACTTGACTATTATAACTTAACAATTGCCTTCTTCCTAAGGCTGAGAGAAAGTGACTGGCCCAAGGTCACCCAACATGTGCCTAAGGTGAAATAGAACCCACATGCTCCCAGTTTCTAGTCTCAATTATTAGACTAATCCAAATATTGTTTGGCAATGTTGTTCATGGAAAATTACCCTATCATCATCTTAAAAACAATACTCATTTCTCCCATGTGAAAAATTCCAATATTTTTTCTTCTTCTCAGGAAAGGTCAAACAAAATAGCAAAAAAGGAAAATGCCAAGTCAATGTTGCCAGTGGATGGCATAACAATGACACTGAAATGTCATTCCAGAAAGACAATCTGACACCAAATACATTAGATTATAGAGTGAGGAGAAAGATGGGAAGATTTTCTAAAGTATAAAGATGGAAACTAAATACCAGTGTAATTACTGAAAGTACAAATCCATCAAATGAAAGTATCTAAATTTTGTTTTAGAAATCCTGAAGCTGTTTTTAAGCCCTGGGGGAAAAAAATATTGAAATATAACCGCAAATCACAATATGTAAAACAGAAGACAAAGGTTACATTGAAATGGATGGAATTAAAAATAAATTATTAAAATCTTAGTGTCTGATAAATCTAAAAATCCACCCAGATAAAAATACTGTTTATTAATACTGTGAAATAACTACAATATTTCATGTGTCATATCACAGTGTCTCAGGATAAAATGCTATGCCTAAAGTTTTCAAGATAGCACATAAATGTGAAGAAATTTTTTTCCAGGCTTATGATTGATGATACCCTGTCAATAGGGTTAAGATGGGAACAGGAAAACAAACACATTTGTGTGTTAATTCTCTAATTCTAATAACTTATGTTCATATTTTATGCCTAGGTGAGCGGCCACTGAAAGAAAGGGATTACTTGAAAGAATGATCAAGTGAGCAGAAATTCCTGCCAATTTCTCAATTAGTTTATTAGTTCTATCAACAAGAACTATGTTGTTGTACATATGTATTCTGTAATTGAAAGTATGCTTGTTGGACAATATTAATAGATTGCTGATAGATGGTTTTAAAGTATAGAATTAGATTAAGTAAAGAGTTGCTTATAGTCTGAGAGGAACCTTTGGGATTTGATGGGAAAGCCTTGAGAACACGCTTCAAAAACTAGTGGTTGGATATACGATATTCCCTTTACTCTATTAAAATTAAAATTAATATAATTTATATTACTCTTTAAACATGTATTTTATAATTTTCTCTGTGTGTCAGAGTCAAGATTAAAATTTTGCAAAAACTTTTAGAGGTCTGTAGGATAGACCTTACGTTTTCTGGAGGACCTGCTTTTGCTATTGCTTTTAAACAAGTTGGGTTCAAGTCTTCACAACCAAACTGATTACATCCAAGAATACTAAAAGAACTAATAAAGATTATCGCAGAATGCAGAATTATTCTTGAATTTTTAGAATTTTTTAAAAGATTGGAGAATTCCAGAAGACTGAACGGGGGCAGCCTTACTTCCAATTTCAAAAAGAGGAAGGAGACACACTTGTCCATTTGGTAACTAGATGTAGGAGATGACCAGGCTGAGCCTGAGGGAGAGGTCAAATGCATCATCCGTCTGAAGTCTCTTCTAAACTCTAAATCCAGTCCACCTTGAATTCTGTTGATGCTAATCTACTGCCAATTTGCTTTGACCATTAGTAGTTCAGATTCTTGTAGAGACCATTAGCATACAATAAACCTATATTCATTTGAACTGCCTGGCTCCTGATTTCCTATGCTTGACTGGGCAAAGTCTTGTACAGATTATTGCACAGCATATTTGTGAGCTCTTGAATAGGCATACAGGAGCCAGCTTGGGTTGGTGCTGGCAGAATAAACTAATTAGTTTCTTTGAAATCATTGCTAGCTTAGAAAATCAGGGAATGTCATAGACATTAATGTGCCTGGACTCCAAGAAATGTTCAGCAAGGTCCCTCATGATAATCTCCTTATTAAAATGATAAAGTATAAGAAAGATCCACAATTGTTTAAAATACTGCACTCAAAGAAAGCTTGCTAAAGGCTTCCTTTCAGCTTGGAGTTGAGTATCACAGGGCTATTCAACATTTTTAGCCATATTTTCAATGAAGAAGCAGAAAAAATGCCTATCAAGTTTGCAGCTGGGACAGATTTTTAAAAATCTAAACAGTGGCTGAAATGATGGAATTTATTGGGGGGAAATATATATTTCTGCACCTGTGTAAGAAAAATGTAAAGCACAAATATAAGATGGAGGCAACCTAGTTTTGCAGTACCATAGTACCTGTGACAGAAATATGACTGTGGTGCATTGTGTCCACTAAAAGGCAGATGCTAACTTGGGTACTTTCATACAAAACCACAGTTCTTATCGCATTGTTTGACACTGCCAAGGTCTGGCCCCACTTTTCAAAAACTACAGAGAGGGCTACCAAGAAATGAAGTCATGGGAGAAGCTGTTACAGCAGCTGGATAAGTGTAGCTTTCAGAAGAGGGGGGAAGTGCAATACAGTAGCGCTTTTTACATATATATGAAGTATTGTTACACAGAAAAAAATGGTAGGTTTATTTTCTCTTACCTCAGCAGGCAAGAACAGTACCAATTGTTTAAAAGTACGAGGAAGGAGCTTCAGGTAGATACCAAAAAGAATGTCTTTAGGGTATAAGTTGCCAGCCAGTGAAATAAGCTGCCACGAGTTGTCAGCTCTTCACTAGAAGTTTTCCTCCAGAAGCTATATGGTCACCATCAGAGATGCTTTAGAACAGGGGTCTCCAACCTTTGCAACTTTAAGTCTGAAGGACTTCAGCTCCCAGACTTCTCCAGCCAGCTTTGCCGCCTTGAGAATTCTGGGAGCTGAAGTCCTTCAGACTTAAAGTTGCAAAGGTTGGGGACCCCTGCTTTAGAACAGTGGTTCTCAACCTGTGGGTCAGGACCCCTTTGGGGGTTGAACGACCCTTTCACAGGGGTCGCCTAAGACCATCAGAAAACACATATTTTCGATGGTCTTAGGAACCGAGACACCAATTTTATGGTTGGGGGTCACCACAACATGAGGAACTGTATTAAAGGGTCGCAGCATTGGGGAGGTTGAGAACCACTGCTCTAGAAGATTCTTATAGACCTGGAATGAGGGTTAGGGTTAGGGTCTAACCCCCCCCCCCACACACACACCATGTGTTTTTGTGAGTCTTAACTGCTCTGAGTCATGCACTTGTGTTGAGCAACCATATCAGTTTAATGCATACATTGTGTGATTCTAAATATTCCAAATAGGATTATTCCTCATGCAATTAGTAATTTAAAATTAAAAACTGCAATTTACTTGCAAACTTTAGAAGGCCTTTGGGTTGCATCTAATTCTGGAGAAAATACACGACGCCCTGAGACCTAAGGTTATTCACCTCTGATCATATGCATTTTATTTTTGCATTTAGAGGGCATTTTTTTTCATTCTTTTTCCACCATTAAGTCTATTGTGCAGTTCCAGTTTTCAGGGACCAAGAAAACAAGCTTTATATTCAAATTTATTCCATTCTCTAAAATGATACTGAATGTGCTTCTATGGAGGGGGGTGGGGAAACACCCACCTTGAAGACCTCTGTTCCGAAAGGTATCTATTTGTGCAGGGGATGCCAAGTGCAGTTCAGTGAGAGCAGATATGATGGAGAAGAGCAATTGAGTGGCTATAATGAATCTGACAAATGGAAGGCACCACCAAAATCTGGAGTCTTGCAGCAGTGAAGTTTAATATGCAGGTCATCAAGGAAAGGAGAGAGAATTGGACAACATGAAGGGCAAATCATGACAGAATCGTGTGCAACCCACTGAGCGCAAATGACAACTATACCCAAAGACAACACTCATGTGCACCAATCTACTGCATAATTCTCAGACACTGTAAAAGAAATGTAAACAACCTTGCTATGTGTTTCCATGCATTCAGGGGAAGTGGGAGGTTAAAAAATGTGCTGGGAGACATTTTCACAAACTATTTAATTTTATTCACAAGGTCGATTTGCAAAAAAGACATTCAAAAGTGTGGATTTTTTTAAAAAAAATACATTCAAGAGGTTTGTTTATTTTGTGGTATGGGGGCTACAAGTTCATTTTATATCAATGTAGTACAGTATACAAGAATCAAGATAGATGCCATTAAATAAAATGTCATTTCAAATATTTTAAAGAAAGATTGAGACTTCAGAAATTTTATTTATAGATGAGCTACCCTAAAATTCTATTTTTTTCTTACCCTACCTAACCCTAAAATCATTTCAAATCATAGTTGCAAATGATCTTAGGACTAAAGTGGATATACATTTTTTTCAACTTTGTTTCAGAATCATTCTGTACTCATTATAGCATTTTCTCTCTCTCAAGTATACAAACCAATGTGAATACAATAAGGACCCTGAGCAAAAAACATGTTTGTCAAATTACATGAAATGTAATTTCATATAATTTAATGAAATTGGACAAGGGAATTTGGAAATCTGTAAATCAGGAGGAGGAGGAGGAGGAGGAGGAGGAGGAGGAGGAGGAGGAGGAGGAGGAGGAGGAGGAGGAGGAGGAGGAGGAGGAGGAGGAGGAGGAGGAGGAGGAGGAGGATATACTGGAAAGTACAGGGATTTCTCATACTCCCCATAGAGGTTTGATGTCTTTGCTTTGATGTCTAAGGATTCAGTTTATTCTGTAAAGATGAACATGGTTTATGTACTGTATGTCAGTGGTGGGTTTCAAATCCTGTTCCAACCGGTACGGCTGGAACAGGGCCGGTGGCGCCCTCATGGATGTGCGCAGCACACATGCACACACGCACAGTGCACGCATGTGTCTTAACGCCTCCACGACGCTCCAGCTGCTCCGCGGAGCGTCGCACAAGTGCTGTATGCACCATGTGCATGTGTGGCAGCACAGAAGCTTTAAAACACAGGTAAGGAGCGAAGGCAGGCGGGTTCTCTGGATCACAGTACCGGAACAGTATCCAGTGCTCCGGGCTGGCTCCAGTATGCCTGTACCAGGGCATACCGCCTGCAACCCACCACTGCTGTATGTGTATAGTTATTGGTTCATAAAGATCTATGCATGTTGGGAAGCAGAGTCACAACACTGAGACTCAGGCTTTCTTCTACAAAAACATAACCTAACAACCAGTACAATGTCTTAATTAACCCTAAGCCTTGTATTTATGATAAATAAAAGTGGCATTAATTGAGTGAATTCAATCAGTGTGCATGCTTTGTTTGTGTTTCCTTTGGGTTTTTTTGAAGGGGATGGGGGGAGATTGTTTTATGGGATTGTTTTTAGTCCAAATATTAACCCATATTTAGTCCAAACATACCAGAGAAAACATACCAATGGTGTCCTTGAATTGCAAGAAGCAACTTTTGAATAGGATGTTTCTTTAAAACAGAAACATCTGCAGGATTGCATCCTGTCCCATACATCCCTGCGGCCGATTCGCTCCCACAGAGAGGGACTTCTCCGGGTGCCGTCCACTAGGCCAGGGGTCCCCAACCCCCGGTCCGCGGACCGGTGCCGGTCCGCGGCTTCATAGGCACCGGGCCGCAGGGCCAGCGAGGAGGATGTCCGAGCGTGCCTCCACCAGCTCCTTCCGACGGCCCAATGCACTTTCCGGGGCTTCCTGGAGGGGCCGGTATGTCGGCTGGGGAGGTTAGCCCGCAGCGGGCGGGCGAAGGACTCAAGCTGTGGCTACCTTAAGGTGCCGCCAAAGCCACCCGGGCGTCACACGCCCACCTCCCTTCCAGCCCCGTGAGGCGCCCGGACGGAGCTCGGGTCCTTCGCCCGCCTGCTGCGGGATAACCTCGGCAGCCAACATGCTGACTCCTCTGCTGCTTCCCCGGGGGGAGGGAGGGAGAGAATGACAGACACACAGAGAGGCAGACTTAGAGAGGCAGAAAGAGAGGAAGAGGGAAACACACATACAGAGTGACAGAGATGGGTGGAGGGAGGAGAGAGAGAGACAAAAAAACAGAGAAAGAGAAAGAAAGAAAAATAGAAAAAGAAAGATGAATGGAGAGAGGGAGGGAGTGAAGGAAAGAAGGGGAGGGGGGAGGAAGGGAGGGGTGAAAGAAGGAAGGAAGGAAAGAAAGAAAGAAAAAGAAAGAGGGAAAAAGGGTAGGAGGGAGAGAAGGGAGGAAGGGGAGGGAGGCAATGGAAGGAAGGAAAGGAAAGGCAGAAATCTATTTTCCTATTTCCTTCCACCTCAAGCTACCTGTTTGGTTAACCAGGTTAAAGATCTATTTTTCTCCCAGTGGTCATTTTAAAGCAGGGATGTCCAAACTTAGGAACTTTAAGACTTGTGGACTTCAACTCCCAGAATTCCCCAGCCAGCATAGCTGGCTGGGGAATTCTGGAAGTTGAAGTCCACAAGTCTTAAAGTTCCTAAGTTTGGACATCCCTGTTTTAAAGGAATCACATCCTCTGAGTCATTTACTGGATTCAAACCAGCATCCCAAAGAGTCATGGGCTGCCTTTATATATAACGAGTGCCCATAAATCCATTTTCACCATCTTCAGAAGACCCTAAAGACCAGCCAGAAATGGAAGGAAGGAAGGAAGGAAGGAAGAAAGAACGAAAGAAAGAAAGAAAGAAAGAAAGAAAGAAAGAAAGAAAGAAAGAAAGAAAGAAAGAAAGAAAGAAAGAAAGAACTTAGGACCACAATTGAGCACAACATTTTGGTTGCTAAGCAAGACTGTTAAGTGAGTTTCACCACATTTTCCAAGTTGGCCATGCCCACCGGGTCACATGACAAAACAAAACAGGCCACACCTTTTGGCTCTCAAAAGAAATTTCAGTAGTGGTACTGTTGATATTTGGTTCTATTGACTAATAAGTTTGCTCACCACTGCCCTAGACGGCCAAGTGAGCCGACTCCCCCCCCCCGCGTGCGCATGCACCGCCTGTTCCCCCTCCCCCCTCCTCCTCTAGGCCTGCCGGTCCGCAGAATTTTCTTTAAAATGAAACCGGTCCCTGGTGCAAAAAAGGTTGGGGACCCCTGCACTAGGCTATGCCAGCAGGCGACGCCCAGGGGAAGGGCCTTCTCTGTGGTGGGCCCGACCCTCTGGAACGACCTTCCCCCCAAAATTAGAACAACTACGAACCTCCGCTCCTTCCGTCAAAAACTAAAAACTCATTTTTTCTGCCTGGCTGGCTTGGGGTAACTGAATTGCTCAATTAGGGTTTTTTAGGGGTCTAATTTTAGGTGGTCTGGGATTTTAACGCAGGGTTAAGTTTAATTCGTTTTAAATTGTATTTATGCTTGTGTTTTTATATATGTATTTTTAAATCCCCTGTGCACCGTCTCGAGTCTCTTCGGGGAGAGAGAGCGGTCCATAAATTAAAATTATTATTAAAATTATTATTATTAAAATATGAAAGAAAAGGAAGAATTAAATTTCAGGATCATTGACTAAAGACAGAATGAAAGGAGAGGAATACAGTTTGCAAGTAAGTGGATGGAAGTTAAACAAATGAATAACAAAAGTGGATAAACAGCAAATTAAGTGTACAAAACTTTACCAGTAAGAAACAAATGGAATTACAGTATATGTTGTTCTACAGCTTAGCTAAATTAAGAATATAAGAGTATTTTCAATGAATATGCTTTTCCTTGGTTTGCCTACATTCAGCCTAAAACTAACTTTATGTCTTGTATCTGTTTCCATCTGGGTAGTTAAAGAGATCACTCTCTTTCATTCTTATATGTAAAAGGGGGAATGAATCACAGATGGAAAAGAAAAAGTAAAGTATGCTCAACAGATAAAATGAAGAGAAAAAGATCACTCTTTATGGGCAGATATTTAAATGAGGATAATACAATATGAGTACCACTATGGTGAATTTTTGAGATGCACATTGAAATATTTCAATTACAAAGTAACAATTATCTATTGTTAGAAGTTGTCACTATTTTTCTTTTTACGGATGTCACAAAGTAGGTATTTATAAGTAAGTTACTAAGATCAATAGTTTAAATGGAGCACCTAATTCTGTCCTTTTCAGATCCGCACGAAGTGTTTCTCTGGTGGAATCTGTGAGAATAAAAGATGATGGGTTCCTGTCAGTTAACCCTAATCCAGATGTAAAAAGCTTGCCCTATTAACAAAGAATCATTTTTACATATTTCCTAGATCTAAAGCTACCTTGTCTCTAAGTAGCCTTTTATGAAAACCAGAATTCATAGCAAGGCCGGATTTGTCACAGTTATATCTCCCAAGTATTAAAACTCAGGATATTTTTTTTCTATTACAATTTTAAAATAATAATGATATGAAGACTTCCATTTCCAAAAGCCGTTGATTTATGAATATTTGAAAATGAGTGTGATCTCTTTTCCCGTCTATGGAGAAAAAATGGAAAGAAAGGAATCTTGCTATAAGAATAAGTTCTTCTCAGTCATGAAAATGAATAGCTTAACAGGTCATGAGGACTAGAATAGTGAGCCCTGCTGTTGAGAGATGTTACTGGAAAATTTCAAGTACACCTTTGCTGGCTTAGATCCTGCTGATAAAAAAAATGAAACTGTAAAACAGAAACCTGATCCATTTTATTGCCAAAGTGACTGAGAGAATAGGAGCGTCTTGCCAAAGTGGATGAGATGGCAACCATGACCAACCTAGGAAAGGGCTTCAATGGCAGCTCCTAACCTTTTTCTATTTTTACTGTGGATATTTCCATGGGACAATATCATCTATCAAAAATGTGTATGGATTCTTTTACAACATACACGAGAAATCCATATCAACTTTATCCAGAGATTTCCTTTTAGAGCAGGGGTGTCCAAACTTGGAAACTTTAAGATGTGTGGACTTCAACTCCCAGAATTACTCCAGCCAAGCATGATGGCTGGGGATTTCTGGGAGTTGAAGTCCACATGTCTTAAAGTTCCCAAGTTTGGACACCCCTGTCTTAGAGGTATACACTGCAGTGCAAGCTAGGAGAAAACATAAGGAGGGTTGGGCAGATAGAAGATCCAACCCTGTGCTTGGATAGGGAAGAGAGAGGAAAGGGTAAACAGTTGAGGAACAGTGAATATAGACGAAGCAACATCTTGACAAAAACAAAGTTTCAAAAGGAGCTTCCATTTTTATACAGTACTAGCTGCACCCGGCCACGCATTGCTGTGGCCCAGTCTGGTTAAATGGCCAACCAAACTGTGTACACACAACCACCGTATAACCACCAAACTACCTACCTACTGTATTTCTCCCTCTCTATCTATTCCTCTACCTACCTACCTACTTACCTAACTGCTGTATTACTCCCTCTATATCTATCCCTGAAACTACCTACCAACCTACCTACCTACTGTATTTCTCCCTCTCTATCTATCCCTGTACCTACCTACCTACTGTATTTCTCCCTCTCTATCTATCCCTGTACCTACCTACCTACCGTATTTCTCCTTCTCTATCTATCCCTCTACCTACCTACCTACCTACTGTATTTCTCCCTCTCTATCTATCCCTGTACCTACCTACCTACTGTATTTCTCCCTCTCTATCTATCCCTCTACCTACCTACCTACCTACTGTATTTCTCCCTCTCTATCTATCCCTCTACCTACCTACCTACCTACTGTATTTCTCCCTCTCTATCTATCCCTCTACCTACCTACCTACC
Organism: Rhabdophis nuchalis; assembly: GCA_039707465.1. Taxonomy (NCBI): domain Eukaryota; kingdom Metazoa; phylum Chordata; class Lepidosauria; order Squamata; family Natricidae; genus Rhabdophis; species Rhabdophis nuchalis. Next base: position 59,848,611 of record CM077643.1, on the reverse strand, counting down.
TACTGTATTTCTCCCTCTCTATCTATCCCTCTACCTACCTACCTACCTACCTACTGTATTTCTCCCTCTCTATCTATCCCTCTACCTACCTACCTTCGGCTGAATCGCTCCCACAGAGAGGGGCTTCTCCAGGTGCCATCCACTAGGCAATACCAGCGGGTGACGCCCAGGGAAAGGGCTTTCTCTGCGGTGGGCCCAACCCTCTGGAACGACCTACCCGCCCCCCGAACTTAGATCTATTCCGGACCTCCGCTCCTTCCGCCAGCAACTAAAAACCTACTTTTTCCAACAGGCCGGCCTGGCCTAACCTACCGTTTTCAGCCTCAGTTGTTTAGTAGAGAAATTTTAAATTGGGCTTTAGAGTTTTTAATGGGGTAGATTTTAGCACAGGGTGTAATTTAATATAGTTTTACTGTATTTATTGTGATGTATGTATTTTCTATATTTTCCTGTGCACCGCCCCGAGTCCCTTCGGGGAGAGGGGGCGGTTAATAAGTCGAATAAATGAAATGAAATACCTACCTACCTACCATATTTCTCCTTCTCTATCTATCCCTCTACCTACCTACCTACTGTATTTCTCCCTCTCTATCTATCCCTCTACCTACCTACCTACCTACTGTATTTCTCCCTCTGTATCTATCCCTCTACCTACCTACCTACTGTATTTCTCCCTCTCTATCGTTCCCTCTACCTACCTACCTACCTATTGTATTTCTCCCTCTCTATCTATCCCTGTACCTACCTACCTACCTACTGTATTTCTCCCTCTCAATCTATGCCTGTACCTACCTACCTACCTACTGTATTTCTTACTTTCTCCCTCTATCTACCTACCTACCTACCTACCTACCTACCTACTATTTTTCTCCCTCTCTCTCTCTCTCTCTATCCCTCCCTCTACCTCTCTCTATTTGCCTCGCTGATGCTGCCGCTGTGCCTGCGGCTCCTGGCGCTTCTGCCACCTCCCCACAGTTGGCCTGGGCCCCCTCCCTCCCTCCCTCAGGGTCGGTGGTAGCAGCCACCTTGTGGCTTCGCAGGGCGCCATGTCTGTTTCTCCTGGGGGTGGGGGCAGGTTTCCGCCTCCGTGCCTCCTCGCTGATGCTGTCGTGGTGCCTGCCGCTCTTGGCGCTTCTGCCGCCGCCACCACGGTCTAGCCCTCCGCCTCCCGATGGCAGCAGCACCAGCGAGAAGAGATCGGTGGGGGTGGGGCTGCTGTGGCAGCGGCAAGGGCGCCAGGAGCGGTGGCAGCATTGGCGAGAAGGTAGAGGCTTTCCTCCCCACCCCCGGGAGAGGCCAGACGCGGCGTCCCGCAGGGCTGCAAGGTGGCTGGGGCCGTTGGCTTGAGGGGGGAGGGAGGGGGCCGGGTTGGCAGTGGGGGGCAGTGGAGGTGCCAGGAGTGGCGAGGAGGCGTGGAGGCAAGGCTTCCCCCCCCCACAGGAGATGCCAGGAGAGGCCTCCCACGAGGCTACAAGGTGGCTTTGGCTGTTGGCCTGGCCCAGGGAGGTGCATGCATAGATTTCTGCATTGCCCTTGGCAACACGCCGCCTTGAGGCCATTCACTGATGCAACAGCCGGGTGGGAGGAGTTACAGGGAGGTAAAAACCTGATCAGTGGGTACATTTTATATTTGTGTACCTTGCACATGACACACATGTGCTAGGCACAAAATGAGTACGTATTCTATTATCGGAAGTCCTTGGGAACATTGTGTCAAAATTTGGTGTAAATCGGTGCAGTTGTTTTTGAGATTAGCGGCTACGTACAAACTATTTTACATTTTTATTTATATAGATGTTGCTTCTATATACTATACTCATGGGATTTTTCAAGGAGCAAAGTTTTTTTGACAAGAAAAAATTCTAGCTCCCTAGAATTTTGGCACCATCATGGATTGACATGATGGTGCTACCGTCATGTCAATCCATTGTGATACATCTTGCCAACTTGGTTTATTAAAAAAAATATGGTCAATTCCTTTTACTCCCTATTTGTACTGAGTACTGAGGGGGGTAGAGGGCCAAAAAGTTGAGATGACCACCTCAGCTGCATAACTAAAGCCCTGAATTCTATCTTTTAAATATATATTTACTATATTGAAACTCAGCTGTCACTGGTAATCACATCAATTTATCTAATGATGGGGCCAGACTTGTCTCAACAAATTGCTGCCTTTTCTCTAAATACTACATTGTGTTTACAATTATTCAAGATAATGTCCTTGTAGGAAAAAGGGAGATTGTGGCCTTTGCTATAATATTCCTCATTTGGAGAATATTCTTCATGTGCCCTATTTGTATGGCCTACTTCTAATTTACTGAGGACTTATAACTAATGTGTTATTTATTGATAGGAGGGATTTTGAACAGTTACCATTGTTAAATTCTGAGAAATGTTTTGAGATTTATTGTAAGATTATATGCTTTTTTGCAATAGATTTTATGCTTTACTATATTAAGGCTTGGATTGAAAGCTGTCTCAAGTACCTCCAATAGTTGGTAAGGAGGAATTATAAATAGCAATTCAATTCTGCAATCCTCTTGTAAGGAAATAGCCTATCAATGTCTACAGACAATGCTACCTTAGAAGTCCAGCAGTTAGCAAGATCATATTTCTTTGGCTCATTTCATTCATATTCCAAAGTAACTTATTCTCTTCCACCATGCTATTACATCTGCCAATGTCCTATGGTAGCATCACCGCTCACCCTTCTTTGGCTAACCATTCTAAAAGATAAAACTGTGGGAGGGGGGGACTATAAACTTCTTATAATGTATCACATTGAGGAAACCCTCAAAATGCCACAATAAAAATAGTGATGAGGACACAAGCATATCTCAGAAAAATGCCTTGGGAGCTATCTGTTTCCTGGTTAAATGCATATGCTAACTTTCCATCAGGAGCTTGAGTCTCCTCAGTTTTCCCCGTCATAATGAACCTATGACATAGATTGAAACGGAAGAGTGTCTGGCTAAAAGCTACCTCTCAAACTTCCATGACTGAGGATAAATTGGATCCATGGTTTTAATTCAACATTGCAACTATAGTATCCCAGTGGTTCTTGATTGTCCCAGATGACATATCAGGAGTAGAGAAAGTGGGAGCTTAGCATCCATCCTGGGCTGTTTTACTTCACATAATGGTAGAACGACCCATGCTGAATCTTACACTTACATAAAATATACAAGGTCAGTTCAAAGTGTTTGCCTTGAAGCTATCTAATGTTTCTTCATCTCTGAAATGAAGCAGATTTGGCACTAAGAATGTACTCTTCTGGACTGCTGGAAACAGAAAGCCCTGGGAATGTATTAAATGCTAACTTAACATGACAGACATAGGGTTTTTTCCATGCTGGTAGATTTTTCATATACCAGATCATTTCTCTTCTATTTATTACTACTAGTAGCATGGGAAGTTCTTTCCAGATGAAGCGAATAAAGGTGACGGCTTGTCCAGTTACCCAGTGAAGGTCCAGCCACTATTGATTAAGAATCTAAATTACCATGGTAATTTCTCTGTGGTATTCTGGGTAATACTAATTGACTTATGGTATTCAATGATATCAGATAAGTAATATCAAGAAGAAATGGGCTCTCATCAAGGATGTCACCTACTTATGCCAGGCTTGCCAACAATTGTATAATCTATTATGACTATGGGAGTAATATTTCAAAGTCAATGAGAAAGGAAAATTGTCTATAAGACAGATGTTGAGTTTTGCATAGAAATATCTGTCTAGTTCGATGGTTTTCAAGTTGTCTTCAGAAAATCTTTTCCATATGGAGCATTATTTTAAGAGAAACATCTGTACATTTGAGGAACCCCTTCAAAGCTTCCACCAGTTCCCATAGTTCCTTGTTTTAAAATCAAGACCAGCTTATTGGTAGTAGGTGAAGACTTGTGGCAATAATTTTTTCATTTGCCTGTCACTAGATACGGTGCAAAACAATAAAGTACAAGATCAAAAAACTGATACAGTAACATACTAAAATTCAGTTTCAGATCACAAGATTAAAATGCACCATGTAAGCAACCTGTATGGCCCATAAAATTTAAAAATATCATTAGAAGTTACATCAAACAAACATGTTCTTACAGTTAAGAATAGATGTGTATCTATGCCTAACTACCAATACATTTCTGCATAAATAATGCTTAAAGCAGCTTCCCAAAGGTCCTCAGAAAAGAAACTTTGAGAGTTTAAATATTTTATTAAATCAGATTCTAGATACAGTTCTTTAGAAATTGGCTCTAAAGAACTAGTGTAAGAGAGAAATGGTTCTTAATCATGATGCAGCTTTTAGCATAAGGAAGTAATAGTCAAATGAACAAGCACAAGAGCTACAAGCAGATTTTCCAAATAACTAGATAGGCCCATGCAGTAGTGGTATTCAAAAATTTGTACTACAGGTTCTGCAGGCATGGTTTGATGGGTATGGCATGGGTGATGGGTGTGGCTTGGTTTGGTGGGCATGGCTTAGTGGGCGTGGCAGGGGAAGGATAGTGTAAAATCTCCATTCCCACCCCACTCCATGGGAAGGTTACGGCAAATCCCCATTTCCTCCCAATTAGCTGGGCCTTGGGAGGCAGAGAATATCTGGGGGTTGGGCCAGTCAGAGGTGGTATTTACTGGTTCTCCAGAACTGGTCAGAACCTGATGAATACCACCCCTGGGCCCAGGTTTCATGAATAAACACCAGTAGGTTTTTAAGGAGAAAGTATCTGAAAATTAGACATGCCTAGATAACATTTTCATGTGCAAAAAAACATAGAGAGGTACCCAGCTTTTCCATGTTCATAATCAGAAGACCATTACTAGATAACTTTTCTCAAACTCTGTTCTTCAGAAATGTTGAAAGTATAATTCTCAGAATTTCTACTAAGGGCTGAATAAGGCAAGTCAAATCAACTTCCAATATGTATCCAAAACACTCCCTCTCCCTCCCTTCCCTCCCTCCCTCTCTTCCTCTCCCTCTCTCTCCACATCCTCATTCCCATTATAAGTGAAAGTCATGAAATGCTTTAATTTGTGAGGGTTGAATTGTTTCCATTTAATTGAGAATATGGCTTTCTGATTACAAAAAGCGTAATACTTACCATTCTTTTAAGTTTGGTCTTAAAGAAGAGCAGAAGACCCCTGTTTGGTTGCTCTGATACAATATTTGTAGAACATATTACCAATTCCTTTTCCTCGGCCAACAAATGAAGGATGACTGCGCAATTCTATACACAGCTTATCTGGCAATTAGCCACACTTCATGTAGTAAAACTTCCTTCTTTACAGTTGTGTAGAATTCCACTGTTAGCAGACTTTAGATTTCAAAAAGCCTTAAGGTAAGAACTGAATGTTTTATTAACAGCAGTTTAAACAGCAGTTTAAACATATTTTACACCACTGGAAAGCAGAAGAAGCATTTAGAGGATGGATTGGTATAGGAAATATGGAGATTAGAATAGAATAACAGAGTTGGAAGTGACCTTGGAGGCTTTCTAGTCCAAAAACCCTTCTCAGGCAGGACACACCATTTCAGACAAATGGTTGTCCAATCTCTTCTTTAAAACTTCCAGTATTGGAGCATTCACAACTACTAAAAGCAAGTTGTTCCACTACTAAATTGTTCTGCCAGGAAATTTCTCCTTAGTTCTAGGTTGCTTCTCTCCTTGTTTAGTTTCCATCCATTGCTTCTTGTTCTGCCCTCAGGTGCTTTGGAGAATAGTTTGACTCCCTCTTCTTTGTGGCAAGCCCTGAGATATTGGAACACTGCTATCATGTCACCCCTGGTCCTTCTTTTCATTAAGCTAGACATACCCAGTTCCTGGAACCGTTCTTCATATGTTTTCGCCTCCAGTCCCCTAATTAACTTTGTTGCTCTTCTCTGCACTCTTTCTAGAGTCTCAACATCTTTTTTACATCATAGTCACCAAACTGTCGCATAATTATAAACCTTGATTAAAATTAAAATTATTTTTAAATATTTGTGATTATCATTTTAGATATGAAACATAGCTGTTTTTTACATTAAATTTTAAAATATAATCATTTTTTTCAGTTGGTGTTTCAAATTACTTGAATTCTCTTCTTTCCTTTCTTCTTCTCTCTCTCACCTCTTATAGTGTTTTTTCTTTAATGAAATAACACTTTCGAAAATTAAAAATAACCAAAAAAACGTGCTTTGGATGAAATATTTTCACTTCTTCCTTCATATGCATAAGTTGCTCTACCCGTAAGGTGTACAAGTAGTACTATTTATATAAGGCTTTTCAAATTTGTTCTGTGCCCTTTATAAGGTTTTTATAGTAATAATTCAATAGACGTTTAGGTGAAGCTTATTTAATTGTTTTTAAGCCTTGTAAATGGCAAAAAGAAACTAAGACATCATGGCTTATATAAAGTCACCGATGCACACATGTACAACCTGATTACCTTTAATGTGCTACCATCTTTTCTACCATTGAACTATGGATAGCCCATAATATTTGGTGCACTTAATCACCATGTTACAGAGAATATTATCTCGGTTTCTGCTGGGGGGGGGGGGGGACCTTTGGCAAGGTGGATATTTTTACTGAACAATCCAATCCTAAATCTACCATTTTGTACGAAGTGTACCTGCTGGACACAATTAGAGATATGCTGTGATTTCAGCAATGGCTCACTTCAGATATAATTTATAAAATCATTTTTTAATCATGAACCATGGTGGCGCAATGGTTAGAGTACAGTACGGCAGGCTAAGTCTGCTGACTGCCAGCTGCCTGCAATTTGGCAGTTCGAATCTCACAAGGCTCAAAGTTGACTCAGCCTTCCATCCTTCCAAGGTGGGTAAAATAGGGACCCAGATGCTGACTCTGTAAAACGCTTAGAGAGGGTTGTAAAGCACTGTAAAGTGGTATATAAGTCTAAGTGCTATTGCTATTGCTATGATCTGATGGGCCTTCGCACAATAGTTATGTCCGTTTGTGGTAGAAGAGGATTTACATTTTATGTTGACAACAACTTTGAAGTTTCAATTGATTTAGCAGGTGGTGGTTTGACTAATTATGGGCATTCCTTGCCCACTGTGCAGGGAGCTTCATTGCCTGCCAATTAGCTTCAGTTCAAACTATTGGCTGTTACCTTTAAAGCCCAACATGGTTATGGTCTATACAGTATATGTTAATTATGGGCTGCTTTTGTTGAACCTACCTGTCCAATAATATTATAGAAGATTCCTTTTACTAAGACAATGTCATTTGCAGAGACTTTCTAGTTGAATTTTCTCAGGCATTCCCCTCCTCAGTGGAACAGCCTGTCCACAGATAGCTAAATGATTTTCTCATTATGCATTCAAAGAACTGCAAAATATGGCTCTTTAAGAAAGTCTTTAGGGGTAGGTGAAACCTATACTGCCCGTCACATATGGTACATTGAGTTAGGGGCATTAGATATTATAAGACTGCGTTTAACTATTTGGCCTACTTTTCTCTGTATGGATTTGTTATTAGCTACTCAGGAGTGACATATAAACTGGAGGAAACAAATAAATGAACCATAGGGTTTTTGTCAACTCAATGGTGGATAAAGAACAGTTCAATTCATCAGTTGGGAAAGCCTTGGAGAGTTCATTTTATGATTCTCTATAGGCTGATCTAAAACAGCTGCTTCTATTATCTCACTGCAGTGTCACTGATGCTAGAAGAAATAAGTCAGTTTTGCAGGTGATGCTTGGATAGAGAAACATACATGGAATGTAAGTATACAATTGTGTGATCTCTAAATTGAAGAAATGGAAACTCGGTTACAGGTAGAAACTGCTGTTATATCACAATTTCAAGAAATGTTGTTGAAGTGCATTGACTGCATTGATTCTGTGCTTTACTCATTCTTTTCTCATAAATTTCCAGCACCTTTGAGAAGCAGAGTTATACAATGTAGTAGATTCAAATACCGGAGTCAAATAACTTCAGCAAGCTGCTGCCCTCCAGAACAGTTGAAATATAACTTATTCTCCCCAGCTAGGAGAACCACCAGGATTGCAGAAAGCTAAATTCATACAAGTGCAAAGTTCAAATCCTTTCCACAGTGATTTTGACTGATTCTGGTCCTCTCAACCTAGCCTGCCTGAATGGTTATGAGAATAAAATGTATGCACCTTGGAGGAAGGGAGATGGTATATTACACTTACTTTCCATGCAGGAAGGGTGGGATAAGAATGCAATAAATAAATAATAAGCAACTATATATGTTTCACATGTGTGGGGGGCATAAAATATATATACCTAATTTTTCCATTTCCATAATTCCCACACAAAACAGAGAGGAATATTAAAGCCCTATATTTTATCATCTAGTCAAATTATTAAATTATTATACAGCAGAGTTGAAAATTAACATATATGGGTGATATAAATCTTCTAAATTATGCCTTTGCCTGGATTTTTTAACATTTCCATTAAAAGCTGCCTAGCACCATCTTTTTAGTCTCTCTCAGTAGAAAATTTGGCTAGGGAGAAGAAATAAAGGTGCAATAAAATGGGTCGAAGTTGCAGAACATTTGTAATTAAAATGATGCTCTTGTTATGAAGAGTTCTGGAAAGTCAACACCAGTCATTGCATGGCAGCTAAATGTTATATATAAACTTTTCTAGGAGAATCGTGAAACTAGAATTTTCATAATGGCAAGACTTTAACTAAAGAAAACTCAGATTTTCTCAAATCTCCTCAAAAACCTTTATCTCATCTGTAATTTCTGGACTTGTTTCTTTCTTAGCATAATCTAGCTCAAAGGTTGCTGTGGGAAGAGATTAATTTATCCAGGATAAACATTTCTCTTTTAAAAGCAACTTTTAAATATCTTCCTATTCCTACCAGAATCTGTTCCTTCATACAAGAGAAAATATAGGCAAAACCACCATACCTGAGAATAAGTCACCTTTAGATCAGGTCAGTAAGCCCTCAAAACATTCACAGAAAAATTGGCCAAATGTAAAACCCTTTGTTTGATTTTGGGAGCCTGATATAAGCATATGTATCAGGGGTGGGTTGTACCGGTTCAGACCAGTTTGGCTGAACCGATAGTAATTTGGGGGCCTCGGTCGCTGGAATTGGCAGTGACCCAGGCCTGCCATCCCCAGAACCACTTCTCCTATGGTGCTGCCATCTTGATTTTCAGTTGTGTGCATGCACAGAACAATGTTCATTACAGAAATGTATTTTTTTTTCTTAAAGGTTTTGCGCATGCACAGACCCTTTTAGGGGCTAATACACATGCACACACAAAAATTGCAAGACGAACCAGCAGCAATGCCAGCAGCAACCCAACCCTGATATATATTATATATCATATACTATAGGCAGATATATTGCATTACTGTACTGATATATTTTAGATAGATAGGGGGTCCCGGGTGTTATTGTTTATCTGGCAGATGCTTTGGCACTTGTGAATAAAACTTTCTGAAGTTTGCTTTTAGAAGGTTGGAATGGACTCATACCTTAATTTACGTGGAATACTTGTGCATGTTAAGAGCTATGGCAGGGTAGTTTTAAAAAACAGAGCTTTTTAAAAGACAGAATTGTAAGAACCTGTTTTGATTCTGTATATCCTTTGCTAAAACCTGCTCACAATTTTTCTCATTTGTGGGGTTTTATTGTGTTTCTATACATAGAGCAGTGTTCCACAATTGCATTTCTGCACATGTCACTACATGCAATTTTGGCCCTCTGTTTTGAGGCTACATTTCCTCATTTTCAGATGTTAGATAACTGGCTCCCCAGAAGTAAGTCCCCTCAACTTTACTGAGATGCTTGGAAAGAAAAAGAAAACATCCATAGCTGGCATGCTTTGCTACATATTTGCATAGTGATCTAGTCTACATATGGAAAGTGTTTTTTTAAAATTATGTTTTACATTTAAATATTTTTTATTCTAATTTAAAAATATGTGTTCTCTTTGTTATATTGTATAATTTAGAGCAACATTTTCTAATACTCAGGATATACTGTACGTGTTTGCAATGAAGAAGCACCATTTCACCTTTCAGACAAAATGAGTTTATTTATTCATTCGTTGTATGATTGCCTATATACATAAAAATAAAGTAAAAGCAATTGCAACAATACAAAAACTGAAATATACAGCAGTTGAGAGAACATAAAAGCCCATTATTATCCATCAAGAAATGCTCAGAGAGCCAGACACAGCATCAAGTGTTTAGCCCTTGCAAAAGGCCAGCAAGTTGGGGCCATCCTGATTTCCAAAAGAAGAGTGTAGGAGAGGTACTACAGCAGAAAAGGTATGTCTTTTACCACTCAACAACCAGCATTCTTTGGCCAAGAAAATCCTCCAAACACCCATCTTGTCTGACATGATGAGATGGATAGAATCAACTGGGTCCCAAGCTATGAAAGATTTTAAAGTTGATAACTAGTATCTTGAATTGCACCTGGAAGTATATGGTCATCAGTGCAGCTCAGGGAGTAGTGGTGACACATCTGTCAAAAACCCAGTGCCATTTATTTATTTATTATTTAATTAAAATTATATGCCTTCCATTTCATTATCCAAAGTTTATTACCATTGCTCCTGTATTCCATACCAGCTGGAGCTTTCAAATCAATGGTGGGATTCAAATTTTTTTACTAATGGTTCTGTGGACATGGTGTGGCTTTGTGGGCATGGTATGGCTTTGTGGGCATGGCAGGGGAAGGATATTGCAAAATCCCCATTCCCTCCCCGCCCCACTAACTTCCAGCTCCGTTCTCCTGTTCAGGGCAACAAAAGAAGATCAGCTGGGAGGCTGGAAGGTAGCGGGGGCGGACCAGCCTATTTGCTAGTTCTCTACTACTCTAATTTTCCGCTACCAGTTCTCCAGAACCTGTCAGAACTGGCTGAATACCACTTCTGTTTCAAACGTTCTTCAAGACTGCATTACAGTAGTTCCAACAGAGCTCATGGGAGCTTGAGTGATTATGACTAGGGCTTCCCTGTCCAGGAGAAAGCACAACAAGGTTACTAGAAGCAAGCAAAAATTACACTAGGATTAAAACTTAATTTTAAAAAGTTTTTAATTTTTATAAATTTGTACAGGGGTTTATTTAATTCGATTTTAGTTATATGTATGTGGATTGTATGGTTTTAATTTGTACCTGTACACCGCCCCGAGTCCCTTCGGGGAGAGGGGGCGGTCTAGAAGTCCAATAAATAATAATAATAATAATAATAATAATAATAATAATAATAATAATAATAATAATAATAATAATAATAATAATAATAATAATAATAATAATAATAAAACAATGCAAACCTTAATGGGGCACCAGATGTTTTGTGAGTAATTCTCTATTGTCTTTCATAATAGAAAAGGGGTTTTAAATTAGAAATAGTATATTCATAAAATTCTTTCTGTAGATGAACATTTTAATATAGATATTTTATAAGTTTTTATTTCTCTGAGAGTTCACACATGTTAAAAAAAAATACTTTTAGCTTATTTTGTAAAGAAAGGACTTCAGGTTGGAACCCACTAATTAAAACTATTGTTTTCAGTGAAATCATCAAAGAGTCACTTAACTCAATGAAAAACTTTCTGCTGATTCTTCCAGCCAACTGATTCCAGCTGGAAAAGCAATAATTCAAATCTGCATGGATAAAAAGTGTCTTCTTAAGTGCTCTCCGCAATCAAGCAAAACCCACACCTAAATGGTATCCTTCAACATATAGGTGACAATTATGGGAGAAAGCTTAGAATCAAAATTTAAAGTACTCAGTTGGCAAGCTTACAATAGCTGAAGGCCTCTTCTCTCCCAACCGACTTTTCAGTACATATTTCATTTTCATGGCTTCTTAACCTGGATATTAAAAGTAGACATTTCTGGTATACATTTTTAGAGACACTTTTAGCCTAGCAGCAAATATTTGTTATTTAGGAATGAAAATGACGGTTAAGTAGAATCTGGCAAAGATTTCTAAGGATGTTTTTTTTAGCCTTCCAGAACAGCTAGTTCAACTGGGCCCCCTAGGATGTGCACGGTAATAATAAGATCTGTGCAAAGCCAATCAAGGAGGTGCTTTGGAACACCCCAGAGCACGTACAGAGACCCTGTTTTTGTTCTGTTAAAGCAACTGAGTCTCTTCCAGAGCATAGGCAGCTGCTTTCAAAGGTCTCCCAGCTGCCTTGATCCAGCCAAAGCAGCTGAATGAGCCTGGAAAAAGATGTAGATGCTGAACAGTTCAAAAAGAGATGGTACCCTCTGTTAAAAGGATTTGACCTAATAGCATCTGTTTAAAAAATCTTATTAACATTATTAAGTTTATAAAATTCAAAAGATTCTAACCCTGAATGGCAAATGTCCTTCCAAACCAAAAAGCAGTGGCTTTCATAACATTGAGTTATTATTTCTTCCAAGGTCAGCGATAAGGATCGAGTCCTGATTACATTTATACACAAGACTGCTTCCATAGAGTGCTGGCTTCATCAGCCTAGTCCCCAACAGAATTTTTGCAATACCCAAAAAAGTGTCCTTATCTTCCCTTCCTTTAATTGGCAAAGGGCTGAATACTGAGGATTGCAGCTAGCTGGTACTGTGTCCCCTTCCTTGTGTCCCCCCTCACTGCAGTTTCTTTTGAGACATGGGGAGGGTGGGGAAAATCAACTGTCTAATTTAAACCACCATACAGGGAGAATGGCAAAGCCAATCCTTGAATAACTGAGATAATGGAAGGAAATCTACCAAGGCACAGGAGCTCCTTGTTACTTAGTCAGAGAGAGAAAGTCAGAATTTCTGCCAATGAGAATCCACTTGCTCACAGCTTCCCCCCCCCCCTCAAAATCCTTCAGAACTGTTCCTTGCACTTCTACTAAAGCAGGATGTAATGATCCACTTCCCAAGCCCATGCTTGCCCCACAGGACTATGGGGACACAGAAGACAGCATTAATCCCAGATGAATAGCACCCATGTGGGTGCTTAGTGCAAACTGAAACAGGACTTAAGAGGTGAATATTGTGATCCACAGATTTCATCCTTCTCTGGAAGAAGACACAGCTAATGGGATTTGTTCAATAATCTATGTTCATTTTTTTTGTCTATCCATATTTTTCTCAAGACTCTTCTCCAACTTCCAAGAATAACCAAAGTTCAAAAGCATCAATACTCTTTCTATTCTGCTTCTTTGAAGTCCAACCTTCACTTTCATACATCATAACAGGGGAAACCATTACTGACATGATTCTGATCTTTGTAGATATAGGCACATCTTGGCATTTTAATATCTTTTCTAAGGCCTTTATTGCTATTCTTCCAAGCTGTAGTCTGCAGAATAATTCTTAACTGCTGGAAACTTTACTGTTGGTAATTAATCTTAAAAGGCAGAAGCTACCCAACACAGCAATAGCTTCATTGTCAGTTCTGGTTGTCATACCCTATTGTGGTTAGTTTGGTTTTCTTTACATTTAAACTTATTCCCATGTTTTCACTGCACTCCTTATGACAAAGCTTAGAAATTGTCTATTTCAAATATTCAGCATGATAATGCTGAAATATCTTTTAACAGCTGCTAGCCAACACTAAAGCTTTATGGAATATAGAGAAAGAATGGTTCCAAGTCTCAACCTCTTTTCTTGCCCAAATTATCAAAGGCCAGTTATCAAAGTAACAATAGCAATATCACTTAGACTGATACATCACTTCACAGTGTTTAATAGCAGTCTCTGAGTGGTTTACAAATGTTATCATATTTCTCCCCAACAATCTGGCTCCTTATTTTACCAACCTCAGAAGGATGGAAGACTGAATCAACCTTGAACACATCAGGATCAAACTCAAGGATGTGGGCAGAGATAGCCTGCAATGCTGCATTCTAACCACTGTGCCACCATGGCTTATGGCTAAGTAGGACTAGTGAGAAGGCATATTTGTTTCATATGCCAGAAGTTACAATAAATTATGTTTGGTTGCTTTACTCAATCTGCAAATAAACTCATAAACTAATCCACATCAATTTTCTTAGAAATGTTATTTTAAAAACAATATAGTTAACTGCTTTCTGGCTTACCAACTTTTTGCCACATCTTTACCCCAATAACTTTCTGCCAATAACACAACGGAAACTCAGTCACTGATATGCACTACAGAGATATAGACATGCTCATGGAAAGAAACACTGGGCATATCACAAGCTCTTTTTAGGAAGAACACAATAATGGTGATCAAAATAAAATGACCTGGGAAAGGTTTCCAATCACACTCTTGATTTCTCTTCAGATCATATAAATCTTTCATGTTTTTATGGAAGGACTTCTACTTCATCCTATTTTCCATCAGAATTTTTATAAGTAATAAACTGAGAGCACGTTTGTTATTCCATAAAACTGAGAAATCCTTTTCCAGAATACTGTAGTTATTAAATAAAGCATCAAGTCTCAGTTCAACATGAGATTATTAAAAAACAATAATCTCCAGTCAGATATAAACAACACAACCTCAGAAGCCTAAATATAGAAAGTCTAAAAAATGATTCATAGTAGATAACTCTAGCCATCTATTCCATTCTGCCAACCTTTGGGTCTGAAGCAAATGCAGCAGATTCATAAGTGGAGTATTAAGCTGCATTAAGCAGTTGTTCTAAAAGGCAGCAGTGCTAAATCCATCCAGAATGTGATGTTTGCTTGTTTGAAACCCTATACATTATAAAACAGCCCTAATTATGTGCTATGCACCTAATTAAAGTATGCTATAATTGTTGAAATATTTTACTGAAAACTTTCCCCCCTTTTTTTTCCAAGCGACAGGTTTACCAGATGATAAAACTTGTCTTGTGGTTTGTGCATGCTTGCCAAAAACCTCGCAGCTAAGTACAGTGGGTGGGGTCAGCTGTGGACATTAAACTCAGAGTGAATGCCAGCATTTTTCACTAAGCTCTCATTCTGAAGGCTTAAGTCAGGCTTCCTGCCAAACACTCAAGTCCAAGACAAATAGCCTACGTGGGTGTTTTGTGCACAAAGATGACTGAGGCTCAGTTTAGCTATATGGATAAACCTTTTGAAACCTTCCTTGTTCAAAACTGACTGTATTATAGATCAGAGTTAGCTGTTTATTGAAAAGCTCTATGAGAGGAATGCAAATTGCCCTGAAAATTAATGCAGCCTAGGAAAAAAAAAGATACCAACACATTTGATAAATGTATGCTAATCTATTCTCACATATGATTTAAAGTTTTGCTTATTGTGGATTTCTGTCTAAAATCATTGCCTAGGATATGATGAACATAAGCCACACATATTGTTTTCAAAAATATGTAAACAATTTGTCAACCTGATTTTCAATCTCTGTACTACATCGACTGTCAAAAGCTTTTGGATGCAAAAGACTCAGTCGGTTGTGTAATGATAATGTAGGGCTGTGTGTATGGGACAGGGGCTCCATGCCTAGTGTTGCATGGTGTCCTCAAATTCCTTAAACCAGCCTTATCTCCACTCATTCTCAAATATTTCTCCTGAAAGATTTGTACAACTTTATTATACCAACAACATTTGAGCAGGCTACATATGAAGAAGTTGCTCCTAGCTAATGGTCTGAAATCCCTAGGAAACATTTATAGCCTAAAGTTTGTATAGATTCCATTACATAATTATGGCCACCACCTTGATTTTTTATAACACCTTCTTTCTGTAAACGTCTCTGCATGTATGCAACTCCATTCTTACTTTTAATGTGCTTAATTCTGTCTTTTAATGTGCTTAATTCTGATTGTTTGATTTATGTTCATAGGGTAGAACCGATTAGGCTGGAGTGCTAGGCTTCTGCCTTAGATACATTACAGCCCCGGTTCGAATCCCAGTGGGGTGTGGCCAACTGATGAGAGCTAATAAGCTAGAAATAGATCTATCTTGGTCTCTCAAATTTAAATTTATTGATCAGCTCATAAAAAACTAGCACATATCTAAAAATATTACACAACGTAACTAAAAAATGGTTCACTGTCTAGATGGTCTCTGGTGATGAGCCGACAGGCAGAGAGGGAAACAGCATGTCTCCTCCCTTAATTGGGGCCCTTACAGGAAGTTGTGGTAACAATTATCTATACTAAATACTCCTGGATTAGCTGATGAAACAGGGTAGAACCGATTAGGCTGGAGTGCTAGGCTTCTGCCTTAGATACATTACAGCCCCGGTTCGAATCCCAGTGGGGTGTGGCCAACTGATGAGAGCTAATAAGCTCGAAATAGATCTATCTTGGTCTCTCAAATTTAAATTTATTGATCAGCTCATAAAAAACTAGCACATATCTAAAAATATTACACAACGTAACTAAAAAATGGTTCACTGTCTAGATGGTCTCTGGAGATGAGCCGACAGGCAGAGAGGGAAACAGCATGTCTCCTCCCTTAATTGGGGCCCTTACAGGAAGTTGTGGTAACAATTATCTATCTATCTATCTATCTATCTATCTATCTATCTATCTATCTATCTATCTATCTATATATATATATATATATATATATATATATATATGTCTTTGGTTGTTCGGGTTTTCTCCCGCATAGAATTGGAAGTATCTTCACGACGTTTTCGATGAAGTCTCATTCATCATCTTCAGGCTGGTGCTTCCGGCTTGGTGCTTCCAGGAGCAATGTGAGATCTCAGCCGGTTCCTCTTTTTAACTGCCAGTGGGGGTGTGAGCTGATTGGGTGGGAGCTTGGCTGCATTCTGATTGGGTGGAGGTGTATTCTGATTGGTAGGGGGCTTGGCTGTGCTCTGATTGGATGGGAGTTTGGCTGTGCTCTGATTGGATGGGGGCATGAACACACACACACACACACACACACACACACACACACACACACACACATATATATATATATATATATATATATATATAGAGAGAGAGAGAGAGAGAGAGAGTGAGAGAGAGAGAGACAGAGAGACAGAGACCGAAGCCTGAAAACGGCAAGTGAGATCTTGCCGAAACGTTGCAAAACATTGCAAAAACAATTTCATGCTTACACGGGAAAACACCCGAATACAACAAGACCAGCATATATATTTGTGTGCGCGCGTGCATGTGTGTGTGCGTGCGTGCGTGTGTGTGTGTTTTAGTAGATTTTCACAGGTGTAGGTATGCTTGGTCTTGTTGTATTCGGGTGTTTTCCCATATAAGAATGTTCTTCTTACATTCTTACACGTGAAAACACCCGAATACAACAAGACCAGCATATGTATGTATGTATGTATGTATGTATGTATGTATGTATGTATGTATATGTATATGTATATGTATATGTATTTCATGTTCTGTCTAGCAGCTTGCTGGAATAGGATGGGTTGTTGGAAATATAATTCTCTCAGGGGATGAATTGACTGATTTATTGCAATGGACAACCTTGGGAATATCCACTCCCGTATTCTTCAGAAGCTAAACTTACTATTAGCAAATCCTTTGATAAGCATATTGCTCTGGTGCTTTGCTAACTACCTTATCAGATAAAAATACTAGTTTTCTTTTTAAAAAAACAACACCTGTGATTCTCCATTTACTAGGATTTTCAATGCTGCTCTTTTTAAAGTATCCCCTTTGCACACATAAAGAATTCAATTCAATATCTTTGTTATTTATTGTTTGTTTATTAACATTACCTTATATTAACCCACAATACTCTTTCCTATGACCAAGCTTACAATTCATCAAAAAGCACCATAACCAAACACAATCCAACAGTAAAATTAACAGCAGCCACCAATATTTCTCAATTCATTCCAATAGCAGCTTCACTTGTAGCTCATCATTTTAAAAGTATATAAAGTTACAAAATAATAGACAAGGTGTCTAGCATAAAAATAAACCTAGGTGACTTTTTCAAAATGACTTGAAACTTATATTTAATAGAGATGGCAAGTAGAGACCTTGAGGTGATATAACTTACTTTATGTTGCTTGAACTGTAAAACCAAAGAATTTTAGACAGATCTTAGACACTATATGCTGTAATTCTACCGCTTGCTCAAGGCAGGAATTTCTGCAACTAGACTTTCCAGCCTTTGCTTAAAGGCCCATTGTGTCCTGAGGCATTCTATAGCACCACTGAACTCCTTTTACCATTAGGTCCCTTAATGTTCAACCAAAATCATATTCTCTATGATTTCCACCCAATAATTTAGTTCTTCTATCCTGCCTTTACACACCCAGGTGGTCACCAGTATCTGTAGCTCACTTCAATTTCTCCTGCAGTCATTTTCCAACTCATTCCCAGTACTTATTCATAGCTAATGCATAAAACTGCCAACTGTCAATGTAGAAAGCTGGAAAAATAAAAGTAAAGGAATACCAAGTTATTAATTTATATACAGTGAGGAATATACTTCAAAGTCTTCCCTGAAGGCATTGGACCAAAATGATAAAAGCAAAAAAAAACAAAACAGGGAATCTTTTTTTTTCTTCCCCTTCACTGTGTGAACATGTTAAGTCCTCCTTTTTCAATTCCTGTGTCCCTCCTCATTTTCTGAAACTGCATTATTATTAATAGTATGAATAATGCTGTTTACAGTTTCAATTGAATATGTATGGCAGGCAAGAGGAAACACAAACGTGTCCTCAGCTCCTCACCTAGAAAATCTTCCATTAGTCTGCTGATCATCAAAACAGCCTTTTTATAGGATGTATGAGGAATTTCTTACAAGAAATTAAGAGGAATATTTTAAAATATTCCAACAAGCTCCTCATTCCACTTTTTGACAGAGAGAGAGAGAGAGAGAGAGCTTACTCATCTAATCAACACTGAAGTCAATATGACTAACCATTAAAAAAAACTGCTAACAACCCCCCCCCAAAAGTAGAACCTAAATATCTTGTGGCATAGTTAACAATAAGCAATGAGGCAAGAAATCATCTTAATAATCCAAGTGGGGCGTTGATGCTAAAGTAACTAATCTAAGGCTGCAACTGAATGAGACTCAAACAGCATGTACATTATACAGTAAGGGCTTTAGGATGTTCTCAATGATACAACAGATTTAGAAAGTTTCCAAATGATATATATTGGGGGATTTGGCAAAGAGGGAGCATGCTGAAGGTCTAACCTTCCATCATACTGGAGAATGGAGAATTTGTTTCCAGTAATGAGAAGAAAAGTTATTTTAAAAGGAAATGGCAAAGGGGAATTTTTATCATTTTCTTCCCTTTCATCTTGATAGCCTATCACTTCACCAAAATAAAATTTTCCATCTTGTGAAGACACTATGTATTCTTCCATACCCTTTTTCACATTGTTCAGGGAAGGTTTAACTCTCTAAAGCAGTGCTTCTCAAATAGTGGGGCGCGCCCCCCAGGGGGGGCGCGAGGCTCCGTAAAGGGGGGCGCGTTTGACCCGATTGGATAGACATGATGCTCTATCCTGATTAGCCAAACCCGCCCGTGTGACTTTTAGACCCGGATGATACTATTTACAGTCGCGTGGGGGGGCGCGAAATGTTTTCTTCTTCCTAGGGGGGGCATGACAGAAAATAATTGAGAAGCACTGCTCTAAAGTGAAGAAGAGAAGTTAGGAGATAGTTGCAAGACAAGGGAGTCCCATGAAACTTAATAATCCATTAATAATCAAAGTCTTCCACTTAATCTAGGATTAAGTGAAATTAGGTGAATAGCCTATTGCTTGATTTTAAATGAAAGTTAGTTGAAGTTTTTGTTGCAATGAATTTAACAATTTCCCCCCTGAAAATGTTGGTATTGCTTCCTATCTGCAGTGGGAGAAGCAAACAATCACAATCAAAATTACACTATTTAATTATATTTGGAGTTGGCTTCATATGGTTCGGTTTTCTTTGCTTTGGTTATCTACTTATATTCTGTTTTTCCAGAATAGCCAAAATAGCTTTCAATAAATATCACCATCAAAATTATACTTGAATAAATTAGATTGATGCAGTTTACTCCAGGCTTATTCATCTATAAATCTATCAATCATTTTCCTTTCAATTTGCAATTCTGATAGACAAGGTAAATTCTGTATTTCTTTTGAACATTTTATTCTTGGTGTATGCCTGTTGTACATATCTTATTTTAAAAGGTTTTTATCTTATTTTACACAGATTCCAATCCAAGCTTTGCATTTTAACTGTATAACAAAAATTTGGAGAAATATAAAACTTGAGAAAAACAGCAGCTTCAATTATTACTGCTTAAAAATGTGGAACAAAATGTTTGCACACCCTTAATCAAAACACATACTATTTGAAAAATGTACAAAATATTACTCCATCAATCTGTCAAAAATGTATAAAGGAATATCAAACCGGTGTTGGAAGTATGAAAAGGAGGAGGGATCCTTATATCATGCATGGCAGATTTGTAAAAAAAGATACAAAGAAGTTTGTGATGCAAATCCATACAATGATGCAAAAGATATTGTGGATTAGCATTACAATGAAACTAAAATTGTTTCTGTTGTGCTTTATGGAGATTGAACTAAAAGTGTGTGTGTGTGTGTGTGTGTGTGTGTGTGTGTGTGTGTGTGTGTAATCCCAGTAAGGTTATGGCTAGCTGATGAGAGCTAAATAGCTTGAAATAGATCTATACTAGTCTCCCTTGTTTATTTATTTATCAGCACAAACGTAACACAAATGTAAATAAAAAGCAATGAAACAAATATCTTTCTGTCTGCATGGTCTCTTGTGATGAGCTGAAAGACAGAAAAGGAAAGCAGCTTGCTTCCTCCCTTAATTGGGGCTTACCAGGATGTTGTGACACAAATACACACACACACACACACACACACACATACACACTGTATATGATAACTGAGGCAAGATTGGAATAGAAAAAGTTTAGTTTATAAAATTAACAGTTTGCAGAAATGGAAAAGCTGATCAATTTATCAGGAAAAAACAGTAAAGACATTTTTGAAAGACTAGAAAATATACATGGATTTTTTTTTAAAATAGAAAAAAAATGAATTGGTGATTTGAGGACTAAAAAAGGTTAAAGGGAGGGGAAAAGGAAATACAAAGTAAGGGGGGAAGAAGGAGGAAAAAAAGTAAGCTTACAATGACTAGAAAGAAGCATAGAAAGGACAGCAAAAGCCATAATTATTTTCTTCCTAACTTCCTTCTTTTCCTTCCCTTGTTTCTTTTCATATATTCCCTTTAATTTTTTAAACTTTTATTGCATTAAAAATGTAAGAGAAGATAAAGTCCCCCCATTCCCAAAGCAAAATCAATCCAATCCTCATTGGAGGAAGCTTACTGCAGTTTAAGAGGAGTTATACAAGATCTTCCAAGCTTATTTTAACTATGATGTTTTTGTGGGCACCCGCATGTAAGTGTGAATATTAGCAGCAAAATAAATCTATAGATTTCTTGGCCTGAGTCAGAACTGTGCATTCTCACAGTCCAAATCATGTGCAAGCATGTTTTTACTGTTGTTGGTATTTGCACTGAACATACAATCTTGTACAACAGCCAGAAACAGGATCTTCAGAGTCTGCTTGTAATGCAACGTTTTGTATGGCCAAAGTTCTGAGAAAATGAGGTCTTCTCACCAGCTAAGGAAGTTCCCACTGTCTCTCTCATCTCTCCTCCAGAAGCATCTGTCAGCAACAGGAGGGAAATTCTGAGGAGTGGCAACGATAACGCTCTTTCTCAGCTTCAACACACTGGTCTTACTGCATTCCAAGAGGCCAAAGCAGACTGGCTTAAAAACACTGAACCGTCTTCTAAAACGCCATGCCCATGTCCACTACAACAGATTGAAATAACATGCTCCAAAGCTAAATTGCATGTTAATACAGTAAGCTGTATATGGTTCAGTGGCTAAGATGCTGTTGATCACAATGGTCAGCAGTTTGGCGGTTCAAATCCCTAGCGCCACAATACAATACAATAGCAGAGTTGGAAGGGACCTTGTAGGTCTTCTAGTCCAACCCCCTGCGTGGGCAGGAACCTTATACCATTTCAGACAAATGGCTATCTAACATCCTCTTAAAGACTTCCAGGGTTGGGGCATTCACAACTGCTGGAGGCAAGCTGTTCCAGAGGTTAATTGTTCTAACTGTCAGGAAATTTCTCCTTAGTTCTAAGTTGCTTCTCTCCTTGATTAGTTTCCACCCATTGCTTCTTGTCCTACCCCCAGGTGCCTTGGAGAATAGTTTGGCTCCCTCTTCTTTGTGGCGCCCTCTGAGATATCGGAACACTGCTATCATGTCTCCCCTGGTCCTTCTCTTCATCAAACTAGACATACCCAGCTCCTGCAACCGTTCTTCATATGTTTTAGTCTCTAGTCCCCTAATCATCTTGGTTGCTCTTCTCTGCACTCTTTCCAGAGTCTCCACGTCTTTTCTACATCGTGGCGACCAAAACTGTATGCAGTATTCCAAGCCGCGTAACGGAGTGAGCTCCGGTTACCTATCCCAGCTTCTGCCAAATTAGCAAATTCAAAAGCATGTAAAAAAAATGCAAGTAGAAAATCCTGCTGCTATGGCCTAGAGGTTGTGAGCTCAATCCTAGGTAGAGGCAGATGTAGGGACTCCTGCTTGCGCAGGGGGTTGGACTAGATGACCTGCAAGGTCCCTTCCAACTCTGTCAATCTGTAAATCTGTAAAATAGGAACCACCTTTGGTGGGAAGGTAACAGCCCTTGGCGTTTAGTCATTTATTATTTATTTATTTATTTATTGGACTTCTAGACCGCCCCCTCTCCCCGGAGGGACTCGGGGCGGTGTACAGGTAGAAATTAAAACCATTACAATCAATAATACATAAAACTAAAATCGAATTAAATAAACCCTGTACAAATTTATAAAAATTAAAAACTTAATCTTAAAACCAAATCACAAAATTTAAAAATACAGACTGAGGTGGGAAAGCTGGAATTAGGCCAGGCCGGCCAGATAAAACAAGTGGGTTTTGAGTTTCTGGCGGAAGGAGTGGAGATCCGTGGTCGTTCTAATGTCAGGGGGAAGGTTATTCCAGAGGGTCGGGCCCGCCACAGAGAAGGCCCTTCCCCTGGGCGTCGCCCGCTGGCACAGCCTGGTGGATGGCACCCGGAGAAGTCCCTCTCTGTGTGGGCGAATCGGCCGAAGGGATGTATGGGGCAGGATACGATCCCGCAAATAACTAGGCCCTGTGCCATGGAGCGCTTTGAAGATGATAATCAACACCTTGAAACGCACCCGAAAAGCCACAGGCAGCCAGTGCAGCCCGCGCAGGAGAGGTGTTACGTGGGAGTATCTAGAGACTCCCGAAACTGCCCGCGCGGCAGCATTCTGAACCAACTGCAGCCTTCGGGTGCATCTCAAGGGGAGCCCCATGTAGAGAGCGTTGCAGTAGTCTAGATGGGACGTCACAAGCGCATGAGTGACTGTGCGAAGGGCGTCCCGGTCCAATGCCGGCCACATGACCACGGAAACTTCTTCGGACAGTGCTGGCTCTTTGGCTTTGAAACTAAGATGAACACTGCCCCCTAGAGTCGGGAACGACTAGCACATATGTGCGAAGGGAACCTTTACCTTACCTTACAGTAAGCTAAAATGTCTAGATCTCTTTTCAGTAATTTACTCCTGAATATATCTGGTGATAGCCAAGAGGGATCCAGAGAGTGATAAACTGATGCAGTACATGCACTCATTAAGGACCCTCAATATCAAACATACAGCCATGTAGTATGACTATTATGCACAATTTCAAATTACTTTGGATTTTTCAGTAAATAACAAAGAAAGCAAAAAGTGAAGGAATAATGAGAAGAATGATTAAGAAGATGAAAAGATGTTAACCAACAAGCACCAGCAAACCGATTTCTAAGCACACACTCTCATCTTCTTTTACCCTTCTCTCTCCTTCCTTCTCCTTTTCAAGCCCTAATGAGGAGCAGATGAGAGAAGATGGCAAGGGACACACATACTTTGGACCATGTGCGAAACACATGATAAGGATTTTTGTTCCTCTGCAGTGCCACTGATGTCAATGAGGTTAACTGATGAAAATCTGAACAATGAGTCATGTCCTAACTGTACTTGAAATATGTCAGCCTAATGCCAATTTTAGTGCACGTATGCACAGCAGCTGTTTCATAATGCTGCTGGGCACTAGAAAGACCGTCTACTTATTTCACTAACACCATAACATCAGATGAGGAGAACAGTTTGTTTGGAATGGCCACTGCAACTCTCCTCTCTCCTGATGTTCACTTTGACGTAATTGTTTTCAGTGCGGACAACTCGAATGTTCAACCATGAGTCATCAACGGGTTGAATTGTGGACGTTGTAAAGACTGTAACCAGATGTCTTGGCAAAAATGCAGCATTTGCCAAAAATGGCAATCCTAAACACTCTTTATCTCTTCTCCCCCATGACATCACTGAATCTTGCAAACCAAAATGATGCTACAATTATGTTTGCTTTTTAAATTTGTTTGTAAACTCATTTTCCCTTCCATCCAGCTTAGTTCCCGGTATCGTGTCCAGCATTCCCTCTATAATATTATAGAACTTACTTCCATACTTGGTGGACTTGTCCTCGAGCAGGAATATATTGGACCAGAATCCGAAACTGGCTTTTTGAAATTACTGGCTGTAGAATTAAGTTGATCCCGGAAACCTTCTTACTAGGCATGAAACCAGATAATTTAAACAAATCTAATTGGTATTAACTATCCACATCATTATTGCAGCTAGAATTGCTTTTGCCCAAAAATGGAAATCCAGTGAAATTCCATCAGAGTCAATATTAATCGCTAAAATTATGGACTGTGCAGAAGCAGACAGGCTTACCAGCCTATTGAGAGACAAACAAGATTCGCTATTCTATGTGTGCTGGGATCGCTGGTACGCTTGGCTACAAAGGAATTCAAAGAAGCGGACCTAACATTGCTAATTTAGAATCTCTATATGCTTTGATTACACTCCTTCACTTTGTCCTGGTCTCTTTCATATTTTTTTCTTCTTCCTCTTTTTCGCCTTTCTTATTAGAGATATGTATTAAATTAATAAGTGGTAAATGTTAGTTACAGTGTTATAACTCTAGTTATACTGCAATACTCTCTGCAATCGCTTTGTATCATTTAATGTCTTACTCTGTAAGCTTTTGTTTTTTAATGATTCAATAAAATTTAATTAAAATATATATATATATATAATATTTCTCCACCACAACTGTCCATTGAATCTACTTCATTGACTCCAAATCATTCACTAAGTTTTTAATGGCTGGCAGTGGACCTGAATATGAGTTAAGGTAAAGAGAAAGGTTCCCCTCGCACATATATACTAGTCGGTCCTGACTCTAGGGGGCAGTGCTCATCTCCGTTTCAAAGCCAAAGAGCCAACGCTATCCGAAGATGTCTCTGTGGTCATGTGGCCAGCATGACTAAATGCCAAAGGTGCACAGAATGCTGCTACCTTCCCACCAAAGGTGGTCCCTATTTTTCTACTTGCATTTTTACATGCTTTCGAACCGCTAGGTTGGCAGAAGCTGGGACAAGTAAATGGAACTCACTTCATTACACGGTGCTAGGGATTTGAACCACTGAACTGCCAACCTTTTTTGATCGACAAGCTCAGAGTCTTAGCCACTGAGCCACCGTGTCCCTTTATTTGAGTAAGCCTAGTTTTAATCCATTAGATCACATTGCCTCGTCATGCTGTGAACAAGTTCATATGATATGCTAAGATGGAATACTAGAACTGCCAAGCAATGTTCAATAATCAATAATCAATAATTTAATTTATAACCCGCTCTCTCTCCCCCAAGGGACTCATGTTCATGATAAAGAACAGTTTGAGAAAACATGCTGTTTTTGATCAGAAATGATTGCCATAAAAATCCTCCCACAAAGCATGGCTATATTCCTTTTCTAGAAATAGCTTGCAATCTATTAGGATTATATCCTCAACTATTAACACATGGATGGACAATTTCAAATCCATGCTTGCTGCTTCTACCACAATGGGAAAGAACATAGGTAGAGATAGCCCTTGACTTACAACCATAATCGAGCCCAGAATTACTGTTGCCAATTGTAGTGGTCATTAGGTAGACCACCATGTTATCAGACTTGATTTTATTATACTTTTTTGGAGTTGGTCCTTAAGCAAATGCTACAGTCAAGTGAGTGCTGCAGTCGTTAAATAAATACCATGGGTCATTAAGTGAATCCATTATACCCAATGGGCAACCAGAAGCAAAGGTCAGAAATCAAAAATTGCAGTCACGTGACCACAAGATGCTGCAAATGGCTGCAAAGGTGGGTTGATTGCCTAGCATGCAAAATACAACCACATGACCAGGGTTATAACTGTAAAATTGGGTCATAAATAGCTTTTGAGGGGTCTGTTGCAACTTTGAACAATCGCTAAACAACCAGTTATAAATCAAGGACTATATCTGTAAGGTGCATTTGCTTTCAAGTCACATCATGTGCCAATTAATAACCGCAAGAATCATTCTAAATAACTATAAGTCAAAGGATGGGGTTTCCAATAGAAATATATAGTAATACATTGATCACTTGACCCAGTGATAAATATGCTTTAGTAGTTATTTAAATTCAAACAATAAATTTCATTGTTACCAATGAGGAAATAGGATTTTTGGCCATTATTTTGACTGTTACTCCAGACCATTTAGAGCAGGGGCAAATTTAAGGCTGGTGGACATCAACTCCCAGAATTACCCAGACAGCTGGCTGGGGAATTCTGGGAGTTGAAGTCCTCCAGGCTTAAAGTTTCCAAGGTTGGAGACCCCTGATAGAGAAGACATCCTTCTACATAGGAAAATCCTAACCGTGCCTATGATTAATTCAGGAATGATTCCCTTCTTTATACAAGTTTCAATTTTGTATGTTGACCCCTGGGATGAACAAGAGAGGCCTTTATTGTCCTGATTAATTTATGCATTTTCTGAAGGTATCTGTCTAACTCTCAGCAAGAAAGGAGGTTGGGTTGCGTGCCTAATTTTACTCTGCTAAAGTTAGCACTTACATCGCATCAAGAAAGGGAACAAACTTTACATGGCTTTGCAGAAAAAGGTGCAAATCCCAAAGAATGCATAATTGCTAATGTAGAAATCATATCAGTTGCAATTAAATAAACACTCACTATAATGGAGAAGATGGCCCAATTAATATATGTGCTTCCTTAGCCTGTTCTCCAGGTGCATCACTGGAGGGAAGGGGAGGAGAGAAAAAAGTTTAAAGCCTTCCTTTCCCCCCCCAACCAATCTTCAGTTGTGTTTATATCATAGGAAAAATATGTGGTTGTATATAAAAGAAAGAGAGATATTGCCGATGGCAGAGAGAATGTCTGTTAATGTGAATGGATGTGTTGCAAACCCCACCCATCAGTCCCACTCATTTAACTCATCTGATTCTCAAAAGGAACCTCAGTTACAGATCTCACTTTTGAAAAAGAGGATATTTTCAAATATAGGATTGTTCTCTGAAAGAAATTGCTTGTGAAAGAAAAAAAAAGCAAAGGTTAACCAGATGTTCTAGTTAGAGTAGATAATGAACATGAAATCTTATTTCATTGTAGATTTGTAGTCTGCAGCTCAGCCAGAAAGCTAGTCATTAATCTCTAATCTCATGCACACCTCACAAATGTTCGTTCAAATTCCTTCATTATAATGAGCTCAATTTTGGGCCAATCTAGAATCTGTTTATCCTCACATACCTGTGCTTTAACTCCCTTCAGCTCAACAATTTGGCATGAAGGGAAATTTCAACAGGTAAAAAAAAAAACCATGTATCAATTGGTTGAAGCGCTTGACTTGTCCTTTTTTCGTTTTTAACAATACAAGTGGATCTTGGGCACTTTGGGGCAGAATTTGTTTCTTTTATACAGAACTTTCTGGAATGAGAATGTTGCATGGTTACACAATCAGAACTGCCGAGCAAATAAAAACCAGCCCTACAGAGGCCCAACCATGCTCTGACACCTAGAGCACTTTTACTTTTGAGGAAAAATACGGTCTCAAACAGCTCACACATTTTAGATAAGTCAGTGTACCCTGCCCATAAAAAATCCAGGAATATTTTTTTCTGCATTGATTTTTCTAAAGAGGAAAAGCTAAGTACCAGGAGTGGGCAGGAAAATAGACCAGGCCGTGTAACTTAGCCTCACATGGCAATGCAGATTGAAGAGTCGCCTATTTGCATAGAAGATATAAGGTGAGGAAAACATGCAAAGCAGTTCTTCAGGAATTCTTTGTCTCATATTTGAGATGGGTGGCTACACAAATCAAATAAATAAACAAACCTCTTTACCCATAGTGCCCATAGGAGGCATCTTCATTTTCTTCGGTGTAACAAAGATGTTGCATCTGCATCGGCGTAAGCACATTCTGCTGTGCCCTTCTGTGGAATCTGTGTAGGTTTGTGTATATGGAAACACTGGGAAACACAGGATGGACTGAATGTGCTTTCTCACATGACTAGAAGGGAGGGAAGAATAGCCAACGCCTCAGAAGACAAGCTCAGGATCCAAAAAGATCTTGAGACTTAAACAATGGGCCTTCACCAACAACATGAAATTTAATGGGGAGAAAAGCAAGGTTTTACACCTTGGCAAGAAAAACACATTGGGTGAAACCTGGCTCAAAAACAGTAACTGTGACAGGGACCTTGGAGTCCTAGTGGACAAGCATTTAAACATGAGCCAGCAGGATGTGGCAGCAGCCAAAAAAGCTAATACAATCCTTGGCTGTATAAACAGAGGAATGGAATCAAAATCATGCCATGTATTAGTACCACTTTATAAAACCTTAGTAAGGCCACAACCGAAATACTGCATCCAGTTTTGGTCACATTATAAAAAAGATGTTGAAGCTTTGGGAAAAAGTGCAAAGAAGAGCAACTAAGAGGATTAAAAGCCTGGAGGCAAAAACATATGAAGAACTCGTTGCTCTCGACTACTGCAATGCTCTCTACATGGGGCTTCCCTTGAGGTGCACTCGAAAGCTACAGTTAGTGCAGAATGCAGCCACGCGGGTGATTACGGGAGCCTCTAGATGCTCCCATATAACACCGATCCTGTGCGAGCTGCACTGGCTTCCTGTGGTCTTTCGGGTGCACTTCAAGGTCTTGACGACCATCTTCAAAGCGCTCCATGCCTCGGGACCTAGTTACATGCAAGACCGTCTCCTGCCCCATACATCCCTTAGACCGATCCGCTCCCACAGAGAGGGCCTTCTCAGGGTGCTGTCGGCCGGACAATGCCGACTGGCGACACCCAGGGGAAGAGCCTTCTCTGTGGCGGGCCCTGCCCTGTGGAACGACCTGCCCCCGGAACTCCGTACCATCACCGACCTCCGCCTCTTCCGCCAGTGTTTAAAAACACACCTGTTTCATCAAGCCGGCCTAACATAGCCTCACATAGCTGTGACTAGTATTAGATAGTTTTAAAATGGGGATTTTAATTGGTTTTAGCGCAGGTTTTAATATTTAATAGCTTTTTAAAGTTTGTATTTTGTATTATTTATATGTTATTTTAAATTCCTGTGCGCCGCCCTGGGTCCTTTTGGAGAAGGGCGGGATATAAATCAAATAAAACTCAAACTCAAACAGTTGCAGGAATTTGGTGTGGCCAGTCTAGAGAAAAGAAGGACTAGGGGTGACATAATAGCAGCATTCCAGTATTTGAGGAGCCACCACAAAGAAGAAGGGGTCAACTTATTTTCCAAAGCAGCCGAAGACAAGAAACAATGGACGGAAGCTAATCAAGGAGAGAAGCAATCTGGAATTAGGGAGAAACTTCCTAACAGTGAACACAATTAACTGGTGGAACAGCTTGTCTTCAGATGGTGTTTCACTACTGAAGGTTTTTAAGAAAAGACTGGACAGCCAGCTGTCTGAAATGATATAGGGTCTCCTTCCACTTCATCTCATCTTCCCTTTGGCCTCCTTCTGTTCATTTCTCAAAGAATTACCTTGCTGATGGACAGCCAGGCAAATAGAAGAGTAATAACCCTTCTATGTACTTTCTTTCTAACATCTCACTAGACTGGAAAGAATACAAAAGAGTGGACAAGCTGCAGATTGCTTGTTTAACATAATATGTAATCAGACCATTATTTATATTTTTCTTGTCACTAGAAAATCCTTTAGTTTGTTTGTTTATTCTCTCAAGAACTTTATTAATTAGTTGCACAGATTCTACTTCTAACGAAAAATTCCTACAATAACTATAGATAGGAGAAAGACATCTTACAAAGTAACCTTTAGAACATTGCATTTCTTTGCTTTGTTTTGTTTTGTTTTCAAAGTGGAAAGGAACTCCATGGAAATCTTTACAGAGGCAAGAGTCATAGGTAGCCTACCAAAACAAATGTAAATATTGAGTAAATAGGTTATGCAATATAATAGTAGAAGACAAAAAGGGAAAACACCTATGAAACGATACAGCATTTTATTCATGCGATTGACAGTGGGTGCCTATTAATATTTATTCTTATCCTGGGGTATGTATCATTGGCTTTTAAAAGGATTTTCTTGTGAGTAAGTTGTGTTGAAAATCGCCACTAAAATTAGACTGTTTTCCTCCCCTCCTTTTATATTATTCCCACAGTTGTTAATCCATTCTGGATAATATTCTATAACCCCCTACAACGGGGGTATCAAACACACATCATCATGGCAGGGTCACATGATGTAGTGGGATTTTTTTCCCCTTTGCTAAACCAGGTGTGGGTGTGGCCAGTGTGTGAGGCATCTAGCCTGTGGGCCAGGAGTTTGACAGCCCTGCCTTACAAGAATGGCCTGATGGATTGAACCAGAAGAGTATATCGACCTATTCTCTTCCTATATTGGCTTAGCAGATGCCTAGACTGGAAGTGAGACAAGCAGGACATGATCTGTGCCTCTAAAGCTCTCTAAAACAGGACGGGCTCTGCCTGGGCAGCAATAAACTATGCCCAACCCTTGATTCTCAATTCTTGCTTTATAGTTTACTATATCTTAGCACCAACAATTAATATACAAGTGAAACTCAAAAAATTAGAATATCATGCAAACGTTCATTTATTTCAGTAATGCAACTTAAAAGGTGAAACTAATATATGAGATAAGACTCATTACGTGCAAAGCAAGATAGTTCAAGCCGTGATTTGTCATAATTTTGATGATTATGGGGTACAGCTCATGAAAACCCCAAATCCACACTCTCAGAAAATTAGAACATTACATGCAATCCATAAAATAAGGATTGTACATACCACAATATCGGACCTCTGAAAAGTATAAGCATGCATATGTATTCAGTACTTGGCTTGGGCCCCTTTTGCAGCAGTTACTGCCTCGATGCGGCGTGGCATGGAAACTATAAGCCTGTGGCACTACTGAGGTCTTATAGAAGACCAGGATGCTTCAATAGTGGCCTTCAGCTCTTCTGCATTGTTCAGTCTCATGTCTCTCATTGTTCTCTTGGCAATGCACCATAGATGCCCTAAACCAAGTACTGAGTACATATGCATGCTTATATTTTTCAGAGGTCCAATATTGTTCTATGTACAATCCTCTTTTTATATGGGCCAACTAGCCTGAGAATTAATGCCCCATGTTATCTGAATCCTGTCTATCATTGTTTCTCAGGTTCAGCAACTGTGAGTGGATGGGTAAACTCTTCTGGGAGTTGAAATCCACACATCCTATAGTTGCTGAGGTTGGGAAATACTACTCCGTGTGACTAGCAGCTGTTGTATCTCACTCAAAGTTCATTCAAAGACTGAGGCCAGGCAAGCTCAAACATAGGGCACTTTCTGTCAGCATTGGATTGTCTTTTTGTCATCCAGATATCATAAGGAAAAGGTTTCCTTTGCACATATGTGCTGGTCATTCCCAACTCTAGGGGTGGTGGTCATCTCCATTTCAAAGCCAAAGAGCCAGCGCTGTTCAAAGTCATCTCCATGGTCATATGGGCCATCGTGACTAAACGCCGAAGTTGCACAGAACGCTGTTACCTCCCCACCAAAAGTAGTTTCTATTTTTCTACTTGCATTTTTACATGCTTTAGAACTGCTAGGTTGGCAGAATGTGGGACAACTAATGGGAGCTTACTCCGCTATGTGTGGCACTAGGGATTCAAACCACCGAACTGCCGACCTTTCTGATCAACAAGCTCAGCGGCTTAGCCACCACATCCTGGAAAGCCCTGCTCACTGGAAATCTTAGGAATGGCAGTTTCAGCACATCCTGGGGTTTCTCAGTTAAAAAAAGGTCCACAGGAAACTGCTTAGTCTTCCATTTTGTTCTTACGTCTATACCTGGATAGGTAAACTCCATAAGTGCAGGTGGCTGATGCAGAGGTCAGAACCAATTGTCAGCAAAATCTCCTAGAGACTCCTGTTCTGAACAAGCAGAGGCTCGCTTACGAGTTCCCAGGTGAGCAGGCCCCAGGCAATTTATATGCATGTGTGTATCAGTCATGAATCATTGATAATCAAGTTGCCTTCTATACCAGGAATAATAACTTATGGAGGGGAAAGGCCAGGTAGAACTAACAGGAAACCAACAAAAACACATCTTCAAAGTGCCTGTGATTTTAAAAAGCATCTAATCAAGCTGTCCAAGTA
This sequence comes from Rhabdophis nuchalis, assembly GCA_039707465.1. Lineage (NCBI taxonomy): Eukaryota > Metazoa > Chordata > Lepidosauria > Squamata > Natricidae > Rhabdophis > Rhabdophis nuchalis. Next base: position 59,816,079 of record CM077643.1, on the reverse strand, counting down.
GATCATGACCCCCCCCCCCCCCAGCAATTCAAAGTGCTGTACTTTAGGATGGATAGATTAATTCCAAAGCGGTATGAGAGTAGTGTGTGCCTTTTTTACACAAGTGTTTAAAGCCTCTTTGCTCAGTTTGCTAATGTAAATTATTATAATTGACAGTGCTTTGTCAAGTTTATTGCAAACCTGATTTAATTAGCAAAGCCAAAGGGGTCTGATTTGAAGGCAGGTATCTAAGCTGCTTCTTTTTTCTTTTTCCTGGTTTTTTTTTTTTTTAATCTCTGACTCTCCCTACAGAACTGTCCACATTGGCACCAAAGGCTGGAGGGCAAGAGAACAAAGGGAATTTTATGTGTCTGAATTCAAATTCTTTTCCCTTTGAAATGAAGCGTCCAGAATGGGCAATAAAACTGTGAAAATGGATTTCTGGCCGCATTTGATGTTAAGCCTTTAGTGTCAAGAGCCAAGAGGTTTTTTTTCCCACCTTTCTTTTTTGAACTGATCTGATGGAGAATTTGTCCTATAAATTATTTCTCATCGTGTGTATGCACCTTATATTCACCTCTTGTGTAAAAAATAAAATAAAATACAAACTATTCTTTCTTCTAATTAATATGTGTGTTTTATTAAATGGTTAATAGGACGCATGCAAATATACACAGAAATACACACAAGCGCACGCACAAAGCAGTTCCTGATTTTGTAGTGATTTTCAGATTGGAAAGTCTTGCATGTTTAATAAGCCTCACTGTAGAAAGAAAGAAAAAAAACCCTAGCTTTCTTAGTCTTCCTATGCTTTCTTACTGATGAGTTATAATCCTTTGTGTCATCTCTTTCTATTCCATCTTGGAAGATTGAAATAACAATGAGAAAGCAGAGGATTATAGCTAGTTTATTAGAATGGTCTTATGGGGAGACCTATTTCCACAGTGATTACAACCATTTTATTTTTAATAGTTATACACTGATTGAAAGAGCAATAGAAAAGTGGCAAGCACAAGAAAGCTATCTTAGCATATCTAAATGATTTGTTTCTAACTTGCCAGAGCCTATGGAAAATTGATATTTAAATATTTATTGGTAACAAAAGCGGCTGGGGATATTTTATTAAGGCCAGCTGTCATTAATTTTGACTGTTCCAGTGTTTTGTGCAAAATATATTCAAGTATCTGAAGGGAAACTTTTCAGTGACATGTTTATTTAAGAATAAACATTAAGTAGCATTTCATTGAATTATATGTATTTAATCCCAAACTGTTCACTTCGAAGAAGAATTAGAAGCAGTCAGAGTCTTCTATAAACCAGCCCTAGCTAGAAGGTAATGAATCGCAATTGGTGTGGGAGACCCCATGATCTAGATGTGCATTAGATAAGGTTATGAAATAGTGTAATTAAATTAAGTTAGTATTATTACAATAGCGGTGGTGACAAGCACCGCTGTCATAGTCTTCTTGGCAGCTGAAACTATGGGTTTTGAGACCCCTTGGAAATATGAGATCACAGGAAGTTGGCAGATACTTTCCAAACATTGGACATTACTATTTACAAGGCTGGAGGAACCCTCGAAGGGACACTGGCCAATTTGTGAAGCCTTTCTCCCACTATATCATTTTGGAGCTCTCTTAGGAAAGTATCTAGAAGCCACAACATTATTAATTCTGAATTTAAATTCAGAATAGAGCTGGAAGGAACCTTGGAGGTCTTATAGTTCAATCCCCTGCTCAAGGGGATTGAACTATACTTGTGATGGCCAACCTATGGCATGCATGCCACAGGTGGCACTCGGGGCTATATTTGCTGGCACACAAGCCGTCAGGTCTGGCACACATGCATGTGCTGGACAGCTGATTTTCGGCCTTCCAGAGGGCCTGGGGAGCCATTTTTCACCTTCCCAAGGATTCAGGAAAGCCTCCAGAGCCTGGCGAGGACAAAAAATGGGTCCAACAGACCAACCAGAAGTTTGGAAGCTATTCAATGGGTGGGGTTCAGTGAATTGTGGGTTTGGGCATGCATGTGTGCACAATAGCACCCACACCCACAATTTTGGCATGCCTTTACAAAAAGGTTTGCCATCACTTATCCTATACCATTTCAGACAAGTAGATGTCCAGTCTCTTCTTTAAAAACCTCCAGTGATAAAATACCCACAACTTTTGAAGGCAAGCTGTTCCGCAGGTTAATTGTTCTAGTTTAGAGGAAAACTAGGAAATGCAGCCGTGCTGGGAGATGGGAGGGGGGAAAGAATTCATTGTTTCTTTTCTTCCTCTTTTTTACAGTCAGGAAGAGGTTTGGGGTTTGCGTGGTTTCTTGCTGTGAGAGAGAGTGGGGGGGGATCTTTGATCTTTGATTGGCTTTCAAAATTTACTTTCTGCTTGCTGTCCACTTCTAGCCTCTGATACATTCACTCTCTGGTAAAAGTGCTTAAGCTAGAATCAAACCTCAGTGGATTCACGCTGCTACGCTATCAATGTATGCAAAGCTATAGCTACATCTCAAATGTACCAAGAGTGGAAAAGTGATCATGCTGATGAGTTAGATAATTATATAAGCAATCTATCATATCTCTGGCACCAGAACATGCAAATAATGCCCTACCTTGCAATATCTTGCAGAGATCCATCTCTTCCAGCACTCTATTCTCATTTGTACTGACCTGCTGTGTGAATCCTCATGCAAATTGTGGCAGGTTTTTTCATGTGACCCATGGCCTGGCATTATGAGAAACAGAGCTAATCCTCCTGCAATAATGAGGATGAAAGCCAATATGAATATAAGAAGAAGTCAATAGGCATTTTCTCACACTTCCAAACCTGTTCTACTAACTATTTCTACTATATCCAAATGCACAACCTGGCACAAGGCAGGTACTCATTATATTTCCTCTATAAGCAGTTGCTATCAACTATATTTACTGGCAATCATAGCAATTCATATTGTGTCTGATTTTCTCTTTATACGTATTTGATCTAGTATTAATCCAAAGCCGCGACAGGAGGGATGAAAGTTTCAGACGCCGTAATGATTCATTTCCTATTATTTCAGTTAATTTATGGAATCAGGAGCCTATTTCAAATGTCAAAGTGCAAAACAAGTACAGGAGCATGTGTGACAGTCTTGCTCTCTCCGCACACTTTAAACTTTCCTTTGCTGAATTAAAGCTATTATAGTCATGCTCAGTGGAACCTGGGTTCAGTCTTACCCATGAACTAGTAGTCTGGTTGGGCAGGAATCCTGATCATACGAGGATTCTAACCAGGTTTTAGTCAAGATAGTTAAATCCAGGTTTAACATGAAATTTCAGGAAGGTAGTAGAGGCTGCACAGTATGTGCATCCTTCTATCCTCATCTGTCCCCACACAATCTTTTTTCAATCATAAATATATGTGTTATTATATGACAATGGAATATACAGAAAAAAATATTGCCCAATACTAGATGAGACCAAAATACAAAATTCATCAACATTAAATAAATATCATTTTTTAGTATAATTATTTGTGCTTTTGTTTTGTTTTTAATGTAGATAATTTCAATTTCTTTCCCCAATCAATTATTCAATTAGTCTGTTTTCTAGGTTCATATATACTACTTAATGAACAACTAATTGAATAGGCTGGATTCAGACAAACATGATAAGCATGGAGGGGGGAACCTAAGGTTAAAAATGGCCAAGCTTGCCACATTTTTTGAGTGTAGTTCCTAAATTTGCAATTAGCCTGGTTAAGTTGTTGTTTAGTATCCAACAGGGCTAAATGAAGACAATTACAGACTACTTTCTAAGGGTAGAGCAAATGGCTATATCATTTCTTTATCCACAATTTTATAAAACATTAATAAATCCATTCATTAAGCAAAAGGTTTTCATCTTAAACACAGTAAAGCTGTTATAGTAACTATAATAGCACCATGTTTTTCACAATCAAAGATTGTGAGTCTTCCCATTGGAAATGTAACAGGTTTATACAAACAATTATTCCCCAAAGTAGTCCAGAATCAACAAAATATGTATTTTATGCTCATGGAACTCATAGCAATGAACTGTCCATGTAAAATTAGGTTTGTTTTATGCATATAACTAGACTAGTACACTCTTCTTATTATGTCCATGGATAAAATGATATGCACTGCTATTGCTTTCTGTCTCCTAGGGGTCTAAATGTGGTTTATTAGGCAAGGATTACTGGCCTAAAGTGATGCGCAAATGTGGCCACTGTGCTTGTGTTCCAGAACAACTTCCATTTTTATCGCATGCAGTTATACATTCATGGGCAAACAAAACATCTGTTCCCTGTCTATAGCTGGAACAGTGGCACATTCCCCTAAATGAAAGCTTTTTCCATTCAAAACAATCCCGAGCAAAGACCCTTAATAGTTTAAAGCCAGTTATTGCATCTGACATTTTCAAGCACACTGTGGGTACTCAAAGAAAATAGCAACAGAGCCAATCACAAAAGACTAGTTTACAAGAAAGCAAATTGATAAGGCTGTTCTCAGTGAACACAGAAATATACCCTTTGCCTCAAAGTTTCCAAATTTTCAATCCCTAGTTAACACATTTGTATTTGTTTCTGGGCAGGTGAACATAACTGTAGACCAAACATGGGTTGCAGCCATCTTCTAAGAACCCATTGGGACCTATACCACTTTATAATGACTTGGTTAAACCACAATTGGAATACTGCATCCAGCTTGGGCCACCACAATGTATAAGAAAGATGTTGATACTCTAGAAAGAGTACAGAAAACAGCAACAAAGATGATTAGGGGCTAAAATATAAAGAACTGTTGCTGGAATTGGGTATGACTAGTTTAATAAAAAGGACTAGAGGTGACATGATATGATGTTCCAATATCTAAGTGATAAAGAACGGGGAGTCAAGCTATTCTCCAAAGCACCCGTGGTAGGACAAGGAGCAATGGATGAAAACTAATCAAGGAGAGACGCAACCTAGCACTAAGGAGAATAATTAATACGTGGAACAACTTTCCTCCAGTAGTTTTGAATGCTCCAACACTGGAAGTTTTTAAGAAGAGATTGGACTATTTGTCTGAAATGGTATAGGGTTTCCTGCCTAAGCAGGGAGTTGAACTAGAAGTCCTCCAAGGTCCTCTCTAACTCTATGGTTCAGTATTCTATATGGAATCCAAGAACATTCTGGACCTTCTTGCTTTTTATTTTTATTTTTTATGTGTTACATATTTAAAAATCAAACCCATCTGCCATGAGTTAGCCAGCTATGGCAATTGTCTAGATTGATCATTTCTGAGATAACTGCCAGAAACCTAACTTTCAGCCTTGGTCCATATTTTAATTATTTTTTTTAAGTACAATAGCAATAGCACTTAGATTTATATACCACTTGACAATGCTTTACAGCCCTCTTAAAGCGGTTTACAGAGTCAGCATCTTTCCCCCAACAATCTGGGTCCTCATTTTATCCATCTTGGAAGGATGGAAGGCTGAGTCAACCTTGAGCCTGGTGGGATTTCAATTGCCAAATTGCAGGCAGCAGAAGTAGCCTGCAGTTCTGCACTCTAACCACTGTGCCACCACAGGGTAAATGATCTATCAGATGCCAAAAGAGGTGTCTTCCAGTGCTTTGATGCCCTTGGGAACCATGTGAGGTATTCCAAGTTCAAGAAGAACTCTAAATATTTCCAGTGGGTATTACTTTCAGTTTTCCAACATCTCCATGATCGCTCTGACCCATTTATTAGTAATTTGTTAATCAAACAAACATTCCAAACTTGCTCCTATGACAATATCATGAGGTCCTTTGGCATCAAAACATCCAAGAACAGTTCCTTTAAGCTCTACAGGTTAACTTCTTAAGCACTATAAAGGAGCTGGGAACTTTACTCCAGTTGGAGAGATGCATCTGGCACTTTTTAATTTTTAAAACTTTTTTTTCCTCCAATAGTCACAAGAGATGTAACAGGAGATGTAACAGTGGTGGTGATGACAGTGATGTCACCAGAGGGAGTAGGACTACATTGCATTGCAGGAGACTTTTTATTTTGTGTTTTGAAGTCTTGGGGTTTAATCGAATCATGTACAGTCTGTCCAAATGACTAATGTTGTGCATGTAGTTTTCCCATAATGAATCAGAATATTTAACTTTCTTTGAGCCAGTTTCTCAGCTCATCTAGAATATATATGATGCTGTCTTGTGTATTTCCCCTATTCTCATAAGAAATTATAATCACTTCCTCTTCCAAAGTAGTGCCGACAGGTAAACAAAGAAGGCTCAGCCACTTGTACTTAATGCTGTCTCTCATATACAGTAGCAATCTTTGATAGAATAAAATGTGCTTGTTAAATTATGTTTAACTATCTTCCAATGACATAATCAAATGGAAAAGGATGCAGAGCTGGCAATCTTTAAATTAGTTTTTTATATACCTAGTTATATTTACTTTCCTCTGGAGTATCAGCCAGAATCAATGCACATAAAGCTCAACACTACCATATCACTTGAGGAATGTTAGCTCCTATGTAGCAATGATGCCAGCAAACCTCAGGATGGTTGCTCTAACACTGTCTTGTTATTCTGCAATGCCTTTGACTTCGGCACACAGTGGAAATAAGCTTGCAAGTTAAATTAGAAATGAATAAGGAGTTAGACAATAATCATTTTTTTTGCCTTGACAGATTAACCATAGTTCCATGACTCTATTGGCAGCATTTCTTTCTTCGCATTCAACAACAACTATATTTACGTTGACATATCTGCACAATCCTTCTTTACATATACTTTGTCAAGGGGTTTCCCTCTCTCTTTTGACTATGGAGATTCTCAGTCATCCAGGTCATGGTTGTCGCAGGGGTGCTTTTCAAGAGGCAATTGGACTTTCTGGTTTTTCTTTGAAGATGTTTCACATCTTATCCAAGAAGCTTCTTCAGTTCTGAGCTGAAGAAGTTTCTTGGATGAGAAGCAAAACACCTTTAAAGAAAAACCAGAAAGTCCAGTTGAAAAAGCACCCTTGGGAAATGTTCCCTTTTTTTTGACAGTAGGGAACTGGTGTCATTCCAAAATGCAGACCAGTGCATCAGTCTCTATTCCATATTCCAGAAATATCTCCTGTTTTTTTAAACTGTTCTTATTCAATTTAATAAAAGAGAATTAGCCACAAAGATTCTTCTTCTTTGAAGAATATCATTTTGTCTCGTCCACAGATTCTGTGAAGAATTTCAAATTTAGTCTCAGGTCTGCTAGATATAAACAAATATTACCTAAAACTAAAGCTATGAGATACCTCCAGCTTGGCAAAATATGTGGGAAAACCCCAGAAAGTTGGATTAGAATGCAGATGGAAATCTGGCCAGACAAATTGACAAGGGAGTTGAGCTGACCAATGGCTAGATGTAAGCAGACAGACAGACATCAGGTGCAAAATACAAGTAGGCCGAGAATTCTGCTTTTCTCTTAGAAAAGAACCAAGCCAGAATAAATAATGGTCTAGGCTGAAGCCTACAGTAATCTTTGAAGAAAGGATGGTCAATTTTCCTTCTGCAGTTGCTCAGCATTTGTCCATTTTATGCCAGTGTTATCAACACTGACTGGCAGCAGTTCTTCAAGGTTTCAGGAAAGAGTTGTTGCAATCTCACCTGAAGATTCCAGACATTTAAAGATGAATTAGTGTGTTCTTTTCTCCTTTATCAGAAACCCTCTTTCATTTGTTTCATTTCCAGCATGAGGATCACCCTCCCTGCTATTATCTTCCAACTTGAAATTTGCATGCAAATTATGCTTGTTTTGGAAACCTCTCTTGGATTTGTACAGCCTCACCTATTCTGGGTCTCCTACTAATTAATCCATCTTCATTACTGCTTTATCAGGGCCTTTCCTGTCCCTTCTTGTTCGTCCTCTCTTAACATCTCTCAGGAAGATATAGCTGAAACAGCACAAGTAGTAATTTGAGCCTCAGCAGAAATATGGTTCGGCAATTCCTTTTCTCACACATTCACTTTTGATCATGTGCATATATCTCCACACCCTTGCACAATACATAATGTTTGGTCAACCATAACTTACAGCTCCACACTTCTCACAATCTTTTTTGGGATCTTATTTGACCCACGTGTCAAGAAGACATGTCAAAAACGTGGGGTTTTGTGTCCATTATTTCAATATCTATTTTAAGTTATTCTAGATTACTCTTACTGGATATAATCACCAAGATAAAGTCCTCACTTTAAATTCCAGGAGCCGTTATATTTTAAAATTGAAAAGAGTTTTCCCTAGCACCACAAGAATAAGCTGCTGGCAATGTTCTGCATCTAGATCTTCATCATGCTTATTTAATATTGCTTTGATTATTGGTGAGGTCAAAAACTGGTACAATGCAATCTGTTTCATCCCAATCAGTTTGGAAAAACAAAAACTTTGCAGAAAAATCAGGCAGTTCTGTGAAAGTATGCACACATAATTGAACCCACATATTATGCGTATGACAGATATATAGCTATTACTATGTATTATTTGGCATTGGGGGGATGGTGGGAAAATATTAATAATCTGCTACAGGATGACAGTGCTTTTCCATTACTGACTGCCTATGAGAGTTGTGTAACAGGGAAGTAAGCTTCTCTATTTCTTGTCTAGCAAAATTACATTCTTGGCACATTAAATTTAACCTTCCTCTGCCAATTACCTTGAGGGCGGTAGCTTAAAATTACTACATTTGTTCAAAATGGGGCCTATCAGCACCACTCCCTCCTATCAGGTAGCTTTACTTTCTAGTTTTATTGGGACGTTTAGATGGGAGTTGCCCTGGAAGATCCCTTTATCACAGCTGGACATCTCCATTCCGGCTTTTCTGAATGGTTGCCAATGGCATTAGCAATAAGGGATTGTTGAAGGCTCTGTCTTCTTTCATTAATGGTGAGAATCAGCACCAGTGACAGAAATAAGGGAGATTATTATCTACTTATTGTGTAAACAAAGGTAAACTTATAAAGTTTCTACTCTTGTCAGAAAGTTAGGGCTTCCACCATCACCAACAACATAGTAAAGCCAGGTACTGTACTATTTGTACAAGTTGAAAAGACTGATAGAGATAATGTAGGCAACAGCTTAAGGCAGGGGTCCCCAACCTCCGGTCTGCAGCATGCTAACAACCAGGCTGTGCAAACAAGTGAAGCTCCATCTGTGGGATGGAGACAGCATGCAAAACTATTCCCCCCTTTGGTCCATGAAAAAACCTTTCTCCATGAAACTGGGTCCTAGTGCCCAAAAGATTGGGGACCATTGGCTTAAGGTACTATGTTTCCCTCCCAAAAAAGACAGGGTCTTATTTTCTTTTGACCTCCCCCAAATAAGCATTTGGCCTTATTTTCAGGGAGGTCTTATTATTTTTGAGGTGCAGGAGGTGGCAGGCATGGTCACCTCATGGCTGCTGTTGTGTTGCAATGTTTTTGGGAGGGTTTTTGGGGGGAGCGCTTATTTTAGCGCATGTGCTCAAAAGCCTGATTTGGCTGATCATCTGGGGAAGTCTTATTTTCAGGGAAACAGGTTATCAACCATGATGACAATATACTGTAGATGTTGCATCCAACTCAGAATACAGGCAGTGTCTCAAGAAAATTGATTTGGCACTAGTATCCTCATATTTGCCCCTGCAATTAATCAAATATGTTATGGTAAAATAAGTTTGCCTCAACTTCTAAGTTTTCCTTGGGTCTTCAGGAAAATGAACATGCAACAAGAGTGAGACAAATGGTCCTATTATAGTCGCATCTAAATGTATAGCTAGTTATGAACAAATGAGTTCTCAGAATTTCTCCAGGTGAAGAAGAAATTTCCCAACAGGTAGTGAGAGTATGAAGATCCTCAAAATGCCTTCCTTTTGGAATGGAAGGAGGTCATCCATTGTCTTCCCTTGGGATTGAATGGAAGCATGGGAAAGCAGGAGATTTGAAAACTGCTGGGATTATATTATGTAAAACAGGATGCCTTGAGCAACTGATAATTAAAGAAGCGTAAAAAATTCCCACTCCTCACATGAAAATGTTACCAATTTTTTTTTGTCTCCTTTGCAAGAAATTTCAGAAGCAAATTTTGTTTTATCAAATTGAAACAGAACTGATAGGGAAAAGTAAATTTATCTGCTCAACATCTTCCATGGGTTAAGTAGCTGTGGTAATTCTCTGGATTGATCAACCCTGAGATAACTACTAGGAATCTAATTTTTAGCCATGGTCAATTCAGTAGAAAAATATTTTTAGATTTAAACTTTCAGTTGTAATTAATATTCTCAAGAACCTGAACTGTGCAGATGCTACCTGAGGTATTTCCCTGAAAGCATGGGGGTGAATCAAGAACTGCATAACTGTATTAAACATTCCGCCATCAAGTCAATATATCCCCTGTCTTTTTCTTTCTTTAATACCCAACATTTGAGTGAGGAAATCTAAAGAAAAGTTTTAGATATGATTACTTCAGAAAGAGTACAGTTCCTTGGAAGATTTAGGCGCCTGCTCTCTTTGATCCCAGCTGAGTTATAATAGTTATAATATTATAATATAATATAAGAAAAAAATATAGTTTTAATTCATTTCTCATCCAACTTACCATGAGGTGACTTTAATTGAGTGTTCTCATTATCATAGACAAGAAGGTGATCCATAGGTTTCAAAACATGCAAATGGTAAGGATATGAAAGCGATCCTTGATGACCACTTTAAAAATACCATGGCCCATTCAACTCTACTGAAAATAACATAGGGCCACCCAGAATTTAAATCTGATTTAATTTTCTTGATGTTTTATGATCTACGGAGAAGAGGGGGGGAGAGTGGGGGGAGAATGAATACCTGAAGTTTATGTTTATATATAAAAGCATCAAGTTTAAAATCCAACTACAGATGGGGAAGGCAAGAGCAGAAGAGGATAGGTGGGATCTGTTGTTACTCGATCAACCATCTCCACTGTGATACTCCCCCATTTGGGGCCCAAGCTAAGTGGCAGAGCCAGGATGGTTGGGCTGACCTCACATGGGGGTGGGGGGTGGGTTGGAGATGATCCAGAGGGCAGGTGGAATGGCAGGGAAGGCCCTTCTCTCCACTAGCTCGAATAATCAGGCCAACAGGTATTACAGCATTCCTCCTCTGCCAGCCCGTGTGGGATGCACCAATTCTAGTGGGATGAGATAGTCCCTCAAGTATCATGAACTCATGCCATGAAGGGCTTTAAAGGTGATTACCAACACCTTGAATTGCACCCAGAAGCAGACTGGCAACCAATGCAACCAATGGTGCTACATGAGCCATCCTTCAGGCCCCCAGAACTGCCCCCAGTGTTGCACTCCGAACCAGCTGTCGCTTCCAAGTGCTCTTCAAGGTTGTCTATTGTAGACGACTCTTGTTTTTACATCTGGGGCTGGTTTTTGATTTGCTTAAATTGTTTTGGAGGGCTTTAGCTGTTTTGTATCATTGGCTGGTGCCATGTGGTTGTGATCATCTATTGGTGGTTTCTGATATGTTTTTTTATGTATTTCATTCTGGCTCTCTATTTCTAGGACATATTTCTTCCTTATTGGGAGGTCCCATATCCTAATCTTCTGCTTCATAAATTCCACAAAGTCTAATCATTTTATCTTCTCTTAATATCTCCCCTCTATTTCCTTTTTATGGAATTTCTTATATAGTACTGCCTTCCCCCACTTATAACTTTTTACAATTAAAGATCTTTGTAGCCAGTCTATTACTCTCCACCTGTTTGTACCAAACTTTAACTCCATCATGACCATTCAAGTTCCAATAAATGGTAGCCTGTCCATGATGGGAATAGGAACTACATACAGTATCTGAAAGATCTTGGTCTGATTTAGGGTTCTTCCTTCCATTCACATAAATGGATATGTATGTATGTATGTATGTATGTATGTATGTATGTATGTATGTATGTATGTATCTATAATTGTTCCAGAACACCCTGTTAGGGCCCCAATTAAGGGAGGAGACATACTGTTTCCTTTTCTGCCTTTTGGCTCATCACCAGAGACCATCTAGACAGAAAGCCATGAGTTCCGTTGTGTGATTTTTTAAATATGTGTGTTAGTTTTATGAGCTGATTATTGATCAGCTAATAATAATACTAATCCTCCTGTCTCAGCTGATGCAATGGGAGAGCATGGCTTGGCTGAATGGCTAAAGGTTCTTGCCTGATATGCAATACAACCAGTTCGAATCCCAGTAAGGGTATGGCTAGCTGATGAGAGCTAAAAAGCTCGAAATAGATCTATACTAGTCTCTCTGATTTATTTATTGATCAGCTCATAAAACTAACACATATATATGTATATATATATAATGGGTTTAAAACTTTGACTTTTTAAAAATACCCACCACTCACACTGAATGTTTTTGTGCTGTGCTAATATTTTTGAGGTGTTTCATATTCCTTTTGAATACCTGACTTTTAAATATTTGTGCTTTTCATTGACTGTTTCCCATTTCTTGTTTTTAATTCCGCCTTCAGTGCTTTTTGACCTCATAATCTTTCCATGCATGACATCACAATTGATTGCTGTGGAAAGGCCCTCAATATCAAACAAGTGTCATGGGCAAAGGTTACCTGCAGAAGAGAGATAGACATTTCATGGGGAAAAATCCATTAATACATAAATATAGTCTGATAGGAAATATCATAGTATCTTTTTTCAAAATCAGCTGCATAACTTTAAAGGGAAATATTCAAGTTTGATGAGACCCTATCTATTTCCCTTATCTTCCCTTTCAGTAGTAATTGAAGGTTTATACACACAAAGAGAGTTTATGCACATAGACACACACAAACACACGTATTGCCTTATAGAATCTATTGTGCATTTCCAAAACTAATCTGAACTAATCCAATCCAATCCTGTTTGCAATTCTCCCAATTCTTTACAAACATTTTTTTTTAATTTAAGCACCCTATCCCCAGTGATATGGAAAGATATGCAATCCTTTCATAACACGGAGACATTTTACTTGTCTCACCTCAGGGATCAGGCACGGTAACCAAATGCTGTGCATTGCCACTTCATAATCCTGCCAAAATCTGTTCTTTTGCATTGACCTAACTACATTTCTTTTTGCATAGGGAAGCAATAATGATATTCTTCCAATTTCAGTCACAGGCTGAATACAAACATGTTGTAACTCCCACAGCTAGTGCATGTCTTTAGTTAAATTTCCCTTTAGTTACATGTACTTGCTATTTGCTTCTCCTCTATCCTTCAACATATAGCAATAGCACTTAGACTTAAATACCGCTTCATAGTGCTTTACAGCCCCCTCTAAGTGGTTTACAATATAACCTTTCCTGTAAGACATATTTTGAACAGAGTATGGATAATACACTCATTTTCTCAAAGGTATACTACCTGCAAGGAATTCTTAGGTCAGGTATTAGCAAAATACATGCAAGTTCACTGTTGAGATCACCATGGGACTCCTATTAGTAAATCATACAACATTGTTCTAAAAGGAATTTTAACGCCTATGGATAATAATAAGAAACAACTACTCCTCTATTACTAAACTAGTAATCATTTCATCTGGCAAGTTGTTTTATCAGTCATCCCTGCTGTGATAGTAATTAAATTCCACTGTGGTTGTTACCGAAGGGCAATGGAAGATACAGGAGGATTCTATCAAAGAAAGAGAAAGTGGTATATCTCTGAAAAAAACTAAGACCACCATCAATGTCCACATGTCTATTATACCAATAGCAATAGCACTTAGACTTATATAACACATCAGAGTGCTTTTACAGCCCTCTCTAAGTGGTTTACAGAGTCAGCATATTGCCCCCAACAATTTGGGTCCTCCTTTTACCAACCTCAGAAGGATGGAAAGGCGGAGCCAACTTTGACCTCCTGCATGTGCCCAGTGAGTTAGCCTGCAGTACTGCATTCTAACCAGCTATTCTCCAAAGCACTTGAGAGTAGAACAAGAAGCAATTGGTGGAAACTAATCAAGGAGAGAAGAAATTTAGAACTAAGGGAAAATTTCCTGACACTTAAAACAATTAATCAGTGGAACAACTTGCCTCCAGACGTTGTAAATGCTCCAACACTGGAAGTTTTAAAGAAAATATTAGATAACCATTTGTCTGAAGTGGTGTAGGGTTTCCTGCCTAAGCACAGGGTTGGACTAGAAGACCTCCAAGGTCCCTTCCAACTACGTTATTCTAACCACTGTGCCACCTTGGCAGGGGTGGGTTGCTGCCAGTGTTGCTGCCAGTTTGCTTTGCATGTGTGCTCAGTTGCGCATGAATGAAAAAATGATTCAAAGCGGGCAGCGGTGTCTAGGGAACTAGTTCAGGGGCATGGCCAGCCTGCTGTCCCTACCAATTCGGCAACCCAGTCCCAATTTCCACCTCTGCACCTCAGCTCTTATATCACTATAATTTTCATTCAAGTCCCTGAATTCTTTTTCTAACTCTCACCCCAGTTTTATCTCAAATCATTTCATTGCTCTTGTTAATTCCATTCACTCTCTGGAGATGCCCTGTTCAGCTCTCTTCACTCACTTCCATTTTTTGTAATATTCCACCAAGTTCAGTATTTTCCCTCTCCTTTTAAAACTCCTTGCTCTCTGGCTATACTTTTTCTTTTTGCAACTATCTTGTTCTTTCTATACATGTGCTACAGTGTCTTTTTCTCATCCTCATTTTTTTTTCAGAATTCTATTACATGCATCTTTCTCAACTACTATTAGTTACTATTTTTCACATCATCATTGCAAGCAGTGGGGGGGGCGGAGATAGGACAGATGCCTCCTGCAGCAATGGAGTGCGGGGGAGCCCATGTTTTCAACCTAAATGGCCTCCTGCAGAACCCTGCTGGCCGTAATAGGGCGCAGGGGAGTTCCATTCCCTGTTTTGGCCAGCAGAGTGCTGCAAGAGGCCATTCAGGGTGAAAATGGGGTGGGTGGGCTGAATGAGTGCCCCCATGCCCCATTTTGGCTGCCAGAGGCACTGCGGGCCAGTCCTTTGCTATTTCCAGGCTGGTCCCATAGGTCAGATTTAAGCACCCCATAGGCTGGATGCAGCCTGTGGGCCTTGAGTTTGACACCCCTGATCAAGAAGTAGTTGTGACTTTAGAAGGACTTCTAAGCCCTTCTCTTACAGGGAAAGCATGCCCCCCCCCCATTCAGAGTCCTATTGAAGCTGACAATCAATCAAAGGGAGTGAAAGGTTACAAAGTGTAAGGTGCAAAATGTGGTAACTACATAATCTCCACTTGAATAAGTAGCTGAGACCATGTGGCACTGACTTTGATTCATTTGCAGAATATTAACAGACATGTCTTAGGTATTGCTTATTACCTCCGCAGCGGTAAATTCTCTCCAATTTCTGCACTGATTCTAACTTTTATCACCTTCCCAATCTGGTGAATCTGACTACAGATGAATCTGCTACAATGTCTAGAGTTTTTAGAAGTTGAGGACAAGCATCTCCTAAGATAATGGATAGAGGAAAGATTGGAATCAGCACAGATGCCTTCTTTACTGAATCACAACTTGGTATAAGAAGAGACTAATACAGCCTTGAGTTTTCTTGGTAGAACTTACTCTCCAGAGAAGCCCAGCTAAAGCCTAGCTTGCAGGCATTTAAGAGGCAACTGAAAACCTTTTCAACTTAGTTTTAGATATTGCACGCTAGTTTACTGCTCGCTGTGCCAGCTCGGCCTCTTAGCTTTCGTTGGTTTTTTTTTCCTGTTTCCATTCTATATTATTGATATGCCGCCGTGGGCAGAATCTTTCTCTGAAGAGCAACTAATACATTCAAAAATAAAATGAAGTTTTTAATGCACTAGCTATTAACAAAGCCCCAAGAAAACTACAAAGCCAAAGCAGAGTACTGAAATAAGAAAGACATCTGCCAATTGTGTTTGCCTGATTAGAATCTGAAAACAAGATAAAATGGATGAGTTTTGCCCTACACAATAGCTAAGCAAAATTCTTCCCATCTGAATTTTCCTCCAATTTTTCAATTCTGATTTAAAGGCTGAATCAAATGGGAACTATAGATTTAAAATAGTCTGATAGTCAAATATTTTATTCTTAACATATATTTTGTCAACTTTGCCAACAAATGGTTACAGAGAACTTTGTCACAATTCTCTAACTATTTTAACTCCATATAAAGTTCTGCATGAAGCCCATTTAAATATTTTAAACATTACATCTCCATGATCACTAGTCCAAAGATAATTTCCTTTTTATTTAACACATCAACCATTCATCTATTAAATGAGTCTTTTGGGCATCTTTCTAATCATTCCGCTACAATGAACTGATCCTGATATAACATGGTTGGATTACAGGTACAAGCTTGATACCTTGCCATTTTGCTTTGTGGCCAATGGCCACCTTGGAACTGATCAGAGTGAGAAGTTCACACTGAATGCAGAAAATCAGTCCTTGTTGTTTTGCACGTCAAATTTTCAATTATTAAAAAAAATCAAAGGAAATCTATGCTTTCCTTAATATATGATTTTTAGTGTAATGATACCAACAATATAACCTTTCCAGTAAGACATATTTTGAACAGAGTATGGATAATACACTCGTTTTCCCAAAGATATACTACCTGGCAAGGAATTCTTAGGTCAGGTATTAGCAAAATGCATGAAAGTTCACTGTTGAGATCACCATGGGACTCCTATTAGTAAATCATACAACATTGTTCTAAAAAGGATTTTTACGCCTATGGATAATAATAAGAAACAACTACTCCTCTATTACTAAACTAGTAATCGTTTCATCTGGCAAGTTGTTTTATCAGTCATCCCTGCTGTGATAGTAATTAAATTCCGCTGTGGTTGTTACAGAAGGGCAGTGGAAGATACAGGAGGATTCTATCAAAGAAAGAGAAAGTGGTATATCTCTGAAAAAACTGAGAAAGACCACCATCAATGTCCACATGTGTATTTTACCAATAAGCAATAGCACTTAGACTTATATACCACTTTACAGTGCTTTTACAGCACTCTCTAAGTGGTTTACAGAGTCAGCATATTGCCCCCAACAATCTGGGTCCTTTACTTTACTTTTACTTTACTTTATTTTCAATTTATATACCGCCCTTTTCACCAAAAGGGACTCAGGGCAGTGCACAGAAAGATAAAAAACCCCACACAATATACAAAATTTAAAAAACAATTAAATCAATAAGACTGTGCTAAAATTGAATAAATAGTTAAAAACATAAATAACGAATTAAAAGTCCCTAATCTATGTCAGGCCGGCAAGACGAAAGAAATGAGCTTTTACCATCCGACGGAAGAGACGTAGGTCCGTGATGGTACGGATATCGGGGGGGAGGTCATTCCAGAGTGTCGGACCCGCCACAGAGAAGGCTCTCCCGCTGGGGGTCGCCAGTCGGCATTGACCGGCTGACGGCACCCTGAGAAGGCCAACTCTGTGAGAGCGGACAGGTCGAAGGGAGGAATGTGGTAGGAGGCGGTCTATCAAGTAACCAGGACCCGAGCCATGGAGCACTTTGAAGATGGTAACTACAACCTTGAAGCGCACCCGGAAGACCACAGGCAGCCAGTGCAGCTCGCGCAGGAGAGGTGTTACGTGGGAGTAACGAGAGACTCCCAGAATCCCCCGCGCGGCTGCATTCTGCACTAGCTGGAGCCTCCGGGTGCACCTCAGGGGGAGCCCCATGTAGAGGGCGTTGCAGTAGTCTAGGGGGGAAATAACAAGGGCTTGAGTGACCATGCATAGGGCATCTAGATCTAGAAAGGGGCACAACTGACGTATCAGGTAGACCTGATAGAAGGCCCCCCTGGCCACGGCTGTCACATGGTCGTCTAAGGACAGCCGTGAGTGCAGGAGGACACCCAAGTTGCGATCCCTTTCCGCGGGAGCCAATGACTCGCCCCCGATAGCCAACGATGGAGTTAGTTGGCTATATCGAGATGCCGGGAACCACAGCCACTCGGTCTTGGATGGGTTGAGTTTGAGTTTGTTCCTCCCCATCCAGAGCTACATGGCCTCCAGACACTGAGACAGCACTTCATCGTTGGGGTGGCCAGGGGTAGAAATGTACAGCTGCATGTCGTCAGCGTACTGATGGTATTCTACCCCAAAGCCACGGATGATTTCACCCAACGGCTTCATGTAGATGTTAAACAGGAGGGGTGAGAGAACCGAACCCTGAGGTACCCCACATAAAAGGGGCCTCGAGGTCGATCTCTGCCCTCCTGTCAATACACACTGCGACTGGCCAGAGAGGTAGGAAGAGAACCACTGCAATACAGTGCCTCTCAGTCCCAGCCCCTCCAGCCGGTGCAGGAGGATACCATGGTCGATGGTATCAAAAGCCGCTGAGAGGTCTAATAGGGCCAGGACAGAGGAGCAACCTCTGTCTCGGGCCCTCCAGAGATCATCAACCAACGCGACCAATGCCGTCTCCGTGCTGTGCCCGGGACGGAAGCCAGACTGGCGCGGGTCTAGATAGACAGTTTCCTCCAGGTGTCGGGAGAACTGTTGAGCTACCACACTCTCTACAACCTTAGCCAGAAAGCTAAGGTTGGAGACTGGACGGTAGTTGGCCAATAATGCTGGGTCCAGGGAGGGCTTCTTGAGGAGGGGTCTCACCACCGCCTCTTTCAAGGTGGCCGGAAGAGACCCCTCACTCAGAGATGTATTCACTATCTCCTGGAGCCAGCCTCGTGTAACCTCCCGGGAGGCCAGTACTAGCCAGGAGGGACACGGGTCCAATAAACATGTGGTAACATTCAGTCATCCCAACAACCTGTCCATGTCATCAGGAGTCACAAAGTCAAAGTCCTCCCATAAAACGGTCTCAAGACCTGCCCCCGATTGCCCGCCCGGATCTACCTCATTGGAGATCAGCTCGCTCCGGATCTGAGCGACTTTGTCCAGCAGATATTGACCGAACTCCTCAGCACGACCCTCTAAAGGAGCTTCCCGTGACCCCTGTTGCAGAAGGGAGCGGGTTACTCTGAACAGGGCGGCAGGGCGGTTATCTGCGGATGCGATAAGGGCGGCGAGATAGTTACGTTTTGCCGCCCTTATCGCCACGAGGTAGGTCCTTAAGTGGGACATAGCACATGTTCGATCAGATTCGGCACGAGTGGATCTCCAGATACCCTCCAGGCATCTCTTGCGTCTCTTCAATGCCCTTAGCTCCTTGGAGAACCAAGGGGCCAGGGCAGATCGGCGACGCGTGAGAGGCCGCAAGGGCGCGACCCGATCCAGGGCCCCAGCGGCCGCGTTATTCCAGGCAGCCACCAGGACCTCAGTCGAGTTGTGGGTCAGGGTTCCCGGTATTGGCCCAAGCTCCGCCTGGAATCTCTCCGGATCCATCAGGAGCCTGGGGCGGAACCATTGTGGAATATCCGGTTCTGCCTCCCCGCGGTGGGGTGTAGCGGTTGGGAAGTCTAGTCGCAGGAGAGAGTGATCTGACCATGACAGGGGAGTGATTGTTAAATCCCCTACTCCCAGATCACTCCTCCACTGGTCGAAAAATAAACACAAGATCCAGCGTGTGGCCTCCGGTATGGGTGGGGCCCTGAATTACTTGGGTCAGGTTCATGGCCGTCATGGAGGCCATGAACTCAGAGGTTTCACCTACCGATGGCAGATTAAAGTCCCCCATGACTAAAAGCCTGGGGGTCTCAACTGCCATCTCGGCCATCACCTCGAGAAGCTCGGGCAGGGCTGCTGAGACGTAGCGGGGAGCCAGGTACACAATCAGCAAGCCCAATTGCCTCCCAAGGCCCCACTTCACACCCAAGGCCGGCGATCTGCGGCACAGCGGTCTCCCTCGGAACTAGGCCTCATTTTACTCACCTCAGAAGGATGGAAGGCTGAATCAAATTTGACCCTGGTGAGATTCAAACTGCCAAATTACAGGTAGCCGGCAGTTAACAGAAGTAGCCTGCAGTACTGTATTCTAACCACTGACCCACCATGGCTCTAGTGAAGTTATTGGTATTGCCTTAGATCAAGTGCTAATTTCTTAGCACTATGACAATACCACTAGAGTGCAGCTCAGTTCTTATTCAATTATAAGTGCACCTGAAAACCAGGACCTTATCCATACAAACCTAGGATTAAGTTTAAAGTTTAATTTTACTAAATTCAATAGAACTCATTTTGGGTTAAATGTGCCCAGAAATTTGTTCCAAACCATCACTATTTAATCCCATGGTGTCCAAACCTTTTGCAAGGAGGGCCAGATTTGGGGAGGTAAAAATGTGTGGGGCCAACCATTCAGCCTGACATTCTTTGAACCATTAATATTAAATGCAACTGAACTATTTTATGAAAGACTAAACAAATAACTCCAGTGGGGAGAAGAGACTGTGGGCCACTCGAAATTTGAAAATGGGCCGCAATTGGCCCCCGGGCTGGACTTTGAGCATGTCTAATTTAATCCATTAAGATTTAAGCCTGTGCTTAAATTGTTTAATTCAAGATGATGAAAACATGTTTAGCATGATGCTAAAGTTAACAGTGCTTATCAAGCAAAAGACACTGCAGTTTTAAAAGCACACTGGAAATCCAGGAATTCAGAGGATCAAAGAGTTGCTATCCATTCCTCATAAATGCTGCAGTTACTAAGTTGCCATGAATGGAAACCCATACATAGTACATAAACGTAATGTTGTTTACCTCTTTCACTTATGATGATATTTTGAATAAATATAGTTATAAACTTGCATAGCTTTTGCAGAGGGCCGTAAAAATGGAAGCATATATATTACATTAAGGAGGAAGGAGCTGTATCTCATTTAAAACACATAACCACATAATTTTGTAGATATGTATCTATGGAGAGATATATCTATCTATGAACAATGAAATTGCCCCAAAATTAAAAAACCTTCTGGCAATGTATCTGTAAACACAATCAGCCTATAATCCAATAAAGAGATTCTGTTTTGAATTAATGTGAATTACTTTTCTGTTTGGCTTTATACATCTAGAACTTTTCATTTAAACTATTTTCTGTTTTATATATATATATATATATGAATGAAAATGCAATTTTAGTTGACTATACATTCTAACTTGGAAAAGATGACTCTTTGGAGGGAGGTGAAAGAATATATGGAATTGCAGAATGCACAAATATATTCATACACATACCTGCAAATATGAAGAAAAGAAAAGAAAAAAGAAAAGAGAGAAAAGAAACCATTTATCTTGTCTGAAATACATTGCATTTTTAAAAGAATCCAATACTTCAATCCTTTTTATGATTCTGATAATGAGATTAAAAGCTGTGTTATTAAATGCAATGCAAAGCTGTGTTATTAAGTGCAATGATTTTATATACTAATAAAAAGTAGAATGAGCCATTTGTTAAATTTAGATCATTTAAAACAAAAGTCTGCCAATGACAATCTTTTATTTATAATTCATTAATTTACTATTTAACAAGGATTTTTTTCCTCACATAAAAGCTGTTATAAGACAAATTCAATTCTTTGAAATGTGTCCTGATTTGAACATAGATTTGAAGGTATGTTGAATTTGTAATATTTATTGAAGGGACAGGTTTAAAATCACATTTTTCAGGATGGTTGATTATTTGTCACAATAATCTTTATTGTGTAGTTGTCAGTGCCACAAATTTCATTCATATCGCAGCCCAAATTATCAAACCTAAAAACTGTTTTTTTTTAAAATATATTTTAAAGTAATATAATTTAAAGAAGGTTTTCTCAACTTCAATAATTTTAAGGCTTGTGGACTTCATGCTAAGGTCAAGAAACACTGATATATTCTTATCTGCAAATAGTTTGTGAGGGCTGTCTCAGGAATGCACTTTGGTTCATAATTTGTCTGTATCTTCCTTTTGGATTTTAGGGATCAAGTCTAATCCATTCTCTTAGTCACAGATTTTGTCCCAAAGATACCGAATAATGTTAAAAAAACCTGTTTTCATAAATGTGTTTTAAAGAAAATTATAAAATTAATCAAACAGTGAATTGCAGATAGGATAGGGTAGGGTTGGGTAGGGTGGAATAGGGTAGGGTAGGGTAGGGTGGAATAGGGTAGGGTAGGGTAGGGTAGGGTGGAATAGAGTAGGGTAGGGTAGGGTTGGGTAGGGTGGAATAGGGTAGGGTCAGGTAGGGTAGGGTGGAATAGGGTAGGGTAGGGTTGGGTAGAGTGGAATAGGGTAGGGTAAGGTAGGGTAGGGTTGGGTAGGGTGGAATAGGGTAGGGTAGGGTTGGGTAGAGTGGAATAGGGTAGGGTAGGGTAGGGTTGGGTAGGGTGGAATAGGGTAGGGTAGGGTAAGACAGAAAAGAAAAGAAAAGAAAAGAAAAGAAAAGAAAAAAGAAAAAAGAAAAGAAAATAGTATATTGACCAAGTGTGATTAGACACACAAGGAATTTGTATAATAATAATAATAATAATAATAATAATAATAATAATAATAATAATAATAATAATAATAGTAGTAATAATAGTAATAGTAATAGTAATAGTAATATTAGTAGTAATAACAATAGTAATAACAATAACAATAACAATAACAATAACAACAACAACAACAACAACAACAACAACAACAATAATAATAATAATAATAATAACCATCATCATCATCTTTATTGTCATTGTACTAAAATTACAATGAAATTGGTTTTAACTTCACTGGTGCAAAATTATAATAGAAACAAAAAAAGAGAGAAAAGAAAAAAGAAAAAACTAGCATGTGCATGGAGTGATTGCGGTTGAATTTAAAAGTCTCACAGCCCATGGATAGAAGCTACCTTTAAACCTGTTTGTTCTGCTGGCTATACTTTGATATCTTCTGCCTGATGGTAGACGTGCAAAGAGATACCAACCAGGGTGTGAATCATCTATGAGAATCTCCCTTACTCTGCTAAAGCAGCGAGATCTGGCGATGTTATCCAGTGATGTCAGAGAGCAACCGATGGTTTCTTGTGCCAAATTGATCACTCTCTGTAGTGCTTTCCTCTCCGCAACTGTTAAACCAGCATACCACACCGTGATACAATATGTAAGGACACTTTCTATGGTGGACCAATAGAAAGAGGACATCAGCCATTGTTCCATCTGATTTTTCCGCAGGACTCTAAGGAAATGAAGTCTCTGTTGGGCTTTTCCAATCACCAGAGACGTGTTGCTTTTCCAGGTGAGATCTTGGCTAATAAGCACTCCTAAAAATTTAAAAGAGGAAACCCTCTCCACACAGCCCCACTCAATATACAGTGGGGCAGGTTCCTCTCTGTGCTTCCGGAAATCTAGCACCATCTCTTTTGTCTTGCTAGTATTTAGATGTAAGTTGTTTCTTGAACACCATGCGGATACCTTCTGGACTGATTCGTCCCCTCCAGTTATGAGACCCACCACCGTTGTGTCATCTGCAAACTTTATTATGATGTTGGATGGATCAGAGGATATGCATTCATATGTATACAGTGAGTAGAGGTAGGGGCTGAGCACACAGCCCTGAGGGGAGCCTGTACTGAGCTTCAGCGTGGAAGATGTAAACTATAAGCTGATAGTTTACAATATGAACCACAGGTAATAGGCCATAGATCATGAATATAAATACCTCTCTTATATTAGATTGATGCCATCATCAATAATTTAAAGACTTACATTTCTAATATGCCAATTTCCATTTATCACTCATTTCTTATTCAGTATTTATTCTCAATATGAAATAGTTCTATAGAATCTCCTGCTTGAGGAGGTCTTGGATTAGAAGACCTCCAAAGTCCCTTCCAACTCTGTTATTCTGTATTAAATAGGAATATATTGTGTAGACATTTATAAAAAGAGGAAAATGCAATTATCACCTTGTAAGTGATGCAACTTTATTATGGCGATCAATATTAATAACTCAACATACTGGAGTTAGTGATATATGGGTAGTAACAAACTCAAACTCAACCCGTCCAAGACCGAGTGGCTGTGGTTTCCGGCACCCCGGTTTAACCAGATAAATCCAACACTGGCCATTGGGGGCGAACATCTTGCCCCCGTGGAGAGGGCGCGAAACTTGGGCGTCCTTCTGGATTCCCGGCTGTCCATGGAGGACCATGTGGCGGCCGTGGCCAGGGGGGCGTTCTATCAGGTTCGCCTGATACGCCAGTTGCGCCCCTTACTAGACCGGGGGGCCCTCCGCACAGTCACTCAAGCGCTCGTGACATCTCGGCTGGATTACTGTAATGCTCTCTACATGGGGCTCCCCTTGAGGTGCACTCGAAAGCTGCAGTTAGTGCAGAATGCGGCCGCGTGGGTGGTTATGGGTGCCTCAAGGCAAGCCCATGTAACACCTCTCCTGCGTGAGCTGCACTGGCTGCCTGTGGCCTTTCGAGTGCACTTCAAGGTGTTGACCACCATCTTTAAATCGCTCCATGGCTCGGGGCCTAGCTATATACGAGACCGCCTCCTGCCCCATACATCCCTTCGTCCGGTCCGCTCCCACAGAGCGGGCCTACTCCGGGTGCCGTCGGCCGGGCAATGCCGGCTGGCGACACCCAGGGGAAGAGCCTTCTCTGTGGCGGGCCCGGCCCTCTGGAACGACCTACCCCCCGACCTTCGCACTACCTCGGACCTCCGCCTCTTCCGCCAACGTCTTAAGACGTACTTATTCCAACAAGCCGGCCTAGGATAGCCCCCCGCGTCTGACTTTTAAATATAAATTATAATTTGGTTACGGTTTTAATAATGGGTTTTAGCACGGGTGAATTAATTTAATATATTTTTAATTGATGTATATTGTATTTATGGTTTTATATAATGCCTGTGCGCCGCCCTGGGTCCTAACAAGGAGAAGGGAGGGGTATAAATTTAATAAAATAAATAAATAAATAAATAAAAATATATGAGTTACATCTCATCTATCACTATTGTCTCAATAATTTTGACTATTTTTAAAAAAATAAAAAATAATATTTTGCCTAACTGCATTACATTAAAAAGTCCTTGTTCCTTTGGGTTGTCCTTACATCACAGACAATAACAGAACCAGGCAAACAGAAAAGATTTGTTATGGATATATGTAACAGGATTTAAGTTAATGGAGGTTCCTCTTTCTTTAATCTGGACAATTCCTTTAGTCAAAATCTAGTACTATGTCATGCTGTGGCATCAAACCCTTTTCAACCATTTGGAATAGTGTGGAGGTAGAAAAAAAATAAGAGAAACTTTTATTAGGGAGCGAAAGGAAAAGATTTTGATTAAGCTGAAAAACAAGTTTCATGCAAAGCTTTGAGCCAACCAGGAGTAACTGAGTAGATCAGAAAGATAACTTTATTGTTTACTATTTATTGTTACAGACAAATAGGAAACCCAGTTGAATGAAATGCAGGAGGTTGAATGAAAAATTACTTTTGAGATAAAAGGGAATTATGCTGAAGAAAAGGGAGCAAGGAAGATGTTACTGGAGTTGAAGAAGATGAGATGAAACCTCTAGAAACAGCTGGACCTGCCACTGAAAATACTGTTTGCAAAAGTCTCTAGATGTTTTAGGTAAGAAAGGTACGTATGTTTGGGTGACCGTGACCAAAAGCGGGAATAAAGCAGAGGTCAAAGTAAGTTTCTGAGGAAACATTCAGTGGAGAGGGAATGAAGTAAGCAATAAACCCTGTTATTGACTGAAGAAGAAAAAAATACAGAGAGAGACAGATGTGCACACAAACACTGAAAGGCCTCAGCCGGGGAGATATACCTTGTTCAGAGAGGGGCATGTGGTGTTGGTGGCCACACTTTGAAAAATGTTGGGGATAAGATCAAAATACATTTGATTTGATTCAAATGTAATTCAAATTTAACTAATGTGTCTGCTTCTTATGAATTTAAGCATTTCCCTCCCTGTTACATTTAAAAGTACAGTTTGGCAGCTATTTTTGGAAAGCTCTGGAGACCAGACGTCAAACTTCAGAAGTTCTCAGGTTCATAATTTGAGAACGCTTTTACGTCTTTCAGAATATCAAGGCAATCCTGAGCACAATGGCTTCTGAGGCATAGTGTGACCTGAAAATTCAAAATGTGCAGCAAGGCATGGTGGTAGTGGTGGGAAGCTTAATTTCATATATTGATTTGAATTAACTCGCCAACTCAACTGCAAGCTTCTAGTTTCTCTTTTTTTCATTTTCTCCACACTGCTCATGATTTTATAATTGATTGCTCTCCTGATGAATTCCAAATGGGTTATCAAAAGAGAAGGAGGCTGTGTCTTTTTGCGTTCAACATCTAGATTGGTTGCAGGCCTCTGGGAGTCTGTGGTCAAATCTAAAGCCAGGGAGAATTCCTGTAACAAGTACAGTCAGAAGGCATAGTTTATTTACACAGGGAAAATTATTGAAATCATGTTGCTCAAGACTGGCCAGGCCTATTTACAAACAGTAATTCTGAGATGAGCAATATACTGGGACTCTCCACTACATCTTTAAAAGCTCCAGACCTATTCCCCCTTCTCCATGCTAAAACTCAGGCCCCACGAGACATGCCACATGAAAGATACATTCCTTTCTTGTTAAATTAAAATCTAATCATACTGTACAGTAAACAAGGCACAAAGAGCTCACTCAAAAATTACGGGATGAAAACCAGCATCACAAAAGGACAAACTCTCCCTTCAGATCTATCCTACAGATCTCTCACAAATGCAATCAGTTAAATGTTTGCACACTTGAGCACAGCCGCACCGCTAGACTTTTGATCTGCTCGGGATTTCAACTTTCCTCCATAAATTATGGAACCTTAGATCTATATGTCCTCCATGTTTGCCATGGCAGGTCTCCAAAGAGAAGATGGCCTGGGAAGCAGTAACTATCCACCCACCCCCACCCACCCCCAATTCTCAAGTTGTTTTCTCTTTTACTGCCTTGTGCCTTGGATATGGAACCAATTAAATGTGCGCCAGTCCCATATAGCCAAGTTTGAAAGGAATAACTTTCACTCTTGATCCTCCTCAGACATGTAACCAATGAGAGGCCATCTGCTTTCCATGAATGTTCAGCAAGACAACAGATCATGACACTGAAATCTCTTATGGTGAAAAAGTGAATTCATGGCTGTCAGTTGAGATCTTAAGCTTTGGGGTTGCAGACTCAGGCCAGTGAAAGCCTCTTACTTGTCACAGACAGATATCATGCTAAACCAAAATTCTTTAAAATTCCGCCAAAGAAATATTCAGTTGTTCCTTTTAAGATCGTCGTGCCAGTAGGATGCAGTGGCTCAATGGCTAAGACACTGAGCTTGTTGATCAGAAAGGTCAGCAATTCAGTGGTTAGAATTCCTAGTGCTGCGTAACAGAGTGAGCTCCCATTACTCCCAGCTTCTGCCAAACTAGCAGTTCAAAAGCATGTAAAAATGCAAGTAGAAAAATAGGGACCACCTTTGGTGGAAAGGTAACAGTGTTCCATGCACCTGCAGCATTTAGTCATACCGGCCACAGGACCACAGAGATGTCTTTGGATAGCGCTGGTTCTTTGGCTTTCAAACAGAGATGAGCACCGTCCCCTAGAATCAGGAACGACTAGCACATATGTGTGAGGGGAACCTTTACCTTTACCTGCCAGTGGGAAAGGCAAAACAAACGAAATCACAGAAGCTTATTTCATAGTTTATTTAGTGAGATAACTGAAATCTGTCCCAGGGTTTATCCTTTTCCTCCAACGTCAGCTTTTTAGAACACCAACAAACAGGATCCCATTTCAGACGTCAAGTTCAACAAACCATGCCAATCAAATCTATACTTAGTTTGATTCTGGTTTCCAAAGCAGTTTCAGGACAATTTATTATAAATATGCCTACAACTCTGGAGGAAAAAATATAAAAATGGTAGAAAAATAACCTATAGGATGATGATAAGTATCATTAATAGCTAGAAGAGAATGAGAGCAACATTCTGGTCAACTATTGCTTTGTGACAGGCCACATGCACAACGGCCATTTTGTGAGTAAGAAAGCCTCTATCCTAGTAGCCAACCAATTTCTTTGAACATCCAAAGAATTCTTTCTAAATGTTAAATGATACCACAGGTATTAAGAATTTCTGCTTTAACTGCCTAGCTGCCAGGAAGAACCCAGAAGGAGCAACTGAGCAGAAATTCATCAACATACAGTATATTGATGCTAATTCTGGCTTATAGAACTCTGGCCTCAGTTGTTGTATCGCTTCCATTGTAGTGTTGTTCCCATTATTAAGCTGAAAGCTCAGTTGTACAGTGAATGTTTTACATAGCATAAGCTCCAGCTTCAATCTCCAATTTCTAAACTGACCTGGGAAGGGTCCTCCCTATAGCTTTTGACAGCTGCCGGTTCATGCCCCAAACGGAAACTACTAACAGGCTTTTTTGCTAACTCTCACATTATTGTTAGCAAATACAATATTACTACAAAATCCATGTTGTTGGTTCTACAAAGTCCATCCCATGTGGCCTTCACATGCAGATTCTGTGGGTACATCAGTGACATTTGGAAGACACTTAACACCATTCTTCTTCAATAGGTCTTTAGCTCAGAATGAATTTCAGAGTGGCGATTTCACTTTCTTGTAAGACGTAACTTTAGTTGGTTTTAATTGATCCTTATTTCTCCACCTCTCAGAATAGGGCAATAAATAAACAAACAAATAAATAAATAAATAAATAAATCCTAGCTACATGGACCAATCATCTGGCTTAGGATAAGAGAGTTTTATAAAGTAAAGATGAAAAGCAAATCGAAACCTTCTGCATTCTCTTCCACCGTTCCCATGCAAATTGATAGAAACAAGATTGCTTTGAAAACTTGAAATGAGAAGAAAATTTGGGCCAAATTCTCATTGGTTACATGTGCAGTTCAAGTGTCTTTCTTGTTGTAAAATGCCTGTGTATAATTTCCCACTTAGTTTGTACCCAGTACACTCCCAGTCAATCCTTGTATCACATCAGAGCAAGCACATATGCCACTTAGTTCAGCTAACGAAAAATATAGATTAATGGTAGTTTACCAAACATCAGCAAACATCAAAATAGTCATCTGGCAAAAATGGGACACTAAGGGAAGGTAAAAGCAGGGAGATGGAGGAGGGATATATAAACAACAGCCAAGAAATTATATTATCTATATCTATCTATCAAAAGGGACAGAACTTTCCAGAATTACTGGAAATGGTATTGTGGGGAATTAGCAAAGACAGCAGCCTTTGGTTGTTACAGGTTTAGTATAAGATGTATGCAATGTCAGAAGAAGATAGATTGAAATTAGAACCCCAGCAATTGTTCCTCTAATTCTACACTGTATCTGTATGGTGTCTCTATTTCAAGATCTAAATTGGATTAGACACTGGGATCAGAGGTTTACTTTTCCAAGCTTCAGGGAACTTCTCTCTCCTGGAATATGTTCTTTGGCCTATTCTGTGTGTCATATTTGTATGGTGCCTTCCTATTGGTGGATGGGTGTGTTGATGGTCAGTGATTGGCCATCAGTCAATCGTCTGTATTTCATTAAATGTTGTCTGTCCAATGAGCAGCAATATGCTTCAACTTCAATTGAATTGAATTAAATTGAACTGAACTGAACTTGTTGAAACATTGGAGAAGTCATGATGGGATAATTTCTCCCATTGACTTTTTTTCTGTCAGGAAAAACAGATTGATAAAGAAGAAGCAGATTGATAAAGCAAAAGAGAACAAACAGCACCTTTCTCATACTAAGTTCGAAGCACCTACCAAAAACAAGTTCAAAAGAAGTGTAAAAGAACCCTTGAAGGATCCAGAGGATTGGAAATTGATTTCATAATTGAAAAAATGTACAGGAAATAGAAGATCAGAGTTCAGTGTAGGTCTGGCTAGGCTCTTTTCAGATAGTTAATGAGACCTATTTTATTTATAGAATTGAATAGAATAGAATTATTTATTGGCCAAGTGTGATTGGACACACAAGGAATTTGTCTTATATACCTATTCACAGCATTTGTGTCTGACCTTTCTTCAATGTAAGTAGAAGTTAGCATCCATATTTACTTAACTTCAACTAGTATGATAGAAAGAAACCTTTAAGGTTCTACAGAATGATGGGTTGTCCTCCGCAACAGACAGTAGAATCCCATCACTATTTCCCACCAGAGTATTACTGAAAGGAATGCGCTTGAACTACTGATATCTCATCCAGCATGGAAATACACAAGTTTTTACTCTCTTCACCATTTTGCTAAGAAAGATGTGAAAGGGCTACAGTATACTGAAACATGCAGGAATAATATAGAAGAAAAACGGAGGCAATTTTTGCGACTTTCCCCCCAGTATATTGACTAAGGTGCTCTGATTCCAGTCACAGCAATAAGCATTCAGGATAAAAGTGACCCTATATTAAAAGCAAGAGTTGTGTATGATGAAAGTCAATCCAGTGGTCACGTTGTTCTAAAAAACCTGCATATAGTGGGCAGAGCATAAAATGGTATAAATTTGACAACTCAGCTTTAAGCTCATAGGAAGTGACTTTGTATTGTCTGACCATTGGCCAAGGATTAAGAACACTGACTGGCGAGCAGGAGTCTTTCCAGGCCCAAATGCAAGATATATGTTTTATCATGGAACTAGAGCCGTATGGTTGCACATCATTAACCCTAATGCTTCAGGTATGGAGCCAGGGTGTTCTGCTACTCATGATTTTTCATCTACAGCTTCTTTCCTGCCTTAGCCCCATTTTGAGGTCATAGGGGGTTGTTATTGCTGCTATTGATATGTGGTTAAGCTTTGGTGCGATTCACAGCCTTTAGAGCTGGTTGGTAACTCAACAGCTGGAGTCCTAACCAAGGACCTAGGAACTGTCTGAAATGGTATAAGGTTCCTGCCCACGCAGGGGGTTGGACTAGAAAACCTACAAGGTCCCTTCCAACTCTGCGATTGTATTATTGTATTATTGTAAAAACTGTTAAGGTAACTTCAACAACTGTTAAGCTGTTCCAAGTAAGGCGTTTTTTTGTAAAATCACAATGTTCAAGTCCGATAAATTTAAATTTTCCAAATAGTGAGGTATTCCTTTAGGTATTGCTCCAACAGCTCCAATTACAATCGGGACAACACACGGTTTCTTTTTCCACAGTCGGTCAACTTCAATTTGCAAGTCCCGATACTTTGGAATTTTTTTCTTGCTGCTTATCTTCAATTCACACATCACCAAGTATTGCAATGTCAAAGAACCAAAATTTTTTTTAAAACTATTGTTATATCAGGTGTGTTGTGGGCCAAGTGCCAGTCAGTCTGAATTCTGAAATCCCACAAGATCTTGATTTTCTCATTCTCTAAAACCTTCTCAACCTGAGGTTCCCAGTGGTTTTTGCTGTATTCAAATCCAAACTTCTGGCAGTATTTCCAATGAATGATTTTAGCAACACAGTCATGGCGTTGTAGGTAGTCAGTTTGTGAAATTTTGCTGCAACCACTCATCAAATGATCAACTGTCTCATCTTTCTTATTACAGAGGCGACATTTGCTGTTGGTGGTAACATGCTGAATTTTTGCCTTCATGCAATTTGTGGCTAAGGCTTGTTCTGTAGCTGCCAAAATAAAGCCTTCAGTTTCTTTTTTCTGATATTAACCAGTTCCACATTAGCTTTTGTGCCAGCTTTGCCTTCAATACTGTTCAAGTATTGGCCATGCGTAGTTTTGCTTTCCAATTTTCAGTTCGCTTTTCAATTACTTCTTTCTTATATTCAGCTCTCGATTTAGTTGTCTTCAAAAGGCCTTCTTTATTTACTTCCTTAATCATTGGTTCTTCATTTTTCTGGATGTAGTCATTCAAGCTGTGACCTTCTTCTTCCACAGTCTGCTTTACTTGTAGGTGTCCTTGACCACCCTTTGCTCTTGGAATGATATAATCATTCCACGTCACTTTTAGGGTGCAAGGCATGATTCATTGTCATAAGCTTCCTTTTTTTTCTGTCCAAATTATCCAACTCTATCTGGGTCCAGTCAATTATTCCTGCAGATATCAAATCATAGATACAGCCCAGGTATTTATTGCTTTTATGATGTTTCTTCCACTCAATTTGGACTCAATTTTGTTGTTGTTGTCGTTATTTTTGTCATTATCAACATCATCATTACTGGATCATGTCCCATCCACCATCTCCATCAACCCTTCTACACACACATATACACACACATACACACAACAGACTACATATGCATACTGTGGCTGTGACAATGCTAAAAGTCAGGGAGAGCTGTAAGTCTTCCATTAAGGATGCAATGTTTTAAAGTTCATAAGTCAAGGATCTCTAGGGGAAAATGAATGGGGACAATGCTTTATTGATCTGTTTGCTGTATCTTGCTCAGTGTTTTGGAGATATTTGTAAACAACTGTTTACCTTTACTTTTCTGCACTTACAAACTTAAACATTAAATTATTGTTACTGTTTTTAGATTTTTTTTTATGCAAAAAAAGTTTTATTGGTTTTAACAATTTTTTTTTTACAGGGAAAATGTATATAGGGTGTAAAAGAACATTTTAGAGGCATCCATATCGGAGGTGCAGGCCACCTCCAAGGCTTCATACAAAGATTAATTATTTTTCCATTTAAGGTGGCAGGAGTTACATATGTATCATTTCATAAAATTCATGCATTCAATACATTATTTCTACAAAACATCCGAAAGAAAAAGTTACAGTATATTAAAGGAAATCATTTTTGTAATCTGAGTCTTGTAAATATTGTATCCTCATCCTCCCTCCCACCAGTGGGTGGTGCCATGGCCCCTCCCGTTCCCCCATTTTCTTCCTCCAGGATTGAGGTATATTATTTTTTTGAAAGAGAAAAAGGCTTGCGCCTCTTCAATTGTTTTAATTTTTACTCTCCCCCCCTCCCAGAGCACCAACATTCCTTCAGACATCAACCATCCAAAGCAGGTCCCATTCTTATATAATAATTTTTTTTCAAATAAGAAGGAATAATTCCTTCTTATGTCTGGTATATTTTCCAAGACCTGTTTCAGACTGGGAAGTTCTTTTAGCTCATATATCAATAGACTATTGTGCCGTGCTCTCGGGGTCTCATCCCTTATCAGCCCTCTTACATGTTTAATATATATCTCTCTGGATACATCATTTGTTCTGGCATATGCTAAATTGTAAGGCATTCTTTCAAAATCGATTTTAAACATACAACCATCAAAATCTATTAATTCTTTTTGTGACTCCTTTATCTTTCCCCCCATCTCCACTACCCCCCCTTCACCCCTTCAATTTTTTGTTTGTTTCCCACTAGTGTCCCTTGCATCTCCAAAAGCTCAGATTTTGATCTTAACCTGTCCTTCTGAATCTCTGTTATTTCTTCCATTATGCTTTGGAGAATTCCCTCTATTGATTGTAGCATTTCCATAGTGAGAGTTTTAAGTTCTTGACACTAATATGGCGTCTGCAGGGCGAGGAGCTCGTGAGGTCCAAGAAAAGGAAAAGTCAGTGTTCTTTAGATCTCATAGCAACAGAAAAGTTTTAGTTCTATATCTAAGTTCTTAAAACTGTATATAAAGTCCAATATTTCTGAAAGAATGAGTATAGTTAATGTTAGTTGCATCAGTTTATATAATTTGCATAGTCATATAATTATCCAGGGTATGTAATTCAGATTTAACAAACATCTGAATTTAACACCTAGCTCTTCCCTCCAAATAGTGTAATTTATTGCATGGCCAAAAAGAACTTAATATGGGGTGCTATATTATCCATTATTCATTATCTTCTTTCATTTATTTTATTTGCATCCAACCTGCATTGTTTTTTCAAATGATTCAAGGTGGTGAACATATCCAACACACTTTCCTCCTCCTATTATTCCCAAAACAACAGCCCTGTGATGTGGGTTGGGCTGAGAGAGAGTGACCAACCTAAGGCCGCTCAGCTGACTTTCATCACTAAGGTGAAATTAGAACTCATGACCTCCCATGTTCTATCCTGGTACCTTAACCACTAGACCAAACTGACTCTTACATTATGAAGAATTTGATTATATAGTTCAGAAATTGCATGTGATATTGTTACTTATGTTACTTACTTACTTATTTATTTATATAGCATATTGTTGTCAGGGAGATCTACACTGCTATGTTACAGAGTGGCCCTAGCAGCTGAATTGCTAATTTGTTTGGTTTCACGCTTATATTCTTATCCAAACTGGCTTTCACCATCTGGCTAGTGGCGTTTGGGTTCATGACATCTTCTGGGGCCTCTTCTGCCAATCTCGCCTTATGTCCAAGCAGGTCCAGCACCAGCTCCTCTTGTCCTCATGCAGCTAGACTTTTCCCCTGGGTTGCCAGCTAGGTAACTGGTAGCCATTTATATACTTTCAATAATGCTTTCAAATTTCTAGGTGGGCAAGGCATGAAGAAGTGACAGAAGCTTACCTCATCCCATGGTGTTACCAGGACTCAAACTACCAGAGTGTGGACCATTTCTGGTCAACAGATCCAGTGTCCTTAGGTCATTGTGCCACTGCACTTCCCATTTACGTTATACTTCAGCTAGACAATACCTTAACCCGAAGTCTTTCATATCAAACCTCCATTTTGAAGTTCCACAAAATAGTAGTCAGGAACATGGACTTCAAATTTTCTATTCCTTGGCATGTTTTTTGCTTATTAATTGTAGGTATGCACTTGAGTAGGGTTATGGACATTACTTGGTTTTAAGGAGTGAGTGAAATTGCTTCTCCTTTCTCTAACAAAATCTCCAGGCTCTGGTTATACCCTTGCATGTTTAAATATAAAGTGTCTGTTTTTGTAGTCTCCACTTCTATTCCCATAAAAGAGTTATACAGAACATGCTGAGACACTAATGAAAAGTTATTCTGCACAAGAAAGTATGTAAGGGCATGGCCTGCCTGTGCGAGGGCTTCTGGTTTGCCTATGCAATGGATGATCTCTAAGAGAAATAGAGAATCAAACTGCCTTGCTGCATGCTCGCTTTGCCTATATTTAGAAACCAAGCAAACTTTATAAAGATGACTTCCAACAGCATGCAGATTTTGGTAGCACAGTTATTGAAACACTTGGAAAATGGGCGTACAAAGAGACCAATACTGAGATCTCTAGCCACAAAATCCAAGTCTGCAGTGGAAAAAAATTGTTTTAGCTTTAATGCCAGAAGGTAATATCATTTTCTTTCTTTCTTTCTTTCTTTCTTTCTTTCTTTCTTTCTTTCTTTCTTTCTTTCTTTCTTTCTTTCTTTCTTTCTTTCTTTCTTAAAGTCAGCGGAAATCCAGCAGTGGCATGAATAGTTTAATAGACATCCAAAAATGGAGTCAATACAGATTACGTTGCACAGCCCAAATAATCATTCTGAAAAAATGGCTTTTAATATAAAGAGCAGCTGGCAGAATATTTAGAAATGTTAAGTTAATTCACATTTGGCCAAGCACC
Organism: Rhabdophis nuchalis; assembly: GCA_039707465.1. NCBI lineage: Eukaryota > Metazoa > Chordata > Lepidosauria > Squamata > Natricidae > Rhabdophis > Rhabdophis nuchalis. Next base: position 59,780,715 of record CM077643.1, on the reverse strand, counting down.
AAGAGGCCCATGTTGCCACTGTCATCATTCTCCACACTGACCACTTCACCACTGGCTCAGGGTTGCTGAAGAGATTCAGGGCTCATAATTGCACGATTAAAGCTCAAATCGGTAGTTTTACTGGTCTGCAAATTCAAATGGAGTATGTAAAATTAATATCAATATTTACTGAAATTGTACAAGTAGGCACAAAATATGTATCACTTAGTTTTATCTCTGTATCTCTTATATAGATATTAAACTTCAGTCTCTCTACTCTATGGCTGTAATAATACTTAATTAGCACACAATAAGTATCCTATTAAATTTGACTCTTTACTTTGGGGAAGAAATTATTCATTTATGACATTTAATTGGAATTGCTACTACAGATCTGTATCTGTGGATGATAATATTTCTCCAGGAAAAAAATTCATAGTTCATGCATTTCAGGGTGAAGATTCAGCCAAGTGTGATTCTACCAGCTTGACTATAGAAGAAAATAAGGGGGCCTTGAATGTAATGTTGATAGATAAGGTGATAAACAATGGCATTGAATGCAGCTGAACAAATATTAATTAAAGGTGTTAAATAAGACAGAAGGTTGGTGAATATTTCCTTCCTTCAAGAAGGCCAAACTGACAGTTTAGTCCAATGTATTCACAAATTAGCTTTGATTTCAGTGGACTTTTTTCCCGTGCGTGTGTGTGTGTGTGTGTGTATTTGAATATATGTTTGAATTTACAGCATTGGAGCAAGTTTACCTTTGTAGTGAAAAAGATGCTAGAGATACCATTAAAATGTTTTCAAAGAAATTGGGAAGAAATTCCTTTGATCCACATTATAATGCATGTTTTCTCAATTTTTCCTTTTCAAATCCATTGGCAAATTGAAATGAATACATACAAATATGGGGAGGGGAGAGAGAGAGAGATAGGATAGATAGATAGATAGATAGATAGATAGATAGATAGATAGATAGATAGATAGATAGATAGATAGATAGATAGATAGATAGATAGATAGATAGATAGATAGATAGATAGATAGATAGATAGATAGAATAATACAATAATACAATAGCAGAGTTGGAAGGGACCTTGTAGGTCTTCTAGTCCAACCCCCTGCGTGGGCAGGAACCTTATACCATTTCAGACAAATGGCTATCTAACATCTTTTTAAAGACTTCCAGGGTTGGGGCATTCACAACTTCTGGAGGCAAGCTGTTCCAGAGGTTAATTGTTCTAACTGTCAGGAAATTTCTCCTTAGTTCTAAGTTGCTTCTCTCCTTGATTAGTTTCCACCCATTGCTTCTTGTCCTGCCCCAAGGTGCCTTGGAGAATAGTTTGATTCCCTCTTCTTTGTGGCACCCTCTGAGATATCGGAACACTGCTATCATGTCTCCCCTGGTCCTTCTCTTCATCAAACTAGACATACCCAGTTCCTGCAACCGTTCTTCATATGTTTTAGCCTCCAGTCCCCTAATCATCTTGGTTGCTCTTCTCTGCACTCTTTCCAGAGTCTCCACGTCTTTTCTACATCATGGCGACCAAAACTGTATGCAGTATTCCAGGTGTGGCCTTACCAAGGCACTATACAGTGGCATTAACACTTCACGTGATCTAGATTCTATCCCTCTGTTGATGCAGCCTAGAACTGTGTTGGCTTTTTTGGCAGCTGCTGCACACTGCAGGCTCATATTTAAATGGTTGTCCACTAGGATTCCAAGATCCCTCTCACAGTTGCTGATAGATAGATAGATAGATAGATAGATAGATAGATAGATAGATAGATAGATAGATAGATAGATAGATAGATAGATAGATAGATAGATAGATAGACAGACAGAGAGACAGAGAGACAGATTTACCATTCCCAAATCCCAGTATATTTCATACTGCCTAAAAATTAAACCCATAAAGGAACTTAAGATGCTTTCACTGTTCTTTAAAATACAATTATTATAATTCTATTAAAATATTTGTTAACTAAACTGATGACCTTCCTTTTTCTGTTTAAATAATCTATTCTTTGCTCTTCATCACATTACTCAGACTAATAATAAATTGTCCTTCTACACATGCAACATTTACACACCATCACTCCTGCTTTCAGGGCGTTTGAGAAATCTGCTACCCTTACTAATGTCTCTAAGGATTGCTTGACACATAGCAGGTGTTTTTTTTTAAGCTTTCAGGTTCCAAGAAATAATTCATACAACTGGCTATCATTTGCACTTATCTTCTTAATGCTTGAGGTGGAAAAAGAAGATCAGATTGGGAAGATTATTATCAATTTAAGAACTTTATTTCTCTCAATTTACCCTTTCCTGGGTGGATAGCAATCACCAAGTAGAAATCACCAATTTCTTCTTTCAACGGAATGGGTGAGTGGATAGAGCCAATGCCTGCTTCTGGAAAGCGGATGCAGCATGTTTATTTTATGACTGCATATAAATGCAAACAAATAAAAGTTATTGTCTCCAAATAATGCTCCATACTCTGCTTTCCATTAAGCTTTCCCATTCAAATAATTCAAGGGTGTTAAACATTTTTTTACCCAAGAGACCCTAAAGAACGACACATGATTTTCATTATCAAATTAGATCTGTCATCATAGTGGGTTTGCTGAGGTCTGGCAAGATTTCTGTCAGAGCTTCACATAAAAAGTTAACTTTATCCAGCCTTGTAGCATCGTTCAGTCTGGGAATGGCTGCTGAAGACCTTTGACAGAACAACCATGCCTGGTAACAGAACCATTTCAGTAACCAATCCCACCCCTTAAAAACTCTTCCCTATCAGAAGGGCATTCACATATATCACCTCTACAAATATACAAGCTTCCACCAACAAAACTATCACGTAGTTTGTTAGAATGTTATATACTGGCAACTATGGATAGGATGGCAACTAACCTTGGATCAAATTCGCTTAGGCTTCAGCAACATGCATAATGTAGGTATCACTGGTCAAATTGCATATTCTAGTGAATCTCTAAGTGAACAGAAGGAGATACAATCTTCTACACTACCAAGCTAAAGACATCATCTTTCTGCAAATTCTGCTTACTATTTATGTACAATTGTTTACTGTTTCAAAATAAGGAAACAGGGAATATGTCAAATGTATAACTGTGGACACCTTTCCAGTTGATTCTGTGCTACTTTTTTTTTTAAAAAAAACCCTGTAAAGTTGTTAATAAAGCCCACTGTTTTCTTATTTTGAATCTGTAAATTAGCATACATAAATAGTAAGCATGGTTTCAATTTTGTAGAAGGATGTGGTGTTTCACTGTGCTATGCAGAGAATGTGTTAGCTTCTTTTCACTTGACTGGGGTGCTTAAACGGTTGCATGCAATTGTATCAGCATTTATATAAATAGACAAAATGCTGCTTTAGTTTTCATGGAAATATAATCATGTGTGTGTGTGTGTGTATGTATATGTATATGTATGTGTATGTGTATGTGTATGTGTATGTGTATATATATATGTATATGTATATGTATATGTATATGTATATGTATATGTATATGTATATGTATATGTATATGTATATGTATATGTATATGTATATGTATATGTATATGTATATGTATATGTTACGTTTTTGAGCTGATCAATAAATAGGTCAGGGAGACTAGTATATATATATATATATATATATATATATATATATATATATATATATATATATATATATATATATATATATATATATATATATATATATATATGTTTTAAATTTCTTTAAGGGATGATTAATAATAATTAAATAAGAGACCAGGATGGATCCATTTCGGGCTCCTTAGCCCTTGTCAGCTGGCCATACTTCCCTACAGGGATTTGAACTGGTGCTCTCCAGCATTCGAAGCAGGCTTCTCTATGCCTTGAGCTAACCAGTTTCCCTGATTACATCATCCTTTCTACAGGACTTTATTGATGAAGTGGATATATTGTTACAGCTTCCTGTTGGGCCTATTTAAGGGAGGAGACAAACTTGTCATCCTTCTCTGTCCTTCGACTCAACCTAGAGACCATCCAGACAGAGACCTATTAAATTGCTGCTGTCTTTTTAGATATGTGTTAAATTTCTTTAAGGGATGATTAATAATAATTAATCCTTAAACAGGCCTAGCAGGAAGCTGTAACATAGTATCTTCATCTATAAAGTCCTGTGGAAAGGATGATGTAATCAGGGAAGCTGGTTAACTCAAGGCATAGAGAAGCCTGCTTCGAATGCTGGAGAGCACCAGTTCAAATCCCTGTAGGAAAGTATGGCCAGCTGACGAGGACTAAGAAGTCCGAAATGGATCCATCCTGGTCTCTTAATTAATTATTAATCATTCCTTTAAAAAAACATTTAACACATATCTAAAAAAGACAGCAGCAATTTAATAGGTCTCTGTCTGGATGATCTCAAAGAGGAGTCGAAAGACAGAGAAGGATGACAAGTTTGTCTCCTCCCTTAAACAGGCCTAGCAGGAAGCTGTAACATAGTATCTTCATCTATAAAGTCCTGTGGAAAGGATGATGTAATCAGGGAAGCTGGTTAACTCAAGGCATAGAGAAGCCTGCTTCGAATGCTGGAGAGCACCAGTTCAAATCCCTGTAGGAAAGTATGGCCAGCTGACGAGGACTAAGAAGTCCGAAATGGATTCATCCTGGTCTCTTAATTAATTATTAATCATTCCTTTAAAAAAACATTTAACACATATCTAAAAAAGACAGCAGCAATTTAATAGGTCTCTGTCTGGATGATCTCAAAGAGGAGTCGAAAGACAGAGAAGGATGACAAGTTTGTCTCCTCCCTTAAACAGGCCTAGCAGGAAGCTGTAACATAGTATCTTCATCTATAAAGTCCTGTGGAAAGGATGATGTAATCAGGGAAGCTGGTTAACTCAAGGCATAGAGAAGCCTGCTTCGAATGCTGGAGAGCACCAGTTCAAATCCCTGTAGGAAAGTATGGCCAGCTGACGAGGACTAAGAAGTCCGAAATGGATCCATCCTGGTCTCTTAATTAATTATTAATCATTCCTTTAAAAAAACATTTAACACATATCTAAAAAAGACAGCAGCAATTTAATAGGTCTCTGTCTGGATGATCTCAAAGAGGAGTCGAAAGACAGAGAAGGATGACAAGTTTGTCTCCTCCCTTAAACAGGCCTAGCAGGAAGCTGTAACATAGTATCTTCATCTATAAAGTCCTGTGGAAAGGATGATGTAATCAGGGAAGCTGGTTAACTCAAGGCATAGAGAAGCCTGCTTCGAATGCTGGAGAGCACCAGTTCAAATCCCTGTAGAAAAGTATGGCCAGCTGATGAGGACTAAGAAGTCCGAAATGGATCCATCCTGGTCTTTTAATTAATTATTAATCATTCCTTTAAAAAAACATTTAACACATATCTAAAAAAGACAGCAGCAATTTAATAGGTCTCTGTCTGGATGATCTCAAAGAGGAGTCGAAAGACAGAGAAGGATGACAAGTTTGTCTCCTCCCTTAAACAGGCCTAGCAGGAAGCTGTAACATAGTATCTTCATCTATAAAGTCCTGTGGAAAGGATGATGTAATCAGGGAAGCTGGTTAACTCAAGGCATAGAGAAGCCTGCTTCGAATGCTGGAGAGCACCAGTTCAAATCCCTGTAGGAAAGTATGGCCAGCTGACGAGGACTAAGAAGTCCGAAATGGATTCATCCTGGTCTCTTAATTAATTATTAATCATTCCTTTAAAAAAACATTTAACACATATCTAAAAAAGACAGCAGCAATTTAATAGGTCTCTGTCTGGATGATCTCAAAGAGGAGTCGAAAGACAGAGAAGGATGACAAGTTTGTCTCCTCCCTTAAACAGGCCTAGCAGGAAGCTGTAACATAGTATCTTCATCTATAAAGTCCTGTGGAAAGGATGATGTAATCAGGGAAGCTGGTTAACTCAAGGCATAGAGAAGCCTGCTTCGAATGCTGGAGAGCACCAGTTCAAATCCCTGTAGGAAAGTATGGCCAGCTGACGAGGACTAAGAAGTCCGAAATGGATCCATCCTGGTCTCTTAATTAATTATTAATCATTCCTTTAAAAAAACATTTAACACATATCTAAAAAAGACAGCAGCAATTTAATAGGTCTCTGTCTGGATGATCTCAAAGAGGAGTCGAAAGACAGAGAAGGATGACAAGTTTGTCTCCTCCCTTAAACAGGCCTAGCAGGAAGCTGTAACATAGTATCTTCATCTATAAAGTCCTGTGGAAAGGATGATGTAATCAGGGAAGCTGGTTAACTCAAGGCATAGAGAAGCCTGCTTCGAATGCTGGAGAGCACCAGTTCAAATCCCTGTAGAAAAGTATGGCCAGCTGATGAGGACTAAGAAGTCCGAAATGGATCCATCCTGGTCTTTTAATTAATTATTAATCATTCCTTTAAAAAAACATTTAACACATATCTAAAAAAGACAGCAGCAATTTAATAGGTCTCTGTCTGGATGATCTCAAAGAGGAGTCGAAAGACAGAGAAGGATGACAAGTTTGTCTCCTCCCTTAAACAGGCCTAGCAGGAAGCTGTAACATAGTATCTTCATCTATAAAGTCCTGTGGAAAGGATGATGTAATCAGGGAAGCTGGTTAACTCAAGGCATAGAGAAGCCTGCTTCGAATGCTGGAGAGCACGAGTTCAAATCCCTGTAGGAAAGTATGGCCAGCTGACGAGGACTAAGAAGTCCGAAATGGATCCATCCTGGTCTCTTAATTAATTATTAATCATTCCTTTAAAAAAACATTTAACATATATATATATATATATATATATATATATATATATATATATATATATATATATATATATATATATATATATATATGTTAGTTTTATGAGCTGATCAATACTAACACACTACAATACAAAACTAACACACATATCTAAAATATTATAGAACGTAATTCTTGGCTTGCTGTTTGGATGGTCTCTAGCGATGAGCCGATGAGCAGTAAGGGAAACAGTATGTCTCCTCCCTTTAATTGGGGCCTAATAATAACAGGTTGTTGTGAAACAATTACATATATATATATTTGTTTTCGTAGATTTTCACGGGTGTAGGTATGCTGGCATAGCTGGCTTCGGGGATTTTCCCGTGTATAAGGCATAGAAATGTTATTGCAACGTTTCGACAAGATCTCACTTGTCATCATCAGGCAGGCTTCTGTCTGTGACTGTGACTGCAGAGGCATCGCCCCTCTTTAAATCTTGGTCTTTGGTCTCCAAGATTTAAAGAGGGGCGATGCCTCTGCAGTCACAGTCACAGACAGAAGCCTGCCTGATGATGACAAGAGAGATCTTGTCGAAATGTTGCAATAACATTTCTATGCCTTATACACGGGAAAATCCCCGAAGCCAGCGATGCCAGCATATATATATATATATATATGAAGAATAATTATCACAGCTCCTGTGAAGAGTCCCTTTAAGGGGAGGAGACTCAACATCATCCCTCTCTGCCCTTCGACTCAACCCAGAGTCATCCAGACAGAGAACCAAATTAGATTAATAATAATAATAATAAGTTGAATTTATTGACCGCACCCTCTCCCCACAGGGACTCGGGGCGGTGCACAGGGAAATTAAAAGCGAAAAATATACAAAATACATACAAATTAAAACGAATTAAACTCAATCAATCCTGTGCTAAAATCCCATTAACTAAAAATACCCAATAAATATAGTATACATTTAAAAAACCCATAGACAGAGAGATTACCCTAGGCCGGCCAGGCGGAAAAGATGAGTCTTCAATTTCAGGCGGAAGGAGCGGAGGTCCGTGGTCGTTCTAATATCGGGGGGAAGGTCGTTCCAGAGGGCCGGGCCCGCCACAGAGAGAGCCCTTCCCCTGGGCGTCGCCCGCTGACAAAGTCTAGTGGACGGCACCCGGAGCAGTCCCTCTCTGTGGGAGCGAATCGGCCGTGAGGATGTATGAGGCAGGATCCGATCCCGCAGGTAGCTAGGTCCCGAGCCATGGAGCGCTTTAAAGATGATGATTAATACCTTGAAGCGCACCCGGAAGACGACAGGTAGTTAGTGCAGCTCGCGCAAGAGCGGTGTAACGTGGGTGAACCTGGTGGTTCCCATAATTGCTCGCGCAGCTGCATTCTGAACTAACTGAAGCCTCCGGGTGCACCTCAAGGGGAGCCCCATGTAGAGAAAGTTACAATAGTCTAGTCGAGATGTCATGAGGGCATGAGTGACTGTGCGAAGGGCGTCCCGATCCAATAGGGGGCGCAATTGGCGAACCAGGCGAACCTGGTAAAACGCCCTCCTGGCCACGGCTGTCACTTGCTCTTCCATAGACAGCCGGGTATCCAGGAGGACACCCAAATTGCGCGCCCCATCCACAGGGGCAAGATGTTCGCCCCCTATGGCCAGCGTTGGAGAAAGGTGGTTGAATCGGGCAGCCGGAAACCACAGCCACTCGGTCTTGGTCGGGTTGAGCCTAAGTCCGTTACTTCCCATCCAGATCCGCACGGCTTCCAGGCACTGGCACATCACCGCTATGGCATCGTTGGGGTGGTTTGGGGTAGATATATACAGCTGAGTATCATCAGCGTAGAGATGATACTCTACCCCAAAACCACGGATGATCTCACCCAGCGGCTTCATATATGCATTAAACAGGAGAGGTGAAAGGACCGACCCCTGAGGCACCCCACAAGTGAGGGGTCTCGGGGTCGACCTCTGCTCCCCTGCCAACACAAATTGCGATCGGCCAGAGAGGTAGGAGGAGAACCACCGTAGGACGGTGCCTCCCACCCCAACCTCCCCAGCCGATGCAATAGGATACCATGGTCGATGGTATCGAAAGCCGCCGAGAGATCTAATAGGACCAGGATGGAGGAACAACCCCCATCTCTGGCCCTCCAGAGATCATCAACCAACGCGACCAATGCCGTCTCAGTGCTATGCCCGGGCCGAAAGCCGGACTGGCGCGGGTCTAGATAATCAACTTCCTCCAGGTGACGGGGAAACTGTTGTGCCACCACACTCTCGACAACCTTCGCCAAAAAGGGAAGGTTGGAGACGGGACGATAGTTTGTTAAAAGAGCTGGGTCCAAAGAGGGCTTCTTAAGGAGGGGCCTCACCATAGCCTCTTTTAAGGAAGCAGGCAAGGAACCCTCACTCAAGGATGTGTTGATAACCTCTTGGAGCCAGCCTCGTGTCACCTCCCAGGATGCCAGTACAAGCCAGGAGGGACACGGGTCCAATAAACATGTGGTGGCTCACAGTCGCCCACGTAACCTGTCCATATCCTCAGAAGTAACGGAGTCAAACTCCTCCCAAACAAGATCTGCCTCGTGGCATCCCACTGGGCCATGAATGGGGGCTACAGATTACTGATTACTGCTGTGTGACATTTTTTAGATTTTTAAGGGCTGAAAATAAAGAGACTAACACATATCTAAAAAATGTCACACAGCAGTAATCTAATTGGTTCTCTGTCTGGATGATCTCTAGGTTGAGTCGAAGGGCAGAGAGGGATGACGTTAAGTCTCCTCCCCTTAAAGGGACCCTGAACAGGAGCTGTGATAATATTAATAAATAAATGATATATATATATATATATGTTTTCGTAGATTTTCACGGGTGTAGGTATGCTGGCATAGCTGGCTTCGGGGATTTTCCCGTGTATAAGGCATAGAAAAGTTGTTGCAACGTTTTGACAAGATCTCACTTGTCATCATCAGGCAGACTTGTGTCTGTGAGTGTGACTGCGGAGGCATCGCCCCTCTTTAAATCTTGGTGGGGGGGTGGAGTGCTGACTATTGTTGTGAGTGGGTTGATTGGCTGTGCAGTTGCATCGTGACTGGTAGATTGATGCTGATTGGTCTCATTTGTATGTTTCTCCTTGTTTTGAATTTCAACGGCTTGGCTGGAGGGTGGGGCTCGTCTGCTGGTCAATGCTGGCTTCCAGATATCTGGTAGGCGGGAGGTATCATCACGTTTGTTCATGCTGCTAGATTGTTTCTCTATTTCAATGGCTTCTCTGATTATTCTCTTGTTGATCTCCAAGGCGGAACAGCTCAACGTTGCAACAACTTTTCTATGCCTTATACACGGGAAAATCCTCGAAGCCAGCTATGCCAGCATATATATATATATATATATATATATATATATATATATTTGTTAGTTTTATGAGCTGATCAATAAATTAAATTGCTGTCTAGATGGTCTCTGGTGATGAGCCGAAAGGCAGGAAAGGAAACAGTATGTCTCCTCCCTTAATTGGGGCCTAATAACAGGTTGTTGTGAAACAATTACCTATATATATATTTTATTCGTTTTGTAAACTGCACCAATGTCCGTCGAGATGGACTCTGGGCGGTGCACAGGAAATTAAGACCACAATAAATAGATAACAACAAATACAAAAGTTAAAAATAAATTAAATTACAAACCTGTGCTAAAATTACCCATTAAAAACCTATCAACCATTTTCTAATTTAGCTAAAGCTCTATTGTTGATGGGCAATCATTCTAATGATTCTTTATATTAAAATTGGATAGCCGTTGCCACTAAAATCCATGTTTTGTATGTTAATATATAAATCCATGTTCTGTAGGTTAAAATATGTGACCACCAGACACATAAAATCTGGCAGAATAGGAATTCAAGCAAATCATATTCATTAGCATAGGGCCCTGATGGCGAACCTATGGCACTGTTTCACAGGTGGGACATGGAGCCATTTCTGAGGGCACATGAGGAGTTGCCCTGTCAGCTGCAGCGTGCATGCACATGCTGACAAGCTGATATTTGGCCTTGATTTTCGGCCATATTTCGCCCTACGGAGGCTTCTCTGAAGTTTCTGGAGGGTGAAAAACAGCCCAACATGCCTCCCGGAAATCTTCATTGAGGCCTGCGCACATGTGCAGGGTGGTGGTGGTTCTGCGCGCATGCATGGGGAGAGGGCATTGCATTATGGATCACCAATGCCATGTTATTTTCTAGTGACGGCGTGTGCACACTTCACTATAAATTGTTCTGTGCATGCAGGAAGAAGAATTTACATTGAAATGTGCACACATGGGAAGCGAACCGGTAGTAAAACTAGCAGCAATCCACCACTGATGCCCCAGGTCTGTATTTGCATGTTCCGAATACCTGCTTCCCCCTATATTGAGCTTTGATTGCTGTCCTAGAATTCAACCTCTTTCTAGTTGTTCTCTGCTTTTGGCTCACTTGAGTGGATAACTACCATATTTTTCTGTGCATAAGATGCTACTTTTTCTTTAAAATATTTACTTGAAAATTGAGGTGTGTCTTATACACAGGAGGTCAAGGAGAAGGCTGCACAGGCCGGATGAGACTCTATCTTATATGCAGCTCTATCATTCTTCTCTGTTGTAGTTGTTTCCTATATCACATTGCCACTCTAGGTTTCATCCCTATTGTTCCTGTAATGCATTTTCTGTTCTTGTTGTATTACTCACTTTAACAAGATGACTTCTGAACAGTGATGGCTTATGGTGGGATTACTACAAGAAACTACATGAAACACGGGGGCGTCTTATACATAGGGGTGTCTTATACACAGAAAAATATAGTAGTTCTCCTGGAAGGGAATTGTCTGGGCTGAAAACCGCAACAGCAATAGTCTTACGTTCTTGTCAAGCCCTATCGAAACACAATTTCATACCTCATAAGTCACATGCCTATATTTGCATCTTGGTTCCCCTTCAAAATGAAAACCGGTTAAAATGTGCACCATTCCAGAATGATTGGATTGGTTTCAATATTTCAGCTCTATACCCTTTCGAAGCACAAAATAAGAGTTAGTAGTCTCAAAAAATTACATTTCTTATTCCCACCTGAACTCATCACAGCATCCTATGTTTTGGGTTTGTTTTATTTCCTTTATTATTTAACAGTGACTAAAGCAGCGGTTCCCAACGTGGGGCCCACGCCCCAGAGGGGGCCAATTTGATTTTTAATGGGGGCAATTTGAATCTTGTTTAAACCAAGTTAATGGCCTTTTAGGCTTTCTTTGCATGAGTAGAGTTCATTTTTTAAGTAAAGTAAGAATTATATATCACGAAGGAGCCTCAGGATTTTAGAGATGCTTAGGTGGGGCATGGCCAAAAAAGGGATGGGGACCACTGGACTAAAGCATTGTAATTGTTGTAGCACTACTGCCAATGGCTGTCAGTCTTGATGGTTGCATACCCAGGCAATAGATCTGAAATACCAGCTGCTGGGCACAAGATGGAAGGAAGCGATTGCCCTTCTCTCCTTGGTTATGAACTTCCCGAACACATTGTGAGACCAGATGGGCTGCTCCAGCATGGATCATCTTATACTCAGATCCTGAAAATGAATTGTTGTGATTGTTAGACACACACTGAATCCATGGGAAAGAGCTGTTGAACAGGTATTGAATACAGAAATCAAAGATCCTATTGCTAAAATTCCCTAAACATGTCCGAAAAGCAGTGATCTCTACATTCAATTCCCAGGTTTTTTGTTGTTGTTAGTTGTGAAGTTGTGTCCAACCCATCGCAACCTCATGGATGACATTCCACCAGGCCTTCCTGTCCTCTACCATCCCTTGGAGTCCATTTAAGCTCACACCAACTGCTGCAGTGACTCCATTCAGCCACCTCATTCTCTATCTTTCCGTTCTTCTTTTGCCCTCAATCTTTCCCAGCATTAGGCTCTTCTCCAGTGAGTCCTTCCTTCTCATTAGGTGGCTTCTCATATCTCATAGGCTGATATATCAAGGTCAAAGGCTTCATTATATAATATCTATGCATACAGCTTATAATCCAGTTATATCTTTCTTTTGAAGAAATGTTGCCAAACCTATTTGAGAGCTGTAAGACCTCTAGATATTTCCAATCAAGACAGGGAGCTATCACATAGCTCCTACTAAATCTCTCTTTTGTATTGCCACCTGGTCCAAAATACACGGTATACTGGAGGCTTTTCCCTACTGCTGTGTTGAAATGGTCTCCACCCATCCTTCAGTTGGCCAAAAATTATACCAGCATGAAATTTGCAGTGTTCATTGTTGCCACTAAGAATCTAAGATTATTTGAAGCAGAGCTGCCGACACTTTTTCCACCACTTTCTCCAAAAAAGGAAGATTGAAGAGAGAGCAAAAAGATGGAAATGATCAACAGTTCTGGAAGCCCAGAAAGACCTTCTTTAAAAGGAAGCACATAACTACCTACTTTAAATCAGGTGGCATTACTCTCTCCCTCCAGTAAGTATTGACAATTTTCCTGATCCACAAATCACAACATAGTGGCCATGGAGGGCATGGATCCAGGCCACAGATCCAGGACTCATGCCACAAAGAACCCTATCCATTTATAATCTGTTGTTGTTGTTGTTATTATTATTATTATTCCTGGTTTTAAAAAATAGGAAACTACCCAGACTCATTTGAAATTGGGTGGCCTGTATTTAAATAAATAGATACAAAAGAATAACAACATTGAACCTCACTCATCTCCCTAGATTCTGATATCTAACCTGTAGGAAATGTGCTTTATCATCTAGGAAACATACAAAACCAGCTGATCAGATTGTAGGCCCTTATTCTTTTCATCCTCCTCCAAAAGAGTCTGAGTAATTCTGAACAACTTTGCTGTGAGATGCCACAGATACAATAAACCTGGAGATGAAATGATGCTTCATTTCACTTAACAATACTGTGTAGTGTCAGGCCTGCCTCCATTCGAATCCCAAGAAAGAAAAAACCCGATTTCATTGAAGTAGAGAAGAGAAATTTTTACAGAGTTTGAAATGATAGCGGAGAAAGAAAAGCAAGATCTGTGCCAAAAGGCACAAAAGTTACACATTGAAAGCTTCCCCAAATCCCTCCTCCCAAGGACCCAGGCTGAATGTCCAATCCACATCCCGCATAGTGTCATGTAGGGCACATCTTCAGGTGTTTTTGTCCATCTGGAGTTCTAGGACGGTTGGCCTTGACTGGGTGTAAACAACTCCATTCAGCAATGCAGTAATTCTGCAGAGCAAACCTCCCTTTTAGTTCACATTGGCCTTCATCACAACAGCACACTTCCCAAACCCCAATGCCATGCCCCTCTCCCCATTACTATGGCAGCCAGTAACAAGCAAGCATCAAAGCGAAACCCCATGCTGGAGATCCAGCTGACATTTAGTCTCAAAAATTGACTCTTGCCAGGGCTCAGGCTTGTCCCTTTCTAGCTTGCTGTCATCTTCATTTTAGGAGTATATTCAATTGGTTCCTCTTCCTAAGCTCTTCAATAAACCAGGAAGGTCCTTAGAATTGATATTGGACAGAGAAATTGTGGCAGCAATCTCACCCAATTTTCTGAGGGTTTTGTATTCCAGCCATCCATTAATATAAGGTGGTGTATTCAGTTTCAGTAAATTAACATTTAAAAAAAACAAAAGTAACTAAGGAAGAAATTGCTTGATTTGAATATAATTCTAAGATTGTGCATGTTCAAACTTCCCATTTATTTCTTATTGATACTGTTATATTGAATATATATAGTTGTGTTAAGCCCAGCTAAAGTGAAACTAACCTTTAGATGGCCCTAACTGTTAACTCCAACTGTTTTGGAGGGAAACTTAGAACATTCATATTTGGGTGAGCTTTTTCAAGTATTATGATTGGTTAAGGTCCTGTGGGCCCAGAGTATAGATTACAGGGATTTGCCTGCTGTTCTCCAGTTCCAGTTTTAAGTCAGTAAATGCTATTGTAACTATTCTGGTCTGTTTCTTGCCTACTGCAGCCCGCTATACTATAGTGCAGGGGTCTGCAAAGTCGGCTCTTTTAAGACTGGTGGACTTCAACTCCCAGAATTCCCCAGCCAGCTATTCTGGCTGGGGAACTCTGGGAGTTGAAGTCCACCAGTCTTAAAAGAGCCGACTTTGCAGACCCCTGCTATAGTGGCAACGAAGGTGGGATGCTGCGGAGGAGAGAGCTGCCACTAACCAAAAGACTGCAAAACATTCCGTGCTCGTAAAGCCTTACCAGCCACCTGCAGACACACCGTGGACAACCCGTTAGATGTCAAGGTCCTCTTCGAAAATGATGGATGAAGAGAATAGAAAGGGAACTCATCAATTTTTTACAGATGACACTAAGATGGCAGGAATAGACCACATCCCAGAAGACAAGCTCAGGATCCAAAAAGATCACGACAGGCTGGAACAATAGGCCCTACCCAACAACATGAAATTTAATGGGGAGAAAAGCAAGGTTTTACACCTAGGCAGGAAAAACACATTAGGTGAAACCTGGCTCAAAAACAGTAACTGTGACAGGGACCTTGGAGTCCTAGTGGGCGATCACTTAAACATGAGCCAGCAGGATGTGGCAGCAGTCAAAAAAGCTAATACAATCCTTGGCTGTATAAACAGAGGAATGGAATCAATATCATGTGATGTATTAGTACCACTTTATAAAACCTTAGTAAGGCCACAACCGAAATACTGCATCCAGTTTTGGTCAGATTACAAAAAAGATGTTGAAGCTTTGGAAAAAGTGCAAAGAAGAGCAACTAAGAGGATTAAAAGCCTGAAGACAAAAACATGTGAAGAACAGTTGCAGGAATTTGGTGTGGCCAGTCTAGAGAAAAGAAGGACTAGGGGTGACATGATAGCAGTATTCCAGTATTTGAGGAGCCACCACAAAGAAGAAGGGGTCAACTTATTTTCCAAAGCACCAGAGGGCGGTTCAAGAAAAAAATGGATGGAAACTAATCAAGGAAATTTGCTACCTGGAATTAAGGAGAAACTTCCTAAAAATGAAAACAATTAACTATTGTTCTGACCTAGGCTTCCTCAAAAAGCATGACACAGAGTCCTGGTCCCGACAAAACCCTTTTTATTAAACGAATGTGAATTCCTCTCATTCAAATTCAACAAAGCCTGGCAAACAGTTTTTCAAATGAATATTTATGACTACAGACCTTATCTATCTTGGAAAGCTGCCATGTAAATATTTTCCAAATGCAGTCCTGTGCAAGGAAAGACTGGGCACTGAGTCTCTGAGATTCATAGACAGATCTTCACATTCCTGAAATGAATCTAATGACTGAATGAACAAATTGTTTCCTGCAAAAGCTCACTCCCCTTATACTCCTCTTTTATTTCCTATGGGAAGGGCTAATCACCTTCCACCTGTGACTTTACTCTCAAGTCCACCTTGATTTCTGAGTTGTTCTTTTCTTCTGACAGCTCTGCGACAGAAGACACTGGGAACAGTCTCTAGCTGTTCTTCTCTGCCTCACTGCTTTCTAGCTCCATGGGGACCTGCTCACTGCCAGATGGCCTCAGCCCTGACTCTGCCTCCAATGCAGAACCCTCCCCAGCCTCCAGGACTGGCCCTTGCTGCTCCCCAACCTACCCCCCTGTCTGACTCTGCTACCAGTTTTGCTGGCCATTGGCTGGCCACAATAGGAACAGCTTGCCTTCAGAAGCTGTGGGTGCTTCCCCACTGGGGTTTTTAAAGAAGAAACCGGACAGCCACTTGTATAAAATGGTATAGGGTCTTCTACTTGTGTGCAGGGGGTTGGACTAGAAGACCTCCAAGGTCACTTCCAGCTACTTCTATTCTATTCTATTCTACTCAGGCGTAGGTCTCCTAATTCAGCTTTCTCAACTAGATGCACTCAAGATCTGTTTAATTTAAATATCAGAATTACTAACTAGAGCGATAGCTGAGGAATTCTGGGATTTACAGTCCCAACAGATCTGGAGGAAATTTAGTTGGGGGGAGACTACTCCAAAGAAAGCAGTTGTTCAGAAGAACTTGGCTGTATACATTGTATTTTAATTAGAAGAAATCGAGAGGTCATGAGAAAATAGGAGTGCCCTGAATCGGGATGAATCTCCCTCTTTCTTATTCTCTACCCCAACTTACCTTACCTTCTTTCTCTTTTGCACATTTTTTAAAGCTGCTAATCAATTCATTCCATCATACAAATCAGATAAAACCACTAGCTACAAGGGAGAACACATGAAATGTGACATGCCAGCATCTGTTCTTCTTAAACACAGGGCTCTTCAGGTTTGATCTGGGAGGGAGGAAAATAATAACATAAGAAAATTAAAGAACTCTCTGTCAATAGCAAGCTATCAAAAAGCAGATATAAATCACATACTGCTATTCTCAAATCAGGCTTAAATAGTTTTCCTATGCCGATAGCATCAGAAAGATAAAGAATGAACAATTAGGTTGGTTCAATCGTAATTAAAATTCTGCGCTTGGAGGACAGTAGCTATACATAAAAAAACAAGGTCCCGGTGATAAAAGCACTGCTCCTAAATACAGACCATTGAGTCAATTAATGTTTACTGAAAACGCTTGTCATCCAAAGAAGGAGCTGAGAAAAACGATCAACATCACCAAAAGATTGTGACACCAATTTGCATCCAGTTCCAAGTGCATGTTTTATTTATTTTCAATCAGGACCAATCAGAAGAGAAAATAATCAATGAAGTCGCAGTCATGAGTAGTCTGCAGCCATCTGGGGGCCCCTAATATTTCTCGGCCTGCATCGGAGAAAAAGGAGATTCTTTTTCCAAGAGCACGGAGGAGCTCCATATGGTTGAGATCAAAGGTGTTGCTGGGTGCATGGTTCTGCTTTATTGCCAGGCACTGCTGTTAATTAGAAAACAAGATCAGAGGCAGTATTAAAATCCAATTAAATTGATATGAACAGATTGCCAAGTGATGTTCACTAATGTATAATTGAGCACCATGCAAATTTCGGTGGCTGGCTTTTGTTTTCCCCCTCACTCTGGAATGAATGATGAAGCTATGAAGTTTTTTGTTTTTTTTCCCCTCGTAAAAGATAAACAAGTTAATGCACTGATCTAGGGGGTATTGCTTCAGTGATTGATGAAGATGAGCATGCAATATTAAAGCATGACTTTTGGGGGCTTCTTTTGTAATCTTATTTCATTTGATGTCCTTCCCCATCCCCTCCCCACCCCTGCTTTCTCTCTGTCTCTCTCTTTCTGCATCCACACATGCCAATCAGGGGGCATGTTTAGACTATTCCACATTCCATCGTTTCTGAAACAGAGGACATTCCTTTGTAGAAGGAGATTTGATTCAAACAATTTCAAGCACACGAGTTATTTCTGATGATGATGATGATGCTGTTACCAGCAGCTTCCTCCTCTCTAGCATACATAGACTAGGCTCTATATCTTTCATTAGAAGCAGAGTCCACTCTTAAATTTAATTATTTATCTGTGTAGATTTATATCGGAGAAGCTTCAAGCAAAACTGTGGTTTGCATAGTTGAGGTGTATTGTTAAGGTGCAGCTAAAGTAAAGAAAGTATATTTAACTAACCAAATAGGATACATGAAGAACAGTTCACTGATAAAGTTGTAGTTAAAGATGAAACAGGCATTTATACATATCTTAATTATTTTATTCTTCTAAGTCAGGCATGAATAAGGGATTATTTCAACTATTTCTTTCATGACTATAGGTTTTTCACTTAAATGGGAAATTTACTGATTTCCATTTTGGATCTTCTGTCCTACCCCAGGTTTTAAATATATACCATATGTTTTGCACTCTAAGATGCTCCAGACCATAAGACACCTAGATTTTGGGGAGGAAAACAAGAACAAAAATCTGCCTCTGCTTCCCGGCATCCATTGGTATTGGTCTGGCTAGCATCCTTGTAGCAAATAGCAAACAGCCTGGTCAGCTTCAGCACATTGTCGCAGCCTGATTTAGCATGAGCAGATGATTGGCGGTTGGATCAGCCAATCAGATGCTCCAGGTGGTGGGGATCCCGGCTACCCATCACCACCAGCAGCAGCAATTGCTGCCGCCTATTGCCATCTCTATGTGCCCCGTTTTTGGCCTCAATGCACCACGTTTTTGACTTCCACGTGTCCCATTTTCAACCATCCTCATGCCCCAATTTTGGCCTCCGCATGTTCCATTTTCAGCCTGTTTCAGGCAGTGGCAATCTGTTGCCATCATGTATTGCTACTGTTGGTGCCAATTTGCCACTGCTCGCCACTGCTTGCTGCTAAATGCTGCTGATCACCACCACCAATTGTTGCAACCTATCACTGCCTCCATCATTAGCTGTTGCCAATCGCAATGATCGGTGGTGTGCAGTGGCAGCAGTGGTGGGTTTCAAATTTTTTTAGAGCCTACTCTGTAGGTGTGGCCTATTTTGTGGGCGTGGCTTGGCAGTCATGTGACAGGGTGGGAGTGGCAACCTTTTAAAATGTGGTGAAACTCATTTAACAACGTTCTTGCTTAGCAACCAAAATTTTGGACTCAATTGTGATGATAAATTCTTTCTTTCTTTCTTTCTTTCTTTCTTTCTTTCTTTCTTTCTTTCTTTCCTTTCCTTTCCTTTCCTTTCCTTCCCATTGGGTCACTGGCAGCGGCGGGCCAGATTTACTTCCAGGTACGCTGGTGGAACCCCCTCTCACCGGTTCTCTAAATTTCACCAACCGGCTCTCGCGAGTAGGTGCGAGCCTGCAGAAACCCACCACTGAGTGGCAGTGATCATTGGCAGCAGCAGCAATTGCTAGCAGTGATTGGCAATAGTAACAGCGATAAGTGGCAGCAATTGGTGGTGGCAGCAGCGGCAATAGGCAGTGGTGATTGGCGGTGCAATCCCTGCCACCTGGAACAGGCCGAAAACAGGACATGGGAGGCCAAAACCAGGTCATTCGGAGGTTAAAAACAGGACATGTGGAGGCCAAAAACCATGCATGTGGAAGTCAAAAACAGAGCATGGGGAGGCCAAAAACAGACAAAGGGTGGGGTCCTGCAGGTGGGCAATGCTTCAGCAACATTCACTCTATAAGACACACAGTCATTTCCACCCACTTTTTTGGGGGGGGGGGGAGTGTGTGCTGTCAGTATGGTTTGAGACAAAGTGGAAAGTACTGTAGCTGGCATATCAGTGTATTCTGTCCATTCTTATTTTTAACTCTTATCCCATAGGGTGGCATCCTGATCCTCTTACCACTAGGAGACTGTGAGTTTGCTCAAGGGATGCTTAAATTAGTGTAACAGGAGAGACATCCTTTCCTATTTTCCACTTTCACCTGCCCCACACATGCACACACCCATATATATACACAGAGCAAAACGCCCTGTAAAAAGAGTGCTATACTTTGAGGAGAGAGGATCATCAAGATTTACCTGTCCCCACATCCTCTCTCCTCATTCCACCAGCAAGATTTTCTACAGTAACACAAACTTTATTGTGAATGGACATAGATGATTTTATTTAAATTTATTGGGCACCCAATTCTGGTGTACTCTGGGCAGTGTACAAAAAAAAATGAAAAAAGCTAAAACATAAAATCAGACAGACAGACAAGGCTTGTTCTTCCAGATTCTATGGGCTGTGACCGAGAAGGCCTGCTTCCCAGGTCCCATAAAATGACAGTATTGAATGACAGCACACATACTCTGCTGGAATATACAGAGTTGGCAGAATTGATAGGAGTTAAGCAATTCTCAGATCTCCAGACCTAATGCCATATCAAGTAGAGATTCCATTTATGTGACAAAAATCAGAATTCAAGTCAAAAAAACAAAACAAAACATTACTTTATTAGCAAATAGTATTTCATAGTATCAGCACAACACATTTCTTTCTTTCCTTCTTTCTTTCTTTCTTTCTATCTATATATCTATCTTGCACTCTCTCTCCCTCTCCCTTTCTCTGTATCTCATAAATTTGTACAGCTACCAATCTCAACATATGGCTGTGTTGTAGGATTATTAAATATACAAGAGCATCACATAAACGTTGAATCATCCTGAGATAATTGAGATATTTACAGTTAAGGTAAAATTAAATATCAAGGAAGCAAAATGCTTTTGCTAAAATAGCTAATAAATGGGCTACAAAAGACTGACTTACGGTACTTAAAGCAGGAGTATGAAAACTGTTTTCAGACCAAAGGTAGCCTTTACACCATAAACACTGGAAACTTGCATCTCAGTGTTGATGAAGGTAGAAGAGTTGTGAAGAGTTCTTGCATCACTTTCATTACTTGTTCCCTTTTGCCATCCTGCTGATGCCTAGGCTTTGCAATTAAATGACAGTGTCTGCAGCTGCCCTAAAAACAGGGACAGAAGAATAGGATATTCTAGTGAAAAATATAGCTAATATTCTTAAACAAGAAGACAAAAAAACATAGGCAAAAATCAGTATTAGATTTTTCTTTAAAAAAACAAATGAAACGGTTATATAGTTGAAAATGTTACCACAAGACTTGTCGCACACATGAGGGGGACACTGCCATATATTATAGAATTATCGGAGGGGGGGAGTTGTTCAATACAATACAATACAATAGCAGAGTTGGAAGGGACATTGTAGGTCTTCTAGTCCAACCCCCTGTGTAGGCAGGAACCTTATACCATTTCAGATAAATGGCTATCCAACATCTTCTTAAAGACTTCCAGGGTTGGGGCATTCACAACTTCTGGAGGCAACTTCTGTTCCACTGATTAATTCTTCTAACTGTCAGGAAATTTCTCCTTAGTTCTAAGTTGCTTCTCTCCTTGATTAGTTTCCACCCATTGCTTCTTGTCCTGCCCCCAGGTGCCTTGGAGAATAGTTTGACTCCCTCTTCTTTGTGGCGCCCTCTGAGATATTGGAACACTGCTATCATGTCTCCCCTGGTCCTTCTCTTCATCAAACTAGACATACCCAGCTCCTGCAACCGTTCTTCATATGTTTTAGCCTCCAGTCCCCTAATCATCTTGGTTGCTCTTCTCTGCACTCTTTCCAGAGTCTCCACGTCTTTTCTACATCGTGGTGACCAAAACTGTGTGCAGTATTCCAAGTGTGGCCTTACCAAGGCATTATAAAGTGGTATTAACACTTCACGTGATCTTGATTCTATCCCTCTGTTTATGCAGCCTAGAACTGTGTTGGCTTTTTTGGCAGCTGCTGCACACAGCTGGCTCATATTTAAACGATTGTCCACTAGGATTCCAAGATCCCTTTCACAGTTGCTACTATTGAGCAAGGTACCACCTATACTGTACCTGTGCATTTTGTGTTTCTTGCCTAAAGCTAGAACCACCGTAATACCATGCCTCTCATTCTCAATCCTCTAAACTGGCCCAAAAAGATACTATGATCAATTGTACAAAAGGTTTCAAAGTCTGATTTTGAATTTACAGAGACAGTAAAGTTCTTTAAAAATTGAAATTATATGCTTTGCAACCTACTGATTAAGTGTTTAATGCACCATACAGTTGGGAGGGGCTAGTTAAGGCACCGAGTAAATCCCCTGCACAGTGCAAAGAATCCACATTGAAGTATTCAGAAAGGTAAATCTGCTTAACCAGAGCCAGTACAGGAAAGCTTATCCCCGTACTTGGTCAATCATTCTATTATCAGACTAGTTGTGGTAACATTCAATTGAAATAAAGGTTTTACAAGGACGCATTGCCAGATTACTGTCCAGTTTTAGACAGTAATCTGCATTGGAGCTAACAAAATCACAACAATAGGATGAATGGTGTGATAGATACTGTGAGGTAAGAATAGCCGATTTCTGTATTCCCCTGATCTTCTGCCAGGACAGAAAGTGAAGTGCATAAGAAACAAATGATTATTTTTGTTTTCAATTTTAGTAATACGTTTTCTGATGCCCCAAGCAGGGAGCTGGACTATATGATGTCTGAGAGAACTCACAACTCAGTGATTCTATGACGATGCATGATTTTGGATGTTTCTTCCCATTGACTTTAGTTAGAAAGAAAATAGCTCAGATAGCTCTAGCTCTCAAATAGCTCAGATAGCTCTATTTTCCCCTTTCGGGTGGGGACAATAGAATTATAGAGTTGAAAATTGTCCAGCTTCCATCTGAATATACTGAAGATACTTCAACTGGATCGATCCTCGGAATGTGTTCTTACTAGGAGAGAAAAAACCTCTCTTTCATCAAGTGAGTGTCTCTCCCCATGGACAGATTTCTCTCCATTGATGGAAGATTTGGGTATCCTGTTTGTCAGGATGCCCTCTTTGGTAATACTGTGAAATGAACCACGCAACTTGGCCAGACCGAAAATATAAATACTGTGAAATGGTTAAAAAATATACAGTATTTCCAAAATGTTACAAATATATATTTCAGTTCTGCCAAAGGTGTATAAGGTAAGAACAATTATTAAATAACTCTAAGACCCATCCATCTGGAAGTATATTTGGAAAAAAGCAAAACAGTTAGAAGTAATCTTGAATATATCAAATACAACAAAGCAGGCTATTGAGAAAGGAGGCTTGAAAGCTGAATGAAGGCTCATTAAAGCATATTGATGCTTATTGTTTTATCTTTAATTAGCTTCAAGGCCATTTTCAAGGTCAAGTGTTTCTCAAGGTGGTTCAGAACAATGAAGACCATACAGTTAATCATACAGCAAACATTGTCACGATTTCAAACTGTTGCATTTAAAACTTTTTACCTAGAAGATAATAAAAAATTAAAACATGAAAATAGCTAAAATCTAAAGCAGGACAATAAAACTCACTTGGGGGAAACACAACACGAACAAATAATTATTCAGGTTTTTCCTAGAAATTAATAGTGATAGTGTATCCTACATGACAATCCACTGTAGCAAAGATATATTAGATGGGTTTCAACTCCTGATCTTAAAATGTAAAGGAATTAAGGAGATCCATCGCAACCCGGTTCCAAATATTTAAGGTTTTAAGGATTGAAATCAGCACTTTGAATTAGATTCACAAACATACTGAGAACCAGTAGTGTTGATTGCCTTCACCCACCCATACAATATGCTTCAGATAAAGTTCTCAAACTATTCTAAAAGCAGCCCTATGTAAATTTGGGGTTTTTAAATTTGGGGTTTTTTATCTGGTTTTAGCATAGGTTCTATTGAATTAGTTTTTTAAATTTTATATGATGTTTTGTATGTATTTTAATTTTCCTGTGCGCCGCCCTGGGTCCGTTTGGAGAAGGGCGGGGTATAAATTGAATAAATATAAAAATATAAATATAAAGTGCACTACATTGCTCCAGCCTAGGTATTATTAATAAACAAGTGAAATAAAGGCTCATATCTGTGGATACAATAACAGCCACTGCAACTCTCTATATTAGCATAGAGCCCAGAAATTCTCTGTTATAATAATAATAATAATAATAATAATAATAATAATAATTTTAATATTTCTAAACCGCACCCTCTCCCCACAGGGACTCGGGGCGGTGCACAGGCACAGTAAAACAATAAATACATATAAACATTTCATTAAAAATAAATTAAATCTAAACCTGCGCTAAACTTCCCATTAAAACTAAGCTATATTATAAAACCCCAATAAAACCCCAAAGACAGAGAGACTATCCTAGGCCGGCCAGACAGAAGAAATGAGTTTTTAATTTGAGACGGAAGGAGCGGAGGTCCGTGGTAGTCCTAATGTCGGGGGGGAAGGTCGTTCCAGAGGGCCGGGCCCGCCACAGAGAAAAGTTATGACTTTTCTTGAGAAATGGAAAGACATCTAAAACCAACTGCATTCTTTCTCCATATTTTTTTTTTATCTCAAACCAGGCTGTGGCTGTATGGTTGACATGGATGTCATAAAAGTTGTTTGTTGAGTGACTTTATTAAATGATTAGCTCTGAGGTTTAAAATCACAGTCAAAGAAATGAAATGAAATTTACAGCTCCAAACCTTCAGCTTCCAACTATTAAAACAAACTTATGGCTGTATTGTTTCTAATTTTTTAAATAGAATGGATTAAATTTCCATTTAATTTTTACAATGACAATAAAGATTATTATTATTATAGTATTTCCTACTGAGAGAACAAAACCTGCACAATTTCCACATAAATGAACATGGGGATTTTTAAGCTAGACTGCTTAAATTCCAATGTTTTGAAAAACTGAAGTGTCTCTAACTTTTTCTTTGTGTTGAAACGATACTGTATTAGGTGACATTTAAACAATATTTTTTACAACTTTGCTAACTTTGAGAGAAAGACTCTCCACCTCACTAGCTCTTCTGTACAAGAAATATTTGTAGATACATTTAGCAGAGGTTAACCACTGCCATTGCCACCAACAACAACCGGATGTCTAGCATACTTGTGTAACCAAGAGAAATGTATAGTAATAACCGGCATTATTAAGATTAACAGAGGGACACTGCAGAAATCCAGATGGCCACCAAGAACAGGAAAGAAAGAAAAAAACCAAAAGGAACCCGCTCTTCTGCCATCTAGTGGTCATCTAAACTTTTGCAGCCCAGATAATGATGGCATTAGACAAACTTCTGGAGAAAAAAAGGAATTGCATCCCAATATTTTATTTCTCTGAATCAAACTCAATTTAAAAAGATATTGTGGAAGAGATATTGGCTTAAAATTGCATTTTGACAGAAGGCTAACTGCTGTTCATCTTCCAAAACAGAACCAGGGAAGCTATCCATTGAGTTCAAAATTAGTTATTGTCTTCTGGTCTGAAACGACTCTTGAAAATTAAGGGCAACATTTTGAAGACAAAAAAAGCATTAGGGTTTTTTTTTAATGGTCTGCTATTGAATGCAAGCCTATTCATTGCCATCTCTATCATTACCATCTAAGGAAAAAGCATCCAGGCTCAATGTCAGGTTTACAGCTTTTCATTTGCCTAATACAAAAAGTATCCTAGGAGAATGGTGTCTCTAAAGTGTATTACAGTTGAGAACAGCTTGCATATTGGTACAAAGTTGACCTAATCTTAGCACAGCATCAATCACAGACGGAAAAGGTAGCCATTAAGTATCCAAAGCTATAAAATATGTGATAGGACGCAGCCTTCACATATTCATCAGGTGCCTACCAGTTATTTTAAAAGGCTCTATCCATATTTTAACTTTCAACATACATTTAGCAAGCAACACAGAATTAATAGTCTTTTTTAGCTGGCATCTCTTCCTATTCAGGATACATTCCAAATGACAGTTTCTCACTTATGATTAGATGCTATGATGAACATTGTCCCAGAGAAAGTCTGGTTCACATAACCGAGTAAATACTCAGTATCTCAAACAGAGGAAAGTATTTCTCATATTCTTATTTTCCCCGTTTAATTGAGGTAGCCATCACATTTCACTTTTGTGGTAGACAGAAACTGGGGAACAAGATGGAGGCCACAGGTCAGGGGTCTACATGTCAGAGGCTTATTCCCCAACAGGAGTATAAATAAAGTATTCTGAGCTTCACCATACCTGTCAGGTGGCACCCTTCAATGACAAGAGCCAATACGTCTCTTCCATGTTCTTGAGGTCACGAGAGGAAAATGAGGAAAGGAAGAAAATGAGGACCACGTAGCTATTCTGTGGGGCCTGGTTCCCACAAAGATTTCCCCCCACCTTCCCAATCACTGTAAAATACCATATTTTTGGAGTGTAAGACGCACCGTTTTCTCCCAAAAAAGAGGGTGAAAATTTGGGTGGGTCTTATACAAGGAATGTAACCCTACCCACCCCCATCAGAGGCCAAAATCATGAGGCATGGAGGCAGCAATGGTCTGTGGCAATCCCTGCAGCCTGCAACAGCTGATTGGGGGTATCCGGTAGTCCGATCCACCCGCCAATCAGCTGTGCTGAATCAGGTTGCAATAAGTGCTGAAACTGATCTGGCTGGACAGAGTTTGAAGCAGTAATCACATTCAGAAAGCACATAACTGACTCAGCAGGATTCAAAATAATAATAATAATATACAATACATTACCAAAAGCAGGTTTTCCAAGGTAGCAGTAAATAAAAGCAAAATACAAGTAGTTTCACTTTCAGTTCTTGGCTAAGACAGGCTCCTTCCTGTTTCCTTCTTGCTCACACAGCAAATTTCAGAGTCCAAATAGACCTCATTGGCTGACTTAGTTGCTATGCCTATTCACATGTTTATTGGACCCGTGTCCTCCTGGCTTGTACTGGCATCCTGGGAAGTTTCACAAGGCTGGCTCCAGGAAATAGTGAATGCTTCTTTGAGTGAGGGGTTCTTGCCTACCGTCTTGAAAGAGGCGGTGGTGAGGCCTCTCCTCAAGAAGCCTTCCCTGGACCCAGCATTGTTAGTAAATTACCGTCCAGTCTCCAACCTTCACTTTTTGGCGAAGGTTGTAGAGAGTGTGGTGGCACAACAGTTTCCATGTCATCTGGAGGAAATTGATTATCTGGACCCACGCCAGTCCGACTTCTGGCCCGGTCACAGCACCGGGACGGCATTGGTCGCGTTGGTGGATGATCTCTGGAGGGCCAGAGATGGGGGTTGTTCCTCCATCCTGGTCCTATAGACCTCTCGGCGGCTTTTGATACCATCGACCATGGTATCCTATTGCATTGGCTGGAGGGGTTGGGGGTGAGGGGCACTGTTTTATGGTGGTTCTCCTCCTACCTCTCCGGTCGGTCGCAATTTGTATTGGCAGGGGGGCAGAGGTCGACTTCGAGGCCTCTCACTTGTGGGGTGCCTCAGGGGTCGGTCCTCTTGCCCCTCTTGTTCAATACATATATGAAGCCACTGGGCGAGATCATACGTGGGTTTGGGGTACATTACCATCTGTACACGGATGACACCCAGCTGTACATCTCTACCCCAAACCACCCCAACGATGCCGTCGAAGTGATGTCCCGGTGTCTGGAAGCCATGCAGATCTGGATGGGAAGGAACAGACTCAAGCTCAACCCGTCCAAGACTGAGTGGCTGTGGCTACCAGCACCCCGGTTCAACCAGTTGACGCCATCACTGGCCATAGGGGGCAAACATCTAGCCCCCGTGGAGCGGGCATGCAACTTAGGCATCCTCCTGGACTCTCAGCTGTCAATAGAAGACCATGTGACAGCCGTGGCCAGGGGGGCATTTTACCAGGTTCGCCTGATGCACCAGTTGCGTCCCCTATTGGACCGGGATGCCCTTCGCACAGTCACTCATGCACTTGTGACGTCTCATCTGGACTATTGCAATGCTCTCTACCTGGGGCTCCCCTTGAGATGCACTCAAAGGCTACAGCTGGTCCAGAACGCGGCCATGCGGGCAGTTATGGGAGCTACTAGATACTCCCATGTTACACCACTCCTGCGCGAGCTGCACTGGCTGCCTGTGGTCTTTCGGGTGCGTTTCAAGGTGTTGACTATCATCTTTAAAGCGCTCCATGGCACAGGACCTAGTTATTTGCCGGATCGTATCCTGCCCCATACATCCCTTCGGTCGATTCGCTCACACAGAGAGGGACTTCTCCGGTGCCGTCCACCAGGCAATGCCAGCTGGCGACATCCAGGGGAAGGGCCTTCTCTGTGATGGGCCCGACCCTCTGGAACGACCTACCCCCGGATATTAGAACGACCACAGATCTCCGTGCTTTCCGCCAAAAAGTAAAAACTTATTTGTTCCATCAGGCCAGCTTGGCCTAATTTACGCTTCTCGACCCAGTCTGTATTTTCATATTGTCTATTTGGTTTTAATGGGTTGCAATTTTAATGTTCTTAAATTTTAGTACAGGGTAATTTAATTTGTTTTTAACTATGTTATGTATTGTATGTTTTTAGATGGTTTTTTAATTTTCCTGTACACCGCCCCGAGTCCCTTCGGGGAGAGGGGGCAGTTTATAAATGTAATAAATTATTATTATTATTATTATTGGCTCACCTTGTTACCATGTGTCAACTGAATACCATGGATGCTGATAGGCAGAGGCAGAATTTTTTCTTATTATTATTTTCCTGCCCAAAAACTAAGGTGTGTCTTATACTCTGGAGCATCTTATCCTCTGAAAAATACAGTATTTCCTCCCAGATAAGGAATGGAAGAAGATGCAACAAGCCCTCCAAATATGTTGTGGAAGGAATGTCATAAGAAATCAATTAAAGGAGAACCTGTCCTCTAGGTAGCTCCAATGAGTCCTATTGGAGTCATCTTTCCTGTCATCATTTTTGACATGCTCCTGCTCCCTTGTTCCCTCTTTTGGACACAGCCTGGTTGAAAAAAGACCAATGACTGCAAAACAGTGTCCTCAAGGCCCAGTCCTGCCCAATGATCCAAAAGCATACTAAATGTATACATTATCTTAGTCAACAACTAAGATAACTAAGCAAATGTTAAACAGCATGGAAGTTAAAATGGAATCTTGTAGATCTCCAACATGGAATTAAACAATCCATCAATCCTCAATACCACCTTCTGTAGATTACTATCTCCTTACTATCCGAGGATCGGCTTAATTTCCACAAACCTACCCCCACATAACTTCTACCTTCTGCCTACTCCTCTTCTGGCAAAGATTGTACCCCATGGTAACCCATGGTAACCCAGCGGTCTCAGTACTAATAAAGGAGAATATTTGTAGCTCAGGGTTAAAATTAGAGGTCCTTGATGCTGTCTGAGCTTGTTTCTTTCCTTGCAGATGTTTCTTTATCCAAACTAAGTTACATCATCCATGTTACTCAACTAGTCAAATAGAGGCCTAAAATACCACAAGATCACGCAATATCAGTAGCATGAGATCTCATGCTACTGATCTCTCTTGATCTCATAGTACTCTAGGCCTCTGCCAATGGAGGGCTAGATGAGATCTTCAGCAAAAGGCTTTGCCAATAGAGGGAAGGCCTAAAACACTGAAGCTTTCCCTCCATTTGTATCTTTGAAAAAAGCCATCTTTGAAAAAAGCCTTTCCTACTGAGAACAGAGGCTGGGTGGGACATGCGTGTCACTCTGGAACTCTGTTTTCACCTGGAAAAGTGTTTCCTCAAGGCCTCTGCCAAAGAGAACAAAGCTCTGGAGAGATGCGCATTTACTTTAGGAGCTCTGTTCTCCTCGGCAGAGACCTTGAGGAAGTACCTTTCCTGGTGAAAACAGAGCTCTAGAGGGATGCATGCTTCCTCCAGGGGCTGTGTTCTCTTTGTTGGAGCTACCTAGAGGACAGGTTCTCCTTTAATTGATGTCTTATGACATTCCTTCCACAACATATTTGGAGGGCTTGTTGCTTCTTCTTCCATTCTTTATTTGGGAGGAAATACTGTATTTTTTGGAGGATAAGATGCTCCAGAGTATAAGACGCACCTTAGTTTTTGGGTAGGAAAATAATAAGAAGAAAAAATTCTGCGTCTGCCTATCAGCATCCATGGTATTCAGCTGACACATGGTAACAAGGTGAGCCAATGAATAGGCATAGCAACTAAGTCAGCCAATGATGTCTATTTGGACTCTGAAATTTGCTGTGTGAGCAAGAAGGAAACAGGAAGGAGCCTGGCTTAGCCAAGAACTGAAAGGTCTCCTCAAGCCCTATGGAATTCCTTGAAGTGGCACCCCATAGGTAAATAAACACTTTTTGGCCAGAGGCCAAAAGCCTCTGGGGGCCATGATCTCATGCGACTTCAGGCACCCATCCACTTTTGCAGAGAATGAGTCTCACAAGGTTAGGGTATCCAGAAGCTTCAAGTCTGTGCACAAAATGTTTGCATGCCAACAGGAGGCTTGAAGCCTTTGGAGGAGAGTCCAGGCTGCCTGTTGCTCCAGAAATGGTGGGCAGCCTTGGTGAATCAGTGAAGCCAAGCAGGGCACACTCGTCCTGCTCGCCCTCTGCTCTCGCTGGGAGCAGGCAAAGAAATCAAGAGTCTGGAGAGGAGACAGATCTTCACAAGGTAAGTGACCCAGCATGGCAAGATGGGGGGAGCAACAGTGGGGACACCAGGGGAGGGAGAAAGAGGATACCTCTCAGTGGGTTGGGGGAAGCCTTGGGTGGTCTGAAGCAGGTGGCCTGTTTCATCACTAGGCCCCCATGGCCTTCCTCACCCTGAGAAACCTCACCTGCACTTAACGAACATCATGCATTCAGTTAGTGAATGTGTGGGCTAAAGATAGATAGATAGATTTATTTTTCTATACCGCGTCCTCTCCCCAGGGGGACTCGGAGCGGTGCACAGGGAAAATTAAAACAGCATAAAATATATACATAAATAAATACAATAAAAACAAATTAAATCAACTGTCCCTGTACTAAAATCCCCATTTTAAAATTAACATTCCCTAACCCCTAAGGTAGAGACTAACCTAGGCCGGCCAAGCAGAAAAAGTGAGTTTTTAATTTCTGACGGAAGGAGCGGAGGTCCGTAGTTGTTCTAATGTCGGGGGGAAGGTCGTTCCAGAGGACTGGGCCCGCCACAGAGAAGGCCCTTCCCCTGGGCGTCGCCCGCTGACAAAGTCTAGTGGACGGCACCCGGAGAAGTCCCTCTCTGTGGGAGCGAATCGGCCGGGAAGATGTATGGGGCAGAATCCGATCCCGCAGATAGCTAAAGGAGAGAGTGATTGTACCTGCTCCACTCCTATGAATCTTTGGATTATGAATGGAATGGGCAGGCTTCATTACATTTGTAACCATTCATAACTCGAGGACTAGCTGTAACTTCTCTTAATTATGGCAGTATTGATGCTGCACAAGTGGCTTGCGAAATTATCTCAGTGAAATACATGGGATTATTTATTTGACTCCTTATCAGATCCATATACATATCTGTAAGCCCTTGACTTGCAACCATAATTGAGCCCGGAATTGCAGCCATAAGTCATGGTGGTCATTAAATAGGTCACCACGTGATTGAGATCAATTTATGACCTTTTCTGCACCGGTTGTTAAGCGAATGCTGCAGTCGTTATGCAAACCAATTTTCTTCGATTGAGCATATTTTGCTGGAAAACAGAAGTAAATGCCAGAAACTGGCAAAACAAAAAACTACCCACCAAAAAGTGTGGTCACATCACCACAGAATGCTGCCAATGACCATAAATGTGAACGAGTTGCCAAGTGGCCAAAATGTGACCATGTCACCACAGGGAGTTTTATGTGTAAGTAGCCATTTCCAGACTAAAACAAGTATATTTTTTGCTTCCCAAAAATTATAACCCAATAATATTATCACATTAAAATCTGAAGAGAATAATTACTCAGAGGAAAGCTTAATTAAGTTCTAAGCATAGTTTCCATGACACAAATCTCATTGTTTTCAGTAGGATTTCTGGGTAAGAATGCCTATATTGTTCCATTTTTTTCTCTAAATCAACATGTAAGATAAATTAATAAGAAAGAATCAGAAATCATTTTGTGTTAGAAACATTTCATATGTACTGGATCACGGCCACTGTTGTTTAAGGATGATATTAATTTTTACCTGCAGTTATAGAGAAAAATTAACCACAGCATTAATTAATATGTTCTTTCTTTTACATCTGTCACTACTCCACTGCCTAAGAAGGAAAGTTTTTTTGGGGGGGGGAGGAAATTAAGCAAAGCCATTCAAACAACCTGATTCTCTTTTCATTACAAGGAATCAGCTTCCCTCCCATATATAATACAGGCAATAAGTTTAAGTCAAGGATGTCCAAACTTGGGAACTTTAAGACTTGTGGACTTCAACTGGCCCAGTGGGATGCCACAAGAGAGATCTTGTTTGGGAGGAGTTTGACCCCGTTACTTCCGAGGATATGGACAGGCTACGTGGGCGACTGCGAGCCACCACATGTTCATTGGACCCGTGCCCCTCCTGGCTTGTACTGGCATCCTGGGAGGTGACACGAGGCTGGCTCCAAGAGGTTATCAACGCATCCTTGAGTGAGGGTTCCTTACCTGCCTCCCTAAAAGAGGCTATGGTGAGGCCCCTCCTCAAGAAGCCCTCTTTGGACCCAGCTCTTTTGAACAACTACCGTCCAGTCTCCAACCTTCCCTTCTTGGCGAAGGTTGTTGAGAGTGTGGTGGCACAACAGTTTCCCCGTCACCTGGAGGAAGTTGACTATCTAGATCCGCGCCAGTCCGGCTTTCGGCCCGGGCATAGCACCGAGACGGCATTGGTCGCGTTGGTAGATGATCTCTGGAGGGCCAGAGATGGGGGATGTTCCTCCATCCTGGTCCTATTAGACCTCTCGGCGGCTTTCGATACCATCGACCATGGTATCCTATTGCATCGGCTGGGGGGGGTGGGGGTGGGAGGCACCGTTTTACGGTGGTTCTCCTCCTACCTCTCTGGCCGATCGCAATTTGTGCGGGCAGGAGAGCAGAGGTCGACCCCGAGACCCCTCACATGCGGGGTGCCTCAGGGGTCGGTCCTCTCGCCTCTCCTGTTTAATGCATACATGAAGCCGCTGGGTGAGATCATCCGTGGTTTTGGGGTAGAATACCATCTGTACGCTGATGACACCCAGCTGTACATATCTACCCCAAACCACCCCAACGATGCCGTAGCGGTGATGTGCCAGTGCCTGAAAGCCGTGCGGATCTGGATGGGAAGTAACGGACTTAGGCTCAACCCGACCAAGACCGAGTGGCTGTGGTTTCCGGCTGCCCGATTCAACCAGCTTTCTCCAACGCTGGCCATAGGGGGCGAACATCTTGCCCCTGTGGATGGGGCGCGCAATTTGGGTGTCCTCCTGGATGCCCGGCTGTCCATGGAAGATCAAGTGACAGCCGTGGCCAGGAGGGCGTTTTACCAGGTTCGCCTGGTTCGCCAATTGCACCCCCTATTGGATCGGGACGCCCTTCGCACAGTCACTCATGCGCTCGTGACATCCCGACTGGACTATTGTAACTCTCTCTACATGGGGCTCCCCTTGAGGTGCCCCCAGAGACTTCAGCTAGTCCAGAACGCAGCCGCGCGAGCAATTATGGGAACCACTAGGTTTACCCATGTAACACCGCTCTTGCGCGAGCTGCACTGGCTGCCTGTCGTCTTCCGGGTGCGCTTCAAGGTGTTAATTATCATCTTTAAAGCGCTCCATGGCTTGGGACCTAGCTACCTGCAGGATCAGATCCTGCCTCATACATCCTCACGGCCGATTCGCTCCCACAGAGAGGGACTTCTCCGGGTGCCATCCACTAGACTGTGTCAGCGGGCGACGCCCAGGGGAAGGGCTCTCTCTGTGGCGGGCCCGGCCCTCTGGAACGACCTTCCCCCCGATATTAGAACGACTACGGACCTCCGCTCCTTCCGTCTGAAATTAAAAAAACACTTTTTCCGCTTGGCCGGCCTAGGCTAGTCTCTCTTTCTATGGGGTTTTAAACTTATTCATAGCTGCTGGGTATTTTAGTTTAACGGGTTTTAGCACAGGAATAGATTTAATTTGTTTTTATATTATGTATTTATATTTGTATATTTATTGTTTTTACTTTCCCTGTGCACAGCCCCGAGTCCCCGTGGGGAGAGGGAGCGGTTCTACAAATTAAATTTGAATTTGAATTTGAATTGGTACTCTCTCTGCTCCAATCAACATCCATATGAAGCGATTGCATGGGATCATCCGTCACCATGGACTGAGATATCATCAATATGCTGATGATACTCAGCTGTATAACTCAGTCTGTAGCGAGTTAAGCAATGCTGTGACCTCCCTCTCACAGTGCCTGGAGGCTGTTAGGGGCTGGATGGGGAGCAATGGGTTGAAATTGAACCCTGTCAAGACTGTGGCTCTGGATTTGGGGGTCTTTGGTCCACAGAGAATTGCCACCTTTGGAGTAGTTCTTTGGAATAGGTGAGGCATGTCCTGATGCAACAGTCAACAACTTAAACCCTACTCTATCAATTATGAACATCTCAGATCCAATTAATTATTCTATCCTATGTCTCTGTTCCCTTGGACTATCTCTCTCAAACCTCAGGTTGTGCTATATGCTCTCAAGCTTCAAGGTCCTTCCTAGCTCAGTCTCCCTCCCCTTCAGATTCATGTTTGTCACGTATTCCTTTGACTGTCACCCCCACACCCTCTGCTCTGTCAGTACTGCCAGCTTCAGCATTTTGCTTGTTTGCTCTTCATGAAAATGTCTTTTGGTTCCCCCATCCCACCAGCCATCTTGATTGCTCAGGAACCCATGGCCTCCTTGAACTGATCCATATGGCATTTGTCTTTCTTTCTTTCTTTCTTTCTTTCTTTCTTTCTTTCTTTCTTTCTTTCTTTATGTTTTTCTGCCACTGAAGCTGCTGACCAGGGGAACTCTTCCTATATGGCCATCAACTTCTCTCAGAACAGGTGCCCTGTTACTTGGCACTAAATTATTATATTCTTTAAAGCATTTTTGGACTGCAGACGTTCAGCTGGTCAATTAGAGAAGTGAGCAGTTTATATCAATTCAGAGGTTTGGGGGCTGTTGCACATATTGGGAATTTATAGCATTCTATTTTTTTTCTTTCTAAAAGTTAAAAATATTGACGCAAAGAAAAGTGTCTACATTTAGGTTGGTGTCCCTACATATCACACTGATCAACTTAAAGGTTGACTCAGCCTTCCATCCTTCTGAGGTTGGTAAAATGAGGACCCAGATTGTTGTGGGCAATATGCTGACTCTGTAAACTGCTTAGAAAGGGATGTAAAGCATTGTGTAGCAGTATAGAAGTCTAAACGCTAAATGCTAAAGTCAACTTGAAAATTAAATACATTACAAAATGATTAAAATACATAAGAACCAGCCATAGTTCACTGAGAGATAATGCACATAATGTTTCCATAAAGAGATATATTCCAAAATATGCATATTACAGCCAAAACTGTATTTTACACGTTGTCTGGGCAATATTCATAATCTCCAATAAGTATTGTGGAATGTGTACTCCAGACAAACAGACAGACAGACATAACATTAATTGTATGCAGACACATAAGACATTTGTAAGTGATATATTGTGAGCCATGCATAAACTGTAGCTTTTCACTAGTTTTTTTTTTTCTCTTAGATCTTCTTGGGCAGTTTTCGTTGACTTTCCTGCTCAGCATTTTTTTAAATGTATTATTTTCCCCCAACGTGGCACCTGCATGCTTTCAGCATTTGATGTATCATTAAAAATGCCTTCTCACATTTTGGCAAGTAAAGCCTGATAAAGTTTCACCTTTTGAAGAAATAAATGACTCAATTAACAAGATGAAAAACAGCAGTGTGGTAGCAGACCCTCTTGGTGGCCAAAAAAAGGGATAAAAAAGAATTATCCCAGCAGGGTGTTAATACAGGGAGCGCCATAACAATCAGCAGGCACCCAATTTGAGTGACAGCCACCCAGCAAAGAAGACAGATTTGTCAGCTTGCTGACCGCTGGCTCAAGTCCTTCTCACTACCCTAGGAATAAACTGTTGCTCAGGAATGGTGGGGCAAGCAGTTGCTTGTCGCTGCTAATCTAATTGAATTCTTCCATAAGGCTGTTTTTATCATGTACAGATACAGGGAAGTGCTTTTTCATGGAACCGCAAAGCCCCACATAGAGAGTCAAAATGCACAGGGATATCTGCATGGAATCCCTTCCCCTGATCGTAACATGGATTTCTATAAGAGATTTGAAATCCTGGTAGTCTTTTACTGGCAATTAGACGTAGAATCCTGCTTTATAAATGGTTACCCATTTCTGCAAGTCCTCTTATCTATTGAAATGTTATTATGACAGTCAAAAGCCAGTGTCAGTATCAAACATAATTGGGACAGATTTTAACAGAGAATAAAGTAAATGTTTTTGATCAGGGGAATATAAGAAAGCCATTTATTCAACACACACACACACACACACACACACACCAAAAAAGAGAAGGTTATGACACAGAACCCTTCAAGACAAGTAGCCTTTCATGTATCCATCAATTCTGTTGCACTTGGAAACTCCACTAGATAACTCTGACTTTTTTGTTATTACTAGAGAGTCTACAGACCTAGAAGAAAATGGAAAACCAATCATCACTTGTCTTTCCTATTCAATCACTGACATGAAGAATTGTTACCCAACTATTGTCCAATAACCAATGGCTCTATTTCCACCCTTAAGCTTGCGGTTAAACAAGTGACTTTTCCCCACTTAAAAAAAAAATCAAAGCTCCTTATCCTGGTATGAAGTCTAGTCACAATGTTATGTGTTGAAATCCCCAGATATCACTGCACTGACAATATAGCCTATCCATTGGCATTCAAGATAATGACCTCTGATGTCACTCTGCAGTGGTGTTCACTTGAAAGAATGTGATTCCACACTGAAGAGAGATCAGAGGTGATGGTTTGAAAATTTCAGAATGATGGGCATGGCATTATAATAATAATAATAATAATTTAATTTTATATCCCGCTCTCTCTCCCCAAGGGGACTCGAGGCGGGGCACAGGCAATTAAAATACAAATAAGAGCACAACAAATACAAAATACAAACTACAAAATTAAAAATGAATTAAACTATTCCTGCGCTAAAATCCATAAACTAAACTAAAAATTACCCCTAAAATCCCTGACCTAAAAAGAGACTACCCAAGGCCGGCCAGGCGAAAAAAGTGTGTCTTTAATTTTACGTGGAAGGAGCGGAGGTCCGTAGTTGTCCTAATATCGGGGGGAAGGTCGTTCCAGAGGGCTGGGCCCGCCACAGAGAAGGCCCTTCCCCTGGGCGTCGCCCGCTGACAAAGTCTAGTGGACGGCACCCGGAGAAGTCCCTCTCTGTGGGAGCGAATCGGCCGTGAGGATGTATAAGGCAGGATCCGATCCCGCAGGTAACTAGCTCCCGAGCCATGGAGCGCTTTGAAGATGATAATTAACACCTTGAAGCGCACCCGGAAGACGACAGGTAGCCAGTGCAGCTCGCGCAAGAGCGGTGTTACGTGGGCAAACCTAAAGGTGCCCATAATTGCTCGCGCGGCTGCGTTCTGGACCAACTGAAGCCTCCGGGTGCACCTCAAGGGGAGCCCCATGTAGAGAGAGTTGCAATAATCCAGTCGGGATGTCACGAGAGCATGAGTGACTGTGCGAAGGGCGTCCCGATCCAATAGGGGGCGCAACTGGCGTACCAGGCGAACCTCGTAAAACGCCCTCCTGGCCACAGCTGTCACGTGATCTTCCATAGACAGCCGGGTATCCAGGAGGACACCCAAGTTGCGCGCCCCATCCACAGGGGCAAGATGTTCGCCCCCTATGGCCAGAGATGGAATCATCTGGTTGAATCGGGCAGCCGGAAACCACAGCCACTCGGTCTTGGTCGGGTTGAGCCTGAGTCCGTTACTTCCCATCCAGATCCGCACGGCTTCCAGGCACTGGCACATCACCGCTACGGCATCGTTGGGGTGGTTTGGGGTAGATATATACAGCTGAGTATCATCAGCGTAGAGATGATACTCTACCCCAAAACCACGGATGATCTCGCCCAGCGGCTTCATGTATGTGTTGAACAGGAGGGGCGAGAGGACCGACCCCTGAGGCACCCCACATGTGAGGGGTCTCGAGGTCGACCTCTGCCCTCCTGCCAGCACAAATTGCGATCGGCCAGAGAGGTAGGAGGAGAACCACCGTAACACGGTGCCTCCCACCCCCAACCCCCCCAGCCGATGCAATAGGATACCATGGTCGATGGTATCGAAAGCCGCCGAGAGGTCTAATAGGACCAGGATGGAGGAACAACCCCCATCTCTGGCCCTCCAGAGATCATCGACCAACGCGACCAATGCCGTCTCGGTGCTATGCCCGGGCCGAAAGCCGGACTGGCGTGGGTCTAGATAATCAACTTCCTCCAGGTGACGGGGAAACTGTTGTGCCACCACACTCTCAACAACCTTCGCCAAAAAGGGAAGGTTGGAGACTGGACGGTAGTTGTTTAAAAGAGCTGGATCCAAAGAGGGCTTCTTAAGGAGGGGCCTCACCATAGCCTCTTTTAGGGAAGCAGGCAAGGAACCCTCACTTAAGGATGCGTTGATAACCTCTTGGAGCCAGCCTCGTGTCACCTCCCAGGATGCCAGTACAAGCCAGGAGGGACACGGGTCCAATAAACATGTGGTGGCTCGCAGTCGCCCACGTAACCTGTCCATATCATCGGAAGCAACGGAGTCAAACTCCTCCCAGACAAGATCCGCCTCGCGGCATTCCACTGGACCAGCAATGGGGGCTAACTCATTCTGTATCTGAGCGGTTTTCTCCTGCAGATAAGACACAAATTCCTCTGCTCTACCCTGTAACGGGGCTTCCCGCACCCTCTGTTGAAGAAGGGAGCGGGTCACCCTAAACAGGGCGGCAGGGCGGTTATCTGCGGATGCTATGAGAGTGGCACAATGATGACGTTTGGCCACTCTCAGCGCCACAATGTAAGTCCGTAAATGGGCTCTTACCTGTGTCCGGTCAGATTCAGAGCGGGAAGCCCTCCATCTTCTCTCTAGGCATCTCTTGTGGCGTTTCATCACCCTTAGCTCCTCGGTAAACCAAGGAGCCAGGGTGGCTCGGCGCCACACGAGAGGCCGCAAGGGCGCGACCCGATCCAAGGCTCCCGTGGTCGCAATATTCCATGCGGCCACGAGGTCCTCCATCGGGGCGCGGGTCAGGGGTACAGGAAGTGGCCCAAGCGCCGCCTGGAACCCATCTGGGTCCATCAGGCGCCTGGGGCGGAACCAGATTGGTGACTCAGGTTCCGCCTCCCCGCGGAGGGGAGCAGCGGTCAGAAAATCGAGCTGGAGAAGTGAGTGATCTGACCATGACAAGGGCGTGATGACTATATCCCCTGTACCCAGATCACTTACCCATTGGCCAGAGACAAAGATGAGATCCGGTGTGTGTCCACCCTCGTGGGTGGGGCCTTGAATTACTTGGGTCAGGTCCATGGCCGTCATGGAAGCCATGAACTCCCGAGCTGCCTCGGATGATACGCCAACCGTTGGCAAATTGAAGTCCCCCATGACTAAAAGTCTGGGGGTCTCAATTGCCACCGTAGCGATCACCTCTAGGAGCTCGGGCAGGGCTGCTGCTGCATAGCGAGGAGCCAGGTATACAACCAGCAAGCCCAACTGCCTCCCTAGGCCCCACTTCACGCAGAGGGACTCACAACCGGTGGTCTGTGGCACAATGGTTTCTCTCGGCTCAAGACTTTCTTTTACAATGACCGCTACCCCACCGCCCCTACCCAGGGCCCGGGGCTGATGAAAAGCGCGGTAACCTGGTGGGCAGATTTCAACGAGGGGAAGTCCTCCCTCGTGGCCCAACCAGGTCTCCGCAATCCCAACCAGGTCCGGCCCCCCCTCTGACACAAGGTCATTAATGAGGGGGGCTTTGTTGACAACGGACCTGGCGTTGCAAAACATCAGCCGTAGGCCCTGGCTCTGTACTCCCTGACCACCTAGCCTGCGGGGGTTGTGGCACTTGACCATTTGAAGCCAACGGCTACGAGCCTCCAACCGGGAGGATGGGACTTGTCTCCCCTCGGACCTGCCTCTCCCCACGACCCTATGGATCGGTCGGCCCTCCATCGGAACGACTCGCGTTTCCCCCCTCCTGTCGGATCCTTCCGCCTCCCTCCGCTGCCTGCTAATCCGGCCCTTACTTTCACTAATACCCCCTGTCTCTGCCTGTCTAAACCCACCCCCCTCCCTGGTACCCCCTAAAAGAACCAATAATTTAGATACTAAAAACCCCCTAAGGCCGCGCTTCGCCCATCTCTCCGGATTAATGAATCCCTCCTCAAGATGGGCCCTCGATAGAGCAGAGGGCCAAGCCTGTGAGAGCTTATTATGATCTACAGACGTCTCATCCCCCTCTCTTTTTTGATATACACTACTGTTGGGAGCGTGGGGGGAACCTCGTGGATTCATACAAAATGTATAATATTAAAAAGGGGGGAAATGCATCACTAAAAATAGAGAGGATATGATTTTGCATAACTTCTTTGTATCTATTAATATGCACATTTAAAAATTGCTATAATTTAAATAAAAATAGTGTCAGTAGGTGTTAAATAGTGGTGGGCAAATTCAAGGCTCTTGTTCTCTTTATGTTCTCTATTATGAAACCAAATTTGGTCTCAAACATTCTTTAAGCAAGAATTAACTCTTGTGAAACGGAACAAGTAACCCCCAAAAAAGGCATTCTTATTTGCTTCCTGTTTCCTTCTCCAAGTGTTGCACTTTTAGGAGGGATGAGACAAGTGGCCAAACTGAGAAGGATGATGATGATACATTAAAGTGACCGAATTTTCAAAATCCCAAAGCGGGACACCGTTGGGGAGAGCATGCGCATGCACATGCGCGCCTGCGCAGAGGGCATCGGGGCAGGGGTGCGCTCCCAACAGCTGCTGCGGGGGCCACTTTAAAGGCAACGGCGGCGGACTGATCTGGCAGCTCTCAGCGTGTGAGGGATGGCCTTTGGGGCAGCTGCTGGGTCTGGCACGCAGCTGCTAGGTCTGGCGGCGGCGCAGGAGGTGCCAGCCGAGCAGCGCGATGGCTCCAAGCGTGGTAGGCAAGAGTGATATGCTGGGACGCGGGGCCCGCAAGGGGCTGCCTGGTGCAGTGAAGGGCACTCAGGTGAGCGGGCCAGGCCCTTGCGAGCCCCGCGTCCCAGCGTATCACTCTTGCCTTCCGCACTCAGAGCCATTCTGCTGCTCGCCCGACACCTCCTGCGCCGCTGCCAGACCCAGCAGCCGTGCGCCTGACCATTGGGCCGAAGGCTGTCCCTCACGCTCTGAGCGCTGCTGCCGCTGCCTTTAAAGAGTGCCCCGCGGGGGGAGCGTGCCCCGATGCCCTCTGCAGGTGCGTGACGCGCCCCCCCCTCCGAGGCCCTCCCCGCCCGAGCCGACGCTCAGAGGTGCCCGCCTCTGAGCGCGTACAGAGCACCCGAAGCGGGACATTTTGAAGAAAAGGCGGGTGGCGGGATATCTAATCTAATGGAGAAGCGGGTCTGTCCCGCCAAATTCGGGACGTCTGGTCACCTTATGATACATACCTACAAAGCATGTATGTGAGCAAAGTTAGGGATTTTGTTTTCAGGAGTTGAGTGGGGTCTTTAAGGAAGAAACTACCATTAATTTGAGATTTATAGCCATCACATTTCAGTGGTAAGATTGGACAAAACCAGGGGCTACAAAAATAGATTTAAAGAATCCATGAATTGCAGATTTTCAGATTACCTATCCCAGTTCTGATCAATCCAATTCAATTCATACCTTCCAGACAGGGGTGGGTTCCGGAAGGCACTACTGCTGGTTCGCTCATGTGGGCACTGCATGTGCAGTGAAATTGAAATTGTTCTGGGCATGTGCAGAACTGAAAAACAAGATGGCTGAACCTACAGTGCTGCCTGGAGAACCAGTTCAGGGGCGTGGCAGGCCTGGGTCACTGCTGGTTCCAGTGACCCAGGTTACCAAACGACTACCGGTTCAGCTGAACTGGTCCGAACTGATAGGAACCCACCACTGCTTCCAGAGGTACTGGTCACCAAAATTGCTACTAGCATCTCTGGAAGACACCAAATTGCTTTTATTTGTTTATTTATTTATTAGACTTGTTTGTCACTCATTTCGTCTAGAAGCAACTCTGGACAGCTTGCAAACATTAAAAGCCAGTAAAACAAAGGCAATAAATACTCACAATAATAATAATAATTTACAATAAAAAAGAAGGAGAGGGGGTGAATAGGATGCACACAGAGAAAGGCGGAGCTTGTCTTAATCTGTCAGCCATCCCCAGCGTGGTACACCTGCATTGGGGCCCCAGGTCAACTGGCAGATGCCAGGTCTCCAGGCCCTTATGGAAAGTCAGAAGGGCGGGTATGGATTTTTCCTAGGGCAAGGGTCTCCAACCTTTTGGACTTCAGGGACCACCAAATCCATAATTTTGAATCCCACAGATCACTGGGGGGGGGAAGGCTCAGACACCTTTCAGTCCTACCTGTCTGCTTCTGCAAAGCCTCCAGGTAGGAGGCCTGAGAGAAAGTGCCTGAAAGTGCCTGGTCCAGGCACACAGCCTGGAAACCTCTTTTGTGTTCCTTCTCTTAAGAAGCTTGGTCAATCTGGGTGAAGGAAAATGAAGGTGGGCAAACTGACGGTGGCTTGTTAACGTTAGTGGGAAAGTCAGTCCCCTATTCCAGAGCTGTAGTAGTAACAGGACTGGCCCTTTGGTCATCCCAGACCAGCTTCTCCACCTGAGTGCACTGGCCTGCAGGGAGTTCCCCTGCATGCCAGTGCACCTAGGGGGAAGAGCTGATCTGGTATGACCAAAGGACCAGTCTAGTGATTACTACAGTTCTGGAATATGGGACCAGCCAAGGTGGGGCTGGAAACCTGCACCATAGGGCATGGCACATACAATGTGCAACTTTGCAGGTGGAGCAACGTGGAAAAAGGACTGCAGCTCTCGCTGGCTGGAACAAGGAAATGGTGCTGTTGCAGGGGGAGGCAAGTAGCCAGAAGTGGTGGTGGTGATAGCTGGAAGGTGCGAGAGTAAAGTGCTACTTGCATTTGTGCAGCCTCAACATCCCGCCTTTGCTGAGGTAAATTTGCACCAGCTGGTGGCACCAAGGCAGTCCTCATCTCCTGCTGCTTGGGGCTCGGAGCAGTAAATTGCATCTGGGAGGCACTACAGCAGAGAGAAGCAGCCGGAGTCAACCCTACCTTTGCTGTTCATTGTGGACACTAGATCAACCCCCTCCCCCAGAGAGCCCCGATCAAGAAAAGGACACAACTGGCACACAACACTAAGTTGTGGAATGGCTTTCCTAGTCATCACTACCACCTGCTCTTTGAGAAGGAATTGTAAGTCCAGGAGAATCCCCAGGTGCTGCATTGGGTCTCTCCAGGGTAGTGCAACCCAGGGGTGGGTTTCTGCAGGTTCGCACCTACTCGCGAGAACCGGTTGGTGAAATTTAGAGAACCGGTAAGAGGGGGTTCCACCGGCGTACCTGGAAGTAAATCTGGCCCACCGCTGCCAGTGACCCAACGGGAAGGAAAGGAAAGGAAGGAAAAAAGGAAGGAAGAAAGGAAAGAAGAAAGAAAGAAAGAAAGAAAGAAAGAAAGAAAGAAAGAAAGAAAGAAAGAAAGAAAGAAAGAAAGAAAGAAAGAAAGAAAGAAAGAAAGAAAGAAAGAAAGAAAGAAAGAAAGAAAGAAAGAATTTATCATCACAATTGAGTCCAAAATTTTGGTTGCTAAACAAGAGCGTTGTTAAATGAGGTTCACCACATTTTAAAAGGTGGCCACTCCCACCTTTGTATCTATTAATACTTCTGTCACACGACTGCCAAGCCACGCCCACAAAATAGGCCACACCTACAGAGTAGGTTCTAAAAAATTTGAAACCCACCCCTGGTGCAACCCCACCCAAAACTAAATATGTTAAAGTCCAAATCTCAAAGCTCCAA
The DNA here is from genome assembly GCA_039707465.1 of Rhabdophis nuchalis. Lineage (NCBI taxonomy): Eukaryota > Metazoa > Chordata > Lepidosauria > Squamata > Natricidae > Rhabdophis > Rhabdophis nuchalis. The sequence goes on along the minus strand of CM077643.1, from coordinate 59,736,635 downwards.
AGCTCAAAGCCATTCAGTCTTGCAAAGGTTCAACCAAAACCTGTTGTCCCCCATCTAGACCCCACCTAGATAGCCTCAAGGCACTGCAAGATGGCATCTTGGTGTCTTGGGTTGGTTTTGATTGGAATTGGCTTGGATTGGGGAAAAAATGTGAAGGAGGAGAGGAAATGAGGAAAAGAAAATAAGACAAAAAGGAGGAAAAAGGAAGCTTAGAAATAGGAGCATATACAGAGGAGCAGTAGTTTCTAATGGGTGTCCTTTGATTCTCATTCTTTTGCTTTTAACAAGTGATATTCGTTAGCTAAAAGAGAGCAGAAAAACTCCCAGGTTTTTGCCTCTACCACATTCTATGCATTAGACTTTTACCAAAATAAACTTTGAAAGCAAAAACTCTTTCATCAAGAGAGAATAAGAATGGTTATAAATGGATATAAAAATGCATATAACCTTTTTCTGCATGGTACTAGTTAAAAATATTTTTTAAAAATGTGTCAATTATCCATCAACATCTTGCCCAAAGAATTTCAGTACTGCAGTGATGGTTTATTTTCAGGGTGGGTTTTTTTTCCTCCCACTCTCTCTCATCACTTGTAGTAAACATTTTTTTTAAAAAGGAAGATACAGAGGGGTGGGGGGACTAGTAGCATTCCTAAATACCAATGGGGCTACTCCAGAGTAAATGGTGTATGGCTTCCAGCCAGAGCTCAAAATCATTAAAACACTTAGTTGCTTCTAAGAGGAACACTCAAGAGTGAGTGGTTAAAGGCCTGCAGCCAAATCAACCAAATTAGCATACATAATTCCACTTACTTCTGTAGATCTTGGGTTGATTTATACATTGATAACTATAAATATCCAGGATGCCTAATCATTTGTTTTGCAGTTCCACATGTGTATAATCTTCAATTTGGAGTGGATCAGAGATGGTATTCAGCAGGTTCTGGCCAGTTCTGGAGAACCAGTAGCGGAAATTTTGATTAGTTCAGAGAACTGGTCACCATCTATTTTCTGCCTCCCGAGCCACAGCCGATTGGGAGAATATGAGGATTTTGCAGTAACCTTCCGCTGGAGTCGGATGGAAATGGAGATTTTACAGTATCCTTCCCCTGCCACGCCCACCAAGCCACACCTACAGAATCGGTAGTAAAAAAAATTGAATCCCACCACTGGAGTGGATACCTACATGATATGGTGACCAACATTTATAAAGCAGCTTTTCAACCTTTGTTATAAGAACATAAGAACAGCCTTGCTGGAACAGGCCACAGCCCATCCAGTCCAGCATTCTGTCTCACACAGTGGCTCACCATTTGCTTCAGGATATTCCCAAGCAGATGTCTTCACCTGCTTATGATTCCCTGCAAATGGCATTGAGAAATATCCTGCCTATCTCTCCATCCCGGAGGGTGTCCTTAGGCATCCATCATGATAGCCATTGATACCCTTGTTCTCCATTGATACCCTTGTTATCACACAGATACATTAAATTCTATCTTGCAATGGGCGAATACTTCCTATTTAATCCAGAAATAATTTTTTAGTCTAGGATAGACCATTCTCATTCAGTTTTCTCAGCAAAGGCTTCTCCTCCTCCAAAAAAATAAAGTCACAAGGAGGAAGAAAATATCAGTGATTTCTCCCTCTTCTACCTACAGCCTAATAAAGGTGAGTAAAATTCAAATGTGATGAGAACACCACTTGATACTGTATTTTAAAAAAAATAAAAATAAACGTGAAGGGTCAGTTCAAACAGTGTTAAAACAATTTTTGATCATCCCAAGCATAAAATAGAAAATAGAAATCCTGTAGAACCCAACTCTACTGGTGAAGTGATGCTGATGCAAACTGCGGGTAAAAGCAGAGGATGAAGGAGAACTACAACTGCTGATAATATATGAAGCAGGCTTACCTCCCCTTCTAGCCTTTCATATGCACTTCATTCATTCCTCCCCAATAGGTTCGGGTATTCTTCATCAATCTGTTCAAAGCTACCCAAATATAAGACCAGCAACCATGGTAGCAATGAGGTGGCAGGAAAAAAAATATCTAACTCTATAATGGGGTGCCTGTCCTACAGCTCCTAACTTAGCCTGCTGCTTAGGTCTAACCAAAATGTTGTCCCATGAGAAGTTCTACTGGTGAGGATCATCTCCCAGTCTTGTTTCATTCTGTAAATGGGAATGGGGAAAAGAAATTGTGTCCCCCACACTGGCTTTTTTTCTGATGCAAATTTAGCTGTCCAGCCACACTTGCAATACAATGCATGATCCATACACTCCAAAGAGCTTCCTTGCCTTTTCTTGCTTCCTATAAACTTCTGCCCATGTTTTTCCCCTTCTTTTTTTTAACCCCTCAAGGATGTCTTGTCAAATGAGTGCATTTATTACGCCCCCCCCCCTCTGGTCTGTAGGCCTTCCAACTCTCTGAGCTGATGGAGAGGGTGCATCGTATCTCGAATGCGCATGCGTGCAAACAGAGGCATATGAACACTAAGGCATCATGCAGTGCACAGCCTGCCATTTTTCACAGTGCATCTGCTGAGGTATATTTTGCACTGTTGATAACATATTGTAGGACAATTATGTTTTACTAGTATATCTTTAGCAAAAGAACAAACAAACACTCGATTTTGCTTTTATAGCCATAGAAGACAGGCGATTGCCCTGGAAGTGAATGCAGAGGAGAGCAGGCAGAGATGTGCTTTCAACAAAGCCCAGTGGTGGGTAGAAAGAGGAATGGGCTTTGGCATCAAAAAGCAGAACGTAGTGGTTAAGGGTGTTTGAACTGAGGGAGCCCTCTATCTCAGCCCAACGTATCGCACAGGCTTATTGTGGGGGGAGATAGGAGAGAGTACTTGGTATGCGCTTTTTGTTTGTTTGTTTCTAAACAAAAAGTGGGATCTAAATCTAATAAATCAACCTCAGAGAAAAATTGAAGAATGCACCATCCGGGTAGCTAGGGCAGGGCTCTCCAACCATGGCAACTTTAAGACTTGTGGACTTCGACTCCCAGAAAATTGTAAGAATTCACAAGTCTTAAAGGTGCCGAGGTTGGAGACCCCTGAGCTAGGGCATTTGCATAGCGATGTTTTGAACCGATTCTGCATCTAACTTCGTTTGCAATGTTGTCTGTTTGGAAATGCTATGTCCATGTACAGTATTTCTGGTTCTCCTATGAAAATAAAGCAGAGCAGTATTGTATTTATTTCTCTGGTTAATCACAAAGTTTGATGTTTTTGAGCAGGAGCCACTGCTTCCCTTACATAAGAACATAAGAACAGCCTTGCTGGAACAGGCCAGAGCCCATCCAGTCCAGCATTCTGTCACACACAGTGGCTCCCCATTTGCTTCAGGATCTTCCCAAGCAGATGTCTTCACCTGCTTATGATTCCCTGCAAATGGCATTGAGAGATATCCTGCCTATCTCTCCATCCCGGAGGGTGTCCTTAGGCATCCATAATGATAGCCATGGATACCCTTGTTCTCCATGAACGCATCTAATCCTTTCTTAAAGGTGTCAAGACTGACAGCTGTCACCACTTCTTCTGGCAGGGAGTTCCATAGATCAGTGATTTTTGTTGTCAATCCATTTTCCCACCTGCAGAAATTCTTGCCTTCTCTTGTCGCCCAGATTCCAGGCCCAGGCAAAGCCTTGCTGTCCCTGCCCACAGAAATTTGCAATTCTTTTCCTAGAATTTCCTCTGACTTTTTGTTTAAACATGGCTAAGAAATTATCTCCATCCACTTTCTCATCTTTCTGTTTGGCCACATTACCAGCAGCCATCATTGTCACAGCCTTTGCAAAAAAAAAAAAAAAAAATGACCTAATACAAAATTGCAACATGCTTGCATTCTGTCTCAAAAATCACAATAGCTTTCAGTGCAAGAGAAGATAGGTGGCATGGCAACCAGGAAGCATTTATTTACATTTCTTAACAATTGATTTTCTTTTGTATAACTTCTTCTCTTAGGCACAACCTCTTAGATAATATTATAGTTAGTTGCACAGTCAGTCAGATATTTAGACTGGATTTGGCATTTTGATGTCCCTATCGAGGCCTTCCCAAAGACGTAGGGTAAGCAGATGTTAATGTTTGATGATGTTTATTATTACACACATAACAATCTGAAATTATAGCCGCCAGTTCTTTAATTGGTGTTGGCCACCATATGCATTGAGATGTTGTAATTTATCAGCCTAGTATTGGTGCAGATCTAAGAAGTGTGGCCTTTTGCAACTGACAAATGGATATTTTATCATTGTGCAGATTTTCTAAGTATTATCTAATGTTTATTGGTATGGCATTCACTGTGCTGATAATCACTGGGACCACCATGGTCAGTTTATGCACCATAATTTTTTTCAGTTTTGATTTTTAGATCTTGATGCTATCCAATCTTCTCCAATTCTTCGTGTTCTACTATCTCCTGATATTGCCATCTATATTATCCACAATTATTTCTTTTTAGTCATAGTTAAATTTGCCATGATAATGTTATCATGGATGTTTCTTTAGCCTCCTCTCTGGACACAAGATCAGAGAATGAGGATGAGCTGGGTCCCAGCCAGAGGTGGGATTCACTTACCTTCCCTACCAGTTCACAAATGTGAGCATGCTGATGCGCATGATCACTTCACTCACACACACCTCATCTGCACATGCGTACCACCTACTGAGTATGTTCAGGGCTCACACATTACATCGGGGCAGGTGGGTGGAGCCTCCCACAGCTGCTGCTATTGGTTTGCTTGAACTGGAGAGAACCAGGTAAATATCACCTCTGACCCCAGCCCCTCTGGGGAAGTGAGTACAGAGGTGCATGGAGACATGGACCAGGGCGCAGTGGGCTCCAGTTTTCGCTTCTTGTTTTTGTTACATATTCATGTTTTGTTTTTCACAGTCAGTAAGTTCCAATTTTTAACTTGCATCAATGCTTGTTCCTGACTTTCTTTTACGTAATCAGCCAATGCACACTTTTCTCCTTTAACAGTTTGTTTAACTTGAAGCAAAGCACTTGCCTCCATTTCTATGGGGAAAGTACAGTATAATCTATCAGTATCACTACAGGGATTTAGGGCACAGTGAATAGTCATTCACTTTCTTGTTTTTTAGTCCAAACTGTTCAGTTCAGCTTATATCCAGTTAATAATTCCAGCAATATGTCGTATCACAGGTAAGGCTCTGATATCGATGGCTTTGATGGTGTTTCCACCATTCAGGGGATGAGATACCAATTGGATATTGCCTTGTATACTTGTATTGATCATCTGTATCAGAGAAGATAAACACTGAGTACGTCCTGTAATTCTGTGCAACAATAGGCTTGTAAAAGGAAGGATAAGACAATACTCTGTACATTTAGATTTTAGTACCTGTAGTGAAGGTTTCACAGCTCCATTTCAAGCTTCTCTATGAAGACATAGAATACTAAGACATACTAATTTTGTGGGATTACCTCTAGATCGAGTCACCTGACATATGTGATATCATTTGCTTCCTTTAGTTTCCCCTAATAGACACCCATGGATTAGGAGTCTCTCCAACTGCAGCTTTTTAGAGATGAAATAGCATCTATTAAGAGTTAATTCTCTTTGCAGCTCATCTGTGGTCAAAGAGTCTTTAAAACAAGGCATACAAAAGTTTGTTTTAAGAATGAGAATCTGAAAAATCCATTTTCCCCTGAATAAAGAAGAAGCTCTTCCAGGCATTTTTGGCTTTTGTTCTCCAGTAACAAATTGAGAACTCTCCTCATTGTTGAAAAATCTTGCAAAAATAAATAGGGGGGAAAAAAGATTGAAAATAGGAAACTGAGTATAATATTGACAAGGCTTCTTTATCTTGGAAGTTTAGCAATCTTGCATCTTCTTCCAGGGTCCGTTGGAAAGACAGAGAGTCTGATATGATCTCTACAACAGAGATGTTTATAAAGTGTAATCTATTATATCCATTTTTGCTGTGATCAAGGGAATAGGTAAGGAAAAAAAGGTCAGAGGAACTAGTGCTGTTAATACACGATTGATGAAATTCTTGAACACATATTGATCCACTTTTATTACATTTTTAAACTTTCATCTCTGAACATTTCCCAATAATCCAATAGAAGTATAACAAATGTAATTTGCTGTTCTCAATCACAGAAAATGGTCTTTGCCCCATAAAACTGAGCATACAAGAGCAGTTTACATCAAGCAAAATATACTGTATATACAAACTATTGAATTTTTATTTATATTTCATATTCATTTCCTAATGTTTTCATGGATGCATCTGACAGTCTCTAAGTGAACATGTTTTAGTGGCCAAGAAAGATAGGCTTGCTAACTTTTACCCTGGAAAATCATGAACCTATTGTTATTTCTTATTTTATTTTCCAGTAAAATTCATTCTACCAGTCACTTTTGAATCAAAACAGTTTTATAGCACTTGGGTTCAATTGATTGATTTCTTTCAGATAGCAGCAGTGTTCCTATGTCAGGTCAGCTGCATAGATGTCAGGCTACCCATGATATATTTTAATCTGGATTCATGTATCATAAGTCAGAATTATTTTAGCTTGGATTTTTTGAACAAAGCATAGTGAATAAGTTTGCATTTAATACTACAACATAAGGAGTGATTTCGCATATCACACTGAACCAAAAGCAATCAACCACATTATGGTTTATTCTTATGCATAAACCTGGCCTATTTAACTAACAAATCATGTTTCACAAGTGGTAGCCAAGTCTACAACCAACATTTAAGGCCAATTTCAAGCAACGTACAGACAGTCCTCACTCAATGACTGCTTGCTTGAAGACCATTACAAATTCTGATGGACCCTCCGAAAAGGTACTTACAATCTAGTTTTGGACTTTCAGGAATAACCCCTCTCCAGGGACACATGACTTCATTTCAGGCACTTGGCAACTGTTTTATAGCCAGTTTCAGTGTTTCATAGTCACTTGACACAAGTTACAATGGTTTTTGACAGAAAGTGACTTTTTTGGCCAGTTTCTTCCCCCCCCCCCAAAAAAAAACACCCATAGGAATGTATAGACTCACTTAAAAACATGGTGTTCACTTAATGACCTCTATGATCACTTTCCAATCACTTCTAATGCAAGCCTTCTTGTATTTATATTTGTATTTATTAAATTTATATACCGCACCTTCTCCCTACTGGGACTCAGGGCGGTGTACAGGCAGGTAAAATCGACAATATAAAACATAAAACATAATATAAAACATTAAATACATTAAATACATCCTTCTTGATTGGAAGGCTTGCATCAGAATTATATGAAGCTTCATGTAGCATGACAATGATAAATCTATGCCGGAGTTGCATCAATGGCAAGTTTTGTTAACAATGAACTCAGAAACATTGCTTTGGTTTCCGTCAAAGAACAGGGAAGAAGGAACAGGCCTTTTGGGTTAAAAGTTGTCAGTTGTTTTCTTCATAATAAAGGTCTGCAGGCTTTTTCCTTACAGATGTACATGACTTTATTAATTGCATTTATGTAGCCTTTCCTACTTTTTCTGTAATTTACTTGATGATACAAAATATTTTTAAAGATAATTACATGAGGCTATTTGTATATAGATGGGCACATAACATTCACTCTAATCTACCTTTGTGTCTTATAAAGAAATAACTCAAATGCACACATAAACCTATATTATTCACCATAGGAACAGTTCCTGAAGTACAAGAAAATCTATACCCATTCTGAATTGGGGTTAAAAAAATTTCAGGCTGATTTTTTTTTTAAAAAAACTTTTTTAGTTGAAACTTCTTTGCAAATTATATTTCTGTAAACAATGTCATCTGATTAAATTGTCTCAGAATAAATACAGACCACTGAGCCTTTCTTAAGTTAAATAAATGAAATAAATGAGGGTAGGCAAACATGATTCTATCCTTTACCATTATCAGAAGCAACCCTCTGCTCGTCTTTTTTTCACTAAGTATCGCATATTTTCTAAATTGTGCCACTACAGTGGTCCTGTCTGCTTCACCTGCTAGATGCCATTTCATTGTGGGCAAACTGTTTCATTCTAGTGCAGCGGTCACCAACTGGTGGTCTGTAGACCACTGGTGGTCCATGAGAATATTTTGGTGGTCCGCAGAAAAATTATTTGCATTTTTTATATTAAAAAATATTAAAATAAAAGTCGTCATACTACAACCCCTGGGCCTGATACGAGCAGTGTTTGCATTGCTGCAGAGAAAATCCAACTTGGGGTCTGCTTCTGCCTCCTGGTGCAGGGCTTTGAGTGAGGGCTGGAGGGAAATGCTACTGGTGGCAAAGAGCCAGAGGGCTTTGTTCCATTGGAACTGCATCATGACCTGGAACTGCATCTCAGCCTACTGAGCCTCCAGGCATTGGTACCTGGTCTTGCACTCCTGCAAATCTTCCTTCTGCTTGGAAAGCCTATGCTCATAGTCCTCAGTGACATGCTTCTGTTTAGCCTCCTTCTTGGTGAGATCCAATTTGAACTGAGCTATTTTGCCAACTCTTTCTCATGATGGCTGCTTAGCTCCAACAACCGGCCCTCTGGAACGACCTTCCCCACGATATTAGAACGACCACGGACCTCCGCTCCTTCCGTCTTAAATTAAAAACTCACTTTTTCTGTCTGGCCGGCCTGGGATAGTCTCCCTGTCTTGGGGTTTTATTGGGTAGTTTTAGCATAGTTAGTTTTATGGGAATTTTAGCACAGGTTAAGTTTAATTTGGTTTTAGAACTGTTTGTATATTTTTTACTGTTTTTACTCTGCCTGTGCACCGCCCCGAGTCCCCATGGGGAGAGGGAGCGGTTTATAAGTATTAAAATTATTATTATTATTATTAACTGCTTCCTGTTGGGGCCCTAAGGAGCTTGAGTGGGCAGACGAGGAGTGGGTGGGAGGGGAGGGGCAAGTAGAGGCTGGTGAGGCACCCCAAGGACCCTCCAGCTCTTTGCCACCAGTGGCATTTCCCTCCAGCCTTCACCCAAAGCCCTGCACCAGGAGGCAGAAGCAGACCCCAATTCGGAATTTCTCTCCCCCTCTGACCTGCACAAAAAGACCCTGACAGGGGAGACTCTCTGCAGCAACACAATTTGGCGTGAGTGAAATTGAATTGGCCACACCTGTCCAATCACATGACCACCTAGCCACACCCACCCAGCCGGTCATTAGGCAGACCATATTAGTGGTCCGCGGGATTTAAAATTATGAATTTAGTGGTCTCTGAGGTCCAAAAGGTTGGTGACCTCTAGTTGGTAGACTGTGACAAGAATACCCTTTCTCCAGTCATTGAGCCATATCCTCCATGGCCTTTTTCTAACAAGATGTAAGAGTGTACCATTTAAAAAGGAGGTAGGGGAATTGACAAGGGTTCTGTACTTTCTCCTACTATTTAAGCAAAAAGAAACAGGATAAAATTTGTTGGTCTTGCCTGTCTCTTGTTTTCCATGTCCAGGTGGAATAAAGGAGCAGAAGAATAGACAGAACACTCAGCCTTCATTGTGTCGAAAGCAGAGGAAGAGACTAAAAGCCAGAAAGAAATGTCTTAAGCCACATTCACTATTAGCTAGCTTATGAAGAGGAATCCAGCTGCTTAAAACTGCATTGCAGAAAAGCCCTTAGATATCCGCCTTCTCAAACAAAACAAAACAAAAGCTTTTACTGCCTTCTGCATTAAATTAAGGGAAAAAGAAAATACCATCTCAACTGTCAAGGTTTTAAAATTTTTATTATCCCTCAGAGCTTCAGAATTTCACAAGCATTCAGACTAAAGGGGAAATTGAAGTTATCTGGTCACACAGGCAGACTTGCCAGGGGTGTGCCTTTCTGATGACTCTGTGTAACACAGATTGAAATCAAACAGGTTGCACAGGCTGTAACCCAGCAAAGTCCCCACCTTTATCAAAAAATCTCTCTTCCCACATTGGCTGCTTGGCTTTTAATAACCACCAGGGCTCCTTAGTCAAAACAGAGGCTATTTGAAAAAAAACCCAATCCCTTGTTAAAAACTCTAGGCTTTTATGAAAATGGTTCCTTGTTTGTTGACTGTCCAGAATCTGCATTTTTTTTCTCTATCTCTCTCATTAAAAGTGTCCACCTGGCATAACAGTCTGTAAGAATTATGTGTGACGGGCATAAAAATCAACAAGGGAAGTATTTCCAAGCTCTGCATCTGAATTGTACAATGTGTTGTCCCTGCTGAATTATGCCTGGTTTGTTTGTTTTTTTTGTTTTTGGTTCATATATATGCTACCTTTCTGTTCAAACTGAACAGAAAAATTTGCGGCAACAAACTATAGGGTTCTATGATGCTGTTGTATGTATATAGCCCTGACCAATTGAGTAATGTCTATCTTGACTATGAGTATTTTATACAGTGACATTAACTGAGATTATTCAAGCTATTTAATTAGAATATTTAAAGCCTATTTCGGAAGCTCCTATATACCTATGGTCAATTAAAGCAGAATAAGATAAAGGTTCCCCTCGCACATATGTGCTAGTTGTTCCTGACTCTAGGGGGCGGTGCTCATCTCTGTTTCAAAGCCAAAGAGCCAGCACTGTTCAAAGACATTCTTCGTGGTCATGTGGCCAGCATGACTTAACACTAAAGTTACACAGAACAGTGTTACCTTGAACTGCTAGGCTGGCAGAAACTGGGACAAGTACATAAGAACATAAGAACATAAGAACAGCCTTGCTGGAACAGGCCACAGCCCATCCAGTCCAGCATTCTGTCTCACACAGTGGCTCCACATTTGCTTCAGGGTATTCCCAAGCAGATGTCTTCACCTGCTTATGATTCCCTGCAAATGGCATTGAGAAATATCCTGCCTATCTCTCCATCCCGGAGGGTGTCCTTAAGCATCCATAATGATAGCCATTGATACCCTTGTTCTCCATGAACTGGAGTATCACTCCATTACACGGTGCTCCATGATACTCCATGAACTGGAATATCATTACACGGTGCTAGGATTTTGAACCGCCAAACTGCCGGCCTTTCTGATTGACAAGCTCAGTGTCTTAGCCACTGAGCCACCACGTCCCTGCTAAAGCAGAATGCCTAATAATAAATAGTGTAACTTTGACCGAGATGCATTGAGAAAGGCGTGGTCAAACTGGGTATACTCAGAGGGGTATCGGAATAAAAAGTCAAGTTTTCACCTGGCACTGAAAGAGGCCTTTACAGTCAAACAAAATGGCACCTCCCCTCATTCTTTTTGACAAAGCACACACTTTGAAAGGCACTGGCATGTTAATAATACTGGATTAAGAACAGGTTATTATATTCCAGAACTGGATTCGAATATTCGAATATTTATTTGTATAACCGCGTCCTCTCCCCTAGGGGACTCGGAGCGGTGTACAGGGAGGAATAAAACAGCATAAAATATATACATGAATACAATAAATACAATAAAAACAAATTAAATTTGACTATCCCTGCACTAAAATTCCCATTTAAAATTAACAATCCCTAATCCCTGGGCAGAGACTAACCTAGGCCGGCCAAGCAGAAAAAGTGAGTTTTTAATTTCTGACGGAAGGAGCGGAGGTCCATAGTTGTTCTAATGTTGGGGGGAAGGTCGTTCCAGAGGGCTGGGCCCGCCACAGAGAAGGCCCTTCCCCTGGGCGTCACCCGCTGACAAAGTCTAGTGGACGGCACCCGGAGCAGTCCCTCTCTGTGGGAGCGAATCGGCCGGGAGGATGTATGGGGCAGAATCCGATCCCGCAGATAGCTAGGTCCCGAGCCATGGAGTGCTTTAAAGATAAGAACTAACACCTTGAAGCGCACCCGAAAGACGACAGGTAGCCAGTGCAGCTCGCGCAAGAGCGGTGTTACATGGGTATACCTTGCGGTACCCATTATTGCTCGCGCGGCTGCATTCTGGACCAGCTGAAGTCTTCGGGTGCACCTCAAGGGGAGCCCCATGTAGAGAGAGTTACAATAGTCCAGTCGGGATGTCACGAGAGCATGGGTGACTGTGCGCAGGGCGTCCCGATCCAATAGGGGGCGCAACTGGCGAACCAGGCGAACCTGGTAAAACGCCCTCCTGGCCACGGCTGTCACTTGATCTTCCATGGACAGCCGGGCATCCAGGAGGACACCCAAGTTGCGCGCCCCATCCACTGGGGCAAGATGTTCGCCCCCAATGGCCAGCGATGGAGTCAACTGGTTGAATCGGGCAGCCGGAAACCACAGCCACTCGGTCTTGGTCGGGTTGAGCTTGAGTCCGTTTCTTCCCATCCAGATCCGTACGGCTTCCAGGCACTGGCACATCACCGCTACGGCATCGTTGGGGTGGTTTGGGGTAGATATATACAGCTGAGTATCATCAGCGTAGAGATGGTACTCTACCCCAAAACCACGGATGATCTCACCCAGCGGCTTCATATATGTGTTAAACAGGAGAGGCGAGAGGACCGACCCCTGAGGCACCCACATGTGAGGGGTCTCGGGGTCGACCTCTTCTCTCCTGTCAACACAAATTGCGATCGGCCAGAGAGGTAGGAGGAGAACCACCGTAAAACGGTGCCTCCCACCCCCAACCCCCCCAGCCAATGCAATAGGATACCATGGTCGATGGTATCGAAAGCCGCCGAGAGGTCTAATAGGACCAGGATGGAGGAACAACCCCCATCTCTGGCCCTCCAGAGATCATCGACCAACGCGACCAATGCCGTCTCGGTGCTATGCCCGGGCCGAAAGCCGGACAGGCGCGGGTCTAGATAATCAACTTCCTCCAGGTGACGGGGAAACTGTTGTGCCACCACACTCTCAACAATCTTCGCCAAGAAGGGAAGGTTGGAGACTGGACGATAGTTGGTTAAAAGAGCTGGATCCAAAGAGGGCTTCTTAAGGAGGGGCCTCACCATAGCCTCTTTTAGGGAAGCAGGCAAGGAACCCTCACTTAAGGATGCGTTGACAACCTCTTGGAGCCAGCCTCGTGTCACCTTCCAGGATGCAAGTACAAGCCAGGAGGGACACGGGTCCAATAAACATGTGGTGGCTCGCAGTCGCCCACGTAACCTGTCCATATCCTCGGAAGTAATGGAGTCAAACTCCTCCCAAACAAGATCTGTCTCGTGGCATCCCACTGGGCCATCAATGGGGGCTAACTCGTTCAGTATCTGAGCGATTTTCTCCTGCAGAAAAATCACAAATTCCTCTGCTCTACCCTGTAGCGGGGCTTCCCGCACCCTCTGTTGGAGGAGGGAGCGGGTCACCCTAAACAGGGCGGCAGGGCGGTTTTCTGCGGATGCTATGAGGGTGGCACAATGATGGCGTTTGGCCACTCTCAGCGCCACAATGTAAGTCCGTAAATGGGCTCTTACCTGTGTCCGGTCGGATTCAGAACGGGAAGACCTCCATCTTCTCTCTAGGCATCTCTTGTGGCGTTTCATCACCCTTAGCTCCTCGGTGAACCAAGGAGCCAGGGTGGCTCACCGCCACAGGAGAGGCCGCAAGGGCACGACCCGATCCAAGGCTCCCGTGGTCGCAGTATTCCATGTGGCCACGAGGTCCTCCATCGGGGCGCGGGTCAGGGGTACAGAAAGTGGCCCAAGCGCCGTCTGGAACCCATCAGGGTCCATCAGGCGCCTGGGGCGGAACCAAATTGGTGACTCAGGTTCCGCTTCCCCGTGGTGAGGGGCAGCGGTTGGAAAGTCGAGCCGGAGAAGTGAGTGGATGCCAGGAAATATAATTGAAGGATAAGATGGGAGCAACAAACATCACTCAAAACTATATTACGGGGTTCAGTTCAATATAAACAAAAAGGATAGTGCTTTGCCAACTATTGTTATCACATTATAAAATTACAGATACTAAACCTATTTGTGTCTGTGAATACAGGTCCTTTAAAGAACAAACACTCTGTATCTGTTTGTGGGTATATGTTTTTCTTACAAGAAAGCCTCCATCCTGCCTAGAAATCATAGGAGAAAAAAGAAGAAACTCATTATCATGGTTCCTCTTCAGAGATTTACATTAAAAAGTGAAGCTTATTTTGGCACCATACAGTATATACGGGAAGCAATATGTTAAGAGTAGAATGGAATTTATTCCCCAGATAAGTCATTTATTTCTCTCCTCAAAGAAAAAAAAAAGAATCCAATATTCTCAGATCAGATGCATATTGAAGCTTGATGGAAGGGGAATAAAACTTCAGACACAGGCTGGATTAGCAGGTTCAAATTGGATACTCGTCGTCATCTATGTGCTCCATAGTGCTTGGTGTATACACAGTGCTTAGAGTATACAATACTTGAGTCCGAGTTATTTTTTTTCCCCCTGAGTGTTCCGTTCGAATTATTTGGCAAATTATTTATGGCTGCCTCCTGTTGGCTGTTGTGTCAAAAATTATATTATCTTCCTGTTTAAGGCTTTTGTCAGTGATGAATTTGAGAGGAGTACTGTAAGTAATAAAAATGGCAAGCTATATCTTATACAGTATGTGGATGCAGTATATGCAACAAACCGAAAAGTCTGTTTTACAAGTCAGGGTGATTGGAAAGATAGGTAGAGTGAAGTGAGAGTCCTTAGACTTCCTTTACCTATTTAATCAGAGAGAAGAAAAAGGGTGTTAAAATATAACAGGCTAAATAATTCTTTCTCCTAAATTAATTCCCTGCATCCCTTCGAAAGAAAATGCCTATTGAGACTTTCCAAGAGGGGAACAAAGTGACATTTACTTATTTATTAGTTAGACTTATATAACCGCTCCCTCTCCCCAAAGGGACCCGGGGCGGTGCACAGGAAATTAAAAAACACATAAATATCACAAATATAAATAATTAAAACCGAATTAAATAAATTATCCCTGCGCTAAAAATTTAAAACATTAAAACATTAACCCCATCTAAAACCCAATTAAAACAATTTAAGGTACAGACTGTAGGCTAGGTAAATAGCTTAGCCAAACCGGCCTGATGGAACAAGAGAGTCTTTAATTTCTGGCGGAAGGCGCGGAGGTCCATAGTTGTTCTAAGGTCGGGGGGTAGGTCGTTCCAGAGGGTTGGGCCCACCACAGAGAAGGCCCTTCCCCTGGGCGTCGCCCACTGGCATTGCCTGGCGGATGGCACCCGGAGAAGTCCCTCTCTGTGGGAGCGAATCAGCCGAAGGGATGTATGGGGTAGGATGCAATCCCGCAGATAACATAATGAAGAAGAGCTTAGTCAGGAGTACAGTGGTGGGATTCAATGGTGGGATTCAAAAAAATTCACTACTGGCTTGGTGGGCATGGCATGGTGGGTGTGGCTTGGTGGGCATGGCAGGTGACGGATACTGTAAAATCTCAATTCCCACTCCACTCCAGTAGAAAGATATGTAAAATCTCTATTCCCTCCCCACTCCAGGGAAAAGTTACTTCAAAATCTGCATTTCTTCCTGATCAGTTGGGACTCAGGACGCAGAGAATAGATGGAGGTGGGGCCAGTCAGAAATGGTATTTACCAGTTCTTCAAACTACTCAAAATTTCCACTATCACTTCTCCAGAACTAGTCAGAACCTGCTGAATACCAGCTCTGAGGCAGTCCTTGACTTATAACTTCAATTAGGACCCGAATTTCAGTTGTAAGTCATGATGGTTGTAAGTCAAGGTACCCATGTGATGGATCAGATTTTATGACCATTTGTTAAGCGAAACATGCAGTTGCAACTTTGAATCATGCAGTTATTAAATGAATCACCCAGTCATAAATCTGATTCCATTTTTTTGAGGAGGAATTTTTTCTCTAAATGTGAACTGGATGCCAAATGCTTGAAATGCAGTCATTTAAACCACAGAGGGGCGGTAAAAATTGCTCTTTATGACATAGTGCACCCTTCCCAAGATTATCACTCTGAATGATTGTTAAATGTTTTAAGTTTTAAATCAAGGATTACCTGTAGATCATGTGATGCGCACTAGATCCTGCCTTTTAAATATTCTTTTGTTTTTAAAGCTAGTTAGCTTTCTGCAAAGCAAACCATTAGCCTCTGGCATCGTATGGATCTGCAGGCATACCTTTTGGGCCCTGTCAGGATCACTGGGATGATAAAGACCATTCTGGGAACTCATTTATCTTCTGATAATCTATCTATCACATGCTCTAAAAATGAAAAATATGTCACCAACTACAAAAGTTTGTTACATTCACTTAGCTATTGTGCTTGTATATCAGCATGTTTCTTTGCCATGTAGAAAAGCTTACTCCAAGGAAGAGTTAAGAAAATTTGCAGACAGGGCAAAAAGGTAGTGAAACTTTCTTCTAAAGTTCAGAATTGGGAGAAAGGAGTGCAGGTACCTTTCCCTTTCCCTTGCCCCCTTTTCCTTCAGCATATAGGTGTTTATAATTTATTTAGAGAGATAAACTTTAAATCAACAGGACAATACAAGCAAAAGAGAACAAATCCTAAAAGCAACAGTGGAGGGAATATCCTGATGAAAATGTATGGTTGGGTGGTTGAGCTATCAACAGAGATCATGGAGACTGCTGATACCAGGATATCCTTGGGGGGAAAGAACCAAAAATATCAGGATGACAGGTCACCTGAGATAAAAATCCTGCTCCTTTTTATACATATGCCAGAATCATGGCACAAGCTTTACTTTTTGAATTAGGAATATTCACATATTGTGGTTCTCCTTAGCACTCAACAAGTAGTGTAAGCAGAAAGAATGTAAAACAATGGATATCATTCATTGGCATCCTTCAGAACGAGACTATGGTCTCGTGCTCTGGATAGAGGTCAAAGCTGGAGTGTCGTCTCCAGCACGAGGCCTAGGTAGATTAATATGGAGGATAGACTGTTACCCAAGTAGCAGATTACCCCCTCTCCACGTCGCTGAAATAGTCCAATGGAATGGCAGAGCAAATCCAGCTGCGTCGCAGGAGTTACCAGAACGTGGTTATACACAGTCACAAATTGCTTCCAGGACTCTGGCTCCTGCCTTGAGGTTGACTCCTGAAGCCTTTTCCAGTAGTGGATATAGCCACAAGGCAGTGGATGTTTGTAATCAGAGTTTCCCTTCTCCTAGAAGATGGTTATGCCGCTTTATCTGCCGTTGGGGCATAGAGCCCTCTTCCCCCTTCAAAACCATTGGACCGTCTTCTCCTGTAACCCTGGAAAGAGGCCCTTATGAGCCGGGCAGCTAGACCAAGGTTTTTAAGGAGATGTTACTCCTCCATCACTCATCCTTTGTCCTGGCTTGTGACAGGCAGAGCCTGGCTTCCCAAATGTTAGATATATCTGATGAGATAAAGGGGAATCTTAGTTGAGTTCCATCTGGAAGATTTAATCTCTATGTGGAGATCCAGTGATGCTGTGACAGCACTAGATGGAAAAAAATGGAGGGAAATTTAAGTATAGGGAATGAGAAAGGAGAAACTGTGAAAGTAAACTTGTCCTGTCCTAAAACTCAAGTTGGCCATGAGTAAATCAAGGAGATGAGAAGAGATTTTTTTTTACACTACATTAACACAAAAGTAACAAAATTAACATAGAAAAGATATAGGAATATAAAATTCCCATTCCAAAAGTAAAGGAAATTCTGCCATACATTAGGCATTTCACATTCAGTCAAAACCTTTTATTTTAAAGTTACCAGACTGCACAATATATATATGTGATTTTTAAAAATGCCCATGAGTTATGTGCGGCACCCAGCGCATAAGCTGCACACTGAATGAATGCTGTAAGAAAATAAATTCCCCATTAGACACTTATAAAAGTGCTTTATGTGCATATGAGAATAGAATAATTGTTCCCTTCATTTTTTAAAATACAGGTTTTCAACTCACTTCACTACTCTCAAAATGTAAAGCCTACTTATACTAAAATTGAAATAGGGAATTATGATTATGATAGAAGAGAATATATGTAGCTCAGGGTTGAATTGTGGATTCCTTGTTGCTTTCTAAGCTTGGTTATTTTGCTTGAAGACATTTCATTACTCATCCTAGGTAACATCATCAGTCATAATGAGTGTGGGGTTTGCTCTTAGTTGAGGTGTGTTGTTGTTTTTCCTTTGGTAGTTCCTTGTTTAGGGTATTATTTACTGCAGGGATGTCCAAACTTGGGAACTTTAAGACTTGTGGACTTCAATTCCCAGAATTCCCCAGCCAGCTATGCTGGCTGGGGAATTCTGGGAGTTGAAGTCCACAAGTCTTAAAGTTCCCAAGTTTGGACACCCCTGATTTACTGCTTGGTTTGGCGTGGGGAGGTGGGTCTGGGGTTGATCCCAGCTTATTTGAATGTAGGCTGCTGGAGAGTATTATTCTAGTCTTTTTGTTTCTTTCTTAGATTTTTTATTGTTTCTTATGAACATGTGGTTTTTAATAATACCTGTGCGCCGCACTGAGTCCTAACAAGGAGAAGGGTGGGGTATAAATTCGAAAAAATAAAAATAAAAATAAAAATTTGTGAAAGGGATGCAGTGGCTCAGTGGCTAAGACGCTGAAGCTTGCCTATCAGAAAGGTTGGCAGATCGGTGGTTCAAATCCCTTGCACTGCATAGTGGAGCGAGCTCCCATTACTTGTCCCAGCTTCTGCCAACCTAGCAGTTTGAAAGCATGTAAAAATGCAAGTAGAAAAATAGGAACCACTTTGGTGGGAAGGTAACAGCGTTCTGTGCACCTTCGGCATTTAGTCATGCCAGCCACATGACCATAGAGATGTCTTCGGACAGCGCTGGCTCTTTGGCTTTGAAATGGAGATGAGCACCACCCCCTAGAGTTGGGGGAAACTAGCACATATGTGCAAGGTTAATTTTTACCTTTACCTTTGAACCTGTGGGAATGGTGATGTGAAATCCAGAAGTGAAGTGAAGCGAGGGGAGGGGAGGGGAAGGGAGAGGAGGGAGAGGAGAGAGAGAGAGATTCATCCTTGGACTTCTAACCTCAATAGAATAAGCTGAATAGCAATTGCATTAGTTTCAAGGTCTGATTATTGTCTTCTCCCAATGAACAATGGCAAACACTACAGTTTTTTTTTAAACGATACAATACGAGTACACCTATACATGTCCATCGTCCAGCTATCCACCCTCTGAACTGAAATCAGCCATTTCTGAGTGTGATATGATGCAGTAGAGCATTGCCTCTGCCGATATCCTCCAGATAGGGTGAGAATTCCCAGGCAGTTTGATACAGCGCATGTTCATCCCTGGCATCAAATTTCTTCGGTGCATCAAGAAACCTTGAGAAGCCTGTTTACTTCATAAACTGCATTCTGGGGAAATCAGGAAGCCTAGTTATGTCATTAAGTAGCAATTTATAATTAACTTATTCAAGTATCTGTGAAGGACGGGTTGGAGCCAAGGACAGAGATAGCTCCTCCACCCACATGTTCACTCAGAAATTATTGCTGCCTTTTACCAAAATCTGAAGATTCACTGAAGACAGCTGCCATAAAGCTATTCTTCTCTTGCTAGCAAGCCCTGGATATATTTATTCTACTTTGAAGTGAGGTTTGGGGATGAGTCAAGGACATCCCAATTTTCACCAGATAATAAGTAAACGTTATACTTTGTCCAGAGTCCATTAAATGCATACAGTGCTTTTCTAAAATACATACACACTTTTCTGATGGGCAACATGTAGCGATAATGTTATAATGTTTCACTGTATTTAGCAGTACAATTTGGATCACACTTTTCCATCTAAATAGCAATAGCACTTAGACTTATATACAGCTTCACAGTACTTTATAGCCCTCTGTAAAGTAGCTTACAGAGTCCGCCTATTGTCTCCAACCATCTGGGTCCTCATTTTATTGAGCTCGGAAAGATGGAAACCTTGAGCCAGTAAGAATCGAACTGCCGAACTGCTGGCAGCCGGAAGTCAGCAGAAGTAGTCTGCATGGACATTTAAAAGCACTGACAATGTTTTAAATGCACTAATCCATACCATAAAAAATATCAAAGCAATGCTGTTTTATTTCATTTATTTTTTTAAATGTATAGAACAACCATTCCTCTCAGAGGGATTAGAAGGCTTACAAATATACAAAGGACATTAAAAAATAAATAAAACCTAGTTTAAAAATTGTAAAAACAAGCTAAAAAGCATTTGAAAGTTGAGTAAAAACAAATATTTAAGCTACTAAAGAGCTCCTAAATAAATCAATATAGCTTATAATAAAGCTCTGCAATGCACATGAAACAGGTGGATCTTTAACTGCACAATCGTTGCGGACATCTTGACTTCTTTTCCCTCCAAAACTGCCCTGTCGTTGTCCTGCCATAGAAAAGGCAGAAATTACTGTTGATTTTAAGCAGATCTGTGGTAGAGCCTGCAAAAGGGGTCCCATTGAAGATCTGCAGGTGTAGCTCTCAGCAATCCTGTAATAAGGACTAAAAACCCTTTGAAAAATAGACTGGCATTAGCACCTTTGATGATTTGGGGCCAGAGGTGGGTTCCTACCAGTTCGGAACGGTTTGGCTAAACTGGTAGTAACTTGGCAGGGTGGGTCGCTGGAACCGGCAGCAACCCAGCCCTGCCACACCCCTGAACTAGTTGGCACCGCCATATTGTTTTAGCCTTCTGCGCATGCTCTGAGCAATTTTTGTTGCACTGCGCATGTGCACACAGCACGCATCAAGCACATGCATGAGGCATGCGTGTACACGTGGCACGTCCCTGAGCAAACCGGCAACAGCAGCAGCCGGAACCCACCCCTGTTTGGGGCTGAAATCTCCTTCCTCACCCGCTACTGAATGTTGGCGTCACAGTTTGTAGTCAAATTTTGCAGTGCTAAAATAGTTGGGTGCTGTAATTTGACAGTGTAGTGTAAAATGGTAAAATGCAAAATCAAATAACAGCCAAAAGGAAAAAGCCAATATAATTACGTCTACTTTCATCCAGATGACTTATTCACTCTTATATCATGTTTCTGCCCAATCTTGAGAGCAGCCTCAGGTGCTAACGGTAAGACACAAGGTGCATCTAGGCATAATGCTAATATCATGTAAGTACTTGATTCAACTGAGTTTTTAAAATATGAGTAGTCACTATCAGAAAGAACAGAACTGAAACAGAATCAGCTTTGGTATTTAGAAAGCATAATGATGTCACACGTGCTATATCTTCATTGCACAAATAATGACGTAATTTGGGTATCAGATCCCAGCCTAAAACATATCCCGGACGTTACCATAATAAATATATCATTTGCCTTTCCCTTTTGCCTGCCATATAGACACTGAAGTGCAGCAGTTGAATGTTGGGAGTAGAATTAATGAATGCTGCGATGGATAACAATGGGGCAAAGCATAAAATATGAGGTCATGATTTTTTAAAAGCCGCACAAAGGTCCATTCCAAACAGAAATTTTGGCCTTGTTCATTTATGGATTTCCTACTTTATATCATAGTATCATAGATTTGGAAGAGGGCAATATTTATATTTTAAATGAAACTTTGTTGACGTTTTTAAAAAGAAAAGAAGCAACTCATGTGCTTTATAGTTAAAAATAGTCAGAATTAGATTTAGATTTATTAAATTTTCTCCCTTCTCCCTTTATTAAGCACCAAGTATAATTTCCTTCTGTTTCTATAGGTATATTTTGGCTGCAATTGGCCCTAGGACCATGATGGCAAACCTATGGCATGGGTGCCACAGGTGGCACGCGAAACCATTTCTTAAGGCACACGAGGCGTTGCCCTGTTAGCTCCAGCACGCATGTATGTTCTGGCCAGATGATTTAGGCCTTCCTTTGAGGCCATTTTTCACCGGCTGGACGCTTCAGGGAAGCTCCTGAAGCCTCTGGACGTGGGGGGGGCTGTTTTCACCCTCCCCAGGATCCTAGAAAGCCTCTGGAGCTTGGGGAGGGCAAAAAAAGCATGCCAAAAGCAGGGGGTCACACACATAGCATTATAGGTGTGGCACGCCCACACACAACCCCCCCCCTGCTCTCCCCCCGCTTTTGGCACATGAGCCAAAAAAGATTAGCCATCACTGCCCTAGGAGGTCAACATAGTCATTCTAAGAGAATCCAGTATCCCATTTCAGCACTTCTAAACAGTTTTTCCAGTCCTGAGGACATGATCTCTTGGGTTGCAGCCAAAGACCAGCAAGGTCCATGCATTCATTTGCATGCAATGACCTCTTCTGTACACTTGTGCACGCGCACGCACACACACATATGCTTACGTTTGTGCTGATAAATAAATAACACCCTGTTTCCACAACACCCTGTTCAGGCCCCAATTAAGGGAGGAAGCACACTGATTTTCCTTTTCTGCCTTTCGGCTAATCACCAGAGACCATCTAGACAGAAAGCCAAGAATTCTTATTCACGAAAAACGGGCCATTTGGGGGAGGTTTGCACAGTGCAAAAAGGGTTTTTTCCCCCTTTCGGAAAGCTGTTTGCCTAGAGTGATTGATGAGAATTACATGGTCAAGTACTGTGCCTGCAGAAACAAAGATTTGTTAGAAAGGTGGTCAGTGATTTCCTTCTCCAGCACATGGAAATATCTACCTACCTACCTACCTGGAAACATCTACCTACCTACCTGGAAACATCTACCTACCTACCTACCAACCTACTCTCTCTCTCTTTACCTACCTATCTACTGTATTTCTCTCTCTCTCTATTTTTCTCTCTCTATCCGTCTACCTAACAAACCTACCTATCTACATTCTCTCTTTCCCTACCTACCTACTATATTTCTCTCTTTCCCCCTCCCTATCCTTTATCTACCTACCTATCTAATTACACACTCCCTACCTACCTACCTACTGTATTTCTCTCTCTCTCCCCCTCTACCTACCTAACTACCTACCTACCTACCTATTCTCTCTCCCCCCTACCTATCTACTGTATTTCTCTATATATATATTTCTCTCTCTCTATCCCTCTACCTACTTATCTATCTATACCAGTGGTGTCTCAATTATTTTCTGTCAGGCCCCCCCTAGGAAGAAGAAAACATTTCGCGCCCCCCCCAGCCCCGGAAAGCACCCCCCCAGCCCCGGAAAGCACCCCCCCAGCCCCGGAAAGCGCCCCCCCAGCCCCGGAAAGCACCCCCCCCAGCCCTGGAAAGCGCCCCCCCAGCCCCGGGGCTGCCCCCTCCCTTCTTTCCCTCGCCTCCTTCCGAGCCAAAGATATTTATTCTCCATGGTGCCGCCGTTGCCTTCTCCGCATGGCCCGAGCGCCTGTTCCTTACTGCGATGGTCTCAGCAGCTCCCAGCGCTCCTAACGCAGCCAGTCGAAAGCCGGGAGGGAGGCCGCTTTTCCACGCCGTGGAAGGGGGTCGCCTCCCTCCCGGCTTTCGACTGGCCGCGTCCAGGCGGGCAGCGGGCAAGAGCCGTGAGCGGGCGAGCCGGGCAGCGCGCTGGGAGCTGCTGAGACCATCGCAGTAAGGAACAGGCGCTCGGGCCATGCGGAGAAGGCAACGGCGGCACCATGGAGAATAAATATCCTTGGCTCCCCAACGCCTTTCTCAGTCGGTGGTATCGGTCTTTCCGGGTGTGCGGCTCCTGACTATCAAACGCGCCCCCCCTTACGGAGCCTCGTGCCCCCCTGGGGGGACGCGCCCCACTATTTGAGAAACGCTGATCTATACACACTCTCTCGCCCTACTTACCTACCTACTGTATTTCTCTCTCTCTCCCTATCCCTTTATCTACCTACCTACCTAATTACACACTCTGTCTCCCTACCTACCTACCTACCTACCTACCTACTGTATTTCTCTCTCTCTACCCCCCTCTACCTACCTACCTACCTACTCTCTCTCTCTCCCTAACTACCTACTGTATTTCTTTCTCTTTCTCTCCCTCTCTATCCCTCTATCTACCTACCTACTTTTTTTAAAGATTTGCCTCTTCAAAACCTGGGGGCGTCTTATACTCCGAAAAATACGGTACTTGCAGATGGCTGGCTAGGAGCTAATTATTTAATTAAGCAGAAAATTATCAATCAGTTTCTTACCAGACAGATGAATTCACTGATCTGTAAGTGGGAGTTTCCAGGAGCTCAAAAACTTCCCCTAAGTTTGACTACAAGCCACATTTGGCCATTGAGCCAGAAGTTGTCCAAGCCTACACGTAAGCACTAGGACTTGAAACCATTCTGAACACAGTTGCTCACCCAAGCTTATCCCTATTGTGACACAGGGAGCTTCTAATACTCCTAGCTCTGCAATTTCAGTTTAATTTGGGGGGGGGGATCATAGCAGTTCTTTGCATCGTGAACTGATTCCTAAAGTTAATCTGCAGTATAAGTTTATTTTGATATCCTCACTTCCATCAAAAATTAGTGGAAATAGTCATTTTTATAACACACTATTAATTGTCCATCAATGGCCCCTAAACCTTTCCCCATCCTTACAGAAGTCTTATTCCCAGTTTTCCCTGATGAGAAAAAGTGCCAATTAAACCAATTTATATCCATACTGTAGATAAAGCCTTTGTCTTTCAGTATCATGATGATTAAGGTATAGACCGGAATAAGATTTAGCTCAGCCTTTTCGTATTTATTTCCAAATGTGAATTTGCAAAATGTAGATTGGCCATTTTACGTACAGTGTATTGTGCCTTTGTCATGAAATACAAGACAAATGAGGACTCAGAAATATAAATAATGGAAATGCCTAATTATAATGTGAAGGGGGGGAGGAACATTAAAAAAAAAGAAAAGCTCACAACAAAGATCTCTAATATTACTGGTTAAAAACCAATTGGACTGTAAACTTTAATTCATCTACTAAATGTCAAGCACCATTGGATGTATCAGCGGTTGCCTCACCTCTCCTTGTTATTAATACATGCTTAGCTACAGTGGAAATTAGAAGGTCGGTAATAATAGCCTTCCAAAACACTTCAGATGGAAATTTCAGTTTGAAATTTGCTGAGAATTCTATTACTCTGGTAACGAGCTCAATAAAAGCTAAACGTTAAAATAAAAGCCTTCCATTTAGAGCTGCTTAGTTTGTGACAGTATACACATGTGTGGTTCTTTCTTCCTTTTTTTCTTTTTTTCTTTCTTTCCTTTCTTGCCTTCATTTCTTCATTCTTTCTTTTTTCTCTTTCTCTCCTTCCTTCCTTCCCTCCATCCTTCCTTCTTTTCTACTTTCCTTTTTTCCTTTCCTCTGTCCCTTCAGGAATATATGCTGCATTAAGGTTCACCAGGATATAATGCAGATCTATAGGAAACTACTTAATTCCTTTAATATCTATAAATGTTGCATTGAGCCCATTCCATATTTTCCTGTCAATTTGACCCTTTGCCCAAGATTATCATGGGCAAAATTACCTTGGAAATGTAACTACTGATATCTTCCTTTCTCTCAAAAAATATCATGGAAAACTGCATCAATAGTGATGCTTGCATCATATTCCCCAAGTAGAAGAGTTAAACCCACAGATGTAGCGCCAAGCGTTTCTATTTCGGCATTATCAGTATCTATGTTGGTTTACGTATATTTGGTCATAATATCAGTTCATCCCAGGCCAGGTGCATAAATATTCACATTTATCTTAATTTATGCTTTGGACAAATTATGCATCCTTTTGTATATCACTTTTTCCTCTCTACATATTTTTTCATACAAAAGTCATTTTGTAAGAATGTTGGGCAAAGAATTGCATTGAAAAGGTTAGAAAAATGCATTAAAAACATGGACCAATTAAAATACTCTCCCTTCCCTTCCTAAGCTAAGTTTTAAAAAGGAACGGAAAGGTTAAACCAAAGAAAAAAGACAAAAAGAAGTTAGTATAATGGTCTCTAAATCATATATCTGTTAATCAAGCAAAGCTTTGATCACTGGAGATGATTCCAAAACAACAAAACTAACCAGAAAAGTAATTTTTGATGAATAGATAAACACTGCATTGTTTATCATAATTCAGGCATAAAGAAAATCAGGGGGAAATGTTTTTTACTTTGCATTCAAAGGTACTTCAGAATAGGAACCCTAACTTCTCTTGAATTTAAAAACAAAAGAAATAGAACATAGACTTAAGTAGTGACAATTCACTATGTAACACTGTGGTGCTGGAAACCATCCAGCACCAGTGTTCCATGGTGAATTGTGACTACTTAAGTCTATTTCCTGTTTCTTTTGTTTTTAAATTTAAATTTGCTTCATAGGAGCAAATCACTGGTGAGTCCTTGAAGCCAATATTTTATAGGCAGTGAGAAATCAAATGTCTGTGTTGAAAGGACACTGCTGTCAGCAAACATTTTGCTTACAAAGAGAAGGAAAAAGATGGGGAAAGCACAATGATAGAAATAAAGCTCAGCGAATAAGCAAGAGGTTGGTTATCCAGAATATAGTGGTAGGAGTACCTCAGAGTTCATACCTAGTATCTCCCAGATGAAGTTACTTAGTCCAGGGGTCTCCAACCTTTGCAACTTTAAGTCTGAAGGACTTCAGCTCCCAGAATTCTCCAGCCAGCAAAGCTGGAAGCTGAAGTCCTTCAGACTTAAAGTTGCAAAGGTTGGAGACCCCTGACTTAGTCTATTCTTGACGACATTTAGATGCATAGAAATAAGCCCATCCAAGAAATTAGGAAGGCAGGTTGCTGTGATAAAAGGATAAAGCCTGGAAATCAGAAGGAGGACAAAGGAGAATGAGGAAAAGTTACTCCCTGCTTCCCTCAGTGAGAGCCTCCAACAGATGAATAGAGGCCTCCTTCATGAATAGCAGGAGATCTACCTTTCATGGAAACATAATTCAGAACCCAAGGTAACTTTGACAGTATTTTTCAGCAGAATAATGGACAAGCCGTTTTATCCCATTTTCAAGATCTAACAAGTTTCATTTTATACAGTGTAAAGCTGTTAATTTTAATCGAAAGCCATCTGTCAGGATTGGTGTGGCAGTAAATTCCTTCACTGGGAAGAAGGTTAGAGTACTATAGGTAATCTCCAAAGTCCTTTTGAATACTTCCATTCTATGAGCCTATGATTATTTAGGGGTTACCTCTCTATAGAAAGTTGCAACTAAAGCAGTGAGGGTAACACATTATGTAATATCCTGACAAGATGCTACATTGAAAGCTGTCCATAGAAATTTAAGGTTGAATCTTGCCAGACTTCATATTGGCACTCCTAATGCTTACCTGCTCCTCAGTAGGCCAAGCTTACCCCACATATTCTCTTTTCAAAGGTTAATATTGCAGCATATAAGAACTTGCCAACAGATGAAACCCGGCACCCAGAATCATAATACAGCTGAAACATCCTTAAAATGAAAACAAATATGGTTTAAATTATAGAAAGATTTTTTTTTCACTTAGTAGTAAAAAGCCCTAGGATTTGTGGCTTCACATATGTGGCTTCACATATGATTTTAACCTTCAGAAAAAGGTTAAATTGGTATGATTTTCTTATGCAGGGTCTGAATATTAGAGGTTTTTAAAAAAAAAACACCAAATATTGCCTTATTTCTGTCAAGTAATTATTTGCCTTAATTAACCTTTCCTTCTCTGCTATTGAATAGGTATCTTATCTCCTACTATGGTATCATTACTTGGTGTTATTCCCAATTCTCTTTTGAACGAACGTGCATCTGGATTCTATTTGCAAGGACAGCAGTAGAAGACAATTTAGGATTCAAGACATCTTTTTCAAAGGGTCATTTCATCCGTTCTAACTTAAAGATTAAAACCAAAAACCTTGTAACTGCCCATCTTAATGAACGGCAGGAGGAACAAAAAGAAAGTGGCTTTGGCCACATGTTCAAAGTATGCAGAAGGTATGTCAAAAACAGGGGCAACAATTTGCAATTTTAATACCTTAATTATTAATTTTAATTATATTATGTGGTTTTCTTCTGTCTTGGTAATAATTACAATTTATTGGCAGTTTTTGGAGAGTAGCATGCCAGGGCTTTTACAGATCACTTTTGTGAAACTTTAAGCAACTCAGGATAATCTGTGTGGCTGTCCATGGCAAAAATCCTTTCCTAGTCATTCCAGTCATTCTGGTCTATGTTGAAAAGATTTCTTTAGTTGTTTAAGTTACTTTCCTTTAACTTCATTGTTTATATACATTAAAAAGCAGTCTTACATTTCTCTGAGGGCTGACTTCTCTCTAGAGAAAGTAAAAGAAAAGAGTAAGACTCTGACCAGGATTGGTATATGAGAACAGTTTGGTATGTGGAGACAGATGTCGCACCCGTGGCAGTAAAATGCAGGCACTGTTTCCTGTGCCATGAGAAGATTCTGGAAGCTCTTATCACAAAAATCAAGCAAATTAGTAAATTGAATTTGATACTCAGCCCGACATCCTTCCTACTCTTTTGGTTCAGAAAGCAAAAATAACCTGTGACTTAATATTCCTTGGCAAACTTTGATTTGATTAGCACTTTGAAGACCCTCCCCCTGCCTTTTTAACTTTAATTCTTCTATACTCTTTTCAACTGCCTTTTTGTTGAAATATAGTATAATATGGCTTAATGTATTTAATTTTACACTGCCCAGAGTCACTCTGTGAGTGAGAAAGAAAGGAAGGAAGGAAGGAAGGAAGGAAGGAAGGAAGGAAAAAGAAAGAAAGAAAGAAAGAAAGAAAGAAAGAAAGAAAGAAAGAAAGAAAGAAAGAAAGAAAGAAAGAAAGAAAGAAAGAGAAAGAAAGAAAGAAAGAAAGAAAGCCATTGTGCCTTTTATGGGGTTGGGAGAAAATCTAATGTTTTGGGATTGCTCTCTTGTTACTATTGTTCTTCTGTTGTAGCCGATTGTCTTCCATTTTTCACCAATGCTGCAAACAATAATCAATAAAGCAGCAGGAATCCATTGCAATTATCTTGAAAGGTGCAGTAAACCCCAGATTACTTTGAACAGCGCAGGCCAGTGCATCAAATTCTGCAGTCAAGTTTAGTATGTTGAAAAGAGGAAGATGCGCTCATTCGCTTTCTCCTGACCTTTCCATTGCAAAGATTGGAAATGTTTGAAAAGCCTGTACAATCATATACATAAATGTAAAGGTTAGTGACAAAATTGCACATCTGGGTCATCTTGCAAAAGAATGTTGCAAATTACTACCGTTTGTCTCCTTTAATTGTTCACACAGCTGCATCAATACCAAGGGAAAACTATCTAGCAAGACTAGATTGATTTATTTTAAAAAGCTTTAGGAACAATCTCAATGGAAAGCGAAAGATCAATGCATTCACATTTGAAGTACCAAGAAATTGATAAGAAAAGCTTTCTTCCTCCTCTGCCTCTACAAGCCCATGATGCTGCATCAGATGTAATTTACATGGAGCAAGGAGAGAGAGAGAAAAAAGTCCTAGAACAGAGGACGACATTTGTCTTTGTGATTAAGAATTGTGAATATAGGTTGGTGTCAGTGGTGAAATTCAAAATATTTTACTACCGGTTCTGTGGGTGTAGCTTGGTGGGCATGGTGTGGCTTGGTGGGAATGGTTTGGTGGGTGTGGCTGGGGAAGGATACTACAAAATCTCCATTCCCACCCCACTCTGGGGCCAGAGTGTATTTGCCAGTTCTCCGAACTATTCAAAATTTCCACTACCAGTTCTCCAGAACCTGACAGAACCTGCTGGATTTTACCTCTGGTTGGTGTCTATATGAACTGTTCATGTTGAAAACTCATAATTTGTTTAGTTGCTTGATTGAGTAGTTCAGTTAATTTTTATTACATCTTTCCATTCCAAAGAAAAAATAGTAACTTAACCAAAGATATTTTGTTACCTGAAGCAGAGCAATAATGGGAGTTTTCTGCTAACAGCAACCAGACAGATATACAAGCTACCAAGGTATTTCAGAGTCTGAAGTAAAAAAAAATCAATGAAATACAACTAGTTGGCTGACTAGACAGCAAGCCTGTTTTGCACGAGTTATAGCTTCCAATTCATCTTCAAGGGCAGACCGTCATGCATATTGCATCAGCTTAAACAGAAAAGGTATTAGAGTATTGGATTCTAGTTGGAGCTAATGGTTACAGCCAGAGGTTTGGACTGAAGTTACAGAAATGAATCTAGAAAGACACCAATGCCATGTATTTGTTCCTTCAGCAAGAGTGTAACTCTAGTTAGAGATATATCCAATTCCTAGGTCTATGAAACATACATGTAATGAGACAGGCTCTTAATTTCTTGGGCTATATTCATTATATCAGTCAAAGTCCTGCAGCATTACTCAATCTCAATCTCTCTGCCCTTACCTGTGGGCTTCCTATTTAAAAAAAAATAACAGCAGGGATGTAGGAAGAACTACTCTGGCAGCCCCAAAGAACCAGACCGAAGTTCTCTAGTACCACTAATTGAAATTAATCCAATAAGTAGGAGTGGAACCATGAAAAACAATTCCTCTCATTCCAGGCCGAAGCAGCTGGCTCACTAGGATTCAAAGTTGCTGCGATATCCTCCCCTTAGCCATGATCATCATCAGAAGAAGCAAATGAAGAAATGTGTGTTACAACATCACAGAAAGGATGTGACTTATATACTTGCCTCAGACATCAGGATACAAGAGTGGTATTTGGATGATGGTGTCACTGTGCACCATTTTTAGATTCACTCAGTGTCAGGTTTGCCATCATAAACTCTTCAGCCTGCTTCGCTTCACTGGCATCCTGCCATAACGTGGGAGAATGAGAATGCAGAGGGGAGGAATGATAGGATGACAGGAACCAGAGATGCCAATCCAGAACAGACCTGCGAATCCAAGGACATGAGCATGAGAATGGAATGCGAAACTACACCAAAGAAGTTCCAGGCCTTAAAGCTGTTACCAAAGCGCCAAATTCGAATACTATTGGACACTTATGAACTGGTCAAGGGGCGATGGCCTGGGAGATGGGGAAAAGGCAGATTTTGAGTGGGGATATTCAGATCCAGCTTTGCTTACATTGTAACCACTTGGCTTTAGTAAAAATATAGCTGTCACTACAAGTGGAGTCAAGGGTCTTTCTTTCCTAAATGCCCAAACTGGGAAAAGCCTAATACTCAATTTGCTAAGGAGCCTACCAGTTGAAGCTTCTGAAGACATTATGAGAGATATACTCTATTTTTCATGTCCTTACATCAAGCTGATGTTAAGTACAGATCACTCCCTGGTTGATGAGTGGGTCACTAATTTTTTGTAAAAGCTTTTTTAGTTTTTTTTTAACTGTTTGAAAATGGGAAAAGAAGGGAGAAAATGTGCTGCAGATGGTTTCAGAAAATAGCTATAGCAAGATTTCTTTTTTTTTATTCTGCATATCAGGCAGAGCTGGTTTGTTGCTGGTTTTGGAGGCTGGGGGAGCTGCATTTTTCCACATTTTCTTCCTATTAAGGACTTTTATTACTGCTATTCACCTGTCATTATACAGCATTAGACAATTACACAGCATACCATGAGTTCTATAATAAGGGGGAAAATATTTCTTCCACTCTTATGATGAGAGCAAAAAAGAGGACATTTAATCAAAACATACAGATAAGTCTTTAATATATATATTTTAAGTGTTTCTAATGCTGCTTTCTGTCCTTTCAAAAATTAGTTATGAGGAGTCCCTGGTATGAACGTAGAAAGGGGGGAGGACAAAAATGAATTGTGCACGAAGAACTCACATTTTGATTGCCAGGCGATTGACAAAATAATTTGTACCCGTCGATTTTCATGAAGGAAATTTTTTACAATGGATTTGCCAAGCAGATTTTTAATTTTAATCAGTAATGAAAAAATGACAACATGGATCACAACAAGGCATCAGCTGTTAAATGGTCTTCGGCAACTGCTGTCAGGAGGCCTCCATTAAGAAGCTGTACCTTTGCGGGCATCAATCACATTCTTCAAACTCATATACATCTCCTAGATCTAATTAGACCTTTAAGTTCTTTTCTAGCAATTTGCAAAAATGTCACTAACAGTGCAAGACAGTAAAACAAAATACGTCTGTATCTGATCACATAGAGTATCTGAGAGCTAGTATATCTGCTTCCCAAGAGTATTAACCTGAATCCTAGTTAGACATCCAACACTCCCACACTGATTCCTGAGGTTGGGTAATTAAAGTACTTCAAGACTGATCTATGACCTGTATATATAGGTATAAGAGGACACAGGTGATACTACATGTCATGACAAGAAGCACCTTGACACAATTCCATCTCTAAACAAAAAATACCTTCAACCATGATTTTGTCAAACAACTGCATTGTTCAAGACAGGGCAGGGTTGGGGACAGAGAGGTAAATGCATTGTGAAGAAGTCAGACAAATACTTAAATCTCTGCATAAACTATATTACGGCCATGTGCAATTGCCTAGTATTTTCACCATTTAGCCAGAGATCAAGCATTTCTACTCTTCCAGCTTACTCAATTTTGGTAGACCTGCTCACATAGTCTTATCACACAGCAAGGCATGCTTTTCCTATATTGATCAGAAGGGCAATTACTCACTGACTTTAATGGAATATGTTTCAAAATAACTATTTCTAGGATTGAAACTAAGCAGTATAAATGTAATTGCTTAAAATAAGCTCCATTATTTCTTTTGTTCTTACAATTGAAATTATAGATCCGAAATGAACAAGATTTCTATACTTCACAATCTAAATTGTCTTGAGACAAATTAGGGGCATTTCTCAAGGGTCCAGCAGGATAAAACAATCAATTTTAGTTCATTTTATATTTTAATGCATATGCATGGGTGGAAGTCCCTTCTCACTCCTATGAGAAGTACATGTCTTCCTCAATCTCAGGTCATCTACCAAAGGCCTGGGAGTTTGAGGGTTTTGTATAATATCTTAGTTGTTCTCTTCTGGCCAGACCTGACCTGACTGATTTGACCTGATCTGCACTTCTCTGGACAGAATGTTCTGATGTTATTCCTGGGTCTGTTAAAACTATTCTTCTCAACAGAGGCAGAGAAGCAAGGCAGTGGTGAAATTATTATTATTATTTTTTATATGAAAAAAGTTTTATTGGGTTTTATAAATTTTACATACAAAAGGTAAGGGTAAGGTGTGAAAAGACATTTTGAGAACTTTCTCGTCGAAGTCATTGACTCCATCTGAGTCTTCATGCACAAAATAGATATTTCAGTTATACATTCATACTACAAAGTTGACAGAGATGCAAATAAAGTTATAATAAAAGAACAGTGCTAGCAAACGTGCTTAAACATCCAAACAACATTGTATTATACTAAAAAGTCATTTTTGAGATCTAAGTCTCTTGGCAATTGTATCTTCTTCCCCCTGGCCCCCAGCGGACGGAGCCGCGGCCGCCTCTGCTCCCCCATTGTCATCTTCAAGGGTTAAGGAATGTTTTTCAAGAAAGGCTTGCGCCTCTGCAATTGTTTTAATTCTTACTCTTCCCCCTTCCCAAAACACCAACATTCCCTCCGGCATCACCCACTTAAACCAGAGCCCCCTTTTAAATAAACTTTTGGACAAGAAGGAATACTTCCTTCTTATCTCTCTAATCTTCTTCGGGACCTGTTTCAAGATGGTGATCTCTTTCTGTTGATAAATTAGGGGGTTGTCTCTCTGCGCCCTCAATATCCTTTCCCTTGTCGACCTTCTAACAAATTTAATATGTATCTCTCTAGGCACTTCATTTATCCTGGCATATGCTGAATTTATTCTATAAATCAAATCAATGTCACCCCTTAATTCTTCCTTAGGACTGTGCAGGTAATCTGCTAAAATTGTGCTCATTAAATCTTGTAAATTTTCTGCACTGTCCTCAGGAACATTCTGAAATCTTAAAAAATATGACATTCTTTCGAAATCCATCCTAGACATATGACCAGTTAAATCACTAATTTCATTATTAATACTTTTAAGCTCCCCCTTTGCCTCACCCAGCCCCACCTCCAGCTCATCAGTCTTTTGTGAATTTTCCATTAATTTCTTCTGTACCTCCAAAAGTTCTAATTTAGAACTGACTTGATCTTTCCTCATTTCCTTGATTTCTCTCACCAAGGTTGCAAGAGTTTCTTCGACAGCTGTTAATCTTGCATCTGTGTCAGGTTTTTCAGATAACATCGAAGTGATTTTAGGTTGGTGTTGCTTTTTTGAAGCCATGGTGAAAAGTTTATTCCTGTGTCAGTAAAATGGCGCCTGCTGGGGAGATATTAGCAGAGCAAGAAGGAGCAGTCCAATAAACAAATTTGTAGATGTTACCAAATCAAAGTCCTGAGAGAATCCACAATAAAACAGTCAAGAAAAATAAGAAGGCACTTCAAGGGAAGGATCAATTAATCAAACAAAACATTAGGTAGAAGAAAGGAGAGGCAATCCCATTCTCAGGAAAATGTCAGCAATCATCCGTAATTAGTGTCTCAGAAGAACAAAGGAACGCCATCTTCTCCGCCCACCAGGGAGCCGCCGGGAATTCACAAAGTGTGAAATTGCAATTTAGTTGCCAGACTTCGATTCAAAGCTTCAGCAATCATTCCAGAAGGACTTTAATCATCATTAGATGAGTTTGGGTGCGAGTTTCTGTGCGTTCCCCAGCCGGGGAAGCAGATTCAAAACGTCGCTTATGTGCTCCGAGGGGGGGTTTCGCAAGCTCCCCCCTCCATCGCCTTGTTGAGTAAAGATTGCAAGCAAAGGAAAAAAGTCACTCTCCACTTTGAAGTCAAGAGTCTCAGACAGGCTTCCGACTCCGACAGATCAGCTCTCTCCAAAGCGCTAAATGTTCCAATCCTCCAGAGGCGAAGGGAACCAAGCCCCCCGCAGCATGTTCTCTCACTCCTGGGTCGAAGACAAGGACCCCCCCGACCGCCGTCAGGACAGGGGAATCCCAGCAAGCCGACCGTACGGCAGGATTCCTTTGAAAGGAATTCCCTGCCCCTTGGGGGGCAGTAAGAGCAACAAAATGGTGGAAGAGTCAAAGACTCAACCGTCTCCTCCGAGAGACCGGAACTCCTCGAAATTTTTTTTTTATTATTACAGGTTCTGTGGGCATGGCTTGGTGGGTGTGATAGGAAAAGGAAACTGCAAAATCTCCATTCCCACCAGAGTGGGGCCAGTCAGAAGTGGTATTTGCTGGTTCTCCAAACTCCTCAACATTTCTGCTACTGGTTCTCCAGACCCTGTCAGAACCTGCTGAATTTCACCCTTGCCCCAAGAGTTCCTATGACCACTGGGACTTCTTGGACCTTTATTTTTCACTTCCTGTCAAGTTCATCATTCAGACTGGTACTTCTCCAGCTTCTCATTCCCTTTTGTCCTGATACTTTGTACATTTATCAGCACAGCTGTCTTCTGCTCTTTGTCTACTACCATGATGTCTAGCTAATTGGCCAGTAACTGTCTATCCATCTGCATCTGGAAGTCTTACAGGATTTTACCCCTGTTATTTTCCATGACCTTCCATGTAATCTTCCATTTGGATTTGGGAGACTCAAGACCATGCTGATGTCCCCTTACACAATGCCAGTTATTTGTTGTGCCATCTATTATTTTCTGTCCCTGCCTGCATCCCTGCCATTATATAGACTGACTCTGAGGACTCTCTGCATAGTTTGCACCTTGGACTGTCTAGCATGGTGGATCCCTGCCTCTATGGATCAGGTGCTTAGTGCCTGTTCTTCTGCTGCTATCATGAGTGTCTCAGTGCTATCTTTTAGTCCAGCCCTTTCCCGTCACTGATATAATTTTCCAATGTTGATCACCTCAGCTATCTGTCAATGGTACATCCCATGCAGAGTCTTGTTTTACTATGGTAATTACTCTGCTTGATCTTCATCCCATGTCTGCTGCTTCCTCAGGCATTCTCTCAACAGCTCATCTTTGGGTGTCAAGTGAATGCACTTGGTTTCAGGAAGCTTTTGAAAACAATCAGAATCTGCCTCCCTATAGCTTAAATTCATTATTCCACATCTTACACTTTAGAGTGACGTTTTTTTTTTAATGTCCTTTCAGATTTTTGAGCAGTTCTTTCATATCCATCCTCCACAACTTTTCTCAAAGCTAAAAATGCCCAGCTTGTTTCAACCCCTCCCTGTACGAATTGATTTCCAGGCCTTTGATCATCTTTCTTGCCCTTCTCTGAACCTGTTCCAGATTTCTTTGAATCTTTCTTAAATGTGATGCCTACAACTGACTCTTGTTGTTGAAGTGAAGATATAACCAAAGCAGAATAAAGTGGAACAATTATTTATGTAATTTGGAAATTATCGTTTGTTGAGTCAGCCAATAATTATACTTGCCTGAAGAAATGTAGGAACTAATCCCTATGAATCCTATGCATTTCTGTTTTCCTTACAACACACAAAACAAGCAACTAAATTTATATCAATCATAAAAGTAGTGACTAGTTATCTCCGTCTTCTATGTACCATAAATTCATTATTTTTTAATCTGACTAATCTCCACATTTCCTATCTGGTCACAAATCCCAATCCATGACTGTGTGCAGATGAAACACTAAAGAATTATAAAATCATGGCAGGAGTAGATACTGGTAGATGTTTCAGAA
Organism: Rhabdophis nuchalis; assembly: GCA_039707465.1. Taxonomy (NCBI): domain Eukaryota; kingdom Metazoa; phylum Chordata; class Lepidosauria; order Squamata; family Natricidae; genus Rhabdophis; species Rhabdophis nuchalis. The sequence goes on along the minus strand of CM077643.1, from coordinate 59,700,271 downwards.
ATCAAGGTTACACTATATTTATGTAAACTATTATGAAGGATTGTGCCTACAAAAGGGGAGATGATGTGATGGACTACAGTGCATCAGGACTTTGGGATACTATCTCAGGTTTATGATGAGGCATTTGCAGATCATCTATCAGCAAAATTGCTTGTATTCATTCCCACCTGGATGCCAGCTGATTTAGGTCCTGTGGCAATGCCTGGGGAAGTCTTGCCACATTATCTGGGAGGAGTTTGAACCTGTTGGCCCCAGGAAATAGGCAGGGTCCTTTTGCTATGAATTGGCCATCTGCTTATTAGATTCAAGTCCTTCCTGCTTGGCAAAACTTTCCAGGGAAGTGACATGTGGTTGGATTTCAACAGTGGTAAATTCTTCTTTGAGAGAGGGGATTTAAAGTAGTGTTGGTCTACCCTTTCCTTAAGAAGCCTTCACTGGACCCAACCATTCTGGACAATTTTCATCCAGTATCCAATCTTTCCTTTTTAGGGAAGATTGTTGAGCAAGTGGTCATGCAACACCTTCAAATGATTCTGGATGAAGCAAATTATCTGGATCCCCTTTCGGTCAGGTTTCAGTCATGAGAATGTGATTGAAAGAGCATTGGTCACACTTTTGATGACCTGTAGTGTGAGTGGGATGGGGATATTGTGTCCATACTTATCTTATCAGGAGACTTTGATACCTTTGATCATGATATCATTGTAGGAGTTGGGAGTGATCAGGAAGTATTTTCCTTCCTCAGTAACCAGTTTAAGGTGGTGTTGATTGGGGATGACAGGTTCCTTGGCTCCTAAATTGTGTGGTGCAACAAGGTTCAGTATTTTCTCTGCTCCTGTTTAATAGTGACATGATATTTTTTTGAGGGAGGTCACCTGGTGAGATGGGCAATGCTGGAAGCTATAGGAGTTCAGAAGGGGGACAACAGGCTTCAACTTGACCCTTTCTAGTCAGAAAGGCAGATCATAGTGACTTACATAAACATACCCCTGAAGTTATCGTAACATAATATAAAAGTAGTTTCCTATTGCCTTCATGTGCTATGTTTATTCTCATCAGATACTATCCAGGTTTGGCTCTGCTTAGCTGTCTAGCTTGGCCAATACATGTGGCTATTCCAGAGGAAAAATGGTGAAGAAAACCCTGCAGCATTTCCTTTATTGTTGCTTCTCACAGAACTTTGTTTCTCCTTTGTGTTACCATGGGGCTTGCCACTATCTCCTTTCTATCCACCACCATTGTTTGGGTGGGTTGATGTTCCTCTCCTCCTCTTACCAAGATCCTTGAGGAACTGCTTGTTTCCAGCAGACTTACAGCTACAGTTTTATTTTGCCTGTTAATAACTCACAAAAGAGTATGTGTGTGCTGTGGGAGCTGAGGTTAAGGTTCTTGCTGGACTTAGTTACATAAAGAAAGTGTAGCTTATTATGTGAAACGTGTGATTTCCTCAACATTTCATAGGGTGGTTTGGTTGTTGCTTAGCATATGTAAATGTGGTGAAATGTGACTTATAGAAACTCTTGGTGTAAGCCACCCAGAGGCGCCTATGTGGAAGTTGGATGGCTATATAATTTGTGTAATAAAATAAACACATAATTAAATTAATAAGGACATATTTTATAATCCATAGATATAAGCAAGGGGTAAAAATTAAACAATTTTTTTTTGAGAACGTATAGTAAAAGGAATTTTGTGGTTTCCCTGAAGCAGTGGTGAGCAGCTGCATGGTCTCAAGGGTTTGGGCGAACCCTTAGCGCTGATGGCTGGCTGAGCCCACCCGCCCGCCCATGTGCTATACTATCCATTTATAACCTACTTTCTGGCTCGTTGGTGGCCCAGCTGCATTCTGCGCCGCCCCTGCTGTTCTCACCAGAGCTGCCTGAGCTGATTAGGATCCTGTTTGAAGCTTCATTTCTCTCCCAAAGGGGCGCATGTGATTGAAGTGCGCATGTGCACGCTCACAACCAGTGAACCTTTTGTTAAAGAAAGTGCAGCCCACCTCTGCACTGAAGTATTGCTGAAATACAGTTCCACCTTCCCTGCCCACTTGCCAAGCCGAAAATAGCTACTGGAAACTATAATTCGGCCATAGTCCACCAAGTTCTAGAAACTCACATGCTTCTCTTTCAAGGTCACTTTAAACCACAGAAATACTATCCAGTGATGTTATAGACATTAATGTAAAAGATAGATTGTGAGAAAAGCCATTACTCAACACTGGAAATTGTGCCCGGGGCTAATGATGCATAGTTCACAGTTACCCTGAGGTTGAAGGTTTCTGTAGAGAAGTCCTCCTCCTCCTTCCTTCCCCTTTCATGATGAGGCAAAGAGACAGGATTCTCAGTTTTCATAGGAACCCTTGGCAGAAAGGCCTGATGCATCAAATGGCAGATGTGAGTATATAAGGGCTATTTATTTATTAGTCACCAGTCTGAGTTCACATAGGCAGCCTTTCACATTTTGCAATCACCACCTTCGTAAGCATTGCTTGTTCTCGCCTGCCCACAATCTCTCTTGCTTAGTTGCAAGATCCTGAGGTTGGCAGGTCTTATTACTATATTCCTGACCTCTTTTCCAGTAGAGTAGCAACAAGCTTTGTCAAGAATGTTTTCCAGGATCTGAGTGACACCCTTACCTGAAAAGATCTTGCAATTAGGACAAATAGCCAAAGCTAAGAAAACATCTCTAGAGATGTCCCAATACTTTATGTCAAATCCTCTTCTTTTTTTTCTTTTTCTTTTTGGGGGGGAGGGGGGAAGCAATTTTGGAAAATGAATTGGTTAAAAGAAAATGAAGCTATATTTGCCCCTATTAGGTTTATGATGTTTACTTTAATAAAAAGAAGGACTAGGGGAGACATGATAGCAGTGGAGGAGAAATTTCCTGAAAGTTAGAACAATTAACCAGTGGAACAGCTTGCCTCCAGAAGTTGTGAATGCCCCAACCCTGGAAGTCTTCAAGAAGATGTTGGATAGCCATTTGTCTGAAATGGTATAGGGCTTCCTGCCTAGGCAGGGAGTTGGACTAGATGACCTCCAAGGTCCCTTACAACTCTGCTATTGTATTGTATTATTGTATTGATAATTTCTGATACAGTTTATAGATTGTTGTGTATTATTATTATTTAATCTTTGGTGAGATTCACAGCCTTTGGGGCTGGTTAGTAGCTCAACAGCTCGAGTCCTAACCAAAGACCTAGGAACTGTTAAGGTAACATCGGATGATATAAGCTGTTGCAAGTAGGATGGTTTTTTGTAGAATCAGAATGTTCAAGTATGATAAGTTTAGACTTTCCAAGTAGCAAGGTAGCCCTTTAGGTATTGCTCCAAGGGTTCCAATTACAATCGGGACAACACATGATTTCTTTTTCCACAGTCACTCAACTCAACCCCCAGAAGAATCATCTACTTTCCAGCATGTTAGGGAATGCATTTTTCTGGTCCACTTATTGAAATATCAGCAACTCTCTAGGTCAGGGCTATCAAACTTCCAGCCCGCTGGCCAGATGGGTCATGCATTGGCCATGCCCACACCCGGTACAGCAAAGGGGGGAGTCCTGATACATCACATGATGCCACTGTGTTGACGTGAGTTTGATCCCCCTGCTCTAGGTGCTGCTGCCCTCTTCATTACTATCAAAATGTAAGTTTGTTGAAGGAATACAGTGGTACCTCGGATCACGAACTTAATTCGTGAAATGACTCTGGTCGTGATCCGATTTGGTTGTGATGCGAGGCACAATTTCCCATAGGGTTCAATGTAAATCCGATTAATCCGTTCCGACCTTGTTTTTTGGTTGTGATGTGAGGCACAGTTTCCCATAGGGTTCAATGTAAATCCGGTTAATCCGTTCTGACCTTGTTTTTAAAATGTCCTCGGCTCCGGTTCGTGAAGCGAAACGGAGGTCGTGAATCCGGGCATTTTTACAAACTTTTCCGTTCGTGATGCGAGGGCGGAGTTCGTGATGCGAGGCAGAGTTCGTGAAGTGAGGCGGAGTTCGTGCAGCGGAGCATTTTTTACGAACTTTTCCGTTCGTGCAGCGAAACAATGTTCGTGAACCGGGGCACATTTTTTGGGAAATTTTTGGTCGTGAAGCGAATTGGACATGATGAGAGGCGTTCGTGGTCCGAGGTACCACTGTACTAGAAAAACCTTTTCCAAGGGAGCCTAGATTAAGCCTAAGAATGCTTTGGTCTCATCCTCTTCCACCTCGTCACCCATTTGTATCCTGCCATATGACATTTATTTGATCACAAGTTGACCAAAAAGACAGAATACTGTATTTTTCAACAGTTCAGAATAAAATGTCTATTTCTGTTTCTGCTCTTCATGGTTAATGCAGTGATTAAACTGGACCCAAAAAAATGTTCAAGTCTTTTTTTTTTCCGGAATTTTTTTTGCTGATTATGATAGACCCCTTCAAGTTGAACACAAATATAATGTCAGAATGACTGCAAGATGCAGAAATCTTGAGAAATATGAAATTAACTTTTAATTATTATAATGTTTTAATTATTATAATGTATTTAGCCACATAATGTTTCTGATGTGCTGCATGAGTTCAACAGGGTCAAAAGTGTTTTGCTGCTGATTTTCATTTGTATTCATCATCTGATGCATCTTGCCGTCACCTCCAACAATAATCAGCCAGCAGTGATGGATTCCAGTTGTCCTGATATCATTCTGTCCTGGTGAAACCTTTCACCCTATTCATCACTGATTGCACCTAGATTTTTTGGGGCGAAATCCAAATCTGAATTCAGAAAAATAATCATCAGTGACATATTGCAAGTTCATGGTTTTGTATGCTGTAAGAAATTTGTCAGCCAGGTAAACGTAGTTTGGCGCTCTGTGTTTGCCAAGAAATTCCCAACAACATCCTTGAATGCTTTCCATGTGATTTTCTCTGGCCCCATTAACAGATCTTTGAACTGCTTGTCACTAATGGTGCATCTGATCTGTAAATTAACGAAAATATCTTCTTTAATCTTGACACCAATTATTCTTGGAAACATCTGTCTCAAATAACAAAAACCTTCAACTTCCTTGTCCATTGCTCAAAAATTTCCCTCAATCCAAGTTTTATGCAAAGCAGAGGCAAAAATATCTTTGTTGGTCAAACAAATGGCTCAAGTACCACATTTTTCTTTTGGAGCGGCCATTTCTTTTTAATATAATGTGACTCTCTTGCATGGCTGTCTGTATGCAACATATGCAACAAAATGTCCAGTATCCAATATACTGGATATGTTTCAACAACAGGTCCATATTTTCATATGTTGGTTTCATGTGTGCAGTATAGTCACAGGTACTGAAGGGTGGACAATTGCCATTGTATAAAAACAGAAGATTTCTATAAAGAGGTATCGATGGGTTACAGGTTATTTTCATGATTAGCAGCCAAAAATCCATAAGATACACCCAATAATGTTCAGGAAACAATATCTTTGATAACCAGTGCAACAGCAAAGTCTAAAATTAGCTAAGCAGAAGCTAAAGAAGGAACAGTTTAAACATTTGTGCATCACTAACTCCCAGCCATGACTAAGACAAGGCAGAAAGCCCTTCATAAAAGATAGTTTAAATTATCCTCAAAAAGTTCTGAAAAAAGGATAACATAGAAAAATTATGTTGGATTCTCTTGTTCTGACTCAGATGAGCCCTGGATTGTTGACAAAAAGGTGAATGAAGAATGATATTCCAGAGAGAAGTGCTAATGTTTAAGCAACAAAGTACTGGGATCAATTGAAAAGACTGAAATTTCAGTGCCACTCCATGGTATTGGATCCTCAGGTACAGCTCATCCCTTAGTTGTTAGGTCCTGTCCCAAAAGTTCCATGTGTTGGCATTTCTCCTCATTTTTTCCTTTAAAATCATTTGCAGTAGGACGGAATTTGACCATTTAATGGAATCACTACAGTACACAATATTTTAAAAAACATTGTGCCCATCCCACATAAAATTAGATTTCAAGTCATTATAGGTTGGACCTGGATTTATTTGTCATAAAACGCATGGAAATTATTAGGATGCAAGACACATATTAATTCTTGGTGATGTAAGTTTAATCAAGGTAATGAAGTCTGAATTCAACCTATTAATAATAAATTACTTAAAAGGCAATATAATACAGTGCCACTCAATATTAGCATTAACAAGAGGATAAAAAGCAGAAGGTAAATATTATAAAGCAGATTTAGATTGTAGAATTCAAGCTTATCAAAACATCGGTTCACAATTTGGCTGCATCAAGAAAAGGCCATTTGTATGTGTGAAATGGAAATAGTACCTAGGAGACAGACTTCCACCACAAATATGAGGATCACAAATTATTATCTAGCCCATTATTATTTATTACACTCTTTTCCAGACTAGCATAAATTAAATTTTTGGATGACAAGAAATTTTGGGAATTAATATCCCACAGAATGGACAGGTAGTAGATTAGGAAAAGTTGACCTGTTAGCACTGGTTGTCTATCAAGATTCTCAGTCATCCAGGGCATGGTTGTCCCCAGAGGTGCTTTTTCCAGAGGCAAAACAGGTACTGAAGGGTGGACAATTGCTTTCTTCAAATGTCTTCAAAGAAAAACCAGAAAGTCCAATTGCCTCTTGAAAAAGCACTTTTCGGATTAGCACTGGTTCTCTAGGATCTCAAATAATGCTTTTCCCCAACTTCTGATTGAATCGTGGATCATGCAAATCTGTGATGTGGATTTGCAGTCATGGATGCAAATCAGTAATAGTGTTTGACAAGGAGCAACCTGAATCTTCTAGAAAAACAGAGTTATTAAAAGCCCTACACTGAATGGGAGTGATTTCTTTTAGATGAAGCCAAACAAGTCTCTTAACATGTGAATTCCAATATTCATGGAAATTATTAAACGTGTAAAAAAAAGTCAATTTACTGTGATCACTATGTTTTCTTCTTATTTTTCCAGTCTCTTAATCCCAAATTTCCAACTGTCCATTAAGGTTAAAAGACCTGTAGGTCATCCAGTCTATTAATCCTAAGGCTGGATGATTTAGCAGTTTCAGCCAGCTGTGATTCAGTCCACACATTCCACTGACTCAAAATGAGTTTTGCCTGAGTAAACCCACAATAAAGATTACAAGATTTGGTCATAAAAGTGTGAATCCAAATGAGTAGGTACTCAATTGCGTTAGCATCATTGTTTGGAAAACCCTAAGAACGCCCTAGTCTTAAGTAATTACTTATTAGTTTTACTATACAATCAATTAGCAAGTATTTTTTCCCACACTCGACTAGTATTTAAATCATTTTCCAAGAGACCCTTTGAGGATCACTTGTTATGTCCTTTGGCACATAGAATGTAGGCCCTTTAATCTTAATTATAAATTTAGCAGTGTTCTGTTTCATGGAAATATGATAGCCAGCATATCTTCCGCAAAGAGGAAATGCTTCACAGGTAAGTAGGATGAAAATTTACATTTGCATATGATGTACAGAGGCAGTCATGAAATAATGCCCAGGATTACAAGAGATAGCTGATTCCTGATCAAAAGAGCAATATAATGCATTTCCCCATAATGGAAAAGACTGGCCATGTTTCTGTGTCTAGTCAGTCTATTACCCAGACTTTAAGTGTTCAGGGACAACTTAAAGGCCATCGTTCTCCCTTCCTACTGTTCTTAGAGTTTGAAAGGATAATTCTTGGAACTGAGGGTCTTTCTTCTATAATGTAAAGTATAGAGTCATAGAATTCTAGAGTTGGAAGAAGCTATTCAGGCCACTGAGTCCAACTACTTTTCAGTACAGTCATTCAACTGAAAGCATCTTTGTCAGATACCTATTTAGCCTCTGCCTGAACATATTTAGAGAAAAAGAAACCACTATCTCTGTGAATTATTGGTTCCACTGGAAGGCTGCTGTTATCAAGAATTGTTTTTCTAACATTCTTCTAATCTGTGTTCCTGTTATTTAAAACTGTATTCTGTATCCTGAATTGTAGAAAACCTGGAACTACGCTGCCTACGGTTTGACCTAAGCATAGTACACAAAATTGTCTGCTACAACATCCTACCTGTCAATGACTTCTTCAGCTTCAACCTCAATAATACGCAAGCAAACAATATATACAAGCTCAAGGTAAACCTCTCCAAGCTTCATTGCAGAAAATACAACTTCAGCAACAGAGTGGTCAATGTCTGGAATGCTCTACCTGACTCCATTGTTACATCCTCAAACCCACCTTCTTTATCCAAAGAAATATTAAGAGTAAAGTATCATAGACTGAACGCATCTCAGATCATGCCTCAAGTTCTCTCTACATGGGGCTCCCCTTGAAGTGCACCCGGAGGCTTCAGTTAGTTCAGAATGCAGCCGCGCGAGCAATTATGGGAACCACTAGGTTTACCCATGTAACACCGCTCTTGCGCGAGCTGCACTGGCTGCCTGTCGTCTTCCGGGTGCGCTTCAAGGTGTTAGTTATCATCTTTAAAGCGCTCCATGGCTCGGGACCTAGCTACCTGCGGGATCGTATCCTGCCTCACACATCCTCACAGCCGATTCGCTCCCACAGAGAGGGACTTCTCCGGGTGCCGTCCACTAGACTTTGTCAGCGGGCGACGCCCAGGGGAAGGGCTCTCTCTGTGGCGGGCCCGGCCCTCTGGAACGACCTTCCCCCCGATATTAGAACGACCACGGACCTCCGCTCCTTCCGCCTGAAATTGAAGACTCATCTTTTCCGCCTGGCCGGCCTAGGGTAGTCTCTCTCTCTATGGGTTTTTTTAATTGTTTATTTATATTTAGTGGGGATTTTTAGTTAATGGGATTTTAGCACAGGAATTAGTTTAATCTGTTTTAAATTGTATGTATTTTGCATATTTATTGTTTTTATTTTCCCTGTGCACCGCCCCGAGTCCCTGTGGGGAGAGGGAGCGGTTAATAAATTCAACTTTATTATTATTATTATTATTATTATTATTATAAGTTGAAAAGGAATCCCTCTTTTAATATAATTTTCAAGTCAAGTATTCGTTCAACTGTTACGCCATGAAGTCCATGCAAATGTAGCTTGCTAACTACAATAGAATATCATGTGATTTGTTCTGAAATGAATTGCTGAAATCAAGATATTGTTTCTACAGCTTTCCTGCCATCTACAAAGGAAGTTACTTGATTGAAAAAGACTTTTCTTGAAAGTTGTGATAACTATTGCATTGTTTTCAAGATGCTTACAGTTACTCTCTTTATGTTTTGTTATAGAATATTATAAGTATTGATGACAGACTGACAAGTCTATATTCCCCGAATATTCCTTTCTCTCCCTTTTTGAAGATAGGTACAATATGTGCATGGCTTCAGTTGTGAGTTATGTCATTGGTTCTCCAGTGTTTTTTTTTAAAGAATAATGCATGGCAATTAAGCCAGACCATTGGCAATCTGCTTTGGCACTTTAGGATGAAATTGATCAAGACCTAGAGATTTAAATTCATTCATAGAAAATAGGTATTTCTTCATATGTAGACACATGGCATACAGATTTGTAGCCTTTGCAGGATATTGGAGCATAGGCTATGCATGTTCAAAGCATGAGTAGTTTCCACATGCAGCTCTGAAGAGGAGTTTGAACTATGGAACTTTACAGAATACAGAATGACAGAGTAGCAGAGTTTGGAGGGACCTTCTAGTCAGTGGTGGGTTTCTGCAGGCTCGCACCTACTCGCAAGAGCCGGTTGGTGAAATTTAGAGAACCTGTGAGAGGGGGTTCCACCGGCGTACCTGGAAGTAAATCTGGCCCGCCGCTGCCAGTGACCCAACGGGAAGGAAAGGAAAGGAAAGGAAGGAAAGGAAGAAAGAAAGAAAGAAAGAAGGAAGGAAAGAAAGAAAGAAAGGAAGGAAGGAAGGAAGGAAGGAAGGAAGGAAGGAAGAAAGAAAGAAAGAAAGAAAGAAAGAAAGAAAGAAAGAAAGAAAGAAAGAAAGAAAGAAAGAAAGAAAGAAAGAAAGAAAGAAAGAAAGAAAGAAAGAAAGAAAGAAAGAAAGAATTTATCATCACAATTGAGTCCAAAATTTTGGTTGCTAAGCAAGAGCATTGTTAAATGAGTTTCACCACATTTTAAAAGGTGGCCACTCCCACCCTGTCACATGACTGCCAAGCCACGCCCACAAAATAGGCCACACCTACAGAGTAGGTTCTAAAAAATTTGAAACCCACCACTGCTTCTAGTCCAATGCCCTGTGCAAGCACGAGACCTTATACCATTCTGTACAAATGGCTACCAATATCTTCTCTAAAACCTCCAGTGATGGAGCACCCACACCTTCTAGAGGCAAGCCATTCCTCTGATGAATTGTTGTCACTGTCAGGAAAATTATCCTTAGTTCTAGGCCAAAAAGAATTAATCTTCCATTCAATACTACTAATCCAGGATCAGGGGGAAGAGGAAAGGGGGCTCAAAATGCCCCACTCAATGGCGGCTCATACCCAGATTTGGAAGGGCAATAGATCCCTCCTTTACAGATTAAAGTAATTCGAATTTGAAGTATTCACCACAAAGGAAATATTTTAAAAATATAGCAGATTTTGTTAATTCTAAACTAACAATAAAGATATGATTCTATGTAATCCATTTTTTTTATTTCTCTCAGAACATTTCCAACACAACAGATTGTTACAGAGAATACAAACTCTGCAAGTTTCGTTCACATCGGATATATAAGAAGCTTATGTAACCCTTGTGCAATAATACTTCAGCAGCTTTCAGCCCCTTATAGCTGTCACTTGGCAATGATTGAAGAACCTCCCCAAATTTTGTAATAGTAAAATGTTTGGCTGTCCTGAAGGGACAGCAGTAAAACTTAACATGTTGCCTAGGAAGAGGCCTTAATTAAGGATTGCATTCATAGCTGGAGGCTTCAGTCTGGCTGGAAAATAAATCTGATCTGGAGAAGATCCATTTCAAGAAATGCTGACAAAAGTAACCATCGAGGCCAAAATCTGCCTTGCTATTTTTCCTCAGAAGGGATACGCCATGGGGGTTTTGTTGTTCTTACTTTAGAGTGGGTTTCTTTCCCCCCCCTCCTTCCTTCCTTCCTTCCTTCCTTCCTTCCTTCCTTCCTTCCTTTCTTTCTTTTTTTTTTAAAGAGACACATTATTTGATGATAACCAGGTTTTCCTTTGTCAAATCGAGACAAGGTCTTGATGGAACTGAACGATCCTTCTAAGGACTTCATTCCAGACTAAGCTGGCCTTTCTTCACCAAAGAAACACTAAACATAATCAAACACCCTTTCTTTTGTCCCAACCAAATTATTTGAAGCTATACAGGAGGAGTACATAATATGGAATTAGAGTAGGACAGCAGGCTATTGAGTTCCCTCAGGCTTCCTGTGCTAAAATATGCTTCCTGTGGTCACTGAATTTGCATGTGATCACTCTAGAGGTGGGTTCCTACTGGTATGGCCCAGTTCAACCGAACTGGTAGTGATATGCCGTCCTGGATCATAGAAAGGGCACATTCTTTCCCCTTTGGAAAGCTGAGCAGAAAATAAATGCAACCTTACACAAGATAAGGTTTCATTTAATTAATTTTTAAACTACCAACACCTGTATTATTCTTACACACAATTTCTCAGTATACATCTAACTTCTTCTGGACATTATGTAATCCAGATCAACATTCACCATGTTTCTCCACATGCTAGTTTAAACGCAGTTTATAAATGTTCTCTGTCCATTAGCATGCATTGCAAGTGTGGGAAATAATCCAATTGTTTTACTTGCTTCACACTTTCCCCCTCCCTGATGGAGTTTTGTATCGCAGCCACAAAGGATCCAGCTATTACATATGCAGAACCAGAACTTCTGGAAAATGAAGCACAAAGCAGTGTTGAATCTCTAAGGCCAATTACAACCCTTCTGATTTTAAAGGATTATAGGGAAGCTGACTTTGTGCAATAATTTCCAGGCTAATTACAATTTAGAAAGCATCTTCTCTGTTGTCAAAAAATATTTAATGTGCCTTGGCATTAGCAAATAATCTAATTCATTTTTATTATTATTTTATTTTAGTTGGTCACACAGCATGATCACATACAAATCCCAGAGCTATTAAACAGAGAGAACATTTTCATTTACAAGCGCGATCTCTGGCTTGTTCAGAACTGGTAATCAAATGTGATTATGATTGTGCTGAACTTCCATAATGTCAACCAGTCCATGCTCACTAATAACCAGTCTTTAGGAGTGGACTAAACTCTTTATGAATAAAATCTAACCAGAAGGAAAGGGGGAAATGACCAGTCTTTAGTCAGAATATTATCTGACTAATATCATTTAATAGAGGTCAGCACCCCAATACAGTTAAACAATATAACAGAACTGCGCCTAAATGGATATGTCAGTTTTTTATAGTATTAAATTATTTAGCCATAATTACCCCAGCATGTGGATACTATAAATGTAGGTCTTGGGAGGATAAGAGAACAGTCTGCTTTGTTCATTTAAACTGATGGCTTGCTGGCCCAGCTGTAAAAGGCAGTGGATGTTGCAAGCAACAGACAGGTTTGGGAGAGAGACCTGGGGATTTTTATGGCAACTGAAATTAGCCGGATGCTGAATTCTGCATGTTATAACTCGCTCTTGGCACAGAACTGCAGAAACTACAAACTCAGAGCATATCTTCATTTTAAAAAGACATTTAGAAATAGCTCACATTTGCCACATGATGACAATCCAGCACTTCTGGCATTTTTATCCTCTTACCCTGCATGCATCTTCAAGCTGTCAAGCAATTGGACCACTATTGCCCTTTCTTGGTATTATAAGACGACCAGTTCTTCTACAGATTCCTTAATTAGAAGGTCTCTTGAACCTCCAAACCACAAGCATAAAAAAGAGCAATTAACACTTTCCCAGGGCCCCCTTCATCCATCTGTCACAGCACAGGTGGGAAATGTGTTTGAGCGTGTGTGTATGTGTACACATTCACACACTAATCAAGATGCTGGACTTTAAATATACATATTTTCTATTCACTTCTTTCCTCCCCTCTTTTCATTCTTTCCATCAAAATAATAATTTCAACAGCAGCCATGATTTTGAATACTATGATCATGATGATCATGGTATACATATCTTGTAGATTAAAAGTGCTAATTATTTTTCAAGTGAAAGATGGATAAATAGGCACATATTAAATGCCATTATCTAACAAAGATGGGCAAAGTCAGGCTTTTTAGAATACTGTGGCTTCAAAGGCTTGTAAGCAGAAGACTGATTACTCAGGGTCATTCACAGGGAGATGTATAATGAGAAGAGGAGGCTATCAGATTGAGTCAAATTATAAGAGAGAAATTCCATTGGTTTGACCTACACCAAAATATTTCATCATTAGAAAGGTGCTTACACTTAAAATTCTCAGATTTCAGGAAAAGCAACATTTATTGAACTAGTGATCCTTTTTCATCTAGACTTTTGGCAAGTCCCAATCTCAATCTATCTATTCCCCAACCTCTATATATTCAACCAGAATTTTTTTTTTAAACCCTATAATTGCATTCTGCATTTTACAAAGTTGTCACAGCTATTTTGAGATCAATCATCATATTCAATCAAATGTCATTAATAGTTTCTCTTCATGGTACTGTAACTTTTCCCAAACTGTTGCCTTCCAGATGTGATGGGACTATCGATCACAGAATTGCCAAAGAGCATGTCCAATGTAATTTTGACAGAGAGAATCCAGCACACCTTAAAAATTGAAGAAGTTTTTCAGGTCAATGTAAGGAAAGTGAGATGTAGGTGGCACTGGGATGTGGTGTTTCCTTTCATGATTAGTAATCTGGGCATCCAAAGATGGCTCTTGACTGCTGCAATTTCCATCCAGATATGAATAGTCCCACACAATTCAAATTATATGGCTAGAATTACTCTTGACAGATTGACAGCTTTTTTTAAGTATGGAGGATTGTACGAATAGAATTAGAACAATATACCGTGATATTTAAGAAACTTCTCACTTAACCATTGTCTTGGGAGTTTGGCTGTCTCAGGAGACAAAAGTATTAGTTCTCGTGATATCTAAAGTTTACTAGTGAGCTTTTAGAATAGAATTTGAACTTAGAATAAACTATATAAAGTTCAGTCTTCATTTTGCAGTTTTATTGGCGACTATTAGATAATTAAGTTGCAGTCTATAAAGTTCTAGAAATGAAAATGGACAGCTCAATGAAGGTGTCAACACAGTGTGCTGCAGCAGTGAAAAAAGCAAACTCATTGCTAGGGATCATTAGAAAGGGTATAGAAAATAAGTCAGCAAGTGTCATTTTGCCTCTTTATAAATCTATGGTGAGGCCCCATCTGGAGTATTGTGTACAGTTCTGGTCACCATACCTTCAGAAGGATATTATGGAAATGGAAAAGGTGCAGAGGAGGGCAACCAGAATGATTAGGGGGCTGGAACACCTTCCTTACCATCTGAGGCTGCAAAGGCTGGGCCTCTTCACTCTAGAACGACAGCATCTGAGAGGTGACCTGATTGAAGTCTATAAAATCATGCACGGTGTGGACAAAGTAGAAAAGAAAAAACTTTTTTCCCTATCGCACAACATTAGAACTAGGGGGCATTCCATGAAACTTTTGATAGCTAAACCTCAAACAAATAAGAGGAAGTACTTTTTCACCCAGAGGATCACTGGTCTATGGAACTCCCTGCCAGAAGAAGTGGTGACAGCTGTCAGCCTCGACACCTTTAAGAAAGGATTAGATGAGTTCATGGAGAACAAGGGTATCCATGGCTATCATTATGGATGCCTAAGGACACCCTCCGGGTTGGAGAGATAGGCAGGATATTTCTCAATGCCATTTGCAGGGAATCATAAGCAGGTGAAGACATCTGCTTGGGAATACCCTGAAGCAAATGGTGAGCCACTGTGTGAGACAGAATACTGGACTGGATGGGCTGTGGCCTATTCCAGCAAGGCTATTCTTATGTTCTTATGTTCTTTTAATTCATTTTGGCCAGATGGGACATTCTGCTGAGTATACTTGCACAGAATTATATTTCATTGATTAGTGTGTAGTAAACATGCAGTTGGCATCCATATGGGTGAATATACCATTCGATATTAAAAGATAGGATCCATTTTTTTTAAAGGATGAAAGAAATGACTGTGCATGTGTATTTTCTATATAAATAAAAATGTAAAATAGTTTGTACAAAGCAGCTAATCTCAAAAACTACTGCACCGATTTACCTCACATTTTGACACAATGTTCCCAAAGACTTCCGATAATAGAATACGTACTCATTTTGTGCCTAGCACACGTGTGTCATGTGCAAGGTACACAAATGTAAAATGTACCCACTGATCATGTTTTCACCTCCCTGTAGCCCCGCCCATCAGGCTGCTTTTCAACTGTCATTGTTGGAAGAGGCCTCATATGGAGGCCTCTGAGGGCCAAAAGAAGGCACTGAGATAGCAAACTCCCAGGTGGCAGAGAGAGAGAGAGAGAGAGAGAGAGAGAGAGAGAGAGAGAGAGAGAGAGAGAGAGAGAGACAGACAGAGAGAGAGAGAGAGAGAGAGACAGAGAGAGAGAGACAGACACAGAGAGAGAGACAGAGACAGACACAGAGACACAGAGACAGAGAGACAGACACAGAGAGAGAGACAGAGAGAGAGACAGAGAGAGAGGGAGACAGAGAGAGAGAGAGACAGAGAGAGAGAGAGACAGAGAGAAATACAGTTTAATGAAAAGAAGGATTAGGGGAGACATGATAGCAGCCTGCAGGGAGTTGGACTAGATGACCTCCAAGGTCCCTTCCAACTCTGCTATTGTATTATTGTATTACAGTAGGTAGGTAGATAGGGGAATAGATAGAGAGGGAGAAATAAGGTAGGTAGGTAGCTAGATAGGTAGAGGGAGAAAGGAAGAAATATAGTAGGTAGGTAGGTAGGTGGATAGATAGATAGATAGATAGATAGATAGATAGATAGATAGATAGATAGATAGATAGATAGATAGATAGATAGATAGATAGATAGATAGAGATAGATAGATAGATAGATAGATAGATAGATAGATAGATAGATAGATAGATAGGGAGAAATACAGTAGGTAGGTAGGTAGAGGGATAGATAGAGAGGGAGAAATAAGGTAGGTAGGTTGATAGATAGATAGGGAGAAAGGTAGGTAGGTAGGTAGATAGGTAGGGTGATAGATAGAGAGGGAGAAATACAGTAGGTAGGTAGGTAGGTAAGGTAGGTAGGTAGGTAGAGTGAGAAAGGAAGAAATATAGTAGGTAGCTAGCTAGCTAGCTAGGTAGGTAGGTAGGTAGGTAGGTAGGGGGAAAGATAGATAGGGAGAAATACAATAGGTAGGTAGAGGGATAGAGAGGGAGAAATACAGTAGGTAGGTAGGTAGATAGAGGGAGAAAGGAAGAAATACAGTAGGTAGGTAGTTGTATAGATAGAGAGAAATACAGTAGGTAGGTAGGTAGGTAGGTAGAAGAATAGAGAGAGAGGAAGATATACAGTAGGTAGGTAGGTAGAGGGATAGAGAGGGAGAAATACAGTAGGTAGGTAGATAGGTAGATAGAAAGGGAGAAATACAGTAGGTAGGTAGGTTGGGGGTTATATGGTGGTTGTGTGTATGTGTGCAGGTGTAGATCTACACACAGATTGGTTGGCCATTTAACCAGACTGGGCCACAGCAACGCATGGCCGGGTATAGCTAGTATTTATATAAATTCCAATGAAAACGTCTAAGTGGAAACAAGTAGACATGAATGAAGGGTTGGATTGGATTACATTAGAATAAAATAGAATCATAAATCACAGTGCTAGAAGGCATATTGGGGATTTTCTAATCCGACCCAATGCCCAAGGCAGAAAACCTTACTGCCTCCCAGACAAATGGCTGTCCAGTCATTTCTTGAAAACCTCCAGGAAGAGAGAACCCACAACTCTGGGACACAAGCTGTTGCATTGATTGATTTTTCTTGCTGTCAGGAAATTTCTGCTTAGTTCCAGATTGAATCTCTCTTTAATGAGCTTCCACCCATTGCTTCTTGTCCTGCCCTCAGATTGTTCAGAGAATAAGTTGACCTGCTCCTCCTTGTGACAGCCCATTAAGCACTGAAGACAGCTATTATGTCTTCCAGTCCTTAATACTTCTCTTTGTTAGGTTACACAAGGTTACACATACCTAATTCCTTTAACAGTTCATCATACGGCTTAGCCTCTGCTCACCATACAGCTTAGCCTCTGTTCATTTTTGCTACTCTTCTCTGCACCCTTTCTAAGGGTTCAGCATCTTTTTGTATCATGGAACCAGAACTGGAAACAGTATTTCAAGTGTGGTCTCCTTAGGGAAACATACAGTGACATTATTACTTTACTTGTTCTTGATACTATCTCTCTGTTGATGTAGTCTATGCATGCACTGGCTTTTTTTTTTTTGCTTGCAGCTTCATGGCACTCATGGTTCTTACTTAAATGATGGTCCACTAGAATACCAATTCCTCTCACAGTTACTACTGTGATCTGGTACTGCCTATCCTACAATTGTGCATTTGGGTTTTCCTATCTAAGTATAGGACCTTGCTTTTCTCACCACTGCACCTTGGTAAATAGGGTCTGATGCTCTAGTGCAGGCTGTCAAACTCCCAGCCCATAAGCCGGATGTGTCACACACTGGCCACACCCATGCCCAGTTTAGCAAAGGACAGGGGGAAGTCCCGATACATCACATGACACAGCTGTGATGATGTGAGTTTGACACCCCTGCTCTAGTCTATCAAGATCCTTTTGAATCTTAAATATGTCTTCCAAAGCATTAGAAAATCCTCCCAGTTTGGTGTCATTTGCAAATTTGACGACTTTCTCTTCTATTCTATTCTCCTAATCACTTAGGAGAAGATGTTGAAGAGCACTGGGCCCAAGACAGAACCTTGAGAATCCACTGCATGCTTCACTCCATGTAGATGTAGTTTCAGTAAGGGACTACAAGCTACAGTAAATGCAATTTATCAGCCAACTGCAAATCCATCTGGTGGTGGTACTATCTATCCCACTATCTTCCCAAGAAATATCTTATTGAAGTCCAAGTAAAGTATATCCACAGTATTACCCTGATCCACTAATTTACCCACTTTATCAAAAAGGACAATAAGGTTTGTCTAGCATGATCTGCTTTTAACATACCTATGCTGGCTTCTAGTGATCGCCTTGTTGTGATAGTGGTGTTGTCTGTGGTGGTGCAGTGGTTAGAATGCAGTATTGCAAGCTAATTGCAGGCTATTTCTGCTGACTGTCAGAGTTCAATTCTCATTGGCCAAGATCACATCTGTCAGACCCTTCTGTTCTCCGGAATGTAAACCATTTGATCTTGGTAATTTGAACTCATCTTAAGTGGATAAGGTGTGTGTGTGTGTGTGTGTGTGTGTGTGTGTGTGTGTGTGTGTTTCCAATTTCTTACCTATTCTGACTTGCATTTCTATTCTGTCTCTCACTATGCTGCGTTTTGATAGGTTGGCCTATTTTTTTTCCTTTCCCTTTTGCACAAAGACAGATGCAAAGAAGGAATTAAGCAACATCTCTAGATATCGGGGGCAAGTCATTAGCCCCCACGGAAAGGGCCCGCAACTTGGGCATCCTCCTGGATTCTCGGCTGTCCTTGGATGACCATGTGACGGCCGTGGCCAGCGGGGCTTTCTATCAGGTTTACCTGATACGCGGGTTGCGCCCCTTTCTAGATCGAGATGCCCTACGCACGGTCACTCAAGCCCTCGTCATTTCCCGCCTGGACTACTGCAATGCTCTCTACATGGAGCTCCCCTTGAGTTGCACCCGGAGGCTCCAGCTAGTGCAGAATGCAGCTGCGCGGGGGATTCTGTGAGTTTCATGGTACTCCCATGTAACACCTCTCCTGCGCGAGCTACACTGCCTGCCTGTTGTCTTCCGAGTGCGCTTCAAGGGGTTAGTAACCATCTTCAAAGCGCTCCATGGCATGGGTCCTGGCTATCTACGAGACCGCCTCCTGCCACATACCTCCCTTCGACCTGTCCGCTCTCACAGAGAGGGCCTCCTCAGGGTGCCGTCTGCCGGTCAATGCCAGCTGGCGACCCCCAGGGGGAGGATCTTCTCTGTGGCGGGTCCGGCTCTCTGGAACGACCTGCCCTCCGACCTTCACACCATCACGGACCTACGCCTCTTGCGCCGGGTGCTCAAAAAGCACTTTTTCCATCTGGCTGGCCTGGCATAGATTAATGGTTTAATTTTTAAATATAACATTTTTAATAGTTTTTATCTATTTTTAGCACAAACGTAATTATTTAATTCTATTTTATATTGTGATTGTTTGCTGTGGGTGTTTTTATTCTTTCTGTGCACTGCCCTGAGTCCCACCAGGGAGAATAGGGCGGTATATAAATCTGAAAAATAAATAAAATAAATAAATAAACTCCCTGCTACCTTCTTGTGATCTTCTCCCATTAGTGGACAAATCATTACCTTGACTTTTTTCTTGTCTCTTACATATTGAAAGAAGCATTTTAGCATATTTTTGGCATTTGGCAAATATATGGAATTATGAAGGGAAATTATATTTATATATCTATTTGTGCAATTATATCCAATGAAGCAAATAGATACGTGAATATAAATTTCCTTCAAAATTCCAAGTGTATCAAAGAGTTCTTAACATGACTTGCTAAGCAACTAACATCAGGATACATGATTATCAGGAGTCCTTTCTTCTGTCCTCTCAATTTAAGTCTTTAGTATCATCTATGCCTAAAAAGTATTTTACGGCATACACAACACAATCTGAATTCCAAATCTGCGTTGTTGTTTATCTGTTAAAAGTAACTCTGTAAGCTTAAGTCAAAATATACCACGAGTTATTTTGCCGTATCTGTTAGTGCAGTTTGAAGATGGATAGAAAAGCCTAAATAATTTACACCCACTAAAATGACAAAAGAAAATATTAATTTTGTGCACATACACTCACAGTAAATGTGTGTGTCTCTGTGAGTTATTTATAACCCCCTCCCCAACCAGCATCTTAATTTTCCATCTGACACACAGATCCTTCCGTTATAAAGGCTTCAGATTGTTACAAGGCTTGAAGCTATGAGAACTGGAATGTGAAGATGTGAAGTGTTCTATAAATGGCAGGGACGCTGATTGCTGATATCATGTGTTAATTGGTAATATCTGTGTTCAGTAGGTTCCAACAATATGTGTTATATCACATTAACTAGCCACATGCCCATGATATCTGATATTAACTATTTGGGTAAGAAGAAGGAGTGCTCCTAGGATGGTAGCATTTGGACCTGGGAGACTTGTTTAATTAGCCTTTATGGACTGTCAAAATGTAGAATG
Organism: Rhabdophis nuchalis; assembly: GCA_039707465.1. Classification (NCBI taxonomy): domain Eukaryota; kingdom Metazoa; phylum Chordata; class Lepidosauria; order Squamata; family Natricidae; genus Rhabdophis; species Rhabdophis nuchalis. The sequence goes on along the minus strand of CM077643.1, from coordinate 59,679,919 downwards.
TGGAAAAAGCCTCCATCCTATGCGACAGACTGTCAAAAAAGCAAGTAGAGCGAGAATTGTCTCTCTCTGTCTGCCATAATATCCCCAGGAATCATTTTCTTTTGATTCAGCTCTGCTCTCAGCAACATCAATCTCAAGAGTTTTAATTCTAATTCCGGCCCCCATTTTCTGAGGAACAACTTCACTTAGGATTTTCACAGGCTTTAAAGACCATTTAACCAAATGAGTGTCCATTGCTTTCTCTGCCATCTTTTATGCTTGCTTCTGAGGCTCAGCATGGAGTAGGAATTAAAATTTAAACATTTTGTATTATCCACAGAGTTCAGATTGCTTTTCAATACTTCTTTGCAGCTCTAAATTTGGTTTGGTTGTGTTTTTTTTCAGCAATCTTATGTTGAAAGCCCTCAGTGGGTTTATCCTGGAGAAAATGGTAATATTCTTACATCTGTGCAATGTTCCTTGGAAAAACCCTCACTACTGCTACAACTGGTACTATTTCAGACTTCACCATCAAAAATCACTATCGACGGATATCTAGTCCTTGCTATTCCATATACTGCACACCCTCCAGACATATGTCCTATTAGAAGAAGAAATAATGGCATCAAATTCTTCTTCAAAGAGGTATATTGATGATTGCAATAAGACGTGGCATTCATTTAACTAAATAATAAGAATGTACTTGCTGAAATCTCCTGTCAAAATGGTCGCATTGCAATGGTTACAAAGTCAGAATCTACAAAAAAAAAAAAAGATGTTTCACAGTTTATATCTACACAGATTGTAAACTACAGATAGCCCTGAGTTTTGCTGATGGAGTAGATAAGAAATGTAGGTTAAAAAATAGTATATCTCATACATGGCCTTAAACCGCAATTTCAGTAATAGCATTAATTTGTGGTAGTGTAATGCTTTGTATTTTATGCCAAATACGAAACCAAATAAGTATATTAAGTTTCTGAAGGCTTATCATATCCATTTTTGCTTTCGAAATAACTTTATCTCCCCTCATCTCACTTCTGGTTTGTGGGTACTTCATCACTGGAGGTTTTTAAGAAGATATTGGACAGTCATTTGGCTGGAATGGTATAGGGCAGGGGTCTGCAAAGTTGGCTCTTTTAAGACCGGTGGGCTTCAACTCCCAGAATTCCCCAGCCAGCCTAGCTGGCTGGGGAATTCTGGGAGTTGAAGTCCACCGTCTTAAAAGAGCCAACTTTGCAGACCCCTGGTATAGGGCTTCCTGCTCAAGCATATCTTTCAAGCCATTAAAGCAAAGATACAAATTCAGAATACCTTCTTTAACTCTAACGTATGAGCTTCCGTCTTATGTTGTCACAGAATTAAACTGGAATGTTCTGTAACAATTTCCAGTTATGTATTATTTATTCAGTTTCACCATCACTTTTCTTATTTTCAACTGCACCAAGTGAATTGTATCTAGTGACATCTAAAAAGATACTGATTTCCATCTGCTAAGCCCGTTGAACAATTTTTCAAAATATATTAGGTAACACAAGCAACAACTTAAATCATATTTAATACTTGATATGGCAGTGGTGGAGATAACAAAAATCAAAATAATTCATTGTGCAGTTCAAATCTGTCTAACAAGCTACTTAGCCAACTGATCTCTTTTAACATCAGGATATATAATAAAACAAAAGAACTGGAAGAGACAGTTGAATTGAAGGGGAAATGTCTATGAAAGGCACACTTAACTGGCACTGGGGGGAAAAAACCCTATGATTTGCAAGCTTTCCCTAATGCTTTGGATGTGTGGACTTTGATTCCCAGAATGCCTTGCTTACTATGACATGCATGAAGCTGTCTAATAACTGAAGCCAATTCCATATTTTCTAATAGTTCAGATTTAAAAATACTATTGCATGAAAAAGGCAAGCAGACACTGTATGTTTGTAACAATCTGGCTTTAATTACTTACCTGTCTTGGGGAGCTATCTGATATCAGTTCTGTCAGATAAAAGATGCTATGGGATATACTTTGTTGTAGCTATTCTATTGTTGACTATATGACCCAAACAATATGAAAAGAGGCAGATACATTTGCAAGTGGAGAAAAACAAAATGCTCCAAATTTTATCCTCTTCAAAAGTATGTTGTTTGTCCCACCTTTGAAACAGAACAGCAGATCTCAAGGTTGATATAAAAGCAAAGAAATATTCTTAGTCATTTTAGTATCACTATTCTAGAACAATTGTTATAAGTGGCATGCAGGAAGGAAAGAAAGAGCTTTGAACTTAAAGGTTGCTGTCAGGTGGTAAAAGGAAGATATGGAGGCCATATACATGCAAATAATACACAGCTGTATCAGTTTTTCTAATCATATACACAAAATCTCAAGATACGTATTTTTGCATGGTCTTGTAAAATGTTGTTGGATCCAGTCGGTGGAGGGAAACTGCATTTATATATATCTGACATATCTGAAGGTGTTCAGAAATAGAATCTAAAGATGAATGCAAGCAGTCCTTGACTTATTATCATAATTGGGATCATAAAGTTCACCATTAAGGAAAACAGCATTAAGAGAGACATCAAATGACTCCATAATGTATGTCTTCCTCTACCAACTTCCACATTGATCTTACTTGCTGGAAGCCAGTTGGGAAGGTTGCAAAGAGAATCAAAACTGACCCCATTGTGAATGCAGCCAGTTAATAAGTCCCTAGATTGTGATCACATAATCATAGAAAATCTGTGATAGTCATAAGAGTGAAGGATAGGGTTGTAGGTCACTTTTTTCAGTGCCATCATAAGTTTGAGCAGTCACTAAATGGTTGTAAGTCAAGGACTATCTATAAAAGCATCTTATCTTGATATATGCAGTTTCTTCTATTCTATATAAATAAAAATGTAACAAGAGTTTGTTCAAAACCGCTAATCCCCGAAAGTACTGCACCGATCGCTTCCAAATTTTCACACAACGTTCCTTTTGAATATGGCACCAATAATATATAGAGATTGTGTAGATGTCACACCTGTGCCAGGAACACCCAACAGAAATGTAAAAAATTATTAAAAAGGTAGGTAGATGGATACAGAGAGAGCAGTGGGCCACAGGTATTATGTCATCCTTTATGACATAAAATACTCTGTCCATAAGATAGGTAAGTAGGTAGGCAGCTATAGGGATAGGGGGAGGGGAAAAAACGGTAGGTAGGTAGGTAGGGTAGGTAGGTAGAGGGATAGAGAGAGGGAGAAATACAGTAGGTAGGTACGGTGGTTGTGTGTACGTGTTTGTGTGTGCAGGTGTAGATCTACACACAGATTGGTTGGCCATTTAACCAGACTGGGCCACAGCAATGCATGGCCAGGAATGACTAGCTATTTATTAATTTGCATCTAGAGATAGTAAACATAACTGTCTGGTTTGGTTCTGCAACTAAACAAGACAGACACAGACTTCAGAGGATAATTAGAACTGCAGAAAAAACAATTGCTACAAACCTGCCTTCCATTGAGGACCTGTACACTGCACGAGTCAAAAAGAGGGCTGTAAAAATATTTACAGACCCCTCACATCCTGGACATAAACTGTTTCAACTCCTATCCTCAAAATGATGCTATAGAGCGATGCACATCAGAACAACAAGACACAAGAACAGTTTTTTCCCCAATGCCATTACTCTGCTAAACAAATAATTCCCTCACACTGTCAAACTGTTTACTAAGTTTGCACTAATATTAATCTTCTCATTGTTCTTATCACCCATCTCCTCCCACTTATGACCGTATGACTGTAACTTTGTTGCTTGTATCCTTATGATTTATATTGGTTGTTTCCTAATATGATTTGATTGCTTATTTGTACCCTATTTCTATCATTAAGTGTTATACTTTATGATTCTTGATGAATGTATATTTTCTTTTATGTATGCTGAGAACATATGCACCAAGACAAGTGTGATTGTGTGTCCAATCACACTTGGCCAATAGAGAATTCTATTCTATTCTATTCTATTCTATTGCTTGTGCATGATTCTTTGCTTTTTAATTAATAGCATAAATATATGGAAGCATCCATTTATATTGCTTACCTGCAGTTGTCAGGATAGAATCTGATCATTTCTTTAAAATGAACTAAGGATTTAGCCCAAATGTAATCACAACTAAGGAATGGGCTTCCACTGGAAATATTCCCTGCATTATTTCATACATTTTCTTCTGGTTTACACTATTGTCCTTTACAAAACATTTTAGGGGCAGGTCAAAGTATTTCTGATACCTTATCACAAATGCCCATTCAAAGGCACTTTCTGAGAATGGCAGAGAAAAGATCTGGATGAATCCTGAATGAATTTCTAATTCATAGATTAGGCTTATACCTACGATGCTACACTTCCTACACTCAGCAGAGGAGGAGACATGGTGCTACTTTTTAAAGCAGGGTTTATATTTATATATATGTATACTGTAGAAAGTAGATCGCTCTTTACTGTTAAAATGCATCCACATACTGTAATGCTGAGCAATTAGACATACTGTGTGGATAGAGATACCCCCTGCCTCTGGGAACAATGCCAGTGTTCAAATTGTTCCCAAAAGAACTACTGAGAGTTGAATGCCAACACAGGTTGTTTGGCAGTTTCAGAGGAATTATGACATGAATTCCTATTCAAAAGCCTGAAGTCATAGAGAGTTTTCGCTCCACACATCTAAGGTCAAAGTAGGACTTTGCCATCACCCTGATATGGGGAGGCAGAGGCCTTCCATGGCCTTACACATTTACATATGTAAATATGTGTAAATGTCAATCTGATAATGAGAATGAACTACAAAGGGAAACAAGAAAAATGGCAATCCTCTCCTGAGGATACAGAAAGCAAGGCACAACATTGTACCTTATTGGCCATTGCCCTTGCTTTCTCTTTTACATCAGCATAGTATAGCTTTCTTTTTAAATGAATTTAAATATAGTTTCTTAGAAGGAGTCAATAACATAGTGAAAACTGGACGATATGGATTGTTTTCATATGTCAACTACCCTGGAAAATGTAACAAGCGTGATTGTACATGCTGTACTTATATTCAAACCGAACATTGGGCCTCACCATTTGTCTTGTAGTTAAAGTGTAGGAATGTCTGGGTGTTTTGCAATATTTAAATCTGATTTAACAATTAAAATTAGTGTCCATCACTAGATATAAGCAAATTTTAGCAATTAGCACAGTTGGTACAATTAAACAACTGTCAATTAACTGCAATCTTTCATACATACTTAGTTAAAATAAATGAAAGTTTCATCTAAACAGACTTGAAATGATTGTATTATAAAGAAATATCATTGATATTTTTGGGAATATCAGATTATTAATATATTTGTAATTCTATAATGTTGGAAGGATATTTTTGAAATATTTTAGCTGTTATTAATTAGCCTTTTCTATTAATTATGCATTTGTTCTTGTATTTGTATTTTAAAAAAAGGTTATGAAGAAAATAGGTTTTGAACAAGAAATTAAAATCTCCTCACTTTTGAGCATGCCATTTTTGGGGTTTATAATGAGACCTATATCAGGTATTTTATATTATAACATTTAGAATATTTAGAAAAGGAAGGTTAGCACAAAAATATCCCATGTTGCTGTTTAAATTCAAGATGAATTTTCTCACCAGTCATAAACTGTGTGTGCTATGAAAATGATTTTGAAGAGTTGCTTTGAAGTACATGTGAACACATGCACATTTCTAAGCTATTCATTAAAGCAGCCCATTTTTTTTCAGGATACTGGCCAAATTGTAGAAGTAATGCAGCTGTGAAAGGATTTGATTCAAAAGCAGCCATATCTTTTTTTTTATATAGGTTCAGGTTCAGACTTAAAAACAAAAGAAGATAATGTTGCTTTAATGAATACTAGGTACTTGTAAGTTCTGTGCTGATGTTTGAAGAAGGCCTATAACACTTCCTAATTAAGTTTAAAGCACACTAAGTGTACCTAATATTGAGAATATTAAATATTCTCAAACTTCTCCTTGCATGCGGTTGAGAAAGCAGAAACACAGGATTGCTTATTTTGTAGTTATTTCAAATATTTTCCTACTTTATTTTAATAAGAATCATTCTTATGCATCATGTAACTTATTAATCATCAAACACAAAGGCCAAGATCCTGACTATCTATGGGCAAAGTTCGATTCAAGGAATTCTCCAGAAGGAGGCAGGAATATGCCAGATAAAAATCTATTATGAAAATTCAGGATACAGGATATTTTGAAGACCCGAGAAAAACTGATGACAATCACCTCCACCCAGATTCCATCACTGAACCATCCATTACTTCTGAAATTTTTCCATGAACTGAAGAAGCCCTCTCATTCCGGTTACAAGATACCATGGATCCAATGGGGGGGGGGGGACTTTTTTCAATTAGCTTATTGTTAATTGCAACTTTTTGTGTTTTGCTCAAACCGCTAAAGCTAAAGATTTCTTTAAATTCTTGTTATTTGTTTCTCTTATCACAACTTTTCACAAGCTGTGCATAACTTGCATCTTTTTTCTGCACAGTCTTAAGAAAACCTTGATCATTTGAAACCTAACACATTCTATTATTATTATTTTTAATATAGAAAGTGTTAAAATATTGCTGCTCATCTTCTTTTTTTAAATAGCTAAACTCTTCTGAGAAATTCACAACTCTCTGCTCCATTCCGAAATACTTCAACTGCTGTTCTCTGGCACTTCACATTTGGTTTAAACCACTTCAGTTCAAAGTGATTAGAAGCTTGAAATATGTCATTTTAAATTTAAATTAACCAGCTTAAAATTACTAGCACACTTCACATATCTTAAGCAAATGACTATGGTTCTTTTTTTTTTTTAAAGGAAAGATTGCAGTATTCTCTGCTGTATGTCTTTGTATTTCCTACAAGTATATACTGTACATATATATCAGCATCCACATGAATAATATAATAGAGCCACAGAAAATATATGGAAAGTTATTACTTCACTGAAGAAGAAGAAATTGCTGAAGTTCCATAGAACTTTGATATGTAAAGAGAACACATTATGAATTGCATAATTATCAAGCAAGGTTTAAATGTCCATATTAAGATATTTACCCTCAAACTGTCAAAACATTTCCTTTAAAATATATATAATAATTAATTTCAACCTTACAAAAGCAATGCAAGAGGACCTCTTTTCATCACTGTATCATTTTCATCACAGTTTCAAAGAAAGTAAACTCCTTTCTCCTTTACCAGAACGCCAGCTTATTTATGTAGACAAATTCTTCCCTCCCTTTCTTCCCTCTTAAGAATAGAAATTATAGCTAAGACACAATGGGGAGACTTGAAAACGGGCCCTGCCTGGTCATTTTTGGACAATAAAAATGAGATGTACTTGCTTTCCTTTAAAGCAGTGGTAGACAACCTGGTCCATACCGCCCACTAGTGGGCGTTCCAGCTTTCATGGTGGACAGTAGGGGTTTTGTCCAATACTGAAGCACTTTCCTTTTTTAAATTTAATTGACTTCCCTACTTTATACATCACAATTACTGTGGAACCGGTGGGGGGTTTAGAAAATTTTACTACTAACAGAGATCCAAAAGTGGGCGGTAGATTAAAAAAAGGTTGACTACCCCTACTTTAAAGCAAAAATAGTTGATGGACAAAACTAGCCACAAGCTAAAAACTGATCTTAGAGATCTGCAGGCTTCCTTTTCTGAAATGAGTTTCTAGAACAGTATCCCATAACTATACTTCCCTCCAACTAGCTGCCATTATCATTATCCTTCTGGCATCAGGTAAAGGCTAACTAAGGCCCTTATATCTGTGGTATGACTTATGTTTGGAAAGTTCAAATTCAGATCCCAACATCTCCAGTTACAAGTTTAGGACTATCCTATCTAAAGCCAGCATACAGATGGTCCTCAACTTACAACCATTCATTTAATGACTGTTCAAAGTTACAACAGCACTGAAAAAAGTGACTTATGATTGTTTCTCACACTTACAACCTTTGCAGCATGGCCATGGTCGTGTGATCCCAATTTGCCTGCTTGGCAACTGGTTCGTATTTAGGATGGTTGCAGTATCTTGGGGTTAGGTGAATACCTTTTGTGACCTTCTGACAATCAAAGTCAATGGGGAAGCCAGAGTCACTGAATGACCGTGTTACTTTTTTTGAATTTATTTATATTTATATCCCGCCCTTCTCCACAGAGGACCCAGGGCGGCGAAATGAAAGGTTGCAGTGTGTGTTTCTCAAGGGGCTTTAAAGAACAGGCTGTGATCGAATTTTGAGTTGCTGAAAAAGTTTTTCCCACTGCGATTCACCAAGCACAGTTCTTTATTTTATTTATTTGTATTCCACCTTTATTACAGTGATGAAATTCAATTGCTTTTACTACTGGGTTTGTGGGCGTGGCCTGGTGGGTGTGGCAGGGAAAGGATACCACAAAATCTCCATTCCCACCCCACTCCAGGGCAAGGATACTGCGAAATCCCCATTCACTCCCAGGGGAAGGATACTGCAAAATCCCCATTCACTCCCAGGGGAAGGATATTGCAAAATCCCCATTCACTCCCAGGGGAAGGATATTGCAAAATCCCCATTCACTCCCAGGGGAAGGATACTGCAAAATCCCCATTCACTCCCAGGGGAAGGATATTGCAAAATCTCCATTCCCACCCCACTCTGGGGCCAGCCAGAGGTGGTAATTGCCAGTTCTCCAAAGTACTCAAAATTTTCGCTACCACTTCTCTAAATTTCACCCCTGCTTTATTATTTTAACAAATAATTCCAAGTGGCAAACATATTTTGTAAGCTAGACCTCAAACAAATAAGAGGAAGTACTTTTTCACCCAGAGGATCACTGGTCTATGGAACTCCCTGCCAGAAGAAGGGGTGACAGCTGTCAGCCTCGACACCTTTAAGAAAGGAGTTCATGGAGAACAAGGGTATCAATGGCTATCATTATGGATGCCTAAGGACACCCTCCGGGTTGGAGAGATAGGCAGGATATTTCTCATTGCCATTTGCAGGGAATCATAAGCAGGTGAAGACATCTGAAGCAAAAGCCACTGTGTGAGACAGAATTCTGGACTGGATGGGCTGTGGCCTGTTTCAGCAAGGCTGTTCTTATGTTCTTATATCCAACACACTTTCCTCCTCTTATTTTGACCATAACACCACCCCTGGAGATGGGTTGGGGTGAGAATGACTGGCCCAAAATCACCCAGCTGGGACTGAAGCTCATGGTCTCCTGCTTTCTATTCTAATGTCTTTACCACTGGACCAAACAGGTGATGATTGTGTTGACATCAGTACTATTTATCACTGGGCCAGAAAATATAAAGATGATGAACCAGGAAGAACTAATTTGTGTGATTAAAAGTGAAGTGAATTACCCATGACAGCAACCAAGAGTTTTATACACAAAACAGGTGAACTTATTAAGAATTGGTACATCACTCAAAAGCAAGTAATTGTTAAGCCTGGCAACTCATAGGATGAGCCACATTACCGATGTTTTTTAATATCAGGAAATTTCTGCAAGATGGGTTCCTCGCATGTTGATAACAGAGATAAAACCTTCAGTAGTTGAAATGTGCTGGCAATTATTGTCATGTGACAAAAATGAAGGGGAGGAATTTCTTCACATATCATGACAGTCTCATCATGGTCTCATCATTATGATCTAGAAAGAAGTGTCAGTCCATGGAATATGAGAACAAAGTTTCAACCATGAGAAAAAAAATCAGATCCAAGCATCAAAATTTATGGATAGAGTTTTGGGGAAGCAAATGGTATATTAGTCACATGGACTTCCTTGAATCTGGGAAAACTATCAATTTAAAGTGCTATATTGCAACACTCAAAACTTTGAAACAATGATTAAGCAAAGTTTGGAAACACAAGAAGGAAGTGTATCTGCAACATGACCTCACTAACCTCACACAACATGAGCCATCTAAGAGCTAACTACAAATCAAACTCCTCTCATACCCCATTCATCATATATTCCAGACTTGGTACAATGCAACTTCCACACCTGTCCAAAATTAAAGGCATTTCTTTGTGGATAGCTGTTTAATTCAAAAGAAGAGATGGAGAGGACTGCCAGGACCTGGTTGAAGAGATAAAGTATGGAGTTCTTTTGTGATGTCTCCATGAACCTTGTATGTCACTGACAGAAGAATGCAGCAAATGGTGGTGATTATACAGTATAAAGTAAATATAAGTAAGAAAAGAGCAAATTGCAAGAATTACTTTTTATTTATAGCCCACCTTTCTTATTTTTACAAATAATTCAAGGCAACAAACATATCCAACACATTTTCCTCCTCCTATTTTCCCCACAACAGCATATAAGATGACTTGTCTTGATAGTGAATGATTGGCCCAAAGTCACTCATCTGGCTTTCATTGCCAAGGTGGGACTTGAACTCACAGTTTCTTTCTTTCTAGCCTGGAGCCTTGACCACTAGACCAAATTTAAACATTCATATTTAAACTAAAGCTAAGATTCAACATTGACTTGATACTATATAATCAAGCTAAAATTATGGAGAAGAAAGCATATAACCTTCATATAGTTTTGATTTAATGTTACATAACAGAGGTATAAATAAAATTAGGAATTGATGGGAAATTCTATGAGTCATGGGAAAATCAAAGGGCTTTGTCAGCCTTTTAATGTAGGGCAAGTCAAAGTAAATTTCACGAGGACTGCAGGAACTTTAGTGCATTGCTGAAGATTATGAAAACAGAATCTTGGAAAGTTGACAAATTTTCGCATTCCCCTCTTGTACCAAAGAGAAACAAGGTGAGGCAATCTTGAATTCCTTTGTTATTACCTCCTTCTTCTGGGACTAAGCTAATGTTCACAAAACAACTATTGAATACCTTTTTCAAAGTTATCTCAATACTCATCTATAGATAATATCTGTAAGTGCTTTAAAGGCAATAAAGGTGGACATCAATGACCAAAAAGCTAAAAGCAAAGATTGTGTCATTTTTAGTAGATGTGACCAGCAAAGTATAATACACAATCTGTGTGTTTGATGGTTGAATTCTCATTTGATAGTTGAATTCCCATGGCTACCCCACTTTCGTGCTTCCTCATAAAGTTGATCAACCAGTTGGTGATCAATATCATGGCTTCAGTTCAATTTTACTGCCACATGGTATTAAATTCACGCAGCTTATTGATCATAATTGTAAGTATCTCATATAACTTCTTGAATGAATGAATGAATAAATAATAATCATATGCTGCCTTAATTCTCTCAAGTTGTTCATTTCATTTCTATTTATTTATCTTTATAAATCCTCAATCCAGCCTGAACATACAGAAACAATATGGATAGATTCTAGTAAACATAAACATTTCTTACCATGTTCATCAAATAACCAATCTTATTCAATTTGGTAATCTTAAATCTCAATTTAGAGTAACTAGTACTGCTTATATTAGCTTCCATTTTTAGTTACTGTTTATCAAAAAGGATGTGCATCTGCAAATTGTAAATAATTCCAAATGTCAAAAAAGATCTACAGACATTTGGAAACCCCAAGATTTAAGCTATTTGGAAGTAAACTGCTCATCCTTAATAATGATAGTTATCTCGGGTCATAGTGCAAAAATTAATATTCATGAATATCAATTTGCAACAGTTAATAATTGGGTATATTATAGGACCTTCATGTTTGCTTTGCTTCTTAGCCCTATTGGTATCCATCTTTCAAAAGGTCACACAGAAAATGTTCCATAGATTTTGGTTTTTTCCCCCTGCAGGGTCAGAGCAAGTATTTTAAGTATATATCTCATAAATAAATCAAATAACATAAAAATGAAAAGTATGGGAAAATAGTGCATATTTTGCAATGTGTGCTGAAAAGAAGAAATTAAGAAAATGGCCCTTCAGTGCCAGTGCATCTCAGTGACAACTTATTTTCTTGTGCCAATTGGAGAAACAAGATTAAAAATGAATGTAATTCTTACTCAGGCTTCGGGCCAATAGAAGTCAAGTTAAAATAATGTTGTAAGTCTCTGGAAGACAAGGCTACCAGTCACTTTCTCCCTTCCCAACACTTGCTGACACGCACATTTTGCATAGTAATATAATAATAATGAAAACATTTTTTTTCTAGAAACTGTTCCCCTGTCAGTGTGTTTTGGACACCTCACTGTATCACAGAAAATAATGGGGAGCCTTTGACTATTACTTATAAAATTATGGCAGGAATGTTTGCTTAATAGAGTGATTTTCTATGTACTGTGGTAAAGGCTAATTTTTTAAATTCAACAGAATCGTGTGGTAATCTAAGATTGGCTACGGATATGGATTTCATGCTTGCATTTTTTTTTCCTAACTGTGAGAGGAGGGTGCAAAGGACTTTCCTGCATGCTAAATAGATTTAAATAGATTACAAATTAATAATTCTGCCTAATTGTTTTTCTGTGTTCAATTTTTCTTTTGGTAACAAGTTTCTTAAAACAGAAAACAAAACTGAAAGAAAACAATAATGGCATGAGTGGTAAACTGGTTATGGTGTCTGGAAAACTAAAGAGAGACTCAAGTTCAAGTCTCCTTAGAACCTTATTGGGCATCTTGGAATGAGTCCCTGTGAGTCAAAGCTGCTTCACAAAACAATTGTTAAGGAGGAAATTGGAAATAGGAATTAGGGTCCTAGAGGAAAAGCAGGATAAAAATCCTAGAAATAAGTAAGTACAGTAAATAATTTAAAAAGTTCACACATGCTCACATTTACTTGTTTGAAATAGCATGCATTGATTTTGCTAATTATTTAATTAACCCACATGTTTTCAAAGTAAAATCAGGAGACAGTTGTGCTATATAAAATTTGCCACTATCATGCCTGTTGTTTGCAAATGGCTTATAAGTAAAGCCCAGGTTTTTTACTATACACTGTTTTAATAACTTCACCAAGTAAAGGCGATGGAGTTAGTGGAGATGATATAATTGACTGTTGACATTTTTTAAAAGGATGTATCTATGTTTTTTTTTCCCCTGCTTAGAAACCATTTCGGGACTTTTTGCTCAAAACTGAAGAAAATGAAACTTGGATTTTAGGTTTCAGTGATTGGAATGATTTTGGAATTATAAAAATGGCTTGAAATGTTGTGAAATGCAAAGCAAAAAGTTGTTGTATTATTTTTGCAATTTACTGAACCAAATAAAGTTGGAAGTCAATACTTTCTCTCTTTCTCTGCACTTTTTCCTTTCCTTGCTCTTTTAACTTGTTTCTTTTACATTATTATCTTAAAATGAAATTTAATAAAACGTATTATAGAGACAATGCCTCACACAAACAATCATGAGGGTGAATAACAAAAAATAATGTGAAATCTGTGGCCACACTATCAAAGCCCAGCCCCTCCGATACATGAGCAAAAAGGGAGGGGGTTTCTAATTGCACAGTTGTCGCCACTATCAATGTTGCCACCAATGAATTCTTTCCTTCCTCAGTGTTACCACCAGCCAAAAAGAAACCATCCATCAATATGCCAATGATAGAATACTAGAAGGGCATACAGTTTTGAGAAATATTGAGTTTTGACACTTGGTACACTCCCAGTTCTACAAGCCCGTGAAACAATTATTCTATGGGTTTCAAAGGTGGGAATTTTGACAGATCCATGTTTTCCTGCTTAATCATAGTAAACTAAGTGTAGATTTAGTGTGCTTTGAAAATTCTGCACCTTCACAAGCCACTAAATATTCATTGCCTAGAAAACACATGGATTTATGATACTAAAATATATATGTAAAGCTGGTGTATTAACTTATTACTTACTTATTAGCCATTATTCAGATTGCAAAGATGTGCACTGCTGGATTATAATGAGAGACAAACAATATTAAGTATTAAGCAATGACTTCTACCACTAGAAGTTATTTTATTTTAAAATCAAAAATTATATGCCAGTATAACCTCCCTCTTCCGAGGAAGATTTTCTTCTAACACCTTTTTAGATTTAGTGTATTTTTGTATCTAGACTGTATTCTATGCATTGTATCTACATGTTTTGTGCTTTTGCTTCTTATTAATTATTATTATTGTTGGTTGCACAGTCAGCCAGATGTTTAGATCACATTTGGCATTTTTATCCACCTATGGAATCTTTCCCAGGAACTGGATAGGCAGATGTTGTTTAGTGGTGTTAAAGATATTGTTTCAGGATGCAAGCTATTCAAAGTAAAGCTGCCGTTTGCAGTTGACTCATGGTTGTTTACTCAATGCCAATGGTGTTCAAGAGGTGCTCCAGGTGTTTTGGGATTGCACCCAAGCCACGTTTTACTACTGATACTATCTTTGCTTTCTTTTGACACAGTTGTTCTATTTCTATTTGTAGGTCTTTGTATTTAGTAATTTTCTCTAGTCCTTTCTGTTCTGTTCTGCTGCCTCCAGATAGTATTATTATTATATATTTTATTCATTAAACACGAAACTCAGCCAACTGAACATTCAAAAATGCATCAAAAATACCAATGACTGGTGCTAATGGTTGCTACGGATTGGTGCCAGTGTCCTGGGTATCAATCAAATACCTTCTTAAAATATACGATGTTCTGAGTAGTGCAGTTTTTTGCAGTTCTGCTGGTGTTATTGCAGGAAGCTGCAATTTGTTGATGTGTCTTATAAAATTCTTGGACATGGTACCAAGTGCCCCAATGAGAATGAGTATCACTGTTGCATGTTTCATCCATAATTGGGTAGTTTCAATGGCCAGGTCACGGTATTTCATGATTTTTTCTAGTTCTTTTTCTTTGACTCTGGCATCTCCTGGTACTGTAATGTCAATAAATTGTACGTTTTGACCCTCTACAATCATGATATCTGGCATGTTGTATTCCAAATGATGATCCGTCTGTATTCAAAAATCCCACAAGATCTTCACCTTCTCATTTTTGGTAATTTTTATTATTATTATTATTTACCCAAGCCAACTGAACATTCAAAAATGCATTACAAATACCATTGACTGGTGCTAATGGTTGCTAAGGATTGGTGCCAGCATCCTAGGTGGAGATGGAGATGGAAACAGCAATTAGTAGTAAGGGCCAGGATAGCAGTCGACGGCGGGAAGCGGAAGGCGAAAGGCAGGGGGATACCCGAGTCGTTCCTCAGGAGGGCATACCAATTCAGAGGGTCGTGGGGAGGGGCAGGACCGAGGGGAGACAATTTTCATCCTCCCGGTTGGTGGCACGCAGCCGTTGGTTACAAACGGTCGGGTGCCACAACCCTCGCAGGCTAGGTGGCCAGGGAATACAGAGCCAGGGTCTGCGGCTGATGTTTTGCAACGCCAGGTCCGTTGTCAACAAAGCCCCCCTCATTAGTGACCTTGTGTCAGAGGGGGAGCCGGACCTGGTAGGAATTGCGGAGACCTGGTTGGGCCACAAGGGAGGTCATCCCCTCGTTGAAATGTGCCCACCAGGTTACCGCGCATTTCATCAGCCGCGGGCCCTAGGCAGGGGTGGTGGGGTAGCGGTCATTATCAAGGAAGGCCTGGAGCCGAGAGAGACCATTGTGCCGCAGACCTCCGGCTGTGAGTCCCTCTGCATGAAGTGGGGCCTAGGGAGGCAGTTGGGCTTGCTGGTTGTATACCTGGCTCCCCGCTATGTAGCAGCAGCCCTGCCCGAGCTCCTGGAGGTGATCGCTACGGTGGCAGTGGAGACCCCCAGACTTATAGTTATGGGGGACTTTAACCTGCCATCGTTGGGCGAATCATCCGTGGTAGCTCGGGAGTTCATGGCTTCCATGACGGCCATGGACCTGACCCAAGTAATTCAAGGCCCCACCCATGAGGGTGGACATACGCCGGACCTCATCTTCGTCTCGGGCCAATGGAAGAGTGATCTGGGTACAGGGGACATAGACATCATACCCTTGTCATGGTCAGACCACTCACTTCTCCGACTCGACTTTCCGACCGCTGCTCCCCTCCGCGGGGAGGCGGAACCAGAGTTACCAATCTGGTACCGCCCCAGGCGCTTGATGGACCCGGATGGGTTCCAGACAGCGCTTGGGCCATTTCCTGTATCCCTGACCCGCGCCCCGATGGAGGACCTCACGGCCGCATGGAATAGTGCGGCCGTGGGAGCCTTGGATCGGGTCGCGCCCTTGCGGCCTCTCTCGCGGCGGCGAACCACCCTGGCTCCTTGGTTTACTGAGGGGCTGCGGGTGATGAAACGCCGCAAGAGATGCCTAGAGAGAAGATGGAGGGCTAGCCGCTCTGAATCTGACCGGACACAGGTAAGAGCCCATTTACGGACTTACATTGTGGCGCTGAGGGTGGCCAAACGTCATCATTGTGCCACCCTCATAGCATCCGCAGAAAACCGCCCTGCCGCCCTGTTTAGGGTGACCCGTTCCCTCCTTCAACAGAGGGAGCGGGAAGCCCCGTTACAGGGTAGGGCAGAGGAATTTGTGATTTTTCTGCAGGAGAAAACCGCCCAGATACAGAGTGAGCTAGCCCCCATTCATGGCCCAGTGGGATGCCACGAGGGAGATCTTGTTTGGGAGGAGTTTGACCCCGTTACTTCCGAGGATATGGACAGGTTACGTGGGCGACTGCGAGCCACCACATGTTCATTGGACCCGTGCCCCTCCTGGCTTGTACTGGCATCCTGGGAGGTGACACGAGGCTGGCTCCAAGAGGTTATCAACGCATCCTTGAGTGAGGGTTCCTTGCCTGCCTCCCTAAAAGAGGCCATGGTGAGGCCCCTCCTCAAGAAGCCCTCTTTGGACCCAGCTCTTTTGAACAACTACCGTCCAGTCTCCAACCTTCCCTTCTTGGCGAAGGTTGTTGAGAGTGTGGTGGCACAACAGTTTCCCCGTCACCTGGAGGAAGTTGACTATCTAGATCCGCGCCAGTCCGGCTTTCGGCCCGGGCATAGCACCGAGACGGCATTGGTCGCATTGGTAGATGATCTCTGGAGGGCCAGAGATGGGGGATGTTCCTCCATCCTGGTCCTATTAGACCTCTCAGCGGCTTTCGATACCATCGACCATGGTATCCTATTGCATCGGCTGGGGGGGTTGGGGGTGGGAGGCACCGTTTTGCGGTGGTTCTCCTCCTACCTCTCTGGCCGATCGCAATTTGTGCGGGCAGGAGAGCAGAGGTCGACCCCGAGACCCCTCACATGCGGGGTGCCTCAGGGGTCGGTCCTCTCGCCTCTCCTGTTTAATGCATATATGAAGCCGCTGGGTGAGATCATCCGTGGTTTTGGGGTAGAGTACCATCTGTACGCTGATGACACCCAGCTGTACATATCTACCCCAAACCACCCCAACGATGCCGTAGCGGTGATGTGCCAGTGCCTGGAAGCCGTGCGGATCTGGATGGGAAGTAACGGACTTAGACTCAACCCGACCAAGACCGAGTGGCTGTGGTTTCCGGCTGCCCGATTCAACCAGCTTTCTCCAACGCTGGCCATAGGGGGCGAACATCTTGCCCCTGTGGATGGGGCGCGCAATTTGGGTGTCCTCCTGGATACCCGGCTGTCTATGGAAGAGCAAGTGACAGCCGTGGCCAGGAGGGCGTTTTACCAGGTTCGCCTGGTTCGCCAATTGCGCCCCCTATTGGATCGGGACGCCCTTCGCACAGTCACTCATGCCCTCGTGACATCCCGACTGGACTATTGTAACTCTCTCTACATGGGGCTCCCCTTGAGGTGCACCCGGAGGCTTCAGTTAGTTCAGAATGCGGCCGCGCGAGCAATTATGGGCACCTCTAGGTTTGCCCACGTAACACCGCTCCTGCGCGAGCTGCACTGGCTACCTGTCGTCTTCCGGGTGCGCTTCAAGGTGTTAGTTATCATCTTCAAAGCGCTCCATGGCTCGGGACCTAGCTATCTGCGAGATCGGATCCTGCCCCACACATCCTCACGGCCGATTCGCTCCCACAGAGAGGGGCTTCTCCGGGTGCCGTCCACTAGACTTTGTCAGCGGGCGACGCCCAGGGGAAGGGCGCTCTCTGTGGCGGGCCCGGCCCTCTGGAACGACCTTCCCCCTGATATTAGAACGACCACCGACCTCCGCTCCTTCCATGTAAAATTGAAGACCCATCTCTTTCGACTGGCCGGCCTTGAATAGTTCTCTCTGTCTTTTAATTACAATTATTTTAATGGGTTTTTAATTTATATTTTTAGCACGGGTAATTTTATTTAATTCTATTTTAAGTAATGTTTGTATTATTGTATATTGTTTTTAATTATGCCTGTGCACCGCCCCGGGTCCCTGTGGGGAGAGGGTGCGGTTAATAAATCTCAATTTATTATTATTATTATTATTATTAGGTATCAACCAAGTACCTTCTTTTTTTAAAGCGCTCCATGGCACGGGACCTAGTTATCTGCGGGATCGGATTCTGCCCCATACATCCCTGCGGCCGATTCGCTCCCACAGAGAGGGACTTCTCTGGCTGCCGTCCACCAGGCTATGCCAGCGGGCGACGCCCAGGGGAAGGGCCTTCTCTGTGGCGGGCCCAGCCCTCTGGAACGACCTTCCCCCCAAAATTAGAACAACTACGGACCTATGCTCCTTCCGTCAAAAATTGAAAACACACTTCTTCTGCTTGGCCGGCCTAGGTTAGTCTTCCGTCTTTTTAATTTTCCCTGTGCACCGCTCCGAGGCCCTTTGGGGAGAGGAGGCGGTCTATAAATAAAATATTATTATTATTATTATTATTATTCAAGCTATATAATACAATACAATAGCAGAGTTGGAAGGGACCTTGTAGGTCTTCTAGTCCAACCCCCTGCATAGGCAGGAACCTTATACCATTTCAGACAAATGGCTATCCAACATCTTCTTAAAGACTTCTAGGGTTGGGGCATTCACAACTTCTGGAGGCAAGCTGTTCCACTGGTTAATTGTTCTAACTGTCAGGAAATTTCTCCTTAGTTCTAAGTTGCTTCTCTCCTTGATTAGTTTCCACCCATTGCTTCTTGTCCTGCCTCCAGGTGCCTTGGAGAATAGTTTGACTACCTCTTCTTTGTGGCACCCTCTGAGATATCGGAACACTGCTATCATGTCTCCCCTGATCCTTCTTTTCATTAAACTAGATATACCCAGTTCCTGCAACCGTTCTTCATATGTTTTAGCCTCCAGTCCCCTAATCATCTTGGTTGCTCTTCTCTGCACTCTTTCAGAGTCTCCACGTCTTTTCTACATCGTGGCGACCAAAACTGTATGCAGTATTCCAAGGGTGGCCTTACCAAGGCACTATACAGTGGCATTAACACTTCACGTGATCTAGATTCTATCCCTCTGTTTATGCAGCCTAGAACTGTGTTGGCTTTTTTGGCAGCTGCTGCACACTGCTGGCTCATATTTAAATGGTTGTCCACTAGGATTCCAAGATCCCTCTCACAGTTGCTACTATTGAGCAAGGTACCACCTATCTTAAAAAATAAGATGTTCCAAGTAGTGCAGTTTTTTGCAGTTCCTCTGGTTTTATTGTAGGAAGCTGCAATTTGTTGATATATCTTGTAAAATTCTTGGACATGGTGCCAAGTGTCCCGATGACAATGGGTATCACTGTTACGTGCTTCATCCATAGCCGTGTAGTTTCGATGTTGCGATGTTTCATTATTTTTTCTAGTTCTTTTTCTTCGACTCTGGCATCTCCAGGAACATCGATATCAATGAACTGTATACTTCGGCCCTCTACAACTGTGATATCTGGTGTGTTGTGCTCCAAATGACAATCCGTTTGTATTCAAAAGTCCCACAAGATCTTCACTTTCTCATTTTCAATAACTTTTTCCACTTTATGTTCTATTATTATTATTATTATTATTATTATTATTATTATTATTATTATTATTATTATTATTATTATTATTATTATTATTATTATTATTCTGTGGTTAATCTTTGGTAAGATTCACCGCCTTTGGGGCTGGTTGGTAGCTCAACAGCTCGAGTCCTAACCAAGGACCTAATAACTGTTAAGGTAACGTCGGAGGATATAAGCAGTTCCAAGTAGGGTGGTTTTTTGTAGATATTATTATTATTATTATTATTATCATCATCATCATCATCATCATCATCATCATCATCGGGTGTCCTCCTTTTGTTAATATTAAATATCTTTCAGAGTCAAATAAATGTAACCCTCTCGTTTTCTAATACCTTGGCATGGTTTTTAGATACAGGGGGGGGGGGGGTGAAACTATGTCTTCAAACAGCTTTTCATAATGAAATATGACTGACAAGTGTCATTTTTTTCTACAGGAGGACGAATCACTGCACCTTTAATAAATTTAATCCACTTCTGATTACAGAGGAAGAAAGTTCCTTTTTTAATCTTACAGGGAAGGAATATTGCAATAACTGTTCCATCAGTTTTTTAAAATAAGATTTGCTAAAGGTCAGCATATCTCCTGGTCACATATGCAGCAACATTGAAATTTTTTTGGCCAGGGAATAAAATAGATTCTATCATTAAAACTAAAAAGCATGAGGACATCTTGCAAGCCCACAGGGTTTTCCCCCCAGAAAGAGGAGACATTTTGTTATCAACTAGCAATCATAAGATTTTTAAGCAATATCTCTAATCTGCCTCTCTTTCCTCCCTCCCTCCTCTCCTCTTTCCTTTTCATATCAAGGTCTTTTTATCTTCCAATTTTGCATCTAAAGATGAGGTGAATGCCATTAGCTCAATTCAACCTCAAGTGTAGTCAGATGTGCCTGTGATTTCTGAAAGGCACTGTCTAAGGTCACATTAAAATGTATAAGAGCTTTTTCTGTTCCTGAAAAGGGGGCTTATTATCTATCCATGGTGTAAAGGAGTAATAGCAGTGGCTACAGACATGGGTGAAACCAAAGAGAATGTCAGAACTCAGTGAGGGAGGGGTTCTCAGGAAACTTCCAAGGTTTCCCATTCAGAATAGCAACCTTAGGAGTTTGGGGACAGAATATATTATTTCACTAATTCAGCCACAGGTTTGGTGTATTTGTTTTTTGTTTTGTTTTTTCATTTAAGCAATGGAGTTTTGTTTGTTGGTTTGTTTTACAAAAAGTTTTAAACTCCAAGTTGCATCTTGAAAACAAGTGGCTTGCATTTATAAAGCCATAACATTCTGGCTATAAAGAATAGATCCTGCACACTTGATCCAAATTCGTACAGTCTTGGCAGAGGAAAATTGTCTGAATCTCAGTCGCTCCACTACAGTTCTGGGTCCAAATAGACCCCCTCTTGCTGTAATATTTAATTATTTAGTAGTTCTCAGAAGGCATTGTATCCTTCATTGACTTTGTCAGCCATGTTATGCAACCCTCCCTAACACTATATGTCATCATGCCACTGCTTTTTAATGTCTGTTGCTTCTTCCATTTGGTTGCCTGTTCTGATTGATGGTCAGGAGATTCAAGTTTGGGGTACCAAATCTACTTCATATTTGGTTATTTACACATATAAAACTGAAGAAGGTGTAACCTGTACTCCAACGTCACAAAAATCATTTCCCACTATTTCTGTTAAGAGAGAAGGCAAGCTTATGCCACATCATTTATAGCAGGGGTCCTCAAACCTTTTAAACAGGGGGCCAATTTATGGTCCTTCAGAGTGTTGGGGGACTGGACTGGGTGGGTGGGTGTGGTTAGGTGGTCATGTGACTTAAACAATACGCACAAATTAAACTGGGGGTGGAAAGCAGTTAGTAAAGGGATGCAGCTGCCTTGTGGTATGCGTGCCCGCCCTCTCTCTCTCCCCCTCCCTCCCTCTAGAGGCTGGGAAGGCCAAAAATGGGACCATTTTTGGCTTTCTGAGGCCTCCATGAATCCCGTTTTTGGCCTCTTCGGCTTCCAGAAGGTGGGTAGGAGCCGATAGGTAAGGTGGGGCAATGTGGGTGGGGCAGCCTTGTGGTCTCTCACAGGCCAGATTAATGACTTTGGCGGGCTGTAGTTTGAGGACCCCTGATTTATAGCATGGCCTCATTGCTTATTGTACCTCATATTCAGCATAAAATCCTCTGTGTGATGAGCCATTGAGACATTCTAATTCATAATGCTATTTCTGCTGATATGGCCTTTTCCTGCACTGAACCAACTCAAGACTTTTATTGTTGGAGGCAATAAACAACATTTAATGTCCCACCATTCCATGAAGAGATGACTGGGCCAGCATTTCAGTTTTCCTTCAACATGAGATCAGCTTCCATTAGCACACCAGAGGACAGTACAATAAAGCTGCTTGCTTTCAAGTGGCATTCATTCATTAATATATTTGTATATTTGTATAATCCCAAACATTTCACAAGAGACCATAGCCTGATAGCATAGCCAGGTCTTGAGTGACTTGCAAAATGCTAAGAGGGGTGGAGCTAACCTCACTTCTAGGGAGAGAAGATGCCATAAGATTCCTTCACTGGCAACCAATGCAGCTTGTGGAACAGAAGCGTTATGTGTATCACAAGCTGCATAGGACCACTCTAGAGGCCTGCACTGCTGCATTTTTGTTCCAGCTGAAGCTTCTGGATACTCTTCAGGGGAGTCCCATACAAACAGCATTGCAAAACTCAAAACATGAGATGATTAGAGAATGAGTGACAATGAGCCATTTGCTTCCCAACTCAGGAATTGGTACACAACATGACATCTCCACTGAGCCAGCTGCGAATAAAACTTTGCCCAATGGAATGCTGAGGAAAATAAATAGAGAGTAAGAGAGAACCATTTTTTTACTTTTACATTCACTTACAAATATATTTTACATGATAGTTGCCCAGTTCTAATATTTACTAATTTTCTTTTTCTCTTGTATTGAAAATCATAGTTTAATAAGAATTTCTGGAGCTTTTCAGAAAAGCCACATCCAAGATGTTCAAGAGGCATGAGTTGTGTAGGCACGAGCAGTTTAAGGATGAGGACCAAACATATGAGACATACATAGTTCTGCCTTGCAGCAATGAGCCATTATTTCAAGCATTCATATTGCCTAAAGCAGCTGCCACATTCTGCCTCAGGTCAAAGGTAAAGGTTCCCCTCACACATATGTGCTAGTTATTCCCGACTCTAGGGGGTGGTGCTCATCTTTGTTTCAAAGTTGAAGAGCCAGCGCTGTCTGAAGACGTCTCCGTGGTCATGTGGCCAGCATAACTAAGCACCGAAGGCACACAGAACACTGTTACCTCCCCACCAAAGGTGGTCCCTATTTTTCTACTTGCATTTTTTTTATATGCTTTTGAATTGCTAGGTTAGCAGAAGCTGGGTCAAGTAACAGGAGCTCACTCCGTTATGCAGCGTTAGGGATTCGAACTGCGAAACTGCCGACCGTTCTGATTGACAAGCTCAGCATCTTAGCCCCAAATTTTATTCCTCATTTCCTAAGTCGACTTGTCCCCCTTTTTAAATCCTAAACTAGGTTCTATTTCACCTTGTGTGCTTGTTGTTTACCCAATATTATAGCGACAGACTTACAATAAGCAAATCAATGTATCTTTTTATTTTGTTGTAATAGTGTATGTTGAACCTCACCAATGGCCTATTAAATACAATGTTGTTGTTGTTTTCAAAGTAGCATCAAGGTTTGTTACAGGTAATGTGAACAATGGCTCTCTGTGTTCCAATTTGGTTCTCTCCCCCTCCCCTTTTGACTGGAAGAGGATTGGACCAAGGGATGTAAGAGCTTTCAATCCGTGGTGATTTTCCTTCAGAGCCAAGGGCAATGTTGAATTACCAAAGTTTGATGCTTTGAAGAGACGGCAGGCATGCTTTTTCTACTCTACAGCATTCGGCTGAACTCCTATGACCTGGCAAAGAAGCTGCACTCTCTTGGTGATCACACAGTCAAAGGAAGCACTGGGCCTTTGCTGCATAAAACAAAGGTTCACTTCCCTATGTTTAACACTTCTGTCTCTCATTTTAAAGAATGAATGCACCAAAAGATCAAGATAGAAGAGGGGTTTTTTTCTTATGAATTACATTATTTTAACAAGTGCTTTGTTAGTATGACTGTCTTGAGTTCAGTGGCATTCCATATCCCTTGAGATCAAACTAAGAGCCTTGCTGGATCAGACCAAGGTTTAATTTGTGCAATATCCTCTTCCCACAGTAGCATCTGGAATTTAGAGGCACGTTGCTTCAGAATAATATAACCATTATTGATTTGTAGTCATCAATAGCTTTATCCTTCCTTAATTTGTCTGCAGTATTTAAATGGCTGGCAAGACCACATCTGGTGGTGACAGTTTCCGTAGTTCAATGATGCACAACATAGGGTAAATATTTTTAAGTGCAAATTTTCTGCTAGTAGTACTTGGCATAAATTTGTTATGATCATATACGCCTAACCTAATCCTAATCCAGTAAAAGACAGTTCTTCAGATGGCCATTACTCGATTTTGGATTTACCTTGGATTTACTATTTTGACCTAATCATGTCATGTCTCTCATCACCTTTGATTTTGGTGCAGAAAAGAACTAAGCAGACAATCAAAGCACTTGGAGCCAGAAGACCACTTAGTTAGTCTGAGCTGTCTACATGCTGAATACATGATGTGAACATTACCCTTGTTTATATTTCTGAGGTATAATGAAATATTCTCTCTAGGCCTGCCAAATTTCTTGTATTCATAGAAAGTTGGCTTTACTTAAACTACTTGTATTGTGAGGTAAGCCAGATTTTCACAACCAATTCAGTTAGCATCCCTGAAGTTTTCTGGTAAATTGTAAGAATAACTAAACACACTTGTGGTGTTTTATATGTGTGGAAAAGACCTATCTTATAATTCTTTTAAAACAGCGTCAACTAATTCCAGCTAAAGCAAAGATGCACAAACTGGCACGCCAGGAAATAGATGGAGTTTGTGAGGTGCTTTTTCCAGAGATTTCTAAGAATTGTTAATGTAATTTCTAATATGACAGAAGGCGGGTATGATTAAATTCAAGAGTGGAGAATAATCTTATTAAGTTTTCTTTGATTTCTTTGCATTTTCATATAAATTAATGACATCAATTTAATTTTTGTCTCCCTACATTTTTGAAATGGCTACTGGAAGATACCATAAAAGACTAAGTAGATTCTTGGCCTTCCATTTTTTTTTAATCTTTGTTCTGTAGTATTCATATTCTGATGGTTTAACATTGTCCTAACTGAATGTTGAACCACTTTCCAAGGTAATGAGATATAGCAGGAAGCTTTGGATATGGCCATGTTCCCAAATGGTAAAGTATAACATAACACGTGAGAAGTAATCAACTAGTTTTGTGGTAAGGTGCTTGGAACATATTAACAACATACACCTGACTGTATGTTATGAGACTGTATTGTTTATCTTGAAGTTTTAAATTTCTATATGCTATTTACTTATTTTAATGTAAGATGGTGCAAAATGGTCTAATAAACAAATAAACAAAAACAAGCATCTCACTATCTCTATCTATCTATCTATCTATCTATCTAATCTCATATGTATGCATGTATGTATGTATGTATGTATGTATCACATAGATTATATATTTGTTGCTTACATGCAAAATAGACTTACATCTATATTTCAATAAAATGAAGGAACAGAACTATTCCTTGGAGAATAATATTTACAGTTTTTTGTACCAAAGGAAGAAGAGTCTAGGGTACTTGTCACTCACTGGAGACAGACTGTATCTCACTCTCAGCAACTATTGCAATACCTAAAACAATAAAATGGACAATCAGTGTAGTGGAACTTGCCATAATAAATCTGTCCTGTTCATTTAAAAGTGTCTGCAAATTGACCACTTCCCTAAGTGGAAAAATCATATCGATTTGCAAATTGACACTTTTCCACCTTTCTTTTATGTAGGAAAATAAATCTTGAGTTACTATATGGTGTGATCTTGGACACAATGCACCCTTCTTCAACTTGGTGCCTAGCCAGATGAGATAGGATCAAAATTTCTAAAATTTCTAAGTACCACAAGTCAGATTATGAACATTGGAGGCCTAAACTACAAGATATTACATTATCATTCTACTATCAGCAGTCAAACTTCATCCTTGCTATTGTGCATACACTTCAGAATGCATTTGCTTGAATGCTAAAACTGCTTTTCGTCCCCATCACTGCATCACACATTAATAGTTTACTGGCAATCCCATCAGAGAAAAAGAGAGAGACTTGCTAATTCCATTTACTGTGTAGAATGACACTCTCCATTTTCTGAAGGTTTCCCCTGAAGGAGGACCATCAAATTGTGAAAGACTCATGAGATTTACAAATGAAAGCCAACAAAAGTGCCTGATCCAAAAGCTGTAATGATTATCATAGACCCATCATAATATATTTATCATGAAGTCTTATTCTACCAATGCCAGCCATGAAGTTGGAAAACAATACACACACACGAGAGAGAGAGAGAGAGAGAGAGAGAGAGGGAGGGAGGGAGGGAGGGAGGGAGGGAGGGAGGGAGGGAGGGAGGGAGGGAGGGAGAGAGAGAGAGAGAGAGAGATATTCATCTTTCCACTTAGCAATTGCAATAGACATTTAGTTCCTCTCTCCTTTTTTGTGTTATTCCAGCCATCTATGTATCTCTAGAAACACAGTGTTTTTACCTACTCTAACTAAACTAAATATAGAGGGAGGGAAACATCCAAAATGATACCAAATCCTCTGTCAAGATAAGACCCTTAATTCTGAAGTTAATAAAATGAATCTCTAGGAAGTGCAACAGTCCTAGTTGCTATGACCTAAATAAAGTATACAGTATTTGTAATTATCACCTGGGGGGGGGGGGGGAATGGGGGTGCCAAAAACACATTTCCCCCCCAGAGGCACACAAATGTGACATGACAAGAGATAAGGAGAAGGGCATTTTATGAGCCTCCACAGTTTGAAGGACTTAATAATAAGCCAGAGAATATTTTCACAATGTGTGCAGTTTTCAGATGTCAAAGTACCATGATGAATATTTACATTCTTAATTCTCTATTCACAGCTGATGCCCCAGAAGATTAAAACCTTGCACAAACTAGCTGAAAATGAAGGTGGCTAAAGAAATCCATTTCCAGATTTCAACCCCTCTCTCTACTTTGCCCACAATGTCCAATCATGTTTACCGTGACTTCTAATTGTGAATTACCAGCTTCTTTAATCTTCTCACCTGGGCTGGAAAAGCAGTTATCAATTGCTTTCCTTTCTGTGGGTGGCTCTTTTAGGATTCATGGTTTCCACCTTTTTGCATATGTCTCCTGCATCTGACTGGAACAAAGGATTTTGTTTCTTCTTGGATTTTCTGCAGAATTAGTTGAAAAACAATGTTCTTATTGTCAGTATTCCAAAATAGAGAATGGATAGAGTAAAAGTTCGACATATCCCTCTATAAATGGGAATTGGATGATATAATGGAATTTAATATATTTCAGTTTTAATTATTAAATAAATAGAATAGAATAGAATAGAATAGAATAGAATAGAATAGAATAGAATAGAATAGAATAGAATTCTTTATTGACCAAGTGTGATTGGACACACAAGGAATTTGTCTTTGGTGCATAATCTCTCAGTGTACATAAAAAGACAAGATACATTTGTCAAGACTCATAAGGTACAACACTTAATGATAGTCATAGGGTACAAATAAGCAATCAGGAAACAATCAATAGCAATATAAATCGTAAGGATACAAGCAACAAAGTTACAGTCCTGCAGTCATAAGTGGGAGGAGATGGTTGATAGGAACGATGAGGAGACTAATAGTAATAGTGATGCAGCCTTAGTGAATAGTTTGACAGTGGTGAGGGAATTATTTGTTTAGCAGAGTGATGGCATTCAGGGGGAAACTGTTCTTGTGTCTAGTTGTCTTGGTGTGCAGTGCTCTATCATAGTATTTTAAATTATTCCATTGCCATTCTTTGGAGAGGTAGTAAAGAAAAATAATCATTAATATTTTTCTTTAATGAAGTGCTGAAACTGAAAATAACTATAAAATTCAGATCAGCATTGAATTGTTATAGATATATACCTCATTCTTCTTCATGTGAATGTGCTTCCATTGCATATTTTATATAAGGATATACTTTATGAATAGTCAGTCCTGGTAATTTTTAAAAATGTCATTTTTAGTCATTTCTTATTTCATCATAAAATTTAGGAATTGTTTAGAAGGAGAACATGTCAGAGAAATTCTCCTGAGTAGAAAATGTTTATAATTTGTTGTTGCACTTATTTTGTTGGAAGGTGAGTGTTAGGATAATTATCCTAATGTTGGGTTGACAATATATATAAGCCAGGATTCTTAAAGAGTATATGTAACTTTAAGGACTATGTGGAATCTGATTGGCTGTGCTTCCCAGCTCAATCATAAAAAGGCAGCTGGGAACACAGTTCATTCTCGTTTTGCTTTTCTTTGCTTCCTGATTGCCATTGAGGAGGAGCTGAAGATGGAAGAAGTATCATTGTTTGTTTTGACTGTAAGATAACTGTGTTTTGGTGAAGGACTGTTTATTGTTGGAAGAGTTAGTATCACTGTTTGGAAGAAGTATTTTAGTTACTACAAAAGTAAAGACTATTTATTTTTCTACTATCAGTGTTTGATAGTTATTTGTGTGCTTTAAGCAACGTATCTCTTGCTGTCCAGTATATTGCACTATTCCGCCTTTATTTTCCAACAGGGGTGTTTTTTACCCCAATAGTGAGTATCATCCTTTCTCCAGTAATCTACAATCTCCCTGGTTTTCCACAATTCAGTCAAATCCCATGGGAAATATTGATAGAACTCCCATGGAATGTTTTCCATCTGAATGTGCCTTCTTCTGGAGAAAGTTGGATAAATAATCTAATTGTTTTCTCCTCAAGAAGTCAATTATATTTGAAATTTATGTCAGTAAGTTTCTGACATAAGTCAGGTAAGATTTCACCTGGAATCTTCCCCAGCCATTCCTGAAAGTGGCAGAGATCACAACATATGCAATCATATAAGTGAGCTATGATAATAAACCATGATAGAGATAGATTATAATATTGTTTGATGCTTTTTGATGTGCTATTCGACATCCCGTCTGCAATAATTCCTCTTAAATTACTGCATCTCAGTGTTTTGCACATGTCATTCTAACTCTAAACATTTGATACAATGAACGAGTCTGAAAATGTTAAATGATATAGTGGAATGTAATTCAAAATATAAATCATTGGATTAAAGCATTCAAAATTACTTGATGCACTTGATAAGTATTATTACACACATACAAACAAACTGCTTCTTAAGTATACACATTCACAAAGTGGTTTACAAAATGCTTGGAAAGAAAATAAAGGATAGAATACTTTATAAAGTTTTAATGATGTAACAAACTAAAGCCTGAAGAAAACTAGGCATTTGGAAAGTTAGAAAGATATCAAAAAACTAAAGAAGGGTAGTGACAGATAAATTCTATAGGGAGAAAATTCTGGCTAATGTGATAAATCCCACTGCCTATGACTGGAAAATTATACAATATATTGAATGTGTTAACACTGGAGAAAAACAGTTTATTCCCCATGCAAGGGTCACATCTGGGAGGAAACAAAGCTTTGAATGCATAGGTTCAAAAACTCCTATGATTTGTCCCAACATACTCTATCTCCAAAAGGATCAGTGATGGCAGAGACCATGACTCCTTTAGTATGTTTCCTCTGCAGGGAGACTTCATTTTCTGCCATTAGACTTGGGACAACATGGAATTTGTTTGTTTTACTGTATGGTGTTGTTACATTAGCCAGGAGACTACAATGCTGATGCAAAGTAATAGTTTTATTTTTATTTTTATTTTAATCACATTTATATCCCGCCCTTCTCCACAAAGGACCCAGGGCGGCGCACAGGAATTTAAAAAAACATACAAAACAATAAATACAGAATTTAAAAACATATTAAATTATAATCCTATGCTAAAATCCAAATTAAAATCCCCAATCTAAAATAGTCCCAACGGGAGGTTAGGCTAGGCCGGCTTGCTGAAAAAGATGTGTCTTTAGACACTGGCGGAAGAGGCGGAGGTCCGAGATGGTACGCAATTCAGGGGGTAGGTCGTTCCAAAGGGCAGGGCCCGCCACAGAGAAGGTTCTTCCCCTGGGTGTTGCCAGATGGCATTGCCCGGCCGACGGCACCCTGAGAAGGCCCTCTCTGTGGGAGCGGATCGGCCGAAGGGATGTATGGGGCAGGAGGCGGTCTTGCATATAACTAGGCCCCGAGCCATGGAGCGCTTTAAAGATGGTCGTCAGAACCTTGAAGCGCACCCGAAAGGCCACAGGAAGCCAGTGCAGCTCGTGCAGGACCGGTGTTATATGGGAGCATCTAGAGGCTCCCGTAATCACCCACGTGGCTGCATTCTGGACTAACTGTAGCTTTCGAGTGCACCTCAAGGGAAGCCCCATGTAGAGAGCATTACAGTAGTCGAGTCGGGATGTCACAAGAGTTTACCAGCGAATTAGCTTTGCACCAGAAAGAAAGATGAGCGGCTTTTCCTATAGTGTCATGCAAGGCTCTTCTCTCTCCTCCAAAACCACTTCACCTTGAGCCATGGTGACCCAGTGGTTAGAGTGCAGTACTGCAGGCTATTTCTGCTGATCACCAGCTGCTAGCAGTTCGGCAGATCGAATCTTACTGGCTCAAGGTTGACTCAGCCTTCTATCCTTCCGAGGTGGGTAAAATGAGGACCCAGATTGTTGGGGGCAAGATGCTGACTCTGAAAAACCACTTACAGAGGGCTGCAAAGCCCTGTGAAGTGTTATATAAGTCTAAGTGCTATTGCTCACAAATGGATGTTGTGGCCAGGAAGGTTTGGTGCTGACAAGATTCTAACTGCTGCATGAAACACTAGTTTGTCTCCACACCAAAATGGTACTTATCTACACTCATAGAGCATGCTTTCAAACTGCTATGTGAAGCTAAAGCAAATGATGGGAGCTCACCCCGCCACTCAGTGCTAAGACTCAAACCACTGGAGCAGAGACCATCTCCAGAGTCATTAAACACTGAGCCATCACACCATGAATGAATGAATGAACATTTTCCATGTTTGACCACAGAGGAAAAGATAATCAGTGGTACCTATGGGGTCTCTAGGGTTGTTCTTCCAACCAGATAACAGTTGTCATTCATCTATTTTCTTTGAATAGAAAGAGGCATCTGTTCTATGCAACAGACTGCAAAAATAACAGGTCATGCAAGCCCTCTTAGAAATTTTTTTCTTCTCTTCTCCTAGACACAAAAAAGCTTTTGTTCAAAATGATGGCTGCTATGAACTTTGTGTGCATAATTAAAAATACAGAGAAAATATGTATTTCTTGGAGTTCAAGCTATTTATGTATGAAGAGTCCTTGGTGCTCTCTGAGGAGCACCTAGCCCTGATGATGTTACCTAGTTTGGGCAATGAAACATCTGCAACAAAACAACCAAGCTCAGAGAGTATCAAGAATTCCACATTTTGGCCCTGAGCTACAAATATTCTCCTTTATTGATATTTATGTATATGCAATACTATGTATGTTTTTGATCAATTAATGTAAATAATATATGCTACAATTGCTCCATTTTCTTTTATTGTTTAAAATCATTAAATAAAAATAATAGTTTATGTTATCACTCCAAAAGTTGAGGTTTTTTTCTATCATGGCTTTCAAGTTACTTCAAATTAGATTGATATGTATAATGACTGAGATGATGGTTTAGAAGCAGGTTCTGGTATTATTAGAACATTGAAGGAAAAGAACTGGAAAAGTGGTGATAAACATTTGTAATTATCCTGTTAAATCCTTTGTGACACCTCAGAGATCGAAAGTAAGAGAACCTGCAATTAAGACAATGAAAGCTATGTCAGGCCACAGTGGCCCAGGACAAAACTGTATCTGTACTATAAGAATATCAAGCTTTCTAATGCCATCAAATTCCATCAAGGAAAGTAACAGATAAATGATTTGTTCATGCATAAATATTCTCTAACAAATGTTAATTGGCAAAGTGAAAACCAAGAGCAGAGCAGCTTCAGAAAACTGGCAAAAATAATTTGATGATAATTTCTTACTTGCAGAGTCTGCTTCCCAATTCTGTCATATTTATATTTGTTCATTTAATAAAGAATAATTTGTTGATTAATTCTTTTTAAATCTATGCTGATCAAAAATATACGTTTTTCTCCTAAATCAATTAGAGGACTTTTTCTTTAGTATTTTAGATGTTGCTTGGACAGAAGGGTTAATTGGAACCTGACCAATTTTTGTTGTATATTACCCAAAAAAAATGTTTACCAAAAAAAGACAGGAAATCAATATGATGTCAGACAAATTAATTATCAATAGTGTACAGAGATAAAAAATAATGAAATGAGATCATCTACTTAGCTCTTTTTGATGGACTCTATTTCTATGAGCCTTTTGTCCAGATTATAGCTTTAATAAATTGTTGTTAGTTGCGAAGCCATGCCCAACCCATAGAGATCCCATGGACAACATTCCTCCAGGTCTGTGCCTTTTGGTACTGTCCATGGGATTTTCATGGCAAAGATCCTGGAGTGGGTTGCCATTTTCTTCTCCAGTGGATCACCTTTTGTCAGAGCTCTCAGCTGTTACCTGTCAATCTTGGGTGGCCCTGCACGGCATAGCTCATAGCTTCATTGAGCTATGCAAGCCTCTTTGCTACAACAAGGCAGTAATCCATGAAGGGGGCTTTAATAAGTACTTTCTAGGGAAAGAATGTATCCCTTAGGGATCACTGATACTTTAGTAAAAAATGGGCTCGTTTAATAAAAAGTCACACATGAATTCCAGTTCCTAATTTTAAATTTAAGTTCATTGTCTTTCATATTATTGAAGAATCCCATACAGATATCCTAATCAACATGAATTCTTATTAGGAATTATCTTCCTTTCCTCCCATTCCCTGTACCTTCCCACCCACCAAAATCTACTAAAGGCAATACAAAAATACAGATATATCACTGGATTGAAAAACATTGACAATCATGAGAAGCACATCAAATAGTCTCAGAGTTGAACCATAACAGCATTTTTATCACCTCATACTACCAATAGTTCAAATCCATGCATTTGACCCCACTTTTCTCACTTTTCTTCCAGATGAATAATGCAAATAATGTATGTTTGCTTCAAATGACATACTGAAACTTGCTGTGAGGTCCAGCAGACCTTCTTCACTTATTACAATGGATTGATTGAGACATAATGTGAAACCATAGTTCACTGTTCCAAGAATAAACTAAGCTTGCCTCCAATTGTCTTGGACTTCTCTTTCTTGCTCTGCGTTTCCACTTTAGATTAACAATAGCTTTAATGCCCTGTCTACACCAAAAAAATCTGCTAGCCTTAACTTGCACAGCAGAAATATGTGAACATAAAACCATAGTTATGAAGGTGATCTGCTTTTAGTAATTATTGTAAAAGTTAACTATAGTCTAGAATTTAGTCTGTGAGATTGGAAATGGGAAGAAGAGCATATCAGTCAGGAGAACTGTGTGACACTTCATGATGAGAAAGGCGGGGTATAAATGCGGAAAATTTTTTTTTTTTTAAATGATGTTTTATCACTATATTTTGGTGCCGTCTTTTAAATTGAACTAGAAGACCCCCAAGGTCCCTTTCAACTCTGTTCTTCTGTTAAATGATTCATCATTCAGCCAGGCTACTGGTAATTTCCTTGACATAATAGAGGTAATCCATTCATTAAGGAAGATGTTTTGCATCAGGCATTGGCAATCAATTGTCCACAGGAAGGGGCAGAAGGGACATCACATACTTCATAACATCACTTCTTGGTTGCATTCCAAAACCAGCACAAGTTACATGATTTGTTATATTTGACAATAATGTCTCAATGTATGTGATACCATCATGGCTTCAACTGAACATCTATAATTACAATTCCCACCTTTTTTTTGTCACTGGTCACATTTTCTAAGTTCGATAAGCATCAAGCAGGTCTGGAGACATATGACTACAGTCTTTGTTATGTGAGCTTGTGGGGAATAGTGCAAGGAATGGGGCAAGGAAAGGAATTGATTAAAACTTACAGAAAATAATAGCACTTAGTCAGCTTCTTCCTTCTCTCAGACACTGACCCCAATACAAAAGTAGTTGGTTCTCTTAATTGTTATCACTAGTTCGCACCCCATTTATTCATTTAAACCAAATTTTAATCATGGCGACATGTCATCAAGAATTGATTAAAAAGCCAACTGTTGCAGAATTCAGAGAATTGAAGACTGATTCCAGCATCAGGCTCAGAAGAGGATTAGAATGTGAAAAGACATGTAAGAAAAATAAGGGAAACAGATGACAAAAGTGGTTATGGAGGAATCATAAGAAAATCGTGGAGAAGGGAAATAAAGATATACAGTATTAGAGGTACTGTAATATATTTGAAAGATTGCTATACAGCCCAGTTTCTTTTTTACATAATTCTATTAAAGTTTTAAAGTTTATCATAAAATAGAAATAAAGATAATAGGAGAAGGGGAATGAAAAAAAGAAAGAAAGAAAGAAAGAAAGAAAGAAAGAAAGAAAGAAAGAAAGAAAGAAAGAAAGAAAGAGAGAAGAAAATAAGAAAAGAAAAAGAATTTCCAATTTTAATTCAGTGCAGTAAACTACAAAATATAGTTGCAATCTCAGCTTTTTACCTTTCCATCATTGGTGAAATACTAGCCATTTCTATAACATCAAACTAATTTAAGTATCAAAATCCAAAGTCAAAATTTCATTTTTTTTTCTATTTCAACCACAAAGTCTCAAAGTAGTTTCATAGTAGAAATAAAACAGGATACATTCTTTTTCTTAATTAAAACAATTAATTTTGCCATTTTTGCCAACTCCATTATTTTTTCCATCCATTTTTCAATAGAATAGAATAGAATAGAATAGAATAGAATAGAATAGAATAGAATAGAATAGAATAGAATAATGCTTTATTGTCCAGGTGTGATCTGGATAATTTGGAATTTGTCTTCGGTGCATAAGCTCTCAATGTGCATATAAGCAACAAGTGATAAATCATGATCATAATGATCATAAAATACATCCGCACCCAAAATACATCCAAATACATTCAAGTCCCAGAATGCTGGCTGGAAAATTTGGGGTGCTGAAGTCCTTAAAGTTGCTGGGGTTGAAAACAATGTTGTAAATCTATAAAAACAATCTTGATTTATGGTACTTCCTAAGGCCATATGATATGTACTGTATTTCTCATCTTACATTAACAATGTCTTAACTAATGACCAGAAATATAGCTTATATAAAAAACATAACAACTTATTATGTAATGTCTTCTTTATAACCAGCACATGAGCAACAGAATTTTGCTTCAGCAGAGGCTTACAGCAAATCTTGTGTACAATTCATAGCATAGATAACCAGTAAAATAAATCAAATCCTCTCCCTTTGGACAAAATAAGCCATTTCAAAATGAATTTTCTTTCATTTCTCTTCCCCACCTTGTTCCTCAATTTCAAGAGGCAAGCAAAACTTATTTGTTTTTTTAATGCATATTATGTAAGCATGTTTGTTCCCAGATTGAGCGTTGGAGTGCCAACATGCACCAAGGGAACACAGAGATGCTGGCACAACCTTAATGATCGGATGCATTTATAGCCAACCCAAAAAAGGGGGAAGGGAGAAAACAGTTATATCTCCTGTCAACATTTCCTATAATATGTTCCTCAAACTTTCTTTCTGACTAAGTATATTTGAGAGGTGTGCTGTAGGTAGAGAATTAAAACTAATGCAAAAGACAACAGCAAAACGAGAGCTTTGCAGTGACTTTATGTGTAACACCATGGCCACAGCAGAAGGCAAAATATGGCAGTATACCCCTTTCTGGGACCAACCATTCCAAATCAGACCTGCCTCCATCACTAACTATTTACTTGGTGGCAGGAAATAGGGAGGTGAGACAGCAAGTTCTTACCATCAATCAACCAAGACTGAGAGTTGTTTCTTCTCCTTTCTAGAAGTGTACTTTTCAGTGTCTTCCTATATGTCATTATGAACATGATGATTAAGATATGCAGTAGGGAACATGGAAAAAGGATTGGCTTGATAGCCCAAGTGAAGGAACATCTGTGGTCTAGGACAGGAGTCTGCAAAGTCGGCTCTTTGAAGACTGGTGGACTTCAACTCCCAGAATTCCCCAGCCAGCCATGCTGGCTGGGGAATTCTGGGAGTTGAAGTCCACCAGTCTTCAAAGAGCCGACTTTGCCGACCCCTGGTCTAGGAGATTAGAAATGGCTGGTGTTTGTTTATTTATTGGACAAGAATTTTGTCCAATAAAATGAACAAAATCCCCACGTTGGGGGTGGTGCTTGAGGGTGTCTGAGTGGCCAGTGCACCTCAAATGCAGTTCATGGCTTTAACAGTAATGTTTGGCCATCACCAGCAGCCAATCACTAAACTGAGCAATATCAAAGTGAGCTTTTTTTTTTTCTTTCTTTAGGGATCTACATTTTACCTTGGGGCTTCTAGCAAGAAAATTCAAGATTGTATTGACAATATCTCATAGGACATACAGGTTATCCTCCATTAATGACCACTCATTCAGTGACTCTTCAAAGTTGCATAGGTGAAATGAGTGGTGGTTATATCTATATATATAAAGTTTTGACCAACACAGCACCTGCATGGTAACATGACATAACATGGGTGCTTGGAAACTGGCTTGCACTTATGAAGTTTGCAGCATCTTACAGTAATTTGATTACCATTTGCAACCATCCTTGCCAGCTTCCCACAAACTAGGTCAATGGGGAAGATGGCAGAGAAGGTCACAAGTACCCTGGGTAAATCTTCCCAACTCATGAACTGCATCCAAGATGCATCAGCCACTCAAACACCAATCCCTGTATTTATGCTACACTTCCTTAGCCACTTGCATGCCTTTCCCAACCATTTG
Organism: Rhabdophis nuchalis; assembly: GCA_039707465.1. NCBI lineage: Eukaryota > Metazoa > Chordata > Lepidosauria > Squamata > Natricidae > Rhabdophis > Rhabdophis nuchalis. Next base: position 59,643,056 of record CM077643.1, on the reverse strand, counting down.
TGTACACTGGTACCTATTTTCCCATTCAGCAGGAAAACCCCACTGTACTTATTCTGTGCCTCCCTAGCACTGGACAAGCCCTCATTCTGCCTCCCAGCTAGAAGCAGTGACTTTACCTGCCTTCTGGCCTTCTTGTGAGTTGTCTAACTTCCTGCCAGCTTCTCCACTGAGTTTGATTGTTGGAAGTTAGCAGGACGTTCCAAAGAGGTGCTTGCTTAATGACTCATAATCCTTGCTTAACAACAGCAAGGGGGAAGGGGGGCTGGAGAGATTACCATCACTTGGCAGTGCAGGCCATGTGGCCTTATCCTTTATGACTTAACAATGGAAAATCCTACCATACCTAAAATGGAAATTTGCCATTTTCAGTTGGGCATAATTGATTATCATTTTTGGCTTTAATAAGATGTGTGAGATCTTTTAACATGAAAACTCCAAACCAAAATGAGTGTTCAAATAGATTAATACACAACATGTCTCATAAATACATAAACTGGTAAGCAATATCTACTGTAGGACAGGTGAGGCTTGCAGGATTCTCAATGAAGAGAGCATTTCTTCAGGACTCTAGTAAGCAACGTGCTTCTATGAATTCTTCCTTCTTTACCATCTCTGTGTTGATTTTTTATTGTTTACCCACTCACTCCATGATTGAGCATTCTAGGTCTTCAGAATCCTTTAGAATTTTTCCTCCTCATAAACAATTATTTTCTTTTGAAGTTTTTTTAAAGCATATTTTTACAAACTATTTGCTACAGGCTTCCCCAAATCTGCTGATACCCTCTCCTTTGATGTGAATGGTGCTGCATAAATACATCTATTGTATAAGATACAGAATAATGACACCAACAACCTGTTAAGGAAAACAAAGCAGAGTAATTTTATATTGAAGAATTTCTATTAAAAATATTCATTTTTAAAAAAATATTTAGATAAGACGTATGCATCCATTACAAAATAAGGCCTGATTTCAATATTTGTACCCTGTTTCCCCAAAATAAGAATTCCTGGATAATAAGCCCATCAGGCTTTTGAGTGCATGCGCTAAAATAAGCCCTCCCCGAAAATATTGCAAAACAGGCGGCGAGGTGTGACCACGCTCACGGCCTCCTGCACCTCAAAAAGAATAAGACCTTCCCGAAAATAAGGCCAAGTGCTTATTTTGGGGGTCAAAACAAAATAAGACCCTGTCTTATTTTAGGAAAATACAGTATATGTGTGTAATACACACACACACACACACACATACACAGAGGTTAAAAATGATTAGTAGGGAGTTTAAAAGGGCGAGAGGATAAAAGCTTTGTTTAAGATAAACGCAACCATGTATCCTTGTCAGTTTGCTGCTTAACCGAAACAAAAGCAAAACAAAGTGAGTTTTCTGCACTTCTTTTAAACATTTGAGCAAACAATTGAGTTTAATATTAGAAACAAGTTTGCATGTGGTTGCTTAGGAATGAATAATATTCCTTGATGCCCTCTGATATGCACCAGACTGCTCTGGGATGTTTTTGCAATTCAGCTTGAGCAGTTACCAGAGTATGCAGTGCAGAAGAACATGACATTGTAATCTTGGTCATGTTTTATTTATACAGAGCAGTGGAGCCGATAGGGTGTGTTAACAAACAAAGATGATTGCTTCAGGGGCAGTCTCTCATCCTGAGGTAATTAAGACAAAGTAGCTTCCCTGGCCGAGAGATACCCACTGCAGACAACCTTTTTGTTTCCCTTTGCTAAAATGATCTGCCTCAACCAGGCCGGCAGGGCTGTATCTATAGAAATGCAGTGCTGTTCTTTCATTGGTTAAAAGGGGCATCATTAAAGGGCAGAACATAAATTATATTTCTTCTTAAAATCCATATTCCTTAAAAGCCACCAAATAGAAAATGTCAGACTCCAAGAAAGAGCTGAGGGTGGGGGAGTAATAATAACAACAAGACGAGACAAAGATAAATGAGGAAGCCAGGAAACTCCTAAATTAAAAGCATTATCTTGGTGGCCAACTACCATTGCTATGTACCACATATTGAGAGAGATTCAAAAGCTATGATTTCAACCATTTATCTCTTTTAGGGAATGATATGAAGGAAACAAGCCAACCTGTTGCTGTCTAGGTATGCTGGAACTGCAACATATCTGTATGGATGACGTTACCTAGCTTGGTAATGAAATATCTGCAAGCAAACAACCGAGCTCAGAGAGCCCTAAGGATTCCACAGTTTATTCCTGAGCTACAAATATTCTCTTCTATATGTTGGAACTGTAACCAGCAGAATGCAGCAAAAGCTGTGTGGCGGAAAAAAATCTTGGAGCTACAAACCCCAGTACATCTAAAAGGTAGTTTGTGGAAGACAAGTCTAATATGAAGTCTAATTCCAGGACTAACTCAGTGATGTTATGTTGTATAAGGGCCTCCTGCCCTTATTCTATATATTGAAGTGGTCCTTGCTAGTAGCTGACTCTTCATGATATAGTGACAGAATTTGTGAAAAGAATTATGTAATAGTAATGAACTGCAAACTGAATGTGTAAATGCAAAAGACATCAATGCATTGTAGTTTTAGGTTGCTTTAATAGAAATATCATTTATAAATCATGACAAATAATAGTTCCAAGCTGTGCTATTTGAGGGAAGACTCTATCTCAACCACCATATTAAGTTCTAGGTATCACTTTTTAAGAAGGATTCAGATATACTGGAAGAGATTCAGAGTAGAGTAACAATGATGATAAGTAACGATGATAGTAAGGGAACTAGAAACCAAATCCTGTGAAAAGAAACTGAAGAAATTAAAAATGATTAGCCTCAGAAAAATAAGACTGAGGAGAAATCTGTTATTTTACAGGTATTTTAAAGGATGTCACACAAATGAAGATGAAGATCTATTTACCATCAGTCCAAGCAGAGCAATGCTTTCAAGTTCTTTTAAGGTGGATTCTTAGCAAATATTAGAGAAGAAAAAAACCTGCTTTGAAATAATAAGAACAGTTAAAAGGGTTGAATCGGAGAACTTGTAGATTCCCTTTCACTCAATGCATTTAAGCATACATTTAAGTATAAGGCTAAACACATTTTGAGAGTGTTTTAATTTGGATTCCTGTACTTAGCAGATTTCACAAGGTCTCTGAATGATTCTTCAGTCCCAATGATCATACAGTTTCTCCTAGGAACAAGTAGTAGCAGTGTAGTATCTTTACAGGGTTCCCTTAAATATGTCCAGCCTCCAAAAGATGGAAATAGCTGAGGATCTCAGCAAAAAAGCTAGGGACATCCTTATAGAATCTGCTTTCTGAACACAAGTACTCATTCTGTCCCCTCAAACCTATGACTCTTTGATTGTTTTCTTTCTAATTATGCGATCCTAGTTTATTAAAATTTGTGAGCATCTTTAACTTGTGAATCTTTTTCAGAGAATAGGCTGTCAACTATTGGAATAATAAATTACACAATGGCCTTTGACAACTAAAGATTTAGCAGAGATGTATATATTTGCCTTATTCTCCCCCACCCTAAAATATGTTTACAAATAAACATATCATTAAAGAATAAAGAGAAAAGTAAAAATTATGGGTTTTTTGTAGGGTTTTATTGGCAATGTGACTTGCACATTATGGTTCAGGTTTTTTTTACTTCAATTCAAATTTCAGAAGCATATTTGTGGCATGAACATGTGGGATTTTAAATTCAAAATATGTTTCCCAAGTTGTTCTGCAATATCCCTTGAATATTGGGCAAGGAACAGATTTTGTTTCTGCTTTTTTATTCAAAAAAAAAAGAGCACTAGCTTCTGTTATGAAAGAAATATGTAAGTTTTCAAATGATAAAAAGCAAAATGAAAAGTTTGACAATTATTCTATAAAGCTATATATGTAGTAAAAAGAGGATTGTTTCACTTTCCAAGTCTTATAGTTTTGCCCAGAAAAATGAAGTGCCAGCCCTGTTTGCAAATATACTTGTAGAGGTACAAACCGCAGGCTTAATCTCTGTAGTCTCTTTCAGTTAGCAGTTCACACAGGCATTTAACCCCAAATGCACAATGGATATAGATGTGTCTTCTATATAGATAGAAAAGTGTATTTGCAAATACTGTGAAACCTGGAATTCATCCATAGTCTACAGATGGACAAATAAAATTCAAGCCTTTAGATAACCTTAAACTTTAGATAAACCTTAAACCATTCTATTTCAAGTACTGGATGTACTGAGACCAGCCACACAGAAACGTTTTAGGGATGCAAGCCATCTCCAATGAAATGTTAAATTGTCCTGCTTGACATATGGAATGATCTTCTCCAGATTGCTTTGAAAATCATTATTTGAGAATTGTGGATATAAGATAGTAGATCAACACCCTTACATTTGTTAGCAAAGATCAAGAGCAATATACAGTTCTTCCTACTGTGAGTTAGATTCCTCCCTCCCGTCTAAGATTTCTCAGTGGGGAGGACTTTACAACTTTCCCTGATATAATTTTGCTATATGTGAGAGAATTAGTCTTCAGCTATTAAAACACTGAATGCTAGTCACTGAAAGACTGAGTAGTTTTATATTTTTTTGTTTTCTCACCAAATCATTTTTTTTCCAGGAGGACATTATAGAATTTACCTTTTGAGCACTATATCAAGGATCAGGATGATCAGAAGTGATTGGGGACTAATAGACTAATTAAGTACAATTTATTAAATGCTTCCACTTTCTGCTATATTAAAATTGAAGAATTTGGTGGCAACTTTTGGAGAGATTCTAGAAACTGTATCCAATGTTTTCAGGGATCTTAGCTGGTATATTCCTGCAATAAACCAACATTAAAGAGAAAAACTGGTATTATCAAGATTTTTAATGGGAATATTGTTTTCCTGTTCAAAAGATCCCCAGGATTGTGTATGCATGTATGTTTATGTATGTGTGTGTGTATATATATATATATATGTATGTGTATGTATGTGTGTGTATGTATGTATACAATATTAAAGCTAGGGAAATATTGGATCAGTATGATCTCCTTAGGACAAATGAAATGTTGCCACACGTGCATCAAACTACTTTACTATGTTTGTTTATAAACCTCATTAGATGTTAAACAAAGAAGTAAAAGCAATCTCTCAGAGAACCCTAGACCAGCGTTTTTCAACCACTGTGCTGTGGCACACTAGTGTGCCGTGAGATATTGTCTGGTGTGCCGTGGGAAAAATTCCAATTCCAATATCAGCTTTGTGTTCAGCCAAAAAGGCCCAGAGTAAGTAAACAGAAATATGAACAATTATAAAATACTTTATTATTTCATAATAAAGTAATTATAAAATAATTTCTTTGTGTTTATTTGATTCCTATTCAAGAGAATTACTTTATATATAGTCAATATAGGCACAGAGTTAAAAATTTTTAACATTTTCTAATGGTGGTGGTGTGCCTCGTGCTTTTTTTCATGAAAAAAGTGTGCCTTTGCACAAAAAAGGTTGAAAATCACTGCCCTAGACCAATGATGGAGAACCTATGGCATGGGTGCCACAGGTGGCACAAGGAACCATTTCTTAGGGCACGCGAGGCATTGCCCTGTCAGCTCCAGAACGCTTGTGTGTGCTGGCCAGCTGATTTAGGCCTTCTTTTGAGGCTGTTTTTCGCCCTCTGGAGGTTTCAGGAAAGCTCCTGAAACCTCTGGAGGTGGAGGGAGGGAGGCTGTTTTCACCATCCCCAGGCTTCTAGAAAGCCTCTGGAGCCTGGGGAGGGCGAAAAAAGTGCGCCAAAAGCAGGGGGTTGTGCACATAGCATTATGGGTGTGGCACGCCCACGCACATCTCCCCTGCGCTCCCCCCGCTTTTGGCACGCAAGCCAAAAAAGGTTAGCCATCACTGCCCTAGACCTTTTAGATATTTTTTAAAAAATTGGTTTGCACCAAAGATAGGAAAGCCATAAGTGTGTTCTCTAAATAGAAATGCAGGATATTAAAACCACATTTAACACCAGTTTCAATTACCAAACATTCTCAGAAGTCCCACATAGTGTGCATTACAGTAATCAGAAACAGAGTCCCCAACCTATCGGTGTGCCCACTAGTGGGTTGTGAGGCATTTGCAATTGGCCCATAAGAGTATGTTCACATACACACACACGCACTTGCAAGCACATGCACATTTACGTGAGCAGCAGGCCACTTGTACATACTATCTCCTCTCCCCACTGGTATGCAAAGTTGGAAATGTTGGGGAACTCTGGTCTAAAACAAAGTGTTCAAATTCATCTTTTGCAGAAAAATGCACAAATGAAATTCTAATTGAATAAGCCAACTTATTCAATTGTTTTCTCCACCTGAAAAAAAGACATAGCTGCTTTAAAGGACTGTTAAATTCATACCTGTGTTGTCCAAATCGCTTCTTCCAAACCATTACTGAAGCATGCATAGCCCTAGTCTGGGTTCTCTACCTCTGTGTTATATTCCATTCTTCCAGTGGTCAGGAAATAACTGCCAAACTTTTATCTTCTAATGACTGGAAAAAGGAATATGTAGGAATACTTTTGGAGTGGGAAGAGACATGCTAGCTGCTTAAGGGAGAAAGTCTCTTTGTTCTAAATACTGAATAACCCTGCCCTTTTCTTTCTTTCTTTCTTTCTTTCTTTCTTTCTTTCTTTCTTTCTTTCTTTCTTTCTTCTTTTTCCAAGTTCAGTGGGATATTGATACACCTCCAATGAAAGGATTTTGTCCAGTATAGTAGGCAGCTTGGACAGAAAGTGTCACCAAGGACTTCTGTCATTCTGGGCTTTTATTGTTACAAACTTATTTACAGCTATTTCAGGTTCATCCTATCACCACTCCACATACTTTTAGAGAACTGTGGATATATGGTGTGTAGAGTTAATGCAATTAAATTTGTTTAAATATATTTGAAAATACCCTGATATAAAAACCTGCACCGCTTTGTAAACAATTGTGCATATTATTACACTGATCACATTAAAAGAAAAGTGTTGTCCTTTCCTCACCAACATTTCCGTCCTGAAAAAGGTTGAAAGGAGATATTTAAAAATGTATTGTTGTAACATCTTTGAAGGTACCCAACTAAAGCTGCCTTTAATTAATGTCATTTGAAGCATGTACCGTTTTTATTATATTCATCCCATTCTATCAAAAAATTAAAACATGTCTGATTTTTCCCATTATAGTCTGTGGATGGGTTTTCCACCCAAATCAAATTTCATAGCAACTCAGATTGAATCAGGTTACTCTCAAATCTCAGAACACAAACTTGAATCAAATCATGCCTTTTGTGAATCTCCCAATCTCCAAGTCATATTGAATCAGAGCTGAAGTCAACAGGCCTCATAAAAAAGGACAGATCACCATCACAGACTTACGTTATTTGCTAATTTAGGAATACTGAAACTATATAGATAAAATTATGTAAATGGCCATCTTTATTACCCTGCATTGTTTGAAAAATTTTAAACACTGCTTAATCCCAATCACTGATGAGTATCAAAATGGGGGAAGGGGGGGGGAATGACCCATATCATGATCCTAATGTGAATTCTCCCTTTTTATGTAAATTAGCCATGGTCTCCATGTACACTGTTTTTTCTCTTCCTCACTTCTTACTGTTTCTTCAGGTTTTATCAAGGAGAGGGGTGGAATCCTTTTATATAATCCTACAACCCATACAGTGTAAGACAGTATCATTAATGGTGGAAGATGTTGTTATATTTCACAACTAAAACCAGTTTACTTACCTCCAGGTAAAAGGCTATCACTGATATTTTATTGATACCTACTTAAGTCTACCATTCTCAGTAGGATTTCTTCAGCTTCCTTTCTAGAACAAGCTTTGTGTATGTACCCAAGGTATACTCAATTTGCATATGCACAATGTTTCTTAGATTACTCTAATGCCTATGCACATTAAAAGTTCTTCAGTGTGCTGCTGCTTATTCACTTTTAACTCAGAACACATTCTTTTCAGTTTCTAATATTCTTTAGACCGATCTTTCATCAAAACACAATGTTTAAGCATATTTACTTCAATGTGTAAAGTTCTCTTAACTCCTGCTATGAACAAAGTGCCCCCTAATCATTTTAATGGTGAAGATTGTTTGTGCATCCTATACGCTACCATTCTCTTCATTCTACTATTGTAGATATAACAATAGTATCCTTGTATGAAGATACAAGGCTTTTATAAGGGCAATTAAGAGCTGGACTTTGGGCCAGGATTCAACCTAATTACACTAAATTTCAGCCTTGATTATCACATTATTGTATTAGTGCACAATAATATGCATTATTTTTGTATTTGTTGGTTTTGCATTTTCTTAGTAATGAGTTGAGTGACTATACAAAATAAAATTTGAATATTAAGTCCAAGAAACTAGACTTACTCCTTGGAAAAGGAAAAGAAGTAATTGAGTCTCTTAACCACGGCTTTGTTTGAGATGAAAAACTTTCCTTTTATCCACAAATATACAAAGACAAAAAAAGGAAATCAAAGAAGTGTTCTTACAAGTTTGAAAGTACACTTCCATATTAGTGTTCTGAGGCTGCTGTATACATGGAATGTAGTAGCATATTTTAACAACCCTTCCCTCCCCCTAAAGAAATCTGGAGTTTAAAACATTTTTTTAGTTAAAGAAAATGTCTTTCATATAATCCATGCTGGTTTGAACTCCTTAAAATAAGCAGTAAAGACAATATTTGGAGATCATGTCAAATGTCCAATTTATTATTTTTTATAACTTGAAACTGGAACAAACGTTGTTTTGAATGAGTGTACAAATGAAATGGTAGACACATGCTGAACTCAACAATATGACAGTAAGGGGAGAAAAGAGGCCAAAAGTCTTGTACAGAGAATAAAAGGAACAATAAATATTTTACTAAATGATATTGAAATGACATCCTGCCATCTCAACATTTGTATCCATAATAGAAAATGTGCTCCTGTTTTTTTAAATGGAGCACAAATACCAAGCAATAATAAATAGTTCCAAACTTGTTGTAAAAGACAAAACCTCCAAGTAAACAACAAAAGCTCATACAATAAGAAATAGAAAAAGGTAATAAAAATAGTTTACTTGCTGGTACAAATGCAAACAACTGAAATCAACAATACTTTGCTTTGCAATTCTAAAATACAAAGAGCACCATAAAATGAGTATGCCTGTGAAAATAAAACCTTGGACTGTGATCAGGACTAGGATGAAATGCTGAAGTCATGGCAGTATTCAAAAAGTACTTTTTTTATTTTACATCTTTTTATTTAAAAAAAAAGTCACCCAGAAATGCTCTGTGAATGAATTTTAACAAGTGTGGGACAGGTTTGAAATATGCAATAATTCTGACTTAAACAAAAAAAAATGTTTTTTAATTGTAACAGCTGAGATAACTAGGATATGCCTATCACATTGTGCCTTGTAAAACTGGAATCCTAAAAGCAGAAAAGGAGGAGTCCTGATTATTTCACTGAATATAACATTTGTGCTTTAGAATACCACATACTGTATTCTCAGGGATTCAAATCACAACTGCTGGTGGTTCAGAATTGAGTTCATCTACAATGAAAAAGAGCCTACGTGACAGATCTTGAATTCAATTGATTACAGAATAAGATGAAATTAGCATCTTGGAATAAAAATTATACTCCTGAATTTTGACCAAAAATATTCCAGAAAAATTCACTGTCCATATCCCAATTAAGGAAAAGTCAAATGCATAAAATAGCAATAACTTATATACTGCTTCATCGTGCTTTTTACAGCCCTCTCCAAGCGGTTTACAGAGTCAGCATATTGCCTCCAACAATCTGGGCCCTCATTTTACCCACCTCGGAAGGGTGGAAGACTGAGTCAACCTTGAGCCGGTGAGATTTGAACTGCTGAACTGCAGCTAGCCGTCAGTTGAAGTAACCTGCAGTACTGCACTCTAACCACTGTGCCACCTCGGCTCTATAAAATACTGTGGAATATGCCTTTAAGAAGTTAAATTTATTATCTGCTGTTTGAAGTTCATTAGAGATACATCCAGTGAACTGTCTTTCCACAATGGATTTTTCTTTCAGCATTATTTTAATTTGGAATAGATGGAATAGATGAGATGCATCTTCTTTTCCTGACCGTAGCATTTCTTGAAGAGGGTTACATTTGGACATTTTATACTGAGAACAAGCCCCTCGCCTATTTGTTATTGTTGTTCACTGCCCCTAAATTTAGCGAAAGGTGTTTTCAGGGATGGAAGAAATTGGGGAGAGAATAAGATTGTTGGGAAAGGAGAATTAATGAATATTTATCTTTCCATCAGTAGTATCTGTCCACTGCACAACATCCCATGGCCAGAAAAATACCATGGGATCTGTTATGTCTTCATAACTAAGACATTTTAAATCTAAATCTGTGTTTTGTTTTGGTGATCAGTTTTTCTCAATGATTCCCCCCCCCCCCCATAACATCAGAATTCTCTTAGGTAAAAAGTTATTAGTAGCTTTTTCATCAGACTTCAGCAATTTCTCCCTGCCTTACTCCACCCAAATAAAATAAAAAATGGAGGGGAACGATAGCTTAGTCAATAAAATAAGTACAGAATTTCATCCTAGTCCTTCAAATATTTGTAAAATTTATGGAATGTACAATTAGGAGTCAACAGTAGCAGCAAAGCAGACAAAAGAACATAGACTGGCAAAACCTGTACAATGGTCCCTTTCTTACAGAAAGGGGGGAAAAAGGAAGATGCGCCTGGACCAATTTTTACTCCACTGCAATTCACAGTTGTACTCAACAGAATGCTGCTCTTTCTTCTTTTTTCCCTTTTAAAATGACTTCACCTGAAAGCTGTGAAGAGAATAGGGTAGAATGTGGAAATAAACAGGTACCCTGATCCCATAAAGTCTTCAGATCAGGCCCCTCTGAAGGAAGAAGGCTTTACATAGTAGAAAACCTTGCACTGTCGGGTGAGTTGAGGTCTGGTTACGCATTCCCTTAACCCACAGTTGACAGAGTACTACCATCTGTTCAATGATGAGAGAAGGACAGCATGCAGACCATTTCATCCCTCAGGAGATGCAGTGCCATCTAATTCAGTATCGCTGGATACCTTAAACACACACATATGTTTATGGAACGTAGCTAGAAAGTTTACATTTGCTAGGAAAAAGTCGCCTCCCTTTGGGGTGAGGGAAATTGTGGAATGTTAAGTCAAACGAGTTCACAAAAATGAAATTTCTTCTAACAACAGACAACAGCCAACCACCTAGTTCAACTATACCTGGGAAGGCCTTGATACAAGGGGTCCAGGCAGCTTCAAAGTTATTACTGCCTTGAAGGAACAAGCAGTTTTTTTTTGTAGGCCATTTCTGACAGAAAAAAATATTTATATATATATATATTTATATATATATACATATATATATATACACATGCACACAACTAAAATAGTGAACAAAAATTTAAATGAAACAAAATTTAATACCCCTATCGCACCCTCCAATAATTAAAAATAATAATTGTTTTTTTTCTTTTACCCACAGGTTGTCAAACAACCGTTTTTATTTTACCTTCTTCTGTACAATAAGGTCTTGACATACAAATTTTTTTTTACTATTTTATCCTGCCAAATTAAAAAAATATATTATGGCAGCCTGTTTGTTTGTTTTTATTTTTATTTCCAAATTCACTAACAAAAAAGTACATTAAATCCCTTTAAAAGGACAAGCGTACAGTTAAAAAATTACAAGTTCCAGTAAAAATACAGCAAGTGCCTACATTATATGAATCAACCAATATCAATATTCATTCCAGAAGAAGAGGAAAGGGAGAAGGTGGGGAAGGGAGGAAGAGATAAAAATAGGTACAGGTCAGAAATGTGATTTTTTTTTTAAATCTGCAAAGCAATAACAATATTAAGCATTTTTTTTCTACGTACTTTTTCTACATGGTGTAGCAGTCACCTTTTAATCCCCAAATACAAGTTTCTATACATTTTTTCTTGAAATAAAAATTCAACACCCAAGGCAGAAAAAAAAATACTAAAACTCAGACTTTACAGTTACAGTGACAAGAACAAATTTTATAGACCCACCATTTAAATTTTACTGCAACATTTTCAAGGAAAAAAGAGAAAAGTTTTTTTTTTCTTTCTGGTTTTGTAAAATGCCCAGGCATTCTCCATTATTACAAATACTGGTCCACTTTTACAGTAATCAAGAAATTTTAATATATATAATATATACTAAAACCCCGTCACCAAAAGAAAACAATATACACATGGCCATTATGGCATTTTTAATAACCTATTAAGCAAACTTTGAAAAAAAAAAGATTGCTCAAACACACATACACACATTTTTTTTACCCTTGTATGTATTCAATACTGTAAACGTATTTTAAGACAGAGTGCACTAAATTTAACTTTTTAAAAAATTAGCCGTTGTTCCTGAATTATTTTTCATTCAATGATAACAACTTGCAATTTGTGTCATTTGAGTTTTAATTCAGCAGTAAATCATTTCCATTCCATTTCCTAAGCAGCGTTGTCCTGAAAAAAAAGAGAAAGGCTGAGAATAATTCAGCAAATGGATGTCCGAAGTTGTGCTGGATATACATCTTCATTTGATTGGGTCTTATGGCAGTTTCATGTCCACTATCTTCAATCAGGCTTTTTTTTAAAAATGTAAATGTGGCTCTTTGTTTTTTCATCTAAAGAACATACCTTTCTTGTTCTATCTTTTCTGAAAAGTCTTTTCATTTCACAAAAATTGTTTGCATGTGTCTCAAGAGACTGAAATAGGAAGATCAGTTTTCAAGGCACTCACATCAAATTGAAATGGCAGTAAAAAAACTGTCCAATAAATTATTATTAGTTTTTTATAGTGCCAGTATTGTGAATGCCATGCTTAGCAACACTGACACTTAATCTCAGATGTCCCCCTTTAATAGTTCACCCATCTCTGGGCCAAGCAAAGACAAAAATGCTGTAATTTCTTGTTTAGAAGCCACTGGTCTTCAATGCAAACAAATAAACAAAGAAAAATAGCTTTAAAGTGCGGGTCAACAGAATCAAAATGTAAATTTTATAATAATGTATACTAACTATATCAGGGGTTTTCAAATTATTACCTAGAAAGTCTTAGGCTATGAAGATTTGTATATGGATATGTGTGTTCATGTGTGTTTTGTTTTTCCTTCCATCCAATATGTCAATTCTTGGAGACTGCCTGCAAGTTTTCTTGGCAAAATTTCTCATAAGTGGTTTGCCACTGTCTCCTTCCTAGGGTTGAGAGAAAGTGACTAGTCGAGATAACCTAGCCGGCTTTGTGTCTAAAGCATGACTAGAACTCACAGTCTCCTGGTTTGTAGCCTGATGACTTAACCACTACATCAAAAGCACACAAACATATACAAACAGATAAAGATTGACATTTCAGCTTAGGGCATCTGTTCTGATCTGAAAAGCTAAAAGAACAGCAAAGAATTAGAGCTATAATAACTCGCAAAAAGTATTATATGTCAGGATGAAAGGATCTTGGTAAATAAGGGAAAGCATATTGTTCCACATCTGATCAATTAACATGTCAGTTAAAGAAATTAGGCTTTGCTCTCAGTCAAAATACTCAAGTTGAGGAGAAGAAAATGAAGAAGAGCCTCTATCTCTTCTAGCCACTGTCCATGCTTCCCTCAGAAGAACCATGGAACTAGAAACAGAAAAGCAAAGCAAGTGAATAAACACTACAATATATTTTCTTCTTCAAATCAATGTTATTTATCAAATGAAGGTTCCGAATTAAAAGGGTTTTCAATAAAATATTCAAACAGAAGTTAACAATGAAGTGATTAGTGACTTCAGTAATTCAGGGAACATTTCAGCAACTCCCATTGAAAGAACCTCTATTTACCATTTACAATTTAATTGGAAAAAAGATTTTATATATATATATATATATATATATGAAGATCTCCAATAACTATGCAATGTGTAAAATGGGACTGAAATGTTTGTGGCAAAACAAATGTACAAAAACAATGTATCTTTTTTTTTAAAAAAAAATGCTAAATTAAAAAATGCATAAGCCCAAAACATCTTATTTAGAATGGCAGAGTTCTTAAGACAGTTTTAATTTCAGACATTAAGAAGAGCTTTGTATAACTGTATAAATTCAGAATTTATAAAGAAATTGTATTTTACATTTTGTTTTAAAGGACTCAGATCTGCAATTACAAACTCAAGAGTTTAGTGAAATCAAGCACCTTTCATTTTAGTACCATTTGAAAGGCTGTAAAATTTAAAACTTTCCTAATAAATTTAATTTGTACAAATTGTCTTAATGGCACCCACATAAAAGACTGGTTGTTGACCTATTTTGCTTACAATAACATAACTGTGCATTATATGAGAATGTTAATGAAAAAAATGCCTCATCAGTTCAGTTGGTCCTTATATAATAATTGTACCTAATATATCTATCGTTGTTGGATATGAGCTTACTACTGAGGTCCAATGAAAAGATTTACTATCAGACTTAAGTTTTCTTAAGAAACATGTTGATTAAAAGACTATAGCAACAATAAAAGCGTTGATGTGTTTACTATAAAGTTGCTGGCCACATAAGTCAGTGCAAATATATCCGTGGGCCAATCAAAAGTTAAACTTTCTCTAATTTGGAGGGCAATATCTGCCTTGTGTCCACTCCTGTTTTGAACTAGTTTAAAAACTATGAAGATTGTCTAAAGAGTTGTGTCATGTTTTATGCAACCATACAAGAGCAATTTTTTAAAAAGAAAATGCTGTTTGCATTCTAATTTTGGGGTCTAATATTCTTACAAGTGTTCCCATGAGTGTTTAACTGTGATGATTAGCAGTCTTATGTATTGGCTTCAGCATGCCATTAGTTAGAAATCTGTACAAGCTGACTACAAATCACCAGCAATATAGGGGCCTGCCAGGTACTTGAAAATCTCTGCTTCTGTATCTCCGGCAAGCAGCCAAAACAGGAAGCCTTTGGTGAACTACCATATGTGGCTGGTAGGCTGTTTCTAAGGCAACTATTAGGGCGTTGGATGTTATGCTAGTTGGTATCTGCTAAATACTGGGCAAAGTTAGGGGGACATATAATCTTACTGTTTATTCAGTTGTTCTTTTAAGTTGGCCATTTCAAAGGGAGCCCGGTTTAAGCATTATCTTAGGAGCCTGAGGAAAACTGCAGCTGATTTCATGAGAACTCTGTAGATTCTCATGTAAATCACTGGCATTCCATGTGATGAAAATGCATATATATACAATGAAGCTGTAAATGTCTGTGAAATTTACAGAATTAAATTGTGAAATTTACAGAAGTATTGGGAATTGTGTTTAGAGATATATTTATTCATTCATTCAATTAGTCATTCATTCAATTTGTATAGCTGCCCATCTCAAGCCAGTGACTCTGGATGATGAAGTTCTTGGAACAGTAAATAATGCAGGCAAAATTGCCATATTTAAAACAGATAAAGAACTGTTCCTAAGATTAAACCAAAAGGGTAATATTACATTCATGTTCTGGAGACATGTTTTGAAATCAGCGATGTCATATTCTTCTGGTTTTCCTGCACCCAGGGATTCAGAGTGCTCTAATGGCACCGGCAGTCCCTTATGACCACATTAACTATATCTTGCCTTAACATACATTCCAAATATGATTTTCCTCAATTAGAGAAAAAAAAGTAATGAATTAAATCACATAAGAAGGGTCATGCTGAAAAGTCCTGACTAGTCCAGCTCTCTCTTCTTACAGGGTGCGACTAGATATCGTTGGGATTCTATTTTTAAAAATTCTATTTTTAAGACATGAACCTCATAGCACCTCTTATGTTCCACAGCCACTGGTGTTTTGAAGCGTACCATCTTTGATTCAGGAAATAATGTAAGGCCATCGTATCTACTAGTTATGGATAAAGAAACTGTACACCAAATATCTAAACCACTTGGCATAAAAATCGGAAGGGAGGGAAAATCATTATAGTGTGCAACAGCAGATTTAATTTATACTGAATCTCACAACACTCAACTTTATCAG
Source organism: Rhabdophis nuchalis (assembly GCA_039707465.1). Taxonomy (NCBI): domain Eukaryota; kingdom Metazoa; phylum Chordata; class Lepidosauria; order Squamata; family Natricidae; genus Rhabdophis; species Rhabdophis nuchalis. The sequence goes on along the minus strand of CM077643.1, from coordinate 59,627,027 downwards.
ATAATCCTGATTCTAATAACTGAAAGAAAAGCTTCTCCACAGTAGGCATAATTTTATACATGTTTGTTTTCTCCCAAGCTACTTGTTTTTATCTAAGCTAAAAAGTCCCAGATGTAATGTTTCCTCACAAAGCAATTGCTCTTGCCCCTTGATAATTTTGTTGCCTTTCATGCACATTTTCCAGTATGGTGGGTTTTTTTTTTGTTTTTTGTTTTAGACGCTGTGACCAGAAACATAGAGAGATGTGTGTTTATATCGTGAATATAACCTATTGTATATATCTTTATAAAGATATTATAGTATCTGGAAATTTATTTATTTTTATTCCTTTCCTAATGGTGCCTACTGTGGAGCAACACTTTTGCTGTTGTTGTTTTTATAAGAACTGTACACTGCTTCAATGTTATCTTTAAACTATTTGTAAAATCAATTTCTGGGTGTATCTATGCCAGCTAGACCTCATAAAAATACTTATGAAATTAGGAATAAAAAGTACATGGTAATACAATTTTTATTCTGAACTGCAATGACCTTCTTAATGCCCAGTTATGCAGTTTGAAAAAAGCTCTATTAGAGCTCTTTGCAATCTGTTGTTTTAACCACCTAAAATAATGAAATGTCATCAGCAAATTGGCCACTAGCTGGTCAACCCTAATTTAAATTATTGATGAATAAGTTTAAAAATACTGGTCCCAAAAACTAATCCTTGGGGAAAGGGCTAGATGAGACATTTTCTATTTGTGATTGATATGGTGTTTTTTTCTTTATTCAGTTACATGGCATATTATGTATCAAATGAAATATCTAGTTTTCCAGTGACATAGATACACTATAAAATTCTGTTTATTACCCATCTTGTTTAAAATACATGTTTTTGCGTTGGCTGGCATCCAATTCTTTTTATTGAATGCTGCAAAGTGTTAAAATTGTGTGGAATTTCCTTTCAAAATAATAGAATAAACTAGAGAAAAAGGATTAACCAATTTTATAATTAAATAATATCTATTTAATCAGGGCAACATTTAGAAAAAGTTTGTGGTATGCTAATGTTTTAAGATTTAGAACCTCAGTATTTAATTCATTAATCAGCTTTAAAAAGCATGTTCACTATCTTTAACAGGGCTTAGTCTCAGAACAATATTCTCAGTATACAGTACAATTTGTACCTTAAGTAAATAAAGAAATCTATGATTGATTGGGCAACTTTTTTGTTAGTCAACTAATATAATATAAGAAAAAGCATTTTTTCCTAACTATTAAAATAAGCTGTCTGATAGCTAGTTAATTTGTCCAGTTTGGAATTGCTAAACACATGAACAACACTTTGTAGAATTTCAGAAATGGATGTTTCCTACCCCAACCTTAGGATGCAAAAAAAAAAAAAAAATGAATGGGAACTTTTTGCACACAGAGTGTGCACTATGCACTCCTTTACTTCACACACATGGAGTGACTCCTCTAAAATGAACACCTACTGCAACATGTTCTAAAACAAAAATGTATCTTTTTCTTCAGAGGTTTTGTTTACTCCTAAGCAAATTTATGCAGATTTAACCTGATTTGATGGGTTTTTTTAGTGAATGGCATAATCAAAATATCATTTTACTCATATTGTGTATGCATTTCTTGATGCACACATATACTCACCCAAGTTTACTAATTAAACTACTCTTCAGTTAAAATACTCACTAGTCTTTTGCTGCATATTGGTATTGAATGGTCAGTTACTGTAAATGTACATATTTGGGTTATCAAATGAAAATTACCATGTGCATAACGTGTAATGTGAACAAGGATAAGTGGCATGCCTGCCAAAAAATATATATCAAGCTTTTCTTTCTGTTTTGCTTCCTAAGATTGGCAATGAAGCTTTCAGTACTCTGGGTTTCTCCTTATTTAATGAACTGTATAACAGAAATGGCAGAAAAGAAAAAGGATAAGGCATTTAAACAAATTCCCTAACAATAATGCACAAATTTTGCTATTGCTTTTGTTATTATAGCTGCCTTTAGAAAATTTGGTGCCCATTTTTTTTATTTCTCAAAATGTTTATTTTAGAATCTGTTAAAAATAATATTTTAAATAAAGGCCTCTATTTTAAGTGGCATCATCAGTGCTAATTTTTAAATCCAAATCCAAAAGAAAGTGCTAAAATTTTAAGATTGTTATCCGCGACACTATTTTATATTTCCTAATTCTCAAATGATTTTTTTTTTCTTTTTAAAGGACAACAACAAAAAACAAAAACGTAAAATGTTGGCTTCTTCACAAGAAATTACACATACTCAGCGTAAGATTCAACAAAGCAGCGGCCCTCTAAAATTATAATTTAAATTGATATGCATCTCCCCTTGTAATGCAAAGAATCTCAGGTTACTATTGGGGAAAACTAGAATTGGATACCCAACAAAATTTTAAAGGAAATCTAAAATAAAAAAAGTATTAAAAAAGTACCTGCACATGCCAAAACATAAACAAAAAAACCCAATAAATACAGAAATTATTGCACAGTTAAAAGGCTTCACAATTTTTACTGCCTTAACCAATCCTCAGGTTTAATAGAACTTTGTAGACACAGGTTATATTTAAGTGCCAAATTCTGGCACCTGCCATAGTTACACTAAGATATGTTTATGGAGGCAAGTTAGGTCAGCTTTTCTCAATTGGCAATAGTTAAACTGTACAATTTAAATGTTACCTAGACCCCTGTTTTTAACCCAGTTGGGGGTGGGGGGCTTAACTTCTTTCTGCCTGCTCAATTTTTACATCATTTGTCAGTAAGTGTTCGCCATGCCACTTTTTCATGTGTTTCTCCAGGGTGCTGTAAACACTGAAGGGCATCTGGCAAATGTCGCAGCGGTAGACCTCCTTCCCTAGCTGGCCATGCGTTTTCATATGACGTGTCAGCTTACTGCTCTGGGCACATGCATAGTTGCACAGCTCACATTTGTAAGGCCGCTCTCCTGTGTGGCTCCGGCGATGCACCGTTAAGTTACTGCAGTTCTTAAAGACCTTGCCACAGTATTCACACGTGTCACTCCGCCGTCCTTCCTTTGAACTGGGTCGACCGGGACCTGGTCCGCTGATATGAGGGGTGCTGCCTCCGCTCGCCGTCCCACTGCGCCCTGAGAGACCACCATCCAGCATATCACCTGGTGGAGTAGAGAAACGCAGGCTTCCGTTCTCTGAGGAATGCTCAGAAGAAGTTGCAAAGGGGGATTGTCGGGAGTCTGTGAATCCTAGAAATGGATCCTTCATGAAGTGCCTTGATGCTGCGTATCCTACCAGCCACTGAGAGTAAACATTTTCAGAAGGTATTATTGTTGCTGGTGGCAAGTCCAAATCTTTTTCTATCTTTATTCTTTTGGAGGAATTGTTTAAATTGGGGCTTGTGATAGGGGTGGGCTTGCGAGGGAATAGCCCTGGGAAGGGTTCACCTGGCCCAAAGTTTCTCCCATTCACTGTCCCTTCCTCAGTGCGGTCAAGTTCTCCAGCTACTGAGTCTTCATCGCCTGTGTCTCTCTGGCAAAGGTCTCGAGGGCAGAGATCTCGCTGATCTGAAGACCTTTTCATGAAGCCACCTCTTTTCTGCTTTTCAGCCAGCATGTCACTGTATTGCTGGATTGTACCGAGGCTTACATTCTCTATCACTTTTCCTAGGACGAGGGATTTTTCATCTGGCAGTGATTTGGAACCATTCTCTCGGTTACGGCTTAGTTCTGAATCCATGCTAAAGCTTGACTCAGGTCGACTTTCATTTTCGAGCTCCTCTTCCTCCTCCTCTTCCTCCTCCTCTTCTTCATTGTCATGGCCTAAAGAAGGATCACTCTCATTCCTGAAATCTGCCTCACTAGACTTTAGTCCCTCTCCAGTAAGTTCACTTGTGCCAGGCTCTGGGGAACTTGTAGCAGATAATCCATCATCGGACCTCCCTGTCATGGATCCAGCTTTGTGCATATGTGTTTTCATATGGCGTTTTAATTTGCTGGCTTGGGAACAAGCATGGTCACAGAGTTGGCATTTATAGGGCTTCTCTCCTGTGTGACTGCGCCGGTGGACAATGAGATTGCTCTGAAACTTGAAGGTTTTTCCACAAAATTCACAGGACTTACTTTTTGCCTGAGGCTGAGGAGGCGTAGTGCTGCTTGGAGGCATTGGTGGCAATGGAGGGGTGTTCAGAAAAGGAGATTTAGGGCTTGGCTGGAAAGGATTCAATAAGCGATGCATAGGGTTGCTGCGACTAGGCGAGACTGGTGGTGGGGTGGCATTGTTTCCTGCCAGTTCTCGAAGCCTTCTGGAGAAATCCATCGCTGGCGACTCAATTGCCATGGGGTTTAAACGCATGACTCTGTCAAAGGCACTAGGATGCTGGGCAACTAACCCCATTTCTTCGGCACTAAGGCGATGTGGATCCAGATGATGACGAGGTGGCGGACTGAAGAGGGGAGGTGTATTAGGAAGCCGACCTTCACCAAAGCCAGGATGATCACGCAGGATGGGACCTGTCATGCGCAAGAGACTAAAAGGGTTATTGTCGCCTAGGAAATTCATCAGCGGGGACTGTGCAACAGTCTCGGGTCCCAGAGGAGGAGGGATGGTGATGCGTGGAGTAAGGGAGCTGTTTGAAGGGCTAGTTTCCAAGTAGATGCGGAATCCATGTGTATTCTGGGCATGCTGAAGCAAGAACCAAGCGCTATTAAAAGGGTGCTTGCATGTTGTGCAAATATAGCTTGAAGGCTCATCTTTACCTGTTGAGAAAAAGGGACAGAGAAAAAGGGAGAATAATTAGAAAAGTAACCTAAAGAACTGTAAATAAACTTTCCCCCCAACAGTTGTAATGTAAACATATTTAATAAAGAGGAGGCATCTGTTCTTGCTTAACATGACAAGTACATGCCTGAAATCAATCTTCATCCTAAACTCGGTCCTAGCTTATAGCATAGAGGTTCTTAAAGTTTTAATACAAGCTTAGAAGAAACCAACTTACATTTCTCCATATTCCAATCCAAGGTTAACTCAATCACATTTAGCCTCCAGTGAAAACTGAATATTAGAATCATGTCTAAATCTGAAAAATTAATCTTATATACAAATCATTCCATTATTCCCTTTATACAAAGCTTTAAACATGCTGACGTTTAAGCTACTATAATAATTGAATGGTAATAGCTATTAGAACTGCATTTGAATTGTGTTTAATGTAACAATTATTTAATAAGAAAAGGTCAGCAATTTATTTGTCTTTTTTTAAAAAAATCCTTCTTTTTCTTTGAAAAATCCAGAATATAGTTTTGAAAGTTCCTAGAAAGTTTTATCAAAGGCAGTGTAGGCAACCTGTAACTCAACATTCATGATTTTACAAAGTATAAAATGGAATACTGGACATACAGGGCAGATTTGTTATCATTATTTAAAATGTGAATTCCTCCATTGTGAAACACTAATTCTGATAAATTCCTAGGTATTCCACCTTGATTTTTTCAAAGCAGCTGTTTTATGCAGAAAAAAATAACATTTTCTAATCCTATTTTTTTTTATTCCCAGCAACAGCAAACAGAAGTGGTAGATCAGGAGAATATCATGTTTCTTTCCCCCGCTGACTTCTGCTTTACTAGAAGATAATACATACACACCATAAAAAAGAAACATGGCAACATGATCAGACATACTAACTGCTAATGGTACATGGGCCCTGACATTTAATTATTTTGATCATGGGTACTTGCCCTGAATATGACAAGACAGAATAAATGAATGTGAGCCAGTTCATGAATGAAACAGCAAACTGTCTTACTCTCATATACAAGCTGGGAGGGAAGCTAATCAGTAAGTAAACCAGACAATTTAAGCACACAGATGCCACTACTTCCCAAAGTGTTAGCTATATTAAGAATTAAGGTGTACTAAGAAATCACAAATGGGTGGAGGGATATTCATGCCTTGAGAATATAATACTATCGTTGTCCCTTTTCCCTCCCCAATTTTAATAGCGGACAAATGGCCATAGAAATGCTGGCACTTCCAAATCTATGGTAGGGCTTTGGAACAATATGAATTTCAACTATAGCTTTCCAGAAGCAATTAATATTGGTGTTATAGTCCAAAATGTAAGAAAGGCTTCTTAATCCTAGCAATTGAGGCATTTGAAAGAGAGAAGGTGTTTTATGCCAATTCTGAGGTTGATTCAACAGTCGGTGCTCCTATTATTATTACTACTCAGAGTTAAATATTTCTTTCTTCAAACTAAATGTGAAAAAAAGTCCAGACCGTTAGTGCTTCTTAAAAACACAATGGTAGCATAAAAAGTGACAGAAATCATAGAGGTATATTAAAATTTATAGTATATTCTGTCAAAAAGCTGTTTTAACAATACATTTTGCTTCAGCTTACCAATGAATGGATTTTAACAAGCCCTTTTTCTGAAATGTGATCTAACGGCAAATCAAGTACACAATCTTACAAAGCCACATGGCTTCAAAAGAATGAATGTTCCGCTTCCTTAAACTGATTTTATACAGCTAATTATTTTTTATTTATCAATAATAATTTATACCACTTCCCATGCAAATATGACTTGAAGCAGTTTACAAATAAAAATTATACAATAAACTAAAGCACTATAAAATTATCTTAATTAAAATTGGGGTGTGCGTAGAGAAAAGCAAAGCAGAAATCCTGAATGAAAAGATACTCTTCAATTGGCACCTAGAAATGTTGGCTGAATACTCGTGGCCGAATGAGTCTTTCATTTTTAAAATCATCAAAAAAATTTACTACCGGATACAAGGCAGATTCCTGCAAAATAGCTGTCATATTGTTTTGAACTAAAAGACTAAGACCGATTCAATCAAAATAGTTTCATAATGGCAATTCTCTAGCCATTGGCATTTATTTCCTGCAGGTGAGGGTTTTTTAAAAAGCATATACTGTACATTAAAAATTCACCTTTTTGAAATGCAAAAGTTTCACTTCTGCTTCCCTTTCAAACCTCACTTATTAATGTGTGTCCAATATAAAGATATTGGTATGAAAATCTAATGTTGATAAAAATAGGCCTTCTTTCTTTTCATTTCCAAGGCCCCAAATGTTTTTTGTTCAGCAGCCCCTGTTCACAATGCTAAGAGACTGACTGGGGCTCCCCAACTACCAAGGTTGTGACAGATTCATTTTCAAGGGTTTTTTTTTCCTCTACTTTTTCTGCCTGCTTCACTTTTCACAACCCTCAAAGGCTCTCCTTAGATTTTCCCTTTATTTTATATGAAGTTCTGTTTTAAATAAATAAATAAATGAATAAATAAAATGTTCATTTCCATATTATCACTTCATGGTTATCTTGCCTCAAAATCGCCCTGAGCAGTGTAAATGCTCACTTTTAAGAACAGAACAACGTCAAAAACTCTTTGAAGATCCACTCTGAATATTTTTATATGCTAAAACTTGCCAAGTATTTTTAAAATGCTCAGATGGTCAGATAAAGTGATTGCTATATAGTTGAGGCACAATGTCTGCTTTGGGGGGAAAAAATGTGCCGTAAGGTTAGTTTCAATGTGTATCTAAGTTGTCTAGCTTGGCTTTGCATATTATACGTAAGTGGGAAAAAGACATTTGAGTCAATTACATTCTTTATTGTCACTAAGGGTGAAATAAATGTTATGGTGTGGAGGGCAATGTTCTATTCAGTTGGTCTAAAAGGAGTATTCCATTCTTTTGCTCCATTTATCTATTTTCCTAACATTTCACACTTAGCATTCTAGGTCCACTGAATGCAATCAATATTGCTAACCCTAAGGTGCCCATTTCTCCACACTTTGGTGTTCCTGGAAGACAGATACTTTCCTCTTGTATACCAATGGTACTCTACTACATAAGGTTTTATATTGTGAGCAGAAGTGTGCTACTTGAATAGACAATATTTCCTGTTCCCATTATACATTACTCAACTTCTAGCACATGGCTATGAGAAAAAGGCAGTACTCCAACAGGTTAAACTTGAAGAAAATTCAATTTATACTTCTTTCTGCTTCCTTGCTTTGTTCAAGCTTATTTCTTTTATTGCTATTACTTTTACAATAAATTTGTTTAAATAATGAAGAACATCATCATTACAATTCACAAATAAATTAATTCCTTTGTAATTTCCATCTGCATTTAGACTGTGAAAACTGTCTAAATGCATGTATAGCCTACTTGTCCCCCTACAAGTAGACTATAATAATATTACAGTAACTTTAGTAACAATACTACTTGTATTTTGCAACACATAATAAAGAACCATACATCTACAAGTGACTACAAAGTAACACAATCGTGTATGAAGTGCTATGCAGGACTGATATTACAAATCCTAAACTTAATGTTGATATTATTTTGATTCAGAATTTGGTTACAACAGCAAGCAGGGCTAAACAGGAGCAGCATAAGGTCTATTATCTCATATTTAATCAGCAATATTCTGAAGGCCATTTTCAAGAAGGGTTAGACTTCCAATATAATTCTGCAAAATGGACTACTAGCAAATTACAAATGGAAGGTTAGATTAAACCCTCTGGACTGGAGGATGGACTGTGTTTATCAATTTGATTGACAATAACAATGGATACTATTTTTTTAACTTTATTATATTTAAGATTTTTTACTTCTATGAATCAGATTTCAGATTTATTGATAAAAATATTTGTTTATGTATATTTGACAAATATGTACTATTTTTCAGGGGGGAAACCAGGACATTCGACTAATTGCTTAGGGTGATAATGCCACACTGTTTCAAAAGATATAGTCTTGTGCTATTATGATGCCCTTTTGAATAAAACTTGTTAGATTTATATCACTCCATTCCTCTAGAAGCTTAAAGTTCCCTACACAGCAGTCTCTCCTCCAATTTTTTCCCTCAACAATCCTGTTAGATAAATTGGATTAAAAGAGAATAAGCTTCCATGGCAGTCTGATCTTGAACCAGGGACCCCTTAACAACTACACCATACTAGTTATCATAAACTAATTATCTCCGATGCATTAGTTTTGCAGATGATCATATTATTTTGAATTACATTCTAGCAGTATTAAAACATAAGGACAAAGGAAATAGTAATTGTGGGCACTTAGCTTTGAACAAAGCTCTCTGTCCTCAATCAATTTACCTCTTCTCATTTTTAAACTAACATTCTATTGACAGCAGTGTCAATGGTAAGTTTATTTACAAACTAGATAAACTATTCTATATTTGATTTTTTCACTTTTTTATTTCTTTGACAAACTTACTTAAATGTAAACAAATTAATTGTATAGTATATGAACATATGCCCTGTATTAACAGAATAATGTATGACTATTCGTTTATTTTTTTTTCCTTGCAAAAATAATAAAAATAATTTTAAAATGAAATAATTTCTTCACATAGCTCATATCAGCTCCTTATTCCAAAGCATTTTTACACAAAATTCACTTTTGGTATATAAGTATTCTAAATGATTTGCTACAACACTACTTAGACTTCTAATAAATGTATCTCATTAGATTAAATAATGAGTGTTGAGTATCCCATAGCTTAAACCTATACAAGTAATTAATTTGTACATTTGTTGAACCTACTGGTCTATTTTGAAACATATAATTTTCCTTAAAATAATTGTTCTCTTCCTTATTCTGTGATGGCTGGCATTATGTGCAAAACCTGAATGCATTAAAAAGGTAAGCAATCAAAGCAAAGCACATCCACAGCTTAAGACAGGGCTTCCCCAAACAGCTGTTTCTTGCTGTGGTTTTGTCCTGGGCTGGAAACAAGTTTTTTTTTTCCAATGGACACTCCACAAAGAATTCTGGACAAATTCCATCCTTTGACGTATCTTTAATTTCTATCTTAGGCAATCATTTTTGGTGTTTGTGGGGGCTGGGAGCTGCTAATTCTTGCTTTATTCTGATTTAAGTCCTTGATAGTCCTTGTTTTATTCTGGTTCTGTCTCCACTTCACTAAACCTAGATACACAAGCAATCAAACTCTTGCAGACAAAGATCTGTTTATATTAAAGATAAAAAAGTTGGGGAGTTTAGTTCCTGGTGGCTAGTTAATAATACTAATTGCTTTATAGGATTAACATAAACAAGCAAGCAATATGGCTTCAAACTCAATTCAAACTATGTGGCTACTGTTTCTCTTAAAAGTTAAGCTTCATTTAAATCTGTGGTTCTTTACAATGAAAAGTTATAACATTACGTAAGGTTTAACATAACATATATAAAAATTATTACTAATTACAGTTAGTAATTCTAAACCAGATCTGGTTATGTTTTTGATTCAAAAGATGGAAGGTCTATTGGACAAGGAAGTAGAGTATCAACATTGTGAATATTCTTCAACTATTTGCAACAAAAGAGATGGCTATGAGCAAGCATTAGGATGCAATATGTAGAAAAAGCAACGGCCATGTAGAATTCTCCTGATCTATTTCCAAATTTAAAGTCTTAAACAGGAATTTGCTTTCCCTTGCTTATATTTCATAAACAAAACACAGTAGTTAACATATTTCTACCAATGTATAAAAGTATTGATATACATAGGATCAGTTTGCAGAATTCATGATGCTTTAAGAATTGTTCAGGATTGAAAAAGGATAGGGGGAAATTTCAGGAAACTATCCTACAATGGCTGAGGTATGAACAGTTATATATGAGACACAGTGGCACAGTAGTTAAGAGTGCAGTACTGCAGACTACTTCTGCTGATTGACTGCAATTTGGCAGTTCAAATCTCACCAGGCTCAAGGTTGACTCAGCATTCCATACTTCCGAGGTCAGTAAAATGACGATCCAAAATGTTGGGGGTAATATGCTGACTCTGTAAATCGCTTAGAGAGGGCTGTAAAGCACTGTAAAGTGGTATATAAGTCTAAGTGCTATTGCTATTGAAATATCTCAGAAATATGTATGATTTTATTAAGGAAAAATGGGGAATCAAGATTTGTAATGGAAAAAATATTGGTAAATCTGAGCATCTGATTTGGAAAATGTTAAAAAAAATATGTCAGGTAATCTGGTGTAGTAGATAAGACATCAGGCTAGAAATTGGGCATTATAGTCCTTGTTTTAGGCATAAAGCCAGCTGGGTGACCTTGAGCCAGTCTTCTCTGTCAGAACTAGGAAGCAGGCAGTGGCAAACCACTTCTGAAAAAGCTGCCAAGAAAACTGCACATACTAGTCCAGGCAGACACCAAGAGTCAACACTGACTCAAAGGTGTACACAAATGCACATACAAATACACAGTAAAAAGTATGGTAGATGGGGTTATATTAAAACAGCTTTTTAACAGATCTTACCAACATAGAAGGGTATAGGAAATGAAATCAAAGTAAGTGATGCCCATAGGTGGAGTAATTTCATAGACTTAAATGACTGATTTTGGCACGCAGGCAGCCCTCAACTTACAACCATTCAGTCAGCACTCATTTGAAGTTGTGACAAAAGTGACTTATAACTGGTCCTCACACTTACCACCAATGTAGCATCCCCATGGAAATGTGATCAAAATTTGGACACTTGGCAACTGGCATGTCTTTATGGCAGTTACAGCATTCTGGGGGCAATGTGAACTCAATTTATGACCTTCCCAGCTGGCTTTTGATAAGCAAACTCAATAGGAGAAGCCAGTTTTGCTTAATGGCCAGGTGATTCACTTAATTCATTCAACAACTGTGGCAAAAAAGAAGGCTGTAAAATTGGGCAGGTTACATTTAACAACAGCTTTGCTTGGCAATGGACGTTCTGGTCCCTTTTGCGGTCATAACTCAAGGACTACTTCTATTTGTAAGAAATAACAAGCCTTGAAGAAGAAAACATTATTTATAAGATGCTCACTATTAATGGACGACTTCTCAAAGCAAGATTTTAATTTCTAATAACACTATTTCACTTATAAGAGCTGGATTGGAAAATTATTTTATCACCATTGGAATTGTTATCTCTTTCTCTCACTATCTGTTACTAAATTAAATCAGAGACAGAGCAGACCATTCTGCCCTAGACCAAAACAGAAGGAAGAGTTTACACTGGAAACAATCCAGCTTCCTTGCTGTCAGTCCTTTACTGGACTTCTAAATGTTTACAATGCTTCTTCTTCAGTAACTCTGAATTATACAATGAACAAAGATATTCTGAATGTAAACATGCACTGGACTGCATGTCAACACAGCTATGCCGTAGTAATGTATGTGACTTCCATTTCAGTTTTTACTAAGTAAATTAGGTTGAATTATAATAAAATTCAATATATTACTAATAAAATATAAACTAATACATATATTATTAACTAATAAATATAAACTGACATGCAATTTAGGACTCATTAACATACGAGCAACACATGCATTTTTTTCCCTATGAAGGCCAATATGCCAATTCCATTCCGTCAGTAGCAATATCTTGATCTGAAGAACAAGCCAGTCATTACTGGGAGATCAGGGACTCACATAGAATCACTCTAAGCATCAGAAAAAATACCGATGCTCATTTAGATTTTCACCAAGTGCATAGAAACTGATCATGGACAAAAAATTCTCATGTTGAGGGCGGAACAATTTTAGATAGAAAATTCTGTCTTTAGATAGAAACAAATCAGCATCGAAGTTTGACTGGTCTTGGCAAGATACTGATCTCTACTGTCCTCAAGTAATCACCCAGAGATTGACTAGAGAGAATAAAAATCATTAAACAAGTGCATAAATATATCCATCTTATTTTACAAATTAATAACACACTTAGCAATACCAAATTTTCAGGGTGCTCAGCCTACTGTCCTCTCAGTTCTGCTTCCAACCCTCTAGAATAACTGGATGCCCCCACATAGGTGATGACAGAACCTTAGCCAGCATTATGAACATCTATCACTTTTTTTTGAGAACCTTGAGTACAAAAACATTATGCAAGTTTGCTACATAATCTACATTTCCCATATGATCTAAAAATAAAAGAATTGTGAAATTCATTATATACTCATTGATACCTATGATCAATATGAAAAACCCGAAAATGCTCTTTTCTTTCAGAAAGGAGAAAGGAGAAGGTGGCGGGTGGCGGGTGGCGGGTCAATAAGGAGAAAAGTCTATTCATGAAAAAAAAAAATTAATTCAATTTTAGTTTATATGTAATGTTGATGTCATAATTTTAATTTTTACCTGTACACCGCCCCGAGTCCCTTCGGGGAGAGGGGGCGGTCTAGAAATCTAATAAAATAAATAAATAAATAAACCAAGTAATATTTAAGTTAACCCCTTGCAGTCCACCATTTCAATCAAATCCACATAATTCATAAATGCTTTAATTACTTAAAAAAAAAACAAAGGTAGGTTTAAAACAAATATATTGTACTGCAGTTGACAGAATATGGATGTATAGATAGGTTAGAAATCGGCTTCAGAAAAATAGAAACATTATTAATTTAACAAAAAAAAACCCTCACATTAATATAAGATAGAAAAGATCTGTCTATTAGTGGAATGAAAAGGCCATAGGATATACCCATGGCAAGGTGGGTTTTTATATAACACCACATTTAATGCTTTTGAGAAGGTTTTTCAAGGACATTTTAGGCTGCCTCTTTTTGCATAAGACATTCAAATACATTTCAAGTACTTTCAACCCTTGTTACATTGTATGAAATAAACTGGCAATTTTCCTTTAAAATCTAGCTCCTACACAGTAATTGTCTAAAAGCTGGAGCAAGGTTTTTTTTTCCCTTCTACTTTTTTTCTCTGTTGTTTCTAGAAGAGAATTTTGAGATGCTGATGTTACAAAACTGAATTTCAGGACAGAATAATTCCATAGTTTGGAAGTCAAGAGAATGGACGGTAATATTGAGAAAAATGATATAAAGCACATTTACATCATTCACTTTTAAAAGTGAATTTTAAAAAATGACATCAAAAGATAAGAAACAAATCTGACATAATATATCTCCTTGACCGTACATGGGTGAATATATATTTTAACATGATATATACTGGGGTATATTAGATATCTATTCCTAGTTTGTAAATGAATGTGCTTTTATTTTAATTCATTGCTTTAACAATTATGAAGTCATTATTTTGGCTTCTTCAAATCCACAAAATCTCCACTTTCAAGCAAAAGGAATATTGTAAGGGCTGTAAATCTTTTTTTAATAGAATGTACATTAAAGTATGAGGAGATAATTGATGTTATAGAGAGCCTGGATGTTGAATTATATAGGTTATCTAATACAAAGGGGACTCATTATTGAAGCACTACAAACAAGTAGTAATGTATGTATATTGTTCAGAGTGGCATTATTGCAAAAGTGTTCAGGTCCACAGAGATTTATAAAACACAAGAAAACAGCAGACATGTTCTTGTAAATTTGTCTCATTTGCTTCTGAAGTTAAGGGTCCCTTGATCTGACTTTGCAATAAAAACCTTCTAGAGTTTTTGGAGAACATTTGAATATTTAAATGGTTCACAATGGTACAAAAAAACTGCTTTTGTATATTTTAATGAGGTTTAGAGATTATTCTATTTTTCTCTTGTCTCATTATATGTTTCATTATATGTTTATGATGGAAGATACTGTATATATTTCAGTGAGAAAACAAAAAATAATTCCATAAGCAGCACTGTTTGAAGTATCTGCATATCGTTTATAGTATGGATGATCAAAATAAGTGATTTTTCAACCCTTCAAAGAATGCTATTCAACTGGTCATAGAAAATTAACAGAGTAAAATTCGACTTTAATTTAAAAAATATGTTTTCTAATAGCTACTTGTTTCTTTGTTAATTTTGTGGCTATATTTTGCCTTCAATATCCCGAAGAAAAATGAGATGATACTGCACTTTATGTGGTTGAAGATAGAGTTTTTCTCCTACTCCGAACACCACAGTCTGTTCAGGTTAACCAACTGCAGTGTTAGAATAACTCCAGCTGACTTGTCACAGAATACAAAAGTCATCGGCGACTGAATGTTCTTTTCTGCACCGCAATTAAGACGAATCAATACGACGTGCCACAAATGGTATTTTACTCTCAATAAGAACTCGGGCTGAGTTTATTCAGAATATTTTAGCGCTTCCCCAGGGGATTTTGGTCCGACGCAGATGGCAAATAAAGTACTCAGCCTAGGGCTAGAGCACATTATGCTAATTCTAATGTCAGATGTACTTTAATATACAGCTCTATTTAATCACCCCATTATTTCACATTTCCATATGAAAAAACCTGCGGCACTTCTGCAGAGCTTTCACTCTGCGACAATGCCAGCTTCCTTCAACTAGCTCACTGTGAAATGGGAGGGGGATGCAAAAAAAGAGAGAAAGGAAGCTTGGTCATTCTAGCCAGTCAAAATGCTACAGTTTCAAAGTTGCAACGTTCCTGAATTTAAAGTGGATTGCTCAATATAATTAGCAAAATTGCTCTGCTAGGATGCTGATGAACATGCACGCAAACTGAGGAAGTGCTATTTGGAGTTAAAACACAAAACAACCCTTTCCCTCACCATTCCATATGTGCATGCGACATACACACACATCAAAAGCATATGCAAAGGAGGGAAAGGGGGGAAATGCTGTCACACTGCAATGCAACCAATATTCACAACACTGTCGCTATCAAAAATGCCAGGGTTCTTGGCTTTGCAGCTTCTGTTGCTTGACATGGCTGGCACAGCTGCCAACCTACAGATGTCTCAAAATAAAACCAACCTTCTTCCTCTACCCAGCTATACAAAACTATAATAATTAAAGTAAAAACTGTAAATCTTCAGCAATGATCATTATTCTTTTCTACTACCTCCATCCTCTTACTTCAAAAATAACTGGTTGCCGTGAGGTAACTTCACCTCAAAGCCCAGTTGATTGTTAAGACCAAACTGAAAACCCAGTATTCAAAGTGAAATTAACGATTTTTCTCCATCCCCCGCCCCCATTCCGCTACACAATTTGTTTGCATACCGATCTAAGGATGGAATATTTCAGGTCACTTAATGAGGATTAGCTGTTCCTTAACCACCCTGATGTAATCACAAAATAAAGCGGAATAGTTAAATGGCGGGGTCCCCCTCCCAGGCTAACCTTTCAAATGTATGAAGTGGGGATTCTAATCCATGTTATCGATTGTGAGCACAAAACAGCAAGGTGTTCATTACTCTGGAGGAGCTGATGCAGAATACAACAGTGGGGTATTATGTATGTGGAATAGCAAGAGACATAAAGCGGGGAACGTGACTCTTATCCTCACACGGTGGAACAATTAAGTTAATTACTCCATAATCCTGCTTGTTAATACAAGCCTCCATGGTCTGTTGCATTATATTGTGAATCAAATTCCTAAAATCAAGATGATCTGGCTATAGAAAATATGAACAGCACAGTTTTGGTAATAATGACAAGCTAACTAGAACTTCAATATTTCATATATTTACTTATTTGTAATCATCAATGGAAAAATAATCCAAGGCAAAATAACTAGATTGCCTACATCCGTGATGGCGAACCTATGGCACGCAAAGCCATCTCTGTGGGCATGCGAGCTATCGCCCAGGTCAGATGTACTGCACATGTGCGCATATCTCTGCCGGTATGCTGATTTTTGGGTCTCTTTTGGGCCGCCCTGGGTCCTTTTGGAGAAGGGCGGGATATAAATCAAATAAAACTCAAACTCAAATATGCAATGCCCCACCATCCCCATTTGGGTGCTAGCAGGCTTCCTTGAAGCCTTGTGGGGCCAAAAATTGGGGGGAGCGGTGTCCCCATACACCCCATTTTGGTGCAGGCCTCCCTGAAGCAGGCCTCCCTGAAGCCTCCTGAGGCCAAAAATGGGGCATACGGGTATGGAGCCCCTGTTTTTGGTCCCAGGAAGCTTTAGAGAGGCCTGCTAGCAGAAAATGGGGGTCACGCGTGCATGCGTGGAGAACATAGGGGATGGGCATGCACACGGAGGGCATTGCATTATGGGTGTCAGCATGCACATACCTTTTCAGCACCTGAGGGAAAAAAGGTTCGCCATCCCTGGCCTAAATAATGGAGAGCTATAATGTTGCATCCTTGTACTGTTTCTAATATATAAACAGGACAATGAGTGCACTTCCTTGTTTATTTGTTTTTTATTTTGAATTTGGCGCTGCCCAACTCCAGAGGGATTCTGGGCAGCTCATCGTAAAAACAGAACACAATACAATAACAAATAAAAAATACAATACAAGAAATGACAGAATGGCAGTCTACTAACATCAACACAAAAAGAAAACATATAAATTATCTTTAATAAGTGGGATTCTATTCATCCTATGCCCAAACCTGGAAGAACAGCCAGATCTTTAAGGAAGGCATGTCCAATCTATGACCTGCATGCGGCCTTGGACAGCTAGTATTACAGCTCAAGATTGTAAACATTTAACATTATATGGATCATATAATGTCATATTTGATTAATTATATTATATATGAAACCCATGACAATTCCTCTTCACTCAATGTGGCACAAGCAAACCAAAAGGTTGGACACCCATGCTTTCAGGCCTTCCTAAAGGCCATAAGAATAGGAGCTGTCTAGACTTCATCACTGCAGAATATAGTGATTGATAGATGACATTAAGTGGACCCAGCATGCACCAATGTGATCAGCTCTTATCGCCTGGACAGAAACTGCAGGACATAGGTTGTCCCTTAAATAACCAGTTAGGCATTAAAGGTGATAAACAGCACCTTGAATTACACCCAGAAGCAATGTGGCAACTAGTGCAACACTGTTTTCTGTGAATTACATTAATTGTTCTGTTTTCTCCACTCTGGAATGAGATAAATTAGGTCTTGACATTCTATGTGACTTCCTTTTAGATATCTAAGGAGTGATATTATTGGCCCTCATATTCATTTTTTCTGAAGACTAAATATCTGCAGCTCCTTCAATATCTTTCCCAGTATTTAGGGTCTATTATCCTTGCTGCCCTTTTCTGAAACTTCTGAAAACTATTTCTCAGACTAACACTTACATTATGTGTCCAGATCTGGACACAGTAGTTGAAGAAATACAAGACAAGCTGGACTTGTTGAAGGCGATCTCCGAGATTTGGACACGTGAACAGAAGAAGAAAAAATATTACGAATGCTCTGATTTGAAAAAAAGAAAAAAGGTGCAAGCCTTAGATTCAATAACAGTTCACTTCTCAAAAATTTCTAAATAATTCATGTTTAAACCAATTCTAAAATTTGCCATTTTCAAAAATCATGGCATGGGAAGCAGCTGCTTAAGCAACACATGCTTGGGATATACAATCAGGCTTTGCCTGCTTCAACAAGGATTTGGAATAAAGTCTTTGGCTCTCGTGCAAACACAGCCCCTCTCTGCCACATTTTAAAGCAGGCTGTTTTTTCAGGCTTTTCCATGAGCCAAAAAAAAAGGTGAGGATGGGTTTTTTTTGCAGCCCTAATCTCAATGTATTTGTTGCTGTATCTTGAAGTCTATATTTTGCTCACTGGGTTGATATGTATTGCATTATTGACCAAAAGGCTATCGATATTCACTTGGCTTTCATGTAACTACCTCAAGATCCTCAATCTTGACTATATTCACAGCCACTCAATTTGCATGAATATGCGATGCAATAATTACAAGAAATTGCTTTTTTCCAGTTTTTTCCCTTATAAATAAAAACAATGGTCTAGTAAATGAAGAATGTCCAATAGGAAGATGTTGACAAGTGCAAAGATTTCATATTTTTATCAAAACAGCTGTATAAATTGATATGGAATAATAGTAATACTAAAGTCTCCTGCCTAACTTGATGGTTAATACCCATGTCATTTTGGGCAACAAAACAGAAGTGCTTTGTCACTGCCATTTCCCAATAAACAAAATATATATTATATATATGAATACAAATGTATCCATCAATTTTTTCAGGATATGCAATTTATGCAAAGTAGAGTCAAATAGCAAGAAATAATATAACTAGACAAATAGCAAGAAATAATATAATAGTAAAAAGAAAAGGAAATACATCTAATTTAAACTAATTCCATTAACTGTATACCACAATACCTTTCTATCCTTTGTCCACATACTCTTCATACACTACCTTTCATTTTTTGAATTGTTCTCACCTCCTTTCAAGGAAGAGCCATACAACTATGACTTTCTCAGTCATCTTCCTTCATAACAGATTCACTCTTCCTTCATATATATTTACTTCGTGATTCAAACCTTGTTTTGGAAAAGAAATTCAAATGCCACACTAACTCTGTACCCACAATAATCTGAATCATGAAAGCAATAATATTCCTTGTGACACTCCATGGAACTGAAAGTTGGATTTTGAAAAGGAGAATATAAATATTGACACTTTGGAACACTATGGGAAAGACTCCTGAGAATATTATGGACACCCAAGAAAATGGATTAA
Source organism: Rhabdophis nuchalis (assembly GCA_039707465.1). Taxonomy (NCBI): domain Eukaryota; kingdom Metazoa; phylum Chordata; class Lepidosauria; order Squamata; family Natricidae; genus Rhabdophis; species Rhabdophis nuchalis. Next base: position 59,607,623 of record CM077643.1, on the reverse strand, counting down.
TCTGCAGTGGTGCTGAGAGGATCACTGGAAGACCTAAATGTCCAGGCTAGGGATAGATTATCATGGAAAAGATCTGTGAAGTCACTAGGAGTCAAAAACAACTTGATGGCACATGATCAATCAATCAAATCTCATTAACAGGGCACTTTGTTTCTGTTTGAATCGTGAAACAGGGCAGTGTGAAGTAGTGTCATCTATAGGTAAAGGTAAAGGTTCCCCTCACACATATGTGCTAGTCGTTCCCAACTCTAGGGGGCGGTGCTCATCTCCATTTCAAAGCCAAAGAGCCACCGTTGTCTGAAGACTTCTCCATGGTCATGTGGCCAGCATGACTCAATGCTGAAAGTGCATGGAATGCTGTTACCTTCCCACCAAAGATGGTCCCTATTTTTCTACATGCATTTTTACATGTTTTCAAACTGCTGGGTTGGCAGAAGCTGGGACAAGTTCGAACTTCCAAACTGCCAACCTTTCTGATTGACAAGCTCTGCATCTTAGCCACTGAGCCACTGCATCTTTTTAAGTGTCATCTGTAGTGGGACTCAAAAGCAGGTCTTATTTGTCCTTAACCCTGCCCCCGCCTCCCCGAGATCCAGAGAGGCTCCCATTCTGATTATGTTCAGGCACTGTTCTGTTCTCCAAGTGATGTTTAAGCTGCATTTGGATGAAGGGGTCAAGGTGCTGGTTAAGTCATATTGGATGGTTTGGAAATTTTATGTTTGTCTTTAAGCCACTCGTGATCTCTTTTTTTAGTCCTTTTTTACTATTTAATTTTAAGACCCAGAGTCATTGGGAGCCAGGTGGCCTATAAATTGTATTCATAAATTATCTCCATATGACCAAGTTATCAAACAACCTCTTTCATATTGCTACTCACTTTTGTAATCTGCAATCATTCATTCTTGAGCTTATCTTTTGTTTTGCCACACCTGCTTCTTAAATTCCCCATTCTTACTACATTCAACTTGCTTTTATCCTCCTGAACTACCAACTCTCATATCTGTAAAAAAAACATGTAAAGCCCAACTTCATTTATTTGTCCCTTAATTTTGAAATCATTCTCTTTGTTTCATATAATCTAATGTTTGCTTTAATGTATTTGCTACTATAGCACTAATATAATATTGCCATTTCAGGTCAGGAAGCAACTATTTAAAAAAAATCTACACAGCTGACAGTTAATTGTCATATTTCTCTAATGACGTTTTCTGTATAATCTCAAAGTCTGTATACATTATTAACCAAGATTTATAAATCACCATCAGTACAATCAATATACGGTATCTATTTATTCAGAAATAAGAAAAAAATAATTAAGCAGAGTTCATTTATAGAACTTATTTTTAATGCTATTTTAATTGTTTTTTCTCTTTTGTAAACCAGACATTTTAAACCCAGTATTTTTGGTTGTAATATTTCTGTATCAGATTTGATATCTTTTGGACATAATTTATATATTAAAAAAACTTTGTTGCTGATATTTTGTAGCTACTAATGTCAGGCCCCATTCTTCAAAAATTGCTTTAAGTATTTCTAATGTTATAGCATCTTGTATAATTTCCTTCTTTTTTCTTTCTTTTTTTGCTTGAAATCTTCAGTATCCTCTAATGTCTCACGTTTGAAATTTTAAATCTCAAATTATTTTTATGAGAGACAAAAGATTCTGGTTATCAAGATATGCTGTTTATTTTATTTAAACTATTTGCAAAATCTTTTAATAAATGTCTCAATTTTCAAACTTGTCTGGATCATGCTTTAATTTCTAATTCTTTACGTTCTTAAACTCATAATTTTTCTTTCTTTCCAAGGATCTCCAAATAGATTTAGAATAGCAAACAAGCAATTTTTGATTTTGAAAATCAAAGTGGAAATATAAAAAATATGGATTGTAAAATAAGGGTTCTGGGTATACAAAAGAAAATGGTTAAAGCTTTGACAATCAAATTGGAACAAACCAAGGCAATGATCTGAATAATGACTGGTTTATGACTTTCTGAATTAATGAAAAAGATTTGTTGAAGCCTTGAAGACTTTGCAATGAGAAAATTGTATGAGTTTGCTCCCTAGTCTTTATATATTCCTACTTTTCCTATGCAACTCAGTTTACTGATAACCTTAGAAATAACAATTATGAATTAAGTAGCTACTGTAGCAAAAGAAAAAGATCCTCAAAATGGAAGTGGTAGAATTGTTCCTTACATGTAGCCACATCACGGTACGTTATACTTTCTTTTTTTTTAAATCCTGCAAATTTATTTTAATATTACTTTGGTCAATCTTCTCTTGTAAGGTATGATGAAAGAATAAGCACTTTTAAAGCTTTTGAAAAATGCACTGCCTGAAATTATTTTTAGAACAATTTCTGTAGCATTGCTTCTGAGTTGTAGAAACACTCCAAATCAGAAAGTCAATTTTTCTTCTATTTGCAGAAGTGTGCTGGTTTTCACTGGAAAGGCGCCTGTGTTTTGTTTGGCTGCTGTTCACATACAGCTTTGGCAGGCTTCCCTTGGAGTGCTTACAGTGGATATTGCTCTCACATACAGTAGCATTCCCGTTTTAAGCATCCCAGCCACCCATTTTCTAAAGAAAGAAAGAAAGAAAGAAAGAAAGAAAGAAAGAAAGAAAGAAAGAAAGAAAGAAAGAAAGAAAGAAAGAAAGAAAGAAAGAAAGAAAGAAAGAAAGAAAGAAACTTTTTTGAGTGACTTTCTCTAATGCAGCAGCAAAAGGGGATAACCAAGAGTCATGTCCATCTTATCAAAAACACCTTTAAATGGAAAAGAATTGTTTTAGCATATAGCCATAATACTGAAAACTTTTATACAGAAAGAGTAAAGCAAGAAAAGGAAGTACACCAAGCACACTGATAGCGTCAAATCAATAAGACAGTAGATGCTAGGATTGCACGATATTTCAAATCCAGAAAGTTTACAGACCAATGAGATGCTAACTGTGAACCTGCCACCAAAAAAAAACAAAACTATATGGCTAGTTACTTTGAGTGTTCCAAATTACATGCCTTCCTTAAACAACAAGAAAGTAAATCAACATTACAAGAAAAAGGAAACAGTATCTGCACCCTTCTCTAAATTAGGGCCTAAACTACTTGGCTACATATATTCTCTTCTACTGAAACTATAACTTCCATTATATCTAATCAGCAAAGCAAACTTTCAATCTTTCTTCCCTTTTGTTTCCAGAAATATTATAATTCCTGGTTTTCTTATTAGCACCTGCTGCATCTTGACTTTCTTTATGACATCGGTTTGTGGAATAGTAGCTTAAAATTACATTTTATTTTCCAATGTTAAATTTGCAATCATCTAGAAAATGAGAATTAAGAGATTGAGAATCCCTGAAAAATGAAAAGGTGCTTAAGCTTACTCCCAGCAACTCTTATCAGCAATATTAAAAGCTTTTAGTAACCCTGGAAAATATTGCTATAAATTATTTTAAAAGCATACTAGTGCACACACGACCCATATCAATGTTACATGCAAGGTCCAAAGGCAAGCCTACTTCTGCAGACTTGCCTAATCATATAACTGGATGCTCTACTATCTATAAAATCTTCAATGAATTTCGAGGATCTATCTCAAATCCACAGGGCTTTGAAATTGTCTTTCCTCAGGGATTTGCCTCCATATTAACATTTCTACTAATAACACTGCCTTGTATCACTGATCCTGAACTTCTGCAGGAATGCCAATGGGACCACATCATCTTCATGTATTCGTGGCCTTTCTCTCTCACAAGGGAAAAAGGAAACACCAAAGAAGACCACCTCCTACCACATACCTCCCTCTGACCAGTCCGCTCCCACAGATAGGGCCTTCTCAGGGTGCCGTCGGCCAGTCAATGCCGACTGGCGACTCCTAGGGGGAGACCCTTCTCTGTGGCAGCTCCTGCCCTCTGAAATGACCTATCCCCTGACCTATGTACAATCATGGACCTGCGCCTTTTTCACCGAGCCTTGAAAACCCATCTATTTCGTGCGGCCGGCCTGGCATAGTTTTAATTTGTTTTATTAGGGTTTTATAATGGTATTTTAGAGAAGGCCCACTGTTTAATTTGGTTTTAGAACTTTTAGCATATTTATTGGATTATTGGATGTTTTATTGTGGTTTTTTATTATCGCCTGTTCACCGCCCTGAGTCCCGCAAGGGAGATAGGGCGGTATATAAATGTAATTAAATAAATAAATAAGAAACAAGACCCAGCCGATGTGCTCCAAAATAGAGGACAATGGCAAATAGTTCTATAGTCAGCCATTTCATTTTCGTATGGAGAAAGTGAGCTTTGGATGAAATGGAAGACAGAAGAGAACACCTACCATAAAGACATCCATAATCAAAGAGTAAGTTGTATAAACCCAGATGTTTTATTTGCCCAAGATATGTATAATTATTAGTCTTTGCTTACTGCTGTTCAAAGATTTTATTTACCATCGTTACTGACTACTTCTTTTGTTGTATTTTTTTAATGTATGACATGTTACAATTTTTTAAATTTTGTAAGATTCCCAGACAATATTAAAACATATTAGATGTTAAATAAGTAAACAATAAATTAGGGAGGAGGCATCAAACCCCGAAGAAGCTATTCTCAGTGACATCCCACATTTCTTCTAATATATGCTTTTGCCCTGTGTACTGGCATTACTTTTTTAGAAACTTCCCCATTAGAGATGTTTCCTGTTTACACCTCTTATGTTTTGCTTTATATTCTATCTACTTCGCTCTCTCCCTTGTTTACAAAGGTTTCATTATGTTTTCAACTAATCAGGAAGGCTGCTAATACACAATTAACATGTGATTATGAAAAAAATAGCTTCCAGAAGAAGGAAAAGTAATTAAGTACAGAACACTTTTCAATAAGTGCTCACTTTAACCCATTGTCAGAACACTGTCTAGGTTAGTCCACAATGGATGGAACAGATGCCAAGGGCAAAATGTTAAAAGCAAATAAAAAGGACATTATTTTCTTTGGAAAAAAAAATAATCAGTTGCGCAAAACCTTACACATGAACAGCATATTTCATTTGTTTCTGTTGTGACCTCCAGCTCTTTTTTACCATTACTTTCCTGGAGTGCTCTTCAAAAATATTGTAAGAGAATTATTCATTCTTTCTTCACTGTGAAGCTACATGGGCAAATCATCATCACAACGTAAACATGGTTAATAAATTAATCATATAGTGCTTTCATTGTCTGTTTATCCATTTGTAGCAACTTGATGGGCAATCTATGGGACGTTTTCTCCTAAGAAGATAAGATAACAGCCATAGTGTATAAGCAGACATAGCCTTCTCCAATGTGAAGTACAAAATGGCTTATTTTCATAGACCCATCTGTCCATCTGCTTTCTAGATGCATCTACAATATGATTATTCACACAGGAATGGAAAATGCCAGACAACCAATATTTGGTTCTTCAGAAAACCTTTCCACAAAGCATGAAGAAATCAATTAAAGCTAGAGTTTATATGTATAAGTACTACTAGCCATTGCCAATAGCCTAACAGGAAGAAACCAAACTGATAATTACAGATATATGTGGACATATTCTTTGCCATATGGCCCATTCATATAACAATTCACTCTTCTTTCATGAACAACATACATGAATTGGTGTTTATAGTACTGATAGCAACCAAGAGCTTGTTCATTAAACTTTCTTTTTTTAGCTCAGTCCACCAAATATAATATAGACTGATAATCGGAAGCTACTTCCTCTTTTTCTCTCTTGTAAAAAGCCAATGTTGCATCAAAATCAGTGTGGCCATTTTAGATCTAGCAATTGTCAAATATGGATCTCAAAGTTTCTAGTGTTCTTATATTTTATGCCAAACATCTGGGGGAAAATAATTTCTTATAGATTATATATTGTTAAAGTACAATCCTGAAGGGGGGAAACATTAGGGTTTTTTCCCTTTAGTTCCCATTTTCAAACACCCCTTGCTTTTTAAATATTACAGTGCAGCAGAGATCAACCAAAAAAATACTGCTTCCTTGCAAAGTGGAGACCATCTATTGTGCACAGAAAAATTAGAATTCAGAAAAGTATTCAAATTGTTTCTAAGGTCCAAATTGTTCTCTTATGATCCTCCACCAGGAAACTAAAACTGTCCAATGGTCTACCTTCATTTGTTAATTTATGCAAAGGTATATATAAGCACATAATAGTTCTTAGCCTAGCACAGTGGGTTTCAACCTTCCTAATGCCGCAACCCTTTAATTCTGTTCCTCATGTTGTGGCGACCCCCAACCATAAAATTATTTTATGTTTCAGTATTTTTTTTTTAAATAATGCAATTTGCATGGTTTAAAAAAAATGTCATTTCAATTGGGTCCAAAGGACTTTCAGAACTGATATGAGTGTCAGTTCAGTAGATCTGGATGATCGATTTACCAAAGGTTTTCATTCATTTTCTCTCAGAAACCAGTAAGGGTTATGTTTACCAATATTAAAGGTCATATCAGAATTGTTGGATTTAATTGTCCAATAAAGGAATTAATCCTCAAGCCAATTTCAATGGAAAATCTTCTGGAAATTCTGCTGTATCCAAGAAAGGAATTTTGATGAGAAGTTTAGGACCAAGACAATATCAAGGGTGGTATAAATCTTATCAAACCCTGTGCATTTTTCCTGCCCTAAGAAGTGAAACAGAAAGGGAGTAACAAATTCTCAATTTCATTTCCAAAATCCAAACATGAAGGCAAGATTAGTACCTTGTTTCCCAGAATGATTATTTTTTTCCAGGGCAAAAAAATCCAGCCTTCACTAATTTCACTAGTAGGATTAAGGGAAGAGTCTATTTTAGTTATGTTTTTTCCATTCATATCTATTAAAACTGAAAATGAATATCAGTTCATTCTAGTTTAAGGCATTCATATCCAACATTAAAAATACCGTCTTCAGAATGATGAAATTAGTTCATTTGTTACATGATTAAAATGTAATTACATACAACACATTCAAAGATTAGGCTTCTTATTTTTAAGATAGCACAAATAGAAAGTAAAACTCTGATAGAAAGGTTAACACATGCCATTTAAAACTGAAATTTGTAAACATTTTAGATTGATGGCTAATGTTCCCCCCACCAAGTTTCAAAGTATTTTTAAACTCTAGAATGTCTGGTCCTTTAAAAATTAGTGGTTGATAAGGGAAAGAGGAACACTTTACATTGCTAACTTCAAAGGCAGGTATCAGCTTTGTGGGGGAAATGTATTTAGAAAGCAGTTTTGAATTCCATAACTTATGAGATTTTTAAGGACATACAATATTATATAATAGATTTTTTAATGAGTTAAAATTACGAAAGCTACATGAAAGGAACACGAATTTGGGACAGACTTTGGTGTTAAGCTTTTTCAATTCTATTTAAAGCAAATCTTCTCTTCACTAAAAAAAATATGACCCAACTGAAATAGCAATATTATGCTGTAAGTTAAAATTAGGTACAGACATATCAGTCCAGTACTATTATTGTAAATCTACAGCATTTATAAGCAGAACATTAAAAGTCCACCACTTGTATGTTGAGAAAACTACTTACCATTCTTATATTAAATGCTGTGAACATTTTTAGCTTCTGCTGCATGCAAGGGCTGCACTGATCTGAATACCCTTGAACTCCATAGTAGCTGATCTAATTAGGGTTTGGTCCTGCTCTGCTCCAGAAGACAACTTATACATATTGTTCAGCTGGTAGACTTCCACTGGCAAGAAATTCCACTTGGACCAGTGGTGAGTTCCTACTGGTTCGGCCAAACCAGTAGTAGTTTAGCAGCCTGGCTCACTGGAACAGGGCGACCCAGGACTGCCATGGCCCCAAACCGATTCTCGGGCAGCGCCATCTTGTTTTTGGCTTCTGCGCATGCGTAGAACAATTTTTATTGTACGACGCACGCGCGCATCAAGCACAAAGCACCCACGAGCGAACCGGAAGTAGTGACTGCCAGAACCTACCCCTGATCTTGACCCATCATACAATAGCAGAGTTGGAAGGGACCTTGTAGGTCTTCTAGTCCAACCCCCTGCATGGGCAGGAACCTTATACCATTTCAGACAAATGGCTGTCTAACATCTTTTTAAAGACTTCCAGGGTTGGGGCATTCACAACTGCTGGAGGCAAGCTGTTCCAGAGGTTAATTGTTCTTACTGTTAGGAAATTTCTCCTTAGTTCTAAGTTGCTTCTCTCCTTGGTTAGTTTCCACCCATTGCTCCTTGTCCTGCCCCCAGGTGCCTTGGAGAAAAGTTTGACTCCCTCTTCTTTGTGGCACCCTCTGAGATATCGGAACACTGCTATCATGTCTCCCCTGGTCCTTCTCTTCATCAAACTAGACATACCCAGCTCCTGCAGCCGTTCTTCATATGTCTTAGTCTCCAGTCCTCTAATCATCTTGGTTGCTCTTCTCTGCACTCTTTCCAGAGTCTCCACGTCTTTTCTACATCGTGGCGACCAAAACCATCATTGGGTTTCACAGAGTTTCCCTTTCTTTCTGGAATCCAAATCACCGAAGTCCCATCTTTTTATCTTTCCCAGTTAGTCAAACAGCTGCTTTGCTGCTTCTCTGCACAATGGTCAAACTCCTTCCCTACTTGCTTTAAAAACAAAAGTGGTGAAAGAAGGGTAAAGATGAGCTGGGCACTGGCTGGGAGGCGTCAATGGGAGGAGATCATGCTCCAAGAATAGCAGGAGTGAAGACCGTTACATAGCAGCATAAAAATTGTTGTAGATGATGACAAGCAAAAGATTTACGGAGAAAAGTTTTTCTCACTAGTGGGCAATGACCCAATGGTTCTCATTCCTATTCGTATTCCCATCCCTAATGCATATATGTATTCAAATACTAAATGTTGAACAAATCTGGCAAAATTGGTTTAAGCAAATGTTTCCATTTGTCTAACCTTATGGTTCTTTCATCCCATTTCCATGTTAATTTGCTAGAAAGAAAGAAAGAAAGAAAGAAAGAAAGAAAGAAAGAAAGAAAGAAAGAAAGAAAGAAAGAAAGAAAGAAAGAAAGAAAGAAAGAAAGAAAGAAAGAAAGAAAGGGAGAGCTGCATTATTCTTCCTACAATATGTTTCTAACTATGGCATCTAATACAGAAAAGAAATAATTGAATCATGGAATAGAAAGAGACTTTTATGGTAATTTATTTTTATTCTCTCCTCCAATAACTGAAGCCATAGTATCCCTCAAAGAAGTCATGTGCTTGCTACTAAAGTATGAAAGGTAACCTACCACTCCATAAAGATGTCGTTGTTCTGACCTAGGCTCCCCAAGAGCATGAAGCAAACTCCTTGTCCCAACAAAACCCCTTTACTAATTTACTGTGAATTTTGCTCATTCAAATTCAACAAAGTCTTTCAGGGAAGGATTTACAGTCACAGACCTTATCTGGCTTAGAGAGCTGACAGGTCAATATTTGCAAAACTTGGCAAGGAATCTCAGAGAGTCACGAACCAATTAAGAGAACTGTCTCCTGCAAACTCCACTCCTCTTTTGCTTCTCTTTTATTTCTTCTGGGCGGGACATTCATCGTCCACCTGTGGCCTTACTCCCAAGTCAGCCTCTGTTCTTCAGCTGTTCCCTTTGTCTGGCAACTATGCGCATGCACACACTGGGAACAGGTTCCAGCAGTTCTTCTGCCCCACTGATCTCTGACTCCAAAGGTAGCTGATAACTATCCGACGGCCCGGCCCCATCTCTGCCTCTGACACAGAGCCTTCTCCAGACTCCAGGACTGGCCCGTGTTCCTCCCCAACCTCCTCACTGCTAAGGTTTAGTCAAAATCCACTTCTATTCAAGTAATCTAGTCCTACCCTCGAGAATCGCAGACAAATCTTCTTCCCAATAGTCCTTGAAGTATCTGCCTTCATAATTTCTCTTAAATTCTCTTCTTCAAAATCATATGTGCATTTTTCAAAGATGCCCGAGGAGTAGAAATAGTAGTATACTTGGTACCCAGATCTCACAGAAATTTCCAGATTAAAAAATATATTATATATAGTATATATTAAAGATAGCATGCTGTTTTTAAAGAGTGTTTTCCCTTATATCTATTGAACATTCAAAAGTCATCAGAAAATGAAAAGACCTGTGCTTTGGCAATAGGTTTGTGAAGATGTGAGGCAAGAATAGAGTTCTATACATATATTTAATCAGTCGTGAGGAATCAGTTTATTATGTGTTGCAGTATGATTCCCAAGTATTATCATCACTTAAATAGTTTTGCTGTATATGTTTCTATTATGTTAAGAAAAACTAATTTTACTACAAGTAACCAGCGACTGCCACAGAAGTTATCACCCTGAAAGCTTCTCCTGATAAACATCTCACAGGAAACCAAAAGAGAACTTTTTAAAAGTCAGAAGGTTTTAAAAATGGAAAAATCTAGAAACAAAAATCTGGCACAGTGCCCCATTCTCATTCATGCCAAAATATTGGATCCTTGCGAGAAAATAGTTAGACAAAAGCGTTGCCCACAGTAATATGAATGGGAATTAGATATGATCAAATGGGCTCATTGCATTTTCAACAGCACATCCAATCTTCTCCTAAACTCCCCCTTCCCCACTTTTAATGGAATACATGACAAGTGATACTGTAACCAAGCAACCAGTCAGATGAAGAGTTTCAAAGTTCCAGCATGTGATCATTTTTTGATGATGATTTAGGAGAACAGGATCCAACCAAAGAGGCGATATTCCTTTTCCAATGCCCATGATGATTCCTCACTGCTGTTATTTTTTTTTCTCCTTCAAAGCTTAAGAATGTTCCGTTTTTAAGTTTTCTTGTGCATGAATTCTTGCACAACACAGAAGGATGCTTTTGCATTGTCAAGTTGAAATTATTAGTCACTTGCATATAACAATAATCTCTTCTCTTTTCATATACTGACTGCTTACATTTTTACACACATGCTTACAGACACGTTTGTGCTTAAATTCTTTATTTTTGCACACAAAGCACGAAATCTGCCAAAACCTTTTGAAAAGGAAGGGCAGTGTTATCCTATTTCAGTTCCCTACAAAGGTAATAACCTTTCCTCTGCTCTAAGCACTGAACTAACAAGATCAAAAAGACAGCATTTTGTACAGCATAAGTTGTCAACATCAGTAGGTAACTGAAATAGGTTAACACCATCCTTAAGCTGCTATAGCCTTTCTCCTCATCCTGATCCCAATGACCTCAATGCTGGTTTGTTCCTCTGTCCTCATCACATCACCCCTCCAGCCACTATTCTGGGTATAAACTGGTATCGATGACAATTGCTTTTGATTCAGGATGCATAAGCACCAAAGAATTGAGGACTTTGAACTATGGTGCTGGAGAAGACTCCTGCGAGTCCCTTGGATTGCAAGGCAATCAAACCAGTCAGTCCTAGAGGAGACAACCCTGACTGCTCTTTAGAAGGCCAGATCCTGAAGATAAAACTCAAATACTTTGGCCACCTAATGAGAAGAAAGGACTCACTGGAGAAAAGCCTGATGATGGGAAAGATTGAGGGCAAAAGGATGGGACAACAGAGAATGAGGTGCCTGGATGGAGTCACCAAAGAGTAGACGGGAGCTTAAATGGATTCCAAAGGATGGTAGAGGACAGGAAGGCCTGGAGGAACGTCCATGAGATCATGATGGGTCGGACATGACTTTGCAATTAACAACAAACTTAGAAAAGGATTAATTATCTCAAATTACAAACATCTGAAGAAGATCTACCAATTTGAAAGATTCCATGTTGTCACAAATATACTGGTATGTTTCTGACGTCTTCTATTTTTTTATGAATGTATATCTATGGGAGCTGTTTATCTAGGGAGGACTTGTTTTGGGGACCTTTGAACTATTCCCATTTCCTACCTTTAAACAAAGGAGAAAAATTCAGAGGTGAAGGCCAAACAAAACAATATGGAATGAATGTGTCTTCCAAATATTGTGCTTCCATCTGCCCAAGCCAATATATTAATTGGTCAAACATAACAGAAATTATAGATTTCTGTTAGATTTTGAGACAGGTTCTCCATAGCTTCATTCAAGCAATTCCAGGCCTTTGCCTGTGGTATTGCAGACTAAAAAACAAGCTCTTCTCCTAGATGGTTTTTTATAATAAATGAAATAGTGTGGTATAACTTAACACCACTTTAACAAGTAGATAAATTCACTAGATTATACTGCAGCTGTCCATGCCTTTCAACAGAATTAAGCTACCAATTTTTCAGATTCATTTTAAAAATAAATATAGAAATCAGATCTAAAACAAATGAACATGTGCGAACCATTTTATCAGCTAAACTTTAACAGGGAAGAGACCCTTACAGTTTCCCATCTGAAGGAAAAAAGAAGTGTTTTGCGGCAGGACTACCATAAAAACTAGTTCTTCAAAATTTATAACACAGGTAGTCAAATATGAGGCAAGGTTTTAGGCAGGCAGATTGATAAGATAAAGAATCCATTCTAATCACACTTTTTAAATTAGGATGTCAGAACCTAAATTATCCTGAATGTTCTCCAAAGCATCAGGTTGTTAAAAAAAAAATCTGAATTGCAACTGTGTAATTTACCATATAACAATTAAGTCTGGATCAAAACCTGTATATTTATTTATTTATTTTAGATGTACAGTTCACTATATTCTGAAGGTTCAAGACATATATAAAAAGGGAAACCCAAACATTCTGCCCTCCAGTGGAACAGAATAAAATATGATTTATTTTATTTATTAATTTAATTTGTATACCGCCCTCTCTCCCGTTGGTAATCAAATGTAGTGAAACTGCTATATTTTACCACTTTAATTCATAGACCTAGAGCCAATCAAGAGTTAGATTTATATAACTTCTAGGAATATTCACGGCTAGGAACTGAATTATTTTCCTATAATGCATGGCTTTGTGCCTATATTATATAATAACCATAATTGTTATGTAATTGATATAGATATATCTTGAGGCATTTTCCTAATATTGGTTAAGATTATCATGCCCACAGGTAATGAAGAAAACACCTGAGGGAATTAAAAGTCTTTATTAACTTTTAGACCAGAAAGCAGACTCAATTTTAACACAACTGTGTGTTTTTCATAGAGTTGTTATATGTGACTCATTTTTAATATTTTATTTTATTTTATTAATTCAAATTCTTGTTATTTACTTGATGATTTATAGTTTTTCAACCATCAATCTCAAATATATTTTCACTTAGCTAAAAAGCAGGGTGGTTAAAAATGTGTAAAATATTATACCAAAACAAAATAAACCAGATAAAGGTATGAAATTATCATCAGTCTTTCAATATCATACCAGGTAATAAGATTGGAACATACTCAAATTTAAAAAGAAAAATAAAATTAGAATTCAGTACCTTATTAAGGTCTTAGCAAACAGCAGTGCTTGGCTGACCTTGTTTGGCTTCAGAAACTATGTATAATGGTTTGACCAAAACCAGATCAATTTTCAGCTGACACTTTGGAAAACAATCACCTACACATTCCTCAGTTATCTAGAAAGAAAGCAGCCAGTTCCTAATTCACAACAATATATTTTAGGAAATGACTAAACAAAAACCTCAACTCTAACAAACTGAAAGATAGTAGGTTATAAAATGAAAATAATGAAGTTGCTTAGACTTCTCTAATATTCCCCCTTACCTTTTCAATACAATTTCTTAAAGAAGACTAAAAAAAAATCTTGATTTCATTTTGCAAAACTACCAAGAGCTTGACATTAGTACCAGTAGGCATTATGACTCCTTTAAAAAAGGCCAAGTTGCTTTGCATTCTTGACTTAGATCATGGCAGTCAACCTTTTAGGAACACAATGAACAAATCACCAATGTTATTTCAATAAGAGTAATAGGTAGATGTTGAGGTCAGTCAACTGGTTAATGCTATTTCTCAAATGACCAGCTAAGTGGTCAACAAGCAATCAAGTGCCTCTGATCATGTTACTTTACTCTTCCGGCTCATTACCAAACATGTATAAAATTCACAACTTTAATCACTCTGTGTACATCACACATTTCCTTGAGATCTGCTCAGTTTTCCACAGATTGCACTCAAATGGGATTTTGTCCTTAGACTTTTAGCTGATAGGATTGCCAATTCTTATCAGATAAACCCAGGGGTTATAATGATTCCATGATGAGCAACTATGTCAATTTTATGCAGAACCTGAAAATTGTTTTAATAACTCTGCTAAAGTGGCATAAACTTGTCTAGAAATTTGCAGATTGTGCCAAAGTATAACTAATTGGTACACAGGTAATCCTTACTTAATGATTCTAATTGGAACTAGCCACTACATTGTTAAGCAAAATAGGCATTAAGCAAAACATCATGTGACTGCCCTTCTTAGAAATATTAGTTTCAGTAGTCCTGGTTGTAGTTGTTAAGTAAATCACCCATGGTTATTAAACAAGTCATCATATAACCATGACTTTGAGAAATTCGGCCAACTGGAAAGGTTGCAAATGGCAATCATGGGATACTGCAATCATTGCAATGTGTGAGAGTTGCCAAGCATGCAAATCATGTACATGTGACATAGCAATAATCTTAAGTGTGAGGATCAGTTGTAAACCACTTTTTTCAGCACCATCATAACTGTAAACAGTCATTAAATGAATAGTCAATAAACAAGAACTACCTGAACAACAATGCTTCTCTTCAATTTTCAAATTTCCTTTTGGTCTTCATGAGATTCATTACTGAAATATTTTCAGAGGATTGAATGCAATCATCTATTTATGTAGTTAAGGTAATCTGTTTAGACATTTGATTAAAAAACCTATAGTGAATGTATCAGGAATGTTATGACATAACTTTGAATACAAAAGTAGTATGCTAAGCTAGAGAAATGTCCTACAGATCTTGCCCTGGACTAACTGATCTATAACAAATAATATTGAATATACCGTATTTTTTGGAGTTTAAGATGCACTTTCCCCCACAAAAGAGGGTGAAAAGTTGGGTGCATCTTATACACCGAATGTAGCCCCGCCCACCTGTTGCCCCCCCCCACCCTTTTTTGGCCTCTGTACACCCCATTTTCCGCCTATTCCAATACCCATTGCCCAGAATGGAGGCTGAAAATGGGATGCAGAAGCTGAAAATGCGGCTCACGGAGGCAGCAATAGGGCATGGCTTCTATCTGGAGCCATAAGTCAAGTCTCCTGGACTTTACTTTAGTAGCCTTTTAATAAATTTGTCTCTTTAGATTCCTGATGTCTGCCCATTAATAATTTCTGAGCTGTAAAATTCAGGAAATCACTATCTGGCAGCACGGACAGCTTTGCCACTTAGTGGTCATTTGTTTTTGCAGCCCTGAATTAGAATGTTCCTTGTGCTCTTTGGAGAATATATTTGGGGAGTATAAGAACTGCTTTAACACCACACTACTCTGTTTTATGTTATTTTTGTCTGTTGAATAGTGTGCCTGGCATTACTAATAATTCAATGAGCCTTATTTTTAATATTAAGAAAGCTAAACTTAATTCTCAATATTTACGTCTTACATTATTCTGAGGAAATTACCTCAGCAGAAAAAATGAATTCAATTTTAGCCCTTACTTTTACATTCATACATACCCATACATTCATCATCATTTTCTGATTATTGTTGTTCTTTCAGTACTACTCTTACGTACTTGTACTATATCAGGGTTCCTTGATGAAGAGAGAAGACATTTTTGTTCATTTGTCCTCTAAGAAGCATTCAGAATATTCCACAACTGCTCTGTATCAATGCACTCTGCTGCTAAGAGTGTTTTTTTTTAAAAAAAAATATCAAACAACTCTGAAGTAAAGGCAGCTGCTTACCTATGTGTTAATTACCATAAATATTTCACTTTACTCAATAAAGGACACCAGAGTGAAAATAAAACACTGATGGGATTCGTCTTTGCAGATCCATTCCCCCATGTACTGGATACATCTAAATCTTGTAACATGAGAAACTTGTTTTAATAAACATTGCACAGTCTGTCTTTGAATCTGTGCAACTTGCCTGCCTTCTGTTTGCTGGTACTTTTCTTGTTCAATTTGCAAACAGCTATGTCTCCCTGAGTGCACTATGAAAGTTGGTATGCTGCATATTGAACACCACAGGCCCATCAATTTAGTATGACACAAATTCGCCCAGTGGAAGGATGTTTTGCACTGGGCTATTGTCCACAAACCATTATTTGTCGAAAAACAAACAAAAGGGGAGAGCGTCTGCCAGTCCTCTTACAAGAGACTTTCCCACTTTCTGAAAATGTGAGATAATGAATAAAAATGTTCATTACAGAATTATTCACTTTTCTTCCTGATTCACATCCCAGTAATTACCATGACCACTCTAATAAAAACTGCTACAAAACGAAGGTCAACTAGCAGTTAGAAGTGTTCATTTTCATTTCAATGTATTCATCTCTGGCTCCTAATGGCCTCATTTTCTCCTATGCTCTTTAATAAATACCACTGAATTGCAGGTTAAATAGCTAAATTAAATTATTGCAATTACAGCGCACAGAGCACTGAAGCTGGTTTACCTTTCCCAGTTCAACTACAGGGGAAGTTTCAATGGCCCGAGAATTCTGATTGCTGTCAATACACCGATTGTTTGAAATCTATGTTTAAATGGTCAGATATTTGGTTACATTTTCTGCCTCTTCTGCATCCCCCCCAAACCCCCCCCCCCCCACTCCTTTCTGGACAATTTTCCAGGAGAAGGGCTACATGATTACAGCAGGAATTGAATTTTAGGACTGGACTCAATATAATGGGGACAACCCCATTTCCTTTATGGATTTCTTCATTATTTCCCTTTGCATCAGAATGTATTTACTCTGATTCAGTAGGTTTTTCATGCAGAAGAACTTAAGCAGAATTTTGCAAGAACAAGAACTATCTCATTTATTCGAGTGACTGCAAGTTATCTAGGCCTTGGAGATTTGAAAAGAATAAAGTATCCCTGCTCTAGAGAATGCTTCTGACTCTTTTTGCTTAAAATAATATGATTTTTTCCTATTATTTTAACTTGTGGTCAAACCTTTATACTACTGATTCTATTTGATTACACGCTGGAGTGTAAGATAGCAATAGCACTTAGACTTATATATCACATCATAGTGCTTTTACAGCCCTCTCTAAGCTTACAGTCAGCATACTGCCTCCAACAATCTAGTTCCTCAATTTACCCACCTTGGAAGGATGGAAGGCTGAGTCAACCTTGAGCCTGGTGAGATTTGAACTGCTGAACTGCAAGTAGCAGTCAGCTGAAGTAGCCTGCAGTACTGCATTCTAACCACTGAGCCATCTCGACTCTAGATACCTAGAAACCTTGTTGGAAAACCAACATAGATGTATTATGGATATGATAAGGAATAAGCACAATATTTTATAATTTTTTTAGAAAGAATTTAATAAAAAATGAGTTCTCATGTCTTCCCCCCATATTTTGAAGCAAATGAATTATAACCTTTCCATCAAAAATAAGGGGGGAGAGAACATGAACTCACATACAGAATCAGAATAGAGCTGGAAGGGACATTGAAGGTCTTCTAGTCCAGCCTCCTGATCAACAACACAAACACACCCCAAAATAGGGGCACAAGGGATATCCTCCCACTAACAGGATTTACAGAACTGGTTCAGAAAGCAACTTCAGAGAATAACTGACTCCATTTTTTAATAAAAGGGGAAATTCTTGAAGTTGCTATATATTTTTACTGTTGAAAATAATGCAACCTTGCTCCTTTGCAACGGGAATGGAAAGAACAGTTTAATAAATTTGAAGGTTTGAGCTGCCACCAGCCTGCAATTATTTTACATGAGCAAATTAAAAATGTTCTTCATTATTTAAATATATTCCTGCATTTATTTACATAGTTCCCCCTCCTTCAGCTTAATTATTTAGCATACTCTTATAAGAATGAATATCTTAATAATGAACGCTGTGGAAATGGCTTTTTTTAAGGGTTTTGCTTCCAAAATATATGTGAATTTCAGCTACATTTGTTGTGGAACAGCTCCCCCTGACTACTTCATTCCTAAATCTGCAAAAACAACAGAGTAGAACTAATGAGGGGGAAGGTGAAGGAATTTTTCCCAGTGTTTGAATATTTACCGATACAATCAATCCCTTAGTACAGGGGTCTGCAAAGTTGGCTCTTTTAAAACTGGTGGACTTCAACTCCCAGAATTCCCCAGCCAGCTATGCTGGCTGGGGAACTCTGGGAGTTGAAGTCCACCAGTCTTATAAGAGCCAACTTTGCAGACCCCTGCTTTAGTATTACTAATACTAAATATGCATGCAACTTTTATTGTAAACCGCTTAAGAGACATTTAGGTAAAATGGTCGGTAAATGTAATAAATAAATAAACTTACATTGGTGTGGTTTATTATCCCAAAAAAATATTATTTTATTTTTACCTATTAATCCAACTGAATGAATGTTCCATCCTAAATGGAATCATCCTCATATTTTTTTGTAGGATGTTCAAATGATTTATTTACTGTATGTAACTACAATTATGCATGTTATAGACATGTGTAATAAGTATCTGCCAGAGAGGTCACTATATTTAGACAGGGCACACATATCAAAAATGGTATTATATAAAAAATATCTGCTAGGAAACTTAGGTTGACCATAAAATATCTAATGTGGGCACCTGATTCATCATAAATGGTCAGATTTGCAACAGGTGAAGGGACTGAAGAAAAATAGCAATTCAGTTCACTCCCTATCATATACTTTTTAAAATTCTCACTTCTGAGGATATAACTCCTAGGAGGAGGATGAAGAAAAAAACCTACAATATTTAATGTTTTGAAAACAATATGAGAAAGAAAGCAGCTCATTTAAGATGTGACATTTAGCCATGTTTTGACACAGCATGAATGAGCTTGAATTCATGTACTTTCTCTCCTTGTATCTTCCTGTACCTTTTCATTTGTGACAAATTACAGTTTGCCATTGCATCAAAATCATCGAACTATTATTTGCATTTGCCTTTCAACCCAGAATTGCAAAACATATCAGCCTGTCATCCAAAATTCAAGATCACCAGGAAACGGATGGGGGATAGTACTGCAAAACAAGAGAGGGAATGTCAAGACATTCCTCTTCTATCAGCCATGATGGAATATTATATATTTGGCATACCAGACTTCTCAGCAAATATCTAGATGACATGCAATAAAAACTTCAATAAAAAAGATTATAAGAAACTCTTCCACCCCAAAATTTAGTGATATGTCCTTATTCAAGATTCAGATATAATAAAACAAGACTAGCAAGAATAAAACAAATAGAACCAATAGACTTAAATCATGGTATATACTGTATATTTCTTATAAAAATTTGAATATAGCAATTAAATATAAATGATGACCTACCAACTGGCCTCTCAAAATCTGTGGGTACAGATCTTACTGTGAGAAAGACTAACTAGTCTTCTTTTGTGCCAAGCATAAGTGCAGACTTGTCCGTCTGACAAACTGCTACCAGTTTTTCCCATCATATCATAAAACACACCTGTAATAATGTGTATGACTGTACATTAGAAGTGGGAGTAGAGGAGAGAGTTACAGTTGGATTCTTCCCCATTATATAATCTAAGGATAGGATTTTAAACTGTTGTCCTGTGAGATAAAAATAATTCAACAGTTTGTGTCTCCCTAGGTTACATCAAAAACAGCAAAGACTTTTTAGTTGGAGAAATCATTTTCTGTCCCAGACAAATATGCAGTTAGCTCTGAAATAAAGGAATTAAATCAGATAGACATGGACTTTTTGATTTGGTAATGCAAAGGCTATCTTGCAAAACCATGCACACCCTTTATCAATCACACCTACATGAAGACATGGACAAAGAAAGGCAGGTTCACACTTGCCAACTGGCCCAATTAATATTGTTATAAGATCTAGGCTGTGAAATGGGTGGGTTAGGTGATAGTTCACACTTATAGGAGCAACTGTTCACACTTTTGTAAGAAATTCCCCTTGGAAAATGACATGTGTATTCATCTTTTGTCACACTCTTTTCTCCATGTGAAAGGCTTACAAGGATACACTACCTGATTCTTTGTCATGAATGTGCTTTGGCATTTTATATTCCACTAACATGCACACACCAAATAATGTCACAACATAGAATGCAGTTAAATGTTATTAACTATTATAGAGGGGGGGAATGAGAGGTATGCACAGCCGCTGTTTTTGTGAATAGCTACGTGTTTATCAGAACATTTTATCTGTGTATTTCCAAAAAGACATGGCCACCTACATGTTCTCTACCCTTTATGGTTACATCACAACTTTGACCAATTCTCGAACTATTACACTATTACGGTGCTTTAGGTTATAACCCATGCATGGAGTTTCCAAGCAGTGCACAGGAGAAAAGGCTTTACCAGATACTAGAAATTATACAGTTGGTCCCACAACCCTGATATCTACCTATCTATTGTAACCTGGAATAGCTTCATTGTTTGAACTTTATGGATCAATTATTAATTTACTGTAATATGGCTTTTCAACATGTTTGAAGTATTTACAAGATGTACTATTTGAAAGTAGTTATTACTTCTGACTAGCTAGTCATTTCTATTTATGAATATCGCCTGACTTTGCTGTTAGAATCATTTTTTTACTGTCCCAGTTTTGTCTCATGACTAGTGGTATTCTTATTGGCCTTCCATACATCAGCCTACTGTTCTTGCCCTCTATTAATATGTATTTTCTAGCTTTCACTCATTGAACATTTGAAGGTAAAAGCTTTAAGTCTCAATAAGCTATTTTTTTAACAAAGCTTCACCAAAACCCGAAACACATCATAAACAGCAGCATCTGATAACTAAACAATTTTGCGCTGCACTCTAGTTCACACTTCAATTATTATAGGAATGAAAATGTAAATGCTCCCTGCACACCCAAGGCTAGCATGTCAAAGAATCCATCTAGGCTAGCCTTCTATTTGACATGCTGGTTTTGCACAAGCAATGTATTTTATATTCTACTTAGAAGAAATGGAGTATATTCAAATGAGCCAGCCCTAAGTTGCATGTAATTTAATGCTGAGTATAGCAGTCCACTGTAGTATTCTACTACATGTAACACTATTACATTTTTCCTGATAACACTCATCATCAATTATGCAAATATGCCATCTTGTTCAAGCCATGGAAATCCATGATCGGCTTTTTCAATGGATCAAAACACATACAGACCATGGCATTTTAATTCTTTCACCATGCCACTTCTAAAATCTAGATTGTCTCCCCAGAGGTTCTATTGGGTACCTATAAGATGAGTCCAGCATTATATGGAAAACTTATTACCTCATCATTTTTTTCTGCCTTGCAATTAGAGATTTAATCCTCATTTGAACTAAATGACTAAGTTTCTATTTAAAGAAAGGAAGTCAGAATTATAACCCACATTGTCTTTGTTTGTTTGCTTAATACAACTTTTTCTTTTTTTAACAGAAATAGACAGCTACAGGGCAAACGTCTTCCTACAACACTTTTGGCAGAACGAGAATGAACGGCACATCCTAATAAAGAATTTTGCACAATATTCCATGAATAAAATGCCAAAGGGATGATGGAACTGGCAAGAACAGTAACAAAAATTAGAACAAGAGAACTTTTGGATTACAATGTCAGGACTTTCATTTGGGTGGGGAAAACCTAGAAGCTTTCAGATTTGGGTTTTCCCAGATGTGCCAATATGACATCTCTAATAAAATGGAATTTAGAAGAACTTCAAATGTTGGAGTCTTCTTCCATTGGGGGTATTACTTGGAACCCTGACATATAGCTCAGGATGATACCACTATGGGCAAGGAGGAGAAGTTAGATGAAGAAGATAAATACAATTGACATTTCTTTGGGAAAAAGCTGGAGAGATACTGTTGGCCAGGATTATTAATTGGCTAGCAAATTATATTTTATTAAATGTCAAATAAGCTCCCATTGAGTTTATCAGCCACACATTCATATCCCTCAACATTTAATCCTAATCAACAAGTCCTTTTCTGTAAGAAAAACATATGTTGAATGTGGATTTATGTGATGAATTTAAAAACGGTTCCTTGATAAACACGCTGAAAGAATTTGTTCAAAGGATCTAGGCAATGGACAGTCATTCCAAGTTTTTTTCAGAAATGAATGTCCAGGGACCATTGAGTAACTCCTTCATATTTATGAAAAAGCAAATACATTCGAATATCAAAGAACATCAGTGTAAAGTAGCTGTATGATTTGCCTGGGGATGGCTGACTTTGAAGTGTGAGAAAGCATCCCTTCTTTTATTCAGGTGTCAGCCCAATCTTTCCCCCAGGTCAGGAAAAGGAGAGCCCGAGGCCTAAGCACAAAATGAAGAAACCCTATAAGTAAACCAGATTAATCAGCCTCCCTGGGGCTCTAGCTTTTGATGACCCTTCCTTCCACTCTCCACACCTTTATTCTTCACTCCAAGTTACCAGCATAATTATCTCACTATTATATAAGTCTGGTTAAAATTCAGAATTTGTTAATAAGATAGAATTGTTGTTCCTAACAATGTTGAGGTTTGGTCACTGCTGGAATTTAAAATCACAATTTTGTAGCTGTAAAAAACTGCCAAGACCTGAAATGGAAAACAAATAGCTATGCTTTGTTAATATTAATTTTAATCTTGTTTTTTCCTGCATCACATCGTTACCACAGACCATTTGGGCTAGTATTTTTATAAAATCTACATCAACCATTTTGGTCATAGAAATTTCCATTTCGGTCTTGCACATCTCCATTTAGAAATATTAGGAACTAAGTGAAGGAAAAGAGCTAAAAGCCCAGGACAGCTGCTGGCAGTTAAAGGGGCAATGCCAGGCTAGTTGGACAAAGAAGCTGACAAATTCCTTTGTTCAATGGTCAATCATTCAATGGCTATGTTCTCACAGACTGAATTTAACCCTTTTCTGTGGCTGCAAAATATACAAAATTGTACACTAACCACATAGCACATTAAGCCATAAGACATGAACCAATGTCAAAACTAACCAGGCATAATGTGTATATAAATGCATATCCTAAGTTGAGAGCTGTCTTAGTTAAGCATACTGTAGGAATACAGTTGAGGACCTGTATAGTATATTTAAACCAGCACCAGATAATATCAACGTATTCCCATGATAACTCTGCTGCAGTGACTGGAGGCCATAGCAACCACCCCGAATGTGACCATAACAAAGGTATGTTGCGTGTTAGCTATCATAATAAGTATGTGGATCATTTGTCCAATCGTATTTATTTATATGCATACTCCTGACAAGCAACCAGACATTTTATTACGGATGTTCATTTTATTAGCTTCATATTTAAATACATTGTATTTTTTGTAATATAAGGGAACTTATTCCTATGTACATATATTAAGCATTGAAGAAACAAAAACAACAACAACTGTAGTCTAATAATCAAGACTGTGCTATGACTTGACTTTAAAACGTAAATCAGCTCTTCCACCTAAAATATTTATTTTTTAAATCTAAATTGATAAATATGGCTGTTACAGTTCTTGTATTTGGTATGCAAAGAAAAATAAAAATTTACATGTGTTTCCCAACGGAAATAATGCATATGTCTGTCTAAATCCTCTTCTCTCTGTTCCTCTCTCGCTCATATAGTCTTCTCTACTCACACACACTGTTCCTCTCTTTCACTCACACATTGTTCTCTACTCACACACGTAAAACCATAAAGTGCACAGTCCAATATTACCAGTTGCTCCACTGTTGTCCTAGGATAGCTACTTTATATATGCATGCCAACAGTATACTTTCCAACTGCCTGATAAAATTTCCCTTTGAGGATATCCCCTAAATACAAACTTTCGATGGAAGTGTGTAGTATGGACAGAGATAAGGCAGTGTTTGGAATCACAACCTAACATTTTGAAAATCTAACAAGATTATGCTTAGCTTAAAAAAACAAAGCAGATCACCCTTTTCTTCACAAAAAAGGAAAATACATTCTGCTATGAGTTTTACTATTTCTAGCAATACAGATGTCATCAGAATTGCAAAACAAGTTCTCAGTATTTTGACACTGTGGAAATCTATTTATATTTTCCAGCTGTTTCTCCAAGGTGCCATGTGGCATTATACTGCTACATACCTTGAACACTGAGTCAGCACTACATTTAAGTGGTTTTGCCCATTCCAGAAAATCCCCAAGTTATTTAATTGCAGTTTAATAGGCCAAATCTGCCAATAGACCTTGCCAGCCTCTGCTTCTTACACTGTTTTCTTCTAGGAGCTCTTGAAGCACTAAATAAGTAATTCTCTAAAGTTTAAACCATTTGTCTCTGTTTCGTTTGAAGCAGAAAGGAAAAAAAGAATACAACATAGAAATTCTCAGGAAATTCTAATCCAAATCAGCCCAGTTCCATTTGCTTCACATATGCCCTTTCACATGTGTGGGGGTGGGGGTGGGGGTGGAGGAGAAATCTTAATCACTTCAGGGCAAGATTCAAAGAGCAGCTATTTGATCTATTAACACTGAAATGAACATCATGCATTTGCTATGATTATTATTTGGATATGTGTATGTTATACACATACATATATTCACATTTACCTATTTAATGAATTTAGTAAATTTAAATATGAGAAAATTTTAAAACCTCATTTGAAACAAAGAAATTGTAGCTGTGATTTGCATTTTGAAAACTCAAACCCATTCCCTAACAGCAGCTGCTCAATATGTCAGAATAATTAGCCTATGCAGATGCAATAGCATACTCACTGCTCCCACCATAGCAATAAATGTTACTAATAAATAATATGAAACTATATATGGACTGTGTAAGAATATGAATACGAATTTATATACCTATAGTTGTTTCTGTATCAGAAATCAAGCAGAATTTTCTACGCATTACAGTAAGCCTCTGAGCTTGCCTTTCAATATTATTCATTTAGCATTCTTCAGCATTTGCCCCAAGCAACATTAAAAGAAACGCCTAAGAAAGATTTCAATGCAGGTATTAACAGCTCCCACCCACTGGACGAAATGACATCACGCTAAAAGCAGAGGATTTTCCTCTTTTTGGGCTGTAACAAGAAAGGCAGCTAGTCTGATCTTGTCCTCTGTCCCACAGGCTGCCTCATAAGATATGTAGCTTCATTGCCCCCAGACTCAGTCAAAGCCCCAAATAAAGCTCAAGGAATCTTAAGAAAGAAAGAGACAATCTGTGGAATAGAAGATTGAGGTGAAATTTCAGACTCCTAAATCTGAGGTTTCAGGGAGCCATTTCCTCTAAATTAAATAAAGCAAGATAAACTTCCTTATTTAAACTTCAGTTCAGAAACAACTAGTCTTCAGCATCCTCCTAGCCATTTACCAGGAATAGTATCTTTAAATGTCTGTGCATTTCAGTTGTGTAAAACAACTGGTTGTATTCAACCTAATCAGGCAGTTTAAGACTGAGAAACATGATTGAACTTTCCAATGTAAAATTTTCAAAATTTTATTTTTTCGGTTTGGTCACTTGTCAATTATCTGTGCATACATATCATTACGAATACCTAGGGAGCTACCCTAAAAGTATCCAATCTTCCTGTTGCAGTTATATTGTGTAGAACAGCTCCCCATGTGGCTTGCCTAAGTGCAGGTTCTAAGTACAGAAGCTGTTTGCTACATCCTCTACCATGCCAGCCAAAATACCTACAGTACATAAACTCTTAAAAGATCCATGCTATGTTGCACAAAAAGCAGCCATCTATTTTTGCTTATACTATTCCCTCTGCCAGTGCAACTAGGTGGAAACCATATAAAAACTGCAACTGTCTAAAAACTACAATATTTAAGTGGACTGCAAAATGTGAGCTTCTGCCTAAGTGATCAGTTGCATGAACAGTTTATCTTTATCTTTTTCTTTTTGGAATTAAAATACTGTCATTTTCCTATTTAGGGGATAATTCCTGTTTAGAATTAAGCAAAAGAGAAGTTGGGAAGGATCATATTGCCCATTTTCAGGCATTTTTTTCCTGGGTAAAGCACTGATGAATTAGGAAAGGGGCATCAATGCCAAATACAATTCTTTTTACTGTCCCTTAACTTCAGTAGGAGGAAGCTAAACATGTATTTAACTCTTAAAGTCATCAAAAATTACAAGTGTTTCCAACTTTATTATCCACTCTTAAGACTTTAAATGTGTTTTTTTCTTTTTTGCAACAGCAGTGAATTAATGAATGGGAGATAAATACGAGACAATACAGACAATAGAAGCCAATATTCTGGAGAAAGATATCAAGAATCATAAAATAAATTGGTTTTGTTTATTTTTGGCAGTCCATCACTATCAAAGTCCACCAATAGTATGGCCACAAGAATATATATCTGTATATTTATAAACTAGATGAAATTATCATAAATTGTTATCTTGGCTCTCTGTCAGTATGTGTATGAACTGTATCTGGCACCAAATATCTATCTATTGACAGATAGCTATATCTCAGCAGCCAGTGCTGTCAGCCACTGCTGATGAGGGCTGGAAGACACTTTCATCAAAGTAACATCTGTTTTCAATTTTCATTTATAGATGTGGAAACTCTTCAGCTGGACATTAATCATTCTCAACAGCAGCAATTAGATATGTGAGACATATCAGAACAAATCAAATTAGCCTCTATCTTTTAAAAAAAACCACAGAAATAAAAGAGAAGGCCAGAAAGCAACAAGCTTTTATGAGTGTAGCAAAAACATTAAAAGAAAATTAAGTACATCATAATAGTATTAAAACAGGTATGTTTTCAAGCGTTAACTGTTTCTAATCAGTGAGAGAGACCCTTTCCAAATGCTTGAGAGTGTGTGTGTGTGTGTGTGTGTGTGTGTGTGTGTGTGTGTGTGTGTGTGTTCTAATGTTCTGATATGGTATATGTCCCAATTTTAAAGCAGAAAAGATATTTTGACTGTGGAAGAATTTGGACCAGGATAAGTCATGCTTTCAGAATTGTGCTATTCAGAAACAAAGCCAAGTTTCTCGCTCCTCTTCTCCCCCCCCCCCCCCACCCAAGTTGTTTGTAGATAAAACTGCAAAGACAAAATTGGTAGTAGGTTGATTTCATGTGATGGATACAAAAAGGAAAAAAAGCTGACTGAAATGAAATGTAAAAGAACTAATTGAGAAACCATAATCTAATTAATTAACATATTAAAAATATATCCAGTCAAGATTATATTTACCTTGGCACAGCAATGTCAACAAGCATTACAGTAGCAGAGAGTAGAAGGTGGATGGAAGGAAGATTTTCAGCGCTGATATTCTCTGAACTCAAGAGTCTAATTTTGATTTATTTCAGTAAAAGAAGAATTGACTTGAAGGTCAAATTGAATGCCAGATGGTACAGTCATTTCTATCAAAAGAAAATTTCAGACTGAGG
The DNA here is from genome assembly GCA_039707465.1 of Rhabdophis nuchalis. Lineage (NCBI taxonomy): Eukaryota > Metazoa > Chordata > Lepidosauria > Squamata > Natricidae > Rhabdophis > Rhabdophis nuchalis. Next base: position 59,580,201 of record CM077643.1, on the reverse strand, counting down.
ATAGATTGGAGGACCAACCCCCTCCAATTGTGGGAGACCCATACAGACAATGTTCTCTAATATGAACAACTTCTTTTCAGCTTACATTATATGAACTCCATGAACTTTAATAAGCTTCTAGTGCCTTAAAAGATTGGAACTATCTAACTAAATCAATATTCAAATTAATTATATGAGTTTAATAGCTGGGAAGAAAGACCTTGATAACAGAGGCCAAAGCCTATGGATCTTATTCATGAAAGAATTAGCACTGAAGATAGCGTGACTCACACATAATGCAAAGCAGAAAGAACCTTCTCCAATCCACCCACAAGGGCATGTTTCAAACACCCGCTTCTCCTGCTTAAAAAGTTCCCAGCAGGGAAATCCAGATGTTTGGCATATTTTATCCAGACATCAGAAAAGAACACTGACATCGGTCAAACCAATTCTATATTATCCCATACAAGAAATATATCTGCAACAAATATTTCTCTTTTCATACTTGAACTTAGGATATCTTAGGAAACTTTCCCTAACATGGACAATTCCCATCATTCCCAGACATCTCCCTGAAGGTCATGGGAGTTGTATTATATTCAACTGTCAGTGTCTGGATAAAGGGCCAAACTGGAAAAAGCTGTCTTAGAATAAGGATGGTTATTTTAATTATATTATTACAATATCTAATATAAATTTCAGTAAAGCCTGTTTATATACACTTGATTGCCAATTTTGGGGCAATGGAACTGCCTATGTCCAGCTTTGCTATTTTTCAAATGCATCGAGAAGATATCCTAAAAATGTTCTGCCAATCAATCATTGTAGTCACATAATAGTGAAGGACACATTGGTTTCCTACAGTATACTCATAATCCCTAATCCTTCATAAAATTAGGCTCTTTGAGCCTAATGATTACCTTCTAATGTGCATTCAACAGATTTATACAATCAGCCATTTCACAAAAAATAATACTTTACCATATTTGACAGTTGCACAGCAAACTACTTTTTGTCGCAATTTTCTATTTCCAGACAATATCAAGACCATTGCGGAGAGGGTTCTCCTTCCCCCTAATTATTTACTCAAAACCCAGAAACAGTATTTGGCAAAAAATTACTCCCCAAAAACTACTAAGTCATACCGTTATGATAGGACCATTCTTTTTCAGATTATGAGTGAAAAAATGTATAATACATCTAAGAAAGAGTGGATAATTATGTATATAATAGTATGTTAAGAAATGCCTCAGTATAGTATTTAGTTAGTGAGGACTTATGATATTAAAGCCTTCACCTACACCATGATATACCTTTTTAAAATTATTTTAATCAATAGTTCTCTAGAACAGAAAGAAATTGGTGTAGAAGCTTGACAGATATTTTGCCCTTATGTCAATTAGCAGCAATGGCAAATCTCAAAATGAAACCAATAAAAGTTTTTTCATCCCATCACTATTTATAATGTGAGTGACTATTTGGGGACGGGATGGGCAGAGAAAAGTTCATCACTCTTCCATATGTACTGAAATTTAGATACAGAATAGACAATTGCCTATTCTATAGTGCTTCAATAGTGCTTACTATTGAGTTTTAAAGATCCTACATTAACTTAAATTCATATAGTGTGTTTAACAACACATGCACTTAGTCTCTAAATTGAATAATGTTTTATCCTGCATTCAGAACCTACTCAGTAAGACTCTAAAGTGACTTACAAAATTACAAATAAAATGACAAATAATAGTATTAGCAGATGTAACACAATCCTAAAGTAAGAATCAGACGCAGCATATAATATTTTAAAACAGCCCAGAAGAACTTTTAAGGAATCTTCTTATGGTATCACTCTTTTCAAAAACAACAAAGTTGGGTTTCACTGGAAAAAGATGCCATACAAATTGCATACTGAAAATGACAGTGGCTGTCCTCCACTTACCACCTTATCACAAAAAAAAAAAAAAAGAGCAGCTGCAGAAAACCATTGCCTGGGCATCTTAGCATGCAAGCAGTCTGATGGAAGAAGTAAGCATTTGTTTCATGTGTCTCGGTTTCAAATCTTAGCAGGGTTTATGGATTACCACTGCTACCATAATTGTATATCACAATATTATACATTCCAAGCGACTGTAGTTGAAGACTATCTTTTGATGGCCAAAGGCAGGACTTGATATAGGTGGGTGACAGTGGTGGGTTTCAAATTTTTTAGAACCTACTCTGTAGGTGTGGCCTATTTTGTGGGTGTGGCTTGGCAGTCATGTGACAGGGTGGGAGTGGCCACCTTTTAAAATGTGGTGAAACTCATTTAACAATGCTCTTGCTTAGCAAGCAAAATTTTGGACTCAATTGTGATGATAAATTCTTTCTTTCTTTCTTTCTTTCTTTCTTTCTTTCTTTCTTTCTTTCTTTCTTTCTTTCTTTCTTTCTTTCTTTCCTTCCTTCCTTCCTTCCTTCCTTCCTTCCTTTCCTTTCCTTCCCGTTGGGTCACTGGCAGCGGCGGGCCAGATTTACTTCCAGGTACGCCAGTGGAACCCCCTCTCACCGGTTCTCTAAATTTCACCAACCGGCTCTCGCGAGTAGGTGCGAGCCTGCAGAAACCCACCACTGGTGGGTGAGCAGCATAAGGGCCATCACACCACGAAGCTAGGCAAGTCTGGGATTTGGAGCTGAATTCTGAGGATTTTCCTATATTGTTATTCACTGCCACCTTCCTTGCTGCTGGTCATCCTCTTTCCTTTCTACAGCTATCAATAGAGAGCTAGCATTTTGTGTCCAAAGTAGGATAATTACACTATCCTGTTTATTTGTTTCCTATTTCAAAATAGAGGGAAATGTGCTTCAATATTTTGGCAAACATGGTCAAACATGACTCCGAGAGCCACAAAAAAGGAAAATCAGGACTATGTGCAAACCTGAGCCACAGGCTGCTTATGCATACTTATACCTTCAATTATATTAAAAGACAGAAATGAATGTGCACTTGTGATGCAATTTCTCTCTTCTTTCCAGGAATCAAACTGTCACCAAGGTATCTCCTATATGGAACGTACCACAGTAGACTATCCTTGAAGTCACTAAGGTGGCAACAGCAACAGCAATACTACCAATAAAGCAAGACTTAAATTCCTATCAATGCTTAAAAATATCTCTGAATGTAAATCCCCCACTGGCTGGTTATATGTTGCTATAAATAAAGCTATCTAAGTGATGTAAGCCTCAAAGATTTGGCAGTGTGGCTATTAAAAAAGTTATGACGGATGCAGGTGTCTTACAAAGTAAAAGCCTAACCTCAACTCAACTATTTTTCAGCCAAGGATGAAGTTTCCTCAGCCTTCTATTATTTCAGAATATTTTACTTTACACTTAATAAATGTGACTTGTGGAAACAAAATGACTTTGCTCCCTTTTCTTAATTTCATCTGTTCCATCAGCCAAGAGAAATACACTAATTTATAACTTGAAGGGAGCCTGGAGATACTGTCACCCACCATTCATCCAAATTTGTCACTAGCATCCCATTAAAGCCATAATTATTTTTTAATTAAAACTAAGGAAACTGGCATGCATGTGCCTACTTTATACATCTGTTATGGGTTAAAATAGCTTTTTTTATATAAAAAAATGTTTTTTAGACCGCAGTCTTTTGTGGCCACAGTCCATGCCAAAGAAAACGCAAGCTTGCTTATTTTCTCTGTGGGGTGCAACAGCGCCTGTGTATGCCTGAACAGATTCGACTGGCCGTGAAAAGAATTCTAAATAAAACACAAACATGGAATTTGGCAACCCCACAGAAGCAAGCTTAAGACTAATTCCAGCATGCGAACGACTCACACAGCAAGTCTGGCTCCACTATAAATGAAACCAGGCTCTGTAAAATATCCAGTAAAGTTTGAGAGACCAGATTTAAAAGGACAGTGCTGTTATTATTATTGTTGGTGATATTATTATTCTTACCATAATAACTGTATACAGTACCCAGTTCATTATATTACTGTGTGAGTGTGTGTATGAATGTGCAAATGTGTGTCTGCATATGTTTGAGAATTGTGCTTTCCATCAATCAACAATTCCAATGTTTATTTACGAATTAAATCAAAACAATTTTGCTTGTGGAGTTGGGAAACCCTGAAATAAGAACAATGAATGCATTATGTTACAACTGACTAAAACAGAGTTAATTAAAAGATACAGTATTTCACTGATTCAAAATAAATCAGGAATGGAGAAGGTTACCTTGTTAGCATGCTTGAAAAATAAATGCTACTAAAGCACAATCCCCAAAGAGGATACCACATTATAGAGATTACAAAAGGGGAAGGGGGAGAAGGGGGGAGAAAGGTAGAGAAGCAATGATACTATAACTGGGCCCATCATTTGCTTACACACATTTGTACAGAGCATAAAAAGGGGTGGGATATGAGTCTTTCGTGTGTGTGTGTGTGTGTGTGTGTGTGTGTGTGTCTACAGGGGCATATCATTTTGCATATGTAAGGAATAAGTTTCTACTAGGTTTCTATGCCTCTATAATGTGAGAAAACTAATATACTGTAGATGTTATGGGTGAACTGAGAAAAACAGTAGACATCATCATCATTCCCTCTAATAGCAAACTCATTTGGCAATAGCAAACTACTTTAGTCTATAACAGTGATGGCTAACCTTTTTTGGCTCACGTGCCAAAAGCGCGGGAAACGCGGGGGGGGGGGTCATGCGTGGGCGTGCCACACCCATAATGCTATGTTTGCAACCCCCTGCTTTTGACGCACTTTTTTCATCCTCTCCAGGCTCCAGAAGCCTGGGGAGGGTGGAAACAGCTTCCGCCCCCCCCACCTCCAGAGGCTTCCCTGAAGCCTCCAGAGGGCGAAAAATGGCCTCAAAAGAAGGCCTAAATCAGCTGACCAGTGCACACATACGTGCTAGAGCTGACAGGACAACGCCTCGCGTGCCCTAAGAAATGGTTTCACGTGCCACCTGTGGCACCCGTGCCATAGGTTCACCATCACGGGTCTATAAAATTCTAAATAACTGTAAAATGGCAGCAACCATTTCTTAGGGCACACGAGGCATTGCCCTGTCAGCTCCAGCACGCATGTGTGCACTGGCAGCTGATTTAGGCCTTCTTTTTAGGCCGTTTTTCGCCCTCTGGAGGCTTCAGGGAAGCTCCTGAAGCCTCTGGAGGTGGGGGAGGATGAAAAAAGTGCGCCAAAAGCAGGGGGTCACGCACATAAAGGCAATTCTAACTCTTTGCTACCACCCACTAATTGTCTCGTTTGCAGCAGATATGAATGACTTAAAGGGACTGAATTGATTTATTTGTGGTTTAGTTTACAGGAAATGTTAGCAAAATTGATATATTTTTTTCAATTATGATAGTTCTGCAAACCTTATAGAGGCATTTCCCCCCCACTGATGAGAACTCTTGCCTCACATTGGGCTCCAGCAAGCCATTGTATAATGTCCTATTTCTACGGCTTGTCTTTCCTTGTATGCATTGTTAACGACTTATTTTTCCACACCGCTTGCAAGTTCTGCCTTGATAGCAATATGTAACCATTCTTTGCAGTATTGGAAGGTGAGAAAGCCACCTAGATGCAAAATTGCTGACATGTTACTCTTTCATTTTCATAATTCACAAGGCAATAGTGCAGAGATGGCACATAGGGATCACTTTGCGCACGCTCTTCTGGGCTGCAACCAGGAAGAGGAGTTGCCCAGGAGACATGCATGCGTCAGAAAATGTAGTTTGGGTTTCCGGCGCATGCATGCACACCAGCTAGCAAGTCTTCTGGTTACTGCTGCGCATGTACATGTGCTGATCAGCTGGCCAGCACTCATGCTCACACCAGAAAATGAAAGATCAGTTCTTCCAGTTTCCAGTACTGCCACACGCACAAAGGCCAGCTGATTGTCGTGTGCGCATGTGCTCCAGAAACCCGGAAGGGGAACATGTGCCATGGGTTCGCCATCAAAGCAATAGAGGAATGGAGGCACGGCAAATATTAGTGCTTTCACAATCAACTTTCTTTGCATCTTTCCATTGCACCAATTCTATTTATTTACATATTAACAAACAAATAGAAACAAAATGTGGAGCAAAATACATTAGAAAATTATACCATTTCTTCTGGAATAAAGTTATTTCTGTGATTACATGACCTGGTGTAGCTTAAAGGACAGGACAGATTGTATTTTTCTGTTGATCAACTGTAGTGAAAGAGGGTAAGAACTGAGTTCAATTCATGGGGTTCTCTGCATGGAGTCTGCATTTTGAACCCAACAGAAGTGAACATGATTGCAGGTTGGTTTCAAATTGTGTTATGAGGAACTGGGTGTGGAGGGATGTTGAAATGCCAGTAGTATGAAAATTTTCCCTGTTATCTGATTGAGAGAAGCTTGATCCAAGCAGATATAACACAAGGAAAGTTTTTTTGGGGTTTTTTGCCTGCTATTTCTGTACATTATATACAACAGACAATCATATCAACCTATATTTATGAGTTCTATGATTCCACATTTTTGGAGAATGACAAACTGAGAAAAAGTGAGCTAAAATTTCCTTCTGTGACATATATGATTTTTTATTAGTGGATAATATTCCCCATTTTTTAAAAATTAAAAATCTGAAAAGTATATATTTCACCTAACTTGTAAAGGTAATATTATTACTTCACATTTTTTAATGTCAGATAAATGTTTTCTTTTTTAAATAATACAAATTATTCCAGTTGTACTCTGTATTAAGGATACAAATCATACTTTCAATACGATTGATAAAAATCTGAAGCCCTGGGCATTTAAAAATAAAATGCAAGTATTTGTTGAAAAAACACCATACCATTTCTGGAACTCTTATATAGCCGATGAGCCTAATATGAGTGCAATATTGATTATGATCCTAAAATCTCATAAAATTAATGAAGATAAGTAATCAAGCTTAATTCCTGAATCCTCCAACAGCAGTTATTGCATGTTATACAGAAAAACATCACTATGCTGAAACTCACGGATCTACAGAAATTAGATTTGTAGTATCCAATAATTATTGTCAAATTGTTTTAAAAGGAAAGCTGCATCTCTTCTTTGGATTTATTTGGATGTATCCTTATAATTTGATTACACGGATGTTGCTTAAAAAGTTTTTTTACAAAATGAAAAGGTATATTATACATGCCACAAAAAAGTTAAAATTCATTAAAAATGTTCATTTTCAGAAACATATTTACATATTACATACAAGTAAAATGCTAATCTCTGTTACTTGGATATATATTGAAGAAGGTAATTTAATATGTAGTATACAGATCTATATGATTTCATTTCTTTACATATTAGGGAATTGATTTTTGTGAAAAATGTTGCAACTAAAGAGTGAATAAAGATAATTTATTGGATGCTAGAAATATCATGATCCATTCAATCCTATAAGTCACTATTTGAGTTATTTCATGACACTCGATAAATATTAGCTTCTAGCAAATGCATTGAGGCCTGATTTGACCGTACATAATTAATATATGAAACAATATTCATTTAAAATAGAAAGAATGTGATTTGATTTGTTTATTAGGAATATAGCCTCCATGATTAAATGGATAGGTTACTGGATTTGGCCATAGAATTTATTTAATGAACAGTCAGTCCACTGGAAGACCTTGTGATGCTTCTCAAATCCATTTGAGAATATTCACTATAAAAGTTAGAAAACACTTTGTACTGCCAAAAAGGATTACAAATAATATGAATACATTGTACTCTGAAATAAAATATACAATGCAAAAAACAGCTATTATTTGCGGATGGCCTGCCCTTTGGATACAATGCCCACTAAAGTCTGCACATTTCAATGATGTTGATTTTTTTTTTAAGGAAACCCTTAAAATGTAGGCTAGTTCAGCAGGCCCTGGGGAAGGATGGTTGTAACTCTGCATTTGATATCAATTATTTTTGCTCTTCTTGTATGTATTAAGTGTTATTTCCAACTTTGTGCTTAGTGTTGTTCTGTTATCATTAATAGTTTATTGATATGGTTTATTGATATGGTTTATTTAGACTGGAGGCTAAAACATATGAAGAACGGTTGCAGGAACTGGGTATGTCTAGTTTGATGAAGAGAAGGGCCAGGGGAGACATGATAGCAGTGTTCCGATATCTCAGAGGGTGCCACAAAGAAGAGGGAGTCAAACTATTCTCCAAGGCACCTGGGGACAGGACAAGAAGCAATGGGTGGAAACTAATCAAGGAGAGAAGCAACTTAGAACTAAGGAGAAATTTCCTGACAGTTAGAACAATTAACCTCTGGAACAGCTTCAATTCAAAATTCAATTCAAATTTAATTTATATAACCGCATCCTCTCCCCAAGGGGACTCGGAGCGGTGCACAGGGGAAAAATTAAAATACTATAAAAATATATACATAAAACAAATACAATGGATAAAAACAAATTAAACCGAAAATTGTCCCTGCGCTAAAATCCCCTCACTTTAAATTATACTAAAAAAAACCTAAAACCCTATCAAAAGACGGGAGACTAACCTAGGCCGGCCAAGCAGAAAAAGTGTGTTTTCAATTTTTGACAGAAGGAGCGGAGGTCCGTAGTTGTTCTGATTTCGGGGGGAAGGTCGTTCCAGAGGGCCGGGCCCGCCACAGAGAAGGCCCTTCCCCTGGGCGTCGCCCGCTGGCATAGCCTAGTGGACGGCACCCGGAGAAGCCCCTCTCTGTGGGAGCGAATCGGCCGCAGGGATGTATGGGGCAGGATCCGATCCCGCAGATAGCTAGGTCCCGTGCCATGGAGCGCTTTAAAGATGACAACTAACACCTTGAAGCACACCCGAAAGACGACAGGCAGCCAGTGCAGCTCGCGCAAGAGAGGTGTTACATGGGTGAACCTAGAGGTCCCCATTATTGCTCGCGCAGCTGCGTTCTGGACCAGCTGAAGTCTTCGGGTGCACCTCAAGGGGAGCCCCATGTAGAGAGAGTTACAATAGTCCAGTCGGGATGTCACGAGGGCATGAGTGACTGTGCAAAGGGCATCCTGATCCAATAGGGGGCGCAACTGGCGTACCAGGCGGACCTGGTAAAACGCCCTCCTGGCCACGGCTGTCACTTGATCTTCCATGGACAGCCGGGTATCCAGGAGGACACCCAAGTTGCGCGCCCCATCCACAGGGGCAAGGTGTTCGCCCCCTATGGCCAGTGATGGAGTCAACTGGTTGAATCGGGCGGCCGGAAACCACAGCCACTCGGTCTTGGTCGGGTTGAGCCTGAGTCCGTTACTTCCCATCCAGATCCGCACGGCTTCCAGGCACTGGCACATCACCGCTACGGCATCATTGGGGTGGTTTGGGGTAGATATATACAACTGCGTATCATCAGCGTAGAGATGGTACTCTACCCCAAAACCACGGATGATCTCACCCAGCGGCTTCATATATGTGTTGAACAGGAGAGGCGAGAGGACCGACCCCTGAGGCACCCCACATGTGAGGGGTCTCGAGGTCGACCTCTGCTCTCCTGCCAACACAAATTGCGATCGACCAGAGAGGTAGGAGGAGAACCACCGTAAAACGGTGCCTCCCACCCCCAACCACCCCCCCAGCCGATGCAATAGGATACCATGGTCGATGGTATCAAAAGCCGCTGAGAGGTCTAATAGGACCAGGATGGAGGAGCAACCCCCATCTCTGGCCCTCCAGAGATCATCTACCAACGCGACCAATGCCGTCTCGGTGCTATGCCCGGGCCGAAAGCCGGACTGGCGCAGGTCTAGATAATCAACTTCCTTCAGGTGACGGGGAAACTGTTGTGCCACCACACTCTCAACAACCTTCGCCAAAAAGGGAAGGTTGGAGACGGGACGATAGTTGGCTAATAAAGCTGGGTCCAAAGAGGGCTTCTTCAGGAGCTTGCCTCTAGAAGTTGTGAATGCCCCAACCCTGGAAGTCTTTAAGAAGATGTTAGATAGACATTTGTCTGAAATGGTATAAGGTTCCTGCCCACGCAGGGGGTTGGACTAGAAGACCTACAAGGTCCCTTCCAACTCTGCTATTGTATTGTATTGTATTGTATTGATATTCAGGGTTGTTGTTTTTTTAATGTGTAATTATTAATTTATTCTACGCCACTCAGAACTACTTCAACAATTAGGCAATTTATCAATTATTTAAATAAATAAATAAAATAAATAACTTTCTAATATGGTAATAAACATCATAATCCAGATTTACACACTTTGTGACAACCAGCAGTTGTTGTTTTTTCCATTTTGCAGGTGCAAGGAAATATCTGTTACTTATTATGACAAGTTCAGCTTCCCTCCCATTTTTGAAGTCCCAGGAAAACAACAATAAAACCTATTGAATTCCTTGGCTGATAGCCTACATTTGGTTTGGCAAATTACAAGTTGTTCTAAATCAGGGATAATATGAACCATACAAACTCAGATTGGTCAGATCACAAATTATTAGGGAAAATCCTAGCAATGAAAATATCTATTTTACGTGCAACTCACTGCCACCATCAAGAACATTAATACTCAGTGGAGGGCAGATATCAATAATTTTACCTCTTACAGATGGACTATTTGTGTAAGCCAATAGCCTTTCTATTTGACTTTAAAATAGAATCTCAAATGTGTTACTTACATAGACTGTGTAACTTGGTCCTTCTTTAACTAGAGATTCACACAATTTGTATAGAAAGAGATTAAAAATATTTAAAATGCGGTTTTAGGGACATTTTCCAAATGCCCCTGTCATCTCAAATATTCACACCTTCTGTAAGTTCACAGACTTCTAATTCTTTTAGACAAATTCATTTTTTAAAAATAATAAACTTGTTTCGTATGTCAAAGACTAATCATATTGAATCACTGAGGCTTTCATTTCCTACTTCTTGGAAGACAAAAAGAGGCTAAACACTGTTGTCCTGATCTTACAAAACTGGCTAAGCTTAACAAGATATACCAGAAAATCCCTTCTTCCCTATATTTACTTTTCAATATTTCATTAATTCTATGCTACAAAAATAGTGGCACAATACATTGAAAGAAGCACTTTAATTCAAGACAACTCTGGGGTAACTTATTTTTATCATACAAGATGCAAACCAATGGTCTTCAAAATTTTGACCTATAAAATCATTAATAATACTGCACAATAATTATTAAGAACATTCTACATTAAGAATTTCTTTGTGCGCTCATTTGAAGAATGGTTTTGAAAAGAAGAGGCTCCAGAGAATTTGTAAAATGATACGATAGAATGATAGATGGAAGGATGGATGATGATAGATGAACAGACAGATGGACAGACAGACACATGTATATTTACTGATTGACCTCTGGCTATTTTGACAGTAATAGATAGATAAGAGAGGAGGAAGGGAAGGAAGGAGGGAGGGGGATGCATGAGACTCTAGAAATAGTGCAGAGAAGAGCAACGAAGATGATTAAGGGACTAGAGACTAAAACATATGAAGAACGGTTGCAGGAACTGGGTATGACTAGTTTAATTTAAAAAAAGGACTAGGGGAGACATGATAGCAGTGTTCCAATATCTCAGGGGTTGCCACAAAGAAAAGGGAGTCAAACTATTCTCCAAGGCACCTGAGGGTAGAACAAGAAGCAATGGGTGGAAACTCAAGGAGAGAAACAACCTAGAACTCAGAAGAAATTTCCTGACAGTTAGAACAATAAATCAGTGGAACAGCTTGCCTCCAGAAGTTGTGAATGCCCCAACACTGCAAGTCTTTAAGAAGATGTTGGATAGCCATTTGTCTGGAACGGTATAGGGCCATGATGGCGAACCTATGGCACGGGTGTCACAGGTGGCACGTGGAACCATTTCTTAGGGCACACGAGGCATTACCCTGTCAGCTGCAGCATGCTTGTGTGCGCTGGCCATCTGATTTAGGCCTTCTTTTGAGGCCGTTTTTCACCCTCTGGTGGCTTCAGGGAAGTTCCTAAAGCCTCTGGAGGTAGAGGGAGGCTGTTTTCACCCTCCGAAGGCTCCTAGAAAGCCTCTGGAGCCTGGGGAAGGCGAAAAAAGCACACCAAAAGCAGGGGATCACGCACATAGCATTATGGGTGTGGCACCCACACACACGACCCCCACTGCGCTCCCCCCGCTTTTGGCATGCAAACCAAAAAAGGTTAGCCATCACTGGTATAGGGCTTCTTGCCTGGGCAGGGAGTTGGACTAGATGACCTCTAAAGTCCCTTCCAACTCTGCTATTGTATTGTATTGTATTGTTTTGGATAATGCATTACTCTTTTTTTGTACTGAAAAATATTCACAGAATGATTTAATTCTATAACCACCTACTCCTTTGGTCAGCATAGTTATAGTCAGTCATAGACTAGATCAGGGGTCTGCAAAGTTGGCTCTTTGAAGCCGGGTGGACTTCAACTCCTAGAATTCCCCAGCCAGCCATGCTGGCTGGGGAATTCTGGGAGTTGAAGCCCACCCGGCTTCAAAGAGCCAACTTTGCAGACCCCTGGACTAGATTGACCAACAGTGCTTGACCCATCATGTAATTTCCTTGTTTAGGCTAACTCATTCTGAAAACAGCCAATTGTGATGCGCTCAGTAAAACATGGCTTCTCAAGATGTATAAATCAAGCAATAGAAACATGATATATTAATAGAGTATTCTGGAAATTATTATAGAATTTGTACTGGAAAAAATCATCAGTTTGATTATATTTCAAGTTTACTATGATGTTTAGAATCATGCAGAATATCTGAAGAAATTATCCAAATGTACACTTTGACCGACTTTTGATGCCTTGATATGGTAACTAAGAATGCTGTCCCTGTTGGCTATGCACAAGTTATTTTCATTATTTTTCTCAGTTTTAAACTCAGTTTTCTTTCCTGCTTCTGATTATTGAAAACCATTATTTCCCAGCCTGTTACACCAAATTATAATATGTCAATATGAAAAATAATTCCACCATCAGTACATCTCTCAAACAACTGCACATATCGTCTGCAAAGGAGTGATGTGATCTTCACATATATAATATATATGGGAAGGGGGTGTATGGGGTGTTCAGGAAGGGTTAACACCTCTAGTGTAGGGGCATATTGTGTCCTTTTAGGGCAGCTCATTTTAGGGCACCTTTTGGGGAAGCTTGTCCACCTTTGGTCTGCACCTGTTCATCATCTCTCACCTGTGGCTCCTAGTAGCTGTAGCACACGCAGCGGCCACACCCCGAACACAAGCTTTGACAGACTGGCCAAACCAGGTTGAGAGAAGCCGTTGGATCATTGACCTTCGGTGAGATAGGGACTCGTCTATCCCGAGCATGGTGAAGCAAAACTGTTGTGTTAGGTACTAGATCATATGTGAGACAAGTTCTCACTGTCAGAGAAACAGGGATCAAATCGAAAGCAATTCCACTGCCATAGTTTGAGAACTGCAAAATATAACCTCTTATCAAGCTAGTACAGGGGTTCCCAAACTTGGCAACTTTAAGACTTGTGGACTTCAACTCCTAGAATTCTCCAGCCAGCATAGCTGGCTGGAGAATTCTGGGAGTTGAAGTCCACAAGTCTTAAAGTTGCCAAGTTTGGGAACCCCTGAGCTAGTATATTTATATCAGAATGTAGACATTCACTTAATTCAAAAGATTATTAGAACCTTTATAGTCGCTCATACACACAGGGAAATATATAAATCTACTCTTGTAAATTTTTGTTCCTAAATACAAATTAATATATAGCACCTAAAAGTTGAGCAGCCCTGTCTTCTAAATGTTTAGCCTTCTCTACATTAGTAGTATGCCAGACTGCTAGATACAAAACAGCCAATAAAATGTTGACAATACTGAATCTCTATCCAAAGCTTTTGATTTATTAGTTATGACTCAGGAATTAAATTCTGACAACAATGAACATCTCTGTTATGATATTCAGTTGTATCCCTACAAAGTTCTATCAATTTCTAAATGTGTTCTGGAAGTGTTGTACTTTTACCCAAGTCTACCCTTGGCTACCTTCTAATGATACTGAGTAATAAACTAGTACTATATGCCTGCGCATAAAATGCAGAGTAAAAACAGATAATTTTCATGTAACAAGACCATCATTCGACATGTGTCAGATGAAGCATTTCTATTAATATGAGAAAATATTTTGAAACACTTTGTTATTACATATGTATATCAAAAAACATAGGGCTAAATTTTTAGGCTGATCAAGGTGTGTGAAGTTCCTGTACTCCCCAACTTGTTGGTTCATTTACTAATAGACAAACATTCCTCTCCTATGTATTTTAAAAAAATTTAATGAGATATTTTAAAAAAGACATTCTGCTGGTTGCCTGCATTTAATAAAATTGATGAGTTGTACGATTAAGGTAGTGCAGCTGACTTTACAATACAAATCATCCATAGTGGTTTATTCTGTTGCTAAGGTGATGTTGCTGGGGGGCGGGGGGGGGGAGGAAATTCTTGTACAATTTCTGATTAAGGAAATATACCACATTTTTAGTTTTTGACTGTTTCATCTATGGTCTGGAAACTAATCTTCAGCATGTGATTTTTCTGGCATATAGCTTAATCTTCAAGAAGTAGTATCTTTGATTATATGTATTATATTATAATCAGAAGTATCTTTGTCCAAATGGCACAGAATAATGGTCTGCCTATGTCTTTAGGCATGATCTTCAATTGCAAAAGCTTTGTCTGACATTTTCATAGAGCTGTTGTATTTAGAGAAATGTATCTGGGAGAAAATCTGTAAATGAAATAAGCCAGAGAGAAACAGGCCAGCATTCTTTTCATGCTACTTCTAACAGTCACACACATATCACTTTGTACATGAACTAGGACAGGATTATATTGAAAAATATGGATCTCAACTTATATATTTCCAAAATGAAGCCATTTTTTTAAAGTGCAAAGTTTAACACAAGTTGTTGCCATGTCAAACTGGCAGTTTGATGATGTTATCTCTGAATAATCCCCCCCCCCTCCCAGTGGACATTCCCTCCCTCCAAATTTTAAGAGCATTCTTTTTCAACATTTTTTAAAATCATACTTTTTTAACATTGTAAATGTTGTTTAAACTATATTAACCTCACTCTATAAGCCCCTCTTTGAAATTCCTTAAATGGCTCCCCTGTGCCAATTTGACAGCCGTGGCCAGGGGGGCATTTTACCAGGTTTGCCTGGTGCACCAGTTGCATCCCCTATTGGACCGGGAAGCCCTTCGCACGGTCACTCATGCGCTTGTGACGTCTCGTCTGGACTACTGTAATGCTCTCTACAAGGGGCTCCCCTTGAGATGCACCCGGAGGCTACAGCTGGTCCAGAACGCGGCTGCGCGGGCAGTTATGGGAGTCACTAAATACTCCCATGTAACACCACTCCTGTGCGAGCTGCACTGGCTGCCTGTGGTCTTTCGGGTGCGTTTCAAGGTGTTGATTATCATCTTTAAAGCGCTCCATGGCACAGGACCTAGTTATTTACAGGATCGTATCAGATCCATTTTAATTCGTTTTTAATTTTGTTGTGTATTGTATGTTTTTAGATGGTTTTTTAATTTTCCTGTACACTGCCCCGAGTCCCTTTGGGGAGAGGGGGCGGTTTATAAATATAATAAATTATTAATTATTATTATTATTATTGATCAGGGGGAAAAATCCTTCCTTTAATTTCAGGAAAACCTGGAGTACAGTAGAGGCTTAAGGTAAATATATCAGTTGAACCAGTCAAGTATATCCTGAGAGATTATATCCTATAATAGCTACCTGGAACAACAACAACATCAGGTGTATCTTCCCCTGTGATGGCCACCCTGTAATGAAAAAATGTCACGTCCAGGAAATGATTGCTTTCTATGAAATGTTTAAAGGCACAGGATCCCATGTTAGAGGTAGGAATTGTCAGGAATCATAGCTGAATACCTTTGCTAATATTCCCTTCTTTTTCCCATCCCCACCTCACTATCTTGAAAATCCCCATTTGGTTTTGTTTTTGAAAGTGGGCATGCACTCTAATTATAGAGAAGAGAAAGAGAAGAAAACAAAAGTGCAAATAGATTTGTTTATTATTTGGTCAATTATCAGAGCAAACGATTCAGGCCTTTTACCAGTCATCCTGGTTTTCTGTCTTTCAAATTAATGTCTCTCCCCAAATATGAAGCAAAGAACATTGGTTTTTATTTTGAGTGTAACCAACCAAAAGCCACAAGAAAAGGCAAAGGCTCATATTATTTTTGAATGGTTTTCCTGGAAGAATCCCAAATTCTTCCTCTTTGTTTTCTTTTAGATTTCAATTCAAATTTGTCTTTTCCCAGAGGGTTTCCCTGCTTAATATTTACAAGCCACAAGTAAATTTTAATATAGATTAGTAGACAAAAGGAAGGGAAACTTTCTTCTCAGTCACAGTAATACATCTTTTGATTAGGGCTTTGTTTTTCTGAACAGAGCTCAGGCCATTAAAAATAAAAGAAGGACTTCTACAGGCAAATTTAACCCTTATATCTGCATCCTACCCATATTAAATTCATTTCTAAGGTGTTGAGAACAGTCTTTTGAAACAAACGTAAAACTTGCCCAAGGCCACACAGCAAGCTTCATAACAGTGAGGATTTGAGCATCATCTCACAAAATCTCAGCCAAACATCTATCTATTGTATCCCCTGGCTCAGGTTATTATTTAAATACTTTTGTTTTTCAGGTCTCCTTGCATTTTACATGCAATGTTCCAGACTATTATGCCTGGTGAAGGAACAGCAAGCTGATGACAGCTACTGTCTCTTTTCCACACCTTTTTTAAAATGCAAAAATAGAGCTTTCTCTTTTAATATTTCTGAAGCTTGTTGACCAGTGTCAGTTCTCCCCCCATACAGTAACTGCTTTAAAGCACTGCATAGAGCATCGCATTAAAAATTAATTACACATGTTATTTTATTGATAGTGCATAATGTAATGAGCACCAGCTGTGCTAAACATCCAAATTCCTTTTTAAGATAGCTATAAAAAGGAAAGAAAGAAACTATACTTCCAAATGCTTCTCATGTCAGAAAGTAGGGGGAGAGAGACAGACAGGAACATCTTGTATGGATTTGAAGCAGAATTCTTTGATTTAGTTCTACATTTGGAATGTTTGAAGAGTTCAGGCTCTTGGACTGGGATATTAGAATAAAATCCAGTTAACTCTCTAATTGATGGACCCATTGTCTTTGTTGCAGCTTTATTCTCTTAATGTTTAGATTATACGATCTACTTCTACCTGATAACTGTGTAATTTAACATGAACACATAAATATACAATATCAAATGCCTGAAAGCTACAAGCATGTACTTTTAACATCTTTTAATATTTTTATCCAATGTGTTCTCTAAATGATGATGATTCGCCAGATTGAATCAATTTAAGTATCTTTTTTCAAATTAAAACTTTGGTTAACTTAGTAACAGTAGAATCACTGTACATGGGGAAAAGAATGCTCCAAAACAAATTTCTTTTTTTCTTAATGCCTATGAGGGGTTGATTTTTTTTGTGTATGTAGTGTTCGTATTTTCTACACTTGTCTATATCTGTACCATATTTCAAAACTATATAAAACAAGGCTGTACTCAGCCATTTGAATGGGTTTTGCCTGTGAAACCAAACTAAATGAAAACATATAAATGTAGCATTGACTTTTTCTGAGCTAAGTTGGAGAGAGGGGGGTTCACATACTTTACATAGTGCAACTATGACTCACAAATTTTTCCAGATATTATATAGATTTCATCATAATCAATAAATAATGTTTACTAAACCCAAACTTCAGCAGTTTTCACCTTATTCAAAGCTGTATTTTCTCAGTAGGGAAAACTCTGTTTTTATGTACTACTAATATATGCCTTTGTAGTTCTTTGTCTGCATATATACTTAATAAATAGCCCACGTTCTTCTTACCATTGTTGTCACCTAAGTGGATGTAAGGGGAACAACAGCAGACTATTTTTTAATGCAGTTCTAGAGTGTCTGGTCTGCATAATGATATAACTGGTATAACACAAAAATTATACTATTATCTGTTCTCCTCAAGTCTTGATGAAAAAAATGTGGATGAGATTGCATTCTCTACTCTGATTACTGTTTTGTTTTCCCATTGATTCTCGGTTTTAATAAACCCAGTCTGGAATGAAACAAAAGTCTGCATCTTGTTTCACTGTGAAATGTGCAGAACACATACCATATTATTAACATAAACGCTTCTGAAATAATGCAGCTTTCTAGACAGATTGTATTAATTGCATCAGACTTTTTTCTTTTCCTTTCTTCCAGCAAGGGTGGTCCAATCTAGATTTCTCATTGGCTGGGCTGGTTTATAAATCTAACAAAAATGAGTTTAAGGATAATAGTGATGAGAAGACAGAAAGAGAAATAACTACAGTATTATTTAACCATATCCCTACATGCATATATATCCCCAGTTCAATCACATTATTTTCTTATAGGTTTATCTTATATAATCATGTTTTCTTCTAAACTATACCACAGAATACCAACTAGCTAGGCAAATAGTAGGGAACAAAGATCAAATCAAAATGTTACTTTGTATTAATTTAGTAACTATTATTTTCCTTTATTACTTATTTATTTTATTGTGTCTATAAGACCATCAGTCATTATTTTAAAAGAGAAGCTATCTTGAGTAAATAGGCACAGAATTGTTATTCAAATGTATAGTAGAAGTTCCTATATGATTTTGCCATCGTACTTCCCTTTAGTGTATTCTTAATGTTCTTACTGCTCCCTAAAAATCCAAACACCCAAATGAGCACAACTGAGCAATGAAAACAATAAAATGAAACTTAATTTTTAATGAAGACATAAAAAATAAAGATCTTCATACCTCCCTTCATGCCTCTGCCTGCATCTCCCTAAGGAAGGACGCTTCCCAGTTTGGGAAATTCTTATATAATAGCTACAAAGATCTCTAAAATGGAGAAAAATCTGTATAGTCAACAAGAACCTAAAATACTAAAATAGGACAAGGCTTTCCTCTGTGACATGCTGTGCTGTGGCTGCCATCACAAAAAAGCCACCATGCACAAAAGTAAAGATCCAAGCACTCAAAAGAATAGCTATTCACTAATGGAATCAGTTACTACAAATCAAATTTATTTATTTATTTTATTTTATTAAATTTATACCCCACCCTTCTCCTTGTTAGGACCAGGGCGGCGCACAGGCATTATTAAAACCACAAAATACAATAAATATCAATTAAAATATATTAAATTAGTTAACCTGTGCTAAAACCCATGTTAAAAACCTTCCCAAATTATAATTTATTTTTAAAAAGTCAGAAACGGGGGGCTATCCTAGGCCGGCTTGCTGAAATAAATACGTCTTAAGACGTTGGCGGAAGAGGCGGAGGTCCGAGATAGTGCGAAGGTCGGGGGGGTAGGTCGTTCCAGAGGGCCGGGCCAGCCACAGAGAAGGCCCTTCCCCTAGGTGTCGCCAACCGGCATTGCCCCGCCGACGGCACCCGGAGAAGGCCCTCTCTGTGGGAGCGGATCGGACGAAGGGATGTATGGGGCAGGAGGCGGTCTCGTATATAGCTAGGCCCCGAGCCATGGAGCGATTTAAAGATGGTTGTCAACACCTTGAAGCGCACTCGAAAGGCCACAGGCAGCCAGTGCAGCTCGCGCAGGAGAGGTGTTACGTGGGTTTGCCTTGAGGCACCCATAATCACCCGCGCGGCCGCATTCTGTACTAACTGTAGCTTTCGAGTGCACCTCAAGGGGAGCCCCATGTAGAGAGCGTTGCAGTAATCCAGCCATTTAAATTTGCTTGCCAAGTACAGCCAAGAATATGCTTTTCAATGTGGAGCTCTCTCACCAATGCTAAGCTAGACATTAAAATCACATCATGACCTGGCGTTAGATAGTTTCACATATTAATCTATGTCTATAAGGACTGTCCAGCTCACTGAGCTGCATATTGCTCCATTGAAATGAATGCCTCTGTAGAAAGGTTAGGATCACATGGCCCCAAGAACGCCTTTATTGGTATTATTACACTTCTAACTAAAAGTATTATAATAAATGTATTATAAGTTCTTTAAAAAGGTCAACAATAGATTCTGACCCAAACAAAAGTGTGTGCGTGTGCGTGTGTAGAAAAATACGTAAACTTTTCTGAGGTCACAAAATAGAGCAAAATAAGTACTAATGTAAGATAAGGAGTTTATCCATTCAGTGATACATAAGGAAACCACTGAAGTGCAGTAGGAGGCAGCACAAATAGTAAATCCTCTTAGTAGTTGTTAATAGATATGTTAAAAAACAGAGCAAAACAGAAAGGTTAGGCATTTTGCTAAACTGTGTGCCCACATGTGTGTCTATTTGTGCATACATCCCACCTGGAAGACTCTGTTTTCTATAAATACTTCTAAGCCTAGATGCCTTCATTGAATTTAAATAGTTCTATCAGAACTACTTCCAACCTTTCCTCCTTCATCTTCCTATTATTCAGAAAAAGCTAATCAAAACAGAAATGATACAAGACTGAAAATTATGTGATTCCTTTCCAGCTTCTAATGAAAAAGACACTACAATATTTCAACAGGAGAATATAATTCAGCAGGGAGAAAGCTCCCAGTAAAGGCAAAAAGACATGGCAATGGAGATGTGTGCAGATATTTCAAAGTAACATGTTATGGAATGGGCTTATCTTGCAGTAGTATTTTCCTGAGCTGACTTTATGTAACATACAAAACATGTAGTAAATTAAAGTAGTATTAGCAAAAAGAACAGGGAAATATAAAGACCACTGTAAGCACTCTTGCCATTACGAAATGCTCTATGCGTGTCATTAAGACTCACACAATTCATATCACAATCTTCTATAAGAAAATTCATTTTGTGTCCTGCTCAGTTAAGTGGGGAGGAACTCCCAGATAATTTCATCTACAATGTTAAAAGATTATTGGGATGTGTTGGAGAGCCATGGCAATCACACTTTGGAAGTAAAGTACCAGGAGCTATGGGAGAAGTGTCAAAGTGAGATTGGCCAAACTTTAATGAGTTGGTCAAAGTATTAAAATATATGGGAAATGTAGAGCTTGGGAGCCAACCGAAACAATTAGTGTTCTATCTCAGTGGTCCCCAACATTTGTGGCTTGGCCATGCAGCTGGGGTGAAGTTGCATGTGCATGTGTGTGTGTGCTGGCCTACCACTCCGGTGAGTTGAGCTGTATTCGCATGTGCATGGACACCAGGCTGCCTCTTGCATGATCCAGTTCCAAATAGGTCACTGCTCAGTAGTGGTCCACGGCCTAGGGGTTGGAGACCCCTGTTCTATGTAGAACGTAAACCTAGGCTAGCCAGTAAAATACTGATTTGGAAAGTTATGCAAAAAAATAGGTGGAGCTTTTAGTTTGCAACCAGACAGGAGACCTCACTGTTGCAAAACCCCTGACTGCTACTCTATGAAAATATGCTGCTGCCACAATATGGCTGATAATCAGAGTTTTCAAACCATCAGAGTTTTCATACCACTTAAATTAGATATCCATGTAATAAAAGGTGATTGCAGTTAATTTTGTGCTGAATAGCAGCTAAAAGGGAGGAATAAGATCATCTTATTCAGACAGCTGTTATCCTGAATCTATGGACAAAAAACAGAGTGAGTATTTATACATATTTATACACAGGGTTTCTAGAGGTCAGGTGCTGAGCAGTTTATAACTTATACATACACCTGTTTGATCAGAAAAGCACATGTAACCTCTCACTGGTCTTGTAGGGAGTATTACTTGCCAAGCTGGAAAACCCAGTAGGAAAGATTGTTTCAGTGGTGAGACAACTGCAAGATATGTAAACTGTGAACTACCAAATGTGATCTGCTCTGCAAGAATTCCTTCCCTTCCTTTCCTTTTCCTTCACCTTGTTCCCAGAGGGCAAAATAACATTTCAGGAAAACAGAATTGCTAGGAGAAATATCTGAATGGAACAAGAGTACCAAAAGTAAACATGTACACTTTTTGTATATAATACTATACTAAGAAATGTGAGGAAGTAAATGGTCTAAAAACCTAGAATATTTCTCCAAGCACAGATACACACAATTTTCCTTCAAGAAAAGCTAACAGTGATAGTAGTAGCAGGACAGTTCTTTCATGTATTAATGAAAAAAAATGTTACTAAGAGGGAATAGTGTTGTGCTTTTTTTAGATCCTAGGACTGAAATGACTATTTTGTCATGCCCACAAAAGCATGTGGGCTGTTTATATATGTGTGCATGGATGCTATGAAGTTGTGTGTCTATATAAAGGTAAGCTTGTGATTTTAAACTTTGTCCCAGTTGACGGCATAAAAGTGAAAGCTATGGAAGGGGACTTGGTATATTGAATTTGGAATAAAAGTAGAGAGGATGAAAAAGATGACGGTAGATGAAGATAACGTTTTCCCTCTTAGATAAAAACTTTAATAATGATACATGGACATTTAATTTCTTATCAACTTTATTGCAAAGCCACCCAAAAATTCCCCTAGAGAATTTTACTTTTAACCATTAAGAGCACTAAGATGTGATTGACTTTCATCAGTCATGAAGTCTAGCATAAGTGCTAACTACCTTCATAGAAAAATATCACAACAGATAAGGATGAATATACATGTCCCAGGATTAAGTTGAAGTATCCAATATAAAACAGAACTACAGCTAGGTGATGAACTGCTAAAAAAACAAATACTCAAGGACTCTATGTACTTTCCATTGTGCCTGAAAATATCTGCATTTGAATGCAATGCTTGATTACATGTCCCTTGATTACATGTGTACTGAAAACCTGACTTGAAATAAATATTTTTTCAGAACAAACAGTGTTTAGAATAGTGATAAAGCAGCTTATATGACTGTATTAGAAGCAAATTAGTGGCATATAGATTTAACAAATAGACAAAAATAAAACTGTAATGACTGCTTTTATATACACAGTGTGTGGCATGATACTAAAATATCTCGGGTTGCGATGCCATAGTATCAGATTGTCCCACAATTTAAATTGGTTTAGCTTTTTCGTTTAAGATCAGTCCAAAAGTTAGGTGTTCAACATTATAGGAGTGAATATACAAAAGTGCAATGCTCTTTCTGGGTATACTTTACTTTTTCTTATCTACAGTAGTCTTAGATTTTTGTCATCACTATTATTGGTATCTGTTTATCACAAAGGGAGTATGCAAATATAATAGTATTTCTATATGGGGTCATATTTATATTACGCTAAGTAAATTGCATAGAAGCAAATATACACTGGGAAAATATTAGCAATGTTAACTGCAAAACTCCTCATTCAAATAAACCAAGCACATCATTCAAATAAATGCTAGCTTTAAGGATATGTAATCAGTGTTTGTCACTGACCTTTTGTTAT
Organism: Rhabdophis nuchalis; assembly: GCA_039707465.1. Classification (NCBI taxonomy): domain Eukaryota; kingdom Metazoa; phylum Chordata; class Lepidosauria; order Squamata; family Natricidae; genus Rhabdophis; species Rhabdophis nuchalis. The sequence goes on along the minus strand of CM077643.1, from coordinate 59,556,834 downwards.
CACATTCATTTTCTCACCTTGCACTTTCAGATCTTGCACATGCAAACAAGAGAGTTTTTCTACCACTATCTTCCCATCTAGATGAGACTCTTTAAAACGGATCCTTTCAGTGGAAGGCATCCATATTTGTTATGGAATATTTATAGAAGCAAGGGTACTTGCTATTGACTGGTGTGTTTTTAAAAGAATCACAAGATGTTAATTATTACTTTTCAAGGCCTTGATGCTTTGAAACAAGGCAAATTACTTGTAAGTTAAATGTAAGCCTACCAACTTTTAAGGTTAATTATTGTGACATTACTGTCCATATCTTTGTTTTCTGGAGAATTTTTGGTGGCATCAGATTTTAAGACTTTGAAGCCCAAAAATTATCTCTCCATTGTATTCTACCTATGCTTCAAATCTTTACCTTTTCTACGAATTTTATTTTAACATTCTTCAGATTGTGTGTTAAATTCTTCTTCTCTTTTTAATGCACTATTTTATATATATATAAAATAGTATATATATATACTGTTATGTTACATGTTTTGTTGGATGCAGGGAGGTGCATGTTACAGATATTAAAATAAAACAAATTTCTTGTATTTAAAACCTAAAGCATACTTTAAATCTTTTATTGAACTATTTCCCCTATGTAATCCCTTTTACTGAATATGGATTGTTTTTCTAAAATGCTATGACAGCATCATTTATTCACATATAAAAATATGGAAAAATTAGGTTACTATTTCCTTTATGAAGGTCTTATGAATATTACAAGGATGCATTCAGGTCATAAGAAACCAATAAATGAATATTAACCTTGGAAAGTAATAACTAAGCTATATGTGGCCTAGAACTAAAGGTTTGCTTTTAAACCAGCCAACTCTACAAAAACAAAATTTGTCATATTTATTTAAGCTAACATCATCCATACTAGCAGCATATCATGGTTATTTGGTAACATGCATCAGACAATTCAAACATACTAAACAGTATCTAAAGGTTACCACTTCTCAAAAGAAAAAATATGTTTTCATGTTCAGAGGCCTACTGGGAAAAACATATTTTATATTATAAGTAGTTTAGGACAAGGGCTTTAATGCCTTGCAAATCAGTCTATGCCAAATAAATAAAAATATACAATTGTAATAATAAGCACCATAAGCCTTAGACAATATGTGTGGCTAACTTGTTGCAATAAATGAATGCTAGCTACAGTGGTTTGAAAGCGTGTTAAAACATGAAAGAAATCCCTTCAACTTACATTTATGTAAAATTGTACATGTGTAGAATTCATTGTTTATTGCAACCCAAATATTTATATTTCATTCATTCTTGCTTGGTCCATTCCTCACTTTTTTGCCTTTCCTTTTATTTACCTTTTATTTCTCCCTATAAAATTGTTACTTTTTTTATTTTGTATGTTCATCTCTTTATTAGATCATATAAAAGTTGTAGATCATCGATAGTATGTTTTTGTTGCTTATATTATGAATATTTGCAGTAGAAGTAAGTCAAATCCTGATCTTCTGGAAGGATTTTCTTATTAATGGTAGCCTTAATATATTACAAATAGAAAATGAGAACCTCTCAAAAAGGCATTATTCAAACTTCATTTATAGCATAATCAAAGATTTGACAAACTTCAAGCAATAAATGAAATTTTAGAAGAATAATTTTTCTTCCACATTTCAGTCTGATTTTTCCTTTGCTATTTAAGGGCTAAAGATGAGCTTAGAGATTAATTTCATTTAATTATTTAATTTATTTATTTAATATTAATTTATTTAATATTCTGGTTCCCACCATGCCCAGTCAAACTTGAGGGCAACATCATTTTGTCCCAGCAGTTATTATTCAAAGACATGTTACCTCTGCATAAACCTTGCTTTTAGCCCTTCTAATTAGTAGTCATTAAAGCCAACAGTCATCAAATGCTAGAGCAGTGGATATCATTGTTAAACTATGCACTTCATAAAGATATACTTGTTTTGCTTCACTGTATCCTAAGATAGGGACTCCAATGGGTCATCACCAGCTATTGAACTTCTCTCATTGAACTTGCTTGGGTGTTAGCCAAATCTGGGTAAAATTAGTGGATTACTTTTTCAGTGGTATTCAATATTTACAAAGTCTTTTCCATAAAGATCGGTTTCCTTTCATTGCTTTCCATACAAGTCAGTGATGGAACAAAGACAAAATTAATGAGAGGCTTTTATAGCAGTGGAGGGAAAGTGTGCGGACCACAAGTATGCCATGTTCCAATGAGATCTGAAGAACGCAAATCATCAGGAAGAAAGACTTCAGATGCTAACTGTTATCCAATTAAGTTTAGCATAAACAGCCCAGAGAGATGAAATCTTGATATCAGAGTATCACATTTGTATGAGGATTCTCAGACATTTGATCACAATGCAGTATAAACAAACCATCAGCCCCAGTGTTGGTGGCAACATCTGAGATTAACTAGCCCACACCCCCGGGCAAAACAAGACCAAACGGGTTTCAATTCCTGTCTCAGCAATGATAAGGAAGATTTCTAGTGCTTTAGCTCTATCCTTACATCCAAATGGACCTGATGCTTCCTGAGATATATCACGTTGGCAGCTGATCTTCAGAGAGCAAAAATAAAATGTTTCTGTTACCTGACAACTGACAATGACATCCAAATGTGCCTGATGTCTCACTCTGAGACCCGCCAACTGAGATTGCGCGCGCACCACAGCAGGGCAGGCTCAGGCAGGGCGGGACTGAGGTTAGAGCACGGAGAGGTGGCGGTGCGATCACTGATGCATGAGGGTGGGAGGAGGCAGTTATGGAGGCCGCCGGCAGCTTTGCAGGCCTGGACGGCCCTGAGGAAAAAACAATAGAAAAATCTGTCAGTGGTACCTATGTTTGAAAGCAGAGATGGAGAATAGGAGCAATGTAGGGCTGGCATGACCTACAGTACATATTTGCTTAACAAACTGTAATGGAAGGAAGGAGCCTAACCTTGAGGAACTGGATAAAAAGCCACACAGCTAACTGTTGAGGGGGGGGATCTGAGTCCAGGCCTACAACTATAAAGTAAATAAGCATCTCAGAAAAGACACTTCCTTGTTTTCAGGAAGATAACGGGAGGGAAGAGGAAGTGCATTGAGATTGTGCCATTGAGGTCAGCCTTTCAAGGTAGACCAAACTAGGAAAACATCCATGCAAATACTACTTGTATTATAAGGTTATAGTAAAAGAATATTGCAAGTCTAAATGCACTTCTCTCTCTTTCTCATCCTGAGAACTGGGTAGAGTTCTTTCTGATATGCTTTGTTAGTTTACACCTCTAGCCTGGATTTGTTTTATCAAGTCACTGCCCTGGTTATCTGTCTTCCTCATGTTTCTCAAGGATATTCCTTCTGCCAGTTGCACAACTCACAGGGCAGAAAAAGATGGTAGTCAGTAGAAAGGATTCTCTCTCCACTAAAGCCTTTCCTATGAGAAGGAAAGATGACTGTATCATCTCCCTTTCTTTTAAATGCCAAATGTGTTAGCATTATTTATTTGTAAACATGGGTACATGGGATGGGATTCAGTATAGTACTAGAATAACTATATAAATAAATAAATGAATAAAGACTGCAGTCATAATACCAAAGAAAAAACATGACTATGAAAAGCATACTTAGAGAATCTCTGATCTAGATGATAAATTTTGAGCATCCTTATTTTATTTGGTTTGTCTATGGGATTTTTTTTTCTTTTTCTTTCTATCTGCATATTCACTGAGAAAATATGTTCTTATCCTATGCCAGATCTTCTCAAAGGAAGAGAATATAAATATAAATACATAAGCAATTATTTTGGTGTTATTTTTCGTCTGCCTCAGTAACTCTCAAGACATTGATAGATATGCAGTCGTTGATATACGACTGGTCTCTTAACAACTGTTCAAAGTTATGACTGACCTGAAAAAAAATGGCCTTATGTTATGCAACCGCACTTTGGGCGCTTGGCAACATAGCCACTTTTACATCCATTTGCAGCATTCTACAGTCACATCACTAAACCTTACAACAAATTTGCATAAAACTAACACTTCTGTTTTTTGGCAAAACTGCACCACAGCAAAATCGTGGATTCTCTTAATAACTACAGTGTTCACTTGACTATGGCATTCACACTTACAACTACCATGTTTGCTTAACAACCACAACAAAAAGTCATAAAATCAGATTGGTGATGTTTTATTACCATTACATGAGCCTAATGGGCACGCCATTACAATCTCAATTTGAGGACTACCTCTATAGCAGTGATGGCGAACCTATGGCACGTGTGCCACAGGTGGCACGCAGAGCCATTTGGCAGGGCACGCGAGGGGTTGCTCTGTCAGCTGGCCGGTGACTTCCGGTTTGCTTGTGGGGCCTTTTTTAGTCCTCCGGAGGCTTCAGGGACCTTCAGGAGGCTTCCCTGAAGGCTCCAGAGGACTAAAACAGCTCCAGAGGCTTGTATAAAGCCTCTGGAGCCTGGGGAGGGCGAAAAAAGCATTATGGGTGTGGCACGCCAGCGCACAACTCCCTTGCGCTCTCCCCCCCCTTATGGCACGCGAGCCTAAAAAGGTTCGCCATCACTGCTCTATAGAGTCACTATCATTTTAATCTATCTGTGACTAGATTATTAGCTATTTATTGGCTTTTTTTCTTTCTTTTTTTAATCCCTCCATAGTATAAACAAAAAGATTACAGGTAGATTTTAGCTATGTATCATGTGGCAAAATGGCCAGTATCCTAACAAACTTCTGTCAGTCTCCAAAAATGTGTGATTTATTTCTGGAAGCGCCAAGCAGTAAAGACGTGTGCTTTAAAAAGAACATGCCAGTTGTTCCGTACAAATATAAATTAATACTGTTGTTTTGTTTGTCCTAAAAACCAAAATAGTGATACAAAAAATATATATTTAGACAAACATTTTCCAATAGTGTACTAAATAACTGTGAGTTGCTAAAATCTTCTTGATAGTTTATGTATTTTTGCCCACTCTCAAGAGCTGCTCTGACCATAATTTACCAGGTCAAAAACACCACTTCTGATAAAACAGATTCATATGCAGGAAATAACCTGTCATAATAACCCTGCAAGAGTTCTCAGCAACATTCTTGCTGTTATGAAGAAACCAAAAATGGAAGAGTGATAGGACAGTGTATGAGATAAGTCATCTTACAGGCAAGCACCAGGGGAAGAGCACCAGGGGACATTGCCAGAGCTATAGGGCATGTGCTTAGGAATCAGATTGAAAGGAGATTACTGTTTATGGCCATCCTAATCCATCTCTCCAAGAGAATAAAGGGGGGCAGCTGCTTGCCAAGTTACTACTGAACCAGGCCCAGCACACTAACACAAATTGCCACAACTCATAGCTGAAACAACTTCAAACAAGTGCCAGGAATCAAGCTCCCAGAATAAAGCATTTATGGCCCATTGTGTCTTCGTCACTACTTGAGCTGCAGCCAACAATGCATTCTACATGTTCCATTTCTGCATTATATTTCCCATGTTAAGTCTATACAGAACGTAACCTTTCTTTGTTGCTAATAGCTGGAAAGAAGCATTGTACCCTCAAACTGTATTATTCATTTAAAACACATACACACATATCTAGAAATCATCTGTTATTTAGAACTGTATTTAGTCTCTGTTTCTGGTGTGTTGGAAATGCTTTTCCCTCTCGGTCTCTTGGCAGTCATCAGAATGACTTAAGCAATTAAATAAAAGCATCACACAGACACATTGCATGAAGTTAACTTTTAGTTAGAACTCAGGATGCTGTACCCATTTTTCAATAACTAAGTGTTTGGCTGCTACCAACAATTACCTGATGCTCTTGAATCAATATACTTATTGTAGCAATCAACGGCAGTTTCTGTAATAAGCTTACAAGTATAATAGTCCGGCAATTTATTTCACGTGAATTTTATAGACAAAGGAGTTTAAAAAATTAAAAACTGTGTGTTTGTAATTTCCAACTAATTTAAATACAGTGCCTATCTACACTAGTATATACTTCCCAAAATACAAATCTTTGAAAGAAATGGGAATACAACAAAACAAATAACAAAATGCATAATAAAAAAACACCTGAGCTATTCACTATGTATCGATTTTATTTCAGAAATCACCCAAAATTATTTAAATTATAATTTTAACTGAGAAAATGCGTTGATTGGCTTGGTGACTGTTAGTAATGGGAAATGGATCCTGGTTATCACATGCTTTTGGATATTGTTAGTGACAGGAAGCTTCTAAACAGATTTTGTGAGCTAGACATATATTATAATATGGAGACTATATTATAGTGATCTAAAATTAGGCTAAAGGACAACTGTTTAGCATTGAAGCAATATATTGCCTAGTATATGTTCTATGCTTTTACATTATTTAAAAGCTACTTAAAATCACTGGAAAAATAATCTGAAGTATTATCCTCCATATATGGTAACACCTCTTGCTTGAACTGTTCCCTGCCACCTAAACTCTAAGGCAACATTAGACTTCTAATATTAATAATTCTATTATTTATTAAAATATTATTAGATTTTTATCCCAACTTTATTACGTTATAAGTAACTCAAGATAGAAAACATACCTAATATTCCTTCCTCCTCCTATTTTTTCCACAACACCCCTGTGATGTGAGTTGAGCTGAGAGAAAGTGAATGACTGAAAGCTAGCTTTCATGAGTAAGGTGGGAGTAGAACTCACTGTCTTTTGGTTTCCAGATCATCACCTTAACCATTCGACTTTGAAAACTGATTGTGTTCAATAAAGAACTGCATGAAGCAAGACACTGAATCCAGATAAGATATCAATCTGCTATGATTAGCAGAAACCCTTATCTAAGTATTGGAATCCAATCTGTGGAACATGTTGTAGAACCTGTTCATAAAATATATGTCTGCCTTGGGACTGCCATTTAATAGTAAAAGATTCCTGGACTACAAGTATTTAAATATATAAATACTTAAAATTTGCTATTTGTGACTATTTCAGAATTAGCCTGATCTGGCAACATTGTTTATATCATACTTTTGCAGGAGCCAATCTGGATCGGTCACTGGGACCAGAGATTTTGTCTTCCAAGCTTTTGGACTCATGCTGGAGCCCATCTTCAATGAAGATGAATCTGGGTCAGTCATCTCAGATTGGATCCTGCATATTTATCACATCATATAGTAAGCTCTTTCAAATTGGACTAGGCTTAAAGAAGCATCAAATGCTACAAAAAGACTGCTAAACTGCAAATCAATACCTGATTATTTTGATCATATTACTCAATTACTTGAAGGCAGTGGTGGGATTCAAATAATTTAACAACCGGTTCTCTGCTCTAATGATTTATTTCAACAACCAGTTCACCAAACTGCTCAGAAACTTAACAACCGATTCTCCTGAAGTGGTGCGAACTGGCTGAATCCCACCATTGCTTGAACGTTCTGCAAAAGTGGTTAATTGTTTTCTCTTATCTGTAAACAGTTTATGTGCTTATTATCTGCAGAACTACCTTCTTTATGAACTTGCCTAAATATGAGAAGAAACAAACATTCCTGGTCATAGATGTCTGGATGCTACCTTTCAGACTATTCCCCATCAGGAGGTTTACATCCTTTACATTTTAGGGAAAAATAAGATTACTTTTTAATCTAGTTATGTGATCAGTCATTTAATTTACTAGTAATGGCTTAAATTTGTTTCAATGTTTCAGTACAATTTTATTGTTTTTTTGTCTTTATTAACTGCTATTGTTTCTGGATTTATTCCATCTCAGACACAGTTGAGGAAAAGTATTGGATAAATACTATTAAAAAAATAAACTATAACTATTACTTATGATTTCCTACTCCCTATTTGCCTAGAGGGCCTACTTTTTCATTTAAAAAAATAGCATTTACTCTCCTCATGTTTTTCATCTATTTGTCCGAGTCTGAAAGCTAGCATGGTGATCTGATAGCTACAGATGTGAATCCAATAGAAATACTTCATCCTTGGCACTGTATTCAGCACTTCAGTCTGCATGGACTGCATTTGATTTTGTCATTTATCTTAAATGGCTAAGAGACTACCAGGGCAACACATTTGTGTGAAGTTGTTGCCAAACCACAAGTGAAGGACCCTAAATCCTTGGCATAAATACTTGAGCTCTGCAGCATCAAGGATAAAATATGTGTCCTTTGTGATTTTTATTTTTAAAACAGTCTGGACCTTCAGATTATTTACTCCTTGCTCTCCCACCTTCTCATTTCAAATTGTTACACAAACAGGTAAAATAAGATACTGACAGAAACTGCATCTACATTGCAATCTGGAAGTGACTTGTCTGTCGAGCCAATGAAAGCAGATGGCAGACATGGAATGTTTAAATATATATAAATAATTTTGCTTGGTATTTAGAAAATGCATAGATAGTGTCATGATCTTTTAATACCACAAGAAAGAGATAAAGTAAGAAGAATAAAGAAGAATTCCTAAATTCCTAATTGCTGAAAAAGTGTATGTCTATTCTATTTACATACATAATGTTACAATTTTTACTGATGCTCTTAGTTTCACCAAACCTACAATGTATGAATATTGCTGATTCTTTATGTGTCCCACATAAAGAATCAGCAATGTGATAATTGCTTCCCAGAGAGAGAAAACTTGTTTGTAAAAATCTCAAATCAGGACTAGTCTCGCTTCAAAACAGCCACAAGCTGAGATTACATTTTCAGAAGCCCTTTTTTTGTGACAATTAACCCCTTCACTCAAAACATACAAACACACACACAAACACGTTTTTTGAAAATCACTTTACAATTTCACTCTGATTTTTCTCCACTCTTATTTTCTTTGGCTATCATATCTGGGTTTAAAAATCCAGACAATCACTAAATGTCAGTAAAGAATTTGAATTCTGAATTGTTGCCATCTACTGAGGTTCAAGATTTTTGGAGTCCAAATTTTTTGTATGGATATTTAGGGTTATATAGAGACTTTTCTATATATAGCCCTATAGTTTCCTAGATCCAGAATGACCTTAATACAAAATGACCTTAATATCATTCCTGCTTTTCCATTTTCAAAAGCAGTAAAAAATATCCAGTTAAAATAAAGAACCTAAGTTTTTTTTCATTACTATTTAGCTGTGCCCACTGAAATAATTTATTTTCATCTGAGAAAAAAATATACCGATACCTCTCTCCACAAATGGGATGGAGAATTTTGAGAAGCCATTTTCACAGAACTCGAAAAGGCACATACCATTCAGCTTTTTTAACTTCTCTCTAGAATTTAACAAACCAGACTGCACAAAGGCCACAGGCCTTAACATGTTATGTAACTTATTCTGACCAAGACTTTGCAAGTTTTTTGCAGAAACCACACCTCAATTAAATAGAAGGGTGGCTAATATCTTCTGCACTGAGTCATTTCCCTTGGGCTCTTGAATAGTTGCCAAAATAATTTTAAGACAGTCAGGCCTACAGCCTCTTCTGTTAGACAAAGTGATTCTTAATAGGTAAAAGTAATGAGAAAAATTATTCAAAACAACTGCCGATAAGGCAGAAAAAGCAAAAACAAATCAGCCTTTCCCAACCCGGTCTCCTCCAGATATACTGACCCAACCCATATCAGTTAACTGAGCTAACTGATGGATGAATTCAACATATCTGGAGCGTGCCAAACTGGGAAAACGACACTATCTTATAGTTCAGATACTGTGTTTCCCCGAAAATAAGACAGGGTCTTATTTTCTTTTGCCCCCTGAAATAAGTGCTTGGCCTTATTTTTGGGGAGGTCTTATTATTTTTGAAGTGTAAGAGGCGGCGAATGTGGTGACCTCATGGCTGCTGCTGTGTTGCAAGTATTTTTGGGAGGGCTTATTTTAGGGCATGCATTCAAAAGCCTGATTGGGCTTTTTATGTGGGGAGGTCTTATTTTTGGGGAAACAGGGTAGCCCTTGACTTACATTCATTCAGTGACCATTCAAAGTTACAATGCCACTAACAAGTGACTTGTGACTAGTTTTCACACTTACGACAGTTGCAACATCTCCATGGTCATGTGATCAAAATTCAGATACTTGGCATCTACTGGCTCATATTTGTGATGGCTGCAATATCCCAGGGTGATTGAGACTTATGGACAAGCAAAGTCAATGGGGAATCCAGATTACTTTTAACAACCACATTACTAAATTAATAGCTACAGTGATTCACTTAACAACTGTGGCAAGAAAAGTCATAAAATGGGGCAAAAGTAATTTAAAACTTCTATTTCTTTTATCATTTTATTGACTTTCATCAGTCAAGGGCTACCTATATCCAACACTGGCACGAAAGACAAAGATTATGACACCTCTGGTATGCAGGTAGTCCTTGGCTTATGACCACTCACTTAGTGACCATTCAAAGTTATGCTGAAATAAATAACTTGTGATTAATAAACACACAACCGTCACAGCACCTCTGCAGTCACATGATCATGATCTCAGTACTTGGCAACCGACTCACATTTATGATGGTTGAAGAATCCCTAAGCCATATGATTGCCATCTGAAACCTTCCGAGCCAGCTTTTAATAAGCAAAGTCAATGGGTAGCCAGTAGGGAAGGTTGCAGGTCATAGTCATGTGATGCCTTGCTTAACAACCACGGCAAAAAAGGTCATAAAACTGGTGGTGGTTATTTGATGCCTCACTTAACAACCACACCACTTAAAATGATTTTTCTGATCCCAATTGTGGTTGTAAGTCAAGAACTATGTGCATCGCCTATAATTTTAGAATTAAGAATGAGTTAAAGACAAATAAATAAATACTAATTTAATAGGTGGCACTTACCATGAAAAGAAAACAATTACATATTTGAATTATGCTGTGAGACAAACATAAAAAATGTGCAATATGAAAATATACAGTGTACAGTAAAAATATAGTGTTAGACATTGTAGACAATGTTGCTTAGTAATAGCTGAGATTTTTCATTGTAGAAACTTTGGTTTCAGCTAGCTCCAAATTGGAGAATAATAGTAATTATTTCCCTACTGCAAAACTTATAGTTTTGGCAAGCATTAAGATTTCTCTAGTTTCATTTCTGTAGTGCTATTATTTTTAAGAGACATCAAGGTTAATCCCATTATAACTCTTATAAATATTCTAGATTTTGGAGAATACCAAAGTATCAGGATATGGTGGAATAATAACAGAAGCAAGAGGGACTAATAAATTGTTATAGGTTTTGCTTTTAAGATTCTCATATTTTACAGTAAGCTTTTTTGTCACATTTTCCTGCAATGTAACATTATTATTAAACACCACATTTTTTTTTCCTACAGGCATTTGAAATACATTATGTGCTTAATTTACCAGCAACATAGGTCTGAATTTTTTGAATTTATATTCAGTTTTGCTTCAAATACAGCACAACAATGCTGTTTAAAGGAAGTACAACTAAATCTGTTTCTAATGCTAAAGAAACCAAACCGTATTTCTATTTAACACAGAATACACACAAACACACAAACACATACACACAGAGATTACTACTGCATACAGAAAGTGATTTCTCTGTTGTTATTTAACAGTTGTTTGTATTTTTGCAGTTCAGATATCCTCTTTCATCTTCACGTTGTCGAAGAGAACATCCTCAAAAAAACCTAGTATTTTAGAATTTTTTAAAAAATTGTTTAGATTGAAACCAGGAAAATGGAAAAAATCTATCCTCAATATGTACATAATATTGACAACCCAATGGAAGGAAAAATTGGGTGAAGGACAGAAGGCAGGCAGAATTAATGAGGGTGGGGGAAGGACACTGAGCAAAAGCTAGTTCATACTGCAGAATTTTATTGCAGTATCACAAAAATCCATAATGATACTGCTGTACCATTATAGCAGTAAATTCCAGACTAATTTGTCTTCCTGATTAATGTTATTGGACTTTGCCAATCACAAGCAAAAATTTGCCTTAGAATTTGATCTACTGGAGTCCTATTAAACCAGCTTTAAAAGCTAAGTAATGTTTTTATAATAATTCAATTTACAAATTAAAATTCTGTTCTTTCCCTTAATGTCCATATATATTATGTTTAGAAAAAAAATGAAAGCAAACTGTCAATGCATATTAATTAAAAACGGAGAATAGGTTTGCTCAGCTAAGAGAATTATATTTAATACTACAACTGCTTATTCTTATCATCACCATCACTATTATATTCATTCTTTTTCCATTTTTCAAAAGTATATGCTCTCTAGTTTAAAGCACATACATATTATGAACACAGTAATAGAATTATAATTAATATGAAAGTATTATACAAAGGTAATATAATACAGCAGACATGAATCATGTGAAATAACATTTTGTTAATACTTTCTGTCTTGTTAAATAAAAAAAAAACCAAATACCAGTAGGATTCTCTTAGATGGAAAACAGGCTTATTCCACAGGGGATATATTAGAATATAAAATACACTTTATCTATTTTGCATATTGGTATATTCTTTAAGACCATAAGGTATCATTAAATTATAGTTACATGCTATACCAATTTTTGAAGTAGCACAACAGAAGAACAAGGTTCAATACTAACGTGAGTTTTCATTTTTATCTTTCCTACAGTGAAACAAAACTTGGAACTGGACTCTCTATATCAGAAGCTATCAAGAATGTTCAAAAATTGCACCCCCTCGCTTTTCATGGAAGAATGCCAGTAAGTATGGCTTGAATTTAAGTCTGCTTTTGAACATGCAATCTCTCTGGTACTTTGATTTTCCTGTATGGCCATTAGGGAAACAGAGAAAAAAATCTCTATAAACCCCACAGGTCTCTGGATCAGTTTACTTCACCTACTAAAAGTATCCACTTCACAGCAAGATAAGATGGGTTTTTAAAAATAGAACAATTAACAGTAATCAAATTCACTTCTACCTTTACCCTGTCATCCAGCAATCATCCCCCAATGCAAATGAGTATGAAACAAATAGTTTCTTGCCCTAGATTAAATATCGTTACTGCAGATGGGAACTTTGGGTTGGAGACTGTAGACATTGATGAATACCAAACACATCTAAGATATTTTTTTATACTTCCTCTCTCATCACATAAGCTACATATACGCACACAAAAAGAAAACGAGAGCAGTCAAAGAAAATCAAACCACAAGATCCAAATAAAATTTAAAACATACACAAAAGGCTTGGGTTGCCACATTTAAGGTATGTTCCTCATTTATTTTCATCTGTATCTAAGATCTGTGAGAAAACACTTCTAATGCATAACTGCACTCACATTTTTTAAAAATAAACCAAACAGAAACCTGTGCAAGAACACAATTTTTTCACTCACTTTTTTTCCCTTTGCCTTTGATTGTCTGAGTAAGAGTAAGACTAAGCTTCTTTTAAGAGTCTTCTGATTTTCATGACTATTTTCTTTTTGTGTAAGCTGCACACAAAATTATTTATTTATTTATCATATTGCCAATTTCTTTACACCCCATCTCCATCAGAAATTTGCAAACCTCACACAATTTTTCAAGTTAAACTATTTTTACTAAAGAATTGCAAACTGCTTCATATACATTAGAAACAAAATACACAAATTATATATTATGTAGACCATCACAACTGATATACATGTATGCTACTTAGAAAATATTATGCATACATAAAAAAACAGCCACAATTATCCTAGGTCCCATGGAACTAGCATACAACATATGTTCCCAGTCAAAAGAAGAAGACCATGGCTCAACAAAATTTAGGTGTATCTATCAACTAACCTGGAATGTGAAGCGGCTGTGTTATGTATGAATCTTAGATCAATCTCTCCTTTAGTTAATTTAACATATCACCACTTTAAATTCAGAAGCAAAAGCAAATATTAGGAATTTTAAATTAAATTGTGTGTGTGTGTGTGTGTGGATTCCATGTGCAAAGTATTTGGATGCTATTGAAACAAAAGATGCTCTAAATCCTGTGTGCCTTTGTGTTACAAGATAATAGCAGGCAAAAAGCTATTCAAGGGATTGTATTGGATACTGACATTCTTAGCCTTTTTTACCTATGAACAATCATACTGTTATTCCAATGGTCCAAAATTTAAAGCAATACTGCCTGATTCAAAGTCACAGTTGTACTGCTACAGAATTTTACCATTCATGGATATTTAGACTGACTTCAGTTGCCTCCATATACAATTCAATTTAGGAAATAAATGTTATAGAGCCTTACCAATACCTAGCTGATTCACTCTTTCTTATTTAAATAAATATATTTTACAAAAGAAGCTGGTAGTCAATATATCATAATGCACATAAAACAACATCTACAGAAAAAGAGGTAAGAACAAGTACACATACAACATGCAGAACCAAAGGAGCTTGAATGTTCACCAATGCACCAGCCAAAATCTCTAATCAAAATGCATAGGTAGCAAGGCTTTTTTTTAATGTGCAAGATCACGTAGCAACTGATTTCTAACAGCCCCTTTAAACCTGCTTTCTTTTTTTTTTTATGCAAGTAAGGATTTATTCTAAAAATGCATTTCTTTACATCCAGAATTCCTACTGATTTCGTATAAATGAGTCATAGATCAAACAAGAAATGTTGAGAGCAGGAAAGAGAGGCTGAAAGTGAGGGACACTGGCATGGAAACCTGATAGTCCCCTTACTGCCTCCCCCTGTCTATCCCACCCACCCCCCCATGCCAAGACATTAATTCTCACAAGTCAGAGAAAATTACTATGCATGAATGCAAAAAGCATGATCAGGAGTAATTAACGTGGCTTCATATGCAAATTTTATTAATGCAGAAGTACAAAGTCATTATGCAAATGAAACTTACGTCAACTCTCTTGACAAATATTCATCTCTGAAGCTCAAGTTTCTCCTTTTATTGGAAAAAAAAAGCGCTTTGAATTTAAAATAAAAGAGAGAAATTGGGGAGGAGAGAAGTGATGAAGACTTTATGACAAGTTTGTGAAGTTGGTTTTCAACCCCCCAAAATCTTGTATTGTTGGGTGTGTGCTTTTTCCCCTTGTTGTTGTTGTTGGCAGGTACACGACAGAAAAGCTGGAGGGGGGGGAGAAAGCTACCAACAGCAGGCAGCCAATCAAAACGCCAGCGGCAGTAATGAGTGCGATTGATGACTGTTTGGCTTTACTGCAGGGTAATGAACTAGAATCCAGTCTGAGGAGAAAAAATATGAATATTCATGAAGCTGTGCTCCTGCCTTTGATGATTAAAGAAATTTTTAATATTCAAATAAGCGCTTGCCAAGTGATTAACAAAGAACAAGCATGCAGGAATATGGAAATAGAACTGCGGAAGATTGGGGAGTCACAGCCTGAGCAGCAAAGACAGCACAAAATTTCACAAACAAGATAGGCAGATAACCCAATTGAAGCCATACAATTAAAAAAAATTAAATCATTGGTTCAATGTTTTATCAGCTGCTTTCTTTTTAAAATGGGGGATAGAAAAAAAATGCCTAAGTGAGTAGCAAGATTGGATCAGGGAAGGGGAAATCATAATTAAATATACTGTTTGCTCACAGACGAAAAGCCCATTTCCTCATAAAGCATACCCTGAGAAGAAGATTGGGCTTTTTTAAAAATAGTAATTATGTTTTGGTTAAAAACCGATATAGAGCTACAGAAGGATAATTCTACTGGGAAACGTGATGCACTGCTTTTCATTATATGACTTTGGAAGGTGTGTGGAGAATTTTATTTCTATCACTGCAATCTACAACAGGCCTTCTCAAGTGGAGAAAAGCTAAGAAAAATGGTGAAAATCTATAACCTGGTCAATGCCAAACCTATACAGACCATCAGATGATCAATGGTTTTTGTTTTAATATTACCAGGCTGCTCCCAAAGGGATATTCATTCATTTGAAAAGCATCCTGTGGTACGCTGAGTGCTAAAAGACCTTACGTTTAAACCTGAACGTCTTTCTGGCAAATGGAGTTGCAGGCACTGTTAAAAAAGCAGGAAGGTGGATTTTTTTTAACCACATTTCTCTGACTCCGTGCCTCCTCCAAAGTGTTGTAGAGGCTTAGGGATTGCACACAGTGTATGAACAATTTGAGAGAACATGAGACACAATGGACAAGTTTCAAATCTCCATAGAAACAGCATCTTTGGGAGAGGTCATACTTTAATAGGAGAGCATACGCTTTGTGTGAAGAACACCCCGGATTCTATCCTTGGTATATCCTGTTAAAAATACTTCAGGGCTAGGAAAGTCCTAAGAAAAGTCACCACGAGAAACAAATTGGTCTGCACTACACTGGAATGGTCTTGTTTAGGATAAGGAAAGTCTCTGCATTCAACTGCATCAAATATATGTAGATGCAAAGGTAAAGGTACAGTAGATCCTCTTCATGGCAAATTCTAATCGCTCCTTCTTACCAGTGCCTTATGGAGCAGTAGAAGGCAGTTTCAGATGTTTATCCTTGGAAAGGAAAAAGTGAGAAGATACATTTATAAATCACTGGCCTTCTGTACCAGATTTCTGTCCTATTTACCACCTATCAATGCCTTCATCTATCGATGTCTTATGAATTTACTATTTAAAAACTTTATGAAAGAATCAAAATGAAGCACATAATAATGATGTTAAATGAAGAAAAAATAATATGCCTCAATCCTGGAGGAAGAAAATGGGGGAACGGGAGGGGCCATGGCACCGCCCACTGGTGGGAGGGAGGATGAGGATACAATATCTAAAAGACTCAGATTACAAAAATGATTTCCTTTAATACACTGCAATTTTTTCTTTCGGATGCTTTGTAGAAATAATGTATTGGATGCATGAACTTTATGAAATGACACATATGTAACTCCTGTCACCTTAAATGGAAAAATAATTAATCTTTGTATGAAGCCTTGGAGGCGGCCTGCACCTCCGATATGGATGCCTCTAAAATGTTTCCTTTTATACCCTATATACCCTTTCCTTGTTTAAAAAATTGTAAAAACCAATAAAACATTTTTTGCAAAAAAAAAAAAATGATGTTAAATGATAAACATGGGTGTCTCATTCCAAATACCATTAATTAATTAGATGATGACATCAACTTTTAAGCAGTTTTGAATAAGAAATGTTGAATCCCTCACTATTGCATGGTTAAGTATTCTATGATATTCCAGAGATGAAAAACAACATGTTCAAAACTCCTAAGGGCAAGAAAAACAAGACTTTTCCGCTTTTATAACTGTATTACATAGATCAACAGTGAATAAGCCATTGGTGGCTAAAACCACAAAGTGAATATGAGTACGTGACAAATATGGGAGGAGTTAAATTTGAGCTTTATGGATTCCATTTCATTATTTGCTTGAGATCTATCTATATGGCATAACTGCAGTTACAACATAGCATCACTTCTCAATAATCATAGTTAGTTTGTGCTTCCAAGCACCCCAAAAGGGGAGTTGGGAATCATAGGTTGCTATTTATACCACAGAAAAACAATTATCTATGACAAGGCAGAGGTTAGAACATACAATCACCATTTTAGCCTTTTTCTTCGGCTGATTATGGAAAGCTTTGCCTTTCTAAAAGCCCAAACATGCTAATTTAAGTATTAAATTCTTAAGTTTCACTAAGATAGTCTTTCAAAAGTAAGGTCAGTAAATCACATGGAGGGGAGAAGGGGGAGGCGGGAGAGAGGAGGGAGGGAGAGAGAGCTTGACTTGTTTGATAACGCTAAGAATCCTTCATACTCAGCTGTACAGTTCTGAAAATGTGCAGTTGTGAAAATGAAATGTAAAGTTTCGCAACTCCTGGTCAGCTTTTTGAAGCAAAGGACCACAAAGGAAAACAGGAACAGTTCTGTAATTATTATTTCCCTGGCACCATAACTACATGAAATTGTCCTTATAGGAATTTCGTTTTTCTTTTATGAAATGCACCCATGGAGGTTTCAGCATAAAGTGGGTAAGAAATTTTATCCTTTTACCTTCTGCAATTTTTCCTATACATCACTGTCCCAAACAGTTCTTCCCTTATATCTGATAAAAGATATGGATATCTTCCAGCAACATAAAAGGTCCATTCTCTCTGATCTCATACGCAGATTGCAGCTTCCATAGTATATTTTTCATTTACAGGGGAGTGGGGGAGAATTCTACTAAAAGTGATATATGTATGAGTATTATGTATATCCAGCATTTCAAATAAATCTATTATTAGAGATTTACAACAAGCACCTCACACATCTGGTATGTTTAGATTACTTTTTATTAAAAGGTATAAATGAATAGTCTATCTCAAAACAAAGATTATGTAGGACGAAAACCCTATAAACTGCAAGAATATTTTTCCTATACCAGTTGACTTCTCTCAAAAGAGTGTAGTTTCGTACATGTGAAATCCAACCTCTACCACACTCAGAGAAATGGCATGGTCATAAATCACTTTACCATGACCTGCAGCTAGTATAATCCACTCACGGCTCATTTAAACATATGGGATTAAACATTTTTTTGTAACGTTATTAGGTAATCACACAGAATAGAAGGTTGACTTAATATGGCTTGTGAGATTTTACTTTTTTTTTTTTTGCTTAAATTGAAATACGTATCCTTAGCTGTAAGCTCACATTAGGTTGTATGTCAATTTGAACAATTTGCTTCATTCTTTATCAAACATGAGACTTCTATTTCATACATACATACTATAATAATATGAACATAAAGTCTAGTAAGCAAGTACGCAATTCAAGCAATGTTTTAGAACAGTTCTACTATCTCAAATATGTTTATTCCAGAAAAAAGATGCTACTTCTACTTTTGTAAAAAGCCCTTCCTTATGTCTACAATGAAATTTGTGGGGAGAATTAGAACTATGAAATATGTATTAACTAAAGTAACTTGTATGCAATTTTAATGTGATTTTATCAGTGGTGGAGTTCAATTTTTTTTACTACCGGTTCTGTGGGCATGGCTTGGTGGGCGTGGCTTGGCTTGGCTTGATGGGGGTGGTAGGGGAAGGATACTGTAAAATCTACATTCCCTCCCTACTCCAGGGGAAGGTTACTGTAAAATCCCCATTTCCTCCCAATCAGCTAGGACTCGGGAGGCAGAGAATAGATGGTGGGACCAATCAGGGGTGATATTTACTGATCCTTCGAACTACTCAAAATTTCCGCTACCGGTTCTCTAGAACTTGTCAGAACCTGCTGAGTACCACCTCTGGATTTTATACACTTATATTTATGGTTTGATTTTAATGTTGTAAGCCGCATAGAATCACCTTGTTTCAAAATGAATGGCAAACAAACTTAATAAATAAATTACTGTATCAAAAAAATCTCAACAATTCAAAAATTCTCAATGCTCACCCGTAGGAAGCTTCTGAATGTTAGTTTATTAATAATAATTAATAGACTTATTTTTCATACCTCTAGTATCCTCTGTTCAAGAATTCTGATGTATATACAACCCTAAATAAACTTAACTTTAAATTTATTCCAACAATACCTAGAGATTGTCCCATCAGAATTGTCTTTCCCATGTATATACTCATGCCCTGAAGACCTTGGTTAGGATCTCAAAGCAGCTCTAAGTCTTTTGAGTATACACTTTGCTAGCTTCAAGAAGATACAGACAGCAAACCTCTATACTTAATGATTTTCACAGATCTATTAAAGTTTAATTTCCTATCATAAATACATATAAACAACCAACCAAGATTCACTACTACTTTAGGGACCTGGCTAAATATTCAAAGCCTTGGGTACATTAGAGTTGAGGATGGAGTTTAAAAAAACAGTTTCATTGATAACGTGTACTGGATATAAATAAACAAAAAAAACCAGCTATGAGATGGGAGTAACTAAGTCTCATAAGCACATATGAAGACTTTGGAGGTAGCGATTTAAACTTAAATTAGCAGGATGACATAGTGATCTTCAGAATGCAGAGCCCTCTCAACATCAATTTATCCATAGTATAATCTCTATACATTTGCAAGAACACTGTTGTATGCCACATTAAATTCTGAATGTGTTTTAAGGTTCACAGCTAGCTCAAGCAGAGCATTATTTCAGCCAATAGAATCTTACAATACCCCCACAAGATCAGAGAACAAAACCTGGAATAAACAGTAGGGGTTTGCAAATCCTTTAAAGGAATCACTTTGCCATGCACAGGAACAGTTACAAACCATCTGCTTTTGAATTGTTAAGCTTTCCACATCTTTTTCCAATCCAACCCAGTTGCTTCAGGAGCCTTTTCCAGCATAGTCACTTTGCTTTTACTGGGAAAAATGCAAAGCAAAATGGCTGTGCATGGAGATTCATGCAGGCACAGCAAGGAACAGCTTTTCATACAGCCATGTAAGCATGGCAAAAAAGTCAGCTGCTTCACCAATTCGTAAAAAGTGCTTCTTATATACTCCTTATCATTCCAACCATTTCTTTCAAAATAATAAAATATGTAAGGAAATATGTAACTTCCACCTGAAATCTGCTCAGAGTCTAGAAGAACTGCAAGGAGAATGAAGAAATGGCTTTTTATTCCCTAATTTAATGGATTGCTGCATGCTACCTAAATACTCTAGAAGCTGATTTAACCGAAAAGCTTAAAAAACAGCTGACAAGTGAAACATCAATTCCACCCTGAAGTGATTTATCTACACTTTGCTAACTTTTCACTGCCAATGTAAGTTTTAGTGGTGGGATGTCTTAGTTTTGAAAACAGATTAGATTTAGGTTCCTTTCAATCTGAAGATAACACAATAAAGCCATAATGAGTTGAATGATTTAACTTAGGTTGCAACTTGAACCTTTGCATTGTGATTTGTAAATAATTATTTATTCCTCAACAGATTGTGCAAACCTTTTCAAATGTGGTTTATTTAATACCATATAGTTAACCATGGCTTACCACACTATGTGAACTACTGAAAGCCTGTGTTCCAAAAGATATCAGAGGTTGACAATAACAGCCAGAACAAGTGTGCTACACAGATTAATTCTAAATCTTGTATATCGAGGGAAGTGTTCCAAATACATACCAATTACCAATGACATCAATTGTATTTTATTTTAAATTATATAAGGGATAATTCCCTTAGTCAATGTGTCTATCTTATTACTTCTTAGTTCTCTTTGTTCTTATATAAATGTTTAAATCTTTTTCAGTAGCTTTGTAAATATTCAAAACAACTTACCAAAAAGTACATTCAAAACAACTTAATGTAGAATAAAAAGATCAAATGCATAAATCAAC
The DNA here is from genome assembly GCA_039707465.1 of Rhabdophis nuchalis. Lineage (NCBI taxonomy): Eukaryota > Metazoa > Chordata > Lepidosauria > Squamata > Natricidae > Rhabdophis > Rhabdophis nuchalis. Next base: position 59,535,603 of record CM077643.1, on the reverse strand, counting down.
TGTAGACAAAAAGCAGCCATTAAAGATAACCTGAACCTTAAAAGAGCCTAATTATTAATCACTAAAAAAAGTTTTAAATATTTATGCAATAGTGGTTACTGCCTGTGTAGAAAAGCCTTCTGAATTAAAATGTCTTCCCTAGAGGTGGAACAAGGTGAGGCAATTGTTACTACGGATAGCAGCAAAACCTTAATACTTTTGAGAGACATTTCCTCACACAGCCAAAGAAAAACAAAATAGCATATCATTTATGTTATTCCTTGACTGGCATTATTACTTAATTGTTTATATGAATCATAAAATCCAGCTCTTTTTAAAAGATTTCTAATTTTGTACTCCATGTGCCATCCTGTTGACATCCAGTTTTGAGATATAGTAATGAATGAGTTTCTTAACCAAAGTCTAGGCGAAGGTATTATACTGGTTAGTCAGCAATGAAGCCAGATTAGAGTGTTTACAGACTTTCCCCCTTTTTTAAAGGCACAAAATAAAATAAAATACAGCAGCATTATTCGTTTCGAGGTGAAACAACAATCTTTGCTTCAGCATGAGAAAGGATTCAGTTCATCTTTAGCATCTTAGTAAAATAAATGCCAGTGAGTTTCTGTTTTGCTTTGTCTTCAAGTGAAACTGTATATATTCAAATAGCTCCCTGCTTTATGCCAAATGTAAAAAAAAAAAATACATTTTTCTCGGGTCTCTTGTGTTTCAAACCAAGTTTCTAAAATGTCACTGAGCTTTAAAAAATTGAGGAGGGCTGTAATTAATTTCAACAAAGTAGCCCTTTTAACCCTCATTTTGAGACGGTACATGGCATTTCAATTTAAGTACTGTGAGCCTTCTTAAAAAGATGAGCAGGATCTGATTACAAAATCATCAATAGTCTTCCAATTTAGCATTCTAAACAGCTTCCTAGGTTTTTGTTTTCCCCTAACAAAAATCAATCCCTCTTTCAAGCCTTTAACGAGTGATAAGAGGAAAATATGCAGTCATATTAGTATTTGCAATAAAAAAGAACAGTAGCATTTCAAATTACTAATTTAATAAAGATTGTTATTCTACATTACACTGGGCTAGTTATTCCTTATGATTCAATATGCAAGTAAACTGGATTTAGCACAGGTTTGGTTTCTACTGAGGGTTATACCACTATTTAATATAATTAAACAAACAAACTGGTAGGGAAAGTCTCCGTGGATCTTTCATTTCTATTGCAAAGTATTCCCACCAGAAATTTGGAGAAATCATAATATATAAACTTTGAGTTTTGTTTAATTTCTTTGTTATGAAATACACTCTGAAAGTTATCAAGCATTTTCCAAGGCTTAAGGGAAGGGAATCTCACAATTATCCAGGGACACTATATAACAGGACAGAAATATACCAGGGAAACACATTAAAAAAAATTAGGGCATCAATCATATATTATAGAACATTTTTTCAGTTTGTATAAAATTGCTCTATATGCAGGGAAAATGAATTATTATAGAAAGTCACAGCCAACTGCAATCTTCCAAGATGTCCACACTCAATCAAGATCCTAAATGTAAGATTTGGTGTGTATAATAAGCAGGACCAGCAGTTGTGCTGACCACCTTAATTCCTGCTATCTCTTAATAGTAAAACAATTTTACCTACCATATTAGATAAGATGATAGCAGAATGATGAAAGAGTGAGGACTGATCTATTCAGGAGAGTTTTACAGTAATTCAGATATGGGGGGGAAATCATGTAAGTAATGAACAATTACTGTAATTTAGAAACAAGTGACTTTTTAAAAACTTCCACAGTAAAGCTTTGTATTAAAATTAGTTTACATGTGTCTATTTATAAATTGAAAATGAAAACATATTGATGATTCCCTTAACTATACAGTTAACTAAAAATTCTCAGTAACTTACATGTCCTCATTTTCTTAGCCTGAGATATATTGTACTGACTTTATTAAGAAATAACCAAATGAATAGTTGTTGCCTAAACATGTTAATCAGATCTACAAAGCACAGATCTCTCTTAGTGAGTTCCTGCATTTACTTTAAAGAGAATGGGAAGACTTCCCATTCAACTCACTGTCTGGTGACTACATGGATACTGACATTCATATACATTTTTAGCGACAATATGGAAGAAGTTTGCCAATGCCTTCTTGTAAAACTTTTTCTAAAGTCATCCAAAGCTGTAGAATTTGAGACAAGATAAACTGATCATGGAGAACGTGGCTGGAAACTCTAGGAAGATGTAGTTCCTAACCATCCAGAGAGAACAAGGTAGGGTAGACTGCACTAAATACAAGAATTTTTTCCCTGTAGAAGTGGCAGGAGATTGCAAATGCTATACGGATTCCAAAGTGGGATTCCTTACTCCAATTAAGAATCCTATTTTAATATAGTTATGGATATATTTTAATAGAAAGAAATCCAGAAGTAAAGCAGTATGTGAGTTGAGTCACAGGAAAAGGTCACCTGCACAAAACAATATGTTCCGCAATAATCTACATGAAATTTAGCTGATGTAGACATCACAAGCAAACACAGAGCTTGGTGAAACCAAGCAAAAGCAAGACTATATTATACCAAGAGCTTTTAATCACCATCAGTTTATGACTCTGAAAATTATTTGCATGTCAAACCCCAATTTCTGCACTTCTCTAGGGAGATACAAAACGGCAAAGGAAACAGAGGTATTTGGAGTCTTATTGCTTTTTTCAAGTTCCAAAATTGACACAAGCCTCGTCCTTAAGCAGGATGGGAAAAAGCCATTATAATCTACATTCGAATTTTCCTCAACAAGTCTGATCAAATGCCAGTATCACGTTTTCCTTTCTGCAGGTTTTAATGCCCTCAGTTCTATATCCTTATTTCTTTTGTTAACTGGAAACAGAGAAAAAATATCTTGCTGCTGTTGGGGAAAAAGTGCTGGGTTTTCCAATACAGAGCTTAGTTGGCAGAGGCAATTGCTGGTTGGCATAATCCACTCGTTTGACAAAAGTACTATTTCTGGGCACACACTCAAAAACAGGTAGGAAGCAAACCTGGAGAAATGAGTAAGTTTAAAACAGCCAACAATTTTTTCTCCTCCACCAGGAAAGTACCCAAAGTAAATATGATTTATTTAACCATATTTAACATATCTCTTTGCACTAGACTGCAAAAAAAATATGCCTGAATTTAAGAAAGAATTAAGATATTTTTAATGAAGATATTCACTACAAAATTCCACAGCACTTTTTCTGAAAAGTTTATTGTACGCAAATATTAGCTGCTACTAATAAAAGTGGAAATAACTAAAAGCTAACAATGTTTAGGTTGGTGTTGTGGGTACTCTACAGAATATTTTAACAGTCAATCCAGTTGTGGGTGAGGGGTGTTTTTATGAACACACACAAAGTACCACCAACAGCAGCAAGAAAACAAACAAAAATTGAATTAAAACATAACAGCTTCTATTTTAATGTTGTAGGATATTGTTTATGAGCAATAGAAAGTATTCCAATTTTTTCTTTTACCACAGCAAGGCCTAGTACCTGGTCGAGCAAATTTTACTTAGATCTTATTTTTTAGTAGGAAAGCACCAACAATCTTTTGGTAGTATACATAAATTTGTCACAATAGTGTGGCACTGAGAGGTGGCACATTCCCTATATAAATATGAGCAATGCAGCAGTGGAAAAACGGATGGACACTTTAGTTTATTTATGCCCCCAATTGCTCACTCATCAAAACTATGCAGTCAGAAAACTCCTCAAAAATAGTTCCTATGACATCATAGTAGGCTGATTGACAAACTGCCAGTTCTGACGCTTCTTCCAATTTAAGTTACTGGAAAAGGTATCTTGGTTATCTATCCTTTGGCATCCAATCAACAGGACTTTGCCTAGTGATATACCATTAAATAATATTTATCTATAGCCACTGATCCTGGATGGCTTTGTGCCTTTCATTTTTCTAATCTCCTCCCTTTGGTGGTAATCATGCAAGCAGCAGTACAAAAAGGTGATATTCTGCACATAGCCTTCCAGTTGGATTTTATAAATCCTTAAAAGTTCATGAGTCTATAATGCCTGTCATGAAGCATACAAGCCCCTCTGTGAGTGAGATGGGTGGTTAATAAATCTGATATATATAGGTGTCTGTCTGTCTGTCTCCCTCCGCCCCTGTGTGTGTATCAGACTTATTAACTACCCCTCTCCCTCACAAAGGGGCATATGTGCTTCAGAACACACACACACACACACATACAATACTCAACTTACAACCACAATTGAGTCCAAATTTCTGTTATTAAGTGAGACATTTGTTAAGTGAGTTTTCCCCCATTTTATGATACTTCTTGCCACAATTGTTAAGTGAATCGCTGCAGTTGATAAATTAATAACACAAGTGAATCTGACTTTCACTATGGATTTGCTTGTCAAAAGGTTGCAGAAGGTGATCACATGACTCTGGGACACTGCAATTGTCATAATATGAGTCAGTTGCCAAGCATGCGAATTTTGACGTGATCAAAGGTTTTAAGTGTGTAAAATGGTTATGAGTCACTTTTTTCAGTGCCGTTGTAACTGTCACTAAATGAACTGTTGTAAATCAAGAACTACTGTACTCTGCCTCATCACTGAGTTAAGTTTATATACAATTGTCCAATGTTAGTTTATGCAGAAAATAGCCTTTCCAATACAGATATATTTTTGCCTGTGGTGACAAAATTTCCTTAGAAAGAATTCTTAGTTCTATCATGATGTCATGGTTTCACTCATAATTAAAGTTCCCACAAACATGGCAAACTTAAATCCTGATCTCCACCTTCTTTTCCACATTATCTACATAATCATAAAAATTAATTACGCCCTTTGGGTGATTATCAAACTCGATCTCTTTCTCAATTTTCCCATATTACTTCCTGTAATTCATGGATACAATTCTCATACGTTTGGTTTCAACATTTTGGCCAACATTTCAGCTTTTGCAATCACCTAAAAAGTGGCACAACTGAGCCACTGCCAGTTGCATATTGTGTGAGAAGCAGCCACAGTCAATATAGAATAGTATCTGATTCCCACAAAGTCCATCTACCGAACAGAGTAATATGAATACATGCACAAATAAATTATGTGTCTCTTCATTATTTATTCTATTTTTATCCTAATTGTCAATTACTGTCCTTCTAAGTAGCTCATATCAACTAAAGAACAGGGTTAGAAATGAAGAGAATGCGCATTGAACAAATGGAGAAGAGCAACCTGCCAGAATACAGAATGACTTTCAAGATCATCAAAGCTTACTTAGAGATTCATGACCAATTATATAGTAAAAACCTGCCTACCTCTTTAGGTAGAAGACGCATGTTGTCTACTTGACATGGACAAAAGAAATAGATGAGACTAACTTCATGACATAAACACGGGAACATGGGAAAAACAATATCAATGTTTTTTTTAAATGTGCAAATTTATATGAGAAAAGGTGGTACTTACTAATACAACAACTACAACTAACTCACAATAAACCAGCAGACAGAAAAAAAGTGAAAAAATTAAGAAGCATGTGTATGGGGGGGGGTTTTGAGGGGGGGGGCATTTTTAAGAAAGGAACTCAACTTTCTTTCTGATTATAGATCTTTTGGCTTTTTATTTTCTGAAACCTATCAACAGTTGCCAAACTTCAAAAACATTTAGAGAGCAAAGGTCACAATGTTTGTTCTCCCCAATGAATGAATAGAAAAAGGAGATGCATAATCAGTGGGATCACACAATATGCTAATTATATATATGTTAGCCATGGCTTGTTGAATAAAATATGGTTTGTTAAATAAGCAATAATTTGCAGGGATCTTTTATAGTGTTAGGTCAACATCAAGGTTTACAAAGAAGTTACTGGATTCATTCATCCATACCTAACCTATAATTTGCTAATATAATCCTACTTATCTAGTCCATTTCTTTGCATGTTCCAGTTTTGCACAATAGAATCCTTGCAGCAAACCCTATTCCCTGAATTAAGTATCTTGTTGTTTTACATATATTTAGCCCACAACTTATTGCTTTTGTTGTTGCTATATAATTATTATTGTTAACCAGAGCAGTAATAAAAAGTAGAGGGTTTTGGTTTATGCACATGGAATCATATCACCCAGTGGTGGGATTCAACATTTTTACTACCAGTTCTGTGGATGTGGCATTGCTTTGTGGGCATGACAGGGGAAGGATTTCGCAAAATCCCCATTTCCTCCCCACATCACTAATAACCTGCTTTCCAGCTCCGTTCTCCTGTTCAGGGCAACAAAAGAAGATCAGCTGGGAGGCAGTTGGGGCGGGGCCAACCTTTTTGTCGGTTCTCCAAACTACTCAAAATTTCTGCTACCTGTTCTCCAGAACTGTCAGAACTGACTGAATACCACCTCTGATATTACCCTGTAACCATGCCCATGACCGAAAGCAAAACTGGCTGATTTATAATCCCTAAGAGGAGGATCCCAGAACTGCTTTGTGGAGGTTGCTGGAAGAGTGAGGGCACAGCTGGTAAAAATGGAAGCCATATCTCCAACTGGCATCAAAGGCTGAGATCAACACACAAGTAGAGCATTGCTTCCAGCTGTTAAGACAGAAGGTCTTAAGATCTAATTCTTCAGAGAAGATATTTATGACAACCATGCTTAGTTGCTGCCCCTATGGAAGCACCAAGGAAGACAGCAATTTTAAAGTTATTTTTTGTTAGGTGGTGGCATTCAGCATCTCACCAATCAGTTCAACAACCTTGAAATATAGATCAGAATTATTAGCCCTTGTACTATAGAAAAGCCATTTCACAATGAGCTGCTAACTGATCACTGATTCTGGAATCCCAATACAAATTACGGGACAATAGTATGAGGCACTGACAATTACTATAGTCATATTGCAGATTAAAAAGTCATATTGCACATTATGAGGCAGTATGGCAATTGTACTGTAGTCATGTTGCAGATTTTTAAAAAATCAGGCCTGGGCTGATAAGATGTGAGCTGATATAGTGATAATGCAGACCTGGACATTCTTATAGTAAAAGAAAATGTTAAGAATCACACTATGATGTGAAACTTACTTCCTGCAGTGAATGTTCAAAGAAGTCAAAAAGACGCTCTTCTAAAACCTTTATTTTACTGGATCTATTAAAACTCCTCTTAGTCATAACCGCAACACTATTTACTTGGGGATAAAATAAATATTGCTTCCTCCTCCTTGTGAATTCTACTATACTACAGCTAAGCTAGTTGCAGTTACATCTGTAAGTGAAACCAAGGAAGTACTAAGTTACCAAAAATGATTATTGGAAATGTAAGTGAACTCCAAATTCTCCTAATTCTTCACAACTCACACAAGGTTTGAGCCTGAAATTTCCCAATGCATAACTAGCAGTATTGCCACTACTGACATTGGTTCCACATTCCCTCAATCAAAGCCTTGCCTCAGTTTGTCTATTTTATTAGCTGTTTCTGGTTTGTCTCAGTAACAGCCAACACAATCATTTTGCTGCCTGAGGACTAAGCCAACTTTTCACAGGCAAACAACTGCAAGGCTGAATAAGGAGATAATAGGACACGATGTTGCATAACCTATTCCTAACTTTATTACCCTGATTACTACGTTGATTATTTTTTCCATGGATATGTTCTTTTAGCAAATTCTTGGCCAACATAATCAAGTTAAAACAAAGGAATCTAGGAAGCACCAAAAAAATGGAACATCTTCCTGGGATTAATCCCAAAGGATAATGTTCTTATTTTTTTAATGTCATTTTATTTCTTTGTGCTAATTTATTCTTTGAGCATCAAAGCTAGCGTTTTAAAAGACATATTTAAATTCAATTATTCAGCAGAACATAAGATCTGTGATGCTTGAAATCTTGGCCACTCACCAGCAAAAAGTAATCCAATAAAAAGGTGTCACCTTGCCTGCTTTTGGCTGCCTTTTGCTTTTAAGCAGACAGGCTGTACTTTCATCCTCCCCTTTCTCGTTAAAGATGTACAACCTTTCAGAACAATGAAGAAGTCATAGGAAATCAATTTTTCATAGATGCTCCAAAGATGGTATGCTTATGAGATAACAAGATCAGTGACAACAACAAAGCAGTGAAACTAAAAGTAAGCTAAGCGAGAAATGCTATAAGCACTAGCTGCCCACTATGCTCTCCTCTCCTGCTCTACTCAAAACAACTTTTTAAGAAAGCAGGAAGAATGTGATCACTTCTGTCATAGACTGAATTTGAACAAACAAACCTTAAGTATTCTTTAAAACAGCCACGCAATAAAGCTGGATTCCATGAAACAGATCTATATTGAGAATACAGGTATATGTTATTTTGATAACTGTGATGTTCATCAAAAGACATAACCATATCAGGGTTCAGTGACAGTTTAAAAACAGTTCTGGATCTCTGCGACCACGTGGAAAAAAAAGTGCTTGAAAACTGAAGCAAAACTATTTCCTGCTTAGCTTCAGCACATTTCAAACTATCATGACACTACTTGAAGTGGATTTCTTTTATTTTCTGTGTGGTGCTTCTGGATAAAATTCTATTTGTGGGAATTTCAGCCTCACTGGGCACTAGATGGGTGGCATAGAAACTACTATGAAATCTAAACTTTAAGATGATGGTGGCATAGAAACTAGTATGAAATTGAAACTTAAATTTAGGGAATGAATTTCCATTTATGTGCATGCTGGATAACCTTCGCAAGATCATAATTTCTCAGCCTCAGTTCTTTTATCAGAAAAATGGAACCAATGCATATAATGAAATTATAAATAATTCTTATTGCTATCATCACTTTGTGATAAGGACAGATTTAAATAGCATGTTCTTGAACTGGCTAGGAAATTTCAAGTTAATCTCTGTATTTAAAAAATAATGGCAACAGAATTGGGAAATATAGCACACAGATGATATCTGCAAAGGCTAAAATCTATGCAAAAAATATTGCAAAAGCCATAGCAGGTTTTGTTTCTTCTAAATGTTTCATTAAGATAATTTTATTAGCTAGACAGCTTTAGCCAGAGAGCTGCACCACCAACATAGTAAAACAAAATCTGCTTCTACAGAATGAAGATTTTGAAAAATAAAATAAGTAAAACTTTTTAAACTGCTAGCTTATATCTGATATTGCCATTTGCACATCATAACAACCATCAACTAAAATTGAAAAGTATACTATAGATGTTAATTTAATATTATTTTCTAGCTTTAGATGTGAACAATTATGAACACAGTTTTGTGATCTTTAGCTGTATTTACTGACATTCAAAGGCAGATTCTATCATGTTAGTTTGTTATAAACGGGACCTGGGGATTCAATATAATTTGGCTTTGGCAGCTGCAAAAGCTTTTTTTCCCCCTCCAGATGCTTTTCTTTAAGCCTTGAAAATTATAAAAAAGGAGAAGAATTTTTTATTCTCAAATCTTTTAAGATAAGGAACACAATCCAATAAGAACATTTTTCATTCACAGCTGGCACAATGAGTTTCTTTGGTCGATTATGGTCATCAAACGTAAATTGGCCTCTTATTTTTTTTTTAAAGTGTAGTTTTTCTTCAAGCTTGCCATTTGAGAGCATTTTTTAAAAGTTACAAGAGAAACAGATGCAGAAGAAACCTGTAATTATAAAACATGGTTTAAAAATTAAAAACACACAGTATCTTGCTTCCTTTTAGTTTAAAATATATTCTGTCTGGTCCAGACCTGTTACTGCATACCTCAAAACATTAACACACTTCCGACTCCATACTTGAGAGGGTGTCATTTCAAAAGATAAACTCTGAATCTGCTATAGGCAAACACTGCACATTTTTTATTTCCGGAGTAACAGCTTGAGAGAAATGTTTAAACAAGAATTTAAGAGAGTTATTCTTTCTTTTTCTGCTTCTCGGTGTACTCTTTGAGTTCTTTAACTATTTAAAAGTTGAGGAATAGCAGTTGTGACAGGGAGCAAAAGGATAATAAACCCCCACAGCAAAGTATTTACATGCGTTTTTATTTCTGATTAATACAAAGGAAATATTGTAATGAAAAACAGTTCTAACTGTAAAGTCAATTGTCCCAATCATTTGTTTCCCTGAGAAGCAAATCTGTGACAGTCTTTAGAAGGACTTAATTTCATTACCTTATTATAAAACTTTGGGGCTTTTTTAACAGCTCATTATTTCTCTTCAATGTGCTTTAACAATTCACAGATGGTCTTTCTTCAATTTTTTTCTGAATTTGGGTCAGAGATGGGCATCGAATTGAAGCTAAAGGGGCCAAATAAAGATAAGATGCCAAAACTTTATTCTGTACAATAAGCTTTTGAATTTGATATTTAGAAGTGTGAGGGGAATGAAATGTTCATTAACTTTTTTAAGTTTTCTTATTCACTTTTTTTTTTCATTGGTCTACATATATTCAGGCTATCAGAAAATTTATTAGCATCCAAAAATAATATATATATGGTAATAATTAATATTTATATTTGATATTTCAGATTGCACTTCTTTTATTGTATTTGGGTGCTTTTTGTAGGTAAATTTAGAGTATAACAATTCATTTATACTTGAATGCTGGGTTTAAGTCATGACAGTACAACTTGAACTCTCATTTTCATCTCTGTTGCAGTTAATCCAATTTGATATTTCAGTCTATAGCGATCAATCATAGCTCCTGACTACATACCTAGAAATCACACTTCCTAATTTACAGATTTAATTCAATAAACTAAGTGGTTAGAGAAGAGTATACGTTTATTATTGAGGATGCTTTTTGACATGCAGCAAAATGCAAAACAGCTACTGATATCTGCATTACAGTGTAACAACTACGCTTTTTAATTTCATTTCAAAACTTTTTCCTCCCTTTTTGCTTTCACATTTACAAACATCTACCATCATCAGGGGCATTTTTAATTATTTTCATTTTATTCAATTTGTACACAAATGAAATCAGGGACCTTCTAATGTAAATACAGGCATTCATGAAAATCTGAGCCACTAGTTCAGATGTAAATATTCCAAGAATTCTAAAACAGTGAGAAAAAAGGGAGGAGAGTAGTCTTTAAAAAAATCTGAACATTTTTGTGGAAAGAGAAATATATACACAATTAATTTGCACACATTTTACAAATGTCAAAGAATGAATAAATGCTACCAAAGCCACACCCAGCATTTTAAATCTAGGGGAAAACAGGAACAGAGGACTAACTTGTAGAACAGAAAAAGAAAGTTCATGAGCAAAGAGAACATTTCATTGTCTCCTGGTGGTAAAAAAAAAAAAGTGCACTCTTGTCCTTGCATTTAAAAATTACATTATGTAGATCAGATTAAATATGTACAGGGATGCTATTGATCTAGCATAAATTGTGGAGCCCTTTTACATAAAAAATGTTCCTGTAACATAGCTTCTAGAAGCTGTTTTGCATAGCAACACCCAAATATATGCTGAGTTTTAAAATATCAGAAAATAATTCATAATCTATTTTAAATTTGGGGGGGATGGGAAAGAAACCTACAAAACATCCCCCCAAATATCGGCGCCTTCATTTTTTCTCCCCATATACATAATCACAGAATATATTTTCACAAAGGGAACTTCTAGCACTTTTTCACAGAGCACACTGTAGACCCAAAATGATTAACACCTCAAACTCAATTTCTAAAGGGATTTGTAATCACAGTGTTTCACTTCTTTGGAGTTGAGACTAGTCTTGACTTGCCCTAATTCAGGATCCATCTTCCTAACTTCCTTGTCCCAGTTGGAATTCCCTGACAAAATGCCATCTCCCTTTAGCGAAATTCATCCTTTACATCAGCCAGAAGGCATTAACCTTCAAAGATGCTATCGATTCATATTAAGCTATAATGAATACACATATTATTACATGTTATAAATATTATATGGCTGCAAAAATGTATCACGTCTTGTTTCACTTAATCCATCTGAGCAACCTTGTCTACACAGTGAAAGGGGCAAAAAAATACAAGGTATGGAATAACCTGGGTATAGATTTATCTTTGATTTCTAAATGCAGATGACTTTCATCCTCAGCTAGCACATATTCAAGGATGCCATTAATTTGCATCTCTTCAAAGTGAATGTAAGGTGACGAATTCTGGCACTTTAAGCTAAGCACGTTAGTTATTGAGCAAAGTCCAGCCATGCATATCAACGCTTAGCTACAGTAAAAGATCCTGTAATTTCTTCCCTTGTCCTGTGCTTTCCACGGGTTGAAAAAGGCTGGAAGTAGCCAGACTTCCCAGAGTGTGGCTGAAAGAAGCTGTTTTGTTCCATTAAATGCCTCAAAGGAAATTCAGAGGCCAACGCTCGCTTGTTGGAAGATGCTAAAGCTGAAACCGAAAATTCCAAACAGAGTAGTAAGTATCAAGCAAAGCAAAGAATGCATTTCAAAGACTTCAGCCCTCATGTGGCTGGAAAGGGAAAGAAAAGGGAAGAAACTGTTGTTGTTTGGTAAGGGAGAGAGGCATCTTGACAAGGAAATCAAGAGAAACAGAAATAGTGGCAGTGGGAAATCTTGCTTTTTAGCAAAGAAGGGAGCGTGGTGGCTTGAAGACAGAGGTGAGCAAACCAGCTGGACTGCTTGCAGCATTAATCAGTAACAAAGACGCTGGCAGGCTTCAGCCCTTGAACCTGGACTCTGGTCTACACATTTCAACTCAGAATGGTTCCTTTTTTGTTGAAAGACAGGCTGGCATGAAGCCAAGGCTAGCCACCTCCACCCCACTAGAAAGAGGGGGATGGGGAGTGGAATAAGAAACTTTTGTGGTTCCCTTCAATTTCAAGATGCCATTTGTTTTTAACAAGCTAATAACAGGGCCTCTTCACCCAACAGTAGGCAGCCAGGTGAAAATTAATTGAGGAAGGGAGGGGAGAGAATAAACCACTTGAAATACAGAATGAAACAATTCAAGGGCTGTTTTCGTTCCCTTTATGTCCTGTAGCCTGGACTTTGTCTGTATGGAGTAAGCAGCAGCTTTGGCGTCTAAGGTTTCAGACCCCACCTCCTCCAGCCAAGAGTTCAAGCAGACACGTTTACAGCACTGGGCTCCAGAATGACACTGAAAATAATAATAAACGTCTTTTTAAAAGGAGGGCACGGCGTTTTGAAGCCCCGCTTGTATTTGCTTCCTTCTTAGCTTCTTCTATTCCTTTTATGTGGTCACTTAGGAGAAGAAATAAACAATGGCTGAAAATCGAGATGAGTTATTACTTCATAAACAATCTTTATACAGGCGCAGCATTCCAGCATGTTCTTCACTCACCACCAGTATAAAATAAATTTCAATCTCGCTCTGAGTTACTCAGAAGAATATTATAAATATTGTGGAAAAAATAGCGGGGAAATGTTAAAGGCACCTCTCTCTCAAAGCAGAAGACTCTGTTTATACATTCATCTTTGCAAGACTCTGAATGTTTGAATGAATGCAATCCTTTCTCTCGTGGTTGGTGCACAAACTACAGGCATTCTGTGTTTGTGCACCTGATTCACCCTAAGAGGGAAGAGATATTGCATATGGTTGTGGCATTCATTCAACCTAGTATCTAGATGAGTGAGTACAGAAGGGGCAGGCTAACATTAAGCATTCTCTTCATTAAAAGCTGATTAAAATAGGATTTAGGCTTAGAAATAAATTCATAGGCTAAATCCTATTCCAGACTTATACATAGAAATTCTAGATTATGATAAGATTGGATTAGATTAGATTAGATTAGGATTAGATAGCAGACAGTAATTCAGTTTTAAACCACAAAACGTCAGAGCTCTTCCCAAATTATTTATAATAGTATGTATGTATGTATGTACGTATGTGATTTAAAAAATCTTTATGTGCTGTTTCTTCCCATTACGTGTAGGATATATCATATAATCTACATATGGCAGCATATACATAAACTCTCACAAATCTGCCCTTAAAGCTTTTTTAAACATTCCAAATGTATTATCTCAAGACAAATTGCATTAACTCAACTACACTGAATCACAACACTAACTCTTTTCCAAGAGGTATTCAGTCATACCCTTGTAGGTACACCCAAAACTATGGTGGCAAAACATCAGGTGTCTGTTACCAGACTTCTGGTTTCTTTGCCACCATAGAGTAATGCATCTTTCCTCCTTCAAGGAGAGGATCAGGACTAGCCAAAGCTCCTGGCTATCCTTATGGCCTGGTAGAAAACTTCTCACTGCACAATACTACAAAATTAGAGTATAGCACCTCACAGAAGACTGTGTAATTACTTCTAATGTTTAAAAAGCAGATACAGAATTATTATTAACAATCACCTTATTATTATGATCAGCCCCACCAACAGACCTTCCCAAGCTATCAACAAATTTTCCAAATGAAAACTGAAAAGGAATAGTCTGAAAGAAGAGTGTGTATAATGGGTGGAGAGGTGGGAGGGAGGAGGTGGGAGGGAGCTGTCAAAGTGGAAAGAAAGAAGGCAAAGCGTCTATTCAACACCCAGGCATGCTGACCAAGGTCAGCTGGGGAGACATGGCCCCTCTAGCAGCTGCACAATTATGCCTAAATTATGCAAGGCAGTGAAATTCCAAAGACTGGAGACTGGTCCTCCCAGACAAGGAGACACAGGCGTATGGGACAGCAAAAGGGAGATGCTGAATGATTTTAATTGCTTTGCCGATTTCTAAAGGCTAGATTAAGATGTGCCATACAGTTTTGCTAGCATAAAGGCAGATAAAAGATCCTAATGAGAGAGGGGGGAAGGAGGGGCTTAAATTGCTATGCAGTAGCCATGATCAAAAGGTTAAAAAAAAATCACACAAAAAAAATCACGCCACAATCAACAGAGACAGGATGGCCCCAGCCTCCCCCACCCCCAGATATAGGCAGGCAGGCAGGCAAGCACAGCTTAATTAGTTTAACTTATCCAATTTTCAAGTAATAGTGCATGTTGTTTATGTATGTTTTAAAACAGATTTATGTTCTCTGCACATTATGCTTCTAATATGGGTAAGGTTTTCTTTAATCTACCCTGCTTTCTTGACTAAGCAAACTTCCCCTTTCTTGCTCGTGCAAATCCAACTATAAATGGATTTTAAGATACTAGCAAATATCAAGAAGCTGTCATGTCAGGAGATATTCTAGTTTCTTGGGTTTTGTTTTAACACATATGCATGTCTGTATATGTACACGTGGATATGCATGTACACACAAGAAGGTAGAGCATGAATGAACCACTTTGGGGGGGGGGGGGGAGAGAAGGACAAAAATAGGCAGCTGCTTTAAATACAGCACCGATTCACCCCACTTGTTGAGGGAAAACTTTGCTCTGCCCCCCCACCCCCCTTCCATCCCCATCTCCCGCTCTTAGACTGCTAAATAGTGGAAAACACACTTTACTGCTGTTGCTGTGCTTGCAATTCCAGGCATTTATTCCAGTTAAGGGGTTAACGATTCATTTCCACTACTTCTCTCGAGAAAACCTACAATAAAAACATTGGCACACGAAAGCACTCTGACTGCCAGAATGCCACAGCGCAAGTGAAAAGTCCGTTTTGTTTTCATTACATCGCTGGGATTTCCGGCTCAGCTCCTTAGCTTAGATACTAAATCCCAAGATATCCCAACCTTTAAAAAAGAAAAAAAAAACAGACCGTGGATTTTCCTTTTGAGATTCCTGCAATTCACCAAGTGTCTCTTTTTGTCAGTGGCAATGATGGGTTTTAGGATTCTCTTTTCAAGAAAACGAAAAAAAGTGATGATAATAATGGCTACATGTGCACAATAAAGCATGCAAGATAACATTCTGTGAAGCTGCAGTGAGCTTGGTCTCCTGGAAATGTAACTTGTTAAGAAATTTTACCTCTACTTACAGTTTAGGAAATGGGCACGACTCCCTTCTTTTCTTTGGATAGAATGCATGCTTTCAACTTCCACCCTTCACCACTGACACTTTCAAAATTCAAGGCTAAAATCAATGCCCTTCTCAGCACAACCTTGAAACCTGAGATGTTCTTATGCAAATATAAATACGCACATAAACATGGCAGAAAATATTCTGTAAACTGCTGTACAACTGCTCATTTTCTCAATGCACTACAAGTTTAAATACACTCCAAAAAAGAGACAATCTTTGGAAAAACATGTTAAACAGCCTCCCAGGGCATCTGCCAGGGAGTAAAAAATTGCAAAGTGACGAGCCCTTCTCTGCAATCAAGGTAAATGAAAGAGGTGGTTCCCCCCAACTCATCTGTGCAAATGGGGCAGGACTTGAACTGTGGCATAGTGAACACCATCTTGCAGACTTTGAACCCACCATGAAACTCCTGTTCTTTCCAAGTCAAGAACTTCCTTCCCACAGGGCCAAGAAAGGAAGGTCAAAGATTTTCAGCCTGTTGTAAAAACAACTCAGAGTGATTTTAATTGGTCACCCAGTTGTCAAAGCAGTTGTTTTTCTATCAAAAATCACAAGATGGGATGCACGGTTGTCTTTTTCAATATGCATACTTTCTTCAATTAATCCTTAGTAAATTGTAAAATATAGTTTCTTTGCTTACCTTTGCCAGGAGTGCATGTTTTCTTTTTATTTTACATTTAATATTGTGTTTAATTATTATTGACTTGTCCATGATTTTTTAATAGCAGAAAGATAAAAGCTGACAAATTAATGAATATCATCTTCTACCGATGTTTCCTACATCTATACATTCCAAAGCATTGAATATGTTAACAATTACTGTCCTGTATAATGTGTGTAACTTTCTTTGCACAGATACCCACAAAGCCTTTGATGTTGAATTTGGACCAATCAACTGGAATATCGAACACTCCCTCCAATTCAGTTTATAAAACACTCACTCCAGTAGCAAACAATTCAATAGATTCTTCAAAATAATCAATCTTTTTCAGCCTTATTCTAAGGCGAAACAGCAAGTGTTCCCTTCTCTTTCACGGATAATTTATTTCTTCTTATGTGTATTTGTATAGATGTGTACCTATGTAAATATGTAGTACACACTCAGAGTCATCCACGGATAAGTCATAAAAGTCAAGTTGGTGGCCAGAACTGCATGATCAGACACCCATTTCTTTTCCACATGTAACTCATGTAAAAAAAGGACTGATTTGATGGACCAATCATAGCCACCATCTTGATTTTACAACCTCTTCACCACTTATCCCGAGCACACTTCAAAAATTCTCTGGAAGAAGTGCCTTCAATTTTACACTGAAGCAATATCTGAAAATGCTTTTTCCATTTATGCACAACCCTCACGCAGAGAGATGTTTACAACAGGGGTATTTAATCATGTACACCACTTATGCACACTGGAAGACAACTTGACAGTACAGACAAAAAAAACCTACCTACCATGTGAGCAGTGGTGAAATTTAAAAAAAAATAATACCGGTTCTGTGGACGTGGCATTGGAAGAATCTCCATTCCCACTCCACTCCAGGGGAAGGATACTGCAAAATCTCCATTCCCACCTGACTCTGGGGCCAGCCAGAGGTGGTATCTGTTGGTTCTCTGAACTACTCAAAATTCTCCAGAACCTGCTGAATTTCACCTCTGCATGTGAGCCTACAGTGTGTTTACTTATTTATTTGAAAAATGTATATGGCCACCAACCAATAAACCATTATTCCCTTGTTGACAATAATCAAACAAACCACTCAATGGGCTCCATATCACTTTGCAGTTTGAAGCCCCACTGGCAAAGCTTTTCAAAAGTGTATCAAGGTGGGGGAGAGGGGGCCATCTTATCTCTGCAGGGATGACTTTCCATAGGGAAGGAGTCACCATAAACAAAGCCATTCTTCTTGATCCCACTAGATGAGTCTCCTTAATAAAGGGGACCTCTAAATAGTCCATAGAGTATTTACAAGTACTCTGTGCTGAAAGAAAGTACCATATGACATGTAGATAGATAGATAGATAGATAGATAGATAGATAGATAGATAGATAGATAGATAGATAGATAGATAGATAGATATAGATATAGATATAGATATAGATATAGATATAGATATAGATATAGATGAAGAATAATTATCACAGCTCCTGTTCAGAGGTCCCTTTAAGGGGAGGAGACTCAACGTCATCCCTCTCTGCCCTTCGACTCAACCCAGAGATCATCCAGACAGAGAACCAAATTAGATTACTGCTGTGTGACATTTTTTTTTTTTTAGATATGTGTTAGATTTTTAAGGGCTGAAAATAATATAGATATAGATATAGATATAGATACATACATACATACATTATAGGTAGCTCTCAATTTATGACTGTAATTGCCCGGAATTATGATTATAAGTTGTGTAGCTCATTAAATGAATCACCACATGACCATCCATTTTGCAGCAGCAGTCATACACAATGGGCATTTTTTTGCTGGAAACCAGAAGTAAATATTGGTTTCCAGCAAAAAAATGTAAACAATAGTTATGCGACCACAGGACAGTACACATGGTTGTTGAACGCCCAAAATGTGATCACATGACTGGATGGGAGCAGCCATCAGAACTTCAAATCCAGGTTGCATGTAGCCCTAAGGAGATCCGTCATAACCGCCACCCTGTTGTGAGTTAAGGACTACCTATACAGGGTCAACATAACTTAATTGTAGAACATATATCCTGCAAACATAAGGTGTCAATATATACATTCCCATCTGACAACTCATAATTCCTTGCCATGTAATATAATTCACGTATCAATAACCTGCCCCCAACCACCTCCAAAGTCAGCTCAACCTGCATTCTGATGTGATCCTGTGCACTTTGTAGCTCTCCAGTTCCTAAATCCTAAATTAAAAGAATTGGGTAAAAACCCAATATCTACAGTATATCAGCAGAACATCTATAAGATCAAAGCAGTATTATATAATTACTGTGATGTGATTGATGGATGGATGGATGCATGCATGCATGGATATAGAGGCACATATATGTGTGTGCGCACACACATACACACACACACACACACACACACTCACTCACACTAGTCTCACCTTAGGCATGAAAGCCAGCTGGGTAACTTAGACCAGATGTTCCCTCTGAACAGGGCTGTTGTTGTGGGAAATACAGGAGAAGGAAAGAGTACTCTGTATGTTCACTGTCTTGAGTTACTTATAAGGTAATAAAGATAGGATAAAATATTTTAAATATATAATAAATATTAATAAATACTAATGATTTTGCAGTGTAACCATGTTTCAATAGCCTTCTTACTTCCCAAATAGCCCAACTAGGAAAAGATTGTAGTTTGTTTGAAATTCACCGTGTGGTCTGGAAGATATTACTGTGAGCAACTAATCAAAGACTGTCCCCAAAATTTGTTTATATGTAGTTGCTCCTGTAAGTAATCTGCAAACAAAGAGTTTCTTAGCTTGTACCATCAGAAAAAGATCCAGAAGGCATGAAAGGATACATACTGTTCCTAGATTGGGGAGTTCTGCTCTCAGTCACTCATGCCCTGCTAGTAAACTCCTGATTAGAGTATCATAATATACTCTACTGGGGTTGCCCTTGAAGAATATCTGGAAGCTTCAGCTAAATACAGTGACACAGGCAGTTATATGCACCTCTAAAACAGCACACATGACACTTCTGCTCCACAAGCTACATTGTTTGCCAGTCTGCTTCTTGGTTCAACTCAAGATGATGCTTTTTACCTTTAATACACTGCATGGTATGAGCTATTTGAAGGACTGCCTGTCTTATCAGAACTGGCAGAGAAGGCATGCTACAGGTCCCATCTCCTAGGGAGCTACCCTTAACCCAGAAGACAGGCCTTCTCTGCATGGTATCCATCTTATTGGTTCCATTGTTCATTTTCTGTAAGTCCCTCACAACCTTGGAGGTAAGTCCATTGTTGCGGGTGTCCATTGCCTTCTCTTAATTTTTAATTGTAATATTTTGACTTTTTCTCAATTTGTATGTCTTTTATACACTAAATGTTTTATTTTATTGCATGTCACCCAAATTACTTTTTTTTTGTTATAGAAGTGGCCATATAAGATGGATGGATGGATGGATGGATGGATGGATGGATGGATGGATGGATGGATGGATGGATGGACGGACAAATGGATTTAGCCACTCTCATGGTTTATCATGTCATCTGAATGAACTCGCTCAGTTCTTTGGAATAAAATTTCCTAAGCATTATATATAACATATTTAAGTTATGTTAAGAAGAAATATGTTTCAATCATTGTAAAGTAGAAAAAAAAATCCTAGCCCCTATTCTATAAACCACTTCATATAATGCTTAAGCCAATTTGTCATTTGAATTCCTTATTTCAAATTTCAATTTTGTCCAATACTTTTTGTTGAGAGATGAATGACATAAGGCACAACCTGGGTCTTTTCCTATTACAGCAACAGCTATTGGTTGTGAATACAAAAGCAGCCCTCCATAGTTAAGTATTATAAAGGATGAATGGCATGTGCTATTCCTATCAAGGTAAGTGCAAATAAGAGGTTATATGCATGAACAAATATGTTTCTCTAACCTTAATCTGTCTGCTCCTGATTCTGAGTTTAGCATGATTCATTTGCTTAGCTGATCCGTGGACATTTCAATCTTCAGTGCCTCCATCTCTAGGTTTCAGGAAACCTATACTGCATACGGCAATTTGAAGATTTACATGACTGTGTATTATTTATTCAGCTGCACTCCCAACAATGATTTATCAAAATATCAGGCTGAAATGGTATCTCAAGTCATTTGACATTCACTGTAAAGACTATCCAACCAATCACACACGTATTTCCAACATGCACTGGTATATTGTTGCATTAAAAAAACAACCCACAAATGAACATATATTACAATAGATTCTCTTAGTATTGTGGGCTGAGATGACCAAGGTCAGACATAAAGGGGAAATTCAGAAAAGAGACAAACCTGTAAGTGATACATCACCAAAATGTGTCATGCTTAGTATCACCTCTTTCCTCAACAGCTATTTATACATATCAATGCGTGTTTCCCTATCTTTTCTCCAAAATGACTCATGAAAAATATTCAGCTCTCTTATGGAAAATATCTTCACCCCTAATTTAGAAGATCACCTCTTCTGTTGACAATCCATCTCCCAAAGTGCATTGGTAAAAGGAACTGTGAAGATGTAGACTAAAGTGAGAACAAGAACTGCAGGTGCCTTTTGTTACAGCTGAGTAAAAGGTTGATCCAAGTCTTTCTTGGTAGTGTAAAGATTAAATAACCAGGAAGCCTCATTACAACTAAAGTAAATGCTGAGATTAATCTAATTCAAAATATGACCAAATTAAAACATGTGCCAGCAAATGCTACTTTGGTGTCATGTAACCCAAGTTAGTCATTGACAGTCAGCCAGCAGCAAAGCAATCTAACAAAAAGGATTCATCATCCCCTAGGTCCGTGATGGCGAACCCTTGGCATGCGTGCCACAGGTGGGACATGGAGCCATTTGTCAGGACACACAAGGCGTTGCCCTGTCAGCTCCAGCGTGCATGCGTGCACTGGCCAGCTGACTTCAGTCTTCATTTTCGACCATTTTTCGCCCTCCAGAGGCTTTCCTGAAGCCTCCGGAGGGCGAAAAACAACCCAACATGCAAACCAGAAGTTCAGGAATGGACTTTCAGTTTGCACGTTGGACCGTGCAAAGCTTCCTGAAGCCTCCGGAAGGCCTTTGGGAGGGCGGGGAAAGCCATTTTCGCCTTCCCCAGGCTTCTAGAAAGTCTCCAAAGCCTGGGAAAAACAAAAAATAGGTCTACTGTGCACCAAAAGCGGGGGAAGGATGGGGGTCACACGTGCATGCATGGGGGTAATGCACATATGGACATGGGAATAGGCACACCTGCGCATAACCCCTTGCACTCCCCCCACTTTTGGCACACAATGGGAAAAAGCTTAGCCATCACTACCCTAGGTCTATAATGGCAAACCTATGGCACATGTACCATAAGTGGCACATAGATCCCTTTCTGTGAGCACATGTGCTGTCGCCAGCTGCTCTTCCGGTTTCTGTCGTGCGCATGCGTGCTGGCCAGCTGATCCGGTGCACATGTGCATAGGCCACCTGCTCTCTTCTGGGTTCCGGTGTGTGCATGTGCGCCAGTCAGCTGGAAGACCAAAACCCAAAAGAGAGCAGCTGCCAGCACACATGTGCGTGATGGAACCCAAAAGTGTGAGCATGCACACCAGTCAGCTACTCTCTTCCAAGTTCTGGCACTCTGGGATACATGCTCCAATTTTGGCACTCAGTGCTGAAAAGGTTAACCATAACTGCTCTAGGTGTATCTAAGCCAGATCTCCATTAATAAACTATGTCATTGCCTATAAGAAGATTTCTTCAATATTATACATAGAAATAACCCTAAATCTATGAACTATGAAGGATGTGGGGTGCAAATAAGGGCCAACTGTATACATTTTCAAACACTAGAATTTGAATTTCAATTACATTAAGATGCCACTTCCTAACTTAAAGAGTGAATAAAAATTAAATTAATTTTCTATGACCTGAAACAAAAGTATGAATGCATGCTAGAATATACAGATGACACACAACACTGAAAATCCAGATTTTATGACAAATAGATAAGAATGGGATAGGGTCGGCCAATAACTAAGAGAATATAGCTTCATAGTTGAGAGATAACTGGGTAGAGTTAATGTGAATTACAGAGTGCATTCAGATGTACCAAACCAGCAAAGTCTAGTTTAGGCTTTCACACAGCCAGGTGAATGATTGTTCCTTACCTTTACTTCACACATGCAGTATTTTAAAACATGAAAAAGTGTTCCAAAAGGAAAGGAGAATGTAGTCTTATGACTCGGAAAGAGGCTAGGAAAAAGGTGTGCTACCATATTCAATAACAAACAAGGCAGACAAGCATTTGAACAGACCTAAGTATGGTCTCATAGCAAGCTTATTGCTACAATTATATACATCTGGATGCACTCTAAGCCTGAATAACACTATCATTAGGACAGTTAAGTGTTTCTGTTACAATCATCTGAATTGTATATAATTTCTGTATATTTTTTTTAGTAAGATCATTTAAAACAAGTTAATTTCTATAAAATTAGATGACAGTGGTATTATGAGGCGGAATATAAAAACAATATATTAATACACAATTCCCTCTGCCTCATTTTAGTACACAGGCTAAGTTAATTGTTTATAATGAAACAGCTAGCTATGGCTGATGGCAATAGTGAGCAGAATAGTAATTAAAAGTAGCATACCTGTTTCAAAGCTATTTTATTTGTAAAGCAGAATTATAAGGTTATACCCAGCACTCTAATCCTGCGTCTTTTTTGCATATAGCACATGGATGAGGAGTATTGTTATGCAGTGGCAGGATTCAACCCATTTAACAACCGGTTCGCCTGAAATGTGAGAACATGCGCATGTGCACAGCTTCTATGCATGCGTGCATGTACACAGTTTCCAGGCATACGTGGCTTCTGCCACGCAAGGGTTGACCAAGCAACCTTTTGGGGCCTGCTCCACTCCCATCTCTGCTCTCCAGGACAGCAGCTGCTTCTCTCCGCTGCTGGTCTTGCTGGGAGAGAGAGTGTCTCTTATGCAATTTAGCAACTGTGAGCCACTGCTTTCCTCTAACCCCCATCCAGAAAGTGCACAGCACAGAGTAGCAGCAACCATGTTGAATACTACTTCTCTGTGCTTCACGGTTTCCAGTAGGGACTTAGAGGAAAGTGGCGGCTCACAGCTGCTAAATTGCACAAGAGACACTCTCTCTCCTAGCAAGAGAAGCAGCAGAGAGAAGCAGCTGCTGATCCGGAGACCAAATGGAGTGTCTCTGTGATCGACTGAGCCTCGACAAGGCAAAATCCCCACTGCAGCGCTTTAGGTAAGAAGAACTGTCTGGTAGTTTGAGGTCAGGGAGGTGCATGCAGGAGGAGGCCTGGGGCAAGACTGGGGCCAGGGAATGGCGCATTCCCCAACCGAGGCAGGTGGAGAGTGGGTGGCGGCCCCAGGGCAAGGCTGGAGCCAGGAAATGGTGCATTCCCCAACCTGGCCGAGGCAGGCAGACAGCGGGCAGAGGCTCCGGGGCAAGTCTAGAGCTGGGGAATGCCATGTCCCTGGTCCCCAACCCAAGGTGGGCAGCATGCTTACCTTTGGTGAGCAGAGCAGGTGAGACACAGACATTAGCTTCATGGTCTGGACTGTGTGGTGAAGGGAAAATAATATATAGGGCAGGGTGAGGCAGAGTGGCGCAGGGCAGGGGTGGAGTTAGCCAGTGGTCAATTTTGATGGCTCTCCAAATCGCACAAAATCATAACTAGTTTGCCTGAATGAGTCTGAACCGGCTGAACCCCACCCTTTTAATTATGAAATTTTCACATCTTCAAACAATTTGTCAATAAAAACCTATCCGAAATGTGTAGTTCGTTAAATTTTGCAATCATGAACCAAGATATGGAGAATATGCAAAAGCATAGTTTCTGAAATTCTTTCCAATAGTCAAATGTGTCTAGTGCTTCCATTTGCCATGGGAAGCATGGAGTACATTACAAACACTTTGATCCTCTGGGCCAGGTGGGAAACAGCTTAGAATGGAGCAATTACCAACATCTCAAGTCATTGCCCAACTACTTTTCCTATATAGATGAAGGATTTTTCATCTTCATCTGAATCTTTAACTCAAAATTTCTTTTATCAGTTTCTACTACTATACCAAGCCTGGAACACAACTAAGAATTACCTTGCCAGCGGTAAGAGAGTCCCAACCACTTTTATATAATTTCTCACCATTCCACACAATTGAAATGCAGGTTAAGATAAACTTATACAAAAATCTGTATGTTCATTTTAAAAGTGTACCTAAGTATGTGTTAGGACAGTGATGGCGAACCTATGGCACGGGTGCTACTGGTGGCACACGGAAACATTTCTTAGGGCACGCGAGGCGTTGCCCTGTCAGCTCCAGCATGCATGTGTGTGCTGGCCAGCTGATTTAGGCCTCCTTTTGAGGCCATTTTTCGCCCTCTGGAGGTGGGGGTGAAGGCTGTTTTCACCCGCCTCAGGCTCCTAGAAAGCCTCCGGAGCCTAGGGAGGGCGAAAAAGGCACACCAAAAGTAGGGAGTCACACCCATAGCATTATGGGTGTGGCACGCCCATGCACGACCCCCCTGCGCTCCCCCCGCCTTTGGCACGCGAGCCAAAAAAGGTTAGCCATCACTGTGTTAGGACAAATAGGAAAGCGATACACCTTAGACAAAATTGCAAACTAGAATTCATATACACCAGTCTACAACAAATTAGTACTTTAAAAAAAAGCCTTCAAACTCATTAATTAAATTTTATAGATTGTATATACTCATAGATAAGCCGAAAATTTGTTTCAGCTTATCTATGGATGGGCTTATCTATGAGGCTATACTGCGGTACAGTATATTACAATTACTGTGACACCCATATACCTCATATAAGCCCTTCTACAGCAAACCCCAGAATCATTTCAACAGTGAGGTAGGCAGCATATAAATTTAATAAATAAATGAACAAATCTCACATTATTAACCAGTGACATTGGCCTATCTGCAATTGGTAATTTGTCATGGTATGTTGGTTAAAAATTTGTGTGTAGGCTTATCCGCATGCATATATAGTATTCATAAAATCTAATTTACAGATTCATCCCTCTGTAACCTATATCCCTTAAAACAACAAGCAGTACTGCTTGCTTCTCTTATCTAACATATTTTCATTTAAATAGATAAACTGAGAAAATAGAGTCCAAGCCAGTAGAGATAAAGTTGCTCTATAAACATATGTTGTCTAGAGTTCAGTAAGAGGTGACTATTCATTTCATCTCTCAATAGTTTCCCTGATTTCAAGGTCTTTATACAGAAAATATGCTGGTGAACTATAAATCCTGCCTATGGTAATTTCTCCCAAAATGGAGATGGAAGATGGCCTGTAGGATGCAGTATGCTATCCTTCCCCTTTTAACCATACGCTGAAGTATGAATTGTGCAAGTGACTGTATATACATAGTACAATGCAACAGAAGATTATATCATTGACACCTGCTTGTTGGCTAGTCTACTTCTGTACTATGAGCATAAATCTGCCAGGAGCATGTAAGACAGAAGCAACTAATTAGCCAATTTCACTTCTCCCACACACAATAAGCGAAGAGCCTTCAATTATAAAAGCACAGATGATCATTTCAAACTGAGGCTGTTAGCCTGAAATTGTCTCCGTAGCATTCAGATGCCAGACCTAAGAGATATTTTTGTGAGATAGGACATCACTGTAGTTTGATTATACCTACTGATGTTTGGCCTTTTTCTTCAAAGAAAGCATAAGAGGCCACAATAGAGACCCCTCCTTTAAATCCTTCCATGTGAAATGAATTTGAGGAAGGAAGTGGCTTTGGGAAAGGAATCCTAAATTATCCACTTCCATGTGCCATGATTATAATTCAGATCAGAGCCCCACATACTTACTTTCAAGTTAAAAAAAAAAAACAGGACAGCAGTACACTTCATAATTATGATAATGTAAAGTTTAGCTTTCTGGCATAAAAGCTTTTCATATCTTGGTTAGTTGTGTCGTAGCCTAATTTATGACAGGATAGTTGTAAGACTAAAACTTGGGGGCTAAGTCACAGTAACCATACCTTTTGTATACTTGAAAAGTGCTATTATAGTCCTCAGTTATCTTTTTACAAAGATATAATATACTCAGTTCCTTCAGTCTGCTCTCCTTACATTTCCAGTCCTTGTTAATTGTTCACTATTCCATTTTCTCTGAACCGTTCTTAAAAGGTGATGACCAGAATTGGACAGACACTGTAGATGGGGTCTGATGATCTCATCTTTGACTACTGTGGATTATCTACCAGTTATCAAGGATCACAGCTACTAAGATTCAACCATTTATGAAGCTGCTTCAAGTAATAAACAACTAGGGCAGGGGTCTCCAACCTTTGCAACTTTAAGTCTGAAGGACTTCAGCTCCCAGAGTTCTCCAGCCAACTTTGCTGGCTGAAGAACTCTGGGAGCTAAAGTCCTTCAGACTTAAAGTTGCAAAGGTTGGAGACCCCTGAACTAGGGTATGAAATTTTCTAGTCAAGCATCTGTCAACATGATTCTCTCCTGGTTGGAAATTATGACAGATGAAATCCAACATACCTGGAGAGCACCTAGCTGAAAAAAATGATGTGTTAAGCTCTAGGATGGCATTGCCCACCCTATTAGCTTGTTGTAAACAGGAAGGGCTATGAAAAACTTTATGTTTAGGATGGGACTATCCTTGAGACCTGATTTATTTTGCTAAATTCATGAGTTGTAATTGGTAGTTTTTTCCTCTAATTTCTTAGGATAATTATTCTCTTCTAGTTCTTGTCTATACCCAGTCCTGAGTCTATCAACCAACATATATATATATATATCACAATCCATACTCCATTTGGCCTAACTAATACCCAGGATACAGTCCTAGTTCAGTTATTTTTCAGCCTTTTGATTTCAATCTGTCTGCTACTGCAGAAACTCAAAATAATTCTTTTCATCATATCTAGCAGCATGTCTTTTACTTCTATCTACTGAAGATGCCATGATGGCTTGTGTGACTCCCAAATGCTAATATGGGGTGCCTGAATCCATAATACACAATGTAAATGACTGTCTCTAGATAGACAGCAATAATAATTGGCTGTCATAATATAAGGAAAGCTAATCCATGCCACTGAGTTAACAGTCACTCATGCAACATACATGTATTTTACTTAACTTGAAGGAAAAATAACAATTCTAAATGTTTCAAACACCTTCTTTTCACAGCAAACCTATGACAATGTTTAATTTGCAGTGCATATATGTGGTGGCTCAGTAGTTAGAATGCAGTACAGCAGACTACTTTTGCTAACTGCTGGCTGCCTGCAATTTGGCAATTCGAATCTCATCAGGCTCAAGGTTGACCCAGTCTTCCATCCTTCCGAGGTGGGTAAAAAGAGGAACCAGATTGTTGGGGGCAATATGCTGACTCTGTAAAAAACAGCTGAGCAAGGGCTGTAAAGCACAGTGAAGTGGTATATAAGTCTAAATGCTATTGCTGTTTATTTTGTCTCTCTAGCACCGCCCGAGTCCCCCCCTCCCCGGGAGAGGGGGCAGTCTAGAAATCTAATTAAATAAATAATTAAATAAATAAATAAATAGCAGTTTAATTATGTAAATGACTAGAATAAACATTCATAGGACAGGGGCTGCATTGTAACCCTCTTTTTTGATACATCCACCCATTACATCCACCCATTACTATCTGTGTTCATTTTGTATGTGTGCGTCAGTGGTGGGATTAAATTTTTTTTACTACTGCTTCTGTGGATGTGACTTGGTAGACGTGGGCTTGGTGGGCTTGGCAAGGGAAGGTTACTGTAAAATCTCCATCGCCACCCCACTCCAGGGGAAGGTTACTGCAAAATCCTCATTTCCTCCCGATCAGCTGGGACTCGGGAGGCAGAGAACACACACATACATGCACACATGCACACCAGAGGCGGCATTCAGCAGGTTGTGACCAGTTCTGAAAAACCGGTAGTGGAAATTTTGAGTCTATCCCTGAAAAAGTCCCCTGAAAAAGCCTGATACCCTTATTAAATATTGGACCTTATCAATCTATATATTGTTCCTATATTGGCTAAATATTTTGGGAATTATAGTCCAAGACAAAGTGAGGGTACTTTGTTCATGAAGCAGAGACTTTGGTGAACAGAATAAAAACTGACTTTATGTTGTATCGTCTACAGTCTTTGCAGCAATTAGCACAGCTGTCTAATGAATTTCAACTACTGGTTTCTTTGGTCTTCGTAACTCTAAATGTTGTTCTCTCATTCTATTGCTGTGAGCTGCAGGCTAACATTGCTACACTGCACCAAACACAGATGTGATGCAATCTTTCCCCGCAGGTTTCACTTTCTAAGCACCTACGCACATAATCAGAACCGTCAAATGGCCCTAAATTTGCTAGACTGTGCCATTTCCACCTGTAAG
This sequence comes from Rhabdophis nuchalis, assembly GCA_039707465.1. Lineage (NCBI taxonomy): Eukaryota > Metazoa > Chordata > Lepidosauria > Squamata > Natricidae > Rhabdophis > Rhabdophis nuchalis. Next base: position 59,506,598 of record CM077643.1, on the reverse strand, counting down.
AAGGGAATGGAGAGGAAGATGGGAGAAATCTTATTGAAGGTTCGCTATGTTAAAAACAACCCTGTACTAGAATCCCAGTAAAAAAAGAAGCTACAATCCTTTTTCTTACCAAACTAAATTTGATTTTACAAGAAATTATTTCATATGGAAAAGCATCCAAGCATATAAAGTATGCTTGTAAAATTTAAATCTAAAAATCCTTAATATGAGACAATTTCAATTGTATTTCAGCTGAATGTTAGAGAGACAAAATAGGACAACTGGAGAGCAAAACTGACAAGTACCCAAGTTTATATTCTTTTTATAAGGACCAGATTTGAAATCTGGACTATACTTTAAAATAAAATTCTAAAAACATCATGAAATCTGAGTTTTGTCACTAGATATGCACATATTTATTAATATTTTTGTCAATTCAATTGCCAAAAAAATATTGCAAAAATGTCAAGTGTGGTTTTTTTCAGTGTTCTAGTCAGCCAGGCCTCTGGTCTCTCTCAAGACTCAATGTCATCTCTGCCAGTATCATGCTTTCTCACTCCTATTTTATTTAAAAAAAATTAAAATTACCTCATACCACTTTTTTTTACAGCTCTCTAACCAAAGGGGGAAAGAACACCAAAAATCCCTTAGTGGCCATATTAGTATGTAATATAAATAAAATGTAAGTATTAAAGCTCAGAATTGCAGCAAAAAAAATATCTTTGATTCTAAAAAGTCACTGATTTTTTTACCAAAAAAAGAAGGGGAGGGGAGGGAGGAATGCTGAGGATATGACAAAAGAGTAAGAAATTATGTACAGTTCGTAGATAGTACATGGAGGAAAATTAATTCTACTATAAACTGCTTTCGGATATTTTTTTAAATGGGAAGCTACATATGTTATAAATAAATGAATAATAAATAAATAAAATTGGCTTCTAAAATATGCACTAATGAAACAGGGTTTTTTAAAATAATTTAAAAGCAAAATCAGATTCTGTACACAGAATTGAATAGGTCTATCAGCAATTATTGGCAATGTCATCTAGAAACTTCCATATGTGAAACCATAATATTTTCCAAGTACTAAATTTGAGGAACCAAAGTAAAAAACGGCTGAAGTTTTTGTGCCAGGTTAAACTTCCCAAACGTCCAAGAAGTTCTTCTTGAGCTAAACAAACTTCTTTGATGTGAAGCAAAATGTCTTCAAAGTAAAAGCTTTTTGGATGAGAAGTGAAACGTCTTCAAAGAAAAACCAGGAAGTCCAGTTGCCTCTTGAAAAAAGCACCTTTGGGACAACCATGACCTGGATGACTGAGAATAACCATTGCCTTACCTGAAGGGTTGTTCTCTGTGCGCTGCGGGTCGGTCCAAGCATGGGTTAATTTAGGACTGAGTTCAATTTTCTTTAGCCACTCCTCCTGCTCCTTATTGAGGCTAGTTTTTCAACGTTGGCTGGAAACCAGAAAGGTGTGATGAGATGACCTAGAAGTCCCTGGGCAGAGTTGGACTCTCCCGCAGTGCACAGAGAACGACTCTTGAGGTAAGTCAATGGTCATTCTCCTGTGCACTGCTTGGAGAGTCCAAGCATGAGATATACCCAAGTTAAATGTCACTAGGACAGGAAGAAGGTCTGTCCAGGGTATCTGCAGTGGAGTGAACCCTCTGTAACACCCTTTTACTGAATGACCCTCGGCGGAAGCAAATGTGTTCAATTTATAGTTTCTAACACACAGAGAGGGGGACAGCCACATTGCCGCCCTGCAGATCTCCTCTATTGTTGCCTGCATTACCCAGGCAGCCATGGGGGTGGCTCTCCTTGTGGAATAAGCCGTGATATGAGACCAGTTTAGACTGGTGTTCATATGTCAATGCAATAAACGCCCTTAGCCATCTGCCGATGGTCGAAGATGTCACCTTCCACCCTATAGATCCTGGCTGGAACAACACGAAGAGGGTCTTGGACATTACTCGGTAGTAACTCAGTCGGCCCTGGCCCTGAACTGATTCTGTCAGCAGCGCCATAGGCAGTACCATCTTGTTTTTGCATGCGCAGAAGCTATTTTTTAACTACTGCACGTGTGCGCCATCAAGCATGTGCAAAGTGAGTGAACTGGCAATAACAGAAGCTATAACCTACCCCTAATCTGGTTCCATATATTAAAACCCAGCGAAATGTTGTAAATATAAGCATTAGTAAGGACAGCCAGAATAGTTTTAATGTTGACTTTCTGTAATTTTAGAGTATCCAAACACCATAGTGAATTAATAAACTGATTACCCAAATGTGCACAATGTGGTACAATGTGCAAGACCTCCAGATCTTCATCTCCAGATCATGTGAACATCCAAAGTTCAACATTAAATATCCCCATTTGTCCTCTGTATATCTTTAAAGTTTCTTTATTATTGAGTACATATTTTATTTATCTAGTTACATTGCTTAACAGTTAATTCTGATTTTTGTGCATCAACACAGCCTCATTTTTATCACTTTATGCATACTTTCAAACAAATGGAATAAGAACATTTTCCACTCCCAAATACAAAAACTGTCAAATATTAATGAGACCTAGGAAGGAAAACGGTAAATTTCAGGTCATTAATTAGGATTATAGAAGGAAAGGTTGATATTGTCAAAAAAAAAACCAACCCAACCATGATACTACCAAACCCGGGGGGTGGGCGCGGGGAGGGTGAAAGAAACCCCAGAGATGGAAAGAAAAAGGAAAGGTAGTCATAGAAAATAATACCAGTTCAAACCAAGTGCATCTACAGGAACATGGTCACTTGATTCTGCCAGGATGCAGTTGTGAAAGGAGCAGGTTAAAAAAGCATGAACATCCAAATGTGCTTGCAGGTGCTCTTTGAAATGTATTGTCCATGAACTAATGCACACTATACATTTTTGTTCTGCCTCCCAGAAAAAGAAAGGTAGAAACGTTTCAGCCAAACCTGTGCTTAACTTCATCTGGTTACACCAGAGAACGTGATTGGTAGGGTGGAATGGCAATGGAAGCAACATTCACCCATCACTCTGAGGAAAAGAAAGTCTAAGGACATGGCATGAGTTTGAAAAAAGTAACTATGGTACATTCCCTTTGAGAACAATTCTTAAGCTATTTCTGTTTTTAACTCTTCCAACCTAAAGACTCAGTTATCTCTGAACAACTTGCTCTTCTCATGAATTGACAGATTTATTTTCAAGAAATAAGGGAAACTTATCTTCTTTTCCTTTACTGTTAATCTACACACAAAGAAATAACAAACAGAGCTTGTCTATCTGAAATGCAATGGCTGCAGTCCTCAGAATTCAATTAAGCTCAAATAATTAATGCTTCTGCCATATTCAATTACTTTTACACGTTTGAGGCACTGATGTTTTCCCCCTTTATTCTTTTAATCTTTATTTCTCTTCTCTTATTTATTTATTTTTTTTCTAAATTTGTTTTAAAGTGCTGGTTGAGCAGAAAAAAATAAAATGTAAATATGAACACAATTTGCAGTTCAAATGTTAGTCTCCTTTTAGCTGACATAGCATGTCAATTGTTATGTGCCTTTGATTAAAATAACATTTTAAATGCTTTGAACAAATATATCTCCTCCATTCTTCTATTATTTTACATATTTCTTAGCAGAATAAAGAAATTTTCATTCTTCCTGTCGTAGCACAGAAAAGCCTAAGAATATCTTTTGTCATAGAGAAAGTGAAAATATTATAGGCTGCTGATTACCACCCCCACCCCAAAAAAGAGGAGGTAGGAAAGTGTGGAGGGGGTACAGAGAGAGAAAGTGCACTGCCTTAGAGATTAAGTTTCCCTTTTATGAAATCGTATTTAGTCTCTTTCTTTTTTTTTAACAAATCTAACAACAATGCTCTACAGACTCTCACTGGGAAATACCTTTAGTGTTAAATACAGATTCTGATTTTCTTGGCTTAATGCAGAAAGCCTTTCTATTGAAAAATAAATAAGGGGTTTGGTATATCCTACTAAAGCCTTTTCAGTGAATGACTTTTGTAGGGTTTTTTTTTCCATGGCTATCCTCCATGGCTGTAATGTGAAGCTTTTATCCTACTATTGAAAACTATCCTGTGCTGTTTAAAAAAAGAAAAGAAGCGAGAAAGAGAAAAAAAAGGGGAGACGGTGAGCAAAAATCTTTAACTAATATAACAGAACAATACTTGAGCTTTGACCCTAATTTTAATGCCATCTTTTACCAAAAGAATTTGAATCCTAGATAGAGAAAACTCAAATAACCCACATATTGTTATTTTATTTTCAGATTCAAAATCTTCCAATATTGTCAAATTAATCTTTGCTTTAGCTTGGGGGGGGGGGGGGAATCAACACCTCCAGTTCTGCTCTTTTTTTTAATGGTGTGCTTAATATCATTCTTACTCATTCTCCCTATGCTTGAAGAGTAATGGGGTTGTTTTTAAATTTGCAGACTTGCCATGCTGAAGGTAACCAAAATAAAAGGCACCTTCATAAAACTAGAGCTTTCATAGGTGGAGAATGTGAATACCAAATTATAATTGCTAGCCAAAGGCCTGGAGAATATGGAAGAAGAATTGCTGTGATTCATATAGATGCATATTGCAAGGATCAATGCAGATGAAGTCTGCGTGTGGGCACATGTACCACACAGAGCTCGTGGCCTCCAAGGACAACCATCTTATTTTTTTCCCATGGAAATGAATGTCAAAAGTCTTCATGTTTATACAAGAAAGCAAAGGATTACCCAGGAGAGTCAGTATGTATGGTAGTTAAGCAGCTGGACTGGGACCAAGGAGATTCAAATTCAAATCCATACTTAACCAAGGAGCTCACTGGATAACAGTATACCTGTCAAGCTTGTTATTGAAAGGATAAAAGGAGGGGTAATCGCCATTTACACAGTCTTGAGCCCCTACAGGAAAGGCAGGACATAAATACAATACAAAAATAAATAAGGGAAATCATTGAAACAAAGTTTAAATTTCGCTTTCATGTTCTCCTGCCGTTAAGAGCCAAACCAGCTCATATCTCTGCCTCTGAGTTTTCCTTCTTATACGATGTGAAAAGGGTGAAGTGAAGCTAGAATTTATATTAAGCACATCTTTGCATCGTGCTTCTTAAAAGAATACAATTGGCTGTTTCTGGGAGAAATCATAGCAGATTCTAGTGAGAAAAAGTATAACTGTTTTCTTCCATACTACTTCTGATGAGACTCACTCCCTCAAAGCTAATATTTGTATCGAAAGGAAAATATCCATTGGTACCAAAGAGGAATTCCTCATCATCCAAATTGCAAGTTCAAAAGAATTACTTTTCACAACATTATGGAAGATAAACACTTAACTGTTTCCTATTTCTAAGTTTCTGCCAGTAGCATTACTACAGTAGCCTGTGTCTGCTACTTCTTAAAAAGAACTATGCACAGTAAACACAAATAAAGTATCCATTTACTGTCACTTAAGGGCCCAATAGTCACTTTTGGGGATCATTTTTTGGGATTCTTTTGGGAAAAGGTATCTGGACTTGGACGTTGAAGATGGTTAGACCTGATTAGTAGGCTGGATAGAGATCTTCAGAGAATTTCAGATCTATCCTGCGAAGACAAGACAATCTCAAACTATGTGTATATTGTTGCCAAGCAAATCCCATTGATATGTTCTTTAAGGCAGGGGTCTCCAACCTTGGCAACTTTAAGACTTGCGGACTTCAACTCCTACAATTCCTCAGCCAGCTTTGCTGGCTGAGGAATTGTGGGAGTTGGAGTCCGCAAGTCTTAAAGTTGTCAATGTTGGAGACCCCTGCTTTAAGGCACCAGGAGGAGCAAGTTCAGCTCAAAGATAACTTTTTTTAATGTGATTTTTTATTTTTTTATTTTTGAATAAACAAACGCAACACAAAAAAATCATCTTTCTTTACATACTGTAGAAAGTGTGTCAGTTGGTTACAAAAAGCTTTCGTGCATCTCTTCCACAGTCATCACCTCAAATTCATATCAGATCATATATTTTAAATCAAATATATTTATACATATTGCTATCATCATACCTCAACATAATGGCATTTCATTGGCTATTTCCTTCTTTATGTTATTTTTGATGGATAAATTACAAAGGGATTAGGTTGCATATTCAATAGGCATCTCTTATTCTAAAAGGCTGGGATAAGGTCCAAAATTAAACTCAGCATGTAGGGGGGGAAATAACCTTTAAAGGTGCAAAGTGTAAATGAGAAGATATAAATAACTTACACAATTTTAAAGTGAATTCCATAGATGCCCTGTGATTTGTGAAGTCTGAAAGTCAAGGGGTTTTTTTTGGGAGGGGGGGCTGCCTTTGAGTCAGTCTTGATTCTTGGTGAATCAATAAGTCTCTGCAGTTTTCTTGGCAATATTTTCAGAAGGGGTTTGCTATTTTCTCCTTACCGAGAAATGAATAACCCCAAATCACCCAGTTGGTACCCATATTCAAGGCAAGAGTAAAACTCACATCACTCCACTTCTAGTCTAATGACTTGGTGTATCTTTTAAAGGTGTTGTGCTGTTAACTGGAAGATAATGAGTTCAAGTCCTGATTTAGGCATGAAACCAGTTAAGAGACTTCATAGCCTCTTTTTCTCGGTCCTAGGAAAAAGGTAACATCAAACTATACTCAAAAATGTTGCCAAGAAAACTGCATGGACTTTTTCATGTAATTTCCAGGACTCAAGCCCGACTCAAAGTGACAATTTTACACCTAAAAGTAGAGCTATATTAGGTTACCTTACACTGAGGTTGTCATATCTTCCAACTTCAATATAGCAGATTCAGTGTCTTATGCTTTGGCATTAGGAATCCTAATTTAAAACTCACTACTTATAACAATTCATTTAGTAACCATTCAGTGGCACTGAAAAAATGACTTATTTTTCATATTTGTTTTTCACACTTATGATCTCTCCATGGTCGCATGATGAAAATTCAGACACTTGGCAACTGGCATGTATTTATGACGGTTACAGTTTCCTGGGGTCATGTGATCACCTCTTGTGACTTTCTGACAAGCAAAGCCAATGAGGAACCCAGAGGCACTTAACAACCGTGTTACTAACTTAACAATGATAATGATTCATTTAACAACTGTGGCAAGAAAGGTTGTAAAATGGGGAAAACTCACTTAATAACTGTCTTGCTAAGCAATGGAAATTTAGGAGTCAATTGTGTTCATAAATCAAGGATTACATATATAAGTGAAAAGGTGGGATTTACAACTTACACAAATATAGGAATCTTTTTATACGAAGTCAGATCATTGTTGCCTCTAGCTAGTATCAGTGTTGGGTAGCAACAAATATCCATGGTTTCAGACAAGAGTCTTTTTTAGTACTACCTCAAAACTCCAGAGAAATCTGCCTTCAAGGGTTAAAAAGTTTCCAGCGAAATCATGCTACCGCCAAAGCAATGGAAAAATGGAAGACTAGACTTTTATAAAAACAAAACAAATCCAACACAAAAGCCATTGTCTTTCTGCCAATCAGTCCAGGGCTTTCCAGAAGTTCCTGAGCTATAGCTCTTATGTTTATAACCCCCCAGCGGCTCTAAGTTGACTGACAAGTCGTGATGGTCCCTATCCTGTTAGAGACAATTCATTCAGCTGTAGCCTGTTCTAATTGTTAAAATAAGGTTCAATTGATTTCAGCTTGACTAGTGGCCAAGTACGTTTATGATAACTGTCCAGGGCTTACAAGGGGGGGAAAAACAAGTCAATTTCTCCCAGCAAACCAGCCTGTTTCTGTAAGGCCTCTTTAATAATGTGGTAATCTGCTGAGTAAGTGCAGGTTAACCATTCCCTAAACACAGTCTCAGGAAGGCCTTTACATGCCCATGCTTACAAGAACATCCCAAACACTGTGTTTGTGTGACCTCAGACAAGTTCACATTCATTTTATTCTTAACTAGCAAGAAATAATTTCAGAAACAAAGTGTGTATAATTATTTATACAACCCTTTTTTTCTTAGAAACGGCTGGGACACCTAAACATCAGAAGCCGCAGGCTTGTTCAAAGGCTATGAAGCCAATAAGATCAGTTCTAGGTAAGCCAGAAGCATCAAACGTCTTCAGTTTAGTTTTGTACTGATGTATCTGCAATGCAAAACTAAGAATGTAGTACAGAACAGCAGATTTGTGTGGGTAAAAACCTACAGAATCTTCCCCTTAAAATCACAAGACCATCCCACCGGAAGAACAGCTTAAATAAAACAACATGTGAACAACATGAGGGACATTTTATCAGGTATGGTAGATATGCAAAAAAAGCAAAAAGAAATGGATACAAATAAATACACAAATTCAGAATAGTATTAAGGACAAATTTACAATAGAAACTGAAGACTTTTCTTTTGAGATTAAAGGAGAGAACTAGAAAAAAGTCATGGAACTTTCTTTTATATATGAGAACTGCAATGAGATTAACTATATGGTCAAAGAGTGGGAAAATTTGACACTCTCCACAATAGACACTCTCCACTTCACTACAATAGGTCAAGGTGATGTAACTTGCAGAGATAGCTAAATTTGACTTCCTTGATTAGAGCAAAGACAATATATGCTGACTTAAGGCTGACTGGAAACCCTTATAAACTTTTTGTATGAAACAGAAAAGAAATGTACTTATGAGTTGTGATTTTAATGATTAGAAAAAATGAATAATAGAAAACAATGAGCTTTTCTTAATTATACAGTAAGAGGTAATTTTGCAATCATATTTTCTGCAAAGGAAATTAGAAAGCTTGATTTTTATTTTTTCTTTCCACATTTATGTCTTTTTTCTTTTCTTTCTCTTTTTCTTCCTTAGTTTTCTTTATTCTGGATTAGTTTGTGTTAATGTTTATGTTGTCTTTAAAGCTTTTAATATATATGTGCGCGTGTGTGCACACACATTCACAACATAGGAACAACAGACTAACTAGGGAGAAAGGATTATGAAACTTAAACTGTTCTCTCGCTGTTCGATATAAGTTCTGGAAAGCATACACTAAATGCATATCTATTAAACTACTTTAAAATTCCACAAAGTCTTATTTTCTTATGTAGTCCTGATATTCTTCTACTTGGACACTGTGTAGTGATATTTATCAAAGAAATATTTGCCAAAGAAATAGCTAAGCAGTATTAAGGCAATGGGAGGCTGCCTTTTGTAAAATTTCAAACAGTGCTGAGCAATCTGATATGAGGTATGGCCCCTCAACATCTTTTCTGCTGCCAACAAGCCTCTCGTAAACCTTAACTGACCCAAATCAATGGCAATTTCCACCATGTTGAGGTAGGAAATGCACAAAAGTTCTGCCATATTTCCTAAAGTAAGCTCAACATGGTTATAAAAAAAAAAAACCTCCCCAACCCATGAAATCCAAAGGAGAGAAAAAAGACCCTCCCCACGTATGTGATGTCTCCACCCGATTATGCATCAGTGTTTTTCAGTGCAATTCTCTCTACCCTTTGAAAATATTATGAATACACTTTGGCTACAATACTTTCAAAGTTAAAGATTAAACAACTATCATCACAATGACATGATTCTCATTTGAATAAAATGCAAGTTCAAATAAATGTTCTAAAAAATTAATTTCTAGGATCTTTTTGACTTTTTTGGTGGGGGGGGGGGTGTTCCTGTAAAATGTGAAAGTACTTAGGCCTTAAAAGTCCATGCCAATTCACAGAGCTGACAATTGCCAGTAGAAAGTCGTAATGAATTACTGAATGCAAGTAAAGATAAGCTCAGGTGATGACTTAAGGGACAGTATCTGACTTCTCAGGCTGGAGAATCATAACAGCCTGTTATATGGAACATCTGACACAACACAGACTAAAAGTTATCACTCAAAACAAGATCTTCAGAGGGCACTCCACATTCCATGGATCCAACTCAACCCTTTACAAACTGGGATCAACTGGATTCTGAGGTTTAGAATCAAGAAGATCCTCAAAGTCTGTTATGGCCTTATGTACTGCTCACAGGCAATTTTACATTTTTCATTCTGTCAAGAAGCCTTTCTCTCATTTTTAGAGAAAAGGGGTGGGACAAGGAAAGGCTACCTCTGCAGATGAATGAACGTAAAACATGCTGTACCTGCAATGTTCTCCTGCTTGGGGCAAATTCCTTTTGTAGGCGTGAGAACACGGTCTTCTTCGTCGGGTGTGACTTGGATCCCGATTTCCACTGGCTCTGACACTTTCCTGAGCTCGGAGCGTGATGGAGGGGGAGGACTGCTCTTATCCACGTTCTTTTCATAGCAGGCACCACCAGGGCCATGGCACTGTTTCTTCTTGTGCTCTATAAAAACCAAGATGTCTCCCAGGGGAAAGTTCATCTGACACTGTCCACAGGTTAATAGGTCAGGATCTGTTCCACCCAACGCAATGCTGAGCCCAACCGGGTCTCCTAGTACTAGGCTCTCGTCCTCATGGGTGATGATGGCAGTGTCCACGTGGTCAGCCTCTGTTTCGTTCGGAAACCCAAAAAAGGTGAGGGTCAGGGAGAAAGGGGAAAAAGAAAAAAAGAAGGAAAAACAATTGAGAGCAATTGGTTTAAATATTCATATAGTTGTAATTTTTTTATCTATTTCCCACCCTGCTTGTCTCCACAAGTGATCTAAGTACATTTTGCAATCAAGTCTGTCTGCAAAACAAAATAAGCATATCTAATTAGGCTTTTCTGAATCAACCATCAAACTCCACAGCAATGGATTAATAATAGGGGAGAGTAGAGACCTGTTAAGTCACTTCCAGACCAAAATTGGTAGGATGCATTGGACAGAGCCAGAGATATACATCAAATTATATTAGAATCCATGATTCAGTTAAAAAACTCTAATCAAGTGTCTCTTTTCTTTATAAAGCAAGAAACAATACTGAACCATTTGACTATGGAAGCCCACCATTAAAAACAATTGACATTGGAAATATTTTATATTACTATTTTTTCTGATATTTTTCAACAATTTACAATACAATACAATAGCAGAGTTGGAAGGGACCTTGGAGGTCATCTAGTCCAACTCCCTGCCTAGGCAGGAAGCCCTATACCATTTCAGACAAATGGCTATCCAACATCTTCTTAAAGACTTGCAGTGTTGGGCATTCACAACTTTTGCAGACAAGCTGTTCCACTGGTTAATAGTCCTAACTGTCGGGAAATTTCTCCTCAGTTCTAAGTTGCTTCTCTCCTTGATTAGTTTCCACCCATTGCTTCTTGTTCTACCCCCAGGTGCCTTGGAGAATAGTTTGACTCCCTTTTCTTTGTGGTAACCCCTGAGATTTTGGAACACTGCTATCATGTCTCCCCTGGTCCTTCTTTTTATTAAACTAGACTAGATTTTTTGATCATATAGTGTTGTTTTGTCAAAAACATTGTAAGATTAAGCTTGTACTTTGACGTTCTTGGAATGTTACCATATTTCTAGCTTTCTATGGCCCAGTCACTGATTCGCCCTCCAAATATTTTTAATTAGGTCCATTCCGTGGCCACCATTCCAAGGACTATTAGAAGCAATGAATATGCAATACATTGGACTTACAAATATAGTGAAGAGGCTGATTAACCTAACAAGGTAGCACTAGCCATGTCAAATAACCATGAAAAGCTTTGCGACAAGCAGGCACCTGTTCAAAATGAATTTGAATGGAAACGGTGCTCAGTGCATCACAGTGAAATTAATTATCTCACAGGATTTATTAAAAATATAGGGATAAATCATGCTTACAAAAAGCAGGTTTTTGGCATCACACATATCTTAGATAAGTGAGTTTGGTCTGACTGCTCTATTTACTGCATCACCTTTTCAGGATGACCAGAGGAGTAGTTTTGCCTCTGATTCCTGGCATCGTAAGCCTGTCTTTCCCAAGATGAAAGCCATTCCAGGGACAGGATTTTTCAATCACTATTGTACCGAGAAAGTGACATCAATGATGCCAGAAGGAGATTTATACAAATTTGCCAAAACCAGTTTAGAAAACAAGTTTCTGTGGTTCCTGATGTCTGCAATCTCTTGGAAGGCAGCACAAGACAGTCACAGGTTCTTGGGCTTGTCTTGAGCAGGAAGACTGTCTCTTTCAACCCTACCCACAAAGCAAGCCTGAGGTCTACAAGCAGCATAAAGTGACACGTCCATCTGCCTTAAGAGAGAAGGCAGGGAACTGATCCCACACCCAAAACACACCGATTAGGCTTTGTTCTGTCCCCTGCATTGCTCAAATGCTCGGCTGGGGGAAACTGGGGGTACCCAAGCTTGCCAAGCCACACAATGTGACACAGCTCAGGGTAAGAATGAAGATGTACTTAATCCCACACCTGCAATCTCTGGCTGATTTTTTTAATCCCCCCCCCCCCGAGAATGCCCACTGAGCTCGTAGACTGGTTTGTGGATGGATCATGGGGTTTGTCCAGAATGTATGGTTCCCTAGAGTCAGTCTCTCAAATGCCACCCCATGAAAACAGCCTTTCACACAGTTAGGTTTTCTAAAAATGACTTTTAATTTTCTCCACAAAACTTTCACAGCTAAATCATGTTTCCAACTGAGTAAGTTCAGTAGGCTGCTTGAATCTTTTTCAACTCTTAACAGTCCTGGTCAGAGGATGACCTTAATATCAAGCCTTTTTTTAAAAAAATTGAGGTCCCAATTTTGTAATATCAGAAACCCTCTTTTACTCCCTTTCAATTTCTTTTCTAAACTGTTGTACCTTCAGATAGGAGCAACTTTTAAGGCTTTTTATTTTTATTTCAATTAACCAATATGCAACATTGAGGTTTCCAGCATAAATATCTCAAAAAGGAGCCATACAGAGAAACCCTTTATAAAAAAACCAAGACAAATTGATGAAAACGTATTTTTTTTAAAAAAAAATCTCATTTCAAATTTATTTGTTTAGATTATAATGCTATCCACTTATTTGCTGAAAGAAAATGAAATTTGCTCAGAACTAACAGTTCTAAATTTCAGTCCATAAATATTATCTTAAAATGCTGAAAATTAAATGGGAAAGAGGCGATTTCCCAATTCAATTCACATTATGGTCCACACTGACCAAATGTTATTTATATAGTCAGTCTTCAGAATGCTCACCATTTTGATAGTTATTTTTAAATTGTTATTAACTATTGAATACCAACACTATTATGTGTGATACCCTCTCATTACTTAATATAACTAGAATTTTGGGACAATCCTGTGTTTGCAGAAGATAATAATATACTTAATATAGCTAATTCACAATATTAGTAGGGTGCAATAAACTTTTGTTTTGTTTTTATTTCCAAGGCAGCCTAACTGCAAAACCACACGAAATATGGACCTCGATCAGGCACAGTTCCCAATGGCTGGCAGGGTTTTGCTCTAAACAAGAATTTTATCATTTGGCCTGATCAATGCACAGTGAATTAACGACATGTAAATAAAAGAGATGCGCCATTGAAGTTTTATCAAGAGAAGGGAAAAGTGTAACTCCGCAGGGGAAAAAAATGAACACATGGAAATACTGGCATTGGTGATTTGTTTCCAAATTTCCTGGAGATCTAAAAGCAGCAGGACAATGTAAAACATTTGTCATACTTCTGAATTGCAATCCCTGAACTGAATGGGAAATTTGCCTAGGCAGTTTTTAAAACTGCTATTTATTTTTATTTGGGGTTTTTTTTTGTTTTCTAATAATAAAAGGGAAACTATCTAACCAGGAGGCTAATCCCCCAGTTTTAATTAGATCAAAAGGCATCTAACTTCTGTTTCTGAAAAAAAATATTGCTAATTAGTACATGAATGTAGTCAAATGCAGTTTTGCCATTTATACATAGGAGGTACGTATATAAGAAAAATAACTGAATGCATCAGAATTTGGGCTTTGTTGGATTCATAGTACTTCAGATTAAGCCCACGCTAACTGCCTTCTCTTTACAATTAATGGAGGTGGATGAACAAGAAGTCAGCCTAAGGAATAGGAGATGCTATGAAAGCTTCTGAGTTTCCTGTACTTACTTGTAGCCAAATTAATCCACTAGGTAACTCAAACACTAGGCATAATGCATGGTGTGTGAAACCCATTAATTACTTTCCCTCCATCCTTTCCTCAAAGTTTACTTTAAAAGCGGCTGGTAGACAATGCAACGTAATTAATTTACCAATTTATTTTATGAAAGGACTCTTTTGCCATCGTGAAAATGTAATCATAACCCTAGTGCTGAGCGGGAAGTGAGTGGATTTCTGTGTGAACGGTTTGTCACAATGCAAAAGGTAATTATTTAGTGCTTCTGTTCCCTTTAATGATCTAACATTGAGCAATACTGTTTATATTGAAGAGAGCTTGCACCTTTAATTACCAATTACATATACATAATTTTAGAGCCAAAAGGGAAAGGAAAAACCGAGGGCTGTGAAAAGACTCCTTTAGACAACATATGCATCCTTTCTCAAAAAGAATTCCTATTAGGTGGGAGCAGAGTGTCAAAATATTAAAACATGCACACACAAAGGAAGATAAGGTAAAGGATCGGAAGAGCCAGAAATGAACCTAGGCACAAATAAGGAGCATAATGAATGGAAGTCAGAAAATAGATAAAATTCAAAAAATGTGTCTTGGCATTTTCTTAACACCCCTGCTTGCTAAAGTAAGATATGTGGCTGAAATTACAATAGGCTAACTATGTATGTGTTTTAATATAGAATGGGAGAGGAGTTTTCAAGCTCCTTAACTTTATGATGTAGGAGATACTGCTTATTCAAAAATAAAAAATAAAAAAGGAAAACAAACAAGAGGGGAGGAAGGAGTAGAAAAACATGCCTTCCAGATCTCATATTGGTTGAAATTTCAAAATGTCCATCAACTGCCAGTAGCTTATTTTCTTTTAATTATTAAGAATTAAAATAGGATTGAATATATTTTAAAGGGAAAAAAATCAATTCCCCCAGTTTGCAAGACAATTTAGAAATCAAACATTTTTAAAGTCATCAATTTTCCCGTTTTATTTGGCTATCTTGACATCCTGTGCTACGCGGGTCTCATTAGCATCTCATCAGGATTAGTAAGTCTGTGTGTCCCCATTTATCTAAATCTTCTCCCCTTTACTCTCACCCAAGTAAATGGTGTGCACAGTACACACACACAGTAATTTTTCATTCTCTGAAGCTATCACATTTTTAAAAATCAGCTTTATATTTCCTCCTTGCGCAAAGTTCTCTCTCAAATTATCGTTGCTGTTTTCAAATAAATCAATGGAAGTTATTTAAACAGTCATTTTAATTCTGATTAAATTTAATAACCCAGCTATGCTGATAAGTGGAATAGTGCAGTACTATACATATCTACATACAAGTAAGCTCTGCTGAAGTTAAGGAGGCTTATTCCCAGGGAACCAAGGTTAGAATTGCAGTATTATTGCAGATTAAATTATCTGGAGCAGGTAAAAGTAATGTTGATAGATATACTCCAGAGTAAGTGGGGTTTTTCCTCAGTAATAATAATTAAAAATTTAACTCCCAGAGCTGTATTCTATTTTGAAACAGAATTACGAAAAGGCAAGCAAAAAAGAAGGCAAGCAACAAAAGCAAAAAATATATAGCAATTAATTGTTACAGAACTAAAAAAGCTCATCAATATATTGGTGAAACAATAAAGGACGCCTAAGAAGCAGCTTACTTATCTAATGAAACCGAATATATATAAAATATCAGGTATAAAATTTTATACACTGACATACACACACACAGTATATATGCGTATGTACATTACCCACATTAGTCAAGAAAAATATGAACATCTGTGATCAGAATTTGATGAGAACTTGGAAGTTTTTCCATGCATAAAATAAATGAAAATATGGTGACATATTTTTTTTTTAAACTGGCCATTTATTTATTTAAAAAAAAATCAAAAAGCAAATGCAGTACAGCTCTGTATGGGTTTGTGTAGAAATAGAGCAATGTAAACCGTTTTTTGTTTCAAAATTTCATGATCTCATCTAAAAGCAGCAAATTCAGACTGCGTCACCCAACTGAGCACAGAAGGGGCATGATCCACAAGACAACCCTCTTTAAAAAATCCCAGTTATTAACTTCAATGGAATTTCCATTAAAAAACAGCCAAGGCCAATAATGCAAGATGAGAATAGTATGCTCTAGTATGGTAATGCATAAGACCTTCTACACTTGTAGACTATTTTGGCCTTAGCTCTTCCAGGCTACATTCATGAATTCAAAAATGACAATAGACATTAGGTTCTCACAAATCCATTAGCAAGAGAGAGCAAAATCACTCGATTCTTCTTCTTCACACACACACACACTCCCCCCTCACACACACAAACACACAAAAGAAATTAAGACAGTGTTTTTGACCCCAAAAAACCCAATCCAAACCTTCAACCACATTGTTTGAATATATCTACCAAGGCACACATTCAAAACCTATTTTCTGTTACTAAATTCGGTTGAATTATGTAAATTTGGAGATCCTATATACCCACACTTAGGTTAATAATGTTCTATAATTGATATTTTTTTTAAATCAAGATGTTAAAACTATAACAATGATGTAAAATATCTTTAAAAATCAAACAGGCCAGGTGTTATTAAATTAAAAGGTCTTCATTAAACCTGGGTAACACAGCCTGTCAAAACTAACTGTTTATCATTCCAAAATGTGTGTTTTCTTCCAACACAATTGTAGCATCAAAAGGTTTTCATTCCATCTGACTGAAGCATACATAGTTAAGTGGCTTAATAGTTACTCCATTCTTCATCAAGGGGTTTGCAAACCAGCTCCACTAACCCTTTTCTTTCAGTAATGTTAACATATTTACAGTTGGGCAATTGAAGATACAATGAACTACACATTATACATGTCTTGCTTGCAGAAGGGGAAGAAATCAATTTAGGAGCGCTATAAAAAGAGGTATTGGATATGAATCAAGAAACAATCAGACGCAAATGCAAACTTTTTAGCTGCTATGCACTTTGAATCAAGATGCCTAGGGGATTTTTTTGTTCTTCTTTTTTATGATTTATAGCTGAATTAAATGCATTGGTATAGCCAGTAAGTTAATAATGCTGCATACATAATATGCATGCCACACAGTTTACTGTTATAAGTAAAAATGTTTGCTAAATCTATTTGCCTGTTTTTACAATCTCCAAACTTTTCATGAAAACAGCAAAAGGACAGACCCTTTTTTGGAGGATGACTTCCTGTACCAATTGACACATTGTGCAAAAACAAAACCAAGTCTGCCTCTATGCAGTCATCAGACAACAGTCAGTTATCTCACAATGTAACTATGTGTGTTCCCATCTGTGTGGTCATATTTTTATTCTTAAAATATAATTTGCAAAGAACTCTCCTGAGATCAAATTCTGCTTCAAAATACTTTATTTTTCTTGCAAAACTGTAATTTTTTTAAAGTAGAGGGGAAATAGTTGAACTTTTAACTTTTTTTCCCCCCTAACTTTATCGCCTATGGTGGAGAAAAGAAAAATTCTTATTTTTTTACAGTAAAAAAGATGGAACTAAATAATGTATTTTTAGGAATTCTGAAAAGAATCCATTGTTCTGCCCTTTAAAAATTAACAGCAAACAATAATACTCTCTTCCATGCTTGCTGATAAGAGCACCAAGGTTCTGTGCAACATCACAACTTTCTCAAAGCCAGAAGCCAATAGAAAAGGGGCTGATACTACATGCTGCTTAGGTGTTAAGCAGGTGCTGCAATCATCATAGGTACCGTAATGTTGGTTATGATGTAAATCTCTGCAGACCTAGATGAGTAGACTGTAGATTAACTATATCTGGCTGCGCTTTGTAATGATGTATTGATGAATCAAGCAGCATTTGCCAGCTGCACCACTCTACAGGGAAATCCTAATTTCAGAGGAATATCCAACAGGCTCCATATTTTCCCCCTCAAAGGAACTCTATGCACTCTCATGTTTTCCCAGGTCTTGCACCAGAATTTGAGGATTTTGATAACATGGGGAAAAATACCTTTGTACTTGAAAACTATGCTCAGACATCCACCAAGGAAATTGCTTTCGTCTTGAGATTTTGCTCATAAACCCTCTTTTAAACTGCTATTGGGTATATAGGCATACCATTATGCCTATACACCCATTAGAATTACACAGTGACACATTAAAAACTTGGACCAATCACTGAGTGAAGATTCTGAAGATGCTAAAATAAATATCCACAATTCAGGGAAACCATTACCCGCTAATCATCCCAATGATTTGTAATTTTGTTTCCAGATTCATCTCAATCTAACTTTGTCATTGTAATAGGCTATACATTTTGTTTTCCCTTAAGGAGAAAAACATACTTTTTTCATATTCATATTAGTTTCCATTTAAAATCAGTATAAAAGAAAAAAAAGAGAGAAATGGCGTTTCCTGCAGACCAATATGAATGGTGAATAAAAGAAAACTAATCAGATAGTGTAAAATGGCTCTCATCACAACCACAATTTGCAAGTCAGCAAATTCAAACTCATAGAGTCCCGTAAATCTACTTGTAAGAGATTGTAAGAGTATAGTTCTGCTCAGAAGCAAGCATCACCAAACAATGTGAATTCCTACTAAATGACTATATAATTGCAACTGAGAAGCATTTTTTCCAACGTTAATTAAGTTAGACTACAACAATCCTTTCGATTCAGGTAAGTTTCAGATATAGATATGGCCAAGCAGATAGATGTAATTTGCCTATCTTTGTTGGTTGGCAGGCTTTACAAATATGAATGGTATACACGTATAACGTGAACAGTTTCTATTCCACCTTCAGAGAATGAGAATATAAAACATCTGAAATCCACTTTTTAAAATGGCATGTAAAAAGTACAATGCAGCTTTTTGGAAGATTTCCATAACCTGCTTGTCCTTCAGTCTTGACCACTGAAAACAAGCAGTTCTAGTTCTGTTTAGGACTCAAAGATAGGGGACTCCCTTGGTAGGCGCATATAGGTACACATATTTATACTGGGCTGATTTGCAAAACAATTGGTCAAGCTCTAGATGTGAATGATTTTCGATCACTATGGAACTAGCATTAACCAGGATTTTTTAAGCAGAATTGCTTAAACTGCCTGGAATTGGTCATTTGGAATTAAAAGATGCAAATGGCACTCACACAGCTATGAGTTTCTAAACCCTTCTCTAAACACCTTTTGAAGAACTTGCCTTTGGCTTAAGAGAACAAGTTAATCCTATCACAAATTTGATTTGGGATGGGGAGGATAAAAAATAAAATTGTTTAGCACAAGTTTAATTATTCCAGCAAGGTCTCATAGTGACCACTTAAAAACTTGCAAAGTGTTGGCTATAACAGTACAGAACAATAGGTTATAACAACTTCTGGAACACATGGTGTTACTCTAATCTGCTTCTCTCAATTTCTTTCTTGAGAAATGACTCTGCTTTTCTAATTTAAATAAAGCCTACACGAATATCTGTATATTTTGCTAAATGAACTAGCTATTCAAGATGCAGAAGGAAGAAAAAAGATTTATTGCAATTGAGAGGCTAAAATACATAGGTCCTTGTACAGACCATAAAAGCTGTAAATCTTCACGGATAAATCCGGGACTGAGATGATATGATTGTGATAAAAAGCTTTCTTTGTGCCTGTGTAAATAGATGTGTTTTAGTTAAAACCAAATATCTGAATGGGGAGACAGAATCCATCCAGATAATTTTTGGCTTTCTAAACTATAAATTTATAGCAATGTACAGGCAACAAGTGAGAAAAAGTTAATAAATGTGATTTTTGCTGTGGATTGAAAACAGGTGGCATCTTTGTCAAATGTCCACCACAAAAGGTGGGGGTAGTTTCCAAGGGAATTGTAAATCATCATCATCATTATTTACACCCAATTGTATTGGTATTATTTTTCAAGTTACACAGAGGTTTTGGGTGTTCTGTCATTCAACAAATTTTGTCAGATTATTCCAGAAGCATTAAAAGAAATGAGGTAGAGGTGATGATCTGTGTACAATCACATACATTCCTACAATACATTCTTACTGTACCACATGAGTACACACAATTCCCAACAAGCATTTAAGCACTCACAAAACAAACCAATCCCTAGATCTTTCCAAAAATTCTGCATTCAAAAATTTTGCAAATGGAAAACTAAATATATTTATAGAAAACACTTAAGCCATTTCCTATGAATGTCATGCCATTAATGAAACTCCCCAAAGCCTCTTTTGCCAGAAAATTATATTCCTGCATTATGTCCAAGGCCACTGCTTATCCTTCTCCTGTCTATTCTACAAAAGATATATCCTCCTTTTATCTGTTTTCAATTCTACCTTTACATTTTTGAATGTATGTTCTTACAGAAGAAAAATGCAAAATTCCCAATACACAGTTGAAACTTAGTTGACTGAAACAATACTTTTCCAAAATAAAATGGAAGAACAGAACTAATGCAAACGCTGTGGAGAATTATTCTACATGAACAGTGAATGCTAAAGGATTCTAGAAGAGCGTTTTATAAAACTAATTAAG
Source organism: Rhabdophis nuchalis (assembly GCA_039707465.1). Classification (NCBI taxonomy): domain Eukaryota; kingdom Metazoa; phylum Chordata; class Lepidosauria; order Squamata; family Natricidae; genus Rhabdophis; species Rhabdophis nuchalis. The sequence goes on along the minus strand of CM077643.1, from coordinate 59,486,094 downwards.
CACAAAAAAGAGAAAAGTATCATCCTAATAGCTACTAAAATATTTCCTTATGTATCAGTAATGCTCAGTCTGTTTAAGCACATTTCCCCTAGATCGTATTGCAGTTATATTCATAACAATATACCCACCTTGTGAACTGTGCTAAACGCACTAGAGTCCTGCAAAAGCCAAAGGATTCTTTGCAGGATATAACCAAAAAAAAATTCGACATAAAGACTCTGAAATAAATTGAAACTGCACAAATGCAAATGTATTGTGTCCTACCTCTGTCTAGATTAGAACTGTTTGGGGGATGATCTCTCGGGCATCCTAAAATCACACAAGCCCAAATGAAGCCTTAAGATACAATCTGATGAAAACGTAGTTTTAAGTTTCTTAGTAAAAATGCATCTGTGTGATTTTTTAAAATCAGATGTTCTTAATTTTATCTATTGCTTTTAAAACTTCAACTAAATTCACCGAGTAGAACACATTAAAAAAGCAAGCAAGAAGAATATTCAGAAACCAAATAAAAAGAACAGGCTGGGCATAAAAAGTATTTTCACAAATGTGGAATATTACTGGTGATACTTTGATTACCAACTACTATTTTCTTTCTTTTATTACTGTGAAAAGTTTTTTAAGTCCAAAGATTGAAGCACGTTGTTAGGGACAAAATTTGAGGCTTTCTAGAGCCTACATGTATTCTGGGGATGTGAGTGGATGTTAGGCAAGGAACAGATCTTCTCATCCCTTCATTTCCAAGTTAGTCCAATAAGCTGCCTGCTGTCTCTATGCTTCCAAGAAACTGGATGGGAACACTAAATGAAGTGGAGAAATGATCAGATAAATTGCAGGCCCTGTCTAGCTGAGAATGAAGGGTTCTCGTATAGTAAATGACAGCTCTACTCTTTTGTCTGACCTAATTTATTTCTCTTTGAAAGTTCAAATAGAGCCCACTGCACCATCAATGGAGAATATCTACCCAGAGATTGTGCCCTGAGATGAGAGAAAAATTTGCAGAAGACTTAACAAAACCCAATCCTAACAAATTTCTACAAAACCTTCAATGCCTTTCTTTCGGCAAAGCTGTATCTCTGGATTCTCTTTTTATAACTCATTATACGACATAAATTTCAGCAAGAAAGGATTCAAGAGATGTCAATTCTTAGAAAGCTGGTCAGGGAAATCTGGGAAATCACAAGCACACAATTTACCAACTACCTGCTGTCAAAGTAACTTTTTATGTTGTTTATGATGCTCTCTATTTATGCTGTTTATGATGAACCTCTATATCCTTATTTAATTTAACAAAGGTAAATCAATGAAAATAAGCTTGCATGGCTCCATAACATTCAGAGCCATGATAATTAAGGTGCTTCTGAAAGGTTTTTGCAGATATAAAACTACACAGAATATTTAAATGCATTTGATAACTATGGTTTCTCTAAAAGTAACTTGAATAAATTGTACATACCAGATGCATCCAAGAGTATGCAGTTATCAATTATAAGTAGCTATACCATGGACTAGTACAGTCCTTGCAAGATTTGGTTTCCTTAAAACATTCACCTTTGTATACATCAATTTGTTTACTATTGTTCTAATGAACTGATAGACATGAACATCTGCTCAAAACTGAGCCGAAATCTGAGTTGATATACAATCCACTTTCCCCACCATTAAACATACAGTTTTTGAAAGTTTTTGGTTTGGCCAGGGTATTTATGATGCTCACAACGTGTATCTATATGATTTTACACAGAAAATATGTACATATTGACATAAGTACACTCTCTGTAATTCTTACTCCATTGGGCCAATCTTCTCCTAAACTATTCAATCTCGCTGATCTTTTTTACTGTTTAAAAATAAACCCATTCCATGTAGTATCTTTTCAGGTTCAATATGTAAAATGTGTACGAAAGGCAAATTATTTAATGTGCATAAATATATACCAGCACATACGCTCAATCTGTGAAGGACTTACTCCTTGTTTTAAGTTAATCAAGCAACTTGGAATTGAGAAAGTAATGACAAGCTACTAACAGTAAAAGACACTTTTAAAAGCTAATTTTAATTAAAAAACATCCATCTTGCCAGAGTTGTTTAATCAGTCATAATTTGCTTAGAAAATAGATTTATCTAACTTGCAATCTCTCTCATCTTGTACTATACAGATCTCGGCATGAAAATCAATACCACAACTTTACACCTAAAACATTTTGTAGGCAAGGATGGAAACCCGACTCCTCTCTATTATTGCCTTGCCTTCACAGATGCTGGGAAACAAAATCTCTATCAGACAGGCTATGAGCGCCCCCTAGCTGTCAAGGCAAGCCACTGATCACCACCAATGTGACTTCAACTGAAAAACTAGGAAAGTTTATTTTGGAGAGTATTTTGTAATAACAAACAAGAGAGTGCAGAGCAATCTCAACAGAAAACGGAAAAAAAAAAGCCTTGTTATGTGTTGAGTTAAACTAATAGAAAAAGCTTCAAACCCACCTCATTCTGATAAGCGAGGCTGAATGTGCCAACTAGAGTCAATGACATGAAAATTTTGGCCTCTTTTACCTGGACCAAATTCATTTTTGAACAGCCTTTGTTCAACTCACACTTCCATGTAACTAGAAGAGACACACAACAACCTGGCTTTCAATGAACTACTCTGCTTATGCATGTGTATCTCCATGCTTACTAAAACGCTTAAATAAGCCTAACTAATTAATCCCTGTATTTGCCTATCAACAAAAAGTAAAACTGTTCCTTATTCCTCGGTGTATTTATTCTCCTAAACAAACTAAATCGTTCAAAGGACATCTAAAGATGGCAGACTGAATGCTAGGCAATGTCTAAAAATTAGCGAGAGCAAAGAGATATAGAGTTTTAAAGCCAAAATAGGTCTCATAAAATATTCTAGTCTGCAATTTTGACTAAAATACATCCTGTACAACTTATGAAGTACAATTCCGGGTAGAGGTGTGGAAAATGGAGGAAGCAATAAAATTAAGCGTATAATACCTGCTGCATACACACGTCATAGTCTCTTATTTTTAACAGAAATTGAAACCATCTCTACAAATTTATTTCTAGCTAATTCCTGAGTTTAACCAATCTCTTCGCTTGGATGTCTGTTTAGATTCCCGAATTGCTTCTGGATGAGAGAAATCCTTGCAGTAAATAAAAAAACAGAAAACAAACTTCAAAATATTTTCTTTTTACTGAGACCATGGTGACATTTTTCAAATTAGCGTGGTCCAAAAAGGAAAACCAGCAAGCCACCTGTTGAGTAAAAGAATTCTAGAAATCTGGCAATTTTATTTTTGCAAAGCAAGGGTGTGATTCTATTATCAATCCTACACACCATCCTGAAAAAATTGTCTTAGGGGAGATTCAGCTCTATATTACAATGAGAATTATTCTGATGGTTGGTTTCTTTGATTGCATTCTAACTTATCAGTTCATTTTAAAGCTGTAGTGCTGTTGCTCAAATCTTACTGTTTTAGCTATTAAACAAGAAATTCTGTTGTAAAAAAAAATCTAATTAATATTATTATGTTAGTACAAAAAAAATCCTAAAACATTTATGTCTGCTTTTTCCTCAAGATCTATTTTAATTTTCTAAATTAAATGCAACTCATTCTATTTTCCCACTAATCCTTCACTAGAAAACAATCCACACTTTTTCCTCCATCAACTCATTAATCTATCACTGACAGATTAGGTGAGATACATTTGTCAAGAAGGAATGCAGAGAAAGCAGAGGTATTTATCTAAATAAATAAATTTTAAAATACCGTAACAATGAAGTCAGAGTGCTGTCACTGAAAGATAGCAACAAAACTGACCTGACCTGCATCTGGATTGTTCCCTTAAGATGGAAAATCCTATACATACTTACTTGAGGCTAAGCAGCACTGAACTCAGCCGTGCTTACTTCTGAGTAATCGTACAGGATCAGTCAGTAAATATTTTTTTCCTCTCAGGCCATAAATATTTTCCTTTCTGTCTGCTCACCATTCAAGGTAAGAATCTTTATTTCAGCATCCAGAGACTAAAATCTAAAGCACTCCAGTGAAAGGGGGTAGAGAGAGAAAAATGCCTGCCTAACAGAGCCATCCACCTTGAAAGGCAGTTGCCAAGCTAGTTGACCCTTCCTCTTCCATATACTTGCAGTTTTCAGAACACCTCATATTCACTGAAGAAAAAAATACAGGTGGGGAGGGGGGACTTTTATATGAATTTGTTTACTTATTTGGTCCTTGTTTGTGCTTCCCGTCCAACTTCTTGATATTTTTTCTTTCCTTTTATTCAACACACTATTCTTTAAAAATTCATTAATACCTTCCTGAAAATTGGTCCAACCAGATCTTGGTGAAACTCTCTCTCTCCCTCCCCTCCCTGTCTCCCTCTCAGTTCTGACAGTTAAAACAGAGTGACATTTTCTTGGTATTTTTGTCTTTCTTCCCGTCTACTCACATACCGAAACATACACATTATTTGTGCCCATGACAAAAGATGATCTCCCTGATTTTGCTTTCTACAGCCTAATTCAAGAAGCCCCCTTCTCAGGACCCTTTGTAAAGTCCCTCCACCTAAAAAGTGGAATGGGAGACCTGAGGAAGAAAGGAAGTACCTGAAGAGTTTTTAGCACCACTGTAAACCTTAAGCCACAAGTAGAGACATTTGGGAGAATCTTTCTAGGAAATCTTGTTATCAACCTCAAAAGTAATGATGGTTGGTTCTCACAGGAGAGAAAGTGAAATTCCCAAATCAAGACAGATTCTAATTTCTTCCCCAAATGTGAACACTGTGTCTGTTACTTCTACTAGTACCTATATCTGTGACTGTTTTTATCTTTTTCTCACACACGCGCACACACACACAATCCTCTTTACTATCAAAAATGAAAGTCCACCTGCCAGTGTTCAGAAAACTGAAGACTTCCTTGGAATAATTTGTAAACAAAAAGAAGAAGAAGAATCCTCTTTCCTTCCCTTTTGGGAATTTCATAAGCTGGCTAGGGTTTTTCTTCAGAAAAAAATAAATAAGAGTTTGCTGGAAAGGCATGGCAGGTTTTGGCCGAGTTTGGGTTTTAAATCCACTTTAAAGCACAGCCATCCACTCCCCGCTCAAAATCAACTTAAACGCCGATACCAAGCGTATCTTCCTCGGTGCTGCTGCAGCTGAGTAGTAGAAGTGGGGGGGGGGGGGGATGCAAGAATGGGGGGGAGGGGGTAGGAGGAAAAAAATGAAGTAGCTGGGGGAAGGTGGGGGAGAAGAAAAACAACATTCACGAGCCAAACGCCATCCCGGGTCAAGCGCCTTCGTTCTCCAATCAATATAATTCCGATGTATTCTCGCAAATAACATTTTTATCAGCTGTAACAAAGGAAAGACCGAGAGCGACCGCTGTCACCAAATGCTGCTGGCAGATGGCTGCTAGTCCTAGACTCTCGGGTGTGGGGGGGAGGGGGAGACGCAGGGCCGTGTGTGCATTTATGTTCATTTAAATTTGGAGAAATCTAACATACATATTCTATTCTTTCCTGCCCCCCCCCCTGTCTCTTCAACTTAGCCCTCTCCCTGGGTCTCGCCCAGGCGCGCGCCTCTTTCCATTGCTTCGCCCAGCTCCCCAAGAGCAGCGGCGGCTCTCGCAGCAGCCCGGGCGTGCAAAGGAGCTGTTCCTTGCAGCGTCTGTTTGCATTTCTCTCGGTTCTAATTTCGCTCCTTTTTCTCCTCTGCAATACCCTAGCTATCTCTCTCCCCACACATACACACACACCCTCCCGGAATACTACCCCAGGTCCATCTCCTTCTTGGGCAGCTACTTTATGTTGCACCTACTGTTGGGTTTTTTTTAAATGCCAAGCGAGAAAGCAGGGGGAAAAACAATGCTGCTTTGCAAATCCTCAAGGCACTTTTAACAGTATTAGGGGGCTATTGCGTTTAAAACTATTCGGGACAGCAAAGAAAGATAAGGAGAAATGCAAAATGAAAGATTGGTTGTTGCTGTCTTTTTATTTTTTATTTTACAGTCCCGTAGGTTTTGCAACAAGAAGCTGAAAGCGAGGGACGTTGACCCCTTAGCTCGACCTCCCACGACTCCAGACAGCCAAGTCCTGGATCCCCACCCCCCATTCTTGCCTCCGACGTGTGGAGTACCTCATTCTACACCCCCATTCCATCCCCAGCAGCTTGAACTATTTTGGGCCACATTGGTATCTCAGCAGCACCTTGCTCTCTTGCAGCATTAGAAAGTGGCGCGCTTTTCACTGGACTTCTCTAGCTTGCTGCTGGCGCGCGCTGCATTTTGCAAAATGGTGCTGCCATTACTTTGCGAGGTCCCACCAAAAAAAATTCCCACACTCCCCCCCCCCCCCACCTCGCATACATACATTTGCCTCCCTCCCCCTACCCACCTCCCCGTCTTCGCCTGGGCTCTCGCCACACGCCCATCGTATGCAAAACCACCCTACGCTTTGTGCCGGGCTGCCGGACCTCGTCGAGGGAGAAGTCGATCCAAAGGCTCCAAGCCTGCCCGACTACCTGTCCGTCGCCGCCATCCCTCCCCACCCCAAGTCCGGTCCTATCTCCCATTACCGAGAGGGGCTTCCCTAATGGGGGGGGGGGGCGAAGCAGTCCCAATCACTGGATCTCCCCCCCCCCCCACCTCGCCTGCCACGCTCCTCCTCCGCCTCCCCCTCTCCCAGCTCCCCACGCCGGCCTCGCCGCTTCATCCCCGGCCCAAACGTCCCCTCCATGTGGTTCTCATTACGGGCTCTCCCAGCCACCTTCCCCTTCCCCGGCAGCCGCTGCCTTCCACTCGCGGCCAACTTTGGACCCGCCTCGCCTCTCCTTTCAAGCTCCTGTAGTTCACCCCTCACTCCTTCCCCGCCATCCCCGGTTCTCTTCCCCCCACCCTTTCGGCCGGCTCCTCGGCCTTCTCCCTCCCGGCTGCCTACAAATTCTCCTCAAACTTTCTCTCCCTCCTCGCTCGGCACCCGGCATACACACCTCTTTCGCTTCGTTGCCCCCCCCCCCAATCATCACCACCACCAGCACACATACACGGCGTCCCCCTCTTAGCCTGCCTGGCATCCCCGCCACGGCCAGATTCTCCTTCCTTCTCCCCTAACTCTCCAACCCCCCCCCCCACATATACACTTTCTTTCCCCCCCACCGGCACCCCTCAAATCCTCCCTGTCCAGTTTCGCGCAAGGCGCCCAAATCGCATCCAGGTTCGAGCCCTCCCCCGCCCCCCACTTCGCTTCTCCCCACATACGTTCCGCTTTCCGAGTCGGTTCCTCGCGAGGCACAACTTACGCGTGATAATTTCCCTTTGTGATAAGTGCTGCGGGTTCCCCTGCTTGCGACGGGACATTGCCCTGGCATTTACACGGTCATCGCCCGGAGAGCTGGACTTAGGTAGGGGGGAGCGGAGGGGGGGGAGCGGTCGTCTTCCTCCTCCTCCTCTTCTTCTTCTTCTTCTATGCTCTTCTTGACGGATTTCTTCTTTTAAAAAGAAAATAAAGAAGTCGAAAGAGAGAAGCACTTTTCCCCCCTTGACGCTCTCAGGATGAGGTTCTTCGTCCAATTAAACAAACATCCTGCATGAAGTGGGGGAGGCTTGGCTTTTATTTTCATAAGACAACTGTCTTTTGGGTTGTTTTGGTTTTTGTTTTCCTTTTCCACAGCTTCCAGATCTTTTCTTGAACTTCACCAAGCGCCGACATGTATTTTTCCAGAGTGGTTAGAAGAAAAAGAAGGGGGGGAAAAAGCAAAGTGCACTTCTTCCATCAGGAGGGTTTTCTTTAAAAAAGGAAAAAAGAAATGAAAATTGAATTATATGCATACACGCTCGCACAAAAGTAGAAAAATTGGTAGTTGCCCACACGCAGAGAAAAATGCAACAAAAATACCCTTGCTGAGTTAATTAGAATTCTTTTTTGCTTTGCTTTTTTTGAAGGGATAGCCCAAACTGTGTCTCCTCTTTGCCAGTTCAAGTGCTACTGTTTGAGGGGTTTTTTTGCTTTTTTTTTTTTTTTTTTGCTTTGCTTTGCTTTGCTTTGCTCGCACCACTTTTACCAGTGCTTTTTCCCCCCCTCCCCTCGCTTGGCACAAGGTCTTGATAGGAAGGAAGCCCCCCAGTGCTTCTGGGTGAGTGCTGGCTATTACTAGGAGATATATTGCAATGTGAAGATGGCGGAGTCCTGGTTCCCTGGGAGCGCTCAATCTCTCTATGGCTGGGTCTGCCTCCGTACAATGGGATAAAATTCAAGTTCAAGTGCGGACGTGACGTTTAATCTGCACTAGAGACAAAAAAGACCTAGAGAGTAGGAGCACTGGGGGCGACTAGCGGTGGCTTTTTAACATTGTACCCTGCAAGAGAACAAGAAGGGGGGGAAACCACCCTCAAACACACTCCCAGCACACGCGCGGCTCCCATTGCTTAGCCAAGGTTGCCTTCTGCAGAGCCACAGCCAACACGAGATTCAGGGGAAAAATAAAAGGGGGGGGAGTAAAATCCAGTAGACGGGAGGAGATGTCTTCCCCCCCCCCCAAAAAAAAACCCGTCCCCGCTCCAGTTACGAAAAAGAAGCCGCAAAGGTCTCGCAGGTCTTAGGAAGAGGGAGGAGGTGACAAGGACCCGGGCCATCCTCGCTGCTGCTGCTGCCGCCGCCGCCGCCGCCCGCTGGCAGGAGGCCCAAATGGGACGGCCGTCTCCCGGGGGAAGCAGGGTGTAGGTAAAGGGGTTAGTCGAGCCAAGCAGGCTGGCTCCGGAAAAGCCAAGGGGAAGGAAAGAGTTGGAGGTGGCTACGATCGGCTCAACCCGAAGAAGCAGCCGGAATGAGGCTTGCAGCGAGCGCCTGAGGTCCGCGGGATCCATCCTGTCCTTTGCTCGATCCACCTGCTCGGAGAGCTTCCAGGCGGCTGGATCTTGGCCTCAAAAGAGATTCATTCACTTCCCCCTTTTCAACTACACGCTCCCCTCGCTCTCTTCCCTGCACGTAGACTGGCGGCGGCGGCAGCGGCGGCGGCGGCAGTAGCAGCAGCAGCCCGACTCTGCTCAGAACACCTTCGCTGTGTTATTTCCAACAGTTTTTACAATAACACAAATATCTGCGTGGGGAAAGAGATATTTCTCTCCCACCCCCTTCTCAATGTGAATCGCGATTGCGGAGGGAGACACGCACACGCACGCCCTGCTCTCACTTTCTCCCAGGCGCCTCACCACTTTGCGCGAAGAAGGATCCCTGTAGACTCCCGGGGCTCTGCTAGTCCAGACTGGAAGTGGCGTTGACCTAAGCAAGCGGGCTTGCGAGCCAGGTTAAAGCCAAAGGGAGACTCCCTCCCTCCGACTCCGAGCTGGGTAGTTTCTTGGCAGCGGGACAGACGCTCCTTTGCCATCGCCTTTAACTTCCTCGTCTAGCCTGCAGGCCCGGGATTCTACCTTAACCTTCATTGCAGACGGTCGCTCAGGCTAATGGGTGTCTTCCAGAGCGCCCCCCCCTCCCCTTAATGGAAACATTCCAGTTTTGATCAAGGAGCCGACATTCACCAGGTGTCTGCAAATAAAGCAGTTTTCAAAGATTTCTACAATTCAGACGTTCAGAGGCAAAGGTACCAGGGCTGCCGTGTCAAAATGATTGCTTCCTTTCCACAGCATTGGAGTGAACTTTAGGGGCGGGGGGCATGATAGGGCACATGCCCCCTCTATTCCCTGAGGGTGCCATGCCTCCCTCTCAGCCGAGCCCCCCATTCTGGGCTGGACTGCCAAGCCAGCTGGTGTCATCAAACGCAGCTAAGCACAAACGCCAGAAAGTATATTTCAGAGTAAGATCTGTACATCCGAAACTCCATTCTGGCACTATGCGCCCCCCCCCACGCCCCCTAGTTTCCCCTCAGTGTCAAAAGTGACCGAAACTCCACTTGTTACAGTTCGTGTTTTCCCTTGAATTATGAAGCGGGAGTTAAGGTACCTATGACTTGACTGCAGCCCAGCTCACAATTTTGCCCATGTTCTTGGGTCACTCCACGAGTGACTCACCCGTTAGCCTAATAATCGTCTGAACGGAGAAGTCACTAAGTAAATATAGTTGACTGCTAGATGCAGCCTTTCAATCCGGATTAAGCAAGACACAACAGTCGCCCCTTGAGCAAATATATGGCCAACTCTCCCATAAGGGTTCCTGGGACTGTTACTCAGTGGCCTACTACTCAACAGAAAAGCCCCCCGGGGGGGCGGAAGTGTCGCGAAGTGCAGCCCGTGCAAGGGATCCTGCCATCTCCTAGCTCGCGCGATTTCATTGGCTCCTCTAAAAAAAAAAAAAGCAGCCCACCCGTCCGGGCCCTGCCACTCAGCATGCCTTGCGAGCGTCTTAATAGAAGAGCTAAACTGCTGCCGTTCAAAGCGCTTGAATACAGGCCAAGATCGCTGCGAGAAGTTGTGACTGACGGAAGTTGTGGATGGCGGGGCTGAAGCGACGAAACTCCTGAACTCGCTCTCGAAGACGCTATAGAGGGTTAACGCGCCATATACCAAAAAGGCACCAGTCGAATCTATTTTTTCCCTCAGGTGATCTTACCTGACACTTTTGACTGTTATCACCACCACCTCTCCCTCCCTCCCAAACAACTAAGAGAAAACAAGGCTTCTTTCTTTCGCCCTCACCTGGGAAGTTATTTCCTCTTGGCTATATTCAGCACTAAATTTAAGCCAACTTGTGGTGGACTCCAGCCTTGAGTTTGATCTGGGACAGCTGAAGCGAAAAATGATGTTTCTTTCTAACTTGGAGCTACTGTTGGAAGATAAATTATCCCTTCCAGGCAGTTTTAAGATTCCGTACTCCACCCATTCACCAGTATGGGTGAGAACGCTGGGAAGGCGGCCATTAGCTACGCGCACGTGGATCACAGACAGCGGGTGGTGGTGCGGGGAGAGGGAGAGAGATCCGATTGAACTTCATTCACACGTTGGCCAGTTTCAGTACCGCTTCGAATTGTGGTTCATAACTCCATAGCCACGAGTTAAATCATGAAACTGGGTTCGACGTCACTCTAAGCCACAGCTAGATAAAGTACGGATTAGGAGAACGTGTGAATCGAGCTATTTAGTTAATAAGCTAAGCAAACACAACCAGCCCATGCTGATAACTCTCTTGCATTTCCGAGATTTAAGCATACCCAAAGGCTATAGGAGCCAGCCAGCCTTCCTTCTTTGCCCTATTCAATTCAATTCGACTTATCCCTGAACAGAACGCAGGTATACATTTCTATAGTTAATTTTTCCACTGCAGGCGGTGGAATTTGAAAAGTTCTTGCCCCAGCAATGTTTAGGATTAAGCCACCCTTTATTCGGGTAAGGCTGAATAGGACTGAGGTATCTATTTAGCTTCCCTAACTCCGGTTTTTGTTGGTCGTAAGCAGGCGTTTCTGCTTCCACTTATATGTGTTGCCTGACTTATCTACCCACCCGTCTAACTTTCTCTGAAATCTGACGTCCAAACGCAACTTCTCCAGATTCCACTCGCCTCGCCTTATCTTTAACTTAAGCTCCCACCACCGCCATCATCGCTGCTCCTTTTAATAGGGCCACGGATGGCGATGCCAGTCCCTCAGACTTCTTCCCAATCGGGTTCTTCACGGGCTGCCATCCCCGGCTCAAGAGGGGACGTGGGTGCCCCGGCGCTTAAGTCGCCCTGGCTGGCGCTCGGCCAGCCTTCCTTGGCCTACCGCTCAACGGTTTTGCGAGCAGGGCCAGCTAACTGCACGCCCGCCTTTCCCAGTCCGCGCCCCCTCGCTCCTTTGCAGCTTTTGCTCGGGCTTGGCAGGGTTAGGCTACCAAAGAACGAAACTCGGGACCACGGGAAGGGTAACCTCCTCGGTGGGAGAGGAAGCCGCCGCCCTGCAAAGAGAGCCCTGTTTCTCTTCAGATCCCGCACGCGCTGTTTCCCAAAGTTGTCCAAACAATCCTAGGGGAAAAGAGGAGGGGGGCTCTTAAAGGATCCGCTGCTGGGTGTGGGGCTGAAGGAGTTGAAGGAGCAGCAGCGATTCTTATTGCTCTTCCCCCCCCCCCGCATATATTTTTTTAAAAAATAATAGATTTCATGTCCTCCCTCCCATTGATTCTTGTTCACCAAGAAGGTTTAAAACGCCCCAGTCCCATTTGGCGCCAGACTTCGGGGTGGGGGGACTCGAGGTAGTTTCCCAGCACTTAATCTAGGGGTGGGGGGGGGGGGGAGTGTGACAGAAAACGCGGCAAAACTCAGGAAATAAAATCCCCAGGAAGCCACTTGGCTATGAAGTTCCACGCGTGAATAATTTTCTCGGGCAGACTTTCTATCAAAACTTCGCCGATAATTTTATTTCTTTAACTGACACAACGTATTTTCCAGCGACTGTGCGTCTACCTTTCCTCTTGAGTTTGAGATATTCGTGATAAGACGAATGCATCTCTTAAGAGTGAACATATAATTTGTTTATATTTACTTATTTTAACACTTGCTTGTTTTAAGTGTTTACATACTAAATTTCACCTACTCCGTAAAATTCACTTTTGCGCTTTCTGCTGAATTATATGTGCATAGGATCCGGTCATAAACAGTTTTTACTTCTTAGGGTCAGATTAAAATAACCCTTCCTTCTCCTGTTCTACTTGGGATCAGCTCCACAAAAAGAGAAACACTCCTCCACGCCAACCTTTCAGTGCATTAATGGGTCTTATGTGGCCACCACCGTGTCTAAACTAGACTTCTACACGTTTCCTTCCGAATCTCCCCTTCTTTAAACTTGGGGCGTAATGTCTGAGAAGTGACGTCCTCGGGCTTCTCAAGGTTCTAATTACTCATAGTTATAGAAACGTGAAGTTAAAAATACTCTTTAAGATGTATCGCCATCCCCATAAAACGCAGCGAATAAAGAAGCGGGTCTGGGGCTCAGCTTGGAATACGCGGCGTTTATAAAGAGAAAGAATTGTCAGAATCAACTCCTATGAAAGGCGATTCCGAATTCTGAGGCAAGGAGAGCATCTCCTCGCTAAGATGAGTGTGGTCCAGCGAATGCGTCCCATGGGCTAAACTTGAGAAGTACGTTAAATCTTTACCCTATTTTTTTTCCGGACAGTATAACTAAAAAGGTGGCTATAGAAATCCACCCTGAATGTTTTTGGCTAGTGCTACCAGGAAATTTCAAAGGAAAAGAAGAAGGGGGGGCATGCTTGGCGTGGCTCATCAGAATAACTTGGCCGACCCTCTCTTGGCTAAAATACCGCCGGGCAGGGAGCATTCAATACCAGGACGACAAAGAAATGACTGGAAAACACACACACACACACAAACTTGTCCTCGCTTCCACCGAGGACCGGCGAGGCCAGCCTTTCCCACCTCTGTGCCTTTCAGAAGGGGCATGCAACTACCCTATCACACCAACCCAATGGGGAGAGACACACCCCATACACCCCCGGAGAGCTCCGGGATGGCGAAGGCTGGTCTCAAATACGGAGGGGGCGATTTGAGTTTTTTCGCTTCTCCTGGAATAAGCTCCAGAATGGGGTTGGGGGGGGGGGGATAAGATGAGGGTGAGGGGGGCGGGGAGAAGGCGGAAACAGAGAATTCCAAAGTGATTTCTCCGTCTCTTCTTTCCCTCCGTCTCCCCCCAGTCTGGCACTTGCGATCATTAGCACAAGCGAAAGCTGTTAATGTCTTGTCTCACAGCTCCCCCTTTGGTCTCGTTGCGCTCCGCGTCTCGCGTTTAAAGTCAGATCAATAGCCGTCTCCCGCTAACCTTGACCTATCCCCCCGACCCCGCCTCCCTCTGCAGCTGGCCCGTGGTTTTGCCCCTCCTTCTCTCCCCCTCGGTATCCCTGCTCACAATCGGCGACAGCGGATAAGCTAGGAAGACGCGGTGCGTCCTTCCCAGGGCAGCAGGAGGTGGGGAAATATACTAATAAATGTCCCTGTTTTCTCCCCTCACCCCTCCCTCGGCCTCTCTTTCAAGCCGCCAATCACCAGGAGAGCGCCCTGGCCTAAGAATCTGGATTTTATTTGTAATTGTTTGTTGCTTTGTCTCAAAATCGTACATATTTTTCCCTCTCTGCTCTTTTTCTTTTCTTTTCTTCCTTTTCTTTTCCTTTCTCTTCCTCTGGGACACCGCTAAGTTGCAAACGAGGAGGGAGTCGCCGGCAGGCTTTCTAAGCAGCTGCCTGCAAGTCGTGGAAATGACAGTAAAATCTTGGCAAAGGTTTCAAGGCCAGCGATTCGCCGCCTCCCCGCGGCAGACACGCAAAGGGTATTGATAACTTTGAAAACAAGGAGGGATGTGTCTTCCCATCCCACCCACCCCCACCGCCACCCCCACCGCACCCCAATCCAGCAGCGTGAGGTACCGTGGATGCAACTCAGCAAAAGTTGCGAGCTAGAGCATGTCAACGCGCTCATTGCTTTGGACACATCGAGGAGTTTTATCTTTGGGAGCGCTGAAATCGCGACGACACTGGCCGCAGCTTCCTTCCGGGTAGACATAATTAGGATCCAATCGCAAACCACCATTTGAGAGAAAGGTAGAATGAAACACGGTGGCACTTGAGGGAGAAAACCTGGAAAGCAAGAATTAAGCGGCGTAGTTTTTTAGCAACACACACAGAGGGTGGGGAGAGAGAGAGCCCTCTAACTCTGAATGTGTTACACTGGGTATACTAGATTGAAACACTAAGCTTAAATCAAAAGGATCTTCTGTTACAGAAACTGAAAGAGAGGAACGCATCTTACAGGGGAACTAAAGGCCCTTGGGGTCTCTTCAAATTGCACATAGTTATTTCCAACGCAACCGTATTTTAGCCAGAATCGAGGCCAATGGAGTTCAAGCCAATGAACATTCACTCGGAAGGAAAGCCCACCAAGTCTAGGGGCCTTCCCTCCGAGTCAACCGTCCCTGAAATGCCTCCTTTTGAATGAAGAATGAAGTTGGACAGAGAGCGAAAGTTGTTTAAGGCTGTTGGGCGTAAGAGCGTTTTGTTTTTTTTAAAGCGCCTTAAAAACCTCTGCGAGAATCCGGATATTATCTATTATTTAGCTGCAAACCCTCTCCGTCTAGAGATCCCGACGGAGGACTTCTTGCCACCGCCGGAGTTGAGATTTATTGTGCCGGTCCACTACAAGTTTTGTGGCGCCTTGACTTCAGCCTGACTTCGAAGGGAGACACGCACCGCTCCCTTTTTTCCGCTTTCCAAGATTGTGGGCGTTGCCGCTGCCGCAGCAAAAGGCTGCCACCCTGAACCCAGGGTTCAAAATACAGCTTCGCCAGCCCGCCCTCCGCGAAAACACTTTGCCCCGGCACCTTTCGGCTCAAGCCGAGCTGGTTTCTCCAGCCCGGCGCATACCAGCCACGCTGGATTACACCTTCCCCATTGTCCTTAACTAAGACAAATTAATAGCTGCGCTGACAAAGGACTGATGTGACAGCTAACGTGGTTATAGGGCGCCGGGTTGGGATAAGGCTAGAGCTGGTCAGTTCTGTTGAAGCAGATGCGTGTGGACGCTCCACAAATTCATGGATTAAGGAACTTCTTCAATGGGGTGAAATCCAGCAGGTTCTGACAGGTTCTGGAGAACCGGTAGCGGAAATGTTGAGTAGTTCGGAGAACTGGCAAATGCCACCTCTGACTGGCCACAGAGTGGGGTGGGAATGGAGATTTTGCAGTATCCTTCCCTTGCCACGCCCACCAAGCCACGCCCACAGAACCGGCAGTAAAAACATTTGAATTTCACCATTGGCTCATTATCGGTCATAGCCCCACGCTAGCTGGAGCAGAAGGAAACGGGGCTATAAGCAGACAGCCATAGGCTCCCTACTGTGTGCAAGGACTGCGCGGAGTAGGGAGGCGGCGAATCTGGCGGTGATCATTTTTTTCCCTTCCCCGGTCGAAGCACGGCAACTTGGTTTTTTTCAGGGCTGAGATCGCAGTCTCTTTCTGGTGTAGAGAGACTAAAGAAGGAGGCGGGGGGAGAGGGAGAGACGCAAAGAAGGCGGATGGGCCCGCTTGTCACTCCACCTTGTGAGTAGATGAGGAAGCGCACCGTTGGAAGCAGACTCTTCCACAGAGACGCGCGGTTCTCCGCCGCAAGACTTTCCGCCCTTGAGCTGGCCCATCCGTTTTCTCTTCTAAAAGAAATCCAGAGCACGTCCCCTAATAAAAGGGAGCCGAGACGGATTTCCGGCTTCCCAACCGCGTCTTGTTCCTTTTCAAAATTTGTCACCCTCACTGCTCAAAAATTTAGTGGCACTTTATTCGAGGCTATGTAGGCAGAGCAAAAAAGCTCTGGGTAACTGGTTAATCCAGCCCTAAACCCTAAACAAAATACTATTTTCAAGGAAATTTCAGATAGGAATCCCACCAATCACTAAGGATAGTTAACAGAAATTAATGGCGGTTATTTCAAGGATCTGTAACAGCCCTCCTACAAAGCAGGCCAGTCTAACCTTTAGGAGAGAATTTCAGATGCCAGAAACCGGATTAGAACCAGGCACCTTCAAAAGGGCTGCTCCTCCCCTTTTCCCAATTAATCAGCACTTTGCCCATCATTTGAAACCTATTCAACCTTAGTTTAACAGAAAAACAGAGTTGGAAGGGACCTTGGAGGTCTTCTAGAATCTAGACCAACCCCCTGCTCAGGAAACCCAATACCATTTAGTTACCTAACCCCTTCTTAAAAACTTCCAGTGTTGGAGCATTCATAACTTCTGGAGGCAAGCTGTTCCACTGATTAATTGTTCTAACTGTCCGGAAATTTCTTCTTAGTTCTAGGCTGCTTCTCTCCTTGATTAGTTTCCATCCATTACTTCTTGTCCTGCCCTCATGTGCCTTGGTTTAGTTTGACTCCCTCTTCTTTGTGGCAACCCCTGAGATATTGGAACGCTGCTATCATGTCAGCCCTAGTTCTTCTTTTCATTAAACTAGACATACCCAGTTCCTGCAACCGTTCTTCATATGTTTTAGTTTCATTCCAACATTACCACTCCAACAACTTTAGCGTATCTGTTAGGTTCAAAGTTTTGGTTTAACTGTTGGTTGTTTTATAAACTATTGGTTTGTGAAACCACATTTTTCTAGTAATGTAAGCTGCCCAGAGAAATACAACTGCAACAAATCAGCATGATATCTCTGTTTCAAGATAAGAAAATCCTGTTTGTGCCAGGCAGAGATAAGAACTAAGAGACGGAAGGAGGGAAAGGTCTGTGAAATTCTAAAATTTTCTGTTTGCACTTTGTTAGAAACAGTAAATACAGTGACTGCCTTGCCCCATCATCTTTCTCCTCGGAGCACACTTCCTGACCAAGTTCCTTGTACAGAGAATCTTCCTCAATACATTTCTTTCATTGTCTCCCATTTTTCAGATTAGGAACTAAGATGAACAGGTAGGGTTTGCCCAATTTCTCATGGGTATGTTAAGTCAACATTCATTCTGATGCTCTGAGCACTAAGATACCTCCTTTTATTTATTCTGTACATGGAGGAAGTTGACCAAAAGTTGAGATTTGTATTATGATTTCTTGAGCTCCGTGTATATTGAAGTGATGACTCAATATGGAACCAGCATACCTTTCCTTCCTGGTATTTGTGGTTTTAGTGGGGTCAACCGGATCACTAGATTTAAGGATCCATTATTGACCAATCTATTAATTAAGAATATTGGAGAAAACAAGAGAGTGGATGTTCCTTCTGTGCTATATCATCAAGAGGTTCTTTGATGTGAACTCTTTCTTTCCTTCTTTTCAATTTGTTTGCCTGGCTTTGGTGGAGATAATATAGACAGACTTATGACCATAATTACAACTTTACAACCCTTTTACCACAATTGTTAAGTGAATCACTTCAGTTGCTAAGTTAGTAACATGGTTGTTAAGTAAGTCTGGCTTTCTCATTGAATTTGCTTGTCAGAAGGTCGCAGAAGAGGATCACGTGACCCCAGGGCAATGCAACCGTCATAAGTATGAGTCAGTTGCCAAGCATCTGAATTTTGATCACGTGACCATCGGGATGCTCCAATAGCTGTTAAGTGTGAAAAACAGTCATAAGTCACTTTTTTCAGTGCCATTGTAACTTTGAACAGTCACTAAACGAACTGTTGTAAGTCGAGGACTACCTGTATTCAGAAGAGAAATCAAAAGGCCCCTACAGAATAAATGTATAAAAAGTTGCTCACCAAGACACAAAAATTCTGTTCTTGGTGCATAGATACTCGCTGTGCTCACCCACATATAAATAGCAACACTTTAATTGGCTATTGTGATCTTGTTGCTACACTAGAGAACCTTTGCTTTCCGCCTTTTGTCCCAAAGACCTGAATTTCATGGCTATATCAATTTTAGACTACTGTAAAAGCCCACACAAGAATTTTAGGAACTATAGTTTGATAAGCAAGAATTATCAAAATTCCTCTTCTCTTTCCCCTCACACCCCCAAATGCCATTGCCACAGCAATCAGTAACGTGAATATGCCTAAAAATTTAGAAGGCTAGAAATGCTATGCCTTGGGTTTTTTTTTTTTTTTTTTTGCATAACTAAATTTCTGCTCTTGTTGCTAGGGCATTCTACTTTTAGCAGAGCCCAAATGTTTCCATTTGGAAATCTGAGGTGTGAAGAAAATTGCAAAAACATACATCTTCAGGATCAATGCATTTATTGTCTTATAAATTTCCAGGGACTGGAGCTAACGTCAATAGGCTGGAGTTAGCCAGTAGAGTTTTGATGATACTAGCTAGGAATATATAACATAATTTTCCTATATATATGTGTGTGTGTGTGTTAGTTTTATGAGCTGATCAATAAATCAATCAGGGAAACTAGTATAGATCTATTTCGAGCTTTTTAGCTCTCATCAGCTACCTATACCCTTACTGGGATTCGAACCGGGGCTGTATTGCATGTCAGGCAAGAGCCTTTAGCCATTCAGCCAGTCAGGTTCTCTTATTGCATCAGCTGAGACAGGAGGATTAGTATCTATAATTGTAAAACTAACACACATATTTAAAAAATTACACAACGGAACTCATGGCTTTCTGTCTAGATGGTGTCTGGTGATGAGCCGAAAGGCAGAAAAGGAAAGTAGTATGCTTCCTTCCTTAATTGGGGCCCTAACAGGGTGTTGTGGAATATATATATATATGTGTGTGTTAGTTTTATGAGCTGATCAATAAATTAAATTAGAGAGAGACCAGGATAGATCTATTTTGAGCTTATTAGCTCTCATCAGCTGGCCATACCCCTTACTGGGATTCGAACTGGGGCTATGTTGCATGCAAGGCAAGAAGCCTAGCACTTGAGCCAAGCCAGTTCCCCTTATTGCATCAGCTTAGACATCAGCTTAGACAGGGTATATTAGTATAGGTAATTGTTTCACAACAACCTGTTATATATAATATATATATATATATATTAATGGCTGATTTATAAATAAGAGAAATGGATCCATCCTGGTCTCTTATTTATTAATCAGCCCTTAAAAATCTAACACACACACACATATATATATATATGTATATATATGTATATATATGTAACTGAGGGGGAAGTAACCTGCAGCCTGCATGCGCACGCACGCGCGCGCACACACACACACCAACTTCAGAATACAGTGCCAAAATATTGTGGTGATGCCCCCCCCCAATTAAGGGTGGGAGGGAAAGCTATTTTGTTGTCAAAAATTGGCAACACATTCTTGAAGTATTTTCTTGCCTTGGGAAAAGTTTTAAGAGGGATTGGAAGTAGTTCAATTTCCTGGGGGGGGCTGCTTCTATTCCTATCTTTACCCCCACCTAAAATGAGCCAACAAAATTGCTTCATCCCTTCCTGTGACATTATCACAGCCTCCAGTGTTTTTTTCCGAAGATATGAATTAAAAATGGGGGATTACTATAACAACCTATTGCTCAACAAGTCAAATTATTCCAAATATAAATTTTTACATAGTTCAGAACATCAGGATTTAATTTAAGAATGATGAATTTGAAATCACTGGAACAACTTAGTCAAGACTTTAATTATAGAGCAAGTAATAATAAAATTCCATGCATGTCTACTCAGAAGTAAGTAATTTAGGGACTTCCAGGATTGCAACCTTAATACAATTATCTGGGCTCAAACAGACTATTCTTTTAGTAACTGTCATTACTTGAAACATGTTTGCATGACCATTTGTATCCTTCAGGTGACTCATAATGCACCTGTTATTGTGTGCTATGTTATTGTGCATGAGTAATGATACATAAAACACCTACTATCTGAGTAAACTGATAGTGATAAGGACAAATTAAATCTTTGTAGGTAGTCATTGGTGACAGAAAAGCACTTTCACGTTACTCAAGAGCCCTTTAGTATACTCTTGTTTTGCTGGCTCTAGGACTGTGTAAATTAAGCCATGAACATCACAAAAAATGTGTTCCCACTGGTCTTGTTCATGATCCTTAAAAGTACTTTTTAAACCAGACAGACTGAAGGGATTTAAAAGAAATGAACAACATTCAAAACATTTAGATGCAGTGAAAACATTTGCAGTTCCATTATTCTTGTCAACCAAGATGAAACACTGAACCTATTGAGGACATCTAACCTGGGAGTGATAATCGTGGATTGAACATTAAGTGTAGCTTATTGTTTGCAAGGAATTGGTAATGGTGTTTGTTAGGAATGCAGCGTGAATGAATTTAACTAGAGGAATATCATTATTCTTGTCTTTTGGGGAACCAATTATTATTAATCTGTTACAGAGCACTTTAATTGAGCAAAATGATTCAACAAAACTTATTTCCCTCATTCATCCTCTTGACAGCTCTGTGAGACATGTAGAGATTTATTATTTCCATTTTAAAGGTATATGAAGGTACCATAAGGTAGAGACTGAAAAGAAATAATGAAATATGCATCTCAGAGAGAATTCATAGAAAGCTTTATTATTATTTGCCGTTCTAACTCAGAGTTAATTTTCTAGCTCTTTGTTTAGAACCGCAACACTTAACATGTAGTTTGTGTTTATTCAGAAGTAGGATGATCCTATATTCACCTTTACAGATAATTACAGACAATTATATGGAGATATGGTTCCCTCCGGGTGTTGCTAAATTACCATCTCCTAGCAGCCTTGGTCAGCACAGACTACCCAACTTGGCACAGACTAGGGGACAAGCTGTGGTTTATAGTACAGCAACATCTGGAGGGCAACAATTGCTCAGCTGGTTTAAAAATGAAACATAGAGCAAGGCTCAAAATTAATGGTCAAGAGGTCTTAGAGCCTGAAAGTTAATTGAGTAAAAACGTGCATTATGCATTGACAACTCTCCAGTTTGGCGTGAGGTTTCCATCAAAAGTTTAAAGTATATATTTCTAACTTGCTGAAGTGGGTAAGTCAGTAGGGTGATTAACAGAGATCTATAAATAGGCACATGCTGTATATGAACAGTTATGCACACATGTGCTATGTTTCACAGGTTTTGTTAAAGTTTAAGTGGCCTTTCTAAATTTCCACAGGTTTTTGGCCAGAAACCAGGAAAATTAAGATAGCCTTGAAAAGTGTTTAAATCAGAGGTGGTATTCAGCCCGTCCTCTCTGACTCCGATGCACTGGTAATGGCAGCTGCGGGAGGCTCGGCCCCCCTGCCCTGACATAATGCATGACTTTCTGCGCATGCACGCACTCACATTTGCAAACCAGAAGGGAAGGTGAGTGTATCCCACTGCTGGTTTAAATGTATAATGTAGACATATCTATGTCTTTCTGTGGAACATCTTATCAAGTGTCTTTGTATGACATGTTGGTTGAATGCACATGCCATCTTTCTTGCCCTCGTCTCATGCAACTTCTCAAACTTTCTCAGTGGCTTTAAATTCCACTTTAAAATTCTGTTTAATGTGTAATCATGGAGAGTGAAGTTGGATAAAAATTTAACCAGTTTACTTATTTTATTTTTGAATTTACAATAGGTCTACAATATACCATCCTAATGATAAGACTCGGGGCATGGTATAACAAAGCCACTAAAATAACGAGTGATTAAAAAATAAAACATAACCTAGATATAACAATGCAGTCCTCAAAAATTAGTGAATTAGGACTTTCACCTCCTTGCAGGATATGTAGACAGAGAGCGGTATACCTATTTCTGGAGGAAACCTATTCCAGACCAACTGGGTCACATCCCATGGATTTCCTAGCCCGGGGCTGGGAATGCTGTGATTTCTATAATTCTTCTGAAGATATTCACAGAATCAGTTTTAGATAGGCAGTGCCTGATGTAAGCTAGGACTATGTTATACAGGGCTATATCTATCTTACCACATAGACCAGACAGAAAACATGTCCAGATATCTAATTCTACTTTATTGCAAGGCTTCATTAACAAAGTTTTGTAAGTGTGAAGGCACAATTCTGCCATTACCTTTACAACCCAATAATGTAGGGAGAGTTCCTCCTAAACCTCTTGCTTCACCCACTAAACAGCTGTGAGCTATGCTTATTGGTTTGTTTGCTTGCTTGCTTAAATTTCTATGCTCCCCATTCCTCCTACAAGGTGACTCTGGGTGGCTCTCTTATCTGACCAGTCCCTAGACAGCATCCCTCTGCCCATTCTTCCAAGGTTATTCCACATACAACTAGAGGCTGCGAATGGAATAACCTTGGCACTTTGACTTGGGGCTGAAAGCTCTTGGTAACCTCAAAATCTGTAGTGATAGCAGATGCAATGGTGGGGTTGTTCCATTCTGAATCTAATGCAGTTTCCCATTTGCCTCTAAATGGGGCAAATAGAGTACGCTGGAGTATTTTACTTGATTTTTAAAAATAGAATTCAATTGGAAGCTGGTATGCTAAAGGTAGTAGTTTCAAGCATCTTCTTTCATTCCAAGCATCCCAAAAGATCCCATATAGAAGAATAGCCTTAAACAATTCTCAAAATGTGACAAACAGATCAGAATAGGATAGAGGCCAGCAGTCCTTCTGGAAAAGAAAGGTTAGAATCACAGAAGCAACCTGCTCCGTAAACGCTTTGTAATCATTGTGTTTCCTGTGGTGGCCTTACTAGGTTTCTCATTTTGTGAGTGTGGCCACAACCCTTTCTCAAAATTCCAGGCTGGGCCTACTATCCCAAAGTACTGGGGATTCTTGGCTTAACGTATAGTGCAAACATATTCAACCACAGCTTTGGCACCAAAAAAATCTTAACTACAAGTGTGCTGTGCAAAAGCCACACACTCCTGGGTTGCATCATTGTTTTCCAAGTTACACCAGTGGCTTTTTCTTGCTTGGCCTTCAGAAAAAGAGAACGGGAGAGCAAGTGAATCCCCAGATGCTTCATTTTGCTTCCTGCCTGGGAACCGTGGGTCAAGGCCATAATTACAGATCAGCTGTTCAGCTCACCTCAGCTGACACTTTGAAATGTAATTTAGGCTGATTAGGCAACCTCAGAGCCACAGGATGAGAGGGAGGGGGAGCTGCTGATGCTGAGGTAAAAAGGAGGGGGGAAAGGCCTCCCTGAGGCCAAAGCCTTTTTGAGCCAGCCAACCGTTCCACCTGGACCCCACCACAAATTATTGTTTTCAATTACCACCTGTGTGCTCCTTCCCATTCAACTTATTGATGTCGAATTATGACAAACACTGGTATAAATAAGTTATGCTGTGGTTGTAAAATGGAAGAAAATTTTGTTGTAGCAATTATGTGAGGCAAGATGACAAAATACATTTCTAATGCTGTGCTTGCCACAACTTGGGGAATTTAAACCTCATAATTTCCATTCATTTCAGATAATTTGGAGTAATTTCTATATGTAATAACTTCTGTAATGAAAAACGCAGCGGTACCAGAGTGATTTCGGCTCTGCTCTTTTGTTTCCATTGGATGGCTGAGGCCCCGATGGCATAACATGGCACCAAACGCATAAACAACCCCCTCCCAGTATTTCCCTTTCATATAAGTTGAGTAATTCTTTCAGCAAAATCACAAACTAATACCAAGACTGAATCTCTGTCCATGAAATGAAAAATAAATTGAGTTAAAGAAAGTGAAAGCATATCCAAGGCCTTGGATGTTTTATTGCAACTTTATTGAATTGTAGCCTTCTCTAGGCTCCCTCGCAGGTCCTGAGGGACTCGGCTTCCTCAGAAGGGCAGAGAAACACAACTGCACTCATCCCTGGATCAACCCTACAGGCCGTCAGTGCAAATCTCTCTGGACAATTTTCTTTCTGGCCAACTTTAAATGGAAATAAAAAGGGGACATTGAAAATAAACGAGTGGCTGGTAGCTAAAAAAAGAAGTCATTTTAAGATGTTAATACAGAATTGTTTCTCATGCATTTCTACTTTCCAAGCTCATTAGGAAATAACAGGTTGGCTACGTGCAGATTGGAAGCCAGGTAAATACCGTATTTTTGGAGTATAAGATGCACCGGAGTATAAGACAGACCAATATTTTGAAGAGGCAATTTTTTTAAAAAAAGCATTTGCACTCTTCAGACCTCCTCAAAATGGCCCAGTTTCCCCCCCCCCAAAAAAGGGGCATGAATAACCTTTAGGAGGCTTGTAGAGTGCTTGGGGGGGGGGGCAAAAATGAGCAAAAAATGGCCTGTTTTTGTCAAAAAAAGGGCATGCATAGCCTTTAGGAGGCTTGTAGAGTGCTCCTGGGGGTGGGGGGTCAAAATTGAGCAAAAAACACCCTGTTTTTCACTCATTTCTGCCCTCCCCAGCCCCCAGGAGCACTCTGGAAGCCTCCTAAAGGCTATGCATGGCCCTTTTGGTGAAGGGGAAAGGGTTTTGGGAGCCAAAAGTGCTGTATTCAGTGCATAAGACGCACCAAGATTATCAGCCTCTCTTTTGAGGGAAATAATTGCGTCTTATACTCCAAAAATATGGTACTTGCTACAATTGCCTCTAATAAAAACTATCTTTGTTGCCAGCTTCTGAAAAATAAATATGTACCATCCCTTCACATTTGGAGGTCATTACTGTCAGGGTTTGTTGCAGAAATCACATCCAGAAAGCACACACTGATTCAGCAGGAGTTGTTAACTTCTTTATATACATAATAACACATGAGTAAATGTACAATACCAACAGTGGATTCTCCAGCATGGTAGTAGTTACAGGCAAAACACAAGCAAAGGAGGGATTGGTTTCAGTTCAGAGCTTAACACAAAGAGAACCTCCTCTATACCGGACAGTTAAGCTAAGCCTAAACCACACCCAGGCACTTAGCTGTCTCCAGCAAATACTGTTTCAGTTTCTAAACAGCCCTCTTTGGCTGACTTAGTTGCTATGCCCTATTCCAGTCAGTCTCCAATGGCTGACCTGTTGCTATACCCTATTCCAGTTCATGAATATTCAACAATGTTGTTTGAGTGAGTTTTGAACCTTTTTGTCTCATGGATTTATAGCATTATACTTACATCAACAATAGCTTGCTAGTTAATGAAAAATGAAACAGCAATTATTTAAACCTTAAATAAATCCAAGAAGACATATCTTTGGTTTCATGGCTGTTTGGTGCAATGTTCCAGGTAGAATCAGTGTTTCATTAGTAGATCTATCAGAAACAGGTTGTAATAATAGCATGTCAATTATTAGAAAGACAGTTTGCCATAACACATAATAGCTTTAAATATGAACATTAGGGAAACAAATTGATTTTTTTTCAGTAAAGCAGTTGGGGTCCTAGCAGGTATTCAGAAGGTCAAGAGACCCAACAAGACAGGCAGCACAACAAAAAGTAGATGCAACCACACAGTAAGAAGACCTGTGTATGATACAGTGCAAAGTAACATTTAAGCATAACATTTCAAAAGTAAAGACTCCTGCAAGCTGAACCTGATCTTTCAGGCCCTGGACTATATGGACCAGGGATGGGTTGCTGCCAGAACATGAAAAAATAACTAAAAACATCATCGGCGACTGGAAAACCAGTTCAGGGGTGTGGGCAGCCTGGATTGCTGCTGATTTAGATGACCAAGGCCAAAATACCACTACCAGTTTGCCCAAACTGGTGCAAACCAGTAGCAACCCACCTCTGATATGGACATGTCCATGTAACTTGCTTGAAAACAGTGTAAATGTCAGGCCTGGAAGCTATATTTTGCATTGGGCCTTCAGGCCTGCCACATTTGATGCTGTGAGAAATTGGGAGAGGGGGAATTATATGGAGTGTGGTAGATGTAGTCAAAATAACATTCCTTTCTCAGAGAGTCAAGGATATCTTGCCCTGCACCTGGAGTGGCATGACAGGGAGGCATCTCCAGTTGGGACAGTGCTTGATTGGCCCATGTGATAGACATGGGGGTGCTGGGCAGGGACTTGACCTTTCGTTTGGGTGGGGAAAACCTGGAAATTTTCAGATTCAGGTTTTTCAAGATGTGCCAAAATGGCAGCACTAATAAAATGGATCTTTGAGGAAACTCAAGCCTCGGAGTCTTCTTTTGTTAGGGGTGTTACTTGGAACCCTGACAGTAAACTGATTATGATTTCTTTCTCCTGGGATTCTTTCTCCTGGGACCAAATCAGTGGTGGGTTTCAAAAATTTTTAGAACCTACTCTGTAGGTGTGGCCTATTTTGTGGGCGTGGCTTGGCAGTCATGTGACAGGGTGGGAGTGGCCACCTTTAAAAATGTGGTGAAACTCATTTAACAACGCTCTTGCTTAGCAACCAAAATTTTGGACTCAATTGTAATGATAAATTCTTTCTTTCTTTGCTTTGCTTTGCTTTGCTTTGCTTTGCTTTGCTTTGCTTTGCTTTGCTTTGCTTTGCTTTGCTTTGCTTTGCTTTGCTTTGCTTTGCTTTGCTTTGCTTTGCTTTGCTTTGCGGGATCTGATCCTGCCTCACACATCCTCACGGCCGATTCGCTCCCACAGAGAGGGACTTCTCCGGGTGCCGTCCACTAGACTTTGTCAGCGGGCGACGCCCAGGGGAAGGGCTCTCTCTGTGGCGGGCCCGGCCCTCTGGAACGACCTTCCCCCCGATATTAGAACGACCACGGACCTCCGCTCCTTCCGCCTGAAATTGAAGACTCACCTTTTCCGCCTGGCCGGCCTAGGGTAGTCTCTCTCTCTATGGGTTTTCAAATGTATATTTATATTTAGTGGGGATTTTTAGTTAAGGGATTTTAGCACAGGAATTAGTTTAATCTGTTTTAAATTTGTATGTATTTTGTATATTTATTGTTTTTATTCTCCCTGTGCACCGCCCCGAGTCCCTGTGGGGAGAGGGAGCGGTCAATAAATTCAACATTATTATTATTATTTGCTTTGCTTTGCTTTGCTTTGCTTTGCTTTGCTTTGCTTTGCTTTGCTTTGCTTTGCTTTGCTTTGCTTTGCTTTGCTTTGCTTTGCTTTGCTTTGCTTTGCTTTGCTTTGCTTTGCTTTGCTTTGCTTTGCTTTGCTTTGCTTTGCTTTGCTTTGCTTTGCTTTGCTTTGCTTTGCTTCCCATTGGGTCAGTGGCAGCGGCGGGCCAGATTTACTTCCAGGTACACCGGTGGAACCCCCTCTCATCGGTTCTCTAAATTTCACCAACCGGCTCTCGCAAGTAGGTGCGAGCCTGCAGAAACCCACCACTGGACCAAATGAAATGAAAAATGAAAACAAGGTAGGTAGCAGCAACAAAGTCATTCAAAATCTAAAACAATGAGAAATTTTGGTGACAGCCATGGTTCAGGGCTAGAAAAACTGGGAGCAGTTTACTGTGGTCCATATTATTTCCAGTGGCTTTCTTTTTTTCGAATGGGAAGATATTCAGTTTTTTTCATCTGCCTTTGTTTTCACATTTTTCTTAACTGAAGAAGATTCAAAAGGACTATCTTGGACAAGATTTAAAAAAAGACAAGAAATCCTTTTCAGAGCTTAGTTTAAGTATAAGCTTGTTTATTGATGCACAGTTTGTACTTAAAAATTGCACACATTTCTTCTGTGTTCTCTACCTCATTCCAAAAAGGTGTTAGCATTCTTCTGGCTCACTTGCATCTCTCCCTTATGTGTGTTTAGCAAGAAGTGATTTCTAATTGAGTTCAATTGGATTTATGCCCAAGCAAACTTTCATATGATTGCTATCTTAAAGAAGTTAGCACATCATTAAGTAAGTACTAATCTTCATTGTAGTGACCCTCATGGTTGTTTGGGTAAACAAGGATTGTGCAGCCCGTGTCTTAGATATCTTTCTCTACTTTAAGCATCTTTTCTTTTCCTAAATAATGAATTTAATCTTTCTGCAGCAGATTGCAGAAAAACGATGCCTTCATTTCACATCCTGAAATTGCTACTCCACCAGCATTCTGAAAGTTTAATGGCTGGTTGAAAAAGCAACTACTCTGGCTTCTTGAAGAACTGATCACTTCAGAACCAGTGGTGACTTCTGGATCCCGTTCCAACCAGTACTCCAGCGACGCCTCCGCAAGCCTCCATGACGCTCCAGCTGCTCAGCGAAGTGTCATGCAGGTGCTGTATGCACCATGCATGGAAGCCCCGAAGGCTTTAAAGCAGGGGTCTCCAACCTTTGCAATTTTAAGTCTGAAGGACTTCAGCTCCCAGAATTCTACAGCCAGCTTTGCAGGGGTCTCCAACCTTTGCGACTTTAAGTCTGAAGGACTTCAGCTCCCAGAATTCTCCAGCCAGCAACGCTGGCTGGAGAATTCTGGGAGCTGAAATCCTTCAGACTTAAAGTCGCAAAGGTTGGAGACCCCTGCTTTAAAGGACAGGTAAGGAGCTCGGGCGGGTAAGTGGGCTCTCCAGAGTACCATACCAGAACGGTACCCGGTGCTCCAGGCAGGCTCCAGTACGTCCGTACCGGGGCATACCGCCTGCAACCCACCACTGTTCAGAACAGAACCAAGCAGTCTCTATAAATGCAGATATAGTATAAGTAAAGAACAAAAGACAACAGGAGGCAAATTTAGGCTCAAAGAAAATGCTAACCTGACACGTTTTGCATGAAGAGCTGATGCAGAAATGTTTAAATCTTTGCCTGAAAAACAAAGTTATGATCTGAGGCAAAAAGGAGCGAACTTGTACATATCAAATGTTCACCCAAATCCCTCCCCCCGGTTACCCCGGCCTAAATGTCCAATCTCAAACCTCCAAGGGTGTCATGTGGGGTGCCTCTTCAGGTGGCCTTATTCAGCTGGTATGCAGAGACGGTTGGCCTTGACCCAAACATGAACCTTCAGCATGCATAGAAGATGGTGAGAACAAAACTTTCTCTTTCGAGATGTCTCCACCAGCACAATTCCCCTCCCAAATACCATAAGCCCCCTCCCTCCCTGTTACTATGGCAGCCGATAGCAAGCAAGCAATATAGACGCTGACAGGAATAGGATCTCCTGCTTGAGGAGAGGGTTGGATTAGAAGACCTCCAACATTCCTTCCAGCTCTATTCTGATTGATCAAATAGCCAAACCACATCCTCCAGGTGTGTCTGGACCTATGAATCCATTACTTTTTCAATCACTATAGCTAAGTATTAAATAGTTAAGGTATGCTGCAGCCAGTGACCAGGTGTAATTTCACAGGATATCCCTGCACTGCTCCTATGCCAGGATGGCAAGGCTAAAGTGCTAATAAGAGAACAGACAAATACTTAGCAAATAGAACCTGTAGTAATGTATGTGGGCAAAAAGGGGAAGTTGCAGATGCAAAGAGACGTATCCTGGAGAAAAGAGAAGCTAATGTAAAGACTCCTTTGTATTAAACTCACCTCCTGGTGACTATGTCTATGTCATTTTCCTTGCAACAATATGCAGAAATAATTTACCAATGTCTAGTTCTAGGATTCCCACCCCCCACCCCAAATTTAGTGTACAAACCTGAGAAATTGTGCTGGCCTCCCATTCAAATACTATCATTGTACTATTAATCTGACAGCACTTGGCTCTTTCAAGCTCAGATTTGAGCTGTCGTCTGCCCATTTTTTAAAAACAAATTAAACATTTTTTTAAAAGTCATCTGGGTCAGGTTTAACCACTAAAGGAATAACACTGAAGGTCCCACTGTTGCTGGATCATTAACAGGTCGGTGAAACTAGGAGTTAGATGCCAGCAATCCTTGAACTTCATTTCTCCTGTAGCTGTTAGAAACCAAATCTATCCTAACAAAGGATCTAAGCCTTTGCAATTGTTTTAACAAAGGGATACAATCAAGATCAAGTCAACTCTATAAAACCTTAGTAAGACCATACCTAGAGTACTGCATTCAGTTTTGGTCACCACGCTATACAAAAGATGTTGAGATTCTAGAAAGAGTGTAGAGAAGAGCAACCAGGGTGAGTAGTGGACTGGAGGCTAAAACATATAAAGAATGGTTACAGGAACTGGGCATGACTAGTCTAGTGAAGAGAAGGACCAGGGGAGACGTGATAGCAGTGTTCGAATATTTGAGGGGCTACCACAGAGCGGAGGGGTCAAGCTATTTTCCAAAACACCTGAACACCAGACAAGGAAAAATGGATAGAAACTGAACAAGGAAAGATTCGACCGGGAAATAAGGAGAAATTTTCTGACAGTGAGAGCAATCAACCAATGGAACAGCTTGCCTTCAGAAGTTGTGGGAGCTTCATCATTGGAAGCTTTCAAGAAGAGACTGGACTGCCATCTATGTGAAATGGTGTAGGGACTCCTGCTTGGGTGGGGGGTTGGACTAGATGACCTACAACATCCCTTTCAACTCTGTTAATCTCTTAATCTGTTTTTAGAGTTGAAATTTTAAATTCACCCTGTTTGTGCTTGCTGCTTTGGCTGTAGTAGCCTTCTCCAGTCTAAAAATCCCCTAGAGACTGCCATAGTCCTTCACCCAATACGGCCAGGAAAATAGAAGAATTTCCAGTTCGGCATGTCTGGATGGCAATAGTTTGGGAAAAGATGCAGTGCACAATACTGAATTGCCTTGGGAACAGATTGCTCTCAGCCAGGCAGCTCAAGTTATAATTATAGGTCAAAAGTCGCAAGGCCAGGCACATTTACTGACAGATATCTCACTAATCTTTAACCTCTTATGGCAAAGGATTTTCAATGAAAATCAGAAAACAAACAAAGGTTGGGCACTAAAGAGTAGTTACTCAAATGATTCTGAGATAGGTTCAGCCATTTATTTTGCAAAGGTTTTTTTTAATGACCTATCAGACAGAAAAGGTGCAGTGTATTCCTTTCTTGTCCTGGCACATAGACAAATACAAAGATGTACTCAATGGTAATTACCATCCTGATAGCCCCATCTATAAAAGCCAATTAAGCTCTGCCACATTGATGTTCATAGGTCAATGCCATAAACCAGAAAGTCCATCCTGAGGCACCTTATTTGCACAGATTTACACAAGTGCAGAAACAGGCTTATTGATAGGAGTCTTAAACAGAGACTTAAGTCTTTGAAATGATGGCCAGGTGTATGAATGACCTGCGGTCACCTTCTGACTTGTGATAAGATCAAATTAAAAAGGCAATTGTATTACAGGTGATATGGAGTTGAGATGTTGTGAAATAGAAACAGAAAAGTTTTAGTCTTGTAATCAGAATCTGAAAGATTGTTCTATAACAAAATAACTGAGGAAGTTGTCATGAAAACAATTAGTTCTTCCATTGGTCAGACCAGAGGTGGTATTCAGCAGGTTCTGACCCGTTCTGGAGAACCAGTAGTGGAAATTTTGAGTAGTTTGGAGAACCGGTAAATATCACTTCTGACTTGGCCCACCCCCATCTATTCACTGCCTCCCAAGTCTAAGCTGATTGGGAGGGAATGGAGATTTTACAATATGCTTCCCCGGCCATGCCCACCAAGCCACGCCCACCAAGCACCACCACACCCATCAAGCCATGCCCACAGAACCAGTAGTAAAAAATGTTGAATCCCACCACTGGGTCAGACCTTAACTGTGGGGTTCTTGGGGTTCTCTGAGCTTGGTGTTTTTCTTGCAGAGGTTTTGTTACCCAACTGAGTTCAGAGAGTACCAAGGGCCTTTCATTTCAATCCTGAGCTACAAATATTCTCCTTTATCAGACCTTATCTGTTTAGGGCAATAAAGATGACAAGCAATGCATTTTTGCCTAGCTCTGAAGTAGTAATTACAAAGTAATTGATTTAAAGTATGTGTTCCAGATTCTGCCCATACCTTTTCACTTTCCAACCCCTTCTTTTTAGGGTAGAATTTTTCATAAAGTTAAATATTCATGAGCCTCAACATCAAAACCCAACCTATAACCTAACAGGACCTACATATGCCTGGCTGCTCACAAATCTGGGAATTAAATATCCTTTCTACTATTGTATGTATTCATCCCAGCCATTGCCAAGACCTTAATAGAAATACATAAAAAAGTTTCCAACAGAAGCCACAAAGGTTGATGTTCTACTAAGTATTCATATCACATGGATGTAATTAATAAAAATATACGCCCAATTATTATTTTTAAATACTCAATAGATAATCTCTGCTTTGCTAAGGACATCCTAGATCAGTCATGTGAAAACGTGGGTGCACTCGTGCACACTCTAGAAAAGCAGAACTTCCAGGTTCTAGAGCATATGCGCACCCGGCAATCAGATGGCTGACGTGCATGCACAGGCCGGTTTTCAGCATTGCTGCATGCATGAAGGGATCACGCTGTGGAAAAACAGACTTTCCAGGTTCTGGCACACATGTGCACCGGACAATCAGCTGGCCAGTGCACATTCACACACCCGTTTTTAGCATTGCCCTGCGCATGAAGGACAGCTAATCATTGCACGTGCATGCACGCCAGAAACCCAAAACACAAACAGGCAAGGCCGTGCGTGCCGGCAACATGGCGTCGCATACCACTTGGGTCAGCATGCCATAGGTTCACCATCACTGTCCTAGATGGTCTATTTTCCCATATACTGTATTTTTCAATAATTCATTCATCCCCAAAATATTCAAAATACATTTTTGAATAATATTTTTAATGTAGCAAAGTAGTTTATTAGGGCTTAAAAATGTTAAACTGTGTTGCCAAACTTTGGAAACTGACTATTTTGAAGAGTTATAGTTGCATCGGAATTGGTAGTTGTTAAGAGAGTTATTTTGAGATTTTAAGGTAGTAATATTCCTTAAGAACCAGTTGCAAAAGATGTGTGATTGATTGATTTTTGAAAAGATAATTTTATTTATTAATTAAAAAATCAATGTTTTCTCTGTCACAGATCTTTGATATTCTGTAATGTTTGAGAATTATTTTTTTTCCTGAGGTATATTTATTGTTTAACATCGAGTATATAATTCATATAGTTTCTCCCTTTTCTATTCTTTCTTTCTCTTTCTTTCAGTCTTTCATTCATTTTCTTTCTTTCGTTCTTTTATTATTAATAAAAAGATGAAGCTCTTTGAAGAACATTCAAGTATCTCTTCAATCTCAATGACCCATCTTATGAATTGTTTTCTCTTTGTACTTGCTTCAACCTTGCTAAACATAATATTTTTTTTTAGTCTACCATCTGCCTTCATTGCATGCCCAAAGTATGTGAGCTCCTGTTCACTGATCATTGCCTTGGGGGAGCAATCAGCTTCTATTTGATCCAGGATTGATTTTGTTCTTCTTGAAATCTATGGTACTCTTAGTAATTGTCCCTAGATACATAATTTGAAGGCGCCTATCTTCTTTTCTTTATCTTCACCTCTCCTCACCAAGCTGAACATTATGATGCATATGCACGCATACCAGGGGTGGGATTCGAAATGTTTTTCTACCAGTTCTGTGGGCTTGGTGGGCGTAGCTGAGAAACGATACTGCAAAATCCCCATTCCCTCCCCACTCCTGGGGGCAGAATACTGCAAAATCTCCATTTCTACCCCACTCCGGGGAAGGATACTGTAAAATCTCCATTCCCTCCCCACCCCACTAACCTGCTTTCCAGCTTCATTCTGTGTCTGGCAACAAAAGAAGACCCAGCCGATCAGCTGGGACTCCAATCAGCTGGGACTCGGGAGGCAGCAAATAGATGCGGGCAGGGCCAGTCAAAGGTGATATTTGCTACTTCTCCGAACTACTCAAAATTTCCGCTACTGGTTCACCAGAACCGGTCAGAACCAGCTGAATACCACCTCTGTTGTGCGCATGCATGCACGCACCCAAAGTAGGGTCTTTAACTCCCAATTCTCCAGTCAGCATGAGAAACTAAAATCAGTGTTTTTGAAAGCTGTCAAAGCTGAGAAACATTGTTTTAATTGTTTGGATATTTATGGCTCTTTATGTCCTCCCTAATTTTTTCTAAGCTTCTCATTGCTGACTTCTCTAATGGTACCTTTTCTTTTTTCTTTTCAAACATATTTAAATGGAATTCTAAGGAAACAAAATTACACATTTTTTTTGCTATTGAATGTAAATTCACTAAAATGTTTCACTTTCCATTTTTTACTTTTACAATAAATTTGTAAATCTTTGTTTTCAGCTATTCATTCTGTACCTTTCCAAGTCCCTAAATAAGCCCACTCCAAATGGACTGTTTATTTCAACCGTCACATCATCTAGCATTCAAACAATGAAATATTACAGTTCTATCTAAACATTTTTGACAATAATACTGAGGTAGTTTATACAGTTTTGTTTTATTTTCAATCATATTTTAGATGTCCTTTTCCTACATGTCAGCCATGGAAGGAAATTGTGGATGCTTTTTGAGAGAAGTCTTACATAGTTAAATAAATTGCGTTGGAACCAGGGCATGGATAATTATTGCCATATCAGACTGGCTTAGCAACAGTGGTGACTGGTATACAAAAATAATTTCTGTCATCTGAAGTGTTACAGCTAATGCAGGGTGGATGAGCACCCAAAACCACAAACTTTCAGGAAGAATAAACTTTCTCTGAACTTTCAACTGAATAATTGAATTTCTGTCTTGCCCAGGCTAAATCTCAGGATGTTCATAATTATCCTGTTCATTGCCAAACCAACAAAATGTTCAAGGCTGTTGACTATTTCTTAGGAAATAAATTGAGCTTCAAGTGACTTCTATCAGCAGTTTCAAATAGATATTGCTATGTTTATTATGTTATCACACAGCATAGTTTTAACTTATTTTATGGTTCATGAATATGTTCTAAACCACCAGGAATTCATTTGGAGTTTACAGTATAGAAATATTCTGAATGAATGAAACAGAAATTATGAGATATCACAGAACACCAACCATGGTGCCAAATAATGATACCATTGCACCACCTTCTGAACATGATAGTTTAATACAGTGTCCCCCAGTGGCCAGGTTGGTAGGAGTGATTGTCCATGTAGCATTGACAGGCCAAGAAGAAAAATAGTATGATGCTCCTTACTCCAGTTCCTAGTCAAGGCTATCTACCAAGACAACAAGAAGCAGCCTTGCATCTATATAATCCCTAAAATCTTGAGTTAAATTTGATAGTATAGTTTACAACACACTTGTTTTTAAAATCTAATGGACCAGTATACTTGTAAGCTGGCCAAATCTCATTTGTACTTACTATGACGATATGATTGGTTAAACCACATTTTGCTGTGCCAGTAGAATCCCAATATAAATACACAGTAACTTTAAATTTTTCTTTTCAATTTATCCTCTACCACATAAGAATGAAGTCATTTGTAGAATATATTTTTTAATGCTTTTGCTAAACACCATTCTAAAGGGAACTTGCAGACTCTTAATGTCTTCAAAAGAATATACATGCTGCATAGGAGGTATGCTTCTCCTATTGTCCCTGTTGTGAAATGACTTGCCTACATAACTGAAGCTGTTCCCTGTAGGACTGATAGGTACTACAGTACAAACTGAATTTATCCTGTATCTGATAAATAGATGCATAGGCAGCTAGAATCTGGTTGATAAATATTTGGTTTCCATTCAAGATTCTATTGTAGGTCAGATAGACCACATCCTGGAAAAAAGATTTTAGGTAATTTACTTGATGCATTGTGTTTTTAGGAGGTGATATTAATTCAAAATATTCTACGTTTTGTATTTTGGGATCAAATCACTACAATGAAATCTGAGCCAGCCGCCAAATCCTGGCTGTATAGGATCTCTTCTGTGTTTATTTCTTTAAGTGGTGCACCAAAATTGAAGCAATATTTTTGGCTATATAATGGGAATCATAGCTTCATCCAAACAGCTCTTAGCACACCTGCATAGCCTAAGGTGACTATAACTGTGGTTCATAAAGCTGATTTTATTTAACCACTATAAATTATAACAACAAAAGTGGATGCAGGCAGATCGCAAGCATCAAGGTGAGTTTAAAGAGGCACTAGCTTTTTTCCTTGATGAACTGAAGTTTTCCAAAAAGGAAATGGTGTGGTACAAGGTAATCCATTCAACAGTAAATATTTTGCTGTTGCATGTTTGATGCTTTATATATGAATACATTGGTCATTAGAATGAGCTGGAAAAACCTTCATTGTACCTTAAATAGAATAAAGTTTCTATTTAGTTACTCCTAATCTTAGAAGACTTGTTGATTTGTAAAAACACAATAAGGCATTCTTTTTTTATTCTTACTATAGAAAACTCAAAATAGCTGAAATAAATATCTTAAAGGCAATTTTACAACCATGCTACAACCTGATTAATTTTAGCGATTTATATTAAACAAATATAATTTAACTTAAAATAACCACATAACAAAAATAATACTATAAAAACTGACTTCTAGTGAGTCAGATGACTGATCCAATCTAATCCAATACTTACCTAAACTTACTTACTGGCTGAAATCTATGTTAAATTGAGTAAGCCAGGGCTAGAAGCTGAAATCAGATAAAACATATGTATGCTATCCAATTCTCCCTCCCCTCCACCCCATGTTATGTCTTTACCACAAGGGGTCAGACCTCAGCTTACATTAAAAACTAACCTTTCCTCTTTGTGCATATTTTTTCCCAGAGTTTTAGTCATGATCTCATTAATGTATCTTAATTTCATATTTAAATCTTTTGCTGAAAATATTCTGATAGAATATCATCTTTGAATAGAATATCATCTTTGAATACAACCTTTCTGCTATCACAAATTATTATGCACTGGAATCCAGCCACTCTAGGACTCATTTGGCTTAATTTTTGTTTTGTTTTGTTTTGCTTTTGGTCATATCAAGGTCTAAAATGGAAGGTATATTTTCTGTCCCTTGAAGATCTAGGTAGAAAGTGTCATTTCAGCAGGTGCAGTCTTGCCTGCTGCTCTGGCATAGTACCCACATTGGGTATAGCTGCCAAAATACCTTCCTTTAGCAACAACTTAGAAAATTTAAGAGCCTTATGTTGGCATGGACCTTGTCATCCCACTGAGTCTTGGCCCAGATAATTATTCATGACCTGAGATCTGGAATTCCTGGGCTCCAATACAAACATTCCAGTGTGAAGCAGGCAAACGATACCATCAACAGTATAGAGACCCTCTACTAAGAAAAAAAAATTCAAATTGCCAATGTGGTATAAAAATTATGTTGGTTACAGTTCAGGCTTGCTAAGGAGCTGGGATCGTAGGTGAGCACTAATTCTTGGTCCTGTGGCAGAGATCCAAAAATTAGCTGTGAAACATAGAAAAGTGAGAAGAAAAGCCAAACCTTTTTAATTTTCAAGGCAGAACTGTTAGTGTTTCCATGTACTTTAGTTCATCCAGGACAAAATATGCAATACGGTGTATATTTATTCGAAAGATTTCTCGTTGATTTCAATAGTGGGTTAAAATATGCATTGATTTCAAGCCATCACAGAATTATAGAGTTAGAAAAAACCTTAGGGATGATCTACTCCATGGGTCCTCAAACTACGGCCTGTGGACCTCATGCAGTCAGTCTGTGCAAGACCACAAGGCTGCCCCTCCCACATCACCCCACCCACACTTCGGCCGAGCGGAGGACTTACTTTTGGGAGCCCAGCGGGCTGGCACTGAAAGGTAAGGCCAACAATTTTGGCCTGCAGAGACAAAAAATGAGCCATTTTTGCCTGTTTTTGGCTTGCAGAATGCTTCTGGAGGTGTGGGGTGAAAGACAGGGTGCCCAGATACCCCAGGGGGTCAGAAAACAGGCAAAAATGGCCTCCAGAAGATGGAGGGGAGAGGGAGAGAAAGGGAGAGAGAGGAAGAGAGAAAGAAAGAGGGGGAGAGAAAAACAGAAATAGAGAGGAAGAGAGAAAGAAAGAGAGAGAGAGAGAGAGCAAAAGAGAGAGACAGAGAGGGGTTTCTCAAGCTCCTTGTGGCAGAGAAGAATTGGTGCAAAACTGAGTTTCCTGAAGTGGACCACTAGACTCCTAAACCAGGGGTCCCCAACCTTTGCAACTTTAAGTCTGAAGGACTTCAGCTCCCAGACTTCTCCAGCCAGCAAAGCTGGCTGGAGAATTCTGGGAGCTGAAGTCCTTCAGACTTAAAGTTGCAAAGGTTGGGGACCCCTGTCCTAAACAACTGAATCTAATAAAAAGAAAAGGCAACCAAAAGAGCAACACGCAAACAAAAGCAAATAAAACACCCCCAGGAGCAAAACAAATTAAAGTTTAATTTGTGTGCATTGTTCAATGGACTGTTAAATTGGCCACACCCCCTAGTTACATGACCTAGCCACACCCACCCAGTCACATGACCACCTAGCCATGCCCACCCAGCCAGTACGGCTCCCCCCAACAATCAGAGGGACCATGAATTAGCCCCCTGTTTAAAATGTGTCAGGGACCCTGATCTAGTCCAACCTCTTTTTCAGTGTAGGATTCTTTAAACATCTCTAACAGATGACCATTCAGCTTTTGTTTGAAGATTCCAGCAAAGGAGAACTCATCGTTTCACTTTCACTTCAATAGGAAAACACATCACGATTTCACTGATTGACAAATTATACAGGCAGGAAAGAACTTTCAAATATCTAGCTTGAATCTCTTCCCTTACCATGTAAACCTCTTACCATGTAAACTTGTTTGTTTTGGTCCTGTCCTCTATAGAACAAAAGAGAAAACGTTCTTCCCTTTCTGATTGAAGGCTCTTGATCTGTTTGATCTTGCTATCATGCCTTCTTTCAGTTGTCTTTTCTGTAGATCAAGCACCTAGTTTCATACCTATTATTGGTTTCCAGACCCTTCACATTCTAAAATAATCCTCCTTTGTTACTGCCACATACATCCTCCCGGCCGATTCGCTCCCACAGAGAGGGACTTCTCCGGGTGCCGTCCACTAGACTTTGTCAGCGGGCGACGCCCAGGGGAAGGGCCTTCTCTGTGGCGGGCCCAGCCCTCTGGAACAACCTTCCCCCCGACATTAGAACAACTACGGACCTCTGCTCCTTCCGTCAGAAATTAAAAACACACTTTTTCTGCTTGGCCGGCCTAGGTTAGTCTCTACCTTAGGGGTTAGGGAATGTTAATTTTAAAAATGGGGATTTTAGTGCAGGGACAATTAGATTTAATCTGTTTTTACTGTATTTATTTATGTACATATTTTATGTTGTTTTAATTTTTCCCTGTGCACCGCTCCGAGTCCCCCTGGGGAGAGGACGCGGTATAGAAAAATAAAATCATTGTTATTATTATTATTATTATTATTTTTGAACTGTGAAGCCCACAACTGGCTAGAGCATTCGAGGTGGGATCTGACCAAGTCAGAGAAAAGTTGAATAGCTTTGAAACACACACACACACACACACACACACACCAAAAACATGTATAGATGAAAGAGTCACCCAGATTCCTTTCATAGTACTACTGCCAAGCCAAATCTTCTTTATTCCATGCTTCTTCTTTCTGTTATTAATAACCAAATGCAGAACTTTGCATTT
The DNA here is from genome assembly GCA_039707465.1 of Rhabdophis nuchalis. Taxonomy (NCBI): domain Eukaryota; kingdom Metazoa; phylum Chordata; class Lepidosauria; order Squamata; family Natricidae; genus Rhabdophis; species Rhabdophis nuchalis. Next base: position 59,446,352 of record CM077643.1, on the reverse strand, counting down.
TTTCTGTGTTAAATTCCATTCTATGCATTTATCTAATGTATTTTAATAGGTTATTAATTGTTTTCTATGTTTTATTCATGATTTTACTGCTGCCTGTACACCGCCCTGAGTCCCAGAAGGGAGAAGGGCGGTTTAGAAATTTAAATATTAAATTAAATTAAATTAAATTAAATTAGTCCATTCCAGAGCCACTATTCATTTATTTCAATCAATGATCAGAAACTTATGTAAAAACAGCATTCAGTCATGCATCAGTTTTCTTATTTCCATTGTGACAATGCAAACTTCAGCTACTGTACAGATGATAGATTTCTTATCTTCAAAAAGGAGGTTATTAATTCTCCTATGTATTCGTATAGCAGAGATAACATATAACTATTCCAAACCATTCCAAATGTTCCTACAGAAGTTACAGTATATTGGCAAATGGTGGGCTGTTTCTATCTCTCCAATTCTGCTTGGCTAGTGTGATTTTAGAGTTCCCGCACTGCGGAAGTGCAGACAGGAGGATATTGGGACTGGCCCTAGAAATGCTTATTTATTTAAGGTAAAAGTATTTGACTACTTTGCAACCCAAGTGTTGTTGAGCTGCAGCAACCTGCTGAACATATCTAATGGTCCGTATCTTTTTAATCTGTAAGTGAGTAGTTGTTTTGCCTATTCGCCTTCTAGAGACATTAGAAACACTGATGATAATATTTATGATACTAGCTTTTGTTCTTCTGCAACTTTTCAGTTTGAACATAAGCCAAAATTAGAGCAGTAAACCTATTGGATTTACTGGCTATTCAGCCAGTAATTCACCATCAGCCTCCTAACTCAGTGGTCGGCAAACTCATTAGTCAAAAGAGCCAAATATCAACAATACCACGATTGAAATTTCTTTTGAGAGCCAGAAGGTATGGCCTGTTATGTGGGAGTGGCTCAGCGGTTATGTGACCGGGTGGACGTGGCCAACTTGGAAAATGTGAAAATCACTTAACAATGGTCTTGGTTAGCAACCAAACTTTTAGGCTCAATTGTGGTCATAAATTAATTCATTCTTTCTTTCTTTCTTTCTTTCTTTCTTTCTTTCTTTCTCTCTCTCTCTCTCTCTCTCTTTCTTTCTCTCTTTCTTCCTCTCTCTCTCACTCTCTCTCCATTTCTCTTTCTCTCTTTCTCTCTCTCTTTCGTTCTCTCTCTCTCTCTCTTTCTCTTTTTCTCTCTTTCTTACTTAGTCCCTACATTCTAGATAAATTATAGTTTCTAAGTGGTCTTCAAGGAGAACCCTTTAGGATTGTAGGACTCTAGAGTTACCTTGAGGTGAGATGGGTGGCAATAAAATATTACAAACAAATAAACCCCCTATATATTACATTGCAATAATCTGTTGGAAGAAATATCCTTCTGGGTTCAGTTCCAAGTGGGGAAAAAGACACTGGATTCATGGAAGTTGCTTGGAAAGAAGTTTTACTGATGAACAGGATCACATACCTTGAAGATCTTGGATGAAGAAAAAGGGGAGAAGTGCTGAGAGTGACTGGGTTTATGCCCTCTCTGGGCTTTTGAATTTCAGCTTGTATTCTGATTGGTTATCAGACACCCATGGGGCCACACACGGGTAACTTTGTAGGTTGTTTTTTGAGTCCCAGGCTTGGTTGACCCTTGCTGGGTGATGTAATCTTCCCAGATGCCATGTGGTGAGTTCTGTTGCTAGATGGGTAGCGGGATAATTTATTGGATATGGGGTGAGGGCATTTGCGTATGAATAGACCTAGCTATCTCTTTATCTCTTAAGAGGAGACATCTGCTGTGGGCTATTGAAAGGGAGGGGGCAATTAAGAGTGAGTCTGCTTCCTGTCTAAAAAAACATGTTTCTCCATTTCTCATCCAGGGAAATATAATATTCTTCCTTTTTAGTATTTCATAGAATATTTCATTTTTCTAGAAGAGGAGTGGGTTCTAATTCCCTACAAATCCAAAAGTAGTAGTAGTAGTAGTAGTAGTAGTAGTAGTAGTAGTAGTAGTAGTAGTAGCAGTAGCAGTAGTAGTAGTAGTAGTAATGTGAACAGAACATTAGCAGTAACTTTTCCGGGTGATGGAAATGCAATGGACTAGTCGCCTCCCTGAGGCCTGCCACCTATTTTGAAAGAATAGTGGGTTGGTTTGGCTTGGTGGGTGAGATAACTGTGGCATGGTTATCGTTCTGTTTTATTTTATTTCATGTTTATATACTCAATTGTTCACTATCCAAGAATCTGTTAAGTGATCATTGTGGATACAGAGTTCATAACTAAACATTCAACAAATTTCTTGTTAATTACCTGCTTCTATCTTCATAACAATCTTCAGCCATTTCTAGAAATGAACTGCAAATTTGAAATTATCCATTCCCATTCCCCCCAACCAATAGTAGGTCCAAAGTTACTTATATTTTAAAGGTTACACATTTCTGTGTTGCGTGCCATTTTTCTGATCACGTTTGCAAGTACATTGTGTGCTCAGTGCATGCCTTTGTTGCAATTTCATTTCTGCAGGGCTTTTAGTTCAATGAATAATGGAAGAATATATGAACCAGACTTATCATCACAATCCTCATTTGTTGTGTGCCTGAAGGACAAGCTTTTTAGTAGGCCTGAGAGAGACAGAGACAGCAGAAGAGATCTTGCTACTGCTGCTCTTTGGTTTGTTTGTTTGTTTGTTTGTTTAACAGATTAACAGAGTTGGAAGGGACCTTGCAGTTCATCTAGTCCAACCCCCTGCCAATGCAGGAAACCCTACATGTGCCTCTACCTAGGATCGAACTCACAACCTCCTACTTGTGAGGCCACAGCTGTTTGTTTTTGTGTGTTTGTTTGTTTCTCAGAGGCCAATGTGACTGCATTTTTTTCTGCCATGATATAATTTTTGCCTCCTACAAACCCAGGAGACATTATAAATGATTAGACTATGCTGCTGAAACATGAAAATGATAACTTTCCTTCCTTATTTATTTGTCCCTCTTGTGCTATTAACCTGAAGAGCTAACTCTTGTCTTGGCACCTTCCCAGGATGAGATTGTGCCGTGCTCATTGCCCAGACTTCAGAAAGCAGCTTCTTGGTTGATTAAGAAAGTTTAGCCCCACTTGGGAATTGGATTTCCACCTGCTCAGGCAATTTGCTCTCTGCTGAGATATCATCTTCCTTTATTTAGCCAGGGTTTTTTTTTAAAAAAAGGAAAGCAAACATGTATCTATTAAGCTTTTGTTTTCAAGGCTGATCATTTTGACTTTATCAATATTTTACGTGATAAACGGGTCACTAAAACCACTTTTAGATACAATTTGTTGTAATGGTGCTGGCAAGGGATACAGATTTTATCTTGGATGAGAAGCGAAATATTTTCATAGAAATAAAAAACAAGAATTATTATGGAAATGGAAAAGGTGCAGAGGAAGACAACCAGAATGATTAGGGGGCTGGAACACCTTCCTTACCATCTGAGGCTGCAACGGCTGGGCCTCTTCACTCTAGAACAACGGCGCCTGAGAGGTGACCTGATTGAAGTCTATAAAATCATGCACGGTGTGGACAAAGTAGAAAAAGAAAAACTGTTTTCCCTATCGCACAACATTAGAACTAGGGGGCACTCCATGAAACTTTCGATAGCTAGACCTCAAACAAATAAGAGGAAGTACTTTTTCACCCAGAGGATCACTGGTCTATGGAACTCCCTGCCAGAAGAAGTGGTGACAGCTGTCAGCCTCGACACCTTTAAGAAAGGATTAGACGAGTTCATGGAGAACAAGGGTATCAATGGCTATCATTATGGATGCCTAAGGACACCCTCCAGGTTGGAGAGATAGGCAGGATATTTCTCAATGCCATTTGCAGGGAATCATAAGCTGGTGAAGACATCTGCTTGGGAACAGCCTGAAGCAAATGGTGAGCCACTGTGTGAGACAGAATGCTGGACTGGATGGGCTGTGACCTGTTCCAGCAAGGCTATTCTTATGTTCTTAAGAAAGTCCAGTTGCCTTTTGAAAAAACACCATTGGGACAACCATGACCTGGATGATTGAAAAGCTCCACAGAAATTCCCAGTGGGAAAATCTTTTCATTCTGACATTCTGAGCTTGTGTTATTTTCCTAATCATTTGTACCCCTAATTTGTTCTCTTCTCAAACAATAACTGTGTGAAGAAAGAAATCCTATCTTAGCATTTATAGAATAGTAATGGTGTCAACATCAAGCATCTTGAAAGCAAGTTTTGGGAAGGTTCTTATTTGAAATAGAAATAGCATTTAGACTTATGTATCGCTTCTCAGTGCTTTACAGTCCTCTCTAAGCAGTTTACAGAGCCAACATATTGCCCCCAACAATCTGGGTCCACATTTTACCAACCTTGGGAGGATGGAAGGCTGAGTGAACCTTGAGTCAATGAGAATTGTACTGCTGGCAGTCAGCAGAGTTAGCCTGCAATACTGCATTTTAACCACCGCACCACCACAGACATCCTAAATGGTTAACATGAATGTATGGCAGAGTGATCAGGGTAATTAGATTGAGCAAGAAAAATGTTCAACGTGGAAGCTCTCAAATGACTTTAGATCAATCACCATCTTTCCCTACATGGTGGAGAGAATTTAGAGGAATGATTATTGTGTACTCCTTTTTGAGCTCAAAGAAAGGTTGGATATAAAGCATCAACTAAATAAAAGTGCTATTGTGAGTCACTGTAAACAGTACTGGTCTATGTAGACCCATAGTTGATTATGCTGTAAATCAGCTACTTGTATTAGTTTGATGGGCCATGGAACCTCCACTATTGTATTTTTTTTAGAGTAATGCGCAACATCAGGACATTAATTTTAATGACATTGTATTCTTAAGGTAGGACATATTAATAATAATAATAATAATAATAATAATAATAACAACAACAACAACAACAACAACAATCTTTATTGTCATTGTAATAAAATAAAAAATTACAATGAAATTGGTTTGAGCATTTGCATCAAGTGGAATACAGACAGCAGTGACAACTATAACAGAAATCTCTCCAGGCAGATAAAATGGCTGACAAATGACAGTTGAGAATTCCAAGTCTGCAGAACAGTGTGTATAAGCAACTCTACTGTTAGTACACCAGTTATTATGTGTGTAAATACACAGTCCTCCACCTTTGCTTTTACCAGAGTTGTTGTTTCTGTCAAAGCAGTGTATGATGCGATTAGTTAGCTCCACAAACGCATCCGGTACAAGTGGATGAAGCCAGGTCTCTGTGATGATCATCACATAGCAGTCACGAATGAACTTATTTGCTGCCATCCATAGCTCTAGTTCATCGGTTTTATGGACAAAGGATCTAGAGTTGGTTAGGAAATGCTTGGTAATGCTGGTCTGTGGGGCTGCTTCCATAACCGAACTAGCAAACCAGCTCTGCATCCCCACTTCTGCTTCGGCTCTCTTCGCTGCCTCCTAGGCCAAACAACGATACATGGAGAGCCTGGCAGTCTTACTATGTCACTCGGTATATTATGAGACTGCTAGAAGTCGCTGGTAATATCGAGTCAACTAGAAGTTTCAATCTTTAATAATAACTTAATAACTCTCTGTAGGTATAGACTAGTTTTTGCCTAACTCTACTGTGACACCAGGAGCTCAAAGCCGCAGCGCCTAAGCGCGCCGCCATCTTGAATGCTTATATTGGATGTTACTTCAATTTTAGTCAATGAGGAAGGAAAAAACTGGCCTGGTGGGTTTGGACTTCTTCTTTTTTTAACATATCGATGAAATTACTGGCAGAGGTCTTCCATTGATTTAAGGTGAGGTATACTGAGACAGAGGTGTGTGATGGCTCAGCAGTTAAAGATGCTGAGTTAATCAGCTGGAAAACTGACAGCCTGGATTTGAGGCCCAAGTGCCACACGATGGAGTGAGCGCCCATTACTTGCCTTAGCTCCTGCAGTTCAAAAGCGGAGAATATCTAGCTGAATATAGTTACCCTGAGCTCAGTCAGAGATGTCAATGAACTCTTAGACCTGATGCTTGGAGGCTGTTGGATCAGGGTATTAAAATATGGGCTAAAATTGAACCTACACAAACTGGAGTTGCTGCTTGTTCATTGCAATTCTTTATCGCCTTGGTCTTCCAAGGGGGAAGTAATATCCTGAAAGAGCAATTCCACAACTTGGGTGTCCTCCTGGCTTCACAGTTACAGGTAGATAGGCAGACACTATGGCCAGGAAACTGTAGTTGGTGTGACAGTTATAACTTCTCTGAAACAGAATTTTGCTATGATGATTCATGCTTTTATTTTTATATGAGTGACTACTACAATATGCTCTATATAAGGCTTCCTTTGAAGACCACTCAAAAATTGCCATTGGTTAAAAAGGCAATGGGTTGCCCATAAGTTGACACTATGCACCAGAGGGATGCTGTGGCTCAGTGGCTAAGATGTTGAGCTTGTTGATCAGAAAGGTCAGCAGTTCAGCAGTCCAAGTCCCTAGCACCACGTAACAGAGTGCGCTCCTGGTACTTGTCCCAGCTTCTGCCAACCTAGAAGTTCGAAAGCATGTAAAAATGTAAGTAGAAAAATAGGAACCACATTTGGTGGGAAGATAACAGTGTTCCGTTCACCTTCGGCATTTAGTCATGCCAGCCACATGACCACGGAGACGTCTTCAGACATTGCTGGCTCTTGGGTTTTGAACAGAAATGAGCACCACCCCCTAGAGTCGGGAATGACTAGCACATATGTGTGAGGGGAACCTTTACCTTATGCACCATTAATGACTCATGCATTCATTTATTTATTCATTCCTTCATTTATTTTTCAAATTTATATAGCCACCTGTCTCATAGGAAGCTTACAATGAAAGCAATTATAAAAACAAAAACAATACAACACAACAATTGACAAAGAAAAGTCAATATAAAAGTGCAAAAACCATAGCAAAATATATAAAACGTACAAGCTGTAATTCCATTATCCAAACAATCAGTACAGCCATTGCACCAGTTAGAACACAGTCCGATGCCCCCATGTCTATTGGCAAACCAAATCTAACCTCAGGGTTTTGTGAAAAGTTGGTAGGGTCAGAGCAATCTGATCTCTGGGGGGACGATATTCCACAGGGCAGGTGCCATGGCAGAAAAGGGTATCTGCCTGGGTTTTGCGAGACAACTTCTGATGTCTGATCTTTGATCATACCTTCAACACCAAGTACTAATAAAATGAAGTTTTTTCTCACTGGGCAAATCTTAAGAACCAAGTTCATTTCTGAAGAAGATGGTATATCAGCTCCTCTCTTTTGAGGATTTTCAGAGGGTCAAAGCTAACAAACCCAGTAAGAAAAACATCTCAATGTTTTGAAAAGATCACCTCCCCTGCCAGCAAGGAAACATGAAAGATGATTATGTTGTATAGAAGGATCCCAACATCTCATTTTATGTACAGGGGGAAAAAACAGAAAAGTGGGCATTTAAAAAAAACAACAACAGGAGTAGGCATTTTTCTCTGCTAAGAATATTTTCACAAGAATAATCTGTTGAGGACTGCACCATATATCATCACTGGCTGGAGTGAAGGAAATAGGGCCTTTAATAATAAGGGTGGGGTCAAAACAAGCAAAGATAATTGCTAAACATATTTTTAAAAATGAATAAAATTATAATTCAGTAACATTCTTTAAAAAAAGCAATGTGGTGACGCTGAGCTTGTCGATCAGAAAGGTCGGCATTTTGGGGGTTCGAATCCCTAGCGCCACATAACAGAGTGAGCTCCCGTTACTTGTCCCAGCTTCTGCCAACCTTGCAGTTCAAAAGCACGTAAAAATGTAAGTAGAAAAATAGGAATCACCTTTGATGGGAAGGTAACAGAGTTCCGTGCACCTTCAGCATTTAGTCATACTGTCCACATGACCACGGAGATGTCTTCAGTCAGCGCTGGATCTTCAGCTTTGAAATGTAGATAAGCACTGACCCCTAGAGTCGGTAATGACTAACACATATGTGCGAGGGAAACCTTTACCTTTACCTAACATTCTAAAAACATGTTTATCTTTTTTTAAACTTGTAATCCATCCAACAGCCTTACTCCCTTGTCTCTGAAAAAGTAGGGGAGTTGATAAGTTATTTCATACATGCATGATTCTGTTACTACAATCTTACAACACATGTAGTATTAGTACTCATGGTTTTGTTTTGAGTCTAGAGTACCTTGAAAATCTGACATTAGGTAACCTAGTGTTACCTAATGTTACTTCTGTAAAGATATTCCTTTGCGTTTAGTCTTGTATTTGTTAAAATCTCTCATGAGTTTGATTTCTAGTTCTACCTCAGGGGTGTCAAACTGGCGGCCTGCGGGCCAGATGTATCACGCCCGCTCTGCAAATGGGAAAAATGTTGTGAAACGTCACATGATACGTCACCATGACGCTGTAAGTTTGAACCTATGTTCTACATGAACCATCTGCATTCTTTTCTTGGCAACAATATGATTAACCATTGTCTTTGTTTCTTGTTTTGCTTGTCTGATACTTAGAGTTGCAAATGCACTTCCACATATCTAATAACTAGGTCCAAACCAGTGGTGGGTTTCTGCAGGCTCGCACCTACTCGCAAGAACCGGATGGTGAAATTTAGAGAGCCGGTGAGAGGGGGTTCCACCGGCGGACCCAGAAGTAAGTCTGGCCTGCCGCTGCCGGTAACCCAATGGGAAGGAAAGGAAAGGAAGGCAGAAAGGAAGAAAGGAAAGGAAAGGAAAGGAAAGGAAGAGAGAGAGAGAGGGAGGGAGGGAGGGAGGGAGGGAGGGAGGGAGGGAGGGAGGGAGAAAGAATTTATCATCACAATTGAGCCCAATTGGTTGCTAAGCAAGAGCGTTGTTAAATGAGTTTCATCACATTTTACAAGTTGGCCACTCTCACCCTGTCACATGACTGCCAAGCCACGCCCACAAAATAGGCCACACCTACAGAGTAGGTTCTAAAAAAAATTGAAACCCACCACTGGTCCAAACATAATTATCTTTTGGGGATCAGTTGAGGTCATCTAGAAATTGCCACCTCCTTAATCAAAGGGAAGGGGGGAGATATTTCTTTATAAGGAAAGGTAGAAAATGCATTCTTAAATGAGGATCACTGGCATTAAAGAGATGGTAAGTAACAACAATTGCTGTGCAGAAGAACAATAGGAAAGCACAGCAAATTATTTATTTTATATGGCAATTTAAACACTATTATGAACTCCAAAGTTTCAGCAAAGGAGGGAATTTGCTTTCTTAACAGTTCAAACATCATTTGCAGGTTAAGAAAATTCTCTGTTAGCAAACATAACATTCATACGCCTAACATATTCCACTATGCTCAACAGAGATTGCGTGGTAGAAGCCAGCATTATGATATTCAACATTATGGATTGTACCTTAGAAATAATCTGAACTAATATGGTATAGACTGAAATTAGAATTGAGATGAAAAAATAAAAATATTTATTTGGAAAAACATCAGAGATGACTTGGTACAAGAAAGTTAACATTAAGAGAAAGAATGCTATATTGCCTTCATAATGTTTGATTTTGTGAGTGGTGAGTAGTTTTTGTTTTTATCATGGAAGAAATTCAAGAATGGTATCATCTACCAATATTTGGAATTAAAATCTACTACTTTATCTGTTGTGTATGTAAATCCATTCGTGCATAATGCCTGTTTTTCAAGACAACTCCATGGATAATCAGAATCTTTAGAGAAGAGAACAAAAGTTTCTTCTGCTGTCTTTTACATTAGTCTTCAATGTATGACCAACAATTCAGATCAGAAGTTAATTAAGTGATGTGGTCATTAAGTGAATTGCATCTGTTTTATGATCTTTTTTGCTGTAGTCATTAAGTTTATTCAGCTTACCCATTGATTTTGCTTGTCAGAAGAAAAATGGGAAGGTCTCATATGGTGATCATGTGACCTTAGGATGCTTCAACCATAGTAAATACATGCTGCAGGAATATTGCAATGGCTGTAAGTTACTTTAAATGATTAATTTTGAATATTTTGAATAATTTTGAATATTCATTAAATGAATGGTTGCAAGTCAAGCACTACCTATATATTTGTGGTCCTTACTAATGCTTTTTCATTTAGAGTTTCATACACCCATGGTTCATTGAGAATAGGACTTTCATGTGTCTATGGATATTCTTAGTCATCCAACACATGGTTGTCCCAAAGGTGCTTTTTCAAGAGGCAACTGAAAGACCAGTTGCCTCTTGAAAAAACACCTTTGGGACAACTTTCATGCGCTTTACTGTGATTATGTATCATACAAAAGTGCTTCTGGTGCTTGATATATGGCATGAGAATAGCACCAGTCAGGCTTCATAATAATGATGCATTACAGTAATATGCATTCAAAATGGAAAATATAGAGCTAGTGGAAAAATCAAATGGTGGGGGGGAAAAACAGGTACCAAGCAAAATTTGAGTAAATTCTCAGATTTACACCTTCTGGTTCTCTCTGATCTTAATTAAATTTGCTAATGAGGACTCTGGTGTTCAAACTTGGGTAAAAGGTTTACTTTCAGTTTAACATCTACCAACAGCCTGAGCCTTATTCCCATTACCAGCAATAAATATTTTTAATTTGTTGGTATTGAGAGCAATGTTCTAATTTGGTATCAAGTTTCAGTTCTCTACTAATGTTCACTAATACTTCTTTCTTCCTACAAGAAGCATAGTCACTGAAAGGACCTGTTCCCTTTGTTTATGTTTTACAGAGGCCCATTGCAGAAAATCTCAGGAATCAAGACACATGTATGCAGAAAATGACATATTAAAGTATACAGATTCTTCAGTATGCTGGGACTGTAACTCTCAGGACCTTTCGTTGGATCATACTAAAGTATGTCTGGTTGAAGAAGGCTGATTTATTAGTTAATTATCATATGACAGAATGAAGAAAAAACTTGTAATAAACCGAAACAAAATCAGACCATTTAACCCCCTTTTTTTAATTAATAATATAAATTGGTATTAGTGTAGCTATCTAGACGAGTCTTTTCCCACCAGGTGAAACCTACCAAGGATGACTGAGCTGGAGTAGTCCTCAGCTTCAGTTAGCACAGGAAATGGTGAAAGATGATGAAAGTTGTAATTTAACATCAGCTGGATGGTCATACATTTCCACTCTGTTCTAAATGACACCTGTATTGGAGTATTGTCAAAATATAACATCACAGTAATTTAATTATTATAACTTTGCAAAACATTTGTAAGCGTAATTCTTCACTTGATTATATTTTTAACTTTTTTAAGTAGGTTGGATTCTTAGAAGCAAAAGGGGTTACAAATAAATGAATAAATATTAATGCTGTGTCCTGTTCTCTCCATTAAACTTTATTTAACACTAGCCGTTCCCGGCCATGCATTGCTGTGGCCCAGTCTGGTTAAATGGCCAACCAATCTGTGTGTGGATCTACACCTGCACACACAAACACGTACACACAACCACTGTATAACCCCCAACCTACCTACCTACTGTATTTCTCACTCTCTATCCCTGTACCTACCTAACTACCAACTGCATTTCTCCCTCCCTCTCTCTATCCCTATAGCTGCCTACCTACCTACCTACTGTATTTCTCCTTGAATCTTATGGACACAGTATTTTATGTCATAAAGGATGACATAATACCTGTGGCCCACTGCTCTCTCTGTATTCATCATCCTACCTTTTTTTACAATGTTTTACATTTCTGTTGCATGTACCTGGCACAGGTGTGACATCTACACAATCTATATATATCATTGGTGCCGTATTTGAAAGGAATGTTGTGTGAAAATTTGGAAGCGATCGGTGCAGTACTTTCGGAGATTAGCGGTTTTGAACAAACACTTGTTACATTTTTATTTATATAGATATTTATGTTATCTAGAACTGCATCAAAGTAGGAGATTCATAAGCACCAGCAGTTAAATCAATACATACATACATACATACATACATACATACATACATACATACATACATACATACATACATACATACATACATCAAAGAGATTTTTTTTAGCAAGTACACCTGCAGAAATTAAAATAACGTTTATATAAGGAAAGGAGACACCCTCAACATTGGGAGATGGTTTCAGCTATTTCCAGACTTTTTCCCAAGATAAGTGTATGTATTGTCATCCCAGTATTACTTTTTCTTTTAATAGATGTCCTTCAGAACACCTGATCTGAGTTTTGCAAAGGAAAACTAGACCTTAAGTGAAATAAAAAGAAAGAAAGAAAGAAAGAAAGAAAGAAAGAAAGAAAGAAAGAAAGAAAGAAAGAAAGAAAGAAGTATTTATTCCTGTCAAAATCATGTAACAGACAAGCACATCATTTCTGTTTCTTTGATAGAGGCCATAGTATCAAAATGAAAACAGTGTATCTTTCTTCCTCATATCTATACAACTTAAACCAAGTAACACAATCTTCAATCAATGGTTGTATTTTACTCTTTCTCTAACTAGCTCATGTATAACTTATATCGTTTCCCCACTATTTCCAGGGGTGTGATTCAGCATTTCAGACTGGTTTGGGCGAACCAGTAGCTCTGACGATTAGCTGGGTAGCGAACGATTCGCTCCGCTCCGCCCCGCCCCTGCGCTTTAATCACCTATATGCTTTCAGCTGATTCGCGCAGCGGAGTGGATTGTTGTACCTCAACTGTGTTACTCCCCAGAAGTAACGTGGAAGGTAAGTTTTTTAAAACTGTGAATGTGGAGTGCGCGTCAGGTGTGCACGCATGAAGCACATACGGAGCATGTGCAAAGCACACAATCACCGAACCTGTTGTTAAACCAACAGGATCCCACCACTGACTATTTCTCATGGTCTTCGAGCCAGGCAAATATCCTGATTAATTAACATAGTAAGCTAGTTTCCTGGTTCGTATGCAATGAGAAACTGTAGTTCAAAGCAGAAGTATTAAAAAATTAAGCATAAAGAGAGGCATGGACCAAAAGTGTGTTATACAGGCAAAATTCCTGTTCCTGAGTCTGCTTCAAGAAGTTATTAATATTATTTAGGCATCCCATATTTGCAGGAGAAAAACAAATACATTTATTTGTTTGTTTATTTGTCAGACTTGCCATATGTGTGTGCAGTTTGCTAAAATGCTCATACGGTATTGTCGAACACCCCAGGAATCCCCAAAATGCATTTTTCTTCTTTAATAGTCATGCATGATCCAGGAGCATATGCATTATCATTTGGAGAGATCATCTTTCAAATATTGTATATGGATACAATCTACACAGGCAGATTTTATGACCATAAAACCCCATTGAAGCAAATGTCTTGGAATCAGGAATGGGTTCCTGCCAGTTCTAACCTCTTCTATAGAAGAGATTCCACAAATCTACAGTGCCGTTTAGAACCAGTTCCAGCTCCCTCCCCCCGCCTGTCTGCACATCATCAAGATGAAGAACGAGAGGAGGAATTCTGGGAGCTGAAGTCCACAAGTCTTAAAGCTGTTAAGTTTGAACACCCCTTGGTTTTTTTTTAAAAGGGTTAGGGGTGCAAGGGTCTTGTAACTTGATAGCTTTAAGACTTGTGTGCTTCAAATGCCAGAGTTTCTCAGCCAACATTTTGGTTGCTAAGTAAGAGCATTGTTAAGTGAGTTTCACCACATTTTACAAGTTGGCCATGCCCACCCAGTCACGTGACTACCAAGCCACTCCCACATGGTCACATGGCTGGCAAGCCACTCCCACAAAGCAGGCCACACCTACAGAAGAGGTTGTTAAAAATTTTGAAACCCACCACTGCTTGGAATGAACTAAAACTTCACCTAAGCAAAACTACTGATCTAATGATCAGGGTAAACACATAATCTGGAGACAGTTCAAGAATTAGCCAAACCAGATAACCAGATAACCTAATCCAGAAAATATAAGAACATGTCAAAATACGTCCTAAGTAAAGTCCTAGGAAATCACAGCAAGGTCCAAGACAAGGTTCAAAGTAGGAGCTTATAGAGGGATAGAAAACACAGATATTGTTTCCAGTAGTGAGTTACTCCAAAATATAAAAAAAAGTATATGGGGGGTTTCAAATCTCTGTCCATAATATCACTGGCATGTAGATTACTCAGAACAATGGGCTTCTGAGAAGCTACAATAACTCCTAGTAGGCTTAGAGGTAATTCCAAGGAAATTGGACAGTATTTACAGGATCCACCTCTTAAAATGCTTGCTATTCTGAGTCCAAGATCTCTGAATTCCTTGACTTCAAGTCTTCTCTGGCTTTGTTCTGGCCTAGGCTTCCCCCAAATCACAAAGCAGATTCCTTGTCCCGACAAAAAAAAATCCTTTTTATTAAGTTACTGTGAATTCCTCTCTTTCACACCCAGCAACGTCTTTCAAGGATGACTATACAGTCACTGACATCATCTGGCTTTCAGAGCTGCCAGGCTGAGATCTTCAAGGAGTCTCGGAGAGTCATGAGCCAATTAAGTGAACGAATTGTGTCCTGCAAACTCTACTCCTCTTTCGCTCCTCTTTTATTCCCTATTGGAAGGGCCATTCACTCTCCACCTGTGGCCTTATTCCCAAGCTGATCCTTGTTCCTTAGCTGTTCATTTCATCGGGCAACTCTGCGCATGTGCATACTGGGAATAGGCTCCAGCTGTTTGCCTGCCTCACTGATGTCTGACTCCGAAGGCAGCCGATAACTGTCAGACAGCCCTGGCCCCATCACTGCCTCCAATGCAGAGCCCTGATCAGAGCCTTCCCCAGACTCCAGGACTGGCCATGTTCCTCCCCAACCTCCTCACTGTCCGAATCTGCTGCCAGCTCCGCTGATGGGCCACAACAGGCTTATTTCATCTTGAAGAATGAGACCTCCAGAGTAAGCAAAACATTATTCTCCTGTGTTTTCTGAAGGGAAAGTAAAGACGATGGCTGCTTAAAGATGGAACTGGCCTATACATTCTGCACTATTATTCAAACTATCCTTCAGTCAGCCTGTCAATCTAGACTTATTAGCCTTCCATTTCATTTTACAGTTCTTCTTATTTTTTTATACAGTTCTTCTAATATTTTTCCTGAAGATGGAGAATGGAAGTAATTTGTTTTTACTTTGTAAAAGAAACCTTGCTTTTTCCATAACAAAGAGCAGTACTAATATTTTTATTTAGATGCACGTAAAATAAACCTGGATTGGCATAAGCCACAAATAAGATAAAATAAAATATTGGAATTCTAGACAAGACTATAGGTGGGCATTGTGAATACCCTGAAAAATACTCTTAGGAAAGTAAATAAATTCTCACATGTAGAAAATTAGGAGCGGAATGTTTGATCTGTGTAATAAAACAGAAAGACAGATGCACCTGGGAAATAATTACCGGTGATCTGAAATGCATGTGATACATTTACTATGCTACCCTATAACCAAAGCTATTTTTAGGTGGCACACAAATCAGGAACAAAGCAGCAGCCAGTACAATATATAGCGGGGAAAACAAAGTGATCTGGGGGGAAAATATGACAAAAAATTGTCAAGTAGCACAAAGAAAACTAATTAGGAAACTAATTATTAAAAAGTTTGAGATTTTAAAAACAGTATGTTTGCCTGGCTGTTTGTCTTGTGTATAGCACAACCCAAGCCATCTTGCATTGTTTCTTTGACCATTGCACTTCTCTATAGCCAGCAGAAGTTATTCATCCTTGAGCAACATAAATTCTAAAGGAACCAAATTAGCTTCTGTAGGTACTTGCAATTGAGCCCAAGCGAAAACACTGCTAGTCACCTAAGCAGCTTGGATACCTCACCAAAAATCACCATGGTTAATTAATTGATAGTGTGCAATCAAGGTTATATCAGCTCTTAGAAACCACTTAAACTTATTTTCTCCCTGATGATCTGTCTCTGATCTGATCCTTCAGCTCTTCCAACAGTGATCTTGATATCACCAATGTAACTGTGTCTATCCACTTTCCTGCTGGTTAACCTCTTCTTCATCCTTTTCTTCTTCTCTTTCGTTCCATCTTTCCCAACATTGGTGCCTTCTCCAGGGAGCTAGGTCTTCTGTAGAATGTAAAAAAGTTGACCTTGACCAGGGATGTCCAAACTTGGGAACTTTAAGACTTGTGGACTTCAACTCCCAGAATTCCCCAGCCAGCTATGCTGGCTGGGGAATTCTGGGAGTTGAAGTCCACAAGCCTTAAAGTTCCCAAGTTTGGACATCCCTGACCTTGACAGAAATAATCCATTATGTGGATTGGCAGTGGCAAAGCAAGAAACCCCGCCCCCAAAACAATAGGAAGGGAGGAGGAAATGGCTCAGACACCCCCCCACACGCCCAGTTTTATAGGGGGTGGGAAAGTAAGCACAAAGTGCAAGATTCTGTTACTGAAGCCAATATAATAAAGTGGTTTTAAGTTTGGTTGGAGTCACTTTCATAGTCTTGTATATAGCAGAGCTGACATCCATCTTATTTCTGCTTCTTGTCCATTGTAATCTTTTTCAATTAAAAAAGATTATTTGTACCATATTTAATTTGTGTACGAACTGTTTAATAATGAAGTAAAGACAAAAACATACACCTGTTGGATGAACTATAAATCTAGTGACCTTGCCTGTTGTTGTCCTCCAACTCGAAAAGCATCTCTGAAGAATGTCCCAAAGGAGCTTTTTCCAAAAGGCAACCAGACTTTCTTGGGTTTTTTCCATTGAAAATGTTTGGCTTCTCATCCAAGAAGCTTCTTCAGTTCTAAGTCAACCATGTCCAGGATGATTGAAAGTCTCCATAGATATCTCTGAAGAAGAATGCATGGTCAGGCACTCATTTTCTTTCCTTTTATATATCTCTTTCAGAGTCTTCTAACTATTTACATAAGGCTTTACAATAATGCAATACAATACAATAGCAGAGTTGGAAGGGACCTTGGAGGTCATCTAGTCCAACTCCCTGCCTAGGCAGGAAGCCCTATACCGTTTCAGACAAATGGCTATCCAACATCTTCTTGAAGACTTGTAGTGTTGGGGCATTCACAACTTCTGGAGGCAAGCTGTTCCACTGGTTAATTGTTCTGTCAAGAAATTTCTCTTCAGTTCTCTGCTTCTCTCCTTGATTAGTTTCCACCCATTGCTTCTTGTTCTGCCCTCAGGTGCCTTGGTGAATAGTTTGACTCCCTCTTCTTTGTGGCAACCCCTGAGATATTGGAACACTGCTATCATGTCTCCCCTAATCCTTCTTTTTATTAAACTAGACATACCTAGTTCCTGCAACTGTTCTTCATATGTTTTAGCCTCCAGTCCCCTAATTATCTTTGTTGCTTTGTTGATTTGATACATACAGATATATATTTCAAAGCCTTACTGTCTACTTATTATTTTATATCTATAACCTGATAGCTATATACTACTATTTTATCCTCTTCTTCTAGAAGTCCTTCAGACTTAAAGTTGCAAAGGTTGGAGACCCCTGCTTTAGGGAATCCACTTACAAATGATATCTACATATGTCACTGGCTGCCTGCGCAGCCATTTATCAAGTATCTGTCTGAGTGCAAACTTCCACATTTTCTTTCTCCAGGTTTCTCCTAACCAGGAGAATATGTATGCATGAGTGAGTTTGAGAGAGGAAGGAATTAGAAGGGGAGATAAGGACAGCCTTAACCTTCCCTGTTCATGGAAAACACAATGGAACATTACAGAGAATACATCTGAAAAGATACAATTATTAACTGAGACTGATGGTTCTATTGGAAAAAAACGTTTCAAGTGGGAAGAAAGACATTGGAAACTGTTTGGAAAGATGGTTTAATGGTGGACAAGGACCACATGGTTTGAGGTCCTGGGCAATTGAGCACATAGGTGAGAGAGATTTATACCCTCTCTTGGGCTTTGAACTTGCTTCCTGTTCCGGGTGAAAGAAATGTATTCTGATTGGTTGTCAGACTCCCATGGCGCCATTCAGCAGTAACTGTGTAGGTTGTCTTGAGTCCCAGGCTTGGATGAGTCTTGCTGGGTGATGTAATGAAGGGACTTTGGGCAATTCCTATTAATGGCTTAATGGCTTTGTCCTGGTTTGGATCTTGAGTGAGGGCTAATGACCTGAGGGTGAAGGTCTTTTGTTTTGTAGATAGACTGGCCCAGCCTTTTCCCTTGTAGATAGGTTGGCACCAGTCTTTCTGGGGCTATTAACAAAAGTGGGGACTGCCTTCCAAGAGCATGTTTCTCCTTTTCTCATCCAGGGAGGTATAATATTCTGCCTTTTTAATATTTCCTAGAATTTTTCATTCTTCTAGGAGAGAAGAATCTGTAACTTCCTACAGTTTCTTCTCTTTTCCTACTCCTCTGCCTCCACAGCTATTTAGGGGGCATGGTAGCCAATACTGGACACGTTATATTAAGAATACCTGAGCATTTTTGTGAAGCAGAAGTATCCAGCTCCCTTTACCAGCATTCCCACTTCAGATCATAAACATGGTGCTCAAGAACCCTGAAGCAAAAATTACTATAACCTTTGAAGGCAACATTTATCAAGTCCTATTGAATAAAATA
This sequence comes from Rhabdophis nuchalis, assembly GCA_039707465.1. NCBI lineage: Eukaryota > Metazoa > Chordata > Lepidosauria > Squamata > Natricidae > Rhabdophis > Rhabdophis nuchalis. The sequence continues at coordinate 59,427,834 of CM077643.1, read as the reverse complement.
ATTATCACTTTGTGCAAAAGAGCTTCATTTGCATCTGTGAATATTTAACTATTATCAATGGGACTTTAATCTTGGAATAAAAATAGGTACATTACATAATCATAACTTACGACATTTAAGATCTATTATTTCTGTCTCCCCACTTTTCCTTTTGACTTGAAGTTCCATTATTCATCTTGAAGTTTGGAATTCTTTCTGTGTAATAGCTTCCCCAAGGTTAATTGTTCATTGAGAGTGTGTCTGTGTGTCTTTTTTTGCTAGTGTCAGTCCTAGATACCATCTCTAGTAAAATACCATCAGTGCCTACTGGTTGCCCCAAAGAACTGATTTGAAAACTGGTCTTTCAAATTTTGATCTTAGAGACCAGGAATGCAGTTCCATTCTGATTCAAAGGGGCCCCTTTCTTTTGTAAAAGTATGATATGTCCTAACAGGGATTACTAAATCTAACCCTTTCCCCTGCACATCACCATTTAGATCCCTTAGCTCTGTATGGTGCCCCCCCCCCCCAAAAAAGCCTTGTTTGAGTTTTTGGCTTCCTATCTACTACCTAGAACAGGGGTTGGCAAACTTTGCAACTTTAAGTCTGAAGGACTTCAGCAAAGCTGGCTGGAGAATTCTGGGAGCTGAAGTCCTTCAGACTTAAAGTTGCAAAGTTTGCCCACCCCTGACCTAGAACCATGATGGCGAATCTCGGTTCCACAGGTGGCACACAGAGCCTTCTCTGCGGGTATGCGAGCTTTCACCCCAGCTCAGCTCCACTGCGCATACACCAGCCAGCTGGTTTTCAGCCCTCTATCGTGCATGCTTTGGGGCGGGGCACATGCAAGAGACACACGCAAATGTATGGGAGTGGGACACACCTGTGGGGGTCACGTACGCATGTGCAAAGGCTGCATGTGTGCGCGCAGGAGTGAGGCACATGCAGGGGCAATGCATGCATGTGCGAGGGGCCTGGGGAGCATGGGAGTCACACATGCATGCGCGGGTGCACATATTGCATTATGGGTGCATGCACGGGTACGCTAGCCTGCACACAGGCGCACTTTTGGCAGGTGGTGACCAAAAGGTTAGCCTCACTGACCTAGAAGGATATATTTGGTTTCCCCAGCTACAGTATACTTCCTAATATCCTTAGTACCAACATATAGTATGATTAGCAATACAGTGCAAGCTGCATTTCTCAGAATATCTAGATCAGGGATGTCCAAACTTGGGAACTTTAAGACTTGTGGACTTCAACTCCCAGAATTCCCCAGCCAGCTATGCTGGCTGGGGAATTCTGGGAATTGAAGTCCACAAGTCTTAAAGTTCCCAAGTTTGAACATCCCTGATCTAGATAATACATGATATCCACAAACCTTAACTTGGGAAGCAAGTCATTACTTAATCTGTGTGTCTATCCTAGATTCTTCTTTTAGATTTAAATAATCGAATTGGTCACTATTAGAAGCTTTTAACCTTTCATTTCAATCCATAAGAAATGGCTCTTTTCCTTTTTTTTCCTTTTCTTTTCAGTCTAAATGAGTGTTGGAAAGGAATTATGTTAATGGGGTTCTGACTTGGTTCATCCATCTGTCTGTACAAGATAACTCGCCTAAAACTGAACACAGCAGGTTCTAAATGAGGAGTGTGTGTGTGTGTGTCAAGGTGAATGAGGGAGAAGCCAGCAAAAGACGTATCTTTAAGAATAAGCTGGATCAGACTAGAGAAGTCAGAGAAAAATATCTTCAATATTTCCTTAATGCACCCCTATTTGAGAGAGTTGGGCTTTGGCTTGAAATAGGATCCACTGTTCCATTTGAGGCCCTTCAGATCATGTGATCCAGGGCAGAGCTTGCACTATCTGCCCGGACAGTCATATATACACCAGAGGTGGGTTGCTACCGGCATTACTGCCAGTTCAGTGCGCAAAACTTTTTACTCTGCGCACAGGTGCATTTACACCTAAAAAGGTCAGCACATGCGCCGAACATTAGAAAGGGAGGGGATTACACTTCTGCAATGGAGATTGTTCTTTGCATGTGCAGAACCAAATGACAAGATGGCACCACTGACAATATAGCTTGTTCCGATGTGTGGGTGGCCAAATTACTATCTACTCAGCCGAATCGGGAAGAACCAATACAATAGCAGAGTTGGAAGGGACCTTGGAGGTCATCTAGTCCAACTCCCTGCCTAGGCAGGAAACCCTATACCATTTCAGACAAATGGCTATCCAACATCTTCTTGAAAACTTGCAGTGTTGGGGCATTCACAACTACTGGAGACAAGCTGTTCCACTGATTCATTGTTCTAACTGTCGGGAAATTTTTCCTCAGTTCTAAGTTGCTTCTCTCCTTGATCAGTTTCCACCCATTGCTTCTTGTTCTACCCTCAGGTGCTTTGGAGAATAGTTTGACTCTCTCTTCTTTGTGGCAACCCCTGAGATATTGGAACACTGCTATCATGTCTCCCCTAGTCCTTCTTTTTATTAAACTAGACATACCCAGTTCCTGCAACGGTTCTTCTTATGTTTTAATCTCCAGTCCCCTAACCATCTTTGTTGCTCTTCTCTGCACTCTTTCTACAGTCTCCAGATCTTTTCTACATCTTGGTGACCAAAGCTGAATGCCGTATTCCAAGTGTGGCCTTACCAAGGCCTTATAAAATGGTATTTAACACTTCACGTGATCTTGATTCTATCCCTCTGTTTATGTAGCCTAGAACTGTGTTGGCTTTTTTGGCAGCTGCTGCACATGGCTGGCTCATATTTCAATGGCTGTCTACTAGGACTCCAAGATCCCTTTCACAGTTACTACTATTGAGCAAGGTACCACCTATACTGTACCTGTGCCAGTAGGAACACACCTCTGATATACACCCTCATGGAACCCAAGAGGAGAGGAGCGACACAGACACGACGTATCAGTTGATTACAGGTACTCCTTGACTTATAATCACAATTGAGCCCACAATGTTTGTTTCTAAGCAAGACAATTGTTAAATGAATTTTCCCCTTTCTTGCCACAGTTGTTAAGTGAATCACTGCAGCTGTTAAGTTAGCAGCAGGGTTGTTAAGTAAATCTGGCTTCCTGATGGACTTTGCTTGTCAGAAAGTCGCAAAATGTGATCGCTTGACTTCGAGCCACTGCAAGGGTGATGAGTCAGTTGCCAAGCATCTATTTATCATGTGACACAGGGATGCTACAAACAGTTTGAAAAATGGTCATGAATCCCTTTTTTTTTAAATTCCAGGGTAACCTTGAATGCTCACAAAATGAATGGTTGCAAGTCTAGGATTAGCTGTACACTAAGAAACGCAGGTGCCTACTGGTCAAAGGAAAGAAAATTCCAGAAGTCTCTTGTGTTTTCTATTCCTCTTTTCCTACTTCCTTGAAAATGTATTTATCAGTTGTATTTCTATGCCTCCGTACAGCCGAAGTTCTCCTAAGCCATTTCTTTTCCGTTCCTTAGTTTCCATAACGGCAGGTAGGTTTTCATCCAAGGACAGAATGCTGATAACCTCCATTCCACAAATTCTCTGCCTTTTTCAACCACTTCTATTTAGCTCAGGGATCCCCAACCTTTGCAACTTTAAGTCTGAAGGACTTCAGCTCCCAGAATTATCTGGGAGCAAAGCTGGCTGGAGAAGTCTGGGAGCTGAAGTCCTTCAGACTTAAAGTTGCAAAGGTTGGAGACCCCTGATTTAGCTCCCTTTCCATTTATTTCTTGAGACCAATTGTGGGATTCAAATAATTTAATAACCAGTTCTCTGCCCTAATGACCGGCTGTGTGGGCAGGGCCAGGGGTGTGTGACAGGCAGCACTCAGCCTCCTGCACCCCCCTGAGAGCAAAAATGGGCCACAGGGGGGGGAGCACTGCCCCCCCTCCCCACACCCTGTTTTGGGCCTAGTAGGCCTCTGTGCAGCTTTCTGCGAGCGAAACCGGGGCGTGTGGGGACTCCAGGAAGGGGCAGGGCAGGAAGGGACGGGGCCAGCCAGCAATTTAACAACCGGTTCACACGAACCGGCCCGAACTGGCTGAACCCCACCACTGCTTGAGACCTAGAATCTCATTTCAGGCATATCGTTATGTGATCCCTGAAAGGAAATATCCTGGACACTCCTTCATTCACAGGACAAACCCATCTCTTCCCTTCTGTTTTCTGGCTATGTCTGCTTATCTGGAAGATGAATCACTTCCAAATTAGGGGAAGTGTGTGCATTGTGGTCCCACTTGACTTACTGCTAAACGTATTGCTGTCCATTACATTTCACTCTGACCCTTTGTAATCCAGGCTTCCTTCTTATTCTTGAAGCCCTGGGCTGCTAGACAATCCAGAAGAATTTTGTTTCTCTCTCCACCGGCAAACTCCCTGGAATTGGCTGGCTACTCACAGATCAGCTGCCCTTGCCATCTGACCCTCATGATTCCTTTGATCTCTCATGATTCCTCCATCTGACCTTCATGATTCCTTTGATCTCTTATGATTCCTCCATCTGACCCTCATGATTCCTTTGATCTCTCATGATTCCTCCATCTGACCTTCATGATTCCTTTGATCTCTCATGATTCAATACAATAGCAGAGTTGGAAGGGACCTTGTAGGTCTTCTAGTCCAACCCCCTGCATGGGCAGGAACCTTATACCATTTCAGACAAATGGCTGTCTAACATCTTTTTAAAGACTTCCAGGGTTGGGGCATTCACAACTGCTGGAGGCAAGCTGTTCCAGAGGTTAATTGTTCTTACTGTTAGGAAATTTCTCCTTAGTTCTAAGTTGCTTCTCTCCTTGGTTAGTTTCCACCCATTGCTCCTTGTCCTGCCCCCAGGTGCCTTGGAGAAAAGTTTGACTCCCTCTTCTTTGTGGCACCCTCTGAGATATCGGAACACTGCTATCATGTCTCCCCTGGTCCTTCTCTTCATCAAACTAGACATACCCAGCTCCTGCAGCCGTTCTTCATATGTCTTAGTCTCCAGTCCTCTAATCATCTTGGTTGCTCTTCTTTGCACTCTTTCCAGAGTCTCCACGTCTTTTCTACATCGTGGCGACCAAAACTGTATGCAGTATTCCAAGTGTGGCCTTACCAAGGCACTATACAGTGGCATTAACACTTCACGCGATCTAGATTCTATCCCTCTGTTGATGCAGCCTAGAACTGTGTTGGCTTTTTTGGCAGCTGCTGCACACTGCTGGCTCATATTTAAATGGTTGTCCACTAGGATTCCGAGATCCCTCTCACAGTTGCTACTATTGAGCAAGGTACCACCTATACTGTACTTGTGCATTTGGTTTTTCTTGCCTATATGTAGGACCTTACTTTTTTCACAATTGAATTTCATTTTATTAGACAGTGCCCAATGTTCAAGTTTGTCTAGATCCTTCTGTATCTTAAGCCTATCTTCTGGAGTGTTGGCTATTCCTGCCAGCTTGGTGTCGTCTGCGAATTTGATGAGTTCCCCATTTATCCCCTCATCCAAATCGTTGATGAAGATGTTAAAGAGTACTGGGCCTAAAACAGAGCCTTGGGGGACTCCACTGCATACTTCCTTCCATGTAGATGCAGTTCCATTGAGGACTACACGTTGAGTGCGGTTGGTCAGCCAGTTACGAATCCATTTGGTGGTGCTGCTGTCTAACCCACAATTTTCTACTTTATCTAATAGTAGGTTATGGTCTACTTTATCAAATGCCTTACTGAAGTCCAGGTAAATTATATCAACAGCATTCCTCTGGTCCACTGATTTTGTTACTTTGTCAAAGAATGCAATTAGATTCGTCTGGCATGATCTGTTTTTGACAAACCCATGTTGGCTTTTGGCTATTACTTTGTTTGCTTCTAGGTGTTCACTTATTTGTTGTTTAATTATCTTTTCCAGAATCTTTCCTGGTATTGAGGTCAGGCTGATGGGTCTATAGTTTCCTGGATCTGTTTTTTTTCCTTTTTTGAAGATGGGAACCACATCTGCTCTTTTCCAGTCTTCTGGCAGTTCCCCGGTGCTCCAGGATCTCTGAAAGATATAGTTCAGTGGTTCTGAGATCTCGTCTGCCAGTTCCTTCAGAACCCTGGGGTGTAATCCATCCGGTCCTGGTGATTTGAACTCGTCCAGGGCAGACAGGTGCTCACTTACCATTTTCTTCCCTATTTCAACTTGTGTTCCTAATCTGATATTTGTGGTGCTGTTTTTTATTGATTGGACTGTTTTATCCCTTTGTGTAAAGACAGATGCAAAAAAAGAGTTAAATAGTTCTGCTTTCTCCCTGTTGCTTATCATCTTCTTGCCATTTTCTCCCAGCAGTGGGAGCAATTGTTTCCTTAACTTTTTTCTTATTTTTAACATGTTGGAAGAAGCTTTTTTTGTTATTTTTTACTTTTTTGGCAAGCCTTTCTTCATTGTGAGCCTTAGCTTTCCTCACTTCATCTTTACAGGCTCGGGCTATTTGCTGATATTTTGCCTTGGTTATGTCCCCCTTTTTCCACTTTTTATATTTATCCTTTTTGTCTTTCAATTTGTCAGAGAGTTCTTTATGCAGCCATGCTGGTTTCTTTTGGGAACTGTTATTTTTCTTCTTCATTGGTATTGCGCTGGACTGGGCTTTTATAATCTCATTTTTCAAAATTTCCCAAGCTTCTTAAGTTGTTTTCCCCTTGAGGATTCTCATCCATGGAATCCTTCCCAAGCTCTCTCTGAGTTTATTGAAATTAGCTCTCTTGAAGTCTAAGACTCTAGTTTGACTTTGTTCAACTACTTTTGTTTGCATAATGTTGAATTCCAGTATTTCATGATCGCTTGCCCCCAAAGTTCCTGTAGCTTCTACACCTTCTATCATTTCCTCTCTGTTAGTGAGAATTAAGTCCAATATTGCTGATCCCCTTGTTCCCTTCTCTACCTTTTGGGAAACAAAGTTGTCTGCTAGGTTTGTTAGGAACCTGTTGGATCTTCCACTTGGTGCAGAGTTTGTTTCCCAATTGATGTCAGGGTAGTTAAAATCTCCCATTACTATTGCAGTGTGCTTCCTACATACCTTAGTTAGCTGGTTAGCAAAAAGTACATCCACTTCCTCTGCTTGGTTGGGTGGCCTGTAGTATAGACCTATGACAATATCATTCCCCCCCCAACCTTTAATATTGACCCAAATACATTCAAGATAGTTCTCATCATTGTTGTGCTCTATTTCTGTAGAGATGTAATTATTTCTTATATATAGTGCAACTCCACCTCCTCTTTTATTTGGTTTATATTCCTCCATCTGACCTTCATGATTCCTTTGATCTCTCATGATTCCTCCATCTGACCCTCATGATTCCTTTGATCTCTCATGATTCCTCCATCTGACCTTCATGATTCCTTTGAAACAGCAGAAGTGCTTGCTTCTCAAAGCAGCTGCTACAGAAACTAAAACAAATAAGAAGCTAGAACTTCTAAATAAAGACACAACCCCCTCCTCTTACAAGTAGGGAAGTCCAGTTACCTGAACTCTATCTGCCTCAAATAAAACTATTTGTCATTTGCTTGTTCTTCACCCATAAATTTATGCAGAAAACTAAAACACTATTTTTTTTTCTGGAAAAAGCATTCAAATATCACTTCTGACACAATCGTGGCAAAATTTCTGAAATTTTTATTCCAGCATCGCTATTGTATTGCAGAGAACATCTTAGAATTGCTCTCTGATACCAAATGCAATAGCTGTTTCTTTCGCTTCTCCCCTCTCCTTCTCTTGCCCCATTCAACGGTTTTGGGACAGGCATCACCCCCAAATACACATCACAAACTCGGTTGCTCACTCTGTACTCTGTGTGTGTGTGTGTGTGTATGTATCCCAGTTCAACTTGTGAAAGCTAGTCATTCAACACTTGCAAAAGAGAAATTTTAATGAGGACTGATTCACCTGCACAGGCATCACTTATCTCATCTCTTTATTACTCAACACTTAATGACTCATCGCTGAATGTGTGAACAGACTCCATTAAACGTGTTGCATTTGAGATGATGTGAGTGTAACCTTTCTGTCTTGTCCCTGGCAGCAAAAGAGAACAAATCTTAGTGACTTCGTGTGATCATAAGGCAAATGTTTCCCACTCACAAGCCGAAATTGTTTCAAAATAATGTTTTCATTGAAAGGAGGGAAATGAGCTGATAAGCTTAGGCTGTGCCCAGATGTGACCTTCATTCAATTCATAGCATTGCATTTCTGCTTGGGGAATGGAGGAATGATACAGCTTTCGGATCTGCACGATTTGATAAGTGCAGGGAATCCTGATGCATCCCGTCTATAGAGGGGAATGGGGAAATCATGACCAAATGTTCTTAGAAATCCACATGTTTGCTTTATTCACCTCTCTGTCATTCCTCTCCTATTCCTTCTCCACCGTAATGGAGATCATACAAACAGGTGCTCAATAAGCTGTGCATGCATAGGGATTTCCAGCTTGCTGTTATACACATGCCGTGCCATGTACAAAGCACATTTAAGAAGGATGCAAGGAAGCAGTTTTAGATCTCTGTGGAAATTCTAAACAGATCACATTTAGTACATAGTGCATCTGTTCGACATTATGGGTTCTTGATGTTCTCGGATTAGATACCAGTTTGATACATCATCCATTCAAGGCATACTAGCCATGTATATGACCCTGGTAGTGAAATGTTTGTGGGAAAACAACCAAGCTTAGAGATCACTAAGAATCCAACATTTCAAACCTGAACTGGATATATTTCACTAGTGTATAGCATATTTAATATGTATGTGCAAATTAGTTGAGTCATAACCAGCCGAGAAGATGCCTCAAGCTGCTTTTTTTAATGTGCATTGTTAATATTTCATCAAGATAATTTCATGTGGTATTGTAATGTCATTGTAATGTCTTCGTTGTCCTTTATATATCCTATTTTTCTTACTTTCAGCCATTTTCCTTCCAATATAATTAATCCATTTATTTAGAACAGAGGTTCCCAAACTTGGCAACTTTAAGACTTGTGGAATTCTGGGAGTTGAAGTCCACAAGTCTTAAAGTTGCCAAGTTTGGGAACCTCTGATTTAGAAGAATCAGAACGCTTTGAATAAATATTGTTTATTTTATTAACTTATATCCTAGCTTTATTTTGCAGAACTCAAGATGATGCATACACTATTCCTTTATCTTATTTTTCCCATAACAACAACCCTGTTAGTAGGTGAGACTGAGCAACAAGGCCCCAAGTCATTCATCTGCTTCTGTAACTAAGAAAAAGCTAGAGCTTGGGGTTTCCACTCTCTGGTCCAGCACCTTGATCGGTGCAATGGCTCTTCAATTAGCATATTTCTTCAAGCTGGTACTCAAGAGAACATCAAGGACTCCCACTTTTCCTAAATGCAGATAGTCTTCAACTAACAACCATAATTGAGTCCAAATTTCTGTTGCTCAGCAAGGCAGTTGTTAAATGAGTTTTCCCCTCCTTTATGACCTTTTTGCCACTGTTTTTTAAATAAACCACTGCAGTTGTTAAGGGAACCATGAAGTTGTTAAGTGAATCCAGCTCCGAGTAATGAACTCAAGCAAATCAGAACCCTGATACTTGGCTCCTTCTCAAAGGTCTTCTTTAATGAGTATATCATATTGGCACCGCTTCAATGGACAACCAAGTCTCAATCTTTCCCCTGGTTTCAGTATAATTAAACTAGGAAATCACCCCATCCCCAGGTCACGTTGGCCAATTGAGTTAATTGGCAGGCTGATCAGGCACACGTTATCTGTTGCCAGTGGAGATAACCTCAGTTCTCATGAGAAAACTCTTTGTAGTGTCTAGTAATGCGTTCCAACCTCCTTTCCCCCACTTCCTTCCTGTGTGGCAACTGAGGAACAGAGAGATGGTGTTCAGTTTGAAGTTGACACCAGCTTCCCCCATTGACTTTGCTGATTGGAAGTTGGCTGGGAAGGTTACAAATGGTGGTCACATGACCCTGGGACAGTACAATTGCCATAAAGACGTGACTCATGATCTCTGGAGGGCCAGAGATGGGGGTTGTTCCTCCATCCTGGTCTTATTAGACCTCTCAGCGGCTTTCGATACCATCGACCATGGTATCCTATTGCATCGACTGGAGGGGTTGGGGGTGAGGGGCACCGTTTTACGGTGGTTCTCCTCCTACCTCTCCGGTCGATCGCAATTTGTATTTGGCAGGATTGGCAGAGGTCGACCTCAAGGCCTCTCACTTGTGGGGTGCCTCAGGGGTCGGTCCTCTCGCCTGTCCTGTTCAATACATATATGAAGCCACTGGGTGAGATCATCCATGGTTTTGGGGTAGATTACCATCTGTAGGCTGATGATACTCAGCTGTACATCTCTACCCCAAACCACCCCAACAATGCTGTTGAAGTGATGTCCCGGTGTCTGGAAGCCGTGCGGATCTGGATGGGAAGGAACAGACTCAAGCTCAACCCGTCCAAGACTAAGTGGCTGTGGCTACTGGCGCCCTGGTTCAACCAGTTGACGCCATCACTGGCCATAGGGGGCGAACACCTAGCCCCCGTGGATCGGGCACGCAACTTAGGTGTCCTCCTGGATACCCGCCTGTCGATGGAGGACCATGTGACAGCCGTGGCCAGGAGGGCATTTTACCAGGTTCGCCTGGTGCGCCAGTTGCGTCCGCTATTGGACTGGGACGCCCTTCGCACGGTCACTCATGCGCTTGTGATGTCCCGTCTGGACTACTGCAATGCTCTCTACATGGGGCTCTCCTTGAGGTGCACCTGAAGACTACAGCTGGTCCAGAACGCGGCCGTGCAGGCAGTTGTGGGAGCTACCAGATACTCCCATGTAACACCTTTCCTGTGCGAGCTGCACTGGCTGCCTGTGGCGTTTCGGGTGCGCTTCAAGGTGTTGATCACCATCTTTAAAGCGCTCCATGGCACAGGACCTAGTTATTTGCGGGATCATATCCTGCCCCATACATCCCTTCGGCCGATTCGCTCTCACAGAGAGGGACTTCTCCGGGTGCCGTCCACTAGGCAGTGCCAGCGGGCGACGCCCAGGGGAAGGGCCTTCTCTGTGATGGGCCCGAACCTCTGGAATGACCTACCCCCCGATATTAGAACTACCACGGACCTCCGCTCCTTCCGCCAAAAAGTCAAAACCTATCTGTTCCATCAGGCCGGCTTGGCCTAATTTATGCTCCTCGCCCCAGTCTGTAATTTAAATTGTTTATTTGGTTTTAATGGGATACAATTTTTAATGTTTACAAATTTTAGTACAGGGTTATTTAATTCGATTTTAATTATGTATGTATTGTATGTTTTTAGATGTTTTTTTATTTTTTCCTGTACACCGCCCCGAGTCCCTTCAGGGAGAGGGGACGGTCTATAAATTTAATAAAGTATTATTATTATTATTATTATTATTATTATTGTTGTTGTTGTTGTTATTATTGTTGTTGTTGTTGTTGTTGTTGTTATTGTTGTTGTTGTTATTATTATTATATTATTATTATTATTATTATTATTATTATTATTATTATTATTATTATTATGCCAGTTGCCAAGCATCCAACTTTTGATCATAAGACACTAGGAATACTGCAATGGCCATAAGTGTGAAATATGGTCATCACTTTTGTCAGTGCTGTTGTAACTTTGAACAGTCCCTAAATGAATGGTAGTTTTAAGTTTTAAATCACACAAGTATCCTCAAAGTTCATTATTTTGAATGAGGATGCGCAACTACTTTTCTTGATCATCTATTTTTGCTGAGAATAGAGAGACTATCTGTCTGCTTTTACAATTCTATTCCACTTGCTAGAGATATTTTACTTTGGGGAGGTTTATTTCTCATGCTGAAATTACATGTAGGCTTACAGCTTGCTGTTCTTAACAATAAACAAAGAATTTTTTTACGTCTGAAACTGAGAAGGTGGCATCAGATGAGTCATCCAATTGTCCATGCTACACCAAATTCCATTTCAATAAATTAAATACACCTAACCATTTCCAAGTTAAAGAATGATGCTACCATATGTTGAAGAAAAACACTAATTGTTAATACCAATTCTGAGGAAAGGAATGTATATCATTGCTTTCTAGGCACAATTTCTTTATACATTAATTTACCTTCACATAACCTCATTAATCTTGTCTTTATTTTTTCCATTGCAAATAACAGTCACTTTCGTTACAATGTGATCATTGTAAAGTATCCAGAAGCTTCAGCTGGTACAGAATGTGGCCCTGCAAGCAATTTGGGGTGCCCCAAAAAAGGCACATACAACATCTTTGCTTTGTAAATTGTGCTGGGTGCCGGTTTTCTTCCAAGTGCAATTCAAGCTGTTGGTTATTACTTACAAAATCCTACATGACCTGGGGCCAGGCTACCTACAGAACAATCTTTGTCTGGTTACATCCACCTGTTCCACCTGGTCAGGCAAGGATGGCGTGTTACAGACCTGTCAATTCAAGAACTTTGACTGGCAGGGTCCAGGTTCCCTTGCCCTCTGGAATATTCTCCCCCACTCCACCTTCTCTTCACAAAAGAGTTAAAATATAGCTCTGTGTCCTCCTGCGGGGAGCCTACAGGACAGGGGTGGGTTCTGGCCGGCGTTACTGCCGGTTCGCTCATGTGCATGCTTTGTGTGCTGCATGCTGGATACATAGTTCATTGGAAATTGTCCTGCGCATGTGCAGAACTCAAAAACAAGATGGTGGTGGCGATAGTGGTGACCAGGAAGCTGGTTTAGAGGTGTGTCCAGCTGGGGTCACTGCCAGTTCTGTGACCCAGGCCAGCATACCACTACCACAGGCATCTCCAAACTTGGCAATTTTAAGAGTTGTGGACTTCAACTCCGAAATTTCCCAACCAGCATGGCTGGCTGAGGAATCCTGGAAATTGAAATCCACAATTCTTAAAGTCACCAAGTTTGGAGATCCCTGCACTACTGGTTCAGCCGAACTAGGCCAAACCGGTAGGAACCCACTTCTGCTACAGGAGCACAAAGCTGTGGGGCTGGGAAGTGCCCTGAAAGCCCTTTCTTTACCTTTTCATTAATTTGGCAGTATTTCATCCTCCATGTCTCTTCCTAATTTTTTAAAAACCTTTTATGTACTGCTTTTATATTTTAATGCTTTATTGTACACTGCCCAGAGTCCCTCCGTGAGACAGATGGGCAGTTCAAATGAAAAATAAATAATAAAACAAAACAGAATAAAAGAATAAAATAAAATAAAAGACAACATATTGGTGTAAAGGTACTCCTTACCCCTTTATGATGCCACTATATGCTAAGTCCCTCTTCTATACCCCATGCCCAATTGGGTGAAGTGGTAAGTGCCAGTAGGTCAGTCCTAGAAAATAAAAAAAACAGTCCTAGTGCAGGACTTAAAAGAATTGTCAATTAGGCTGAGTTTATTTCATGAGCCAATGGCATCAATTCAGCGCACATGAGGGAAAGGAAAAAAATGAATGAACATTCTAAAATACACACGTTCTCACAAAAAAACCCGGTGAAGCCCAATAAACTTCACTGCAGCAAATGCACTTTGCCTGACTGGATACTGCCAATATTTAACAATTGTTTAAAATACAGGTAGGTATATTGCCTCTTCCCATTGCGGGAACTAGGCTGGCTGCATTTTTTTTTTTTTTTTTACAACAAAGATATTTGCCTTGACATTCCTATTGAAGTTTTGGCATTGCCATGTTGCTTAAGCTAATTAAAAAAATGTCTTTAAATGAAAAAGACTGCATATTTCCATCAGTCAGCGATCTATTAGTCATGCTTGACCATCTGTTATTTAAAGGGAATATGACAAGATGATTGTTATTTTTTTTAACATGGCAAATTGAAAAATGTGACTTTTTGATCTGTATTTTAATTACAACCCCCTTCTGCCTGAATCTCTCATGCACTTTTGTAAGAATAAGGATTGGCTTATGGAAATAAAATGGTGCCCTAAAACGTTTTTTCAGTAATCTTTAAGTTTCTTTCCCCATTCCATCTGTCCACTGGGTGATAAAGAGACTTTCTTTCTTTCTTTTTCTTTCCCCCCCCTAACAACAAAGTAGTGAAAAGATCCTGTCTTCATGAAATGTGACATTTGAGAGTGCGTATTCCTTGGGGGCATCAGATCAATATTGCAACATTGGAAAATAATAAGACCTGCAGCTTTAAGAGAACAAAAGCAGGATCTAAAACAAAATTTTGTAGCATGGTAGCATTCCCCCCACCCACCCCCAATTCACATCACGCACAAAAAAACTAAGAAAGTTCAGTTCTTCTTGTTTGTTTCCCAAGAGTTGCATTTGCTCTTCTGCAGCCCTCTTGCAGATTTCAAACTGATGCACTTTTGGGACAAACATCCTGATCTTTGCAATAATTGCAATGCTATAAACAGTGTGAATACTGAAAATAAAGGAAAAACGAAGAATTATCATATTGTAGAAAATATCTACTTATATATATCCTGCTTCCTGTGGTGTTCAACACAATGCTTCTGGGAAATCGTTAGTACAGTATGAAAGAAAATCTGCCTCTTCACATTGCAATCCATATAGTAGCCCTGCCTAATAACTCAAGACGCAACTAAAATTCTCTTCGGAACCAGTGTGTGATGCAGTTTTCACAGCTAGCATATCTCATGGGGTCAACTTAAAAAGAAATCACATCTATCCTTGTAATTGTAAAGTGGGATAAATGTTTCATAATTTTTTCATGTCACTCCATTCCACCTTAGTTCTGTTATCTGGAGATAAAAGAAAGCAGACTATTAGCACTGGGGAAATGGTAACTTAGCCCAGGTGGAGAGAAATCTAGGAAGAAGCATTTCAAATCACTCAGTGATATGACTTGCTGCCAGAAGGGGGAAAAAATCTGTAAAATAGTATTAGTCTTTTTGTATCCCTTTTGTAATGTGTATTTTTATTCTGTAAATACAGTAAACCTTTAATACATTTATAGTGCAATCACACCAGGAATACTATCTACAGTTCTGGTCACTATAAAGCAAAGAACAACATAAATTAAGGGTGGGGATTGGGAGTAAAGACAGCTTTGAAGAAAGCTCCTGGGCTGATCTTCTTTAGCTTAGAAATAACTCAGGCAGGGAAACATGGCAAAGCTATATAACATTGTGCACTTTGGAAAAAGTGGACAGTATTAGATCCCTAATTCAGTCTTTGGAAGTAGCTTCAGAAAAATTCAGGACCAATAAAAAGAAACACACACACACACACACACACACACACACACACACACACACACACGATGGATAGATGATAGATACATAAATAATAGGTAGGTAGGTAGGCAGGCAGGCAGGCAGGCAGATAGATGATAGATGGATGAGAGGCAAAGAGAGAAAGAGAGTTGATAGATAAATAGATAGACAGATAATACGTTATTGAATTCATTGCCACTAGACCTGTAAGCAATCATGGGTTCCTACTGGTTCGGACTGGTTCAGCCGAACCAGTAGTGGTTTGGAGGCCTGGGTCGCTGGAACTGCAGTGACCCAGGCCTGCCACGCCCCCAAACTGGTTCTCATCTTGTTTTTTGCTTGCGCTGCGCCTGTGCATCCAGCGCACCCATGGGAAAGCCAGCAGTAGTGCCTGCTGGAACCCACCACTGCCTGTAAGAGCAAATTTAGATAGCTTGAAAATTAAATGAGTAAAGCAGATTGGGTTATCAGTAGTTACTAAAACTGCCTGTTGAGTGAAAGGCAGTATTACATCCATGTTATCGCCAGGCAATTACTTTTCCCATGTGTCGTCCCCCTCATCCCCCCAGATATATCTAATTGGCCACTGTGCCTTTAGTCTGGCCCAGCACATCCTTCCCCCTTTCTCATAAGGAACTGTCTCCATTTTTCCATCTTTAAAAATAAATAAGATGTTGGGGAAATAAGTCATGTGGTTCACTATTTGAAATCCGATGATCTAGAGCAGGGGTCTCCAACCTTTGCAACTTTAAGTCTGAAGGACTTCAGCTCCCAGAATTCTCCAGCCAGCAAAGCTGGCTGGAGAATTCTGGGAGCTGAAGTCCTTCAGACTTAAAGTTGCAAAGGTTGGAGACCCCTGATCTAGAGGGCACTTTTGGCCTTTGACAAAGGACAGCTCCT
The DNA here is from genome assembly GCA_039707465.1 of Rhabdophis nuchalis. Taxonomy (NCBI): domain Eukaryota; kingdom Metazoa; phylum Chordata; class Lepidosauria; order Squamata; family Natricidae; genus Rhabdophis; species Rhabdophis nuchalis. Next base: position 59,411,766 of record CM077643.1, on the reverse strand, counting down.
GTATCATGGAACAGAAGCAGTTTCACATATAATGGTGGAGCTGAGAGATATCCTGTAAAATCACCTTGACCAGTAAATTGTAATGCTACTCACAGCAGCTCTGATATGTTCCATTGATGCACAAGAGAGTTATAGTTACAGGCTTGGGGAAAATACAATTGGAGTATGTCTGAAGGCCACAAAGGCTGAAAGGAAAATGTGGTATAATGAAATATGCTTAAGATGGGGAACTTGTAACATTCAACTATTACATATTATCATTCCTACTATTCCTCATCACTAGTGGTAGGTTGTCAATTTTTTTACTACTGGTTTGTGCGTGCATGCATAGAAGTGTCTGGGCAGGTGGCAGAGCCTCCCACCACCGCTACTACTGGTTCGCCCGATCCAGGCAGAACCGAGAGAAACCACCTCTGCTCATCACACTTCTTGGCACTTCTAGGCATTCAGATCAGCAACATCTGGAGTGCCACATTTTACCCATGCTTGGAACAATCTTTTCTTATATTGAAAAAGTTTTATTGGTTTTACATTTTTCTATAGGGTAGGGTAAGGGATACAAAGAAATTTTGAGAGCATTCACGTCAGAGTCGTCGGCCCTTCCGAGACCTCAAAATACACAATAAAAAGATAACAAAAAAAAGCATTTTTCATAACACTACAAGGTAAAAGCAAGTACATATACCTAAATTCTCAATTCCATGCTGTCAGACATTTACAAAAAATCCAGATATTATGCAAAATTGTTCAGAAAAATCAAGGCAAAGTTATTTTTTCGATCTAAGTCTCTTGGCTATTGTATCTTCTTTTTCTCCTCCCTGGCCTCGAGCGGGCGGGGCCGTGGCCCCCTCCATCCCCCCTGGATCTTCCCCCAGGGCAGAGGAATATTTTTTAAGAAAGGCTTCCGCCTCAGCAACTGTTTTAATCCTCACTCTTCCTCCTTCCCAGAACACCAGCATCCCTTCGGGTGTCACCCACTTGAACCAAATCCCATGATCAAACAATGTTTTAGACAAGAAGGAAAATTTCCTCCTTGCTTCTCGAATCTTTCTAGGAATCTGCTTCAAGATAGTGACCGTTTTTTGTTGGTAAATTAAAGGGTTCTCTCTCTGCGCCCTCAGGATTTCCTCTCTGGTTGACCTTCTAACAAATTTCACATGTATCTCTCTAGGCACTTCATTTATCCTGGCATATGCTGAGTTAATTCTATAGGCTAGGTCAATGTCCCCCCTGATCTCATCTTTAGGTTTTTGTAAATAGTCTGCTAAAATTGTGCTCATGAGATCAGGGAGGCATTCACCAGATTCCTCAAGAACGTTCTGAAATCTCAAAAAATATGTCATTCTTTCCATATCAATCCTAGACACATGCCCATCTATTTCCCCAACCTCTTTAGTAACATTTTTAATCTCTCCCTTAACCCCCACCAACCCCCCTTCCAATTCTTCAGTCTTCTGTGTGTTTTCCAGCACCTGCTTCCTTGTGTCCAATAGCTCCTTCTTGAAATTAATGTTTTCAGCCCTCTGGGCCTGAATTTCGTTTACCAAAGTTTGTATAACAGTTTCAAGAGAAGCCATCCGTTGTTCTAAGCTTGCCAGTGCTGTTTCTTGAGCCATGATTAACTGTTAAAGTCAATGCCAGCCAAAATGGCGTTTTCAGGGTGGGGTTGGTGAGACTAACCGGGAGCCAAAAGTTCAGATCAAGGTTGAAACGTTGTAAAATTCAGGAACCAAGAGAGAGACAATTTTCCAGCTCAATAGTTATAATAACGAAGGTAATCCAGAAAGGAATCACAAATCCAACAAGAAAAAAATTCTTCATTAATATCCAGAGAGAGTCCCACTTGTAAAGAGACGCTGGGAATTTTCCATAGTTAAAAATAGTCAGGCAGGGACAAAGAAAAGCCACTTTCCACCGCCCATCTCAAAGCCCAGAGGAGAGAGTAGAAAAATAAAAAAAATTTTAACCAGCCAGACCTAGAAACAATGTTGCAAGTAGCCGCATACCACTTTCCCTTGTTAGAGACCGTCCGGATTTAAGATTTCCGCTTTCTCTTCCAGAGAAGCCATTTTTAAGTGCCGCTTAAGTCCAAGGGGTTTTTTTTTAAAACAAACACCCCCCTCCCAGTCCATTCAGCCTGGCTGGCAGCAAGGAAAAAAAGTCTTTTTAAAACTCACTCTCCCTCGCAGCTGAAGCCTCGGCGAGCCTTCCGATCTCCTCCACTCAGCCCTCTACATTAAAGTGAATGGCGCCGACAGCCGTTGGCGAAGGGAGAACCCCCCGCAGCATGTTCCTCCTCACCTAGGTCGCGGAGGAGATTGCTCTCCCCACCGCCGTGAGGAGAAACGTCTCCTTCGAGCCGACCCTACAGGAGACCTCCGGTAACCGGATGTCTCGCCCCCGTGGGGGGGCAGAAAAGGCAACAAAGCGGCGAGCGAGCCCCAGGCTCGCCCGTCACCGCTGGAGCCGGAACCGGAAAACCGCTTGGAGCAATCTTTTTACGTTGCAATATAGTTACTTAGATTTCAGTAAGCCATTTGATAAAGTACAGCCTCCTTCTTGGTAAAATAGAACAAAGTGGGACAGACATTACCACCACCAGAGAGATTTGTGGTTGACTGACCAACCACACTCAGCATGTGGTCCTCAATGGAACTATATCTGAATGGAGAGAAACATGTGGTGGGATACCTCAAGGTCCTCCCAGTGCTCTTCAACATGTTCATAAATGACCAAGATGAAGGAATTGAAGAGGCACCCATCAAATTTGCAGATAACACAAATTTGGGGGGAATTGCTAACCCTTTGAAAGATAAACTCAAAGTTCAGAAGGACTTTAACAGACTTGAGCATTAGGTCCTATCTAAAGATGCAGTTCAATGATGAGAAAAGTAAGATCCTGCGAAAACCAAATGCTCAGGTACAACATAGGCAGTATCTGCCTCAACAATAGTATCTGCAAGAGGAATCTAGGGTTCCTGATTTGTCATTGCTTAATTATGAGCCAACTGTGTGTCCAAAAAGCCAGTGCAGTCCTACACTGCATCAACAGAGAGATAACATCAAGATCATGAGAAGTGATAATATTGTTGTTTACTGCACTAGTAAGGTCACACTTGTAATACAGCGTCCAGTTCTGGTCACCTGATACAAAAAAAAAGTTGAGGCACTGGAAATTGTCTAAAGAAGACAATAACAATGATAAGGGGTCTGGAGGCTAAACTGTACGATGAACATCTAAGATAACTAACACTTTGGAAGATAGACTCAAGATAGCTATCTTCTATTACTTGAAGAGCTATCCCAGGGAAGAGGAGGTCAATTTATTCCCCAAAGCACCTGAGAGCGAGACAAGAAGCAATCAGTGGAAGCTCCTTAGAATGAAATACAACCTAGGGAGAAATTTCTTGACAGTGAGAACAATAAGTCAGGGCAACAGCTTGCCTCCTGGAGTTGTGGGTGCTCCAAAATGTTTGAACAACTATTTGTCCAGGATGGAACAAGGTCTCTTGCTTTGGGAAGGGGTTTGCACTAGAAGATCTCCGTGGTCTCTTCCAGCTCTATGAGTTTGTGATTTCTATAACATGTACTAAATCTTTATTGTTAGTGTATGACTAAGTGCTTGAAGTGTTAACATTTTAAATCAGATGGACCAAGTAGAAATAAGTACTCCTTGGTGGAAAGATGGGTACAACGAACAGAATACAAATGCAAGACTAGACGGAACCGTCATGTATCCCTCTCTTTTTGTCCTGAGCTGTATTTTACTGAGTTTATTTTGTAACATAAACAATCCTCTAAATGACGGACAGCTAACATCTGAGAAATAATATTCAGCTCTATTTTTTACAACCCAAATTTCATATTGCCATTGATGGAATTTTCCTTGGCCTCCAATTATCAGAAGGAAAAGCAGGATATTTGGTTCAAGCACTTAGATTTTTCTTCTTGTCTATAAGCTCCAGTTACATATTGAAAACCGAGAAGTGTGAAGGGGAAAGAGGTACAGGGGGAAAGAACTGTACTTCAGATGGTGGTTAGACTTATCTTGACTTTCATCCATGGCAGCTTTCTTCTGCTTCTTTTGATGGGCTTCGTGATTCAGTCAGATCTGATGGCATATGTCAGTAAAGCTTAAACATGGCTGGAGCCAATCATGTTTTTGTCCAAGTTGCACATGTCAGCCTAAAGTAGATTGATGAAATTAAGGACAGATGGCTGTGGCATTTTTGTTCTTTGAACTGACAGCTGCTGGTGTAAAAATACATTAAAATTTAAAAATACATTAAATTCAATTGCACATAAATTAGATTTTATATTAAAATAGTTAAGTAATCTTTAAAGGTTTGTTCAGAAAAGGAAGCACAGAGGACTGGCAGCTCACAAGGCTTGTAGGCATGGATTCTGAATTCACAGAATGCAAACTCTGAAAAATGTTTTCTCAGATTACTCCAGCAGTGACCTCTGGTCTGTCTCAGAAATGAAGTGTTTTTCAAGGACAAAGAGAGATAGGGAATCCTTGGTACTACTCATCCGTTCCCAAGGGTTTGCTAACGGAAATAAACTCTGCTGTACGCCATCAAAATGTATAGGATGAATAAAACTAGATTTATACTATTTATCATAGCTCTTTTTAATAACAGAATAAATCTGTTGGGTTTGTTCAAGGGAATGTTTGGGTGATAGTGCATCAGGATTTCAGGAAATGGTTTGACAAGTTCTCGTGTCCTTGACGACCCGATGGAAAAGCTTATTCTGGTTAATAGTGTAATCAAGTGGATTTACAGTTGGTTGAATAACTGCACCAAATAGATGTATATACAATGGATGCATCCACATCCATTTTCTGTCGAGGGAAATACCACAGGAGGTATTGATGAGGTTCCTAGAGCTTCAGCACAAATCACAATTCGGCTAAACTCACCAGGCTTGGATTAGCTTTGAACTCAAACCAAATTCAATAAAATAATATTCAACTGTGCTGATGGTTCTTGTATCACACACCTTGCAGATTTTCCTCTGGAGCTGTGGAGTGAGCAGCTTCTCCATTGGTGAACAATGTCACCACACCTTCCATTCTATGATTCCTGCCCTCCCTGTGCAGCCAAGTTGCTGTGTCATCTTGTCACCCTCATGTGTTGCCCAAGGGATTCTTTTGCTGTTCCCCAATAGAGCAGCTGAACATTTTCTGACTGTGGGGAAAAATGATAGTGGAAGAAGAAAGGGGAATACCACCGGGATGGGGGGGGGCTGTCTGAGTGGAAGGATAAGGTACATCATTGAAACCATTTGTCCAGTACCCCAAAACTGCTATAGAGGGTAATACAGGTGAGGTCAGTGACTGCATGGAAATATTGTGAAAATATAAGAAAGTCTAAGTGTATTTTTCAAGCTGTGGTCTGTAAAACCTAAGATTCTGTGAGACTCTGAGAGAGAAGGTAAAAGAAAAAATAATAATCACTTAAATGTACCCAGGGGCTTCTGCAGTAATTTTTAAGGTATAGCAGGAATGGACAAGGGACACGGTGGCTCAGTGGCTAAGACACTGAGCTTGTTGATTAGAAATGTCGGCGGTTCGAATCCCTAGCGCCATGTAACTGAGTGATCTCCCATTACTTGTCCCAGCTTCTGCCAACCTAGCAGTTCGAAAGCATGTAAAAATGCAAGTAGAAAAATAGGAACCACCTTTGGTGGGAAGGTAACAGTGTTCCATGTGCCTTCAGCGTTTAGCTATGGTGGCCAAATGACCACGGAGATGCCTTCGGACAGCGCTGGCTCTTTGGCTTTGAAACAGAAATGAGCACCACCCCCTAGAGTCAGGAACAATTAGCACATATATATACAAGGGGAACTTTACCTTTACCTTAGGAATGGACAGGCATTGTTTTCCCTTGAGAAAATGTCACAGCCATAATTTTGTTGATCAGAAATCCTGGGAAATTTTCTAAAGCAACTATCAGATTCGATGACTTGAAGCATTTTAAAACCTTTAAAACAAAGGCTTTAAAACTAATGTTAAATCCATGACAATAGGCAACTTAAAATCAGTTCAAATATTAATCGAAGTCTAGGATAGAAAAGTAGAGCTATTGCTGGGATAGTTTGGGGATGGGTCTGTCTCTCTAAGAAAACCATTGCCTCTTCCTCCCAAGTATAAGCTGATGGGTCCTCTTTTTATTTGCAGTTCTCAGGGGAGCACTTTCCAATCTTCTGTTTGTATCCGTTAAAGTGCAGCTATTTTAGATCAGTGCAAAGAAGTGATGTGTCTGCCAGCCTTGTGCAAGTGCTTTTTCAGCTGTTTAATAATATATGTTGTTGTTCATTACAATGGCTATGTGGCTGCATGTTGAGGGGAGAAGCGATCATGCCAAGAGATGAACTTTGGGGCAGCTACCTAATGCTTTGGGGATGGAGAAGGGGACTGGACTTCAGATGACTTCCACCAATGGAGAGGCCAAGCCTTCTTCAATCGCAGAATGGGTTCAATGATTCATATTAAATTTGCTCTGCATGTAAAGATGGCCATGCCTTTGGCTTTTCTCCAGCTGCATCTACCCTCTTCAAGCTGTTTGTTATTTATTGCTTTCCCCCCAACAATAGATGAAAGCAAAATTCATGCACAGTATTTGTGGAGTTCAATCCAGCTCTGAACTCGTTGACTGTGCAAATTGTTTAGGAAGATTATAGGTGGAGGACGGGCTTGGAGAGCACGACGGTGCACAATCTGATACATGCAATTCAGAGGTGGCATTTTTGCCTTCCCCAGCCCCCAGAAGCCTGCAGAGTATTCCTGGGGGCCGAGGAGGACAAAAATGTTTTTTTCTTACTGGGTCGTTTGAAGGGGCTCCCTTAGCTTCAGCGAGGCTGGAGCCCCCCGCCTCCCTCAAAACTTTTCGACATTGTTTCGGTGGGTATGGCTTGGTGAGGGGGTCATGTGACTGAGTGTGCATGAGTGATGTCAAGTTGGCCATGCCCACTCAGTCACATGCCCCCCCATCTAGCCACGCCCACTGAACTGGTAGTAAAAAAATTTGAAACCAACCCTGCTGCAGTTCCTTAAGCCCTTTCAAAAGTTTCATCAACGTTATTACTTTTATTCAATGGGGGGAAATGTTTTTAAATGTGGGAATAAGTCATATTAGATATATGTATGAATTTGCTTCCATTTTAATTAAATCTCAAATTAGGCTTTGTCTACTTATAGGGCAAGAACCAGTTTGTAGTGTTTAAGGCATCGAGCTAGAAACCAGGAGATTTTGAGTTCTAGTTCCATCTTAGGCACAAAGCCAGCTAGACACTTGGGCCCGACACTTTCTCTCAGCCCTAGGAAGGAGGCAATGGAAGACTACTTCTGAATTTTTTTTGCCAAAAAAATGGACTTGTCCAGGCAGAATTGAACATGACTGACCAGAAGTTAAAAATGTTTAAGGGCAGTGATGGGATTCAATTTTTTTTACTACCGGTTCTATGGGCATGGCTTGGTGGGCATGACAAGGCAAGGATATTGTAAATCTCCATTCCCTCCCCACTCCAAGGGAAGGTTACTGCAAAATCCCCATTCCCTCCTGATCAGCTGGGACTCGGGAGGCAGAGAATAGATGGGGATGGGGCCAGTCAAAGGTGGTATTTGCCGCTTCTCTGAACTACTCAAAATTTGTACTACTGGTTCTCCAGAACTGGTCAGAACCTGTTGAATACCACCTCTGCTTAAGGGACATAGCTGCAAGAAAAAGTCATAGGGACAAATGTGGCCCATGGTCCAAGCCCCTCATTTTGTGCACTGCCTTAGTAGTTTGAGATAGTACCATTGAGTTGGGTCAAACTAAACGATACCAGTGGGTAACCTAGTACCCCAAACCTGCAATTTTTACTGAAGCCACTTAGCTCCTTTTTCTTCTTCCTCCATTCAGTTGTGCCAAATTCTTGAAGATTGTCTATACGAGTTCCTGCAGTTTCCTTGTCAAGGTTCTTCAGAATTGAATTACCATTGTCTCCTTCCTAGGGCTGAGGAAAGTAACTGACCTAAAGGAAGCTTAAGGAAGAATCTGTTTCTAATCTGATAGTTTAACTACTACAACAAACTGGCTCTGTTTAGTTCACATGTCTTCACAAAATATTCTAATGTTGCCTTTGTCATTACTGCCACGAGGCAGAACTACATACTGGAAATGTATTTCTTCTCAAAGAAGGTTCATCTGTTCTCACCACTGCATCAAAGGTATTTTATAATCACATCATCCTGATGGGAATGGCAGAACCTTTACAGACCTGTAGCACTATAAAATCAATGATGTAGTGCAGGGGTTCCCAAACTTGGCAACTTGAAAACTTGTGGACTTCAACTCCCAGAATTCTGGGAGTTGAAGTCCACAAGTCTTCAAGTTGCCAAGTTTGGGAACCCCTGATGTAGTGCAATGGAAGGGGGAAGTAATTGTTTATCAGATCCTTGTTTTGCAGTCCTAGGATGACAAAACTTCAAGGCAACTTATCCCAGGAAGCATAAATGAAAAATCACCCAGGAAAAAACAAAAAACGAGCAACTGATATTGGCAAAGAAATGACAGATTAAAATTGTTTTTTTTTTTATTTAGAGAATTCAGATAAGAAAATGCATTTTTCATTGCGTTTTCAGAGGCAGTTGTTCAGGGCAAAAGAAGTGAGATATAACCATAAGCATTCATTCTGTGAGTTTCCCATATTTTGATTCTTATTGAAATCGAATCGATTCGCTAGAATGATGCAGGATCAGGAAAAAATAACAATTAGTACATCAAAGAAAGAATGGTGCATTTTGAATAAACTGTCCTAGAGGCAACACATCAGCGTATAATATTTAACATGAAAAATTATTCTGAATTTATTCCAGGCTTAGCATTCAGCTGCTTCAATTTAAATAGGGGGTGTGTGTGTGTCAGTGTGTTACTACTACTTCCTAATCATCTTTTTAAATAGCTAAATGTCACACAAATCTTTTTCCCAGTCTTAGCTGCTTCAGTTTCAGTTTAACATGTTCTCCCTGTTCCTGGAGATAAAAACTGCCAGCTCCATTCAGCTATGCCAGCTTAAGGAAAGCCAATTGTCTACATTCAGGAAAATGAGAACAGACTGTAGAAGAGCATTATGAACAAACATTGTAACTGCATGTTATTGATCTTTTCTTGTTTGACATAACTTGGGAAAGCCTGAGAATTAGGTTTTTTTTAAAAATAGGTTTTCAAGAAATTAAAATGTTAAAAGTGTAAATTTTCATCACAAGCCTCATCTTTTCTTTTTGCAGCAGCAAAATGAAAATACCATTGTTCTTCTCTAACAATGAGCTACTATTCTAATTACTTAAGAACGTGGGGGCAAAGTGAGACCTTTTTAAGAATATGGGCAATTTAATATGGATTTGAAGTGTATAACATTTGCGTGCCCTCTTGTAGCTCTGCGGGAACCGAAAGGACTGAAAGTACAAGGGATGGCTTAGTGCAAAGTTTATCAGACACAAGTGAGGCACAATCACCTTTTGGTCTTTGCTGGGAAAGGAATAATCAATTCCTCTTATTACTTCAGAACTGTAAAAATGTCAAGGGAGAAATCTCCTGTCCTAAAACAGCCATTACTGTATAGTCCAAAATACCAAGGTTTTGTCTTTCTAACATTCTTCCAGCTATCTGCATTTGGGTAATTCATAAGAGGAACGAGCTGATTTTGGGGAGCATGGGCCTAGCCTGCTGGTTAAAAAAAGGTGCTGTTTCAATTGTGAGATCACAGTCAAAACTTTGACTTTCATTGGTGCTCCTACCTGTTTGATGGGTTCGGAATGAGGAGTCCAGGCCGGTAAGATTCAAACGGCTTTTATTATTAAAACAGTAAAAGTAGAACTCGCAACTGTAGAACAAAAAGCGCGCGCCTTCTGTCTGACAGCTCCTTTTATATCGAGCTGTCAGACAGAGAACCAATCGGCGTGGTTCCCGCTCCTGGCCGCAGCCAGTCGCGTCCTGGCCAATCAGACGCGACTGGCTGTTGCCGGGGAATTTAAACAAATGTCAGAATATAACACTCCTTCCCCCCCAGCGAGTACGCATGCGGGCCCATTAGCATACGTACTCGCTGAGGTAGGCGGGGCTACGCCGGACCCGCCCAGAACGCCGCAGAGTTCCAGCAGAAGTTGAAGGAGGAGGAGGTGCCCGTTGTAGCTCCTCCCTGACGGGGGTGTAGCTCTGGGCCGCGTCACTGCAGCCTGCAATATTGCCGGAAGCCTTCGGAACGGGTAGGTGAAAGCGAGGGGGCGTGCCGTTCGGGGTGGAGCTGAACTTGGGTCCCTGGTAGGCAGGGACGGGGTAGGCCAGGCCTGTGTGTGTGTAGGCCTGCGGCGGTGTTGCGATTTGTGCGTCGGGGCGTGTTGTTGATGTTGGAGGCGCGTCGGATTGTGGGCACCCCTGGAGGAGCTGATCTGCCGCCGACAACCCCGGGTGCCGTCCGGGGGTGATGTTGTGGCCCGGAGGCCAGGGCGGCTCGATGGTTGGCCGGAGTTCCCGGGAGGCGGCCATTCCGATGTCCGGCAGGCCCAGTTGTCGTGTAGGCTCCGTCAGGGCTGGAGATGGAGGGCGGCGCCTCAGTTGATCCTAGTGGCGCCGCCACTCGGATCCATCTGGTCGTCCAACCCTGTAAGAGCAGGGGCCCGTTAATTCCCGGACGACTGCGGGGACCCATCGGGGATCCCCTGCAAAGTTCCTGGCGAAGACGGCGTTGCCCACGGTGAATTGGCGGGGAGGGGGAACCCCCAGGTTGCACGGCTGCACCTCGTTATAGAGGGGGTGCAGCCTGTCCAATTTGGTCCGCAGGCGGCGGCCCATCAGCAGCTCGGCAGGGCTGTTGCCGGACAAGGCGTAGAGTGCTGACCCATAAGGTAAGCATCTACCCTTGCGTGCCAATCCCCCCTATCCATCCTACCGAGGGCCTCCTTGGCCGAGCGGACGGCTCTCTCCGCGCGGCCGTTGGCGGCAGGGTGGTAGGGAGCGGTCGGCGCGTGGCGGATCCCCAGGGAGGCCAGGAATTCCTGGAAGGTGGCGGAGTGAAACTGAGGTCCACCACCACCAGGAAGGACTGGCCGTGGAAGGGACCCGCGAAGTCTATGTGGATCCTGGACCACGGGGATTTGGGGGTGTTCCAATCCCGGTGGGGAGCGGAGGGAGGGGCGGGCGGGAGGCCTGGCATGCCTGGCAAGCGCCGACCCAGGCAGCCACCTCGTCATCCATGCGGGGCCACCAGACATAGCTCCGGGCAAGGGCCTTCATGCGAGCTATGCCTGGATGGTTGGCATGGAGGGACTCGAGTACCTGACGGCGAAGGGGAGGGGGAACGATGACCCGGTCGCCCCATAGCAAGCACCCGCTGTGGAGCGACAGCGACAGCTGGCGGGTCTTGAAAGGCCGAAGGTCGTCCGGCAGCGCGCCAGAAGGCCACCCTCGCAGGACCCAGGTGGAGACTTGGGACAGGACAGGGTCGACCTTGGTTAGCGCTGCTACGTCTGACGACGTGAGAGGCAGGTCAGAGTCGGCCACGGACAGAACGGACAGGGCCGGTACCGGCTCCGGGTCTGTCTGGGGGAGGGGGCAGCGGCTGAGGGCGTCTGCGTGCCCCAGCTGTTTCCCCGGACGGTAAAACAGCGTGTACTCGTACGCTGCGAGAAATTCCGTCCACCTGGTCATCCTGGGGGAGAGGATGGGTGGGGTGGGTCGGTCACTGGCCAGAAGCCCAAGGAGCGGCTTGTGGTCGGTGAAGACGGAGAAGGGGCGGCCGTACAGGTACTCGTGGAACCGTTTAATCCCGGACACTACAGCCAGGGCCTCCTTGTCTATCTGGCTGTAGTTGCGCTCCGTAGGAGACAGAGTCCGGGAGTAAAAGGCAATGGGGGCTTCTGAGCCATCGGGCAGGACATGGCTCAGGACGGCCCCCAGGCCGTAGGGGGAGGCATCAGATGCTAACGTCAATGTCATGCTGTCAGAGTACTGAACGAGCACGGTCTTTGACGTCAGCATTTCTTTGACAGCCGCGAACGCATGCCCTTCGCGGCTGCCCCAGTGCCAGGCCGCGGAGCGATTGAGCAATCGATGGAGCGGCTAGGCTAGTGACGCCTTATGGGGAATGAAGGGCGCATAGAAGTTGAGCAGGCCGAGGAAGGCCTGCAGCTCTGTTTTGGAGGCAGGAGTGGGGGCGTTGCGGATCGCCTCGACCTTGGAGGGGGTGGGGTGAATGCCCTGGGCGTCAATTAGGAAGCCCAGGAATTCTACCCGCGGCACAGCAAACTTGCATTTGCTGAGCTTCAATTTGAAACCCGCGCCCCTGAAAATCGTGAGGACCTTCTGGAGTACTTCGGCGAGGTCTGAGAGGCTGGAAGCAGCTATCAGGACGTCGTCGAAGTACGGAACGACGCCCGGGAGCCCGTGGAGCAGTCGCTCCATGAGGCTCTGGAAGATCCCCGGGGCAACGGAGACGCCGACTTGGAGGCTGCGACAGCGAAAAGCTCCTCGGTGGGTGACGATGGGCTGTGCTTCAGCCGCATCGTTGTCCACCGGGAGCTGCTGGTAGGCCTGCGCCATATCCAGCTTCGCGAAGATGCAGCCCTGCCCCAAGGAATGGAGCAGGTGCTGCACCACCGGGACTGGATATGGGTTCGCCTGAAGCCCGCGGTTGATCGTCGACTTATAGTCGGCGCAGATGCGTATGGAACCATCGGGCTTGATGGGGACCACAATGGGGGTCTCCCATTTCGCCTGGTCGACGGGCTCCAGTACGCCCTGCGCCACGAGACGACCAAGCTCCGCGTCAACCCGTGGCTTCAGGGCGAACGGCAGCCTGCGGGCCTTGAGCCGAATTGGAGCAACCTGAGGGTCGAGGTTGAGGGAAACCGGGGTGCCCTTGTACGAGCCCAGAGCCCCATCAAAGATGTCGGGGAAATCCGCTAGGACGGCGTCCACGGGTGAGGTGGTAGGCACCTGGTGCACTTGCTGGACTAAGAGGCCCAGGGCGGAAAACCAGTCCAGGCCTATGAGAGCGGTAAGGGGGCGCCTGACAACTAGGATGGGCAGGAGACCCTCGAACCGCCCGTATCGGACCAGGACGCGGTGTTGGCCTAGCACCGCTATTGGGTTGCCCTGGTAGTCCTTGAGCAGAGTCTCAGGCTGGGACAGGTCCCCGGGTTTAAGCATAGGGCAGAGGCTGGCCAGTTGAGGCCAGGATATGAGGGACCGGGACGAGCCCGAGTCGACCTCCATGGCTAGAGGGTGGCCGTTGAGGAGAAGGGTGGTGGAAATTCGCCTACGGTCGTCCGGAGGCAGTGGAACGGTGTCCCCGAGGTCGGTCATGGCGAAGCAGTCGGCCTCGGGTTGCGGCCGGCGGCCTGGGCGGCATTGGCCGTAAATCGGGGCCGGCGCGGCCGGAGCTGTCATCGCGCGAGGCGCCGGCGGAGGGGGCAGGGCTGGCAGGGTGGCTCGGCAGACGTGGGCAATGTGGCCCTTGCGGTTACATCTGCGGCATATGGTGGCCCTGAATGGGCAGTTGTTTCTGGGGTGGGCGCCGCCGCACCCGATGCAGGCCGTGGCCGCTTGGCGGGAAGGCTGGGCCCTAGCGCGGCTCCGGTTCGTGGCCTGTAGACATGCCACCTGGTCGTAGGCCGCGAAGTCCTCCAGCGGGTCGAGGGGGGCCAGCTCGTCAATGAGGCAGGCCCGCGGAGAAGGCGACGGTTGCGCTGTCTGACCCTGGCACATCTCGGAGGTGGCGGCCTCGGCCAGTTCGGCGGCCCTGGCCTCCTCAACTGCCTGCTCCAAGGCGATGTCCGAGTGGGCAAGTAGCCTGCGTCGCAGTTTAATGTCCTTCAGCCCGCAGACGAACTGCTCCACCAAGGATTCGTCTAGGAAGGGAGCAGGGAAGTCACACAGCATGGCTGAGGCGCGCAGGGCCTGTAGGAAGTCGGCAACCGACTGGGTGGGCTGTTGGCGGCATTGGCGGTAGGCGAAGCGGCGAGAGATCTTAGAGGGCGCCGGGGCGAAGTGGGCCTTGAGGCGGGCCAGTAACGTGTCCCATGCCATGTCCTGGACGGCTGCCGGCACGGCGATGTTCTGCCCCACAGCGAAAACGGCACGCCCGCCGCAGCCCAGGAAGAGCCCCAGCCTCCTAGCCGGGGTGAGTTCCCCGTGGTCGCCCGTGAGGAGGAAGCATTCGAACCGGGCGAGGAACGACGCCCACAATTCAGAATTAGCGTCGTACGGCGCGAAGGGTGGAAGGGTGGCCATAGAGGCGCAAGGCCGTCAGCCGAAAGGCTCGTTTTCTGAGGAAAAGTTTGACGGAGATGTCTCTTCGGTCCCGTAGGGAGAAGAGCTGCATCGCAGGAGGGAATCAGTACCGGCCCCAGTCCTCGTCGCCAGTGTTTGATGGGTTCGGAATGAGGAGTCCAGGCCGGTAAGATTCAAACGGCTTTTATTATTAAAACAGTAAAAGTAGAACTCGCAACTGTAGAACAAAAAGCGCGCGCCTTCTGTCTGACAGCTCCTTTTATATCGAGCTGTCAGACCGAGAACCAATCGGCGCGGTTCCCGCTCCCAGCCGCAGCCAGTCGCGTCCTGGCCAATCAGACGCGACTGGCTGTTGCCGGGGAATTTAAACAAATGTCAGAATATAACACTACCACTTGTAGAAACCCCCAGCAGGCGTGACCCAAAGGTGCTTTTTCAAAAGGTAACTGGACTTTCTTGGGGTTTTGGGATTTGGGGGGGGGGGGTTGAAGACAGCTTCTCATCCAGGAAGCTTCTTCAGCTCTGACTGGATGGTGGGGCATGGCAGAATTTATATATTCTTTGCAGAAGGCTGGTCATTTGCTTTCTTTTAGAGTGTTGTTGAGGCTACTTGGAGGTTTCACTTGAGGAGTGCAAATGGGTGTGAAGCCTTCTTGGCTGAAGGAAGCTTTCTGCCCTGTGTCCCTTCACTGTTGCAGATAGGTTCAGGCTGTTTGGGATGACACTATGTTGTCTGCCTCTCAAACTGAAGTGTAAATGGTTCCTGTTGTCTGCATTTTTTTCTAGAAATCTGTTTATACTCCCACACCAGAAGGATGTTGACAAACTTGAACATTGGGCACTATCTAACAAAATGAAATTCAAAGGTGAATTTTCTTTAGGCAAGAAAAACTAAATGCACAAGTACAGTATAGGTGGGAGGGATCTTGGAGTCCTAGTGGACAACCATTTAAATATAACCCAGCCGTGTGCAGCAGCTGCCAAAAAAGCCAACACAATTCTAGGCTGCATAAACAGAGGGATAGAATCAAGATCACGTGAAGTGCTAATACCACTTTATAATGCCTTGGTAAGGCCACACTTGGAATACTGCATACAGTTTTGGTTGCCACAATGTAAAAAAGATGTGGAGACTCTAGAAAGAGTGCAGAGAAGAACAACCAAGATGATTAGGGGACTGGAGGCTAAAACATATGAGGAACGGTTTCAGGAACTGGGTATGTCTAGTTTAATAAAAAGAAGGACTGGGGGAGACATGATAGCAGTGTCCAATATCTCAGGGGTTGCCACAAAGAAGAGGGAGTCAAACTATTCTCCAAGGCACCTGAGGGTAGAACAAGAAGCAATGGGTGGAAACTAATCAAGGAGAGAAGCAACTTAGAACTGAGGAGAAATTTCCTGGCAGTTACAATAATAATAATAATAATAATAATAATAATAATAATAATAATAATAATAATAATAATAATAATAATAATAATAATAATAATAATTAATAATAATAATAATAATAATAATAATAATAATAATAATAATAATAATAATAATAATAATAATAATAATAATAATAATAATAATAATAATAATAAATTTATTTTGCATACCGCATCCTCTCCCCTAGGGGACTCGGAGCGGTGCACAGGGAAATATTTAAAATACTATAAAAAATACATACATAGAATAAATACGATGAATAAAAACGAATTAAATTATGATTATCCCTGCGCTAAAATCCCCAAATTATAATGCTAAAATTCCCTAACACCCTAAAGGTAAAGACTAACCTAGGCCGGCCAAGCAGAAAAAGTATGTTTTGAGTTTTTGACGGAAGGAGCGGAGGTCCGTAGTTGTTCTGATATCGGGGGGAAGGTCGTTCCAGAGGGTTGGGCCCGCCACAGAGAAGGCCCTTCCCCTGGGCGTCGCCCGCTGACAAAGTCTAGTGGATGGCACCCGGAGAAGTCCCTCTCTGTGGGAGCGAATCGGCCGTGAGGATGTGTGGGGCAGGATCCGATCCCGCAGATAGCTAGGTCCCGTGCCATGGAGCGCTTTAAAGATGACAACTAGCACCTTGAAGCGCACCCGAAAGACGACAGGCAGCCAGTGCAGCTCGCGCAAGAGTGGTGTTATATGGGTGAACCTAGAGGTCCCCCTTATTGCTCGCGCGGCTGCATTCTGGACCAGCTGAAGTCTTCGGGTGCACCTCAGGGGGAGCCCCATGTAGAGAGAGTTACAATAGTCCAGTCGGGATGTCATGAGGGCATGAGTGACTGTGCAAAGGGTATCCCGATCCAATAAGGGGCGCAACTGGCGTACCAGGCGAACCTGGTAGAACGCCCTCCTGGCCACGGCTGTCACTTGATCTTCCATGGACAGCCGGGTATCCAGGAGGACACCCAAGTTGCGCGCCCCATCCACAGGGGTAAGGTGTTCGCCCCCTATGGCCAGTGATGGAGTCAACTGGTTGAATCGGGCGGCCGGAAACCACAGCCACTCGGTCTTGGACGGGTTGAGTCTGAGTCTGTTACTCCCCATCCAGGCCCGCACGGCTTCCAGGCACTGGCACATCACCGCTACGGCATCGTTGGGGTGGTTTGGGGTAGATATATACAACTGCGTGTCGTCAGCGTAGAAGTGATACTCTACCCCAAAACCACGGATGATCTCACCCAGCGGCTTCATATATGTGTTGAACACATATACAACAATTAACCAGTGGAACAGCTTGCCTCCAGAAGTTGTGAATGCCCCAACACGGGAAGACTTTTAGAAGATGTTGGATATCCATTTGTCTGCAATGGTATAGGGTTTCCTGCCTAGGCAGGGGGTTGGACTAGAAGACCTCCAAGGTCCCTTCCAACCCTGCTATTGTATTTGTATTTGGAAAACCATTTGAAGGGCGTCCATCCCAAAGTGCATAGCTAAAAGTCTATGGAGATTCTCAGTCATCCAGGTCGTGGTTGTTCCAAAGGTGCTTTTTGAGGAGGCCACTGAACTTGCTTGTTTTTTCATCGAAGAAAGAACAAGGGCTGCACTTAAAGGTTTTTGAGGTCTTTTATGTGGATCTTTTGCTGTTTGAAGGGGATGATCGGTGAAGTCTTTTCTAAGTTTTCAAGCTGATAATATTATTGAAGAGTGTTCTAAATGTTACTGGAAGACTTTTATAAGGGAAGAATGACAGACATTGCTTATATTCCTTGCATAGAATTCTGAAAAGAAGTCTTCCATGAGCCGTTGCCTTCATTTTTAATTTCTAGGACCACCAAAAAGTGTCTTTTGTTCATGCTACCTAGGGATTGTAGCAGTTGGCTCAAAAGATCTCGAGATCTTCAAGATGAGGCCAACTGAACATGATCCTCCAGGGGCAGAAATAGGAAAGCTATTGCAGCCTTATAGGCTGAAGGTTGACCAAAGGAAATCTATCCTTCTGTTTTGAAGAGCTATATAGAAGATGGCGTCTGGGGAAGTAATAGCGTGACATGCATAGATGATAAAAAACCAAACCTGTTGGAGCAGGGGTCTCCAACCTTTGCAACTTTAAGTCTGAAGGACTTCAGCTCCCAGAATTCAAGAGAAAGTATTTTATTTTGGATACAAAACCCCAGCTATCTCCCCCCACCATTCCTCATCTCCAATGTGGCAACACTGAAGCTCCAAGATGGCTTTGGTCAGGTCAGCTTCAGGGTTGACAATGATAGGAGATCAAATCCAGCATATTATATATAAAGCATGAATACTGTATGTATATGTATTTATATATATAAAGTAGAAAGTAGTATAACTTTATAAGAGATAATTTAAACTCTTCAGGAGTTAGAAATTAATGGTGTGAATCATCACCATGGATTGCTTGATGAAGATGTGCAGCGTAAATGGCAGAAGTTAGGAATGGGCAGAAATCCAACGTGGCTCTCAACAAGAATCAGGTCAGTTTCAACTTAAACTCAAAAACTTGAATTATTATTAAAACCTTGTCGGAAAACTAGAGTTATGGTGTACCTAGTATTAAGAAGGGCAAGAAGCAATCAAAAGTCCTGTGCCAAGGAAACCCAAATCCTGGGTCAGAGAAGCTGAATTTAAGTTTAGCATGTTGGATTGTGCAAAGTAAGCATGCTGGGGTATGACACTATCAGAGAGGATAGCCTACCAATCCAGAAGTTTGAAAGCATGTACATGGGAGTAGATAAATAGGTACCACTTCAGTGGGAAGGTAACTGTGCTCTGTGATGTCATGATGGCCACATGGCTGTGGAAACGTCTTTGGAAAGCATAGCTGAATGGCCTCGAAATGGAGATGAGCACTGCCCCCTATAGTCGGCAATGTGTAGCAGAGTAAAATCCGCAGGCTCCTTTACTTTTACCTTCAATGTAATGTTCCTAATCACTAATCTCTGATTGTTTATAAATAATTTGGAGTCCTGTATGGATTTGAGCTGGTGGGAGAGGGGGCTCCTGGAGTTTACACAGGCAGAATCATGGAATCTTAAGAGAGGAATGGCGCTCCCCTCTTGACTCACCCAGGTCTTGGTTCCACATAGTAGGTGAACTGCCTCAAACATAATCTAACATAACATAATCAAAGAGTGGATGATGGAAATATAATTACAATCTGGTCTAGCCTTCCATAACATCCCAGGGCTGCTGGGAATTTGGTGATCAGTATCAAGGATAGAAATCGGAATTGATGTCAATCGTCAACACCATTTTCCCATGACATGGGAATGATTTAAAAATATAGTAATTTGCCTTTCTCTCTGGATTTTACAACTTTTACAACTTTGAACTGAACTTTGCCTCTGGACTTGCTCCACCGGCCGCACCCAAAAAACGCCATTTTATTGGCACTGATTTAAACAGCTCACCATGGCTTCCAAAAAGCAGCCAGAAAAACCAGACACAGATGCAAGATTAACAGCTATGGAAGAAGTGTTACACTCTTTGGTACTGGAAATTAAAGAGCTTAGAAAAGACCACTGCAGTTCCAAATTAGAGCTTTTGGAGACACAGAAGAAATTGATGCAGAATACACAGAAGACTGAAGAATTAGAACTGGGTCTGGCTGGGGCAAAGGGAGAGCTCAAAAATGTTAATACTGAAATTGGAGATTTGACTGGTCATATGTCTAGGATGGATTTTGAAAGGATGTCATATTTTTTAAGATTTCAGAATATTCCTGAAGAATCTGGTGAATGTCTCCCTGATCTTATGAGCACAATTTTAGCAGACTATTTACACAAACCTAAGGAAGAGATCAGAGGGGACATTGACCTGGTTTATAGAATAAATTCAGCATATGCCAGGATAAATGAACTACCCAGAGAGATACATATTAAATTTGTTAGAAGGTCTACCAGGGAGGGAATATTGAGGGCGCAGAGAGAGGGTCCGTTAATTTACCAACAAAAGGAAGTTGCTATCTTGAAGCAGATCCCGAAAAAGATTAGAGAGGTGAGGAGGAAATATTCCTTCTTATCTAAAAAATTGTTTAAACAGGGGATTTGGTTCAAGTGGGCGATGCCAGAAGGGATGTTGGTGTTCTGGGAAGGAGGAAGAGTAAGGATTAAAACAGTTGCTGAGGCGGAAGTCTTTCTTAAAAAACATTCCTTAATCCTGGAGGATGAAACTGGAGGAGCAGAGGGGGCCACGGCCTCGCCCACTGGGGGTCAGGGAGGAGAACAAGAAGATACAATTGCTAAGAGACTTAGATCTAAAAAATGACTTTTTTAATGCAGTATAACTTTTGTTTGGATGTTTGTACACGATTGCTAGCATAGAATTTATAACGATATATGCACTCCTATTCACCTTGTAGTATTACTGAAATATGTATTATCTATGTTTTATCAAGAAGCCCCAGAGGGGGCCAACGATCTCGACGTGAAAGTTCTCAAAATATTTCCTTATTTCACCTTACCCTACCCTATTCGAAAAAATTGTAAAACTCAATAAAACTTTTTCAATATAAAAAAATATAGTAATAGCGTGTGTTATAGTACGAAGGTAAATATTAGAAGCTTAGTTAGTCTGAACATTAATTATCCATATATAATTTTAAGTTAGATGAATTAAAGATACATAGTTTCCCCATAAATTTTGTATTCCTAATAAAGAATAGCAGAAAAGGAGAAAATGAATTATTTATGATCTAGTTTGATTTCACATTAAACAATTGCAGAATGGATGACATGTTTTGGTCTTTTCCAATATATTCATATGTTGGCAGCCTAGGGTTATTTGTGTAAGGAATGTATTTATAAATCTCAGTCATGTAAAGTAGAAAAAAAAACCTTAAAGGACATCTACGTTACCTTAGTGATAAGTCCATAGAAAAGCCAGCCTACAATGGCACTAGTCAATTATAGTACATCCAAAAAGAAACAGAACATAGAAAAATACATTCTGAGACAAAATGCTCTTTTTATATTTATTTATGGTAGCTCCAAATCCATCCTTGTTTGGCCAAATTGATTCATTTTGCTGCCTGGGGCCATCAGCAATCGTCATCTTCATCCTAAATCAGTGTGAATGAAACCAAAGACTGTTAAGGCACTTAAGGTAATAAAAAGTATTTCTTGATATCCTTGAAAAGGAAAAAGATACCAATAATAACTAAAAACAGGTTTCTGCACTTTTGTAATTTCCAAAATCAGCTGTGACAGATGTTTCATTCTCCCTAGGATACAGCTAACATTGCCAAATAGAGAAATGGATGTTTAGAAACCTCATGCAACCCAAACTTGCCCTAAAACAAAATATTCCCAATTCCTCATAGTAAAAGTTTGAGTGAGAGTCAATTAAGTTCAGAACGCAAGTATTTTGTATATTTGTATATGATTGGAAGGGAGATGGGTCAGGCTATAGAGACTGAAAATAAAATGCCAAAATCATATGTATTACATATGTACACACCGGTGGTGGGGTTAAAAAAATGGTACTACTGGTTCTGTGGGCATGGCTTGGTGGACATGGCTTGGTGGGTGTGGCAACAGAAGGATACTGCAAAATCTCCACTCCCTCCCCACCCCACTAACCTGCTGTCCAGGTGTGTTCTCCTGTGCAAGGCAACAAAAGAAGACCCAGCCGATCAGCTGGGACTTGGGAGGCAGCAAATAGATGGGGGCGGGGCCAGCCAGAGGTGATATTTGCCGATTCTCTGAACTACTCAAAAATTTCCACTACCAGATCTCCAAAACCGGTCAGAACAGGCTGAATACCACCTCCGGTACACACCTGTAGTGTGGCCTAGCATGCGCAGTTAAGGTTGTTACACATTGGAAAAGACATACAGATTTATGAATACATAGAGATTCTCTTATGAGAAAAGAAACAGTATTTTAGATTCTTTAGCTTTTACAGCCACTAGTATTAAAATCTTATATCCCAAAAGTTTCTGCTTCCCAAGGACATAATGAATTGGTTGGATATCCCTGTGATTAGAGCATGGGAACATACATTCCCAGAGGTAATGGTGACCCATCGGTTGAGACCCTCCCTCTCACCCTAGCACAGGACAGACAAAATAAGCAGATGTGATCAATTGGTGTGCAGAACCCATTATTGTGCAAAAAAATTACCCCCCCAAAAAAGATTGTATTTATTTATTTAATTGTCCAATTTATTTAGTCACTCATCTCACAAAACAAGTGATATAATAAGAGCAAAATTCACTTATGATTTATGATGAATGCATTTCAATGCTGATTGTGATCATGATTTATCACTTGTTAATATTGCTGTTTATACAACTTGTTTGTGTGTACACTGAGAGCTTATGCACTGGAGACGAATTCCTTATGTGTCCAAACACACTTGGCCAATAAAGAATTATACTCTATTCTATTCTCCTGCGGAACTTATTTGCATCATTTATTAAATAGGAATTTTAGTAATGAGGCCAGGATAATAGATGTTGCATCTTCTTAACACATCAAATATGTCTGCTGTTATGAGGACAAAACTCTTGTTTTTAGTCTGCCCACAAAGCCAACCATACAGATAACAACAAATAAACAGAATCGATGGCCTTCCCAATGTTGTTTCGTCTCCTACTCCAAAAGTTTGCACCCCACAGCCATGGCCACTAGCCAGAGATGGGGAGATCTGAGCCTCAGTTTCTGTAGACAACAAGATCTATATTCTGCATTATCATTTAGCACAGGGGTCTCCAACCTTTGCAACTTTATGTCTGAAGGACTTCAGCTGGCTGGAGAAGTCTGGGAGCTGAAGTCCTTCAGACATAAAGTTGCAAAGGTTGGAGACCCCTGATTTAGCAGGAGAGTATGTTTTATATTCATAAATACAAAACAAATGTACTTTTCTTATTTATAAAATCTCTATTTCTCATTGATCAGCAATCCTGAAACTATGTAAAACAAACAAAACAATTTTTTTTTTTTTACATTTTGAAAATTATATTACTGGCCCTTCCCAAATACTATATCTGTAGCACTAGGACTTAGACTTATATATCACTTCACAAGTGCTTTATAGCCCTTTCTAAGTGGTTTAACCAGCATATTGTCCCCAACAATCTTGATCCTCATTTTACTGACTTCGAAAGAATGGAAGAAGGCTGATCAACCTTGAGCCGGTGAGACTCGAATGGCTGGCAGTCAGCAATCAGCAGAATTAGCCTGCAATACTGCATTCTAACCACTGCGCCATCGTGACTCTTACAACTCTACACTTAGAATAGTATAGAACTCTAAACTATTTTGAAATCTCTTAACACAATACCTCAAACTATTAAGCAAAATACTATTTCTTATACGTAGTTCAGTATTATTATTACTTATCACAAAATAATTACTAAAGGATAATATTACTAAATACTACTCTTATTCATTAAAACTGCTTGGTAGCATGGCTTTTACATTCTGCAGCATCAAAAGAAGTATTGTAAAAAGTAAAAAACATCAACAATAATAATGTTAACGATAAGACAAGATAATTTCAGGTTCACATGTGATATGCAGGTAGTGTGAATTTTAAGTGAAGATGTTATCAGACCCAGATGGTGAATTCCATATCTAATCAGTAACATGATTACAATATTTGAATTTTGTAATACAGATAGTCCTCAACTTATGACAACCATTGGAACCAGAATTTTGATGGCAAAGCAAGATAGTTGTTAAGGGAGTTGCACACAATTTTACTATCTTTTTGTTTTTTAACCATAGTTGTTAAGTGGATTACTTAAGTGAATCATGTTGTGATTAAGCAAATATGGCTTTCTCTATTGCCTTTGCTTTTTGGAAGCTAGCTGGGGACATTGCAAAGGCAATTACAGGACCCCAGGATGCTACAACCAATATTGTAAACAGAATTAGAATTAGAATTTATTAAATTTATATACCGCACCTTCTCCCTACTGGGACTCAGGGCGGTGTACAGGCAGGTAAAATTGATAATATAAAACATAAAATACAATTAAAAATACATTAAATAGTTGGCCTGTCCTAAAACCCCTATTAAAACCCGTGCTAAAACAAATTAAAAACTACGCCAGGCCAGCCACACGAAATAAATAGGTCTTCAAGGCGTGACGGAAAAGGCGTAGGTCGGTGATCGTCCGTAGGTCAGGGGGTACTTGCCCAATGCCAAGCTCCTGTGTTTTGATCACAATTGTGAGGATGCTGCAACGCTTGTAAATGTGAGGTTTGATCATAACTTGCATTTTTCAGTTGGTTGTAATTTCAAATGCTCATAAACAAAAAGTTGTAAATCCCAGACCATTTATAGTTTTTTATCATGTCTGTCTCTATAGGATCAAAGGACTCCACCTGATCATAGACTATTTGTACAACTCTAGAGCATAGGGGGGGGGGAAAGGAAATATTAGTGGTAAGCTATTAACAAGGGGTAGATCCATATTTTGTATGGCCAGAGATCAAAAATCTAGAGCTTGATATCTCCTACAAAAAACAGAATAACAGTTGGATGTTGGAGATCTTCTAGTTCAACTCCCTGCTCAGGCAGGAAACCCTATACTATTTCAGACAAATGTCCAATATCTTTTTAAAAACTTCCAGTGTTGGAGCATTCACAACTTCTGGAGGAAAAATGTGTGAAGTACCAAGCTTAAAGAAAACCTCTCCCCATAGTTTTGGAGAAACCCTGTTAAACAGTGGAGACTCAAGTAGACAATCTCATATCTACAACTACCTTACTTATCTCTGTATTGGCCACTGTGCCTGGAAAGCCAAAAGACAAAGAGTCTTATAGATAAGACATGGCATCACCATATGGAAACTCCATCTTTAGACAGATCCGCTTTTGGGTTGTTGTAGAGGATTGTTTGTTTGTTTAAAAGGCATGGGCTTTCATGAGGTGCAACTCACTTCAGCAGATGCATAGAGTGGCTAAGGTTTGGAGACCTTATGTCTTTTAAATATAGGTATCAGCTGGAAAAGGTGCTATATGGTTCCTTTTTTGCCACTTGGGCTAAGAAACTTCTTCTAAAACTGTTGATGATCACCACCTCATTTAAGATTCAGGAGGCATCAGGCAGACTTCCACAGGTGTGCTGTGGCAATTTAGTTCTCGCTAATGAACAGCGATATTACAGCACCAGCAAAATATGATTTACATTTTTTCAATAAAAATGTCACTGGAAGTCCAGTCTCCCCGTGTTAGTATTTGAAGCCACTGCTATCAGCCTACACTTTGGAGATTAATTAAAGTGAAAGATGACAGCATTTGGGAGAGGAAACCACATTGTACGCTCAGCCGAAATGACCTTTAACAAGTGCTGTTCTTTAGTTGGACTGGGTCATTACTCGAGATTACAAAATGATTTTTTACAAAAAGGCTTCATAAGTATGTAGGCTTAATCCAAAATCATTTCACTACATTTTCAAAACTCATGGTTTCTCTGAAGCAGGGTTTTTCAACCTTAACAACTTTAAGAAACATGGACGTCAACTCCCAGAATTCCTTAGCCAGCCAGCCATTCTATGCTGGCTGGAGAATTCGGGGAATTGATGTCCACATGTCTTAAATTTGTTATCTCTCTGCCTTCACACATGAAGATTGAATAGGACAAGGGAGATGCTACGGAGAAAATTTTGAAATATATTTAAAATAAAAATCAGAGGTTTTGTATTTTAGACATTTGAAATTTGGGAGAATGTAATTTTCCCTGGATTCTTCCCATGTTATGTACTTGTAGAAGAGGAGAGTTCAAATTTTTCCATACCAAAGTCTGCTTTTGATCTTGACTGATACTCCAAACAGCAGTGGGCAAAGTAAAGGACAAAAGTTGAATTTGATTTCATTTACATTTAAATGGTTAAGGGAACTACTTTCCAGTCATGTACCATATTTTTCGGAGTATAAGACACACCTTTTTTCCTCTAAAAAGAAGCTGAAAATCTGGGTGCATCTTATACATCGAATACAGCGTTTTTTGCCTCCTGAAACCCCACCCCTTCACCAAAATGACCACACGCATACCCTTATGGAGGCTTCCAGAGAGCTCCTGGGGGCTGGGGAGGGCAGAAAGAGCAAAAAACAGGGCGTGTTTGCTCCCCCCAGCCCCCAGCAGCACTCTATAAGCCTCCATAAGGCTATGCATGCAATTTTTTTGACCAAAAACGGCCCATTTTCCTGATAAATGTGCTGGTTTTTTGCTCGTTTTTGACACCCCCCCAAGAGCACTCTGTAAGCCCCCCCAAGGCTAGTCATGCTTTTTATTTGAAGAAAAACGGGCCCATTTTCGCGAAAAACGGGCGCTTTGGGGGAGGTTTACAAAGTGCAAAAAGGGTTTTCTTTCCCTTTTGGAAAGCTGTTTTTCCCCCCTCCTTTCGGAAGCTGTTTAGTTAGAGTGATTGATGAGAATTACGTTGGTCAAGTACTGTGCCTGCAGAAACAAAGATTTGTTCCAAAGGTGGTCAGTGATTTCCTTCTCCAGCACATGGGTAAATACACCTGGAAACATCTACATACCTACCTACCTACTCTCTCTCTCTCTCTCCCTATCTAGTGCATTTCTCTCTGTCTCTCTCTCAATTTCTCTCTCCCTATCTACACTCTCTCTTCCTACCTATCTACTGTATTTATCCCCCCCTCTATATACCTACCTACTCTCTCTCTCTCCCTACTTATCTACTGTATTTTTCTCTCTATTTCTCTCTCTATCCCTCTACCTATCTACACTCTCTCTGTTCCTACCTACCTACTGTATTTCTCTATCTCCCCCTTTATCTACCTATATACCTATCTACCTACTCTCTCTCCCCCCTATCTACTGTATTTCTCTATTTCTCTCTATCCCTCTACCTACCTACATATCTACACTCTCCCTCCCTCCCTCCATACTGTATTTCTCTCTCTCCCCCTCCCTCCTTCTACCTACCTACCTACCTACCAACCTACATACTCTCTCTCTTCCGACCTACTGTATTTCTCTCTCTTTCTCTCCCTCTCTATCCCTCTATCTACCTACATACTTTAAAAAAAAATATGCCTCTTCAAAACCTGGGTGTGTCTTATACTCCGGTGCATCTTATACTCCGAATAATATGGTAATTGCTTTCATAGAATGTTAACATTATAAAACTAGAAAGGCCCTTTTTCAGTCACAGCAGGAATGTAAATCAAGACTTTTGTGAAAATGACATTCCAACCTCGTGAAAACATACCCAGTAAACGAGACCACAATAATCTGTTGTAACTGGTTTCACTCTTGAAGTGCTCTTACTGTGGAAACCATTTGCCTAATGTTCAACCAGAATGTTCTTTTCTGTAACTTAAGCATACTATATTTTTTTCTAATCCTTTCAATTATTTCATTCAATGGAGTTTAGTTTTCAGTTCCTTGTCCAATCGCATTTGCATTGCCCATTTCTTGACCTGTTCAGTTTGTATGAATCTTTCTGAAACTATGGAGCTGAAGAGGCACAGTGGTTCACTTGTAAGGCTGGGTGATGGTCTCTGCTTCAGCGCTTCAAGGTCTAGCACCGTGTGGTGCAGTGAGGTCAGCTTCTGTCTACCTAGCGGTTCAAAATCATGTTTTAATGAGAGTAGATAAATAGGTACCACTTCGGTGGGAACACGAGCCAGCACTTCGTGCGGTGGTTAGAATCCTGCCAACACTGAACCTTCCCATTTATGATGCCCATTAGCAAGGCAGCTTCCATAGAGGGAGAAGACCCTTTGTTGTTGTTGCAGGAAAAGCAGTTCTTTCTTTCTGGTACGAAGCTAGCTCGCCCTCTTGTGGCATACTGTGGGAAGTGCACAAGCATGAACCTAACGGAATAAGACTGTTATTTTTCAGCCAAATCATTTTCTAAAAGTATTTTAAATATCTTTCTCCAGAATTCTGTTTACCGAGTTGCCATCCAAAGTTTCAATTAAATAACAGTTCAGAACATAATGAACTGAAAAAAATCACACTTTGAAGTGAGATAAGAATATAGCAAGGATGGTGAGAGAATTAAAAAGGTACAGTAGAAACAGAACCAGATGCTGGCTACTGAAATTTGGCCAGCTTTTGAGAAAAATGCAAAATGGGAACTTATGGAAATCAATGTACATTTTGTACTGGTGAGTCATTATTCCTGCTACTTGATAGGATACTTGTCAGTAGGGGTAATGCGAAAATAGAATTCTTTATTGGCCAAGTGTGATTGGATACACAAGGAATTTGTCTTTGGTACATATGCTCTCAGTGTACATAAAAAGGCAAGATATATTCGTCAAGAATCATAATGTACAACACTTAATGATAGTCATAGGGTACAAATAAGCAATCAGGAAACAATCAATATCAATAGAAATCGTAAGGATACAAGCTTCAAAGTTACAGTCCTGCAGTCACAAGTGGGAGGAGAGGGGTAATAGGAACGACGAGAAGACTAATAGTAATAGAAATGCAGCCTTAGTTAATGATTTGACAGTGGTGAGGGAATTATTTGTTTAGCAGAGTGACGGCGTTCAGGAAAAAACTATTCTTATGTCTAGTTGTCTTGGTGTGCAGTGCTATATAGCATCGTTTTGAGGGTAGGAGTTGAAACAATTTATGTCCAGGATATTTTCACCGTAAAGGTAGGTACAGAGACTTGGGTAGCAGATTTAGATGGAATTATTCCATTGAAATTCCATTACCAAAATAGATTGTCTTCCAGTAAAGAGTCAATTTGTTTTGGAAAACACCATTTTAAGAAGGGCTGAGAGGCTGTAACTGGCTGAAACTTATTTCAATGTATTTCTGGTGGATATGGATTTTCTTGGCTGTGTATTCAATTCCATATTGATCACACTTAGCATATTCTTAGTTTTGTTTTGCTTTATATGCTGGAAATAAGATTTACACCATTTGTACAAGCCAGGATTTTATTTAAAATGGAAATGGGGGCTTCCTTTCCTTCAGAGGTGCGTCTCAATTGTTTACGGTATGTTTTTAAGCAATATGCCTTTCGAACAAAGTTATTTAAGACGATTGGGAGAAAGGACATACATTAAATATTTGTATATTAAAGACTGGGTACAATATAATTTAATTAAAGCAAAGTCATAACACATTCAAGAATACTTAGACTAGAAATCTGCCTTAATGCAACATTGAAAGCTGAGAAAATAGAACTGTACATCATGAATTAAGACAAAGGAGTAAAAACTAGTATAAGTGGGAATGCAGGTAAGATGTTCAGGCCCATTTATTTATTTAATTTTAAAATACCCACTTTTATTACTGGATAAGTAACTCAAGGCAGTGAACATACATAGTTCATTGATAATTGTTTTGATTTATTATTCTAAAGTAGTTGCTTTGATGTGTGTTTGTTTTTGCTTGGGGACAAAGTGCGCAAGGCAAAATAGCAGCATTTAACCTAGCAGCCCATACATTATCCCATCTTTATATATTTATTTATTTATTTAATTTATTGGATTTCTACACCGCCCCCTCTCCCCAAGGGGACTCTCCCCAAGGGACTCTATATATTATAGAGGGGAATTAGGAGAAATTTCCTAACAGTAAGAACAATTAACCTCTGGAACAGCTTGCCTCCAGCAGTTGTGAATGCCCCAACCCTGGAAGTCTTTAAAAAGATGTTAGACAGCCATTTGTCTGAAATGGTATAAGGTTCCTGCCCATGCAGGGGGTTGGACTAGAAGACCTACAAGGTCCCTTCCAACTCTGCTATTGTATTGTATTGTATAGTGGCTTTAGCATTTACAACATACAGCCATAATGTCTTTTTTCTTTCATTATCAGAGGATCAATAGATGATGAATGAGAATGTCTGTGAGTGTGCATGTATGTTTACACACACACACACAAAATGTAAGTTGCACCACCAGCCTACATACCTTAAAGTCTTTATGGAACTTTATTCATTTCTCCAGACTGCTTCCACAGCCAACACATGAGCCAACACAAAAGATCATACCAGTCATGGGGTCCTTTCCGCCCACATAGTAGAGCCAGTAGAATCTTTTATGGAATTATTAAATGCATTGGAAAAGACCTTGCGGATAAAAGCGGCTTACCGCTCTAAACAGTGAAGGAATCCACTACAGTACTATAGTTTCTTTGACAGTCTGAAAACATCCATCAAAGATCTCCCTGTCTCCCAAGGCAGTCTGCTTCTTTGCTAAATAACTCTTTATGGTTAGGAATATATTCCAGGTGTCCAACCAAGATCTGTTACTTTATAGTTAAAATCCAGTGTTTTTTCTTGTCATTGGCAACATCTCTATAGAAACCACAATCCATTAGATGTATGAATGCAGCTGTCATGAATCCCCACTCTTTTCCTGCAGATAAATATACTCAGGTTCACCATTCATCCATAGGAGGCCCCGTATATATCTTCAGTACTTTTTTCTGGACATTTTATCACACATTAAAAATGGATGCTTCTTAAAACATCCACCTTTCTTAACTCCTAGTATTGCCCTTAGGCAGTCCTTGACTTTGCTAAGCAAGACAGTTGTTAAGTGAATTTCCATTTTATAACCTTTCTTCCCACAGTTAAGTGAATCTGAAGTTGCTAAGTTAATAACATAGTTATTAAGTAAATCTGGCTTCCCCATTGACTTATCAGAAGGTTGCAAGAGGTCATCATACCTAACCTCAGGACATCATAGTATCAGTTGCCAAGTGTCTGATTTTTGATTACCTATCCATGGAGATGCTGCAATGGTTGCAAGTTGAAAGCAATCATAAGTCACTTTTTTTCAGTGCCGTTGTAACTTTGAATGCTCACTATACGAATGGTTGTATATGGAGGACTACCTGTACTGCTCTTTTTTTTGATAATAGGTCTAAAAATGGCTGCCAGGCTTTTCACTTTTGTTAGTTTATTAGGTACAATAATTCGACTTCTCTTGTTGCCAACTGCTTGGCTGCAATCCTGACAGCTGAGCCACGTTCCTGTACTCATTTAATAGCTATTTATCATTCAGTAATCTGCCCATTTTCGAGAAGGAATGAAGTTACGTGTTCCAGAAATTAGAAAAAATTGAAAGTTGACCTTTATTAAGTGGGTTAATTGTCACTATCACAGCATGTATGAAATTAATGACCAAAAAGTAGAATTTCTGAGTTTCAAAAGAGTAGGTTAATATCCAAAAAAAGGAGAAACTCTGACCTTTTTGACACATGTCGGAAGAAACAGCTACCTTAATAAATTACTAAACCATCACTACCATACAATCACTTAAATTAATTGCTGTAAGACACCCTGCTCTACTTTAGACATTAACAATTATTCTCGAGACTTCTCAGCAGCTAAGTTTTGGAAGGCAGTGCCATTTTTTCAACTGTATTGCCCAATACAGAAATCTATTTCATTTATTAGGGATAAGATTAAGAATACTCAATAAAAGGCACAGGAGAAAAAATTAAAAGGGGCATATTTAAGACTCCAATGGTTAATTTCATAAGCAACCCAAACAGAAAGTACAAATTAATGTATCATTGGCAGCAACATGGCTTTAAATACAAATTACTATTTCTTCATCAGGAATAAAGGAGGGAATTCTAAAACACAAAATTCTATATTTAGGCTGCTTCATTTGCCTATTTCACTGTCAGCATATATATTGAATTTATACACTTTTCCTAGGAGGATTTGATTTCTGTGTAGGAAATATTATTCAAATGGATTTTAAAAGCTATAACCTT
The DNA here is from genome assembly GCA_039707465.1 of Rhabdophis nuchalis. Classification (NCBI taxonomy): domain Eukaryota; kingdom Metazoa; phylum Chordata; class Lepidosauria; order Squamata; family Natricidae; genus Rhabdophis; species Rhabdophis nuchalis. The sequence continues at coordinate 59,380,356 of CM077643.1, read as the reverse complement.
AATGAATATTCTCTGGTGTTTGTCAAGCTGTTGTTTTAAATAGCTGCTGGCTTTCCTTTTTTCACCTGTTTTTCTTACCTTATTTGTATCACATTAATACTTTGTGTACCTTTTGTAAAACAATTGGGCATTAATTAACAGCATCCCAAAAGGAAGTATTTAACATCTGGCTATTCCTTGTTACGTAAATTCATAAGAAACAAAGATAAACATGTTTTCAAATAAGCAGCACTGCAATGATATTACAGAAACAAGGGAAAACACCGAGAAAGCTGAATTCAAAAATCTTATAATACATTTGCAAGACACAAATTTACAAGTGAAATATGATTCAAAATCAAAACAAAGTAAAGACTGTATGTTTAAATGGATCACGGTGATGCCATAATGAGAATTTCAATGGGAAAATAACAAATTTACCTCAAACACTATAGTAAAAAAAAAACCTGGTACAAAATGTTTTGCTGCTGATATTTCACTTGAGACTTGATTGCTAAAAGGAGTAATTCCTTTTCTGAAAAATTCTGGAAATGTAATGCACAGATTCGATTCATTTTACCCTATATACTGGCAATTATACAAACCTCAAGATTATAAATAATCAACTGTAGAATGAGACATATTCTGAAAATTGCATCCTCAGTCCATCCAAATAGATATGTTTTAAAAATTAAATTTCACTAAAACCTACATTTCTTGACTTAGCTTTGTATATTTTGATAGCTGCAATGTTTTTTTAATTGAAAAATATATTTGATCCCATGTAATAATACTAACCAAACAGTGGGAACTTACTTTAATGTCTAAAATAATTTCGTATTTAAAAAGTAAATCTGATGTAGAATTACATGCTACATTAGATTTACTTTGGAAATCCAAATTTTATATTTGGAAATCATTTTGAGACTAGAGTTTTTACATGCAATTTTACATTCAAAATTCAGGTTTTAGAATGATTTGAATTGTGTTACTGCAGTTTAATAGACAGACTTTAACTAGAAAATTGATATAAAGTGTCTTGTAATATTATAATTACTTTATTCATACTTACTTTATTCATACTTTTATACCGCCGTCTCTCCCAAATGGGACTCAGGGCGGTGCACAGGAATAAGAAAATAAAAATATAAATATACAAACACCAAATAAGTTTAAAATTAAATTAAATAAATTTGGCCCGTGCTAAAACTTAATTTAAAAACCCAGCTAAAAAATTCAATAATATACATAGCTATGTCAGGCCGGCCGCATGGAAGAAGTGTGTTTTAAGTGCTTGACGGAAGAGGCGAAGGTCCGTGATTGTGCGGAGGTCGGGGGGTAGGTCATTCCAGAGGGCTGGGCCAGCCAGAGAAGGCTCTTCCCCTGGGGGCCGCCAGCCGGCACTGTCTGGCGGACAGCAACCTGAGGAGGCCCACCCTGTGGGAGCGGACAGGCCGGGTGGAAGTAAGTGGCAGGAGGCGGTCCTGCAAGTAGCCAGGTCCTATGCCATGGAGCGCTTTAAAGATGGTCACTAAGATCTTGAAGCGCACCCGGAAAGCCACAGGCAGCCAGTGCAGCTCGCACAGGAGAGGTGTTATATGGGAGTATCTAGAGACTCCCAAAATCCCCCGCGCGGCCGCATTCTGCACTAACTGAAGCCTCCGGGTGCACCTCAAGGGAAGCCCCATGTAGAGATAATGATATAGCAGTTACTATATGTCAAATTAAATTTCCATTTGCTTATATTTTAGTTTATATTTTTATCTGTGATACCTATCTTTTACACTTGTAATTGTATTATCCATTTTCTGTGTATCATAAATAAATAAATTTTCAACCTGAAGGAAAAAGTAATTAAACTTTGATTTCTGCAGTAGAACTGTCTTAAGAAAGTGAGCAAAGTCTTGAGCACTATTTCTAAGTCATTGTTTTCTCCTTTTGGACCAAGACAGAATTACTAATTTACAAAGACAGTCTTTAGCTCACTGGCATTGTTCTCTACATCTGGCTATTGTACAAGGGGAAACTTCTATTTAGTATCTGCCTCTCTGAAATTATTTCATGTTTGTAAGACACTTTATGAATGCATTACTGTGGCCATATTTTGAGTATGACATATGCATCCCAACTGAAATTAGATACAGAAGTTTTTCATACAAACTTAAATTCCTGTATTTCTTCTTCATTGGTTGACTTGACTGGAGTTGTTTGGAGATGTAGACAAAAATATCTGGAGCATATCAAGATGGGAGGCTTCTTTGAAATGTCTAGAACATGGGTGTCAAGCTCAATCGCGTCACGTGACATATTGTGATGTTTTTTTGTCTTTGCAAAACTAGGGTAGGTGTGGCCTGTGTGTGACGCATCCAGCTGGCAGGCCGCCAGTTTGACAGGCCTGATCTAGAACATTTATTCAGAGCAAGCTTTTGAATAAAGAATGATTACTGGTCTTTATTTCTCATTTTAGGTTGTTATTATAGACTAAATTTACAGTATTTTTTTTTCTTTTGCAATTGCTATACTTTGCCGACAAACACCCCCCCCCCCCCCCACACACACACACAATTATAAACCTGACAGTCTACAGTTTACCTGTGAACATTCATTCTGTAAAGTGTCCTTTTTCTCTTCCTGGTTGGAAATTCTTGGATTTGTAATGCCAACTTACCGGTATATGAGACATCAAAATGGGGAAAGCCCAATGTTTAGTCTTGGCCAACAATATCTATCTATGATATGTATATATCTAGTTTCATGAATTTCATAATATTCCAGTGCTGTGACCAAAACTGCAGGAGTTGGCAAGATTGAATCACTGGTTTTCAACTGATGGTAAACTTATTACAAATAGGGCTCAGAAGATAAGCAGATGACAAGGTCAGCCACTAAGATTTTAAATCAGTATTTAAGTTATCATAAATGACATTTGTATAATAAAATGCCTGTAAATACATTTACTTCTAGAAAAGTTGTTATGTTACCAACATGACAGAACCCACAACTGAATTACCAGTATTTCTTATTTGAATGGTAGGGTTTAAGGTACTAAAGTAATCAAGAAAAGAAAATGCAGTATGCCATTTAGTTGAATGGTAGTTCTGGTGTCTGTATCTATGGAGTTTTCTTGAGTATTATAGAATTTATTTGCCATTATTATTTATTATAACTATTAATAACCCATTGGTATCAAAGCTGCAATTCCCAGCTGGTATAGTTTGCTTAATTTCAAAGTTTCAAATTATTGTCAAGAAATAATATACCATAGATGTATCCATGAGTTATTAAGAGTTGAGCTCTACTGGCTTTTATGTTTATATAAATATAAAATTAATTATCTTTTTTATTTTTTATTAATTATTTTAGCTAATTAAGACAATAGAAATTATAACAGGCTTGATATGTGCTTTTTTATGAAGGTACACATCATACAACATGCCGTATTTTTCGGAGTATAAAACACACCTTTCCCCCCCCCCCCCAAAATAGGCTGAAAATCTGAGTGCATCTTATACACTGAATACAGCATTTTTTGCCTCCCAAAACCCTACCTCCTTCACCAAAATGGTCGTACATAGATTGTAAGAGGCTTTCAGAGAGCTCCTAAAGGCTGGGAAGGGGAGAAATGAGCAAAAAACAGCCCTTTTTTTTTTTGCTCAATTTTGCCTCTTCAGTGCTCAGGAGCACCCTATAAGCTTCCTAAAAGCTATCCATGCTCTTTTTTAAAAAAAACAAAGGGCCTGTTTTCACGAAAAATGGGCCATTTTTGGGAGGTTTGCAGAGTGCAAAAACTTTTTTTTTTAAATTGCCACTTTAAAACCTTGATGCGTCTTATACTCCAGTGCATCTTATACTCTGAAAAATACAGTAATTAAAAGTATTATTTATCCAATCCTGGTGCCACTTTTTAACTAGCAGCCTTAAACAAAGATTTTTTGGAAGACATTTGAAGAATACATATTTTCTGAGGTTTGGCAGAAAGACTCTGATATTAAAACTCGTAGAAAGGGATAGGGAATGTGACCAAATTAATTCTTCTGGAAATCTGTAGCATTTTCCCAACACTTAATTATTAGAACTTGTGGTTTTATTTTAAAGAAAAATAAAGGACTAAATATAGGGCACAGTAATACAGTTGCTCTATGACTTGGTATATACCTTGGATATGTTTAGGAAAGACACCATCATGTAATGCCTTGTTTTTTTTATTTTCCGGAACAGATAATCCATAGTTTATAAATAGAATTACAAAGTACCCCAGCTTTATCAGATCTGAGAACATGGTTTTCTTTGAATTGCTATGATTAAGCTGAAAGATTCACCAAATTAAAAAATAAGGCTGGAACCCAGCACCATTAAACAAGATCTATTGAAAATCCATATGGGATAGAAATAATGATGCATGATGATAATTATTAAGTACATGAATCCATTTATATTGGCCTGGAATCCAATGATGGTTCTAGTTCAGGAAAATACTGTCAGCAGCATCACTTTTTTCGCTACAGTATTGCTTCCATCACCTATACAGTATTGCTTCCATCACCTATACTCTTATCAGTTCAGAAAATAGATCACTGCATCATTTGAAATAATAATGATAATTTATTCCATGTATACACTGCTTGAATCCCAGAAGCTGGGAATTGCCTCTGAAGACTGTCAAAAACCACAATTATGGACCAGGAAACTGGTCCACATTGATAACTACTGTATGAACAAATAATGAAAATACATACTCAACTGCACTGGCTTCTGGACTTGATTGAAGACAATAGGCAATATTTAATCAAACTCCAAATTTGCTAGGTGAGTATTGTATAGCAATATTGTCTCCTGTATCAAGTATCTCCTTCTCAAGTAACAACAGCTGACTTGTAAGTACCATGTTCTTTATGAATTCAGAAAGAATGGTGTTTATGATGGAGCTCATTTCATGATGTTTATTACATAATCATCTTTAGAAAGCTAAACCATATATATAGGGGATAGGAATGAGTGTGCATTCCTATCCCCTATATATGTGTGTGTGTGTGTTGAAATATGAAGAATAAAAAGTAAGAAGAATATAAAATATATATTCTTTAAAAACAGCTTGTTCAGTCTTGAAACAAGCATATCTCTGGGAAATGGGAGTACATGAAAAATGAAATTTCTTCTCCGTAATCTTTGTTTTATTATACTATTGTTATAGTTTCACATTTGATATTTAATTTGTGTACCACCTAAGACCAAATCAGCTACTGTGAAATAAAACTATGGGTAATGTGCAATAAAATATGTAATAATTTCACACAAACGTTTCTGTAAGATGATTCATACAAAGTAAAAAATTTGCATATATTTGTTTATTTTGGCTTCTGCTAATCTTAGGAAAATACATGGAGTTATATTCATTATAACTGAATTTCCAAACTCATACACTAAAGAGTCAATTCTTCTTTCTTTCTTTCAGAGACTAAGCAAAGATTTTATGAGCTTACTTGATAAAACTGCTCCTATATCCTTTGAAGACCATTTCAAAGCAGTGAAGGACAAAATATTAATTCTGCTTAAAATTGCACAAGTTAGAAATATAACTCAAAGAATATGCATTAAAATTGTGATGTTTCAATTTCAGATTTTTTGCTTTGGGGTTCCAGGGCTTGGCCTATTCTGTCTGGGACCTTAAAAATTACATTTTTAAAACATAAAGTGACAAGGGTGCACTCAAAAATATACCAAAATTAGAAGCATTTTGACATATTAAAAAACTGCTCCATTCATCTCTGCAGTTAAACACTGCTGATTATTTGTGGATGTCAAAACTCTAGACTGTACTCCAAAAGAACAGACTTTAAAAATCCACAAAGCCAAAAATATTTCTACATATTAGAAATTTGCAAAATGTATTTTTGGGGGATGGAACATTCTAAGATACAGAAAATATTTCCATTTTTCTTCTGGACCAGGGTAATTTGTGTATTCCGGGTGTGATCTAGCAGTCATCTGAAAATAAAATCTCCTTTAACTCCCCTAAAACTGCAAGCAGAAATTTAGAATTAGTGTACAATTTAGTATGTTAAGCCATGCAGCATTAATGAAAAGTAGCAGACACTTTAGTAAGGCTTCACTTTAATAATTTTCTTAGTCAAAAGTGTTGCTCTGAAAATCTCTACTTATCTGAAAATCTGAAAAAGTTGGGGAGCAATTCACTTTGAACAACACAGTTTAAAGGCATGGGCTGAATGATCCACTTTCACTTTTTTTCTTCACCAAATATAACAGTGCCATTTCAAAATAAAAGTTACACCTTAAAAATAAAGTGGAGGATGTACCACAGTTGCAAACTTTGATTTGGGGGGGGGGGGGGGGGGGAGAGGAGGGGCAAAGAAGGAGAATGAAACTTCTCATACAGTAAAACAAACCACAAAATAAATCAACATTCTTAAAAACCACTATAATTGGAATAAAATAGGTATTCTTACTGATATTTCAAACCTAATAAAAATAAGATTGCCACATTACTGTTTAGGGAGCAACATATCTGACTCTTTCCTAGCTTTTCAATCTTGATATCCATTCCCTATTCTCTTCGGCTTTCAGTTTTTAGCAAAAGCAAATGCTATCACTTCCTTGGGCAACAAGCTTTGAATTTTAAAAGTCAGAATGAACAGAACAGAAAAGCAGCAGATGAGGTTGACCTCTTCCCTAGGAAGTATATGGATTTTCTCAACCAAGGACTGCACAATGTTCCAATGGTATATTTTCTCTTGCCCTATTCCTGGATTCCAAAAGCAAGATGGCAATCTTAATAGAAAAGGGATGCTAAATCTTTTAAATAACTTAAAACTTTTTTTTTTGTTAAAAAGCACCCCTCATTCCTCTGCAGAAAGAAATGTTAAGAAAACACCAATGTAAATTACTGTTCAAGGAGGAGAATAAGAACACCTGCTAGTTTTCCATGTCACAATAAAATCAGAATGATTTAGAGCTATTCCTTAACCTCATCGGTACTGTCTGAAGAAGATTCTTTGGTATCCTCAGTCTCTCTGCTTCTTTCTTCTTGATTTAGCTTTTCATTTTCCAATTTGGTCCTATTAAGCAAAGAATTGTCCCCATTCACAAATCCATTTGCTTCTGCCCCAATGCTTTCCTCAATCTTTAGATCCTGTGGCTCCTCTGTCTCTTCATCCAAATTTCTCAGGACAATTGGGAGGCTCGAGTCTGCCACAGTGTTCTCCAGCAAGGCAACATTACTTTCTTCATATCTGGGAAGGGGTGCTTCTTCTGCCATTTGTTTGCTATAGTAGGCTCGATTAGCAGCAGCACTTTTTATTGCTTTTTCCAAAATTTCTTTTTCTCCCAAACGCAATTTAATAGCCATAGTTGCGTTACGGGTAAGGTCTTGTGTTTCCAAAATGAATTTGTCATCCTAAGGAAACAAGTGGAATAACAAGCATGAAGCTGTTAGCTCAACCTTAGGCACAAAACCAGACACCAGATTTATATAGCAATGACATCAGGTGGAGAGGGTTCTTCTTTGTGGCTCGGAGAAAAAAGTAGATCCCCGATTCTAAAACCTTACAACCCCAAAAGTGGATCTTTGGAAACATAACTGAATATTGCAGTTGTCTTTGATTGTTTATACTGTATTGCAATTAGGAATGAACAAGGGGAAGTCACGATATAAAAGCAGAATATAGATACATTGTTCCAGGTGTTCTGGACAAGTGAGAATCGGTACAGTATTTAATGAAAGAAGATAACATTCAGAATCTTGGGAGTTAGCAGAGTTCTAAAAAAAATGAATGTTTGAAATGCCAAAGATGTGTTTCTATGTGCCTAAAGGAAAGCTTCAGGGTAATAGCAATAGCAAATATATAGTCTATATATATAGAGAGAGATTTATATACCTTTTACGGTGCTTTACAGGCCTCTCTAAGCAGTTTACAGAGTCAGCATATTCCTCCCAACAATTTGGGTTTTTATTTTACTGACATTGGAAGGATGAAAGGCTGGTTCAACCTTGAGATGTTCAGAATTGAACTCCTGAAGTGAGCAGTGAGTTAGCCTACAATACTGCATTCTAACCACAGCACCACCATAGCTCTGAGTGGGTCTGAAAAGTGGCGATCAAGCATATATTTTCAAAACTTTCTCTATCCCTGTCATCCAGCAATGTGAAAGAAGCAGTAAGAGACCCAAAATTTTAAATATAGCTTGTAAAGGGGCTGGGTCATATTGTCATGAACAGTATGTATGTATGTATGTATGTATGTATGTATGTATGTATGTATGTATGTATGTATGTATTTATTTATTTATTTATTTATTTTTTACACTTATATACCGCTCTATCTCCCAAAAGGGACTTAGGGCGGTGCACAGAGGAATAAAAGTAGTAAAACACAATGACAATATAAAAAGTTAAAAATAGATTAAATACTAGATCTGTGCTAAAAACTTATGGTTAAAAGCAAGTAAAAATATTATAAAATTATTATAAAATTGGGACTGTGTCGTTAAAACTATGCTAGGCCAGCGGCATGAAATAGATATGTTTTTAGGGTCCGACGGAAGAGGAGTAGGTCCGTGATGGTACGAAGGTCAGGGGGCAGGTCGTTCCAGAGGGCAGGGCCTGCCACAGAGAAGGCTCTCCCCCTGGGGGTCGCCAGCCGGCATTGTCCGGCAGACAGCACCCTGAGGAGGCCCTCTCTGTGGGAGCGAACAGATCGGAGGGAGGTATGTGGTAGGAGGCGGTCCTGCAAATAGCCATGCGCAGAAAGCTAGCTTCTGTTCCCCTTAATTATGATTCAAACCAACTCAGAATATATTTTTTAAAATTTAAGATGTAAGAAACCATTGCATTTTGCAACATCTCCCTTACATGAAAATACATATTTAAAAATAACTTAGGTACATAAGAAGAGATGCAGTAGTAGTTTCTGGAAATATAAAGAACCACAAGAATGCAAAGCTTTTAAAACGCACATCACTGATATTTGGAATTAAACCTAAGAAATTGTAAAGTTTATAAACGTATGAAATTTCAAGCTTTTAAAGTCTTACTTGAACAGTAGTCTTGTAGGTTTTCAAGAGGAGAGATGCCCTGGCTTCCAGGAAAGTCCAAAGTTTCACCTCATTGTCCCAGCTCACTGGAAATTCTGAATTACCAAGGGTGAAGATTCTGTCAATGGTATGTTCCCCTATCAAGTGTTCTTTCAGCTCATCTACAAAGGATAAAATTCTGTCAGCAAATGCTTCACTTATTCTGGCCATCAACCAGGATAATAATTGACCATTAGTAAAGAATCTGTATTCAAAGTTGATGCTCTAAAATAAAACAATTCACGTTTTGCCTTTATTACAAGACTGAACAAAATATATCAGATCAAGGGCTCCACCCTGCTTTTGTGGATGAAGCTGTTTTCCTCTCTTTATTATTTTTACATGTTATTATTACTCATTTTTATTTCATTCTATTATTTAAAAGATTTATTAATTTGCTACTTTAACATTTATAAAGTGTTGGGGCTGGGGGGGGGTGGGACACAGATTGGTAAGAGAATTCCTTGCAAGTCAAGTGCAGGATTTTCCTTTATCAGTAGAGGGAGCAATGATACCAAGACTCTTTTTTGCAGGGTTACATGGAAAATATTTTTCTCTTTTTTTAACTAGGAAACAAGCAAGTGAAAGAATAATTTCATTTTGTATCTTAAAATTTCTCCTTGAGAAGAATGAGAAAAAATGCTGCAATGGGATGGGGATTTTTTTTAAAGAGATTCGATGCCTCTAGAGGTCTTAAGCCATTTCAGCCTCCAAGTCTAAAAAATTGCACAAAAAATTGTGACAAACCTCAGCTAAGTCTGTGAAGCCTATTTGAAGAGATATGAATTATTTCTCCTTTTCTTACCTGTCTCCCCTGCATCCTAAAGTCACACTGTCACAATATAGTGGCAAAATAACTAACTGGGGGGCATATTAAGTTTATTTACAATCAAAGACCAAAACATTAAACAAAGCAGTCAGATAAAATCAAACCAAAGAAAAGGACAAAAGAGGAAATTAACAGAATTGTAAACCACCCTAGAAGAGAAAAATCAGCCAAAGGTAAATCCAAAGCCTATTTATATCTCTCAAACAAAATTAAACGATTGCTCTAGATATTTCTGTAGGTCTTTCCGCTAACAAATATGCAATATTTGTCTCATAAGAACATCCCAGGCAGGAAGTTACTAATTCAGAGCATTATATTTGATAAAAGGGATATAGAGCGGATAACAACAAAAAAGTGTAAGATTAACTTGACAAAACAACAAAGAATTTACCAACATTATAACAAAAAGATGGATGAGAATAAAAGCTATTCAAGCTATCTTCCAGATTTTAAAGTAGATCTTTTAATTATAATCCAACCAATTATTAAATAATTATTTAATAATAAAGCTTAATATCAAATAAGTAGGAAGCCTATGTATAGGCGTATGGGAGGTTTTGTAAGCAGACAATTATTTTATTTTGCTTTAATGGACTATTAAGCTAGTGGCCTAATAATATTTGTTTTAAAATAGGCGCTTGAAGGGTAAGCCTCTCTTAATCCTATTTTATTATTACTTAAGAAAAAAAATCAGATGCCAGTGCTTATAAAGTTCTTTTTTACCTTCAGTCATACAAAATACTCTAAGAAAAGCCAGTAGTTGAGCAGAGATTGGAGGCTCCGTTGAATGCAAAGCAAAAACACTGGAACTAATAAAATAAAGAATGAGTCAGTCTATGATGATTATTTAATATAGAAAGCCTTAATTTATAATATAACCTGAAAATAAGCCCTCCCCTGAAAATAAGCCCTCCCCAAAAATATTACAACACAACAGCAGCCATGAGCTGACCACGCTCGCCGCCTCCTGCACCCCAAAAATAGTAAGACCTCCACGAAAATAAGGCAAGTGCTTATTTCGGGGGTCAAAAGAAAATAAGACCCTGTCTTATTTTTGGGGAAACATGGTATTACTTATAATGAGGATTACAAGGGATCAACTCAATTTCAGATCATTAAACAAGCTATTCCAAAACTCTTCCACATAAAAGTTACACAATTTCTCTTCCAGAATAAGTTAATTATTTTATGTAACTTGATAGTTGTTTCAAATCGAATTTTCAATCTACACTATGTTATAACATACTATCACTAACCATGAAACATATAGAATAGATCCTATTCGATTTATTTGGGGATCCAATGCCCCCTAAAAAACAAATAAACAATGTCTGCATAACACACAATAATCTGCTCAAACATGAAAAATATTGGCAGCACTAATGTTAAAAATAATACCATGACCGCATTATATTTCTACTGAACAGAAGTAAAAAGTAAAGTGGGCAAACTGGGCCATGTCCCATACCCTCAGATAATTTATTTGTGCATAGATGTATAAATAAAATATATAATAAGTAAACATGGCATAGTATGCAATGTAAAATAAATTATATGATGGCTATTTTAGCATCTATTAACAATATCTGAAAGTTCATTAATCAATGTTCTATTGGGTTTTCAAGCTTACAATACTTTAAGACAAAAGTAGTCTTTCTTAATTTTACTTACGTTGGGATTCCAGCACGAGCTAAGACTTCTGCCTTCATAGCATACAGCCTGTCACTTTTACTTACTCCAAGCTTTATTTTCACTCTGTCATGTGAATTATTATCAAAGAAAAATCCACTGTGGATCACAAATTCAGCATTTGACCGAGTGCCATAAAAAATGTAAATCTAAAAAGATGAAAAGAGAAGGAACAGAAAAACAGCTTAGCATCAAATCTTGGAATGACAATTGGCACTTTAGACAAATAACCTCACTGCCCCAAACTACAGTACAAAGGAGCACAAATGAGTAAAAATACTGTATTTCAACAAAGTACAACACAAATTTTCCACAAATTGATTGCACTCAAACATTTCACATTGCTCAAAGCCTCAATATATTTCTGCACTGGATTAATACATATAGATCATTAATGCTCAATTGATTCTTTTGAACTGAAAGCAATGCTGGAATTTGTCACATGTAAGGATAGTCTTTTTCTGACTTCTGAATATGAGCTGATAAGAAATGTGATATAAGATAATCAAATAATAGATTAAACAGAAACAATGGCTTACTGCTTTGGACAAATAAAAATATTGCATATTGTGCCTCACTTGAAATGCTGATGCACAAGCATGAAGGCTATTCTGTAAGGCTACTTCTTGGAGAAAATCTACTGTGCAAAATCATTAAACTTTACAGAGAGAAGTACAATGTTCTTGAAGTTTCAAATATGCAATATAATATTTATTTCTATTAATATACATTGTAGCTATTATGATGGCCCTTTATAATAAATTTTAAGAAATTCTCTCCTCAAGTAACATAACACAGAAGTATGTATGGGCTTGTTTGAATGGCCAGAAAAAGCATGAACATTCAGAAATAAGGACAGCAGATATATTGGAGAAAAAAAAGAGAAATTTTGGGTGCAAAATGCAAAAATTACTTGAAGAGGGGGGATGCAAGCATTATGGTAAAGTAATGAGATTTTTCTTGAAGCTATAAAGGCAAAACCATGCCCAACGGAAGAGAAAAATATTTTTTTCAAAAACAAGAGGAAAAGATGTCAAATAGCCACTTCAACAAAGTAGTGTAAAAGATAATGAAACTGAAGAGGGGATAGAACCTAAGAAAATATGGGTGCCTCTGGAAAAGAGCAGCCCCACACTCTGCTTAATTGGAGAGTTTGTCTCATAAAACGAAAACAAGTATTTATAGTGGGTGGCAAGACACAGAAGAAAACTTCCATTCTTGGAACTGAAAAACAGCTGAAAGGCTGAAGAAAAAATGTCTGTAAACTCAAAGTAACCAGTGATGAGATGGGGTGGGGTAGGGTGAGAAAGAGAGAAAGCCCATTTGCAAGAAAATCTGATCTCTGTCAAATATGAAAGGCTAGCTCAAATGGCTACCCTACAAATATTTTATTATGGGCATCACTGATCTCCTGCAAGAGCTTCAATCATTCTGAAATGTTTCTTGTACTATCTCTGAAGACTATCGAAATCATGTGGTAAGTTTCTCATGACCACTGGACATCCTGCTCAAGAAATATGTCCTTGATGATTTACTCTTCAGAAATTTTTCTAATTTTCCAAGTGCAAAGCTGAAGCCAGCTCAGATTTGGGTGCCATACACGGTAACTCACTGCCCTGAGTCCCGCAAGGGAGAAGGGCGGTATACAAATTCAATAAACATTAACATTAACATTAACTGTACATCTGGGCAACATGGCAGGTATCCCCTCCTCTTTCTTCCCTAGAGGTCATGGTGATGCTGACACTATGTTCCAAAAGCAGCAGAAGAAATGTCTGTTGTTATAGTTAGAAAACAAGTCAACTTCCCAATTTTCTGAGATATGCTGGAATAGTTTCTGAGTGTAATATTTACTCACCCTGCTCTAGGCTTTGCAAATTCATGTTGCAGCCTGCAACATGTTTATTGACCTCTTTATGCATGCTGATGTAAGGGACAAAGTATTTTCATTCAGATGGTTAGACATAACCATAATGAAGTCCTCTGGCCTGATTTCTCTTTTGGTTATTCATGTAAACTTTGTTGAGATGCCTGCTCATGTTAGCGGGACATCACTTGAACTAGTGTTCCAGGATACTTACAACACACGCGGCTCTTGGCCCCCTTGAGTGTGGCTCTTCCACTGCGCCCCTCACATTCCTTGTCTTCCGGCCGCAGCCCCACTCCGTGGAAAACTTAGGCACGTGCCGTACAATTACAGCCCAGAGCAGGACCAAAGCCCCTCTCCCAACTGGCTCTTCCTTGCTCAGAGGGCTTTGGAAGGAAGCTTCTGCAGTCTCCGAGGCTGTAATTGTATTATTGTGCATGCGCACCTATGTTTTCCGGGAAGAAGAGGAACGCGAGGGGGATTTCCCCCCCCCCCCCCGCGGATGGGCTCCCAGACCAGCGGAGCCTCGTCCTTCTTTTTAGCCATTTTGCACCCAAGGAAAGTCGGAACAAGGCTTGCCAGCCACATTTCACCTCCACTGACTTTGAAGTCTTTCTCTTGCGCCGGTGGTCACCCCTTCAACCTCCCACCCATTGGGAAAGCGTGATGGTCCTCCTGCCTGGCAGCTGCTTGCCCACCCCCCCAAATAGCGTGGAGACTGAGGAAAGGGAGAGAGAAGGGAGCTGCAGCAGGGAAGGAGTCTCTGGTAGCCACAGCAGCAGAAGCGGTGGTGGCTGGAGCACAACCCTGGGCTGCCAGCTCCGGGTCTCCCTTCCCCGAGCATGTCCTGTTACTGCTGGCACTGGCGGGGCTTTTGCCATCGCTGCTACTCTCCATTCACGGCAGCAGCAGGAACAGCAGCAATGGCAAGAGCCCCGCCGCCCAGCTGCAACCACCACGGGACATGCTCGGGGAAGGGAGAAATGGAGCTGGCTGCCCAGGGTTGCGCTCCAGCCACTGGCAGAGGCGGATCTGCTGCTGCTGCTGCAGTCACCAGAGACTCCTTCCCCACCACCGCACTCATGGGAAAGGAGGAAAGGGCACCCGACTCCACAAAATGGACAGGAGAGATGAGCAGCAGCAGCTGCTGCAAATTAGGAGGCGGGGGGGAGGGCGGGAGGGACTGGTTCATGCTGGCGATCGTCCTGGCCATCATTGTGGCCAAGCTGGAGGTGACCTTTAGGGTAAAGGGGGATAAGTCTCCCAGAGTCTTTCCAGCTTTCCCTGCCCCTTCCTTTCACACCCAGACTCTCTGGTTTGCAAGTAAAGAATAGAATAGAATAGAATAATTTAATTTATAGACCGCTCCTCTCCCCGTAGGGACTCGGAGCGGTGCACAGGGAAAACTAAAACCACAATACAATAAATATACAAATATAATTAAGAACAAATTAAATCTGGGCCTGTGCTAAAATCCCCTTAACATGCTAAAATACCCAATTAAAACAGCTAGACCCTGTAGAGAGAGGCTACCCAAGGCCGGCCAAATGGAAAAAATGAGTTTTTAATTTCAGACGGAAGGAGCGGAAGTCCGTGGTTGTTCTGATGTCGGGGGGAAGGTCGTTCCAGAGGGCTGGGCCCGCCACAGAGAGAGCCCTTCCCCTGGGCGTCGCCCGCTGACAGAGTCTAGTGGACGGCACCCGGAGAAGTCCCTCTCTGTGGGAGCGAATCGGCCGTGAGGATGTATGAGGCAGGATCCGATCCCGCAGATAGCTAAAGAAAGAAATATGCAGGAACCGAATACCCCCCCCTCCCCCCGCGGATGGGCTCCCAGACCAGCGGAGCCTCGCCCTTCTTTTTAGCCAGGAGATCTTTAACCAGGCGACCTTCGGCTGCTGCACAAGCCCTCGGGCACGCTCTGCCTTCTTCTCTCTGATAGCTGCTGGTTAAAAAGAAGGATGAGGCTCTGCTGGCCCTGAGTCCCCCCACGGGGGGAGGGATCCTCCTTGCGTTCCTTGTCTTCCCGGATCGGCTGGTAAGGGGACAGAAAAGGTTGTTCTCCACTTCTGGCTTCAATATCTCTTTCCACCTTCTTTTGTTGAGCCTGCAATTAAGGTTCTTTTTTTTTTTTTGTCTTAGGAAAGATCGCCTGGTTAAAAAAAAGGACGAGGCTCTGCTGGTCCAGAACCCATCCGCTGGTTGGGAGGGAGAGACACACAGAAAAGAGACACAAAGAGAGAAAGAGACACACGCACACAGAGTGACAGACAGAGAGGAAGGGATGTGAGAGAGACAGAGGGAAGGAGGGAGGGAGACACACACACACACACACACACAGACAGACAGACAGACAGAATGAGAGAGAGACAGAGGAAGGGAGGAGAGACACAGAGAGAGAATGACAGAGAGAGACAGAGGAGGGGAGGGGAGACACAGAGAGACAGACAGACAGACACAGAGAGAGAATGATAGAGAGACAGCTAGGAAGGGAGGGGATAGAGACAGAGATAGAGAGGGAGGGAGGAGAGAGAGACAGAGAGACAGACAGACACAGAGAGAATGACAGAGAGAGACAGAGAGGGGGGGAGGAAGGGAGAGAGAGAGAAAGAGAAAGAAAAGAAAAGAAAAAGTGGGACAGAGAAAGGAAAGAAAGAGAACTTATGACCCCAATTGAGCCCAAAATTTTGGTTGCTAAGCAAGAGCATCGTTAAGTGAGTTTCACCACATTTTCCAAGTTGGCCACACCCACATGGTCACATGACTGCTGAGCCTCTCCCACAAAATAGGCCACACCTTCTTCTGGCTCTCAAAAGAAATTTCAATCATTGTATTGTTGATATTTGGCTCTGTTGACCAATGGGTTTGCCCACCACTGAGTTAAAATAACATTCTACATATATTGTCCATCAATGGAAACCTAATCAGATAATGCATTATGCATACTGTATATGTGTATTGCTATGATCTGTAAATGTCCCAGCACTATAGCCGCAATTTTGGTGAAAAATCAGGGAACAACGCTAGTTGAAGGGAATTCTTTTGAACGAACAGTGGCTGTAGTAGTAGTTAAATATGAGAAATATCTTTACATACTAGCCTGATAATGAAAGTAAGCTTTCAATAAGTCCATTGGTGCCAAGAGGCCATCTGGTATAAGGCCCGTGCTATTGATTTCAGTGTTTCCACCTTTTTTATTTGATAAAGCTGTTCTCCAATCTACTTTTTTGGTTGCTGGAGATCATCCATGAAATAATCTATCATTAACTCAGATTGCCAAAACATTCAGGTATTTAGGTTCTGAATGTATCTCTCAGAACAAATGTTCAGAATGTTTAGGTTCTAATATATCTCTCAGAACAACGAACAACTCTAAAGCAGAAACTGCTGCCACTTCTTTTGCTAAAATAATTGCTTCAGCATTATTTATTTATTTATTTATTTATTTATTTGCTTGCTCCTCACCTAGGTGTTTGAAAAAATCCCTCTTAAGAAGTAGATACAACTGTCTTGTATATAATGTTGTGATGGAATAGTTACAGATTACTGCTTAAATTTGTTCTTTTCATTCCTTTCTGACTAGTTCAGAGAAGAATTGTAAGAATAGCACTTCCTGCCCATAGGGTGCTTCCTCTGGAAATTCTTTGCACCTCAGGGAATAAGTTACTAGAATTTTAATAATTCTTATAGATTTATACAGATGTGCCAGATAAAACTGATCCAAAGGCCTGTATCATGACATACTGTATAGTCCAGGGAGTATCGGCCCCTGATAATTTGCCCTCCTCCCCCTGAAATTCTATTGTCATTAGGATATTTGAAATTACATCATTCATTCTGCCTTTGATGACATTCTCTAATTCAGTTTAGGAATTTAGAGAAGATGAAACTGCAGCTATGAACGATTGTCACATAGTTGTCATTTAAATTGCAGACAAGGCAATTTAAACTTCTGTCCACTTCTTCTGTCTCTATTTCTTACTGCAGTTGCATCTCTCTCGTTCCTTCCTTCTGCCCTTGTGGACATGCCCTGAGGTGCAGCAGCAGCAGCAGCAGCAAAAGAAGAAGAAGGAAAGAGGGGAAAATAGAAGGAAGGAAAGGTACCTGAAGTAGTGAAGGATCTAGTGACAAAGTCAGAACCCTTTAAATAGATGCTCATTTCAGGAGAAATTACTCATCTTTTTATTTGAGGAAACCATATCCCCAGATATATCTATGTCCTATTGCAGCTACGCCTTTCAGAGAAAAAACCTGGTGGTTTGTGACATTCACAATACTGAGTAATGTTTTTTCATGATGTGTTAATAAGCCTATTATATTCTTATATATCTAAGCTTAATAAACAGATCCTCATACTACTTTGCCAAGAAATCCATGAATTAATAGTCAACATGTATTTCTGGACATTATGAATCTAAGAAATACTACAGCTGAATGACTAAAACAGATACTGATCTGTGTTATGTGTTATATATTCTCCTTTGGAATTGTTTACATTATTTTATTTCGCATAGCACTATTTCTGCTTCAAGTCAGGAAAACTTCTCACTCAAAATGTTTTTATTTACTAAATAAAAACATTCATTTACATTGACTTTTTTCCCTTCAAAGTAGCTAGACATATGTTTCTACATCAAAAATGTAAATATTTAACCATCTGGACACAAAGTTACCTGTTCACCAGCTTTAAAATCTTGAAGTGCCACACATTCACAACGATCATCTTTTAAATTGTAGCCTGTAGTAATCTAGATCATGGATTTAAAAAGATATAAAAAATCATTAGCACCTTAGGATTTGCTGTATTTTTACATTTAATTTTTATTGTAGTAAACAAAACATCTGAAAAACTGGAAAATTCAGTACAAGAGTTAGCAAAGCACAGAAACAAATATGATGCATATTTTTTTGATAAATCTTCTTTAAAAAAACCCACATAAAATCACATAAAATCTTTCAAAATACCCAACCATTGCCAAAAAATACTATATAATTCTATCCATATTACTTTTGTAATAAAGAACATACCATTTCTAAAGAAAAAAATAATAAATGTATAAAGTTTAAATAATTAACTGTACTTAATTAAAGAAATGTATTTCAGAATCTACAGTTGTTTATGGCTAATAAAAAAAGAAAGAAGGCAACATAAGGCTTATTTTATTAAACTATGGTATATTAAGCATCTTCTCTAACATCTTGACATTTTGTTTCCAATAGAAAGGCCATTAATAAAGGTGTAGTGGCAATTATTTTCATCAAGATGATGCAGAGGAGAATTGGAAAACACTATTCTGCGGAGAGGATATCTTTTGACTTTCTCACTCTCAGCTGTTTTTATTTCTGCTTGCCATTATGGAAAATCCTATGTAACTTGGAGAATTAGGGTCCTTTAGTATATTTTCTTTTCTCCTCTACCTTTTTTTTCTGCTTTTTATGTCATGTCTTTAATTAGTGTAAAGCTGTGTGGAAGAGGACAGTATTTTATCCTGAAAGAGAGGTTACAAATCTTTACTGATAAATCAATAAGAGACTGTACGTAACCTTCCTTGTATTCATTTTTAGTTTACAAGCATGATAAAATAAAAAATGGTTGCAAGAATTGGGTATATTTGGCTTAGTGAAAAGAAGGATTCGGGGTGACATGATAGCAGTGTTCCAATATCTAAAAGGCTGCCACAAAGAGGGCATCAAGCTACTCCCCAAAGCGCGTGAAGGCAGGACAAAAAGCAATGGATGGAAACTAATCATGGAGAAATTTCCTGACAGAACAATTAATCAGTGGAACAACTTGCCTCCACAAGTTGTGGGCGATCCAACATTGGAGATTTTTAATTTAGTATTATTTAGTATTTATTAGATTTGTATACCGCACCTTCTCCCTTTCGGGACTCAGGGTGGTGTATAGGCAGCGATAAAAATCAATAATACAAAACATAAAATATATTAAAATATATTACATAATTAGCCGTTTAGGGTTATTTTTAGTCCCTAAAACCCCTGCCAAAAACCCCTACTAAAACAGTTTAAAACTACGACAGGCCGGCCGCACGAAATAAATAGGTCTTCAAGGCCCGACGGAAGAGGCGTAGGTCCGTGGTCGTCCGTAGGTCATTCCAGAGGGCAGGAGCTGCCACAGAGAAGGCTCTCCCCCTAGGGGTCGCCAGCCGACATTGCCTGGCCGACGGCACCCTGAGGAGGCCCTCTCTGTGGGAGCGCACTGGTCAGTGGGAGGTGTTTGGCAGCAGGTGGCAGTCTTGCAAATAGCCAGGTCCCTTGTCATGGAGTGCTTTGAAGATGGTCACTAATATCTTGAAGCGCACCCGGAAAGCCACAGGCAGCCAGTGCAGCTCACGCAGGAGAGGTGTCACATGGGAGTGCCTAGATGCTTCCAAAATCCCCCGCGTGGCTGCATTCTGAACCAACTGGAGCCTCCAGGTGCACCTCAAGGGAAGCCCCATGTAGAGCGTGTTGCAATAGTCCAGGCGGGAGATAATGAGGGCTTGAGTGACCGTGCGTCACGATCCAGAAAGGAGCGCATCTGGCGTATCAGGTGAACCTGATAAAAAAAGCCCCTAGCCACGGCCGTCATATGATCTTACAGAGACAGCCGAGAGTCCAGGAGGATGCCCAGCTTGCGAGCCCTCTCTGTAGGGGCCAATGACTCGCCCCCAATAGCCAGGGAGCTAAACCTGAAGAAAAATCGGTTCGTCATCGGTGGTATTCGTCCATTGGTACGAATTGGCCGCTGACGTGGAAATTGATCTGGCAAGAAATAAAGGCCTTCATGAGATTGAAAGAGAAAGAGAAAGGAAATTCTCCCCCCCTCCCACCCCACGGCGTGATGTCCCAAGAGGAGGAAAGGGAGGGGCCGCTAGCAAACCTGGCACTAACGCTTGTTTCCGGTGTGGGAGGGAGGGGCATTGGGCTAATAACTGCAGAATGAAACCGAAGCCCCGGCCCCTATCATCATCCAAGATGAGGAAAAGCGCCAGGAACCCAGACCTCCACACTAAACAGGCGATGAAGGGAGTGGAGCCACTGGATCTTACCAGCTACCGTCACCAGCCAGGGGAGGAGCCTGATGACTGGGAGAAGGAAACGGAATCTGGCGATGAGAGCTACGGACCGTGGGTGAGTTCCCGATCGGGTCTCATGACCATCCCTCTTAACCTTAGAGCTCCCTCTAGTGGTTGCCACTCCGAATTACTAGCCCTTTTAGATTCTGGCTGCACGCGCTGCCTTATTAGTCAGGACTTAGTAGAGCAGCTTGGGCTTCACCTAAAGACTTTAAAAGTTCCGATTGCATTCTGCCAGATGGATGGATAGGTGGCTGGAGGTGCTCCAGCACGGTTTGTAACAGAACCAATTGAAGTGTTCATTGGCGACCACCACCAGGAGTCCTTAAATTTGATTGTAACCCCTATTGCGGATAACCCAATTAGTTTAGGCTTGCCATGGCTGCGAAAGTGGAACCCTATTATTAACTGGAAGGAGGGTTGGGTACGCATTCCTTCACGTACACCCACCCCTATGGACAACCAAGCTCCACCACCCCTCCCACCCCAGGAAACCGAGACTACACCCCCCCTATCAACTACACCCCCCCTGTGAACAATCAAGCTCCACCACCCTCCCCACCCCAAGAAACCGTAAAGACTGGCCAGGGAGCGGCCATTTTGGAGCATATACCGGGAGAGGAGAAAATTCCTAAAGAATATTAGGACCTTAAAGATGTTTTTAGCGAGAAATCTTCTGACAAACTACCCCCCCACCGTACTGCAGACTGTACCATTGATTTCCTCCCGGGGGTGCAACTCCCAAACCCCGCATTTATTCTATGACTCCAGGAGAAATGATTGAATTACGTAAGTTCATAGACAAGAATTTGGCGAGGGGTTTTATTGAGCCTGCTAGGCCTCGGGTAGCGGCTCCTGTTATGTTCAGAGAGAAGAAAGATGGCCATCTTCGTCTGGTAGTGGACTACAGGAACCTTAACACTATTTGTGCAGAAAATGTCTACCCCCTCCCCCACATGAAAGACATGTTAGCCCATTTGGCGAAGGGTAAGATTTTTACAAAGTTGGATCTCAGAGAGGCTTATTATAGAATCAGAATTAAAGAAGGAGATGAATGGAAAACTGCATTCAACTG
Organism: Rhabdophis nuchalis; assembly: GCA_039707465.1. Classification (NCBI taxonomy): domain Eukaryota; kingdom Metazoa; phylum Chordata; class Lepidosauria; order Squamata; family Natricidae; genus Rhabdophis; species Rhabdophis nuchalis. The sequence goes on along the minus strand of CM077643.1, from coordinate 59,358,754 downwards.
CCCTTTAGGGTGTTTTCAATTTAAGGTTTTGCTGTTTGGCCTACAGGGGGCGCCAGCGGTTTTCATGCAATTGATAAATAAAGTATTGCATCAACACCTGTACAAGGGCGTCATCGTCTATCCTTATATCTTTATTTACATGGAAACACTTGAGGAACATGTGAAGTTGGTCCGCTCCGTTTTGCGCAAATTAAGATCCGCGGAACTTTATGCTAAACTTTCAAAATGTGACTTTCATCAAAATAAGATTGACTATCTAGGTTATCGCATCTCTGCATAGGGCATTGAGATGGATCCTGGGAAAGTTAAAGCCATAACCAAATGGTTATGGTCTCGCACCCATAAACAATTGCAAAGTTTTTTGGGATTTGCCAATTTTTACCGCCAGTTTATCCCGTCATTTGCAAGTATTGCTCTACCTATTACGAACCTACTGAAGACGAAGGGTGATGACAAGCCACGGCCAAGTAAACCTTTGAACTGGACCTGGCTGGGCCAAGAGGGGGGGTTCCCCTTGTTGAAATGTGCCCACCGGATTAACGTGCATTTCATCAGCCACGAGCCCAGGGTCGGGGTGGCAGGTGGCGGTTGTCATAAAGGAGGGTCTGGACCTGAGGGAGACCACTGTGCCGCAGACAGCCGACTGTGAGTCTCTATGTGTGAAGTGGAGTCATGGGAGGCAATTGGGCTTGCTGATTATGTACCTGGCTCCCCGCTACGTATCAGCAGCCCTACCCGAGCTTCTCAATGTGATAGCCGAGATGGCGGTTGATACCCCCAGGCTGTTAGTCATGGGGGATTTCAACCTGCCATCGATAGGCGAGGCATCTGAGACGGCACAGGAGTTCATGGCCTCCATGACGGCCATGGACCTGACCCAGTTAGTTCATGAGCCCACCCACACTAGAGGGCTGGCCAGTGGTTGAGTGATCTGGGTTTAGGGGAAATAGCCATTGAACCCCTGTCATGGTCAGATCACTCTCTCCTTCGGCTGGGCTTTCCAACCGCTGCATCCCACCGTGGGGAGGCAGAACCGGAAGCGGTGAGATGGTTCCGCCCCAGGTGCCTGATGGACCCTGAGAGGTTCCAGATGGAGCTTGGGCCAATACCTGAGACCCTGACCCGCGACTCAACTGAGGACCTAGTGGCTGCATGGAATAGTGCGGCCATGGGGGCCCTGGACCAGGTCATGCCTTTGCGGCCTCTCACCAAGCACCAAACCACCTTGGCTCCCTGGTTTTCCGAGGAGCTGAGGGTGATGAAGCGTCGGAAGAGATGCCTAGAAAGCGGTTGGAGGGCCACCCGCTCCGAGTCTGACCGAACACTGGTAAGGTCGCACTTGAAGACCTACCTAGTGGCAATAGGAGCGGCGAAGCGTAATTATTTCTCCACTCTTATCGCGTCTGCAGATAACCACCCTGCCGCCCTGTTTAGGGTGACCCGCTCCCTTTTTCACCAGAGGGCGTGGGATGCCCCCTTGCAGGGTCGTGTGGAGGAATTTGGGTGTTATCTGCATGATAAAATCGATCAGATTCGGGATGGGTTGCCCTCTGATTGGACTAGTTCAGATGGACTGACCGAGGCAGGTCTTGAGAATGCTATCTGGGAAGAGTTCGATCCTGTGACTCCTGAGGACATGGACAGGATGCTGGGGCGACTGAACGCCACTACATGTTCATTGGACCCATGTCCCTCCTGGTTGGTACTGGCCTCCCGGGAGGTTACACGAGACAGGCTCCAGGGAATTGTCAACGCTTCTTTGAGTGAGGGGTTTCTGCCAGTTGCCTTGAAAGAGGCGGTGGTGAGGCCCCTCCTCAAGAAGCCCTCCCTGGACCCGGCTGTGTTGGCCAACTACCATCCTGTCTCCAACCTCCGATTTCTTGCGAAGGTTGTTGAGAGTGTGGTGGCGCGGCAGCTCCCTCAGCACCTGGAGGAAACTGTCTATCTGGACTTGCGCCAGTCCGGCTTCCGGCCTGGTTACAGCACAGAGACGGCATTGGTCGCATTGGTGGATGATCTCTGGAGGGCTCGGGATAGGGGTTGTTCCTCTATCCTGGTCCTGTTAGATCTCTCAGCGGCTTTTGATACCATCGACCATGGTATCATGCTGCGCCGGCTGGAGGGGCACCGTTTTACGGTGGTTCTCCTCCTACCTCTCCAACCAGTCGCAATTTGTGTTGGCAGGGGGGCAGAAGTCGACGTCGAGGTGCCTCACTTGTGGGGTACCACAGGGGTTGGTCCACTCGCCTCTCCTGGTCAACATCTATATGAAGCCGTTGGGTGAGATCATCTGTGGTTTCATGGTAGAGTTCCACCAGTACGCTGACGATACTCAGTTGTATATCTCTACCCCGGACCACCCCAACGATGCCGTGGAAGTGATGTCCCGGTGTCTGGAGGCCGTGCGAGTCTGGATGGGGAGAAAGACGCTCCGACTCAACCCATCCAAGACTGAGTGGCTGTGGCTTCCGGCGTCACGATATAGCCAGTTAGTTCTCTGGCTATTGGGGGTAAGTCATTGGCCCCTACAGAGAGAGCTCGCAACTTGGGTGTCCTCCTGGACTCTCGGCTTTCTCTAGAAGACCTAATGACAGCTGTGGCCAGGGGGGCTTTTTATCAGGTTCGCCTGATACGCCAGTTGCGCCCCTTTCTGGATCGTGACGCTTTACGCACGGTCACTCAAGCCCTCGTGATCTCCCGTCTGGACTACTGCAACTCTCTCTACATGGGGCTCCCCTTGAGGTGCACTCGGAGGCTCCAGTTAGTTCAGAATGCAGCCACGCGGGGGATTCTGGGAGCGTCTAGATGCTCCCACGTGACACCTCTCCTGCGTGAGCTGCACTGGCTGCCTGTGGCTTTCTGGGTGCGCTTCAAGGTACTAGTAACCACCTTTAAAGCGCTCCATGGCAAAGGACCTGGTTATCTTCAAGACCGCCTCCTGCTACCAAATACCTCCCACCGACCAGTGCGCTCCCACAGAGAGGGCCTCCTCAGGGTGCCGTCAGCCAGGCAATGTCGGCTGGCAACCCCTAGGGGGAGAGCCTTCTCTGTGGCAGCTCCTGCCCTCTGGAATGATCTACCCCCTGACCTACGGACGACCACGGACCTGCGCCTTTTCCGTCGGGCCTTGAAGACCTATTTATTTTGTGTCAAAACTACGCCGGCCTGGCGTAGTTTTAATTGTTTTTAGTAGGGGTTTTAGTAGGGTTTTAGGACAGGCTAATAATTTAATATATTTTTAACGTATTTTATGTTTTATACTATTGATTTTTATCGTTGCCTGTACACCGCCCTTAGTCCCAAAAGGGAGAAGGGCGGTATAAAAATCTAATGAATAATAATAATAACAACAACCAAGGCAGCCCCCCCCCCCCTTACACACACACACACACCTACCTACCTTGTTGCTGTGTGAGGTGAGCACTGCTGGGGAGAAATCAGGGGGAGAGGGAGAAGGCATCCCTAGCAGAAGTTTATTTTCTTCTCCCACTTCCACTGATTTCTCCCCGGCAGTGCTTGCCTCGCGCTGCGGGAAGCAAGGTGGCTCTCAAAGAGAATGAAATGGGCGTAGTGCTCTTCTAACATCCGAGGAAGGAAGAGGAGCCAGGCCGTTGGCTTTTGGAATGAAGCCCACTTTATTTATTTATTTACTTATTTATTTATTTATTTATTTCGGATTTATATAACCGCACCCTCTCCCCAAAGGGACCCGGGGCGGTGCACAGGAAGTTAAAAAACACAACAGTATCACAATATAAATAGTTAAAATCAAATTAAATAAATTATCCCTGTGCTAAAATTTAAAAGGTTAAAACATAATCCCATTCAAACCCAATTAAAACAATTTATTATACAGACTGTAGGCTAGGTAAATAACTTAGGCCAAGCCGGCCTGATGAAACAGGAGTGTCTTTAATTTCTGGCGGAAGGTGCGGAGGTCCGTGGTTGTTCTGAGGTCGGGGGGGTAGGTCGTTCCAGAGGGTTGGGCCCACCACAGAGAAGGCCCTTCCCCTGGGCGTCGCCCGCTGGCATTGCCTAGTGGACGGCACCCGGAGAAGTCCCTCTCTGTGGGAGCGGATCGGCCGCAGGGATGTATGAGGTAGGATACGGTCTCGCAGGTAGCTAGGTCCCGTGCCATGGAGCGCTCTAAAGATGGTAATCAACACCTTGAAGCGCACCCGAAAGACCACAGGTAACCAGTGCAGCTTGCGCAGGAGCGGTGTTACATGGGAATACCTAGACGTTCCCAAGTTCGCCCGCGCAGCTGCATTCTGGACCAGCTGTAGCCTTCGGGTGCACCGCAAGGGGAGCCCCATGTAGAAAGCATTGCAGTAGTCCAGCCGGGATGTCACAAGCGCGTGAGTGACTGTGCGAAGGGCGTCCCGGTCCAATAAAGGACGCAACTGTCGCACCAGGCGTACCTGGTGGAAAGTCCCCCTGGCCACGGCCGTCACATGATCTTGCATAGACAGCCGGGTATCCAGGAGGACGCCTAGGTTGCGTGCCCGGTCCACGGGGGCCAGATGTTCGCCCCCTATGGCCAGTGATGGAATCAACTGGTTGTACCGGGACGCCGGAAACCACAGCCACTCAGTCTTGGATGAGTTGAGTTTGAGTCTGTTGTCTCCCATCCAGATCCGTATGGCTTCCAGACATCGGGACATCACTTCAACGGCATCATTGGGGTGGTTTGGGGTAGAAAAATACAGCTGTGTGTCATCAGCGTAGATGTGGTACTCTACCCCAAAACCACGGAGGATCTCACCCAGCGGCTTCATGTATGTGTTGAACAGGAGCGGCGAGAGGACCGACCCCTGAGGCACCCCACAAGTGAGGGGTCTTGAGGTCGATCTCTGCCCTCCTGCCAACACAAATTGCGAACGGCTGGAGAGGTAGGAGGAGAACCACCGTAAAATGGTGCCCCTCACCCCAACCCCTCCAGCCGATGCAATAGGATACCGTGGTCAATGGTATCAAAAGCCACCGAGAGATCTAACAGGACCAGGATGGAGGAACAACCCCCATCTCTGGCCCTCCAGAGATCATCCACCAACGCGACCAATGCCGTCTCTGTGCTGTGCCCGGGCCGGAAGACGGACTGGCGTGGGTCCAGATAATCAACTTCCTCCAGGTGACGGGGAAACTGTTGTGCCACCACACTCTCAACAACCTTCGCTAGAAAGTGAAGGTTGGAGACTGGACGATAGTTTTCCAATAAAGCTGGGTCCAGGGAAGGCTTCTTGAGGAGGGGTCTCACCATCGCCTCTTTAAGGGAGGCCTTAAAGAGGCCTTCATTCTCTTTTGGAGCAGCCTTGCAAAATGGGGGGTTTTCTGGCATTTTGCAACCGGAGCCAGCCCAGCGCCCTGTGCACATGGGCCACCTGGGAGCCCCGAGGCTTACAACCACCATCTCCTGAAGCAAAAGCAGCCTCCCCCAGCCTCCCAGAGGCCCTCCAGAAGTCGGAAATGGCTTCAGGAAAGCCTCCGAAGCCTGGAGAGGGCAAAAAACGGCCCCAGCGGGCCAACTGGAAGTTCAGAAATGATCCATTTCTGACTTCCAGAGGGTCTCTAAAAGGGCAGGGAAGGCCATTTTTGCCCTCCCCAGGCTTTAGGAAAGCCTCTGGAGCCTGGGTAAGGGGTGCATTGTGCATGTGCGGGGGGTCACGTGCGAATGCGCAGTTGGGTGGGGAATTGAGTGGGCACGCAGGGGGGCACAGTAGCATGCGCGTGTGCAATTCTGGCATGCCATAAAAAAAGGTTCGCCATCACTGGACTATAAGAACTCCAAGGTCCCTTCCATCTCTTTTATTTTATTACAGTACTAAATAAAGCATGGGTTCATTTCTTTTGTCTACTGGTAGAAAGAACAATATGATTAAGAACAATTATCTCGAAGCCAAGCATGTTAACAGTAATGTCTGAGTACAGTCAATGAGATTCACTTTTGAGTAGACATACAGAGGATAGTGATTTTGTTTAGGAAAAATTCTTCCAACTCTAGAAAAGCAATTAATTTTAAAAAAAACCAGACTAAAAAATAGTTATTGGCAATTATCTTATTCCAAAGAGCAACTTTTACACATGGTAGAAAAATTAGGGTCACAAAACTAGAAGAAAATTGATTTCTAGAGATATTACAGTCAGATATGTTTGAATTTTTAGTAAACAATATAGTCTTGGGGATTAAATGAAACTTTGATGTTGAAACAGCCAAGTATATCAAGGAGCAAGCAATGGATTATTTTTATCACTGTATAATTCTAAAGAAACAATAGACCTCCCTTTCTGTGATGGTTATCCTCAAAAGAAATGATTAAATGGCTAAAAATGAGGGCTTATATCAGGGAAGCGGAAATATATCCAGTTCTTGTGACATCTTCAGTCTGTACTGTGTGTACAGCAGTTCTAACCTTTTATTCATAACTTCTGTTCCCTAAGCAGCACCAAGAACTGGAATGGTAGAAAAATGTCAGATTGCAGATTCAGATACATTGGGATAAGCAATTAGATTACTTTGAAGTGAGAACCAAGATTACTATCAGCTGATTATGGAAGGAATCCTTTACTGTGATCTTTTATAAGGCAGGGTCAGTGGTGGGAGTTGTTGCTGGAATCAATATTATTTCAGCTTCTCTTGTACCTTTATTTTGAAACCTCTACATATGAACTATATCCATGGGCACATTGATTTTTACCTGGACTACAATCATGCTTTTTGAATCAGATATAGAACCTACTGGTTTTGACGAAGGTCAGGCTGGAACAACTCCTAATTCTAGACTGCTTTAGCCAGCTCTTTTCTTGTTCTTTGTTGTTGCTCCACAGGACAGAACACTTACAATTTCAATACAATTTCATTTATTTCAGAACTAATATATACTATGTTCTTTTTTGTTGTGTCTTGGATTTTTAATATTAAGAATTATGTTTATATCATTTTGATTTACCGAAGGTACCGTATTTTTCGGAGTATAAGACGCACCCAGGTTTTGAAGAGGCAATTTTTTTAAAAAGTAGGTAGGTAGGTAGGGTTTGCATGCATAGCCTTATGGAGGCTTATAGAGTGCTGCTGGGGGCGGAGAGGGGAAACGGCCTGTTTTATGCTCATTTCTGCCCTCCCCAGCCCCCAGGAGCTGTCTGAAAGCCTCAATAAGGCTATGCATGGCCATTTTGGTGAAGAGGGCAGAGCTTCAGGAGGCCAAAAAAAAATGCTGTATTCGGTGTATAAGATGCACCCAGATTTTCAGCCTCTTTTTAGAGGAAAAAATGTGTGTCTTATACTTTGAAAAATATGGCATGTAGAACTACTGATTTAGTGAGTAAATTAAAATGTTAGACAAACAAGTTCTTCTAAAAACTCTAAAAATGGTGGAATATTTGCCATAGGTCTTTAGTGGGTGGCAATGTAGGCTAAGTTGAAGGGGTGGTAGTAAGGACAAGAGCCCTCTCCTTTTTGTCAGGATCTGGATGATCTTTGGGATAGTTTGCAGGGTTGCTTCTTATTTGTCCTATAGATGAGAGCTAGCAGGTTCTGTGACTGTCAGTGAGGTAAGAACCAACCAAATGCAACCTGTCTGAATTCATATGGGCTGTGGGTAACTAAACTATGTTTATTAGACCAATGGTGACAGCTCAGGCTTTAATTCTATAAATGAGATTCAAGTTAGAGAGCTTCCCTCTTTTAAGTTCTCATTTTTTGTTGGTTGCTTTTGTACTCTCAGATGTCTTTGTTTTGTTTACACCATCTTTTTATGGTTTAGAGGAAGATTGTGTGTGTTTTGGTGCCTTTGAATTAGTGTTGTCTCTGAGCAACAAGTCCAGGCAGTTTCCATGGCAACATTTTTTTCAGGGTTGGGGTGGTGGTTTGCCATTGCCTTTTTTTCTAGGGCTTGGAGATAAGGGGACTGGCCCAAATTCATCCAAGCTGGCTTTATGCCCAAGGCATGTCTAGAACGTTTGGTCTAGCTCAGTATCTTAACCATAATATCAAACTGGCTTTCACTTCTAGCTACATTTATTTATTTTATATTTCTCCAGGATAAAAATTGGTTTATTCTATTTTTAGGTATTGTATTTATTCATGTATATATTTTATGTGTTTTAGTTTTCCCTGTGCACCGCTCCGAGTCCCCTTGGGGAGAGGACGCGGTATATAAAATAAATATATTATTATTATTATTATTATTATTATTATTATTATTATTATTATTATTATTATTATTATTATTATTATTATTATTATTATTATTATTGTGTCCCTATTTCCATGCCTTTTAACACAAAAGATCTTATAAAAAGAAAAGATAAAAACTCCAATATTTCCCTTTTGGGCCACTTAATAATTTGGAGAGTCAGACTAAGTTATCATACCATGATACTACTACTATTAAATTCAGATTGCTCTTTAATAGAAAAATAGAGAGGTCTGTAATGTCATAATAAACTGAAGGACTAATCTAATTTGGATTAGGAAACTGCGGTGGGGTAGTGGTTAGAATGCAATATTGCAGATTAACGCTGCCCATAGCTAGGAGTTTGATTCTAACTGGCTCAAGCTTGAGTCAGCCTTCTATCCTTCCAAGGTTGACAAAATGAGGATCTAGATTTTGGGAGGCATTGTAAACAACACAGAGGGTGCTGTAACGCATTATGGGACAGTATATAAATCTAAGTGCTATTGCTATTATTTCTGCTCAAATGTCTGGAAATTATTTATCTTCTGGTTTCTTTATACATTTTTACTTGTCTCCTGTGTTTATAAGGAATTTCTAGGAAGGATCATTCATAGGTTTAGAACTAGCTGTCATTGCATTTTTAATGATATTTGCTTATATTTGTTTCTTATGATTTCACAGTAAGATATTTCCAGGGTCTCTAAATATCTCCAGCTTGTAATAGACTGCTTGTGACAGACAAGCAAACTCAACCTGAGCAAAACAGAGTTGTCTGGGGCTAGACTTCAGGATTAAGACTAGATTCTTGTTGGGAGTGTACTACTCTCTTTTTAGGCAGTAGGTAACATAAGTGGCAATGGAGGCTTCTATCAGTTTTAGTTCCTCTACTCAGAGAGATGCTTTAGTGACATGTGCTAGCAAGTCAAAATTAAATTATTGTAATTACTATAATGTGCTTTTTGTGAGGCAGTCATTGAAGATGTTCCACAAACTGTAACTCATCCTGAATGTGGCAACACAGGAGGTAAGTGGTACCTTTTAAATGTCCCACATAACTATCATGTTGAAAGAATTTCTTCAGTTGCCAGCTGCTGTCTGAGTCCAATTCAAGAGTGTTTATAATGGTAAAGTTTAAAAATTAAAATTTATTTAACACATTTTTAAATATTTGACAATGTTTTAAAGTTTAAGTGTAGTTTTGTTCTTTTAATTATTTAAATTAAATAATTGCCCAACTGCCCAACTCTAGTGGACTCTGAGCTGCTAATGGAAAATTATTATTGGATTAATCCATGTTAATTAACTTTCATCCAGTGTCCAACCTTTTCTTTGGAGGAGGTTATTGTGGGGATGGTTGGCATGCAGCTTCAGAAGGCCCTGAATGAAGTGAATTATTCGGATCCTTTCAGTTGAGTTCAGGCTGGGGTATAGCACTGAAACAGCATTGATCGTTTGGAGAGCCTGGGATAGGGTGTTGCAATTCTCTTGCATTTTCAGGATCTCTCAGCAACTTTCAATACCATTGACCATGGTGTCTTTCTGGACTGGCTCCAGGGATAGCAGTGGTAGCTCCAAACTACTGTTTTGCAGTGGTTCTCCTTTTTTTTTTAGTGACTGGTGTCAATTGAAGGATGTGGGTGTGGAGAGGCTGAGCCCTAGGTCATTGGAAATGTGGAATACTTCAGGACTCAGGTCTCTCCCCTCGCCTCTTTACTATCTATAAAAAATTGCTTTGTAAGATCATCCAGAGGAACAGGATATGCTGATAATACCCACTCATATCTTTCTACACTGGGCCAGGCAGATGATACAGTTGTAGTGTTGTCTGAGTGCCTGGAAGCTGTGTCTGAATGGGGATGAACCAACTTCAGCTCAACCCGGTCAAGATGGAGTGGGTTTGTCATTTTTTATGCTGGATGGACTTAAACTGATTCACTGCTGGACTCATGGCTCCTGCTTGATGAGCAGATGGCAGTCATAGATAGGAGGGCCTTTGCACAGATTCATCCTATGCACCAACTGCATCCTTTCCTGGACCATCAAGCTATGCTCATGGTTATTAACATCTTAATTATTACAATGTACTTTACATTGGGCTACTCTTGAATACCATTTGGATGTTACAAATGGTCCAGAATGCAGTGGCACACACAGTACTGAATGCCCATAGGTTTACCCATGTTATACCTTTATTAGATGAGCACTGATTTCCAGTTTTCTTATGGGTGTAAGTCAAGTTGGTGGTTGATGGTTATTGGTTATTACTTTTGAAGCACTACATGGCACAGGACCTGGTTATTTGTGGAAATAAGAATATTTGTCCATTCCACTAGATCAGTGATGACAAATCTTTTTTGGCTAGCGTCCCAAAACTGGGGGAACGCAAGGGGTCGTGTGTGGGCATGCCACAATGCTATGCGTGCAACCCAGCATGAATGCACATGCGATTAGTGCTGCCCCCTCCGCTTTTGGCACGCTTTTTTCACCTCCCCAGGTTCCAGAAGCTTTCTAGGAGCCCGGGGAGGGCAAAAACAGCCTCCCCTGATCCCCCGGAGGACCTCTGGAGGCTTCAGGAGCTTCATTGAAACCTCTGGAGCACGAAAAACCAGCCCTACCGGAAAAACCAGAATTTCAAAAATGTAAGGCTGTTTTTCACCCTCCAGAGCCTTTAGGGAAGCCGGTTTGGCCGTAGGGCTGTTTTTCTGCCCTCCTGAGTCTTCAGGGAAGCCTCCTGAAGGTGAAAAATAGCCCTACAAGCAATCCGGAAGTCCATTCCTGAATTTCCGGTTTGCCCGTACAGCCGGTTTTTCGCCCTCCAGAGGCTTCAAAGAAAAACAGCCTCAAAAGATGGTTGAAGTTAGCTGGCCATCACACATATGTGCGCTGGATCTGATAGGGCAATGCCTCGTGTACACCAACAAATGGTTCCTCATGCCACCTGTGGCATGTGGGCCATAGGTTCGCAAACACAGCACTAGATCAATTGAGATGGGCACCCTCCAAGTCCCCTCCATAAATTTTGCTATCTAGTGGGACCATTAATCAGACAAATCTTAGATGAAGAATTGACCATCCATTCTGAGCTTATTTATTTATTTTGCTTTATTTATTTATTTATTTCGAATTTATACCCCGCCCTTCTCCTTGTTAGGACCCAGGGCGGCGCACAGGCATTATTAAAACCACAATAAGAACAGTATAAATCAATTTAAAACATATTAAATTAATTAAAACCCGTGCTAAAACCATTTAAAACCCTACCAAATAGCAATTTATACATAAAAAAGTCAGAATATTTAAAATATTCATATGGCTGCTCATCTTAAGAAACTGTTCACAATAAGAATAAAGCCATTAAATAAAACACTAAAGACTAAAAACCTGAAGTATTTAAACAAAAAATGTGCACTGCAATCATCCCCTTGGGATGCCCCACAGCAGGCTCAGGATACTTTATATCTATACAATCCCATCCCAGCACCACAGTAAAAAGGCAAGATCCGAATGGCCTTCTGATCAGGCTAGTCGGGTGAGAGTCTGTTATAGTTTATTATAATTTCATTCAGTAGAACTAGTTGACTTCTCCATTGTTTCAAGGTATTTTAATTTTATACTTGAGATCTAGGACAGGTTAAACAATGGTCACACTGCAAACAATCTGCATAGTTAGGGATAGAATATTTTTGTATAGAAGTAATAGCATGATATGTTAATGGGCATCTCAAAATATAAAAAGCATAGCTGAACACTTGTATTGTCTACACAGCTACTGCTGATAATATGTGGAATTCTTCTGGTAGATAAAATGCAACATTCATTTGACCTTATTTGCAGCAGAAGAACTTTATTTATCAAAACAGTATTTTTACTGCGGAATTCTACACGAGTTACAGTATTACAGTTCTTCAACAAAAATAATCATTTAGCATATTCTATGACTTTTTAATATCACATTTCCCATTTATCTTAAGCAAAATTACTATTTATTCCTACAACACCTATAATTACCACATAAGATAAAAGAAAGGATAGACCCTTGAGCTTTTATTAAAGAGGCAACATAGGGGAACTATAGTAGATTCACAGATAATCAGTTCTTTATTTCTTGCTGCTATTAAACTAGAACAAGGGGAAAACTAACAAGCCTCCCTCTGTAACCTGGCCCAAAGAAATCAGCTTCTCTGCTGTTGCTTTGAAGCAAAGAAAAAAGGAGACATTTGGGGGGGGATTCATATTCCATATCCCAACAGAATATATAAGAAAATATTAAATATTAAATATTTTCCATTTTGATCCTAAAAGCGGATCAAAATGGAAAAGTTATATAGAAAGAAGGAAACTTTTAAACTGGCATTAAATATACATTAAGAGACAAAAGGCATAGCAATGTGTCGAGATAAAATATTACTAGGCTAAGATGGAAAGGCGTAAAAGTATAGGAAAGGGAAATGTAAAAATGGAGATATATAGGACAACTGTGTTAGAATATTAAATGCAAAAAAGAACATAAAAAAAAAGAAAGAAAAAAGTTTCAAAAGAATTTCAAGTTTCCTTTTAACTTTCTATAGTAAACAACGATAAGACAGTCCTTAGCTCTCCATATTTCGAAAGTTTTCACTCTCAGGCCTTTTAAAACTAGTTTCAACCAAATGATGAACTAATTTCTAACAACAATAAAACAAAGGCAACATGAAGTTATTTTTAATTATTTTAAAGTCATCACTACTAGTTCCTTCACTGTACAACACACTTAAGACAGTTCTCAGTAACAGACGTTTCTCGAATATATTGTATTTAATATTTATTTTTAATAATAAACTTTCATGGGAATACATTCAACTTTCAAAATCTCCAAATCAAGTAAGATATTAAAATATGTTTGTGTTTAATTTGGTTGATATGAAGCAAAATACCTATCCAAAAAATAAGATCCCCGCCTCGAGTCCCTTTGGGGAGAGAGAGCGGGTTCTAAATAAAATTTATTATTATTATTATTATTAAGATGCTAAATAAAGAAATTGTATTTATTCTCAAATGAAACGTGCTTACCAGTCCATTGGTGTGATTACACATGTCCCATAAAGGTATCAAAGCTAATGTAACCCTAGAGCCATCCTCAGCAGGAATCTGGTTTTGTCGAGCCATGACTGAGGAAACTGCCCACCTAACAAGCCAAAAAGAAGTTAGTGACCGTAACTTTTTGTTTTAATACATTTTAAACAATTTAGATATTTTATATATTAAATACCATTATGGATTTATTAAAGCCAAACAACTGTAGAATCCTATCTTTCAAAAATCTAGGAAAACAGGCAGCAGTTAAAAACAAACAACAGTTCATAAAACAGATACTTCCGTGTGTTATAAAATTTCTAGAAGAAAATAGAAAATTAGGAATTATTTTTAGGATATGAGAGGCGTAGAAAGACTGTGAATTAACTTTACTTATAGTGTTATCAATTATGTCACAGTGTCTTTCAAAGAAGTCTCACTTATTTTAACCATTTTTCAGAACATTAAACAGCAACTACAATAAAAATGATTTAAGAGAAATTTTAGAAAGGAACATAACAATGTATTTTAGAAGAAACCATAAATTAATGCTAATTGGTTAGCTAACAAACTTTGAAGATTAAATATAGATGGCTGCAATAATTATACTCTGTGATTTTTAATGCTAAGTATTATGATGGGACCAGGGATTCATGATTAATAACTTGATTATTGGGCGTAGGGAAGGAAACTGAAAACTTAACAACTTAGTTTTTAAATAAAAAGGGAAACAAACCTGTAATCATCATAAGTGAAAGAATCCTTTAATGGCAGTTTGCTGGCATTAGGATGGGTCTGAGAAATAAAAGATTCAGAAGAGAGGTGAACAGAGGGGGGAAGGAAAACAAAACCCCCACAAAAATCAGTCAGCAGAATTTCATTATTTAGCTGCCTAACAGATCCTAACAAGAGCCAAATGAAGCAGGAGGCGTCCAGCCGCGCTACAGAGGGATCATCATGCTATTATGCTCTCATACATCACTGTCAACTTAATTTGTTGTGCCCAGCAGCCGCCATAAATCTGTTTCTTCATATTTCAAAGACTCAAACTCACAGACAATGGCACACAGGAATTTAAGGTAGACTCCTATCTCCAAACTACTGATGAAAAGTTTTCTGCTCTCAGGGTTTTAATTTTTAACTTCGTCACACTGTGTGAGAGTAAATGTATTTTAAACTACTTTTACTGGCTCTGTATCCTATTTTTGAAAAAAATATATAACAGAGAATAGATATATTTCAGACCAAAGACATGAAAAACACTGAAACTATTATAGTCAAATGGGTAGGTGAAGGACAGCGCTACAGCTATTATTAAACAAATCTAATAAGGCAATTACATTTTTTTCCTTAGGGTATTGGTCATACTATATACCAGATCAATAGGACAAGAAAATAATCTTAATAATGATGAGAAGATAAGGATTTTAACCAACTGACTTAAAGGTTCTTCATATCTTATGTTTAAATACATAACATTAAAAGTCATAGAATTTTACCAAATACTTAAAAATGTTCCCCCTCTTGAGTTATTAAGATCCATTAAAAAGTTCATTTTAATATTTCAATTACAATTGAATAAGCAGTCTTCAGAAATTATCAAATGAATAGTTATTTCTACCAGTGGAAATGAGACTTGCATGGACCTATCTTTGCAACATTGTTAAAGCAAGAAGCTCAACACAGCGTGTTTTTTATAGTCTTGATGCATTAGCATCACAAGTGCATGGTAATTTATCATCTCTCACAGTAATGTACTTGCTGGCACTGTGTGCAGGACAGTAGGGGATGAGGTAAAAGTGGCTCAAACCGTAAATCAATTAGAAAACAAAAGCTTGTGCTTAGTGCACAATTTTAGGCAAATTATATATTACAAAAGGCTGCCAATTGGGTGTTATGTCCCAGGTGTCCATTCTCTCTAACCCCTTAAAATTAGCTTTGTGGATGGACTAGCTCTGAAAATCATGTCTCTCAACTATTTTTCAAATCAGTATTCATTTTACATAGAAAATTTCATTGCAAATTTATTTAGGCGTTGGCTATTTTAAGAAATACATATTGCTAAGTTCAGGTACAATGGTTAAAGACACCAAGAGTAGAAACCAGGATGCTATGAGTTCTATTCCTTCTAAACAGCAATATGATCTTGAGCTAGTCGCTGTCTCTCAGCCCTTGGAAGAAGGAAATGGCAAGCTACTTCCAAAAATAATGCCAAGATAACTTCGGGAACTTGTTTAGACAGTTATCAGAAGTTGAGGCACAAAACCAACCAAACAATACAATACAATACAATACAATACAATAGCAGAGTTGGAAGGGACCTTGTAGGTCTTCTAGTCCAACCCCCTGCATGGGCAGGAACCTTATACCATTTCAGACTGTATAATTCTGTATAACAAGAACTGTATAATTTTATTAAAGGTATCTCCAAGTAAATTAGAATGCTCTCATCAATCATATGGGGAGGAGGGGAATCAAAACGAAACATGGAATGAGATGCAATAAATACATAAATACAAGGAAAGCCAGATTTTTAAGATTACTTTCTGATAAAAACATATGTTCAGTTTGCTTCTATTAAAAAGTAGCTAGTTAATGTCAAAACTTTAAATACTTTATTTAATAAGAAGTATATGCCACTGTTTAGAACAGAGGTACTAAACCTTTTTATACCTACTACCCACTTTTGTATCTCTATTAGTAGTAAAATTTTCTAACCACCCACTGGTTCCACCATAATGGTGATTTATAAAGTAGGGAAGTCAATTAAATTTAAAAAAAGGAAAGTGCTTCAGTATTGGACAAAACCCCTACTGCCCACAATGAAAGCTGGTTTGAACGCCCGCTAGTGGGCAGTAGGGACCAGATTGACTACCACTGGTTTAGAATGAAACTTCCAAGATACTATAAGACATGTCTAAAATAAAAGTTGTTGATGAAATTGACATTGCTATTACCCCTATATAGAAGTAGAGGGAGAATGGATTATTATGTATGCTGTCTGGAGAGATATATGAATAAACATGACATTGTGTAACAATAAAAATCAGGTAACAGCAAATACACAACTATAATCAGAAATTAGTTAAAATCATAATGATAGGAAAAATCTTAAGATGCTATTTAAAAACCTCTTAAAAAGCAGGTGTTTTATTGAAAAAAAAAATCACAAACCTGGAAAAAAAGACAGCAATTAACCTTTTAAATAGAAAACATACTAATTTTAAAATTAACAATGTAAGCTTTTTAATGAACTATACATGTGATAAAATGAGTTTTCAACACAGGAAAACTCACAATTACATTTACTTTTTGTAACTTTCAACTAAAAAGTCTTCCTATAAACAATTAAATCGGGATTTATCTGAAGGACAGATGACTAACATGGCTCTGTCTCCATCTACTGACAGGAAGCATATAAAGCAGGATCAGAAACTTTTGTCTTAAAAATGCAAAAGGACAATTTTCTGCTAGGAAAAAATTTTCAGCAATGGTAATTAAACAGATAATTTTACTATATAGAATATAAAAGCATTGACCTTTAAAAGAGTAGCACATGCATCTCTATAAACAGAATATTTATAAAATCCCTTTCTAATTAAAAAAAAGCCATATAACAAGTTATAGAAAATGAAGAAAGAAAAGACATTTAAATATAACATGTTTAATTATCTCATTACAGGTAAAAAATCTTCATATTAACAGAGCAGAACAGGTTTTTTTTTACTTGTGATCAACTAAGGGATTTTAGTTCAAACCATCTCAAAGGCTATTTTTCTCAGGTTGTTTGCAACAGACTAGACCAAATTTACAAACAGCAAATTATATTTTTTGGAAAATAGGCAATAACACTGCAATCTAGCAAATGTTTGAGAACTGCACAGGGGACATGGAACAAAGCCTCCAATAAGGTCTAGAAATCAAAATAAAACTCTTTTTGTTCAAGTGCCCATTTCCTAAGTTATTCTGAATCCAAGATATATATCACTGGGTATCAGGCTCTGGAATATGCACACATTGACCTTGAGAAATGTAATCAAGGTATCAAAGTTCAAATTACATCTGCTCAGTATTCCAATATAAGAGCATATGTCTAGCTCTATATCTAGTTGAACTATGGAATCCTTGGTGCTGTCTGAATTTGGTTGTTTGCTTGCAGATGTTTCATTATCCAACTACCAAGCTCAGAGAGCACCAAGGGCTCCACATTTTCTCAGAATTTTATTTCCTGTTGATAATATACCATCTCACATCAAACTAGATATTAAAAAGGGAATCGACTTTAAAGTTAAAATACCATCCATAGAACAAAAAGTTCCCAAAATTCACATAGAACCAGTATAACTTTTGGAGTTATTCAAAATCCAAGAAAGAAAAAAAGATAAGTTGTGCCTGGTGTTCAAATATATCTGTCCCAGGTTACTATCCTAAGCAGAGTACTGGAATAGTGTGCAATTGCTCATCACATCCAGTAGCATGGTTAGGGGAGTGCCAATCATGAAGAATAGTGAATGGGACAATACAGCACATGATATTTTGCTGGGTTCCACAGTAGGCCAGAGGTGTATGCTCCAGTTAGCTATCAATGATGTAAATGTCCTTGAACAATTGTAGGCTGCTGCCTAGTCAAAACATTTGTAGATATGAAAAATTGAACTCTATGATATGTAGATTGCACCATTTATTTATATAAATAAATTTAATTATAATTTATATAAACTATATAAATTTATATAGTTCATTTTATATTTCTTTTGTAGCTTGCTAAGAGGGAGAAGCAAAATAATCATCTTCATTCCTAGACATGATGAAATCAGCAATTAATATCAAATGATTTCATATTTAATTAAATACCTGTTTCCCTGAAAATAAGACCCTGTCTTAATTTTTTTGCCACCAAAAAAGGCACCAGATCTTCTTTTTGGGGGGGATGTCGTCCACTGATTCATCTCACTTACACACATCAACCACGGCTTTCTTTTCGCTGTCAGTGGCCTTCAGGAAGTTCTTCTGTGGCTGGCAAGGCTTTCCTGAAGGCCTCTGCATCCAATAACAGAGCTCCAGATCGATCCAGAGGTCTGTTATCGGCTGGCCTTGTCAGCTGCAGAAGAAATGGGCCATCAGGGCAGATGTCAGGATGTACAGGGCCTAGCTGCAACTGTCTAAAGGTAAGTAGTAGGCAGCTCCACCACCACCCATTCCCACACTAGCTTAATTTTTACCTGTGTATCCTGAAGTGGGCAGGGTCTTAAGTAGGGCTTATTTTGGGGGTAGGACTTATATTGGGTGCACATGCAAAAATCAAGGTAGGACTTACTTTTGGAGTAGGTCATATTTTCAGGGAAACACGGTACTTGGTTCTACTGTATATGGAAAACAAGAGTGGTCATCCAGATCAGAATGCAAACCCTATTTTGAATATAATTTGAAATTATTTTGGGGGCAAAGATGTGTCTGAATAAGATTATTTTGAGTCCAGAAAATAAGTGAGAAATATATATTATGATTTATAAGATTTATATTTGTCCACTTACCAAATCCAAAACAGTACCAACGAAGTGTAAATGTCCAATATTACATTTTAAGACAACTGATCTTTAATTATTAAATAGTATATAGATTAATACAATATTTTTAAAGCCTTATGCCTATTTTCTGAGACTTTCTAGAGAGATACTTGTACATTTCTAGCAATCTATCGTTCTCTTAATATATCACAGTATAATACAAAATTATACTGTCTCACAGTAAATTTATTTTGTATTTTTGAAAATGCAGTATTTTTAACACGTGCTAGCATATTTTAGCTGAAAAGATCAAGAGAAAAATACTCTGATTAAAAAAAATTGACTTAGAATGCAGTTTCACTTCACAGTCCCTCTGTAAAAATGAAATCTCCCTAACAAACTCTTAATAAAACCTGTCAATATATCTAGAAAGAAAAATGACACAAATGCATTAAGTATTAAATACCCTTGGAAAAAGTCACATATTCCATGAATTTTTGATGTACTATCTTGACATTAATGTAAAACCTTGATATTTATAATTGACAGATATTTAATAAAGTATAGTATATGGCTGCTGCATAGCATGCAAATTTTTCAGGTTGATCAAAAGGAGATAGACACTTATTCAAATGAAGCAACCTGTTGATAAATGGCAAAACTCAGATTAAGTTTGCATAGTCTTAGCTTAAGAAATAATATGCCCATTTTATTTCTGATAACTCTAAATACATGATAAAATTATGCTGCATTTTTAAAACGTGCCAGTAAGAATATTATGGCAATTGTTTAGCTAATAAGTGCATGCTACAATGTTTCAGAGTAGCAATAAAACTATGTAAATGGCTATTTATAAATAAAACTGTTTTGGAAACAAGCTATTTAAAACTCATAGGATAATAAAAATGGTGAACCAAGATTCTCGGATATGCAGTACATAAGCATTTATTCAGAAATCCACAGAGTTCAAAAAAGCTTTTTCTCAATTTGTATATATATGACAGTGTTCTCAAAAGTAATGATTTCAAAATGGATATTCCGTTTTTGTTAGTTGCCTGGAAAATTGGCTCACCTATAAGCTTAAGACCATATTCAGATTATAATTAAAGAGCAAAGTCCAACTTTTCTGTTATTAATGGGAATTTGATCCTAGCACCTAGCACAACCACAACAGTGTGCATGTTGTGTTTCTGTATGACACACAAACGCACACGGCAAAATCACAGAATATATTTAAATATATTTATATTAATATTTAGAAATATTTCGAAGGAACTGGGGAAATCAAATTATCTGCTGTGTAAGAATCCATTATAATGCTCCAAAAAAACAAACCATCTAGCTTCCTGCAAAGAAAAAATCCACTAAATCATGAGGCTACCTGTTGAACAGCTCTTACCATTAGACAATTCTTTCTCGTGTCCAATGAAAATCTAATTTAAACCTATTGGGTTTTTTTTTGTATTTTAGAAAACTCTGAATAACTGTTCCTCAGCTTCTATGTAATAGTCCTTCACATGCTCAAAGACAACTATTATATTTATCTGTAGTTGTCCAAGTACTTTAAACTTATGTCAACAAAGAAAAATGTTTTATTAGATGGAACACTCCAATTATAGCACATTTTCCCCATCGTAATCATAAATTCTTGCATTTATACTCGCATTTCTATTAGTTCTCTTATTTTGATTTAATTAATTTCTGGTGCCATGACAGAAAAACCGGCTGACACTTGTTAACAGACAGGACCAGGAATATACCTTACCTGCAAAGAGACAACAGAGCAGGAACAGACAACCAGAGAGAGACATCCCTCAAGTAACCTAAATCCAAGCATGAAACGCTTTTAAATGTAACTACCAGGACCTTGAAGTGAACCTGGAAGTATACTGGCAATCAAAGCAAGCTCGCAGAGCAGAGGTGTCATATGCACCAAACAATGTTCCTGTTTCTTTACTTCTTGGTTGATGTAAAACCAAATATAGTCGATTCAGTTTTATATTTGTTCATTCTTTGAAGGGCAATATTTCAGCAAAATGTTAGGAAATTTCCTGATAGGGCTATGCTGGGGAGAGTTTATCGTCCAATAGACATCAAGAAACTTCCCAACATTACTTTATCCCTCTTCAAAAGAACTGCAGTTTACTTCAGTATAGAATCATTCTCAATTTTCCAGCTGGACAGGAAATTTTGGACACCATCAACATCACTATTTTGGTTCATTCCTCTGGTTTTTCTATTAGCATGCTCAGTAAACCTTTCACTGCATATTTTAAAATCAAGTGAAATTATTAATGAATGTTGTTCAATAATTTACATGCTTTTTGGCATGACAGCCATGTGTGAATAGTCATGGGTAGACTAGAACATTTAATCTGTTTAAGGTTACCACTGTTAAGACAAAAGAGTGACAGTGCTCCAGTTAAGGAGAGTGAAATAGAGTGGAACTTGTAGTTATTTTTTATTATGACAAGCATGTGCCGCATCAAGTCAGATTGTTTAAGCCAAAAGTATAGAAGACAACTCATTTCTAATTTAGTTAAATTACTAATTTCTAAAAAGCATGTCCCTTAAGTTTAATAATGCTCAAAATATGCGTCTTCTTTTATTATTTCACTCCAGATTTATCAGATTTCTATTGTGCTTTATTTTTATTGAACATTCATAACTGCTGTTGCATCAAGGAGAAAAACATTAAATCCCAACAATACACTCTGTATATATATCTGTGGCATAATATGATTTAACTATTGAGGCACGGAATCTTGAACTACAGATTACATCTCAGTGGGCATAGCTGCCTTCTGGAATGCAACTTAATCTGAGAAATATATACTGTTATTCTGTTTTAGCTGCCAAAATAAAAGCTCATTGGAATCTGTGGCCAGGAGAGGGGTTAAAAACCTCATCTTTTAAAGAAGAGTCTCAATAGACCTTAGTGTTTTGTAGTCAACATAATATTTCTCCCCAGTGTGGTTTAAAAATGTGCAAAAACAATTTCATCTAATATTGGCATATATAGCTTTGAAGCATAGAGTTTTCAGTCAAAGTATTCAGGGAGATGATTTTAATGGAATTGTAAGTCATTAAGAGCATCAAAAATAAATTAAAAGTAGTTATGTTGGCAAGCAGGGTCCAAAATACAGAAAATAATGGTTTCCCAAATGACAAGTTTTATGATTTTCAAAATGGAAAATTCTTATTCAACCAATGAACTTTCCTACTGATACAGAAAAGGGACTTAACAGATGAGGTTGGGAATGCACCATGAAATACAAAATCCAATAAAAGACTTAACAAAATAGATTTAGTTTTTGGCATGGAAAAAATTCACTGTCAAACAAATGTGGGATCCCCTGGCATTTTATCTACAATTGAAGGAGCAAAATCAGAGAACCAGAGATTTCAGGTGAACTCACTCATCTAACTTTTCCTTTAATGTTGTGCTTAAAATTCCAAGCTCCCCAAGATTCTGTGAGTATGCCAACGATTGACTACATCTGTACCCTACAACAGTCAATTTACTCCTGCCACTACAATAGTAAACAGTAAATTTAAAACATCTATGGTAAACTTAAAAATGTAAAATGAAATTTCCTAACAGACGAATAAAACAAAACAAAAAAGATCCTAAACTATTTAAAGTACTCTCCAGGACAGCTCTGTCTTCAATGTGGGATGTACTCAAGGATGACACCAACCTGATATCTACTGGGAAAGTGCCCCAAAGTTTTCTGAGTTATGCTTCTGTTACTTAACAAAAGAAAAGTCAACCACTTTCTTAAGTAGTCTGTTTTCATCCCGAAATATCTGTAACCATTAGGACGTTTTACCCATATTTAAACAAATTCCCTTTCTACCTTTCAGCTCTAATTCTACTCTCTAGAACAGCAGCTCCCAACCTTTTGGGCACCTTTTGAGAGTTTTTTCCATGGATCAGAGGGGGCATTGTTTTGTGTGCTGCCTGCATCATGCAAACGGGGCCTCACTTGTTTGCACGGACTGGTTTCTGGCATGCCGTGCACGGGCTAGTATCAGTCCATGTTTGGGTAACCTTGCTCTAGAATAATGTAAAACAGCTCTTATCAGTATTCTCATCTTCAAGATATGCTTTTCAGTTGTTTTTCATTCAGTAGTTCTTGACTTACAACCATAATTGTGACTAGAATTTCTGTTGCAAGACAATCATTAAGGAAGTCACACCCAATTATGTAATATCTTTTGCTGAAGTCACTAAGGAAATCCAGCTTCATCCATTGACTTTGTTTGTCAGAGGTCTGTTGGAAAGGTTTCAAATGGCAATCACATGACCCAGATGTAGGAGATAGCAGGCACTCCCACAAAAGATCAGAGTCCACTCCCCCCCCCCCGCCTGTGAATTCCACTGGCCCTTATCTAGCATCAATTTGGCTTGACCATTAGTAAAACAATCTTGTATATAGGTAGCATGTAAAAACCTTTAGTGCTTTGTACTCAACTCCGGTTCCTAATTACTTGTGCTGACATTGGGATACTGCAACCAACATTAATACATGCAAGTTTCCAAGCATCTGAATCCTGATCACATGACCATATGGATACTGCAATAATCAGTAACCCATAAGCAACATTTCCAGTGTTGCCTTAACTTTAAATGGTCACTAAACAAAGGTTCATAAGCCATGGACTACATATTCTATTCTTTCTCCCAATCCATCATTCCATCATTCTATATTACTGCATTTTTATATAGAAGATTTATAATTTAGGTATCATATTTAGTTCTCCCTTTTCCCATGTTTGCTCTTTTGTTGAACTGTTATATTTTCATTCCTTTCTTCAATCTGACGCTTGAAAAAGTTTTCATTCTCTTATCATTTATACATTGATGAATGTATTGTTTCTCTAGCTTTTTTCATTTTGACATTTTTGCTCCTCCTCCTCTTCTCCTTTGCAGCAATTCAAACAACACTGGTATTTTAATTTACTACAGCATGTTATTTTCTAGGATGTTATTCTTGAGGTTAGAAAACAATACATCTGGAAATATGTTATTAAAAATATGAAAGAAGAGCTACTATTATTCAATATTTTGATACATTCCCTTTTCATTCTGTCAGAAAATAGGCACAGCTGGGAGGCTGTAGCTCTGCTTTTATATACTAAAGTGCACACAATGATAATATAAGGCAGGAGTTTTTTCTTCCATACAGCTACAATATGCCCACGTGCAGAGAAAGTTAAATCAGGAACTGCTGGGTTTCCTTTAAGACACAACCCAAAATCTCTGTATTCAAAAAGCAAAGAATCTTCACTGTATATGTCTATGAACTGTATGGTTCCCTCTTGTGTTTATTTTATCATATTTCAATGTTCAAAAAACTAAGCATTATGCAATGAACATGTGTTCTGCTCACTTTCCTGTATATAATTTTTGCTCAAAGAAAGGTAATGGCAACAACATATATGCATTTAAAAATGAGGAAAGAATTATAAATACATACAAATTGAAATAAACTGAAAAATCTGCCAGAAGTTAAGTTTTAAATAAGCCTATTGCCTATTTTTTCTGTTTTTCTTGAAATTTAAGTTTAAGATGCTTTGTCAATTGCCTTATGTCTATTTTAGGAATTAGATTACACTTCTGGTTCTTTGCTAATAGCAACGGCTATTTTTGAATATATAAACTTGTACAAGAGATGAAGAAAAACCATCGCTCAGTTTTCAAGTACACTTAGAATAATTGCAGTCTAAAAGTGTTTAGAAATAACATCTTGAAAATTTACTCCTACTGCTTTCATCAAGAGACGGCATTATTGATTAACAATCAAATATGTGATGATAAACTTTTGTATTACAATAATACAATAGCAGAGTTGGAAGGCACCTTGGAGGTCATCTAGTCCAACTCCGTGACCAAGCAGGAAGCCCTATACCATTTCAGACAAATGGCTATCCAACATCTTCTTGAAGACTTCCAGTATTGGGACATTCACAACTTCTAGAGGCAAGCTGTTCCACTGATTAATTGTTCTAACTGTCAGGAAATTTCTCCTCAGTTCTAAGTTGCTTCTCTCCTTGATTAGTTTCCACCAATTGCTTCTTGTTCTGCTCTCAGGTGCTTTGGAGAATAGTTTGACTTCCTCTTCTTTGTGGCAACCCCTGAGATATTGGAACACTGCTATCATGTATCCCCTAGTCGTTCTTTTTATTAAACTAGACATACCCAGTTCCTGCAACCGTTCTTCATATGTTTTAGTCTCCAGTCCCCTAATCATCTTTGTTGCTCTTCTCTGCACTCTTTCTAGTCTCCACATATTTTCTACATCGTGGTGACCAAAACTGAATGCAATATTCCAAGTGTGGCTGTACCAAGGCATTATAAAGTGGTATTAACACTTCATGTAATCTTGATTCTATCCCTCTGTTTATGCAGCCTAGAACTGTGTTGGCTTTTTTGGCAGCTGCTGCACACTGCTGGCTCATATTTAAATGGTTGTCTACTAGAACTCCAAGATCCCTTTCACAGTTACTGCTATTGAGCAAAGTACCACCTATACTGTACCTGTGCATTTCATTTTTGTTGCCTAAATGTAGAACTTTACTCTTTTCGCCATTGAATTTCATTTTATTAGATAGTGCCCAATGTTCAAGTTTGTCAAGATCCTTCTGTATCTTATTGTTTGTAAACCAACAAGCAGACTGGTGCGATATACAGAGCTAGACAACAGGAACTGGATTTTAGATGCAACTATATTATAAACACATCACGGGGCAAATCTGGTTTATATGAGTCTTAAATATACATAAATCATAAAGTTGTAGGTACCTTCTTACCCTTTTAAACCATTTCACCTTCCAATCAGGTACTGTACTAATATTAAAATACTAGGCAACATTATATAGTGAATAATGCCTATCCACTCACTATCCACTGATGTTCCTAACATCACTTTTATAAATTTATCAGTATTATTATCTCTCATAGTGAAAGGCAGGAGGAGAATGACTTACCTGAGCCTATCTAAGTAAAAGTACAACAAAAACAAAAATCAAAGCAGAGACTTTTTGATTTGTAGTCTTTTGGCTACAAAAGCAGTCGGGACTCTGGTTAACTATACTGTACGTCCTCTTCTAGAAAGCTATTCCAGTCACCCACTATATACCTTTGAATCAGTTTTTCATTTTCATTTAGTAATTAACATTCCATGTGAATCAGGTCAGCTTGTGTTTTAAATTATTTTTAAATACTTATTTCTTCAAACATCCTTTTCTCAGCCTTTACTACATTCTCTACTGTGCTATCCATTAGAGGGAATAATATGTAATTGAATCTAACTCAGTCATTGTAAGTCAATTTTATGGTATAATGATAAAGAGCCTACCCAGCAATAATATAACAACAGATCAAGTTACTATACCATAAAGCTTGTGATACTACTACTGACTTGAAACAATTTTAGATAGAGCACACATTTTTAAAAGTTCTTCTGAAAGAATACAGATACTCTATTGTTCCTTCAAAATGCATCTTTCACTTTGGAATGCTGGCATGCTAATGATCACACTTGTCTACTTTTAAATGTCAGTATTACACATAAGATATAATCTGGATATCATGTCACTTTGTGGCACACTTTATTAACTTTGCACTAGGGTAGCATATGGCAGACATACTTTTTTTTAAAAAAACCATCATTTAAAACAACATTAAAAGCCTTGCCTAGTAAAGTGTTGCCAGGTTTCTTTTTTAAAATACTGGAGCTTATCTATGACATTGGCGTCTCATTAATATAGCACCTTCTGTTCTAAAGGGAGGAAACTTGAATCTTTCAGCCTTCATCATTCTATCACAATATCTTACAATTTGTCCACGCATGTTTTGAACTGCCCAACTAAAAAAATGTCACCAGTACTGCAATTTTAGAGCAACTAGATACATTAAACAAATAATCTAAAGACTGACTTCACATAAAAAGAAATGTTAAAATAAGTTATTTTAGAATGGAAAAGAATAAAAAAAATTATTTAACTTTAAATGTACACTAATCAGAAAACACATTTTGTTGCATTCAGCTCTCAAAAGATTATTATTGTACAAATCTTATTTGGATGTTTATAAATGATTGATTGCATAGATTTTAAAATTGACATTTTTGTATCTCTTTCCACTTAGTAGAAAAATGAAAAATTTATTGTATTTTCTATTTCTTTTTATGAAGTCTCGGAGGGGGCCAACACCTCCAACATAGAGGTTCTCAATATGTCTTTGTAACTCCTTACAATCCCTTATCCTATTTTTATAAAAATTTGTAAAACCCACTAAAACTTTTTCAAAAGATAAAAGATAGTCATTATGCTTTTACATTCCACCCACCCCACACACACATATATATGTGAAAAAAAGGAATCCTGCAAGTATATCAGATGGATGATATATGGAACAAAACTGTTACAGAATCTAGTAGTCCTGCTGTAGATACTTTGAAACCTCGTCCCAGAGGGGAGAAACAGACTGTGAAGTGGGTGTATGTAGGTCTCCAACAATGCTTCAAGCTCTAAGCACATAGCACTTTCAAGCAGTATCCTGAATAACGGGAAGCAAGCTTCCTATAATCTTTTCAGCTATCCTTACTACTCTCTGTATGGACCTTCTATATGAGGCATGCTATCACCAAACCAATGGTGATGCAATTTATTAAAACGGTCCCAATCGTGCCTCTGTAAAAAGTGGCCAAGACAGAAGGAAAAAGATGTGTTCTCTGCATCCAATGCAGGAAATGCAAACGCTGGTTTGCACACTTCACTAAAGATAACATATTTTTATATTGTCTGGAAAAAAAATAAACACAGTTTTTAAAAGCAATCTGGGACTACTTTGTCTAACATAATTTTCAAAATGTTTTTATGATAATACTAGCACTAGATACTATTTCATTTTAAAATATTAAAAATGTTCAAAACTGTTGTAAATTGACATTACAATTCAATAAAGGCAGGCAGGAAGTAGAATATATTTCAACAGAGATTTTATTTAATTAAACAACAGTGTTGAAAGATTTTACTATATGATATACCCATTTCTATATAAGAAATATTATTTTCAATAAAAGCTTAATGCACACTGAATAGTTATCTAAGAAGATATTGGATGATTTAAGGTGTCCCAAAATCAAATCTAATAAGATGTTCTGTCACTATGTTTAACATTGATAAAAATTTCTTGTCTTTGCAATATAAAGCCTTAGTAACTATGGACCCCTATATAAAAGTTGTGGAAAAAGCTAGTTACAGTACAGGGAACAAATGGCTAGAAGCAGAAGCACTTAGAAGAAAATTGTACTTTGATTTAAAAGGCCATGATGCTATGATATCAATTTATCAATGAAAATATATTTTCCTGTACTGCTCTAACTTGCCTGTAAACATGCTCCTGCCAAAAATCTTTGCATGTACTCAATCTGTAGATATCAATTTTATCTCTACAAACACTTAATTGTATAAGAGGTTCAATGGATTAAGTTGTAATATTTTACACATGGAATTAACAAAAAGGCCACAAATACAAAGAATCATAACAATGGTTCCCTTTATCTATCCCATACACGCACAAAATCTATATAAATAAAAAGTTAACTATGAGTTTGTTCAAAACCGCTAATCTCCGAAACTACTGCACCAATCTCCACCAAATTTTCACACAACGTTCCTTACAAGTGCAGCACCAATGATACGTACAGATTGTGTGGATAGCACACCGGTGCCAGGTGCACACCACACAAATGTAAAACTGCAGCTCTTCTCACTCGCTCACTCGTCCCCCTCTCCTTCGTGGCCCCTCCCACCCAGCTGCTTTTCAGCTCACATCTCTTGCACGCGCAGTCTGAGTCATATCCGCTGCTGCCCCCTGCCGCCGCCACTGCTCCCCCCGCCGCTGCTGCTCCCACCCCTAACAATAGGTAGGTAGGTAGGTAGATAGAGGGAGAGAGAGGGAGAAACACAGGAGGCAGGCAGGCAGGTAGGTAGAGGGATAGAGAGAGGGAGAAATACAGTAGGTAGGTAGGGAGAGAGGGGGGGGGAGAAATACAGTAGGTAGGTAGGTAGAGGGATTGAGAGAGAGAGGGAGAAATACAGGAGGTAGGTAGGTAGGGTAAGAGAGGGGGGGAGAGTGAGGGAGGGGAAACCGAGGCAGAGAAGGAAGGAGGTCACTGAGAGTGTCTATGAGGGGAACCATTTTCATTTAACCAAACTTGGCCACAGCAACGCGTGGCGGGTACAGCTAGTGATGGAATAATAAAGTACAATGTATTTATCTATATCATTCAGCTCCCATGATCCTGCCCAATCTACACATTTGGTGTATTTTTATTCATAAAATAGTTCTGATTACAAAGTAAGTTTATTATGTGCATCATTTTATATTGAGTTTACTTTTCAAAAATTCATCTCCTAAATATTTCCTGTGTGTCCCCCCCCCCCCTCCCCATTTGAGTCTGTCTTAATTCCTGGTAAATATATATGGATAATGCAATTAATTGTCAACAATTTTTGTGAAATGATTTGCTATTGCCTTTTCCCTGAGAGTAAGAGCAAACGGTCCAGCTAGTTTTATGCCTAAGGCAGATCTAGAACTCACTTTCCCAGCTTCTAGTCCAGTGCCTTTAACCACTGCACTAAATTGGCTCTTTTAATAAAGTTATCTTTTTAAAATGTTTTTTTTCTATCTCTTCTACAATTCCACAGTATCTTTTCTAATAATTTATAAGGTCTTACTTACATTTTCTCCTCTACGTATTGCTACCTCTACCTTTAACAAGATTTTGCTTTTGTTTACAATTATTCCCTCCTTCCCTTTCTTGCATAAGAAAGTTATCTTAATAATCAGTTAATTACACATTTAGGCTATTCCAGCTGTTGCCAACTTTCAAATCGGCTAGGGCAGACAAGGACTGTCTTGTCAATCGTTCTACTACTCTACACAGCTTTACTTGTCTTCCTCTCTTCCATGAACTTTAGATCAAGTCTTTTTTTATCTTCAATACTTAGATCATAGCCACCTATCTGCTGAACAATGACAGCTCAGAAAATCTCAGATCTTCCCTTCAAGCTCTGCCCCTTTTTGCTAATGCAAAACAACTTTTCTCCTCCTAATGGATAGTACTTTTTTAAAAAAAATTCTCTTACCCTCACCAAACCATGCTGCATGCCATCAAAAAGTATAATGAAATATGGGACTCATTTGTACAAAATAGAATAGAAGCAGGATAGATATCAGAGGAACACAATGGCTAAGACACTGAGCTTGTCGATAGAAAGGTCGGCAGTTCGAATTCCTAGTACCACATAATGGAGTGAGCTTCCATTACTTGTCCTAGCTTCTGCCAAACTAGCAGATCGAAAGCATGTAAAAATGCAAGTAGAAAAATAGGAACCACCCTTGGTGGGAAGGTAAGTGTTCCATGCGCCTTTGGCATTTAGTCATGCCAGCCACATGACTACTGAGACGTCTTCAGACAGCATTGGCTCTTCAGCTTTGAAACGGAGATAAGCACCGCCTCCTAGTTGGGAACAGCTATCATATATGTGCAAGGGCAACATTTATCTTTACTTTATGATAGATTTATAAGATAGGTATATCATAATGTTTGCATTAGATAATTATAAAGAGAATTGTAATTTTTACTGTTGTAGCATTATATATTCTGTATTTTAATTTATTGTATTTTTCTTCGCTTTGAACTTTATTTTTTTTGATAATGTAATATTTTTTGTATTTTGTTCTTTTTTGTTCTTAGAAAAGCATTTAAATTTTTTTTATAAAAAGTTCTATATAAAGGTATGAATTTATATGATCTTGAAACCTCCAATAGCAAAGGAGGTAATATTGAACGTGACAATAAATTTCTGCTAAAACATAAGAATATATTAAGAAAACAAGCACTACAACAATGTGAATTGTTTTCTGCACTATTCAAAACTAATACAAAATGGAACCTTTTAAATGTATTTACATGCTTCTAATGCATATAATTCATATATATTGCAACTTGGTTTAGCCTCTTACCTGTACAACTTTATAGAAATAGGCATACTGTCTGGCAGTATTTTTATACTGACTAAAAATATCATGTATGGCCTGAGTTGACTGAAGATATTGAACTTCGTCTTCCTCAAAGTAAAGAGCAGTATTATATTCATTTGGGAGGGTCTGGATGTAAGGTAGCCAGAAGGAATTAGGGTTGTATCGTTCACAGAGAAGATGAAAAGCTAATGTGATATTGCCCATAGCTTGAAGAATTCGATCTTGAGAATATAGAGAACCTTAAAAAGAAAAGAAAGAACCATGTAAGAAAATCTTAGTCCCTCTAAAATTAAGGGGAGGGGAAAACTTAACAATTATCTATTTTATACCAGAATGAATTTATCTCCTATCACAGGAGATAGATATGCAAAACAATAATTTAAATATATATCATATTAATTATTAAGGAGGAAAGTACTGCAATGAAAAAATACAGAGGTAATACTGTAATTTTGTAAAAAAAAGTACCAGTATGGTTCTTTATTATTCCTAAATCTTGTAATATAGCATAACTTTAAATCCATTGCCACAATTTAGGTTTGTGGGATTATCTTCATTATATTATTTCATTGATTCAATTTTTTTCTGAGATGAACACAATAAATTGTAGTGATATGACTCGGGCAAACATTTACCGTATTTTTCGGAGTATAAGACGCACCGGAGTATAAGACGCACCAAGGTTTTGAAGAGGCAAATTACAAAAAAAGTAGGTAGGTAGGTAGATAGAGGGAGAGAGAGGGAGAGAAAGAAAGAGAAATATGAAAGGTAGGTAGATAAAGGGATAGAGAAAGAGAGAGAAATAGAGAGAATACAGTAGGTAGGTAGGGAGAGAGAGAGTAGGTAGGTAGGTAGGTAAGTAGGTAAAGGGATAGAGAGAGAGAGAAATAGAGAGGGAGAGAGAAATACAGTAGGTAGGATGGAAGAGTGAGAGAGAGAGTGTGTAGGTAGAAGTAGATAAATAGATAGATAGATAGATAGATAGATAGATAGATAGATAGACAGAGAGACAGAGAGATAGATTTACCATTCCCAAATCCCAGTATATTTCATAAATTGTTTCCACAATTAGCTGATGAAATAGGGTAGAACCGATTAGGCTGGAGTGCTAGGCTTCTGCCTTGGATTCATTACAGCCCCGGTTCGTATCCCAGTGGGGTGTGGCCAATTGATGAGAGCTAATAAGCTCGAAATAGATCTATCTTGGTCTCTCAAATTTAAATTTATTGATCAGCTCATAAAAACTGAGAGAGGGATGACGTTAAGTCTCCTCCCCTTAAAGGGACCCTTGAACAGGAGCTGTGAAATATTCTCTCATTAATAAGTCCTGTAAATTGGCTGATGTATCAGGGATACCGGATAGCTCAAGGCATAGAAAGGCTTGCCTCAAATGCTGGAAAGCACCGGTTCAAATCCCAGTAGAAGGAGTATGGCCAGCTGAAGAAGGCTAATAAGCCTGAAATGGATCCATCCTGGTCTCTTTATTTTCAGCCCTTAAAAATCTAACATATATATATATATATATATATATATATATATATATATATATATATATATATATATATATATATATATATATATATATATATATATATATATATATATATATATATATATATATACATACACATATACATATACATATATATATACACATATACATATACATATACATATATATATATATGGGAAAATACCCGAAGCAAGCAATGCCAGCATACCTACACCCGTGAAAATCTCCAAAAGCATATAGATAGATAGATAGATAGATAGATAGATAGATAGATAGATAGATAGATAGATAGATAGATAGATAGAGATACAATAAGTAGGGAGGGAGTGTGTGTGTGTGTAGTTAGGTAGGTAGAAGGAGAGAGAGAGAGAGAGGGAGGGAGGGAGGGAGAAATACAGTAGGTAGGTAGAGAGAGAGAGAGAGATTAGGTAGGTAGGTTGATGTTCTCAGGTGTATTTATTTATGTCCTGCAGAAGGAAATCGCAGACAAACCTTAAAACTTCGTTTCTGCTTGGTCAGAAAAAGTTAAAGAGCCTTCCGAAAGGTGGGGGGGGAGCCTTTGCACTCTGCAAACTTCCCAAACAGCCCATTCCTCCGTGAAAATGAGGCTGGTTTTTTTTTTAAATAAAAAGCATAAGTAGCCTTGGGGGGGCTTGCAGAGTGCTCCTTGGGGGGGACTGGGTGAAAAATGAGCAAAAAAACCCGCCCCGTTTACCAAGGAGCTCTCTGGAAGCCTCCATAAGACTAGGCACAGCCAGTTTGGTGAAGGGGGCGGGGTTCCAGGAGGCAAAAAGGGTTTTTTTGCGCTTTGCATACTTCCTCCAAACTGCTCTTTCTCCGCGAAAACGGGACTGATTTTCTTCAAATAAAAAGCATGACTAGCCTTGGGGGGGCTTGCAGAGTGCTCCTGGGGGTGGGCGAAAAACCACCCCATTTATCGCAAAAACAGGCCATTTTTGGGTCAAATAAATTGCATGCATAGTCCTATGGAGGCTTATAGAGTGCTGCTGGGGGCTGGGGGAGGGTGAAACGGCCGGTTTGAGGCTATTTTCTGCCCTCCCCAGCCCCCAGGAGCTCTTTGGAAGCCTCCACAAGACTAGGCACAGCCAGTTTGGTGAAGGGGGTGGGGTTCCAGGAGGCAAAAAAATGCTGTAATTGATGTATAAGACGCACCCAGATTTTCAGCCTCTTTTTAGAGGAAAAAAGGTGCGTCTTATACTCCGAAAAATACGGTAATTAAGAATACTCAAACATTTATCAAATTTAGGAATTTTACTAAAATAGAAATCTTAACACAAACAGCTATTCATAATTTCTCTAGGTTCCTTATATCATTACTTAAAAACAGACATTTAATTATTACTACTGTTAAATAGATGGTTGTCTATTAATTCTGAGAACTTACAGCATTGTTCCATAGAAAACGTTATATAAATACACCTTAGATTTATCTGTTAATACTTTCAAAAACTCTTCTTACCCAGGATTGAATTTTTAGCTGACTCTACGGTCATCAACAATTTTCTGGGAACCCAGAGAAAAAGTTCTTCTGCCTATAAAAGCCACATAAATAGTTCACAATATTAGTAACCCACCTCCTTTTTTGCAAACTTACAAAGTATTACATGAGTTGCATGTCTTCCTAAAGGATACGTTCTTGGTCACAAGTTAATCATGCAATTGTTTTTTGCCTAGGCACAAAATAAGAGATTGAACTGCATGTACAGTTCTCTTTATGTGGGCTATGCCAAATGAACAAAGGAAGGACTATATCAGACTCAAAATTATGTAAATGTTTTCAACAAAATTGCATTTAGCAGTTAGTTTTACAATAACCCATAGTATTTTACAGAACTCTCTGGACTTTTTACAAAGTCAGGATATTGGCCCCAACAATATTTTTTCTTTTAATGACTCTGTAATCCTTTGCAACGAGGTAGAATTGGGACAACTGAATAGAGTAGGTGTCAAACTCGCAGCATCACGTTGCTGTCACATGACATTTCACAACGTTTTTCCTTCGCAGAGCTGGGGTGGGTGTTGCCTGTGTGAGACGCATCCAGCCCACAGGCTGCCAATTTGAGACTCCTGGAGTAGAACATTTAGTGGCTGGATGCCCCTTGACACTATGCAGAGTTTACAGCAGATATTTTCTCTCTACACCCAGAGAGAGAATTATCTGTCACTACCTAGTATTGAACTCAGCTTCCCAATTGTGAGGCAAGAGCTCCACCTCTAGGCTACCACGCCACTCATACTGCCCAATAATATGGGCCCTCATTTTACCAACCAAGGATGGAAGGCTGAGTCAACTCTGAGCTTGTCAGGATCAAACTCCTGGCTGTGGTCAGTTAGTCTCCAATATTACATTTTTATCATTCTGCCATCAGGGCTCACAAAAAAAGGAGTAAAACCTTACTATATTTTCTTGCTAAAGAAAATGTCTGTGATAACTTGCAGCAGCTAGTTTTGCAGTACCGTATCTGCCGGCGTATAAGACGACTTTTTTGCCCTGAAAAACATGCCTCCAAGTGGGGGGGGTCGTCTTATACGCCGGGTCATCCGCGAGGTCCCCTTCTTGCAAGTCTCCGCGCGATGGTTTCCTCCTTCCCCCCCGTCTCTTTCCCTTCCGTGCAAGTCTCTCTCTCGCGCGTGATGGTTTTCTCCTTCCCCCCCGTCTCTTTCCCTTCCGTGCAAGTCTCTCTCTCTCGCGCGATGGTTTCCTCCTTCCCCCCCCGTCTCTTTCCCTTCCGTGCAAGTCTATCTCGCGCGCGCGATGGTTTCCTCCTTCCCCCCCGTCTCTTTCCCTTCCGTGCAAGTCTCTCTCTCGCGCGTGATGGTTTTCTCCTTCCCCCCGTCTCTTTCCCTTCCGTGCAAGTCTCTCTCTCGCGCGCGATGGTTTCCTCCTTCCCCCCCCCGTCTCTTTCCCTTCCGTGCAAGTCTATCTCGCGCACGCGATGGTTTCCTCCTTCCCCCCCCCGTCTCTTTCCCTTCCGTGCAAGTCTCTCTCTCGCGCGCGATGGTTTCCTCCTTCCCCTCCCCCGTTTCTTTCCCTTCCGTGCAAGTCTCTCTCTCGCGCGCGATGGTTTCCTCCTTCCCCCGTCTCTTTCCCTTCCGTGCAAGTCTCTCTCTCGCGCGCGATGGTTTCCTCCTTCCCCCCCGTCTCTTTCCCTTCCGTGCAAGTCTCTCTCGCGCGCGATGGTTTCCTCCTCCCCCCCCCATTTCTTTCCCTTCCGTGCAAGTCTCTCTCTCGCGCGCGATGGTTTCCTCCTTCCCCCCCCCGTCTCTTTCCCTTCCGTGCAAGTCTCTCTCTCGCGCGTGATGGTTTCCTCCTTCCCCCGTCTCTTTCCCTTCCGTGCAAGTCTCTCTCTCGCGCGCGATGGTTTCCTCCTTCCCCCCCCCGTTTCTTTCCCTTCCGTGCAAGTCTCTCTCGCGCGCGCGATGGTTTCCTCCTTCCCCCGTCTCTTTCCCTTCCGTGCAAGTCTCTCTCTCGCGCGCGATGGTTTCCTCCTTCCCCCCCGTCTCTTTCCCTTCCGTGCAAGTCTCTCTCTCGCGCGCGATGGTTTCCTCCTTCCCCCGTCTCTTTCCCTTCCGTGCAAGTCTCTCTCTCTCGCGCGATGGTTTCCTCCTTCCCCCCCCCGTTTCTTTCCCTTCCGTGCAAGTCTCTCTCGCGCGCGCGATGGTTTCCTCCTTCCCCCGTCTCTTTCCCTTCCATGTAAGTCTCTCTCTCTCGCGCGATGGTTTCCTCCTTCCCCCCCCGTTTCTTTCCCTTCCGTGCAAGTCTCTCTCTCGCGCGCGATGGTTTCCTCCTTCCCCCGTCTCTTTCCCTTCCGTGCAAGTCTCTCTCTCACGCGCGATGGTTTCCTCCTTCCCCCCCCCCCCGTTTCTTTCCCTTCCGTGCAAGTCTCTCTCTCGCGCGCGATGGTTTCCTCCTTCCCCCGTCTCTTTCCCTTCCGTGCAAGTCTCTCTCTCGCGCGCGATGGTTTCCTCCTTCCCCCCCCGTCTCTTTCCCTTCCGTGCAAGTCTCTCTCTCGCGCGCGATGGTTTCCTCCTTCCCCCCCGTCTCTTTCCCTTCCGTGCAAGTCTCTCTCTCGCGCGCGATGGTTTCCTCCTTCCCCCCGTCTCTTTCCCTTCCGTGCAAGTCTCTCTCTCGCGCGCGATGGTTTCCTCCTTCCCCCGTCTCTTTCCCTTCCGTGCAAGTCTCTCTCTCACGCGCGATGGTTTCCTCCTTTCCCCCCCCCGTTTCTTTCCCTTCCGTGCAAGTCTCTCTCTCGCGCGCGATGGTTTCCTCCTTCCCCCGTCTCTTTCCCTTCCGTGCAAGTCTCTCTCTCGCGCGCGATGGTTTCCTCCTTCCCCCCCCGTCTCTTTCCCTTCCGTGCAAGTCTCTCTCTCGCGCGTGATGGTTTCCTCCTTCCCCCGTCTCTTTCCCTTCCGTGCAAGTCTCTCTCTCGCGCGCGATGGTTTCCTCCTTCCCCCCGTCTCTTTCCCTTCCGTGCAAGTTTATCTCTCGCGCGCGATGGTTTCCTCCTTCCCCCCCCCCCGTCTCTTTCCCTTCCGTGCAAGTCTCTCTCGCGCGCGCGATGGTTTCCTCCTTCCCCCGTCTCTTTCCCTTCCGTGCAAGTCTCTCTCTCGCGCGCGATGGTTTCCTCTTTCCCCCGTCTCTTTCCCTTCCGTGCAAGTCTCTCTCGCGCGCTAGGAACGTGAAGGGGACAGCCGTCACCACAGAGCGCGCGAGACAGTGACACAGAGAGAGAGAGGCCCAGAATGAGAGTGTAACAGACACACTGAGGGGAAAGAGACAGAGGGGAAGGAGGAAACCATCCGCAGCCGCGCGGAGATTTGCTGCTTCTCCACGCCGTGCAAAAGATAGCCTCACGCATGCGTGGAAAAGCGGCAAGTCTCTGCGCGGCTGCGGATGGCTCTGGACGCCATTCGGGGAGACGAGGAACGTGAAGGGGACAGCCATCACCACAGAGCGCGCGAGACAGTGACAGAGAGAGAGAGGCCCAGAGAGAGAGAGAGAGAGAGAGAGAGAGAGAGACAGACGAAACAAAACAAAACAAAAGAAAGCAAAACAGGCCACACCTTCCGGCTCTCAAAATAAATTCCAGTCATTGTATTGTTGATATTTGTCCAGCAGTCAAACCCCTATCAACCCTATCATGGCACCAAAAAGAAAGAAATATGAGGCAAATTTTAAACTTAAAGTTGTAAACTTTGCCAGGGAACATAATAATTGTGCTGCTGCAAGACAATATGGAGTAACAGAAAAGATGGTTCGGGACTGGAAATCAAATGAAAAAGCATTAAAGAGTATGCCAAGGGGTAAGTGTGCATTAAGAAGAGGCATCGCACACTGGCCAGAACTTGAAAAACATGTAGCAGATATGGTGGCTGAGCATCGCCAAAACGGTTATGTGGTGACACGAAATAAAATACGCTTGTTTGCACTTCAGTGGGCCAAATCTAACCCCGATCACAGCAACAATTTTAAGGCCACTATATCCTGGTGTAGTAGATTCATGGCAAGGCATGATCTGGTACTAAGGCAAAAGACAAAAATTGCCCAAAAATTACCTGCAGATCTGGATAATAAAGTGGATAGTTTCCATCGATACGTAATAAAACAGCGCACTAAACATGGCTATGCGCTAAGTAATATTGGAAATATGGATGAAACTCCAATGAATTTTGATATGATTGGAAATAAAACTGTCCATCATAAAGGTGAGAAAACTATTTTGATAAAAACAACAGGACATGAGAAGTCAAGTTTTACAGTGGTACTAGCATGCACAGCTGATGGCAACAAACTGAAACCTATGATTATTTTTAAAAGGAAAACCATGCCAAAACTCAAGTTCCCTGCTGGTTGTTTTGTGCACGTGCATGAAAAAGGCTGGATGGATGAGGAGGGTGTGAAACTATGGCTGGATAATGTATGGAGCAGACGACCAGGTGGTCTACTTCAAAAACGTAGTCTACTTGTGTGGGATATGTTCAGGGCTCATTTAACTCCCACCACCAAGGAAAGGCTTGCGAGAATAAAAACAGATGCAGCAGTTATTCCTGCAGGATTGACATCATTGGTACAGCCCCTGGATGTGTGCCTAAACAAGCCTTTTAAAGATCGCATTCGAGAACAGTGGAATGAATGGATGGTTAGCGGCGAAAAGTCATACACAAAAGGAGGAAACATGCGTGCTCCACAGTTGGATGTTTTGTGCCAATTTGTCATAAAAGCCTGGAATGATATTGATGCACAAACAGTAATCAAGTCTTTCAAGAAGTGTGGCATATCAAATTCATTAGATGGTATGGAGGACGAGTACTTGTGGCAAGATGAAGATGAAGAGGAAGCTAAAGCTGAGGCCACATCATCTGACACGGAATTAGATCCATACGATGACTGCCTTACAACTGTATCACAAGATGTCATTGATGAACTTTTAATATCAGATGACGAACAGGAGTTTGAAGGCTTTTAAAGGGAAACTGTCACGCCAGCAAACTTGCCCGGCACTTGCTCTCTCCCTCTATTTGTTATCTTCCTTCTATCATTGACAGTTCCAGTTTGGTTAACAGCTTAGAAAACAAACAGCATGGTAGCTCCCATAGGTTTATTGTTCCATTCAGCTTTAGTGAATTAGCCTCTGGCATTTACTATTGGCTGGTATAATACAGGAGGGGGAGGGGTCTTAGCCACCCTCACACTATTTACCGTATGAACATTCCTTTGGGAGCTCAGCAAGGTCTGACGAAGGGGGCATGTCCCCAGAAACATGTTACCTATCCCGTGGTTTTGCTGATCCAATGTTTATGCTCTTGATGTGCAACTTGCACTGTTTTATGTTTACTGTACGTGTTTGATAACATACAGCCTTGTGACAGTTTTCCTGCATGTCATAAGCATTTGAATATAAATTAACATGTTGAAATCAAATCTGATGTTCTTTTACGTTTTATTTGGGGTGTGGAAGGTGTGCGGAAGAGGGGGTAGTCTTAT
Source organism: Rhabdophis nuchalis (assembly GCA_039707465.1). Taxonomy (NCBI): domain Eukaryota; kingdom Metazoa; phylum Chordata; class Lepidosauria; order Squamata; family Natricidae; genus Rhabdophis; species Rhabdophis nuchalis. The sequence continues at coordinate 59,319,441 of CM077643.1, read as the reverse complement.
ACGGCGAGTATATAACAAACTCTATATTTTGAGTGGAAATGATGGGGGTGTCGTCTTATACGCCCAGTCGTCTTATACGCCGGCAAATACGGTAGTTTTATTTTAGATAGATAAAGGCACAAGACAAGCATAGAAATAGACCTTGACTTATGACCATTTGCTTAACAATGGTTAGAAGTTATGACAGCACAGGGAAAGTGTTCATGAAGTTATTTCACACCATCCAAATGGTCACATAGTCCCAATTTGGGCTCTTGGCAACTGACTTGCATTTATGATGTTTGCATGGTCCTGTGGTCACATGATTGTGATTTGTGACTTTCCAAATTGGCTTCTAACAAGTAAAGTCAACAGAGGATTTTAATGATTATTACATTTACTTAATTACCTGCTTAACAACAACGTTTACAAACAAAATTCTGGTCCAAATGATAATTGTAAGTCAAGGACTATTTGTATTAGCTTTCTTCCTAACTATTCATTAGCATTCTGGAAATGTTGGCAGTAAAAGTTTGAGATGATAAATAAATGCCAGGTCTTAAAATCTGTGGAGAGGAATAAGCTTAAATGTTATGCAGCCAAAATAGTATTAACTATTACAGAACTACAAAGGGCAATAAACAGTGGATGAAAATAATTCACAACTTTTGAGATTTCTCTGGATATAAAATCAATACGAATAAAACAAAAAAAATTACAAGATATTTAACACAAGGAAAAATTAATATATTGTGTAAAGAATCTGGCTGTTAGCTAACCATCTACATTTGATAGGTAATAATCAAGAAATATATCAAAATTGGAAAGACATATAGAACTATCCAGAGAATTTTGGAAATAAAATTTGAAATGAAATCGCATCATAAAACAATTCAATATATTTTCAACTGTTCATAAATGTTGTACTTGGCATTAATTGCCCAATTTAAGCAATCTTATGTTAATTACCATTTTTATAAAATTATATTTAACACTAATATAATTTTTTTAATATCATGTTAACAATTTCTAATTTTTATTGCGTAAATACCATTATTCTCGGCTATCATCTGTATTGTGTATTATTTGCATTTTATAATACAATAAAACAATTATTGGTTTAACTTTGCAAAAAACCGTTGGGCGGGCTTTGCATTGTGCTGCGCAGAATGGAAAAAGCTTTATGCTTTTTTCCTTTTTTCACAGCGCAGCCAGCTACATATGGTTCAGAAGCATGGCAAAAAGGGATGATTTGGCACTCTCCAGTCCATTTAAGTACTTTATGCTTTTATTTTTATTTTTCACATATGGAGGCAGCCCCATACAGCCTGAAATCCAGGCTGGGCATGCCTCATGAATAGCAGGAGCAAGAGGATGATGGTGAATGTCAGCTGGGATAGAAGGGGGCCAAAAACGCACAAATGGGGGATGGGCAGAAGATGCAGTTCCTGAATTTTTATCACATGATTGGAGGAGTCCAGCAACAGTCATAATTTTAGGCATAGGTCATAAGTCCATTAGTTTAGTGCTGTTGAAAATTCAAATAGTTGCTGAATGGATGCTTGTAAGTCAAGGACTACCTATTTTAATTATTGTAAGGATAAATTCTGATGTTAACTTTGAGCAAGGAGCACTAAGAAATATAACAGAATTGGAAATACTTACACAAAATAAGTACCATCTGTTAAGGCAATATATATAAAATATTCAGATATGATAAGGAGGGGAAACAAATAAACTGCATGATAAAGTGGATGGAAAACTTTAAAGAACTGGTCGCAACATAACAGTGGAAGAATTATGGTCCAAATTTATCAAAATTAAAAATCATGTAATATTGATATAAACTCATTTTTAAAGGTTTAATTTATCTAAATGATCACAGTATTAACTATTTCTAGTTTTAATGGAATTAATAGCACTGTACTCAGTTATTATCTGTATTCTAAAATGTATTATTCAGACATAATGTAATAGAACAATGAACTTGAAAAAAATTATAGACATTATATGTGAGATTTTAATTGAATTTTGCAGCATGACATATCTGAAAAGGTGAAAATCCCTATTTTCCCCCCTGTGAAATCAGCATGAGGAGAGATATGTATTTGTGTGCCTTCAAGTCAGTGTTGATTCTTAGTGACTGCCCAAACAAGTTACTGCAGTTTTCTTGGCAAAGTTTTTTTGCCAAGAAAACCTTGGCAAAAAGAAGCGGTTTGCCATTACTTCCTTCCTTGAAGAGAGGTACTATCCTGTTTCCCTGAAAATAAGACCTCCTCAGATAATAAGTCAGATCGGGCTTTTGAGAGCATGCACTAAAATAAGCCCTCCCCGGAAATAACCCCTCCCTGAAAATATTGCAACACAGCAGCAACCATGAGGTGACCACGCTCACCACCTCCTGCACCTCAAAAATAATAAGACCTCCCTGAAAATAAGGCCTGTCTTATTTTCAGCAAAATATGGTATCATGCTAAATATGTACTAGTGTGTTTAATACCTATTAAAATAATTAGTTATTTAAAATTTAATATTTATATTATTTATTTCTGTTGACTTTTATATTCATGATGATGAAATTTATGAGGTGAATTGACCAATACTACATGCATGAGCCAAGTAACAGATGCTTTTCTTGACCAATAATAAAGGTGGTATATAAATTAATTAAATGTTTAGTGTCTACTATCATTTCTGAAAAATCTGGCACTAGTGTAAGCTACATCCTTTTTTTCTGACCAAAAAAAGTATGTATTTCACAGTAAATTAACTTGTTTATAGTAATGCCACACATTGGAGCAATGAATCTGCAGAAGAAGAGGAACTGGAACTGGAGCCAACAGAGATTGAGGGGGCGGCTTCGTTGGCTTTGGAGAAAAATGGGGAGGAGCAGGCCCAGTCAGGCCAGGGCCTTTCAGGATTAGGATGGCTTGTAGTCACGGAGGAACGGGGGCAGGATGACCAAGAAAGTCTAAGCAGTGAACATGAGAGACAGAGCTCAGGCGATGAACAAGGGCCACTGCCATCTGATCCTTGAAGACAGAGAGTAGAGAGAAGGTGAGAACAGTAGACTGACCCGACTACTCAGGAGGAGAGCAACCCATCCCTCTTCACAAGGCACACCTGGGAACTGAGACTTAAGGAGACACTGTGAGGAGGCGCATTTGCCCGGAACAAATACTGAATTCATGGAGTGTTGAGTGTGTCAAAATTTGAACTTTTCTGGATTCCTTGCATTTTTTCTGGCTTTCTGAATTAATTGCCTTGCTCCTTTGCTTCCTGGACTCCTCAACTTGCCTTGCTAGATTTCTTGCTTTGGAGCCATTGTGCTCACAGGGTTGGACAGGACTATTTGCAGCCAGAGGTTGCTGGAGGTGTGTGGGTGTGTGATCACTTTGCTCTGGGACTTGCCAGAAATGTGGGAGCATTTGGGGAAAGTTTGTGCAATAAAGGTGTGGTTTGAACTGCCAGCTGCCTGTTACCTCTGTTGCTGTGCTAACTCTGTACCCAGCCCATCACAGTTATATTTGGAAGTATAACTTAGTTCTCAGACAATTTTAAAAAGCTGGCAAATCTACCCAAGCATAATGAAATATTGTGACACTTTTTTGCTGTTTCTTAAGCAAAGACAGGCATACATAGACAACCACCAGCATTTCAATCATGATCTTGCAGCATCCCAAGATTGCAACATTGAAATTCAACTTTAAAATATCCCATTTTAGGAAATCCCATTTTCATAATGTTCTTTCTTTCCAAAATTATGAATTGGAATGGAATCACACGTCTTTCTCTGGTTACCTATGGGATATTACTTTTGTATGCCATTCAGATTATTTTGATTGAAGAGCATTAAATATTTAGAAATAAGTAAGTAGAAAAAGATAAAAAAGCAAAGTAATCTTTTACTCACTTTTATATCTTGTGTGGCTTTTAATCCAAAACCCTCTTCTCCAAAATTAGCCACTTCAAAACCATCTGTGGCTGCACCATTCTCTCCGGCCCATTTTATTAATTCAGAGAAATAATCTTCTCTTTTCCCATCAAATATAATAGATAAACCTGTGTTCACATTTAATGGGAGACAAAAATACACAAAAAATTGCTATTAGTAAGCCTATGTACATTATTCATTTATCACTGCTATTATGTTGATAATGTAATGAACTCAAAGAGTACATCCTGAGTGTATATGCAAGTAAACTACCTGTACTTCTGAGCTGGTGGTATTGGCATCAATAGTTGGCTTGTGACAGCAGGGAAGGAGCAGCACATTTTATGACAGCTGGAAATGCTTTATGGGCCATAATTCCAAATGATCATAAAATAACCAGTTGTAAGTCATTAATAATGACTCATTCAACAGCTATCTAAAATTACAATAGTGTTGAGTGAGTAGTACTTACAACCAGTCTTCAAAATCCCAGCCGCCTAAGCAACCTCGTGATCATGTGAGAGTAATCTAGGCACTTAGTAACCAGCTTATACTTACAATGATTGCAATATCCCATTCACATGATTGCCATTGTGATCTTCCATCTGGCTTCCCACAAGTAAAGTCAATGGAGAAGCCAGTAGATAAGATTACAAGTCATGCCTGTAAATAGTTTTCACTCCCAACACTTTCCTCTTTCCCCTCTCACACTCCACAGCACCCATTCTCCACCTAGTTGAACTCATATATGGCTGCAGAAGCCACCCATATGCCCTCTCACCCTTTGAAACATCTACCCATCTGGTCATACTAGTGCCAGCAGCCACATGCACAGCTTCCCACTCTTCAGAGCACCCACCTCCTGTCTAACTCACACCACAGCAGCCATTTACTTGCACACTAGCCTGTTTGTGACCAGGCCAGAATTTGTAACTTCCTTCCAACTTTTTCACTGACTTTGCTTGTTGGAAGCCAGTGGGAAGTCACAAGGAGGACTTATTGACCTGCAATCTTTGCTTGACAACACAACATGGACTGCAAGGATTGCTATAGTCATTTATCATCATTAAATGAGAACTATCTATTGTGGATATGTGCTGCTACAGAGTTATAGTTTAAGAAAATGGTTTAGTTGTGTATATCAGTTTGGGTGATGTAAGCAATCCTAACCACGTAAGGTAAGATTATAAATTCTATACACTGTACAGTCAATAATACATTTGGACTCTTGATATCTCCAGTTCTATATGTTCTATAGTAATATATAGCATGCATATTCTAAACATGCTTTTCATGTGGGATCTTAGAATATATAATGTCAAGGGAAAAATATTACACCTAAATTAGAAAAAAATGTAGGTAGAATTTAATATAATTTTCTGTTTGTAGAAGTGTATGTTTGGTACAAACAAATGCCAAGGATCACATGAATTCTGATATCCTTAAATCATTTGTTTTTATGTATGACATTACTCCAATTTGATGAAAATCATTCCCATTAGTGGACATGAACGAACTGAAGCTTTAGCTAGTGGTTTAACATTAGCCTCCATATACAATACAATACAATAGCAGAGTTGGAAGGGACCTTGTAGGTCTTCTAGTCCAACCCCCTGCATGGGCAGGAATCTTATACCATTTCAGACAAATGGCTGTCTAACATCTTTTTAAAGACTTCCAGGGTTGGGGCATTCACAACTGCTGGAGGCAAGCTGTTCCAGAGGTTAATTGTTCTTACTGTTAGGAAATTTCTCCTTAGTTCTAAGTTGCTTCTCTCCTTGGTTAGTTTCCACCCATTGCTCCTTGTCCTGCCCCCAGGTGTCTTGGAGAAAAGTTTGACTCCCTCTTCTTTGTGGCACCCTCTGAGATATCGGAACACTGCTATCATGTCTCCCCTGGTCCTTCTCTTCATCAAACTAGACATACCCAGTTCCTGCAGCCGTTCTTCATATGTCTTAGTCTCCAGTCCTCTAATCATCTTGGTTGCTCTTCTTTGCACTCTTTCCAGAGTCTCCACGTCTTTTCTACATCGTGGCGACCAAAACTGTATGCAGTATTCCAAGTGTGGCCTTACCAAGGCACTATACAGTGGCATTAACACTTCACGCGATCTAGATTCTATCCCTCTGTTGATGCAGCCTAGAACTGTGTTGGCTTTTTTGGCAGCTGCTGCACACTGCTGGCTCATATTTAAATGGTTGTCCACTAGGATTCCGAGATCCCTCTCACAGTTGCTACTATTGAGCAAGGTACCACCTATACTGTACTTGTGCATTTGGTTTTTCTTGCCTATATGTAGGACCTTACTTTTTTCACAATTGAATTTCATTTTATTAGACAGTGCCCAATGTTCAAGTTTGTCTAGATCCTTCTGTATCTTAAGCCTATCTTCTGGAGTGTTGGCTATTCCTGCCAGCTTGGTGTCGTCTGCGAATTTGATGAGTTCCCCATTTATCCCCTCATCCAAATCGTTGATGAAGATGTTAAAGAGTACTGGGCCTAAAACAGAGCCTTGGGGGACTCCACTGCATACTTCCTTCCATGTAGATGCAGTTCCATTGAGGACTACACGTTGAGTGCGGTTGGTCAGCCAGTTACGAATCCATTTGGTGGTGGTGCTGTCTAACCCACAATTTTCTACTTTATCTAATAGTAGGTTATGGTCTACTTTATCAAATGCCTTACTGAAGTCCAGGTAAATTATATCAACAGCATTCCTCTGGTCCACTGATTTTGTTACTTTGTCAAAGAATGCAATTAGATTTGTCTGGCATGATCTGTTTTTGACAAACCCATGTTGGCTTTTGGCTATTACTTTGTTTGCTTCTAGGTGTTCACTTATTTGTTGTTTAATTATCTTTTCCAGAATCTTTCCTGGTATTGAGGTCAGGCTGATGGGTCTATAGTTTCCTGGATCTGTTTTTTTTCCTTTTTTGAAAATGGGAACCACATCTGCTCTTTTCCAGTCTTCTGGCAGTTCCCCGGTGCTCCAGGATCTCTGAAAGATATAGTTCAGTGGTTCTGAGATCTCGTCTGCCAGTTCCTTCAGAACCCTGGGGTGTAATCCATCCGGTCCTGGTGATTTGAACTCGTCCAGGGCAGACAGGTGCTCACTTACCATTTTCTTCTCTATTTCAACTTGTGTTCCTAATCTGATATTTGTGGTGCTGTTTTTGATTGATTGGACTGTTTTATCCCTTTGTGTAAAGACAGATGCAAAGAAAGAGTTAAATAGTTCTGCTTTCTCCCTGTTGCTTATCATCTTCTTGCCATTTTCTCCCAGCAGTGGACCAATTGTTTCCTTAACTTTTTTCTTATTTTTAACATGTTGGAAGAAGCTTTTTTTGTTATTTTTTACTTTTTTGGCAAGCCTTTCTTCATTGTGAGCCTTAGCTTTCCTCACTTCATCTTTACAGGCTCGGGCTATTTGCTGATATTTTGCCTTGGTTATGTCCCCCTTTTTCCACTTTTTATATTTATCCTTTTTGTCTTTCAATTTGTCAGAGAGTTCTTTATGCAGCCATGCTGGTTTCTTTTGGGAACTGTTATTTTTCTTCTTCATTGGTATTGCGCTGGACTGGGCTTTTATAATCTCATTTTTCAAAATTTCCCAAGCTTCTTGAGTTGTTTTCCCCTTGAGGATTCTCATCCATGGAATCCTTCCCAAGCTCTCTCTGAGTTTGTTGAAATTAGCTCTCTTGAAGTCTAAGACTCTAGTTTGACTTTGTTCAACTACTTTTGTTTGCATAATGTTGAATTCCAGTATTTCATGATCGCTTGCCCCCAAAGTTCCTGTAGCTTCTACACCTTCTATCATTTCCTCTCTGTTAGTGAGAATTAAGTCCAATATTGCTGATCCCCTTGTTCCCTTCTCTACCTTTTGGGAAACAAAGTTGTCTGCTAGGTTTGTTAGGAACCTGTTGGATCTTCCACTTGGTGCAGAGTTTGTTTCCCAATTGATGTCGGGGTAGTTAAAATCTCCCATTACTATTGCAGTGTGCTTCCTACATACCTTAGTTAGCTGGTTAGCAAAAAGTACATCCACTTCCTCTGCTTGGTTGGGTGGCCTGTAGTATAGACCTATGACAATATCATTCCCCCCCCAACCTTTAATATTGACCCAAATACATTCAAGATAGTTCTCATCATTGTTGTGCTCTATTTCTGTAGAGATGTAATTATTTCTTATATATAGTGCAACTCCACCTCCTCTTTTATTTGGTCTATTTCTTTTAAATAATTTATACTAACCTCAACTTTAGGTTTTCCTTGCTTAATGATTTGTCACTTAGCAACCATTTGAAGTTATCACCACTCCTCCCAAAATATATTAACAACCTGGTTCCAGAATTCCAATGTGACACTCCCCCTATGGTCACATGATTGACTGCATTTTGGGCATTTGGCAATCAGTTCCCCTTTATAGGCAGTTGCAGCATTCCATGGTCACATGACATGATTTACCACTTTTGCAGGGAACTGGTCTTTTGGACCACTTGACTGTCATGACTTACAATGAAACTGGTCTCACTTGAGCACTCTTCCCAAAACAGAGGCCAGGATTCCTTACAGTATTTGGGCCAAGATTGTAGCATGGAAAAGTTTTAACACTGCTAATACTAACCTCCCTCTGATTTTTAAAAAATGCTTGATGTCTATTTATTTAATTAAAATTAAATTAAATAAACCATAAACCATATTGAAGAACCTGATATCAATGGTAGACATAATTACAACAGGCCCTCCAGTTTGGGATGGAAAAACATTCTCAAGTATTTAAATGTGTTTGCATTTTGGTCTTTGAAATAATGACTATGACTAGATTTTTGCAAGTGCCAACCTGTTCTATGTATGGTACTGGATTATAGAATCCATTGCCTTCCTAAGCTTTATTGGACAGCAACAGTTAAGAACTGCATCATCTTCATACAGAAATATCACAACTTTGCTCCCTACTAATTTGGGGCCATGATAGTGTGACATGTTGACTGATTCAGTCATGGAATTAATAAACAAATTCGACAGGATAACTTCTGTAATGCATGCAGAGACAGAATTTGGGTTTTGACAATGGAAAGAATTAACCTGACAAAGACTTAAACATGAACGGATTAACTCCATTTTTTGCTAGAAAGCAAAGCTTAAACATTTCTCCACCCAAAAGAAGCTGTCCCACTTCTGTACCATGAATTGACTTCAGCAAAAAGGCAGTCAAAGTGAAGTTTATTATTCAAAATACAAATGTATACATACTGATGTAATTATCAACAACATTCAATACATAATAATGAGGTACATTGGTAAAGTAGACATTAGGAAACATAAACATTCCCTCAGAGTGGCTGTAGCAGTGGTGGGTTCCGGGAGGTACGCCCTGGTATGGGCATACCAGTGCCAGCTGGGAGCAGCGGCCACCGTACCGGAACGGTGCTTTGGAGGACCCACCCGCTTGCCTTCGTTCCTTACCTCTATTTGAGCTAACTGGGCCATTTGCACACGTGCGTGCAGCATACAGCACCTGCGTGACCTCCGCCAAGCAGCTGGAGTGTCGCAGAGCGGTGGGTGCACATGTGTGCGCAGCGTGTGTGCCCATGGTGGACACTAGGCCCCGTAGCAGTGTACCGGTTGCGACGGGATCCAGAACCCACCACTAGCCCGTAGTTATTTATATGTAATTCTTCCTAAGGAGTTACTAGTGAATCCATCTTGGTGACTAGAAGAACACCATATGCTAAATCCAAGTACCATTCTGTCACCTGAAGTTAGACAACAGGATATGGAACAACTTTAGCAATATTCCAGGGGCAATTAGAATGATTTATGGCATCCATATAACAGATAACCCCAAGGCTGTATCTACTTATGCCAACTTCCTTTATTATAATGTTTAATGGAAAGAAAAAGATTCTGATCGTTTTGCCCCACAAATGTCCATGAAGAGCTATTGAAGTAACTGATTCTCTAAATAAGTGTTAATGCTATCAGGCAGCTACTTGTTTACTAGTCAAATGGGCCAGCATAATGTATTTCTTTCACTTTGGGTGAGTTTGGGCAAGTCCGCTCTCAGCCCAACCCAACTCACAAGGTTGTTGTTATGGCAAAAATAGGAGGAAGGTGTGATATGTTCACTGCTTGAGTTATTTGTAAAAATAATGAAAAGGGAATACAAACAAACAGATAAATTGGCCAATATAATGTATTCCCTGCAGATACAGGGACACATTACTTGTCTCCCTCAGCCAACTGCCTTGTATGAGATGGAATCTGATTTTAATTTCCTTGATGTATTTTAAATGAATTCTTAGGGTTTTACTAAATATGCTGTCTTGAGATGGGAAAGATTTGGCTAGAAATTCAGGAACATGATCTTCTATGCCTTACAACAGTGATTCCAACCTTTTTGGCTTTGCGGAATGGTGGGGGGGAAGAGGGAATGGTTACACCCAGGGGGTGGGTTCTGGCAGTCACTACTGCTGGTTTGCTCGTGGGCATGCCACGTGTACAGTGCAATAAAAATTGTTCTGTGCATACGCAGAAGAAAAAAACAAGATGGCGGCACTTATGGCACCTCCCAGAGAACCAGTTTGGGGGTATGGCAGGCCTGGGGTCGCCAAACCACTTCCGGTTTAGTTGAACCGGTCCGAACCAGTATGAACCCACCACTGGTTACACGTGAGCAGATGGCAATCATATGCAGCTCCATTTGTGCGAACGGTGGACTCAATCACTCACTGCTCACAAAAATGGAGCTGCGTGCATATGCGGGTGCTCACCTGCCACTTCGGTGGTCCAGGAATTGGGGATCTCTGCCATATAAAATTTGGAATTTACCTTATAAATAAAACAAGTATCTTATCATTCTGGTGAAAAACTTATTCTGCTGAAAACACAGACATCTTCCCCTCTATATATGGCCCATATATAATTAACCCTTTTGGCTTAAGAGAGCGAATAGAAAAGCTGATTTTGAAGGGAAGGTATTGTTCAGTATCTACTAAATAAGCTCAAAGGGGTCTACTATTAGTACTGCAAACACTCTGGTTAAATCTTATAAAGGAAAATAGTGAAACAAAATGTGGAGGTGAAACTTATACCCATGCACATTAGGATGAGTCTCTCCATTGGTTCAAAGGAGTCTGATGCCCTAGCCTGTGTGAACAAATTATTCTCTGAGAGTATCTTGTCCATTTGACCTTGTAGGAACCTCTTAGGTTCTAGTACTTTTACCAATATTTCCATGAGGTTTCTTTCCTCACCATCTTTCAAACGTTCATTAGGCCATCCTAATTTACCTTTTCTGATTACTGGTTATCAGGAGGTGAAAAAGAATACTGTTAAATCTGGTAATATGGTTCTTAGGAGTTGTCTCCATACAATTTTCAGGAACAGGCTGTTCCTACACTATATTTATATGAAGAATCAGTCTACAGCTTTGAATGTCTATTTGTGCCTATAGATGCCATAGAGGCTTTTCACTTATGTACAGTAATGTCAAGGACTATGGACTCCTGGAATCAGCAAAGGCAAGCAGGAACATTCCTTCTCTATATAGTTTTTCCTTCCATATCATCTTGAAGAGAGTTATCAGCAAAACTAAACAGGGAATATCTGATTATTAGGATATAATAGATGGGTGGGTTGGGTAAATGAATATGCATGTATTTCTATACACCGAAAGAAATTTAAATTGTTTGAATAAATTTGAATAAAAATATTAAAACAAAATATTTTCAGGCATAACTGTGAAGAAATCATCCAAAGAAGTTTCAAGTTATTCTCCTGCTTGTCTTTTAAATTGTAAATATGCATGTTGAATCCTTCAGTGAACAGTTAAAATGGAATAATTTTTCACTATACAAAATGAAAGAACATTACTTCCCAAATGTACAGTTTGATCGTTAAAATTCTCCACACAGCATTTTGATTAAACTTTTTAAAACTTCACAAATAAGAAAAATAAATATATAAATACACTTATCTTTAGAAATAAATTGTTGATTTCATTATAATCACTAGCAAATGATAAAAAATCAGATTATCCACTAATAAACAAAGATTAACAACATTCCTGCCAACATAAAATCTTGCTTTAATAAGTGACTATAACTTTTGAATTAAAAAAAAAACTAATTGTGCATTGTCGATACTTTTGTGCAGCATTTTGAGGCTGAAAAACATCATTTTTTCATATTTATACGTACCTTTTAAAATGTACTTTAGGAAATATCATTTGAAAATGTTTCCCCATTTACAACTAAAATTGTAGATGAAAATTCAAAATAGAGGTATTCTATTAAAACACTAGGTGTCTTCTAAATATAAAAATAGTATGTCTGAGAATACTGGTACACATTACATTAATGACTCATATTTTCAATAACAAATATGTAGCTCATGATTGAATCATGGAGTCCCGGGTGCTCTCAGAATGTGATTATTTTCTGGCAGATGTTTCATTACATGGCTAGGGAACATCTTTATTGTTAGAAAGAAATGCGGTTTGTGCTCTGTTTATATACAGTACCTTACTTTTTGTCAGTGTTGACATGGGTGTGATTTTTCACTTTATTTCTTGATTAGGCTGTTGTTTCATACTTGACTGTTTCTCTGAGCTGGTAGCTCCTCAGTTAGGGTATTGTTTATTGCTTGCTTGTCTCTCTGATTTAATCATGGTTTTAAACCTCCTTGCTAGAGAGTTGGTGTTCTGGTCTTTTTGTTTTCTTTTGAGCTGTTTAATTATCTCTTTTGAATGGTATGTGAATGTTGTTTATCTCTATGTATCTGTTGATGGCTGATTTGCCTGAGTACAAGGAATACCATAGGGTACGTTGATGTAGCTTGGTCTAGGATGCTTACAAATTTCCAAATTGAAGATTAATTCTGTCTATGTGTTGTAAAATTAGGGATACACAATAAACAATAGCCTAATCAAGTAACAGCCACAGAGAAAACAATATCCCTATCAATTCTGATAGGACAAGCTAGTGTATATAAACAGAGAGCAAGTTGAATTCCTCCTAGCACAGATGTCACCTAGTATGTAACTAAATATTGAAATGTAGACCAAAAAACCCACCAATCATAGAAAACCAATGATTTTGCTTGGAATGTATTTATTTGAATCTATTTATATGGCCACCTATTGCAAAATGCAACAGTGGCAACTGAGAACAATGAAAATATATAACACAGATACAACATGAGCAATACATTTCAAAACCAATTAAGATATTATTTTTAGAGCAAATATTATTTCAATGCTACTTCTTTTGCCTTTATTCACATACCTTTCTGCTTTTTACGAATTCTCTCAACAAGAGCTCGGATCTGCTGATATTCCTCCCACTCTTTTCCAGGACCAGGAGTTGGACTGCTACATTCTGCAAGCATAAGCAGAAACTTAATTGTGTGTCTCTATAAATGTATGTGTGTGTATGTATATATGTATTTATATACCGGTATATGTATATATATGTGTTAGTTTTATGAGCTGATCAATAAATTAAATTAGAAGAGACAAGGATAAAACTAACAGACATATCTATTTATTTATTTATTTATTTTATTAAATTTATACCCCGCCCTTCTCCAAACAGACTCAGGGTGGCGCACAGGAATACTAAAAATACATACAAAACATCTAAAAAAAATTTAAAACTTATTCTAATAAAAACCTGCGCTAAAACCAAATTAAAAACCCCAAATTTAAAAACTATCTAACAGTCAGTAATGGAGGTTACGCTAGGCCGGCTAGATGGAACAGATGTGTCTTCAGACACTTGCGGAAGAGGCGGAGGTCGGAGATGGTGCGGAGTTCAGGGGGTAAGTCGTTCCAAAGGGCTGGGCCCGCCACAGAGAAGGCTCTTCCCCTGGGTGTCGCCAGTCGGCACTGTCCAGCCAACGGCACCCTGAGGAGGCCCCCTCTGTGGGAGCGTATCGGTCTGAGGGATGTATGGGGCAGGAGGCGGTCTCGCATATAACTAGGCCCCGAGCCATGGAGCGCTTTAAAGATAGTCGTCAGAACCTTGAAGCGCACCCGAAAGACCACAGGAAGCCAGTGCAGCTCGCGCAGGATTGGTGTTATGTGGAAGTGTCTAGGCGCTCCCGTAATCACCCGTGCGGCTGCATTCTGGACTAACTGCAGCCTTCGGGTGCACCTCAAGGGAAGCCCCATGTAGAGAGCATTACAGTAGTTAAGTCGAGAGGTGACGAGTGCTTGAGTGACTGTGCGTAAGGCATCCCGGTCCAGTAAGGGGCGCAATTGGCGCATCAGGCGTACCTGATGGAAGGCCCCCCTGGCCACGGCTGCCACATGGTCTTCCAGGAGGACACCCAAATTGCGCGCCCTCTCCACGGGGGCCGGTGTTTCGCCCCCAATGGCCAGAGTTGGAATAATCTGGCTGAACCGGGGTGCCGGAAGCCACAGCCACTCAGTCTTGGACGGGTTGAGCTTGAGTTTGTTACTACCCATCCAGATCCGTACGGCCTCCAAACACCGGGACATAACCTCGACGGCATCATTGGGGTGGTCTGGGGTGGATATGTACAGCTGAGTATCATCAGCGTACAGATGATATCCCACCCCAAAACCACGGATGATCTCACCCAGCGGCTTCATATATGTGTTGAACAATAGGGGCGAGAGGACCGACCCCTGAGGAACCCCACATATGAGGGGCCTCGAGGCCGACCTCTGCCCCCCTGCCAACACATATTGCGACCGACCAGAGGTAGGACGAGAACCACCGCAAAACGGTGCCTCCCAGCCCCAACCCCCCCAGTCGGCGCAATAAGATACCATGGTCGATGGTATCAAAAGCCGCTGAGAGGTCTAATAGGACTAGGATAGAGGAATATCCTCTATCCCGCGCCCTCCAGAGATCATCAACCAACGCGACCAATGCCGTCTCGGTGCTGTGCCCGGGTCGGAAGCCGGACTGGCGCGGGTCTAAATAATCAACTTCCTCCAAGTGTCGCGGAAACTGTTGAGCCACCACACTCTCTACAACCTTCACTAAAAAGTGAAGGTTGGAGACGGGACGATAGTTCTCTAATAATGCTGGATCCAGGGACGGCTTCTTGAGGAGGGGCCTTACTACCGCCTCTTTCAAGACGGCAGGCAAGGACCCCTCACTCAAAAATGCGTTGACAATGCCCTGGAGCCAGCCTCGTGTCGTCTCCCAGGATGCCAGTACAAGCCAGGAGGGACACGGGTCCAATAAACATGTGGTAGCCCTAAGTCTCTTTGACAACTTGTCCATATCCTCGGTAGTAACAAAATCAAACTCCTCCCAAGATGGTGTCTCAAGAGCAGCCTCGGACCGCTCGACTGGACCACTGTCGATGGAGGGTAGCTCACTCCGAATCCGAGTGATTTTCTCCTGCAGATAAATCCCAAATTCCTCTGCTCGACCCTGTAAAGGGACTTCCCGCGGCCTCTGTTGAAGGAGGGAGCGGGTCACCCCAAACAGGGCGGCAGGGCGGTTATCTGCGGATGCAATAAGAGTGGCACAATACTCATGTTTGGCCACTCTTATCGCCACCAAGTAAGTCCTAATATGGGTTCTCACTAGTGTTCGGTCGGCTTCGGAGCGCGAGGATCTCCATCTGCTCTCTAGGCGTCTCTTGTGGCGCTTCATCTCCCTAAGCTCCTCGGTGAACCAAGGAGCCCAGTAGGTTCGTCGCCGCAAGAGAGGCCTCAAGGGCGCGACTCGGTCCAAGGCCCCCGTGGCCGCACTTAACCATGCGGCCACTAGGTCCTCAGTCGAGTCGTGGGGCAAGTCCACAGGAATTGGCCCAAGCTCCCTTTGGAACCTTACCGGCTCCATCAGGAGCCTGGGGCGGAACCATATGGGAATGTCCGGTTCTGCCTCCCCGCGGTGAGGTGCGGCGAACGGAAAGTCGAGCCGAAAGATGCTGGTATTGCTGCCTTCAGGTATTTTCCCGTGTATATAGCATGAAATTGTTATTGCAATGTTTTGGCAAGATCTCACTTGCCATCCTCAGGCTTCAGTGTCAAAACACCCTGTTAACACTTGTGTCACAACACCCTGTTAAGCCCCAATTAAGGGAGGAAGCATACTGCTCTCCTTTTCTGCCTTTATTTATTGATCAGCTCAAAAACGTAACAACAAACATATATATATATATATATTAGGTTTTTGAGCTGATCAATCAATAAATAAGGGAGACTTATTGATCAGCTCAAAAACCTAACATATAAAAAAAGTATACAACGGAACTCATAGCTTTCTGTCTAGATGGTCTCTGGGGATGAGCCGAAAGGCAGAAAAGGAAAGCAGTATGCTTCCTCCCTTAATTAGGGCTTAACAGGGTGTTGTGACACAAGTATGTGTGTATGTATGTATGTATGTATGTATGTATGTTACGTTTTTGAGCTGATCAAAAAATATATATATTAGGTATTACACATATAAAAAAGTACACAACGGAACTCATAGCTTTCTGTCTAGATGGTCTCTGGTGATGAGCCGAAAGGCAGAAAAGGAAGCAATATGCTTCCTCCCTTAATTGGGGCTCTAACAGGGTGTTGTGGAAACAATTATTATGTATGTATGTATATATCCATTAGAAAATTATTATACAAATGTTGTACATAAAATACTAGATATCTATCCAAATACTAGAAATATAAATATAAAAAAACTAAAAATCTTCCTAAATATTTCAGGACACAATATCAGAACCCCAAAAACAGAAAACTTACATGTAATTGATCAACAAAAATATTCTACACAAGCATTGATGTTTTAATATTGAACATTTTTTTTCCTCAATGTGCATTCTTATCCCCTTACCCTGACAAAAAAAAATAGTATAATATACTTACTCTGTAACAATTCACTAATCAGATTCAATATCTCCTTTGGAGAGACAGCTGTTGTAGCTCCAGTACCTGACTTCTGTGTTTTCACTCGGCTTTTTTTCCCCATCTTCTAGCTTTAAGAGAATAACAGTCAAATAAGCAATATTCTTTATTCACTATATAAAGTTCCTTTTTCAATAGATATTTATCAAATTAAAGGGGAAAAGAAATTGGAAATGAAGAAAGGTTAATTAACTCTTTAAAATTATATTTTTGACTTTATATAAATGAATTTGGAAAAAATATGAAGTTATAGCAAAATAGCAATAAAAGTAAATAAAAGTGGCAGCAATAAAATTCTTGACAGGAACTTATGAAAAATAGTTTAGGATTGTTCAGGGCATTCAAAAGAAGTGATTTTCAAAGTACATCTCCTCAAAACAGTAAAGCAGTTATATAATTTAAAGCTGATGTGAAGATAGCCCAATTGTCTCTGCATGTTTGTGTAATAAGTAATTTCTACAGGAACTACTGCCCTGTTCAGCAAATTTCAAACTTATGATTGGTCCTCCAACTTACAACTGTCACAGTATTCCTATCAAGCCCAAGCCCAATGATAATAATAAAATTCAATTGAGTCCCTCCTTTTACTTCTCCCTTCATCACCACTTACTTATTATCATTTGATAGCTATTTGTGAGCTTCACAGGCAGCTTCCAACAAGTAGTCAATGAGAAGCTGACAATAAGTCACAAGTCGCACATGTGATATCACACTTAATGACCATGGGTGATTCACTTAACTGTAATGGAAATTATGCCATAAGTCTGGTCTTGTCATGTAATATTTCACTTAACAATCACATCACTTAGCAACAGAATTGCCAGTCTTTAAATGAGGACCACCTGTACATACATACAAAAATGATAAATAATAAGCAAGCAAAAGATGTAGTTGCTTTAATACTTCAAGAAAATGTGGTTTCATTTTGATGTTTTGGACAGCCCTTTTTGTTTCCTGTTTGAAACAAATGTCCACCAAATGCAACTGGATTTGAAGAACAGACAGTATAAAAAAAAAAATCAAGCGAACAAAAGTGAATGTTTAACATGTATATTCAGCTTGTTGAATATGAAAGTATTCAAAATATAGTATCTCAAAAACTACAAAGGTACACTATCAAAGTTTGATAGCAATAGCACTTAGACTTATATACCGCTTTATAGCGCTTTCTGAGGTGGTTTACAAATGTCACCAACAATCTGGGTCCTCATTTTACTGACCTTTGAAGGATGGAAGGCTGAATCAACCTTGAACTGGTCAGGATCAAATTCCTGGCTGTGGGCAGAGTTAGCCTGCTATTTTGCATTCTAAATACTGCACCACCATGGCTTCCACATACACATGTTCATCTTCACAACACGTACATGTGGAAGTGTGTCATGGCTTGAACAAAGAAGATGACCTCTGAAAAACAGTTGTTGATGCTCACCAGGATGAAAATGGTCACAAAACTATTTCCAAAGAGTTTGGACTCCACCAATCCACTGTCAGGCGGGTCAAGTACAAAAGGAGGCAATTCAGCACCATAGTTACCATTCCCAGACATTGTCAATTAATCAAGATCATATCAAGAGGAAGAGCAAGGCATTTAATACTTTTGGGTAGTCTCAAAGAAGCCCAGGGTAATGTCTAAGGACTAAATATAGTTTCATTACAATCAGAATTCAGACTTAGTTTTGATACATGGAGGGAGACAAAAGGGAGATGATCAATTCCTCATATAATAGACAGAATGTGTATTGGTTCTTTTGAAACACTTCAATGGCTTCAATAAATCAGCCATAATTTCTTTCTGTTTTTGATTATCTTGTTCTTTCTGGAAGAAAGACTTCAAAATTGTCACTAGACAATTTCTGCTCCAGCCCATGGCTGTTGGCATATGATACCACAAAGTTTAATCATTATCTGCATTTAACACACATATGCACAAATACAAAGAGACTGATTCTGACTGAAATTTTATCAAGTAAAAAGCTCTACTTCTTCCTTTTTCCTACTCTTTTTCCTACTATCTCAAAGAATCTGAATATTTTCTAACTCTGTAGGCTCAAAGTTATGTACTGTTCTTTGTAAAAATAGTGTTTTTATAAGAAAAAAGCAATTCTATATACTAGACGTTCATGAACATTAACAACTTCAATTCTCTGAATGTCACTGAACACAGGAAACCAAGCATGAAAAATTACTATAAGGAGACCATGAATTATCATATTACAATACATCATATTGTATCATCACCTGTACTCTAGCACATGGAATTATTCTGTTTCTACTATCAAGATATAAGTAGTGTGAATTATTATGCCATATCATGACTAATATATTTTGTTCAGTATCACTTCATTTAGAAAGATTAATAGTCTTTCATAGAGTTACAAGAAAATCATAAATTAAAATATGGCTTTTTGTAAGATAAATTAATATAAGAAAATTATGATGCTAAATTTTTCTATGCCCTTCCTACACTCAAAACTAGACCATCAAGTACCACCGAACATTTCATAACAAACAAATGGGAAGGGAAAATAAAAATAAATTAGCATCTGTATGAATGTAATTATTCTAAATCTTTGACAATTAATTTCCCAACCCTTTCCAATATACATACATTTCTAGCTTTTTAGTGTCTAAATTGATGTACAGGTAAACAATTTGAATAAGAATATAATCTTAAGATTTTTTTTCATACTTGAAGCCTAATTTAAAGAAGTGAAAAAGTTTCACTACACAAAACTTTCTTCAAAAGTATCTTCTGAAAGGATATTTGATAACAATCATGCTATATATCACCAAAACTAGGCAACAATAAAACTACCCCTCAAAAAAAACTATGACTGAAATTCTGAAATCATAATTAGGAAACATATTGTGAAATATGTAAAATAATGCTGTAAAACAACTTTCCCTTACCTGATATTTTCCAGATGTGTTGGATTACAACTTCCATAATTTCAATAAACATAGCCAATGTAATTCTGGAAAATAACGTCCAACCCATCTGGGGACATCATGTTGGAAAAGACTACTGAACTTTGAAAATAGGAGTTGGGTAACAAAGTAAGCTATGAAAAGAAGCATTTCCTTCAACCAAAAGACAGTTTCCAAATTGTTCCCTTTTTGAGAAGGCAAGTGCTTTACTGTTAGACTATAAATATATTTATGCCCATAATTCAGCTGCAATCAATAAGTAGAAAAATGGAAAATACAACATGTTGGGAGCCATTCTGTTTGTTTTCAGAAACTAATAATTATACGTATGCTGGCCTTAAACACAGAGATTTCAGCTTTGTTTCTTTTAGCCAACAGTTCTTCAATCTAGAAGAGATTTAAAGTGTATTTTATAACTTACTGCCTAGCTACTATTGCAAAGAAGGGCAGGAACTTAAGTAGGAAAAGCAGTCACTATATTTTGCAAGATCCAAAATTAGTACTCAGGCTGATGTAACTGATACGTTAGTGAAACTGTCCCTTCAATTTCCTTTCATAAGCAGCAATATATTTGTGTAATAAAATGTATTATCTTAATTCTATTGACATTCTTAATTCTATCACAATGGAGTATGACAGATTTATTTGTTAATCAGCTAAATCCACTCTTAACTTGAAAGTGACTGTGAAAGAATAGAAGAGTTAATGGCTTTTTCACACCATCTGCACACTATAAAAGTATATTAAACTTACTTTACTATTTATAAACTTCATAGATCAGATTGAACATGGAATGAGGCAATCATAAGCCCAATTGTACTCCATAGAATATATAGTAGAAAGGGAACTAGACTAATTGGAGCTTCACTGTGAGAAATTTGTATCATTCTTTGTTGATAGTGTCAATTAGAATTGCCTTGAATTGGACTCAAACCTTAAGACAAGTCACGGGGAGGTAAGAATAGTAATCTTTTATGAAGTAAAAATACATTCTTTTCATCATGAAGAATTTGAGAAGACAGGCAGAATATGTAGCTAGGTAAAGACCACTATCTGTTTGATCCCTCCCCCTCCCAGTTGGTTAGATAAAAATAGGACAGGATTAGTTTCATAGTTTATGGGAGAGCGGCCACAATAAATTTAGAACAAAAACAATAATGGGGCATTGGAGAATCTGAAAAAAAATATCACTTGCATACAAGCAAGAATTGGTTGGACTATAAAGTAGGCAAAATAACAGAAAATGAAGAAGCTAAAATGTTCCAGGGCTTTAGAATTCAAAGACAAATATGTGCCACTAATTACCCCGGACTTGACAACTGTTGATAAGACAGACAAAAAAGTCTGAATAGTGGAACTGACACTAGAGACAGCAGAATAGAAGAGAAAGAAATGAGAACATGACAAAATATGAAGACCTGCAAATAAAAGTATAACCGCAGTGCAAGGGTGGGTTCCTGAACCAGTTAGTACCGGTTCGCTGCGCTCACACACACACTGACCGGATTGCTTCCACATGTGCATTTGACAAAAAATTACTGTGCGCATGCGCAGAACCATGCCGGCAACGGCAGAAGACATCAGAGAACCACTTTGGGGACAGGTCAGGCCTGGGTCACTGCCGGTTCTGTGATCCAGGCCTGAATTCTACTACTGGTTCAGCTGAACTGGGTCAAATCGGCAGCAACCTACCTCTGCCGCAGTGGTAAAAGAAAGTAAAGATAGTACCAATAGTAATAGGTGCCGTGGAGTACAATCCCAAAACAACTGGAGTACTGCTTTAACACCAATATCAGTGACAAATCATCAGTCAATTGCAAAAGGCAGCTTTACTAAAAATAGCTTATAACCTGTAATGATACCATTAACACTATCAAACAATTTCTGTCTATCCCAAGTCTTCGGGAAGGACTGAGTACGGGTAAAAATGCCAAATGCAATCCAAACATCTGGCTGTCTATGACAGAGTATCATCATCATAAGTTGCCCAGAGTCACTCAATAATGAGATGAGTGCCATTTAAATTTAATAAATAAAAACAACACAATGAAGACAAAACAAACAATAATAAATTTGCAATAATTTTTGAAAATCAATTGCCACATCTTTTTTTTTTAAATATTAAACAGGAAAGGACAGTCCATACATCTTGGTCTAATTTCCTATGGCTTTGATTTCATTTCAAAAGTCCTTCCACTTAGGAAAATCAAATTTGAAATAAAAACTGCTGCTTCTTTGGCAATCTACAGTAACATGAGAAAGTGAGAAAAAACAGGGTATTAAAAAGAGGAAGAGAGATCACACATAAGAGGCTAGTAGACTGGAAGAAACTGGTGTTCCTGTATACTATTTGCATGCAACGCTATTCCAAGAGAGTTGGCAAACATAATTTTTATGTTAATTATTATTATACCTAAAAATTATCAGGGCTTTAAACACTATTAAAGTGGCTACAAATGGCATATATTGTCAGATATATTTACTGAACATGTTAGGTGTACAAAATGAAATCCAAATAAACAACTCCCCTCCAAAATAAAAATTACCAGAAAACTTCAAAATTATTCAAAAAAATTCACTAAAATTTAAATAATAATCTATTTATTTTCCATGATAATCACATCACAAAATTATATTATGCTACAATTGCATAAAGAACAAGAAATAGGATTACTAAAACATAAATAGACCAAAGAATCCACTCATTTAAAAATGACAGTAATGCATTTCAAGAAAGTGCAAATGCATTGTTTTTAGTATTTTTACGATTTTCTCTTGGTTAGTAACATTCTATTAAGAAGTTTTACTAAGTGTCCATCAATTAGGTTTAAAAAATAGTAATTCCATGCTGTACATAAAATTTTATTGTAAATTTGAGAAACCCATTTATTAAAAATACTCACTTCTACAACAATTATAAAAAAAGATTACTATTACATTGCTAAAGGACAATCTTTCTTCCTCAGAAACATTAAGACATTAAGTGATACAAAAAGTATACCACATAATAATCCAAACATGATTACTATCATATGAACAAGGCTACAAAATGTAGAAACATTATTAACAACCTCAATCACACAGAAGTCTAAAAACTCCGTAGAAGACTGCTAACCCCTAGTATACATTTGAAGGAAGAATGGAATATAGAATAGCTGATTCAGATGTGGAACTGTATTATATATGCAAAACAAAAGGAACCTAAATACTACTAATATATAGGTTAAGTGAAAAGAAAAGCATTCAAGATCAAGGAAGAATGTTTGAGAAAGCTAGAATGGAAGTTCTTGTAAAGGAAAAGTGAATTAGCTAAAAAGAAAGAGTAAGGAAAAAAAGAACCAGAACTGGTAAAATAAGGAGACCTAAAATGTCGCTGACAAAAGAAGAAATTAAAAGGCAGACTATACAGGCAAATGTGAAGATATGATGGCCTAGGAGTGTTATGGAATATTTGGAAGTCATAAATATCAAATACAATTATAAAAATCAGTAACAAGATGCAAGTAAATTGAGATTTACTTTGAGGCAGTAAATTGAGACGGGTCTGGAAGTGCAGAATTTAATAGGTGGATGGATAAGGGAAATTAGGGACGCATACAAACGAAAATAAACGGATGCTTATAACAATTTAAACTTTTCATTTTAAAGTGATGGCCCTGGGGGAGATGGCAGGGAAAATTTCTCGGCTGGTCTGTACACCTTTATCGGAAGGAAAAATCCCAAACTGCAAGGGACGAGGCTCATTCCCAAACTTAACTGCAACTGATTAACTCAGGCTGCACCATCCAAGTTGCAATTCTATATACGTTGCGTTGGGCTTTTCTAAAGATCTCATATGCACTACATAAAGAGCAACGGTTCCTTCAGCGAGGACAACTATGAGGTAAAATGTGAGCAGTGATTACAACCAAGGAGAGGCGACAGTTCTTCTTCCAGGTTAATCAACACGGAACCATGTGGGCGTGATCGTGTGGAGAGGGAAGAGGAAGGGCGGGCAGAGATCACGCGTCTGGATCGTCCTGTCCAGTACAACGCAGGCAGGTGGCGATCCTTCGGACTGAGAGGGGACCCCCACCAGTACTCAGGGGCGAGGAAGAAATGGGCCAAGTCAAGGCCCACTGTAAAACAATCTGCACGAGTTGAGGGTGTGACAGAACAGGCCTCCCCCGTTACCTTTTACCGACGACAACAAGGGACTCAAAAATCCTCTCACCTGACGGCTCTGCCCGGGTTGTGGAGGGGGGAAGGGGAGCGACAGGGGCGACCGCTAAACCAACCACGGCACCTACGCGCGCACGCGCGCGGAACACACGCATAGACACACACAAACTCCCTCGCCGTCGGACACCCAGTGTGGTTGCCCTCATTCGCCTTTTGCTCCGCCCCCCCACCCCAAAAATTGCGTCGCGGCCATTGGTTTCCAGTCCTCTCCGTACGGCGGCTGACCAATCCAGTAAGCCGTTCCCTGGCCTCTCTCGCCTATTGCAGGACTGGGCGTGTAAAGAGAGAAAGGGAGCAGGCGAAAATATCTAGCAGGGAGGCGGAATAATACATTTTGATTGGCGGGAAAATGAAAGTAACTCGTTTTTCTCCCCCTCCCCGCCATTCTTCTTAGAAGACATTGGCTACAGCCAACGCCTCCTTTTTCTATTATGGGTTTCCCCATTGGCCAACTGCTCTGAAATATTTTACAGGAATGGCAAACCTTGTCTCGCGCGCAGGCGGGGTTACCGGGGGAGGGGCGGTTAGTAGAAACAGCAGAGCTTTGATTCGCGGCTTGGTATCAATGCGCTTTCTGAGGCGGCGTCATCAAGCTCTCTTCACCTTGCGCGCGCCGACGCAATAACGTCAGCAACGACTTTGATTGGGTTTTCGCAAGATGGCGTCGCGCAGGGGCTGAGGCGGATGGCTTGCTGTTTTCGGGTTCCGTTGTTGTACCCGTAGTCCGTGAGTGGTTTCATCATTATTGCGTGACTGACTAAAAGAAAGACGGCATGGTTGAAACTATCAAAGTGACAGAGGTGTGCTGAAGTTGAATTGTTAGGAAGCCTTTGATGAATTAATGGCCTCGGCTCCGGTGAAGGATGGAAAAAACATTCGTTTTAAATGACGGGGCGGAAAGAAATTTTTCCATTTTCTAAGAGCCCTTCTGGAAAGTTACAGCCCAACTTTCAAATACAAAGGCAGCAGTTCGGGAATTATAATTGTTATATAGGCCGTAAGGCAGAATAAACTTTTTAAAAACAAGTAAATATGGTCTTTCTTGATCAGTTTATTAAATAAGTACATCTGACTTGACAGTGAAACGAGTGCGCATTTATCCAGAATATAAAATGAATAAACTGGAAAATGCCTTGTAATTGATAGTAGCCAATTTTTGACAGTTTGGCTTCAGCATGGGACAAAACTACAGTGAATGAGAGGGCTATTTTATATACTTACTATTCCTGTTTATTTCATTGTTTTCCTAGATACTGTGGGGGACCAGAGTTGATAATAAATAATAGATCTTTACAGTACTACTCTGCATCTTATAGATTTAAAATCATAATTGGTTAAACCACTGCCACCATAGCACCTGAGACTAGTGTCAGGTAAAGAAATGACTCCAATGTTTGTTTGAAAAGACTGGAATCTACTGTTTGGAAATGTGCTGTTTATTTGGAAAGTGGAGGCAATCTGCCATTTCAAGTCAAAATACCATGAGAATGGAGTTTGTTTCAAGCATCATATAACAAGTAGCTAGTTTGATTTTGATGGAGTGTGGTGTATGAACCTTACATTACATTTCTTGGATGTTATGTAGTTATTAGATCAGAGTTAGTGAATTTAGGATTACTAGTGTTCAAATCTACGAGTTTTTAAATTAACCCATCGTTTTAACATTGTTTTGATTTGCTGGAGTTACATATATTTATTAGATTTGCATTCAACTTTTTCTTCAGGAATTCAAGTTTCCTAAATGGTAATTTTCCTTGATTTTTAATCCTCATCATAGCGAGCTGTAAGATAGTTTTGTCTGAGATGGAATTGTCACTCAGTGTATCATGACCAAGGATTGACTTAATCCTGGATAATTCAGGACCAATACTTAACCACTGTACCGAATTTGTGGGGCATTTTGATTCATATTTTGTTGTACACTGTAAAATTTTCAATTTGGTGACTTCTGCATTGCAAAACTGCAAAGAGCAAAATGAATCTCATTTCACCCAACAGTTTGATAATTTGAGTAGTAGTTAGAAAATCTTACCTTGTTGGAAACTGTTGATCATGTAACTCACTGTCAATGTAATTTAAGGAAATGAGCTGTTAATGATTTCTGTAACCATAGCAGGCCAGGTGGTCTCCAAAATAATGGTACTATTATTTGTTGCTAACTACCTTGAGGACAATGAAAAGACAACTAGGTGACTTTGAGCCAGTCACTTTCTCTCAATCCAATTCACCTCACATGATTATTGTAGGGAAAATAGGAAACCATAGAATTAGGTAGGTTTGCTTACTCGTGATATTTATAAAATAAAATAATAAGGGGGATAAAACATGTTTTAAAAGGCACAATACACTTTAAATAATAAATGAATAAAAATGGAAGAAATGAGATTAGAACATTAAAAAAAGCTCACATACCTAAGTTCATGACTACTAGGAATTGAAGGTGGTATATAAAAATGCCCAAAGACATGTTAGATTTTTAATGCAAATTCCTCAGAGCCTGATTGATCAAGATTTACTTTTTCCATAGATTCTAAAGTCATATGAAAAACAACATTGAAAAACCTACCTAGTATTATTCTGTGTTGATAAATGAAGGAAAACAAAGAAAACTCTAGTCCCTCTGTAGCTTTGGCAAACCTGGACCACACAAAACCATGTTGGTATTGGGATAAGAAGGATTTGGCACATACACCGTCACAGCTAGAAGGACTTGATCCAGCTACTGAGGCAAGATACAGAAGAGAAGGTGCCCGGTTTATATTTGATGTAGGAACCCGTTTGGGATTGTATCCTTTTAAGATTCTCTATTGTGTAGTATGTAGGATTAAGATTTCATAATATATTTTTACTTGATCCTCAAATAAGTGTTTTTATTTAAAATTTTAACAAACAGAAACTTATTTAAATACTTTTTTTTCTTTTCTCAATTTTAGTTGCAACTTGGTATTTATTTTGTTGGTAAAAATATTTTTTCAATAACAAAATCTGTTAATTTACAATTTATTATTGTTTGCAGTCCATAATCCTCTAACTAATT
Source organism: Rhabdophis nuchalis (assembly GCA_039707465.1). NCBI lineage: Eukaryota > Metazoa > Chordata > Lepidosauria > Squamata > Natricidae > Rhabdophis > Rhabdophis nuchalis. The sequence goes on along the minus strand of CM077643.1, from coordinate 59,292,453 downwards.
TAACCCAGTATCATATGCCAATCAAATAATGTAATTTCTGGAACATGATTTCCTTAGCATTTCTAAATTGTTGCTCAAATGCTAAACTTAGGTTAATTGTAATAAGTAAATAGTAATGTCATTAATCTGTTGAACTGTATACAATGTCACATTTTATATGTCATTACTTATGATGTGTACAACTAGTTCGGGATTCTAATCTCAAACACCTGGTCTTGTAATTCGATTTCAGTGTGGTATTTTTATCCATTAATTTTCTTTGTGGTAAAATGAGTGGCCAAAAAAGGTAATTAATAAATAAAATAATTTTAGTTACTTCATAACAATTCCTTTTTTATGACTTTGTTTCAATCTTTACTTGTAACTGCCCAGACTAATCTCTGCAGTTTTCTTGGCAAGATTTCAGAAGTGGTTTGCCATTGCCTTTTTCCTATAGCTACCTAAGTCTAAAATCACTCAACTGCTTTCAAACTAGATATCATAATCTCCCAGTTTTAGCCAGGTTCTTTAATCAGCATACTCTTTGGTATAATATTCAGTTTTATTCATTTATAATATTTGTAGTTGAAATTGAGTTAAATATGTTACATTCCTATCCTGTATTCAGACATTATGACACATTGGCAACTGGAATAATATATTTCCATCGGTTTTATATGTTCCATTCCTTCAAACAATTCCCAAGATATGTAAGTGCTTTTGGTTTACAGTATGTAATTGCTCTCTACTAATGCTTCACAAAAAATAATGAAAATATCTGAAGCAAAAAAATACAGCTCAGAAATAAAAAACATTGCAGGAATCTGAAGAATTTGGAGGCAGAAATAAAGGGGGAGGAATATGCAATTATTTATTTTCATATTCCTTATTGTAGTTCCTGTAGGATTTAAAGGGCATTGCGGAGAAGGTAGATTAAGAGTTTAAGAATTTTGTGTAATCCCTATTTTGAATATGTTGATGCACACCACCTGAATCAGGTGTCCAGCATATATACAAAATAGTATACTGCTCTGCTTTTCCCAGAGAAGACTAGTTTTGTACATCAGAAACAAATGCAACTTTAGAATCTGGACTTGTAAAATAATATCACAAATGAATCTTAACTTTTTGATTCTTATTTAGTTTATTAGCTCTTACTGGCAGAAATAATTAGACCAAATTATAATCACCAATACCAAATATAAAGACCTTATGTATTTTAATGGCTTTCTAAAATCCTATTTTTAATAGGTGACTGGAGCTTGCTGTCTATTCTTAGCAGGAAAAGTTGAAGAAACACCTAAAAAATGTAAAGATATCATCAAAACCGCTCGTAGTTTATTAAATGATGTTCAGTTTGGGCAGTTTGGAGATGATCCAAAGGTAAACTCAGATGTACTAAAGATTCTCTGACTTAAATTTGTCATGGTACAATCCAAGTAACATGTAGCTGTTTTGTCAGCATTCATGGAATAAAATACAGGTAATCCTTGATTTACGGCCATGTATTCAATGATAGTTTAAAATTATGATAGTGCTGAGACCATCATACTATTCCTGTGATCACACGATTGTGTTTTGGATGCTTGGCAATTGGCTCACATTTATAATGATTTCAGCATCTTGCAGTCAAATGATTGCGATTTGCAAGCTTGCCAGCCACCTTCAAACAAATAAAGTCAATAGTGGAAGCTGGATTCACTTGAAGACTGAGATTTGCTTAACAACCATGTGATTTGCTTAATGATTGCAGTAAAAATTATCATAAAATGTTACAGGATAGAAATACTTTTAATAAATAAAAAGAGTCCTGTCGTGTGATTATTTGCTTAACTACCAAATTGCTTAGTGGCTTGAAATTGCAATCCCAATTGTGGTTCTAAGTCAAGGACTATCTGTAAATAAAACTAGAAGTAAGCTGCTATCACCCAAATACTTGATTTTTTCTATATAAAAATTGGCAATTTATTAATAATTGAAATATATTTCACTGGCTTGATTAATTTAGCTAGTAATTTCAACATGTTATTTTCAAAGGCAGTATGTATTGCAGTGCTTGTGTTGTTCTCCTGTTGCATTTGCCTGTCTTTTCAGCAAAGAAATAACCCACTGCACAAGGGAAGCAGTGAAACTGGCCACACAGAGTGCAGCCATATGCATACAGTAAGCAAACTGGAAAAAAATCAACATTTGTCACATTTCTTGTTAACGTATCTTAGCCACAAAGTCTTCCAGTAGCTTAGTAGAAGGTATAGTTTAATAATAGTAATTTATATTTGGAGGTCCTGAAAGTTAAAATTGATATAATTCTTTACTGGCTTCTTTCTACTTACTTTTCTTTAAAAAAAAGGTTTGTGTGTCACTAGAGAATTACATCACATGTAATGTTTAGTATTTTTTTTTTATTGTTTTGTGATTGATGTCCAGTAAAATTTACTTTGGTTGTCTATAAATTAGGCTCAAAAATTCAGCTAATCTTTTGGTACTTGGCTAATAAGTCTGAAAGAAAGTACTTCCTTCATTGACTATGGAGATAGTGCCTTTTGTGAATCTGTTTCACTTATTTTCTATTAGGGATTAGATTTCTTGTTAACTTATTGAAAGCAAAATTCCCACTTATTATTATTTATTTATTTTATTTTATTGGATTTCTAGACCGCCACCTCTCCCTTAATAATAGTAAAATACTGCTTGGCTCTCATATTTTATAGATGTTGATGTTTTAAATGAGAACAAACAAAAAGCTATCCACATAAACTAATGGGGAAAAATCCTCAAAGCTATATTGTTCATATTGAAATGCACCTTTATTTAGTTCTATTCAGTGTGGATAAAAATTGATATTTTAAAAAAAATCAGATTTTTAAAATTTAAATCAGATTTTTTTTTAAATCAAATTTATTTTAATAAAATATTTTGGAATAAAAAACTATCTAAAGATAGTTTTTTATTTAAGATACATTAATAATTTATTCAGCATGAAATGGAGTTTAGTTATATATTATGAGGCTGTACAGTCTACAATATTGGGACTGTCGGTGAGTCAACAGCAGGTTATGAGGAGCTGCTGCAGGACAGAGATGACAGTTACTCTTTAAAAATTATGATTTAAATCGAGATGATTTAAATCAAGCCTTTTTTTTTTTACTATTGATTTAAATCATGATTTAAACTGAGTTGATTTAAATCAAATCCACCCTGGTTCTATTATTGCCGGGCAACTGTTTTCTTTATAGTAATTAACATTTGACTGTCCATTTAAGCAGTTTCTCTATTCTGCCACAAACTGTTTTAACACTAATATGTCCCCTATCCCATCTCAGATATGTTTGTTAAATCAGTAGCTGAATTTATCATTTGGACATATTGGAATGTTAGTGAAAAACAGTAAGTCTTAACTACCAAAAAAATATATCAAATAACTTATTGACAACAGTTGCTGACAGTCTTATTGGGAATGTGACAGGATAGAAATACATTTAATAAATAATAAGAAATGGTGATTCACACCTCTCTTTCCTCTGCTTCCCCCTGTTTTGTCCTTTTTGACATTCCACCTTTTAGGTCTCGAGTTTTAATGTTAGAAGATACATGTAGTTGGTCTCAATAAATAATTTATACTGAAAGCTATATTTAAGATATAATAACACCAAGTTCTGGAAACAGATAGGCCCAGAATTATTTTTGATGAAAGTTGGTGTACAATCACAAAATACAAGTGTCTTTATGTACTTCTATTTAAATGCTAAGGGGATTTTTAAATATTTAAGAATAAATAAGATTACCTTCATAAGCAACTGCAAATATTGCTTCCCTTAGCATTATTTATTGAAAAATAATAAAATAATAACCTCCCCACCCTGGCGACAACACAATTTCATACTAGCCATTTAATGGGCTCCATCCCACTCTGAGTTCCCCTGGCCCCCTGGCAGAACTACGTCTTCAGGGCCCTCCAAAAGAGTTTGAGAGTCTAATCTCTGGGGGATGATGTTCCAAAGAGAAGAAGCCGCCATGAAGTAGTTTATTCTTCTGGATCCCACCAGATGTATCTCGTTAGGGGATAGGACCCGCAACAGTCCTTGCCTTCCCACTCTAGTGGGTCAGGTTGATGTGACCCGCAAGAGATGGTCCCTCAGATAACCTGGTCCCAACGCATGATGGGTTTTAAAAGTAACAACCAGCACCTTGAATTGCACCCAGAAGCAAATCGGCAACCAATGCAGTTCCCACAGGAGAGGTCTGCACAAAACCATGCTGGCTGCTGCATTTTGCACCAGCTGGAGCTTCCTGATCCTTTTCAGGGAAAGCTCCATGTACAGCATGTTGCAATAGTCAAGATGGGAGGTGACTAGGGAATGAGTGACCATAAGTAGGGATTGTTGGTCCAGGAAAGGGTGTTATTGGCACACAACTTACAGTTGCATAAAAGCCCTCCTGGCCATGACTGCCACCTGCTGCTCGAGTAGTAGTTGTGAGTCCAGGACAACCCCCAGATTACAGACAGGGTCTGTTTGGGGCAGTGCCACCCCATTCATCATTGCATAATGATAGCTGAAACTTTTATAATTAAACAAAACTAATGAATACAGTTATGCAAAATATTTTAAATTAAAATTATTTTAATTTAAAATATTTTTAAATAATTTAAAATAATTTTAAAATATTTTAAATTAAAAATACATTGAATACATAATGACAGTACTGACTAATAAAAAATTGATCTCAGAGCATTGTATGCACTCACATTTGCTCTCTTTTTGATATTAGGAAGAAGTTATGGTTTTAGAGAGAATCTTGCTGCAGACAATAAAATTTGACTTGCAAGTTGAACACCCGTATCAATTTCTACTTAAATATGCAAAGCAGCTCAAAGGTATAATCATTTTATTTCAATACATGTTAATAAATCCTTGTTACAGGTAGTCCTCAATTTATGACTGGTCATTTAATGACCATTCAAAGTTATGACAGAGTCAGGAAAGATTACTTGTGACCTATCCTTGGAGTTACAATTGCCCCCTGCCCCCAGCATGGTCACATCACAATTCTTATGCCTGGCAATCATGTTGAACTTATTACTGTTGCCAAGGGCTGATCTGTGGGATGCAAGATTTCCCCCCCCCCCCCCCCCAGCCAGTGCTGGAGTACCTTCCCCTCCCTTGTTTGTCCAGAAGGGAACTCTACCACCGGGCTGGAGCAAATAAGCTTGCATCCAAAAATCCATGCTTTTTCCCAGTCTTTCTAGCATTTAGAAACATTGTGTTTGCTAGCTTTCTAGCCAGAAAGCGTGATGTTCCTGAAGGGTAGAAAGGCTAGCGCATGGAGGGGAGGGGAACTGAGAGATCCGAGTTTCCTCTCTGACCCAGTGCAGTTGTTCTTGACTGCATATAGAGGGGAGATCCAGAGAAACTAAATTCAGATCTTTGGAATCTGACCTTCATTTTTCTGGCACAGGAGTTCTCTTCCATATATGGAGGGGAGCTGCCTGCCCTTTTTCAATGGAGAGCTCTTTTTCTCCCATCTGCTTTACAACGGAAACTGGGATAGCAAGGATTGTAGTTGTTGAGTAAAGCGATCACAATGGCTTCATGCTTATCAACCACAGTAACTTGCAACTAAAAATCAGTCCAATTGTGGTTATAAATCAAGAATTACTTATACTTATGGGCTATTACACTGAGCTCCGAACTTGGCAACTAAGCCACGCTCAGCTCAGACTAACAACCCAACTACCAACCTGAGCTACTTATATTCAAATACATTTCTACTTATACATGTGAGCATGATTGCTATGCATAGTTCTTGTAGTAGGATCATCACATAAACTTAAACTTATTTTTCTTGCTTTATTTTGAAGTCTGGTGACCCTGTAATAAGCTTTTCTTCTTTTACTTTTAATTTGGGAGAAGGGAGCATTCTCCATTGGGCTGTGTTTGCCTATATACATATTAGAAAGCAAAGACTGACACTTTCTGTGTTCTCCAAAAATTTCCGCCAAAAGTGGGATGATATACTAAGAAAGCATCTATCTATAGTTACCTTTTCTCTTCAGAACAGTGAAAACAAGAGTTAGGAATTGGTTTGAATTAGATCATGTCAGATGATATAGACATCAAACAGTCCCCAGACTTCCAACATATCAGAGCAAGTGAAAGTTGGCCATATAATTGCTCAGACAATTCTCACATATCACTCAAAGTTGAAAATTGAGAGAAGGCATGCCCACTCAATAGCAATAGACTTATATACCACCGCACAGCGCTTTTACAGCATTCTCTGTGCAGCTTACAATATCAGCATTGTTGAGCACCACACTCCATTAGTGGAAATGTTTATTGAACCCTGACAAACAACATAGTAAGGTTCTGAATAACACTGAGAATATTCTGTTGGCATGGCTATTTATTGGCTTAACCTAGTCGTTCTTTTTGTCTTTTCTAATAGGAGATAAAAATAAAATTCAAAAACTGGTTCAAATGGCATGGACTTTTGTAAATGACAGGTAAGACACCCCTCCTCCATCTTCAGTTATATATTATAAGCATTTTGTTCATTCTGTTGCAGATTCCAGGCATTATTTTCTTCAGTATTTAAACATAATTTAGTAAACCTAAATTGATGTTCTTGTATGTTGCGTGAGAATAGTGTATCCTCTTATGTGACCTCCGAAAGTTGCGCAAAAGGGCTGTGTTGTCACATACCTTGGGAGCCTCCAAAATTGTGAGAATGGGGCATGCTTTCACATGATTTTTGGAGGCTGTGGAGGCATGTGAGAATGGTGCAGCCTCCTGAAGTCACATAGAAAGACCATGCTCATGTAACCACTATAGAGAATCTGCAAATTATGTGAGAAAGGGACTTGTTTAAACATGGTTTTAGGGAGCTTCCAAGGATACTGAGGTGCGTTCTCCAATGTAGCTTCAAGAACAAAGGTCTCTTGCAATAGCAATGGCACTTAGACTTACTGTACATACCACCCCATAGTGTTTTACAGCACACTGGATGGCTTACAATGTAAGCATAATGCTCCCAACAATCTGGGTCCTCATTTTACTGACCTTGAAAGGATGGAGGGCAGAGTCAAACATCTCAGGATCAAACTCCAGCCTGTGGGTAGAGTTTGCCTACAATGCTGCATTCTAACCTCTCTCAAAGGGACATGGTGGCTCAGTGGCTAAGATGCTGAGCTTGTTGATCAGAAAGGTCAGCAGTTTGGCGGTTCAAATCCCTAGTGCCACATAACGGAGTGAGCTCCCATTACTTGTCCCAGCTTCTGCCAACCTAGCAGCTCGAAAGCATGTAAGAATGCAAGTAGAAAAAATAGGAAACACCTTGGTCGGAAGGTAACAGCATTCTGTGTGCCTTCAGTGTTTAGTCAGGCCGGCCACATGACCACGGAGACAACTTCGGACAGCACTGGCTCTTCAGCTTTGAAACAGATGAGCACTGCCCCCTAGAGCCGGGAACAATTAGCACATATGTGCCAGGGGAACCTTTACCTTTAACCTCTCCCAGGTCTGGAGAGGTTTGGTTAGGGAAGAAAAGGCTCAAACACATTCCTAACAAGTCTGAATGAATTTGGGTTTGGGGGTCATCTAGATGCGGAGAATTTCCATCTTTGGTTCCGGATATGGTCTCAAAATTGAGGGTGTACTTACAGTTAGTCAGAATTGTGTTCTTCCACCTGATGTGGTATTTTATGTTTGTCTTCTTTTTTTTAAGTTTATGTACTACACTTTCTCTGCAATGGGAACCTGAAATTATAGCAGTTGCAGTTATGTATCTAGCTGGTCGCTTGTGCAAATTTGAAATTCAAGAGTGGACCTCAAAGCCCATGTACAGAAGATGGTGGGAACAATTTGTACAAGATGTACCTGTTGATGTCCTGGAAGGTACCCATTTTTAATATTTTAGTATTTCCAGCCTAATACTTTTTTCTAACAGGTTGTATTCTTATCTACTATATATAACTTGTAGTTTATCCTGATTAAAATATAAAGTGTTCTTTATATTCTTTTTTTGAAACTGCATGAAGAAAGGTTGGTTTAATTTACTACCATCAAGTATTTATGTAAACGTATATGTAAACCAATTTTGTTGTAAACAAGTACAATGACAATAAAGATTATATATATCATTCATAAAAGTATTTGTATCAGTGTTGGAAATGAAGCCTAGCCCAGAACTAAGGATCTTTTCCTGCCCCTTATGTGTATTGAAGTCAAGATAATAATGTCAGTAATTTATAATTAGATATAAATAGGTCCTTAAATAAAACTACATGTTTAAAAATAGGCAATTATGTCTATATTTTTTAATCTGAACATTCAGTTTATCATTTTTAAAATATGCTTTGAAAGCATTTACTTTTGCTTTGGATAAAAGGCCTTTGCCTTTCCAGAGAATCTTAAGATAAACCGCTTTGAACAATTTCCAAATGTTGATTGTAAAAATCATGGCAAGAGTGTAGAGATGGTTGTCAAAGGCCCTAATCACACAGAGAGTCCATGTTGTAATTTTTCAGGGAGGGCGGGAGGGAGGGGGGGGAGAGAGAGAGAGAGAGAGAACTACAGCATAGACTTCCAATGTCATTAGGGCTTGATAACAATCTGGGGTTGCAGTATGTGTATGTTTGTACACACACATACACATATTTATATATATGCTTCTGTAAAAGAGAATCCCCATTTGAAATTAGTTCTGCCCAATGAACTTCCAGAGAATTTTTTTCTTTAGTTTTTGTTTAAAGAGAGCTAAGAAAATGCACTAAAACTAAGCTTTGTGGATTTTGGTAAAAACAATGAAGATTGAATAAATCTGGTATGAGCTTGAATGCATTTGGCTGATAGTTAAAATGTGTAACTTCTGTAATTCTTTTTTCCCCTCTTCCCTAGACATCTGTCATCAGATTTTGGATCTGTACTCCCAGGGGAAACAACAAATGCCTCACCATACCCCCCATCAGCTACAGCAGCCTCCTTCCCTCCAGCCTCCATCACAAGGGCCTCCAGCCCCGCAGTTGCAGCCTTCTCAGAGTTCAGAGCAGTCTCAACCTCAGCAGTCCAAAGACTCCCAACAGGCAGGGACACAACAGCAGCAGCAGCAGCAGCAACAGCAGCAACCACAAATTCAGCAACCCAAAAAACCGTCTCCCCAATCAAGTCCTCCCAGGCAGACAAAGCGACCTGTGGTAAGAGTGACAGAAAGAATGCTTTGTGCTACAAAATGTGATGGATCTGTTCTTCTTATCTATATTTGTCAAGGGGTTTCTAGTACAAAGAATCCTGAAATTTGATGACTCAGGTTTATAGCTTACAAAGCACTAGTAACAAAGATGCTGAAATGTGGAAGGAAAAATGGTTGTTTTTCTGCAGCCTAAGAAAGTATGAATTGGAATGGACACGAGTAGTGTTAAGTAAGCGCAAATGATACAGTTATTAATATTATTATTATTATTATTATCATCATCATCATCATCATCTTTATTGTCATTGTAATAATATTGTAATAAAATTACAATGAAATTGGTTATAAAAATGGTGATAAATTTTGCTTCTTGTTATATTGTTTATTCCAAGAATTTAGATACCAATCTCACTATCAGTTCTTGAATGCGAGAGTAGATAAGGCTATTCTTCTGACTTATAATATTTGCACCCCAAATATGGCTTAGAGTGGATTTTTGTTTCCAGTGCTTTTAATGCTGCTATTGTGATTTTAATAGTATTGTTGATTTGTTTTTTGTTTTTTCTTAGCAGGCTATATCACCAAAGGAAGAAGCCAAACCTGCAGGTAATATATATATATATTTGTATAATTTAAAAAACTAGTTATTTACAATACATTGCTATGCATGTCTGCTCTCAAGTAAGAACCATTATCCTTAAACTATATAATTAAATTATTAGTTTCATTATTTTTGAAGGGTTTTTTTTGCTATTTTTTAGCTATTAAATAAAATGTAACATCTAATTCTTGTTTTGTTTTCAGAGGTGCCTCCTAAAATTGCTAAAATTGAAACTGCTCATCCACCAGTACCATCTGTGCATCCACCACCTGGTAAGTTCTACTGTGAGGTATAAAACACTATGCTTAATAGAAAGCTAAAGATTTGTTTGTTGTTTAATTACATGCTTATCAATAATCCTGAGTTGTGAGCCTAAACTCAGCTGTATCCTGTACATCTGCCTGTTTTTTATCATTTGGAAATAAAATTTGGAAATAGGGAGCTCCATCTGTTGCCTTGGTTTCATGTTGGCCTCATATAATTAATGTAGGATGTTAAGAAGCATTGTAGCATTTGACCTTAGAGCAGAATCTTCTTTCCCTTTATGTGGGAAAATATTTTGATCATGGTTCTATTATAGCCTTAATATTTACTGAGTTGAATAGGCCTTAAAGGACTATTGATAGCAAATTTTGTTTTCAGACTATATTTTGCTAGAAAATAATAACAAGGAAAGGCATTACTGATCTTCCTATCATAATTCTATTTCTTAAATATAACGTATCCTTCCAATTCAATTGTTGAAGATTCTTCGAAAGTTATAAATTATGTATAAGCTATCTGCTATTTTTTACTGCTTTTTGTATATATTAATTACTGGAATTAGGAGAGTGTGCAAGTGAGATAAAACATGTTTGTATTTCTTTGATAAATTGTACAATTATTCTGCAAACCAGGGGTCAGAAACTTTTATCAGATAGCAAGCACTGCCGCATGATTTTGCATGATGTCACAAATACCTCTTTTAAATATTAAAAATAGCTAATATAAGATATTGTATAAAAGCCAAATCTTGAAAGATCTCATCTCTAAATTCCATCTTATGCATGTGCCATTGCCAAGTTGTTAGTCCTAGTGATAAACATTAACTCAGCTGTTACTTTTTTAATCTAAACTTGGCATTAGCAAATTGCCAGAATTTTTAGGCAAATTGGTTAAGGAATAAATGAAGTAACAATATTTATTATTTTTCTAGACTTTCTGTGACAAACATTTCAATGGAAGTTTGGCTATTGCATGTTTGTGTAAATTAGGATATCCAGATGCATCCAAGATCTCCAATGATCCCTTTTTGACACCTCCTTTTGCAATGAATATACGCCCTGGGTTTTTAAAAAAATTGTCACAGAAGCTTTAATTTTATGAAAGGGAAAGTTGCTATACTGTAAAGCAAGGTACCAGTTACTCAGTATCATTTTTACTTCAGATAATGCTTTAGTTTTTTTTAGAAAATAAAAATTTGCTGCTACAGTCCAATGTTTTGTTTGGAAGTGTGACCACCTGTCCAGAGAACAAAAGTAAGAAAATATGGCAGTGTCTTGCAAACAGCTATGGCTGGGGGAACTAACAGATAACATTTTGGCAATCAATACTTTGCAATTAGCTATCCCTCACCCCCTCACAACCATTTTTCAGGAACAGCTCCATAGAATTTCAAAGGTATCCTCCAGCCCAACTTATAGGGCACTCTTCACTTGCATAGAACTTCACCCTGAATACTGAAGAATGTAAGAGAAAGTCAGAATGTATATTTTACTAGTTTAGGATTCCTTTTCTAATTTGGAGCTATCTTTCTTTGTTAATGTACTGTCCTTGAAAACTGCAAGGGATCAAATTTTGGCTTCAGAATCTTTTGTTGCAGCTATCTGATGCTTCACCAGTTGTAGGTGTTTCATATGAAGACTTTAATTGTTCTAATATATATTTTGACTTTATAGATAAGTGTAGTAATGTACACATTTTCTACTGTTTTTCAGAACATAAACCTCCATTGACAAGTACAGTTTCCATAGGAACTGATCAAGCTACTGCAGTAGATACTGTAGATATAACCAAGGTCCAGATTGCTCCACCATCTCATCCAGCTCCTGTACATCAGCCTCCACCTATGCCTCATCGTCCCCCACCCCCACCCCCACCTTCCAGCTACATAACCGGTATGTCCACTACTAATTCATACATGTCAGGAGAAGGGTATCAGAGTCTCCAATCAATTATGAAAACAGAAGCACCAACTTATGGAGCTTTACCACCCACTTATGGACCACCAACTCATTTGCCATATCATCATGTTTATCCGCCCAATCCTCCTCCTCCTGTCCCCCCTCCTCCACCCACATCATTCCCTCCACCTAGCATTCCTCCTCCTACTCCAGGATATCCTCCACCACCTACTTACAATCCAAATTTCCCACCTCCTCGATTACCTCCCTCTCATGCAGTTCCACCTCATCCCCCTCCAGGACTTGGCATGCCACCTGCAAGCTATCCTCCTCCCACAGTGCCCCCTGGTGGACAGCCACCTGTACCACCTCCAATACCACCCCCTGGCATGCCACCTGTTGGAGGACTTGGCCGGGCCACTTGGATGAGATAGCAGTTATATATAGCATCTTTTTTTGTCTTGGGCGAGGTGGAGAGTATTATAATCAGATATGGATACAGAGGCTGCTGTTTGGAAATATAGAGGGCAACGATACTGGTTTGGTTACAGTTTGATCAGCAGAAAACAACAGTTTAAATATTACAATGCTAACTAAGATATAAAGAGTTTTGTTAATTGTGCTGGATTACTTTGTAGTAATAACATGTTTTGAAGGCCACATTGGCTGAGTTGTATTGGTAAGAAAAAGAAATAGAAAAGTATATGCCTACTTGAATATCAGGATTATGGTTATTCCAGATGAAAGAGGGAAAAGCCCTTTCTGATTTTATTACATAACGTTCCAGCAAAACTTTGTTCTATGTTGCAATATCGATTTATTTTATGCCTCTCTGTGTATATGTGTGCATACATACATACAACCTCACTTTCTGCCATCGTTCTTTTGAAATGAATGTTCAGACTTAATTTGAAAATTTCTGTATATACATATATTTTCAAAATGTAAAAAAAACCTGTAATGGGATACAATGATTTACACTTTTGTTGTTTTTGATTCTTGAAAAAACTTGTGTTGACATGTATCCAAATAAATCTGCTTCTGAAAGCTGAAATTTTCTCACTGCTATTTGATGCCAGTGGCTCTCTCCTATTCCTCATGCCCCCATCTAAATGAAGTTCCCAACCAGCTTGGTAATACATGTTTTCTCCAAACGATGTCTACATTTCTAATCCTTTTGCATCTGCTTTTGCCCTTATGCTATTCTTACATGCATATTTACCTGACAGTATTCATTACTATATGTAGAGAGATGAGTAAAACCTACTTAGCATTACATATTATATGATTGAAAAGAAGAAATATTGATCCAACAGAACTCAAAAGGATGGCTCATGTTTCTCTATAATTTTTAGCTTGATGTTAAAATATGCAGTGTAATGAATGAAGAATCAGAGATTTAACTAAAATTGTAATTTTATGTTAATTTCTAAGTATTTTAATATTTTTCAACTTCTCAAAAATACAGTCATGTTACAGCTCCCTTACAAAGAATGTATTTATTATCTTCAATGGAATGCATACACTACCACAAATCCTTATTTTTTACTAAAATATTTCAAATGAAGGTTTTACACACTTAAAAAGTCTTTAAATTTTCACCCTCCCTGCCACAAAAGCAGTGCTTCAGTAAAAGGTATAAATGTGTGCTAAAATCTAAAGACATTGCTTATATACTATACATGAGCACAGGTGCTAATTTACTTTTTCCAATCATATATAGAAAATATGGGAGGGTTGTAAGATCACAGGTTTAACAGAAATCATAATTTCATACTTATTTCCAAAAGCAGCACAAATAGACTCTTTCCCCACATTATGAAAAATATACAATTTTATCACTTTACAGTCATGCGCTTTGTTTGAAAAACAAAATCAGTACTTTTTTCTCTTCCAGTTTCTAAAAAGGTAAAAGGTCACTTTAAAACATTGTTTATTTTTAATTGCTATCTTTTGGGTAAACATTTGTCTTTTAAACAAGTTTATGTTCTTTTACCAAAAAGGGCAAAGTGCACCTGGATTTTATCCAATTGCCATATGCTTTTTCCCCAAGAAAAGCAACCAGTTGCTTAAAAATAGAGCAGTCCAAAGGGGAAGAACCAAACAACAGGAATTTTGTTTTGAAGTTGGTATAGGCTGAATGCTTCTACATTGTAGGAGTATAAAAAGACTTTATGATGCACGTAGGTAATGAACATTATTAAATGGGGGTGGGGAAATGAATAGTATTAATACTCCAGCATTGTATTTCAACTTACATTTCCTTCTACATTAATATTCAGAGTGCATTTTTCCTTTTGAAATTACTCATGTTTAGCATATCAGTCATGCACTATTAAACAGCCTTCTCTAAGACAGTTGTTTGCCCTGGGGATGATGGGAACTTTTATATAATTCATATGGACAGTGCAGCAGATTAAGAAGTTATACTATAAAGTTAATCATTGTCCAAGGAAAACAATTTTAGCTTATTTCCAGCTAAATAGAAAATAGCAATTAAAAAGTACACAGCACTGCATCTGTAGAGTCTACAGTTTGTAATTTGCATATATTTGGAAGTACTTTGCATTTTCATCTAAAAAAATTTCACATAACACCATAGTAGTTTCAAATCTGAAGGACTTTGCAATTTATTCATGTTATTTGTATGGGTTTAGTTCCACAAACATGTAATTTTCACTTTAGTATATTACGAAATACTGAGTACTTTTCATTTTATTTTGGCATGTTGGGTCACTCTGTGCTTCACCTTGGTTTTGATGTCCCTGATGTGTTGAAAGCATCTGAATGTGCTTTTGAAATAAATTAAAATTCAGATTTTTAATTCTTCAGCTTTTAGGTTCCCCAGTTGATTGGCATAATTCCACTAAAATAACAGATTGAGCTGTTCTGCCTGTTACATACACAAGTACATGAAGCTACTCATCATTATTATAATTAGTCATATAGCCAACCAGATGTTTAGACTGGATTTGGCATTTTTGCCAATCTATTGAGTATTATTTATTATTATTTCCTCATGTGGATTGTACCTGCACCTCATCATCATATTGGAAGCTTTTCAAATGTACAACGGCAACAGAATAAAAAAATCCAATACCTAAGAGAATGTCTACTATTCTTTTCATCTTACATCATTCCTCTATGGAACTCAAAAGCAGCATATATGAAGTTCTCAAGACAGACTCCCAGGCAGGCACCAATCATATGTATTCGGACCAGATCTTGATTTTAGCATAGCATAATATGAATTATGAACCCAGTTATTGAGATATATAAACCATGATTTATTGCTTGGTGTGTTAAGCCAATTTATTCAATAAGCAAATATGACTTGTTTCAGAACATGAATTTTCCTCTCAACTTAAAAATAGTTTGTTGTTTTAGAGGCTGGCCTCAGTCATCATTAACCTGATTTAACAGATAGACCAATCAAACCAATATAAACATTAAAATACTGGAATGAACTGTGAAGGGATATAGAACAGAAGAGAAACTGATAGCCAACTAAGTAATAATAGCACTTACAACTTTTGTTAAGTGATAAGCTTTTTTCATGAAATGCATGAAAAAAGCTTATAACTTAACAAAATGTCAAGTTGTCAGCAAAGTGTTCCAATAAATTATGAGATTTTTCTTTGCACATGATGCATATACTCAACTTGATTTCTGACTGACTTATTTGGGGGGGCGGGGGGGTGGATGTACTCCATCTGCAGTAGTGAGAACATTTGAATGGCTGCTATAGGGAATAATGTCTATTTTCAAATGTTAGAAATTCAGCTGCTTTTAATTCAGCTAAACCAAAATATACATGTCCTAATTTCAATTAGTTATACACAGAAGAATATGCGAGGGTTGATTTCTAACGTATGAATTTCTTAAAATGAATTAACTACAGTAAACCTATTGAAAGGCCTTGGTGGGAAATAGAACCTAGAGCAGATAAATTGTATACATTAACTTTGTTTACCAGTGCTGCAGTAATGAGGTTAGCAAGGAACCATGTATTTAGTAGGCACATGCATGGGACCACAACTCACTGCACTTTTGTGGCATAGGACCACCCTTGTTTCTAAGCATTTAGCTACTTTAATTATTCCATTGCATTTTAGACGACAAATACAATTTGTATGCTGCAAACCAAACTATTGGTTGTTCTGATCTTCTGAAAACTTCTTTTAATAGCCTACCCAAATTCTCTGATAACATTCACATTAATTATAGATCCTTGAAAACTTGATTTGTTCAAATTCTAAGTTTGTATTTTAAATTACTTAAGAAACAGGGAGGTTTTCACTGATACCTTTGCCCATAATGAGACAAGAGGAGAAAAAGGAAGTTCACAATTTGCTCCTTAAGAGTACCAGGCTGTTGAGAGCACAAAAAACTCTCAAAGTGGCTCAATATCTAGGTATAGGATGGACTTGCAAAACCAAAAAGGTAAGCTGTAATGAGAAGGAATAAACTTGATCAGATAAAATAAATCTGAATTAAGAGCATAATCTGTAATTTGAGTAATGACCTCAGGCAGGAGCCTTTCTAGTTCTCATGAAGATAAAGGAGGGAAGAGGAAAATCTTTCAGCCTTGCAAGACTTGGTTGCTGTAACCTTATAATACAATTAGTATTAGCATTCAAAATTCCGGTTTCCTAGTCTTACCTACCTTGAAGGGTTGACACAGGCAGAAAGATCAAGAAGAAAAGAAATATAGTCTTTCTGAAAGGGGTACTTGACAGAGATACTGAAACTTGAGTAGTGGACTATCTAGGTGAGTTCTTAATTTAAAAAAAAAGATTGAAAATAAAGAGAATTCAATAAAAATACATCCAAGTAAATGAACAATAACTAAAGGTCTATGAAACCAGATTGCCAAAGGTGAAGTAGTAGCATATTGAAATTCCACATTTCTACACAAGCAGCATTTAATTTACAGTTTTCTCTTTGTCAAATGATATTACGTAGCTTGGATCCAGTGGCCAGTTAGGTGTTGCACTATATGGTTTCAGGAAATTTACAATTATCAGATGAAATGAGATTGGGGGAGGGATGGTTACAGTTCAAATGAAGATTGGTTTGGTTGATCAGCAGCAGCAACAACAACATGAATCCTCATGACAACCACTTCCTGATGTAACTTAAATGATTCTTCTTCTATATCTTCTCCAAATACTGTAACCAGGTCTGTATTCCCCCACTTACTTCTAGGATACCATGTCAATATTATTTTACATAAGGGATCGTGATTTTTTTTAAAATTTAATATATTAAAAAGACAAGGCCAAAAGGGACATTGCAGGAACTGTTTCGCATATGATATTTTTCTAATGTGGAGTTAAGGTCAAAATAAGCAAAATCACAACAGTGGAACGATCCTCTCATACAGTGTGTGTGTGTATAATATACATACATACATACATACATACACTGGAGGTTAATGCAAAGGAATGAAGGACTTATGCATCTGTAGCAACAATGTGAAGATCTGCAGAGCACTCGTTCAGTCATACGACTGCCTACTGCCTTCTCAGGGAGTATCTTATCTAAGAACAAACCAAAATCTGTAATTGGTATTGACAAGGCTCATGTGCTTCTAGTAATTGGGTAGAAAAAAATGGTCGATGCCAGGTATAGATTTTGGCCAGCTCTTAAATCAAACACTCCCCATGAGCTCACCTCCCTTTTTCCTCCTCACTGCTCATTTACTTACTTCTGTGAAGCCTATTTGCATCCTTTCCCAGAAAGGCAGGAAGGATGAAGTATGCAGAGATGCTCATTTCTTGCTACTCTTCTTCCAAGGAGAGGTAAGCAGCAAAGAGACAGTGAGAACATTTAAGGGGCAGGACAAAAGATGCTGAGCAAATAGCTCAGGTCTGAGATCTGCTGCTACTGCTACAATTTCACCCAAACTGCATCACTCAAAATTGGTGAGCCACCAAGTTAAAGGCAGCTTCACAATTACAGATTATGGTTTGTCAGATTCTTGACGATCCAGAATGGGTTGCTAGAATATTCAAAGCATAGCCGGATAAAAGTTGCTTGCACTTCAGATTCGTCCCTTTAAAAATAAAATCTAACCCTACGATCTTTGACAAAAACGTCTCTCAACCCGACTTGGACAATGACTAATTTAGGTCCTCGTGAATTCCTTGGTATTTTCTAAAATCATACAACAGAGAAGCCTTTTTTTCAGACAAATGTCCTACAGCTGCAACTCCAATAATTTCTAGTCATCATGCCGGGATTGGTGGGAGTTGCTGCCAAATTGGAGAAGACTGCTTTGGGCAGCCACTACTGCCATGCAATTCCATGAGTAGGCTAAAATAAGGCAGTGGAACTGCTCAGAGTTCTTCTTTTTTATGTTTAATATCCTACCTAGAAATCATTGGGAGCCAAGAATGTATATATGACCATACAGGAAAGTGGGGATTTCATTACAATACAAATGACAGAGATTGGCCACGAGAGGGTAGTCATTAACCCATGTATCATTGTTCTGGATCAGGACAGCCCACAAGCTAGGCCTTTAGCTGCCTTATTTACACTATGGACACAGTTAAAAGGAAATGGGAGGAAGGGATAATGCTGGCAGCCAGAAGCAAGGAAGTTCCTTTGCCTCAGATCCTTTCCACTTCCAGTCTTGCAGCTTGAGGTGCTTATAAAGGACCCTTGAACTGGTTTCCTGAAAGATGTTGCCTGATTGATGGTTTGGAGCTTGCTGCATCACCTAGTTTTCGCCAGACAACCTAAGAACAAGAAAAAAGACAAAAGTACAATTTGTAAAAAGGAATCGTGTTTTCCAAAAACAGAACTGCTGGAAAACCTGCAGCTATTGCGGACTGGTAATACCTTGTTGTTACACTAGGAGGCATCCAGGTCCTAACATAATCTTAGTCTTCAGGTGTTTTTAAATAGTAATTTTATTGAACATCACTATTGAAAAGAACTAATACTAAAAAAATAAAAAGTAAAAATAGCACAATAAAGAAAAAAGAATATAGTAAAGAGAGAGAGAAAGAAATATACAAAGAAATGACTTCTCTTGATAACAATTATAAACAATTTTCAGTGTAGTTTAACCTCCTTTGTTAAAAACAAGAAATTATTTTCCCATATCTTATCCCTTATCTAAGAAATCTTCAAAGGCTTATTTTTCAATCCTAGTCAGCAAAATTCACCAAAGGTTACCAGAGGTAATATATCTATTTTAAACTTGGTCAAATAAAACAACTTCATATTCATTTATTTTACCTTAACAATCTTGATTTTTGTATAGTCCTTCCCTTTAGTTTAGCAACAGCATTTTACCATAAGAATGATATTTATAATTAGTTTCAAATTCGTCCCTGATCTAACTCTTTAGTTTTGAGTGCTCATCTTGGTAAAGTGTCCTAACATTAGATGTGTCTCAGTAAACCAGGAACTAAATTAGGCAAATTTGATCTAGTATTACATCAGGAAATTAATCTAAGTTGAATTTAGTGTTAGGACAACTTCTCGCAAAATTGCAAAGATAATGTTCCACATCAATTGGTGGCAAAACATTGCATGTATTTCTGATATTTAGTTATCTTGCCTTATAAATCCCTGAACAGTTAAAAGACACAAGAGCAACTTTAGGGTTGATTCCAGAGCTTTGTGATAGTGGTTTGAAAAATCTGTGTAGCAATTCCTCCCCAGGAGAAAGTTTTGATCCTGGCCACGAAAAACATGATCATTTGGGAGGCTGCATTACCATTAACTGTCCTCACCAAACGGCAGCTTCCAACTGCTATTTTTTTTATTATGCAGAGTACTATTGTCAAGGTCTCCTTCAAATTGGAAGACTCAAGAGCACAAATGTCTGTATAAATGCCATTCTTGGGAACTGGGGAGCAATCAAGCACCGAGGCCGACTCCTCCAATAATCATCCAGAATAGGTGCAGGATAAATCTGACGTTCTGAGCAACCATCCAGCCCAACAATGTGCCGCAAATCCTGATTCCTCAAAAAATTATTCCCCCCCCACCTTTAACTTTTGTTGATTCCTTGAAAAACCAAAGTGGGAAAGGCCTTAACTGAGCTTCATGTGCAACAGTGTATGCCACTGCAACAACCAGCAACCGCCTCTTCCATTAGGAAGCATTCCAGTCTCAGCACCATGCTTTCATGTCTCTGGATCCCATTGCTATCTGAAACTCCCAACCAGGCTGGCTGACTACCTTTCTATGATGCATAAACTTTGGGACTGCTCTTGGACTACATTTACCATGCTCTGCCGTGAACTGCCACAGACAAGACTTTCCTATTTAGCATTACTAGTGTGTGCAAGCAATTGCACATTTCAAGGCTCTGTCTGCCAAAACCTGTAAACATTTGCAAACTTGAAAGAAAAATAGTTCACAATCCATCTCCGAGTATGAGTTCAACCTGAAACAGGGCAAGTAACAGCATCATTAAAAGCTTTGGAGGTCCTCACAGAAGCTAGTAGTTAGGAAAGCATTTCCATGTTATGCATGCACACCATATTTTTCGGAGTATAAGATGCAGCTTCCCCCACCCCCCACAAAAAAAGAGGGTGACAATCTGGGTGCACTTATACACTGAATACAGCATTTTTGGCCTTCCGAAACCCCGCCCCCTTTGCAAAAATGGACATGCAGAGGGTTTAGGAGGCCTGCAAAGTGCTCCTAGGGGCTGGGAAGAGCAAAAACAAGTGAAAACGGGCCATTTTTTGCTTGTTTTTGCCCCCATCAGCCCCCAGGAGCACTTTCCAAGCCTCCCAAAGCATATGCATGCCCTGTTTTGTGCTCATTTTTGGCTCCCCCCCACCAGGTCCCAGGAACACTCTACAAGCCTCCTAAAGTCTATGCATGCCCCCTTTTTTTGGCAAAGAATGGGCCCGTTTTTGCTAAAAATGGGCTGGTTTTTGCCCATTTTTGTCCCCAGCCCCCAGGAGCACTTTGCAGGCCTCTCAAACTCTCTGCATGCCCTGTTTTCCACAATAAATGGAACTCCCCAAAATATGATAATATTTTTTGTGCTACTTTCTTAAATCTAGCATTTGGATGAACTTATTTGGGTGTTTGTACAGGTATCCTTATAAACCAGCAGTTGACCCTGGTTGGAAACCATGTGGTTCGAAGCTCACATATGGGAATTTTAAACATCCCCAAGTTCCAGACGCATCTGGCTAGACAATGTTCCTGTGCTCAGTAAACCCATTTTGAAAGACAACAATAAACAAGGAAATGTCAGCCGCATTCCTGCCAAATAGTTTGTCATTGCAACTTTCAAATAACATACTTGTTTTAAAGAAGTTGAGCAAAGGAAACTTGTTAAGGTGTGGCGCATTCCATCACTTTGAAACGATCGTTTTAGTGGTTGTGTAAGTAAAATATTCCGCAGTTCTTCATATCCTTAAGGGGATTAAGTACAGTACTTGCAAGAGCTAATACTGTGCACTGCTTTTGAAAATTGCTTTGGTTTAATGGAAGGCTCTCAGAAAACATTTTGGGGACTGCCTTTGAATATATTTTGCTCTGTCAAGCAAGGAATAAGGAGCATTTTTTACACATCATGTGTAAAAAAAACATAGTTTTGTGTGCATTGTTTTTGTTCCTGGTTCTGTGCCACGACACTGATATTCCACCAAGTTATAATGCTCACATCCTACAAGTGTTAGTCATTTCCCTATCAACAATGTCTTGTTTTCTTTAATTCCAGCAGGACAGGATGGGTCTCAAGAATAATGGTTTCTATGGGTGATGACCATCATTGTGTGCTTACGCCATTTGAATTTTCTGAAAAGCACACCCACGATATAGTAGTTGACGGGAACAGGTACAATCTAAATAAATTACAATAAATTTTACCCAGACTTCCTCAGAGTTGGACACCATGAGATTTATCTCCAATCATGAGGCACAGTACTGAGCAGACTGCTACAATTCACTTCACCTACATATATTGCAGCCAGGCCTGAAATTATACCCATCACTTTAAAAAGGTGTGTTTGTCTTTTAAAACAGGAGTCTCCAACCTTTTTGGCACCAGGGACCGGTTTCATGTTAAAAAAATTCTGCGGACCGGTGGCCATGGTTCGGCTGACGTAGAGGGGGAGCGGGGGGGAGGGGGAACAGGCGGTGCATGTGTGCGTGGGGTGTGTGAGTCGGCTCACTCGCCCCTCTTGGGCTCCCAATGGCGTGAACGGCCGCACCTGCGCTCTCCCACCCCCAGCATGCACTCTGCCCAGGGGGCTTCCCCCTCCTCCCTCCTCCTCCTCTCTGGCGCTTTCTAAGAGTTGCGCCACTCACTGCGGCGCGGTTCCTATCAAGCCACGGACTGGCACCGATCCATGGCCCGGGGGTTGGGGACCCCTGTTTTAAAACACACCCCTTTTCTCTTTTCTTAATAGAAAAAGGACCACTCTTAAATTTCACAAGCAATTTGATATGTTTGATTATGGAGAATTAAGGATTCTTTGGATTACAGTGCAAACTTTTAGCTATACAAGTACTGCTTGGTATACAACCACAATAGGGACCAGAAAAGGTATTGTTAAGCGGCACAGTCATTACTGCACCTGATTTTACAGCTTTTTTTTTTTTTGCTGTGGTCATTAAACAAGACATGCAACTGGCAACTTGCTACCTTCTCTGTCGGCTTCCCCATTGACTTTGCTTGTCAGAAGCCAGCAGGGAAGGTTGTAAATGGCAATCAGGCGACCACTGAACACTAAGCCATCATAATGCAACACAGTTTCTTAAGTGCCCAAACCACGATCATAAGACCCCAAGGAGGCTGGTTATAAGTGTGAAGACCGGTTATAAGTTGCTTTTTTCAGTGCTATTGTAACTTTGAATGGTCGCTAAACAAATGATTGTAAGTTGAAGACTACCTGTAGAGCACACACACACACAGACACACCCAGACACACACTGCAGTTTAGAACAACCTTCTTCCTCTGGTTCCAAAATGGGCTATTTACTATTTGCAGATGGCATTATTTTACAAGGGAGTCTTCATCTTAGGGCCACTATGCTGTTGAGGCAGTTTAAAGCTAGGAATCAGATACTTATCATTGAAAAAGAGAAGAAAACCATCTCTGTTCTAACTTTCCATGTTGCACGGAGGAGAGGACACAAGTCTCCTGCACCTGTGGCTGTAAAAGTCAACAGCCTTTCCTGGCAACCAAAATATGTCTGGCTTCCTGGCTGTGGCAGGAATCTCTATTCCCCATCATCCTACAGGACAGCTACTTTGCCAGCCTCGATTCTGAGGTGCAGCAATTTCCCAAAGGATGGAGGGAGGTACATTGAAGGAATGTGGGGAAAGTCCAAAGAGACAAGGTGTGGGCCGGTTGTCTCTTCTCTTCATCCTGTTTTACACCGTGAGATGTATGATGTAGGATCTCCTAAACACTACCGTATTTTTCGGAGTATAGGACGCACCTTTTTCCCTCAAAAAAGAGGCTGAAAATCTGGGTGCGCCTTATACATGAATACAGCATTTTTAACCTCCTGAAACTCCACCCCCTTCATCAAAATAGCCATGCATAGCCTTTAGGAGGCTTACACAATGCTCCTGGGGGCTGGGGAAGGCAGAAATGACCGAAAAATGGGCCGTTTTTTGCTCAATTTTTCTGCCCCCACTTCCCCCCCCCCCGCCATCAGGAGCACTCTATAAGCCTTCTAAAGGCTATTCATGCCCCCTTTTTTTTAAAGGGGCCAGTTTTTGTGAAAAACGGGCTGTTTTGGGGAAATCTGCAGAGTGCAAAACCTTTTTTTTTTAATTTGCCTCTTCAAAATCTTGGTGTGTCTTATACTCCAGTGCGTCTTATACTCCGAAAAATATGGTAATTACAACAGGCAAGCAGAGCATCTATCCATAGCCACATTCAGACCAGCATCACAATGTCTATTGATGCTACCTAACTGGATGCTAGAAAACAAAGCAGAGGCACAGGAAAAATAACAAAACAGCACAGGCAAAACACTGGATGATTCATGGTAAAAGTGCTTGTCCCATTTTGAAACTGTCAGCCAATCTGCTTGATTGTAAGCCATTTCTTTTACAGAAAGTAACAAGAAGTAGAGAGCACGGCACTCTACTCTCTCATAAATCATTTGTTACGGTACCCATTTACTGGCAGTTTGTGTGATTAGTATCATGGTTCTGTTTCATAGTTTTTGTTTAGTATCTTAATATGTTTTTGGGGAGATGGAGACGGATGGATTGGACAGAGTCATACACAAGCAGGGCAAAATAACATTGATGTTTCTTTCTCCGTGTCTTTAAATTCTCCTGTCTACTGAGCTTTACTCTCTTTCTACTGTACTCTCTTTCTTATTTTACCTTTACCTTTTTCTGGTTATTTGTTTATGCTTCCTTACTCTGAGGCTGTTTTCAGTCAGTTTGGATTAGGAGGGTGAGATCTGAATCTCAGCCCTTAGTTTTCCACAGGGATAGATGCTCTCTCAGCTCCCGTTTAACATCTACATGAAACTGCTGGGTGAGATCATCAGTCACCATTGGAGTGAGATATCATCAGTATACTAATGATACTCAATTGTACATTGTTGTTAAGGTGAATTTGCCCTTTCGCAGTGCCCGAAAACTCTTGAGATTTGGATGGGGAGCAACAGACTAAAACAGAACCCTGGCGAGATGGAGTGGCCTTGGTTCTTGGAGAATGACTATTGTTGGTCATGGATAGGGTTGCATTGTCCTGGACAGACCCAGTGTGTAATCTGGGGATTATTCTGGACTCATGCCTGAGGAAGAGGTGGCCATCATGGCCAGGAGAGCCATGCACAATTTCAAGTTGTGTGACAGTTAACCCATTCCTGGATCTCCTCACAGTCATGTCCTAACAACCTCCTGTTTGGACTACTGTAATGCACTCTACATGGGGCTGCTCTTGAAAATCATCTGGAAGCTTCAGTTAATTCAAAATGCAGCATAGTTCTATACAAGTCAAGATTTGAATACATATCATCTCTTTTGCAGGTGCTAAACTGGTTACTTATCTTCTTCCAAGTGCAATTCACAATACTGGATTATCACCTTTAAAGCCCTACATGACTTGGGGCCCAGTTATTGAAGGACTGTCTCTCCCCAGTTACCCAGCCCACCAGAGCAGCAAGGCAAGGTATGCTGAGGGTCTCGTCTTGTAGGATCAGTAAAGGGGCCTTTTCTGTGATGGCTCCCTCCTTTGGGGATATCATTCTCTCATAGGTAAGATTGGCCACTACCTTGTTACTTTTTCTGGAAGGCTCTAAAGATGTGGTTTTGACAGTGGGCCTAGGGATTGCATGGTAGATACAGAGGCAATCAAATGGCTGGGATGACTGTGTGGTCACCACTGGGCAGGTGAGGTTTTATGGGCTTTTACACTGTGATATTTTAATGTTGTAAGATGCCCAGAGTCACTCTGTATGAGTTGGGTAATCATATAAATTTATCTAACAAATAAATAAAATGGTCACAAAGTTCTTAGAAATGATCATTTAGTACCCTTTTTACAGACAAAAACAATTCAGACTTCAGTCCAATACAATTGGGTTCCTTGTAAATATGTTGACCAGGAAGTTTAGCAGTTTTTGCCCAACACAACTAGAAGACACATATTTGGAGAAGGCTGGTATACAACCTTACTTGAAAATTAGTACCACTGAATTTAATAGGATTTCCTTGATTAGATATATCTAGGACTGCATTGTCACTTGCTTTGTAACCTGTTTTTTCTTCAGATTGTGAAGACAACAATTAAATAAGTCTGCACAGACAAAACAGATCCTACAAGATATTGAACAACATCAACACCACAACTAGAAGTGAACAGCTAACACATGAAAGACTGTGAAAATGGATTCATTACATTGCACATTTCACGAACAATTGCTTTCTCCTTTTCACTCAGGTCTTCTTCATAGTTTTCTTGTATCTGCCTGTCCAAATTCTCATGGACTTCAAGGACCTATAGACAAGCACAATGGAGATGAAATTATAAAATATGTCACATCGTGATTCATTACAGCCAAAGCAGAACAAAACCTCACAACACGGAGAGAGACAGAAAGAGAAAGAAAGAGAAGGAATAAAAACGGAAAAGATTAAAATGCACCAATAAAATATGCTCAAAGTTTTTCATCCATATGCCATGTAATTCTAAACTTAAATTAGTGATCAGCAAGGTAGGAGATCCAGGAAAGAATGTAATTGATATTTAACATTAGATAAACATGTATACATCAAGCACATTTTACTGGGTTCTACTGATATAGCTAAGACATTATGTACATCCCAACACTGGGGGGAAAAACAATACAACACCCAAGATTTCAATATGTGCTGATAATGAATTAGGTAGACCATGATTTAACTCAGTTCCTATATTACTCCTGCTGAAAATTATTTCTTTATCACTGTATAAATATTTGGAAAATACTAAGAGTTTGGTTCCCTCATGGAAAAGCTAAGGCTTGGTAGTAAAGCCCATACATTTACTACAATCTCGTCTCAGGAGACATTTGCAAACCCAGGAGAGCTGCCGTCAGTCAATACAGCATAGCCTTCTTCAACCTGGCAACTCGTTTGTATTGGGATCAGAATATCTACAATTTTCACCTAGCTTCAAGACATCTGAAAAGGAGATTGTAAAAGGCCAATGGAAATAGTGCTAAGCTATGTAGGGGAAAAAAAGGAGTTTTCTGTGTTTTCACACTCAAGTCATTTTCTCAGGATTTTAATCACTTCTGAATGGAAACTTTGACTAGTTTGATGATAACTTCATACTCTTTGACTGGCTGAGATACTAACTATACTTCCACGAAGGAAAGGAGAGAGATAATATTCATCCATTTCCCCTGAAGTCTGATTGTTTCTTAAGTTCCCATAGGAATAGATGCAAATAGGATTGCATGAGAAGGATGCTGAGCTGATGAAAGAGAACTGGCCAAGCGCTTGTTCTTGCCAGCAGAAACAAGGTGGGTGATACATTAAAGGAATAAATACGTTTTTGCAATCTTTGTTATACCAATCCTATTACTGTATTATAAACCCACTAGATTTTTTTAAAAAAATTAATTATTGAAAAATTCTACAAAATAGTAAAAATTATACAAATTTGAGAAAAAGAGAAGAGAAAAGAAAAATGTGTGTAAAGAAGAGAAAAAGGAAAAAAGAAGTGTCTGCTGATCTTTATAGCAGTTACAAATACATTTATTTTCCATCTTTAGCGTTGCATCATCATTCCCTTCTTTTTCATATTTACCCTTTCTAATCATCAAATTCATATATCACTAGTTCATTTTTTTCCATTTTCAATTAAAAAAAAATCCATAAAGGGTTTCCAGTCAAATATATTTAGGATTACAAGGAACCATTTCTATAAATTCTGTCATTTTTACCAACCATTCCCCTCTTGTAGGGATTTCTAAATCTTTCCGTCTTTGAGCATATTTCTGCATATCGTCCAACTCTCAATGAAAAAAGAATCTTGTTGCAGCTGAATGTTAATTGTTACAATCCTTTACATCACCTAGATTTTTTTAGCTTTTCTTACAAACCCACCATGTGAGATGAAATCAACCTTCGTGTCTTCCACATTTCCAACATAAATGTGAAGTATCTTTCTACACACTTGATAATCTTTCTCATGCCGTGTACCAACAATATATCATTTTGTAAAAGTTCTTTTTTAAGTTCTAACATAAAGTAAAATTCAGTCCTTTCTACCACATTGGTCTCCCACCCTCCCTCCCTCCCTTCTCTCTCTGTATAAGGTCCACTTCTGAGGAAGTGCCCATTTTGTGATTCTAACTTGTCATTCAAAACATATTGCTTATATTTACTTATCAATGATTAGAAACATTTCTTTAGAAAGCATCAATTCACAGAATCACCCCTCTTCCCTCCAGGTGATTGGCCTTGAAATATGTCTTAAGGATGACTACTGTAACATATATGGAAAGTAGAAATTTGAGGACCTCCTACAAGACTATGGAAAACATGCTGTTGCTTTTGAAAAAGTCAGAGACCTAAAATGTTGTCTACAGAGGCAAACTAGACCTTCTTGCCTTGACATGTACCTTCCACAATAGCACTACATCATCTTGTGTAATCAGGCAAGGAAAGGACACTGCAGGTTTCTTTTGTTTGGGATATTAAAAGGGCAGAAAATTGGAACCAGGAATTTTGGTTGGTAGCATCTACTAGTTTATTTTTATTTATTTTATTAAATTTATACCCCGCCCTTCTCCTTGTTAGGACCCAGGGCGGCGCACAGGCATTATTTAAAAACACAAAATACAATAAATATCTATTAAAATGTATTAAATTAATAAACCCGTGCTAAAACCCAATGTTAAAACCCTGGCCAATTATAAATTATTTTCTTAAAAAGTCAGAAATGGGGGCTATCCTAGGCCGGCTTGTTGGAATAAATACGTCTTAAGACGTAAGTTACCATATGACATTTGGATAGTTCCCTGTTCACAGATTTGACTGAAGATTGTGCTCCTCTGGTGAACATTTGGAGTTTAAAGAGCTTTTTTTAAAACAACATTTTTAGTTTTGTCATTGAATTGATCATAGGATACTTTGTTTTTATAATTCTATGTGAGTACCCCAGAATTAATTGGATTAGGGCAAGATATGAATTCTATAACAAATGAATACATTCCAGTTGCAAAACCCAAAATGACTTTCCTTGGATTTCAAAATGGGGATAATATTGCAATCAATGTTGATTCAAATCCACGTAATGATGTGTATAAAATATATTTTCCTAAATTGCATGTCATTTTTCCATGATATAACTGCACATTGATTGCTTAGAATTAGACCTGTACTGTATTTCCTTTTTCCTGCTTATTTTTAAATCCTCAATTACAAAACTGGGTCATTTGCTTACTTAGCTTAACCTACTTTAGAAACCGTATAACTCACTAGCTTAACTGACATTACGATCATTGTTTGCATGGCTTAAACTAATTCAATCTGTTGCTTTCCTTTTTTTGATGGGGAAGGATACAAGGAAAAACAAGAGGGATTTACTGACAAATAAAACTAGATCTTAAATGAAAAGGAAATAATTAATTATTGATCCAAGTGGGTGCAGACTGTGCTGCTAACTCATTTGGTCTCTATATATGTCTGCCATATACTTAATTGTGTGGACAATCAAAGCTCGGTCAGAAATGGCACACTGGCAACCAACTACTGACTGCTCTCGGAGAATAAATGAACCAAGCAAATTGAGATGGTTTGATTAATAGTTGCTGGTTATCCAATCTGAGAAAGTCTGCCATGTTTTATTACCAGCTCAAAAGTCTTTCCTCATGTCACATTTATTAGAAATACAAAGCTCTGAAATAGCCCTTTTGCTTCTTTTGCTGTCATAGCCTATTGCACAGTATTGCCATTATTTATAATATGAATGACAGCACATTTTTGGGGCAACTTTTAAAAGATGGGATACTGTTATATTTCCCCACTCTACATTTCAGTAGTTTCTTCCACTCTGATGTCCTTCAGGTTCCAATAATCTAGAGGACATTAAGTGGCAAAAGCTAAGAAAGGATATCAGTGGCTTTTGAAGTAACTATCCTTTGTGCCAGAATGGAAAATATGACTTATTGCACTCATAAATATACACGTACCTTCATAGCATGTACCACTGCTTCAGGTTTCTGGCTTAGAGGAATATACCCGACTTGAGGAGTAGCAGCAGCAAAATCAGGAGTCATTCGAAAGGGACCCTGTCAAAATATCAAACAAAGTAAATCCTTATACTCCATAGCTTTGCAATCCCTACTTTAAGTTCTTCTGTAGTCACATTTTTTTTATTTATTTATATTTATATCCCGCCCTTCTCCGCAGAGGACCCAGGGCGGCGCACAGGAAATTTAAAAAACATACAAAATACAAAGATAAATACATAATTTAAAATATAAATTAAACTGTCTTATCCTATGCTAAAAGCCAAATTTTAAAATGCCCAATTTAAAACTTTCTAAAAAGTCCCCGTGGGAGGTTAGGCTAGGCCGGCTTGTTGGAACAGGTATGTCTTTAGACATTGGCGGAAGAGGCGGAGGTCGGTGATGGTGCGTAACATATCCCTAACAAACCAAGAAAATCATTGTGGTTTGTTGCTGTTTTGGATAAAATTCCTGAAAACACTGTGAACAGCCAAGAAAATAAACAAATGGATCATCAAACAAATCAACACAAAGTTTTGACTCAAGGCACAAATGATCAGGGTCAATTATGTCAAATATTACATACTTCAGTCACATTGTGTAAAGACCCAGCTCTCACCATTAGCTTTGGCCTAGGGTAATATTTCCACTGTAATTGATTCCCATGATTGCTAATGCTATGGCTTCAAATGCTGGCTTTTTCTGGAATGTCAGGATGCTATTCCCCAAGTTCTTGTATAATGAACTGAGGGCTTCTTGAAATCAAAAGATTTGAGTCTTTTCATAAGCACAAACAGGAGATGGATGGTGTTTCTGAATTAGTCCAAAATGTGATATGATGCTAACACCAGAACACAAATGAAAACATCCATTGGCAACTCATTAAAGAGCAGC
This sequence comes from Rhabdophis nuchalis, assembly GCA_039707465.1. Lineage (NCBI taxonomy): Eukaryota > Metazoa > Chordata > Lepidosauria > Squamata > Natricidae > Rhabdophis > Rhabdophis nuchalis. The sequence goes on along the minus strand of CM077643.1, from coordinate 59,261,943 downwards.
TGCACAAGAAATAGTTACAGCCTAAAGTTGATACGGTTGACAACCGATTTAAAGAATCCCTTCATAAATATCTTGATTTGGAAAAAAATATTGTGACTCAACGACAGCAAATGAAAACTACCATATTTTTCAGACTATAAGATGCTCCGGACTATAAGACGCACCTAGCTTTTGGGGAGGAAAACAAGGGGGGAGGGGGGGAATCTGCCTTTGCCTTCCAGCATCCATCCGATATTCATCTGGCCTGTTTGCCATGGCCCATTTGGCACAGCCCGTTCAGCATGGCCTGTTCGCTGCTGCCTTTTCGGTGTGGCCCGTTCACCAGCACCGCCACGACCCATTTTAGAACAGCTGATCGGTGCCACACCAACCCCCCTTGTCTCCCCCCCCCCATAATATTTGGAGTATAAAATGCACAGACATTTCCACCCGCTTTGAGGGAGACGAGTGCATCTGATACTCTGAAAAATACGGTAGGTAGGTAGGTAGGTAGGTAGGTAGGTAGGTAGGTAGGTAGGTAGGTAGATATCTCACTACTATTGCTTAAACGTTTAAAAGTATCAAAGTGGCATAAAGTATTGCTGGATGCCTGAAATTCTAGAGCAGTGTTTTTCAGCTTTACTAACTTTAAGATATCTGGCTTCAATACTGAGAATGCTCATGCTGGCTCTAGAATTCTGGGAGCTAAAATAAACACATTTTAAAATTGCCAAGGTTGAGAAATGCTGCTTCACAGTAACATTATGAGGTATGACATAATGAGAAGAAGCATAAAGTTTAAGACACACTTGAAAGTAATGTAATGAATTATAAACGAATCTCACTGCACAGCCATTTGCCTAATTTAGACATCAAACCGATGTATCCATCACCTTAATCCTAGATTGTTATTGTTTTAAATTGTGTGTGTGTGTGTGTGTGTGTCACAACACCCTGTTAAGCCCCAATTAAGGGAGGAAGCATACTACTTTCCTTTTCTGCCTTTCGGCTCATCACCAGAGACCATCTAGCCAGAAAGCTATGAGTTCCGTTGTGTACTTTTTTTATATGTGTGTTAGGTTTTTGAGCTGATCAATAAATAAATCAGGGAGACTAGTATAGATCTATTTCGAGCTTTTTAGCTCTCATCAGCTAGCCATACCCTTACTGGGATTTGAAGTATATACCTGTCTCACAATTTATTTATTGATCAGCTCAAAAACCTAACACACATATAAAAAAAGTACACAATGGAACTCATAGCTTTCTGTATGCTTCCTCCCTTAATTGGGGCTTACCAGGGTGTTGTGACACAAACATATACTTATTCCCCCTGTCTCAGCTGATCAGGATAGAACCAGTGGTCTCGTGGCAATTAAAGTGCCTCACATGTAATACTTCCCTGGTTCGAATCCCAGTAAGGGTATGGCTAGCTGATGAGAGCTAAATAGCTCGAAATAGATCTATCCTAGTCTCCCTTGTTTATTTATTTATCAGTTCAAAAACCTAACACACACACACACGATTTCACAACTGAGCATGAGTTACACAAGAGTCATTTTGCAATAGTACTTTATAATAACTCCTAAATACACTACAATTCTAAATACAGAATATGTGTATTCCTTGTAATAGTTATCCTTTTTTCTGGATGGGAAGTAACGGACTCAGGCTCAACCCGACCAAGACCGAGTGGCTGTGGTTTCCGGCTGCCCGATTCAACCAGTTGATGCCATCTCTGGCCATAGGGGGCGAACATCTTGCCCCTGTGGATGGGGCGCGCAACTTGGGTGTCCTCCTGGATACCCGGCTGTCCATGGAAGATCAAGTGACAGCCGTGGCCAGGAGGGCGTTTTACCAGGTTCGCCTGGTACGCCAGTTGCGCCCCCTATTGGATCGGGACGCCCTTTGCACAGTCACTCATGCTCTCGTGACATCCCGACTGGACTATTGTAACTCTCTCTACATGGGGCTCCCCTTGAGGTGCACCCGGAGGCTTCAGTTGGTCCAGAACGCAGCCGCGCGAGCAATAATGGGAACCTCTAGGTTTACCCACGTAACACCGCTCTTACACGAGCTGCACTGGCTACCTGTCGTCTTTCGGGTGCGCTTCAAGGTGTTAGTCATCATCTTCAAAGCGCTCCATGGCTCGGGACCTAGCTATCTGCGGGATCGGATCCTGCCCCATACATCCTCACGGCCGATTCGCTCCCACAGAGAGGGACTTCTCCGGGTGCCGTCCACTAGACTTTGTCAGCGGGCGACGCCCAGGGGAAGAGCCTTCTCTGTGGCGGGCCCAGCCCTCTGGAACGACCTTCCCCCCGACATTAGGACAACTACGGACCTCCGCTCCTTCCGTTTAAAATTAAAGACACATCTTTTTCGCCTGGCCGGCCTTGGGTAGTCTCTTTTAAGGTTAGGGGTTTTAAAGGGGGAATTTTAGTTTATGGGTTTTTAGCGCAGGATTAATTTAATTCATTTTTAATTTTGTATTTTGTCTGTGGTTTTAATTGTATTTTTAAGTGCCTGTGCCCCGCCTCGAGTCCCTTTGGGGAGAGAGAGCGGGATATAAAATTAAAAATTATTAAAAATTATTATTATTAACTTATGAAAGCCACTGTTTTTCTTTGGCCTCCATCTTAACATGTTTGTGACATTAACAGCAGCTTGTGGACGACTTAAACCATCTTTCCTCACCCCCTTCCCATGTATGCACACACGTATATGCACATGTGCACCTACACACACACACACACATACACACAAATCCTTGACTGTTATGCTGTGATAGAAGAATGTATTTGTGCCAAACGGAACCCAAGGTTAAAATAAAGGCTGAAATTAGATCTAAAATATGTTAAAGGCTAATTAAGGTTATTTTTAGGTCAGGGCATATGGGTAGAGACCAAGAAATTTCTGAACACTTTCTTTAACCATTTCCACAACATGAGAGGAAAAGGTAATCACTAAACAAGAACCATCTGTGAGGTCATCCTGGTAAGATGTGTTCTTGACAAAAACCTATGCTAGTTACGTGTAATGGCAGCATTCTTTTTTAAATGCTTGCTGACATTTTGCTTGACAATCTATTGCCCATTGTAGTCATTAAATATCCTGATCTCTAGCCTCTCTTCTTTTGTCCACTGAACTTTAGAATTTTTTGCACTCCTCCAGACTTCTAGAGGGTTTTTTTTGGGTGGGGGGAGGGGGTGTTTGAAGATTATACTCTGTGGTTCCAAAATCATTTATACCAGATGCTTCAGGCATCTAGAATTTGACGTTCCTCTGGCCTTGAATTGGATTATGCTCTTACATATAAGAACATAAGAATAGCCTTGCTGGAACAGGCCACAGCCCATCCAGTCCAGCATTCTGTCTCACACAGTGGCTCCCCATTTGCTTCAGGGTATTCCCAAGCAGATGTCTTCACCTGCTTATGATTCCCTGCAAATGGCATTGAGAGATATCCTGCCTATCTCTCCAACCCGGAGGGTGTCCTTAGGCATCCATAATGATAGCCATTGATACCCTTGTTCTCCATGAACTCGTCTAATCCTTTCTTAAAGGTGTCGAGGCTGACAGCTGTCACCACTTCTTCTGGCAGGGAGTTCCATAGACCAGTGATCCTCTGGGTGAAAAAGTACTTCCTCTTATTTGTTTGAGGTCTAGCTTCCAAAAGTTTCATGGAGTGCCCCCTAGTTCTAGTGTTGTGCGATAGGGAAAACAGTTTTTCCTTTTCTACTTTGTCCACACCGTGCATGATTTTATAGACTTCAATCAGGTCACCTCTCAGGCGCCGTCGTTCTAGAGTGAAGAGGCCCAGCCGTTGCAGCCTCAGATGGTAAAGAAGGTGTTCCAGTCCCCTAATCATTTACTCTTACTGTGTTTTGATCAGTCCTGAGGCATTCTAATTCTATTTCTATTTATTAAATTTATATACCGCACCTTCTCCCTACTGGGACTCAGGGTGGTGTACAGGCAGGTAAAATCGACAATATAAAACATAAAATACATTAAAAATACATTAAATAATTGGCCTGTCATAAAACCCCTATTAAAACCCCTGCTAAAACAAATTAAAAACTAAGCCAGGCCAGCCGCACGAAATAGATAGGTCTTCAAGGCCCAATGGAAAAGGCGTAGGTCGGTGATCGTCCGTAGGTCAGGGGGTAGGTCATTCCAGAGGGCAGGTGCTGCCACAGAGAAGGCGCTCCCCCTGGGGGTCGCCAGCCGACATTGTTTAGCCGACGGCACCCTGAGGAGGCCCTCTCTGTGGGAGCGCACTGGTCGGTGGGAGGTGTTTGGTAGCAGGAGGCGGTCTTGCAGGTAACCAGGTCCCTTGCCATGGAGCGCTTTAAAGGTGGTTATTAGTACCTTGAAGCGCACCCGGAAAGCCACAGGCAGCCAGTGCAGCTCGCGCAGGAGAGGTGTCACGTGGGAGCATCTAGATGCTCCCAGAATCCCCCGCGTGGCCGCATTCTGAACTAACTGGAGCTTCCGGGTGCACCTCAAGGGAAGCCCCATGTAGAGAGCGTTGCAATAGTCCAGACGGGAGGTGACAAGGACTTGAGTGACCGTGCGTAGAGCGTCACGATCCAGAAAGGGGGCGCAACTGGCGTATTAGGCGAACCTGATAAAAAGCCCCCCTGGCCACGGCTGTCATATGATCTTCTAAAAACAGCCGCGAGTCCAGGAGGACACCCAAGTTGCGAGCCCTCTCTGTAGGGGCCAATGACTCACCCCCAATAGCCAGAGATAGCACCAACTGGCTATATCGTGATGCCGGAAGCCACAGCCACTCGGTCTTGGAGGGGTTGAGTCGGAGCCTGTTTCTCCCCATCCAGACTCCCACGGCCTCCAGACACCAGGACATCACTTCCACGGTATCGTTGGGGTGGTCCGGGGTAGAGATGTACAGCTGACTATCGTCAGCATACTGATGGAACTCTACCCCGAAACCACGGATGATCTCACCCAGCGGCTTCATATAAATGTTGAACAGGAGAGGCGAGAGGACCGACCCCTGTGGTACTGCACAAGTGAGGCACCTTGATGTCAACCTCTGCCCTCCTGCCAACACAAATTGCGACCAGTTGGAGAGGTACGAGGAGAACCACCGTAACACCGTGCCCCCACCCCCAGCCCCTCCAGCCACGCAGCATGATACCATGGCCGATGGTATCAAAAGCCGCTGAGAGATCTAACAGGACCAGGATAGAGGAACAACCCCTATCCCGAGCTCTCCAGAGATCATCCACCAACGCGACCAATGCCGTCTCTGTGCTGTACCCAGGCCGGAAGCCGGACTGGCGCGAATCCAGATAGACAGTTTCCTCCAGGTGCTGAGGGAGCTGCCGCGCCACCACACTCTCAACAACCTTCGCAAGAAATCGAAGGTAGGAGACAGGACGATAGTTGGCCAACACAGCCAGGTCCAGGGAGGGCTTCTTGAGGAGGGGCTTCACCACCGCCTCTTTCAAGGTGGCCGGCAGAAACCCCTCACTCAAAGAAGCATTGACAATTCCCTGGAGCCAGCCTCGTGTAACCTCCCAGGAGGCCAGTACCAACCAGGAGGGACACGGGTCCAATAAACATGTGGTGGCGTTCAGCTGCCCCAGCATCCTGTCCATGTCCTCAGGAGTCACAGGATCGAACTCTTCCCAAATAGCATTCTCAAGTCCTGCCTCCGTCAGCCCACCTGAACTAGTCCAATCGGAGGCCAACCCATCCCGGATCTGATCGATTTTATCATGCAGATAACACCCAAATTCCTCCGCACGACCCTGTAAGGGGGCATCCCGCACCCTCTGGTGAAGGAGGGAACGGGTCACCCTAAACAGGGCGGCAGGGCGGTTATCAGCAGATTCTGACCACGTTCATCTATCTAGTTATGAATAATGTTTCTAACAATCAAGAATCATCTTGATATATGACATTATTGTGAAATCTAAGCAGGCAGAGGAACAAATACTATACTTTCCCAATGGATTAAAAATGTGTGCATATGAGGACAATCTTCTCCAGAATGTGAATAACATACTGATAACTAACTCATCCAGTTGTTGGTTCTTACTTGGTTAACTATCTGAATTCGTCTACCCTGTTTCCCCAAAAATAAGACTTCCCCGGATAATAAGCCCAAACAGGCATTTGGGTGCATGCGCTAAAATAAGCGCTCCCCCCAAAATAAACCCTCCCTGAAAATATTGCAACACAGCAGCAACCATGGGGTGACCACGCTCACTGCCTCCTGCAGCTCAAAAATAATAAGACCTCCCTGAAAATAAGGCCAAGTGCTTATTTCGGGAATAAAATAAATAAATAAGACCCTGTCTTATTTTCAGGGAAACACGGTAGTACACAGTCATCTATTTTGAAGGTCACACAGGAATCCTCGGATGAAACTCTAGGTACATTTCAAATAACAAACGGCTCACTCCTTCCTTTTTTTCTTTTAGAAGTCAAACTATAAATTCTGTGTATAAAGACTATCAGGAAATGTCTAACCATTTAGGGTCTACATTTATTGTACAACTTAAATTGATATTTGTCCTTCCTGCTACCCTTTCCCCCTTTCTCCATCAGTTTCTATGGAAACAAACAGCAAAATAATGCATAAATGCATCTACTGATATCATTTGAAAAATCAGCCTGAATGATGGCATGGGAAATGCACACTATGTGATAGAAATTTGACAGGTTCAGTCACCTGTTAAAATCAGCACATACACTTTAGTTTTCGAAACACTATATTTTCCAAAAATACCCTATCGGCCATTGTCCTGCCATGCCTTCTACAATAGTAAACATTCATGCATAGAAAAATGCAGAATGAGGCTACTGGATCAAATGTTAAAATGTAAATTTCTGAAAATGTCTCTATCAGTTCTTTAATGACAATATTTCAAATGTATATGCATATTTATATTTTTCTTGGCAATGCTATATAAACAGTTTCTCATTATCTTTTCTCAGTAGGTTTTTTAAACTTTGCAGTCTAGCCACTAACACTTAAATTCCCAGGTAATTCCACTACTCAGGCACTAAACATAGTTGGCCATGTTTAGATTTTGAGTTAATCAAAGCTGATTAAAGACTACATAACCATCTACTAAGACCTCTTCTATTTAAATATTGCATTTTTCATAATAGTTTTACTGTATTTTTTTGTTGTTGTTTAATTAATCAGTATTTAATGTGTTCTAAGTTATCTTGGGGAAATTTTCCAGTTCTGAAAGGTAGAATGAGATTTAACAATTAAAATAGGTAAATAAATAAAATTTAAAATTTCTCCATGCTTGAAAATTTAGGGCCCCAGATTTGAGATAATTTGAATTCTAAAAGCTCAGTACTATAGATGAGCTCCAGTTAACATCACTTATCAAGTTTTAATCATGGATTCTGGATTTCTAGAACCAAAAACATTGGAATGTAATGGTATTTTTACACCGGAACTTCTTGCCACAAAGTTCTCATCAAAACTGGGTTTGTTTTGGTTGTATTGGAAGTTAGTAGAGCCCAGTTTGGTAGAGCAGGATTACCTCCTAGAAACTCACTTTTTAGTTCTGCAGCAATTGTGCAGGCTTTGAAAGGTGTTTTTTTTCTGCTGCAGTTGACTATGCAGTAAATAAAATTATACAAAAATAATTACATTGTTGCAGACTACTTTCAGGCCCATTTAAATACAGAAAATGTTCCAGTCCTTCAAGGATAAAAAAGAAAAACATTCAAGAGGCCAGCAGCTAAATAACAGAAAAAGAGAAATCAGCAATTAAGGTTGATAATTCAAATTTTTCACATTCATGCCTGACTCACATTGCACATCAGGGGAGACAGCCCAAGCCCTATCATAAAGTAGATTGTGGTAGCAGCTCTTCCAAGCAAGCATCTATTTAACTTAAATTGCAGGATGATTCATTCAGAAATGTGCCGAGAAATCACACCATTCAATTTTAACATGCTGTCATCATCACTTGCTGAGAAGTACAGTTGGTGAGAACATGTTAAAAGGGGGGGAAAAGAAAAAAGAAAATCTACCCCCTCCTTCTCCTCCTGCTTTCAAATCTGAACCCTTCAGTATTTTTGCAGAAGAAAATATTGCTCATTACGGAGGGAGGGCACTGAACTGTGAATGACAACATATACACAAAATCCAAACAATATTCTTCCTTCTTTTCCTGCATGGATTTAGCTTTGTGCTGAACTGTAACAATTCCTCGGTTACTTGGAAATATGAAGCAGTTTTCAACAGAGGAATCTTCCTTATATTTCTAAGAAATTGACTTACAATTAATTAATCACAGACAGGAAAATTAAGAAATGACAGGAAAACCATGTTTATGATAAAACCAACCAACTCAGGTGTGGCTGAGTAGACACATTTCTCTTTGGTTAATTTTCTGTATGATCTGAGATGGGGAAAGATTAATGCAGGAGTCCATGTAACTGTAACTCGAGGTCCCGCAATGCAATAGTCTCTTCCTACTGATCCAGATCTACTGTTTTGTTCAAGAGAAAGATATTCTCAAGGCAGGTGTAAAGTTCGGTGAGAAATATTGAAAATGAGTCTACCATCTTCCAGTTTCAGAGTTTGGGACCTTTGTTTTTAACACTGATCACAAGTGGGCTTTTTCTAAACCAGCTTAAAAAATGAAAATATAGAGCATGAAATATTAGGGCTTGAGGAGTTACATACAGAATTAGAACTTGTGTGTGTTTTGTAATGTATGTGTAAGAATGTATGGTATAGTTTATATATGGAAGGACTGAGCTCAAATCTCTACTTGATTTGAATTTTAGTCTCTGCTATCTAGAGATAATCTAGGAATGAGGAGAAAATGCATCGCAATTGATGAGCAACTCTGATAATGTCAGTTTGAATGTCTTGGTCCCAAATCCATTGGCCAAAATTTTATCAAGGCCATGGATAGCCTTGATATTGCCTTAATAGAAAAGCTGCAGTATATCCAGTCATGATTGATTTATCTCATTAGGAAGAAGATAAACCTCCCTAACAAGAGCAGGTAGACCAAGGATAATTTGTTTCAACCAGAATATATCAGGACAAGCCCCAAAGAATTGCAACTAAATAAGGGCATTAAGAGTTAAGTAAAAGTAACATTCAGTGCCCTTGTTTAATGACCACTCATTCAGCAACCTTTCAAACTTACAGCAGGTGTTGAATAAAGTGGTAGTTACAACTAGTCCCGGAAATTCCAGGTATTACAGCATCTCCCCTCCCAATGATTGTTATCTGCTTCTTGGCATCTGGATCATGATTATTATGCTACAGTGAGCCATGATCCCACAATCACAATTTCTGGCATTCCCTGCTGGCTTTCCACAAGCAAAATCAATGGGAAATACAGCAGGAAGCTGGAAGTCATGATCATACGAGGTCCTTGCTAAAGTTCTTGCTTAAGAATGATAATCAGGGCTGCCAATCATTGCACTTTACAACCACATTGCTTAATAATGGCAATTCTTGTTCCAATTTCGATAGTAAATCAAGGACTACCTGCATAGAAGGTTAAGAAGTTTGATTGAATGACTTGAAATGTAGGTGCAATGGATGGAAATTTAAAAGTAATCCCCTAAGTATTTAGAGGTTGTAACCCACTCAAAAAGTCTCCCACTGATCTTCCAAATAACTGGCAACTTAAGCACTTTCTTAGGAATACTAAAACCTTTATTTTAGTATTCCCTAGAGGCAGTTTAGAGGGCAGTTTGATGTGCTGCTTATGGTGCTGAGCTAGAAAGCAGGAATCTGTAAATTCATACTCTTAGACCCGTGATGGCGAACCTATGGCACGTGTGCCACAGGTGGCACGCGGAACCATTTCTTAGGGCACGCGAGGCATTGCCCTGTCAGCTCCAGCACACATATGTGCACTGGCCAGCTGATTTAGGCCTTCTTTTGAGGCCATTTTTCACCTTCTGGAGGCTTCAGGGAAGCTCCTGAAGCCTCTGGAGGTGGGGGGAAGGCTGTTTTCACCCTCCCCAGGTACCTAGAAAGCCTCTGGAGCCTGGGGAAGGTGAAAAAAGTGCACCAAAAGCAGGGGGTCACGCACATAGCATTATGGGTGTGGCACGCCTATGCAAGACCCCCTGTATTCCCCCGCTTTTGGCACGTGAACCAAAAAAGGTTAGCCATCACTGCCTTAGACATAGAAGCAAGCTGGGTGACCTTGGCCCAGTCTCTCTCTCCCAGCCCTAGGAAAGAGGCAAAACCAAACCATTTTCAAAATCTTGCCAAGAAAACTTGTTTATGCAGTTGCCAGGATCAACACTGACTCAAAGGTACATGTGCGCACATACAAAATCTTCAAAGAAGTAAGATGATAAGAGTTTAAATAATCTATGCATACTGAGATGAGTTATAGATAGAATACCTAAATCATCCACATATAAAAATGGAGACGGGGCAGTGGATAAGGGATGCAGGATAGAATTCTGGTTTAGCAAAAATATCAGTGTTATCGCTGATGTAAACATTGAAAAGGAAAGTTCCGTGTCTCTTTGGTGGATATGTGTTCAGTTGAATTTCTTTTGTGATTATTCTTCTGTTGGGTAGTAACATCTGGTGCAATGCTGTTATAATTAAAAGAGACAGCATTCAATCAATGAAACAGCTAATTTCTTCCAGAATCTGTCACATGGAATTGAATCAAACTCTGCCCTTTAATTTAAAAAAGCAATGTACAGTTTTTTGATTAACTGGAGTATGTCTTGCCTAGGTGATGTTAAATTATGCTTAAGTTCATTGCTGAATGTTGAAATTTGAATGCCGCCTGTTCAGGGATCAAAATGTTCTCTGATAGTACCCAATTCAATAGTCTATTATAAAATGTAGCATATAATTTGCTGATTAGAAATAAAAGACTATTTGATCAATAATCAGTTGGGTCACATTTGGTTAGGTGTGGGAAGGAAAGAAAAATAATAAACCGATTACAATTCTTAAATTTCTTAGTCTACCACAAAGACTATTGATGGATTATATACAAGAGAATAACTGGAAAAGAAGGAGAGAAACATAAACAATTTCCCAAAACTAATGAGGGTGAGAACTGCTGTTCAACTACAATCAAGAAGTAAAGTCTTGTGCTTTGACTTGCACAAATTTATTCTGGGATCCTAAATAGTTTTGATTTTTTTTCCTGTATGATCACAAAGCTTGGGAAACCTGTTCTGGGTTTGGAATGTATTTATTTTATTTATTTATTGGTTTTATATACCGTCCTCTCTCCCGAGTATGGGACTCAGGGCGGTGCACAGGAATTATAAAATATAAAATACAACAATCCAAAAAATTAAAACTAGTATTAAATAAGTAAGCCTGTGCTAAAAACATGATTTAAAAACCCAGTTAAAATAATATCATAGCTACATCAGCTATGCCAGGCTGGCCGCACAAAAGAAATATGTTTTTAATGCCCGACAGAAGAGGCGAAGGTCTGTGATAGTACGGAGGTCAGGAGGCAGGTTGTTCCAGAGGGCGGGGCCTGCCACAGAGAAGGCTCTCCCTCTGGGAGTCGCCAGCCAGCATTGCCCGGCGGACCGCGCCCTAAGGAGGCCCTTGCTGTGGGAGTGGACTGGTCGGGTGGAGGTATGTGATAGAAGGCTGTCCTGTAAGTAACCAGGTCCCATGCCATGGAGCACTTTGAAGATGATCACTAAGACCTTGAAACACACCTGGAAGGCCACAGGCAGCCAGTGCAGCTCGTGCAGGAGAGGTGTTACATGGGAGTGTCTTGAAACTCCCAAAATCCCCCGCACGGCCGCATTCTGGACTAACTGGAGCCTCCAGGTGCACCTCAAGGGAAGCCCCATGTAGAGAGCGTTACAGTAGTCCAGGCGGGACATGACCAGAGCTTGAGTGACCGTGCATAGGGCACCACGATCCAGAAAGGGGTGCAACTGGTGTATCAGGTAAACCTGATAGAAGCCCCCCCTGGCTACGGCTATCAGATGGTCATCCAAGGACAGCCGAGAGTCCAGGAGGACTCCCAAGTTGCAAGCCCTTTCTGCGGGGGCTAATGACTCACCCCAAATAGCCAGAGATGGAGTCAACTGGCTATGTCGTGGCGCCGGAAAACACAGCCACTCAATCTTGGACGGGTTGAGGCCCATTCCTCCCCATCCAGACACACACGGCCTCCAAACACCGGGACATCACTTCGGCGGCATCGTTGGGGTGGTTAGGGGAAGAGATGTACAGCTGAGTGTCGTCAGCGTACAGATGGAACTCTACCCCAAAACCACAGATGATCTCATCCAGCGGCTTCATGTAGATGTTGAACAGGAGGGACGAGAGGACCAACCCAAGGCACCCCACATGTAAGGGGCCTCGGCGTCGACCTCTGCCCTCCTGCCAACACCGATTGCGACCGGTCGGAGAGGAAGGAGGAGAACCACCGTAAAACGGTGCCTCCCAATCCCAACCCTCCCCGCCAGTGCAATAGGATACCATGGTTGATGGTATCGAAAGCCGCTGAGAGGTCTAACAGGACCAGGATAGAGGAACAACCCCTATCCCGGGCCCTCAAGAGATCATCTACCAACGCGACCAATGCCGTCTCCGTACTGTACCCAGGTCGAAAGCTGGACTGGCGCGAGTCTAGATAGGCAGTTTCCTCCAGGTGCCGGGGAACTGTTGTGCCACCACACTCTCCACAACCTTCGCCAGAAAGGGAAGGTTGGAGACTGGACGATAATTCGATAACAAAGCTGGATCCAGGGAGGGCTTCTTGAGGAGGGGCCTCACCACCACCTCTTTCAAGAGGGTTGGCAAGAGCCCCTCACCCAAAGACGCGTTAACGATTCCCTGAAGCCAGCCTCGTGTCACCTCCTGGGAGGCCAGTACAAGCCAGGAGGGACGCGGGTCCAATAAACATGTGGCATTCAGCTGCCCCAGTATCCTGTCCATGCCATCAGGAGTCACAGGGTCAAACCCATCCCAAATAACGGTCTCAAGACCTGTCTCTGTCGTCCCGTCTGGAGTAACCCAATTGGAGGTTAACTCGCCCCGGATCTGCACGATTTTATCCTACAGATAACATCCAAATTCCTCTGCACCGCCCTGCAAAGGAGCTTCCCACGGCCTCTGGTGAAGGAGGGAGTGGGTCACTCTAAACAGGGCGGCAGGGCGGTTATCTGCGGATGCGATGAGGGTGGCAAGATAATCCTACTTTGCTGTTTTCATCGCCACAAGGTAGGTCCACAAATGCGACCTTGCCCATGTTCGGTCAGATTCGGCTCGAGTGGACTTCCAAATGCTCTCTAGGCATCTCTTTCGGCGTTTCATTCACCTCAGCTCCTCAGAAAACCAAGGAGCCAAGGTAGAACGACGCCGAGAGGCCACAAAGACGCGACTCGGTCCAGGGCCCCCGCAGCCACTCTATTCCAGGCGGTCGCTAGGTCCTCAGTCGAGTCGTGGGCCAGGGATTCAGAAATTGGCCCAAGCTCCGTCTGGAACCTCTCTGGGTCCATCAGGCGCCTGGGTCGGAACCATCTTGGTACTTCTGGTTCCGCCTCCCCGTGGTGGAGTGCAGCGGTTGGAAAGTCGAGCCAGAGGAGAGAGTGATCTGACCATGACAGGGGTTCGATGACTAATTCCCCTAATCCAAGATCACTTGTCCACTGGCCGGAGGCAAAAACTAAATCCAGTCTGTGTCCCCCGGTGTGTGTGGGGCCATAAATTACTTGGGTCAGGTCCATGGCCGTCATGGAGGCCATGAATTCCCAGGCCGCCTCAGAGGTTTCGCCTACTGATGGCAGGTTGAAATCCCTCATGACTAAAAGCCTGGGGGTGTCAACTGCCACCTCGGAATGAAAATTTAGTCTCTTTAAGAAGATAATATTACTCGATTAATTCTAGGTTCACATATAATAGGGTTGGCATAACATTCACAGGTAATTCTTTTCTTTCTTCCCCCTAACCCAGTCTCTCTCTCCCACACGAGACACACACATACAGAGAGAGCACGAATTTGACTTTCTGATGGAGCACTAATCATAACCCAGTAATTTCTTGTTTTAAACTAATGAATACTATCAGTGTAACAAATGCTATTTTTACTACTTTTGGTCCAGTGAAGCTTTACATGTAGTCGAATCTTATTCTGTGAAAAGTGTACCAAATTATCAGTTTGTTAGTATTCTATCCAGCCAGCAAGCTGCCTATTTATTAAGAGGACATTTGATTCAAAATAACTGTGACATTTCATTATTGGACATCCACAATTCACTTGGACTGCAGGCATCCAATTTAAAGCAAAACTGGCCCGGCTGTTTCAGTCTCTGTCTTTCATATTTAAAGAACTGTGTTGTCCTAGATCACATGGAGGTGGATTTACAAAAGTGAAAAAACAGAACACTCTGCCATAGGGCATAAACTAGGGAACACACATCCTTGCAGAGAAGGGAGAGAATAACAAGACAGAATAAGAGATTTTCCCCTTCACACTGAGAAAGTCTTTGTTCCAGATGCTATTCTCTCATTGAATATTGGATTTGTATCAGATACATCTATTAAACAGGTGCTCATGAATTAACATTTGGGGTTGTTCAGAAGCCAAACCAATCTACCTCTCTGCCTAGCCCAGCCGCTATCTTGTCTCATCAGACACAATATATCATTAGCATTATGGCAGCGTTCCATAAAATCTACTCAATCCAACCAAAAGCACTTACACACCCTTTTCAAGGAGTAAGGAACAAATCAAAAGATTTGTTTAAAAATGTGCGCACACACACACATGGACGCACACCTGTTCCTTTTGTCATATGAATCTGGCTCCTTATAAGCTTCTATAAAACTGCCCCTTTGGAAGAATAATTCTGGGACTTATGCCCAGTTAGAAGCCACATTCTATGACTCAGGGAAGGCATTCTGCCATAGGAATTTGCTAGGATCAAAACCATAGGATATCCAATGTTGTGGGTGTGAAAGCTGGCAAATAATTAACTGCCAAACAAACTTGCCTCTCCAGGGAAACTCACAGAATGAGCATCCCACTGTATTTGAAGTAAAATGAGAACCTTGGTATTATTACTTATTATTAAGTCTGACTAGTGTAACCAAAAGGTAAAATTTGCTAGTATTAGGATGATCTTTTCAAATCTGGTATTTTGCAATTCATCGAACATTTCAGTTGCTTCATGCATACAATATACTTATACAATACAATACAATAGCAGAGTTGGAAGGGACCTTGGAGGCCTTCTAGTCCAACCCCCTGCCTAGGCAGGAAGCCCTATAGTATACCCACATGGTATAGGGCCTATACCATTTCAGACAAATGGCTATCCAACATCTTCTTGAAGACTTTCAGCGTTGGGGCATTCACAACTTCTGGAGGCAAGCTGTTTCACTGATCAATTGTTCTAACTGTCAGGAAATTTCTCCTCAGTTCTAAGTTGCTTCTCTCCTTGATTAGTTTCCACCCATTGCTTCTTGTTCTACCCTCAGGTGCCTTGGAGAATAGCTTGACTCCCTCTTCTTTGTGGCAACCCCTGAGATACTGGAACACTGCTAGCATGTCTCCCCTAGTCCTTTTTATTAAACCAGACATACCCAGTTCCTGCAACCATCCTTCATATGTTTTAGTCTCCAGTCCTCTAATCATCTTCGTTGCTCTTCTCTGCACTCTTTCTAGAGCCTCCACATCTTTTCTACATTGTGGTGACCAAAAGTGAATGCAGTATTCCAAGTGTGGCCTTACCAAGAACTAAATATTTCTTTCTGCATATAACCTCAACTTTTACAAGTAATTATTTGGCATATTTTAAAAAAGCTTCTCTTTACCATTAGTATAAGCATCTGGCTCATATGAACAAATAAGGATTCTTTTATCCTTAACACAAATGTGTAGTATCGGTAAGCTAGATAGTTAGGTATTAGAAATCTGAAAACTACAACCGTCTTTCCCTCATATTTAGGAAGACATTCAATAGATTAAAAAAAAAGCTGGACCCATTGACCTTAATATTTGATTAGTGACAGATGCACATAATAAGTATCAGTTTGCAGAGAAATCACAACAAAGTTATTTTAATCTTCCAATGTTGGACCTAGTTGAGTGAGTAGAGGAAGGGCTTTGCACTCTCATACACATGTAAGACTAAGTAAAGACCCAGTTATTGTGTTACACCATTATATGGTTAATATAGGAAGATAATGTATAGATACCAGTACTATAATCCATCATTTATTATTAGTTGTGTTATGTAAACTTTGCCAGTTACAATTTATTCAAATAACTATAGATGATATGTCCTATTTTAACACAACAGTATACATATGTTGTATATAGTTCTCTATGGTATTTTGTGATGTGTGAACCCACACATTATGGCTTATAATTATGTGTCAATGGTTTGTTCAAATGAACTATGATTTGTTCAAATGAACTATGATTTGTTCAATGAACTATGGTTAACATTTGGTTTAACATAATGTGTAAACCAGGTTACATGGGTATCCCTTTAGTCTATCAGGCCAGACTATATGTAAAGTGCATATATTTACTATTTTTCTCTTACTACGTTTCTTTTAATTCCATCAAAATGATCTATTACTAATAATAAGCAGTGCAACATAATATTTATTACTTCTTATATTGTATAAAAGTATTCTAGTACAGTTAACCCTTTAAAGCAATTTGACAATTAGTTTGTACTGTGTAATCTTTTATCAGCAGTTAAATTCTAATAATACAAGATTCCATAGTCCTAGATAAATATTTAGGAGATTAAAACATGAAGACATGTAATTACTGACTTATGGAGATAACAAAAAAAATTCTCTTAAGTGTCTCTGTAAAACACTGAAAACAGAATTAAGTGGCTTATGAACTAAGAAAAAATATCAATCTAAATAGAAAACAAGAATGTAAATAGAACATGGTTTTACGAAATATTGCATACTATACACAATATGTACAAAATACAATGGATGAAGCCAATACAAAAACAAACAATACTAGCTTAGCACCACATATGTTCTTAAAACTGTTAGTTTAAGAATGAAAACTTTGGGGAAATGATGTTCAATTCTAGTCAATCTGCTTCCTACAGGGAACAAAGTACTATTTAGCACATGACAATAGAAGTACAAATCTCTATCTCCTGCTGTTTTGACAATCTTCCAGAAATGAACATTCTTCAGTTGGGTTCTGGCTCCTTCTCTATACAAATCTAAGACTCCCATCAGCATAATGACGAGTGGGCTTCTGTGTGTATCTTACATTTTGCATGGCATCCTGATACTGCGACAATGAAGACAGCTGAGACTCAGAATGGTATGGGGATAACCCTTTCCTAAGGGTCCTCAGATCCCCAGTGCTTGATTGCTGAAAAAAGAGAGACAAAGACAAAGCAGGACATCTGTTTAGTCCCAAGTAAAACATGAAATTTAATTCCATTATATTTCCTTTTTTGGCTCTTATTCTATCATCTAATACATCTTCTTCAAGGCACATTTATCTTTGGACTGTATGGAGGGCTGGACTCTATTGGTTGGAAGACACAGCTATATAATTGGAAGGGAGACCACTCCATCTCTCTCTATAGTCCTCAGTATCAAACATTTCTGAAAGCTTAAAAAATGATCCCCCCCCCCCCCCCAGCAATCAGAAAGACTGCACAGTGGAGAAAGAATTATGATAGCTTATTGCAAAAGCTTTCTGCTTGTGGCAGTGAGACTAGGTATTGAGAATAATTAAATTCCACAAAGTCAGTAAACTTCTATTTAAATCAAGAATTGGGGGACGGACAGACGACAAACTATTTTAATACTACGAATAAAGTATTTTCTAAAACTTAGGAAATAGTTGTCCAATTGTTAAAATTTTGTGCTTTGATGTTATTTTGTTGATCTTCCATGTAAAATAATATTTTTGGAAGAAATTTGAGACAAAATACATAATGATACACAGGATATATATATATTTCATGTCTGCGTGTTTTAAGGGTGGGACTTATGATTTGAAACTTCTGAAAACATAAAATTAGCTACATATCTTTAGCAATTCCTATTACTTTTTTTTAGAAAATTAATAATGATAAACAAGTGGGCTATTTAGAAATAAGTTTTGGAATGCATCCATTATCCATCATCTATTCCAAGTCTATTACTTTTTCTCAATCAATAGCAACTGCATCTAAACATAGACGTAACAATATCTGAATTTCACATAAATTGACAGGTAACATATTCAGATGAGGAAAATGCAAACATACACATAAACACATAGCCATTTAACAAATATGTGACATATCAAACAAATAGTTTTCACTGCAATGTTACAGACCATGGCTTCTATATTGAAAAACAGATTTAGGTATACTTTGCTTAAACCTTTGACACTGTTTTGGATGGTAGTGTTGGAGATGCATTTGTCATTTTGAGACTGTGGTGGAATACTCAAAAAGCAGCTGCTCTGGGACAAGTCTGTTTTTTTAAAAATGGCAGATAAAAAAGTATGGCCAATCACAACTGATGAGAATGTTCTTAACCGTTTCATAATGATCTTTATGATACTAGAAGCTAATATTTGCTTTTCAACATATCAGCTCCCTATCTGCCTAAAAGGTCAGGCGCATCAGGAGGCGGTAGGCACTAAGGTAGGTATTTGAGGACATGTATGGGTTCATGAGCACCACACCATCTACTTTTGACATATGATACTTGTTTTTTCAACTAAGGATGATTTCAAAGAGGTTAAGACTCTAGAAAGAGTGCAGAGAAGAGCAATAAAAATGATTAGGGGACTCAAGGATAAAACATATAAAGAACAGTTGCTGGAACTGAATATCTCCAGTCTTCTGAAAAGAAGGACTAAGGGAGACATGATAGCAGTGTTCCGATATCTCAGGGGTTGCCACAAAGAAGAGGGAGTCAAACTATTCTCCAAGGCACCTGAGGGCGGAACAAGAAGCAATGGGTGGAAACTAATCAAGGAGAGAAGCAACTTAGAACTAAGCAGAAATGTCCTGACAGTTAAAACAATTAATCAGTGGAACAATTTGCCTTCAGAAGTTGTAAATGTTCCAACACTGGAGGTTTTTAAGAAGAGATTAAATAACCATTTGTCTGAAGTGGTGTTGGGTTTCCTGCCTATGCAGGGGGTTGAACTAGAAGACCTCCAAGGTCCCTTCCAACTCTGGTATTCTATTTCTATTCTATTTCTGTTTTCGCAGTACAATAACAATAAATAACAGAATTGGAAGGGACATTGGAGGCCTTCTAGTCAAACCCCCTGCTCAAGCAGGAATACCTGTACCATTTCAGACAAATGGTTGTCCAGTCTCTTTTTAAAAGCCTCCAGTGATGAAGCATCCACAACCTCTGAAGGCAAGTCATTCCACTGGTTTATTGTTCTTCCTGTCAGGCAATCTCTCCTTAGTTCTAGGTTGCTTCTCGCTTTGATTAGTTTCCATTCATTGCTTCTAGTCCTACCTTCAGGTGCTTTGGAGAATAGACCTACCATCTCTCTCCTTTGTGGCAGTCCCTTAGATGCTGGTATTATATCACCACTTTATTAATGTCATTATTGTATCGTATCAATTGCTAATGTTAATTACTGTCCCAACTATATTATCCACTTAAGTAATGCAAATGTTTAATTAATTAAATGTGTGTTTCTTTTCTTTATATAATTCCTTTCATATTCATTATGTGCTATCAAGTTGATGTCAACCCTTAACAACCACATATATTTTATATTATTATTATTATTATTATTATTATTATTATTAATCTTTATTGTCATTGTAAAAATTACAATGAAATTGGTTAATGCAACACAGAAAATAAATACTGTGCTACAATTATTTGTATAACCAAAAATATATTACTATCATCCCCAGCCAGTAGGTATTGTTATAATACCAATTAAGCACATTATTTTTTTATTTCAATAAAGCTATATCTCTGTGGTATATTTCAATAATACAATACAATACAATACAATAGCAGAGTTGGAAGGGACCTTGTAGGTCTTCTAGTCCAACCCCCTGCATGGGCAGGAACCTTATACCATTTCAGACAAATGGCTGTCTAACATCTTTTTAAAGACTTCCAGGGTTGGGGCATTCACAACTGCTGGAGGCAAGCTGTTCCAGAGGTTAATTGTTCTTACTGTTAGGAAATTTCTCCTTAGTTCTAAGTTGCTTCTCTCCTTGGTTAGTTTCCACCCATTGCTCCTTGTCCTGCCCCCAGGTGCCTTGGAGAAAAGTTTGACTCCCTCTTCTTTGTGGCACCCTCTGAGATATCGGAACACTGCTATCATGTCTCCCCTGGTCCTTCTCTTCATCAAACTAGACATACCCAGCTCCTGCAGCCGTTCTTCATATGTCTTAGTCTCCAGTCCTCTAATCATCTTGGTTGCTCTTCTTTGCACTCTTTCCAGAGTCTCCACATCTTTTCTACATCGTGGCGACCAAAACTGTATGCAGTATTCCAAGTGTGGCCTTACCAAGGCACTATACAGTGGCATTAACACTTCACGCGATCTAGATTCTATCCCTCTTCTATACCATAACATAAGGCATTTATTATTATTTATTTATAATATTACTATTATATTAAGTCATACAACAAAACCTGCATAATAATGCTACTGTATGTCAGCAAGAATGCATTCAATGTGGACCAACTTAGGCTCAAATCCCAGTGCCTTGCTACTTTATTACATGAGAAAAATTAAAGCCATTGCCTTGGAGAGTTTGGGGGGGGGGGGGGGATAGCTTGCAAATTTTTCATTGAAGACTCCTGAATATCAGCATTCAATACAATAATACAATACAATACAATACAATAGCAGAGTTGGAAGGGACCTTGTAGGTCATCTAGTCCAACCCCTTGCGTGGGCAGGAACCTTATACCATTTCAGACAAATGGCTATCTAACATCTTTTTAAAGACTTCCAGGGTTGGGGCATTCACAACTTCTGGAGGCAAGCTGTTCCAGAGGTTAATTGTTCTAACTGTCAGGAAATTTCTCCTTAGTTCTAAGTTGCTTCTCTCCTTGATTAGTTTCCACCCATTGCTTCTTGTCCTGCCCCTAGGTGCCTTGGAGAATAGTTTGACTCCCTCTTCTTTGTGGCACCCTCTGAGATATCGGAACACTGCTATCATGTCTCCCCTGGTCCTTCTCTTCATCAAACTAGACATACCCAGCTCCTGCAACCGTTCTTCATATGTTTTAGTCTCCAGTCCCCTAATCATCTTGGTTGCTCTTCTCTGCACTCTTTCCAGAGTCTCCACGTCTTTTCTACATCGTGGCAACCAAAACTGTATGCAGTATTCCAAGTGTGGCTTTACCAAGGCACTATACAGTGGCATTAACACTTCACGTGATCTAGATTCTATCCCTCTGTTTATGCAGCCTAGAACTGTGTTGGCTTTTTTGGCAGCTGCTGCACACTGCTGGCTCATATTTAAATGGTTGTCCACTAGGATTCCAAGATCCCTCTCACAGTTGCTACTATTGAGCAAGGTACCACTCATACTGTACCTGTGCATTTTGTTTTTCTTGCCTAAATGTAGAACCTTACTTTTTTCACAATTGAATTTCATTTTATTAGATAGTGCCCAATGTTCAAGTTTGTCAAGATCCTTCTGTATCTTAAGCCTATCTTCTGGAATGTTGGCTATTCCTGCCAGGTTGGTGTCATCTGCAAATTTGATGAGTTCCTCATTTATCCCCTCATCCAAATCATTGATGAAGATGTTGAAGAGTACTGGGCCTAAAACAGAGCCTTGGGGTACTCCACTGCATACATCCTTCCATTCCTTCCAGATCAGTAGGAATCCAAGAACATGTAAAAGAAATCTGGTGGGTGATCTTTGATAGCCTGAGAAACTTCTAATCTTCTTCATGAACAGAAGTTTCTCTACCTCAGTGCTGAAATAAGCAGCAATTTGGCCGCATCTTCAAACTGTCACTCAAGGAATATTTCATGTAGTAGCATGGTATGAAGCCCTATGTTGAGCATCAATGTACAGCTAGTAGACATTTTAACTATGACTCATCTACATTGGCAAAAATAAAGGAATGCTGCTGAAAGAGAGGCTGTATTTTTCTCAGAACAAAGGTAATTAAATTCTTGTGTATCATTCAATGATTAAAAAAAATAGAGCTGTTATAAAGTATGTTGATTGATTAAAATATAAACAGGTTGTAAATAATATGAAGTTGTAAAGCACGCCACATAGGAACAGTTGGCTAGCTTAATTCTGCTAAGCCTGCTAGGAAATTATTTCTACTTTCCTCCTTATGGTCAGAAGAGCTCCCAAAGGCTGAAATGGCTTGTTGAACATCATACGGTAGAATTTCTCAAGCAGCATTGTCAGAAAACATGGAGAGAATGTCCAATTAATATAAACAAGACTCAGGTAAACTTTATATTTATTTGTTTAAATGTATATGACCACGTGCCTCACTTGTATGTGACTCCGGGGAGCGTACATAGTTAAAACAAAAATAAAATCAGAATCTTCCACTATTAAAATCAATTTAAAATGAAAAGATACATTTAAAAACACAATAATAAAAAGGGAAAAGCGCACTCCAACTAGGTATCTAGATACAACTAGATAACCATTTAACAGGTTCCATATTTCCTTGGGATCCCCTGCCTGATGTTGCATCTTGGTTTTGAGGGCCATTAAGAAGGTTGGCAACGTTGGGACCAGTTTCACCTCAGGAAGAACATGTTCCAGAGGGTGAGCATCACAGCACATATGAATTATCTTGTTGAACTGATAAAAAAAAAATCTGAAATGCATCTTGTTCCTAACAAATGTCATCCCTTGATTATAACACAGAACTACAATTCTAAACAGCTTGACTGGTTTTGATTATTTCAGAAAATGCAAATGTACAAGAGTTTGGAACAAGCTGAAACAAGATTTGCAGACACATGTCACGTCTCTGATATTGCCACTGTGCATATTTTGTGAACAATGTGTTCCAGTTTTCACTAAAACCTAGTAAGATATTATAGCAGCCATAAGAAGGCTAAATCATTTTAGTTACCTTTAGGAAACCTTACATACTTCTGAGGTGCTTCTACATTCTTACCCATTAAAGCAAGCTTTGTAATCTACGGTAGTTTTAAAAGATTGCTAGGGAATAGAAAATCCCAAATATCCATTAAAAAGACAAGAACTAATAACACATCAATGGAAGACAATATAATTCTATTTAAACATGTACTTTAAAGTCACTCAGTTGGCTTGGTTGGTATGTTCATTCACAAAGAAGTGACCGGTATTGTTATTATCTTCCTATTTTTGATTAGCAGAGAGATTTATGCTTGACTTGGAAATAATTACTTAAATGTTGCTGCTGCTGCTGCTGCTGCTGCTGCTGCTGCCGCCGCCGCCCATCTCTTTAAATAACACTATTTTGGAAGTAAAAATCCAAGAATACATCTTGGAATTAGCATTTAGAAATCTAATATCAACATGTGCTTTGTAAAAAGATCAGGAAACATGTCATTTTTCTCTCCATATAATCTCTTCTGCTATGCTATCACTTTGCCTTATTTCTTTAATTTAATAAACTTCATTTTAAAGCCAAAATTATCATGAAAGCATACTATGGGCATTTTTTTAAAAAATCATTTCCTGGCATTAATCAATAGCTGGGGTCAAACATTGGCTAACCATAGTGTGATTTGTATGGCTTTGCCCTAACACTACAGTTGAACTCAGGCACTATGGTTCAGGAATACAGTTTAACAGAGTTGGAAGGGACCTTGGAGATCTCCTAATCCCATCCCCTGCTCAAGCAGAAAACCCAGCACTCTGGACAAACAGCTGTTCTGAAAAACCTCCAGGGATGGAACACCCACAACTTTCCACTGATTAATTGTTCTACCAGGAAATTTGTGACTTAGTTCTAGGTCACATCTCTCTTTGATAATTTTCATTCATTACTTCTTGTTGCCCTCATGTGCCCTGGAGAATAGGTTGTGCCCCTCTTCTCTGCGACAGCCCCTCAAATATTTGAAGACTGTTATCAAGTCACCCCTAGTCTTTCTTACTATGATGTGTAAATTCATCTGATTATGGATGTTTTCAACAAGCTATTTTTAAAGGAAACTTTGGATCAGTGCAATCAATAGTCACCAAAAACATGCTGCCCTCTTAATACCCTAAAATAAGACCTCCCTGGATAATAAGCCCAATTGGGCTTTTGAGCGCATGTGCTAAAATAAGCCTTCCCTGAAAATAAGCCCTCCCCTAAAATATTTAACTGCATGCACAGCTGGCCCCCACCATTTCCAGGGGGAGGAGGAAACATGCCATATGCACCTCACATGCACCTGCCATCCACATGGAACAGCCTTGCAGAGGCCACTCCCGCAAATCCTAGCTACCATGCCCATTCTCTCAGTGGTGGTCGCGAAAACAGCAGTAGGCCCAGTGACGCCAGGACTGACAAGAATGTGCCAGAAACAGGCAGCCTGGACTGAAAGAACATAGAGGGAGGTGTTTGTTTGTTAAACCCCCCCCTCGGATTTAAAGCGGCGCTTGGAAATGGCTCCTCATTGCGAGGAAGCGGATATTTCGCGTCCGGACTGTTTTGAACCAAGGGAAAGTGATTTGCAGCTTGTTTCTTTACAATGTATCTAAGTCCGGCTGGCTTGAAACAATTTTTCTCTTGTTACTTTCTCCTGCTGGCTCTCAGACTGGGCGGTGGATGGCTTCCCTTTGTTCCTGAATGATTATTTTACTTATGGAAAATTACCAACATCTCTTGTGATTTGGACTCCCTTTCTCTACCAATGAAGAAATTTATGGATTAATTGATTCCTTCCCTGGAATGCCTTCTCTGCTATAATTATTGATTGTGAAAAGTGTTTCTCTTCTGGGTCCTGAACTTTTTACAATTCTCATTTGAACTGTTTTTCTCCTGACTTGCCTCAACGGCCCCACCCAAAAAACGCCATCTTAGTGGCACTGACTTTAACAGCTTACCATGGCATCAAAATCAGAACTGGCAGGATTGGAACAAAGAATGTCATCTATGGAATCAGTGTTACAAGTTTTGGTGCAGGAAATTAAAGCTTTGAGAGAGGACAATTGCAGCTTCAAGAAGGATCTTTTGGAAACACGGAAGCAAGTGCTGGAGAACACACAGAAGACTGAGGAGTTGGAAGGGGGGCTGGTTGGGGCAAAGGGAGAGCTTAAAAATGTTAACAGTGAGGTTGGAGAACTGACTGGGCATATGTCTAGGATGGATTTTGAAAGGATGTCATATTTTTTAAGATTTCAGAACATTTCTGAGGAATCTGGTGAATGTCTTCCTGAACTCATGAGTACAATTTTAGCAGACTATTTACATAAACCTAAAGATGAGATCAGGGGGGACATTGACCTAGTCTACAGAATAAATTCAGCATATGCCAGGATAAATGAAGTACCCAGAGAGATACATATTAAATTTGTTAGAAGGTCAACCAGAGAGGGAATTTTGAAGGCGCACAGAGGGGGCCCCTTAATTTACCAACAAAAGGAAGTCGCCATCTTGAAGCAGATCCCAAAAAGGATTAGAGAGATGAGAAGAAGGTACTCCTTCTTATCCAAAAAATTGTTTGACCACGGGATTTGGTTTAAGTGGGCGATGACGGAAGGGATGCTGGTGTTCTGGGATGAAGGAAGAGTAAGGATTAAAACAGTTGCTGAGGCGGAAGCCTTTCTTAAAAAACATTCCTCTGTCCTGGGGGAAGATTCAGGGGGGCAGGGGGGGCCACGGTCCCGCCCGCTGGGGGCCAGGAAGGAGAAAAAGAAGATACAATTGCCAAGAGACTTAGATTGAAAAAATAACTTTGCTTTTTTTTTATTAATATTGTGTAACCTTTATATCTGGATGTTTGTACACGACTGCCAGCATAGAATGGAGAATTTAGGAAACATGTACTTATTTTCACTTGCAGTATTTTTGGAAAATGTTTTTTTTAATGTTTTATTATGAAGCCCTGGAAGGGCCAATGATCCCGACGCGAAAGTTCTTAAAATGTTTCTGTATCCCTTACCCTACCCTTTTTGGAAAATTGTAAAAACCAATAAAACTTTTTCAATATAAAAAAAAGAATGTGCCAGAAACAGAGACAGAATGTCCGGCCCTCTCTTGATCAGCTGATCTGCAGGCCGAGGTTAAAGGGGCCTCCTGCATCTGAAACATAATAAGACCTTCCTGAATATAAGGCCAAGCGCTTATTTTAGGGGTCAAAAGAAAATAAGATTGTGTCTTATTTTCAGGGAAACACGGTATGTGGAGGGGGGTCTCATTTGCAACCTTATAGGGACAATCTGCAGTTTTAGGAGGAGAAATACTCTGCCTTTCAGATCAGGGACCCATTTAACTTTTTTTTAAAAACTTTTCATGTAGAAGAGTCTGCTTTGATATAGAAAGAAACTTAAGATCTGGGTCTTGCTTTGGGTTGAAACAAAACAAGCTTTTGTTTCAGTATCATATTCAAAAATGTATACATGAACTAGATTTCATACAGCTTTAGCTCACAGCAGTCAGCTGCCATTTATATTATCACAGCATGCAATGTTTAAGAAAAAACAAATAATAATTATATCTTCTTGATTTCAATAGTAGTAGTAGTAGTAGTAGTAGTAGTAGTAGTAGTAGTAGTAATAATAATAATAATAATAATAATAATAATAATAATAATAATAATAATAATAATAATAATAATAATAATAATAATAATAATAATAATAATAATAATATAGTATGAATTGCTGTTGCAACTCTTATCCTTGGCCATGGTTCCTCTAGTAGCAAAACTATTTCTTAGGATATACTTTTCCTAGTACAGCAATTACCAGCATGTAAAATTGTCATGAAATAAAACAAGCATTCCTGGATGTTCTCCTCTCTCCTTTGAAACCACTTTCAAACTGAAGGCACCAAACATGCCTATCAATCTCTTTTAGTTTTGTGCCTCTTTAAGAGATTTACAGAGTTGGAAGGTGAACCTATATTTGTTAGGGCACATGAGGCGTTGCCCTGTCAGCTCCAGCAGGCACCAGCTGACTTCGGCCTTCTTTTGAAGCCATTTGGGAAAGGACTTCCAGTTTGTCCATAGGGGCGTTTTTTGCCCTTCGGAGACTTCAGGCGGCTTCCCTGAGTGCTCCGAAGACAAAAAACGGTCCTACTTCTGGTTTGAAGTGACTTCCGGTTTGTCCATAGGACTGTTTTCAACCTCCGGAACCTTCAGGCAGCTTTCCTGAAGGCTCCGGAGGGCAAAAAATGGCTCTACGAGCAAACTGAATGTCCATTGCCAAACTTCCAGTTTGCCCGTAGGGCCAGTTTTTCACACTCCGAAGGCTTCATTGAAGCTCCTGAAGTCTTAGAAGGGCCTCCAGAGGGGCAGGGGGTTGTTTTCATCCTCCCCAGGCTCCTAGAAAACTATTATTCCTTGTCTGACCTTTAGGTGCTTTGGAAAATAGCTTGACCCCCTCCTCTCCATGGCAGCCCCTCAAATATTGGAACACTGCTATCATGTCTCTCCTGGTCCTTCTCTCCTCTAGAATAGCCATGCCTGGTTCCTGTAACTGTGTCTTGGTTAACATCATTGTCCCATGCTGGTGGTTTCACCATCCCCAACTGCAGAATGCTCAGGTTCTTGGTCATTTCGTTAGTTTTCCCAAGCTTGAAGAGTCAAAGGTGGAAATAATAACCATGGTGGTGCTGTATTACATTCTGCCTTTGGATTTATTAATGTATTTATTTTCACTTTTATTATTTTTACAAATAACCCAAGATAGTGAACATATCCAACATACCTTCTTTCTCCTAATTTCCCCACAACAAAAACTCTGGGAGGTAGGCTGGGCTGAGAGAGAGTAACTGGCCCAAAGTCACTCTGCTGGGTTTCAAGGCTAAGGTGGGACTTGAACTCACAGTCTCCTACTTTCCAGGCTAGTGCTTTAACCATTAGACCAAATTGGTTCTCAAAATTTTACAATTTTAATATAAGCTGTTACTTTGGGGTCTTTTTGAGAGGTGAAGATTGACATACATTTTAGAAATGAATGAATGTGTATGGGCAATTATTTAGATAAATTTAAAGAATACCTGATTCCCAATATCTCTGCCTACTTTACATTATTTAACAGAGTAACAGAGTGCAATTGCCATAATCGTATCTCGATGCAAGTAACGATAGATCTTCTAATCCAATGCGTCTGAAGGCCATCAAGCCTTACAATCTCATTAAAAATGTAGTGAGGCTATTGTTCTCCCTAAGATAAGCTTTATCACTATAATACTATTTTTTACTTCTCCTGAGTAATTTATCACCCAGAAAACCTTCTACTTTGAACTGTCAAGGCTGCCAAATGCTAGCCTAACTTGCAAAGGGATAGGGAGCAAAACATCAATCTTGTCAAGTGCCATGCCATTAGAAAGCTTCCTTGATGATAATGCAGGTGTCTGGAGTTTTTAGTTACTGTAAGACAAATCTTAAATTCAACAGCAGCCTAGCCAGTAGATATATAACAGTAGCAGGATATTTCAGAGAATTTTGCAGATTGCTAACTTTCCAGGGAGTTATCATTGCCAGAGTGCAACATTTAAGCACATTTTTGCTGGTTTTAAAATGCTGATGTGAATGAAAAAAGAGCAGATTTTACAAGTACGTAGTCCTCGACTTACAACAGTTTGCTTAGTGACCATTCAAAGTTATGGCACTGAAAAAAGTGACTTGTGACTGTTTTTCACACGATTGTTGCAACATGCTCATGGTCAGGTGATCAAAATTCTGGTGCTTGGCAACTGATTCATATTTATGATTTTTGCAGTGCCCTGCAAAGTCATGTGATCACTTTTTGAGACCTTTGGACAAGCAAAGTCAATGGAGTAGATTCATTTAATAATCGTGTTTCTGACAACAATAGCAGTGATTCACTTAAGAACTGTGGCAAGAAAAGTGTTAAAATGGGACAAAACTCACTTAATAAATGCCTCACTTAACAACAGAAATTTTGGGCTCAATTGTGGTCGTAAGTCGAGGACTACCTGTATTTCACCCTCTGACTAAAACTGAGCAAAGGTGAGAGAACAGCACTTCAAATGCAACAAAAATAAAAAAAATAAAAAAAAATAAAAAGTGCATTAATTTATCGGGCTAGATACAGTGGTACCTCGGTTCACGAACTTAATTCGTGAACTGACTCTGTTCGCGATCCGAATTGGTCGTGAAGTGAGGCACAATTTCCCATAGGGTTCAATGTAAATCCGGTTAATCCGTTCTGACCTTGTTTTTTGGTCGTGATTCTTGAACTGACTCTGTTCGCGAACAGAATTGGTCGTGAACAGAGGCACAGTTTCCCATAGGGTTCAATGTAAATCCGGTTAATCCGTTCTGACCTTGTTTTTAAAATGTCCGCGGCTTCGGTTCGTGAACCCGAGCATTTTTACGAACTTTTCTGTTCGTGAAGCGAGGCGGAGTTCGTGAACTGAGGCGGAGTTCGTGAAGCGAGGCGGAGTTCGTGAAGCAGAGCATATTTTTACGAATTTTTCCGTTCGTGAACCGAAACGGTGTTCGTGAACCGGAGCACATTTTTTGGAAAATTTCTGTTCGTAAACCGAATTGGTCGTGAACAGAGGCGTTCGTGAACCGAGGTACCACTGTAGTATATGTTTTGCATGGAGAAGGCTCAACTGTCAACCCTTCAAATTTCAATTAGAGAATTTCACAGGGGAGGAAAAAAACTATACTTGAGAAAAATTGGCAATCTGTTATATCTACCAGCTAAAATGAGAAAGAAGTTTCACTCATTGAAAATTGCTTCTAATGTTTCCATAGTGTTTATGATTTCTGTGACAGCAGTGCCTGAAATTAATGTGATTTATATATAAAGCTATTTTTATGGAAAGGGGGAATATAAATATTTTAATTAAAAATAAAAAAAATTATGTCATTTAGTCAACACAGTTGATCATCATAAACCTGGGTATGCAAGATTCAGAACTATAAACCAGCAAAAACAAGTAAACATTGTTGTGTGAAAAAATGAAATATTGGATTTCTTCCCCCTCCTTTCTGCTACCCAACCACTACAATCTTTCTTGCCTCCCCCTCCCCAGCCATCAAATATGTTTATTGTTCCATCCTCTTAACAGAAGTTTCTGGATTTCTTTTAGCCATATCAAACCTCAAAATGAAGACGATAAATACAGTAGAAATGCGATAAATATCATATATTTATATATTATACTACATACCATTATATGTTGATATATTTGCTATTTCATTTATAAATGCTAAAGTTCAAATACTTTTTCAAGATCACTATAATTATTGAAAGGCCTTTTTCCCCCTTTTCCATTGTCCCACTAGATTTCAGTTCCTTTCACAGAAGGATGGGACCTTTCATTTGTGGAAATGATTCTTTGGAAAATATATTGGTCAGAAGCCCTTAGAAATGAGTGTGTGTATATATATATAAAGTTAGATTTATATCCTACCATTTCTCCAGTCTCCAAGTTCCTTAACAATTCCTTTTTCTCTCTCTAACAACTGTGAAATAAGGCTAAGATTAGTCTTGAGAGACTGATCATTTAATCAGTAGCTTTCATGACTATGGATGGTATCTTCTCATTCTTAGTTCAACATCTTATTCTAACTGGTAGATGAGATTAGCTCTTATCTCTCTCTAGTCATGTAATGTCCATTTACATCAAATTAGCCACTGCAGGAAGATGGCTCTAGAGCAGTGATGGCTAACCTTTTCCGAATTGGAGTGCCCAAAGTACACATGCACATGCGCCCGATCCCCCCAAATGCAATGTGCATGCGCCCCCCAGGCATCTCTGCCCTCTGTACATGTGCACCCCCCACATGTGCCGGCGTATGCACGTGTGCCCCCTGCACACTCCCTGCCCCCTTCACATGCATTCCAGCTTTCATGGTGGGCGGTAGGGGTTTTGTCTGATACTGAAGCACTTTCCTTTTTTTAATTTAATTGACTTTCCTACTTTATAAATCATCGTTACTGTGGAACCGGTGGGCGGTTAGAAAATTTTACTACTAACAGAGATACAAAAGTGGGCGGTAGGTAGAAAAAGGTTGACGATACAGATCTCTGATGTAAACTAGCTGAACTCTTGTGGAACTTTTAGAATCTAAGAGAAACCAATGGCACCTCAGCATGTAATTGCAATATACAATTAATAAAAAATGAGTCAACATCTAAAGTACTTTTGAACTCAGTATGACTTAGGTAAAAAGCAGATGATTAAAACAAATTTAGAGTACCCAAGGGAAGTCATACTTGGTTTATTATGTGTCTGCCTCATTCATTTATAAAATCTTTTGGACCAGGGCTGTCAGATACACGAGCACAAGGGCTTAGATATACGATGTGAATTGGCTGTTCATGCTTGAGGTGCTTCCTATAGGATTTTGTCCAGAGAATGGTTCAATTTTGCACATACTGTGTAAACTCCTTTTCAGGTATTTGTACACAATATCTTCTCTAACTTTAGGGATGTTACCTGTCTAAATTGTATGAAATTAGATCAGATGAAAACAAACTCAAAAAAGACATTGACCTTTCAAATGGGGGGGGGGGGGGATCAGAAAATCAGAATCCCAAGAAAATTTAAATTTGACTTGTTTTAGAGGCACAGCAATGACATTAATTCTATTAGTGAATTTTGAATGAAATGATGTCATAAAAAGAACATTATGCTTTCATTTTATTCAAAAGAAAATTAGACAACCTCTGGAAGACAGTTGAAATTTTCCAGAAACAAATTATGAACCTGTCATTAATACTACTATTAGACTGAGAATACAACATAGTTATATTGACCATTTTTCTAGCTGTAATCTCTCTGGGTTTTATTAATAAATATCTCCTTTCCCTGAGGAACAAAATGACACAAAAGAAATGTGAATGCCAAGGTTATTGAGTGGAGGTGAGTCAAGGAGAGAGAGACATCATTATTCACTATCGGGTCATTAAAAATATAGTAATTATTCACATAGGATTGGACATATCAAAGGTACTGTCAGGCAGATATACCATGTAAAGAATGAGTGCCAACATAAAACCATTCTGAAAAATAATCCGAAGACTAAAGTGCATCGCACTGGACTGGAGGGAGTCATGAGAATGTCTATAAGTACGACTATCTGGTGATTTAGATACATAAGTGAAGGGTTACAGGTAGTCCTTAACCTTCAACAGTGGTGGGTTCCTACCGGTTCGGACTGGTTTGGCAGAACTGGTAGTGGTTTGTGGCCCAGGTTGCTGGAACCCACAAAGATCCAGGCCTGCCATGCCCCCAAACCAGTTCTCTGGGCAGCGCCATAGGTGCCGCCATCTTGTTTTTCAGTTCTGCACATGCACAGAACAATTTTAATTGCATTGTGCATGCGCACACAGTGCGCATCAAGTGGAAGTGCATGCACGCACGCAGTGCGCACACAAGTGAACCAGCAGTAGTGCCTGCCGGAACACTCAACTTACAACCATGATTGAGACCAGAATTTCCATTACTAAGCGAGGCAGTTGTGATGTGAATTGTACCTCATTTTATGACATCTTTTGTCATGGTTGTTAAGGGAATCACTGGTTAAACAATTCTAGTTTTTTCATTGACTTCGCTTGTTGGAAGCCAGTTGGAAAGGTTGCAATGAAGATTACATGGCCCCAGGATGCTGCAATCATTGTAAATACATGCTGGTTTCCAAGAGCCTAAATTTTGATTACGTAATCATGAGGATCAAAAAAATCACTTTTTTCAGTGCTATTCTAATTTTGAATGGTCAGTAAACAAATCATTGTAAGTTGACAATACCCATTATTGCCATACTGCAATTCCTGTCTCTTAGATCATTCTAGCATCTTCAAATAATTGGGCAGTATGTTATTGAAATCATTGCAGAAAAAGTTCTTTTGCCAGGGTCTCAGAAAAACAAGAACACACAATAAAAGAAAAGTGTATAAATAGGAAACTATTTGTAATTATTATGAACTGTAGGGATGTATTATTGAGCAGGACAAATGAAATGAAACATGCCATCCAATGACCCTATTGGATTTTTCTATGCATATAGAAAATATGAATGATATCTAAGAGGAAAAAATTGACAACACAATTTTAATCATTAAAACCAAGATGAGAAAACTTGTTCAAAACTTGTTGCCATTGAGAGCTTCAGTACACTCTATGTAGACAGCACACATAGCATTATTGGTGCAAAGTGCCTCAGAAATTGTCTGGAAAATAATTAGTTCAGTTACTAAAAAGAAGAACCTGTTCTCTTCTGGAAAGAAGCAACTTAGAACAAAGGATAAATTTCCTTACAGTTAGAACAATTATTCGGTGGAAAGGCTTGCCTCCAAAAATTGTGGGTACTCCCAACACTGGAGGTTTTTAAGAAGAGATTGAACAACCATTTGTCTGAAATGGTATAGGGTTTCCTACCTGAGCAGGGGGTTGGACTAGAAGACCTCTAAAGTCCCTGTCAACTCTGTTATTCTGCAATTCTGTTTCAGTAAATAATTGATTCACTTAAAGTGACTTTTTATCATCAATAAATGGTGCCGAACTATCAAATAACTGAACATCCTGTTTAAAAATATGGGGTCACTAAATAGAAATTGCAAACATTTGTATCTGCAAGCTAGATCCCAAACAGCAGCAAAAACCAAATAGTGCAATCTAGATTTTCCCCCATTCAGAAAGCAAAAACTGAAATGTCATAGATTACCTTTCTGAAATTTCCTGGTAAGCCGTTAGCCAGCTGGGACGGAATAATATATTGTTCATTGCAAATTATAATGTAAAGCAAAACAATATTTATAAATAGTTCCCTAAGCTCTACAAATTTTTCCTTTCCTTATATGCACATTTCTCTTTCATACACTAAATAATGTGTTATTGTGAGTTTAATACCCAGCAAAAAACAACAGAAAAATGTGAGCACTTAAATAGAAAATCTTGTAAGATGTATTTTTAAAACAGAGTTTGCAAAAATGCATAGATAATACTGCTTTTCACTACAGTTAAAAAAGAGATCAGTTAGTATAGAACTGATTAAATTAAGAAAAAAATATCAAGTGCTCCAAATTTCAACAGCCCAGCTTTTAAGTATGCAACAAGAAATGATTATGAGTTACAATGGAAAAGGTGCTGTAATAGGCATTTCAATGAAGTAGAATTCATAATTGACAGCCAGGAGATAATTCTATGAAGGAAGATGATAAAAGGCAAGGGACTGTTAATAAAGGGCTTTGCTGTGTAATACATCAGAATGTAAAATTAACTCTAAAAATATTTAATGTCAGCATCTCTATGAGGTATAAACATCAAAGCTATATGTGGCATCATGTGCTGTGCATTCTAGAGGCAAGCTGAAATGAATAATGACATTGGTAAACCTCCTCATACATGGAACTGACAATTGTATACAAGTAACCCTTGACTTACAACTGGATGCTTAGTGACTAATTGAAGATATGAGGGAACGCACAGAGCTACTTACAATCTTGATTCAAAGTTCCAATGGCTATCCTCCCACCTTGCATTTGCATTATGCCATCTGGAGTGCCCAGCAACCAGTTTGCATTTATGGCTGTTTAAAGCATCCAGCAGTCACATCCTTTTTTTTTTTTTTACCATAAACCAACATTTGCTTCTGGTTTCCAGCAAAAAACATCCACTGCAGACCATGGATATATTTTTACAACACTGTGGGATTCACTTTACAGTCACTACATTGGCTTAGTGACCATTGCAAAAAAAAAAAAAAAGTCATAAAATTGCAGTAAGAGGGTGATGCACTTAATGACCGGCATGACTTATGACCATAATTCCAGGATCAATTGTGCTAGTAAGTCAAGGATTACCTGTACAGCAATATTTCATGTGTCTAGATCTTCTTTTAAGATGCTCAGAAAAGCATATGTTACCTACCAATATTTCTTGCATTAAGATGGAAGGGGATTTGTGTGGACGGAAGGCTGGGTAGTCTTTAATTGAATGGAGGTGCCCCTCCCCCACCTTTCCTTTGAGGAAAGGATACTGACATTTCCATAGGATGGGTTCATTTC
This sequence comes from Rhabdophis nuchalis, assembly GCA_039707465.1. NCBI lineage: Eukaryota > Metazoa > Chordata > Lepidosauria > Squamata > Natricidae > Rhabdophis > Rhabdophis nuchalis. Next base: position 59,226,861 of record CM077643.1, on the reverse strand, counting down.
AATAAGAAAAAGGGAATTGGGATTTTCAGCTTGTTATACATATTTCTATCTTGCAGTTCTGAGAACATCTATTCTTTCAAAATGGCTGCCATGGAGACTGTGATCCCAAAGGAAAGACTTTGACAGAACAGAAATTTTAAAAAACCCATAAAGGATAGATGAAATGTTTAGAAAAAAAGGAGTGTATTCTCTATACTGAATGACAGTGGAGTCATATCAGTACCAGTAAACAAATGCAGAGGGATAGAATAGAAAGTTATGAAAATACAGTGAAATTGGACTAGGAAGAATATAGTATAGGTAAAGAACTCCTAGAACATAGATAGCTAAAAAAGAATATAGTTATATTATTAAGATTAATTTCTGAACTACTTGAAGGCATTTATCATTTAAAACTTCTTTTTCAGAAGTTTTCCTTTTTTACAATAATCCTGCCAAGCCACTGAAGGAAGATACAAAAATTGAATGTTGAAATCTCTAATGCTTTGTGCCTATTGAATCTGGGTGAATCTAATTGTGCATAGCACAAAAAAAGAACCAATAGAACATAACATTTGTAGCTCTGGGTCGTACTGCTGGGTCCTTGGTGCTCTCTGAACTTGGTGGGTTTTTTGCAGGCATTTCATTACCAACCTAGGTAACATCATCACTACTACGGAGGATAAAGAAATTCCAATCCCCAGGATAGCTTTGCCCCAACAAAATCCCTACTGCCCATATAAAAGGCTGGATTCACACTTTATCTGGAAACTAGCATTTTTTTTCTAATTCCTGGATTATTTCTTATCTTTGGATATCTATCACTGGGCTTATAACCACTAAATATTTCTTTGCCCAGGAAAGATATAATTGAAGCCTAAGGTTTTTTAAACATGTGATTATATCAAAACAAAGGAATTTAAAGAATGCTTAATTCCCAGCCTGACAGCCCTTTGGGCTGAAGACTGAGGCTAAGAACTCTAAACAACCAAGCAAGCATTTACAGTTCATGAATATGTGTATGCTGAATGCGTGTATGCATGTCTATGTTTGTGCATGGTTGTGTGCAGGGGTAGGTTCCGGCTTTTGTTAATGTCAGTTTGTTCAGGAATGCGCACTATGCACAAATGCACAGTAGTAAAAATATTGCTTCTGCGCATACGCAGAACCCAAAACCAAGATGGCGGTGCATATGGCAGCGCTGATAGAATTGGTTCGGGGGCGTGGCTGGCCAAGTTACTACCTACTCGGCTGAACCGGTCCGAATCAGTAGGAATCGACCTCTGATTGTGTGTGAAAGATACATACAAACACACACAAAGCACTTCAACATTTTATAACAAAATAACTCAAATTATAACTTGCTCATTATTTTTTACATTTTTTGAATCCAAGAAGTTGAATGTAGAGAATGGTACTGTTAATGCGATGAGTCATTCACTCTCCAGTTCAGAAACAGACTTGTGATGTTGTACATTGAAATAATAGCAATTTCCACCCCCACAAACAGGAGGAGACTTGGAGAAATAAAGAGAGGTTTGCACTGTTATGTTATTTGTGGGAAATAATTGGCACATTTGCAAAGCTAACAAGCACCAACTAGAAAAGGGTACGTGGGGGAGGAAGGGAGGGGATTAATATTTATTGCTAATGAGAGGTCTGTGTTAAGGAACATAGAAGTGGCAACCACAAGTGGCTGCTAATATAACAGGACAAAAAAAGGATGTTGTTATTGCAAAGACAGAACGAAATATTTTCCTCCTTTTTAAAGCTGGAAAACGTAAGTATTAACAAAGCTACAAAATCCTCAACCTATATTTCTTACAAATTCATAAACTAAATATTTGACTAAATATTTAAAATCACAAAGTATGAAAGGAAACTATCCCTGCTTCTCATCTTAATGCAAGAGTTATCTTCATCTTGCCATTTTATGAAGATAATCCTGCATCGTGCATCTAGAAACGAACCTAGCCCATAAAAGGCTAGCCAGCCTTTAAAGTCTTATAAGGTTTTTGGCTGTTTAAGACTCCGCTGCATGAATGACTGCAATGCTCATCCTGAAAACATGCCCTTGCTCACATTAGTACCACCATGGGAGAGTTAACAACATGTGATGGATAGCAGATGTAAATCTAAATCCCAGTACCAGCACACAGATCTGTTGAAAGCACCTCAGGACATGGCATGAAAAGTAATGTGAAGCTTTTATGGAAATCATGCCATGGACTCAGTGAAAAGCATTCCTTCAGTTTTCAGTCTTGCTGAAATGCATGCCCTATTGAAATCAGAGTTGTTTTTTTCTGGGTCCAGAGCAACCAACGAATAGCATGGATCCAGTATGCTGGTTTTGTTCTGGTACCTTGCAGCTGAATCCATGCAAAAAAATAAGAACAAAGTCAGCCCCCGTGAACCTCATCTAAATGTCTTAACGTTTATTCCAGTGGTAAAGTAGAGACCGTGCAGGGCAGACATTTCTATCTCACAACTGAAACAAAATGGATATGGAGAAATCCTTTTTTTAACAGTGCTAGAAAAACATGTGGTTATTCAAAATGCTAGGCTTTCAGTGGGGGAGGGGAAAGGGGGAGGGGCACTAGCTGCTTCAATTTAATCTGCATAATTTATACCCAATCTGCCGGAAGGCTGAACCTGGGACTTTCTCCATACAAGTTGCGTGCTTGCTTTTTCATTCAGCTCCCTGTCCCTTTTTCCCTGTTAAGACTTCCAGAGTGCCAAAGAGGCTGGGCCTAAGGAACAGCTTGTAAGGTGGGAGCTAAAGGTAATAAGAGGAAAAAGTCACACAGAATGACATACATTTTAAAATTCTACAGTTTGCTCTGACTCATTTCTTTTCAGAACTGAACGCGACAAACCACTGAGGCAAATGATTAGCACAAGGCTATTTTTAGAAGGTCTCCTGTTCAGAACTGAATGGCACGGATCAAACTACGCAATCAGTTGCTTTTTGGTAATGAGTGTACAGCCAGTTTTCATGGAAACATGTGGAATATTTGTTGCAGCAAAACACCGTTGTGCAAAAGCTCTACCTTTGGCTTTGATTTCCATAAATTACTTCAGTGCCAGAGTTTTTAGTCTTGTGTGATTAAACAATTTGACATTTCTCCTCCTACGACCTGCATATCTACAACAGACAATCCTGCTGGTAAGAAGCCCTATCCTAAAAGTTAACTATATGGAGATGAGTCAAGTTGCTTTCCACCCATCTGAGCACTGCCTTTAAAAGCCGCCTTTGGAGGTTTCCATTTGGTTTTGTTTGGTTCAAGGAAACAAGTCGATACAAATATGAATTGTGAACTCTCCTTCAAAGCTTGGAATGCTAATAGAGCCAAGAGTTGAAAAGAAGTCTGATCCCTGTATCTTTTATCCTTCCGTGATGACATTTTATGTGTACTTGGAAAGTTGATTGCTTCCTGGTGGAGAACTGTGTTGACAAGACCCTGAAAGTGATGAAATCAGAGGTACTAAGCATCTGACAATGCCTTGCATTAAGAGATTAGCAAATCACTAGTGATTATGGAAGTCTACCTGGCATCTTTCCAAGGGCTAAACTGCAGAAGCAAACAAAATACTCAATACTAGTCAAGTAATTTGATCTTCTGGCTGCAGACTACATTGCAAACTCTTTGTTTTAAAGATTTCTGTTGTACCTAATCCTCAGGACACAGAGGTTCTTTACTAGTGGGTGTCTCTCTCAGGAAACATATTATTTGACCTGCTCATAGACTGCTCCATAATGTATCAAACCCTCCTTTGTATCTCCTTCTACTCACCATCCCCACCTGAAAAAGCATAATATTTCTAAATGAGCTTCCGTGTCTCCAGACGTCTCTGTAATCTTTCAACACATAGAGACAGAATGTTGGTCATATGAATAAAAGGACATTTGCCAGAACCTCCTCTGATTTCCTTTTGTGTTGTTACAGATACTCTTGATATTTTTTTAAGATCTTCCCCCCTACACATGCAGAGGTATTCTTGACTAACAAGCAAAATCTTTCATTTTTAGATTTGACTTACTCATTTTTTTTCATTATTCAATTATTGCTTTTATTGATTCAAAAACTGTCAATAATTACATGATTCTAAATGCTACAAAATGCAAACCAATGCAGGTGTAGCACCAGCAGTGGTATGTATCCAGCAATATAACTAACTATATGCAAGAACTAATCTGCATCTCTGTAGTTAGCACAGAAAGTTGCCTCAGACCAGTCAGATCAGTTGACCTTTGATCACAGATCTGTGATGAGTGTGTTTCCAAGAGCCTCTTGTAGAGGAACCTCCCATAATTTCATAATTGTTTTTAATTAATAGACATGTGAGAGGCTGAATTAATTTGTATCCCGCCTTTATTATTTTAAAAAATAACTCAAGGTGGCAAATATATCCAACACATTTCCTCCTCCTATTCCCTTCCCCCACAGCAACAAACTTCTGAGGTGGGTTGAATTAAGAGGTCTTGTGGGTCATTAAGTGGACAGAGCCCCAAGTAAGGCGCATGGAGTGTCTTCAGGAGATGGAAGACACCATGGGTGGTCCATAAAGACCACACATCATTCTCTCTCTATTCAGGATCTGAAAATCCTACTGTCAAAATCTAAGCAGGATATTCAGTCCAAGAACAGAGGGACACACATGAATGGTTTGCACCAGGCCTCCCAGCCCCTTCCCCTTTGAGGCACCCCTGCACTGTTTATCTTACCACACTGAGAACTGTTCCTTATCAGGGCAGAATATACCAGGTCACCTATTCTTCGGGTTTCTGGAGGACAACCAAAACTTAGATGACTACAACTGAGCAGCAAAAATCCAGATAACCATTAAAGAAAAACAATGAGTCGCAGAAAGTTCTAATTTGCATCTGCTGAGTTGCTGCCATCCCTACTACTGTAACTCTAAGCTGGTAGTTCCTACCCTATGCGAGGCACCCCTCATTTGGCCTACACCAACTCTTGCTTTTTCCCCTAGTCATAGGATTGCCTAAAGTTCTCATTAAGAAACTATAGCGCAAAAGCCCTGATTTACCTTAGTAACAATAGAGGGCGCAACACATTCCATAAATTCCATAAATTTGTTTAAGAATGTTTTTTTTCTTTTCTTCTCCCAAAATTTCCTGCTAATTTTTCAAAGGGATGCCAAAATCCCAGTATTAAAGCAATGCATATCAACTGAAGCAAATTATTTTCATTGTTACTGCTCTTATTTATTTCAATTTATAGTCATTCAATTTATATAGCTACCGATCTCACTTTTATGTGATTCTAGGAGGCTTACAATAAAATACATAAAATACACAATATATGTAGTACAAAAAATGAAGATAAAACATGTGGCTGTCAGATATTATTCAACTAATCATCCACATAGCCAAGAGATGGGCTTTATCCCACTTGCAGGGTCCCGGGTTATTCTTCTGCATCTGATGCTCAGAGTCAGTCAAAATGGCATCACTATGCACAAAAGAGAAATATTAGTTGCTTGAAGGGGAAACCTCATGCTTTGCAGAAGTACAAGAAGAGTAAACAGCGGCAAACTAAAAGGGAGACACTACAGAAATATATCAGAGAGCAAGCTTAGGGGCCACAGAATTTTCACTGACAATTGTGGAGAGCTATCAGAAAACTGGGGTGTAAACAAGAAGGAAGCAAAAAGGCTGCAATCTTCAATAGAAGATTTTGCACTATAACATTTTGATAAAGGTTCATACAGGTCTCATTTCTTGTTCTTTGTACATAGCTATCTATTCTTTTCTTTCACAATGCCCTGTAAAATGCAGGTTTAAATGGACCTAGGGCCAAACAGCTTCCAGTCTAAGCACTGGAGAATTCCTCAGTCAGAGAAAGAGGAAGTACTGAGGAATTCGGGAAAACATACAAGATCAAAGAATTTTTCATTCAAACTCCTGCTAAATCTGAGGTCCAGCTGCTAAGCAAAAATCTTAGCCTACTAAAAAATACATATTCCTATGTGGTAGGGTATTTTTGTTGCCTGTGTGCTTTTCACCTATTGCTTATTGTTCCTTCTTGTACTCTTCTTTTTGTAACTCATGTAAGTTAGGAAAACATAGGCCCAAGAATACATTGAACAGGTAGCCAGTTACAACAACCCAATCCATGCTTCCAGACAAATCTATTTATATAACTCTATTTTTAAAAGCTCAAAAAAAGGCTGCTTGAAAAAATAACTAGTACAGCACAAAACATTAAAATGTAATGTTGCTCCTTAAAAATCATATGCACAGAAATTATTAAATGCTTACATATTTTTATTCCTCAGATTGGGGCTTAAGGTGCTAGGAGTAGAGACTCAAATTCAAGTCTACCCTCAGTTTGGAAGCTAACTTTGAACCAACCATTCTCTTTCAGCCAAACATACCATCGCAGGGTTGTTATTGTAGAATATAAATAGGAGGATACTGTACATACAACTGCCTTGGGATTCTGAATAAAAAGCTGAAAATCAAATATTTATTTATTTTATTTATTTTATTAAATTTATATCCCGCCCTTCTCCAAACGGACCCAGGACGGCGCACAGGAATGTTAAAACACATACAAAACATATAAAATTTAAAAAACTTATTCTAGTAAAACCTGTGCTAAAAACCGAATTAAAATCCCAAATTTAAAACTGTCTAATGGTCAATACAGGGGGTTACGCTAGGCCGGCTAGATGGAATAAATGTGTCTTCAGACACTTGCGGAAGAGGCGGAGGTCAGAGATGGTGCGGAGTTCAGGGGGTAGGTCGTTCCAGAGGGCTGGCCCAGCCACAGAGAAGGCTCTTCCCCTGGGTGTCGCCAATATATAGATGTATGTTGTTGTTTGTTGTGAAGTCGTGTCGCACCCATTGCAACTCCATGGACAATGTTCCTCTAGACCTTCCTGTCCTCTACCATCCTCTGGAGTCCATTTAAGCTCATACTTACTACTTCGGTGACTCCATCCAGTCACCTCATTCTCTGTCGTCCCCTTCTTATTTTGCCCTCAATCTTTCCCAGCATTAGGCTCTTGTCCAGTGAGTCCTTCCTTCTCATTTGTTGGCCAAAGTATTTGAGTTTCATCTTCAGAATCTGGACTTCTAAAGGGTTGATCTCCTCTAGGACTGACCGGTTTGATCGCCTTGCAGTCCAAAGGACTCACAGGAGACTTCTCCAGTACCATAGTTCAAAGGCCACACTTCTTTGGTGCTCAGACTTTCTTACGATCCAACTTTCACAGCCAAACATTGCAACTGAGAAAACCATAGCCCTACATATACACATATACACACATGTGTTGGCAGGGTGTTTATCTTACTATGTTTATCTTTACTTCAGTAATTTTCATTCAACTGAGAGGGACTGGATTAAAACAAAAAACTAAGAAAAACTAAAGCCATGTTCTGACTTAGCCTGTTATGTGAATCTAGGTTCTGAGAAAATATACATAAAAAATAAACATAACAGGTAAGTTCTAATAACTTTTGCATTTTGACCTTTATTTAAACCAAAAGGTTCTTCCTCTTAAATTTTATATCAGATCTTGAACATATAATATTTATATCTGGTATATAACTTCATTATATCAAGATTTTTCTAAACAAAGTTTATTTAATAAACCATAATTAGCTGAATGTGCAAAACATATTACATTGAAACCCATAAATATTTGGCTTAGCATGATTTGGGAACTCAGTCTTCATCTCTAAGTGTCAATTATATACTTATTAAAAAATCTAGAGGTGTTTACAGTAAGTGGAAAGGAAGCACCCATATGAAAGATTTCAAATTTAAGCTTATGTCCTATTGTGTATTGACTATATCCTGTTGAATATTTAGTAAACAACATTTCCTTTGATCCAAAGACCTGCCGTTCAGAGTAGGTGATACAGGATTGTTATGTTCCAGTAGTCTAATATAGGGCAGAATCATTAATTTTGGGGACCACAATCTAGGTTAAAAAAAAGACAGTAATTTTCATAGGCTTCATAATTTTCTATAATGCTACTGAGAATGAGTTTAGTAGCTGAAAGGAAAAATTACTTGGGAGGATGAGGGAACTGGTAAATTTAAATGGAAAGAGATTTTCAGAATGCTACCTGCAAAAGGAACTAAACTTTTAATACTGTAGCTATATGAAGATACCCCTGGAGTGAAATTAGGCGAGGTTGGGAGTGGCCCACCTGGCCTAAATTATGCCAAAAAGGAAAGTAATGACCCCTCCCAGATCTTTAACAGCATGTTCGGTAACCTTTAAAGAGATTCAAAGGAATTTATCTTTAAATAAAGTTATTAAATTTGGTATAATATAAAAATCAGCAGGAGTTAGCAACATGTAAGGTTCAATTTTAGAAAATACTCTTAGAAAAAAAATCTTAGAATTTGTTCAATGTGGAATATAAAGAAGAGAAAAGGTTAACTTGCACTCCCCCTCCATGCATTACTATTTATATCCTGGGGGATGGAGACTTGGTTTTAAACCTCAGGTTGTTGCACACAGCACCTTTGATGACAAATATGCATGGGTAAGTCTGCAATCTTGGAATCTGGAGTAGTCTCCTAAAATTCAACACTCCCCAAAATCTTGATATGCACAATTAGATTGCGGGGGGACAAGACCCAGAAAGCAACTTTTTATCTTTGGAAATGTTCCCTTTAACACCATTTAACAGGAACATTTTGAAATAGATACCATCTTCTTAGAAATTTGCTCAGCACATTTTCCCACCAAAATAGAAAGTATATTCTTTTATTCTTTCAAACTGCCTTTCTTGTTTATTTATATGTCACTATTTATTTATTAAACACGTACAACATACTGCCCAAATTCTTAACAATTTTTTTAATGGTCCTGTTTCAGTCCCACCATTACTGGTAGAAGGGTCAACTTGATCCATTGCTAAGGACAAAAACGTGGTTATTTATTAAATAATTGTATTTATGGGGGGAAATGAAGAACCACCTACCTGAGAGAGAAGTTTGTTATCATCCTCTAGCAGTTTGACTTTTGTTTCAAGTTGTCTGATGTAGTTGGAAGATGAATCTTTAAAGAAGAAAGGGAGGAGGGGAAAGAGAGAGATTAATCTTCAGAAACGATGGTACTTTAAAGTCAGGCAAGATAGCTTCACTGCTAGATTTAGGATTTTGTCATGAAAAGAACAACACCTGCAAGATCAGTGGTGTTTTTCAGATTGAATTTAAAGATTTAACAAAGAGTGGGGGGGGGGGGGGAGACCACAAAAACACAGAACTGAAAAAAACCTGCCGTGACCTAAAGTCTCCATTTGCCACAACAGAATTGTGAGAAATAGTGAGGTCCACTTCAATAACCTCTTCTTCATTATCAGTCCTTAGAGCAGAAACCGAGATAATTATCATATTATTCTGAATCCTAACTGATATTATTGTCATTGATTGCATTGCAGTCAAGTACAGTTCTTGTTATAGTCTTCCTAGCTATGAAGCCATTTTCAAACCTCTTTTGCTTTGTGCATTCAGCAAATTCTGCATAATTTGAAAGACTGCTTTTAGCACTAACAATATTGGTTTTATTCAGTTCTGTCCTTATTTATTCTGAATGACTTTTGCTATGCTCAGTAAATATCTATTTTATCAGATATTTTAGCCAACTATCTATAAATTTAAAAAATAATAGCTATATTCACCATGAAAAATATACATTCCAAATCATCTTTTAAAAAGTTATACACACACTTTTAGGAAGAAAACAGAACATTTTTCAAATGCTAAAATCATTGCTTACTGATAACTACAAGAACATTTTCCATCTGCATTTGCAGATGTACCAAAATATTTCTAGCTGCCAATTAGGCAAAGAACAGCTCAGCAGCTCCAATAACGGGAACTACAAGAGTTACACTCAATCAAACCACTGCCTTGAGACCTTAATCTTCATTTAAATGAAAGAACTATTTAGATCTTTGCATTCTCTCCCATAAGGGAAAGCGAAACACTCATTGTGACATTCAATTTCACTTAGGCGTGTTATGTCAGTATAGGATGGCAGGAAAGAAAACTGAATGAATTATGCTGATGCAGATGCAAATTGCCTGAAAAAAAGTGTGACCTGGTGCCCTTTATCTGCTTCTCTTCAAGATTAATCTCCAACATCTTGTCAGCATTGCTCATCTGCTACAAATGGTGAATGGAAAACGGGTGAGAGGGAGGGAGGAAATTCTACAATTTAGAAAAAACACCTTGATATCTATCATCACAGTGACCTCACTCACACACTGGACAGAGCCATAATTAATTTCATCACTGTTTCATAGGTAAACCATAATTGGCTTCATTCACATAACACTGCCAACTCATGTTACAAATTTCAAACAATTAAGCAGGGTTCCTGCACATGTAAATTAAGATTAAGCCAAGTTATTTCTTGATCCAGCCAATACATATGTTGTAATATAGAAATTGGCATACAAGCAGTCCTCACCTAATGGCCATTCATCCAATGACTGGTCGAAATTATGAAATCAATGAAAAAATGGTTAGTTGTGACTGGTCCTCAAAGCTGCATTGCAGCCCTCACATGGTCACATTATCAAAATTTGGCACTTGGCAGCCAGCACTGATGGTGTTATTTAGTCAGGCAATTAAATGCCTGCAAGCAAACAACCAAACTCTGAGAGCATCAAGGGCCCAACAGATGCAAATTTTGGCAAGCATTAATGTAACAGAAAGAAGCATATGGAATTATAATTATGGGGCTATGATAAAAATAAAAAAATAAAAACAGTTGTGTCTTATTATTGTCAATTTTCTCTGAATTATTCTAATGTAAAAGTCTATAAAAGGGTATGTTTTGCATTTATTTATCCCAAGTCCAGAACAATGAGATAACATTTGGACGCAGCTTGGCAGACATCTAATTAATTTGCTGGAGTATAAGATGGAGAAGGTGCTTTTAAGCTTCCTGTAAAGTTGATTTCCTGGTCTTGTCTTCTTAGTGAAGCTGATAGCATGAGTCAATTAACATGTAACTGGACTGGACTGGAAACAAGCCAAGAACATTACCTCCACAAAGGGTTTGTATTCAAGCAGTAGCTTGGTAACCACAGAGTCTACAAGAACAATAGGGGTACGTATATATGAAGTGGCACCCAGGAAATTGACTGTCAGAGGAGAAATGGAATACTTGTCCCTAGCTTAGCTTAGAAAGCAACACATTTCACAGAAATGCAGAGCACAGAACACTTCATCCTTTTTCAAGCCCCCAGGAGGCCACTAAATAGTTTGCAGGCTAATAGCTTTTGTGAGTTTATTTACAAGCTTAGAGGAAACTAAAGTCCCAAATACAATGTCAATTCTAATGAAAAAAATACATAGTAGAAATAATGAGGGAATAGGTAGAAAGCAGAGTGTACACCATAATTTACTCCCTGTCTTGCCACACAGCAATCATTTTTGGGAAGCCAAATTGAAAAAAATCATTGTAACTTCTATCAGAGTTTTATTTCTGGCAGAAAAATGTTGGTAATAAGATCAAACCTGGTTTCCTTTCACATTTCTCTGATCTCATTAATGACATGTTTTTATATTTATTTGTACAAGGTTTTTTTCTCTCTCTTTCAGGTCAATATTGACTCCTGGCAACTGCCTGGACAAGTCCCTGTAGTTTTCTTGGCAAGATTTCAGAATTGGTTTGCACTGTCTTCTTCTTAAGGTTGAGAGAAAATGAGATGGTCCAAAGTCACCCAGCTGGCTTTGTGCCTAAGGCAAGACTAGAATGCACAGCCTCCCAGTTTCTAGACTGGTCTCTTAACTTGTATATCAATCTGGCTCTCATTTATGCAGCTTACAAAGATCAAAATCATTCAGGCAATGGTATCCCCTGTGGCATTCTATGGAAATAAACATTGGAAAGCAGCAGGACAGAAACTGTATTGATATTTTTGAACTTTGGTATTGGAGATGATGTCTGGGCATAGTCAAGAAAATAAATGAATGAATCACAGAGCAAATCAACTCAGAGTTTTCACTTGAGGCACAAATAATGAGGGTCAAATCATCATACTTTTGCACATTTTATTTGATATCTTGATAGTGCTGGGAAAGGTGGAAAAAAGAGAAGAGGATGATCAACAGCAAAAATAATGGATTCAATGACAACAGTTATGGGTGCATTTCTAGACGAGCTAGACTAGAGATAAATGGGAGCATTTCTGGAAAAAATGTTGTTAATTATCATCTTTAAAGCGCTCCATGGCTCGGGACCTAGCTACCTGCGGGATCGGATCCTGCCTCATACATCCTCACGGCCGATTCGCTCCCACAGAGAGGGACTTCTCCGGGTGCCGTCCACTAGACATTGTCAGCAGGCGACACCCAGGGGAAGGGCTATCTCTGTGGCGGGCCCGGCCCTCTGGAACGACCTTCCCCCCGATATTAGGATGACCACGGACCTCCGCTCCTTCCGTCTTAAATTAAAAACTCATCTTTTCTGTCTGGCCGGCCTAGGATAGTCTCTCTGTCTTTGGGGTTTTACTGGGTAGTTTTAGTATAGTTCAGTTTTAATGGGAAATTTTAGCGCAGGTTAGGTTTAATTTGTTTTTAAGAAATGTTTGTATGTATTTATTGTTTTTATTCTACCTGTGCACCGCCCTGAATCCCCATGGGGAGAGGGAGCGGTTTATAAGTATTAAATTATTATTATTATTATTATTATTATTATTATTATTATTATTATTATTATTATTATTATTAACCAGATTGGGGCTAAATAAAAAATAAATGAATGTCTATCAGTAATATACAGTGTCCACAGCCAATATTACAGGATGTTTTGAAAGCCTCAAAGAACTGCCATGACCTATGATACTAATTCTGTGCTTAATTACTGTCATAAGTAGACTTATTTGCTTGTATATACAGGTAGCCTTTGACTTACGATCATTCTGTCAGTGACGGTGCTGAAAAAAGTAATTTATAACCAGTCCTCACACTTATGATGACTGCAGCATTCCCAAAATCATGAGTACATAATTCAGGTGCTTGACAACTAGCATCTATTTATGATGGTTGCAGCTTCGAGGACATGCGAAGTCTATGGAGTAAGGATTATTTGTTTAATGCTAGTGGTGATTTACTTAACGACCATGACAAATAAGGTTGTAAAATTGGATATGGTCACATGATGATTAAAGGAGCACATCATTTATTGATGGAAACACTGGTCCCAATTGGAGGACAATCCCTGTACATGTTTTGGGGGTTTTTTGGTCCTCTTATTATTTTGTCAACATTTCTGTTATTATTAATGCATTTCATAAAAAACAGACAGCAGACCCATCATCCCCTAGTATTTATCACTGAGGCTGAAACTGCTGAGAATCAGGGTTCTATCATTGGCTTATTGGTTCTCAACCTTCCATGACCCTTTAATACAGTTCCTCATGTTGTAGTGACTCCCAACCACTCCTAAGACCATTGAAAATATGTGTTTTCCGATGGTCTTAGGCAACTCCTGTGAAAGGGTCATTCGACCCCCAAAGAGGTCCCGACCCACAGATTGAGAACTACTGGGCTAGATGGTAGCAGAGGAATCATTTTCACTGCTACAAGATATTTTGTGTGATCACGCAGAGTTTAGGAGCTTGGAAGTTACCGTATATTCCACACCCTGAAAAGCAAACTATAATAACTACTTCAGTTTCTAGCTGTTGGCTTAGAAAATTCTTGGCTATTGTTTTTATTTCCCTATCCTGGGCATCTGGAAAGCTAATTTCTGCTTGCGGGATTGGAATTAAACTCATTAAAGATACTTTGTAATTATCATAAATGTATGCAGATTTTAAAATATTCCATCTGTTGTGGTGTATAATCTGACCTCATTTTTTTCAGCTAACAGTTATTTCCTAATTATTACTATAGGTAAAGCAAAGAGTTATAAATTGTAGTACTTCTGTTTATTTTCAATGATGGGGAAATCTAAAGCACTAGAAAGGCTCAGGAAGTATCCAGTTCATGAGATTGAACAAACATCATCCATTCTTGAAAACAAACAAACCTTTTCTTCTCATCCCTGCCAGCCCTGGTATTCAAAGAACAATTGCCAAACCAGCTCTGAACAATCTTCCCAACCATAGTCCCTTCCCTCTTCTTTACTGCTGCCTCCTCTCTCTTTTTGCCCTTACTGACAATGGAAACACAAAGGAAGAAAATGATAGGTCATGGTACAATAAGATGTCCTTCCACTTTGCTTCATGGAACAGAGATCAGCTATTACCAATATGTTCAGGCCAGGTAGGTGAGGGGTTCGATGAGCTACTAATGTTCCCTTGGAATTGGATTTGTGGTAGAGTGTTTCTGGAAATATTACAAGAGGCAGATTTACTCCTAGTCTTCCTTATTACTTGCTCTTCATAAACATTCTGCCCAGTCAAGCTAATGAATTAGTCTTAATACATAATAAGTCTCATGCATGTGTATATGCACAACCTTATCAATCAGACTATTGTATTCTGGCAAACTCTGCTCTAGGAAGCTGGTTGCTTCAAAAAACACAAATAAACTTCTAATCCATAAATTTTGTATAGGTAATTCTCAATTTATGACCATAATTGAGCCCAAGCTTTCAGTTGTTAAGTGAGACATTTGTTAAGTGAGTTTTGCCTCATTTTACAACCTTTCTTGCCACAGTTGTTAAGTGAATCACTGCAGTTGATAAGTTAGTAACCTGGTTGTTAAGTGAATTTTGCGTTGACTCTGCTTGTCAGAAGGTCACAAAAAATGATCACATGACCTTGGGATACAGCACAGTCATAAATATGAACCACTTGACATGTCTACGAAATCTGGAATACATTTTTTAAATGTAACAATATTGAAAATATTCCTCTGAATTTTACAGTCAGGTGAATTATAAATAATTCTAGCTAATTAAAAAAAACAGTCAAGCAAAAGTGACTCTCCACACTAATTAGAAAGTGTCTGGTAACATTTTTAATGCATTGCAGTTCATGAATATTTGTGACTTATAATAAAAATTTGTTAGTCTTAAAAAGTGCTACCAGACTCTAATTTGTGCTCACCAACAACTTTACTACGCTACTAAAACCAGAATTAAAAACATAAACCAAAGCCTTGGCTTATAATCTACATGATTAAGGAGGTAAACCTGAAGATGTTAAGAGACAGTATCATATTTTTAAATCAATTGTGATGTTTTTGAGCATTTCAGCAGCTCTTGTCTTTGGATGTGGTATCACTGTTCTTATCAAAGAGAGGTGGATGGATCAGTGTGTCACAAGACTTTTGCATATTATCAGGCATTAAGTGATGGTAGATATTTTCTTAGCCTCACTTCCAATCTCCTTTCCCATTCAAACACATAGCACCCTACTATAAGCAAAGGATACACTGTAGGTGCTTTATTAAGGGCAACCCTCAGCATCTGTTTCGGAACTTCTGCAGTAGTCCTCTCTGAAAGCTCAGCAGTCTCAAGTCAGTCTGTAAATGATTGATAAAACCTCTCCTGTATGTTCTTCTGTATCTGTCTCACAGTCACTGACATCTCCTCTGAGCATTGCAACAGGAATTCTATCAGGCTTCAACTAGAAAGGATTTGACATGTATACAGCATTACACCAGCTCATGTCAGACAATCACATTTCAGAAAGCTCAAGCTCTGCCTGTGAAGTGTAGCTTAGTGCCTTACACTATAGAAACTACCTACTCAGTGGACAAAGGAAAAGCAACACAGCAGGGTGGGGGAGCCTGCATCCCTTCAATACTGCTGAACAGCAATTCTCAGCACCCTTCAATCTTCACCATGCTGAAAGCAAACAAGTGAATGGAATTCTTCAAGAAAAATGAGCTTGCAAGGTATTAGTAAGAATATACTATATACTATTAGAAAGCAACACTGCTGGTTGTAGCAGTGGTGTGTTGCATTACTTAGAAGTAGAAGCAAAAGACAGAGAAGGAGACCTGGAACTGTCCGTAAGGAAATAGAAAGTGAGGAAACCCAATCTGTGGTTTGGTGGAGTATTTCAATAGTTAAATGTGAAACACCTAATGTATCTTGCATATAGAAAGAGATAGAAGGCAATTTTTTACAATATACAAATAAAGAAGGTAACTTTGTACAATCATTATGAGAAGTGACAAATTATATTTAAAAATTTATTAAAACTGCTGCCTTTTAAGAGTACTGAATAAGAAAAATGAAGAATAGTTTATTCTTCAAAAATAGTAAAACAGTATGGAAAATAGATATATCATTTCTTTCTGATTCAAATCTTCTAAGAAATGACAAAGACATCAATAATTAAATTATACCCCTGATACTATATGGATCCCTAAGGAACAGTTGAACAATGAATTAGAATATGGTTATAACAGGAGAACAATTTAAAAATCAACCAGGAGGGGAAAAATTCAATTTAATATTTCTAGCAGACACATAAGAAGAGGCAAAGATAATGAGCCATGGCGGTGCAGTGGTTAGAGTGCAGTATTGCAAGCTACTTCTGCTGATCAGCGGCTGCCAGCAGTTTGGCAGATTGAATCTCACCAGGCTCAAACTTGATTCAGCCTTCCATCCTTCCGAGGTCAGTAAAATAAGGACCCAGATTATTGGGGGCAAGATGCTGATTCTATAAACTGCTTAGAGAGGGCTGTAAACAGTGGTGGGATTCAGCCATTTTGCACCACTTCGGGAGAACTGGTTGTTAACTTTCTGAACAGTTTGGTGAACTGGTTGTTGGAAGAAATCATTAGGGCAGAGAACCAGTTGTTAATTATTTGAATCCCACAACTGACTGTAAAGCACTATGAAGCAGTATAGAAGTCTAAGGGCTATTGCTATTTTAAAAAGTATCTCTTTGGAACCAAGTCTCTAGAATTTCTGCAGTACTCAAAAATGTGCAGAGGATTGTTTCTCAAGTTGCCAGTCCAGCAAGAATAATACTAAAATGGAAAGATAAGTTTTAAATAATAGATAAAAAATTGAACTTTGCTGACCCATACACTATTACAGACATTCAAATGACAATGGATATATTGTTCCATGCCAATCTGTTTAGGATGCCACAGTGCATATTTTTGAGAAAAGTAAAGTTTTACCACCTAAATAAGAATGTAAAAAATAAAATAGTATAATTGGTTTGCAGAACTCTCATATCGCTCTGAGGAAAAGACTTTGGAGGAAAGCTGATTCATAAACTTAGTAATACTCAAAAGCCTAAGCTCAACTCTGTTGCCTCAGGCTTTTTAAAAAAATGCAATACACTTCCTTAGTAAGTTGTGACTCCCAAGAGATTGTGACTTACAATTTAAGTTACTGTGCCAAGCTATACTGCAGTATATTTGATTTTGGCTTAACCATTTGCAGTTTGTACCCTACAGTTTATGGCTTGGAACAATTCATGAACTATACTACTATAGTTTACAAGTCATTATTATAAATATCCACTTGGAATGTGGATATTTAAAATGTTTATATCTTTCTCAAATTCTTTCATTGTTATTTCCATTTTTTCTATGACTCTCAGAGAGAGAGAGAGAGAGAGAGAGAGAGAGAGAGAGAGAGAGAGAGAGAGAGAGAGAGAGAGAGAGAGACTAAAGCAGGATTTATACATCACATGGAGTAAAGTATGCCTTGCTTGTTTGTGGATCAACATATTGTGAGCAACCAGACAATTAGGTCCCAATAGCCCCAATAAGCCAGCAAATTCAACAAGCGTTGGTAGAACAAATCATAGTTTAGCATAGGTTTAGCACACCTATCCTAAGATATAGGATAGAACAGTAAGTCACCTGTAGACTCATGAAACTCCATAGCTTTAATGAACAGGAAAGGGTTAAAATGACCAGATGGGCAGTCTCAAGTCTTTTAAGCTTCTTTTCTTTCCTCTGCAGTTAATCTTGATAACATTAGTCACATGACCCAGAAGAAAAAAGAAGCCGATTAGTGGCTTTTCCACTAGTGAGAAAAATTGAAACAGTTTGTTACTGTATTCATGTTTTGTATAAAGTTGACAGCGCTAATTGCTTCATACTCCCTTGTCATCTGGACATAAATCTTGTAATTAATTCCTACAACAGACCCAAAATGAGGTCATCTTCATTTTCTCTTGAAACGTCCGTTACTTCTTTACTGTAGCATTAGCATTACCTCTAATATTTAAGATCTTCTGGGTTACATACCTCAGTCTAAGAAATATATGGATAATAATAATAATAATAATTTATTAAATTTGTTGACCGCTCCCTCTCCCGAAGGGACTCGGGATGGTAGCATTAGACATAAAATGATAGTTTGTTGTTTGCTATATTAAGGTAAAAGGGATGCAGTGGCTCAGTGGCTAAATGCTGAGCTTGTCGATCAGAAAGGTCGGCAGTTCAGCAGTTCGAATCCCTAGCACCGCATAACTGAGTGAGCTCCCGTTACTTGTCCCAGCTTCTTTGGTGGGAAGGTAACAGCGGTCCATGAGTCTTTGGAATTTAGTCATGCCGGCCACATGACCACAGAGACATCTTTGGACAGCGCTGGCTCTTGGGCTTTGAAACGGAGATGAGTACCGCCCCTAGAGCTGGAACCGACTAGCATGCATGTGCGGGGGAACCTTTACCTTTACCTATATTAAGGTAAATAAAAAATTTAGACTTAAATATGCAATCAAATCACTGTTCCCCGCTCCCCTTACTATTCATCTGTATGGTGCTATAAATTAAATCCCAAAAAAGTATTTCAGTGTGCACAAACACACTCCTGACTCCAACATCTTAAAATAACTTCAGCCATGCAATACCAAGAGCTTATGCAATATTTGTGCTATAACACTGAGCAATGAGTCTTCTCAGCATCTTCCATAGTAGTCCGCTATATTGCTCAAGACAACCAACCCATGGTGTTTCTCCTGTGGATTTTTATCAAAATGTTGCAATGTGGGGTTTTCCTCATCAATATTCTAGTCTATTGTATGGTCTGTGAAATTTCAAGCAGTCCATTTTTTTTCTTCCTACTGATAGCAGTTGATCAAAAGTTTCCTTCCTTCCTTCTCTTTCCTTCCTTCCTTCTCTTTCCTTCCTGTATTTTGAACTCAGTTGATTCCTTCTCATTTTTGTACGGATAAAGCTAGTTTAGTTTCATAAGCAATGGCACTTACACTAAAAACAGAAGGAAGGATATTGTTTGTTAATTGTTTTTATTTAATTACAACTGCTTTGATATAAAGCAATCAATGTTAAAAAGATGGAATTGTCCTGATTAAGTATCCTGATCTTGTTTTCCATTCATCTTACACTTAGTTTTGCTCAAACCTATTCTAGAGGTCTCAACTGCACTCTTGAGATTAAGAATTAGTTGTAAGGCTGCTGTTTAACTTAATACTTTTGCCAGGCAACAAGAATGCATTCATGAGAACAGTCCTTTTGCCCTTTTGTTCAAGAAGGTTCCTCTCCAGACAATAGTATCTGCAGGTCTGCAGGGACACTGCATAAATCACGGGAAATCATAATGAATCCTCTTTTCCTTTAGTTGAATCTTAGCTATCACCAATCTGAGTTGCGGTATAAATTATTTGTCTAACCTTCTCCATTGACAACTCAAGATTTTTTTTTACAATGCTTTGCACAACACTTTCATCTTTTGTAATTTTTGCAGACAAAACACAGAAGCACACATCCTTTCCACAATCCACAAGAAGTAGTATTCAATTTATTATTTTAAAAAAGAGGCTATATTGACTCTGGTAACTTGACCATCCTGCTAAGATAACCAGCCTCATTGCTTTTCATTTGCTTGTCCTCCTTTTCATTTCAGCTTTATTACAAAGGCCTAAAATTCATTCACAACAGCAATAAATCAGTTGCTAGAAGCTGATGAAAGGGTCTCTGGTTGAGCTTTTTTCTCCTGAGAGAAATCTATTTCAAGCTCACACTGTTCTGAATTTGGTATCCCACAGACCCAACAATATTTGCCTGAACAAATCTCCATTTACTTCTTCAGCCCTCTGCCTTTTAGTCATCTATCTTCCTTGCTTACATGTCTATTCTTTATGGCTTATAGTTACAAATTCTGAAAAATCCCTATTTGACTATAATCCAGTTCAGGACCATACTGGGGCCCTTCAGATATACTAAGCTGCAAACATCACCATCCATTGCCAGCTGCAGTGATGGTCATTTGAGACTGATGCTTCTAGGGTGTGCTAGCCTTGGGAATGCCTGCTGTAGTCATTTGTTTAATATCCCCATTTTGTTCTAAGTGTTTATTAAAGAAAATAATATGGTAGGGAGAGGAAGTGTTTTCTTTTATTTATTGACTTTGAAAGAAATGCAAATTGAGTGGATTAGTTCACACACACACACACACACACACACACACACACAGTGTGATGATCTGGAATGAATCCAACAGTTTAATCTTTTGAACTTTCTCCCAAAGCTAAACACTCAGAGTTAAAAGGTGAGGATACCTACTTTGCAGCTAATCCTGCAAAGTCCTATAAGAATATGTACAAATTATTTACCTCCATACCAGGAATTTTTTTACTTCACTATCCCTTGGGCTGTTCCTGTTGCACCAGTGAGGCCAGTAGAGTAAGGAAGCTAACTAAGAAAAAGATTTTTTTCCTTCTGTGGTATTTGTCAGATTTCCAAACAATACTGCAGTGTGCTAACACAGGACCCGATTAGTGAATACTAACAAGAAACTCTTTTGATAATATCAAACTTTAGACTTCTGCCTTTAAGTTGCTCCTTTATCAGCAATTTCAGGTAATAATAAATGTTTATCCTTTAGGATATCATCTCCTGCAGTTTTTGCACATCAAGCTGTGGTAGATCCACAATAATAGATTAGACCGAGTTTTTCCAGGCCAGTTGGCACTCTTAGATTAGATTCAGTATGTGGGCTATTATAAACCTGCCACCCATAGTTAAGGCTCATGACATTTCATTGACAGAAGCTAATTACTTGCAAGGCACCATATACATTTTATTTAAAAAAAAACTTGCTGAGCAAGCTTACTATAAGTACATTGTTAACCCGAAGTATGACAATCATAGTGAAACTTAAGTTATGAGTTATTTATTAACAGGTTTATTACAGTAGCGTTAGTACTTTGGACTAAAGGGAACCTCCTATGCAAAGTTTCCCGGAAAAACCAACTCTAATTATTATTATTTTTTAAAAGCATGACAGCAGCTTAAGAATGAGAGGTAAAAGCACAATAACTATTATTAATAGTAATTACATAAAATTAATGCTAATTCATTTAAAATTTAGTGGCAACAGTTATTGTCCAGTCAGTCTGACAAATAAGCGCTTGATCTCAAACTGGTTTAGAAAACAACCCTCAAATTAAAAGGAAGTTAGGCATAACTTCCCATCTCCATACACCTCCAGTTAAGTTTGCTTGATTTTCAGGGCTGGAAAAAATGGTCCAGTCAACAATTATTATCAGGAAACAATGGTGATTTAGAGCCAAAAAGAAAGGAATATTTATACTGTGCTGTGGTTTAGTCTCTATTGCAGTAAATGTTTAATTTTTCCAGGCTCACACATAAAGGATTCTATATGTTAAGTTTGAAGCAGGAAACACAATGTTTACTCATACTTACTCCCAAGTCCCTGAGCAGGGATGTCTTCCAAAATCATTAGCATCATCACTATCACTCCTGGTATACAATAAAATAGCAGCTTTAAAACATGCAAGAAGTTTTTATTTACAAAGATAGAGAATAAAATATGGATGCTTCACTTGAAGCCTAAAATAGTACAGTGTGGAAATTCAGCAATCCTTATTGCATAATATGCACCCTGATTACTTCAAAGTTATACAACAGTTTGGGTGTCAACACTGTAGTGCCACCTACATCCTACATGTACAGAACAGAAAGTTATTCTTAAGAACTAATCCTAATCAAAGCAATGTTTGTCCATATTCACAATGGACATATAAATACATTTGGGGAACAATTAGGTTTGCAGAAACCTAGGGCAAAACAAAGAAATAAAAATGAAGAATAAAGAAATCCCTACAAGTGGTTTACAGAGGACTGAGTTTGCTCCATGACTAAACCATGTTGATTATTCTGTGCAAATGAAATGAGGTATTTTGGTAAATGTCAGTGCTAAATGGCAGGTACCCTGAATAAGAATGTTCCACATTACAATTTTCAGTTGCCTTTTTAAAATATATACAATAGGCTAGAGTCTGCAGACCCCTGGGCTAGAGGATGTGGATCAGCATCCATTATAGGCACCTTTGAAATCTGAGAAAGTTTAATGGATGGACATGGATTCAATCAGCCATGTAATACCCATTTATCAGAAAGTAAACCGGTTGACCATTCTCTCCAATAACTTAAGATTATTGTCTCCAGGAGTTTTTATTGAAATTCTTTATTTTTGTTATTACTGTTGTTTTGGTGCCATTAGTATTGTGGTTTACAATATAGTGGCTATAAAAGTCTTTCAAAAATATTTATTATTAAAATTTCAATGCCACATTTCTCCAACTGAACTCTTGTCTTTTTTTGAAGTGGGACGAGTGGGAGCATTTCTAAAGTACGTGGCTCCACCCACCTGCCATTATTATTTTACAAAGTTCAAAGGAACCCAGTGTACTTATTGTCTAAAAATGCCTATTGGTCCTCAATGGAACACAGAAGCCTTTGTATAACAAAAAGGATTATACGAGAGACTAGTACTTTAATTTGCAGCATCGTTTTCCCCATTCTTCTTTTTTTTTTTTAAATTAAAAGAACATTTTAAAAAACGATCAAGAATAGCAATTCACACGATGGGTTCCAAAACAAGTGTCAAAGGATCCTTGTTTTGCTCGCCACTTAGAAGAGATCAGTTTACCGTTAGAGCAGAAAATACCAGACTAGCCAGGCTAATCACAGGGTGGCCCGCTACACTTTGTTTGAAATAAAGCAATAACAGGAAATATATCACTAGGATTTGCATATACGCTGCTTCTGCTAATGTATATGCATACATCAGAGGTGGTATTCAGCCAGTTCTGACAGGTTCTGGAGAACCGGTAATAGAAATTTTGAGTAGTTCGGAGAACCGGCAAATAAACTGGCCCCAGCCCTGCTGCCTCTCAGCTCATCTTCTTTTGTTGCCCTGAACAGGAGAATGGAGCTGGAAAGCAGGTTAGTGGGGTGGGGAGGGAATGGGGATTTTGCTATATCCTTCCCCTGCCACACCCAAAAAGCCACGCCACGCCCACAGAACCGGTAGTAAAAAAAATTGAATCCCACCACTGGTATACATTCATATTTAGAGATTGTATATATTTCGGTGTTTTTTTAAAATAATCTACATATTGATTTCTAATTTGAAAACAGTAACTGCAATCCTTTCTCCGAGTTCCCTTTAAAAAAAAAACTCCACCTCAGTTTTTTCCAGTACTCAAACATTGTTTCCATAGTACACTATGCCATCATTTGTATAATCAACAAAAGATCAGTTTTGTCAACTCCCATTCTTCTGTAGGATCAAACACTGGAAAAAAGGGTATAAAGTAGAACCGGGGAAAATTGGGTCTCATTCCATAAGTATATTTGAAATGACAGCTTTTCTTTCTTTTCTTTTTTTCCGGTGAAGGCCTTGTCATGCGAGAATAATGAGGCTGAAAACAATGCTATTCGTGTTGACCAACAGAAATCTAATCACTGAATAATAATAAACCGGGTAATACTCAATTATAGCTCTCCTTATTCAGATGAAGGGATTTAAATTTTAAAAGCCCTGGCAGCTTTCCCACGGTAAGAGACAAAACTGAGAAACAAGAGATTAGGTGAAAATCAGATTCTTTCTTCATCAGTGCAACACAAAGGGCTCAGCTCCTGTGCTGTTAACATAAATCTTTGTTCTGAATAGAAACACCCCCTCTTATTTTTTTTTCCAGCCAACATCCTTTCTGTCTCTCGTCTCCCTCCCACCTCCCCCAAATGACGAGAACTCCTTCCCAGGAAAGCTACCCCAAGATCTATTCATATCAGTGGCAGAGAACCTACTCTGCGTAGCAAAAGAAAAAAAAAATTCTGCTTGAGTTGACTGGGCGCACACAGCACTCAACAATAAACCACACCTGACCAACCAACCCCACCCCCCCCATAAAAAACACACAATGGCTGAATGCCCATAACACATAAATCCAAAACTACGGAGAAGAATTATTGCTTAGCATGTCTTCTGAGATCAGCATCAATCAATAAAGTTGGTCTGAATGGAGCAGTGGCCTTGACATCCTCTAGGTTTCTCTGCATTGAAGAGCAAGTGCTGGTGAAAAAGCTATCATGAGATCAGGGCGTAGCCCACAATTAGGTGTCCCAAATGCAGCAGCACAAGAGAAAGATAGGTGGGAATGTAGAGGCGAGACTGGGTAGCTTGATAGATGTCTGAAGTGGACAATAATAGGAACATGGCCCTGCCTATAGGTAGTCAAATAAGAAAGTAGTTTTCTCCTAGCAAAATCCTTTTCAAATCCATTTTTCGGATAACATCTGAGATCCTATCCTAAATAGCAGCTAAACCTATTTACATGTGAACTAAAATTCAGAGGGCTCAGATTAAAGTCCCTCCTTGACCACATTGCTTACTAAGTAATTCCAGGTCAGTCTATTGTTTCAACCTAATATACTTCAGATTGCGTATTATTGTGGGATTAAATTCAAGGGAGATTTTATAACAGTATGAGCTTCTCAAAAGAAAAGATAGAAAATAAATGTAGTAAGAATTAAATTTATAGAATTCTATGCATACTGATCTTTAAAAAAAATAGAACCTGATAAATTGTAGGCTATTCTTGCTCTCAATTGACTTTTGAGATAGGAAAATAATGTGCTTAATTAATATAATTATATATTGCTTATACTAGCTATCCATTCAATTTTTAGTTCAATTTAACAGCTAATCTTGCAGTTTTAGACCCATTGGGAGGCAGTGGTTTGGCACTATAAGCAATGTTAGAGCTCTAAGATCTCTATCAGAGTCTCTTTCGTTAAATGCATTAGAAGAATTTGTTAAGTTTGCAAGCATCAGGAATGGATTTTATTTTTTTTGTTGATGCCCTCACATCTTTGAAACCCTTTCCATGTAAACATTCATTTCCCCTTTAAATTTAAATAATAAATAGCAATAACAATATTTTCAGAGGTTGACTTTTAATTTACTGTACTGAAGCAGATTTTCCCAATCTTGACCCTCACCAGATGTGTATTCCAAGAATTCCAGTTAGAATACTCATTGCTGAGAATTCTGAAAATTGACGTTCACATATCATACAGTACCCAGATAGGAGAGCACAAAGCTACCTTGGAAAATATTAATTTGTATTAGACCACGGCTATCATGATGTGTTGTAATTTAAATTACTGCAGTTTTTAACAGTGTGTGTTACTGTCAGGCCTGTTTCTTCGTTGACTCAGGAAAGATCACACTTAGACATTATTTTGAAATGTTAAGACTACTTTTACTAAGTTACGAGAGCGTACAGACCAAGTAAAGCTGAGAATGAATAGTTTAGGCGCGAACAGAAAGTATTAAGCTTAAGCCCATCCCAATCCCCAAACCCCCCCTGTGCATTGTCCAATATGCAGCCATCTCCAACATCAGGTGGGCAGGTCTTCACCATCCTGGAATGCAGGTCCGTTAGCAGGAGATAACACGAAACATCAACATTGTCCACCAGCAGAACACATTCACCCCAAACCCCCCACCCTCCCCGTTTCCATGGCAGCGAAGCCAGAAATAGCGAGACTGACATCCGGACCTCCTCCAGGAACAGCGGGAAATCAAGGGCAGCAATAGGCAGACGAGGGGCTGCACCTGAAAGAGAAGAAGGGAGAGACAAAACAACGGAGAGGAGAAAGAAAAAGAGTCAAGGTTTGTGTGGATATTTGGCATAAAACTGGCGTACCAGTTTAGGAGCTTTGAGATGCTCCCTATCCACCCATTCGTTGTGAGAAGGGGGGAAATCTTTCCACATGACTAGGAACTGAGTTTTATTTCTGCGAATCCTGGAGTCCAAAATGTCCCGCACCTCGTAATGATGATGACCATCCACCAAGGTAGGCGTAGGAGCATCAGGCAATCTTTTGCGGAGATGAGAGGTACGAGCAGGTTTCAGTAAGTGAACATGGAATACAGGGTACAGCCGCCGATAGGTCTTGGGGAGATCCAAACGGACCGACACAGAGCTGATAATTTTGGTGATCGTGAAAGGCCCAATAAATTTGGGACCCAGCTTCTTGCATTTTTGGGGGCTATCCAAATTTTTGGTAGATACATAAACCTGATCACCAACTTTGTAGGAGGGAGGTACTGCCCGTTTCTTATCAGCGTACAATTTGTGCGAGTCATGGGCATCGTTTAAAGTTTTCCGGAGAAGCGGCCAAACAGAAGATAATCGAGAGGACCATTCAGACAGAGAGGGAACTGTAACCGAGACGTGAGGCAGTTCGGGTATGGGTACAAAGTCCTGTCCGTAGATGATTTTAAAGGGGGTCATATTCGTACTGGAGTGAACAGAGTTATTATACGCAACTTCGGCGTGTATGAGAAGATCAGCCCAATCATCTTGCTGGAAATTAATAAAACAGCGTAAGTACTGTTCGAGGACGGAATTAACCCTCTCACAAGATCCATTCGTCTGAGGGTGGTAGGCGGAGCTTAAGCTTTGGGCGGAGCCAATTAGTCTCAGAAACTCCTTCCAAAAATGGGAAGTAAACTGGGTTCCTCTATCGGAGATGATGCGTTGCGGGACCCCATGAAAACGATAGATATGGGAAACGAAAAGTCTAGCCAGAGATTTGGAAGAAGGAATCTTAGTACAGGGGACAAAATGAACTTGTTTAGAAAACAGATCGGTAACTACCCAGATAACGGTATAACCCTGACTGGGTGGAAGATCAACTATAAAGTCCATTGAAATTTCCTTCCAAGGCCTTTCCGGGGTAGCCACAGACTGGAGAAGACCCTGTGGCTTACCCGGCGCACGTTTCGAGGCCGCACATACAGGGCAACTGGCAATATACGATTCAACATCCTTCTTCATTGATGGCCACCAGAACTGTCTCTTGACAAGATGAATAGTTTTAACGAAGCCGAAATGACCAGCTAAACGTGAGTCGTGTGCTCGTTGCAAGACAAAAGGACGTAATGTAGCAGGAACATATATTTTAGAACCAATCCAGGGAAGATCGTCTCTGGTAGTACAATCACCAGAATGAGCCGAATACCAATCATCAGTAAGTAATTCATCCTTAATACGAGCAATTAGGTCAGCAGGTGGAGTAGTCTGGACAGTAGATTGGGCTACATTAGATACTGGAGTAGCAGGTAAAGTGAGTGGCATTATCGGTTGTACAATGGTGAGCTTAGATACATCATATTGAGGCAATCTGGAAAGTGCATCAGCCATAAAATTTTTCCCCCCAGGAATGTATTTGAGGTGGAAATTGAAACGATGGAAATAATGAGACCAACGAAGTTGCCTTGGGGACAATTTCCGAGAAGAGGTAAGAGCTTCCAAATTTTTATGGTCCGTCCAGACCTCGAAAGGATGTGGGGCACCCTCAAGAAAATGTCGCCAAGTCATGAGAGCCCACCGAACAGCAAAAGCCTCCTTTTCCCAAATCGCCCAACCGCGTTCGGACGCAGTGAGTTTCCGAGATGTGTAAGCACAGGGTTGTAATTGGCCATGTTGATTGAGTTGTAACAGGACTGCGCCTACCGCGACATCACTAGCATCCGCCTGAATCACAAATGGGGAATTCACATCTGGGTGTTTAAGAACAGGTTCAGCCGCAAACAATCGTTTAAGCTTTTCGAAAGCGGCCTGACATTCCATCGTCCATTTGAGAGGGGTTCCAGGACGAGATTTGCCTTCGCCTTTTGTTTTCAGAAGGTTTGTAATGGGCAAGGCAATATCAGCGAATGACGGAATAAATTGGCGGTAAAAATTCGCAAATCCTAAAAAACTTTGCAATTGTTTACGGGTACGGGGAGGGGCCCACTCCGTCACTGCCTTGACTTTAGCAGGATCCATTTCAACTCCCTCAGAGGAGATACGGTAACCCAAATAGTCAATTCTTTCCTGGTGAAATTCACACTTAGAGAGTTTGGCATAAAGTTCAGCGGAACGCAACTTATTTAATACGGAGCGCACCAGTTTAACGTGCTCGTCATGGGTTTGTGAGTAGACGACGATGTCATCAATGTAAACAATTACTCCCTTGTAAAGGTGCTCGTGGAGAACCTCATTGATCAGTTGCATAAACACTGAAGGGGCACCTTGAAGACCGAAAGGGAGGACTTTGAACTGGAAACATCCGAGTGGACAGTTAAAAGCTGTTTTCCATTCGTCCCCCTCTTTGATTCTGACCCTGTAATATGCTTCACGTAAGTCCAGCTTCGTAAAAATCCTACCGGTAGCCAGGTGAGCAAGCATGTCCTTCATGAGCGGAAGGGGGTAAATATTGTGTTCACAAATGGTGTTGAGATATGAATAGTCCTGTATTAATCTTAGAGTGCCATCTTTCTTTTCTCTAAACATAACTGGTGCAGCTACACGGGGCCTAGCTGGTTCAATGAAACCCCTTTGAAGGTTTTTATCGATGAATTTACGTAATTCCTCCATCTCCCGTGGGGTCATTGAATACATACGAGGTTTGGGTAATTGAACCCCAGGAAGAAAATCAATTGAACAGTCAGTAGCCCTATGAGGAGGAAGGGAATCACAAGATCTTTCACTGAAAGCATCCTTTAGGTCCCAATATTCTTTGGGAATTTTCTCTTCACCTGGTATGACCTCGGGTGTTGGGAAATCCAATAAATGCGCAGCAGATTCAATATGGGGGGGTGGCTGATGGCGCGGGGGTTGATCAGTTTCTGATGGAAGAGAGGTATCTTCCGGGAGGGATAAAGGAATGCGCACCCAACCTTCCTTCCAGTTTATCAGAGGATTCCATTTTCGAAGCCAATTGACCCCCAAAATTACAGCATTATCGGCAATGGCAGTTACAATAAAGTTGATGGTCTCAGTATGGCCTGTGCCTATAGAAACATGAATTGGTTCGGTGATAAAAGATGCTGGGGTTCCCCCAGCTACAGAACCATCCATTTGGCAAAAGGCTATGGGAGTTTTCAGGGTCTTAAGGTGAAACCCCATCGAAGACACGATGTCTTGGCTTATGAGGCATTTTGAACACCCAGAATCAATGAGAGCTTGCACATCGCATGTACGACCAGTAGATGGTGCTAAAAGCTTTAAATTAATATAAAGGGGCCCGGAGCGATGACTCACCAGATTGTCGTCAGAAGAGTCTGAAGACGCCTCCCAATCGTCAGGGCCAGCAGCTGGCTGGTCAGCAGAGAGGTTGGTGGGCTCCACCCCACTCATAGCCGGTTTGGCGCGCACAGTTGGCGTTCTAGGTTGTTTCCGGTCCAAGGAAGAAAATGGGCGTGGAGGTGGTTTTGATCGGCATTTGTCTGCCCAGTGCCCCTCCTTCCCACAGCGATAACAGCTGCCTGAACGAGGCTGGGTTGTTCTCCCCTCCCCCTTTTGCATGCGTTTCTCCCTCGCAGGGGGGTGAGATTTGGGGCTATCTTCCTGTGCTTTTTTCTCCAAGCGGACCGGATCCTGCAAGTGGGCATGATCCAACTCGACATCCGAAGCTAGATCTATCCAGTCATTCAAAGTTTCGGGGCGAAATCTGTTCACACATGTTTGATAAATATCTTTATTCAGCCCTTCAATATAAATGTCCATTAGGGCTTGTTCACTATAACCCACCATAAACACTGATAGCTCCTGGAAAATTTGCGTGTAAGCCTGAATAGACATGTCCCCCTGCTGCAAACTTTTTAGTTTCATTTTTGCTTTCCTCTCAACACGGGGGTCTTCAAAACGCCTTCTAAGAGCATTCATGAAACGATCGAAATCGTGTAGTGCCGGTGAACGACAATTATGTAATGAAACTAGCCAATTAGAAGCTTGATCTTCTAGGGTCATAGATACAATTCTGATTTTGATTTCATCGTCCAAATCAGCTGCGTAAAATTGCATGTAATTATCAACGTGAATTAGAAAAAACGCCAGTTTGTCGGCACTTCCGTTGTATTTCACACCCAAAGGAGGCAGTTTTGCAAGTCGGCGGGGGTTAATGGGGTTGGCTTCCCTTCCAGCCTGAGGGGTGGGGGAGGGAGTTGCTCTCCTGCTTTGCCTGGCAGAAGCTGCCTCTCTTCGCAATTCCCTGCCGGCCTGAGGAGGGGGGGATGGTGTTGAAACCCTGCTTCGTCTGCCCGGAGCTGCCTGTGAACCTCTTGGCTGTGGGCGATCCGCCTCCCTCCCCCGGATTTTTTCCAGGGCTAAATTTTTCTCATCTGCCTGGCGGAGTAGGTCCTGAGCCATCTCCCTTAGTTCCCGTTCCTCTCTTAGGAGCTCCGGAATGATTCTCTTTGGGGAAATTCGACGCCTGGAGACGTTTACCCCACTCATTCCAACCCCTTCAGACCAACGTTTAGGTTTGACTGATTCTTCAGCAGGCAGATTTAGATCTAGGCCAGCCAAACCTTCCATCACTGACCTGATCCCTTCAGATTGAGCAGGAGGATGCGATGCCTCAGCTCCCAAAATGGTTTCAGGCAGGACCTCCACCAACGGAGGCTCCTCTTGTGAAGGGTCCGTCATCAGGGCAGGTTTTTGGCTTTGTTGATTCTCAGCTTAATGTCAGGCCTGTTTCTTCGTTGACTCAGGAAAGATCACACTTAGACATTATTTTGAAATGTTAAGACTACTTTTACTAAGTTACGAGAGCGTACAGACCAAGTAAAGCTGAGAATGAATAGTTTAGGCGCGAACAGAAAGTATTAAGCTTAAGCCCATCCCAATCCCCAAACCCCCCCTGTGCATTGTCCAATATGCAGCCATCTCCAACATCAGGTGGGCAGGTCTTCACCATCCTGGAATGCAGGTCCGTTAGCAGGAGATAACACGAAACATCAACATTGTCCACCAGCAGAACACATTCACCCCAAACCCCCCACCCTCCCCGTTTCCATGGCAGCGAAGCCAGAAATAGCGAGACTGACAGTTACATGATTACCATGCATTAAAAAAGACAATTACAAATGTCCCTTAATAAATTGATCTATGTGTCAGTCTACTGTTAAAGGAATATTAACAGATTTCTTTATTTAACTTATATGTTGTCCATCTCTTGAGTAAGGAAACGCTGATTGGCTTACAGATCATAAAAAGATAAATAGAAAAACAATTATATTAAAATTAATCAAATTCATTTTTTTAAAAAAAAAATATGCAAAATATTAGGAACCAACTTACAGATGTTTACAGGGATGAGGCCTTGCTACCTTGTCAACCACCTCCAGCGGTGAGCACTCCTTCGGTTGGGATTCCAAGCAAACTGACAAACCCAAATTTTAATGCCCTTCCAGAAGACCGAAAAGGTGGGTGCACTTCTCACCTCCAGTGGTAAACTATTCCACAAGGTGCAGCAGAAAAGTCTCCTCCTTGACCCCACCCACTGGAATTTCTTGGCAGATAGAGTCCACAGCAGGCCTCTTCTGCTAACACAAGTGGGCTGGGCTAGTCCCATTGGAGTGAGACAGCTCCTTAGACCCAAGTCATAGAGCTTTATAGGTAATAACTGAGACCTTGAATTGGAACCAGAAGCAAACTGGTAACCAAGGCAGTCAGTTCATGCAACAGCAATGTTATTTAAATATGCCACCATGGGCCCCCCAGAACCAGGGGTGGTATTAACTTACCTTCCCTACTGGTTACCTGAACCTACTGGTTCACAAATGTGAGCGTGCTTCCACGCAAGTGCTTTGCCTTAAAAAAGGACCTAAATGGGATGCCGTAGAGCCAGGGTAAGGTGGGCAGAGCCACCTGGGATTTCTGCTACTGGTTTGGGCAAACCAATCAGAACTGGCAGAATACCACCTCTGCCTAGAACTGTGTGTGCACCTTAGATTTGGTTTAAAAGTGTTATAAATATAAGCTAAACAGGATCTAGTTAATATTTGGATGAGACACCATTAAGAAATACAATCAGGACTGTAATTAGACTGGATAATTGAACAACCTATGAGAAGAAGTCAGGGGGAAACTGGGATATTGTTGGCAAGAAAATTACAAGGAGGTATTCATCTAGTCATCAAGACTGAAGCTGAAAAGAGATTGTCACATCAGATAGCTACACCAGAAGCAGAAATAAGAATGTGACAGGGAGACATTAAAGATGTAGCAGTTTGTAGCTCAAAGGTCTTGTCACAGAATGATAATGGCCACTCTTGTAGCATATCTCTCTCTCTCTCTCTCTCTCTCTCTCTCCCCCCCCTCCCTCCCCCCCTCCCTCCCTCCCCCCCCCCCCTCTCTCTCCCCACCACTGTATCACTTCTAGCAGATTACATAGGATTGGACAAATTAATTTCAGCTTCTTCATTTAATGCAACTTTACTTAAAATATATTTGGTTTGAAGGTCTTCAGAACGTGGCTGTTACAGTGTGTGCATGTGTATAAGTGTGAGCATACATTTACATGCTTTACAAATTCTTCTAATTTTACTCCTTAGGTAGCTATATGGTATAATGTCCAAGTTGTTTAACTTGTTCCTCATTGTGTTCCAAACATTGACAACACTGGCTAATTTTGAACTGAAGACTTCATTGGTGAACATTTGACCGCATTTCTGGACTTCATTGCTTTTTCACCAATTCTGCCTTGGTATCTATATATAAGTATCTATATAGGGAATTTTGTTCCATGGCTCTCACTTGCACACCTTTCCTATCCCCACTAATTTCTACCAACAAACCTCAATCTGGGAGATCATCTGAAGGCAGAGTTTATTCCCTTGATTCTCTACTTTTCACAGCAATTAAACACCCACTATTCTCTGGGGTTTCCTGTAGCTTTAAGCGCCATCACAAATTCAAACATAATGATTTACAAAGGTAATAATCACCATGCTTGCCTCATTAGATGCTAACCATCTTCAAATTACATGATAAATATTATTCATTAACTCTCCCATATTAATTTGTTACAACTATATTATCATTTTTTTGGTTAGCAATTCCAATAACAAGACAAAAATCCAAAGTGTTTTGTTACTGGAATCATTAACCAAACTCTAAAAATCCATTTAAGAAATATAAAACAGATTTCTGATTTGTTGTTTAGTTTTCATTACTCATTTACAAGTATTATATGCCCATTTTTAAAAGGTCACAAATTAATGCCATGAAGCTAGAAAAATAAATACAAGAGAAACAGAAGATTTAAGAAAGATGACTCTTTTTGAATTAATTATTTTTTCATTCTGCATGTCATATTCCAGCTGTAAATGCCAGTGCGTTTATAGGCAGGATGGCATCATACATGGATTAATCAAACAGGGAAAAAATCAAGAAAAAATTTACCTTCAAGAAAGTAATTGCATACTCCTATTGTCACAACAATCTTATGAAGTAAATTAGGATGAGACATAGCAACCAACATAAGTTCATTCAAGAGTGCATAGTGACCTGACTCTCCCTCATAATTTTAATCATTTTCTAAATGTCAATTATTTTTATTAAAAGAAAAAGTGGGTTACTTCCCCTACATAGTATCTGTGCTGGGTTTCAGCTCTAAACTGAAGTTTAGAATTTTAAATTCTGAAGTTCAACAGATCTAAAAGGTAACAACTGCTAAGGGCTGACTGGATGATAATGGTAAGTTTATCGTGATAATAAGCAGCAAAAACCTGGTTTTCCCTCAGGCGCCGGGGTCAGGATGTTAATAGAGCTGGTTTAAGGTGGCTGGTGGATGAATGCAAGTTTTATTAGGTTGTTCTTTGTTTAAAATCATCTTTTTATTGTACTGTACTCGTATTTTGTTCGCCCCCTAGAATTGCTTGTAGTAGATGGTCGGCTACATATATATGTTTAAGCAAATAAGTTGCTTAATAATCAAAAGCATCCGGATATTTTTTTAAAGAAAAGATGTATGGTTTTACTTTCTACACAGTATATTTCACAGGTAGTCCTCGACTTATGATCAGAATTGAGTCCAAAAATTCTGTTATTAAGTGAGACATTTGTTAAGTGCGTTTTGCCCCATTTTATGACCTTGCTTGCCATAATTGTTGATAAGTTAGTAACCTGGTTGTTGAGTGAATCTGGTCCCCTGTTGACTTCGCTTGTCAGAAATTTGCAAAAAGGCATCATATGACCTTGGGACACAGCAACAGTCCTAAGTATAAACCAATTGCTAAGCATCTAAATTTTAACCCTATGACCATGGGGATGCTTCAAAGGTTGCAACTGAAAAGTGCTCATTAAGTCGCTTTTTTCAGTGCCATTGCAACTTTGAACGGTCACTAAATGAACTGTTGTAAGTCGAGGACTACCTGTACAAGCCAAGTAAGCAACCTTTTTAAGTCAGTAGACAAATTTATGGTTTAAGAGCACACACCATGGGCACTCACTCCCACAAAATGATTATGAAGGCATCTTTCCCATTTATTTCTTTCCCAGGGCTGCTACAGTGGATAATGGCCAGTTACAAACATCAAAATAAACTGATGCTTTTGCTCCCAGCCACCTCCTCAGGATTGGGTCACTCTCTTGCATTTGTTTATTTTTCTGGAGAATGGGCACATTTCAAGCAAAACACTGAGATAGAGCCACTCACAATTTTTATATTTTAAGATTGTCTATGTGGGGACTAAGTTGTATCCAGGGGGCCTTTTGTAAATAACAATGAAGACAGCAGTTGATGCTTGCTGTGAATGGCTTCTTTTTTTTTCATTTAAAAGAATATAAAATAAAAATAAACACACATTTTCTACAACATCAACCCCCTCCAGTAGTTTAACTAGGGTGTGGGTGGGGAGGGGGATTGTCCTGTTCTTAGGGTTTTTTTAATGGTTGTTTTTCCCTCCAGCATGAGCGTTAGTTAATTGTATTTTACAATTACTTGTATTGCATTCTGCCCAGAGTCATTGTGCAGTTGGGCAGCAGAATAAATTTCTAAAATAAGATAACATAAATATCAAGAGCCTTGCCACCTCAGGCCATGAACTGATTTAATCTGTTGTGTCACACAATAGAGCAGCCAACTGGATGCCCTTAGGAAGCTCCCAACTTGGATTCCAAGGCAGCAACCCAGCAACCAGTATTTAAAGGCATGCCGTCTCCAATTCAGGCTGTAATCAGCAGGCATCTCTATCAGGAACACACACTGATCTCCTAACCCTCATAAACCTTGTCCTGTGCGCCCTTTAAAAACCATCCAATTTGGCTGTCATTACCCCATCGCTGCTGGCAGTTAATTCCACAGCTGAATTGTACACTTGGGGAGGTGGAGGGAAGTAGTAATTCCCTAGGTCAGTCCTGAAAACCCCTTACAGTTCAGTTTAAATAGATAACCACAAGTTTTAACACTGAGAGGGAGAAAAATAACCCTTTTCTCTTGCTACACTATTTATGCCTTGAACAATTTTACATTTATCTCTATCATATCTCTGTATACTCTCTTGCTTCCAAACTAAAATTTTTCCAACTGCTGTAGTCTAATCAAGGACAAGTGGGGCAAGACAAGCAGCAAGCAGAACTAATGCAAGTACTTACACTGATAGCAGGTACTATCATTTTATATGAGTCCCAACGGGAGAGAGGGCGGTATACAAATTAAATAAATAAATAAATATATTCCTGATCTATTGCCATCAGCCTGACATAAAATAAAAGGAGGTAACTTATGCGCTCAACATGAGTTAATGCATATTATTAATTTATATATATGTGTGTGTGTGTGTGTCACAACACCCTGGTAAGCCCCAATTAAGGGAGGAAGCAAGCTGCTTTCCTTTTCTGTCTTTCAGCTCATCACAAGAGACCATGCAGACAGAAATATATTTGTTTCGTTGTCTTTTGTTTACATTTGTGTTTACATTTGTGCTGATAAATAAATAAACAAGGGAGACTAGTATAGATCTATTTCAAGCTACTTAGCTCTCATCAGATAGCCATACCCTTAGTGGGATTTGTACCGTGGCTGATTGCATATCAGGCAAGAGCCTTTTCAGCCAGCCTGACTCTCCCAATTGCATCAGCTGAGACAGGAGGGTTAATATCTATAATTGTTTCACAACACCCTGTTAGAGCCCCATTAAGGGAGGAGACATACTGTTTCCTTTTCTGCCTAGATAGATAGACAGACAGACAGACAGACAGACAGACAGACAGACAGACACAAATTCCTTCATTATATCATTACATCTTCAAAGAAATAGAAAAAAATTCTTTTCCAGCATAGTTATAAAGGAATATTTACAAATTCCTGCTTCATGTTCCTGTTTGAAGACATATAAAGTCTGCCAGAAAAAGTGATGGCACCCATACCGAGAGACTGAAGCAATAAACACCCATCAAAAAATGCACATCAAATCATGCCATAAGCCTGACTGCCAGCTAAGATTGCTGCCTATCCCTGGAAGAAGCACAATGGCCTGTAAAAATGCTAATCAGTTTAAAGTCATACATTCAAAATGAATTGAAAATCCCATCTGTGGTGCTTGATGTCTGCTAGCTCATTTTCACATGTGAGTCATCTGCACATGTGAATGGACTCTTGATGACTGGCAGTTGAAAGTGTGAACCGACTCCACTGAAAAGCATTATATGAGTTATTATGCATGTTCTGTATTGACACAACCTAATGTTGCAATCTGCTACTGATGAATATGCATGCATAAAATAACCCAAATACAGAAGCAGAAGCACTACCTACAAACACTGATCTATCCTGTTATCCACGCATAAATGCAAAGCTAGATCTACTCAAGGCCATTATAACTCTTATTCAATTCTTTCCTGCAGAGGCACCTCCTTTGACTGTCAAATACCGTCAACAGTCAGTGCAACTAAGAACCTAAGAAGAATGTAGATAACTCCATCTAATCTTAGCATTTTGTCTTACCCCAATAGCCCCAAAGATGTTTTTAAAGGAGGCAACTGCACCTTTTGGATAACCCTGACCTAGAAGACTGAGAATCTCCATAGATTGTTACACCATAGATCATGTCACATTGCCATCACGTGACATATCATGAATTTTCCCCCCCTTTGTGGTCCTGGAGTAGGCATGGCCTGCACATGACACATCTGGCCCACAGGCCACTAGTTTGACACCCCTGCATCGAACAAGCAGAGTTGGGATGCTCACAAAACTAGGTTAGAGGGCAACAGTCCTTTTCTATTCTCCTTTCTGCTCTACTAGTATTTAAGGCATGCTGCCCCTAATTCAAAAGGGGGGGGGGGATACCCATCAATATTAGTAGCCTTTGTTGAACTTTTCTTTTAGAATCATCAAGCTACAGCTGATAGCAAGCCAGTACCACAATTCAACTGTGATCTTTGGGGGGGGGGGGGGGCAGTGGAACAAACTATGTAGCTAAACCAAGTGGGAGTGCATGTTTATTGTAGGTTTCCTTGGCATGTTACAGTGCATTTTGATCCTCCCCCCATGTATCTGTAACAGCTTAAGCCAGCAAATATTGTTAAGGGACAGATGGAGCAGGACTACATCTCTTGTAGGAGGCTTTGTTTGGAGGCAATACAGCATCTGTTGCCTCAGATGTCAGGTTTTTTTAAAGAAAATTATTTATTTGATTTATACTTAGCTTTAATGCTCAAACAAGCACTTGAGGCATCTATCATTTAAAAATATACTACTAAAGATTAAAAATGAGATGTTAAGGTAATCAATAAAAACTGGCAAAAGCAATGCATTTTGTGGCTTTTCTTAATGCAAATACCATCCCCAAGGGACTGCATGCCTTAGACTGGGCACACATGCAAGAAAAGATACCTTCTACCAACAGAAAGACAGGCCTCTGACAGTTGGGCCTCTAGCAAATCTTAATGGCTGGATAACTTCATAATAGAAGAAACATATTTTAGATAGTCGGGACATAAGGTATTTAGGAGATCAAAACTCTCTCAAATGGAGATCAACTCCTGGTAGCTACATGGGCATATTCATTATTATGCAATGCAAACCATTCAGAAATGATTTGCCCAGAGGTGGGCTTCACATAATCTAACAATAATGTTTGCCTAGTGCAGAACCAAAAATGTGAGTGTGCCTTCCGCACTTGCATGAGGCTTGAAAGACACAGTGATTTTATGCATGTGGCTTCCAGTACCTTCTCGCACAGCCACGGTGTCTAAAGCGGGCGAGGCAAAGAAATCAGCTGGGCTGCGTGGTAAGGGCGAGTGAGCCAGAGAGTGAGCTATATAGGACAGGATAGCGCTGGAGTGGGTGGGAAGGCCCAGCTGGTGGTCGGAATTACCAGTTCACTCAAACCTGTCTGAACCACCTCTAGATTTGCCTTTTTCTAAGATTTTTCTTTTAAACTTTAGTTTAGCCTACTACTAGGAAGTCCTCCATCCAGATGGTTACTAGGAGCAAACCTACCAGGCTTTTCAAGATTAGCTGGTCACTTGTTAAATTTTCAAGGTTAATACCAAGGACTTTAACTGGACTCACTAAACAAGTGATTGTCTTGGCAAGTGGCAGCACCTGATCAAATGGGCTTGACTCAGAATTTAATAAGAGTCAGACCAGCAGGGACAGTAGCTGATACACAGGATACATATTGTTCTTCCACTCCTACCTTTGTGTTATGAAATTATGTGCCATATGGATGAAGTATTTGAAGGTTACCACTTCAAACAAATTAAATGCTCCCTTGCTTAAGGGTGATCAAAACAAATGTTGACCAGCTCATATTAGGTCTGCTGGCAATAGTAATGTATTATGGGCCAGAAAAGACTAGTATTGTGGCAAGGTACAAGATGATCGATACTTTGCTTCCTTAGTTGTTTATCAGACCCTGAATTAAAGAAGCAAGAACAATCTAGTCTCTAAACAATGCTAAATTACATACAATTCTCAGAATTCTTTCTCTATTGATTAGGCAAGCTGAAGTTGTTGGATGCAATGCAGAAGATGCAATACAACATTTGGAGGGCCACAGGTTCCCTATTTCTCTGAAGCAGACATTCAGAAGAAAGATATTGCAGATTTTTTAAATTCGGGCCTCTGCTTGATAAAACAAACCCAGAATTCAGTCATTCCCATGAGCCAGAAATCCAGAAATATCTACTTCAACTTTAGATTAAAAAAATACTACAGGCTGTTTTAAAAGAAAGATTCTCCTAAGGGCCTCCCTCCTCGTAATATATGCTCATTAGATCTACTTTGTCATTTTTGATTGGCAGAAAATAAATTCTCTATGTAGCAATCCTATAGATAACAGTTCTACCATAATACCAATTTTCTTCTCTTTCAGCTAAATATACACATTTATTTCTTTATATGACTTGTTTACTCTGTCTAGTTTATTATAGATCTTGTGTATAAACTTAATTAAGAGCTGTAAATCTAATCTGCTGCGTTTTCTGATTCTAGAGAGCTCTAATTGATGACCTAACTCCACATGTTTTTAACAGAAAAGTTGAAGCTAATTCATGATTAGTGGCCACCTAAAAATTCTATGAAAGTAGTATTCTGAATTAGTCCTAGAAACATTTCAGTCCTACAAATTCTTCTTTTGAGGGTTTTTAAAATAGCTTTGCTAATTGAAACTCGGTGCTAAGCCCTATTTGTGGACTCAACTGCCACTCTACCATTGGATCCCCTGGGACAATTCTTTTCAACCTGGAGTTCTCCAAGTGTGCTGCACTTCAATTTGCATAAAGGCGACACATGGAAATATAAAACTTGCAGTTTCACCTAT
This sequence comes from Rhabdophis nuchalis, assembly GCA_039707465.1. Taxonomy (NCBI): domain Eukaryota; kingdom Metazoa; phylum Chordata; class Lepidosauria; order Squamata; family Natricidae; genus Rhabdophis; species Rhabdophis nuchalis. The sequence continues at coordinate 59,187,069 of CM077643.1, read as the reverse complement.
CTGGGAAGGCTGCACTAGAATGTATATAAGAGTCACTAATGATAAGGGATTTTAATCTAATTTAGTACTGAGGATACATGTTTGTGATTTTATTTTATTACTAATAGGATATCAGAAGCTCGTGTGTCTCTCTCTTCAGACTCATCAAAGCAAGCTATCAGCAGACCTCCCTCTGTCTACAGACCCACATCTACTAGAAATTGTTTATTAACATTGGGAGGAAAACAACAGAACAAGAACTCTCATATGTTGTTTTAATCAAATGACTTTCACATACTAAACACAGAGAGATGACTAGTAGAAGAGCCAACAAGTTATCTGTTTTTTCTTTAACCTTTAACTATCTTAGGCAAATCAGTCTTTAATTCCATCCTTTAGCTATTCTTGCCATTAGTGGTTGTTCAGAGTTTTACAGCCCAGGTCTGGCAGGCTAATATTTTAATTTGGTTTTGGCTGTCCTGTGCCTATAGTACGTAGATGACCTTGGGGAAAATATTTAGAAGCCGATTAAACAAAAACAAAAAAATCCTCGGAAGCATCCCTTGAACCCTGAGAATGGATAAAGTAATAAGAAAAATCAGGCTTTTCCCTGATTCTCTGGTGTATAAGAAGGAGGGAAAGGAAAATCATATCAGACCTGCAAGACTCTGTTAATAAAGCATTGTCCTCGTCTTTTTATGCTTGCATGTATACTCAGAGCTTATGCACCAGAGACAAATTCCTTGTGTGTCCAATCAACTTGGCCAATAAAGAATTCTAAAATTATGGAGTCTGTTTTCTAATCTGGACAAGCTTGAAGGACTGACACTTATCAAAATCTTTTCTAGATATTTCAAAATGCAGTAAGATTAAGAGGAAAAAATTCACTCTTGTATAGGCATGAAGGGATTGAAACCAAAGACCAGGAATTAAAAACCTTTTACAGAAGCTTCCTGTTTTCCCCCCCTATGAATGCAACTGCCGTTCCTAATACTGGGAAAGGAAGGCAGCTTCTTTGCTTGCTCCCTTGGCTATTTCATAGAGATCCTATTTCTGTGCTTCAGTTTAATGAATACAGTAGCTTTAGTTCTATCACTCTGCAGCAGTCACATTGCTTCATAGCCTGAGGCTCCATTCAGAAGCAATCTGGTAGAAAACTGCACTCACCCACTAGATTGATGTAAATGGCAATATACCAGGTAGCAAAATGTACACTTGCACCTGGCTCCCTGCTTGCAAAAGTCATAAAATCCTTTGAACATGGATTATGTTTGATTGCTTCCAGGTCTTAACTTCCATCTCTGACCAGTAAGCATTGTACTTATATTTACAACTGCAGTCACACAACAGCCCATTGCACAATCATGGTGTTGGAGGAGATGTAGAGGTTATCTAGTCCAACTATGTTCAGATATGCATTTCAGTTGATGACCAGTAGTGTACAATGAAAGAAGAGTCAATGCACAATGTCTGTGGATATTCTCAATCATCCAGGCCATTGCTGTCCCAAAGGTGCTTTTTCAAAGGGCAACTGGACTTACTTGTTTTTTTCTAAGATAACTATTGTATATTTTGAAGACATCCAATGCATAGAAAAAAAACACGAGAGCTATATTTAAGGATGCTACAATGAATATATGTGATCTTCCTTAGTTCTAAAATATGCTACTGCTAAATGCTAGTCCTGTCTTCAATAAAGCCTATTACATCCATAATTTTATTGGAAATGAGAAATCATACTTGATGTGTATAAATGAAACTTGCTGGGGTACTACAACTCCAAAGCCAGATGGAAGGAGGAGGGAAAGTGTGTGACTATCTGTATATTAAATTGGGTTTTAGTAACAAATCGAGGAAACTGCTTATGTATAATTTACCTTGCAGCACCTTTTCTTAGCTTTATTGTGGCTGGTTTGTGAGCTACAAGATTTCAGCCTACGTGCTCCAGTAAATGATTTGGGAGTGATTTGGGATTTCAAGGTTCCCAGAACAACCTAGGTAATTGCCGACCTGAACTGTGTAATCTCAGTTTGAAGCAGCTGTTGTGGCATCTGTAAATAGGTGGCATTTCTGTTGGTTTTCATCACTGATCGATCACCTTCTGGTCTCCCTAAGGTTTGATAACATGACTGCTGTGTATCCCCACATGCCAATTGGTGTTCCAGTGACCAAGCAAGCATTTCTCCTATGACCTTCAGTAAGCTCTGAAATGGGAATTTAGCAAAGGCATTGGATCTAATAGCTCCTCGGCTCCCTTTCCCTCTATTCCATGATTTAATGGAAAAGCTCTAGGAAATGAAGCAGCAAAGGATCACCTAGAACAGCAATGGCAAAGATCAAAGACCAAATCCAACCAGACATAAGCATCAGCAAAAATTTGGGTCTACGTGCTGACAATAAGGATAGCAAAGTATAATTACTTTTCTGCCTTCGCTGCATCTTGGAGAGTGTTTGCCCTTATTGCATCTGCAGAATGCAGACCTAACAGTTAAAAAGAGTCTCTGTAAGGCAGTTCGACACATGTACCATGGTGCTTCCACTATTTTCTGAACATGCATATCCAGTTAGTGGTAGTGGGGGAAGGAAAAAATTAATTAATGCTTTGGCCATCTCAGCCTTCTTCCACCTCTTATTAAGTTTTCTCCTTTCATGTTTGCTGCAGTATTTTGTTTTGCACTAGATGTGGAATTTATAAATTTTGGACTTGCTTTGCAAGCAGGAAATTATTGTTGCAATGGATTTGTCGGTGTTCAATTAGCAGGGGATAATATGTGTTTTTGTTTTTTATTCTTTTTTATTCGGGTTTTAAAAAATGTTCTTGCCTAGTTTTGTCTCTGTTAAATTTTGGGGTGATTTTATATTTTAATCTAATGAATAAAATAAAAAAATGATTTAAAAAAACAACCTTTTGCAAGGTGTAGATTCCAATACCTTGATCCCCACCTCTTTTCTTTTTCACCCAGCTAGCATCAATAACTTCAGACACATTAAAATAACTAGGAAGTGATTAAACCTCCCACAGATCTGGGTCTTGGTACAGCTGTAATCACTCGTTCCCTGCTGTTATTAGCAACAAGGAACAGTGATTGAGAAAAAAGACAGAGCACACACTGGGAAGGGAAGGTTTTATCCCTTCCAACACAATAATCTTGATGCAGTCAAACTTGATGTAGTCATTACAGTAAAGCCAGAACCATAATTGTCACAGTAATTTCTTGCACAATCCTCAGAGTGTCAACAGTTGGATTAAAGCCCATATGTTTTGATAGGGAACAGGAACAAACCCTTCATCTGATATGTTTGGAAAGAAATCATTCAGTATCAGCAACATGTCTTGCAGTTGTAATCTGTGAAAGCTCCATTTTCCCAGTTAGTGAAAAAAATCAGGAAACTATTACCATCCTGACAGAGACTCTGGAAGCATGAAAAAATAAAAACAGTAAATGTGTAGTAAAAATGTGTACTTATCAAAAAATGTTTCAATGTAATATGCAATGCTATATGCTAAATGCAGTAATATTACGTGCCATACTGCAAGACTTTTAAATTCAATGCTTAATTTTGGGCATTTTTACTTACCATTGTATCTCATTGTTCTCTTTTTAATAATTTTGGCAATTGTAAACTTATCATCTTTGGTGCTGTTGGGAATTTCTGCCAAGATATACAGTAGTAGGTATCAATTTGTATTTATGACTTTTGGATAATTTTCAGAATTTGTAATGAAGTTGGCTGTAAAATCTGTATGTGTGTTGTAATATTTTGTTGATATTTAATATAATTTTAAAATCCCACAAAATAGAAACAACATCCAAAATTGGGTCAAGACCTAGAATTCCTTAAGGAAAAATGTAAACAATAAATAAAAACAATAAAGATCATGTCCATATCCTTTCAATCTAAGTATGTATATAACATAAAAAAATTGTAAGGAACTACAAATCCTAACATGTCTTACTATTGGCTATGCTGCCTGGGATAGATAGGAGATGAGGTTCAGAAATATTCTGTATTTATGCAGCACACAAAATCTTTCCTTTTCTCCTAAATATATTGAATATATCAAATTGGTGCACTTAATAAACAAAATGGGCATTGTTAAGCCAAGCTGAATGTGTGGCAGAATTATATTTCTGTGTTGTAGTAAATTACATTAGACAAAAACTGATTCAAAGTTGCTCACTCTACTTCTATAGCTAATGATGCTTTTGAACTCTAACCCCAAACATCAATTTCTTTCAAAGATAGATTCAAATAAATATTTAATATTTAAATTATACAGTTGGCATTTTACCCTATTTCACTATTATTGAATCAAAAGTAAACTTTTTCTTCACTATGCTCAGCACTTTGGACAGAGACTTCTTTGCATGTTGTACAGCAACTTTGGCACCATCATGCTGTGTATATACTGCTTTGTGGTACTTGTAGCAATAGCAGTGTTTATCATATATTAGATTGTCCAAACTATTTTACTTGATTTATATCATTTTAGTAATATCCTGAAAGATAGGCCAACACTGTAATACTACTACAGGTAGTCCTTGGTTAACAACTTGTTCAGTGACTCTTCAAAGTTATGAGGGAACAGAACAAATGGTACTTATGACCAGGCCTTGAAGACAACACTGCCCCAGTACAGTTGTAGCATCCCATGGTTCCTTTATTGTCTTTTGAGATCTTCCCTCTGGTTTCCCACAAGCAAAGTCAATGGGGAAGCCAGCAGGGAAGGTTGCAAATCACTCCCAGGGTGCACTTCACACTGTGCAGTGTGTACCTGGCCACAGTATTCCCCTTCCCACACTTCATAGCTGTCAGGAACAAGCCCACAGATGAGACAGCAAGATTTAATTGAGTCCAGTTCTTTATTTACTTATACACAATGGACAGACTCTTGCCAAATTAAACAACTTGATTACCTAGTAAATATATCTGGAGAAATTCTAGAACATGGCTATCCTGAATCTCGTCTTCCTCCCCATCCAGTTTGGGACTGCACAGTTTCTTAATCCAGACTTCTATCAGGGAAAGCTATGTGTTGCCAAAACTCCCCCCCCCACCATTGCTCCTTCAGGTGCGCATTTCATTACATAGTGCCAGACTACAGCAATATCGCCCTGAACTTGTATGTCCTCTGTAGCAATCATCTTCACTCAGCTATGGTCATGCAATGGCAGCCACCTGAGTGCATCCTCCTGAATTCCACAGCACTATCCCAACCTCACAACACAACCACATCACTTAGTGACAGAATTTCCAGTGTTACCTATATAGAAATACTAGCTTGGTTAAAGCAACTTACAAGCAAATGTAAGAATCAGAAAGATTTACTTGCCATTGCTGAATTATTTTTTTCCTTTGATGCCCAAATACCTGGACCCCATTTTCAAGTTTACAATTTGATGAATCATAAAATCATCTTACTTTTAAAACTAATTTTCTATATTTGGCAACTAGCATTTTAAAAGTAAATTAATTCCATTTGTAAATAAATGTATACCTTAATACATTTTACAGGAGCTAAACTTTAAAAGTGTTTAGTATCTAGGTAGTTACTTATACCAGATTCAACAGGAGCACTAATTAATCAAAGACTGCAATCACACTTATCCTAGGGTAAGTCCTGCTGAATTCAATGGGATCCAATGAAGCACTGCAATTAAAAATATACTTTGACTGAGGCCAGCAATTTCGTTCAGCTTTTTTTGTTATTTTTTTCCAGCAGCAGCACCCTCCATTCTCAGCTTGATAACTTTTAATTTAACTGGCACAGATACTTAGAGAGGAAATTAGGCTCGTATGATCTTCCTTTCTCCACTTTTCTAATCTCTCAGGGCTATGAGAATTCTAAAAAGGTTCTCAGGCAGCAACTTTCTGATACTGAATAGCAATTAGATTTGAATTTGTGACATATAAAACTTTCCAAAAAGGCTCCTCATTTCTTCCTGCCCACCAATTACCTCAATAGCCTTGTAACCTTGAAACAATGTACAACATACACATTGGCTCTGTCAGAACTGCACCATCAAAGATATTGCAACATTTCTCTCAGGAAAGATTTTCCCACTATAGACCAAGAAAAACCTAAATAGTAATTCATATTCTCTGCATGCTTCGTTCTATCAGGATATTTGCTTTCGTTGCCCCTGCTTAAAACAAAGACCAGGGAAACCTGCTGAACTGTGTATAATATCCACTTATTTTGATAGATCTGAGCTCATCGATTACTAGAGTGTCTGCAAGGGGACTTGGTCTACTCAATGTTCTGCAACTGATCAGAATGAAGCAGCCAGTTGGAACTGTTATATAGCTGGACTGGTTTCTAATAGGGTTTTGAGTCCTACTCAAAGTCAATTATAAAAACCTGTATGGTATAATACCAGGATACATTACTGCCGTGATGGCAAACCTAGGGCACATGCACCAGAAGTGGCACGAAGAACCATCTCTCTGAGCCATCACCTCTTCCAGGTTCTTGCACACCAGCCAGCTTGTCTTCACGCACGTGGGAGTGCTGGAAACTGGAAGAGCAGCCACTTGGTGCACATGCATGTACTGGGAAGATGATGTTTCAGTTCAGTTTCCGGTGCGCGCATGCTGGTCTTCACATGCGCATTCAGGCCAGAAAGCAGAAGACCAGCTCTCCAGTGTGCACACGGGTGCCAAAACTGGAAGATCACCTTCCTGGCACTTGCATGCTCACTGGGTGGCTGCTCTTCTCCTTTCCTGTACACGCATGCGCACTGGCCAGCATGTCTTCATGCATGCATGTGTGTCAGAAACCAAAAGACAAGCTGGCCGGTGCATATGTATATGCCAGAAACTGGAAGGTGATCTTCCCACAGCACACATGCACACCAGTCAGCTGCTCTTCCAGTTTCCGGAATGCGCACACATGTGCACTCCCGTTTCGACACTCGGTGTTAAAAAGGTTCACCAACACTGTATTAGGGATTACCTTAACAAATATGAACTTATCTATCCAGTCTTGTCATTAAGATGTCCATCAAGAATCCCCCTACCGTGCTTATAAATCCATTGGGCCAAGACAGAGACTTTTTAGCAATAACCCCACTCCCCCCCCCCTAGGAATATACAATGTTCCCAGAAATTATTTCATTAATTACTGTAACTTATTTGAATAGCTGCCCATCTACCAACGCACTCTTATGAACAAATAAAAGCAATCATAATCCATAATGTTAGAAATTGGCATAAAGAAGAAATAGCAATTGAGGCTTCTAAAAAAATATATCTCACAACAGACAGACCTGCATCTATATCACAACTCCATTAACATCCTGGCCCAGTGCCTGGGGGAATAGCTAGATTTTTATGGCATTTCAGAAAGCTGGCAGATAGGGCAGTCTATATCTCAGGAGGGAAGCTGTTCCATAAAACAACTGCCATGACAGAGAAGGCATGCTTCCGAGGACACTCCAAGTGACATTGCTTTACCAATGGGATTTGGAACATGCTCACTCTGGCATAGCCCCAAATCTCCTTTCAAGTAGAACTGTGATTCCAACTGGCCTTCAGCCCATAATACAATAGCTGGGCAACCACTATTCATTATACTAAAGATCTTTGGGTTTTTGGGTTTTTTTTCATTTTTTCGGACTAAGTTTTCCTTAGTCTGAGTGATTGGGAAAGTGTATAAGCATTACTATTTGTTTACACACATACATACACCCACACACCCTATATTATTCTCGATATAGCAAACGTTTGTTGTACTTTCTGCAGAGTTAAACAAATATTGATTCAGAAGTCTGGGGATAAATGTGTTATTTGAGACATGAAATCTGAAAGGACACTATTTCTTACTTTCACACCAGTTAGACCAATTTCATGTAATTATGAACTATAAAGTACATCACTTTATACACAGTTAACATGGTGGTTATTTGATTGTCTGGTTGTGATGTATGATGGTATTCTTGCTTGCTTGAACAACGGCTGTAGTAAAAATTCATTCATTCTGCTGATTTCCAATTTGGAGAAAGACTCATTCTTTCAGATTTCTTTAGAAAGAGGCCGGCTGACAGAAATTAATGAATCTTCTCATATATGCGAGGCTAATCTCTTGCTGAATTAATCTTATACATCTTTAATATGCAGTCTAATGTTTAACAATAAACCTGTGGTAAATATATTCTTGGAAAAATCTGAAAAATAACCCAGTGCTAAATTTCCAACTTAAGCAGAATTGAGACTGCTACTGGGCAGAAGTCATTAATAGTGAAAAAGTTGTTTCGATACAAAATGGGCAGCAAATAAATTTAATAAATAAATAAGCAGATGAGTTATAAACTCTACTTTGATCCCACCCTGACAAATTTTGGCAAACAATAGGATCATTCATAGTTGTTCCCCGTTTTCATTTTTTGCAGCTTGGTAACAGCTAAGTCCAAATTTCTGTTGTCCTGTCAAGCTTCCTAAAAGCTCATATTAGCAAGGATTCTGATCTACAAGTTATCTGGCAATCCTTCCTTCCTCTTAAAAGTATTGGGAGGGGGTATTGATTTCCAGTGAGCACACACAGTACATTGTCCTAGTCTTGGTGGGTTGGGAGTTAGAAGGATACAGATGTGTCAAGTGTTTCAGACTCAGTCTCTGCAACATCTCATTAAAGTCATTGACCTTTCAAGACCAAGACTACCATTCATGATCACCATTCATCAGGAACTGCAGGAGGGAATTAAAGTACGGAAAGCAAAGCAAATGTTTTTTAATAAACACAAAATTGTTGTCTTTAAAGTTGAAGTTTAGCTCCACAATCATCAATAAAGTGAACAGTATGGGGGTTTGCGCTCAGCATTTTATTATTTAGTCAGCAAACCATTATTATTAAAGCCATGATTTAGGAAATATAGTCCAGCTTCTGATGTAGCTACAACTTCTTTGTCATGGGAAGTTAAAGGCCAATGCATCTGGAACACACCAAGTTGGGGAATACTAGGGAACAAGGAAGTATGCAAGAGTTCTAAACTACAAGAATTTATTTTGCCATATAAAAATCTTTGAAGCAAGATGATTTTTTTAATATAACTCCCCTATCTGAGATTTACTTGATAACAATTCATGTCAGGAATGTCAACCTTTTAGATAAGTAAATGGACATAATTCTTGCTGCAAACAGATAAATTCTAACATGTCAACATTTCATTTATAAGCATGGCAGTTGCAAGACCAAACGCAGTTTGATTCCATTTCCTTTCATTTTGACATTTAAATCATATTTTTCAGAACACTCTTATTACATTAAACTAATTTGTGAGGCTATGTAAAGAGACGGTTTTCAGTGTGTGGGTAAATTAGGAATAATAGTTTACCTAGAAAGCATTCAAGCTAGATCAGTTTAAATATATATATTTTTGTGAATTATCTGTTGTAGTTGTTTTTCCTGGCCTTCATTCCAAATGTAATATTCTGCGGCTGTTATCTGTGGCATCTTTTCATGCACACCTCGCATTATAATCCTTCAGATTCAGTCAGGATCGACTCTCATAACACTCAGTTGGTTTATTCAATGGTTGTATGAATTGGAACAAATGAGAGATGTAGCTCGACACCAAGTTGGGGAAAACCAGATCAATGGAAACTGAGGAATTAGGGAGGGGGAAATGACAAATCTACGATGACAAACTAGTTTATCTGGGGAATCATGGCCCCATCTAGAATTAAAGAAAAAATATTTCTGATATAATAATCATCATCATCATCATAATAATCATCTTTATTGTCATTGTAATAGAATTGTAATAAAATTACAATGAAATTGGTTCGAGCGCTGTGCCAACATTTGCATCAAGTGGAATACAGACAGCAGTGACAGCCAAAACAGGAATCTCTCCAGGCAAACAAAATGGCCGACAAATGACAGTTGAAAATCTACTGTTAGTACACCAGTTATGAGAAGGTTTCCTCTTATTACCTCTTGCTGGAATTGAGCCCAAGTCCATAATACATTCTTTTCCAGATTCTAACTGCTTCCAGGAACCAGGAGAGAAACTGGACTGCATTTCCTGTTCAGCCTGAAGGCAAGATGGACTATTAAATATGATGCAGGATTCTGTAACTGCAGCACCAGCATCTTCTCAAAAAGAAGTTTCCCAAAAACCAAGAAGCTCTTATCCAAACCAGGCTAGTAAAATAGCAGCTTTAATTCATTATTTGATTAATTAAATGTTTATTCCACAATAATCACAGAATTTTCATTAGCTCACAAAAAATACTATAAAATAGAGGCCCATGAACAAAAGGGTGTTAATACCCTGGTATAAACATGGCTGAACAATGGTGGAGGTGGATGAATAGCCAATGGACGACATTCTGGATAACTGGCTTCATTACAAAAATCAGTACTTTTGAACTTCAGCACTACCCCTCCCCCAACTTGCCAAAAATAGGAGACCACTAGTTATTTTTCCCAACAAGATTGAAGTGCTCAGACTGACTCTACTGCGGAACGGAAGGCCTTGGTGCCATAAAGGACTTTACTGAAAGTGTTTTATCTCCTTCTGTATCCTGATCTTTCTATCCTCTCATCCATATCCAACCAACCAAATCATTCTGGCTATCTAAGAACGATGAAATATAAGATATTAGAAGTACAAATAAAAGAAACCAGGTTAAAATACTTAACTCCTCAATTAACACAGGACAAAACACACCAATGGGGGATCCACTAGCATCATGGGTTGCAACCAACTGCGTCTATCTCATTTCAGGAACTCCTCCCTGAGACCCCCTCCAGTACTCACTCAAGTAAAGATACCTTCCTTCTCATTCTTTTTTTAAATCAATCTAAGTGTAACACTTCCTTCCTTTCCTTTAGTTTTCCATTTTAACATTCCTATTTTTTCTCTCCCATTCCTCAACTTTCTGACTTCATTGGGAAATGGACCATATTCCGTCCCATGTTCCCGGGGCCTGTTCATAAACAATGGCTGATTCCTTTTGTAGAGCCCCTCACACAGAATAGGGCTGTCTGTCAGATGTCTCTTCCAGGAAGCAATGGCAACCAAATAGCATCTTCTGCCAAAGCATCTACTAAGCAAAGATAGACCAGCTTTTGGAAGGACCATGAGATCTATAGGTGACCCTAGAATTTTAGGTTGTGTAATTATGCTCTAAAAACTCCCTGATTTCGTATCTGGCATACGTTGATAAAGATTTTTACATAGTTAGTGAAAAGTGATTTCTTGAGATGTTCAGAATGATTGCTGATAAAGAGATATATAATGGGCTAAAAGTCCAAGTTGCATATTCAAAAAATCCAAGAAATGAATTCCATATTCTTATTAAACAGCCTGTTCCAGTTCTGTATGCCATTTAAGGAAAGTAGGCCAGGAGCTCTTTACCTATCCCTCCCCTTTGAGATCAAACGTGACTTTTAAGAAAAGTTTCAGATTCCACAATTCAATGCCCTTTTGCACCAGTTACACATACTAGGCACATATTTATTTTTTAGCTTAAAAAGGAAATCTTGTATTTTTGACTTATGCTGATTACATTGTTATGATTAATAAAACAGTTGCAAAATCTTTTCAAATATGCTGTTTGTGTTTTGCTAGGAAATATATCCAAGGGCAAGGATTTAAACTGACAATCTGTTCCCACAGACAAAATATGTTGCTAATCTTTATTGGAATGTTTCCCTAATATGAAGAATAATTTATTTTCTTGATAGCAAGCTTCTTGAAACTATTAGAACTTATTCTCGATGATAAAGAGCAGGAGGCATCACCAATGGGTTGTCACAGCCAATTGGTCCAGACTGAGAGGAAAGACTTTAAAAAGGTTTTTAAAAAATAAACTTTTCCACACAACTAAATTCAATTACGGTCAGTGTGACTTAATCCCCATACCAATGAAAATAAGATTGCATTATGAGCAACCTTGATCCCTGCAATAATCACAGATAAGCACCAAGTACATTGTTTCCCCCACAGCAGAAAAGGTGGTGTACATATTCTAAACTTACAACTTTCATTATACATTCCAGAGATAAGGGAGCTATTTGATTGAAGCATATACACAGGCAATTACATGGTTTAAACAAGCCTATCTACATTTTAGCTGAAATGAAAAAAGTAACCTCTAATTACCTAACGAAGAAATTGCCATATAAAAAATGCCAAGCATATAACCTGACAACACAGCCCTAATTAGTTTCTTAAGTGGGTTAATTCTTACTATGTAAGAGGGTATATTTTCATGGAACCAAAAGCACCATACCAATAGTGTTCAGCAAAAGACTGGCTGTTGTGTTTTTCTAGTACAGTAAGCAGTCACATGGAAATTCATATATAAAAATGCCTATTACATTTCACAAAAACTGCTCGTTAAGAAAGCATGCCTCATTTTAAAAGTTTAGTAAGTTTTAAAGGATCATAGACATAGAGAAGGGAGATACTCTATAATACTTTGTAGCCCATGGGCAAAATATAGCCTCAAGGCCTCACATAGCTGCAACCCTTTACATATTCCATGGATAGAAATCATTGGCCGTGATATCTGCCAATTTGCAGAATTTCATGCATACTGGATTTTGGTAATTTCCTTGAAGGCATGGACTAGAGAAGTTGTAAAATGCATCGCTATACTAGTGTTTAGACGAGGCAACTTCTTAACAATGGTCTTCCAAAAAGAGATGAATTGCTGTTCTTTTTGCCTGAAAAGCTACAGTGAAGTGTTTCACAAATGGGCTGGCAAAAGTATCAAGAAATAGGGGATTAATTTTACAAGAGTTAATTTTTTAGCCAATCTGAAAGCAAGAGGCAGAGTCCCCAAAGGTTCTCAAGGATGTGCTTTAAGCAGCATTGCTTGAAACTAGATAAACATAACCACATACGCTTGTTTTTCAGGCAAGGTCCTAGTTTTACTTGTAAGCTTTTACATCTGTCAGGAATGTGAGGGGAAAAAACATACAAATATCATGTCAGCAACTGCATTCTGAAATTTGGGCATTATTAGAAGTACCTGTAGCCAACACTTGGGCAAAAACGTCATTACATTCCCTTCTTTCATATTACAAATTACAATTTAATCAGGACTTTAGTAGAAGTTACATCCAAACCCTGCACGGGTTTTCACATGACCTTGAGCCTTCAGCTATACATACTTCTGCTCTACTAAATCTGAGAAATTCAATGATGGAATAATTCATTAAAAGAGTGTACTTTATAAGTAGAATAAGTCAGGAAAGCTACTGATTAGCAGCACTTCAGGTTCAAGGACTTACAACTCTACAATATGAGTTTAATATTATACTGCCACTAAAATGTTAAATAATGTGAAAGATCGAAACGAGAAATCTAGATGCAGTCAAGGATTGTATATTGTGGGAGTAAGCAAGGCCACAACTATGTTGGAGCCTATTCAAATAATCACAGAAAAATTGGAACACACTGACTCATAATATTTATAGTCTTTGTTATCTATCTAGCAACTTCTAAATACACAAACTTCTAGTAACACAATGTGGGTAAATAGATGAGCTTAAATGTGACTGAGATGGATGACCTCTAAATTTGATATATAAAAATTATTATTACAGAAAAGCACAAAATTATTATTACAGAAAAGCACAAGGGTAAAGTTTTTAGGATTTTAAATGGTTTTAGGATTTTAGCACAGGGTATTGGGGTTTAATTTATTTTTAGTACTATTTATTGTCATGTGTGTCTTTTATTCTATTTTAACTTCCTGTGCACCGCCCCGAGTCCCTTTGGGGAGCGTGGGGCGGTTTATAAATTTAATAAATTGAATTGAATTGAATTGAATTAGTATAAAAGATTTGGTGGAATGTTACATGATTGGACTAAAAAAGTGAAGAATACAAGAATACAATTTGTTCAAATTGAACAGAAGCAATAGAAATGTATTTAGTGGAATGGAATATTTGGATTAAAGTAAGCGGAACAAGAAATACAAAAATAGTACTATTATATGTATCTAGTGTTTTATAAACCATAGGGAAAAAATGAAGAAGATACTTTTTAAAATACATTGTAGATCTTGCAATAAGACAAGGAGAAATACAAGAAACAGGGGATTTAATTACTTTGACATCTGTTAGGAGACAAATTCTGCCAAACTGGGTTCTTCCATTAAATTCTTAGCTTATGCTGATGGCAAATTTCTTCTTCTACATGTTTGGTTTTGGGTTTTTTTCTCCTCTTTCAAAGTAATTAATTTATAAAAGACCCAGATGTTGTTCATTTTCTTTATTTTTAACAGCGAGTTTTTCACATTATGGCTTCATGCTAAGCCATAATGTGTCTTGTTTTGTTTTTGACTTAGTGTGTTGTGTGGTCCGCGAACCTTGGTTTACGTATTAGAAATATCGTGCAAAAACAGTGTGATGTGTGAGCCCAGTTAAGCTCTCCCACGTAAACTCCTCCAAGTTTAAAAAAAAAACTGTCATAAAAACTAATAAAATAAACATTAGAATTAAATATTCTGTACAAGTCTTTAAAATGACCTACCCCCTGACCTACGGACAATCACGGACCTGCGCCTTTTCCGTCGGGCCTTGAAGACTTATTTATTTCATGCGGCCGGCCTCGCATAGTTTTTAACTGGCATAGTTTTAAATGGTATAGTTTTGAATGGTTTTTTAGCAGGGATTTTAACAAGGTGTTAAGACAGGCTATTTATCATTTAATGTATTTTTAAAGGTTTCTATGTTTTTTACTTGTGATTTTATTGTTGCCTGTACACCGCCCTGAGTCTTGGAAGGGAGAAGAGCGGTATAGAAATTTAAACAATAAATAAATAAAAATAATAATAAATAAAAGCATTTTAGTTCTATTTTAAGAAACAATGCTTTGGCTTATAAACATGCCTTCATTTTCCCTGAAATAATACCCAACATTTTCTTTTTCTTTTCAACAAAATATACAAAATTGAAAAGTCAGAAAGATGTTGATATACAAAATAGGTCATTCATGTCAAATAAGATTATTTGACATTATTTGACAAAATGATAAGAAATATTTTCTTACCATAATTAACTGAAGTTTTTTATATTTGCAAGGGACCAAACTTGTGAAGACTGAATGTCAATTTCTAAATCACATGTATGCCAAAACAACTCACTACACCTCTCCATACTTTTCTCTCCTTGAAAATTTTTTGCTTGCACCACTTCTGTAGAAAACTTCTTATTTTGCCCTTTGTCTTTAAATGTGTCACCTCTTTTTCTCCCAAAATATCATTAACTCCATTCAACCATGACTTTAGGCTTCCCATTCCTAGTCAGCTCACTCATTTGTTCTTCATACTTTATTTTATAACTTGAACTTCATTTATTCTTTCCATATGACCAAATCACTACAAAGCAATTTATTGTTATTTCACTTTTTCTTCAATCCACATTTATTCAAGATTCCTTCATTTGTTATGATTGTTATGTTAACTCTTCTCATTTTCCCACACATATATTTTAAAACTGACAATTCCCAGCCAATTTTACTTACTTTTACATAATCCCAGACATATGTAACTCTTTGTTTCATGTAACATATAATGAAGCATGTTGTTACACACAGAATTTTGCTTCTTTGTTAAACATCCATTATTTGCAACAGATTTCTTACTATCTGCAATATTTATACCAGCATTTTCACATCTGTGCCCTCTGCACAGTCACTCATGCACTCGTGACATCCCGACTGGACTACTGCAATGCTCTCTACATGGGGCTCCCCTTGAGGTGCAGACTGCAGCTTGTCCAGAATGCAGCCGCGCGGGTAGTTATGGGAACCTCCAGGTTTTCCCATATAACACCGCTCCTGCGTGAGCTGCATTGGCTGCCTGTCATCTTTCGGGTGCGCTTTAAAGTGTTGGTTATCATCTTCAAAGCGCTCCATGGCACGGGACCTAGCTATCTGCGGGATCGTATCCTGCCCCATACATTCCGGCGGCCGATTCGCTCCCACAAAGAGGGACTTCTCCGGGTGCCGTCCACTAGGCTATGCCAGCGGGCGACACCCAGGGGAAGGGCCTAATCTGTGGCGGGCACGACCCTCTGGAACGACCTTCCCCCCAAAAATTTGAGTGCATGCGCTAAAATAAGCCCTCCCCGAAAAGTAAGATCTCCCTGAAAACATTGCAACACAACAGCAGCCATGAGGTGATCACGCTCGCCGCCTCCTGCATCTCAAAAATAATAAGACCTCCCCGAAAAGGACCTCCCCGAGAGGGGAGACTTGTTTGTTATATATTTGCTGCTAATCTTCTGAGTTTTTAACTCGGCATCATTCATCTTCCTCGACTTACAGCTATTCATTTAACAATGCTTCCAAGTTACAACAGAGCTAGCTTTAAAAAAAAGTACTGGTAACTTACAACCAGCATTCATTATACATTTATTCATAAATTCATGGAGCAACCATATTGCGTTTTATTCTCCACAATTGCTAATTGTAATTTGCATTATTTTAAATGGGACATAGGATAAGAGGAAACAAGCAGGAGGCTTTAACCTATGTTGGATCCTGGCATACATTTGATCTTATCCAGTAGAATCACTTTTATGTCATTACTTGCTCTAGAGATTTACCTTACCTCTACTTAATTCTAGAAGCTGTTTCGGTGCGTGAAATTGTCCCTTATAATAATAGGAAGTCTGAAGAATTTTTAGAATACCCTTCCCCACATCTGTGTCCTCTGGCAAAGAAAGATTGTGCAATCTCCTATTCTTGCCACAAATGTCCAGATCTTAATAGAAACAGATAGCTGCTTTCATTCTCACCCAAGCTACCAAACAAAGAACTAAATAGGTCTACTATAAAGTACAATCAGGACTAAGCAGCTAAATCTTACAATTTGGTAACATCAAAGCTTTATTTCTCATTTCCACTTTAGCGGGTCTGTATATCTACTGACACACAGAGGAAAAGATAAGCAGGGAAAATAAATCACAGAAGGCTGTGAATAGAATACAGCTTACTAAATGCAGAGCCATACAATAACTATACAAGTAAATACAGTATATCCTCAATTTTAATAAGAGATGCTTCTGCATCTTCTGCCTGTCTGCCTGGGTTGGAAAACTGGAGCATGAGAGCTGCATGGAATGCCTGGTCTCAAGTTTGTACTTCCCAAGCTCTTTCTTCCTCTCTCAATCTTATCCACACCACGGTTGCTAAAAACTAAGTACAGTTTTCTAGCGTTCCGAAGTACCGTGTTTCCCTGAAAATAAGACAGGGTCTTATTTTCTTTTGACCCCCAAAATAAGCGCTTGGCCTTTTCGGGGAGGTCTTATTATTTTTGAGGTGCAGGAGGCGGCGAGCGTGATCACCTCATGGCTGCTGTTGTGTTGCAATGTTTTCAGGGAGAGCTTATTTTGGGGGAAGGCTTATTTTAGCACATGCACTCAAACGCCCAATTGGGCTTATTATCTGGGGAGGCCTTATTTTCAGGGAAACGGGGTAGTAAACACAAAATAAATGTATTATTCATAAATCAATATGAATGTCAATATAATTTTTAAAATGATGGGCAAAGGATCAATCCTTGCTTTCAATTTAGAAACTTCTAGTGTCACTACATGAACCATTCCCCTCTCAAATGACAATGGGCCTTTGAAAAAAATGCCAAATTCTCAAAGGCTAAAAGGTTGCTCATTCCTAGTTTAGACTTACACTACAGATTGCTTGTGAATTGAAATTATGGTGTAAAATGCATAAACATTTCTAAGATCACGGCATGTATTAAAATAGCAGAACCTCACAAACTTCGTAGACATGGCACAATAGGAAAAAGGAAGAGAAAGAAAGATCAACATTACCATAATGCCTTTTCTAACAGGCATGTGATTTGGCATCTCACTTGTCTCCATTGGCAGAAAATTACTACAGGTTAGTAGTCAGTCCTCAGCTTACATTTTAATTTGGCTTTACTTTCTAGATTCAGACTCCAGTCAAATAATTTTTATCACCTCTGCTCAGTGCTAATAAACCATGTCACTTATAGCTGCCAGCTCTGAAAGGCAAAGAAGATGATCCATAGCAGATTATCACTTGAATGAAGGCCCAATTATATTGCTGCGTAAGTGCAAAGTCGCTTCAATGATGGCTGTAAAGGTAATGAATGGGAGAAGGCTGATTCTTCTCTTCCTTCTTCAATTTCTGAGGAAAGAGGAGGCACTGACAGAAAGGAATGGCACTTTCACACTTTATTAGTTGCCATATTACGGATACACGACAAGCTTCATTCTGCCCATTTATTTAGGTGCTTCTCCAATACATTAGGTTTAATTAAGAATAAATAAATGGCTCTGATCCCTCAGAAAAGAAAGGGCACATAAGAAACATTCCCGTATGTGGAAACAGTTTTTGGCATAACAAAGCAAATCATTTTTGTGTGTGTGTGTAGCTCCTGATTTCTTTCAACTTCAGGTTTCTGCGTCTCTTCAAAAATAGAAAATTTTCATATGAAGTATCTTGTTTATGTATCTGGCCTAGCAACTTTAACTAATTTAGGAAAGTGTCTGAACTAAATTTTTTAATAATAATAATAATAACAACAACAACAACAACAACAACAACAACAATAATAATATAAGCTACAAGGCTTCTATATAGAAATCTATCAATGTCAAAGCTTTTTTAACACAGAAAAAATGAAGCAATTACCACCATTTAACTTCATTTCAAATCTGAGCTACAAATATTCTCCTTTATGGGTATCTTTTAAAAAAAGTTTAACAGTTTCTTACTTAATAAAAAGAGGAAAACATAATAATAGTGATGGAAATTGTATTTCTTTCACTTTCTTGTTAAAGCACTTTTTATGTTTTTCCCTCTATTCTCTTTGACTCTGAATGTAGATAGCTCCTTCAGATGTCTAATATAATTTTAAAAAGTTACAGATATCCTATCAATGATCTGGAACACATTATTTTAATGCATACATTTCTGGCCTTTGGCTAAAATCAATGTATTGTAGCCTGCTACTTTTACTGCTGTCAATGAAAAAAATTCTTTTTTTATGATTTACACTCCTTCCCCACCCACATCTAATTACACAATCCAATTTCCAGATATTTTTACTCTTCTGTTATGGTGGTCATTCTTTAACAATTTGGAGACATACTTAATGAATTTCTTTCATCACTAATTTAAGTAAGATAAGAATGAGAAGTCACAGATTGCACTGTTGTTCTTTAACTCAGAAATTGAGAAGTGTCATTTGAATGGACTGCATTCATTGGTTAGTGAGTAAGTCCCAGATTTGAAAACAACCCCCCTTCCCAGCTTCTTTATTTAATGCTAGAAACGTGTGCCAGTCAGCAAAGACAAATCTGACCTAAATGGACTAGTGGTACAATTCAGCATAATACTGGTTGTCCTTGACTTACGACCACAGTTGAACCAAAATTTTATGTTATTAATTGAGACATTTCTTAAGAGAATTTTGCCCTATTTATGACCTTTCTTGCCACAGTTGTTAAGTGAATCACTGCTGTTGTTAAGTTAGCAACCTGGTTGTTAAGTGAATGTGGCTTCCCCATTGATTTTGCTTGTCAGAATGTCACAAAAGGAGATCACGTGACTCCCATGACACAGCAACTATCCTAAGTATGAACCAGTTGCCACGCCTCTGAATTTCGATCACATGATCATGGGGATGCTGCAAAGGTCATAACTGTGAAAAATGGTCCTAGTCACATTTTTTAGTGACATTGTAATTTTGAGCAGTGACTAAATGAAGTGTTGTAAGTCGAGGACTACCTGTATAGCTTTCCATGAAGGCATGCAGTAGCCTTATTCAATTGCTTTAAAATATTTGTGGATGCTTCCAGAAGAAAATGTTATGGTGCAATCACCTTGACATGCACAACTGATTAAATGACTTAACTTCAAACATTTGACTTCTTCCTCTATTTTTATCCTTTTCCTCTTCTTACTACATCTAGGTCTCCATATATATATTTATACCTATCTATAAAAATTGCACAATTCTTATACAATTCATATTGACAGATATCAATAAGATGCATTTCCCTTAAGGAAAGCTGTTATTGGACACCACCAAAGTCACCTTTAATGGGCAGACCTATGAATCTTATTAATAAATAATAAATAACAGAATTGTGCCAACTCATGCATGACATTGCAACCCACTACATTCAATGGGTTTCTTTGGGGATACATATACATAGCCTCACATTATTAAATACTCAGATTTGTGTCCTACTCTGACTAAAAGGGTTTATTCTTAGAGAAGAAAGTATAAGATTGAAGCCTTAAAAACAACAAAAATATGATTATTCACTCATTACTAACTGTGTAAAGAATACAAAATTAATTTGTCTCATGAGAAAGGAAACTATAATAAAAACAAACATTAAAGTACTTTTAATTAAGCAACAACTATATTAGTAATTGGAACAACACTGAAAGCATCTCCTCTCCAAAGGAGTGTGTATAGACATTTCACTAGCATGCATGACCTCTTGACTTTTAACTTCCCAAGTCAGATTCTCTGCATACTCTTCCAATAAGATCTGGATCATGTTTAAATAAGTAAATTATTCTTAAGCTAGAACTGTCAGTCTACAAATTTCTTACCACATACTTGGATTAATTTATTTCTGTTGGTTTTTAAGATGTTTAAAAAAAAATCTTTAAAAAAGCAAGTACAGTCACATTGCATTTTTTAGTAATTAAATACATTTATGTCAGAGAAAATTAAAACTGAATTGAATGGAATTGATCCAGTTCAACTTTTGTTTATTTGTAAATAATCACAACTGGTGGTGAACATGACCATTTGTAGTAGAGAACATCATCTCATCATCTGAGTGATTCATCATTTCTTTAGAAGATTTACAGCATGTATTGTGTAGTGGCAGAATTATGTTTGTCCACCATTCATCCACAATGCTTCAAACTTCTGGGTAGTGGAGAAATTGAGTGGTTAATAGAAGCTTCAATCACTAAATGAATTATAGTGGCAAATAATTATTTTAAGGATAGGATGCTCAAAAAGAAACTATTGGCATTTTAGTTATATAATATTGCCTCTGTTAGCAACTCTGGGTTCAGAACCAGTGTTACAACTCTGGTCCCGTAACCAGTGTTAGGGGTAATAAACACCCCTGTTTGAAAATAGATGCGGTATAGTGTAATACACCGGACAGTAAAGAGATACGTTGCTTTAACAACACACAAACTCTAAAACAGTGATAGTAAGAAAATAAATAGTCTTTACTTTGTAGCAACTAAAATACTTCTTCTGACCAGTGATACTAACTTCTCAAACAATAACAGTCCTTCACCAAACACAGAGTTATCTTACAGTGATGCAAAACAAATGCTTCTTCTTTCTTCAGTCTTCAGCGGCAAACAGTAAACACAGGAATCAAAGGAATCGAAAAGGGAATGAACTGTGTTTCTGAGCTTCCTTATATGGTAGAGCTGAGAAGCACAGCCAATCAGAATTCAACATAGTTCTTAAAGCTACATATACTCGTTAAGAATACTGGCTTATATATATTGTCAACCCAACATAAGGATAAATATCCTAACAGCCTCATAGAGAATCCCTTTAAAAAGCATTACAAAATGAAACAAATATTTTACCAAAAAATAAAAAAGCATCAGAAAATAATATTTTGGTAATTATCTTTAGCCACATATTAAGTCTATAGCAGTCATGGTACTGTGCATTCAGTCTGCTGCATCTGTAGGTTAAAATAAAATAATTCATCCACACCTGCAAGTATTTGATGCTATTGTTATATAGACATATGAACTAGCCTTCAAATCATTGAAATACTGTTTTTTTCTGTTCAGTCAAAAGAAACGTGCTTTCTATTCTCACCATAGAATTCTAAAACCAGAATCTTTTATATGCTCTAATGAATCAATCTCTTTTTTTTCTCTTTTCAGTCTCTCTCGTTTACTGTCATAAAAAACTTATAAATTGTGGCTCTATGGCAGGAGATGATCCAGACACCATTAATTTGGCCATCCATGCTTGTCACTAAGAGCTTTATCGAAAACATCATTCTGACATTAAATTATAGCCTGGCACTGTCTACATCTTTTGATGTGGTATGGCTAGGATTTATACATCTGTTTTCAAGCAAGAGAGTTTATGAAATATCAAGGTCTCCATTTGCCAATCCCTGTAACGCTTAGATATGTATTGCCACTTAAATCCAAGCACGACTGCTTTAGAATGGCAGTTATGCTCCTAAGAGGATTCATTTAACATTGTAAAGATTTTAAAAAAAAAGATATATAGCATAATTTTCATTTTGTTATTAAGCCAATAGTGTAGTTAAAGACATCTATTCCCTCGGTAACAATAACAGCTAGTGGAACATGAGGTTCTTTGGGAGCTCCACAGTAACAGCTTTTCTGTTCAATTTTAGAGAAAAGCTGTTCAAAACCTCATTCCATATTCATAAGAGTTTAAAATTGAAGCTTTTGAAATTGAAATTATTTATTTTGATGAAAACTGAAAACAGAGTCTTAATATTATTTGCAAATTAATCTTTCTCTGATAGTGAGATGAGCAACGTATAAATTAAATAAAAAATGTTGGTTAGTTTACACTTATTTGTGCAAAGTACAATAAAAAGATTAGCTTTTCAACATGGAAATGTGGATCCTTCTTATTTTATGTGATTATCACTTACCTAAGGTGACCAGGTGTCCCGCTTCTGGCAGGACATTGCCGGGTTTTGAAAATTTGTCCCGTATCCCGCCACATTTTTTAAAAGTCCCGCAGCGGCGGTAGATTGAGCGGCCGGCCGGGAAATGGCTGGGTGGGGCTCGGCGGTAGGAAGGGGCTTCGTCCCCTCGGCAAAGAGAGTGGGAGACCTGCGCCGAAAGGCCTGAAAGATGCGGGGTGTGGAGCTATGGGGTGGGCATGGCTTTGGGCTTTTTGCCCCCGAAGCGCCGAGGTGAGTCTCTGGAGGGAAGGAGAGTGAAAGCCGGGCGGGCGGAGGAAACAGAGGAAGGGGAGAGCGAGGAGTTTCTCCAGGCGGTGTGGGGGGGAAGGCGGGGGGGAGAAGCCCCCCTTGAGCCAGGCTGGAGCGCTGGAGGGACAGGGGGTGGGGGGTGCTCAGGACGCAGAGGCTTTTCTCCCCTGGAGGAAGGCAAAGTTGTGAGGCGAGGCGGTGGCAGAGCAGTCCAGAGAAGCAGGTGGCGAGGCGTCCTGGCCGAGGACGGGGAGAGCACGATCCCTTCCTCGGCCACCCGCTTCTCTGGACTGCTCTGCCACTGCCTCACCTCACCCCTTTGCCTTCCTCCAGGGGAGAAAAGCCTCTGCGTTCTCTCCTGCCTGCCCCTGCAGGGCCCCATTTAAAGGCGGTGCTGGGCCGGGCCGGCAGTACTAAGAGCGGATGAGGAGAAGGCGGCAGCGGGCGCACGCCCTGACACCCAGGAACACACACCCGCCCTGATGCCCTCTGCGCAGGCGCGTGCGCCGCACTGGAGCACGGCGCCCGCCCGCCCGCCAGTGTCCCGCTTTGGGATACCGAAAAACTGGTCACCTTACACTTACCCCAACTATTAAAAAACACCAAATCATCTTAAGAGTCAAGGCTGATTCCTAGCAGTTATCCCAACAGTAAAAGAAAGGACATATTCTCTCTGCTGACATATTCTGAAATGATCTTAGAGAAGAAGGACTCAGGTTTGCCTGTCATTGGCAGCCACGGGCCCAGGCCTTCGGTTGTTAGCCACCCCTCTAGCCTCCTGCCTGAGTCCTTCTATTGCCCGTGCCACGTCTTCTGTTTTCCAAAGCTGCTGCTGTCAAGCCAGGTGTGTGTGTGGGGGGGGAGATTTCTGGCGCTCAGGAGGCGGGCCGCTCCCACAGCCTAGGCTGTTAGGCCTTGTTCGGGCGAAATTTATTAATTAATTCCTCTGCCTTGTATCAGTCATGCCACTTGTTTAATTAAACACATATTATAGTATACGTATTCTTCTTTTTTTCAGAATCTAATACTCCTGCACACTGACATACATTCTCGTGCTCGAGAAACAGAAACTGGGAGGAGCCTGTGCAGACATCTTCACATGGTTCAAAAGTCAGCAAACGCAAAAAGAAGAAATAATTCCTATTCACCTCAGGTGTGTTTCCAAGATCGTCATCTGTGGAAGTATTTTTATGAATGCAGTATTTTATTTCATTTTTTTATAAAGCCTCATTTCCTCTTTTTGCTTTTTTTGCCGAGCCTGATTTTTTCCTGGCTATAACAATAGCTCAGCTGTTTTATAACTTTGTACTTATTAGAATCTATACCCATGATGGTGAACCTATGGCACATGTGCCAGAGGTGGCACGCAGAGCCCCTCTGTGGACGTGTGCATCATTACCAGCTGTTCTTCTGTTTCCGGCATGCATGGTTTCCAGCTGGTCTTTGTGGGCACCAGAGCACTGGAAAATAGCCTGAAAACATCCAAAAACTGCCTGAAAATGACTCAAAAACCAGCCTGAAAATAGCCCCTAAAACAGAGGCACAGACACACCATTCACTCAGACATGGACACACGTTCTGGTTTGGGCACTTAGTACCGAAAAGGTTCGTCATCACTGATCTATACTATTGAAGGAAGACACATTCTAATCCTCTCATAGTCCTTTTGTTTTCTTTATGGCTCACCCCTTTTGTGACTATGATTAAATTATATCGGTTCAAAAAGGTCCATAAATCACCTTGCTATTTTCCGCAAGAAAGCAAATAAAAAACTTTATTCTTACTTCCTTACAATTAATTTAACTACCTTCATTCACAGATGCATGATCAGTATTTCAAATCCCTTTTTCTCTTAATACTGTCAGCCTCCGCTTTGTTGCTTGCTTCGGCTGCCATTGAAACAGGGAGGGAGTATTGGTCCTGACAAATACTTTTCATTAAAAGTTTGGAGGTGAGACTCCTCTCCAGCCAATGTTACTCCCATTCTTCCCATGATTGTAAAGAAGAGGGAAGGGGACTTATTTTTAATTGCTTCTAAAATTTAACTGTCATAGGTTTCAGAAGGGCTTCGCTTTTCTTTTTCAAATATAGCAAGTACTCATCCATCCTTTATGGAAGATCAAGTGACAGCCGTGGCCAAGAGGGCGTTTTACCAGGTTCGCCTGGTTCGCCAGTTGCGCCCCCTATTGGATCGGGACGCCCTCCGCACAGTCACTCATGCTCTCGTGACATCCCGACTGGACTATTGTAACTCTCTCTACATGGGGCTCCCCTTGAGGTGCACTCGGAGACTTCAGCTAGTCCAGAATGCAGCCGCGCGAGCAATTATGGGAACCTCAAGGTTTACCCATGTAACACCGCTCTTGCGCGAGCTGCACTGGCTGCCTGTCGTCTTCCGGGTGCGCTTCAAGGTTCTAGTTATCATCTTTAAAGCGCTCCATGGCTCGGGACCTAGCTATTTGCGGGATCGGATCCTGCCTCATACATCCACACGGCCTATTCGCTCACACAGAGAGGGACTTCTCCGGGTGCCGTCCACTAGACTTTGTCAGCGGGCGACGCCCAGGGGAAGGGCTCTCTCTGTGGCGGGCCCAGCCCTTTGGAACGACCTTCCCCCCGACATTAGAACTACCACGGACCTCCGCTCCTTCCGTCTAATAACTAAAAACATATCTGTTCTGCTTGGCCGGCCTAGGGTAGTCTCCCTTCTATGGGATTGTTAATAATTTTAGATGGGGATTTTAGTAATTTTTAACTGGGAATTTTTAGCGCAGGGATATCATTTAATCTGTTTTTATTATGTATGTATATTTATTGTTTTATTTGCCCTGTGCACCGCTTCAAGTCCCTTCGGGGAGAGGGAGCGGTCAACAAATTAAATTTATTATTATTATTAGAAAAGAAAGGAAAGCACTACAAATGTAAAGAAATTCAAGAGTTTCTGCTTTTCATACCTTCAAACTGCCAATGTTTATCTCTGTAAGTACAATCCCATATGCAACTAAAAGCATGACCTGATTGTAACTTGACCTTTGAATTTGTGAATAACTCCTACCCATTTCTATCCAACTCAAATATAGATAAATCAGTTTACCATAATTTAAGATCTTCTTGTATCTAGTTGTCCTATCAATGGCCTTCAGCAAAGGCCTTCTCCAAGCAAACCATTTCTAAGAAATGGCAGGCTATCGACTAACAGGATTTCTGTAAGAGTTTCTTCACCTTCTATGGACAAGAGAGGCTCTTCCCTACAGCTGGTGTTGTGAGGAGTAGGATTTGGGCACACATCCTTGCTACCTCCAGATGCATTTGTTGGTTCTCTTAGCCACCCCACGCCACCCCCATTATGTAGCATTTTAATAACAACAATTTTCCATCATCCCAAAAAGGACCTTTTTACTTTTGTGAACATCATTATGCTTCTTCTAATAAAACGCAAATTGCAGAAATTGACTAACATATTCCTTAATTACTGATGGCCATGATTTTCTGCTTTTTTGCCCGCTTGCTTCAATTTTCCTATTTCTTCCCACGTCTTATTTCTGGCTTTCCACTTATTCTCCTCTTTTCTCTTTAACTCTCCTAACCAATTCTACTGATAACTTCTTCAAAATGATAATTACTTTGATTCTAAGTAGAAGACTAAATTATTCCTCAGATTCTCCAAATGAAAGTTATTCTTCTTTCTGTATGCCGAGTATAATAGTAGTTTGAAAAGTACATAAAACAAGTCCAATGTTAAACTGATAACACTGAACTGGAATTTAAGATAATGCGAACAATATAAAATCAAAGATTTAATATGAGTGTTAGCAACTGAAGGTTTTCATCAAAATAAAGCCTCCTAACAAGTATCCTTAGTTGCTAAAACTAGAGCAGAAAGAAATGAGGAAACAAGGTTTCTATGGCAACAAGACTTGCCAGAAAGCCATTTAAAGGGTGGAGGTTGAGATGCTGGCATACCGATCATCACTTATATTTCAAAAAGTCCTCCAGGAAAACAAGATTTAAGATGTATCCAATTCAGTTAAGCAGAAGTTTAAAAGATAACAAGAGGTTTCCACAGCTGTGATAAACCATAATCATCATATCATACCTAAGACAGCAGAAATGTTCCCCACCCCCACCCTCAGGGAACATATACAGATCTGAAACCCAAAAAATGATTCTAAAAACTTGGTTTTCAATTTTGGCATGGAAAACCAAACTGAGATCAATCAAAAGGACAAAACAATAATAGCATATCTGCATGAGCCATCCATTTCATAAGCATAAATTCACAGCCCAACCAACCCAAGCCAAACTGAGAGAACCAAAGAACTAAAAGAAATAGAATTTACATGCAGTTGTACAAACAGAACGGTTTTCATGACATATCATTTACCATTTGCAACATGCTATAGCCTAACTCAAAACTCCAAAAATTGCAGCAATAATCACTATACTAGCTGCTAACTGGAAATTACAGCAATCATTTCAGAATAATATTGATAATGCTGATCTAACATAGTTCTGATCTATTTTCCCACTACTCTCTTTTGAGTTATTATTTCAACCTTGTTGGGAAGAAACGTTTTAACAAACCTAACTCCAAATAAAAAACAGTGTGAGATAAGTCTTGGCAGCCACTCAGAAAGTATATTTACCATACCCACCTGTGCAATACGAAAGACCCCAAAAAAAAAAAAATCAGGGAAAGAAAAAGAAGTGAAGGGAAAGAAGAATTATCTCTATTCTGCTGACTCTTAAAAATTATTCAAAAAGCAACAGTGCAGAGACCTAGTTTTGTGATGTTTCTTAAACAATAAAATATGTTGCATTTCCCCAAAACATTAAGATATTTGAAAAGATAATGCCCAAATCCAAGAAAAGTGTCTATAGATTGATCAAGGTGTTGATCACCATCTTTAAAGCGCTCCATGGCACGGGGCCTAGCTATTTGCGTGACCGCCTCCTACCTCATACATCCCTTCGGGTACCGTCAGCTGGGCAATGCCGGCTGGCAACGCCCAGGGGAAGGGCCTTCTCTGTGGTGGGCCCTGCCCTCTGGAACGGACCCTGCCCTCTGGAACAAGCTGCCCCCCGCTCTCAGGAACATCACAGACCTCCGCCTCTTCCGTCAACATTTAAAGACACACTTCTTTTGGTTAGCTGGCCTGGCTTAATTCCCCGAGATTATTTTACCGACTGTTTTAAATCAAATTAAGTTTTAACAATTGGGTTTTACATTGTTTTTAGCACAGGGTACAGTTTAATTTAATAAGATTTTATCGATTATTTATAATGTATTTATTCTTTCTGATATATGTTTATATTCATGTTTTTAGTTTCCTGTGCACCGCCCCGAGTCCCTTTTTGGGAGAGTGGCGCGGTATAGTTCAATAAAATGAAAAAAAAAAAAGAGATTTGGGATCGATTCAGTTTCACTAATCAAACAAGAGTCGTATTCTATTGATCAATAAAAATCAATAAGCCTCTTCTTAGATATTTCATTCAAGTAATTTTTTTAAATCACTATGAGATTTAACAATAAAATTCACAGAAAATGTGGTCTTTGAAATAAAATGTTCCCACTGCCTTCCTTTATAAATAAATTCATTTTTAAAGAAATCTGTAATTTTTCATATTTACTACAACAAAAGACCACATATTAAAACAGGCTCGGTATTATATCAATTCTGTCTCTTTAACAGATGTCATTGATGACATATTTATCATCAATGTAATAAATGTCTGGGAAGATAAGGAGAATTATTAAAATATTTTTGTTTCAGTATTTATCTAGGCACTCGAGCACTTGATTTTCCCTAGTGCTGAACTTGCCAAATTACTTATATTTATTAGTTTAACAACGTAAGTATCATATGACTCTAAAGCAAATTAGCCTGGGACATATTACAACAATGTAATCAATGTTTCACAAGCAATAACATATATTAAATAACATGAAACACTAAAAGCATTATAAAGTATGCCTTCACCAATTGGTAAACTGGCAAGTATATTTGTGGATCTTTAAAGGGAATACATTACTGATAGTTAACAAATTATCTGTCCTCTCAAGAAGTCTTCTTAAATATAAAATGCACAACCTGAAAACACTACAAAATGTACCCCCTGCTTGTATCTAGGAATGCCAAAAATATTTCCTCTTTTAAAGAGTAGCACAACTAAGCCAGCTGACTGTTGATTTGATCTACTTCAGCCTTGCTGGAAACGCTTTCAAGGAGAGTTTCTACTTCAATGCTTTCAACATGCTTCCCTGAACATTTCTTATAAAATGCATAAAACCATAAATTTACGTTTCAAGGTTTATGACACATGTCAAGGGCCAAAATGGTTGAATTAATATATGAGAAAATATAAACAAGATATCCAACTTTCTGAGAGTTTACACCACATGGCTCATTAGATATAAGTTCATCTCTAAATAGATTAGTGAAAAACCTAGAATCTGTTTTGAGAATAAAGCCTTTTTTTAAACTTCAAGGTGACTATGCTGAAAATAAACTCAAGGGCCTTTATTCAATCATTTTTTTATAAATGTAAAAATATAAATATGTCATGTAAAATGATTTCAAGACCAAACAGTTTATGTTTACACATTTATTTGACCCATAAATTCTACTCTAGCATAACTTGCTACAAAGACAGTACAGTTTTGAAAAGCCTTAGAAGTGAGCTTTGTAATATTTAGAAAAGTTTATCTTCATATAGTTAGCAAGCTAGCAAGGTTAGCATAGCAAGAAGTTAGCAGAAAGTTTAAGATTCTTTATTGACAGTACATGTTTCTAAGGTTTAGAAATCTTAGTTACTTATGTAACATAGAATAAGACAGAAGTGAGAGCATGGAGGTCATATATAAGCTGCACATTGGGATCATATCAGTATTCTGAAAAAGGACTAATAAGATGTTGGGCTGGAGGGGAGGGAAACAAATACAAACTTTGCTGTTTTTGTCATCTCAAAATTACTGGAACATGAGAGTAATCAAAAAGACTGAACTTAATCTGTGCAAAGGCATCTCACCCGCCCAAGCATATACCAAGATTCACTGATACGGCTTGCACTGAGCCTACCTCAAAATCTTAACAGTTTTGTGGGAGATCCCAGAAATATCAGAAAGTCAAATCTTATGAGTGGACAAAACAAAATAAAAGAGGCAATTGCACTGTTTTGCAATAATAAAAAGGTCCCTGAATATATTGTTTAAAAATGTATACTTTGAAGGTTTTGCAGCAAAGAAATCCTGAAATAAAAGCTGTTGAATGGTTTTTTAAAAAAAAAAGCTAAATGCATAACATTTGAAAAACCAATTATTTTCATCTACATGATCTGGATAATGGATTTAGATAGGATTTGCCTGTACATGTATTGTATATTATATTAAAACAACCTTCCTTTACCTTGTCAAGATTGTCAAGATGTCATGGTCTAATCAAGTTTTCAAGAAGATATATAATTCAAACAAAAAATACACATATACACAACGGCACTCCAAGAATATGTTGTCTATACACTATTTAGATTTGCAGTTACTGAGCAATTAATTAGGTCATGGAAGAAAGAATTTGATAAGATGAATGTCACAAATAGCTTCTGTTGAGGCATCACAACAAAAGGAATGAAATGTGATTTCTGCCAATGTTAGCTTACAGGGAGCAAAAATGAGTCAAAGAAGGAGTCCCATGGCTGGAAGAAACATATAAGGCATGTGTGACTATCATATTAAGGCTGTTACAAATTAACTGTTAGGCAAGAGGTTTTTTTTTATTAGAAATTCATCTCATATAGCCGCTGGCGAAGAAACTGCTCTGGAAGGCAAAATAAATCCTGCCTGGAGCCCCAGGACAAGAACCCAGCCAAAATGCGCTTTTGAGCTGTGATCTGCAAAGGAGACGGGCAACGGCTGGAAAAAAAGGTGGCAGATTTAAAATGCGCGCCAATTCTCCTGCAAAAATGGCCGCCGCAAAATTCAAAGCGGCACCGGGGCTCAGTCGGACTGGAAAACCTCAGTAGAGACTCCTCAGACGAAAAGAAACACCTGACAGGAATATTGGGGCTCCCTGTCTGCCTACCTTGAACCCCTAAGGTTTGCCAGCAGTCACTGGCAAGCGCCCCCGGTGCTGGCTATAACCGCAGAAGCGTGGGAATAGCCTGCTGCGTGCAAAGAATACAGCCGACAAAGTCAGAAAATAATAAAGGAAGTAATTTTCCTAACTAAGAACTACAAGGACAAAAATAATAAAAGGCTACACTAAACTATAGCTGGGGAGTTCAGATTGCTGACCAAAGGATTGAAGCCTCCCCAGTTGTGTCCGATCAGGGGGACTGAGTTTTTTAAACTGAGCCTCTAACAGGAGGAGGCGTGGCTACACAAACTTTGAAACTCAGTCCAATGGACAGCAAGCTGAAGTTACCAGTGCTTGGACACTCCAAGCAGCGCCTAGGAGAATATTACAAAGTATCTCTTCAAAATCCTTGTCTCCAGAGGGGGGGAAATTAATTTAACCTGTTTGTGAAAAAATAGAATTTTAGATTTTTTTCACATATACATTAAAATATACAGGCAAATAAACAAAAAGTACTCCTAACAAGAACATGGATTATCTCTTGCACAGATGGCATTTGTGGCTGAATAAACAACAGTGGAATCATATAAGAGTTCATAATAATGCTGGTTCCTGAGAGCCCATTACATCAGAATTTTGAAGAGAGAGAGGGAGAGGAAGGGGAAGAGAGGAGGAAAGAGAAAGAGAGATAGACAGGAGGACATACCAGAACCTTGCTTGACCTGTGGCAGGCAGAGTTTATACACAATTTGTAGTCAGTTAAATTTCACTCCTAAGCCTCTTCTAATGGACAATTCAGGCATGCAGAAAAAACACATTTTCCTTCCTGGATTGCTCCATTTCAGACAGCAAATCCAAAGAATTCAAATGCTTTCCTAAATAAAGGTTTCTTGCTTGTGGAAAGCCAGTATACAGTATGTTGTAAAAACAACTAGACTGGGTTTTTTTTTTCTGGCTAAATGCTATTTTTTTTATGTGCTGGAACTAATTTCACATTACACCTTAATATGGAATACTCTTGCATGAAGTATGAATAGCTACAGTTCAAAAAATATATATCATATACAGTTTCTGCATGCAGACATTGGCTTTCAGCTTATCTGGAAAACATAAATTGACAAAACATGCAACTAGAGTTTATAATGTTTCTTCTTCAAAAGAGTCTTTTATTATATTCCAACACACACACACACACACCAACAGAAAAAAAATATAGCCAATAATAAAGACTTGTCTAATCTCTCCAATGCATATACAGAGGAACAGCCTTGGAAAGTTAATAGGAAAGAACATCAATGTAAAAAACTGGCCCACTCATTAGGAGCCAAGGAATCCAGGTCTAAACACTTAGTAGCCTGCACTAGCATAACTGGTTTGCAGCCTTGTGGTCCATATGCCTACAGTGGATGTAAAAACATGGGCCACTTTGCAACTTCATAGCATCCTGTATCCAGCTTTTTAGCCTTCAGTTCCAATATACATGATCAGAACATTTCAGATTCCTAGTTACCAGGAAAACAACAACAACACCCTAACACTCCTTTGGCAATGAGAGCTACAATCTGTTGCTCTTCTGCTTTATGAAAAACCTCACTGATGCTGGTGCTTCCAGCCTGTGGCCCTCAGCAAAAATGCCCTCCACTCCTAAATCAGTTGACTTGGCCAAGCATAACTTTGTTTATCATGCTTGGCAAGTGCTCCGCAAATCAGGTCCGCTTCCTTACTTGCAGACCCACTGACTGGACATCATCAGCACAAATCCAATTACAGAGACAATAGGGAATGAGTCTGCCACAGGCCAGGCTGGCCAGCTGACCTCCTGCCTTGCAAGTCCCTGAACAATAGCAACTTTTGTTTCAAACCTTCTCATTGTTTGCAATTCTCTTGCTTCCCTGCACACAGGATAAAAGGGAGATGTTCAGAAGCTTGTTTATGAATGGGCCTCTGGTCATGCCAGCAGGGAGATAGACCCTGACCTTGCACAAAAGGATTGCCTGTTCATGAATGCCTCCCAGTGATTAAACGATTAGAGATTCACTATTCAGCCTGCCCAGCAAAGG
This sequence comes from Rhabdophis nuchalis, assembly GCA_039707465.1. Classification (NCBI taxonomy): domain Eukaryota; kingdom Metazoa; phylum Chordata; class Lepidosauria; order Squamata; family Natricidae; genus Rhabdophis; species Rhabdophis nuchalis. The sequence goes on along the minus strand of CM077643.1, from coordinate 59,154,007 downwards.
GAGATTAAAGAAGCTATTTGTATACTGTTTGTAGCAACTGGGAGTACAGTACCTGATGCTCCTACTTTCGCGACAGAATTCTGTCTCTAAGCCTGGTTCCAAGCAAAAACAAAAATACAAGATCGTATATTTGGGTAAGAATAGAACATCCCCACTGATCCTAATCCCTGGACAGTTGTGAATCCACACGTACACAACTTCCTTTCTACAAACTCATTACCATGAATGCAAACAGCACCACTTCTGCAATAAGCTTTTAAAAATCAGCTTCAAAAAGCACATTTAAACCCGAAACTTCTAGGCAAACCAGTTGTTACCCAGCACTGTAAGAATTTTGGCTCGAGGCTGGTACTTTGCTTTGTTCTTACCCCATGACAAACATTCCTGCAAAAAAATTATATAATTACAGTTATAAAATGAATTACTCCACAGCTACCCTACGGGAAAATGAGCATAGAAATTCCCTTCCAAATAACGGAGAAATTTGACTATGCATCCAATTACATAAATGTACACTACAGTAAAAGACAACCTTTGTGACTGTACGGGGAAAGTGGGGGGGGGGGGGGGGAGAAGCAACATACCAGTTAGGCAATCATATTAGAAAGTTTGAATTAAAAAGGGAAGGTTGGGATGGGGTGAGGCAAATGTAAATTGCATTTTTTTTAAAATCCAAGCCTTTAAATGAAGACAAGAAGATACAAAGTTTTCATTAGCGGAGGATCATATGATAAATAATTTGTAACGAGGAATAGGCGAAGGATAAGTTTCCAATTCACTGGGAAGCCACATGCGTCAACTCTATTGACTGAGAATTACTTTGTAACTTCTGCCATACTAAATCATTCAAACCGGCTTCTTCTGTTTCAATACCAAAAAAACATTTCAAACAAAGATAGCATTCATAATTGTAGGAGAGAGCAAACCAAGAAAATGCTGCTTCAGACAACAGAGAACCAAAAGAGAACGTCTGTAGCAACACATTTTGAAAAGACTGTAGATAAGTAGATTTTTTTTTAATTATCTCCCTTCCACCGAAGATTTGTTAAATGAAAGGGGATCCCTTTTACAGCAAGAAAGGGCTTTGGCAAAATATAGCATTTTTTTTTGGCTTAGACCCAATGCATACTTCAAGTGTGATGAAAATTAGCAATCCTGATCTTTCCCATGTTATAGGCTTGCAACCACCATACGTTGCATAGCAAGTGAACAGAGTCATTGACTAAGATAGGGAGGCGTAGAATGAATGAATGAATGAATGAATGAATGAATGAATGAATGAATGAATAAATAAATAAATAAATAAATAAATAAATAAATAAATAAATAAATAAAAATAAACTTCTAAATGGTGTTTTGTTAAAGAAACTACTTGTTTTTGTAAATGTCACAATCTAATATATCAAAGTCTCTCACTAACCATTATAACCAACCCATTCTTGTCTTATGGAGTCTCAGAATTCAGCTTCATCCATTCAAACATACTACTCAGACAGAAGATGGGTCTTCTCTTATAGCACAATAACTACACTAACTGTAGAAACATTTATAAATTAATATTAAAAGGCTGAAGATTAGGTTCATTTAGAGACTAAAAAATCAATGGTTGGGGGTATTTATTTCATACCAAAGTCACTTGGTAAATGACATAAAATATTATCCTTGGAATATAAGAGAATGCAACAAATATTGTGTTCCAGAGATACTGTGTCTTTAATATTTGTGCTCTAGATTTAGAAATAGCATGGTTGCCTTTCCCACAAATACTTAAGTAGACAGACAGATGATACCATTTTTAATTGATAAACGTAAGGGGGAAAAGATTGATTATATTATTTTGAAACTGGGATCTATATGTTTCATACAAAAGATTCCAAGTCTCTTCTTCAGCCTCTCTAAGTAGATCTGGGAAAGATTCTCATCAGAAACCTAGAAGACATCAGTCAATATAGATCAGGGGCTAACCTTTTTGGTGCTGAGTGCTGAAAGCGTGCGCACACCCATAATACAATGCATGACACCCCCATGCTCCCCGCCCCCCGTGCATGCATGCACAACTCCGTGTGTGCCCCGCCCCCAGCATGTCACCTGCACAGGTCCATGTGACCCCACATACACCCCGCCTCACACATGCATGGCAGAGACTCAAAAATCCAGCTGGCCAGAGGGAGGCGTACATGCATGCACAGCAGAGCTGAGATGGGACAACGGCTCACATGCCTGCAGAGAGCACTCTGCGTGCCACCTGTGGCATGTGTGCTATAGCTTCGCCATCACAGATATAGATAATAGCTAAGTAGATAAAAGAAGGGCATGACATGAAATATTTCCAATCCTATGGCTTTAGATCTTTCTTTTTTTAAGATCTGGATAAAATTCGCTAGTTTACACACTTCAACACTCCATGTTGCTCCCCTGAAACTATGGTTTAATGAAAAATGTAAACTAGGTGAGCTTACAAATGTTAAACCAAAGGCAAACTAACCACAATATAGCTTAAGGAAACATGTAAATCCAGTCAGTGTGTTAATTTGGAGGATCTCGATTACACCAACAAAAAGTCCAGCTTTGGTTTGAAAATTTCCTATAAATATTTAAGAATGCTATTTTGCAAAAGAAAATCAGGGCATAGGGGACTACCTACCTACTAATCTACATCTTTTGCAGAAGATGTATTTTTCTAAAGGGCTGAAACTGCACTTTCATTAATTGCAACTAGAGAAGTATGTATGATTCAGCAACTCTCTCAACAGCAAATTAGCAGATGATTGTATTCAATTATATTATATTAACCTCAGTAAGTTTCATGTGCATCCTGATTTTTTTTTAAAGGGAAACAACCACTCATTATGCAAATATCCCTTTTCTTATGGTGTCTCACTTATATAAAGAAAATATGAATTGTATTTCCAAAAATAAATCAGATCAGAATTACTCTTTTTTAACAATTTGCTGAGAAGAGAAAAATAACACAAACTTGTAGTGAGTGGCTGGTGAAATGTTATTTTGTCAAGAGAACAAGTCAACACTAGAGAAGTTACAATACTGCAGAATCATAAACAGAATGATAACACTTAAATAAGAGGAGACAGCAGCTTCGATTCAAGCTGCATTCAAGACTGGTCACTAACAGTTCCACAGACATAAAGCAGAAAAATACAAAATCCATAGAAGCTGGACACAACTACTAAGTTTATGGATACCACCAGTATGTTATGTGAACCCTGCCCTTTTTTATTTTAAACTGTGTTGCATATCATGCTATGATGTATGAATCCATTCAGCTATGGGTTCATCATAAAGCTAAAGATAAAGGTTCCCCTGCACATGCATGCTAGTTGTTTCTGGCTCTAGGGGCAGTGTTCATCTCCGTTTCTAAGCCGAAGAGCCAGCACTGTCCAAAGATGTCTCCCTGGTCATATGACCAGCATGACTAAATGCCAAAGGCACACGGAACACTGTTACCTTCCCACCAAAGTGGTCCCCATTTTTCTACTTGCATTTTTTATGTGCTTTTGAACTGCTAGATTGGCAGAAGCTGGGACAAGTAACGCGAGCTCACCCCATTATGTGGCGCTAGGGATTTGAACCGCTGAACTGCCAACCTTCTGATTGACAAACTCAGCATCTTAGCCACTGAGCCCCTATGTCCCTTTTGGGGTTCATCATATATACATAAACACAAAAAAGGTACACTGGAAGAAAAATGCATCTGAGAAAATAGCTTGATTAATTATTATTTTTTTCAAAAACTGCAACAACACAAACTTTGGCAGTTTGTAGGTTTCTGCTTATTGCATATATTGTGAAGAATGTTTAGGTTTATAGTACTGTATCCTTTCCCATGTTTCCTCAGAACATTGAATGGTATTTACTCACTGGGAGGAACTGTAACTTTAATGTCTTTGTTTTAGCAATGAATACACATTTACTTGGTTATGCTCCACTAAAATAAAACAGTATAGATTGGGAAAACAAACATTATAAGTGAAGTTTCAACCTACAACTGTGTACATATTAATCCACAAAAATTCCCCCACTGTCAGCTTTTCTTATACTTCCTCATCAGATTATCTAAGCTTTTAGTATGCTTAGGGAACTTCATTGGCATTTGATAAGCTCAGGACTGAGAAGTAGGATGTTCTTTACTGTATTTGTGCTATGTGCTTAATTTCTCTTAGCTCATTCTGAGCACATTTTGAAAATGAGCATATATCAAATGTTAAAAGATTTGAACCTTGTTTGAGTCTTGCAGAAAGGATCCTATTCAAAATTCCTTTTTAGGTTGAATCTCTGGAATTTCTGGATAGGGATGATAAAGTCCCATCTGAAAAACTGCTGACCTTAAATATTGAAGACCAGAGAAAGGAAACCATCGGTCTACTACATAATCCACTCCAACAAACAAATTATCTGGTCCATAAGGAATGAGCACTTTCCCCCAAGATATGCTCCTCCTCTTCAAATACAGATGTGTCAAGTTTAAGGGGAGAAAGACTGTAAATTTAAAAGAGGAAAACATTGACATCAATATTGATGGGGATTCTCAGTCAATCAAGTCATGGTTGCCCCAAAAGTGCTTTTTCAAAAGACAACTGGACTTCCTTGGTTATTTTTTTTTTCAAAAATGTTTTGCCTCTCATCCAAGAAGCTTCTTCAGTTCTGGGTGAATAGTGGGGAATGAAAGTTATCTGGTTGCTAGCATTCTGAAGGTTGGTAGTTAGTTCTGTGAGATCATTGGGGCCACTTGGGAGCTAATCTGTACTCTCAGGATCATCTGAATCAGAGTGCAAAATTTATACTTGAAAGTATATAAATAATGGAGCTTCATTCACTAAAACTTTGCTCTCTGCAATTGTCTAACCCAATAGAGAAAGTGGAAGACTGAATTAATATCATGTAATCCATGGCCATTTAATATATATACCGTGTTTCCCCCAAAATAAGACAGGGTCTTATTTTCTTTTCACCCCCAAAATAAGCACTTGGCCTTATTTTCAGGAAAGTCTTATTGTCTTTGAGGTGCAGAAGTTAGCAAGCATGATCACCTCATGGCTGCTGCTGTGTTGCAATATTTTCAGGGAGGGCTTATTTTAGCACATGCATGCAAAAGCCCGATTGGGCTTGTTATCTGAGGAAGGCTTATTTTCAGGGAAACAGGGTATATGATTGAATGTGAGGAGGTGGATTCCTAGGAGTAAGGAAGTGCATTCCAGAGGAATTAAGAGGCAATTCAACTCATATATTATGTGTGACAGAAAGAAAGTGAAAAGAGTCCATCCTTAATACTTTATAGAGTATATTGTAGATGCAGATAGTAGATTACTTAGTGTGGCAAAATTTTATCTGTAGTTGTGAAACAATTAAAAGAAACCCCTCAGCTTGGCAGGATTACCACATATTATTCTTGGTTTTAGGCATATACATTATATAAAAAACAAATATGATAAATAATAAATAAAATATTACTATTATTAATTATTCCATACAAGAAGAAATCCAGATGGATTTAGCCCATCAGAGAAATTAAGAATCTGAACCATATACCCCAATAGTACAATTTGGTATCAGAGAACTTTTTAACTTTTGGATAGACAACAGCAATTGTCAAGTATGATCAAAATAAAACATTCAAACATAGAATATGTGACTATTACTGCTACCTTAATTATAATATCCCAATGTTTGTAAGTACATTGTTATGTACATGTATAAATTGGTGTAATCTTAGTTGTCTCAGAAGCAGGAATCTATAGATTGGTGATAGTAAACATGTAGTCCTAGGTTTACAACCATTCAATGACCATTCAAAGTAACAATGGCACTGAAAAAGTGACATGACCATTTTTCATATTTATGATCATTGAAGCACCTCCATGGTCATGTGATCAAAATTTGACTGCTTGATAACTGACAGGTATTTATGCCAACTGCAATATCCCAGAATCACTTTTTGCAATCATCTGACAAGCAAAGTCAATGGGGAAGCCAGATTTACTTAACCATGTTATTAACTTAACATTTGCAACAATTTACTTAACAACTGCAGCAAGAAAGGTCATAAGATGGGGCAAAATTCAATGAATAGCTGTCTTGCTTAGCAACAAAAATTTTGGGTTCAAGTGTGGTTGGAAGTAAAAGGACTACATGTATTATGTGCCAATGGGGAAAATGCAACATTTTCAATTAATGTTATTAAGAGAACAAAACAGTGCAGCTAGCTGACATAAATGAGAGAACCAAATAAGTGACTTAGTCAATTGGAGACTTAAAAATATATAATGTAACTTTGGTGGGTATCTCCTTAAACAAAGGTGTCTTTGTTTTGAATATATGGGCTAAGCTCATGGCAATGAAAATGACTTCAATGTTTATAGTGAAAGATTATGAAGAATGCAAAAATGATGAGGGGTTCTAAATTGACCACTATTTTGTAGGATCAAGAGTGGATTTTAGGAAGAAAATAGGGACGGAAGAAAAGGGTGATAGAAACGATTGCAAGAAGATGATAAACGAGTTCTGCATAAAAACTACAAGATGACAAATTAATTTACTAATAAAATTAATGCAGGGAGGATTAATAGAGAGAGGATGTAAAGATCTGTGGAGTACTGTGAAAAGTATTATATAACAAAGTTGTAAAGTTGGGTAGAATTACATTAATTGGTTGTACAAAAAGGGATACTTTATTTATTTATTTAAAGGCTTTTGTATAGCCACCCATCTTATATTAATATACTGTATTTGACCGAATGATGAAAAGAGTCTGTGGAAGAGGAAGCTTGCATGTAAAAGAACATCAGGAGTTAAAAAAAATAAGATAGAATATTAATAATGTGTACAATGATAAAACATTAGTTACAAAAACTATGGACAATTACAAAAAATAATGCATTAAAAGGTAAATACAGTAGTATTTTTAGAAAAATAAATATTGTTTTGAAAGTGACTGAAAGAGGCTAGACAAGGAGTTTCTAGTAAAATGAGTAGAATTAAAATCAGACATAATGAAGTGATTTGTGATGAAGCCAAATGGAGTAAATGCTGGAAGAAAAGTATTTTAGAAATTTCTATAGGAACTATGATTGTGAAACTAAAACGACTTGTATAATTGTTGCTGTCCAAGAAACGACTGATGACAAGGAAATAATAAATACGAATATTTAACAACAAAACGATAGGGCTGTAGTTGTATAGTGAATGACGTAACATGGATGTGATTAGACTATGGAGTAGCTGTGGCTTGTTTAACCTGAGTGTGAAGATTACATCTATGAAAGAGGTAACAAAGAAATATTTGCCAAGTGCCATGTGACTTTATACTAACCAAATGTGCACAGGTTTTTGCTTTTCAATAGGTTCCCTGAGACAATTATGAAGTAGAAAAGCGTCAATGCATGTTTGTTGTCTTGATATGACGAAGTGGATAGGCTTGAAATACTGTTGTACATGAATACTGGTTGGAAAGTTGATTACTGAAAATGGTATATGACGGAAAAGCATTCATGAAAATAATTCAAAATGCTTAGCAAATCAGTCAAAACTTTGCAGGAAGTAAGTCAAAGATCTGTGATACCCTATAATTGGTTATTGTATTTATAGGTAAATATAAAACAAATACTTGTGGCATATCAACGATTAAACTAATTTTATTTGACAAAAACAGGAGTAGTTGCAAATTATACTAATATGGTGGAAAATTGTTGCTGAATGCGGGTATCCTACACAGGTAGTCCCTCGATTTAACCATTTAGTGACTGTTCAAAGTTACTACGGCATTGATTTATGATTGTCTTTCACACTTACGACCGCTGCGGCATCTCCATTGTCACATGATGAAAATTCAGATGCTTGGCAGTTGACTCATAATGATGGTTGCAGTTTCCCTGTGATCCCCTTTTGTGATCTTCTGACAAGCAAAGTCAATGAGGAAGGCAGATTCATTTAATAACCATCTGACTAACTAAACAACCAGTGATTCACTTAACAGCTGTGAAAAGAAAAGTGGTAAAACGGGGCAAAATTCGCTTAACAAATGTCTTGCTTAGCAATAGAAATTTCAGACTCAATTTTGGTTGTAAGTCCAGGACTACCTGTATTCAAAAATGAGTGGCTAGGATATAACAGAAGTACATTGAAGTGGCTCAGTGATATAGGAAGGGTTGATGAGGATCAAATTACCACCAATAGCAATAGCACTTAGACTTATATACCGCTTCACAGTGCTTTATAGCCCTCTCTAAGCGGCTTAAAGAGTCAGCATATCACCCCCAACAATCTGGGTCCTCATTTTACCTACCTCAGAAGGATGGAAGGCTGAGTCAACCTTGAACCTGCTAAAATTCGATCTGTCAAACTGCTGGCAGCCGGTGATCAGCAGAAGTAGCCTGCAGTACTTCACCCTAACCATTGCGCCACCACATCATACAAAGGAAGTATAAATGTGTGGAGAGAAAGAGAAAGTTTAAGAAAATAATGGATGATGGAATTAACGATTCCAAGAGAAGCGATGTGAGAAGAGAAATTTAGAGGACAAAAGGCAATATATAAAGCAGCGTATGGACATGGGAGAAGCAATGTTAGTTTTCAAGGAAAGAAAGTAAATTTAAACTAAACTTATTTATGTTTTTTTCTTATAGAAAGTATTAATTTTATAGTTTTTTTCAGTGGTTTGGATAATGTGAGTTACACTGAAAGGTAATAGCGCAAGATATATATATACCGTATTTATCGGCGTATAACACGCACTTTTCCCCCCTGAAAATAGGGGGCAAATTATGTATGCGTGTTATACGCCGATATGCGTGTTATACGCCGATACATGGACCCGGGAACCGTGGACCCTGGCAGGTAGAGCAAGGTCGAGGGGCTTCCCCCCTTTCCCCACTTCCCGGCTCTTTCCAAACCCCGGGAGCTCGCCGAGGGGCGGCGGCGGCAGCGGCGGCGGCAATCCCCCCCAAAAGGGCAACACGAGGGAGGGCGCTGCTCTCCCGTTAGGGAAGGGACCGCAAGGAGGGCTAACCGTTCCCAGGGGAAGGAGGAGAAAAAAAACCCCAACCTCTCCATTAATCCCCATGGATTCGCTTGCAAGGCAACCCAGCCAACGGCATCGAAACTGCCCCGCGGAGGACGGAGCCTCCTTCTCCTCCTCTGCCCGATCACCTTTTTTCCCAAGCCGCGGCAAAAGCTGGCACGAAGGTAATAACGGCGGAGAGGGGGGCTAACGCCAGCTCACCGAACCGCCGAAGCTGGCTTCTTTAATCGCCAGGGCTGGAAGCCAGCCAGCCAGCGGAGCGACACAGTCCCGTCCCTTCCCTCCCTCCCTCCCGTCCTTCTTCCCTTCCCGCAAGACTGCAGCTTCCCGTACTTGCCCTCCTCCGATCATGCCCTCCGGGGGTGCCTGCAGGGCGCGGGGAAATTTTGATACGAGCGCAAGGGCAGTGGTTTGCCAAGGCTCCATTAGGGGTGGAGGGATGGACCCGGGAACCGTGGACCCTGGCAGGTAGAGCAAGGTCGAGGGGCTTCCCCCCTTTCCCCACTTCCCGGCTCTTTCCAAACCCCGGGAGCTCGCCAAGGGGCGGCGGCAACGGCGGCGGCAGCAACGGCCGCCGCCGCCGCTGCTTCGCATCCCTCCACCCCTAATGGAGCCTTGGCAAACCACTGCCCTTGCGCTCGTATCAAAATTCGGAGCCCGCGAGAGAGGGGCGCGGGTGGAAGCGACCAAAGGAGCGCCTGGCGGCACGGGGCGGCTGCTCAAGAGATCGCACCGCCTCTCCTCTTACCATCTCCCCGCCGGCAGAGAACGGAAGCCCGGCGGAGCAAGGAGCGGCCAAAATCCCGGTGATCCCGCGCGGTGGGAAAGCAGCTGCCGGAGCTATCCCGCCGGGATACAACTTTTCCCCACGCCCTGCAGGCACCCCCGGAGGGCATGATCGGAGGAGGGCAAGTACGGGAAGCTGCAGTCTTGCGGGAAGGGAAGAAGGACGGGAGGGAGGGAGGGAAGGGACGGGACTGTGTCGCCCCGCTGGCTGGCTGGCTTCCAGCCCCGGCGATTAAAGAAGCCAGCTTCGGCGGTTCGGTGAGCTGGCGTTAGCCCCCCTCTCCGCCGTTATTACCTTCGTGCCAGCTTTTGCCGCGGCGTGGGAAAAAAGGTGATCGGGCGGAGGAGGAGAAGGAGGCTCCGTCCTCCGCGGGGCAGTTTCGATGCCGTTGGCTGGGTTGCCTTGCAAGCGAATCCATGGGGATTAATGGAGAGGTTGGGGTTTTTTTTCTCCTCCTTCCCCTGGGAACGGTTAGCCCTCCTTGCGGTCCCTTCCCTAACGGGAGAGCAGCGCCCTCCCTCGTGTTGCCCTTTTGGGGGGGATTGCCGCCGCCGCTGCCGCCGCCGCCCCTCGGCAAGCTCCCGGGGTTTGGAAAGAGCCGGGAAGTGGGGAAAGGGGGGAAGCCCCTCGACCTTGCTCTACCTGCCAGCGGAGAAGGAGGCGCCCGCCACGGGGAAGAGCTCCGGGCCTCCGGGGCCGTCATCTCCTCCTCCTCCTCCTCCTCCTCCTCCTGCTGCTGCTGCTGCTGGAACCAGCGGCCGGGAAGCGCAGGGCCAGGAATTCCTGCGCTTTCCTCCAGCTCCGAGAAGCGACGAGTGGCGCTGGGGCAGAGCCAGGCTGCTGCCCGGAGATTAGCCAGAGAGGGTGTGGGCTGCTGGCAGAGAAGAGGCATGCCTGAACAGTCATTCATTCATGCGGTCCTTGGCCAGCCGGCTGCCGGGTCGCTCCATCCCAAGCCAGGGAAATTTTTTTTCCTGAAATTTCCCTCTTAAAATGAAGGTGCGTGTTATATGCCGGTGCGTGTTATACGCCGATAAATACGGTATTTAATAGGTAGTTAACAACATGCTGCTTTATGTGCTTCACAGTCTCTTCAATGGACCTCCGCCTTTTCCGCCAACGTCTTGAAACCTATTTATTCCAACAAGCCGGCCTAGCATAACCCTGTTTCTGATTTTTATAGGGATAATTTTAAATTTTAGAGCTTTATTAATTTTAGCACAGGGAATATTTAATTAGTTTTTTAATAATTTTGGATTTTTGTATTTTGTATGATTTTAATGATGCCTGTGCGCCACCCTGGGTCCTTTTTTAGGAGAAGGGCGGGGTATAAATTTAATAAAATAAAATAATGTTCCTCCAATGCTTTCATCCCAACCAAAATTCTATCCAAATGAAATTTCTCTATTTCTTCCTTAGTACATTCATGGTGATACAATATGGAATGCAAAGTGTACTGGGAGCAGCTTCCTCTTTACCACACCTAGCAGCCTGGCTACCCTAAATAATCATTACATTTTTCGTGCTAGAACCTATAATCAGGGAGGTGTATACCAACAATGTTCTAAACAACCATTTCCCACTCTATGATTCTACCTACACAAAACTCAAGAGTAGTATTGCTATTATTTTTAAAAGTCAACTGAATTTATATACCGCAAAAAAGCTGACAAAACAATCATAACAATAATTGATTAATACAAGAAACAGATGTTCCAGAATCATAGCCAAAAGTATATTCAAACAATCCCTACTGTCCCTGTGTTACTGTGCTGATGATTAAAAACATGCGCTTTTCCTTTTATGCACAACTAAAAACCAATAATATAAAATAACACTACAATTCAAGCTGTTGCCCCACATTTTCAGTACCAATAGATAACGGAAAATGAAAATATATTTGCAGCAAGGCAGGATTGATAGTTAATACATACAAAATTCTTATAAAAATAGAACTTCATTTTACAAAAAGATGACTAAAAGAAAATACTCTGTGGGTAGACAACTGCATTCTTGTGCAGATCCATCACAATTGCTTAAAGGTCTATAAACTGTACTTTTACTGTGAGCATTGAAAAGTTCAGAGACTCCAAAAGAGAACAGCCAAGCAAATAAAATGTGCATTCTTATGTTTCATAAAAATCAAAGGGGAATGAAAGCTTCAGAGCCTTAAAAACAAAATCCCAATGTTTTAAAGTAGCAGAATAGGTTATTAAAGGGATATTAAAAGGTATATTCTTGGAGAGCATAACATCTCAATAATACTGTAGCTGCAAGAGATATTTATTTTATTTTTTATTTTATTAAATTTATACCCCGCCCTTCTCCAAACGGACCCAGCGCGGTGCACAGGAATTTTAAAATACATACAAAATCAATAAAAAATTTAAAAAACTTATTTAATAGAGTAGAGTAAAGAGCACATTTAATAGATAGAGTAAAGAGCACATGGAAACCTCTTTCAACTTCTCTCCCTTACTCTGCCACATTCACTTCTTAAATTGAAGCTCAGCTTGTACAGGTGCATTCCTTTTCTGGAACCAAATAAATACTTTTTAACTGCAATTTTCAGAATCCTACGTCAGTGTGGCCAATATGCTGTGCTGGTTTAGAATTCTGGGAGTTGCAACATGTTTCCAGGTGGAAGAAAGTTATTTTACTTATTTCCACTTGTGATTAGATATGGCTAACGATCATGGATGCTCACCTAGAATAAACAAATATCAGCACACCATAGATAACCTCTAGAAGCAACTGGAATAAACCATAACCCTAGAATACACACAAATGTTGACAACTACCATCAAGATTACATTCCTAAGGCCAGCTGGAAAAAAGGAAAACAAAATTACAAATCCAATTGTTCAAGCTAAACCCCAGAAGCAAAGAGATATCCAAATCTGAATGGATTGTCAACATGTCCAGCCACTTATTATCCACCACAGAAACACAATATCCTACAAAAAGACCTCAAGTATAACATAATTAATGTTAATCTGTTAGAATTATTTGCAGTCTTAGAAGCAGCATTTAAAACCACAGGACTTGCCACGGAGATCTAAAAAAACATAGGGCAGACTATCATACCAAAACACTGAATCAAAAATAATTCAAGGCAGGGGACAAAGCAGCTATCAAAAAACCTAAAAAGGACAAAACCATCCTCCTCCTCCTAGCAGACAAAGGCCTTACTATAGTTAGCATGGGCAACTCAAAATACATTTTAAAAAGAAAAAAAAATACTGAAAGACAAAAGAAACCTATTTCCCAGTAAACATCAACCAATACAGGCAATCCTCAATTTACAACCATTCGTTAAGTGACCGTTTAACAAACACACTAACTGAATTAGTGTGATTCACTTAGCAATTGCAGTGATTTGCTTAACCATGGCCAAATAAAAGTCATAAAATCAGGCACAACTTGCTTGACAACCGCCTTGTTTAGCAATGAAAATCCTGTTCCCAATTGTGGTTTTAAGTTGAAGACTACCTGTACAGAAACTACACAAACTGATCAAGAGAACTTTAATGGTTTAACCAAGAAAGGTCAAATCACAAAAGAACAACAATGACCAATGAAAAGCAGTGGACCCATTCTCCCACACTTCTATGGCTGTTCAAAAATACACAAGCCCAATGTATCTCTTCATCCACTTATATCATTACCAGGGATCTTGATATACAACAAAGCTCAAAAACGTACTAAAAAACCCTGGATATCTCATAGAGGGGAGAGAATATTCTGTCAGCTCCCTTCTACAGTGACTCTACTGTAGAAAATTAAAAAAGATGAGATTTTCTCATCAAACTTATCTTAACGTAAGCAAAATAAACGAAAGCTAAAATTTAATGTAACAAAAAGAGACTTTTCTCCTTTACATAAAAAAGTTCCAATAACATTTTCTCATTCCAAATGTCAACAATTTTAAAAAAACACCCAGCCAAAATAGCAATTTAGCCCTCAAGATGTTATTGAAATATAAGTCCCTGCATCTCCCACCATAGTTCATGCACACTGAGATTGGTGGTTATTGAAGTTCAGCAATATCTGGAAGGCCACAGCTATTTATATCCTTGTTCTAGAATAATCATTTCTAAATTGTGATCTTAGGCACTGTGGCTTTTTGTGTACTTCTTAAAAATCAAAGCATACCGCTAGTTCCCATAAGAAAGCTGCTAAGCTAGGCAACAGTTCACATAATCAAATAAAGCATCTACCATAGAAACATAATTGTTTAGACTATACCATAGATTAGCAACACACAAACATCTTTTTGAACACAAATCTATGTTAGAAATAAATAGATGCATTCAAATCTACTGGGAATCAGCAAAACATTAATCAGCTGACCTTTACCTCATCTGTGGCTCTCTAAGTTGTGATAGATAGGAAGAACAAGGCTATATTGTTATTCTTTCTGCCCTGGCTATTTCTTTAAATAATGTGACTTAATATAATAAACATTATCAAAGGTTCAAGTATAAGTGCTCATCAGTCAAATTTCAAGGTTGATCAAATAGTGTTGTTAAAAACTTTTTGCAGGGCCTAACTAGCCATAAAAACAATTAGCCCACCTTTTTTCTTTTCTGTATTCATGAATAGAAGTTGAATTAAAAATGTTTGTTCACATGAAGAAGTTAAACATCTTTCATTCTGCCTCTGTTTGAGCCTCTGCATTGAGACACTTAATTCCCAACCTTACTCTGATATTGAAAACAAAAATGTTTCAAGAAGGACTGAACGGAAAGCAAGCCAAAAGAAAACAGGAGTTCAGTAGTCCATGTTTGTTTACTTATTTGATTTTTATCCCACCTTTATTGTTATTTATAAATAAGTCAAGGCAGCAAGCATATCTAATACTTCTTCCTTTTCCTATTTTTCAACTTCATTTAAAAAAAAGATGTTCCTTTCCTACTCATGAAAGGAATGTATGTGTACTGGAACATATCTTAATTGTTCTAACAAATCCTAACATGAATGGAAACATATATTTATTTATTTATTTATTTATTATTAAATTTATATAACCGCACCCTCTCCCCGAAGGGACCCGTGTATATACGGGTGTATATATATGTATATATATATCCGTGTATATATATATATCCGTGATGGCGAACCTATGGCACGGGTGCCACAGGTGGCACACGGACCTATAGGTCAGGGCACGCGAGGCGTTGCCCTGTCAGGTGGCCAGCGCACATACACATGCTGGCCAGCTGACTTCAGCCTTACTTTGAGGTCATCTTTTGCCCTCTGGAAGCTTCAGGAAGCCTCTGGAATGTAAAAAACCAGCCCTACGGGCAAACCGAAAATTTGGAAACAGACTTCCAGTTTGCTCATAGGGCTGTTTTTTCGCGCTCCAGAGGCTTCAGGGAAGCTCCTGAAGCCTCTGGAGGGCCTTCAGGGGGGTGGGGGAGGCCGTTTTCACCCTCCCCAGCCTCCTATGAAGCCTTTGGAGGCTGGGGAGGGGCAAGAAAAAACACACCAAAAATGAGGGGGAACGCTGGTCGTGCACGCATGCACACCGGGGTCATGTGCATAGCATTATGGGTGTGGCACGCCTGCGCACAACCCCCCTGCGCTCCCCCCGCTTTTGGCACACAAGCCACACAAGCCAAAAAAGTTTCGCCATCGCTGATATATATCCTCCATGTCAAAGCATGGCCAATAAAAGATTAATTTTCTACCATATGATGAGATTTACACAATCTAGTTTCCAAAGTTGTTTACCCAGGGTGGGTATTCCAACTTTCAGGTAAAGAATTTGTTAGTACAGTAGTTAGTACATCATTCACATCATTTGTATATCATTTCCCTGGAACCTCAGTTGAGAAAGGCTAGCCAAGAGATTTCTGGCTCTAAAGAATAAGCAGTTAGGAAATATGTGCATAATGTTAATGATAATAATAGCAAGAACTACCACAATAACAACCAGCAGCCAAGAACTGAAAGGTAGATGCAGATTATTCTAATGAATGTTTAACACTCAATAATAAATTCACAAGTATGGTAAGTTGTATCCATTTGTAGTGTACAATTTTTGTACAGATGCAGCAGGGGTGGGTTCCTGGGGGCTCGCAGGGGTTCGCGCGAGCCCTTTCGTCAAATTTCCGGATCCCAAGCGAGCCCTTTGGATCGTGGACCCGGAAGTATCTAAGGAACACGTGGCTCGCTCGTGTATCCCTAGCAGGGAAAGTTTCAAGACCCAGGCGCTTTAGTTTTGAAGCTGCCAGGCCTGCTTTCCCTGTTGGCGTGGGGGGCGGGGGGGGGGTCGCGCAGCCTAGCGCGTCTCTCTTTCTCTCCCTCCCTCCCTCTCTGTCTCTGTGTGTGTGTCTGTCACTCTCTGATTCCCCCCTCCCTCCCTGTCTCTCTCTGTGTCTGTGCCTCTCTCTGTCTGTCTGTTGTCGTGCCCGCCCGCCCGCCCGTTCCCCGCGGAGCCTCTTCATCCCGGGGCCGCTGTGCTCACTCACCCTAGCCTGCCCTCCCCGCCGCCCGGCCGCCTGCAGCTGAGAAGCGTGTGTGTGTGTGGGAACAGGGAAAGTTTTGCCGCGAGTGGCGGGGGGGTGGGGGTTTGCGCAGCTTAGCGCGCTCTTGTTCCGCTGCCCCTAGCCGGCAGGCTTTAAAGGCCGAGCGCTGGCTGAAGGGCTCGGCCTGCAGCTGAGAAGCGTGTGTGTGTGTGTGGGAACAGGGAAAGTTTTGCCGCGAGTGGCGGGGGGGTGGGGTGGGGGTTTGCGCAGCTTAGCGCGCTCTTGTTCTGCTGCCCCTAGCCGGCAGGCTTTAAAGGCCGAGCGCTGGTTGAAGGGTTCGGCCTGCAGCTGAGAAGCGTGTGTGTGTGTGTGTGGGAACAGGGAAAGTTAAAGGTCGAGCGCTGGCTTCAGCCAGCGCTCGGCCTTTAAAGACTGCCGGCTAGGGGCAACAGAACAAGAGCGCGCTAAGCTGCGCAAACCCCCACCCCACCCCCCCGCCACTCGCGGCAAAACTTTCCCTGTTCACACACACACACACACGCTTCTCAGCTGCAGGCGGCCGGGCGGCGGGGAGGGCAGGCTAAGGTGAGTGAGCACTGCGGCCCCGGGATGAAGAGGCTCCGCGGGGAACGGGCGGGCGGGCGGGCACGACGACAGACAGACAGAGAGAGGCACAGACACAGAGAGAGACGGAGGGAGGGGGGAATCAGAGAGTGACAGACACACACACAGAGACAGAGAGGGAGGGGCGAAAGAGAGAGACGCAGAAAGTGATTAAGTGTGTGAATGCGAGACAGACACACACACACACAAACACAGAGTGATAGATGGGTGGATGAAGGGGAGAGAGACAGAGAGAGAAAGAAAGAAAGAGAGAAAGAAAGAAAAAAAGTGAGAGAGAAGAAAGAGAGAGAGAAAGACAGAGAAAGAGAGACAGAAAGGAAAGAGAGAAAAAAAGAGAGAAAGAAAAAGAGAAAGCGAGAAAGAAAGAAAGAGAAAGAAAAAGAGGGAAAGAAAGAGAGAAAGAGAAAGAAAGAGAGAAAGAAAGAAAGAGAAAGAAAGAGAGAAAGAGGGAAAGAGAGAGAGAAAGAGAGAGAGAGAGAAAGAGGGAAAGAGAGAGAGAAGGAAAGAAAGAGAAAGAAAGAAAGAACGTATGACCACAATTGAGCCCAAACGTTTAGTTGTTAACCAAGACCATTGTTAAGTGAGTTTCACATTTTCCAAGTTGGCCACTCCCACCCGGTCACATGGCTGGCAAGCCACTCCCACCCAGTCACATGGCCAGCAAGCCACTCCCACAAAGCAGGCCACACCCACAGAACCTGTTCCAAAAATTTTGAAACCCACCCCTGAGATGCAGGCAAATAAATGGTACGTGAAGGCTACGAACATCTTTAAACTGAGCAAGAGCAGTATCAGATGATACCATCACTGATAGCAAACCATTCCCTTTCGATACAAGTGGTTTCCATAGAAATGTTAAGGGATGCAAAAATGCCACAGGAATTAACTAGTTTTCAGCAAGAGATGTTTCTGTTTAGCGATCTGAAATCTCTGGCTTTGCTTTTTTAATCAGGATTTTCATTTCTGAATGTGTGTGTATGTGTATACAGGAGTGGGATTCAGCCAGTTTGCACCGGTTTGGGTGAACCGGATGTTAATTTTACATCCGGTTCGCTGAACTGGCTGGCCCCACCCACCCCTCCCCTCCCAGGAGTCTCCATGCAGCCCGTTCATCATGCCAGGTAAGTGCAGGGTCTGTGCAGAGGGTCTGGGAGGGTGAAAAACAGGCCTCCCGGAAATTCCAGAAGTCAGTTTCTGGCCTCCGGAGCCCAGGAAGGTCATTTTTGCTCTTCCAGAGGCTCGAGGAAAGCCTCCGGAGCCTGGGGAGGGTGAAAATGCCTCCCCCTTTGCCATGGTGCAGGAGGCCGAGTAGACCATGCCCACCGTGGCCACGCACACCCACTAACTGGGCAGAGAACCAGTTGCTTACATTTTTGAATCCCACACCTGTGTGTATATGTGTACACACACACACACACAAACCTACTATTACTGAATTGCCAAGAAATGTAAGGATAGTCAAAATAACCTTTCTTGCATTAAAAGCAAGAAGACATATGAGAGTACTTGAAGCAGTCTCAAGGTAAATCCTCAAATACTAGTATATTCTTCCATTTCATCCAAAAATAAAAATGCTAATTCAAAAATAAGATTCAAGGAAACAGAACAGTCAAAAATTGCAAGCAAGAGTTGTTTCTCCTCATTACATCCCTTCGACCGATCCGCTCCCACAGAGAGGGCCTTCTCCGGGTACCGTCGGCCGGGCAATGCCGGTTGGCGACGCCCAGGGGAAGAGCCTTCTCTGTGGCGGGCCCAGCCCTCTGGAACGACCTACCCCCTGATTTACGCATCATCGGGGACCTCCGCCTCTTCCGCCAACGTCTTAAAACTCATTTATTCCAACAAGCCAGCCTAGCATAACCCCCGTTTCTGACTTTTATAGGGAAAATTTTAAATTTTAGAGTTTTATTAGTTTTAGCACAGGGAAAGTTTAATAGCTTTTTAATAATTATGTATTTTTGTATTTTTGAATGGTTTTAATAACGCCTGTGCGCCGCCCTGGGTCCTTTTTTAGGAGAAGGGCGGGGTATAAATTTAAATAAATAAATAAAAATAAATTAGTCAACCCCTTGATGCAGGACAATCTGCGGTAAGCAAAACAGTGAGGATTGCACTTGTATGTTGCTACTTTCTTAAACTGGTCTCAGCAAACCCCCCAATCAGCAAAAATGCGTGGTTGAAATGGAGCAGTTTGGCTTTTGATGCACAAAAAACTACATCTGGTGGTTTTTTTATCTTATAAAAAGACAATGAAAACACAGACTTGGCAACACAGTGGCTGATGAACAGAAACAAAACAAAAATGTGCTAAGCCAAGTGAACAGTTTTGCAAGGCCACTAACTGTTGATTCAGATTTTCTAGAGGAAAACATGCAGTGAGTGGAAAAGGTTACTCTCCCTCCTAAGCAATAATACCGTGATTCAAAAAGTTCAGGAAACATGAACTGTTATGCGCAAGCATTAAGTTTGGAATCTGTACCCCTAAGGGGAAAGAACTCTGCTGAATTTGCATAAATGGACTGAAGAACAAAGGCTTCCTCTCTTTTTTTTGTCATGCCTTTCCCCAATCCCATTACTTGTTCACAACAAAATTAAAAACATAATAGTGAGATGCAATTAAGGAGGGTTATCTGTAATCTCAAAACAGTTTGCTGTTCAGGGCCATTTCAAGAATTGATGAGATAATGTAAAGCGGGACAATATTATCCCCTTCATTGCAAATGAAATGAAGAGATTGATACATCAGCAAGGGAGTTCATAAGTAACCTTCTGATGTACAGTGTAGGAAGTTAGCACCCACCCCTCTCCTAGAAGAATGAAATATCCTGGAAAATATTAAAAAGGCAGAATATTACATTTCCCTGGATAAGAAATGGAGAAACGTGTTTTTAGGCAGGAAACAGATTCACTCTTAATAGCCTCCACCTTTGTGAATGGGCCATTAAAGGGGGCTGGGCCAGTCGATTCTACATAACAAAGATAGGATTAGCCTCCCACCCATCTCACCACATGGCACCTGGGAAGAAGCAATGCTCAACCAAACTCAAAACACAGCCTACAGCTGTGATGGCAAACCTATGGCACGGGTGCCACTGGTGGCACACGGAGCAATTTGTTAGGGCACGCAAGGCATTGCCCTGTCAGCTCCAGCGTGCATGTCCAGCTCACTTCAGCCTTCTTTTGAGATCGTTTTTCACCCTCCAGAGGCTTCCCTGAAGGCTCCGGAGGGCTGAAGGCTCTGGAGGACGGAAAATGACCCTACGAGCAAACCAGAGGGGGAGAAGCGCGTGCATGTTTGGCATGCCCGCACATGACCACCCCCCTGCACTTCCCCCGCTTTTGGCACGTGAGCCAAAAAAGGTTCACCATCACTGGTCTAGAGTTGCCCCTGTATGGCCCCATGGGAGTCTGACAACCAATCAGAATATAAACTCAAGTTTAAAGCCCAGAGAGGGGATAAAATCAGGGACCCTCAGTATCTCTGCCCTTTTTTCTTCTTCACCCAGCATCTGGAAGCATGTGATCATCTTTTCCTCCAGGACCTCAAACTATGTGGTTCCGTCCACCATTAAACCATCTTTCCAAGCATCCTCCATGTTTCCAGTGTCTTTTCCCCCACTTGGAACTGAACCCAGGACATTTCTTCCAACAATAGCCTATCTCATATGTCTAGAGTCACATGTATTCCCATGTATTTGTCTTTGTTAAATTCTGTTAAACATATTTTGCTAGCCTATAAAGATAGTTTTGCATTTTCTTTATGTATTCCATGGCATCAGCTATTCCATCACATTTTGCATAATCTGCAACTCTAATAAGTATTCTCTCTGCCTCTTCATCCAAGTCATTAATAATATGGAGCAGTGGGGAACCTATGACTCATTACTTCACTCCACTTTGATGAGTGACCATTGATGAAAATTCTTTGAAAACTATTAATAGCTGTTAAAAGTGTAGCAGAAACCCTCTTTATTTATACCATTTTAAAATTAAAATTAAAAGATCCATTTTATTCAGTATTTCACTTTCAAACAAGCACTGACTGGATTTCACTGACCTTGAAAAAACTTTCCAGATATTGGTCAAGATTTGTCCTCTGCTTCTTTTGCCCAGAATAAATATCAGAATTCACTCCACTCCAAGCAGTTCCATTTATCCATAGCTGGAAACCACAGTTATGGCAGGCTAAGGTAATTGGTTTAAGAAGCCCAGAATTTCAGTAACAAGAGTTGATGGATTAGTTAAGGTTAAATAATTTCTGTATTGGTTAAGCTTAAAAAATAATACACATTGACCAAATTATGTAAAGTGACATAGACAACATGAATTTTGCTTGGTACATCTGAAATCCATTATATTCAGATTCACTAAACTGTAATGCTTTTTCACTTCAAATGCACTGACATCAACGTATCTAAAAATGTGCTACTGCCAACTTCAGGCCCAGTGAATATGGTTCAAGAAGCACTTCAGCCTACAAACGTTTGGGAACCTAAATAAACGTGCTGGACCCTGATAGTTCCCAGCAGCTTTTTTCCAGCATTTCTTTAAGCACTTGGCAAAGGAAAAGGCTGTTCTGTAGTTTGGAATTACATAACAACAAATTGGAAAAATAAGGCCAGCACCAGCTAACATGAAAAGAAGAATTTGGCATAATTTATGAAGGGGCACAGTCCAAATTGCTATAATAAAAGGATGCCTAGTCTAGCATCCTTCATCTTAGAAGTTATCTTCCCGTAGTCATAGTTCACTTTTTTCTCTGGGATAAATTATTTCTAGGATGCAGGTTTTTTATTCTGTTCTTTAACTGTGTAGCCATTTTCTTTCAAAATGGCTGCTTTTTGAAACAATTCCATTTTCTTTTTCTCATTCCTTCGCCCCCTCCCCAACTGAGTTACCCAATTTCCTCAGTTGCGTATCGTAATGAAATATAGCCTGATCAAACCACAAAACAAAGTAAGAGGCATATGAGTAAATTACTACATGAGCACCATCTTTTAAGCACGAGTGAGGCAACCAAATTACTATGGCTACACAGTGGATTCTAAAATGCTGACTGTACCCCTGTTGTTAAGCACTGTATTTAGTTAACTCAACTTCAGTACAATAATATGGCTAGAATTGCTAAAGCAAATGCAGTTTGCTTGGTTGCGGAATATTTGTTTGTTAAATTTATATCCTACTTTTCTTCCAGTAACTCTAAGCAGCATATACTGCATTATCTCTGCTACTTTACCCCAAGTATAGCAATATGATATGTTCAGCTGAAAGCAGTGGTGGGATATGACCGGCATGCCCCAGTACTGGCGTACCAGTGCCTGCTGGGAGTACGGTGCTCCGGAGGGCCAACCTGCCCTCCTTACCGCTACTTGAGCCGATTGGGGCTTTCACGCATGCGCACGGAGCATACGGTGCCTGTGCGATGCTCCACTGAGCAGCTGGAGCGTCGCAGGCAGTAAGTACGCATGTGCGCATTGCGCATGTGCTGCATGCATTTACTTGGTGGACGCTGAGTCCCATTGCAGCGTACCAGTTGCAATGTGATCCGGAACCCACCACTGGCTGAGAGGGAGAGGGAGAGACGCCCAAAGCACCAGTGAGCTTCCCAGGCTGATCGTGGGCTTGAACCTGGGATCTCTGCAATCCTAGTGCAAAACTTAAAAACTATATCACACTGGTATAGTAATTCCAGTCAGTGTAAACTGAAACCCTGACTCATAGTTAATAACAATCTGTGAAGTCCATCTACATCAGGGCTGTCAAACTCAAGGCCCGTAGGCCGGATCTGGTCCTCGGGGTGCTTGGATCTGGCTCGTGGAGCCACCCTGGAAACAGTGAAGGAGCAGCTCATGGTGCCTCTGCCAGGGAAAATGGAGCTTGGGAGGGCCATGCGCAGCCCTCCCGAGCTCTGGTTTCGCTGGCAGAGGGTTGCAGGAGGCCGTCACAGCCGAAAACAGAGCTTGGGAGCCTGTTTTTGCTTGCCAGTATTCTTTCGGGCCGCCACAGGCGGCCCCGAAATGAATGATATAGAGCTGGCCACACCTATCCCGGCCCCCTGAGGTCAAAAACAACTTGAGGCAGCCCTCAATGAAATCGAGTTTGACACCCCTGATATAAATAAAGGGAGGTGGGCAAATGAAAATGGTTGGAGTCGGCTGCTTTTCTCTGAGGAGCTTCAAGCTTTAGCCCACGCTTGCGATTCAACCTATCCTGTCTCAAAATGTCATCTTCTCCTTGTGATTAACTTGCTTCAATTCATGAAACACTGGGCTGCCACAAATAGTTATGCGGAGAAGTTCTAATGCATGTGTAACAAACAGAAAAATTGTAAAGCAAGTGCTCCTAGGCACTAGAGCACTAATGTGTCCAGCAAAAGGAAGTTGACCCATTTCCAAAAATAGATATCTACAGCCAGGAAAAGTAGCATTGTCTCTAAGAATCTGTCTTCCCACTGCTTACTGAATTGTGAAGCACAGGAAAAGGTTAGCTCCCTCTTTTACATTAACTGCAGGAGCAAATTTCTCTACATTGAAATGGAAGCAACATATCTCTAGAAAACTCGTTTTGGAGTTAACACTAAGAAAAATAGTACTTCATCCTTATGTCCAAATTGCAATGAATATTCTCATTTATGAATGGAATGTATCAATTACATGCACAATTACTGAAATCAAGTCACATAAAGCTTTGATTGGCTTAATGATAATTTACTGAATAAGACAAAATTGTCTGGGTCCACACAAGAGATTAAACAAGCCCAAACTATTAAACTATTAAATGTATAATAGCATATAAAATATTATTAAATATTTATGATTCAATTATTTATCCTGTGTTAAATACTAACATTAATATTATAGCATTAAAGTGTAATGCAAAGATCCTCAACTTTTTCAGTCTGATTGGTAAATCTGGAATTTGAAAAGTACATTACAGGTAGTCCTCACCTACCGACCACAATTGGGACTGGCAACTATGTTGCTAAGTGACACGGTCGTAAAGTGAAAAGTCACATGACTTCACCTGAGTTATTATAGCAGTTTGTTAGATCTGGCTGCAGTCATTAAGGTAATCACTGCAGATCATTAAACACAATGTTATGTGACTGTGACTTGCAACTTCCTGCTAGGTCTCCACTGACTTTGCTTGCTGGACACCAACTGTGAAGATTACAAATTGTGACCATGTGATCAGAGAACACTCTGATCATTGTAAATGTTGTGCCCAAATCATGATCATATGACTGTGGGGATGCTGTGACAGCCACAAGTTTGAGAAGCAATTATAAGACTCATTCAGTGCTGTTTTAATATTGAACAAGTGATTGTTGCGATACTCAGTTGTAATAAGACTTCAAACATAAAGCACATATATATTCAGGCAACATGAAGTTGTTATGCAAAGACCAGCAGAGGATGTGTTTGTGTAGTCACTAAGAGGCAAGTTCAACCGGAAGGAACCTTAATAAATGTACTCAAACCAAGGTGGTTTTATCTAGAATTTTCAGCAGCTCCACACAGCATGGCCAATGGTAAGACACAACATGTGTATATAACAATTGTATGTATCTTACTATATGTACTGTTGGAAGAAAGGTCCTTCTGGGTTCAGTCCCAAATGGAAAAAAAGACACTGGAAACATGGAGGTTGTTTGGAAAGATGATTTAATGGTGGACAGGAACACATGGCTTGTGGTGCTGGGACAAATGGTGATCACATGTTTCCAGATGTTGGGTGAAGAAGAAAAAAGAGAGTGAGATGCTGAAAGTTCCTGGTTTTATACTCTGTTCAGCCCCACCTCTCTGTTTCCTATTCCTGTGTAAGAAATGGATTCTGATTGATCGTCAGACTCCCATGGGGCCATGCAGAGACAACTCTCTAGGCTGGGTTTTGAGTCCAAGTTTGGTTAAGCATTGCTTCTTCCCAGATGTCCTGTGGTGAGTTTCTGTAGGCTAATCCTACCTTTGTTATGTAGAGTAGACTAGCTCAGTGCTCTTAATAGCCCATTGAGAAAGGTGCGAGCTATTAAGAGTGAGTCTGTTTCCTGCCTAAAACATGTTTCTCCATTTCTTATCCGGGGAAATATAATGTTCTGCCTTTTCAATATTTCTCAGGATATTTCATTTGTTTCTAGCAGAGGGGTGGGTGCTAACTTTCTACAGTACCTTACCATTATGTGGGGCACTAAATTGTGGCATGCCTAAATTAATTTTCTTTTTCTTGTATTAGAAAATAAAAGCCCTGTGGTTCCCCTTTCTCTTTTAGCCAGATCAGGTGGCAGCCCTGGCCACCACTTCTGATCTTCAGGCAAACAAAAACTACTTAAACTTTCTCAGCTGGCACTGACCCTTGGGCTGAAAGTGATTAAGCACACCTCTCTAGAAAGTCAGCTGATCCTGGCAAACAAACACAAAACCTCTCCAGATAAGAGAAATCTCTTATCACAAGACTGCCAAATGTCAGATCCCTCATAAAATTCCATACCAAGTAAGAGGTTTACCTATCTATGATCACACCCCACAGGATAAGAAATGAACCTTCCTCTCCTGGACTTCACAGATTCCCAGGGCAGGAACACCTCAATTTACACATCTAACATACTTCATACCAATGTCCATTACTTCACAATAAAGGCCCACTGTTACTATAAATGCAGGGGTGGGTTTCTGCCAGTTCTAACCTCTTCTATAGAAGAGGTTCCACAAATCTACAGTGCCATTTAGAACCGGTTCCAGATCCCTCCCACCGCCCATCCACACATCATCAAGATGAAGAGCAAGAGGAGGAATTCTGGGAGTTGAAGTCCACAAGTCTTAAAGCTGTTAAGTTTGAACACTCCTGGGGGGATTTCTAAAGGGTTAGGAGTGCAAAGGTCTTGTAACTTGACAGCTTTAAGACTTACGTGCTTCAAATGCCAGAGTTTCTGAGCCAACATTTTGGTTGCTAAGCAAGAGCGTTGTTAAGTAAGTTTCACCACATTTTACAAGTTGGCCATGCCCACCCAGTCACATGACTGCCAAGCCACTCCCACCCGGTCACATGGCTGGCAAGCCACCCCCACCCGGTCACATGGCCGGCAAGCGACTCCCACAAAGCAGGCCACACCTACGGAAGAGGTTCTTAAAAATTTGAAACCTACCACTGTATAAATGCTACCATCCTCGGGTTTTCCAACTTCATAGTCTGCCTTCCATTGCTATGCTCCATGTTAAGCTGTCAGTTAAAAACTATCTTCCTCTTCAAGCAGTCACCTAGCATGTTTATTTGTAACCCAACTTGAATTCGAACCCAGAATCTTTTTCTTCTAACGTTTGCAAGAAACATACGAACATCTATATACAGTCATGGCCAAAAGTGTTGGCACCCCTGAAAGTTTTCCAGAAAATCAAGTATTTCTCACAGAAAAGTATTGCATTAACACATTTTGCTATACACATTTTATTTCCTTTGTGTATATCAGAACAAAACAAAAAAAAAGGGAGGAAAAAAAGCAAATTTGACATCATGTCACACAAAACTCCAAAAATGGGCTGGACAAAAGTATTGGCACCCTTAATTTAATATTTGGTTGCACACCCTTTGGACAAAATAACTGAAATCAGTTGCTTCCTATAACCATCAATAAGCTTCTTACACCTCTCACCCAGAATGTTGGACCACTCTTCCTTTGCAAACTGCTCCAGGTCTCTCTTATTGAAAGGGTGCCTTTTCCCAACAGCAATTTTAAGATCGCTCCACAGGTGTTCAATGGGATGTAAATCTGGACTCATTGCTGGCCACTTCAGAACTCTCCAACGCTTTGTTGCCATTTATTTCTGGGTGCTTTTTGAAGTATGTTTAGGTTTAGATTTAGGTTCTATTAGTTTTTTATACCGCCCTACTCCCGAAGGACTCAGGGCGGTGTACAGCCAAAGTAAAACATATATATAAAAGTTTAAAAAGTTTTTAAAAAACATATTAAATAATTTGGCCTCAAAATTAAAAAACCAAACAACCCCAATTAAAATTAATAAAAATTCGTAATTTAAAATTCATTTTTATGCCAGCTCGGCTTGTTGGAAAAAAAAGGTTTTGAGAGCATGGCGGAAGGTGCGTAAGTCAGGGATAGTTCTTAATTCCGGGGGCAATTCGTTCCAGTGCTCTGTCCAACTGCTCTCTAGGCGTCTTTTCCAGCACTTCATCTCCCTCAGCTTCTCGGAGAACCAAGGAGTCAACTGGGTTCGGCACCGGATCAGAGGCCACAAAGGCACGACGCGGTCCAGAACCCCAGCACCCTGTCCCATGTGACCACCAGTTCTCCAGCCGAATCACGAGCCATAGCTTCAGGGAATGCCCAAGCTCCGTCAGAAACCTGTCAGGGTCCATCAGGCGCCTGGGGAGGAACCATCTAGTTTGGGGTCATTGTCCTGCTGGAAGACCCAAGATCTCGGATGCAAACCCAGCTTTCTGACACTGGGCTCTACAGTGCGCCCCAAAATCCTTTGGCAATCCTCAGATGTCATGATGTCTTGCACACAGTCAAGGCACCCAGTGCCAGAGGCAGCAAAACAACCCCAAAACATCATTGAACCTTCACCATATTTCACTGTAGGTACTCTGTTCTTTTCTTTGTAGGCCTCATTCCGTTTTCGGTATACAGTAGAATGATGTGCTTTACCAAAAAGCTCTATCTTGGTCTCATCTGTCCACAAGACATTTTCCCAGAAGGATTTTGGCTTACACAAGTACATTTTGGCAAACTGTAGTCTTGCTTTCTTATGTCTCTGTGTCAGCAGTGGGGTCCTCCTGGGTCTCCTGCCATAGCGTTTCATTTCATTTACATGTCGACGGACAGTTTGCTCTAACACTGATGCTCCCTGAGCCTGCAGGACAGCTTGAATTTCTTTGGAACTTGTTTGGGGCTGCTTATCCACCATCCGGACTATCCTGCGTTGCAACCTTTCATCAATTTTTCTGTCCACGCCCAGGGAGATTAGCTACAGTGCTATGGGTTGCAAATTTCTTGATAAGGTTGCGCACTGTGGACAAAGGCAAATCTAGATCTCTGGAGATGACTTGTAACCTTGAGATTGTTGATATTTTCCCACAATTTTGGTTCTCAAGTCCTCAGACAGTTCTCTTCTCCTCTTTCTGTTGTCCATGCTTAGTGTGGCACACACAGACACACAATGCAAAGACTAAGTGAACTTTTTATCTGCTTTCAGGTGTGATTTTTATATTGCCCACACCTGTCACTTGCCCCAGGTGAGTTTAAAGGGGCATCACATGCTTGGAACAATCTTATTCATCCACAATTTTGAAACGGTGCCAATACTTTTGTCCAGCCCATTTTTGGAGTTTTGTGTGACATGATGTCAAATTTGCTTTTTCCCCTCCCTTTTTGTTTTGTTCCAATACACACAAAGGGAATAAACATGTGTATAGCAAAACATGTGTTAATGCAATACTTTTCTGTGAGAAATACTTGATTTTCTGGAAAAATTTCAGGGGTGCCAACACTTTTGGCCATGACTGTATTAACTTGAATTAACAATAAATACAAATGTAACATTTACATGAAATATGTGTAAAGCACAGTTCGTGTATTTTTTCCTTTTAAGAATTATCTATATTACATAAAAATTTTAGACTGCCAAAAAGCGATTGAATAAAGTTGCTCCAAAACTGGGGCTTACTCTCACCCTGCCATTTGGCCATACTAATTGCAAAATATCACAGATGAGCATCGGGATTACAACTTTCCACATCCTGACTCTTGCCACACATCAGAGGAATTCCAGGAAATAACAAGCTTTAAACCTCACCCTCTTTTCAATCTCATACCTAGCCATTAATACCCTATGTAGCGCCATAATTTCAGATATCCACCTGTAACCACCCTACAGGTACACAAACAATATAATATCTGGACATTCCGGTTCCAACAAAAGCAACAGATGGACTGCCCCAAATTGCAAGTCACTCGTGCTCAGTATTACATAAGTTTTCCACAAGAATTCATCACCTCTTGCATCAAGTTATGGAATCTGATCAGACTTGTATATTATAAGATGAAAGGATTCTTACATGTTTAAAAGTTGTAAGGAACAGCACTAAAAATGTCATTTTTATCATTTGCATCCTTTATCCAAATTCCCTCTTTGATAGAACTTTAACAAATACATCTGATCCAGTGGATCATTGTTTTATAAATATTTCTTTATCTAAACAGAGAAACAGAATGACAAGGGGCAAAAAAACAATAGGAATAGGAGCAATTTCTGACTTCCTGTTGCTTGACTATAGCTGACTGTTCTCCAGCAGTTGATAGTGGGACCAGTTTTCCTGACCTCTGAAGGATTAGGGCAGGCTTGCTCTATCTGGCTGATCTAACCAACCTCCAAAGGGCTGGGGCAGGACCAGTCTATTGAACCTCTGGGCAGCACTGAAGCAAATCCAAATTTGTCAAATTTCAAACCCACAGAAGTCATGGGTCCCAGATTTTGGACACCTTCCGTAATATAGTCCATTTGAGGTACCCTGTTTCAAAAATTGCTGCCCTGTGACACACTGTTTCACTCAGTTAAAGGTTACAGACACAGTAGTATATACAACAATTTTTACACATAATGACTATGGACAAAGAGGAAGAGGATGACATGAACCGGGCAAGCTTGCATTGATTCTTTTTCCTGCAGGATTTGGTCACAACTCACTTTAATTACGTTCAATTTCCCAGCACATTTAATGTCACACCACACTCCCATTTTTCAATCTGTCTTTGGCACGCTATATACATCAAAGTTTCAATCCACAATAATTTTTGTCAATCTATTAAGAACATTTTGATATGAAGGAATTTGGTTTCATTACTTCAATTTGGCCTAGATGACTAATGCTCTAGTCTAGTAGCTTCCAACTGCTCTGCAACTAGGTCACTAATCAACTTGAAGTGAATCATGCTGATCCATTACTGTTCTTTTCTTTAAAGAGAAAAAATGAGGACACAATCAGGACAACTGATCTTGAGCTTAATGGTCCAAAAGAGGAATTAACATTATTATCTGTGTAACTCAGTCACTTCCAGAATAAGGAAGTCATTATAAACTGAATGGTTATTATATATGAAGGTAGCCTATTGTTATTTAGTAATATATCATATTATTAAATCGATATATCATACAATATTGTCGTATAGGTGGGTATATGCATAATTTTGTATTTACTTATTTATTTATTTTGTTTATGTTTATGTAGTGTATATTGGAGGTGGTGACCGTTTGAGAGCTGTGTGCAATGAAATTTCATTTGTGCACGTGTGTATACATATATATATATACATTTATACATGTATACATTTATATATATATAAAAGTTCATTTGCAAAAGGCAGAAGCCAAAGCCTGATGATGATGGGGGTGATCCCATCGAAACGTTGCAAAAACACCTTTAATTTTACACGGGAAAAGACCCGAATAAACCAAAATCTACATATATATATATATATATATATATATATATATATACATATATGTATATGTTAGATTTTTAAGGGCTGAAAATAAAGAGACCAGGATGGATCCATTTCAGGCTTATTAGCCTTCTTCAGCTGGCCATACTCCTTCTACTGGGATTTGAACCGGTGCTCCCAGTAGAAGGAGTATGGCCAGCTGAAGAAGGCTAATAAGCCTGAAATGGATCCATCCTGGTCTCTTTATTTTCAGCCCTTAAAAATCTAACACATATCTAAAAAATGTCACACAGCAATAATCTATTTGGTTCTCTGTCTGGATGATCTCTAGGTTGAGTCGAAGGGCAGAGAGGGATGACATTAAGTCTCCTCCCCTTAAAGGGACCTCTGAACAGGAGCTGTGATAATATTCTCTCATATATGTATATGTATATGTATATATGTGTGTATATATGTGTGTGTGTGTGTGTGTGTGTGTGTGTGTGTGTGTGTGTATATATATATATGTTTTCGTAGATTTTCACGGGTATAGGTATGTAGATTTTGGTTTATTCGGGTCTTTTCCCATGTAAAATTAAAGGTGTTTTTGCAACATTTCGATGGGATCACCCCCATCATCATCAGGCTTCGGCCTTGGCTTTCTTGTAAAGAAAGGGGGGTTTGGCTGTGCTCTGATTGGATGGGAGTTTGGCTGTGCTCTGATTGGATGGGGGCGTGTTCTGTTTGGGTGGGGGCCTGGTTGTGCTTGTGTTAGTCTGAGTAGCAGAGGAATTTGACCTGGTGAGCTGCATTGCTGTTGTTTGGCTTCGCGTTTGTGGTCGTACCACATCTCCGTGGTGGGCATCAGTTTGCTTCATGTATGGATTGGAGGGGTTTAAATGGCTAATAATGCAGCTTTGGTCTGGCTTCTGGTTTGTGGTCGGGCTTCTGATTTGTGGTCATCATCGGTGTGGGTTTGGGTTTGCTTTTTGCGTGGATGTGTGATAGTGACATCCTGTGTGGTTTTCGTGAGTGTGGATCTGGTATCATTCTTTGTGTTAGGGACTCGTTTGTCAGTGAGGGCAGGTTTCCAAATGGCTGGTAGGCGGGAGGTATCATCTCGTTTATTCATGCTGTGTGGCCGCTTTTCTATCTCAATAGCTTCTCTGATTATTCTGTTGTTATAGTGTTCAATTTTGGCAATAGTTCTGGTCTTTTTAAAGTCTATATCATGTCCTGTGGCTTTGAAGTGGAAAGAAACAAAACTTACAGCCCAGCGACCTACTCGTGAGCTTCGATGTCGTATCCCTCTTCACCCAAGTACCAATCAAAGAAGCCTTGACAGCTATCCAAAACAAATATAGCCCCCCCAAACATATCCTAGATCTGACCAACCACTGCCTATCCAACACATACTTCATCTATAATGGACAAAAATACAAACAAATAGAAGGAGCACCCATGGGATCACCCCTCTCACCTGTCATTGCTAACCTCTACATGGAACACTTTGAAACCCAAGCTCTAGAAAAATCAGATCACAAACCCAAACTCTGGCTCAGATATGTAGACGACACCTTCATAATCTGGCCACATGGAAAAGATAAACTGGACAACTTCCTCACACACCTCAACAGTCTACACCCCAAAATACAGTTCACCATGGAAACAGAAGCCAATAACCAACTCCCCTTCCTGGATGTCTTAGTCTATAAGAAATCCAACGGATCCCTAGGACACACCATCTACCAGAAGAAAACACACACAAACCGCTATTTGCATGCACTCTCACACCACCACCCAGCACAGATCAACTCTGTAGCCAAGACACTCATCTCCAGAACAAAACGCTTAGCTGACGAACAACACCTAAAAACCGAACTACACACTCTCACCAACGTACTAACATCCAACGGATTCCAAAGAAACAAGATCACTAACCTAATCCAAAAAGAAAACCCCACTAAAGTCCAAGACAGTGAACAAGAAAACGGCAAAGCCCTCCTCCCATACATAAAAGGCACCACAGACAGAATCAGCAAGATCCTCCACAAACACAATATCAAGACAGCATTCTACACAAACCGAAAAACATCCACCATCCTAGGAAACCCCAAAGAGAAAATAGAGTTAGAAAATCAAGGAGTATATGAAATCCCATGCCCCACCTGCCCCACCACATACATCGGACAAACCAACAGAAGAATAAAGGCACGCATTGAAGAACACAAAAACTCAGTCAGAAAGGAGGAACCAATTTCTTCCCTGGTCCAACACTTCAAAGCCACAGGACATGATATAGACTTTAAAAAGACCAGAACTATTGCCAAAATTGAACACTATAACAACAGAATAATCAGAGAAGCTATTGAGATAGAAAAGCGGCCACACAGCATGAATAAACGAGATGATACCTCCCGCCTACCAGCCATTTGGAAACCTGCCCTCACTGACAAACGAGTCCCTAACACAAAGAATGATACCAGATCCACACTCACGAAAACCACAAAGGATGTCACTATCACACATCCACGCAAAAAGCAAACCCAAACCCACACCGATGATGACCACAAATCAGAAGCCCGACCACAAACCAGAAGCCAGACCAAAGCTGCATTATTAGCCACTTTAAACCCCTCCAATTCATACATGAAGCAAACTGATGCCCACCACGGAGATGTGGTACGACCACAAACGCGAAGCCAAACAACAGCAATGCAGCTCACCAGGTCAAATTCCTCTGCTACTCAGACTAACACAAGCACAACCAGGCCCCCACCCAAACAGAGCACAGCCAAACTCCCATCCAATCAGAGCACAGCCAAACCCCCTACCAATCAGAACACACCTCCACCCAATCAGAATGCAGCCAAACTCCCACCCAATCAGGTCACACCCCCACTGGCAGTTAAAAAGAGGAACCGGCTGAGATCTCACATTGCTCCTGGAAGCACCAAGCCGGAAGCACCAGCCTGAAGATGATGAATGAGATTTCATCGAAACGTCGTGAAGATACTTCCAATTCTACGCGGGAGAAAACCCGAACAACCAAAGACCTACATACAAACACCCGCGAAAACCTCAGAAAACATATATATATATATATATATATATATATATATATATATATATATATATATATATATATATATATATATATATATATATATATATATATATATATATATATATATGTAATTGTTTCTCAACAACCTGTTATTAGGCCCCAATTAAGGGAGGAGACATACTGTTTCCTTTCCTGCCTATCGACTCATCACCAGAGACCATCTAGACAGCAAGCCAAGAATTACGTTGAGTGGTTTTTTTAGATATGTGTGTTAGTTTTATGAGCTGATCAATAAATTAAATTAGAGAGAAACCAGGATAGATCTATTTCGAGCTTATTAGCTCTCATCAGCTGGCCATACCCCTTACTGGGATTCGAACTGCTGATGCAATAAGGGGAACCGGCTTGGCTAAAGTGCTAGGTTCCTTGCTTAGCATGCAACATAGCCCCGGTTCGAATCCCAGTAAGGGGCATGGCCAGCTGATGAGAGCTAATAAGCTCGAAATAGATCTATCCTGGTCTCTCTCTAATTTAATTTATTGATCAGCTCATAAAACTAACACACACACACACACACACACACACACACACATATATATATATATATATACACACACACACACACACACACACACATATACATAACACACACAGTGTCACTAAGATGGGTTTACATTTGGACTTAATTTAGCCAAACAATTTCATCCATGGGGCGCAGAAAGCACTGCATTTGAGGGAAGTTTAGCATCAAATTTTCAATATCTTTCTCTGATCAGAAGATATCCAACCACAATAGTTTGGAGCCATTGTTTACCCTTGATTTTGAACAGAATATTCAGAAACAATGTGTATTGTCAGGACAAAACCATCAACACATGAAGGTTTAATTTAACTGATTTATTGCTAAAAGCCTATGCACAGGAATCTTCTCAACTAACAGTCAGCACCTGGTCATAGATAAGGATTAAATAAGGATAACAGAAATCAAGGGAGACTGGACTTAGTTCGTTTGTGGTTTCTAATGACTCTAAACTTTATCCCTCCCCTGGCTTTGCCTTCAATATTCCTACATTGGAGCAAATCCAAAATCTACATTATTACATTAACTATAACATCTCTTAACATACATCCGGGTTTTAATTTTTAAAAGGCCTCTTTCCAGATCTCTTAAGAGGTAGATGACTACTTAGAAAATCACACCATTTCTTTCAAATTAAACTATTGTCAGAAGAATGAGGAAGTAAAACAGTCAAGCACTGGATATCCTTGTCCCATAAGGGAGAAGTTATTTACTCATATTTTGGGATTTCTTTTAAAATTGTATAAAGCTTTTAAAATGAGAGGAAGTAAATATGCAATATTGGTGCCTGGAGATTATTGAACCATAATTCTTATCATTCTAGGTATCATAGCCCATGTTCACCACCAAGTTGGGAAAAGTTGGCTTTCACTGCTCTATGCTTCTTTCATTGCTCCCTGAATCTCTGCTTACATTTGTAAATAAGCTTTCCCCCACCAACCCAGCCCCATTTTTGTTACAAGAGCTGATTAGTTATATCTAATAAAAAGTATGGATAAGTGCCAAGAGTCGCTGGGTGTTGGGCAGCATATGAAATTATAGTTCATCGTCTGGTAAGCCAGAGGTTTGATTTGGCATTTCTTTCCACGTATCCAGTCTTTCCCAAGGGCCTGGGCCAAGTAGATGTTATTCTTTTGATGATGTTAAAGATATTGTCACAGGATATTGTAAGTTGTTGCAAGTAAAGCTGCCTTTTGCAATTGACTGATGGTGATTTTCTCCCTGCCCAGTGGTGTTTTGAGATTGTACCCAACATGCCTATCACTATTGCTACTATCGTTGCTTTCTATTGCCAGTAGTCCTTCTACTTCTATTTGCAGGCCTTCTATTTTATATTTTTCTCCAATACTTTCTCTTCTATTTTGCTGTCTCCAAGTACAGCCACATCCGCTCTCCCGACTTTTTCATCTTTCTTATTGACAATTGTGAAGTCTGTAGTGTTCGCTCCTACAGGGAGGGCCTCCTCAGGGTGCCTACCGCCGGTCAATGCCGGCTAGCGGTGCCCAGGGGCAGGGCCTTCTCTGTGGCAGGGCCAGCCCTCTGGAACGACCTACCCCCCGAACTTCGTACTATCACGGAACTTCCCCACTTCCGCCGCTCACTCAAGACGTTCCTTTTCCATCAAGCCGGTCTAGATTAGAGTTTAGAACTCTGGCGCAATACAGCTCTAGCCAATTAGTAAATGGATGTTGGTATTTTAAATGGGATTTTTAGCACAGGTTTCTTATTTAATTCATTTTAATTATTGTTATTGTATTTGTTGTTATTTATTTGTGATTTTTAATTCCCTGTGCACCGCCCTGAGTCCATCTTGATGGAGATAGGTGCGGTATATAAATTGAAATAAATTGAAATTGAAATTGAAATTTGTGGCAAGTATTTGCATGTTTGAATTCTCAGGTCCCAGAGCACCTTAGCTTCTTCATTTTCTATTGCTTTGTCTATTTTGTGTTGCCACCAGTTCGTGCTTGCAGGCAGTTGGTATTTCTTGTAGCTATTTCAATGCACCATTGTTGCTACTTTGTCATGCTATTGTTTGTAGTCAGCCTGTGCAATCTTCTTGCAGTAGCTAATTAGGTTGTTCACTGTTTCTTCAGCTTCTTTGAAGGGGAAATATTTGCTGTCTCTTGCCGTCTTCTTAAGTCTGGCTTTGTATGCATTTATTCTTAAGATTGGTCTTTTGAAGACAGAATCGGCTTCCGTATCTCTTTCTTCAACTTTCCTGCCCTTAACCATTGTCAGGTCTTGTTATCTGCTTTGCCTGCTTTTTAATGTACTGACCATGTAATATTTTGCCTTGCCAGGTCTCTTTTTTCCCCTTCATTTTCTTCATTGGCCATTTTTGTAGGCCAATTTGGTTTCTCCAGTTCTCAGTAAGCCTTCATGGTATACTAGCCTTAGTATTTCTTCTTCACTACATCCTTCTTCCAATGACCTTTTTACTCCTTCATCTATCTGTGTACTTGTAACATTCCCCACCCACTTATGTTCCTTGATAAGTAGTCTGTCAACATTGCCACATGGATGAAGGGTATGATTCATTATCATGATTTTTCTGATCTTCTATCATCATCATTATTATTATGCTCATTAATATATTTAGAGAAATCCTTACAAAAAAATTGTAAGGCCACAATGGCAAACCTATGGCATTCATGCATGAGGAACAATTTCTGAGGGCACATGAGGCATTGCCCTGTCAGCTTCAAGCTTATTTTCAGCCTGAAGCCTCTGGAGAGTGAAAAAACACCCCAAAGTGCAAACCGGAAGTTCAGGAATGGACTTCCGGTTTGCACGTTGGGCTGTTTTTCGCCCTCCGGAGGCTTCAAGAGAGCCTCCTGAAGCCTCTGGAGGGCGAAAAACCACCTAATGCATAATACAAAAGTCTATTCCCAAACTTTCGGTTTGCGCTTTTGGGTGGTTTTTCACCCTCCCCAGGCTCCTAGAAAGCCTCTGGAGCCTGGGGAGGGCGAAAAGCAGACCTACTGGGACCACTGGAAATTGGAAAATGGACCATTTCCTGCCTCAGGAGGGCATCCGCGGGGCGAGGGAGGCCGTTTTCACCCTCCCCAGGCTCCAAGACAGACATGTGTGCATGGCAGGGATCATGAAATTATAGGGGTGGGTACGCATGTGTGTGTGATAGCGCACGCATGCCTGTTTTGACACCCGAGGCGAAAAGGTTTTGCCATCACCATTGTAAGGTATCTGCATTATAAAACCTGGATAGGCCAGTGCACATATTCCACTAACTAATATATGATTTGTTTGTAGTTTAGCATAATATAGACCCAGCCATTATTGTAACTTAACAGTATACTTAAGAGTAGCCTTATCCATATAGAATAGGAGTGTGATGTGACAACAATTCAGCTGTGCTTGTGCAAGCCAGACTTGTGCACACAGTGCTAAGTCAATGTCAGAATTCAATTTTGGGGCCCTGGGCTTATTGTGAGCTGCTGAGCTCATCACACAAAAGCTCCACCCTGCATCTGAATTGTGACCACTTTTCCCACAAGATCAAATATTATGAGTCTCTATGTACTGAGCTATACATTGGATCAAGATGGTAATGAAATGTTTCCAAACAAGAGGATTTAAAGAGAATAATACCTGTTCTTTATTCTAGTTATGCCTCTCCTGATATATCTGCTATATTTTTAAAAACATTTCCTCAACCTGATGTACTAAATATGTATTCAAAACCTATTTAAAACCAAAAATGGAATTTAATTGTATGCCTCTGTTAACAGAAGCATTTTGTACTTACTGGATGTGAAAGGATTCTCACCCTTCTGCAGCTCCTTGTACTTTCTTAAAATCTGCTGTTTTGAATCCTAATCCCTTTGAAAGACTGGGGGGGGGGGGGGGACTCTACAGCAGAGGAGAGATCATTCTAAGTATAAAAAGTTGGATACTAACCAATATATCCAAATAAGCCATCATCTTACAAACACAATCATTAAATGAGTAGCACCCAATTTTATGACCTTTGGTGGTAGTTGCTAACTGAATCATACAATAGGTAAGTAAATCTGGCTTCGCCCATTGATTTTTCTTGTAAGCTGCCTGGGAAAGTTGCAAATAGTGGTAATGTCATCCAGGATGCTGTAACAGTTGTAAATACATGCCAATTGCCAAAGACCCAAATTTTGATCTCATGACCATTTATTTATTTATTTATTTATTTATTAGATTTATATCCCGCCCTTCTCCAAAAGGACCCAGGGCGGCGACCATAGGGAAACGGTAATGGCTGTAAGTGACATGACCCTTGGTAAGTCCCTTTTTTCAGCAGTCGTAACTTTGAATGGTCTTACGTCAAGGACTATGTGTACCACATATGTACCTACTCAAATTTTAATGTTCTGCTTTGCTTATTTAAAGAAGAAAATCATACTGTTTGGGACACCAACACTTGCCTCTTGGGAAATGGGGGATAGGACTTCAAAATATATTCTTTTGTCAACTACTCTGAGACGATCTTAAAAGAACTGCTACTCACTGCTGTGCCCGCAAACATCGCAATGTCAATCAAAGCACTCCTGATACGAGGAAACATTTGCATATGTATAAATGTATTTTTCCACAATGTACTTAAGATGTTATTGAATACAGATGCTAAAACTGCCACTTCAGAGCACACATGCTGTGTCCATAACAACTTAGCTTGAAATCCTATAACTGCCTTTGAAGAAAAATTATTAAAAATATCCTTGTTATGCAGGTCGTGTTATGCAGAGAAGTCACATAGAATATAGCAAATTGTACATCCATTTTAATGTCTGACACTTGACGCTCAGAAAGCAGAGTGTCCAACACTCCTAGAGAAAAGTGGTAAAATATGTTGGCTTACATCCAGATAATTCCTTCCCACACAAGTGGCCAAGAAATAGAAGGATCTATGCTCACACACATGAGCAGATTATAACAAAGCTTAGGGAATCTATTGTCTGCTGTGCAAATTATTCTAATAGTATGCTGTGATGGAAACAGAGAGCTGATTCACTGAACCCTTTTTAGCAAAGAGAGGCAGACATATTTAAGCCATATCACCTAACACTTCACAGACTTCTTAGAGGTAGCATAAAAAGATACAATACAAGAAATATAAATAGATATTGTTCCCATGCAATAGGGTATGTGAAAAAGCTTTGCACCTGAGTCTTATTCCTCATATGCAGAGAATATTTATTTCTGGCAAAAGATAAAATCTAGCTAAGACGGAACATACATCCATAAACATCATTCTTAATAGCCTGATGAATAAAAAAGTAATCTTTGGCATATATTTAGAACACAGAAGTTTACTTATTCCTGAATGAATGAATAATGCAAAGTTGAAATTTAGCAAAATGTCTTGCCTGAGACAGTCCTTAGGTCCATCTAGTTCAGTGCTGAAGTAATTCTCCAGAGTTCTATATGACAGGGGTGTCCAACCTTTGCAACTTTAAGTCTGAAGGACTTCAGCTCCCAAACCTCTCCAGCCAGCAAAGCTGGCTAGAGAAGTCTGAGAGCTGAAGTCCTTCAGACTTAAAGTTGCAAAGGTTGGAGACCCCTGCTATATGAGAACGAAACTTAAATTCTCAATCACTGAGTTATGGCCTTGAAGATTAGCATTAACTGAAAATAGGATGAGGGCAAAGGATATTGTTCAAACTGGTTCTATAATGATACTTGCGTCAGATTTCTAGCAGACTCTCAAACACTAACAAATCTCAAACTTTAGTTTTACGAAAAATGTTGCCCAAAATATTTCTTACACATTATGACTATGTTCCAACCAAGCTAGGCACTGTGTATCTAATGAGATTTGCACATTGATCTCATTGCCATGATTTTTTTTTACTTGTTATTCAGCTGTATTTAGTAGGAGACATGGATATGTGTAGAATAAATAGAATAGAATTGAATTGAATTCTTGATTGGCCAAGTGTGACACAAGGAATTTGTCTTTGGTGCATATGCTCTCAGTGTACATAAAAACACAAGATATTGTAGACATTGTATGTTGTGATTTCATTTATACCATGTTTTTCATTCAGATGTTCAAGGTAGTTCACAAAAGACAGTGATTAATACACATGCATTAATCCACAAACAAAGTATCAGTCCCAGGGTTTTCAACAGCTGCATCAAAATGTTGTATCTGGCAGAGGGAGAATATTTATTTATTTTTTTATTTTATTTTATTAAATTTATACCCCGCCCTTCTCCAAACGGACCCAGGGCGGCGCACAGGGATGTTAAAACACATATAAAACATATAAAATTTTAAAAAACTTATTCTAATAGACTAAAAACCGAATTTAAAAAAACCCAAATTTAAAACTATCTAAGAGTCAGTAATGGGGATTATGCTAGGCCGGCTAGATGGAATAGGTGTGTCTTCAGACACTTGCGGAAGAGGCGGAGGTCAGAGATGGTGCGGAGTTCAGGGGGTAGGTCGTTCCAAAGGGAAGGGCCCGCCACAGAGAAGGCTCTTCCCCTGGGTGTCGCCAGTCGGCATTGTCCAGCCGACGGCACCCTGAGGAGGCCCTCTCTGTGGGAGCGTATCGGTCTGAGGGATGTATGGGGCAGGAGGCGGTCTCGCATATAACTAGGCCCCGAGCCATGGAGCGCTTTAAAGATGGTCGTTAAAACCTTGAAGCGCACCCGAAAGACCACAGGGAGCCAGTGCAGCTCGCACAGGATAGGTGTTATGTGGGAGTGTCTAGGCGCTCCCGTAATCACCCGCGTGGCTGCGTTCTGGACTAGCTGCAGCTTTCGGGTGCACCTCAAGGGGAGCCCCATGTAGAGAGCATTACAGTAGTCAAGTCGAGAGGTGACGAGTGCTTGAGTGACTGTGCGTAAGGCACCCCGGTCCAGTAAGGGGCGCAATTGGCGCATCAGGCGTACCTGATGGAATGCCCCCCTGGCCACGGCTGCCACATGATCTTCCATAGACAGCCGGGAATCCAGGAGGACACCCAAATTGCGCGTCCTCTCCACGGGGGCCGGTGTTTCGCCCCCAATGGCCAGAGTTGGAATAATCTGGCTGAACCGGGGCGCCGGAAGCCACAGCCACTCAGTCTTGGACGGGTTGAGCTTGAGTTTGTTACCACCCATCCAGATCCGTACGGCCTCCAAACACCGGGACATAACCTCGACGGCATCGTTGGGGTGGTCTGGGGTGGATATGTACAACTGAGTATCATCAGCGTACAGATGATATCCCACCCCAAAACCACGGATGATCTCACCCAGCGGCTTCATATATGTGTTGAACAGTAAGGGCGAGAGGACCGACCCCTGAGGAACCCCACATATGAGGGACCTCGAGGCCGACCTCTGCCCCCCTGCCAACACATATTGCGACCGACCAGAGAGGTAGGATGAGAACCACCGCAGAACGGTGCCTCCCAACCCCAACCTCCCCAGTCGGTGC
This sequence comes from Rhabdophis nuchalis, assembly GCA_039707465.1. Taxonomy (NCBI): domain Eukaryota; kingdom Metazoa; phylum Chordata; class Lepidosauria; order Squamata; family Natricidae; genus Rhabdophis; species Rhabdophis nuchalis. Next base: position 59,112,587 of record CM077643.1, on the reverse strand, counting down.
AATAGGATACCATGGTCGATGGTATCAAAAGCCGCTGAGAGGTCTAATAGGACTAGGATAGAGGAATATCCTCTATCCCGCGCCCTCCAGAGATCATCAACCAACGCGACCAATGCCATCTCGGTGCTGTGCCCGGGTCGGAAGCCGGACTGGCGCGGGTCTAGATAATCAACTTCCTCCAAGTGTCGCGGAAACTGTTGAGCCACCACACTCTCAACAACCTTCACTAAAAAGTGGAGGTTGGAGACGGGACGATAGTTCTCTAATAATGCTGGATCCAGGGACGGCTTCTTGAGGAGGGGCCTCACCACCGCCTCTTTCAGGATGGCAGGCAAGGACCCCTCACTCAAAGATGCGTTGACAATGCCCTGGAGCCAGCCTCGTGTCGTCTCCCAGGATGCCAGTACAAGCCAGGAGGGACACGGGTCCAATAAACATGTGGTAGCCCTAAGTCTCTTTGACAACTTGTCCATATCCTCGGTGGTAACAAAATCAAACTCCTCCCAGGATGGTGTCACAAGAACAGCCTCGGCCTGCTCGACTGGACCACTGTCGATGGAGGGTAGCTCGTTCCGAATCCGAGTGATTTTCTCCTGCAGATAAATCCCAAATTCCTCTGCTCGACCCTGTAAAGGGGCTTCCCACGGCCTCTGTTGAAGGAGGGAGCGGGTCACCCCAAACAGGGCGGCAGGGCGGTTATCTGCGGATGCAATAAGAGTGGCACAATACTCACGTTTGGCCACTTTTATCGCCACTAAGTAAGTCCTAATATGGTCTCTCACTAGTGTTCGGTCGGCTTCGGAGTGAGAAGATCTCCATCTGCTCTCTAGGCGTCTCTTGTGGCGCTTCATCTCCCTAAGCCCCTCGGTAAACCAAGGAGCCCAGGTGGTTCGTCGCCGCAAGAGAGGCCGCAAGGGCGCAACTCGGTCCAAGGCCCCCGTGGCCGCACTTAACCATGCAGCCACTAGGTCCTCAGTCGAGTTGCGGGGCAAGTCCACAGGAATTGGCCCAAGCTCCCTCTGGAACCTTATCGGGTCCATCAGGAGCCTGGGGCGGAACCATATAGGAATGTCCGGTTCCGCCTCCCCGCAGTGAGGTGCAGCGATCGGAAAGTCGAGCCGAAGGAGAGCGTGATCTGTCCATGACAGGGGTGTGATGACTAAACCCCCTATTCCCAGATCACTACTCCACTGTCCCGAGACGAAGATGAGATCCAGGGTGTGTCCACCCTCGTGAGTAGGGCCTAAAACTACCTGGGTCAGGTCCATGGCTGTCATGGAAGCCATGGACTCCCGAGCTGCACCAGAGGTTTCGCCTGCCGACGGCAGGTTAAAGTCCCCCATGACTAAAAGTCTGGGGGTCTCAACCGCCGCCTCGGCTATCACCTCTAGGAGCTCGGGCAGGGCTGTTGTTGCATAGCGAGGAGCCAGGTATACAACTAACACGCCCAACTGCCTCCCAAGGCCCCACTTCACAAGGAGGGACTCGCACCCGGTCGTCTGAGGGATCGTGGTCTCCTTTGGCTCAAGACCTTCCCTAACCATAATCGCCACCCCCCCACCCCTCCCTAGGGCCCTAGGCTGATGGAAGGCTCGGTATCCTGGTGGGCACATTTCTACGAGGGGATGTCCTCCCTCGTGGCCCAACCAGGTTTCCGTAATGCCTACCAGGTCCGGGTCCCCCTCTGACACAAGGTCATGGATGAGGGGGGATTTTTGTACCACGGACCTGGCGTTGCATAGCATCAGCCTAGGGCCCCGGGTCTGTGGTTCTTGCCCACCTAGTCTGCGATGGGGACAGGGGGAGTTGGAGCGCATGACCACCCGTAACCAGCGGCCCCGGTCCTCCAACTGGTGATGTCCATCCCCTTTCCCACCGCCCCTGCCCCTCCCCAAGACCGTATTGATGGAAAATACCCCAGTGGAAACGACCCCCCCTCCCCCCTCCTCCGTTACTCTACTTCCGCTTCCTGCCGGCCCTTTTTGGCATACCCCCACCTGACTCTCCCTCCCCCCCTCCCTGGAACCCCCTAAAAGTCAAATAAAATGTTTAAATAAAAAACCCCTTAGCTATTCTTTTTCTACCAAAGAGTAGGGCTAGGCTTAGTTTAATTTTATGTTTTACTTTTCTGCTACATCATCTTCAGTCCTCTCTATTGTTCAGAAATATTTTAATATGGCTTTTAAAAGGCAGACTATTCAAATAGACATATTAGCAATAAAGAAATAAGTAGGTTCATAGGATTTGTGCAAGAGAGTGGATTCTGATGCTTCAGTAAAGTGATCCCTGCCCTACTCTGACAAAGGCTACATGGGCTAAATAATATCACATATCTTCAATGTAAGAAAAGTCATCTGAATAGATTCAAAATCTCCTGTGTTTTCCCCCAAAAAAACTGTATGGTGTTTTTTAAATATTAATATTCACACACCTTAGGACAGGCAGAATAGAGATTTGGGAAATCTGTTTTGTTATTTTTTTTTTAAAAATACTCTTTAGTTTTAGTATATTAGTAAAATCTTGAAATCCAGTTGTTTAAACCAGATCAATTGAATGGCTTAAGCAATCCAACATAGACCAAGGATTAACAACACAAAAACATGCATGAACACAGTCAGAAGTTTGTGATTGGTAGAAAATCGAAATTCATAACTGCTTATCCTTTAAAAATTCTTATTCATCAACTTAAAGGAAACATACTTTTTATCTGATACCACTTTTAGACAAAATCAGATAGAAAACTACCATGAGTGACCTTGGGAAGAAAGCTGTATGCAGCCAGCATTTGCCTTGCGAAGGGCCAGGTCAGGCATGCTTAATCAGCAATGGGAGGAAAAAACAATGCAGGTCAGCTAGGGTGGCAGAGGTCATGAACTGCAGGGCAAAAAGGGCATGGATGTTGTGAGACAGGCAGTTGGAGGGAATGGCAGCATCCCTGGAGTCTGATGCGCTCACTAGCACCTGAAGTTTGATCACATGACTGTGTTGGCACTGTAACAACCATAACTTTGGGGACCAGACAGCCAAGTCCCTTTGCAACTCACTAATGTCACTTTTTTTTTTTTTAATTTAAATTTATATCCCGCCCTTCTCCACGAAGGACCCAGGGCGGCGCACAGGAAAATTTAAAAACATACAAAATACAATAAATATAATTTAAAAAACTATTAAATAACCTATCCTGCGCTAAAACCAAATTTTAAAAACCCAATTTAAAACTACCTAAAAGTCCCCATGGGAGCTTAGGCTAGGCCGGCTTGTTGAAACAAATATGTCTTAAGACATTGGCGGAAGAGGCGGAGGTCGGTGATGGTACGTAATTCAGGGGGTAGGTCATTCCAAAGGGCTGGGCCCGCCACAGAGAAGGCTCTTCCCCTGGGTGTCGCCAGTCGGCATTGTCCGGCCGACGGCACCCTGAGAAGGCCCTCTCTGTGGGAGCGTATCGGTCTAAGGGATGTATGGGGCAGGAGGCGGTCTCGCATACTTTCAGCAGTTGTTGAATCAATGATCATAAGTCAAGGGCTACCTGTCACCTTTTCTATGATAACACTGACTATAGATACATCAAATATGGCAGCCCAATCCAAACAGTAACTGGGTTCACATATCATACTAGGTCAAAATCAAACAAATTATACCATAGCAAGCTATATGAACCTGGATCATGCATTCTCCTCAGTGTATATATAGATTAGCCTTCCATAACCTGGAATCCTCCAGAAAACTGATTTAGGACAATTTCCTTCTGGCTACTACCCCTCCTAGAAAACACAACATCCTGAGGAAATTTCATTGATGGTATATCTTCCTTTTCTTTCCTAATGCTAATGTTATTTTTTTGCCTTTGCATCTCAAGAAACAATACAATTGAAAAAGAGCTATAGCGCCAAGCAGTTTCTCAACTCCAGAACCATCCAGCTTAGCATAGGGTGTGGTGGTTTGATAGCCTACAGGGGTAGCTTAGGCAAGTTACCACAGATGTTTTAGTAACATCAGTATTTTCAGAGAATCTAGCAAAGAATTGCTAATATTTCCACAAAGCAGTTAAGAGTAGCTTTATGTAACGATTCATCACCAAGCTAGTCTTTCATTGAAAGAAAGCATACTCTGGTTGCTGAGAAATTACACTACTTATATTCCACAAATATAATTGAATAAAGGAAGTTCAGAAAAGAAGTTATATATGAATGAGGTAGGATAAATTTTCAAAAGTATTTTTTGGGGACCTCATGTAAATAAATATCATCAAGAGTCAACAATCCAGTCTTGCTGAATTAGTTGAGGAAATTCAGATAATTTTAATTTGGCAAATTTAGTCAAAGTGGTTTTCTTAGTAACAATATGGAACTGGTTTATTCCAGCATTTTTTTAAAAAATATTCTTACTCTAGCCTACAGCCTTGAGATTCTTTATGGAATCCAGAACTAGTTTAAATCCTGCTTTTTGAGATCACCCAAGGTCAGTTAGTATTCAGCTATGACAGAATATGTAAATCTAGCCTTCAGGTGCATTCAAATTGCCCTTTATTGTTGTAAACATACATGAATTAATGGTAGATGTGTTATTACATGCAGGACCTGGAAGTGGAAGAACAGATGCCAAAAACCTTTACTGGCGCTAAGTAACAGCATTGTTCTTTCAAGTTTAACTTTTATTAAGGTACTTTCAGTAAGCCATTTTGTTTACATATCCTCATAAATGTTTGCTGTAACTGAAGGTATCATGCAAATCTTATGCATTAAAGCTGCCAATTTCCCTTTGTCTTTCCGCCATATAAAGCATTTGTATTTTTTTTGTCTTATCTACTGCATTTGCCTTCTCCAGTCAAAATTCAGTTACAAAAATTATTCACCTTTTCCCACTCACAAATTAAGTCCACCCTGAAATCATATACCATTTCACCCAAGAAATCCCTTCTTTATCTAAGCGAAATATAGCATCACAAAATCATAGAGCTAGCACAGACTTGGGAGGTCTTGAAGTCTAACCTCCTGCCCAAGGTCGGAGTCATTATACCACCTCAAATTGTTGTCCAATCGTTTCTTGAAAACTTCCAGTAATGTTGCACCCACAACTCTGTGAAGCAAACTCTTCCATTGATTTATCATTCTCACTGTCAGGAAATTCCTCCTTATTTCCAGGCTGGCACTCCCTCCAAGCTTCCACCCACTGCTTCCCTGTGACAGTATTCAAGTATTGGAAGACTGCTATCATGTCTTCCTTAAGTCTTCTTTTTGTTAGGCTAAGCTTATCTAGTTCCTTTAGTTATTCATCTTACGATTTAGCCTCCAGGCCCATTATCATCTTTGTTGCTTTTCCCTGCACTCTTTCTAGGGCCTCAGCATCTTTTCTATGTTATGATGACCAGAACTGTATCCAGTATTCCAAATATCACCTCATGAGTGCAATAATAGAATGGTACTATCATTTCCAGAATTGTACTATCATTTTCTTGATGCTATCCTTCTGTTGATGAAGCCTCGGACTACATTGGCTTTTCTAGCAGCTATAAAATATTGCTGAGTCATACTTGCAGGGGGAGTGATGGCTCAGTGGTTAGCGATACTAAGTTTGTTAGCTGAAAAACTAACAACCTGGGTTTGAGACCCAAACCCTGCATGACAGAATGAACCAACCCCTTGCCCACTTAGTTCAAAAGCATGCAAATGAGAGTAGATAAACAGATACTACTTCAATGGGAAGTTAAGAGGGTTCGATGCTCCTTGGCATATAGTCATGCTAGTCACATGACCACAGAAAGGTCTTCATTCTGCATTTGGTTTTTCCTGCCTAAATGAAGAACCTTATTTTTTTCATTGCTGAACTACATCTTGTTACATAGAGCCCAATGCTCAAGTCTCTCAAGATCTTTCTGAATCTTGAGTCTATCTTCCAAAATGTTTGTAATTTCCCCCCCACTTGGCATCATCCACAAATCTGATAAGCACCTCTTCAATCTCATCTAAATCATTTATGAAGATGCTGAAGAGCACTGGGCCCAAGACAGATGTACCCTACTGCACGTTTCCCTCCATTTAGATGTAATTGCAGGACCACATGCTGAATGCAGTTGGTCAGTCAACTTCAAATCAATCTGGTGGTGGTTATTTTCTATCCCACATTATTCTAACTTACTACTACTTCTACTTTGTCAAATGCCTTACTGAAGTCTAAGTAAATTATGTGCACAGCATTTCTCTGGTCCACTGATTTAGTCACTTTATCACAGAAAGCAATATGGTTTGCTTAGCATGATCTCTTTTTAACAAATCTATGTTACTTCTAGTAATCACCTTGTTCATTTCTAGGTGCTCTCAAATCCACTGCCTGATTATCTTTTCCAGGATTTTCCCAGGTATTAATGTCAAGCTGATTGTTTGTAATTTCCTGGACCTTGTTTTTTTCCCTTTTTGAAGAAAGGAACCACACTGGCTCTTTTCCAGTCCTCTGAAGTTCCCCCATGCTTCAGGAGTTCTGAAAAATTTCATTTAGTGATTCCAAGATCACATCTGCCAGCATGCCTACACATGCTTCACTATGGAATCTTTGGCATTTTCTGAGCTTGGTTGTTGCTTACAGATGTTTCATTACCCAAGTAGGTAATATCACCTGTGTCACTGATGATGTTACCTAGTTTGGTATTGAAATTCTTGCAAACAACCAAGCTCAGAGAGCACTAAGAATTCCACAGTTCAGCCCTAATCTATATATATTTCTTTTTATTGGATGCATGCTTTACCTTTGAAACTCTCCACAATTTCTATTTTAAAATACTGAAGCAGAGACAAATCTCTGTCATTTGACCATTTCCACTAATAACTCATAGCTCTTCCAGAAATATCCAGTAATCCCAGTAAATCAAGTGATCCCAGTTACGTCTTCTCTTTGCTTGCCTCAATCTTGTCAAGCATAATTTGATATAATCCATAATCTGCTTGTATCACATGCCCAAATAATACTAATGCTTGCTCAGAGACTTATTGATTTGTTATTTATTCCCACACTTTGCATTATCTTAATTCAAGAAAGATCTCTGTAGGAAGAAAAACTGGTTATAGACATTTTACTTTAGTCAAATATTTTCCATTAGATTCCTTAATTTCTGTATGAAAGTTGACATTAAGATCAACACGATTAATTCATTATTGCTCTTGTCTTGACCATTTCTTCCGATGAGGAAGTATTCCATCTTTCTTATGTAAATACCTATATACTATTCATTTTGGCTACATCTTCTACCATGCCTCTGACATAGATCTTAATAATGCTGAAATGTGTTATCAGAGCTTCAGGGTATAGAATACTTTAGGGACAAACTTTATTTTCCTCCCTAATTATCAAATTAAAATCCATTGACTTTACAGTTAAAGGCATAGAATGCAAATGTATTCAATAATGATATCTGTCAACAAAGGATAAGTAAACTGCTGGAGCAAGCAACTTTTCCTGTTGGAGGGTCATAGCTGCAGACTAAAGACAGTTACTATCATCCTGGTCAAACCATCCAGTTCAAGTCATTGGATGCACTTTAAACAAGCCTATTATAAACCAGCATAGGAAAACATGTGGGAAGTTTTTCATTCTAAATTATCCATACAGGTAGTCCTTGTGTTACAATGGCAACTGGGGTTAGGATTGTAATTACTAACCAATGGAGTCATAAAACATGATATCATATGACCACATCACTTAGCAACAGGAACCCCAGCAGTCATGGTTGCCCTTATAACCCCAAGATGTGCAGGTTATTAAACAGGAATCAGGTTATTAAAAAGGAATCCCAGTTAAGTAGCATCAGAGTGCCACAGGAGGCTTGTGTGGTGCTGCAAGGAATGGGGTAGGCAAGAAGAGGCACTGGCAGAGGCAGCGTAGGCCACAGATGAGTCAAGGGATGCAAGGGGGGAAGGTTTACTGTGGGTAGGGGATGCTGCAGATGTAATTAAGTTTACTGACATCATACTATTGGATCACAGTGAAAAACCTGAAAAAAATCTGCAAATGTTTAATAGGGGGATGAAACAGATATCTTGGTTCGCACAAGCTACTACTTGTGCTACATTTCAATATATTATTCCTGTAAAATTGTTTTTTTTAATTTGATATTTTCCATTTCAGTTGTTTCTATTGGTAATTGTCTGATTCAATTGTCTTTAAAAAGTTATTATTAGGAATAGATGCTTTTTACTTTTTAAAAACCTGTCGGTTGAATGCAAATCGAAAGTAATTATCTATTGCAAATGTATAAAAATTTTAAGTGTGAATGTAATTCTGAATTATATAGCAAAGATTTCAAATTGTTATAGATTAGTTAAACGTAGAACATTGCAGAAAAAAAGTACTTTCTTACAATGGAAAAATGATGCCACTTTACCTTTGCAATCTTTGACTGATAATACAGTTCGCCCTCTGCTTATCAACTAGCTTTCTACTGATGTAATGGAAACACTGATCAATATTAGTATGTGGTGAAAGTTTAATGCTATTTTTAAAAAACTGAGCTACTTACATACTTTTTATAGTTTGTTCTTTTTCATTTTTAAACCTTTCTTTCTAAGTCTTAATATAAAAACATTTATAAGATATACTGAGAATCGCCTCAGAACACTAAGTCATGATACAGCATTGCCTGGAAATAAAATTAGTGGGATTTCATTTCCAAAGAAATGGAGCAAAAGGACAGGTTTTTTACTTAATGAATCTAATACTAAGCCACATACAAGGATCAATCCTTGATGTAATCCTTAAATCCACTGAAAAACTCTAAGAGCCTAAACATCTGAATTCATGTAGTTACCCCCTAGAAATCAATCTCTTTAAAGTCCAGAAAGCAAACATAAAATAAAAAAATGTAGGGGACACACTATTTCTGTGGAAGCCCCACTCCATGAAAACTCAGTGGTTTGGACTTTTCTGAACAAATTCCAAAAGGTTGTGGGTGAAATATTAAAAATGGAATTCTGGTTTGTTATTCAATATGCCCAACACAAATTGCATGTCATATGCCCACATACCTACTACTCCTCTTTATTAAGTTATCAGCTCAAAGGCCTCCAAGCAAGATGGTACAGATAAAATACAGAGAAATATATAAAATAAATAAAACGCTTTGGAAATCAGTTCAGTCTCTAAAAATAGAGACCCTAAAAGTATTTAAATACATTCATTATTGAACAACCTGACAATTGCAGTGTCAAACTTTAAAACACAGAAGAAAAATTCATATTACACAAAAATGACAACAATTTTAACACTAATATTATTCAGAGGTACTCATCCTGCTAAATATTGAATTCCAAAGCCAATAAGAAAGAAAAGATAACATGTTTTTTTAGACTACAAACAATTCATTTATTAATCTAGTAATTGAAAGGTCGAACACAAAAATGTCTTCACATAAAAGATGTAGCTAAAAGCACTTGGCAGTGATGTGAATAAGCATCACTAGGTAGAACAATAATGTTTTACAGCCAACCAAGGGAAAAATTACTTTTGATTAAAATCCAGACTGCCATCAACTGAGCCCCAGCAGGTCAGTTCTCACTGCTACTCTGTACTCATCTCCACCAAGTGGAGCTACTTCCCATGGCATCTTCTGTCCCAAAGTACATCTATGCAAGGTAATAAATTAAAATTGGCAAGATCTCAGGAGAAGGTAACTTGTTTTTGCAGATGATAATATCTTAATGCAACATCAGAATGTAGGTTGTCTAAATGTTTATGGTAAAAACAAAACCATATTAGAAACAGGCAGAGGAAAAAGTCTTAAATGAAAGGTCAATACTATTTCACAAAGATGCATCCATTGGGGTTTATATTAAATGTGCTAGTAGAAACACAGGTTAGATTAAGTCCTGTACTTGTATTAGTTAAACAGAATTATATATTACGAGAAGTAGGTGGCTATGAGATAGACTTTCATACAAGCATGCATAAAACATGTGAAGCAACATCCATTTTTTACTATAAAAATGCAGGGTTTTTTAATAGACAAAAAGTATGAATAAAATTTTTACCTACAAGGCAAAGATGTACAAGCTTTGAATAAAGTCAAACTTCCACTGATGGGTCAACCTCAGCAAGAAAGGTGTCTGGAAGCCAACTTACTCTTTACACAGAAAGAAAATGCATGAATTAGAAACCAAGACTTACCATTGAGACCATTTGGGATGCTCCGGTGGTGAAGAGGAGCAGAAAGGTCATCCATAGATCTCCGGATGGCTCCAGCTTTGTTTTCAACAACTTTGTGGTGGTGAAGGAGATGGTGGTGGTGATCTGGACTTCCTGCACTGCCAGCGCTGGATGTACTACTCCCATCTCCAACATCCCTGGTTCCAGAACCCCCATTGAGGTTGGTGAGACTAGCTTGGCTATCTATGGAGCTTCGGGAGCCTGCTCCATTCCTCTCTTCATCCAGCATTAACACAATTTCCTTCAACTCAACATTTTCTCTCATAAGGGATTCTTGCTTGGCTTCTAATTCTTTCAGCTTCTGCTGGTACATTCCAACCTCCTTCCACATTACACCGGCAGTGTGCCTCCCAAACCTCTGCCATTCCCTGGACAGCTTTTTCCCCTTTTGCCTGTCATCATCCAAGAAACAGCAGAGCTCCCTCAGTTCCTGGTTATCATCCTGCAGCTTCTGATTAACTTCTTTCAAACCCCTGATCTCGTGCAGGTGAACTTGGAGTCTTCTGTTCACATCTTTCATCAAGTTGCTGTGCTCCACCATCAAGTTCATTTTTTCATTCTCTACTTTCTTCAGCTTTTTCACCAATTCTTCCTTGTTCCATCTCAACATATCATCTTCTGTCATTTTGGTCAGGTCTTCCTTTGACCCTTCCACAGAATTCTTTGACATATTTATTATTCTACTTTCCCTTTAGAAGGAGAGGAGACACAAATGGTTCTTTTCGAGGAATATATTTTTAAATACTCTGCAAGTTCAATGTTCACAGCAACATTGTGGAATGTAATTTTGTATTTTAAAAATCCTACAATTCTTCAGGGAGCACAAGAACCCAAAAAGCTGTAAACCCACTCATTTCTGTGAAATGTTTTCTCTGCCTTAACAACTCCCATGCCTAAATAAAATAAAAATGAAAAAGAATGAGCACCCGAAGCTTCTTCATATATGTATATTTTAAAAGGCTTTCAAAAGTGAAGCAAGTCAACTTACCCAAGGCTAACACAGCTGCAGAAATAAGAATAGAATCTGTTAGCTTAAAAATCAACCTGCTTGGGGGTTCAGTATCGACGCCGCGTAGATTTCCAATAGATAAAAGCTGGATGAGGCTTTGAAACGGTCAGGTTCCAAGCTTAAATGACCCAACCCCTCTGTCTGCAGCAATTAGAGTTGGAAAGAATACAATAAAATGCAATTTTTTTAAAAAAACGATCCCTTCCTCCTTTTTTTTCCCTTATGCTTTTAGTTCTAAGACAGCCCTCCGGATGATGTCAGTCTCTTTGTAAAACTGCATTTAAATTTTCAGAACAACCATCGGAAAGGAACCCAGAGAGCTTAGAACAAGGCATCGCCTATTTCATGCCAGAGGGAGGAAGGGAGGAAGACGGGAAAGGACATTCCAGGATGAGAATCTGCAGCACACCTTGGAGAAGCAAGGCGAAAAATAAAAGCAAGGACCTAAAATAAAAGAGAAATCCTATAAGCACAGCGGCTTATCTCCGCGTACCGCTCCACTCTCCTCCGGCACTGCTCGGTTTTATGGGAGGGAGGGGATTTGCGGATTTGGCTCCTCCTCCTGACTCCTGATTGGCCAATCAGGTGGTCCGGGCTCGGTTCTTCTCCATGCCCCCAGCCTGGCGCGTTCAGGTTGCATTTCATTTTCCGCCTTGCGGTCGGGTTACGGGGAGAAGGGATGATTTCTCCCGGAACCAATGAGCGGGCGGCAAGGGCGCATTTCAAAAAAGCAGGTACAAAAGGCAAAGGTAGAGCGCCGCGCCTCTCTTAAAGGGGCCGCGGTCTCTTTTCCGCCTCTGCCTGGAAAGAGAGCTCTCCGTGAAACCACCCCGCGCCCCCTCCCTTGCCTGCGACTTTCCCTCGAAGTCGGCTCTTCATCCGCTTCTTATTTAGGAAAGGGAAGTTTGGGCGAGAGGATTCAGAGCTCGTGGGAGGGGGGGACGGAAATAGCGAGTTGCCCTGCGGAGCCAAAAGGTCCGCTTACAGTTCTTACTGCGGGGTTTTCTTTGATGTTAAAGGCCTCCCCAACCCCCCCCCCCGGTTAAAAGGCATTTTCCCCTCGTCCCCCCTGCGTCTTTCTGCCCTGGCGACCGTCGCGGGCTCCATTTTGAGGACGACGAACGCGTGAAGGAAACAGTCCGACGGCTCGCGCACCCTGCCTTTCCCTCTGGCTTCGTCGCGAGCGGGAGAAAGCGTTGGGGAAGGCCGCGCGGATTGGGCCACGGTTGGGGTTCCCGAAGAAAGCCCCCACGGGGCGAGCCACTCCCAGAAGGGCTTCAGTGGCTCCTCGGTGGCGGTAAGCGATCTGGGTTGAACAACTCCCGGCAACCCCGAGAGGGCGGCGAGGAGAGCCTGGGAGCTGCACGCTTTTTAGGAGATTTGTGGGGATTCCTCTGGAAAACCCCTCCAGGAGGTTATTTGTGGGCCAACTCGTGTGGAAGGCGAGGCTGATGTGAGGTAGCTAAAGGGAAAGGTCCCCCTCGCGCATATGTGCTGTTTGTTCCTGACCCTAGGGCAGTATTTCTCAACCGTGGCCACTTGAAGTCCACAGGACTTCTTATGCTGACTGGGGGAATTCTGGGAGTTGAAGTCCTCTGGACTTCAAGTTGCCAAGGTTGAGAAACACTGCCCTAGGGGGCGGTGCTCATCTCTGTTTCAAAGCCAAAGCGTCTCCGTGGTCCATGTGGCCAGCATGAGAAGGTGCAAGACGCTTTTACCTTCCCACCAAAGGTGGTCCCTATTTTTCTACTTGCATTTTTAGGTGCTTTCGAACTGCTAGGTTGGCAGAAGCTGGACAAGTAAAGGGAGCTCACTCTGTTGCACAGCACAAGGGATTCGGACTGTTGAACTGCCAAACTTTCTGCTCAACAAGCTCATGTCTCACGTTTGTCTGTGAGGTAGAAAGAAGGAGGGGTTTTTTTTGGGGGGGGGGGTTGGACAGCAGATTAAAAATGAATTCATTTATACCTGGTGGGAGGAGAGAACCTAACCATTGTGGCCCCTTTATAGTTGTGCAGAGCCCAGCGACAAGGCGCGCTCAGTAAACCATGGTTTAGTTAACCATAGTGAAGCTCCTTGTGACCAGCAACAGTTTTGTAAAATGCTGTGAACTCAGACCACCACCACACCCACCTTCAATCGCCTCCGATTCTCAAAGACAGCCGGACAAATCCCTGCAGTTTCTTGGTAGGTTTTTTAAAGAAGTGGTTTACCATTTCCTCCTTCCTAGGCTGGCCCAAAGTCACCCCAATGGTGTTGTGCCTAAAGCAGGACTAGAGCTCATGGTCTTTAAGTTTCTAGCCTGATGCTTTGACCATTGCACCAAACTGGCTGTCATTATGAACTTAATGTTCTTTAAAATAGCAGGAGACTGGCAACGTTACTGAGCTACTGGAGGCATTGGGGATTTGGAGACATTGTCATAGGTACTGACACAAAGTAGATCGCAATTGACTATTTCCATCAGTCAGAGAATAAAGCTCTACCAGAAGGCAAACTGGCCCTTGTTCCCTGCTTACCCACTCATTATAGTTTGTATTTACTACCACGTTAAAATGGCCCTGTTTTCAGGCATAAGGCAGCCTTCCAAACAATGCATTTCTAAGAATGCCTTTGGGGCCTATTTGGATCAGCAATTTTGCACAATAAAGATATTGCTGGGGGTGCTGTGCTTTGGTTTGCAGCAGGTTCTTGTACCTTTATTTTAATTAACATTTTAAAGTATATTAAGTTGATAGGGAAAGCCTGGCAAACATCAGAAGAAGTATTCACTTCTTTCACATCAGAAGTATTCAGAAGAAATGTTTGTTGTTGTAGGTGTCAAATTGCCAATCCTGTTCTGATTAAGCTTCTCTAACTGATGCTGTCCACATATTGTCCAGTTTGCACACAACCACTAAGCAACAAATTAGCCAGCAATATTTTAGCCTAGCACGTGGTTCAAGCTTTAGTTACTGTTTCAGCATGACACACAAATCCAAAAAATCACTCCATTACATGAATGGATAACTCTTTCAGACTTCAGTTCCTATTATACGGTATGTCCCTGTTGGCTGTTCCAGTTAAGGCTGATAGGTAGTGTAGTTCACAAATATTCATGTTACCCAAATGGTTTGATCTTGTATATTTGCACAACACAATCCGAAGTTTTGTAATCACAAAATTGGTGATTTCATAACTCTAAAGCCAGTGTGTGTTAAGATTAATATTATTAAGGAGTGATTCAAGACGTTTCTTAATTCAACTTTTACCCAATGCTATTATTCAAGGGGAAAATTAAATTCTTTACAAGTATTTCTTGAACTACTTTAAGAAGTAGTTCTTAACATATAAATATTCGTTTAATGGCCATTCAAAATTACAATGGCACTGAAAAAAGTGACAAGATGTTTTTCAACTAATGACTATTGCAACATCCCCATGATCACGTGATCACAATTTGGATGTTTGACAGGTAGCATGTATTTATGATGGTTGCACTGTGTTGGGAGTCATGTGATAACCTTTTTGTCACCTGACAATCAATGGGGAAGCCAGATTCACTTAACAACTGCAGTGATTCACTTAACGGTGGCAAGAGATGTTGAAAAATGGGGCAAAATTCATTTAACTGTCTTGCTTAGCAATGGAAATTTTGGACTCAATTGTGGTGGTAAGTATATATAGTTTATTTCTAAGTAAATATGTATAATATTACAGATAGGAAAAGAAGAGGCAGAGCAGGGGGTGCAGTCAAGAGAGGAATCAGCCTGGAGTCATTATGTTCCTGCAAACAGTCCAAGCTCAGCTTTAGATGACAGGCTGAGCCTGTGGGAGTGTTAAAAGCATCATAGTCTAGTCCACCTTGAATACCTTCTTATTCCTGCTCGTTTCCCTTGACTGTTAATGGGTCAGATTCTTATAGAGATCTTAAGTTTGCAATAAATCTTTATACTTACTTGAACTGCCTAAATCTCCTGATTTCCCCAGCACTTGATCTCAGCCAGAACTGGTCTTTGCCCACCGCGCCCGGCTCTATGGCATCTCATTTAGGCACTTTTTTCACCAAAAGCGCATGCACGGAAGGATAGTTTTCTACAGCTAGCTTTCAGAACTTGTGTAAAATCTTGGATTTTATTTATTTGGAAAGTTATACAGTGTTCTTTTGAACCAATTATTTTTAATCAGAGCACTCAAAACTATAATTTAAAATTTAAACTTAGGAAATTAAACAGGAGTTGGTATGCATGCTGTAGGTAGTAAAGCAGGAAGAAATAATGATTTAAACAATGTAAAAGTTCAATGATGTTATTGTGATATTAGAATATTAAAAGGTTTGGAAGTTTTTAATTATTACTGAGCTGTCTGTGTGATGGTAATATCTTATTATAGAGAGGTAGATCATGCAGGGTTTTGAGTGGTTAGTCTTTTTTAAAATATAAAAGTGGTTATACAGTATATAGACAAACATTATTTTCCATATCATATATACTGATTTCTTTTGTTTCACTGTAATTTTTTAATCTAACAAGCTTTACAGATTTTTGAAAGTGAAAACACCATGAAAAGAAACAGTGGGATAAAATGTTCCAAGCAATGTGCCTCAACTATTCCATCTTTAGCTCTCTGGAAAAATCTGTTTTCTGTTTTTGAAAATACCAATCAAAAATAATCTGGACACATCTCTAAAGAATAGAAGACATGTATGTCATTTGAAGACAACAGAATTCTTGTAAGTGGGATGCATCGTTATGATAAATGTGTGCATCCTGTTTCTACAGCTAGCTAACAAAGCCAATTCCTGCCTTGTCTCAAAGGAAATTGCTTTTTTCTGTGCTAATTTGTGACAGGGAAATAAGGCTGTTAATAAACAATAGATCAAGCATCCATATTTAGCCAGGGGACTTTCATCAAGCTGTGAATGTAAGATATTTAATGTGCATACCACACTAAGCTTTTTATACCCACCTAATACAGCATCAATGCCTATAAAATTAACTATATTTAAGAAGACATTTTTTCTTCTCTGCTAATGGGAAACAATTTTACTGAGTAATACTTAATATGACAAGATTTATGGAAAGCTCACGGCTGGATTTTCTCTGCAGCTAATTATTATTTTCAGGATTATGAATTAAACTAGACCTATTCTTTTTATGTATGATCTCCCATACAAAAATTAGCATAGAAAAAAGCATTTTAGCATTGTATGAATGCAATTTTCCTAAACAGGTTTTAAGATAATTTCTAACATCTTCCTTGCTAACCTACCATAAGTATTTATAAAGTTAAACACACAGCAAGAAGAATTCAAGGGGTTTTCCAAGCCCCTCTAAGAGTCTTCCCTAGAAAATATCAAGTCCAGCAACAAGGCAACTTGTCAAGTTCCCAGCTCAGTTCTGGAATTAGTCCAGCACAAATACACAAAGCTGGAGCAATCCGCAAGGCAAGGCAACACCAAGGTCCACTGTCCAGGGTCTGGACAACAGGGTTCAAGCCAAAGGCAGCTCAAAAAGTTGAGTCATGAATCCAGGGTCTAAAATCAGGGTGTCAGGGTGAGGAAACTCAACTAAATGACTGGCAAACCCTGGGCACCAAAACAGACCTGTTCCCAGCATCATTTCCATCCTCCTGGTGTGATAAATAGTGCCTGGTGTAGCCCATCAAGAGAGGCAAAACTGCCACTTTGCAAGTAGCTGGGCTGATCTCCATTGCGCCCTCCAATGGGTGGAGGAGGCAGTTCCTCCTCCTTGCTGGCCGACTGCAGCTGCATGCTCTCTTCACCCAAAGCTTCCAGGCTGTCCTGCTGCAGCTGTGTCTCAACTGACCCATGCTAAGGTGGCTGCTCATCTGATTCCTCCCTTTGCACCTGCTCCACCGCACTTGGACTCATCACTCCCTGCTTGGAACCACTGGCCACCTCAGGACATGTTGCCACCTCCGCTCCCTAACATGCCTGGGACCAGCTCCTCCTCTAAGCTGGCATCCGGAGAGTCATCCAGGGAAGCATCAGAGGAGGTCATTACGTCCTCTAATGATTTCTTCATTCCTTTTTCCAAAATAGATCTCACATTTCTGACAATCATTCCATGATATCTAATAATATAACATCACATTTATTTGCCATTTGTGAATTTTAGGATAATGTCAGGCAAACTTTAAACTTTGATTTTTCTGGTAGTTTATTGATAGTTTTTATACATGCTTCTCATTCCCCCCTGTGAAGTAGACATAATAGCTACATTGTTGACATATAGTAATGCTGGAATTGCACAATCAGATAAAATAGGTGATGGCCTAAAACAGGAAGTGCTTGGATTATTGGATTTAAATATAAATTAAACAATAATGGACTTAATATGTAAACTTGTCTTTCATCTCTGTAAGTTGGCATCGCTTTAGATAAATGATCCTAAGGTGTACATCTTATTCTCTGGGAGTTATTTGAGTAAAGTTGCCAAATAAGAAAAAGCAGCTTTTTTTTCTATAAAAAGACTACCTCAGACTGTTCCACAGTCTCGTTAGGTCAAAATCTGTCTTAAAATAATCAAAAGTTGCATATAGGGAAAATTGGCCTTAGAATATTTTTCTGACGGAGTACCACACAACAATCTAATGCTGATTGTTTCCCTCTAAATCTACTCTCTTCAGCAATGATATTTCCATTTTGTAGCCAATACACTAATTTTAGATAAATTAATCTGGTATAAACTTTATTATGTTTAATAAATTTAGACTTATAATTTGTATGGTCAAATGTATTTCCTTTATTTTTGTGTAAAATTGGAATTGGCCTGTGTTAATATGTGTGAATAAAGAGGCCAAAAACGGTGTTCACTAATCTTAGTTTTTCCTTCTTATTGTGCGTGTGGATAAAATCACCTCTAGATATTAATTTGGCTATAAGGTCTTTAGCCTCAGTTATGAACACTGATGGCCAATGCGTGAGCTCATAATGAGAGGGAATCAGAGAGATTACAGCAGATTCCCTTTTAAATATTTTATAGAAATAATCCTCCCATTTATCTGCAGATATTTGTGTGATAGAGCTAAAATATCTATTTGTAAGGAAACAACTGATTAAGCGCTAAAACCAAGTGGTAGAATTCTCTCTCTACATGTGATATTCAGTGGCGTATTAACATTGGTAAGTGTAAGCAATCTAGCAGTGATTTATATTTTCTACAACTTTTTGATGAACCAACTTTGGATACTTTTTATAAAACAAACATTGAAATAAGACTCATCAATTATTGTTTTAGAATAATGTCACCACTGAACAAAGTAAAATAAATTTCCATATAAAAGACTAGAATAAGAAAAAGCTGAAGATAGCAGCCGCAACAGTCTGATTGAATGTCTGCTTTTTTATGTGCAACACAGTTTTTAAAAAAATAACAATAATAATCAGGCAGAGCTTTGATTATAATATTCATGGCCAGCATTTAATTTTTTTATCCACTTCATGTGGACATCTCTGGTAAAAAAAAAAGTAAACAGTTTTTATTTCTGAATTGATATATTCTTGACAGCAACATGAATTTGTGGTACTTTAAGGACTGGCAAATTTGATAAGCTTTTGTGTTTCACATTAACTAAAAGCTGCACCTTAACTTTGCTACTGTAAATTCTTATGAAAATATCCCCTCTACAGGACAAAATCAGAATTGCAAACATTTTCCTTCCAAATCATGACATTCTAATAACCTTTACCTATTAAGTTTTATTCCTATGCTTAAATTTAAAAAAAAAATCACAATGCAGTTGGACTGGCATTAAGAACGAGATATCCTTTCCATAGACTAGTAAACCATTAGTTTTGGTTCTCAAATATATACAAATGTATGTTTCCGACATACTCGAAGCATTCTAAGCTGCCAACTCACCTGCTGTATTTATTTATATCTACTTGATTATTAAACCATCATTAAGTATGCTAATGTTCTAATTGTAGTTGATGAAAAATTAATTTAGGTGCAAGAGCATATGAGACTTCTTATCATGCCCAAAAACTGCTGGAGTGACCAGAAGAAATAAAATCAGAAATGAGAACATAAGAGAAAGAATTGGCATAGAACCAATCCCAAACTACACCCCAAAGCAGCAAATAAAGTGGTTTGCTCATCTGGAGACAATGACATATACAAAAAGACAAGAATGTCAAAGAATATGAGGCAGACCCAAAAGAAGATGGAAAGATAACATCAAAGACACAACAGAGCAACAACAATTAACAATGATTGAAGATGCCAGAAGAGCAAGAGCCAGAACTTTACATATTCCTTGACACCTGAAGCAGTAAAAGGAGAAGATCATGCCCAAACTATTAACAAGTAATTACACTTTTGTATCTCCTAATATCTAATGATATTCTGAATCTGAGAATCATTCAGATTTCAGATGTTAATGAATATTTATACGTTGTCTAATTAAACCAGACAAATAATACAATAGGCATGCTAAAAGTCAGCAAGTCATTTTTTTGGGACTTGAATCGAATCAAATTTTTTTTGAAGGATATAACAAAACACTTAAAACTGCAAAATGATGTATCACTATTAACTGTAGCAGTACGTTATTGTTTTCAGATACTATTAAGTAACTTAATGTCCTGGATACTATTTCCTATAGCAAAATTGCTGGAGCTTTTTTTTTTCATTTAAACCGTTGAGCCAAAAAAAGTCTCAATCACACTCTTAATATACTCTTAATATACTTTTTCTTTCAAGATCTGGCACAGCTAATATTAGTACAACTGCAATTTTTCCTCTTAGTGAGACATGCATATTATTCTGCATAAACTATTTCTAATGGATGTCTGTCTGGTTGCAGATTTCCAGTGAGAGACTATCAGAAGGTTAGTTATATTGAGTAGGATGGTTCTCTTAATGTTAAGAAAATTTATCATAAGTTAAGTCCCTTCTATTTAGTTCTGTATGAAGATTTTCATGTAATACAACCAACAATTCCATAGGATAATATTTCATATACAATTCTCAATCATCAGGTGCATTTCTAAAAGAGCAGTCCTTATGAATGCCCTTGAAATGTTTTATGTATTATTTTAACTGTCCTGTCCTATTTTAAGAGTCTGAAGTCTGAGCAAGAAACAAAAGAGGAACCAACTCTCCATAAGCAGTCCAGAATCAACAGTAGATCTCAATAAACTGAATTGGGATCTAAAGGAAAAATTAAGGTTTTTTAAAAAACCAAAATATCAGAGCCAAGCAACTAAACAAATTTAAAAGAGCAACTTTTGGAACACAATGTTGTTGGTATTGCATAGAAACTGAAGCAGAAAAAATGTTTCAGTATTTTGGTAATAGTACCAGGTGGAAATATATTATGTGTGTTCTTTGAGTGATATAGTCATCTTACTAATGGAATATAATAACTATGTGGATATGGCCTAACCAAGGCTTGATGTTTAACTCATGAGTATATGAACTGATTTAAAGGAAGCTTATCTCTGATTACCTGAAACATACCATAACTAAATTTCTTTAAATAGTTTTAATCCAATTCATATCTTTTACATTCATTTGCTGATATCATTTTTCCTAAACACCTCAGACATTTGTTGCTGAGAAGGAAGCACATCCCAAGGGCTCAGTGTAACAGCAATATATGTTTGGGTTTTTCTTTTCTTTTTAAAGTTGCTGGTTCAAATGCAGACAAACCTGGCAGTGATTGAATACTGTTACCATCTGACAACTGCTAACTAGTCAATATGAAACAAGTGAGTGTTTTCAGCCCACAGGGAGCAGATGTCAGCTCTAGAATAATTTCTTCTAATACCATGAGAAATTCAGTTAGCACAACAATAAAAGTCCAAACAAAGATGGAAGTAATCTCTCCTACCTGAATCTAACTAATTTGCTAGATTTTAAAAGTTGTTAGCTAATGATATTGTTTTACAAACTGCTTCCTAGTTAAGAAAATACTGTACACCCATGGAGTTGTCTTTTAATTAAAAAAACCCCAGAAGCTTCAATCAGCCATGCATTTCAATCAGGCAACTCTTAGCAACTTCCTCAATGTAATTTTTCTGGAAATAATATGAAAGTGGTTTGCCCCTCCTTGCAAGTGTTATGTTTTTTCTTTCTGTACAACTTCTCAAATTTTTTTTATAGACCTGGGATTTCCAACCCAAGTACTAACTAGATCCAATCCTGCATACTTTTTTTTAGTTCAACTGAGGTTGGCCAAGTGCTATACGTTGGATATTGTGATCTACTGACTACAACATTTCTGCAAATAAAGTATATTTCTGTTTTTCCTGATTCAGTGTTTATTTTTACCCTCAAGCTAAATCTAGAATTTCTTCTACAATTTTAAATATAATTTCTATAATATCTAGTTGCTTGTCTTTAATTTCTTATTTATTCCTTTACTATTTATTTCAGCTTTGTGTTTATCCTAAAGGTAAATATGCTGCCAAGACAGCCTAGTTTAGGTGAGACTATAAATCACAACCTGTTCTGTTGAATACAATTGAAACCTTGTTTAGTTCTGAGTATAGAGGTTCAGAAATAATGATAAATTGTAGCCAGAATAGGCAACACTGATGTACAAAATAGAACAAATATAATGCAAAACGTTTTGAGCATATAAGCAGCTTGTGTATACCTTCATTTCCAAAAGAAGAAATGGCACTAATACAATACAATACAATACAATACAATACAATACAATACAATACAATACAATACAATAGCAGAGTTGGACGGGACCTTGGAGGTCTTCTAGTCCAACCCCCTGCCTAAGCAGGAAGCCCTATACCGTTTCAGACAAATGGCTATCCAACATCTTAAAGACTTGCAGTGTTAGGGCATTCACAACTTCTGGAGGCAAGCTGTTCCACTGGTTAATTGATCTGTCAGGAAATTTCTCCTCAGTTCTAAGTTGCTTCTCTCCTTGATTAGTTTCCACCCATTGCTTCTTGTTCTACCCTCAGGTGCCTCTGAGAATAGTTTGACTCCCTCTTCTTTGGGGCAACCCCTGAGATATTGGAACATCTGAGAGTAACTTCCATTAAACTCAATAGGTATGCATCTCAAAAAAGACACAGACATACATTGTCATTCATCATTACAACTAAGTTTCTGCTGGACATCTTAATTCAGAAGCTTCTTGAGGGGTAAGATTCTAGAGACATCTTGGAGGATAAAATCATTCACATACACTTAGCATTGGATACTGGATGAACAACTCTATAGGAAATAACAGAGACAATGTTCTTTAAAATTATCTGGAAATAATTTGGCCCTATCTATTTTCAGGAAGTAGACAGGATTCTCTGGGTCATCAGCCAAACCACTGTTAAATAGGAACCCTGTCTTTAGATAATGGGCAGAAAAGAATAAACTTGAGGAAATGCCACTATCAAGACAATAGTCAGATAAAAGGGACCTGAGTCTAGGCTACAACTGGAACATGAAGTACCTCCCTAGTTCTCATAAAGATAAAAGTGAAGGAAGCACATTCAGACTTGAAAGATTCTGTTACCATAACCTTATAATAAAAAGCTTTCATGACTGGTTTTTTAGTCTGCTCTACCTTGAAGTGCTGATGAAAGCTGCTGAGGAGGATAACAGGAAGCTGGCAAGGACAATGATTAATGCATCCTTGGGTGAGAGATAATGCCACCAACCTTGAAGAGCAATGTCTCTCATCAAGAACTCATTGCTTGGACAACCCTCAACTTGTCTTTAACCTTCCCTTTCTAAATACAATTGTTGAGGTTATAATAAATCTGCAATTGTGATGAATCCTGGATGAAGCAAATTACTGGAACCTTTTTTGTGTGTTTTAAGGTTAGCCATTGCATTAAGATTACACTGATCACTTCTGTGGATGATATATGGTAGAACTGAGATGGAGGAAGTACAACCTTCCTGGTCTTACAGGATCTTTGAGTTGCACTGAATACCATGACCATAGAATTCTTCTGGATTGACTGCAAGAGCTGAGAAGCGAAGGGCACACAGTGTTACAGTGATTCTTTTTCCTGTAGATGCGCCTTCCCATGCGGCATGCAACCAAAGTCAACTTTCTCCCATCACCTGTCTAACATCAACATGAAATTACTCTTCATAACATTGTAGCCTCCATAGACTTGAATGCCATATACTAAATAAATAAATACTCTGAGAGGTAATTTGATGCCATGTTTATTACATTTATCTAATTCAAAGGCTGAAAAGGAGATGTAATTGTAATCTATTCTAATGCCTAGAGGCTGTAAGGACCTAAATGGGCAGAAAGAGGCTTAGATTCAATTTCAGCCAGATACAGTGACTGATTACATTCCAGCAGAATGTAATATTTAATATTGAATAGGATAGTTCTCCCTAATACAGAGCAAGTTAATAGTTTGGGGATCATCTTAGACACATAGCTCCTGCTGGAAAAGTGAATACAGCTTGTGGACAAGGAGGTCTTTGCCCTGATCTCTCTTGTATATCAGTTGTAAACATTCCCAGATTAGGAAACTTGTTGAAAATTACTCATGCTTTTCTCACCTCATGACTGAACTACTTCCTCTTCTTTTATATGGGACTGCTCTTGAAGACCAACAGGAAGCTACAGCTGCTCCAGAATACAATGGCTGAAGTAGTAATAGCCAAGTCACAATTTATCCATGTAACATCATTATTTATGGGGACTGCAGTGACTTGAATTGCTTCTAGGTGCAATTTTGTTTGTTTGTTAAATTCATTTGCTGCCCATCTCACCATGGGACCACTCTGGACAGCTTGCAACAACAAAATGGAAACTATGATTAAAAATGTAAATATAACAATACAAAGGAATCAAATAGTACAATAATATGAAATGTAAAAGGCAGAAAAGGAGCAGAAAGCACAGGGAGGGGGGGGGGTCAGCTGATTAGTCCATTAGCCCCCTCCATTGATGTACTTTCCCTCGTGGGTTCCTTTTATATCTCAGAACTTGGGTATGTATGCGATTGTCCTCTCTAAGTTGATTTTGCATGTCCAGTAAGATCTAGTAAGGAAAGTACATTCTGAGTTTTTTCTCCCTTCTTAGAGCACCTTGTCATGAAGGATGTTGAACATTCATCCCTCCTTGGGCAGCAAACTATCAGATATAAGTTTGTCCCCATTCTCCCTGCAGCTCAATCAAGAAAAGCAATCCCTCTGCTTTAATTATACATAAAAAAACTGTTCTGTATTATAACAAAATTCTCATATTTTCCTAATAAAAATCATGCTCTAAAAATTAAACGTTACAAAATTATGTAGCTCTATGTTTATTTACTATTAAGAGAGAACTATTAATGAAAATTAAAGACATGATCTTCAATCAACATCATCCTAAAGGAACTTGAGAGCTGGAGAAACCCTTGCTTATAACTCAGTGATGAACATATGAATTAGTCTATGTCAGCAGCTGGTTGTTTATTTTAGCTGTCACTGATTTGAAATTTTAAATCAGGTAAAAACTCCAGGAAAGCAAAATTCTTGGCACCACATTAACACACTGCTTTGAAAATAGTTTTGAATAAAACATCAGGTGGGGGGGAGGGAGGATGTCCCAATCTACTCTAATGAATTATTTATAATGAAAATCCTTGTAGCTGCTCAGCACAGCTAACCTACAGTACATATAAACATTCCAAACACTGAAGAATTCCATTTGGTTTTTCATCTAGGTAGTTGGATGTTACAGAAAAATGCAATCTGTTTAATGTCGTGTTGATTTAGATGGTGTTTTCCTTGATGTAATTGGCAAAAGACTTACCGTATGTTTGCTTGCAGAAGAAAATCACATTTTTGTTTTATTTAAAACCTAGGGAGAGCTACAGTTACAGGCCACTTCCTGTACCCCTGACCCGCGCCCCGATGGAGGACCTCGTGGCCGCATGGAATACTGCGGCCACGGGAGCCTTGGATCGGGTCGCGCCCTTGCGGCCTCTCTTGCGGCGCCGAGCTGCCCCGGCTCCTTGGTTCACCGAGGAGCTGAGGGCGATGAAACGCCGCAAGAGATGCCTAGAGGGAAGATGGAGGGCTACTCGCTCCGAATCTGACCGGACACAGGTAAGAGCCCATTTACGGACTTACATTGTGGCGCTGAGAGTGGCCAAACGTCATCATTGCGCCACTCTCATAGCATCCGCAGAAAACCGCCCTGCCGCCCTGTTTAGGGTGACCCGTTCCCTCCTGCAACAGAGGGTGCGGGAAGCCCCGCTACAGGGTAGAGCAGAGGAATTTGTGACTTTTCTGCAGGACAAAACCGCTCAGATACGGAACGAGCTAGCCCCCATTCGTGGCCCAGTGGGATGCCACGAGGCCGATCTTGTTTGGGAGGAATTTGACTCCGTTGCTTCCGAGGATATGGACAGGTTACGTGGACGACTGCGAGCCACCACATGTTTATTGGACCCGTGTCCCTCCTGGCTTGTACTGGCATCCTGGGAGGTGACACGAGGCTGGCTCCAAGAGGTTGTCAACGCATCCTTGAGTGAGGGTTCCTTGCCTGCTTCCCTAAAAGAGGCTATGGTGAGGCCCCTCCTTAAGAAGCCCTCTTTGGACCCAGCTCTTTTAACCAACTATCGTCCCGTCTCCAACCTTCCCTTTCTGGCGAAGGTTGTCGAGAGTGTGGTGGCACAACAGTTTCCCCGTCACCTGGAGGAAGTTGATTATCTAGATCCGCGCCAGTCCGGCTTTCGGCCCGGGCATAGCACCGAGACGGCATTGGTCGCGTTGGTGGATGATCTCTGGAGGGCCAGGGATGGGGGTTGTTCCTCCATCCTGGTCCTATTAGACCTCTCGGCGGCTTTCGATACCATCGACCATGGTATCCTATTGCATCGGCTGGGGGGGTTGGGGGTGGGAGGCACCGTTTTACGGTGGTTCTCCTCCTACCTCTCTGGCCGATCGCAATTTGTGTTGGCAGGAGAGCAGAGGTCGACCCCGAGACCCCTCACATGTGGGGTGCCTCAGGGGTCGGTCCTCTCGCCTCTCTTGTTTAATGCATACATGAAGCCGCTGGGTGAGATCATCCGTGGTTTTGGGGTAGAGTACCATCTCTACGCTGATGACACTCAGCTGTATATATCTACCCCAAACCACCCCAACGATGCCGTAGCGGTGATGTGCCAGTGCCTGGAAGCCGTGCGGATCTGGATGGGAAGTAACGGACTCGGGCTCAACCCGACCAAGACCGAGTGGCTGTGGTTTCCGGCTGCCCGATTCAACCAGCTTTCTCCAACGCTGGCCATAGGGGGCGAACATCTTGCCCCTGTGGATGGGGCGCGCAATTTGGGAGTCCTCCTGGATACCCGGCTGTCTATGGAAGAGCAAGTGACAGCCGTGGCCAGGAGGGCGTTTTACCAGGTTCGCCTGGTTCGCCAATTGCGCCCCCTATTGGATCGGGACGCCCTTCGCACAGTCACTCATGCCCTCGTGACATCCCGACTGGACTACTGCAACTCCCTCTACATGGGGCTCCCCTTGAGGTGCACCCGGAGGCTTCAGTTAGTTCAGAATGCAGCCGCGCGAGCAATTATGGGAACCACTAGGTTTACCCATGTAACACCGCTCTTGCGCGAGCTGCACTGGCTGCCTGTCGTCTTCCGGGTGCGCTTCAAGGTGCTGGTTATCATCTTTAAAGCGCTCCATGGCTCGGGACCTAGCTACCTGCGGGATCGGATCCTGCCTCACACATCCTCACGGCCGATTCGCTCCCACAGAGAGGGACTTCTCCGGGTGCCGTCCACTAGACTTTGTCAGCGGGCGACGCCCAGGGGAAGGGCTCTCTCTGTGGCGGGCCCGGCCCTCTGGAACGACCTTCCCCCCGATATTAGAACGACCACGGACCTCCGCTCCTTCCGCCTGAAACTAAAGACACATCTTTTCCGCCTGGCCGGCCTAGGGTAGTCTCTCTCTCTATGGGTTTTTTAATTGTTTATTTATATTGAGTGGGGATTTTTAGTTAATGGGATTTTAGCACAGGTGTTTGTTTAATCTGTTTTAAATTGTATGTATTTTTGTATATTTATGGTTTTTATTCTCCCTGTGCACCGCCCCGAGTCCCTGTGGGGAGAGGGAGCGGTTAATAAATTCAGTTTTATTATTATTATTATTATTATTATTACAGTGCAATAGTTATTCTTTAAGACTTTTTACAAAGCAATTTAATTTTGTATACAATTCTGACCTACCACATATCTTTTTTTAATGAAGCACATATAGGTTGTCCTCATTAAATTGCTTTTTTCCTGTTTTGCTTTGATTCATTCGATTGCAAAAGTCTGATTTTTAAAAAAGGTAAAAAAAGATCAATTTAATGCTACCTATAATTTAAATACAGATTATGTCATAACATACTGACTGTAGTGTATCTTTATGCTCCTGTTGCCAATCTAGTGCCTTCCAGTAAATTTGGACCCCACCTCAGTGGTGGGTTTCAAATTTTTTAGAGCCTACTCTGTAGGTGTGGCCTATTTTGTGGGCGTGGCTTGGCAGTCATGTGACAGGGTGGGAGTGGCCACCTTTTAAAATGTGGTGAAACTTATTTAAAAACGCTCTTGCTTAGCAACCAAAATTTTGGACTCAATTGTGATGATAAATTCTTCCTTCCTTCCTTCCTTCCTTCCTTCCTTCCTTTCCTTTCTTCCTACCTTTCCTTTCCTTTCCTTCCTGTTGGGTGACTGGCAGCGGCGGGCCAGATTTACTTCCAGGTACGCCGGTGGAACTCCCTCTCACTGGTTCTCTAAATTTCACCAACCAGCTCTCGCGAGTAGGTGCAAGCCTGCAGAAACCCACCACTGCCCCACCTAATATGTTCAATCATGAGGCTAAGAATTCTGGGACCTCCAATGTCAACACAAAGAGAAAATGCCATATTATGTGCATTTTTTTTCAGATTAAAGTTTTTATTTTTCCATTTTCATAATATATAATCCCATGTATGTATATATGTATGGGTATTTTAAAGAGCAGCTTTAATATTACTTTTTCCAAGTCCTCAAATTTCTCCTTTTTAAATCAAGCTTCTAATCTGGCTAAAATGCCATACTGCACTTATTTCTAACAAAAAGAGAAATATTTTAGTACAAATAAAATTTTTGATTCAAAAAAATCCATTTCAAATTAAGAAAATTTTGATCACCTAAACTAGGTGTGTCAAACTGGTGGCCCACAGGGCAAATGCATCATGTGCAGGCCACGCCCACCCCAGCTCCACAAAGGCAAAAGTCGTGATACATCACGATACGTCATGTTTGACACCCGTGACCTAGGGTCATAATAAAAACAGTAAATAATTAATCCTCAAAAGCTTTCCAAAAGAGCCATGTTTTCATCTTATTTCAGAAGTCCATAAGAATGAGGGGTACCTGCATTTCAGGGAGCAAGCTATTTCAGAGGAAGGGAAAACACATCCTGTTCACCCCAAGCATCAAGTATCCTAATATTTTATTATTTCAGATTTATTATGGCCACTGTACTCCAATGGACTCTGGCTGGGGTACAAAACCAATAGCCAAGACTAAAGCAATTGAAAAAGCACCACAAATAAAACAAAATGGAAATCCAAAAAATACAATAATACATTAACCCCAGGCCAGGTTTTAAATACTTTCCCAAACCCTAGGAGAATAAGTGCTTTCCTTATTTTTGGAGGGATGCTGCTCCAGAGGGAGGGGAGCAAACAGAGAAGACATGTTTCTTCTGGCCCACAAAATGGCATCATTTAATAGAAGGCTTCTGAAACACAGCTTCTATTTGAAACATACTAGACCAGGGGTAGTCAACCTTTTTATACCTACCACTCACTTTTGTACCTCTGTTGGTAGTAAAATTTTCTAGCTGCCCACCAGTTCCACAGTAATGGTCAATTAAATTTAATTTAAGTCAATTAAATTAAAAAAAGGAAAGTGCTTCAGTATTGGACAAAACCCCTACCGCCCACCATGAAAGCTGGAACACCCACTAGTGGGCGGTAGGGACCAGGTTGACTACCACTGTACTAGACCGGCAGAACTAACTGGAGACAAGCAGTCCCTCAGATATTCAGGCCCTATGCCACATAGGGTTTCATAGGAACTAACCAGCACCTCAAATTGCATTCGGAAGTTGAATGGCAACCAATGCAGTTCACATAGCAAGAGCTGCGGTGGCGCAGTGGTTAGAATGCAGTACTGCAAGCTACTTCTGCTGACTGCCAGCTGACTGCAATTTTGCTCATGGTTGACTCAGCCTACCAGTCTTCTGAGGTCGGTAAAATGAGGATCCAGATTATTGGGGGCAATATAATAATAATAATAATAATATTTAATTTTGTATACCGCGTCCTCTGCCCAAGGGGACTCGGAGCGGTGCACAGGGAAATTAAAACATATAAAAATATATACAAACAATAAATACAATAAATAAAAGCAGATTAAATTGATCGTCCCTGCGCTAAAAAACCCATTAAAACTAAATTCCCTAAACACCCCAGAGGTAGAGGCTAACCAAGGCCGGCCAGACAGAAAAAGTGTGTTTTCAGTTTTCGACGGAAGGAGCGGAGGTCCGTAGTTGTTCTAATGTCGGGGGGGAGGTCGTTCCAGAGGGCTGGGCCCGCCACAGAGAAGGCCCTTCCCCTGGGCGTCGCCCGCTGACACAGTCTAGTGGACGGCACCCGGAGAAGTCCCTCTCTGTGGGAGCGGATCGGCCGTGAGGATGTATGGGGCAGGATCCGATCCCGCAGATAGCTAGGTCCTGAGCCATGGAGCGCTTTAAAGATGACAACCAGCACCTTGAAGCGCACCCGAAAGACGACAGGCAGCCAGTGCAGCTCGCGCAGGAGCGGTGTTACATGGGAGAACCTAGAGGCTCCCATAACTACCCGCGCGGCTGCATTCTGGACTAGCTGAAGCCTTCGGGTGCACCTCAAGGGGAGCCCCATGTAGAGAGCATTACAGTAGTCCAGTCGGGATGTCACGAGGGCATGAGTGACTGTGCAAAGGGTTAGAAATGTAACTTAAGTAATTTTGCAAAATTAAAAGAGTGTTGTTTTAAAATACGTTTTCATGTATTGCAAATGGTCTCTTCCATAATTGTGCACATAATTGTGGCAGATCTATTTTTATGGAACATGTTGGAACACATATAAAACTTTCTAGAGCCCTGTAAGTGCACAAATCCTGTTAAAATTACCCAGTTTACCCAGTAAAAGGCTTTTGATTAAATATGTAATGTCAGTCTGGAAGCATCCATCAAAGTATTTACATTTAAATCACAATCAAAATGGAAGTAATGTGCAGAATAATTCTACCTGTAAACGTATCTATGTTCTACATACAGGTATTAATCTATCCAAACAAACATATATATAATCTGTCCAATAACTGAAGTGCTCTGGAAGTACTATCAAGAATGCTTTCAGATGATACATTTTTCCATTAGACAAAGGCATTCTAAGTAAAATAACCATATCACCATGTGATGGCAGCAGTCTCTACAAGCATATTGTAATACTTTGACACAGCTAGCTTACTTGAGGCACTTAATAGTTTTTGGGAAGTAATTATTAAAATAGTATTTTTAAATGAATTTTCCCAATTCAGCATTTCTTAAATCTATATAGCAACATTCTGTGTTCCCAAATATGCATACAAAGATGGACAGCAGTACCACCCAGACAGATTAGTAATTTGCTAACTAACTGTACTCAACATATAGTCCTTAATGGAACAGCATCTACATGCAGGAAAGTATGCAGTGTATGGATACCCCAGGGTTCTGTCTTAGGTTTTAGGTTTTAGGTTTAGGTTTAATTGGTTTTTTATACCGCCCTACTCCCGAAGGACTCAGGGTGGTATACAGCCAGAGTAAAACAAATATATAAAAGTTAAAAAAGTTTTTAAGAGATATTAAACAATTTGGCTAAAAATGAAAAAACCCAACCAACCCTGATTAAAATTAATAAAAATTTGTAATTTAAAAATCATTTTTATGCCAGCCCGGCTTGTTGGAAAAAAAAGGTTTTGAGAGCATGGTGGAAGGTGCTATAGGGATAGTTCTTAATTCCGGGGGCAATTCGTTCCAGAGGACAGGTGCTCCCACAGAGAAGGCTCTCCCCCTGGGTGTTGCCAGTTGACATTGTTTAGCCGACGGCACTATGAGGAGACCCTCTCTATGGGAGCGTACTGGCCGGTGGGAGGCTCTCGGTGGCAGAAGGCGATCTCATAAGTACCCAGGTCCTAAGCCATGGCCCAGTACACTTCAGTGTTTTCATATTTAGATGAAGGGATAGTAGAACTTATCAAATTTGCAGATGACATCAAGATGGCAGGAATAGCCAACACTCCATAAGTTAGGCTCAAATCCAGGAGGCTCTCAACAGACTTGAACACTGGGCCTTATCTAACAAAATGAAATTAAGTGGTGAGAAAAGTAAGGTTTTACATTTAGGCAAGGGAAACCAAATGCATAGGTAAAGAATAGGTGGTATCTGGCTCAATAGTAGTAAATATGAGAAGGATCTAAGAGTCCTTATGGACAATCACTGAAATATGAGACAATAGTGTGCTGCAGCCACCCAAAAAGATAACCCAGTCCTAGGCTGCATTAACAGAGGAATAGAATCAAGAGCACGTGAAGTGTTAGTACTGCTTTATATAGCCTTGGTAAGACCAAACTTGGAATATTTCAGCCAGTTTTGGTCTTCACTATATAGAAAATATGTTGAGACTCTAGAAAGAGTGCAGAGAACAGTAACAAAGAGGATTAGAGGTTAAAACATATAACTAAAGGTAGGAATTGGGTGAGATGATAACAGTATTCCAATATCTGATGGGCTGCCACAAGGAAGAGAGGGGTCAACCTACATTCCAAAATACTTGAAGGCAGGACAAGAAGTAATGGATGGAAACTAATCAAGGAGAGAAGCAACCTAGAAATAAAGAGAAATTTCCTCAAAGTTGGAACTGCTTGCTTCCAAAAATTGTGCATGGATGGATATTTTTAAGAAGAGATTGGACAACCCTTTGTCTGAAATGGTATAGGGCAGTGATGGTGAACCTATGGCACAGGTGCCACAGGTGGCACGCGGAATCATTTCTTAGGGCACGCGAGGTGTTGTCCTGTCAGCTCCAGCGCGCATGTCTGCGCTGGCCAGCTGATTTAGGCCTTCTTTTGAGGCCGTTTTTCGCCCTCTGGAGGCTTCAGGGAAGCTCCTGAACACTCTGGAGGTGGGGAGGGGAGGCTGTTTTCACCCTCCCCAGGCTCTTAGAAAGCCTCTGGAGCCTGGGGAGGGAGAAAAAAGCGTGCCAAAAGCAGGGGGTCATGCACATAGCATTATGGGTGTGGCACACCCATGCACGACCCCCCTGCGCTCCTCCTGCTTTTGGCACGCGAGCCAAAAAAGGTTAGCCATCACTGGTATAGGGTCTCCTTCCATAATATGGGGTTGAACTAGGCGGCCTCCAGGGTCCTTGCAACTCTTTTTTTTAAATTTTGTTAGTTCATTTTTGGGTTCCTAGGAGTGACCCATGGGGAGAGGGGGTAGAGAAGAAGCAAGCAATTACGTTGGCGAGGTTCCCACTTGTTAGATTTCGGCATCTTTTTTACCAGCATGAACACCGATTCCATTTCCACCCTCTTTCTAACTCGCGCAACGTCTGACTCGATTCGCGCGTTTCTCCCGGCAGTAGAGTTGCTGCTGCCGCCGCACGTGCCTCCTTCCTGGCGCTCAAGCGAGCCTGTTGGGTGCTGTTCCAGCGGCTATTTACACGCCCCGCGCTGGAGGAAGGCGGCGCCTCCACTTTCCTTCCCCTCTTTTGGATCTGATGCGCTTTTGGAAAGCTGAGGGCGGGGCGGGAAAAGGGGAATCTAAGCGCCGCTTGTCCGCTGGGAGAAATCCACCCCTTCACTGGGAAGGCCGCGAGGAAAATCGCAACCCGGTGGAGAATCTGCGGGGCTTCTCTCTTGACTTGATTGAGCGCGTCTCTTTCTCTCTCTCCCTCCTTTTCGCGAAGGGCCCCTCCCGCCGTTTCCGAAAAGGCGCTTCCTTTCCAGCGCCCATAAAGCCATCCCTAAACAGGCTGCGAGATATAAAAGGCCCGACGGGAGCGGGGCGCCTTCTGAAGGCGGCGGGCCTGAGCTGGAGAGAATCATGCTCAGGACGGCGCCTGGGAACTCCCGCTCCCTCGTTCTCCGCAGCTGCACCGCTGGACTGCGCCTACCCTAGCCCGAGGAAGCATGGCGAAGGGCCCTGGCCGCCGATCCTGGGCTCTGGTAGCCTTGCTGGCCCTGTTCACAGAGCTGGCGTCGAGCCACCCACAGTGCCTGGATTTCAAACCGCCTTTCAAGCCTCCTCGCCCGCTCACTTTCTGCGTGCAGTACTCAAACTTCGGCTGCTGCGACGCGGGGCGGGATGCTGCCCTGTTGGAGCGTTACTATCGCATCAGCGAGCATTTTGGCCAGGTCACCTACACCGCTTGCGCCAGCCACCTGCAGAGCCTCCTGTGCCAGGTGAGCGGAGGGCGGGCGCGGGACACATCTCCTCCTCCTATCGTACCACCACTGTTGCATCCATCCATCTCTTTTTTTTCTTCCCCAGCCACTTTGGATGGAACTGGCGCTGATCCTGCTCCACAGGCAAGATCGCCTGTGTGTCCATCTCACTTTGTTGCTAGAACCCATAATTTGGTTTATCCACCTGCAGGAGATCTCCTCCAACTTCAATGCCCGGCATAGTTGAAACTTTGGGGGCTGCCATCCTCAGTCTGCTGTCCTTGGGATTTGTTGGACTTTGGTTCACAAGTTTCTACAGTTAGCAAAAGGAGTGAGAGTTGTCCTGCAAGCTATCTTGAAAGCATTTATTTGAAGACTGCTTGAAATAGAAAGTGTGAAAAAGACCTTTGCTGTCAATCAGAATACTGGAGTAGATAGATCAAGGGGGTCACCTTGTGCAAGACAGATAATGTCCTAGAGTCCTAGACTCTCTGTTGCTGTTAAAGGAACATTAGGGGTGTCCTTCATTTTAATATAGTTCAGTTATGCAATATCAGTTCATTATTTTCTGTTTTGTAGTTCCTCTTTTTTTCCTGCCAGCTTTCTAGTTATCTATTTTTAAAGAAATCTTTAAAAAGTTAAATGGGAAGGGGATCTGTTAAGAATCAAAATGGATATCCAAGAACACCAGGATACTTTTGGGCACTGTGGTGGCATAACTCAGCATTCTTTCCCTTTCAGTAATCTGGAGATTCTGAATAGCTGCTTAGGATGACTTGTAGTTACTGATAAATTCTTTGCCCAAAAATGTTTGTTATTAGGTGGGTGAAAGGGGTAATTTACTATCTCATGTAGAATAGAATAACAGTTGGAAGGGACTCTGGTGGTCTTCTAGTCCAACCCCTTGCTCAAGCAGGAAACTCTAGTAGTCTATATACCATTTCAGACAAATGGCTATCCAATCTCTTCTTCAAAACTTCCAGTGTTGGAACATTCACAACTTTTGGAGGCAAGTTCTTCCATTAGTTAATTGTTCTGTCAGGAAATTTCTCCTCAGTTCTAAGTTGCTTCTCTCTGATTAGTTTACACCCATTGCTTCCTGCCCTGCCCTCAGATGCTTTGGAGAATAGCTTGACTCCCTCTTCTTTGTGGCAACCCCTGAGATATTGGAACACTGCTATCATGTCTCCCCTGGTCCTTCTTTTCATTAAACTAAACATACCCCATTCAAGCAACCATTCTTTATGCTTTAGCCTTCAGTCCCCTAATAATCTTTGTTGCTGTTCTCTGCACTCTTTCTAGAGTCTCAACATCTTTTTTACATCGTGGTGACCAAAACTGGATGCAGTATGTGCTTGTGCCACTTTATTTCCACTATACACATTGAAGACCGATCCTCTAATGACCCCATATGCAAATGCTAGTGATACCTTGAAGGTCTTCCTTATAATTTGTGTACTCATTGTTTGTTTGTTCAAGTTTCTGGACCAAGGTCATGCAGATGCCTTTATATCTATGTCATAGATTAGTAAAATCATTTTGTCTGTTCTTAAGCCATGAGCTTTCCTCCAGCACCAGGTATATTGGACAGGTCTGAATGAATGTGCTGTGGGCTTCCTATTTCTGTAAGACTACTATGCCTGGTGATTTACTGTGCCTCCTTTCTCCACATGCCCTTTCAGCAATGTCATTTTCCAACATTAAACAAAACAAGAAATTAAATATTTGCTTGAGTTTCACTGTCCTACACTTTTCTGAATTTGCTGAGAACTACTTCCATTCAAATGCTATTGGCAGCTTTGTCTCATGTTGGCTATATTATATGATTGGTTATGCCTTATCCCTTTTAAATGCAAGATTGAAAAGGGCCTAGAACCATGTAGCATATTTTCTGGCTGTATCATCAGACAACAGCCTTCCCACCCCAAGTATGTAATTCAATATTTCTATTAATTGCGATGTTTTTTTTAGAGAGAAATGGTTTGAGATGAATCACATAAGCACACTCGTTCAGACCTGTATGTAGAGAGCATATATCTAGCTTTGAAGAATTTTGCTCAATAATTAAATATGAACAAGTAAGTTTTTGATTCATTTGTTTAACTCTGTTCTCTTTCTCTAATTTTAGAACTTGTTGGAGAACAAATCATGGTTCAGATCATATATATGCAGAAATATTGAAAATTCAAAAGGGTTCACAAATTTTTAAGCATCACTTTATGAACTAGATCAATATCATTCCCTGTGTTTCCATCTTCAGGTTGGGAGGAGCACCCACTCAGAAAATGCTGAGCTTTAGGAAGCCTTAAAATGTGAAGTACTGTAGCACCAAGTCTTTAAACAACTGGTGCTTAAACAAGTTAAGGAGGACAATCCATTCTAAATAATCTGAAAAAGACCTCCTGAGCTGAATTGGTCTATATACCATGGACCAATATAGTTAAAATGTTGGTAGCAGCAATGACAGTTATAGTCTGCTTACAAAGCATTTCTAAAGGAGAACTGAAAGCAGTAGTTTTCCACTAAGAGAAAATTATACCAGTTTTTAAAGACATATATGAGTACAATTAATAGATAAACAAATCACCCATTAAACAATGCAAGTTCTTCTATTCCAGCTGCTTTCACTTATTTCTTAAGGGTAAGAAAAATGAAATTTTGTACAATCACAGTTGTTTATCTTTCATCTCACTAATCAAATTTTGTCAGTAAAAAAACTTTTCCTGGTCCTAGTGCCAGTGAAGTCTTTTGACCTCAGTGGTCATGGAGTCAAAGAAACTTTATTGCTTTAAGTGAAATCAGATGTTGTGCTGGATTCTTTTTTTGCTTCTTGTTCTCAACTAGCCCAGCTGTATACTTACTTCAGCCAACAGTGTGACTAAAAAGATGAAGTTATAGTAAACCAGATGTGATTCTTCCCTTGGTTATCATAAGGAAAGATGTTTCAGAGATGCATTTGAACTCTTAGGGGTTTTTAATTTGTAACAAAAATACAAAAATGGGACTCAGCATTGTGTGCAAACCAAAAACCCAAATTCTCCTCTTCCATATTTATAGTAAGTGTTTCTAGTTCTTGTTTTGTGGGGGCAAGGATTTGTTGTTTTCTCTTTGCAAATAGGCCATAAAATTAGAGCTACCATATCTGGGCTGCAAAAATGTAAACAACCACTAGGCTGTTGTAAGCAAAAAAATAGTTTCAAGTATCATTTTGCTGCAATCTTCTG
Organism: Rhabdophis nuchalis; assembly: GCA_039707465.1. Classification (NCBI taxonomy): domain Eukaryota; kingdom Metazoa; phylum Chordata; class Lepidosauria; order Squamata; family Natricidae; genus Rhabdophis; species Rhabdophis nuchalis. The sequence goes on along the minus strand of CM077643.1, from coordinate 59,075,721 downwards.
GTTGTCTGATTCTTTACAGCCCACATATAGCACTTGGCACAGCACAGCAATAGCACTTAGATTTATATACTGCTTCATAGTGCTTTTACAGTCCTCTCTAAGCAGTTTTACAGAGTCAGCCTATTGCTCACAACAATCTGGGTCCTCATTTTACTGACCTTAGAAGAATGGAAGGCTGGGTTAACCTTGAACCGGTGAGATGTGAACTGCTGAACTACAGCTAGCAGTCAGCTGAAGTAACCTGCAGTACTGCACTCTAATCACTGCGCCACCTCGGCTCATGGGCACACCTTGGCACATATGCTTCAGTTGTGCTTTGTTACCAATGTGTAATGAGAACATCAGTATTTCCAATATCAAGGACAGAGTCGCAGCATTTCATTGCTTCTCAGAAATACAGGAGTAACTAAACTATAGAAAACAGATAAATAAATGCAAATAGATGGACAGGAAAATTTTATGAGGAGACTATGCAGTAACCAAACCACTTTTTCAACATTACTTGCAGAGTTGTCCAATGAACAAGAGAACAATAAGTTAATCCTAGCAATAGCAATAAGACTTAGACCACTTCATAATGCTTTTATAGCCCTCTCTAAGCAGTTTACAGAATCAGCATATTGCCCACAACAATCTGGGTCCTCATTTTACCCATCTCGGAAGGATGGAAGGCTGACTCAACCTTGAGCCAGTAAGATTTGAACTGCCGAACTGAAGCTAGCAGTCAGCTGAAGTAGCCTGCAGTACTGCACTCTTAACCCCTTGCACCACCCTAGGCAGCTTTTCTAGTATCTCTGGGCTTTATGTAACTCTGTGTTAGAACCAGTATTGGATTATCAGATTGCACAGAAACATTCTACTGAAGGTTTGGATAGGATAAAATAACTCAGTTTCCCCCCAACTATCTTGTTACTACTGCTTTATCTCAGTGTGGCTAGACAGATGGCCAACAGACTTTCATTTTGAATACCAACATTCAAATCTAACTGCAAAAAAAGTGCAGTGAAAAAATAGAGTAACTTATTCATTTTTGCAAATATAGAGAGGAAATTTAAGGTGCAGTCTATTCTAGGCATGTACTATTTTGCAGTAACCTGGAAATATCAGAAATCAACAGTTTATGATTTCTTTTTCAGTCCTTCAGTCTTTTTCATAAGTCTTTTTGATATTTATTCTGGAACTTTCTAAAATATAAAATACTTGTCTGTACAGTGCTATAATTTTAAATGTTTCAATTCTCTTGCATTATTAATTCTTTCAATACTTAAGTAATGGCTATGCTGCGCTTTTCAGGTTAAATTATTAAAAGATAAATACCGTAATATGGCAGATTTTTTATTGGTCCAGCTTCTAAATAGACTGGATTTAATCTTACTAAATGGCTGCGTTATAATAGATTTAAATGGGCATCTATCCTTCTGAGGCTCCAAAGGAGCAAATGTGCTTCATTATATTCTTGGCCCACATACAGTACTTAAGTTTAATAGCCAGAGTCACATCATTTTATTTCAATACTGTTGAATGAATATTTCCCATTTTCCTACTGCAGTTTTAGGTCTGCGTTGAGAAGCACCTCCCATTCACCTATTTTGTTTAAAACAAAGGCAGCTCTATTACTGAAGCATATGGGGGAGCCAAAACAACTGATGTGAGATCCTCTTTTATTTTTAGGAGTGTTCTCCGTATGCTGCTCATCTGTATGATGCTGAAGACCCTTCTACCCCAGAGAGAACTGTTCCTGGACTTTGCCAAGATTACTGCATACAAGTATGGCAAGATTGTAGGTCAATGTTTCGTTACTTCACTCCTGATAAAGAGTTACTGGCCCTGGAAAATAACTGGGTTAAGTTTTGTCGTTATTTGTCCTTGGATGACACAGACTACTGTTTTCCTCACCTCTTAACTAATGAGCGTCTTAATCAAGACCTTGGGTTAGTGACTGCGGATAAAGAAGGATGTCTGCAGTTATGCTTAGTAGAAATTGCCAATGGGCTTAGGAATCCTGTTGCTATGGTACATGCAAGTGATGGAACTCACCGATTCTTCATTGCCGAACAAATCGGTTTAGTCTGGACCTACCTTCCTGATCTGTCACGGCTTGAAAAACCATTTTTGAACATCAGCGAAGCTGTACTTACCTCACCATGGGAAGGGGATGAGAGAGGATTCCTAGGCATTGCCTTCCATCCTAAATTCAAATTTAATGGTAAGGTATATGCCTACTATTCAATTGAAGTTCAATATGAAGAGAGAATCCGAATCAGTGAGTTCAGAATTTCTCCTGGTGACATGAATTCAGTGGACCATGGTTCTGAAAGGTATGCCCCTTTACATGTTCAATGTATTTAAGACATTTAACGGCAAATATGTACAGTACTTCTAAGGATTGGCAATACTGCCTAAATTTAATAACTACATGTTACAGTCCATTGCATATGTATACTAATTATCTGTGCTACATCTCAAGTTTCAAGACTAAACATATGTTTCTTAGGTGGCTTTTGGAATTCATTTTACCTCTAATTTAAGTAGCATATTATAATATCATTTATTGAAGAATATTTATTAGCCAGCCATTATCATAGTACAATCTTAGGCAATAAGATAAAAATTGGAAAATGTAAAATAAATTCCCTCATGGAAATTTTATTTATTTGCTTCTTACCAAAGTCACTAAAGATCCTTTCCCTGCTGAATCACATTTGCTACCATGTTTCCCTGAAAATAAGACAGGGTCTTATTTTCTTTTCACCCCTGAAATAAGCACTTGGGCCTTATTTTCGGGGAAGTCTTATTATTTTTGAGGTGCCGAAGCAAGTGTTGTCACCTCATCGCTGCTGCTGTGTTGCAATATTTTCAGGGAGGGCTTATTATCCGGGGAGGGCTTATTTTCAGGGAAGCAGGGTAGTAGTCCAGAAGATTTCCGCAAGTAACTTTATTACAACATGTAGTTTCGATGCTTAAGGGAAATGAGATCCAGGTTTTCTGAAAGGCAACGTGTTTATGGAAGGCAGATCCAGATTATTTGTGCCAGAGGCAACAAAATGTTGAATAAGTAAAATGCTCTGTTTCACAAAGAAAGACACAGCAGAGTCTAGTAAATACTTCCCATGCTGATATTACTAATTGTTTTTCTGAACCATCGAGAATTCTGATAGTCAGAATAGATAATACAGTAGTGGATTAGATAGACCAGTAGTCTAATTCATTATAAAATGGTACAGGTTCAAAAAATGCTGAGATGGAACAATAACTGAAGTACTATTCCAGATTGAATTATTATATTATCCTTTGAAGTTCCCCCCAAAGTATTACTGTATTGACTTCTATAAATTCTCCCAGTATTGCTCTGGTCCAGCTAGCTATTCCTTGGTAACAAGAACTGTATTATAACTATACTGACTGATTGAAAGAAGTGGCACTTCTTAAGTCATTACTGAAGGGAGATTACACTCTCTACATAACCTGGAGCAATTCAATATTTTTGTTTGTTGGAAGGCCCATCAACCAATTTACTGCCCAAAGTTTAGCCATATGGATAAGTATCAACTTGCTTTCTTAATATTTAAATATTAAGAAAAGAAAAGCTGTCACTTGCCAAGATTTCAAGCGACTAATCCAGGATTGGGCAATACGCTTCAATAGAACATTTCAATCCATGTTGTCTGTATATCCACATGACAAATAGTCACTGTGTAGAACAGATTTATTTATTTATTTATTATTTATTATTTGGATTTATAAACTGCTCCCTTTCCCCAAAGGGACTCGGGGCGGTGCACAGGAAGTTAAAAAACATATAAACATAACAATTATAAATAATTAAAACCGAATTAAATAATTATCCCCTGTGCTAAAAATTTTAAATCATTAAAACTGTTACCCCGTTTAAAACCCAATTAAAACAATTTGAGCTACAGACTATAGGCTAAGTGAAATAAATTAGGCCAGACCGGCCTGATGGAAAAAGTAGGTCTTTAATTTCTGGCGGAAGGAGCGGAGGTCCGTAGTTGTTCTAAGATCGGGGGGTAGGTCATTCCAGAGGGTTGGGCCCACCACAGAGAAGGCCCTTCCCCTGGGCGTCGCCCGCTGGCATTGCCGAGTGGACGGCACCCGGAGAAGTCCCTCTCTGTGGGAGCGAATCGGCCGAAGGAATGTATGGGGTAGGATGTATGGGGTAGGATGCTGTGCAATTTATGCTTATGTTTCTATCATCGAGCATATAGTCTTAGAGAATGCTTGAATGGGGGAGGGGGGGAACAGGCATTAAAACTAAGTGCAATCCTATATGTCTCTTCAGAAGTAAGCGACATTGATTCCAATCAGAATTAGTTCTAATTAACTATATGCAAATGGTAGGTAGATATGTATTTAGTATAAAGTCTTAATAATAATAATAATTAATAATAATAATTTTATTTTTAAACCGCACCCTCTCCCCACAGGGACCCGGGGCGGTGCACAGGCAGAATAAAAACAGTCAAAAAATACATACATTTCATAAAAAACAATTAAACCAACCCTGTGCTAAAAATTCGCTAAAAATGTGCTACCCCATTAAAAACCCCAAAGACAGAGAGACTATCCTAGGCCGGCCATACAGAAGAAGTGTGTTTTTAGCTTGAGACGGAAGGAGCGGAGGTCAGTGGTCATCCTGATATCGGGGGGAAGGTCGTTCCAGAGGGCCGGGCCCGCCACAGAGAGAGCCCTTCCCCTGGGAGTCGCCGGCTGACAGAGTCTAGTGGACGGCACCCGGAGAAGTCCCTCTCTGTGGGAGCGGATCGGCCGTGAGGATGTATGGGGCAGGATCCGATCCCGCAGATAGCTAGGTTTCATTGTTGTTTCATTGTTCTCTGAGAATAAAATATTACTTGGTACATGTGGAATATATAGTATTTCCCATCACAATTTTTAAAATCTTCTTAGTGAAAATTACATATATTTGCCAGAGTCTATTTGAATTCTTCCATAATCTGCTTTTGAAAGGCATTGAAGATCAGGCCGCCAGATGAGATGTTTTATTATCCCGCCATGTGATATTGATGGCTGAAGTGTTTTTTAATGAACTTCCCTATATTATTATTATTATTTTATACCTTCTATATTCTGATTGTTTGTTTTTAATGAGAAGCAACTTTGAGTCTTTATAATTTGGTAGCCACATATAAGCCAAAGAAATATGTTTAACAAAGCCATTTCAGAAAACGTACTACACCCACTTTATTTTTGCAAGAATTTGCAAGGTGGTCTGGTTTATGTCTTTAGTAAAATAAAAGTCAACACTGGATTGATTTGCACCAAACTCAAAATAGGAATTTACAAATATGGGTGTACTTGATTTAAGTTAAATTCAGGCAGTTGAGCAGTTTTGAAAACTTGATTTTGTTGTAGTTTCACTTGTATAAGATTTGGGCTTTCTGCTTGTATAAGATTTGGGCTTTCTTCTTTTATACTCCCAGGATAATTCTGGAGATAGAAGAGCCAGCTTCCAATCACAATGGAGGAGAACTACTGTTTGGAGATGATGGCTATCTTTATATCTTCACAGGAGATGGAGGAATGGCTGGTGATCCTTTTGGGACATATGGAAACTCTCAAAACAAGTAGGATTTTAAATTCATAAACTTTGTAAAAGAGGAGTGCTTGGAAGCCGTGCGGATCTGGATGGGAAGTAACGGACTTAGGCTCAACCCGACCAAGACCGAGTGGCTGTGGTTTCCGGCTGCCCGGTTCAACCAGCTCTCTCCAACGCTGGCCATAGGGGGCGAACATCTTGCCCCTGTGGATGGGGCGCGCAACTTGGGTGTCCTCCTGGATACCCGGCTGTCCATGGAAGATCAAGTGACAGCCGTGGCCAGGAGGGCGTTTTACCAGGTTCGCCTGGTACGCCAGTTGCGCCCCCTATTGGATCGGGACGCCCTTCGCACAGTCACTCATGCTCTCGTGACATCCCGACTGGATTATTGCAACTCTCTCTACATGGGGCTCCCCTTGAGGTGTACCCGGAGGCTTCAGTTGGTCCAGAATGCAGCCGCGCGAGCAATTATGGGCACCTCTAGGTTTGCCCATGTAACACCGCTCTTGCGCGAGCTGCACTGGCTACCTGTCGTCTTCCGGGTGCGCTTCAAGGTGTTAATTACCATCTTCAAAGCGCTCCATGGCTCGGGACCTAGCTACCTGCGGGATCGGATCCTGCCCCATACATCCTCACGGCCGATTCGCTCCCACAGAGAGGGACTTCTCCGGGTGCCGTCCACTAGACTTTGTCAGCGGGCGACGCCCAGGGGAAGGGCCTTCTCTGTGGCGGGCCCAGCCCTCTGGAATGACCTTCCCCCCGATATCAGGACAACTACGGACCTCCGCTCCTTCCGCTTAAAATTAAAGACTCACTTTTTTCGTCTGGCCGGCCTTGGGTAGTCTCTTTTTAGGTTAGGGTTTTTTTAGGGGTAATTTTTAGTTTATAGGTTTTAGCGCAGGATTTATTTAATTTATTTTTAATTCTGTATTTTGTACTTGTCTGTGTTTATTTGTATTTTTAATTGCCTGTGCCCCGCCTCGAGTCCCCTCGGGGAGAGAGAGCGGGATAGAAATTAAATTATAAAATTATAAATTATAGGAAACAAAACCATTGTACTGTTTCTGTTTATAGATTTGAAACTAGGCACAATACTGGCACATATTACTTTCTTAGATTAGAGCCATTGCAAAAAAATATACAGTTATATCAAGGGTTGGTTGGCAGTGTTGGCTTTTAGTGATATTCTCCATGATGACAAGAATAGGTTGGGTGCATCTAAGTCCTATAATTTTTAATAGGAATTAATTTAAATCAAAACTAAAGTGTATTGGCCAATTTCAAGTCAATTATGTTCAAATAATTTAGTTTGGATTAAGGCCATGGATCTGTGTTCTTAATGTCACAATCTCTAGTATTTCATGATTCAAATAGTTTTGCATGTATTGACAATCACAATAACAGTTGAACGAATCTTCCACATTCTCCCAAAAGGTTAAGTTCCAAATACCAGATGTAGAAGCTGATCCTTAGACTTAGGTGCTTCTACATTTTTAACTATTTTTAAAGCTGGGATTTTTCCAAGTGTCAAGAAGTACCTAATGAGTTATTTCGCTGTTCTTATTGTCACATGGAAAAATGGAAGCAGGTTTATGAGCACACAAGTAGATTTCACCCTGTAGGTTTCCCAAAAGAAGTTCAGACCATATTGTGCCTAAGGCAGGGGTCTTAAAATCAAACTCGATTTTATTGAGGGCCACATCAGGATTGTGTTTGACCTCGGCAGGGAGGATGGAGTGGGCATGGCCAGCTCGACATCACTTGTGTCAGCGTTGCCTGTGGTGGCCAGAGTGCTCTGCCAGGGAAAAAAGACTCCTAAGCTCTGTTTTTTGCTGCGACGGCTTCCTGCAACTCTCTGCCAGGGAAAATGGAGCACAGGTGGCCCGCCCAAACTCCATTTTCTCTGGCAGAGGCATCGCAGGCCGGTCCTTTGCTGTTTCTAAGGTGGCCTCACAGGCCAATCTAAGCATCCCATGGGACGGATCCAGCCCCTGGGCTTTGAGTTAGATATCCCTGACCTAAGGTATGTTATATTTAAAATCCATATACTGAATTTGCTAATGCTCCAAACTGCATTTGCCTTGCCAATCGTTGGATAATTCAGTCAGTGGCCAGTGATCATTTTTAGCTCTTAACCACCAATTTAGACTTTCACACACCTCCAGCTGGGTGACTTTCAGCTAGTCATTTTCTCTCAGGCCTAGGAAGGAGGCAATGGCAAACCACTTCTGAAAACCCTTGCCAAGAAAATCGCAGGGATTAGTCCAGGCTGTCACCAGGAGTCCATATTGTCTTAAAGGCACACATTTACACCCACAAAATTTTTCTCTTGCCTTAGTTCTGAAAGGTTTTTCCCTTCCTCTTCGCCTTCTCACAATATTGAATGGAGGAGATATAATTTCAGATCTTTTCTGAGGAAGAAAAAGAGCAGAAAGGACAAAACGTCTGTCCCCATTTCTTTGCCCTTACTGTAAGATTGCCAGGAGATGCTGAGAAGTAAGCATCATTCAATTTAAACTTCCATCACTTAGGAAATAAAGAATATCTTTACTAATGTGTTTACTACGTTCTGTCGGAAGAATTTATTCCCTGTGGTTCGTTTCTGGCTCAGTTCAAATATCAGATGCCATAGTTTGCAAAGTTGCTGCTTCAAAAAATGTGAAGTGTGCCCTTTGGTTACCAAAAATTCCGATCCCTGGTTTATCCCTGATTGAAAATGCAACTTAAATAATGCAACTAAGTGATAAGAACCCCTCCATCCCAATATTTTTTTAACCTTGAACAAGAATGGGGAAAGTTTTATGAAGTGAAGATTAGGAAGAATCTAAATGTTTTGTATAAATGAATGAAACCCTTTTTTTCTTGTACTGTTACTAGTTCTTTATTTGTGTTCAACAGGTCAACACTGCTAGGCAAAGTACTCAGAATCAGTGTGGAAAACAATGATGTTGGGCCTCTCTATCAAATCCCTCCTGACAATCCCTTCATCAATGAATCAAAAGCCCGACCTGAAGTCTATGCTTATGGGGCAAGGAATATGTGGCGTTGTTCTTTTGATAGGGGTGATCCCAACACAAAGGAAGGGAAAGGGAGACTTTTCTGTGGGGATGTAGGACAGAATAAATTTGAAGAAATTGACATTGTGGAGAAAGGGAGAAATTATGGCTGGAGAGCAAGAGAAGGATTCAGCTGTTACGACAAAAAACTTTGCATCAATTCCTCTTTAGGTAATTATGGGGTTTGACTAACTGAAGTAAATAATGTATGGGTGGAAATATTTTCATTATTACTTTGTTCTCTTTTATAGCTGATACCTATAAAAAGTTTATACTTTTGATTATAAAAATGGTTCCTTTGCACGATATATGTATGATACTACCTTTTTCTCTTCTGCAGATGATGTCCTTCCAATATATGCTTATCCCCACAAAATGGGGAAATCAGTTACAGGAGGTTATGTCTATCGAGGTTGTGAGTCTCCAAACTTAAATGGGCTCTACATATTTGGTGATTTCATGAGTGGGTAAGTGACAGTAGGCCTGCTATTAAATAAATGATGGCATCCTGTGTTACAGTATTTAAGGTGGCTTTAAGCTTTTCTGGTAAGCTTCTTCCTGGTGTTTAGTAGAATGCCATCGATTGCTGCTCTATTGCAGTTTATATGTCCATCATGTTATGTCTCTGCTCTATGAATGTACATGTGTATAAATATTAACAATTGGATGAACTATTAATAAACCACTAATAAACATGTACCACAAAATATCTCAGTAAAATGCCACTGTTAAGAAAATGGATATTCATTTTTAAAAACTTTATATGCTATTGCTTTGATATCATGTGTTAAACCTACAGCAATATTTTGATATGCTTGCAGCATTTAATAATTGGATTCTAAATCTAGTTGATTTTTATAATTTATATAGCCCTGTGTCTCATATATGGTTAACGTTAAAGAAACAATTATACCTGAACCAGATAGTCCTCACTTACCAATTGCAATTAGGACCTGCAACTCTGTCATTAAGCGAAACATCTTGTGATCATACCAACTTATGATGTGAGTTTCAGATGCAGTCATGAAGCAATTTATTGCAGGTCATTAAGCACAATGTCACATGGCTGCAACTTGTGACTTATTGCCAGTTTCCCATTGGCTTTCCTTGTCAGAAACAGGCTGTGAAGGTTTCAAATGTTCTGTCTCAGATTGCAGACATGCACAGACATAATTTGCTAAGGAGTTATGCAGATAACAGTAGACACGATCTAAATCAAGGTCTGTTAAAGGAGAGCTTGGCTGAGTAAGTCCCTTAGTTACCAAGTGCTCAAATAGCAATAGCACTTAGACTTATATACTGCTTCATAGTGCTTTAAAGCCCTCTCTAGGTAGTTTACAATGTTAGCATATTGCCCCGAACAATCTGAGTTCTCATTTTTCTGAGCTCAGAAGGATGGAAGGCTAAGTCAACCTTGAGCCATTCAGAATTGAACTCATGGAATGAGCAGTGATTTAACCTGCTGTACTGCATTCTACCCACTGCACCACCATGGCTCAAATCACCACCACAACACTGCAGGGATGCTGCAATGGCCACAACTTCCAGGACCAGACATAAGTCTCTTCTTCCAGCACAGTCTTAACTTCAAGCGATTGGTAAGTGAGGATTCTCTGTATTTAATAAGAATTGGTACATACCTATGGGATTTGTCTGCAACTATTTTAAAAGTGCTATAGCATAACAGATGTGCTTGTTAAAGTGAACAGCTGCCTACCTTTATATTTTTAAATTCAGTTTCTAGCACTGTCTTTGTTGTTTTTATTATGCCTGTTCACCACCCTGAGTCCCGCAAGGGAGAAGGGCGGTATACAAATTCAATAAACATTAAGCATTAAACTTAACAGTTAAGGTACAAATAAGGTTAAGGCTTAGAAAGCTAAGCCTTCTAAGATGAATAAATATTCATTACATTCTTAATCTTTTAGAATAAAGTCTAACTTTAGCTATACTATAATTTCTACCTTGTTCTATATGCAAATAAATGATGTTAAATCATACTCAGTTGAAAAGTAATCTGGCTAAGGGATTGATTTATTTATTTATTTTTATTTATTTTTCATATTTATAACCCGCTCCCATCTCACAACAAGGGACTCGGGGCGGCGAACATAGAATTAAATCAATAAATACAAAATACAATAGTTCTGTCTTTACTGGGTAAGCTGCTAGCTTTTATGTATTACTCTGAATTGGAGTAGGATAGTTAAAAGCTGTTCTCCTTGATTTCTTTCATACCAATTAATGGTTTTTTCCCCTTTTTCATCTTTCAGACGTCTCATGTCCTTGAAAGAGAATCTCAAAACTGGGGAATGGCAGTACAATGAAATATGCATGGGAACAGGCCAAACATGTATGTTTCCTGGACTTATCAATAACTATTATCAATACATCATCTCTTTTGCTGAAGATGAGGCAGGTAATAGCGGGATTCTTTAAATATGTCTCTAATATTCTCAAGCGTGGGGAAAGCATAGAATTATAGAGTTCAAATGACCAGCAGAAAACATGAGTTTCCAACTTTTGGGCATAGGAATAATCGAAGTTTTGAAAATATGTCACAGGCAAAAAAACCCCAAACCTGCTATCAAATTAATTCCTTTGGCTTTCTGTGCAAATATAGACATTTAAAAGATTACACACACACACACACACACACACACACACACACACAGAGTGTTTCCCCGAAAATAAGACCTGACCAGAAAAGTAAGCCCTAGCTTGATGTTTAGCATGCTCCTAATATAAACCCTACCCCCCAAAATAAGAGCCAGTGAAGATCTTTGTCGGTTGGGGAGGGAGTACAGGAGGCGGAGAGCACGCAGGGGCAGGCAGTGTACAGCAACAGCCACAGCCCATGCAGCACAGGTGAGTCCCAGTGCTGCACCCACAAGCCTGCCCCTCCAAGCAGAGGCATGAGAGGAGGCAGGTGATTCTGATGTGAGGCGGCACTGGCAGCAGGCAGAGTTGGGTGGGGACGGAGGCAAGGGATTCCAACACACCTCTGTCTGCTGCTGGTGCCGCTGCATGTCGGAATGGCCTGTCTCCATTAAACTGGGTGTCAATCCATCCCACCGTCTCTCAACTTACTCGTGTTACCTGTGTTTCCCTGAAAATAAGCCCCAATGCATCTTTTGGGAGCCCAAAAAATATAAGACCAGGTCTTATTTTGGGGGAAACATGGTATATGTAATTCTTTTAATTTTTAAAGACTGAATATTAGCATGTCAGCTAAATGGCCGACTTTTTGCAGGATTACTGTTGTTAGTTACTAGTTTTCCCCAGCCACTCAGCTTCCAGATGCTTTGTCATTGCCTATCCTTTCCATTCAGCATGCTGAAACTTGGCTGGGCAATATGGAATTTCCATCCTGTCTATCCTGACCACATAAAATTAGAGAAGGTTGATGTTTGGTTTGAAGTTATAAGTGACCATGGAATAGGTCTGTATTATTTCTGAAAGAATAGATAATTGAGTGGCTGAGGAAAATCCATTGGCATGATCATATCAAAAGCAATAGAGATTAGTAAAGATTATCTTGGAACTGGGACTGATTCTTATATATAACCATGCAATTTTTGGGGTTAGCAACCCAGAAGTGATATATCATTGCCTCCTTTGAACTCTTCCCATCCATGAACTTCATCAGATAACTCAGGTATGTATCTGCCTGATTTTAATTGAAAGATGTGAGTAATGTGTTAGAAATCTCTATGCTTTAAAGATTGGCTTCTGAAGGTTTTTGTGATGTCATACTTTCTTTGCGTAGTGGAGCCAAAGGAATAAATATAAACAATTTGTGTCTTTTTTGTTGTCGTTTTCTAAAGGGGAACTTTATTTCATGTCAACTGGAATACCAAGCGCCACCGCTCCAAATGGAGTCATTTACAAAATAGTTGACACATCACGGTAAGACTGGGAACATTTTTGCTCATAAACATGTAAATGCTGTTATGAAGAAAAATTTGGCCTTATTTACTGAGTCTTTCTCATCATAGTTAAACTGTCAATCTTTTGTTGAATCTGCAACAAATGCTGCTTATCACAATACTTCTAACAGTGAATTTCCTCCATTAGAAATGACTATTTGGCCATTTATGTAAGTTCTTTGCTGTTATGTATGTTTGTGATACTCTGTTTTTTTCTTATTTTCATCAGGAGAGCACCACCTGGAAAATGCCATGTTGACCCTTTGCCAGTAAAAGTGAAAGGCAGGCCCATTAAATTTGCTCCAAAGGAAAGTGAGTAATGATACATATTATTGAATATTAACCTTGGGAAATTCTGGGGCTAAACAATTGGTTGATGCAAGGCAGGGGTGGATTCCGGGTTCTTCTACTGCCTGTTCGCTCAGGGATGCACTTCAGGTGGCGGCATGCACAGTAGGTAAAAAATGCTTCTGTGCATGGACAGAAGCAAAAAATAAGATGGCGGCCCTTATGGTGGCGCCGATAGAACCGGTTGGGGGATGTGGCCGGCTGAGTTACTACCTACTCAGCCGAACCAGTCCGAACTAGTAGGAGCCCACCTCTGATGCAAGGAAATGAAGCTAATATTCTGATTAATGAAAACAAAAAGTGTATCTTTTTGCTTTTAAAAAAGTGAGCTGATTGACTACAAGGTAGATTGATTGGACATACAGTACAAAAATTGAAAAAGAGTTTCATTAAAGCCAGCTTGGCATATGCAGCCTGTTATCATGGGCAACTCCAGTTTGTCATCATGATTTATTTATTTATTGTCTTCAAAGGGTCTACTTTTGGTAGTCCAGAGAACAGGAAACCCCTTCATATTGCACTGAAAACAGAATTGACATTGTGATAAGGGACAGAAGGGCAATTCTGGGTTCAGGTATCCAGCACCTCTCAAGTTTTAATAATTAAGACACAGAAATAGGGTCAGTCTTGCTCTGTAAAAGCACTCATTTTCTCCGCCCCAGCCAGCCAGCCCTCTCAATCTCAAATAAATTACAGACCAGTTTCATTTGCTTTTCATCTGGTTATGAAAGAAAGCAATCCTTAATTTGTTAGGCAGCTTCTCCTGTTGCCACATCAACAGTTCAGGGTTTGTACAAGATAATATGGTTTGGAGGACCTGCTAAAAATATTTGTCTGTGTTATTCTTTGCTAGAACTGATAGTGAAAACGCCAGCTCAGAATCCTAAGATAAAAGCCACAACCAGAGTCCCAGCAAGGAGTAAAGTAACTACAGAGTCTCCACAAGGCACAACTCCAGACTGGATGGAACAACTCTTGACTCTGCTTAGGAATCAGAACGGATGGCAGGTGACTACTATAGCACCAAAACCCAAACCTTCAAAGCCCAGGAAAGGAGGAAGGCCGGGGAGGAGACCATATCGAAGAAGGAAGAATAGGCCTTCCAGTGTTTCCCGACAGCCACAGAATGGTGCAGTCCAACTCATGAATGGCAGCACAAGAGGGAGAGACCAAGGAAGGGTTGAAATTTTTATCAATGGCGAGTGGGGCACCGTGTGTGATGATTTGTGGACTTCTAAAGCAGCTGCAGTAGTTTGTCGCCAGTTGGGTTATGCTTTTGTAATCCGGGCCACCAAGAAAGCAGAGTTTGGGGAGGGACATTCACTTTCGATTTTACTTGATGATGTTCAATGCACGGGACATGAGAAGACCCTGCTGGAATGTTCCCATTCAGAGATCGGAAAGCACAATTGTTCCCACAAAGAGGATGCAGGAGTGATATGCAGTCATGAAGAAGTTTTTGAGTAGAAACACCTACAACGTAGCATGAGGTTGTGCTGCGACTTTTTTTTAAAAAAAAAAACACAAGACCACACAAATACACTGTTAAGGTAATCAGATCAGCATATGGCTTTGGAAAGATACATGTCCATAAGGCAGGCCGGAATGGTAAGGCTTCAGTATGCCCACGGGATACCCCTGCTTCACAAGCTGCAGTGGTTAACAGTATGGTTAGCCAGGTGTTAAAACCTATTGGGCATTTTTTGTGGGTGTTTGATGATGTTAAAAGAATTGTCACAGGATGTAAGCTATTCCAAGTGAAGCTGTCTTTTGCAATTGACCAGTGGTGATTTTGTCAATGGTGTTCAAATGATGATCCAGTTGTTTTGGGAAATTGTTTTGGGATTGCACCCAAGACACCTATTATTACTGGTACTGTCTTTGCTATCTTTTGCCATAATCATTCGATTTCTGTTCGCAGGTCTTTGTATATTGTTATCTTTTCTATTTCTTTCTCTTCTACTTTGCTGCTTCCAGACACTGTCACATCCACTATCCGGATTTTTTTTTTTGTCTTTCTTCCCAACATTTGTGAAGTCTGGCAGGTTCCTGGAGGTTTGAATTTGAATTTTAAGCTCCCGGACCAATTTCACTTCTTCATTTTCGATTATTTCCTCTACTTTATGATCCCACCCAGTTCCTTCCTGGAGGCAAATTATATTTTTCAGGATCTTCCAATCCACCAATTGTTGCTACTTTGACGTGCTATTGCTTGTAATCAGTCTGTGTGATTATTAAATTTATTTGCCACCTATCTGCAGTACAAAGTGACTCTGAGCAGTATGCTCAGTGTGATACCAGGTGCAATTGAAGATCCTGGTTATCACTCATAAAACTCTCTATGGCATAGTACTTGATTATCAGAGGGAACATCTATCTCCATGCTGCTTGCCTATCCAGTACGTCAATAGGTCAGTGCTCTCTGAGTCCTATTGAACAGTCATCTACCAGCACCCAAGAAGCATGCCGTCTCAGTCATGGTACCTACTATCTGATATGGTCCTCCCTGATACTGTGTGGCCCCTACCTTGATGGGATTCAAGAAAACCTAAAAATCTGGCATTCTCCCAGGCTATGGGATAATGTGGTTGGGACTCTGCAAGTTTTGTTTGGGAATCTGGATGTGGAGTGTGTTTGCCAAACTTACCAACCGTTCTAAGTCTCTATACTGCTCATTTGTATGGTAACTAAAGTGAATAAATTAAATTAAGGGGATATACTATAGCAAATACTATATATGGAGCAAGTAATTGCTTGCCATTTGAAAGTGGAACACAAACTAAATAATATTATAAGATTCCTTCTGTAAATAAGAAAATATATTGTGCTGAATGTTTTGAATTAAATTAAACACCAGATGTCTATGGAGATTCTCAATCATCCAGGTCATGGTTGTCCCAAAGGTGCTTTTTTCAAGGGGCAACTGGACCTTCTTGTTTTTCTTTTAAGACATTTCACTTCTCATTCAAGAAGCTTCTTCAGCTGTGACTAGATGGTGGGGAATTTGCACCTTGATGACCTTGAAGACACTGATAAACCTCCAGGTGGCCTTAAGGACTAGCCGAAAGAATGCAAATGATTAGCTGTCTGGAAGGAGTATCCATTCCCCACCATCCAATCAGAGCTGAAAAAGCTTCTTGGATGAGAAGTGAAATGTCTTCAAAGACAAACAAACAAAAAAGTCCAGTTGCCTCTTGAAAAAAGCACCAGATATTTGTCTTCTGTTTTCATTTTTTTTGTTACTTATAAGAATGTATATTATCCTTTGTTTTACAAAAGTAACAGAATCATTATGGAGAATTCAAAAATAATAATAATGAACTGTAATCTCAGAGAGAAAAAGAAAGCCAGTGCTACCCTATTCTCCTTTGTTCTGAAATAGGTGCTGCTAAATTTAGTCCTGTATTGAATTTTGTAATTGCAACCTCATTGATTAACTTTAATTGTCATGTGGCTTAAGGATTTCTATTCATATTCTAGTCTTAAATCAGACTAGAATATAATTTATTTAACTTTGGAATGCTTCGTTGCATGAATACAAACTCTGGTTCATTCAGTAATGGGTTTTAAACCATATATTAAAACAATGTACAAGTAATGTTCATTTTATGATCATGATTGGAAGTGGAATTTCTCTTGCCAAGCAAGGTGGTTAAATGAGCTTATCTGATTTTACAATGGTCTCTTGCTAAGCTTAAGTTTAGTTAAGTTTGTTAAGCGATTTTGATCTCATGGAGATCCCAAAAACTGTATGGATGCTGCAACAATGATAAGTGTGAGGGACCAGTTGTTAAGCCACCTTTTTAAAAATACTGTTATAATTTAGAACAGTGACTAAATGAATAGCTGTAAGTCAACCTTACACTAAGTAAAGCTATTAAGAATAGCCTAAAACACATACATTCATGTGCAATTAGGTAACAATCATATTCAGAGAAGTCAAAACATTATGTATTTGATTAGAATTTAATAACTGAACAGTTTTTTTAATACGAGATAAAAACCATACCATAAATAAGGAACTTTGCTTTCTCTATTTGCTGACTGCATTTATACACATTTGCATACTCATTGTTTCTTAGAGACTACTAACCTTCAATGAACTGAAATGTTGGTTGCAAAATGCTACTAAAATTCAAGTTTCAACAAGATTTTATTAGGTTTGTTTTTAACATCTTAAAAATATTGATATGTCACAATAGATCCATCTTGTCAAAATGAATTGAAAATAGGAGAGCCAGTTTAGCCTAGTGGTTAAGGTTGTAGGGTAGAAAGCGTAAAACCATGAGTTCAAGTTCCGCTTCGGGCATGAAAGCCAGCCAGTTGACTTTGGGCCAGTCACTCACTCTCAGCCTAATGCACCTTACAGGATTGTTGTGGGAAAAACAGGAGGAAGGAAGGAATGTTGGATATGTTCGCTGCCTTGAGTTATTTGTATAAACGATAAAGGCAAGATAAAAATAAAGAAATTATGAATGCAAATCTCCAAGCTTATAGTATCATTCCCGATGATTTTATGAAAATATGCTATCATTTAACATGAAAGTATGGGTTATCAATGAAATTCCACTTTTCTTCATTTCTGTAACAACTGTTATGAGCATAAAAATAGCAATTGGCTTTCTCTATAAATGGATATAGGGATGCGGTGGCTCAGTGGCTAAGATGCTGAGCTTGTCAATCAGAAAGGTTGGCAGTTCGGCAGTTAGAATCCCTAGCGCCACTTAACAGAGTGAGCTCCCGTTACTTGTCTCAGTTTCTGCCAACCTAGCAGTTCAAAAGCACGTAAAAAATGCAAGTAGAAAAATAGGAACCACCTTTGGTGGGAAGGTAACAGCGTTTCATGCGCCGTCGGCATTTAGTCATGCCAGCCACATGACCATGGAGACGTCTTCAGACAGTGCTGGCTCTTCAGCTTTGAAATGGAGATGAGCAGCACCCCCCAGAGTTAGGAACAACTAGCACATATGTGCAAGAGGAACCTTTACCTTATAAATGGACATGATCAGTGGATTATGGTTTATTTCGCATGTCATGTAAGCCAGGGAATCTGGTTTGTTCTGAGATGAACAAGCAAGAGAGAAATAATGATTGAATTCATGTCCATACAACATGCTAAACAAGCCACAGTTGGAGCTACCTGTTAAGTTCTTCCCATGAGTGGCTATATAGCAGTCATAACAACCACCACATTTTATTATGTTTTTTAAAAATCTAGTGAGGACGTATCTTATGAGTATTGCATTTTGGGAATCTTAATTAGGCTTTTTAATTTCCCTTTAAGAGGAACAATGTGGCTCCTTGTCATTGTTAGATGCCTTTAAACATATATGGTGAATTGGAAATTCAACCAATTCAAGTCTTTCATAAAAATATTAAAAGGGAGAAAATTGATCTTTATTTGCCGAACCAATTGTTAGCCAGTTTACATCGATTTTTGCACACACTGAACCAGCAGTAATGCCGGAAGTAACCCACCCCTGGAATGGTTAGATAAGAGATATGGGTAAGCTATTTTAACTTTTTAAAAACTTTAATTTCTTGTTGTATCATGAATCCTTTATTATGTTGCATCTAGGAATTAGTATAGATTTTGTGTGTGTATTCTGGTCTATGACTGGAATACATTAAAGGGAGATACATGAGAAGTAGTGAAATCTATTTCTAGAGTTCACAGTTTATAAACACAACCAATGCCTATTATATTAATAGTCCTTTGCAAAGCAACAGTATAGGACAGCATTAAACTACACCAAAATGAAATCAAAACAAAAAACTGTAGGCTCGAAGACACTTAAGGAATGGCATTAAGAACAGAATGGAGCAGACCAGAATAAAAGGAAGTAAGTGGTTGAAATACTAAGATCCATCTACAAGAAGAAGTGGCACATGTAGAGGTTTCATGGGACCTCATCATCCCAGAGGAAAATACATTGGAGGAGCTGCTAAGAGAAGCCTAGGCAGCTGCATAAGGATTTGGAGAGAAGCTTCAGTCCTCAATTGAGGATGCCAAGAATGATAATGATAATGAGTGATAATGACAGCCCCAAGGTAGCTGAAGCAAAAGCAAGATGCAATCTCTTGCAGGTCCTTCATGAAGGGCAAAGACAGCAAAAGCCTTGTCCAGACCGAAGTGCCCTCTCTCCTTCCTACAGATCCCGTTCCCTGAATCCTCCTTTAATCTGCAGGGGCAGGACAAAACTCCAGTGGGAGGCGATTCCCCCAGATGGAAAAGAGAGGAAGTTGCTGAGAGTTGCCTTTGGAAGGTTGACTGAAGTGACAGTTTCAATAAGAAATGAGAGCCTTAAAGCTGATCATTCACTGTCAGGGAAAGCTTCCTTTATGACCTAAGCAGTGACACTCAACTGACACTAGGTCACAATGGTGGGCACCAAGGAAAGCAGATCCTACATCTACACAGTGCGGGCTAGTATGCAGACTAGTACTCCCAGCGGTGAAACTCCCATCTTGAACGATGATATGAGCACCAAGAGATATCCTGGGTAGGGGCGGAGAACAATTGTTTTTGCTCCCATTCTAATTAGGATAGGATAGGATAGGATAGGATAGGATAGGATAGGATAGGATAGTCCAATAGTCTTCTAGTCCAACACCTCAATAATAATAATAATAATAATAATAATAATAATAATAATAATAATAATAATAATAATAATATTATTATTATTATTATTATTATTATTATTCTTTAATTATTATTAATTTTGGTAATGTCCCCTCTTTGTTGTCTTCTTTTTACTGGTTTCTCAGTTCTGATTTCCCCTCCATTCCTTTTGATGGCTCCTTTCTTTCCTCATTGCCCTGGTCTTTGCTCATTGTCCCTTGTATATTATTTTCCAGTTTTTGGTCTATGCAATGGAATTTGCCTTTATCACCTTATGTTGTTCCTGTATTCCTTAATACTTTGAAACGTCAGCTCCGTTCCATTTAAAACTCCACTCACTTTCGCCTTGTGTTGCATCTTATTTGGTTTAATAGGTCTCCTTTTTAACCAGTTGTCCAGAAATCAACGATTCAAAACAGCTTGCCAGATCACAATTTTTAATATCTCATAATAATCAGTCAAATCCATTTTAAATACACCAGAGGATTGTCCACACCTCTCCAAGTCACTTTTATACGTTCAATAACATTCAGAGGTCTTTTAACTGAGGTTCTTATTTAATATTCAAATCTCTAATGGTCTTAGAGTAGATACATGTAATCCAGTAAATAATCCAGCAAATATTTTCAGTCCTTCACATGATTATTCCCAAACTTGCATAGTTTCCCTCTTAACAGCAGGTGGCACTCTCTGCTTCAACCTGCTTCAACCTCTCTGCAGTGTTGCTGGCAAGTCCAATTTTAATTATTTTAAATTATAATTCCAATAGGTAAACAGTATTAATAAAAAAGATTTTAGGTCCATAATTCCAGCATTTTAAAATGCCTTCTCATTACCGCATATTTTTACTTTGAGAGTTCAATTTTCTCTATAAATTGTTTTAAATTCCTCTTCTTAAATTTTCCGGTATTTTTTCAAGGTGCTTGTTCACTGCTTTGACAAATAGTTCTAAATATACATTCCCCTTAGATTCCTTGGGGCCAGATTTCAAACAAAAAGTATTTTCTGGCTCAGTTCACACACCATATACCATCTCTTCGCTCCTGCACTGTCTTAGGTATTCAGACTGTCCCCAGGTCATAGCAGCTATTTTTGCTGCTCATCTTTGGATAAGGGAGATTTTCCGAGTCAGGGAGGAGAGATGCGGTTCTCCTCAACCTGCAAGGCACCCCCCTTTACTTCACCACCCCTACAGGGTGGCTATGGATCCTATCGGAGCCCTCCAACAGGGACAACATGGAGTGGGGCTGCGGAGCTTGCAGTTTTCGCTTCCGATAGTGCTGGACATACAGCCGGAAAGTATAATAGCTTTTTTAGTTACTGAAATTGGGGAGTCTTCCCTGGAAACAGGCAGTCAACCTGGCACTTAATATTAGATACAGCATCTCAGAAGCCCCAGTTCAAAGGATACTTTGCAGCTATTGTTTTTGAGTAGTCTATTAACCGTCATCTGTTCCAGAATGGTTCCTTCCCTCTGTGCCACTTGCTTCTATATGACCACTGCTTCATTCCTAAACTTCCACCAGATACCCTTATCCCTCCACCCAACTTCTGGCAGCCTAACTCGAAAAAAAGACTCTCTCTCTTTTTCTATTCGCCAGATTTGGAGAATTTAAAAACTACCCACCCAGCCCACAATCAGAGCAACTTCCAGCCACATCAGTTTAAAACCGAATTATACAGTTGGATCACTCGCCATCTGAAACATTTTGGTCCATAACCAAACAAAATAGCCAAATGAATAATCCAACTATACAACAAACCACTTTAATTTACTTCTCTGTATTTGGAACAGTTCTGATGTTTGAAATGTTCAACCACAATTTCAAAGTGTGGATGAGGGTATTTTATGGATGAGGATGTTTATTAACTATGCATTTTGTATAACACACTACAAAGAGGTGGATTGCTGCTGGATCAGCCTGGATCAGCCAAACCGGTAGTAGTGGCAGTGGGAGGCTCCATTCACCATCTGGATGCTTCTGTGCATGTGTGTGAGTGCACGCAGGAGCGCGCCCAAACCGCTAGTAAAAAATTAGCAACACACCTCTGACACTAAATTATATTTTAATCTTTGAAACAATGTGCTACTTTCTCTCTCCAGAGTGCTGATTTGTAATTAGAACAGTATACTGAATAGTGACTGTTGGTCTTATATTTGGTTTATCCAGGGGTTCCCAAACTTGGCAACTTTAAGACTTGTGGACTTCAACTCCCAGAATTCTCCAGCCAGCATAGCTGGCTGGAGAATTCTGGGAGTTGAAGTCCACAAGTCTTAAAGTTGCCAAGTTTGGGAACCCTTGGTTTACACTATATTACTTTTTAATATAAATATTACTTTTGGCTTAAATTATGGATATTTATAATAAAAACATTTTTATTCCTTGTTTTCAGTTGCGACCAGTTTTTTGCTTGCTTTGTTTTGGTTTTCTGATGCAAGTACATATTTGAAGCAATATGATCCCCCTCCCCATACATATGTCTGGTACTTTAGAAATATTAAGGAATAAATATCAGAAAGCAATCATATAATCAAAACCCTTACTTCATTTACGCAAATATGAAATCAGGGAGCTAAAAAACGATGTGTGATGTGGACAAAGGAACAATAAAAGAGCAATTAAAAGGCTTAACAACATGAAAAAAAATGTTCATGATTTAGTGGTTTATTTCCTAGTTATATAATATAGCCCTGTGCATATTCCACAGCAGAACTCAAATAGAAACATCTCCATATTTCATTCTTCCAATTCTAAGAAATTAGAGTCTTATAAATCTAAGACATTTTCCTAGGTTTTGCCACTTTCCTTGCCTATTGGGCATTTCCCAGTATGATAAACGCAGTATAAGACATTAGTTCTAAGAACAAGCTGTCACATGAAGGGTAAGTTCATTACCAAAGACATGGTCATCCATTAAAGATACTGCAGTGGATTTTGTATTGAGCAAGTGATTGGTCTAGATTGGTCCAGCTGTCATACTCACAGCCTAGATATGTCATGCGCTGGCCACAGCTACACCCAGTTTAGCAAAGGGAGGGGGAGTCCCGATACATCATGTGACACCCCTGGTCTGGATGATGCCCAAGGTACCTTCCAGGTCTAATTCTAAGCATTTATTTGTCTAGTCTTTTGCATGTAGGCAGTCTAGAATAGAATAGAATAGAATAGAGTAGGGTAGGGTAGGGTAGGGTAGAGTAGAGTAGAGTAGAGTAGAGTAGAGTAGAGTAGAGTACAATAACAGAGTTGGAAGGGACCTCAGAGGTCTTCTAGCCCAATCCTCTGCCTAGACAGGAAACCCTATACCATTTCAGACAAATGGTTATCCAACATCTTCTTTAAAACTTCCAGTGTTGGAGCATTCACAACTTCTGGAGTCAAGTTGTTCCACTGATTTATTGTTAAGAGCAATTGAAACAGCAACAGTGACAGCATTGGATAACTGATAACTACAGAGAATCAACTACTTTACAATCTAAAGTAGTCAGAACCCGAATGTAAATGTCATAACCAGCTTTTCAACGGCTGCTTGAAATGCTCTTTAACACACCTTGGTTCAGTTTAAAAGATATTGTGAACATAAATGACAACATTTCCTCTTTTTAAAAATTGAATTGATGCCGTGGTTTCAGTCTGCATGTTACACCATCAAGTGGCCTCAAAGTTCCCATATCTAGAATTTTAAAGCTCTGTGGTGGAACCAGCTCAAATTCAAACCTCTGTAGAAATTTGGCCATCAGCACTTTAGCTTCCATCTTGCATGAAAACAAAAACAAAAAACAAAACAAAAAAGAAGATTTAATATTTTTTAAACACACACACACACACACACACACACACACACACATTCTTTGATTTCTTCATTCAGGGACTGATCATTAGCCCAGGAATAAGAGCTTCCTCTTCCCCTTACCATTGGCCATGTTGGTGAGGACTGCTAAGGAGTTTAACCAATCTCTGGAATGTCACAGACTTCAATGCCTGCTCTAATATTCCAGTCTTTTATTCATCAAATAAATACTTCTTTAGACTTTGACTTCTTTTAATTTTTCATTACATGTAAAGTTTTTTAAAACCCCAATTCAAAAACTGAAGAGATGCATGTTAATCTGGTCATGAGAAAGAGGCTTGGAATTGGGGGGAGGGAGGAATAGGGTTCCAAGAGTAACTGCAATCCAGGCTTCAATGATTAAGTCCATTCAAAACAGAGTGTCAGCCTCTGATTCGCTTGCTTGCTATCGGCTGCCATAGAAATGGGGAAGGTGGGGGCTTATGGTATTTGGGAAGGGAATCGTATGGTACTGGAGGAGTTACGTAGAAGGGAGTTTTGTTCTCACCATCCTCTGCGCATGCTGATGGCCTCTGTTTGGGCTTGGTCAAGGCCAACCGTCTCGCATACCAACTTGATGAGGCTTTTTGAAGATGCACCCCACATGACACCTTATGGAGTTGCAGATTGGACATTGGGTTGGGGTAACTGGGGGGAGAGTGCTGGGTAATCATTTGATATATACTTTTTTGCACCTTTTGAATCCCACCACTGGAACAAACACTAGTACTGGAGTAGACATTCTTAATGCAAGTATCTTACTCACCTGAGAAAATAACTGTCCAATACATGAACGAGGTCCCAGAGAAAATGGGAAATAGGAAAAATAAGGTCTAGAAGAAACCACATGAAGCACAAAGGGTTTTAGGTTGTTCTATTCATCTTAGGATACTACGGCACACAGCTCAACATACGCAAATTGAGCTGCGCACGCATGCGCATGTCCCGTGTGTGTGCTGTGTGCCAGCCCGCCACTTGGGTGGCCGGCTTCCCTTCTCCCTCCCCCCCCATCAGGCCATCAAGTGGCAAAGGTTGGGGACGGCTGTAGTAAAGCACACATCCCAATGTCATTCACCAACTTAGATGTGGAATGCATGGTGTAAATGGCACACATTATCATCAAATGATCCTACTATTCCCAAAGACTTGTACGTGCCTTTCTATATACTGGACAGGGCTTCATCGAGCTCCAGGAGACAGCATCAAGTGATTACATTAAACAAATGACGATTCATATTACTTATGCAGGAAAGGCATGTTTACTAGAGAAAGTTAGAGCAACCTATTTGAAAATCCTTTCTTTTGAACGTTTATGGTATCTTCTGCTTGACTCTAGAAATAATTACATTTGTACACAAAAGTCTCTGACAATTTTCCAACATTTCAAACATTCAGATTAAAAGATTTTAAACACGGAGATTACCTTGATTTGCCTTTGCTAAATCGATCAGGATCAAAGGTCAGAGCATCCTTGAAGTATCTATCCATGCGTCCCATGATATATGTATTGAACTGTTCAAGGGAAGAGGGACATTGGCAGAGATAAATATGAAGCCACCTGAAAATAAGTCTCCCTTTCACAGGTACGAGAAAATTCATATTTTAATGGATTTCTAAAACAAATCCTTGCTGCTATTTTGATTTCAGGATTATGTGATTATCTTGTACAATTGACCAGTCATCTATTCATAACATTTGCTTTCTACTCTTTATCATTTAAGTGAAATATATGGCAGAAGACTGCACAGACTCACAAATAGGGTGGTGTTTGCTGGAATTTCAATTCCTTCAATTACATTTTTCTTCTCTGTCCAGCGCATGGTGCCTGAAACTGGTGGGTATAACCGTAGGATTTCTTTGAGGACCTGTAAGTAAGAGCCAGCTTTTAATAGTTGGTATGATATTGCATAAAGATTATATATTTGAACTGTTTGCCCACTTTTCAGTAAAAGTAATCTGAAGGCCAGGTAAAATTCAGTAAATGGACTCATGCAAAATTACAAGAATTGAAACCATCATCCTACAGAAACACATTAAATGATATACATGCAGCTCTGGCAAGTAGGTACACATAGTGCTCACATATTGTCTACTTGTTCAGAGGCCATTTGGAGTTACGATGGCACAGAACAAGGGGAACGTACGACCAATCATCACAGTTGCCGCCATCAAAGCATCACTGTGGCCTTGTGATTGTGATTTGAGTGTTTGGCAACCTGATCACTGTTATGTCCCAGGGTCCTGCAGTCACACAATCACCATTTGCAACCTTCATTGCCAGCTTCCAATAAGCAAAATCAATGGGAAAGCCAGCACGAGATCGCAAATTTGGAAGAATCTTTTCTTAAAAATGGTTGAATAATTGAATTGAATAATCAGGGTTGGTTTTTTTTTACATGCTGCAGCAGATAGTCGATTCTAAAACAGATGAGGATTAAGATGGATCATCAGCACATGTGCCATGGAAATGCCATGTCATCATGTTGTAGAACTCTTCTAGCCGTTCAAAAATATCATCTCTCAACTAGCTGTGTAAAGAAGTTTCATTGTGGTTGTCCACTGATGCCTGAAAAGTGGGAGCAACCTTTAGGATCCTTGGATATAAGCAATATGTCAGAGAGCCAATTTATTGTAGTGGCCAAGATGTTGGATTGGGATTGAATAGACTGAGAACTCTACACGTCCCTGAAACGTAAAGGCTAGATGGGTGATTTTGAGCCAGACCTCCTCTCTCACTCCAACTCATTTCACAAGGGGATTGTTGTAGGGAAGTTGAAGGCAGGAACATTAGTTGCCTTAAACTGCACAAAATAAAGGTGGTATAAATATTTATCAATAAACAATAAAAAATAATAAGGCTCGCTGCTTTAGAAGAGTAAGGAAAATCCTCAGGGACGACTCATACCCTGGTCAACACGTCTTTATCATCATGTCATCGGGAAGGAGCTATAGAAGCATAGCCAACCCCACAAACAGGCTGAAGAACAGTTTTTATCCGTGGGCTGTCAGACTCCTGAATGCAAAATAACATCTTAACTAACTAGTACAATGGACTTGCAGGGGCAGTGCAAGGTGTAACATGTTCACACTGGTGTAATGGGATTGGGTGTTTGTTAATATGATTTATTGGGTTAGGGATATTTTTTTCTTTTTTTCTGTCTTCACTGTGAGTTATATTGTGTTGGGGGGTGCAATGAGGGAGCTCAACCAATCTCATTGTACACATGTTGTGCATTGACAATAATTATTTTTAAAAAATATTTTCTATTTAGGCTGCTACCACCTTTTTTCTCACTTATAAACATCTACTATTATAGGCAAAAAAAGAGAAGAACCTACCCATATTCTTAGATAAGTGACTATTTTGTACATATGCAGTTTTTAAACAGTTCTGAGATAAACTCTACAATGTCTTAAGAGACGTAAAACAGGAAATATTTAAGTTATATTAAGAGAAAATAAAATTAAATTAAAAAAGGAAACCATCCAGCACAGAAGCTGGGAGTCTCAGCCTCCTCCCCATCTAGTCTACAGCTCAAGTAAAGTATATTTAACAACAACAAAAACCAACCCCACAAAAAAGTGTAAAAAGGGAACTGCGGTGGGAATTGGGAAAAAATAAAATTTATACTTTAGTTTCCTGAAAAAATAAAGACTTTACTTTACTTTACTTTATTTCATATTTCTATACCGCCCTCTCTCCCTGACGGGACTCAGGGCGGTGCACAGGAAAGGATAAAAACAAGGAACAATAAATACAATCAGAAGTTGTTAAAAAGAATTAAATCAATTTCAAACCCCGTGCTAAAATAAGAGAGTTTGGAGAGATTGGAGGGGAGGGGGAAGGAGGCTAATCACCTTCTGGTTTCCTCTCTACTTTAAGAGCTACTGCACTGACCAACCTGCTTCCTAACCAGATGAGTATAGAAATAAAACCTGTCTTTTGAAAGACACGACTGATGTTTTCCAGTCTTTCAGTTTAGTTTTCAATTTTAAAAAAAATCTGCCTTCTACTTCTGGATTATCAGAGCCAAGTAAAGAGAAAAGAAGCAGAACATGAATGGCAAGAATACACACTACCCATAGGAGATGAATATGTTAGTTACAATTATAACATCATCCTGAATTATTGCATTGTATTTTTTTTTTTGAATTCTATACATAGCAGTGGCGAAGTCATGACTAAGAGCTACCCTACTCCCACTGTTTCTGCCCACCTGACACATTTGAAGTGGGTGTGCTGCAGGTTCCCCCTGGTAAATGTTGTCATGTTACAGAACCTAGGAAGAGAGCCTTCTCTTCCTCTGAACAGCATCCCCCGCCCTAACCCCCGGAATATAAGCTGTCCTTTCTCTGGATTTCCATAAAGCCCTGAAAATTGTGGTCCTGGGTCTAAGGTAAATGTGTTTAGAGGTGAAGGAATCATCATGCTTTGCTTGTAATGGTTATTTTTGGTCCAGGCTGTCTTGTTTTCTTTAATGTTCTTAATTGTTTTAATTTACTACAATATTTTTGGTAAGTTGCCCAGGGTGCACTTATATTAAATCTAAATAATAATCACAATAATCATAAAAATAATGTCCCAATACAACGTATATCTAACATTCTAAGCAAAAACCATGTACTTATTGTTTTAAAGGTGAGCCCTGGGTGAGAAGATCTCACTTTGTGATTAGATGTTCTTACAGAGATTTCACAGCATCAAAATCCCAGTATCTCTTTGCCATGACATTTAATGATGCCAAGAACCATTTTTCCAAATTTCTTTCAGAAACAAATTTATCTCTCGTACTATCAGGATAGAAGCACTGAAAGGCGGGGTCAAAATCTTGAATTACCTGTAGGTTTATTATTCAAGTGTACCTGTGATAAATATTCCAGTTTCCTCAGATCTTGGTAGGCAATGTCTCTCTTCACACCAATAACTTCATCAACTTCAGCCTGAAGTCTAAAATGCAAGGGCAGAAGAAACGTGGTTTAGCCAAAACCCATTGACTAATTGTGAATGTGGATAAGGCTTTATTTGACGAGAATAACAGTCAGTTATAATGACACTATTCATTTTCATTGTTGCATGACCCGCCGCCCTGGGTCCTTGTGGAGAAGGGCGGGATATAAATGTGATTAAAATAAAAAAAATGTACCTTGGAGTCTCATGACTGGGGTGGTCTACACATGCAGTAAGTAGGCAAGTGAATAAAGAAATGCCTGCATATAATTTATAATAATAATAATTTTATTTTTAAACCGCACCCTCTCCCCACAGGGACCCGGGGCGGTGCACAGGCAGAATAAAAACAGTCAAAAAATACATACATTTCATAAAAAACAATTAAACCAACCCTGTGCTAAAAATTCGCTAAAAATGTGCTACCCCATTAAAAAACCCCAAAGACAGAGAGACTATCCTAGGCCGGCCAGACAGAAGAAGTGTGTTTTTAGCTTGAGACGGAAGGAGCGGAGGTCAGTGGTCATCCTGATATCGGGGGGAAGGTCGTTCCAGAGGGCCGGGCCCGCCACAGAGAGAGCCCTTCCCCTGGGAGTCGCCCGCTGACAGAGTCTAGTGGACGGCACCCGGAGAAGTCCCTCTCTGTCGGAGCGGATCGGCCGTGAGGATGTATGGGGCAGGATCCGATCCCACAGATAGCTAGGTCCCGAGCCATGGAGCACTTTGAAGATGATAACTAACACCTTGAAGCGCACCCGGAAGACGACAGGTAGCCAGTGCAGCTCGCGCAAGAGCGGTGTTATGTGGGTTGACCTAGTGGTCCCCATAATTGCTCGCGCGGCTGCATTCTGGACTAGCTGAAGCCTCCGGGTGCACCTCAAGGGGAGCCCCATGTAGAGAGAGTTGCAATAGTCCAGTCGGGATGTCACGAGAGCATGAGTGACTGTGCGAAGGGCGTCCCGATCCAATAGGGGGCGCAATTGGCGAACCAGGCGAACCTGGTAAAACGCCCTCCTGGCCACGGCTGTCACTTGATCTTCCATGGACAGCCGGGTATCCAGGAGGACACCCAAATTGCGCGCCCCATCCACAGGGGCAAGATGTTCGCCCCCTATGGCCAGCGATGGAGTGAGCTGGTTGAATCGGGCAGCCGGAAACCACAGCCACTCGGTCTTGGTCGGGTTGAGTCTGAGTCCGTTCCTTCCCATCCAGATCCGTACGGCTTCCAGGCACTGGCACATCACCGCTACGGCATCGTTGGGGTGGTTTGGGGTGGAAATATACAACTGAGTATCATCAGCGTAAAGATGGTACTCCACCCCAAAACCACGGATGATCTCACCCAGCGGCTTCATGTATGTGTTGAACAGGAGAGGCGAAAGGACCGACCCCTGAGGCACCCCGCATGTGAGGGGTCTCGGGGTCGACCTCTGCTCCCCTGCCAACACAAATTGCGATCGGCCAGAGAGGTAGGAGGAGAAGAAGGGTTCCTTGCCTGCTTCTTTTAGGGAAGCAGGCAAGGAACCCTCACTTAAGGATGCGTTGACAACCTCTTGGAGCCAGCCTCGTGTCACCTCCCAGGATGCCAGTACAAGCCAGGAGGGACACGGGTCCAATAAACATGTGGTGGCTCGCAGTCGCCCACGTAACCTGTCCATATCTTCGGAAGTAACGGAGTCAAACTCCTCCCAAACAAGATCTCTCTCGTGGCATCCCACTGGACCAAGAATGGGGGCTAGCTCATTCTGTATCTGAGCGGTTTTCTCCTGCAGAAAAGTCACAAATTCCTCTGCTCTACCCTGTAGTGGGGCTTCCCGCTCCCTCTGTTGAAGGAGGGAGCGGGTCACCCTAAACAGGGCGGCAGGGCGGTTTTCTGCGGATGCTATGAGAGTAGCACAATGATGACGTTTGGCCACTCTCAGCGCCACAATGTAAGTCCGTAAATGGGCTCTTACCTGTGTCCGGTCAGATTCAGAACGGCTAGACCTCCATCTTCTCTCTAGGCATCTCTTGCGGCGCTTCATCACCCGCAGCTCCTCAGTGAACCAAGGAGCTAGGGTGGTTCGTCGCCGCAAGAGAGGCCGCAAGGGCGCGACCCGATCCAAGGCTCCCACGGCAGCAGAGTTCCATGCGGCCGTGAGGTCCTCCATCGGGGCGCGGGTCAGGGATACAGGAAATGGCCCAAGCGCTGTCTGGAACCCATCCGGGTCCATCAAGCGCCTGAGGCGGTACCAGATTGGTAACTCTGGTTCCGCCTCCCCGCGGAGGGGAGCAGCGGTCGGAAAGTCGAGCCGGAGAAGTGAGTGGTCTGACCATGACAAGGGTGTGATGACTATATCCCCTATACCCAGATCACTCTTCCATTGGCCTGAGACAAAGATGAGATCCGGCGTATGTCCACCCTCGTGGGTGGGGCCCTGAATTACTTGGGTCAGGTCCATGGCCGTCATGGAAGCCTTGAACTCCCGAGCTGCCTCGGATGATTCGCCCAACGATGGCAGATTAAAGTCCCCCATGACTAAAAGTCTGGGGGTCTCCACTGCCACCGTAGCGATCACCTCCAGGAGCTCGGGCAGGGCTGCTGCTACATAGCGGGGAGCCAGGTATACAACCAGCAAGCCCAACTGCCTCCCTAGCCCCACTTCACGCAGAGGGACTCACAGCCGGTAGTCTGAGGCATAATGGTCTCTCTCGGCTCCTGGCCTTCCTTAATAATGACCGCTACCCCACCACCCCTGCCTAGGGCCCGCGGCTGATGAAATGCGCGGTAACCTGGCGGGCACATTTCAACGAGGGGAAGTCCTCCCTCGTGGCCCAGCCAGGTTTCCGCAATTCCTACCAGGTCCGGCTCCCCCTCTGACACAAGGTCATGAACGAGGGGGGCTTTGTTGACCACGGACCTGGCGTTGCAGAACATCAGCCGCAGGCCCTGGCTCTGTATTCCCTGACCACCTAGCCTGCGGGGGTTGCGGCACCCAACCGTTTATATCCACCACTCCCCCTCAAGGTTCAAAACAGTTAATTACCTTCATAGTTCTGTGCTCCCATGCAGATTGTCAGACTGTAAGAATGCATAAGAACAAAGACAGATCTACCTTGGGGCTACTTATGACCCAGATTCCAAATTCTGATGGTCAGGGCCCTCCAGTGGTCACACGACTAAGCTTTGGGCACTGGGCAACTGGGTTGTTTGCAGCTTCTCGTGGTCATGTGGCCGCATTTTATGATGGATTTGCTTCTGGTTTTTGGCAAAACTTTGCCCATAGCAAACCAGTATTTGGCTTAACACCTGTGGTGTTCACTAAATGACCACGGCAGTTGCTTTGTAACTGCAACATTTAACTAATATACATCATGAAAAAGGTGGCAAAATTGGGTTGATCACAAGGATCAGTGATCTGCTTTATGTCAAGGACTATGTGTACATACACTAACCAAAAAGGCAGCATGTGTGTGTGTGTGGGGGGGGGGGGTATGATCATATATATATATATGATATATATATATATATATATATATATATATATATATATATATATATATATATATATATATATATATATATATATATATATATATATATATATATATATAAATCTACGAAAACATATATATATATATATGTATGTATGTTAGTTTTATGAGCTGATCAATAAATAAATCAGAGAGACTAGGATAGATCTATTTCGAGCTTTTTAGCTCTCATCAGCTAGTCATACTCTTTACTGGGATTCGAACCTGGGAAACAGTATGTCTCCTCCCTTAATGGGGCTCTAACAGGGTGTTGTGAAACAATTATATATATATATGTATGTATGTATGTATGTATGTATGTATGTATGTATGTATGTATATATGTATGTATGTATGTATGTATGTATGATCACTTTATAATCTCCTGGGATTGGCAGTTACACACACAGACACACATACGTATGTGTAGTATGTACTATTCCAGAGTGTATGTAGCCCACACTGTGCTTGTCTGCATGTGTGTGAGTTGTTGAATATATGCAAGAGAGAAGAAGCCTGGTGTCAGCTTAGTCTGATGTGATGGCAGTATGGAAAGATAAGCCCTGGCCCTGCATTGTTGGGTCTTGTGGAAGGCTGCTTCTGGCATTGGCATGAGTGACAAGAAGCCAATGTTTCTATCTACATTCACTGAAGGGGCAGGGATTGCAAGAGAGTAAGCAGCACACAATGGAAAGCACACAATGAAAGATACACATTGAAAGGAAAGTGGTGGCATCAGCCGTCCTGGCTCCATTATACAAACAGCCCATTATGTACCTGCTTACTCTCTTAGAACCCCTTCTTCTCCAATCTCTCTGCTCTGCGATTTCTGTGGATTTAGCTGCTCTGGAGCAGAGTTCCTCGATGTTTCCGGTAAGGGGGACAGGGGATGTGTCTGCGTGAACAGCTGGCAAGCGTGCGTGTTGCTCACACAAATGCAGTGCGCGTGCACACACTTGCCTGTTACCAAACATAAATACATCTCCTTTTTATTGTCTATCTTATTTGGCTTCTTACAGTTTCAAAGTCTGCATTTACCCCCCCCCCCCCCTTTTGTTCAAGCACTGAAAATGTGGTAGCCCAGATAGTCAATTTTATATGCCTACCTGACGCCAGACTTTTACCGGGGGGGGGACGGGGGGGACGACAGTTTCACTTGACATTTTTTTATGTTCCAGAGAAATTCACTCTTCCACACAGATACATATCCAATAGTTCTGTTGCTGATGAAAAGTATGTCTTTCCAAATATAATCAATTTTCAATTGATTATATTAGCCTCGACACCTTTAAGAAAGGATTAGACGAGTTCATGGAGAACAAAGGTATCCATGGCTATCATGATGGATGCCTAAGGACTCCAACCTCCGGGTTGGAGAGATAGGCAGGATATTTCTCAATGCCATTTGCAGGGAATCAATAAGCAGGTGAAGACATCTGCTTGGGAAGACCCTGAAGCAAATGGGGAGCCACTGTGTGAGACAGAATGCTGGACTGGATGGGCTGTGGCCTGTTCCAGCAAGGCTATTCTTATGTTCTTATGTTCAACTCACAACAATCAGAAAGCAAAGCATGTATAAGACGAAAGGAATATGGGATTCTAAACAACCCAAAGAGTAGCCCGAATTGGTTCCAAACCCATTTTTTAAAAATTACAGCCTGGGAAAAAATATAACCATATGCACGTTCAGAAAAATAAACAATACAACAGCATACCTACTTTGTAACTATTTCTGGCTGCCGTGCTAATTCCATGATAGTAAAAGATAATTGATTGGCAGTGGTCTCGTGACCTATGGAAAATAACAATTTATTGACTGAAAAAATAAAGGCATAGTTTAAAAGTAATCAAATTGTAAGGCTACTCCAACTTAAAACATTTCGAGTGGAGTGACAACACCATTGCCAGGAATGGTTAGTTTATGACATTGATAACACAATCTCTTAACCCAAAAATTGTGTTAAAGTTGTACTGAGAGTAAAAACTGACTCAAAGGCAAAGAACTCCCACTATGTGCTTTCTAGTAAGATAGGACCATTGTGGAGCAACTTAATTGAACCTGTGCCACATGTAGCATTTCTGCTTACATTAAGAGTAGTACTGCTTTTTTGGCCACTATGTCACAACCCCAACCAAAGTCCAGTTTTACCCCAAGCATGCTCATTTTATTTCAAGTTAGTGCCTCTAATCAAAAGCTTACTTTGCACACCAACTACTGTCCATATTCCCACCAATTCATAAGTATATACAGTGTCCTGAAATACACGTGGAAGACACTCTGTTTGTTAAATTGGAATAGCTGTAATTTAAAAGATTTACAAACCTGCTACAAAAAAGGTCACAAAGTTGTCTACCATATTTTCATCATCAGATTCCTCCTCATCTGTTACAGACAAGAAAAGAAAGAAGAAAGCTATAAAGAATATTAATACAAGTTTAGCATCATTTTAAAAATACAACACCTTTTGGAAATATAATTAGGCTACTCAAAAGAAATATCAGATGAACAATTTATTTTTATTTTATTTTATCCAATTTATATCCCGCCCTTCTCCAAAAGGACTCAGGGCGGCGCACAGGAATTTAAAAACAGCAAACAAAGATAATACAAAACATATAAATTTAAAAATCTATTAAATGGTAACCTGCGCTAAAACCAATTAAAATCCCCCAAGTAAAACGATCTAAAATTCATCACAGTAGAGGCTATCCTAGGCCGGCTTGGTGAAATAAGTGTGTTTTTAAACACTGGCGGAAGAGGCGGAGGTCGGTGATGGTGCGGAGTTCAGGGGGTAGGTCATTCCACAGGGTAGGACCTGCCACAGAGAAGGCCCTTCCCCTGGGTGTCGCCAGCCGGCACTGTCCGGCCGACGGCACCCTGAGAAGGCTCTCTCTGTGGGAGCGTATCGGTCTAAGGGATGTATGGGGCAGAAGACAGTCTCGCATATAACTAGGTCCCGAACCATGGAGCGCTTTGAAGATGGTCGTCAAAACCTTGAAGCGCACCCGAAAGACCACAGGAAGCCAGTGCAGCTCGCGCAGGATTGGTGTTATGTGGGAGAATCTAGGAGCTCCCGTAATCACCCGCGCGGCTACGTTCTGCACTAACTGTAGCTTTCGAGTGCACCTCAAGGGAAGCCCCATGTAGAGAGCATTGCAACAAAAGGGAAGAGATATTAAAAGAATGCATGACCACTTCTATTTATTATTCTAAGTCCTATTATTCTAATTCCAGATACAATTCACCCAAGCAGAAAATAATTCTCAAAATATTTTACAAAAATGCAATCTTATTAAAGGGTCATTCCATGTCAAGTGGTCTGATTTCAGAAAAGTGCCCAGCTAGCATCACAGATGTCGATGAAATTTGGTGTGAACATGCACACACATCCCCAATGAACATTAGTAAAGTTTTACATTTGTCAATGTACAATACTTGCTCAAAAGTAACTGTGAGAGGGATCTTGGAGTCCTAGTGGACAACCATTTAAATATGAGCCAGCAGTGTGCAGCTGCTGCCAAAAAGCCAACACAATTCTAGGCTGCATAAATAGAGGGATAGAATTAATTAATCACATGAAGTGTTAATACCACTTTATAATGCCTTGGTAAGGCAACACTTGGAATACTGCATTCAGTTTTGGTCACCACGATGTAGAAAAGATTTATTTATTTATTTTATTTTATTAAATTTATACCCCGCCCTTCTCCTTGGTAGAGATGTGGAGACTCTAGAAAGAGTGCAGAGAAGACCAACAAAGATGATTAGGGGACTGGAGACTAAAACATATGAAGAATGGTTGCAGGAACTGGGTATGTCTAGTTTACCAGGTTCGCCTGGTTCGCCAGTTGCGCCCCCTATTGGATCGGGACGCCCTTCGCACAGTCACTCATGCTCTCGTGACATCCCGACTGGACTATTGTAACTCTCTCTACATGGGGCTTCCCTTGAGGTGCACCCGGAGACTTCAGATGGTCCAGAACGCAGCTGCGCGGGCAATTCTGGGAACCTCCAGGTTTACTCACATAACACCGCTCTTGCGCGAGCTGCACTGGCTGCCTGTCGTCTTCCGGGTGCGCTTCAAGGTATTAGTCATCATTTTTAAAGTGCTCCATGGCTCGGGACCTAGCTATCTGCGGGATCGGATCCTGCCTCATACATCCTCACGGCCGATTCGCTCCCACAGAGAGGGACTTCTCCGGGTGCCGTCCACTAGACTTTGTCAGCGGGCGACGCCCAGGGGAAGGGCTCTCTCTGTGGCGGGCCCAGCCCTCTGGAACTACCTTCCCCTCGACATTAGAACGACCACGGACTTCCGCTCCTTCCGTCTAAAACTAAAAACACATCTTTTCTGCTTGGCCGGCCTAGGGTAGTCTCTCTCTATGGGGTTTTAGTTGTTTTAACTGGGAATTTTAGTATGTTAATGGGGTATTTTAGCACAGGTATATGTTTAATTTGTTTTTAATGTGTTTGTATATTTATTGTTTTAGTTTTCCCTGTGCACCGCTCCGAGTCCCTATGGAGAGAGGAGCGGTCAACAAATTAAAATTATTATTATCATTATCATTATTATTATTATTATTATTATTATTATTATTATTATTATTAATGAAAAGAAAGAGTAGGGGAGACATGAAAGCAGTGTTCCAATATCTCAGGGATTGCTACAAAGGAGTCAAGCTATTCTCCAAAGCACCTGACGTTTACCGTCACAAGAAGCAATGGGTGGAAACTAATTAAGGAGAGAAGCAACTTATAACTGAGGAGAAATTTCCTGACAGAACAATTAATCAGTGGAACAGCTTGCCTCCAGAAGTTGTGAATGCCCCAACACTAGAAGTCTTCAAGAAGATGTTGGATAGCCATTTGTCTGGAACGGTATAGGGCTTCCTGCCTAGGCAGGGAATTGGACTAGGTGACCTCCAAGGTCCCTTCCAACTCTGCTATTGTATTGTATTTAACTCTTATCTCTTTAGACCGCCTTCATGCCATCATTGACTGTATTTACTTGACTTTCTAATTCACCCTGTTTGTTCCTCATACTCAGCTGGTTTGCTTGTTTATGTGATCTCCCCAATCGTGCAATTGTTCCTCATACTCAGCTGGTTTGCTTGTTTATGTGATCTCCCCAATTTTGAATTTTCTTTATAACTTTCCTTTGGTCCAAACATTGTTGTTTGGCTCACTTAATGAATTGAGCTGATTTTCCTGGATGTCAGGTTTTCTGCTACTGGTTAATTGTCTTTCAAAGAAGAAATTCTCATGGTATAATCCATTCATAAAATGAGTTCTTCCAAAGAGGTATCATTTGGGAACCTGTGGCGCAGCACCTGTAAGCTTCTCCATAGAATGTGAACCCAATGCATTGTGGCTTTCTCCAGCAAATTTATTTTATTCACATTTTATTCACATTTGTATACCGCCCTTCTTCCTAGCGGGACTCAGGGCGGTGAACAGGCAGCAATAAAATCAACAATAAAAATAAGAAATACAATAAATACTCTAAAATATATTAAACAAATAAGCCTGCTCTAAAATCCCAATACCCTGGTAAAAACAATTAAAAACTACGCCAAGCCGGCCACACGAAATAGGTGGGTTTTCAGGGGCTGACGGAAGAGGCGCAGGTCCGTGATTGTACGTAGGTCAGGGGGTAGGTCATTCCAGTGGGCAGGAGCTGCCACAGAGAAGCCTCTCCCCCTAGGGGTCGCCAGCCGGCATTGCCTGGCTGACGGCACCCTGAGGAGGCCCTCTCTGTGGGAGTGGACTGGTTGGTGGTAGGTATTTGGCAGGAGGTGGTCTTGCAAGTAACCAGGTCCCTTGCCATGGAGCGCTTTAAAGGTGGTTACTGGCACCTTGAAGTGCACCCGGAAAGCCACAGGCAGCCAGTGCAGCTCGCGCAGGAGAGGTGTTACATGGGAGCATCTAGAGGCCCCTAAAATCCCCCGCGTGGCCACATTCTGAACTAGCTGGAGCCTCCGGGTGCACTTCAAGGGGAGCCCCATGTAGAGAGCGTTGCAGTAGTCCAGGTGGGAGATGACGAGGGCTTGAGTGACCGTGCGTAGGGCGTCACGATTCAGAAAGGGGTGCAACTGGCCTATCAGGCGGACCCGATAAAAAGCGCCCCTGGCCACGGCTGTCATATGATCATCTAAAGACAGCCGAGAATCCAGGGGGACGTCCAAATTGCGAGCCCTCTCTGTGTGGGCCAATAACTCGCCCCCGATAGTCAGAGATGGCACTAACTGGCTATATCGCGACCCCGGAAGCCATAGCCACTCGGTCTTGGATGGGTTGAGTCGAAGCCTGTTTCTCCCCATCCAGACTCGCACGGCCTCCAGACACCAGGACATCACTTCCACGGCATCGTTGGGGTGGTCTGGGGTAGAGATGTACAGCTGGGTGTCATCCACGTACTGGTGAAACTCTACCCCAAAACCACGGATGATCTCACCCAATGGCTTCATATAAATGTTGAACAGGAGAGGCGAGAGGACCGACCCCTGAGGTACCTCACAAGTGAGGCACCTCGACGTCGACCTCTCCCCTCCTGCCAACACAAATTGAAATTACTATCAAATATTAATCTAATCAAAGTGACAAATAGTTATTAAGCTTTTTCAAGAAAACAATGGTCTACCTGCACTCTTCAATATCTGGGTGAGAATATCTAATGGGACAGGTTCATCATTCTGGATGGCCTTCCGTCTTTGTGTGATACATTCCTTTCCAGTGCGACGTAGCAATCTGAGACTTTCACGAACCTCCTGTACCTCTTTTCTATTCCCCGGTAGATACTAAACAAATAACAAAAATCATCATAAGAAGGAGGGCATTCTTTAACATTATTATTAAGAGACTGTCAGCATGAATTGTGATTGCTAAAGTCTAAATACATGGTTAAATTCTAGTTAAAGAAAAACAGACAATTCCCACAAAACATTATCTAGTCAGAAATAGTGCCTGTATTACAGAACTTTATAAATGCATAATTTTAATATAGGTTGGGGATTTGTAGACCTGGACATACAAATGCTTCCCGTACACAATTTTCTACTCTTGTTTTCCCATTCTTTGTTTCTTATTAGATGTGTCCAAAGCATTCAGCGTGCAAACTATTTTGTGCATACATCAGGTAGTCTGTGCCTGGACCAATCATACATAATTAATTTAGACACATTTCCAGTCCAGCCAGATCCTCATTATGCAAAAACATAGCGCTCTTGGGAAGGCTATAAATCTGGGAAAAGGAAAGGGAAGAAAAGGAGGACCTCAAAGTTAATAGACTCAATTACAGTGCCGATGGGGGGCATCATTGGAAGAACTGAAAGGCTAACTTAGGAACACCATAAGAGATAAAATCTTTCTATATATATCATTAAGAATCAGCATGTACTTGATAGGACATAATCAATCAGACCCCCATTCACCCCAAAATAATGGTCAAATTTTTGAGCTACAATGTGTTTGTTGCTAGATCAAAATAAAATTTGTTTCTTAGTTTTGAACTCTCCTTCACCTTATACCACAACTGCCTCCCTTGCAGTTCTGATATCATATCCTCTCTTACTCCATAAATACAAAAGCACACACTTACAGTAACAGCATAACAGAATTGGAAGGGACCTTTCAGATCTTCTAGTCCAACCCTCTGCTCAAGTAGAAGACCCTATACCATTCTGGACAAATGGCTATTCAATCTCTTCTTAAAAATCTCCACACCCACAACTTCTGGAGGCAAGCTGTTCCACTGATTTAATTGTTCTGTGAAGAAATTTCTCCTAAGT
Source organism: Rhabdophis nuchalis (assembly GCA_039707465.1). Lineage (NCBI taxonomy): Eukaryota > Metazoa > Chordata > Lepidosauria > Squamata > Natricidae > Rhabdophis > Rhabdophis nuchalis. The sequence continues at coordinate 59,036,111 of CM077643.1, read as the reverse complement.
TCTAGGTTGGATCTCTCTTTCATAAATTTCCAAACATTACTTCTTGTCTGGCCCTCAGGTAGTTTGAAGAATAGGTTAATTCCCTCTGTGGCAGCCCCTGACATATTGGAAGACTGCTATTTTTAATTATATATCCTCAATCAGGAACTTAACAAGTTTTGTTCTCCAATGTTACTACAGTGCAGCTAGCCTGATTTCTCCAAGGTGGCACCCCCAGATGTGCCTCTCTAGCGAGCAAAGCCAACACTAGGCATAACAGGACTGGTAATATACCATATTTTGCAGAGTATAAGATGCACCGGAGTATAAGACACACTAAGATTTTGAAGAGGTAAATTTTAAAAAAAAGATTTTGCACACTACAGACCTCCCGTTTTTTGTGAAAAACGGTGCATGCAGAAAGTTTGAGAGGCCTGCAAAGTGTTCCTAGAGGCTGGGGGGAGGGCAAAAATGAGCACAAAATGGCCCTTTTTTGCTTGTTTTTGCCCTCCCCAGCCCCCAGGAGCACTTTGCAGCCCTTCCAAACACTCTGCACGTCCATTTTTGTGAAGGGGGCAGGGTTTCGGGAGGCTAAAAATGCTAAATTCAGTGTATAAGACGCACCCAGATTTTCACCCTGTTTTTTGAGGGAAAAAGGTGTGTCTTATACTCTGAAAAATACGGTAATTACATAGAGTATCAGCTTCACCATTCAGTAAGGAACTGATGATAACAACCTGCTCTAGTAAAATAGAGAACACCATTTATTGGTTCCCACTGATGGAATTTCTGACTGGAGATTTATGCTGTTTGCATTATGGATACGTGAAAGCCAAAATATTGAGTGAATATTTACATTTGACCAACAACATTTGATCAACAACAGGACAGCTTTGAAAAGGGGGAAAGTCCGAACTGACCTGGAAAAATGGATTTCGTTCCTTGCTCAACCCCTTCATGACCATGGTGAATGCATGAGGAAAAGGTGTTTGGTCACAGTGTAGAGTGTTTAGTTCCAGGCCAAATGCCACCTGATAATATTGAGAAAAATGAGCAGGATGAGACATCTTTGTTTATAGTTGCTTGCTTCTGCGAATAGCAACTTTACATTAATGTAAAACTCTGCAACTAAGCAAAGGATATAGAAAAAGAAGCTCTATGTATAATATGGCATGCATTTTTGTAAACAGTGCCTACCTTACTAGATGCTATTTGTAACCAATTTCAAAGCCACACTCAGATAGAACTACACAGTGAAGTAAAATATGAATCTTCCCCAGTCTTTTATCTTTTTGTGAAACACATTATCACAAAGCCCTTTTGATTATGGTCATGTACTGGCATCTGCATTCTTATTTTAATGGGGAAAAGGAATTCATTTGCCTTTGCAATGATGTCCAGGGTCAACCGTTTGAACAGGCTCATCATATCCACTTCAATCTCTCCATCTGCTTTTTCATTCAGCACTTTCATGAGGTCTTCTGCTTGGTCATTAAAGATCTCCATAGAACCAATCAAGTAACTGTGCAATGAAAGATACATTGCTTTCAAAAGAGCTTTTTCTTGTGTACATAAAGATAGATTAATAATTTCAGTCAAGAGAGACACTACAATACAATCCATTAGAAAAAATATACACTATAATTACACATATACTCCAAAGGTGTCTGTTTTTTTTCAAGAGGCAACTGCACTTTTTGGTTTTTCTTTGAAGCGGTTTTGAAGAGCTGAGGAAGCTTCTTGGATGAGAAGTAAAACATCTTCAAAGAAAAACCAGAAAGTTCAGTTGCCTCTTGAAAAAAGCACGCTTGGGACAACCATGACCTGGATGATTGAGAATCTCCACAGACACATATATTGCACATGCATTAAATAAATAAACGAGTAAATGAATATCTCCCATCTTATCTACCCTCCTACAACGTTTATGTATTCCGAATATTCACATAGATTTAAACATCGTACAGGAACAGAGGAATACAGTATGAGAATTAAAGAAATTTCACTGCATAATTAGAATTATGTACAGTGATTAATTCTACTTGAAATGACATCTCTTAAAAAATATCAACCTGTTCCAAGAATTCACACATACACACCCCTTACTTTCGACTGAATGCGGGATCCATAATTTTTCGCTGTTTGTGCCAATGATTATAGTCAAGATCGGTTACCAAGCCATTCCCTAAAAACCTGAAAAAGGAAAGGAAAAAATAATCTTCTGCGTAATACTTTTCAGCCAGTTTCAATAACCTATTCTGCCCATAAAATCAAGTTTGGGGGGAAAAATTGGTATGCCAAGGAGTTTAATTTCTTTCTTACATGCTGGCTTCCTCTCAGCAAACTAAGCTTAACATTAAGTAGAAACCATAGTAATAAAACCTCTGCTAATAATTGCAATTTTGAGCTAGTAGTTGTCAATGGAAATAATTTATTAAACTTGTATGCTGCTCAACTCTTAATGACCAAAGTGGCTGACAACAATCAATCAAAGAAATTACAATAACATAAATAAATAAAGATAAAAGATCTTTATCTCAATTTATTTCATTTCAAGTCAGGAACATAACAGATCTTGATGAACGATACATGCTAAAAGTTTCACGGGAAAATAAGAGGTGGATCTATTTTATTCAGTCAACAGAAATTATTTCACAATTTTGAATGCTGCTGACTATGGCAAACTTCTGTAGTGACTTACTGATCTAATACTTAGAGGCCTTAGTCTGCCTGCTCAGGGCCTTGGTTTCACCTCTTTATTGGGTGAAATTTCCCAGGTAAACCAGCACTTAAAGAATTTGTTTTTCATCAATATAATGTACTTCACTAATTCACATTGAGATTAGAATTCAGGGGTGGGCAAACTTTGCAACTTTAAGTCTGAAGGACTTCAGCTCCCAGACTTCTCCAGCCAGCTTTGCTTTGCTGGCTGGAGAATTCTGGGAGCTTAAGTCCTTCAGACTTAAAGTTGCAAAGTTTGCCCACCCCTGGATTAGATAGTAATTCCGATTTAAATAATTTTCATCGAAGACTTTTGGTATAGGTGAAATATATTTACAAAGCAGTCTTGGAAATTAGAAGTTTTTCTGATCAACTATTAATGCATTTTAATATGTCATATATAATTTTGCTTTAGCTTACCTTTCACCAAACACATTGCAAAGTCGGTTGTATATCCTTGGGGCCTTTGAATACTGTGGTGACATCAGGTATTCCTGAAATTAAATTCTTCTGATAAGTCCTTTACTGAGCCTGGGCCACAGAATGGAGCTAGCAGAATGTTTACTGGCTGTATGCCCTTCCTGTTGCCAATGTGGAGTTTTGTTCAGCAGATATATTCTCATTGTGTCCAGAGAGAGAAATATCTGCCTCTACCTAGGATTGAACTCACAGCCTCCTGATTGTGAGGTGAGAGCTCCACTGCTAGGTCCCCACACATATATATATCTATATCCCTCTCAAATCCTCATGCACCCTCCCCAGCAAGTGCCTCTCATGCACTCCCTTGCATTCACCCCTCGTCATTTCCCTCACACTTTTCCTGACCCACACTCACAAACCCTGAGCCTCTGGTTCACCTTCACAGACTGCCCTCCATTTCAACCCTTTCGGTCTCTTCCTCACACCCTTGCACAGCCTCCCTCATGCCTTTTATACAAGCCTTACACTCTCAGGACCTCTCTGACCCTCACCACATCATTCCCGCACCTTCTGCACTCTTGCTGTGCCTTCCAAACTACGGCACATCTCTTGCACACTTTATGGCACTCTCACTTACTGACTTTGGTTGTGAGAAGCTGTCAGGAATTTGCCTCGCCTAACTTGGGATTCAATAAACAGTTACAACCCTGACTGCAGAGTACTTATGCCTGTCATATCAGTTTTGAAGCAAACTGCAAAAGAATGCTCAACTTAGACATACCTTCACTCCTTCAGGACTTAACATTAGTAATGCAACTCTATGAAAAGCATTAAAACGTACAACTGGTCCATATTTCTCAGCCCTACGAATGCAAAAATATTAGTTAGCTAAAACTTTTTTTAGCATTTATATATTTGTAAACTAAATATATTTAAAATTAAATATATTATAATTAAATAAATTATAAACTACATTATATCACATTCAAGTATTGTTCCTTTAAGGATGATAATTTCTTTAAGGATATTTTTTATTAGTACTGGTAGTCCTTGACTTACGTCTACAACTGAGCCCAAAATGTGTATTGTTAAGCAATACAATTAAGTGAATTTTGCTCCATTTTACGACCTTTCTTGCTACAATTGTTAACCGAATCACTATAGTGATTAATTTGTTAACATGGTTGTTAAGTGAATCTGGATTCCCTATTGATTTTGCTCATCAGAAGGTCACGACAGTTGATCACATGACCCAAGGACACTGCAGCCGTCATAAATATACGTGGCCCAGTGCCTGAATTTGATCACATGATCATAGGGACCCTGCAACGGTTGTGTGAAAAACGATCATAAGTCATTTTTTTGAGCACCATTGTAACTTCAAACTGTCACTAAATGAATTGTTGTAAATTGAGGACTACCTGTATTTCTTTTTATCAGGAGATTGTTGGTAGTGGTTTTTCTAAATTACTATTTTTATAAATTTAAGTTTAAAATACTTAACAAATCCAAATGGAGCCTAAGAACTCAAAATACAGGAAATTGAGATCTATGAAGTAGCAGCTTAGATCTCTATTACTGGGATTCAAAATAACTACTTTCAAGCGATGTGGTTTTACAAAAAACTTACCACTGCAGAAAGACATCGTGTATCAGTTCCTTGTTTTTCAACATTCTCCAGACGATTGGCAAGTGACCAAAGAAAAAACTGTAATATTTGGGGGGGGGGAAAAGTTTTCAATGTGTACATTACAATCAAAAAAAAAAAATACTGCAAGAGAAGGGAAGGCAGAATGGAGATGGCTATTGAGTTCCATAAAGCTATTTCACAGTAAAATGCATAACAAGGCAGGCATGGTACAAGGCAGGCACAGAAAAAGATAGAACTGCAGGCAAGCAGATTTACATGGGGAGGAACCCCAGGACAAAGAATGTAGAAAAATGCAAACAATAAAGCCCATGTTTGAGCACATGAAAATGCATGCCATCCCCAGAAGTCAAGAAAGAATACAACCAACGGGCCAATTCTGTCACTAGCCAATGGTACTTAATAGGTAACTAGATTTGCTAAAGAAATGGATTCAAGTCAGTTCCTAAAATATGCTACTTTTGAAACACTTCATAGTCTAAGCAGGGGTGGGATTCAGTGGTGGGTTTCTGCAGGTTCGCACCTACTCGCAAAAGCCGGTTGGTGAAATTTAGAGAACCGGTGAGAGGGGGTTCCACCGGCATACCTGGAAGTAAATCTGGCCTGCTGCTGCCAGTGACCCAACGGGAAGGAAAGGAAAGGAAAGGAAAAGAAAGGAAAGGAAAGGAAAGGAAAGGAAAGGAAAGGAGGAAGGAAGGAGGGAAGGAAGGAAGGAAGGAAAGAAAGAAAGAAAGAAAGAAAGAAAGAAAGAAAGAAAGAAAGAAAGAAAGAAAGAAAGAAAGAAAGAAAGAAAGAAAGAAAGAAAGAAAGAAAGAAAGAAAGAAAGAAAGAAAGAAAGAATCATCACAATTGAGTCCAAAATTTTGGTTGCTAAGCAAGAGCATTGTTAAATGAGTTTCACCACATTTTAAAAGGTGGCCACTCCCACCCTGTCATATGACTGCCAAGCCACGCCCACAAAATAGGCCACACCTACAGAGTAGGTTCCAAAAAATTTGAAACCCACCACTGATAGGATTCTACTGGTTCGGACTAGTTTAGGCAAACTTGTAACTCTGAAGATCAGCTGGGAGCGAACCTTGCTCCCACAAGCAAGGGCCAGGCCTCCTGCCCCTGCACTTTACCTACCTTTATCTTCTCAGCTGAGTTGCGCGGCAGAGTGGATTGCCGCGCCTCAGCTGTTTTCCTTCCCAAAGTAGCAATCCCAAAAGTAAGTATTCTGTATCCTGGTGCACGCACGCGTAAAACACACGAGCACACAAAGCAGGCACTGAGCAAACCGGTTATCAAGCAGGTGGGAACCCACCCCTGCAGTGGTGGGTTTCTGCAGGCTCGCACCTACTCGCGAGAGCCGGTTGGTGAAATTTAGAGAACCAGTGCGAGGGGGTTCCACCGGTGTACCTGGAAGTAAATCTGGCCTGCCGCTGCCAGTGACCCAACGGGAAGGAAAGGAAAGGAAAGGAAGGAAGAAAGGAAAGAAAGAAAGGAAAGAAAGAAAGAAAGAAAGAAAGAAAGAAAGAAAGAAAGAAAGAAAGAAAGAAAGAAAGAAAGAAAGAAAGAAAGAAAGAATTTATCATCACAATTGAGTTCAAAATTTTGGTTGCTAAGCAAGAGCGTTGTTAAATGAGTTTCATCACATTTTAAAAGGTGGCCACTCCCACTCTGTCACATGACTGCCAAGCCATGCCCACAAAATAGGCCACACCTACAGAGTAGGTTCTAAAAAAAATTGAAACCCACCACTGCACCCCTGGTCTGACGATACAAATGATGGTGGCTCTTGCTTTTTGGCTGACCAATTCCAGTTCCAACAGATTTCTTGGTGCTTGAATTTAAAAAGATTGGTCTGGAGAGGTCCATGCCATGGTATTTTAAACTAAGAACCTACCATATGGATTCTGGAGGCTGTCTCTGACCAGAAGAGTAAAAGGTGAAGCTTTTATCAGAAAAAAATATATCCAGTGGGTTACAGTGAAAGCTTCCAAACAAAAAAAGTGATTAAAATAAGTATCTTATTGTCTTATTTTTCCTTAATGTACTATCCTAGTGCATTGGGAAAATTATAGAAGAATCGGTAGAAAAATACAAGTGACTTTTAAATGGAAATATAGGATATATGAGCTATGGTATGGATTAAGCATGTTTGTTGTAAGTCACAGTTGTACTATGCCACATGGATTAGTTTACAAATTCCCAAGGACTAAACAAAGCAAATGGCTTAGGGGAGCTTTCTTTTCTTTATTTCCATAATTTGCTAGCCCAAAAACATGTCTGATTTTCTCATGGAATGCATTGGGAACTCATGGCTTCACCTAACTGGGGGTGGGGGGACAATTATCTTTAAATACTAAAGGTAACTGCCATCAACCATTACAAGTTCGCTCTATGCACAGACTTGGACTTCATGGCTGAAAAAAGTGGTTTAATTTTTTTAGACTTCCTGCTGCTTGTTTGCCCCAATCAGAACCCAAAGGTCAGCACAATTTAGTGGCATTGTTCTTGGTCCTGATAAAAATATTTAAAGATTCAGAAATGCTATGTCATACAAAATTAATTCCAGATAGAAAAAATGACTTTACCTTTTGTCTATGGAGCATTTAAAAACTCAAGAAAGTCGTAGATACTAAAAAATATATCAAAAAACCATCCAGGGCTTCCAAGATAATTGAAATGCCATTCTATATATTCAGTTATTGTTTATTCATTTTATTTTAGTTTTATTTCTCTTTTAGTTTTATTTTTTAGTTATGGTACTTGGAAAAATGGGCAATGTCTATTTCTTTGTTTTGATGCTTAGTTATAATTTTGTGTATTCATCGTCCAGTCAGCTTTTTATTCCTGGCAACTGAACAGTTTTCTTGGCAAGATTTCGGAAGTGGCTTGTCCTGGCCTCCTTCTTAATAGCTGAAAGAGACTGACAGGATCAAGGCTATTCAGCTGACTTTGTGCCTGAAGTGGGATGAGAACTCAAGACTCCAGTTTCTAGCCTAGTGCTTTAACCCCTACACTAAACTGGCTCTGTTTTATGTCATAATATAAGACTAAAAATGATCATCCACAAAGCAAAAAGCGGAGTGAAACAATCTGAAAAATATACTCTGATGTTGTACATAAATGAATACTTCTGCACATTTGAGGCCAGGCTGTATCATCTGCTAGCAGATGAATGTTGGTTATCAAAAGGGTGGAAACTAATCAAGGAGAGAAGCAACTTAGAACTAAGGAGAAATTTCCTGACAGTTAGAACAATTAACCTCTGGAACAGCTTGCCTCCAGAAGTTGTGAATGCCCCAACCCTGGAAGTCTTTAAAAAGATGTTAGATAGCCATTTGTCTGAAATGGTATAAGGTTCCTGCCCACGCAGGGGGTTGGACTAGAAGACCTACAAGGTCCCTTCCAACTCTGCTATTGTATTGTATTGTAAAATGTGCAAAAGAAAAAAAAAGTGGGAGAAATGAGTGGGAGTGTGGAAATAGAGTAACTTTTCGGAATAACCTGCAAGGAGCGCTCCTGTAGGGAGACCATAAAGATGCAGAGAGAAGTGATGCGGATGGATTTTGCTTCTGGATTTTCAATAAAGGAGAATATTCATAGCTCATGGTTGAAATGAGGGGTCTTTGATGCTCTCTGAGGTTTTCTTGCAGATGTTTTATTACCCAAACTAGGTAGCATCATCAATGATAGTGGCTAACATCACACTGCACTAACTATAATAAAAAATAATAATAACAGTATCTTGCAGCTCTGACAGGATGACTGAATCCTTCATTTCCCACCATCCAGTCAGAGTTGAAAAGGCTTCTTTGATAAGAAGTGAAACATCTTCACAGGGGGGGTGGACCAAGAAAGGGCAGTTGCCTCCTGAAAAAGCACCTTTGGGACAACAGAGTTGGAAGGAACCTTAAAGGTCTTCTACCCCAACCCTCTGCTCAGGCAGGCGATCCTATACCGTTTCAGGCAAGTGCCTGCCCAGACTCTTCCTAAAAGCCTCCAGTGTTGGAGCACAAACTACTTCTGAAGGAAAGCCGTTCCACTGTTTGGGTAGTGAAACGTCTGCCAGAAAACAACCTCGCTCAGAGAATATCAAGGCTCAGAGAGTATCAAGACAAGTTCAATGGCTAAGACAATGAGCTTGTCGATCAGAAAGGTCGGCAGTTCAGCGGTTCGAATCCTAGGTCTCCTGCGTGAGCAGGAGGCTGCACTAGATGGCCTCCGAGGTCCCTTCCAACTCTGTTACTGTTTATTGTTTTCAGCTATCGACGTGACGGTAAGTGCATAGCGCGCAATTCTTGAATTACGGCAGCCGACTGTCAGCCAGCCGATCTACGCCGGGGGGGGGGGGGGAGGGGAGTCCGCCTTCCCAAGCTCGTAGACGGGGGAGTTCAGGGGGCTGAGCGAGTATCAACCCTGCCGTCCGCAAGCTGCCCTTACCTCGCCCTTGGGGCGCCGGGGATGTAATCGTACTTTACATGAACTACTTTAATGTAGCAGCAGTAGAGGCCCAACATCAAAAGCGGCACAGCCAGCAAGAGTTGGCAAAAGCTCCACATCGCTTCCATAACAGGCGGTGTGCTGCCTAAGCAGGTATATAGATAGTGCAGGAATTAAGAGCTGTCTCCTTTAAGAAATTACATTCTGGGAAATGTAGAGAGATTGCCTTATGGGAAATGTAGTTCCATGACATGTGATCACATCCGTGTTTCTAATTGGCCACTGGGGCATTCTGCCTGCGTGCAGAACAAAAAGCCGGTCATTATGAATACTGTAAAATGTTCCTGATCATCCCACGAAGAGTCTAACCTGTTATGCTGCTGATTATTATTCCACCCCCTTTTCCACTTCTTACCTAATGGCCTGGCCAGTGAGCAAACCATGATCACTGATGCAAACAGCAGAGAACTCTCGATCTGTATTTTAACCACACATAAGGACAAAACAGATAATTTCAATATGATCTACATTTTTGAACATATTCTTCTTTATTAATAAGTATAAAAATAAATATTAAGTTAACACGTTAACTTAAAAATCAGTCCTATACTGTTTAGCTTGCTTTCTTGGCATAATACCAGGTGATCATTTGCTAAGTTTAACCAGTCTTGGGAGTTAGTGGCAGGTGGTTGTAGCAGAGAGACTTGATGGTTAAATTATTGTGGCAGGACTGGTTACCTGGACAACAGTAGGTTCCACACAAAAGGAGAAGTAGTTGTCTCACTAGGAAAACACAAGGATGCAACTCTCAGCAGGAACTGGAGAACAAAGAGAATGTAGAAGCCAGCTGGCAGCCATTTGACCTCAGGCAAGGTTGAATGAGAGAGTTTTAAAAAAAAATAGATCTTGATGACAGTCCAGAAGCAAAAGCATCTGGATGGTGCAGTTTAACTCCTTTTCATTTAGATCTTAGGTCTAGTGGACATCCCTGGAGCATCACCTGGAACACCCCTATGTCTTGTCGTGTTCAGATCTAGTCCATATATGCAGCTACTCTCTGTACTTTGTTCAATGCAGTTCCATAAAAACTTTGTGGTCCAAAGTCATATACGTGGACCCAGATGCCTTGTTGAAGTCAAAAGGCTTTTCAAGAAAGTTAAGAAGTGTGTAGGCAATTGAGAGATATCATTATTTTAAAATATCTTGGATTACAACACAGTAAACTGGCCTCAAGTAATTTCATTCTATGATGCAACTGAAGAATTGCTGAGTTTAATCTATTGCACAAAGTATGTATTTATCCTGTGGTAGAGTTCCCCACCCACTTTCTTAACAGCATCTACTAGTAGGAATGGAAAAGTCCACATTGTGATGATTCCATGTTATGTACCAAATGTCCATGCTATGGCCAAAGGATGCCAACGGGCAAGGCAAATGCAATGGATAACAACTTGTAGGAAGGTCTCATCTGAACTTTGTCAAGATTTAAATGGGTAGGCAGACAGAGAGGCCATCTCATGGCTCTTTCCCTTTAAAAGTAATTATTCTGGTTTACGTTCTAGCTGTATCTCATTTCTGAACAAACCTGGAAATATTATCAAGGAAGATATGGATCTCTACAGAGAGTACCTATCCATGGGGAAAACAAACCTTCCCTGTTGTTGGGAAAGGGTGGCTAATCCTAATCTATGCAAAAGATACCTAGAGTTCTGTTGCCAAATGTGGGAGTTTGATTTGGGCTTTCCATATTCATTTGATATCTTTAAAATATAAAAATCATATCTGAAAGATTTTTAAGTAACAATATTTGCAAAATAAAAATATATTTATCATTCCAGAGCAGCAACCTGCATTTAAAATCAATTTGGAATGAAAAGGGATCTTTTAAGACTTGTTACAGTCAGTGGAAGAATAAATTTCCCAAAAATATGTTCAATGATTTATTTGGACTACTGTAATGCTCTCTACATGGGGCTCCCCTTGAGGTGCACCCGGAGGCTCCAGCTAGTACAGAATGTGGCTGCGCGGGGGATTATGCGAGTCTCTCGATACTCCCATGTAACACACCTCCTGCACGAGCTGCACTGGCTGCCTGTGGCTTTTCGGGTGCGCTTCAAGGTGCTAGTAACCATCTTCAAAGCGCTCCATGGCTTGGGACCTGGCTATTTGCAGGACCGCCTCCTACCACATACCTCCCTCCGACCTGTCCGCTCCCACAGAGAGGGCCTCCTCAGGGTGCCGTCTGCTGGACAATGCCGGCTGGCGACCCCTAGGGGGAGAGCCCTCTCTGTGGCAGGCCCTGCCCTCTGGAACGACCTGCCCCCCCCCCCCCGACCTTCGTACCATCACAGACCTACTCCTCTTTCGCCGGACCTTAAAAACATATCTATTTCATGCGGCTGGCCTAGCATAGTTTTTAACAATATAGTCCCAATTTTATAACAATTTTATAATTCTTATTTGCTTTTAACCATAAGTTTTTAGCACAGATTTAGTATTTAATCTATTTTTAATTTTCATATTGTCATTGTGTTTTACTACTTTTTATTCCTCTGTGCACTGCCCTGAGTCCTTCGGGAGATAGGGCGGTATATAAGTGTAAATAATAAATAAATAAATAATAAATTTCTCATTGCCAATATGCCAGATTGTCACAGTTGATTTAAAGCCCAAGTGCACAGATGTAGACAGTCTTTATAATACATAGTTCCCTAATAATATTATCTAATATTTATGAATGAATGTTTTTCTTCCATATGTTTGAATAGTGTAATAATTGTAATGATAGGAACTTAGTTACATGTTCAGAAAAAAATCCCAATTGTAAAAGCAGATTGCCTTCATATGCATAAGAGACTAATGTAATGTTTTCTAGGAAGGGTACAAGAAAAGTCTGAATAAAAATATAACAGGAATGTTGTAGACATCTTAAAATATGAGCAAATCATACTTATAGATCTCAGTGCCTTTAAATTCATATGTTAATTCTTCTACTGTATTTCTTCCACTTATCTTCACACTTCATATATTCAGAAAATTGCAAGAAATAGCAACTTGAGAATCCCAATTCTTTTTGAAATAAAAAGAAAAGCCTTTCCTAGTTCCAAAGGTTTGAAATTTATTGTAAGAAAAATTAAAAGCTTCACAGAAGTAATTTTCATTTGTACAATTGTAACTGTAATCCTTGACAGAATGTTAAGAATGCATCCCCAGTTTTAAGCATTCTGAGCAGTGCAATTGGAAATTAATCAAGTATTTATTATAAATGTGTATAAATAAAAATGGGCACGACATCTATATAAATAAAAATGTAAAATAGTTTGTGCAAAGCCGCAAATCTCAGAAACTACTGGACAGATCCACACCAAACTTTCACACAATGTTCACAAGGACTTCCAATAATATCAAACATACTTATTTTGTGGCTAGCACATGTGTGTCATGTGCAAGGTACACAAATATAAAATGTACCCACTGATCAGGTTTTCACCTCCCTGTAGTTCCGCCCATCGGGCTGCTTTCCAACTGTCATTTCCTCAGCAACCAAATAAGCCTCCAAAATTCCACAGTGTATGGAGGCCTAAAAGGGCCAAAACAGAGGATAGCAAACTCCCAGGTGGTCCACAGAGAGAGAGAGGGAGAAATACAGTTTAATAAAAGAGGGACCAGGGAAGACATGATAGCAGCCTTCCGATATCTCAGAGGCTGCCACAAAGAAGAGGGAGTCAAATTATTCTCCAAAGCACCTGAGGGCAGAACAAGAAGCAATGGGTGGAAACTAATCAAGGAGAGAAGCAACTTAGAACTGAGGAGGAATTTACTGACAGTTAGAACAATTAACCGGTGGAACAGCTTGCCTCCAGAAGTTGTGAATGCCCCAACACTGCAAATCTTTAAGAAGATGTTAGATAGCCATTTGTCTGAAATGGTATAGGGCTTCCTGCCTAGGCAGGGAGTTGGACTAGATGACCTCCAAGGTCCCTTCCAACTCTGCTATTGTATTATTGTATTACAGTAGGTAGGTAGATAGGGGAATAGATAGAGAGAGAGAAATACAGTAGGTAGGTAGGTAGATAGAGGGATAGATAGAGAGACAGAGAGACAGAAATACAGTAGGTAGGTAGGTAGGTAGGTAGGTAGGTAGGTAGGTAGGTAGGTAGGTGGAGGGATAGATAGAGAGGGAGAAATACGGTACGTAGATAGAGGGATAGATAGAGAGGGAAAAATACAGTAGGTAGATAGGTTGGGGGTTATACGGTGATTGTGTGTATGTGTGCAGGTGGTGATCTACACACAGATTGGTTGGCCATTTAACCAGACTGGGCCACAGCAACCAGTCTGGTTAATAAAGCTAAAGCTAAAGCTTCTTGCAAATTAGATTTTAGAATACTCTCCAAAATCCTGTAACAATACAATGGTTGAATATTTTGGAAAATCCATAAAACATATTCTAAAATGCTTTAACTAAGACATATTCTCTTAAAACAAAGCCAGTTTAAGACTACATTTCACTATGGGGTAAAACACAGCCCAAAGATTTGTTTCTAATCCTGTATTATCTCAAAAACATGAGTGCAATATACATCCATTGATACTGTTAAAAATACCCTAAAACGTTTTATTTAAATAATTCCAAAATCCTACCATTAAAAAAAAATTGCAATGGAATGGAAGAGATTTACCCTGTTACTTTTTAAAGTTTGATGAAAGTGCCACAACAATGGGGTACAAGTCTTATCCCACAGACAAAAATTGTGGGCTCTCAGAATGCCTTGGAAGTCTTCTCCACAGTTATAGGATAGGACAGGCTGCATATCTTTTCTTCATATTCTGCACTTGCACTCTATTTTACTAGTTATTTGATTTGCATGCTGTCCTTAAAATCAAGAGCCATTGCTTGTTCTCTCAGGCAGACTGAGCTTCTAAACTGTAGTTTGGTGGAGGTTGATTTTATGCACATTCCCTTCACACAGAGCTATGCCTTTAATAACAAGCAGGAGCTCTAATAACCTTGAAATGTTTGTGGCAAACATTTCAAAGTACGGTGAGTAGCATGATTTTGTCTGCAACACTTTGAAGTGTTTTTTTCCCCTCCCTGGATGAAGGTTTTCCTATATTCTCATCCCTCCAGCAACAACTGTAAAATTTAAAAAAAAAAAAAAGGGGGGGGGGAAGAGCACTCCCAAATGCCCTTGTTTAATACTTAAACCCAAGTTTTTCAAAACCAACATATGTGAACTGCTCGATCAAAAGGCATTGCTCTCTTGAGCTGGAAAAAGACTTTTGGAGGGGTTATTCCGGAGGGTTGACAAGATCAGCGGTGAGCCACCGTTCATCGCTGGATGGGGGTGGTGGTGTCATCTTCGAACTGATATTTGCAAGTAATCAATCCATGTGAACCTCGTAGCCAAGCCAAATCCCCTCTTGGAACAGTCGTCGCACCACTACACCTTGCCACTGGAGAAAAGAAAAAAAAGGTGGTTTGGGTTCGCCCCCCGCCCTCGCGACCCCCGCCCCGAGAAGAGAGAGAGAGTCCTCCAAATCGCGAATGTGCCTAATTTGGGGGCGGAGAGCTTTTGCAATCTTGCTTCCTACCCCATCGTTTGCAAGACCAGTCTGAGAGGCGGGCAGTTCCTTTGCTGGAAAACCCGCCTCCTTGTCTGAAGCCTCACCTTTTTTATCCTTTCACCAAACTCAGCCTTATAGTCGGGCCAGCTGCTCGCCAGCGCGTTGCTCCGTTCCTTCTTCGCCATGCCGGGTCCCGAGGCGCTCCTTGCGCTCTTGATCACGCCCGTTCTGCTGGCTGTGGCCCTTGTTCTTTCGGGCCCTTGGAGGCTCTTCGAGTCCCAGCCGCCTCTGGATTTGATGAGGGAGCTGGAGCAGCGGCAGCAAGACCTGAGTCGCCTGGCAGCCTCTGCCCAAGCGCGCGCTTCTCTATCCGCCGCAAGGCGCGCAGAGGTCGCAGAGCCTTTGGGTTGCGCGCAACTGAACGGCCTGAGCGACGTGGGCGTGGTAGGTGCTGGCATCACGAAGCTGGTGCTGAGGGCAGTTCTGTCGCCCGGTGGCGAGGAAATCGCCCTGAAGTCCGTGCACTGGGCAGGCAGCGACGTGAGTCGCTGTATTCAACGCTACGGCCACGCGGAAGGTTGTTTCCAGCTCGCTGCTTACAAGCTGTTGAAGGAGACGATCCTGCTACAGACACTGGATCACGAAGGGATCATCAAGGCACGTAGACCCCGCCTGCGCGCTCGGGAAGGAGGGCAGGAGATCCAGCCTAGGAGCCTAACTGGATGTTTTGGATAGTTGTAAATAAGTATAATCTTTATTGTTATTGTACTTAAATACAACGAAGTTGGTTGTACCTTTCTTAAGATAACTTACTAATTACCTTTCTTGCCACTTTCAACCACGTGATGGTTGAACGTGCTTAATCTAAGATTATTGATCTTCACACAATGTAAGATAATAGCCCAATCCTACTTTCATATCCTCGATTAGTGTAGCTCATGACAATTTACTGGGAATGGATATCAATATAAGTTGAGTACTCATGACAGAGAGTAGCATATAATTTTTAAAATAAAATTAATGAGTCCACTGATTGTCACATGATCGCTCAAACATTATTGTTTTGAGTGCCACCTCACTTTAATGGGCCAATCCTAGTTTTTAGGAGGAAATGTTACAGTTATATTTTATTTTGTAAATTGTTTTGTGGGCACTGCAGCAAGCATGCCTATTCTAAAATTCCTTTGATTAGTTTAAAGGGGACCTGTTCTAGATTTACATACAACATATCGTACATAAAATCAGTCAGGTAATGACTGATCAACTGAAAAAACTTAATGGATTTGTTGGAGGGGACAATGCATATGTGAGGTAAAATGCAGGATTGCTGCTATATTGTTCAAATACTTCAACATGCACGTTGTAATCCTCAGAAATTTGCTACTACAAAATATGAAGACAGCTTAGTAGTTTAATGGTTTTAAAGAGGATTAGTCAAATCGATTGGTGAGTTAGGCTTTTGGTGGCCATGTATCATAAATATCTGCCTAACCTCTTGAGTATCACAGTGGTGATGAATCTGCAAGTCTTGAAATGTTGATAATCTGCAAGGGTGCTGCATCCTTCCCACTGAAGGTGCTGGTTGATGCTGCTGACAGTGTTAGTGTTGTGATGCCTGGACATCCCCAGCCGATGAAAGAACTGTGCTGATTCTTAGCAGGTCTTGGAAACTGAACATGGTTGGCCTCATTCAGTTCTTGGATGATTACCATGTGGGAATTTTAGGACTGTTGGTTAGACTAAGAAGTGGACAAGAGTATGTCAGAGAAAGGCAGAGACAAACCATTGCTATCAAACCATTGTTATCCCCCAAAAAAGCACAATAATGAAAAATACTATATTTAAACACATGGAGGGCCAAAGCAAAGGGTTCCATTCTGGAATACTATATATTGGGGAACAACAGTGTGAGAAATTTCATGCTTATATGCCTTGCTTGTAAGCTTTCTTTGGGCAGCCCAGTTTGGCTCCTGGGGCTGTGGTGCATGCAGTCCCCAAGATGTTTCCTCTTCCATGGTTACCTGTCACTTTCTTGGTCCGATTACTGTTTATGACCCTACAGAACTTGTAACTGGAGGAAACCCACAAAAAGCAATTTTCTAAACCTCTTTGAAGGAAAATTACTCTTGGCTGATTTAGTGGTAAATAAACATAAGCAAGAATAAAGAGTTATCTGACAGGTATAAACAACTTCAAGATGCAGATGAATTAACTTGGTGAATTATAACTTCTACCATCATGCTTGGGTTCGACTATGTAAGGCATACGTTTACTGTAGCAAGAGCAGTTGAGTTTTAAAACAAGTCTTCATTTGGCCTTTCTTACGTTAGCAAAATATATTTGTTTTTTTCTAAGAATAATTTCTATATTTTGCATCTATATTAATATTTCATTCTGCTTTTCTCCCGACAGCTGCATGGCCAATGCTATAATAATAGCCTATATCCTGAAATGAAAGTGGTTTCCATGCTGGAGCTTGGAAGCCCTTTGGAGATGATTCAGCTTCTGCAGCTCCCCTGGGAAGAGCGATTTAAAGTAAGGAGACAAAGGCAAAGCGGGTTTTATCAGTAGCGATAAACCCAATCCTGAATCATTCCATGATAGAAGAAAGGGCCTGGGGAAGATCTTTGCTCTTAAAAATATATTAAATTTCTGTGTACATCCTATGGACATGCCATTCCTGGAGACATTCTAGCTCATATAAATCTTTGTGCCTGGAAGATTTTAGAAGTATTGGCAAACATCAGTATCTCTATATCTATAAACATATTTAGACAGGAGCAAATTCTCTGCACTGACATTTCTAGACTGCTTCAAAGGCAACTTATCTACAGTATATTATTATTATTATTATTATTATTATTATTATTATTATTATTATTATTATTATTATTATTATTTATTAGATTTTATACTGCCCTTCTCTCTTTTGGGACTCAGGGCGGTGTACAGGCAACGATAAAAGTCAGTAATATAAAACATAAAATACGTTAAAAATATATTAAATGATTAGCTTGTCCTAAAACCCTACTAAAACCCCTACTAAAAACAATTAAAACTACGCCAGGCCGGCCACACGAAATAAATAGATGATAAGCAACAGGGAGAAAGCAGAACTATTTAACTCTTTCTTTGCATCTGTCTTTACACAAAGGGATAAAACAGTCCAATCAATCAAAAACAGCACCACAAATATCAGATTAGGAACACAAGTTGAAATAGAGAAGAAAATGGTAAGTGAGCACCTGTCTGCCCTGGACGAGTTCAAATCACCAGGACCGGATGGATTACACCCCAGGGTTCTGAAGGAACTGGCAGACGAGATCTCAGAACCACTGAACTATATCTTTCAGAGATCCTGGAGCACCGGGGAACTGCCAGAAGACTGGAAAAGAGCAGATGTGGTTCCCATCTTCAAAAAAGGAAAAAAAACAGATCCAGGAAACTATAGACCCATCAGCCTGACCTCAATACCAGGAAAGATTCTGGAAAAGATAATTAAACAACAAATAAGTGAACACCTAGAAGCAAACAAAGTAATAGCCAAAAGCCAACATGGGTTTGTCAAAAACAGATCATGCCAGACGAATCTAATTGCATTCTTTGACAAAGTAACAAAATCAGTGGACCAGAGGAATGCTGTTGATATAATTTACCTGGACTTCAGTAAGGCATTTGATAAAGTAGACCATAACCTACTATTAGATAAAGTAGAAAATTGTGGGTTAGACAGCACCACCACCAAATGGATTCGTAACTGGCTGACCAACCGCACTCAACGTGTAGTCCTCAATGGAACTGCATCTACATGGAAGGAAGTATGCAGTGGAGTCCCCCAAGGCTCTGTTTTAGGCCCAGTACTCTTTAACATCTTCATCAACGATTTGGATGAGGGGATAAATGGGGAACTCATCAAATTCGCAGACGACACCAAGCTGGCAGGAATAGCCAACACTCCAGAAGATAGGCTTAAGATACAGAAGGATCTAGACAAACTTGAACATTGGGCACTGTCTAATAAAATGAAATTCAATTGTGAAAAAAGTAAGGTCCTACATATAGGCAAGAAAAACCAAATGCACAAGTACAGTATAGGTGGTACCTTGCTCAATAGTAGCAACTGTGAGAGGGATCTCGGAATCCTAGTGGACAACCATTTAAATATGAGCCAGCAGTGTGCAGCAGCTGCCAAAAAAGCCAACACAGTTCTAGGCTGCATCAACAGAGGGATAGAATCTAGATCGCGTGAAGTGTTAATGCCACTGTATAGTGCCTTGGTAAGGCCACACTTGGAATACTGCATACAGTTTTGGTCGCCACGATGTAGAAAAGACGTGGAGACTCTGGAAAGAGTGCAAAGAAGAGCAACCAAGATGATTAGAGGACTGGAGACTAAGACATATGAAGAACGGCTGCAGGAACTGGGTATGTCTAGTTTGATGAAGAGAAGGACCAGGGGAGACATGATAGCAGTGTTCCGATATCTCAGAGGGTGCCACAAAGAAGAGGGAGTCAAACTTTTCTCCAAGACACCTGGGGGCAGGACAAGGAGCAATGGGTGGAAACTAACCAAGGAGAGAAGCAACTTAGAACTAAGGAGAAATTTCCTAACAGTAAGAACAATTAACCTCTGGAACAGCTTGCCTCCAGCAGTTGTGAATGCCCCAACCCTGGAAGTCTTTAAAAAGATGTTAGACAGCCATTTGTCTGAAATGGTATAAGATTCCTGCCCATGCAGGGGGTTGGACTAGAAGACCTACAAGGTCCCTTCCAACTCTGCTATTGTATTGTATTGTATTAAATAGGTCTTCAAGGCCCGACGGAAAAGGCGCAGGTCCGTGGTCGTCCATGGGAGTAGGTCATTCCAGAGGGCAGGAGCTGCCACAGAGAAGGCTCTCCCCCTAGGGGTCGCCAGCCGACATTGCCTGGCCAATGGCACCCTGAGGAGGCCCTCTCTGTGGGAACGAACTGGTCGGTGGGAGGTGTTTGGTAGCAGGTGGCGGTCTTGCAGGTAACCAGGTCCCTTGCCATGGAGGGCTTTAAAGGTGGTTACTAATACCTTGAAGCGCACCCGGAAAGCCACAGGCAGCCAGTGCAGCTCGCGCAGGAGAGGTTGTAGAATTAACTGGGCATGTGTCTAGGATTGATTTTGAAAGGATGACATATTTTTTAAGATTTCAGAACATTTCTGAGGAACCTGGTGAATGTCTCCCTGAACTCATGAGCACAATTTTAGCAGATTATTTGCATAAACCTAAGGATGAGATCAGAGGGGACATTGACTTCGTTTACAGAATAAATTCTGCATATGCCAGGATAAATGAAGTACCCAGAGAGATACATGTTAAATTTGTTAGAAGGTCAACCAGAGAGGAAATTTTGAAGGCGCAAAGAGGGGGACCGTTAATTTACCAACAAAAGGAGGTTGTCATCTTGAAGCAGATCCCAAAAAAGATTAGGGAGATGAGAAGGAGGTACTCCTTCTTATCCAAAAAATTGTTTGATCACGGGATCTGGTTCAAGTGGGCGATGCCCGAAGGGATGCTGGTGTTCTGGGAAGGAGGAAGAGTGAGGATTAAAACAGTTGCTGAGGCGGAAGCCTTTTTTAAAAAACACTCCTCTTTCCTGGGGGAAGATCCAGGGGGGGCAGGGGGGGCCCCGCCCCCGCCCCCTGGGGGCCTGGAAGGAGAGATAGAAGACACAATTGCCAAGAGACTTAGATCCAAAAAATAACTTTGCCTTGATTTTTGAGTAATATTGTATAACATGTGTATCTGGATTTTTGCAAATGACTGACAGCATTGAACTGAGAATTTAGAAATATGTACTTGTTTTCACCTTGTAGTTTTATGGAAAATGCTTTTTGTTACCAATTTATTATGAAGCCCCGGAAGGGCCAATGACTTCGACGCGAAAGCTCTAAAAATTTCTTTGTATCCCTTACCCTACCCTACTGAAAAAATTGTAAAAACCAATAAAACTTTTTCAATATAGAAAGGTGGTTACTAATACCTTGAAGCACACCCGGAAAGCCACAGGCAGCCAGTGCAGCTCGCGCAGGAGAGGTGTCACGTGGGAGCATCTAGACGCTCCCAGAATCCCCCGCGCGGCCGCATTCTGAATTAACTGGAGCCTCCGGGTGCACCTCAAGGGGAGCCCCATGTAGAGAGCGTTGCAGTAGTCCAGACGGGAGATGACGAGGGCTTGAGTGACCATGCATAAAGCGTCACGATCCAGAAAGGGGCGCAACTGGCGTATCAGGCAAACCTGATAAAGATATTACTAGTAGTCTGCTCAATTTTGAATGTATATTCAAGGCGCAGTTAAACAATATGGAAAAACTGATTATACTCCCATTACATTTTTACATTAGATCAACAAACTAAGACCTTACGTTTTTGCCATAGCAGATATATACCGTCATTCCAATGAATTGTGCATTAAACTGCAAAATAGTAGGAGACTACTGGTAGACTGCTGATGTTATAATGTAGAAAACCTCTTTATTTGTTTACCATCTCTCTTTCAGATTTGTCTGGATCTGGTAGAACTGCTCAGTTACTTGGCAAATTCTCCTCTGGGTTCCATTGCTCTTCTAGATTTCCAGCCAAGGCAATTTGTTATGGTGAATGGGCTCCTGAAAGTTACAGACCTGGATGATGTGAGCACCGAGGAGCTGTCTTGCAAAAGAGATCAAGATTGCATTCTCAAATTCCCCACAAAAACCTTCTTTCTCAAATGTGCCAGCCATGGAGACTGTAAAGGAATAAATGAGAAACGGAATCTTTTCAATGCATACAGGTAAGTTGGATACATTTAAAAGAAGAACTGAAGAAGAAGATAATCGCACATGCCATTTATTTTTAGTCATTTCCTTTATGTAGTTTCCTTCAGTAGTTTCCTTTTTTTGTCAGACTTTTCCAACTACTGTCTTCTGGTATATTAGATTGCAATCCCCAGAATTCTAGCTATGAAGACCAGTGTGTCTGGAACTCTGGATCTTTTACTCAATACATCTGGAAAGTGCTAATTTACAGGAAGTTATGCTACATTACTATAATTCTTTAAACATTAGTGCCTGGTGCATAGAACTATTTTGACTAAAGTTATCATGGTTATCATTCATAAATGCTTTTTCCCCTGAAATCACATATTAAGCTACTTTTGGTTTGCTTTTTGAAAATTTATCAGTCTTGGGGAATAACATACTGGACAAACTTAGAGTAATGAGTTAGATTCAGGTATACATGTGGTACTAACAAGTGTCTACTAACCTTACTAGGAAGCAACAAAAAATGTAAGTTATAGCAGACGCAGATCCGAAAAAGTGTTCTTTGCATTAAATAGTATGAATACAGATATCCTTGACTTATGACCACAATGGAGCCCAAAATTTCGGTTGAGACATTTGTTAAGTGAGTTTTGCCCCATTTTATGACCTTTCTTACGGCAGTTGTTAAATGAATTACTGCAGTTGATAAGTTAGTAACCCAGTTGTTAAATGAATCTGGCGTCCCCATTGACTTTGCTTGTGAGAAGGTCATATAAGGGGTTCGCATTACCCTGGGACAGTGCAATGGTCATAAATATGAATCAATTGCTAAGCATCTGAATTATGATCCCATGATGATGGGAATGCTGCAAAGGTTGTAAGTGTGAAAAATGGTCATAAATCCCATTTTTCAGTGCTGTTGTAACTAAACAGTCACTAAAGAAGCTGCTGGAAGTCAAGGACTACCTGTAGAACATTGTTCAAAATTTTGCTGAGATAAAACTAGTAGCGCTTATGTGAGCCTTCTTCCCACATGAGTGACATTAGAAAATGAATGGTAGCACAGTTCATTCTCAGAGCAGCTAATATATGGAGATCACCAGATTGGAGAAAGTTGATTATCACCTTGGAAACTAAGGTTGAGAGACACTTGTAATGTATGTCTATTTAAAACACGATTTCTTGGCTGGATTCATTTATTATACAGGATAGACTTCTGGTCTTTTATAAAGACTTTATAAAGACTTAAAAACTCAAAGACCTCCCCTGGCATTGGGCCAGGATGTTGGATAAGGTTGGTTTGATAATAGTAGTTTTTCATTGAATATCTTTCTTTTTTCTCTTAACTCCAGAGTGGCAATTAGTGAGTTGGCTGGCAATTAGTGAGTTCATACAAATTAAATAAATAAATAAGCCAAGGTGTGTTATGGCTTAACGTGATACGTAAATCCTGCAGGTGACTTTGCCATAATTAGCTCATGAGAGTGGAATCAAAGATTCAGGCAGTTCTTTAAAATTAGTGTATTGGTGAGTTTGCATACTTTAAACAAGAAATGGTGAGTTTCTTTGAATTAGGTAATGAATTTTCTCTTGCCAAGTCCCATGGACTGATGCCTCTCTTATCTCATTATATCCTCAGGCACAAAAACTGAGCAAATGGTGTTTACAAATGGGATATTTTGACTATGTTCCAATTCACTTCTGGGAGGCTAATGGACAAAAACAATGTTAATTTGTGAATTTAATTTTGGGGTGGAACAAACGTATCGATAAAAATAAATAAAAAGCCATTGTTGGTGTAAAGTAGGATAAGACATATTTTTCTGTTCTGAATTCAGCTCTAGCCAAGTAGCTTCAATTTCAATTTGTTAAAAGTTATAAGATTTAGGGTTTTTGTTATCAATCTTTACTAAGATTGGAAGATTTCTGTTTTAATATGTAAGGCTTCATTTTTTTTTTAGGTATTTCTTCACTTATCTCTTACCTCATACTGCACCCATTGCTTTGCAACCAATTTTGAAGGACATCTTGAATGCCACTGGTACGTGCTAGTTCAAAATATTAAAGATATGTTTAAAAGGCTTATATGAAGAAGAACTGCTTTACAGTATTTTTTGCCTCTCCCCTCTGCATGTAGGTGATTTACGATATGGAGCAAATGAAACTTTACAAGCTTTCCAAAAAGTTTTGCATCTGTACAAGTCAGGACTTTATCTGCAGAAAAAGCCTTCTCACTTAAAAGGTATGGATCTCATAACTAGCGTGTAAGTTCAGACTAAATGCACAAGGACCTGACTCAGTTAAAATGTGCTTAATTAAAGCCCATTGTAGTCAATGGAGGACGTAGATGGGTCAATCTAAATCCCTTTGAGACTTGAGCCATTGAGATTTTGATAAAATTAGCTTTTCCAACTGCATTGAGTAGAATTTACTTCATT
Organism: Rhabdophis nuchalis; assembly: GCA_039707465.1. Taxonomy (NCBI): domain Eukaryota; kingdom Metazoa; phylum Chordata; class Lepidosauria; order Squamata; family Natricidae; genus Rhabdophis; species Rhabdophis nuchalis. Next base: position 59,012,134 of record CM077643.1, on the reverse strand, counting down.
TTGGGTGCTTTTCTTTTGAACAACTTTCATGCATTAGTACAGCTATGATGGGAAGTGAAGGCAGGCCTTCTAGTGCTGACACTAATGAGTCTGTCAACCGTACTCCTCTGTTATTGTTTATACAATATACATCTGAAAAGTTGGGATTGGCAATCTGGTCTAGGCTCCTCTCTTAATGCCCACTGTTCCTGCCCCAACTGATATTTTAAAATGTTTAAATAAAACCAACATATAAGGAAATGACATTTTATAAAGCAAAACTTTGACTATTTGTGACAATGTTTTTAGATTCCAGTTTTTCCCTGGGCTATTAGAGAACTTGGGGGGAGCAGAAGCTAATTCACTTGTGGTAAAGATTTTCCTGACCATGGTGGATATTTTATGAATAGGCAGATTTCCCATGGCAGCCATTTTGTAAGTACACTTGATCTTCAACTTTCCAAATGTATCCTAGGCTCCAAAGATGATCTACTGCAACATTAGAGTATGGGGTTTGTGGTCATAGCCCCATTTCTATTTCATATATCCACGGATTGAGTAATGGCTAATCTTCTGAACATTCTAGTTTTTAGGTGGTATGCGTAGGTCAGTTTCATTATTTCATTATTTATTTCTTTTGAAATGCTTTTAAAATGAGGGATATATTGCTAGAGCTTGAAAATTCTGGCAGGACTGCTTGAGGAATGGAACTCCTGCTTTTTCATGTAATAAATTCTATATGCTTCTAAATGAAAAAAATACAGTCAATGATGGCATGAAGGCGGTCTAAAGAGATAAGAGTTAAATGTTATGGCTTTCCACACTGCTAATAAAGAGTAGCTCTGGTATGTGTAAGAGAGACAAGATTTATGACTGTTTTGCTAGACATGCCTGGGAAGATAAATTCTGGTTCGGATGCAAAAATTTTAAAACATCCTTTCCATTTTTCTCATTTCTTGAATACTTCTGAGTTTCCAACAGGTACTTAGTAGTAATACTTTGTCTTTTCTCCCTACCCCCAGAATATTTTGTTGCCAAGGGATTCAACAGTATGGATACAGAGGACTATAAATGTTGGCCTTCGTACAGCCCTTTGAGATGTATGTTGTCTGTTCATAATGTAGAGGAAGCTGCCTCCATTTGCAGTTACCATCCACAGTGCCAACATTTCATCATCACTTCACAGAGAACATGGACAGGTGAGAATAGATGGCATTATGAACGCCCACCTAGGCCTTTTCCTCAAAACTCCATAGACGATTCACAGAAGATCTAGGCATGCTTTTACTTGGATTCGAGTAAGTTTAAACTCTGGAAGAAAGAGATGTTCATGTCAGTGTAACACCACCAGCTGCTTGCAAAGATCTCCACATATTTTCTGCAATGTTTGAAAGGGCATTCGTATGCATACAGCTCTGACCATAATCAGGAATCCTAATAAGGCAGATTTTCTGATTCAAAATAGGCTATCAGCATTTTTAGATAAAAGCAATTACAAAAATCTTTGCAGAATCATGAACAGCTTTATAAATACCCAATATAAAAAAGTGCAAGGACATTTCCAAATCCTTTTATTTTAGTTCTACTTTGGGGCAAGTGACCATTCCAAACATCCAAGGTAAGTAGCTTTTTTATGAGTTGGCTTCATCTGTTTTATCAGCTTCACATATTTTGCTCTTGCTTAAACTGAAGTTTGTTAGCTTTTGAAGAATAAATTTTTAATTATTTTCTTCCCTCTACCATCAGGCACAGATTTGAGACATGCTATACTGAGATGCATATTTTGAGTCATGAATCTACATCAAATTCCCTCCCTCCCTCCCTCCCTTCCCAATTGAAACTGGTTTACTCTCGGATTAAATTATTTTGCAATTACCAAAGTCAGAATAAGTAATTCATGTTGTATGCAAACCTTTGTATAAAATATCGTGGGTATCCAAGTTAAAAGTTCTAAAAGTAAGAACTTCTCTTATAATATTTATGATGATAATCTTTATATCGCCAAAGCAACATTTCCTTTAATTAACATTGATTACAATCTTCTATTGAATGATGATGTTACCTAATTTGGGTAATAAAATGTCTGTAAGAAAACAACCAAGCCCAGTGAGCACCAAAGGCCCCTCATTTCAACCCTGAGCTATACATATACTTCTTTATTGGTACTACAGTATATCCCACTATAGGACAAAATAAAGGCTTGAATGTTTAAACTTCTGATGGCTATATGAATATAGCCATGCATTTAGAGCTGGTTACAGAGGTGATTTTTCAGTGTTTCCTTTTGAGATATAATCCGATCCAATAGCCTAGCTTGAAGGCCAAGTCCTCCCTGGTGTTTTCCCATCCAAGTGCTAATTGGAACTGGCCTTGTTTAATTTTCAAGCCCAGACAACCAGATGTTACCACCAGATTAGTGTTATTTAATACATTTCTGTATACAAATTCGCAAGGAAAAGGAAAGGAAGTAAATTTTCCCAATCTGGGATCTGCCAGATATGCATATTCCATCATTTACATATAGAACACAGCTGGTTGAGGATAAAAGGAATTCTAAGTCACTAGAAGGCATCAGGCTGGGCAAGGTTGTTTTTAAATAGTTTTAAAGCATAAGGCAGCTTTTTCCAATGTTTCCAGATGTCTTGGATGATAACGCCCACTAAACTTGAGTATGTTAAATATGCCTTGAAGATGTTGATTGATTCTGCTCAAGTTTGTGACATACTTTATACAGTCTAGCTGCCCTCTTGAGAATCACAGCACTATGTTATTGAATTACTTTTATCAGTTTCTGCCCTTCCTTCCTCTGTCCACCTTCATGGCCAGAAGAGGAATTTGCATTATAGAACTTTAGAGTGGTATGGAACATGCTTTGGCCCTTCTTGGGTGGGGAGTGGGGGTGTACTGTATAGAAATACAGGAATCCTGTGGTGACCAGGAACTAAAGCATTTTTGGAGTACAATAACATTTCCATTGTATCATTTAATCTTAACCTGTATACAATGATCTTATTTATTGTTGTCAATATTCTTAGTCCTCTTTCACAGCATTTCAATTCTTCTTTTCCCCTTCAGGGCGTTCTCTTGCTATTTTTCAAAGCAATTTGACCTACTTAATTCCAGGTAGCAGCATGGAGGTTTATGTTAAACGATCTGCATCTTCAAGAGGAAGCTTTTGATTGAGATGCTAGAGACAACTTGGCATTGTTACTGGGACTGATGCGATCAACGCCAATGGATTACATTGTTTCTGCTGTGAAGCCATTATCTACATTTTATGTAGATAATGTATTATCTATGTTTTATGTGAACAACTATTACAATAATCACATCTCTTTATTTAAGAACTTATCCAATCCAGGGGCATTTTGTAAGCTGTTTCATACTTACAACTATGCAAGTCTCAATTTCAGCCACCACTAGGATTGGACAAATCGGCTTTATATATATTTAATCTTGTGTTTCTAATTTTTTATATGTTTTATAAAAGAAAAAGCACATAGCATTTATTTTTGTATGGAATTGTCCTTCAGTGACGCATTAATATAAGCTTTCTTTAATATATGCATTTTTATAGACACAGTTTCCCTTAATGTAGACATTGTACACTGTTTTATAACTAAGCAATGTGCTATTGAGAAGAAACCCAATTAATCTGTGTATTATAATTTATTAAATGTATACTACCCATCTTCCAATGACTCTGGACAGCTGTTAGTCCAGGAAGTACAAATTAATACGGTTGACATTCTTACTTTACAGTTTGGGGAAGATATTTGTTTCTGGATGTAATATGTTTTTTAATATTTATTTTTTCTTCCATTCAATTGTGTCCAATTCTCAGAGACTCGCTGGACAAGTCCCTGCAGTTTTCTTAGCAAAGTTTTTCAGAAGTGATCTGTATTGGGTCCTTCCTAGGGTTGAGAGAATGACTGGCCCAAGGTAATCCAGCTAGCTGTGTGCTTTAGACGGGAACAGAATTCCTGGTTCCTAGACTGATGTCTTAACCATTATATTAAACTGACTGTTTTAGTAATGTTTAAGTTTATTAGATATGGTAGAGCCACGTCCAAACGCACACAGAAGGGTTTACAGGTAGATCTTTGAATGAGTGGCAGCTGACTTGCAAAGAATTCTAAGTAACAATTTATCATTTTCAGCTACATTATTCTGGTACTCAGAACAGGTTCAGGTTTTAATATGTCATTCTAATTGCACCCATTTCCTTGTGTGTAAGGAAACCCCCTTGACAACTCTCAAGACAGGTGTTTTTAAGCATCTGTAAACCAGAAATCTTTACATTTTAACAACACTCAGGCAGCAAATTCCTTTGACCACCCCATCCTTACATCTTGCCAGAAGCCAAATTAAAATTAGAATTGTGCTCAGCCTCTTTTATTTCCTTTGTGTCTGGCAGGAATGTTTATCTAATTTAAACTGCCCTTGAGGAGAAAGAGTTAAACCTTTCATTAAAAGTGCTGATGATACCTTTGAAGGATAAATATTTCCAAATCACTGTTTTCATTTACCCCAATTTCCCTAACAAAAGATATTTTAAGGAACTTTGCATCTGATTATTTAAATTTCCAGCATTTATTCTGGCTAAATTAACTTTTTCCAGCTTCAAACCTTCAAGTAATAGCTTGAACCTATTGTTATTGAATAACACAGCCACAAAAAGAAAAGATGGAGGCATAATTTTATATAATATTTACTTTGATTATTTTAATTCAGTGTGATTAAGTGTGATATGTTTAAAGTTTTGTACCAATCTTGGAGGTTGTTCAGTATTACTTTCAGTGAAAGAAATCCTGCTGAGCAAAATGTTCAATAACGTGTCTGCATATCTATGGAGATTTTTTAAAAATACATTTTTTTCATTGGATTGTTGTCCCTTTAAAAATGTTTCATCTTTTTATATTTAATAAGTAAAAATTTTAACATAGCATTGAAACTACTTTCAATTGTTAACATGAAAATTCTAGCTTCAAGGAAAAATGAGCTGGTTCATTTATCATCCTCTCAATTCATAATTTTATTTAATAATATTCATTAAATTTGTATGCCACCTGATTTTCAATGATTCTGGGCAGCTCATAATAATCACGGAAGTAGAATAAAAAAAAAAGATAGGAAGTACAATGAAATGGGGGAGTCTCACACTGGAATGGAATGGAATGGAATGGAATAGAATAGAATAGAATAGAATAGAATGGACCTTGGAGGTCTTCTAGTCCAGGGGTCTCCAACCTTTGCAACTTTAAGTCTGAAGGACTTCAGCTCCCAGAATTCACCAGCCAGCAAAGCTGGCTGGAGAATTCTGGGAGCTGAAGTCTTTCAGACTTAAAGTTGCAAAGGTTGGAGACCCCTGTTCTAGTCCAACCCCCTACTCAGGCAAGAAACCCTATACCGTTTCAGACAAATGGTTGTTCAATCTCTTATTAAAAACTTTCATTGTTGGAGAATTCACAACTTCTGGAGTCAAGTTTCCGCTGGTTAATTATTCTAAATGTCAGGAAATTTCACCTTAATTGTAGGTTGCTTCTTTCCTTTACCAAAGGAATGTTGATGGAGAGTCAACACTAAAGTGGGGCCCATCCAGATCTTGGTGGGGAACCTCATGTTAGAGGACAGGATCTATTACAGATAAGGTGTGCTTCTAGAGTCCTCACAGATAACATTGTCTAATCAAAGCAAGATGGAGCACACCAACCATACATTTTGGAAAAAAACTGCTACTGAACTTAAAGCTATTAACTATTAAGGAAATACAGATGTATAGATGTTATAACTGAGATGAAAGGTTTAGATGTGATTGATAGGAGCATCAATGGGAATACAGATGTATAGAGCAGTCAGGAAAGATCTCATGCTAAACTACAAGCCCAGTTAGTAAACATTCATGACAAGCTGCATATAACATGGTCTGTGCACGCGTTTAAGTGTGGCTTACTTCCCAAGGCTGTGCTGAGACTATCGGGGCATCATGGAAGAAAGCTTAGCCTCATAACAATATTTCCTAAATCACAAGATATGAGACAACATGAGTTTAAGATATAGGCCTTTTTGAAAGTTTTCATTTAACTAGCACAGGAGCACTTGTATGTACACACATACATGTTGAATATAAGAAACCTCTATTGCACAACTGGATCCCAAATCATATCCATTCTAGGACAATGTTTTTAGAAGATCAAACATATTTTCCAGAAATTCTCATATCCTACTATGATATGAAAAATATGTTTTCCCAGTTGATTAAGGGTAAGACTGAGACGCTGATTGATTTAAGAGGCAAATTATTACACGACAGACGTTTTAAATCTCTGCTGCTTTTCATGGGTATGGAATTTAAAAAAAAAACTCTTACAGGCATGGGAAAAGTATCTTGAAAAAGACATACTGAAGGTTCAGAAGCGAAAGGAGCAAGTCCTCACAATTCCTATAATAATGCTGCTTGCTCTTACACAAACTACCGGTAAAATTTAAATAACTGCAGCATCCTTCAGCTGCATTTTACTGGGAGGGGTGTGTGTATGCTTTACACATGCTTGCTATTGCGTTATAATAATTTGGCTCAAAGGCAATTTAATTTTTATAAGGATGTTCCCACTATACTTTAAGCTTGCCTATACCATCCATGTTGACTTGACTTACGATTCTGTAATACATATTTTGATCCTTTGGAGGCAGAAGTTGACATTCTGTGGCGACTCTCTGTAAGTAATCAGAAGTTTGCACCCACGCAGTATTTGGATAGTGTTGATGTGTGTTAAGGCCTCATTAACCACAGTTGCACATCCCTTCTTTGCCATTATAATGCAAGTTTGCTATGCAAAAGTGTTCAAAAAGCAATTCTTTTTAGAAAAGAAGCCAGGAGTAATTAATCACAATACAATACAATAGCAGAGTTGGAAGGGACCTTGTAGGTCTTCTAGTCCAACCCCCTGCGTGGGCAGGAACCTTATACCATTTCAAACAAATGGCTATCTAACATCTTTTTAAAGACTTCCAGGGTTGGGGCATTCACAACTGCTGGAGGCAAGCTGTTCCAGAGGTTAATTGTTCTGACTGTCAGGAAATTTCTCCTTAATTCTAAGTTGCTTCTCTCCTTGATTAGTTTCCACCCATTGCTTCTTGTCCTGCCCCCAGGTGCCTTGGAGAATAGTTTGACTCCCTCTTCTTTGTGGCACCCTCTGAGATATCGGAACACTGCTATCATGTCTCCCCTGGTCCTTCTCTTCGTCAAACTAGACATACCCAGCTCCTGCAACCGTTCTTCATATGTTTTAGTCTCCAGTCCCCTAATCATCTTGGTTGCTCTTCTCTGCACTCTTTCCAGAGTCTCCACGTCTTTTCTACATCGTGGCGACCAAAACTGTATGCAGTATTCCAAGTGTGGCCTTACCAAGGCACTATACAGTGGCATTAACACTTCACGTGATCTAGATTCTATCCCTCTGTTTATGCAGCCCAGAACTGTGTTGGCTCTTTTGGCAGCTGCTGCACACTGCTGGCTCATATTTAAATGGTTGTCCACTAGGATTCCAAGATCCCTCTCACAGTTGCTACTATTGAGCAAGGTACCACCTATACTGTACCTGTGCATTTTGTTTTTCTTGCCTAAATGTAGAACCTTACTTTTTTCACAATTGAATTTCATTTTATTAGATAGTGCCCAATGTTCAAGTTTGTCAAGATCTTTCTGTATCTTAAGCCTATCTTCTGGAGTGTTGGCTATTCCTCCCAGCTTGGTGTCGTCTGCAAATTTGATGAGTTCCCCATTTATCCCCTCATCCAAATCGTTGATGAAGATGTTGAAGAGTACTGGGCCTAAAACAGAGCCTTGGGGGACTCCACTGCATACTTCCTTCCATGTAGATGCAGTTCCATTGAGGACTACACGTTGAGTGCGGTTGGTCAGCCAGTTGCGAATCCATTTGGTGGTGGTGCTGTCTAACCCACATTTTTCTACTTTATCTAATAGTAGGTTATGGTCTACTTTATCAAATGCCTAATAATAAGTACTAATAATATTAAGCAGGAAAATAAAACCGACAAAGATCTAGTTTTAATGGTGACCTCTCCAAGATGGGGTTTACAATAGAACCACAAACAGAGAAACAAAAGATTTCTCTTCTGATGCCAGCGGCTTTGGATGAGTAAGAGATAATGGCTTATCTTTCCTACCTTTGGACCTTGGAAGATAAAATCAGCAATATATTCTCAATATGGGAGGTCAGCCAAATGCTAAATGGGGAACACTCACCTATTATATTGAATGCTTTCAGCATGAAAATTGGCTGCAATTTTAAATGCATCAGGCATTCTGTAATTCTTTCAGATAGCAAACATTTCACATTTCTTCTAAATTTTCGTCATGTCCATTTTAAAATATAAAGTGATACAGGTAGTCCTCAACTTACGACCACAATTGAGCCTAACATTGCTGTTGCTAAGTGAAACAGTTGTTAAGTGAATTTTGCCCTATTTTATGAGCTTTCTTGCCACAGTTGTTAAGTGAATCACCTCAGTTGTATAGTCAGCAACATAGCTGTTAAGTGAATCTGGCTTCCGTATTGACTGCTCGTCAGACAAACTTACTGCTTCTTTGTCTTGATATTTGGTATGAATTCATGATCTTTAATGAATTTGGACATTCTCTTCAAATATCTACTCGCTCATGAACTCTTCAAGAATTCAGATAGCAGCCAAAGAAAGTCCCTCTGTGGTGTCTGACTCCATTTCCAGGTGTAAGAATTGAATTATTGAATTTGAAGCAGCTAGAAAATGTATGCTAACTGAGCCATTGTTTCCAAGCAGCTAATTGGATTAGTTATGTCATAAACTGGATGGGTTTGCAAAAAAACTTCTCGATCGCCAGATTGCAACAAGAGACCCCTCCAAAATCACATACATGGGCTGGGTGGCTGTACAAATTAAATAAATACATAAACAAATCTTTCTATAGACTACAGAATCACAGTAGATTGTCAAGTGCATTCTCCCATTTAAAGAAGGAAAGAAAATGCTTTGTGTTAAAGGTAGGCGCTTGTTTGAATGTTTGCATTCATTTGCATTCAGAGATATTGTTCAGAGATATTTTCCTACCTACCCACTGTTATTAGGGTGCTATGTTGAGGATACCTCTAAGGAAACCTGGAGCACTATGTTTATTTTCAAGTATTGGTGCCCATAAACTGAGCATAAAATAATAGCTATATCTAGTAATATTCAGAACTAGCCGTTCCCAGCCACGCATTGCTGTGGCCCAGTCTGGTTAAATGACCAACCAAACTGTGTGTAGAACACCTGCACACACAAACACGTACACACAACCACCGTATAACCCCCAACCTACCTACCTACTCCCTTTCTCCCTCTCTCCCTCTACCTACCTACCTACTGTATTTCTCTCTCTCCCTCTCTATCCTTCCACCTACCAACCTACCTACCTACCAACTGCATTTCTCCCTCCCTCTCTCTATCCCTATAGCTGCCTACCTACCTCTTTCTCCTTGAATCTTATGAACAGAGTATTATGTCATCCTTTATGACATAATACCTGTGGGCCACTGCTCTCTCTGTATCCATCTACCTACTTTTTTTTACAATTTTTTACATTTCCGTTGCGTGTACCTGGCACAGGTGTGACATCTACACAGTCTATATATATCATTGGTGCTGTATTTCAAAGGAACGTTGTGTGAAAATTTGGAAGCGATAGGTGCAGTACTTTCGGAGATTAGTGGTTTTGAACAAACTCTTGTTACATTTTTATTTATATAGATATAATGCCTTTACTCCTGAAAATAGTACAGAGCAGACTGTGACTAGCGTCATTTGTGGATTTGAGTTTGTCATAAGAAATATTCATACCCTTTTTAAAGATGTCAGGATAGAGGCCATCACCCACCTGACGTATTGGACTTCAGAAAAAAACCCTGTAGAAAAAAGAAAACCTTTCTACAACTACTCTTTCCCTACCATACATAATCTACACATTCAAGTTCTCTGCTCTCAAATTGTCTTTGTTTCCTCTAAGCTAAACACTCAAGATTTTCTCTTAAAGTAGAATTGCCCCGTCTTTGTCTTTTTATCATTGTAGTAAGTCTTCTGCAGCTGCAAGAGGTCATATTGAGGTGTTATTGTGGTAGAAATATTCCAGATAAAGACATCGTCTGTTTCTATAAAGGCATTGTGTTGGGGCTCATTCTGAGATGAGGAATAGCATATCAATAAAATGAATGCTAAAAATGACAGGTGGTAATTTTCTTTTAAATTTTCTTTTCTAACCCCAGGATAGAATTTGCTTTTAACAAAAGGCCCCCACACTGAGTTAGTATTTACATTCAACTATCCATCACAGCCCTTATATTCTCTTTTCTTTTCAGTTCCCAGGAGCTCAGAACTCATCAACATATATATACACAGTATGAAGATGTATTTTGTCTCCATGCGCATGACTTTACTTTTCTTCTGTTGCTTATACTGAATGACATTTGCTATTTTAATGCACATTCTCCTATTTTTAAGAATTCCTTTCAGAGTTCCTGGCTTTTGCATTTCGTTTTAACCATTCAAATAGTGTCGACAACCACCACAATACACAGCCCAGATACATAGAAATCTCACTTTATTTCTGGAGTTACATGTTGCTTAAAGCCATAATATCCAGGGTGTCTGATGAACCCTCTCATCCGGGATTAACTTGCTCCTCTTGTTCCAGGAGAAAGGGCCAATTTCAGATCTTGTCAGCCAAAGAATTTCGGCTGGTGGGTCCAGCAGAAGAGCCTTTTCATCTCTTTCCATCATAGGTGAGGATCGTCCCTACAATCCTGACCTTTCAGAAGAGCCTAGAAATGTGCCTCTGCTGTTTGTTGTGGGGCCCCCACAAGTGCCTATTACTTTGAGGATGGCTTCAGGGTAAAGAAGATTCCCATCCATAGGCCATCCCTCCTCTTGATTCTTAGCCTTTAGCTTTTCTATTCATTTTTAAAATTGTTTTAGCATTAAAAAAAACTTATTATACTTTGAGCTGCCCACACACCAGAGGCGATATTCTGCCAATTCGCACCGGTTTGGGCGAATCGGTTTTGGCAGCGTCTCAAGGCTCCACCCACCTATCTAGACGTCATCATGGACCTTCTGCACATGCTGAGAAGGTTCTGTGCAGGCCTAGAAATGCCACAGGAGAGCAAAGTGAGCACGCGGGCATTCCCACTCTCACTACCGAACCAGTAATGAAGAAAATAATATACCCACACACACACTCTCTCTCTCTCTCTTTCTATCCACTGCAGGATGAAGGCCTCTTCCACATGTTACTAACCAATATGGTCCTCCACTTTCTTTTCCCAGTTGGGCCCACAATACTTGCTGATGTTGTAGATTCATCTTGTTTTGGGTCTTTTTCTTGTCTGGGCCAGGAAGAGGAGCTGCCCAGGGGACATACACATGCCAGAAAATGAATTTCCGGTTTCAGCTACTGCCATGCATGTGCACGCATCGATCAGCATGCACACCAGAAACCCGGAAAAGGAACGGGTGACACTGTGCGTGCCAGCCAGGCAACATGACTCCGCATGCCACTTCGGGCACACGTGCCATAGGTCACCATCACGGCTATAAGGCATCAGCTGCAATGAAAATTGTATGTGCCAGAAAAAAAAATAACAGCAATTTTGTTACATCCTTGGAAAAATATGAGTAGTAAAAAATGTGGACAAAATTTTCAGATAAAAATTAAAATACTTTTTAAAAGAATATGTTTTCTACTATTAATTACAGGAACAGAGATGATGCAACAGCAAACATGCTTTAACATTATTTTTAAGAAATAGAAGTGAAATGATCATAGGCCTAAGAAAGGGATAAAGTCAAGATGTTTAGGGAGTGCGGTAAGTACTTTTTAGGGAGGTAGCTCAGTTACAACCTTGGTTAGCAATTCATTTTACTAGAGGAGCTGGGTGATCAAGTTCCTTTGGAAATATACTAAAACATACATTTTGGTGTATGTTTTGATGTACAAAAACATTTCCCCAGCTCATATACTCGTGGTAGGATCAGATGCATGTAAGGCTACAGATAACTATTTAATTGCCACAAACCAGCAGGCAAACACCAGAGCTACTACCTTAACTGACCATCTTGATATACGATCCAACCAGGTACAACTAGAATTTGAAATGCAGTGTATTTGGAAAACATTGGACTGGAGAAGGCTGCATTTATAAACTCTCACATTTTCAAGATTAACTCCTTGGGAAGAAATAAAAAACTAAAATTATAGTGGATTTAAATGTGACTACATATATTAAACAAATAGCATTTCTTACGTAATACTCCTTGCTCTTTAAATGAATGCCAAGCCTGTTTACCTTTGATGTTGGGGTTGGCTTGCATCCATCTATCCCAAGTGTTTTAACTGCATTCTTAAAACATGTTGTATAGGACTGCAGCCAAGGTTTGTTTTTTTAAAATCCATCAATCCAACCAAGCAACCTAGATTTTTAAACTTTGTAATAGCAAGCCAATTCCTTTTGATTTTTCCCCTTTGAGTCCAATTTTTTTTTTTTTATTAAATTTATATCCCGCCCTTCTCCAAACGGACCCAGGGCGGCGCACAGGAATGTTAAAATACATACAAAACATATAAAATTTAAAAAACTTATTCTAGTAAAACCTGTGCTAAAAACCGAATTAAAATCCCAAATTTAAAACTGTCTAATGGTCAATACAGGGGGTTACGCTAGGCCGGCTAGATGGAATAAATGTGTCTTCAGACACTTGCGGAAGAGGCGGAGGTCAGAGATGGTGCGGAGTTCAGGGGGTAGGTCGTTCCAGAGGGCTGGCCCAGCCACAGAGAAGGCTCTCCCCCTGGGTGTCACCAGTCGGCATTGTCCAGCCGACGGCACCCTGAGGAGGCCCTCTCTGTGGGAGCGTATCGGTCTGAGGGATGTATGGGGCAGGAGGCGGTCTCGCATATAACTAGGCCCCGAGCCATGGAGCGCTTTAAAGATGGTCGTCAAGACCTTGAAGCGCACCCGAAAGACCACAGGGAGCCAGTGCAGCTCGCGCAGGATAGGTGTTATGTGGGAGTGTCTAGGCGCTCCCATAATCACCCGCGCGGCTGCGTTCTGGACTAGCTGCAGCTTTCGGGTGCACCTCAAGGGAAGCCCCATGTAGAGAGCATTACAGTAGTCGAGTCGAGAGGTGACGAGTGCTTGAGTGACTGTGCGTAGGGCACCCCGATCCAGTAAGGGGCGCAATTGGCGCATCAAGCGTACCTGATGGAACGCCCCCCTGGCCACGGCTGCCACGTGATCTTCCATAGACAGCCAGGAATCCAGGAGGACACCCAAATTGCGTGCCCTCTCCACGGGGGGCGGTGTTTCGCCCCCAATGGCCAGTGTTGGAATAATCTGGCTGAACCGGGGCGCCGGAAGCCACAGCCACTCAGTCTTGGACGGGTTGAGCCTGAGTTTGTTACCACCCATCCAGATCCGTACGGCCTCCAAACACCGGGACATAACCTCGACGGCATCGTTGGGGTGGTCTGGGGTGGATATGTACAACTGAGTATCATCAGCGTACAGATGATATCCCACCCCAAAACCACGGATGATCTCACCCAGCGGCTTCATATATGTGTTGAATAGTAGGGGCGAGAGGACCGACCCCTGAGGAACCCCACATATGAGGGGCCTCGAGGCCGACCTCTGCCCCCCTGTGAACACATATTGCGACCGACCAGAGAGGTAGGATGAGAACCACCGCAAAACGGTGCCTCCCAACCCCAACCCCCCCAGTCGGCGCAATAGGATACCATGGTCGATGGTATCAAAAGCCGCTGAGAGGTCTAATAGGACTAGGATAGAGGAATGTCCTCTATCCCGCGCCCTCCAGAGATCATCAACCAACGCGACCAATGCCGTCTCGGTGCTGTGCCCGGGTCGGAAGCCGGACTGGCGCGGGTCTAAATAATCAACTTCCTCCAAGTGTCGCGGAAACTGTTGGGCCACCACACTTTCAACAACCTTCACTAGAAAGTGGAGGTTGGAGACAGGACGATAGTTCTCTAATAATGCTGGATCCAGGGACGGCTTCTTGAGGAGGGGCCTCACTACCGCCTCTTTCAAGACGGCAGGCAAGGACCCCTCACTCAAAGATGCGTTGACAATGCCCTGGAGCCAGCCTCGTGTCGTCTCCCAGGATGCCAGTACAAGCCAGGAGGGACACGGGTCCAATAAACATGTGGTAGCCCTAAGCCTCTTTGACAACTTGTCCATATCCTCGGTGGTAACAAAATCAAACTCCTCCCAAGATGGTGTCACAGGATCAGCCTCGGCCCGCTCGACTGGACCACTGTCGATGGAGGGTAACTCGTTCCGAATCCGAGTGATTTTCTCCTGCAGATAAATCCCAAATTCCTCTGCTCGACCCTGTAAAGGGGCTTCCCGCGGCCTCTGTTGAAGGAGGGAGCGGGTCACCCCAAACAGGGCGGCAGGGCGGTTATCTGCGGATGCAATAAGAGTGGCACAATACTCACGTTTGGCCACTCTTAACGCCACTAAGTAAGTCCTAATATGGTCTCTCACTAGTGTTCGGTCGGCTTCGGAGCGAGAAGATCTCCATCTGCTCTCTAGGCGTCTCTTGTGGCGCTTCATCTCCCTAAGCCCCTCGGTGAACCAAGGAGCCCAGGTGGTTCGTCGCCGCAAGAGAGGCCGCAAGGGCGCGACTCGGTCCAAGGCCCCCGTGGCCGCACTTAACCATGCGGCCACTAGGTCCTCAGTCGAGTCGCGGGGCAAGTCCACAGGAATTGGCCCAAGCTCCCTTTGGAACCTTATCGGGTCCATCAGGAGCCTGGGGCGGAACCATATAGGAATGTCCGGTTCCGCCTCCCCGCAGTGAGGTGCGGCGATCGGAAAGTCGAGCTGAAGGAGAGCGTGATCTGTCCATGACAGGGGTGTGATGGCTAGATCCCCTCTTCCCAGATCACTACTCCACTGTCCCGAGATGAAGATTAGATCCAGGGTGTGTCCGCCCTCGTGGGTAGGGCCTACAACTACTTGGGTCAGGTCCATGGCTGTCATGGAAGCCATGAACTCCCGAGCTACCCCAGAGGTTTCGCCTGCTGACGGCAGGTTAAAGTCCCCCATGACTAACAGTCTGGGGGTCTCAACCGCCGCCTCGGCTATCACCTCTAGGAGCTCGGGCAGGGCTGTTGTCATATAGCGAGGAGCCAGGTATACAACTAACACGCCCAACTGCCACCCTAGGCCCCACTTCACAAGGAGGGACTCGCACCCAGTCGTCTGAGGGATCGTGGTCTCCTTTGGCTCAAGACCTTCCCTAACCATAATCGCCACCCCCCCACCCCTCCCTAGGGCCCTAGGCTGATGAAAGACTCGGTATCCTGGTGGGCACATTTCTACGAGGGGATGTCCTCCCTCGTGGCCCAACCAGGTTTCCGTAATACCTACCAGGTCCGGGTCCCCCTCTGACACAAGGTCTCGGATGAGGGGGGCTTTTTGTACCACGGACCAATTATGATTATCATCAGTGGAACATTTTAATTTGATGTCTATCAGTGGTGGGATTCAAAAATTTTTACTACCGGTTCTGTATGTGTGCCTTGGTGGGCATGGCAGGTGAAGGATACTGTAAAATCTCCATTCCCACCCCACTGCAGGGGAAGATTACTGCCAAATTCCCATTTCCTCTAGATCAGCTGAGAATTGGGAGGCAGAGAATAGATGTGGGTGGGGCCAGTCAGAGGTGGTATTTATTGGTTCTCCAAACAACTCAAAATTTCCGCTACCTGTTCTCCAGAATTGGTCAGAAGCTGCTATGTCAAAAGAGTGCTTAGGAACTTGGCCAATTCTAGCTCCTCACCAACACATTAGATAACAGGCGGGGGAGGAAACTTGAGGAAAGAGAGAAAGGGAGGGAGGGAGGAGCTTTGCTTTGTCATATTTGATTAATTATTTGCACGATAGTGACAAGACAAATGTTACTGGTTTCTCAAAATGAAGTTCTTTCCTAGACTGAAAACTAAACTGAGATCAGTTATGTTGAATAGAATATGTCCCTAGTTCATTACAGTTCACATCTAAATATGGAAATTATTTTGCTATCTGCAAATCATTCTCTTTTGTGTTGTGTTTATAATAATAATAATAATAATAATAATAATAATAATAATAATAATAATAATAATAATAATAATAATAATAATAATAATTTTATTTTCCTATACCGCGTCCTCTCTCCAGAGAGACTCGGAGCGGTGCACAGGGAAAAATTAAAACAACATAAAATATATACATAAATAAATACAGTAAAAACAGATTAAATCTAATTGTCCCTGCACTAAAATCCCCATTTTTAAAATTAACATTCCCTAACCCCTGAGGTAGAGACTAACCTAGGCCGGCCAAGCAGAAAAAGTGTGTTTTTAATTTCTGATGGAAGGAGCGGAAGTCCGTAGTTGTTCTAATGTCGGGGGGAAGGTCGTTCCAGAGGGCTGGGCCCGCCACAGAGAAGGCCCTTCCCCTGGGCGTCGCCCACTGACAAAGTCTAGTGGACGGCACCCGGAGAAGTCCCTCTCTGTGGGAGCGAATCTGCCCGGAGGATGTATGTGGCAGGATCCGATCCCGCAGATAGCTAGGTAATCTTCATTTTAGCTATCCGATCCCGCAGATAACTATAGTAATCTTCATTTTTTTCTCTCCAGTAAGTCTATTTGATAGTATTTTTTGTTCTTTTCCCCCTTCATATGCATTTTGCATAATACCCACCATGAAGAAAGAAAAAGTGAATTCTTTATTCATGACTGGAATGGGATATTTTGATTGCTCATAATAAAGGTATTACATTTCTGTGGGGTTTGTATTTTACTTCCACTGTTGAGTTAAATAGTTCCTGCTTTCTATACATACTATGCAATTACAACTGAGTTAATTATGGCTAATTTGCATTTTTTTAATGTGCATAAAACATCATAATTGCATTCTCCCTAGCACACAGCCAGAATTACGTTGAAATTGTACTCTACTAAAAATGCTAGTGGACATTACCATTTCAGATCTGTTATTTGTTTGTTTATTGTGTTTATATGTCCACTCATTTCACAAGAAGAGACCGGGGTCAGCATACAATAATCAATAAAACAACAAATATATTTTAAAAACTATTATAAATATACAAATGTCATTACACAAATTTTAAAATACACAACCCACCAGAGAGGGAGTTAAAGATCAATCACAAGGAGCCAATAAGAATGTCTCAGGTTCCCTGGGACCTCCAGGTCTGGCGACATAACCAGATCTTGAGAGAATTCTGTAATGAAAACAGGGATGGAGCTAACCTAACTTGGGAAGAATGTTCCATAGATTCATCTGCTGGACCCACCAAATATAAGTCCTTGGCAGATGGTAACTGAAACATGCCTTCTATGCAGATCTAATGGGGCAGGTTGATGAAATCAGGGAGAAGTGCTGCTTCAGATAAACCAATCCAGAGTATAAACAGCTTTAAAGGTTAAAACCAGCACCTTAAATTGGACCTGAAAGCAGACTGGCAGCCAATGCAGATTGTGGAACAGAGATGTAATCTCTGTTTTTGCCTGTGCATCTGCATTCTGAATTAATTGAATCGCCAGATACTCTTCAAGGGCAGCTCAATGTAGACCATATTGTAATAGTGCAATCTGGAGGTGACAGGGGATGAGTGACTATGAGCAGATCCTGCCAATACGGGACAGGGAGCAATTGGTGTACAAGATGAAGCTGTGCAAAGCCACAATTGCCATCTGCTGTTCAAGCAGGGAGTAGTGAGTCAAGGAGGACACACACAGCCCCGCGCCCAGATTGCACATTGAGTCTATCTGGGGTAGTGCCACCCCATCCTACACTAAGTATATCATAGTCCTAGAACTCATATGCCCCATAATACTAAACTGCTCAGTCTTGTCAAGGTTAAATTGAAATATTTTGCCCCACATTCAAACCCTGTGGAACCCCACAACCAACTCACTCAAAGAAAAATTAACCACTGTTAAAATCTACTCACATGACACATATATCTCCAGGCTACTTTCATAAGCCAGGAGAGGCTGGATATAAAGCGCAGTCCTAAGAACTCACAATTCTAAGGACCATGTCCACTTCCTTGAGTCCAACAGGTTCAAACCTTCTCAAATAACCAGGCAGGATTCCATCGCAGGAATCTCCTCTGGACCTGCAACAAGACCAAAATCCAATTGCAAGCAAATCTTAGTGATTTTGTCTGAAAGATGCTGACAAATTCCTCCACACATTCCTGCAAGATTCCTCAGGCCCCCTTTACCTAAGAGGGCTCATGTTACTGAAACAGGACTGAAGGGTGGCAATACTTGGACACAATAAGGATGCCACTGCTTCATTGCCCTTACTGCCATAAGGTTGGCTTTAATAGAAGCTCTAATTTGTGTTGGTTAAGTTTGTCCTTGGGACTCAATCTTCAATTTTTTTTTACAAATTATTCTCTTCAATACGCTCCCAGTATCTTATACAGGTAGTCCTCATCTTACAACTACAATTGACCCTGACATTTCTGCTGCTAAGAGAGACATTTGTTAAGCGAGTTTGCCCCATTTTACACCCTTCCTTGCTACAATTGTTAAGTGAATCACTGCAGTTGTTAAGTTAGTAACATAGTTTGTTAAGTGAATCTGGCTTCCCCATTGACTTTGCTTGTCAGAAGACCCCAAAAGATGATTGCATGATCCTTGGGACACTGCAACCACCAATATTAAGAGACAGCTGTCAAGCATCTGAATTTTGATCTCATGAAAAGGGGGATACTGCAACAGTCATAAGTATGAAAAACCATCATTATTTACAGTGCTGTTGTAACATTGAATGGTCACTAAGCTAACTTGTAAATCAGAGACTACCTGTACAAAGAAAATAATGATGGTATCTATGACACAATGCATTGTTCTGTAAGAAAGAAAGTATTCTACATCATAATATTGAGCAGCTAAAGGTAAAGGTAAAAGATCCCCTCACACACATGTGCTAGTCGTTCCCAACTCTAGGGGGGGTGCTCATCTCCATTTCAAAGCCGAAGAGCCAGAGCTGTCCAAAGACGTCTCTGTGGTCATGTGGCTGGCATGACTAAACACCAAAGATGCATGGAACGCTGTTACCTTCTCACCGAGGTTAAGTTAAGTTAAGTTTATTCAAATTTGTATACCGCCCTATCTCCCCAAGGGGACTCAGGGCTGTGCACAGAAATATAAAATATAAAACAATACAGTACAAAACAGTTAAAAATAAATTAAATAAAGGTCTGTGCTAAAATTTAGAGTAGAAAAAGGGTTAAAATCAATAAATTAAAACTATGTCCATTAAAACTAAGCCAAGCTAAGTGGTCCCTATTTTTCTACTTACATTTTTACATGCTTTCGAACTGCAAGCTGGGACAAGTAACTGGAGCTCACTTCGTTACACAGCACTAGGGATTCGAACCGCCAACCTTTCTGTTCGACAAGCTCAGCGTCCTAGCTACTGAGCCACTGTGTCCGTGCTGATGTCTCACAATTCACCAATTGCTGCTTTGTGGGAGACAACTAGTTATTTTTCATGTCTAGATTGTCTTTCTTTTGAATACTTTTTAAAATGTTGTGCATTATTATGACATCTGATGGGGAGGGAAGAGATGGAGGGAGGGGGGGAGGGAGGAAAGAGTGATAATCCTCTTTTTAAGGTTCTAATATACCAATGATGGATATTGCATTCTTTCTTGTGGCAAATACTAACCTTGGGTGGATGGATATTAGAAATTCAGAGGGACCTTCCTTGTCTCCTACCTAGAATTAACTAAAAAAGGGAAACAAAACATACTCTATTTTTTTTTAAGATTAGGGGAAAAGTTTAGAAGCCGCTTAGCAAATTGTGGCGTTAAAAGTACCTAATTACAAAAGTGTAATTAATGTTTTCTATTTCTTTAAATACAAAACTGTGCAGATGAAAAGAGATATGTGGTTTGGCAGATGGCCATTCTTGCTATTAGCGGCTATCCTAATTATACGTTGCCTTATCTGCTGCTTTTGTACTGGTGACAATGATTTAGGATGTAGGGCAAGCAGAACAAAAACAGTAGGGTCAGCTTCTTGGGCTTTTGGACTGCCTGTGACTTCACCAGGCCCAGCAATAAAAATGTTCAAGCAAACTAATGGAAGAACATCTTTGGCACACAAGATTGTCCCTCTGCCCCCCCCCCCCCCAATATATGATGAGTAACGTTTCTTTTTCCTTGCAAGAGACTCAAAGTATCAAAATTATTACCAACATTAACCTAATTTGAATGTTGTTATTCCCATTAGGTTAATATTGGAAAATACAAATGCACACAAATTATAGCACTGGAAAGAGTTTTGTGGATTTGTGGATTTATTGGATTTATATGCCGCCCTTCTCACAAAGGACTCAGGGCGGAGTACAACATAAGAGACATACAGTACAAAAGTTTAAAATATATTAAATTAAAAAATCCAATAAGCAATAAATTAATAGACATTATAAAATAAATTAAAATTGGAATTAAAATTAATACGTTATTTTGTTCAGGCCAGGCAGGCTTGCTGGAAAAGCCAGCTTTTTAGGGCGTGCCGGAAAGAAGGGAGGTCGGGAATTATGCGAAGCTCTGGGGGTATCTCATTCCAAAGGGAAGATGCTCCCACAGAGAAGGCTCTGCCCCTGGGGGTCGCCAGCTGACACTGGCGACCCCCAGTTTTGTTAGATCATCCAATCACATCCTATGTTGAAAGAGGAAAAGCACTCTAATTAATGATGGATAACATTATACATGGAATGAAAAAAAGCAAAGAGCAAGGTATTTTTCCCTCCCTTAAAATATTAGGAGCCCAACATAGCAATGGTGGCTCTTCTAATACCAATCCCATTGAATCACACATTCACAGCATAACTATTAATGCATCCATTTGGAGCTACCACTCACTCTGTTCAACCCAACCCAGGCAAATTTCTGTCCGATGTACAGAGTGGTTTATTTAGAAATGATTAAACGGTCCTTAAATTCCATCTCTACTGATCAGTTGTTTATTTTACTTACTTTGTATAGCATGCACATGCAAGACTGGCTTCCATAGGCGCAGAGGAGAACACAATCTTTTAGAGACAGAAAAGCACTTCTACAACTTGCCGTTTCTACTCCCCAATCCCTCAAGAGAAATCTGGAGCTGATGTGTGATCATTTCTACTGCCACTGGTCTCCAAATGTTTTATGTTCTTTTCCAGCAAGGAAAGTACTACAGTCAGTCAGTGCTTCCTCTCATTTTTAGGTCACATGGTATGTACTCATCTAGTACACCTCTAGCACACAGAGGTGGTATTCAGCAGGTTCTGACCTGTTCTGGAGAACTGGTAGTGAAAATTTTGAGTAGTTTGGAGAACTGGTAAATACCACTTCTAATTGGCCCTGCCCCCCACCTATTCTTTGCCTCCCGTGTTCCAGCTGAACTCCTTTCGAAATGGGGATTTTGCAGTAACCTTCCCCTGGAGTGGGGTAGGAATGGAGATTCTACAGTATCCTTCCCCTGCCATGCCCACCAAGCCACACCCCCCAAGCCATGCCACCCCCCCCAAGCCACCCCCCCCCAGAACTGATAGTAAAAAATTGTGAATCCCATCACTGTTAGCACACATAAAGAAATACCAAAACTGAGTATAAAGTATATCAAACTTAAATTCCGCTTCAAATACATTATAAGATTGTGCCCCTTATATACAGAAGCAGATCCAATTAGCACTTAAGTGTATGTCTACATTGGCAATGCATCCGCCTTGCGAGGTAGGCCAGACAGTGCCGTCGGCTAAACAATGTCGGCTGGCGACCCCCAGGGGGAGAGCCTTCTCTGTGGCAGCTCCCGCCCTCTGGAATGACCTACCCCCTGGACTAAGGACAATCTCAGACCTACATCTCTTCCGTCGGGCCCTGAAGACGCACTTATTTTGCACTGCCGGGCTATCATAATTTTAAAGGGATTTTTTAAATAGTGATTTTAGTTTGGGATTTTTAAATATTGGCCAATTATTTAATATTTCTTTTTCATACTGTTTTTAAACTCTGTATTATCATTTTTATTCTGGCTGTACACCGCCCTGAATCCCGAAAGGGAGAAGGGCGGTATAGAAATCAAATAAAAGTAAAGTAAAGTAAAGACAGGAAGCATGCCCAGATGAACTATCTCTACTTTATTGTAAGGTTACATTAACATAATTTTGTAAGTTTGAAAGTACATTTTGCCCTCCCCAACTTCCCTGCCTGACTTCTTCCAGTCCAAGAAACTAGGGAGTGTCATTAACCCATTAATCATTAATGGCTTAATCCATTAATTAATGGAACAACTTGTCTCCAGAAGTTATGAATGCTCCAACACTGGAAGTTTTAAAGCAGAAATTGGACAACCGTTGTTTGAAATGGTATAGTCCCGAGTCCCGAGAGGGAGAAGGGCAGTATATAAATTAATTAATTAATTAAATAAATAAATAAATAAATAAATAAATAAAAACAACAACAACAACAACAACAATAGGGTTTCCTGCCTGAGCAGGGGGTTGGACTAGAAGACCTCCCACATCCCTTCCAACTCTGTTATTCTGATATGTCTCGGCTTGCAATGATTGTATTGAAGGAATTTTAAGAGTGGAGAGATAGATTTTCTGAAGTTGAGGAGAAACAGGTGTCTTGGCATAAAACTATTGGTATAATTGTCCTATGTACAGAAGCAAGAAGTTAATAGATGCGCACCTCACCTTATTGTGTCTCTTCTGAAACATTTGCCATTTCTTCCGTGGGCTAAGCTACCTCTTATCCCTGCCCTCCCCCCTCCATTCTCCTGGTCATGTTCCCCAAGGTCATTTCTATATAGCATTACAGGAAAAGTGGCCTCCATTTTATCTGAGATCAAGGAACTTGATGGAGAGGTGCTTAGTTGACTGTATGAGACATGCTAGCTCTGCCCTACATCATGTCCTGATGCTCCCTCCACTCATTCCCCCCAACACCTGCCATTTATTTAATGGCATGTCTTTCCAAACAAACTGGCATTTATAGAAGCTTTTTTGCTTTCCCCGTCACAACTTATGACTATAATTGGAACCAGTTTTTTTTTTGTGGCTGAGCAACGCTTAGTCATGCCAATTTTATGACCTTTTTGCAATGGTTGTGAAGTGAATCACTGCAATTCTTAAGCGAATCATAGTCATTAAGCAAATTCGGGTTCCTTGACTTTGCTTGTCAGAAACTGGCTAGGAAAATCCCAGGACACTGCAACTGTTATAAATATCAGTTACCAAATGCCTGAATTTTGATCACATGAGCATGGAGATGCAGCAATGGTTGTTAAGTATAAGGACCACCTGCAAGTCACTTTTCCCAGTGCTGTTGCAACTTGAAATGGCTGCTAAATGAACAGTTGTTAAATTGAGGACTACCCATACTCACTTCCTACAAAGCCCCTCTTAATAACACTTCCAAAGTAACATAGGATCCTCAGGAGTTAAACAGATCTTATTGGACTAAATGGGCTGACAATTGTTTGAATAATAAACTGCAGCAGAAATCAAGCTCACGTTGTCATGGTGGCGTCACATGACATATTAGGACTTTTTCTCCCTTTGCTAAACCAGGTGTAGGTATGGCCAGCGCATGATGCATCTGGCCCATGGGCCGGGAGTTTGACAGTCCTGCTCTAGATATTGCATATCTGTAGTCAGAGGTGGTATTCAGCAGGTTCTGACCAGTTCTGGAGAACTGGTAGTAGAAATTTTGAGTAGTGCGGAGAACCAGTAAATACCACTTCTGACTGGCCCCGCCCCCATCTATTCTCTACCTCCCGAGGCCTAGCTAATTGGGAGGAAATAGGAATTTTGCAGTAGCCTTCCCATGGAGTGGGGAGGGAATGGAGGTTTTACATTATCCTTCCTCTGCCACGCCTACCAAGCCACGCCCACTGAGCCAAGCCAAGCCCACAGAACTGGTAGTAAAAAATATTGAATCCCACCACTGTCTGTAGTGGTGTTTCTTTAATCACTTAATTAGTGGCAAATTTGACCAGCAGTTATTTAGTTTTTTGTGGGGGGGAACACTAGAAAGCAGCTAGAACAACCTTGACTGCATGATTGGATTTGATGATTTATGTGCCCATTACCTTTGCTTCTTATATTTTTGCAGGCAGTTTTATCTCTTTTCAAATTGTCTTCTGTTCCCTGTTTTGTAGAGGAGTATTATTTTGACTTCTTAGAGACAGTGTCAAGTATATTAAGATTTATATCTCCATTATCAGCTGTAATTATTTTACAGATTTAGAAGGGTATTGCAGAGTCAATAGCGAGGGCTTACCAATCTCAGAAAAATGAATTAATCATGAAAACTAGACAGTTTCCTCTGAATGAGAATTGTAAATTGAGCATTTGCTGAGGTAACATCAAGTTAGATGGATGGCCTTTCTCTCTTCAGTGTCATTTTTGACAGTTACTTTGTAAGTTGTTGTCAAATACTGATATTAATTTTTCACAACTGATTATTTTTAGGCCATTTTACATTCCCAGGCAGTAGCCAATCAATGCCATATTCAATTAATATAAAATAGCAGTGGATTGTGTTTTGTTATCTAAAGCCAAAAACGCTGGTAGTATTCTCTCCATTGCCTTAAAAGCGTTGAGGGGAAAGCAATATAGACATTTGAGTGTTCTTCAAGAGATAAAACAGTGCATTTAAAAATGGGCAATGAACTCTATGGAGGCATGGCAGCCACGCAGGCTTAGAATAATGTTAAAAAATGTTTACTCTCATAATATGTGAGAGGCTACTATCCCCTCCAGCAGGCACCCATCGCCTCCAGCAGGGAAGCACAGGAAAAGGCAAATGCTTCAGAAACTTAACACAGCATATAAAATTCTTGTCCTAGTTGGAGGCAGAGAAAATGGAAGGATAATTTCAATAGATTTGTTCAGGAAGATAAATTCTTCATCCAGTTTTAGCAAATGTCAGCAGTAAAAATTCTGCCAGCAGCCTAACTGCCATGTGATGTCATTTATATCAGTGTTTCTCAATCTTGGCCATGTTAAGATAGGTGGATTTCAACTCCCAGAATTTACCAGCCAGCATTTCATTTCGTTTCATTTATTTAGTTTGTCAAACTTGTAAAAGGTAACAGGTATAAGTATAAACATAAATATGAACACAGTAAATGGGTACGGATAAATGGAGACAGTAGGACAAGGGCGGTAGGCATGCTGGTGCACTTATGCACGTCCCTTACAGACCTCTTAGGAATGGGGTGAGGTCAAAAGTTTACCTGCAAGACCGCCTCCTGCTACCAAATACCTCCCACTGTCCAGTTCGCTCCCACAGAGAGGGCCTCCTCAGGGTGCCGTCGGCTAAACAATGCCGGCTGGCGACCCCCAGGGGGAGAGCCTTCTCTGTGGCAGCTCCCGCCCTCTGGAATGATCTACCCCCTGGACTAAGGACAATCTCGGATCTACATCTCTTCCGTCGGGCCCTGAAGACGCACTTATTTTGCGCTGCCGGGCTATCATAATTTTAAAGGGATTTTTAAATAGTGATTTTAGTTTGAGATTTTAAATATTGGCCTATTTTTAATATTTCTTTTTAATACTGTTTTTAAATTTTGTATTATCATTTTTATTCTGGCTGTACACCACCCTGAGTCCCGAAAGGGAGAAGGGCGGTATAGAAATAAAAGTAAAAGTAAAGTAAAGAAAGTTGACAATTAAAATGATGGGGGTTTGTGGATGTAACAACAGAGTCAGGTAGTGCATTGCAGGCATTGACCATTCTGTTGCTGAAGTCGTATTTTCTGCAATCAAGTTTGGAGCGGTTTACCTTGAGTTTGTATCTGCATGCTGCACTTTCCTGCAGTATATTGTCTCAAAATGGACACAGTGCTGACCATTTCAGGGATGAACATAGTAGCTTCTCACAAATAAAAGTCAAATAAATTAACATTACTCTAAGCCTGCGTGACTTTTCTTTTCTTAAAAAGACTTGTATATCAACCTGCTTCCTGTCTCCTTAAATGCACAACTTCATAGTGGAATCCATAGAAGGTACTGATGGGGATGGAGAACATGTAAAGTGATACGTGGATTTTATTTTCTTGTGCTTATCCAGCAGTATTTATGAACAAGATGTAATTTATTAGACATTATGGAATGACTTGAACGAAAATGGAGTGCATAGCTGCTTCTTTTGCCCTCCTTGAAAATAGCACAGATCAATTCTGTCTGATCCTGGCCTTCTTCTGAATTTCTTATATAAGAACAGTCTTTAGCAACAGGACTTACGTATACTACTGAATGAATCAAATTCATCATCTGGGCTCCGTCTATATGAAAATCCAGTGCCACTTTCATTAATCAAAACTATTTGGGATTGGTGAGTTTATTAGTGCCTTATCAAAGGAGACTTCATTTTTTAGCAAACAATTAATACAAATCAATGAAAAAATAGTTTTAGCTGAAAATTAATCGCTTCAGGTAGTCCTTGACTTACAACAGTTTGTTTAATGACCTTTTGAAATGATAACAGCATTGAAAAAGTGACTTAATGACTGTTTTTCACACTGATGACCATTACAGCATCCCCATGGTCCTGTGATTTCTAGGTTTCAATTTTCCATGTGCTATATATGTCATTTCTTTTCAGATCTGTACCACATTATTTTGCAGTCACATTGGCTTCTATTCTTCTTGTTGTTGTTGCTTACAGTGGAATTGTTTTAACTGATTTAACTACGGTAAGTTCTTCAGGAATTCTTACTTATCTTAAACCATCTTTCCCACTAACTATTGCTGCCACAGAATCTTACCATTGTTTTGAGTTTATTAAAATCTGCTTTCTTGAAGTAAAAAATGTAAGTCTTACTGCATTCAGCTAACTTTACCTTAAAATCAAGAACTCTTGTTCTTGATTTTAGTTTCCCACTATTGTTTCTGCTACTTCCAGTTCTCTGAATTTGTCTTCATTATCAGTTAGTATCAAGTCACAGTTAATTGTTATCTTCCACCGTCTGCAAAAACAATGTCAATGAGACAGGTCAGGAATTTCTCAAAAGGACCCCTCTGGCAGAGCTTATTTCTCCAGAGATCATGAGGTAATTAAAGTTCTCATCAAGCTCAAAACATTCAGATATGGCTGCTATCGTTATTTCTTCCGCTTTTACACTTTGGTAGATATGAAAAGTGAAATAAACTTTTTTTTATTGCAAAATGGTGAACATTTGTTAAACGTTGTAAAGAATGCATTTAAATGCCTGGGCTAGGAGTAGGGAATGGCTCCACCTTTGGTCCTTGAAATCTACTTTGGACCAGTCACACCTTTTCTAAGCACTTACTTCACTGGATTGTGCATACATACATGGAGTAATACAAAGAAAGGTGTGATGTATACTGCCTTGAGCCCCTGTACAAAAGGTGGAATATAAATCTAATAAATACATACATTAACATGTACAGGCAGGATATTTTCCTGGTGCTGAGAAAAGATCAAACCTTTTCATATTTATTGACTACTTTACTTTGTTATTTATGCCTTTTTTTGAGATATTGGGCTTTCTTGATAATCTCTTAGTTGTCAGTTCTTTGCAGAGTAAATATTTCTGCTGATGTTGCAGGTGGCTTGGCCTCTTCCCAAAGAGAAATGTAGTTGTGCTGTGCCAGCTGTATGGGAAAAAATGCTAGCAGCATGAAAAAAGAAAATAGTCCAGTCCTAAGGCATTCTACTGTCAATGTGTTTGAGAAAGAATCCCTCTGATTTGCTCACGGTTGTGAAGCAACCTGCCACTTCGATATATAACTGGTCTTTCAAGGAGGGAAAAGCGTTACCCAGAACCATAGTTACTTACCATACCTATTTATTTATAGGATTTATATGGCTGCCTATCTCATACGATGTCGATGACTCTAGGCCAGGGGTCCCCAACCTTTTTGGCACCAGAGACCGGTTTCATGTTAAAAAAATTCCGCGGACTGGTGGCCATGGCTCGGCCGGTGTAGAGGGGGAGCGGGGGAAGGGGGAACAGGCGGTGCATGCGTGCGCGGGGTGTGTGTGAGTCGGCTCACTCACCCCTCTCGGGCCCCCAATGGCGCGAGTGACCGTGCCTGCGCTCTCCCGCCCACAGTGCGCACTCTGCCCCCTCCTCCTCCTCTCCGGCCCTTCCTAAGAGTTGCACCGCTCACTGCGGCCCGGTTCCTATCAAGCCACGGACCGGCACCGGTCTGCGGCCCGGGGGTTGGGGACCCCTGCTCTAGGCCATGAGTGTCAAACTCACAGCATTACATTGTCATCTTGTGACTCAGTGGTGGGTTGTACTTACCGTCATTACCGGTTTGCTGATTGCATGCGTTTGTTCCATTTGCGCACGCATATGTGCAATCCACTTCCTGTGACAACCAGCTGATTGTCGGGGCTCACGCATGCTGTGCGCATGTGCGCAATTTGCCTTTTGCCATAAAAACAGTTATAGAGGGCAGGTGGGCCGGCCAAAAGAACCACCATACTGGTTCGATCTCAGCTACTCCGGGCCATTATTAGTTCGGCCGAACTGGCAGCAACCCACTTCTGACATGATGTTTTGTGACATTTTTCCCCTCCGCAGAGGTGGGATGGGCATGGCCTGTGCATGACACATCCGGGCCCTGGGCCACCAGTTTGACACCCTTATTCTAGGCAATTCACAACAATCCATTAAAAACCCCATCATTAAAAACAAAAGCACCCCACACACACACACACACAGGTGCCAGGCCAATCATCTTTGCTGCTCAACTCTATCCTAGCCCAATATTTGGGGAAAAGTCAGATCTTCACAGTCCTCTGGAAGACTAAAAGGGATAGCTTTATTGTCTCTCGGGCAGGAAGCTGATCCAAAAAGCTCCTTACTAATGTTTGTGTGTGCTTTTCCCACATTTTCGTTAAAAAAACACCAGTTATCATCCATATTGGCATTAGTAGTCTTACTATATTAATAGTCATGAAAATGTAATTATGTAAGTAGCAGCAAATTAGTGTATGCCAAGAACTAAGGAAATCCCAGTGGCCGCTCTTGTAAAGGAGAAGCTGCCTTCTGCTGGAGAAGATGGCTTTCCATAGATTTCCTAAGAGGAATCTTTCCAGATCTTTTGCAATTCACTTCACGCAATGCCTGGCTGGCACCCAGGGCTTAAATGTTGCAAGGGGTGGGGAAGCACTTAATCCTCTTCTCTCTTCCTTGGGAGTCCAATAAGAAATCAAAACTCTAGTTGTGAACAAGCAAGAACACTGTTCCTACATGAGTTTAAAAAAAAGAGTGACAATTTGTAGATCATAATATAAAAGCAGAGGAAAAATTCTAAACAAGGAATTAAGGGTTTTGAAAGGGAGAATTGGTGGTTTTTTGGGGGGGGGATTGCACAACAACTCTAGGTGTGCTAGTAGTTCATCAACTCAGGATTTCATTTTCTCTCATCTCTGGACTGAGCTCCTTGGCACATTGCGTCTTAAAGGCAGAATGGATATTTGAACAAGTCAGGCATTGCTCCTATGTTTCAAAATTGGCAGCAATATTCTCACTTTCCTCCACCTGATCCTTACTTGGATCCATTCTGTCCACCTTGATCTCTTATTTCTCTCTTGCCCTTGAAATCTCCTGCCAGTCTTGATCCTTCCCCAATGGCTATACTAGGCGCTTTCCTCCTGGATAAAAACCTGCTGACCTGTGCCTTTCTCCCTTTTCTCTGTCTCAGGGCTGGGGGTTGCCGACAGAGACTTTTTATTTTTCTCTAACCCCTAACTGCCCCCTTTCCAGTTCATGGAAAACTGGCTCTGCAAAGCACTGTTGGAAAATCTCTTTCCTTTTCATGGGTGGTCTTTCTCTCTCTCTTGTTTTAGACAGAAAAAAAGGCTTCCCAGTTGTGTTTGTTCTTCCTTTATCTCTGTAGGCTATCTGTCTTAGGCTACTTTTCCTCTTGACTTCTTTTTCCCCCAGGCCAAATTTCTGTTCCATTCCTTCCTGTCCCCAGTATATGTATTCTGTAGATGCTTTTATATAACTGCATCTATACTTCCATTTATCTCCTCTTCTGAATTTTCCCCCCTTTCTTCCTATATGTATTTATATGGTCACCCAGCTCAAGCCATGCGGCTCTGGGAGGAATATAAAAGTAAAACACACATATAAATAATTCTTTTAGAATAATAGCACATTAAAGCATACTAAGCAATGGGGATCAGGATTGAAAAAAATCTACATTTCACCCATTGACCCCAAAGCTCAGCTGAGTATCTATTTACCCTAGTATCTCTGGGGATCCTGTTTCTCCTGACTTTTTAAGCTACAGTTAGTTACTAACAACATTTGGAATAAGGATTTAACTTCTTGGTTTCTTCTGGCAAACTGATCAGTCTTCATCAAACTAATTCCTTTAATTATTTCTCAGCCCCAACAGAACCTTCTGTGACACACTTCAACAAAATGAAAGGAATTGTGTATCTTTTGGGGGGCCTTGAAGCCACAGTATATCCCTATTAATGCTTAATAAAATGTAATCTACCTTACTTTTCTCATAAATCACTTCTCCCCACGTCCCCCCCAGTCACGCTCAATTTGTTCCACATTCCGTACTTTCATAATATTCTAGATTTCTATTCCTATACTTGGGGAGGAGACTCCTGTAACCTGAAGCATGATTTTCAATTATTCATCACATTATGCCATCCTTCATTGACAGAAATGTTATACATGAGGGAAAAGAAGCCAAGGCACCACTCTAGGAATATTCATTCCATTGTAGGGCTAGGGTGATTATTCTTTCCATCAAAGAAGAGAAAGGCTAATAAAGAGCTTGAGGGTATCTCATCTATCTTCCATTCTCCGGCTTCAAAGCCAGTTTAAAAATGCATAATTAAGGAGCTTGAGTTCTATAATAGCCTTTACATTTGGTGGAGAGAATTTTGGGGTATTTTTTTTTCTAATAGGAAGACATAAAAGGAATAATAATCTCCCAGTAGCTATACATATTCTTCTGTAATGAGCAAATACAGCGCAAGTTCCATTTCCTTTTAAAACACCATCATGATTAGTATTTTACTTTTAGCAAAGCAGTAATAAATTATTTTATGGTTACAATTTTCGACCTTTAATTGCAGTAATAGGTTGGCCTATTGCTTTACATTGGTCAGGTAAATTATGGCCAATATAAAGGTTCAAGGTCATTTTTTATTGTAGAGAAAGTCATAAACTGGTCATAGGACATATTATAAAACAGTTGCTTTTTGTAAAGGTCTGCCATATTATTTAGATGAATGTCAGAAGCTTTGCCATTTTAAACTATAATTCAAATGAAACAGTGCTAGAACCTGGTAACTTTATAAAAGAAAAGCTCATTGGAAATAAACAATGAATTAAATTTAAAAACCATATTTTTACAGGGAAGGAAGAACTTGCTTAGTTTTGCTTAATTCTTGGGCTTTGGGTCTGAAATATGCATCCTCATGTCTTGTTCTGCATTTATTTGGATCAATATTTGCTCTTTATAGCAGCAGATGTGGAAAATCCTGATTTAGTTGCCAGGTTGTTCAGGCGGAATAGAAGTAAGTTCTGATAGTGAGTCAGCTTTGTTTGTGTAAGCCCTCAGGCTTATGTACACAACCAGAGTCCCATCAGGCCACACTCACGGTTTTCCTCTCCACTTTGGTAGGGCAAGTTAACAAATGGTTTGTCCAGGCAAAGCAGGGATGGATTTTCATGGCAATCCTGCTTTGCGGGTGAACCTCTGCCCCATCTCCTCAAATGTGCATGTGCCTCCCAGGGGTCACGAGTCAGTTTGAGAATTCTTGTACTGGTTAACAGTAAACCACAACAACCCTCTTCCGCTTTTAATGCACCCTACATTTTATTCTTGATACTTATAGCTCTCTTTTTTAAAGTGCTATTTGTCATCAATTACAAAAATATACAATAGCAGAGTTGGAAGGGACCTTGGAGGTCATCTAGTCCAACTCCCTGCCTAGGCAGGAAGCCCTATACCATTTCAGACAAATGGCTATCCAACGTCTTCTTGATGACTTCCAGGGTTGGGGCATTCACAACTTCTGGAGGCAAGCTGTTCCACTGATTAATTGTTCTAACTGTCAGGAAATTTCTCCTCAGTTCTAAGTTGCTTCTCTCCTTGATTAGTTTCCACCCATTGCTTCTTGTTCTGCCCTCAGGTGCTTTGGAGAATAGTTTGACTCCCTCTTCTTTGTGGCGACCCCTGAATTGCTTTTTATTTATGTGAGAATTGGTTATACGTGTTTTTATTAACGGAATTTATTTTTAGCATTGTACCATACACAAGGCAGGTGTGTTTAGTGGAAATTATTATTAAACTTCTAAGGAGATTCTCAGTCATCCAAGGTGTTGTGACAAAGGTGTTTTTTCAAGAGGCAACTGGACTTTCTGATTTTTTCTTTGAAGATGTTTCGCTTCTCCTCCAAAAAGCTTCTTCAGAGCTGTAGAAGAAGAGCTCTTGGAGGAGAAGTGAAACATCTTCAAAGAAAAACCAGAAAGTCCAGTTGCCTCTTGAAAAAACATCTTTGAGACTCTTATTAAACTTTTTTCTTGATTAAAAATGCAATGGATGGCAAATGAATTTCATAATAAATATATAAATAAAATTAAAATAAGGTACTATTCAAATCTACCATTTTAACTATGGTTTAATTTTCTTGATATTAAATGAAAAATAAAAGAATTTTCAAGGCAGCTTGTATATGTAGTAACAAAGTTTGTGTGTGTGTGTTTCCCAAAACTCATGACCACCTAAGTCAGGGGTGTCCAAACTTGGGAACTTTAAGACTTGTGGACTTCAACTCCCAGAATTCCCCAGCCAGCATGGCTGGCTGGGGAATTCTGGGAGTTGAAGTCCACAAGTCTTAAAGTTCCCAAGTTTGGACACCCCTGACCTAAGTTCTCTTGGAACCATTGGAAAGATTTTGACGTTCTCATGCAAAATTGTTCCATGAGATTTGTTTTTAGATTACTTTTATTTTTTAAATAAGATTAGTTCCCATGCTATTATAGAAAGTTATGTAATAACATTTAGTGTCTGGAAAGGTTGCGGATTCCTCCTCTTAATTAGTAGTGTAGTGAAAGATGCTATTGTCTTTTCACTACTGAAGTTCATTTGAAATTATTTCTCCATATGGAGTTGAGAGACAGGTATCATCTTCTCTTTCCCCTTAGGTAGCAAGATAAAACTATAGTATAAAAGTTTAAAAGATGAAAACAATAAATAATTAAATAATAATAATTAAAATCAACAAGAAATAAATAAGATAGTGGGGGGATATACAACAGAGTGGAGCGAGTTCTTTTATTTAATCCATTAAACACCTTCAGGGTGACACACCATTATGAGCTAATGTCTACTTCATAACTGCATATAGTACATACATAGCTTGCTAACATTTATTTGTTATTCTGGCTATGAGCTAAGTATAGTCATATCAAATGCCTTTTCAATTTTTAAGCATGCTCTCATTCTATATCAGTGATGGCTAATCTTTTTGTTGTCATGTGCCAAAAATGCGTGCATGCAAGTGCTGTCATGCACGTGCAACCCCACCCCTCTGCATGTGCACGCAACCCATCACACTAGCAGACCTCCCTGCAGCCTCCTGGGACCAAAAATGGGGCACGGAGGTGCACTGCATCCCCGTGCAGCCCATTTTGGGCCTAGCAGGCCCCCCGGAAGCCTCCTGGGACAAAAGATGGTGCATGGGGGGAGCACCACCCGCATGCTCTCCCACCCATGAATGCACAGGATCCCCGTATGTGTGCATATCTCCTGCATGTGTAAGGTGACCAGACGTCCCGCTTTTGGCAAGACAGTCCCGCTTTTCAAGAACTTGCCCCACGTCCCGTGGCCTCTTAACAATGTCCCGATTTTGGGGGCCCGGCGGGGGGTGGGGGGTGGGCGCTCTGCACGCACTCAGAGACGTGGGCAGGAAGCAGCGGCCGGAGCGGGCTGGCGGGCAGGTGGAAGGGGAGGGCCGGCGAGGGAGGAGCCAGGCAGGCAGCAGGCGGTGGCGGAGGAGGAGAGCTGTGCCCGGTGGGGCTGCAGCCGGAGCCCGTGCAGCCCTGAACTTTGCACCGCCACCACCACGATGCGCTAAGAGCGGCCGGCCGGAAGCCCCACCGCCGCCCACCTGCCTGTCCCGCCATGGGCTCTCCTCCTCCGCCGCCGCCTGCTGCCTGCCTGGCTCCTCCCTCGCCGGCCCTCCCCTTCCACCTGCCCACCAGCCTGCTCTGGCTGCCGCTTCCTGCCCATGCCCCATGCCTCTGAGCACGTGCAGAGCACCGGTGGCTGCCCCACCCTGCTCCACTGCCCCACCAGACGCCTACACCTGCAGGTGCCCTGCTTGGGGGGGAGGGAGGAAGTCAGCCTGCACACACCCCCAACAGACGCCCTCCGGCCAGCGAGGGAAGCGGGCGGTGAGGCAGCCTCTGCGGCGGCTGCGGAGCCAGGAAAGGCCGCTGCCCATCCCCGGTCGATAGTGTCCCGCTTTAGTAAATTTAAAATCTGGTCACCTTATGCATGTGTCCCCCTGCGCATGCATGGCAGAGACCTGAAAATCAGCTGGCCGGTGAGAGACCGGTGCGCATGTGCGGTGGAGCTGAGCTGTGGCGACGGTTTGCATGCCCACAGAAAGGGCTCCACATGCCACCAATGACACGTGTGCATAGATTCGCCATCACAAATCTATGTTATGAGATTGGCCTGTAAATGCTACCGAAAAGCATTGCAAGAAGCAAAACACATGTATATATTTATACATTTAGGCATTTATACATTCCATTTCTCAAAATTATTGAGGTTGGTATATGTGGGATTCTCAGTCAAAACTTAGATTCAGAGATGGAACTCCTCCAAAGGCTTCTGTTCATTACTGTGGTCTGAACAGCTGCATACTAATTCTGCATATTTCCAATCCTGTGCTGCTTCTTGTCAGCAAGTATTATTAGCACCACTATTGTAATAAAAGACTTTTTCCTCTTTATTTACTTTCTACAGTTTCGTCTACACAAAAATAAGCCTTGTCACTGGAAGAGCACAGGGAGTAAGAAGTAGTAAGCAAAGAAAAATTGAAGACAGGCATTTAAATAAATTTCATTTATGCCATATAACATTTACTGTATGCCACTGTGAGTCACTTGCTTGTGAGAGGGGTGGCTTTAGTTATTAGATAAATAACTAAATAGCAATTAGCACACTATTATTGATTCCCAATATTGCTGTTTTATGGTGTTTTTAACTTTATTGTGTACCACTTTGAGTTGCTTGTGCTTAGGCAGCCTTATATATCAAAATAAATAATTTCTCCATTTTGTTTTCCTTCCTTACAAACCATCTTTGCTTTCCCCAAAGCAATTCATTTTATTTTTTAAATCTCTCAGGATTGAATCAACTCTTATCAAATCACAACTTTCCTGTTCTTCCTTTTCCAGGGATTCCTATGGGTTCTAGGGAGTTTAATAAAAGGCAAAATAAACAGCAACACCTTTTGATTTTTTTGTTTCATATATTTAAAAAAAATACATCAAAGTAGGCAAGCATTCAAATTTATCACATTCTTTATTACGAGTTAGTAAAGATTATTTACTGTTGGAGAAGGCAAGGTCATTGCTACTTTTCTTTTCCTATACCCTTTTAATCAGCTTGAAATAAAAAAGTATTAAAAGGTATTGCAGCTGAACATATGTTTCTATACTCCTCAACATCCGAGCCTACATATTTGCAAGTCGTAATGTTTCCCTAACGTATAGGTGCATGTTACTCTCTATTTATGTCCTATTTTCAGCTGTGAGCCAGTTAGGAGGAAAAGCCTTTAGCGTATAACTGATTAAGGTTTTGACGATTTCAGACAGCACAAGTGGGGACTAATTAACTAATTAAGGTCAGAGTGGAGCTTGTTAATTTGCGGTTAGCAGGTATTAGGGAAACACTGCACAGCAGAGACAAGCTGTTCAGGAATAAAGATCTTGTTAGATACTCAAAAAACTGAACAATATTTGATTTTAAGGCTATGCCTGTCAGATGATGACAAAAAGGAAAACGCCTCCCCCTCTTTTGCCAGACATATGGTAACCCTGGTAAAATAAAAAAAATGAAGGTGTATACAAAAGACAAGGAAGATATGACAAATGGGCTTGGCTATAAGAAAAGCCAACCAACCACATGAAAAAAACTTCAATATCAATCCCAGGAGACCTGGGCCAACAACCTCTGCATTGCTCCCAAGGCAGTAGAATGACATGAGTCAAACATTAAGACATGTACTGGTGCTAGATGATGAGATCCTTCAAATCCATCCACTACTCCCCCATCAAGGCTGAAAAGCACTTCTCTGCTGCTTTTCTGCAACTGTGAAAGAATGCTGACTTTGGTGTGTAGATCTGGAGGGCACAATGTGGCTTGCATGATCCTGACCTTTGTAGGTATATAGACATCACAACAGTGATGGGTTATGACCGGTACATCCCAGTACAGCTATACTGGTGCCTGCTGGGAGCACTAAGTACCATTCCAGTACGGTGCTCTGGAGGGCCCACCTGCCTGCCCACACTTTTCTGTATTTGAGCTGTTCGGGGCTTCTGCACATGCGCATGGAGTGTATGGTGCCTGCATGACACTCCACCAAGCAGCTGGAGCATCGCAGGCGGTAAATATGCATGTGCACGTTGCACATGTGTGTGTGTGTGCTGCGCGTGTTCATGTGGTGGATGCCTGGCGCCATTGCATCGTACTGGTTGCATTGTGATCCAGAACCCACCATTGCATCACAACATCTGAATATGTTTTCCAAGGACTGGAATGGACTAAATAAGCTGTGACGCCCTGATATAATCTTCTAATATAAAATAGACTGGAATAGGCACAACACTATACAAAATAATGGAATTAATATTCCAAACCAATATTGCTAAGTACTTGCTATAACTCAACAAACAACAGAATCGCCTCCATTAGATTTAATGGATGATCCAGTGAATACACTGTATATAAGCCTATGACCTAAGAATGCATGTAGTGGTAAAATGAATAAATACAATGTGAGTGGAGAAGACTTCTTGTGTCAAATATATGAATTAAACCTAAAAGGAATTAAAGGGTAAGTATGCTATCAAGATTTGTTTTAAAAGGAATGCATTCAAAATATAAGATCAACCTAAAGAACGGAATGAGTAAAGTTAATTTATTGAAAGAAAACCTGAAGAGTTAATGGCAATCAATGTGAAAACCAAAAGAGGAAAAAAATCTTTTCTAAACCAGGGACGTCAAACTTGATTTCATTGAGGGCAGCATCAGGGTTGTGTTTGACCTTGGAGGGCTGGGGGGAGGGGCACACGTGCCCTTGGTGGGTGTGGCCATAGTGGGCATGCCAGCTTACACCACTCATATCGGGAGCACCTGTGGTGGCTAAGTGCTAAGGCAGGACTACTCTGAGACCCTCACTCACTCTCATTATAATCCCCTTCCTTCCTTCTCTTCTTTTTCCTTCCCTCTTCATTCTCCTTTCTTCTTCCTTGCCCTCTTTCCTTCTTTTTCTTTCCTTGCTCTCTTCCCATCCTTCCTTCTTTTTCTTTGTCTTTCCTCTTTCACTTTTTCTTTCCTGTCCCTTCTTGCATGCTCAAATGCAAAAGGCGAAACATTTCTCCTTTTGTTTTGTTTTTAGTTTGTTTTCACAGACCTCTGCCAGTGAAAACAGAGCTTGGGGGTCATGTGTGGCCTCTCCAAGCTCCATTTTCACTGCCAGAGGGCTGCAGGAGGCCATCATGTCCGAAAACAGGGCATGGGGGGTGCGTGTGTGGACCCCCCCCCCCCCGAGCTCCATTTTTGCTGGCAGAGGCACCGCAGGCCGGTCCTTTGCTGTTTCCAGGTTAGCCCCATGGACCAGATTTAAGCACCCCATGGATCTGATCCAGCCTGCAGGCCTTGAGTTTGACCAGGCAAGATAGAAATTGAATGAATGAGTGATGGGAAAAGGGGAAGGAAGGAATTTCTCCATTAAAAATAATTATAACTGTCCAATCTTCTGAAATGGCACGGAGGTACATAGTCAATGCTTCCCCCCTCATCTTCTGAGCTGCAGGCCCTCTATTCACGTCACAAATTCCATGCAGAACATTATAAAAAAATTAATAATCCATCAAGCACATCTATTCACAGCTTAGCTCTGCAGAGAGAAGGAATATGTGAGGGGTAGGCAATTGAGTTTATATTTTAGTGCATGTTTTAACCTCCAAACACAAATGAGTCATTGTCCTGGTTAGACATTTTTGCTCTATAATAAGAACTGGGCTAGCTATTTTTGACTACGCAGTTATAGCTTGTCTTTGAACATCACAAGCTACTCTTGGGACTTTTTGCTATTGCACTGAAGAAACAGAAGATACATCAAGCATATAAAAGATAGGCCTAAATAAGTAGAATAACCTGAAAAGCAAAGAGAGCCTTCACAGCTGCGGGCAGTTGGGCTATTTCAGGTACAAGTTTTGCAAATGTCACTGAAATACACGTAGCCCTCATCTGGTGACTGCCTCGTTTAGCAACCGTTCCCAGTTAAACAGTGATGTTAACATAACTTTACGAATAATCCTTGCATTTGTGACCTTGGCAAGGAAATCTGAGGTAAGATCACAAGCACAGTTGCGGTTTCACTTAATGATCACGTTGTGGGTCCCAATTGTGGCCTATAAATAAGGATTACCTATGTTAGGTAATCCGCCCTGGGTCCTCTGTGGAGAAGGGCGGGGTATAAATTTAAATAAATAAAAAATAAATAAATAAATATGTCTGGGTTCAAGCATCATATTCAATCACAGATTGAGCACGGTTTTTTAATAAATCACAACAACGGAAGTCACATATAATTCACCATAAACTACAATGTACAAACTACGTTGGTTTCATATAACCTACTAACTTAAAACCGATCAAGCAATAACTTAAGCCATATCTCTGCTTAACATTTCAACCATTCTGTTCCTGTGCTCATAGATGACTTAATTCCGAAATGGCTATCCAAATCAACACTCTGTTAGCAGTTTTTGAGATATTCGATTGGGTGCACTGCTGGACTTAAATAAAGGCCTAAGGAGAGAGAAAAATCTGGGAAAGTAAATAGTAAATAAAATTAAGCATTTCTGCCAGGTTAAATCAGTAAACTTCCATTTAATTCAAACGTTACAACTGCTACACTATTACAAAATTATTGGAAAAGGTAGCTCTAAACATGAAGGACATGACGTAAGCATTGATTCCCTTGAAGAGGTCTTCCTTCCTCTATAAAGCAGTCAATGAGTTGCAATGGGGTTAGCCTGCAACACCCTGAAGTATGCTATTTGAAATGCAAAGCAGTCTTGAAATGACATGCTCTGGAAACAAGTACTTCAGAAATGGAGCAGAAAAATAAGGCCTGGGGTTATTTTGACAGTTAATGGGGGGATTAATAGGGGGCAGTGACATCTATTTCTGTCCTCGAGAAACTGTTGCTGATCCATTCTGGCACTGGGGCAATAAGGCAGTGCTGATAAGTTCTTAGTGTGATGTATAAACCCAATATTCTTCTATTCTTAAAGGTTAAAATATTATTATTTCACATGTCTTATAGTAAAAACCAAACAGGGTGGTGCCTTTTATATGGCTTTAGATGATCCTCAAAGAGACATCTGGAAAGATATTTCGTAGCTTCATGTATCCAGGAAAAATATTTATTTTTCTAAGTTATTTTACTGCTTTGGAAAAAAGGGGTATATGGGACTGAAAAGACCAGCAGAAGGAGGAAAAAAATGAAGCAGAGAAAATACTGCTGTTGTGAGGTTGAGTTTTGGCAAGGATAAATGTGTCCTAGCTCCCAAACTATCCTCCCTGCTCAGGAATGAGAAAACAAAATCACGCATAAGTTAAACATAGAATCTGCCTGTCGGCTTCTCTGAATGTTTTTAGATGAGAAACTAAACTGATACCATAAGGTAAAGGTAAATTTTCCCTTCGCACATATGTGCTAATAGTTCCAGATTGAACGGGGTGGTGCTCATCTCTGTCTCAAAGCCGAAGAACCAGCGCTGTCCGAAGATGTCTCTGTGGTCATATTACCTTCCCACCAAAGCCAGTTCCTATTTTTCTACTTGCATTTTTACATGCTTTCAAACTGCTAGGTTGGCAGAAGCTGGGACAAGTAATGGGAGCTCACTCTGCTATGCAGCGCTAAGGATTTGAACCGCCAAACTGCTGACCTTTCTAATTGACAAGCTCAGCATCTTAGCCACTGAGCCACCAAGTCCCTTATAACTGATACCATATATAGGTTTAAAATTATGGAATAGAAAGCACTCAAAATATATTTTGCAAATTTTCTGCTTTTGGTGTTCCTCCATGTTTGCTGTAGGCAGGGAGAAAAAAGGAATAATTATTGATCAATAGTTTTAAAAAATGCCCTCAACCTGGCTGTTTGATGTCAGTTCCACCATCTTTTTAATGATCCTCTCCTCCATTGTATCTGAGTGTATATTCATCCTGACAAAAAATACTTCCCCAAATCCCTCCACGATAAGAAAAAAAAAATCCTTGCTAAGAGTGCCATCCGCAGCATATATTGGTCTTCTATAAACACAACAGAAGCCTTTTTGAACCCAGGTAGCTGCTTCAGTAAACAGTAAGTAGATGGAATCCTGCACATTGGGTGAAAACTCAGAATGTAGAAATGTGGAGAGAAAGGATTAATGTGGAAATATAACTCTTTGGAGAACATCAGAAGAGAAGAGATATCGGTTGTGTGTGCTCCAACACTGGAGGTTTTAAAGCAGGGGTCTCCAATCTTTGCAACTTTAAGTCTGAAGGACTTCAGCTCCCAGAATTCTCCAGCCAGCTTTGCTGGCTGGAGAATTCTAGGAGCTGAAGTCTTTCAGACTTAAAGTTGCCAAGGTTGGAGATTCCTGTTTTAAAGAAGAGATTAGACAACCATTAGTTCTGTCTTAAATGACATAGAACTGTGATGGCGAACCTATGGTATGCGTGCCACAGGTGGCACGTGGAGCCATTTGTCAGAGGATGCAAGGTGCTGCCCTGTCAGCTCCAACGCGCATGCGCCATTCTGGAACAGACATCCGGTTGGGCCATTTTTCTTCCTCCGGAGGCTTCAGAAGGCTTCCCTCCGGGGGGAGCAAGAAGGCCCATTTTCATCCTCCCCAGGCTCCCGGAAAGCCTCTGGTGCCTGGGGAGGGTGAAAAACAGGACCATCATGCACCAAAAGTGGGGGAAGATGGGGATTGCATGCACAGGCAAGAGGGTGGGGGCTCACACACACATGTGTAAGGGGGGCGCATGCAAGGAATTATGGGTGTGGGCACACGACCCCCACTGCACTCCCCCCGCTTTTGGCACGCGATGGGGAAAAGGTTAGGCATCACAGGTATAGAATTTCCTGCTTGAGCTGGGGGTTGGACTCGAACAGTGATGGCAAACCTTTTTTGGCTCGTGTGCCAAAAGCGGGGGGAGCGCAGGGGGGTCGTGCGCGGACATGCCACACCCATAATGCTTTGTGCATGATCAGCACTCACCCCCATTTTTGGCATGCTTTTTTCACCCTCCCCAGCTCCAGAGGCTTTATAGGAGCCTGGGGAGGGCAAAAAATGGCCTCATCAGCTGGCCAGTGCACCAATGTGCGCTGGTCAGCTGGCAAGGCAACACCTCGCATGCCCTGACAAATGGCTCCCAAGCCACCTGTGGTACGCGTGCCATAGGTTCGCCATCACGGGACTAGAAGATCTCCAAGGTCCCTTCCAACTCTGTTATTTTGACAAGTCTCAGCTTGCAATGATTGTAAGGTTTCAAGTTTCAAGGTTGGAGAGATGGATTTGCTGAAATTGAGGAGAAACATGTATCTTAGCATAAAAGTATTGGAATAATTGTCTTCTGATACAGTAACAAGAAATTAATAGATGCACACCTCCTGGTAGTTCTGAGTCCGGAAAAAAAAACATTTTAAAAGTTCTCCGATTTCTGATTTTTCTTTCCAAAGTTAATACAAATAGAGCCAAAGATGATGATGGCAACAATAACCATTTCACAGAACTTGAATCACAGCTAGTGTTGGGAAATTATTACCTTTTTGTAGGTTTGGTTGGTCATGTGTGTTTGATCTTTCTGAGAGAGGCAGATGGACAGATAAATGCACTTAATTGTACTGGAAGCTCATTGAACTACAAATCAGTTTTATTCAGGAAAAGGCCATGAATGGTCCTAATATTTATGTCATTTGTAATTTTCTTGTTTATTTTTCAATTGTACACTTCTGGTTGTGTATATATGTATGTATACATGTGTATAATCGTTTGCAACTGATTGATGCTGATTTTGTGTTCAAGTGTGCTCCAATTGTTTTTGGGAGTGCTTCCAAGGTGCTTCTTACTATTGGAACTATCTTTCCTTACTTTTGCCACAGTCATTCTATTTCTATTTGCAGGCCTTTGCGTTTTGTTATGTTCTTCAGTTCTTTCTCTTCTCTTCTGCTGTCTGCAGGTACTGCCACATCCACTGTCCAGACTTTTTTTTGGTCTTAAGAATTAACAATTCTTAAGAATAAGAATTAACAGTTTAAGTCTGAACATTATATGATAGGTGTTATGTGTGGTAAGTGCTTGTCCCAGATGAAGACAGCTTCTTATTTTCTATTACTTTGTCAATTTTATATTATTATTGTTAGTTAGCAGAATCTTAAAACAACAACTGCTTAGCCTGCTCAATGCATTGCTTAATATGCAATCTTCCTGCTAACCAGGACTTGCCCTAATTTGACCCCAGTATATCCAGTTACTCGAACCAGCAGGTTTCCCTGCCAGGGATTCTGTTTGATGTTAATCCGTAACTGAGGTGTGCTGTTTCAATATTAGTTCCAATTTCTTCAGTGTGGCTCTGTATCTCAGGGCTGCTGCACCTTCCTTTATATCGCAGGGGGAATATCCTTCTTATGGTCACACGCAATTACCTCTGAAGCAGTTACACCCTATAAACCAATGCTGCGGTCTACAACTCCCGAGAACACAATGCTGCTGTTCTTAATTCCTCCAGAGATTCTTTTGCTTTGGAACCTCATCAGTTAATCTGGGCCAGCTGGATATCATTCTCTTCTATCTTTGTATCTGCTTTATGGAAGTTATGGCAAAGATTAGCCAAAAAAGTTGGCAAATCATTCTGTTCCAAATTTGCCAAGTTGCACTAAGTATCTATCAATTGCACAGAGTTTGCTAGTATTAGGCAGGAGATATTAAGATTGCTTTCTTCCGAATGTCCATTTAAAGCCCGGAAATATCTTTTGACCTTATGTACAGTATATGCAAAACCTACAGATTAATGAATAGAATTGTTCCATCCTTCTCCCAAACCACGAGGAGAGGGATTAGACATTCATCTAAGCAGCTCAAGGTGTTCAGCCAATTGGGTGGTGTGTGGCAGTGATGGCACGGGGGGGGGGGGTGATGACCAAGGGGGCAGCATGCAATACGATTGGTGACAGGCTGGGGGATAGGGCAAGAGCTGCGGTGGTCAGGAGCTGCTGGCATTGGGGGGTGGATGAACAGTGATGGTGCACAGCTGCTGGTGTTGGGAGCAAATGGTGATGGGGCATGGCTGGTGGCATTGCAGGGAGGATGGACAGTGATGATACACAGCGGGGGCGGGGGACAAGCCAAACTGCACATTCGGTGTCAGACTGGCAGGATCAGGTGTGGGATTGGGGGGGGGATGCAGCAATCAAACTGCCCATTCGGTATCAGATCAGAATCCAGGTTCAAAGGCAACTGCAGGGGGAGGGGTCAAAATGGGAAGCCCCCACCCACTGCTGCCTGCCTATGGAGAATGGCCAGGGGAGGCCAGCGGAGGAGGAAAGCTGGTTGTAAATTGGCTAAAGCAGGTGGCTGGGAGCAAGGGGGAGTGGCCTAAATGTCCCAGACCCTGTTCTCACTGTCAGGAAATTTCTCCTTAGTTCTAGATTGCTTCTCTCCTTGATTAG
This sequence comes from Rhabdophis nuchalis, assembly GCA_039707465.1. NCBI lineage: Eukaryota > Metazoa > Chordata > Lepidosauria > Squamata > Natricidae > Rhabdophis > Rhabdophis nuchalis. Next base: position 58,968,025 of record CM077643.1, on the reverse strand, counting down.
TTTCCATCCATTGCTTCTTGTCCTGCCTTAAGGTACTATGGAAAATAAGTTGACCCCCTCTTCTTTGGCCAGTCCCACTGCAATCATGTCACCCCTAGTCCTTCTTTTCACTAAACTAGACATACCCAGTTTCCTGCAATCCATATGCTTTAGCCTCCAGCAGGGATGGGTTCCAGCTTCTGTTACTGCTAGTTCACTCAGGGACGTGCTTCGTGTTTGCTTGATGTGTGCTATGCATGTATGTACAGTAGTAAAAAATTCCTTCTGCGCATGTGCAGAAGCAAAAAACAAGATGGTGATGCCTATGGAGGCTCCAATAGAACCGGTTCAGGGGCATGGCCAGCCAAGTTACTACCTACTCAGCCTAACCGGTCCGAATCGGTAGGAACCCACCTCTGGTCTCCAGCCTCCTAATCATCTTCGTTGATCTTCACTGAACTCTTTCTAGAGTCTTAACATTTCTTTCTTTCCTTTAATCATTTGGCACTTTACTAATGTTTCAGAATTTCTAAAAGATTATTGGTTCAATCAGACCATCAGTTAGTTCCTTCAGCACTTTTGGATGCAATCCATCTGGCTGTGAAAATTTAAACTCATTCAAAGAAAAGTAGTATTCCCAGAACATAGAAATATACAGAAAATATATCAGTCTAGTTCAATCCTGTTCCTTCATCCTCTCCTTCATTATTTCCTGGAAGAACACATAATTTCTTATTGAAGGTGGAATTGAAATGAGAATTGTGTTGCCATTTCTTTGCATTTTTTATCTAGATCCAGTCGCAATTATGGAGAAAATATAGTCAAGAAGACAAAGGAAAGAGCCAGCCAGCGGAAACTACAGTATGTAAATTGTTGGATTATTTCTATAACGTCAATGTTATGTATTATACAAAGTTCAAGAGGGCAGATGCTCTTCCATGAATTGAATTTTTTTCAGAGAAATATGGCTTGTTAATTTGATGAGCCATTTATCTAAGTGGTTCCTCCATGTCCATTTTCCTTGTGAAAGTCAAAGAGGCAGCTGTCTTGTTCATCACACAAATTAATCCTTCTAAATTCAAATGTATATATAGCAGCTGTAAGTGCTATATAAAATCATAAGGGGAAAACCAGAACTCTTTGAGTATAGCTTGTATTTATGCTTTGTTTCATGGACAATGTAATAATATTGTACCACAGACTAAGCAATGATTTCTATATAAAAATGCTGCTATATCTCATAGATGATTAATTTATTTTTTTCAAAGACAAATTAATTTTTATTCTATGGACCTCATTTTACTTGCTGCAAATTCACCCGTTTAGTTTCCATTAAATATTTTGTAATCGCATCAAGTGACTTGCAAGAGAGATGTCTTGCTTTTGTTCCTATTTTGTCTATTTGAACTGGCAAAAGCGAAATCCCTCTACTGAATAGTTTGATCTGAGAAGAGATAAGTTTTACGTAAGCATGGCTACTGTTCTGTCTTATTCTTAAATAACTTGGTCTTGTAAAGCAGGGATCTCCAACCTTTGCAACTTTAAGTCTGAAGGACTTCAGCTCCCAGAATTCTCCAGCCAGCAAAGCTGGCTGGAGAATTCTGGGAGCTGAAGTCCTTCAGACTTAAAGTTGCAAAGGTTGGAGATCCCTGTTGTAAAGCAAAGCAGAAATCGATTCCTCCTTTCATAGACACCCCTATTTCATTTCATCCCATACCCCATCCACTTACTTATTTAGCACTAAGAAAGCTCTCTTTTCTACATCTCATGGAATATCTATTATTCCTTTAAACACTTAAACAAATTATTCAAAACATGAAGTATGAGCAGAGCCCCTGAGAAATTGTCTTTATTTTATGGTATGAGAGTGATGTTTACCTGAGATTCTATATAGCAGGGGTCCCCAACCCCCGGTCCGTGGACCGGTGCCGGTCTGTGGCTTGATAGGAACCGGTCCGCAGAGCTGGAGAGGAGGAGGAGGGGGCAGCCCCCTGGGCAGAACGCGCACCAATGCGGGAGAGCGCAGGCGCGGCCGTTCACACTGTTGGAGGCCCTAGAGGGCCGAGTGAGCCGACTCCCCCCCCCCCGCGTGCACATGTGCCACCTGTTCCCCCTCCCCCCTGCTCCTCCTCTACGCCAGCCGGTCCGCAGAATTTTTTTAAAATGAAACCGGTCCCTGGTACAAAAAAGGTTGGGGACCCCTGCTATATAGTATTCTTAGAGCAGAAAGAAAGAAGGGTTATAAATATTTAAAATTTTAATCCTCTATTTATTTTGAAATAAATCTTAACTGATATCGACAGAGTTTCTTTTTGAATAGACACATATAAGATTGCTTCTCTATTAAAACTGTTTTCAGGATGTTACTATCCTTGTTTAAACTATTTTTCTTGTGTGGTATTTTGGCGTTTATTTTAATGACCCAAACTATCCTTTCGCTTTTCTTCTTCTTTATAGCAGACAATGTGGTCCAGCCTTTTCGTTATCCTCCAAATAATGAGGGTTAAGGTAAAGGTAAAGATTCCCCTTGCACATATTTGCTAGTCGTTCCTGGCTCTAGGGGGCAGTGCAAATCTTCGTTTCAAAGCTAAAGAACCAGCGCTGTCCGAAGACGTCTCCGTAGTCATGTGGCCAGCATGCTGAAGGAGAACGGAACGCTGTTACCTTCCCACCAAAGATGGTCCCTATTTTTCTACTTGCATTTTTACATGCTTTCGAACTGCTAGGTTGGCAGAAGCTGGGACAAGTAACAGGAGCTCACTCCATTACATGGTGCTAGGGATTCGAACCGCTGAACTGCCAAATTTTTGATCAATAAGCTCAGTGTCTTAGCCACAAAGCCATTGCATCCCTTGAATGAGGGTTACTAGCTTATAATTCTCAGCCAGCATGACTAGCAACCCTGCTGATAGGGACCTTCAGGTCAAGGATTTAGTTATGACTACTCCGGTTAATGAACCATTTCTGGACCTCAATCCATTCCATTGCAGCTCACTTGCTTCTGTTCCGAAGACAGAAAAAGAATACAATGGCTTGCCAGCAGCCCCCTAGAAATGGTCTAGTGGCAGCACTAGATAAACCATAATAAATAAATATGCAAGCTGCTACAAATTAAAATTTGTACTAAGTTCATCTGCATATGGTATTGTTTTGTTCTTCTCATACATCATTCACTTAATTCTAGGATATCGTGGCCTCATCTAAGATTGCTGTTCAAATAATCTCTCCAAGCATTCTGTGCCAGATGAGTCAGGCCTGAATTCAGGACCTAGGCCAGAAACTGGTCCCAACAGCTGGAGATTCTCTATCCAAGATTCTAATTTAAACTCATCAGTGGAATGTGAGGGCGATCTGGCTACCACATCTGTCACCCTATTGATCACCAGGATTCAGCTGATCCGGCTGGCTAAGTGGGTGTTCTTTTTCTCCTCACCATTCCATGTGCACGTTTCCTGAAGCTGTATGCTTGGTGGAAGAGGACAACCATCCCAGATAAAAGGAGTGCACTGATCTTCCATCCAGGATATACTATAGCTTGCTCCCCTGCTGGAATCTTCAAACAAGCTCACTACCCATACATAAGACTTATAGTGCTGCCAAATTGAAGGCAGAGAGAAGTTAAAGCCTTTGGTTACAAAGGAGATCATATTAAGAATAAAGAAATGTTCTTCATTGATGGTTATTATCTATGACATAAAAGACCACCTGTGTCTGAGAGTTTCTCCCCACACTGTACACCTGGGCAAGATGGGCATGCTCTGGTTCCTTTGATTAAACAATGCCATCTGTTGGGATCTAGGAAATGTGTATTTTTTGTTTGTTTCAGCACCTACTTTTGGGGACAACATCTCCCCAAGATTTGTATGTGTTAGGGATAAAAAACACCCGTTGTAAAATAAACAGGCGGAATAGTGAAATACACCGGACAGCAAGAGGTACGTTGCTTAAACACCACAAACACTATCAAACACTGATAGTAGAAAAAATAAATAGCCTTTACTTTTGTAGTAACTAAAATACTTCTTCCAAACAGTGATACTAACTCCTCTAACAATAAACAGTCCTTCACCAAACACACAGTTTCTTACAGTAAGTCAAAACAATGATTCTCTTCCGTCTTCATGTTCAGCTTCTTCCCCAGTGGCAATCAGGAAGCAAAGGAAAGCAAAAGGGAATGAACTGTGTTTTCAGCTGCCTTTATGATTGAGCTGGGAAGCACAGCCAATCAGATTCCACATAGTCCTTAAAGTTACATATACTCTTTAAGAATCCTGGCTTATATATATGGTCAACCCAACATCAGGATAATTATCCTAACAGTATGGCTCCTATTGTCATGATGTTCAAGTCTTTGAAAATCTGTCTGCCTCCCCACGGAGTGGGATAGGATGGATTCTGACATCCTTATGGAACCTTATCTACATGATTAATGTTTTTCTGATATGTATGGTTTGTGTTTTTTACTGTTTTCATTATCTTTTATGTCACCTAAAACCTTTTATGTGCAGTTTTCCGAGCCCTGCCAAAATTTGCATCTGAATTGAAATGTTGAATTATTGAATTCATGTATTCACATTCTAGAGTAATTTGTATACTAATCAATTTAATTTTTGTAGCCCTTGCCAGACTATTTAAAGGGTATACAGTATGTGACCCTTACCCCCCCAATACTGATGAATAGCATTTAGTTTGTATGTTACTTTATCACAGTACAGAAATCAGTCAACTATGAACCTGAGACATACAGAAATTCAAAGTGTTAATCTCTAAAACTGTGACTTGTATGACATTGTATTCCATTCCATTGTATTATATTCACTGAGATGTCAGTTTGCATTGAGATATATATTTTGCATAAGTGGTGAATATGTATATTTAAAAAGGGATCAGGGACTGCATTATCAACTTCAGTAATTGGGACTTTTCTTGAAAATTCAAATGTATTAAAAATAAATAAAGAGCCTCTCCTTAATTTGCTTTTCCCCCATATGCTTATTATTTACTCTTTGCTCCCTGTGAGAAGTGAATATTTTCCTCTCCCTTAGCTTGGAAAAAAGAAGGGTGGGGAAGAAAGCAAATAAGTTTATATAGATCAGAAATGAATACACACAGAGTTCTATGATACATAATTTTATGTATGCCCTTTATGTTTGGCAAGAGAGTGATGTGTAGAACTGGATTGGCATGTGTTCACGTCATTGAAATGAGCAAGTATATATTTAATAAGCAGGCCCAGTTGATTAGCAAAAGCAATCACTCCATATGACCTTTGTTGTAGCTGATAAATGAAGATTGAAGGGGATCTATTCATCTCATCAGCTATGTCAGGGAGGCACTCATCCCAGGCCTAACACGCTGCCAACGTTCTAATCAGAGATAAGAACATGGAAGCTTCCGACAGGAGAAATCATGTATCAATCTTATATTAGCATAATTCATTTGTGAAACCCTTCACAAGTTGAGTGGATGGAACACGTATTGCTTCTCTAAACAAGGGACAGTATTATTGTTTATCTACACGCCATTTTACTTTTCTCTATCCTATTTCAACAGCAGTAGTATTTTAAATTTTGCAATATTCATTCATTTGTATAAATTAGAACCCCACTCATATCTAGTTACAAGACTGAACTATGCAATTGGAAATCCCCAGTTTAAATTTTAGCTCTACCAGAAAGTACGTCTTTTACAGTTGTATAATAATAATAATAATAATAATAATAATAATAATAATAATAATAATAATTATTATTATTATTATTATTATTATTATTATTATTATTATTATTATTATTATTATTATTATTATTATTATTATTATTATTAATTAAATTTCTAAACCGCCCCCTCTCCGCCCCCTCTCTTAAGACAGATATAAACAATATAAACAGTAACAGAGTTGGAAGGGACCTTGGAGGTCATCTAGTCCAAACCTCTGCTCATGCAGGAGACCTGTACTAGGGATTTGAAGTGTCGAACAGCCGACTTTTCTGATTGACAAGCTCAGTGTCTTAGCCACTGAGCTACCTCATCACAAGTTGGAAAGCATGGGTTACCAAAATGTTATTTGCCTTAGTCCTCCCTCTCTCATTATATATCATTCAGATCCTCATTCCTACCTCTGATTTCCTTTTTAGTTTTTAGTTTTCTTTTTTTATAGAAGGAAGGAAGGCCAAAACCAATAAAAATAATGCTGGAAGTTGGAACATCTGCCTGCAAGGTGTCCACATTCTTAAATCTATCAGCATGGAGCATGTCTTACCTTGTAGGGGTGTCCTACAGATCAATACTGGCAATGTATACAAAGTGTTTTAGATTTGTTTTCATATAATATTTCAAGATCCTAATGGTTTAGGCAAGAAAATCAATGTATAGTTTGGGGTCTTCCCAGCTCCTCTCAACAAGTGGGTGATAGCTCACCCAGGAGGGCCTTTTGCACAGCTTCACCTGGAATTCCAGTTGTGCCTAAAGATTCTGTATTTTTTTCTATCTGAAGCCCCATATTATTTGATTAATCTTAATTCTAGATGCCAATGTGTGCTAATGTGTGTTCATATTTGGATATCAGTACACCACAAAATGTATTGCTGTTAATAGTACTGTTGTCTGGAATAGTCAAGGTGGGAGGTCCTTTAGACAGTAACTCATGATGTGGTCCCTTACAATTTTGTTACTTTAATTGAATCCACAGGGGGCTGCCTTCGAAGACCATTTGGAAGACACACGTGACTCAAGCAGTGAAGGATGTGTCATAGTACACACACACTCAACCCAGTTACTTTGCAAGCTTCATTAATTGCTAGTTGACTTCTGGGTAAAGTTCAAGGGGCTGGTTATCGCCTATATAGCCTTTCCTGCCAAAAGATCTGGCTCTTTGAGGGACTGCCTGTCTCCATATGTTTCTACCTGTTCATCGAGTGCTCTGGATCCTGTCAATCAAGCAATGTCATCTTCAGTCACCCAGAAAGTATGCCTTCTTGGTGATCACTCCTATCCTCTGAAATTACATCCATCCCCTCCCCCCCTGGAGATCTATACTGCTCCTACCTTACTGGTTTATTTATAAACAGCTCTAATCCTGGTTGTTCTCCCAGATCTTGGAATAGGGTGGTAGTTTAGCTCTTTCAGTTTTGGACATTTTTGAAATTTTTCTTTGGGTTACACCAGGGATGCCCAAACTTGGGAACTTTAAGACTTGTGGACTTCGACTCCCAGAATTCCCCAGCCAGAGTTGAAGTCCACAAGTCTTAAAGTTGCCAAGTTTGGACATCCCTGGGTTACACAGTACTATAGAATAATTGGTCTTCCAGCCAATTGCATTTCCTTTCTTTGACATGTTGTTTTCTTTTTCGTAAGCCACATAAAGTCATGATAGCAAACTTGAAGCTGAATAAAATAAATAAATGAAAACATATTCCTCCTTGCAGACTGACAAATCGACACATATCCAGGGAGGGATCACTGTGTTTCTAACCCATGTCAGTTTTACACAGGTGTCTGTATCATTCATTTCCACTTTCTGATTTATAATGTGCTTTTTAAAGTTTGTATTAAAAATCCACATAAATATGTATTTCCAAATATGTAAATGGTTGGGGTTTTTTTGAGCTATGACTTATGGAGGGTTTGTACTGTTAACAGTAAAAAGGCATTTTATTTATTTATTTAAAATATTTACATAGCTGCCCATCTATAACCAACCGGGTGGCTCCCAATCAAAAGTTAAAACCGCAAACAAAGCTATATTTTGCAGCTATCCTGCCTCACCTTCTCATTACCAGAGTCTAGTCCATAATTAGGTATATAATTGAAATAAATGACTCCCAAGCAGGTCTATTTCTGTGCTCTCTTTACATGCACCTACCTTCCCACCCATGCTAGTCTGAACCTTAGCAACAATAATGCAATAAGAATAACCTTGTGAATTTATTTGTAAAGACTAAAAAAATATATATTTTGTTTCAGTGATCATATTTTCTCAGAAAAAAACAAATTGAAGGAAGTTTTTGTGCCCAGGAAAATACTTCCTACGTAAAAACTTGGATGGAGTAAAATAACCTGGTCAGTTTCACTTATTAGAGTAAGCCATGGTTGTACAAAATCAAGCCCATCAGCTTGCTTGGAAGTCAAATGCAGACATACATTATGTATCTGCAACTGTGGGAGAACATATTTTGTTTTCAACCTGGGAGTCAATTGAGATGGGAGGAGGTGGAGTCTTTATGCAAATAAATTGTAGCAGTATTAAAATTAAATCGATTTGATATTTTCCCCTATCTTTTCAAAATCTTTTTATGTGGCCCTGATTTCTTCCGAAGTGTAACCTTGATATGTCCTTAAAGACATGGTTGGATGTAAGGCTAACCAAAAAAAGGGCATTGTTGGGTCATTGGTACACTTTGAACTTAGCATTTTGAGTAAATCTAACTGCTTTAAAGAAAGTCACGGCTTGTAATACATTCTAAGCTATGATATATTCCACAACTGTATTTTTATTCACAGTACAGTGACTAACAGTTTTATGAGGTGCATGATCCAGAATTAAATCATGCTTTGTTTTAATCCAGAAAGAGAATTAGCAGAGAAAATGCCTTCTGGAACTATTAGAATTGTTTCCTTAAAATATATACTCAAGAAAACCGCATCCTGGCCCCAGACACTTTGTCAAAGTGTTTTAAATCCAGAGCTGCTTTCGTGCTTCTGAAAATCAGGGACATGTTCCTGTTACATAACTAGGAATCCCTTGGAAAGAAGCCCTGGCTATAAGCTTTTTGCATCATGATTATTTCAGTGGGCATTTGAGTTCAGATTCCCAGCATAAGCTTAAAAGCTTTTTCATAAATATTCCATGGCATTTTCTAGCCTTTAACGTGCCAGTTACAGAGGAAGCTGTTGGAAGGGGAGGGATGTCAACAAATTTATCCACCAATAGCGTGCTCTTTTGGCACAAAAGCACATTCTTATCTTTACATCCCATAATGAGAAGGCAGAGCCAGAATATGTTGCTCTAAACTCTTTGGGTGGGTAAATACACTGTTGGGAAGAAGATAAGAAGAAGAAGAAGAAAGAGGGGGAGAGAGAGGGAGAGGGAGAGAGTATTTTCTTAACTCCTGATCGGCTTGCCCCGATGACGGAACGGCTTCAAGTATTTATCCTCCTGCGGCTCCTCTAAGCAGAATTAAAGGAAACTTCTTTTCGCATGATGTCAGACTGCGAGGGAATAGCTGTGGGTAGGTGCTTGATTTCTATTTACCACACTGTCCTAGTTCACATTCTCAGCTTGCAAAAGCAATACATAGGAAACTGGCCCGCTTCTTAAGTAGACATCTAATCCTGTCACTGTGGGAGAACAAGAAGGTGTGGGAGAGTTTGGGGAGGATTTTCCGTTTGAAAGCCAGTTTACATCCTGCAGAGCTTTTGCACAGCCATAACAGGAAAAATGTTGTGGAAGTGACAGGTTCTGTTTCTGTTAGTTTAAAGTTTTGAATAGCAAATGTGTGTTTATTTGGCTTGTTAAAAAATAATTAACTTCTGCGCTGAGGGATTAGGAGACGGGCATTTAATAGTGTGTGGAAAAATGGTGACAGCATACTATGTGACTAATTTCTCAGCCATGGTAATATCCAGATTTGTGCTCAGGATCACCTTGGCAGGCACTGTCTGGAACAGGGACCAGAAATAGCAGCCTGCTGCAATATATTCCTGTCATTTCCTAACTGCCAAAGATTTGCAAACGGGAATGAAAACGAAACAGGGATTTTTGCTGAAAGATGGAAGTGCACTCTAGTATGAAGTTGAGTTCTTAGCTCAGGATATCTAAGCAGGTTCTTTTACCGTTAGGAGGCTACGCCAATCTTAGCAACGCACCATAGAAATTGGCCAAAATAAATGTTCACAAACTTCTGAACCCTCACTGTAAACACTGCACCGTACTGTTTCTATTCCAAAAAGGAAATTGCATTAAAGGAATCCAGTCCAACTAAATGCCGAGCCATTTTGTGAAAAGGTGAAATAAAACAGCTCATTTGAAAATAACTATAGATGTAGAAGAGCAAAACTTTGATCTCTTTCAGTACTGCATAAAATAATTCTGAGCAATTATGGAGTCACTTTATTTCCTGGGCATGTGATGAGGTCCATTATGGCATTTTAGAATGCAGATTGTTTTCATTAGTGATTTGCAGCACCTTCTACTGTCACCCTACCATTGTTGTGTCAATATAATGGCACTCTTTATTGCTCTAATTGTGTCATAGCACAATTAATGATTGGTCAATGCTATAAATCAGTAGAAGAAATAGCCAGAGACTATTAGACCACCAAATATCTTCCATTGTAAAGAATTAAGAGAATGAAGACTTGAAAACCCATTTATTAATAATATTAAATGCTTTCTCATGTCTGTTATCTTCCATCACCCAAGTCCTTGTTAAAGCTTTGCTTATTCTATAGCAAGGTATATCCAGAGAGAGAATAAACCTTACATAATGATAAGGGGAAAATGGAAGACTGAAATAACAGATAGAGGAACAGATTCAGTGGCTGTTTTTAAACGTGAAATAAATGGCCAAATAGGGAATATTTCAATGAAGTGAACTCAGCATTCTTGCATCCATTGGTTTGTTTATAGCTAGTGTTTTGAGACTGGAAATTGGGGAATTATTAGCAGCATTAGTAACTTGCAAATCTTTGTTCTGTGCTTCAATTATATCTTATTTATCATTCTCAAAGTATAATACGTGTGCCCTAAAGGTTTTACCAAGAGCTGAGTGATTGTGCCAATAGAGACATGCAGAAATAAATTTTGTTTGAGCAGTGTTTGTTTTCAAAATATGTATTTCGGCATCTCAAAACACATCCAGTTCTAACTTCTGCATTGAATGAAAAGAGCATTGCATGCATTAGAGGAATAAAATGGAAAAGAGAGACTCTTATCTGCCATATCAAATGCCCTGTTGCCTACGTAGTTTGTACCAGAACTAGTTGTTAGAAGCTGGAAGCATATTTGCTTGTTAAGCAGAGATGAGTCATATCAGGAAAGTGGGAGAAGGCGGGAAGGTGGAAGTTACAGTAAATGACAGAAACAGTATTTACAATGAATATAATTCAAATGGATGCCATCATGACTACATGCATGATGCCTTTTTAAAAAGGGCTTAAGATACAGTTTTTTGCAACTATTGATAAGGAAAATAAGTTTTTGCCTTACTGTGGCAATAACTGTATTCTTCTTCTTCTTCTTGTGCCATATCCGTCATCGGATGTTTGCGATCATGTTGGTGATCCTATTTTTTTCAACAGCTGCATGAAAATGAGCTGCTGAGTTTTGTCCAAACCAATCCCTTAGATTTTGAAGCCATGATGTTCTCCTTCTTCCTGGGCCTCATTTGCCTTCACTCTTTTCCTGGAGGAATAAGTGGAGTATGCTGTACCGGGTGTTGCATCACATGTCAAAAATATTCTACCTTTTGCTTTTTAATGGCTTTGATGATTTACCTTGGCTTTCCCAGGCGGCTTATCACCTCTTCATTTCTGATTTTGTCAACCCAGCTTATACGTAACAGCCGCCTGTAAATCCACATTTCAAATGCTTCTAGTCTCTTCAAGTAGCTTTCTGTCACAGGCCAACTCCCTACTCCACAGAGCAGGATAGAAAAGGTGTAACTTCTGACGAGACTGATTTTCAATCAAACATATAATTATTTTTAGTTTTATTGATGCCTGGGAATATTTGTCTGTTGCAGTGATTTTATGCTGGGAAAAGCATAAGGAATTAAAATAAGGTGACCAGATTTTAAAATTGGTAAAGAGGGACACCATTGACCCCGGGGGGGGGGGGCAAATTTTTTTAGAACCTATTCTGTAGATGTGGCCTGTTTTGTGGGAGTGGCTTGGCAGTCATGTGACCAGGTGGGAGTGGCTTGGTGGTCGTGTGACCAGGTGGGTGTGGCCAACTTGGAAAATATGGTGAAACTCACTTAACAACGCTCTTGCTTCTCAACCAAAATTTTGGCCTCAATTGTGGTCATAAGGTCTCTTTCTTTCTTTCTTTCTTTCTTTCTTTCTTTCTTTCTTTCTTTCTTTCTTTCTTTCTTTCTTCCTTCCTTCCTTCCTTCCTTCCTTCCCTCTCTCCCCCTTTTTCTTTTTTTCTTTCTTTCTTTTGTTTCTATCCCACTTTCTTTTTCTTTCTTTCTTTTTTCTTCCTTCCTTTCTCTTTCCTTCTTTCTTTCTCTCTTTCTCTTTCTCTCTTTTTTCTCATTCTCCCTCCATTCCTTCCGTCTTTCCTTCCTTCCTTCCTTCCTTTCTTGTGTGTATCTCTCCCCCTTCCTTCCTTCCTTCCTTCCTTCCTTCCTTCCTTCCTTCCTTCCTTCCTTCCTCTTTTATTTTCTCTCTTTTTCTCTCTCACACACATCCCTTCCAATTATATTCATAGATATATTCTATGAACTAAAACCAATAAATCCTACTGTATTTCCACAAAAATAACACCCTGTCTTATATTTTTTTGAACCCCGAAATAAGCATTTGGTGTTATTTTCAGGGAGGTTTTACTATTTTGGGGCGCAGCTTGTGGGTGGCAGGTGGGAAGGGGGAGACACAAGAGAACATTTAGACATAGTGAATGTGGACTTCGGCTAAGTTTCAAGTTGTTTGTAATAGTCCCATTAGTAAAATTATACAATGTAGATTAGGTAGCACAGTTGGCTGAGAAGCCACACCCAGAGTACTTGTTAATGACCATCGTTCAGCATTTCTATCAGTGACTTTGATGAGATAGTTCAGAAGTTGCTTATCAAGTCTATAAATGTTTTCTCTTTGCAGGAGAAAGAATATTTTTAAACTCTAAAGAGATTTGGGTAATGATTGAAATGAGTAGAATGTAACCAGAAGAAATATAGACCCCTACATCTGGGTAGGAAAAATAAAAAGCAAAAACAAGGAATGAGACTTGGCTTGGCCAAGAAGTTCATGTTTGCTCAGTAGAGATGGTGTAAATCCTGCAGTGAGTAGGAAGTTGAACTGCATTACTCCCAGCTCTGATTTGAAGACCAAGATAACGAATTACCTGACTTCCAGCTCAGTCAATGCTCTGTCTTGCTTCTCCCATGCCCCACCCCGCCCCAAATGCCACCCCCAAGTTGCATCCATAAAGGGGGTGAGGGGCAGGAAGCCCTGCCGTGCCCGGCAAGTGGGGGGGAGAAGAGACGGCAAGAATCGCGGCTGCTTTTGCAGCTGATTGAGGCTGCAAAAGCAGCAGGAGGCCCCATGCGCCTCACACCCTCTTCAAGAACAGTCTTACCTATATCAGTTGCCAAGAGCTTGGCCCCAATTGAGGCTCCCTGGGCTGGAGTCTGCAGCCTGGTGCTTGACGGGGGGGGGGGGGGAAGCCCCTTTATGCAGCCCACCTCTCTTTCAAGTGGACAGGAAGCTCCCTCCTACCATGCAGCCGGCTGGTTGAGAATCAGGCAGTCGTGGGAATTGAGGGACCTCTCTCCCCCCCCCCCCCTCTCTCTCTCACACACACACACATACTTCCACTCCTGCGACCTTCCTCCTGCCGCCTGGGAGCTTCAAGCAAGTTAATAATAATAATAATAATAATTTTAATTTGTTGACCGCTCCCTCCCCCAAAGGGACTTGGAGCGGTGCACAGGGAAAACTAAAACAATAAATATACAAACACATTAAAAACAAATTAAACATATACCTGTGCTAAAATACCCCATTAACATACTAAAATTCCCAGTTAAAACAACTAAAACCCCATAGAGAGAGACTACCCTAGGCCGGCCAAGCAGAAAAGATGTGTTTTTAGTTTTAGACGGAAGGAGCGGAAGTCCGTAGTCGTTCTAATGTCGGGGGGAAGGTCGTTCCAGAGGGCTGGGCCCGCCACAGTTAACGGGGAAGGGTAGGGAAGAAGTGGCGGTGTGGTTCCCTGCAGCTGCTGGGGTGGGAAAGGGGCACTTTGGCAGGGCTTCCACAGTGCCAAAGGACTGCTGCGCGATGGAGGTTGCTGAGGCGGCTGCTGTTGAGGCGACAGGCAGGAGGAGGAGGCTAAGGGGACGGCGCCAGACTCCCTCCTCAAGGAACTGTCCTCCGCAGCATCCTGGTGGCAGAGCGCCGTCCTCCGGGCTGCTTCCATGCCTCGTCCCTCGTTTCAAGGCTCCGGCTGCCTGCCTCACACACACACATGAAATGCCGCGGGACGCGGGACAAATTCTTAAAAAGCGAGATTGTCCCGCCAGAAGCGGGACGTCTGGTTACCTTAAATTAAAAGCAATAACAACAACCTTCCTCTTTCTAGAATGGAGACTCTAGTGGAGTGGAGGCTGAAACATATGAAGAGCAGTTACAGGAACTGGGTATATCTAGTTTAATAAAAAGGACTAAGGGAGACATGATAGCAGAGTTCCAATATCTCAGGGGTTGCTACAAAGAAGAGGGAGTCAAACTATTTTCCAAAGCACCTGAGGGCAGAACAAGAAGCAATGGTTGGAAACTAATCAAGGAGAGAAGCAACTTAGAACTGAGGATAAATTTCTTGACAGTTAGAACAATTAATCAGTGGAACAACCTGTGAATGCTTCAACACTGGAAGTTTTTAAGAAGATGTTGAATAACCATTTGTCTGAAATGGTATAGGGTTTCCTGCCTAGGCAGGGGGCTGGACTAGAAGACCTCCAAGGTCCCTTCTAACTCTGTTATTCTATTCTATTCCTCACATTCATTATAGTCTGATTCTGCTACAGTCTCCTCACTTCATGTCCTGACACTTGATGCCTGAAATTATTTAAATGAATACATGAATTGCTTTAATGCATTTTTTATGCATAGTTTGATTCAGAACATTACCATACATGGCTTCAGATCTGTACAGGAAGTGAATTAAGCTCCCTGCCAGTTAGTTGAGTCTCACTGGCTGCTTTTATTTACATCAGGTCCTGTCTTTCTCCTCCTAGAGTATGGAATAGCTTTGTGCAAACGTAAGTTGTTTGCACAAAATCTTTCTTTGCAAAATCCAGATCCTGGTCCAGTAAACAGTACCCAGAAGCACTGCTGATGCACTGCCTTTAGATCCATACAGTTTCAGATATAAGCCATAACATTCATAGTGTGGTATTTTGATAGTGAATAGTTATTGAAGCTTGATACACAGAATTGTTTTGTGATAGTCAAGATGACTCACTCAGGCCTAATTCTTTTATTCAGACCATGGCTGGAACAACACAGTATGTGGCTGGTTATTGATGGCTAAGATTATTGTGTAAAATCATTTGGGTTAATTCTGTAAATCGTGGTTCTCTTAGTCATAGAATATCATTTTGTGTAAACGAAGATAGTAAGATTTTTGTAACTTGAGCTTTCAGTCATAATGCAATAAAAACTAACAAAAGGCATTTGGTAAACAATATCACTTCCTCCAGCATGTGAGTAAAAGTATAGATGATGACTGGATATTATTCACTTTTCCTATTATTCAAAAGGAAAGAGAGAATGAGAACTCATGTGGAGCAGGAAATCCATCTGTGCTGGAAACTGAGCTTGAAAAAAGAAGCAGAGAGATAATGTTGTTCTCTGCAGGAAATCCCAAGTCATTATGGATTCCTCTGGAAATCTAATGGAGAACAGGAATCTTTCATCATGCGAATTCTCTGAATTTCCTCAGCCTAGTAGAGTTTTGTATACCAGAAAATCAGGTTGTGGACATTTTACTGTGGGGTGTGTGTGTATTCAATTTATTTAATGTCTATAATAAAATTATAATACATAATATAATTATAATTATGTGTTACCTAATACATAAAACAATGAATATATAGCAATATATTAAATATATATATAATAAAACATAGAATAAAAACAGCATGAATATTATCAACAGATGAGGTAAAAGAACCACCACCAGCAATTTAGCGCAACCTCTGCACAGACTCTGCCACATATTTGGATTCTCAAGTCAGCTGATAAAATTGCATCTTTGCAGATGTACAGGCTTTTTGATTTATACATTTCCCAAGATATTATATACTACAAATGGATTTTCAAGACCCTGTTATATTTATTTTGTAGCCGAGATTTGACAAGAAAAAATGTTTGTGATATTCCTTTTGAGGGCTAGCAAACGGTTGGAAGTCAAGGACTACTTGCACAGCAGATGAAATATGTGATAACAATATGTTGGTTAGCCCACTGTCAGACCTGCTGCAACTTAAACCTCTCAATAGAAATGATTCTTGGCTCCATTTGTTGAGAAAGATTTTATTTATTTATTTATTTATTTGTCAAATTTGTATACCGCCCTATCTCCCCAAGGGGACTCAGGGCGGTGCACAGAAATATAAAATATAAAACAATACAATACAAAACAGTTTAAGAATAAATTAAATCAAGGTCTGTGCTAAAATTCAGATTAGAAAAAGGGTTAAAATAAAATTAAAACTATATCCATTTAAAAACTAAGCAAGGCCGGCCTCTTGAAATAGATGTGTCTTTAGTGCCCGGCGGAAGAGGCGTAGGTCCGTGATGATCCGAAGGTCGGGAGGTAGGTTGTTCCAGAGGGCAGGCCCCGCCACAGAGAAGGCTCTCCCCCTGGGGGCCACCCATCGGCATTGTCCGGCGGATGGCACCCTGAGGAGGCCCACTCTGTGGGAGCGGACAGGTCTAAGGGAGGTATGTGGTAGGAGGCGGTCTTTGAAATTTGAATGCCTCAATAGACTGTGGAACTAACCACTGCGGGACTCTATTCCAACCTGAATGAAGAATTACATAACCAAGCAAGCACAAAGGAAATTAGATTTTAAAAAATATCCTTGACCAATTCTATGAGAATATATAGTGCACTGTAGTAGTGCATAGCAAAACTGAGAATCGCACGCCAAAATCACTACGCCCCCCCCCTCCCGAATGACCAAATAGGTTCAAGTAAGATGGTTTTCAGAATAGTAGGTTGGTATGCAGCTTCTTCTCCCAGCCAGTTGAACCCAAAACTAGCATTCAGTGGAGATACAGAAAGCAGGTGGTGGTGGTGGGGGGATACAGCAAAGTTGGGGGGGGGGCAGGGGGCGTCCTGCCAGTTCTATCCTCTTCTATTGAAGAGGTTCCACAAATCTACAGTGCCGTTTAGAACCGGTTCCAGCTCCCTCCCCCAGCAGTCCACACATCATCAAGATGAAGAGTGAGAGGAGGAATTCTGGGAGTTGAAGTCCACAAGTCTTAAAGCTGTCAAGTTTGAACACTCTTGGGGTTTTTTCTCTCTAAAGGTTAGGGGTGCAAGGGACTTGTAACTTGACAGCTTTAAGACTTGCATCCTTCAAATGCCAGAATTTCTGAGCCAACATTTTGGTTGCTAAGCAAGAGCGTTGTTAAGTGTTTCATCACATTTTACAAGTTGGCCACTCCCACCCATTCACATGGCCGGCAAGCCACTCTGACAAAGTAGGCCACACCTACAGAAGAGGTTCTAAACATTTTTGAAACCCACCACTGGAGGGGAGGGGATACAGCAATCATTCTCACTTTCCCCAAGCAGCAGTTTCTTTCACTTTCCCCCAGGCACCCCCCTCCCCATAGTTCATGGCAGACCATTACTAAATGGCATTGAAGCACAAGCAAGTGTAAAATGGCAGTTGACAACCACATAATACCTCAGCTTTTACAGTAGAATGAGAATCAGCAACAAAATCCCACAGAAATAAAACCAAACAAATAGCACTATAACTTAAACTTATATACCACTTTGCAGTGCTTTACAGCCTTCTCTAAACTGCTTACAGAGTCAGCATATTGCTCCCAATAATCTAGAACCTCATTTTACCGGCCCCAGAAGGATGGAAGGCTGAGTCAATGTTGAACCTGCTACGCCCACCACGCCACGCCCATGGAACCAGTAGTAAAAAAAATTGAATGTCACCACTGGATGGTAGGCATGCTGGTGCGCTTATGCATGCCCCCTTACAGACCTCTTAGGAAAGGGGTGAGGTCCACCCTAGACAGCTTAAGGTTAAAGTTATGGGGGTTGGAGGATGTAACAACAGAGTCAGGTAGTGCATTCCAGGCGTTGACCACTCTGTTGCTGAAGTCGTATTTTCTGCAATGAAGTTTGGAGCAGTTTACCTTGAGTTTGTATCTATTGTTTGCTCGTGTATTATTGCAGTTGAAGCTGAAGTAGTCATTGCCAGGTAGGATGTTGTAGCAGACAACAGCTCCTGTCAATCCTCCCCTTCCCCTATCCTATTTCAGCATCTTTCTTCCACTCATCTTCTCTGTGTAGTTATCTTTACATATTTGTTTGCTTTGCAAAAGAGCCCCCAGAACAGGCTGCTGTCTGTGTAGGTATGATGGGTCGATTGGTTTTCAAAATTGTATAACATTTGGCTGAGGAGCCAGAAGCATGGACTCACAAGCTGTGCAACGGGCTCTCTTTCTGTGGCTGAGTGTGAGAGATGCTGCCTCCACATTAATGATAATTGGAAGTCAGAAGTGATGAGGACAGAGCAGGAGAGTAGTGCAATGGTGACAGGGGAGATTTAGGCATGAAGTAGATAGTATATAGGTAGCCCTTGAGTTATGACAGCAATTGAGCCCAAACTTTACGTTGCTAAGTGAGACATTTGTTAAGTGAGTTTTGCCCCATTCTATGACCTTTCTTGCCACAGAGGTTAAGTGAACCACTGCAGTTGCTAAGTTAGTAACACAGTTGTTAAAATCAATCTGGCTTCCCCATTGACTTTGCTTGTCAGAAGGTTGCAAAAGGGGATTGCATGACCCCAGGATTCTGCAACTGCTATAAATAGGAACTGGTTGCCAAGCAGCTGAACGTTGATCATGTGACCATGGAGATGCTGCAATAGTCGTGTACGTGTGAAAAATGGTCATACGTCATTTTTTTAAAATGCTGTTGTAACTTTGAATGGTGACTAAATGAACTGTGGTAAGTCAAGGACCACGGGTAGTGTGGTCGAGAAAGATACTATTTATGATATTTACAGCACAGTGCCACTGCTGTCCTGATAAGGATATGTCAGCAAGAAAGACATGTACAGAAATGAAGCAGAGTCTTTTCCAGCATGGAAGGACTCAAAATTCCCTCCTTATGCAGTAAAGGAACCTGCATCACTGTATTTCGAGGGGGTCTGTGTGGAGAGGGTTTCCTTTTTTAAATTCTTGGGAATACTTATTAGTCAAGATCTCACCTGGAAAAACAACACGTCTTTGGTGATTGGAAAGGCCCAACAGAGACTTCATTTCCTTTGAGTCCTGTGGAAAAATCAGGTGGAACAACGGCCGATGACCTCTTTCTATTAGTCCACCACAGAAAGTGTCCTCACATATTGCATTACAGCAGTGCTTCTCAAATAGTGGGGGGCGCGAGGCTCCGTAAAGGGGGGCGCGTTAAAAAAAATTTTTAATTTCTAATGCACTTTAAATCTTTTCTGCTACAGTTAATAAAGCTATTCTTTGTTGTAAATTGATCCACATTTCTTTCTTTTTTTATTCTCTTATACGTTAATAAGGATACAGTGTTATGCAGAGGTGTACTTATAACAATTTTATAGACAAATGATACTATTTACAGTCGCGCGGGGGGCGCGAAATGTTTTCTTCTTCCTAGGGGGGCATGACAGAAAATAATTGAGAAGCACTGCATTACAGTATGGTATGCTGGTTTAACAGCTGCGGAAAGGAAGGCACTAGAGAGAGGCACAAGAGATTTGGCACAAGAAACCATTGGTTTCCTTCTGACACCACTGGATGACATCGCCAGATCTCGCTGCTTTAGTAGAGTAAGGAAGATACTCAGAGATGATTCACACCCAGGTCTTTGCACTTCTACCATCCGGCAGAAGACATCAAAATATAGCCAGCCGAACAAACAGGTTTAAAGATAGCTTCTATCCTTGGGCTGTCAGACTTTTAAATGCAACCACAATCACTCCATGCATATGCTAGTTTTTTTTTTCTTTCTTTTTTCGTTTCTGCTATAATTTTGCACCAGTGAGGTTAAAACCAATTTCCTTGTATTTAAGTACAATGTCAATAAAGATTATACTTTAAAGAACTTAGCACTATCTAGTTGCAGTGCAACATCAAAACCTATTGTAAAAAGCTTTTTCCCCCCTTCCATTTAGTCATGTCCAATTCTTGGAGATTTGCCTGAACAATTCCTGCAATTTTCTGTGCAAGGTTTTTTCAGAAATGGTTTGCCATTGCTTCTTTCCTGGGGCTGAGAGAGAGTGACTGGCTCAAGGTCACCCAAGTGGCCACTTTGTGCCTAAGTGGAAGTTTCATGTTTTGCAGCCTGATCCCTTAACTACTGTATCAAACTGGCTCTGTAAAAACCAGACATGTTAATATATTCATGGAAGTATATTTTCTGCAGTAGTTAGAATAACCAAATGCCATAATTTCTGTGCCATTTGTAGTTTATACAAGGAAGGTATTTGAACAGCTGCACAATTGTTCTTGTTGGGTGGAGTGGGAGTAGAATAAAGGCAGAACGTTGGGTGGAGAGCTACTGTCCACAACCTGTTTGCAAGTCAATAAGTAGACACTAGCTGATAATATTTTTTTTCCTATAAGAAATTTTAATTATATACAATTCTTTAGATTTTAGCAGGCAGCCTCTCAATAGAAAGCAGTGACTGGCTTTCTCTAAGTTGAATGGAAAATTAAATGTGTAGGGAGATGAGTTGACAAGAACATAAAAGAATGGGGTAGTAGAAAAACACATCCCCGGATTTCAAGCAGAAGAAGAAATGCCAAAATATTCTGACATCAATATAAAAAAAATAAACAACTAACTAAGGCAGCAATCCCCCTACAGGGCCCTGGAAAGTAAGGCAAAAGTAGGCAATTTTTACATACATATCAATTGTATAAAAAATAACAATAATAATACACAGTGCTTTTCTCCCCATGTTGGGGTTCTGGTATCAGCAGAAGGGAGACCTGAGAATAGATTGGGGTAGATCACAAGAAGCTCTGGAGCCTCCTAATCCTCCAAATCTCATCAGGAGGGGGATTATTGTAAATCAGTCTTTGAACTACTTTGAACCCCTGTTACTGCTTGCAATGTAAGTCTTTACTATCTGGCTTTCTACTGACAGGTAGCAGGAAGACTGCTAACATTGATAATGGCTCCATCAGGGCAAGGAGGATTGCTCTGCAAGAACTGGAATGCCAGTTAGAAAAATTCATCATGTAAACATTGTAAAGCAGTGTACTTATAGTAAGTTGAGGTGAATTTTGTAACCTTACAAGAAAATCCAAGAGCCATCACACTAGGCAATATCCTAGTAACATTATCAGAAACCAGTTTGGATAATCAGTAAAAATTTCTGATCCTTGGAAGATGGTTTTAATTCTGGAGCCTTGGTGGCACAGTGATTAGAATACAGTATTGAAGGCTAACTCTGCCAGTGCCTGGGGTTCGATCCTGACCAGCTCAAGGTTGAACCGGCCTTCTGTACTCTGAGATTGATAAAATGAGGGCCCAGATTATTGGGAGAAGGGGTGAAATGCTACTGGTATGGCAGTATTTTCAGAGAGAGCTTATTTTTGGGAGAGAGCTTATTTTAGCACATGCGCTCAAAATCCTGATTGGGCTTATTATCCGTGGAGGTCTCATTTTCAGGGAAACAGGATACCAGTTCGTCTGAACTGGTAGTAGAAAAATGTTACCAGTTTGGGCGAACCGGTAGTCAGCTGTGCAACAATCAGTTGTGCCATGCGACTTATATTTGCTAGAAACAGCTGATAGTTGCATAGCTGAACATTGGAACTTATTTTTTTTTTTTTAAAGCATTTAAAGCATTTTTTTTACTACCGGTTCAGGTGAATCGATAGTAACTTTTTTTAAGCATTTTTTTTTACTACCTATTCATCCCAACCAGTAGTAAAAAATGATCGTTGGAACTTTTTAAAAAAATTAGCATTTTTAACTATCTATTCACCCGAACAGGTAGTAAAAAAATGCTAAGAAAAGTAAACAAAAAGTTCCAATGATCAGCTGTGCCACACAATTTATATTCGCTAGAAAGCAGGAAATCCCAGTAGCAGACTTCAGAGCATTTCACCCCTGGTTGGAGGCATATCCTGATGTTTGCAAACCATCCAGAGAGTGCTGTAAAGCACTATGGAGTAGTATATAAGTGCTGTTACTATTGCTATTGTTAAGTCTATGAAGTCAGAAGTACTAAGAACAGTGGAAGCATCTGTAAACGAATGAACATGGACAGTATACACATACTCAGAGAGAGACACACAAGTACACACACACACGCACACAGAGGAAACGAGATAGCTACTTTACTAAAGAATATATATATATAGCATAATCATTCTTCTTCTTTTCATCATTTTGACCTTGAAATAAATCTGTGGGGGGCTGGAGGGGGCTAAGGGAGAGATTAAAAATGTTTCTAATGAGGTTGTGGAAATAAATGGGCACGTGACTAGGATAGATATGGAAAGGATGACATATTTTTTGAGATTTCAGAATGTTTCTGAGATGGATGGTGAATGTCTCCCTGATCTTATGAGTACAATTATTGCAGACTATTTACATAAACCTAAAGATGAGATCAGAGGGGACATTGACCTAGTCTACAGAATAAATTCTGCATATGCCAGGATGAATGAAGTACCCAGAGAGATACATATAAAATTTGTTAGAAGGTCAACCAGAGAGGAGATCTTGAAGGCGCAAAGAGGGAGTCCTATGATTTACCAACAAAAGGAGGTTACCATCTTGAAGCAGATTCCAAGAAAGATTAGAGAAGCTAGAAGGAAATTTTCCTTCTTGTCTAAAACATTGTTTGATCATGGGATCTGGTTCAAGTGGGTGATACCCGAAGGGATGCTGGTGTTCTGGGAAGGAGGTAGAGTGAAGATTAAAACAGTTGCTGAGGCGGAAGCCTTTCTTAAAAAACATTCCTCTGTCCTGGGAGAAGATCCAGGGGGGGCAGGGGGAGCCATGGCCCCGTCCGCTGGGGGCCCGGGGGAGAAGGGGGAAGATACAATTGCCAAGAGACTTAGATCTAAAAAATAACTTTGCCCTTGTTTTTTTTTTGAGTAATATTGTATGATATTTGTAATCTGGATTTTTGTAATTGACTGACAGTATATAATTGAAAAATTTAGGAATATGTACTTGCTCCCAGCTTGTAGTGTTATGTGAAATGTTTTTTTTTTTCTTTCTTTTTAATAATGTAACTTGAGGTACCGGAGGAGCCGACGACTTTGACGTGACTACTCTCAAAATTTCTATGTAACCCTTACCCTACCCCACAAAAAATGTAAACTCAATAAAACTTTTTCAATATAAAAAAAAAGAAATAAATCTGTGTAGCAGTGGTGGGTTCCTACTGGTTCGGACCAGTTTGGCTGAATCAGTAGTGATTTGGCGGCCTGGGTCACTGGAACTGGCACCGACCCAGGCCTGCCACAGCCCCGAACTGGTTCTCCAGGCGCCGACTACAGCGCCACCATCTTGTTTTTTGCTTCTGCGCATGCGCAGAACAGTTTTTATTGCACTGTGCATGCATGCACAATGCACATTAAGCACGTGCACACAAAATGCACGTGCACAGCACACACACAAGCAAACCAGCAGTAGTGCCTGCCAGAGCCCACACCTGCTGTGTAGTAGAATAAATGGTTCAATGGTGTATCCTTTTTTTTTTTGTTCTGCTGCCTCAGAGTTGTTTGAGGGGTTCAGGTTTTAGGAATGTTGATGATTGTATTGTCTGGATTCATAAGGTGATAAGATTCCCCAAATTTCACACATACTGAATGTTCTGTAGTAGTTCTTGGTTTAAAAAAAATCAAGATGCATTTCTAAAAAGTGTTTTTTAAGATAATTATGTTTCCAAACATTCATTTTGAAATTTTAGTATTATTTTTAATTGTGTCACAAATAAAACTAAGTGGATACATATATAGATGATGAAGCAAATGCAGATTTGGAACATTTGCTAATTCTTAATATAGACATATTTGTATCTGATCAGAAAAGTAAAAGAGAAATCCCTTTGCCTGGCACAAGGTTTAATAATTGTGTTTTTCTTCTGCCGTTTTATTAATTAATGTAGGGACAGATTGCAACACTTGAAATGGAACTGCAGTGCCACTCCTAGAAGTCATACTTGTAAGCACTTTCCCATTCAGTGGAATTTTAATTAACAAACACACCTATATTTGTATTGCAAAATGTGCTATATTGCAATCGCAATTTTTAATAAATTGTACAGGGAACTACTTTATTTGTTGTATTTGAAGAACATAATTTATTAAAAATTGCCACTACAATGTACCATATTTTATAGTAAAATGTATATATGTGAAAATAAAGGAAACATTATTTGCACTTACCAACCTATAAATAAAATTTGTTTTTGATAGTTCAATTAAAATATGTCATAAAAAGTGAACCAGTGAGAGAGGGGATACCATTATTTGTTGCCATCGAATAAAAATAATCATAAGCACACATATGTATATACTGGATACTCTATACATCAATGTGTTGTGTATATAAATGTGAAGTAGAATAGATTAAAAATGGCCTATTTAAAAAAAGATGTTCCAGATCTTTGAACTGCAGTTTATAACTTCCCTTATTTATATTTTTATTATTCCACTTTATATAGCTGCCCATCTCACTTATGTGCACCATGAGAGACCATTGGGTTGGCTGAGAGATGGCTGGCCATTAGTTCCAACTGTCTATTATCCCAAATAGCAGGATACAAAACAACAGATTTAAGTTACAGGAAAGTGGTTGAATGTTTGGAAAAAATATTAGGAAAAAAGTGGAAAGAAACAATAAAAGCAGTTCTGTAAACTGACACTTATACAGAGCATAAGGAATGTCTGCAGAGAGAGTATCCAAGAAGTTAGGATGGGGGCACAAGCCCTGGCCCTTGTTATGTGCACATAAAAGTGGGTGGGGCTTTGATTCCATGGGTGTGGTCATCATCTTGACTTTTTGATCCCACAGCAGAGAGTTAGATCTATTGAATTATCTTCTGGTAATTATGCATAACGTAAGGGTAAAGGTTCCCCTTGCACATATGTGCTAGTCATTCCTGACTCTAGGGGGCGGTGCTCAACTCTGTTTCAAAGCTGAAGAGCCTGCACTGTCCAAAGATGTCTCCATGGTCATGTGGCCGGCATGACAAAATGCTGAAGGTGCTTACCTTCCCACCAAAGGTGATTCCTATTTTTCTACTTGCATTTTTACATGCTTTCAAACTGCTAGGTTGAAAGAAGCTGGGACAAGTAACAGGAGCTCATGCAGTTACGCAGCGCTAGGGATTCAAACTGCCAAACTGCCGCCTCTTCTGATTGACAAACTCAGCCACCAAACCACCGTGCCCCACAATTATGCATAGGATAGATTAATTTAAACCAAATCCCTTTAACCCAAGAGCTATGGTACAACAACCGTATTCTTGTTAACTCTATCTAAGCAAGATATCTAATAGAATTGTCTACAGACAACTGCAGTCCCTTGAATATTTAGAAGAAATATAACCAGTCAAACTTAATTGTTATTCAGATTTGTACTGCAGATATCTTTGTGATAGAAATAAACACACAGTGCTCATTTCACCATTATACATTAAGATGGACAGGGGACAGAGGAAGAATAGACCTCTGATGCTTCTGAAATTCCTTTTTAAAAACATAGCTGCTAATGCCTTTGTCTCGAAATCAATTCTGTTTCGGCAAATTGTGTAAGCAAAGGGTAACCCAAGCAGCTTTTTAAGTGGCAGGAATGAAATTGCCATCACCCCCTGAGCAGCAAGGATGAAAAGTAGGCATAAAGAGTACCCAGGCAAAGGAATGTGCATGTAGGACTAATATCCAAATGGGTTACCACAATGTAAATGGGGCCCTGCTGAGTCTTATGAATGAGGGCAAGTCAGAAATAGGCTTTTGCTTTGCGCAACACATTTTCACAAGCACCCCTACAATCCATGGGTGTTGCATGCAACAAAAGATCACAAAGCCTTTGAATTCACAGCATGCAGCCTACATCTGCTACAGGATAACATTTGAGTTAAAAAAAAACCCAACAGCAACAAAGAAGAGGAAAGAAAATAGCTTTCTTTCTAAGCAAAACCATTCCGTAGGATAGCCTGATTGAAGATTTTCACACTTGCTTCAGGAGCTCTTTATTTTTCTCTGTCTCAGATCTTACAATCAGAAAAAAAAAGAGATTTTAAGTAACTTGGATGTCTGAAAGCTGTCATCGATGAAATGACCTTGTCTTGACTCAGAAAAGAAAGGAAATATGGGGCTAAAATCTGTTCTAGAAAGCTGTCATTTATTATTACAGAGGACAATATTAGATATGCATTGTACCCACTTCATCAGCAACATCATTAGTCAGACTCAAGCAGGGTGTTCCCTCATTAAAATCATATTCAATGGGAATGATAAATGAGCATATTTGTTAGGATCATTTTGCGTGATATACATAAAATGTCCTTTAGTCCTTTATTTATTTTTGCAGTTAGTCAAGAAAGAAAGAAAGAAAGAAAGAAAGAAAGAAAGAAAGAAAGAAAGAAAGAAAGAAAGAAAGAAAGAAAGAAAGAAAGAAAGATTCAGAAAGAGTTTTAAATAACTGAGAAGCTGGCATAGCATATTGTGAGTAGGAAAGCCACTTCTAGTTTTCAAAAATAGAAGAAAAATATAACAAAGGAGAAGGAATCATTTTGTGTGATATACATAAAATGTCCTTTAGTCCTTTATTTATTTTTGCAGTTAGTCCAGAAAGAAAGAAAGAAAGAAAGAAAGAAAGAAAGAAAGAAAGAAAGAAAGAAAGAAAGAAAGAAAGAAAGAAAGAAAGAAAGATTCAGAAAGAGTTTTCGATAACTGAGAAGCTGGCATAGCATATTGTGAGTAGGAAAGCCACTTCTAGTTTTCAAAAATAGAAGAAAAATATAACAAAGGAGAAGGAATCATTTTGTGTGATATACATAAAATGTCCTTTAGTCCTTTATTTATTTTTGCAGTTAGTCCAGAAAGAAAGAAAGAAAGAAAGAAAGAAAGAAAGAAAGAAAGAAAGAAAGAAAGAAAGAAAGAAAGAAAGAAAGAAAGAAAGAAAGAAAGAAAGAAAGCTCCAGAAAGAGTTTTAGATAACTGAGAAGCTGGCATAGCATATTGTGAGTAGGAAAGCCACTTCTAGTTTTCAAAAATAGAAGAAAAATATCACAAACAAAGGAGAAGGAAGCAAGGGAAGACAGTTTTGAATAAAACCTATATACGCATTATATGCCAATTTACATACTTTCTTTAGAGAGAAAAGTGGGAATATTATCACCTCATATTAATTTATTTTCCAGGTAATAGGTATTGATAAGCTCCACCTATAGCGCAGACTTCAACTGAACATTCAAAACTGCTTGAAATATCTTGAAGTGTGACAATGCAGCCAAATATTTGGAATGTTAGTAGATATTTTCTCATTGGAGTAATTCAAGCCAAATTTGGAAAAGGGCGTGTATGGATCATCTACAATCTGATTTCCATCATCAGTCTGATCCTTAGAGTGGATTTAGAAAATCAACCAGAATCTATTTTTTATTTTATTTGTTTGATTTGAAGCATCATACAGTACTACTATATAACTGTTTTGATTACTTGTTTTGATGTTGAATTATTTACCTTGGTAAGTGATTTGGAGTAACTTGAAAAATCACCTCTCACTCTATCATCCTATAAATCTTTGTATTTGACTTCAGCAATAGGGAGGATAGCATTTATGATTCCTGTCATTGCCATCTCTATCTTCAAATGTCTCATCATAATCCATTTCTTTCTATATGTAGCAACTTCCCAGTTCTTTTCAAATATACCTCCAGGGAAAGCAGCATCCTATGTTAATTTTCTCCTCCTCAAAAAATATTTTGTTGGGTGATAAGACAATTAAAGGCAGTAGAAGAAAGAATAACTAAAAGATTGTATACCAACAGGTTCCAATTTCAGCTCCTTTGGCAAGGCAACAAATATATTTTGCTGTCTTACTCAAGAAATAATCCTTAGAACAGTATAATTAATAAATTATTAATAAACCTGCAGGATATATATTTTAGCTTAAAATTCACCCCTTGCACCAGTTTCACCATCCTGAAGAAAAATAATAAAAATAGAAACTAACACTAAATGTGCATTTTAGTCACTAAAAACAGAACTAAACCTAGGGGTTAGAAATAGCTAATACCGATGAGATCATGTTGTATATTCTATGTAAGATTTATTTCTGTCCATGTATTTTCTCTGGAATTTATTTGAACTATTTTGTTTCTCATGTTACTCGGGAAACTATTGGGCGTGAAGATTATGTTGAAAGACTGAACCTACAATATTATAATTGGCTTAGTCTTTAAATGAATAAAACTAAAGGTATTTATGGAACTTAAAAATGACACGGTGGCTCAGTGGCTAAGACGCTGAGCTTGTCGATCAGAAAGGTCAGCCGTTCGGTGGTTCGAATCCCTAGTGCCACATAATAGAGTGAGCTCCTGTTATTTGTCCCAGCTTCTTTCAACCTAGCAGTTCAAAAGCACGTAAAAATGCAAGTAGAAAAATAAGGATGACATTTGGTGGGAAGGTAACAGCGTTCCATGCGCCTTCGGCATTTAGTCATGCCGGCCACATGACCATGGAGATATCGTCAGACAGCACTGGCTGTTTGGCTTTGAAATGGAGATGAGCACTGCCCCTAGAGTCGGGAATGACTAGCATGTATGTGTGAGGGAAACCTTTACCTTTTATTTATGGAACCTACTGTAAACCTGCATAGCATGAAAAATGGGACAGCAGTTCAATGGGAGCAGGACGAATGGAGTAAATTTGTGTGTTCAGCATAACATGAATATGAATCTACACAGAAGCAAAATATTAGGGCTTACAATGCTTTTGGATCTGGCTAAGAATAGGTGTTTCAGGATACAGGAGACCATAAATACAATACTGTATTTATTTTAAAAAAATTCTCTGTTTTCAGGATCATAAAACTGCAAGGAAAACTTCCCTGTGGCAGCTGCATGATTCTGGAATAGCTGCATGGCTGTTTTAATAAGATGCAGCATTCATGTTCTCTCATGTTTCTAAACATCTCTTCCAAACTGAATCTAAAGCATTGCACACCCCTACAAAGTTCTATGCATGCAGTTGGGGGCCACTGATTAAGAAAAGTAACAATTGTATCCATACATAGAGAGAACAATTATATGTATTTTATGTACAAGAGCTATTTAGACAAATTGGGACAAATGGATATGTTTTTCCTCCTTTGTCCACACTTTCAATTAACATATGTTGCAACTCCTAAATTCCATTCAAGAGAGACTATAATCTGCATCAATATATACCTAGAAATCTGAAGGGGACTAGTATGCAATATTAGTTTATGTCAAAAAGCAAGTAAGCAACGACTTATCCCCAAGCCAAAATGTATAGAACAAAATACAAAAGGCTGCATAAACAGAGGGATAGAATCTAGATCACGTGAAGTGTTAATGCCACTGTATGGTGCCTTGGTAAGGCCACACTTGGAATACTGCATACAGTTTTGGTCGCCACGATGTAGAAAAGACGTGGAGACTCTGGAAAGGGTGCAGAGAAGGGCAACCAAGATGATTAGGGGACTGGAGACTAAGACATATGAAGAACGGCTGCAGGAGCTGGGTATGTCTAGCTTGATGAAGAGAAGGACCAGGGGAGACATGATAGCAGTGTTCCGATATCTCAGAGGGTGCCACAAAGAAGAGGGAGTCAAACTATTCTCCAAGGCACCTGGGGGCAGGACAAGAAGCAATGGGTGGAAACTAATCAAGGAGAGAAGCAACTTAGAACTAAGGAGAAATTTCCTGACAGTCAGAACAATTAACCTCTGGAACAGCTTGCCTCCAGCAGTTGTGAATGCCCCAACCCTGGAAGTCTTTAAAAAGATGTTAGACAGCCATTTGTCTGAAATGGTATAAGGTTCCTGCCCACGCAGGGGGTTGGACTAGAAGACCTACAAGGTCCCTTCCAACTCTGCTATTGTATTATTGTAAATGTTGAGAACTTCCATGTTTGGAGCTGATCAATCCAATGGAAGACACTGAAGCAACTCTTACCACCACTTTGTTCTGCTCAGACTGGCATCCTAAGTGCATACTTACTACATGAGTGTGCTTAAGCAGCTTAGCACTAGTAATAAATATATAGCAAGCAGTTTTCTTGCTATGCTGGTTGAGATTTTATTGTTACTGTGCAACAATTAAAAAGAAGTATCTCTGATACTTGAAGTTGGCCTTAATATCCCTCTTTATTGGTTTTCCCTAATATAGACTTGATCAACCTGCTCTCTTCGGGAGTAAAATCAATTAAATAGTGTCTCCATCTGGTTGTTACTAGTAGATATTTTATTCTCTCCCATGAAATAGCAAGAACAGCAGAAGTACATAGGAATGTGTGCTCTATCTGAAGCAGAGATGTTTTCTGAAGGAAGGAGTTTCCTGATGCTCCAGAGCAGTTAGAATATTTTGCCACTTGCAACATGCCTCTCTTTGCCAAGATGTAGTCACAAGTGGATTGTGACTACAACATGGTAAAGATAACTCTGGCACGATCTTGTATAATTTAACATATTTGAAAATAAGTAAAGACACCATCACCAAATATAACTGAAATTGGCTGTAGAACTTGTCACCGGAAAAAGGAGAACCAAGGATGAAACATAACCATGCACCTTGTTCTCTAACCATTATTATATGTGTTAATTGGACAATAATAAAAAAAGAAAGAGATATGAAAGTTCTGAGTTGCAATTTATAGCTTCAAATAAATTTGAATTGAGCCTAGAAATCTACAATACTTTCCTTTAGATTATAGTGAACCAAGATTTCTATAAATTTGGATTTTATGTTTGAACATGCAGTGGGGTTTATGAGATGCAGTGTTCTTGGGATGAATAAATATTGGACTCAAAACACTGATTTAGAGGTTCCATTTTTTTAAAATTCTTTGTGGAGGATCTTGTCTTTTTTACTCTCTCTCCAAAACTATTAATCACTGCACAGAGTGCTCAGCCACTAGATGTCTCTGTATGCTACACCAAACTTCAGAATCAGGGAAGGTGAAGTTTACAATCAATAGAGGACAAGTTGTGGATTAGATTGCTGAATGCTTGTTCTTTTCCAAAGCTGTTTTGTTTTAGTGAGAAATGTCTTCTTTGTCAATTGCAACACAACTTTTATTTTTGGTATTTGCTCTTTATTTGTTCTCTTGAGATGATTCTAATTTACAAATCTAGCTGGATTATAACAATTAGTAGCAGAATGCATATACAATGGGCTGTATTTCCAAGTAAATAAATATTGTGCGGCAGCATTTCTGATAATCTTATGGGATAAAATCTTGTCTATACTGACAAAATATATATAATATTGGGGTGGCATGGTGGCGCGGTGGTTAAGACACTGGGCTTGTTGGCTGAAAAGCTGGCAGCCCAGGTTTGAGACCTCAGCGCCAATGGGGTGAGCTCCCTTCCTCGCCCCAGCTCCTGCCAACCTAGCAGTTTGAAAGCATGCAGATGTGAATAGATAAATGGGTACCACATTGGGAAGGTTTCAGCACTCTGTGATGTCATGCTGGCCACATGACTGAAGAAATGTTTTTGGACAGGAATGTTTCAATGGCCTTGAAATGGAGATGAGCACCTCCCCGTATAGTTGGCAATGACTAGTGGTGTAAAATCCACAGGGACTCCATTACATTTTGCTTATAAAATATATGCATATGTGCTGGTTCATCAAATTCTGCTATTTGGGAGTCACAGTACTCAGAGAAGTGGATTCACAAAAGACTTGGTAAGCAGCCACGATGGAACAGATAAGAGATATTGAACAAAGCAGGTATTTTGATTGGCATCCTCTTTTTAATTATGTATTTGTATTTATTTAGTTGCAAACAAAACAATTTCCAGAACAACATATTTTTTATTGGCTTTTGGTGGTCAGGCATGCCATAATGAAGAATGTGCTGTAACATTTCTGAAATGCTATATTTATTTTTTAAGATATTCACTCTGGACTTTGTATTCATTATTTCTGTAGATCTTTAAGTTCCAAAGCTTCAAAGAATTAGGGAAAACTAAGACATTGTCAAAACCCAGTGATGTGTCTCTATTGTTTCCCATCCCTCCTCAGGGTTAGGAGTAGGAGGCACTATTTTTCTCCTTTCTCTTGGGTTGGTTCCAGTCAGTGATTTTAGGAGGGAAGAGGTCAAGATGGTCTGGGCTCCATCCTCTTCCTCATCCTATTTAGTATCTATTCTATTCTACAGCCATTGGGTTAGGTCATCCACGGACGAGTGTAGTATTATGATAAATTCTTCAAAATGATAGAAGGGAACGGAAGATGATAGTTTGTTCCAGTATTCATATTTTCCATTTAGTATACTGAATATAAATATTTTACAGTTAAATTGGCCAGTATAAGGACACATCTGCATGAAATCCCCAAAATAAAGTTAATTGGGGGTCACTGCTATTCCTCTAATGTTTCTACTCTCCAGGTCTTTTCCACATTGTTGTTTAGGCTGCCTAATGGCAGTACACGAAGCAGTTAGAAACACAGGTAGTCCTCAATTTACAGCCACCACGGAGCCCCAAAACCCTGTTGTTAAACGAGACATTTGTTAAGTGAGTTTTGTCCCATTTTACGAACTTTTTTGCCACCATTATCATGTGGATCACTGCAGTGGATAAATTAGTAATGTGGTTGTTAAGTGAATCTGGCCTCCCCATTGACTTTGCTTGTTCAGAAGGTCGCAAAAGGGGATCGCATGACCCCCCAGGACACTGCACCCATCATAAATAAGAACCAATTGCCAAGTGTCTGAATTCTGATCACATGACCATGGGGATGCTACAAAGGTTGTAACTTTGAAAAATGGTCATAAGTCACTTTTTTCAGTGCCGTTGTAACTTTGAACGGTCACTAAACAAACCATTGTAAGTCAGCGGTTAAGCTGTAAAGCTGTAAAGCCAGCTTAAAAAAACCCTTTCTGGGCTTTAGCCCTTCCTTTGTGGCAGCCAAGGTAATCACCTGCCTGTTTAGAAGTGCTTACTCAGGTCCCTTATTGTTAAATTCTTCTGCTTCTTTATCCATCCCATGGAAAGTTGCTTTCTCCGCTTTGTATTTAACACCTTCCCATCTGATGCGTCAATGGGTGGACAAGTAAAAAAATAAAAAGAAATAAAGGATTACAATTATACTGTCACAACGAAATCTGGTGGAATTTTTGCCAGTTTTGTTTACTATTTCACTTTTTAAACCTACGAGCTGATTTTAAAAAATACACAAACTAACCTTTCTTAGGTGAATGTGTAAAACAAAAAAACAGATTAGCTGGATCTTTCCTAATTGTACCAATAAATTTGGGTGCATGTGTTGGTATGCCCAGCCATCACAATTTATTGATGTTATCTTTTCCAGCAGCCCATGCTGAAATAGCAATCAGTGAGCAGAGAGGAGAAAGCACTCCTGCCATAGTACATAGTGACCAAGTAGAGTGGGATTGTTTGCTTAGAATGAAACAATGCACAATAGATAAATGGAACAACACTGCTTGAGAAAGTGGAATCTTCTACTTTCAATATGGTACAGGAAAAGGACAGGCAGAGATTGCTGTCTTTGTGGTCTGGGGCAAGTAAACAGTAACAGAGTTGGAAGGTACCTTGTAGGTCAGCTACTCCAACCTCCTGCTCACGCAGGAGACCTGTGCTAGGGATTCGAACCGCCAAACTGCTGACCTTTCTGATCAACAAGTTCAGTGTCATAGCCACTGAGTCACCTAGTCAGTAAGGGACAAGCAACACTGTTTAATTCCCACCTGTGAGAAATTATTAGCATCTTCTACTTCAGGCAACCTTATCATGCAGATCAGAACCTAATCTTTCAAAAGTTGTCTGAAGCCAACTGATTATTAACTTCACTTCCATCAGCCATGAAATACTAGTATAAGAAAGAACTCTAAGCCATCAAGACCATCATTCTTCTCCTGACATTGAAAGGCCTCACGGAGTTCTCTCCCTTCAGTGGGAAAATGGTCTTCTTATAGGAGCTGCAGCAATACAAACAAACAAATAAAAATGGAAGAAATCAACCATCAGCGGATACTGCATAATCAGACATGTTTACGGAGAATCTGAATTGGTGTAAAGCTTTCCAGTGTCGGTCTTTTAAGTAACACATAGTTAAAATAAATTTTGGATAACACAGCTCAAGTGGTTGCAACCTAT
Organism: Rhabdophis nuchalis; assembly: GCA_039707465.1. NCBI lineage: Eukaryota > Metazoa > Chordata > Lepidosauria > Squamata > Natricidae > Rhabdophis > Rhabdophis nuchalis. The sequence goes on along the minus strand of CM077643.1, from coordinate 58,933,743 downwards.
GTAGATTTATGTTCCCAGATCAAATCAAATACTGTACTATAAAAATACCAAGGCCCTAGTTTATGTATTTCGTCGTGGCTTCTAATAGATTCTTTAGAACCAAAGTAAGCAATGCTCTCATAAAAGCAATTAGATGCATGTCTCATAAATTAGTTCTCCTTGCTTGGGTGCATTATTAATGGATATTAAAAGACATATTGGATTCACTGGCTGTGTTTTGTTACAGGCTGTTCCACCTTTCAGTTGAAAAGTGTTACGTGGAAAATGACTATGGAGATTTGCAAATATTCTTGTGTAAAAGTATACAATATCATTTCATGACGGTTTCACAGGCTGCTGGAGTAAGCCTCGTTATGTTTCTTATGCTGCAGCACAGCTGTTCATACTTTCATACTGCACACACACACACACCCCGAAAAAAAATTCTCACATTTACAGGAAAACTTTATGGTGTGCCATAAAGTTTTCCTGTAAATGTGAGCATTATTTTTTGGGGGGGAGGGGGGGTGCAGTATGAAAGTATGATCAGCTGTGCTGCAGCATAAGAAATACAACACCACTAATGCATTCTCATTTCCCATTCACTGTTCTTTACACCTAAGCTCTATGCACTTTAATTCAGCACCAATGATTTAAATAAATAAATAAGACTACTAGAACATAGCACTTCCTTGAAATTAGAAGTCAGTCTAATATATGTGAACATTCACGGGTGAGCAAAAATAAATAAATTTCCAGCTGTGAATGGATGTAAGGGGAAGATTTTTCACCCATTATAGTATTTTTCAGCTATTAACTGGTTTCTTACAAGAAACTAGTAGTGTATTATAATCTCATAATCCCATCGAGAGATCTAGTGGCAACCAAAAATAAATAAATAAATCCAGAATTGTGAAATAAAACCAAGTTCTTTATTATGCTACTGTTCCCAGGAGGGTAATATAACACTTTAATTATGGTCATTTCAAGATGATTATTTAGCATTACTACAAAGACAACTCTCATTAGGTTCAATTTCCAACCTCTTTCCAATATGTGTTCCTAATCCATCTGTTTTAGAACATAATTTACAGGAGATAAATCGGTGCAATAAATAGGGTGTAATAAAAATGCATCTGTACTATCAGATAAATATTGAATCCAATTTCTATACTTAAAAGGTTTATAATTTTAAAAACTCACTTAAAATAGTTTACTCCCTGTAGAATACTATACAGATGTGAGCTTCTTTTCTACATCAATAATGTCATATGCCTAAGTAAAAATAAACACCTTTTGACCATTCGTAGTCCTTACAATAGAGAAAATCATCTCCAGCATCTTTTGGAAGAGGAGGCAAGAGTTAACTTATTTAACTTAAGAATTACATTGGTATCAGTCCAATACAGATCAGATTTGTTAGTATAAAGGCTAGGATATCCACTCTGAGGAAGATGGGGCGGGGAGCGGTTCAGAAATATGAAAAATAAATAAATATAATTCCTATATTTTCAAAGGACACGCAGTTCGATAGATGAACGGATGGATGCTCCTCAAATGCAACTTTTATATACTGAATGTCTGTACTATTGTTAAAGACACAGAGAGCCTGTTTATGCAGTTGATCCCGTTTCCTTTTGTGAAAGTCATGCAAATGAATGAGACCTTTGCACAACTAGGCAATCAAAGTATAGGCTGCAATTCACATAGATCTTTGAACTGTACAAAGGTTTATTGTATTCAGGCATAACAAGGGAACGTCCAATGCACCATTTTCTCTGTTCCCCAATCCCTCTAAAGAATTTTGAAGCTGACTTGCTGTCACCTTCCTTCCTGCCAAGCTAGAGAGGTTATTTCTAAACCATCAATAGGAGAGCACTAAGAAGGTGGTTCAAATAATGCCCCACTGCATGTTCTTCAATAATAAAAAATATATTTATCCTGAAATATAAATGACTAGAGCCACACTTAACCTACGTTGATACAATGGAAACACTAAACATCCACATTGCCTTGCCATGTTTTCCTCATTGTGTTAATGAATCTGCCACCTGTCTGCCCAGTGAATAATCCCACAGGGTTTACAAGCCTCCCCCAACACAGAGCAAACACAAAGACAAAGGCTGGAGCCAACCTCTCCAACTGAAAAATGTGTGAGAATGATGCATCCAGGAGTGGGATTCAGCCGGTTCGGGTGAACCAGATGTTAATTTTAATCTGGTTCGCCGAACTGGTAGTTACGAGGACTGGCTTACCCCATCCACTCCTCCCCTCCCCTCCCAAGAGCCTCCACGTGGCTCATTCATCGTGCCAGGTAAACCTAGGGCCCACGTGGAGGCTTTGGGAGGGTGAAAAACAGGCCTACCAGAAGTATCAGAAGTCCAGAAATGGGCCCATTTCCAGCCTCCAGAGGGCCTCCGGAGCCCAGGGGAGGCAGTTTTTGCCCTCCAGGAGGCTTGACCCCCCACCCTGCCATGGTGCAGGAAGCTGACTAGGCCATGCCTCCATGACCATACCCACTCAGCAACTAGGCAGAGAACTGATTGCTAAAAATTTTCAATCCCACCCCTGGATGTATCTGAACACACATCCCACCCGTTGCAAAAATAGTGCAACTTTTTTCTGTTGTTTATTGAGTAGCCAAATGACACCCCATCTTCATCGCTGTGCATTTCTTACATTTACCACCAAATTACTGAAGGTGTCGTACAAACTCCATGTACAGATCCAAAGTTTTCCTTGCATGTCATGGGGGGCTCAGTAAAAATCCCCAAAGGAGAAAAGATGGCAAAGAATCCAAGAGCAGAGAAGAGTTTTCCAAGGTATCAAATGGACCAACCACAAGCTTTGCAGCACCGAAGCACTGGGGGAGAGGGGGGGAAAGTTATAGCAAGGTTACAAGATATGGGTTTGGCTTCAGAAGAAGGAAAAAAAGAAATGATCTAAAGCGTGCGGAATATTAATTGAGTCATGGTTAGTGTCAGGCACCAAAGACCAGGTCCATATGTCAAAGTTCAATTAAACTGATTTATTGGTAGAAGCCTATGCACGGGAATCTTCTCAACCAACCGTCAGCCCCTGGTTAGAGTTAGCCTAGAGTCAATGGCATCCAGGAGCAGGGGGTGGGGGTTAGACTGAGTTCGATTGCAGCTACAAAGTGATTCTAGGCTGATTCCCCTTTTTCATTCCACCCCCAGGCTCTGTCATTCCTTCTACAATTACAGGACTGTATGCAGCAGTAATGGATGACCACCAGATGGCGGCAAAGAGATATAGAAATGTCCAATCCTTTGCAGCCCAGATTTGACAGGTTTAACCAAGGTTTAATTAGTTAATCCAATGTCTTGAATTCACAGAGTCTAGTGAACCACAAGCTAACCAACTTGATTTTAACATGTACATTCATTTATTTATATTTCACATTTCTGACCCACCCATTTCCCTCAAAGAGATGCATGTTTAATCACCATTTACTAAATTAAACTAAATTGCCTTGATGAACATAGAACCATATTCTAATGATATGAGCTTAGTCTGCATTATACAAGTAATATGGTGGACTAATATTTGATTTGGTGTGTTATGCATGACCAAGCTAAATGCAATACTATGTAAATAGCAATTCTGTTGCCAGTTTTTTAAACTGAATGCAAGCAGACATGGGAACAGCAGAATTACAATTTTAGGAGAGAAGTCAAATGTTTTAACCCTTCAATGTTACCGTGATCCTAATCCAGTCTGATTCACATGCTGGTGGTTTGTTTTAGAAGGAAAATCTCCCTCTAACCCAATGGAAATGTGTTTTCCAGTTAAAAACAGCTGGTAAAAAAGAACAGATCTGATTTAAGGCAGAATTACAATAAGAGAAGTATGGTTAAAATCCTATTTGCTCATTAAGGTTGTAATCCAGATTAGCAGACCCGTGCCTGCTATTTACACAAATATTGTAAACAATGAATTATCCATTTAGGTCACGTTTGATTTAATATCTGCTCAGATGCTGTGGAAAGTAGGAAGCGAAAGGCAGAGATTTTGAAGCATTTAGAGCTAGAATGAATACAAACCATTCTGTATACATTGTATATGTTGCAAATTTTCTAAAGTGATTTGACAGATATAACTGTTAAAAACCATTGAGGCTGAGACTTTTACACAACTGCAGAAGGTTCTATGGTACAGATTCTTAAAATGACAACATTCGGATGAAAACCTTTAAGATTGGCACTGAAAAGACGTGCCGTAAAATGGGTGTAACAGAATGAAATAATTTCCTCAAGTCATTGTGATATTTGCAGTTAATAAATTCATTAAAAAAATGTGACATATCACATGAATGTTTATAGTGCTTCTTTTCCCTCGTAGGAAATATCATATTGCAGTTTTATTCTTCGCTGGGATATGTTCCCTTACAATCTGACAATGTTCTCTTAATCCCCTACTTTGTAAACCTATTACAATCTTCTAAATATTACCTGGCTGATTACAAATAGCAAATGTGTGTAGCAGCACAGTTAAAAAAACAACCTTCTCTGTTCTGTGTTCTTCCTTTCTTGTCCCTCTTTCACAACAATAGCAACATAGGATTCAAAGAAAGAGAGACGGAGGCAGTGGCAGATTTTGGTGATTGCTGGGCCTATCACGTAATTCAAGTGTTTCCCCCAGGGCTGCCTGTATATACCAAGACCCTTTGCAACTTCCAGAGCCTTCTCCTCCAATTAGTTGACAAGCAAATGTAAACTGTAAGTTGGAAAACAGATGTAAACTACAGTGTAAGCTTTAAAATAGACACACAAATGTTTAAAAAGTTAAACTATTCCCAAAGCGCTGCCTTAAATCTCACTGCCTGCCATACACTGATGGGTTCCCCAAGCAGTTGACTTTCAGTCTTTCTTCCCATGTTACTACAACTCTTGCCAATCAAAACATTGCCCGCCCTTATCCTAATTGGAAGGAACCAAGTCCAGAGTGTGACTCATACTAAGAGATGCAGTCAGCAACTCCTTTGAAGGCAGATGATGGCAGTGGGCTCCTTTTTTAGACTGAATTACCCATCTCCAATCCATCTGAATGGGCAAAGGAAAGGTCAAAGTGGTGTAACAGTCTGAGAACGTCCTTTTTTCATGGATGCAGAGATTCATAAGCTCATTTACTTATGTCATGGAACATGATTTGGGAATATCTGCTATGGAAAAAAGAATCGGGCTAGATGCATAAATAAAGTGGATTGGCATCGTCTTACATTTCCACTTCTATACTTGACACAATTCAGGTTTCCTTTGAGTTCTCTCTTTGTAAATTGGTGCTTTTCTTCATGTGAGCTAATGATCTGGTAACAATAAAAAATGTAAGAGAAACAACAATCTTGTCACCCCAAGAGCACCTCTTCAGTTAGAGATGATCATATGTCATGGTATAATTGTGTCAATCCTTTGAAGCAAGCTAGGCCAGAAACAGATTAGTTAAGAACTGCTAGAACTCCCTATTACAGGATATAGGATATAATAATAGAATTTTGAAAGACTGTCAGTTTCTCTTTCCCGCTCTTACACGAAAGAAAACCAAGGTGGAGCAATATTGAGTTTCTTTCTCACTCCTTCCCCGTTCCTTCAGGGCTAAGATCATGTTTACACAACCAGTCTTGCAGTCTTTCCAATCCTCTACAAGTAGAGCCAATTAATTTCAAACTTAATGTGCTGTGCAAGACAAATTGCTGTGAAAGCAGCCCCACAACTAAAATGTGGAGCTAGGAGAGTAGTGTTTCCCAGTTGAAAGGAATTCTTACTGCGATCCCATCTCCAGCATTCTCAGCTCCTCATCCTCCTTCGCACTGGATTTGAGGTGACATAACACCCTTTCACTGTTGTTTTAAAGAGAATGAAGGGTACCATTTATTTTTATTGACTTATTGACTTGCAATTCATTTAAAATAGACACACACTTAAATCACAATTAGAATAATCATTAAGAGCCTAAAATAAAACCCTGAAATAAATTCTAACTCATAGTAGTCCCAACTGGGTCTCAAAAGTCTGATGGAAGAGCTGTGCATTTAAAGGGGTATGATGGACTTCCGTAGGGAGACTATGCCACAACCTGGGAACTACTGTACCACAGAAAAACACTGATTCCAATTTCCAACTTCTCTCTCATGGGTGGGGGCCCCCTCAGCACTCCCAAATGGACAAGGCAGGCAGGACAATTCTGTCTGAAAGATACGATTCTAAAGATAAGTGGAAGCCAAGCCATGTAGGGCTTTGAAGTTTAAAATCAGCACTTTGAATTGTACTCAGAAACTTACCAGAAACCAATGCAGTACCCACGATACAGGTGTTACCTTGCAATATAAATTAAGCACAAAGTTGAAGCAGCAGGGTGCTAAGTCGCTGATAGGCTTTATGCTGTCATATTGGTCAGAAGAAGTCCATAAGCAGCAGACACAGCAACAGCATATGTAGACAACTGCAGAATGCTCCGAATTGATTTACGAAGGGTTTCTGCCCCTATTGATGCTATTCTTTGTTTATTATGCATTGGTTAAACATTGCACTCTTTAATGTTTGATATTTTAGACTATCATGCCAAATCTAAAATGTTTATATTGAGGAGGGGACAAAGAAACCGCTGGTTTTTAATGTTGGAGATGATATGGACAGAAAAAGTAGGATATGGTCATTAAGTTGCAAAAGCAGCTCAATGCAAATTAAATAAAAATGATTTCCAGACACTTGCCACATATTAGGCACACACGGTAGCTGTAGCTAATCATTTTTTCTAAATGATTTTTCTTTTAAAGTAATCAGGTGCGTTTCAAGAGCTTTGATGAAAAAAAGATTTATTGCATCTAATGCAGTACCACAATCGATTCACAAAGTTACTTAATTAATTGGTACTTTTGTTCCTTTCTCCAAAAACTGGCATAAAGCCAGAAAACACCACAGTTTTTGAAATATGTTGGATGGTGTTAGAAATGACTGAACCGAAACAAAATTCTAATGTAGTAATTTTTCATAGATGTCTATCAAGATTCTCAATCATCCAAATCATGGTTGTCCTAAAGGTGCATTTCAAAAGGCAACTGGACTTTGTTTTTTCCCTTGAAAATGTTTCACTTCTCATCCAAGAAGCTTCTTCAATTCTGTTCAAGGAAAAAGAAAGTCCAGTTGCACCTTTGAGATTTTCAAAGGTTTATTTGCCAAGATTGTAACCAACCCTGAGCTTGTAAACTTACTAAAAAGCCTTGTTTAGAAGGCAAGCTTTCCTATTCTGTCATAGAAATAAGTAGTGTGACTATCAAGAAGACATTACTGAATTCCAGTACATGCCCCATCATGGCCCTTGACAACAAGAATGGCCATTTAGCAATATCATAATGGAAGAAGCCCATCCCTACTATATGATTTGTCCACTTGGGATCTCCAACATTTTGATTAGCCACAATAGCTACCCATTGGCTTGAGCAATTAGTATTCTAATAATTAATGGAGGTCCCCACTTCACTTTTAGGCCTTTAAAACACTAATACTTAAACTATAAGACCTCTTTCCTTGTCCCATATTGGTGCAGATCTTTACTTTTTTATTAACTGTTTGTTTTTTGGTTGAATTCTAAAGGTGGTGTCACCATATTTTGTTGCTTGCCAGCATTAGGTGCTTACTTAGGCGTGCTAAAATATGTCATTGCTGTAAAAGTATCTGCCCTCTAAAACAGCTTCTCCTACTGTGAAACTTCCCTTTATGTTGGTGAACCTGATAGGGCTCATTCAACAGGCTGCAGTTTTATCCTGTTATTACAGTTTGCAAGGGCTTAAGCATTTGCTGTAATGTAAAAGAATGGAGCAAGTTTCTATCAAACTTTTCATCATATGGAATGCTCTGATTTGCATCATCTCACAAAGAATGATTCTTCAGGAAAATATCAACAGTACACTATTATTTTCGCCTGCTTTGTTCTCAACCACAGGTTATCTATGAATGGACACCCGAATGTCCTTAACAGGGTAATAGGTGTGGGAGTGCAACTTCCTGGATCTCTTGGTGATTTTGATACAATTTCCCATCATATCCTTTTTGACTAGCTCTTTGTGATGGGAACCACAGTTATTCAACTTCTGCAGGGTTTCGTCCAATGGCTGTCTAGCCTGTTTTGGTATCGTGGTTCTATGTTACAGAGTATATATGTGGTTCATAGTTTCAGCAGCTTTTTAGAGGTTTATAATTGATTATCAATCTGAGTTTGTTTAACTGGTTTTAATTTTAAAAAGGTAAAAAGCGTGTCGCTGTTTTGAGGATTGCTTTTAATGATAAAAAAAGAACAAAATGTAACCAGATAAAGTTATTTGTAGTATTTTGCATACCATCCCTGTTTGATGAAACTTGCTTATTTTTTCCAGTGCTCTTTAATCAACATATTGGCTGTTACTAATATATGTACAATTAGATTACAGTGAAGAATTCAGTAATAGCAGCTTGGAAAGTCTGGCAGAAAGCTATTGGAAGGTTGATTATGTCTGAAATTTCATTGAATATAATTCTCCAAGCTCTGTCTATCTTCATATTACTCATTAGCTGTGGTAAAAAGGCCTCTTTGTGCAGACTCTCAAGAAAGTGGGGAGGTGGGGGGGGAGAGACAATCTAAAAACCAATCCATTATCTTAGCTTTCACAACAATGTTGGACAGGTGTCTATAAAATAAAGTATAGCAACACAAAAAAACACCCCTTCCAACAGTACAGAACACAAAAATTTTAAGAGGGCAAAGGTGTTACAGTTTTTTTAGGTGAAATATTGGCAGCTCTGCACAATGAAATAGACATATGCTTTCGTTTATATTGATAAAGCAATGCATCTTTCCAGTTAGTATCAGGATAGCCAAATGAATCCTCTCTGCTGCCTTCAAACTGACTCACTGCAGGTCCAGCGTGTGTACTAGTGCTGTCCTGTTCCACTGACCTTGGCATCCTAAGCAGCTTCTCATGACATCACAATAATGCTTTGGCTTAAAGGAGGCTCAGTTAATTTGGATGTGTCTATTTTCAGCCAGCTGTCACTGCAACCCTTACACAAATATAAGGAAGAAAAGAGAACCAGATGTCTCTCATGCAAAATTCTCTGAATGCTGGGCATCCCCCACCTCCAGCTTTTGAAGCATTAGGGACAAATATGAAATCGATTCCTGAAGAACCTATTCAAATGGACCTTCTGAATAGTGGACCTTCTGAATGCTGTGCAGGTCTCACCATTTTTTCCCTTTGTCCTTGTAGTTTTGCTCTGGATGTGTTGTTATGTCAGTATTCTTTAACTCGTACTCTACTGAATATTTTTAACTGTGCTTAGATGATGACCTTGTGGCTTGAGGACATTGTACTGAATATCATTTTCATTTGCTATTTTCCATGTAGGATGGGTAAAAAGAGGGTCATTTCCAAATATATATTGCATTTCTTTTCTCCCTTCCATGAAAATGCTTAGAAATATATATATAATTAAAATGGATTACCTGTGCAATTTAGTCAACCCTGATTCATGGCTGAAATGAACTATTTAGGAATTCAGTTGCAGCTGCACTCATGAAAACAATTCTTCAAAATGATTTTAGATGCATGCATCCAAGGGAGTGATTCCAAAGTCTGATTGAAAAACATTACATCAGAAGAACTGGCTCAGGGAAGGGAAGGGAAAGGGGGCTGGCAGGTATTTAAATAACATTATCTAATCTTTGTTATTTTGTGAACTCATCAAGCCATTTCTCTTAAGCATCATTATTTAAAGAGGACGGAGCCCTTTATATCTTGAACTGGAGGCAAGGAACAACTTTTCTGTGCCTTCAGGATAATTAGAAAATAATAAAAAAAAAAAATTAGAAAATTGGGCAGGTGCCAAACTTACTTAATAATAACTTCTTAATCTTGTTTAATAAAAAAAAAGTTTTGTTTCAGTCTCTTTTAGCTTTGAAACGGCTGTACGTTCGAGCTCTAATGAGAAAAACAAATCATTTATTACAGCTTTTTAGTTGTATCTTATTTCTGCTTGGTTTATTCATGCACAGGGAAAGCAACTTCCTTCGCTGTCAGTGCCTGCACGTACGTGAGCACGCATGTGTTACAGTCGCTAGTTATATAAATCTGATTTCTAGACTACCTGAAAGGCCATAAAGGCTTTAGGAAGCCTAGGTTCACGCTGTGACTAATCTATGCAATTTAAGAGGCTTCACTGTCTTTTACAGTAAACTCACAGTACAGTGGTAAAGACCAACTACATACAAGAGAGATTTAAGAGAGGGAGTCTGCACACTTTTCTGAGTATCTTATTCCTGAAATATAGATAATACTAGACCTTTCCAGGGAGTGAGGACATTTTGATGAACTATATTAATAAATAAATATGAAATATTTTTCCAAAGGTATAGAACAGATGAAATTTTGCTAAATCCTATAAGGTAGAACTTCTAGAATCAGCTATGTTTTCAGGCAATGGACACTTGCAGAATTATGCAGGCAGAACAAAAGGAGAAGCAAAATGGCCAATTTTTTTACACTCTGACAAAATTTTGCCAATCTGACCATCAAGATGTCATATGGCCTCTCATAATATGTTGAAATCTGATAAAATGTCACATTAGAAAAATACCAAAGTCTTGCAATATTTTCATATTCCTCATTTCAATTCTCATATGGTCATTACAGGCAATTATATGATTAATTTTGGGATTCCATAGATGCCAACTAGAGAACTTGGAAATACCTTGATATTCCCATGAAATAAAAATCATACGCTATAAGCAAGCAAGCAAGTAAACAAATAAACTGAATAAAAATCTTCTCTTAATTTAACTACACCTGTTACAATTGATAAAGCTGCACTTCATTCAGCTACAGTTATTCTAAGCCAATAGCAACATAATTTGGGGAGATTACTTTATTGTTGTTTCTAAATGATGATGTCATTTTCTTTGTCATACCTTATATATGAGAGAACTCAGGAGAAAATGTGTAGGGATGTCAAATTTGCTTTCCAAATTTGCCATCATCTGGCGAAGCGTCGGAGGCGGCTCGGGAGTTCATGGCCTCCATGACAGCCATGAACCTGACCCAATTAGTTCAAGGCCCCACGCACATCAGGGGACACACCCTGGATTTGATTTTTTATATTGAAAAAGTTTTATTGGTTTTTACAATTTTTCAAAAGGATAGGGTAAGGGATACAGAAACATTTTGAGAACTTTCGCGTTGGGATCATTGGCCCTTCCAGGGCTTCATAATAAAACATTAAGAAAACATTTTTCAAAAATACTACGAGGTGAAAATAAGTGCATACATCCTAAATTCTCAATTCAATGCTGGCAGTCATGTACAAACATCCAGATAAAAAGGTTATACTATGTTAATAAAAAAAGCAAAGTTATTTTTTTGATCTAAGTCTCTTGGCAATTGTGTCTTCTTTTTCTCCTTCCTGGCGCCCAGCGGGCGGGGCCGTGGCCCCCCCTGCCCCCCCTAAATCTTCCCCCAGGACAGAGGAATGTTTTTTAAGAAAGGCTTCCGCCTCAACAACTGTTTTAATCCTAACTCTCCCTCCTTCCCAGAACACCAACATCCCTTCCGGCATCGCCCACTTAAACCAAGTCCCGTGGTCAAACAATTTTTTGGATAAGAAGGAATACCTCCTTCTCATCTCTCTAATCTTTTTTGGGATCTGCTTCAAGATGGCGACTTCCTTTTGTTGGTAAATTAGCGCCCCCCCTCTCTGTGCCTTCAAAATTCCCTCTCTGGTTGACCTTCTAACAAATTTGATATGTATCTCTCTGGGTACTTCATTTATCCTGGCATATGTCGAGTTTATTCTGTAGACTAGGTCAACGTCCCCCCTGATCTCATCTTTAGGTTTATGTAAATAGTCTGCTAAAATTGTGCTCATGAGTTCAGGAAGACATTCACCAGATTCTTCAGAAATGTTCTGAAATCTTAAAAAATATGACATCCTTTCAAAATCCATCCTAGACATATGCCCAGTCAGTTCTCCAACCTCACTGTTAACATTTTTAAGCTCTCCCTTTGCCCCAGCCAGCCCCCCTTCCAGCTCCTCAGTCTTCTGTGTGCTCTCCAGCACTTGCTTCCGTGTTTCCAAAAGATCCTTCTTGAAGCTGCTATTATCTTCTCTCAAAGCTTTAATTTCCTGCACCAAAGCTTGTAACACTGATTCCATTGATGTCATTCTTTGTTCCAAACCTGCCAATTCTGATTTTGATGCCATGGTAAGCTGTTAAAGTCAGTGCCACTAAGATGGCGTTTTTTGGGTGGGGCCGCTGAAGCAAGTCAGGAGAAGACAGTTCAAATCAAGGTTGTAAAAAGTTTAGGACCCAGAAGAGAAACATTTTTCACAGTCAATAATTATAGCAGAGAAGGCACTCCAAGGAAGGAATCAATTAATCCAGAAATTTCTTCATTAATAGAGAGAGGGAGTCCAAATCACAAAGAGATGTTGGTAATTTTCCATAAGAAAAAATAGTCATTCAGGAACAAAGGGCAGCCATCTTCCACCGCCCAGTCTGAGAGCCAGCAGGAGAAAGTAGCAAAAGAAAAATTGTTTCAAGCCAGCCGGACTTAGATACATTGTAAAGAAACAAGCCGCAAAACACTTTCACTTGCTTCAAAGCAATCCGGATGTGAAATGTCCGCTTCCTCGCAACAAGGAGCCATTTCTAAGCGCCGCTTTAAATCCGAGGGGGGGTTTAACAAACAAACACCCCCCTCCACGTTCTTTCAGTCCAGGCTGCCAGCACAAACAAAGTTAAAAATCACTCACTCTCCACCTCGTCGCCAAAGCCCCGGAAAGCCTTCTGACCCGAACACTCAGCTCTCTCCAAATTCATTATGCGTTGCCGTCCTCCATTGGCGAAGGGAAAACCCCCCGCAGCATGTCTTCTCTCGCCTAGACCGAAGACAAGGGCCGTTTTCCCGCCGCCGCCGGGATAAACCGGCCCAGGCAAGCCAGCCTTACGGAGGGACCCCAAAAAAGGGGGTACCCCGCCCCGTTGAGGGGCAGAAAAAAGAACAAAACGGCGGACGAGTCCCAAGACTCATCCGTCGCCGCTGGAAGGCGGAACCGGCAATGTCCCTGGATTTGATTTTTGTCTCTGGTCAGTGGTTGAAGGATCTGGGAAGAGGGGATATAGCCATTGAACCCTTGTCATGGTCAGATCACTCGCTCGTTCGGGTGGACTTCCAATCTGCTACCCCCCCCCCACAGAGAGGCGGAACCCACTAGGTGATTCCACCCCAGGCGCCTGATGGACCCTGATAGGTTCCTGACGGAGCTTGGGCCACTCCCTGAGGCTATGGCTCACAACTCGGCTGGAGAACTGGTGGCCGCATGGGACAGGGCGGCTGCTGGGGCTCTGGACAGTGTCGTGCCTTTGCAGCCTCTGATCTGGTGCCAAACCCGGTTGGCTCCTTGGTTCTCTGAGGAGCTGAGGGAGATGAAGCGCCAGAAAAGACACCTAGAGAGCAGTTGGAGGGCCAGCCGTTCTGAATCTGATCGGACACTGGTGAGGTCTTATATCAAGACCTACCCGTATCTGCCGGCGTATAAGACGACTTTTTTGCCCTGAAAAACATGCCTCCAAGTGGGGGGGTCGTCTTATACGCCGGGTCATCCGCGAGGTCCCCTTCTTGCAAGTCTACGCGCGATGGTTTCCTCTTTCCCCCCTGTCTCTTTCCCCTCCATGCAAGTCTCTCTCGCACGCGATGGTTTCCTCTTTCCCCTCCATGCAAGTTTCTCACGCGCGCGATGGTTTCCTCTTTCCCCGTCTCTTTCTCCTCCGCGCAAGTCTCTCTCTCGCGCGATGGTTTCCTCTTTCCCCGTCTTTCTCCTCCGCGCAAGTCTCTCTCGCGCGCGATGGTTTCCTCTTTCCCCCTGTCTCTTTCTCCTCCGCGCAAGTCTCTCTCGCGCGCGATGGTTTCCTCTTTCCCCTCCATGCAAGTCTCTCGCGTGATGGTTTCCTCTTTCCCCCTGTCTCTTGCTCCTCCGCGCAAGTCTCTCTCGCGCGCGATGGTTTCCTCTTTCCCCTCCATGCAAGTCTCTCTCGCGCGCGATGGTTTCCTCTTTCCCCCTATCTCTTTCTCCTCCGCACAAGTCTCTCTCTCGCGCGATGGTTTCCTCTTTCCCCCTGTCTCTTTCTCCTCCGCGCAAGTCTCTCAGGGGGGGGGAGGAAACCATCCATAGCCACGCAGAGACTTGTCGCTTTTCCATGCGTGCAATTACAAGGCAAGTTTCCACCGCTGGTCTGAAGTGCAGTGACAGTGACAGAGAGAGAGAGAGGCCCAGAGCGAGAGAGAGAGAGAGAGAGAGAGAGACGGAGGGAGGGAATCAGAGTCTGTCAGGTACACACAGGGAGGGAGAAACAGAGAGAGACAGGGAGGGAGGGAGGGAAGGTGACAAAGAGCCACAGAGACATTGTGTGTGGAAGGTGTGCGGAAGAGGGGGTAGTCTTATACAGCGAGTATATAACAAACTCTATATTTTGAGTGGAAATGATGGGGGGTCGTCTTATACGCCCAGTCGTCTTATACGCCGGCAAATACGGTACCTAGTGGCGATAAAAGCGGCAAAGTTTAATTACTTTTCTGCTCTTATTGCGTCTGCAGAAAATCACCCAGCCGCCCTGTTTAGGGTGACCCGCTCCCTCTTACATATGGAAGCGTGGAAAGACCCCTTGCAAGGTAAAGCTGAGGATTTTGTACAATACCTGCAAGACAAAATCGCTCAGATTCGGGAAGGGCTGGACTCTGACTGGGTAGGGCTAGATGGGATGATGGAGGCAGGTCCTGAGACTGTTATCTGGGAGGAGTTTGACTCTGTGACTCCCGAGGACGTAGACAGGATTTTGGGTTAGCTTAGTGCTGCCACATGTTTATTGGACCCATGTCCCTCCTGGTTGGTGCTGGCCACCCGGAAGGTTAGACGAGGCTGGCTCCAGGGTATTATCAATGCTTCTTTGAGAGAGGGTTTCTTCCTCACTGCTTTGAAAGAGGCAGTGGTGAGGCCCCTTCTCAAGAAGCCTTCCCTGGAACCGGCGCTTTTAGCAAACTAACGTCCAGTCTGCAACCTTCGCTTTGTGGCAAAGGTTGTTGAGAGTGTGGTGGCGCAACAGCTTCCCAGGTACCTGGATGAAGCGGTCTATCTTGATCCATATCAGTCGGGTTTCAGGCCTGGGTACAGCACAGAAACAGCATTGGTCGCATTGGTCGATGATCTCTGGAGGGCTCGAGACAGGGGTTGCTTCTCTGTCCTGGTCCTATTAGACCTCTCAGCGGCTTTTGATACCATCGACCATGGTATCATGCTGTGGCGGTTGGAGGGTTAGGGGTGGGGGGCACTGTACTTCGGTGGTTCCCCTCCTTCCTCTCTGACCGTTTGCAGTTTGTGTTGATGGGGGGGCAGAGGTCGTCCTCAAGGTGCTTCACTTGTGGAGTGCCCCAGGGGTCGGTCCTCTTGCCCCTTCTGTTCAACATTTATGTGAAGCCACTGGGCGAGATCATCCGGGGTTTGGGGGTAAAGTTCCATCAGTGTGCTGATGATACGCAGCTGTACATTTCGTCCCCAGACCACCCCAATGTTGCCCTTGACGTGATGTCCCAGTGCCTGGAGGCCGTGCGGATCTGGATGGGGAGGAACAGGCTCAGGCTCAACCCCTCCAAGACCGAGTGGCTGTGGTTCCCGGCATCCTGTTACAGCCAGCTGGTTCCACCGCTGGCTATGGGGGGGTGAGACCTTAGCTCCCACAGGAAGGGTTCGCAACTTGGGTGTCCTCCTGGATGCACAGCTGTCCTTGGAAAATCATATGACAGCTGTCGCCAGGGGCCTTTTTATCAGGTTCCCCTGATTTACCAGTTGCGTCCCTTCCTAGATCGGGATGCCCTGCTCACAGTCACTCACGTCCTTATCTCTTCCCATCTGGACTACTACAATGCTCTCTACATGGGGCTCCCCTTGAAGAGCACCCAGAGGCTTCAACTGGTCCAGAATACGGCCGCACGGGTAATTATGGGGGCGACGCGACGCTCCCATGTAACACCCCTCCTGCGCAAGCTGCACTGGCTTCTGGTGGTTTTCCGGGTGCGATTCAAGGTGTTGGTTACCATCTTTAAAGCGCTCCATGGCTTAGGACCTGGGTACCTACGAGATCGCCTTCTGCCACCGAGAGCCTCCGACCGGCCCGTACGCTCCCATAGAGAGGGTCTCCTCATGGTGCCGTCGACTTGACAAGGTCGACTGGTGACACCCAGGGGGAGAGCCATGGGAGCACCTGCCCTCAGGAAGGAATGAATTGCCCCCGGAATGAAGAACTATTCCTGACTTACGCACCTTCCGCCGCAGTCTCAAAACCTTTCTCTTTCAACAAGCCGGGCTGGCATAAAGCATGTTTTAAAAAATTTTAATTTAAATTTTTAAATTTAAATTTTTATTATTTTAATTAGGGTTAGTTTGGGTTTTTTCCATTAATATTTTAATGATGTCTTTTAATTATGCCTTTTTAAAGCTTTTTCTAACTTTTATCTATTTGTTTTTATTTTGGCTGTACACCGCCCTGAGTCCTTTGGGAGTAGGGTGGTATAAAAAGCCAATAAACCTAAACCTAAATGTTCCTTGATGGCAGTGGTCGGAGCCTGCCGGTTTAACAACTGGTTCGGTGAAACATGCTGTGTGGGTGTGGTCAGTTTTAAGAAAATTTACCTTCTGTGTTACTGCTAGGGAGTAACACAGCTGAGGCGCCGCAATCTGCTGTGCCGCATGAGCTGAGAAGATATAGGTCAGTAAAGCGCAGGAGCAGACAGAAGGGCCCACGTGATTGTCAGAGTGAACCGGTTTACTCCCACCGGAGCTACCGGTTCGCCCAAACCGGTAGAATCCCACCCCTGCTTGTTGGATCTCTGAATCCAAGAAATGTCATACCAACGAGTGATGGTGGTACAGTGGTTAGGATGCACTATTACAGGCTAACTCTGCTCACAGTCAGGAATTCGATCCCGACTGACTCAACCTTCCATCCTTCCAAGGACAGTAAAATGAGGACCCAGATTGTTGGAGGCAATATGCTTAATCTGTAAACTACTTAGAGAGAGCTGTAAAAGCACTATGTATTGGTATATGAGTCTAAGTGCCATTGCTGTTTGAAACAGTCCAGCCAGTTTCTTCTTTCAGTATATTTGGAATGGTCTTTCTTTGGGAGAGTTGGGATATTATGTGACCAAATAGTTTATACAGTCTTATAAAACGTATACATATTTCATATAAAATCTAAGTTATGTTGACTCCTGGTGTCTTCTCGGATGTGCCTATATGGCTTTCTAGGCAACAATATGGGGGTGGTTTGTTGTTTGCCATTGAGTTGTTTTTTGGCTTCCCACAACCTGATATTCTCTATGGATCTCTTATTCAAATAGTAACAAGCTTTCACTTAGCTTATCATTTGAAAACCAAGCATGGCCTACTAGATGATTTTAAAGAGATGCAGACTCATAAATACAGTAATTTGAAAAGTAATGCTGTTATTCTGAAATCTGATGAACATGTGAGGTACTTAATGATATATCGTCATGTCCTCACTAATCCAATCTATTGGGTATACTTTCAATCCATGAATACTCATTGCAAAGTTCTGAAGGGCAGTCTAAGAACATTCATTTGAATTTAGCATTTCTTCATCAGACCTTTTCAAGGAATACAAAAAAATTGGAAATGCAGCTATGAACTTTGACAAAGTAGCCTGATTGTGGCACCCATCCCATCTCTCTGCTTGAATATGCTTAGCTTCAAGGAATTTTGCAATATTTTTGGGAGAAAATGTTCTTCATATTGCTGATTCAAATGTGTCCTCTGAGGTTTTATAAAACACCTTTGTCAGCAAATATACATATTTTGAGTTCATAACCCAAACCAGAAATAGTTGTGACCAGTAAAATATTTCAAAATGACCCCAGTGTGTTTTTTGCAGTGAAAAAAGAAAGAAAAATCCATGTTGGGCCAACTGAAGTTAGCATCAGCATGGAGAATTTTAGGAGAATTATATCCTCCTATAACTACTATTTTTCATCCTACATGTAGTTGTGAGGTGAAAATCAGAATGGTGACAGATATGAGAAGGTTGGTGAAATTTAAACACTTCTGCTTTACTTGGTTCTGTGGATTCATTTTGTTTTAGAGTTTCCATAAATTCCATCCGGCAGCCCATAATCCAGTAATACATGTTGCAGAAATTTAACAAGTGGGTGTTCTGACTAACAGTAATTTTCCAAAATCATGTATTTTTTGCATTAAAGACTAGCTTCTGAGTAATTTTCACAATCAATTTTTAAAAAAAACCATTTCGGAAATCTTTTCAAAACTAGTGGCTTTGAATGAATGTGTGGGTTAAGAGAGGTAAAATCTATTTGAAAGGCCTCAATATAACCTCAATGTTATATTATGACTAATATTTGAATCTGAATTTTACCATTTTCTCACAGACTCCTATTGACTTCTTATCTTATAGAATTAATCTACTATATAATAAGATCCAATGATGCAACTCTTGTATATCACTCTACTGTGAAAATGTGGTCTTTTTAGATTTTGTTTTATGAGACATTATCAGGGTAGCATAAGTGGATTACCAACAACTATGATGCTAATATTTGAATCCCTTCTGTAACATCTACTTGGATGCTTTAATCACAATAGATTCTGAGTGAGATATAAAAATAAGTTGAGATGTTTCTTACATATTTATTGAAAATAGAGAGAGAAAGAGAGGTTGAAATAGATTTGAATGAATAACTATGTATTAAAAAGTAAGCTATAATGATATTTCCAGAAAATGATTCCCAGAATGTGTTCAATAGTTCTATTTTCCACACCCCAAATATATGGCCATGAATCATTTTTAATAACTATCATAGTCGTAAGCAGGTTTTAAAGAAACTATTGTAGACAATTTGTACGGTCATCTACATGTGTGAGAATGTGTTTAAGTGTGAGAGAAATCTACTTTCCCTATGATGATTTAACAATTATTTTAAGACTTAGAATACTAAATGTTTGCTTTCAACATTTCTGTCTGCTTACTGCCTTACAAAGCAATGATTATTATGAATATTCATAAATCCCTCTCCTTATCCATTATTCATGAAACTTTCAAATATTTTAAGAGGCAGGCCAACCCACAGCAAATGTGAAATGCAGGAGGGCAGCAAGTATGCAAAATCAGCTTTCAGAAGGGGTTGTCTAAATGCACCCAAAGCCTCCTTTGGTGCCATATATGCTTATTTTAAAAAATATTGGCTTCTTCTTTTACCCTCAAAACATTGGATTTTTGAGATGCATCCTGTCAACACAAGCCTAATTTTTCAGATAGATACTTTGGCTGTTTGCACTTTAATTACTGTGTTGTTTCTACAGGAAGTAATCTCTATAAAGGATGGCACCAGACAAGTTGCTTGAATGCAGCCACTCTCTTGGTTAAAACAGCACATGAGCTTCACTGCTTTCATATTAATTGGTACCCTTGTGGTTACTGTATCATGCATGATATCACACTAGGAAGACTACATATGTAATAGCTGTCAGTTGCCATACCATTTCTCCAGTCATTGAAAGTAACAATGTTGAACCATTTTTGTCTATTCTGGGAGATTAAAGGTACTCAAAGGAAATGGATGAACTTCTGGGCTGTACCAAAATCTTATTTAAAAGAAAAAATAAAGAATATTAACATTCTTGTTAGAATTACAAAAAGTCGACTCTCCTTTTTTGATTCTGCGATGTTTCTACTTAATTTGAAAGCTTCTTAATGTTATTCTGGAGTTTGGCAGTCCCAGAAATGAAATAAATAAAATAAAATCTCTCTAGCTTATTATCTCCAGATGCCCTAGATCAGACATGGGGAACGATGGCCCCTTTATGACTCAGGAACTCTGGGAGTTGAAGTCCACAAGTCATAAAAGAGCCATCATTCCCAACTTCTGACCTAGGATAAATGGATCCATGGATCGATCGATAGATATGTTTAAAAAATGAGAGTCTATTTTGCATTTCCCAAGATTAACCATATCTTCAAATTGTTTGGGACCATTTGTAGAAATATGATTCAGATCAGATTGCAATCAAAACAAGCATTTTTTGTTAAATGAATCCTCTCTTTAAAAATAGCAAAGTTGCAATAAATGTCAAGATTTATTTTGAAGGACTAGAAAGGAAAGAGTCTGAAGAGTCTCTGTCTCCCTCCCACAGAGAAAGGGGGGGAGGGGGGAAGAGGTGGGGGGAAGACCTTTTTTCTAGCCTGGTCCGTTTTACATGAGTTTGGCAAACATTTTGTGGTTTTAATTTACAAAAGTATTTGGAGGACTCCAGATTGGGGAAGATTGTATAAGATCAGAGTACTGATTTTCTCGATACTGAGTTTCTAATATAAAAACCAAGATTTACATAGACAAATTTGTTTAACATTAATTCTTCAAATAATAACTCTTTTTATTTGATCAGATAAATGATTGGCAGTTCATTTCAGAATAGTTTCAGAATAGTTTTTTTCTAGGTAGAGTAATCCTGTCCTTTGGGGCTATGTTCTGTTTCCCATATGCACAAGAGGAGAAGATTGGAGCCTCCAAGGGAATAGCTTTTTTCTGTAGCCTTCTTCCTGTATAACAACTTCCCTTCTGAGTCTTTCCATTGGCTCCAATGCTATTCTGTAAGTCTTTCAAGATACAACTCTTTCAAATAACTATTTGTTAATAGTATTGTCTGGCACCAATGGCTATCATTGATTTTTTTGATTAACTGATTACCGTATATTGCTACTGGCTTTTTGGTTTTTGTTTGTTTGTTTTTGAATGTGATTTTAAATTTACATTTGCACAATAAATTATTGTAAATCTGAATGAACTGGTATATACCCACAATAAATAAATAACAGCAATCTTGATGCAGATGTTACTGCTGGACTAGACATTGCCTTGGATGTACTGAAAGCTGCCTTGAGCAATTCCACAAAAGAAAGATAGACAAACATTCTTTTAAAAGTGATGCTTTTAAAACTTTTAAAACTTTTTTCTTCTTGAGCTACTGCGTCTTTTAGTTTACAGGAAATGCTTTGGAGGGTTGTAATTGGCTTGTGTGCTATGGTGATGCCATGTGCTTCTAATAGTCTGTTGGTTGTTTCTCAGATGCTTTTATTGTCAGTGTTTTATCCATTTTGTAGCTTCTGTTGATTGTGTTTAGTAAGTTGAGAAGTCAGTCACTTTTTTTACAAAGTTGCATGAGTATCCATTTTGTTGGAATATGTGGTATAGGCAGTTTGTTTCCTTTTACTGGTATTCTGGGTTACTGTAGTGTGTTTGTACTCATCTGAATAATTACAAACATATGGCATCACCACATGGCATCTAAATTACAAACACATGACATCACTGTTGCACACAACCAACTAAAGCCCTTTATATATCCTCTATCTAAATTTGCTGGAAATCATTCAGGTTCTCAGTCTGCATGCTATAATCTATATACAGAAATAAACATTTTCAACCAACATATCTCTAGCTTCATTAACTAACATTAATCAAATATTCATTCATTCATTCATTCATAGATACAGTAGGTCATCACAAATCCCTGCCTTATTCCCTGTTTCATATAAAACTAGAATGCTTGATGTAGAACATTCTATTTATCTGTATGCATGTTTTATTCTGACATGTCATTCTTATCAGATTCAGCAACTAATATTCAAATACATATGGTGAAAAATAGCCTATAAAAATATGGTATTTATTTTATTGTGTGTTTTTTCCAAATCAGCAACATACAATACCCTTTCTTTTCCACATTTGTATATTTGCCCAAAAAAAATAATCTGCTCTATAATCACCATAAAGCTGCACTGCACTTCCCTAAAAGTCCTTGTTACCATCTCTCTTTCTTAATCAGAAATCTACTAAATACTTTCCCCAAAACACTTAACAAACTAATCTGCTATTTTTGCATTCATTCTTACTACCTTTCCTTATGAATAAAGGAACAATTAATGACTTTCTTCCAATAGGTGCAATTTTCATACATTTAAGCAAATTGCATAAGTCTATAAGCAAATCAAAACCATACTTTAATATTTCTCCAAACAAAACATTTCCAGCTGCTGCTTCACAACTTTTTACATTCTCACAGAATGTATGACTCTCTTTTCACTATTTTTTCTGGATATGAACATTCTGCAGTATTTGTTTCAACTCTGACAGTATTCTCAAACCAATATCTAAAAAAATTCTCCTTCGTCCCTGAACTTGTCATTATTTTTTATTCCATCTACATGGTTGAAGATTTCTTGTTTAACTATCTCCACTCACTTTCAAAACGCTTATTTTCATGAAAATCATTTTGATTTTCTCTGTCTTTTTAATTTCAAATGCACATTGCTGTTTATCATAGACAATATAATTGGGAAATTAGTAAATACACAGGGATGAACATTTTAACTATTTAATCATTTTTGAAGGTTTGATTTAAGTTTAAATCAAATTATATTTTTTTGTTTTGGTTCAGGTGCAAAGCTTGTTTTCAAACCACTGAAGAGTATGTGTAATCTCTAAAATTTTGTATGAAAATCCTTGATTGAAGTTGTTTTGGGATTGCAACCTGTTTTGGAACTATAATTCTGATTAAATTATATAGTCCCTCTAAATGCTGTGAGGATCTATAGTTTGATTTAAACAGAACTGACTAGGCCTGTTGATTTTGATATACTTCAACAGACTATGGAAGGCATAGGAATCAAGATAATTTTTCTCCCAAATTCAATCATGTCCGATTCTCAGAGACTACCTAGAGACGTCCATGGAGTTTTGTTCACAAGTTTTTCAGGAATACTTTGCCACTGATGAAAGTGACTCTCATAGCATCCGCAGATAACCGCCCTGCCGCCCTGTTTAGGGTGACCCGTACCCTCCTTCAACAGAGGGTGCGGGAAGCCCCCTTACAGGGTAGAGCAGAGGAATTTGTGTCTTATCTGCAGGAAAGTGACTAGACCGCCCAGCTGACAGTACAGTAATGATACCAGGTTTCTTGTGAAAATTAGCAGTAGCAATTCATATCTGGGAAGATTTTGTAGAAGAAAATTTGCTAATATTTTACACTAGAATATTTTTAATGTACATTTTTTATTAAGCATTACAGTAATACAGATCAATACTAATACAAACTACAAAAATGAAAAATACAATGCAGAGAAAAATAGGAATAGTAAAGAAAGAACAAAACATTTTCAAAAATAAAAAACTGCATTCCAATGCTAAAGTTTTACCAAGTAAGCTTGAGACTGATCCGAAAGTAGATTTAAAAATGACAGGCTGCAAGAAAATGTTACACTGGATATACAAGTGAAACTGATTGATGTTTTAATAATTAAAAGACAAATGGCAAACTAAAATAATTAAAAGACAAATGGCAAATTAAAATAATGACTTCAATAACTTTCTGATATTCAGTTTATAAAAGTATTAAATTAAATTAAATTAAATTTCTGATGGGTTTTGTGAGAAGCTACAAAGAAAAAATGAAAGCAAGTTCTAGGACATTATTTGAAGGATTAAAATTGTTAAAAAAAATAAAAGGAAGCAATATACAGTGGATTTATTTGATCATAAATAAGAGATTTGTTATTTCTAGTAACAATTAATGGAATTTTGCAGGACTGAATAAAGAGGTTTTTTCCAAATCTAGGACATTATTTGAAGGAATTGAAGATTAAGATTATTAAAGAGAAGGAATAAGAAGTGAGCTATTTGATCAAGATTAAAACAGATGTTATTATTTCAAATATTCCTTAATTGACTTCTGATCATGAATGATGAAGTTTTAAGGATCTGCTTATAGATAAGAGATGCTATATGGCAGGGGTAGTCAACCTTTTTATACCTACCGCCCACTTTTATATCTCTGTTAGTAGTAAAATTTTCTAACAGCCCACCGGTTCCACAGTAATGGTGATTTATAAGGTAGGGAAGTCAATTAAATTAAAAAAAGGAAAGTGCTTCACTATTGGACAAAACGGATACCGCCCACCATGAAAGCTGGAACGCCCACTAGTGGGCGGTAGGGACCAGGTTGACTACCACTGATATATGGGATGAAGAGTTTGTTGTATTTTAAGAGAAGATGATAAATTGTTAAAATTGTAATTGTTTATTCTTGTTGTGACGAAAGGGGAAGCACTAGAAAGTGTCAAAAATGTTTTAAAAATAACTTTCTTCAACAACAATAGATGTATTTTGGGGAAGAGAACGAAATAGATGAGAGAGTTGCCTTCATTTATTTTTGAGAGTGCTGAGTTTGTTACAGCAAAATAATATCCCTATGGTATTTTAAAGACTAAAGAACATATTATAGGATACTTGTGTTCCACAAAACCAAATTAGTCTTTTAAGATTGTACTTTATTTTCCTAAAATAAGCTAAAATATCTCTTCTTTTTAATATTATTTTATAGTCTAAGCCTTTGTAGTGCATAATCTGTGCCACTATGACTCAAATATATAACAAAAGGGATGAATGGGTGAATTTGTTGTAAATACTTTTCTTCGTGTCAAAATTCCAATGGACATGTTGCATCTGAGTCCCCAAATCAGCATTAATTATTTACTAATTAGTGAGGGAAAATATTGTAAAAGATTAATGAAGCTGTACTTTTTGTACTAGAATTTCATGTTGCTGGGCAACAGGCCTGACAGTTGGAGCTACTGAGGTAAAAAGATGCCTTTATAATTTTCTGCTATCAGGCCCCATGTCTGTAGGCCTCAGTGACTTTTGGAGAAAAGATTGTGTGTGTAGCACAAAAGAAATTTGGAAGGCCGATGAACAAATAAGCTAGAGAACAAAGAGTTTTGCCACAGGCTATGAATCTTGCAGAGTTTTGGAATCTTTCCAAAGTTTTGACTGAAGAAGAGAACTGAAGGGGTGCAAACAATGTTTCTGGTAGATAAAAGCTTTCAATGCTTATTAGGCATGATTTTTTTAATTAATACACTGATATTCTGTCTTCTCTTCAGAGCAAATGTATATTTCCACGCATTTTATCCCCACTAAAATATTTGTAGCAATGATCTTATTATTGTATACTACTAGTGTTGTGATGGAATTAGATGGCATAAGTCAATCAATCAATCATCAATAAAATAAAATGTATGAAATGGGTTAAGAAAAAGTGAGGAACTAGCTCAAACCCACTCAATGCTCACACTCACCCGGTGAATTCTGGGCCAAAGATGGACTTGAATATATGTCCAAATTTAACATCTTCATTAGTCTACTATATTATACTTCTTAATATCATGGCAGATGGCAGCACTGTATAGACCTTAGCTGATCTCAACAAAGCTAACCAGAATTGGATGTAGTTTGTATTTGGATTGGAAATCATCATGAGAGAATATTGACTTTTTCCTAGAAAGTGGAAATGGCAAATTTCTTCAATATTGCTACCAACCCATAGATATGACTTTGGTGAAGCTGAAAACTGCACAAGAAATAGTTATAACAATGCATATAAAATGTGCTTCAAGACCAGGAAACAAAAACAAAAAATTAAGGAGGAAATTCAGACTAGCTCCACTTAAGTCACTAGGTATAAGAAGGACAGGATGGAAGAAAAATAATGCAACCAGGCAGTTCCAGTTAAATCTGTTGCATCAGTTTCTTGAACTGGACATTTCCAACAGCTGACAACCACTGAGATAAGAGGGAGCTGGGCTAGATATCAGATTCTTACATGGAAGAACTTTAAGAAATCTTCAATCTTCAACCCAATGGAACTCCAAATGCCCAGTTAAGAATTGAGGCAGGTATGCCTCAAATTCAGGTAAGAGCCTGGAAGATGATGATCATCCATTGGCTTAAAATGCAATTCTTTCCAGAGGGGCTCTCCCCACTAGTGTTGATTGACAACTTCCCCTCCCCCTGGAATCAGGCAATTGAGCACAAGCTAGGCATTTATGGGCTCTCACCAGTACTTTTAATGTCCCTGGACTTTGATCAAGCGAAGCAAGTAGTAATTAATAGAATGAAGGACATGGAGTTCCAAGAACTAAATAGATTGCCTTTCCACAATAGGAACAGAATCAAACAGGGTGTGTGGGAATCGGCAAGATATTTAAATGACCTCATCTTCCCAAAACAAAGAATAGCTTTCTTCAGAGCCAGATTTAACATTCTACCTTCAGCACTTCTCCAGGACAGGTATAAGAGAACACCTATAGCAGAACGGGTTTGTATATGTGGTAAAAGAGAAGTGGAAGATATCTCACACGTTCTACTATACTGTGAGCTATACAGAGCTTGCAGGTCTACATATATTCTCCCCTTATTAGAGAGATTACCAGGGAGGGCAGACAATTTTTATCTGGACTTCCTCCTCCAGGACACGAACCCGGCTACTACGCATGCAGTGGCAAAATTCTGTGCTTCCGCAATGTCCATAAGAAAAAAATTGGTTATAGAAGGATAGTTGTGATCTTGTACCAATCATTTGGACATATCTCTTAACAATTTCTGGACCATGGTTTTTACATACATACTTAACGCTTTTGCACCTAGGTAAACCAGCAAATGACCTGAACAAAGTGAGAACATGTATGCTACTTTCCACTTATAATGCTGACATTTTTAAAATTATATCTTAAAGTTAGTACTTTTTAACATATGGTTAAATGTAACGTGTATTGCTGGTCTTTGACCGTAATAAAGATTTATTCTATTCTATTCTTCAACTTAGAGGTTCATCCAAACAGTCTATTCCCAATGTACTAGCATGGCATCATTTCTCTACCTCCTTATGATGATGGTGATAAGTTGTATTTAATCAACACATACATATTTCTCTAATAATATAATTCTAGACAGCACTTTAAACAGGGTATATGTGCCTTTTCACAGTGGTGCCAGAAAAACCAGTTTGTAGAAAGAAAGGAGTGGCAAAAAAGAACATTTGTATTGGGAGCAAGGATTTGAAATATGCCATACAGAACCACAAAACATTGTGGCTGAAAGCTGGAGAGTGAATGGGTCAATGAAAAGCATTTGAAGTGGGATTTCTGCTAAAAAAAAATTGGGTGGAGGAGTAAACTCTGACATCCCGTTGTAGATCTGCAGGACTAGTATATACAAAAAATAGAAACTTTACATCATTCAAATTGAACGGTATCACACTTAAGACCTTGGTTTTCTGCATCTGTAGGTATCAGAGCTGAAGCATGCCATGATTCTAAAAAAGACTTCATGAGAAAGAGTATTGTTTGAAATCCTGCCCATTTCAAAGCTAGGCTGTACCCTGGTTTCTCCTATCCTTATTTGTATTTTAAACTCTTTTATGTACTATACATTTATTTTATCTGAGTACAACAAGCACGAACTTAGTTGGATTCTGGATGCTGATTGGTCACCCTGTATGGAAGATGTTTGTTTCCTAATGAGATCTTATGTGATTTCCAGTCATGTTCTGGTATGTTCTTTGCTGATTCCAGGGAGGTTCTTTTTGGAATCCAAAAGAGGTCATAGGAATAACAGTAGAAATGAGAAAAAGTAATAGGATCAAATCCAACTTGCAGAATTGTGGAACTGATTTAATTCTGTTTTACTCACCAGATGACTGGGCCTTGGATTACTGCATAGACAAGACACTGCATCAGGGACACTGCCTTACTTTTCCCCAGTAAGAGAAAATAGTTGGGAGATCAAGTAGCTTTCTTCTTAGGGTTCTTACCTAGGTTTAGAAAGGTTTTTCATGATTGGTAATGTACCTGTACCGACAATGAAGTTACTCTCTGAAATCATTGTGAAGGTCATCCTCAACTTACAATTGATCATTTAGCAACCATTCTGTCATGGCCTCATTGAAGCCTGGTTCGGAAGAGGAGGAGTTGGAATTGGCACCATCTGACAGGGATGGCACATCATCCTTGACATGTTTGGAGAGGCCAAGGACTGAGAACAATGCTGTCCCAGGCCTCTCAGTCATTGGGGAAGGTGGTTGACCAGATGGAGAGCTGCCTGTCAGCACCTGACACAGGGGAGGGTCGGCTGCTGACAGGCAGTGGTGCTGATAGGCAGCAGATCTCCTCTGATGAGATACAGTTGCCTACGCCATTTGATCCAAGAGCAAGGAGAACAAGAGTGCAGGCAAGCCCAGAGAAGGATTGCAAGGCTACACAGGAGAAGGTTGCCTCCTCACAAGGAACACTTTGAGTGAAGAAACTTAAGGAGAAGCCGTGGGGACTTAGTCTTTGCAGGAACAATTGTTTGCTTTGGTTTGTAGTCCTCCAGTCTTGCCTTGCTTGGAAGATTGCTCTTTGCCTTTTGTTCTAACTAGCCCATCTGTGGACTGCTTTTGGCCTTTGCTTCACTGTGCCTTCGGAACTGCTTCTTGCCTTGGATGTTTTCTTTGCCCTGAAGACTGCCATTGCCTTGTGCCTGGACTCTGCTTTGTAGACTGGAATTGGAACCCTGGACCTTATCCTATGTGAGCGTGCTCCTACTCTGTGGACTTTATTTGTACTATAAGGGTTGTTGTTTGTGATGGCTGCCTTTAGGGTAGCATGGGGGGGGGTGGAACCTTACTGGTTGTTGGAGGGCTGTTTGCTGGAACATTTGTTGAGAGAAATAAATGACTCTCTTAGAGACCTGACTTGCTTTGATCACCTGGGTCAATAACATGTTCAAAGTTCTGATAGATTTCCACTCTCCCTACCAAAATCGGTTCTCAGGACCAGGTTCCAAGGTTCTAAGGGCTCCCTCTATCCCCTGTGATCACATTAGTACATTTTGGATGCTTACCAACCAGCCCACATTTATGGCTGTTTGCATGTCCCACAATCACATGACTATGATTTAGCACGGTTTTGCCAAAATCCAACATTTACTTCTGGTAAAAACATTGGTAGTGAACAATGTGTTCACTTAATAACTGGTGGTTTGCTTAATGACCACTCCAAAAAATTTCATAAAATTGGTTGGGTCACATAGATGACTTATGACTGTTATGAGTAGAACGACCTGTACTGATCATGTGCTGGTATGGGAAAATGACAGCAGGAGCTTAAGCTGAATATGGATAGAAACAACTGCGGGCACAATCAAATTGCAGCATTAAAGGCAAACTACTCATTGAAATAGCAGAGAGCTATACTGGCATAAATTGTGCGGCCTTATTGGCAGAACCTATTACGGCCTATTAACAAGACCAGTAAGCAATACTGTCCCTACAGTATTAATGTTGGACAAGTTAAAGTGATTGGTGGATTGCCTAACTCTGAACTGTTGGCAGGAAAAGCAACAACTTAGTTAGTATCTAGGTAGAATTAGATCATCCATTCTGATGATGCAGTTGCAATATTATTACAATAAGCCATAGAATCACTGAGTTGTAAGGCATCTCAGAAGTCATGTAGACCAGGGATCCCCAATTACTGCTCCATGGACTGGCAGCAGGCTGTGGCATGCCAGCAAGCAGGCCGTGCAAACAAGTGAAGTCCCATCCATGGGATTCAGGCAGCATGCAAACCACGCCATCACCACTCTACGGAAATACCTTTCTCCACAGAACCGGTCCCTGGTGCCCAAAAAATTGGGGTCCATTGATCTAGTCCGTAGTTCCATCTGGTGCAGGATCTGCTAAAGCAATGAGCAGGAGGTAGAATTTATGAGTTCTAGAAACCCTTGCAATTAAAAAAAACTATGATCTTTATATTTTTGCTTGTCATCTTTTAACACATATATACCACATTCCACATATCTTTTAGACTTAAAAAAAATAAAAACCACAATTAACTTTTTAAATAGTTAATTACAGTACAAGCAGCTTTATAATGTTACAGGGTTCTTTTGCCTGTTTATTTTTACCTGAAAGAAAGAATACATGATTTAATTCTAAGTAAAATTCTTTTGGGAGAGTAGAGTTGTTTCTCACATACAGCAAAAAGGAGTGAAGGGTTTGGTGACATGTTAACATCTAAAAATTTATAAAAGACTTTCTTTCTAAGGCCCGAAGAGCTTTGAGAATCGGAGAGGACAGCGCAATTGTACATGTTTCAGGGCTAAATAATTTGCCCAGTGGAAACTATGAATTCTTTTTCTGCTTGTTCTGAGTCATAACCCCATAATTTCTATATATCATAATATTTTCCTATTGCTATAGTGACTGACTGGTAAAAAAGAAAAAAAGAGTTAAAACCAAAGTTTCAGTGAGCCCAGATTGCTCACTCCCAAAGGCTGGATCCTGGCCCATTATAATTCCTGTTTACATTGAAGTACATTTCTCAATCTTTTAATGTATTATCTCTCCCATCAACTTACACAATGATGCAATTTAGTTAAGAGTACAAGTTTAATTTGAATTAGTTTGAGCAGACTACATGCATTTCAATGGAATCTTGCTAATTTTCTGGAACAAAAATTGCAGTACATGTTTGCCAGAACTAGCTTTGTCATCTCTCCAATTTTAAAAAAACTATTATCTACTCTAAACTAAGAAATTAAGTTGTTTAAAGGCAATAGTTAATATTGCTTTATACCATGAGCGTTCTGCTCCTATTTCCTCCAAGTGTGGTACACAGTAGAGAAAATCTAAACTACACAGCTGAATACACTAACATGAGAAAATATTGATAGTTTCAATGGCAACTTTAAACTACCTGTTCATATTGCACCACCCATTTATATGTCTTTCTGGCTTGATTTCTGAGAAAGTATCATTCTGAGAATGTTACAAAGAATATTCATTTTGATCTAATGTCTAAATTAGTTCCTTGGGTGAGCAATTTACCTTCAGGGACAAGGTGTGAAGAAAATGCTCTTCAGGGAAATGTAATTGCTGGACCTGAGCTGGAAGAGATAAATGTGGTAAGGAGGAAATACACCTTTGGGCCAGTGGTGGGATTCAATTTTTTTTACTACCGTTTCTGTGGGTGTGGCCTTGTGGGCGTGGCATGGCTTTACGTGTGTGGCAGGGGAAGGATACTGCAAAATCCCCATTCCCTCTCCACTACACTAACTTGCTTTCCAGCTCCTTCTCCTCTTCAGCGCAACAAAAAAAGATCAGCTGGGAGGCAGTGGGGGTGGGGCCAGCCTATTTGCCGGTTCTCTGAACTACTCAAAATTTCCACTATCAGTTTTTCAGAACCTGTCAGAACTGGCTGAATACCACCTCTTATTTGGGCCAGTGACAATTAGAAGAAAGGGAGGCTTGAAATATGATGTACAAAATAGAAGTAAAATGAAAAATGATCACAAAATTAGAAAAGGCTGAAGAGTTCTAAATAAGGATCCTTTATAAGATTAGTAAAACGATCTCTTTCCAGAAGTCCCTTAAAACCTGGTAATGACAACAGGCTTGGGTTTCATGGGAATTGGGATTTAATGAGGTGGCTATATCATGTGTAACATCTAAATGTTCTCCCAAGCCCTTCTGATTCTTTAAAAAAATAGTAAGTTTTGTAGAGTGTTATTTTTTTTTTATAAACTGCCCAGATGTTTCTGAGGTGGATGGCATATAAATATGAGAAATAAATATTTTTTTTAATAAAATCACATAAATTTTATTAAACTTTGAATAAACATTTATCAGATTGCTATAATATATTAAATGTATTTAATGTGTATATTTACATACTACTTTTATAAACAAATTGCTTGTAATATTGGTGAGAACCATTAAGTTTCGGTTATTTGGTTAAGAGCCATGGGTGGTGCAGTTTAAGTGCAGTATTGCAGGCTAATTCTCCCGACTGCCAGAAGGTCGATCCTGACTGGCTCAAGGTTGACTCAGCCTTCCATCCTTCCGAGGTGGGTAAAATGAGGAGCCAGATTGTTGGGGGCAATATTGCTGACTCCGTAAACTGCTTAGAGGGGGCTATAAAGCACTATGGAGCAGTGTGTAAGAGCTATTGCTAATCATAATTAAGTTATGTTGAAGTTAATGTGTCTTAAATTAATTATGATGACTAGTTATGTTACTAATTAATTTGATGGTGCTTTTAATTAGTAATTTAATTGGATGGTGTTCCATAAAAAGAATAAGAACCTAGAAATACAATGTTAAACAAAACATATCTCTGGATCTCCATTTACATAGATTAAATAAAAGTTGTTTTTCACCAATTGTATCTCAAGGCCAAAAATAATTAGTTATTACTAAACTGAGAAGGAATTCTGTATTTCAATTCTAAATATAAAACCATTTCTTGAAATATGGAACAAGTAGCAAGCCTAATATTCTGCTAGAGACATTATTATATTATTGCAAGCTCTTATGTTTTTTTCAGACTTTTTTGAACATTTTCTGAATTGTCTAAGTGAGGGTGGGGGGACTTAAGAAATTTATGATATTTTTGATAATCAATTTCATTATATCATTATACTACATGGATCAAACCATTTCATCAGATGATTGGAGTAAATTTTTATGAAGTTGAAGGATAAAAAGAAATAAAACAGATGTTCATGATTGTTTTCAACGTATTATTAGAGAAAAATTGACCTGTGGCATTGATATAATGTAAATTGTCTGAAGTCACTCGTTGAACTGGGTGGCTACAGAAATTAAATTGAGAACAATACTAAAAATAAAATAGAGTATCCTTTACCACCTGCTCTCCTCCTTGTCATGAAGCCCACACCTTCTAGAATGAGAAAAAGGCATCCAGAGATCTTGGCTCTCCAAAAACTATTATTGCCAGCTGAGGATTATGGCACAAATCTCAGAATTCTCACCAAGAACCTGATATTATACACATAATTTTTGCCTTTGGGAGTGGGAAAAAAAAGAGGCAGAAATGATGCATTGCAAGATCAAGGCAAGCACACTATAGCAAGAGATCTCCTTGATCTTGCTCACGGCAGTTCGAGCCAGAGTGTTCATTGAGCATCTCTGTGCAGGTGTTCACAGTATCATTATGAAATCATTTTTTTTCAATACAAGAGCTATAGGGAAGCTGCTTCTCATGTTTGACTTCAATTGTTCAAAGCTCATTTTGAGGGGGAGAAATGCTCATATCTGCTGATTTCATATCAAGCTAGCATTCCTCTTTAGCCTTTTGATCTCACAGCTGTTCTCTGTGTTTTTTCCTCTCTTCTTGGCAGTTAAACCACTATTCTGTAGGATATAATGCACACTATCCTGATGTAGCTGGCTGTTTGCCGATGCATATTTGTAATTCTTCTGTTCATAACTTTCCAAAATTCATTTTAGGAGATCATTGCACGGTCCTTATGAACTCCTGTTTGCAAATGATTATGAGATTACATTACTATAACATTAATGAATATGATATTTTCAGTAAACGTCCTAATTTGTTTAAGCAGGGAGGAGCATAAGGTAGATGTGCTTCAGCTTCTCAGTTCCACCTAAATATATTGTTTTCTGTAAGTTCACATTCTACAGTATGACAATTGCAAATGGTGATTCATACATTATGAGTTCTTTGTAATCCTAAGACTTTGCTTGATTTGTCATTTTTGGGTGGAAGCCAAATAAAATTTAAAATAGCAGAACTCTGGGGAAAAATAAAGGCCGTTCACAAAAATCTTTTAATAAATAACCTCTTTGGTGACCAGAGCTAGAAAATTTTTAATGTTGATCTCCTCTGTTTGCCTGAAATAAAGTTGACACTTATTAAGCTGGTAATTTATATTTACAATCTTTTTAGCATGTTGGGTTGTTTTTTGTTTTGCTAAATATAATAAAGCTAAAAGAAACCAGATACATCCTACTATAGAGCAGGGGAATTAGATGCACTGCAGTTGGATCTGGACAGTGCCTGAGCTTCAGATCATAATCACCATTTCTTATTTTGCATTTCATTTATGCTAAATTATTAGTGGTATGGGAGTGTGAGGAGGCTATTTTCAATCAATCAGATCTAATAAAATATATTTATGCATGTGGTATCCTAACACAAGCAAATTATTTTCATGATCAGACAGCATAATCAATAAATACATGCTATCAATTGTCATCTTGTTTAAAAAAGAAGAGATGTGTGGGAACACTGGATTCTATTATTTGGTTATTTTTTAATTATTTTTCCAGAATTATAAAGTACATTGTAGAATAACAGTGACTTTAATAATCATTTGAGGTATATAGAGTGATTTCCATGAGGCCTGTAACAGGAGTAACAGAAACGAATACAGAATTTACCACCTTTCCAAATCCCCAATACAGCATGATATAGGTCTACATAGAAGAACTATGTATCTAGTCCAGTGGTGGGTTGCCAATTTCTTTTACTACCGGTTCTGGCGCATGTGCACGACGCTGTCCAGATGGGTGGGCAGAGCCTTCTGCCACCCGATCTGAGCCAAACCGGGATCAACCCACCTCTGATCTAACCGTTTCCATTGTGCATCACTGTGCTGTGCTTGCAAATTTCACTGACACTACAGTTTGACTTTCAGATAAATAATACCATAAATTAATTAATAAATGAGCAAATAAAATTTGCTTCCAAAATATGCTCAGTTGATCCACAATGGTCCTCTGAAAAAGGACAATATTCGCACTTTCAGGAAGGCTATCGCCAAAGGAACAGCTTAGTGCCTGGAAGATGTGAATTTAGCTTCCCCATTGACTTTGCTTTTCAGACGGTTCCAAAAGGTGATCACATGACTCCAGAACACTGTAACCATCATAAATATGAGTCAGTTGCCAAGCGTCTGAATTTTGATCATGTGTCCATTGGAAAGTTGCAATGGATGTTGTAAAAAACAGCCATAAGATACCTTTCAATACTGTTGCAACTTAAACAATCAGTAAACAAACTGTTGTAAGTCAATGACTACCTGTATCCAGATTTTTCCCTATGACCTAAGTAGAAGTAGAAGGTTGAGTGTGTGTGTGTATGTATGTATGTGCACACACACACACACATACAGGAAGAAGGACTGTTACATATGTTCTCTGTCTTAAATAATAATATTCATTTATTTAATAATACAAATAATGAAGGCAGGATAAAAAAATAATGTAATATAGCCTAGCCTAGCCTATTCTAATGCTATGGAGATTTGGGCGAGACGCGTTTATGTCTCAAGCAGAGAGTTTGCTTTTTTGTGAATTGGTCCAAATTATTTTTGTATTGCAGCTTGTGGCTTTCTATTTCTGATTCAATTTTAGAACAAATAAGGAACACATCACTGCTCCAAATTAGGAATCAAACATGGAAGACTGACTAAAAATGTTCCAGTTCTTGCTCAATAGGATAATGTGTAATTCAAGACCCAAAATTAGAAGACAAGTTAGGATAGGAGACACTTCCATTACTAAGGTTCCTTATATATTCTGGTATTGCCAGAAGCAATGTGATGTATTTCAATATTATTAATCCAAGGTTTTCAGATAAATTTGAAGGAATATTCAGATTTTTAAAAAAGTGTTGGATCAGAAAACTACATACAGCTGAAGCTTTCTGTGTTGAGGTTGACACAGCAGTCTCTACTGCTGAAACAAGCTGCTGTTTAATTCACAAGTGGCAGACAGCTCTGGGACCAACATCAAACAAAGTTCTGGCTTTGTGTGCTTATTATTTCTTTGGATCTTGGCCAGATTCAAAGGATAGTCCAGCCATTATTGCATGTTAACTAGTTTGACTGCGTGAACAAAAGAGAGACTGGAATACATGACAGAGTTAACTAATCCACATTAATTCATCTTGCAAATGCACCTTAATTTGTGGAGCATTGATAGTAATCCATGTTTATAATTGCAAAGGTAGGAGAATAGAAAAAGATGCTACGCTTTGTGAAATTGTTAATCATGAATACATAAATCCTTAAGGGAGGATATTTTGAACAGCTGTACCAACACACCATGAAAGATGACATTCAAGCAGAGAAGGAATATTGTTTCAAATATGCAACCAGGTACAAATACTTTTTTTTTAGAATTTGAGGCCCATATGAGGAAAAGTGCCTGCTCAGTTTGTAAAAATAGTGACATAGTATTTCATTTTTCCCATGACACCATCCTCCAAAATGTTAGTTAGATTTAGTGTTTGTTCAAAATCCACAAAGAGATGAATCCATGCATACATCCAGGTAGTCCTGGAATGGAAATCTAAAAGAGAAGTTCAGTATCTAAAGCCTATTGGAAGAAAGTTATCAGATTAACTTTAAGCTAAGTCCAATAAACAGGAAAGAGGCGTAATGCCCTCCAGAATTTTCAAATAAGAGCTCCTGGAATTGTACCTTTCTCAGGGTGGTTGGCAATTTTGGCCCAGCACATCTGAAAGGCAATAGAGTAGAGTCTATTCAAAAAACTTGTATGTTAATTATCTTCTCACGTACTTCATGATAACACTGTTGGTGCACCTTGACTACCACGTTGAAGACTACTACCATGATTTTGATGACAAAAAATCCAAAATGTATACCCTAAGGGAAACCATGAGACTAAAAAGGAGGAATGCTTAGAGTCTATTACAGTAATCTTGTTTCTCTACTATCAATTTCCCTGTGGTCATTGCTGAGACATTCCTTAATTCAACTACAATGTTGTGGGTTGTCTCAAGGCAAGTTCTCACCAAAAGAAATGGTCTCAGATCTGTCTTAATTCATCCAGTAAAATTGGGAATATTTTAAAAGCCACTTTCATGTATTTATGCAATTCTGTGTTAATCCCTTGGAGAATTAATAGATTGCAGAAGCACACATGGCCTAGTCCAGTGGTAGTCAACCTGCTCCCTACCGCCCACTAGTGGGCATTCCAGCTTTAATGGTGGGCGGCAGGGGTTTTGTCCGATACTGAAGCACTTTCCTTTTTAAAATTTAATTGACTTCCCTACTTTATAAATCACCACTACTGTGGAACCGGTGGGCGGTTAGATAATTTTACTACTAAAAGAGATACAAAAGTGGGTGGTAGGTATAAAAAGGTTGACTACCCCTGGCCTAGTCCCTATTTTCAAATCTCTGTCTCTCTCTCTCTCTGTGTCTCTCTCCCTCTCTCTCATACTGTTTGCATCCAGAATCAACTGTCTAGAACAGTGATGGCGAACCTTTTTAGGCTCGCATGCCATAAGGGGGGGGAGCGCAGGGGGGGGTGTCATGTGCGGGCGTGCTGCACCCATAATGCAGTGTGCGACCCCCCTATTGCGCATGTGCGCACTACAGATCCTCATTTTTACATGCTCTTTTCGCTCTCCCCAGGCTCCAGAGGTTTTATAGGAGCCTAGGGAGGGCGAAAAGAGCTTCCCTCTCCCCCCCGGCCCCCCGGAGGCTTTATGAATTTCCCTGAAGCCTCGGGAGCACTCAAAATGATGCTGCAAGCAATCGGAGGTCACTTCCGGTTTCGGTGGCGCATCATTTTGAGTGCTCCGGAAGCTTAAGGGAAACCCTGAAACCCTGAGGGCCTCCGGAGGGACTGGGAAGCCTCCAAAGCACTCAAAATGATGTGCTGCCGAAACCAGAAGTGAACTCCGATTTGCTTGCAGCATCAATTTGAGCGCTCCGGAGACTTCAGGGAAGCCTCCTGAAGGTTGCTGAAGCCTCCAGAGGGCCTCCGCAGGGCCTGGGAAGCCTCCGGAGCACTCAAAATGATGCACCGCCAAAACCAGAAGTGACCTCCGATTGCTTGTAGCGTCATTTGGATCGCTCCGGAGACTTCAGGGAAGTTCATGTAGCCTCTGGAGGGCCTTTGGGGGGCTGGGGGGGGTTCTTTTCACCTTCCCCAGGCTCCAAAGGCTTCATAGGGTGAAAAAAGCATGAAAACATTCAGCTGACAGGGCATCGCCTCGCGTGCCCTGGCAAATGGCTCCGTGTGCTACCTGTGGCACGCGTGCCATAGGTTCGCCATCACTGGTATAGAAACTTCAGTTAATAGTCAACTGAAAGGAGAAACAATTCCACAATTACTGTCCTATATGGCAAGATGCTATGCTTAAGCACTTGCCAAGGCGCAGTAGCAAAACAGTGAAATGTTAGCATCACAAATAGTTTCCTCAAAGAATTACAGGTAGTCCTAATTTAATGACCAATTATTCAGTGAACCTTCAAAGTTATGACTGTGGTGAATGCGTGGTACTTATGATGGGTCCTCAAAGTTCTGGCTATCCCAGCACCTGCACAATGATTGTGAGCTTGATAACCCGCCCACATTATTATTACAGTGTCTCATAGTCACATGATCACTATTCGCAAACTTCTCAACCGGCTTCCCACAAGTAAAGTCAATGGGAAAGCCATCCAGGAAGATCACAAGATGCTTCAGTAAGTTGCTCGCAGCCCCCCAACAGGTAGTAACTACCCTTAACCCAACAGCATCATGTTTCA
Organism: Rhabdophis nuchalis; assembly: GCA_039707465.1. Lineage (NCBI taxonomy): Eukaryota > Metazoa > Chordata > Lepidosauria > Squamata > Natricidae > Rhabdophis > Rhabdophis nuchalis. Next base: position 58,895,432 of record CM077643.1, on the reverse strand, counting down.
TAGGCTATGGCATACCTCTTCCACCAGAGGTTCTGATCAGTTCTAGAGAACCGGTAGGGGAAAATTTGAGTAGTTTGGAGAACCAGTAAATACCACCTCTGACTGGCCCTGTCCCCATCTATTCTCTGCCTCCAGAGTTCCAGCTGATCAGGAGGGAATGGGGATTTTGCAGTAACCTTTTCCTGGAGTGGGGAGGGAATGGAAATTTTACAATACCCTTCCCCTGCCCCGCCCACCAAGCCATGCCCACCAAGCCACACCATGCCCACCAAGCCACGCCAACAGAACCGCTAGTAAAAAATTTTTTGAATCTCACCACTGTCTTCCACCCAACAGCAGCTACTCCTGGCCTTGAAATCCAATGTATTGATTGAAATGTATCCTAATATGTTTACATTCAAAATAAAAAATGGCAGCTGGGATATGTAAATAGATTAGACAACTTATTGGGATGGCATAGCAAAACTTTTGTAACAACAAATAAAGGAGAGTGCACTTCAATTTCCTAGCTAATTGTTGTTGATTATTACCATTTATTCTTTTAAGTAAAGGCAATTCAACATAACATACTGTATTATATGAGATAATGTGTTTCCTTTTAGAACCTGCGGGTTCTAAACAACAACATTTTTAAATGGATTGCTCAATACAAATGGATAATGTGTGCTCACAGTGGTGAATTTACAGCATATAAATGTGTTCGTGTTGTATAATTTATGGTGCCGATTGCTAATTTAACCAAATGTGCAGCTGTTCCCTTGAGATGTCCCTATTTACCATAATTGCATTGTGTCTTGATGAGAAAATGTAATTTACAATAATGTAAGAAAATGGAAAATACTTTTTATCAACCAGTATAATCCTTATCACTGAGTTTGTGGTAGTTGCTTGTCAATTTAATGACTGATCATATATCATTTCATGCTGGTTTTAGAAAGTGTTGCTTACTTGGGATTGATTTGCATAAGGATTTTTAAGAAATTGTAACTATAGCCATATAGTCGTTAGACTCACAAAACACACATAACCTGGTTACAAAGTTAACCATTTTTTTCAGTTTCCATAATAGCAGAAACTATAAATTAAGCTTTAAACTTAAAGAAATATACAGATATACTATCCCACTATTTCCTTTTGGGATAAGTAATGTTAAGCAAAGTGCACAAAAAGTAATAAGAAACCAGAAATCCAAAAGAAATTAAAAGCATGAGATAAAAAGGAAATAACATTGTAGTAAATCTACTTTACATCAATGCCTTTCATCATACCTCTGCATACTGCTTTATCTTTGTTTATGCCGTATCTATATCATTTCATACATTATTATTTCTTCTTTAAATTTCTATTCAGACTCTTATAAACTTCATCCAGCCACAACTTCCTTAGTCTTGACTAGTCCTGCTCTTGACCCATTCATTCTTCCTTCATAAGTTTGTTTCACAATTCATTCCCTCTTATTAGTTTATGTAATTAAACATGTTGTAAGAATGTAGCCAAATGTAATGATCTTAGAATTATAACAAAGGTGATTATGGGATATACAAGTTAATTCAGGCAAAAAGAAAATATGAAATATAAAGCCAATGTATAATCCTCCTATGTATATTTATTCGAGCAAAGGTGGCGAAGTGGTTAGAATGGAGGCTATTTCAACTGACTGCTAGTTGCAGTTCAGCAGTTCAAATCTCACCAGGCTCAAGGTTGATTCAGCCTTCCGAAGTGGGTAAAATGAGGACCTAGATTGTTAGGGGCAATATGCTGACCACTTAGAGAGGGCTGTAAAAGCACTATGAAGCGGTATATAAGTCTAAGTGCTACTGGTATTGCTATACAGAAATTGGTTACAATGGCTAAAAAGGGCCTTATTTTTGAGAAAGTATTTATAGAAGATTGCAGTCTTTAGTTTATCAGTTTGCTGCGCGATTATGCTGCCCACATTGGGCAAAATAATCTTACAAGATGGAGTAGAGGGAATAAGTGTGTAGCCAAGGATTTCATGCTTTGGGAGAGCTTGTGCTAATCAGAGTAGAAGGTACAAGGAAGTAACTTCCTTCCTTCCCCACCACTCCTTTTTTGTACTTACATTCTGTAGCTTTCCTAAAATAATATATCCCATTGGTGATTCTGGACTTAATAGATTCTTGAAAGGAGATGGTATCGGAACCTCTTTTTCTACTCATTATATATGTCTTTGTAACAATTATAATCAGAGCTTTTTAAAAAAAACAACCTCTTGGCATTTATTGGGACTGCTGCTCTCAGAATTTAGTTATAAAATGCATACACCACCAGAGTCCAACTGGACTCTACAATATGTAATTATAACTATAACTAAACATTGAGGGCTGCAATCCAGAGGTGAGATTCACTTACCTTCCTTATCGGTTCGCAAATGTGAGTGTGCATGTACACACACACTCTCTCACTTTGCTTGCAAGCACCTCGTCTGCGCATGTGCACTGCCTTCTGTGCATGCACAGTGATCGCGCATTATGTCGGGGCGGGTGGGCAGTGCCTCCTGTAGCCACCACTACCAGTTCACCCAAACCGGCAAGAACCGGATGAATACCATCTCTGCTGCAATCCTGTAAAAAGCAAGTCTTGACAGAATTTTGAAGGGTCAAAATAGCGGGGGCTATGTCGCCCTCAGAAAATAAACTTCTCCATAGGATAAGAATCATTAGAGGAACATCTGCCTTTATATCCCTTACATCACTTCCTGGTAGATGGAAACTGTAAACAGTTCTGGCTACCTAGATCACATGGGTGTACCTGATTAGGAAAAGGTGGTCTCTTAGCCATTTGGGTTTTTTAAGGTAGTGACTAGCATTTTGGATTGTACTTGGAAATTGGATGAATGCTCAACTAGCATGATCAGAGTCTGGTATTCTATTTGCAGCACAACTGTAGGTCACCTTGCTTCCATTCTTGCTCAGAATTTTAAGAAATGTACTTCCCATTTATCCAAAAGCATCATTCTGGAGGAAATCTGCTCTAAAAATACTTAATAAAACACGTTTATGATCGTGTCACTCTCGAACTACCTTCCAAAAGTCCTGATGATTATATGAGCTACAAAAATGCTAAATCTGCATGCAAATGCAAGAGTTAACTCATTTCTTCATGTATAATCAGATTTTGATAGTGTAAGTAATATGATGAGGATGTTTACTATATTTAGCTTCAAATATTTAAGCATTTTAAAGTATTAATTTGCATTTACAATATCTTAGAGCATACACTGAACTTAGTACTAATGTTACATATTACATTACATATTAGTCATATTATATAATGCCTATGGGAAGGTTTCTACAGAATGAATTATTATGCTTTTGATGTCAAAACGCAGAAGAATATCTTTTGATATGCAGTACATAGTAGTTTTGATAATCAGTATTTTTGCAACATGGTTGAGAATAATGAGGGAAAATAGCAAGAAGCACATTTAGTATTCAAATGCTCAGAGCATATAAGTTCTGAAGAAGATAGTAGGAACAAAATCGCTTTTGCCTTACAAATCAGAATCAATTATGCACTCATTCTAAGCCATGGAAATGATTGTTAATCATTCCGCAACAGTCTTTGTGGAATCTCTTTGGGTTGACAAAATATTTCAGCATTATTTGTGGTTTAATATTTTGCATTGAATATATTTTAATTTTGGAAGCTGTCGTAGTCAGTGGTGGGTTTTGATTCAATTCTTCTGGAATTTGATATGGTCTAGATGTATTATACTTCAATTCTATACTTCAATACTCCTTGAATTCTAAAAGTATGAGCATACTAGATGGGAATTTAGGGAGGAGAAGTCCAACACTGTATGTCTAGAGGACACTAAGTTGTGGACAGATGTCCCAGCCTAAGTTGTGGACAGATGTACAGCTATCTATGAATATTAGGCTTGTCATAAAGATAAATCACAATTCTCAGCTAAAATGTTTCATAGCTGTTATTTAAATCAAATTAATAAATATCATCATGTCTTTTGATAATGGCTACTTAAGATTGAAATTTTGAGGAGATTTCACATTTTACAACTACCTTGGGCAATATGCTCTAATGTGGCTTTATTATCCATTTCCCCCAAATATATATAAAATGATGTAACATTGATTTAATGTTTATTGATTTACTATTTTTATTGATTTACTATTAAAATAATATTTTGCTTTGCATCAGCATTATTTAAAAAACATAGAAAATAGCACTGGTATACAAATTAATACCACAGCAAATAATCAAAAGATTTTTAAATTTCTTGAAGGATAGTTTTACTCATTTTGGACTCTGTGTTTTAGATTATTAATAAAACAGCTTATAATAAATTCATGCATGCAAATGTTCTTTTGGAAAAATTATTTAATATTGAAATTGAAAATAATATCTGTATTAAGATTACAAACATGTAAATGCCCAGATTAGATGATTCTTTTAAAGAAAAAGTTCCTTTGTAGTTTCATTTATGATATTTATTATACTTTTAAAAATTTTAACATTTTATTGATGTGTTGCTTATAATGTGTATTTTACAAATGCCATGTTTTTAAATATATACATTAAGAGAAAATGCACTTCAAAATGTTTATTTAAATGTGAATGCAGACTTTGCTTCAATTACTGGTTATGTGAAAAAAGAATAGAATAAATGTTTCAGTGTGCTTGAAAGTGACAAGAACAAAAAGTAGCCTGTCCAATTTTCTTTTATGGCTCAAAGATAATAATCTCCCATTTTATGTCATGCAAAGGGATGTGTTTTCAGTCAAAAGGCTTCTGATATATTTTTCCACATAAACTAATTTGGATTGTACAAATCCATCAACTCCATTGTTGACTGAATAATGCTTAATGGTAAGATATTTTAGTGGTTGTTTCCTAGTTCTCAGAGGTCCATTAAAATGCTTCCAAATCTATTACACGGCTGTGCATACTTTTAAGCATGTTACTCCTCTATTTCATTTTGTGCTTTAGTAGTCTAACAAGATTACAAAGCATCAAGAAATCCAAGCAATGAAATTACGAGAATATTTCTCCTTTTGCTTATTCCAAAGTTTGATAATATCATAACTGACATTCAAAGACTAAAACATAAAAGCCATTCTATCTCCAAAATAAAGCACTAAAATGTGCACAGACATGATTTCAAAAACAGATTAGATTTGTTTAGATGTTTTTTCTATTCTATTCAATAGTACATCTATCATATTAATAATATTTCATTTTTGAAAGCAAAGGCCAGTTGGCAGCCTATAAACCAGATTTAATGGTTCTCAGATTATGAACAGAGAAAATTTATTGTTACTTTCTTTATACCTTAGGTGAAATATCTTTTATTCCTGCATTTATCTAAAGACACAGCATAAATAAAAATAGTAAATGTTATTATTATAAGCCTAACATAAACCTTATGTGTATTTTTCATCTTTCTTCCTGATAATTTAAATGTTATATACATAGGATATCTACCTAATCACCCATTCAGACAATGACTAAATCGAGGCTTGATTAGCATCTGCAATATACTTTCAGTGCATCTGTTGTGCATTATATTACCTTGAGTGATCCACTGTGCCCAGATGTTTTTACAATTAAGCCCTTCTCTCCAACCTTAATATGAGGTCCTAGCACATATGAAAAGCAAAAGTTTGTATTAACATATAAGATAATAGCACCAAAATCAATTTTGATATACGACCTAGTCCCAAAGTATATAAAATAACATATATAATATATATGGTGAATTTTTAGCAGTAATATAATGGTATTTAAAGATCAGATATAGTTTAGGCCAGTGGTAGCGAACCTATGGCACGGGTGCCACAGGTGGCACGTGGAACCATTTCTTAGGGCACGCGAGGCGTTGCCCTGTCAGCACCAGCGCGCATGTGTGTGCTGGCCAGATGATTTAGGCCTTCTTTTGAGGCCATTTTTCACCCACTGGAGGCTTCAGGGAAGCTCCTGAAGCCTCTGGAGGTGGGGAGGAGGCTGTTTTCACCCTCCTCAGGCTCCTGGAAAGCCTCTAAAGCCTGAGGAAGGCAGAAAAAGCATGCCAAAAGCAGGGGGTCACACACGTAGCATTATGGGTGTGGCACGCCCACACACGACTCCCCCCCTGCGCTCCCCCTGCTTTTGGCACGTGAGCCAAAAAAGGTTAGCCATCACTGGTTTAGGCTGATGAGAATATTTAATCTAAACAATGTATATACAAAACCTCTATTCGTATATCACTGAGGCAGGCTTGCCGACAGCTTGATGTCAGGCCTGTATAACTGTTTTGTGACCTGGTTCTTTTTCATCATTATTTTTTTAAATTTTGCATTCTCAGATCATAAGAGATGTGCCTGCCAACACTATAGAGAGCAGTGGGTACGTTTTTCAGTTGTTCATCCCTTTTGTCTTAGGTGGTATTTATGGAGTGATTAAAGTTCCCATTTTGCCTCTTAATAATAGAAATAAAATAGGGTCTGTTTTTTCCAATCATGCTTTGCTGTTTGTCCCTCTCCTTATTAATGAAAATGACATGGATGTTAGTTAAATTTGCTTTTAATTGTATTTACTTTAATATTCCTGGTATGTTGATTTTAAAGGGCAGCAAACAACTTAAGTGAGAAGCAGAATATAAACATAGAAGCAGGGTAGAATTCAGACTAATCTAGGCAAATTGTTATGAGTTTTGATATGAAAAAGGTTGAACAAAACTTATAGCTTTCTGTTCTGACCCCCCTTTCTCCGACTTATACAAGACTGGCTGCTTGCCACTGACTCTCTTGGCTGCTTGCCTGAACGACTCTGAACAGATACAAAGCTTCCTAACTCGACTAAACACGAACCTGACAATCAACACGAATAAAAACAAACCTAGAAATCCAATGCTGTTCTCTGCAAGGACTTCCTTAGCAAAGACTTCCTTTTAAACCCTCTTGGGAGGGGCCAGTCATTAGGCAGCTGGGACTAATTCAAATCCTACCAGTTCGCTTCTGATGCAATTGAAGTCTCCTTTTTTCAGCCCTTCTCACTCTAGCATCAGGGACAAACTGGCCTTGATCCTCCCCACTACTCCAAGACCCAGGTGCCTCCTGATGACCAGCCGGGCTCTCTGCTCTCTCAAGGTCGCCCTCCTCCTCCAGAGCAGACTCATAGGACTCCTCACTAGCGAAGTCCATCAGCAGCTCATCCGGAGCCGGCTGGGCCACAACAGCTTTCCATCACTGAATAAGGGGGCTAACATAGTTAGTTCTGCTTGCTCCAAGAATGTTCAAAGACAGTTAAAAAAGGTTACACTGATTGTATCCTATGGGTGACATGACAATATAAAGTCAGGTTAGATAATCTTATGGTGGCAGTGGACCAATTTTATTTTGTCCCTTTCATTTCAGTCAAGGATATAAAGTTCAGAATGCTCCCTTAAAAAAAAAAAGTAAATTAGTTGCACTAAACCTCTCTATAATTATCTGATAGTTTGTTATGATGCTTTGAAGCTTCACAATGTAGGGATTTAGTAGGTTGACCACTCTTAATATAGAGGAGACATTGATCTGGCACTGCACTTTAAGATCTCAGACTGCCACTGTCCACAGAAAAATTTATGTCAAAATAGTAAAGTTGGTATTTACAGAGGCACAAATGATGCCTCAGCTGTTTTATGCACACATCAATGTGGCATGTATTACAAAAGGGCCATGCTTAAACTACCACAACTGCTATTTTGTTGGGTCCTCCCCCTTCCTTTTCCTTCAATATCACTGTCTTAGACACAGGTATTTTTGCTAAATTCTGTTACAGAGATGCCAGGGACCGACTCTAAGGACTTACGGATACAAAACTTTCCATGACCTTTTTAAAACTATGGTACTGTAGATAGTTGAATCAGCTTATAGCTCAGTTAAGAGGACAAAATGAGCAGCTTGGTTTTGCATTAAAACAATTAAAAATAATGACATGTTCTTGCCTAAAGACCCTGAAAAGATTCATCATTTTGCCATGCATTAGCTGTTCTCCTGTGGCCAGCATCCTAAATATGTCATTCTTGGCTGAACAAATATTCAGAACTGTGAATAAATCTTTCCTTCTTTCTTTGTCTGTCTGTCTATTTCTCTCTCACACACAAAGATTTTGGCTAGTCAACTGCGTATTTTGTTTTGGCAATGATTTATGAATAAATGAATTCTTATTTGCAAATCTTACCTAGTCTACAAAATGCAGAACTCTAGACTCCACATAGAAATAATTAAAAAAATATAATGAGATATTAGAGCATGTGGTTGTTTTGGCTGAGCTCAAAAAGGTTATAGACAGTCACTATTACTGCAGAAACCATGTCCACTAAAATAGGATGCCTCCTGCAACAGCTATGAGAAGAATAATGAAATTCTGTTCATGTTAATGGTGAAATGTCTCAAGACTTCCTTGTATGTATTGGTGTGAAGTAGGGCTGAACTGCATCTTCATTGTTTTTCAACACCGTGCTCTATACTGATCGGCATGGCATCAAATATGGATAAGATGAATATATTACAAGACTAACCCACAAAAATATAATACTAGCGATGTACCTCTCAATCTGGAAATGAAGTACTTTTGGTTTTTTTATGCAGTAGAGTAACAAAGTGAAACAAAGTGTGTTGAGGGGAATGGTTTGATTCACAACATGCTGATGGAGATCTAAACAAACTACTTCATTTAGCAGAATATCCCAAGCCAGTTTCTATATCACAAATAATCATCTAAAACAGTGGCCTGCAACCTTTTTGGGCACCAGGGACCAGTTCCACAGAGAAAGCTTTTTCTGTGGGCTGCAGGGGTATGGTTTCGCATGCTGTCTGCATCCCACGGATTTGTTTGTGTGGACTGGTTGCTGGCATGCTGCAGATCCCTGAGTTAAATGTTATCTGAATAGAAACTAGTTGTTTATTACAACAGTTAATATTGCAGTAACACATACAGGGATATGTTTAGGAACCTGATTACTATACTATGTTTTAGAGGAATTACGGTAATCAATAATTAACAGATATATCTAAATGTTTGACTGTTTTGATGTTCTAGAAATCATCTTGATAAATGGCATAGTTAAAAGGAACTGTTCTGTTCCTCTGACACTTTCTCTATTCAACTTGAAAATACCTGCTTGTATTTTATTATATATTATATAAGTGCCAGTTTAGTCTAGAGAATAAGGCAGCAAACTAGAAACTGGGAGATTGTGAATTCTAGTCCCATCCTAGACACAAAGCCAGCTGGGTGACCTTGAGCCAGTCAATTTCTCTCAGGCCTAGGAAGGAAGCAATGGCAAAAACCACTTCTGAAAAAGTCCAAGCAGTTTCCGAGAATCCAACACGATTAAACAGAATAAAAATATATATTTATTATACTATATTTCAAATACCTGAAGGCTACAATCCAAAATGGGATTAAGCCTCAGCCTCATGAAATTTAAAATATAACATGTTTTTGATTAGCAAAAGATAAGTTTTGTAAACAGCAGAAACCAGAAAACTCAAGTACACCTAAAATGTATCCTTCCCTCTTTGACCTTTAATTTTGAAAAAAAACAAACCAGGAAATTATTAAAAAATAAAAATGTTTAAATGGTCTCTTCTCGTTACAATACATGGCAGGGCTGCTAGGTAGGCTTTTTACAACAATTTACAAGACATCGTGTAACTTCTTTTATTCTGATTTACTGTCTAAACTCAGATACCGTTATAAATCAGTTTATGAATTATTGTATTGTGCAAATCAAACAATTGTAGATTATTCAATTAAAATATATCAGTTTAGCAGAATGTTTGATTAAGATATGTTGCTTGATATATCCAGAATATATCAGTGTTCTTAAAGAGGGGTGAACTTTATTTTACCAGTTACTTTGGTTTCTTCCAGCAGTTTGGAGGCTGGCCAGAAATTCCATTCCCTATTACCATACATTGTACAGTTGAACAGTTTTAGCAGTTTAATAACTCTCAACTGTTTTATATATAGCCCAATATATACATACACTCCTGGCAAATTTATCCAGAAATACTCCTGAATTTACTTCCTTGTGTGAAGTTAACAGACTTTCACATAAGTAGCCAGGAAAACCAGCTGGGTGACCTTGGGTCAGTCATTGTCTCGGCTCAATTTACCTCACAGGGTTGTTGTTGTGGTGAAAACAGGAGGAAGGTGTCTTGGATATGTTCACTGCCTTGAGTTATCTTGAGTATTTTCATGTAAAATTAATAAAAGCAGGAAGCAAATAAATGCTATAAAAATAAGTAAGACTAGAATCTTTATATTTGGAATATTTAATGGGACTTTCTACTAAATTTGTTGCACATGCATTCAATATATGTTTCTGTACAAGACTTTTTTTTTTTTTTTGGCATGTTATGTTTCAAACTCTGAAAAAAAACTAAGTACTTCCTATGGAGGATCACTGTATACTAAATACTCTATACATAACTTTTATTGGTAAAAAGTAGTTTTAAAATGATTTTGGATTTCCTCCAGCTCTTCATGTCGCTAATTACAGATTTCCTTTTTAGCATCAATTAAAGCTGCAATAAGGCCGATTACGCTAAGTAAAAGCATTTGGGTTTGCACGGCACGATTTGCAAATTGAGGCCCACGTCTTTAACCGCAAGGCCCTTTTAATTATTTCGGACTTTTTTGGATGGAGCCGAAAACTAGACGAGTCTTAAGGGCCAGTTTCCGAAGCATTTGGGGGGGGGGGTGTTTGCCCAGCACCTCCCAGATTTTCAGAAGCAACAGGCAACGTATTCTGCTGTTCGATCAGCATCAGAAATGACTGCAATAAAATAATGTTTATTGATTGATTGCATTGCTCCGCCCTCGGTAATCTCGCGGTTGTGCCAGATTTTTTTTCGCCAGAATGATCCCCCCCCCCCTTCTTTCTCCTTTCACTTTCTCTCTGTTGGGCCTCCTGCGGTTTCCCGGACCTTCCACAAATAATCGCCACATTTCTTTCCCGTTTGTTCAGGCTTCTCGCTCCCGAGTCCTTCTTTCTGAAGGCAGGGGAGGGGCTGCAAGGAGCACCCTTCCCACGACTGGGCGGGGCAGGGAGCTACAGGCTTGAGAAGGGCGTCGTTTGCTATCGCTAAAAACCGGAAAGGTTGTTTCTGCTTCTTATCAGGAAGATCAACGTACAAAACGATGTGTCAGGGTTGAAGGCTGTTGGGATTTATGGTTTCTCTCAATAGGGAGTCAGCAATTCCTGATAAGCACTGGGAGCGGTGCAAAGGCATTCTGCACATGCTTGGAAGCCCCGTTTTTTTCTAATTATGCTTTCATATTTACATGGAATCCGTTTGACAGCATCTTCTGCACTGCAGCACATGCATGCGGGCAGCCTGATGCACTTCGTGTCCAGGGATTGCTTTTTTTTAACTGTTTCACTTGGAGGGAGGGTGGGAACAGGGAAGAGCCCATTCCAGAAAATCTCCCACACATTCCTTCTTTTTAAAACTTCGCGTCGGCTATTTTGACCCTTGCCCTTACAGAAGGGGAAGGGGGGTCTCCTTAAAAGCGCGCCCTATTTGTGGATCGAACAGCCTTCGGATCACCACTCGGGTAGTTTGCATGTATCTCTTAGCCGTGCTGTGGTGTCAAGGTTGGAAGCGTGATTAAAGGCTGGGTGCCGGCGAGGTTACCTCTTTATCGGTGCCTAGGAAGCCCCAGATATGCGTTATGCAGTCACCCTTTTCAGCTCCCAACCAGCTTGGACATTGCCTTCGGAAATAAATGGATGGCAACCTAAATTTGGAACGAAAGGCAGCCCGCTCGCCTCCCATTACGGCAGAGTAGAGGAAACGTGGTCCCTATCTCTTGCAAGTCGCGAAGAGTAACGTTGCCGATCACAACTTAGCTTTTTAGACAACAGGCGACTTTTATTATGCCTAACCCCCCACCCCCCTTCAAGACCTGGAGAGGCAGCCCCATTCTCCCCCCACCCTCCCCTTCCAGCAGAGGAGAAAAGCAGCGGCGGCGGCCCAAGCCACGGTGGAGTGAATGTGTTGTCATGGCAACTGGCAGAGGCAGGCGGCAGGCCGGCCCCAGCCCCAGCCGCCTCAGCCTTTCCTCCGCTTTTGCACTGTGTGGGTGAGGGAGCCGGGCGCCCGAAAGAGCAGAGCAGAGCAGCCCGAGTTTGACGCGAGCGGGTGGGGAAAAGGAGGGAAGAGAGGCTGGAAGGAGGGATTTGGACTAGGGCTGGGGGGGCCGAGGATCCCAAGCGGGCCGAAGAGGGGCGCGAAATTGGCTTCGGGATGATGATGGAGGACGGATTCTCCAGCTACAGCAGCCTCTATGACACTTCCTCGCTTCTGCAGTTCTGCAATGGTAAGGGGAGGAAAGTAAAAGAGAGCGAAGCGTGCATGCGCGCCCGCGGAGGGAAAACCCGCGATCAAGGGCCGCTGGGGTAGTGGGTGGTAGTAGTAGTGGTGGTGGGTGGGCATCGCCCTGAAGTCGAGCGGCCGGGGGGGGGGGGAGATGGCTTCAGGGTTTTTTGCCTGGCGAAGATGGGCTGACTTGGCAAATGGGATGGGTGTGCCGGAGAAGCTGGCAAGGAGAACCGCCCCCGCCAAGCTCCCAGCTTTCCTACTTGGAGAAAGGATGGGGCCTTTTCGGGGCTTTCTCTCTGTTGATCTTTAGTTTTAGGTTAAGGGGAGAACGAGCATTGGCTTCACCGCCACGATCTAGTGCCTGGCCCGAGAGAAACGCTGGGTGTTTTAGTTAGCTTCACCAGAAGGCGAGGGAGAGAGCGAAGAGCTGTGCCATTCCTGCGGAGACTCTCCCACTAAAGGGTTGCATTGACGGGTGCCTGATAGAGGATCGTGAAGATTATGGAAAAGAAAGTACAACAACAATAACAACAACGTCACCTTGTGTGAATTGGAGGGAGGAAAGCAGTTTTTATTCCTGAGTTTAACTTCTAGGAACCGCCCCGCGATTAAATGCTGGCTTGATTGACGTGTTCCCTCGTTTCACGGTCTTTAGTTCTTAAATAAGCAAGGAAAACATTCACAGTTATAAAGAATGTGTGTATATGTGTTTGTGAATTGTATTAAAGATGGTCTTTGAAGTTTTATGCAATTCGGATGGTGAGTTTTGTTCGTTGGCATACTGCACTGCATGAAAGATTTATGGTTTCTTGTACAGTTATTTTTAAAGTAAACAAAAGTCTTGAGATGGAAAATATGTTGGTTTCCAAGCTGTGTAGTTTCTGACCTGCTTCTTTGAAAGTATATTAAACCAAATGGTATTTGGGATGGTGATGTAACAAAATACAGCTTGATTTACAGGAAACTTTTGCAATAAACATTTAAGACAGAAGACCCTTCCTGTATTGGACTAATTGGATAATATATTAATGTATAGTTTGTCAGTTGGACTTAATAGAGTCTTTTAAAAATGGAATTTAAACAATTTGTAAACATTCTAACTCAGTATTGATTAATAGGAGTCACATGTGTATATATACAGCATGGTTTTCCTGTTCACTTAGAAAATCTTTGTGATTAGAGTATATGTTTCTGTGCCTGAACAAATTATAATAGATTACAGTGTAGTTCACATATTATTTATATTTGTGTTTGTAAAAGTAAGAATGATATAAAATAGCTTTAAAATTACTCTTTTAAATCAACTAAAGGTTGGGATTATTTAAATCAATTTGTATACTGTTGTGGAAATTAAATATTGGCTTTGCAGCTTTTTTCATTGTTTGCATTTCAGGCTGTAGATATATTTAAAATCAGTAAAGTAAAGATCAGTAAATTATAGTTTTGGATAGGTAAAACTATATATCTATTGCTTTCAATAGAAATTCATCTGTGCCCTTTCCCCATGTGAATTTAACTTTATTAGGATTTACTTTGAGGAAAAGGTGTAGAACTAGATTCAGCTTGCTATCTTGGAAAGATCAGCTGATAATATAAGGTCTGTCTTATAAAGTGGCAATTAGAGCTAAGGTTCTATAGAACTTGTTTAAAAGAAAGATTGCTTCTAAGTTATGTTAATGCTGTACTTACAATACAATAGCAGAGTTGGAAGGGACCTTGTAGGTCTTCTAGTCCAACCCCCTGCGTGGGCAGGAACCTTATACCATTTCAGACAAATGGCTATCTAACATCTAACACTTCAGAAGAGTGTTCTGGTTATAGAAATGATGTGAGAGTAATTGAGTGCATATGGATATTTTATAATCTAAATAAGGAAACTTTTTTGCAGAAGTTAGGAAAACCTGGAGTCTTCAAATATTATAGTACAACTTCCACCTTCTTTCACCATTGACCATGTTGGTTAGATAATTCAGTAATGTCAGAGCACAAATGCCTCTAGATATTGAGCAAGTAAATGGAATGTTTGCATTCTATTCTCTTTAGGAGATTAATTCCACAATCAGGATTCTGCTATAATAAAGATTGTGCCTTGCTACTTATTCTTGATAGTGTCATCTAATGAAGATTCATAAATTGCATAGTGGCTAATAAGTAATGGTTTTTTCCCCCAGGTGTTCTTTGCATAAAATCTTAAGGTTTGTTAGACTTTATTTTGAAGTTAAAACAATTTTGAAAGTAGTATATTTAGAATAAAATCTTCAGAAGTAATGTAGACTTGCAAAATATCTGCAAGCTGTTAACCTGATCCTTCTTAAGAGTACAACCAAGCACAAAACTTAATCTTGATATTAAAAAGTACCGTATATAAATCCCACAGCACAGTGGCCACAAAAATAAACAGGATTGGCCTCAACATCGCCATCTGGAAACTTCCAGCCAGATAGGATAAAAATCTATTCAAGTCAGACATGAAAAACCACATACTTCCGAAAACATTTTGTTGTCTTAGCTACAATTGGATGAATTAACATACTGCTTTAAGTCATAAACCACAGTGCTTGGATTCATATCTTGCTAGCCAATTTAGACTGTGTCATGGCATAGCATTGTGAACCAACTTGCTATGGCTTATTCACCAGACAAGGATTAGGAAGTAATCACCTAGCAAAACATTTGATGAGTATTCCATGTCATGCTAATGAGCAAGGTAGTTAAATATTTTCTGGATGTCATAAGCATACAGGTGAAACTAGAAAAATTAGAATATTGTGCAAAAGTTCATTTATTTCAGTAATGCAACTTAAAATATGAAACTAAGATGAGAAGCTATCAGCCTGTGGCACTGCTGAGGTGTTATGGAAGACCAGGATGCTTCAATAGCGGCCTTCAGCTCTTCTGCATTGTTTGGTCTCATGTCCCTCATCTTTCTCTTGGCAATGCCCCATAGATTCTCTATGGGGTTCAGGCCAGGCGAGTTTGCTGGCCAACCAAGCACAGTAATCCCACGGACATTAAACCAGGTTTTGGTGCTTTTGGCAGTGTGGGCAGGTGCCAAGTCCTGCTGGAAAATGAAGTCAGCATCCCCATAACGCTTGTCTGCGGAAGGACGCATGAAGTGCTCCAAAATCTCCTGGTAGATGGCTGCGTTGACCCTGGACTGAATGAAGCACAGTGGAACAACACCAGCAGATGACATGGCTCCCCAAATCAACACAGACTGTGGAAACTTCAGACTGGACTTTAAGCATCTTGCAGTGTGTGCCTCTCTATTCTTCCTCCATACTCTGGGTCCTTGGTTTCCAAACGAGATACAAAAGTTGCTCTCATCAGAAAAGAGGACTTTGGACCACTGAGCAACAGAAGTGTTGACCACTGTGCTTTATGGGGATGCTGACTTCATTATCTGTTGGTGAGAGATGAGAGACATGAGACCAAACAATGCAGAAGAGCTGAAGGCCACTATTGAAGTATCCTGGTCTTCCATAACATCTCAGCCGTGCCACAGGCTGATAGCTTTCATGCCACGCTGCATTGAGGCAGTAATTGCTGCAAAAGGGGCCCAAACCAAGTACTGAGTACATATGCATGCTTATACTTTTCAGATATTGTTCTATGTACAATCCTTGTTTTATTGATTGCATGTAATATTCTAATTTTCTGAGATCGTGGATTTGGGGTTTTCATGAGCTGTACGCCATAATCATCACAATTATGACAATTCACGGCTTGAACTACCTTGGTTTGAATGTAATGAGTCTTATCTCATATATTAGTTTCACCTTTTAAATTACTTTACTGAAGTAAATGAACTTTTGCACAATATTCTAATTTTTTGAGTTTCACCTGTATATATCTGTGGGTGCTTTGTAAAGCCATGAATACTCAAAGAATGCTAATCAATGGTATCTTATCAAATCTGACAGAAGCATCAAGTAGACTTCTACAAGGATCAGTCCTGGGACCTGTTTTTCATATTTTTAATGACTTGGATAAACAGGTAGGGGAAAGCTTCTCCAATTTACAACTGAATAAAATTGGAGGGAATAACTAATAAACAGAACCAGTTTGCTGTAATGCTTAAGGTATCAGGCTATAAATTAGGAGTCCACAAGTCCTGCCTTAAACAAGTAGTCCTCAATTTATCAACATTTCAATTAGTGATCATTTGAATTTGTAACTGCATTGAAAAAAGTGACTTAAGACCGTTTTTCACACTTAAATGATCAAAATTCAGTCACTTGGCAACTGACCCATATTTATGACAGTTGCAGTCCTGGAGTCATGTGATCATCTTTTGCAACTCTCTGACAAGCAAAATGAATGGGTAAGCTAGATTCACTTAACAACCATGTTACTAAATTAACAACTGCAGTGATTGACTTAACTATGGCAAGAAAGATCATAAAATGAGGCAAAATTCACTATTGTCTTGCTTAGTAACAGAAATTGTGGGCACAATTGTGATCATAAGTCGAGGACAACCTGTATAAATATCAGTAAGTTAGAAAAACAAAGTTGGAGTCTTTCTGGTGTTATCAGTTGCCTGCTTTGTGGCAGAATCTTTTCCTAAGCTGCTTGATCTTGGTTGACATTAAGGTTCTTCAGAATTTTAAGGTGCTCGGGGACCAGTTTGGATGTTATTCTGGTAACAATGAACTTTCCCAGGCACTGTTGTGAGCTGATTTTCAGGATCCATCCATCCAAACTTCAGCATGTGCACCTGCTTGCCAATCAAATTTATATTTATTCACAACATAAAATATCAGAACATACTTTAATAGAAATTTTATTAAAAATTACAATTGCAGCTAATAGAAACTCATACAGAATAGATATAAAATAGAAATGAAAGAAAAATAGTAAAGAAAAAGAGAAATACAGTATATAAAATAAATATAAAAGGAATGATTTTCCCCTATCACAACTATAAGCAATTTTAGTAACTTATTACTTTCTCTTAAAATATTACAAAAAATACTACAAAACTAGTTGTAAATATGGCACTTGGTTTAAGCAAATATACAGAAAGTGTTTCCCTGCTTCTGCCACTGCATTTGTATGTCTATGGAGATTCTCAGTCAACCAGATCATGGTTTCTCAAAGGTGATTTTTCAGGAGGCCACTGGACTTTCTTGTTTTTTCTTGGATAAAGGAGGGATGGATAGACAGGCAGATAGATAGATGATAGATCCCACTTAGTTTGCCAGTGATCATATTCTCCTTCTCAACTCCAACAATAGAGTTTTCTTCTTAACGTATTTGATCTTTTGTTGCACAACTTGCCTTTAGAGTACTATGCGTGTGAGAAACCTTACCTACTCCAGCTAAATGCTTTACTTGATTATTTTATTTCCTTTATCTGTCTGAGAGATCATGTGACATGCAAACAAGGCTTAGCTGTTCCATTCTGTCACAGACTTGATCCAGGTAATTTGGGGCCCAATCTGTGAAGTGGACGTACATGAAAGCTCACTTTTGCCTCTGCAATCATGTAATTAGATATCCAAAACATAACCACCAGGTTAAATGACTCCTTAGTCCAGTTGAGACTGACTGTTATACATGATTTCCCTGGGTTAAATTAGGCTGATTAAATGATTCACTTCAGGGATAGGGACAAGGTGGTGATTAAAATAGTAATGTAAGTATCTTAAAATGTTTTATTTTAGCTCTGTGGAGTATGTTATCATTATTTTTAATTCTAATATAGGGAATATAAACAGGAATGGGAGCTTGAGAAAGGACAAGATCATAGAAAAAAGTATTATGAAAATTAAGAACCATTGAGGAAAAAGCACTAAAAAGAAAAGGATTATATGATTCTAAACAACTTACATTATAAACAACTTAAACTAGATCAGCTTACAAAATTTAATGTGTCATTGAGTATTCAATCTTAGTTTCTAATAATTCTAATAATTTTCTAGTGCCAAATTGGGACAGTGAAGACTTAAAAGCATTTGAGGAGGAATCTAATTAGAAGCTGAGGAAGAAGTTAAGACTAGAAATGTTTTGCCCTGAGCCTAATATGGATTTAGTAGCAAAATTTCTTGCTGACAGCACATAATTTCAGTTTATCAACAATTATTGTCAGTTAACATCAAGTTAAAGGAATCAAAATATGTCTTGGAATAGCATTAATGGAAACAGAGAGGAATGCCCCTTTAAGGCAGGGGTCTGCAAATTTGGCTCTTTTAAGACTGGTGGACTTCAACTCCCAGAATTCCTCAGCCAGCATGGCTGGCTGAGGAATTCTGGGAGTTGAAGTCCACCAGTCTTAAAAGAGCCAACTTTGCAGACCCCTGCCCTAAGGAAATTGTATTAAATAACAACTAGTTATCCCTTATAATGTAACATTGGAGGGGTCTTGACATAGATGGGAGTTTGAAGATATAATCTTTGCTATTTATTACTAATGATATTGCTCATGATTTGGCTAATGAATAGTGCTGGTTAATGTGTTCTCATCGCTAGTATCTTGGAGATATGCCCCTTGTGGCTTCTCTATGAGGCTAGGACTGGTTTGAAGGCTTGGTTCCAGGAGGTTATTATTGGCTCTTTTTGAGAGTAGGAGGCAATGCAAAATGCTGATCATTAAAGACCCCGTATTGTTCTGCACTAAAGTAATCCCAGGAGTACTGATTTCAGATTGAATTGACCCATCATTTCTCCCCCTGGGAGAAACTACTGCGAATCCCCCAATTCTCTATATTTATGGAAGTCTAGGTCAGTGGTGGGCAAACTCATTAGTCAATAGAGCCAAATATCAACAGTACCACAACTGAAATTTCTTTTGAGAGCCAAAAGGTGTGGCCTGTTTTGTGAGAGTGGCTCAGTGGTCATGTGCCTGGGTGGGCGTGGCCAACTTGGAAAATGTGGTGAAACTCACTTAACGGCGGTCTTGCTTAGCAACCAAAATTTTGGGCTCAATTGTGGTCATCAGTTTCTTTCTTTCTTTCTTTCTTTCTTTCTTTCTTTCTTTCTTTCTTTCTTTCTTTCTTTCTTTCTTTCTTTCTTTCTTTCTTTCTTTCTCTTTCCCACTTTCTTTTTCTTTCTATTTATCTTTCTCTTTCTGTTTTTCTTTTTGTCTCTCTCTCTCTCTCTCTGATTCCCTCTCTCCCTCCCTCTCTCTCTGTGTCTCTCTCTGTTTGTCTCTCCCTCCCCCTCCCCCCCTCTCTCTGTCTCTCTGTGTGTCTGTCAGTCTCTCCCTCCCTCTCACCCTCCCCCCGGGAAGCAGCGGAGGGGCCGGCATGTCGGCTGCCTCCTCCCGCAGCGGGCGGGCAGGCGGGGGGAGCACCCGAGGCTGCGGTTACCTTAAGCACTGCCGAGGCCGTCTGGGCGCCGCACGCCCATCTCCCTCCCAGCCCCGTGTGGCGGGTAACCCCAGAAAGTGCGCCGTGGTGGCCGTTGGAGGGAGCTGGTGGAGACGCATCCGCCCATTCTGCCCGATGCACCTTCTGGGCGACCTCGGACGGCGGAAGCTGCGCGTCGCAGAGCTCAGGGGCAGCAGCAGCTGCCTATGCATCAGACGGAGTCTGCCCGTGGCTGGGTGGAAGAAGAGCTGCACTCGAAGGGCCAAAGAGCCGCTTGTGGCTCACAAGCCGCGGTTTGCCGACCACTGGCTAGGTGCTTCTTTTCTATGACAACACTTATATTTTGGAACAGTTTAATGCTTGAGTGAGTTATTACCTTCCAAAAACTAATTACATTACAGGACTGATGGTGATTATTGTAATGGCATTTTTTTAATATAATTTGTAATTTGTACCATGAATATTTGATTTCTGTGTCTTCATTATTGGAAATTTCAAAACATTCAGGATTGCAGCAAGTATGAAATCCAATAAATGAATAAACAATATGACGGCATAAAAGATGGCCAATTAAACATAGTTAATTGGCCATCTTGACATAAAAATACATTTCTGGATGATAGGTTCCCCCAGATGATGGCTTTTAGTAATTCTTAAGCATTTATTTCCTGTTGTCTATTTCTTCTGCTGCCTAGTTATTCTACTTACCCTCTGTTATCATTGAATGAAATCTCCAACCACATTTGAACCCACCTTAAATATAGTGACATTTTGCCCCCTTAGATGAAGCAATATATGCCATCACTTACCTAGACAAGTCACAAGTTATTTTGACATGCAAAACAGAAATCCCATATTTTGCCAGGCTAGGCAAAACAACAGGTAGCAGTAACAAAATTAAATAATCTAGACTTGCTGCTTTCATGGTATCCAATATCTGTGTGAAGTAGCGATCTCCTATCTATACCTCTTCTCTGCTAGGAGTATAAATCCTTCCATTCCCCAACATCCAATCAGGGCTGAAGAAGCTTTTGGGATGAGAAGTGAAACGTCGTCAAAGAAAAACAAAAGTCCAGTTGCCTCTTGAAAAAGCCACTTTGGGGCAACTTTGACCTGAATGATTGAGAATCTCCATAGACAGTTGTCCTTACCTGTCTATGCCCTAAAGGATTATCTTGCCTTTATTCACTCTCTGTCAAGATTTTTTTTTTTATAATGCCAATCCTACAAAAAAGCCCTAGCTGATTTCATGGCAACACAGTACCATGAAAGCAGAGAATTTGCCAGAGCAGAGAATTTGCCAGAGTATTTAAAATTCAATGTTTAGCTGATCATGACAGACACAGCTTGTCAATTTTTCAAAGATGGAAGTGTACTACAAAAAGATTTGTGTGTGTGTGTATCCTTTTTAGTCTTAGCATACAGTTATGTATGCTAATTGATGGAAAGTTATTGAGTGATTTAATGAAAGCACTAATGTTTTGGATTTTGAGTGATTTTTTTGGTCTTTTAATCTTTTTCCATCCATGTCAAAAAGGTTCAAGACTGAGCATTCATCCAAATGAATCGGTCTTCTCTTCTTCTTTTTTTTTGACAAAGAAGAACCACTGCTATATTGGTCAAATAGGAAGCTGTTTTATATTCTTAAAAAAATTGGTGACACAGCTGATTTCTAATTGTATTATATATCATAATTTTTAAAAAAAATCAAAGTCCTTGTACTGGAGATAGCTTAATAGTAAACACCAAACTGAATTGACAATGACTAATATTAACTTCAATGTGTTAGGCATTTTTTCAGGGATAAGGAAACAAGGTATAACAACAAATAAAGAAGCAACCTCTTGACCAATCTTTCTAAAATAGTTACTTATAATTAATAAAATTGATTAACAGTGAACAATACGTTCTTATCATTATGCTGTTAGACCTGCTATGGGTTAGATCTATTAAGTGTCACAAAATTTTATTTTTTATGGAATTTCTGTCTCCTATACAATCTCAACAATTTCTAAGCCAAAATTTAAGTTTTTGTCAGATTCTAAACAAAACTAGGTGCTCCTCTGAATCTGTTACATGTTTACATGCTATTTAGCCTGTACCTTCTAATTGAAAATTATTTTAAAAACCTGCATGTAGCTAATTAATTTTGATCTAGATGTCACTGCAAAAAATAAAAAATTGTGAAAGTGTAGCCAGGTATTATGACAACTGTAAAAGACAGTATAAGTCTTAAATCACTTTAAATACATGTTAAGGTTTTGTAACATTTTTCTCATTTTCTGTTTGTTTAGAGCAGGGGTCTGCAAAGTTGGCTCTTTTAAGACTGGTGGACTTCAACTCTCAGAATTGAAGTCCACCAGTTCCCCAGCCATAGCTGGCTGGGGAACTCTGGGAATTGAAGTCCACCAGTCTTAAAAGAGCCGACTTTGCAGACCCCTGGTTTAGAGAAAAGACAAAAATCAGGAGTCAGAGTTAGTATACTTAGCCATGTTTCTTGTTAACTTAAGAATCTACAACATAAGAAATGAAAGTGGATAGAAACATTGTTCTTGTTGCATCTGGTTTTGCCTTAGTTTTAAAATTCTACACATACTCTGTAGGAAAATATTTTTTAAAGAAATGCCTGGGGCAAATTTGGCTAACCTCAGGCCACAAACTTTCATGTGACTTTCCAATTATTTTGCACAGCCACTAAACAAGGGTCTCAAACTTCAACTTTCACAAATGCCTTATAAGGACTAGTTAAGTAGCCGAAGGATCTCAACATCTGTCAACATCTTTGAAGATCTTTCAGACATAATATACATGAAATCTCTAACGAGTGAAAATGAAGAATATTTCAATATGACATTTGTAACAAATTCATAAAATAATAACAATAAAATCCTTGGACTTGATAGGTGGATTTCCATTTTTTTTACTGCCGGTTCGCTTGTGCGTGTGCGCAATGCTTCTGTGCAGGTGCAGAAGCATCTGGGCAGGTGGGCAGAGCCTCCCACCACCGCTATTACTGGTTTGCCCAATCCGGGCTGAACCAGAGCAACCCACCTCTAACTATATTCCAAATGGCCTTACCAGTGTGGTTTAGAGCAGTACTATCACTTACCTTGATCTTGAAACTGTTGGTGCAGAGCAAACAAAATGGTGGATGATAGGCAAGTGGGAGGAGTTGACATACCCTTGCTGTTGTAAGTGGAATGGGTTGCCAACTGCCTGAGTTTTGATCATGTGACTGGCAGCCCTAACTGAGAACCAGGTGTTAGTACCATTTGTTCATTGTACCTTTGAATGGTCACTGAATGAATAGTTGTTAAGCAAGGACCATGTAAGTTAAGGAGCTAAATTATTCCATAAATATAAATGGAATATGGGTCCTTGCAAGGAGAAATGGAATATGGGTCCTTGCAAAGAGAAGGGCGGGGTATAAATTTGAAAAATAAAAAAATAAAAAATTATACTTTACCCAACCATTTGCATGACATAAATTATACATTGATAAATTAGATGACCATCTGATTCCATGGTACATTAAATTCTTACCCTTGATCCATGCCAGTATTATTATGGTAGTTTCTAAGACCATAATCATAAAAATGGAAACTATGCATGTTAGGTAAAAACAGTGCTTTTTCCATTTTGTTAGAACAAGATTTAAGGAATTCAGTGATACACAAATAAGTTGGTTTTAGTGCCACTTTTCGAAAAATACTGGCACATTGTTTCCCATTGGCACTAGTTGAGTTGTTGTAATCTTATGAAATCCTCAGATATAAATTGACATTATAGAAGACTGGGGATTCTAAAGAGGTTTGCTAAAATTGCAAATCTCTTTAGATTTTGTTTTTAATAATAGCCCTGTTCTTCAGAAAAGTTGTGCAGTGTTTGTATATGTACAGTATATAGAAAGATACATAGAGTAGCATAGAGATGAGTTTAATTGACATAATAAATGTGTTCATGTTGTTTGTTTTCCTAAATGAAAATTGAAACATTCAAAATAAGATTACCTAAAGCTTAGATGTTCATCAAGTTTTCCAGGTTTTTCACCATGCTTCAATCACACCTCAGAAATCAAGTTCATCAAATATTGCTAATTCTTTCCTTTTGTTCAGATTTTATGCCTTCCAGGGTCTTGTAGCTTTCTGATCCAACTAGATAACCTAGCTCAGTTATTCTGGAAAACTTTTAAACCCTATCTCTTTAAAGACTGAAAATATTGCTATCATATATTATAGAAACTAAAATATTCTCATGGATCATTATTAGTCAAACCTAAAACTATAAAGAAATATAAAATGTACATCAAAATATAATTAAGACTACAAAGTTTAACTACAGTATAATGATAGGGTACACATACTTATCAACTTATGTATATTTAAAAGAAGGGAGAATGTAAAATAACACATAATAAAGTACAATCAATATTTAAATAGTTCCTTGAATATCAGAAAATTTTATTTTTAGTGAGGATCCAATCCTTTAATTTAGGATTCTGAATGTTATTTTATTCATAGCTGAATTTCTTTTCAACTACATTCCATAAAGACATTTCTGTATTTTATACTTAACATATCTGCTATATGCTATTAGCCCTTTGCACAAGTTTGTTATTAGAAAACTATTTTTAAAAATCCTTTGAATATAATGATATCAATAAATATGAATGAAAACAAAAACAAGCAATAAAATGAATACATTTTAAAATATGTTAACATAATATAATAATGGGTTATAACATTCTTCCATTGAAGACAAAATCATCAAATATATTAATAAGAAATTGATAAGGAGAAAACACTTTGATTCTCAACATTCATTGCAATATCCATAGATGGATATTATACAGAAAGGAGAGGTTTGCTACTTCCCAGACACTTATCACTGTCTCTCCCAAAACTTGACTTTCACTGGTACGGTACTATGGAAGTCGGAAGCAACTTAACTAGTTACTAGCAGTTTCTTTCCTCAAAACCTTATCAATGAAACGTGACCAAACTCTGTATCCGTCTTAATGAGGTAACTATATGAATAATCTTAAGACAAACTCAGCTTTGATGAGATGCATCTACACAATTTTTCTTGGCAAAACTACAGAACTGTCACTGTGTTATTCAGAAGTATTTAATAAGAATGTACAGGAGTTCGTCAGAAGGTAGAATCTACTATTTGTAAATCTTCAAATCTTTTGTTTTTTTCTGAGAAAACGCAATGCTACTTTAGGGAGTTGCAAATGTTCACAATGTTCAAATTGCCAAGTACTTTTTCAGAATTAAATGTCAAGGACTGTGCAGTCCTAAAATTTAGCCATTAGCCCTTGGTGATTTCCCATTCAAATACTATCCAGATCAATTCCTGATTTATTTCTGAAAACAAAAGGTTGCCAAGTTCACTCACTTATTGAGACTGATAGTGATAAAGAAGTTAGTTTTGAATAGTTTGCCTTGATTGTTTCTGATGCTTAATTTGTATTTTCTGTGTACTGCATTTTAATGTTTGTAAGCTGCTTTCAGTATTTAAACTAAGTGCAAAAAATAAAGCAACATATATCCTCACTTACAATTGTGCTACTACAAATAATATGACTAAGTATGACATTAGAATGGTAGTTTACCTTTCTCAAAAATGAAATAATTAAAAAACAAACCTGGAATAAAGTTTTTCCAAATCAAACATTTTTTTCTCATATTACTATAATTCTTTTCAAATTCCTCTTTCTTCAATTATCTATTTGCTCAAAGGAGATTTCTGACGACTGAAATTCCATGTAGTTATTTGAAATATATAATTTGGTTACTGCAATCATGTTTTATGGTGAAAAAGCGAGGTTAATGTAAAAACCTAGAGCTTTACCAGTTGGACGCCTCTCAAAAATCCAGAAAACTGCACAGCTATAGCTTCCAAATGTATATAGTATATGCTGTACAGCTGCATATCATGGAACTGTTTGATGTCTCATTATTCGTAATCATATGATCTACAGTCCTGATAAAATCAGCCTATATATTTTGCTTCCAGTTAGCATTGCTAGAAAAACAAACTGTTCCACTTTTCATTATGGAGATTGGAGTTTACAGCAGAAATTGCTTAGTTAGAGACTGACTTAGTTTATGAGATAATTGTGGTTAAGCTTCACAGGCCTTTCCCCACACACAAAAAGAGAGAATGTGCAACATCAGCATCTGTAATTAGAAGGAAATATATCAGCATCTGTAATTAGAAGGAAATATAAAAGCTCTTGGCTGACCTAACTTTGTTCTAGGAGTGGAAATTTACTTTTTTTTCAAGTGTTGCTGCTTCCATTTTTCTACTGCTTCTAAATTCAATCTCCAGAGCAGGGGCCTTGAATTTACCAGAACAGACTGGACAAGTACAAATCAAAGATAAGATGTACAATTCTATTTAAATTGCTTAACAGTTTCCAAAGTACGATCAATGCATATCAATATGTACATATCTTTAAGTTCTTTTGTGTGTGTGCATTTACGTGTGTTATGTATTCATATTCCTCATGTCATTTGGCTTAGGCCAGGTGTCCCCAACCTGTGGGCTGCAGCCCACTACCAGACCACATGAGTGGCTGGCCACTGCGCTCACCTGTGTGCACATACACCACTTGTGCTAGTGTCATGGTGAGCATTGTGCACGCGCTTCCAGCCCCATTTGCATTGAATGTGTGCTTATGGTCCCATTTGCGTTGCATGCATATGGCCCCGTTCACACGTTCACATGCATACGTAAAGGCGCCTGCCGCTCTCCCCTCCAGGCTGCCAACCCAGAAAGGTTGGGCAACTCTGCCTTAGGCCATCTTCATTCCTAATTTCAGTCAGATCCTGACATCAGTGTTTTAATTATATTTCATTGTACTGTAATTGAACACTTGATTTTAAGAACTATTTTTTATGGTGCATTATGTAACACTGATGATCAATGATAAATTTGAAGTTATTTTCCTTGGGTCATGCGGGATTATTTTTGGGCTTGGTTTTGACAGTCCTCATATTTGCAGCCATTGCACTCAAGTGATCACAATCTGGAAGCTCAGCAATTATGATGAGGCAGCATCTTTCAGTCATGTGATCTCCATTTGCAACCTTCTTTGCCAGCTTCCCAGAAGCAAAATTAATGCAAATGGAAACCACATGACATCCTTGCTTAATGATCTACTGTGATTTGTTTAATGATGACTACTGGAAGTGTTTGAATTTTCACTGGTAATCAAGGCGGTCATGTAATGTTGTGCTTTCCATTGCTTAGCATTGGAAATTCTGGCATTTCTGGTTGCTGTCATTAAATAAGGACTATATGTAGTTTGTATTTCTTCAGATCTTGCTCAGTTTAATTAAAAGATGGCTTTAACCTTCCTCTCTTACCTTCCTATTTAATTGTTCACAGTGCTTAACTAAACACTATGAGGAGGAATGTTTCCAATGACATCACATATTAATTAGAGCAAGAAAAAGAATGGTGTGATGAGTATTTCCACTTACACTGAGCATTTTGTGCAAGCATATGGGCATCCGTGATGAACTAAATATTTTCCCCCCTTCCATTTTATTGTTTCCAATTCTCTCAGAGGCTCCCTGCAGTTTTCTTGGCAAGAATTAATATAAAGATACTGCTTTTTAGTCTATAACAAATATGCCAGGAAATAGTCTCTGTAGTATTTTTTGTTTGTCTAGGTTTATCTGGTTCACACAATTTATATGAAGATATTTACAGTATAGTTAATTGGAGAAATTCGCCTTTCTGCACCTTTTTGAATTATATTTTGACCACATACCTGCAGAGGGAAGGGGAAATTATATTCTTTATGAATTACTGGCAGAATGTTTCAATTTAAAGGAGAATTAACTGAGAGTGATTGTTTTCTAATAAAAGTAACAACATATCTGTATCTTTCTGTGTTTTGGAAGCTTTCTTCAGATAGTTTTTACAATTATGTTTTAGGCTGCAGATCTATCAATATTTATCTATCACCCAAGCACTCGTCACATCTCGACTTGACTATTGCAATGCTCTCTACATGGGGCTTCCCTTGAGATGCACCCGAAGACTACAGTTAGTCCAGAATGCGGCCGCGCGCCCAAACACTCCCATATAACACCTGTCCTGCGCGAGCTCCACTGGCTTCCTGTGGTCTTTCGGGTGCGCTTCAAGGTCCTAACGACCATCTTCAAAGCGCTCCATGGCTCGGGACGTAGCTATATGCAAGACCGCCTCCTGCCCCATACATCCCTGGGACCGACACGCTCCCACAGAGAGGGCCTTCTCAGGGTGCCGTCGGTCGGGCAATGTCGACTGGCGGCGCCCAGGGGGAGAGCCTTCTCTGTGGCAGGACCAGCCCTTTGGAACGACCTGCCCTCTGAAATCCGTACCATTCCTGACCTCTGCCTCTTCCACAAATGTCTTAAGACTCACCTCTTCCAACTAGCCGGCCTTGCGTAACCCCAGCACCGCCAGTTGTAAATGGGGATTTTAAAATGGTCACAACACAGGCACCTAATATCTCTGTATTTATGTTTATTGATGTAATTCTTTGTTCGCCGCCCTGAGTCCCTTTGTGGTGAGATGGGAGCGGGTTATAAATGTGAAAAATAAATAAATAAATAAATATTTAGCTTGAAGCCAGAAGTGATATTCAGCAGGTTCTGACCAGTACTGGAGAACCGGTAGCAGAAATTTTGAATAATTCACAGAACTGGTAAATCCACCTCTGACTGGCTCCACCCCCATCTATTCTCTGTCTCCTCCCTGATTGGGAGGGAATAGGGATTTTCAGTATCCTCCCCCTGGAGTGGAGAGGGAATGAAGATTTTACAGTATCCTTCCCCTGCCATACCCACAGAACTGATAGTAAAAAAATTTGAATCCCACCACGGCTTGAAACAAGCATAATGTAACAACTTCAAAGTAAGGTTTGGGGTTTTAACTTTTAATTGAGAGACGTCCAAAATTGGTTAAGACGATAAGCAGCAATATAAGTGTTTTTAATGAAAAAATAATAATAAAATAAATATGTAATTTTAGATGACAGTGCTTCTGCTGCCAGCAGCATGGAGGTGACAGACCGCATAGCTTCACTTGAACAACGTGTTCAGATGCAGGAAGATGATATTCAGTTGCTCAAGTCCGCTCTGGCAGATGTCGTTAGGCGTTTAAATATTACTGAGGAGCAACAGGCCATGCAGAGCAGGAAAGGACCTACCAAAGGTATTAACTTCCCATTCAAATTTACCTGTATGTGTTGCAATGAAAATATTTTTAACCAGTTATGATAAGATAAATGGAATTATCTGAGAATATTTCTTGCATGATATTTTTCTGAGTTCGATAGTTAACAGTTGTATGGTTTAACCTGAATATTGAATTTAATGTATATATTTTTAAAAAATGTCTTCTAAAAAGTATACCCAGATAAATATTTTTCAAATTTCTAATCAGGTCTCAGGTTATTTTTCTGTTAAATTTGACTGAAATTTATTCTATTCATATTTCTGCTTTTTTATGAATATTGGCTAATGTTGGTCTATCTGAATATTTTTGGTTGTGTTAATGAATGCAAAGAATGTTTAAGTTAAATGTTTAAGTTACAAATTTTCTATGTTTTTGCAATTTTTTATTCTAAATATTTATATATCATGGCACAAAAAACAACACCTGACCTTTTCATTATCTTGTGTGTCTGGTAAAACATCTAAACGTGTTAACTATTTATGGAATGTCATTTTATGTGTCTGGTGCTGTCCTACATTTTATATTATAGGATTAGGAAGATTATTTGTTTCTCAAAATCTCTATACTTCCATATCAATGATGGGCAATTTGACCATTTAACCAGTTTTTGCCATAGTCATATAGCTGAAGTTTATAACAAAATAACAAAACATCAGTTGTGAAATTTTCTTACCTACGGCCCTGTATAAATTCCAATTTTCAGGGCCAGAAGGAATATGCTAAAGGCTCTGATGAGATTTTCTGAAAATCTGATAAATGAGTGAATTTCCATATTAATAAGATGCAAGTAAATATTGTTTCTACTTTCTAGAAGAGGAAGAGCAGACACAAGGGAACAACAAGATCAATCTGTCTAACATTCATTAATAGGAAACTTTATAGACAATAATAAATCCAGCATGGAATCTTGAAGAACATGTCTTGTCAATCTAATCTTCATATTTTGAATTGTTTTATTTAATATATTGTGGAAATGTTATATATTGATAATTTAACAAGACATTCAATAAATTTTGATTAGCAAGTCAATCAAATTTGAATTGAAAGTGAGATAGTTAACTTGACACTTAGCTTGCAAATTATTCTCAAAGTTTGTGCTCAGTGATTTAATATAAAAATGATGTAGAGGATTGAGTAGAAATACTAGGGATTCATTCTTGGACTGAAGAAATACTTCAGCATTTCTTACTGATAAACAGAGATGGAAAAGTTATCAGATTTGCAGACGATACAATTGGGTGTAAGAGTTTAGAAGATTAAAAAAATGAAATGGACTCAATAAATCAAAGAAATGGTCTGAAAATAGCAAACTAACTTCTTAAAAATGCAGTGTTTTATTTAGAAAAAAAGAATGCACAGATATAGAATGGCAGATTCAGTTCTTGTGGAAAAGGATCTTCCAGTAGTAATAAATTACAAATTGAATATATGTCTCCAGTTGCCACAAGAGAACTTTCCAAATAACGGCAAGTCATCTTTCCACTTTATTTTGCAATAATTAGGTCTTACTTCAAGTATTGTGTGCACTTCTGAACTTGTAAATTTCAGCATTTATTCGTTTGTTTGTTTGTTTTCAATTCACAGCAAGACCACTAGTTCAAACACTGCCTTTAAAGACTACTGTCAATAATGGAACTGTCTTACCAAAGAAATCTAGTGGTTCTTTACCTTCTCCATCAGGAACCAGGAAAGAAATTGTATCACCAGCAGCAAAAAGGTTATTATTAATTTGTAATATATGTTAATATACTGCTTATCTTTAGTTTTAAAATTGTGTTTTCCTTTCTCTTAGTAATATTTTCAGTCAATGGCTTAGTACCAATCTTAATTCATTTTCTGACTGTCTTCTAAAAATTAATATAAAAAACATGGTAAAATAATTAATAAGAATCATTATATTAATGAGGTGATATATTAGGATATTTTCAGATGTTTTGTTTGTGTTTAATTGTTTCACTATCAAGTACCCTAGATAATATATTTTATAATAAAAGCCATAATAAAATTAATGATGTTAACATCAGCAGTGGGATTCACTTATCTTCCCTACCAGTTTGCAAATGTGAGTGTGCACAAATTTGTGCGGGCTTTCCTTGCGCCATATTTGCACATGCCCATTGCCTTCAGCACACGCGCAGTGCTTGTGCATTACGTGGGAGCGGGTGGAGGGAGCTTCCCGCAGCCGTCACTACCAGTTTGCCCGAACCGGAGAGAACCAGCTGAATTCCACCTCTGATTAACATAGAAAAAAGATTTAAATCCTTACATCCACTAATAAAAAGGAGAGTTATGGGATACCCATAGCTTTCTCATTATAATAAACTTGGCTACTCTGAATTCTTTACTCTGAATTCTTTACTCTTAGTCTTTCTTTTTTTGATTTTGTAATAACAAAAGGATTGGAAATTAAATTTTATTTAGTCACAGTGCTTTAATCGGTAGAACTGAGGGTAGAACAAGACGCAATTGGTGGAAACTAATCAAGGAGACTTAGAACTTAGAACTAAGGAGAAATTTCCTGACAGTTAGAACAATTGATCAGTGGAATGACTTGCCTCCAGAAATTGTGAATGTTCCAACACTGGAAGTTTTTAAGAAGATATTGGATAACCATTTGTCTGAAGTGGTGTAAGGTTTCCTGCCTAAGCAGGGGGTTGGACTAGAAGACCTCTAAGATCCTTTGCAACTCTGTTATTCTATTCTATTTTTTTCCTCAATGTTTTTTGTTTTTGTAGTTTTGTACCTGTTTTTTTTATTTCAAATAGTTTTACAGAAAACATTTGTACTGTATTTTATCAGATTGTGATAGGTAAAATTGCAAGCCATTTTCAAGTTATAGCTAAAACCCATCAACAGCTCTTTATTTTGAGAATAACATCACAAAGAATTTGGATTAGGTTAGTTCAGTTTCTTAGGAGGAACTGCAACTAAACTGTAAAAGAGTGATGTGTTCCTTGTTAAAGCAATAATAGTGGCAGGGTGAATAGATTCAAATAGGATTGCCAGTCAAATCATTTAGGAGTGTACTCAGGTGACTTCTAGGATATAGGGAGAGCCTGACACCTATTGGCCACTTTGGGGTGTGTAAGCATGCTTCCTTCCCTGGGATTCTGAGCAGTTTTCCATCTCACCATGCTCTATTCCAGTGATAACTTTTATTTGCTAGATGTGTTTTGACTGTAGGTTTATGTTTGCAAATTTTTCTATTTCTACTAATTGAGGAAATGGCAAACATCTATGTTGTGCAGTTACCATTGTCTCATGATAGTAGTAGGTTGTGCTCATTTTTCACCCTGTCTAGGAGTTTCTAATATCTCACTGGATATTCCCAATAAATTTGTTTACTGTCACAATAATCAAGATGAAGAATTTTAATGACATTACCTGATTATGCAGTTGTGCAATTGAAACAAGACAATTGACAGTAGTTACAGATACATTTCAGACTACCTAGGCATGCTGTAACTTAATATCGCAATAATTTCTACATAGCGTTGTCCAGTATTGCATGAAAATAATTTGTGCAACTTAGTTCCTTTATACATGTGCACACTCATATACAGTAGTATAAAACTAAGAATGCAGCTTCTGTCCTGTTGTGTATGTGAATGGGACAGAAAGAAAGAAAGAGGGGGTGGGGAGAGATGTTTAAATTACTGCATCCATATCTCTCAGGATCATAACAAAGAAGAGAACATGTTGGCCTGTAGTATCTCCAGCATGTCCAGGTTCAGCAGTGTATTCTTAGGCCTTAAAGTGATTAGGTTTTGCCTCAGTTTTTGTAGAACACTGCATTTGGCCAAATCCATCCTTTCCCATTTGTAAGTAAAGGAATGCAAACAAATTGTATATGTGCTGGATTATATTTTGTGGGTCAGAGAGAAAAAGAAAAGAATAAAGGGGGAGAATTATAGTTTGGCTACTAAACTAAAAGTCAGCTAAATAGTTTGACTCTTTATGGAGAGAATAACTTACATTCATAGTTAACTTTCAATAAAAACTGTTGTATGCATATATCAGTATCAGTCTTCATTACAGTTACAAAAATAACAAAACAGTTATTATCTGAACATGATTATATCTATTTTTTATTCTACTACTTAGTTAGGTTCTGTAGCATAGTATATAAAAACTTCTAAAGCTAAATCAGAGCTGTGATTGCATAGTGATTACCATTAACTCAAGGTGGGATACATTTTTCATGGTTTAAAAAATATTGCTCTTTTAAATATGTCTATCTGCCATTGAAGCTGTTAAAGCACTCTTTGTACTGCAGATGGTTGCCCTCTACTGTATCATACAATTTCCAATGGCCTGTTCTCGGTAACAATTAACACAGAGGATTGGTTTAATGTATTGACAACATATTGTGATTTTAAAAAAAATGTCTGGTATTCCAGATTATATATAATACTTCATTGTTTGTGGGTTTCTTTCTCTGAAAAACATATGTTATTAATGTAGGAAGTTAAAAAACCCCTTCTACTAGCAAATGAAACATTTTATGAAATATTAAAAGGGCAGAATATTTCCCCCTAAAAGGCAGTCAGGAACTCACCACCAACCCCTTTGTCAATGGGCCATTAAGGCATGGGCCAGTCTATTCTACTTAACAAAGATCTAACTCCTTCAGGAGGACCCATCTAGCAAACAGAAACTCATCACATGGCACCTGGGAAGATTACATCAGCCAGCAAGGCAAACAAGCTTGGGTCTCAGGACAGCCTACAAAGTTAGCTAAGACACCCCACCCTCCTGGGAGTCTGACAACCAATCAGAATACATTTCTTACACAGGAACAGGAAACAGAGAGATGGAGTCCAACAGAGAGTATAAAACTTAGGCTCTCTCAGAGTCTTTTTCTGCTCAGGAACGCAAGCCATATGATCCTGTTCACCATTAAACCAGCTTTCCAAGCAGTCTCCATGTTCCCAGTGTCTTTTTTCCCACTTGGAATTGAACCCAGATGGACATTTCTTCCAACAATAACCTTGCTACTGTCTAACAAAAGTTTCTGTTTGCATCTGTTGATTAAGGATTGTATTGTTTTGAATCGAGGATCAGTAACCTGCAGCCTCCCCCTTTTTCTTTCATTTATTTCTTACTCAACATCTACTTTTGTTGCTGAAAATTGATCACATGGTTTCCTACCATTTGAGGCAACACCCATAAAAATATAAGTGCTAAAATAAAATTAACTTTATTTTTTAAAAAGGCAGTCCCAAAACCTGAGGGAAAGCCAAAGATTCTAGGCCTGTTCATTTACAGGTAGTCCTCAACTTACAACAGTTCATTTAGTAACCATTTAAAATTACAACAGCACTGAAAAAAGTGACTTATGACTGTTTTTCACACTTACAACCATTGCAGCATCCCCGTGGTCATGTGATTAAAATTTGGATGTTTGGCAACTGACTCATGTCTATGACATTTGCAGTCCCCCAGATCATGTGATCACCTTTTGCAATCTTATGACAAGAAAAGTCAATGGGGAAGCCAAATTCACTTAACAACCACATTACTAACTTAACAACTGCAATGATTCACTTAATGTGTGGCAAAAAAGTCATAAAATGGAATAAAATTCACTTAACAACTGTCTCACTTAACAACAGAAATCTTGGGCTCAACTGTGGTTATATATTATATCTGTACATGATACAGAGTAGACTCACACCATTTGCTGAAGGTAATGGAATTTTTTTCGTCACATAGCCCAACCTACCTCATAGAATCATTATTGAGGGGAAAAATACTGTACTAGTTATGTTACCTTGAGCTCCTGATTAAAAGGCAGAATATCTTTTATTATAAAAAATAAATCCTTGTCTGCCTATTCTGTATTTTGCTCTCCAAAATATTAAGTGGTCACCAGCCGTCAAGACTTCCCACTTTAATTTTTTTAAAAATCTGACATGTCTACTATATGTATAGCTATGGCGCTTTTCATGATCTTCAGTATCTCGTTTAAAACACTGTCAGGAATTCCTATCTTGCATTATCGAGATAGTTATAAATGTTCTTCTTACATTTTGATTTACTGCATTCATTATTCTTTTTGCTCATGCACATTTTATTCATGGATTAAGCAGGTCCGAATCTATTCAGTGCATGCAAAATAAAAACTAATCCATGATGAGGAATTCTTATTAACATCGCAACATATATGTAATACCTTTATCCCATATTTCTTTATGAAATTAGCTTTTTCATTTTTTGGCAATAGTTTAAAAAAACAATGCAAAAAAGATAAATTATTGAAGTAAATTCTTATACATTCCTCTGAGAGTAATTTTACATTTAGAAGGGTTTAATTGTATTTCCTTTATTTCTACACTAATATTTACTTGCCATGCTGATTAGCAAGTTAATTAACTATTGAGTTGGATGGTATGTTAATTACGTGGGCACACAGTCAAAAATCATGCTTAAACATTATTTTACCTATGGTTCTTCATCAAAGCAAGATTTTCAATCATAGTACAACAAGACAAATCTAAATTTCTTGACTTAGAAATGAAAATCAAATGTACAAGGTTAGAATGTGGAACACTTTGTAATACTATGTGCAAAAAAGCATTTTGGAACAATAGTTTTTAATTGAATATGATTCCACCTCAATTATGATGTTCCGTTTTAGATATCACATTTCAAGAAAGAATCAGATAAATTAAAAACAAATTCAAAAGCATGCATTGGAAATTAGAAGGAGATTTATATACTAAATTCTGTGAAGAAAAAACAAAGGAATTGAATATGATTAGCTTTAAGAAAATACAAGTGTGGGAAGCTATGATAGTAGCCTTCTAATAACCTCATTTCAGAGCATTACAATATTATTGTTTTCTATTAGCACTATTAAAAGAACCAATTCAGCTGAAGGTGTTTCTCCTGGTGGTCGGAGGGAAAGTTATGGAGATTCCAAAGGCAATCGCAATCGAGCTGGATCCACAAGCAGTTCATCTAGTGGTAAAAAGAACAGTGACTGGTATGAAAAGCAGAATTTCTAAATTACATTTATTTGGGACTCAGCAGGTTAAAAGAGGATATTTCTTCATTGTGGTCTTTGTAATTTAGGCATTGTGGAGAGCCTCCTTGAATTTCAATATTGTTTAGTGGAAGTCCTACTCCGCTGCATGCCTTTCATGGAATTCCTTCAGCTTGTCCTTAACCATCATAACTAACTATGTTTATATGTGTAGATTATGATCTTAGATTAACAATTTTAAGATTAACATAAGATTAACACTAGATTAATTCTACTTTATCAACTCTTCCGAATTCTAGAGTTAGAGAGTGACTATAAGGCACTTAATGGCAAGATTCCCCAAGATTTCTGTGGTTCAGTTAGATGTAATGGCAACTGGCCTTGATCTAGCAGGGTAATCATTTGAAGGGGAAAAAAATCTTCTGTTCTCTTCAGTCCGTGATGGGGTTTCGATGATAAGTAAATTAAGATCCTGCTTCTTTTTCTTGTCCTGCCAAACTTTCTGATTTTTAAGCTACTGTTATTCTCCCTTATTACAACGAAGAGTGTTCTCTTTATCCCTGCTATGCCTGTTACTTGAACTGTGAACTCTAGAAGGTTCTAAACAGGTTCTACAAGGGCATGTAGCCCATGAAAATGTTCAAGTGACTATTTGAAGAACTTGCAAGTAACTAAACAAACTTGTTGTGGAGGAATTTAAAGAAGAAGAAAAATGAAATGCTCATATAATGAGTATTTCAGTTATGAGATTAAAAATAGATGTAAAATGGATGGGGAGCCCGTGTTGGACTTAAAATGAATCACTGTGTAGGATATAAAAGTGAATATTTATTATTTCAATAGCATTGCTTGAATGGAAGAAATTACTACAGTGCAACAAGAATTGGTCAGAAGTTTAAAATAGTCAGGGTAAGAGAATCTAAAATATAAGCAAGTTTTAGAATATTGAGGAAGAATCAGAGTTACAGTGATAGGGAACATTATTGTTGTTAGTTGCAAAGTCATGTCCGACCCACCCATGGTCAACCTTCCTCCAGGCCTTCCTGTCCTTTTGGTACTGTCCATGGGGTTTTCATGGCAAAGATACTGGAGTGGGTTGCCATTTCCTTCTCCAGTGGATCATGTTTTATCAGAGCTCTCTGCTATGACAGGTCAATGTTGGGTGGCCCTGCATGGCATAGCTCATAGCTTCATTGAGCTACGCAAGCCCCTTTGCCATGGCAAGGCAGTAATCCATGAAGGCAGATAGGAAGCATAAAACCTTCTTAATCTGGATTCAACCTGGTTATTGACCAAATATATCATTAGTCAATCTCCCAAGATCTGGGAGGAGGTAGTATATCAATATCCTGGTCTTGCTGGGTGTTTCAGCAACCTTTGATATCATTGACAGTTCTACCTTTTTAGATCACCTGTGGGTTTTAGGGATAGGATATATTGTTTTACAATTATTCTGCTCCTTTCTTGGGGAATAGTTTCAATCTGTATTTTGGGGGAAGAGATGTTGG
Organism: Rhabdophis nuchalis; assembly: GCA_039707465.1. Lineage (NCBI taxonomy): Eukaryota > Metazoa > Chordata > Lepidosauria > Squamata > Natricidae > Rhabdophis > Rhabdophis nuchalis. Next base: position 58,858,045 of record CM077643.1, on the reverse strand, counting down.
TTCAATGGCCCCCAATGTGAATGTTTCAAGGGTCAGTCCTTTCTCCCCTGCCAAAGGACAATAACAGATATCACTTACAGACTGGGGTAGCAATGTATAACATATTTATGAAGTTATTGGTTGAAATTATAGAGAGTTTTGAATACAGTACCATCAGTTTGCTACCCCAATTATACATTGCTACCTCAGTCTGTAAGGAATAGCTGTTACTGTCCTTTGGCAAAGCCTAGAGGCTGTGAGCAACCAAAAGTACAGGCTGAAATTGAAACCAAGTAAGATGGAGTTGCTATTTATACTTCAGTGTGTTTATTTCTTGATGAGCATGTACTGCTTGTGAAGAAACAGGCTCATGACTTGCAGGTAGGAATTCTGGACTCATAGCTTCTGCTTGAACAGCAGGTGGAAACCATGGAGATTATACCCAGCTGCAACTGGTGGGCCACTTTGATCTTATATAGTGATGGAGGATCCTGCTATAAGAATTCATTCTCAATTTACCACATAGACACTATAGCCAGGTCCTCTATCACCATATAATTCCCAATAGTCTTTGAGACTTTACTTAAAGACTACTTGGAACTATAATTGTGGCAGTCTGCACATTTATTAGTAATCAACAATAGGAGCACATAATGCCAATTCTTTAGACCCTGCATTGATTGCTGATTGGTTTGTTAGTACAACTTAAAAAGTGCTAGTTTTGATCTATAAACTACTTGTGTCTTGGCTCCTGGGTAACTACAAGACTATGCACTTCAAGTAGCATTGATATAACCTATTGAAACATCTAGGGAGACAGTTATTTATTAAGGTCTCATGTTTTCAAGAATTTCAGGGCTCTGAAGCCAGTTGGTTCTGTCTTCTGTAGTATAGTGGGGATGCTTTGGAACAGCTTCATGACAGGTACCAGGTGAGGGCTTTTAGGAAAACGTTGAAAATCAAATTGTCTTGGAGATAATTTTGTTAAATTATACATGATGCCATTGCCATCTCTTTTCCCCTTTTTTTGGAAGAAAGGGGAAAAAGTTATTCTTTGCTATTACTTTTGTTTCAGATTTTAATTAGACTGTGGATATTTTAACTTTTTATACATTCACTTTTTATACATTCAGTCTCTGAAAGTCATATGATTGCAGCAGAGTAGAAATTAGATATACTAATTTAAGAGAGAGATTTGGAATGAATGATGATATCAAAAGAGAAGAATTAATCAAAAGTATAAGGGGTATTCAAGGAAAGGAAGGATGTATGGGGTCAATGTTATTTAAAATAATCTTTCTTGATTGTTTTTACAGCAAACCCAAGGAGCCAATGTTCAGTGCAGGTAATTGTTTTCTTTTCTCTATTGTTTCATAAAAATTATAACTTGTTCTAATAAAGAATATGAATATTTGAAAGACTTTGTCTAAATGATTGGTTAGCAGAATTATTATACTTTGGCTCCCTAGATTTCATTGTAGCGATTACTGAATTGCAGTAAAGTTCACATTTTAACAAATTACTTTACTATATTAAGTTTATAAGCTTATACTTTTTATTTGCTATTTATATTGCTACCATCTTAAAAAAAGTCTACAGTTTAACATTCATCAGTCTTTCCCTCAGAATAATATGTCTTCATGTGGCCAACATTTCCTTAATAGAATGCTGCAGTTCCAAATATAATAAATTGGTTTAATGGAGCATATTTGCTGTTCACATGCACCATACCAAAACTATATGTCTTATCTCAATGGCTTTGTTCACTATGGATTTCTACTACATAGTAGCAATATAGAGACTGATAAAGCAGAGGTATATTCTATGGCTGATACTGCACAATCCTGTGCAAACAGTTCAAACGCAAAACATGTGGATAGTTTATACACACTGTAGTACCCTGTCAGTGTAATCCATACAACCAGTAGAGAACTGAATTATCAATAATAATATGGACAAAGATTATGATTTTGAAGATAGTGCTTAAATTGGATATGTAAAATGTTCCTTTGTAAATGTGTAAAATCCTCAAATGTCAGCGTCTAAAACAGAGTCAGTATATGCAGAATAGAACTGATAGAAAGGAATGGAGGTGCTAGAGTGTGCCTCTTGAATTTCCTTTCTAAATGCCATTTTTGAATTTTTAAATCCAATCCCATTCAGAATTGATTCCAGAACTAGAAATGAGCCTAGTGGAGATACCAGTGTGGAAGAGTTACTCTGAGGACAGAATTGGCAGGGAGGAATATGGTGTTTTCTCTCATCTTCTCTTCCCCCTCCCCCTATAAATATCTTCCCCCAATTTCTGATAACCCTGGCAATATGGGCAGAGAACATGAATTTGACAAAACAAATCTCAGTCTGGTTTTCCAATAAAAACTGTCACAGAAAGCTTTCAGTTCATTTGAAGTGTTCTGGGCTACTTAAAATATTAGATTTTTTAAAAAAAGGATATCAAATTACTGAATTATTATTTTTACAAGACATCCACATTTATTTTTTTACTTTTCATCATGTAGGTCTCTTTTGTAGTTAATTTATACAATGGCTTGGACAGAATGCCAGCCCTTAATTTGTATCACCTGAACCAATACTACTCGGAGCCGAATAGCAGTAAATTTGGGACATTATTTTCCCTCTGCAGTCTGGTTTTTTTTTTTTTTTTTGAGATAGTGTATTTGGATTGTGAAAGATAATGGAAGCTGCAGAAACTACACAAAATTACATACTGTATGTACTTGGATTTTTCAATTTGTATCCATACAAATGCAAATTAGAGACATATTACCTGCATTGATCATAGAATAATACAGCTGGGTACTCCACAGAGCAGGGATATAGATAAGCCTGACTGTTCTTGAATGCATCTTTATCTAGCACTTCTATCTCTGTCTCTGTAACCACAAGGGAAGCGTCGTGTGACACATTGTACAGGTAGGTAGACCTTGCTTCTAAAATCTCATAGCTCTCTAAACAAGCCTATTAACAGGGCCAAGCAGTTTGAGCCTGTAAAGGCAGTTTATTCCTTGTGTGACTATAATATTATTAAACAATTTTCCTTTTTTCTTAGCCAGCTTCTTGCAGAACACCTATTGGCTTGTAAACATTGTAGTACTGAATGTTAATGGATGTTTATATAGGTTTCTTGATTAAATGAATGGCCAAGAAAAAAAGGCCCAAATGTTAAAAAGAGCTATATAGCATCCCATAATCGTCTGTAATAATAGTTGCTTTGCAGTTTGGCTGAAAACAGTGATAGTGCCTGTTCTAGTATGCTCAAACACCATCCTAACATGCGCCTAAATAAATCTTTTGCTTTAGATTGAATTGCAGTGCTTATTCACTATCTAAATTACCTTATGTGAGCAATAGATTTAATTTATGACATCAGTAAGCAAGTTGAAGTGAATAACATATATTTCTGTGTTTTATATATTATGTAAATATTTAAATGGTGTTTATGTAATATTGGAAATGCCTGGTAATAATTAACATATAACCATATAGTAATGTATACATATTATGCATTTCCATTGCGAAGACTATGGACTGTCCTGCAGTTATATAAATGGTTTATTCCTAATGCCTCATTTATAAGTATATTCTTAACTTTCTAAAATTATACCTTTATTATTCATTTTTCCACATTCTAAATATTCCATGTGTTGATTTAATTTTTCAGTCTTTTCTGGGTAAATTAAGGTGCTATTTTAAGATTACCACAAGCAGTTATTATTATCTCTTCAGAGCTCTTTACAACTATTGTACATAGTTAATAAAGCTTCATTCTGCAGTTGTCTCTTTAACTTTGTATATTCAATGGCTTAATCTCTGTAAATCTATATGCCTTATTATAGTCTAAGATGCTTACCATATGTTATTCTTTCTATCTGATATGGGACATGCCATTTTTCAGATCAGTCTGCCTATTGTCAGAGGGTGGACTGGAAAGCAAGTGTAACAAATTCTTAATCCATCCCTGGAATATGATCAGTAAAATGGTTGGTTTAAGTTAATAATAGGTTTTGTAGAATTGCTTTTACATAAATCAACCTGATCCTGAACGATCTACCAGAACAATGCCTTTGGCAATGTAGTATAATTTCATATGTTGTGATCGTTTTGTGTATTAATTTATAGTTTTTACTATGTTTTCATGATATTTGCATTAAAATGCATTTTTTTACATTTTTTTCAGGACTTACAGTAGATGTTATTAGAAAAAATTAACTTAAGCAGACATAAAGCATAAAATAGTAAAACTGTGGGAAAAATTAAAATTTAATCTTAAATGAAATGGTTTATGAAAACATATATCCATGACAATGGGGAAAAATTGTATGTTTACTCTGTGTTTTTCTTTTCTTTTTGTGTATCAATTCTAATCATTTCTCTTATTAGCTTTAATTAAAACTTAAAATTCAACTGTGGTTTTTATTTATAAGATTCTTTATTAATCAGTTTTTTTAAGATGAAACCCTGAGCCTTAATTATGATTTGAATTGAAATAAATTAGCACTGAATTTTGGCTAAAGGCTACAAAATGTAGCGAAAAAAGTTTTCATTCGCGAAGGTTTCAGAAATCATATCCTGCTTTCTATCTTTTTCAATTCAATTAAAACCTTTATTATCAGAGTACAACATGTGCACAATGAGATTGGCTGAGCCTCCTTTTGTGCACCCTCACAACACAATATAACTCACAGTGAAAGATAAAAAATCCCTAGCCCAGTGAATCCTACTAACAAACTCTCAGTCCTATTGCACCATGTGAACTTTTGTGTTTAGGAAATTGACAGTCATAAATCAATAAAAATTTAATATATATTTTAGTGTTAAGTGCAGAAGTACAGTACAATTTATTTCTTGATAAAGGTCTAGAAATGTATCCTATAGTTTTTGCTAACACAGGAGGTTTTATTATAGCAAAGCTTATATCCATTTGTACTCATTTTCAAAACAAACAAAAACCTACTGATGAATTCATGTTTTCAGAGTTTTTCTAACAATATGTATCAATATTAAAAAGTGGGTGTTGGCACTATTGTCAAAACATATTTTTGTTTCTTTTATGAAAACAGCTGCATCTAGCCAGTTTTGGTTGATATGTAAATTTTGTTCTATGTGTTATTTGGATGGGATCAGGACTGTAGGCTAGACCTTTAGCTACATCTATAGATTTCCAGGAGCCAGGCTCACTTATTATCTTATTCCAGCTTGCTTTTGCTTTACAAACCTGTGAAGATTGTAAGTGCAAGGATTGGCCACAGTTACTTTTTCATCACCATTGTAATTGCGAATAGTTTTTAAACAAGGTAATTGATTAAACGAGGGCTACCTATATTTTCAAAATCCAGCTGTTGTTGCATGCATGGTGCAGCAGCATAATTCTTTTATTGTTTTATCTTCAGTACATATATCATTAATCATTGCAAATCAAATACCAAGTTTATATTTAAAGTCATTACAATTAACATTATAGATACTGATATACAGATATGGGAAACTTTAATTCAAAGTAAAATTTACTTTAGTGACTTTTCTGTGTTAATTATAATAATTAAGTTAATTCCTCACTTGGATAGAAATAGAAAAAAAGTCACTCCCTTTCTGAAAGTCAGGTGGTTCTCTCCATTATATATTTATTCATTATGGAGTCTCAGTGTATTAAAAAGATTTTTAAAATTGTGTGCATAACTAATTTAAGAGCTTTAGTTGTTGTTTTTTAATATCCATTTCTCTCACATAACTTGTTAGAGACATGAAATAATGAAATGGCAGAATACTGTATATAAATGTTGTTTGTTATGTATTTGATTTATTTTTTCAATAGAGGAAGGATATGTTAAAATGTTTCTGCGTGGACGTCCTGTTACCATGTACATGCCAAAAGATCAAGTGGAGTCTTACAATTTGGAAGCAAAGGCAGAACTACCATCCAAAAAGCTTAAACTGGAATGGGTGTATCCTTCTTTATGGACACACTTCAACTAAATAATGCTTATTTCTGATACTCTATTTTTAAAGTACCTCTTTAAATGTGATCAAGCATAGTAGGCTTCTAAATTCAAGGAACTAGTATATTGTCACAGAAAGAACACAATGAATATTGATGTTATGAAGCTTCTCATCTATATATTATCAATAATCTCACATTTTCAGTTTAATGAATCCTGAAGGGGTATATTATCAGGTTAGTAAATTAGATGCATAATAAAAAATAGGGTGCTGTAATTACTATTATAATATAGGGAAGTTGTGTGTTTCTAGTTGCATAGCAAAGGGAATTTATAACATTTCCATACTATTTTTAATTAAAAACCCAATTATTAAAAAAAACTGTCTACATTCTCAGTACAAGCACGAAGATCCTATACTAATAAAAAACATTAGCTATGCTGGATCCCTTATTTTAATTATTATGTTAATATTTCAAGTTACAAGCAGATGTCAGTTTCTTTTTTGTACAAGTTAAATATAAATTTCCATTTTAGTTAAAATACTGTTGAAAACCAGTCTTGATTTCATGTAGTTTGGCTTTTAGTCTAATTTTAATTGTTTTAATATTTAATATTTAAACATTTAAAAATTAGCTATTTAATAAGATTTTCATCATTTTATTCTTTTTTAATCTGTGCTTTATTTTACTTTTATGTATGATCTTATTAATGTTCTGTTCTTTCTTTTGATATGGCCTATTGGCTATTGTGCTATATATGTTGCTTTAGAACTTTTGGCCCAGTATCAAGTATGCTGATTAAAAGAGCTGTGAGTTTCCCTTTGGGAAGAATCTCTTCCTATTAGCTAGGGGATATTTGATTTTAAGTGGGAGGAGGAGAATGTTCTATAGTATGTAAAAATATGCCCGTACAAGCACGTGAGCAAATTTTCTATTGTTTCAAATCTTCCAACTCATAAATGCATTCATAATTTTTCTAATAGAAAGTTGGTAATCTTTGAAACAGCATCTATGATAACATGCCATGAAATGTGAAAAATACACAACATACTACAAAAGTATCTACCTTCTTAAAGGGAATTGTATTCTCTTAGAATTTGGAATTAGAATTTTAATCATAGATGTAATCGTTAACAAGTGCAACGATCAGAGTTGTTCCTGTAAAAGGATTGGTAAAGTGTCAAGAAGCCAGAGCCTTAATGGTCCTAGAATTCCACATTATTGTCACTTCTAATGTTCAGTTGTTATATCTTAACTAAGATGCCAGCTATGGTTACAGAGGTCGGGATTGTCGCAATAATCTGTACCTCTTACCAACCGGAGAAACTGTTTACTTCATTGCATCTGTGGTTGTATTGTATAATGTTGAAGAACAACTCCAGAGACATTACATCGGTCACAATGATGATGTGAAGTGGTAAGCCATGGAAAAAGGAAGTTTGAAAAAAAATCAAAATAAAACATTCAAAGATATATCTTTTAGTTTATGTCTGATAAAAAAACATAATGGCAGGCTTATCACCAAATGTCTGGGGCTATGAATGTAATTGTCTTAGAAATGATGGTGGCCCTGGATTCACTGGTTAGAATATACCCATGATGGCAAACTTATGGCACGCTTGCCACATGTGGCACATGGAGCCATTTCTAAGGGCACGCGAGGTGTTGCATTGTTAGCTCTAGCATGCATGTGTGCGGTGGCCAGCTGATTTTCGTCCTTAATTTTCAGCTGTTTTTCGCCCTCCGGAGGGCAGAAATGGGCCATTTTCTGACTTCCGGTTTGCACGTTGGGCTGTTTTTCACCCTCCGGAGGTTTCGGTTTGCCCAGCGCACAAAGCAGAAGTCAAAATGGGCTGCTTCTGGCCTCCAGGAGGGTGGGGGAGGCCATTTTCACCCTCCCCAGGCTCCTACAAAGCCTTTGGAGCCTGGGGTGAAAAATGGACCTACCAGGCCCACTGGAAGTTGGAAAAGGAGCTGTTTGTGGCCACTAGAAGGCCTCGGGGAGGCCATTTTCACCCTCCCCAGGCTCCAAGAAAGCTCTGCACGCATGTGCGGGGCGGGGGGGATCACGAATGCATGTGCAGGGGACATGTCTGGGGAGCACTAAGTTATGAGAGTGGGCCCGCGAGCACAAATGATAGCGTGCACGTGCATGCTTTTGGCACCCAAGGTGAAAAAGGTTCACCATCACTGGAATATACTGTAGTATAGAGTCTTATTTGCCTCAATATTTCATTTTTCCTAAAACAAAACCTGTTAAAAAGTATGAAATACATACAGCTCAGAGATTGAAGCTAAATCCTAGTTTGCCTGTAGCAACCCAAGTTTAGGTTGCAGGTATCTAAAGTAATAGGAAATAATATTTAAATAGGACAAGTTTACCCCATATAATATGAACTATAATCTGCATAATTAGAAAAAAAGGAACAAAGAAATTGGTGCAACTGCACTTCAGCCATCTTCATATTTTTAGTGTTAATAGATGCTGTAAATAGATAAATCCAATCTGAACATTTTGTAATGAAAAATAATTGATTAGATCAGAATAGAAATGGAAATAAAAGAAATTAAATAGCATTGTAGGGTACTATAGTATGTAGCAGCATTTAACGTTAGATAAGATACACAATAAAATAAGAATGTTTCTTGAATAAATTTTTAGGAAATATCAAGTAAAAAGTATTTTGTTATTTTTATTCATGTTATAAAAATGCTTTTATTTTTTTTATTTAACAAATATGTGTTCCCTCTCTCTCCTTTTTTTTGGCAGCCTAGCAGTACATCCTGACAGGATTACCATAGCAACTGGTCAGGTTGCAGGGACATCTAAGGATGGAAAAGTAAGGTATTTCATTTCCTTGAAATGAAATTGTTCTTGCCGTGTGCTAGGATTGCTTTAATATTAATATAGAGCAACTGTTGAAATAAATTCCTATTTTTTTTTGTTAGTGAATAAGATACTAATTGATTAATGAAATCTATGAAAGAAGTTGAAATTGCTCCTAGGCTTCATACTCCAAATATATTTTCAGTCTTAAAATGTATCAGTGTTGCCTTTGCTTAAATGTCTATGCCTTGTTATAACTTTGATTTGGACATTTCATAAAGTTTCATAAATTTTCTAAACATTAGAAACATGGTTGTAAATTATTTTGAATTCCATATCCAGTCTATTCATTTATATGATAGTTCCAATGTGTAGCATTATTTCGTATGAGAATAATTTGTATCAAAATAAGGCTTTCAGATCCCATTAAAGGAGAATATTTATAGTTCAGGACTGAAATGAGGGGCCCTTGGTGCTTTCTGAACTTGGTTGTTTTCTTGCAGATGTTTCATTATTCAAAGTATTATTAAGTATTAAATGGGGCTTCCCTTGAGGTGCACTCGAAAGCTACAGCTAGTCCAGAATGCAGCCGCGCGGGTGATTACGGGAGCCCCTAGATACTCCCGCATAACACCGCTCCTGCGCGAGCTGCACTGGCTACCTGTGGCCTTTCGGGTGCGCTTCAAGGCCTTGACGACCATCTTTAAAGCGCTCCATGGCTCGGGACCTAGTTATATGCGAGACCGTCTCCTGCCCCATACATCCCTTCGTCCGATCCGCTCCCACAGAGAGGGCCTTCTCAGGGTGCCGTCGGCCGGGCAATGCCGGTTGGCGACACCCAGGGGAAGGGTCTTCTCTGTGGCGGGCCCTACCCTTTGGAACGACTTACCCCCTGAATTACGCACCATCTCTGACCTCCGCCTCTTCCGCCAGTGTCTAAAGACACACCTCTTCCATCAAGCCGGCCTAGCGTAACCTTCCGCTGTGACTGTTTTTAGACAATTTTAAATTGGGGATTTTAATTGATTTTAGCACAGGTTGGGGGTTTAATATTTTTTAAATTTTATATTGTTATATTTGTATGTTTTAATTCCTGTGCGCCGCCCTGGGTCCTTCTGGAGAAGGGCGGGATATAAATTTAATAAAATAAAATAAATAAATAAATATTCTAGTGGCTTGCCCTGTCAGTATTGGTGGGAAGTGATCTTAGAGGCTCTTTGGTTGGGCTGTTTACTGTTTCTGAAATGTTCTTGATGTATGGCAGTGTTATTCGTTTTAGGGCTTGGTAGTGCTGTATTGGGTTGAGTGATCAGATACTTTGATAAAGTTGCATGGATATCCATTTTGTTGAAATATGTTGTATAGATGCTCTGTTTCCATTTTCTGCTGTTCAGGGTTGCTGCAGTGAGTTTGTGCTCATCTAAAATAAAGTTCTTATGCAGTTTCTCTTATGGGAGGTTTTGTTGTTGCTTTGACAGTGGAGCATTTGGATGGTGTGGGTGGTGTTTCTTGTTTGCCTTTGTGGTCTCTGCTGGTGAGGATGTCCAGGACGGGTAGTGCGTTCTTCTTCTCTGGTAAACTGGAGTCCTTTCAAAATGTTGTTGATGGTTCTATAGGTGTTCTCTAATTGATCCTTTTTTATTATGATGAAGTGTCAGGGGTCCCTGACATCCAGGCCATGGTCTACTACCAGGTTGTGGCCTATTTGGAATTTGGCCACCTGAGTCACTGGTTGAACATGTGCACGCCTGCGACGGCCTGCTGCTCACGCAAGGAATGCCATTATACTTATATTCTATTTATGGGTTTTCCATAGGTATCTGGTTGGTCATTTTAATTACATAACATGGGATTAATTCTTAAATTGGATTCAATGTATATACTTTTCATTTATTTAAACGTACTGTATTAAAATAGTTTCCTTGAAAATGTTTAAAAAGATGTATTAATATCCTGAATTTGGTCTTTTAAGATAGTTTTTCTGTCATTAATTTAAAAAACTAAATAAAAAACCTATGCTAGGTCTCCTTTCTGATGTACATAAACTTTAACATAATGGACAATGTCTCTTCGCCCAACTAACTTCAGATGTGTTGTGGGATAAAATAAGGGGAAGAGGTCTGTATATGTAAGTTGAGCTCCTAAATGAAAGCCAGGTTATCAGTGGTTTTAGCGCAGGTAGGTGGTTTAATATAGTTTTAATGGGTATTTATATTTTGTATATTTGTATTTCTATGTTTTTTAATTTTCCTGTGCGCCGCCCTGGGTCCCTTTGTGGGAGATGGGTGCGGGATACAAATTTGAAAAATAAAATAAAAATAAAATAAATAAATAAAAGTCAAATAAACTACCTATAATCTGGTGAATTAATCCACTGCACTAACTTCAGTCATTAGTATATAAATATTTTCTGTCTTCTGTGCAAGTTGTAGTTGAGACTTAAATTTACAAAGATTGCTCTCTAGTGGTCCTGTAAATGCATTGCATCTATATAATATATGAAAATATGTTTATATGTCAAATTAACATCTAAACTGCAGATTGGATCTGCAGTTAATTATAATTTATAAACATATTTGTTTATGACTAAGTTTTAATTATAAGGTTATTCAAAATTTAAATATATATTTTATCATTTTAAGATTTTATACAATTTACAGATACGAATGGCAAGCCACTTCTGAAGGATTGCCAAGAAAATTGCATAGACATGTCCAGGTCAAGAGTCAACATTGCTTGAAGGTGCCTTCCCACACAAAAAGTATATATAGTTAGTTTTACTGTAACAAGAAATTATAGAAAGTATTTATATAAAACTGTAGAATGTTCATATTATAGAAAGGGATACAACAGAAACTTAATATATTCGTGAATTCAAATAGACTCCTATTAATTTTAGACAACTCATATCCCTGCCCCAGTGCCCTCCAAAAATGCCAGACACCCTTCTCTCTTCCCAAGAATTCAAGCACCAGAATTTTAGATTAAAGAAAAAGAATTTTAGAATATTGATAATTCTTCATGTGTATACTTGGAATATTTTTCAAAGTTAGACTTTTGGGATTTTTGGATTGATTATGTGCTAGCAAGTTATAGCAGCCACATATTTTTTTTTCTCATGACAGTTGCCCCTAATGGGGTTCTTTAGGACTTCCAATGATGCATTCATCACCACTGTAATTGACTCTATCCATCTTTCTGCTTGGTCATCCTGTTCTCTTCCACCTTCCCTAACATTAAAGTCTTCTCCAAAGAGTTAAGTCTTTACATGATGTGTTTGAAGTAGAGTGATTTTGGGCCTGGTCATTTGTGCCTTACATGAGAACTTTGGGTTGATTTATTTGATAATCCATTTGCTTTATTCCCATTAGGACTTTGAATTGCTTCAGTGCAAATGGGAGGATAGCACCAGTTTACAATTCTGGAAAAAGAATGTGCTTGATTAAAGACTTGCAAATAGGTGCTACTCTTCATGCATTCTAAAGCATTTTTTTGCCTTTAACCTCAAACACTCCATAACTCTAATATATGTACTTCAAATGAAACCCTAAGCTTAAAAGAGGGATTTCAATTAAGACCTCTAACAAATTCATAGCACCAATTGTGGACTCTGTCATTTGAAGTGTAGCGCTGTTACCATTTTTCATTTTCCAAAGAATTTGAATATACTGTATTTTTTGGAGCATAAGATGCACCGGAGTATAAGACACACCCAGATTTTGAAGAGGCAATAGAAATAGAGAGAGAGAGAGTGAAATATTTATTTATTTTTATTTTAATCACATTTATATCACATTCTCCACAAAGGACCCAGGGCGGTAGATAGGGAGAGAGAGAATACAGTAGGTAGATAGGGAGAGAGAGAATATAGATAGGTAGGTAGGTAGAGGGATAGAGAGAGAGAAATAGAGAGAGATAGAGAGAGATAGAGTAGATAGGGAAAGAGAGTAGGTAGGTTGGTAGGTAGAGGGATAGAGAGAGAAAAATAGAGAGAAATACAGTAGATAAGTGGGGGAGAGAGAGAGAGTAGGTAGGTAGGTATATAGGTAGATAAGAGGGGGAGAGAGAGAAATGCAATAGCTATGTAGGGGGGGAGAGAGACAGAGTAGGTAGGTATATAGGTAGATGGGGGAGGGGAGAGAGAGAGAAATGCAGTAAGTAGATAGGGAGAGGGTAGGTAGGTAGATGTTTCCAGGTTTATTTATCCATGTGCTGGAGAAGGAAATAGCTGACAATCTGTAGCACTTAAAACTTTGTTTCTGCTGGCACAGCACTTGACCAATGTAATTCTCATCAATCCCTCTAACTAAACAGCTTTCTGAAAGAGGAAAAAAAGGTTTTGCACTCTGTAAACCTCCTCAGAATGGGCTGTTTTTCGTGGAAATGGGCCTGTTTTTAAAAAAAGGTATGCATAGCCTTGGGGGGGGGGGGGCTTGCAGAGTGCTCCTGGGGGGTGGGGACAAAAATGAGTAAAAAATGGGGGGGGGGGAACAGTCCATTTTTTGCTCATTTCTGCCCTCCCCAGCCCCCAGGAGCTCTCTAAAAGCTTCCATAAGGCTATGCACGGCCATTTTAGTGAAGGGGGCAGGGCTTCAGGAGGCAAAAAAAAAAGCTATATTCGGTGTATAAGACGCACCCAGATTTTCAGCCTCTTTTTAGAGGAAAAAAGGTGCCCCTTATACTCCGAAAAATACTGTAATTGTTTTAGTGTCTATGACACTGGATCATTGAAAACATGGGAGTATCGTGAGGTGATTAGTGGTCCCTGAAGCTGACCAATAGGAAAATACAGAAATCCTCAGTCAGTGCCTTCCTCTCCAACTACATTGGTTCATGGAATAACCAAATAACCCCATTACTGCTGTACACAAAAACAGGGAAAATAAATTTGTAAACATCACCTCCATTTTTTAACTATATGTATATGTTTCACTGTTTTGCAAAAAATTGACTTGTTACGGAGAAGAATTGCAAAACATCAAGATGTCATTCTTCCAGCATATAAATTTCTATTAAAAGTAGTGATGATGGTATGGAACCATAGCATCACAGTATAGGTTTGTTTGAATTCACTGGTCAGGAGAGTGCAGTGGCTCTGTGGCTTAATGACAATGGAGATGGTCTCCGCTCCAGCGGTTCAAGCCCTGGCACTGCATGTCAGGGTGAGCGCCTGTCATTTGTCTCAGCTTCTGTCAACATAACAGTTTGAAAGCATGTTCTATACAAATGAACATGCTTTCAAACAGATAGGTAACACTTTGGTGGGGAGACGAGCTGATGCTCTGTGCAGGCAGGCAGATTCCTGATGGTTCTGATCCTTCCCAGTTGTGGCGCCCATTTGCAAGACAGCTCTGTGAAAGAAGGGAGCTTTGGGTGAGACTGCAAGAAGAGCAGCTTATCTTTCTCTTCGGTACAAACCCAGCTCACCCTTGCGTGTGGCGCACCTTGGGAATGGCATAAGGATTTCCTATAACAGGGCTGGTACCTTGGCAATCCAAACCATTACTCTGCAATAGCATTGTGTCTTCTGGCTTTTGTGGCAACACCATATACTAACAACAACAATAATTGGCCAGAGATGGATTAAGATAAGAGTTCAAAATATACGGTTCAATAAGCAGGTAGAATTAAGACAGGAATTTTTTTTAAAAGGGATTGTGACATTGACTAAAATATTGAATCTGTGTTCATGAATAAGGTTGTCTATGAAATCTACTGGGATCTTGATGTGCAGAGAATAGGAGGAAGACTGAAGGAAGAGTTTCTACCCAAGGGAAAATAGACTGCTTCCAAATGTGCAGAGCAGATCATACAATGGACATTTTGCCATGTGGCACAGTTTATATGCCAATACCAGATCAGTGCAGTTCTACATGGGCAGGTATCCTAAACCTTTTAGAAGTATTATGCCCATAGTTAATTATTGTACCTTCATAGATACATAGAGCATAGAGTGGACTGTTGTTCAAAGTACCTACCATTTGCCTTGAGCTGAGCTGATGTCTTCAGACAGAATAATGGCTGTTGTTAAAATATTCAAGTAACAAATTGCTGTAATAATTTGACCATAGAAAATAGAACCTCTTATTTTCTTACCTGTGTTTCTGCAAATTGAAAATGTTGTTCATTCCATCCAGGATGTTGAGAATTGTTGATGTTCTGAACTCTGCCCTTAAAGCATCTATTTTTGTTTGCTCATTTTCACAGCAATTGCTGCCTCATGTCCGCATTTGGGATTCCGTTACTTTGAACACACTACATGTAATTGGCATGGGATTCTTTGATCGAGCTGTTACATGCATTGCATTTTCTAAATCAGTGAGTAATATTTAATGTATATTTAATGTGCTTTGTAAGCTTTTCAGGACCAATTATATTTTTTTTAAAAATTAAGACTGCTGGGTGTCTGGATGATTCTCAGTCATCCAGATCATAGTTGTCTCAAAGGTGCTTTTTCAAAAGGCAACTGGACTATGTTAAGAATGCTGGAAATTCTTCTTTTGTAACAAACTGCATTCTTGGGTAACTTGACTTAAGTGTGGTTTGTATAGATTTTACAATGGATGGTATATAATACTATTTGTTTCTAGAGATTCTATCTAAACAATATGAATTAGTTTTCAAACATATTTATAGGTATATAAATAGGGGCTTGTTTTAGTTTTTATATGGGATTTCAGCGCAGGGTTTTAGTTTAATTCGTTTTAATATTGTATGATGTTTGTGGTTTTATTTGTATTTTTAAATTCCCTGTGCCCCGCCTCGAGTCCCTTCGGGGAGAGAGAGCGGGTTATAAATTAAAATTATTATTATTATTATTATTATTATTATTATTATTATTATTATTATTATTATTATTATTATTATTATTATTAATATTATTATTATTATTTTATTATATATGTTGTTACATAATATCACTAAATAACTATCTGTATATTTTCCCCATTTCTTTACTTTTATTTTGGGATATGAGAAACATTTAGATGAAGAAAACAAGCCTCTCTGTCCCTTATTCCATTGTGTTTTTCTCAGTAGAAAAACTCAACTGTTCAACTGGAAGACAAGTTGTGGAATTAGCTGAATGCAGAAAGAGAGTCAGATGATTTCATTTGCTTTAGAATTCACCGAGTTTGAGTTTCACATTCAAATACATAGTTGTTTAAGCTATTCGATCTCAGCATTCTCAAGATACACCATTTTTTAAGACAAAGTATTCATAGCATCCTAAGTGCAAAACTGTAACTGGAAGATGAATGCTTGGTTTTGAAATAGCAAACAACTGAGGGATGATGGAGTACCTCATACTTTATTTCAGAATGGAGGCAGTAACCTGTGCTCAGTGGATGACTCCAATGACCATGTGCTTTCAGTATGGGACTGGCAGAGGGAAGAAAAAGTTGCAGAGGTCAAGGTATTTTGCATTTGTGTGTTGTGTTTGAGACGAGGGAATTTTTGTGTGTGTGTGGTAAAAAAAAATCCATAATATTTTGCCTTCATTCCAACATCTTGTTGATGTTGATGTGACGACTAGTCCTGCTATTAAATTGTTTTCCTGTTGAAATGTATCCCTTATAAATGAATGCTATGGGAGAAAATATCCTGCCTCTTCTGTACATCTGTAATAAGGTTTACTTATTAGTGGAAGAAATCATAACAAACTTGTTCTGTAAATAAAGTGGAAATGAAGAAAACAGCACTATTCATAACTCTCATTTCTAATTTGTGCCAGGACCTTCTGGGTCTGTATAAATGGCAGATTTATCTTATATAAGGGGCAGATTTATCTTTTTTGGTGTAAAACCCACACTTGCAACAATCCAGTAACTTGAGATTCATGTGTGAAAAATCGTTATAAATCTTTAAACAATCCTTATTTGTACATGTAAGTAGACTGCATATGTAAAAGTTACATTCTTTTAAGACATGATACATTTTCCAAATCTTTACATGAAGTATTTTGTGTTTGCTTGTTTTAATTTAAATATGGAAGTCACAGTGCACTAATGTGGTATCAAATAAGTTCTTATAACTTAATATTAAAATTATTACTTTTGTTTGCAAATTAAAAGTATTTTCTTCTTCTTCTAGTGCTCTAATGAAGCAGTATTTGCCGCTGATTTTCACCCTACAGACACTAACATAATAGTTACATGTGGAAAATCTCATCTTTATTTTTGGACGATTGAAGGGAACTCTCTTATCAAAAAGCAGGGATTATTTGAGGTACAGATGTTTATGTTCTTGTTTATTTATTTCCCTTGCGGCCAGAGGATCATTAGAGGAATGCTAATATTCTATCTCCCAGTTTTGCTCTGCTGTCATGCTGTTTCTTTAGAAACATGAAGTTGTAAACAAACGATTTCATTTCTTTAGTATCCTGAACTATTCCCTAGCAACCTTCATCTTACTGTATGTTTTTATTTATTTTTTCTTTTTTAAATCCCAGCAAAATGGTATTTCTCATTAGAAACCATGAAATCAGTAATTTAATTATTTTAAAATATTAAGTATTAACTATCCACGTAATCATGATTAAGTGAAGTCTGTTTTATTCCAGTTACCTACGTAGCTAAGAATAATTAAAACTCAAAACTAGAATTACCTACCTAGTTAAGAATAATTTAAAAGAGTTTTAATTACTGTATTATTAAAAACATGGCTATTTGATGATTGCACTATTAAGATATTGCTTTTGATACTATTGATCACTATTGATCACTTTCTTATTTTAGTTATCATTCTGTGCTTAATAGAATCTCATTATGCACATTATATCTTTTATTATTTCTTTTCTCTTTTGCTTGATAAATCTTAAAGTCGAGGTTCTCGCTTTCTCTCTCTGTTTCCTTGCCATTTTCCTGAGCTAATATTTCCCATCATCTATTAAAGAGATGGTTTGGTTTTATCACACTTGTTCATACACTTTTTTTGTCAAATTTATATCACCAATTATCTTTCAAGCATTTTAGCTGATAGACAGTGGCTATTGATACTATATTGCTTTCTACAAGCAGCAAGTCAAGACCAAGGGAGAGAAAGCATATATACAATATAGGCTATTCATATCATGTATGCCTATACTTATACAGTTGTTTTACTACATTAAGATTGTAATACATGTTTCTTACTTTTAAACCATGAACACAAGGCATTGTTCTTTGAAACATTACTGTATTTTTTCTTCATTATGGAGGAAAGCAGTGTTTTTTAAAAATTGTTAATACATTGATAACTGAACGGAATATATGAAATATATAATAAAAGTATATTAAAAGTATAATAAAAGTAATTGATATTCTATTTTATCATATAGAAACAAGAAAAGCCAAAGTTTGTCTTGTGTGTGACATTTTCTGAAAATGGTGACACAATTACAGGAGATTCAAGTGGAAATATCTTAATATGGGGAAAGGGTAAGAAAAGAATGAACTTGCATTATTAAAAAAAAAAACTTTAGAAATCTCTTTAGACATGCACACAAAGGTAAGACTTTGGGGGATGATCTTTGAGACATATTTTAATCCTATTTTTTATGCAATATGTTATTTTTCAAAATACTAGATAGGATTATATTAGGCGTATATTATACTGTATTATGGAAATAAAGTATAGATTACTTACATAAATTGCTTGGTTTATAAAAATAACAACCCACCCAACCCATTTTCTGTAGAGCAGAGGAAAATATTTCAATAGAGTACTTTCAGCTATTTTAATAGTGCATCTACAACTTGCTGGCACGATAGAATTGTTCTTTTTTAAAAAAATTTTTAATTTTAATTAAACAAGCAACACAAAAAAAGAATCATCTTTCATTACATCTTGTAGAAAGTGTGTCAGTTGGTTAAAAATAACTTTCATGCATCTCTTCCACAGTCATTACTTATAATTCATATCAAATTATATGTTTTAAATCAAAAATCTTTATATATCTTACTATCAACACACCATAATTTTCATTTGACTATAATTGTTTTAATGTCCTTTTGCCTAAAAAAATTCATAATTAAAAACACAACAACATAATGGCATTTCATTAGTTATTTCAAAGATCATCGAATAACATTACACCTTTATAACATGTTCTAAGTAAGAATTAATTAACAAAATTTCTAAGCCTTTTTTCCAAATCACTGTTTACAGTTTGTGTCCAAATTCCTTTTGCTAAACCAGTGTATGTATGTATGTATGTATGTATGTATGTATGTATGTATGTATGTATGTATGTATGTATGTATGTATGTATATATGGACTATGTCCATTGTCAACTTCATTATTATTATTGTTATAGTTAATATTTGTTAACAGAAAATCATTTGCTATTTATATCCAACTTCCTCTCATCAAGCCAACACATGCATGCACCTTGTTGCCATTTTCAATTATTTATTTAACATAGCAATCTAAAAAAATACTAAATTACTACTTACTAATTACAAAAATTGACTAATTTTTTGTTATCAATTTTCATATATCAACCTGCATCCTTCCAATACCAATAGAGTCTTATTTCTTTTGCCGTTTGTGGAATTAGTCTTCTATTTATTCCCTTAATAAAATTTTTGTGAACTTCTCTCCGCACCTTATTGCTTGTAGCATCTCTCAAGTAATCTTGTTGTCCTCCATCTGCTACTTTAATTAACTTCTCTTTAGTTGTCAATTGTGCTTCTGACAAAATTTATCTCCTTTAACCCATCATTTTTTCTCTTTTTTCTTCTTCTGTGCCTTGAAATCTGGGGTAGAGCTCCAGTCCATCAAATTCCATACTCCCCTTTTTCCACTTTCAACCACATTCACTCCACTGATAAAATCATCAGTTATCTTTATATTCATTTTTCCCTTCAATTTTTGGGGCTCCAACCCCATCATTTTTTGCTAGTAAAAACTCTAGATTTTCAATCGTCTTCTCAATTCTCCCAGTTACTTGTAGTAAATTTTGAATCCAGCCAAGATGTTTTGTAGCATTAAAGTTTCCTCTTCTGGATATTGATCCATATTTCCAAACGGGCAGTCTTTCTCAAAACAGAAAAAAATCCTCACCAAATGGATACACTTTCTCTTTCTGCTTTCCTTCCGTTTCAGAGCCGTACTAACTTCATCAGCCTAGGCCAGTGATGGCGAACCTATGGCACGCGTGCCACAGGTGGCATGCGGAGCCATTTGGCAGGGCACGTGAGGCGTTACCCTGTCAGCTGGCCAGCACGCATGCGCCTGCTAGCCAGCTGATTCAGCTGTTTTTAAAGCTTTATATGAGCCTGGGGAGGGCAAAAACAGGGGCCCCCACCCTCCGGAGGCTTCAGGAGCTTCCCTGAAGGCTCTGGAGGACTAAAAATAACTCTACGAGCAAACTGGAAGTCACTGCATTGCATTATGAGTGTGGCACGCCGGCACACAACCCCCCCCCCCCCCACTGTGCTCCCCCCTAATGGCCAGATTGTTGGGGGCAATATGCTGTAAGCCACATAGTGAATGCTGTAAAGCGTTATGGAGTGGTATATAAATCTAAGTGCTATTGCTATTAAACAGGGTAACTACTCAAGGCCCACTCCTTTAGGGAGTCTTAAGTGTAAAGGAACAGTTGAACTTTTTCTATTGCTTTCCATTTCTTTGGAAAAGCCTATTATTTGAAATTAGAGTTGCCCCAACCCTGTTTTGTTTCATGTAAATCATAAAAATCTGTTTTTAAAAGAAAGCCCTAAGAGGAGATCTAGGATATTGTTGTTTTAATTGGGTTTTTAGTATTGGGTTTTAAATAATGGGCCAAATTATTTAATATATATTAATATGTCATTTTAACTTTTGTATTTTCTGTTTTTACTGTGGCTGTTCACCGCCCTGAGTCCCGAGAGAGAGAAGGGCGGTATACAAATTAAATAAATAAAAATAAAATAAATAAAATATTAGAAACCCAACCCAGCTGACTTATTGTTTTTTTTCTTTTCAAAACTTTACATTTCTTTAAAGTTCCTGACTAGAGAGAGATTATAGTGGCCACCACATTGTATTTCCTTTAGCAAAAGAAAAGCTAAATGAATAAACCAATAAAACATTATTGTTAGTGAGCTTCTGTCCTCTTCTTTCCAGGTACCAACAGAATAAGCACTGCAATTCAAGGAGCTCATGAAGGGGGTATATTTGCCCTTTGTATGTTACGAGATGGCACCCTTGTGTCTGGAGGTGGAAAGGACAGAAAATTGATATCTTGGAATGGGAATTATCAGAAAATTCACAAAACTGAGGTAATAACTTCAGGCTTTAAAACTTCCCTGATATATTTTTGTTTTAAAGTATGTTCATTGTTTTACCACTTAAAGCACTTTTACTTATTTCTTCTAAAAATATTAGTGTGATTTCCATTGCCAATTTCTGTATTCTAAGTACATATATTGGTAACTTTTGATAAATCCCATAACTCACCTTTTTGGAAGAGGTCATATCTTTTGCTGCTTATCCTATAAATTTGCCCTACATATGCCTGTCCTTTGAAATATGCTGTATTTTTCATGGCACTTTGTATCCAAAGATACAGGTACCCTTGAATTATTGAATTAAGAAACTATAGAACACATATTTTCTAACCAATTATCTTCTTCATTTTTGGGTGGGGAATGCTCATCATAGTTCCATATACCCATGGACCACTCACAAACTCTATATAGATCTTGGAAGTTGGTGAATAAAATGCAGTCTGGACAAACAGATGGTTATTCTTGTAAAATGTAAAAAATATACATTTATTACATTTGCTTATGGGTCAGTTTGGTCATAACTACTTTGGATTGTAACTGAGAGTGGATACTAATCTCTCATCTTTTCCTCTGTGTAAATTTTGTTTCTTAGAAAAGAATAGGAAGAGTCATCAGCTTTGTCCATGGAACCCTTAAAATGCTTTAATTCAAAAAAATGCTTTTAACTTCATTGTTTTCTGCTTCTTCTAATTAACAAAAATTACTTCTGTCTTGTTTCTCAAAAGAAGTAACTGATTCAGCTCAACTAGTATCTTACCCATCTCATTCACATCTTTATATAAGCACAATAGGATTGTATACTTGAAAAATAATTATATACACAGTCAATTTAACTGTTTCATTTTTTTCTAAAACAGATTCTGGAGCAGTTTGGTCCTATAAGAACAATAGCAGAAGGGAAAGGTGACATTATTTTGATAGGAACCACTCGAAACTTTGTGCTCCAAGGTTCTTTGTCAGGAGACTTTTCTCCCATTACCCAGGTAGTTATTATTTTTTAATATAATCTTTCCCTAAGACCCATATTTTCAAAACATGTAATATTAAATTTATTATTTTTTAGAAAAATGCTGCATAATAAACCTGAACATTGCAGATGAGTTGAGAACTTGCTAAATAAGTATCAATTTTGTAGACAGTCCATGTAACCCCAATTTACAGTTTTATAGACAGGGAACAGAATAGATTTTAAAAGCTGTTTTTCTCTAGTATTACCAATAAAAGGACCAGATGTGGAATTATCTGCACTTCATTTAAAGACAATAATCCTGGATTACTAAACACAGTATGCCTAAGCCTTCCTTTATACAAACTGTAAATTAATTATGCATAAATAAATTAGCATGATATTTGAACCTTGAAATTATAGATTACTGCATACAGACAAGTCAGGATTATTTCTTTTTACCCAAATAAGTAGACTAATTATGCATGGCTAAATTAGCATTACATTTAAACGTTGATTTCAAATGTAACCTTTGGCCCAGATATAATCTAAGTGGTTTGTTCCTGGATTGTATACTAGCTTGCATATGTATGTAAAACCAAGTGAAATTAAACATAATATGCGTCATCAAATACCTTATTCATGTAATATTTTGATAGGATCTCTGACTTAATGATGTTATGCAAACTATTGTTCATCTTCCAAAGAAATTTTTCTGTGTTCATTCAGGGCCATACTGATGAACTTTGGGGATTAGCAGCACATCCCACCAAACCTCAGTTTTTTACATGTGGACAAGACAAACACATTATGCTCTGGAATGCAATCAGTCATCGTCCAATCTGGAACAAAACTATAGAGGTACCTTTTTTTTTTTTTTAAAGTGGGGGGTAGAGTTAAAATATAATTTTGCCTTTATAACAAATTATTAAGTGAGGAATTAGTAATATTTTTAGAACTATGAGCTGTATTTACTTTGGACGAGCAAATCAATTAAATCACCACTTGAAGTAGGCAAGAACAGAATACAATACAATACAATAGCAGTGTTGGAAGGGACCTTGGAGGTCATCTAGTCCAACTCCCTGCCTAGGCAGGAAACCCTATACCATTTCAGACTGGCTATCCAACAACTTCTTAAAGACTTGCAGTGTTGGGGCATTCACAACTTCTGGAGGCAAGCTGTTCCACTGATTAATTGTTCTAACTGTCAGGAAATTTCTCCTCAGTTCTAAGTTGCTTCTCTCCTTGATTAGCTTCCACCCATTACTTCTTATTCTGCCCTCAGCTGCTTTGGAGAATAGTTTGACTACCTCTTCTTTGTGGCAACCCCTGAGATATTGGAACACTGCTATCATGTATCCCCTAGTCGTTCTTTTTATTAAACTAGACATACCCAGTTCCTGTAACCTTTCTTCATATGTTTTAGTCTCCAGGCCCCTAATCATCTTTGTTGCTCTTCTCTGCACTCTTTCTAGAGTCTCCACATTTTTTCTACATCGTGGTGACCAAAACTGAATGCAGTATTCCAAGTGTGGTCTTACCAAGGCATTATAAAGTGGTATTAACACTTCTCGTGATCTTGATTCCATCCCTCTGTTTATGCAGCCTAGAACTGCGTTGGCTTTTTTGGCAGCTGCTGCACACTGCTGGTTGTCTACTAGGACTCCAAGAATCATTGCTATTATGTATTTCACTGTGTCCTTTCTTAAATATTCACACAACATTAATCTCAATTTAACGTTAATTCATCTCCATATACATTCACATATCCACCAACTCATGCATTCACCTCCATAATAATTTTCATCTAAATCCTGTAAATTCCTATTCACACACCTGATTCACTTACTTAATATCAAAGCTTCCCATTCATACAAATCTTTTCATGCTGCTTGGTAGAAATTAAGCCCTTTTTCATGATGTAATACAGAAAAATTTCCAGGTATCCACTGTCTGAATGAGAGAAGAATCCCCCCTCCCTCATTTTCCTCTACTAGAGACTTTAGCAAGGAAAATTGACAAATCATGCATCGTGGTGCACTCTGAGACAGTCTGTTCACAGTTAGAAAGATTTGACAGAAATGGTTCATTCAATTTTTCAATATAATAATGACTTCCCAATCAATTTTGATAGTCTGTTAGATATCATTTTAGAGCATAAGGCCAACACTGTATGGACAACTATCATGTAACATGCTGAGGATTTTATGACATGACAAGTTTTTCATTTCAAGAATGGCATGCTTCAACTTAAAAGACTCTTAACATTTGAAATATCATCCACAGCAATACTGTACAGGCGTTCATCCAAACTTCATACACTTCCTGAGTGTTTACTTCTGAGACAAGTCAGCTAATTGTAAAAATCATGTTTAACATACCTCAGTTTATTTTATTCTGAATGCTGAAAAAATTAGTATTCATAGTTTAGTGCTTGACTAATAATTAGGTAACTATGATCTTCGGTAGTTTTATTTATTTGTATCCTGCCTTTATAATTATTTTTATAAGTAACTTAAGGTGGCGAACACATCCAACACACTTTCCTCCACTTATTTTCCCAGGAACAAGAACCTTGTGAGGTGGGTTGGGATGAAAAGAGTGACTGACCCAAAGTCACCAGCTGACTTTGATAGCTAAGACTTAGTTACAGTCTCCTGCTTTCTAGCCTGGTGCCTATAGTGAATTTATATACATTAAAAAAGAAAGAAACAGAACACAGTATTTCTATGTTTACCAGTCTAGTCAGGCTGCTAACTAGTGCCACCATGGTGATTAATAGTCTATCTGGATTATTTATGTATGCTCAGTTTTTGAGGTTTTTTTTCTATTAAGCTAAATTGTGGATTTTCCTGCATCTGCTAATAGCTCTCTTTTGTGTGGATGGTACTGTCATGGCAACCTAAGCACTTGAAATAGAGGGAATGTCATGAGTATGTTTTGGAAACATAAAAACGACTGTTACTTTATTTGCATAAAATAAAATGTATTTGTCGTATTTATTTGTTTATTTATAAAAAATTATAAGGCAGCCCAATTCATTCTTAATAACTCCAGGTGGTTTATACAGATAACCCCCCCCCAAAAGTAATCCCCCCCCAAATCCTCCATTAATGTGAGATACAGCCAAAAGTCAATATAGAGCAAAACCATATGAATTTAGTTTTTAAAAGGATATTAAGGTCAATATACTAAAATGAAGGCTAAATGATGCATATATGATGATGCATATATGAATTTAGTTATAAACCTATAAAGTCTAATTGGGGGCCCAAATTAAAAAAAAAATTATTTTATTTTATTATTTCATTTTATTGGATGTAACACAATGTACAGTTATTTCTTCATTCGTTTTTGTATAGTTTCATTGTGTGATTTTATTTGGCAAACTTCTTGATATAACAATGGGCAGAAATTCGGGCAAAATAAATTAAAATGGATTAAAATGGATTAAACTTATTTTTTCCAAGAAGATTCAAGCAATCCCTTATATTTTCTACTTCATCCACGGAATGATTTTTATGTTACATTAGTTATAGGGTAAAGTTATAGGGTAAAGTCATTTTGGTTTACCTCACAAGGGTGACAGGAGATGACCAGGGCATGAGTAACATTGAGCTTCTTAATTCAGGAATGGGCACAACTGGTGCACAATATGAAGCTGTGCAAAGTCCCTCTAGTTCTTACTGCCACCTATTCTTTAAACAAGGAGTTGAGTCCAGGAAGTACCCAGATTTCACAGTCTGTTTGGTGCAACACCAAAGATGGTAAAAAACAAGATCCAGAAAGCCCTAAAACCCAAACTCAGTCTTGCCAGGATTTAGTTGGAGCCTACATGCCATCCCCTTTAATAGCCTCCAGGACTGGAATAGGGTAGGAACAGCACCCTATACGGCTCCAATTTTCTCTCCCAAGTTAGCTCAAGGGTTTATTTGATTTTGGAAAGTTCTCAATACAGATATTCAGTTCTGGAGTCCTGGCATCATTTAGCCTTCATTTTAGTATATTGACCTTAATATCCTTTTTAAAAAAATAACAATAATGCATATTTCTGTTACATAAATACCTTTCAGAAGTTTCACATTCAACAAAAATGATTTCACATTATTAGTCAAATCCTTGCATATTAATGACTTAATGTCTTAGGAACTTTATTCATATTATTGAAGATTGCTAAAATTTATTACATATCCGTCTCTGAGAGTATGCTGTATCACGATAATCTTATTTTCAATGCCACAGTTCAACATGAATATTTAAATTATGCTTCAAACTTCATATCACAAACTTATTTTTTATGGCTTTGAGGCACCTTTCTGGAATATGTGGAATAATCAATTTCCCATGTGGCTCAAGTTGTATACCTTTACCTTTCCCAGGTGACATGCCAAATAAACTGAGTTGTTAACGCTTGAGAAGAACAAGAATATTTAAAACAAGAATAAGAGCACATAAACTGTGTTTTGTAACAATTTGCTTTATATATAAATGTTTGAATGTCTATAATTGAACAAATATAATTCTTTTGGAACATTGTAGGATGCAGCACAGTCTTCTGGTTTTCACCCTTCAGGGTCTGTAGTTGCAGTAGGAACACTCACTGGAAGGTAAGTCTTAAATATGTTGCCTCAGGTAATGGGTTTTCATAGGCATTAAATGCAAGTAGTCTTCAACCTACAGCCATTTGTTCAGTGATTGTTGAAAATTCCAGCAGCACTGAAAATAGTGACTTATAGCTGTTCCTTTTACTTCTGACTGTCCCAGCATTCCCATAGTCACATGATTTAAAACCAAGTATCATGTATTTGTAACAGTTGCAGTGTCCTGGGGTCATATCAGGGATGAAATCCTCCTGGTTTGGCCGAACCAGCAGGAACAATTGGCATCAGTTGTCCGAACCGGTGGCAAAAATCCCTGGTGATCCCTCCCACATCCGCCTGGTTGCCCTGTTGCCGCTCACCTATTCCGGCAGCTCAACCCGCCCACACAATCAGAACATTTCTCCCTCCATTCACAGAAGAGCTGCTGCAGCCTGTCCCTTTAAGGTACTTTGACCCCCGGGATTGAGGGGGGACCATAAAGGGAGCAGCAGCTCTGCTGTGAATGGACTCACACACATTTTTTCCTACTGGGTTCTGTGGGCGTGGCTTGGTGTGGACATGGGACTGAGTGGGCATGGCCATTAGTGACATCGAGTTGGCCACACCCACTCAGTCACAGGACTCCACCACCAAGCCACACCCACAGAACAGGTAGTAAAATTTTTTGAATTTCACACTGGGTCACATGATTGCCATTTGCAACTTTCCCAGCTGGCTTCTGACAAAGTCAGCGTGGGGAGCTGGATTCAATTTATGAGCACATAATTCACTGCAATAATTTGCTAACATCCATGCCAAAAAAGGATGTAAAATCCAGCACAACTCACCTGCAACAGAAATGCTACTCCCAGTGTTATTATTTGAGGACTATTTGTATTCACACGAAGTAAAAATGAGGTTATATCCTGAATGTCATATGTTATTTTCAGTTAAATTTGATCCAAACTCATATAAAAATTGACCATTGTATATGAGTTAAGACAGCCTTTCATAAAGGAAGAATGGTGATGATTATAATAGTAATTAATAGTAATCACTTCTTGCGTATCCTAAATTGTTGATATTTCAGATTTTAAGTATTTGACATTCTGAAATAACATTTGATCTTATGTTCAAAGCCTAGGAATACAAGATATTTATATACCAGCCAAACTCCCAACTAGTCTAGGCAGTTCACAAATAAAACATAAAAAGCAGTATAGTGGTAAAGTAGAACAAAAGATGCCAAATTTGTGCAACGGCAAAAGCAGACTTGATGCAATGAATTCCTTTATGATCTACTCACAGCAAAGACATTTTTATTTAAGCTACACCCAACTCAAAGAACCTTTTTAGAGCTGTTTGGTATGTGGCTCAATGTTGAATCCTATCAGTATACTAATATCATATGAGGTTGATTATACCTAGTTTGGGCAGTTTTTCATTAGCACCCCCCTGGTCTTATGCTAGGCTCAGTGTCATCTAGGGCAATGATCCCCAGCCTTTTTGGCACCTGGACGGGTTCATAGAAGAATATTTTTTCCACGGATCTGAGGGGGGGGTGGTTTCGGTTTTGCTCATTCGCCCATTGTTCACCTTCAGGTGGGGGCCCACTGCCTAACAGGCCATGGACTGATGCCAGTCTGTGGCCCAGGGGTTGGGGACCTCTGATCTAGGGCGACATTTGTTAAGTTGTTAAATTAGTAACATGGTTGTTAAGTGAATCTGGTTTCCCCAATGATTTTGCTTGGCACAAGGTCGCCAAAGGGTGACTTCGGGACAGTGCAACTGTCATAAATGTGAGTCAGTTGCCAAGCATCCAAATGTAAATCACATGACCATGGGGATGCTGCAATAACCATGTGAAAAATGGTCATGTCAGTTTTTTTAGTGTAATTGTAACTTTGAACGGTCACTAAGCAAACTGTTGTAAGTTGAGGATTACCTGTACTAGGGTCTGCTCATTTTTGTTATTTGACTGCTGAGGATACGTTTTTTGAATTGTTTGTCCCAGTACCATGATAGAGCCTTCCTAATTGGCTTTTTATATGGTAGCTGTGGGACATGCTTCAGATATACAGATATTCCAGGATTCCACAGCATGGACAGTGAGTGATGCTTCCTAGAGGGACCCAGGTTACCCTGTTTGAAACAGACTCTTTGGTTGTTAGCTGCTTCCTGTGTTCACCTCAGGATGTTCATAACGATGTATAAAAATATACAGTATATTATTCAGGCTCACGTTATGTATAGTCTACTCCTAACTATTGGGCTACTTTTGTAGTTTAAGCCATGGATACTTTGGCATTAAAAACTAATTTGACTTTCTCTAATGGGATCCATATCACAAAATAAATAGCCTCTGGGTTGAAACAAAGCTCTTCTCTTTTTCAGTTTGTTTATTTACAACTTTTACTTAATTTAATGCTAAATTAAGATATATGCTAAAAATTATATCTGTCATCCTTTAATGTTTAGAGTAATACTTATATCCCATGTATACCAACAGGAACTTTTTATATGGAGAATACAAAGTTGTAGAGGCTGAACTGCTATTTTTGATCTGATTCAGCATCTTTCCTATGAAACAACTTTTCCTCTTAATGTTTTTATTAACAGGTGGTTTGTGTTTGATACTGAAACAAAAGATTTGGTCACTGTACATACAGATGGAAATGAACAGCTGTCCACAATGCGTTACTCACCAGGTTTGGAGTTCTATAATTTGGCATCATTTAATCAGTTGATTAATCAAAAAAGAATTTTCATAACATAGTTATTAATCTCCATAACAGTTTTGCCATTCTTGTTTCTGCTGCTCAAAATCTCTGGGAATATAAAAAGTTAATAGTGAATATATTTTGATTTGTTTAACTAGAATATCATTTCAATTGAAACAGACATTTCTTATTTTTTTCATCAATTGCAAATTTGTATCATTTCATTTTGGCATAATGAAGCTACCGTGACTTCTTTTGATGTAGATGTGGTGTCTAGATTAAGCTCTTGCACCATGTTACTAAAATCCCTTTGAAAATAGTAGAATAATGAAGTGTTGTATCAAAAATCCATATGCATCAGGTTTGTCCTAACCTAAGATGAACTTTATGCTAGAATTCTCTGGAGGTAGAGTTGTGTAGCTTGAAGTGACATAAAATATGGTTTTTTATAAGCCGCAGGGATGGAGAGTGGGATGGAGCCCATTGAGTGGCTTGTTTGATTGCTTGTTGTCGCCAGGAGAGATTTGGGTTTGTGTGTATTGTTTTTACTCTTTGTATATTGGGTTTATATTTTTCACCTAGAATCACTGAAAGTGAGTGGGCAGCGATATAAATTATCTAAATAAATAAGCAAATATAATAGAACTTAACCACATAGGTGCAATTTCCTTGTAGTAATAAGAAGCATGGCCAGGGAATAACCTAATCACTTTTGGAAACTAGATACCTCAGTATCCAATTGCTACTATAACTATGTCTTTTGCGCATTTGTCACTGGTGGACTATGCTGAAAGCTTACTTTTTATGTTGACACAGCGCAATTGACTTGTGCATTCATCCCTTATGATCCATACTACCAAGTGTTGCTGTTTTCATTTATTGACCTAAATGAAATATAAATAACCAATTAATTAATTGTGTATCGCTGTCCAGCTCACAATGGTGACTATGGGCAGCAAACCAGAATAAATTAAAACAAAAAATATACAATATAAAAATCGTATTAATAAATAGCATAATAGCAAAAATATAGATTGCCCCTCGAGCAGCTAAGCAAGTCTTAAATTTTCTAATATCTTGTGGTGTTTATGCTTGAATAAAAAGCTCTTAGTGAAATATATGCTATTAGTGTATTATAATCCTAGTACGGTAATTATTAAAACCTCAAATTGTATTATGGTGGGTCCCTCAAGGGCAGTATCTATAATACAATTCCTTGTACAAAACAAAATATGAATAATAAAATTAAACAAATCCTATGATAAAAAAAATCAGCTATGTTTTTAAAAAGAAATCATAGCTCAACACCATACCCCACAAGTCTAAAAACCTTTGTAAATCTTTAAGGAGAGAATATAACAAAGAAAATGTCATTGAAATGATTTATATCAATTGATAAACTTAGATGTCTTCATTCCCTGAAATAAGGCCTCAGATTTAAACTGAAAAATGGAAAATTCATGTAGGAAAAAGGGATCTCTTGCTAGGGCCTTATTATATGTAATCTCTCTTCCAGATATCTTTTAAAAATGCTTGCTCAAGTAATATTTCTGCTTCATCAGTATGGTTACAGTTTTATTGTTTCTGTTTTGCAGATGGCAACTTCTTGGCAATAGGCTCTCATGACAATTGCATTTATATATACAGTGTTAGTGACAATGGAAGAAAATACAGTAGAATTGGCAAATGTTCAGTAAGTCATAATCTTATTATATACAAGCTTATTTTTGTATTTATTTAATATCCCGTTGATTTATTTAATATCTTGAAAGTAACAAAATATTTGACTAATAAAAATATTTGAAAATATTTAATTCTATTGAAAGATTAGGGTACATTTAAATCAGGGGTCCCCAACCTTTTTTGCACCAGGGACCGGTTTCATTTTCAAGAAAGTTTTGCGGACCGGCTGAGTGGCTCAGCAGTCATGTGACTGGGTGGGCGTGGCCAACTTGAAAAATGTGAAACTCACTTAACAATGGTCTTGGTTAACAACCAAACTTTTGGGCTCAATTGTGGTCATAAGTTCTTTCTTTCTTTCTTTCTCTGTCTCTTTCTCTCCCTCTTTCTCTCTTTTTCTTTCTTTCTCTTTATTTCTTTCTCTTTCTTTCTCCCTCTCTTTCTTTCTTTCTCTTTCTTTCCCTTTCTCTCTTTCTCTCTCTCTCTTTATTTCTCTTTCTCTTTATTTCTTTCCCTCTTTTTCTTTCTTTCTCTTTCTCTTTCTGTCTTTTTTTTTCTCTCTTTCTCTTTCTCTCTCTCCCACTTTTTTTCTTTTTCTTTTTCTTTCTCTTTCTGTCTATCTGTCTCTCTCTCCTTCGTCCGCCCATCTGTCACTCTATGTGTGTGTGTGTGTGTGTCTCGCATTCACGCACTTAATCACTCATTCTGTGTCTCTCTTTCCCTCCCTCTCTCTGTCTCTGTGTGTGTGTCTGTCACTCTCTGATTCCCCCCTCCCTCCCTCCCTGTTTCTCTCTGTGTCTGTGCCTCTCTCTGTCTGTCTGTCGTCGTCCCCGCCGCAGCAGCCCTCCCTACCGGCTGCCGATACCCTTCCTCCTTCCCCCCGCGGAGCGTCCTCAGCCCGGCCCGCCGCGGTCACTCGCCTTAGCCTGTCCCGCCCGCCCGCCCGCCCGCAGTGCTTGGTCGCTCGTTCGCTCTCTGAGGCTCCTTCCAGGAGCTGAGAAGCCTCCGTGTGTGTGGGGGGGGGGGAAGGAACGGCAGCCCCTGGAAGATGACGAATGGCCGGCATGCCAGCTTTGGAGGAGGAAGGGAATCGGCTGCCGGTAAGGAGGGTTGCTGCGGCGGGGCCCAGGAGTCCCACCGTCGACGAGGGTGGAGGAAGAGCCGCACTCCAACGGCGCGAACAGCCGTGCCTGCGCTCTCCCGCACGCTCTGCTCAGGGGGCTGCCCCTCCTCCCTTCTCCTCCTCTCTGGTCCTGCGGCCCGGTTCCTACCAAGCCACGGACCGGCACCGGTCTACGGACCGGGGGTTGGGGACCCCTGATTTAAATGATTAAATATTATTTGTAATTGTGCCTACCCTGGGGAATAGTATCCCTCCGCTAAAGTGTACATGGCCCCGACTTTGTTAGCCTTTTAAAAGGCCTAAAAGCATGGTTCTTACTCAGGCTTTAGGATAAGAATGCACTGATTGAGCAGTTGAATAGAGTAAGTATTTTGACATTTTTTTTTTGTTTGCATTGCTTTCAGGTAGACAGTAACAATAATTTGGGGTTCAAAAACAGAGTAAATAGTCAAGATTTTTTGCATTTATAAACCAATAATTAAAATAATTTTGAAACTGGAAAATGGGTTACTGATTTCCCATTCAAATTATACAGTCAGGATTACTATAAAGTAAATACTCAAGGCAAATACAAGCTTTTAAGGTCAAAGTATAATGGTTTGTGAGAAAGATGTTGGGAGACTCGACAAAAAGATGCTGCCAAGAGAATGGCCAGCTAAGAAACAGCGTAGTCCATAGTTGGATAGTGGATGGGAGATAGCCTCCCTTTTTAATTTTTATTTTAGACTGTAAAAGAGACAAGTGAGGGAGAGAGAAATGTACTTGCACACTTGTAAGATTCTGTCAATGTAGCTTTACAAATAGTATTAACTCATCTGGCCATGTTTTCTATCTGGTTTGCCCCAGGAGGCTGAATACCTTTTGGTTCTTTTGATATTTCAAAGTGAAAAAAGGATTGTTAGTTTTTTAGTTACTCTACTGGAAACATTCCACAACTTCTGGTTTGTTGCAAGATGTAACTATGTATAATGTTATGCTGTTGGAATTAATACAATGCATCTCTTCATAGGGTCATTCCAGTTTCATTACTCACTTGGATTGGTCTGCTAACTCTCAGTATCTTGTGTCTAATTCAGGGGACTATGAAATCCTATACTGTAAGTAACAAATAGTATATTGCCTTGAATACAGACTTTGTTCTTTAGTACCAAGATTCCATTACAGAGAAGATTATCTTTGGTCTTTTAGTTTTCAGTTATTATTGTCCTAAAGCTTTATCATTAATGTTACATCTATTTTCATTCCCCATTCTTTATTCTTAATAGGGGTTCCTTCAGCTTGTAAGCAAGTAGTAAGTGTTGAAACCACTAGAGATATAGAATGGGCTACTTACACATGTACTCTAGGATTTCATGTTTTCGGTAAGTATATGACATTCAGTACTGCCATCTATAGGCAATTTATTATATTTATAATGCTGGAGGCATACCTTTTCTTTCATCTCTTATAACATTAAGGCTCTTTTAATTTTGAAACTCCTTGTTTTATAATATGATTTTTTAAAATTGATTGTTCCTGGCTATAGTATTAATATTCCATGCTTGTATTCTTCATAGTTATGGGTACATGATAAATTTAATAGCACTACTACTGCTATTACTATGTTGTAATCAACATAAATTCCATTTTTCTTTTTTCACAGCAGCATATTTGGTCTGGTGTCATACGTCGTGCTAAGTCATAATGAGCATTATATGACTTTGTATTGGACCATCTTATTACTCTAACTACCATTATTTATAAACTTTGGTTTATATTATATAATTTAAATTAGCTATTGTCATAGATTGAATAATACATGGTTTAGTCATGATATGTTTACCCAGTCTATGTTTCCTATACCTGTTTAACAAAACACTTTTTTCATTCAAAACAGTGCTATATCTCAGCACATGTCTCAGTCTCTGTTTTTATCTGGGAGATCCAGATTCTGATAGGTGCCAAGAAATGGGATCTGGATTGTTTGATGCCATATTTTAAGCAGTTCATAAATATAATGCAGATAGATTTGTAGTTTTGGCAAGAAGTGGGATCTTCAAAAAGTTGAATATATAAATGATTATTTCTTGTTTTAGGTGTGTGGCCAGAAGGTTCAGATGGCACAGATATAAATGCCCTTTGTCGCTCACATGAAATAAATTTATTATCAACTGGTGATGACTTTGGCAAAGTTCATCTCTTTTCTTATCCATGTTCACAGTTTAGGGTAAGGCACTAGCTATATTATTTGCATAAGTTGTTCTGATTAAAGTGTTCATACTATTTGATTTGAATATTTTGAAGAAGGTATCACTTATTTGTATTCTGCTAACTTCAAATTAACATTGTTTCAATTAATATTTTAATAATTAGATATACTAATTTACATTTATTTATTAGATTTGTTTCTTTCATTGAATTTTATGCAGATTTAAATAATACTATATCTGTAACAATTTATATCACAGTCATTCAGTAAATACATATATCAGTCTATATGGGTTTTCTCATTAGCATTTTAAAATGGTATCAAATGATATTAATTAATTTAGATAAAGCTGTTCACTAAAGAATTACAGAACAATTCATTTAATAAATTACAAAACAGAAAACATTAAAAGAGTTGCATGCCTGAAATAACTTAATTATTTGATATCTGTCTTCCTTCGCTAGGAAATGCGCTTACACCAAATAGCAATAGCACTTAGACTTAGATACTGCTTCATAGTGCTTTACAGCATTCTCTAAGCAGTTTACAGAGTCAGCATATTGCCTCCAACAATCTGGGTCCACATTTTACTGATCTTGGAAGGATGGAAGGATGAGTCAACCTTGAGCTGAACCTTGAACAAAGAAACTGAACTCCTAGCAGTGAGCAGATAGCCTGCAATACTGCATTCTAATCATTGTGCCATCAATGTTATATCCATTCCTACAATTTTAAATATTAAATTGTTTTCTTCCTTTTTAATAGCTTTCAAAATATATCCTAAAATCCCTTAATGAATCTGATATGTTACATATTATGGTGTGCATTTTCTTGAAAAGTTAGTGACCTTATTTTTGATGTAGTATTCACTTCTAGGAGATATATTGCTCTATTAAAAAAGATAAATGTAACTCCTGTGGCCTTGCAACTATGTAAATTGGCCTACTAATTCTTAGTCTTATCAGTGAACAAGTGGCCATAGATAAGAATACTGTTTTGAAACATTAGAGATAAAATCAATACCCTTGTTTAAATTTAGATTTAAACATTTAATGCCCTGGCTTGCAGTAATGGTTTGTTTTTTTTAAAGCAAATTGTTCTGGGACCAATGCAAATTATGTTACATAATCTGGTTGCCATCAAAGAAAGAGTTAGATGACTAGGAATTCCCATACTAGAAGCAGCGAGAAGCAAATACATTTGAAAACAATCTATTTGTCTGTCTATGGAGATTCTCAGTCATCCAGGTCATGATTGTCCCACAGGTGCTTTTTCAAGAGGCAACCAGACTTTCTGGTTTTTCTTTGATGACATTTCACTTCTAATCCAAGAAGCTTCTTCAGTTCTAACTGGATGGTGGGGAATGTCAAAGCTGAAGATGCTTCTTGGATGAAAAGTGAAATGTCTTCAGAAAATCTGGTTGTCTTTTGAAAAAGCACCTTTGGGAAAATCTATTTGTCTGTATACTATATGTTCAAGGGAATAAATGGGGACGAGGGAATAAATGGGGAACTCATCAAATTTGCAGAAGACACCAAGCTGGCAGGAATAGCCAACACTCCAGAAGATAGGCTTAAGATACAGAAGGATCTTGACAAACTTGAACATTGGGCACTATCTAATAAAATGAATTCAATGGCGAAAAGAGTAAGGTCCTACATTTAGGCAAGAAAAACGAAATGCACAGGTACAGTATAGGTGGTACCTTGCTCAATAGCAGTAACTGTGAAAGGGCTCTTGGAGTCCTAGTAAGCAACCATTTAAATATGAGCCAGCAGTGTGCAGCAGCTGCCAAAAAAGCCAACACAGTTCTAGGCTGCATAAACAGAGGGATAGAGTCAAGATCACGTGAAGTGTTAATACCACTTTATAATGCCTTGGTAAGACCACACTTGGAATACTGCATTCAGTTTTGGTCACCATGATGTAGAAAAGATGTGGAGATTCTAGAAAGAGTGCAGAGAAGAGCAACCAAGATGATTAGGGGACTGGAGACTAAAACATATGAAAAACGGTTGCAGGAACTGGGTATGTCTAGTTTAATGAAAAGAAGGACTAGGGGAGACATGATAGCAGTCTTCCGATATCTCAGAGGCTGCCACAAAGAAGAGGTAGTCAAACTATTCTCCAAAGGGCAGAACAAGAAGCAATGGTTGGAAACTAATCAAGGAGAGAAGCAACTTAGAACTGAGGAGACATTTCCTGACAGTTAGGACAATTAATCAGTGGAACAGCTTGCCTCCCTCCAGAAGTTGTGAATGCCCCAACACTGCAAGTCTTCAAGAAGATGTTGGATAGCCATTTGTCTCAAATGGTATAGGGTTTCCTGCCTAGGCAGGGAGTTGGACTAGATGACCTCCAAGGTCCCTTCCGACTCTGCTATTGTATTGTATTGTTCCTTTTATGCTGGACTAATATCTTGGTAGAGAGTCAGTATGGTCCATTGGTAAGAAGAGAGAGAGAATCTGAGCTCTAGTCTCCTGTTAGGCCCCAAGATAGTTGGATGACCTTGGGCTAGTCTGTTTTTCTGAACCATAACAAGTGGGCACAACAAATCACTTTAATAATTAGCTATAACTGACAGGTTTTGTTGTTCCCTTTCCCAATTCTGACTTTATTGCTGAATGTGCCTTTTTATTAATGTCTTTCAGGCTCCAAGTCATGTGTATGGTGGACATAGCAGTCATGTAACCAATGTAGATTTTCTATATGAAGATACTCATCTCATCTCTACAGGTGGAAAAGATACTAGCATTATGCAATGGCGAGTTATTTAGGAGAATCCTTGCATGAAGCTAAATGTGCAAACGAACTGGCCTTGCATCAAAGTTCTGTACAAAATGTATATTGAAA
This sequence comes from Rhabdophis nuchalis, assembly GCA_039707465.1. NCBI lineage: Eukaryota > Metazoa > Chordata > Lepidosauria > Squamata > Natricidae > Rhabdophis > Rhabdophis nuchalis. The sequence goes on along the minus strand of CM077643.1, from coordinate 58,820,935 downwards.
ATTTAACAGTATGGTTACTGTCTAGCCTAGTCACTGTGATTTTGAAATTTTGAAATTCTTACAAACCTCAGGAAAGTTAAGTCCTTGGCTACTTACCATAATTATTTTGGTTATTCATTAAGCATCACTTCAAAACAATTATCATCTCTTTGTTGTATATTATATGAAGAAATTCAAGTTTAAAATGAAGTCATGGCTTGAATATTTATGCAATATAAATGAAAAAAATTATGAAATAGTCACCAAAAAGCATATTCTAATATTACACATGGCTGCTTTGCTGTTTTCTTGTTTATCAGCTTTGTACTGTCTAACTACATTGTCAGAATATCAATGATTGCATAAGCGATGGTACATCTATTTCTAATAAACAGTGAAGAAAGCAGACAGAAATTTTAGACCAAGGTGAGATAAGTGAACAACCATTAAACACTGCTGTTCTGTGTTGTTCATTTCAGTGGAACCTTCATAGGTTTGCCTGTGAAATGAAAATGTTCAAACAACATTTTTGGCCAATTTGCTACTAGAGTATAAATCCTTTAAAAAATAAATGTGAAGATTAGAATTTTCATTGATTTGCAACTAAAGAATTGATTTCAGTAAGATTAACACTGTTGGATTGTGCTTTGATTTCATTGTCTCTGAAATTATACATGATTATGCATAACATTACATTATACTACTGTATCTATGCTGCAGAAATCCAGATGAACACCAGATGGCAGGAAGGAGCTGAAATGTTTTTTTCTGTCATCTAGCTGAATGGAAAGGAATGTAAGAACAAAGTTCTTAGGTAGATTTTTACAGCACAGATGTGGTAACCCTAAATGTGGACTACCACAGTTTTAACTTGAATATGGGAGCAGGAATTACAGCTCCAACTTAAATTGAAGGATTAAAAATTAATGGATATTTCTTACAAATAATGACTTGTCTGATCCCTTCTCAGATGTTTGGTTGATAGAGGAAATCATTCTGTATGTTGATCAGCATGAATGTTTATACATGTATAAAAATGTTAGAAGTTCCTAAGAAATAGTGAGTCATGCAAAGCTTTACTTGTCTTTTGCTTATGGATATTGTATATTTGTATTTTAAGACTCCTTAGATCATGTATAAAGAGATCTTTTTAAGCTTACTATAAACTAGCAGAGGAAATGGGAAAATAAACATGTGAACCATTAAGAAAAAAATTCTGGTCCCTGAGGAAAATATGTTTGCTATGTTTTTAGAGGTGTCAGTGAAGCAGTGTTTAGTTCAAGAGGTCTGTGTCCCATTGCAGAGGACGCCTGACGTCAAATCATATAAGGCAACCACTTGACAAAATAAAGTTTGGGAATGCCCTGCATACTAATGAACAATTTTACCCTTTTCTTGAGTTTTTCATGGATTGGTACTTATAGTACAAGAAGATACTGCATTTTGCAATGAAGTAAAACTAGTAATAGCATAAAATAGCTCATATGCCCATAACACATTTTGTTTAACCCAGGGGTGTCAAACTCACGAATTGTGACTTCCCCTCCTTCGCTAAAATGGGGGTGGACGTGGCCAGCATGTGATGCATCTAGCTGCGGCCCGTGAGTTTGACACCCCTCGTTTAACTAATTGAAAATTACTGTTTCTGTTGGGGAATCTATCTAAATATTTGAAATGAACAAAATTATAAGCAGGCTCTACAAGGCTAAATAATAAAGGGCTTTTTTCCTCAAATGGAAAGGGAACATTAAACTCCAGTTTTTAGAGGCTGAAGTTTTAGTAAATTGATAGCCCCCTTATTACGTTTCTAACATGCTATATTGAAATTGCAGGACACCAATAAGCATCAATACACTGCTTTGATTAAAATTACACCTTTCAATATGAGTTGAATTTGACATTGAAATTTTTAATGTATTTATATAAGAATATAACAGATTCATTTTGAATCTGCATGAACTATGCCTTTGTATTTGTAATTATTATATTTTATTCTGACCATTTGGACCATTAGTGCTGGATTCCTATATACAAAATTCATAGAATTTATTTGTTGCATCATGTGTCTAAGCACTTGAAATAAATTGCAGTGAATACAATAACAGAAATTTTGTATCAAAACATCTAAACTCAGTAAAACTTTTAACAAAATCAGTGCTAGATAAAATAACAATATTTATAAATCAAAACTAGAGAAAAATCAGAACAATTCTAAAATTGGGAGAATTTCCTGAAAAATATGAAGTTAAAATAACTGTCTTAAAACGTTTTTTTCATATACTCCTCTTTCAAATAGTTTTTAATAAACATTTTTCAATTGATTTTAAAATTATAACAATGCATTTACCCAGATTAGTAGGATGTGAACCATAGTTATCACCTCTGAGTAATTTCTGTTCTACTCCTGAAAGCTCCCATATCTGGCTCCATCAAATTTATTCAGGATTGTAGGAGGGTCTTACTCTTTGTATGTGTACATTATAAATGATTATAGTGTATTTGTTTTGTTTTACTCTAATACTATAAAAACAAAAGTCTTGTCAGGATGTTTTTCACTTAGGATTGCAAAAGATCAAGCTCACGATTTGTTAAATTCTACTATCAGTGTAACAGTAGTTCTTCTGGATCAATCCATAGAATCAATATGGTCCACCATACTGTTTCTCACAGTGGCCACTCATTTACCTCTGAGTGCTCTCAAGCAAGAACAGAAGCCTTCCAACTCTGTTCCTTTGCAACTGGTATTCCTTTGTAATTAGTAGAAAAGACTGCTAACATTTAATAGATTTCTCCTTCATGGATTTTTCAAAAGCATCTAAGTGAGTGGCCATTACCATGCCATGTGATGAATTTGACACCTTAATTATATGTTGTGAAGAAATACTTTGTTCTTGTTTGTAGTCTAAAAAGCCTTTCACCATGCCGTGGAAAATAATTGTACATATCAGTGTTACTTTTTTTCTTTTTGCCCTTTTTCAAACTATTCTATTCTTTTTGAAATGTAGTGATCAGATATGGCTGTATCAGATTGGTTCGAGAGTACTACAATATGGCAGTTTCTTCTTCTATCTCTGTCCTCAAGACCATGACCTTAAAAGCTGAGACCTTACCAGTATTTACATAAAGGGCAGAGCTCACTTAGTTTACAGAGATCTTCTGGACCCCTTCGGAGTTGCCTTTGATTTTCCAATCAAACCAATCCAGAAATGGAGGATGGAATCAGTGTTAAAAATTGTTACAAGAGCCTTTTTCCTGACCAGCTGTTGATTTTAGGCATTCTGCAAAAATATCAGGGAGAGTTTGGTCTGTTTATTAAGTATTTTACCTTTAAAATATGTAGTGCCTTTAAAACAGCTCAATTTATAGTGACCTAAGGGCACCAAAGCAGCTTTGGCATGGTTTGAGAGATAGAAATTCACCTGTCACTCTACTACATTGTGTTTGATTTTCATACTCACAAGAATGGCATATTTCACAAATCTTTGACATCTCTTCCTCCAGACATTCTTTTGCACACCTTTGAATTCTGCATTTCATATATGTTTTTTTCCTGAATTGTGGTAAAATATTTTTGAAGTCTTCTGAGACTTCATAAAAGATCATAAAAGACTATCATCTTTTATGATCTCTGGAATTATGTTATAGACCGTGCAAGCATGTTCTTGTGGCACTTTAAAGGCTTGGGCCAGATGTTACCTGGAAGACACTTGATTCCATCCAGCATTTCTTCTTCGATCCTATGTAGCAGCTAATCAGCAAATGGAAACTATTTCTCCACTAACACCAACTGCTACCATATCTTAAAAAGAGTCATTTACCCTGACATATACAAGAATAAACCCATTAAACTGAAAGAATACTTTTCCTTTTCTGCCAAAACCATCTGGATTGTATACATTATAAGTACACACATAGTACACACTTACCTATTCAGGACATTTTAACTCAACTGGATAACCACCAATGAAAATACAAATTGCTGCATTTTAAATGCTTAAAGTTTGTAACTACATCTCAGCACGTAGGCTCCACTACTGCTATTAAAATGTTTGGACTCTATTTTGTTCAATGCTCAGAGCAAAGAAATAACCTTTACTGACTGGAACTACTGGTTTTGAAGCGAATTCAGCTCCAATGGCTTCCCAGCCTTAGTGTTTGGTTTTGAGGTAAATCACATACCAACTGGTAAGGCACAAGACAGGCAGACTGGAGAAAGCCACACCATATAGGCACAGCATCACATTTTGTATCGGTTTTAAGCAGTGGTGAAATTCTATTTTTTTTACTACCGGTTCTGTGGGCGTGGCTTGGTGGGCGTGGCAGGGAAAGAATACTGCAAAATCTCCATTCCCACCCCACTCTGGGGGCAGCCAGAGGTGGTATTTGCCGGTTCCCTGCACTACTCAAAAGGATCTCCAGAACCTGCTGAATTTCACCCCTGGTTTTAAGGAATAAAACAACGGCAAGAGCCCACGCAGACATAAAATGCACTGAATAGGGTACCCCTAAGATTAATTGCACTGAAAATACCAGCGGTGGAGCCGCGACTCCTTTATAAAAAGAAGCAACCGGCACAGTCGTACAAAGCGAAGCGGAAGGGCGCCCGCACCTTGCTTGTACCGACAGGCGCGTGCGCGCTTGCCGGTGTTTGTGTGTGTTGCAGAAACGTTCCGCGTGCGTTCTCCCCTTTGCGCGTGCCTGGATGGGCTTGCCTGGTCCGCGGTGCTCGTGAGAGCTGCAGCAGCGGCAGACAGGCTGGCGGAAGTGTCTCTCGGCAGCAGTGGGCAGCAGAGCCCCGCGGGCTTTGTGCGCCTCCTCCTCCCTCTCCTCCTCCTCCCTCGCCAGCGATTTGTCCCACGCCCACTCTTGCCTCGCCACATCCCGGGAAAACGGCGGGGGGAGATGGCCGGGGCCCTGGACCAGCTGCCAGGCGCCGAGGAGTGGCTCCCCAGCTAGCGCCCTTGGCCGGTGGGGGGGAGGTAAGAAGATGCCACTGCCTGCGAGCCGGAGGAGCCGAGCGAGGCGGCAGAATTGAAGAGCAGATGCAAGAGCGAAGTCGCCAGCGCTCGGCGGGCTTTTCTTCCTTCTCTCGGGCGCTCCTCCATTGAGCATCTGACAGCCAGAGCAGCAGCTGCTGCCGCTTTTTTTTTTGCTGCAGGAGCGTTGCCGAATCCCGGGCCGGGGCGGGGAAACTTCCCGCTGTGCGGTGGGGGGAAAGGCGGCTGGCTAGAAACGGCTGCGCAAAGCTCAGCTGCGGGGAAAATGAGGTGAGTCGGCCGAGCCTGAGGCGCGGGTGCTCGAGCTCCCTTTCTTCTTCTCCCCCTCCTCCTCCTCCTCGGGGAAAGGAGGGCTGGCGCTTTCACCTGGCAGCGGGCAGGTGCAAGTAACGCCGGTTTCTGCCCTTCAGAGGAGTATGCGCGGAGCGGCGTAAGAGCGGGATTCTTGGGTCTGCCTCTAGCAAGGACACGTGTGCATTGCAGTCTCGAATCCTCTTCGCCTCTGGCCTAGAATTTCCAGAGAGCTTCAGTCTAGGCGGAATTGAGCCTTCTGTATCCGCTTCCATGGAGAACATGAATAGAACTGCCAACTCTCTCTCTTTTTAATTAGCCATTGCGCCTGTGCTCTTTAATAGCGGGCGGGATCCGCAGCTGTGAGAGACAAAAAGAATCCTTTGTGGCATCCCCGTGGCCAGCAGGGTATGGTGGGGGTGACACCTGCATCTTGTGGGTTGTCTTCTCTAGTTCATTAAAGTCTCCGTAGGGTAAATCTAAAGGCCCTACCAAGTCATGCCTTTTGCAGGTGTGACAGGTTCACACCGCTCTCTAAAATTTGTCAAGCATTGGAGGATGGCCGAGCTTCTTTCTCTGTGGTATGGCGCAAACCTTTACTTAGATTTCTTGGTGATTTCTGCAGAGCTGTCGAAAAAGTGGTGGGTTTTTTTTCCCTGGTCTGTTGCCACCTTCAAAACTTACATCTGTTGTGAGTTGCATCTGATCACATATATGTTCATGTTCTCAAAACCAAGGTCCTTCATGCGCTTAGCGCTTAACCCAATCCTTTGGAAGATGGGCATTGTTCAGAGTTGGGGAAAAAGTGTATTTCCCCTTCAGGTAATTCATCTTTTCTGTGAATGCACATAGTGGAAATACATTGGCCTCAAAGAATAGCAACAAAATCATGGCAGCTGGCATTGAAGAGGAATGACTTCCAAGTGGGCTCAGGCTTGGAGCCTGTCCTAGAAATGTAAAACCCTGTCATTTTGTGTAGTTTCTTCCCTTCGGTGAAAGAAAGATTATTGGGTCCTTCAGTCTTTCACCAAATGAGGAGATGGATGCAATGCTTGTGAGTGGTTTAGCATAGGCTATCATGTCTTAAGCTAGTATGACAGATTGCCTGAGTTTACACTAACAATAATTTAGTATTTTTTAGAAAAATCTAACTTGTTGAACAAACTATAATTACTTGTTTGCATGCTGTGTTGTAATCAGGAAAATCATATGTCCTGTTTAGCCCAAAATAAAATAACCACATAGCATGCTTTTAGGTAAACAAATCAGGGCTAATTATCTAATGTTATTTTTTTCTTGAGCAGCTAACTAGCAGTGGTAGTTTTACATGGAGACAACAATTTGGTTGATGGTTCTGTCAGGTAGTCCACCTGACAGATGGAGAAGCAGGGTTGTAGACATTAGGTTCCTTTATCATCCCCAGTTTGGAACAGCCCAAATAATAGTTGACCAGCATTGGTGAGGATGGAATTGTATAAGGATCATAAAAGATTAGATCTCTATTTGAATTTCTTAGCACATCTCTCTCCCACTTCTTCCACCTAATGTTTTGATTGCTTTCAAAAAATAATTTCTATGTTCTTCTTCCGGGGTGGCAGAGGTACATCACATACAGCAGAAAAGAGTGGGATTTTGTAATCCACACCAAGATGCTGTTTTGAACTAATTGCACTAATTGGCCTACAGCAGGTCTGGGCTATAGGAAGCTGTTCCCATCCCATTCTCTACAGGCTTGAAGAGATTGCAGGTGAAAGTAGAGGGCAGGTTCTGAGAGATAGCTAAACTTACGGATTTAGCCATGTGTCAAACCCATCATTAGGTGGACCAAAGTTGTGATTGATAGGTGGTTTCCCTCCAGCTGATTATATTAAGAAATGGGAAGGAGAAAGCAGCCTTCCTTACAAGGGAAATGAGAACATTGTCTTCTGACTATAAGCCAGAACAGAGGCAGTTAGAATTAACAGTGGGAAAGGCTTTAAAGTTTAGGTTTCTGATGATTCACAGATGGGAGCAAAGCATTAAACTGAGTTGTGGGAAAGAGCTTTTTGTGTATGTAATTAATAAAGAGACCTCTCAGTTCTGTATGCATGTGATTTTAGTATTGCTCAGCATACGTGAATTGTTTTATCAATCGGCTGTTACATGGGGAGGGGGAGAGAAGGGAACAATGAAAATAGGCTTTTATACTCCAAATAACGATTACGGAATGGTTCATGTGGAGAAAACAGAATATATGCATGGCAACAGAGGCAGGGAAAATGTACTGCTTCTTTCTGTTGCCATGAATGTGGGTGTGCCTTTCCTTCATCACTGTTGCCATGCATTAACTGACAGTGCTAAGACTCCTTCCTTTATCTCTTGGAAGGTAATTCATTGAAGTCATGTATCTGTTTCTCTGCATACTGTAGTGTATGTCCTGCATTTTCCTTCATATTTGAGAATATGTGTGGTTTTGAGCTACAGAGAAGAGATTTCTTCATTGCATTTTCTCATTTTATGATGTAAAATGTAGTTTTAGCTTTATATACTATATATGTCTTGCAGGACCAATTTAGGTAGATGACATTGTTAGGCACCAAAGGAAAAGATGCAGGTTCTAGCATTGAACTAAATGATGATCCCTCAAATGCTGCTAATCTTCTGATCTTCTCATTATTTTTCCATTGCTGCTTTCTGGAAATATAAACAGCTACTAGAGCAATCTGTATACAACCTCCTGATGTACTGAATATCTTCTTGAACTATGGGGCAAATTGGGTGCAGCGGAAAAAAAACCCAAGTCAACAGGCAGCATTGATATACTGAGCTACCTACAGTATGTTCTCTTCTATTGGAAGCAATGATACCGCATAGGAAGAGATGGGACTATTAAGAAAAGATGTGCCACTGTGGATTTCTGGTCCAGGGTCTGTAATGAGGTCTGTAATTAAGATCTTATATATAATGATGGTGGTCTTTATTTGCTTATACATGTGCTTGTTTCTGGATTTATGTTATTGTTATTTTTCTTGCCAATAGCACTACAGTCTCTGCATTTTTTCCCTTAACAGACAGAGAATAAATGGCACAAAAATCCTGATCGTTATTGTTGTTGTTTTGAGAGTCTGCCACTTGTACAAATGGGTGAACCCAGCTCCCCCCACCCACCCCATGCATTATCTAAGCATGCGCCTTTAGGAAAAATTCTGGAATAGAGTTATTTTTGAAGCTTTGGGTTTAAAATGCAAACTCTATGCAACTGGTCTAATTGCCACTGTTTGTAGCACTTCATAATTTATATGGAAGCCTCCTGGGACAAGATAAAAATGAAATGGCAGGAGAAGATTTTTGCCTCTGTTGAACTTTGTCTATTGAGGTACCCCTTTAGTTGATTCCCAGGACATAATTATGATTATGATGGGAGCACATTCTGAAATGTCAATGTTCTGCAGCTGCTTGCTAGGCACAGGTTATTTATTAGACAGGAACTGGACATTCCAGGAATAAAGGACATTGAAGTATCATTGTGTTTCAGTCCTTCAATTGGATGAATAAATATCATGTGAGCGGATGGTATGTTTTGGCATGATTGACCATCATTACTTGCATTGGTATGACAGAGTATGCCAGGGTTTATTAAAAGCTGCAGGCAACACCAGAAAATAGAGTACTGATATGGAACTACATATGTATGTGTAATGTGTAAGTCTTATCTTTTGCTACCTCTGACAGTACATGAGCTAATTAGACTGTCTCTCAAAGGTTTCATTTTACCCATGTCTTCTAGGGGTGATGGTCAGCAGAATGCTTAAAAGTCATTTGGTAGAGAAAGGAAAACATTTATTATTTTCATGAGCATCCACTGAAGATTGGCATAGGAGTCAAACCTTGTTTTTTCTGATCACAAAATAGCTGACCTCTTATATTCGTGCATGTGAAGGCTTTCTCTTCTTTTTATAGACTCTAAAGCTGGCTCTGTAATGTTGACAGAGGGTTCACAATCTTGGCAAGCCTTGATAGCCAGGCATTGTCTGTAGTTGCCACCAACTGTTTTCCTCTCCTAGATCTCCTGGCATACACAGAGAAGGCAGTGTTTTAACTTCATCCTTACTGAGAATGATACACTGTAAAGGCAAAAACCAAACTGTTTTTCTTTAACATACAGTAAAAGATGATGGATCTGGACTGAGTTCCTACAGTGCTAAGCCATGATATATTAACAAAATAACAGAGTTGGAAGGGACCTTAGAGGTCTTTGGATCCAACCCTCTGCTCAAGCAGGAAATCCTATACCATTTCAGACAAAGAGTTGTCCAGTCTCTTCTTAAAAACATCCAGTGTTGGAGAACCCACAATTTCTGGAGGCAAGTCTTTCTGCTGACTAATTATTATCAGGATTTTTCTCCTTAGTTCTAAGTTGATTCTCTCCTTGATTATTTTCCATCTATTGCTTTTTCTCCTGCCTTCATGAGCTTTGGAGAATAGGTTGACCCCCTCTTCTTTGTGGCAGATCCTTAGATATTGGAACACTGCTATTTAACACTGCTAGTCCTTCTTTTCATTGAACTAAAAATTAAACTTCTTTTCCTTTTTTCCTTTTGGGAAGCTCTTTAGTTAGAGTGGTTGATGAGAATTACATTGATCAAGTGCAGTGTGCCAGCAGAAACAAAGTCTTAGGTGCTGCAGATTGTCAGCGATTTCCTTCTCCAGCACATGGATAAATACACTTGGAAACATCTATCTACCTACCTACTCTCCCTTTCCCTACCTACTATATTTCTCTCTCTCTCTCTCTCTCTCTCTCTCTCTCTCTCTCTCTCTCTCTCTCTCTCTCTCTCTCTCTCCCCCCTCCCTCCCCCCTCCCTCCCTCCCTCACTATGTATGTATGTATGTCCCTCTATCTACCTACCTACTTTCTCTCTCTCTCCCTACCTACCTACTGTATTTCTGTCTCTCTCCCTCTAACTACCTACCTACCTACACCCTCTCTACCTACCTATCTCCTGTATTTCTCTCTCTGTCTCTCTCCTGTATTTCTTTCTCTCTCTCTCTCTCTCTTTGTCTCTCTCTTTCTCTCTCTCTGTCCCTCTACCTACCTACCTACCTACCTACCTACCTACCTACCTACCTACTTACTCTCTCTCTCTCCTACTCTCTATCCCTTTATCTACCTAACTACCTAACTACTCACTCCTCTACATACCTACTGTATTTCTCTCTCTTTCTGTCTCTCTCTCTCTCTCTATCCCTCTATCTACCTACCTACTTTTTTTAAAAAAATGCCTCTTCAAAACCTTGGTGTGTCTTATACTCCAGTGTGTCTTATACTCCAAAAAATACAGTATATAGTTTTTTTTACAAAGGGAATATTGTTATATATTCCTTTCAGCACAGCAGAGGCAAAACATTAAATTGGTCCAATGAAAGAGCTCTATGGTCTATTGGCAGGTAATATTATATAGGCAATTTGCTGATAAAGGTTATCTGTTTATATTCCAATAAAATATGATTCAGCATGATCTTTGAATTGATTTGCTGTAAATTGCATTAGAAATCAATTGTAGATTATTATAATTTCATGATATAAATATTTGTAAACCTGAGTGCTTGGTGCTAAACTCTTATACTTCTGATTAATGAACAAACTGCTTTGTCTATCTACTTGCTGTCTAAGTCTATTATCATTAAAAACTACATTCATTAAAAAAAAAAAACAGCGGTTGGACCACAAGGGGAAAACCTTAATGAAATATCATTATTAGGCCAATAAATTTCCAAAATAATAAATGTGGTGGGTTTTTTTTTTAATTTTAAGGTCTTACTCTAGGGTGAATTGTTGGAAACGTAAAATCTAGTCCACCACCCGTGTAAATCTTGAATTGACTATTAAAAATGATAACATATTAGTCAAGCTGGAATATTTTTGCATCTTGTTTGTGAAGGCTAAGCGTTTTGTAGTGATCACGGAGGTGGATTGCTTCAATATGCCTTTATTTAAAGTGTTGGTATGTCATCCGCTCCCTTAATGGTTTGGGTAGCTTAAAAAAGATAAAACATAAGTGAAAACTTGAAAAATAACCCTGAATAATAAACATTATATAGTAACTTTAAAAAACAGGAGAATGTGCAAACAATGCATGATACAAAACAACGTGTATAAAGAAGAGCAAAGATCATCGGCAACAGTGGCAAACAAGCAAAATATTTGAGGTAACAGAGGTGCCAAAAAGCTCTGGGAAGAAACATCTTGGCATGGATTTAGCTCCCTGCTGTGTAAACAGACAGTTCACTTAAGATTTGGCAACATGTTTCTGAGTACATATTCAGATAACAAAAGCAGTGCGATTACAGTATGTGAATTAATATTCAGTAGACTCAAAACTCTGGCAAACTGCAATGAAGAAAAGCTACCACATATTGATTCTTAATTGCACATTATTTCCTGGTATTTGTCTTTAATTAAAATAAAAATATTCTTATTTTTTCTTCCCTTTTACTAAACCTGTGCAGAGGCCACCCAATCAGTATTGGAGTTAAATCAAGAACTCTAAAGTTACTTAGTCAAAGCTGGATCCTGTCAGAGGTAGTTCATTTTTACTTAAAAGCTGAATGCATAGTGAAGTTTTTTCATAGTATGTTTATATATGTGGATTAAACATTAATGTTTGAAACATTTGTGCAGTATTAGAATGGGATATTCTGGAAAACCAGACCTTTCCTAGGGGAGAAAGAGTTCCAGTTTTTATATAAATTGATTTTTGTGCTCTATTCCTTTAAAACTGTTGGATTTAAAAGAATCAAGCTTTTGGAACAGTACAATTTGTGTGTGTGTGTGTGTGTGTGTGTGTAGAAACAGAATGTGATGAAGCTTTGCCTTGTTAAAGTTGAAGGCAAGGGATTTTAAAAGAGGCAACATTACACTTTTCCGAGTACAGTATAGTGGAATTGAATGTCAAGAATTAAGATGAAAGAGTAAGGGATGAAACAATGATCTTTTCCATAATTTAAATCAGTCATCAGGTTTTACAAATCAGCTTATAACACAGTTTTTCAGAATGAGAGGCCGGACAATCACAGTCTAGTGCAAAAGCTAAAATGCTGGCCTAGAAGCCAGAAAACTATGACCTACCTTATGCATGAAAGCTGGCTGGGTAACTTGGATCAATCATTCTCTCTCAACCCAATCTACCTCGCAGAGTTTTTGCGGATAAACTAGGCTGGAGTATTATGTATGTTTGCTGCCTGGAGTTGATCAAAACATATAATTTTAAAATGTTGGATATGAATCTAATTGTAATAATAAAATAATAATAACCAAGGGTCTTTATCAAACCTCAAAAGTTGCTCCACTCCAAAGGCACTGATGTCAACCAGTGCTTCTCAAACATTTTGGTCTTCTGGCCCCTTTACTTTCTTAAAAATTATTGAGGACCCCAGAGAGCTTTGATTTGTGTGAGTTTAGATACGATAAATATTAATTTAAAAATATTTATTCCACTTTGCAGACGCCCTGAAGTCTTCTCAGAGATCCCATTGGTCCCCAGATCACACTTTGAGAATGTTGTTGCCCACCGGCAGCCAGTAGAGCTGGCAGCAGATTTGGACAGTGAGGAGGTTGGGGAGGAACATGGGCCAGTCCTGGAGTCTGGGGAGGCTCTGATGCAGGATCTGTGTTGAAGGCAGAGAGGGGGCCAGGGCCGTATATTAGTTTGCTTAATTGTTCGTGACTCTCTGAGACGCCTTGCCAAGTTTGGACAGATTCTGCCTGGCAGCTCTCCAAGCCAGATAAAGTCTGTGGCTGTAAATCCTCCCTTGAAAGACTTTGCTGGATGTGAATGAGCAGAATTCACAAAATTAATAAAAGGGATTTTTGTCAGACAAGGAGTTTGCTTCATGCTCTTGGGAAGCCTAGGTCTGAACCATTGATGTGATCTAATCACAAGTGACCTCTGGCTCGACAAAGTTAGTCACTCAGTAAATCCTGTACACCTCTGACTTGCTGTTTTGTTTTAGACAAATGATGACTGATATGATCCCCCCACCCCCACTTTACTGTAGGTCTTATGACACGCAGTCCTTTGAAATATAGTATGTAGGAGATTGGGACCAGAATCTAATTGCAATTGGATTAGAGCAGAATCCGAAGCATTCTGAACAAAGTCTTTTGCAACTTCAGGCTTCAGCTCTGCCTCCAGTTCTGGTTGGTGTTTATGCTTGGCTGTAAGGCCAGGCTTATCTTGAAGAGTCCCCTAAATTGAAAGTATTTATTTATTATTTATTTAATTTGATTTCTAGACCGCCCCCTCTCCCCGAAGGGACTCGGGAAAAGTATGTTGGTTCTAATGTAAAACAGTGACCCTACCTATCTAAACATTTTTTTGTTATTTAAATAACAAATTTAGGAGACACGAGCAGTTCTAAGAATGTGAAAACAGGGAGGGGGGTTTAATTCTTTATCTCCCTTTCCCAGGCCTAATTATCTCTTTTAATCTGTTATTTGTATTACAAGGTAGCTTCATTTCCCCCCTTCTGTAATATTATGTCTGATTCTCCGAGATTGCCTAGACAAGTCCCAGCAGTTTTCTGGGCAAGTTTTTCAGAAGGGGTTTGCTTAAAATGTAACAGAAAAAAAGAAGCTAATTAGGACATCAGGTCAAGTCCCCTCTAGAACTAAAGCATGTCTGCCTAGCCTTTGCTTAAACTTACCTAGGAAAAAGAAATTGACCACCTCCCGTGGTAATTTTTTCCACTGCATAACTATTCCTACTAATTGAATTTCTTTTTTTCCCTTTTTTTGGATTCTGTAGGAATCTCCCTTTTTTTATTTTGTATCTTATGCTTTAGATGGTAGAAACGGCTAGTAATCTTCTGTGTGATATTAATATTTATTTTTTTATTTTAAGGTAGAAAGCTATGGCAAACAAAACTTCATTCTCCATGATTATGCTGGAGGGTTTTTTTATTTTTATGTTTATTTTTATTTTTATGTTCATAATATGCTCCTTAATTGAATTCACATAACTGATGCAAAGTCTGGTTTTGCCAGTATATGAATCGGAAGGACACAGAAGTTCCAAATTTGTGGTTAAAGTTTATCATCTCACTGGAGGGTGGATCCCTTTTCTTTGGCTTTGGAACACTCTGTACTATATACTTTCCAGAAATGCTTGCACAAAGACTTCCAGTTGGATAGAGACCTTGGTTTTTCAGAAAATTTGATAGGAAGCATTTGCATGCAATTGTGCTGTTAAGAAGAGAGTAATTGCAATTAGAAAATTTCTAGTTTGTATTGGAAAATCATCTGATTTCTTTCATATATTTAGAATAATCTGAAATATTATTAAACATTGTAACTCTGATATTAACTAATTTCCTATTTACTTTGAATCTTATTTACCACTAATAGTATTGTTGTTACTATCATTAATGGTTTCCTGAGTGTTTTGTGCCATGGATTTATTTGTGTTTTGAATTTGGAAGTGACAGGGGCACAGAATAAAGTTGATGACTAGACCCTGAGGACAACAGTGGGGGGAAAACAAAAAATCTGACTAAACATGATTGTATGTCCATATTCAGAAATATAGCATGATGATAAAAATGGAAAACCATGATAATCTCTTCAGACTCATTATTTCTATAGACTTGTGCCCATTAGTGTTCTTTATTTGAAGAAGTATCACTTTAAACCAGTGGTTCCCAAACTTTTTCACTCCACCACCCCCTTGGTGCTACAAACTGATCCTCAGTGCCCCCCCACCCAGAATTCAATTTTTTTTACAACTGGTTTTGTGGGTGTGGCTTGGTGGGCGTGGCTAGGGGATTATGTGACTGGGCGGTTTGCATAACAGAAGGCAGAGAATAACAGTAAAATTCAAAACTTTAACAATTAATTGCACATTTATTCAAAATCCAATTTAAAATAATAATAATAATAATAAATTGAGATTTATTAACCGCACCCTCTCCCCACAGGGACCCGGGGCGGTGCACAGGCATAGTTAAAAACAATATACAATAATACAAACATTACTTAAAATAAAATTAAATAGAATTACCCGTGCTAAAAATATAAAATTAAGAACCCATTAAAATTTGCAGTTAAAAGACAGAGAGAACTATTCAAGGCCGGCCAGTCGAAAGAGATAGGTCTTCAATTTTACACGGAAGGAGCGGAGGTCGGTGGTCGTTCTAATATCAGGGGGAAGGTCGTTCCAGAGGGCCGGGCCCGCCACAGAGAGCGCCCTTCCCCTGGGCGTCGCCCGCTGACAAAGTCTAGTGGACGGCACCCGGAGAAGCCCCTCTCTGTGGGAGCGAATCGGTCGTGAGGATGTGTGGGGCAGGATCCGATCTCGCAGATAGCTAGGTCCCGAGCCAT
Source organism: Rhabdophis nuchalis (assembly GCA_039707465.1). Lineage (NCBI taxonomy): Eukaryota > Metazoa > Chordata > Lepidosauria > Squamata > Natricidae > Rhabdophis > Rhabdophis nuchalis. The sequence continues at coordinate 58,805,311 of CM077643.1, read as the reverse complement.
GGAGCGCTTTGAAGATGATAACTAACACCTTGAAGCGCACCCGGAAGACGACAGGTAGCCAGTGCAGCTCGCGCAAGAGCGGTGTTACGTGGGCAAACCTAGAGGTGCCCATAATTGCTCGCGCGGCTGCATTCTGAACTAACTGAAGCCTCCGGGTGCACCTCAAGGGGAGCCCCATGTAGAGAGAGTTACAATAGTCCAGTCGGGATGTCACGAGGGCATGAGTGACTGTGCGAAGGGCGTCCCGATCCAATAGGGGGCGCAATTGGCGAACCAGGCGAACCTGGTAAAACGCCCTCCTGGCCACGGCTGTCACTTGCTCTTCCATAGACAGCCGGGTATCCAGGAGGACACCCAAATTGCGCGCCCCATCCACAGGGGCAAGATGTTCGCCCCCTATGGCCAGCGTTGGAGAAAGCTGGTTGAATCGGGCAGCCGGAAACCACAGCCACTCGGTCTTGGTCGGGTTGAGCCTAAGTCCGTTACTTCCCATCCAGATCCGCACGGCTTCCAGGCACTGGCACATCACCGCTACGGCATCGTTGGGGTGGTTTGGGGTAGATATGTACAGCTGGGTGTCATCAGCGTACAGATGGTACTCTACCCCAAAACCACGAATGATCTCACCCAGCGGCTTCATATATGCATTAAACAGGAGAGGCGAGAGGACCGACCCCTGAGGCACCCCGCATGTGAGGGGTCTCGGGGTCGACCTCTGCTCTCCTGCCCGCACAAATTGCGATCGGCCAGAGAGGTAGGAGGAGAACCACCGTAAAACGGTGCCTCCCACCCCAACCCCCCCAGCCGATGCAATAGGATACCATGGTCGATGGTATCGAAAGCCGCCGAGAGGTCTAATAGGACCAGGATGGAGGAACATCCCCCATCTCTGGCCCTCCAGAGATCATCTACCAACGCGACCAATGCCGTCTCGGTGCTATGCCCGGGCCGAAAGCCGGACTGGCGCGGATCTAGATAGTCAACTTCCTCCAGGTGACGGGGAAACTGTTGTGCCACCACACTCTCAACAACCTTCGCCAAGAAGGGAAGGTTGGAGACTGTACGGTAGTTGTTCAAAAGAGCTGGGTCCAAAGAGGGCTTCTTGAGGAGGGGCCTCACCATGGCCTCTTTTAGGGAGGCAGGCAAGGAACCCTCACTCAAGGATGCGTTGATAACCTCTTGGAGCCAGCCTCGTGTCACCTCCCAGGATGCCAGTACAAGCCAGGAGGGGCACGGGTCCAATGAACATGTGGTGGCTCGCAGTCGCCCACGTAGCCTGTCCATATCCTCGGAAGTAACGGGGTCAAACTCCTCCCAAACAAGATCTCTCTCGTGGCATCCCACTGGGCCATGAATGGGGGCTAGCTCACTCTGTATCTGGGCGGTTTTCTCCTGCAGAAAAATCACAAATTCCTCTGCCCTACCCTGTAACGGGGCTTCCCGCTCCCTCTGTTGAAGGAGGGAACGGGTCACCCTAAACAGGGCGGCAGGGCGGTTTTCTGCGGATGCTATGTGGGTGGCACAATGATGACGTTTGGCCACCCTCAGCGCCACAATGTAAGTCCGTAAATGGGCTCTTACCTGTGTCCGGTCAGATTCAGAGCGGCTAGCCCTCCATCTTCTCTCTAGGCATCTCTTGCGGCGTTTCATCACCCGCAGCCCCTCAGTAAACCAAGGAGCCAGGGTGGTTCGCCGCCGCGAGAGAGGCCGCAAGGGCGCGACGATCCAAGGCTCCCACGGCCGCACTATTCCATGCGGCCGTGAGGTCCTCCATTGGGGCGCGGATCAGGGATACAGGAAATGGCCCAAGCGCTGTCTGGAACCCATCCGGGTCCATTAAGCGCCTGGGGCGGTACCAGATTGGTAACTCTGGTTCCGCCTCCCCGCGGAGGGGAGCAGCGGTCGGAAAGTCGAGTCGGAGAAGTGAGTGGTCTGACCATGACAAGGGTATGATGTCTATGTCCCCTGTACCCAGATCACTCTTCCATTGGCCCGAGACGAAGATGAGGTCCGGCGTATGTCCACCCTCATGGGTGGGGCCTTGAATTACTTGGGTCAGGTCCATGGCCGTCATGGAAGCCATGAACTCCCGAGCTACCACGGATGATTCGCCCAACGATGGCAGGTTAAAGTCCCCCATAACTATAAGTCTGGGGGTCTCCACTGCCACCGTAGCGATCACCTCCAGGAGCTCGGGCAGGGCTGCTGCTACATAGCGGGGAGCCAGGTATACAACCAGCAAGCCCAACTGCCTCCCTAGGCCCCACTTCATGCAGAGGGACTCACAGACGGAGGTCTGCGGCACAGTGGTCTCTCTCGGCTCCAGGCCTTCCTTAATAATGACCGCTACCCCACCACCCCTGCCTAGGGCCCGCGGCTGATGAAATGCGCGGTAGCCTGGTGGGCACATTTCAACGAGGGGATGACCTCCCTCGTGGCCCAACCAGGTCTCCGCGATTCCTACCAGGTCCGGCTCCCCCTCTGACACAAGGTCACTAATGAGGGGGGCTTTGTTGACAACGGACCTGGCGTTGCAAAACATCAGCCACAGACCCTGGCTCTGTATTCCCTGGCCACCTAGCCTGCGGGGGTTGTGGCACCCGACCGTTTGTAACCAACAGTTGCGTGCCACCAACCGGGAGGATGAAAATTGTCTCCCCTCGGTCCTGCCCCTCCCCACGACCCTCTGAATTGGTATGCCCTCCTGAGGAACGACTCGGGTATCCCCCTGCCTTTCGCCTTCCGCTTCCCGCCGTCGACTGCTATCCTGGCCCTTACTACTAATCACTGTTTCCATCTCCATCTGTCTATATCTACCCCCCTCCCTTGAACCCCCTAAAAAAGATAATTTAAATAAGTTAAAAACTAAAAATCCCCTAAGGCCGCGCTTCGCCCATCTCTTCGGATTTACAAAAACCTTTGTAGTTAATGTTAATTTAACAAAATTGTTGAACATGATGCAGTGATACCAGGTTTTCAAAGTCTAATAGTCATTTATCAAGAATCTTACTAACTAGTAACTTAGTAAAGTCAATAAAATTTAGTAACTACTTCACTGTTCAATAAATTCTTAATGTGATGGATGGGCTTGATGAAGTGATACCAGTTTCCCAAAGTCTGGTTTTAAGTCACCTAGCAGCAGTAGTAGGTTTCAAAATTTTTTAGAACCTATTCTGTAGGTGTGGCCTGTTTTGTAGGAGTGGCTCAGCGGTCATGCGACCAGGTGGGTGTGGCCAACTTGGAAAATGTGGTGAAACTCACTTAACAACGCTTTTGCTTAGCAACCAAAATTTTGGCCTCAATTGTGGTCATAAATTCTCTTTCTTTCTTTCATCTCTCTCTCTCTTTCTTTTCTTTTTTTCTTTCTTCCTTTCTTCCCCTTTCTCTCTCTCTTTCTGTCTCTCTCTCTCTCTGTGTCTGTCTGTCTGTCTGTCTGTCTGTCTCTCTCTCTGTGTCTCTCTCCCTCCCTCCCTCCCTCCCTCTCTGTCTCTCTCTGTCATTCTCTCTCTGTGTCTGTCTCTCTGTATCTCTCTGTCTCTCCCTCCTCCCTCCTCCATCTGTCACTCTGTATGTGTGTGTGTCTGTCTCTCACTCACTCTCTATCTCTCTGTGTCTCTCTCCCCTCCCTTCCTCTCTCTGTCACGTGTGTGTGTGTGAGTGTGTGTGTGTGTGTGTGTGTGTCACTCACTCACTCTGTGTGTGGGTCTCCCTCTGTGTGTGTCTCTGTCTGTCTGTCTGTCTGTCTCTGTGGCTCTTTATCTCCCTCCCTCCCTCTTTCTGTCATTCTCTCTCTGTGCCTGTCTCTCTGTATCTCTGTGTTTCTCTCTCAGCCCTCCCTCACTATCTCTGTGTCTCTCTCCCCTCCCTTCCTCTCTCTCTCTCTCTGTCATTCTGTGTCTGTCTGTCTCTCTCTGTGGCTCTTTGTGTCTCTCCCTCCCCTCCCTTCCTGTCTCTGTCATTCTCTCTGTGTTTCTGTCTGTCTCTCTCTCTCTGTGTGTCTCCCTGTCTCTGTCTCCCTCCCTCCCTCTCTATCTCTGTCTCTCCCCTCCCTTCCTCTCTGTCTGTGTGTCTGTCTGTCTCGCACTCACTTACTTAATCTCTCTCTGCCTCTGTGTCTGTCAGTCTCCGATTCCCTCCCTCCCTCCCCGTCTTTCTCTGTTTCTCCCTCCTTCCTTCCCCTCTGTCTCTCTCTCTCTGTGTCTGTGAGACTCTGATTCTCTCCCTCCATCCATCTCTCTCTCGCTCTGTGCCTCTCTCTGTCTGTCTGTCACTGTCTCTGTCCATAAAATACTGCGTGGAGGAGCGGCGGGCTCTGTGATGACAGCGAGGCCATTCACATTCCTCATCTCCCCGGATGCCATCCAGAACCATCAGCAGCCGCACAGAGACTTGCTGCTTTTCCATGCCATGGAAAAGATAGGTGCACGCATGCCCCACCCAATTACAGTCTCGGAGACTTCATAATGGTGGGAACTTGGGCTGTAATTGCACAGGACGTGCACATGCCTATCTTTTCCATGGTGTGGAAAAGCGGCGAGTTTCTGCATGGCCACTGATCACTCCGGACACCATCCAGGAAGATGAGGAACATGAGGGGGATCTTTCCCCCTGCAGATGGGCTCCAGACCAGCGGAGCCGTCTCCTTCCAATTGGGGGGAACCATACAGAGGATTTCTCTCCCACCCCTCAATTGGAAACGAGGTGGCTGTCAAAGCAAGGGCGTGTTGCTGGGCAGTGGGCAGGGAGGGGTGGGGGGGGTGCAGCACTGCAGCCCTTGCCCTTGGGGCTCTTCTTAAGGGACATGCTGGCTGGCGCTGCTTCAGGGGGCCCCGGCCACCAGCTCATCATGCGCAGCACACACCTGCCCGGTTCTGCCTGCCCCGCCCACCGCACTCCAGCCGGGCTCTCCCCCCAAAGCCCCCCATGCCCCTTGCCTCTCACGCAGGGAGGTTGCAAGACGTGCGCCGGATCTTCTGCTCCACTTCCCCAGATGCATGGAGGGGCCAAAAGCGGGCGCGCTGGAGCTCCATTCCTGGAGGCTTTTCAGAAGGATGGAGGCAGCCCCTGATCTGGACTAGTGGAGGCTCTAGTCCTGCTTGAGCAGGAGCTGGACTAGAGGACCTCCAAGCTCTCTTCCAGCTCCCTCTGGTTCACTTTGGGGCTGGAGCAGCGGATTCCTTCCTCCCAGGAGAGGCGTGCGTGCATGCGCGCTGCTTCAATCTCCCATCCCCGACCGGCTCCGGGGTCCCCTCCTCCCTCCGCAAAAGCCCCTGCCAGGCCAGCAAAGATCCCATCCAGACCAGGCGGCACTGGGACGCCCCCACGCCCCCGCAGCGGCTCCCTTGCTGTGAGCTGCGCTTTGGAGCGGGCAGCAATCCCTCAAAAGCCCCCAGGTTGGTCCTCCTCCTCACCCAGATCCAGAGCGGCGCTCCCTGCCTGGCCTTTGTCCCTGCTGGCTGACTAGAGGACCTCCAAGCTCTCTTCCAGCTCCCTCCGGTTCACTTTGGGGCTGGAGCAGCGGCTTCCCCGGGGCCAGCAGGGAAAAAGGCCGGGCGAGGAGCACCGCTCTGGATCTGGGTGAGGAGGACGACCAACCTGTGGGCTTTCTAGGGACCGCTGCCCACTCCAAAGTGCAGCTCAGAGCAAGGGAGCCACTACGGGAGCGCAGGGGGTGCAGGGGGTCCCAGCGCTGCCTGGTCTGGATGGGATCTTTGCTGGCCTAGCAGGGGCTTTTGTGGAGGGAGGAGGGGACCCCGGAGCTGGTCAGGGACAGGAGATTGAAGCAGCGCACACGCACACTCCTCTCCTGGGAGGAAGGCAGTGATTGGAGGGGAGGGTGGTGACGTTGCTTAAAGGGAAACCCACAGCTATTTCTAGGTTTGTTTGGCTATGTTGTCCTTCTGCCCACGCCGATAGGCTTTAACAACCTATCTTCCGCTTGGCAAGTTTCTTCCTCGCCCTAAGCGCCCCCCTGTTGCCTCCTAGCGCCCCCCTGCAGCCGCTTGGCCTCCTAGTGCCCCCCTAACGCGTGCCACCGCCCCCTGGGGACGGTAACGCCCACTTTGGGAACCACTGCTTTAAACAATATCTTTCAGAAGGCAAATGTGACATGTGAAATTCTTGGCTGACAAAGTTGCTAACAATTGCTCTGGATTAGTTACCCTATGGACATAGTCTTGTGAGATGATTCTGATTCTTTGCATTGGTTTGAGAACCTCTTAAGATTGTAGAAATTAGGAAAGTGGAAGCGTATGGAGCAGAAGAGACATCACCTGTGTTGGTACCTTGAAACCTGGATTGTATCTCTTCTTATTTTATTAGACCTTTTGGTAGCCTTCTAAACCATCAGCCATCATGTCCTTCAGGAACTCTAGTGACGTTTGGGGGTAGGAAGCACTGTTCTGCATGACTTCTGCTACTTCCTAAGCAGAATACAGTGTATGAAGGAGAGGAATGGTCTGGCTCCATGTGCCACAAGACCTAATTCTGTCCCTCATTGTGCTTAACCCTCTTTGTGGCTCCCAACATCTTCATGAAACCTTTGGGAAAGTTGTTAATTGTTTGAGATAAGGTTACCATCAATATGTGTTTAATGCTCACAATACATTGTCACCTTATGTAGGGCCAAAGATGCTATGAAGGTCCTGATTTGATGAATAAGGAACAAGATACAGGTAGTCCTCAACTTAGAACAATTTGTTTAGTGACCATTTCAACTTACAACAGCACTGGAAAAAGTGTCTTATGACTGTTTTCCACACGTACGTCTTTTTGCACTCCCATGATCACATGATCAAAATCCAGATGCTTGACAACTGACTCATATTGTTGAAGGTTGCAGTGTCCCACTGATCATAGTACCCACCTTTTGTGTCCTTCTGACAAGCAAAGTCAATGGGGAAGCCAGATTCACTTAACCATGTTACTAACTTAACAACTGCAGCGATTCATTTAATAATTGTGGCACGAAAGGTCGTAAAATGGACAAAACTCACTTAGCAACAGAAATTTTGGGATCAATTGTGGTCGTAAGTTGAGGTCTACTAAAATGTCAAAACAAGCTTTAATGAAATCCCAGCTGCTGCTGTTGTGTGATGAAAGTGGCTTGATTATGACTGTGAGGTTAATTCTCAGTGGAGTCTTAGTCCCATTGAAGGAACAGATCTGCATCTCTGAAGTCTTCCTAGTTTTATTGCTCCTGCTTGACAGCAAGTGGAAACAATAACCGGAGAGGAAACTCATGTAGCTTTTGCAACCTCACTTTTGCTTACATTACTGCAACATACCTCACATGACAGTGCCCATAAAAGTGACTTGAAAGCTGTATACAACCCCAATTGCAAGGCTCAACATGGAGCAGTAGATTTCATAGCATTACACCAAAGCTCTGTAGCTGCATTGATTGTTGATAAGCTGGCAAACCCAGTTCAAGGTACTGGTTTTAGGATCTTTTTTCTTACCCACTCTGGTCATCTATTTACTTCAGGAGACTGGAAACCCTTCCTACTCATCCTGTAGTCTTTTGGTGACTTCCCCCATGCTGTGGAACACCTTGGCCACTGGGCTATGGTGCTTTCACTTTGCTCAACTTTCTCAAACAGTAAAAACTGTTCTGATGGGCTGACATTTTACGTTGTCTTTGGTATTTAATTTTGTGATTTTCTTAACTGCTTGTAGTTATGCTGTATGGAAAACTGTCATGAATATGTTGAAAGAGGATGATTTATAGATATACATGTAAATAATTAAATGCTAACTAGTATTTCTGATTGTGACATAAGACTTATTTTCTTCAATAAAATTAACTACTGAAAACTTAACTTTAGAAAATTTTCTACCTCTGACGGTTGAATATGGGCCAGGAATTTAGTATAGACTCTCTCCAGTATTTACTAAGGTAATCATTTCAGGTAATAAAAACATTATTAAAATAAAGAATTGAGATGTGTTTGCTGTTTAATTATTCCCTGTGATGGGTGATTTATATATAAATATATATGTATCCTTGAACTGAACTTTGAAAATTTGAATGCCTTTTAGGTTTTCATACCTGGCAATCCAACAGAATGTGGCATTTGCCTATGGATATGCTCGCTAATAAACTATTGCAAAAGTTGCCATTGAGAGGCAGCAACGAGCCTTTTAAAGAACATATTCAAAAATCCACCTATAATTGCAAAACAAATGAGAATAAGCCCCTTTTATTGTCAATAAATTGTCTTAGATTTAAAAGAACTGTTATTACCAAGTGGCTATATTTGTTTTGTGAGCTGCTCAGGAGTGAATGGTCCTCTGAAATGGAATTTTCTTTGGACAAAATTGAACTATATTACTGAGAGCAATAATGAAATTAGCTCATGCTAAAACATTAGTTCTAGAGGTTAAAACATTGATTTGGCATTCAAGTACAGGGATTTTTAAAAGCCAAGAAAATATTTCTCTTACGTTTCATTTAATTCCACCTTGTTTCAATAGAGAACTCTTCCTATTGTTGAAAACTGGAGGGTTTTTTGTTTTATTGTCAATTTTTTTGGCATTGATGGGTAAAATAACTAACTTATTTTATTTATATTTTATTTATTGCATTTATTTGTTTCTTAAAAAGGCTGTGATGCACCCTCTTCTGAAAGGACTATTGCTCAACTCAATGAAGCTAAACAGTTTTTGTCCAGTTTCCAATATTCCCTTATTAGGGAAGATTGTGGAGAAAATGGTTGCATGGCAGCTGCAGAGGATTTTAGATGAAGTGAATAATCTAGATCAGGGGTCCCCAACCCCTGATGGACTGGCACCGGGCCAGAAACCAGGCCACGCAAACAAGCGAAGCCTGATCTGCGGGATGCAGGCAGCATACAAAACCACGCCCCTCCAGTCCACAGAAAAACCTCTGTCCATGGAACTCAGTGGTGGGTTTCTGCAGGCTCGCACCTACTCGCGAGAGCCAGTTGGTGAAATTTAGAGAACCGGTGAGAGGGGGTTCCACCGGCGTACCTGGAAGTAAATCTGGCCCGCCGCTGCCAGTGACCCAACGGGAAGGAAAGGAAAGGAAAGGGAAGGAAGGAAGGAAGAATTTATCATCACAATTGAGTCCAAAATTTTGGTTGCTAAGCAAGAGCGTTGTTAAATGAGTTTCACCACATTTTAAAAGATGGCCACTCCCACCCTGTCACATTACTGCCAAGCCACGCCCACAAAATAGGCCACACCTACAGAGTAGGTTCTAAAAAAATTTGAAACCCACCACTGATGGAACTGGTCTCTGTTGCCCAAAAGTTTGGGGACCGCTGATCTAGATTCTTTCAGCCAGGGTTTACAGTTGAGGTTCCCCTTAGAAATTAGAGCGGCCCCAACCCTATTGGCCTTTTGCAAATCTTTAAAAATATATGTACAAAGCTCTGGGACTCAGAATGTATTAAAGGCCCTGTCACTTGGTTTTACTATTAATTGATTAATCACCATAGCATTGTATTTCAATGGACTTGTTTTGGCTAAACATAACATGGTTCATTTGATGAATTCAGCCAGTGTGGTTATTTTTAAGCTTTTGTGATTAGTAGAAATGGAACCTTTGATACACCTCTGAAATATTTTCAACCTGACTTTTGTTATGAAACAATGTCTGTGCTGGAATAGATTATTATAATTATTGTTCTCCCTGGCATTAAAATCAATCGCATGAAAAGCTAATGCCACATTTCAGCTCTGACAGTAAATGATGCTAAATTATCAGGTATTATTTCAAAGTCTTTTTGATGAAAGTCATATTAATTAAAGTATATGGGCAGCTATTTTTAAATTTTAATTAATTATTTGTACGCTGCTTCTGATGTACATTTTTATATGTGGGGGAGTGATACATTCAAAGTGAGAAATGGGAATAACATTTTTCAGTCATGATCCATAATATACATTTTTTTAAAAATATATTTGAATAATTTCTTACTACATGGGAATGGGTTGCTAAATAATTGATTTTTTAAAAAAAATCATTTTCTGATATTGTGGAAGGCGCAAAGTAAGAGATTTACTACAGATAATTGTATTTGTCATCACACAAATAAGATGAATGAGAAAATATGTTTGCTGAAACAGAGAAGATGATAAATTTTGCACAGATCATACAGTGGTTTAAATCACTTTCTTACTTTAGTTCCCTCCATGAATTTGGAATACAGTAAAGATAGTCCTTAACTTACAACCAAAATTGAGCCCAAAATTTCTGTTGTTAAGTGAGACATTTGTTAAGGGAGTTTTGCCCCATTCTTGCCACAGTTGTTATGTGAAGGTGACTTCTCCATTGACTTTGCTTATCAGAAGATCGCAAAAGATGATCACATGCCCCAAGATAACGCAATGGTCATAAATATTCAATGCTAATTTTGATCACATGACCCTGGGGATGCTGTAAGAGTTGTATAAAAAACGGTCATAAGTCACTTTTTTCAGTGCATTGTAATTTTGAACGGTCACTATGGGAACTGTTGTTTAAAAATGTCACTGGCTCCCTGTGTCCTTCAGAGCATCATCATGTTGATCAGTGTAACACAAGGGATCTAGAGCAGGAGTCTCCAACCTTTGGAACTTTAAGTCTGAAGGACTCCAGCTCCCAGAATTCTCCAGCCAGCTTTGCTGAGCTGAAGTCCTTCAGACTTAAAGAGGACCCATCCTCATGAGAGACCTTGTTCTGATGATGAAATGAAACAGGGAGAGACTTTAAAAATGTCACTGGCTCCCTGTGTCCTTCAAAGAAGCATCATTATGTTGATCAGTGTAACACAAGGGATCCAGAGCAGGGGTCTCCAACCTTTGCAACTTGAAGTCTGAAGGACTTCAGCTCCCAGAATTTTCCAGCCAGCTTTGCTTCCTTCAGACTTAAAGTTGCAAAGGTTGGAGACCCCTGATCTAGAGCCCACCCATCCTCATGAGAGACCTTGTTCTGATGATGAAATGAAACAGGGAGAGACTTGTTTTCTCATTCATTCACCTGGGTTTAACTTGTTGCTGTTTTCTTTTTTTAAATATGATTTTGTTAAAGTTCAAAACCATAAAAAACAAACAAGCAAGAAAAAAGTACAGTTTATCATTAAATCCACAAATTCTAAAATGTCTAGGAAAAAGGTAAAAAGAGAAAAGATTTATGATATTAAGTGCTTGGCTTGGAAACTATCTGAATTAAACAAATTGAATTCATAAAATCTTGTGTCACTGCTACTGTCAAGGAAGTGCTGTATATTGAAGTCCAAAGAGCTTCAGTATAACCTCCATTCACCCTTTTTTTCCCAACCAATTATAACAAAAAGCTTGAGATCAATTTTCCATATATTTTTCTTCCATTCTAGCATTTTCTCACAAGCACAGGGCCCACCTTTTTTTTTTTTTTGATCAGCCAAATAGTTATCCATTGCTTGTGACAGGAATTGACTGAGTGGCTTGTTACCTGTGCCTGACATCATGAGAGAGAGTGACTTACTCAAAGTTATTTAGCTGGCTTTCATGCCTAAGGGGTACTAGAACTCACAATCTCCTGGTTTCTAGTGTTACAATACAATACAATAGCAGAGTTGGAAGGGACCTTGTAGGTCTTCTAGTCCAACCCCCTGCGTGGGCAGGAACCTTATACCATTTCAGACAAATGGCTATCTAACATCTTTTTAAAGACTTCCAGGGTTGGGGCATTCACAACTTCTGGAGGCAAGCTGTTCCAGAGGTTAATTGTTCTAACTGTCAGGAAATTTCTCCTTAGTTCTAAGTTGCTTCTCTCCTTGATTAGTTTCCACCCATTGCTTCTTGTCCTGCCCCCAGGTGCCTTGGAGCAGGGGTCCCCAACCCCCGGGCCGCGGACCGGTGCCGGTCCGTGGCTGGATAGGAGCCGGGCCGCAGAGGAGGAGGAGGGAGAGCGCGCGGGAGAGTGCAGGCGGGGCTTTTCGCGCGGTTAGGGTGAGCCTCTTCCTCCACCTTTGTCGACGGTGGGACTCCTGCGCGCCGCAGCAAAACAGCCCGCGGATTCCCTTCCTCCCTGCCCCCCAGAGCTTCCCCAACCGGCATGCCACCCACTCGTCTTTTTCCAGGAGCTGCGGAGGTTCCTCCCCCCCACCCCCACCCCACGGAGCCTTCTCAGCTCCGGGAAGGAGCCTGACGAGCGCACGAGGGACGAAGCGCGGCAGCGGCCGCCCAGACGGGGCAGGCTAAGGCTAGTGAGCGAGTCGAGCTGAGGAGACTCCGCGGTGGGGGGAGGGACGGGGGGGGGGGACGGGACGACGACAGACTGACAGAGAGAGGCATAGACACAGAGAGAGACAGGGTGGGAGGGAATCAGAGAGAGTCACACACACACACACACACAGAGGGAGGGAGGGAGAGAAAGATAGACAGAGACACATAATGAGTGATTAAGTGCCTGAATGCGAGACAGACAGACACACACACACACACACACAGTGACAGAGATGGGAGGACGAAGGAGAGAGAGACAGAAAGAGAAAGAGAAAGAAAGAAAAAGAAAGTGGGAGAGAGAGAGAAAGTAAGAGAGAGAGAAAGAAAGACAAACAGAGAAAAAGAGAAAGAGACAAAGGAAAGAAAGAGAAAAAGAAAGAAAAAGAGAGGGAAAGAAAGAAAAAGAGACAGAAAGAAAGAAAAAAAGAGAGGGAGAGAGAAAGAAAGAGAGAGAGAGAAAGACAGAAGGAAGGAAAGAGAGAGAGAGAGAGAGAGAACTTATGACCACAATTGAGCCCAAAAGTTTGGTTGCTAACCAAGACCATTGTTAAGTGAGTTTCACATTTTCCAAATTGGCCACGCCCACCCAGTCACATGACTGCTGAGCCACTCAGCCGGTCCGCAGAGTTTTCTTTAAAATGAAACCGGTCCCTGGTGCAAAAAAGGTTGGGGACCCCTGCCTTGGAGAATAGTTTGACTCCCTCTTCTTTGTGGCACCTCTGAGATATCGGAACACTGCTATCATGTCTCCCCTGGTCCTTCTCTTCATCAAACTAGACATACCCAGCTCCTGCAACCGTTCTTCATATGTTTTAGTCTCCAGTCCCCTAATCATCTTGGTTGCTCTTCTCTGCACTCTTTCCAGAGTCTCCACGTCTTTTCTACATCGTGGCGACCAAAACTGTATGCAGTATTCCAAGTGTGGCCTTACCAAGGCACTATACAGTGGCATTAATACTTCACGTGATCTAGATTCTATCCCTCTGTTTATGCAGCCTAGAACTGCGTTGGCTTTTTTGGCAGCTGCTGCACACTGCTGGCTCATATTTAAATGGTTGTCCACTAGGATTCCAAGATCCCTCTCACAGTTGCTACTATTGAGCAAGGTACCACCTATACTGTACCTGTGCATTTTGGTTTTTTTGCCTAAATGTAGAACCTTTCTTTTTTCACAATTGAATTTCATTTTATTAGATAGTTTGTCAAGATCTTTCTGTATCTTAACTACTACTAGACCAAAGTGGCTCTCTCAGTTTTACATACATAATATATGTGCATTGCAAAAAGCACATTGGTATCACTGGGTTTTTTTTTTAAATGTACAACTTCATATTTTGATGGGAGAGGTGCATTTCCTGTTGCCTCTGGACATGGTTTATAACATGGTGACATCACAGAAGTGGTGTAAGAGCTGTAAGAATAGTCTTGGAAGACAAGAGGAAGAGCCACTGCCTGAAAAGCAGACAGACAAGAGATTTATCAGCCCGTAGAAGGAAAATGGATGGAGAAAAAGCATCCTTCATCACAAGTATCAACAAATTTAGTAACTTGGCACCCTCTTTAAAGTTAGAAATATATATTCATCTCATATCTCATATCTTATCTATAAACAAATCCTTAGAAGTATTTTCTAATTTCATTCTTCAAACAGTTCCTTCACTATTTTCATTATTATATAGTATTATTTTACAACAGTTTAGAGGCTTGTAAATCTTTACCTAAAATTTTTAGTGCTCTCTAGGATCCATGAAATTGCTTACCTTAGTTTTGTCTTGTAAAAACCAGATAGGATCTATTTCCCATGAGGAGCTGTGTGTACTTTGTAATTAATCCTAATATTCTGTTGTAAATTGTTGCAATATTCCAGTTTTATTTGGACCCTTAGTCCGTTTATAACTTTATGAGATCAAATTCCTCAGCTTTTTACTATTTATTTCACATTCTTTAAATTTTTAAGTTTATGACACAAATTTTCTTTTATCCAGGATTGAAGGCAGGCTTATCCAACATTTTCAAACTTGTTTTTCTGAAAGTCAGGTGAGGTTTGTGAATTTTAAAAATCTCCACCGTGGTTGCAAGAAAGTTACTAACCCTCTTGTTTTCCTGGTACTCAAATCCTTGGAAGATTCCTGCTCTACAATCTCTTTGTGAGGAGCAGCTCTGGAGAGCTCTGGGCAATCTCCTGTCATCTTATCTGGAGAGGTTCCAGTTCACCTATTCCTTGATCTTTGCTGTGGTTGTTGGACAGAGCAATCTTCAGTCTGACATACCTGCGCTGGAAGTTGTTTGAATGAAGTTTGATAACATCAATAACAGCGTCTTGCTGGACACATTAGGGTTAGGATTAAGGTTAAGGTCGGAGTTGGAGGTGATTTAAGTGGTTTATCTCCTATATGAATGTATGATACCAGTCAGTAAGCAGGAGAGAAGAGCCCATGGCTGTCCTATTGCATGTCGAGGTGAAACTACTAGAAGAGGCCATATGCCATGTTGGGCATGAGATATTTCAGTATTTTGTCATATTCAATTACACATCATCATCCCATGCAAGGCCATGGTGCTGATGGAAGATTTTTAATGGAGTTGTTGTTTGTTGATGAGTGATCTGATTAGATCTTGCACCTTCCATTGACTCAGGATAGGTTTGTCCTCCTCTTGAAAATTCAGGTATACAAATTAAGGGACCTTCTGGCCTCAGAATTACTATTTGCAACAGTGATTCATGTTTCATCAACTATTATACTACCACAGCAAAGTTTACATGAAAATGTCATTAAAGATGACTCAGAAACTCCAATTGATCTAAATTGTAGCAACCCAGCTATTGGCTGGAAGAAATAAATTCAGTAGAGTGGCACTTGTGTTGAAGAAATTTCATTGGTGATCGGTAGGAATCTATGCTCAGTTTAACTTAAAAAGCCCTAAATGTATCTGCAATGCCGTCTTCCCAGAGTTACTATGCATTGTGTGTTCATCCTGGGAGAAACTGTCTCACATCACCACCCATGTAAGGCTAAGCTGGAGGCATGCCTTCTGAGTGGTAGGTCCCATATTATAGAACACCTTGCCTGCTGAAGTGAGGGAAGCCCCCACCATACTTGCATTTCCCAAAGCATTATTCCAACAACTTTTGGGGTCATATAGTGGTCTTGGATTGCTTTTCTAATTGCGTCTATTTTGGTATCTTTTTTGTATGAAAAAATAGAGTATTATAGAAGTGGTATAGAAAGAAATAACAACAGAGAAACCAATGACTTAGTTCATACATAATTAGCATGTACATAATAGATTCTAAATTGCAATATAACTTATCACATGAATCCAAAATTCAGCATGTTGGTCCTTCAAGAGTGACTTGTTTGTGGAATTATATATGTTTTCATATGTAGGATTCTTGTTATGATATGGTTATATCTTTTGCCTAGCGTTTTGCTTGGTATGTTATACATAAATGAATGATAGCTTTTATGGGATTTTAACATCTTATTCAAACAAAACAAAAGAACTCAATTCAGTCCAAATATAGATACACACAAAGATTAAATCTTTAGATTCCTAGGAGTTTTAGAACAATCTGGCATGACACTGTTTGGCTTTCCCCCTCTGCCCCCTTATATTTTCCATGTGAAAAATCAGTAGAACAGATAATAGCATTTTTTGTCCCGTGAGGGAAAGGCAATTTAAAAGACTTTAAATAGTTGTGCTGTTAAACATTTGTTTCCTAATATGGAAAGTTATTCTTGGCTTCATTGTCATATCTTTTTAATGTTTTGACTTCTTGAAGAAAAAGAAACCATCTATCATTTTAAAAGATATGGCAAGTTGATATGTGCATTGTTTCCTAGACTAGGTTTTGATACTTCTGGCCTGGCAAGAGGTGGAAAAAAATCAGTGTAGGCACAGAATTAAAGTGGAAACAACAGGTGATAGCTTCTTGAAAGAAGAAGTATTCACAGTACATGTTTATAGAAAGGAACTGACCCATTAGAAAATTCTTCATCTCAAAGACCTTCTTGGCCATACAATGTGACAAAATTGTTTTAGAATTTCCATTTAATTTCTTCTTTGACTAGGCTCATTAAAGCAACCTTATCACAGTTATGCTTTTAAAGAAATCAGTGGCAATAGATCTTGTAAAATCGATCATGGTTAAAATCTTAAGATGTCTAGAAAAATAGCATATGACCATCAAATACTTACAAACTGCAGGTAAACAACTATTCTGTTTCCCCGAAAATAAGACCTCCCGGATAATATTGCAACACAGCAGCAGCCATGATGTGATGACACTTGCTGCCTCCTACACACCTCAAAAATAATAAGACCTCCCTGAAAATAAGGCCAAATGATTATTTTGGGGGTCGAAAGAAAACAAGACCCTGTCTTATTTTTTGGGAAACACAGTATTAGTTCTACTTTTCTTCCAGTGTCTGTCTGGCACTGGTGTAAACACAGGGGTGGGCTGCTGGGGTTTGGAAGAACCTCTAGCTAAGATTCTGTGCAGTTTGGAAAATCCCCAAATCCCACTCCTGGCTGGCCCTGACCATCCCACACCTCCCAGGAGTCCCCACGCAGCCCATTTTGGATGCAGGTAAGTTCAGGGTGTATGGGTAGACTCGGGGAGGGCAAAAAATGGCCTTACCGGAAGTTCCAGCCTCCAGAGGGCCTCCGGAGCATGGGGAGGCCATTTTCACCTCCCTGAGACTCAAGGAATGCCTCTGGAGCCCAGGGAAGGCAAAAATGCCCCCCATGCCATAGTGCAGGAGGCCAACTAGGCCATGCCCACCATGGCCACGTCCACCCAGCAACTAGGCAGAGAACCCCTTGCTAGAAACCACATGGATTCTTAGAATATAGAATAATAGAGTTGGAGAAGATCTTGAAGGTTCTTTAGTCCAACCCCCTGCTTAGGCAGGAAACCCTACACCAATTCAGACAAATGGTTATCCAACATCTTAAAAACTTCCAATGTTGGAGCTTTCACAACATTCTGAAGTTGCTTCTCTTCTTGATTTGTTCCCACCCATTGCTTCTTGTCCTGCTCTTGGGTGCTTTGGAGAATAGCTTTACTCCCTCTTCTTTGTGGCAGCCCCTGAGATATTGGAACACTACTATCGTACCTTGGTCCTGCAACCGTTCTTCATATGTTTTAGCCTCCAGTCCCCTAATCATCTTTGTTGCTCTTCTCTGCACTCTTTCTGGAGTCTCAACATCTTTTTTACATCGTGGTGACAAAAGTTGAATGCAGTATTCCAAGTGTGACCTGCTCCCTCTTGCATATGAAAGTGCGGGAGGACCCCTTGCAGGGTAAAGCTGAGGATTTTGTACAATACCTGCAAGAAAAAAACGCTCAGGATTCGGGAAGGGCTGGGTGCGGGGGTTGGGGTGATGGGGTTGGGTCTTGAGAACGTTATCTGGGAGGAGTTTGACCCTGTGATTCCCGAGGACGTAGACAGGATTTTGGGTAGGCTTAGCACTGCCATATGTTTATTGGACCCGTGTCCCTCCTGGTTGGTACTGGCCACCCAGGAGGTTACATGAGGCTGGCTCTTCCCCACTGCTTTGAAAGAGGCGGTGGTGAGGCCCCTCCTCAAGAAACCTTCCCTGGACCCGGTGCTTTTGGCAAACTATTGTGCAGTCTCCAACCTTCGTTTTGTGGCGAAGGTTGTTGAGAGTGTGGTGGTGCAACAGCTTCCCAAGTACTCGGATGAAGCTGTCTATCTTGATACGTACCAGTCAGGTTTCAGGCCTGTGTACAGCACGGAAACGGCATTGGTCGCATTGGTTGATGATCTCTAGAGGGCTCAGGACAGGGGTTGTTCCTCTGTCCTGGTCCTATTAGACCTCTCAGCGGCTTTTGATACCATCGACCATGGTATCATGTTGTGTTAGTTGGAGGGGTTGGGGGGGGTACTGTACTTCAGCGGTTCTCATTCTTCCTCTCTGACCATTTGCAGTTTGTGTTGGCAGGGGGGCAGAGGCCATCCTCAAGGTGCCTCACTTGTGGAGTACCCCAGGGGTCGGTCCTCTCACCCCTTCTGTTCAACATTTATGTGAAGCCACTGGGCGAGATCATCCGGGGTTTTGGGGTAAAGTTCCATCAGTATGCTGATGATACGCAGGTGTACGTTTCATCCCCAGACCAACCCAATGTTGCCCTTGACGTGATGTCCCAGTGCCTGGAGTCCGTGCGGATCTGGATGGGGAAGAACAGGCTCAGGCTCAACCCCTCCAATGCCAAATGGCTGTGGTTCCTGGAGTCCCGCTACAGTCAGCTGGTTCCATCGCTGGCTATGGGGGGTGAGACCTTAGCCCCCACAGGAAGGGGTCGCAAGTTGGGTGTCCTCCTGGATGCATGGCTGTCCCTGGAAGATCATATGACGGCTGTCGCCAGGGGGACTTTTTATCAGGTTCGCCTGATTTACCAGTTGCGTCCCTTTCTGGATCGGGATGCCCTGCACACAGTCACTCATGTCCTCATCTCTTCCTGTCTGGACTACTGTAATGCTCTCTACATGGGGCTTCCCTTGAAGAGCACCCAGAGGCTCCAACTGGTCCAGAATGTGGCCGCGCGGGTAATTATGGGGGTGACGCGACGCTCCCATGTAACACTTCTCCTGTGCGAGCTACACTGGCTTCCGGTGGTCTTCTGGGTGCGATTCAAGGTGTTGGTTACTATCTTTAAAGCGCTCCATGACTTAGGACCTTAGGAGCTCTTAAAACTTTTCTTTTTCAACAAGCCGGGCTGGCGTAAATACAAATTTTATTGTTGTTGGTTATTGTCTGTTGGTTTTTTAACTTTTATTATGGGCCAAATTATTTAATATGTTTTTAAATTGTTTTAACTTTGTATATCTGTGTTTTATTTTGGCTGTTCACCGCCCTGAGTCCCTCGGGAGTAGGGCGCTATAAAAATATGAATAAATAAAATAAAATAAAGTGGTATTAACATTTCACGTGATCTTGATTCGATCCCTCTGTTTATGCAGCCTAAATCTGTGTTGGCTTTTTTGGCAGCTGGTGCACACGTCTGGCTCATATTTAAATGGTTGTCCACTAGGACTCCAAGATCCCTGTCACAGTTACTACTATTGAGCAAGGTACCACCTATACTGTACCTGTGCATTTTGTTTTTCTTGCCTAAATCTAGAACCTTACTTTTACTAAAAGAATCTTATGGAATCTTTTCACTGAAAAGATTCTGGTTGTTGCAAAAGCGATACGACTTTGACTTAACTTGGTACACTGAACAGATGTCTTTGCACATTCACTGCATTTAATTATGCCTTTCCTAATGTTTTTCCAATACTTTTTACAGCATTTCAGCAAGAATAACAGTTTTATTACCAAATATTATTCTGGATGATACCGTAGGTTTTTCTGTCATCTAAAGAATAGATTAAGTGAAATAGAATAATATTATAGAATAGAATTATGATGACAAGTCATTTTAAAAAAGCTATTGCCCATAGAAGTGGGTCCAAAGCAGTAATTTAATATACAACTTGAAAAACACCAATTGGAAGTAGACAGTGAAGCTAGAAATTTCAATTTGTTTTACAGTTTGATGTCCAGCTCACTGATAAGAACTTAGAAGTGGTTCCCAGACACTCAGCTTATCATAACTTGTGAAAAATCTTGGGCTCAAACTTGACTCCAAGGTCTCAGACAAGATACAGCATGATTATTATAAAAAACAAACAAGCAAAACAAGGCAGACAAGTACAGTATATGCTACTACTAAGTTATTTTGCCTAGATGGCATTGAACATGAAGGTTATGGCTCATGAACAGAAAAGAGATCTTACATTCTTATTGGTACTCAATCTGAAACTTAATTTTATCAGAGGAAGCAATGGATCATAGTCTGTATAAAAGTGGAAGGTTTTCAAACCATAAAGATACTTTGAAAACCATCCACATGTCTATATTACTGCAAGATATTCTTTTCCATTTTTGGTAGGCCATAATTTGTGGACCCATGAGTGTTGTACAGCAGTTAAACTATTGGTATAGCCCTTACTTCCTACATGGGGCTTCCCTTGAGGTGCACTCGAAAGCTACAGCTAGTCCAAAACGCAGCCACGCGGGTGATTACAGGAGCCACTAGATGCTCCCACATAACACCGATCCT
This sequence comes from Rhabdophis nuchalis, assembly GCA_039707465.1. Classification (NCBI taxonomy): domain Eukaryota; kingdom Metazoa; phylum Chordata; class Lepidosauria; order Squamata; family Natricidae; genus Rhabdophis; species Rhabdophis nuchalis. The sequence goes on along the minus strand of CM077643.1, from coordinate 58,784,964 downwards.
GCGCGAGCTGCATTGGCTTCCTGTGGTCTTTCGAGTGCGCTTCAAGGTTCTGACAACTATCTTTAAAACGCTCCATGGCTCGGGGCCTAGTTATATGCGAGACTGCCTCCTGCCCCATACATCCCTTAGACCGATACGCTCCCACAGAGAGGGCCTTCTCAGGGTGCCGTCGGCCGGACAATGCCGGCTGGCGACACCCAGGGGAAGAGCCTTCTCTGTGGCGGGGCCAGCCCTCTGGAATGACCTACCCCCTGAATTATGTACCATCACCGACCTCCGCCTCTTCCGCCAATGTCTCAAGACATATTTGTTTCAACAAGCCGGCCTAGCCTAACCTCCCATGGGGACTTTTAGGTAGTTTTTAAATTGGGTTTTTAAAATTTGGTTTTAGCGCAGGATAGGTTTATTTAATAGTCTTTTAAATTATATTTATTGTATTTTGTATGTTTTTAAATTTCCTGTGCGCCGCCCTGGGTCCTCTGTGGAGAAGGGCGGGATATAAATTTAAATAATAAATAATAAATAAATAAATTACTTGTTATTAAATTTCAAAGAAATAGATTTATTTTTTTTCATTAGGAATATTTTGTATCTGTAATAAGCTTTACTTATCTGCCATGGCCCTTTGTCTTTGACTTCCCTGAGTGAGTACTGGAAGTTCTAAACAGCTTTTTATTGCTGTGTATAAAACTAGCACTTTAATTTCCTGAATTAAATCTTTCCATTGGTTAGTATTAAGGCAAATTATAACTGATCCTCTGCAGGGGGGAAAAATCAGCAAATTAATTCAGGAATTTTTGGAAGGGCCAATAGCTGACAGAGTGTTTCTTCCAATAAACGTTAGGTACAGTCTTCAATGACTGTTATTTTTATTCTTCTCTTAAAGTTCTACAAATTGTTTTTGGAAACAGCACATCATTCACATTATCTCCTGAGTGAAGTGAGCAACAGATCACCTCAACCACAATACTGTACTGCTATTATTTGTTGATTATTTTAGCTCAAATTGTTTTCATATCAACACAGGAATTAAATTGGATATCTGATTGGAAGTTAATACTACTTATGTGTAAGATGCAATGGGCATGAATTTGGTCTGGCCTGATGTGCTATGGTCCTGGGGTCGTGAAGAGTCAGACACAACTTAGCAACTGAACAACAACAATATGAAAGACGGGGGTTTTTTCAACTGTTATATTCCAGTTTCAGGACTGATTCTACAAAGACCCCTTGGTATTATCAGTTCTTTGTGCTGGTGGGAGTAGCCCTCATAACTCATTTCCACTTCTGTATACACACAGAGGTTGCTATTTGAGGTCTTTATATCATTTTTTTTCTTTCCAACTTCCATAAAATTCAATTTAGAGTCATGCTAAAAAAACTCATTATGTATGAATATAGTAGTTTATTTGATTTATATACCGCACCCTTTCCCAAAAGGGACTCGGGGCGGTGCACAGGCAATTAAAAAAACACATATAAACAACAATATACAAAATATAAAACCAAATTAAATTAATATCCTCTGCTAAAAATTTAAATACATTAAAACAATATCCCTAAAACCAATTTAAAACAATTTTACTGCAGACTGTGGGCTAGGTGATGTAAGATATTGTACTAATCTTGTGAGATGCAGCCCATTTTGTGTCATAGGCCACCATCTAGGTAACTTTGACTTTGCTTTCAGATACTAGATCTCTGCCACTTGCATAGAATAGAATAGAATTTTTTATTGGCCAAGTGTGATTGGACACACAAGGAATTTGTCTTTGGTGCCTATGCTCCCAGTGTACAAAAAAGAAAAGATACATTCATCACAAATCATAAGGCACAACACTTAATGATAGCCATAGGGTACAAATAAACAATCAAATCATATTAGGAAACAATCAATAGCCATTCACTTCAAAATTCTTCTGGATAGGGAACATATGGGGGATCACTAACAGAAATCGTAGGATCTTAATCTTTCTTCATAAATTTTCAAAGACCACAGTGATACAGTTGTAACTGTTCTTTGCAACAGTTTGCATCTTTTGTCTTCACATGTATTACAAGAAAGGGATAATTTTCCATTGAAATTGTGATGCTTTCATGAATTATAAACTTGCTGCTGCAGACATAAACTTCATGAATTGATAGATTTGGTGATGTTCGTTTGTTTTGATTTACTCTAACAGTAAGTCAACAAACTTCTAATTTATCAATTTTAGTGCCAATTTAAATTCAGTTACAGGATTCTAGGTAATTTTATTTCTGGAGTCCATATCAAATGATAATTATAGCATTTATTCCTTAAAGCACCAGGAATAAGAAATAATTAGAAGTATACTAAAATAGCACTGGAAGAGAATATGTAATAATACACTTAGCCAATGAGTCAAAATCAGCAAAATTGTTTGTAAGCAGAATTTATGTAATGTTTAAATATCACCAGTTCATGAAGTGTGTGTGTGTGCATACACATGCATCCTGGATGTATTATTACATGATAACAATGAATTAAATAATGAAATATTACCTGAGATCTCACAATTAAATTTGATGATGTTTTAGAATCAACTATTAAATATTCCATTGCTTTGATGTATTTTTTTCACCATACATCTTTATGGTGTGTGTGTGTGTGTGTGTGTGTGTGTGTGTTTGAGATATATACGTAGATACACACACATACATCATATGTATGTATGTATGTGTATGTATACACACACACACACACACATGAATGTATGTATGAATAAATGGATGGATGGATAGATGGAAAATGTATCTCTGGCCCTTAATCCCACACTCTTCATAATCTTCTTGCACAAAAACATAAATTGTGCAAATAGAGAATACAAAAAGGCATATTTAATATTTAGTATTAAAATATTTCAGAAACTTTCGAACAGTTAATCCAGTTTATAGGCAAAGACATTGTATATAGTTAAGATAATTTTCCACAAATTAAAAATACTACACCCAAATAATGTTAAATATGACAGAATTATTTATTATAATGTGTTCAGGAGCGCAGTAATTAAACAAAATAATTACATGGAAACTTGAAGGTTTACTTCTCTAAAACATAGTCTATATGTCACACATTTATAACAAACCATGCAATCTGATCAAATGCCAGTCAGTTTCCATGTTCCCATATTAGCTTTCATTTTCAAAGTTTTTATTTTCACTTTTGAGATTGTAATCAAAAATTACATCAGTCCCACTAGGCAGACCATATTAGGAATCAACGTCATTTATTGATAGAGGCTATAATAATAGAATCTTGGAAGTCTGACTGTGTTGTACCTCCTTCCCTTGTTATTCTCATCTGATTTAGGGAGGTGGCTATCTGAGCCTCTTTTACATATTTTCTAACATATGTTTTCTTCATCATCATTTTGAAAACAGAGCTTACATATCTCTGTCAAAATCATCTTCCTTACTCTCTACAGTTTTAAATATACCAGAAGAATGGAATAGCAATAGCACTTAGACTTATATACTGGTCCATACTGCTTTACAGCCCTCTCTAAGCAGTTTACAGAGTCAGCATGTTACCCCCAACAATCTGGGTTCTCATTTTACTGACTTTGGAAAGAGGTCTGCTAGAAGGCTGTGCCAACCTTCAGTCTGAATCCAGTGAAGTCTCTCTTCACTATAATGCGAATTCACTATTCATGCTATAAAGGGACACAGTGGCTCAGTTGCTAAGACGTAGAGTTTGTCGATCAGAAAGGTTGGCAGTTCGGCGGTTCAATTTCCTAGCACTGCATAACGGAGTGAGCTCCCATTACTTGTCCCAGCTTCTGACAACCTAGCAGTTCGAAAGCATGTTAAAATGCAAGTAGAAAAATAGAAACCTCCTTGGGTGGGAAGGTAATGGCATTTCATGCACCTTGACATTTAGTCATGCCGGCCACATGACCATGGAGACGTCTTTGGGCAGCGCGGGCTCTTCGGCTTTGAAAGGGAGATGGGCACCACCACCACTAGAGTCAGAACGATTAGCACATATGTGTGAGGGGAACCTTTACCTTTACCTGTTCATGCTATGACATGCTTTAATAATAATGAATGCTGACAAATTATAGTTATATTTTGTAAATGATTGACATTACTTAACCTTGAGTCCAGGATTGCTCTTGATCTCGCTGTGAAAATGTGCAATTGAAATTAAAATATAAATGTATGGAATGTTCATGTATTTGAGCTCTACAATAGGCTGCTTGAATTATTTGATAAGATCAAATTTCTTCTAACGTGCTTTGTACAGTTTTCCTATAACTAAAACTGAAATTAATTTGACCTATCAAATTAACCTGGGAAAAATCACTATATATATATATATATATTTTAAAGCCCAATTTTAATTATATTTTATCTATTTTGTCCCTTTTGGGCAAGAAGGCAGGATGGTGATGATTATTGATGATGATGGTGGTGGTGGTGATGATGATGATGATGATGATGGAGGGGTGGAATTGTTTTCACAGGGAGTTAAAATTTGATGAGTCTTTTTTTGTAGCAAACAGTATGTAACTATCTGAGATACTATCCTGTAGCAACAATTAGGTAAAAAAATAGTAAATTGTGTGGGATTTGTTATTAATTGACAAAAAAATCTTGGTCATCCTGGAATACCTACTGTTTTCTTTGTTGTGCAACTAGAGTTGTGCTATTCCATTTCAGATTGGAAAATGTCATAAGAGTAGCTGATAGTCCAAAGAGTATTTATTAATTGCTAAAAATGTCATTAATTCGTTGTATCCAAAAATATCCCTTTGAAAATATTTATAAATCATACAAATTGGAAATTTGTAGTTCCATCACAAATGACTTTATTGCCTAGTGATAAAACTATAGTTCTGCATATATTATTTTGAAGTAAAATAATAATTAAACTGTATTATGCTTACCTGATACAAGTTGAGTCAGACCTGTAAATATGCTGAATATGCAATAGCTGAAAATCTAAGCTGGGAACCATGGGCGTTTTTTTTAAGCTGCAGAGGAATATGATCTTACATGCCAAAACCATTAAGTGAGCCCCAAGAATCTGTTAATTTTGAAAAGTTAGGGAGAAAAATTAAAAGATCAAGCTGAGACATATCTGTATAAAAGCTTTGAATTCTTTGCTCTGCAGCTGACAGTTGTATTAAAGTTCGAGGGGTTCCCAAACTTGGCAACTTTAAGACTTATGGACTTCAACTCCCAGCATAGCTGGCTGGAGAATTCTGGGAGTTGAAGTCCACAAGTCTTAAAGTTGCCAAGTTTGGGAACCCCTGTATTAAACCATCATTCTGCTTTATATTAAACATTCTAATTTGCCTGTGTTGTGTCTGAAAGGGTCTGAAGGTGATGAAGTACAGAGGAAATCACATTGATCATCACTGGCTTCAAAATGGAAGGTGTAATCAGACAATGAAAGCTTTTAAATGTGCATCACATGCATTATTACATGCAAGTAAAAATATTGCCTGCCATTTTGGAGCCAATAACCGTCACTGCAGATGCCATTGGTTGAGTATTTGGAAAACTGATTTGGTGATGAGCCTGGTATGATGACTGAGAACATTGGGAAGGAAAAGATAGAAGAAGAAATTGATGAATGACTAAAAAGAAAAAAGAAATAGATGATTCAGAAGGTAGTTGTTTTAAGCATAGTTAAATGAAAATGTTTATAGACTTACTAAAACATTTTGATGAAAGTGATTTTTTGAAAGAGTCAAAAATAGAACATTTTAGTACATTTAATTAATGTATTATTCTGTTTAATATATCAACCATTTAAATGCAGAGCACACGTTTGGAATTGAAGAAATCCTGCACTTTATCATAAAACAGATCAGTGGCGTAGTGTGGGTTGTCAGCACCCGGGGCAAGGCAAGTAATTTGCACCCCCTAACCCTCCCCCAGATAATCCCTCGCTCCGCTTTCAAACCACAATAAAAGTGGGAAGAGACGGAAAAGTGCGCGCATCGGGGGCGGGGGGGAGCGGGAGGGGACGCCCTGCGCGGGGAGGGGGTGCGGCGCTGGGGGGTCCCGGGGGAAAAGGGTGGGGGCGGAGGGGGATGAGGAGTGGAAGGGGGTGTCTGGCGGGGGGGCGTTCCTCCTCCCCCCTCCTCCTGCTCGGCCAGGGTGTCAATTTGCAGCGGGAGCTCCTCCTCCGCCTCCTCCTCCTTCCCGGCCCCTCGCTCGCATTCTCGACCCTCCCCGGGTGGGCTGAGCAGGGGACCCCTCCGGCCGCCGGAGCTAGCGACTTCCACCCGGGCTCTCTCTGCCGCCTCCGCCCAGGCTTCCCCGTTCGGCGCCGCCTGGCCTTTTCCCGCCTCTCCGCGCTCCCTCGACGCCGCAGGAGGAGCCTCCGCCTCCCTTCCCGCGAGTGTCAAAACTTTGTCGGGGCGGCGGCGGCGGCGGGACGGGGCTGAGGCGGGAGGCCAGCCTGAGGCAGGCGGGGTGCGCGGTGCGAGCGCGCCCCCCCAGATGTTGCGCCCGGTGTGGCCGGCCCCCCCCGCACCCCCCACGCTACGCCTCTGAAACAGATTCAATTCTTAGTATAGCTAGTCGCAAATTTCAACAGCAAAATTATTAAATGCAAATCTGTGTTTTTGGACATATAGTTTTGTGCTCAAATGCCATTTTATATGAAGCTTGGTGCACCATTACATTTTAAAATCAGTAGCTGGTTGCCTGGCTGACATCATTTTGCGGTCTATGTATGTATTATCTTAATTTGATAGTGGGCTAGAATTTTATGGAACACAATATTGGATGAAATGGAGCCTATTTACAGGAACTGATATTTATAAAAATCTGGAATGTTCATTCGTATCTGTATAAGTAAGGATAAATAAAGAATATTTAAGTATTCTTGATGCAAAACCATTTTTTCTCTCTAGTAGAACTTACAAAATTCCTTGGTCAGAACGGTGACAATTAGAAAAATATAAATAAAATTCAAAACTGTATTTTAGATATTTTTTTAGATGAAGTTCAATGAACATTGTCAAAAAATGTGACGGTTGAAACCTTAAACCTTTCAATGGGCCAAATTCTGTTGACTTCAAAGGAAGTCAACAGAATTTGGAAGTGATGGAGATGTTTCATTTTGTAATATGAATATCTTTCAAAGCATCTTTCAAAACTTTTTGGGTACAGTTGGTATTTTGGGAAATATTTCCAAAATGATTTTCTTTTTCTCTTTTTCTGCACATTTCCTTTTTTCTCTTTTTCTGCACATTGTAATACCTTGACTTTTCTAATATCTTGCAAATAAATAGGGTTTCTTTTTACAGACCTGCTCTTTTTTAAAAGCCATGCTTTTAATAATGAATGCTGCTCATGTTTGAAAGTTTGTTCCCCTGATTGTATGTTGTCTGCTGAACTAGAATGTTCCACATTGCTCCTTGTATTGTTGCTAGGCAGACAAGCTTTTGCCTGACGCATATTTCAATTCCTAACACTTTCGACTTCCCTCAGTCAGCGCTGCTTATTTCAGAATGTGACTCTGCTGGTTTGGCCCTTTTCAAATCTCACTAGTTGGTCTGTTCTGATTCTATCGCATTTTAAAACATTTCATTTGGTGAACAGTAAAACATATGTTAAACATTCACAGTTCCTATGCCATAATACAATGATTTGGCTTGCAAACATGGTAAGACAATGTTTTGAACCACATACCCTATTTTATATTACAGTAAAATAGCATGTTATATGAATCTTGCCAATTAATCACACATTTTTGTGATTTTTGATATCCACAGCCTTTAAAAAAATTACATTGGGGGAGGCAGGAACAGAAAGGCGAAGAAGGTCTCACTATAGCTCCAGCCATTTTAATCTTCTCGTGCAGCTTGAACAAATTAATGGAAGATAATGCATGATGTCTGTGGGGTTACCACACATCTGGGATTTCCTGGACAAATCTTTGTTTTAGACGTTGAACTCCCTAGAAAACTAAAAATAGCAAAATATCTGGCATCCCTTCTTTTTGAAGGGCTCGGAGAGCTTTAGAAAGAGCAGGTTCGCTTAGTTGTGAGGGAAAAAACAACACTGTAGTGATATTCTGATTTTGCTTTCTCTGATCTCGAAGGTCATTACTTTGATGCAACAATATGTTGAGAAAAGGAGTGGCTGCTACTGATTGATTCACCTCATGGCCACCAGGGTTTGGATGGCAAGAGTCAAGCCTGGGCTATGTTGAATTATTTCTCAGCTATTCCCCTTAGATACATTGCCTTGAGTTTTGAGTGTGAAAGATGTTCGTTTGACTGCGCTAATACTGTAGTGTGCCAGATTTGCATAGAAGAAATCAGATTTTGCCTTTGCTGAAGCGGGGGGGAGATGTTAGAACAGTCTTCTGTCTAGGTTTGATCTCTACCCTGTTCAGATATTACCTCCCCAGTTTCAGTCCAGCATGAGAGGAATCCAGAGCAGCCATGCCTTGGCTAGGTATGTTGCTGGGGTGGGTTCCGGCTGCTGCTACTGCCAGTTCACTCAGGGATGTGTGTGCTTGATGCCGGCTATGCATGTATGCTCAGTACTAAGAAAAATGCTTCTGTGCATGTGCAGAAGCAAAAAAATATGATGGCGGTGCCACAGCATCACCAAGAGAACTGGTTCAGGGCGTGGCAGGCCAAGTTACTACTTATTCAGCCGAACCGGGCCAAACAGGTAGGAACCCACCTCTGGTATGTTGGAAATAGAAGAGAAGGGACTGTCTTTATACTTATAGTACAACTCTCTGCCGGCTGGGTGAGAGTGGGGACCTTTGCATATATACCTGTATGCTTGTGCTTCCACGGGAACCAAAACTTTATATTATCTTCCAACTCAGGTGGAAGCTGCTGTAGACAGATTACCCCCTTATCCTCTCTCTTCCCTTGCTTTTTGCAAGAGATGGGAGAGTTCAAATATGATAACTCTGTCTGTTATATATTACTTCCAGATTTAGAAACACATCCTTGAATATTAGCTGATGAGGTACAACTGTAGGGATGTCCATATGAGCCATCAATAGCCATCAGATAGTTTACTCCAGAGTGCTGATTTGTGTCTTCCAGCTAAACTCTTGCTAATTTGGCTTCCTGAAAATATTGGATCTGCTAGTTATCAACTGAGATCTCTGACTCCTCTGAATCAATGCTAAATGCTAAATAATTATGAAAATTCCAGACCAATTTATTTAGAAGGTCTCTGGTTATTAAATCCTGATGTATGCACTGGTTCTCAAACATGACCCCACAACTATTGGACTGTAGTTCCTATTCCCCCTAAACATCACTTCCAGTTTCAGAGATGGGTGAAATTGAATCTTCTAGAATTGTTTTGCAACAAAATAAACTATTAGGGTGCTGTGAAGACTGCAACTCTTCAGGGGCTCAGACTAGTTTTTGCAGCCCTATCTGGAGTTGCTTTTCCATGCAGTTGTATGCAGATTTGAAGCATTTTACATAATACGTTAGGTAAGATTTATTGCCCTTTTAAAAAAAATAAAATAAAACAGCTATGATAAAAAATACAAATAAAATCCTATTCCACAGTTTTAGTTTGTGAAACTCCAGTGAATCCTGTTGAAAGGACACCTTCTTTGATTCCACATTTTTCTTTTCTGTGAATAAATGCATTTTTTTTCATTTAAAAAAAAATGCAAGCCTCCCCCTCCCCACTTCCCAACGTAAAACGAGAGATGCTAAGTGTTGTGTGTTTCAGGTTTAGTAAGTATGGCAAGGATTGGCTTGAATAATAAAGATATCAGCCTGTATTATTAGAGTATGCTGCATTAATCAGACTTGCTGGAATGATCACATGGTATTCTATCGCCTTTCCCTGCGAGCTGCTGCTTGTCAGCAGCTGGTTGAGCTGCAGGCTGCAGGCCAATATCTGCAGCCCCTTTTCTTCCAGAATCTTTACAGCCTGCTGCTCTTGGTGATGCCTGTGGCTTGGCCAGCTAAATGTTTCTCCTGAGACTTATCAAGGTTATCTTGCAGACTTCAAGGCCTCTGTCCTATTTCCTAGGCCATGTATGCATTTGAAGAATTCAGGTAGGCTGTGTTTCATACATCAGCATGCTTGGCTTTTTTGTTCCTGGAATATTTCCGCTGGATAATGTCAGACTGCTTTTACGGTTGCAAAAAGCTTCCAAAATGCAAGAGGGATTTTTGCCTTCATCTAAGAATTGCAGCTCTTCCGTACAGTTTGGGAGGTGGGTGTGTCAACGACGAGATGCAGGTAAACAATAGCTAACTGCATGATGAAGTACATAGATGACTAATAGCTTCTTAAGCCTTACTGGAATTTTTGTCACTGCTGCTGCCTGAAGCTGCAAGTGTAATCTAGAGTTATAAAAAGATGGTGTTCTGTCAGGAAAAATAAAAAGCATCTTCGCTATCTTTGGTATATGAGAAATGCTTCTCCCCTGTAAAAGAATGCAGATTATGAGAGTTAAGCAGCAAAATATGCTTGGATCACATATAGGAATAGACTGGGGAGCTTCTGCACCACATACATGTCTGCTTCTTGTGGTTTCAGTGCTGCAGGATTTCATTGATATCACTTAGTAAAAAATAAAATGCTTTAGACACCACTGCAGGGATTTTGTGTAAAATATAAAGTACTGTATATTTAATGGATAAGTGGAAAAAATGTAAGAAGTGTTTTCTTTTTGTGATGGCACCTTTGGATAACTATTCAGTCTTTAACATGTCTATTTAATTATCAAATCTCAATGCTATTCTTAATCTACAACTAAATAATGTAGGTATGTATTACACTTTATAATATTTAGGTTTTTTTAAACTTACTGTTTAAGATATATTCATTTATTTCTTGTTGAAACTTACTGGTAACAATAATTAACATTTCCATGTTGCTTACATTTTATTTGGTTTGGTCATAATGTCATTTTATTGTGGCATTATGTAAAAAGCTAACTTGGTGTCTTTTTGCATAGGAGAAGCAAGATTGTTTAACTGAACACCAGTCTAAGAGGGAAGTAGTGGACTTTACTTATAAGGATAGTATGATTAACATAATTTGATGTCAGATATAGTATCGGTGATATCTTTGCTCCTGTCTCACATCCTTAGCGGATTATTGATCAGAGCTAATTCTTAATTCCTGAAAGTATGTGATCAGTGTTTGTGGAGTTTTGGATAAAAAACAAGAAGAAACATGTGCTATTTAATAAAAACAGAAAAATTACCATCTTGATCACAGAAGGATTTTACTAGAAACCGGTGCAGTGCTGTATTGTAACTGCATTGTTAGAAGAGTGCTAGCAAACCTTGAAGAGGGCCAATTACTGTCACCAAGTTCCACTGCAAATAGAGAAAAGAGGCACCAACCCTACTGTATTTTTGTGTTGTCATCATGCACAGATGAAGACCCAGTGATACAAAAGTGGTTTTCATCATGATACTCAAATCAGTCTGTTAGTTAAAATAAACTATCCATAGAAGCAGTGGCGTAGCGTGGGTTGTCAGCACCCGGGGCAAGGCAAGTAATTTGCGCCCCCTAACCCGTGGATCAAAAGAGGTCAAAAGAGAATGGGGGCTTTTTTGTTTGTTTGTTTGTTAAAGCCCCGGGTGAGTCGTGGGCATGACACACCTCAGAGGCTTGCTCTTTTCTGGCTTCCCCCTTTCCCTGCAGAGAAGTGCAAAACTAGACCAAGCCTCGCCTAAGAGACGTTGCTGGGAACCAGCCAACCCCCGGACGCCCTCTTCTTCACCCGCCCTTTTCCCCGAGCTGCGAAGACTCCCCTCAGCCATTCAAGGCCTAATTTAACCTCGCTAGAGAGACCTAGGAAGACCGGGAAAGGGGAGGGGGGGCGTCTGAATCCCTGCTGCAGGCCTTGCTATTCTAAATTAACCCCTCCCCTCCTCCTAGGGCAGCCCTGAGGAGAGCGGCGGCAGAGTGGGGAAAGCGCGAGCGAGTGAGCGAGCGAGCAAACGGGCGAGCAGGCGAGAGGGGCTGTGGAAAGGAGGGGAGGAGGCGGGGGGGTTACCTGCAGAGCGCCGGGGAGCTTGCTGCTTTCTCCTCGGCATGCTGGTGTTGCCGCCGTCTCTTCAGCCGCCCTCCTCCTCCCCCTCCCCCCTCAGCCGCCGCTGGAGAGTTTCCGCACGGGACTCTTCCAATCCCCACTCTTTTCATGCAGAAACAAACAAGACACACAAGACTAACAAAAATGGGGGGGTGGGAGGAAGGGATGGGGAAAGGGAGCAGCAGCCCAAGGGCTTCTTCTGCCACTTCCAAGGCCGCTTGGGGGGAGCCGGCGGGAGGGGCGGGGGATCCCAGCCCCTCCTCATTCCCTCCCACTTGGGGAAGGGAGCCCATCCAAATCGAGGGGGAAAGATTTGCGCTTTGAAACAGCGGAGAAACTTCCTTCTGCCTCCCCCTCCCCAATTTATCTCTTCTTTCCTCTCTTTCTTCTTCTTTCTCTTTCTCTCTCTCTCTCTCTTTGCCAACGGGCGCCCACCTCCTCTCCCCCCCCCTCCCCGTGCCGCCTCCTCCTCCTCTTTTCCCTCCCTCCTTCCCCCCACTCTCCCATAGCTTTGGCGTGCTCGCTGCGTCGGGAAGGAAAGGAAAGGCGCTCCTTGCAACAATTTGGATTTTTTTGCGTTTTGCTTTTCATTGTCCCCCCCCCCCCCAAAGCCAAAACTGTTGCAAAAGAAGCTCTGACAGCTCCGAGCCCAGCGCCATCCGTCGAGCCGCGCCGGGGATCAAACGCGGGTTTTGAAGTGTTTAAATGTATTATTCATGCCGCCCAAGAGATGCCATCTAGGGGGCTTTTTGGATTGGGCAGGGGGCTGCCCGAGCGCGCCCCCCCAGATGTTGCGCCCGGTGCGGCCGGCACCCCCTGCACCCCCCACGCTACGCCTCTGCATAGAAGGCAAAACCACAATATTACCTGCTGATAGCTTCAAACAAGATTAGCATTTACATAGTTGTCTTGGACCAAGTAGCATGCCATTTTTTTAAAATTACAGACGATTATTTTAAACAGCACCTCATTTCTTCAGTAACTACTAGTAATGTTACCCAGCACCATCTCTATCACCTGGTCATCGTTGAAGTGATATAAAAACCTATGCCCATTATTCTGAATTGGTAATAAAATGGAGTTGGAAGTCTTTAGAAGGTACTACAAGCAACTAGCACTTATATCATTATAGTCGCCAGTTTAGTATTTTTTTTCATTCATTTGGTGTCATGATTATATTTTTATACTTCTGTATGAATGTAAGTTTTAAAACTACAAATAATTCTTTATCAGTCAGAATGAAGAATTCCTTCTAACTTGTACAATTAACTGATTCAAACTGAACATAATTAAGAATGAAAATGTTATTTCCTACTGCATAAACAGCATTTTAAATAGGTTTGATGTTATTGAAACAAATTTTACCAAATATTCATGAAGATGTAATTGAAATAAATGTATATCATTCCTTTATCCATTTATTTTTCCATTTTTCTTCTCGTTGCAAGTTTTAGAGAAGGATCTCTCTTCTGTCCTTGCATGGGACATCCTTTTTCAATTTTTTACACTTCAAATGTGTGGGATTATATTTTCTGTGACTCCACCTCCAAGAGATGAAAACATGTGGAATTCAGATGAGAATTATATCAAATAAAATAAAAGGGCTAATTATAGTATAATATTTTGTAATGTTTTTAAGTGACAAATAAATCTATGAATATCAAGAGCATTACCATCCTCTTTAGTAATGCAGTCATCCTCTAGTTGAACTAATCGAGTTAAGCATTCAGGAAAAGAAGAGTTGGAAATTAGGCTAAGAAATATCCTTCCCCCTTTGACTAGTTCTCAATATTGTTGATTGCCCTTCAGTTGTGTTGCCTTTAACTGGAAAACGAATTGCTGGGATAGAAAGTAGCTCTTAAGGAGCAAGGTTGAAGTCACATAAAACCAAAATATAATTGGAGGTGTATATGATTTCTGGGGGAGTCAGTGGCTCAGTGGCTAAGATGCTGAGCTTGTCGATCAGAAGGTTGACAGTTCAACAGTTTGAATCCCTAGCGCCGCATAATGGAGTGAGCTCCCGTTACTTGTCCCAGCTTCTGCTAGCCTAGCAGTTCGAAAGCATGTAAAAATGCAAGTATAAAAATAGGGACCACTTTGGTGGGAAGATAACAGCGCTCCATGCGCCTTTGGCGTTTAGCCACATGACCACGGAAACATCTTTGGACAGCGCTGGCTCTTCAGCTTTGAAACGGAGATGAGCCGGAAACAACTAGCACACACCTGTAGGGGAACCTTTACCTTTACCTATGATTTATGAAGATGTGTGTAAAGTGTGCTTAAGTGTCTTTGTGCCTGTTTTCTAGATGATGAATCTATTCATTTGAAATGTATGCAGGAATGATTATAAGGTCACTTAAAAAAAAATATTATAACAATTGCAGGTGTGGCTGATAGAAATGAAACTATTGGATTAAGATCACTAAAGTGGAATGCTTTTATAAGTTGAAGGAATCAGTGCCATTATATTCTAAGGCCATGATGGCGAACCTATGACACGGGTGCCACAGGTGGCACGCGGAACCATTTCTTAGGGCACGTGAGGCGTTGCCCTGTCAGCTCCAGCACGCTTGTGTGTGCTGGCCAGCTGATTTAGGCCTTCTTTTGAGGCTGTTTTTCACCCTCTGGAGGCTTCAGGGAAGCTCCTGAGGCCTCTGGAGGTTGGGGGGGGAGACTGTTTTCACCCTCCCCAGGCTCCTAGAAAGCCTCTGGAGCCTGGGGAGGGTGGAAAAAGCGTGCCAAAAGCAGGGGGTCACGCACATAGCATTATGGGTGTGGCACGCCCACACACGACCCCCCCCTGCGCTCCCCCCGCTTTTGGCACACGAGCCAAAAAAGGTTAGCCATCACTGTTCTATGGTTTTACAATGTGGCTTCAGGTTGATTATAGTGTTAGTTAAGTGTTGCAGAGTTTCCTGACTCTTTGGATATTCACAACCTAAAGATTATCCAAAGCATTTGGCTAGCTTTCAAATGAGGTCATTTGTACATTCTTCAATTTTCCATCTTAATAAGCTAACGGATTTCTTCTGATCTCTGATTTTGTTTTAGGAATCTAGCATTTGATTATATGAAGTCTATGAAATAAGCAACATTGAAAGCACATTGTTTAATGAATCAAATAATTAATACGCCATATTTATTTTAAAACAGATAACATCAATTCATACCTACAGTTATTGTGCAGATATTAAATTATAGTGTTTTCTAATGAATTATTTCTGCTTCTTCTTTTACATGGCATTGTCTCCATCACATTGAAATTGTTGATTTCGATCTTTCAGTGGCCTTTTCTATATAAAATGCAAACGAAACTGAAAATTAATGTACTTGATATAACAACCACATAAGTACAAATGGAGGTCATGTCCTTCAAGTTGAATGGCCTGTCTTGCAAAACAGGTTTAGGATTGGGGGGTGGGGGTGGAGACCCCCATTCATTTGAGAACTGAATGTCTAAAGTTGCGGGCCAGGAAGCCGTGCCCCTGGTTTCCCCTTTCCCTTGGGTTCCTGTGAGTAATCTCCCACTCCACTCATGAACTACTCCTATTGCTTTGACACGTCTAGAAAATCAGGGAGCTATGGAGGCCATGGCTTGTCAGGGAAACACTGATCAAAAGGGTGCACCAATTTTGGAGTGCATCTTCCCACAAATGCTCTGTCTCTTAGTAGCCTTTCCACTGTAACAAATGCTGAATCCTGTTTCTTCTTTTCCTTGAAACCAAGATTGTTTCCACCTCATATTCTTTCCCATCTACAACCAGGAGTAAGAGTGGGGGATTCTGTGATCACAGAGCCCTTGGAGGGACTTCCTTGATTAGTCAGGAGTGGACTTTCATCAAAAATGGTAGTTGCAAGTGAAAATATTGGGTTTACCTGCTGCATGGTGGTAAATGGTCTCACAAAATTAGAATCCAACTTCTTTGATGGTCTGGTTGAAGTAGTAGAAAGGCATATTCTATCCATCTTTAAAATCAGTGGCCCCTCTTGTGTATGAGCATCTGCTACTTCCTTGTATACTGTTTTTGCTCTGAGCAATTGTTCTCTTAATAGGTCATGAGCTGCTTGCTGTTCCCTGAGAAACTCTGCTAGGAACAGATCCTTACTGAGTGGTTGTTGATAAAACCCTTGGGTGGATTCCATACATTGTTTGAAATGGTGACATGCCACTTGACGAGTGTGCACAGAATTGTTGTATGCAAATACTGCTAAAGGGAGAAGTGCCAGCCAGTTATCTTGGACGTAAGTGCTGTAACATCTTACACACTATTGCATTACCCGGCTAATTTTCTCTGCCACTCCATTAGTAGAAAGGTGGTGGACTGAAGACGAGTGAATCTGTACTTTTAATAACTGGAAAAGAGTTCTGCAAAACCCAAAAGTGAATTGGCTTCCTCTATTTGTTATTATGTGAATATATATTCCTCTATATCTAAATAGGTAAAGGTAAAAGTTTTCTCTGCCCAATCATGTACAACTATAGGGGGCAGTGGTAACCTCTGTTTTTTAGCTTAGGGAGCCAGCATTTCTGTGATCATGTGACTAGTATGACTGTACACATGAAACACTGTGGCCTTCTCACCAAACTGGTACCTATTTATCTACACACATTTGCATGCTTTCAAACTGCTAGGTGGGCAGGAGCTGGGGCAGATAACAGGAGCTCCCCCATTATGTGGTGCTCAGGTCTTTTCCCCCAGGCTGTAGCTTTCCAGCTGACAAGCTTAGTATCTTCAACTGCTGAGCCATCGCACTCCTCTATCTAATTATGTTCTCTAAAAAGAACTGTGCCATAGTATGTGGGCTGGGAGTTCCCTACATGGTATAAATGGAACATCTTGGTGAAATGATCGACGATTACCAAAATAGACATACATAACCTTGTGGTGGTGTAAATCTATGATTAAATCCACTGACACCGTATCCAGTGGTGGGATTCAGCCAGTTCACAGCATTTCAGGAGAACCGGTTGTTAACTTTCTAAGCAGTTTGGTGAACTAGTTGTTGGAAGAAATCATTAGGGCAGAGAACTGGTTGTTAAATTATTTGGAGCCCACCACTAACTGTATGGGGTAGGTGTGTTTAAAGGCTATTGCCCAAAGGTGGCTTTGAGTGCCAGCAGACATGGAAAAATGCAACATAACATTTTATAGCCACAGAGATTTTTGACCATCAGTAATCTTCAAGAGTTCTGTGGAGGGTTTTAAAAATTATTTCATACACAGCTGTTTCATTGTCATGACAATGCTGCAACACCTCCTCCCATAAAAGAAGGGGAATATAAAGGTGTCCACTAGGCCAGAGTTGCCTCCGTCCACTGAAAACCGAGATACAGTACTTTGTTGATTCCCCAGAGGTCATCTATCTGGGGGCTTGTATACAGGTCCTGTAGCTTTTTCCCTCTTGATTCTTACAAATAGATCTTCAGCTTGTTGTCCTTCCCCCAACCTCTCCATTTCGTAATCCTTGCAGGGTTGTGAGGTTGTAAAAGAGTAGCATGGAGGGAAAGCATCTGAACCAAAATGTATTCTGGTTTATGTGAGAGTGCATTTACACAATACAATACACAATAGCAGAGTTGGAAGGGACCTTGGAGGTCATCTAGTCCAACTCCCTGCCTAGGCAGGAAGCCCTATACCATTTCAGACAAATGGCTATCCAACATCTTCTTGAAGACTTGCAGTGTTGGGGCATTCACAACTTCTGGAGGCAAGCTGTTCCACTGATTAATTGTTCTAACTGTCAGGAAATTTCTCCTCAGTTCTAAGTTGCTTCTCTCCTTGGTTAGTTTCCACCCATTGCTTCTTGTTCTGCCCTCAGGTGCCTTGGAGAATAGTTTGACTCCCTCTTCTTTGGGGCAACCCTATTTCGTGGCATGTTTCAGAAACCAGGCACATAAATTATATGGCAACCAAAATGAGATTAAAATTGACTCCATCTGCTTGGGGGTATGAGACTGAATTTTGCATCAGTTCCAAGTTATTGTGGTCTATGCAACCTTATATAGGAAATTGTGCCCTTTCCAGCCACTGCCTCTTTTCCTGAAAAGCTGCCTTGATTGCTAGCAGTTCCTTGTTAAATATATCCTAGTTTCTGTCTGTGTTCGAGAGCATGTGAGAAAAGAAGATGCATAGTAGTAACTTTCCTCCCCCTACTTTCATAGCCCGGAATCGTATAGCTCTGACAGTGGCATCCACAGCACCAGATTGGGGGGCATCTGGGTAGCGGAGGAGGGATTGTAAGGCAAAGAGTTGTTTTAATTCTTGGAATGGCAATTGTTCGTGTGTCATCCAAGCAAATTTCCTTCCTTTTTTAAGAATTGTGAAAGAGGTTTAACTTTCTTTGCAGAATTAGAAATGAACTTCCCATAAAAGTATAGAAGAGCAGGTAGAGCTGCTAAACCAACTTCTCATTGGTTTAGAGTCCTTGCATCGTCACAAGAGATGCCTCTTCTTGAATTCAATTAAACTTTATCTACCACCAATTTTGTGTTGTTAGTTGACTAGATTCTTGTGTATAGGCTTGAATAAATCATCTGTGCTGAAACCTTACAAATTGTACTGGGGTCTGACAAAAAATTAGCAAAGCTCAGGAATCGCTGCATCTTTTCTCCCACAGGGAGTGTGCCTAGATAAAACTGCTATACCATAGCTGGGTCCATCTGCAACAGGGGTGGGTTTCTGGGGGATCGGCCAGGATCGCGCGAGCCCGATGGTAAAATTTAGAGATCCTGGCCGATCCCGTTGGACGATGGACCCGGAAGTTACGGTACTTCCGGAACACGTGGCTCGCTCCGTCAAAACCTCCGGCTTGGAGGGGCAGAGGCTTGGAGGGGCTTTGCGCCGAGCCGAGCCAAGCGCGCCCGGCTGGAGAGCACGAGCCACCCGCGAGCGCCATGGCGAGCTGGCACGGGGCGCGCTGCTGCTGTCGCTGCTCCTGCTGCTGCTGTGCGGGCCGGGGGCGTGGGGGTCCCGGGGCGCCGACAAGCAGAACAGCCTCTGCAGGGCGGCCAGCGGCATCTACCAGGGCGCCAGCGGCCTCCTGGGCGAGGAGAACATGCGTGCCCTACAGAAGATGAGCGGCGCCTGGAGGGTCCCGGGCAAAGGGGAGGGGGGGAAGGGGAAGAGGAGGGGTCTGGGGAGGGAGGGGGTCTGGCCTTGTGGGGGGGAAGGGGTGCAGAAGGGGGTCCCCAACTTTGGCGTGGGCGGCCAGGAGGGAGATTGGGGAGGTCCGAGTGAGTGGCCGACTGGTCGGCGGGTGGGTAAGGAAAGTTGCTGCGCGCCCCAAAAATCCTCTGGCCCGCTGGCCGCGGTTGCTCGCTCGCTCGCTTGCTCGCTCACCCATCGGACGCCAGGTTCCTTCGTCCGGTGGATGGGTGAGAGAGCGAGCGAATAAATACAGCCAGCGGGCTGGCGGGCCGGTCAGGCTACTTCCTGGAGCTGAGGAGGTTTGTGGGGGGGGGAGACAGACAGACAGAGAGAGGCACAGACACACAGAGAGACAGGGAGGGAGGGGGGAACCAGAGAGTGACAGACACACACACAGAGACAGAGAGTGGGAGGGAGGGAGAGAAAGATAGACAGAGACACAGAATGAGTGGTTTAAGTGCCTGAATGCGAGACAGACAGACACACACACACACACACACACACACAGAGTGACAGATGGGCAAACAAAGGAGAGAGAGACACAGAGAGAGAAAGATAAAAAAGAAGGTGGGAGAGAGAGAAAGAAAGAGAAAGAAAGACAGACAGAGAGAAAGAGAGAGAAAAGAAAGAGAGACAGAAAGGAAAGAAAAAGAAAGAGAGAGAGAGAGAGAGAGAACTTATGACCACAATTAAGCCCAAAAGTTTGGTTGCTAACCAAGACCATTGTTAAGTGAGTTTCACATTTTCCAAATTGGCTACTCCCACCCGGTCACATGGCCGGCAAGCCACTCTCACCCAGTCACATGGCCAGCAAGCCACAGAACCTGTTCCAAAAATTTTGAAACCCACCCCTGATCTGCAAGTCTCCTGTGGAAGTCCTATAACACACATACTGGCCTAACTGCTGTAGATCAAATGCACACTTTTCCAACTTGGCAAAAAGTTTATTGTCCCCCTGCAAAATATTTCTGGTATGCCTAATATGAGAAGTTACATCTTTGGAATGTATTAAAATGTCATCCAAATAAATCACCACGTACTTACCATGTCAGAAAAAACATGATTCATGAATCTAGAAAATACCAGCTCACAATTTGCTAGACCAAATGGCATCACAAAAATATTCAAATTTTCTTCCATTTCGTAGGCAATGAAGTACTCATGACTCTCTTTTACCTGAATGAAATTGTAAACATTCCTCAGGTCTAGCTTAGTAAAGATGCAGGTGTTTTGCAGCTGATCCAAATAACCTGAAGTAGAGGATGTGAGTAATGATTCCAGATACAATACAATACAATAGCAGAGTTGGAAGGGACCTTGTAGGTCTTCTAGTCCAACCCCCTGCGTGGGCAGGAGCCCTATACCATTTCAGACAAATGGCTAACATCTTCTTAAAGACTTAGAGGGTTGAGGCATTCACAACTTCTGGAGGCAAGCTGTTCCAGAGGTTAATTGTTCTAACTGTCAGGAAATTTCTCCTTAGTTCTAAGTTGCTTCTCTCCTTGATTAGTTTCCACCTATTGCTTCTTGTCCTGCCCCCAGGTGCCTTGGAGAATAGTTTGACTCCCTCTTCTTTGTGGCACCCTCTGAGATATCGGAACACTGCTATCATGTCTCCCCTGGTCCTTCTCTTCATCAAACTAGACATACCCAGCTCCTACAACCGTTCTTCATATGTTTTAGTCTCCAGTTCCCTAATCATCTTGGTTGCTCTTCTCAATGGTCAAGTTTGTCTAGATCCTTCTGTATCCTAAGCCTATCTTCTGGAGTGTTGGCTATTCCTGCCAGCTTGGTGTCGTCTGCAAATTTGATGAGTTCCCCATTTATCCCCTCATCCAAATCGTTGATGAAGATGTTAAAGAGTACTGGACCTAAAACAGAGCCTTGGGGGACTCCACTGCATACTTCCTTCCAGGTAGATGCAGTTCCATTGAGGACTACACGTTGAGTGCGGTTGGTCAGCCCTCAACGTGTAGTCCTCAATGGAACTGCATCTACCTGGAAGGAAGTATGCAGTGGAGTCCCCCAAGGCTCTGTTTTAGGTCCAGTACTCTTTAACATCTTCAGATGTTATTGAGATCCCAGTAGAGATGGTTTAAAAGGGAATCCCTTTTCTCTGGGAGGAAGATGCTTGTGGCTCTGGTTTCTTTGGACAGAAAAAGATTGGAATAGAGGCTGAAGATGTCAATGATCTGATAAATCCCTTTTTAAGATTAACCTTTAAGTAATCTTTTAAAATATTTAGTTCCTTGTTGGACAAGGCTGTCTCTTGGCTGAAATTTTTGTTCCAGATTCCAGGACAGTTGTGCAATCACACTCCCTATGAGGTAGAAGTGTGGTGGCTTCCTTCTCTTCAAAGACATCTGTATAATCAGAAAACTTAGTGGGCAGTTCCACCCCACTTCTACCTGGATGCTTTCCAGAGCAGGGGTCACATCGTCACATGATGTATCATGAATTCCCCCCCCCCTTGCTAAGCCCGGGGTGGGCGTGGCCAGCGCATGCCGCATCCAGCCTGCAGGCCACGAGTTTAACAACCCTGCTCTAAAGGCATCAAAGAGAATGTAAAAATTTGTGCCTGATGATATTTGTAATCTGGAGAGAGAAAGGAGATTGGACATTTTACAGTATCCTTCCTCTGTCATGCCCACCAAGCCACGCCCATCAAGCCACGCCCACAGAACCGGTAGTAAAAAAATTGAATCCCACCACTGCCCCAGTTTTCGAGTCCACCAATGGGTTATGAAGTCACAGCCAGGAAGTGCTGAGCACTAGGGGTACTTGTAAGGAGGCTGTTATGCAAAAGGGCAAGAATTTGTGTGAAGGTCAATTGCCAACTGCAAACAGATCATACACTCCATATTTCACCAGCAAATGTGGCTGGCATTTTCAGAGGCAAAATGGTCTGCTATGCTGGCCTCAAGCAACTCAGCAGGGACTGATTGGGTTCTTGTCTTTATACAGGTAATCTTTGACTTACAACCACAACTGAGGCTAGAATTTTGGTTGTAAGTCATTGCAGCCATTAAGTGAATCACCATGATGATCAATGGTTGTTAAGTAAGTCATGTCATTAAATGAACCACATGATCGTTAAATGAATCCAGAATATCCAATGGTCACCTTTTTGCCATTTTTTCCAATTGTAGATGCCAGCCATTTGCCAAAAGCCCAAAATATGATCGTATGCTCATAGTATGTGGTATGTGTTGTAACTTTGAGGACAAGTTATGAATAACTTTTTTGGGACTGTTGTAACTTCAAAATGTTGTAAAATAACCAGTCACTGACTGAGAACTGTCCATGCTCTCATGACCTGACTACTGATTGATCTATTAGTTGGTTTCTGATTGGTGCAGGTTGGTGGGTGCTATTTCTGTTTGGTTCTTTGTGTCCAATTCTGATTTATTTTTTTAGTAGTGTTGGATCCTGATTGGTTCTTTGTTCTTGTTGGCTTTTGACTGGTCATTTTTGGAGTGTTTATCCCTGTGATTGGATTTTTATTTTTGCTGGATTCTGGTTGGTTATTCTGAGAAGCTGTGATCTGATATACTTCTTGTTCAACCAAGTTTCTGATCTGCACATTTTATTTGTCTGTCTGTCTGTGTCTGTCTGTCTGTCTGTCTGTCTATGAATGAAACCATCTGACTGTCCTTTAGAAGGACAGACACTGAAGCTGAAGCTCAAATACGTTGACCACAAATGAAAAGAGAGGATCCATTGGAAAAGACCCTGATGTCGGGAAAGGTTGAAGGCAAAAGGAGAAGGAGATGGCAGAGGATGAGATAGCTAGACAGTGTCATTGACGCAGTGTACATGAGTTTGAGCAGAATGAAGGAAATAGTGGAGGTCAGGGAACCTGGCATGCATCCATGAGGTTGCAAAAAGACAGACATAACTTAGCAATTAAACAACAACATTTACCAAATTCCTGATTTCTCCTACTCAAGGACAGGATCTTGGTGAGTTCCCATCACTCACCTCAGTTTCCATCCACCTAACATTTTGAAAGTATGTTCTATGTCAATAGATAAAATAGGTAAAATTCAGGAACCAAGAGAGAGACAATTTTCCAACTCAATAGTTATAATAACGAAGGTAATCCAGAAAGGAACCACAAATCCAACAAGAAAAAAATTCTTCATTAATATCCAGAGAGAGTCCCAATTGTAAAGAGACGCTGGGAATTTCCCATAGTTAAAATAGTCAGGCAGGGGCAAAGAAAAGCCACTTTCCACCGCCCATCTCAGAGCCCAGAGGAGAGAGTAGTAAAATAAATTTTTTTTTTAACCAGCCAGACCTAGACACAATGTTGCAAGTAGCCGCATACCACTTTCCCTTGTTAGAGACAGTCCGGATTTAAGATTTCCGCTTTCTCTTCCAGAGAAGCCATTTCCAAGTGCCGCTTAAGTCCGAGGGGTTTTTTTTTGAAAACAAACTCCCCCCTCCCAGTCCTTTCAGCCTGGCTGACAGCAGAAAAAAAGTTTTTTTAAAAACTCACTCTCCCCTCGCAGCTGAAGCCTCGGGAGACCTTCCGACTGAGCCGATCAACCCTCTTCATTGTTGTAAATGGCGCCGTCTTCCTTAGGCGAAGGGAGAACCCCCCGCAGCATGTTCTCCCTCACCTAAGCCGCGCCGGAGGCCACTTCCTCCACCGCCGTGTGGGGGGGGCGCCCCCCGACGAGCCGGCTTTACGGGAGACCCTCAAACAAGAGGAGTCTCGCCCCCGTGGGGGGGCAGAAAGAGAAACAAAGCGGCGAGCGAGCGCTAGGCTCGCCCGTCGCCGCAGGAGCCGGAACCGGAAACGTTTCAACCTTGATCTGAACTTTTGGCTCCCGGTTAGTCTCACCAGCCCCACCCTGAAAACGCCATTTTGGTGGCACTGACTCTAACAGTTAAGATGGCTCAAGAAACAGCACTGACAAGTTTAGAACAACGGATGGCTTCTCTTGAAACTGTTATACAAACTTTGGTTCAAGAAATTCAGGCCCAGAGGGCAGAAAACATCATTTTCAAGAAGGAGCTATTGGACATACGGAATCAAACGCTGGAAATCACACAGAAGACTGAAGAATTGGAAGGGGGGCTGGTGGGGGTTAAGGGAGAGATTAAAAATGTTACTAAAGAGGTTGAGGAAACAAGTGGGCATGTGTCTAGGATTGATATGGAAAGAATGACATATTTTTTGAGATTTCAGAATGTTTTTGAGCAACCTGGTGAATGCCTCCCTGATCTTATGAGCACAATTTTAGCAGACTATTTACAAAAACCTAAAGATGAGTTCAGGGGGGACATTGACCTAGCCTATAGAATTAACTCAGCATATGCCAGGATAAATGAAGTGCCTAGAGAGATACATGTGAAATTTGTTAGAAGGTCAACCAGAGAGGAAATCTTGAAGGTGCAGAGAGGGAACCCTTTAATTTACCAACAAAAAACGGTCACTATCTTGAAGCAGATTCCTAGAAAGATTCGAGAAGCAAGGAGGAAATTTTCCTTCTTGTCTAAAATTTTATTTGATCATGGGATTTGGTTCAAGTGGGTGACACCCGAAGGGATGCTGGTGTTCTGGGAAGGAGGAAGAGTGAGGATTAAAACAGTTGTTGAGGCGGAAGCCTTTCTTAAAAAACATTCCTCTGCCCTGGGGGAAGATCCAGGGGGGACGGAGGGAGCTACGGCCCCGCCCGCTGGGGGCCAGGGAGGAGAAAAAGAAGATACAATAGCCAAGAGACTTAGATCAAAAAAATAACTTTGCCTTGATTTTACTGAACAATTTTGCATAATATTTTCTGGATTTTTTGTAAATGTCTGACAGCATGGAATTGAGAATTTAGGTATATGTACTTGCTTTTACCTTGTAGTGTTATGAAAAATGCTTTTTTTTTTTGTTATTTTTTTATTGTGTATTTTGAGGTCTCGGAAGGGCCGACGACTTTGACGTGAATGCTCTCAAAATTTCTTTGTATCCCTTACCCTATCCTATAGAAAAAATGTAAAACCAATAAAACTTTTTCAATATAAATAGATAAAATAGGTACCACTTCAGTGGGTAGATGAGTTGGTACTCCATGCAGGCAGGTAGATTTTGCTGGCTCTGAAGCATCCCTATGATGCCCATTTGCTGAAGCATCCCTATGATGCCCATTTGCTGAAGCATCCCTATGATGCCCATTTCTGAGGTGGCTCAGGGGAAGGGAGGGGGCCTTGAATGATGCTGCAGGGAGAGCGACTCATCTTTCTTTCTGTTGCAATGCCACCTCACCTTCCTGTGTTCCTTTGTTCCTTCACCTTCCCAAGGTACACGAGCATGTCCCAAAACAGAATTGGTAAATTGGCAGCCAGATTACTATTCTACAATCACTTTGTGGTCTCCTGGCTAAGTAATAGTACCATACAACCAGGGGTGGGATTCAGCTGGTTAAGACCGGTTTGAGCAAACCGGATGCCAATTTTGCATCTCATTCGCCAAATTGGTAATTGGAAGGATTGGCTGGCCTTGCCCACCCCACCCCGCCCCTCCCAGGAATCTCCATGCAGCCTGTTCATCATGAACAGGCTGCATGGAGTCAGTCACTCAAGCTCTCGTGACGTCCCGACTTGACTACTGTAATGCTCTCTACATGGGGCTTCCCTTGAGGTGCACCCGAAAGCTACAGTTAGTCCAAAACGCAGCCGCGCGGGTGATTACGGGAGCCACTAGATGCTCCCACATAACACCGATCCTGCGCGAGCTGCATTGGCTTCCTGTGGTCTTTCGGGTGCGCTTCAAGGTCTTGACGACCATCTTTAAAGCGCTCCATGGCTCGGGGCCTAGTTACTTGCGAGACCGCCTCTTGCCTCATACATCCCTTAGACCGATACGCTCCCACAGAGAGGGCCTCCTCAGGGTGCCGTCGGCCGGACAATGCCGACTGGCGACACCCAGGGGAAGAGCCTTCTCTGTGGCGGGCCCAGCCCTTTGGAACGACCTGCCCCCCGAATTACGCACCATCACCGACCTCCGCCTCTTCCGCCAATGTCTAAAGACATACTTATTCCAACAAGCCGGCCTAGCCTAACCTCCCATGGGGACTTTTAGATAGTTTTAAATCGGGTATTTTAACATTGGGTTTTTAGCATAGGATAAGATGGTTTAATTTATATTTTAAATTGTGTATTTATTTTGTATTTTGTATGTTTTTTAAATTTCCTGTGCGCCGCCCTGGGTCCTCTGCAGAGAAGGGCGAGATATAAATGTAAATAAAATAAAATAAAATAAATGACATCTAAGTGCAGGGCCCGTGCAGAGGCTCTGGGAGGGCAAAAAATGGGTCTCCCTGAAGTCCGGAAATGGGCCTGTTTTTGGCCTCCAGAGACCGGGGGAGGCCATTTTCACCCTCCCGGAGACTCGAGGAACATCTCCGGAGAAGGGTAGGGCAAAAAGCCTTCCCCTGCCATGATGTAGGAGGCCGAATATGCCACACCCCCATGGCCACGCCCACCCAGCAACCAGGAATATAACTAGTTGCTAAAACTTTTCAATTCCACCCCTGCGTACAGCAACAAAGGGCAATAATGTGTTAATGATATTTGTGATATATTTTTTAATGTTCAGTTAACTTGAGTTTCATGTTTAATGAATAAGAGATAATATAATAATAATATACCAATAACAATTGCAGGTGTGGCAGATAGAAATGATTGGGAAACCAATCACTCTGTTTGCATCCAACGAATATAGTTTCAAATGATGTAACGTTCAGAGAATGTGTAACAGCAATTAAATTAACAATGTGAGAAATTGTGAAAGCCCTTTGCAATCCAGCTGACCCTATGGAAACTATAATTGATTGTTGAAAGGAGAGTACATAAAAATGACATATGAATACAGAGACAATTAGCACCTTTCAGAAATAAATATTTGACAATATGATGAATTTTATAGAATCATAGGGCTGGAAGGAACCTTGAAGGTCTTCTAGTCCACCTCCCTGCCTATTGCCAGTAGATTTAATATCATTACAGACAAAGTCCAACCCTTTCTTGAAAATTTCCAGCCATGGTACTAGAACATTCTAAATGTTCTATATCAGTCGTTTTCAACCTTTTACCTTTCATGGCGCACATCTCATAGTCAAAACTTCATATTTCAAAAAACAGAGGTCCTGTGACATTACACGTTGCTGGGAGTCTGGAGGAGAAATGGAAGTGTAGCCAGGTCATGAAACTATTGGATTCTGTGGTGAAAGATGAGACTCGAACAGCTGAGGTAACAGGAACAACTATTTTATTAACAGGAACAGAACAAACACAACTATATACAATTCAGCACCATGCCCTGCTTGACAGCTATTTATACAAAAGCTGTCAAGCAGGGCAGCCAATAGCAAGACAGCAGAAAGCCCGCTTCCAGCCCGACACGTCTCAGCCAACAGGTGCGAGCCTTTGGTTGCTGGGCTGTCATTCGTAAGTCGAGGACTTGCGGCCGGTCATAAGTCGAGGACCCAAGACTGGTCGCAAGTCGAGGACATAACAAAGACAGTGTTCTGCTTGCACAGCACTCTCTGTCATTTACTTGTGGCTTACTAATGCAGCATAACTGCAGATCTTTTAGCATGATAGCTGAAAACCTTTGTTCTAGAGCAGGGGTGTTAAACCCAATTTCACTGAGGCCCACATCAGGGATGTGTTTGATCTCGGGAGGCCGGGGTGGGCGTGGCCAGCTTGACATCACTCATGTCAGGGGTGCCTGTGGTGGCACCCTGCTGTTGAAAACAGGTTCTGTGTTCAGCGCAACTGCTTCCTGCAACCCTCTGCCAGTGAAAACGGAACTTGAGAGGGTTACACATGGCTCTTCCAAGCTCCATTTTCTTTGGTAGAGGCACCACTGGGCGGTCCTTTACTGTTCACAGGGCAGCCCCATGGGCCAGATCTAAGCACTTCAGGCCAAGTCCGGCCTGTGGGCCTTGAGTTTGGCACCCCTGTTCTAGAGTATCCCACTAGGATCAGACCAAAAAACCATCGTCTGCTGCTAACTCTTTTCATAAGTCTATTCCATGGAAACATATTTATGATTGCAGTTTTTTAGGGCATGTAAAAATTATTATTATAGTTGCTGTCAGCATCTTTGTTTTCCCCTCACTAGAATCTAAATTAAGAAAGGATTTGCATTTGCAAATAAACACTAAATCATAGGACTAAATAATTTTTTCTTGAAATAGAGCAGGTGGCAAGCCTAGCAAGTGAACTGTTGTGTTAAAATGTTGTCAGGTATTCTAATATAAATGGATGTTAAAGTTTTAAATATGTTTGAATATGACATTAAACTTCCCTGCCAGTACAGATCTATTCATGCTTCCACTCTAACACTGATATAGGAAGACATGGAACAATATAATATGTAACAGAATAAATAATCAGTGTTAAATCCTTTTGTTAAATTTATCAGTAACAGTATAAAAGTATTGTCTTTGGTAAGGTGTGTTGTTTTTATTCAGGGTTATTGACATCCTAGCTGGAATGCAGGTAGTTCTTGACTTATGACTGGTCACTTAATGACTGATCATTTATGACAATCTTGGCCATCGTAAAATGTTGCACACACATTCACCCATAGTCATATGATCAGATTTCAGGAGGTTGGCAACCAGCTTGCATTTACAACCAGTTGCCAAGGAATCTGCAATCATGTGACCACCATTTGCAATATTTTCTCCTGGCTTTCCCAATGGAAAGTAAGCAAATGATTTCCCAATGCAAGGGGAAGGAAGGGAACTAAAATTCTTCACAGGGCTACAGGAATAGAGCTGAAATTCTGGAATTTCAGTTCTGTTTCTGCAGCTCCAGGAAGGATTTTCCCTCCCTGCAGAAAGGAAAACTCCTTTGCCAGACTGCAGGAATAGAACTGTAATTTTTGGGATTTCAGCTCTGTTCCTGTAGCCTCTTGAAGGATTTCCCCTCTGTCCAAGGAGCACTGAAATCTTTTGGAAGAAACATTTGAAAGTGAAAGGCTGCCTACCAGGTGGATTACAGCTTCACACAGCTGAACTCCTTCAGCAGGCAGCCCTTTTGTTTTTAAGAGCTGCCTGCCAGGAGGGTTTCAGCTTTGCACAGAGGCAACGTCCTTCAGCAGGCAGTTTTTTGGGCCATCCATTTGGACCATCCACTCTAGATATCACTTAGCCACAATCAGTAGTGCCAGGATTGCTGTAAGAGCCATAGTGGCATAGTGGTTAGACTGCAGTACTGCAGGCTACTTCTGCTGCCTGCTGGGTGCCTGCAATTTGACAAATCGAATCTCACCAGGCTCAAGATTGACTCAGCTTTCCATCCTTCTGAAGTGAGTAAAATGGGGACCCAGATTGTTGGGGACTCTGTAAACCCCTTAGAGAGGACTGTAAAAGCACTTCAAAGTGGTATATAAATCTAAATGTTATCGCTATTGCAGACTTGGAGCAAAGCAATCATGTGGTTGTCTCATCTAATAACCACTCACTCTGTGATCAAGATTTAAGTCCCAGTTGTCAAACGTTGAGGACTATCTGTATCAAAATGTCTAATTTCTAGATCAAATATATATTATTTGAGGTTGCAGTTCTGTATATGATTATGTATATAACATGTGTAAAAGTTTGCATTTGAAGGGTTTTCTTACAAAATGCTTCATATATCAAGAATGGGTTATATGGTTCCTTTTCTGTTCAGCATATATATATAAGTAAACCTTACATTCTGCAAAAAGATAAAACTATAAAAATTGCAAAATCTGCAAGATTTTTTGTTCTCAACTGCATGCTTCATTCCCTTCAACCCATTGTTCCATAACAAGTCACAAGTTACAAGTAAAAAAGCAAATTGAAACTTCATCCATTATCACACACTTAACTTGGCATAAAAGTGTGACAGCTGCTTTTAGATTTTCAGTTAGTAAGTGAATGGTTTATGGGGATTTTTAAATTTTGAACTATTTGCTAGGTTCCATGTGTCTTTTATAACTGACACGGTAGTTGAAACAATATAATGTATTTACATTTTGAACAAGTCAAAATGTATGCAAAAAGGCATCTTAAAAATCTCAGGTTTGATGAATGTCATTGTACTCATAAGTACAAATTTATTATAGAGTTTAAGGCAATTGCATTTTTGCATGCAAACAAATGGTGTTGAATTTTTTCAGAAATATAGAATATTTCAGTTATGCCAAAATAATATAGCCTCACTGCTTCTGCTTTAAAAGCAAAGTCTTATCATGCTCTTGTCTAGTGCATGAAAGATAAAACCTGTAAATCTCTCCAAGGACATATGTAGGAGGATATGGGGGCAAAGTAAAGCAGACAATGGTATTGTTTGAGACTTTATTTGCTAAAGGATAAATATAAATATAGAACAGATTACAAATCCAGAACAATTGATTTAAAATAATGCATTCACTGGATTCTGTAAGATTGATTGAGTTTTAAGAAAGTTTATTTTCAATTCTTGATATAGTTTTGTGGGTGTGATTATAATATTTGCTTGAATAATTTTTCAAGACTATGTTTGTATATTTAAATTAATCTGAAGTATTCATTAAATATTATTGCCATAAAATATGTTCACATGCCAATTCCTATATGATTAAATACAATACAATACAAGAGCAGAGTTGGAAGGGACCTTGTAGGTCTTCTAGTCCAACCCCCTGCGTAGGCAGGACCCTTATACGATTTCAGACAAATGGCTATCTAACATCTTCTTAAAGACTTCCAGGGTTGGGGCATTCACAACTTCTGGAGGCAAGCTGTTCCAGAGGTTAATTGTTCCAAATGAATGGATGGTTCTGTTTTCTAAATGCATTATTTTCTCAAGTAATTGTTCATAAGTCTATTCCCTTCCATTTCAGCTGAAAGTAGCAACAATTGAATCCAGAATTTTGCATGCATTTGAATGAAATTATTAACTATTGCTAGCTATATGTATACTGAAAAAGCTGTTTATTCCAACAGTGATTGTCAAGAGCCAAGGAAATCAGGAAATCCAGGCAGTTCAAATGAATATAAAGTTTCATTGCAAGCTTAAACTCTCTGTAAGAATCTGAACTACTAACAGTCTAAAGCAAATTGGTGGTAGATAAGAACCAATGGAATTCAAGGTGGGCCACACTTAGATCTCTTGTGGGAGCGAAGGCAGTCCAGACTGATGACACTGTTGACCCCTCCCTTGGGCTCATCCTCCAGCAGTCTTCGTTCAGCATGAAAGAATATCCCAAAGAATGAACAATGGCACAGCAGTTATGATAGTGTTTTGTTAATACAGCACTATTATTGATGTGCATGTTGATTTATATGAAAAATATGTGCTTCAAGAAACATCTAACCTAAAATTAATAAATTTACTAAGTTTATGAAAGAAAAGCAATGCTAGGATTAATACTGAAAGTTCAAAAGCTGTACCTATAGCCATGTGTTGGGTGATAAATAACTGTGACTGGATTATTCCCAGGAGAAGAATGAAGTCATCAGTTAAATAATAAGTTTTACAACAGTTCTTCAGAGCATACAACGTAAGGTACAATATGGCAGTCACTGGTGGTTTAAAAAAAATCTGTGTGGATGAGCTTTTGGCAAAGAAGAGCTTATATTTGCTTGCTGGAGAGTTCATAATACAATAACTCATAGCAGATGTGATTTAAACCACAAATGTTGTGCAGATATTTAACCATTGAAAAGCTTCTTTAAGAGATAAATAAGTTTATTGAGACAATAAACAAAAAAAAGGGAAACGAGGACAGTGTACCATGATCCTAGCATTTGAGATTGTGTGTATTCTGCAGTAGCAACTGTATAATTGCAGAGAGAGAACTATGCATGTGTGTGTGTATGATATCTTCTCTGGTAAGAGCAGTTCATGCAGAGATACAAGATATAGGCAGAAGTAGCAGCAGCCATTTGCATCTGCCAGTTTAAGACAATAAGCTGACTGCTGCAATTCATGGCACTCCTACGTATGTAATCATTGTCATAATTTCCCAAACTGTCAGAACCCATCCTAAATCCCTAAGTCCCTAATCAAAGGACTTAAACTTCTGATCATTTAATCGGTGATTTAGCCAGTTCGGACTAGTTCAGGCGAAGCGTATGCTAATTTTACATCTGTTCACCAAACTGATAGTTGGAAGGAGTGGCCCTCCCTCCCCTCCCCTCGCAGGAGACTCCACACAGCCCTTTCATCAGGTAAGCGCAGGGCAGGGGTGGGTTACTACTGGTTTGGTGGGTGTGGCTAGTTGAGGGGCATGTGACTGAGTCGGCATGGCCAATTTGACATCACTCATGCACACTCAGTCACAGGGCTCCTTCATCAAGCCACGCCCACCAAAACAGTGGCAAAAAGTTTTGACAGCAGGTGGGGGACTCCAGCTTTGCTGGAGCTAAGGAAGTGCCTGCAAACTACCCAGTAAGAAAAATAAGTTTTTGTACTCCCTGGCTCCCAGGAACACTCTGCGGGCTTTGGCAGGGCTGGGAGAAGGGAAAAATGCTTCCATTTTTGCGAAGAATGGTCTGTTTTTCGCCCATTTTTTCCAAAAATGGGGGCCTTTCCCCCTTCCCCCAGTCTTGCTGAAGCCTGCAGAGAGCTTCTGGAGGCTGGGAGAAGGGGAAATTGCCTCCTTTTTTGCAAAAAATGGCCTGTTTTTCTCAAAAGCAGGGGCCTTTTCCCTTCCCCCAGCCGTGCAGAATGCTTCTGGAGGCTGGGAGAAGGGGAAAATGCTGCTGCCCTCCCCTCACTCAACCTGCTGCTCAATCTCCCTCCCACCTTCACTCAAACGCTGCACCAGGAGGCTGAAGTTGGAATTTCTCCCCCCCCCCCCCCCCCATTGCATATCTGGGCAATAGGACTGTTTCTCTTTACCAGCCCAAAAAACATGCCAGCAATGGCAGTGACAACTAATGGAACTGGTTTGGGGGCATGGCCAGGCTGCCATTACTACCAGTTCGGAAAGGTGTGCCAGATTTTTGCTACCTATTTGGCTGAACTGGACCGAATAGGTAGGAACCCATCTCTGGTGCAGGGCCCGCACAGAGGCTCTGAGAGGGTGAAAAAGGGGCCTCCTGGAAGTCTGGAAATGGGTTCGTTTCTGATCTCGGGAGGCCCTCCAGAGCCTGGGGGAGGATGTTTTTGCCCTCACGGAAGTGCAAGAAAAGCCTTCGGAGCCTTCATAGGGCGAAAAATGGACCTCCCAGATGTTTCAGAAGTCTGGAAATGGGCCTGTGTTCTCCGGAGCCCAGAGCACCCATTTTCACCCTCCGGAGCCTGGGTAGGGTGAAAACACAACCCCCACCATGGTGCAGGAGGCTGAGTAGGCCACGCCCCCATGGCCATGCCCACCCAGCAACCGGGCACAGAACCAGTTGCTAACATTTTTTCAATCCCATCCCTGCTTACATGACATCCTAAAAATAAGAACCAGCTAGTACTTGTCCTCATCCTTACGTCCTTGTTACACCCTTTTGTTCTGTGGAATCCCCATGAGAGATAATATAGGAGATTGGCACTTGGAGGGAGTGGAAGAACTAAGGAGCTGAAAGGCAGAAATTAATAAGAAAATGATGCAGCTTGCACAACTAAAATTTTGCAATTCATGTGGAGTCTGAAGTAAATTAGCTTAGTGTGGGAACACTGTGACACTAATCTGGGATTGATACCAAAACCCCATGTAGACAATGAAGCAGAGTTTCAGCAGAGTTGTAAGAAAGTTAGTAAACATTCCTTCTGTCAACTCTAGCAGTGCTGAGATGTTAGCAGTCCTCTTCCCTGGATATGTCAGTATCTCGGAATTTTAGGAAGTAACAATGAGGGGTTTCTTGTTTCATTCTCTTCTTGCTTTTCCCCAATCCAAGGGTCTTAAACTAGTGGGCAGAGTTCTGTTATGAATATTTATTTATTACTTTGGTACCCTACCTCCATCCAAATCAGTTTTCTTGGAAGCCAACTATCATCTTGATGGACTCCATTTCTATTTCCTTGTCTTCCATTCTTCCATTTCAGACTATGTAAGAACATTAAAGTAGGGATGGGTAAAAAAAATTAAGCCAGAGCCAGAAATCCCTCAGGCAAATGTTAGGTTAGGTTTAGTTTATTGGATTTATATGCCGCCCTTCTCCCAAAGGACTCAGGGCGGCGTACAGCATAAAAACACATATTCCTTTGTACTTGTTGAGTAAAAACTTATAATGTTCTGTATTATGCTATAGAGCTGACAGAAAGTTCATATTTTATTTTGTTGACGTATTCTGGAATTATTATTTTTATTTAACATGGGACCCCCACCCCCACCCCTTTTTTTTTCAAAAGTGCTTGTGAGAAAGATAGATGATAATAGATGATAGGTTAAGAATGAGTCAAGCAGTGTTTAGCTGCATCAAAGAGATATGTATAGTCTTGAGATCATGAGAACTGATAGTTCTCCTAGATGCTGCTTGGAGTGTCCAAACGCGGGTTATCCTCAGCTTGCTGCCCATTGGACTGAGTTTCACTTTGATGTGTAGCCACGCCTCTTGCCTCTGCATAGGGCCAGTTCTAAAAACTCAGTCGCCCTTATCGGACGCGTCTGGGGAGTCTGCAGTCCTTTGCCAGCAATCTGACCTCCCCAGCAGTGAGTTAGTGTAGCCTTTGTTGTTATTTTTGTGTGTAGTTGTGTTAGATAGGTGATTTTTTGTTTTCGTTCCTGTCTTCGTTGTCTTCATTGCGCGGAGCGGGCTGTTCAAACCGCGGCCGTTTCCCGCTTTTTCTGCGGAGCGGCTTGGCACTGGGAGGGCTTGCCAGCGGCTGCTGGTAAGCTTCTAAGGGGGCTAGGTAGTTAGATAGGACCCCCCAACTTGACTATCGGGGGTTTTCCTCCCTAGGGAAGCTTCTACTGAGGCTTTTCAGCCCGTTGTTTCCCCAGTGCCGGTTTGAGCTTAGGCGGCCGTTCGCACAGGAAAAAAGGCGCGCGTTTTAAACTTGCCGCCATTTTTCTGCCGCAGCCCGACTCCTCTTCGCAGATCGCCGCTGCTTCGTTCCTGGGGTGGTTCTAGTTCTGGGAGTCCCGGACAGGATCCCCTGGGGCAGCAGAAGAGATCCTTCCCAGCGGCTGCAGGGAGATTGGCAGATTCTGTTGCCATTCCCTGGTCTACTCCAGCGCTGATCTGCAACGCCTGAGACTTTTGGGTCTGATTTTGGCGCCAAAACCAGGTTCCAGTTTCTTCTTGCTTTTAAAGTGTATATTGTTTCTTCCCTGGTGGGATTGGGGTGCCTTGACTGGATTTAATTGTTTGTTCTTGTTCTTTCAGCCACTCCATGGCTGATTCCAGTGAGCAAACAGGAGAACCTGCCTCCAAGCGTAGCAAGACCAACCCTGCTGCCAAGGGCGATTCTGCACCCTGTCCTGACAAGGGGAAGAGGCCTGCAGCCAAGGCCACCAAGGCTGATGAGAGACTGGCGGATAGACGGCTGAGGATTCTAGAGCAGCAATTCCAGAAGGCTCTCTCTGCCCGGGACAAGGCTGTGACAGATAAGACCCCCCCTGCCCCGCAGCTTCGTAGGGAGACCCAATCCATTCCCTCTGGTGATGGGGATTTTGGGTTTTCCCCCAATCACTCAAGGGTTTCCCTTGCCTCTCCAGTCCCCTCAATGGAAGTGGAGCTAGAGGAGGAGGAACCAGAGGAGGAGGAGTCCTCCATGGTGGGGGAGGGGGAGGAGTCAGTGGATGAGGAAGAGGAGGTTCCGGCCACTCCCATTTCTGCACCCGCTGAGGCTGCCTTGCCCGCGGCCATGCAGGAGGTTGTGTCCAAGGCCATTTCGCAGGGCATCACGGATTGCATGAAGCAATTAGTGGCTTCCTTGCCCCTCCTTTCTACCCCCAAGCCCAGGGCACCTAGGAAGGTGGTTCCTGCCCAGGGGGGTGGCGTTTCCCCTTCTGCCTCTTCTGCAGTCAGCGAGGCATCCGAGGGGGAGGATGATGAGGAGGTGGTTACCCAGGGGGCTCCCGACCTTTCAGGGGATGAGAACTCCACCCCGGAGGCTCCCGCTTCCAAGGGGCTATTTAACCCCATCATGTTCAAGGCTATCTTGACCAAGGCTAGGGAGTCGGCCGTGCAGATGGGTCTACCGGCTCAATCTGATAAGAAGGCCTCTGATCAGGACAATGCCATCGTCATCGGTCCTGGACACCCTGGGGCGGGTCTCTTTAGGGAACCTACACCTCCCCAAGAATTGGTGCCGGCTCCTCAGTTGTTCCTCGACATTATTCAGCGCCAGTGGGTTCAGCCCGCTACCATGGCACACCCCAGCGGCGTGGATAAAAAGCTGTACGCTGTTGAGGATGCTATGGAGACCATTCTGGCTCTCCCGCAGGTTGATGACCCCATTGTGTCTTTGACCTCCACATCCTCACTCCCGGCCGAGCTGGTGGAGGGGCTTAAGGCGGAGGACAGGCGGATGGAGAAGTCTTGCCACAAGACGCACCAGGCCACTGCCTGGGCCATGAAGGCCTCGTCCTCTGCGTCGTACTTTAGTAGGGCAGCCCTATTCTGGCTCAGGAAGCTATTGGCCTCCTTGCCTGAGAGACAGGTTAGATCGAGACAGAGGGTCAATAAGATCATCGCTGCGGTGGAATATTCTTGCGACGCCTCGCTCAATTCCACAAAGTTTTCATCCAGGGCTCTAGCATCCAATGTCACCTCACGCCGTCTGCTGTGGCTCCGCCATTGGCAGGCGGACATGAAGGCTAAGTGGAAGTTGGCGTCGGCCCCCTTCAAGGGTGGCAAGCTCTTCGGCGAGGCCTTGGACTCCTTCCTAATCGAGTCCAAGGATAAGCGGAAGATTCTGCCGGCTGTCACCAAGAAGCAGGACCGGAAGAATCAGTCTTCCTACCGTAGACAGCCCTTTCGGTCTACGGAGGCTCCCTCTACCTCGGGTGGGGCCTCCAGAACCTACCCCCAGGCCCAAGATCGTTCCCAGGACAGGCCGGCCTACAGGGACAGGTCCAGGTTCCAAGGTCAGCGTAGGCCCTTCAAGGGTGGTCAGGCCAACCGTCCCTTCAAGAAGAGCAAGTGACCCCTGGGGGATCCCTCCCATTGGGGGACGCCTACAGCAATATGCGTCCACGTGGGAGGCGACCACGACGGACGCCTGGGTCCGGAATGTGGTCCGACACGGCCTCACCCTCGACTTCCTATCCTTTCCCCCGCGGAGATTCATCCGCTGCCCCCTTCCCAGGTCCCCGCACAAGCAACAGCTCATGAGGGCGGAGATCGGTCACCTACTGGAGATAGCGGCCATAGAAGCGGTGCCGGGGGGGCAGGAGGGCAAGGGGTTTTATTCCATCCTCTTCCTAGTCCCCAAGTCATCGGGGGGGGTCAGGGCCATTCTGGACTTGAAGAAGCTGAACCGGTATCTGCAATACAAGCGCTTCAAAATGCAATCCCTCCAGACGATCCTGGGATGCATTCGACAGAACGACTTCCTGACCTCGATAGACCTGAAGGAGGCGTATCTGCACATTCCCATCCACCCGGCGCATCGCAGATACTTGAGGTTTCAGTTCGCCGGCCAGCACTTCCAGTACAAGGCCCTACCTTTCGGCTTGTCATCGGCTCCAAGGACCTTCACGAAGGTCCTCTCCGTAGTGGCGGCGCATCTTCGATCCAGACCTGTGCGTTTGGTTTGTTACTTGGACGATATCCTGTTGATGTCACCTTCCAGGGACCAGGCCCTGAAGGACTTGGACTGCACCATCCGCTCCCTGGAGGACCACGGGTTCTCGGTGAATCGGGAGAAGAGTCACATGCAGCCCACCCTCTCCATACTTCATCTGGGTGCCGTCATCGACTCGAAGACCTGCAAGGTCTTTCTTTCACAGGAGCGCATCTGCAGCATTGTGAAGTTGGTGGGGTTGGTCCAGAACTCCAGACTGGTCCCACTTGTGACGCTTTCCCAACTGTTGGGGAAGCTGATCTCGTGCATAGCCATTGTTCCCTGGGCCCGCCTGCACGCACGGGAGCTACAATGGTTTCTGCTTCCCTTTCAACGACGCAAGATCAGCAACTCCAGGAGACGGGTGACAGTCCCACCCCCAGTGCTTCGGTCCCTCAGGTGGTGGAGGTCTCCCGCCCTAAGAGAGGGGTCGCCCTTCAAGGAGCCAGACCGCGTCACCATCACGACGGACGCCAGCCTTTACGGCTGGGGAGCTCATCTGCAGCACCATGTGGCCCAGGGCAGATGGTCTCAACGGGAGCTCGCCCACAACATCAACTGGCTGGAGCTCCGGGCGGCCAGGCTGGCTCTGCGGCATTTCGGCAATCTCGTAGAAGGGTCCCATGTCCTTCTCCTGACGGACAACATCGCCACCCGAGCATACGTGAACCACCAGGGAGGCACACAGTCGAGGGCGCTCATGACGGAGGCGGAGGCTCTGGGCAGGTGGGCGGAGAGGCATCTCCTGTCCCTGAGGGCGGACCACATCGCGGGCGAGGAGAACGTGACGGCGGACTGGTTGAGCAGAACCACCATCAACA
This sequence comes from Rhabdophis nuchalis, assembly GCA_039707465.1. Lineage (NCBI taxonomy): Eukaryota > Metazoa > Chordata > Lepidosauria > Squamata > Natricidae > Rhabdophis > Rhabdophis nuchalis. The sequence continues at coordinate 58,746,274 of CM077643.1, read as the reverse complement.
CCTCAGAGTGGCAGCTGCACCCGGATCTTTTCCAGCAGATTTCCCGGAGATTCGGCCTGCCCGTCCTAGACCTGTTCGCCAGCCCGCAGAACACGCACCTGCCAAGGTTCTTCACCCGTTTCCGGTGCCCGCAAGCAGAAGGGACAAACGCCCTCCGGTGCCATTGGCCCACAGGCCTGCTATACGCCTTCCCTCCTCTCCCGCTGCTTCCTCAGGTAGTCCGGAAAATCATCTCGGAGGGGGCGGAAGTCATCCTGGTCGCTCCCCATTGGCCCAGACGGTCCTGGTTCGCCGATCTAGTGGGTCTGTCAGTAGAGAAGGCCTGGCGCATTCCTCCGAACCAGGTGTCACTGATACAAGGGGCCATTCGTCACCCGGACCCTCAGTGCTTCCAACTAGCCGTCTGGCACTTGAGGGGATCGTTCTGAGACGAATGGGCTATTCGGACAAGGTGATAAGAACGATCCAGGCTTCCAGGCGTCCTGCCACCGTTCGCATTTACGAGACTACATGGTCCACCTTCTCTACCTGGTGCCGTGCCAGACACATCGCTGCGGCTGAGGCCTCCACACCTCAGGTGATGGACTTCTTGCAGGAGGGTTTGGACAAGGGGCTCGCCCCCAATACTCTGAGAAGGCAGGTGGCTGCTCTCGCTACCATCCTGTCGCCCGGTGGGTCCCTGCCGCTCAGCAGACATCCAGGGGTTCGTGGTTTCCTGAAAGGGGCCTCGAACATTCGGCCCCAAACAGTCCATAGATATCCGACCTGGGACTTACCCTTCGTCCTCCAGGCCCTGACTGAGGCGCCATTCGAACCACTGCGCTCCGTGTCACTGCGCCACCTGACCTTGAAGACGGTGTTCCTCATTGCAATCACATCTGCAAGGCGAATTTCGGAACTCTCGGCCCTCTCCGTACGGGAGGACTTGTGCGTGGTCCACGCTAACAGGGTGGTTCTCAGACTAGACCCGACCTTTGTGCCCAAGGTCAACTCCTTGTTTCACAGATCCCAGGAGCTCGTCCTGCCTGACTTTTGTCCGCACCCCTCTCACCCCAGGGAAAGGAGGTGGCACAAGTTGGACGTTCGCAGGGCGGTGCGGATGTACAAGAAGAGAACGGCTGAATTCCGCAAGTCAGAATCCTTCTTCGTGTCCTTTCAGCCGGTGTCCATGGGTCGCAAGGTCACGTCTACCACGATTGGGCGCTGGCTGCGTGCCTGCATTACACTGGCATATGAGCACCGGTCCAGAGCTGTACCTCCACGTAGTACCGCTCACTCCACCAGGAGCGCTGCAACCACGGCTGCTTGGGCCACCCAGGCCCCCATAGACGAGATCTGCAGGGCCGCTACGTGGTCCTCGCCTGTGCCGTTTATCAGACACTACAAGCTGGACGTATTTGCATCCTCGGAGGCCTCCTTCGGCAGACGTGTTCTCCAGAGGGTCCTTGATGCTCCCAGTTCCCACTCAGACGAATCTCCCCTCCCTGGGACAGCATAGCGTTGGCATGTCCCGCGTTTGGACACTCCAAGCAGCATCTAGGAGAATGACCATTGGTCTTACCTGTGAATGGTCTTTCTCTAGATGCTGCGGAGTGTCCAAATCCCACCCTAGCCGTGGTGGGAACTGGTCCCATGTTTAGTTGAAGGTTAAGACTAGTGTTGTTCCAGTTGTTCTGCGTTTTTTCTGGTCTACCTTCGTTTTTAGAACTGGCCCTATGCAGAGGCAAGAGGCGTGGCTACACATCAAAGTGAAACTCAGTCCAATGGGCAGCAAGCTGAGGATAACCCGCGTTTGGACACTCCGCAGCATCTAGAGAAAGACCATTCACAGGTAAGACCAATGGTCATTTTATTGGTCAGACCACACCAGTTTTGGTCTCCACCATAAAAAAGGATGTTGAAGGATTGGAAATAATGCAGAGAAGAGCAGCAAATATGGTGAGGGGTTTGAAGGCTGAATTCTATAAAGAACATATGCTTGCTCAAAAGATAAGACTAAAGGGAGCAGTGTTCCAATATTTGATGGGGTTTTATCAGAAAGTGGGTGTGAATTTATACTCCATGTTGCCTGAGGATCGGACAACTACTAACAAATTCATGTTATTGTTATTAACGCAATATTGTGTTAATATTAATATGTTCTTAACACAATATTGTGATTTAAGAGGCATTCCAGTGTTAATCCTAGCTAACTATTTTTTCAGATAAATTATTGAGGAAATTTATATGGGAAAATGGCCCACCAAGGATTTTCACAAATATTATTAGGTATATAGTCTATAAGCTACATTCATTGGAATTAACATGTTATCATCCTTTGTGAACTTTATTGGATGTCCCAAAGAATTTATATATATATATTTCAATTAAAGTTCTGGCAATTACTTGCATCAACATATAGTACAAAGGAGGGTGTTCCATTTTTTGGATGGTGTACAGGTAGATATGTTCAGGGTGGCAGACTAGATTTTGATTTTTGAGACCCATGAATATTTAACTGGAAGAATTCTACCTTAAAAATAAGTGGCAAAATGTTTTCTAGGAAACTATTACTGGAATCACTTTAAATTTCTGATTTTGAAATAATTATTTTTAGATTTTTTTAAACTTCAAATAGAATTTTGCTACTCTTAACTCACAACAGTGACATTATACTCAACAATGTCTTGATAGCTCAATATAGGTAGTCCTCAAATTATGACCGGTTGCTTAATGATTGTTAGAAGTTACAGTGGCTTTGAATAGTGTGCTTTTACAGGTAGTCCTTGACTTACAATTGAACTCAGAATTTATGTTGCTAAATGAGAAATTTATTAAGTGAGTTGTCCTCCATTTTATCAGTTTTCTTGGCAAATTTGTTAAATGAATCGCTGCAGTTGTTAAGTTAGTAACATGGTTGTTAAGTGACTCTGGCTTCCTTATTGACTGTGCATGTTAGAAGATCGCAAAAGAGGATCACATGATTCTGGGATGCTGCAACTGTTATGAGTCAGTTGCCAAGCATCTGAATTTTATTTATATGACTATGGCAGGGATGTCCAAACTTGGGAACTTTAAGACTTGTGGACTTCAACTCCCAGAATTCCCCAGCCAGCATAGCTGGCTGGGGAATTCTGAAAGTTGAACTCCACAAGTCTTAAAGTTCCCAAGTTTGGACATCCCTGGACTATGGGGATGCTGCAACGGACGTTATGTGTGAAAAATGATCCTAAGTCCCTTTTTTTAGCGCTGTTGTAACTTGGAAGGGTCACTAATTGAACTGTTGTAAGTCAAAGGCTACCCATACTTCCAATCAGTGCAAAATGTTGCATACGCATGCGCGCGCACGCACACACACATCACACCGTCATGTGATTGTCTTCTGGGCCCATAACCTGTCAGAGTTTGTTGCAGAAATCACATCCAGAAGCACACACAGGTAACTGATTCAGCAGGATTCATTAACTCCTTTATATACATAATAATAACACATGAGTAAATGTACAATACCAATAGTGGATTCTCCAGCATGGTAGTAGTTACAGGCAAAACACAGGCAGAGGAGAGATTGGTTTCAGTTCAGAGCTTAATACAGCTAAGCCACACCCAGACTTCCTACTTAAGTTTCTGTTTCCAAATAAGCCTCATTGGCCAACCTTGTTACCATATCTCTGCCAGATCATGAACATTCTGACACTTTTGCACTAATCGATTGCTAAGTGTCTTGCAAGCATTTGATTACCTTTTGAAATCTTCTCTGTAGGTTTCCCCAGACGGTCAACGCTTTCCACTTGGATTTCTTAATGCCAGAGTGGAGAAACGCACACACCTTCCCAGATTCTTCCCAAGCTACCTGGGGCAATCTGTGCTCTTTCCATTACTGTTGCCTTTCCACTCTGGCACCTACTGAAATCCAAGAATGCTAAACCTCCACACTGTTTCTCCTTTTCTGCACTTCTCTTTGCTCTCAAACTCACCTCTGCTTTGTCTTTTATACAGGCACAAATATTCTCCTTCTCCACATTCCTGCGCAGATCCCTAGAGGAGCAGGCAGCACCAAGTATATCAACATTGGCTTGGCCAGGAATCTGTGCAGGAATAGGGTGGAAAGTATTTGCGCATTTGAATTTGAGACTGACCAAGAACAGCAGAAGTGGAGGGAGGAGCCCAGCCAGAGGGCAAAGAGAAAAAGACAGGAGGAAAATAATGTGCAGTAGTATACTACATTTACCTGTCATTCTTTTTTATTTTCTCTATCATGCATATCATGAATTTCTATTAAAATTCTCCTTATTCATTTTGTGCAAAATGCAGAATTCCCCCCCCCCCAAATATTGCTTACCCAGAAAAAATACATATATACTTATGTATATATGTTAGGTTTTTAAGGGCTGAAAATAAAGAGACCAGGATGGATCCATTTCAGGCTTATTAGCCTTCTTCAGCTGGCCATACTCCTTCTACTGGGATTTGAACTGGTACTTTCCAGCATATGAGACAGGCTTCTCTATGCCTTGAGCTATCCAGTATCCCTGATATATTAGCCAATTTACAGGACTCTTAAATGAGAGATAATTATCACAGCTCCTGTTCAGGGTCCCTTTAAGGGGAGGAGACTCAACGTCATCCCTCTCTGCCCTTCGACTCATCCTAGAGATCAACCAGACAGAGAACCAAATAGATTACTGCTGTGTGACATTTTTTAGATATGTGTTAGGTTTGTATGTAGGTCTTTGGTTGTTCGGGTTTTCTCCCGTGTAGAATTGGAAGTATCTTCACGACGTTTCGATGAAATCTCATTCATCATCTTCAGGCTGGTGCTTCCGGCTTGGTGCTTCCAGGAGCAATGTGAGATCTCAGCCGGTTCCTCTTTTTAACTGCCAGTGGGGGTGTGACCTGATTGGGTGGGAGTTTGGCTGCACCCCCTACCAATCAGAACACACCTCCACCCAATCAGTATGCAGCCAAACTCCCACCCAATCAGGTCACACCCCCACTGGCAGTTAAAAAGAGGAACCGGCTGAGATCTCACATTGCTCCTGGAAGCACCAAGCCGGAAGCACCAGCCTGAAGATGATGAATGAGATTTCATCGAAACGTCGTGAAGATACTTCCAATTCTACACGGGAGAAAACCCGAACAACCAAAGACCTACATATATATATATATATATATATATATATATATATATATATATATATATATATATATATATATATATATATATATATATATATATATATATATATATATATATATATATATATGAAGTGGATATATTGTTACAGCTTCCTGTTAGGCCTATTCAAGGGAGGAGACAAACTTGTCATCCTTCTCTGTCCTTCGACTCAACCTAGAAACCATCCAGACAGAGACCTATTAAATTGCTGCTGTCTTTTTAGATATGTGTTAAATTTCTTTAAGGGATGATTAATAATAATTAATTAAGAGACCAGGATGGATCCATTTCGGGCTCCTTAGCCCTCGTCAGCTGGCCATACTTCCCTACAAGGATTTGAACTGGTGCTCTCCAGCATTCGAAGCAGGCTTCTCTATGCCTTGAGCTAACCAGTTTCCCTGATTACATCATCCTTTCTACAGGACTTTATTGATGAAGTGGATATATTGTTACAGCTTCCTGTTAGGCCTATTCAAGGGAGGAGACAAACTTGTCATCCTTCTCTGTCCTTCGACTCAACCTAGAGACCATCCAGACAGAGACCTATTAAATTGCTGCTGTCTTTTTAGATATGTGTTAAATTTCTTTAAGGGATGATTAATAATAATTAATTAAGAGACCAGGATGGATCCATTTCGGGCTCCTTAGCCCTCGTCAGCTGGCCATACTTCCCTACAGGGATTTGAACTGGTGCTCTCCAGCATTCGAAGCAGGCTTCTCTATGCCTTGAGCTAACCAGTTTCCCTGATTACATCATCCTTTCTACAGGACTTTATTGATGAAGTGGATATATTGTTACAGCTTCCTGTTAGGCCTATTCAAGGGAGGAGACAAACTTGTCATCCTTCTCTGTCCTTCGACTCAACCTAGAGACCATCCAGACAGAGACCTATTAAATTGCTGCTGTCTTTTTAGATATGTGTTAAATTTCTTTAAGGGATGATTAATAATAATTAATTAAGAGACCAGGATGGATCCATTTCGGGCTCCTTAGCCCTCGTCAGCTGGCCATACTTCCCTACAGGGATTTGAACTGGTGCTCTCCAGCATTCGAAGCAGGCTTCTCTATGCCTTGAGCTAACCAGTTTCCCTGATTACATCATCCTTTCTACAGGACTTTATTGATGAAGTGGATATATTGTTACAGCTTCCTGTTAGGCCTATTCAAGGGAGGAGACAAACTTGTCATCCTTCTCTGTCCTTCGACTCAACCTAGAGACCATGGGAAGTATGGCCAGCTGACGAGGGCTAAGGAGCCCGAAATGGATCCATCCTGGTCTCTTAATTAATTATTATTAATCATCCCTTAAAGAAATTTAACACATATCTAAAAAGACAGCAGCAATTTAATAGGTCTCTGTCTGGATGGTCTCTAGGTTGAGTCGAAGGACAGAGAAGGATGACAAGTTTGTCTCCTCCCTTGAATAGGCCTAACAGGAAGCTGTAACAATATATCCACTTCATCAATAAAGTCCTATATATATATGTTGAAGGGTTGAAGATGACGAGACGAGACCACAAACTAGGCATTGTTTATGGGTTTGCAATTTGAAGTGTGTAAAATAACAGGTTTAGCCAATAATTCATCGAACATCAGAATAGAGCTGGAAGGGACCTTGGAGGTCTTCTAGTCCAGCCGCCTGGCTCAAGCAGGAGATCCTATACCACTTCAGACAAGTGACTGTCTAGTCTCTTCTTAAAAATCTCCACTTATGAAGCAACTATAATGTCTGAAGGAAACCTGTTAATTGACCAGTTAAACTGGCCAATAATTGAGAAAGACAATGCCAGACAATGAGGTTATGCTTTCTCTGCTTCAAACTTGTTTCCTGCCCCCACTTCCCCCAGAATTTCCTGTATTGTGTTCAAAGTTAATTTTTTCTCCTTGCACAAAATGTAGATCAAATAAATTTCTAGCTTCCTCCTCCTTTCACCACACAGTCTGTTTTAAAACACGCATGTCAGGATATTTTGCTGCTTTTCAAAACTTCCATCCTGATACTAGAGCAGGGGTGGGCAAACTTTGCAACTTTAAGTCTGAAGGACTTCAGCTCCCAGAATTCTCCAGCCAGCTTTGCTGGCTGGAGAATTCTGGGAGCTGAAGTCCTTCAGACTTAAAGTTGCAAAGTTTGCCCACCCCTGTACTAGAGGAACAATTACAATGAAAAGTTTGAATATATTAACAATGGATTTGGAAGCCTAAATAGTCTGTCTCTTTATGACACCAGATATTTTTCCAAGAAAAGCTTTTTTACCTCCACAAACCTATATCCAGGAAAATTTCATTTGAAGGTTATTCCTTGAACTGAGCTGTATTAAATACAAGCTAGAAAGCAGGGGTATGTCAGTCAATTTCTCTAATGAGAAACGAAATACCATCAAATTATGGATTTTTTCATTTTTCTCGGAGGTAAGGGAGAACAAAAGCTGGTTAGTCAGGAGTGTTGAAGATTTCCAGAGAATGCTATAAAATTGAATGGGACATAACTCAACTTCTAGCAATAGCATGTAGACATATATAGCATGTAGACTTATTTATACTCATAGTGCTTTACAGCCCTCTCTAAGCGGTTTACAGATCAGCATATTGTCCCCAACAACCTGGGTCCTTATTTTACTAACCTTGGAAGGATGCAAGGATGAGTTAACCTTGAATGGTTCAGAATCGAACTCCTGGGGTGAGCAGTGAGTTAGCCTACAATACAGCATTCTAACAAATGCGCCACCTCGGCTCTTCTACCAAAATTATTGGAATGAATAATACTGTTACATACTTTGTTAGCAAATCCTTCCTCATTAAGTATCTACTCCCTCCATGCAGTACATAACTATATAATATTTTGTTGGGCTTCTGATATTATCCGAGCTTGGTTGTTTTCCTACAGACTTCTCATTACTAGTATAGATAATATCATCAATGCACTGGAGACATTCTTCCCTTGATTTTTTATTTGATCCTATTTTCTCTTATCCTGGTGTTGGTTGCTGGGAAAGATGTGTTGTGGGATGTTTGATGCCTTCCTTGACTTTTGGTTATATCTTTTAAATTATGTTTACCTCTATGTGTCAGTTGATCTGATCAGAGCCACAATGCTAGAGGTTCTCTAGCACAGTGGTTCTCAACCTTCCCAATGCTGCGACCCTTTAATACAGTTCCTCATGTTGTGGTGTCCCCCAACCATAAAATTGGTGTCTCGGTTCCTAAGACCATCGAAAATATGTGTTTTCTGGTGATCTTAGGTGACCCCTGTGAAAGGATCATTTGACCCCCAAAGTGGTTGCGACCCACAGGTTGAGAACCGCTGCTCTAGCATTTGTGGATTTGATTTAATCTAAAATGTTGATAGTTTCTTAGTTGTTCTAATGTTAAGAATATTTAAGGCTACTATATCTGTAAAAATCTTTTGTGTTAAATATTTCTATATCTCTTCTAGTGGTTATTTTCAGCCCAGATATAGTAGCCCATATAGTTTATGTGCACTTGGAATGATTCTTCCATGGGTTGTTACCTTGTAATGTCAGGGGCTAGCAATTCCCAGTGATACTATGAACTCTGAACCATTGAGAGTGTACATTCCCAGAAAGATCATCCATGACAGGTAGGTCAAAGATAAAGGATCACTCCACTAGAGTTGCAAAGGTTGGAGACCCCTGCACTAGAGAAAGAATATTGTAAAATTCTGTCAAGAAAACGAAATAGTTACTCACAATCAGGACAATGCTAAGTTGATATTTGGAGCATGAGTCCTCCATGTTTGAAGTATCCAGTCAGCTACTGACAAGAGCAAACAAAAAATATGAGTACCATTGGTACTTACAGTGAAGTTGAATTAAAGGATATCTACTTATTGATGTACCTAGAGGCAAAGGGAAACCCACTGCAGCAAAAATATGTTGAATGACAGAACCATAAACCAGAGTATCCTAATGAAAATAATGTCTTGTCCATTGAATCCCCTAAAGTCAGAAGTGACTAAACAGCTAAAGAACAACTTAGAAATGGGAGAAATGATTTGGGGAAACTGCCTGCACCTTAGATGAAACACAGACTCTGTTCTTTGTTAAAGTGCACATTTCCTACCATAATTTCATGAAAGTGAATGAAGATGCTTTTAACTTTAATGAAATCAAGTCATTAAAATATTGTGTCTTTAATGTGAGTCTTAAAGCAATAGAATCATTTTTTTGGTTTTGTTAATTCATACTCTTTACAATTTATAGTTGTATTTGAACTCTTCTATAACACATGATCATCATTATGGCTTTGATCAATCAAGGTTTTCATTTAGAAAGACAAGAGATAATGTACAGTACATTTATAATCTTAGTTGTACCCACAAGATATGCAATTTTCCCTTCCAACAATAAGAACAGTGTAGGTCAGTTTCTACACATTTTTGTCTGTCATGTCTAATGTGGGAAAGACTTTGGGAGCTACAAAGGGATGCTACAAGGAAATGGTCAGATAAGAGACAGCATAGTTTACAGCTGGATAGTGGGCAGAAGAGATGTCTAGTTTCTTAGACTGTATATGAGACAGGGTAGAGGGGATATTTTTACCTTCAGACTTGCAAGATAAATGTCAACCTTATTAGGTAGACCAGACAGGAAACATGACCAGATGAGTCAATTCTGCTTTTTTTTAAAGCTACATTAACAGAATCTTACAAGTGTGAAAGCATAACCCCCCACTATCTCCACACAGTATATCAACCAGATCTGAGCTTTATTCCAAGCAAGTTTTGGGGGAACCAGAATTGTTAAACTATATGCTACTTTGCAATCCAAGTATATTGCTCCCAGGGTGGATTTGATTTAAATCAAGTTGATTTAAATCATGATTTAAATCACTAGTAAAAAAGCTTGATTTAAATCATAGTTTTCTACATAAAGACTAATTCTTGCTGGCATAATTTATAATATGCAAGTAGATGAAGATTTTTAGAATAACAACTTTTCATATTAGTTTTTTTATCCCCAGTTTAATAGGTTAATCATTCATATTTGGACAACTTTTCTGTTGTACTTAGGAAGGAGAAAAATAATCATTACCTTAATAATAACAATTTAAATAGATTTATTCAACTGAAACAATAACATTACAGCATATGTTATTTGCTTAAACAAACATTCATGTTTGTTAACTAATTTGGCTAAACAATATATATATATATTTTAAGAAACTTAGACTTTCATTTTTTGTAGTACTGCTTGTCTGCTTGCCCCTTCCTGCTCACATTTAGTTTCAATTTCTTCTTGTGAAAATCTATTCCACTCCAAACAATCAGAAAAATATTGTTTCTATTCTATTCACTGAACTTCTTGAAACTTAGCACTGAAGGGGTTGATTCTGTATTCATAGGTTTGTAGAAGGTAGGATTAAGGTCTTTTTTTCAACTCTGTTCATGTTACCCGCCTCGAGTCCCTTCTGGGAGAGAGAGCGGGTTATAAATTAAATTATTATTATTATTATATTATTACCCCAAAAATTAAACATATACAGCCTTATTCTACATAATTAAAAAACTAATCTTTATTTCATGATGGAATAACCTTTGGATGGTAATATATTTTCCTCAAAAAGCATTTTATATAAAAAAAATCCGATTTAAACCCAAAAAATCCAATTTAAATAAAAAAAATCCGATTTGTTTGATTTTTTTAAAAAAAATCATTGATTTTTATCCACCTTGATTGCTCCCCACTGAGGCATCAAAATGGCCTCGGTCAGGTCAGCTTCAGAAGTATTAATTTTTAATACTTCTTAATACTGATAAGTATTGAGATGTAGCAGAGTTGTTTTTTTCTTGGTACAGTTCTTCAGTCTATGTTATACGTTGCTTTTTTAAGTAAAGAATGAAGTTTTTGAATCCTTCACAATTTTGAAATAATGACTAAGTATTTATTGGGAATTTTCATGGAGAGACTAGGCAATCTTTGCAATAAAGTGAAGGTAACAAGACATTCATAAAGGTAATATAATTATCCCACTAATTCCCATCCCCAATACACTGTGTCCAGCATTGTACTGCAGAGTTAGTTCTTTAGAAGTCAGCTTGAGTTATATTATGTATTAAACAATGAAATGATTGCTGTCTGTCATGTATATATTAATGGAAGAAAGTAAGAATTTTCTGCTAAAACAAAAAAAAAGTGGATATTCTTTCCTTTGAGAACTTTCTCCATCTGATACAGTTTATTATAAGCTTTGCAGTTTATGGATTCTATTTTGAGACAGCCTTTCAATCAGACTTGAGATTGGGAAATGTTGGAGAATTATACTACCGGCAAATGGTTGTTTCTGATCAGTGGTGGGTTTCAAATTTTTTTAGAACCTACTCTGTAGGTGTGGCCTATTTTGTGGGCGTGGCTTGGCAGTCATGTGACAGGGTGGGAGTGGCCACCTTTTAAAATGTGGTGAAACTCGTTTAACAACACTCTTGCTTAGCAACCAAAATTTTGGACTCAATTGTGATGATAAATTCTTTCTTTCTTTCTTTCTTTCTTTCTTTCTTTCCGTTCTTTCCTTTCTTTCTTTCCTTTCTTCCTTCCTTTCCTTTCCTTTCCTTTCCTTCCCATTGGGTCACTGGCAGCGGCGGGCCAGATTTACTTCCAGATACACCGGTGGAACCCCCTCTCACCGGTTCTCTAAATTTCACCAACCGGCTCTCGCGAGTAGGTGCGAGCCTGCAGAAACCCACCACTGTTTCTGATACACAAAATGTGTGATAATACAAGAAGCAGAGTAAGATGCTATTGGAAGCGCTCAGATCTAATTACAGTGCCCAAGAGAGTAAAACAGGATATATTTCTGCTCAATAGTCATATAAATGTCTTTATTAAACGTCTGGAGGGAATAGATCAATATGCCTGGCAAAGATTTTTCTATTTTGCTTTATGCAGATGATGCTGTCACCTTGTCATTGACTCTGATTGGACTCAGGAGAGCTCGAGGTCATCATTGCCAAGAGAAGCAGCTAATTATTAATGGTCAAAAAAAAATATCAAATTCCCCTCTCCAAATAGGACTAAGATCTATTAAGTGGCATATAGACATGCATAAACAAACTAAACATTTAAACTTTATAAGAGTTGTTTTCCAAGATTAATGAAGAAAAATGTTTTGTTGCAAAATCAACCTCAGAATTATTATATGAAGCTCTACTTGAATTTTTCCCCCCAGTCTTCCAGATGCATTCCTAATGCACTTCCAAAACTAGAATCAGATTGCTCAAAATTGAACACAATGTTTGGTTAACTATCTTGACTGTCTGGCTGAGGCTTAACTTTGTACCAGTTGCGTTGCCTCTACTAATATCATCTGATAACTTTAGAATTAAACAGTGAAAAACCATCAAAACAAACTGAATTTATATAGCCTATGTGTCTTTTGCATTTATATAGCCTATGTATCTTTTGTACCTATGTATCTTTTGCATGAATGATCAGAGAAGATGAAAGAGGTTATAAAACAAAGGATCTCGAACATAGAATTTCAGAACAATTTAAGTCAAAAGTTAAGTTTTGTCAGCCTCTTAAACAATTACAGACAATTGATCCAGCAGCTTACTTCTATAGATTTTATTGATCCCAGTTATAGATGGGCATTATTTATACCTCAATTTTCTTAGTCCATGTGATCCGGTAAGATTGAATCAACAATCTATCCTGCTGTGAATTTTACTTTACTGAGCTAATTCTACTTTCCTAAAAATTTCACTGAAATGAGTTTTTTATTTATCTTGCCTTACAAATAACTCTTAAGATTATCTTTTTAGTTTTAAAAATTTGTTCCCCAAGTGACAAGGTCTCATCACAACTTGTGGGAAAGTTGTGCCTAAAAACAAGAGGCCTGAATTGAGTTTGGAAATGTAAATTTGTACTGATTACTATTAATGTATTATATTCTATTTTTAATAAACAATATTTTAATGATTTGCTCTGGTCTTTGACTGTAATAATCATTGACTTGCATTGAACATTATAATTATGTTATCTAACATAATACAGTTCAGACTTCATTATGGCATTATTCATGGATTTAGCTAGTTGGGATCCTTCAAATAATCTGGTTTATATGACTTTGTCCCAGTATGGTAACATTATGCCAGTATGTGATCACTAATTTAGCAAACCATGGTTAAGAATTACATGTGAACCTAGCTATTGTGATTTCAGCAAGGCTCAGATAAAGATAACTGAAAATGAACATTCTTCTTCTAACTAATCTGAAGCTCCTCTACCGTGTGACTACTTGCAGTCTAAGTTGGGTAAGAAAGCAATTTCCTACAGTCACTGCTGTCAGAGTGGAAAGAGATTGTCCACTGGTATTCATAGAGATGGAATAAGAAAGTGTGATAAGCTTTGCTGTGACAATTAAATTGCAGACCTTGTCTGTGAAGAAATGTATCGGTTTATTAGAAACAATTTAGTTTACCCAACAAGCAAGGCAGAGACTGGCTTTAAGAAGACTCTAGATAATTTTTGCTTCAATTAGCCTGTTGGTTCATTGCTGTGCCCTGACATTTATCTGGCAGAAGTGATCCATGCAACCCTGATTGGTAGTGGTTAACATTTTTTTAATTACCACATTGTAGTAGCACATCATGGGCACTGTGAAAAATTAAATAGACTTCTTATCCCTGACTACCAGTACTACTTGAAACACTAAATTGTAACCTATTTTCCAAAACTGTACTGAGGTGGGTAGTTGTGAAATTTTGTTGGGGTGTTAGGATTAAAGTTACTCAAAGATGCTAAGAGCTGATAATGCCCCTCCATTAAGTTAGTTACTATGAAAATATGATTCTGAAATCCTGACCCAGTTTTGGCTAAGGGAAATGAGCATGGGCATTATCCATGCTCATTTTATCCATGCTATCCATTAAATAACTATTTGAACACAATTCTAACATTTTGAAGTTTTACTGGCATCCAGTTTCTAAAAATAAATAAATAAATCTGATTGTCTCAGGCTTTCCAGGCACATGTAAATTGCCTGTACTAAATATATTCTTTGTTTATATCCTTTTTTATACAGTTTGCTGTGTGAACCCCCAATATTCCATCTGTATCTCCTAACATAAGAGGCGTGAAAGTTTGACAGACATCCAAGAACATTGTACATCCAGCTGCCTGGCTTATGTCCTAAATTGTTCTTGCTGCTTATGTTTCGTGTGTGGTAAAATATATGAACTGGAGAGAATTCTAGCCCACCTATCTCCTCCACCACTCCCCTTTTTTATTTTAATTTCAATAATTGTATGATCTTCAAATATTATCATTTGCCTAACTATAATTTGTTGAATCAGCCACAGTTCAAATGTTACATATCTATCGCTGTCATGAGAATTGCATATCAAAATGACTGAATTCATACCAGCAGGTTAGGCTAACAAATTATATTATGTTTAATATTGGTGTGAATCCAGCATTGCGGTCTAATGTATAAGCCAGCTGTGACTACTAATTCACTATTGGTATAACCCAGTGATGGCTAACCTTTTCCGGACTAAGTGCCCAAAGCACACAAACCCCCAAAATGCAATGGATGTGCAACCGCCGTGCATGTGCCCTGCCCCTGCACATGTGTGCAATCCACGCACACACCCCCCCCCCTGTGTATGTGCTCGCGCACACACCTCACACCTCCTGCGAGAATGACTCACTTAACAACTCCCATGCTTAGCAAGGGAAATTCTGGTCCCAATTGGGGTTGTAAATTAAGCACTACCTGTATTGTTTTGCCTAGAGTTTTCTTAAAATATATGGTCTATTTTAATAGTCTTATCTTAAATAACACATTGCTTCTAATGTGAGTGCTTTGATATTTGCAAATGTTTGCATAGATTTAGTTGCCTGGTTCACATACCATGATATATTAAAATATGGTTTGTAATATTGTATGCTATATAAATCTAGATAATGTGGTTTATTAACCATAGTTTCTGTTTTAAGGTGCAAACCCAGTAAACTAGTATTTGAACTAGGCCAGGTGTTGGCAACCCAGAGCCACATATGACTCTTTCATCTCTCTGCTGCAGTTCCCTGTCGCCCTTTCACAGCAGAGGGATGAAAAAGCTGTCACCCTCTCATGGTGGTGGCAATGGCTGGAGACTTAGTGTGGGAGTGAAGAGCCCCTGCACTTGCCTTTGCACACCTTCCTCATACATTTTCTGTTGCTGCTTCTCATAGCACCTTGCACAATGAAATATAGTGTGCTTCACTATGCGGAGGCAGATCTCCTGGAGCCCATTATGATGCAGAGCCACAATGTGATTGCCCCCGCCCCACTTGCCTTGCTCTTTCCTCCAGTTGCTTTTCCTGCACTTTTCGGGCAAAGCCACCGGTGTTGTGATACCCTGCCTCCTTGCCGGCCAATTGGTCTTTGGTGTGCTGCTCCTTGGCTTCCAGACATCATGATTCCCACCACCCCATACCAGTTCAGGGGTTCTTTCCCTCCCCTTGGAGAGAGGAGGAAGGGGGTGGGAGGGAGGGAAAGAAAGAGAGACAGAAAGGGGAGGAAAGAGAGAGGGGAAGGGAAAGAGAGAGAGAGTGAAAGAGACAGAGATATATAGACAGAGACGGGGAAGAGAGAGGGAGTGAAAGAGAGAGACAAACAGATACAGAGAAAGAGGAGGGAAGGGAAGAGAGGTACAGGGAAAAAGAGATACAGGGAGGGAGAGAGACATGGAGACACAAAGAGAGATACAGAGAGAGGGGGGAGATAGGGAGAGAAAGATAGACATACAGAGAGGGGGAGATATAGGGAGGGAGGGAGGGAGACGTAAATACACAGAGATACAGAGGTGGGGAGAGAAGGGGGAGAGTGAGGCATAGATACAGAGAGATGGGGCAAGAGAGAGAGCTGTCAAGAAGGTTTTATGGTTCCCGGTGTTTTTTTAACAACCATTCTCTGCCCTAATGACTGGCTGGGTAGGCATGGCTAGGGGGATCATGCATCTGGGTGGGAGCGAGTGGCCATGCCCACCCAGATTTTGTGGCTCTCAGTGTTTTTAGTGGAAATTGGTCCAAATGGCTCTTTGTGTGTTTAAGGTAGCAGATCCCTGAACTAGGCTTAAGTCAATGATGGCATCACACAATATAGGTAGCTACCAAACCATAGGCCAAGGATTAGGTCTCTTACAATTATTTATTTTCTTTTATCTGTTTTAGTCTAGAATTAGATCCTATATTGATTTTTGTTTTTTTGTTATAATTGTAAGACTCATCAATAAATAAACTGTTACAGCTGTTACTGTTAAATCTGTTACAATTATGCTTTCTTGGGTCTTTTCTTGACATACATGCATTTAGTTTACAGACAGTTTGCATAATTTTTAATAATTTTAGATTTGTGTTTGGAAATATATTGGGATTATTTTACTAAACTGTTATAACTTGTGCACTGTTGAAGATACTTTATAGTCAATCGCCTTTTTTTTGTTCATGGAAAATGTGACCTGTTGGGGAGAAATTGGTTAACAACTGTGGGATCAGCTGTTAACCAATTGATGATACTGTGAATCAGAAGAGAAAGGTACCGGAAACTGTGACTAAGAAAAGTATGAAGCACAGCACAGAAATTAATATGGGTTTATTATGAAAAGAAGAAGCAAGAAGGTAATATATGTGTACTCACACATAGTACTTTTGAATGACTAGGTAACAGTTTTTTACTCCAGTAGAGAATTGTAAATTATTGCTGGAATTAATTAAACCTCCCCCAAAAATCCTCTCCTCTCCTTTCCTCTCTTCTCCTTTCCTCTTCCTTCCCTATCCCTTCCCCTTCCCTTAACTACCGTTTTTTTTCAGAGTATAAGACACGCTTTTTTTTCCTCTAAAAGAGGCTGAAACCCTGGGTGTGTCTTATATATCAAATACAGCATTTTTTGCCTCGCAAAACCCCACCTCCTTCACCAAAATGGCTGTGCATAGCCTTATAGAGGCTACTAGAGAGCTCATGTGGGCTGGGGAGGGCATAAATGAGCCTAGAACGGGCTGTTTTTTGCCCACCCACCCCCCGCCGCCAGCAGCAGTCTATAAGCCTCCATAAGGCTATGCATGCAATTTCTTTGACAACAAAATGGCCTGTTTTTGGAAAAAACTGACCTTTTTTTGCTCATTCCCCCCCCCCCAGCACTCTGCAGCCCCCCTCAAGACTGTTCATGCCTTTTTGAAAAAAATGGACCCATTTTCGCAAAAAAACAGGCTGTTTTGGGGAGGTTTGCAGAAATATTATTATTATACTATATTTTTTTCCTTTCGGAAAGCTTTTTAGTTAGAGTGGTTGATGAGAATTATATTGGGCAAGTGCTGTCCCAGCAGAAACAAAATTTTAGGTGCTACAGTGATTTCCTTCTGCAGCACATGTGCTAAATACACCTGGAAATATCTACCTATATACCTACCTACCTACCTACCTTCTCTCTCTCTCTCTCTCTCCCCCTACCTATCTACTGTATTTCTCTCTATTTTTCTCTCTGTGTCCCTCTACCTACCTACCTATCTACACACTCTCGCTTCCTACCTATCTACCTACTGTATCTCTCTCTCTCTCTCTCCCTCCCTCTCTATTCCTTTATCTACCTACCTACCTACTCTCTCTCCCTACCTACCTACCGTATTTCTCCCCCCCCCTCTAGCTACCTATATACCTACCTACCTTCTCTCTCCTCCCCACCTATCTACTGTATTTCTCTCTCTCTATTTGTCTCTCTTTATCCCTCTACCTACCTACCTACACTGTCTCTCTCCCTACCTATCTACCTATTGTATTTCTCTCTCTCTCTCTCTCTCTCTCTCTCTCTCTCTTTATCTACCTACCTACCTAACTACTCTCCCTACCTACCTATCTACCTACCTATTGTATTTCTCTCTCTTTCTATTCCTCTTTTTTAAAAAATTGCCTCTTCAAAACCTGAGTGCATCTTATACTGTGGTACATCTTATACTCCGAAAAATATGGTATACAAATATTTGTGCTAGAAAATTAAATGGAATAGTTTAGAGATTTCTGTTTTAACCCCTCAACATACTGAGTATCGAAAGAGTATACCGTATTTTTTGGAGTATAAGATGCCCTTTTGCCCCCCAAAAAAGAGGGTGAAAATCTGGATGCGTCTTATATACTGAATACAGCATTTTTGGCCTCCCAAAACACTGCTCCCTTTGTAAAAATGGATGTGCAGAGGCTTTGGAAGGCTTGCAAAGTGCTCCTGGGAGGGAGGGCAAAAATGAGCAAAAAATGGACCGGTTTTGCCCGGTCTCCCCCCACCTTCAGGACCACTCTACAAGCCTCTCAAAGCCTCTGCATGCCCCCTTTTCTTTTTGCAAAACCCAGCCTGTTTTTGTGAAAAACAGGCCATTTTTTGCTCAGTTTTGCACCCCCCAGCTAACATTTACAGTAATGCCATCCAGTATTAAGGTTACAATTTACTAGGCTAGAAAACAACTAATTTCTGATAGTATACAATAATATAAGCAGAAGCCAATATTGATTCATATTGATTCATATATTCCTTCAAAATGACACAGAATTAGGGCTCAGCAACATTTTGTGGTACTGGCAAAAAAAGAGCCCACCCAGAAAGAAGTAATTCTGTAGAGTTTCTCTGAATTTGACTCAAAAACTAGGAGAAATCCAAAGCCCTGTTTATCTCACATAAATATTGGTTAATGCTTACACATATGTAATGTATTATGAACACTTATTGTATTTTTTGGAGTATAAGACGCACCTTTTTTCCTCTAAAACGAGGCTGAAAATTTGAGTGCGTCTTATACATTGAATACAGCATTTTTTTGCCTCCTGGAACTCCGTCCCCTTCACCAAACTGGCTGTGCATAGTCTTATAGAGGTTTCCAGAGAGCTTCTGGGGGCTGGGGAGGGCAGAAATTAGCCTAAATGGGGCCGTTTTTTGCCATCCCAGTCCCCAGAAGCACTCTATAAGTCTCCATAGGGCTATGCATGCAATTTATTTGACACAAAAATGGCCTGTTTTCACGATAAGTGAGCTAGTTTTTTGCTCATTTTTGACCCCCCCCAGGAGCACTCTGCAAGCCCCCCCAAGGCTAATCATGCTTTTTATTTGGAAAAAAATGGCCCTGTTTTCACAGAGAAATGGGCTGTTTTGGGGAGGTTTGCAGAGTGCAAAAAACCTTTTGGAAAGCTCTTTAATTGTTTCTGTGTCATCAGAAATAAAGTCCTAAGGTTTGTCAGCAATTTCCTTCTCCAGGACATGGATAAATACACCTGGAAACATCAACCTTCCTACCTACCTACTCTCTCTCTATCCTTCTACCTACCTACCTATTTTACACATACACACACTCCCTCCCTACTATATTTCTCTTTCTCTCTCTCTATCCTTCTACCTATCTACCTGCACTCTCTCCCTACCTACCTACTGTATTTCTCTATCTTTGTCTATTTCTCTCTCTCTATTCCTTTATCTACCTACCTACCTACACAAACACTCTCTCTCCCCCTACCTACCTACTGTATTTCTCTCTCCCCCCCCCCCACATTACCTGCCTACCTACCTGTTGTGGCCCAGCCGGCTCCGGATGAGCTGCTGATGGACTCTTCTAGTGAAGAGTCCTATGAGTCTGCCCTAGAGGAGGAGGAAAACCTTGAGGAAGCATAGAGTCTGATTAGTCACCAGGAGGCGCCTGGGTCATGGAGCAGTGGGGAGGATCAAGGGCAGTTTGTCCCTTATGCTAGATTACGCAGGGCTGAGAAAAGGAGCCAACAGTTAAGTAAGAGGCAAGCTCGTAAGCCCCGATTAGAACCAGCTGGTTGCTGAGTGGCCCCTCCCAAGAGAGCTTATAGGGAAGGCTTTGGGAGGGTCATTTGCAGTAAACACCGGTTACAAATCATCGTTGGAAATATCTGGTCGTTCAAGTTGTGTCTTCAAGTCTCTGTATGTAAACGTGCTACGGTATTTGTAATGTGAGTCTGGGCTCGCAGCCAAGGAGATAGTGGCAAGCAGCCAAGTCTGGGTGTGTGCAGTATGATTCCGTCTGTGGGGCAGAACACCTACCTACGCACACACTCTCTCTCCCTACCTACCTACTGTATTTCTCTTCTCTATTTCTCTTTCTATCCCTTTACCTACCTACCTACCTACTCTCTCTACCTACCTACCTACCTACTGTATTTATCTTTCTTTCTCTCCCTCTCTATCCCTCTATCAACCTACCTACTTTTTTTTGTAATTTGCCTCTTCAAAACCTTGCTGCGTCTTATACTCCGGTGCGTCTTATACTCCGAAAAATACAGTAAATACTTTTAAGCACAGTACCTTGGCCATTAGAAATACTTTCATTCTGATTTGACCAAATATTCACATACTTTACACAGTGATTTATGATGAATAATATTGCTATGAAACTATATTTAATTAAGATGGACTTATTTAATAGCTAGCAAGCATAGAATAAATACAACATTAAAGGAAATGCTTGAAACATATGGATGTCCTGCATTCCCAATGAGGCAATTACAAGATACTTCCATTATTCTGAATTAATGTTCTTCAAATATGCTTTTTTCACTTGCCCCTTTTTCTTTTTATCTACTTTTTTCTTTATTCTACTTACTTATTTATATCTGTTATAACCTAAGTAAGTCCCTGCTGTTTACAAAATATGAAAAGTATTAACAATTCCATTATAAGTATTAAAAATAGGAATAACAAATTTAGAATTTAAAAATTAAAAATAATGCAGAAGAGCAGATACAAGATTTTTAAAAATGGGCAAATTAGCTATCTAGAACATTCTGTGGGACAGCTCAGTTTTTAATCATTGTCCTGAGTGTCATTGCAGAGGCTTGGAAGAATAAGAGATTAAATGGATCCTAGCTGGGGAAGAATGAGACAGAGCTAGGTACAGTCTGGTCTAAAGAATTATTTCTCCTTGTCTGTTTATACATATATACATACATACATACATACATACATACATACGGGAAGAGGAAATTTAACATCAGGTGCAAGGCGGCTGAAATAATATTGCTTATATGGTGTTCCTGCAGAATAAGCTTTCTTTTTTAATCAGTAAATTCAGGACACATTCACTGAGCATTGGGAAGCTTAAAGGCCACAGCATGCAATGCAAGAGATTCTGTGATTGTTAGAAGAACTGAAAATCTTCCCTCAAGCAATAAACGTTGTCTCCTCTCCACAGCATAAATGTCAAAATGTTTGCCAGCCTAATTAGAGCAGTAGGTCAGCTACTGCTTTCTGTGGTATAAACCTGGGCCATTAGCTACATCAAAAGGATGCATTTTGCCAAATCATTTCTTAATGTTCTGATGTTGAAACTCAACGGGATTATTCCCTCATCTAGTTTCATTAGTAAATGTTAAAATGCACGCAAACATGTACACACATATAGTAAACCTTTCAAACAGGATTACTCTGCAAGAGATAGCCTTTTCTGGTTTCAAAATATATACCTTAGAAAAGCTAAAGTGCCTTTTGCCTTAAAGCTGGTGTAAATCAAAATATATAAGGATTTGAAGCTGAAGTACAAGAATCTTAATAGGAAATAACTTAACCTCAGTTGAAAAGCACATTGAAATCTATGCTGAAATCCTTACTAAATTAAAAGCATTATAATAAGATTAGTGGATTTAATTAATTGTAAATCAAGGTGAAATTAGATTAAAATTTACACTACCTATGATGTATTGTTTAGAAATAATCTTATTTGATACTTACCAATAAATTATGTTATTGTTTTAAAAAACAGAAACAGATGTTAGAAATGAATAGTTCAGGGATTCCTTCATGAAACATTTCCCCTGCTTTACAGAATAAACCGTAACCTTCCCCTGGAGGGGGGAGGGAATGGAGATTTTACAGTATCCTTCCCCTGCCATGCCCACCAAGCCACACCACACTGACCAAGCCACGCCCACAGAACCGGTAGTAAAAATTTTGAATCCCACCACTATTCAGTACAGTAATATCTATATGTTATTCCCTAACTGGGAATAAGATAATTTCATTCACGATCAGGAAATGAGCAGGTCAATTAAAATAGGTGCCAGGCAAGGTGTTTTTCATACATATTATAATTATTTTCACAAGAATACATATTTTCTGTTGTATCCTCGACCTTCCGGCATATGCTACAACACTTATCTCAAGCCGCTGGGGACGTGCGGGCCCTTGCGCCTAAGGACCCGCCCTGCAACGCCGCAACCAACCGGCATCCATCAAACTATGCTCCGGTCGCCGCGCCCCCTCGCCCCGACTTACCAGTCCGGAAGGCTCCGCCTCTGCGAGTAGGCCCCGATGACGTCACCACCTGGAGCTCCACTCCCCGAAGGGAGGAGCTCCCACAGGGGCAACCTGCCTCGTCGGCTCCTCAGCAGCAACTGAGACGGTCTGGGCGTTCCCGACGCCGCCCCGCCTACTTGACAGACTACGCATGCTCATTCATCAGAACGGACAGTTCTTCGAGCATGCGCAGACCGAGGGGGGAAAGGGGTGTTGTATCCTCGACCTGCGACCGGTCTCGAGTTACGACCGGCTGCAGGTCTTCCAGGCTGCCTCCGGGAAGCCATGGAGACAGGCTGTAGCAAGTCGGCTAACCGACAGACGCGCCTGATTGGCTGAGGCGCGCCTGGCGGGAAGCCGGCTCTTGCCGCAGCCTGATTGGCTCCCCCTTTGACAGCTCCAAATATAAAGAGCTGTCAAAGCGCGGGAGCCCCTGTCTACCGCCTATTTTCTGTACTTGTTCTTGCTGTTCGTTTTAATCTGCCTAAAATAAAAGGCTGTTGTTATTGAGCAAACCTGGCTGGACTCCCTCTATTCTCAACCCCTCTGAGAATCTAACATTTTCTGCTGCAGATATACCTGGTAAGGTTCAATGCTTGAGTATTAGAAAATGCTGAACCTTCCCAAAGAAAAAACTGAAATGGGCAAGCAAGGAAACAGAAATTTTGGAAGAAATAAGGCAGAAATGTAACTAGCTGCAAAAAAGTGTGATTTTTTAAAAGTTGCTTCTCAGTTGGATTTAAAAAAGGCCTGGTAGGCCAGTATTTTCATCTATTAAGCTATTAACTATCCAAGCAGGTTTTGTAACGTCGGATGGCTTGGCTTGATCTGTATTCTCTTTATAGTGGTGAAGTTGATTTTGTGCAGGCAAAAGAGCATCTTTCAGATGATAATAACAAATCAATTATATATCCTTTTTTGAAGTTCAAGCAGGATAGTGCATAGGAAAGTTATTAGGGCTTAGCTCTGAGTTTGGTTTTTGGAGATAGCAACATAAGATAACTGTGAAAGTAATTCTTGAAACTATTTCTAGCCAGCTTGGTAGAAAAAAACACCATTAGTTGTACTTTGCTGGTGTGTTCTTGTTGAATTGCGGAAATGGCACGGGACCTAGTTATTTGCGGGATCGCATTCTGCCTCATACATCCCTGCAGCCGATTCGCTCCCACAGAGAGGGACTTCTCCGGGTGCCGTCCAATAGGCAGTGCCAGCGGGCGACGCCCAGGGGAAGGGCCTTCTCTGTGGTGGGCCCGACCCTCTGGAACGACCTACCTCCTGAACTGAGAACAACCATGGACCTCCGCTCTTTCCGCCAAAAGCTAAAAACTTACTTTTTTCATCTGGCCAGCCTGGCCTAATCTATCCTTCCTAGGTTGTAATATAAATTTAAATAGTTTTAATAGGAATTGTTGGGAATTAGTGTAAAGGGTTTTTAAGGTTTTAAGATTGTAAACTTTTAGCGCAGGTAAATTATTTAATTCTATTTTAAAATTGTATTGTTGTATTTATACATGTTTTTAAAGTCCTGTGCACCGCCCCGAGTCCCTTTGGGGAGAGGGTGCGGTCTACAAATCAAATAAATTGAATTGAATTGAAATGTAATTATGCGTAAGAAAAGGGTGTCAAACTGGATATCTTCGAAGGCCAGAACAGCTTTGTACTTGGCCAGGAACCAAGAAGATAAATCCTTTTTTTATTTTTATTTTTTATTTTTATTTAGTTTTATTTTTAGTTTTATTTATTTTTATTTATTTTTATTAGTTTTATTTTTAACAGTGTTTTGCAAACTGCAAAGGAGCATGCCACAGTTGATTCATTGTTATGCTTTATCCTTTTAGTTTGTATTCACTAGATCTACAGAATATGTTTTGCTGCTTTTTTGGCTCTTCTCAAAATTTTAAACTGCTTAGTTACCTCTTAATTTAGCTTATGCTACAAATTGTCTTCCTAGATTTACCCAGCCTCTCCTTGAAATAGGTGAATTGGGGAATAAATAGGTGTGAGAAGCCCTCCTCCTTCCTGATCCAAGGGTTTCTTGTTTATTCACTGTGGGTGATCTCTATGTGAATTGTGTAACCAGCCTGGTTCTTTTCTTCTACCACTCCTATGTTCGGCCTATTTTGTTTCTCATTTGAAATACTTTATATATGCTGTAAAATGTCTCAGACACTTGGAGCTCCAAATTCTTTTGTGTGTGTGTGTAAAAATATTTACAAAATATTTTAGACATTTTGGAAGAGGATAAATGCATTTCAACATAAGTACTGTATCTGTGACATGGTATTTATACTACATTTATTTATTTGTCAAATTTATTTGCTGCCTATTTTGCCTCTGGACTGCTCTAGGCAGCTTGCAAAAATAAAAACGAAGAAATGAAGTGTAAACATAACTGTTCCAAGAGTAATGGAACAATAGAATAAACAGTGAAAAAGGCATCGATACTAGTGCAATAGACTTTGAAACTCCATTTTGTATATCAATTGGCAGAATATTTTCTTCCATATGGTCTATAAATTGTTTCATTGCTGCTCAGTATGGGGTTAGGATTCATTATCCACATCAACAATTTACTGAGAGTATAGTTTCAGCCTCCCACTGAGTTAAACTGTTAGGGTAACACTGCCTAATGCAATATCCAAGTTGCTATGATTGTTCGTTCACAGCCACAGAAGGCCAAAAGCTCTGGAATCTTGATCTTGCTATGCTTTTGGAACTGAGAATTATTATCATGTTAAGCCTTGGGTGAATTTGTCCCATAGATAGTTTTATTTACCATACTGTTTTTTGATGTTGATATATGGTAACAGACTTCAAAATCTTTTGCTTCGTTGGTTGGTATCCTTACTTTCTGTCAGAAATACAGCAATTCAAAATAAGTGTTGAACAATTTCATTTGTATTTCTTGCTAGATGGGCAGAACGTTTAAGCCCAGTGGTTGGCTTACAATTGTTAGATCCATAGCCATTTTCACAACAGGATCTCTCTTTTTATATTCCTCAGTGACCTCTCCCATATCTCAAAGCTCCAAACTATATTTAACACTTAAGTGGGCCAGTTGAAATGGTAATGAAAGTATCTTGTGGGTCAGCTGTCAAATATGTATTATACAAATCTAAGAGTTATATTTTTGAAAACAGTATATAACTGCGTTATTCTGATTTTCTAGGTGTTAGGTTTTTTATTTTTTATTTTTATTTAATTCGAATTTATACCCCGCCCTTCTCCTTGTTAGGACCCAGGGCGGCGCACAGGCATTATTACAACCACAATAAGAACAATATAAATCAATTTAAAACATATTAAATTATTAAACCCGTGCTAAAACCATTTAAAACCCTACCAAATAGCAATTTATACATAAAAAGTCAGAAGGGGGGGGGGGCTATACTAGGCCGGCTTGTTGGAATAAATGCGTCTTAAGACGTTGGCGAAAGAGGCGGAGGTCCGAGGTAGTGCGAAGGTCGTGGGGTAAGTCATTACAGAAGGCCGGGCCCACCACAGAGAAGGCCCTTCCCCTGGGTGTCGCCAACTGGCATTGCCCAGCCGACGGCACCCGGAGAAGACCCTCTCTGTGGGAGCGGATCGGACGAAGGGATGTATGGGGCAGGAGGCGGTCTCGTATATAGCTAGGCCCCGAGCCATGGAGCAATTTAAAGATGGTCATCAACACCTTGAAGCGCACTCGAAAGGCCACAGGCAGCCAGTGCAGCTCGCGCAGGACAGGTGTTACGTGGACTTGCCTTGGGGCACCCATAATCACCTGCGCGGCCGCATTCTGTACTAACTGTAGCCTTCGGGTGCCCCTCAAGGGGAGCCCCATGTAGAGAGTGTTACAGTAGTCCAGCCGGGATGTCACAAGCGCTTGAGTGACTGTGCGAAGGGCGTAGAGTTCATGGGTATATGTGGCCTTCCATACTCATTTTTGCAATCTCTGAAGCCCCACAATTATTTTACCTTAATTCAGTGGTAATAGACAATTTCTTCATGGCTTGATTTGTCATTTTAAAAAAAAGATTAAAATATTGCACTCTTTCCCTTAAAAAGCACACAATTAAAATGAGACTGAAAGCATTGGACCTACCTTCAATATGATTTCACTGCAGCAATGTGTATAACTACGGTATGTCTGTCAAGATACAAAGTAAAGGAGGTTAATTATTGCTGGCTTAGATTTATAAGGCTAAAATTCTCTTACCACAAAGTGTTCTAAATAAAAATAAAATATTATTCAATTTGGGGATATTCTGTTGCTTTGGGATGATAATTTGTTTATGTGATAACAAGAGGAAAATGAACCTTAGCGCAGGGGTGTCCAAACTTGGGAACTTTAAGACTTGTGGACTTCAACTCCCAGAATTCCCCAGCCAGCGAATGCTGGCTGGGGAATTCTGGGAGTTGAAGTCCACAAGTCTTAAAGTTCCCAAGTTTGGACACTCCTGCCTTAGCATGTTATATATGAAGATATATGAAGTACCTTTTTAAAAGTACAGGTTCTTGTAACTTATGACTGTCGAGCCCAGAATTATGGTTGCAAATAGTGGTAGTCATTAAGTGAGTCACTAAGGGTCCAATTTTTGGCAGTCATTAAAAAAAAGTCCATTTTCCCCAATGAGCAGTTTTTGCTGGCAACTGGAAATAAATGCTGGAAAACAGTTGAAAATCATGATCACATGACTTCAGGAAGCTGCATATAAATGCAAGCTGGTTGCCAAGTGCCCAAAGTGTGATCGCATGACCATGGATCATCAGAATGGGAAGTAGGTAGCTCAGGAGGGGCGGGGTCTGTCCTAACTTTAAAAGGTCACTAAGCAACTAGTCATTAAGCAAGGAAAACCTGTATTATTTTATTTTATTTATTTATTGGATTTCTAGACCGCCCCTTCTCCCCAAAGGGACTCGGGGCGGTGTACAGGTAAAATTAAAAATTATCACAATCAACAATACATATAAACTAAAACTGAATTAAATAACCCTCTGTACAAATTTATAAAAATTAAAAACTTAATCTTAAAACTGAATAAAATAATTTAAAATTACAAACTGAGGCGGGAAGCATGGAATTAGGACAGGCCGGCTAGTTGAAAGGTGGGTTTTGAGTTTCTGGCGGAAGGAGCGGAGGTCCGTGGTCGTTCTAATGTCAGGGGGAAGGTCATTCCAAAGGGTCGGGCCCATCACAGAGAAGGCCCTTCCCCTGGGCGTCGCCCGCTGGCATTGCCTAGTAGACGGCACTCGGAGAAGTCCCTCACTGTGAGAGCGAATCGGCCGAAGGGATGTATGGGGCAGGATACAATCCCGCAAATAACTAGGTCCTGTGCCATGGAGCGCTTTAAAGATGATAACCAACACCTTGAAACGCACCCGAAAGGCCACAGGGAGCCAGTAAAGCCCACGCAGGAGCGGTGTTACGTGGGAGTATCTAGTGACTCCCAAAACTGCCCGCGTGGCCGCATTTTGGACCAGCTGCAGCCTTCGGGTGCATCTCAAGGGGAGCCCCATGTAGAGAGCGTTACAGTAGTCTAGACGGGACGTCACAAGCGCATGAGTGACTGTGCGAATGGCGTCCCGGTCCAATAGGGGACGCAACTATTAAGTTCCAGAGGAACAGGAGCAGGCACAGGAAGTTTTCCTTTTTTTAATTTTCATGAGTGTACCCTAAGATCCAAGGCTTGGGAGACAAAAATACCTCAGGTGGTAATTGGGAGTGGAATTTTTAAAAAGTGCAGCCAGGGATTTCTTTTGTGCATCAGCCAAAGAAACCTAACGTATGAAAGAAAATGCTATGGTGTGAACAAAGGACCGTCTACTTCAGGTTTTTGTTTCACATAGGGATTGGCATTTCTTCTTAAGGCTTGGTCTTGTGCGGCTAGAATTTTCCCTTAGGTCATGGGTGTCCAACTCACATTGCTGTCACATGACAATTCACGATATTTTTCCCCTTTGCGGAGCTGGGGTGGGTGTGGCCTGCGTGTGACACATTCGGCCCGCAGGCCATCAGTTTGACACCCCTGCCTTAGGTATTTTTCTGTTTCCCTGCTCTTAGCGATTGCCAGATGTTATCTGCTTTGCCTGCTTTTTCTATGTATAAGTAGTTCTCGACTTACATCACTTCATTTAGTGACTGCTTGAAGTTACAACAGCACTGAAAAAAGTGACTTATGACCAATTTTCAGACTTACGATGGTTGCTGCAGCCTCATGGTCATGTGATCAAATGTAGACACCTGGCAACTGACTCAATACAATAGCAGAGTTGGAAGGGACCTTGGAGGTCATCTAGTCCAACTCCCTGCCCAGGTAGGAAGCCCTATACCATTTCAGACAAATGGCTATCCAACATCTTCGACTCATAATTTATGACGGTTGCAGTGTCCCAAGGTCATGTGATTGCCTTTTGCGACCTTCTGAAGCAAAGTCAGTGGAGAAGCCAGATTCATGAAACAACCATGTGATTATTTTTTAACACCAACTGTGATCCACTTAACAAGTGTTGCGAGAAAGGTCGTAAAATGGGGTAAAATTAACAACAAACATCTCACTTAGTAACATAAGTTACATAAGCTCAATTGTGGTTGTAAGTTGAGGACTACCTGTATTGGCTATGTAATACTTTGCCTTGCCATGTCTTATTTCTCCAGTATTCAGAAAGCTTTCTTGGTGTACTAACTTTGTTGAGTCTTCATCACGGTCCTTCAGATGCTCTTCTGTTATTTCTAGGCACTTGATTATTCAATCATGTGGCAGGGAGTTGAATTATTATTAATAATTATTAATTATTTATTACTGTTGTTATTATTATATACTTTATTCATTAAACATGAAACTCAGTCAACTGAACACCAGAAATACCATTGACTGGTGATAATGGTTGATTCGGGTTGCTGCCACTGTCCTAGGTATCAACCAAGTATTTTCTTAAAACACATGATGTTCCGAGTAGCGTAGTTTTTTGCAGTTCCGCTGGTGTTATTGCAGGAAGCTGCAAGTTCTTGATGTTTTTGTAAAATTCTTGGACATGATACCAAATGCCCCGATGGCAATGGGTATCACTTTTGCATGTTTCATCCATAGCCATGTAGTTTCAATGGCCAAGTTGCAATATTTTGTGATTTTTTCCAGTTCTTTTTGTTCGACTCTGGCATCTCCTGGTACTGCAATGCCAATAAACTGTACGCTTCGTCCCTCGGCATCCATGATATCTGGTGTGTTGTGTTTCAAATGATGATCTGTCTGAATTTGAAAGTCCCACAAGATCTTCACCTCATTTCTGGTAACCTTTTCCACTTTATGTTCCGATAACTTTTCAAATGCAGGTAGGGCATATTTTTTACATAATGACCAGTGGACTAATTTAGCAACTTGGCCGTGTCTAGCTTTGTAATCAGTTTGTGCAATTTTGCTGTACTCACATATTAAGTGTGAAACATCTAAGTGTAAATTGTTAAAGGCTTTTAGTAATAGACCAAATTTACTTAGCGCAGTTGGACACTTGGGGTCTCAGGGTTGTTGTTTTATAAATAAATATAATTGGCCATACTATTGAAGAGGATAGTCTGGAACAGGAGCTGACAAAAACAAGCTAAGCTACTAATGATTTAGGAAAGTCCCCTCTTTAAAAAAAAAGCCATTCTTGTAAATTAGATCTCACTGCATGTCAAAGCTCTTTAACCTAGTTCTAAAAACAGTGCTCATTTTCCTGCTTTGCTGATCTCAGTGATAACAACAGGAAGAATTTTGAAAGTTGTCATGTGCTACAGTGGTGGGACAAAGTTTGTGAACCCTTTAAAACTATATATAATCTGCAAGATCCACATTAGAACTTCATCTAAATCTTAAGTGACTGATTGAACAGCGTACTGTATCATTCTTATTATTGAATCCACATTCAGTATCTTTTATTTGTTATAAAATTTTACATTTAGTAACTAGTAGCAATTAATTACAGCAATACATTCAGTCTTATCTTTCCTGTACCTATTGATCAATGTCCCCCATTGACTTGGAGGTTTTCCTCATTCAATTCATAGTTATTTGGGGTCTGCCTGTATTTGAGATCATGCCATAACATTCTAATTTAATTGGAACATCAAATTTGTCCCTTTAAGAGAATTGGTTGATAGTAGTAACTGTAAGAGAGATCTTGGAGTCCTAGTGGACAATCACTTAAATATGAGCCAGCAGTGTACTGCAGGTGCCAAAAAAGCCAATGCAGTCCTATGCCAATGCATTAACAGAGGGATAGAATCAGGAGCATATGATGTGTTAATATCACCTTATAATGCTGTGGGAAGACTACACTTATGTTGCATCTAGTTTTGGTTGCCACGCTATAAAAAAGATGTTGAGCCCCTAGAAAGATTGCAGAGAAAAGCAACAGAGATAATTAGGGGACCGAAGGTCATGTCTAGTTTAATGAAAAGGACTCGGGATGACATGATAGAAGTGTTCCAATATCTAAGGGGCTGCCACAAGGAAGAGAGGGTCAATGTATTCTCCAAAGCCCTTGAAGTCAGGACAAGAAACAATGGATGGAAACCAATCCCTGAAAGGAGAAAACTAGAACTAAGGAGAAATTAGGGTTTCCTGCTTGAGCAGGAGGTTGGATTAGGAAACCTCCAAGCTCCCTTCCAACTGTTATATGATTATTCCAGGACTTCATACCCTTTTCCCAATAAAAACAGTGAATATTGTTTCTGCATTTTTCAATAAAGACATGATACAGCACACCTTTTGGATAGTGTTTGTTTAACCAGAATCCCTTTATTTATTAAGAGGACTTAGAGGAAACTGATCATGCTGTGGGTCACAGTACTGCAGGATTTGTTCTAAATTGCTGCAAAAGGTTAGAATGTTGGATGACAACATGGGTGACTCAGTTTAATCCAGGGATAGCCATGTAAACTCACTGATAAGCTTAAATTTATCAGACCAGTCTATTTAGTCTATATGCTTTCTTGAATTCTTCGGGGGGGGGGGGGTTGCAATATAAATCTTACAGAAAGACAGTTCAATTGACTGCTATTCATAGTAATAGTTTTTTGTAACCTCTGCTCTTGCCATTATGCCAACTTCTGAACATGAATTTGATATTTTAAGTGGTCTCATGTCTTTTTCCAATCTATGTCTTTTGATCAATCATTGGGTGTGCTTTTTAATCAAAAAGCACAACTTGTTTCCTGTATGTATGCTTTCTTTTTTTGGTAAAGCTTCCTTTTTCCTGTTTAGTTATGACTCTATAAAGTTAAAACAGTTGGCTTGGTTCTAACTGTCAATGCGTACTTCTCCTTTGCAAATTGAAACTACATGCTGTGATGCAGTATTTGTACTAGACAAATCATTAGTACTCTGGTTTTCTCTAAAAATCCATTGAATAGTTTCTGTGATGGCAGCAAGGTAAGATTTTGACAAGCCTGCTAAAAATGAGATACCATTTCTTTGAAGAATAATACTCTGTATTATGACAAGTAAGAATTCAAATCTGAAATCATCAGCCCAAAAGTAAATTTAGACTTATTTATCATTACAGAGTGATTTTTCACTCTTCAGATGGTTGAAGATTAAATCTTATTTGTTAGTTAATGGCCCTATCTAGTTATCTACCTTTATCATTTTAATGAATCTTAATGATTTTTTTAAATAAATGTTTTCTTAAACTGTCTTTATTGTACAATATGAACTGAATGCCATTCTGTTTAAATCTATGAAATTATTTTGCCATGTGCTGTTGAACATGTCATGCAAGTTGCATATAGAATTCTTACAAATCTGCAACATTACTAATTCTGAATTCAGATAATCAATTCTAAACAGATTTAACTTGCTGTGCTAGTTAATCGAATATATGTACAGAACTATTTCTTTAATGCTACTTTCCATGTCAGTGTTTATTTATTTATTTATTTTATTAAATTTATAAACCACACCACTCTCCCCGAAGGGACTGGCACTGTGAAAAATAGCATCTCTTCCTTAATGTTATATATTTAAAGTCTTTGCTTTAAAAAATCAGCAAATCACCACTTCTTTACAATACTGTTAAATAGTAAGCAAAAGGATTATCTGGGTAGATGAGAATTATTTGGCCTTTGAGTTATCTAACCTGTAAGGTCTTGAGTTTAGCTCTTTCCTTCTCCTCTCAATAACTGCAGGCCCTTCGTTGATATGTATACAAATGGCATTCCATCTTAGCTACCCCTTTCTTCTAAGCAAGAGGATAGAGATATGTTTATATGCTTGTAGGTATTCCAGCTGGAGTCCCTATATTTCTGATGCTATCTTGGCTATATCATATTCACTCTAAATCCGGAGTCCCCAACCTTTTTGGCACCAAGGACCAGTTTCATGTTAAAAAAATTCCATGGACCGGTGGCCATGGCTCGGCCGGCGTAGAGAGGGAGGGGGGGGAGGGGGAACAGGTGGCGCATGCACGCGCGGGGGGTAGTGAGTCGACTCACTTGCCCCTCTTGGGCCCCCAACGGCGCAAGCGGCCGCACCTGTGCTCTCCCGCCCCGGCATGCGCTCTGCTCAGGGGGCTGCTCCCTCCTCCTCCCTCCTCTCTGGCCCTTTCTAAGAGTTGCGCCGCTCACTGCGCCCTGTTTCCTATCAAGCCACGGACCGGCACCGGTCCACGGCCCAGGGGTTGGGGACCCCTGCTCTAAATGGGAAGATATATGGTGGTTGAGATTACCATGAGGAACCACTTGAAGTGACTCTTCCCAGAACTCAGTGAAGTTATTTAGGTAGAATTTGAACCTTGACTCAACCAGACTGCAAAGGGAACGGAACAAAACAAGACATCATCTTGATCCTGTTTTCCACTCCGTTCTACTCTGTCTCCACAATATAAATATACATTTAGAATTAAATGTTCCTGTTATGAAAGAGACACAGACAGTATAACAAAGCAAAGAACTTTACTTCTCATATTCCTTGAAATAACAATATATGTTTGTAATTTTGTTCACTTGGGGAAAGAACAATGAGCTAACTACCACTGTGACTACCTGGTTTTTCCTTGTAGATAGTATGTCTAGAATAAACACTGATGTTGAGAATTGGAAGAAAGGAGTCCACTTTTTGGAACATTCCTCTTTAAGATTTTGAATCAACTGTTAATTTTCCATGGACTGAATTTGCATCACGATTGATTTATTGATTACGAGCCAACAAGTTGATGTGAACTCTTATAGGATACTAAGTTGAATTTACCTAAAAGCATCTGTCCCCAACTTGGCTCTTCAGGTCTTCCAAAGTTGCACCTCTTAGTGCTGTAATTGAGTCCATCCATATTGATGCTGGTTATTTGCATCTTTTCTTCTTTTTCCAGAATAATAGACATCTCCAAATTTCTTGCTGGTTCCCTCAGAGCTAATAGGCCAGTGATGGTTAATGTTTTTGGTGCCGAGTGTCCAAAGTACACTCAAAACCCCAAAATGAAATGCGAGTATCCCTCATGCATGCACCCCTGTGCATGTGCCCTGTGCATCCCCCACCCCCTGCGTATGCACATGCATGCACCCACTCCCCTGTGCCCCATTTTAGCTTCCAGGTTGGTGCAGGAGGCCTTTCAGGCCCAAAATGGGATGCAGGGTGTCCCCCACATGCGCCCCAGTGTATGCACAGCAGAGACCAAAAGACTGGCTGGCTGGCTGGCAGGAGGCGCACGCACATGCACGGTGAAGCTGGGCTACAGCGAAGGCTGGGGTGCTTGCAGAGAGGTGTCTGCGTGCCACCTGTGGCACGCCATCATCTATCACTTCAGTATCTTCCTTGTTAATTGTGTAGACTTGTTCGCTTTTTGGCGAAGATTGTAGAGAGTGTGGTGGCACAGCAGTTCTCTCGGCACCTGGAGGAAACTGTTTATCTAGACCCGCGCCAGTCCAGCTTCCAACCTGGGCACAGCACCAAGACGGCATTGGTCGCGTTGGTGGATGATCTCTGGAGGGCCAGAGATAGGTGTTTTTCTTCTATCCTGGTCCTATTAGATCACTCAGCGGCTTTTGATACCATCGACCATGGTATCCTATTGCACCGACCGGAGAGGTTGGGATTGGGGGGCACTGTTTTACAGTGGTTCTCCTCCTACCTTTCCGGTCGGTCTCAATTTGTATTGGCCGGAGGGCAGAGGTCGACCTCGAGACCATTCATTTATGGGGTGCCTCAGGGGTCGGTCCTCTCACCCCTCCTGTTTAACATCTACATGAAGCCGCTGGGTGAGATTATCCATGGTTGTGGGGTAGAGTACCATCTGTACGCTGATGATACCCAGCTGTACATATCTACCCCCAACCACCCCAATGATGCCGTCGAAGTGATGTCCCGGTGTTTAGAAGCCGTGCGGCTCTGGATGGGAAGTAACAAACTTCGGCTCAACCCGTCCAAGACCGAGTGGCTGTGGTTTCCGGCATCTCTGCATACCCAGCTTACTCCATCGCTGGTTATCAGGGGCGAGTCATTGGCCCCCACGGAAAGGGCTCACAACTTGGGCGTCCTCCTGGATTCCCGGCTGTCCCTAGATGACCATGTGATGGCTGTGACCAGGGGGGATTCTACCAGGTCCGCCTGGTATGCCAGTTGCGTCCCTTTCTGGACCGAGATGCCCTCCGCACTGTCACTCAGGCACTCGTGACGTCTCGCTTAGACTATTGTAACGCTCTCTACATGGGGCTCCCCTTGAGGTGCACCCGGAGGCTCCAGTTGGTTCAGAATGCGGCCGCGCGGGGGATTCTGGGAGCGTCTCGTTACTCCCACATAACACCTCTTCTGCGCGAGCTGCACTGGCTACCGGTGGCCTTCCGGGTGCGCTTCAAGGTGCTTGTTACCATCTTCAAATCGCTCCATGGCTCGGGGCCTAGCTACTTGCGGGACCCGTCTCCTGCCACACACCTCCCTGCGTCCAATACGCTCCCACAGAGAGGGCCTACTGAGGGTACCAACCGCCGGTCAGTGCCGGCTTGCGGTGCCCAGGGGTAGGGCCTTCTCTGTGGCAGGGCCGGCCCTCTGGAACGACCTACCCCCCGAATTTCACATTATCACGGACCTTCCCCTCTTTCGCCGTTCACTTAAAACCTATCTCTTTCAGCAAGCTGGTCTTGCGTAACAGTTCTGACTCTCTCAATATAACATCCTAGAGAGAACAGCCTAGAGAGAAGATGGAGGTATACTCGAACTGAATCTGACCGGACACAGGTAAGAGCCCATTTACGGACTTACATTGTGGCGCTGAGAGTGGCCAAACGTCATCATTGTGCCACTCTCATAGCATCCGCAGAAAACCGCCCTGCCGCCCTGTTTAGGGTGACCCGCTCCCTCCTTCAACAGAGGGTGCGGGAAGCCCCGTTACAGGGTCGAGCAGAGGAATTTGTGACTTTTCTGCAGGAGAAAATCGCTCAGATACAGAACGAGCTAGCCCCCATTCATGGCCCAGTGGGATGCCACGAGAGAGATCTTGTTTGGGAGGAGTTTGACTCCGTTACTTCCGAGGATATGGACAGGCTACGTGGGCGA
The DNA here is from genome assembly GCA_039707465.1 of Rhabdophis nuchalis. NCBI lineage: Eukaryota > Metazoa > Chordata > Lepidosauria > Squamata > Natricidae > Rhabdophis > Rhabdophis nuchalis. The sequence continues at coordinate 58,710,320 of CM077643.1, read as the reverse complement.
CTGCGAGCCACCACATGTTTATTGGACCCGTGTCCCTCCTGGCTTGTACTGGCATCCTGGGAGGTGACACGAGGCTGGCTCCAAGAGGTTGTCAACGCATCCTTGAGTGAGGGTGCCTTGCCTGCTTCCCTAAAAGAAGCGATGGTGAGGCCCCTCCTTAAGAAGCCCTCTTTGGATCCAGCTCTTTTGAACAACTACCGTCCTGTCTCCAACCTTCCCTTTCTGGCGAAGGTTGTCGAGAGTGTGGTGGCACAACAGTTCCCCCGGCACCTGGAGGAAGTTGATTATCTAGATCCGCGCCAGTCCGGCTTTCGGCGCGGGCATAGCACCGAGACGGCATTGGTCGCGTTGGTCGATGATCTCTGGAGGGCCAGAGATGGGGGTTGTTCCTCCATCCTGGTCCTATTAGACCTCTCGGCGGCTTTCGATACCATCGACCATGGTATCCTATTGCATCGGCTGGGGGGGGTGGGGGTGGGAGGCACCGTTTTACGGTGGTTCTCCTCCTACCTCTCTGGCCGATCGCAATTTGTGTTGGCAGGGGGGCAGAGATCGACCGCGAGACCCCTCGCATGTGGGGTGCCTCAGGGGTCGGTCCTCTCGCCCCTCCTGTTCAACACATACATGAAGCCGCTGGGTGAGATCATCCGTGGTTTTGGGGTAGAGTACCATCTGTACGCTGATGATACACAGCTGTACATTTCTACCCCAAACCACCCCAACGATGCCGTAGCGGTGATGTGCCAGTGCCTGGAAGCTGTACGGATCTGGATGGGAAGTAACGGACTCAGGCTCAACCCGACCAAGACCGAGTGGCTGTGGTTTCCGGCAGCCCGATTCAACCAGCTCACTCCATCGCTGGCCATAGGGGGCGAACATCTTGCCCCTGTGGATGGGGCGCGCAATTTGGGTGTCCTCCTGGATGCCCGGCTGTCCATGGAAGATCAAGTGACAGCCGTGGCCAGGAGGGCGTTTTACCAGGTTCGCCTGGTTCGCCAATTGCGCCCCCTATTGGATCGGGACGCCCTTTGCACAGTCACTCATGCTCTCGTGACATCCCGACTGGACTATTGTAACTCTCTCTACATGGGGCTGCCCTTGAGGTGCACCCGGAGGCTTCAGCTAGTCCAGAATGCAGCCGCGCGAGCAATTATGGGGACCGCTAGGTCTACCCATGTAACACCGCTCTTGCGCGAGCTGCACTGGCTACCTGTCGTCTTCCGGGTGCGCTTCAAGGTGTTAATTATCATCTTTAAAGCGCTCCATGGCTCGGGACCTAGCTATCTGCAGGATCGGATCCTGCCCCATACATCCTCACGGCCGATTCGCTCCCACAGAGCGGGGCTTCTCCGGGTGCCGTCCACTAGACTATGTCAGCGGGCGACACCCAGGGGAAGGGCTCTCTCTGTGGCGGGCCCGGCCCTCTGGAACGACCTTCCCCCCGATATTAGGACGACCACGGACCTCCGCTCCTTCCGTCTTAAATTGAAAACCTACTTTTTCCGTCTGGCCGGCTTGGGATAGCCTCCTTGTCCTGGGGTTTTTAGGTTTTAGTGCTTAGGGGTTTTAGGGACAGTTTTTTAGTTTTTTATAGATGTTTTTAGCGCAGGATTTGTTGTTTAATTGTGATTTTAAATTATGTATTCTGTTGTGTTTACTGTTTTTTAATTTTCCTGTGCCCCGCCTCGAGTCCCCTGGGGAGAGAGCGCGGGTAACAAATAAAATTTATTTATTTATTTATTTATTTATCTGCCAAATACATATATGGATATTAGACTTTAGGGGATTTTAGCATAGGTGGGTTGTATTTTAAATGTTTTTAAATTTTAGTACAGGTTTAATTTAATTCATTTTTAACTTTGTATATATTGTATGTTTTATATGGTTTTTAAATTTTTCCTGTACACCGCCCAGAGTCCCTTTGGGGAGAGGGGGCGGTTTATAAATCGAATAAATTTGAATTTGAATTTTGAATCCATCATCATAAGTGAGTTTTTATATTTGGTCCCATTTTTTTCAATGTGCTCTTGACTTTTGTGCTCTTGACTTTTGTTACAAGAGCTTTGTAATCATTTGCATTTTCAGCTATTGCTGTCATCAGTTGTAATGCAGGTTGTTGATGCTTTTCTTCAATTTTTAAAACTCTTCTCATGTTCCTTCAATCCTACTCCCTTAATATATTTTCCACATGTAAATCGAATAAATAATAGGAGCATATATATTATTTTGCCAGCCTGGACCCAATCTATTTTACCACATTCTGTCTGCACTATGACTTCCTGTCACATTTATAGGTTTTGCATGATTATCTTCTAAGATAATTTGGCATCTCTGCCATATACAATTTCAGTACTGTGTATTCCTTCCACATTTGAATCTTCTTTGAATCAGTTACTATCAGTCCAGTGATTTTCTTTAGCATATCAGTTTGAGGTTCAAAAATAAAGTTCAATTTATTTTGAGGTATAAAGTCTCTTGAAAGTCAGCATAAAATCACTTTGCACTTTTGTTTTGAGTCATGCAATTTCCTAATATGTACTGGGTTCTGATGTGAAATCTGTTGTAGTGATAGTTCAAATCCCTCAATAACTCAAAAGAATCTTCTATAATCTTTTCAAACCCACTGTCACTTTAGAAACAGTTTGGTGTTAAGTAGCTGTTGTGTAAACAAAAGGTTGCTGAAAGCCGTTCTCTGAAGTGGTTTACTGGGAAGGTCCATCTCAAAATCATTGAAATGTGAGAATTTAAACTTTCAAAAGCTATTTGCAAGACAGTTTATATTTACACACATGCTATGTATCATTTAGTAGAATTAAACTTTTCGTTTAGTACATTATAGATATTTCCAGGCACAAACCGAAGTGTTTCAAAGAGTGTGAGTTTTCAAAATTGTCTAATTATATTTTCAAAAATTAGAGCATGCAAACAGAGTTAACAATGTATTGAACTTGAAGAAAAACTATACAGTACATATGCATTATGTCAAGTCAAAGCAATTATTTGGGCCAAATAACATTTGGTAGCTTCTTATAAAGTTTTGTTCAAGTCAAGCTTGACTCGTGGTGAATTCATGTCCACATAGCTTTCTTGTCAGCTACACAGATATAGTTTGCCTTACATCTTGTGTTTTGTCTTGTTTTTGATGTCTTGATTATCCCAGGTATTACTAGGAAATCCCATTCAAGTTCTAAATAGGCTGAACATCATCCATTTACTTGGGCAAGTGGCATTAAAAAGAAGGTTACCTCTGATATGTGAAGTTATTTTAAAGTTCTATTACTTTGCTCTGTAATTAAATTATATTTTCTCAATTCAACCAATCTTGCTTTACATTAAGCTTACATTATCATACATTTTTCCTCAAAATTGCCATAACTAATTTTATTTTAATTAACTGTTTAATATATTATCTCTTCAGAGTAAGTGGATTGCAGCAACAGGCATGTGGCTTCTTACATCTATCATACTAGGTAATATAGGTCAGCTGGACACCCTGTATAATCTAACCGTTTTTTTCTTAAACAGCCATACTAAATGAACTTTACATTGGCTTTAGCCAAATCATTCTAGTAAAGTCAGAACTACTGTATAGGTTTGTGATTTCCTGTTGGGTTGGGGGGGGGGATATTACTGCATTCACATACATTAGTTAAAAAAAATTTGGTTAACCAACAGGAATTAGATCTGCTTGTTGTCATCTATAGTAAAGAAAAAAACTCATTTTCCCATAGCTTCCCCAGCTGTAGAATGCACTGCTGAAGTTTTATGTGACTGGGGTGATCTATTTTGCTTATAAGCAGGTATTGTGCTCCAGCTGTGTTTGGACTAATATTACAGATACATAATTTGGCACTTGTCTGTTGCCATAAGTTAGAGAGAACTAGAATGATAAATTGTCTCATTATTTCAATACTGATATCTGCTTGCATATTGTTTAATGTGGTTTATTTTTTGGCTTTCATTCTTTTTTCCCAGCTTGAACAAAAACATGAAACTGTATTTTTATTCAGGACTGTTTCTTAGAGGCTCTGATGAATGAGACATTACAGAAAACTTTGAGAATCCTGTTGGTGTTCTGGGACAGATTATTTTGTTTCTCTGGAGCAATGTTTCTCAACCTTAGCAACGTTAAGATGCATGGATTTCAGCACATAAAATTCACTAGCCAGTATGCTGGCTTGGGAATTCTGGGAGTTGAAGTCCACAGACCAGTGGTGGGTTTCAAAATTTTTTAGAACCTGTGGCCTATTTTGTGGGCATGTGACTGGGTGGGAGTGGCCAACTTGTAAAATGTGGTGAAACTCATTTAACAACGCTCTTGCTTAGCAACCAAAATTTTGGGCTCAATTGTGATAATACATTTTCTTTCTTTCTTCCTTTCTTTCTTCCTTTCTTTCTTCCTTCCTTCCTTCCTTCCTTTCTTTCTTTCTTTCTTTCTTTCTTCCTTCCTTCCTTCCTTCCTTCCTTCCTTCCTTCCTTCCTTCCTTTTCTTCTTTCCTTCCTTTCCTTTCCTTCTTGTTGGGTCACCGGCAGTGGTGGGGCAGACTTACTTCCGGGTCCGCTGGTGGAACCTCTCACCGGCTCTCTAAATTTCACCAACCGGCTCTCGCGAGTAGGTGCGAACCTGCAGAAACCCACCACTGCCACAGACCTTAAAGTTAAAAGGTTCAGGGAACACTGCTGTGGAGTATGGTGGAGCAGGGGGAATGGTGAGGGATACTGGAGAGCCAGTTTGTTGTAATGGTTAAAGGTGCTGTCTTAGAAACCAGGAGATGAGAGTTCCAGTCCTGCCATAAGCATGAGAAAGCCAGCTGGAGATCAGTTGCTCTTCTCAACCAAACCCATCTCATGTGGCTGTTTTTGTGAAGAAAATAAAAGGACAAAGGAGAATATTATGGATATTTGGTGCCTTGATTTACTTATTAAGTAACAAAAAATGAGTTAAAAATCTAATAAAATAAAAAACACCCTTGGTAGTGGTGATGGTAATAAAGACATATGTGCACAACAGGTGAGCTCACAAAATAATGTGAAGATGCCTCCACCATACCAGGTCTCTTGTTTTTCTCTATGAGAAAAACAAATATGCAATTTACTGAGATATTTAAAAAACAGGACTTCTTTAACAAAAGGAAAATAAGAAAAAAGTAGTAAATCTCTAAATAACAAAATCAGAACAGTGGAATGTAACAGTGAGGAAATAATTCTAAAAATTATTATTCTGTGTATACCTCAGGAGCTAACCTGGTGATAATTGTAGTTCCTTTATTCAGTAATAGTGGAGCAGCTATCATCATGAAAGATTGTGGGGGAGGGGCTATTATTTCAGTCTTTTTCTTGTATGGCTTTATATTTTTTTGAAATGCCTGTTTCTACTTTTCAAAATCTCTTTCGACTATTTGCATTTAAAAAAAAGTTTTAAGGACATCTGCTTCCTGATCATCTAAGATCAAAACTTGCTATATTTCAAGAATTCCAGAAAGGCTGCATGCATAGTCTTAAAGCTCTTCCTCAAATTTCAGATATATTGGAAAATTTCATTTGGCTGCAAATACCGACACCAACACATCAGAGCAGAGGTGGTAGCTCCGACCATTGGCTAGGCCCCACCCACCGTCCCTGTCTTGCTTGCCCCTCCCTTGCAGCCCAGCTCATTTCCACACCTAGCCCACTCTATTCACTGCGGCTGCCCAAGAAGCATGGCATCTCAGTATTTCGAACGCGCGTGCTCACATTTTCAGTTTGCTAGCGAACCAATTGTTAAATTATGTGAAGCCCACCCCTGCATCAGAGGGGACTGCACTGTTATCATATAAACTTAACTAACCTTTGCTTCACTGAAGCAAAAGGGAAGAAAAAGGTTTTATGTCATTGTAGAAGAACTTTGTAAGGCTTGAGAGAATATCAAGATACAGAAAGGTCTTTTAGCACTATGTATGAGAAAGATCCTGTTTTCCTCATGTAGCTAATGTAAAATATTACAATACAATACAATAGCAGAGTTGGAAGGGACCTTGTAGGTCTTCTAGTCCAACCCCCTGCGTGGGCAGGAACCTTATACCATTTCAGACAAATGGCTATCTAACATCTTTTTAAAGACTTCCAGGGTTGGGGCATTCACAACTTCTGGAGGCAAGCTGTTCCAGAGGTTAATTGTTCTGTCATGAAATTTCTCCTTAGTTCTAAGTTGCTTCTCTCCTTGATTAGTTTCCACCCATTGCTTCTTGTCCTGCCCCCAGGTGCCTTGGAGAATAGTTTGACTCCCTCTTCTTTGTGGCACCCTCTGAGATATCGGAACACTGCTATCATGTCTCCCCTGGTCCTTCTCTTCGTCAAACTAGGCATATCCAGCTCCTACAACCATTCTTCATATGTTTTAGTCTCCAGTCCCCTAATCATCTTGGTTGCTCTTCTCTGCACTCTTTCCAGAGTCTCCACGTCTTTTCTACATCGTGGCGACCAAAACTGTATGCAGTATTCCAAGTGTGGCCTTACCAAGGCACATGTTGCTTCACATTGTTAACTGTGTTAACTTTAATAATTTTCTTTACTGCCTGGTCAGAATTCTTCTGTACAGTATTGAGAAGAGAATATTTTTTCCAGTCATGGCACTATCCCAATGTTATTTATATCCTATGGTAACTGAATCAAAGTTTTGCATGCCACAGTGATATACTGAATTACAACCTTGGGCAAAATACGTTTGTGTTTTGGTGTTATAATTTGGTCTAAAATGATGAGAGTTGAGGTGCAATTCACCAGAAATATCTTTTGCTCAAAATGAATGAGAATTATGATGCTGTGACTCATTTCCTGCCAGATGCGAAAGCAGATCAATAGCTGCTGCACAAACCATCAGCCCCAGCTCTTCCTTCTTCTCCCCTTTGTGTGGCATCACATTATTTTGGTACACAATTTCATTGCCTTTCTTCAAATTCACTGGGACTTAGGAAAACCATTGCTGAATGATATTACATCATGTTATACAAACCCCCAGACATCTCAAAGCAGCAATATAGGACAGCTTTTTTGCAGCAATCTTACCATCTACCGTAGTGACTAATTCAGTCCCCAAAGAAATTAGACTGGGTAAGATTGATTGTGCTTCAAGTGTTGTCATGTGTTTTTTAAAAACTGCCACTTACTTAGAACAAAAATTGTAATCCCAGCAGTCACCATTAATCATGCAATGTACTACAAAATACGTATTGTTAAATGTCTGTATTTTGGATCGTTTCCAGAAGAATCCTTCACTGTTTCCTTTTTCTATACCATGATGATTCTTGCCAAGTTTGTGATTCAGGAGAAATATGTTCTAAGTACTTGATTGGCTTCATCCTGAGAATTACACATACCCATAAGACTTTTAGTTGCTCAAAAGTTGGAATCTGGCTCCTTGATATACCACCGTGTTTCCAAAAGAAAATAGCGGGGTATTATTTTCTTTTGACCCCCAAAATAAGTGCTTGGCCCTATTTTCAGGGAGGTCTTATTATTTTTGAGGTGCAGGAGGCGGCGAGCGTGGTCACTTCATGGCTGCTGCTATGTATGAAAAGGGCCCGCAACTTGGGCATCCTCCTGGATTCGCGGCTGTCCCTGGATGACCATGTGACAGCTGTGGCCAGGGGGGGCTTTTTATCAGGTTTACCTGATACGCCAGTTGCCCCCCTCTCTAGATCGGGACGCCCTAGGCACGGTCACTCAAGCCCTCGTTATGTCCCGCCTGGACTACTGCAATGCTCTCTACATGGGGCTTCCCTTGAGATGCACCCGGAGACTTCAGATGGTGCAGAATGTGGCCGCGTGGGAGATTCTGGGAGTCTCACGGTACTCCCGGGTAACACCTCTCCTGCACGAGCTGCACTGGCTGCCTGTGGTCTTCCGGGTGCGCTTCAAGGTGTTAATTACCATCATCAAAGCGCTCCATGGCACGGGTCCTGGCTATTTGCGAGACCGCCTCCTACCACACACCTCCCTTCGACCTGTCCGCTCCCACAGGGAGGGCCTCCTCAGGGTGCCGTCTGCCGGTCAATGCCGTCTGGCGGCTCCCAGGGGAAGGGCCTTCTCTGTGGCGGGTCCAGCCCTCTGGAACGACCTGCCCCCTGATCTTCGCACCATTACTGACCTACGCCTCTTCCGTTGGATGCTCAAAACGCATTTTTTCCATCTCGCCGGCCTGGCATAGATTAAGGGTTTAATTTTAAAGTTAATATTTTAGTGGTCTTAACTATTTTTAGCACAGATTTTATTATTTAATTCCATTTTATATTATATGTATGTGTTGTGGTTTTTACTTTTTCTGTGCACCACCCTGAGTCCTACCACGGAGAATAGGGCGGTATATAAATTTGAAAAATAAAATAAATAAAATAAATATGTTGCAATATTTTGGGGGAGAGCTTATTTTTGGTATAGGGCTTATTGTAGCACATGCACTCAAAAGCCCAATTGGGCTTATTATCCAGGGAGGTCTTATTTTGGGAAAACAGGGTAGAAATCAGAAATCCAGTAATTAGAATGGAAAGCTCATAACTGCGAACATAAGCTTCAAGGATATAATTCCTTCTAACCATCATAGAAATATTTTTTTTTGTCATTAATACAAATGTACATGAGCTAAAAAAAATGGAGATATTTTCCTATCACTTTTGATAGCTCTGTCTACTTTGTGAATTCTGGGGGATTGATACCAACACATTTCAACTTGGATGATAAGGATTAATTAGTATTGACACTTCATAATAGGAATCTTTGTCAGGAGATTTACCTGATCATGATTTTTAAAAGGAGAGAAATGAGTCATCGTGGGTGAGGACCTTTTTCCATTATTCAGCATGAAGAAAAACTTTCCATTATCTGCCACTATTGAGCCTAGTAGTAGGAAATGCAATATACAGGGATGTATAGCTCTCTGATCCTTTTCTTTTTGGAAAGGCTTCCAATGGCTGTGAGTAGACTTGAACTAGGATATCATCAGTCATTGCCCAACACTTTGACTTCTGTACTACACGTGCTCTTCTATACCATTAGAGCAGGGGTGTCAAACTCCATTTCATTGAGAGCCGTATCAGGCTTGTGTTTGACCTTGGGGCTGGGGTGGGGGTGGCCAGGGTGGGCACAGCCAGCTTGACCTCACTCGTGTCGGGGGTGTTTGTTGTGGCCCAACACTCTGCCAGTGAAAATGGGCTCCAAAGCTCCATTTTCAGCTGTGACGGCCTCCTGCCGTCCTCTACTAGTGAAAATAGAGTTCATGGGGGCCACACGAGTCCCCCTTGAGCTCCATTTTTACTGGCAGAGGGTGGCAGGAGGACGTCGCAGCTAAAAATGGAGCCTAGGAGGGCCACACAGAGCCCTCCTGAGCTCTATTTTTGCTGGCAGAGGCACTGCGGGCCGCTGCTTTGCTGTTTCTAGGGCCAGCCAGATCTAAGCACTCCGCGGACTGGATATGGCCCCTGGGCCTCAGGTTTGACACCCCTGCATTAGAGCATGGCAGATAATGAATATATCATTTCCCCCAGTATGCAAAAAAAATATTTGCCATGATAATGTTCTTAATTTTTCCTACTGATATGGCTGTTTGTAGTTGTTTTGTATGGAATATGATTTGTTCAAAAATTAATTTAATTTGAGAATACTCACAATGTAATTTATGAAGTAAAATATGCTTCACAATGATCCTCTTGATATAATTGATGGTATGGCATGTAATGATAGAAGGACTGTCATAATTTCGTGATACAATCCTACCATGTATTGTGAGCTTTTAAATGAATACTACCATAAATATTAGTGTGAGAGTGGGACCTCCTGAAGCAGTGTGGAAACAGGCTTTTAGGCTTTATCATGAGAGTTTAGCAGAGGAGAAATTGAAATGTAAAAAGGCATTTTAATGTTGTGAGTCTGGTAATAACTTGTACATACAGTCCTGTCTGGGTTGTGTTATAAAAGAAAAACAAAAGGTTTTTGAAATCTGAAATTAGAACCCAGCAGTACGTAATGGCATGGCTTATCCATTATAAACTCCACATTTGTAGCACCTTAAGAACATAAGTGTCATCTTCGATAACACCAGTGACCCATCAGGATGGCATTCTGTGCCCACATTGCCAAACCAGATGCTTTCTGGACGCCTCGTGATGTAAACCAGAGAGTGATAACCTTCTCTTGCTATTTTAATACAGCAGTCAATATTTAAAGGAGTAGTATATAGCTCTTTAGATTACTAGCCTCTGATAGCCCAATCTTCCAGGCCCTTTTAACAATATTTTAAATTGGTACCCATCACTGTAATGGCACAATGAAATTATACATTGTTTAAAGATATATATTTGTGTGTGTGTGCGCACGCACGTGTCTTTTGGGGGGGGGGGGAGAGGTTTCTCATTCTCCATAATGTCCTATTTTAGGAATATAGACAATGTTCCAATATAGTCACTATAATTTAGCTAGGGGGATTGCAATATTGATGCTTTATTTTAAAATTTCCAAATTTTGCTCCCCCCCTATTACATTCTGAGTTGATAGTGTCTTTGACTTATTTACCATGACTCCAGGATACCTTCCCCGATCAGCTGCTGCCAACTGCCAGCAACTTTCAACCCATTTATTAATGTATGAAGTTTGAATTTTTTTCTGCTGATGTACATTAATCTGCGTGGAATCGCATCTGACATCTGGCACTCATTCATTCGTATAGTTTGGAGAAATATTTTTGGAGCTCTTCGCTGTATATTTTATTTTCCTCTTGTGATAAATTTTTGTAGTGTTGGCAAATTTGACTACCTCTGTGCTCAAATGTAGTAACAAAACAAATAAAAACATTCTGGCCCCAGTGTTCAACTCTCTCTAGTATACATTGCAAAACATTAATTGTAGTTTTGCTAGATTAGCGTTCCAGTTCTCATACCAACAACTCCACTAGATTAAATTGGAATTCTAGTCACATTTTTATCTTGATCAACATTTACTTTTCTATTTTTAGAATTATTTTGTGATAGCATTCTTCTATTCTAGAATGCAATCTCTATGTCGAATGCACTATACTAGGACTTTAACTTAAATGCTTTTAATCTTAATTGTAGCACTTTTCATTGTTTTTTTAAATATTCTTAGCCTAAAAAGTAAATTAGGAAGGAAGTTATATAACAAGAAAACAAAAAAGTATTTGTTATTTTATTTCTCTGCTTAGAAATACTGCTAGTAGTTTGCTTAACAAGTATTCAATATTGCTATTTAAGGCACCGACATCAGTAGTGAAGTCAAAAAAATATTTTTCTTTCATAAAAAGTTGTGTGTTTTTCATTTAAAAACCAAAGAAAATGAAGTTTCTATATAGAATATTGGCTTAGAATTGTTTTGGTTGGTTTTTATGTCTATGAGGTGATAATTTAAATTGTTAAATTACTTTTTTTTATATGTGTATACAGTACTTAAATGAGGTTAAATTTCTTTGATTTAGCTGGCAGCAATTTAAAAAAAACCTCTTCATACAATTTGTGTGATGGATATACACAAGCTGGTATTTTTGCAATAGGACTTTCTCTACTTTTCTTCATTTGCACCTATCTCCAAAATTTCTTTGATGATCTTTGGGAACTGGAAGGGATAAAAACAATCTAGACTGCCATTCCATTTGTTCTATTGGCAGGCAAACTCAAATTCTTAAATCCTATAAGAAGCTCTGCTGTGAACTGTCTTCTTAGCACTTCTCTTGGAACTTAAGATGTTTAAGTAAGGATGAATGGCTTGTAAGAAAATTGAGATTGAGCAAGTTCTGGACTTCAGATAAACCTATGAAACAGAGTTTCTTCTACATGGGAGTTCTCTAAAGAAACTACAAGCAGTAGGCAAGATCATTTCCCCCCTCTTATAGCACAAACCAATTCAACCAGGCCAGCATTATAGAAATCTCTGAAGACATGAAACTGGCTAGGGATCCTATTCTAGCATATGGTATGTATTTTGTATGCATATGGTCATTTTTAAATATTTTGTCTTACAGACTAGAGGGAATGTGTGAATCAGTCCTTTCATTTTCATGTGTTCATAAGTCTGCTTCATACTCATTTGTTTTAGTCATCATTGGAAAAACAAAAAAGGATTTGCATTTAAACCTGAAAATATTTGCTTTCCACAGACAGTGTATTCTTCTATGCATTTTATCCAAAGCATAAAATGTAGAGACTACAAGATAAAGTTCAGATTTCCATTAGTGAAGTTTGAATTGAATCATTTGATTTAAAATGCAAATGTCTAACATTCTGAAGCACTGCTAGTTCAGAATATAAAATATATCACAGATCTTGTCCTTTTCTTTGATTTATTGTTTATTCTTATTGATTTATTTTTCAGTGAACAGAGTATATGCCAAGCCCGGGCATCAGTTATGGTTTATGACGATACCAGTAAGAAATGGGTGCCAATAAAGCCTGGACAACAGGGCTTCAGCCGAATCAACATCTATCACAACACGGCAAGCAACACATTTAGAGTAGTTGGAGTTAAACTTCAAGATCAACAAGTGAGTGTTTTTTCAGCCCTTCAACCATACAAATTCTAAAATAGAATTCAAAGAACAGTGGTTGTTCTGTGTCTTAGAAAAAAGTATATTAGTGTGTGTATGTACATATAAACTTCTTATTTTAAGAGTACATTCTTTCCTCTGTGGTTGAAATACATAATTTATGCTGAGCAAAGGACGCCTTGTGCTGAAGTGGGCTGTTGCTCCATTTAACACAGAACTGTCTCAAGTGGTTACAAGAAGTTCTCCAGGGTTTCAGATAATTCCAGCATTATCATGAGATGCCAGGTTTTATGTGTAGGATATTGTATAAATAAAGCATGTTGTACACCCCAAGCTTTATACTCCCTCCCCCCATTTTCTTGAATGATTTATTTATACATATTGTTCTATTTCAAACCACACGAGACAGCTTGCTTTACAAGAAAACTTGTGTTAACATAATAATCTTCTATAGTTATCATTTGCTCTTTGAACCCTATCGCCTTAATGGTTTTCAAAAGGCAAGCAAGTTGAAGCTCTCCATATCTTCATAAACAAGATGTTTCAATGAACAGCTTCATTCCTCAGCAGCTCTTTTGAAGATAAGTTCACAGAAGTAACTCTAGTCAATAAAGATGATCTAAAACTCAAGGCCCCGGGGCTGAATCCAGTTTGCGGGGTGCTTAGACCTGGACTGTGGGCCCACCCTGGAAACAGTGAAGGACCAGCCTTTGGTACCTCTGCCAGCAACAACGGTGCTCGCAGACATCCCTGAGCTCCATTTTCATTGGCAAAGGACTGCAGGAGGCCATCGTGGCCAAAAATGGAGCCTTGGTGAATGATATCGAGGTGGCCATGCCCACCCCCAGACACACACACACACACACATGCCTCGCAAGGTCAAACACAACCCTGATGCGGCCCTCAATGAAATTGAGTTTGACACCTCTGAACTAATAGATGCCTGTTGTGTAGGAATTAAAAAGTTAAAAGCTCAAATTGGCTGGAAGCCTATTGGTTTATCAGTAGACTAACTTCAATAATGTGGAACCTACATTGGGTTGGTTTTTTCCCCCCCAGAAATAAATTGATCTACTTCCGTTTCAATTTTTGAATCATTCAAGGGCAGCTCCATTTTAAAGTATTGCAGTAATCTAAACAAGAGGTGGGAATGAATCAATGTTATAAGGGTTTTTCTGTTTCCAAAAGGACTGTGTTTGGCTCATCAGTCAAATTGGAAGATCTCTTAGCCAGTCTTTACCTGATGCTCAAGCAGGAACCATTGCCTCTTTGAATGTTTGCAGGCAGTCTACAGGAATATTGTAATTGATGATATGAAATGCTGCTTAAATGTACAATAGGACCAGTCCAGTGATATATACTTTGACATAGATGATTCCACTAGAGCAGGGGTCTGCAAAGTTGGCTCTTTTAAGACTGGTGGACTTCAACTCCATAGCTGGCTGGGGAACTCTGGGAGTTGAAGTCCACCAGTCTTAAAAGAGCCGACTTTGCAGACCCCTGCACTACAGTAACCAATGTTGTTTCTCTTCCATGTCAAGCCCTGCATAATGATTGAAATGTATCTAGATGATCCATTTCTGTTAGGATTTTCTGTAGTTGAAGCCCTGTCATCTTCTCAGAAAAAAATATATTGGGCAGAAGTTCTGAAGTGTACCTCCTTTACAGTAGATGGTTTCTCTCTTTCCATCAGAGTGGCATCACCTACCTTCACGATCCAGCTGAATGCATTCTACTTAGGAAGCCAGGATTGGCATAAATCCAATCATGCTACAGAGGATTGTTTTCAGTCTCTACAAGCTCAAAGGGATCCGAGATAATCTTGTTAGACATTACCCTCGTCACCTCATAAGATTCTGTCCAATTAGTGTCTATTTTCAATTAATGTGAATAATTTTATAATCAAAGAATCCAATAACATTATTTTGGTCAGCAGAGAGATTAGCTTCTTTAACCAGGGCTACTATGTGAGTCTGGAGATGTAGGAAAAACGGTGGAGAAAAAACACATTCCACTCCTTTTATGTCACCAAATACTCACACAATGGGCATTCACTGATTGTCTTCTGCCAACATTACTATATACTTCTCTTTAGCTGCTTCATTTCTTGAAGCTTTGCAGAAAGCCTTCAATCTGCAACTTGGGAAACCCTGCTTGTATTCAATTTTGTTTAATGTCCTTGTTGAATCCTAGAAAACAGTTACTTGAAGGCTGGAAAAATTCCTAGGTGCCCTCAGGAAATCTCTTGGATTTATTAGGTGCCTGTGGCAGTGGGGCAGGCCATTTTAACCATCCCACTACCCTCGCAGAGGTCAGGCAAGGCGACAATGTGCATAATTGATTGGACTGTAGCAAGAGGACTGAAGGCAGCGCCCCCTACTTTCAGATTACATTGCTGCTACACCTTTGCAAAATGTACTTTATTTCCAAACTGCATCTAATTGAGGCATTTGGATTTGAAGAGGGAGCAGACCTAGAGTGAAAAGAGCAACATTTATCATATGGGAGGGGGGATTAGGAGTCTGAGCTGTGAGGGCAGGGCAAAACAAGAAGTTGTACAAACTTTGGAGTCTCACTATTGGTGACTCTAGCAGAACGGTTGAGATAAACCCTAGTTCAGTTATAAATATTAGCTTTACGTATGGGGGAGCCAAGCTATAATCCCTAGGATATGCAGTTAAAAGGATCAGATAACAGGTGTTGAGAAAGATTTCTTCATATTTGAGCTCATAGGAAAACAGACAATACCTGGCTAGATGAAAAGATAGACCAATCTGATGCAATATGGGCATTCTCCAAGGCACCTGGGGGCAGGACAAGAAGCAATGGGTGGAACCTAATCAAGGAGAGAAGCAACTTAGAACTAAGGAGAAATTTCCTGACAGTCAGAACAATTAACCTCTGGAACAGCTTGCCTCCAGAAGTTGTGAGTGCCCCAACCCTGGAAGTCTTTAAAAAGATGTTAGATAGCCATTTGTCTGAAATGGTATAAGGTTCCTGCCCACGCAGGGGGTTGGACTAGAAGACCTACAAGGTCCCTTCCAACTGTGCTATTGTATTATTATTGTATTGTATTAATATATCTTTTTATATTTATTTTCTGCCTTTCTGGAAATATATTGGGGAGGGAGGGGAATCAAAATTTATTTCAAAAAGAAAATAAACTCCTTACATAAAGAGAAAAATAAGTTATATAACACCTGACTATATAATAATGTTAAGATGATACATGGGTTTATGTGTATTTTTTTCTGCTAATTATTAGAATTATCTGCTGATTCATTATTATCTTAGTAGATTGTCGTGCTGCATTTTAGGCTATTTCTACTTCTGATGCAGCTAATTTTAACCCATTCATAAAACTCGATAATGAAATTATGCCCTATTATAGTAGTGAAAAATATCGTGTGAAAATAATGGCATCAGTTTAAAGCAGGGATGTCCAAACTTGGGAACTTTAAGACTTGTGGACTTCAACTCCCAGAATTCCCCAGCCAGCATAGCTGGCTGGGGAATTCTGGGAGTTGAAGTCCACAAGTCTTAAAGTTCCCAAGTTTGGACATCCCTGGTTTAAAGCATATGTTTTCAGTGACTGCTCATTTCTTCTATTTCAATTTCAGGTAGTGATTAATTATTCAATTGTGAAAGGATTGAAGTACAATCAGGCAACGCCAACGTTCCATCAGTGGCGTGACGCACGGCAGGTTTATGGACTGAACTTTGCTAGTAAAGAAGAGGCCACCACATTTTCAAATGCAATGCTATTTGCCCTAAATATCATGAACTCACAGCAAGATGGAGGTAAGGCAAATAATTATGATTATCGAGTCCACCATCACCACCTCTGTTAGCAAATTATATTTACTGATATATAGTAGTACAGATATTAGAATCAGGATACATGACTCATGCAGAGTGCAATATCTGCCCATTTTTGAAAGCAAATGAAGGCAAAAACCTTGGTATTTTTAAAATGTAAATTTTTCTCTTGTAAGGTTTCTGTTAAATTGTAAGAGAACACTACTGCTAGCAATAACACATGCTTTTAGCTGTCTCTGCCCCATAGGGGGAGGGGGGAGATATGGATGCTCATAAAACAAATAATCCAGGCACTTTTCATAGCTGAAATTTTACTGTTTCCATTATTATGAAGAAATGTGATACCTTTCTTTTTCTTGTTTTAATCCACCTGTGCGAGATCTATGTGAGACATGAGTTTGTCATGTGATGTTTAGCTTTGTCTTGTCAACCCCATTAGTTAAATTAATTCCACAAGTTGTCTACAACTACTTTTATTGAGTAGTACTGTAGACCAGGGGTCTCCAACCTTGGCAACTTTAAGACTTATGGACTTCAACTCCCAGAATTCCTCAGCCAGCAAAGCTGGCTGAGGAATTCTGGCAGTTGAAGTCCACAAGTCTTAAAGTTGCCAAAGTTGGAGACCTCTGCTGTAGACTGTAACAGTAGAATCTTGTGCTGCAGATTGTGCTATAGCTCTTCTTCCTTCTCACAATTTAATAAATCAGGAGGGTGTTTCACTGAGTCACGTCCATTCGGAATTAAAAAGAATATTTTGGCTCTTTTTACTAGGCTAGAGTTTCTGCATATCCCCAAGAAGATCATCTTCCTCATTCTCTGTCGGTCCTTAGCCTAAAAGAAATGTGAACATAAGATTTGGTTGACCAAGGTGTTTACTTGTTGCTTTTCACATGCATTCAAGATTTCTCTTCCCATGGCATATAGCATAATAGTTAAGTTAGAATAAAGCTTAGCAATTTTTTCTAATGTTTTTCAAAAGCTAAATGCAATGGATATCCTTGCTACTAGACACATTTTAAGCAAATGCATGAAATATGAACAAAAATATGTAAAAACATCAGTGCATAGAACTTTTCCAATTTCTTTTGTTATCACTAAGTCAACATGACTGAGTCTTCTCAAAGATGAAGAAATGGCCATTTGTATTTCCTAAACTCAGATTATTATTTACCGGGTCAGTGTTTGAGGGCAGGAATTTTATTGTACATTATTGTGATCGTTCTTGAGAAATAAGTAAGGATATCAAATTGATGGAAACTGAAGACTACTTCAGTTTAACCACAACAAAACACGAGCACACAATAGATACAAATTTAAGGTCAACCGTATCAAACTCGATTACAGAAAATACGACTTCAGCAACAGAGTAGTCAATGCCTGGAATGTGTCACCTGACTCAGTGGTTTCTTTCCCAAATGCCCACAACTTTAATCTTAAACTGTCGACCTTACCCCTTTCCTAAGAGGTCTGTAAGGGGCGTGCATAAACACACCAAAGTGCCTTCCGTCCCTGTCCTAAAAACCCCATTTATTCTTATCTATTTAATGTATTCATAATCTTGTATGTACCTATATCTATTATCTTATACACGTTTGACAAAACAAACAAACAAATAAAAAATAAATAGTTACTTTGACTGTTTCCGATGTCCTATTTTTAACATTCGCTTTCTTCATAAACCAGACTCAGTACTTTATGTTGAGGTGTTTGTGGTGTTTACTTTACATAGATCATCTTGAGAGTTTGACAGTTATTACACCCAGACACCCACCTGTATGGCTACTATGAATCTGAATTAATTTGGCACATACAAATGTAATTGATTGATTGATTGATCGGCTCAGGGGTGTAGGATGAAAAAAGGAGAAGTTAACACTGCATCTGCTCTCATCTAGTTTCATTTTTTTTTAATGTCGCAGAATATTTTTGGAGCAGGATGTTCTTGGGAGATCACTGAGAACCTGGGGATAGTGCTGGCTATTTTTTTTAACCATTAGTGTTCATTTCCCCCCCCAATTTATTTCGATTTGTATACCGCGCCTATCTCCATCAAGATGGACCCAGGGCGGTGCACAGGAAATTAAAAACCACAATAAATAACAACAAATACAATAATATAATTAAAAAGAATTAAATTAAGAGCCTGTGCTAAAATTCCTTTAATAAAAACCCAACATCCATTTACTAATTGGCAGGAGCTGTATCGCGCCTAAGGTCTAAACTCTAAGCTAGGCCAGCTTGCTGGAAAAAGTATGTCTTGAGCGAGTGGCGAAAGAGGGGAAGGTCCGTGATAGTACGAAGTTATCTTCATCAGTTTTTATTTTTTGTTTAGATTCCTTAAGGAAATACTATCAGTCTTTAGTAAATAAGTGTCTTGAACCATTAAATCAAATACTTATGCTAATTTAATCAATCCATCCCAGCATTTCTCTGCTGGATAATTCCATTGAATTTCTTATTAGTCTATACTAGAAGAAGAAGCACAAAGTCCATAGTAAAGCCGTTGGCAAATACGTTTTTTTAAATGTCATTTGGAGGGCATTAAAATGCTGAGCTTTTTTTTTTCTTGCTCTTCAGTTCTATTCATGTGACAGCATAGCTGCTAAAATAGAAGCTAAGCACAAGCTTTGTGACATCAAATGTCTCATCAATAAAGATGAGTCCTCTTTATATAAAGATGGCATTGGTATTGCAGCTTTAACATAAACTAAGTTTTTTTCCTACTGCGCTGACACACTTTCCCAGACAGTAAATACAGATAGTCCTCAACTTATAGCAGTTCATTTACTGACCATTCAAAGTTACAACAGCACTGAAAAAGTGACTTATTACTGTTTTCCACACCTACAACTGTTGCAGCACCCCCATAGTCACATGATCAAAATTCAGACACTTGGCAACTGACTCTTATGATGGTTGTAGTGTCCTGGGGTCATGTGGTCACCTTTTGCGACCTTCTGACAAGCAAAGTCAGTGGGGAAGACAGACTCACTTAACAGGCATGTTATTAATTTAACAACTGCAATGATTCACTTAACAATTGTGGCAAGAAAGGTTGTAAAAAAAAATCCCCCCACTGTTTCACTTAGCATTAGAAATTTGGGCTCAATTGCCTAGTAAATTGGGGATCGCCTGTATTCATCCTTTATAGTTGGATTTAGATTACCTTTCTCTATTGCATCATAGTTTTTATGCAATTATGATGTATTGGGAGGCACATTAAAGCTGATCACATGAAGAGTTGCAGTATAATTCCAAGCCTCTGGTTGTAAGCAGGCTTCAAAATTTAAAATAGCAATATGTAAAAAATACAATACATAATTGCTGTACTAACAGGTGATTTACCTGGGGGCAGCCCACGGGAAATTTCTTTTAATATGAACATCATTGCTTTTTTTTAACTTTAAAAAAAAAGCTTTAGCGAAGAGGTTTTTGTGCCCCCTATTTGAGCAGTATGACTTTGTTAATTATTTCAAATTGATCCTCCCATTGATTCCAAGCACTTTGCACTTTCTTTTATTTAGAAAGCATATAAATGATATATATAAACTCCACAGGAAGGTGACAAGTCCTGTTATGAAAGTTTCAATGAATTTGCCTTTGGCAATGGAGGAGCAAGGAGCAAAATGGAAGTAATTTTAAAAAGAAGTGAAAAATGGGAAAAGAAAATAGACAGAAAGTTAAAAAAAAATATGATAGGAAAGAGAAACATAAGCAGCAGCACGAAAAACAAATAAAATTGGAAAATGAAAATGGACAACAGAAAGCACTTTTATTTTTATTTTAAAACGCCTCCTCTCCCATCATTTAAAGACAGAATCTTGTTTGATCTCAGGTTTCAATGACATTGGCAGATTTTAACCAGCTCTCTTTTTCATATACAGAAGCAAGTTACATTTTAAACAATTTTATTTCCCCCTTATGGTAAAGTACTGTAAGTGCAGACATTTCAACTTGGACTACAATGCTGGCAGAGATAGTAGGGTTTGGTTTCCCCCCTCCCCCTCTGTGTTCCAAAACAGATTCATCCCCCTTTTGCACTTTTAATGTATACTGCTAAATAAGATTTAAAACAACTTGGTAACTGCACTTCTGTTAAAGAAACAGTGCTCATGCTATATTACATGTCTTAAAATGAAAACTTGTATCATAGTCATGTTTACAAAATGTAGCAAGATCTTGTGAAGCAAATGCTAACACAATTGGAGATTACAGTATTTTATTTCATATTGCCCAGAGAACAAAATGCAGCATAAACTCTCTGACATTATAAAAGCATTGTTTTTTTATTTTATTTTATTTTTTATTTTATTAAATTTATATCCCGCCCTTCTCCACAGAGGACCCAGGGCGGCGCACAGGAAATTTAAAAAGCATACAAAATACAATAAATATAATTTAAAAAACTATTAAATAATCCTATCCTGCGCTAAAACCACATTTTAAAACCCAATTTAAAACTACCTAAAAGTCCCCATGGGAGGTTAGGCTAGGCCGGCTTGTTTGAACAAATATGTCTTAAGACATTGGCGGAAGAGGCGGAGGTCGGTGATGGTACGTAGTTCAGGGGGTAGGTCAGTTTGATTACAAAGCACCAACATAAAATTAAATGTGCTTCATAATTTCTTAAATATTTCAGATCACTACAACTGGTTAAATCTTTTTTCTTTTACAAAACAAACCATACGTTTCTTGTTCAACATTTGCTGCTTTTGACTAGTTGTATGAGATCATTTTCAGTCATTGTCTTTTTTCCAAAGTTAGTTTTAGAGAAAGTAAACAAATGTCAACTTAGCAAAGGGCCAATAGGATGGACCATCAGGTCTTTTTCTGGTCTCAATTTTCTGTTTCTAAAATAATAAATATGACAATAGTTTATATATTATAATTATTCCTAATAATATGAATATGTTTCCTAGCAGCAGAGCCATTAAGAAACTTGCAATTTTAAAAAGGCAACATTGAAAACATTCGTTTTTAGTTTTGAGAATCATGAAAATCATTACAATGATGAACGAGTGTTTGAAACTTTTCTTTGTCATACAATCTGTAAAAGTGATATTTTCCATGCACTTAAATAGGATGAAAGAATCTTTGTAAAATAGTAAACACCCTTACTTAATAATTATCATAAACTAAACAGACGGGGGGTTTTGATGCAATTTATTTCATTTAATTTTGTCTTTTATCTTTTTTTTCTTCTCTCATTGTAGACAGTATTTAATTAGGTAATGTAAGAAAGTTCACTAGAATAAAATGAAAAGATGGTTTTAATAGATTATCTTCTCCTTAAACAATCAAGAATTCCATGAGTAAAGTTTTAAAAAGTTCATGTACACTAAGGAAACAATGACAAATGTTCCTCTTTAAGATTATTATGCATATTATAATGGGTAGTAACAAACTCAAGCTCAACCCATCCAAGACTGAGTGGCTGTGGTTTCCAGCACCCCGGTTCAGCCAGATTACTCCAACTCTGGCCATTGGGGGCGAAACACCGGCCCCCGTGGAGAGGGCGCGCAATTTGGGTGTCCTCCTGGATTTTCGGCTGTCCATGGAGGACCATATGGCGGCCGTGGCCAGGGGGGCGTTTCATCAGGTACGCCTGATGCGCCAATTGCGCCCCTTACTGGACCGGGCTGCCCTTCGCACAGTCACTCAAGCACTCGTGATGTCCCGACTCGACTACTGTAATGCTCTCTACATGGGGCTTCCCTTGAGGTGGACTCGAAAGCTACAGCTAGTCCAAAACGCAGCCGCGCGGGTAATTACGGGAGCCACCAGATGCTCCCATATAACACCGATTCTGCGCGAGCTGCACTGGCTTCCTGTGGTCTTTCGGGTGTGCTTCAAGGTTTTGACGACCATCTTCAAAGCGCTCCATGGCTCGGCACCTAGTTATTTGCGAGACAGTCTCCTGCCCCATACATCCCTTCGACCGATCTGCTCCCACAGGGAGGGCCTTCTCATGGTGCCGTCGGCCGGACAATGCCGACTGGTGACACCCAGGGGAAGGGCCTTCTCTGTGACGGGCCCCGCCCTTTGGAACGACCTACCCCCAGAACTTTGCACCATCTCAGACCTCCGCCTCTTCCGCCAGTGTCTAAAGACACATTTCTTTCATCAAGCCGGCCTAGTGTAACTTCCACTGTGACTATTTTAGATAGCTTCTATTTTAGGGGGATTTTAATTTGGTTTTAGCGCAGGATGGTTATTTAATAAGTTTTTAAATTTTATATTTGTTTTTGTATGTATTTTAAATTCTTGTGCGCCACCCTGGGTCCTCTTTGGAGAAGGGCGGGATATAAATCTAATAAAATAAAAAATAAAAATAAATTATATTATGTCAAGCAACAATCTGGATTGTAAAGCTTTATTCGTGACTTAGTCTGTGGTGTAACTTCAGACAGTGGTTTATTTAGTAAGTCATAGTTGAAAAAACAATGGCTGAGTGCAATATAGGAATGCAACCTAAACTGCAACTAACTTGAATGCTGCTGGATAATTCATCTTTTTTTTTTTGAAAAACAATTTTTATTAGTTTTACAGGTTATAAAACAGGAAAGGGGTAAATAGGGTTCATAAAACATATTTTGGAGCTTCCATGTCAGGATTGGTGGTTGCACCCGGGTCTTCATACAAAATATAATTGGTTAGATGGTGGTTAGAGATACATATATATCACATTTTAAAATTCATACATTCAATCTTTGTTTCATATTAACATACGTTCCAGGAATTACAGCAATTCAAAGTAAACTTATTTCTGGGATCGGAGTCTCTTTGCTATTATGTCTTCTTCCTCCTTCCCTCCCATGGGTGGGTCCATGGCCCCTCCCATCCCCTCTTGTTCATCTCCCAGAATAGAGGTGTGTTTTTTGAGAAAGGTCTCCGCCTCTGCTACTGTTTTTAATTCTCGTTCTACCTCTATCCCAGAATACCAACATTCCTTCAGGCATTAACCATTTGAACCAAACTCTGTTTTTGTATAATTTTTTTAGACAAGAAGGAGTACTTCCTTCTTGTTTCCCTAATCTTTTTTGGAATTTGCTTCAATATGTTAATGTCTTTTTGTTCATACTTCAAAGGCCCCTCTCGTTGTGCCCTTAGTATCTCATCCCGCGTGAACCTTCTTAAAAATGTAATATGAATCTCTCTGGGTACTTCATTTATTCTGGCATATGCTGAGTTAATTCTATAAATCAGGTCTACTTCCCCCCCGAAGGTATTCTTTTTTTTTTTAAATATAATCTGTTAAAATTGTGCTCATCAGGTCTCTGAGGTCCTCCCCCTCTCTCTCAGGAATATTTTGAAATCTAAGGAAAAAAGACATTCTTTCAAACTCAAATTTAGACATATGTCCAGAAAATTCTGCATTTTCTTTTTGCAATTCCCTTATCTCTTCTTTCATCTCGACTGCCCCCTCCTCCAACACTCCAATCTTCTGTTTGTTGTCTGTTGTGGTTCTTTGTGTCTCCAACAATTCTATTCTTAGGTTCATTAAGTCTTTCCGCATTTCTTGTATTTCTTTCATTACATCGTAGAGCGTTGGTTCTTTGGTATCTTCTCCTGCCGCCTCTTTCTGTAACATAGTAAAGTGGGGCTGGCTCTGACTGATGATGGGGCGGAAAAGGACTTCCCAGATGGAGGCTTTTTTGGAGGCATTTGTCTTACAATAAAGATGGCGTCAGGGAGCAAACAGTCTGTGAAATCCGAGATGTCAGGAAAAAATCCAAATCAAAGTTCAAAATATGTGCTGTATAAAATCCAGGGAGATAATTGTATTGTCAAATTCAAAAAAAAAAAGATCCACCTATTGGGAGATACACCAAGGGCTTCTTGAGGAGGCTTTAAAAATAATTTTTGCATTTATTTTTAAAAAGTTGGGGGAATGTTGTCATAAGTCAGTGAAAGTTTCCGGCTGGGAACAAAGAAAGCTCCATTTTCCTGCCTCAACTCAGGAAAGGGGAAAGCAGTAAAAAGTTTTTCTTTCTTTCCGAGGCTCAGATGCAATGTTGCTAGCTGCGGTTCTGCAATTGAAACAAAGTTTCTTTCTGGTGTTACAAAGACGGATGTTATTAATCCTCTCTCTACTTTCTAGGGAACATCTTTAGCAGCCGTTTTTTTTGCGAGGGGGGGTTTCTACAAGTAAACTCCCCCCTCTATTTTTCTTTTTACTGTAGATTGAATGGATAAAATAGTAAAACTCACAGTCCACACTTTTTAGAAAGAAGTCCCGGTGCACTCCTCCAAGCCCGACATTTCAGCCCGTCTTCTTCATTTTGCATTGTTCCAGCCAGTGTTGGCGAGGGGGATCCCCCACCCCCCCGCTTTCAGCTCTCCGGCTCCTAGAGCAAAGCGGGAAAAGGCAACCCGCCGACCGCCATCGGTACAGGAGCCCCCGCAGCCGCTCTTTCAGCAGGGAGTTAACCCAAACTCCCTGTTCCCCCCGGGGGGGGGGCAGCCAGAAAAGCAAGCGGCAGGCACGCTTTGAAACGCGCCTGTCACCGTCGAAAGCCGGAAACGAAAGTCTGGATAATTCATCTTGTTTGTTTGACTACAAAAGGAAGATTACAGCATAACCCTAATCACACATACATAAAGATAAACCCAATGAATCCAGGCGTGTAAAAGATTGAAATGTAAAAGCCTTTATGAAATGAGTAATTCATATAAAAAGTGTAGCCCTCTATACATTTATACATAAGCATGTCATTCTGAATTTAGTAGGTTATTTCCAGTTGTGTGAATATGCAATTGCAGTCTAAATGTACTTAGAAAGATTTTTAGACTAAATGGTAGCTCTTGTGGTAATTTATGCTGATTTAGGCCATAACCTTTCTATTTCGATTTTCATTCTTTGATACTTTATGGTATTTTGCCCTGTTGGGAAGGATAAGGGGGAGGGAGAATAGGGAGGAAGAAAATCCTCCCTGACTCTTGGAGCACCTCCCCTCAACCTCCTTGACCCAAATCATTCTCCAGGTGCCTTTTCAAACCCACACAGCACCTCTTACAATCTTCTCTGACCCATGCTTCTCCCATGTGATCTGATCTGTGTAACATCTCTTGAGAGCACCTATGCACCTTTCATGACCCACACTGTCCTCATGTGCGTCTTTCCTAAACTTCACAGTATCTCTTGTGCACCCCCAGGCACCCTTCCTGATCCATACCATCCCCTATGTGCCTTCCCCAACCAGCATAGTATGTCCCACAACTCCCCATGAACACCACACACTCTTCTTATATTGAAAAAGTTTTATTGGATTTTTACAATTTTCCAAAAGGATAGGGTAAGGGATACAGAAACATTTTGAGAACTTTCGCGTCGGGATCATTGGCCCTTCCAGGGCTTCATAATAAAATATTTAAAAAAAACATTTTTCAAAAATACTACGAGGTGAAAATAAGTGCATACATCCTAAATTCTCAATTCTATGCTGGCAGTTGTATACAAACATCCAGATAAAAAGGTTATACTATATTAATAAAAAGCAAAGTTATTTTTTTGATCTAAGTCTCTTGGCAATTGTATCTTCTTTTTCTCCTTCCTGGCCCCCAGCGGGCGGGACCGTGGCCCCCCCTGCCCCCCCCCCGAATCTTCCCCCAGGACAGAGGAATGTTTTTTAAGAAAGGCTTCCGCCTCAACAACTGTTTTAATCCTCACTCTTCCTTCATCCCAGAACACCAACATCCCTTCCGGCATCGCCCACTTAAACCAAATCCCGTGGTCAAACAATTTTTTGGATAAGAAGGAATACCTCCTTCTCATCTCTCTAATCTTTTTTGGGATCTGCTTCAAGATGGCGACTTCCTTTTGTTGATAAATTAGCGGCCCCCCTCTCTGCGCCTTCAAAATTCCCTCTCTGGTAGACCTTCTAACAAATTTAATATGTATCTCTCTGGGTACTTCATTTATCCTGGCATATGTCGAATTTATTCTGTAGACTAGGTAGATGTCCTCTCTGATCTCATCGTTAGGTTTATGTAAATAGTCTGCTAAAATTGTGCTCATGAGTTCAGGAAGACATTCACCAGGTTCTTCAGAAATGTTCTGAAATCTTAAAAAATATGACATCCTTCCAAAATCCATCCTAGACATATGCCCAGTCAGTTCTCCAACCTCATTGTTAACATTTTTAAGCTCTCCCTTTGCCCCAGCCAGCCCCCCTTCCAGCTCCTCAGTCTTCTGTGTGTTCTCCAGCACTTGCTTCCGTGTTTCCAAAAGTTCCTTCTTAAAGCTGCTATGGTCTTCTCTCAAAGCTTTAATTTCCTGCACCAAAGCTTGTAACACTGATTCCATTGATGTCATTCTTTGTTCCAAACCTGCCAATTCTGATTTTGATGCCATGGTAAGCTGTTAAAGTCAGTGCCACTAAGATGGCGTTTTTTGGGTGGGCCACTGGAGCAAGTCAGGAGGAAACAGTTCAAATCAAGGTTGTAAAAAGTTTATAAGACCAGGACTTCCTGTTCCTGTTCCCGGCGGCGACGGACGAACCTTGGGGTTCGTCCGCCGTTTTGTTCTTTTTTCTGCCCCTAACGGGGCGGGGCACCCCCTTTTTTTGGGGGGGTCCCTCCGTAAAACTGGCTTGCCTGGGCTGGTTTATCCTGGCGGCGGCTGGGAAACGGCCCTTGTCTTTAGGCGAAGGAAGACATGCTGCGGGGGGAGTTTCCCTTCGCCAATGGAGGACAGTAACGATCAGCAAAAATTTAAAAAGAACTGAGCGTCGGGTCGGAAGGCTCCCTGGGGCTTTGGCAGCGAGGTGAAGAGTGAGTGATTTACAACATTATTTATGCTGGCAGCCTGGAGTGAAAGAACGTAGAGGGGGGTGTTTGTTGGTTAAACCTCCCCTCGGATTTAAAGCGGCGTTCTGAAATGGCTTCTTGTTGCAAGGAAGCGGATACTTTGTTTCCGGACTTTATTGAAAGAAGCGAAAGTGATCTGCGGCTGACTTTCTTACAATGTATCTAAGTCTGGTTGGCTAGATACAATTTTTCTCGGGTTATTTTCTCCTCCTGGCTCTCAGATGGGGCGGTGGAGGAAGGTTCCCTTTGTTCCTGAATGACTATTTTTACCTTTGGAAAATTACCAACATCTTTTCGTGAAATGGACTCTCTCTCTCTACTAATGAAGAAATTTCTGGACTAATTGATTCCTTCCCTGAGTGCCTTCTCTGTTAAAGTTTTTGATTGTGAAAAGTGTTTCTCTGCTGGGTCTTGAATTCTTTTACAACTTTCACCTGAACTGTTTTGCTCCTGATTTGCCTCAACGGCCCCACCCCAAAAACGCCATCTTAGTGACACTGACTTTAACAGCTTACCATGGCATCAAAATCAGAATTGGCAGGATTGGAACAAAGAATGTCATCTTTGGAATCGGTGTTACAAGTTTTGGTGCAGGAAATTAAAGCTTTGAGAGCTGATAATAAAAGTTTTAAGGAGGACCTTCTGGAAACACGGAAACAAGTGTTGGAGAATTCACAGAAGACTGAGGAGCTGGAAGGGGGGCTGGCTGGGGCAAAGGGAGAACTTAAAAATGTCAACATTGAAATTGCAGATTTGTCTGGTCATATGTCTAGGATGGATTTTGAAAGGATGTCATATTTTTTAAGATTTCAGAATGTTTCTGAAGAATCTGGTGAATACCTTCCTGATCTCATGAGCACAATTTTAGCAGAATATTTACAGAAACCTAAAGATGAGATCAGGGGGGATATTGACCTAGTCTACAGAATAAATTCAGCATATGCCAGGATAAATGAAGTACCCAGAGAGATACATATTAAATTTGTTAGAAGGTCAACTAGAGAGGGAATTTTGAAGGCGCAGAGAGGGGGGCCGTTGATTTACCAACAAAAGGAAGTCACCATCTTGAGGCAGATCCCAAAAAAGATTAGGGAGGTGAGAAGGAAATTTTCCTTCTTATCCAAAAAATTGTATGATCACGGGATTTGGTTCAAGTGGGTGATGCCGGAAGGGATGTTGGTCTTCTGGGATGAAGGAAGAGTGAGGATTAAAACAGTTGCTGAGGCGGAAGCCTTTCTTAAAAAACATTCCTCTATCCTGGGGGAAGATCCAGGAGGGACGGAGGGGGCCACGGCCCCGCCCGCTGGGGGCCAGGGAGGAGAAAAAGAAGATACAATTGCCAAGAGACTTAGATCGAAAAAATAACTTTGCTTTTTTTTTAAATTATTATTAATATTGCTTAACCTTATGTCTGGATGTTTGTACGTGACTGCTAGCATAGAATGGAGAATTTAGGAATTTTGTACTTATTTTCACCTTGTAGTACTTTTGGAAAAATGTTTTTTTTTAATGTTTTATTATGAAGCCCTAGAAGGGCCAATGATCCCGACGCGAAAGTTCTTAATATGTTTCTATATCCCTTACCCTACCCTTTTCGAAAATTGTAAAAACCAATAAAACTTTTTCAATATATATATAAAAAAAAAAAGTTTATAAGACCCAGACGAGAAGCAATTTCCACAGCTAATAATTATAGCAGAGAAGGCACTCCAGGGAAGGAATCAATTAATCCAGAAATTTCTTCATTAGTAGAGAGAGGGAGTCCAAATCACAAAGAGATGTTGGTAATTTTCCATAAGTAAAAATAGTCATTCAGGAACAAAGGGCAGCCATCTTCCACCGCCCAGTCTGAGAGCCAGCAGGAGAAAGTAACAAGAGAAAAATTGTATCAAGCCAGCCGGACTTAGATACATCGTATAGAAACAAGCCGCGAAGCACTTTCACTTGCTTCAATACAATCCGGATGCGAAATGTCCGCTTCCTCGCAACGAGGAGCCATTTCTAAGCGCCGCTTTAAATCCGAGGGGGGGTTTAACAAACAAACACCCCCCTCCACGTTCTTTCAGTCCAGGCTGCCAGCACAAATAAAGTTAAAATCACTCACTCTTCACCTCGCCACCAAAGTCCCGAAAAGCCTTCCGACCCGAACACTCAGCTCTCTCCAAATTCATTGTACGTTGCCGTCCTCCATTGGCGAAGGGAAAACCCCCCGCAGCATGTCTTCTTCCACCTGGATCGAAGACAAGGACCGTTCCCCAGCTGCCGCCGGCAGAACCAGTCCAGGCAAGCCAGCCCTACGGAGGGTCCCCCCCAAGGAAAAAAGGGGGGGCACCCCGCCCCGTTAGGGGCAGAAAAGAGAGCAAAACGGCGGACGAACCCCAAGGTTCATCCGTCGCCTCCAGAAGCCGGAACCGGACACCACACACTCTTCTTGATCTGCACTGGGCCACCCATCCACTCTTACAACTTTCTGCTGGTTTCTTGACTGGCTTTCTTGCTGCAAGCTTCTCATAAGCAAAATAAATGGGCAGGAATCTGAGGGAGGGAGGGAGCAGGGAGAAAGGAAGGAAAATTTCTGATAGTCCCTGCCAGTTTCCCATAAGGAAAGTCAGTTGCAAAGATGACAAAATTTCAGAAGTCATACCTGAAATTTTTTTGTCCATCCATGGACTTTGTGTTTCTATGTTTGGGTAAGAAAATATCTCTGAAAGGATGAAGCAGTGAGTCATCGGTTACCTAGTTATTATTATTTGATGCAGTCCCTACACAGAAGTCAAGAAGATAGTTAACTTCCATAATTTGCATTTGGTATGTCCCATAAAGTCCAACAGATTAGCAGCTCAGCAGGATAGAAAAGTACCATGTTTCCCCAAAAATACAACAGGGTCTTACATTTTTTGATCCGTGAAATATGGCGTTGGGCTTATTATGGGGAAGGGCTTATTATTTTCTGGGGCAGGCGAGAAGCCAGGTGCACCGTTTACCTTTTAAGCTCCATTGCATTCCTCACTATTATGTCCAGGGAAGCCACTGGTTTTAAAAAAACAAAACCCTTCTCGCGAGTTCTATCAAACTTCTTGAACTCACGAGAAGGGGAGGGGGTTACCAGTGGCTTCTCTGGACACAATGGCAAGAAACGCAACAGAGTTTGAAAGGTAAAAAGTGTGCCTCGCTTCTCCCCCCCCATACCTGTCACTCCTCGCCACTGGGATGGGAACCAGGCAGGCTGCCTTTACCATTGGGGCGAGGTTGGCAGTGTTGGGCCACGAGGCGTGCCTCTTACCTTTCCAGGTCTGCTGCTATTGTGTCTAGGGAAGCCACTGGTAAAAAAAGCTCTCGCGAGTTCAAGAAGTTTGATAGAACTCACGATAAGGTTTTCCCCCCCAAGGGCTTCCCTGGACACAATAGCGAGGACTGTGGCGGACCTGGAAAAGTAAGAGGTGCACCTCGCAGCCCAACACCGCCCACCTTGCCCCAATGGTAAAGGCAGCCTGCCTGGTTCCCTTCCCTGCCGTCCCTTTAGCGAGGAGTGACGGGGGGAGGAGATGCAAGACACATGTCCTAGCGCTACTGGAGATTGACAGCTCCGTAGCGTTCCTCGCCCTTTTGTCCAGTGAATCCCTTTGTAAAAAAAAAACCTCGCAAGTTGAACTCATGAGGTTTTTTTTTACAAGGGGATTCGCTGAACAAAAGGGCGAGGAACGCAGCAGGGCTGGACAGGTCAGAGGTGTGCCTCGCTTCTCTCCCCCCCCCCAACTGCCACCCCTCGCTAAAGGGCAGCAGGGAGGGGAACCAGGCAGGCTGCTTTTACCATTTGGGTGAGGTTTTTTTGCATGAAAGAGAACAAGCGGGGTGTGTGTGTGTGATCTCATTGCTGGCCTGCCGCTCTTTTTGCAGCAGGATCTTTGCATGGAGGGAACAGGGTGTGAAGCGCGTTGGGCTCTTTTTCACAGGAGGGAAGGTTTTTTTTTTTTTGAAGTGCATTGCTGGCCCAGTGGTAATGGTGGGGACCGATTGAGCATGCATATCACTATAGTTGGGGGGGGGGCTTATTTTCAGGGGAAGGCTTATTATGGCACATGTTCTGAAAAGCCCGATTGGGCTTGTTAGCAAGACGTATTTTGGGGGAAACATGGTATATTGATGAAAACTCAGACTGAGAGCAAGGGGGAAGAATATGGCCCTCTTGAAAGGCAACCAGATGCCCTCTGGATAAACATCCTGCAATAACTCAACATTCTCCATAGTTGTTCCTTCCACCACCCTGCTTTGATCTCCTATGTAATCAGAGCAACAAACACTTTCATTTCTCCACCTGCTGTGCTACAATATCTCAACAACCATTATTCTTGCTTCTGCTTCAGGCAAAATGACCCCTATGCCTCTACAAAGGCATACTGTACAGTACTATTTATAGTGAAGACTATGAGATCTGGGCTGCAGAAATGTGCTACACCATTAAGAGATCACTTTGCTGTGCCCAGTTTGGTTCTGCATAAACAAACAATGGTCGAAGTGCTGGTGCACTGCCTAGAAGCTGTCAGGACCTGGATTTGGAGGAACAGACTCAGATGGGATTCCTCCGAGGCTGGATGATTTGGGTCTGAGGGCTAAATAATGATCTTTAGCTCTGAACAAGCTGTATTCTAATAATAATAATAATAATAATAAATTTTATTTGTATACCGCCTCCTCTCCCCAAAGGGACTCGGAGCGGTGCACAGGGAATAAAAAACCAATATAAAATACATAGAAAGATAAATAGTTAAAATACGAATTAAACAATTGTCCCTGCGCTAAAATCCCCTAAATTAAATTACACTAAAAACCCCTGAAACCCTATCGAAAGACGGAAGACTAACCTAGGCCGGCCAAGCAGAAAAAGTGTGTTTTCAATTTTTGACGGAAGGAGCGGAGGTCCGTGGTTGTTCTAATTTCGGGGGGAAGGTCGTTCCAGAGGGCTGGGCCCGCCACAGAGAAGGTCCTTCCCCTGGGCGTCGCCTGCTGGCATAGCGTAGTGGACGGCACCCGGAGAAGCCCCTCTCTGTGGGAGCGAATCGGCCGCAGGGATGTATGGGGCAGGATCCGATCCCGCAGATAACTAGGTCCCAAGCCATGGAGCGCTTTAAAGATGGTAACTAACACATTCTCCTGCTTAGAGGTGGTTTTGTCATGCTGGCTGAAGAATTTTGGGAATTGAAGTCCACAGGTGTTAAAATAGCCAAGATTAGACACCTTGGCTTTAGATGTTTTAACCCTAATTTTTTTTTCTCCTACAAGAATGTTTTAATTTAAACAGTTGTGTTCTCATTAAAAACCCTTATATTCTCTCTTTTTGCTTGGTGCACTTGGAACTCTCCTTTCTGTTATCTTTCCTCATCTATTTATTTAATTTGTTGAACATGTACTAGATAACAGGTATAAGTATAAACATGAACAAGAACAAGAAATGGGGACAGTAGGACAGGGACAGTAGGCACAATGGTGTTCTTATGCACGCCCCCTTTTACGGACCTCTTAGGAATGGTGTGAGGTCCACTATAGACAGTTTAAGGTTGAAGCTGTGGGGGTTTGAGGATGTAACAATGGAGTCAGGTAGGGCATTCCAGGCGTTGACCACTCTGTTGCTGAAGTTGTATTTTCTGCTATCGAGTTTGGAGCGGTTTACCTTGAGTTTGTATCTATTGTTTGCCTGTGTATTATTGAGGTTGAAGCTGAAGAAGTAATTGACAGGTAGGACACATCTGGCTGTGCTCTCCCAAATGGAGGGTTCCAAAATGGAGGGCTGCCAGAACTAACACTGCTCTTTGCTCCTGATCCCTGTCTCTGTGAAGACAATATAGAGCTGCTGATAATTTTGCTTCCAAACATCCATTTTCAATTCATAGATGTTAGAGTAAGTGTGCTAATTTGCTCTCTCTGCAGCCTCATGGATGGGCAGACACAGCTAAGCATTTAGGTAATGTACTAAAAGAGATTCCTTCAAATCTAGTCTCAAAGGAGCTCTTGATTCATCAACCGTAATTCTCTTTTTCCTCTTGTTTCTTTTAATCTGCTCTATTCTTAGAATGCAAATTTAAATCAGTTTAAATAGTTTCTAATTCCTACTGATACAAGAAACTGATAGGAAGGGAATGATCTATTCGGAATGCAAGAACGATGCGATGTTCATACTTTGCAGATAGAAGATCCAATTCATTTTCCAGTGTATTCAAATTTAATATGATCAGGTAGCAATAACATGAATTTAATATAGTCTGGATTTATAAGTGCATATTTCAATACAGTAGATTTTGAAATGGATATTAGAAATATCTTAGAATTTAGAGACAATAGTCCATTCATATTCAATTCATATTCAATTCCAGGGAGAGAGAGAGAGAGACCTTCTAATATCCTAAAAATCAGGACGGTTTATCCCATTAGCTCAAGTAGAGCACATACTTTGCATGAAGGGAATTCAGATTTCAGAGCTGCCACCCTATTTTTATTCCTATTATTTAAATCTCCCAAGTTATTTTTGCTGTGTTAAGTTCAGTCTCCAATTAAAAGAAAACAGAATAAAGGGAGACTTCTGCCTTGGGAAATGATGTCAGTGAGAACACACTATATAAAGCAGTGATACCAGCTGGGTGTAAATCACCACACAGTAACCAATCTTTCTTTCCTTCTTAGTTTCTGATTTATGTACATTTAGATAAAAAAATTATGAAACAATTATCTAATTTTTTAATCCCATTTTTATTATTTTTATAAGTAGCTCAAGTCAGCAAACCTACTGTATATAATACTTCTTCCTTTTGTTATTTTCCACACAACAACCTTGTGATATGGGTTGGGCTGAGAGAATGACTGACCCAAAGTCACCCAGGCAGCTTTCATGCCTAAAGCAGGATTAGAACTCACAATCTCCTATGCCAACACCTTAACCACTACCTCAAATAACATTGGTTTTCTCAATTTGAAGAGGGAATTTTTAAACACATGCATCTTGAAGCCACAAGAACTGACAATTCAGGTTCCCAGAATACTGGAAATGCAAGACTTGATGCATTATTCAACTACATAATATCAGCAACTAATTCTGAAACTGAATCCAGATTATATAATAATTTGTCACTGGAGCTGAAGCTTTCCATCTTTTTCTTTGGATCTTTGGGGCTGCCACACTTAGAGCTGTAGGAAACTGGGAGGAAGGGATTGCAAGGAGTGGTAGAGAAAAATAGCCATAAAAACATTCTTTTTTCTGGGAGATAAGGACGATTCTCTGGGAGATAAGTGCGCTTCAAAGTTTTGACAACTATCTTTAAAGCGCTCCATGGCTCGGGGCCTAGTTATATGCGAGACCGCCTCCTGCCCCATACATCCCTTAGACCGATACGCTCCCACAGAGAGGGCCTTCTCAGGGTGCCGTCAGCCGGACAATGCCGACTGGCGACACCCAGGGGAAGAGCCTTCCCTGTGGCGGGTCCAGCCCTCTGGAATGACCTACCCCCTGAATTACGTACCATCACCGACCTCTGCCTCTTCCGCCAATGTCTTAAGACATATTTGTTTCAACAAGCTGGCCTAGCCTAACCTCCCATGGGGACTTTTAGGTAGTTTTAAATTGGGTTTTTAAATTTTGGTTTTAGCACAGGATAGGATTATTTAATAGTTTTTTAAATTATATTTATTGTATTTTGTATGTCTTTTAAATTTCCTGTGCGCTGCCCTGGGTCCTCTGTGGAGAAGGGCGGGATATAAATTTAAACAAACAAACAAACAAACAAACAAACAAATAAATAAATAAATAAATAAGATTCAGCCTGCACCTGGAGTGGCAAGACTGGGAGGCATCTCAAGTTGGGGGTGGGGGGGTGGAGTGATTGGACCATGTGATGGACATATGGGTGCAGGGGGAAGGGACTTTGACTTTCTTTTGGGTGGGGGGAAACCAGAAGCTTTCAGATTCAGGTTTTACCAGAAGTACCAATATGACATCTCTAATAAAATGGAACTTTGGGAAACTTCTTGCCTTCATTGAGGGTGTTACTTGGATCCTTGACATTGGTCTTCTAGAATGTTTCACAATTTTAGAGTTTTTAATTGGAACTTAATAATTTTATTGAATAATGAATATTTGTGAGTTGAGCAAATATTGGGACTTGACAGCCTATACAAATTTAAAAATAAAGACAAAACAAAACAGTTTACCATTGTAGTAATATCATAGTACATGGGAACAAATAATGATACTAAAATAAGATCCTGGTAAGTCAGGTGATTAAGAATGTTTTTCAGTATTCTGTTGATGAAAAGTTGTCTATTTTAAAATCTTAGGTGTCAGTAAGACAAACTGATCCGTCATGAGTACATTTTTGGCTATCATTTGACAATCATGTTACTTAATTCAGCCAGACTGGAATGTGTGACTTGGTAGTGTAAAGCTTCCTATCCCATTGCTCATAGGTACGGATTTGTTTAGTCTTCTTATTTTTGACATGGGTTTCGTACGATATGCTTATTTTTAGAGACAATCTATGTAAGACCCCATGGTGGGTACATTCCAGTTAATTTTAACAAGTCCTGCTCATTCCATAGGAGAGAATTAAGCACAGACACTTAACTCTTATTGTTTATGTCAATGAGATGCCTGAATCAAACCTACTGTGGTTGGATAATTGGTTTAGTCAATACATCAGCTGGGGACAACCGAGTTTATATTTAATCATTTATACTAATGTTGCTCCATACAACTCAACAAGAATGTGAGGGACAGATCTTTTTGTGAGATTAAGCTTTGGAATGTAAAACCAAATGGATGAAATTATTCCTTAAGGATAAATGTTGGGCCAGATAATCACATTACTAAGTGTGTATTTGTGCATGTGTCAGGAATGGGGAACTAGAAGCAAAGGAATCCCCTTATCCAATGTTCAGTCAAGCCTCCATTAGTAAGGCAGTATAAAGTGTCCTTTTTGTCTTTACTTAAATCATTCCTAAAGAATACCATTCCGTTGGGTGCTGCTTTTCAGTTGGGTTGAGGAAACCAGAAGGTTATGAAGACTAGAGACCCAGTTCTTTCCCTGAAAACCCCAATGTAATTCCTCTTTTCTTTTCTTTTCTTTTTAATTTTAATTTTTAAATTTCCTCTTATTTCCTCTTTTCATAGCAGTTGGAATGGATTGTTGAGGTCTGACTTCCTACCCTCAGATGATAGGATTAAAATTATGGGTGTACAGTCATGATTATGGGGCATATTCTCAGGGATCATAGGGAGTGCACAGAAACACTTTGAACTATCCAACAGTGTGGTATTTGCTCTTTTCTGCATCACTAAAATATTGTACCCTAAAAACCCTTGATAAGATGGAATAAGATAATGCTGTAATTTGTCATTCCATCAATGAAAGGTTGACCCATGCTGAATTCCAAGACAGTGCATAAATAAATAAACACACTGTCAAAATAGAGGCCACTGATGGCAAGTTAGAGGTTGCTGTCTACCTAGTTTTCCATGGTAGGGAAGGCAGCATCTAGGCTGGGTATGACTCCTCTGCTCTCATTGGAGGACTGAGTCTGGGCAAAGTTTAAGTCCCGCCCCCGTCACCGGGCATGCCCAGTTTCGACTCAGTCCCTCAATGAGGACAGCTGCGCCTTGAGGATCTCTCCAGTCTATTTGCTACCTTCACTTTGGAAAATTAAAGAATTGGAGGCTTTGGCTGGTCTGCGCTTTTATCTGTTCCTGGAAGCAGCGCGCCTATAGACCTCAGCTCCTAAGCCCTTGCAGGGCAGGTGGGCTGCCGGCTCTTTCTTCGCGCCAGAGTAATCGGCGAGGGAATCGCCTCTCCAGCACCGCGTGGATTCCAGACTGCTCGTGAGTACAGGCAGGCCGGGGAAACGCTCCGCCGTTCCCGGCTGGTTGAGCAGCGAACCGCGGCGGTTCATCTACCCTCTCTCAGCAGTTCATCTACCCTCTCTCCGCCGCGACCCAATTAGCGTGGCGGCTGTTTTCAGCGCGGCTGCGGCCCTTTTCATCATCGCAGCAGCGTGGGAGCGAATTCCTACAGGCTTGCAGGGCCGTGATCGGAAGTGTGGGCAGCTGGCCCCAGGGCGGCAGCGAAAAGGAGCGCGCGAAGGCCCAGGCAGTTTATAAAAGGGCGCAAAGAGCCAGAAAGTGCGCGAAAGGACCTTGCGTCTGCGCAGCTCTGCCTGATTGCCGGGGTTTTTTCTATTGTGTATATTGTAAACAGCTATGGCAGAGGCTTCCTCCTCTGGGGCCTCTTCTGACACGCAAACCCCTACTATTGAGCCTACCATCACTCAAGTTATGGAGCCTCCTGTGGATTCAGGCCTTCAGCCAGTCCCTTCCACTTCTGGGACAAAAGGGAAGGGTAAGGCCCCTGCCAAGGCGGGTAAAGCCTCAAGTAAGACTTCCAAAACCAAGAAGCCTGCTGCTTCCAGTTTTGAGAAGAGAAGAGAGAAGGCCGTGGATCGCCTCCATAGCAAGGCAGCTGGCAAGGGGATATCTACCCAGGCTTCGCCTCTGTCCCGCCACTCGCAGGCCCATCTGTCCCTGATGGCTTCCCCAGCACAGGGACAGGAGGGGGGAGCTCACCTTAACCCGCTTTTCCCCATTGATGTCTTGGGGATTTGGGGCCCAGGTCAATCATCTCTGGCACCAGGGCCTGCGCAGAGCGAGCTCCTTCCCCCCATTATTCAACGTATGGAGGTGTTGCCTTCCACTTTGTCGGCCTTGCATGTGCCCTTGCCTCAACCCTCCCTTGAGGCAGCTAACATTCAAGACATCATTGCTGCGGCGATTTCTCAAGGAATTACTGCAGGCCTGCAGCACAAGGTGGCTGAAACCCAGCCTACTCCTGCTTCCGTTTCGGTTCCCCTCCCAGTGGCACCAGCAGCACCGGCGGTCCTTCCTGCGGAGGAGGAAGAGGATGACCTTGATAGTGATTCCAGCGCAGAGGAAGGTGAAATCAGGGAAGGCGGCCTATCTGAGGATGAAGGGAGGCCGCCTGAGAAGAAGGCTTCTTCGGGCCTGTTTCCTTCGGCCCTTTTTCCTTCTTTGCTTTACAAGGCCAAGGCGGCTTCAAATTTTGGCCCGGCTGCTGCCTCCTCAGCTTCTGCTCCACGTCCGGTGCTGATTTCGGCGGAGACCATGTTTGACGATGACATCTTGCCTTCTGAGACCATTCCGATGCCAAAGATTTTTGTGGATTTGGTCCAGCGCCAGTGGACCATGCCCACCTCGGGACCGGGGCTGTCGGCTACGGATAAGAAATTCTTCAATGTGGCCAATGAGATGGCACAGTTTTTGTCGATCCCTACTGTGGATGCCCCAGTCATCTCTCTCTACACGGCAGCTAATATGCCTGGGGCTCCCAAGGATGTCCTGAAACCGGAGGAGAAGAAGGCTGACCTCACTTTGCAACGGGGTCATCAGGCTGCAGCGTGGGCAATTCGGGCCGCCACCTCGGCTTCTTTCTTCACCCACCCTTGCCTTCTCTGGCTTCAGGATCTGCAACAGCGCACACCAATTGCTGATTTCAGAGCTCATCAGGACATTGCTAAGCTGGTGGCTGCGGTCCAGTTCACCTCGGATGCTACCTTGGTCTCCGCCAGATTTGCATCCAGGGCCATGGCATCTTCTGTGGCTTCTAGGAGGCTTTTGTGGCTTAGGCAGTGGCAGGCAGATGCACGCCATAAGCGGCGTCTGGCTTCCACTCTGTTCAAGGGCAGTTCCCTCTTTGGAGATGCTTTGGATCCCTTTTTAGTGGAAAATAAGGATAAGCGGAAGGTTTTACCCACGGCCCCTAAGAAAGGTTTTCACCATTCGGTGCCTTACCCCAGACGTCCTTCCTTTCGTGGGCAGGATTCCGGTTCGTCCTTTCGCTCCCTCGATTATGGTTCGTCCTTTCGGGGGGTGGACTATGGCTCTCAGGGGTTCCGTCAACAGGGAGGTTACTTCCCCAGGAATAAGGGTCAGTCCGACCGTTATCAGAAGGGCAAGCAGGCCAAGCGCCCCTTTCGGGGGGAGGGAACTGTTCCTACCACCGCAGCTAGTTCTGCGGCTGTTCTGTATCCTATTGGGGGCAGGTTAGTCCAGTTTGCAGACCAATGGGATAGGACCACTTCCAACGTTTGGGTTAGGTCTACTGTTCGGCAATGTTTATTGTTAGAATTTTTCTCACCTCCCCTGCTCTGTTTTCAAGCTTGCCCGGTTTCTTCCAACCCGGCACGTCGCCGCCTCATGCAGGAGGCTATTCAGCATTTGCTTGAGATCCAGGCCATAGAGTCCATGCCCCTCGACCAACAGGGCCAGGGTTTCTATTCCATTATTTTTGTGATTTCCAAGCCATCGGGGGGTTGGAAAACCATTTTGGATTGGAAGAAATTAAACAGGTTTATTCGTTACAAGCGTTTTAAGATGCATTCTTTGCAGTCCATTTTGTTGGGAAGTTCCTCACCTCCATTGATCTGACGGAGGCCTACCTCCACATTCCCATCGCTCCCCAGCATAGGCAGTTCCTCCGTTTCTCCTACCTGGGGCACCACTTTCAATACACTGCACTTCCCTTTGGGCTCTCCTCCGCACCCAGGGTTTTCACAAAGGTGTTGGCGGCTCTGTTGGCCAGTCTGCGGAACGTCCCCATCCGACTGAATGCTTATTTAGATGATATTCTCGTTCAGTCCTCTTCGCCAGGCGGGGACCTGGCCTCCACCATACAGGCCTTGCAGGCCCATGGGTTTTCTATTAACATCCCTAAGAGTCATTTCCACCCGACTATCAAATTGGTGCATCTAGGGGCTTTGATCGACACGGTGGAGGGCAGGGTGTTCCTCTCCCAAGAGTGCTTGGACTCTCTCCAGGCCCTACTTCGTCAGGTCATGGGTGATTCCAGGCCTTCCTTGGCTTCCCTTTCTAAGCTTCTGGGAACCATGGTTTCCTGCATTGGGATTGTGCCTTGGTCTAGGCTGTATTCCAGGGATCTCCAATGGTTTCTCTTCCCGTTTCAGAAGCGGCTCTTGAGTTGTTCCCTGGCCAGGGTGCGCCTTCCCCTAGAGGTTTCCCATTCCCTTCACTGGTGGATGTCCCAGGCAGTCACCAAGGGTCGGCTTTTCAAGGAACAGGAATTACTAACTGTCACCACGGACGCCAGCCTGTTTGGTTGGGGGGCCCACTGTCAGGGACAGATGGCGCAAGGCCAGTGGGACTCTTCGGATGTGACCCACAGCATCAATTGGCTGGAGCTGCGAGTGATCCACCTGGCCCTCTGCCACTTCCTTCCTTTGCTGCGCGGGAGGCATGTCCTGGTGCTCACGGACAATATGTCAGCGAAAGCACATGTGAACCGCCAAGGGGGCACCAGGTCTCACTCCCTCATGGTCGAGGCCAGACTCCTGGGCCTCTGGGCTGAGCGACACCTCCCCTCCTTGACAGCAGAGCACATTTTGGGGGTGTCCAATGTGCAAGCGGATTGGCTCAGCCGCGAGGTGGTGGACAATGCGGAGTGGCGCCTGTGTCCTTCACTATTCCGGGATATAGTGGATCATTTCGGCATGCCGGTGATCGACCTCTTTGCCACTCCCTCCAACACCCAGTTTCCGAGGTTCTTCTCTCGCTTCCTGTCGAGGGGGTCAGAGGGCATGGACACTGCGGTGCAGCTGGCCCTCCGGCCTGCTTTATGCCTTTCCTCCGTTTCCTCTTCTTCCCCGGGTCATCCAGAAGGTCGTGGCGGAAAAGGCAGAGGTCATCCTCCTGGCCCCTCATTGGCCCCGCAGGACTTGGTTCGCGGACTTGAGGGGGCTCTCGGTGGAACGACCCTGGAGGATTTCCAGAGACCGGATTTCCCTCGCCCAGGGGTCTCTGGAACATCCGGTTCCGCAGTGGTTTCAGCTGACCGCCTGGCGCTTGAGCGGAGCATCCTGAGGCAGGACAACTACTCCTCCAGGGTCATACAGACGATCCAGGCCTCCAGGCGACCCTTCACGAACTGCATCTACGATTCCACCTGGCGGTCCTTCTGTCATTGGTGCTCCGGTAAGTCCATTCACCCTCCCGGGCCTACTATTCCTCAGGTCTTTGACTTTCTGCAGACGGGCCTGGATAAAGGTTTGGCTCTCAACACTATCCGACGGCAGCTGGCAGCCATCTCATCGGTCCTGACTTGCGGGGGATCCCCCTCTTTGTCTCAGTTACCTACGGTACGTCAGTTCCTGAAGGGGGCTTCGAACCTGGCTCCGCCGGTGGTTCACCGGTACCCCTATTGGGATCTCCCCAAAGTTCTGGACTCCCTCACTGGCCCCCCCTTCGAACCGTTGAGGGAGGTTTCACTGAGATTTCTAACCTTAGAAGTTGCCTTTATTGCCATTACCTCGGCTCGTAGGATTTCCGAACTCCAGGCCCTTTCGGTCAAGGAGGAACTCCGTGTGTTCCATCAGGACAGGGTGGTTTTGAGGTGTTCCTATTTCCAGCGCTCCCAAGAATTGGTGCTTCCAAATTTCTGCCCGGATCCCTCTCATCCGTTGGAACGTAGGTGGCACACCTTGGACGTTAGGAGGGCCCTTAAGATCTATCTCAAACGCACGAGGCCTTTTCGGGCTTCGGAATCTTTATTTGTGTCCTTCCAGCCGGCTTCCCAGGGGAGGAAAGTTTCCTCCGTGACCATCGGACGTTGGCTCGCTGTAATTCAGGCATGCTCATCAGTGACTCCAGGGCGTTTGACAGCTCACTCCACAAGGAGTGCAGCTACTTCGGCGGCCTGGGCGGCCCAGGCTTCCCTACAAGAGAGTTGCAGAGCGGCCACTTGGTCTTTCCCTTCGCCCTTCATCAGCCATTACAAGTTAGATTCGTTTGCCTCTGCGGATGCGGCTTTTGGCCGGAGGGTCCTTCAGTCAGTTGTTCGTGCTGAGAGGTCTGACCAGTTGTGATTCCCACCCAGGGACACCTCCAGCTTTGGTACGTTCCAGCCTTCCCTACCATGGAAAAAGAGCGTTGGTTCTTACCTGAGACACATCTTTTCATGGAGGGAAGGCAGCATCTAGCCCCACCCTGGGGGATTTTTCTATATTCTGTTCTGGTTTACCTGGTTACCTGTTTGGTCCTGTGTGTGTTTTTTTGGCTACGTGACTGTACCTCTCAGCTGTTATATAGACTTCTCCTTGGATCTGGACCTAAGATCTACTTCAACTTACTTTCCTGTTCAAGACGCTTCGAGTCTGGGTTTTCTTCATCGAAACTGGGCATGCCCGGTGACGGGGGCGGGACTTAAACTTTGCCCAGACTCAGTCCTCCAATGAGAGCAGAGGAGTCATACCCAGCCTAGATGCTGCCTTCCCTCCATGAAAAGATGCGTCTCAGGTAAGAACCAACACTCTCTTTCTTTCAAGTCTACTAGTTATTTTCTAAGGCTTCAGTGCCTAATTTCTGGATAGGTAAGCATACTTCCAAATAAAGTACATGGTTATAGCATCCTATTTTCATTTTTGCCCTGGAATTTTATAATTAAAGTTTCTAACTAGCAGAAAACATCTTTAAACAATGTTACATTGTGTCAGAATGTTTTTATTTCTAATCTCCAGTGATTCCTGCTCCCGTATATTTAACTTTATTTAGAAAAGGTGCATTATGAATGATTCTGTGTAGATTAATTTTCCACTTTCTTGATGGATTGCCCATAAAATTTTGACACAGAGTGACAATTTAAATAGTGGAAACTAATTGAAGATGACAGTGATATAATTTTTTGACTTTCCATGTAGTCTGTCTTTGCAAAATACAATTCTTAAATCATCTGCTGATTGGAGGACATAATTTATTTTGCTGCAGATTAATTGTTATTAATCTGTTAAAAGTCACCCTGGAAATAAGTTACTGGGGAAAATAGATTTTTTTGAAGGTGCCAGGTTCCAAAAAATGAGGTACATATTCCTAATTTGTATCACTAGATTTGTCAGGTTATATTAGGTCCATTCTTTATCAGATTGGTTTTTTTTAAACCTAGCACTTATAATCAGAGAAAAGTAACAGATTTACAAGAAAAATGCATTTAAGATATCCCTGAGCAATTGAATCTGTGTGCTTGTAATATTGCCCTATATAAATGTGTGTCAGTGTTATTATATATTTTTTAAAAAGAGCTTTTAACGCATGTTATTTCACCCACTAATTCCACTTCTCAAAGCAGGACCTCGGAACTCTGCTGTAATTCACGTTGACAAGTGACATGTGATGCCGGTTGATGGGTCTCAAAGACTCATCTCCTGTTTCAGTCCTTCCAAAGTCTGCCTAATCTACGACATATATGGTCGAGGGAGACATGTGTCTGCTTTTTCCTGTCATCACGTCTCTGATTGGAGGATTTTTAGGTCCAAAATATCTCAAGGAGTCTTTAGGGTTATTGGTAGTGTTCCAGGTTTACTCTTCTCTCTCCCTTCCCCTCCTTCCTTTTTCTCTTCACTTGGAACTTTTCTACG
The DNA here is from genome assembly GCA_039707465.1 of Rhabdophis nuchalis. Lineage (NCBI taxonomy): Eukaryota > Metazoa > Chordata > Lepidosauria > Squamata > Natricidae > Rhabdophis > Rhabdophis nuchalis. The sequence continues at coordinate 58,666,696 of CM077643.1, read as the reverse complement.
CAAGGGATTTCTCTTGTTATGCTGGAGAGTGATTCTGTGGCTGCTTAGCTGCAAAGTCCTTCTTCCGGATGTGTCATTTGGAGACAGTATCCTCTATGCCCAACGCAAAAATCAGTTGGAAGAGTTGTCTTGTCCCTCTTTATGTGGCAACGTGGAAAGTAACCTAATGTTTTAAAAATGCCAGTCCGACGGACTCGGCATGGTCATCTGAAGGGAGTGACTTGGGCCACTATCAGCTTGAGTGCACACAGTAAGTAACAGTTTCTGTTCATTAAGAACATAGTCATAGCCAATTACTCAAGGCCTTGCCAATATTATCTACTGGTGCATTAAATCGGGGGGGGGGGGGGGGGGACGGGACGGGACATGCCACATTTAAAAGTAAAAGAATAGAAGAGGAAACAAAAATAGAAATGAAATGGAAAATGGAAAACAAAATAATGTTTCAGGCTTGGGTGTTTTGTTAGTTCCGAGAACCTTTATAATCATAATATTTCTGTGAGTTATTTTTGTAGTGTGCAGCCTGAAAAATGAAAGGATTTTTAAAAACGTTTTTGCCAACTGAAGTAGATCACCCTATTTTTCTGCAACTCCAAACTTGGAAGAATGAAGAGTGGCACACAGGAGTTATTTCCACAGAGTTTATTTTTGGCTATTTGAAGTTAATTTGGGTTGTAAATTATCCCCAGTCCACCACTCTCTTCCCTGTAAGAATAACATGAAAGCATAAAGCCTGAAGCAAGCATGACAGAGCTATTTCCCCAGGCCTTTTATAAACTTGCATTTTATGCCTTGCTTTCAAGTGAACAGGTTTTTTTCCCCTTAACCTGATAACTGCTTTAACAATACAGAGCTTTTCAGAAAAGTTTTGCTTCTTAAAAAGGGTCTGTCTGTTTTAATGGGGCCGCCACATGGTCCTCCATGGACAGCCGGGTATCCAGGAGGACACCCAAATTGCGCGCCCTCTCCACGGGGGCCGGTGTTTCGCCCCCAATGGCCAGAGTTGGAGTAATCTGGCTGAACCGGGGTGCCGGAAACCACAGCCACTCAGTCTTGGACGGGTTGAGCTTGAGTTTGTTACTACCCATCCAGATCCGTACGGCTTCCAAACACCGGGACATCACCTCAACGGCATCGTTGGGGTGGTCTGGGGTGGAGATGTACAGCTGAATATCATCAGCGTACAGATGATATCCCACCCCAAAACCACTATGAAAAGTAAGCAATCCCTTTAGTGCAATCAACTTAATTAAAAAATCAGTTGTCTATGTATTTGATTAAACATTTGGGGTGGTTTTTTGCCCCTCCCCTGCTCTTTGTAACTCGACAAATTTTCACTTTCCTTACAACAATAATGTTTTCTCTATTATATCCTGTTGAAAAGAAATTTCTGAAAAACTCCATAAAAAAGTAGTCAATGTCTGTCAGGGTAGGGAAAGTAACAAAGCTATTTTTAAAGCTCCAGGATTCCAGTGAATCACAAAGACACCACGTTTTTCTGCACTGCAGTCTTAAACTGCTTATATGCCAAACATAAATAAGCTAAGAATGAAACCAGTTCAAGAAATTGCTTTCCAAATTTCAAGCACTTTGTCTGCTGTTCAGACTGTATTTACATGACTGTTGATCGGTGGTTTTTACTGCTTGTTTACCATTCATGGATGGATGGATGGAAGGATGGATAGGGAGGGAAGGAAGGAAAGGAAGGGGTTAACCTACTTTTTACCCTATTACATGGGCTAGAAAATGGCAGTATTCAAGATAATTTCACCTGAAATTCCATAATTCCATCTATGAGTTTGTGCTTTTCTCTCTCTCTCTCTCTCTCTCTCTCTCTCTCTCTCTCTCTCTCTCTCTCTCTCTCTCTCTCTCTCTCTCTCTAGTTTGTCACTGTTCTATTGGTGTCATTAAATGGTCATGGAGGGCAGCAACCAGTGACTAGAAGGGAAGGAGAACCTTGCCAAAATGCATAGTAGCCAATTGGAGCAGAAGTGTTTACCCACATTAAAATGAATTATAGCAGGCAGGCTGCATAGTACAGCTTGAGGTGACACAAATCAGAAAGTACTTCCAACACATAGCAAAAAAAGTAGGGTGAAAAGGTCTCTTCTTGGTGAATTTGTTATAGCTCAAGGATGACACATCTTAAGTGTTGATAAAATTTAATTCAAGGATACGAAAAAAGTTCAGAAGGTGCAAAAGGAGATTTAAACCTTTTAATAGAATCCTATGAATATGACTTCAGAAGCCAACTATCTACTGAATAATTGTTTCAATTTCAGCAACCTATTTGTAAGTATATTTCTGAGTCTGATTAAAAGTCAATGCGAAATGAATAATTTTTGAGCTTTATTGTTTTGATGGGCACCATTTTGCAGAAATTACTATCTTTATTAAGCTGCCTTTACTGAAAGCAAATGCTTAATGCCGGCTATATTTGCATGATTTACCAATACAGCTCTAAAATAAGAGCAACACATTGGAATAAACTCAGAACACTGGCCAAATAGTGTTCTTTAGCCTTTACTCAAATCTAGTGATGAATAGCTTATCTGAACAAACACAAGACTCTATTATTAGCCAAACATTTTAATTAACCCACAGAGAAGGTAGAACCAAACAAGAAATCTCTTGGCTGGCATTTTCCTAAGTAGTTTGTCTCAACAGTTCACACACTAAGTTTAAAGACAGCATGTGTGTGTCCCATAAGGATATGCTAATGGTTTGATAGAGGCAGCCTTGTAGCAATCTTTTCTTATAGATTTCATTCACTGCAAAAGACTATAGTTGAGAAGACTTGCATGATCAAATGAAATATAATTGTTAATGTGATCTCAAATGAATAATATTGAACATTATACTGATGGTGGGAACATTATACTGATGAATACTGATGAATTATATAAATGGGTGATCAAGCACAGTATTTTGTTCATAGTGCAGAAAATTTAATAGGCATGGAGTGTGTGTGTGTGTGTGTGTAGATAGGTAGGTAGAGGATAGAGAGAGAGAAATAAAAAGAGAGAAATACGGTAGGTAGGGGGAGAGAGAGTGTGTGTAGGTAGGTAGGTAGGTAGATAAAGGAATAGAGAGAGAGAAATACAGTAGATAAGTAGGGAGAGAGAGGGTAGGTAGGTAGATAAATGAATAGAGCAATGATGGCTAACCTTTTTTGGCTCGTGTGCCAAAAGCGGGGGGAGCGCAGGGGGGTCATGCGTGGGTGTGCCACACCCATAATGCTATGTGCGTGACCCCCTGCTTTTGGCATGCTTTTTTCGCCCTCCCCAGGCTCCAGAGGCTTTCTAGCAGCCTGGGGAGGGTGAAAACAGCCTTCCCTCCCCACCTCCAGAGGCTTCAGGAGCTTCCCTGAAGCCTCCAGAGGGCGAAAAACAGCCTCAAAAGAAGGCCTAAATCAGCTTGCCAGCGCACACCTGCGTGCTGGAGCTGACAGGGCAACGCCTCGTGTGCCCTAAGAAATGGTTCTGCATGCCACCTGTGGCACCCGTGCCATAGGTTCGCCATCACTGGAATAGAGATAGAGAAATACATTAGGTAGGTAGGGAGAGAGAGAATCATGCATTGCATTTGTATGCAAGAGCAGCCCTAAGATTATCTTAGGCAGCTGTTTAGGTCCCATGCTAATGATGCAATGAAAGAATTTCAGTCCAGAAGCAATTAAAACAATCAGAATACTGCTTGGGATAGCTTGCCTCCTTGCCTTGCATGTACCACGGCAGGTGTTGTTGAATGATAAAGATGAGACCACATATTTAGGAAGAGAAAGAAAAAGAAATCTAAATTAGTAGCAGCAAATATGAGAGATGCTGGTTTTGAAAGGACACTTGATCTGAACTATTTGTATCTCACAAATATAACACCTCTTTTCTTTGCAACCACCTGCACAGTTTGTTGGACATATTAAATAACTGATACAGCAATTCCCTCCTGTCATTTCCTCTGGCAGAAGGTAACTGCTGTATCAGTTATTTAATACAAAGTGATTCAAAATTGGATCGCTATAACGATCTTAGTTTTGTTGTGTATGCCAAAAGTTTGTATGTGTATGCAATAATTTTGTCCCTTTTGACAGTTTTGTGGGAGGAGTTTGACTCTGTTATTTCCGAAGATATGGACAGGTTACGTGGGTGACTGAGAGCCACCACATGTTTATTGGACTCGTGTCCCTCCTGGCTTGTACTGGCATCCTGGGAGGTTACATGAGGCTGGCTCCAGGAAGTAGTGAACGCTTCCTTGAGTGAGGGGATCTTGCCTACCGTCTTGAAGGAGGCGGTGGTAAGACCTCTCCTCAAGAAGCCTTCCCTGGACCCAGCATTGTTGGTGAATTACCATCCGGTCTCCAACCTTCACTTTTTGGTGAAGGTTGTAGAAAGTGTGGTGGCACAACAGTTTCCCCGTCACCTGGAGGAGATTGATTATCTGGACCCGCGCCAGTTCGGCTTTCGGCCCAGACACAGCACTGAGACGGCATTGGTCGTGTTGGTTGATGATCTCTGGAGGGCCAGAGATGGGGGCTGTTCCTCCATCCTGGTCCTATTAGACCTCTCGGCGGCTTTTGATACCATCGACCATGGTATCCTATTGCATTGACTGGAGGGGTTGGGGGTGGGGGCACCGTTTTACGGTGGTTCTCCTCCTACCTCTGCGGTCGATCGCAATTTGTGTTGGCAGGAGGGCAGAGGTCGACCTCGAGGCCTCTCACTTGTGGGGTGCCGCAGGGGTCGGTCCTCTCGCCGCTCCTGTTTAACACATATATGAAGCCGCTGGGTGAGATCATCCGTGGTTTTGGGGTAGAGTACCATCTCTACGCTGACAATACACAGCTGTATATATCTACCCCAAACCACCCCAACGATGCCATCGAAGTGATGTTCCATTGCCTGGAAGCCGTACGGGTCTGGATGGGAAGAAACAGACTCAGACTCAACCCGTCCAAGACCGAGTGGCTATGGCTTCCGGCATCCCGGTACAACCAGTTTTCTCCATTACTGGCCATAGGGGGTGAACATCTAGCCCCTGTGGATGGGGCACGCAACTTGGGCGTCCTCCTGGATACCCGGCTGTCCATGAAAGATCAAGTGATGGCCGTGGCCAGGGGGGCGTTCTACCAGGTTCGCCTGGTACGCCAGTTGCGTCCCCTATTGGACCGGGATGCCCTTCGCACGGTCACTCATGCCCTCTAGACTACTGCAATGCTCTCTACATGGGGCTTCCCTTGAGGTGCACCTGAAGACTGCAGCTAGTTCAAAATGCGGCCGCGCGGGCAATTCTGGGAGCCCTCAGGCACTCCCACATAACACCGCTCCTGCGCGAGCTGCATTGGCTGCCTGTGGTCTTTCGGGTGCGCTTCAAGGTGTTGATTACCTTCTTCAAAGCGCTCCATGGCACGGGACCTAGCTATCTGCGAGATCGCATCCTGCCCCATACATCCCTTCGACCGATTCGCTCGCACAGAGAGGGACTTCTCCGAGTGCTGTCCACTAGGCAATGCCAGCGGGCGACTCCCAGGGGAAGGGCCTTCTCTGTCGCAGGCCCTATCCTATGGAACGACCTACCCCCCCGACCTCAGAACAACTCCGGACCTCCGCTCCTTCCGCCGAAAGCTCAAAACTTATTTCTTCCAGCAGGCCGGCGTGGCCTAATCTATCTTTCCTGCCTCCAGTCTGTATATTTAAATTTTTAATTGGGTTTTTAGGGGGTTTTAGTGTTTTAGGATTTTAGGTTTTAGCGCAGGGTTATAGTAGTTTAATCTGATTTTAGATATTTATATTGTTTTATGTTTGTATGTTTTATAATCCCCTGTGCACCGCCCCGAGTCCCTTCGGGGAGAGGGAGCAGTATACAAATAAAAATTTGATTGATTGATTGAAAAATTAGAGATAATATTCTTTTAAAGATACATTTCAATCTCCTGGAAACATGCAAATAATATAATGGTATGAGCATAGCTAGCAGTATGGAGTTCATAAATGACTAATATAAATGGATCCATAATGTAGAATGGCAGCAAATGCATCTGAAGTCAGTCCTCTTGACATTCTGTGTCAGTTTCTACTCAGGTAAATGTGGCATGCAACAATTTTGTCTTCTTTGATCATTGTTCTTATTGTGGGATTAAATCTGTTAAATTGGAAATTCAGAATGATAATCAGAAACATTAGAAGCTCTTTTTTGGAACTATGAAAGAGATACTAACTAAAGGTGTTAGTTACCATCTTTAAAGCGCTCCATGGCACGGGACCTAGCTATCTGCGGGATCGGATTCTGCCCCATACATCCCTGCGGCCGATTCGCTCCCACAGAGAGGGACTTCTCCGGGTGCCGTCCACTAGGCTATGCCAGCGGGCGACGCCCAGGGGAAGGGCCTTCTCTGTGGCGGGCCCAGCCCTCTGGAACGACCTTCCCCCCGAAATTAGAACAACTACAGACCTCCGCTCCTTCCGTCAAAAATTGAAAACACACTTTTTCTGCTTGGCCGGCCTAGGTTAGTCCTCCGTTTTTAACTGGGTTCTTAGGGGTATTGTAGTTTAGTTTTAGTATAGTGGGTTTTAGCGCAGGGATAATTTGTTTAATCCTTATTTTAACTATTTATGTATTTTATATTTGCTTTTTTAACTCCCTGTGCACCGCTCCGAGTCCCTTCGGGGAGAGGAGGCGGTCTATAAATAAAAATTATTATTATTATTATTATATTATTATACTATAGTAAAAGGCTTTTGCTTGGGAGAGGGAGAGGAGGAGTGTGTGTGTGTGTGTGTGTGTGTGTGTGTGTGATAGTCCTGCTGTGCTGCCTAATGGGAGGGGGAGGTATTCCTACAATGGCTAAAGACCATTCGGTGTGCATACCAGGAGTATATATATATATTCCCAGCAGGGTTATCCAAATGAAGGTCATTCCAGCTGCCCAGCCAAAGCAAGCAGAAACTTATATTGAGCAGCAGTGATATAGGACGATGCTAGAGGCCGTTTATTACTTTAGTGAAGATAGCATCGATACATGGCAAGGAAAAAAACTATGGTAAAGCACTCCTGTATTTTACCAAAAGCCATGTAGATAGAAAATATAAAATCGTTGATGAAATGCCAGATGATGGGCCTTTCAGGAGGAAGGCTGTTGACATGCTACTAAAGAAGAAGTGAGGATTTTTCAGAGAAAAGAAGATTTTAAAGATATGACTAGATTAAAGCCTTCAGGACATCTAGTTGCTGATGCTGTCATACAGGAAAATGAAATCCAAAGCTGCAGAGTGGGAACGTGCAATGTAAGAAGAATGAATGTGGGAAAGTTGACATGAAACAACTTCAGATAGACATCATAGGCATAAACAAATTGAGATGGATTAAGATTGGACACTCAGAATATCACTTTGATTATTACTCGGGACCCAAAAAGGAAAGGAAGAGTGTTGCTTTTATTGTAATTTTAAATTTTTATTGTTAGGAAGAATATAGCTGTTAGGACTGAATAATATTGATTAGACTTTGTGGACATTCCTTTAATATGAAGATAATTCAAGTTTATGCTCCAACTAGCAGTACAGAAGAAGTGAAGATAGTGAGTGTTATGATCAAATTCAATTTGAAATCAGTAGTACTTGCAAGCAGGATGTGCTGTTTATGATTAGACACCGGAATGCTAATGTTGGAAATTCAAAAGAAGAAACTACCGTAGTTGGATTGTATGATTTAGGAAAGTGGGTGACCTATTCCTCAATTTCTACCGGTCAGTGATTTCTTCATAGCTGACACTACTTTCAAACAATCAGAACAACTTAAGTACATAGACAGAGGTACATAGAAATCAAATTGACTGTATTATTTGCTAAAAGAAGATGAAGGACCTCAAGTATAGCATTAAAGACAGGGCCAGTTGCTGACTGTGGGATACAAACTTCTCATGTGCAAGTTCCAAGTAAAGCTAATGAAGAAAAACAGTTTCACACCAGTTTCTCATAAGGACAATGAGATGTTCTGAGAAAAGCGAATTAATATCTACAGGTACAACAACCAGCCTTAGAATTGGTAATGAAGATATCAGAAGTGGTGGCTAGCTTCTGCCTTTTAGGCTCAATCATAAAGCAGCAAGCAATCAAGAAATATGCTGCAGACTATGACTTTGTACAGCACCCATGAAGGCCTTGGGAAAAATGTTCAGATGCTGTGATGTGTCCTTAGCTGCAAAGTCAGAATAGTGCAAGTCATGGTATTCCCTTTGATACTCTATGGAAGCAAACGTTGGATATTGAAAAAGCAAGATAGGAACAATATTAGTGCTTTTGAAATTTGATGTTGGGGAAGATCCTGAGAATATAGTGCACAGCCAAGAGAATAAACAAACAAATGGATTTGAACATCCATCCAGAGTTCTTACTTGCGGCATCAATAGCCAAGCTCAAATTATCATCTTTCAGGCATATTATGCAATGTCCTAGCTCTCTGAAAAGCGTTCTAATACTGGGAAAGGTGGAAGGAAAGATACCACCCCCAGTTGGTACTAGACAGCATATAATAGTAATAGGTAATGAAAATAACAATGATGATGATGATGTAGAGGTTGTATGCATTCTATAGTATGGGAAGGTGAAATGTGTTATACCTATCCTTCGAAAGCTATAGATAAGACAAAGCAGCTGTTCAGGAACCTCCCTTTTAAAATTATTGCTTTATCATATTCTGTTTTCCTCAGTAGCCAGAAAAGTAAAATATGGAGAAAGGTCAGTCATCTTTCCTTCTGGGACTCTTAAATGTTTCCCATAGTGCCATTTCAGCCATGTTTATTTTTGTCCTCTAGACCGAGTGCTACGTTATAAACCTAACATTTAAGCCTTCTGTTATATTCAGAAGGCAGCCTCTGATTAAATAATTAAAGAAAGAGGCCCACTCTACTGCTGTAGGGAAGGTATTGATTTCATCCTGTGCAACCTGGCCATTGAGGGATGCTAGGTGTTTATTTGAAAAAGTTGTCCTTAACTTTTATTATGGTTAACAGAGAATGGATTTGCCAGTGCTTCTGCCTCTGTCAGTGTGACTGCATCATCCTGTGCCGAATGTCTTGTAGGTGATGGAAACATTTTACTTCTCTGTTTTGTGTTTTTTAGTGTCTCTCATATTCAGATTTCAGTTGCAAAGGGAAGAGTGGACGGTATTGTTAACCATCCTCTCTACTTTTATATGCTTGGACTTTACAAGCTTTGAAATGAAACTTCCTTGTCGATAGTCCTGGGGAGATGCTTTTAGTGCCATAATGTGCAAAATGACTATTCTGTCTTTTCTTTTCCAATGGATGATAGCTAAAAACAGAAGTTTTTTTAGGTGATGTCTAGTAATATCAAGAAATGGAACAGGAGAGGACTTCTCAAGTGTAGTAAACACTGACTAAAAGTAAGTTTGTCTATTAAGTAGCCATATTATTTGCTTTGAATCTCTAACATTTCTTAGCATGTTGTACTCTGCATTTGCTGGTGGTATTGATGAATGATTAAGCATAACTTTTTAAGTGAGAAGTTGCCCATTTTTCAAATGCATCTTCATATATTTTTAGTATATATTTAACATTCAGGAAGGGGGGGAAACCTAAATTTTGTACATAGATGACTATAAAAAAACTTCTGTGGTTTTGAGTGGTATTGTTTAATATAAGTACTTAATCCTTCCCATCTTAGGCTCATATTTCTAAGAGTCTTTTCATTCATAGTCATTGCCCCTCTCACTGTAGTATTTCCATTGTAGTGTTTGCTTCCTGAATATTAATGAGGAGCCAGCTTTAGAGGCTGAATTTTAAAAAGGAACATGCCCAGCCCTATAGAAAGGGATTAATTGCTATCTCTTAAAGGTAAAGGTAAAGGTTCCCCTAGCAAATATGCGGTAGTCGTTTCTGACTCTAGGCAGTGGTGCTCATCTCCATTTCAAAGCCGAAGAACCAGCGCTGTCTGAAGATGTCTCTGTGGCCATGTGGCTGGCATGACTGAATGCCGAAGGCACATGGAACACTGTTACCTTCACACCAAAGGTGGTTCCTATTTTTCTACTTGCATTTTTTACGAGCTGTAGAACTGCTAGGTTAGCAGAATCTGGGACAAGTAACGGCAGTTCACTCCATTATGCGGTGCTAGGAATTTGAACTGCTAACCTTTCTGATCGACAAGCTCAGTGTCTTAGCCACTGAGCCACCGCATGGCTTACTGCTTTCTCTTACTGGGTCTTTAATTTATTTATTTTTTAAAGTTGAGATGGAGTTCATTGATTGGTTGGTTGGTTTTCAAAATAATAATAATAATAATAATAATATTTAATTTATAGACCGCTTCCTCTCCCCGAAGGGACTCGGAGCGGTGCACAGGGGAATTAAAATATACAAACATAAATATACATAAATATAGATAAAATCAAGATTAAACAATTTATCCCTGCGCTAAAAACCCAAAATACTAAAAAAGCTAAACCCCTTAAAAACCCCAATTAAAACAATAAACAGATGACTAACCTAGGCCGGCCAAGCAGAAAAAGTGAGTTTTTAATTTTTGACGGAAGGAGCGGAGGTCCGTAGTTGTTCTAAGGGCACCTTGGAAGGCAGGGGTCTGTTGATTTAAATGATCATAGAAATTATTGCATCAATCATGAACATTTACAAATTTATTATAGTGAAAAAGTACCAGGACTGATTTCTGGTTATAATTACTGGTTTGACACCTTATTTTAATTTGTTATGTGTGTTTTGTTTGAGATTATTGCACTTTTTTCTTTTTCAAAACTTTTTCAGTTTAGCACAGTTCTCTTCATAGGCATGATGATCTAAAGTAGCAAATGGAAGAATTTCCTTTTTGCATTTTTTCTCAAATTATAAGATGTGATTGTCATTTCTGATTACTGCTTTGGGTACATATTAAACTCAAAACATAAAAAGACAAGTGGAAATCTGTATGAGACAGGGAGGTCTTGTTTAGCAACCACAATTGAGATTGGCAGTTTGGTTGTGTAGCTGAGTGAAACCGTAAACTGTACTTTTCATTTTACTGCAGCTTTCCATTGCTTTACACATCTGCAAATGTCATAAATGTGAGGAATGGTCATAAAGTTACTTCATCGTTGTTGTAATTGCAAGTATAGTACAACTTGTAAAGAGGTTTATTTTAAACTATGTTACACCATATCTTTTAATTGCTTTTTTTTTTCTAAAAGAATTTTCTAGTTTGGAGAATTTTATTGTTCATTAAATACAGGTAGTCCTCATTTAGTGACTGCAATTCATTCCAGCAGATTGGTAGCTAAAGAACATGGTCGTTAAGCAAACCACATGGCTGAGGGAAAAGGTGATGCAAAGTCACATTTAGATAAAATTTTCTCATTTAGATAAAGTTCCCTGCATGGTATCCTGTGCTTGACCCATTTTTCTCCCCTTTTTTGCCCCCTGGCAAGACAGGGAGATTGCTTAAACAAGCTATTTCTTCCCTAGCTGCTTTTCTCCACAGTACAGCACATCCCTAAAAGTGCTAACTGCAAGTTAACAAGCTCAGCGCGGTGACCTTAATTGGTTGATTAGAATCTTCTGGCTAACTGGCAGCTGCTGTCTGAAACTGACCAGACCTTAAATCAATTTCCCACTGCAGGCTTTTGTTGTTGTAAATGCATTGATCAAGAATTTTTTAATTATTATTATCGTTCGTTACCGTTAGATTTGTGACTAGTCACTACCAAGGAAGTTGCCACATGAGAACTACCTGTATAATTAAGGCTTTCTCTGATCAGATTATTATTGGATAAGCTGCTGAGATCTGAGCATTATAATCAAAATATTTGGATTTGTCTCAGTTAATGTCTTCCTTATTTGACCTGCGTGCTTCAATATTAATTGAGAGAAATAGAGCTTGGCTTTCCCCCCTTAGAACAGAATCCTTGGATAGCAGCTATTATAGTTATGAAAATTGCATTAATTTCAGAGTTTAGAAGATAGGATTGCATTAGTAAGTTCTGCTTACTGACATTTCATATGATCATAGACATCCATGCATAAAGTGCCAACAACTAAAGCATGTACATTTTTACACATGCAACTCTGTAGGTTTTACACAAATCCTTTACTATTATATGTTTATTTGATTTGAAAAAATATACAATTAGCATGGTTGCTAGGAGAAAAAAATAACGTATTTTCATTATCTGTCGAAATATAAATCAGTGTTTCTTGTTCAGTTATTGACCAAATTATTCAAGAAGTTACTCACCAAATAGTATCAAAATACTCTGGAAGATTTTGAAAATAAAAAAGATTGTGTGTAGGATTCCAAGATACCTTAATTGACTTAGCTGAGAAATAGGTAGGAAATATATAATACCTGTTGGTGCTTTTGGTTTCCTTATTAGCTTTCTGGTCACAGTATTCTTGCAGATCAGAGATTGAGGTTGTTGGCACAGAAGGAAATTTCTTGTGACTCCTCATAAATTTGTACTAACATTTGTCTGATACTGGTGGCCAGGATTATTCAAATTACCAGGCTGATGTATTTTCCCCTTTCATCTGAATAAAAAAGATGCCCTCTCTTTGTTGGTGGTTCATCTTGAATTAGATGGATGAAGGGGAAATTTGAAATTCATACACTAGGTGAGAGTTGCCCATAGTAAATAAGCCTAAGTTTGCTAGGGTAGCAGAAATGTCTACCATAGATGGGGTAGTTATGGACCTACGGTGAGGCTCACTGTCTTGGAATTGTTTGTTTGTTTGGGGAGGGGGGTTGCATTATAGGCACCTGCGCAGATAATGTCTAGAAGCAATTTACATATTTGGGGTTGATTCATGAAGGATCTGAATGTTCTAGTGCAGTGATGGCGAACCTTTTTTGGCCTGCATGCCAAAGTGGGGGGAGCGCAGGGAAGTAATGCGTGGGCGTGCCACACCCATAATGCTATGTGCACAACCTCCTGCTTTTGGCGCACTTTTTTCACCCTCCCCAGGCTCCAGAGGCTTTCTAAGTGCCTGGGGAGGGTGAAATCAGCCTCCCCCCAACCTCTAGAGGCTTCAGGAGCTTCCCTAAAGCCTCCAGAGGGCGAAAAACAGCCTCAAAAGAAGGCCTAAATCAACTGGCCAGTGCACACAAGAACGCTGGCGCTGACAGGGCAATACCTCGCGTGCCCTAAGAAATGGTTCCGCGTGCCACCTGTGACACCCGTGCCATAGGTTCGCCATCACTGTTCTAGTGCATGACTAGGTTACTTCAGGATTCCTCTTAAAGGTTATACGTAGAAAATTCAAGCCAATTCAACAGACAGCATCCAGATTCCTGCCAGTGTTCTATTATGAATCAGATACATGTCACTTTGGGTAAAAATCTCTTCTTTTGAATGTGCCCTTTCTTTTCCAATTAATGATGACTAGATGATGCTTAGATTAAATAAACATTAAGAGGTGGGAGAGAGAAATCCTCTAACTACACTATTTATTTCATTATTATCTTATTTTATATGGCCCTTTATCTTTGTTATACATTAATGTTGATTTATTAGTCATGCTACTTTAAAATCTAGCTTTTTAAAACATATTAAGCATATTTCAGTATGAGCCAGTTGATCTTTCAGAGTATTTTAAAACTTTTCCATTTACACACAGAATCAGCAAAATTCCTTTGTGCAAAATGTAGAACTCTGGCGTTGAGATTCATTTTCAAAGAAAAAATTCTGGGAGGGGGTTTGGAGCAAAGGAGAACATTGAGGAAAATGTTCCTTCTGTCCTTTCCCTTTACACCTTTCTTCATCGCTAATTATCAACATCACTAATTTAGAGTAAAATTGAAGAAGCATCTGAGGCTTAATAATAAGGATATAATTTAAGATAGTGAAATGGAGATAGAATTTTTGTAAATAGGATTGTTATGAAAGATAGTGATACTGATATGGAAAAGCTGTTATAAGTGTAAATTTGTGTTTTGTGTTTTATCTTTTAAATGTTGGAAAATTCAATAAATGCTATTTTTTAAAAGGGAAGAAGCATCTGAGGCACAATAAAGACTGTTTCAGTCTATTTAGAATTCTAAATAGACTGAATAGAATAAATAGAATAGAATAACAAAGTTGGAAGGGACCTTGGAGGTCTTCTAGTCCAACCCCCTGCTTAGGCAGGAAACCCTATATCGCTTCAGACAAATGGTTATCCAACATCTTCTTAAAAGCTTCCAGTGTTGGAGCATTCACAACTTCTGGAAGCAAGCTGTTCCATTGATTAATTGTTGTGATAACACAGTGAGGGTAGTTTTCTAAAATATAGAAAATAGAACAATTCAGCCCTGATTTGTTTGTGGTTTTATTTCATTATTTGCTTAGAAACAGAGCTTCTGGAAGGGGCAATCATTCTAGGAGTGACAAGAGTCTCTGCACTCTGTTACTGATCAAAAGATCTCCTGCAGATGCAAGATGAAGAGAGCTGAAATGAGAAGTTGCTGCTGGAGTTGGTATATGTTTGTCTGAGTCTGAACACTGTAGTTTTGTAGGGAGGATGAAAGAAGACCAAGGAAAGAGGTGGCTTGGGACAGCAAAGCAGAGAACCAGCTGAACTGCCAAAGGAGAGGAGACAAACAGAGGCAGCTGCAAGCAGCCTGGAAGAAAGAAGAAACGGTCTTGTACAAAGAAAACAAGTGTGGAAGCCAAGCCTCATTCCCAGCAGATGAAAAGGAATCTCCAAGAGAGAGTGAAGCAGAAACGGAGCTGCTGTGCAGGGAAAGAGGAATGAAAGTGAAAGTTAAAAGGGGTCTTAGAAGTAGTTCTTTTGAAGGAGATTGTGTATCAACTTGATTCAGAGGCTGCGTTACAGAGGAGAAAGCTTATTTATAAATAAACCTTTGGATTAATAAGCATAAGTCTGTAGATCAGCTAGTAGGCATAGAAGTAGGAAATATTTAGGTTTAGGATATTACATACAATTATGTAGCTGCAGCATAATTAGCTTCCTGTAAAGATAAAAAACATTTCTACTTATTCTGTTTGTGTGTGTATCCAAAACCATCCAAAAATAAATACATGGTAGATTACCAGGGAGCTCAAATCTTCAAAAACTTTGGGGATCAAAGGATGATATTAAACTGTATTTCAAGGAAATAGTTTGTCTAATCAGGAAAAGAATAAAACTGTTTTGCTTAATTATCTGTTCAGCCATGGAGAGTTTCATTTACAAGCGGTTAGTCTCTGGTTCTACTATCATTCGTTTGCCAGACACTATTAAGAACAAATCTGTGAGCATATTTTAAAATTAGTAGATCAGAAACATTAGGCTCTAAAATGATTAAAACAATTCTCTAGACAAGTAGTATCTTGACGAATATTCATTAGCTAAAGGAAAACTCCAAACATGACTTATTTCGGTTGCTGTATTGAAAGAATGTGCAGAAAATTGTTACTTAAGGTTACTTAAGCAAAATGTTGGGGTTTTATTGTAAAGCAACTCCCCCACATATTTTTATTTTTTATTTACATTTATTTATATATTTTATTTTATTTCGTTTGTCACTCATGTTCAGGATAACAGGAATAAGAATAATCTATATAAATAAAAATGTAAAAAAGTTTGTACAAATCCACTAATCTCAAAAAGTACTGGACCGATTTACACCAAACTTTCACACAATGTTGACAAGGACTTCTGATAATAGAATAGCAAATCATTTTGTGCCTAGCACACATGTATCATGTGCAAGGCAGGCACAAATAAAAGTTACTCACTGAACACGGTTTAAACTCCGTGTAACTCCTCCCATCCGGCTGTACGTCATGGACACGTAACGGCAGAAAACCGCCTTGAAGGAACGTTGCCAGGGGCAACGTGGAAAGCAGCGCATGCGCCTCCCTGTCTGCCTGCAGCCGCTCTCTTCCACACACACACACACACACACGCGCGCGCACGCAGGGCCACAGGATCAGAAGCGTCCGAGCCCCGTGTGGTAGTCGCCTGGCAGGCGTGTCGGGCGGGGCAGCCGGCCGCGTCTCCACTAGCTCTCTCCGATGGCCACCGAGGTGCACTTTCCGGAGCCGTTGGAGAGAGCTGGTAGGGGCATGGCCGGCTGTCCTGCCTGTGGTGCGCCTGCGGGGGCTACGTGTCGCGGGGCTCGGGGGTGGCAGCGGCGCGGGGCTGGTGGGGGTGGGCATGCGGTGCCCGGACGGCCACGCTCACTGTGGGAGGAGGCAGCCCTCGACTCCTCAGCCCGATATGCCGGCCTTTTCGCTGCTTGCGGAGGGGAGGGGGGGAGACTGATACACAGAGAGACAGAGAGAGAGGGAGAGACGAACAGAGAGATAATGAATGAGAGAGATCGACAGGCACACACACAGTGACAGAGAGAAAGGGAGGGGAGAGAGACAGACACACAGAGAGAATGAGTGAGGGAAAGATAGACAGGCAATCATACGCAAACAGAGTGACAGAGATGGGGGAGGAAGGAGAGAGAGACAGAGAGACAGAGAGAATGACAGAGAAAGACAGAGAAGGAAGGAGGAACAGAGGGACAAAGAGACTAATGACTTTGCCCACCACTGTGTTAGGCACAAGGGAGGGAGGGAGGGAGGGGGGGCTGGAGGGGGTTGACTGAGGGGTGGTGGTCTGGGGAGGGGAGGGCTATTTATTTAGGTAGAGGAATATAGAGAGAGGAAGAAATACAGTAGGTAGTTAGGTAAGTAGAGGGATAAACGAGAGGGATGAATACAGCAGGTACAGGTAGATAGGTACAGGTATATAGGTAGGTAGGTAGAGGGAGAGAGGGAAGAATACAGTAGGTAGGTAGGTAGGTAGGTAGGTAGGTAGGTAGGTAGGTAAAGGGATAGATAGTGGGAGAAATACAGTAGGTAGGTAGGTAAGTACAGGGATAGATAGAGAGGGAGAAATACAGTAGGTAGGTAGGTAGGTAGAGGGATAGATAGAGGGAGAAATACAGTAGGTAGGTAGATAAATAGAGGGATAGATAGAGAGTAAGAAATACAGTAGGTAGATAGGTAGGCAGGTACAGGGATAGATAGGGAGAAATACAATAGGTAGGTAGGGGGATGGATAGATAGATAGGGAGAAACACAGTAGGTAGGTAGGTAGGTAGAAGGATAGATAGGGAGAAATACAATAGGTAGGAAGGTAGGTAGAGGGATAGATAGGGAGAAATACAGTAGGTAGGTAGGTCGGGGGTTATACAGTGGTTGTGTGTATGTGTGCAGATTGGTTGGCCATTTAACCAGACTGGGCCACAGCAACGCGTGGCCGGGTATAGCTAGTCATGAATAAAAACACAGGAAATGGGTGCAAATAAATGGGGACATTAGGAAAGGGACGTCAGGCATGCCTCTACAACTTCAGATATTTCAGTTCTTTCAGGAGTTGCATTGCTAATCAAACTATAGAAGATGCCTTACCTTTCTGGACCAGGGCCAGTAAAAATTTAGGATACAGTGTAATAATTAATTACTCTGCATTATTATTATTATTATTATTATTATTTTAACCATTAAATTGAACCAAGCAACATAATCCTGAACAGTTTACCTGGGAAAGCAGCAGATTTCCCCTCTGCTGATATAGTCAAGCAGAGGCTAGATAGACTTTGTCAGAATGTTTAATTTACATTCTTGCATTGAGGAAAAATGTTTTGTGTAGTGGTCTAAAAATGGCATCTTCCAATTCTGTGTTTCCAAATCTGTCCCTTAATAAACTGAGGATTCAAGACAAAGTATTGCTTTGGAAAGTTGTACTTCATTCAGAATCACGGAGCAGATGAAGAATTTTGACAGATCATGCTTATTACAGCTTTTCTCAACCTCCTATATATCAGAAGGAAAACATGGGGCAGCCTACTGATTCCTGTTGAAGCTTGCTGTTAAGGTGATATCTCCTTGGGGAGAGAAAAGAGGTTGTGCAGCGGAGTATGCAGCTAGAAGATTGTTGCTAATGTACACACAATTAGTATACCAGACACTGTTTAAGTAAAATAAAATAGCTTTTACTGAAGTTGTAAAAACTAATAAACTAAACTACTGCTCAACAAGCAGTGATGTTAAATGAGTCAAAAACAAAGTCTCAACAAATATCAAATATTGCTTACAGCCAGCAAACACAATCTTCCGTCTTCTTCTTCAGTAATTCACAGTTCACGACACAATTCAGTTATCAAATAGCAAGTCCAGTAGAGAGAGAGATGTGCGCTCTCCTGCCTTCCTCTTATAGTTGGAGATAATTGCATTTCCTAATTGCACTCTAACATTCCAACATCCTTAAAGCCACAATGACCATATATCATCATGGTATTATATATTGTCTACCCAACTATAGGAGTCTAGTTCTAACACTTGCATTTGTTTTCTTGGCCTGGCTCTCTTTAAAAAAACATGAATATAGGTAGTCCTTGACTTATGACGTCCAAGATCGAGTGGCTGTGGTTTCCGGCGTCCCGGTACAACCAGTTTACTCCATCACTGGTCATTGGGGGTGAACATCTAGCCCCAGTGGATAGGGCACGCAACTTGGGCGTCCTCCTGGATACCCGGCTGTCCATGGAAGATCAAGTGACAGCCGTGGCCAGGGGGCCATTCTACCAGGTTCGCTTGGTACGCCAATTGCATCCCTTATTGGATCGGGACGCCCTTTGCACAGTCACTCATGCGCTCGTGACATCCTGTCTAGACTATTGTAATGCTCTCTACATGGGGCTTCCCTTGAGGTGCACCCGAAGACTACAGCTAATCCAGAACGCGGCTGCGCGGACAATCCTGGGAGCCTCTAGGTTCTCCCACGTAACACCACTCCTGCGCGAGCTGCACTGGCTGCCTGTGGCCTTTCGGGTGCGCTTCAAGGTGTTGATTGCCATCTTTAAAGCGCTCCATGGCACGGGACCTAGTTACTTGCGGGATTGCATTCTGCTTCATACATCCCTTTGGCCGATCCGCTCCCACAGAGATGGACTTCTCCGGGTGCTGTCCACTAGGCAGTGCCAGCGGGCGATGCCCAGGGGAAGGGCCTTCTCTGTGGTGGGTCCGACCCTCTGGAATGACCTACCCCCCGAACTTAGAACAACCACGGACCTCCGCTCCTTCCGCCAAAAGTTAAAAACTTACTTTTTTCATCAGGCCAGCCTGGCCTAAGGTATCCTATCGTGGCCTGTAGTATAAATTGAGATTGTTTTAATAGGGATTGTAGTATTAAGGGTTTTAAACGTTTTAAGATTTTAATAATTTTAGCGCAGGGTAAATTATTTAATTCGATTTTAAATATTGTTTTGTTATATTTATATATGTTTTTAAAGTCCTGTGCACCGCCCCAAGTCTCTGCGGGGAGAGGAAGCGGTCTATAAATCAAATAAATAAAAAAATAAAATAAATAAATAAATAAATAAATAAATAAATAAATAAATAAATAAAATGATGACAATTGAGTTCAAAATTTCTGTTGCTAAATGAAACATTTATTAAGTGAATTTTGTCCCATTTTACGACCTTTCTTGCTACACAAGTGAATCACTGCAGTTGTCAAGTTGGTAACAATTGTTAAGTGATCCTGACTTCCACATTTACTTTGTTTGTCAGAACATCACAAAAGTTGATCACATGACTCTGGGACACTGCAACTGTCATAAATATGAGCCTTTTGCCAAATGTCTGAATTTGATCTCATGATCTTGGGGATGCTGCAATGGTTGTAAGTGTGAAAAATGGTCATGAGTCATTTTTTTCAGTGCTGTTGTAACTGAACAGTCACTAAATGTTGTAAGTCGAGCAGTTCTTGTTGCTCATTTGTCTTCCCTTTTTTTTTTAAAGAGAAGCCATTGCAACTCATAATTGTATATCTTCATTTTCATATATATTTCATTTCATTTTTTCTCAGAACATTGATAATGATTTTTTTTTAAAAATCAGTTGTATTCTGTTTTTGTTTCCACTGCCCCGTGTTTGCCTTTAAAAAAAGAGATTGATGCAGTTGTTCCAAATCTATTTTTAATTTTTTTCCTGTAAATTGTAGTCTCTTTTTGCTTTCTTACTTTCCCTTTCTTTCACAGTTCTGCTCTTTTGCAAAAGAAAAAATAACTCTTTCTAAATACTGAAATAGCAAAACTAAGGCATTTTTTAGAGAGAGAAAATATAGGGTGGTTTGAAATGAAATAGAAGCGGTTCTTAAGTCTTTGCCATCATGTTGTTTCTTCTCCCCAGCAAGATTTTACACATATGGATGTTTGGGAGGAAAAGTGTTTAGGAGAGGAAAACAAAAATAACGTTTGCTTCTATTTCTCTGATCTTATTTTTTCCAAAACTCTTTTTCATTTAAAACCACAAGTTTTTAAGGTTGAGTTGCACACATTGGTGTGTAACATGTAATTAGATGCCAAAGCAGGGACTGATTTGTCTCAGACTGATCATATGTATATGAAAGTTGACTGTTGCTAAAAATAATTCCATTCATTGAATTTGTGCATGAATGTTGGGAGAGCATAAGTACAAAATTGACAATCAGATAACATGACCAGACAAAATTTCTATAGTCAGTAGTTTGCAAGAATCAGAAAACCTCCTGGTTAATTAAAATTAAACAATGGTGATAGTTTCAGTTAAACAATTGTTAGAAGCAGGATGAATTGTATCTGTTTACAATGACTACATTTGCCCATGTAACACCGCTGTTGCGCGAGCTGCACTGGCTACCTGTCGTCTTCCGGGTGCGCTTCAAGGTGTTAATTACCATCTTCAAAGCGCTCCATGGCTCGGGACCTAGCTACCTGCGGGATCGGATCCTGCCCCATACATCCTCACGGCCGATTCGCTCCCACAGAGAGGGACTTCTCCGGGTGCCGTCCACTAGACTTTGTCAGCGGGCGACGCCCAGGGGAAGGGCCTTCTCTGTGGCGGGCCCAGCCCTCTGGAATGACCTTCCCCCCGATATCAGGACAACCACGGACCTCCGCTCCTTCCGCTTAAAATTAAAGACGCACTTTTTTCGTCTGGCCGGCCTTGGGTAGTCTCTTTTTAGGTTAGGGTTTTTTAGGGGTACTTTTAGTTTAGTTTATGGGTTTTAGCGCAGGATCTATTTAATCTATTTTTAACTCTGTATTTTGTATTTGTTTGTGGTTTATTTGTATTTTTAATTGCCTGTGCCCCGCCTCGAGTCCCCTTGGGGAGAGAGAGCGGGATATAAATTAAAATTATTATTATTATTATTATTATTATTTTTATTTTTATTTTGTTTAGAATTACAAAGAAAGAAAACTCATCCTCTGTTCTTCTAGGACAGGGGTGTCAAACCCATTCCAGCGGCATCACATGACGTATTGGGACTTTCCCCCCCTTCGCCAAACAAGGCGTAAGCGTGGCCAGTGCGAGTTTGACAGCCCTGTTCTAGGACATTTGAAAATGGCATAGTTGGTTTGCCAGAATGATTATGAAGGGTTCTATAATTTTGATACTCTCTTGAACACTGTAAAACTAACAAAACACAGTACTTGTATTATCACATGCAAAGTGCTTATGATGGTAATAATTCCATAAAGGATGATATTAAAGATGTGTGTGTATACTGCATTCTTAAACATTTATGAATTGGAGCCAAATCTCTCCTCTCTCTTGGCAAGCTCAGTCTTTGAAATAGTTTTGTGTTACCTCTTTTCTCATTTCAGGCTGTTTTCTATATCTATAGACTTTCTTAGCAACTAATAATAATTCCTACCTGAATAGTACCAAGTTTGATAGTACACTGGATGAGAACAGGGCTTCTGGTCCTCCAGATACTAGCTTTCATCTGACCGAAATAGCTCCTCCAGCACTGATCCTCTTATTCAGTTTATTTGACAAAAGGCTTATAAGCATTATTTGAATGGATTAGGTATAGTTGTTCTTTTAGTGGTTTTGATACCATATTGTCATATCGTCCCTAGCCTGGGAGCCTCCTATTCCTGCCTCTTTAACTTCATTCCTTATAGTAGATATTCATGAATTGCCAGAAGTTATAATGCAACAAGTTATGGAAGTCCTCAAGATCTTTATTCTTGCTATCATCTTGTTGACTTTGAGTCTAGCATAGACATCCCCAACATGTTGCCCCTCCCCCAAATATTACATTTGAGCAGGTTCAATATACACCTAAGAGATTAGACCAATTTCCATCTATGATTCGGTTCTTAGCTTTTTTTTTTAGTCCTAGTAATTTCACCAATGATGCAAAGGACAGAAAGGCACATTGCAAAAAACTAAGATGTATGGGTGGGTGGAAACTAATCAAGGAGAGAAGCAACTTAGAACTGAGGAGAAATTTCCTGACAGTTAGGACAATTAATCAGTGGAACAGCTTGTCTCCAGAAGTTGTGAATGCCCCAACACTGCAAATCTTCAAGAAGATGTTGGATAGCCATTTGTCTGAAATGGTATAGGGTTTCCTGCCTAGGCAGGGAGTTGGACTAGATGACCTCCAAGGTCCCTTCCAACTCTGCTATTGTATTGTATTGTATTGTATTGTATTGTATTGTATTGTATTGTATTGTATTGTATTGTATTGTATTGTATTGTATTGTATTGTGTCCAAACCAGTCTGCCATACTTCTTTTGTGTATATGCATGCAAGTATAAAAGTGCCTGATTAAGGCTTTTATATATGACTCTCTTAATATCCAATTGGTAAAAATGCATATATGCAGGCAAAGAATGGGCATTTAACTTTTTCATTTGTCATTGTAGGCTTGATAAAAGTAGCAATAGCAATAACACTTAGACTTATATACCACTTCATAGTGATTTACAGCCCTCTCTAAGCGGTTTACAGAGTCAGCATAAAGCTGATAATTGTTTGCAGGAAAAGGGAATTCTTCTTGAGACCAGTACAGATAGTCTTTGACTTATGACCACAACTGAGCCCAGTCCTATAAGTGTTGCTAAGGGAGATATTTGTTAAGTGAGTTTATCCCATTTTGCGAAATTTCTTGCCACAGTTGTTAAACAAAACCTATGAAAATTGTTGATTCTACTAAAGTGGCTTTAGGAGTAATATATAGGCTGGAGTGTGGATTCTAGATATAGACATTTGTAGCATTCTCCTCCTGTCAATCATCTCTTCCCAGTTTTCCTCTCTTGTGTGTCCTAATTTATAATTCTATTCTGAATTAGATTTCCTTCTAGTATGTTTGCATCATACTACTGGTATCATACTACTCGTATCATACTACTGGTGTTTATGGCAGCACTTCTTTTTGATTGCAAGAGACTTCATTTATAAGCAATTTGGTCATCATTATAAATCTAATAGCAGTAAATCCCAAGGTCCATTGACACCGAAACCAGCCACTGGATGTTAATCACACTTCCTTGAATAACCAATTTTTCAGATCATTATCACCATTAACTACATTACATTAATAACCGTGAAGCTGTTTTACTGTCTTCTAGGTCCCACAACCCAGCGTCAGGTTCAAAATGGACCCTCTCCAGATGAAATTGAAATTCAGAGAAGGTAAGGAACCAAAATCTACAGAAATACTCAGATTTTCATTTTAAAAATTAATTGAAGCCAAATTGCTGCCTAATATTTAAACTTACGTGTTGAATTCAGTCATGAGGGGATTTGTTTAGGTAATACATTTGTCTTCATTTGTGAATAATACACAGTTGCACATTCAATTATTGAAGACAATGGTAAAATGATAGAGTTAGAATAACCCATAAGGTCATCTAAAGCAGGGGTCTCCAACCTTTGTAACTTTAAGTCTGAAGGACTTCAGCTCCCAGACTTCTCCAGCCAGCTTTGCTGGGAGCTGAAGTCCTTCAGACTTAAAGTTGCAAAGGTTGGAGACCCCTGATCTAAAGCAACACTGGGCAACTAACACAATGAGAACATAAATACAAGAAACAAATATAAAAAACCAACCATAAATAATCAGAATTACAGAATTGAAGGTATATATAAGACAGAGTCTTATTTTCTTTTGACCCCTGAAATAAGCGCTTGGCCTTATTTTCAGGGAGCTCTTATTATTTTTGAGGGGCAAGAAGCAGTGAGTGTGGTCACCTCATGGCTGCTGCTGTGTTGCAATATTTTTCCGGAAGGGCTTATTTTTTGGGGAGGGCTTATTTTAGCACATGCACTCAAAAGTCCGATTGGTCTTATTATCCGTGGAGGTCTTATTTTCAGTGAAACAGGGTAGCTGTCACTAAACATTTGGTATGCGTAGTGAAGTTAGCATATCCCTGAATCACTGTCTTATTGAAAACAGTTGAATGCACACTTAACTTTCTTTTCCAGTGAACTAAGTTACCACAAGGGGATGAGGGTGTGAAGTTGAAAATTGAAGTGTCTTTTTGTGTGTGTGTGTGTGTAATTTATCAGAGCAACTAAAGGGAGATGACTGTGTCTAGTGCTACGATCCTGTAATACTGATCAAGTATGCCTTGATTATTTGCAGAGCTATTTAAGCGTCAATATGTTAAAAGAGCAGTTGCGTTTCTATATTTGCATGTCTAGAGCTCTCAAAGCTTCTCAGCCAATTATTGTTTGCCTTTTTTGGACAATAGCTGAGCACATAGAACTGCCATCCAATCAGAGCTCATTTTCCATCCTTTCAAAGCTAAATTGTATCTGAGCATTCTCCTAATTTCACCAGTTCTATGCCCTGCTAATAATAAATAATAATAATCCCCTCTCCTTCTTCATAAATGGAATAAAAATAAATTGCTGCTGTTTCTCATCTCCTACCCCCCTTTTTTTTGCATCTCTATTTGTGGATGTTTTTCCAGGATTGGGGGGAGGGGAAGGAATTCCAGAATGCGAAGTGGGGGAAATGTGAAATATAACCAAGGGTATAAAGAAATTCAACAGTTTCCTACCTGGCATGGTAGCAGACCTCCATTCTTTCCTATCCTCTTTCTGAGGGGACTTTCTGAAGGGACTTTTGCTGGGCAGAGATGATACTTCGTCTTCCACTTGCTAAAACAGTCCTTGCAATAAATATAATTATTATTTCATAGACCAGGTGATGATATTGTGGAATTGGTGTTGAAGGAACAGCAATTACCATAAGATCTCATAGCCAGGCTATGGCTACAAATGTAGATTCCATAATATATATCTTCAATAAAGGCAGTTTGCCATTCCGTACATATGTAATGCTTCTTGATAAATGATAACCTCATGTACTATTGAATATACATTGAATTGAAGTGGGCAAGTATAATTCAGATTTCTGGTTTATCATAAACAAGCAGGTATGGTGGTATAGGCGACACCCAGGGGAAGGGCCTTCTCTGTGGCGGGCCCTGCCCTGTGGAACGACCTACCCCCAGAACTCCGTACCATCACTGACCTCCGCCTCTTCTGCCAGTGTTTAAAAACAAACCTCTTTCATCAAGCCGGCCTAACATAACCTCCGCTGGGACTAGTGTAGATAGTTTTATTTTGGGGATTTTAATTAGTTTTTAGCGCAGGACAGGCATTTAATAGGTTTTTAAATTTTTGTATTACGATTTTGTATGTATTTTAAATTCCTGTGCGCCGCCCTGGGTCCTTTTGGAGAAGGGCGGGATATAAATCTAATAAATAAATAAATAAATAAAATAGGCTGCTTGATCACCCCTACTTGGCTGTTCTTACAATTGTGAATAAGGCCTCAGCTAAAAATATCCTTAGGACTTTTTCCATCAGAAGTGGACTCCACAGATGTTTTTCTTTTAGCAAGCCAGGATCATAAATCACTGGTCTTGGCTTATAAACCTGGCTTGCCTAATAATAATATTAAATTAATATTGTTATAATGTATGTATAACAGTATTTTGTGATGGCACGGTGGTTAGAATGCAGTATTGCAGGCTAATTCTGCTGACTGCCAGGCATCCAATTCTGACTGGCGCAAAGTTGACTCAGCCTCCCATCCTTCCGAGGCCAGTAAAATGAGGACCCAAATAGGTTGACTGTGTAAACCGGTTAGAGAGAGCTATAAAGCACTGTGAAGCATTATATAAGTCTAAATGCTATTGCTATTCATCTAGGGAAGATAATATGTGCGTATGTGTTAGCTTTTTTAATGCCGGTTTTTAATGTCTTGATTGTACATTGTATATTTGGGAGGGTTATTTTTTTTTAAAAAGGAAAATAAAATAAGTTTTGTGTTTATATTTTGTATTTATTTTAAATTAAATAAAAATAGAATTTTAAAAATTCTGGCTTGCCAGGCGAGATACAAATTAGAGATCTGACCATGAAAAGAAGTAAGCTTCTTGCTTTCTTCTTCAGATAACTAATATTTTTCAGAAAGCTAGCTTTGCTTGAGCTGGATCATTGAATAGAAATCAAATGTTCTTTATTGTCCAATGACTGCACAGAGATATTTTTAAAATTCCCCAATTGGACCTTCCTTGTGTTAAGTGGATTCTCAAATGCATTTGGGAAACTAAAGCTGGGTTCTTTTTAAACCCTTTTATTATAGGCAAGCAATGGAACAGCAGCAGCAGCAACGCCAAGAATCTCTGGAAAGAAGAACCTCTACCACAGGCATGTATCATGCTTTCGGAAGCCAAGAGAGACTACTCCCCCCCGCCTCCCCCCCCCCCCCCCCCCGATTTTCCCTATTAACTTCTGGCTGTTCCTTGTGCTTCTATTGAAAAAGTTTGGCTTCTCGTCTGTTGCTACAATTATTCTATGGTTTCAGTTACTAAAGTTCATACATAATGCATACCGGGGTGTTTTTGCATTGAAATGCAATGCAGTATGTAGTGGTTTTTTTATTATTATTCTTTCTAATTTTCATCAGGGTGTTTTTACTGGTAGGAATTAAATCAATTTTTCTTGAAATTACCCAAAGTGCAAATAGAAAGCTCATCATGATTACATTCTCACATTCTAGCCTATCTTTATTCAGCATAGAAACATAGGACAAATAACAAAAGAGAATTCACTTGGGTACCCCAAGATTCTTAATTTTGTATGTCTGAAAATACTCTTTAATTTTATGTAGTGTCATCATGATTGTTCTTTTGTCTTTCTCACAAAACAACAGGTTGCTATAAATTGAAAATTAGTTTTTCTATGTCTGTACCAATCTTCTGCTTCTCACATTGTCCATGCTCCCATCATTATATAGTTTGGGAGTTTTTATGGGAAAAATGAAGGTGCATTCGCTCTCTGTAGAGATACCTCTTCAGCATGGGAACTGACCGAAATTAGTCAGCTCTACATTATAGTCCTTACTTACTTGGTTTCTGCAATAGATTTGTTATTAAAGCATGTGTATAGATGTGGCAACTACACAGACATAGTAGCCTCAAAATTGAACAGCATGCAAAAGAAGTTTAACGTAATGCAACATGGTTTGTAGTATGCCTAATCATAATTGGTTGTGAATTACTGCTTCTCTGAACGCAGGGGGTTGGACTAGAACGCAGGGGGTTGGACTAGAAGACCTACAAGGTCCCTTCCAACTCTGCTATTGTATTGTATTGTATTGAACAGAAGTTGAGAGATAATCCACATGGGGCATAGAATTCCACCACTGAGTTCATAGGGATAGTCCAGGTTAGTCTTCCCCACAAAGGTATCAGGTATGTTGAAAATAGATGCCAGAATTTCCAGCATTGTGGCCACTGTTAAATAACAGCAGGGAATTTTGGGAGCTGGAGCGAAGAAGAATATGATAATAAGTTAATGATTGCTTTGGCGCAATCAACTTCATTGGGTTCTTTAGCAATACTACTGTAAAACAGATGTAGATGTAATTAATATTGGGAAATGATCCTATGGATCACCCTGTAAATCAAAAGAAGAGAGATACAATTACAATATAAGTAAGGAAGCACAATATAAAGAAGTGGCATGTGAATACAACAAATAGAAACAAGTTTGGCAAATAAGAGTATTTGTAAAATTTAAAGTCTGCTAATCACAAGACAGTTCAGTGCTGTGTCTTCTGTTGGCTCTAAACTAAACAAATTAGCAGCTTTTTCTGGCTTCCTCTGAATAACCATGATACCTGTATCTTCACTAATCTTTTTTTAACTATTAAGCATTGGGGTCATTTTGATTTATTTATTTTTTGTTTCATTCCCTTTCCCCCTGTCTTCTAACCATGATGCTTTCTGTCATTCCTCAGTGCCAACCCATATTATTCTTTTTCCCTTTTCTGTTCTTTATAGTCTCCACCATTCAGATTAAAGTGTCTTCTTCCCCTTTTCACTGCCAGTCTCCTCCTCCTGACTACAGTAACTACAATGCTTCTACTTCCACTGGTGCGGTTGTTCCTCCTCCTCCTCCTTATGCCAAAGCAGTCTCATCAGCATCTGCTCTCCCTGAACCTGCTAGCAAGGCCTCTTTCAGATCTGCTCATAGGGTCCGGGAATCCCCTCTGCGTAGCCATCAGTATTCTCCCTCTGAATTCTCACCATCTCCTGGCCCTTCCTTTCCCCCGGCTTGGCCAGGTTACAGAACTGTTACACGAAGCACCAAGGAAATCTCTTTATCTCCACCTCTTGCCTCTGCTTCCCCTCATCAGTCCATAAGATGTTCTTCCCTGTCATATTCTCCTCAAGCTGCTTCTCCTCCTCTGACCTTTACATCCCCTATACAGAAGGGGCTGATCCTGCAGCCCCATATTCCAGTAGTCCTTCCTGTGATTGCTGCCCAGAATGGCAGACTCCAGGGGCCTACAGATGCAGTGGTCCAAGATGCCTCAGCAAATGTACCTCAGTCAGGTCTGAACGGCCGACGTGAAGATTGTTTAGTTACACAAATTCCTCTAAGCTCCTCTAGGACGCAGCCAAAGAGAAAAGATCAATCTTTTTTCTCCTATTTAGAAGCAGTGCCCATTTCACATTTACCTGTTGTGACCAGCCCACCTGGGTCCTTTATCCAGGCTTTTTCTTGGCCCTCCCAGCAGTTGCCTCATTCTCCATACCAGCTCTATCCATCTATGTCACACTTTGTTTCATTACAACCTCATTATGCTGCTTTTTCTGAGATGAATTTGTCCAAGAGGACTCCTTCTTACATGGCTTCATCTACCTTTTCCCACATGAGTAAGTACTTGCACTTGAAAATATGTAGATGCATTTCCTTTTTTAACATATATGTTTTGAATATATTTATATAGCAAAACACATAAGTACCAGAGTCTTCAATGGTTCTAAAGTCCCGTTTTCCATTCAGTCTTTTAGTAGCCCTTTAGGTGCTTATGATGAATTCATAATATAAGCTACCATCTAGAGAATGCTGTAAATGATGTCATGTAATGTCATGGTTAAGAAAGGGCAAGCTTTTCTACACTTTGCAGATTCTAAGTTTAGTAATGGCCATGCTATTTGAGCAGTTGAAAGTGATGTATGTGGAATATATCAGGGTTGGGAAAATACTGGTTTAGTTTCCTAATTCCTATTAAATGATCAAAGCGTTTTCAATGAAAGAGCATCAAAGATAGGAAGTAATTTTAGTTAAGATGTCATAAAGGTAGATCTGTGATTGGTAGCTGAGTAATCTGACGAATATTATATTTGTATAATATATATTTGTGTTTATAATGTGTTGTATATCAGTGATTGCATGATCTCTGTAGATGCTAAATAAAATAAAATCTGACAAGATTGCTAGTGAAGTCATACAAGCAAACAATCTGGACTCTTGTAAGCAGAGAAACCAACCTTTTGATAGCAAATAAATGCACTTTTTTTAAAACTAGGTCACTAGGACAATAGCAGGTATAACAAAGAAGGGAAAGTTGGCCGCAAACATGAGCACAAATGTTCCTTCTTTTTTCAGAATGTGTTTCGAAGCTGTAGGAATCTTTCTGTTTCACTACTCCAAGCCTATTTTATGGTGTACATTATTGTTTGTTTTTAGCTTCAGAATTGTAGAAATTATTGCTATAGTTGTTTGGCAAATGCAACATTGTAATTCAGTGACCCAATTGGTACCATTTCCAGGCTTGCATTAAAGATTTTTAGGTGCTAGATGCAAGCCTTGTGCTGTAAGTTACTCATGCATTCACTAAAAAATGTTCAGGCATATCACAATTTAAAAAGGAAGAAAAGCCCAGATCCAATCCTGTACACATTTATGATGTGATCCTGCTCATTTTATAAGTTGCCATCAAGATGGCATAGTTTTAAATGTTATAGTTTTATATGGTTTTTAGTAGGGATTTTAACTAGGTTTTAAGACAGACTCCATTATTTAATGTATTTTTAAAGGGTTTCTATGTTTTTATTCTTGTTTTTACTGCTGCCTGTACACCGCCCCAAGTCCCGGAAGGGAGAAGGGCGGTATAGAAATTTAAATAATTAATAAATAAATAAATATGCAGCTGCTCTTGGCCAACAGAAGGTTCCACATCCCTGATAAAAATGTCTGTCTATGCTGATTCTGCTACAATTGTTTATTTTATTTATTTCTTTAATTTCTATACCGATAGTTCTGAACTATCATTAGTCAAACAGTCCTCACATTATAGACAACCATTACTGAGATTGGAATGGACACTTTATGTTGTAGCATTGAAAGACAAATCTAGTATTTGGTTTTCTGAGAACAGAAGCGCAAATGTGAGGTAGTTCCTTGTCATTTTAATGTGACAGCTGAATACAGTACTGTTAACTCCTGTTTTATGAGAGTCTTGGATAGGAAAGTGAAAAATACTTTACAAATTCAAATATTGCCATAGCCTTGAATTTAGAAATGGTTTCCAAAATGTAGATTAAAATTACATGTTATTTATATGACAATAAAAAGCTAAACTGAATCAAGAAGAAATCCTAATAAAATGAAAGTACAGGTAGTTCACTTGAGGAAAATATGTTTATGCAGAAGGGAGAATTGTTGGTTGAATGCCAAAATTGGTAATTATTACTCAAAAGAATTATTTCTTTTAAAAAAAACTACTTGAAATGCATGGATATTTCTTCATACATTAAGGTCATAAAACCCAAGAGCACAGGAAGATAATTCAATGTGGAATGAAACATGCTTTAAATACTCACTTTTATTTCTTGCCAGTTATTTTTTTAAAAAGCATTATTAAGCCTTATATTGACAAGAGACACAGTGACACAGTGGCTAAGATGCTGAGCTTGTCGATCAGAAAGGTGGGCCGTTCGGCGGTTCAAATACCTGGCACCGGATAACAGAGTGAGCTCCCGTTACTTGTCCCAGCTTCTGCCAACCTAGCAGTTCGAAAGTATGTAAAAATGGGAGTAGAAAAAATAGGAACCACCTTTGGTGGGAAGGTAACAGCACTCCATGTGCCTTCAGCATTTAGTCATGCTAGCCACATGACTTCGGACAGTGCTGGCTCTTCAGCTTTGAAATGAAGATGAGCACCACCCTCTAGAGTTGGGAATGACTAGTACATATGTATAAGGGGAACCTTTACTTTTAGCTTGCAAAATATACTGAGCATAGGATAATATTTTTACGATGCTTACTGGAAATTACTTTCATCTTTTTTAGATGAACAGCAGGCTTAACTATGAGAATATGCTGATTAAGGCTGATACTGATTTCAGTTTAACCTTATAAATATTTATAATATATAATTCTGCACATGGATTAATACCACTTTTGAAGATTGGGATTTTTTAGTATAAGTTTTTAATGTTCTATATTTTGCCCAATTCATTATAATAAGGACAGATTTCTGAAATAAGTTAAAAACTCTTATTTTTTTCTTAACTTGATTATTTGTATTGGATGCTAATTACTGATTATTGGCTTGGTTGTAATAATGGTTTTAAAGGGCTAAATTAATGTAAGGCTACTTTTATATGAAACACTAAAGTTATGTTACTTTGGAGGGGGAAAAAAGACAGAGTGGTGACAATGCTATAACATAACATTTAATACCCGAAAATACTTATTCAAAATACAATGAAAGTGTCAAGCGCCAGGGAAATTAGGAGATTCGGACACTTCAAATGAATATAAAGATTTATTGTAAGTTTAAGTTCTCTACACGAACCTGACCAACTAATAGTCCAAGGAAATGAGCAGGAGACAATAGTGGCATTCACGGTAGAATGGACTTAGATCTCTTGTAGGTGCTCAGGGGCTCATGACTTATGACATGTTTGAGCTCAGGCTCAGCCTAGTCATCTCCTACAGAAAGAATGTTTAATCAAAACATAATTACAAAGGCCAGGTCAAAGTCTATTTATTAGTTTAATTATGAGAAATACTTATTCTAAACTAGAGAGAGAAGGACTTGCAACAAATGGTGGTAAGGCCACACTTGAAATACTGCGTTCAGTTTTGGTTGCCAAGATGTAGAAAAAATGTGGAGACTCTAGAAAGAGTGCAGAGAAGAGCAACAAAGATGAATTAGGGGACTGGAGGCTAAAACATATGAAGAATGGCTACAGGAACTGGGTGTGTCTAGTTTAATGAAAAGAAGGACTAGGGTAGACATGATAGTCTTCCGACACCTCAGGGATTACCACAAAGAAGAGGGAATCAAACTATTCTCCAAAGCACCTGATTGCAGAACAAGAAGCAATGGGTGGAAACTAATCAAGGAGAGAAGCAACTTAGAACTGAGGAGAAATTTCCTGACAGTTAGAACAATTAATCAGTGGAACAGCTTGCCTCCAGAAGTTGTGAATGCTCCAACACTGCAAGTCTTTAAGAAGATGTTGGATAGCCATTTGTCTGAAATGGTATAGGGTTTCCTGCCTAGGCAGGGAGTTGGACTAGATGACCTCCAAGGTCCCTTCCAACTCTGCTATTGTATTGTATTGTATTGTAAATCTATTAGAGTGATTATTCCTCAGTGTTTGTATTAACCTACCTGCTCATAGGAAGCATCACATATTTTGTTACCTGGAAACAGTTTTAATCTGGTAACAGGAATAGCAAACTATTACATAAATTGGAAACCATGCAGATTGTATCTAATACAATAGAATAAAATTTTACGTATAGATAAGATGATCCATGTTGGATCAGATCAGAAGTATACATACAGTATCTAATATATCTTGCTTCTATGCTGTTTTTAGATACTTGTGGTAAAACAAGAGACTCCAAGAATACTGGTTCTATCTTTAGAAAATACGTTGAATCTAGATTATTGGTGGGAGGGGGGATTAAGAACATTATATAAATCTTTCTTCTCTCTATTATTTTGATGTGGATAATTTAGCCAGTATATATGAAGTATCTGAAAAACAATTTGTCTGAAAGATCACTGTTCAAAACTTTTGAATGAACATTCCCTTATGATTAATCAAATTAATCTTGAATTTCAATAAGGATTACTGGTTTATGAAAAAGTCCTTGATTAAGACTGAGAAAGAAGTGTGCATGTTTGGTGTCACACCTGAGCAATATTGTTACACCTGAGATATGATTGGACTGCTCAGTTTGTTCTCACAGATAACTGTAATGAAATGCTAGTTTATATGAAGGTCCACTGCAATTATCACTGCTGTTGCTCTGCTGTGACACTGTGACCATTAAAGGAGCAACATATTTGAGTGTTGAGGCTCTTTTGAAATCTATACTATATAACAAGTTTGATGGCAATGGATTTAATCTCATTTTAGAAAAATTAATTCTATATTCACTTAAATATAAACTGCTAAAATATATAGGAAACAGAAAAAGGTAATTTATTGTAATGGTTAGGGGTAATATTGAATATTGACCTTTGCCACTTGTCCCATAATCTTTGTTTAAAGCCGTAACATGCCAGTATCATACATACAAATAATTGGGATAAGCACCAATAATTTTGTTTGAGTCATCTGTTTAAAACCACCTGTCTGCATAAGAACCGTGTAGAATTTCTTTGCCTTTGAAAATATGATTTCAACTAAGATGTAATTGTACTTAGGCAAGCTTTTCTTTTTGGAGAGATTACGTGATTTCAAAAAGAATAACAGAATTAGAAACACAATTTGGAAACATTTAAAAGAACTCTTAAAAATGTCACCTGAGTTGAATTGTGTAACGTTGACAGCTGTACTCCAGAACGGAGCTTCATGTAAGATTTGAGAGGAGATTTTTTGATTAAAAGCCTTGAATGAGAATGTTGAAGCAGAGCCATCATTATATCTTTTGCTTTCAAGAATAAAGCCTTGTAGTGAGATTACTAGAACACAACATGACTGAAAATAATGCCCATATATTGTAGCTATAATTCTCAATTTGAGTTATCGTATAATGTTGAATGCCCCCTTTTCCCCTCTCATATTCAGTTTAATTACTGCAAAGTATGTAGGTTTTACTGGACATTATTATGTACACAAATGCATTATTTTTTATTTACTACACATTGCTATTTTTTTAATAAAATGCTAAAATATATCCCATTCCCGGTGTAGCATTCCTAAGCCTAAAATAAGGCATCCAACTAAATATGGTGGAGAGACATGCCAGGTGTTTGTTACAGGCAAGAGGGAAGACCCATGCTTTTTCCCAACAAGCCCTATGGTTTGTGTCACAGTGATAAAATCACTCGAGAGATTCTGAAGATCCTAGAAACTGTGTCTCTGATGGATTTCATTTTGACTTGTCAGTAAAGAAAGCAAACAAGACAATACGTTCCAGTTCCTGAATGACAATTCTTTGTTTCAGGTCCTGCCCTACTACCAGGTCATCCCTCTGTTGCCACTGGAATACCCACATCATCTGGTGGACCACCCCCTCCTCCTCCCCCTCCCCCTCCACCTACGGGAACCGCACCTCCTCCTCCTCCCCCATTGCCAGCAGGTGGTGGAGGATCTAGCATTGATGATGGATCAATGTCAGGACTAGCAGCGGCTCTGGCTGGTGCCAAACTAAGAAGAGTGCAACGGGTAAGGCTCTTGGCTGTGATAGAAGCATTATAAGCTTAAAATTGGGATCTTGAAATTCTAATATAGAAAGAAGTAAGAATTGATGTCTTGGATGTTTAGAGTTTTCTGAACAGTTAAATTCTTAATGCTTATGGACTCTACATTGTTGATTTCTGTCCTAAAAGCCAGAGGATGGATCTGGAGGTTCTAGTCCCAGTGGTGCTTCCAAGAGTGATGCCAATCGAACAAGTAGTGGAGGAGGTGGTCTTATGGAGGAAATGAATAAACTATTGGCAAAAAGGTTAGTGATGGTGAGCGTGACAAGCAGTATCTTTTTTTTTCTTACCCACAGCTTCAAAAAGACTAGAAGGGTGGGAAGGAATTGGTCCACTGCAAGCTAAATCGCCCAGAGAAACTATGCTTGATATAAAATTAATCAATTTTTTAAAGCAAATGACCATATCTCTAATGACCACCAGTGTTAGTTCAGGTAGAAGATGGATATTTTATTTGAACTATTTGCTAATCAATGTGAGTTCTTCATTATATATATATCCAGTGGCATACAACTCAATGTTTAACCAGCTGTTCTAACAGCCACATTGCCACTCTCATGCCATGCTGCACAAAACACTTGATTGACACATAGATGTTGAGGCTCAGCTCTGCTCTCAACTAACTCACAAAGTATTTTTTTTTAAACCAATTGGCTCTCATAAGCCAGTGTGAGGCAGCTCCAACACACTACTGAATACACCCCTTCACTATTTGTACAGATAATTCCAACTATGTTGGGAGGAATTAACATATCTGAATTTGTAAGTTGTAAATATATTTCCAAGGAATTGATTTATAGCCTTTTTCACTCTGTCCTAAGGAGAAAAGCAGCATCTCAGTCAGATAAGCCAGTGGACAAAAAAGAAGAGGAAAGCCAAAATGTAAGTGGAATTCTTCTGACTCTGTGGCATTTAAAACACGGGAGTCATTTGTATGTCTATCAGAACATGTGAAGAGTAGCCTTTATCTGCTCTTATATATAATTTAATATTGAAACATTTGATCTGCCTCATCAGGAATTGAAAAATGCTTTAGACATCTCTGTCAGTCCCACTGTTGTCTTTCGTGGGGAAACAGTATCCCTAGTGAATATTTCTAGGAGCCCTAAGCGCATCACTACTGTTGGATAAACAGATGGAAGCCCTAGCAAGGAGGGTTCTACTGATGTATCTGTTGTTACCTTACCTGGAGAGTAAGGACTTCTCAACAAAAACACCTTCATCATTATTCATACTGTAGATCAGAGTTCGGCAACCTTAAACACTCAAAGAGCCACAAATGTCCTAATCGGAAGCTCCCCATTCAATTCTGAAGCTGACAGGAAGTCTGGTTCCCCCATTACAGAGTCTTCTCCTAGCATAGTGTCCTTTTTCCTTTACCTGTCCTAACCAAAATCCCTATCAATTGTAGAGCTGACCTGCAACAGAGAGCTGCAGCAGAGGAATGAAAGAGCCACATGCAGCTCCAGAGCCGCAGGTTGCTGACCCCTGCTATAGTTTGATCAACATAGGGCTTCTGTTGCAGATATTCAGAATCCACAATTCTTATATTATGCAGTCCCCTCTTGCTTTCGGGCAGTGTTAATCACCAAAAACATATAGTAGTGCATCTATATTGCAGACTCTGCACTGTTCCCTCTGAGTTTCCAGAGCAGTTTAAAGTGCTGATTTGTATGACTTATCACAAAATACTTACCACTAAATCAAACTGTCCATTATGTTTACTCCAAAGAAAACTTCAGGTAATTTGTAATTTTCATGAGAGTGAAGGGGGCCAAGACAAGGAAGCTAGTTTCTCCAGGATATTATGAACTAGTCTGTTCCTAGAAACTAGACTAGACACATTGCTGACCTCTTTTGATAAGTAGTAAAGATGGAGCGAGAACCTTTGGTGGTTGATACTGTCTCTATCATGATATCTTTTCATTACTGTTATGGAGAGTTTAATTGATTAAATGTTGGCTTATTGTGAACATTTCATTTGTTATATTATTAACTACTGGGGGTGGGGGGAGGAAGGATGAAAGGAAGGTTGCAATTGTGAATCATCTCTGATGAGAGCAGGATGAGAGTAGTGCAACAACCCTGCCATAGGTTCGCCATCACTGATCTACATGAAGCTGCTGGGTGAAATCATTTGTCATCATGGGTTGAGATATAATCATACGCTGATGATATCGAGTTTTACATCTCCACCCGTGGTTATCCAAGTGATGCTGTCACTGCCCTTTCACAGGCCTGGACGGGGGATAACAGACTTTGGCTGAACCCTGGGAAAGTGGCTTTGGGTGCATGGGGCTTCAAGATCCAGGACATCAATATCTTTAGTTCTAGATGCAGATGCACTACCCCAAGCAGACTCAGACTGCAACTTGAGGGTTCTCCTGGACTTGCCACTTCTGCTTAAAGATCAGGTGGCAACCCCAGCTGGGAGAGCTTTTGCATAACTTTGGTTTATGTGTCAGTTGCAACCTTTTCTGGATCACAAGACCCTGTGCTCAGTCATTCAAGACCTGGTTATCTCATGTCTAAACTACTGCAATGCACTGTACATGGGGCTACCTTGAAGAGCATTTGGAAGCTACAATTGGTGCAGAGTGAGGCAGCACATTCAGGTTTTCGGCTCATGTTACACTGCTGTTCTGTGAACTGCACTGGCTTCCAGTTTGCTTCTGGTTGCTATTCAAGGTGTTGATTATCACCTTTAAGATCCTACATGGCATGGGCCCAGGTTACCAGAGGAACAGGCTGACCCCAATGGAACTGACCCATCCCATCTGTGCTATCAGAGGAAGCATGCTTATTAATAAGGGGTCTAATGGGATCCAGGAAAAGACAGCTTCTCTGCTGTGGCTCTGGCCCTTTGGAACATCTTGCCCCCTGAAGTGAGATTGGCTCCCACCTTCCTGATGTTTTGTAAATGTGTGTCTGGGTGTGTAGTTTTATTGCTTTTAATGTAAGCCACCAACTGTCACCTCAAAGCAAGTTGAGTGGCAAACAAATTTAATAGGGAGGGAGGGAAGGGAAGGAAGATAGGAAGGAAGGAAGGAAGGAAGGAAGGAAGGAAGGAAGGAAGGAAGGGAAGGAAGGAAGGAAGGAAGGAAGGAAGGAAGGAAGGAAGGAAGGAAGGAAGGAAGGAAGGAAGGATACTATGAGCACCAGTATTAGATTTTTGCCAACTTCAATAAATTATGATTATGGGATGCTAGGTATAGAACAGCTGACAATAAAGGGCTGAGTGAATAAATAGCTTTTCTTGGTTAAAGAGAACCTCCATTGCCACATAATGAGATTCTGTTTCTATTGTAGAGCTAGGAATATTATAAACCATA
This sequence comes from Rhabdophis nuchalis, assembly GCA_039707465.1. Lineage (NCBI taxonomy): Eukaryota > Metazoa > Chordata > Lepidosauria > Squamata > Natricidae > Rhabdophis > Rhabdophis nuchalis. The sequence goes on along the minus strand of CM077643.1, from coordinate 58,628,562 downwards.
CGTACTTCAAACCAGTCACAATATTAAGATAACATTTTGCTTGCTTTTAGGAAGATGCTAGCACTTCTCCTACACCTGTTACACGAGGCCCTGTCCAACAGCAGAATTCCTCAGGTATTCAACTCTTGTACTTGTAATTTTCCTTTGACAATATTTGTATTTGTGATGAAATCTAAATTGTGCAAAATGAATGTGAAGGAGATTAAGAAATCTTTTAAAAGATCCCTACTCAATAATTGAAAGACCGTCTGCCTCAGTAATTTAGTGCTCATACAGTATGCAAACATCTTGCTAAGCAATAATGTGGTTAATTTGATTTTTACCTTAAAATATTGTGAGAATCCTTATTTGTGGTCGGCCTGTTGTGGATTATTCAAGCAAGTTTAAAATAGGCTTATAACTAAATTTGAGTTGTGAGCCTAGCAACATAAATTTGTGTCTGGTCTGGAAATTAACACATCTTAAGACAAAAACTAAATATACAACACATATGTCAACATAATATTTTTGAGCATGCCTAAATACCATTGCTTTCCAATCAAATATGCAAAACCACACAAGATTATATCTTAAGTACAGTGGATTACTTTCTTGCAGTGATAGTGACTTAGCAAATTTGTTGCTGAGAAATCAACAGAATATTATTCTGCATTTGAAGGTCTGCTTGATTTTTTTAAAAAAGATATATTGAATGAAACCAGTCACAGGTAATGAAGATTTTAAATTTTCCAAACAGTTTGGATTCAAGATGTGTTTCTCTACAGAACCTGCACACATGAGCAGGAGAATCCACTTTCTTACAACCAACAGTGACAATGTGGGAATTGCTATCCATGGTTGTGCCCCATATCACTCTAGATATGTGGAGAAGGAACCAGCCAAATAAAAGAATAGGACCATGAAAAAACAAAACAATATCAGAGGCCAGGTAAAAGAGAAATACCACTCTCATGGCTCTTTCCATCTGATGCTATCTTTCCCACAGAATTGCTGGACTCATGAGTTATAGAGCATCTACATAAGTTTGGATATATACAAAGGATGGTGAAATTAAGGAATATAAATTGAATGATATGCTGAATTATTTTTATTTATACTTCAGTTAGCAATGTTACTCTCTTGCTAAAAGTTCCAGAATTCATTTCCTCAGTATTAGCTGAAAGGATCCTTCTTTAGTGTTCTGGGTTTTTAATAGAATTTCTGGTTTAGCAGATTTATAACTGTGGTTGACCTGGATCTGTTTGCTTGGGTTTATTCCACCTGTTCACCCGCTGCTATTAGAAACATATTAGGTAGTTTAGTATGTTTCTTATAAAAATGTATCTCCCCTCCCTATACCTCTGCCTGAACTCTTCTTCCACAATCTAATTCCTACAGCTTTCTGTTTGTTTATCTGTTCTTTACCTAGATGCTGGCAAGAAACTTTGGGAGAGAAGCAACTCCATGGAAAAACCGGTCACTTCGTTACTCTCTAGGTTAGTTGCAGAACATCATGTATGGATCACCTGCATGTATTGGACCTGTGCATGATGCTTCTGGATGTGATCATGTTGTATCCTCTCATTCCATTGCATAGAAACCCATCAGTGGGGAGAAGTCCTGAATCTAAAGGTCCTGTTCAGTTTCAGCCATCTTTTAGGTACCGGAAAACTGTCCTGACTTCTCTGTAGTGTCTTGATTTATCCTTTGCAGAAAACATGTAACTTTTCATGCAATAACTAACAAGCTATAAGCCTGGGTGTGACTCACCTTCTCTGTTTGTTTGTTTGTTTGCTTTCTGCTGCTTAATAAATTATATGTCAGTGATGCTTACATTAGGATTACATGATTGAAATCAGGTAATTGAAATCCATTGTGGGTTGCTTTTACATGGAAATACCATGAAGATGAGAATGAATTCAGCAGAATCAGTGAGCAAAAACCGCTGTTCTTTGTTGGAAAAATAATGTGTAGTTTGAAAAAAAATGCATTGCTGTTAGTATATTTTGTTTTGTTAAAAAAAACATTGCTCTAAAATTAAATAAAACACGTTAGACAAAGGAATCTAACAGGAGGACTTAGCTATGAGATGTAGAAATTACATAAAGAAAATACATTATGGAAAGATACAATGTACCTACAAATCATTCCATCACAGATATATAGGGATGTTACTTTAACATTAGAGAACGTCAACATGCTTAACATTATTTGATGTTGAATTATGCTTTTAACTTTTTTTCCCCAATATTTTATGCAGTGGCTTTGGAAGGCCAAATTAAAATCGGAAGGCCAAATTAAAATCTGAATGCCAATGATGATTGCTTTATTTTAACTGCTTTCATCTCATGCACCCCTTCCAAAATGCAGCACTCACAGTGAAAATTATACCCTGAAGCGTCATATTTGCACTAGATGAGAGGCATTTAGTTGTCAACAGCTGTTTCTCTCACCTGACTAATAACAATATAATAAAAGAGACTATTAAAATTTCCATATCGTGTGTTTCCATGCCTGATCATACACTCACCTTAGTGACTATTCTATACAAACTTTAAACATGAGTTGAGAAGCATCAAACTATATGCTTCATATTAGAGTAGTATATTCAATAAATGTAATAAGTAAAAATATATAATGAAATTTAGTATGTTCCTTCCCAAAACTAAACTATATATGCATGTACCTCTTAGATTTCAGACAAATCTGATTATAATTTTCGCATTATAAACATTTGGTTAGTCCAGATGTTGAGTGTGAAATATTTTGCTTAATGTTCTTAGTTCAACCTCCAGGGTTTGCAAAAAAATATGCAGATATGATGTACACATATGCTAGAAAAAAATATAAATGGTACAAAATTTGTTTCTGCAATTGAAAAAAATAAAATAAACTGCAATGGGTGTTAATAAATGTTTTATTTCTGATCTATTGCATAGCCTTTGAATATTGACCAATAAGATGGGACAGAATTATTTGGGTTTGAAAAACTATAAAAGATATTTGCATATAACCTTTTCTATACTGTCCAAATCGCATTCGCCCTTAAATGCCAATAGTCCATTGATAGTGACATTTCTCTTGTAATTTTCCTGTAATTACCATGTAATCATCATTCAGACTCCCATATTACATCAGACAAAAAGAGGTCATATAAACTTCTTCTGGTTCCTGATTTATTGCTTAGGTTGACCACATGATGTCCCCATGGCTCAGGTTTTGGAATGAGTTGTGACCAAAATGGATTAAGTAAAGAGGACACATTGTGCAGAGATGATAGATTCTTCAGCACATACATTTACATATATATTGATGGTAGCGATACTGTTGCTGTCGCATGATGGTGATGTTGAAGATGATTAATAGGAAAAATAAGGATAGATTTGCACAATGAACAGAATTTTTTTGAAAGGTTACCCAGCTGTTATCCTGACAATGCAGCCATTGCAAACAGTATCTAGTAAATAATTAACTGCAATAACAGTATATGAAGTAAAGTAGCCATGGAAACTATTTGAATTAGCATTACAGGTATAAAAAAAATTCTTCAGGTACGCAAATATAATTTGGTTTGCTTTCTCCCTTCCCCGGGGCATTTTCAAATCTAAAATGATATTTACATTGGGCAGGGTTTGAAGCTGCTTGTGTAGCAAAATTACCTAACCATTAAGTGATACAGAAAACGTAATAGAATGTCAAACAATGAACTTTTGTTGAGCTGCATGTGAACTTCCACCTGCTTTTAAATATCATTTTATAAGAAACTACTAACTTCTCAATACTGTGGAACACATTACATGGAATTGTCTCTTACTTTCTTTTATTCTGTCTCAAGGATGAAGCCAGCGAGCAGCAGTAATGATGTGGCAATGGACACTTTAGATTTTGATCGTATGAAACAAGTGAGTTGGAGTGAATACCTTGATGAATATTGGTAGAAGAAATGTTTTATTAGTGGTGTTCAAACCAGGAAAAAATGACAATTTCGTTCAGTATTTTTGCTTGCTTAACTGAAAATTCAAGAATGGAGCCTGGAGCTGTCCTACCAAGACTATGCTATGTTTCTCCAGAGGGCCATTGGTTTATATAATTTGGACAGAATTGGCTATGAAATGTGTGTCTCACAAAGAGATGATTCATTTTTATGACGCGCGAAGGGAGTAAAATGAGAAAAGTTGTATATATATGAATTATTTTCTGCTTCTCTCAACCTAGTTAATAAACAAACCATTCCTAAGGGCTAAGATGCCACAGATAACCTGCCTGCTTTATATTTAAGTCAGATCCTTGGTACTGATACCAGTTCTCCATATTTCAGGCAAAGAGAGAGCAGGGACTGAATCTGAATTTTGTTTTGCATGCAAAGTATTTACTAAGATCTCTGTCCCTCTGATCCTGCATTAAATTTACAAAAAGAGAAAGCAATATCAGGTGCCAGCACGAAATTCAAGATTATCTTCTATTTTTATTGTAGTGAACGGCATTTTCCACTCCCAACAATAAAATGGGGGATTTAATCTGGTTTTAGCCCAGGTTTTGTCATTTAATAAGTTTTTTAAATTATAATTGGTACTATTTTGTATATTGTTTTAAATTCCTGTGCGCCGCCCTGAGTCCTCTCGGAGAAGGGCGGGATATAAATTGAATAAATTGATAATTGAATTGATTGAATTGATGTTACATTTACATAAATATCTGGGAGAAATTTATTTTTACCATTTTAAGGGACTTGGGCCTTTACAGTGTCAAAGAGCATTTTTCAATTGCCTTCTGTTTTTCTTTCTGCAGGAAATATTGGAGGAAGTTGTAAAAGAATTACACAAAGTAAAAGAAGAGATAATTGATGGTAAGAAGCTAAGAAGGGCTTAATTTCTTTCATTGGCCTGAGCTAAGGGATCAAGATGGAGTCCATTTCCTGTCTTATAAATGTTAATTTGGTTAACGGTGTTCATCAACAAGGACAAGCCCAACAGTTTAATCCACCACACTCTTTCTCAATAAACATCATTCCAGATGTTAGGGCAGTTGTGTCTCTCATTAAGAAGCTGTAACTTTGGTGTATGTGAGAGATGCAAGAGATTGCCCACCCTGTCAGGATTATATCCATTTAACGGCTATGACTGTCTAGCTCAGGGGTCCCCAACCCCCGGTCCGCGGACCGGTGCCGGTCCGCAGCTTCATAGGAACCGGGCCGCAGGGCCGGCAAGGAGGAGGGAGCAGCCCCCTGGCAGAGGATGGCCGAGCGCGCCTCCCCCAGCTCGTTCCGATGGCCACCGCGGCGCACTGCACTTTCCGGGGCTTTCTGGAGAGGCTGGCATGTCGGCTGGGAAGGTTATCCCGCAGCGGGCGGCCGAAGGACCCAAGCTGCGGCTATCTTAAGCGCCCGGACGGCTTCAGCGGCGCACATGGAGCTGGAAGGAGGGAGCTGGGCGTGCAGCGCCCGGATGGCTTTGGCGGCACTTAAGAATAGCCGCAGCTCGGGTCCTTCGCCCGCCCGCTGCGGGATAACCTCTGCAACCAACATGCCAACCCCTCTGCTGCTTCCCCGGGGGGGGGGGAGAGAATGGCAGACACACAGAGAGGCAGACTTAGACAGAAATAGAGAGAGAGGGAAACAGACACACACACACACACAGTGACAGAGATGGGTGGAGGGAAGAGAGAGAGAGAGAGACAAAAAACAGAGAAAGAGAAAGAAAGAAAAATAGAAAAAGAAAGATAAATGGAGGGTGGGAGGGAGGGAAGGAAAGAAAGGGGAGGGAAGAGGAAGGGAGAGGTGAAAGAAGGAAGGAAGGAAAGGAAGGAAAGAAAAAGAAAAAGAAAGATAAATGGAGGGTGGGAGGGAGTGAAGGAAAGAAGGGGGAGGGGGGAGGAAGAGAGAGGTGAAAGAAGGAGGGAAAGGAAGGAAAGAAAAAGAAAAAGAAAGAGGGACGGAGAGTAGAAGGGAGGGAAGGAAAGAAGGGAGGCAATGGAAAGAAGGAAAGGAAGAAATCTATTTTCCTATTTCCTTTATAAATTTAATAAATTGAAATTGAAATTGAAATTGAAATTCCACCTCAAGCTACCTGTTTGGTTAACCAGGTTAAAGATCTATTTTCTCCCAGTGGTCATTTCAAAGGAATCACATTATCTGAGTCATTTCCTGGATTCAAACCAGCATCCCAAAGAGTCATGGGCTGCCTTTATATATAACGAGTGCCCATAAATCCATTTTTACCATCTTCAGAAGACCAAAGACCAGCCAGAAATGGAAGGAAGGAAGGAAGGAAGGAAGGAAGGAAGGAAGAAAGAAAGAAAGAAAGAAAGAAAGAAAGAAAGAAAGAAAGAAAGAAAGAAAGAAAGAAAGAAAGAAAGAAAGAGAAAGAAAGAAAGAAAGAAAGAAAGAACTTATGACCACAATTGAGCCCAAAATTTTGGTTGCTAAGCAAGACTGTTAAGTGATTTTCACCACATTTTCCAAGTTGGCCACGCCCACTGGTGTCACATGACAACTGAGCCACTCCCACAAAACAGGCCACACCTTTTGGCTCTCAAAAGAAATTTCAGTTGTGGTACTGTTGATATTTGGCTCTATTGACTAATAAGTTTGCTTACCACTGCCCTAGACGGCCAAGTGAGCCGACTCCCCCCCCCCCCCCGCATGCGCATGCGCTGCCTGTTCCCCCTGCCTCCCCTCCTCCTCTAGGCCAGCCGGTCCGCAGAATTTTCTTTAAAATGAAACCGGTCCCTGGTGCAAAAAAGGTTGGGGACCCCTGGTCTAGCTACCCTCTTTCCATTGTCCACTTTTAGGAAAGTGGTAGATAGGAGAATCTTCGACCTTCAATTTTAGTTTAGCACAAGAAAGAATATAAGATTTATCAATTAGTTTATAAGACTCAGATTCCCTGGGAAGCAGTGTGTGGGTTTTTTTTGCCCAGTTTGATCTGAAACTTTTTATGATTTACACACCAAGTAAACATGCTCAGTTAGCTTTCACAAAACATGGAAACCAGGCTTCCCTCCTACGTCTGTATTTGTTCTTGTAGCAGCTTTAGGTATATCTTAAACTCACATTCAATATGGGTTATTGCAGAGGAAAACAGATACCACTCCAAGATAACACAGAAGGAAAGATTGCCTTTCAACTGGTTAAATGAACTCAGGATTTGGCATAAAGGGAAGTAAAATATATATTCTGCCATATTATATTTCCAATCTGTTTAAACCCAACTCCTGGTGACTACATGGACATATCTATGTAGTTTTCTGCAGCGACATTACAAACGTTACAATGCTTTTTATTTTTTTAGTTTCTTGATAGTCTCTTGTTCAGGTAAGCCAGGAGTAGTCAAGCTTAGCTTTTGAGATCAACTAAGGTTAGTTAGGTGCAACCATTAATGTTACAGCTTATACAGAGGCTTTTCAGAAGTTAGGGAGCTATAAAAGCATAAGCCAGAATGGAATGTTACATGGTTGAAGAACTGCCAGGTGGTTTTGATAAAAAGTGATGGAGGCAATTCTTATTTAAAATAAAATAGTGGTCTGGAAGTAAATTTGCTGTCACTATGTTTTGAGATGTCAGAATGCAGGGCAGGCTTTCTACTCAAATGGCATATAAAGGTGATATCTTTCCTAGTGTGGAAGATACTACCTACTCTGCATTGCTACACTGAAACATACCAGAATAAGGAAACATACCCTAAGGAAACATACCAAACCTGAACATTGGAAACCAGTAACGTTGATGTGTAATAGACAGCAAGAGTGGAAACTCCAGGCCACTGAGGTTCTTGTGTCTTTTGAATTTTACCAGGAGCTAATCTGTTCAACCTTATTTTTTCAGTGCTGCTTCTGTATTTGCTGTTTCAGCCAATTCTCATGAATTATTTGATGAACTTTAGATTAGACATGAGATTGTGGTTATCTTTTCTTTTGTAATAAGCCATGGCTTACATCTTATTTGCTTCTTGTTGTTGTTTTTCAGCAATCAGGCAGGAATTGAGTCGAATCAGCACAACATAATGGCCACGAAACCATCTGGAAGTTGCAAGGGACATGACAAGTGATGGTTCATTTCTAAGTGTACCAAGATCATGCGGAATGGTGAAAGAGGACACCTGACAGCATCTTTTGTTTTTAAAATCCTTTTTATTAGCAGACTCAGCAGACTTTGAAGCTTGCTACTTACTGCCTTGGATTTGCTTCATTTAAAAAAGAAAGAAAAAAGTCTTAAAAATCTTTGAAATGGGAAATATTAAAAATTTATCTGGATTTTTAAAATTCATCTGATAATGCACATCAGATTTGGTCAGCCTTTTTGTATTTTGTATTTGCTTATTTAAATGTATGACATTTTTGTTTTTAGTATATTGTAGGTAAGGAAACATGTGATCCATTTGCTTTTATTAGATGACTTCAGAATAATTTTACTGGTAGTCTGCAATGTAAATGAAAACCTTTTTGCCAACAGAATCTAATTAATGGCATCAGTAGTTGAGGCCAGAAGATGCCAGATGTCAGCCAGGAAGTCCCTGGTCCCAAAGCTACCACAATATTAAAGCGGTACATCAGTGCATCACAGCATCTGTGCTCATACTGGTAATAAATTGTTCATTGTCCATGTGGCATTTGTAGCATTGATTGGCTTTTCTTTCAGTTCATTCTTGCAATAGATTTGGGCTCATAATATATACTTTTCTACTTATTAACAACAGGGACGGCCAACTTGGCAATCTTGACCAGCGATGGCATTCCAAAGGAAATGGCTATGACTATGTTTACACACTGAATGAAGCCATGGTTTATTGAATTGTCCGAATTCACACAAGATGTTATACCAAATTAAGGAAATCTTATTATGGTTTCCATATGGTGTAAACCAGGTCTTTATCTGACCTCTGGTGGTGCTACCAGAAATACAGTTAGAGAAATAGAAAATCCACATTTTCATGTTTACATCTCTTGGCTATTGTATAAAATATATCAATTTACAAAATTGATGGCTGCAAATCACTGGACCTAGACTGGAGAATAGAACAACTCCAAAGACAAAATGTCTTTCATCATTTTTAAGCATGTCTTCTGTATATAGTGGTTATATTCAGAATTACTAGTATTCTTCTCCCAAAACAAGTTTGCACTGAATAGATCTCCCCATAACACATCATCCAATATTTTGTCATAAATACTGTGTGATAATTAATAGCAAACTATTTTACTTTGCTTAGGCTTAAAATGTATGTAGGCTTGAGCAAACCACTAGAGTTATGTGGAACCCACATGAAAAATTTTGGTAGTATCCTTGAAACTGTTTTCTCTTGAAATTATGTGGAGGTTTCTCCTGAGCAGTCTCCCTCAAAAGTCTCCTCAGACTTTCACTTTATAGGAAAGTCCGTGACCAAGTCTAACATTTGTGTCCTGAATATATGATTTCTTTACCTGCCTTGGGCTATAAAACATCCATTGCTGATTAGAAAGAAGTAATAATACTGTGCATCTCATGTTGCTTAATAACGTGCAACGTGGGGGTGGGGGTACTAGATATTAATAAGTGGAGCACTGGCTAGGTTTTTTTTTATAAAGTTTTTTGGTTCCTTTGAAAACTTACGATTTTTTTAAATGTGGAAGCACCTCCAATTTCACACTTCAGGAGCTATGTGACTGCTGGGGTTGTGTTTTTTGTTTGTTTGTTGGGGGGGGGTGAGTTGTCATATCAAGAGTATATAATATAAATTTCAGAATAATGAACCATGCATCTGAGGAAGCAGACTGTAGTCCATTTATTATGTGATAATAAATACATTCATCTTTAAGGTAACACAGATTTTGTTGCTTTTTTGCTGCAATAGAATAACATGTTTAACTAATAACATTTGTAGTAGCCTAAAAACTGGGGTGGGGTGGGGGTGTAATTGTGTAGGTAAAAATAAGTTGCCTTGTAAATTAGTCTGCCTTTTTTCTGTCCAAACCAGTATCATTCACCCTGCTTAGAACATCTTCCCAGAGGCCTTTCCAATATTAATTACTGCTCTTCATGTAATTAGCAATACCAAGCACTGAAGCACGCAAACTATATTCATTGCTATCAGGCTGTGTTATTGCCACAATTGCACATATCTATATTAAGACTATACTTGCCTCAATCCATTTTAGGCTGCAATCCTAACCTATTCATCTTGATGATTGTATTATATCTAAGTAGGTACATATGGGCTTTCTCTTTAAGTAACTTAAAAGTCATAAACAGAGCTGCCTGCTATTCAATCACTTTGTAACACACCTGTAGTAGTGTGGAGGGCTGATCAAATTATTGCAACTAATATGCATTGGCAAACTTCTCTATCTAGATCAGGGATGGGAAACAATGGTCCTCTTTATGACTTGTGGATTTCAACTTCCAGAATTCCTGAGCTAGCCATGCTGGCTCAGAGTTTCTGGGAGATGAAGTCCTCAAGTCATAAAGGGGCCATTGTTCCCCACCTCCGGTCTAGATGGATAATTTTTATAGCTCTCAGAACCATTGTCCATCAAAATAGTATGAGGTGAGGAATTCCCACCTACTTGCACGTTGCTTAAAAGTTAATTACGTGGAGACCTTCAATATTCCTCTACTTGCAAAATTCCCTATCTACAGGAGGGGTGTCAAACTCAAGTCATCACGGTGTCATCACGAGACATATCAGGACTTTTTCCCCCTTCAGTAAAACGGGAGTGGGCATGGCCAGCGTGTGGCGCATCTGGCCCGTGTGCTGGGAGTTTGACAGCCCTGATCTACAGAGATGGAGAAAGGTCTATTGCGTGTAATATCAGACTTCCTAGCCATATACTTTAATTGGTCAAAATATACAGAGCTAGCTACCTTTCTCTTCTCTACTTTCCAAATCTATAAATTCAGGGTCCTCTGAGGTCTGCCCATCCCAAGTTTTGCATTACACAGTAGTACAGAAAAAAGTTTTTCGTTAGCTTCATTTAAATATTTCTTCATATTTGCATTTAAGACAATCCGTTGGATTCAGAAACGTACATCAGCTACCTAAGGCACTTCATAAAATGCATCATTCATGTTTGCGAGGGAAAAATTTTCAAGGTGCAGAAGTCCAGAAAGCAAAGCTGGTGTTGGCATCTAGGAAGATTCAGAAACCAATTTATACCTTCTTTTAACCCTTAAATAAGGATTGATGTTATCATCAAAAACAAAGTCCCAGATAACATGAACCCATGACTGGTGTTGAGGTAGGGTATCATAATATTCAGGGGCTATTTTCTTTACCTGTAAAAAATCAATGGGAACATATTAATCCATAATTTCTTACCTGAAAAATACTTAGTTTAATATCGGTGTATACATTATAACTCTATTCCAATGAATCTATAAACATGCCCATTTATTTTTCAGTATTTGTTTAGGAAATAATTATTTACATAGGGTTATATAAAAATAATGTAAGACTTCAAGTTTGTGCAGCTGCTAGTTTATTGACTCTTTGCCGGTAAATACAAAGTTCAGAGTCACATGTATAGGCAAGGCACTCCTAAACTCAACCCATAGCTTTGTGGTGAATTGTAGTTTAAAAACATATGCCACAATATGTTCTTAAATGTTCACATAACTCAGAAATAATAGTTGCTATATAATTTCAGCTCCTATCCAAAATACTACCTGAGCTTTAGATGAAAAATAAGTTGAGATTTGAAGGGTGGGAGATTTTTTTTCTCTATGAAACATTCATGCCTTGACTTTTCTGTTGTCAATGGAATCTCTCTACAAAAGTAATTTGCAGAACCCAATTTATTATGTTTCCATTTATTATGAATTTATATTAACAAGTGTGTTGTGATATATAATGAATTGGACATAGAAATGCATTCAATAAGGCACTGGAAACACTCAGTTTAACCTGGTTGACGAAATTAGATACATAGATACACAGATATGTAACATGATTGACCAGGGACTTTGGCAGGGAGCAGATAAAAAATTAAGACAAGGTGGAATAGATGCATTCTAGCTAGGCATAACATCCACTGAAATTTGTTCAAATTGAAAGTAATTGAAAGTAATCATGGAGAACAAGGGTATCAATAGCTATCATTATGGATGCCTAAGGACACCCTTTGGGTTGGAGAGATAGGCAGGATATCTCTCAATGCCATTTGCAGGGAATCATAAGCAGATGAAGACATCTGCTTGGGAATACCCCGAAGCAAATGGTGAGCCACTGTGTGAGACAGAATGCTGGACTGGATGGGCTGTGGCCTGTTCCAGCAAGGCTGTTCTTATGTTCTTAATTTGCATTCATGGACGTCTCCTATAGGTAAAGGTTCCCTTTGCACATATGTGCTAGTTATTCCCGACTCTAGGGGATGGTGCTCATCTCCATTTCAAAGTCAAAGAAACCACTGTCCAAAGATGTCTGTGGTCATGTGGCCTGCATGACTAAACACCGAAGGCGTACGGAGCACTGTTACCTTCTCACCAGAGATGGTTCCTATTTTTTCTACTTGCATTTTTACATGCTTTCGAAATTGCTAGGTTGGCAGAATCTGGGACAAGTAACAGGAGCTCACATGGTGCTAGGGATTCGAACTGAACTGCCAATCTTTCTAATTGACAAGCTCAGCGTCTTAGCCACTGAGCCATCACATCCCTTTATGTCTCCTATATGCAGCCCACAAAAATGTTCTCTCAGATAGGCGCAACTCCTACAATATTCTGACTTTAAGATAACTTGATTAGCATGATGGTTTTGTCTGTGATGGAGTTTTGTCTGTTTATAAACTGAAGACTCCAATAATACCAACTACAATGGTTATAAATAAAATCCAGCTATCATATAATACCAAACAATATCAAAAGAGCTTATAAAATCCACAAAGCAATAAAAATATCCAATATAAAAACTCTTTAGAAGTTGAAAGTTTGAATATAAAAATTGTTGTAGTCTTAATTCGTTACTACTTCTTAAAACAGGCCAAGGGTGGAGCAATCTAGGAACAGAGATCATAAGAAAAGGTACCACCAAAACAACAGCAACATCCTTTTGCCCTAGTTGATTCCAATACTTGCAATAAAGTGTGATTTATTGGAGCTACTCTATAAGTTTGTAACTTATGGAAAGCTGATCCTGCAGATAAGCAGGACACAAACCCTGGACTTATCTACTTATCTATCCAAGAATTTGTCTATTATTATAATAAGCAATCTAAAATTAATCCACTAACCTGCCTTGACAACTAGAATTAGAATAACTATTATATGCTACTAGCAAATATCTGACATATCTGACAGCTTAATTTCTGAATCTCCTTCAAGTACAGGATTAGAACTGCCTAACTGGGAGGTAACAAGAGAATGAGCATTAATAGTCAGATCTTTTCTGGAAAAAAGTGTGATTGATGGAGCATTCACAGCTGGAAAAAGACTGCTTTTGCTACCTGCTGCTACTACATTGATCTGCAAAGTCAAACCCAGCATAGTGTCAAAGAAGACCTTAAGACTGCATAAGACTGCTCTTTCAAGGGAAGGAAACCTCCATCAACAACAGTCTTTGCCATATGTATTAGGTTTCCCCAATCCTCAAACTTCTACCATGACTAGATTATATCCAAACAAAAGCCCACCAGGCAAGCCTGCACACCTGATGAATGTGGGGAAATTAAACATACCCGAATACTTCAGAATTTGCTGATGAAGGAGATAAATGTGGACAATCCACATTTATCTGCTTCCTCATTAGCAAATTCTGAAATTCTATGCATTAAAAAATTGCCAAGGACAAATCTTCTAAATTATCTCTTTGCTTCTGCTGGGACTTGTCACATAAAACAAACTCTGACTTTGGGATGATCTGTTCATGAGAATCTCTGCTAGTCCACCTAAATACCACCTTCCTTGATGTAAAGATCTTAGCCTAATGTCTATGGAGATTCTCAATCATCCAGCTCATGGTTGTCCCAAAGATGCTGTTCAAAAGGCAACTGGACTTTCTAGATTTTTTCTTTGAAAACATTTTGCTTCTTATCCAAGAAGCTGCTTCAGTTCTCAGTTCTGGTGAACTGAAGAAGCTTCTTGGATGAGAAGCAAAACATTTTCAAGGGAAAAAACCAAGAAAGTTCAGTTGCCTTTTGAACAGCATCTTTGGGGCATTTTAGTCTAATGTGGGTGATGAGATGAGGCATAAATTTAAGACATCAAAACCATAATGTACATGAACATTTGAACTACAACAACATGACAACTTTCCGCCTCACTTCTAAGAGCAGCTCTGATATTGGATTACAAGGCGTAAAAAGCACAAAAGGAACCAGATCCTGTCATAACTCCATAAACTTTGGGTACCGACAGAATTCTTAGTCTCTTATTACTTTTTTAAAAGTATGAACATATTGTATTATTAAAATTCAAGGTTTTATCATAATACAGCATAAATGATTTGTTATACAATAGTCTAATACTAAGTATATTATTTCAGCATATTCAAAGAATGACGAATCACTTTGTAAAACAAGGAAGAGAAAAGTACTAGAAAAAAGCAAACAAAAATTGTGGGGAAAAATGGGCAGACTGAAAGGGAGGACAAAGCTGAAAAATGCAAGCAGACTGGATCTACAGGGGACTAGAGGTCAGACAAATAAAAGTTAAGGAATGATAAAGATAAAAAGATATGCGTTTGGAGAAAAGGTGATCAAACAAGAATGAGTAAAATGATTTTTTTTAAAGAATCAGTAGCCTTCATCTTCTCTCCCCTAACCCTACCCAGGCAATTTACCTGAATAAATTTGAATATGAAAGTAAGACAATTAACAGAGCAGCACAATCCCAAAGTGTTCTGATAGGCAAAATGTACACAATTGATAACAGTTACTACCTACTTACTCATAGCAATATTTTAGATCCATAACATTATTCAGCCCTCTGTCCTATTTTATCCTTTGATGAAAGCAGTGGCAACCACAGGGGGATTGAAACTGACAGGTTTGTGGCCATCACAACATCACCAAAGCTGCCCCATCCCCATATAGGCCTAATTAATGGGACGGGGTAGAGTTTAGATGGCAATACTGTATCTGCCATGTTTTGACCATCTCCATGGACGCCATTGTGGGGAAGAAAAGTTAATCCTTTCCATTTTACTTAAGGTGTGATAAATAGAATTACTTGTAATTTCATTGATAAGAAAAAAAATAGCAAGGAGATGGTTTTACCTTGGATCATTCAGTGAAAGCAAAGGGCCATTTCTGCTTCCCTTTCTTCATATTTTTTTTTTAATGATGCAATCATTTTTACCACCAATCAAGTGATGCAGTTGTTGTACCATCTAAGTCAGGGCTTCCCAAACTTGGCAACTTGAAGACTTGTGGACTTCAACTCCCAGAATTGAATTGAAGCAGAGCTGGCTGGAGAATTCTGGGAGTTGAAGTCCACAAGTCTTTAAGTTGCCAAGTTTGGGAACCCCTGATCTAAGTCTTTTTCAGCTCCAGAATTCTCCAGCCAACAGGGCCACTGCTGAGAATATTAATGCCTGAAGCCCACACACAGCTAAAAGTATTCAGGCCAGTGGTGAAATTCTTTTTTTTTTTTTACTATCAGTTCTGTGGGCGTGGCTTAGTGGGTGTGGCAGGGGAAGGATACTGCAAAATCTCCATTCCCACCCCACTCTGGGGCCAGCCAAAGGTGGCATTTGTCAGTTTTCTGAACTACTCATAATTTCTGCTACCAGTTGTCTGAACTACTCAAAATGTCCGCTACCGGTTCTCCAGAACCTGTCAGAACCTGCTAGATTTCACCCCTGATTCAGGCCTAAGTAGAGTGATCAAAATACACAAGATGTTTGTTTTGAAATATTTTATGGTGGCAAGGTGATTGCAGATTTATTATTTAGCTTTGCCAATCAGAAAGGGAGATTAAATCAGTTTGACTAATCAGACTCCACCTAGCTGATAAGCTGGGGCTGTTCTGGACTTTTTTTTTTTTTAAGAAGTACGTGCAGCTTCCAGTAAACCACATGATTGGGGAAGGGGGGAATTTTTAGACATGATTTACTCCAAAGAGCAACAGTGCAAGTTAAAATCCATCCTTTAAATTCAGTGCACGGACTTCAATCGACCCCTGTTTCTGCTGCGCCCAGTTCCATGTTTTTACACACAACAGGCTTCTGTTCTGTCCTTCAAGTGAAAGGTCACGTTAATTGGTGATAAAATGTAATCTAATGTTTCCAGTCAGCATACCCTACCTGGAGTGTAACCCAGTTTGTCAGGTTTTTGTACTTGTTTTTTCTGATTGTTGTAGACCAAACCCAATATCCTGAAGCACCACATAAGTTATTAATTTAAGGGGCAGTGAGCCAGACATAGCAATAGACACCCAGAAAGGAATTCCACGGTTTTATGAATGTTTAACATCTGACCACCATTAACTCTTTTCTAATGCAATCAGGCTTCTTGTCTTCCTCCATGGAGAATGAGCACAAGCTCTGATTTATATTGGCAAATTCGTTGACTTAAAATGGTGTGTATATTTGCATGATACCTTGAGAAATAAGCTAGCCACATAAGCAACCTTAGCTGTTATGCAACCACTAGTCCATGTGGGTGTTGTATCAGGCAAATTCAAAGAAGTGTATAAGTATTCTATTGATAAGCCATTATGTATGCTTCATGAATGGAACTACTGGGACATCAACCACAAATTATATACGGCTACTCTACCTCCCCAAAGGAAAACGGTTTCTAGAAGGTGGGAGATGTATATCAGTTAATGCCACAGGGTGGCTACACCTAGCTATACTACAAGTACCTTTATTGCAAGCTTTTCTTTGGTAATGCTGTGCCAGGCAATACATAATTGTGTTCAAAGCCCAACCTCTTTTTACTTCAATAGTGGTCATCATCTTAACTTCTCCCCTCCATTAGACTGGAAAGTCACAATCAGGACCCAGCCAAAGAAATTGGTTGAGGGCATTAGTATCCATACCCCAAAGTACAATCTTTTTATGTTTAGAGTCAACTGACAAAAAATGTGAAGTTTGGGAAGGAATTCAGTATAGGTTTAGAAGGTTATGCATGCTGCTACATCAGTAGCCCCCAATCGTTCTGCCTTTATGGACCGGTAGTGTCGGTGGCAGCAGGGAGGGGGGAGGGAGAGGAGATGGTTTCAGGCATATACCCACCATTTGGGCAAATGGAGTTTCATGCACTCACGGACCTCTGTGCTGAATAAAAGATTTGTAGTGGAGTCAGAGGCGGGGTGGGGGGTGGGGAGGAAGGCAACAAGTGACACAAATTCATATATTTTATAACATTAGAATTTGTTCCCAATGGGAATTTACTATGATTGCTGTGTTATCATTTTGATTTCCTGTTTTCTGCAAGAAATAGGACTTGGTATGGAACAACCATTTCCTAATGTGGTTCCTTCCTAAAGTACTAGACTTTGTACATTTCATATGATAAATAGAAGGTGTGGAGTTTTTATAACTTTTATCGGCCAAAGTGCTGTTGACTAGCTTAGTGCATTGTATGCAGCCATCATCATTACTGAATAGATCTAGGTAGTGTGCAAACTCAGACATTTGTTGAGTTTGCACACTGTTTACCAAGCCCTAATTTATTTAATACAGGGTTAATAAGTTATACAAACAAAATCAGTCTCTAATGACAGATGCAGGTAATACCTCCCTGACTTGCTTAGGCTCTCCACTGACTTTCCAGATACTTGAGGTCCAGCTTCAACCTCAGCCACCAAGGTCAATGATCTGGCCTTGGTCAATTAGATTGCAACCTATAGATGTCTCAAGGACTTTCATATCTGACACAAGTCAACTTAAAGAAGAATGAATAAAAGTCAGAGAATGAGATTCAGTAGTGGGAAAATAATTTGCAGGAGGGAGCTGGAAAAAAGTTGAGTTTGAAAGAAGTAAATGGCAAAGAACATTGAATAAATTGGATTTATTAAGCTGAACCACTATTTGCTATTGTTTATTAGATAACTTCAACCTCAGTTACTATAATCCACAGAAATACATAGCCAGTTCACTTATTCTATAAAACCAGGTACAGAAATATTCTAGATACTGTACCTCTATCAATCCATATGCTCCCTTTTGGGGAGGGGAAGGGTCCTTGATTGCTTTCTTGCAGACGTTTCATTACCCAAATAGGTAATATCATCAGTGCTAGACTAAGCTTATGCTTCCTCTTATTTGTCTAATCAAGTATTTTAAAGAAATATCAAATTGCTTATGGCTTATTTTTGAGGCTGCTATAAAAAGAAATATCAAATTGCTTATGGCTTATTTTTGAGGCTGCCTAGCTTAGCCAATGAGTAAATGCATTTTAGAATTTTAATTGGGATTTTTAGCACAGGCTTTTAGTTTAATTTATTCTTAACTTTTCTGTATTTATTGTTATTTATTGATTTTAATTTCCTGTGCACCGCCCTGGGTCCATTTCAATGGAGAAGGGCAGTTCTATAAATCTAAATAAATTAAATTAAATTAAATTAAAAATACTGGGGCATGGACTAGAAAAGTAGGCTCTGACATGAGGGTCATGATGCCAAGCATATCACTGTGAATTCATAGCCTCCCCAATGCTGATAAGTATGATAGGACTTGTAACCCTTTAGTCATTGACTAAATTGAACTAATTTAGTTCAGAGCTAAATTGAACAGAAACAGGGGAAAGATAACATGCTATGAAGAATCATAGAAACAAGTCTTACGCAAGCATGGGCTTTTTTCTGTGTAATGAAAACAGTAAGAATGTTTGTGTATATCTGCATATGTGTTTTGGGGTGGGGGGAGTGAATGGCATTTATAACCTTGAAGCAGTAACATAATGGTGACCAAAAGTGTCTGATGTTTGGTGCTCTATAAAAAAAACATCAAGCTATATTTTTGACTAGATTTCAATGTTTTTTATGTTCTGGAAAAAATATATATTTGTTTGTTCCTATTTATGTAAGAACACTAAATGAATAAGAATGTCTCCTATCAGGCTCTTACTTCCTTAATAGGTTACCTATTTGGTTATAAATATTAAACTTGTATGAATCACCAATTTCTTCTTAGCCTCTTGCCCCCACCCATCCCCCGCTCTCAGATGCTGGCTATGCTGTCTCTTATCTGAGCAGCGTCTCTTTGCCACTGTCTCCCAAGGTCTTTCGTTCCGTAACAGGAATGCTTATGAAGGAGAGGGTGAAGATGAAGCATTGCCAAAATTCTAGATCAAAGTTAGATTGCTCTTTCACCCTTTGTTTACACATTTATTTATTCATAAAAGGTGTAAACAAAGATGGAGGAGAAAGTCTGATAAGGATGTGCCCAAAGACAAGAGTGTCTGAAGGGATAGCAATAGCACTTAGACTTATATACTTCCTCACAGTGCTTTACAGCTCTCTCTGTTGCCCCAACAATCTGGGTCCTCATTTTACCCACCTCGGAAGGATGGAAGGCTGAATCAACCTTGACCTAGAGAGATTTGAACTGACAAATTGCAGTCAGCCAACAGGCAGCAGAAGCTAAGATAGTAGTTCCACTGCATGCAAACTGAGCTTTTGTCCCCTCCTTGACTCCATAAATAATATTCACATTATGTTTTATTATTGGAATGTTGGAGAAGTTATTTCCCACTGCCTGTGCATGTGTTTAACTTCTTTGATAGCTATTCATGTTATAACATGGCTTAAGACACACCCCACATACACACACAAAACTGAAGGTATGGTTAAGGGTGATAAGAGTCTTCACAAAATAATCTTTAAAATCAAATGTGTTAAATCAAAATCAGGAAAACTATGGCTTGTAACAGGCTTTCCGGAGGGATACCCACCAACTCTCAATATGTCAGAGAGATTATCAATTCCCTCAGCACATTCCAGGTTCCCAGCCCATGTATTTACCTTTTCTAAAGTCATTTAGATTTAAAATAAATGTAACAGGTTCATTTAAACCAATTTAAATGGAAAGCTGCCATGTTGCAAAACTACGCATCCGTTTTTAGCATTATCTCTTTTTACAAGAATGTCTCTGGACCACACCCAAACATTCCTAGAGGACTGAAAAGTGGAGGATTGGTGGACCTCCCTGCTCTGCTTGGCCTGTGCCTCCTGCCCCTAAAAAGTCACATGGCAGGATAGGGAGCATCCTAAGAACATCGGAAGAATAGTGGGCATTAACTTCACAAGGCATTTCTGGAGAACGAATGCTTTAGTTCAGTTCTACACAGGAATTATTGAGTCTGTCATCTATACCTCCATATCTGTCTGGTTTGGCTCTGCAACCAAAGAAGACAGACACAAACTTCAGCAGTTAATTAGAACTGAAGAAAAAACAATTGTTACCAACCTGCCTTCCATTGAGGTTCTGTATACTGCACGAGTCAAAAAGAGGGCTGTGAAAATATCCACATATTCAGACCCCTCACATCCTGGACATAAATTGTTTCAACTTCTACGCTATAGTGCATTGCACACTAGAACAACTAGACACAAGGACAGCTTTTTCCCATATGCCATCACTCTGCTAAACAACTAATCCCATAACACTGTCAAATTATTTACTAAGACTGTATTACTATTATTCTTCTCTTCCTTCCTAGTACTTATCACTTCCCACTTATGACAATAACCTTGTTGCTGGTATCTTTACAATTTACATTGTTTCATTTGTTCTAGTACGATTTGATTGCTTATTAACCTATGACTATCACTAAGTGTTGTATGTTATTATTTTTTATGAATGTATTTTATGTACACTGAGAGTGTATGTACCAAAGACAAATTCCTTGTGTGTCGAACCACATTTGACCAATAAAGAATTCTATTCTATTCTATTCTATTCTATTTGACAGGCCCACCACAGCAGTGGAGGGAATATCAGAATTTGCAAGATGGCAATTCTGGTGCCATAGTTAGAGAACTGCCCATCTGTGTATCACAATCCAAGTGTCTGTAACCATTTGGTGCTTACACAAGTCTCACAGCAACAGTTATTCAAGTTAGAAAGGACCCCCTTGCTAGCTAAAATCACCTACACATTAATCATGAAGAGGCAGACCAGAATGTTTGACAATGAAATATATAATGATGAATACATTAGACTACAACACTCAGGGGCCTTACAGAATACAATACAATGCATTTTTACTTTGTTTGTGGAATCCATGCTCCAAGCCCCCATTTATTAGCATATGAGGGCATATGTTGTGTGGGTTTAAGGAGGGACCATAGATGCAAGGCATCTGCCCTTTAGGCAATGATTTTGTAATTGCACAGTGCTGTAAATTGTGGAAAAATCACATGGACATTCATTTTTTCTCTCTAGCAATACAAGCAAAAATTAATGTTTAATTCTTAAAAGTTAGATACTTTTAAAGAGAGGTTATACAAATAATAGTCTAGCGTGGAGATTACATACTAGGGTGTGTGCATGTGGTTGTTTGCAGGGGTTGGTATGCAATATAGGGCAGAGGTGTGCTATTTTCCTTCGGAAGGGTGGGTAAAAATATGTGCAGATGAATCATCGACGGATAGAGAACAAGTTCAGATCCAAACACTAATGCAATTTTGTGTAAAATTAGGTTTATATCTTAGAACAGAAGACAGCCCTGGCATATATCACTAGTTCAGATTTGAGAATATATTATTCATCAATAATTCCTAGTGAAAAACACTAGCTGTCAGTTGAAGAGGGCAAATGTAAAGGCAGATATGGAGAAAGAACAACTGAAGCCTAAGTCTTAAACTAGGTACATTGATATGTGTTCATACGCTATCTGAGGGGGCTCAGTGGCTCAGTGGCTCAGTGGCTAAGACACTGAACTTGTTGATCAGAAAGGTTGGCAGTTTGGTGGTTAGAATCCCAACATTGCATAATGGAGTGAGCTCCTGTTACTTGTTCCAGCTTCTGCCAACCTAGCAGTTCGAAAGAATGTAAAAATGCAAGTAGAAAAATAGGGACCACTTTGTTGGGAAGGTAACAGCGTTCCATGTGCCTTTGGTGCTTAGTTATGCTGGCCACATGATTACGGAGACGTCTTCAGACACCACTGGTTCTTCGGTTTTGAAACAGAGATGAGCGCACACACACACCAGAGTCAGGAATGACTAGCACATATGTGTGTGGGAAACCTTTACCTTTACCTTACTCTATCTGCCTCCCATTAAATATGGACAGAAGAAAGTGTCAAAAGTAGCCATATTGACTTGACATTTCATTTATAATCCAGTGGAAAAACAAGAACCATTATTTACCATACATCTGATTTCACACCAATAATCAGTATTTTTCATTAATATCTATAACTTTTCCTCTCATTCCAAACCATATTTTGGTGCCAGAAGCTTTATCAATTGTCTTTTACTACTTCATTCTGCATGCTTTAATTCTGTTATTCTTCCTCCCTGGCACATGACATAATAGGGACTTTGAAGAAGTTTATAAGCAATGTACCGAAACAATTTGAAACATTGAAAGGAGGGAATATCAATGCTTACCATTGGCAGCTTAGTTCCAGGAATACTGGGAAAATCATGATGTTCCATATGATAGCCAACATTAAAGGTGATCCAGTTGAGGGGTCCATAGTACGAATATGTCTCATGTCCTTTCAAAAACATGTAATGCTCTGCTATGAAATGCCCAGAAATAGGGTGCAAACCCATGGCCAAGAGTGTTCCTGCTATTAAATAAACAATAGGCTTCCAGCCCCACAAATAATAGATTACAAGGTCAATGGAGAATTGTACCAAAGCATTAAATACTTCCATCTCAGTAATTGCTTTGGGGTTGACATATAGTGGCCTCAAACTGTAAACAAATGGCTGGAGAGCAATCCAGATTAGTTTCCGAAATGGAGTACAGAAGAACCAGCCCTCAAAATCAGTAGGGATGTCCACATCCAAAGTATCTCCGCCAAGGTATCGATGATGATCAACGTGGTACTTCTTGAAAGAGGCAGAGTAAGGTACTCCAACAGGCAAGTTGGCAAAGATTGCAAACCACCTATTCAACTTGGCCTGCTTGTTGCCAAAGGCAACATTGTGAGAGATGTCATGGATTGCTAGTGTTAGGGAGTGGTTTATGCAGCCCCCAAAACCATAAGCCCAGAAGAAAACCCACTTCCAGGCTAAATTTCTCACCAGATAGCAGGCAAGAAGCTGAGTGAATACCATTCCTGTCACAATCCATTTTAAATGGGGATCTGAACCCATTAGAGACTTGATGGCTGGATATCTGGCTGAGGGAGGAAAGAAAGATGGCATTAAAGGCAGTTGAGAATAGTCATCCTTTTTTTTAAAGGCTCATCTAGCCCAGCAAAGTCATGTCACCATTCCTCCGACTGTGCCACAAAATTACACCCATGCGACAGGAAAGAGAAAAGAGGCTATATGGTAAACCATCTTGTTTGAAAATCACATGCTCGTCTAATAAAGATCAGAAAACAACAACAAAGTACAAGGCCACCATTCCATTTTATTTATTTATTTTATTTTATTTTAATTTGTCAACAAGTACAAGGAAACAAGTAGGAAAAACACATTAAAAATGGCACAAATAAATGGATAAAAATAAGGAAAACATAGCCATAAACACATAAAAAGAGTACATATAAATAGGACAGTAGGACAGGGATGGTAGACACGCTGGTGCACTTATGCATGGTCCCTTAGGGACCTCTTAAGAAATGCATAAGTTCCACAGTAGACAACTTAAGGTAAAAGGTATGAGGGTTAGAGGAACTAACGACAGGATCGGGTAGGGTGTTCCACACATTCACTATTCTATTGCTGAAATTGTTTTTCCTGCAATCAAAATTAGAACGGATTACATTTAGTTTGTATGTATTGATAGCCCTTGGGTTATAGCAGTTGAAGTGAAAGTAGTCATTAACTGGTAGGACGTTATGGCAGATTATCTTGTCGGAACGTGTAGTTCAAGGTTATCCAGGCCTAAAATTTCAAGCCTGAGGAATATACGAGGAACTCTTTTATTGCATAATAACACTCAGTCTTTCTATTATAGAGTCCATGTCCCAGGCAGTTTCCTAGCCAAATCTAGTCCTGCTTAGTTTCAGCAAAATTGCTCTAATACCTGCCTTCAAATCCTTCCTTGGGATCTTCCAACAAGAATCTTGTAATCCAATTGTTGTATTTTTTTTGGACTATAAGACACACACACACACACACCCCACCAAAAATAGTGGGTGGAAATGTCTGTGCATCTTATAGAGTGGATATTGTGGCAGTGGGGATTGTTACTGCCTCCTATCGCTGCCTCGCCACCTATTTGTGGCAATTAGCGGAGAACGGGCTGCAGTGAACAGGCTATGGTGTCAAACTGCCAGTGGTAGTGAATGGTGACAAAAGGGCTGTGGTGGCAGTGGCAAATGTCATGCCAAATGGGCCACACCGAACAGGCTCCTGAGGCAGAGGCAGATTTCTTTTTTTTTGTTTTCCCCATCTAAAGCTAATGTGCGTCTTATAGTCTGGAGCATCTTATGGTCCGAAAAATACGTTATTTCATTGTTTGGTTCCATTTCTTTAAAACGCTCCATGGCTCGGGACCTAGTTATATGCGAGACCGTCTCCTGCCCCATACATCCCTTTGACCGATCCGCTCCCACAGAGAGGGCCTCCTCAGGGTGCCGTCGGCCGGGCAATGGCGACTGGCGACACCTAGGGGAAGGGCCTTCTCTGTGGCGGGCCCTGCCCTTTGGAACGACCTACCCCCTGAACTTCGCACCATCTCGGACCTCCGACTCTTCCGCCAGTGTCTAAAGACACACTTTTTTCACCTAGCGTAACCTCTGCTGTGACTATTTTAGACAGTTTTAATTTTGGGGATTTTAATTGGATTTTAGTGCAGGATGGGTATTTAATATGTTTTAAATTTTGTATTTTGATTTTGTACATGTTTTTATATTCCTGTGCGCCGCCCTGGGTCCTCTTCGGAGAAGGGCGGGGTATAAATCTAATTAAAATAAAAAATTTCCCCATTAATTACATAAGTATTATTAACTTGTCTTAAGCTTTGCCACTTTAAATATGCAATAGTTATTTTAAAAATTAGTTTTAACTTGAATTAAAATGAAATGTCATTCTAGATCTAAAACCTCAGCTACAATTCTGTAACTAAATAATAATAATAATAATATTTAATACTTGTAGACCGCTCCCTCTCCCCATAGGGACTCGGGGCGGTGCATACTCTCCCTCTTAAGTTTTAAAAAGAGGCCAAGTATATTGGGAAAATAGACTTATAAAGCCGACACCAAAACTTGATGCCAAGACAATGTAGCACATTATAACTCCATAATCCCGGGGCAAAGATTAAGAAAGAATTTGAGAGAAGAAACACCCAGGCCTACTCAAGGATATAATGTATGGCCCCTTATTGTCACCTTCCTCTGATGCAAAGAATTCTTTTAGAATCATTTGGAAGACAGTATTCACTCATGTCTTTGTTCGATGACAGTTCTTTTCCTCAACTGTCAAAACGGGAAGAGCATAACCGATAAAAATGGCCTCCACTGATGAATTTCAGCCCTGCCTATCCACGAAAAGAAAAAGTCCTTGATATCCCAAATCCAAGCTCCTGAGACTTGCGCCATCTTTAAGGCTATGAAAAAATAGTTTATTATAGTTTATTTACACATTATCAAAACTGATAACAACATTAATAATGGTGTAGGAATTAGGGACTGAAATCTGGTACTGTGATGAAAAACTGAAATTGTAAGCCCTGGCTCCCTCTAGTGGTGTCTAAAACCAGAGAAAACACACTCTTCAAGTACTCTTATGATTTACCTAGCCTGGCTTCTGTTGGATTTCTTAGGATGGTATCTAAGCTTCGGGGCCTTGGTACAAGAACAACTTGTTCACAGAACAATTCAGTTGCTTAGATTTTATAAGTATGTCTTGAGCCCTAGAGGCTACATGGACACGTCCAATGAGTTTTCTTGGCAACATACTCAACCAAAATTTCTAATACCAAGGCAGTTTATGCAAGAGAATTTGTAGAAGACATCTAAAGCACCCTTCAGACATATCTGGTCTGCAACTCCCAGAATTTCCAACCTGTATAGTCTATAAATCTAAGAGACATTTTTGCCCTAACAGGTTTACTTGTTATCTTCATGGGAACAATATAAAACATTAAGTATTGCAACTGGTGTTTTTTTAAAAAATGTGTCACTGCCCTTCTTTTGCTGACCTTTGATCAAGTTGGGAGATACTATGATTAAGCACCAAGCGTACGTTGTCTTTTTTCAGAGCATTGGCTGCCATCCAACATGGAGCTCCTGGCTATTCCAGAGTCCCCTTTGAAGGCAGCCAGACACAATTTTTAATGATCCAAGGGCAACTTCAGCCTTTGAACAAGCTACTGTGGCCCACATAAAAATATTTAAATGGTGGGGTGTCCATTTGATTTCTTAAATGTTAATGCTTACACTTTAAGGTAACTATGCACTTGCAATGATTCTAATCTCTGTCCCTTCTATTATTTGCCCTTCAAATGGAAGGCTTCATATGATTAAGCCATTCCCACTTGTTGATAGAGATTGTTTGTTATCTAACAAGAACATCTAGAAGAAAAGTATTTATGGAGATTCTCAGTCGTCCATGTCTTGGTTGTCCCAAAGGTGCTTTTTCAAGAGGCAACTGGACTTTTCGCTTCTCATCTTAGCTGAAGAAGCTTCTTGATTGAGAAGTGAAATGCGTTAAAAGAAAAACTAGAAAGTGCAATTGCCTCCTGAAAAAACTGCTTTGGGAAGCATACAGAATAGGGCAGACCACTGTGAGAAATGAAAAATAAAGGATATCCCTCAGTCTAACTTTATACCAACTGTTTGAAAACTGTCAGCCTCCCAAGTAGATCAGGCAGGAAACATAACAAGGTGAGCTATTTCTACTATATTTATGTAATAATCTTGTAAGTCTAACAGTACTCCACCATCTTTTTTTTAATGGCCTGATTAGTTAAGGTGGATCCTTTTCCTTTTATCCGATTGTTCCCTAGGCAGCATCTCTCTCTCCCCAACCCCCGTCTTCCAAGGTCGTTAGGGAAACCAAAGGTTAGTTGGTAACCTGACATCAAACTGTACTTACACAAATTCCCATTTACTTTTAAATGTTACTGGCATGCCACCAATTTCTTTCTGTTCCAGGAAGATAGTTTTGCTTTTCTTCTTGTAGGAACATCTTCTAAATATCTCCAATTTGTGCGTAGGTTATATGTGTGTGACTACCGTATATAAAGAAATTCTTTGAACTATGGTGCTGGAGAAGACTCCTGCGAGTTCCTTGGATCGCAAAGCAATCAAACTAGTCAGTCCTAGAGGAGATCAGCCCTGACTGCTCTTTAGAAAGCCACATCCTGAATTGAATTGAATTGAATGTTTATTTGTATACCGCTCCATCTTCCCGAAGGGACTCGGGGCGGTGCACAGGGAATATAAAACATAAAAACATACAACAATATAAATATCTAAAATTAGATTAAATTACAATAACCCTGCACTAAAACCTAAAAAACCTAAAACACTAAACCCCCTAAAAACCCAATTAAAAATTTAAATGTACAGGTCTTCTCAAAATTGTGGCACCAACCAGCGACAGGGAGCCACAACAGAGGGATGGAAGAGCCACATGCGGCTCCAGAGCTGTAGGTTGCTGATCCCTGGCCAGGTATATACAGGTACAACAAACAGCTTAAGAAAAATCCTTCTTTTCAGCCTGCACTCTATTTTTTATGCTCCCCCATCAGCAATAAGGAAATAGGTTATCTGGAAGCTACCCCAATCCACCTCAGCAGACCAGAAGAATAGTAAACA
This sequence comes from Rhabdophis nuchalis, assembly GCA_039707465.1. Lineage (NCBI taxonomy): Eukaryota > Metazoa > Chordata > Lepidosauria > Squamata > Natricidae > Rhabdophis > Rhabdophis nuchalis. The sequence continues at coordinate 58,600,770 of CM077643.1, read as the reverse complement.
TCTGCAATTGTTTCATTTTTAAATGGAGGGGGAAATTATTTATAAAGCTTCCATTAGCAGAGACTCAGGATTTTATGCTGAGGACTAGCATCTTGACTCTAGTTTATAAATTGGGTTACATGCCAACAGAAAAGGCAGCAAGGCACCTGTGTGAGTACTTGCATTTGTGAGAAGGTGATTTGACTTCTTGAGCTGTTAATTCTAGCACCACATAATAAATCAATCATTTTTAATCTATTAGTTAAACATGGGGAGGGACCTTGTTTCTCATTGCCGGTACAGTAGCTACAAATTTGGGGCAAAGTTGTTTTTCCCAGGGAAGGATGACCTTGGTGTTGAGTGTTTCTCAACCTTGACCATTTTAACAGGTCTGGACTTCAGCTTCCAGAATTCCCCAATTGGCTGAGAATGGAAATTCTTACATTCTAGTCTTAAATTCTTAAAAATTCTTAAATTTCTATTCTTTTTCACAAATCTTTAAGATTTCGCACATCTTAAAAGTTGCCAAGGTTGAGAAAGACTTAGCTAAAGAACTGCTGAATAGGGAGGCCCACAAAGATGTGTCTTCCTCAAAATCTTGAATGCAGCCTCTCGAAGCCACTCCCAAAGTAATAGAAATGATTAAAATCGGGGGAGGGGGGGGGGCAAAGGACAATCATGTTGAACTCATTTATTTCATTTTCAATTAAATTAGACTTAATTGTGGTTCTGCCTTCTTTCTGATTTTTTTTTTACTCTTAACACAGCCCATCAGTTTACTCAAATGCTTACTGTGTCCAAGTCCTCAACAAGAACTGTGCATCTCCCCACAAAATAAGGGAACATGAAATATCATTTTCCACAACGAACTGAATGGTGGAAAGAAAACGTGCTGCACAGTGTGGCCCGGATGGTAAGCTGCTCCCTGTGATTCAAATATATTCTGCCTCACTCCTTCCTTCTGGAGCAGTGGAATAAAACGTGCTTACTTTCAAAGGCACACCTTTTCTCCTCCTCCAGCCTGGTTTTTTTTTCCAGACGCAAAAAAATACACAAAGCTAATTTGATGGCGGTGATCATGTTCTTGAGTTCCACAAAGCTCCCTGTAGCAATCTAAGTTTTATTACTCACATATGTCTTTTTATATTGTCATATAAGTATCTTATTTATTTATGGCCATAGGTAGTAACAGCAAACGGTAAGCATAGAATACAATTTTTAAGGGTATTTGCTAGAAGCAATCTTGACAATATTTGACCCTTTTTAAAATGACCTTGGAGAGAAAAGCAAGAATTGGCCAATGAAATCTGCCACCGACAGCTTTTCAGACAGATTATGGGTAGGATTGAAATTGTAAAGATGCAAACTGAGGTGAAGAACTATAAAAGTGCAGAATGACTTATCCTCATGGATGTACATATACTATCTCTTATATATGAGCCATTTCAAGAACATTTGCACCGCCCTGAGTCCCTTTTTTGGTGAAAAGGCGGTATATAAATTGAAATAAAATAAAGTAAAGGGGATAGAATAAAATTTAAAACAAATGGCAGAGGCGGAAGCTTCTCTTAAAAAATAACCCTTAATCCTGGTAGACTAAGATGATGGAGCGGGAGGCGCTGTGGCTCTGCCCACTGCGGGAGGGAAGAAAAGAATGAAAGTAAGAGACTCTGATCATTAAAGTGATTTTTTCTTTCTTATGTAACTGTAATTCCGTATTAGATGTTAACAAAACAAATGATTGAATGCATGGATTTAAGATACAATATGTATGTATTTCTTTTTACCTTTTATTGAAATTCTTTTTATATGTAACATCGGAAATGACCACCATCTCTGACATGAAAGCTCTAAAAAATTTCTATTTTAACCCTATATACCCTTATCCTTATAAAATTGTAAAACCAATAAAATTACTTTACAAAAAAAAAAAAAAAAGAACATTTGCAAGGTAGAATTTCTCTACTCCAGTGGTTCTCAACCTCCCCAATGCCGTGACCCTTTAATACAGTTCCTCATGTTGTGGTGACCCCCAACCATAAAATTGGTGTCTCGGTTCCTAAGACCATCAAAAATATGTGTTTTCTGATGGTCTTAGGCGACCCCTGTGAAAGGGTCATTTGACCCCCAAAGGGGTCCCGACCCACAGGTTGAGAACCACTGTTCTCATGGAATACCGCCTTAATGTCACAGGTAGAAATAGCAGAATTAATACAGTCTAGGTTTCCTGCCACAACAAACTACCAGAATGGTTTGAAAGCTAAAAGAAGATAAATTATACATCGAATAAAACAAAATAAAACATTGCTTCTTTCTTTGCCCCAGTTACCTTAAATGCAATTTCCAATCTGCATTGGATTTGGAGCTGGACTGGAATCTGCAAATTTCTAGTTATTTTTGGAATCAAATTCCCATAAACCAGCAAGACCTACAGCCAGGGATGATGGAAATTTTCATCCAACACCATGACGTCTTCATTAAGCCAGTTTCCCTGCCCCTCTTCAATGTTTATTGTACTTTGCTTTCTGGTAGTGGAATGAGAAAGCCAGAGAGAATTGTAGGTCCCTCATCTGCCATGCAAGATCATTCTGAGTGATGTTTAGTGTATAATCCAGTGGTGAAATCTAATTTTTTTTGCCACTGGTTCAGTGGGCGTGGCTTCATAGTGGGGCCATGTGACTGGGTGGGCATGGTCAACTTTGTTTCAGGTTTTTAAAGCATTTGTTTACTACCTATTCGCCAGAAGTACTACCTATTTGCCAGTAGTAAAACAAATGCTTTAAAAAGTGAAAAAAAGGTTCTGGTGATCATGCAGATCAGCTGAGTGTCATGGAAACTCCCCCCCCCCCCACTTTTTAAAGCTTTTTTTTCCTAGCGGCTCTGGCAAACCTTAGCATTTTTTGTTACCTATTCTAGCAAACCAGCCAGAATCAGTAGCGTTTCACTCCTGATATAATCTATAAAACGGTGCATAAGTTTAACCAGAAGTCCTGGAAAAGCTCTTTTCATCTCTGTGGATCTGGTGAAAGAGATATAGCAGGGGTCCCCAAACTTGGCAACTTTAAGACTTGTGGACTTCAATTCCCAGAATTCCACAAGTCTTAAAGTTGCCAAGTTTGAAGTCCTCTGAAATATAGCATAAATAAAATACTGAGATTGCAATAATGCGATATTTGCTTATCTGAGCTTTTGGCAGCAGCCTCCTAAACACTGCCTCCTTAGTAGGCTACATAAGGAGCTTGGACTTGTGAGCTAGTCTCAGCATCAGATAGAAAAATACTAATTAACTATTGCTTCATGCTAAACTATATTGTGCTATTAGGTAGGATATGAAACAAACAGCCAGATCCTAGACTCAGGGGGTAGCTGGCTATATTTATTTTATTTATTTATTTTTATTTTTATTTATATAACCACTCTTCTCCATCGACATGGACCCAGGGCGGTGCACAGGGAATTAAAATCAATAAATAACAATAAATACAGAGTAATGTCTAAAATAAATTAAACTAAGGACCTGTGCTAAAACATCCCATTAAAATTCTAAAATACATTTACTCATTGGCTAAAATTGAATTAAATCAGAGCTCTAAGCTCTCAAGCTAGCCCGGCTTGATGGAAAAGATATGTCTTAAGTGAGCGGCGAAAGAGGAAGAACAAATCAATCACAAACATACCAACTACTAGGGCCAGTAAAAGCTTAATTGTCTTGACCAACAACATGCCAGAGCATGAAATCTGTAGTCTACATCTTTGATTGTTTAAACTTTGCAAAAGGTGGGAAAAGGCATTGAAAAATTCAAAATTCTTGGACCTTGAAGGTTTAGATTTGAGACCTGGGTGACATAACGTATTTGTGTATGGTAAAGATTGCCAGGAGAAATATCAGCAACCTGGGCTATGCTGATGCTACCACTTTAATGGCAGAAAGTGAAGAGTAAATTAAAGAGCCTTTGGATTAAGATGAAAGAGAAGAGTGCAAAAACTGGTCTGAAACTCAACATCAAAAAAAAATTAAGATCATAGCATCCAGTCCCATCACTTCCTGACAAATAGAAGGGGAAGAAATGGAAACAGTGACAACTTTTATTTTCCTGGGTTCCAAGATCATTTCAGAGGGCGACTGCAGCCATGGAATTAAAAGATGTTTGCTCATTGTAAGGAAAGCTATGGCAAACCTAGACAGCGTATTAAAAAGGCAGAGATATCACCTTGCTGGCAAGGAGGCATATAATCAAAGCTACGGTTTTCCCGTAATAATGGACGGTACGTAAGGAAGGCTAAGCGCTAAAGAATTGATGCTTTCAAATTGTGTTGTATTAAAAGACTCTTGAGACCAGGGGTGAAATTCAGCAGGTTCCGACAGGTTCTGGAGAACCGTAGCGGAAATTTTGAGTAGTTCAGAGAACCAGCAAATACTATCTCTGGCTGGCCCCAGAGTGGGGTGGGAGTCGAGATTTTGCAATATCCTTCTCCTGCCACGCCCACCAAGCCACGCTCACAGGACTGGTAGTAAAAAAATTGGAATTACATGACTGTTTGAGACCCCTTTGGACTGTAAGGAGATCAAGGAGAGAAGCAACTTAGAACTGAGGAGAAATTTCCTGACAGTTAGAATAATTAACCAGTGGAACAACGTGCCTCCAGAAGTTGTGAATGTCCCAACACTGCAAGTCTTTAAGAGAATGTTGGGCAGCCATTTGTCTGAAATGGTATAGGGCTTCCTGCCTAGGCAGGGGGTTGGACTAGATGACCTCCAAGGTCCCTTCCAACTCTGCTATTGTATTGTATTGTAATTCTAAAATAAATCAACCCTGACTGTTCTTTGGAAGGACAGATACTTTATTTGAGGAAGCTCAAGTATTTTGGTGAATTTGGAAGATAAATATGTTAAGGACTGTATAGTAAAATGGGTGAAAAACGTTTGTCATAATAGAATGCTAGATCAATGGGAAAATGTGTGGACTAATGGTTTAAAAAGAAAAGTTTGAAAGAAAACAATTACAAAATTATGTACCAATGGCATTTGACTCTGGACAGACTGCCAAGAATGCATAAAGGAACTTCTAATCATTGTTAGGAATCCAGTCAAATTCCGGGTTCATTCTAACACATGTGGTAGTCACATTGCTAAATCACATTGGGTAAATACAATGCTGCTTATGTAGAAAATAATTAAAATAAATAAACTAAAGAAACCTGGAGCCTTTCTTCAAGAGATTATGGATAAATTGATAGAAAAAACACTGTCTTTGGCATGGTCACAGCTGCAACAAATACAGTTGAAGCCAAGCATTGGAAAGAAAAATGCCACAAGTTGAAGAATGGATTGTGAAACTAACTGAATTGGCAGAGGGTGAAACTAAGTGCATTGCTTTGAGATAATGATTTGGACAGTTTTTATAAGACAATGGAACCCGTTTGTGGAGTTTATGTGACTTAAGTACAATAATTGACTCTTAATAGAGGACTTTAAAGATCCACTTATTGGGGGGATCTATGTACCAGTTAACAGTTTTTTTTAAATAAGTAACAGACATTGAGTTGAGTTGATTGATAGATATTAGATTTCTATAGTTGAGATATTTCGTAACTGTGATGCAAAATGGTCATATATCAAATATATTAAGTATGCAGTAGATGAGAAGGTTGATAATTATTTGTAAGCCTATGGTGTAAGGGGGAAGGAGTATACTACATTTATTTGAGATATCTTTTTCAGCACTCAAGTACGGTGGACGATGTATGTTTAATGTTGTTTCTATATAATATGTTGTGTACCAGTGGTGGGATTCAATTTTTTTTTCTACTGGTTCTGTGGGCGTGGCTTGGTGGGAGTGGCATGGCTTGGTGGGCATGGTGAGGCTTGGTAGGCATGACAGGGCAAGGATACTGTAAAATCCCCATTCCCTCCCCACTCCAGGGGAAGGTTACTGCAAAATCCCCATTTCCTCCCGATCAGCTGGGACTCAGGAGGGAGACAATAGATGGGGGTGGGGCTAGTCAGAGGTGGTATTTACTGGTTCTCCAAACTACTCAAAATTTCCACTAACAATTCTCCAGAACTGGTCAGAACCTGCTGAATACCACCTCTGTTGTGTACACTTCTTTTTTCTGTTTCTTTTTTCTTTTTCTCTTGTTTGTAATTTTTGGGCTTTTTTTTTTAACTGAGTTTGTAATTGTTCTTTTTCTATTCTTTTTAGTGTTTGAAATTTAAAAAAAAAAATGAAAAAAATTAAAAAGGCTAACAAATATATCCAATACACTTTCCTCCTATTTTCCTCACAAGTTGGGCTGAGAAAGAGTAACTGGCCCAAAGTCACCCAGCTGGCTTTCACGGCTAAGGAAGGGACTAGAACTCATGGTCTCCTATTTTCTAGCCTGAAGTATAACCACTAGATCAAACTGCCCTATGTAAGATAGAACATAATATAAATAATAAAGTATATAGGTTAAAATAGATACATTATCTTTAATAATCAGTAATAGACTTTTGCTGTCCAAACTGAACAAGGCTTTAAGGATTTATTTCTAGATAAGAGACATGGGGAAAAATCATTTGTTGAGAAGGTGACAAATTACTACGGTAAAATTGTTTATACTTGCTGTGATGAAGGAGGAAGTAATGTGTGTGTGTGTGTGTGTGTGTGTGTGTGTGTGTTTCTATATTTTTCTTTTTTCTTTATTTTGTATCAGCTGCTATGCAGTTAAGTTCATTTACCCACCTTGGAAGGATGGAAGGCTAAGTCAACCTTGAGCCTGGTGAGATTTGAACTGCCAAATTACAGGCAGGTAGCAGAAGTAGTCTGCAATACTAAACTCTAACCACTACACCACCGAGGCTCATCCCCTAAAACTTCAAGAACTTCAAAATTATCCAGTAAAGAGTAGGCATTCTTTACTTTGTTTAGGGTACAAATCATTAGTTACTACCTGGGATGAAGGGGAAGAAGTAATCTGGGGAAGAAGTGACTGCTTGGTTGTTATGGTTTCCACAGGAAGTTTTCCTTACACCTTGGAGTTGATGCTTCTTGGTCTGAGCTAATGATGAAGTGATGAAGCAAAGAGGAGTCTCTGATATACTTTCCTGTCAGGGGTTCATTATCAGGTTAGCCATGCTGGGAAGGGAATATAAGAAAATTCCCCAAGGGATGGAACAAGGAAGAACAGATCCAGGAAACTATAGACCCATCAGCCTGACCTCAATACCAGGAAAGATTCTGGAAAAGATAATTAAACAACGAATAAGTGAACACCTAGAAGCAAACAAAGTAATAGCCAAAAGCCAACATGGGTTTGTCAAAAACAGATCATGCCAGACAAATCTAATTACATTCTTTGACAAAGTGACAAAATCAGTGGACCAGAGGAATGCTGTCGATATAATTTACTTGGACTTCAGTAAGGCATTTGATAAAGTAGACCATAACCTACTATTAGATAAAGTAGAAAATTGTGGGTTAGACAGCACCACCACCAAATGGATTCGCAACTGGCTGACCAACCGCACTCAACGTGTAGTCCTCAATGGAACTGCATCTACATGGAAGGAAGTATGCAGTGGAGTCCCCCAAGGCTCTGTTTTAGGCCCAGTACTCTTTAACATCTTCATCAATGATTTGGATGAGGGGATAAATGGGGAACTCATCAAATTTGCAGATGACACCAAGCTGGCAGGAATAGCCAACACTCCAGAAAATAGGCTTAAGATACAGAAGGATCTAGATAAACTTGAACATTGGGCACTATCTAATAAAATGAAATTCAATTGTGAAAAAAGTAAGGTTCTACATATAGGCAAGAAAAACAAAATGCATAAGTACAGTATAGGTGGTACCTTGCTCAATAGTAGCAACTGTGAGAGGGATCTAGGAATCTTAGTGGACAACCATTTAAATATGAGCCAGCAGTGTGCAGCAACTGCCAAAAAAGCCAACACAGTTCTAGGCTGCATAAACAGAGGGATAGAATCTAGATCACGTGAAGTGTTAATGCCACTGTATAGTGCCTTGGTAAGGCCACACTTGGAATACTGCATTCAGTTTTGGTCGCCACGATGTAGAAAAGACGTGGAGACTCTGGAAAGAGTGCAGAGAAGAGTAACCAAGATGATTAGGGAACTGGAGACTAAAACATATGAAGAACGGTTGCAGGAGCTGGGTATGTCTAGTTTGATGAAGAGAAGGACCAGGGGAGACATGATAGCAGTGTTCCGATATCTCAGAGGGCGCCACAAAGAAGAGGGAGCCAAACTATTCTCCAAGGCACCTGGGGGCAGGACAAGAAGCAATGGGTGGAAACTAATCAAGGAGAGAAGCAACTTAGAACTAAGGAGAAATTTCCTGACAGTTAGAACAATTAACCTCTGGAACAGCTTGCCTCCAGAAGTTGTGAATGCCCCAACCCTGGAAGTCTTTGAAAAGATGTTAGATAGCCATTTGTCTGAAATGGTATAGGGCTCCTGCCCACGCAGGGGGTTGGACTAGAAGACCTACAAGGTCCCTTCCAACTCTGCTATTGTATTGTATTGTAAGTATTACATAACCATCCAACATGCACAGCCCTAAGCACTTAGTTTGGACTTTCTTGACCTATCACCCTCCAGAGATGGTGGATTAAAACTCCTACCACCTAGTCAACAAGAGAGGATGGGAATGGTGTGAGAGATACTCTAAATTAGCTTATGTTATGAGTCAAACAGGACGGAACCATAGGTGGGTTCCTACCGGTTCGGACAGGTTTGGCCAAACTGGTAGTGGTTTGCCAGCCTGGGTCGCCAGAACCAGCAGCGACCCAGGCCTGCCACACCTCCAAACTGGTTCCCCAGTCAGTGAGGCACAGTTTTCTTTTTCATTTTTAAATTTTCTGCACATGCACAGACCTATTTATGGACAACTGCGCACATGCACAAAATTGCACATGCGATACTACCAAACCAGCAGTAATGCTGGCAGCAACCCATCCCTGGACGGAACCTTCCAGAATTACAAACACTACTAAATAAAGCAAATGAAATTAAAAGGGAACAAGCTGTCCTTTGGGCAACAATGCAGTTTGACAAAGTTGCTCCAGGCAGGAATTTTACACAATATCTTTTAGCCCAACCAAAGGAGAACTGGTGTCCATAAAGAAAAAAGAAAGGTAGTAAGTGAAAGGAATGTACACAACTTTCCTTCAGCCAATAAAAAGAATCAGTTTTGGTGCCAGGTCAGTTCTTTGATTGTGCAGTACATAGTCATTTAGCCTGCTATGAAAGATAAAGGAAGCCATGGTAATCAAGAGGAGGAACATGGGTCCCTAGCTAGTGACCTTGACTATTCAGCTAAATCATCCCTCCCCACAGAACGGCTGTGCAGGCTGGCTTAGCCTAATTTACTAATTTACTCTTCCCGCTCCAGTCTGTTAACTTAAATTGCTCTATTTGGTTTTAAATGGGATATCGTTTTAATAGGGGTATCGTGTTACAAATGGGTACAGGGTTATTTAATCCAATTTGAATTATGTATGTATTGTCGAGCTTTTAGATGTTTTAATTGTTCCTGTACACCGCCCCGAGTCCCTGTGGGGAGAGGGCGCAGTCTAGAAATTAGATAAAATAAAATAAAATAAAATAAAATAAAATAAAATAAAATAAAATAATAATAATAATAATAATAATAATAATAATAATAATAATAATAATAATAATAATAATAATAAATTAAAAAAAATGAATAGAGAACTGCTTAAAATAACGAGCTTTTCAGAGGAAGAAGACTGGATAAAATAATATAATTTAGTTTCGAAAGATAGCAAGCCTCATCATTGTTTCATCTACGTAGTCTCTTTTGTGTTCCTAAACTGGATCCCAGTACCCATCTCACATGATAGGATTAGGGATCCAAAATGTATCAAGGAATTTATTTGGGACAAAGATAATCTGAAAAGAGGGAGAGTAGAATGAGGGAGAAAGGATTGTGTTCATTTTAAACTGGAAAGTATGGTTTTAATAATGGGCCAGGGGAGGAAATCAGAAAACATGGGGCTTTGGTTCCTTAGATGTTAATGTATATGCTGTTTTGCTTTTTTCAAACTCTGATAATAAACCAGACTTGCTACATTTGGGGATCCTTCTTTCTAAATCTTGCTCTGAGAACCTCTGACTCTGGGGTTACTCCTTTCTATTTGTTTTAATTATAGGACTTAATTGTTGTGCATCATGACTACACAGGAAAGTGGTTTAAAACTTTAAACATCTTTTATCTCCATGGCCCAGATTTCTCTCTCTCTCCCTCTCCCTCCCTCCCTCCCTCCCTGCTCGCATAATCCAGCCATCAATGTTATGACAGAAAACACATCGTTTTTACTGTGGTACCAGCAAAATGACACCATTTAAAAGTATCTTTTTAGCGGTGTTTTTTAATGTTCACCATAGGGGTTGATATAATTTTTTGCAATGATGAAAACCTATTCAAGTTAGAAAAAATCCCATATAATGTCTCTCCCCCCCCCCACCTCTCTCTCTCTCTCTCTCTCTCTCTCTCTCTCTCTCTCTCTCTCTCTCTCACACACACTCACACACACACACACACACACACACACACACACACAGAGAGAGAGAGAGAGAGAGAGAGAGAGAAAATTATCCTGCAGCACCCAGCCCACCATAGGGTATCAGACTAAGCAGGTCTGGAGCTGATCAGTAATTGAATAAGGATTTCAGGCTTTTGTATTAGTTGGGAAACTACAAAGGTGCCCTGTACCGGGACGTGGCACAAAGCACTTCCTCCTTGATGCTGAGGAAATTATTAAGGCTCCCTCACAGGCTTTGGGAGACAATCTCCACTCCAGGGTTTGCAAGGGGACGGGGGAGCGAGAGGAGGGGAATGAGAAGAACAAGAAGCAACGGGGAGAAATCCAGCCGCGCTCCTAGTTCATCCCAAGCGATCGAACCGACCGCCAACTGGGAATAAACGGCAACTCTTCCCGTTTAAGAGGGGAAAGAAAGGTAGACGAGCGCCTCCACGGCGTTTTTTCCCCCCCTCCGAAACATTAAACCAGCGCCTCAACCCTGACTTACCCAAAATCTCCTTCCTCCGTTGCGTATGGGGCTGGTCGGTGTAAACCCACTCGAAATCCTGGCGGACGACGCGGTTTCCCATCGCTCCTACTTTATCGCACTAAGGGCGCCGGGCTCCGGTGCTGAACAGAAAAACGCGCCCCAGCGAGGCACTTTATATCAGCCCGGAGCCGCCTGGAGGCAGACGCCGCCCCACGCAGCTTCGGTCACCTAGTTCCCAGGGCCGCCCAGCTAACCTGGTTTTGCGAAATCAGCTCCCCTTTTGCGTTCAGGAGAAACGGCGGGACGGCCTCCTTTGCCGGCTGGTCGGAACCCACCCGGCTTCCATAGGCGACGTCCATCGTTTTAAGAGTCGCTGCTCCTGGCCAGCAAAAAGCAGGAGGCTCTTGGCTTGGGCTGGCCAATTCTGAAGGAACATTGGGAGCTGTGGGTGTAAAAACCAAGTTGTCCCAAAGGTGCTTCCCCCCCCCCCCCCAAGAGGCAATTGGACTTTCTGGTTTTTCTTTGAAGACATTTCACTTCTCCTGGAAGAAGCTTCTTCAGCTCTGAACAAAAAAAGCACCTTTGGGACAACCTTGACCTGGATAGCTGAGAATCTCCATGGACAAGGGGGCTGGGTAACTGGAGTGAAGTGACTGAGGAGTTAATAGGAGCTGACCAGGGAGTGAGCAAGAAAGAGCTGGGCTGATGGATAACACAAGGCTTGGGAGAAGTAGGAAACACCCCTCCTTCCTTGGAAGAAGGATAGAGAGAGAATCGTGTCCTGCTTGATTAGGGATAAGAACATAAGAACATAAGAATAGCCTTGCTGGAACAGGCCACAGCCCATCCAGTCCAGCATTCTGTCTCACGGAGTGGCTCCCCATTTGCTTCAGGGTCTTCCCAAGCAGATGTCTTCACCTGCTTATGATTCCCTGCAAATGGCATTGAGAAATATCCTGCCTATCTCTCCAACCCGGAGGGTGTCCTTAAGCATCCATCATAATAGCCATGGATACCCTTGTTCTCCATGAACTCGTCTAATCCTTTCTTAAAGGTGTCGAGGCTGACAGCTGTCACCATTTCTTCTGGCAGGGAGTTCCACAGACCAGTGATCCTCTGGGTGAAAAAGTACTTCCTCTTATTTGTTTGAGGTCTAGCTATCGAAAGTTTCATGGAGTGCCCCCTAGTTCTAGTGTTGTGCGATAGGGAAAACAGTTTTTCCTTTTCTACTTTGTCCACACCGTGCATGATTTTATAGACTTCAATCAGGTCACCTCTCGGGCGCCGTCGTTCTAGAGTGAAGAGGCCCAGCCGTTGCAGCCTCAGATGGTAAGGAAGGTGTTCCTTAACCAATGTGGGTTGTGGAATGCCTTGTCATGGTGTGGCTGTTGGCTTAAGTGGCTTGTCAGTTAGATCCCAACATATGAAGCAAGTGCATTCTGATGCAAGAAGAATGCAGAAGTGTATTACAATTAAAATGACTTCTGCAAAACAAATCGTCTGATTAGTATGGTTGAAAGTGATAACAACAATGTTATGAAAAGTCCAGAACAGGAGAGGAAATTCATATGGGATCTAGATATATATGATCCTGTAGGAATCCTCCTGAGGAAGATGTCAAATATAGCGTCAAAGGGGAAGGTCATTTATCAGCCTGGCTCACATCAAAGCATGGTGCTCAGCTTCCTGATCCACCACTAGCAGGAGCTGCAGTTAATCAGTTTTCCACCTAAGAATCTACCTAATAAGCAAGAATGTGAAAACGTGACTTGTTTTGCTTTCTATGTTTTCTTTTTTGAGATCCAGCCAAAAAGTAATTCCTGCATAGTTTGCCGAATTGGCCATATAAGCATGAATAATATGCCCCAACACTGGAAGTCTTTAAGAAGATGTTGGATAGCCATTTGTCTGAAACAGTATAGGGCAGTGATGGCGAACCTTTTTAGGCTCGCATGCCATAAGGGGGGAGCATAGGGAAGGGTCGTGTGCTGGCGTGCCACACCCATAATGCAATGTGCACCCCCAGTGCGCATGTGTGCATGTGCACGACAGGCATTCCCCCACATTTTTACACACTTTTTTCACCCTCCCCAAACTCCAGAGGCTTTATAGGAGCCTGGGAAGGGCGAAAACAGCCCCGCCCGGAGGCCTTCTGGAGGCTTCAGGAGCTTCCTTGAAGCCTCTGGAGAACTAAACATGATGCTAAGACAAACCGAAAGTGACTGTCATGTGTGTCATGTGCGCATGCATGCATGCACACTGCTTCATATGTTGGGATCTAACTGACAAACCACTTAAACCAAGAGCCACACCATGACAAGGCATTCCACAACCCACATCGATCCCTAATCAAGCAGGACACGATTAGATGAGTTCATGGAGAACAAGGGTATCAATGGCTATCATGATGGATGCCTAAGGACACCCTCCGGGATGGAGAGATAGGCAGGATATTTCTCAATGCCATTTGCAGGGAATCATAAGCAGGTGAAGACATCTGCTTGGGAAGACCCTGAAGCAAATGGGGAGCCACTCCGTGAGACAGAATGCTGGACTGGATGGGCTGTGGCCTGTTCTAGCAAGGCTGTTCTTATGTTCTTATGTTCTTATCCCTAATCAAGCAGGACACAATTCTCTCTCTATCCTTCTTCCAAGGAAGGAGGGGTGTTTCCTACTTCCCCAAGCCTTGTGTTTCCATCAGCCCAGCTCTTTCTTACTCACTCCCTGGTCAGCTCCTATTAACTCCTCAGTCACTTCACTCCATAGTTACCCAGCCCCCTCTTGTCCATGGAGATTCTCAGCTATCCAGGTCAAGGTTGTCCCAAAGGTGCTTTTTTTTGTTCAGAGCTGAAGAAGCTTCTTCCAGGAGAAGCGAAACGTCTTCAAAGAAAAAACAGAAAGTCCAATTGCCTTCTTTAGTCCTCCGGAGGCTTCAGGGAACTTCAGGAGGTGTGTGTGGGGGGGGGGGGTTGTTTTTGCCTTCCCTGGGCTCCTATAAAGTCTGGGGAGGGCAAAAAATGGCTTTTAAAATGGCTGAATCAGCTGCCCAGCTGACGGGGCAACGCCTTGCGTGCCCTGCCAAATGGCTCTGCGTGCCACCTGTGGCACATGTGCCATAGGTTCGCCATCACTGGTATAGGGTTTCCTGGGGATTGGACTAGGAGACCTCCAAGGTCCTTTCCAACTCTGCTATTATATTGTAATAACTGGAGAAAAGTATCCCAAAGGTACTTTTTTCAGGAGGCAACTGGACTTTTTTGTTTTTTCTTTTGACGACATTTTGCTTCTCATCCAAGAACATTTTTCAGCTCTGACAGGATAATGGGGAATGGAAGGATTTATATTCCTTGCAGACAGCTGGTAATCTGTATCCCTTCAGGGCAGGGGTATCAAACTCATGGCCCACAGGCTGGATGCATCTCGCACTAGCCACTCCCACCCCCAGTTTAGTAAAAGGGGGGGGGGAGTCATGATATGTCATGTGACGATGCAAGTTTGACCCTGCTGTTTTAGAGGGTCATTGAAACACTTGGAGGTTTATCTGTGTCCTCAGGATCACCTGAATATTGCTCCTGGTTCCTGTGGTCTGCTATTTTTTCTCTGGAAATTGCAAACTACAGGAACCAGGAGCACTACTCAGGTGACCCTGAGGATACAGATAAACCTCCAGGTGTTTCAAAGAGCCTCTAAAACAGTGTTTCTCAAACTTGGTCACCTGAAGATGCGTGGACTTCAACTCCCAGAATCCCCCAGCCAGCAGAGCTGGCTGGGGAATTCTGGGAGTTGAAGTCCACGCATCTTCAGGTGGGCCAAGGTTGAGAAACACTGCTCTAAAAGGATGTAAATGACCAGCTGTCTGCAAGGAATATAAATCCTTCCATTCCCCACTATCCTATCAGAGATGAAGAAGCTTCTTGGATGAGAAATGAAACTTCAAAAGAAAAAAGAAAAAAGTCCAGTCGGCTCTTGAAAAAGCGCCTTTGGGGACAACCATGATCTGGATGACTGAGAATCTGTGCAGACTTCGAGGAAATTATATGACAAAGAGTTGTGAAAGCAACATTAGTTAATTTTGCCACTACGTGCAGTAGCATGACATGACAAATCCTCTTTCTGGAAAAGTCTCCATCAAAATTAGCAGAGAAATAGAAGTCTCATAATACAATTCGAAACTTGTTAGACATTACTTTGTGTCTTGCAGGGGGGGAAATTGCCATTGCAGACATTCCCTTTTTTACCTTGAAGCTGAAAGCTGTTCCTTTCCCCTAAAAAGTTGACAAATAAATACAAGCAAAGTCAGAAGTGTCACTCTGAATCGGTTATGGAACATCAAATGGCTGATAAAAGGAAGAAAATGCAAGCACATTACATATACTGGCATGGCCTTGTCTTTTAGAGATGTGTATTAGGAAAGGATGCCAAAGTCAAGAGCCAGTTGGGCGTAATGATAAATGCAGAAGGCTAGAAACTGAACGATCATACATTCTAATCTTATCTTAGGTGTACACCTTAGGTGAGTTTGGGCTAGTCTTGCCTGACCTCCTTTCCCTCACATCTCTCCAAATCTATATATGCCATGTATAAGAAAGAGATCTCAAGTTAAAATATATTTTTGAGATGTAGAAAAATATTTTCATGTTCTTCTACAAAATGAGAAGTTCTTTAAAAAAAAATAACCTACACAAATCTCAACTTTATTTCAACTAGGTGGAACCTCCTTGATTCTACTCACATTACTGGGCACCTGGGCTGACTCCACAACTTTGAGTCAGCAATGTTGGAAGAAATGTCCTTCTGGGTTCAGTTCCAAGTGGAGAGAAAGATGCTGAAAACATGGTGGCTGTTTGGAAAGATGGTTTTAATGACGGACAGGTTCGCATGCCTTGAAGATGTCGGGTGAAGAAAAAATTGGGAAGAGATGCTGGGAGTGCCTGAGTTTAGTACCCTCTCTGGGCTTGTGAATTTGAGCTTGTATTCTGATTGGTTGTCAGACTCCCATGGAGCCATGCAGGGGGAACTCTGTAGGCTGTCCTGAGTCCCAGGCTTTGTTGATCCTTGCTGGGGGATGTAATCTTCCCAGGTGCCATGAGGTGAGATGGGTAGAGGGCTAATTCTACATTTGTTGGATCTTGGATGAGTGCATTTGCCTAAGAGACCTAGCTATCTCTTCATCTCTTAAGTGCGGACTTGTTAAGTTCTTACCAAATGCAATAGCAGGATGTGGCAATGCAATTCTGTTAAGGATATCTCTGTTAGGAGACCAAAAATATGCAACGGAATGTAGCAAGAGATATGTTGCTAGGTATCCACACTCTCAGTCACATACACTGAAGGTAAAACAAGTAGACTTTTACTTGTGTTGGAAAAATAAAGTAAGATACACTTCTTCACAAACACGTGATAAGTAGTTCTGAATCATATACAGTCTATTACCAAACGTTAGCTTACAGTTGCTCAAGTCACGATTCACTTCGCTGATCCATAACTGACATACAGAGTTATCATCCCAAGGATCAGCAAACTAACAGTGATTCTGGCTCCCTCTTATGGCTGATTGAGGAAACAACAGCCAATCACATTTGTTAGATTTCGGGAACAGAGGGAGTCCAGACACAGGCTAGCAAACAAACAGGCTGTTTATTGGCAAGGGTAGCAGAGACGCGAAAGAACTATGTACAAAACAGAAGGAGTGTGGTAGACAGGGGCTCCCGCGTTTGACAGCTATTTATACGCGAGCTGTCAAACGGGGAGCCAATCAGGCCACGTCAGGATCTAGTTTCCCGCCAGCCGCGTCTGGGCCAATCAGACACGACTGGCAGTTACAGGCTGGCTACAGCCTGTTACCATGGTCCTTCCAGGCAGAGTGGAAGACTTGCGGCTGATCGTATGTCGAGACCAGTCGCACGTCGAGGACTCTACACACATCTCACTGTAGCAGTTAAAGTTACAGATACAAATTCCAATCATGGCTTATATATGTTGCCAACCCAACACTAGGGTTACATTCCTAACAGGTTCCTTGAGAGACCATATACAGGTAGTTAATTTAGTGACTTAGAAGTTATAACAACACTGCAAAAAAGTAACCTATGACCATTTTTCCCACTTAGCTCCTCACCCCCCCCAAGTCACATGATCAAAATTCAGCCACTTGGCACTGACTCATATTTATGATGGCTGCAGTGTCCTGGGCGGTTCATGTGAACTTCTTTTCTGACAAGCAAAGTCAACGGACAAGACAGATTTACTTAAACAACTATGTTACTAATTTAACAACTATAGTGTTTCACTTATGACTCTTCTATGGCAAGAAGAGTTGTAAACAGCGCTGCATAAGGGGTGGGTAATCATGTGAAGCTGCATTTGCGCATGTACAGGAGCTAGGTTGCGTGTGTGAAACTAGAGAGAGAGAGAGAGAGAGAGAGAGAGAGAGAGAGAGAGAGAGAGAGAGAGAGAGAGAGAGAGAGAGAGAGAGAGAGAACAATTTAGGGCTAGAAGGCTACTCAGAAATCATCTAGTCCAACCCCCTGCTGCAGCAGGAAACCTTACTTTGTCTGCATTTTTTTGGTGCCTCTAACAAAGAGGAAAATAGCCAGAACAGAGGAGAGGTTTACTAGGACAAGGCTGCCATGCAGATGAAGGCAGAGATAGTCCTTGACTTATGACTACAATTGAGCCCAAAATGTTGGTTGCTAAGCAAGAGCGTGGTTAAGTGAGCTTCACCACTTCTTACTCAATCCATGACATCTCCTGGTGAATAACATCAAGTTGGCCATGCCCACCCAGTCACATGACCACTAAGCCACATCCACAAAATAGGCCACACCCACAAAATAGATAGTAAAAAAATTGAAACCCACCCCTGATCCCTTCCTCCTGCTGCCACCATCACCCCCAGTGCTGCTGCTAGTCCATGAAGCCAGGAAGGCTGGGGACCACGGCTGTGGAAGATGCACACTTGGCAGGAGTTACAGGAGTTTTTCCATGGGGGAAGTTGGAATTAGTAACATGCATTCACTAAAACAAACTACGTTGAAAAAGTTTTGGAACTTTCCCAAATGACAAGGATGAGGACAGAGGAAGATAAAACGAAGCTGTCCTATTGGGTGGGTTGCTCCCAGTTCGCACCGGTACCCCAGAAGGGGTTCATCAGATTTACCGTACCTTTCAGCACCCCTTCATCCGGTGGGACAGTACTGGACTGCTCCCTCCCACCAGCCCCTCTCGCTTGCTCCCCCCGCCCACCTGGTCACTGCTTGATCTCTCTCTTCCCGCCTCACCATGCTTGCTCCCCCAGCGGGGTGCCTAAGCAAAGGAGGAGGCAGAGAGCTGGGCAGAGGAAGGGGGAAACCCTAGCAAGGGTTGCCTGCTGCCAACTTGACTCCATGCACAGCGGGCATGCAGAGGGTGCCATAAGGCAGGTTGATCAGGACAGCATGCTGCTGCAAGAAGCCACACTGCTACTCCTGGAGCTGCAGTGCCCCACTGGGTTTGGGGACTTCTGCTCCTTGTGCCGCACTTTGCAGCCGCCAGAGCCCTGCACTGATCTCCTTGGGGTGCTGGGCAACTTGATTCTGGGAATCCCTCCCCCCCCCGAATCAGGTTGCCCAACAGCACCCCAAAGAGGTCCGTGTATGGCTCCGGTGGCTGTAAAATGCGGCATGAGGGGCAGAAGTCCCTGAACTAGGGTTTCCCCCTTCCTCCACCCAGCTCTCTGCCTGGGAATGGACCGCGCTGCCAAGGACAGGCACCAGACAAGATGCCAGCAGCGCAGGGAGCCGGGCTGTGCATGGAGGAGCCGGCAGCCAATGGCGTCCTGAAGCAGCACCAGCTGGCATGTCCTGCAAGAAGAGCCTCAAATGGAAGAGCGGCAGCGCTGCGCCCTCCTCCTGTTTGAACACGCCACATGGGGGACGCTCCCTTGCTTTGACATCCACCTCATTTCCAATTGGGGGGATTTCTGTTCCTCTTCATGGATTCCCCCCAATTGGAAACGAGGGGGCTGTGAAAGACAAGGCAGCGCCCCTCGCATCGTTGTTCAAGCAGCAAAAGAAGGAACAGGGGAGGAGTTCCACGTGGGGCTTTTTAAACAGCCAAACTCCCCTCCTGTTAATTCTTCAGTTTGTACAAGCCGTGTGGGTCGCGCTTCCTTGTCCCGGCTGCCCTGTGTGGAAATGTGGAACTTTTCCAAAGCATGGAGTGACTCCGGAGCCCATCTGTGATCCCCCGTGGAAAACATTGACACGGGTGCACAGCCTGCACAATTGGAGAGTGGATATTCTCGGAGGGAAGCCAGAGTCAAGCGGGGGAGCTGGGTCCCTCGCCCTCAGAGGGTGGAGGGGCCAGTTGGAAGAGGGGCTTTGGTCCTGCTGCCTCTGGCGGAGGAAGCTTTACTGTCCCACAGTGAAGATTCTGTCCCTTGTCCCAGAGCCTTCATAACTTGTTCTTAATCGTCCAGGCTTGTGCAGAGGCTTCACTCTCTGGGTCTGTAATTGTACGGGGCATGCGCATGCCTCTCTTTTCCACAACGTGGGGCCAAGGGCGAAAGACAAGGAATGCGAGGGGGACCTCGTCCTTCTGAAGATGACCTGTCCCTGAAGAGGGCAGGTGTGGTGGCATCGGTCTTGGGATGTTCTGCGGAGCCCCTCAGGGAAAAATGCTGCTGCCACTTTTAACCATATACTGTATTTTGGTTCTATGACTGCAGAATGCTGCAAAAAACCATAAATACAGGCCAGTTGTTGAGTGTTTCAAATGTGATTGGAACACTCAACAAGGTGACCACAGTATGTGTGTGTGTCTGTTTCTGTGTCTGTTTGTGTGAGTGAGTGAGTGAAAGAGAGAGAGAGAGAGACAGACAGACAGAGGGAGGGAGGGAGGAGAGAGAGACAGACAGACAGACAGACAGACAGACACAGAGAGAGAATGACAGAGAGAGACACAGAGGGAGGGAGGGAGAGACAAAAAGCCAAAGAGAGAGAGAGAGAGACAGAGAGAGACAGAGACAGAGACAGAGAGAAACAAAAAGAGAATGAGAAAGAAAGGAAGAAAGGAAAGAAGAAAAAAGAAAGAAAAAGAAAGTGGGGGAGAGAGATGAAAGAAAGAAAGAAAAAGGGAGAGAGGGACAAAAGGAAGGAAGGAAGGAAGGAGAGAGAGAGAGAGAGAGAGAGAGGAAGGAAGGAAGGAAGGAAGGAGAACTTATGACCACAATTGTCAGGGTCCGCTTCTTCGAATACTCAAGAAAGACCACACTTAATCATACTTTAAAATGAATAAGGTTACTTTTACTGAATACAGAAGAACAGCGTACCAAGGTTAAGCAGGAAGTAACTAGTTTAGGCGCGAAGCGTATTTATTAAAGCTTAAGCCCACCCCAATAACCCAAACCCCTTCACAGCAGTGTCCAATGCATTTTCTTCCAACGCCATCATCAGAATGGAATGTGATACCGTTAGGTTAGAGATAACACCGGCCCGTACCATCTTCCACCAGCACTCATAGTTAACCCCGTAATCCCACCCTCCCCGTTTCCATGGCAGCCGAGCAGCAGCATAGCGAAGGCAAAGCGAAGGCTGACAACAATTGAGCCCAAAACTTTGGTTGCTAAGCAAGAGCGTTGTTAAGTAAGTGACCACATTTTCCAAGTTGGCCACACCCACCTGGCCACTCCCACAAAACACGCCACACCTACAGAATAGGTTCTAAAAAATTTAGAAACCCACCACTGTGTCCTATACTGGAAAAATTCCTGACTCATATGCCCCTTCAGTTTTAAAGTATTCATCCCAAATAATTTCATCCCTTTTACAGAAGGTGCCTTGCTTAGCCTCTTGACCGCTTCCCAAACAATCCCCGCCCCCATTAAAATCACTCTGCATGTTCTTTGTCTCTTTAAATCTTATCAGTGCTTGTTCTCTTCAGTCACATTATCCTGTTCCATACTTCCTATTATAGTAACTCCACATACAGGTAGTCCTTGAGTTACGACCACAATTGAGCCCAGAATTTATGTTTTTAAGTCCAACATTTGTTAAGTGAGCTTGCCCCATTTTACGACTTTTCTTGCCACGTTTGTTAAATGAATCATTGCATTTATTAAGTTAGTAACGTGGTAAGAAAGAAGTGAATCCGGATTCCCCATTGACTTTGCTTGTCAGAAGGTTGCAAAAGATGATCCCATGGGCTCCGGACACTGCAACCGTCATAAATATGAACCGCTTGCCAAGCATCTGAATTTTGATCATGTGACCGTGGGGATGATGCAACTGTCGCAAGGGTTAAAAATTGTCGCAAGTCACTTTTTTCAGTGCTGTGGTAACTCTGAATGGTCACTAAATGAACTGTGGTAAGTCGAGGACTACTTGTACTTCTGTGGCATCTGCAACATAGTCCTTTTTATTGTTCCAAACAATTCTCACATCCTTTTTCTTCTAATTTCTAAGTGTTAAAGAGTTTAGAGTTTTAGAGTTTTAGTTGATTTATATCCCGCCCTTCTCCAAAAGGACCCAGGGCGGCGCACAGGAATTAAAAATAACATATAAATAATACAAAATACAAAATTTAAAAACCTATTAAATATCCAAACCTGCGCTAAAACCAATTAAAATTAAAGTTCTTGGGTGATTTTGGAAGTTACTTTTTTTCATCTTAAGGGCGGTTGAAGGAGGATAGAATAAAAATGCAGGAAGGGGAACATTGGTTGCTATTATTCCTGTTGTCATTTGAAATACATAAACCATGCTCTGACAAAACAAACATATTGGAAGGTAACTCTGTACTGATGTGGAAAACAGCCATTTTTTCACAAGCGCACTATAAGGCATCTTTTCTATGGAGATCAGTATATATCCGTGACGGCGAACCTATGGCACGAGTGCCACAGGTGGTACGCGGAGCCATTTGTTAGGGCACGTGAGGCGTTGCCCTGTCAGCTCCAGCATTTATTTATTTATTTATTATTTAAATTTATAGACCGCCCCCTCTCCCCCATGGGGACTAGGGGCGGTGCACAGGAAATTAAAATCTAATAAATAACAATATACAACATACAAAATATTAAAACCGAATTAAATTACCCCTTTGCTAAAACAATATTTAAAATCTCTAAAAAACCTTAACAATACCCTTAAAATTCAAATTAAAACAAATTTATTTTTATTACGGCTAGGTATAAGAGTTAAGCCAGGCCGGCCTGCTGAAATAAGTGAGTTTTTAACTTCTGGCGGAAGGAGCGGAGGTCCATCGTTGTTCTAATTTCGGGGGTAGGTCGTTCCAGAGGGTTGGGCCCACTACAGAGAAGGCCCTTCCCCTGGGCGTCGCCCGCTGGCATTGCCTAGTGGACGGCACCCGGAGAAGTCACTCTCTGTGCGAGCTAATCGGCCGAAGGGATGTATGCATGCGCGTGCTGGCCAGCTAACTTCAGCCTTCATTTTCAGTCGTTTTTCGCCCTCTGGAGGCTTCCTTGGAGTCGTGCGCATAAAATTATGAATGTGGGCACTCCCGCGCATGACCCCCCTGCTCTCCCCTGCTTTTGGCACATGATGGAAAAAAGGTTAGCCAACACTGGTGTATATGTTCTGACCTAGAGGACACAAGCTCATTTGATTAATAAACCACCCAAAATGTGAAAATAAGGAACTTAGTAAAAATATTATCATATAATATAATGAAATAAAACATTGATATGGTGGGAATATTCATCCCCGCCCTTTCCAAGCTTACTCTCCTGCCTCATTATGATTGAGTGGGGCTTCTTCCTTGGAGGATGAAGAAGGAATTTCAGGAGTATGTGCCAGCTAGATGTGAAATCAAAGGAAGATATTCCCATCAGGGTGTGAAATCAAAGGTACACAGAAAGAGTACAGATTGTAGATTAGAATGTCAACACTCAAGATAGTCTAGAACCATGGTGGGATTCAGCCGGTCCAGTCCTGTCCAGGCAAACCGTTAGTAAAAATTCTGGGTGGCCCTGCCTACCCTGCCCACTTGCCCTGCCCCAGAGAGAGACAGAGAGAAGCACCTAGGTTGAATGCTGTTTCACTCTGCTGCCCGCAGCACTTTTCAAATGAGACTTAGAGGAAAGTACGGCTCATGGCTGCTACATTTTGCTGTGCTGCACAAAGCGCTTTCCCAGCTCTGCTTTTCTCTAAGCCTCATCCAGAAAAGCGCTGTTCAGAGAGAAGCACTGAGGTTGAATGCTGTTTCCCTCTGCCCCCTGCAAAACTTTAATTTTGCTGTGCTACACAAGATGTTTTCCCACCTCCCAGAGCACTGCTTCTGCTGCTCTGGAGCTCTCGTTCTGCCGCTGTTGCTGCCGCCATTCTAGAACTCACCATCAGTAAGTTCTTGCTTTGCTCCCTGGAAAGAGTTCCATCATGAAAGGCTGTCTTGGTGTGTGTGTGTGTGTGTGTGTGTCTGAGAGAGAGAGAGAGAGAGAGAGAGAGAGAGAGAGAGAGAGAGAGAGAGAGAGAGAGAGAGAGAGAGAGAGAGAGAGAGAGAGAGAGAGAGAGAGAGAGAGAGATGGTATTCAGCTGGTTCTAGCAAACTTGAGGTAGCAACGGAAGATACAGAGGTCTAGGGCTGGCCTAGCCTGAAACATTGGTCAAGTAAACTTTGGTCAAGAAGTAAGATTGCAAGCTATGCTCAATATACTGCTTTACTTGCAAAAAGGTCCTGCCCCAGACAGCATTCTGTTTGCTGGGTTGCTCCCACGATCTTTTCCCAGCAACTTCCCCATTTATCTCCTTGCTAGCCACAAATAGCCTCTGAATGCATATATCTTGTCGACATAAGCAAACTGTGTCAACTGGTAGGTTTTTGAGTCCCCCAACTCCATATTTGGGCAGATGTAGGAGAACGGGAATGTCTATGTCAGGGGTCCCCAACCTTTTTTTTACCAGGGACCGGTTTCATTTTAAAGAAAATTCTGCGGACCGGCTGAGTGGCTCAGCAGTCATGTGACTGGGTGGGCGTGGCCAACTTGGAAAATGTGAAACTCACTTAACAATGATCTTGGTGAGCAATGAAACTTTTGACCTCAACTGTGGTCATAAGTTCTTTCTTTCTTTCTTTCTTTCTCTTTTTCTTTCTTTCTCTCTCTCTCTCTCTTTCTTTCTCTTTCTTTGTCTCTGTCTCTCTTTCTTTCTCTCACTATTTCTTTCTTTCTCTCTTTCTCTCTCTTTCCCTTTCTCTTTATTTCTTTCTCTTTCTTTCTTGTTCTCTTTCCCTCTTTCTCTCTTTTTCTTTCTCTCTCTTTCTCTCTTTCTGTATCTTTTTCTGTCTCTTTCTTTCCTTTCTGTCTCTTTCTCTCTGTCTGTCTTTCTCTCTCTCCCACTTTCTTTTTCTTTCTTTCTCTTTCTTTCTCTGTCTCTCTCTTTCATCCGCCCATCTCTGTCACTCTGTGTGTGTGTGTGTGCATGTGTCTGTCTGTCTTGCTCAATCACTCATTCTGTGTCTCTGTCTATCTTTCTCTCCCTCCCTCCCTCTCTCTGTCTCTCTATGTATGTCTGTCGTCGTCGTCGTCATTCCCCCAACCTCCTCAGCCCGTCCGCCGTGGTTGGTCACTCATTCGCTCGGTCAGGCTCCGTGGCTGGGTAGGAGCCGGGCTGCAGGGCTGGAGAGGAGGAGGAGGGAGGAGGGGGCAGCCCATTGGGCAGAGCGCGCGGGAGAACGCAGGAGGATGGTGGGGGCTCTTCCTCCACCCTCGTCGATGGAGGGACTCCTGTGCGCCACCGGAGCAACCTTCCCTACGGCCGCCAGCTCCCTCCCCCGCCCGCGGAGCCTCCGCAGCCCCTGGAAGAAAACGAGTGGCCGGCATGCCAGCAGGGGAGGGAATCGGTGACCGGTCCGGTGGCACCCAGGAATCCCTCCGTCGATGAGGGTGGAGGAAGAGCCACACTCCAACAGCGCGAACAGCTGCGCCTGCGTTCTCCCGTGCGCTCTGCTCAGGGGGCTGCCCCCTCCTCCCTCCTCCTCCTCTCCAGCCCTGCGGCCCGGCTCCCACCCAGCCACGGACCGGCACCGGTTCGTGGCCCGGAGGTTGGGGACCCCTGGTCTACGTCACCGAGGGTATAAGAGACAATCCTTGTCAATATTTGGGGGTTCAGACATGTTTGTATGGGCTGCGGGCCCATCTCTGAATCTGTGCACAATAAACTCTTTGCTGCTTTGAAGAGCTTGTCTGTGTCTTGGCTTTCCTACAACAAACTGGTAGTAGAATTTTTAAGTACTTCAGAGAACTGGCAAATACCACCTCTGACTGACCCCTGATTGGGAGGAAATGGGGATTTTGCAGTAACCTTCCCCAGTCATGCCCAAGCCATGCCCACCAAGCCATGCCACACCCACCAAGCTACGCCCACAGAACTGGTAGTAAAAATGTTTGAATCCCATCACTGATGTGTGTGAGAGAGAGCAGGAAGGGAGGGAGAGAGAGGGAGAGGCTAAAGTTATGGAATTGTATTGGAAAGCTTCTTAGCAAGGTCTGTTCATAAATGAGATTATTCCATGCTGTTGCCATTACAGTGATGCCAGATCTATTTTATGTGATTCAAAGCTGTGAATATAAATCCTTACATACCCAGTAAGAGTCTCAATCCTAGAAATGGATTTTAGAGGTTCCTCTCTCTTGCTATGACCATATCTGAAAATGAAATGGCTTCAATAAAGGACAATATTTGTACCTCCGGGTTGAAATGAGGGGTCCTTGGTACTCTCTGAGTTTGGTTGCAAACATTTCATGAACATTAGTAGGTAATATCATCAGTGCACAGTGAAATGTCTGCAAGAAAACAACCAAGCTCAGAGAGTATCAAGGATCCCTCAATGGATCCTTGGGGATTTAGTCATCACTCCCTTGTCATGGACAGATCACGCTCTCCTCCGGCTGGACTTTCCAATCGCTTCACCTCACCGCGGGGAGGTGGAACCGGATACTCCTATATGGTTCCGCCCCAGGCTTCTAATGGACCTGGAAAGGTTCCAGAGGGAGCTTGGGCCAATTCCTGTGACCCTGCCCCGCGACTCGACTGAGGACCTAGTGGCCGCATGGTTAAGTGCGGCCGCGGGGGCCTTGGACCGAGTCGCGCCCTTGCGGCCTCTCTTGCGGCGACGAATCACCCAGGCTCCCTGGTTTACTGAGGAGCTTCGGGGGATGAAATGCCACAAGAGACGCCTAGAGAGCAGATGGAGATCCTCTCGCTCCGAAGCCGACCGAACACTAGTGAGAACCCATATTAGGGCTTACTTAGTGGCGATAAGGGTGGCCAAACGTGAGTATTGTGCCACCCTAATTGCATCCGCAGATAACCACCCTGCCGCCCTGTTTGGGGTGACCCGCTCCCTCCTTCACCAGAGGCTGCGGGAAGCCCCTCTACAAGGGCAAGCAGAGGAATTTGGGATTTATCTGCAGGAGAAAATCACTCGGATTCGGAATGAGCTACCCTCCATCGACAGTGGTCCTGTGGGACTGTCCGAGACTAGTCTTGAGGTTCCATCTTGGGAGGAGTTTGACTTTGTTACCACCGAGGATATGGACAGGCTGTCAAGGAAACTTAGGGCGACCACATGTTTATTGGACCCGTGTCCCTCCTGGCTTGTACTGGCATCCTGGGAGACGACACGAGGCTGGCTCCAGGGCATTGTCAACGCATCTTTGAGTGAGGGGTCCTTACCTGCCATCTTGAAAGAGGCGGTAGTGAGGCCCCTCCTCAAGAAGCCGTCCCTGGACCCAGCTTTATTAGAGAACTATCATCTGGTCTCCAACCTTCACTTTCTGGTGAAGGTTGTTGAGAGTGTGGTAGCCCAACAGTTTCCGCGACACCTGGAGGAAGTTGATTATCTAGACCCGTGCCAGTCTGGCTTCCGACCCGGTCACAGTACCGAGACGGCATTGGTCGCGTTGGTTGATGATCTCTGGAGGGCGCGGGATAGAGGTTCTTCCTCTATCCTAGTCCTGTTAGATCTCTCGGCGGCTTTTGATACCATCGACCATGGTATCCTATTGCACCGACTGGGGGGTTGGGGCTGGGAGGCACCGTTTTGCGGTGGTTCTCGTCCTACCTCTCTGGTCGGTCGCAATATGTGTTGACGGGAGGGCAGAGGTCGACCTCGAGACCCCTCTTATGTGGGGTTCCTCAGGGGTCGGTCCTCTCGCCCCTCCTGTTTAACACATATATGAAGCCGCTGGGTGAGATCATCCGTGGTTTTGGGGTGGAGTACCATCTGTACACTGACGACACTCAGCTGTACATATCCACCCCGGACCACCCCAACGATGCCGCCGAAGTGCTGTCCCGGTGTTTGGAAGCCGTACGGATCTGGATGGGTGGCAACAAACTCAAGCTCAACCCTGCCAAGACTGAGTGGCTGTGGTTTCCGGCACCCCGGTTCAGCCAGATTACTCCAACTCTGGCCATTGGGGGCGAAACACTGGCCCCCGTGGAGAGGGCGCGCAATTTGGGTGTCCTCCTGGATTCCCGGCTGTCCTTGGAGGACCATGTGGCGGCCGTGGCCAGGGGGGCGTTTCATCAGGTACGCCTGATGCGCCAATTGCGCCCCTTACTGGACCGGGCTGCCCTTCGCACAGTCACTCAAGCTCTCGTGACGTCCCATCTCGACTACTGTAATGCTCTCTACATGGGGCTTCCCTTGAGGTGCACTCGAAAGCTACAGCTAGTCCAAAACGCAGCCGCGCGGGTAATTACGGGAGCCACCAGAAGCTCCCATATAACACCAATCCTGCGCGAGCTGCATTGGCTTCCTGTGGTCTTTTGGGTGCGCTTCAAGGTTCTGACGACCATCTTTAAAGCGCTCCATGGCTCGGGGCCTAGTTATATGCGAGACCGTCTCCTGCCCCATACACCCCTTAGACCGATACGCTCCCACAGAGAGGGCCTTCTCAGGGTGCCGTCGGCCGGACAATGCCGACTGGCGACACCCAGGGGAAGAGCCTTCTCTGTGGCGGGCCCTGCCCTTTGGAACGACCTACCCCCTGAACTCCGGACCATCACCGACCTCCGCCTCTTCCGCCAATGTCTAAAGACATACTTTTTTCATCAAGCCGGCCTAGCCTAACCTCCCATGGGGACTTTTAGAAAAGTTTTAAATTGGATTTTTAATAATTGGTTTTAGCATAGGATCGGGATTATTTAATATATATTTTAAATTATTTATCTATTTTCTATTTTGTATATCTTTTAAATCTCCTGTGCGCCGCCCTGGGTCCTCTGTGGAGAAGGGCGGGATATAAATGTAATAAAATAAAAAAATAAAAAAAGTAATGAAATGGCTCTCCTTCCTCATTATGTAGAACATTAAATTTTCTGGTTTAAAGCCCTCCTCCTCCAGGTTTTCCAGTCTAGATCTTTCCAAACAGCCCTCAATGAAATTGAGTTTGATACCCCTGCTTTAGACCTTTGGTCTGGAAGATGCCTCCTGAGAATAATGTGGACAGTCAAGAAAACAAATGGATCATGAAGTAAATCATACCAGAGTTCTCACTCAAGGTACAAATGATCAGCTCAAATTATCCTACTTCAAACACATTATGTGAAGACCCAGCTTTGATGTGAAGGACACAGTGCTGGAAAAAGTCAAAGAGAAGAGGACAATCAGCAGAAAGACAGATGGACCAGACACAGGCACCATTGAAAGAGCTAAAAGACCAAGTTAGGAATAGATCATCATGGAGAAAAATCTGAATGATCCCTTAGAGGCCACAAGGGAACTCTTCAGTTGATGGCATCACCTCAGTGGGAATATGACCTTAAAAATAAATCAAATCTAACATGAGAGGGTAAACATGTTGACACTTAAAAAAAAAAACTGTGTTGTTTGACAATATTTTTGCACCTCCTTTTATGCATATAGAAGATGTTTTAAATAAAGATAACACATTGATAACTTGAACAGACTAGCCTTTTTATTTCCATTATCTGTTTTATTTTCCCATTTATTTATCACCAGGAACTCTTTCACTTGGCATCTTGCTCAGTAGCTGTTGAGCACACCCTTAAAATTCAGTGTATCCAGTTTTAACTGACATTTTCTATTTCCTCCCTCTCCCTTTCCTTCTCCAGGACATGGATAAATACACCTGGAAACATCAACCTACCTACCTACCTTCTCCCCCCCTCCCTCCCCCCCTCTCCTTATTGGGCTTCAACCCTAATAGCTTGAGTTTATATCTTTGGCCTGTAAAACTTTGTATAGGGTAATATTTATACGGGGTAATATTGTTTCTAATGTTTGTACTGTAGGGCAGGGATGTCAAACTCAAGGCCTTGGGCCAGATCCATCCCACAGGATGCTTAGATCTGGCCCTCAGGGCTGCCCTGGAAACAGCATAGGAGCGTCACGCAGTGCCTCTGGCAGTGAAAATGGAGCTCATGAGGACAGTGGGCAGCTCTCCTGCAGAGGGTTGTGGGAGGCAATTGCAGATGAAAATGGAGCTTGGGAGCCCATTTTCTCTGGCAGAGCACTCAGGCAACCACAGTGACACGAGTGATGTTGAGCTGGCCATGCCCCCCCCCAGCCCCTCCCGAAGTCAAACACAACCCTGATGCGGCCCTCAGTGAAATTGAGTTTGACACCCCTGCTGTAGGGCAATCTGAACATTTAAATATATCACGACCAATACAACAAAATGAACTAGACAATTATCTGTAAGAGACAAAACGTTTTGTAATAGTGTTTATGTGTTTTCTCCAGATCACTAACCAATCATTCCCTCTACTGCTTCATTTCCTTTCTACTCTTTGTTCCTGATTTCCCTGATGCTACTGATATGTATGCCTTATATTGATGTGAAATGCATGCAGAAAGCGGATAGACCAGTGTGATTGGGCTTATTCACAAGATATGACTATCAGAGCAAAACTGTGCAAGCCACCTAGCAAGATTTTTTGTTTATTGCATGGATTGCTTCACTTCCTAATGACTTGTGGAGAACTTTCAAAGAAAATCATTATCAGTACATAATGTCTGTTTAGCTTGAATACGTAAATTTTATGTTCTCTGACTGATATGAATACTATCAATACTAGCATTATACTAGCATTATAAATATTACTAAGAACCTGAAGGGCTAGAAAGACCAGGAAGCTCTAATCTTGCCTTAAGCATGGAAACTAGCTGGGTGACCTTAGCAATTCCTCTCTGAAAAGTGAATATCTTTCTAATCAGAGCACATTCAAGTAAGCATAAAGGTAAAGCATATGTGCTAGTTGTTTCTGACTCCAAGGTGGTTCCGCCCCAGGCGCCTGATGGACCCTGAGAGGTTCCAGACGGAGCTTGGGCCATTACCTGTGACCCTGACCCACGCCCCAATGGAGGATCTAGTGGCCACATGGAGTACTGCGGCCACGGGGGCCTTGGATCGGGTCGCGCCGTTGCGGCCTCTCTTGCAGCGGAGAGCCACCCGGGCTCCTTGGTTCACCGAGGAGCTAAGGGTGATGAAACGCCACAAGAGACGCCTAGAGAGGAGATGGAGATCCACACGGTCTGAATCTGACCGAACACAGGGGGGGGGGTGCTCATTTGAGGACTTACCTTGTGACGATGAGAGTGGCCAAGCGTCATCACTGTGCCACTCTTATCGCATCCGCAGAGAACCGCCTGCCACCCTGTTTGGGGTGACCCGCTCTCTCCTTCAACAGAGGCAGCTGGAAGCCCCTTTGCAGGGTCGAGCAGAGGAATTTGGAGTTTATCTGCAGGATAAAATCGCTCAGATTCGGAGTGAGTTGATCTCCACCGAAGGTGGTCTAGAGGGATCGTCGGAGGCCGGTCTTGAGATACCACTTTGGAAGGAATTTGACTCTGTTGCTTCCGAAGATATGGACAGGCTACGTGGGCGATGGAGAGCCACCACATGTTTATTGGACCCGTGTCCCTCCTGGCTTGTACTGGCATCCTGGGAGGTTACACGAGGCTGGCTCCAGGAATTAGTGAACGCTTCTTTGAGTGAGGGGTTCTTGCCTACCATCCTTAAAGAGGCGGTGGTGAGACCTCTCCTCAAGAAGCCTTCCCTGGACCCAGCACTGTTAGTAAATTATCGTCCGGTCTCCAACCTTCACTTTTTGGCGAAGGTTGTAGAGAGTGTGGTGGCACAACAGTTTCCCCGTCACCTGGAAGAAATTGATTATCTGGACCCGCGCCAGTCTGGCTTCCAGCCCGGGCACAGCACTGAGACGGCATTGGTCGCATTGGTGGATGATCTCTGGAGGGCCAGAGATGGGGGCTGTTCCTCCATCCTGGTCCTTTTAGATCTCTCGGCGGCTTTCGATACCATCGACCATGGTATCCTATTGCATCGTCTGGAGGGGTTGGGGGTGAGGGGCACCATTCTGCAGTGGTTCTCCTCCTACCTCTCCGGCCGATCGCAATTTGTGTTGGCAGGAGGGCAGAGGTCGACCTCGAGACCCCTCACCTGTGGGGTGCCTCAGGGGTCGGTCCTCTTGCCGCTCCTGTTCAACACATATATGAAGCCGCTGGGTGAGATCATCCGTGGTTTTGGGGTAGAGTACCATCTCTACGCTGACAATACGCAGCTGTACATTTCTACCCCAAACCACCCCAGCAATGCCGTCGAAGTGATGTCCCGATGTCTGGAAGCCGTACGGATCTGGATGGGAAGCAACAGACTCAGACTCAACCCAACCAAAACTGAGTGGCTGTGGTTTCTGGTGTCCCGGTACAACCAGTTGACTCCATCACTGGCCATAGGGGGTGAACATCTAGCCCCCGTGGATCGGACACGCAACTTAGGCGTCCTCCTGGATACCCGGCTGTCTATGCAAGACCATGTGATGGCCGTGGCCAGGGGGGCGTTCCGGTATGCCTGGTGCGGCAGTTGCATCCCCTATTGGACTGGGACGCCCTTCGCACAGTCACCCATGCGCTTGTGACATCCCGGCTAGACTACTGCAATGCTCTCTACATGGGGCTCCCCTTGGGGTGCACCCGAAGACTACAGCTAGTCCAGAATGCGGCCGCGCAGGCGATCTTGGGAGCGTCTAGGTACTCCCATGTAACACCGCTCCTGCGTGAGCTGCACTGGCTGCCTGTGGTCTTTCGGGTGCGCTTCAAGGTGTTGATTACCATCTTTAAAGCACTCCATAGCACGGGACCTAGCTATCTGCGGAATCGCATCCTACCCCATACATCCCTCCAGCCGATTCGCTCCCACAGAGAGGGATTTCTCCGGGTGCCGTCCGCTAGGCAATGCCAGCGGGCGACGCCCAGGGGAAGGGCCTTCTCTGTGGTGGGCCCAACCCTCTGGAACAACCTACCCCCCGATCTCAGAACAACTATGGACCTCCGCGCCTTCCGCCAGAAGATAAAGACCCATTTGTTCCATCAGGCCGGTCTGGCATAATTTATTTTACCTAGCCTATAGTCTGTACCTTAAATTGTTTTAATTGGGTTTTAAATGGGGTTGAGTTTTAATTATTTTAAATTTTTAGCGCAGGGATAATTTATTTAATTCGGTTTTAATTATTTATGATTGTGATATTCATATGTTTTAATTTCCTGTGCACCGCCCCGGGTCCCTTTGGGGAGAGGGAGCGGCTATATAAGTCTAAATAATAAATAAATAAAATAAAATTTCAAAGCCGAAGAGCCAGTGCTGTCCGAAAACGTCTCCGTGGTCATGTGGCTGGCATGGCTAAACTTTGAAGGCACATGGAGTGCTGCTATCTTCCCACCAAAGATGGTTCCTATTTTCTACTTGCATTTTTACATGCTTTCAAGCTGCTAGGTTCGCAGAAGCTGGGACATGTAACAGGAGCTCACTCCGTTTCATGGCACTAGGGATTTGAACCGCCAAACTTGACCGACAAGCTCAGTGTCTTAGCCACTGAGCCACTGCTTTCCTTTTTTCAAGTAACCATATATAATAGTTAATATTCATATTCACCATTCAATTCTGATTAACTTTGATAGCTAACTCACAATACTATCATTGACTTCTTTTGCCTCCAGTAATTGTTAAATAATTATAATTAAGTATCTTTAGGGCTTATTCCAATGTATATTGTTTAAAAGGGTATATGTGTCACATATGTTACTTAGAATGATGGTAGAGGGACTGTGATCTGAAAGATTATTTCTCGCTTTTCTTCCAAAATGGAAATTGCAAGGCAAAAGTTAGAGGCTATCTTGTCCATACACTTATGGAAACACCGTGAATGAAAAATGTTAATGTCTATTTCTAACAATCAAAGTCTGGTTCTTTTTTCACATCCATGATTAACTCTGCAACTCTTAAGGTACTGATTCATAATTAAGTCTTGTCTACATCGGTGGACCTTAAATATGGAAATGAATGCAATGGAAAAAACCTCACCCCCAGTTGGACTTGATAAGTATTTGCAAGTGTACATGCCGGCCTTTGCATGTAGAAAAGCCTAATATATAAGATCATAATTTTGTATGGCTAATTACAGACACACAAAAGTGTAAGTTTACAATTTGTGTGTTCTTTATCAGCATGATCAATTCCGATCAATGTGGCCCCAAACTCCTAGGATTCTGTCACTCACAAAAGGTTAGGTCTTTTAATAAAATGTATTAAACAGTTTAACCCAATGCCAAATTTATATTTGTAGCTTGCTTTGAGGTCTTTTGGCCATAAACAAAATTGAATTGAATAAAATGTGTTTGTTGGAAAAAGGTGCTACCAGAATCATAGGTTTTTGGCCATCATAGGCCAACATGTTTATCAATAGAAAATGATGTAGATCAGAAGTCTCTCAACTTTGGAATTAAGGTTCTCTGAACTTGGTTGTTCGCTTTCAGATATTTCATTACTAGACTAGGTAAAATCTTCAATCTTAGAAGGGAGTGGAGTTTGCTTTCTGTTTATGTAAAGTAGCTTGCCCTCTCAATGTTGGTGAGGGTATTGTTTTCTCTTAGCTGCTGTTTACTACTTGACTGTTTGTCTGAGTTGGTAGTTCTTTGATTGGGGTATTGTTTATTGGTTGATTGTATATCTGGTGGTAAATCCTGATGTTAATCCCTGCCTGTCTGGATGTTGTTTGCTGATGAACACAAGTCTACCGTGTTTCCCTGAAAATAAGACAGGGTCTTATTTTCTTTTGACGCTCCAAATAAGGACTTGGCCTTATTTTTGGGGAGGTCTTATTATTTTTGAGGTGAAGATCACCTCATAGCTGCTGCTTGTTGCAATATTTTTTGGGAAGGCTTATTTTAGCACATCTGCTCAAAAGCCCAATAGGACTTACTATCCAGAGAGGTCTTATTTTTAAAGAAATAGGATATTGAAAAATCACCCATGCTAAGGAAGTGCTCCATTATCGAAGTAATAACAACTCAACTTCCCACAAGAGGAGTTGTGTAAGAACAGAACTGAGACGAGTACACATGCATTGCAGCAACCAGAAAAACCAGAACACCAGAAAAAGAAAGTAGACCACCTATACATCTTCCAACAACATGGATTTCCATGCAATTTTATCTAAAAGCCTGATCATTCAATCCACTACACACAAATCAAGACAAGCTACAAAAAGGGACAACGCTGACATACTTCAAAAATATTTCAGAAACAACCAACAGTCTATTATAACCATGTAGTATCATCATAACACGCAAACAAAAAAAGACATTGAAAACATCTTAATGTAAAACAAAAGACCAGGTAGCCAACCGGTAGTGGTATTTTGGCCTGGGTCACTGAACTGCCAGCGACCTAGTCTGGCCACGCCCCTGAACCGGTTTCTTGGTCGCTGCTGCCGTTGCTGGCATGTTGTTTAGTAGTGTGCGCTTGTGTGTAGTTCACGTAAATTGTTCTGCGCATGCGAAGCGCGCACAAAGCGAACGGGTAATAAAACCGGGAGCAACCCAACTTTGAACAGAGTGTAACAATTCTAATAGCCACTATGTAAGAGAGGCAGGTAGAAGACTAGCAAAGCACATCCATGAAAACTGGGATGCATTAACTTGGATTTATGCACTAAGCAGGAGGCTGGATTCACACATAAGGTATTTTCCAATTCTACACTACAAAACAGCAAGACAGAGAATAGTTTTCTTTTTCCAAGTGTAACCGATTGCTCCAGGCTGTATATTTAATTTGTGAAAGTGTGACATCTAGTGGTAAGTCTAAATCAGACCATAACTAATGTAGCTTTATCCTACAATTTTCTATACTACAAAACATTAGCCAGCTACAATGAATGGAGGATGTACGATGAAAGTGATAGTGCATATTTATGCTGGCAGTTTTTATTATGACAGAAGGGCTGTGTTCAGTGAAGTGTCACATATAAGGAAAAGTTCTATGTTGTGTAAAGCACCACCTTTGAGTAGTCTGGGGCCAATTATCTCTCATTTTACGCTGATTTACTTGCCATTACTAAAATCTGTCTGTTATATACTGATAGCCAAATGGTAGGTTCCACTAAGGTCCTCCGATCTGGTGGGAAAATACTCCGAGCCGATTGGCTGAGCCATTTGATAGCTGCCTATAAAAGGACTAGCTGTCAAACGGCCCAATCCTGGATTTGTAAATAGTTGTCTAATTAACAACTATTTACAAATAGTTTGGGGTACGAACTTAGTAGTACAGGTTGTAGGCTTATCTTCTCAGAGATCATGCCAGTATACAAGGAACAAAAAGGAAAGGGCCAGCGCATAGCAGAGTTTAATGTGTGGCTAAAGGAGTGGTGTAAAAAGGAAGGCTTTGGTCTTATTAGTCATGATGCCTGCAGCTGGTCCAATGATAAACTGTACAAAAGAGATGGTTTGCACCCATCCAAGAAAGGGACTGAGTTACTTGGCACTAAATTCACAGATTTCCTGGCTAAACATTTAAACTGAATAGTGGGGACAGAGAATCAATAGATAAAGAATATTTCTGTCCCCAGCAAACTAAAATTCATAGGGTTATCAGTGCATGTAACATAGATATTGGTGCGGGTAATATTACCAACACTGCTGTCAAGCAAAACCAAACAATTAACAGTGAGTGCCATACCATGTACATGAACCATACAAGTGGCAAAGAAATAGGGGCAAAGAGAACCATAGTCAGGCATAACACAGGTTTCGTAGACAGAAAACACAGGGTCAATCAAAATGGACTCAAATGTCTATACACCAATGCACAGAGTATGAGGAATAAACAGGGTGAATTAGAAATTCAAGTAAATGAGGGCAGATACGATATTGTTGCCATTACAGAAACTTGGTGGGATGAAACCCACAAATGGAACATACAGCTAGAAGGATTTAAATTATTTAAAAGAAATAGACAAAATAAAAGAGGAGGTGGAGTTGCACTATATATAAGAAATAATTACATCTCTACAGAAATAGAGCACAACAATGATGAGAACTATCTTGAATGTATTTGGGTCAATATTAAAGGATGGGGGGGGGGGAATGATATTGTCATAGGTCTATACTACAGGCCACCCAACCAAGCAGAGGAAGTGGATGTACTTTTTGCTAACCAGCTAACTAAGGTATGTAGGAAGCACACTGCAATAGTAATGGGAGATTTTAACTACCCTGACATCAATTGGGAAACAAACTCTGCACCAAGTGGAAGATCCAACAGGTTCCTAAGAAACCTAGCAGACAACTTTGTTTCCCAAAAGGTAGAGAAGGGAACAAGGGGATCAGCAATATTGGACTTAATTCTCACTAACAGAGAGGAAATGATAGAAGGTGTAGAAGCTACAGGAACTTTGGGGGCAAGCGATCATGAAATACTGGAATTCAACATTATGCAAACAAAAGTAGTTGAACAAAGTCAAACTAGAGTCTTAGACTTCAAGAGAGCTAATTTCAATAAACTCAGAGAGAGCTTGGGAAGGATTCCATGGATGAGAATCCTCAAGGGGAAAACAACTCAGGAAGCTTGGGAAATTTTGAAAAATGAGATTATAAAAGCCCAGTCCAGCGCAATACCAATGAAGAAGAAAAATAACAGTTCCCAAAAGAAACCAGCATGGCTGCATAAAGAACTCTCTGACAAATTGAAAGACAAAAAGGATAAATATAAAAAGTGGAAAAAGGGGGACATAACCAAGGCAAAATATCAGCAAATAGCCCGAGCCTGTAAAGATGAAGTGAGGAAAGCTAAGGCTCGCAATGAAGAAAGGCTTGCCAAAAAAGTAAAAAATAACAAAAAAAGCTTCTTCCAAAATGTTAAAAATAAGAAAAAGGTTAAGGAAACAATTGGTCCACTGCTGGGAGAAAATGGCAAGAAGATGATAAGCAACAGGGAGAAAGCAGAACTATTTAACTTTTTTTTTGCATCTGTCTTTACACAAAGGGATAAAACAGTCCAACCAATCAAAAACAGCACCACAAATAGTTTGATGAAGAGAAGGACCAGGGGAGACATGATAGCAGTGTTCCGATATCTCAGAGGGTGCCACAAAGAAGAGGGAGTCAAACTTTTCTCCAAGGCACCTGGGGGCAGGACAAGGAGCAATGGGTGGAAACTAACCAAGGAGAGAAGCAACTTAGAACTAAGGAGAAATTTCCTAACAGTAAGAACAGTTAACCTCTGGAACAGCTTGCCTCCAGCAGTTGTGAATGCCCCAACCCTGGAAGTCTTTAAAAAGATGTTAGACAGCCATTTGTCTGAAATGGTATAAGGTTCCTGCCCATGCAGGGGGTTGGACTAGAAGACCTACAAGGTCCCTTCCAACTCTGCTATTGTATTGTATTATATCAGATTAGGAACACAAGTTGAAATAGGGAAGAAAATGGTAAGTGAGCACCTGTCTGCCCTGGACGAGTTCAAATCACCAGGACCGGATGGATTACACCCCAGGGTCCTGAAGGAACTGGCAGACGAGATCTCAGAACCACTGAACTATATCTTTCAGAGATCCTGGAGCACCGGGGAACTGCCAGAAGACTGGAAAAGAGCAGATGTGGTTCCCATCTTCAAAAAAGGGAAAAAAACAGATCCAGGAAACTATAGACCCATCAGCCTGACCTCAATACCAGGAAAGATTCTGGAAAAGATAATTAAACAACAAATAAGTGAACACCTAGAAGCAAACAAAGTAATAGCCAAAAGCCAACATGGGTTTGTCAAAAACAGATCATGCCAGACGAATCTAATTGAATTCTTTGACAAAGTGACAAAATCAGTGGACCAGAGGAATGCTGTTGATATAATTTACCTGGACTTCAGTAAGGCATTTGATAAAGTAGACCATAACCTACTATTAGATAAAGTAGAAAATTGTGGGTTAGACAGCACCACCACCAAATGGATTCGCAACTGACTGACCAACCGCACTCAACGTGTAGTCCTCAATGGAACTGCATCTACATGGAAGGAAGTATGCAGTGGAGTCCCCCAAGGCTCTGTTTTAGGCCCAGTACTCTTTAACATCTTCATCAACGATTTGGATGAGGGGATAAATGGGGAACTCATCAAATTTGCAGACGACACCAAGCTGGCAGGAATAGCCAACACTCCAGAAGATAGGTTTAAGATACAGAAGGATCTAGACAAACTTGAACATTGGGCACTGTCTA
This sequence comes from Rhabdophis nuchalis, assembly GCA_039707465.1. NCBI lineage: Eukaryota > Metazoa > Chordata > Lepidosauria > Squamata > Natricidae > Rhabdophis > Rhabdophis nuchalis. The sequence goes on along the minus strand of CM077643.1, from coordinate 58,562,222 downwards.
ATAAAATGAAATTCAATTGTGAAAAAAGTAAGGTCCTACATATAGGCAAGAAAAACCAAATGCACAAGTACAGTATAGGTGGTACCTTGCTCAATAGTAGCAACTGTGAGAGGGATCTTGGAATCCTAGTGGACAACCATTTAAATATGAGCCAGCAGTGTGCAGCAGCTGCCAAAAAAGCCAACACAGTTCTAGGCTGCATCAACAGAGGGATAGAATCTAGATCACGTGAAGTGTTAATGCCACTGTATAGTGCCTTGGTAAGGCCACACTTGGAATACTGCATACAGTTTTGGTCGCCACGATGTAGAAAAGACGTGGAGAGTCTGGAAAGAGTGCAGAGAAGAGCAACCAAGATGATTAGAGGACTGGAGACTAAGACATATGAAGAACGGCTGCAGGAGCTGGGTATGTCTAGTTTGATGAAGAGAAGGACCAGGCGAGACATGATAGCAGTGTTCCGATATCTCAGAGGGTGCCACAAAGAAGAGGGAGTCAAACTTTTCTCCAAGGCACCTGGGGGCAGGACAAGAAGCAATGGGTGGAAAGTAATCAAGGAGAGAAGCAACTTAGAATTAAGGAGAAATTTCCTGACAGTAAGAACAATTAACCTCTGGAACAGCTTGCCTCCAGCAGTTGTGAATGCCCCAACCCTGGAAGTCTTTAAAAAGATGTTAGACAGCCATTTGTCTGAAATGGTATAAGGTTCCTGCCCATGCAGGGGGTTGGACTAGAAGACCTACAAGGTCCCTTCCAACTCTGCTATTGTATTGTATTGTATTGTATTGTAAGAGCTGTTGTTTGTCACTGAAGCCTGAGTGTCTCCTCCATTCACCTGATTTAACACTATCTCTACATAATTTATTTTAGGGGTTTATATTTAGGATTGGAGAGACAATTTGGTGTACAGGTGGTCCTTAACTTATAATGGGTCATTTAACAACTTTTTGCAGTTGGTACTTTAAAGCTCATAAAAGCACCTCCAGACATTATAAAACATCATCCTGGGGACTAGGGGCAGGCTGGGTGAATGACTGAATTTCTGGCATTTGGCAACCTGTTCACATTTTTGACCAGTTACCAAGTGATCTGTGATCATATGATCACCATTTGCAATTTTCTCTGCTGGTTTCCCTAGAAATCAAGGGAGAAGCTGGCAGGGAAATTTACCAGTGGAAAGGATGCTGGATTGGAGGTACATTATCTCCCAGTGCACCCAGGGATTTCCCCTCTCCTCCATGCAAGGAGAAGTTGTCCTTCCACACCTTATGGACCTCAAATCTAGCAAAAATGCTAGTGAACATCAGAATTTCAGAATATTGGCATTTGCTAGCCTTTTCCTCTCCCCACTGAAAGGTCAGAAATGCTCCAAGGAAACTGCTACTAACCATCACATTATAAGTTTTTATGGTAAAACACTAGCATTTGCCTAGTGCCAGGATTGGAGCTGCGCGTGCGCAAGATGGCGGGTTAGCTCCGGAGCTCCGTGTGGGCTGTCGAGGTTCGTTTATATATTTTAAATTATTTGTCTATCTTTTATTGTGTATGTTTTTTTAAATTTCCTGTGCGCCGCCCTGGGTCCTCTGTGGAGAAGGGCGGGATATAAATGTAATAAAATGAAATGAAAAAATGAAAGTTAGCCTTTTTAGTGCTCCCAGCCCTCTTTTATGGTTTAGAGGGCTGGGCATCTGTAAGGAATCCATCCTGGCATCACAGGATGAGGTTCGCGGCGATTTCGGAGGTGTCGGGAGTGAGCACGGCTCCGGGGACGCTGAGACGGTGAGAGCGTCGGAGCGGGCCGTTTGGAGTGGGGGCTGGAGCCGGAGCGGAGCGGTGGCCGGCGTCCCCGATGCTGGAAACAGGGCGGAGGCGCCGGTCGCGGCCAGAAGCTCTCGACGCTGATGTCAGCTGTGGCTCGTCCGGGGGGCAGAGACGGTGGTGAGAGCGCCGTGAGGCCAGCGGCAATGGCGTTAATGGTGGCAATGAGGATGGCGGTGGTGAGAGGTGTCTGAAAGATGGTGAACGGAGCGCAGCCGCGGGAGATGGAGTGGCAAGGCGGCTGCGGGAGATGGCGGCGGTGAGAGCGCTGGAGAGGGGAGAACGCCGGAGGCCAGTAGCGATGGCGATGGCGAGTATGGAGACGGAAGGATGATGGTGGCGTGTGAGCACCAAGAGGTTGGTGCGAGAATGGAGGAACCCTGAAGCGGCCGCTGGAAGTCTGGCCGACGACGGTGGGAGCGTTGAGAGGCCAGTGGAGAAGGCGGTGGCACAGGAGAGATAGAGATGGCAGCGGTGAGAGAGCCGAAAGGGACGCGAACGGCCATGCTGGCCATGTTGACCAACTTAACTTCCTCCTGAGATTGAGAACTGAGCCATGCTATCCCGAAAGACGGTAATTTGCCCTAAGATCTTGGGCCGGAACAACTCATTGATTGAAAAAAAAAAAAACGCAAGCTCAGGGGGTTTTTAAATAAATTTTTAATTAGGCTTTTAAGGGGTTCTGGGGTGGGGGAGGGGTCTAAAAAAAGATATAGACAGATGGAGACGGAAGCAACGATCAATAGTAAGGGCCAGGATAGCAGTCGACGGCGGGAAGCGGAAGGCGAAAGGAAGGGGGATACCCGAGTCGTTCCTCAGGAGGGCTTACCAATTCAGAGGGTCGTGGGGAGGGGCAGGACCGAGGGGAGACAATTCTCATCCTCCCGGTTGGTGGCACGCAGCCGTTGGTTACAAACGGTCGGGTGCCACAACCCCCGCAGGCTAGGTGGCCAGGGAATACAGAGCCAGGGTCTGCGGCTGATGTTCTGCAACGCCAGGTCCGTTGTCAACAAAGCCCCCCTCATTAGTGACCTTGTGTCAGAGGGGGAGCCGGACCTGGTAGGAATTGCGGAGACCTGGTTGGGCCCCGAGGGAGGTCATCCCCTCGTTGAAATGTGCCCACCAGGCTACCGCGCATTTCATCAGCCGCGGGCCCTAGGCAGGGGTGGCGGGGTAGCGGTCATTATTAAGGAAGGCCTGGAGCCGAGAGAGACCATTGTGCCTCAGACCTCCGGCTGTGAGTCCCTCTGCATGAAGTGGGGCCTAGGGAGGCAGTTGGGCTTGCTGGTTGTATACCTGGCTCCCCGCTATGTAGCAGCAGCCCTGCCCGAGCTCCTCGAGGTGATCGCTACGGTGGCAGTGGAGACCCCCAGACTTATAGTCATGGGGGACTTTAATCTGCCATCGTTGGGCGAATCATCCGTGGTAGCTCGGGAGTTCATGGCTTCCATGACGGCCATGGACCTGACCCAAGTAATTCAAGGCCCCACCCATGAGGGTGGACATACGCCGGACCTCATCTTTGTCTCGGGCCAATGGAAGAGTGATCTGGGTACAGGGGATATAGTCATCACACCCTTGTCATGGTCAGACCACTCACTTCTCCGACTCGACTTTCCGACCGCTGCTCCCCTCCGCGGGGAGGCGGAACCAGAGTTACCAATCTGGTACCGCCCCAGGCGCTTGATGGACCCGGACGGGTTCCAGACAGCGCTTGGGCCATTTCCTGTATCCCTGACCCGCGCCCCGATGGAGGACCTCACGGCCGCATGGAATAATGCGGCCGTGGGAGCCTTAGATCGGGTCGCGCCCTTGCGGCCTCTCTCGCGGCGGCGAACCACCCTGGCTCCTTGGTTTACTGAGGGGCTGCGGGTGATGAAACGCCGCAAGAGATGCCTAGAGAGAAGGTGGAGGGCTAGCCGCTCTGAATCTGACCGGACACAGGTAAGAGCCCATTTACGGACTTACATTGTGGCGCTGAGGGTGGCCAAACGTCACCATTGTGCTACCCTCATAGCATCCGCAGAAAACCGCCCTGCCGCCCTGTTTAGGGTGACCCGTTCTCTCCTTCATCAGAGGGAGCGGGAAGCCCCGCTACAGGCTAGAGCAGAGGAATTTGTGATTTTTCTGCAGGAGAAAACCGCCCAGATACAGAGTGAGCTAGCCCCCATTCATGGCCCAGTGGGATGCCACGAGAGAGATCTTGTTTGGGAGGAGTTTGACCCCGTTACTTCCGAGGATATGGACAGGCTACGTGGGCGACTGCGAGCCACCACATGTTCATTGGACCCGTGCCCCTCCTGGCTTGTACTGGCATCCTGGGAGGTGACACGAGGCTGGCTCCAAGAGGTTATCAACGCATCCTTGAGTGAGGGTTCCTTGCCTGCCTCCCTAAAAGAGGCTATGGTGAGGCCCCTCCTCAAGAAGCCCTCTTTGGACCCAGCTCTTTTGAACAACTACCGTCCAGTCTCCAACCTTCCCTTCTTGGCGAAGGTTGTTGAGAGTGTGGTGGCACAACAGTTTCCCCGTCACCTGGAGGAAGTTGACTATCTAGATCCGCGCCAGTCCGGCTTTCGGCCCGGGCATAGCACCGAGACGGCATTGGTCGCGTTGGTAGATGATCTCTGGAGGGCCAGAGATGGGGGATGTTCCTCCATCCTGGTCCTATTAGACCTCTCGGCGGCTTTCGATACCATCGACCATGGTATCCTATTGCATCGGCTGGGGGGGTTGGGGGTGGGAGGCACCGTTTTGCGGTGGTTCTCCTCCTACCTCTCTGGCCGATCGCAATTTGTGCGGGCAGGAGAGCAGAGGTCGACCCCGAGACCCCTCACATGCGGGGTGCCTCAGGGGTCGGTCCTCTCGCCTCTCCTGTTTAATGCATACATGAAGCCGCTGGGTGAGATCATCCGTGGTTTTGGGGTAGAGTACCATCTGTACGCTGATGACACCCAGCTGTACATATCTACCCCAGACCACCCCAACGATGCCGTAGCGGTGATGTGCCAGTGCCTGGAAGCCGTGCGGATCTGGATGGGAAGTAACGGACTTAGGCTCAACCCGACCAAGACCGAGTGGCTGTGGTTTCCGGCTGCCCGATTCAACCAGCTTTCTCCAACGCTGGCCATAGGGGGCGAACATCTTGCCCCTGTGGATGGGGCGCGCAATTTGGGTGTCCTCCTGGATACCCGGCTGTCTATGGAAGAGCAAGTGACAGCCGTGGCCAGGAGGGCGTTTTACCAGGTTCGCCTGGTTCGCCAATTGCGCCCCCTATTGGATCGGGACGCCCTTCGCACAGTCACCCATGCCCTCGTGACATCCCGACTGGACTATTGCAACTCTCTCTACATGGGGCTCCCCTTGAGGTGCACCCGGAGGCTTCAGTTAGTTCAGAATGCGGCCGCGCGAGCAATTATGGGCACCTCCAGGTTTGCCCATGTAACACCGCTCCTGCGCGAGCTGCACTGGCTACCTGTCGTCTTCCGGGTGCGCTTCAAGGTGTTAGTTATCATCTTCAAAGCGCTCCATGGCTCGGGACCTAGCTATCTGCGAGATCGGATCCTGCCCCACACATCCTCACGACCGATTCGCTCCCACAGAGAGGGGCTTCTCCGGGTGCCGTCCACTAGACTTTGTCAGCGGGCGACGCCCAGGGGAAGGGCGCTCTCTGTGGCGGGCCCGGCCCTCTGGAACGACCTTCCCCCTGATATTAGAACGACCACCGACCTCCGCTCCTTCCGGGTAAAATTGAAGACCCATCTCTTTCGACTGGCCGGCCTTGAATAGTTCTCTCTGTCTTTTAATTACAAATTTTAATGGGTTTTAATTATATATTTTTAGCATAGGTAGATTTATTTAATTTTATTTTAAGTAATGTTTGTATTTTGTATATTGTTTTTAATTATGCCTGTGCACCGCCCCGGGTCCCTGTGGGGAGAGGGTGCGGTTAATAAATCTTAATTTGACTATTTTCAACTGACATTGCGAGCTGTACCATCTTTATATCCTTATTGTTTGCACTTTATCTCATTTTAACATCAATTGAGGATTTTAAATCTTGGCTAACGACTTTTTAAATTCTTTTAAAATCTTTGTATTTTAAATCCCAGCCCCACTGATGAATTTCACCTACATTAACTATTTATTAACTATTTATTAACAACTTTTATTATTTATGCATAGTATAATGTACTCCAGAGCTAACCTTTTACTGCTGCGAGAGTCCCCGCTCTCGCAGGTCTGGCCCTCTACACTATCGAGGGCCCGTCTTGATGAGGGATATATTAATCCGGAGAGACGGGCGAAGCGCGGCCTTAGGGGATTTTTATTTGGTAAATTATTGGCTATTTTAGGGGGTCCCAGGGAGGGGGGTGGGCATAGACAGATAGAGACGACAGAACAACATGAAAGAAGGGGCCGGACCAGTAGCCGACGGGAGGAGACGGAAGGATCCGATATGAGGGGGGAACTACGAGTCGTTCTGCCGGAGGGCATACCAATCCAGACAGTCGTGGGGAGGGGCAGGGCCGAGGGGAGACAAGTCCCATCCTCCCGGTTGGTGGCACGTAGCCGTTGGTTACAAACGGTCGGGTGCCACAACCCCCGCAGGCTAGGTGGTCAGGGGATACAGAGCCAGGGCTTGCGGCTGATGTTTTGCAACGCCAGGTCCGTGGTCAACAAAGCCCCCCTCATTCATGACCTTGTGTCAGAGGGGGAGCCGGACCTGGTAGGAATTGCAGAGACCTGGTGGACCACGAGGGAGGACTTCCCCTCGTTGAAATGTGCCCACCAGGTTACTGCGCTTTTCATCAGCCACGGGCCCTAGGCAGGGGCGGTGGGGTAGCGGTCATTATCAAGGAAGGCCTTGAGCCGAGAGAGACCATTGTGCCTCAGACTACCGGTTGTGAGTCCCTCTGCGTGAAGTGGGGCCTAGGGAGGCAGTTGGGCTTGCTGGTTGTATACCTGGCTCCCCACTATGTAGCAGCAGCCCTGCCCGAGCTCCTGGAGGTGATCGCTACGGTGGCAGTTGAGACCCCCAGACTTGTAGTCATGGGGGACTTTAATCTGCCATCGTTGGGCGAATCATCCGAGGCAGCTCGGGAGTTCATGGCCTCCATGACGGCCATGGACCTGACCCAACTAATTCAAGGCCCCACCCATGAGGGTGGACATACGCCGGATCTCATCTTTGTCTCGGGCCAATGGAAGAGTGATCTGGGTATAGGGGATATAGTCATCACACCCTTGTCATGGTCAGACCACTCACTTCTCCGACTCGACCTTCCGACCGCTACGCCCCGTCGCGGGGAGGCGGAACCAGAACTTCCTATCTGGTTTCGCCCCAGGCGCCTGATGGACCCTGTTGGGTTCCAGACGGCGCTTGGGCCACTTCCTGTAACCCTGACCCGCGCCCCGATGGAAAACCTCGTGGCCGCATGGAATATTGCGACCACGGGAGCCTTGGATCGGGTCGCGCCCTTGCGGCCTCTCTTGCGGCGCCGTGCCGCCCCGGCCCCTTGGTTCACCGAGGAGCTGAGGGCGATGAAACGCCGCAAGAGATGCCTAGAGGGAAGATGGAGGGCTACTCGCTCTGAATCTGACCGAACACAGGTAAGAGCCCATTTACGGACTTACATTGTGGCGCTGAGAGTGGCCAAACGCCATCATTGCGCCACTCTCATAGCATCCGCAGAAAACCGCCCTGCCGCCCTGTTTAGGGTGACCCGTTCCCTCCTGCAACAGAGGGTGCGGGAAGCCCCGCTACAGGGTAGAGCAGAGGAATTTGTGACTTTTCTGCAGGACAAAACCGCTCAGATACAGAACGAGCTAGCCCCCATTCGTGGCCCAGTGGGATGCCACGAGGCTGATCTTGTTTGGGAGGAATTTGACTCCGTTGCTTCCGAGGATATGGACAGGTTACGTGGACGACTGCGAGCCACCACATGTTTATTGGACCCGTGTCCCTCCTGGCTTGTACTGGCATCCTGGGAGGTGACACGAGGCTGGCTCCAAGAGGTTGTCAACGCTTCTTTAAGTGAGGGTTCCTTGCCTGCTTCCCTAAAAGAGGCTATGGTGAGGCCCCTCCTTAAGAAGCCCTCTTTGGACCCAGCTCTTTTAACCAACTATCGTCCCGTCTCCAACCTTCCCTTTTTGGCGAAGGTTGTTGAGAGTGTGGTGGCACAACAGTTTCCCCGTCACCTGGAGGAAGTTGATTATCTAGACCCGCGCCAGTCCGGCTTTCGGCCCGGGCATAGCACCGAGACGGCATTGGTCGCGTTGGTCGATGATCTCTGGAGGGCCAGAGATGGGGGTTGTTCCTCCATCCTGGTCCTATTAGACCTCTCGGCGGCTTTCGATACCATCGACCATGGTATCCTATTGCATCGGCTGGGGGGGTTGGGGGTGGGAGGCACCGTTTTACGGTGGTTCTCCTCCTACCTCTCTGGCCGATCGCAATTTGTGTTGGCAGGAGAGCAGAGGTCGACCCCGAGACCCCTCACATGTGGGGTGCCCCAGGGGTCAGTCCTCTCACCTCTCCTGTTTAATGCATACATGAAGCCGCTGGGTGAGATCATCCGTGGTTTTGGGGTAGAGTACCATCTCTACGCTGATGATACTCAGCTGAATATATCTACCCCAAACCACCCCAACGATGCCGTAGCGGTGATGTGCCAGTGCCTGGAAGCCGTGCGGATCTGGATGGGAAGTAACGGACTCAGGCTCAACCCGACCAAGACCGAGTGGCTGTGGTTTCCGGCTGCCCGATTCAACCAGCTCTCTCCAACGCTGGCCATAGGGGGCGAACATCTTGCCCCTGTGGATGGGGCGCGCAATTTGGGAGTCCTCCTGGATACCCGGCTGTCTATGGAAGAGCAAGTGACAGCCGTGGCCAGGAGGGCGTTTAACCAGGTTCGCCTGGTTCGCCAATTGCGCCCCCTATTGGATCGGGACGCCCTTCGCACAGTCACTCATGCCCTCGTGACATCCCGACTGGACTATTGTAACTCTCTCTACATGGGGCTCCCCTTGAGGTGCACCCGGAGGCTTCAGTTAGTTCAGAATGCAGCCGCGCGAGCAATTATGGGAACCACTAGGTTCACCCATGTAACACCGCTCTTGCGCGAGCTGCACTGGCTGCCTGTCGTCTTCCGGGTGCGCTTCAAGGTGTTAGTTGTCATCTTTAAAGCGCTCCATGGCTCGGGACCTAGCTACCTGCGGGATCGGATCCTGCCTCACACATCCTCACGGCCGATTCGCTTCCACAGAGAGGGACTTCTCCGGGTGCCGTCCACTAGACTTTGTCAGCGGGCGACGCCCAGGGGAAGGGCTCTCTCTGTGGCGGTCCCGGCCCTCTGGAACGACCTTCCCCCCGATATCAGAACGACCACGGACCTCCGCTCCTTCCGCCTGAAATTGAAGACTCATCTTTTCCGCCTGGCCGGCCTAGGGTAGTCTCTCTCTCTATGGGTTTTTTAATGTTTATTTATATTTAGTGGGGATTTTTAGTTAATGGGATTTTGGCACAGGAATTAGTTTAATCTGTTTTAAATTGTATGTATTTTGTATATTTATTGTTTTTTATTCTCCCTGTGCACCGCCCCGAGTCCCTGTGGGGAGAGGGAGCGGTTAATAAATTCAACTTTATTATTATTATTATTATTATTATCTATGGCACGCATGCCACAGGTGGCACGCGGAGCCATTTGTCAGGGCATGTGAGGTATTGCTCTGTCAGGCCAGCATGCATGCACGTGCTGACCAGCTGAGTTCAGCCTTTTTAAAAGCCATTTTTCACCCTCCCCAGGCTCCAGAGGCTTTATAGGAGCCTGGGAAGGGTGAAAACAGCCCCCCACCCCGCACCCTGCCTCCGGAGCTCAAAAAACCAGCCCTATGGCCAAACTGGAAGTTTGGGAACGGACTTCCGGTTTGCTCTTAGGGCTGTTTTTAGTCCTCCAAAGCCTTCAGGGAAACTCCTGAAGCCTCCGGAGGGCCTCTGTGGGGCTCTTTTTGCCGTCCCCAGGCTCCTATAAAGCCTCTGGAGCCGGGGGAGGGTGAAAAAAGCATGCAAAAAATGGGGGGAATGCCTGTCATGCACACATGCGCACTCAGGGTTGTGCATTGCATTATGGGTGTGGCACCCCCCCCCCCACATAACCTCCCTGCACTTCCCCCTTATGGCACGTGAGCCAAAAAAGGTTCGCCATCGCTGGCCTAGAGTTTTCCCATCTGGAGGTGAGAGGCAAATGCTGGTGGGCCCTTCTGTTCTTACAGTCATTCTCCCTGATGAAGTGGGGAGAGAGCCCAAGACTTCGTAAGTGTGGTGGGAAGCTTGGGCCCTTTCTACTGTGGTCCACTTAATGACCTGCATGGTTGCTTAATGATTGCAAGTGGGAGAACCAGGATTGCAGTTCTTGAGTGCAGTAGTCATGTGATATCTAATTTAATGACCATTTCACTAAATTACCAAGATTCTGCCCCAAATTATAGTCATAATGGAGGACCACATGAGTGGTTAAATATGTCAGGTTATAAAGCAGGTGGCCATGATTTCTTGCCATGTCTGGACATTGGTCCAGTCATGCTGGCCTAGGAAGCAGGCAATGACAAAACACTTGCCATAAATCTTGCCAAGAAAATTGCAGGCACTAGTTAGACAGGCACCAGAAGTCAACACTGACTCAAAGCGATTAAAAAAATTAAAAGTAAAAAGAAAGCATATTTCCCAAAATATTAATCCAGATTTTCATTATTAAAAGCTGATATCCTTCAGTCACACACTTTTGGCTACAAATTTCTTACCTTTTTAATTGCATTGCTGTTTTACACCTTAGTCAGACAATTACAGATAATTACACATCTTTACATAATAATTGTCAGTTGATTTTCAGAATTGCACCTCAGGCTGCAGCTGTTTAATTTATTAATTGCAGTTCTGTCAAAGAGGAGCACAGGGATACATAAAACAATTTTATTTTATATATAATAATAGTTAAGGCAGCCAACCATAAGATAAAAATAGTTGTAAAATAAATTTGGTAAGTGACCTATCTTGGAACCTTAGCAGTGGTTCTTAGAAACTTTCAAAAATAGTTACCAAGTGCAATTTTTATGACAAAAAAGGGGAAAAATGATTGATTACATTACAAAAGTCATGTATTAGCTAAATAAAGTGCAAATGAAATCAATTTTAGATTTTGTTTCCAATCTACTACTTTCTTGAGTCTTCCTGACACAACTACTCAAAGTTAGAATCAATCTTTGATTTGGAAAAGTTAGGTAAGCTTTTGCTGAGCCATCAGTGGTGGTTTGCTAACTGGTTTACTTGTGCACGCGCATGCGCAGAAGCGTCCAGGCGGGTGGACGGAGCCTGGGCCAAACTGGGAGCAACCCACCTCTGTGAGCCATGGTATGCTTTAGCCATTGTTGAATAAACAATCTTAGCTGGATTTAGCACACTATTCTAAGCCACATACCGTGATTTACAAAACACATTGGGCACCTCATCTAACAGATCATGTTATAGATTCAAAAATCTAACTGCAACAAGTACAAATCAGCAAAATGACAAAAAAGAAAGATCTCCCCCCGCCTCCCAAAACCCCCCCATTAATTTTGCTTAATTTTGCGAATGTAGTCAACTTTTCAGTTTACGCATATATTCATAGCAGCTACAGTACATTTTAAACTCAGCTGGATCCATGATAAACGCATTAAATCACAACTGGTCATTAAAATATGAAAGCTGCAGTTCCAAACTTCTAACAAATGCATGTAATATCCGTTTTGACCTCCAGAAAGTACTTTGGGGTGGATGAGAATGCAAATATTCAAAGTGCTTATTATATCCTATATAAAGCTGTGAGTGACATAGGGTCAAGCTACTTGCAAGACCGCCTCTCTTCTCCCATTGTTCCTGCTTGTCTCAGCAGATTTCGCAAAGGGGCATATTCCAGGTCCCCTTCTATCATGTCATCTGGATGAACACAAGTGTTAGGCCTCTTGAATAGCAGCACCTGCCTTACAGAACAGAATCCCTCTGTTCTGTTCTCTGACCCTGACCCTCTTAGCCTGCTGTCAAACTTTGAAGACCTGGCTGCTTTTTCAGGCATTTGGCCCAGGCTTGCTGTTGATATGCTTTTTCTGATTGGGATATATGCCATGAATCATTGCTTGGAGCTATTGTTTTAATCCTTGTATCTCACCCACAAACATTGTTATGAGATAAGTGGCCATACAAATAATATAAATAATACCCTTACTGGGATTCGAACCGGGGCTGTATTGCATATCAGGCTGAATGGCTAAAGGCTCTTGCCTGATATGCAATACAGCCCCTGTTCGAATCCCAGTAAGGGTATGGCTAGCTGATGAGAGCTAAAAAGCTCGAAATAGATCTATACTAGTCTCTCTGATTTATTTATTGATCAGCTCATAAAACTAACACACATATTTAAAAAACACACAATTGGGGCCTTAACAGGGTATTGTGGAACAATTATAGATACTAATCCTCCTGTCTCAGCTGATGCAATGGGAGAGCCTGACTGGCTGAATGGCTAAAGGCTCTTGCCTGATATGCAATACAGCCCCGGTTTGAATCCCAGTAAGGGTATGGCTAGCTGATGAGAGCTAAAAAGCTCGAAATATATATATATATATAGTTTTTGAGCTGTCTAGATGGTCTCTGGTGATGAGCCGAAAGGCAGAAAAGGAAAAGCGGTGTGCTTCCTCCCTTAATTGGGGCCTTAACAGAGTGTTGTGGAAACAATTATATATATATACGTAATATATATATGTGTGTGTGTGTGTGTGTGTGTGTGTGTGTTAGATTTTTTGAGCTGATCCACCTCTATAGTGGACATTAAAAAACCCTGCTAAAAGATACTTTTAACAGGTGTCATTTTGCTGATACAACAGTACAAAGGATGGCTTTATATCATATCATTGATGGCTGAATTATGCTAGCAGACATCATAAGTCATTGTAAACAGAAATAGCTGAAGAAAGAATGCAATTGTATATAATCTTTGATATGGTTCAAAGGTACATATTTTCTATTAGCACCTTAAAATGAATTTGGATCAAATTAAGATGCTAAATTAAGAAATATAATGCTAAAAATGAAAGTCTTCAGAAAAAATATTACCAGAGTGCTCCAGAATATTTATAAAAATATAGACCAACAATTTTGTTTACTCTTGAAATAGTAATTACACCCAGTGGTAAGATTCAGCAAGTTTGCCCCATTTTGGGAGAACCGGTTGTTAACTTTCTGAGCAGTTTGGTGAACAGGTTTGTTGTGTTCTAAGCTGTCATGAGCTGCGCCTGCGCAGCAGTTACCAGTTTTGGCGGGGTTCATGCAGCCAGCGGATTGGTGGAGCCATCTGACAGCTCGCTATAAAAGCGAGCTGTCAGACGGCAGCCGCAGCTGTTGCCTGTCAGAGAGCTGAAGTTACTTGTTGTTGCCGTTCGTTAGGAATAAACGTGTTAGCAATTTATTCCTCTGCCTGAGCCTCATTTATTCGGCACCCACATTTGTTCCGCGAACAGAACATTGGCGACGAGGATGGGATCGCCGTACTGAGGCCAGGACAACGGTCAACAGAGCTGAAGCCACAATAGAGCTGGTCACTCCACGATGAGATGTTGTGATTCAGGCTATTTAGCATGGCGACAGCCCAGTTTCCTCCCTACTCTCCGAGTCTTGGGAGTCATATATCCTCCGATTCGAGTGCTTCTTAGTGGCCCACAACCTTGCTGAGGGAAATGAAGAACGGCGTTGCGCCCAATTTCTCTCCGTGTGTGGCTCGGAAGTTTTTGAGACCGCGCAGGCCCTCGCGGCCCCGCTAGCCATTAAAGCTGTACCATGGGAGCAGTTAATGGCGAAACTAAAAAGCCACTATGCGCCTTCGCCTCTGAAGATAGCCCACAGGCACGCTTCCCATAAGCGGAATCAAGCTGAAGGCGAATCAGTGCATCAGTACGTGGCCGCTCTGAGAAAAGCAGCCCTACACTGAGATTTTAAGAATCTGGATGACGCTCTGCTAGACAGACTGGTGTGCGGCCTGAAAGACCTAAAGTTACAGCGACGGCTACTAGCAAAAGCTGATCTCACTTTCGAATCAGCCTTGGCTGAGGCGCGCGCCTCAGAACTCGCCAATCAAGCTACATTGGTGTTACCCAGGGGATCTGAAGGATTCTCCGTGCACCGAGAGGAAGTGAGCACAGGATCCGAGTCCGGTGAGGAGAAGGAAGTAAACCGCCTTAAAGAGGCGAAAAAGAAAAAGAGCTGGCCCAAAGGCCGTAGCACGGGCAGACCTGTTTGCATGGGTTGCGGTAGCAGCCATCCTAGAGCTGAATGCAAATTTAAACAGGCGTTCTGCCAGCGTTGCGGCTGACGTGGGCACATCGCCAAGGTTTGCCACGCTCTTCAGCCCTTGAGTGCTCTCACCGACCACTATGACAGCAGAAGGCGGACAAATAGAAAGGAACATTATGTGGATGATGACTATTCACAAGGATCCTCAGATCAAGTCCTGTCAGACGTACAATCTGTACGTTCTTGTCATTCCCTCAAACAGAAGATAAACGTGACTGTGTCAATTGAAGGACTGCCGTGCACCATGGAGGTCGACACCGGGTCGGCCACATCCATTATATCATGGAGCACCATCAAAAGACTGCTGCCCCAGCTGTCTAAACATGGTATTCCCGGCTGCAAGATGACATTGCGAGACTATCAGGGAAACCGTATTCCCGTCATAGGCTCACGAACGGTGGCCGTCCAGTTTAAGAAATTCAAGGGGCGGCTCCCAGTGACTGTGGTCGATGGAGCCTTGCCTAGTCTCCTGGGGCTGGACTGGTTTGATGCCCTAGGTCTCCGAATAGAAGGCATTCATCACCTCCAGGCAGCCGAATTCGACACACTCGTCAGTGAGTTTCCTGCTGTGTTCGACGGGAAGCTGGGCACCTACAAAGGCACGGCCGTGTCTTTCAACATCGACCCTCTGTTGCAGCCTGTCCGTTTAAAACCTCACAGGGTTCCTCTTGCCCTCAAACCGAAGGTAGATGCTGAATTAGACCGTCTAATCGCGCAAGGGGTCCTGAAGCCTGTGGACCACGCACGTTGGGAGACCCCAATCGTGGTGCCCGTGAAGCCGGATGGCAGTGTGAGGATCTGCACCGATTACAAGTGCTCGTTGAACCGTGCCCTACCTGCCAATGCCTACCCTGTTCCTGTCATTCACCATTTGCTGCACACTTTGGGTGAAGGCTCTATATTCGCCAAATTGGACTTAGCTCAAGCTTACCAGCAATTGCTGGTCGACGATGAGGCCGCGGAAGCCCAAACAATTATTACCCATCGAGGAGCGTTCAAGTGCCGAAGACTACAATTTGGGGTCAGCATCGCCCCGGGGTTGTTCCAAAGTTTAATGGAAAGGCTGCTACATGGACTAGAGGGCGTCGTCCCATATTTCGACGACGTCCTCATCTCAGCTAAATCCACCCCAGAATTGATGTCACGCATCCGCGCAGTCCTAACCCGTTTCGACTCCGCCGGACTCAAGGTAAAACGCGAAAAATGCCAGATAGCTGTTCCTCAGGTCGAATTTCTCGGCTACTTGGTGGACGCTACCGGCCTGCACCCAACGAAGGAGAAATCCATGGCGATTTTAGACGCTCCTACACCTAAGACAAAGCAGGAACGTCAAGCCTTTTTAGGTCTCCTTAATTTCTACTCCTTATTCTTATTCTCCTTATTCTTGCCTCATAAGGCTTCAGTGGCCGAACCTTTGCACAGGCTGTTGGACAAATCCGCTGCCTGGCATTGGGGCCGCCGGGAGGACTCCGCTTTCAGAGCTGTCAAACAGTTACTGGTCTCCAACGCGGTCCTTTCCCAATACAACGAAAACCTGCCGCTTGTCCTAGCCTGCGACGCTTCTCCCTATGGAGTGGGTACGGTCCTCTGCCATCGGCTACCAAATGGGTCTGAAGTACCAGTGGCTTATTTCTCGAGAACACTTTCCTCTGCCGAAAGACTTTATGGGCAGATCGACAAAGAAGCGCTGGCAGTGGTGGCCGGCGTAAAGCGATTCCACCACTACCTTTACGGCCGCGAATTTCAAATCATTACTGATCACAAGCCGTTGCTAGGACTGCTAGCTGGGGACAACCAAACGCCTCAAGTCTTATCACCAAGGATGACCCGATGGACCGTTTTCCTCGCCGCATACCAGTACATCCTTCTCCACTGCCCAGGGAAGCAAATTGCCCATGCTGACGCTCTCAGTCACTGCCCCTTGCCAGAAGAGCTCGAAGATCCAGCCCCTGCTTCCGCGGTGTTCCTGATCTCGGAGCTCGACCTGCCTATATCGCCTGCTGACATTGCCCGGCAATAGGCCAAGGATAAGGTAATTTGCCGGGTGTTAGATTGGGTTAAACGGGGTTGGCCGAGGGATCCTTTACCGGCCGAGTTCCAGCCTTTTAAGAATCGTCTGGCAGAACTCTCCGCTCAGAGCGGTTGCCTACTATGGGGCCATAAGGTCATTGTCCCTCCACCTCTACAGCCTGCGGTGTTAAAAACTCTTCACTGTAGCCACCCAGGCATCGTACGAATGAAAGCCCTGGGGCGCAGTTACATGTGGTGGCCTAAGCTCGACCAAGACATAGCCGACTGGGTGGCCTCGTGTCCCCAATGTCAGGAGTCCCGCCCCATGCCCCCCAAAGCGACGCCCAGGGAATGGGAACGGCCTTCGGCTCCATGGGCTCGCGTGCATATTGATTTTGCCGGCCCCTTCCAGGGCCAGGTTTTTTTAGTCGTGGTGGACGTCTATTCCAAATGGCTGGAAGTTATTAAAATGACATCCACCACTTCCGATGCCGTAATACGGGCGCTACGGCATTTATTCGCCACTCATGGGCTGCCCGATGTGCTCGTTTCAGATAACGGGCCCCAGTTGACCTCCGCTGCCTTTGAGGGTTTCCTAGCTGCGTTGGGCATCCGACACGCCCTCATTGCCCCGTATCATGCCGCCTCTAATGGTTTGGCCGAACGCATGGTGCGCTCGGCCAAGGAGGCGCTAGCTAGAATGGGACCCGCTAGTTGGCCGGACCGCATTGATACGTTCCTCCTTGCCCATCATTCTACCCCGTGCCCTACCACCAACAGGAGTCCTGCCGAGCTCCTCATGGGAAGGAGGCTCCGGACGTGCCTAGATAGGCTACACCTCTCCTACAAGACAAACCCCTCGACTCCTCTGGTGCGGCCCATAGTTTTAGCCCCGGGGAACGAGTGTATGTTAGGAATTATGATGGTTATCCCCTCTGGTTGCCGGGCACCGTCATTGATCAAACTGGACCCTGCTCTTACAGGGTGACAGTTGCCGACGGGCGTGTTTGGCGCCGGCATTGCGACCAGCTACGAACGAGACGGGGGCCGTCACCGTCCGACCCGAGGGCGCAGGGGCACCCAGAACCCAGACGAAGAAGCAACAGCGAGAGCGGCAGGGGAGACAGCGAAACTCGCCCAGAACCGGCGGCCGGCACCTTACCTGCAAACGCGGATCCAATCGGTCATCATCCAGTGACAGGGGCCCAGGCCGGAGCAGGGAGGGAAGTCTTTCCACCAGCCGCGGAAGCCGGGCCTGAGTTACGGCGCTCCAGAAGAGTCAGGCGCCGGCCGGCGTACCTCCAAGATTACGCATGCGCAAAAGTGGTGGGAAGGAGTGTTGTGTTCTAAGCTGTCATGAGCTGCGCCTGCGCAGCAGTTACCAGTTTTGGCGGGGTTCATGCAGCCAGCGGATTGGCGGAGCCATCTGACAGGTCGCTATAAAAGCGAGCTGTCAGACGGCAGCCGCAGCTGTTGCCTGTCAGAGAGCTTGTTGTTGCCGTTCGTTAGGAATAAACGTGTTAGCAATTTCTTCCTCTGCCTGAGCCTCAGTTATTCGGCACCCACATTTGTTCCGCGAACAGAACAAGGTTGTTAGAAGAAATCATTAGGGCAGAGAACCAGTTGTTAAATTATTTGAATCCCACCACTGATTAGATCCATATGCTAATTTATGATTTCATTATCATCAATGCCTTGGTCCCTGTAACAAGCATTTCAACTTAGGGTTCATCTTAATGTCACAATGTGAAGATGCTCCACAAACCTCCTGTTCATGTGACTGTACAATGTCCTCTTCAAACTGCCCTGTATGTACTTGGGAAGCTGGTTTCCACTTACCATTTTTCTGTGCAAAAGTAGCATTTCCACATTCCCTCTCCTGCTCCTATTGGCCATCTAAAGCTGCTGTGGCATGTATATCCATGCACCCATTCACCCACCTCGATTCCTGACCACTGCTTTCCAGGATTATTTGCCTTCCATTATACCAAAAAGACATGGGAGAGAGATGGGCACTCTCCCTAAGGAAAAGTATAAGCTGTCAATTCATAAAGTTGCCATGGTGAGGAAAGGCGGAGGAGCGCATTCCATGTATACCTTTGGCTAGAGTTGGATCTCAGATTACAGTAGGCTTGTGAGGTGTGCACCTTGTTGGAGAATGTGATTTATGACACAGACTGAGGGTAGGGAAGGAACAGGGTTAAAGTTCAGCCATAATTAAACTAAGGTTTAGATCTAACTGCATTAGGATATTGCCGAAATGGTACTCCTAATAAATGACTGGTTTTCTTTTGAAACTTGGCTCGACACTCATGAATCAATTAGGGCATGTTTTGGAAACCTGACATAAGCACTGTTATTCCAAGACTGCAGGCTGCCTTAGTGAGAAAGGAAGCTGGAGAAATAAAGATCGGCCCCTACTTTATGGAAAGAGTGTTGGGAGGATTGAGTCAGTACCAGTACCCAAAAGGGCTCCAATTGAGTAGGAGGAGGAAAGGGAAGAAAAGCAGGGGGAAAGAGTCTTCTGATCTTGAAATTGAAATAAATTAAATCTCACAGGCTGATGACTCCATGGAACTGGAAAACTGGGGGGGGGGGACCCCTGCTTTCAGACAATGGATGCCAGGAAACTAGCTGGGAAGAACAAAGCAAAAGGAGAAACAGGTCTCATAAGAGAAGCAGCAGGAAATGACTCTTTTGATGCCAGC
This sequence comes from Rhabdophis nuchalis, assembly GCA_039707465.1. Taxonomy (NCBI): domain Eukaryota; kingdom Metazoa; phylum Chordata; class Lepidosauria; order Squamata; family Natricidae; genus Rhabdophis; species Rhabdophis nuchalis. Next base: position 58,543,307 of record CM077643.1, on the reverse strand, counting down.
CTTGTTATGCAATGGAGTGATACAGTTCTGAGGGACAACAAAAATTCAGCAAAAGAAAGATAACTCTTCTGCTGCCAGTTACCAATACGGTAGAAATTATTTTTAACTCTGCCTTTCTCCTCACTTCAGTTCTTGTGTAGGAGAACTCCATATTCTGCTTTGTTACCCAGTCAACGTCGTGACTGGGACTTTTTAAATTGGCTCCCATAATGAATGGCTAAACTTTAGGTTTCCATATGTGATTTGTGAATCATGTCCATGACCAAAAGAAGTAAACCACTGAAAAAGGCCAATCAGCAGTTGCAGTAAAACAATCAGCAGGTCTGTCTCCCAAATGTTGAATTTCTGATTATCAAATCAGTGTGTTCAAACAAAGTGTAGGTTTTGTTCATACTCCTCCATAGCAGTATGAAACTTTCATGCTTTCTCTTGTCCAAAAATACGAGATACAATTCCAAAGAAAATATTTGCTTGTCCAAGGTTTGTTATAACATCTTTGTAGCTTTCATTGGGCAACTTAGATACCTGTAGAACTAATATTGGGATTCTCTACCTCCAAGTTGTAAAGTTAACTGTGTTGTGAAAGAAAAACATGCGCAATTTGTCAAATGAGTATACCTGTAAAATATAAATTATCTTTATCTTGAGATTTCTGTTACAAGGGTGCTATTCCAAAGCCAAAAGAAGTAGATAATGGGCATATAACTTGTTTTACTAAAGTGTGGAAAATCTAATGCATTGTTAAATGGATTTGTTTAAAAAGGAAATGTAAAATTATTTTGCCTTACTTTCTATTCAAAAAAGCAACCCTAATATTTAAAAATTAATCACAATGAAGCATGTAGCATGTAGCATTTGTATCAAGGACCATGCTTGGGGATGTCTTACCCGCTCACCTTAGAACCTGTCAAGCTACTGCCTGACTTCTTCTGCGGCCACTTGCAGCCACCCGTGCCAGATGCCACGTGGTGCATTTTGTTGGTGCTGCCGTTTGCATATCTTGTCATTGCACATGTAAGCGGCAGCACTGGCATGATGTGCTACAATCCTTCCATGAGCGACAGCATGGTGCAACACACCACATGGTGTAGTCTGCAAGCGGTGGCACCAGTACAACGTGCTATGTGCCTTCCGGCCACAAGCAGCCGCAGAAGTCGGGCAGCGACACAACAAGTGTTAGGATGTTAGGAGGCCTGATTACAGCAGTCCTAAGGTAAGCAGATGGGGAGCTTGTTGGGCAGCCCCATCCCCTCATCCCCACCCTAGCTTGATTTTTATGCATGTGCCTCACCTCATACAGCTAGACAGAGGGGTGGAGAGGGTGGATGGGGTATTAATTGGAGCTTATTTTGGGGGGGGGGTAGGGCTTACGTTAGGCACACATGGGAAAATCAAGCTAGAGCTTATTTTTGGATAGGTCTTATTTTTGGGGAAACACAATATTTGTCAGAACAGGAGGCCATCTTTTCTTTTGGATCTTCAGGGTTGCCACTTAGTGCTGTGGGGAAGTGGGAGGAGGGTTGCATGGAGTTGTTGGGTGATTTAGCCATAACAACATTCTTTCTCCGAGAGTCAAGGACGTCCAGCCTGCATCTGGAGAGGCATAACTGGGAAGCATCTCCAGTTGGAACGGTGGATTGATTGGACCATGTGATGGACATGTGGGTGCAGGGTATAAGGGACTTTGATTTTCTTTTAGATGGGGAAACTTTCAGATTCAGGTTTTCCCAGATTTGCCAATGACATCTCTAATAAAATGGATCTTTGAGGAATCGTTTGCCTCTGAATCTTACTTGGTTGGGGGGTGTTACTTGGAACCCTAACAGTATTTCTTGCTGCTCATTTCTTGCTTCATGTACCATTGTTTGCTGACAGTGGAATGAATGATAGGTATGCTGAGGGAATCAGTTTACCTTTTTAGTTAATATCTGCTGGAAAACCAATCTCTATATAAATATTAAGAACTGGAATCAATTTCATCTAAAATAGACTGCAACTTGAGTAAATATTATCATTTAATACTTGTATTCAGAAATAGAGGGAGGATTAATCCTTGCAAAGCTATTTTTAAAACAACGTAACAGAGGAGGTTGGCAGTCAATAAAGCAATAATCAGGTAACGCATACTAAGGAAGTTGAAATTAAGGCAATGTTCATCCCTCTTGAAATAGTTTCAATACTTTCCCAGTGGTCACTCAACAATTACTGCTAAAGTGTGAAAAGTCATAGCAGCAGGAGAGTTACATGAGGCATGTTAAAGCTGTGTGTTCTAAGCTGTAGAACGTCTTAAAAAGAAATATGTGTGTGATACACTGTCTTGTGTATACAATTCAGTTCAACATTCTGACTCCACAATGTATCTGGGCACTCACAATAAAACAAAAGAAAGCAAGAGAACCCCTTTCCATACTGGACATTCCTGAGCCCATTTTAGATAAATAGTGTCTTTAACATGAGCATAATATTGCATTCTCTCAAATCCAGTGACCTTCATCATCTATGTTAAAGGATATCTACCCTCACCTCCTTTGCCCAAACAGACCAGTGACTGTTTCTGAAATTCATGAGGTCATCATTTCCTGTACTTTTATGCTGTTAACTTAACAGGCTGCCCCTGGCATAACCTTGCATCTAAATCTTCACCCTTATTTCGTTAGCTAGCACAAGGAAAGATGGATATGAAAGTTTTTTCTTCTGAGCTTCACTAATGGTTGACATTAGAGGCACTTAAATATTAAATAACACAGACCAGAAAGAAAAACACAGCTGTTCCATTCTCTGTTGAGTGACCTCTGCTATCTACTCTGTACTCCTTAACAATCACACATTTCACTATTTACCAACATTTTATCCCAGCAAGAGGTGGTAAGAACTGGAATTTAAACTTTGTTCTCTCCTTTTATCTTACTCATTATGTATTCTGATTATGGAGTTGAATTAGAATTACATATTATTGCTATTTATAACATATTCTGGAAGAATATTGTGATTGAAATAATGCATAAATTTCTATGTCACAATTCTGGAAGATAACTAAAAAGGTATAATGTTCTTGAAGTCAAATTCAGCTCTTGGGGACTTTGTCCATCTAGTTTGCTTTCTTGCAAATATGAGGAATTATTTGGAATTGTCTTCTTTTGAGGGTTTTTTTTTTAAACTAACATTCTACCTTGTGGAGTCACTATGAGTTTGTCAACTATATAAATTTAATAAGTAAATATTTCCTAGTGATCTGCCATCCTATTACTAAACTAATATGATCCTTTCCTCTCCCTGAAGATCTCTTTAAGTCTTGCTTAACATATATTCATCCAGTTACCTTACTAGTTGCAGGGAAGACTCACAGATTTCAAACAAAAACTTGACACAGAAATTGCACTGAGATTTTATTGGAAATTAAACACACACAGTAAAATAGGCCAAATTAATTTGTTAGTTTTTTTAATGCTGTCTTTATTTTATAAGAAAGTCTGTGAACTATTATTCTACTATTCCTATTTTCCCCACAACTGCAACCCTGTGAAGTCAGTTGGGCTGAGAGTGTGTGACTAGACCAAAGTCACCCAGCTGGCTTTAATCCCTAAAGCAGAACTAGAACTCCTGATGTCTAGCATGACGCCTTAACCACTAGACCAAATTGCTCCTATTAAGGTTTCAACAACAACAACAAGGTAAACATTGAGTAAACATTTAATGACAGTTGCACCCAGCGAGATGGGATGCACGCTACAGTAACCAGCCAAGTTGCAACATTAGTTGCCCTTTACCCAAAAAGGGAAAAATGACACTCTGTATGAAAAGCTCAGAAGAAACATGCCCCTCCCATACCGAGTAACAGAGTGGGAATCCCGTCAGCTCAGGGGATCCCTGAAACGAAGAATCCGAACAGCAAAACGGGGAGCTTAAGGAAACCCTGCGCCGGTCCTCTTCGTTACCTCAAGCCCCACCCCACCCCCGACCTTTTCTTTCAGGAAAAAAAACCTCCCTCTTCGCGCCACGCGTAAATGGTCGCTAACCGAGCTGCAGTCTAGTAAGGAACTTCGGTTTGTTCAGTTCGCACAACACAAGGACCCACAAAATCAGCCACTGTAGGGTGTTGCGCAAACCCGGACTGCGTTTGTTTAGGATCATGAAAAGCGAGATTCCACAGGCCCGCTAGAACTCGGCAGAAATAAATAAATAAAAATAAAAATAAAAAATTTGGACGAATCAGATTTCAGAAAATCGACAGGGGCTACACCGCATTTTTCTCCCGCGTCTACCTAAAACAACAACCAGGAAGCTGAAGACGAGCCAACTTTCACCCTTTTCAAGTCCCCAGGTAGGCCGAGGCGACCCGTCTTTCTCCCCCACGAAGACCAACCAACTCAGCCACAAAGGCTCTCAGGACCTGAAGAGAAAAGAAAACGCGGTCCCGAACCTCCCGGCGCAAAAGGCAGCGGAAGAGACCGGCACCCGCCAACGCCGACGGGAACTTTCTCTCACGGCTCATTTACAAGAGTAGGCGTGACCACAGGAGCAACGGCTCTCTCTACCTCCCTCCTCCCTCCCAGAAGCCAGCTAAGTAGAATCGGCAGGGCTGATCTGCTCAACTTCATGGTGATAGGTCGCGCTGAGGAAGAAAAGGGGCGGTCCCGAAATAACCGGCCCGTTTGCCAGTTGGTGAAGCCGGAGAGTTTGCTCGAGGAGAGTTGTCCTTAAATCGAGCCGAGGGTTACGATTGGCCCAGGGCTAGGAGGGGGCGTGTCTCGGCGGCTACCGCGGCCTTCGCGGGTGTGGATGGCGGGTGAGGAAGAACTGGGGTGTCTGCATCTCTCGGCGGTAGTCTCGCGAGGCGGCGCAAGCGGGATTTGGCGGCGGCTGAGGCTGCTGCCTGCTTGCCTCCCTCCCACCCTCCTAACGAAGAACTGGTGGTGTTTGTGTGGAAGGGGGAGGAGGAGGCGGCGGAAGAGAAGGAAGGAAAGCCAGAGAAGCCTGAGTCCCACCGACGTCGGGCAGAGGAGTGGACCCGAGGCCCTGTGCTAGGCTTGGGCCCGCCGCCGCCGCCGCTGGCGGCTCAGCCACCATGGCCTCAGGAGATACCCTGTACATTGCCACAGACGGCTCGGAAATGCCCGCCGAGATCGTGGAACTGCACGAGATCGAGGTGGAGACCATCCCAGTGGAGACTATTGAGACCACTGTGGTGGGCGGCGAGGAGGACGAGGACGATGAAGAGGACGACGAGTGTTGCGAGGACTGCGGCCCTCATCACCCGCCCCACCGCCGTCACCACCACCACCACCACCATCACCACCACCCGCCCATGATCGCCTTGCAGCCGCTGGTCACCGACGGCGACCCGAGTGGCGGGGGAGTCGGGGCCGGAGGGGGCCAGCTCCACCTGCACCACCACCCGCACCATCAGGAGGTGATCCTAGTGCAGACTCGCGAGGAGGTGGTAGGAGGCGACGACTCGGACGGTTTGCGGGCCGATGACGGCTTCGAGGACCAGATTCTCATTCCAGTGCCGGCTCCGGCCGGCGAGGATGAGTACATCGAGCAGACTCTGGTCACCGTGGCGGCCGCGGGTAGTAAAGGCGGCTCGGGCGGAGGTTCTTCCTCTGGCGGTGGCCGGGTGAAGAAAGGCGGCGGGAGCGGCAAGAAGAGCAGTAAGAAGAGTTATTTGACGGGAGGAGGCGGCGGAGCCGAAGGGGGCGGCGGCGCCAGGAAATGGGAGCAGAAGCAGGTGCAGATCAAGACCCTGGAGGGGGAGTTTTCGGTCACCATGTGGGCCTCGGGTAAGTAGAGCAGCTGGGACGGGTCCGGCACGTTGCGGCGGGGACTGGGGAAGGTCTGGGGAGTCCCGGACGGTGCCCGGCAGGCTTCTTGCCCCCGTTTTGTTTTGAAGGGAGGCCATGTTTGGATGTGTGTGATGGGCGCCGCCATGTTCATCTCGCCAGGGCAAGTATGGCGGCTTCCCCCGAAAAGATGGCGGGGTCTGCGCTGCTCCTGCCTGATTGCCCGGCTCCCTCGGGCGGGGGGGAAAAGGGAAAGAAAGATGGCGGCGGCCCCGCCAAGATGGCCGCTGGGACAGGCAGAGGGGGGAGGGGATACAGCGCGCGCGCGCGCCCTCCCTCCCTCACTGACTGATTCCTGGACTAGGCCGCAATGGCGTAGTTTCTGCAGTAGGAGGGAGGGAGGGAGGAGGTTGGGGGCGGGGCGGGCGGGCGGCGAACCTCGGCGGCCCGTTCCTTCCTTCGCCTTCCCTGTTTCTTTCTCGTTCGCCGGCTCTGGCGCTCTTCCTGCCCGTCGTCGCTTCAGCGCGCGCAGCCTTCTTCTCCAGCGGTTGCCTTCCCCCCCTCTTCTCTCCTCGCAACTGAGTCGGGTTTGATTTTATTTAACCGCTGCTTCTGCTCGACATCTCTTGGCGCCCCCTTAAGATTTTACCCAGCTGTTCCTGGCGAGCTTCACAATATAGTTTCTTTTTCTAAATATTCTCAAGGCGCAGGCTTCTTCTTTCAAGTCCTCCTTTGGATGCCCCTCCTAATTGTCCCTTTTCCTTTCCCATCGGCGGTCATGCCTTCGCAGCGGTTTGCTTCGCAGATTCCTCCTCATTTCCTTTTCCTCCTGGCATCTTCCTTTTTTTATCTCTTTTCCCTCCCACTTTCCTTTCCTCAAACGTTTAGCTAGCGACTCTGTCTCTGGTTAGAATGAGGAGTAAAGTAAGGGAACGAAGACCATTGCACCCGTTCTCTGTTTTGGAAGGGTAGGTTATATTTTTAAAGCTCTCAGGGCTCCTAGTGTTGGCAGTTGGCAGTGAAACCACTGCCTGGTTTCACTGTATTGTTTGAACTCTTCAAAGTAAATAGTTTTTCTGTACTATTTACATGACATGTACTTTGTCTTTAAATAACTAGACTGGGGGCTTGAGAGTATCCTAAAAGAGTTGCTTTGATTATTTTTAATATTTGTTATTATCCACCTTGGGGGGGGGGGGAACCAAATCCTGTAACCTCTGTAGATATCGGTTTTAGATCTTTGACTCGATCTGTTTTTCACATATAACATAGCAAGAATATATGATTTAATAGTTTCAGTCCTAGGACACCTCCACCCCCCCAAATAGATTTAAAACCTCTTTCCAACAACTTTAGAAGGAACTGCCATCATATAATCAGATGGATATAGTTGCTGCATGACAATTGTGAAGACCCTGCAGGTTTTTAGATCTTACATGACTTTCTGCAAAAATGCTTTTTAAGTGCATAAAATTAAAGGGTAATTTTAAAAAAGTAAGTTTTATTGCAATTCTCAGCTGTGTATAAAAGGCATTGAATATGCTCAACCTCTTATTTTGTGTTTAGCAGAAACACAAAAAAGAAAGCAGCTTATTTAGTGCAGGAAATCTATTTTCTGAGCACTATGTCTACTGGGTTGATTAGAACATCTTATATTATGATATTTAAACATTTTTTAAAATCAGTATTTAAAATTCAGTGGTTTTGTTTCAAAGATAATATATAGTTTGAAAAGTCAAAATGTAATGATTGATGGGTTGATATAATCCCTAGAATAGAATAATTAATGGTAATGGGGGGGGGTCTTTTCTGTTTGAAATTAATGGATTTCTAAAGGCCTATGTCCTTACTAAATTCTGCAAAGGAAATTTTTTAAATCTGTTTTTACATTAGAAATTCATGCCATCCAGGGGTAAAAGGTCCTTGTGGCTCACATTAGGTTTGTGCTCTAGTTTTGTGTTGCTTAGAAACTAGTAATAAAAAGCTAAATGAAATTGCTTAGTTTTGAAAGCAAAAACTGATCATTCACAAGACATAATTGCCCATGAAAATACATGTCTGTTTTGTTTGCTTATTTTTATTTATTTATTTATTTCTATAACTACCGATTTCAGCAAGTGACATTGGGTAGCAAATAATCTTAAATTAAAAACTTAAGTACAAAAACTAAAATACACAGCAACCAAGGAAAATACTATATTGTTGGTTGTTATTACAGCCATGAGATAGGACACTTTACACCCTCAGTGCCCCAAGCTCTGGCACAGAACGAGGTCTTTTAATGCTTTGCAAAAAAGATCAGCAGGGTTGGGGCCACTCTAATCTCTGGAGGGAGAATGTTCCATAAAGCGAAGGTTCTATAGTAGAAAAGGCACATCTCCTGGACCCTACCAGCTACCTATAGCGTCTGGATCCTGCCCAAGTGGATGGTTAGAAACAACTAGGAAAAGATGGACCCTCAGGTCATGCAATTTAAACCATGAAGGGCTTTAAAAAGACCACCATGAATTACACTCAGAAACACACCGGCAACCAATGAGGTACACAATGTTGTTATAATTGATACCATTTACTTAATAATTGATACCATTTACTGCTACCTTCCAAATGCTTTTCAAGGGCAGTCCCTTGTAGAGTGCATTGTAGTAATCCAGGTGACAAGGTTGTGACAGTAAACAGGGCCTCCCAATTCAGAAAACTTCAACAAGCCCAGAGGTTCTATATACTTGAGTAATCCAAATATTCAAATACACACACACACAACCATTTTAACCTACTATATAAATGAGTCCTATATTTATACTTGTCTATACAAAGTCTATGTCAGTGATGGTGAACCTTTTTCGCCATGAATGCCAAAAGCATGCACATGCTCATGTGCCCACCCCATAATTTAATGCTCCCTGTGCTGTGCCCCCTGCATGTGTGGCCACCACCACACTGCCCCACGCATGGCGTGCATGGCTTTCTTGGAGCCCGGGAAGGGTAAAAACTGCTCACCCAGGCTCTCCAAAGGCTGGAAACAGACCGTTTTCCAACCTCCGGTGGGCCCAGTAGGTCCATTTTTCACCCTCCCCACAGGCTCCAAAGGCTTTCTAGGAGCCTATGGAGGGCAAAAAAAATGGCCCAACATGAAACCCGGAAGTTTGGGAATGCACTTGCGGGTAGCCCTTTGGGCTGTTTTTCCTCCCTCTGGAGGCTTTAGGAGGCTTTCCTGAAGCCTCCCGCAGGGCGGAAAACGGCCAAAAATCAAGGCCTAAAATCAGCTGGCCAGCGCACGCATGTGAGCTGGAGCTAACAGCAACACCTTGAGTGCCCTCAGAAATGGCTCTGGGTGCTGCCTGTAGCACGTGTGCCACAAGTTTGCCATCATAGGTCTATGTCCATAAGCAATCCACTCATAAGTGGCAAATGCAGTCAAGTCTTCAATCCATTAAATAAACTGATCCATACATTTATCTTTCCAGTGCTTTCATCTTTCTCCCAAAACTTGTTAAGTACAGGACATTGCAGAAAAAAAGTTTTAAAGAAGTATCCTTACTACAACTCTAGCAAAGTGCCGTTTTGACAGTCCTACACAGAGAATAAATTCTGAGTATTATCTGTTTGCTGGTAGTTGTAATTTGAAGTTCATTGACAGTCTTGCTATGGAAGTTAAGACATATTTCCTTAGTCTAGACTACAGGTGTCAAACCCGTCACATCACGTGACATATTACAACTTTTTCCCCGTTTGCTAAACCGTGGATGGGCGTGCCAGTGCTTGAGGCATTCGGGCCATGAGTTTGACACCCCTATTCTAGACAATGTAGGAACCTCTAATTCTTTATTCATTTATTAACATCTGCATATCAAATTGTTTTTTTGATGACAAATACGTCTAAAAACCAATAGATTTTTTTAGTTTTAAAGGATTTAACAAGTTATTCTAGTATCTAAGGTACCTCAAAAACTGAAAATGCTGCTGGTCCAAACAATGTTGTTAACAAATGCTTAATTATTAATATTGCCATTAGATTATACATCTGATGGATGATATTTGTCCCATAACTCTTAACAGTATGTTACAGTTTGTTGCAAATTCATCTTCATCATCTGTTGATTCAAAGTTGATACTCTACTTCCAACCAATTTTTTCATATCACATGTCTACCAATTTTTAAAGTTGGATTTTCCATAAATTTAATTTGGAATGGGAAAAAGGATCATTTTTTAATGAGACGTTATGTTCCAAGATAGAATTGTACTGTATGATTAGTTTTAAGTTTTCATTCTGTTGAAATCAGTGGGCTAAATTATTACTCAAATCCTGTTGATTTAAATTGGAATTAAGTCTGAATCCAGCCTAATGAGAAAATATGATACAGTTGTATACACAGAAAATGAAATAATGGAAACTAGACTGTACTCAAGTTAAAAATTAATGATTTATTAAATATCATCGAAATATACACACATCAAAATATTGTATCATTTTCACCGTGCAACACTGGACTTTTATTGTACCCTAACTTGCTCTAATTGTGAATGAATCCTGAAATTAATCAAAGAACATTGCACAGTACAAATATTATATTGGTTCGCCTTCTGATCAAATGAGTAGGGTATTATAAAATGACTGAACATTTTGGTTTCCATATAAGGTAGAGATGAGGCCTTTGATTTGAAAAAATATTTTCTGACCACACAGTATATAGAAATAGTTAGATCTTATGCACTGCTGTTTCCTAGACAATTTCCCTATTGGATAAAGGGCTTCCCCTTCGGTTTCAAATTATTATTTTTTTACTGCTCCCATTGGAAGAAACTTGTAAATGCTATAGTAATTTCTGTATTATTAATTTAATTGCTGTAATGTTATATTTTCAAATAATTACATCAAGGGATTTCATAGAATTCTGTTAATATTCAGAATATATAATCATAATTGGAAAATGTATGCAATCTCCCATAGACTTTGCAGCAAGCTCCTAAACAGGTTTAAATATCAGTGTAGCTTTCCTCAATCTTCCAAATGTTAATTACAGCTCTCATAACTATTAGTTAGAATAGCTAATATGTCTGGAGAATACTTGTAGAAGTCTCATATATAGAATTATAAAACTAGATATCATGTAAAAAGAATTGAATTGGTTAAAAATAGCAAGAGCAAGTACAATGTTATTTTTACTCTGAATTTTTCAAGTCAGTGATTTTTTAATTTTATAGCTTGCTTGTTAAACCATTTTGCAAATACCCATTTCACAATTACCAAATTTTGATATCAATTAGTTGTTTGATCTGTTTCTCTAAACTGCTCCTTTTTCAGTTATATGGTACCTTAGCAGCGTACTGATTGAATACTTCATGCTTTTATAATGGTTCCATTAAAATAATTGTGCTCACGTAAGGAACATTGAAATACATTCTTACTAGTACATAAAGAAATATTTTTGATGTACCAAAACATTATATTACCTTACTATTGTGTATACAGGAATCTTGCTCCATATTGTCTATTTGGCCATGCTTTTATCTTAATATTGTGACTTAGTTGGGAGTTTTTATGATCCTATTTTAAGATTGCCAAGCTCAGAATAGGAGCATTATACAGCTGTTAGAATTAGGGCAGATTGCTCTGTTTCACCCCTTGATGTTATGGGCCGTCCAGATTTTTGTATATAACATTAAGTTATGGTTTTAAAATGATCATTGTTGAATATGCTCTAGTGACCTGATTTACACATAGAGCACAATTTGGACTGGCAACTCCATTGCTGAGCGACATGGCCATTAAGAGGAAGATGGTTGCACCCAACCTGTGATGCAAGTTCTGTCATGGCCATTAGGTGAATCACCCGCACAGTCATTAAATGTCATACAATCACAGCTTGTGAATTCTGCTGGCTTCCTGGTTGACTATGCTAGTTGGAAGCCACTTTGAAGATTGCAAATGGTGATCATGCTGCATCCATTGTAGTTTCAAAGAATATTCATAAAACTACTTTTTTCAGTGCCAGTTGAAAGTTTGAATGGTGACTAAATAGGGCAGATGTTAACTGAGGACTGGCTGTTTCAGATGAAATCACAATGGTCATAGACCTAGTATATATTTTTGTGTATGTAAAAGATGTATTTGTCACACTAAGTTAAGTATATATAAACATGTTAGGTTTGGTATTATACTGCATATTACATTATATTATAATCCTCTCGTTGTGTAGGGAGATTCATAATAAGGTATCAGCTTTGAACCTGAAGATTGAGGAAAGCTGCACAGATACTTGAAACTGCTTCGGATTTTGTTAGATTTTGCTAGAATATATTAACTACTCTGCAGTAAACATTGCAGTTTTTGGATACCCAAATAGTCAATCAGTTATAGGGATCTGTAAGATGCCATAATAATTTTCTGACTTTACATACATATATTTCATAAACCCCAGATACCAAATAGATTGCAACATTGTTGGTAACTAGTTAGACTTCCTGCACTTATGCATTTATGTTACCTTACATGAGGTGATGGCACTGAAAGTCCTACAGCCAAACTTCTCCACTTCAATCATGCACATAGATTTGTCATGAATTTTTTTTATTAAATTTATCTGCTGCCTATCTTGCCATGGGACTACCTGGCTCTTGTGAGATTAACATCTGATTGATCATTGTTTGACCCATGATGTTCTGATTAGTGAATTACTTAATTGTGGTCAAGTGTTCATGCAATTAAGTGGAAATAAAAGTCACTTGCAAACGGCATGAAAAAGTGGTTAGCAATGTAGTATGTAGTCATTTGCAGAGAGGTATGAAGGAGAAAGCTATGCATTCAATCTTAAGTTCTGTACTCTTTCATCATTATATTAATAACATTGATGAAGAAGGGAGGAAATGTTGCTAGAAGTATAGATCAGTGGTGGCGAACCTATGGCACGTGTACCAGAGGTGGCACTCAGAGCCCTCTCTGTCGGCACGCGTGGCGTTGCTTCAGCCCAGATCCATCGTGTTTTTCCCATGGGGGGAAGAGGGGGGGGGGAGAGGGGGGGGGAGAGAGAGAGAAAGAGAGGGGGAAGGAAATAGAAATGATATTACGAAAGTTTTTCTTTTTTATTGCTGAATATAATATTTCAAAAACAGAAAAAAATGAAGGGGCATAAAAGCATTTATCATGTTTTTCTTAGAACAATTATCATTATTTTAGATAGTAAAACCTCATTATTCAGGTTAAATTGCCGTGTTGGCACTGTGCGATAAATAAGTGGGTTTTGGGCTGCAGTTTGGGCACTTGGTCTCTAAAAGGTTCACCATCACTGATATAGATGATACAAAATAGGTATGATAGTTTTATGTATTCAGAAATAAAATTTAACATTTTTAATGAAGGGTTTAAAATGACTGTTTTAATTATTTTTTTAACTATTGTGTATCATACTTTTAGAAAGTATTCAGAAAAAGCTAATGAGGATTATTGGGGAACTAAATTTTAATTCCTTGAAGAGAGTTTTGAAGTAGCTGAAAAGATTTGGCTTTGTGAAAAGACTTAATATGGGAATATGATACCATTCACATATCTCAGGGGATATCATTCACATATCTCAGGGGATATCATACAGAGGAAGGCCTGGATCTATTCTTTTATCATAATGGAGGGTAGAACATGGAATAATGGATTTAAGTTACAAGAAAGCAGATAGTTTAAAAAAAAAGTTTTAAAAATCGCCTAAAAGCAATAATAGTTTAATAGTTGAGCAGTTAGTCAGAGAGGGGATTGGCTTCCATTTATTGGATAACTTATAGCAGAAGTGTGATAGCCATCTGCCAGAAATTATTTCATTTGAATTCCTGTACTTGGTATGGTTGTACAAAGCACAACATATAGGAAATCTGTATGCCACCATCTGCCTATTGGAATATTACTTCACAGCTTCAGCTTCTACAAAGCATAATGTTAAACTTAACATTTTTCTTCCAATTTAAATATGTACTTACTTGCTGTGGATTCTCTATTTGCTGTTATATCTCCCTACTTGTATTGCTTCCCCTATCTTCTCATTGCAGTGCAGGAATAATCCTTGACCAGTGAGTTTGGTATGTCCTAACAGACCAAATTCTCCAACATGTGTCAAATATGATTAATGCCTGCAGCTCTGCCTCAGACTCCAGTTTTCTTTGTCAATGCCCACACTTTCAAGCTCCAATTAAAAAGTGAAGAGATGTAGGGTTATTGAGTTTGGTAGAAGCTTTAGCACCCATTCTCCAAGTCTGAGAACTGTTCATAAAAGAAAGTTGGCTTATGTTCTCTTTTTGTGGGCAAAGTTCAAATCTACACAGGAGGATGCAATCTCTGGCAATAAACGTCAGTGACTTGCTGCATAGCCTCATTTCTCAAGGAGAGTGAACTATTATTTTCCACAGAGGCACCAATTATCTCCCCTAGGTTGAGAACAAGAGAAAGGGAGTGTGTGAATGGTAGGGAGCCCTGACGAGTCTGATGGGGGACGGATGACTGTATATCTTGATGGCACCGAGAGCTAGGACTGTAGTGTCTCAGGGGACTTAGTCTTCATTCTTTGGGATGTAGGACAGGAGGAGACCTCTGGCATTGGGTATCGGAAGGGTTGGATTGGGCAATGTTTGGGCTTTCATGAGACTGGATAGGTGGGAATATTATGGTGGGAATGGTCATAGCAAGAAATGGAGAGTGAGCCATTCTCAGGAAATATGAGCCTACAGGTCATCTTCAGTTTATATTGCATTGCTAAGAAAAGCAGTTGTTAAGCAAATTATGTTGTGCTCTAGTTGCTCCTGTTTCTTGATGGGGAAGTTCTACTCATGGTTAGTTATTCCCCAGTAATTTCCTGGGTGGACTGTTGTAATGCATTCTACATAAGGCTACCCTTGAAGTGTATCTGGAAGCTTCAGGTGGCAGAGAATCAGTGGTGCATGTAGTTATGTGTACTTCTAGAATGGCCCACATTGCACCTCTGCTCTGCAAGCTGTATTGGTTGTCAGTGTCTGGATCCAATTTAAGGTGGATTTAAAACACTAAATGATGGTAGGCAAGGTTATTTGAGAGACTGCCTCTTCCCGATCCATCTGTCCATCCCATTAGATCCAGCAGAAGAGATATGTTGTGGGTCCCATCCACTAAGGAGTTAACATCTGACAGGAGCCAGGTGATGCGCCTTCTCTACTGTGGCATCCGCCCTGTGGAATATCATCCCCTCCCCAGGTGAGATTGGCCATTTCTCTGCCATCCTTCCAGAAACCCCCCAAAATGTGGCTGTGTCAACAAGCCTGAGTCTTAAAGGAATAGTGGTCTGCTGTGGTGGTCTGCTGTGGCTCTTACTTAGTCTTTTTAATAATAACTTTAAATGTTTTTAATGGTATTATGTTCTAATATTGTTATGATTTTATTATACACTGCCCAGAGTCACATTCTGTCAGGTGGACAACCATGTAAATATGATTTGTAAATGCTTCATATGAACAATTCTGACACATTTACATTAGTATGAATTCTGTATCTCATTTAATTAGGTTATAAATTTGCCTAGAGAACTGAACTAGGAACAATGTCTAGTCTCCTCATCCATATGGAATTAAAGGAAATGGATTATTTGCACAGTTACAATAGAGGGAAAACAGCTGTTTAAAATTAGTGATCTTAGTGACTATATCCTGAATAATTATAAACCAAAGTGAATTACAAAAGCCTAATGGGACAAAACAAAGCTGGAAATGAAAGTCATAATACATTCTTTGTTTGCTTATATACTGTGTTCCACTAAAATCTTCATCCATCCTACTACAAACTATTTTTCTTTCTGAACTGCGGGCGGCATAGGATTTTATTCATGACAAATTTATATAGCTATCAATCTGCTGCTGGATCTTTCAAGGTAGTAGACAGAGAGTCATCTCATTGTTTTGTATGCCACAGTATTATTTATTTACCCAACACATCATGCACACATCAAAATGTTGTAATTATACCAGCATAACTATTAAAAATAATATATAAATTTGGAATTATTTAGTCTTTATTAATCTACTTGAGTCCTCATTGAAAGAAAGATTGAAAACTTTTTACCTGATTTAGCAATATAAGCTTCTGATAATTTATTAGTGGAAACTATTCTTTAAATATGTTTTTGAAAAATAAACAATAAACTTTTAGTTTTGATAGCTAAAATAAAAGGAAGAGAAATTGCCAGAGAAATTTTGCTCAAATATATTTTTAAAAGTTGCTGCAACAGATGTTAAGTTGGCCTAATTATAATAAGTATGTGTGTGTTGTTTTATTCATATCTTGCCAGACTGGGGGCTTTGGTGTTAATTACATAGCAAGTATTCAGAATTTTTTTTTGAATAGTTAAGGGGGGAAATGCTTTGTAAATGCATGATTGAATTAAGATAAATAGCAAAGATTATATACAAATTATTGTGATATCTTTAAAATGTTTTTCTGCAAAAGTGGTCTTGCTTTAGTTACAGTGCATTTCGAATAGGTTTTTCTGCAAAAGAGGTCTCGCTTTAGTTACAGTGCATTTCGAATAATTATATATCAAATGTTAAATGTAATAATTCATAATGCATGTTTTTAAGGAAATTAGTTTCTAAAAATGAATGAATAGGCTGGAGCTGAAAGACAAAAGGGAAGCAGTATGCTCCCTCTCATATTTGGGCATACCAGATGCTTTGACGTGTGTGTGTGTGTGAAATATTATATTATAAACTTATTATATATGATTCTTATTAAGTGTAAATTCTTGTATTTTTATCTAAAAAAATAGTTGAATTTGTTTCTTAGTACAAACATTGTCTAAGAAACATTTTCCACACTATCTGTGTCGTCCTTCGTGGATGTTAAATCAAAATTCAGTTTTCTCTAATTATTGCAGATGACAAAAAAGACATTGACCATGAGACTGTGGTGGAAGAACAGATCATTGGCGAGAACTCCCCTCCTGACTACTCTGAATACATGACGGGAAAGAAGCTACCACCTGGAGGAATACCTGGGATTGATCTTTCTGATCCTAAACAATTGGCTGAATTTGCAAGGTTGGTATTATAAAATTCTTTTGACAAATAATTATTCCTATTTTGAGCAATATTCTGTTATCAGTTAAAATTGCTGAATTGGTTCAATGCAGAGATATAATTTAAATACAGGGATAATCAGTTTGATATTCACAGAAGTTTCAGAATAATTCACAGATGTTAAATATTAATGTTTGCTGGCTGGACTAGCTGCCTCAGTCTCTAGATTGCATTTCTGGTTGGGTAGACACTGTTGTTGGTCTTTGAAAGGTCTCAAATTCTCAGGCTTTTAATTATTTCCTGTTATATATCTGATTTTAATGTTCAGCAAGAGATGTTGGTGGTTAGTATTAAAACAAGCATATCAAATGAGAAACGACTGTCTAGTTTTACAATCACTTGCTAAGTAATAATTTCTGCAGTTAATTCTATGTCAGTCCTACTGTCCTCAAATCATATATTGTTCCTCTGGGTGTACTGCTGAGTTTTTAACTGAACCAAACTTGGCAGCTTTTTCTTATCTCATAGAATCTGAATTGTAAATTGTTAAATTCCTTAATTAAAGCGGTTAAAGGCAGTTCATCAAGAAGCAGTAGCATTAAAGTATAGTGATGTATAACAAGATATCTGCTATTCAACAATCAATGCTTGTTTCTTTTTTTCTTGTAAGAATGAAACCAAGAAAAATCAAAGAAGATGATGCACCAAGAACGATAGCATGTCCTCATAAAGTGAGTGAAGCGATTTTGAGCAATTTATTTCAGTAAGAACCTTTTTAATATAGGAGTTTCATAAATGTTTTGCTTATGTTCTGGGCTTTTTTTGCCAATATTTTGCAGTGTAGTTTAGATTTCTCCTATGACATAGTACAATCATCATGAACCTATGACGTGTGTCAAAGGTGACACACCACAATGTTTTGGGTGACATGCCACCAACATACAACAACTATTTTCAAAAGCATGCTCCATGTGTTCCACACACACACCCAAGTGCATTTGTTTTACTTCCATTTCATTTTTGTAGTTACTTAATGTTTCTTTGTATAATACATAGCACCATACATGATTTGACTTTATTTTTAAAAAAATAAATGAATATGTAAAGAATTGTTTCTCTTTGAGGGGCATTGGCACATTAGCAGAGTTATGTAAGCCATTTTCTAAATTTTTGAAATGCCAAACCAAAAAGGTTCACCATCACTGCTGTAGTATATAAAAAATTCTAATTCCTGTTTTCAAGAAAGAAGATTTTTTTCCTAGCAATTTCCCTTTATACAAATTAAGTCACATAGGCAGCAGTGGCCATGCTTGGGCTTTGTAGTATACTAAAATCAACCCATATTTTGGTTCAGTATAATTGTAAGCCTAATCAGTGGATATGGATTAAGATGATGATAATTCTAATATTTGGATGCTTTGACAATTAAATAATTTACTTGTGTTGTTTTGAAGGGCTGCACAAAGATGTTCAGGGATAATTCGGCCATGAGGAAGCATCTACATACTCATGGGCCTCGGGTACACGTCTGTGCAGAATGTGGAAAGGCCTTTGTTGAGAGCTCAAAGCTAAAGAGGCATCAGTTAGTTCATACTGGAGAAAAACCCTTTCAGGTAACTTTCAAATATTCTAGATAAGACAATTATGTAGATTGTCTTGAGAATCTAGTTAGTTTCTCTTTGGTGTGTGTTCTGTTTTTGCTTCATTTCTGAAGTTAGATAAATTGTATGATAGATAATAACAGTTGAAGTACTGGAAGGAATTTGTTTAGAGACTAAATTGCGTATTTAGAATTGGAGAAATATTAAAAAGTATTTTTGTCAGTATGTTCTGGCTGTTCTATTATTTCTCCTATTAAAGTATACTTAAAAAAATAATATTTAAATAAAAAGAAAAGAAGCTATTTGAACATTTACTTATGTACATAGATGATGTTAGCTGGATGATTGTAGTAAGAAGTTAAAATGTTCATGATAACCTTCATTGGTAATTTATATTAGTATTTTGTTTCAAATGATTTAAAACATATCAAATTCCAGTTAATATTTTCTAAATAATATGTTAATTCCCCGACTTAAATATGGGGCAACACCCATGTAGTGAGGGATAGTAGATAGGATGAGGTTGATAAGATATTCTTATGAATTATTCTTATGAATTTCTTTGCTGTTCAACAGCACAAGTGAACATTTCCAATTTCATGTAACTCACTTACATGAAACAAAGACACAATTTGGAATTGTATAGAATAGAACCTTTATTTCATGTAAATCTAATATTGCAAGTGAAAATCTGTAAACAAGTTGCTAATTTTTTGTGTTTTCTTTTCACCAGTGCACATTTGAAGGCTGTGGCAAACGCTTTTCACTGGACTTCAATTTACGCACACATGTGCGAATTCATACTGGAGATAGGCCCTATGTGTGCCCTTTTGATGGCTGTAATAAGAAGTTTGCTCAATCAACTAATCTGAAATCTCATATCTTAACACATGCTAAGGCCAAAAACAACCAGTGAAACTGCAAGAAGAAAGGTCTTGAACTCAAAACATCTTTTACCTTACGGGAGAATGGTTGAAAATAAATAAGCTTCCCCCTTTGTATATTGTTTCTAGGAAAGAATTTAAAAAAACACACAAAAATGAACCTTACATGCCTAAGGGACTTGTTTTTGATAAAGTAGCAAAATAAACTTTAAGGCAGCATTGCTCCAATGCTCCATTTTGCTCTGTAATTTGGTTTCAAGAGCATGGTGTTTTTGTAAAGTGTGATCCTACCTGGAAGAGACAATTCATGGACTTGCATCAAAGACAGTTCTTTCTACAAACAGTGCTAAAATTGGACTTTTCACATTGTTATAAATATGATGCTCACCTGTTGCTTACAATTTTTTAATTTTGTATTTTCAAAGTGTGCATATTGTACACTTTTTGGGGATATGCTTAGTAATGCTATGTGTGATTTTTTTCTGGAGGTTGATAACTTTGCTTGCAGTAGATTTTCTTTAAAAGAATGGGCAGTTACATGCATACTTCAAAAGTATTTTCCTGTAAAGATTAAAAAAAAGTTAATATAGGTTTTGTTTGCTATCTTAAATTTTTTTTGGTTGTATTCTTTGATGTTAACACATTTTGTATAATTGTATCGTATAGCTGTAATGAAATCATGTAGTAACAAATATTAGATGTGATTTAATAGTGTTAATCAACTTAAACCCATTTTAGTCTCTTTTTTTGGGAAAAATACTGCCAGATGCTGATGTTCCGTGTACTTTCTCTTTGCCTGTTCAGTTAAGGAAAGTGGTGCTCAGTTGTAGAATGTATTGTACAGGCACTGACCTTTTAACAACACCTGATATGTACATCCCGTGTAATAGAGTGGGCAACAATAAAACAGTGGTCCTGAAGAATATGGCAGAAAATTATCTGTAAGCACAGCCTATTTTCTTCTGTTGTCCAAAACAAATTATAGTTCTTTAACCTCCCAGAAATTAGAAGATAAATAAAACTCAAGTTACCTTTACTTGTTTTTGCATTCTATTAGATCTTTTTTTATTTAAAAAAAAATGTAAGCGTGCTTGTCTTTTGCATAGCATTCCATTAAATGAGTATGGAGTTCTGGTTTATCCAGATAATAATGGATTTTCCTGAAGTAAAATTTCAAGTTTTATTGGATTCCTTCCAGGATTACGTAAGCAAACATTTGCTGTGATATTTCCCATTCTTTTTATTCTACTTTCAACCTCTCAGATAATACTCCACAGGGTCTCTACCTTCAAGATCTGATGATTGCAAGAGAAAAAGAGATTATGTTTTCAACAGATCATTCTTTCTTAGCAAATACTGTGGAATATACCCATATTCCCTGCAATCAGTGAACGGTGGGACAGGGTAATTCATGGAATGCTGTTGCTTCAAGGTAAGGTGGTATCAATTGTATGGTATGATGCACTGGGCTTGTGAATTCTAATATCATATCAATGTAATTGAGAGTTCTCAGATGAAAGCTGGAACTTAGCATTAGAATACTTTGGATTGAATTGCAGTAGATAGCTGTTCTATGCAGGGCATGTCTATTGTTTAAAAAAACACCAAATTTTTAACCAGCCAACCAAGTTTCTGGGTTAAAAAATTAATACGTTCTTCACATTAAAAAACTTGTTTTGGATAATTTTTTATTGTCTTCCTTTTGTCCATAATTCTGGCAACATTGCTGCTTTTGTAGTGGAAAGGATATGGTCTTCTAGATGGACGTCTCTTCTAATTAATGCTATTAAAGAGTTGGTTCAGGTCAAATGGTGGTACTTGCTCTTACACATAGAAGAATAGAAATGAAATGTGGCATAGTTTCACATTATCAATTATAGGTTCAGTCTACTGCCTAAAATGCTAAAGTTGTGTCCAGTGCAAACAAAAGCCCCTAATTTTAGAACTTGCATTTCCTTTATGGCAGGGATCCCCAACCCCTGGGCCATGGCCCACTACTGGGCCTTGAACCATTTGGAATCAGGCTGTGGAAGTGGTGGGAGGTTGTGGAACACTGCTGGATTTTATAATTAAATGTTAATTTTATTAAAAAATGGATTCTGAATATAATAGATCGTTCTTAAGGAAGATTAATAAGTAGAAAATAACTGTTTTGTACACTCTCTAGTAATTCTCAAACAGGTCTATTTCAATGGGTTTTGTAGGCTTTTTAAATACAGGATTCTGAGAATTTCCAAAGATGAGAATCTTGAAAGCTTATTAACTTCTCGCTAGAAGGCAAAACTTAAGATGACACCTTGTCCCATAAAGGAATGCCCTCTGAACAGTCTTTGTAGAATACTTTCCCTGTTAGCTCTATTTTGGGACCTGAGGAAAAAAAGGTGGGCCAGATGCTCTTAAACAGCTCCTGAGAGGTGATTTCCTTGCCAACAAAAAGGCCACAGCCAGGTGAGTTTCATGACTTAAGTCGGAGAAGCCCCCAGAAGGTGGGTAAAATCCATCTGGCCGATGGGAAAGTAAGGTTAATCAAATATATGTCTGGTTCCAGAACAAGACAAGAATGCACTAAAGGAGGTGAGCAAATAACAGCAATCAAGACACTGATTTTCTAGCACGTGAAGAATTGAAGACTCCTCTAATGTTCCCTACTAGAATCAAGAAAGTACTAAGAATAATGAGGCAGCCAGGAAGCTGAGGTCAGTTATGGAAGTGTCTGCTTCCAGATCAGATAAGCAAAACAATAGGAAGTCACATGACATGTCCTCTTCACTACCTCTTAATTTTGTGTTTCTCTGAAAATAAGACCTAGTCTGATTTTTAAAGCACATGCCGGTTATAAGACTTACCCCAAAAATAAGTCCTAGGGAAGATTGTCATCAGCCTTGGGTTGTGTGGCCATAACTGGATGTGAAGGCATGTGGGCTGCAGCCTGGCAGCACAGGTAAGTTGATTACCTGTCTAGAAGGCAGGGAGGAAAGTAATCCAGATGCTATGCGGGCCGCAGGAAGGCTAAGAGTTGGGCCCTAGCAGGTGGGTGGCTGCAGGAGGCTTGCCTTTGCATGGTGGCACTGGCAGCAGATGGAGGCAGAGGCATGGGGGGGCAAAGGCAGGCGATCCGGATGCTCTGTGCAGCCACAGGCAAGCTGAGAGACATGAAGATGAGCCTCACGCAGCTGCCCACCCATTCCATCTTGTCTTGCTTGCAGGTCATGTGGCACATCCAGATTACCTGCCTCCCCCTGCCTCTGCCACTATTTCTTGCTTGGATAGGTAATTAACTCGCCTGTGCTGCAGGGGCTAGGCAGCCCCAGAGTGCTCCGACCAAGGGGCCAGTGGGCTGCAGCTGCTCCTGGACAATGTCAACCCCCCCCCCCCCCCTGCCTTTTGTGTATGCGGCAGGAAGGTGAGGCGCCCAGCAGGACTGGTCACCCTGAAATCGTGTTTCTCTGAAAATAAGCCCTAGTGCTGGTCTTATTTTTGGGGAAGCACAGTACATTAACTAATCAGTGATGCCAGAAGTGCTTCAGACTAGTGGCTATGAAGAACAACGCCGTATTGCCCAGCCTCCCTTTTCCCAACGGACATCTCCAAAACAGAATGGATATGAAGGAAGGACACCCCTGGGAAAAGCATAAAGGTGTGTAAGCTAGCATTGTGATACTCAAGCTGCTACATCCAAAAGGTTAGGGTTACTCTCTCTTGTTTCAAGACGGTAGCATATCTAGAAGATCCCACTTGTTATTGTAGAGGAAGGAGTGGCAGAACCTGAGATGGAGTTCAAAGAGGGAGTCCCTCTTTGAATCCCTACATAACCACAAGTGAACTAAGTCCAACCTCCCTTGAATTTCCCCACGCAAGTGCTAATGTTTAGTTGAAAAGATTTCTGTGCATACAAGTTCTATCTAAACCATAGGAGATCTAGATCTTCAAAGGAGGCCAAACATCAAATGATGCAGAGAGAGATGAGTGAAATCAATAAAGGCGACGATGATCACAATGGATTGGTTAGTGCCTTTCTGAGGGGAAAAATATTTTTCACAAGAACTCTAGACCTATTTGTGATACTAGGTAACAAAGATGCAGTTGCAAGATATCAGGATTAATCTGATATAGCTGAACAAACATTTTTCTATGCACTGTTCTCCAACACAGGTGGGACACAAAAATCGCGGGTTGTTCTCATTGCTGTATTCTGATTCATTCATTACCAAGTGGAAATGAGATTAACACCTTTGGTATTTGACCTGTCTCAAAATCTAACTTCTCAACTACAAAACCAACAAACTTGGAAATTGAATGAAATAATCACTATACTGAGCTTGCAGAGTTGGCAGGAATTTCCTGACTCTAAAGTTACATCCATAACTTGAATCACTTTCAATTGATAATACTATCATAGAACATTTGAAACTACAAGGATTCTATAGGTAGGTCTAAAAAGGGCTCTGGCAACAAACCTAGAAAGTAATTGATTGGGTGCCTGTTACTGGTTATCTCTTCCATTTCATTAAACAGACTCCCATTGACGTTCTTGGAAGACAACCTGCTTGGTAGTTGTAATTTTGGCTAGAAGGTTTAGGGGATAGGGACTTATTCAACTATAGAGACCAGGCAAGAAGGTTTTAGATCTTTTCATGTCCTTGGTTATTTTCCAAATTTTACTTGGTGGGAGAATATGCTTCCCAGCTCCTGGTTGGCAGTTCAATTCCACTTATTGAATGCACTTAGGTTGACCTAAATTAGTTCAAAACTATCAGAATACTTACATTGAGTGGAAAGGGGTAAATAATTGTTAACCTTACAGTGCAGAAGTCAGGCAATACAAATATTCCAATACACAATTAGATGTGTTGCACCAAGCAAGAGACAGCACTCTTCCTGCTTAACGGCACTCTTAAGTGAAATTGTTATGTCAATGGTTTGTTGCTGCAGGAATAACTTGTAGGGTGGCTTCCAAGGCACCACCATATACTTTATAAAAACAAAATAAATAGATAAATCTCTATCCTCTGACATGGATTTTCATTGTGTGACTGTAAAGTGTGACACTGACCTCTCCTGGGAATACTGCGTTTTGACATGTCCCTTTTCTGATGTTCTGGTGGCAAGACAAGTTGACCTTACCAAGGTACCTTTCCCATCAGCAGAAGGTGGAGCAAACAGTTCCACTCGAGAAAATTATGAGGTCAAGAATTGTGGTGCAAGTTACGTTACTATGTTATGCTAAATTTATTCATGTTCTTCCATTTCCATACATCTTAGTTTCAACTTTTGTTGTTACAGTTTATCTGTAACAACAACAGTTTATCAGAATATACGCTGATGGAAGAGCTAACCCACAATCACCTAAAGGCAGTAGTTGAGACTGGAGGAAGTTTTCTCTACAGAACAGGAAGAAATCTCAGCTAGAGGAAAATAACTGTTTCCTGTTGGTGGCCAGAAAAATATTTCCCAGTAAGAAATATGTTGCTTAAGTCTTTTATACTTGTTTCACATACAAAAAATGAGTATGAAACTACAAGCAGAGCCGTATGTTGTAATGTTCCTGAATTTGTAGCTTTGTGAAAACTTGAGAAAGCAGGTGGCACTTTCCATTGCACATGTATTTTTGCTGAATTGCCTGCCATGTTCTGTAAATAATATTTGATGACAAGAGAATTTAGAATGTACCGAGTTAGGGATTACATAACCTGGACATGAGTTACTAATTTGGTTAATGAACAGAAGTCAGGAACTCTGTAATGCAGTTTTGTCTTGTTTCTGCTCAGCAGTATATAGACCAGCAACACAAAAGTAAATCTCTTGAAATCAGTGCCAGTTTACCGATTTTCTGCCACTTTGGTATTGAAATTCTGTATTATTCAGCCCATGCTGTTCAGGAACATTTTGGAGGAAAGGAATTAAAAGACTGTAAATAATCTTCAACCATTAGATCCACACCTGCTAAGTATCTTTAAGATATAAAATCTTTTACTTCCCATAGCATAGTAATAGATTGGTGTCTAAACTCTACCTCAGATTTTTGTAGAACCTTGGGATACCTAGTATTGCCACATGAAAAACAAAGCATTATGTACCGTTTCTCTTCCAGCTCGATTTACAAAAAATGCTTCACCATAAAGGGATCTTGGCTTGGTACCAAGGTGGGCAATGTTTTGCAGGCCAAGGGCAATATCTAACATTGAAGGGTAAAGAGTTGCCAAATGGGAACAATAGATGGGGAATTTTATCAGGATTCGTACTCGTTTTACAGGAGCCATAAGAATTTTTGTAAATTCTTACCAGAGGGGTTTCAGCACCCATAAGTCGCTTATCTTCGATTTAGTATAGGTGTTCCTAGTTCCACCAAAGAAAGAACCACATTTTAAAAAAAAAAAAAGATTTATTACTTTTATGTACAATTGTTACAGAATACTGTACAAAAAAAGATAGTGTCGTTGCACAACAAACAACTTGGGTTTCACATTCAATTTGAATGTCACTGCAAGTAGTGTCAAAACATCCACTATACCTGCATGGTATAGAAGCAGCAATCCAGTTTTATAGGTTTCTCCAGCAGAATTATTAAAATAATCGGCTAGATTTTTATTAAAAAGAGTTCAAACAGACATATTGCACCTATCCCAAAAAATACCTTCCACTGCAGTTAGTCAATGGTACATTCTACATACGAGCCTCTGTTCTATATCACATTGCTAGTTTTTCTGCATGTTTTTCTTTATCTTGTCAATTCAACAGCTATAATAATGGCCTTCAGCTGATGTTTTGGACCCATAACTATAGGCTCTGATCCAAAGCTAAATCTGCAAATGGTATCTGTTTTTCATTGGGCTTGCACATTCTTCACGGCAGCAATGGAAAAAAGAATAGGCAGTACTTAAAAGCATGTGAGAAAGGTGGCGTTTAAACAATGTATATATTGCAGGGCCAAGTTAATGGTGCAACTGCAATTTCTAAACATTTATAAGGCTCTTTAATGACCCACTATATGTGCCAAATGGTTGAATGTCAAGGGTCCTTAGAGGCAATGAGAAATAGTATGAAGTTGTCTTATGTCCTGCTTCTTTTAAGTTTCAGTCTAAATGTTACACCGAGTTCTTGCTGCTTGGCAGTCTCACATTACATACTGTATTTCTTGAATGGGTAAGTGGCAGAGTCAATCCATGCTTTGCACTTGAGGAATTTCACATCGTCTTTTTTCGGTTGAATGAGCACCTTTACATTTTTATGGTGTGACACAGTTTGTGAGGAAATTAACCAGAGCAGACATTGTACCCAATCCTATAGCACTGTGCAGAATGGCTTCAATTTGAATTACAACACCAAATCGGTTAGATTTGATTTTCCTCAATTGATTTGGAAAAATACTCTGCATGTCCAAACTCGCCTCCCCACTTGAATCCAATTCAAGTCCATGTGAAAATGTTGGCATAAAGTTAAAGAAATGTTTTCTTTATGCTCACAAGAGTTTTATTAATTATGAGCAGATATTTAAGTGAGGTGGATATGGACGGAAACAACTTTTGATGGCAAACTAATTACTAATTAATTAAGATAATTGGTTAAGCTAATTAAGATTTCTTAATACTTATAGGCAACCCCTACAGATTTCATTACTACAAAAGGAGATGCCAAAATTCTGATTTAGTGTAAAAAGAAATTCTTCACAGTGATGTGGAACAGATGTTTGGCTGGCCAGACTGTACACCTTGCATACTTTGAGAGATACTATGACTAGGCCAATGATATTTATTGCTGTTCAGAAATCAGCCCAATTGGAGTTTAATCATCCAGATAAATGTGCATAGCACTGCAACCTTAAACATTGGTTAATAAAACCCAATTGACTTAGTATTATTGCTGATGTCACTGAGACAATGTTGCAGCATTCTTATTTAAGGATGCTATGAAATAGGCTTAATAGTTTGTCAGGTCTCTTATTCACCAAAGTTTCCAAAACTACTGAGCTTGACTTCTGTTTTCATTATTGAATTCTCTAAAACACACTCCTGTTAAATCCTTTTAAATATACTTTCATCCTTTATCTTGTTACATATAGTTCATAATTATGTGCATACACCTCAGTAATGGAGAAATGATAATTTAAGCACATCTATCACCATCACCCTAAAAACAATAGTCTACATTTTGAGTTGTAACAAGGTTTCCAGATATACTCTAGCTTCCAACTCAAAACATAGTAATTAAAATATGTTTAAATATTTACAAGATGCAACTGCATACATTAAAAAAATTAAAAGCCAAATGCAAATATTTGGACAGAAAAACAAACCATAATCTAAAAATAGTAGAGAAAGCATCTACATACTGAACAGCATGACTGAGATTCTGATCTTACTGCATACTGATCGAATAATAAAGCAGGCTGTTCATACACTGTACTAAAATATTCACAATTAGCAGGAAGAGGCTACAGGCTTCCTGACAAGTATTGCTAATTAACAAGAATGGTAAAAAGTATAGCTTACATCATCTACAGAATGACTTGTGACAAGTTGTTAAAATATAGAATCAAGGAAAGGCTTGTATTTCTCTAGCTGTTCATCTCCCATCAGTTCCCATCATGAGGGCGACTGATCAGATGGTTGCAAATTATAAGATAAAATTATTTGGAAAAACACAAGTTCCCCTAGGATAAAGTGCAGGAAAATGAAACAAATGGTTTTTTAGCTCTACATTTACCAGGACAATCGGCTCTAAATCAAATAGAATGATCAGATTGAGCAATAATCAGAACAGAGAATCCATCCAGACCTTTTAATATGTGTTGAGAGAAGTATGCTGCTGTCCCTAGTCCTACGCTCCCAATAAACATGAAAGGGGCGTAACATCTGTGTATGCAAGGCTTCATTATCTGTTCAAAGCCCCATTTCTTCTCTTCCTCTTTGAAACAGAGTCTGAATAGGAATTTAGCATCAGGACTGATAGATGTAGTAGCCATTTTGAGCTGTTTGCAATATGGTGAAACTGACTTTGACTAATGACTGCATTGGATTTCCTTAATAATGTGCTGGCTGGGGATTGTGGGAATTGGAAGTCAAGGCTACACTGGGAAAATCCAGCAGATGTGGTTTGAGCACATGTCCAAAGGGCAAATCCTTTTATTGTCTGGGTTTCTAGAGTCAACTCAGAGTCTTCCTAAAGCATTAAGATGCTTTTATAAATGAGATTTTTAAAAAGTTGCTTTATACAGACCAAAATGTATACTCTTGGTATTCAAATATTCTTTTTTAAAAAATGATGATGTCTTACATGTAACATGTACATCTTTATCTTCCAGTCAATTTAAAAACTCGAAGGTTGTTGGATCACTGGACCAGCCTCACATCCACTTAAATCGCCTCTGATCTGGCCATCCTCGGACCTCATGTATGTAAGGAATATTGTAACAGTGGCAAATGTTGCAGCATTAACAGGGAAAGCCCGAAGCAAGGTGGATGTAAGGCCCTTTGTGAACACCCTTGGGCCTTCATCCCGGTAGCTTTTTCTGATGCAGTCCAGAATACCTTGGTACCGTACGACGCCTCCAACTCCATCAGCCTGAAGGCGAGACTTGATAACATCCACAGGATATGTAGAGAGCCAGGAGACGATGCCAGACATGCCTCCCGCCAGAAGCAGTTTGGGAACAATGTACCTATCTTCCGCTTCACACCCCAGATACCGTGTGAGGCAGTCATAGGTTAAAAAGTAGAAACCAAAGCTGGGGGTCTCCCTCAGAAACGTGGAAACCATTCCCTTGTTGATGCCCTTCAGGCCCTCCTTTCGGTAGATCTTCACCAAGCAGTCCAAAGAGTTTTTGTAGTTCTTGGACTTCAACTTGTATTCCCCTGTTCCTTGCAGCTGCATCCGTGTCTTGGCCAGTTCCATAGGGCAGCAGATCACACACTGAATGGCACCTGCTGCTGAACCTGCAAAGAACTGATGTACAGGAGTGTCCTTTCCAAGAGCACGGAGAGCATTCCCTTGAACGCCAAAGACAAGGGCATTAATGAAGGTGAGGCCCATCATAGGCGATCCAATACCTTTATAAAGTCCAAGAGCCTAGAAGGAAAACAAACAAATAAATAGGTGATGAGCAGGAATTTTAAAGATTTTTCTCAAGCAACATACAATAAGCTGTTAACATTCTGCAAATGTTTTGTTGTACACACCAATAGATAGATCTCAATTATCCTTTAGGCATGGCACTCCTAGACTGGGACAACGCAACTTGCCCTACCTACCCCAAAATCACATCCCAAAGATTGCTCTTTTTTCAGCAGCAAAACAATTGAATATTTGTATGCAATCCACCAATGCCAAAAATACCCCACAATTCCCAAGTCCACACATTTCAACGTGCAGATGCTGTTTTCTGCTATTTCTTACCCTTTATCAGGGGTTTCCAAACCCGTTTCCCTCATGCATGCATAAAGGCACCTGCCCTGTCCGATCCCCAGGCCGTTACCCAGAAAGGTTGAGAAATTCTGCCCAATATTACATTTTTTACATTTGGCAGCTACTTATTTAATATCAGAATATGAACAAAGCAAATTATCACCAATTCTACCTCCCTAATCTGGATTGGATCCATATTCTAACAAAATAGAGGCCATTAATGATCAGGAGATGAATCAACAGTTATTATCAGTGCAAAACTGACTCCGTTTCTGCTGAGCACATTCCTTTAGGAATCAAATGCACATCTTTATACAGCTATGAGGAAGCTGAGGTGCCTTTCTATATGAATCCTGAAGTTTTCATCTATCAAATGAGGAATTGAGTAAAGTAGTAATCAATAGTAAAGTAGCAAGAAAACCATCAATCTTGTGTGAGATTTGTTTGGGGGCACAAATGGAAATAATTCTGCATTTCCACCAAGCCTTCCAAAACTTTGAGGCAGAGATGAAATTAAGAATCCTTCCCTAAAACAGGAACATATTCATATGCATGGTCTATAGTGCGGCCGCGGGGGCCTTGGACCGTGTCACGCCCTTGCAGCCTCTCTCGTGGCGTCGAATCACCCAGGCCCCCTGGTTTACCGAGGAGCTGCGGGAGATGAAACGCCGCAAGAGACGCCTAGAGAGTAGGTGGAGATCCTCTCGATCCGAAGCTGACCGAACACTAGTAAGAGACCATATTAGGGCTTACTTAGTGGCGATAAAAGTGGCCAAACGGGAGTATTGTGCCACCCTTATCGCGTCCGCAGATAACCGCCCTGCCGCCCTGTTCGGGGTGACCCACTCCCTCCTTCACCAGAGGCCGCAGGAAGCTCCTTTACAGGGGCAAGCAGAAGAATTTGGAGTTTATCTGCAGGACAAAATCACTCAGATTTGGAATGAGTTGCCCTCCACTGAAAGTTGCCCAGTCGGCCTGTCAAATGCCGGTCTTGAGACAACATCTTGGGAGGAGTTTGACTTTGTTGCTACCGAGGATATGGACAGGTTGTTGAGAAACCTTAGGGCTACCACATGTTTAGTGGAACCGTGTCCCTCCTGGCTTGTATTGGCATCCTGGGAGGTGACACGAGGCTGGCTCCAGGGCATTGTGAACGCATCTTTGAGTGAAGGGTCCTTGCCTGCCGTCTTGAAAGAGGCGGTGGTGAGGCCCCTCCTCAAGAAGCCATCCCTGGACCCAGCATTATTAGAAAACTATCGTCCAGTCTCCAACCTTCACTTTTTAGCGAAGGTTGTTAAGAGTGTGGTGGCCCAACAGTTTCCTCGACACCTGGAGGAAGTTGATTATCTAGACCCACGCCAGTCCGGCTTCCAGCCCGGTCACAGCACCGAGCGGCCATTGGTCGTGTTGGTAGATGATCTCTGAAGGGCTCAGGATAGAGGTTACTCCTCTATCCTAGTCCTATTAGACCTCCCAGCGGCTTTCAATACCATCGACCATGGTATCTTATTGCACCGACCCTGAGGTGTTGGGGGTGGGCGGCACCGTTTTGCGGTGGTTCTCGTCCTACCTCTCTGGTCGGTCGCAATGGGTGTTGGCAGGAGGGCAGAGGTCGGCCCCGAGGCCCCTCACATGTGGGGTACCGCAGGGGTCGGTCCTCTCGCCACTTCTGTTTAACAAATATATGAAGCCGCTGGGCGAGATCATCCGTGGTTTTGGGGTGGAATACCATCTGTACGCTGACGATACTCAGCTGTACATATCCACCCCAAACCACCTCAACGATGCCGTTGAAGTGCTGTCGTGGTGTCTGGACGTCGTACGGGGCTAGATGGGTAGCAACAAGCTCAAGCTCAACCCGTCCAAGACCGAGTGGCTGTGGCTTCCGGCACCCCGGTACAGCCAGGTAAGTCCAACACTGGCCATTGGGGGCGAACAACTAGCCCCCGTGGAGAGGGCGCGCAACTTGGGTGTCCTCCTGGATTCCCGGCTGACCATGGAGGACCATGTGACGGCCGTGGCCAGGGGGGTGTTTTATCAGGTACGCCTGATACGCCAGTTGCGCCCGGGGAGCCCTTCGCACAGTCACTCAGGCATTAGTGACATCCCGGCTGGACTACTGCAACGCTCTCTACATGGGGCTCCCCTTGAGGTGCACTCGAAGGTTGCTGTTAGTCCAGAATGCGGCCGCACGGATGATTATGGGTGCCTCAAGGCAATCCCACATAACACCTCTCCTGCGCGAGCTGCACTGGCTACCTGTGGCCTTTCGGGTGCGCTTCAAGGTGCTGATGACCATCTTCAAAGCGCTCCATGGCTCGGGGCCTAGCTATATACGCAACCGCCTCCTGCCCCATACATCCCTTTGACCGATCCGCTCCCACAGAGAGGGCCTTCTCCGGGTACCGTCGGCCGGGCAATGCCGGTTGGCGACGCTCAGGGGAAGAACCTTCTCTGTGGCGACTACCCCCTGATTTACGCATCATCGGGGACTTCCGCCTCTTCCGCCAACGTCTTAAAACTCATTTATTCCAACAAGCCGGCCTAGCATAACCCCCGTTTCTGACTTTTATAGGGAAAATTTTAAATTTTAGAGTTTTATTAGTTTTAGCACAGGGAAAGTTTAATAGTTTTTAATAATTATGTATTTTTGTATAGTTTTAATAACGCCTGTGCGCCGCCCTGGGTCCTTTTTTAGGAGAAGGGCGGGATATAAATTTAAATAAATAAATATAGCAGGGGTGTCAAACTCAAGTCCTGCGGGCCAGATATGGCTAGATCTGGCCCGCAGGGCTGCTCTTGAAACAGTGAAGGACAGGTACCTCAGCCCCGGCCCCAGCCAACCAGGCACTAATCTGTAACGATGGTCGCCATCCATTCACACAGCCAGCCATAGATCCTATCTCAGCCCTGCCCTCTGGGCACTCGCCACCTGTGCGCATGGCCAGGGGTTAGGGCCAAGGCAGCGGGCATAGCTCAGGCTCATCGTGTTCCAGACCAGATAGCCACTATCTTGTTATAGATCAGCACTGTGCCCACTACCAGTGCCTCCATGGCCTGCTCTCCGGCCTGGCCTTGCAGCCCATGTGGCTTTCCTTTCCCTGGGACCGCCCCGTGTGGGAAAGCCACAGGTGCAGTAAGCACAGCCACCCACAGCACTGCATATCTCTGGATATATATATATATCTTTGGATATACTCTAAACTTGTGCCAGTCATTACTGCAATATCCCCACACAGCAATATTTCTGTTACAACTAGGTATGAGTGAATTTGCATTTATTCACTACCTGCTAGGAATATCAAACATCCACCCAATTTGCATCATTAAACTAAACTCAAATATGGATGGAACTATGGAGGATTGGCCTCATCTTATGGCTTTGGATGACAGTGAAGCCTGGAAGCCCTTTGAAAATTATCAGCCACAGTAGGATCTGTGCCACTAGTGCTACTGCTGCTGTTATTGTTTTGTGGCTTGATATGGATTTTACACTATGATCTTTTCTAGTGAGAGTGAGAGTGCAATATTTCAGAAATTATCTCTAGAATTTATTTTTTTTGAACATGTATGTAGCAGCCATCTGCTATGCCTCAAAGGAGCCCCCCTTTTCCAAAGATCATAGTGCTTAGTATTTGTTATGTGATTCTGGGACACAGCTGCTTTCAGAAGGCTACATTCACATTCCCACAATAACAAATACCAATTTGTTATTGTATTCAACTGGGTATCGCGAGTCTAACACTGCAATGCTGAATATACTTACCTGAGGGTAAGTCCTATTGCACTCAGGTTGCCTTCTTTCCAAATAATTGTGTATAAGTTGAATCACAGAAATGTAAATATTTTAAGTGGGACCTCCTTTTCTTCCTTTTTTTTCTTTTTCCAAGAAACCCAACATTCCCCATTTATTAAGCATACTTACTTTCCATTGGCCTACTTTTTAAAAAAAACTTTCGGTCTTTATTTCCTTTAATGTTTTTCTGTATTTTACTAAAGCTGGTCAACTGTTGGCACTCCCTGCTAAAGTTTAGTTATTAGATGAAGCAGTTTAAAATAATGTAGTCAAGTCTTGATCTTAATTATTTCAGGTTGTGAGAAAGCAGATGAGTGACCACTAGCAAGACAAACTGAGGTACAAGGAAGGTGAATTGATCTACAATCAATTCATCAATCTATCTAAATATAATAATTATACAATTATAATGTCTATCTTATAAAAATAAGAATAGCACTGATTTGGATTCTATTTAAATTAAGTTATGTCTGAATGTTTTAATCTTCTATATTACTACCCTGTTTTCCCCAAAATATTCCCCAGATAATAAGCTGAATCAGGCTTTTGAGCACATGCACTAAAATCAGCCCTCCCCTGAAAATAAGCCCTCCCCAAAAATATTGCAACACAGCAGCAGCCATGAGGTGACCACACTCGCTGCCTCCTGCACTTCAAAAATAATAAGACCTCTTCGAAAATAAGGCCCACCACTTATTTGGGGGGGGGGGTGTCAAAAGAAAACAAGACCCTTTCTTATTTTGGGGGAAATGTAGTATTTTTTAATTAGATTTTTTTTAACCTGTTGAAAACAAAAGTCCTGGTGTATTACAATCTCAGCAATAAATATTGGTATAAATAGTTTTCAATAATAATTAAGCTATATCTAAAATAATCAATACTCAAATACTTTGGCCACCTAAAGAGAAGGAAGGACTCACTGGAGAAGAGCCTCATGCTGGGAAAGATTTAGGGCAAAAGAAAGGGACGACAGAGAATGAAGGAGCAGGATGGAGCCACTGAAGCAGCCGGTGTGAGCTTCAATGGACTCCAGAGGATGGTAGAGGACAGGAAGGCTGGAGGAACGTTGTCCATGGAGTCACAATGGGTCGGACATGACTTCGCAACTAACAGCAACAAAAATAATCAAACAAAATGATAGTATGGTAGTTTGTTGAACTGCTACAACATCTTTGTATTTATTTTATTTATTTTATTTTATTAAATTTATATCCCGCCCTTCTCCAAACGGACCCAGGGCGGCGCACAGGAATGTTAAAATACATACAAAACATATAAAATTTAAAAAACTTATTCTAGTAAAACCTGTGCTAAAAACCGAATTAAAATCCCAAATTTAAAACTGTCTAATGGTCAATACAGGGGGTTACGCTAGGCCGGCTAGATGGAATAAATGTGTCTTCAGACACTTGCGGAAGAGGCGGAGGTCAGAGATGGTACGGAGTTCAGGGGGTAGGTCGTTCCAGAGGGCTGGCCCAGCCACAGAGAAGGCTCTTCCCCTGGGTGTCGCCAGTCGGCATTGTCCAGCCGACGGCACCCTGAGGAGGCCCTCTCTGTGGGAGCGTATCGGTCTGAGGGATGTATGGAGCAGGAGGCGGTCTCGCATATAACTAGGCCCCGAGCCATGGAGCGCTTTAAAGATGGTCGTCAAGACCTTGAAGCGCACCCGAAAAACCACAGGGAGCCAGTGCAGCTCGCGCAGGATAGGTGTTATGTGGGAGTGTCTAGGCGCTCCCGTAATCACCCGCGCGGCTGCGTTCTGGACTAGCTGCAGCTTTCGGGTGCACCTCAAGGGAAGCCTCATGTAGAGAGCATTACAGTAG
Organism: Rhabdophis nuchalis; assembly: GCA_039707465.1. NCBI lineage: Eukaryota > Metazoa > Chordata > Lepidosauria > Squamata > Natricidae > Rhabdophis > Rhabdophis nuchalis. The sequence continues at coordinate 58,507,998 of CM077643.1, read as the reverse complement.
TCGAGTCGAGAGGTGACGAGTGCTTGAGTGACTGTGCGTAGGGCACCCCGATCCAGTAAGGGGCGCAATTGGCGCATCAAGCGTACCTGATGGAACGCCCCCCTGGCCACGGCTGCCACGTGATCTTCCATAGACAGCCGGGAATCCAGGAGGACACCCAAAATGGGGCAACTTGTTTATGATCCTTATTATGTCCTGGGATGAGGCCATTATTGACAGGTGGCCTGGGTACCTTCAAATTATCAGGTGGTTTTGCAGTTCCAGTACTACCAGCATAATATAAAAGGGGGACCACATTCCTTTTATTTAAATAGCTCCTCCTCCACTTAAGTGCCCATCATGCACATTCATTCAGGAAGTTACTTACAGATTCTTGCTTTATGATAGACTGGAAACAATGTATAGTCCCACGGTAGAGTGGCTTCTCCATACTTTGAACTTGAAGACGTACCTATAAAATGTAATTAGAAATTACTGGCATGGCAAAAAATCAGCTGATAGTATGATAGTACCTTTGGGTGCATACACATAATGTAGTTATGTACATGTACACGTACAAGATGCCACAATAAATTAAAGAGAACACAGTTTGCATTTTGGGAGCCACTCAGATTTATGTTATATCCTATATGGAATGGTCATTTGCTAGGATGTTATATTAAGATCTTCAGTGAGGCAAATCCTCACTTGGCTATTCAGTTATTGCTGGTTTGATTAGCACATCTGATGTTTCTAAAGAATTAAGTGTTGCTCAGCTACAGAACCATGAATAGCTAAGCTCGAAATGTATCAGTTGTAAGTGAAAATGTTCCCCAGGCATAGCATTGCATTTTTTCCCTATAGGACCACAACTGCAAGACTTTTACAAGCTTAGGTTCACAACTTAAATATGCCAAAAGTCTACCTAATCTAAGTACAATGCATTCCAGCAATCTATACACTAGATTTACAAGGTCAGAAAATTCTGAGTAACAATTTGGAACCTGGATAATTTAAAACTATTTAAGGATCTCAGAGACTAACAATCGTTTAAACCTTAAGAGAATTGCATCTTTAGAGTAAGAGTTCCTTTTTCGTCATTTCTTAATAAAAAATCATTTTTATTAACAGACTTCCTAGTTTTTCTTCTTATTTTGTAAAGGTGAGTAGCAATCAAATGTTGGCAATTCAAAATACTAAAAAGCATACCAAGAGTGGGCTCAGAAATCATTCCAGTAGCAATACCTAAAACTCATTAACACAAAGCAGTCATAGCTGTATGGGGAAAATGAAAAATGGGTTCCTGATTTAAGGAAAGGCTGAAACAGAATTCACAATTTAAGAGGCTTTTGCTTGTTAGCACAGGTATACAAACTTTAAGCACAAAAGGGGACAAAGAAAAACACTAGGGAACAAATTGCAAATGTTAGACTTTTCTTTTTAAAAAAATACAGATTATATTTAAAGGCATTACATACCCCACACCCTCCACTGCAGAAACATTTTAAAAACTAAAAAAAAAGGGGGGGGAAGGTACTTTTTGCTTGTTTATAAAAATTTGAACTAATCATAAATGTTGGAATAAATTAAGACCGAGAGAAACAGAATGTTCACCTGGTCTATACTTACTAGGTAACTCTCCCGTGATGAGGCTTATCTGTCATCTACAACAAAGTAACACTTTTGCTGTTAATGAAGACAGCCCCTAGCTCAAAAAGTAAAGGCAGTTAAGCAACAAAGCAATTGTACACATTACATCAACAAAGTGGGGCAGGACAGGAGTCTCCGTTTGAAGAGCTGGTTCCAAAACAGCTCGGCATCTTCCCCATTTTACAAGCCCTACCCTCCCCGTCCCACAAACCCAGCCTGCCTAATCGTTACATCTACTTGAAAGTTATTAAAGTAAATTCCATTACATTTATTTATTTATTTTAAAAAAATAGCATTCAAGAGAAAATAATGCCTAGCTACATTATTCAGCTTCATCAGGAAAAGACTGTCATATTAGGCAAGGCTTAACAAAGATTTAATGAATGTCTTTTTTATAAAATCAGTTGTTTTATTAAAATAAAACAACGAAAGCAATTACAAATTAGATTAAAATAAAGCAATGATACAATCCTCTCCATATTATGGTGAAAGCTAATCTCTCAGTGGGAGGGTGTACTTTCAAATAAATCTGTCTGCAAAACAGATTCCCCCTCCTCAGCGTGAATAGCCATATCACTGTTCCTTTAACCACATTGTAGCGAGCTAAGCATTTAAGATAAATGCTTTATAGGTACATATATTTATAGAAGAAATTATTTATGTTTTCATGTTAAAATTGTGCAAATTATAAAAGTCTCTCGGCGATTTGTGATAAATTAAGTAACCTCCCAAATATGATAGAGTTTTCTTACAAAGCAACTGTATTGAACATGTTTCCAAGAATGCATATAGCTTGGTCCCCAGACACAGTTTAGGGTATGTGATGCAATAATAGCTTTTAACCTAAGGCAGCCAGTGAATATCCACTTAAACATCCCATAGATACCATGTTTGTGATAGGTGAAATATAAATACACCAAAACAATTAAACTAAAATAAATTTCAATTCAGGAGTGCCAACTCATTCTGTGAACCTGTTCGTTATAATATATGCAGGAGTAAGTGTAACTCCTAAAACCTAGTCGTTCTGATAAGAAACGATGTGAAAAGAAGTTCTGTGCAATTTAGAATGAATCCATAGCAAAGATTATTTCTTGGAATGAAATAACTAGAAAATGCTTTTATAAGCCAAGAGGTACATTTCTCAAGGCTTATAGGGCTAACTATTCCTTTACTTTTTAAGGTTATTTACAGTGTTATTCAGCACATTTTCTCTTCAAAAAAGGTTACATAATTCTCATACAAGCCAAAATACTTGGATTTAAATTCATTTGTTTTAATTTACATTCTTAGCATACAGCTTCATCCTGCACATTCATATTCCAAAATAAGCCCCATATGTTTTAGTGAGGAATTCCCTGAATTAAAAATGCAAATATGTTTGCAACTCGAAATCCTTGTACTCTCATTATTGGTATCATATTTCACAGTCCTGTTTTGAATATTATTTGACTTCCTTACAGCCGTGAATATTACCCAAATTCTAATTTTTTTCTTGACAAATAATCTACCACTGAACTCTCCAACCGCAGCCTATATATATATATATCTCCATGTCTTAAACAAGAAAATAAAAATTGTCATTGAAAACTCACAACATCTTTTCTTGAATGGGAAGAAGCACATTAAATCAGCAAGACTGTTTCATCATGCAGCAAACAGTCATCTGGTCAATATAATTAACAAATTAAATGCTTCAAACGCAAATAAAATAAGTGTACCAGATAAAGCAGGATTAAGGAAAGTGCATTTTAAAATTTTATTTTAGTACAAATGAGTTATGTACACTCAAAACTATAACTAGGATTTATTAGATGCCATTGAACTGTCATATTAAAAATATGGTTGAAGACATATACCTCAGAACACTTTTTAAGTGCCTTGAACAAGAGATTATATAATCTGAAATGCTAAATGTTCCATTTCAGTGGAACACTGAATGCAACATGGGATGCTGCAGTGTTTTAGCATAACTGCAATCTATTGGAAGGTCTCTCTGAGGTATTTTACTTAAATGGCCTCAGATATCTAGATTTCTTCCCTATTCTATTTGTAAGGCCAAGTACTGCCTTCAGTCTAATCACATATTCCAAGAAAGCTTGTGAAAAGTGAACCCACCTTAACTGTATCAAATGGATGTCCTACCAGTACACCAGCAGCACCTGAAATAAATCAGAGAGCACAATGAGACAATATCATTGAGGCCATTATTTAAAATTCAGAAATTTATTAAGGAATTTGCAAAATAGAAACATTAAATACACCTTAGGGCAAGGGTGTCAAACTCACGGCGTCACATTGCCATCACGTGACATATCACAACTTTTTCCACCCTTTGCTAAAATGGGGGTGGGCGAGGCCAGTGTGTGACACCTCTGGCCTGTGGCCCGGGAGTTTGTCACCCCTGCCTTATGGCAAGGTACTAATCCATCTACAGTTGGTTAAATAGATCAGACACTGATAGAAAATAAAAAGGATAGGATAATATTAAAATTGCAAGTAAATCAATCAATCAATGCTAACACAAACAAGACCAATAAAAAAAAAATAGCAGTAACTAACTAGTGGGCCAATATTCCCACAATTGCAACAATAGCACTCAGGTCATGTATTCCACTTAAGCTAAATATTTTTTTGGGGGAAACTAGGCCTTCAAGGCCTGTTATAAGGACCACAAGTCAGGGCTGCTCAAACCTGGGGGGGGGGGGTTGCTATTTCCAGGGGGCAGGCAGCCTTTGTGACAGAGGAAGGCATGCCTCCGGAGTCCCACCAGATGGCACCACTTTAAAGATGGCTCCTGGAACATACCCAGTCTGTCAGATGTAACTAGGAGAAAGGCAGTCCCTTAAACAACCAGGCCCCATATGGCATGAAAGGCTTCATAAGTAAAAACCAGTACCTTGAGTTGGACTTGAAAGCTTATGATAACCAGTGCAGCCTTTGCACTGGTGCTACATGAACATATTGGGGCCTGCGCATAAGCGCCTGCCCCATCACAATTGTTGCCAAGCTGCAGTTTCCCAGTGGCGATTTAAATGTAAAAGTTCCTCTCGCACATATGTGCTAGTCGTTCCCGACTCTAGGGAGCAGTGCTCATCTCTATTTCAAAGCTGAAGAGCCAGCGATGTCTGAAGATGTCTCCGTGGTCATGTGGCCAGCATGACTAAACGCCGAAGGCACACAAAACGCCGTTACCTATTTTTTCTACTTGCATTTTTTGTTACCTGCTTTCAAACTGCTAGGTTGGCAGAAGCTGGGGCAAGTAACGGGAGCTCACTCCATTATGCGGAGCTAGGGATTCAAACCGCCAACCTTCTTGATCGACAAGCTCAGTGTCTTAGCCACTGAGCCACCACGTCCCTATAGTGGCAACTTAGAGAAGGTCAAATGAGAGAAATTTCACTTTTCATTCTAGCTGACAAAAGTCCGGTTGAAAAAATGTACAGGAAATGTTGCCACGGGATCTGTAAAACTACAACAGTAGATTCCATTTGCAGACAATACAGCTGGGACAAAACAATGTTAAGTCGCTGTCCTTACTATACTTCTGCAAACTACTTCCTGTCTTATCACATAACATCTAGTTCATCTAGTATACCAAATTAACCAATTTCATTGTAATTTTTACAATGACAATAAAGATTATTATTATTATTATTATTATTATTATTATTATTATTATTATTATTATTATTATTATTATTATTATTATTATTATTATTATTATTATACCTGAGTTTACTAGAAGGCAGACATGTTTAAAGCTTCATGACTTAAGAGCATATCATTGGCAACTTGAAATAATATAATGTAGCTAAAAGTCAAATGAAGGAAGAAAATACCAAGCAGGGGGAAAGTCATCTCAAGCTCTTCACTAAACAATTAGTTCCCCCCCCCCCCAAGAAAAAAATTAGCCTGAATAGTCAATCTGGCAAAGTATTCCTGAGCACAGAAAGCCATGCTTCCGATCATGCAGTCCAAACAATATTTCTCTAATAGCGTGTTTCCCTATTCCATGCTTTGCTGGAAAATACACGTTTATTCTAAAGCTATTTAAAAAACCCAGTAGCTGCATGTTGAAAAAACTTCAAATATTTCATCAACCTTAAACTTATCCCTCATTGCACATGATAGAAGCTTGGGTTGGAAATGATTGGCTTCCTCAACAGAGCTAAATATTTACTCTCTCGGGCAAGCTTAAAGTTCCACTCTTTATAGGGTACTTCTCCCGTTTTAAAGAGAAAAGAACTTAAATGGCAGCTTATTTCCATTTTCCGTTTGTAAGAAAGGAATGGAGAACAATTTCATTCTACATTATCATCAGTTAGGGGGGGAAATTACCTGAAGCAGGAAATAGGACAGGTTGGCAAAGTTAATGGTTCCAATCTTGGAAACTTTTCAGGAGAACCAAAAAGCCTTTGCCTCCAAGGGAACCAAGGCTGCCCTTGATCTGCCCAGGTTTAGGGCATCCGGCCAATAGAAAGCTAGGATAGGGACATATGCTCCCTGTTCCATCAATGAAGCTACTTTTTCAATATGTAACACTACATAATTTGCATCCTTGTAAGTTTTGTACATAAATTCTCTGCATGTTCATCTAGAAGGCTGCTATATTTGTATAGCAGTTAAATCAGAATGGGTTAATATTTCTGTACAGGCAAAATTGTAAATTTACCCACCACTGGTGCACCCCACTAGTGTGATGAGAAAAAAAAAATAGAAATGGCTTGTATGGTAGTATTCTCAAATGATGGAAATGAAATACGAAGTATCACCATAGCTCTAATACAAATCCTTTCCCAAAAGATTACAAATATCCTATTAAAAATTCAATCTTTTATATTTATCTTCACAAAATCAGTACTTTGATGCTTTGGGCTAAAGAAAAACCTTTTGTGCCAAATAACACCTCCCACACTCCTTATCTGGACAAAGGGAGGGGGAGGAAATCCCATCCCTTTCTTTCTTTGCTAGAATAGATGTCAATTACACCTCCTCCTACATTCCTCACCCCCTTATCTTGCTTCGATCTTTTCTTCAGAGGAGCTTATCTTTTCCACCCAAATCTTGACAGCCTGTTTTGTAGGAGGCAGGACAGATACACCCTGCCTGCAAGGCACTTGTGACTCCTTTATCATGTGAACAATTCTAACACAGGGTAAAAGGAAGACAACCATCTACAAATCTGGGTTGCTTTACACTGCAATAAACTGATACAACTGTATGCATTTGTTATAGGAAATGAGGACAAGCTTTGGAGAGGGAGGGTTACTTACATACATACACATAAAAACATTTATCTTTGGGAGTAAGGCTGGGATAAATCCTAAAACAAGTTAGCATTTGAAGACCTTCTTATAAAAACACAAACATAATCCTGAGCATTAAATATGTGAAAATCTTGCCAAACCATTTTTAAGTTACATTTAAATGACTTAAATGCTGGATCTGAATTTCTGAAGAACAGCATGCTTGTCTATATAATGACATAGATAAGTTAATAACTAAGGGAAGGATTCAATTGGCTAGAGATTACCAGCAACTCTGAACTAAAATAATGCAACCAAGGGCTAGAACCAGAAGGCCTCAAGTACACATTTAAAGGCACAAAAATGACTTTGTCTCTTTCCATCCAACCTACTACTCAGGGACTGCTTGCATGAAAAATTAAAGAAGGGAGTACTATGTATGCCACTTTCAGTAGCAGCTTGGAGGAAAGCAAATAAATAAGTATCCTGTCCTTGAAATGAAAACAAGGGTGAGGACACTGGAAAAGGTTACTTATATCATCGTGACAACAAAGCAACTTTGTTTTATGTTCTGGGACTTCATTAAAAACAACTATGAGGAAGTGAAATTAAATTACCCACAAAAGTATTTTCTGAATGTTTTGAACAAATTCCAAAATTCCTGGGAGGCTATGACTAAAACCAGAAAGTTGTCAGAAAAAAAAACCTAACTGAAAAAGTTTTTTTGTTTTCTACACTCCCCCTTCCCTCCCATCTATAAAATGTAAAAGAGAATCTAGCTGGGGAAAGCCGATTTACCATTTGCTATGTACCACGGCTCCGAGTTAACATCACCCTCCTGCTTCAGATAAACTGATTACTAGAAGCTGCTTCTCCTGTGATTTCACAATGAAAGGGACTGGAGAGATACTGTGCTGTGAAATCTGTGTGGAGCTAGTACAAATAAAAAGCATAGGTTGAAAGGACCTTAAACAATGGGAAAATTAATAAGCCTTCCCATTTCTAAAAAATAAAATTCAAATGGTCCCACAATCCCTGGAGAGGGAAGTCTGGTTGGGTCTACTTTGGTGGAAGCAACAGCAAGAATTTTCCCTGTAAGAATTAATTTTTGTCTATTCTTGCCCAGTGGGTATTTATTTAGTTTCCAAAAAAAATGAATGTGTATCCCATTTATTCTGGGGTGGGGGTGGGGAATCATGTAAGAAGAGGAATTGGAAGATGGGTGAAATTAATTCTGGGCTGCTTTGGCCTTCCAAGTACCTCAGCTCTCTCTCCCCAGCCCACCAATGGGGAGACCAGATACACCCGCTTTTAGTGTGACTTTAAATGTGCAAGACTACATCTAGGATTTCGTCTCCTTACACTTAACAGGATTTTCTTCCTTAAGGGTTTGGGCCGAGCCCTAAGCCCAAATCAGTCCCCGGCCTGGAAAGTGGTCGAGGAGGAGGAGAAGATAAAAGAGGAAGAGCCGGTTTCCCCTTTAGCACAATAGCCTCGCCAGGCTGTGGTGGAGAGGTAGCCGACCCACCCGAAGGCAGCCCGTTTCCCAAGCAGCCATTCGCCGATTGCGCAGCGCGAAAGCCAACCCGGCTCCGAAAGGGGACAATGGGGTCAGCGGAGAAGCGGAGAGAGACGCGTCTCCCCAGGCGTTCCCATCCGAACAAATCGAGTACAAAAACTGGAATTCATCGCTCGCGTGGAGGCTTCGGGTCGCCTCTTCCTAAACCCACCCACCCTTTTTCTAAGCGGCTGCGCATGAATGCAACACCTCCCGGCCTCCTCCGGGCGGGTGGGCAAGCGCATCTTCACTGCAGTGCGCCAAGCCGCGGAGGGAGAGGTGGCCATCGCCTGCCTACCGCAGCTGCCTCCTTCCCTAACCCCCTCCCCCCCACCTCCCCTCCCGCCCGCCGCCCCGGATCTACGCAAAACCATTCACCGTCGTGGCCTGAACTCTGCCAACCTCGATCCTCCCCATCGCTCGGGGCGCCGCTTCTTACCTCCCACGCAGCCTGCGAGGAAATCCAGCGCCATGATCGCTGTTGCCCGACGCGTGCTTTCAAGCCTGATGCGTTTAAAATGCGCTGGGCTCCGGGTTTTTATTTTTTATTTTAGCGTTGCGATGCACCTGGTGGCTCCGAGTACCGTAACGCGTTTCCTCAGGGAATAAAAGAGGGAGCCGGGCTTCCTCTAAGGCCGAAAGGAGGAAAGCAATCCAGAGGCTCTTTGCGATGCGGGGAACTCGTCCTTTCTTGGGCTCCTCGGCTTCCCTTTGCGTTCTGACAGCGAGCCAGGGAAAATCCAGGGCGCCCTTCGAGCCGGCGCGTTCCTCTCTCGATTGTCGCCAAACTGGACCGAGTCGTTTCTATTTCTGACGCCAGCGAGAGGAGGAGGAGGGGGGGCAGAGACCGAGCCTTATGGGGAAAAAGCAGCCTCCAATAGGAGGCCGCTTGCGAGACAACGCCCTTCCAGTGAAGCCCTCCGCTCCGGCCGTTCATTGGGCGATCCACCGGGCGGCATCCTGCCACTTGGAAGGCAGCGGCTGCAAAAGACTCCGGGCGGTGGGGAAGGCGGGAGCGCCGCCTACTAGAGCCGGGCGAGTGTCAGCCTCTGCTGTTGTGGCAGCGCATCTGCGCAAAGCGGGGCAGGTGCTGAGGGTTTAAGGCCGCTTTAGAGGCGGCGCGCTGGCTCTTGTTCAGTGGAAGGTGCGGGGCAGTTACACATCGAGGGCGCGGGGGCTGCTGCCCAGTAATTCGGGGGAGGGGGGGTTGAGAAGATCGTTCGCCCTCCAAGCTAATGCGGATTACAAAGCGAGAATGTGAACTGGGCAGATGTAAGCAGCAGAAGTTGGGTTGAACTGGAAGGCCAAATCTGCCAGTCTCAAAAATAGAGCTTGCTTTCGATAGACATGCACAACGGTACCCCATGACTATCATTAAGTGTTGTACCTTTTGATTCTTGACGAATGTATCTTGTCTTTTTATGTACACTGAGAGCCTATGCACCAAAGACAAATTCCTTGTGTGTCCCAACACACTTGGCCAATAAAGAATTCTATTCTATTCTATTCAGAATCAATGTTTTCTGTTGTTCAAATTTCATAAGCAATCAGTCTATTCTATCATTTCATCATTTCTTTACTGACACTGAATATATCTATCATTTATTTCTGTGCCCTCTTAAAAACATTAATAAATGTTGCTTTGCTTGAATTTAAAAAAAGTTGCACAATGAAGCGGCTCGATGATTTTGGTTTTCAGAGACGAAGGTGGCCCTGGGAATTCCCAAGGAGAATATAATGGTTGTATTTGTGCAGCATATTGAGACACAAAGCATTTTTGGGGATAGGGGGAAATATTAGAATTTTCGTTTGAAGTCCATTGTCCTGGGAACCCAGGATTAATTAAATGAACAATAATTGTTGACTATGGTTATGTCTGTCATGCAGACGTTGCTTGCCAGTGCTTACTCGGTGCTTGTTGCCTGTAAATATTTTGGGTGGGTAGCTTTGTTAATCTTGCAATAACTTCTGTTATTGTCTACCAGTATTACTCATTGCTCGTCACCTGAGTTGTATGCTGCCTATGAATATTTTGGGAGGGAAGATTTGTTAAGTCTCACAAAAAAAAACTCAACAGGGAGCATTTTTTTTAACCTTGACAACTTTTAAGATGTGTGGACTTCAACTCCCAGAATTCCCCACGCTAACCAGAGAATTCTGGGAATTGAATTCCACACATCTTTAAAGTTGCCGAGGTTGAAAAACACTCGTCTATGAGGTCCCAAAGGGGCTTTTTAAAGAAGCAACTGGGCTTTCTTGTTTTCCTTTGAATACGTTTCACTTCTCATCCAAGAAGCTTCTTCAGCCCTGCAGCTTCTTGGATGTGAAGTGAAACGTCTCCAAAGAAAAACCAGAAAGCCCAGTTGCCTCTTGAAAAAGCCCCTTTGGGACAAGCATGACCTGGATAACTGAGCATCTCCATAGACACTAATCTAGGACAATTTAGATTAATTGTATAACTTTTTATAGAACACAACTGGGAGTAGTATAAACTAAGAGGTCATAGCTGGGTATACAGAAGATACTGTTTCAGAATCACACACACTACACTTCAGAGTGAATGCAAAGAGTGCAGAGAGTGCGTATGTATGACATGCTCAACTGTATCTGACTCAGTCCATGAGTAAGTGAATCCAGTGACCTGTTGCCAAATGACCCAGCAAACGAAGGATAGTTTTGATTTGCTTGGAACCAGCTGCCTTGGCTGGTACTCCAGCTGCTTTTGCAATGGCTGGCAGACTGACACTTCCTTGCCTTTTGAAAAAAGAAACCAATTGTAAAACCAACAAATGGCCTCCTGTGGTAGCCTAGTGGGCATCGTGGTCACCAGGAATAGCATGTCCCACAGCAACTTCTCTGCCCATTTTTCATCTCTGCTTTGCTCCTAAGTGTCTGCATGAAGAAAAGCTGGATAAGAACACAGTTTTCTTTTATAGTTGCTCATAAATCTTCATAAACTCATGAATCCAGAGGCCATAACACTGTTAATTTTAACGTAATTTTCCATTTATGAGGAAGTTGAAAGGAGTAGATCTATAAGATAGCTTGCTAAAAATTGCAGCCCTTTACATTAATCATGCTTTTATTTGGCTTTGAACAGCATACTACATCCAGAAATAATCTAGCAGATAATTTATATATGACTAACTTTGACAGTTGCTTCCTGAGTCTTTTTCAAATAAACCTGTTTAGTTTATGTGATGTAAATCATAGATGCCTTTTTTTCTTTGTCAAAGTAACATTTGTATTCATCTGTAACATTTAAATGCAATCCCTTATTTTATTCCAGAGTTGCTCATGATGGAGCTTTATTTATTTATCTTTTCACATAATTTGTGCATGTTTTGTTGCATGAAAATAAAATAAATATAATATATTTATATAATACTATTATATAAATTGTATTTATACAACTAATACAACATATCATGAGATTATTTTCAAAGGCACTGATAATTTATGAACACAATGGGAAAGACCAGGCAAAGGTCTACTCTCTGGCAAGGAGTTAAATATTGTTTTTCTCATTTGTATGTAAAATACCCATCAGGGGTTAACACTGAAATCCCTCTTAAAATACACATTGACAATGAAATTCCTCTTAAACTATACCTTAATCTCAATGTAGTATACATTTCAATTATATTGATCTTACATTTGTTTCCTCTATGCGGTCACAATAATCAATACAGTTCTATAGTTTACATAGGCTGGTAACTTGTATAGGAACTTTAACACCTGTGTTATTATATAGTGATAGCAAAATAATTTTGATTCCTTGTTTTTTTACCCGTCTCAGATGGATCATCTCCAAAGGCTGCTCTGCATGGAACATTTTATGGTCGTCTAATAGATGATGATTGGGGAATGAGTAATGTCACTTTGGCATCCTGGTCAAGATAGGATCTTTCACCCTCCCATTCCACTCCATCCTTATCATGACTTCCATCTGTGTTCCAGTAAAAACCAAGGATTAAGGAGGATTTTTAAATACATAAATATTATTAAATATTTTAAAGATAAAACTAACAAAACCTAATAATAAATCAGGAACACTGAAAAAGAAACAAGACAAAGGAAGAAAAAGAAAAGTTAAAAAGAAATAGAAGCAGATTCTGATTTTCTTTACAGCAAATACAAGTATAATTTACAAAGTTATCTCTTATTCTATAGTTCCTAAAAAGTTCACTTTTTTCACATTCCCCCCCTAATCATCAAAACCACATATCACAAGTGCATTTTTTCTATTTCATGCAAAAAGTTTGTAAGGTGTTTCCAGTCAGCCGGAAAGGTAAATGTCTTTACCTTAATCAAAGAAGTTAATTTACCCATCTCTGCAAGTTCCATCATCTTCATTAACCATTTTTTAATTGTAGATAATGTTGAGCTTTTCCACTATCCAGCATGTGGCTGAAATTGTCATATATAAAAACAAAGCTCTATGTCTTTTTTCTAACTGTCTGTCCAGACCCAAAATGAAAGCCTCTGGTTTCAATTGTATATTAGGCTTTAAAATCTTTTGAATTAGTGTATGCATTTATAGCCACATTTTTGTTTTTACACATCTACCAAACCCCCAAAAATCCCTTCATATTGTTCACATTTCCAACATAAATATAAGATAAATATGCTAGATAATTTCTCAGGTGACAAATACCAAAGGTACATCATTTTATTAAAAAAAATATTTCAAACATAATGTACATTTCAGTCCTTTCAACTACACATTTTCCCATTGAGCCATTTGCATATTATAACCTAAATTATTTAGCTCATTTTGTTATGCACCACTTGTTCTTCTGTTCAAGTTTCCACAAAAGTGTATACATTGTCGCAATAATGTTCAGCATTTACATATTTCTGTTAAAACATTGTCAAAACCATAAAATGTTTTATCCTCTTCAAACCTCTTTAATAATTGTACATTGGAATATGATTGGCAGGTATATCCTTCCATTATCAATTCTTCCCTTGAGTTTATTTCATCGTTTCTTTGAGAAAATTATAGAATATCATGTCAAGTTATCTGTTTATGTTTACTTATAATTTCCTGTGTATAAAATATTTCTTGTGCTGAAAACTACAAGTGTTTCTGGACGCAATCTAGATTTGCATTTATTCAATTTCTCAAAATGGCATACATGATGATAAATTGTAAGTCATAAAGTAACTTTTTCCAATGAGGGGGACTATGACTACCAGAATATTGTTATTAGACTGTTGAGATGTTCATTAACAAATAACTACTCCATCTTAGAAGGATTTAATCTGACTTTGTTTTGCCCCATTCAGACCTTTACAGCCCTCTAGTCCCAATTCAAGGTGATAATTTATAGCTTGGTATTATCTATGTGTTAATGAAACCTCTTCCTAAACCAATGGATGACTTTCCTCAGAAGTTGAATGTAAATGTTGAATAATCAAGGAAATGATCACACCTAGAAGAAGATAGTGGTTCAATCACTGCTCCTCCTGGAACCGTTCATTAGGTGGGAGTGAACCTACCAAAGAATGATGCCCCGCAATTTTCAACTGTTATGAGGAACCAGAATGTTCCATGGTCAATGATACTGAACACCATCAAGAAATCTAATAGGGCCAAGATGGGACCCACTTTTGCAATCTAAGCCCAAATATAACTAATCTACAGAGCAACCAGTGTTCCATGAGCAGGCCTGAGTACTGACTAAAAATTATTTGACAAAAAACTGAAGAGAAAAATAACCAGGATATGCTTTTTAAGGAGATAGCACAACTGAAACTATGTCCTTTCTAATAAAGTGCTAAGATCCTACATCAATTTGTTAAATGTTGCCAAAGAGCCAGGAAAGTCATGGATCACGTCTATGAGCAGACGTGTCTACTATCAGTCTGACTACCAAGGACCCTATTCGCTTTCTTAAGCTTGATGAAAGAACGCCAGATAACTCCACAAGGTATTTCTTCATTCATCACCACAGACCTTGTCCAATTGGTATCCAAGCCAGAACACATAGAAACTTAAGAGCTGTTGAGGATGAGCAGTAAGGACAACCTGCCTTATCTATTTTTTCTGAAACTGTCTAGTAACAAAATAGAAAGCTGAATTAGATGAATATTCCAACTGATTTGGTAAAGTTAATTCTTCCTTTATGTCTGATGGCCATTACTCATTTTTAACCTCTGTCTGGTCAATGGAGCAATCACTTCTTAGTGAAATACATACTTTATTTACATCCCTTCCAGCAGTGAAAAGCACTGATCTTGTGGATTTTAGCTGAAACTGGTTACATTTTTTCTTAATGCTACAATACTTGCAACTGTTTCTATGGGGTGGTAATGGGAAGATATTTACATGGTGTATATTGACTAAGGTATCAATGGGCCATAGACACAAACTTGATGCAGTAGGTTAGAGATGCTTGTAAGGTACATTGGTCACAAGAATTTAAATGACTCTTCAGCCAAAGCCAAGAATCCTAGGAGGAACATATATCATGAGACACTTCTATTCATACTTGGCAAGAGGTACAGAATCAAATGGACCAAATGAGAAGTAATCTTGTTAATCACTTACTTAGAATGGTTAAGTGTTAACTGGACAAAGCTATTGGTTAACTGCATTTTGATACTCTTCTTTCTCAATTTAACTTCTGATTTGAGGCACAATTCCCAGGGCAATTTTCTTATATTGCAGAAGAGAGCACCAGGTTCTTGGCGCTCTGGGAAGCCGCGAAAGCTGTGGCTGGGAGAGCTGCGCGGCTACCAACCTAGGGGTGACGCCCTCTGCAGTGATCATTTTTTCCTCGCCTTCAGCGCCCCCCCCCATTGCCTCCTAGCACCCCCCTAAGTTGTGCCAGCCCCCCCTGGGGGGAGGTACTGCCCACTTTGGGAACCACTGCAGTATACTGTGTAAATCCATCCAACTGTGCCTTAGACAATAAGCCATAATTGCAAACTATGAGTGAATGTAGTAATCACTAAATCAAGTAATCCATTCACTTGGTCTAGTCCTGGCTTCAATGAATGAATATTTTGCAGCAAAAAGGTCTATCCCAGCCTTACTACTGAAATAACTGAAGTAGCAGTTTGGATTCCAGGCACCCAGAGAATTCTAAACATGTACCCAACAGAAGCTCCCCAAGAGATTATGAGAGGGAGGGAGAGAGAAGAGAAGAGGAGAGGGGTGTGTGTGTTTACTTAGGGCCATTTCATCTAAATCGGGACGCCCTTCGCACAGTCACTCATGCTCTCGTGACATCGCGACTGGACTATTGTAACTCTCTCTACATGGGGCTTCCCTTGAGGTGCACCCGGAGACTTCAGATGGTTCAGAATGCAGCCGCGCGGGCAATCTTGGGTACCTCCAGATCTGCCCACATAACTCCACTTCTGCGTGAGTTGCACTGGCTGCCTGTCGTCTTCCGGGTGCGCTTCAAGGTATTAGTCATCATTTTTAAAGCGCTCCATGGCTCGGGACCTAGCTATCTGCGGGATCGGATCCTGCCTCATACTTCCTCACGGCCGATTCGCTCCCACAGAGAGGGACTTCTCCGGGTGCCGTCCACTAGACTCTGTCAGCGGGCGACGCCCAGGGGAAGGGCTCTCTCTGTGGCGGGCCCAGCCCTCTGGAACGACCTTCCCCCCGACATCAGAACAACCACGGACTTCCGCTCCTTCCGTCTGAAACTAAAAACTCATCTTTTCCGTTTGGCCGGCCTTGGGTAGCCTCTCTCTACAGGGTTTAGCTGTTTTAATTGGGTATTTTAGCAGGTTAAGGGGATTTTAGCACAGGCCCAGATTTAATTTGTTTTTAATTGTATTTGTATATTTATTGTATTGTGGTTTTAGTTTTCCCTGTGCACCGCTCCGAGTCCCTACAGGGAGAGGAGCGGTCTATAAATTAAATCATTATTATTATTATTATTATTATTATTATTAAATACCAGACTGGACTGTATCGCATTCTCTGCTGGGGCAACAGATTCAACAAGTCAAGAAGCAGGATTTCACTTTTTTAAGTTAAAAGACTTTGTATCCATTATCTGGTCTGGTTCAATTCAGAGTTAACACTTCAGTTTGCAGGGCAAAAGGCACCAGAAGAAAGGTCTCTGTCCTTTGTAACAATTGCAGCTGGGTGCTATGACGTTATGAATTGCTCATGTTCCAGGGACAATTTCCAAATTCTGGTGATATACCTCTTTCAATTCACCTTCAGAGAGAAGTTCAGAGTGCTGGTGCTGCTGACTTCAGCACCTACTGTTCAAGAACTCTCTCCAGAGTCCTCGTTCCTAGAAAAACAGATTTTTCTTCAAACATTTTTTCCTGCATGAGCAAACGCAGCTGACTTGGTGCAGATGGACTTCGTTGCTGGAGCCATTGGAGGTAACAAATAATATGGTGGTATTTTGATGAAGAGACATAAATTTTCTTTGAAATCATGGCCATATCCTTGCATTAGAGTTAAAGAGTTTTGGGACATTCAGGAGTGAGAACTTAATCAGATAAGAAGTTAGCTGAAGATAGTAGCAGATTGGGGATTAGTGCCAACAGTCCTTCTACCTTTGATTCTTTAATATGATCATGTATTTCCTTTCTAATCTTACAAACTAGCATTGTTTCCAACACAACCATACATTACTTCAGACATTGCTCTTTGTTTTAGGTTTTCATCTTTCTTTTTGAGGATCTGATCAATTCCATCTGATGTTTATTTTCTTTGTTTCGCCCCTTAGTCTTTTTCTCTTTTAAAAATACATATTTCATTCACAAGTCAATTCTTACTGAATTGAACAAGATACTTGAACGTATTTCTTTTGCAGTGTTTACTCATTTTTTATTATTTTGTCCGTGATAATTCAAAACCCACCTTCCCTTCCATCCTTATTAAACAATCTATTCTCACTACGCTACATTTTTTGTTTCTGTTAATATACTCAAGTCTATTTCTATCTAACAAAGTAGGCTACAGCATGCACTTAAACATAGCCACTTTCACTTCTTTAGTCATTCCTCTGAATGATTATCTACCATCTTTCTTTTTAAAAAAATGCTTTTATTTCCCCCCTCCCCCCAATTTTTTAAAAACACAAATATCATCTTTGCAACATTTCTACATTGGTAAGCCTCCATTATACTCTGTATCCATACATGTATACCTTTATATATCTATGTGTTAGGTTTTTTGAGCTGATCAATAAATAAATCAGAGAGACTAGTATAGATCTATTTCGAGCTTTTTAGCTCTCATCAGCTAGCCATACTCTTACTGGGATTCGAACTGGGGCTGTATTACATGCTAGGCAGATGCCTTAACCACTTGAGCCACCAGGTTCTCTTCCTGCTCAGCTGAGACAGGAGGATAAGTATATACTTGTTCCATAACACCCTGTTAGGCCCCAATTAAGGGAGGAGACTTACTGTTTCCTTTTCTGCCTTTTGGCTCATCACCAGAGACCATCTAGACAGAAAGCTATTAGTTCCGTTGTGTAATAGTTTTTATATGCGTGTTAAGTTTTTTGAGCTGATCAATAAATAAATCAGGGAGACTAGTATAGATCTATTTTGAGCTTTTTAGCTCTCATCAGCTAGCCATACCCTTACTGGAATTCGAACCCAGTATCTATATCTATATATCTATTTTTACACATTTTTAATCTACTCATGGTAATTTATACTTACATTTCTTCTATACATATTACTCTTTCAATGTACTTATTTCTATACAATACAGCTTGTATCATTCTATGTACATATATTCCTCTTATAACTTTTATAAGAGGAATACTGCCATCTTTCTAATAATGTTTGCATAATTTAAAATTTCTTCAAGTATTTCCCCATACTGTACTCACTGGCTTCAAAACAGTAGGTGAAGATGAATAATTCAAGCCTGATCCTTTTTATTTGTGTGTAATGCATGCACATTTTTAAAAAATCAGGGTTTTGACAGTGGGTTACACCTGCCATTTTGAAACCAGTATCACTGGGAATGCCCCGTATCATTTTACTGTTCTGATTTTTTTTACTGTTTATGTATAATTTGCAATCATTCACTTCATTACTTTTCACAATCACCATTACCTTACACTTTCATACATTAATTTTTCAAATCAGTAGTTGTGAATCATACATTTTATCTAACAAACCTTGCAAACCTTTTGGATTTTCTTCACTGCCTTTTGCATACATGTACATTCATGCCCCAACATATCATGCCCCTAGTATTACCCCTTATGTTTCTTATTTACATCTTCTTACAATATGTGTTACAGCAGGGGTCTCCAACCTTTGCAACTTTAAGTCTGAAGGACATCAGCTCCCAGAATTCTCCAGCCAGCAAAGCTGGCTGGAGAAGTCTGGGAGCTGAAGTCCTTCAGACTTAAAGTTGCAAAGGTTGGAGACCCCTGTGTTACAGTATGTGTGATGGGGCATCACACATCCTTGTCTTATTCCAAGGTCAGTGTTATATCATTCACTAGGTATAACATTTATTTGCACTTACTACCATAAGTTATGTACCACTTATATCACATTCAGCAACCATTTCTCAACTCCATATTAATAGAAAGCATTCCACAATTCAACCTGATTTATCATAAGCTTTCTTCTTCACTAAAAAAAAAAAGTATAATAAACTTTCTCACATTTCTGAATGGCCTGCTAAAGACCATTTCCCTTGCTCAAAGAAAGCACAAACCGATTTTCCTATGTTTTGCTCAATATTTCGTCTCATAACCTTTTTGATCAAAATTCTGCCCAAAACGTCCTCAGCCATACTTAGCAAACTCATCCTTTTGCAGTTTTCCCATTGCATTCCATCTTGCTACTTTTTCCTATATAGACTGGAACCATAATAGTATTTTCTTTCAATGGACTAAGCCCGTGACGGCGAATCTATGGCACGGGTGCCACAGGTGGCACACGGAACCATTTCTTAGGGCACGCAAAGCATTGCCCTGTCAGCTCCAGCGCACTGGCCAGCTGATTTAGGCCTTCTTTTGAGGCTGTTTTTCACCCTCTGGAGGCTTCGGGGAAGCTCCTGAAGCCTCTGGAGGTAGGTGAGAGGCTGTTTTTACCCTCCCCAGGCTTCTAGAAAGCCTCTGGAGCCTGGGGAGGGCAAAAAAAGTGTGGCAAAAGCAGGGAGTCGCACACATAGCATTATGGTGTGGCACGCCCATGGATGATTCCCCCTGTGCTCCCCCCGCTTTTAGCACATGAGCCAAAAAAGGTTAGCCATCACTGGCCTAGGCATAATCGTCACACACATTAAATCAATTGCTTAACTATAAACAAACTGCATGGCTACTTTGGCCTTCTTCCAGTTATGCTATCTGCATTTCTAGCTTTACTATTTTTCATTTTTCCATCATTCTCATATGAAATACGTCTTGCACAATATACGTACTTCAGTTTCATCCCAAATAATTCCATTACATTTATTTTTAATTCTTCACTGCTGGAGGCTTCTTTTCATTAGAAAGATTGAACTGACATTTCAATTCAAGTTCAAATGGAAGTGTGTTGCCCTCACCATTGTCTGTTGGTACAATTCATTCATCAATATACATTGATGAAATTTGTCCTGCTTTGTCCCCATGAAATCAGGCTATGCTATAAATAAGGCTGGACTTAATTACTTCTAATTTTTAACACTATAATTTGTAAAGGGCCGAGCCAGCAGACGACGGAGGGAGGCGGATGGTCCTGCCAAGAGGGGGGATACAGGGGTCGTTTCCATGGAGGGCCTACCCATTGAGAGGGTGGCAGGGAGAGGCAGATCCGATGGGAGACAAGTACTACCCTCCCGGTTGGGGGCACGAGGCCGATGGTTACAAACGGTCAAGTGCCACAACCCCCGCAGGCTAGGTGGTCAGGGAGTACAGAGCCAGGGTCTACGGCTGATGTTCTGCAATGCCAGGTCCGTGGTCAACAAAGCCCCCCTCATCCATGACCTTGTGTCAGAGGGGGAGCCGGACCTGCTAGGAATTGCGGAGACCTGGTTGGGCCACGAGGGAGGACTTCCCCTCGTTGAAATGTGCCCACCAGGTTACCGCGCTTTTCATCAGCCTCGGGCCCTAGGCAGGGGTGGTGGGGTAGCGGTTATCATTAGGGAAGGTCTGGAGCCGAGAGAGACCATTGTGCCACAGACCACCGGTTGTGAGTCCCTCTGTGTGAAGTGGGGCCTAGGGAGGCAGTTGGGCTTGCTAGTTGTATACCTGGCTCCCCGCTATGTAACAGCAGCCCTGCCCGAGCTCCTCGAGGTGATCGCTACGATGGCAGTTGAGACCCCCAGACTTTTAGTCAAGGGGGACTTTAATCTGCCATCGGTGGGCGAATCATCCGGGGTAGCTCGGGAGTTCATGGCTTCCATGACGGCCATGGACCTGACCCAAGTAATTCAAGGCCCCACTCACGAGGGTGGACATACACCGGATCTCATCTTTGTCTCAGGCCAATGGAAGAGTGATCTGGGTATAGGGGATATAGTCATCACACCCTTGTCATGGACAGACGACTCACTTCTCCGGCTCGACTTTCCAACCGCTGCCCCTCACCGCGGGGAGGCGGAACCTGAGTCACCAATTTGGTTCCGCCCCAGGCGCCTGATGGACCCTGATGGGTTCCAGACGGCGCTTGGGCCACTTCCTGTACCCCTGACCCGCGCCCCGATGGAGGACCTCGTGGCCGCATGGAATACTGCGACCACGGGAGCCTTGGATCGGGTCGCGCCCTTGCGGCCTCTCTTGTGGCGGCGAGCCACCCTGGCTCCTTGGTTCACCGAGGAGCTAAGGGTGATGAAACGCCACAAGAGATGCCTAGAGAGAAGATGGAGGTCTTCCCGTTCTGAATCCGACCGGACACAGGTAAGAGCCCATTTACGGACTTACATTGTGGCGCTGAGAGTGGCCAAACGCCATCATTGTGCCACCCTCATAGCATCCGCAGAAAACCGCCCTGCCGCCCTGTTTAAGGTGACCCGCTCCCTCCTCCAACAGAGGGTGCGGGAAGCCCCGCTACAGGGTAGAGCAGAGGAATTTGTGACTTTTCTGCAGGAGAAAATTGCTCAGATACAGAACGAGTTAGCCCCCATTGATGGCCCAGTGGGATGCCACGAGACAGATCTTGTTTGGGAGGAGTTTGACTCCGTTACTTCCGAAGATATGGACAGGTTACGTGGGCGACTGCGAGCCACCACATGTTTATTGGACCCGTGTCCCTCCTGGCTTGTACTGGCATCCTGGGAGGTGACACGAGGCTGGCTCCAAGAGGTTGTCAACGCATCCTTAAGTGAGGGTTCCTTGCCTGCTTCCCTAAAAGAGGCTATGGTGAGGCCCCTCCTTAAGAAGCCCTCTTTGGATCCAGCTCTTTTAACCAACTATCGTCCAGTCTCCAACCTTCCCTTCTTGGCGAAGGTTGTTGAGAGTGTGGTGGCACAACAGTTTCCCTGTCACCTGGAGGAAGTTGATTATCTAGACCCGCGCCAGTCCGGCTTTCGGCCCAGGCATAGCACCGAGACGGCATTGGTCGCGTTGGTCGATGATCTCTGGAGGGCCAGAGATGGGGGTTGTTCCTCCATCCTGGTCCTATTAGACCTCTCGGCGGCTTTCGATACCATCAACCATGGTATCCTATTGCATCGGCTGGGGGGGTTGGGGGTGGGAGGCACCGTTTTACGGTGGTTCTCCTCCTACCTCTCTGGCCAATCGCAATTTGTGTTGACAGGGGAGCAGAGGTCGACCCCGAGACCCCTCACATGTGGGGTGCCTCAGGGGTCGGTCCTCTCGCCTCTCCTGTTTAACACATATATGAAGCCGCTGGGTGAGATCATCCATGGTTTTGGGGTAGAGTACCATCTCTACGCTGATGATACTCAGCTGTATATATCTACCCCAAACCACCCCAACGATGCCGTAGCGGTGATGTGCCAGTGCCTGGAAGCTGTACGGATCTGGATGGGAAGAAACGGACTCAAGCTCAACCCGACCAAGACCAAGTGGCTGTGGTTTCCGGCTGCCCGATTCAACCAGTTGACTCCATCGCTGGCCATTGGGGGCAAACATCTTGCCCCAGTGGATGGGGCGCGCAACTTGGGTGTCCTCCTGGATGCCCGGCTGTCCATGGAAGATCAAGTGACAGCCGTGGCCAGGAGGGCGTTTTACCAGGTTCGCCTGGTTCGCCAGTTGCGCCCCCTATTGGATCAGGACGCCCTTCGCACAGTCACCCATGCTCTCGTGACATCCCGACTGGACTATTGTAACTCTCTCTACATGGGGCTCCCCTTGAGGTGCACCCGAAGACTTCAGCTGGTCCAGAATGCAGCCGCGCGAGCAATAATGGGTACCGCAAGGTATACCCATGTAACACCGCTCTTGCGCGAGCTGCACTGGCTACCTGTCGTCTTTCGGGTGCGCTTCAAGGTGTTAGTTCTCATCTTTAAAGCGCTCCATGGCTCGGGACCTAGCTATCTGCGGGATCGGATTCTGCCCCATACATCCTCCCGGCCGATTCGCTCCCACAGAGAGGGACTGCTCCGGGTGCCGTCCACTAGACTTTGTCAGCGGGCGATGCCCAGGGGAAGGGCCTTCTCTGTGGCGGGCCCAGCCCTCTGGAACGACCTTCCCCCCGACATTAGAACAACTACGGACCTCCGCTCCTTCCGTCAGAAATTAAAAACTCACTTTTTCTGCTTGGCCGGCCTAGGTTAGTCTCTACCTCAGGGGTTAGGGAATGTTAATTTTAAAATGGGGATTTTAGTGCAGGGACAGTTGATTTAATTTGTTTTTATTGTATTTATTTATGTATATATTTTATGTTGTTTTAATTTTCCCTGTGCACCGCTCCGAGTCCCCCTGGGGAGAGGACGCGGTATAGAAAAATAAATCTAAATCTCTAAATCTAAAGAAGTTATTGGGAGGAGGGAAATGCGTCTGATGCTGTGATTTCTGGAGAGGGTGGCATGTATATAAATGAGGAATTTTACCAATTCTGTAAAAGTAGAAATACTCGACCAATCTATTCAAGGTTCTGGCAGCTACTTTTTAGCCTTTGCTCCACTCTTTCGGCTTTCTGTGAGAAATTACCAGTTTAGTACTGATTAATGCAGTCTACAGAGTGCCATAGTTCAGCAATCCTGGAATTGCATGATTCAGCAGATAAGAAGAATCTATGTTTAAAAAATGTGAAAGAATGAAGAGTGAAAACGTTAGGAGATTTTCTTCTACTTTCCCTGTTCTTAATATAGAACTAGGCCAAGCAAAATCTATGGTTGAACTGTATATGTTCACTTTCCTTATTTATGCACAATAAGGCTAAGTCAAGGTAATATTTTAAATATTTATTTTGGAAAGAATTTTTTTTGGGCAAAGCTGAATATTTATATGGGCTATGACTTTACAGTCAAGAAGAATCAATGGTGTGGAATCCTACTAAACACAAAAACTGTTGCCAATATATCCAGAATTCTGTGCCATCCTAAGAGATAGCACTTAGCACTTAGCCTTATATATCGCACCACAGTGCTTTGTAGCCATCTCTAAGTGGTTTACAGAGTTAGCATATTGCCCCCCCTCCCCCAATCTGGGTCCTCATTTTACCCACCTCAGAAGGATGGAAGACTGAGCCAACCTTAAGCCTGGTGAGATTTGAACTGCCAAATTGCAGGCAGCTGGCAGTCAGTAGAAGTAGCCTGCAGTACTGCACTCTCACGATTGCGCCACCACAGATGCCAGATATCAAAGACTCATTTGGATTATTCTAGGATAGATAAGAAGTATCTCTTTTCCCATTTTTAATTTATTTCTGGGTGAAATGAGGGAAATATATGTTGAAGTGATAGACCCAAGAAATAAAGAGGGAATATTTGATTTGGTCCAGTCTAGTGCAGTGATGGCTAACCTTTTTGTTGTTGGATGCCGAAAATGCAAGGGCGTGTGCACAGTAGCATGTGCATGTGCCACAACCCCCCTTCCCACATGCGCTGCATTACTCACCTCCAAGAAAACAGCTTCCCCCAATCCTCTGGAAGACCGAAAAACAGCTAGCCAGTATGCACATGTGCGCTGGAGCTGACAGCTCGCGTGCCAGCAGTTATGGCTCCGCGTGCCACCTGTGGCACCCGTGCCATAGGTTCACCATCATGGGTCTAGTGGTTAAGGCATCAGGCTAGAAAATGAAAGACTATGAGTTCCAGGTCCACCTTATGCATGAGAGCCTGCTGGGTGACTTTGGGCTAATTGCTCTCACTCAGGCCAATCCATCCCACTGGGAGTATGTTTGCTGCCATAAGTTATTTATAAAAATAATAGTGGGATAAAAACTAACTAATTGAAACAAAAATCATTTTTTTCTCTAAAATGTTTTACAAAACCATATAGAAAACCCAACTCTTGATACATATCAGGAGACAAAAGTCTATTTGTCAGTTTGAAACAATTTAAACTCATAATAATGTTTCCCTAAAAGAGAAAAGTTCCTTATCCTTCCCAGTTCAGAAGTTTTCTCACTTCCCCCTTTTGGCTAAATGAGGCATTTTATTTATTTATTTATTACATTTTTATCCCACCTTTAGTTACAATAATGTTCTAAACCACACTACTGTCTACTTTATTTGCAAGTTACCTATAGACCATAGGTTCCTTTTTAACTCACTGAAATATACTTGTCTAAATATGCAGAAGCCATGCTAGGCAGGATTCATAAACTTCAGACTTAGCCTTTTTAGTCACTGATATTCATAACATTTTTCCTTTGCCTTATAGTGACAGAAGACATATATGTTGAAGCTAAGTTTGTCTTTGATTAGAATATTTGCATTGGCAATATTCCATTGCTTTTAGGATTACCATGGCTAATTAAATTAATTACAGAATGTGGAAAGATATTTGTAATGCAAATGAATGTGGAAAGATACTTGTAATGCAAATCATCCGTCTGGCCTTTATATAACATTTTACAAAGCAGTTGAAGCAAGATCAGTCTTAAACCTCAGATAGGAGAATAAGCCTACTCACTCTCAGTGCAGTCTAAGTCTGATTTAGAACAGCTCTGCAAGTTGTTTGGACTGCAAGGTGATCAAACTGGTCGGTCCTAGAGGAGATCAACCCTGACTGCTCTTTAGAAAGCCAGATCTTGAAGATGAAACTCAAATACTTTGGCCACCTAATGAGAAGGAAAGACTCACTGGAGAAGAGCCTCATGCTGGGAAAGATTGAGGGCAAAAAAAGAAGGGGACGTCAAAGATGAAGCGGCTGGATGGAGTCACAGAAGCAGTAGGCATGAGCTTGAATGGACTCCAGAGGATGGTAGAGGACAGGAAGGCCTGGAGGAACGGTGTCCATGGTGTTGCAATGGGTTGGACATGACTTCGCAACTAACAACAATGACATTTATTGTAAACCGTTTGCAAAAGCAACATAGTTGGTGCTGCTGATTCTATCATTGGATGCAGGCAAGAAGACGAAGCTCTATTTCCTTTTTGAAACAGTTTAATCCAATTATACCCTGAGCAGATCTGATAGTGGAAGAGAAAGTTTTCTGTGCTCCCAGCAATGTGGACACATTGTGACGGAAGAGAATGAACCAACCACGGGCCTGCGCCTTTTCCGCCGAGCCTTGAAAACCCATCTATTTCGTGCGGCCGGCCTGGCGTAGTTTTTTAAAATTTGCTTCTATTAGGGGTTTTACAGGGTATTTTAGAGCAGGCTTAGTGTTTAATCTATTTTTAGTATATTTATTGTATTTGGATGTTATACTGTTGTTTTTATTACTGCCTGTTCACCGCTCTGAGTCCCGAAAGGGAGAAAGGGCGGTATACAAATTTGAATAAAACTAAACTAAACTAGAATATCTTTACTGCAGAATTTTTATTTCAGTGCTGAGCTTTACCATATTTTGCCAACTGGAGAAACTGTAGCCCCCTCATATGTGTGTTGGCTACATGTGTAAAATTACAAGACTCTTTATTAACTGGCCTCCTCTTCCATACTCGGCTAATACTAACACACAACACTACGGTAGTGTTTCTTTTTAAAGCCATCATGCAAGCCGTTTAGAGTCAAAATGAATGAAGATGCATAAAAGTAGTCATAATAAAACAAATATTGCTTAAGGTGTCTGGTATTCAATCTACCACTGGGAAAAACAAAGACAGAACACGCATGCCCCATATGATGGACGAACTCCTCCTCTGTAAAGCTTGGAGGTGTCCTGGGCAATCTGAAACAAAAGCAAAGACAAAGAAACCAAGTTTATGAATGCTTATGCAACATGTGATAATGAGTGATTTAGCATCGGCGTGGTTGAGTGGTAAGAGTAAGAATGATTTCCCCATTGCCAATCATGGGGCCCCCTGCATGACTGTATCCTTTGACATCTCAGTTACCTTTGTATTTACCTTTATATTTATTAGAATAATAGAGTTGGGAGAGACCTTGGGAGTCTTATATCAGGCATTTTAAGAAATATTTTTAAATTATTATTATGATTGTCTTCACTCATTTTGATTCTAAACAGCTTGTATGACTGCTTTAAAAGAATGCACTGATGTTGTGTGTTAATGGTAGCCTAGTATTGAAGAGGAGGCAGGCTAATACAGACCACTCCTAATGCAATCTCTACATGTAGCCAACCCCCTGCTATAAGCAGAAGGCCCTATACCTGTGATGGCAAACCTATGGCACGTGTGCCACAGGTGGCGCACGGAGCCATTTGTCAGGGCACACGAGGTGTTGCCCTCTGAGCTGCCCAGTGTGCATGTGGGCACTGGCCAGCTTACTTTGGCCTTCTTTTGAGGCCATTTTTCACCCTCCGGAGGCTTCAGGAGCTTCCATGAAGCCTCCGGAGCGCAAAAAAACGGCCCTACAAGCAAACTGGAAGTCCGTTCCCAAACATATAAAGCCTCTGGAGCCTGGGGAGGGAGAAAAAAGCATGCTAAAAACAGGGGGGAGTGCTGGTCGTGCGCACATGTGCGCTGGGGTCATGTATATAGCATTATGGGTGTGGCACACCCACCCACGACCCTCCTGTGTTCCCCCCACTTTTAGCACGCAAACCAAAAAAGGTTCGTCATCACTGCCCTATACTATTCAGGATAAATGGCAGTCCAATCTTTTCTTGAAAACCTCCACTGATGGGGCTCCACAACTTCCAGAGGTAAGCGATTTTACTGATTAATTGTTCTCTCAAGAAATTTCCCTTTATTTCTAGGTTGGATGTCTCTTTAATACTCTTCCACCCAGTACTTCATGTCCTGCTCTCAGGGGTTTGGGAGAATAAGTTCCTTCTTTGTGATAACCCCTCAAGAACTAGAAAACTGCTATCATATCACCCCTAATCAGGGGTGGGTTCCAGCTTCTACTGCCAGTTTGCCCCGGGATTGTGCTTCAGGAGTGCATGTGCTTTTTGCATATGAGTGCTTGTTGCGTGCTATGCACGCCTGCACAGTAGGTAAAAAAGGCTTCTGCACTGGTGCAGAAGCAAAAAACAAGATGGCAGTTCCTATGGCGATAGAATCAGTTCAGGGGTGTGGCTGGCTGAGTTACTACCTACTCAGTTGAACAGGTACGAACCGGTAGGAACCCACTTCTGCCTCTAGTCTTCATTAAACTAGACATAACTAGTTCCAGAGGTGGTATTCAGCAAGTTCTGACCGGTTCTAGAGAACAGGTAGCAGAAATTTTAAGTAGTTCTGAGAACTAGTAAATACCACCTCTGACTGGCCCCGCCCCCATCTATTCTCTGCTTCCTGAGTACCAGCTGATCAGGAGGAAATGGGTATTTTGCTGTAACCTTCTCCTGGAGTGGGGAGGAAATGGAGATTTTACAGTATCCTTCCTTTGCCACACCACCAAGCCACACCACACCTACCAAGCCATGCCCACAGAACCAGTAGTAAAAAAATTTGAATCCCACCATTGCCTAGTTCCCTCAATTGTTCATCATATGGCTTAACCTCCGGTCCCCTAATCATCTTTCATGCTCTTTTCTGCACTATAGAGTTTCAACATCTTTTTGTATTGTAGTGACCAGAATTGGATGCAATTCAATTCATTGGATGCAATGTATCCAGGTGTGGCTTCACCAGTGTAACATAAAGGAGTACTATCACTTCACATGATCTTGAAAGTATCCCTTTAGCATTTTTGGCTGCTGCAGCACACTGTTATCTCATACCTATTTCTTAATTACTCTGTTGTTTTTTCAAAATCACCCCCACTACCAGGGATAGATTTCCAGGACTGAAAATTCCAATTCTGAATGCTTTTAAATCTGCAGATAATTTTCCATTCAGTTACGTAAGAACTGAGAACTGTCAACAAAGGTAACCTTTCAAAAATCCAAATCCATTGCGTTTCAAGACTTTGATCGTTTAAATATATTCAGGATGCCGTTTTCCCTAGGAAAAATATTATCTTGAAATACAGCCAAAAAAAAGTATCAGTGTGGTACATACTTGAGAAAATACCATGGAAGCCTCCGTTTTTGTACTCCAAATAAAAATTGCAGTAGTGTGGTCAGGAAGTGGGGAAGGAGGAGGAGGATGCTTCCCTCCAACTGGGCATCAAAGACTAAAAGGGTGCCCACTGGGACATGTTGTAAGGGTTGAACAGAGCATAAGTTTCTATGTTTGAAGAGCATTCACTGACTTAAATGGTCACAGCAGGATCAACTGTAAATTATTTTAAAAATGCCAGGAATGCAACAGCTTAGCAGCTCTGAGCTAAATGGCTGCTCTGGGCAATTACTAGATGCTGGAAGGGATGGGACATGGCAGGCCATGCAGCTAATTTAAACTGGGGCTGTTCCTAGAATGGGGCTTAAACTGGGGCTGCTCATAGAATGGGGCTGAAAGGCTTAAGAGGGCTCAAGTTGGAAGGCTTGATACATTTGTAAAGTGCTGGGTGTAAGAAGAAGATGATAGCATTCGTTTTTACATCCAGGAAGTAGTGACAGGCCTATACTAGGGATGGGCCAGAGAGAAAGCACAGCTTTGCTCTAAATAAGCCTAACCTGGTGTCCTCTTGTTACTATTTATAACAGGTTCACTGCTTTAGCTATTGGTTTTGTTGGCTAAGGATGGCGGTAAGTTAGCCCAACTTCTAGAGAGCACCAGTTCAGGAAGACTGCTGTCGACAGATGTCAGGCTAACACAGGGGTCTGCAAAGTTGGCTCTTTTAAGACTGGTGGACTTCAACTCCCAGAATTCCCCAGCCAGCATGCAGAGCATTGGTCTAAGGCAGGAGTCTGGCATGGCTGGCTGGGGAATTCTGGGAGTTGAAGTCCACCAGTCTTCAAAGAGCCAACTTTGCAGACCCCTGGGCTAACAGATCTGATATTTCAGAACTGGAAATATTACTGTTTCCAGTCCTTGCTATATAACAAGTGGCACTGTTAAGGGAGATTGCACTAAATAAATATCTCTACTGGATACTTATTGCACATATAACAGAATAGCAGAGTTGAAAGGGACCTTGGAGGTCTTCTAGTTTAAGCAGGAAACTCTATCTATACCATTTAGATCAGTGTCGTCCCACCCCAACCTTTTGTGTACCAGGGACCGGTTCAGTAAGAGAGGTTCTTCTGTGGACTGGAGGGGGTGTAATTTCATGCACTGCCTGCATCTCATGGATGGGGCTTTGCTTGTTTGCCCAGACTGGTTTCTGGCATGCTGCGGACTGTTTACATACTGGGGGTTGGGGACCCCTGATTTAGATAACTTCTGAAGAAGGCATTCCTCTTGAATTTGACAAATTCTGGTCCTTGATCA
The DNA here is from genome assembly GCA_039707465.1 of Rhabdophis nuchalis. Lineage (NCBI taxonomy): Eukaryota > Metazoa > Chordata > Lepidosauria > Squamata > Natricidae > Rhabdophis > Rhabdophis nuchalis. The sequence goes on along the minus strand of CM077643.1, from coordinate 58,477,817 downwards.
TCCCATGAGCTTTTGTACAGCAGGGGTCTCCAACCTTTGCAACTTTAAGTCTGAAGGACTTCAGCTCCCAGAATTCTCCAGCCAGCTGGAGAAGTCTGGGAGCTGAAGTCCTTCAGACTTAAAGTTGCAAAGGTTGGAGACCCCTGTTGTACAGTACAAATAACCCTTTCGAAGGTACTCAGAAAACAAAAGGAGAAAGACCATAGCACAGCGAAAGCTAATCTTACTGAAATCCAGCTGAACGTAATGGTGATTTGTTATCCAGTTTACTGCAGTGAGGTTTAAAGAGGGAATGAATTTTATTTATTTTATTTTATTTTTTGAATTTATATACCGCCCTATTCTCCCGGGAGGGACTCAGGGCGGTGCACAGAAAAGATAAAAACCCACATCAAGCAAAGACAATATAAAATCGAGTTAAATAATTAACTCTGTGCTAAAATAGTTAAAAATTATTAAAATTCAATTTAAAATTATTCATTAACCTATGCCAGGCCAGCCAGATGGAAAAAATGCGTTTTAAGTGCCCGGCAGAAGAGGCGTAGGTCCATGATGGTACGGATGTCGGGGGGAGGTCGTTCCAGAGGGCCGGCCCCGCCACAGAGAAGGCCCTTCCCCTGGGGGTCGCCAGCCGGCATTGACCGGCAGACGGCACCCTGAGGAGGCCCTCTCTGTGGGAGCGGACAGGTCGAAGGGAGGTGTGTGGTAGGATGCGATCTTGCAGGTAGCCAGGACCTGTGCCATGGAGCGCTTTAAAGATGGTAACTAACACCTTGAAGTGCACCCGGAAGACCACAGGCAGCCAGTGTAGCTTGCGCAGGAGAGGTGTTATACAGGAGTACCGTGAGACTCCCAAAATCCCCCGCGCGGCCACATTCTGCACTAACTGGAGTCTCCGGGTGCATCTCAAGGGGAGCCCCATGTAGAGCCCCATGAATATCAAGCAACCAGTATAGATTTCTTAATTTGAAACTCAGCACAGAGTTTTTTGGATTCCATTCATGATACATTTGATAACATATAGGTAGTCCTCACTGCAGTGATCATTTATAGTTATGACAATGATGAAAAAGGAATTGTACAACCAATCATAGCATTTATGACCTTCAAAGATGTGTGAAACAAAGAAAAACTGAAGTAAGTTCATAAGTCATGGTTTCATCTAGCAATTGCTTCACTTAGTGCCCGAATAGTGGATCCCAATTGTGGTTGCTAAATGAGGACTACTTGTATTAAGAAGCTGCTGTTTAAAGTTCAAAGAATTAAAAAGCACACTTAAGGGAGGTCAAGATGAATATGTGCTTGGTAAAAAAAATAACACCTTGTGTTTTTGGAAGTAGAAAACCAGTCAGAATAATTATGATGTTTTCATTCAGGAATACATTTTTTCCTGTTGAGAAATTATATAATTAGGGAAATGAAAGAACTTGCAAGAACCTATCCTATGCAGCTTGATTTGTGTAATTATTAGTTCAGGTTAGAGTTCCTTCAAAACGTTGTGAAATATCTGTTAGTTATTTTATACTGGTCTATTTCTTCAGGTTATGTGGTTGAGGGACAGTTATTTTGATCCTCAAATAGCTGGTTTATTTGGTCCACTAAATGTTATATTTTGATTTTTTGACATTAGGAATGCCCTCTAAGTGTGAGTAGGCTAGAATTAGATATGTATTTCTGGTGTAACAAATCTCCTCAACTGTTGGACTTCCCCACATACTCTCCCAAATCTTTGAATGTTGCAACTGCAAACTGTAAGACTAACTCTCTCTCCCCACCCCCACCAATCTGTTTTAACATGTTGAAGTCTGTTCAGGTTTCAGCCTATGGTCCTATATTGCAAGCACCATTACCAAAGGCTTACGGTAAAGAGGAACTTCACCTCTTCCACTTTTTCTTTCCCAGTCTATTCACTCAATTTCTGTGAAACCTTTAATCAGATATATTTCCAAAATGGTGGCCAGATGGGAGAGGCAAGTATCAAGTCACCCATTTCCAGTTAGTCAAGGAAAGTGCTAGTAAACATATACTCTGGGAACAGCTGAGGATTTGAGCTGTTTCCATGAATGCATCTTGCTTGACAGATAGAAATAAGAAGATGAAAGTATGTTACCACGGTGGAGAAACTGAAAGAGGGAGGCCTAGGAAAAAATATAACCACTAGAAACATCACTGAAGTACTTCCAAAAAGAAGGAATATTATAGAAATTCCAAGCTTTGGCAGAGTGAAGATAAAGTTGTGGGTTGCGTTTATTTCTAAAATTACATTTGGAAGGATGTTTAAAAAAAACCCCAGGGACAGAAGTGTCTGTAGGAAACCACAGGATTGCAAAAATGAAGACATATGCACATCATATGCACATCATCACACAAATGCACTTTATGTACTTGTATCCCAAATGTCTGATGCAAGTGTGTAGGTCACAGCATTTGCACAATTACACAGTCATATTTATCATTTGCCCTCCTTCCCCCCCTCTGTTCCCACCTAATCATAAACAAGGAATCTTAGACTCAGGTTGACAGATTTTGAAGAGGTAAATAAGAAAAAAGGAGCACTCTGCAGGCTTCAGCAGGGCCGGGAGAAGGCAAAAACACTGTTTTGTGAAAAATGGGTGGAAAATGGGCTGTTTTTTGGGTGGAAAATTGAGGTGTTTTTGCCTTCCCCCAACTCTGCTGAAGCCTGCAGAGACACATTCGTTTTTGAGAAAAATGACTCGGGTTTTCCCCCCACAAAAATGGGATGCAGGGGTGGGGATTCAGGAGGCCAAAAATGGCTGTATTTGGTATATAAGATGTACCAACATTTCCACGTTCTTTTAGGGGGAAAGGTGTGTCTTATACTTTGAAAAATACGGTATATCTCAACCTTTTCCATGAGAATGTACACAAGATATCTCCCTTAACCCAATGCCTACCATAGGCGGATAAGGCAGGTTGGATGAAAAACAGAGACAAATTATCCAATGAGCCTACAATTCTGAAGGATGTATAATTAATCTTGTGGTCAGGGACAGAAGGAGCGACACAGTCAGGGAAGAGTTGCAGAAAAGGTTACCGAGTCCTGAGAAAGAGGAAAATGTGAAATAGAAACACAAAATAACTCTGCTTTCATTTTGCTTCATATAAGATAGGGGATAGAAAAAGTTGACTAGGCCTTTAAGATTTTGATATGCTACCATTAAGGCATGTCCCTTCCATTCTGGTTTCTTGACCTGACTTTCCTCAGTGTGCTTACAGTAGTTGAATGGTGATAAACTAACTCTTCCTAGTCCATAGCCAACACTTAAACCACTACAGTTTTAGTATGTTTCATAGTATACGCCAGTGGTGGGTTTCGGATCCCATTGCATCTGGTATGGTGCAATGGGGCCTGGCGTCCACCCCATGAGCACGCAAAGCACGCACATGTATCCTTACTTCCTCCGACGCCTCCACAACGCCTCCGCGATGCCTCTGCAACACTCCAGCTGCTCGGCGGAGTGTCACGCAGGTGCCGTATGCGCTGTGCGTGTGTGCGGAAGAGGCAAAGAGCTCAAATATAGGTAAGGAGGACAGGTGGGTGGGTGGGCTCACCAGAGTATGGGAACGGAATGGTACCCGGTACTCCCGGCAGGCACCGGTACGGCCATACTGGGGCGTACCGCCTGCAACCCACCACTGGTATACACCTACTTAAATTGTTAATGGAAAATAGAAAATTCACTCATGGATTGTACTACTTGTTTGTTTTTCTTGTCCAGTTGTGGCAGCAGCTCAAATTTTTCAGACCCAGAGACTATTTTGGGCCATAGAAATGTCTGATGGTGGCTATATTTGGATTATGGAAATCCCTTAAGACTGTTTAAAAGCTATATAATTACTGGCATTCAGGGCATACTAAAAAATGTCGTTTGATATCCAGAACAATAATTTCATCAAGACCAACATGGGGCTTATTTTTCATTTTTGCCTTCTTTCATTTATAGTTTATTTTTGGGCTGTTTATTTTTGTATTATTGTTTCTATTAGCATTGGTACTCCTTGGGAAAAACACAGTAGCAAGGGAAAAATATTCTCATGATTCATCAAATTCCTAGGTATGTCAAAGTAGAACATCAACCACAAACACCTACACCTCCCCCCCCCAGAATAAGCCAATAGGAATAGAGTAGTCTCAATAGTTGCAAGAAGGCATGGTATGTTAAGTATCAACTGAAAAATGGAAATGTACCTAAGATAGAGAAGTGAATTAGCTTGCTTAAACTCTAAGCAGAAGGTTCAATGGTCATCCAGTTGTTGTTAGCTTTCATCATCCTGATCATTGGCCATTCTGGCTGGTGTTGATCAAAGGTAATAACCATCAACCCTCTTTAATATGTTTTAATCCCAGAAATTGAATTAGGAAAGTTGTGGAGGCAGAAGAGGGAGTCAAACTTTTCTCCAAGACACCTGGGGGCAGGACAAGGAGCAATGGGTGGAAACTAACCAAGGAGAGAAGCAACTTAGAACTAAGGAGAAATTTCCTAACAGTAAGAACAATTAACCTCTGGAACAGCTTGCCTCCAGCAGTTGTGAATGCCCCAACCCTGGAAGTCTTTAAAAAGATGTTAGACAGCCATTTGTCTGAAATGGTATAAGATTCCTGCCCATGCAGGGGGTTGGACTAGAAGACCTACAAGGTCCCTTCCAACTCTGCTATTGTATTGTATTGTATAGAGTATTCTGCATTCTTCATTGTGGATGTAGAATATTAATTTCCTGGAGAAATGTTTTGAAAGAAGTCCTGGTTATTTAACATTTCTTTATATGCTAAATATTTACAGGACACATATAATCAACATGCAGATTCAAGAGTTACATCTAAAATCTTAGATATATTTTTATTTCCCTGACAATATTCTGCTGAGACTGTCTAATCATAGAACACTCCAGGAAAAAAAATGGGGGGGAATCCTGCTAAATAAAAGGAAAGGAACAGCACAGTGCTGGGTTGCAGGTGGTACGCCCTGGTTTGGGCATACTGGAGCCAGCCCGGAGCACCGGATACCATTCCGGTACAGTGCTCTGGAGGGCCCGTCCGCCCGCCCCAGCTCCTTACCTGTCTTTTAAGGCTTCCGCGCCTCCACGCACATGCATGGCACGTACAGCGCCTATGCTCCACTCTGCTGAGCAGCTGGAGTGTCGCGGAGGCTTGAGGAAGCCTTGCTGACAGGTAGGACACATGCACGCTTCATGTGTGTGTGCGTGCGCACCGCATGCGTGCATGTGGGTGACACTGGGGCCATTCCAACCGTACCAGTTGGAACGGAATCTGGAACCCACCACTGGAACAGCAGCTAAAGAGAAAAGAACTTTACAAAATTCAGACAAAAAAAAATGGAACTGAAATTTTACACTTAAATTCTTGATTGCTGGATCTTTTTGTATTTTTTTAATATTTTAATTTGCTGAATAAATTACCTCAAGATGTCTGCCTTCTCATCACTTTTTTCATATTTAGTAAGCACCAGTATTTACCTCTAGTAAAATGCATAGCATTTTCTGGTTTCTTTGTTAAGATTACCCTTTCCACCAGGAATTCAAGGTGATGTGTGTATTGCTTCCACATTCTGAGGATGTTCCCATCCATATTGTATATTTTTTTTTCTCCTTCCTCAAGTCAGTTTCAAATTTATGAATATAAGCTCAATGCATGATAAATTTAAAACAATCTTCACAATCTGGCTGCAGTAGCTTTTAGAATAGAATAGAATAGAATAACAGAATTTGGAAGGTCTTCTAGTCCAACCCCTGGTTTAGGCAGGAAACCCTACACCACTTCAGACAAATGGCTATCTAATCTCTTTTTAAAAACTTTGAGTGTTGGAGCATTCACAACTTCTGGAAGAAAGCTGTTCCACTCATTAATTGTCCTAACTGTCAGGAACTTTCTCATTAATTCGAAGTTGCTTCTCTCCTTGATTAATTTCCACCTATTGTTTCTTGTACTATCCTCAGGTGTTTTGGAAAATAGTTTGACTCCCTCTTCTTTGTGGCAACCCCTGAGATATTGGAACACTGCTATCATGTCTCCCCTAGTCCTTCTTTTCATTAAACTAGACATACCCAGTTTCTGCAACCGTTCTTCATTTGTTTTATACTCTAGTCCCCTAGTCATCTTTGTTGCTCTTCTTTGCACTCTTTCTAGAGTCTCAGCATCTTTTTTACATTGTGGCAACCAAAACTGAATTCAGAATTCCAAGTGTATGAGTATGAATACTCAACCCCAGGCACATTCTGCAGTGCATTTTGTGGATGCTCACATCTAATTATATTTTGTTGTACAAATTGCATTGTTGGTTTGGGTGGGGGGAAAGTCTTAACTTTCATAGTCCATCAAAAAGTATATACAAACAATAATTTCAAAGGAAGAGGGAGGGATTTGGTAAATGTGGAACATGCATGGGATGGCTTGGGAAGCTTTAAAGTAGTAGCTTGAAGAATGTGGCCTGTCCTCTGTGGGCTTGAACATATTTAATTATAACACTTCCAAAACAAATTCACATACAAATTACCTGTTTCAGGTGGTGTTAGTGCTGCAGTAGGTTATCCATTGGATACAATAAAGGTATGTCAGCCAGTTTCTTAAAAGTACTATTTTGTGTATAATCCCTAACACATGGCAAACTGTATAGGTTTCTTCTTTGTGACTGAGTTAGCACTTTGTGTAGCTGATGCTTTGCTTAATAAACCTTATTTTACAATCCACTGTGGGTGGGTGCACACAGTGTGACAAATCAAAAGCAAACCAACCATATAGTGGTTTAGTTTAATTGTGTACACAGTTTCTTCTCCCTTTTTCAGGTAAAAGCTCTAGGGTGAGATAAAGAATTTAGCAGAAGGATTTCCAAAGTTCACCCTCCTAATCCTGTCAGCGCTTCAGAACCATAGTAGACAGTTACAGCTCTGTTACTTGTGGTTAACTGACCCATACACGATCCTGGATTTATGAATGGATGCATCACATTGAATTATAAACCCTCCCTGCCCATCCTAGATTTACACAACATGCTAGGCCAAAATGTGGTTGGCTAATTAAAAATGTTCTTGGCTAATTTAGTGTGTTGCATAAATACTGCTTGAGCTATAGATCTTTACTATTCTTCTTCAAAAACAAATTTTTACACCTTTACCTAATACAATGCTCTTGTCCTTATTGCTTGTAAACAAATGTATGTCTCATAGAATGCCCAATTTTGGTACTTCCATTTATACATTTGATGTGTATGGTGGATTACTTTACCTTGCTTTGGTAGGTGAGAATTCAGACAGAAGCACAGAATCGTGGAATATGGCACTGTATCAGAGATATATATAGAACTGAAAGGGTATGTATAACTAAGAATAATAACTATCTTGATCAAAGAATCCTTTTTTTTTTGCTTTATTACCGTTTAAAGAGCCTGACAATATTTACAAGAAAAATCTATATATTTGCATGCAGTTCCAAATAATTAATTTTTTTAAAGCAAATTTATTCTACAAGCTGAACACATGCCAGGTGTAGGAAACATTTCCTCTAAAACGCATTTGACTTCAGTTTCCATCAACTGCACCCAAGATGGCCAATGATGAGGCCATCATTGTTGTTGTAGAAGTTGTAGAAGGACCCCAAATTTATTAAATGTAATTTCTTACAATATGTAATATGTAGCTACATAGAAATAAGATAACATGTGGCATTGCACTAAAGCAGGAAATACTTTTCCTGGCTGTTTTTTGTAACTTTCTCTTTAGCCAGCTGAATGACTTTGGGCCAGTCATTCTCTTTCAGCCCAACTCATGTCACAGGTTGTTGTGGGGAAAATAGGAGGAGGAAGCAGCATTGTGTGTGTTTGTTGGCTTGAGTTATTTATAAAGATAATAAAGGTGGAAATAAAATAATATGTGTGCCTACAGCTTCTTTTACCTTGCCTAGCAACGAAAACTCAAACTATTAGGTCACAGGTGTCAAATTCAATTATGTCACGTGACATATTGCAGTTTTTTTACTTTTCAGAGCCAGGATGGGTGTGGCCTGCATCTGGCCCATGGCCTGCCAGTTTGACAGGCCTGTATTAGTCTATACTCAATTAGTTTGTATTTCGTATTTGTATTTATTAGTTTGGCAAACATGTACAAGATAGCAGGTATAAATATAAACATGGATATAAATGAAAGAAATGAATACAAATAGCTGGGGACAGTAGGACAGGGACATTAGGCACGCTGGTGCGCTTATGCATGCCCCCTTTACGGACCTCTTAGGAATGGGGTAAGGTCCACCGTAGACAGTTTAAGGTTTAAGCTGTGAAGGTTAGAGTTCCTTGCAAGGAATCTTATGTTTTTTATTTTTCTATTCTATAAAGGCATTTTGTTCACCTTTCTGTTCCATTCAGGTGCCAGGTTTCTTCAAAGGTATTTCAATGACGGTTTTAATGGCATCACTGATTTCATCATTTTCATTTGGAATCTACAAAAACTTCCTTTATAGTATCTGCAGATTACGATATGGCTCTGCAGACAGAAAACCATCAAAAGTGGATATATCATTTGCAGGTTGTGTTACTGGAGCTGTCCGGGTAGGTTAAAGAAAATAAAATAACATGGATAAATCTATCTGTGGGCTGATGGAACAGGATCTGTCAGCATATCCTATTTATCTTCAAATCTTTAGAAGTGAGATGGACAATCTGTGGTCCCATGTTCTGCAGTTTCCAACTGTTTACATGCAGAGAAGCTACAAAAGCTGCATTCTAAAATAAATCAGAAAAATCCTTGCCCTTCTTCAGGTATACGATTCAAATTTTTCATTATGTAGCTCTCACACACACCCTGAAATATTAGGCTGGTCCTCCCTGATACTACAACGTTGCCTATTCCTCTAGACTGTTACAGAACTTTTTCAGAGCAGATATGCAAAATGCAAACGTGACTGGAAAATATAAGAATATATTTTGGTCAAAAGGATACATGAAATTGAGCTAGGGTCTTCCAGGTTCTGGGCTGCAAGATCTGATTCTATTATATATCCTAACTTTAATCTATATTCTAACTCTAACTCTTAATTTTATTCTCTAGGTTGTGCTAATATCACCTGCAGAAATAGCCAAAGTAAGATTACAGATCCAGAAAGAACCATATTATTCGATAGGATCATCTCATACCTTTGACTCTCAACCTAAGTATCAAGGTTCCTTGCATTGTTTGAGGACAATAGTCAAAGAAGAAGGCCTTGCAGGTCTGTACAAAGGATCTTTGGCTCTGTTGGGCAGGGATTGTCATTCATGTGGACTGTATTTTCTCACCTACTCTGTCCTGTGTGATTGGCTTACTTCAACTGGTAAAAACAAACCAGGTATGTATGTGCATTAAATGGGAATCATCTGTTTCAGAAGCTTTAGATGTATATCTTGCCTGTTTGTGTCATGATAGCTTAATATATATTCATTTCCAACTTGCATTTTTCTTTATCACCCTGTGGTATGAAAACTTTTTAAAACATTGTTAAGGTTACTGGAGTGTGAATATGTTCATCTTTGGGAATACAGGCTGTCTTTCCTCAGATCTCTGCCTGTGTTTACAAGACCACACATTTTGGTACTAGGAATATTTTAATAGAGATGTAGGATGCCTGATACCAGATATTGCAAGTTCACACACCCTACTTCCATAGAGTTAAACAAAGCACTTTCTCAGGATGTCTATTGGAGAATTTCAGAATCAGAATAGAGCTGGAAGGGATCTTGGAGGTCTTCTAGTACATCCTCCTCCTCAAGGAGATCCTATACCATTTCAGACAAGTGACTGTCCTGTCTCTTCCTAAAAACCTCCAGTGATAAGGCAAGCTGTTCCACTGGGTGATTACCCTCACTGTTAGGAAATTTCTCCGCAATTCCAAGTTGCTTCTGTCCTTGGTTAGTTTCCGTCCACTGTTTCTTGTCCTGCCTTCTGGTGCTTTGGAAAATAAATTGACCCCCTCATCTTTGTGGTAGCCTCTCAAATATTGGAATACTGCTATCATGTCCCCACTAGCCCTTCTTTTCTCTTGATTAGCCAAACCTAAATCCAGCAACCTTTCTTCATCTCTTTTAATCTTTATTCCTCTTAGTTGCTCTTCTTTGCACTTTTTCCAAAGTCTCAACATCTTTTTTGTAATATGGTGAGCAAAACTGGATGCAGTATTCCAGGTGTGATCTTACTAAAGCTTTATAAAGTGGGATTAATACTTCAGGTGATTTTGATACTATGCGTCTGTTTATATTTAATGCATCTTCTTTATATTTAATTTTAGTCCCATTTTTTCACTTATGATCCTTGTTTTTTATAAGTAGACGTTGCGGATCCTTTGCATATAAAATAAGGTAAAATAATCTTAGTGATATTTCACATAGATTACACAGGTTGTGTAACGTTGGTTAAAGAGCTTGTTACAAAATTCTGTTTGAACTCTTATGAAACTGGTTGACAGAGGATGTGTCCTCTGATGTCATTCACCAGCTCTTCCTGCAAAGAAGGATTTTTTAAAAGGTTTGTTCTCTTGAATGTACAGTAACTAATGCTCTGCATTTAAACTTTAAATGATTAAATATGCATATTTTTGCAAAGGTTCATAATATATTGTAACAATTGGCATGTATCTTTAAGTTTTCATATCTATCTGTTACCGAAGTAGCAAGAATTGTGCAACAATTTTTCAAATTGTAGATTTATTCTTTTTTATAAAATTTATTGGTGAGAACAAAAGGAAGTTGTATGAAGCGATATATAGATATGGTCAAAGCATGGATGATTTACAAGCGTAAAAAAGTTTGAAGGGGTTTAGTAAATGGTGTATAAACTTGGTTTAGCTTTATTGGCCCAATATTGCTTACCTGGAAAGGGAATGGGTGAAGGATATGTATACGCTCAACAAAAGAGGGAAGAAGGGGTGGAAAAAGGAAAAAATAATAATAATCTTGAGCAGTGGTGTGATTCAGGTTTTTTTTTACCACCGGTTCTGTGGGCGTCGCTTGGTGGGCATGGCATCGCTTGGCAGGCGTGGTTTGGTGAGTGTGGCAGGGGAAGGATATTGTAAAATCTCCCAATCAACTGAGACTTGGGAGGCAGAGAATAGATGGGGGCAGGGCCAGTCAGAGGTGGTATTTACCAGTTCTCCAAACTGAACTGGTCAGAACCTGCTGAATACCACCTCTGATCTTGAGACAGCAGCCCTCATCCCCCCCCCCCCCCGCCTTAATTCTGGCAGTGATTTCTAAAATCATTTTAGGTCTTAAAGAGAGAGTACCCTACTGTAAAAAAATGGATTTGTGTATTACTGTGCAAAGAAGCTTTCATCTATGGAAGTGAAGGGAAGCTACAAGGGATATAGGAGCATCAGCTTTTCTGAGTAGGAGGCATAGAAAATGTTTATTCATTATGGTAGGAAATAGAGTTAAGATTTCATTTTTTCTTGCCTTAAGGGTTTTCTTTTGGTTCAACACCCTTGCTTGCTTGAGCAATACAATCAGATGTCAGAAGAAGAATAAATAATAATTTAAGAGTTGTGTTTGAAATTGTATGGGAAGGATGACGGTGAAAATATATGGGTATGTCTAGTTTGATGAAGAGAAGGACCAGGGGAGACACGATAGCAGTGTTCCGATATCTCAGAGGGTGCCACAAAGAAGAGGGAGTCAAACTTTTCTCCAAGGCACCTGGGGGCAGGACAAGGAGCAATGGGTGGAAACTAACCAAGGAGAGAAGCAACTTAGAACTAAGGAGAAATTTCCTAACAGTAAGAACAATTAACCTCTGGAACAGCTTGCCTCCAGCAGTTGTGAATGCCCCAACCCTGGAAGTCTTTAAAAAGATGTTAGACAGCCATTTGTCTGAAATGGTATAAGGTTCCTGCCCATGCAGGGGGTTGGACTAGAAGACCTACAAGGTCCCTTCCAACTCTGCTATTGTATTGTATTGTATTGTATTAAAATGTGGACTCAGATTGCTTCCCCTTATTATTACTTTTACTAGAAGGGTTCCAGGATCAATCTGGGTGCTTATAAACAAACAAATAAATGAACAAATAGATAAATATTACAGCCCACCTTCTTCCTACCTGTTGCCCTACAAATGACCAATTACCAGAATTTCCAGCCAGCAATCCCAAAACACTGAGGAAAGGCTGATACTCTGGCTAACAACTTCTTATAGCAGATTACAAAACTGTAATAAAGTTTTATTTAAGGTTAAACTACAATAGCTTGAGCCTTGAAGAAAATACCAGTTTCTCCACTCACTGAAGTATGTTGGCTTGCAGGGGGAAAAACCCCCAATAGTCTGGCTCTCACACTATATTTGAACTAACATTGTAAACAGATTACTCTAATCTGTGACGCAATCCTGTACCTTAATTGAACAGAAAACCATAAAAATCATAATGAGAGGAAGACAGTGAATCTTATTTGGAATTTTTAAACAAACTCAATCAAATGTAGGTAGTATTTGAAGAGGGACTACTGTCACATACTTGAAAAATGGGAAGCATGATGATTAATAGAATTAGAGAACTTCTTGAATGCCTCATCTTGTGTTTCGCAATAGGAATGTCAGGCATCTTGGGCATGATCTATGGAAAGCAGGTCATAAAAGCATTATGACATTTTTTATTTTAATTATTCCCTTTTATCTAATAGTTCTCCTACAGAGGGTTGGGTGGTTTTTAAAAAATATATATGATACATACAGTAGTATGAAGGGTTATGTCAATGTAGGAAAGTATCTCAAATTCGTCTTAATGTTCAGATTTGATTATAAGTGGTTTAATGTATTTAAATATGGTTATTTATAGGGTCTGTCCCAATATCCAGGATACAAAGGGCCCAGCCAGATGCCCTTGAAAAATATCTGATATCCTCCATGAATTTGTTTAATTTTTTTTTGACAGCCATATCAGGCTACTATCATAAAATTCTGTAGTCACACATTTTGTGTGTGTGTGTTTTAGATGGAATTTGATTTGATAATGAAGATTGAAGGTCTTCTCTTTGCTTGGGAAAAAGACACAATGGCTCATGATTTGCCCTAAAGTGATATTTTATGAGGATTATATTAATTTACATAATGCTTTGTTTACCCAGAGGAAGATGTCACTGAGTTTAACATCATTTTCTCAAAAAGATAAAAAGCAAAAAACAAAAACAAAACTTGTCACCTTTCACTACTTTATTTTCAGCCAATATAGGAAACTCTCCTATGTTAAGTGTGAAGATGGCTTTCTCTGAGGTACTTATACTAACGTTAATAGAAAGTTTGCAATATTTCTTTTACCAAGATTTGTATTTTTAATAATTTTGGAGTATTCATGATAAGTTATGTTTCAGAGTATATTGATGAACTGGAATAGGGCATAGCAGCAAGATCAGCCAATGGATTGCCGCTGGTTCAGCCTGCATCAGTGGAACTGGTGGTAGTGGTGGTGGGAGGCTCCACCCACCTGCCCGGACGCTTCTGCGCATGCGCAGAAGTGTAGCGCATCCAAACTGGTAGCAAAAAAATGGGCAACCCACCTCTGCTGGACATGGCTTAGCTCTGTAGATCTGAGTCTGTGCAAAAACTTCAAACTGGAACTGAAACCAATCTTTTCTCTCTACCACACTGGAAGTACCTCTTGTGGTATTGTACATATTACTTCATGTATTATTATGTATATAAAGAGAAGTTAGTGAATCCTGCTGAATCAGTTACCTGTGTGTGCTTTCTAGATTTGATTGCTGCAACAAATTCTGACATTACGCTATGTATACTTATGTTTACAGACCTGTGGGCTGTGCTTCTATCTGGAGGCTGTGCTGGTGTTCTTGCCTGGGGTACAGCAACCCCAATGGATGTCATTAAATCCCGAATGCAAGCAGATGGTGATGGGCAGCGTAAATATACTGGACTAATGCACTGTGTCAGAGACAGCGTAAGGGAAGAAGGAGTACGAGTTCTTTTTAAAGGCATTGGACTAAACTCGCTTCGTGCATTTCCTACAAATATGATGATATTCTTAACTTATGAAGCTGTTCTTAGGTTTGGGAAACGTTTGGAGAAATGAAGATTTTATTTCAGCATTATTCTAGAAGTGGTTGTCTATTTTTAAAGCCAATTTATTTAAATATCTTTTTCAAAAAACTCTTGCGATGATAAATTATCTTTATGTTTGCAAATTTTGGAATTGGATGTATGCATTAAAACTGTATTATGCTCTCAGGTTTTTTGGGTGTGCGTGTGTTTGTGTAGCACGAGGGAAATAAGTTAGGATACTTTTGTTTATTTTATGAACTATAATTACAAACAAGGATGAGTTCACGTTGCTAAAACTACTGATCTTCTTGCAGGAGCTTCTTGTAGGAGCTGAAGGCCTACTCTAGCACATTCATTTTATTTTATTTTATTTTAATCATATTTTTATACCGCCCCATCTCCACAGTGGGACTTGGGGCGGTGCACAGAAGATAAAAAGTAAAAACAACAACATACACACCGTATAAATACAATCCACAATTTAAAACCGAATTAAATGAAATATAACTGTGCTACAAAGATTAAAACTATAAAACCCTCTATTAAAAATTAAATTTACATTATTAAACTCTAAGCCAGGCCGGCCAGATGGAAAAAGTGTGATTTGAGCTCCCGACGGAAGAGGCGTAAGTCCGTGATGGTGCGAATATTGGGGGGCAGGTCGTTCCAGAGAGCCGGACCCGCCGCAGAGAAGGCCCTTCCCCTGGGGGCCGCCAGCCGGCATTGACTGGCAGACGGCACCCTGAGGAGGCCCTCCCTGTGTGAGCGGACAGGTCGAAGGGAGGTATGTGGTACCTACCTTCGGTACCACATACCCAAGGTCAACCTTGGGTTAATCAACCCAAGGTCAGAATTGTTTCTCAATCCTGACTGTATTTTCTTTTATTAAATATGCTTTTAAAACTGACTTCTTGAAGATTAATGACACTATTAATCTCACCTAAGTTTGAAAATCATTGGAAGGGGGAGGGAGGGTTTGTATACATTTCAAGAATGACTGCACTACCTATTCATTAATTATGAGATATGACAACTAGCTTCCTTCTCAAAGGAATTGTTTTTAAATGAAAATAGTACATTAATGGTTAAACACATTCTTGAGACTATAAAAATTGGGTATTCAAAAAAAAAGTTTTGCACATATTTAATTTTGTGTTATGTGTTGCATTTGTTTTGATTGTGTCTCAGTCAAAGAACAATGCCACCTTCAGCCTTCTACTTACAATATCACAATGGTTCCCCCTGCCCTGCCAATCATTTGTCTCTCCTCTCTCTGTATTTAGTCTCGGAAAAGGAGGGAATTCAAATATCCAGGAAGGGCATAAGTAAATTCAAACACCCAGGAAAGAAAACGTGTGTGTCAGATGCTCCACCCATTATAAACTCTTGGGCTGAAAATACTCAGAATCACTCCACCTTAGGGCGCATGTTTCTTTGGACTGACACCTAGAACAGCGTTTTTCAACCACTGTGCCGTGGCACACTAGTGTGCCGTGAGATATTGTCTGGTGTGCCGTGGGAAAAATTCCTGCCAGAATATCAGCTTTGTGTTCAGCCAAACAGGCCCAGGTTTCGCACTGAGTAAGTAAACAGAAATACGAACAATTATAAAATACTTTATTATTTCATAATAAAGTAATTATAAAATAATTTATTTGTGTTTATTTGATTCCTATTCAAGAGAATTACTTTATATATAGTCAATATAGGCACAGAGTTAAAAATTTTAAACATTTTCTAATGGTGGTGGTGTGCCTCGTGATTTTTTTCATGAAAAAAGTGTGCCTTTGCACAAAAAAGGTTGAAAAACACTGACCTAGAATATAGCTCAATTGGCAAATCTAGAAAGTCTGGTCATGGGGGAAAAAAACGATAAAGTGGGTTTGAAATACTTTCATGGCGCGGGAAACGCTAGCAGTAGTGCATCTGTAAGTTGTTAGCTTACAGATTCAAGTAGGAAAGAAGTAAAACAAAGTAAGAAGTTGTTAACATTTAACTGTTTTTACAGAGTACAATTGATTAGCATAAGGTTCAAAGGCACAAAATGGAAGAAAGACGACCTGTTTTTTTTTAAACAATCTACAAATGAAGGTCCAATAGGGCTCTTTGAGAAAAAATAGTTTGGTCCTATGGTTGTGACTCTCTGTATAGAAAGCCTGCCACAAAAATTTCAGCACTTGCTTGGAAAAAGAAGAATGCTATTAAAATAATAACCCTTGCCACTCCATCCAAAAGATATCTAACAAAAAGGGATAATTAAGATTGTGACTATGAGAATGCCAGATTAATGTTGTGGGATAAAAAAGAGAATGTTCCTTTTTCTTTTCCTAAAAAGTTCAGTTCTTTTTAAAAACATTTTGCCTGAATTTATGACCTTTTCCCAGCTACAATAGCTACGATAAGATCCTTCCAACTCTTTCAGGCTATAGTGTGCGCTAGTAAAAAAACAATTCCCACAACTCCTGATGAAGAGGCAAAACTCTAGTGAGGTAAAATCGGCTGTGAACTTTTTATTTTATTTTTGCCTTTAGTTCATATACTGTAATTTCAAGAACATCATTTTGATGTTGGAAAACCTCGTCCTAGAGCAATGTTTCTCAACCTTGGCAATTTTAAGAAGTCTGGTTGGGAAATTATTCTGGGAGTTGAAGTGCCTACTACTTAGTGGTTGAGTGCCAGGGTTGAGAAATGCTGCCCTAGGGCGCTCTGTATCTGTCAACGCTCTATTAGCATCTATTGCTCCTGAAGGAGAAAGCATTGTAGCCCTGTCAATCTCCTTTTTCATTCTGCTTTGGAGATGTATTCATGACTTACTTCTTTTGTTTTCTGCTTGACTCACTCCTTTTATGATTGTGATTCAACTGCAGTTATCTGCCCAAGAAATGCATATAAATCACCTTTGGAACCTGTGCTATAGAGAGAGAATAGGCAAGTTCTCTTCTACTTTAAATCTTCTGTTTTCTCTTAACAGTGGACAAAGCTAGGATTGATATTACTATACTGTTGTCTTGAATATTCACCTGAGATAACAATGCCCCTTCAAGGACACCTGTTCTGCACCCCCCTATAAAAAGTACTATGTAGCTTATTTTCCACATTGTTCTGAAGCTATGCTATGCAAAGGGCATTGTGGGAAAGAACAAGTTTCTCCCACAAACCTGTTCACACAGTGTGAACAGGATTCACACTTATCTACCATAACAATTTATGTAAGAGGCAGCACCCCAAGGAAACTTTGGAAAGAGATTCCTTATATCTAGAATTAGATTTGCCCAAAGCAGTTAAATTAAGTGATGCATGATTGGTGAGCAGAAAGCAATAGGTTGACAGGACCAATGCTCTGATCTGAGAATAAGGAACTCTTAAAATTGTCCCAACTAGTGCTACATTTTTCTAAGAGACACAGCTTTTCTCCTATTTATAATAACTCACCCCTGCACAGCTAACATTTAAATCTTACTTAAAGTGTGGATTTATTACATTTTCCTTTTAGGTTTCTCTATTCAAACAAATAAGAACATGAACTGCTGTACCAAGCAACTTGCTTATTAAAGCTGATATAGAAAATGTGCAGGTGATATAGAAATGGTTGCACCTCCAAATATTGAATTGTAAGAATGTGCTTTGATTTTGCTCCATTCATTGGTAACAAAGCAACACAGATGTCTTCAGAAATAGGGAAATTGCAAGGCCATCAGCCAAACAAAACCTACCTAATTTAATTTTCGGTATACAGTACAGATTTTGGTGATAATCCACAAGATGTTGAATGAAAATGTTCATGCTTTTCAGTTTACAAGAATCTTTTACAAGAATCACTTTTAAACTCTTAACTGGATTCCATGTACATCTTAACTATCTTATTCAATTCAAAATGCTGTTTATAAACTGTAAAATTTATTGTGATACTTACACATTTTTAAGGAATTTGGCATTAGGGAACCATATCAACATTACAGTATATTGAGGCCACCAGGTTGAAGAGCATGCATATTTACTATGTTTAACAGTTTGCTATTTACAATAACTTACCGTACATCATCAAGGAATTGTCTTTATTACTAAGTTGTTTTACAAAATGACCGAGTATGATCATTTTCTCTTATTTTTAAGTGGGACTTCTAACAACTGTACCATTGAAGAAAAAATGAAAAAGAAAATACAAATGCACAAATGTACACTGGATACATTCTTTCCATCTCTCTCTCCCTACTGTATCTTCATCTACCTTTCTCTTTCTTTTCTTTTCTTTCTTTCTCTTTCTTTCCTTCCTTCCTTTTTCTTCCTCTCTCCCTCTCTCTCTATAATATATATATGTATGTGTGTACACACACGTGCACACACACACACATACAAACACACACACTATTCAACCTAACTGTACCAATTTCTTTTTTCCTACTCCAAAGCTGCTCTTGATATCAAACTTTAGATTTACAATAGAGAAACTTCCAAGTTATTTCTCCATATATGCAGTATTAATGTGTACGATACCTACTCAAAAGGAAGAGAAACCTGATCTTCAAGTGCTTTAAGTTTCCTTCTCTATCCAGTCAGCCTAGGATGGACAATTTCAGCTAAAGCAGCACTAAAGATTATTTGTGCCGACATAGGTGCATCTGATACCCTTATATATATATAGCATGTGTGTCAAAATCTACAGTTCAGAAAAGTTAAGATGAGGCAAAATGATAAATTTATATTAACAGAATAACCTCATATAGAAAATCAATTCCACATTTCATATTTTCACATATAACACACATGTTCTCTCTTTCCAGCCAAAAGAATCAAAATAATAAATTTAATCCCAAATCTAGTATGGAAATAAGACTGAAGAGAAAAGGGAAAAGAAGAAAATTGTACTGGGAAAAGAGAAGAGTACTGGGAAAAGAATTGATTTGGGGGGGAAGGGAGAGCAAAACTGGATGGCAAAAAGGAAAGAGTCAACTGGACAGAAAGAAAGAGTAAAGTAAAATCCTGTGTTATAAAAAAAATTGACCAAAAAACCAGCTTCTCTTGAAGGGGTGAGAGAAATCTTCACATTAATTTGTCCTGATGTCATTTACATTTCCACTCATTCTCCTGTCCCCGAGGGCTTTTGCTTTTGTCAGCAAAACTAAAATCAATCCTAATTCCAATTCCCAGCTAATTGGGAAGTAGCGGTATAAAACCAATTCCCAAATCAATGCATATTAATGTATGGATTTTGCAGAGAGATTTAATGCTTAAATGCTCTATTTTCCTGAAAAGTAATTTTTTTTAACTCAAGCAGAAAAAAGTAAGCTGGAATAAAGTAAAATTCTGTTATCATACAACCCCAATATATCCTACTACAAAATTTTACAAGAAATAGATTGGATATGCAGATTTTTTTAAAACATCAATAGCCTTTAGAAATGCTAACAAGGCATAGAAATAATTTGAGAAAATATCTATGGAACAGAGTCTTCCTGAGTTGTAAACATTAAAGTCTCATACAATCTCACTTCTTGTACATTGCTTTGCACAAATATATACATATATGTTATTTCACAGGATTTGCTGCTATTAAAAAAAAATCTCAAGTCATGGGCAGCAGGAGCATAGAACAATTCTACTGACTTCTTTAAAGTCCAAATCAGGACTGTTGTTCCCAGATTCATCAATACTACTAGAACCGTGATGGTGAACCTATGGCACGCATGCCACAGGTGGCACACAGAGTCCTCTCTGTGGGCATGCCAGCTGTCTCCCCAGCCCAGCTTGACCATGCATGCCCGTGAGCCTCCCACCGGCCAGCTGGTCTTTGGGTCTCTACCGTGCATGTGTGGGGAGCGGGGCGCATGTGGGGGACACACATGTGCATGCACGGTGGGTCATGGCGCACCCACAAGTGTGCTTGCATCGCATTTTGGGGCCTCATGCAGTGCCCCAGCATTGTTTTTGGCCTGGAAAGCCTCCTGCACCAACCTAGAAACATAAAGAGGTGAGGGGGGGCAGGGCACATGCATGGGGATGGGATGCATATGGGGGGCACATACATTGCATTATGGGTGCGTGCATGCATGCACACTTTTGGCATGCAATGACAAAAAGGTTAGCCGTCACTGTACTAGAACATTGATCTAAACATTCTTGGATCAGTAAATATCCAATCTGATTCTTCATAATTTTTCCTAGATCATCTCCTGCTTGATAAACTGGGATAATGTGGGATGGATGGTTTCACTACTAAATACATATGGCAGTTGGCCAAATGACTGTAACCAACATTTGGTCCTTAATAATGGGTCTATGTTTCCCTCGACGAGAGGTATGCAGTGGATGTCTCAGGGTTCTGTGCAGGGCCCAATACTCTTTGACATCTTTGTAAATTATTTAGATGAGATAATAGAAAAAATGCTCATGAGATTTGTCAGTGAAACAAAGCTGGGATAGATTGTTAACACAAAAGACAGGCAAAAGATTCAAAAGGACCTTGAAAAACTTGAACACTGAACTCACATCCAAAAATGTTCAGTGATGACAAATGTCAAGATTATGAACTTATCTTAGCAGTAAGAAGGATCTGGATGTCTCGATAAACTACAGGTTAAGCAATAGGGCACAGTTGCCAAAAGGGCCAATGCACTTTTTGGCTGTGTAAATAGACATATAATGTCAAGATCATGAGCAGTAATAGTACTACAATATGCTGAACTGGTCAGATTGCATCTGGAATATTGCAGTTCTAATTGTCATAATATGAAAAGAATGCTGAGCAACTGGAGACGATAAAGAAGAAGAACAAATATGGTAAAGAGCACAGAGGCTAAATCCTATGAAGAATTTAGTCTTTTCAGCATAAGGAAAAGAGAGCTAAGGAAAGGCATGACAACAGTCTACCAATACATGAAAGAATGTCATGGGGAAAAATGTGTGGATTTATTTTCCACAGAATCTGAGGATAAGAAAAAACACACAATGAGTTGTTTTACTAATGAGATACAAATTGGAAATAAGGAGGAATTTCTTGACTGTAAAGCTGTTAAGCAGTGGAATAGCCTGCCTCCTGAAGTTTGATGAAGGTACTCCATCACTGGAAGTTTTTAAGAAAAGATTGGATACCTTTTGCCCCGGATGGTATGAAGATTCCTGCACTGAGCTATGGGTTGGACTAGAAGTCCTGCAAGGCTTTTTCTAACCTCTATTACTTTATTCAGAAGAAAAACAATGGAATCAATATTGCTGTTTGCATCCAAAGCCAAGAATCTATATATAGGAGATACAACAAGCTACATTCTGAAGATTACTTTTTGTTGAAACATTACACTAGAAATATAGTCATTTGATATAAACAAAGCAAAACAGAAACAAACATATCCTTTGAGATCTAAACTTCATTGATATCACGGACTAGCATGGAGTAACTAGAGCATTCAGGATGCTTGGAAACAAAGACGAGAATAGTTTCTACTCTGTTAAATTTCTTATTGCTCTTAGGGAATAATTTTTTTTGTGTTAGAAATACTATGTACCATGATTTGGCAAAAGTCAGCAAAAAGTTCAGTATATTTTGACTATTTCTCAGCTAGATATCATTCAAAGAATAAACTGTTCTGTCTTTCAAGCCATCACAATTATTCTTATGACTGTAAAACACATGAATACTTCACAATTTTAGAGATAGAACCATAATTAGGATAATGAAATGTTTGAAAATACATTGACTGTAACAAAGAATTAAAGTTAGAGATGAAACAGGAAATCCTACTTGATATAAAAATGTTTCAGTGTGTTGAATTCTTTATTAAGTCAGTTTTCTTCCTATCAACATGTTCATTGAAACTAGGTATTTTGTGGAAAAGCAATCTTCTCCAGGAAATAAATTACCATACTAACCTATAAAGTCCATATATTATCTACAACTAATCTCTGGGGTTTTTTTGTCAAATATAGACACATGGTTTTCTCACATAACCATTAGTTGAATATGAATAATTTAATAATTGAAAGCAGTGCTCTTTATGCCTGTACATAATTAAGGCAAAAAAAGAACAACAAAGTAGAATAACATGTGATCTTTATGTACTGATAAATTAACATGCAGTTGTAGTATTAGTAGTCAAATGCCAGCTTCCGTGGGGTCATGAATTCCTTCACCATTTCGTCAGTGATCTGCTTTCGCCTTTGCTGGTGAGTCGCAATCAAGGGCTGAAGAGTTTCAATCAACACCTTCTTGAGTTCTCCTGTCAGCAGGGCTCCACTTGTGTAAGCCTGCCAAAGAATGTCACAGTCAAAGGGAATGGTCATATCCAATGACATCTGCTAATCTCCCGAAAGGTACTGTGCGGACATGGAAAGCACTCTGCCTTTCTTAACTAGGAGTATCATTCCCTCCGAAGGTCTTATACAACATCATAGAAAGGGATACTTTAGGCACAAGTTAGTGGATTGGAGGTGCGATTTGATGACTCAGGAGTTCCTTTCAACTCTCTGAATTAATAATACACAATGCAGTGTTATTAGGACTGGGAAGAGACAGAATCAATTCAACTTTCTGAATGGAAATTGACTGAATGACTTTGGGCTAATGATTCTCACAACCATTTAGTGTTTGGGATAAAGAGCCATGGTGGCTCAGTGGTTAGAATGCAGAACTTCAGGCTACTTCTGCTGCCTGCCGGCTGTCTGCAATTTGGCAGTTTGAATCTCACCAGGCTCAAGGTTGACTCAGCCTTCCATCCTTCCGAGGTTGGTAAAAGGAGGACAATATGCTGGCAATATGCTGGCTCTGTAAACCGCTTAGAGAGGGCTGTAAAGCACCGTGAAGCAGTATATAAATTTAAATGCTATTGCTATAAAGCGGGAGAGGGGAGCGCCATGTACACCACCTTGAATGTCTTGGCAGACAAGGCACAATTTAAATATAAAAAAGTAACTACCTTTTATTTTAAACAATTATTCTGTATTTAGAGGAAACAATATTGGATTTATAGATGAAAAATATATATTTTATATTTTATGAATAAAATGCTTTAAGAAAAAAAACACCTTATAGTTTGGCTCAGGAATCTGGCTCCTTGTGGTATATGATGATCACCTCTGAATATTGTTTTCAAGATGAGCAGAACATTTCAAAAAGAAGATGGCAATTACCTGCTTAATTTGTTCTAATCTGTCATCATCTTCAAGGAAGAAGGTGAGGTACATATAAGACACATCTACATCACAATTGCCACCATATTGCCTGTGCTCTTCAACAGTGTCTTTGCCACCAGAGAAAGCATGCTTATTGATCTGGAGCAAGATAGAAGAATATATACATGCATTAGAAGTGGAGGAAAGCTTGAATATAAAGTAAACTTTATACATAATAAACAGCATTGCGAACTATCCTAAAAATACAAATTCCAGGTGTAGCTATAAAAGAAGAGACAGACATTGCGATCTCCAGAACTTAAAATATATTATCCACTTAGCTTTCATTAGCATCTGCTAACATTGTCAGGTGTAAAAACTACCATTGAAGAGATATTTGCCTTTATACGTGAATTTGGCGATTGTGCGCGTGATAGGCCCATCCAATAAACAGCATCTTTAGATTTTTCAATATTAATCAACATATTAATAATAATAATTAATAATATAATATAATAATATAATAATAATAATTGTTATTATTTAATAATATTTTGTATTTATGTATAATTGATTTTAAATCTCTGTTCGCCGCCCCGAGTCCCTTTATGGTGAGATGGGTGCGGGTTATAAATGTGAAAAATAAATAAATAAATAAATAAATAAATATTACAGTTAAATCTTATATAAGGTAGCATATAGTATTCTGATACTGCAAAGGAGGCCACATCAACACAAAAACAAATAAGAGCTTATTAATCAAAACGGAGTTACATTTACACCCACCACCAATATGTTGGTTAGAAACATATTATGGATTTTCCTTAGCTTCTTTATGATAATGTTAAAACAATAAAACATAAAATTATGCTAATGATCCAGAAAAATAATTGAGTTAGTCTGAAGATTAAACCGTTTATTTTGAATATTTTTGTAAATGAGAAAAAACATATTCAAATATGGCATCATAAACAAGTGGGGAAAAACCAAAATATTTTAGATATTACATATCTAAGAATTATGTTTTTTCCTATTAAACCTGAGATTCATTTTTGTTGGAATAATCATATTGGTGTTACTTTGCAAAGGGTATTGTGCAATCTGCTCCAGGGTATGACAATTGCATGTTACGAGAGATATACAAAACATGGTGGATGAGGGAAGCCCACGCTCCTTAAAGCCAAGCAGATTGGGATTACCCACTGTGATAACTTGCGTAGCAACTGTCCAATGATTTAATGGGGCTACGGAGAGACAGTCAGTCACAGGATCCTTAGAACATTGCGGGCTGTCCCCTGATAGCACTAGATGACATCGCTAGGGTTCACTGCATTAGCAGAGTGATGAAAATCCTCACGGACGACTCACACTCTGGTTAGCCCTTCTTTATTCTCCTACCATCTGGAAGTACAGCCAGACAAACAGGCTGAAGAACAGTTTTTATCCATGGGCTGTCAGACTCCTGAATGAAAAATAACCCTACAACAACATAGTACGACTGACTTGTGTGGCCGGTGCAATGTGCAGTAAGTTCACATGGTGCAATAGGACGGTGTTTGTTAGTAGGATTCACTGGGCTAGGGATTTTTTCCCCTTTCACTTTGAGTTGTATTGTGGTGGTGGTGGTGCACAAAGGGAGCCTCAGCCAATCTCATTGTCCACATGTACTCTGACAATAAAGGTTTGAACTGAAATATTTCTGTTAATTTAGTTTGAAATGCAAAGGCTCATGATTGCTGTGAAGTATTTAAAGCTCATTCTGCTTAAGAACATAGTTTTCAATATTTGCTACAACATTCTTTGGGGAACAATTATAGGGAAAATATAGAGCTGAAATGAATAGTCTGTGAAGACAAAGCAGCAAGCTGGAATTCAAAAGCAACACAACCTGTGTGCAGCATTGGCCTCTTACCTTTGTTTTGATTTGCTTGGGTGTATCCGTAAGGAAGATGGAGGAGTTTGGATCGCTAGCACTCATTTTTGTTTGTGCTCCCTGCAAAGCTGGGAAGAAGACAGAATGCAGTAATGCTGGCTTGGGAAAGCCAATCCGAGGAGCTACATCTCTTGTCATTCTAAAATAGGGATCCTAAAAACGGGGGGAAAAACCCAGAACAAAAAGCATCACAGCATGAATCTCTTATAGTGTAAATCAGGAGGGGAAGAGCACTATAGATGGTATAAAGTGTTGGGAAACTTTTGTTTCTTAAATTTCTTTAAATTAAATTGTGTTAAAAGGATAGAAGCTTGGATTAAAGGCAAGCTACAACTAGCAATCTGCAAAATGTATATCTAGCTCTCATTTTTTGTAATGGATTGATGGAAGTTGTTTAAAACATCCCAGGTAGCTTTCTTACCTGATCAATTGCACATGGGATCAAACACTGGATATCCTTCCTATTGTTGAAGATCTCTGGAAATGATGAGCTAAAGGATGGAGCTGCTTGAATAGCAGGAAAACTTATCTTTCCTAGGAAAACACAAAATACTCATTTGTCCAGTAAAACATAATGAAAAATAGAGTGGTTAAATATAGAAATTAGATTTCAATGTTATAAGAAATGCTAGTTAAGAGAGGCCTAAAGCTAAATAACTTATTACATGTAAAGAATGGATATAAATATATTTCAGAATTAAACATTTAACAGGCAACATACTTCAAAATCTTAGACAGTAATTTGAAGTATAACAATTGAAACTGTTTGGAAAATGTTATGTTACTTTGTGACAGTAATTTTTACTTGATGTTATGATCTTGGAACCATTTCAATAACTGAAATATTATTTTCCTTTTCTGTACACCATACTTTATGTCTAAAGATTATCTAAGCAGAAATGACAATCTCCGAGGTTCAAGTACAGGATGGATAAACCTGAAACCATCAGGTACACAGCTACTCTCACCAGAGGTGGGTTTCTGCTGGTTTGCTCCGGTTTGCGGCAGTAGAAGGCAAGTGCACATGCGTGCACATGAGCAAACCGGTAGCGAAATAAATTGAAATCCACCACTGACTCTCATCATTAGTAATGGTGTCTGAAGATGTTGCGAGCTGCAGTTCAGCCATATAGCTGAAATTCTCCATCTATGGTAGATTACATCTATAACAAATGTATGTGTCTACAATTACTATGCTTATAAAGCAAAGATGCCTCCAGTGAATTTACCTATGACATTTTTATTTCATATATGCCTTCAGAAACCCCTCTAAAAACTAAGGATAGTTTCTACATTAATCGTATTCCCAGAAAAATACCGTGAAGCATATAAAGCAAAGCTTATCATCTGTGGGATTCTTCACGGTTAAATGACATTTGAACCTGCCGTCCCTGGCATTAGTCCAAGATTCAAGCACTGTATATCACTGTTTTGCTTTTTTGAACCAGAAATTCAGGTTTTTGTTTTCAATATATGGTTTTAGTAAATAGAATTATATTGCAACTCACCTATGCAGTCACTATCTGTAAAACCGAAGATTCCTTTCACTTGGTTGAACGTCACATGCTTTTGAACTTTAACAATATTTTCATAGAAGCCTACGCTTGTCCTGGGAAAAGGGCAGAATAATCAAACTCTCACATCTCAACCGAGAGGATTGTGTTCTTGAGAATGTTCATAAGTCAATATTGCCATCAGGAATGATGAAACATGAATGTTTAATATATTGTATTAAGAATTAATCTATATAAATAAAAATGTAAAATAGTTTGTACAAAGCCGCTAATCTCAAAAATTACTGCACCAATTTACACCAAATTTTGACACAATGTTCTCAAGGATTTCCGATAATAGAATACGTACTCATTTTGTGCCTAGCACACGTGTGTCATGTGCAAGGTACACAAACGTAAAATGTGCCCACTGATCAGGTTTTCACCTCCCTGTAGCCCCGCCCATCAGGCTGCTTTCCAACTGTCTTTGGAATTCCATACAATTCCACAGTCTATGGAGGCCTAAAAGAGCCAAAACAAGGCAAATAGCAAACTCCCAGGTGGCCCATAGAGTGAGAGAGGGAGAAATACAGTTTAATAAAAGAGGGACTAGGGGAGATAGCAGTCTTCCAATACCTCAGTGGTTGCCCCAAAGAAGAGGGAGTCAAGCTATTCTCCAAAGCAACAGAGGGCAGAACAAGAAGCAATGGGTGGAAACTTATCAAGGAGAGAAGTAACTTAGAACTGAGGACAGCTAGAACAATTAACCAGTGGAACAGCTTGCCTCCAGAAGTTGTGAATGCCCCAACACTGCAAGTCTTTAAGAAGATGTTGGATAGCCATTTGTCTGAAATGGTATAGGGCGTCCTGCCTAGGCAGGGAGTTGGACTAGATGACCTCCAAGATTCCTTCAAACTCTGCTATTGTATTATTGTATTACAGTAGATAGGGGAATAGATAGATAGGGAGAAATACGGTAGGTAGGTAGGTAGATAGAGGGATAGATAGAGAGGGAGAAATACAGTAGGTATGTATGTAGGTAGGTAGATAGATAGGGAGAAACAGGGGTAGGTAGGTAGGGTGATAGATAGAGAGGGAGAAATGCAGTAGGTAGGTAGGTAGGTAGAGGGGGAAAGGAAGAAATACAGTAGCTAGGTAGGAAGGTAGGTAGGTAGGTGGGGGATAGATAGAGAGGGAGAAATACAGTATGTAGGTAGGTAGATAGGTAGAGGGAGAAAGGAAGAAATACGGTAGGTAGGTAGAGGGATAGAGGGAGAAATACAGTATGTAGGTAGGTAGAGGGAAAGATAGAGAGGGAGAAATACAGTAGTTAGGTAGGTAGGTAGATAGGGGGATAGAAAGAGAGGGAGAAATACAGTAGGTAGGTAGGTAGGTAGATAGAGGGAGAAAGAAAGAAATACAGTAGGTAGGTAAGTAGAGGGATAGACAGAGAGGAAGAAATACGGTACGTAGGTAGGTAGGTAGGGGGATAGAGAGAGAGGGAGAAATACAGTAGGTAGTTTGGTAGAGGGATAGATAGAGAGGGAGAAATACAGTAGGTAGGTAGGTAGATAGAGGGATAGATAGAGAGGGAGAAATACAGTAGGTAGATAGGTAGATGGATAGATGGAGAGGGAGAAATACAGTAGGTAGGTAGGTTGGGGGTTATACGGTGGTTGTGTGTATGTGTGCAGGTGTAGATCTACACACAGATTGGTTGGCCATTTAACCAGACTGGGCCACAGCAACGTGTGGCCGGGTATAGCTGGTTTTAAATAAAATTTAAGTTACTTAGTTAGCATATTCATGAAGCATTTCCAAACTATTTTATTATAGATTTCACTTTATTATAAAGGTACTTACAAGCGTATACAGATTTATTATGTTTCATACTGTATTTAAGCCACAAAGAGCTGTCATACATTTTTGTTCTATTTTTTTCAGCAGATAAAGGATCACCAATTGATTTCAACAACCAAAGTTGTTTCAGTTTTCACTCTCCAAAGCTACTAATGACCACAGGATATTAGCAGAACAGATTCTGCTGTGTTCATCAGGTCAATGCAGCCTGGCAAAGGGCATTCCAGGAATTGGGCCAGGTCAGCTCCAAGCGTTTAATATCTTACACCTTCTAAGTTTGTAATCCTAGAATGTTAAAACTCTGTAATAAACCACAAGATGGGTTTTCAGAGCCTAGCCAAACAATATATACAGCAAAATTTAAGAACTTTTTTCTTTGAATAAAATACTGTTCCTTCTAAAGCTGAAAGAATTTCAAGTATTGCTCTAGCTCTATTTATTCCCTTTAATGCAACAAAATGTAAGAATTACATTCCAGCCATGACATTTGAATCTCTTCAAATGATTCATTAGCATGATAAAGAAATAAAGGATTAACAACATACTTTTAATGGCAACAACTCAAAACAGAATTATTCTGTAGAAGAATACTCTTTATGATGGCTTTTATTTCATGTTCTTTCTAAAATTGACACATACCATATTATGTATTAGATTTCCTGAAAGAAAATTGGTTAAAGCAGCAGCAGTGAACTGGGTTAAAGTTGCTGGATAGTTTAATATTACTTCAAAATGATGAATTTTCATCATTCAGTTATCAAAAAAATGAGATCCTTACCCCATATAAGAGAAATCAG
The DNA here is from genome assembly GCA_039707465.1 of Rhabdophis nuchalis. Classification (NCBI taxonomy): domain Eukaryota; kingdom Metazoa; phylum Chordata; class Lepidosauria; order Squamata; family Natricidae; genus Rhabdophis; species Rhabdophis nuchalis. The sequence continues at coordinate 58,448,589 of CM077643.1, read as the reverse complement.
AAAAGATAAAAGTTTTATTAATGTCAAATCCACAGGCTATTATGTCCTTGATGTTTTCTATAGCATACTGGTAGGCTTTTTCAATGGTCAAATCTTTCCATAAATATTTCTCATCATCAGTCATTTGTATGACTAATGGAACATTAAATGTTTCTTGCAACCACCTAGTAAGAAACAAAACAAGTTTACACAAAACAAGTGTTTCAAGCTAACTTCTAGTTAAATTATGAGATATGCAAATGACAAGTTAATAACCTTATTTACAATCACTTGTGTAGCCTTTGAGGTGTACCCGGAGGCTTCAGTTGGTCCAGAATGCAGCCGCGCGAGCAATTATGGGCACGTCTAGGTTTGCCCACGTAACACCGCTCTTGCGCGAGCTGCACTGGCTACCTGTCGTCTTCCGGGTGCGCTTCAAGGTGTTAATTACCATCTTCAAAGCGCTCCATGGCTCGGGACCTAGCTACCTGCGGGATCGGATCCTGCCCCATACATCCTCACGGCCGATTCGCTCCCACAGAGAGGGACTTCTCCGGGTGCCGTCCACTAGACTTTGTCAGCGGGCGACGCCCAGGGGAAGGGCCTTCTCTGTGGCGGGCCCAGCCCTCTGGAATGACCTTCCCCCCGATATCAGGACAACCACGGACCTCCGCTCCTTCCGCTTAAAATTAAAGACACACTTTTTTCGTCTGGCCGGCCTTGGGTAGTCTCTTTTTAGGTTAGGGGTTTTTAGGGGTAATTTTTAGTTTAGTTTATGGGTTTTAGCGCAGGATCAATTTAATCTATTTTTAACTTTGTATTTTGTATTTGTTTGTGGTTTTATTTGTATTTTTAATTGCCTGTGCCCCGCCTCGAGTCCCCTTGGGGAGAGAGAGCGGGATATAAAATTAAATTATTATTATTATTATTATTATTATTTATCATCTCAGTCAGCAACATTTATTTGAGTATACTGTACCTTTTGGTATGTAGATACACACCTGCCTACGAATATGCTAATAATAATGTGGCAACGCATAGTTAGCTATTTTGCAAGAAAAATACATGTATATGATAAATTGTGGAAGTAGTTTACCCTGTAACTGATATGTATAAGCTTTGTTGACATCAAAACCATGCATCTTTGTATCACGATGTAAATGATACGATTACATAATTCTTTTATGACATTTGAAGCAAAGACATTAGACATGTCATTTAGGTGATGATGCCATGACAAACAAATATTCATTTTCCTGCTCAGTCCTTGGAGATGTTCATGCTTCCTTGGAATGAGGGTACCCTCTTCCTGCATAATAGTAGCTTTCAACTTAAAATACAGATCCATTTAATAATGCCAATTAGTTTATTTCTATGAATAATACTGTACATTACGGAAACATTAATTTTCTTCACATCATATCAATACATTGTACCTTGGGTTCTAATATTGGATTTTATTGTGCTTAATTGTACATGTACTACTCCTACAGCAGCAATTATTTTGGGCAACTCATGCAACTACAGTACTTAAATTTGATATTCGGATTTTAGGAATCACCTGTTTCATTTTTTCCTGCAGCATTAGACATAATATATGCCCTTAGATATCAAATTCCATACTTATGCTATGCTATGACAGATATTTATAAATACTTTGCCCTGCCTGTGTAAAACAACAAACTGCCCGAACAATCTCAGATAAGAATTGTTCCTCTTATCTCCAATCCTTAAATGAAAGCTGTTGGTTTCAAACTGTGGCATAATTGAATACCTGGCTGATTTCTGGTATAAGGCAGCACCTGACAGGAGTGCTCTTGAGCAGCTTTTGTGGGAGCCCTTGACTGGATCACACTGTATTAACTAAGTTTTGGATTAATAGATTTTGAATTCTACAATACTGATACCTTGTAAATCTTTCAAGTACCTCTGGAAATGGCGCACTAGAATAAACTGAAGTCAAAATTGGATGCAAATATTTTTAATGAGCCTCAGTGGCACAGTGGTTAGAGTGCAGTACTGCAGCTACTTCTGCTGACTGCCAGCTGCCTGCAATTTGGCAGTTCAAATCTGACCAGGCTCAAGGTTGACTCAGCCTCCTATCCTTCCGAGGTGGGTAAAATGAGGACTCAAATTGTTGGTGGCAATATGCTGACTCTGTAAACTGCTTAGAGAGGCCTGTAAAGTGGTATATAAGTCTAAGTGCTATAGCTATTGCTATTAATGAGCAGAAACATGTATGCATTCATGTATGTATACAATGTTTTCTGCTCATTAAAAATATTTACATCTGATTTGAGGTGATTTCCCTTTCCCACAAAAGAACCTTATACACAGCACAGTTCAGGAGAATATACTAAAGTTCAAGAGTTGTTTCCAGAAGAGACCGCAAGCAAGAAATGATACTTCTCTAAACTTTTCTGTATATTGATCTCAACCTCCATGTCCTCATTCCAGATCTCAGCAATTAGCATAATGAAAACATCTACCACTGAAATTAATTACTTTTAAAATAAGAAAGCTTTTATTAATGATAAAAAAAATCTTATCCGAATTACTTACTTTGTAAACATAAATGGGATAAGGTGGCCAACATGCATTGTCTCAGATGAAGGACCTCTGCCTGTATAAAGGTAAAATGGCTTCTTTTGTTCATAGGCATCAAGAATTTGGTTCATATCTCTGGAAGAAAGTGAGGAAGCATTTTATGCTTTTAAAGGAAACACCCACTCATATAAAGATAAATGAGAGCAGCATGTACAGATTTCAGTGATTATTTTGTATTTTAAAAAATACTATGCCATAATTTATATCATGTGACAGCATTCAAGTTTTGAAATACAAGGAATGTAGGACCACCATTTCCATTTCATGGTCCAAGTTTTAATTTTCTTTCGTAGCAATGCTTGTAGAATAGTAGTCAATATATTGATGAATGAAAGAGACATTTAGAAAGGATATTTTGTTTGATTCAAATAAGCTAGTGATAAAGCACACTTACCTATGGGAAAAGAAAATACTTCGCCGTAGAAAATGATGTGGTTTTTGACCTGTAATTCTCTCTATTCTATTGATGAGGTCTTTATCAATTTTGTTACTGCCAAATCGAACTGAAAACAATAGAAAATAGAGACTAAATTATACACATGATGGTGAATACGTTAATGAACAAGTACGTCATAGAGCCCCATTCCTCAGAAAATAAATGGGAAAATAGTTGAAATGATTTGAAAAGGTTGTACCATATGTAAATGATGAACACATAAGAGAACTACACTTGATCTCAAATGAAAGGTCAAAAAGTGATGATCGGTCTCCTGAAATCTCCAGTTATAATAGATAGTTTTGATCTTGACTTGAAAAGTAACTGTACAATAAATATTTTCTGACAGAACATGTCTACTTATGTAATTACAGATTTCAAGATAACTGTTTCAATCTATATTACCTTCATAATTCAATAAAGATTTCATCCTCATGTCTGAATATACAGTATATCCTAAGATTTATGCTGTAAAATCAACTGAATAAAATGCATATTTTACTTTTTAAAGGATCAGTTAAACTCTACAGTTGTATTATTTGATTTTAGTCCTTAAATAGTAACATAAAAACTGGCTATATTACTTATCTCCATTCCAGTGACACTGTCACATCCCATGGCTTTTAGAATCTAAACATAATCGTGATTTTAAAAATTTGTGAACTGAAAAAACATCCCTACACTGCTGCCCATAAAAGTAGGCAAATTAAAAAGGGAAGGAAACTTAATAAGGCTTCTTTGGAAATCTTGAATATCAAAGAAGCATAGTAGTTGAATAAGATCAAGGGTCAATGAATTCTAACATCTTAACCATGACACTTTCATGAAAGCCCACCTCCAGAACATGAAGTTAATGCCCCATCTGGCAACCGGAAAAGATAATATTTTATGGAAAGTGCTATTTGAAAATGAAGAACCATTCCGTTCCGGCCCTCTGGAACGACCTTCCCCCTGATATTAGAACGACCACCGACCTCCGCTCCTTCCGGGTAAAATTGAAGACCTATCTCTTTCGACTGGCCGGCCTTGAATAGTTCTCTCTGTCTTTTAATTACAAATTTTAATGGGTTTTAATTATATATTTTTAGCATAGGTAGATTTATTTAATTTTATTTTAAGTAATGTTTGTATTTTGTATATTGTTTTTAATTATGCCTGTGCACCGCCCCGGGTCCCTGTGGGGAGAGGGTGCGGTTAATAAATCTTAATTTGATTTGATTTGATTTGATAACTACAAGGCTGCGGCAAAAACAGGTCAGTGCCTAACGAACATCCTTAGATAGTCTTTGTAAGTGTGCTGTATTTCAAACAATAACCCCACCACCAATCCCACTGTATTCCACTTTCTAATTAATTTAATCTTAATTTATATTAATATTTAACATTTCAATGTTTTTAAGATTCTGTACTTTCGCTTTTAGAATGTTGTAAATCACTCAGGGGATGTGGTGGTTCAGTGGCTAATTCGCTGAGCTTGTCGATCAGAAAGGTCAGCAGTTTGGCAGATCAAATCACTAGCGCCGCGTAATGGAGTGAGCTCCCATTATTTGTCCCAGCTTCTGCCAACCTAGCAGTTTGAAAACATGTACAAATGCAAGTAGAAAAATAGGAATCACTTTCAGTGGGAAGGTAACAGTGTTCTGTGCGCCTTTGGTGTTTAGTCATGCCGGCCACATGACCACGGAGACGTCTTTGGACAGGGCTGGCTCTTCGGCTTTGAAACAGATGAGCACTGGTCCCTAGAGTCAGGAACAACTAGCACATATGTGCAAGAGGAACTTTTACCTTTAAGCTACTCAGAGACACTTGACAGTAACATGGGCAGCATATAAATGTAATAAATAAATAAATAAACAAACCAACATGTTTTTTAAAGATAATAGAACTCCACCCACCTATAAGTTTATCATAATCTACTCCTTTTGCATTGGATGTCTGCACTGTCCAGGGGTCCACAAAATCATCCTCATCAACATTGTCTGGACTGTTACTGACTGGAGTGAAATCTGTTGGAGGAGAATCTGCTTTATATTCTTGACCTGTAGCTGTTTTATAGGTTACTTTTAATGACAGCAACAACTTAACTGCAGCATCAATTTCATCCTGGGAATAAAATAATAAAATATCATAAGAGCATTCAAATAAGTTATGTTTAGAGACACTGAACCTAGCAACTATATACATACAGTATATGCATATTCAATGTTCTCAACATCTACCATGCATAGAAACTGCAGTGTGAAGACAAAAATCTGCATGGGAATGAAACAGCTGGTTCAGGGGAAAAAAAGCAAAAGAAAATTCTTAAAACCACAATTACAGCCAAACAATCTGCTTGTGTAATGTTGAGCACGTCATTCAAGGCCTCTTTTCCACTTGCAAAACAGGTACAAATATTTATCTATTTCATATGGGTACAGTGGAACCAAAAAGGAAAGGTTATTATAATACAATAGCAGAGTTGGAAGGGACCTTGGAGGTCATCTAGTCCAACTCCCTGCCCAGGCTGGAAGTCCTATACCCGTGATGGTGAACCTATGGCACGGGTGCCAAAGGTGGCACGAGGAACCATTTCTTAGGGCACGCGAGGTGTTGCCCTGTCAGCTCCAGTGCGCATGTGTACGCTGGCCAGCTGATTTAGGCCTTCTTTTGAGGCTGTTTTTCGCCCTCTAGAGGCTTTAGGGAAGCTCCTGAAGCCTCTGGAGGTGGGGAGGGGAGGCTGTTTTCACCCTCCCTAGGCTCCTAGAAAGCCTCTGGAGCCTGGGGAGGAGGAAAAAAGCGTGCCAAAAGCAGGGGGTCACGCACATAGCATTATAGGTGTGGTACGCCCATGCACGACCCCCCTGCGCTCCCCCCGCTTTTGACACGCGAGCAAAAAAAGTTAGCCATCACTGCCCTATACCATTTCAGACAAATGGCTATCCAACATCTTCTTAAAGACTTGCAGTACTGGGGCATTCACAATTTCTGGAGGCAAGCTGTTTCACTGATTAATTGTTCTAACTGTCAGGAAATTTCTCCTCAGTTCTAAGTTGTTTCTCTCCTTGATTAGTTTCCACCCATTGCTTCTTGTCCTGCCTTCAGGTGCCCTGGAGAATAGTTTGACTCCCTCTTCTTTGTGGCAACCCCTGAGATATTGGAACGCTGCTATCATGTCTCCCCTAGTCCTTCTTTTTATTAAACTAGACATATCCAGTTCCTGCAACTGTTCTTCATATGTTTTAGCCTCCAGTCCCCTAATCATCTTTGTTGCTCTTCTCTGCAGTCTTTCTAGATTCTCCACGTCTTTTTTACATCGTGGTGACCAAAACTGAATGCAGTATTCCAAGTGTGGCCTTACCAAGGCCTTACCAATAAGTATTCCTTTTAAACTTAATGGTCTGCTTAATGGTTAATACATCATTGCATGCGTGTGCACACACACATATTGGAGCATCATATCTGGCATGTTATAGTTGGAGCACAAGCTGCACAGTCCTGGCCTAACTTTCCTTTAGGTAGAATAAGCGAAAGTTGGAGGTAGAGGGAGCAAAAGCTTCCTGCCTGCTACTTAATGAAAATTTTTATTACCTTCTCCAAATTCCTGATAACATCTAGTCTAAGATTTTTCAAGCTGGACTTTACAGAACTGTAGGATTATACAAAAACCTGAATGGGCTTCCGTGAAATTAAGGTAAAAAAATAAATCCCTATATGCGACTGAGGGGATATGGGGTTGTCCTCCCCTTTTAGTCTCTGATAAGACTAAAAACACAAACTTTCCATTTATTAACTCTCCACTAGGGACTCAAGTATTCCCCCCTTCACAAAATCCTTGAATTCACTCAGCCTTCTTCTCCTACCCCACCCCCAAAGTGGAATTTATTGATTACTGAGGTGTTTACGGATATTAATATATATCCAACTGCTTCAACCTTGGAAGATTTCATATGCTACAATGGGCAAACATCCAAAGGCAAGTAGCAAGTTCTCCGCTTTCTTAAGTTGTGCAAGGTAAAACTGTATCTATCTTAGAAGAGATAATGCATTGGTTATAGCTCTCACAGATTCTGTTAAAGCCATTTTGCCTAGATTGGAATAGATTTGACTGATTTTATCCACAGAATGTAATGCAGAACATTTACTATGAAGGTCCAATTTTTAAATTAAATCTATAGTAAAGATTTAGCAATTGAAAATAGGCTGTAGACAGATACTAAGTAAAGAAAACAACAAAAAATTATTTACACATTGCATTGTCACTGAATGAATAAATCATATGATGAATTTCTAAATTTGTTCTTGCTCTTTTTGTCATTTTTACTAGTAGTTTAGTTTGCTGGAGAATAAAAAAAAGATCTGAGGGACTCAGGGGACAGTCAAGTAACTCTGTTTGTGACAATTTCTATTATTTGTGAGTAGATGAGATGAACAAGCCAGAAAAAAGCAAAGGCTGAATCAGAGAAAATTTCTACTAATCCAGTGAAAGCATTTCAACAATGTAAGGAGGACTTTTGCTTACAGAACAAATGCTCTGGATCTAATACTGTATTTTATCAAGAAACTTAAAATTCAATTCTGGTGGCTGAATGACAAAACCCCCCACGCCCCAATCCTATTCAATACTCCTATTTTGTAGTAACACAGTTTTATTACAAGACAATTATTAAAATATTTATATAGTTGGATTCCACAGAATGAATGAATGAATGAATGAATGAATGAATGAATGAATGAATGAATGTACACATACATTAACAAAGTACTGCTTTACCTTTGGTGCTTTTATGGATTTCAGTGATCTGACGTTTTCTCCTTGTGCAGCTATTTTTTCAAACAGTTCAAGAGGCTTAAGAGAGCAAAAGCTTCCATTTGGCATATCTGCCATTTTAAGGAGTGTGGAAAGTCTTGTATTTTTAATTTAAAGTGCGTCTTATAATGTTTTATCCAGAAAATTCAAAACAGCAAATTTGGAGAAGTCTATAAGACAAATAATAAATATTAGTTTATTAGATAGATAAATAATATCTATCTATCTATCTATCTATCTATCTATCTATCTATCTATCTATCTATCTATCTATCTATCTATCTATCTATCTATCTATCTAATCTATCATCTATAAATCTATGACTTACATAAGGATACAGGTAGTCCTTGACTTATGACCACAATTGGGACGGAAACTTTCTTTGCTAAGTAAGGCCATTAAGTAAGTCATTCAAGGGTTGTTGTTTTTTTGCTATAGCTCTTAAGTGAATCACTGAGGATAAGTAAAACTGGCTTCCACCACTGACTTTGTTTGTTTAGTGGGAAGGTCACAAATGCTGATAGTGTCTCCTTGAAATACTGCAACAATCCATACCTGTTGCTAAGCCCTGAATTTTGATCACGTGATTGTGGAAGCATTGCAATAATCATAAGTGCCAGGATTGGTTGTATATTGCCTTTTTCAGCTGTGTTGTAGCTTTAAATAGTTGGCAAAAAATGGGCTAGGGCAATTTGTAGTCATTGCAAAGATTAGTATAAAATTACTAGTAAATGTAAATGTATTTCATTGAAAACAATGATACTGTTACAATATAGACAACTGCACTGTAATCAATGCCAAGAAGCACTTATATTTAAAAAAAAACTTGTTTGAAAACTAGGATAGATATTCCATAGCCATTTTTGCCTGAAGTAGACAATCCTATTTCAGACATCATTTGTCATTGATAGCCTATCATATTCAAAATTAATTGGGGATGTCTGAGCCACATATTCTTAAGTGCAAACTAGTGGGGTCAGTGGTCAGGAATAATGGAATAATGGAATCTGAAGTTGAAGGTTCATTATCCATTGCTTTCTGAACGTTTCCTTACCAGGCTAGGTAACATCTTCAGCAGAATTTAGGGAATGTTACCTAGACTGGTAATGAAATGTTCAGAAACAAATCCACAAGCTTGGAGAACGAACTTCAACCCTCATCCTCCACCCAAGCTACAAATATTCACCACTATTGCATAATGGAATCTATACTCCAATAATACCCGGAGAGCAACAGATTTTCTATTTCTGATGAAATAACTTTAGAATGAAGTGGGAAACACAATTACTTTTAACGTATTTATTTTTGTTAATTCTGTATCTAAGCAAAATCAAACTGTCTGTCTATTGATCAAATGGCATTGGCGGGTACAAGATATTAATCCTGTCCCCTGAATCTGCATCATTTGTTTCTGAACTATCAGCTCCAGTGAAGATGTTGAGCCACATAGGAAAAAGAAAGAAAGAAGAAAACTCATGTGATATGGCATTTAATCCATTTTTTTACTATTTCATTGTATTTCTCATCATACATCTTATGATTACATTTAAACTGCAATTGCACAATCAACTATTTCCCTACTTTAATATGAATAATTTTTTTCTGTAATGCTTTTTAGCTATTTTTGGGCTTTGACACATTATATAATTGCCTTTCCTCCAACTCAATGGCTATATTTCTTGAAAACTACACCAATTTTAACTTTGTGTTATGGTTTTGGTACAGTATCATTGTACTAAACAATTCAATTGTTGTATCAATCCAATATTGATTGGATTGCAGATAGGGCTCGCAATCTGGCGTCCTCCTGGATTCTCGGCTGTCATTGGATGACCACGTGACAGTCGTGACCAGGGGGGCCTTTTATCAGGTTCACCTGATACACCAGTTGCGCCCCCTATCTAGATCGTGACGCCTTACGCACGGTTACTCAAGCGCTCCTCACCTCCCGCCTGGACTACTGCAAATTAGATAAGAGCAAGGTACCCAAAAAGAGAAGTCACCTCCTGATTGGTGACTCAATCGTAAGAGATGTAAACTTAGGTAAGGATATGGAGGTTTTGAAAGATGTCAGATGTTTACCGGGTGCTACAGCCAGCAGAGACAAGAGGCGTATTCTTAAGATAGTCACGAATGCAAGTAAGGACTGTGAAGTTGATGCTATTATACATCTTGGCACAAATGATCTGTCCCAAAAAGATGTAGCTTCTGTGCAGAATGATTTCCAGAGTTTGGGGTACGAACTTAGTAGTACAGGTTGTAGGCTTATCTTCTCAGAGGTTATACCAGTATACAAGGAACAAAAAGGAAAGGGCCAGCGCATAGCAGAGTTTAATGTGTGGCTAAAGGAGTGGTGTAAAAAGGAAGGCTTTGGTCTTATTAGTCATGATGCCTGCAGCTGGTCCAATGATAAACTGTACAAAAGAGATGGTTTGCACCCATCCAAGAAAGGGACTGAGTTACTTGGCACTAAATTCACAGATTTCCTGGCTAAACATTTAAACTGAATAGTGGGGACAGAGAATCAATAGATAAAGAATATTTCTGTCCCCAGCAAACTAAAATTCATAGGGTTATCAGTGCGTGTAACATAGATAATTGTGCAGGTAATATTATCAACACTGCTGTCAAGCAAAACCAAACAATTAACAGTGGGTGCCATACCATGTACATGAACCATACAAGTGGCAAAGAAATAGGGGCAAAGAGAACCATAGTCAGGCATAACACAGGTTTCGTAGACAGAAAACACAGGGTCAATCAAAATGGACTCAAATGTCTATACACCAATGCACAGAGTATGAGGAATAAACAGGGTGAATTAGAAATTCAAGTAAATGAGGGCAGATACGATATTGTTGCCATTACAGAAACTTGGTGGGATGAAACCCACAAATGGAACATACAGCTAGAAGGATTTAAATTATTTAAAAGAAATAGACCAAATAAAAGAGGAGGTGGAGTTGCACTATATATAAGAAATAATTACATCTCTACAGAAATAGAGCACAACAATGATGAGAACTATCTTGAATGTATTTGGGTCAATATTAAAGGTTGGGGGGGGAATGATATTGTCATAGGTCTATACTACAGGCCACCCAACCAAGCAGAGGAAGTGGATGTACTTTTTGCTAACCAGCTAACTAAGGTATGTAGGAAGCACACTGCAATAGTAATGGGAGATTTTAACTACCCTGACATCAATTGGGAAACAAACTCTGCACCAAGTGGAAGATCCAACAGGTTCCTAACAAACCTAGCAGACAACTTTGTTTCCCAAAAGGTAGAGAAGGGAACAAGGGGATCAGCAATATTGGACTTAATTCTCACTAACAGAGAGGAAATGATAGAAGGTGTAGAAGCTACAGGAACTTTGGGGGCAAGCGATCATGAAATACTGGAATTCAACATTATGCAAACAAAAGTAGTTGAACAAAGTCAAACTAGAGTCTTAGACTTCAAGAGAGCTAATTTCAACAAACTCAGAGAGAGCTTGGGAAGGATTCCATGGATGAGAATCCTCAAGGGGAAACAACTCAAGAAGCTTGGGAAATTTTGAAAAATGAGATTATAAAAGCCCAGTCCAGCGCAATACCAATGAAGAAGAAAAATAACAGTTCCCAAAAGAAACCAGCATGGCTGCATAAAGAACTCTCTGACAAATTGAAAGACAAAAAGGATAAATATAAAAAGTGGAAAAAGGGGGACATAACCAAGGCAAAATATCAGCAAATAGCCCGAGCCTGTAAAGATGAAGTGAGGAAAGCTAAGGCTCACAATGAAGAAAGGCTTGCCAAAAAAGTAAAAAATAACAAAAAAAGCTTCTTCCAACATGTTAAAAATAAGAAAAAAGTTAAGGAAACAATTGGTCCACTGCTGGGAGAAAATGGCAAGAAGATGATAAGCAACAGGGAGAAAGCAGAACTATTTAACTCTTTCTTTGCATCTGTCTTTACACAAAGGGATAAAACAGTCCAATCAATCAAAAACAGCACCACAAATATCAGATTAGGAACACAAGTTGAAATAGAGAAGAAAATGGTAAGTGAGCACCTGTCTGCCCTGGACGAGTTCAAATCACCAGGACCGGATGGATTACACCCCAGGGTTCTGAAGGAACTGGCAGACGAGATCTCAGAACCACTGAACTATATCTTTCAGAGATCCTGGAGCACCGGGGAACTGCCAGAAGACTGGAAAAGAGCAGATGTGGTTCCCATCTTCAAAAAAGGAAAAAAAACAGATCCAGGAAACTATAGACCCATCAGCCTGACCTCAATACCAGGAAAGATTCTGGAAAAGATAATTAAACAACAAATAAGTGAACACCTAGAAGCAAACAAAGTAATAGCCAAAAGCCAACATGGGTTTGTCAAAAACAGATCATGCCAGACGAATCTAATTGCATTCTTTGACAAAGTAACAAAATCAGTGGACCAGAGGAATGCTGTTGATATAATTTACCTGGACTTCAGTAAGGCATTTGATAAAGTAGACCATAACCTACTATTAGATAAAGTAGAAAATTGTGGGTTAGACAGCACCACCACCAAATGGATTCGTAACTGGCTGACCAACCGCACTCAACGTGTAGTCCTCAATGGAACTGCATCTACATGGAAGGAAGTATGCAGTGGAGTCCCCCAAGGCTCTGTTTTAGGCCCAGTACTCTTTAACATCTTCATCAACGATTTGGATGAGGGGATAAATGGGGAACTCATCAAATTCGCAGACGACACCAAGCTGGCAGGAATAGCCAACACTCCAGAAGATAGGCTTAAGATACAGAAGGATCTAGACAAACTTGAACATTGGGCACTGTCTAATAAAATGAAATTCAATTGTGAAAAAAGTAAGGTCCTACATATAGGCAAGAAAAACCAAATGCACAAGTACAGTATAGGTGGTACCTTGCTCAATAGTAGCAACTGTGAGAGGGATCTCGGAATCCTAGTGGACAACCATTTAAATATGAGCCAGCAGTGTGCAGCAGCTGCCAAAAAAGCCAACACAGTTCTAGGCTGCATCAACAGAGGGATAGAATCTAGATCGCGTGAAGTGTTAATGCCACTGTATAGTGCCTTGGTAAGGCCACACTTGGAATACTGCATACAGTTTTGGTCGCCACGATGTAGAAAAGACGTGGAGACTCTGGAAAGAGTGCAAAGAAGAGCAACCAAGATGATTAGAGGACTGGAGACTAAGACATATGAAGAACGGCTGCAGGAACTGGGTATGTCTAGTTTGATGAAGAGAAGGACCAGGGGAGACATGATAGCAGTGTTCCGATATCTCAGAGGGTGCCACAAAGAAGAGGGAGTCAAACTTTTCTCCAAGACACCTGGGGGCAGGACAAGGAGCAATGGGTGGAAACTAACCAAGGAGAGAAGCAACTTAGAACTAAGGAGAAATTTCCTAACAGTAAGAACAATTAACCTCTGGAACAGCTTGCCTCCAGCAGTTGTGAATGCCCCAACCCTGGAAGTCTTTAAAAAGATGTTAGACAGCCATTTGTCTGAAATGGTATAAGATTCCTGCCCATGCAGGGGGTTGGACTAGAAGACCTACAAGGTCCCTTCCAACTCTGCTATTGTATTGTATTGTATTGTATTGTATTGTATTGTATTGTAACGCTCTCTACATGGGGCTTCCCTTGAGGTACACCCGGAGGCTCCAGCTAGTCCAGAATGCGGCCGCAGGGGATCCTGGGAGTGTCTCGATACTCCCATGTAACATCTCTCCTGCGCGAGCTGCACTGGCTGCCTGTGGCCTCCCAGGTGCGCTTCAAGGTGCTAGTAACCATCTTTAAAGCGCTCCATGGCATGGGACCTGGCTACTTGCGGGACCGCCTCCTACCACATACCTCCCTTAGACCTGTCCACTCCCACAGAGTGGGCCTCCTCAGGGTGCCATCTGCCGGACAATGCCGCCGGGTAGCCCCCAGGGGGAGAGCCTTCTCTGTAGCGGGGCCTGCCCTCTGGAACGACCTACCCCCCCAACCTTCGTACTATCACGGACCTACGCCTCTTCCGCCGGGCATTAAAGACACATCTATTTCAAGAGGCCGGCCTGGCTTAGTTTTAGTGGGTAAAGTTTTCATTGATTTTAACCTTTTCTAATCCAAATTTTTAGCACAGACCCTAATTTAATTCATTTTAAACTGTTTTGTATTGTACTGTATTGTATTTGTTTTTTATATTTCTGTGCACCGCCCTGAGTCCCCTCGGGGAGATAGGGCGGTATCTAAATTTGATAAAATAAATAAATAAATAAATGAATAAATAAATAATTAATATTGTTATTCGGATTTGAGGACCACTTCTCCAAGATCTGACCATCAGGGCACATATACATCAAGTTCACATGGCCCCAATTACAATTCCAAACCATCAGTTTACAGGTAATGAGAAAGCCAATAGCAAGTCTTTAGATTAGAGAGTTCCACCCTGTCAATTTACTTCCACAAACCTGGGCTGAAAATAAGCAGCTTTCCACATTCTCTTTCTGCACCTGGACAGCACCAGTGTTTACCAGCATAGAAACACAGCAAACGAACACATCTTTTAAAAAGGAGAACAAGGAACCAAATCCTACCCTGATATGAAAATTACATCTGCAAAGATCTCATTAGACAAGGTTAGGCAAGGGTTCAGGTTCAGTTTCAGTTTCAGCTGAATCTGCAGTATGGGTGGAACAGTCGCCATAGCATCTTTTACAGGGCCATTACATGCATTTCAACGAGAAAGCTTGTAAAGTCCTTTAAATATTGAAATCTTAATTATCAACCTCCTGGTCAGGGTGGCCTAGTAGTCACAGAAATGCTAATTTTTCAGGAGAGCAAAAAGATACATACAATGCCTATCACAGAACCCAGAAAGTCAGGCAGAAGGTTTTTCTTTCCAACCCTAGGTTCAGTTTTTTCTTTCTCTCCTATGGAAATCTCTTTTCCTCTCCTCCAAATATTTTATTTATTTATTTATTTATATTTATTTATTTATTTATTTATTTATTCATTCATTCATTTAGTTTGTCACTCATGTACAAGAGAACAGGAATAAGAATAAACATGAACAAGAACACAGGAAATGCACATATATACATGGGGAGAGTAGGATAGGCACGTTAGGCACGCTTGTGCGGTTATGCACATCCCTACTGACCTCTTAGGAATGGGGTTTCCCCCCCCTCCGATCCCCTTTTCTTTTCCTCCGATCCTCAGCCGACTTTTTAAGATAGCTAGATCTTTCCTGTCTTTTCCTCCGATCTTCCCTTTCTTTTCCTCCGATCCCTAGCCGACTTTTCAAGACAGCTAGAGGCGTCCCCGCTCTGCCTCCTTTTACCTTCCTTTCCCCCCTGCCTTTTGCCTTACCTGTCCGCGGAATCCCCCACTTCTTTCAGCGGCTCTCCAGCGGGAGCAACCCCATTGCATCAGCTACAGCACAGCCCGTGCAACGCCGATCGTCTTCCGATCAGGAAAGGCGTCCCTAGGCCGGAACTGAGGACAACGAGGAGGAGAGAAACCGACAGCCTTTCGCCCTGCGAGCGCACTGCGGGAAGGTCCGCCAGAGAGGCCAAGCTCTCGTTAAAATAAAAAATAAAACTAAAGAGCGCACAAACCAGGAAGAAAGACGGGTGACGCGCAGGAGAGTAAAACAGGAACGTTTGAGAGCAAGTCGAGTTTCCTAGGGGAGGCTCTCTCGAGGAAAGGATGTGGCCGCGCTGCAAGGCGAGCTAAATCTGATGTCAGAGGCGGCTGCGCTCAGGTAGTGTTGCTGTAAAGTGGGTCCCCCTTTAGGTCAATGGTTTGAGTGACTAGGAGGTTTTTTTTCACCTTCTCTTCCTTATTCGCTAACTCCCCGGCCCACTCAGGATCTGCTTCAATGGCAACGGTTGCAGTTGGTACCCATTAAGGTCTTTTTGCTTCTCCTAATAAACGTAGCGAACCAAGTTTTGTAAATGCCTCTATTTCCTAAAGAGGCTGGTCGGATGCAAAGAGGACAGATTCTCAGGCTGATTAGCAGGAGTTCGATTCTGTGTCCCTCCACCTGCTAAATTGCCTGGCTTCTCCTTGCCTTCCCCGGCTTCTATTTTCAGCCATGCCAAGTAGAGTTGCTTTTTCAAGCGCATCATTTACTTTTATGAAATGTCCTAAGTCAGGGGTGTCCAAACTTGGGAACTTTAAGACTTGTGGACTTCAACTCCCAGAATTCCACAGCCAGATTGGCTGGGAAATTCTGGGAGTTGAATTCCACAAGTCTTAAAAGTTCCCAAGTTTGGACACCCCTGACTTAGGACATTTCTTAGGACAAGTCTTAAAGTTCCCAAGTTTGGACACCCCAATCCTAAGTAGTTTTTGCTTGGTAATCTTTATTTACCTATGGGAGCACATTCATCTATAACAGAATAACAGAGCTGGAAGGGACCTTGGAGGTCTTATAGTTTAACCCTCTGCTCAGGCAGGAAACCCTATACCATTTCAGACAAATGGTTGTCCAATCTCTTCTTAAAAATCTCCAAGTTTGGATCATTCACAACTTCTGGAGGCAAGTTGTTTCACTGGTTAATTCTAACTGTCAGAATTTTTTTCCTTAGTTCTAGATTGGTTCTCTCCTGGATTTGTTTCCATCCATTGCTTCTTGTCCTGCCTTCAGGTGCTTTGGAGAACAGGATGATCCTGTCTTCTTTGTGGCAGCCCCTTACATATTGGAACACTGCTATCGTGTCACCCCTTTTCATTAAACTAGACATAATCAATTCCTCCAATGGTTTTTGGTATATTTTAGCCCCCAGTCCCCTAATCATCTTTGTTGCTCTTCTCTGCACTCTTTGTAACACTTTATCTTTGAGCTCAAGAAAACAAAAGTATCAGTTTTGCTGTCACCTGTGAGTTCAGCATGCTAGTTAGCATGATTATCTTTTTAATATTTAACAATCCAAATTTTTCATTCTCCATGTTTACTTTCATAGCGAGCACTTTCAAATCCAGGCCGATTTTTTTTAGTATAGAGGTACAAGTAATATGGTCTCATATATCAAATTGTGAATGTTTTAGTGTGCTATTAGGCTAATTGACTAGCCTTAAATGTATGTTTATTACATACTCTATTCTAGACAGATACTTTTACACACTTATACTGAATTCAGACACACTGAATTCCACTGCTATATCTATTGATATATTCATTCATTTAACTGAACATGGCCCTCTACTTGCTTTTTATAAAATCAGAAGTGCTGATTCCCTGACAGATTTTTAAAAATTCAGCAAATGAGTAAAATTATCTTAGTTGGGAAAAGGCAGTATGTCAGCCAAATTAGTATTTTAAGACTGACATTTTATTGATTATATAGTAACTCCAAGAGCTTCTTGAGCTAGAATTAACCAGCCCTGTATAATCAGGGAGGGAGAGGCTTTTGATTCTTCTACATTTTTGCAAAGTCAGATGCTGAAATGAGAAGGAGGTGCTGTTTTATACTAGCACTAACTAGAGCAGTCTTTCTCTATATGTTAGATTGTATTGTATGGTACAGGCTTTCTGGAGACCTGTGAAGTCAGAATTGTTCTAGATCATTCTTTTTTGATTGATATTAATTCTTGGTGGAGCTATATGCATTTGTCATAGGTATTTTTGTTCAGGTTATTTATGAATCAGTTCTTTTATCTCATGGATATTTTAATATTTAATAACAGGTATTACAGGTATTATAATAGCCATTTTAATGTTTACTGTAGATATTAATGCCTAAATGCAATATTGTAGATACTTATACATTGCTGTTGTTGATGCTTACATTTAATTTTGTTGTAAACTAAGTCCATGCAGATTGGACAGCATATGTGAATAATAATTTATTTATTTAATAAATTAATTAATTAAAATACAGTACACTAATTAAGAAATTAAAAGTACAAATATTGTTAAACTCTGGAAATAAAATATGATGATTTTGTAAGTAAGATATGAAACATAATTATTTAAAGTGACTACTTGTATTTGTGCTTTCATTACAGAAACTACTCATTGTTGACGAGAATCCAAAAATATACTGGTACATTTCAGGGGGGGGCACTCCCATAGTTCACATAATGAGTTTTTCCCTTGTTGCTTATGATGATTCGGATTCTGAAGCAGAGACTGGGAGATCCGGAGATGTTATTAGCAATGAAAACAATCTAATAGATTCTGCTGTGGATGTTGTTCAGTCCAGTGATGACTTAAATATTTCTGAGACAAAAGTCAAATCTATGGAATATATGGGAAGCTCTAAAAAGAGCATGTCTTATGAGGCTACCTTTCAACAGCATCTACAGCCTAATGAAAAGACTACAATAACAGCAGTACAGCAGCAGCACAACAGAAATTGTGCTGTGACAAAAACGACTAAGTATACCCAGCCATTAAATCCTTTATTGGAACCTAAAATACCTTCTGGAAATATATGTGCTCAGAAGAGGATGCGTAATGATGGAGATGTAACTATTCAAAAACTGAGACCATATGTTTCAAAAAAACTGCAACAGGAAAAAAAGGAATACCAAAAAGAGAGCGCATCGTCTCCAGTTAAATTTAGTACAGCTGAAGATAAAATGACAGTTAAAGTTTCCCAATACATTATGCCATACCTAGGATCAAAATATGCAGTTAGTGAAATTCCAAAGAACTTGGTGTTTCACATGGTTGAGCACAGTGGACCAGTTAATGCAGTTCGCTGGTGTCCTCTGCAGAGGTGGAGCCATATGTTGCTTTCTGCCTCTATGGACAAAACTGTCAAGGTAACGTATTGCAATATAAATGTCTTTAATTAACTATTACTTATGTAATGATTGAAGCTCCCTCCAAACCTTTTTCTAAGATATATTGAGCAAAACATATTCTGTACCTTGTCCATAACAGTCTGAATTAAGATTAAATTGTCTGCTGATGAATATTAATCTGTACATTTTGTGGATGTGAAAAATACTGAACAGTGTAGCTTCATCAATAGAATAGAACAGAATTCTTTATTGGCCAAGTGTGATTGGACACACAAGGAATTTGTCTTTGGTGCACATGCTCTCAGTGTACATAAAAAGACAAGATACATTTGTCAAGAATCATAAGGTTCAACACTTAATGATAATCATCGGATACAAATAAGCAATCAGGAAACAATATCAATATCAATACAAATCATAAGGATACAAGCAACAAAGTTATAGTCATGCAATCAAATTGTTGCTTATGGGTGAATGGGAGAATATATCCATAGCAATAGGAAGAGAGAATGCCCTTTAGACATAGCCTCATGTGAACAGCGGGCAGTATTTCTCTTGCTTCCAAAGCTGCCTGGGTTTTTGAGATACTGGGAGACATAGAGTCATGAAACAAGTGCATATTTTTAATCCCTCTCCAGATACAGGAAAAACATTTGACGCATCAGCCTACACCAGGGGTGTTAAACTGGCGGCCTGTGGGCTGGATGCATCACGTGTAGGCTACACCCACCCCAGCTCTGTGAAGGGGAGAAACATCATGAAATGTCACATGATGTCAAATGTCATGTGAAATGTCAAATGTCACATGTGATGTGGCGAGTTTGACACCCATGGGTTGTACCCTTGTTCTGCGGTCAGTGTCATAGCTATTTTGTTAACAGTCAGGACCAGAGGTGATATTCAACAGGTTCTGAACAGTTCTAGAGAACTGGTAATGGAAATTTTGAGTAGTTTGAAGAACCAGTAAATACCACCTCTAACTGGCTCCGCCCTCATCTATTCTCTGCCTTCCAAGTCTCAGATGATCAGTGGGGAGGGGGGGAATGGGGATTTTGCAGTATCCTTTCCCTGGAGTAGGGAGGGAATGGAGATTTTACAGTATCCTTCCCCTGCCACACCCACCAAGCCATGCCCACCAAACCATGGCTACAGAACCGGTAGTAAAAAAATTTGAATCCCACCACTGGTCAGGACATCATGTCTAGCTTAGTCCTTGAAGTTTTATGCATTTTTACATAAAATAAATCCCTGTTTCAAAACAGATAACTTCCATTTGTGTACATGAGATAGCCCTTATCCAGCAGAAACAATTCAGAAGTAAAGAGTATTCAGAAATAAAATCCAATAAAGACTGAGAGACTTATTAAGAAATCAATAGTTTGGACTTTAACATCTTTTTCAGGCTCAAAATGTATTCATTTGTAATCTTCTTTATCTCAGTATGCTTGATATCAGCTTGAAGGATGCCCAGGTATTTGTAACGATTATTTTTATCCAGACTTTTAATTTTATTTCCTAGGCTATCTTGATTGTCTTCGTTTTCACTATTTTCCTCCATTGATGGTAAAAGTGGCACATTTATCCAATTCAAACTCCATTGGCTGTATATATGGACAGTGTTGAGCAATGATTTATTTGAACAGTGTTGTGATATTACTATTACTATACTTTATTCATTAAACATGAAACTTACGCAACTGAATATTCAAAAATGCATCACAAATACCATTGACTGGTGCTAATGGTTGATACAGGCTGCTGCCAGCGTCCTAGGTATCAACCAAGTACCTTCTTAAAATATACGATGTTCTGAGTAGTGCAGTTTTTTGCAGTTCCGCTGGTGTTATTGCAGGAAGCTGCAATTTGTTGATGTGTCTTATAAAATTCTTGGACATGGTACCTAGTGCCCCGATGACAATGGGTATCACTGTTACATGTTTCATCCATAATCAGGTAGTTTTGATGGGCAGGTCGTGGTATTTCGTGATTTTTTCCAATTCTTTTTTTTCGACTCTGGCATCTCCTGGTACTACAATGTCAATAAATTGTACGTTTCGGCCCTCTACAACCATGATATCTGGCATGTTGTGTTCCAAATGATGATCCGTCTGTATTCAAAAGTCTCACAAGATCTTCACCTTCTCATTTTTGGTAACTTTTTCAACTTTGTGCTCCCATGGCTTTTTGGATATTTTTATATTTTTTATAAAAGTCATATTTTTTACATAATGACCAGTGGATTAATCTAGCAACTCAATCATGTCTAGCTTTGTAATCATTTTGTGCAATATTAAATGTGAAACAGTTTCAACTTTGTTGTTGCAAAGTTGGCAGTTTGGATTTCAGTGGATTTTTGTACCTTCGTTTTCATGGCATTAGTTTGTAGTGCTTGTTCTTGAGCAGAGAGTATTAAACCTTCCGTTTCTTTCTTGATGGTTCCCATCTTAAGCCATGTCCATGTCAAGTTGTCATCACATTTTCGTTCAATGTTTTTCAAGTGCTGTCCATGCAGAGCTTTGGTTTTCCATCAAAAAGCTTTGTTTTTCTTCTACAGTTTGATGGATATGCAATAGCCCTCTGCTCGCTATTTTTCTTGGCAGGTACAACCTGTCAATGTCACTTTGTGGATGTAAAGCATGGTACATATTCAAAAGTTTGTGCATTTTCTGCTCTACGTTTTCCAGTTCAGCCAAGTCCAGTTGATGATTCCAGCTGAGTAGCGTATCACTGGAACTGCCCATGAATTAATAGGTTTAATTATGTTTCCAGCATTCAGCTTTGATTTTAATATTTTGCGGACCCCCCTGATGTACTCCTTTTGTGTTGACTCATTGACTTTTCCATTCAAGATGCTATCTGCTTCCAACATGCTTAGATATTTGCAACCGTCATCCTTTGCTAATGCTTTCACTATGCTTCCATTTTCCAGTTTTATTCCTTCTATTTTTTCCATTTTTCCTTGCTGCATGGATAATATAGCACATTTTTCAAGTCCAAAGTTCATTTTGATGTCACTGCTGAACAGTTGAACTGTGTTGAGTATTGATTAAAGTTCATTGGGGCTTTTTGCATACATTTTAAAGTCATTCATGTATCTTGTCATGTTACCTTGAAATTTGGTATCCCAGTTTTGTTTTTCGTAGGATTATTGTCAGTGGAATTAAGGCAATGTTGAACAGTAGTGGTGAAAGTGAGTCTTCCTGGAAGATTCCTCGTCTGATGTTGACTTCACCAATGTTCTCCCCATTTGCTGTTATAACTGTTTTCCATTTTTGCATATTTGCTTTCAAAAATGTACAGATATTTTTTGCTGATTCCAAAGTTTTCCAGACAGGTGTTAATCCAACTATGGGGTAATGAATCAAATGCCTTCTTGTAATCAATCCATGCCATATTTAAATTTGTTTTTCTTCGTTTTGCATTTTTTAGTACCATTTTGTCTATGCACAGCTGATCTTTTGTTCCTCTTGATTTTTTATAATTTCTTTTTTGTTCTACTGGATGTAAACTGTTTTCCATCAGATGATTGAATCCTGAATTTGCCAGTATTCTTGTAAAAAATTTGAACGTTGTTGGCAGACAAGTAATTGGGCGATGATGTTTGGTTCTGTGCCCTTTTCTGGATCTTTCATTATCAATTATGTTCGACCAGTTGTTAATCATTCTTCACTTTTTGCATTTTGAAGCATTTGATCAAATTGAGTGGCTATGTAATGATGGAGGCTGGCCAGGTGTTTTAGCCAGTATCCACGCAGTTCATCCAGGCCAGGTGCACTCCAGTCCTTGACCTTCTTTGCTTGTTTTGCCACCATGTCAATTTTTATTACAATATTTTCCATTTTGTTTCATGTTGTTTATTGTTTGATTCCACTGGGTTTTGTTGTGTTCCACTGGGTTTTCCAACAGTTCTTTCCAAAAGTTCAAAGTTTTTTCTTTCCATGGGTGGACATTAGTTTGGACTCGATTTTCATCAAGGGACTAGTAGAAGAGGGGTTTTCAAAATATTGTTTTATTTGTCCTTATCTTTCAATTTTCTTGTAATTTGCTATTTACACATTGTTTTAGTTCTTTCATGATTTCCGTTATTGTTTTTTCCTCCAGGCTGTATTTTTTGTGTAAACTATTTTTCAGCTTTTTGTTCTTTAGTTTTCCTTCTTTCAAGTACTTCAAATTGCTGACATCCCCTCGTAGTTTTTTTTATTTTATTTTCAAGTTGAATTTTCCACTTTGGTGTTCCAGTGGGATTCCAGTGGGATTTTTTTTTTTTTTTGGCATTTTATAACCCAGTTCTGCAGTTATAATATCGGCTGTGCTATACATGAATTGGTTGGCATCATATAGTGTGCTGGATGGGATGGAAGTTAAAATGTTGTTCACAGCAATTAACAGATATTTCACTCATTTGCTATGCATTCTCAAATAGTAGATAGTCTTTCTAGGTTTTCTTTGATATGATTTTCAATTTTTTCTTCAGCATTTTTGCTAGATCACTTAGCTCTACACTTTTGAATTGTTGCACAGGAGGATCTTCATCCTGTATGTTAGTTTCTTCCACTGGCTGGTCAGTTTGTTCAGGCATTGGAACAGTTTCTTCAGCTTGTTCATCATCACTTGTTACTATTACTATTACTATCATTATCATCATCATCATCATCATCATCATCATCATCATCATCATCATTCGCTCGGTCATCAAGATGTTTAGAGTAGATTTGGCATTTTTACCCACCTAATAATTATTCTTATTAGTTCAGTAATCAAGCCACTTCTTACTTCTTACTTTGTAATCTAAAAATTTAATTGACAAGAAGGCCCGTTTCTAAATAAGAAATAAGTATGTTTCCTAATTTAAACGTGAGAGCCATATATTGCAATAAATACATGACAGATATGCTAAAATGATCTCTTGAATTCCTTTTCAAAAATGCAGATTTGCAACTGGTACATTTAGACAATCAGGATTTAAAATTAATCAATTTTCTTGCCAATAAGTCAGGGGATTGAGAATTATTGGATAAAGCAAAACCACACACACACATATATAATGCATATAAATGTTGAAAAACTTCTGGATACAGGAACTTTAGTAATTCCTGTTTAATTGTTTTGTGGAATAACTATTGTAGAGGTTTGTTTCTTAAAAAGTGATAAATACTGTTACTTTAGTTCTTACTGTTGTCCTGTAACTTTGAAGCCAGTAGAGGGCACAGTTAGATTAAATATAAATGTTGCAAGACTAGAATCCTAACTGTAATTTGCTTCTCAGCTTGGTGTGTCATTGCAAAAAGGCTACTTTGTAATAGACAGCAGCATACTGTATACATTCATCATCGCTTTTAATCAGGGAAGGAATTTTAGTTACTTTAAAGCAATTGCAAGGATTAAAAATGTTTATTTTTCTGTCTCATTTTCTAAATGTGAGTTCATTTGTACTAATGAAGTTTATGAGTTACGACCACAATTAAGTTCAAAATTTATGTTACTAAATGAAACATTTCTTAAGTGAGTTTGCCCCATTTTATGAATTTTCTTGCCACTGTTATTAAGTGAATCTTTGCATTTGCTAAGTTAGTTATACGGCTGTTAAGTGAATCCAGATTTTCCATTGACTTTGCTCGTCAGAAGGTCGCAAAAGCTGATCCTGTGACCCCAGGACACTCCTACTGTCATAAAGATGAACCACTTGCCAAGCATCTGAATTTTGATCATGTGACTATGGGGATGCTACAACGGTTGCAAGTATGAAAAACAGTCATACGTCACTTTTTCAAGTGCCACTTTGAACAGTCACTAACTGAACTGTTGTAAGTTGAGGAGTAGCTGTAGTTTCAAACCCTATGTTTTGAACTACAACTTGAGAGAGAAGGAGTAAAGACATTTGTGACCTCAACACAGCATTCTGCCTTTTCATGGAGGGCTAGGTAATCTTAACTAATCTTGTGAATGTGGATGAAAAATGGCACTGATAATTGTTATAAAGAATTGTTTGGTACAGTGTACAAACTGGACCTTTGTCAGTCTAGTATTCTGATGTGTTTTCAGACAAAAATCTAAATCAGAAATCTAGCTGGGGAATTCTGAGAGTTGAAGACAACATTCTTAATGTTGTCAAAGTTGAGAAACACTACCCTAAGCTAACAGAAAGATGACTGATATATGTGCATTTTAAACAAGGCATGTTTTAACTGTCTTCCATAGATATGGTTCAGGGTGATTCACAGAATATAACAGCATAAAAAATCCACAGTAGTACTGAAAATATTGATTTATTAAATTTAATGCCACACATCTGCCACATCTGCCCAGTAAAGCAAGCCTGGATAACAGCAACAGCAAGTAAAATCAACAACAAAAGTAAACTATTATTATACTGTATACAACAAATACATTCCAAAGTCTGAATGAGCAACATTTACAAATAGCAGCAAAAGTGCTGAACAGATTGTTTGATAAGTGCTAAAGAGATTGTTTGATAATCAGAATCTTTTTTTCCTAGTTAGCACCAGCAAAAGGTTCTTTATCAATAATTTCAGTTGTCAAATATGTTTAGGCAGTTGCTTGGGTTGGTTTAAAATGCTGAGCTTGTTGATCAGAAAGGCCACCATTTTGACAGTTTGAATCCCTAGTGCTGCGTAACGAAGTGAGCTCCCGGCTTCTGCTAACCTAGCAGTTCGAAAGCATGTAAAAATGCAAGTAGAAAAATAGGAAACACCTTTGGTGGGAAGATAACAGCGTCCTGTGCACCTTTGGAGTTTAGTCATACTGGCTACAGGACCACGGAGACAACTTCGGACAGCGCTGGCTCTTCAGCTTTGAAATGGAGATGAGCACCGCCCCCTAGAGTCAAAAATGACTAGCACATATGCCCGAGGGGAACCTTTACCTTTATTCATTACAGAAGTGATGGGTAAGATGTACATCGTATGTGTATCCTTCAATTGCCTGAACTTTTCTCATCAATTTCCCCATTTCCCTTTGCTATCACCGGCATTTTGGCTGCCCTTGTTATGGTGGAAAAATAATAGCTAATGTTGACCCTTTTAGCACTCACAACTCTGTAACAGATTGAGGTTTTTAGTAGTCTGCTGAATAGTTGTTTAGTGAGATACAGAGAATCTGACAAAATAATTAGGAGTTGCATTGCATCAATCAGCAGAAATTTTCTCAGGAAATAATGGGCCTCTCTTGATAAGGACTGGCCGATCTTCTGTTCAACTTCCCCTAAGTAGCTACCTTAGTACAGTCCAAATCATTGTAAAGGGATTGTGTTTGTGTGCATGTAATTATAGATATGTTGTCTCTACCAACTATTTTGTTTTGTGTGGCTAATAGAATGAATCAGAATCTCTTACCATATTTACTCAGTTGATGTATGTTTAGGGAGAACCAAACTTAACTTCCCACAATGTTCACCTTGCTGGACACTAAACACAGAATATGATAATAACATTATTATTAAATATAACTTCGGTTATAGATATTATTATATTTAATAATATAATGTTATTAAATATTATATGGCTCAATGGCTAGAATGCAGTACTGCAGGCTCACTCACTGCTCACTCCAGGAGTTTGATTCTGAGTGGCTCAAGGTTGACTCAGCCTTTCATCCTTCTGAGGTCAGTAAAATGAGGACCCAGACTGTTGGGGGCAATATGGTAACATTGTAAACCGTTTAGAGAGGGCTATAAAGCACTAAAGATTCCCCTCACACATATGTGCTAGTTGTTCCCAACTCTAGGGAGTGTTGCTCATCTCTGTTTCAAAGCCGAAGAGCCAGCACTGTCCAAAGACGTCTCTGTGGTCATGTGGCCGACACAACTAATGCCGAAGGCACATGGAATGCTGTTACCTTCCCAACAAAGGTGGTTCCTATTTTTTCTACTTGCATTTTTACTACTTGCATTTTTACTGACTTTACCCCCCATCCTGAAACATATCCTTGCACTTAGCCACTTTATTTGCTTTTCGGACTTGTGTTTTTTGCCTTCCTGGACTTGGACTACCTCTGGGGCTTTTATCATGTACTCTAGGCGCGACCTCCTTGGCCTGCGGGAGTCTCCCCTCTCGCAGGCCTGGCCCTCCTGTCTAACACGGGCCCACCTCGATGATGGATTGATTATTCCTGAGAGGTGGGCGAAGCGCAGGTTGAGGGGGTTTTTAGGGAAGTTTTTAATTCGGATTTTAGGGGGTTCCAGGGAGGAGGCGAAAAATAGTCCAGGGAGGGGACAGCAATTGAGGCCGGCGGGCGGAAGTAGGGAAACGGAGGAAGGGGAGGGGGGGTCATTTCCATGGTGGCTTTTTCCATCGACTCGGTCTTGGGGAGGGGCAGGGGCGGAGGGAGACGAAATGGTCATCATCAGTTGGAAGACCGTGGCCGCTGGATTCAGGCGGTCACGTGCTCCAACTCCCCGCTCTCCCATCGCAGACTAGGTGGGCAGGAATCACAGACCCGGGGCCCTAGGCTGATGTTATGCAATGCCAGGTCCGTGGTTCAAAAAGCCCCCCTCATCCGTGACCTTGTGTCAGAGGGGGACCCGGACCTGGTGGGTATAACGGAAACCTGGTTGGGCCACGAAGGGGGTATACCCCTCATGGACATGTGCCCACCAGGTTACCATGCCTTCCATCAGTCTAGGGCCCTAGGAAGGGGTGGGGGGGTGGCGATTATGGTTAAGGAAGGTCTCGAGCCGAAGGAGACCACAGTCCCTCAGACAACCGGGTGTGAATCTCTCTGCATGAGATGGGGCCTAGGGAGGCAGTTGGGCGTGTTAGTTGTATACCTGGCTCCTCGCTATGCAACAACAGCCCTGCCCGAGCTCCTAGAGGTGATAGCTGAGGCGGCAGTTGAGACCCCCAGACTAGTAGTCATGGGGGACTTTAACTTGCCATCGGCAGGCGAAGCCTCTGGAGCAGCTCGGGAGTTCATGGCCTCCATGACGGCATGGACCTGACCCAAGTAGTTTTAGGCCCTACTCACGAGGGGGGAAACATGCTGGATTTGATCTTTGTCTCGGGACAGTGGAGTTGTGATCTGGGAATAGGGGATCTAGCCATCACTCCCTTGTCATGGACAGATCACGCTCTCCTTCGGCTGGACTTTCCAATCGCTACACCTCACAACGGGGAGGCGGAACCGGATACTCCTATATGGTTCCGCCCCAGGCTTCTAATGGACCCAGAAAGGTTCCAGAGGGAGCTTGGGCCAATTCCTGTGACCCTGCCCCGCGACTCGACTGAGGACCTAGTGGCCGCATGGTTAAGTGCGGCCGCGGGGGCCTTGGACCGAGTCGTGCCCTTGCGGCCTCTCTTGCGGCGACGAATCACCCAGGCTCCCTGGTTTACTGAGGAGCTTTGGGGGATGAAACGCCACAAGAGACGCCTAGAGAGCAGATGGAGATCCTCTGGCTCAGAAGCCGACCGAACACTAGTGAGAACCCATATTAGGGCTTACTTAGTGGCGATAAGGGTGGCCAAACGTGAGTATTGTGCCACTCTTATTGCATCCGCAGATAACCACCCTGCCGCCCTGTTTGGGGTGACCCGCTCCCTCCTCCATCAGAGGCCGTGGGAAGCCCCTTTACAAGGGCGAGCAGAGGAATTTGGGATTTATCTGCAGGAGAAAATCACTCGGATTCGGAATGAGCTACCCTCCATCGACAGTGGTCCTGTGGGACTGTCCGAGACTAGTCTTGAGGCTCCTTCTTGGGAGGAGTTTGACTTTGTTACCACCGAGGATATGGACAGGCTGTCAAGGAAACTTAGGGCGACCACATGTTTATTGGACCCGTGTCCCTCCTGGCTTGTACTGGCATCCTGGGAGATGACACGAGGCTGGCTCCAGGGCATTGTCAACGCATCTTGGAGTGAGGGGTCCTTACCTGCCGTCTTGAAAGAGGCGGTAGTGAGGCCCCTCCTCAAGAAGCCGTCCCTGGACCCAGCATTATTAGAGAACTATTGTCCGGTCTCCAACCTTCACTTTTTGGTGAAGGTTGTTGAGAGTGTGGTAGCCCAACAGTTTCCGCGACACCTGGAGGAAGTTGATTATCTAGACCCGCGCCAGTCTGGCTTCCGACCCGGTCACAGCACTGAGACGGTATTGGTCGCGTTGGTTGATGATCTCTGGAGGGCGCGGGATAGAGGTTATTCCTCTATCCTAGTCCTATTAGACCTCTCGGCGGCTTTTGATACCATCGACCATGGTATCCTATTGCACCGGCTGGGGGGGTTGGGGCTGGGAGGCACCGTTCTGCGGTGGTTCTCGTCCTACCTCTCTGGTCGGTCGCAATATGTGTTGACGGGAGGGCAGAGGTCGACCTCGAGGCCTCTCTTATGTGGGGTTCCTCAGGGGTCGGTCCTCTCGCCCCTCCTTTTCAACACATGTATGAAGCCGCTGGGTGAGATCATCCGTGGTTTTGGGGTGGAGTACCACCTGTACGCTGATGACACTCAGCTGTACATATCCACCCCAAACCACCCCAACGATGCCGCTGAAGTGCTGTCCCGGTGTTTGGAAGCCGTACGGATCTGGATGGGTGGTAACAAACTCAAGTTCAACCCTGCCAAGACTGAGTGGCTGTGGTTTCCGGCACCCCGGTTCAGCCAGATTACTCCAACTCTGGCCATTGGGGGCGAAACACTGGCCCCCGTGGAGAGGGCGCGCAATTTGGGTGTCCTCCTGGATTCCCGGCTGTCCATGGAGGACCATGTGGCAGCTGTGGCCAGGGGGGCGTTTCATCAGGTATGCCTGATGCGCCAATTGCGCCCCTTACTGGACTGGGCTGCCCTTCGCACAGTCACTCAAGCTCTCGTGGCATCCCGACTGGACTATTGTAACTCTCTCTACATGGGGCTCCCCTTGAGGTGCACCCGAAGACTTCAGCTGGTCCAGAATGCAGCCGCGCGAGCAATAATGGGTACCGCAAGGATCTGGATGGGAAGAAACGGACTCAGGCTCAACCCGACCAAGACCGAGTGGCTGTGGTTTCCGGCTGCCCGATTCAACCAGCTGATTCCATCGCTGGCCATTGGGGGCGAACATCTTGCCCCAGTGGATGGGGCGCGCAACTTGGGTGTCCTCCTGGATGCCCGGCTGTCCATGGAAGACCAAGTGACAGCCGTGGCCAGGAGGGCGTTTTACCAGGTTCGCCTGGTTCGCCAGTTGCGCCCCCTATTGGATCGGGACGCCCTTCGCACAGTCACTCATGCTCTCGTGACATCCCGACTGGACTATTGTAACTCTCTCTACAGGGGGCTCCCCTTGAGGTGCACCCGAAGACTTCAGCTGGTCCAGAATGCAGCCGCGCGAGCAATAATGGGTACCGCAAGGTATACCCATGTAACACCGCTCTTGCGCGAGCTGCACTGGCTACCTGTCGTCTTTCGGGTGCGCTTCAAGTTGCTAGTTCTCATCTTTAAAGCGCTCCATGGCTCGGGACCTAGCTATCTGCGGGATCGGATTCTGCCCCATACATCCTCCTGGCCGATTCGCTCCCACAGAGAGGGACTTCTCCGGGTGCTGTCCACTAGACTTTGTCAGCGGGCGACGCCCAGGGGAAGGGCCTTCTCTGTGGCAGGCCCAGCCCTTTGGAACGACCTTCCCCCCGACATTAGAACAACTACGGACCTCCGCTCCTTCCGTCAGAAATTAAAAACTCACTTTTTCTGCTTGGCCGGCCTAGGTTAGTCTCTACCTCAGGGGTTAGGAAATGTTAATTTTAAAATGGGAATTTTAGTGTAGGGATAGTTAGATTTAATTTGTTTTTATTGTATTTATCTATGTATATATTTTATGTTGTTTTAATTTCTCCCTGTGCACCGCTCCGAGTCCCCTAGGGGAGAGGACGCGGTTATAGAAATAAATTCTATTCTATTCTATTCTATTCTCGTGGCGTCCCGACTCGACTACTGTAATGCTCTCTACATGGGGCTTCCCTTGAGGTGCACTCGAAAGCTACAGCTAGTCCAAAACGCAGCCGCGCGGGTGATTATGGGAGCCACCAGATGCTCCCACATAACACCGATCCTGCGCGAGCTGCATTGGCTTCCTGTGGCCTTTCGGGTGCGCTTCAAGGTCCTGACGACCATCTTCAAAGCGCTCCATGGCTCAGGGCCTAGTTATATGCGAGACCGCCTCCTGCCCCATACATCCCTTAGACCGATACGCTCCCACAGAGAGGGCCTTCTCAGGGTGCTGTTGGCCGGACAATGCCGACTGGCGACACCCAGGGGAAGAGCCTTCTCTGTGGCGGGCCCAGCCCTTTGGAATGACCTACCCCCTGAATTACGCACCATCACCGACCTCCGCTTCTTCCGCCAATGTCTAAAGACATACTTGTTCCAACAAGCCGGCCTAGCCTAACCTCCCACGGGGACTTTTTAGAAAGTTTTAAATTGGGTATTTTAAAATTTGGCTTTTAGCATAGGATAGGATAGTTTAATATATATTTTAAATTATGTATTTATTTTTTGTATTTTGTATGTTTTTAAATTTCCTGTGCGCCGCCCTGGGTCCTCTGTGGAGAAGGGCGGGATATAAAAATAAATAAATTCAAAAAAATAATAATGGGAGCTCATTCAGTTACGCAGTGCTAGGGATTCAAACCGTCAAAATGCTGACCTTTCTAATCAACAAGGACAACGCCTTAGCCTCTAAGCCCCTGTGCCCCTGTAAAGCTCGATGAAGCATATACGTTTTAAGTGCTATTTCTATGACTATTATTGGTTCAAGAAATTGTTTCATGTATTTATTTCATTATATACTCCTTAACCAGGAGATAGGAATGTTTAGCTATAGTGTCTGCTACTATGTACTGCTGTAGAGCAGTTTTTATATCTTCTGCTTCTAAGTTCATTTAATCTAAAAATATTGGAAAGTTAGACTTGTTTCTATTTTTATTCGTTATGAAAAATTACAAATTATGTTTAGAAAAATTGGTTATGTGAAAGAAACCTCTCTTTCCCTTTCCTTGCAATAAAATTAATGGCAGAATAATTCCAAGGGAGGATTCTTTCTAGAAATATTTTCTTTCTATCATTACTCTGAGAATAATAGTTATTCATGTTCAGAAAGCACATTTCCTTAGAGAAGTATTCTGAAATTGAACAGCATAGTGTAAAGAGAAAATTTATACAGTATATGATTGAGATCTATTAGTAAATCATGATTTATAAATGAGCTGCTTACGATAAAGCACTTTGCATGTGGCAAAGTGCTTGAGAAGAAATTAATAATGCATAGATAGCTCAGGGTTACAGTTTTTATTTTATCATCTGTCTTCTTTTCTGATAGGAGAGAATGTTTGCCACCTTGGTGAATTAAATAAGGAACTATATCAGTGATGGGGAGCTTTTTTCCCTTGGATACGTGCACGTGCCCACACCCTTAATTAAATCTCCCCCCGGTTGTGCCCACTGTGCATATGCACACAACCCTCCCATTGCCCCCTATGCATGTGCACATGACTTTCTTGGAGCCTGGGAAGGGCAAAAATGGCCTCCCCCCATTCCCTGCCAGGCCGTGCGGAGGCCAGAAACAGCACATTTTCTGACTTCCAGTGGGCCCATTTTTCACCCTCCCCAGGCTCAAGAGCCTTTCCTGGAGCCTGTGGAGGGTGAAACGGCCTCCCCCAACCCCGTTTTCCATCTTCCAGTGGGTTCTGTGGGTCTGTTTTTTTACCCTGTTTATGTTTGTTTATGTTTATTCGGATTTATATACCACCCTTTCTCCCTTACGGGACTCAGGGCGGTGAACAGGTGATAGTAAAAACAACAATAAAACATCTGATACAATAACTATACTAAAAATATACTAAAAATAAATTAAACACAGGCCTGTCCTAAAATACCCTCTAAAACCCCTAATAAAACCAATTAAAACTACGCCAGGCCGGCCGCACGAAATAGCTGAGCCCTCCCCAGGCTTCAGGAGGCCTACAAGAAGTTTATTTATTTATTTATTAATTAATCCAATTTATACCCCGCTTTTCTCCTAAAAAAGGACCCAGGGCGGCGCACAGGCAATTTAAAACCAAAACATACATATAAATACCCATATTAAAAAGCTATTAAATAATAATCCCGTGCCACTTATAAACCCACTTATAAAATCTCTAATTAAAATTTACAATGTTAAAACTCAGTATCGGAGGTTATACTAGGTCGGCTTGTTGGAACAGAAGCGTTTTGAGGCGCTGGCGGAACAGGCGGAGGTCCGAGATGTTACGTAGTTCGGGGGGCAGGTCGTTCCAGAGGGTAGCGCCGGCCACAGAGAAGGCTATTCCCCTGGGTGTCGCTAACCGGCATTGTCCGGCCAATGGCACCGGGAGAAGGCCCTCTCTGTGGGAGCGGATCAGTCGAAGGGAAGTATGGGGCAGGAGGCGGTCTCGTATGTAGCTAGGCCCCGAGCCATGGAGCGCTTTAAAGATGGTCATCAACACCTTGAAGCGCACCCGAAAGGTCACAGGTAGCCAGTGCAGCTCGCGCAGGAGTGGTGTTACGTGGGATTGCCTTGTGGCTCCCATAATCACCTGCGCGACTGCGTTCTGAACTAACTGCAACCTTCGAGTGCACCTCAAGGGGAGCCCCATGTAGAGTGCGTTGCAGTAGTCCAGCCGGGACGTCATGAGTGCTTGAGTGACTGTGCGAAGGGCAGCCCGGTCCAGTAAGGGGCGCAATTGGTGAATCAAGCGTACCTGATAAAACGCCCCCCTGGCCACGGCTGTCACATGATCATCCATGGACAGCCGAGAATCCAGGAGGACACCCAAATTGCGCGCCCTCTCCACGGGGGCCAGAGCTTCGCCCCCAATGGCCAGTGTTGGACTTACCTGGCTGAACCGGGCCGCCGGAAACCAC
This sequence comes from Rhabdophis nuchalis, assembly GCA_039707465.1. Lineage (NCBI taxonomy): Eukaryota > Metazoa > Chordata > Lepidosauria > Squamata > Natricidae > Rhabdophis > Rhabdophis nuchalis. The sequence goes on along the minus strand of CM077643.1, from coordinate 58,415,160 downwards.
AGCCACTCAGTCTTGGACGGGTTGAGCTTGAGTTTGTTACTACCCATCCAGACCCGTACCCGTAAGTTCATTTCCGAACTTCCTTTGGGCATGTTTTTCACCATGCATGGCTTCAGAGGTTTTCCTGAAGCCTGGGGAGGGCGAAAATGGTCTCTCTCGCCTTCCAGAAGCCCGAGAATCAGCTGGCCAGGGTGCACATGCGCACTGGAGCTGACATAGCGCAACGCCTTGCGTGGCCTCAGATATGGCTTTGTGTGCCATAGGTTTGCCATTATAGAACTATATTATGCAGGAAGAAGTATAAATTTGGTTCATTTTGTGGGTAAAGAAGAGAACCCACTTTTTATGCAATCCAGAGGTGGGTTGCTGCCAGTTTGGCCCGGATTGGCTGAACCTGTAGTAGCAGTGGCGGAAGGCTCCGCCCGCCCACCTGGACGTTTCTGCGCTTGCTAGAAATGTTGTGCGCACGTGCAAGCGTGCACAGGAGCACCCCTGAGTAGTAAAAAGGATTGCATCCTCTGATGCAATCAAATGTTGAAGCAAATTTTTTCGGGGGAAAATAAAAGGATTATGAGGTTCTAAAAAGTGCAACATATAAATTGATCCAGATGTCTGCATAATGAAAAGGACTTCCAATTTTTTTGGCCTGGATGAAGAACCAGTATGCAGTATTTACATATTCTTGCAATCCCTTCTTCCTCAGCCTGTCCCTTACAGAGCTACAGCAGAATTGTTCATGCACACTTTATGTAGAATTTTGCTTATTTTCAAGCCTTTTGCTGCTTGGAACCTAAGACAGACATTTTATTGGTCCAAAATTGAAATTATCTGCTTTTTTGCACATCAAAGATTGCTAGAATCTTGCCAGAGTTTTTTATGTCTGTATTTTCCTACATTTATTTTTGCATAACGCCTGATGTTTTGGTACAATCAAAACACACAGTACCTACATGCATGCGCAATCTACAAAGGCAACTGGGATATTGTTCCATCACCTTTTGCAGTAATTGTGCTGGTTCCAATGTATTTGGTCTGGGGTTTCATATGAGATTTATATAATGTGTTATATATAATACAATAAAATATAATAGAGTTTATATACTTAATTATGAGTAACATTTAAGCATTTATTAGAAGTGACCTTCTCTTTATTTAGTTTTTCAGCAGAATGAAGAAATATTCACGCTTTTAGCTACAGTGGAAAACAGTTGCTAATAGGGAAGTGATTGAATGGGCAGAAAACAGAAAAAAATGTATGTTACTCATCTGACCTGTGCTGGCCTGGCTCTCTTGAAACAATCTAATTATTTTGAAAGTGCAACCTGAATTTATTAACCATGCAAACACTTAGAGCATGCACTGGACTCCCAATAAAACCTTGACAGCTTGCTGAGCAAAAACAGAGCCACAGACTATGGAGGGGGTATCTTTTTAGTACCACATCACACTTTTTCTTTCTATATCTTTTGATCTAGAAATATAGTTGCTGTCACATATTTCCCAAATATTGTATCTTACATAATTTATGTGTATGTGTACGAGGCCTTCAACTCAGTCCTGACTCTTGGTGATTGCCTAGACCAGAGGTCTGCAAAGTCGGCTCTTTTAAGACTGGTGGACTTCAACTCCCAGAGTTCTGGGAGTTGAAGTCCACCAGTCTTAAAAGAGCCGACTTTGCAGACCCCTGGCCTAGACCAGGGGTCTCCAACCTTTGCAACTTTAAGTCTGAAGGACTTCAGCTCCCAGACTGGGAGCTGAAGTCTTTCAGACTTAAAGTTGCAAAGGTTGGAGACCCCTGGCCTAGACAAGTCCAAGAAGTTTTCTTGGCAGAATTTTGGCAGTGGTTTGCAACTATATTTTCTTTGGGTGAGAGGAAGCAAGTGACCCAAGGTGATATTAATAAATTTGCCAGGTTTTTTGTAGGCTACATAACTCTTGGTATTGGGGAAAGGAAGTTGCATTTGATCAGCCCTATTCTCCTGAAGGCCCCCCCCCCCCATAAGTCCAAGTTGTTCTGTTTGAACATACTTTCAGTCCCTGTTGTTTCTGGGCGCCTAATTTATGTATTCTATTTTTTGTTTGGGTGATTTCTGACTCTATATTTTATCCTATTGTTACTTTCCCAGAATCTATTAGGATTGGGATGAGAAATAAATACAGTGGTACCTCGGTTCACGAACGCCTCTGTTCACGACCAATTCGGTTTACGAACAGAAATTTCCCAAAAAATGTGCCCCGGTTCACGAACTCCGCCTCACTCCACGAACAGAAAAGTTCGTAAAAATGCTCGGGTTCACGAACTCCGTTTCGCTTCACGAACGGAAGCCGCGGACATTTTATCTACGAACGTACCGTATTTATTCTACCAAAAAACGAACTCAAAGTTTGGGTGCGCATTATAAACGAGGGTGCGCGTTATAAACGAGGGCTGGGGTGGGGTGACGCTTTTGCGGAGGGAGGAGGGGACCCCGGAGCCGGGCGGGGACGGGAGATTGAAACAGCGCGCACGCACGCTGGGAGGAAGGAAGCCTCTCCTGGGAGGAAGGAAGCCACTGCTCCAGCCCCAAAGTGAACCGGAGGGCAGTGGCGTAGCGTGGGTTGTCAGCCAGAGGCGTAGCGTGGGGGGTGCAGGGGGCCCCGGCTGCACCGGGCGCAACATCTGGGGGGGCGCGCTGAAGCTGGAGTCCGACCTGAAGCTGGAGAAGCTTTGGTTTTGCGCTTTAAAAAGCCGAAAGCGGCGGCTTTCGGACTTTGGCGGGACTTCGCCCTTCATTATCCAGCGCCGGGTGAACGAATCTTTAGCCTTGCAATCTTTTCAGTTCGAGCGGTTGTTTACGACGGGGGGATTTTTTTTAAAGAGGCCCCTTAAAGCAGCCAGTTTCGAGTAAGTCTGTAACAACTTCTTTCTTTCCGATCTCTCCATCTCTCTCTTTCTCTCTCTGCCGGCCCGGATCTGGAGAGGGGGAAGGGGAAATGTTGGTCTAGCTTCCTTCCCAAAGTCAAAATCGCTAAAGAAGAAGAAGAAAATAAATCAGGCAAGCAAGGAACGAAAGAAAGAAGAGATTCCAGTCCAAACTCCCCCTTAAATACATTTTCCCTTTCTAATCCCATTCAAAGAATGTTCGCTGTTTTGTAAAGAAAGAAATACCCTTTTAACAAATGTCGGCATTGCAGCTCATCGTCTTCTCAGCTCTTTTTTCCCCCCTACCACAACTTCGGAAGTTTACTTGCCTTGCCCCGGGTGATGACAACAGTGGGTTGTTGTTACAGACTTACTTGAAACTGGCTGCTTTAAGGGGTCTCTTTAAGAAAAATCCCCCCGTCGTAAACAACCGCTCGAACTGAAAAGATTGCAAGGCTAAAGATTCGTTCACCCGGCGCTGGATAATGAAGGGCGAAGTCTCACCAAAGTCCGAAAGCCGCCGCTTTCGGCTTTTTAAAGCGCAAAACCAAAGTTTCTCCAGCTTCAGGTCGGACTCCAGCTTCAGCGCGCCCCCCCAGATGTTGCGCCCGGTGCGCCCGGGCCCCCCTGCACCCCCCACGCTACGCCTCTGCCGGAGGGAGCTGGAAGAGAGCTTGGAGGTCCTCTAGTCCAGTCTCTGCTCAAGCAGGACTAGAGCCTCCGCTAGTCCAGATCAGGGGCTGTCTCCTTTCTGAAAAGCCTCTGGGGATGGAGCTCCAGCGTGGCCGCTTTTGGCCCCTCCATGCATCTGGGGAAGTGGCGCGGAAGATCCGGCGTGTGTCTTGCAACTTCCCAGCGGGAGGGGCGCGGGGGGCTTTGGTTGTAAGACACGCGCCGGATCTTCCGCGACTTCCTGTAGGAACGGTCGTGGAGAGAAACAGACCAAAAAACAAGGTCAGAACGGATTAACCGGATTTACATTGAACCCTATGGGAAACTGTGCCTCTGTTCACGACCAATTCGGTTCGCGAACAGAGTCCATTCAAGAATTACGACCAAAAAACAAGGTCGGAACGGATTAACCGGATTTACATTGAACCCTATGGGAAATTGTGCCTCGGATCACGACCAATTCGGTTCGCGACCAGAGTCATTTCACCAATTAAGTTCGTGAACCGAGGTGCCACTGTACTGGAAAATAAATAATAGTTGCTTTGTTTGTGCAATCTTACATAAAAAGCACCCTTCTCTTTATTTAAAAGGTTCATTTCATGTACATTTATAGAGACACTCAGTATGGTGTTGACAGATAATGGTTTGGAAGGTAGTGTTATTATGAAAGCATATTTTTCAAATAGTCTTTATTGAAATCAATGGCAGTGATATAGTAATAAGTCTTTTAATGAGCTGTCTGAAACATTTTGTTTCAGGACATACAATTTCTATGGAAATGGAAAGTTGTCACTGAAAAGGACAGTTCTATATTTTTCATTGTCCCTGATAAAGTTTATTGTAGTACTTATTAGTATTAAAGATTTGACCTAAATGTTCCTTTTCTAAAGAAGCTTATAAAATGCTTATGCATTTGCAACTATGTGAACTTTATCTGCAAGTAATGTTATTATGCCATTTAAAATTGTATCATCATTCTAACATTTAAATAATACTGTTTATATATTGTTGATGTCCAAGCCCAAGTTGATATGTATAGTGATTCAAGAGAAATCCTTGCACATCTGCTGTTAGGAAACCTATACATTGTATATTTCATACTATACAGTTCCAGTTTTAACATGCCATTTCATGGGTGATATTGTAGGAAAATACAGACAAATAAGGAATTGATTTCACTAGGGGATTATTTAAGTTAAAATAATTTGCTTGAAATCATGTGGGTAATTGAACCCTTAAGGGATTAATAATGTAATTCTTAACCTTTTCTTTCCTGGAATTCTACCATACATTTTATTATACTAAATTGATTCCATCCTCAATATATCCATATCCATGCCTGTAAATGTCTGGATGACCAGAAGTGGGCACCAAAAAATTTCATTTTCTGTATTTCTTTGTCAACTAATTTTTTAGCCAAAATAAAAGGCATTTCATTAGCTTGCTTTTCCGCCTCTAACTATGCAAAGCGTAAATGAATAAATAATGGATGATGGATGGATGGATCGATTTTATATGGTTGGTCTATATTAATCTAGGTTCATTTTGGAAGCTGTTTATTTAAAAGGATTCTTAGTTTTAAATAAGTGTTGGGCTTTAACGGCTATGGAAAATCCCACTCAGAGTTTAGATCAATTTAGTGACATGCAATTACATTAATTTAATACAATTTAATTAATTTAATAATAATAATAATAATAATAAGTTGGGATTTATTAACCGCACCCTCTCCCCACAGGGACCCGGGGCGGTGCACAGGCATAATTAAAAACAATATACAATAATACAAATATTACTTAAAATAGAATTAAATAATCTACCCGTGCTAAAAATATAAATTAAAAACCCATTAAAATTTATAATTAAAAGACAGAGAGAACTATTCAAGGCCGGCCAGTCGAAAGAGGTGGGTCTTCAATTTTACACGGAAGGAGCGGAGGTCGGTGGTCGTTCTAATATCAGGGGGAAGGTCGTTCCAGAGGGCCGGGCCCGCCACAGAGAGCGCCCTTCCCCTGGGCGTCGCCCGCTGACAAAGTCTAGTGGACGGCACCCGGAGAAGCCCCTCTCTGTGGGAGCGAATCGGTCGTGAGGATGTGTGGGGCAGGATCCGATCTCGCAGATAGCTAGGTCCCGAGCCATGGAGCGCTTTGAAGATGATAACTAACACCTTGAAGCGCACCCGGAAGACGACAGGTAGCCAGTGCAGCTCGCGCAAGAGCGGTGTTACGTGGGCAAACCTAGAGGTGCCCATAATTGCTCGCGCGGCCGCATTCTGAACTAACTGAAGCCTCCGGGTGCACCTCAAGGGGAGCCCCATGTAGAGAGAGTTACAATAGTCCAGTCGGGATGTCACGAGGGCATGAGTGACTGTGCGAAGGGCGTCCCGATCCAATAGGGGGCGCAATTGGCGAACCAGGCGAACCTGGTAAAACGCCCTCCTGGCCACGGCTGTCACTTGCTCTTCCATAGACAGCCGGGTATCCAGGAGGACACCCAAATTGCGCGCCCCATCCACAGGGGCAAGATGTTCGCCCCCTATGGCCAGCGTTGGAGAAAGCTGGTTGAATCGGGCAGCCGGAAACCACAGCCACTCGGTCTTGGTCGGGTTGAGCCTAAGTCCGTTACTTCCCATCCAGATCCGCACGGCTTCCAGGCACTGGCACATCACCGCTACGGCATCGTTGGGGTGGTTTGGGGTAGATATGTACAGCTGGGTGTCATCAGCGTACAGATGGTACTCTACCCCAAAACCACGGATGATCTCACCCAACGGCTTCATATATGCATTAAACAGGAGAGGCGAGAGGACCGACCCCTGAGGCACCCCGCATGTGAGGGGTCTCGGGGTCGACCTCTGCTCTCCTGCCCGCACAAATTGCGATCGGCCAGAGAGGTAGGAGGAGAACCACCGCAAAACGGTGCCTCCCACCCCCAACCCCCCCAGCCGATGCAATAGGATACCATGGTCGATGGTATCGAAAGCCGCTGAGAGGTCTAATAGGACCAGGATGGAGGAACATCCCCCATCTCTGGCCCTCCAGAGATCATCTACCAACGCGACCAATGCCGTCTCGGTGCTGTGCCCGGGCCGAAAGCCGGACTGGCGCGGATCTAGATAGTCAACTTCCTCCAGGTGACGGGGAAACTGTTGTGCCACCACACTCTCAACAACCTTCGCCAAGAAGGGAAGGTTGGAGACTGGACGGTAGTTGTTCAAAATAGCTGGGTCCAAAGAGGGCTTCTTGAGGAGGGGCCTCACCATAGCCTCTTTTAGGGAGGCAGGCAAGGAACCCTCACTCAAGGATGCGTTGATAACCTCTTGGAGCCAGCCTCGTGTCACCTCCCAGGATGCCAGTACAAGCCAGGAGGGGCACGGGTCCAATGAACATGTGGTGGCTCGCAGTCGCCCACGTAACCTGTCCATATCCTCGGAAGTAACGGGGTCAAACTCCTCCCAAACAAGATCTCCCTCGTGGCATCCCACTGGGCCATGAATGGGGGCTAGCTCACTCTGTATCTGGGCGGTTTTCTCCTGCAATACATTAAAAATAAGTTTATATTAGAAAGATATTCCTTTATGCTTGTTTGGAAATTTCTTCTCATTCCCCTTTTAACTTTCCTCTGACCTTGTGGTATTCCTTTCTGATTTTGTTGATCATTTCATATAGAGCCGTGATGGCGAACCTATGGCATGTGTGCCACAGGTGGCATGCAGAGGCCTCTCTGTGGGCATGCAAGCTGTCGACTGGTTTTTGATTCTCTGCTGCTCATGCGCAGGGCACATGTGGGAAATGTGCATGCATGCATGGGGGGTACGGGAGATGGGAGATGTGCACGCATGCATGGGAATGGCATACATGCATGGGGGTGGTATGCATGCGTGGGGGGTGGGGAATGTGCTGGAGATCAGACCTGCATGCGCAGGGGTTGCACATGCATATGCAGGGAGGGATGAACACAGAAGGTTGCAGGTGCATGCACAGGAGGCAGGGCACACATGCGTAGGGTTGGAACACGCTGGGGGCACACACACATGCGCAGTGGTAGGGATGTGCAGGGGGTCAGGCGCACGTTGCATTATGGGTATGTGCATGCACACTTTGGCACTTGGTGCTGAAAAGGTTAGCTATCACTGATATAGAGCATTGAAAGCATTTTTACATGAGAACTTCAGAAATTGCATTTATTTCTTGAGATTCAGGAATGATTTATGTGTTACAGAGGCAAATGAGGAGGCTGAGAAAAACATGTATCATTTTTAGACTTTGCACATTTTGCTAGGGACTTAAGCCATCACTATTATTTCCTTCAGTCTCATAATTGGCAGAAAGCAATGCTTGTAGTGTTTTGTCAGGAAAAAATGTATGCTAGGTTCATGGTGGGTCAGATTAACATTAGCATCGGCAAGCCATGTTAAATTTAAAATTGGTAATAGATAACTTATGTTCTATGCAAGGTTTCAGCAGACTTACAATTTTTAATATACCATGCTTTGCCTCTGAGTGGAGTGTTTGACTTTGTATCTCCTCAAATAGGCATGGCAGAACAAAGAAATAAAAAGGACTAGGCAGAAACAAATTAACATTAAACTTAAATTGATTAATGGATCTATGGATTTAATTCTATGTGCATTTATAATTCATTGGCAGTTTTGGTTAGGGATCTGGGGACTGCATGTTTCACTTGGAGATTCATTTTGTGTTCCTCTGTTAGATCAATTTCTGAGCAATTAAGGCACACTGAACTTGGTGAGACTTGATTTGAGTAGACAGGCAGAGAATGCATTTTTAATCTTACCCTTTAGTAGTTTTTCATGCTATGGTTTTCCTTGGTTGTATTTGCTGAATTTAGTGTACTCTCGAATTGAGGACTTTGATGTGGAATGAAAGGCAATGTATGGACAGTTAAAAATAAATACATCCAATATTTGAAAAACAGTCTGAAAAACAGCTGTCAAATCGGCAATTTGTAAGCCTAAAATTAAATGCTATCTTTAACTCATATACCAGTGATGGCTAACCTTTTTTGGCTTGCGTGCCAAAAGCAGGGGGAGCGCAGGGGGGCCATGCGTGAGTGTGCCACACCCATAATGCTATGTGCGTGACCCCCTGCTTTTGGCACACTTTTTTTGCCCTCCCCAAGCTCCAGAGGCTTTCTAGGAGCCTGGGGAGGGTGAAAACAGCTTCCCCTCCCCACCTTCATGGAAGCTCCTGAAGCCTCCAGAGGGCGAAAAACGGCCTCAAAAAAAGGCCTAAATCAGCTGGCCAGCGCACACATGTGTGCTAGTGCTGACAAGGCAACACCTCGCGTGCCCTAAGAAATGGTCCCGCATGCCACCTGTGGCACCCGTGCCATAGGTTCGCCATCACTGTCATATACCTACAAAAGTCCATTTTCTTTTCAGGCCATTTATTATTTCTATAGAATGACTAATTACTATAATGTAATACATTTGATTTTAGCTAATCACTGCTATCTTTTAACTCCGTGCTGAAGAAGCTGAATTTCATCATTCCAAAGGTTATGTGGGGATTTTGTAAGGTAATGTGAATGTGGAAATGAAATCAAATTGTGCGTATGTGTGAGTGGGAGAGATAAAGGTAGAGGGACAGCAAGCATGTATAATATTGATTTTCTCCCCCTTTCTGCCATGTTCTTGTATTGAAAATCTCTGCTGGAAATCTCCCTGGGAATGCTCTTAATCATTGATAGGCAGGTTTGTGGTGCTGGTTTTTCAGCGGAAATGTTCTTTTTCTTTTCTTTTTCTTGTGTCAAAAATCTTTTAAATAGCGACTAAAAGGAAGCAGCCAAAGAATAAGAAGTTTAATAACCTGCATGAAACTTCTTCCATTCACTAATCATGGATCATGTCAATGCAACTGTGGAATGTTCTTGATAGAAAAGTTCACATTTTGTTTATATTGTGGTATTGAGATTATCAAGGGAAAAGTTCTACTTTCTGCTTCTTTTTGTTTTAATATCTTTTTGTATGTTTAGCTTTATTCTTTTATAGTTATAAATATATACACATCTTGTTAAAATGCCAGTTGTCAGATGTTAAAATGCCAATTTTGAAATGTAAAAAAAAATCAGACCAATCATAAAAAATTGCTTCAGAAATTTTCCATCTTTTTAATTTATATATATATTTATATTTATGGCTGCAACGGCTGGGCCTCTTCACTCTAGAACGACGGCGCCTGAGAGGTGACCTGATTGAAGTCTATAAAATCATGCCGGTGTGGACAAAGTAGAAAAGGAAAAACTGTTTTCCCTATCGCACAACACTAGAACTAGGGGGCACTCCATGAAACTTTTGGAAGCTAGACCTCAAACCAATAAGAGGAAGTACTTTTTCACCCAGAGGATCACTGGTCTATGGAACTCCCTGCCAGAAGAAGTGGTGACAGCTGTCAGCCTCGACACCTTTAAGAAAGGATTAGACGAGTTCATGGAGAACAAGGGTATCCATGGCTATCATTATGGATGCCTAAGGACACCCTCTGGGTTGGAGAGATAGGCAGGATATTTCTCAATGCCATTTGCAGGGAATCATAAGCAGGTGAAGACATCTGCTTGGGAATAACCTGAAGCAAATAGTGAGCCACTGTGTGAGACAGAATGCTGGACCAGATGGGCTGTGGCCTGTTCCAGCAAGGCTGTTCTTATGTTCTTATAATATATATATATAAGAATTTACACACACACAGACATATGCACTGTATACAGTATAAGATGTACAGTTCAATTGAAAAAACTGGCAACAAATATCATATTCCTATGTGCTGCTTGTTTAAACATTGCCTTAGGAATTAAGCTAGCTGGGGCGAATCATCTTGTGTCTTAGCCCTAAGAAACCGAAATCTTCCAAAATCTCGCAGAGAAAACTAGATGGACTTGTCCATGCGGTGTCGGGATTCAACATTGTCTCAAAGGCAATAATAACAACCAAGTTATTAAGGGGATATACATTGTTCTAGTATGTTCACACACTCTCTCTTTATATATTTTATAATTTGGCACTGGTATTTCATTGTTCAACCACTGCATGTTTCCCTATCTTTTTAGAACGCTTGGAACTTTTTAATATTAGTCAAGAGATATGGTGTGTGTGTGTGTGTGTGTGTGAGTGTCTCCATGTGTGTCTAACCCTGTTTCTGAAAGGCTCAGGTTGTAAAAGGTAGACTTTATCTGTGCCGACTCTATGAATTCTGTTGAATCCCATTTTTGTCTCCCAGGAGGGAACCCAGGGTTAAATGGAGAATCCTAGTTTTGGGGAAAAGTCCTATGAAATTAAGAGTGATGACACTATTGTTTTTATGACTGTTTTTTTTTAAGACAGTAGCATAAAATATTTTATTAGTTTTTATAAATATGTGGAATCTTAAGCAGATCTGTAGTTTTTAATAGTAGATATAAGTTAAATGTCATATTTTTACCATTACGGGGAGGAACACCTATAATGGCATAACTGTATTACTTCAAAATGAATGTCCTTGCTGGAATGCTGGCTCTGAAAACAATAAAAAGAAGTTATGCATCTGGATTTCTAACAAATAGCTGGCAATTGCAATGTTCTGGAAATATGTGATCTAGTTGGGTTGTTTCTCAGAAGCAAGGCTTAGCACTCAAGTTTTAATTGGTAGATTCTGTCAATACCTTTTTCAAAATACATTGTAGTCATAATGATATGCTCAAATGGCCTGTTAGAGACCAACTGCTGTGATTGTTATGCAGCTGAGGTGTAAGGTATAAGTTTCAAGCCACACACTTTTATTTTAGATGAAGCTGCTTTGTCTCTTTTAATAAATTATTATTGTCTGGAAGTGGGTAGAACCATTCTCCTGTGAGCTGCTTGGAGAGTCCAACAATGGGTTAATCCTGCCTTTCTGCCCTTCTGGACTGGATTGATTTTCTTTAAAGCCACGCCTCCTTCCGTTTGCTTCCCAGAATTTCAATCCAGTCTGAATGCCCAGGACGCGTTCTGTTGGTTCTCCCTAAGAGATTCAGAACATTTAGTTGGACTCTCCAAGTAGAGTATTTTTTATTTTAAATTATTTTATTTAGGAATTTTTTCTACAGCTAGCAGCTGGTGAAGCTCTGCGACTCACCAGCTGCCGCAGACCCGACGCGACCTGGGTTCGCCCGGGCGCGCGTGGGTCCATTCACCTGGCCCCAGGTGAGGATCGACCTGGGAGCCAAGAGACGTCTCGGTCAGTGGCGAGGAGCCCTGCCGCTGACGTCCCAGATCGCCGGACCGGCCAAGCCTGAGCCCCTCGCAGCGGCAGCTGCAGGCTCTTCATTTTTTCAGGAATCAAACAGGACGGCTTCGCGCCGTCCGTTTGAATCGCGCCCGCCATTTTGGAGGCTGATCGGCCATTGGCGGGCGCCGGAAACCATAGAGAAGCCGGAAGCGGCGTGAAGGGCCGCTCCTCCTCTTCCGGAGGACTGTGTTTTTTCCGACCGGCAAGCGGCAAGGCGCGCCATTTAAAACGCGTGCGGAGCCGCATTTTTAAAGAGGAAGAAAAACTTTTTTCCGTTTGGATTTTTTCATCCATTTTTTCTACAAGATTCCTTTTGGGCCGGCTCCAGGCGAGAAGCGGGGGAAAGATCTCTGTCCGGCCCAGATCCGGCAGACTTTCCTCAGCTCGGTGCAGACCTGCTCCTGCGGAGGCAGCCCTTGAGTCTTGCTTGCAAGCTGATCTGCTGCTCCACCTTGCCATCCTCAAGCCTGCGGATCAGGATACCTGGCTGAAGCCCCTTGTGACCAGCGATCTTCGAGTGGTGAGTTACTGGGGCCCAAAATGTCGGAGAGAGCTCCCCAAGATTCTGAGCAGCCAGGGCCATCCACCAGCAGGGGGCTTGTGAGACAGGCCAGCAGGGCCGCAGCTGAAGCCCTGAGCAAGGCAGGGGGGAAGAGGCAGGACAAGGCCCAAGACAGGGCTGCCTCCAGGCGGCAAAAGGCCCTTGAAAAAGAATTCGAGAAGGCCCAAAGAAGGGCCAACGAAGACCCCATAGAGGATCCAGAGGGGATGGCTCAAGTGGATCCCAGTATCCCAACAGTACCCATCCCCCAGATAGTCAGAGAAGAGGAAGAAGAAGAATTCTCCTCTGATGACTCCCCAGAACCCTCCTTGCTAGGAGATGAGGACCTGTTTCAGGAAGAGAGTTTAGCCTCCTCCAGAAGGATTACCCCCCCACCTGTGCCAGAGAGGCCCCCCAAGAGGCCCAGAGCTGAGGAGTGCCAAGGGACTGTGATATCCTCAGAATTGCAAGCCATCATTAACAGGGCTATCGCCCAGGGCATTGCAGATGGCATTAAGCAAAAGACCAAGCGCCCCAGGGGGCGCAGTAGATCCAGAGCATCTGGAAGCCAAGAAGCTCCAAGATCCCCCTCCCCTCATTCCTCGCTGGACAGCGGGGATTCCACTGTGGAGGATGATCTGCTCCCAGAGCAAGAATTCTCAGGGGATGAGCAAGCTGTCCCAGAGAAGCCCGCCTTCAAGGGTTTATTCCATTGCTCCTCCTTCAAAACCATCTTAACGAAGGCCAAGGTTTCCACCCGCATGACGGTTACCACCCCCACACCCACCACTGAGGTGGAGTCTGAGGATGATGAGGGACTATTTGAGGAGCCAGAGGAGACCCAGGAGATAGTCCCCGTACCAAAGATGTTTCTTAACCTAATTCAGAAACAGTGGGCACAGCCAGGCACAGCTGCCTCGCACAGTAACATTGACAGACAGCTGTACACAGTTGACGCTCCCCTGGAGGACCTACTCAAGCTACCCCCGGTAGATGCCCCAGTGCAGGCTCTCACATCCACGTCAGTGCTACCCCCTGACCTCTTGGAAGGTCTCAAGGCGGAGGACAAGAGGTCGGAGAGGGCATGCCACAAGACCCACATGGCGGCTGCCTGGGCCATCAAGACGGCCACCTCAGCCTCGTTCATGTCCAGAGCCACTCTTAAGTGGCTCCGAAAGCTGTTAGCGAAGGTTCCAGCAGGGGATGCTAGAGCTAGGCAGGAGCTGAGAAAGATAATGGCAGGTGTCTCTTACACCGCCGACGCCACCCTGAGCTCTGCAAAGTTCGCCTCTAGAGCCCTGGCCTCCAATGTAACCTCCAGGAGGCTGCTTTGGCTCCGCCACTGGAACGCGGACATGCGCTCAAAGTGGAAGATCGCTTCCGCTCCCTATAAAGGGGGGAAACTGTTTGGCGAGGTCCTCGACCCGGTGTTGGTGGAAAACAGGGACAAGAAGAAGGTCATGCCTTCGGTCTACAAGAAGGCGGACCACAAGAGGTCGGGTTCCTTTCGAAAGCAGTCCTTTCGGAACACAGAACCTTCCACCAGTTCAGGGCAGTTCCATCGGCCCTTTAACCAGGGACCAGATAGGGGGCAGGACCGCCACTCCTTCAGGGACAGAGGCAGACAGCAATCCTTCTCCAGACGCCCCTTCAGAGGTGGATCCGGTTCCCGTCCCTTCCGAAGGTTCAAGTGACTCCCCGACGGACGCTCCCATAGGGGGCCGCCTGCAGCTGTTTCAGGCGGCCTGGGAGCAAACCACGTCGGATCAATGGGTCCTACAGACCATCAGGTTAGGGCTCACCCTGGAATTCCTCTCCATGCCTCCCAGGCGATTCATCCGCTGCCCCACCCCATCCTCTCCCCTCAAGAGGTCTCTGATGGAACAGGAGGTGGCGCACCTGAGGGGGATAAATGCCATAGAGCCGGTTCCGGCAGAGCAGGCAGGGTCAGGCTTCTACTCCATCCTGTTCCTGGTCCCCAAGAACTCGGGAGGATGGAGGGGGATCTTAGACCTAAAGCTGTTGAACAAGCACCTGGCATACAGGCGCTTCAAAATGCAGTCTCTCCAGTCCATCCTGAGCTGCATCCGGACAGGAGACCTGCTGACCTCGATAGACCTTCAGGAGGCCTATCTACACATTCCAGTCCGGGAGACGCACCGCAGATTCCTCAGGTTCTATTATGCGGGCCAGCATTACCAGTACAGGGCCCTTCCCTTCGGCCTGTCGTCCGCTCCGAGGACCTTCACGAAGATCCTTGCCGCGGTCCTGGCGTCCCTCAGGGCGCGGCCAGTCAGATTACAGGCGTACCTAGACGACATAGTGATCCAGTCGTCCAGCCACCGGCAGGCGCTCAGGGATCTCCGGCTGACCATGAGGACCCTCGAACATCACGGGTTCTCCATCAACCTGAAGAAGAGCCACCTGAGCCCTACCACCAGTCTGACACATCTGGGAGCGGTCATAGACACCATCTCCGGCCGCGTCTATCTGTCTCCAGAGCGGGCGAACAGCCTGATCCCACTGGCGCTGAGGGTAGGATCATCAGGAACCGCCCCCATCGTGCTCCTGTCACAGCTCCTCGGGAAGATGATATCTTGCCTCTCCATTGTGCCTTGGGCGCGCCTCCACTCGAGACATCTGCAGTGGTGCCTCCTACCACACCAGCGAGCCAGGGAGAGCGACTCACCCAGACACGTACCAGTCCCAGACAAGGTCAGAGCGTCTCTAGGGTGGTGGACAGCGAGGTCCCTGGCCAAGGGATGCCTCTTTCGAGAGCCAGAACGGACCGTCATCACCACAGACGCCAGTCTCTACGGCTGGGGTGCCCACCTGGACCAGCAGGTGGCGCAAGGGAAATGGTCACCCGAGGAACTCAAACACAGCATCAACTGGCTGGAGCTCAGAGCTGCGCGCCTAGCACTTCTCCACTTCCGCCCGAGGATCAAGAACTGCCACGTGCTACTGCTCACGGACAATGTGTCCACCAAGGCCCACATCAACCGACAGGGGGGCACCCGGTCCAAGTCGCTGATGGAGGAAGCAGAACGGCTAGGCCTGTGGGCGGAGAGACACCTGGCCTCGATCAGAGCCGAACACATCTCGGGCGAGAGCAACATCCAGGCGGACTGGCTGAGCAGGGCCACCATCGACAACTCAGAGTGGCAACTGCACCCGAACCTCTTCTCCAGCATCACGCAGAGGTTCGGTCAACCAGCAGTAGACCTGTTCGCATCAACAGCAAACGCTCAAGTTCCAAGGTATTTCACCAGGTACCGGTGCCAGGGGGCGGAGGGAGTCAACGCCCTCAGGTGCCATTGGCCCCCGGGCCTCCTGTATGCCTTCCCTCCACTCCCGCTCCTGCCGGGCCTGGTCCGGAAGATACTCAAGGAACAGGCAGAAGTCATAGTGATAGCCCCTTACTGGCCCAGGAGAGCCTGGTTCGCAGACCTAGTGAGCCTCTCCGTGGTCAAACCGTGGAGGATTCCGCAGGGGGAGGTGTCACTCGTGCAGGGCTCCATCGAGCATCCGGAGCCACACTGGCTGCAACTGACCGCCTGGCATGTGAAAGGCAACTGCTAGAAAGAGCACAGTTTTCCGAAGGGGTCATCCGGACCATCCAGGCCTCGCGACGAGGCTCGACCACCAGGATATACGATGCCACTTGGAAGACCTTCGTAGCTTGGTGCAGCTCCAGGGGAGTCGAACCCATCTCAGCCTCCATCCCTGACGTGCTGGACTTTCTTCAGCGAGGTCTGGAGCAAGGGCTGGCTGCCAACACGCTCAGGCGCCAGACGGCCGCACTCTCAACCGTGCTAGCCTTCGACTCCTACTCATCCCTGGCTAGACACCCAGGGGTCAGGGGCTTCCTAAGAGGAGCTACCAACATCCGACCACCGGTAGTTCACAGGTACCCCACGTGGGACCTACACGTGGTGCTAAGGGCACTGATTGACCCGCCGTTCGAGCCCCTACGCACTTGCGACCTACAGCGTCTTACCGTGAAGACGGCCTTCCTAGTGGCCATCACCTCGGCACGCCGTATTTCGGAGCTGGCAGCCTTATCTGTCAGAGACGACCTCTGCATCATCCATGAGGACAGGGTGACCTTACGGCTCGATCCCACATTCATCCCCAAGGTCAACTCAACTTTCCACCGGACCCAGGAGATCGTCCTACCGAATTTTTGTCCAAGACCGACACATCCCAGAGAGCGGCGATGGCACAAGCTCGACGCCAGGCGTGCACTTAAGTACTATATAACACGCACCGCATCCTATCGGCGGTCTGAGGCCCTATTCGTCACCTTCCAGCCCCGCAACATGGGCCAGAAGGCCTCACCAGCCACCATCGGCAGATGGTTACGTAGCTGCATCGCCTCAGCTTATGAACTTCAACGCCAGAGGGTACCTCACCGCATCACAGCTCACTCGACCAGAAGCGCGGCAACCTCGGCGGCCTGGGCAACCCAGGCATCGCTTGACGAGATCTGCAGGGCGGCCACTTGGGCTTCCCCGTCCCAGTTTGTACGTAACTACAGATTGGACAAGTTTGCATCTTCAGAGGCGGCCTTTGGGCGCAGAGTGTTGCAACAGGTGCATTTGTCTACGGAATCTACCAGAGACAGTTTTTCCCGCCCTGGGAATATTTAGCTTGGGCATTTTCCCATTGTTGGACTCTCCAAGCAGCTCACAGGAGAAGAGTCGTTGGCTTACCTGAACGATCTTCTCTGTGAGCTGCGAGGAGAGGCCAACCCCGCCCTAGCTCGTAGATTCCTCAAGTTGTATGTTGTTAAACGTTTGTGTTACTGTATTATAGTTGACAGAAGTAATGGCATTAAAGCCTACGACAATAAAGGAACCAACCAGACGACTACTAGTCCACGCCTAAATTGAAATTCTGGCAAGCAAACGGAAGGAGGCGTGGCTTTAAAGAAAATCAATCCAGTCCAGAAGGGCAGAAAGGCAGGATTAACCCATTGTTGGCCTCTCCTCGCAGCTCACAGAGAAGATCGTTCAGGTAAGCCAACGACTCTTTCCATTTTGCGTGAAGATCTGATCCAAAATGTATTCGAGTAATGAAAAAAACAGAGCTAGATAAATAGTTTCATTTATTGCATTATTTAAAATGTTGTTACTCTCTACTTCACAGGAGTCAAAGGGTTGCAATACACATACATGTGTGTGCATGCACAGCTTCTGTGAAACCTGCTAAGGTCTGGTGATACTGTTCCCTGAATAGGAAAAGAATGGCCTCAAAACCTTCTCCAACCTCTAAACTCTTTGTTTTATGAATGAAGTCAGATAAGAATGGCTGCTGTTGCTGAAGTTATGTTTTCAGGCTGGCAGATGGGAAATAATGCCAGGGGTAACTTTCTTGCTTTACTTTTATAACATCATACTCCCAGCAGACTCCTGGTAGAGCGCAGCATGAAAACACAAAATTAAAATTGCTTCTTCAGATACTAAAAAGACATTGTTTATTGGCATCTCCCAACAGCAAGATATATTAGGCCTTTCTTAACAGCTCCATTTTCTGGAGGTAAGGACCATCACTAAAAAGCATGGACTTTTAGCCCCATCCTCTGAATCTCTTGCTTCATCCTCACATAGGAACTGTGGACTCTTTGCTTCTGCTTGTAAAAGACAGTTAAGTTTTAAGGTTTAAGGTGTCTGGATATCAAACCATGTAGGAGTTTATAGGTCAAAACAGTATTTTGAATTGCACCTAGAAGCCAATTGATAGTTTAGGTAATTTTTTTGTGGTTTACAAACTACAGTGGTCAGTTAACTAAACTCTAAACCATAAGCAAACCACATCTTGACTTACATTCAATAATAGACAATCAATACCAGATAAACAATCTGATATGAAGCAATACCAGCCTAACCAATGAAGAAATCATATCACAGCCAGGGGCAATCTACCAGTAAACTGTACTCTCTCATGCACTAATGATGATACCTAGTCTGGTGCAGGTAGTGCTCTCTTAATAACCAGCAACTCCACTGCTAAGTGATACAGTTATTAAGTGAGACATGTGACTGCACTGGTCTACAATCTCACTTCAGTCAAGTTAATCCACAGTCATTCAGACACACATCATGTGACCATGATTTGTGATTTTACTCCATTGACACTGCTTGTTGGAAGTCAGCTGTGAAGCACACAAATGGCAATGTGTGACTGGATGTTGCAAGAGTCAAAGATATCTGAGGGTTGCAAAGCACTCAAATCTTGATGATGAAACCACAGGAATTCTGTGATAATTTTTGGTGTATAAGACTCATTCCCCCCATGTCTGTATGTCTTATAGATCGAATGTTGCCCTCCCGCTGGACCCCAACCTTCAGCTTCTGCCTCCCAGAAATTTGCTTCCTAACAGTAAACAGCTTGGTCAGCACAGCCTGATTTAGCATGAGCAGCTGATTGGCAGTGGGATCGGCCTCCTGGAATACCGCCTATCATCTCCATGTGTCCCATTTTTGGCCTCTGCGCATCCTGGTTTTGGCCTCTGCGCACCCAATTTTTGGCCTCCATGGATCTCATATTTGGCCTCCACATGCTCCATTTTTGGCCCATGGTGACCCAGGTGGTGGGTATAGGAACCGATCCCCGCTGCCTGGAACAGGCCGAAAATGGGGCATGCAGAGGATGAAAATGGGATGCTTGAAGGCTGAAAATGGGGCATGCAGAGGCAGCAATAGGTGGCAGCAGCGATGGGTGGTGGCAGGAGCAATGGGTGGTGGCGATCCCCGCAGCCTGGAACAGCTGATAGGCAGTATTCTGGGAGGCTGATCCAACCATCAATCAGCTATTTGTGCTAAATCAGGCTGTGCTGAAGCTGACTAGTCTGTTTGCTGCAAGGAGGCAAATTGCTGGGAAGCTGAGGCAGCTTTCTTTTTCTTGTTTTCCTCCGCCAAAGCTAGGTGCATCTTATAGTCTAGAGCAGGGGTAGTCAATTTTTTTATATCTACCACCCACTTTTGTATCTCTGTTAGTAGTAAAATTTTCTAACCTCCCACCGGTTCCACAGTAATGGTGATTTATAAAGTAGGGAAGTCAATTAAATTTAAAAAAGGAAGTATCGGCTTCAGTATTGGACAAACTTATTTTCTGAAAAATACAGTATCAGTGTGAAGACCGGTCTCAAAGTCACCTTTTCAGTACTGTGATATAGATAGATAGATTTTATTTTCTATACCGCGTCCTCTCCCCAGGGGGACTCGGAGCGGTGCACAGGGAAAATTAAAACAACATAAAATATATACATAAATAAATACAATAAAAACAGATTACATCAACTGTCCCTGCACTAAAATCCCCATTTTTAAAATTAACATTCCCTAACCCCTGAGGTAGAGACTAACCTAGGCCGGCCAAGCAGAAAAAGTGAGTTTTTAATTTCTGACGGAAGGAGCGGAGGTCCGTAGTTGTTCTAATGTCGGGGGGAAGGTCGTTCCAGAGGGCTGGGCCCGCCACAGAGAAGGCCCTTCCCCTGGGCGTCGCCCGCTGACAAAGTCTAGTGGACGGCACCCGGAGAAGTCCCTCTCTGTGGGAGCGAATCGGCCGGGAAGATGTATGGGGCAGAATCCAATCCCGCAGATAGCTAGGTCCCGAGCCATGGAGCGCTTTAAAGATGAGAACTAGCACCTTGAAGCGCACCCGAAGGACGACAGGTAGCCAGTGCAGCTCGCGCAAGAGCGGTGTTACATGGGTATACCTTGCGGTACCCATTATTGCTCGCGCGGCTGCATTCTGGACCAGCTGAAGTCTTCGGGTGCACCTCAAGGGAAGCCCCATGTAGAGAGAGTTACAATAGTCCAGTGGGGATGTCACGAGAGCATGAGTGACTGTGCGAAGGGCGTCCCGATCCAATAGGGGGCGCAACTGGCGAACCAGGCGAACCTGGTAAAACGCCCTCCTGGCCACGGCTGTCACTTGATCTTCCATGGACAGCCGGGCATCCAGGAGGACACCTAAGTTGCGCAACCCATCCACAGGGGCAAGATGTTCGCCCCCTATGGCCAGCAATGGAATCAGCTGGTTGAATCGGGCAGCCGGAAACCACAGCCACTCGGTCTTGGTCGGGTTGAGTCTGAGTCCGTTACTTCCCATCCAGATCCGTACGGCTTCCAGGCACTGGCACATCACCGCTACGGCATCGTTGGGGTGGTTTGGGGTAGATATATACAGCTGAGTATCATCAGCGTAGAGATGGTACTCTACCCCAAAGCCACGGATGATCTCACCCAGCGGCTTCATATATGTGTTGAACAGGAGAGGCGAGAGGACCGACCCCTGAGATACCCCACATGTGAGGGGTCTCGAGGTCGACCTCTGCTCTCCTGCCAACACAAATTGTGATCGGCCAGAGAGGTAGGAGGAGAACCACCGTAAAACGGTGCCTCCCACCCCCAACCCCTCCAGCCGATGCAATAGGATACCATGGTCGATGGTATCGAAAGCCGCCAAGAGGTCTAATAGGACCAGGATGGAGGAGCAACCCCCATCTCTGGCCCTCCAGAGATCATCGACCAACGCGACCAATGCCGTCTCGGTGCTATGCCCGGGCCGAAAGCCGGACTGGCGCGGGTCTAGATAATCAACTTCCTCCAGGTGACGGGGAAACTGTTGTGCCACCACACTCTCAACAACCTTCGCCAAAAAGGGAAGGTTGGAGACTGGACGATAGTTGGTTAATAAAGCTGGATCCAAAGAGGGCTTCTTAAGGAGGGGCCTCACCATAGCCTCTTTTAGGGAAGCAGGCAAGGAACCCTCACTTAAGAATGCATTGACAACCTCTTGGAGCCAGCCTCGTGTCACCTCCCAGGATGCCAGTACAAGCCAGGAGGGACACGGGTCCAATAAACATGTGGTGGCTCGCAGTTGCCCACATAACCTGTCCATATCCTCAGAAGTAACGGAGTCAAACTCCTCCCAAACAAGATCTGTCTCGTGGCATCCCACTGGGCCATCAATGGGGGCTAACTCATTCTGTATCTGAGCGATTTTCTCCTGCAGAAAAATCACAAATTCCTCTGTTCTACCCTGTAGCGGGGCTTCCCGCAACCTCTGTTGAAGGATGGAGCGGGTCACCCTAAACAGGGCGGCAGGGCGGTTTTCTGCGGATGCTATGAGAGTGGCACAATGATGACGTTTGGCCACTCTCAGCGCCACAATGTAAGTCCGTAAATGGGCTCTTACCTGTGTCCGGTCAGATTCAGAACGAGTAGACCTCCATCTTCTCTCTAGGCTCGCCGCCGCAAGAGAGGCCGCAAGGGCTCGACCCGATCCAAGGCTCCCGTGGTCGCAATATTCCATGCGGCCACGAGGTCCTCCATCGGAGCGCGGGTCAGGGGTACAGGAAGTGGCCCAAGCGCCGTCTGGAACCCATCAGGGTCCATCAGGCGCCTGGGGCGGAACCAAATAGGTGACTCAGGTTCTGCCTCCCCGCGGTGAGGGGCAGCGGTTGGAAAGTCGAGCCGGAGAAGTGAGTGGTCTGTCCATGACAAGGGCGTGATGATTATATCCCCTATACCCAGATCACTCTTCCATTGGCCTGAGACAAAGATGAGATCCGGTGTATGTCCACCCTCGTGAGTGGGGCCTTGAATTAGTTGGGTCAGGTCCATGGCCGTCATGGAAGCCATGAACTCCCGAGCTACCCCAGATGATTCGCCCGCCGATGGCAGATTAAAGTCCCCCATGACTAAAAGTCTGGGGGTCTCAACTGCCATCGTAGCGATCACCTCGAGGAGCTCGGGCAGGGCTGCTGTTACATAGCGGGGGGCCAGGTATACAACTAGCAAGCCCAACTGCCTCCCTAGGCCCCACTTCACGCAGAGGGACTCACAACCGGTAGTCTGTGGCACAATGGTCTCTCTCGGCTCTAGACCTTCCCTAATAATAACCGCTACCCCACCACCCCTGCCTAGGGCCCGAGGCTGATGAAAAGCGCGGTAACCTGGTGGGCACATTTCAACGAGGGGGAGTCCTCCCTCATGGCCCAACCAGGTCTCCGCAATTCCTACCAGGTCCGGCTCCCCCTCTGACACGAGGTCATGGATGAGGGGGGCTTTGTTGACCACGGACCTGGCATTGCAGAACATCAGCCGTAGGGCCTGGCTCTGTACTCTCTGACCACCTAGCCTGCGGGGGTTGTGGCACTTGACCGTTTGTAGCCATCGGCCTCGTGCCCCCAACCGGGAGGATAGAACTTGTCTCCCATCGGATCTGCCTCTCCCTGCCACCCTCTCGATGGGTAGGCCCTCCATGGAAACGACCCCTGCATCCCCCCTCTTAGCGGAACCACCTGCCTCCCTCCGTCGTTAGCTGGCTCGGCCCGTTCCCTTCTTGCTAGTCTCAACCTGACTATACCCTCCCCCCTCCCTGGTACCCCCTAAAATAGACAACAGCTTTTTTACTAAAAAAACCCTACACCTGCGCTTTCGCCACTTCTCCTGACTTACTAGTCCCTCATCAAAGTGTGCCCTTGATAACACAGCGGGCCATACCTGCGTGAGGGGGGACTCTCGCAGCGAGAGAAGGCAGGCCCTTGAGTACATGCTAGGTAATACAGAGACCACGCTGGATAAAAGGTTAAGATATTAAATATGGTGCAAAAGGTGGTTATAAATAAATAAATATACATATATAAATATATAAATATATAAATATATGAATATTAAATATATAAAATAGTCCAGTAGGGTAATTCGGCTGATTCAAATTCGGTAGTCAGATAAAATTCGGGCCATGTGCAATATAAACGGGAGATGATATAGATGAAATAAATAATATAGATGGTATATCTTTGAAAAGTTGCTAAATAGAGCAATCAAGTCAAGTAAGTTTTATTGTCATTTCAACAATATACAGTACAATGCACAGTGGAATGAAACAAGGTTTCCCCAGGACCAAGGTACTACATCATACAACATAAATAAAAAGAAAAAGAGCAGGGCACAGAACTACATACAGCTCTAAATCTAAGAACTTAGAGAGTGTTGAGGAGTCTGATGGCTTGTGGAAAGAAACTGTTACAGAGTCTATTTGTGCAGGCCCAAATGCGTCTGTACCTTTTTCCAGATGGCAGGAGAGTAAAGTGTGTGTATGAGGGGTATGTGTGGTCAGTCATAATGTTTCTGGTATTACGAATGCAGCGTGTAGTGTATATGTCCATGACAGAGGGAAGAACAATCCAGATGATCTTCTCTGCTGTCCTCACTATTCGTTGTAGGGTCTTGCGATCTGAAATGGTGCAATTTCCAAACCAGGTGGTGATACAGCTGCTCAGGGTGCTCTTGATGGCACCTCTATAGAAAGTTGTAAGGATGTGTGGTGGAAGCTGTGCCTTCCTCAGCTTCTAAGAAAGACAGTGCTGAGCCTTCCTTGTTATAGAACTGGTGTTGAGGAACCAGGTGAGATTCTCCGCCAGATAAACACCAAGAAATTTGGTGCTCTCTACGATCTCCACAGAGGAGCCATTGATCTTCAGCGGAGAGCGACCATATTGTGTCCTGCTGAAGTCATTCAGTAAGGTCCACTGTAATGAAACAACAAAACTCAGAGAATACTCACAGTCTAATAATGCAGTATATTAACTAGATCTACTGGATTTCTTTCTGACAAATCATGAATGGAACTGTATTTATTTTAAAGCTGCCATGATGGACATTTATATTTTAATTTTAAACATAAAATTAATCCATACATGCATTGATTTGAAAGAACATAGAAAAGTTATTATCAGTCTCTTATTTAGGAGTGTGAATTATTGAAGAAAGTTTGTTAGTATCTTTAACATATTTAAATATTAAAATGATTAAACTTTAAAAAGAGACTTCTGGCAGTCCATTGAAGATGAAAACATGAATGAAAAGAAGGAAATATGTAAGTTGCTAAGATAAAAATCCAGCTAGTTTGCAGATCTTTGTTTCATTCTGCACTGGCAAGTCTGCCTTGGTGTCTTCAAATCTCTTGGTAGATTATCTAATATATTTGAATTTTTAGGAACTGATAGTGTTTACTTCTTTGCTGTACTGCAATTTATTGATTTATCACATTTAGAAACCATCCATCTCACTCACTGAATAACTCTGGGCGATGTACAAATAAAATGTTAACAACATAAAAGCTGAATATAAAAAATTTAAAATAGAAGCAAGGATGGTTAAAATTCAATATTGAATATTAATTAAAAGACAAGGGAGAGGCTTCAGTAATTATACTGCTAGATTTTCAAACAATTTTAAGTTGCTTACAATTCTCTAAAGAGCTAGTATTTTAAAATCCATATAGTAACTGTATGATCATGGACTAGTGGCAGGGACCATCTAGCTATTCATGTAAACATTACATAAATATTCCTCTAAGTCAGTGATGGCTAACCTTTTTTTTCTTGGGTGCCGAAAGCACACATGCGTGCGCTGTTGTGCGTGCCCATACTGATAATGCAATGCTTCTCCCACACGCCCCTTCTCCTGCACATCCGTGTGTGACACCCCCCCCCCCCCGCGTTCTTCACCCCCCCTTCACATGCGTGCACGATCCCCACCCCTGTGCTCGCCTTGCGGATGTGTGTGCAACATCCCCCACTTTTGGCCTCAGATCCCAAAACAGCGCTGGGGGGGGGGAGGGAAAGGCTTGCATCTCAAAACAGCGTTGAGAGGGAGGGAAACCTCCTTTTCTCAGGGCTGCCTTGCAATGGGAGGCTTCTCAAAACAGCGCTGTTTTAACAGTGCTGTTTTGCGGAGGGAGGACTTTCCCCTTCTCAGCACTGCTTTGTGATGTCATCCTGAAATCTCCAGAGAGAGAAAAACAGCTGAAATGCAAACTGGAAGTTTATTCCCGAACTTCTGGTTTGCAGGTTGGGTTGTTTTTCGCTCTCCGGAGGCTTCAGGAAAGCCTCCAGAGGACGGAAAACAGTCAAAAATGAAAGCCAAAATCAGCTGGCCAGCGCGCTGGAGCTATCAGGGCAACGTCTCGCGTGCCCTACGAAATGGCCATAGGTTCGCCATCACGGCTCTAAGTCATAGGTTGAAACTATATGCTACATGAGATAAGTTCTTTATTAAAGAATATTTCATTGTTTTGTTTTTGGAGACAAAGAATGGTTGGAATTAAAATATGTGATTATTGAAATGACCTATTTTTAAGAACAAACACTTGGTATCATGATAATTAAATCCCATTCATGTAAGCAAATTTTGTATGTGCTGTGGGTTTAGTCACATTTTTAATGTTAAAGAAAGTTGGCTAGGCATAGCTTCATTGAAAATTTGAGCTCAGAATGCAGTATTTTCAGGTAAGAAGTATGTCTAATTTTCTAGAGCAAAAAAAATTCTTGATTACAGTTGTAATGATAGCTTAAGTGGTGTTTTCAGATGTCTAGCAATCAAGGTCTTGTAGCAGACAAGTTGAATTATCCCTGGGTCTATTCATGATCACATTAGGATGCTCTAAATGGAAATCTTGCCATATTGCTAGTTAATTAACAGAAATTAGTAAATACTATATTTACACTGTTGATGTTTCTTGCCTACTAGCTTCAATATTAATATATTTAACCCATTTTTATAGTAACTGAGGTTACATAAGTCAGAATTAATATATCAGGCCATAGATACAGGATTTTGGTAAATTACAACTCAGGCATTCCTGAGTCAAATTAATAAATTTAAGAAAAAATAATGCAATAGCCAATAACATTAAAAATAATACCAGTAGCTAGTACTTAGTTTGAGATGCTTTTATTTATGTTTTATGTTTGTATTTAGTTTTTTCAATTGAGTCAGTTTTCAGCAATTCTAAATACGAACAACCAGACAGTTAAATGAGCATGATTTTCTTTGTTATAGGTAATGTAGTTTTGGTTACCAATGTTGTTATCTTTAGTTTTAAAATCTCTCTCTCCACCCCACCCCACCCCCAATTTCTATTTCTGTATTTACTTTTTATGCTGACATATTTGTTGTTTAGGAATATTAGGGCTGATTATAAACCAATAAAATGCCAAAATTTGATTCGCCCCTCAAGCCAGTGGACAGGTTTTGATCATGTTTTATATTATATAAATTCCAGAGTTCCTAAATGTTTTTTTTTACCCTTCCCTAATATTATAAAATTGTAAAATCAATAAAAAACTTTTATTAAAAAAAAGTTCCTAAATGTTGTACATCTCCCCACCTCAATTTGATCCCTACATTAGCAGACAACCAGTTTTATAAGCATTTGAAAACAACGTTAGTTTGATCATTTAAAAGTCCTGATTTTTTTGTAGCCAATTTGATTTTATAAGACTTGTGTTTTGTGCTGGCATCCCAAGGTGTTATATCATTTATATATTTTATTGCATTTTAAACAACCCCATAGCAAAGCTTAAAAGAAGATGGAAAAGAGAGAAGATGCCTTTGAACTTTGTGCTGTAGTTTTATTCTACAACAATGAATTATAGACTGTTGAGCTATCCAACATTGCAGCTAGATTCAGTTGATTATTGTAATTCCCTCATCACCCCACCACCACCTCCAATCAAAGACCACACAGGCTTATGGAAATAATCCTGAAGCTTCAGATGTTCAAATCATTCAGATGTTACAAAACCACCTTTTTAAAGAAGTTACATCTAACTGCTTTTTGAATATTGGTAAAGGTAGAACTCTTTTGAAAAGTTTTGGGTGATCAGCTGCATTAACATTATCCTGTCTCCTGATTAATAGTATTTTGTATTGACTCCAATTTTTTTATTTTAAATAATTGCTTTTAACAATAATCTTAATTTATGATTGTTTATTTAACCTGGAAGTGGATTATGGTTTTAATTCTATGCTTTCATTGTTAACTACTGGGAGTTCCTATAGAGTATGGTAGTGTATACATCTGAAAAATATAATTGCCATGTATTACTTGATTTATATACTTCCATATTGTAGAATTAAGAATAAAACACTAGAGGTATTGGTTAAAACTAGGTTCAAATTACCTTACTTTGGACATTATGCAAAGATCTAGCTCTCTGAAGAAAGCTCTATTGCTGGGAAAGGTAAAAAGAAAGAGAAACCAGCATCTAATTGAATGGCAACCAATAAGGAATTTGCTCTATTTTGAACTAGTTGGAATGATCTCCAAAGGTATTGGCATCCTGAGAAGGATACTCATCTTATCTCCATGTTCCAGTTTAATATGCAGATATTCACAACCTTTTGCGTGAGTTTAATCTCATTTGGTTACTCTTCTTATACAGAATTCTTTATGTTAGCTACAAATAAATTGCCTGTTTACTTGAAAATACAGCACTGTTAGCTTAAACTTTCTGTGAAATCCAACCTTTTCAGTTATGTGTAGTTTACACATGCAAAATATGCAATTGTTATTGTTAGTTGCAAAGTCGTGTCCGACTCCATGAACAACATTCCTCCAGACCTTCCTGTCTTCTATCATTCTCCAGGGTCCATTTAAACTCATGTTGACTGCTTCAGACTCCATCCAGTTACCCATTCTCTGTCACCCCTTCTTCTTTTGCGCTCAATCTTTCCCAGCATTGGGCTCTTCTCCAGTGAGTCCTTCCTTCTCATTAGGTGGCCAAAGTATTTGAGTTTCATCTTCAGGATCTGGCCTTCTAAAGAGCAATCAGGGTTGGTCTCCTCTAGGACTTCTCCAGCACCATAGTTCAAAGGCCCCAATTCTTTGGCCTTCAGCCTTTCTTATGGTCCAACTTTCACAGTCATACATTGCAACAGGGAAAACCATAGCCTTGACTATACAGACTTTTGTTGGCAGGGTGAGGTCTCTGCTTTTTAGTATAATAATAATAATAATAATAATAATAATAATAATAATAATAATAATAATAATTTTAATATTTCTAAACCGCACCCTCTCCCCACAGGGACTCGGGGCGGTGCACAGGCACAGTAAAACAATAAATACATATAAACATTTCATTAAAAATAAATTAAATCTAAACCTGCACTAAAATTCCCATTAAAACTAAGCAATATTATAAAACCCCAATAAAACCCCAAAGACAGAGAGACTATCCTAGGCCGGCCAGACAGAAGAAATGAGTTTTTAATTTGAGACGGAAGGAGCGGAGGTCCGTGGTCGTCCTAATGTCGGGGGGAAGGTCGTTCCAGAGGGCCGGGCCCGCCACAGAGAGAGCCCTTCCCCTGGGCGTCGCCCGCTGACAAAGTCTAGTGGACGGCACCCGGAGAAGTCCCTCTCTGTGGGAGCGAATCGGCCGTGAGGATGTATGAGGCAGGATCCGATCCCGCAGATAGCTAGGTCCCGAGCCATGGAGCGCTTTAAAGATGATAATCAACACCTTGAAGCGCACCCGGAAGACGACAGGTAGCCAATGCAGCTCGCGCAAGAGCGGTGTTACATGGGTAAACCTAGCGGTTCCCATAATTGCTCGCGCGGCTGCATTCTGGACTAGCTGAAGTCTCCGGGTGCACCTCAAGGGGAGCCCCATGTAGAGAGAGTTGCAATAGTCCAGTCGGGATGTCACGAGCGCATGCGAGTATGCTGTCTAGATTTGCCATAGCTTTTCTCCCCAGGAGTGTCTTTTAATTTCTTGGCTGTAGTCCCCATCTACGGTAATCTTGGAGCCCAGGAAAATAAAATATGTCACAACCTCCATTTCTTCCCCATCTATTTGCCAGGAATTTAGAGGGCTGGATGCCATGATTTTAGTTTTCTTAATGTTGAGTCAAGCCAACTTTTGCATTCTCCAAAAATATGCAATAACTGGAATTAAAAAATAGTAGACATTATAGCAGATGGATAGTAGCCTATAACTGAAACAGAAATTATAAAATGACTATTAACTTCTGTCATTTTTTCTTTATTAACATAATAATTTTAACTAAAAACATACTAATTTATTCATATAAAGGATTTTAAAAAGCAATCATCACATTCCTTAGGAAGATGAAGTAAGCTTATATTTATTTTTAAAAAAGCATTTGGAAATGGATGGCAATATTTACACATAACACAGAAGGAAGAAAGATCCAATTTGTAAAATGCCTGGGAATTCAAGTGGTAAATTCAGTGAAGGATAATCTAAATGAGCAAATAAACACTAGCTAGAGTTTTGAAATATTGCTAATGATGCTAATGATGTTTAGATGTAACTTGTAAAGTGATTTAGCTAATAAAGTTTGGTAAAGTAGAGAAATAGAATGTTGGATTTTTTATTTTTTTTTTATTGCAAAAGTTTTATTGGTTTTTACAAATTTTTTAAGGTAGGGTAGGGAAAGGTGAAGTACAAAAATATTTTGAGAACTTTCACGTCGAGATCGTTGGCCCCTCCAGGGCTTCTTAATAAGACATTGGTAATACATTTTTCAATAATACTACAAGGTGAAAATAAATGCATACATCATAAATTCTCAATTCTATGCTGGCAGTCGTGTACAAACATCCAGATAAAAGTTATACTGTATTAATAAAAAGAAAAGTCATTTTTTAGATCTAAGTCTCTTGGCAATTGTGTCTTCTTGTTCTCCTCCCTGGCCCCCAGTGGGCGGGGCCGTGGCCCCCTCTGCCCCTCCTGGATACCCCCAGGGTAGAGGAATGTTTTTTAAGAAAGGCTTCCGCCTCAGCAACTGTTTTAATCCTTACTCTTCCTCCTTCCCAGAACACCAACATCCCTTCTGGCATCACCCACTTGAACCAAATCCCCTGGTTAAACAATTTTTTAGATAAGAAGGAATATTTCCTCCTCACCTCTCTAATCTTTTTCGGGATCTGCTTCAAGATGGCGACTTCCTTCTGTTGATACATTAACGGACCCTCTCTCTGCGCCCTCAAAATTCCCTCCCTCGTAGACCTTCTAACAAATTTAATATGTATCTCTCTGGGTAGTTCATTTATCCTGGCATATGTTGAATTTATTCTATAAACCAGGTCAATGTCCCCCCTGATCTCTTCCTTGGGTTTATGTAAATAGTCTGCTAAAATTGTGCTCATGAGATCAGGAAGGCATTCACCAGTTTCCTCCGAAATATTCTGAAATCTTAAAAAATATGACATCCTTTCAAAATCCATCCTAGACATATGACCAGTCAAATCTCCAATTTCAGTATTAATATTTTTAAGTTCCCCCTTTGCCCCAGCCAGCCCCACTTCCAACTCCTCAGTCTTCTGTGTATTCTGCATCAATTTTTTCTGTGTCTCCAAAAGTTCAAGTTTAGAGCTGCAATGATCTTTTCTAAGTTCTTTAATTTCCAACACCAAGGAGTGTAACACTGCTTCCATAGCCGTCATTCTTTCTTCCAATCCTGGATTTTCTGGTTGTTTTTTTGAAGCCATGGTGAGCTGTTTAAATCAGTGCCACTAAGATGGCGTTTTTTGGGTGCGGCCGCTGGAGCAAATCCAGAGAACAAAGTTCAGATCAAAATTGTAAAAAGTTGTTAAGTCCAGAGAGAAAAGCAATTTTCACTATCAATTATTAAGACAAAGAAGGCACTCCAGGGAAGGAATC
This sequence comes from Rhabdophis nuchalis, assembly GCA_039707465.1. Taxonomy (NCBI): domain Eukaryota; kingdom Metazoa; phylum Chordata; class Lepidosauria; order Squamata; family Natricidae; genus Rhabdophis; species Rhabdophis nuchalis. Next base: position 58,384,288 of record CM077643.1, on the reverse strand, counting down.
AATTAATCCAAAAATCCTCCGTTGGTGGAGAGAGACAGTCCAGGTCATAAAGAGATGTTGGTAATTTTCCATAAAGAATAGTCATTTAGGAACAAAGGGTAGAATGTTGGATTTTGTTTTTCCCCCCTTCTGAATAGAATTTGGAATTAGAATTCTGAATAGAATAGGTGCCCCTGGTTTTCAATATTATTTTTTTTTAATAGGAAAAAATCCACTGCAGCTGGGACTTAAACATGCTACTCTTGACTACGGTGCGCCATGATCTTCAGATTACCTGCTTTAGATGCTTTCAAAGTTGTTTTGAATGCATCAGATATTTAGGTAGCTGCCTGTCATTTGGCAAATAGATCACTGAGTGCTTCAAAAGCCGGTTCAAGCAATGACAAGCTTTACTGAGGAGAGAAATGTGCCTTCTTTTCCTATAGGGATTATCTCTGCTGGCAGCCATTAGTTCATTTTTCTTCCTGTTTGCTTTGTTCTCCCTGGCTGGGTTTAAGACACAGATAGGAAGAGTATAAGGTTATGTGCATAGTCTACGAATGTGGAGTGGTGTTGATTGTCTCTTGACATCTCTTCAGCGAAAGTTCTAAATATCTTGCAATCAAAGTCAGAGGGACAATCAATTTAGTGCAAATAAGGGCTGTAGTGTCACTATTTCCCTGGGGGATAGTTCTGCAATAACTCTCGGCTTCTGAAAATCCCTGTCATGAATGCTTCTTAAGAAGTTGAAATTAAAATATTTGTTAACCCTGGCAGCTGCTGTTGTCTGTTGGGCAAAGACTGCATAGTTTGATCTGTCAGGATTTAAAGATCGAGGCGTGGATTATTCTGCCTTCGCGATGGAGGCTGGACTGTTTTTCAAATGATTTTCTCTACTTTTTTAATTATTGAAAACCGTTGCCTGGCATGCACTTTATGGTGATACGGCCTTATTAAAAAGGCAGATAGTGAGAGAAATAAAGCACATTCTGATGGTGTTAAAAATTACTTGGAGGGTGGTTGTTCACTTTCTCCCAGCATGAAAATTGTAATTCCAGATAGCTTGATGAGTAGTGTTACAGCCAATACTGCTAATGAAAAAATGTAATGCAGGGAGTGATGCTGCTCGTTCTGTAAGCTGTTTGCCATTTTAATAATTATAGAATAGAGTGCATGTGTGAGGTCCTAAATGAACAATTGCTATATCTACCAAATTATTTTGGAAAGTCTATGTAAGTACAATGTAAGTATTTTGTTAATTGTAAGCCATATCCAGCCCAGCCTTTAAAATGAAAGAATAAAAATATTTTCATATTATTGTAGTTGGTTGTACAGTCAGTCAGATGTTTACACTGGTTTTTGTCATTTTTATCCACCTATTGAGACCTTCCCAAGGACTTGGGATAGGAAGTTGTTGCTTGATAGCATTAAGGTATCGCAGCAGAGGTGGGTTGCCAATTTTTCTACTACTGGTTTGGGCGGGCTGCTGCATGCGCTTCCATGCAAGACGCTTCTGCGCATGTGCAGAAGCATCCAGATGGGTGGGCTGAGGCTCCCGACACTGCTACTACCAGTTTTCCCAATCTGGGCCGAAGCTCTTCCAAGTAAAGTTGCCTTTTGCAAGTGACTGATAATTAATTTTTCCATTCCAATGGTGTTCAAACTCCTGTAGTTTTGGATTGCACCCAAGGTATCTGTTACTGTTGGTAATATTTTGCTATAGTCATCCTATTTCTATTTGCAGGTATTTGTATTTTGTGATTTTCTCCAGTTCTTTCTCTTTCATTCTGCTGTCAATATTCACCATCCATACTTTTTTGTCTTTCTTGTCAACAGTTGTTTAAGTCTGGGGTATTAAGCGACAGTTGTCTGTTTGAATTCTATGAACTGGCCATGTAACACTTTGCCTTGCCATGTCTTCTTTCTATTCTTCACTTGATCTTTCTTGTAGGCCACTTTAGCCTCTTCGATATTCAGAAAAGCCTTCATGGTGAGGTAGTCCTGGTGTATCCTCTTCACTGTCCTTCAGATATTCTTTCAATGCCTTTTTTTGTTGTCATTTGTCACAGTCAGCCAGATATTTAGACTGAATTTAGCTTTTTTATCCACTTATTGAGTCTTTTTCCAGAACCTGAAATGATGATGATGATGATGATTAATTTGTGTGCATTTAATATAGCTTCTAATTCTTATAGATCCTGGGACACTTACAAATATGAAAGAATCAAACCTATTAAACATATACAACTCCACAGACTAAAACAACAAAACAATAACAAATCAAACCAAATCAGGGTCCCCACAAACAGATCAACTCCAGTCCTGAAATCAAAGCCAGGTCTTAAGTGCAGAAGGCTAGAAGAGAAAGTAACTACCATGTTTCTCCGAAAATACAACATGTCTTGAAACAAGGCCATGCCAGATTTTCGCGGTGGGCAAAAATATAACCCCCTGAAAATAAGTCCTAGTGAAGGGGTGGATTTAGCCAGAACAGGGGGAAGCCCTTCTCTTCCCCGGTCATCTCAGGGCTTCTTGGCCCCTTAATCGGATCAGCTGGGCCACTCCATTCATAAAACAGCTGATTCGCAGGTGCCGCTCAGGCCTCTGCCTCCAGCAAATGCCGATCATTTTTGCAGCCAATTGCGGCTGCAAAAGAAGCTGGAGGCCAAGCAACACAACCCAAATGCCTCAAGCCCTCCTTGCCTAACAGTCACAGCTTGCAATTCCGTCCATGGAACAGGAAAAGAAGGCATGGTAATCACTACACCTGGGACATCGGAAGAAGCTCCGTGACGAGACGCTGCTGCCAAAGTGCAGGAAATCTCCCCTCCCACCTGAAGATCATCCTTTCAAAGAAGAGTTTCACCAGGATGAAGGCGACACAAACGTCGCCTTCAGCCACCTCTTCATCCTGGGGAAACTCCTCTTTGAAAGGACGATCTGCAAGTGGTGGTGGGGGGAGGTTTCCTGCACTTCGCCAGCAGCATCTTCTCACAGGGCTTCTTCCGATGTCCCAAGTGTATGGATTTTAATGCCTACAGGAGGTCGCTTCTCACCCGCCTATTCACATTGAAGGCTCGAAATTTTTGCAAACCACTTGAAAATATGGAGGGGGATATTCCTGCCTCTCCCCTGTTCTGAAGGTCAGCACAGATGGAGAACAGGATAAGAGATGAATTCCCCCCTCCCCATTTTCAAGAGGTTTGCAAAAACGCCATATTCCAAGCCTTCACATTATCCAGGATTGCAGGATTGAAGGCATGCAGGAGGGAGGATTTTGTCTCTTATCCTGTTTTCAGTCTGTGCTGACCTTCAGAACGGGAGAGGCAGGAATATCTCCCTCCATATTTTCAAGCGGTTTGCAAAAACGTCCCATTTCAAGACTCCTCATATTCCAGGATTGCAGGATTGAAGGCTCAGAATGAGGTGTTTTTGCAAACAGCTTTAAAATGTGGAGGGGAGATTTTCAGAACAGACTCAGAACAGGATAAGAGGCAACACCCCTCCCCCCTTTTCCTGACAATTGTTCTTTGTTTGGGATCTCAGTGCAGATGCACATCCCCCAAATGCTCTATCTGAAGCCTTCTCTGCATCTCTGTGAGCCTTCAGTGTGAATATGCAGGTGAGAAGCTACCAAGGAAAGGATGGTGTGTATGTCTGTGTGAGAAAGAGATTCCCTTACACACACACCTCCCAAAGCAGCCATATCCCTCCACTAACCTGCTTTCCTGCTCCATTCTCGACTGCCATGTGCAGGGCAAGAAAAGTAGTTTGTGGGACTACTTCCAACTTTGTGAGATTTATTTATTTTTTGTGAGAACTTGGAAGGTATTTTCTGGTATTTTTCTTTTTTTTACCATAGGTACACAGTCTACTTTTCTTGTCCTACACGTGGACCGGAGAATGGAGCTGGAAAACAAGTTAGTGAAGGGATGTGGCTGTCTTGGAGGGGGAGGGAGTTTGTGTGTGTGTGTGTGTGTGTGTTCGTTCGTTCGTTTTGCCAGGAAGAGCCTCCCCCACCCCCCCGAGGCCAGAGCACTACAGTTAGCTATTCCGCGGCCAGCAAGCAGAGCAGGTGAAGGCCAGGATACAAGGAGAACTTGGGTCATTGTGACCGCAGGCAAGCAGATGGTGGGATGGAGAGGGTGGGGCTGGTGGGTTTGCTGCTTCCTGCACCTGAAAAATAATAATCCCTCCCCTGGATATAAAGCTGGGTATCTCCAATGCATTATTGAATGCTGAATTGACAGTTTCATGTAGGAATTAAATGAGAAAGGGGAGAATGACAAACTGTGAGACACTCTCTCACAGAATCCAGAACTCTCTTGAACTTGTGTAGTTGGAGTCCTATTACAAACAAAACAACTTTATTCACCAGAAAACTGCACCCCTGCAGATGATTCTGTGTCCCAAACACCCCTCCCCCCAACAAGGGAAGAGAAATGTTTGTGATACACTAGGGCAGCCGTTCCCTAAAGTTAGAATAACTTTAGGGTAGAATATTCCGTAGTAGAATTCAACATTATGAAATAAAGCATTATGGTAAATTCAGTGTGGAACATTTATTGTTAAACAGGTTGAATTTTCCTTAGTTTTTCCATTTCATTCTGCCTCTACATTGAATGCTACTATTTATCCCTTCTCTTTTATAATTAAGGCGAATGCTGTACTTCTTCCTTGAATTGTCAAGTTTGCTCATTGTATGAGGAAAGGGAAACAAATTACAGGTAGTCCTCAACTTACAGCAGTTCATTTAGCGGCCGTTCTAGGTTATAGCAGCACTGAAAAAAGTGATTTAGATCCATTTTTCACACTTATGATCACTCCCATGGACACACAATCAAAATTCAGATGCTTGGCAACTGGCTCATATTTATGACGGTTGCAGTGTCCCAGGGCCATGTGATCACTTTTTGTAACTTTCTGACAAGCAAAGTCAAGGGTGAAGCCAGATTCGCTTAACAGCTGTATTACCAGCATAACAACTGCAGTGATTCACTTAACAACCGTGGCAAGAAAAACTATGAAACAAAACTCACTTAATGGATGTCTCACTTAGCAACAGAAATGTTGGGCTCAATTGATCGTAAGTCGAGGGACTACCTGTAATTAACATCCGGTTTGTCACCAACTTTGAATTGAAGTTGCCGGAATGGCTGTTTTTAGATATACAGAAATGTATTAGATATTAGGATAATATGTGAGGCACATTTATAAATATTGCTTTGGAACCTTTCCAGCTGTCCAGCTTTCCAGCTGTCAACATAATCAGAAAGCAAACATAACTCTGGTAATGTGTACTAGCATTGTGATTAGGCAACTACGGTGCACCCTGCAGGACGAGGCTGAAACTGTGGAGCTATCTACCAGCTTTGGAACTCACACAGCAATAATCAAACTAAATATAGACAAGAGGAAAGAGCAGCAGCTAAATCTCTTTTTTTTAAAAATCAGCCAGCAACAAATCTCAAATGTACTTTCATATAGCTCCAAGTGCAGTTTTAGAATAAGACTAATCACAGTGTTTCCAGGGAAGGCTTATCTCAGAACTATGCCCATATTATTGTGATCTCGTCAGTCCAAATTATCAATATTACACTATACAGCTTTTCAGTGAAGCCCTGCCTTCTTAAAAAAATAATAATACATAATATTTTGATAAAAAGAAAAAAAAACATTTAAGACAGATATTTCTCTTATATAGCAGGGCTATATAGGCTATATAGGGGACAATGCCAGAAAAGCACTAGGACGGAGTTTTCCAGGATGTTTATCAAACTTTCTCATATAAAACACACTAATTTTGTCCTTTTGTCATTAGAGGTTTGGTTTCATATCAAATATGAGCGGACTTGTTTTAGTAGAAATTAAAATACAAAAATTTGGTCACAGCTGAAACTAAAGTGGAATTGGTAATATTTTACTAACATTTTTTAGTAAACGTTTTAGTTGTAATGGGAAAAGGTAATGCAAAATAAAAAAGACAAAGGTGCAAAAATGAAAAGAAAAGGAACTCTAAGAAAGCAACTTCCCATCCTCATCATAAGTATAAACAATTTCATAATCCCTTCACCTTTTTTTAATTACCAAACATAAATCTCTTTATCCCATAACTCATCTGTTAACTTTAGGAAAATCCAATAAGTAATATCTCCTCCAATTTAGGTGTCAGCAAAAAATCCAAACAGAGTCTAAAATAATATTAACATATATAAAACTCAATATTCTATATCTCAATTTTTTGCTGCAAGCAAAACTACATTTGAAAGGCATAAAATGTCTTTTAAAGCCCTCCGGAGCTCTGTTTTCGCTGGCAGAGCACTGCAGGAGCCATCGCAGCTGAAAATGGAGTCTGGGAGGGGTGCCCCCAACTCAAGTGACATTGAGCTGGCCACGTCCACCTCGGCCATGCCCAACTGGCCCCCAAGGTCAAACACAATCCTGATGTGGCCCTCAATGAAATCGAGTTTGACACCTCTGCACTAGACTCAACAATTAAGAAGCAAGCAATACCCCAATTGTGGAACTGTCAAACAAGCTAACAATAAACAAAAATAAGTAAGGGCAGACCCTATTGCCTCTTCGCACTGATGTTGTTACCTAGTTTGGCAATGAAACAGCTGCAAGAAAACCAAGCTCAAAGAACACCAAGGAACCCACATACCCCATTCAAATAAACATTCCATATCTCAACTCTTTAATGATAAAGAAACCACATTTAGCAAAACATACAGTAACCTCAATCCCCTTTAATGAGATGCTTGTTTGCTTCCTCCAAAGAAGGAGAAAATGTGCCGCTTGAAGTTTGTTGGGGACATTGTCTATTCATAGTTGATCATTTAAACATCAGAGAGCAGCTTCTACGTAATTTACAACCTGTCTTTTCCATTTTCCTCAAGCAGCTGTTTTCTGAAAAGGGGATGCCCTCTCACATTGCACCTGGATATGATTTACTCTTTGTTAATCTAGTGAAATGTGACAGGCTCACCCAATCTTTCTAAAAGTATTATTTCCAAGAGCCGTTTTACCGCTTCTCTGCAAATAAGATGAAATAAACTATACTGACAGTAGAACTTACTCAAATATATTCTCAGAGACTATTGTAATTCATTGTCCTGCAGAGCATTTTGTTTTTGAGGACTAATAAAAAGATTATTAAATAAAGGCATGTCTGTTAACATGCCAAACACGAAGTTACCATGTGGTGATGAGCTCCTATTGTGGTTACAACGAATCAATAGACTTCGACCAGCCAAGGCCTATTCAAACATTTATTCCTTGCCTAATGTAGTATTTATGGCTTGTTCCAAATTCTACAAACGTATGTTTTTGACATAAGGCCTCATTCTGAAATTACCGTAGTTTGCCACCAAATGCTTTGACTCTCTCAAGCAGCTCTCTCCCTACAGCTACAGAAATTGCTTTAAAATAATAATGCAAGAATGTTGAAATCATGATGATCCATATCAACTCCTATCTATTAGGATATTAATTTATTGGTAGTTCTAATTCTGAAGATTAAAATTTCCTGAAAAATTAATTATAGTGTGCAGCCTGAAAGCTAAAGAACCAAAAGTTTTAAAGCAAACTAAATTATTAAAAAGTTTTAAGGCAAAGTAGATGATAGTAACCAAGAATGTTATTTTCATCATTTTTATCGCCAAAGGATATTAGCATTATGCTTAATACAAAAAGGGAAATCAATATAATGTCTCATAAAGAGACGTGCATAGTAGCCTTTTAGCAGGATATTACTTTTCTGATAAATTTTGTAGATACATTTCTTATTAAAATGATGAATACAAAGCTGATAGGCTTTGATTAATGAAAAATCTTGTAATTCCTAATGTCTAGTCAAATTTTGTGGAAATTAAATCTATCTAATTTTCCTTGGCTATTAAAACAATTATCCTTGTTTTCTTGTATTAATCATTTGAGCCTTTGCCAAGCTAAAGGTAAAGGTAAAGGTAAAGGTAAAGGTTTCCCCTCACGTGTGCTGGTTGTTTCCAGCTCTAGGGGGCGTTACTCATCTCCATTTCTAAGCCAAGGAGCCTACGCTGTCCGAAGACGTCTCCGTGGTCATGTGGCGGGCATGATTAAACATGTTACTTTCCCAGCAAAGTGGTCCCTATTTTTATTTTTCTACTTTCATTTTTATGTGCTTTTGAACTGCTAGGGTGGCAGAAGCTGGGACAAGTAACGGGAACTCATTCCGTTACGCGGTGCTAGGGATTCGAACCACTGAATTGCCGACCTTCTGATCAACAAGCTCAGTGTCTTAGCCACTGAACCACCCTTTTTGCCAAGCTAACCACCTTCAAAGTTGTGGACCCATCTCAAGTCAAAATGTCTGAGATTATGAGATACATTGTTTGATAAATTTGGAAAACATTGGGTTTTTTTGTTAAGCCAATATAGAAATATGTCTTTTATGGCAGATTGGCCTCATGGGAATATGCCCTACTCTTTCAAGCATTTTGTTCTGCGAATAAGAAAAAGAGTTAGATGTCAACTTCAAAGAGTACAGTATTGTACTCTTTATACTCACTGAAATACAGAACACTCAGTATTTCAGTGCTTTGGAATATGTATCAGTACAGTGCAGTAGACTTTCTCTAAGCAACACATGTAAGTGAATGTCCTCATTTTAGGCAATTATTTTTTAACCTAAAAATGCTAAAAACAGAAATGTTCAAAAAAAATCTCTCAGTTGCAGCAGATTAGAAAAGAAGGAATGAATGGATGTGTTTATAGATTTACTGAATATGCTGATGATAACAATTTATATACCTCTTTGAATGCACTCTATGGTCAAATATTTATTAATTTAAAAAGATCTATGCATTGTAGTATTCTGCATTATTAGTATGTTTAGCATATTTAGAAGTTCTATTTGATTTTTTTCTTCTTCTATTCAGATCATGTCTGATTCCTGGGCAAGTCCCTGCATTTTTCTTGGCAAGGTTTTTCAGAACTGCTATTGCCTCCTTCCTAGAGCTGAAAGAAAGTGACTAGCACAAGATAACCCAGCTGGCTTTGCGCTTAAGATGGGACTAGAACTCATAGCCTCCTGGTTCCTACCTTTATGCCTTAACCATCACACCCAACCACCTCTCTTGTTCAAATTACCTCATTTTATCATGTATGGAAATGTAATTTAACAAAATATATATCAATAAATAAAAGTTACTTTATGATGACATTCTGGTTACTGATTGAAAATAGTTCAGCAGAAATCAGTACTGCTTACTAAAATAAGTTATTGGTATTTTATATTTTTTAAGAAAATGTATATGTATATATTTCAGGTTTGGGATGCTGTGGACGAAGGACGCTGTTTGAAATCATACTTTATCCATACCGGTGCTGTCCGAGCTATTCAGTGGTCTCCCTGTGGAAGAACTGCACTGAGTGGAGGATTTGATTTTATGCTTCATTTAACAGATATTGAAACAGGTACGAACACCCTTAACACTCCGGCATTAAAATGTGGATAATATATTTTAAAAAATACCAAATACTTAATAGTATATGGGGGTTGGAAACAGAACACCATCTTCTTACTAACTGGAATGTTCTGCTAATTAAAAAAAAAACCCAATTGTAATTTTGGTAAGGTAATTTGGAAAAAGTCATCTTCTGTAGGATAAATTATTGTTAAAATCTTTTTACCAGTAGGGAGTTTTTATTTACTGTTTTTTATTTTATTTTGCTGTGAGGTACATACCAAAATAAAAACAGTCCCAAACTGAAATTCCAGGCAGCTTTTCTGCTGAACACTTTCTGCAAAGGAGGCTTGATCAGGAAATAAGAAGGAATGATATAAGAGGGTATATGAAGATTTCCCTCCCCAGCTGAGAGTCAGTCAAACATGGCATTTCACATCATTCCATCATTCTCAGGGAGAGGATCAGGGAACCATGGGGCTTGGTTCACAAAGTTTCTTCCCCAGCAGGGAGTTTTTGATGTGAATAAGCATTTTGTTATGTGAAACGGTTTTATACATTGTAGCTGCAACATATTTAAGAAGTTATGATTCTGGTTTAAAGGTAAGAAGTTAAGATGTTCAGTCTACAGTCAGCTCTTCCTTTTCTCTGGGAAAACCACAAGACTGCTGGCTGTTCTGTTGTAATGGTTATAGCAGTGTTTTTCCACCTTGGTGACCTTAAGATGGCTGGACTTCCTCTCCCTCACATCCTAATATTGAAAAACACTATGGTAGAGGCTTATAGAGATAATGGAAGAAAGAAAGGAACCAGAGTTTCCTTTCTCAATAATACACAAGCACACAATAGTTACAAACGCAAGGTAAACCACACCAAACTTGATTGCAGAAAATACGACTTCAGCAACAGAGTGGTCAATGCCTGGAATGTACTACCTGACTTTGTTGTTACATCCTCAAACCCCCATAACTCTAACCTTAAACTGTCTACTGTTGACCTCACCCCATTCCTAAGAGGTCAGTAGGGGTTTGCATAAGTGCACTAGAGTGCCTAACGTCCCTGTCCTACTGCCCATATTTATTTGTACCCATTTCCTGTGTTCTTATTCATGTTTATTCTTATTCCTGTTATCTTGTACATGAGTGACAAACAAACAAACAAGCAGAATGGGGGTAGGGAATAAAACACCAAAGTAACAAAGAAGAAAAATGTAACAATACTTGAAATACAAAGACATAAAGCATGAAGAATAGATTAAATACAGGTAATCCTTGACTTAACAACCAGAGAAGAGATGAGAGAAGCAGAGGAATCAAGATGCACAGTATATCAGTGGCAAGAAAGCCATGATAAAGCAGCATGAAGTGCGATGATTAGAAGACAACGGTGATAGAAGGAAAAGATTGGAGGATTTGGGACCTGTAAGGCAGATTGTAGCTCACATCAGATACCCCATTGGGCTGTACTTGTTCCACTTCAACCACATTGTGGTTAAGCAAGATATTAACACACACACACACCATCTCTATCATAATGCTTCGTTGTGTGTAAAACTCTTAAAGAACCCCAAAAAGCCTTTGTCCTAGATGTTGAGAGCAAGCAAGAAAATTAGATTTTGTGCTTCTTGTAACAGGTTCTCCTTTTAAATTCCACAGAGTGTTGTCCTTGAAGCTTTGGCTTTCAAAATCATGTTAAACGATTTTTTTTGTTGGTGTTTGACCAACCTTTTCAAAAATGTGCTGTTACATGTTGGATGACTCAATATTTAATTGCTACACCTGTGTGTATGTTTGTGTGTGGGCGTGCGTGCATGAATACACACAACACAAATATCATGATTAGTTTACTGTGGGACTCCCCATCCTCCTTTTCTTGTTTATCATTAACATGCATTTCTCACAAAGATGTCACTAATGCTTTCAGCAAAAACCAGCTTGTTACCAGAAATCAAACTGGGTGCATTCTCACTTGAAAAATATGAAGCCAGCTGTTCAGATTAGAACTTAATTACAGTTCACTCACCTGTCTTCATTATTCTCCATCAGCACAGAGCTTATTTCATTACTGATTAATTTCATTTAGATATATTTTAGTCACAGGTTTGTAGCTAATTTTTGTTCTAGAAAATACTTTTTCATACAGGTTAAGAGAAACTTTTTAAAAATAGGTTTGGAAGAAATCTGGTCTGATTTCTTTGGTGCAATTATTTAGGTAAATTAAAACTTTGTAAAACTTTATCACACACATACCTTCTGCTTTTTAAAGCCAGTTTTCACCACCCCAGCACTATATAAAAATACAGGTTGGTGATTTTTAAAATGCAACACCTCTTGTGATACCTGGTTGGAAAGGCTTATTTATGACCCTGTGTTGTATAGAAGGTATACCGTGTTTTTCTGAAAATCATGGCTGCTGCTGTGTTGCAATATTTTTGGGAGGGCTTTTAGCACATGCACCCAAAAGCCCGATTTGACGTATTATCTGGGGAGGTCTTATTTTCAGGGAAACAGGATAGCAGCCTAATTTTTCTACGTTTTGGGGAATTTATGAAGTTTCTGGTCAAATGGAGAATCTTTGTTCCTGTCCTAATTACTTAAGTTTTTAATTTTCAAGGAACTACAATCAATCTCTTTTTCTTTAATATCTTCCCAGTACTTGTCATGCTTAAAGCAGGAATGCGATTCTCAATGATCCAATAGAGATAATTGAGTCCCTGGAAGAGCAAATTGGCATTAGATGAAGTACAGATAGGTGATGGTTAAGGACAGGTGGATGCCTAAGGTAGCAGTGTTGACTCATAGGGCCACTTACCAGAACACATTTTGGAAGACATTTTGCTAAGTGTTTTTGAGGACAGGTTCTCATGATGTTGACTTTGTGTTATTCTCACCCCACTGCTGTAACAGTGATATTATTTTCCCCATGTGGACAATGTAGGACACCAGTTTGCTGCAAGAAAGACTGGATACTGTTGGTTTTCTATTTACTCTGGTCTATCACATTCTCGGGAGATCAGGAGCTCTATCATCCAAGGAATTGGTTTGTGTAGTTTGTGTGGGTGTTACTTGTGTGCTGTGGAGTACACAAAATAGAAGTGGATGAGATATAGTCAAGCGTACACCAATGTGGAATGGAAGTGGGAGAAGGAAGAGCTTTTTGCGTGACCACAGACAATTCTCAGGGGAAATTACCTTCAGGGGGGTAAAAGGAAAGTAAGGTCTAACAGTGCTGAAAGCCTTCTGACTCAAGAATTCTCTACTTTGAACTTCAACTCAGTTCTCCCAATCTCTTAAGATGGCTTTGGGGGATGGAGGTTGTTTGATAGAAATGTATCAGTCTTCTAGTACTCTGACAAAACTATTCCCAGGAAGATCAATAGTCCTGGTCAGAAGTACTGTAAATAATCAGACACTAAAGATAAATAATAACAGTTAAAACTTGAGCCATCAACCTCCTACCATATATTTAAGAGAACAATTGATTGCTGGTATTCCAATTGGTAGATGATTCTGCACAGAAGACAAAATATTGGCGGGAAGATCCTCCAACTGTCTTGAAACTACCCCGAATTAAGCATGGGAAGGGTAGCCACACTGTGCAGCCTCCTCTGTGAAAGATATGAAAGGTGAGATTCAGTGTTGATATAGCCCAACTTAAGAATTAAGGAGAAAGCTCATTAGTGTGACCACGGGGAATGGCCAATAGAAATACAGAGTTGAAAAGAGTTACCATCAAATCAAATCTCTCCTTAGTGTAAGAATCCAATTATCCCTTGTAGATGGCTCTCAGGACTTCATATTAACACATCCAGAGGAGAGAAATTGCCAGTGCTCTCCAGTGATTGATCTCTTACCCAATTGTTCTTACTTTTAGAAAGTGCTCTTAATGTTCAATGAAAACCTATTCTGCCATAATTGAAAACCATTATTTCATGTCTTGCACTTTGAGGCAGCAGAGACAGACACACACCTTATGATATTATTCTGAGTACTTCAAGAGTGCTGTCACATTTCTCCTCAGTTGTTCCTCTCAAAGATGTACAAACCAAGCTCCTTTGTCTAGCCTCCCTTCTCGTAAGTGCACAAAGTTAGGAAGAGGCCATAGTCCAAAGCAGCTCTGCAATCCAAGAAGTCATGTAGTCCAACTCTCAATTAGTCTAATCAGTATTGCACAATGAGAATCAGTTGATAGTGCTTGGGCAGGCTGCCGTCAGAGGCCTCATGATTCACAGAGGTTAGGTGGCATGCTTTCTTCCATGGCTTTTTAATCTGAACAATTAGTGTTTTCATGCTAGTCATTTATGGAGGAGACATGGCTAAACTATTAATGTAGTTCTAAGTTAGTTGATAGGAAAATAGACACAAAAGAAACACATACACAATGACACAAATATAGAAATGTTGCAATAACAACAGTATTGATACAGTGCAGAGGTGGGTTGCCAATTCTTTTGCTACTGGGTTGGGCCCATGGGTGTGCGACATTTCTGTGCATGCGCCGAAGCATTCGGGCAGGTGGACAGAGCCTCCTGCCGCTGCTAGTACCGGTTTGGCCAATCTGGGCCAAACCAGGAGTAATCTACCTCTGAAACAGTCTCACAAGATAGTCACTGGTCTAGGACTATACTCCTATGCAAAATTACTTTGGGTTAAGCTCCACTGAATGCATTCTTGCTTATTTCTGGCTGCTTATGCTGACTTTGAAAATTATCATGAGCCAAAGATCTTCAGCTTTAAATTAGAAATGCAAATATTATTAATTAGAGCATCTTTTGTTTACAAAATCAACTCCATCAAAGAAAATACAAACAATTTATGATTGGTTACTTAGTGATCATTCAAAGTTATAACCAATCTGAAAAATGGGACTTAAAATTGAGATTTGATATTTTGATGCTCCTGTGACCGAACTTCATGCCCTCAACATGGCCACATTTACAATCATTTGCAGCATCCCACCATCCTACAGTTGCTATGCTTTATGCTTACTTCTGCTTTTCAGCAAAACTGCACCCATATCAAAGAACCATTCCATAATGATTGTGACGTTTCCTTAACAACTGTGGGGTTTGTTTAATTACTGCCACCAAAAAAGAGCATAGAATTAGATTCACATGACTGACCTGTTTTATAACTGTTATGACATATGACCACACATGCTTGTGTGACCTTTTTTGCTCCTCTTATTCAGAAGCTCAAAGCTTTCTGGTTTTTTCTAGAAAAAACTTTCTAGACTTTTCCCTTTCTAGTTTTTCTTACAACTCCCTCGGGAGAGAGTTTGGCCTATGAGAACGTGGTTGGCCCGGAGTCATCCAATGAGTTTTGGTGGTTGAGATTTAATTAGGATCTGAGCTTTTTCACTTGTAGTTTGCAGTTTAACTATACTTGCTTTCCCTGCTTCTATTGTTTATCCTAGTAGTCCTGCAGAATACGCAGTCTTCTATTTTGCACTTCATCACCTTTTTTAGATTAGATTCTTAGCCACACTGCATTCGCCCATAGAGATGGATGATCACCCCAAAGGACCCAGGGCGGCGCACAGGCATCATTAAAAAACATACACAGTACAAAATCCAAAATTTTAAAAACTAAATAAATAAATAAATAAAACTAATTAAATAATAAAGAAATATTATTTCTTCTTCTTCCTTACCGCCGGTGGGCGGAGCCATGCCCCCTCCCGTTCCCATAACTTCGTCCTCCAGGGTTGAGGCGTGTTTTTTAAGAACGGCCTCCGCTTCTTCTACTGTTTTAATTCTGGCTCTGGCTCCCTCCCAGAACACCAACATTCCCTCTGGCATTAACCATTTGAACCACACCCCTTTTTTATATAATTTTTTTGATAAGAAGGAATATTTCCTTCTTATTTCTCGAATTTTTTTAGGGATCTGTTTCAATATGGCAATTTCTTTTTGTTGATATATCAAAGGCCCTACCCTCTGCGCTCTCAGAATCTCATCCCTTGTTGACCTCTTTACAAATTTAATATGAATCTCTCTGGGTACATCATTTATTCTGGCATATGCTGAATTAATTCTATAAATCAGGTCTATATCCCCCCAGATATGTTCTTTATACTTTTTGGTATATTCTGCTAAAATCATGCTCATTAAATCTTTTAAATTTTCAGAGTCTGACTCTGGGACGTTTTGAAACCTTAAGAAAAAAGACATTTTTTCAAAATCCATTCTTGACATATGACCAGTAATATCTGTAATATCTTTCTGAAGTTCCCTCATCTCTTCCCTCATCTCAACTGCCCCTCCCTCCAACCCATCAATTTTTTGTTTGTTTTCTGTTATAGCCCTTTGTGCCTCCAGTAATTCCAATCTTGTGCTTATATTGTCTTTCCGGATCTCTCTTATTTCCTTTATTATGCTTTGCAGCATCTCTTCTATTGTTGGTGGGGTGTCCTCTCCTGATGTTTCTTTCGGCAGCATTGTAGAAATTTTTGCCTGCTTTAAGGATGGACTAGCCTTTGTAGAGGGTGGGGCGGAAAGTGATTTCCCCAACGGAGGCTTTCTCGCTGCCATTGTTAAAATTTTAAGTTCTTGTGGCAAAAGATGGCGTCGATGGGCAGGCAGTCAGTGAAGAGAGAAGGAAAAGTCTGTTTCAAAGTTCAAAATTTTGTACTGTGTAAAATCCAGAGAAACAATTGTATCATCCATCCATCAAGAAAAAAAAAGTAAAAAGGCTCGCTATGAGAGAAACACTGAGAGACGCTTGGGTGGCTTTGATCTTGTAAAAATGAAGGAATGTTCTCAAGTCAAAGAATGTTTACTGCTGGAAACAAAGAAGTGCCATTTTTCCGCCCTGTTACAGGGCCTCCAGGGAGGCCAGGGGGGGCTGTTTTCGCCTCCCCCCCCAGGCTCCTATAAAGCCTCTGGAGCCTGGGGAAGGCGAAAAAAGCATGTAAAAAATGGGGGAGGGGGTGCCTGTTATGCACGATGCTTACTGGGGGGGGCGCTTTGCATTAT
Organism: Rhabdophis nuchalis; assembly: GCA_039707465.1. NCBI lineage: Eukaryota > Metazoa > Chordata > Lepidosauria > Squamata > Natricidae > Rhabdophis > Rhabdophis nuchalis. The sequence continues at coordinate 58,367,887 of CM077643.1, read as the reverse complement.
GAGTGTGGCATGCTGGTGCACGACCCCCCTGTGCTCCCTCCCCCTTATGCCACATGAGCCTAAAAAGGTTTCCCTTTCACTGCTTTACAGGATCTTTTTTAACTGCTTGGGCAGCCCTGGTTAATAAAGACAATAGCAGTCTTATACCTCTGGAGGGCACCAAAAGGGAATATCTGCTCAGGCCAATACTAACTTTTTGTTCTGCATTTTGCATCATGATGATAGAAAACAATAATGGCAAACGAACCCAATTCAATGCTAAACAGCTTATTATGTGAAACAGTTCTTTTTCTGAGATAACTGGCCAGTGCTTGATTATTATTTTGCATAAAGCTTAGGGGTTTTTGTGTGTGCCTAGGAATATTATATTAATCTTATGGTGTCATTTTGTAGTGGTATTAGATATTAAAACATAGTCACATCTAAGATCTCTATTTTGTGTTTAAATCTGAAATTTATATGTTATAGCATTTACATAACAGTGAACATTTTAATTAAACTGCCAGCACTTTGTCACAAATAAAACAATACAGCTGCACCTGCAGATTGCTGGGTGGGGTGAAGATAATCATGTTATTTGTATGCCTTGAGTGCAGTATGGTCCATTAGCAAACTGAAATGCCACTCTGGTATGATTTAAAGCACTTCATTTGATGGATGGAAAGTTGCCAAACACCACAGTTACTTTAATGTTCATGAATTAAATATAATTTAAATTCTTGTCTCCATAAATACATTGGTCTAGTTTTCATGGGAAAATTAGGTTATTTAAAACTAGTCTGCTTGATTTTGCATTTTTTCCTTCATCGTCATTCAGGTGTCATCTGAAATTGGAAGATGTAAATATTGAAATGTGTAAAATTTATATTATGTTAGCCAAAAATTAGAACACCCCTTCCCCTCCCCAATTGTAATTCTTTGGCTTCTGAGTGGATACTAAGTAAGCTGATGGAGTACCAAAGAAGTAGAACAAAAAAATTGGACTTAATATATACATTTGAATTTAAGGCTACCACTGAAAGAGCATTTTGAAAAGTATAACTAAGTAATAGCTTTTCTTTGAGAAGAATGACTGTCAGGGAGGAAATAGATAGTTTATAGAAGATAAGCCAGTTTGGAGAACTCAAGAACGAGTTAGCCTTCCTGCTTCCTTACCTCTGACTTGAATGGAATGCAACCTAATCACCAGGTAAACCTGATTTCTTGAATTCAAGTGTTGACATCTAGCTAGGATCAAAATAATGTAGGCATTACAAGCAAACAATTAAACCACACTTTTAGATTTTCAGTACGTAAACTGAGGAGAGCTGTAATAGTTGTTCAATGTACCCTCATCTAAAAGAAATATATATATATTAATTGGCAATTAGAATTTAAAGTTCACTTGAGAAGCTAGATGTTTTAATAATGTAAATCTATTGACTTTGTACAGAAAACATATGTAATTGCCAGGATAGTGAACAAGTGAGGCAGCTAATAATCCACAAAGCAAATCACTAGTCAACAGTATAATAATGTGGCTATTTATTTTATTTTATATTGCTATGGTAACTCTGCCCTACAAACAGCTTAGTATTTCTTAATCATGGCATGTTTAAAATGTGTGGATTCCCACTCCCAGAATTCTCCAGCAAGAATTAGAGAATTTTTACAAATTAAAATGATGGATGGCTACTATCCACTACTTCATGTGGATAGTAATAATCAACAGTCCATTAAAAAAAAGACAAAAATAAGTTCTCTTGATAGGAGTAACTTCACAGGTTTCATCTTCTGGTAAATGGACGATATATGACTAGGAATGCCCAACATGACAGCCGTGTTTATGAAACTACTAATAACATGGTTTCCAAATGCCAAACGTATTGAAGACCAGAAATAGATTGGGGATTTCAACATTTTTGTCAATAACATTCTATGTACTTAGGTCATGGTAGGGCCACAGATGTCATTGTCAACATAGTTTTTTCGAGTGCTAATCTGCTTGACCAAGAAGCACTGAATAATAGATTGGCAATATTTATAATTAACCTGATCGCTCTGCAGGCATCGTATTGCATCTATCTCAAGGAGGCTGATGTGAAAAAAACATACCATTGCTTGCCTTCCTTGAACGGGATATGAGATACCATCTCTGTGTTCCTAGTGACTGACTATAAATAAATATGTCTCTGGGTCTGTTTTTATATCTTTATTGCTTTATAGCTTAAGATGATCCAATCCTTTTCTGTACTTTTTCTGTAACATCATTTTGCCAATTCTACAATGTCACCTTTTATTCTGAGGAAAGTAGAAAAGGAACTAAGTTGAAGATAGAATGTTTTAAGTTGAAAGAGAACTCAAAGGAAATTGCAGTAAACTTTAGGGACAAAAGGATGCTGCTGTTAACAAGACAGAAGGGAATAGCTAAAGTATTCTAGGACATTAGCTATCATTTTTTTAAAAAAATATCATTTTAATTTCATGTTGCCTATAATAGAATAGGCAAATGTTTGCTTGCAAATCATACTATTGCTTTATTCAAAAATTTGAGACGCATTAAGTTCTTGTAAGTTTTTATCATTCTTTTTCTTAGAGTAGAGTGAGGAGACTGCGGAGACTTTAGGGTTGAGTATGTGGCAGGCCGCACGGCCATACCACATACACAACCTGGAGAGCTCCGCGATATCCCCTGTGTTTGAGCAATTCCTCGCTAATATTGTTGAATAAACAACTCCATGTATGGTAGTATTAGCAAAATATATGTATCTCATTATATACGTAGCAGCATATGATTGGATTAGGATGTATACGCAAGCACTCCTTTGTCTTATACCAATAAAAGGAATGTGACCGTTTCGTACGGCGCGCTTCCATCCCGAGAGACCTCCGTGTGTGTGTCTTTCCTAATTGGCTTCCATGGAAGGCCCACCAGTGTCCAGACGGTCCTGACCGCAACATCAGAGGATGTTATACAAACGGAAAAAATTAAAAGCAATTTTCATTGAAAAAAATAGATAAGACAGTCTTCTGACTTACAATTGTCAGGTGAGTTGCTCCCAATTTTATGACCCTTTTTGCCACAGTTATTAAGCAAATCACTGCAGTTGGTAAGTGAATCATGCAGTTGTTAAGCAAATCTGGTTTTCCCATTGGCTTTGCTTTTCAGAAGCCAACTGGGAAAGTTACAAATGATAATTAGATCAGGGGTCCCCAATCCCCGGGCCGCGGACCGGTGCCGGTCCGTGGCTGGATGGGAGCCGGGCCGCAAGGCTAGAGAGGAGGAGGAGGGAGGAGGAGCCAGCCCCCTGAGCACAGCGCGCGGGAGAACGCAGGCGCGGCTGTTCGCGCCGTTGGAGTGTGCCTCTTCCTCCACCCTCGTCGACGGAAGGATTCCTGGACGCCGCCGGACCGGCCACCGATTCCCTCCCCTGCTGGCATGCCGGCCACTCATTTTCTTCCAGGGACTGCGGAGGCTCTGCGGGCTGGGGAGGGAACTGGCGGGTTGCTCCGGCGGCGCACAGGAGTCCCTCCGTCGACGAGGGTGGAGGAAGAGCCCCCACCATCCTCCTGCGTTCTCCCGTGCGCTCTGCCCAATGGGCTGGCCCCCTCCCTCCTCCTCCTCTCCAGCCCGGCACCTATCCAGCCACGGAGCCTGAACGAGCGAACGAGCGACCAAGCGTGGCAGGCGGGATGAGGAGGCTGGGGGCGGGGGGACGGGACGACGACAGACACACATAGAGAGACAGAGGGAGGGAGGGAGAGAAAGATAGACAGACACAGAAGGAGTGATTGAATGAATGCAAGACAGACACACGCACACACACACACACAGAGTGACAGAAATGGGCGGATGAAGGAGAGACACAAAGAGAGAGAGAAAGAAAAAAGTGGGAGAGAGAAAGACAGACAGAGAGAAAGAGACAGAAAGGAAAGAAAGACAGGAAAAGATACAGAAAGAGGGAAAGAGAAAGAAATAGAGAAAGGGAAAGAGAGAAAGAAAGAAATAGCGAGAGAGAAAAAGAGAGACAGAGACAAAGAAAGAGAAAGAAAGAGAGAGAGAGAGAGAAAGAAAGAACTTATGACCGCAGTTGAGGCCAAAAGTTTGGTTGCTGAACAAGATCATTGTTCAGTGAGTTTCACATTTTCAAAGTTGGCCACGCCCACCCAGTCACATGACTGCTGAGCCCCTCAGCCGGTCCGCAGAATTTTCTTTAAAATGAAACCGGTCCCTGGTGAAAAAAAGGTTGGGGACCCCTGAATTAGATGACCCCAGGACACTGCAACTGATATAAATGCAAGCCAGTTGCCAAGTGCCCAAATTTTCATCATGTAACCATGGGGATGCTACAACAGTTGTAAGTGTGAAAACTGCTCATAAGCCTCCTTTTTTCAGAACTCTTGTAACTTTGTACAATCACTCAATGAATGATTGTATGTCGAGGATTAGCTGTATGTCATAAACCAATACTGTAAAGTAGAGGTTTCTTTGAATTAAAACAATGTTCATTTTAGGAAATTGTAAAGGCAATATGATTCTGGAGTAAATTTCAGGAGAAAGAGATATATTTTCTGTGTTGTTTTAGACAACATGAGAGATCCTGGATAAAATGGCCCATAATAGCAAAACTTACTGTGATGGATATTGAAGGGTGTTTTTTCTATGGCAGCCAATAAAGCTTTCTGGCAGTACTCTTAATGCTTTTTGCCATTTTATCTTTCTGTATCTTCTTTGAACACGGAAACAAAAATTAGAATGAAAAGAATTGGCATCTTTCCTTTGCATTTTCCCTTTGGGTGCTGTTACACAATGACTTTAGAGGCAGTAGACAATAGGAATAGAAACTCTTCCTTTGAAGGCATTATCTGTGGTTCTGTTTTGAGATTGCTTCGGGCCACAACAGCTTTTGAACTTTTATTATAATCCCTGCAAAATATTTTCTGTCCTTAGCAATGCAAGTTTGAAAAAATTCAGCTGTTGCCGTATCACAGAATTGCCTAAAATCAAAAGTTCTTAGGAGAAACCATTTTCTCCTTCACTAGATGTCACAGGAAGATCAGTAGCTTATCTAAATCTCTTCCCCGGCTATATTAAACATGTGGCATTTAATTACTGAGGATAAATTTCCTGATCCTCAGTCTTCCATTAATTAGTGTTGTCCCTGAGCATCCTCAGTCATTGAAAACTTAGTGATATTGACTGGCAAGTATTCCATATTTTCAAGTTGAAGTCTTGACAGTTAAATTTTTTAGGTAATTAATTTGTGGGTGATTAGGACAATATAGGTAACTAGAAAAAGGAAACTAAAGCTTTTCAGATGGATATAAAGTCAAAATTGAATTCTCTTCTTATAATTTAGGCTTTGCCTTTATCTGTTGTCTCATCTTTTTCCATGTATTGTACTTCTTGCAGAAATATTTTATTTTATTTACATTACAATATTGAAATCTTCTGGATCATACTGTATATATTTCCAGCTTAACTTTCTTGCCACAAAGGGCATGATTTCGCAGTAATTTGCACTTCAGATCAGACCAAATTCCATACATTATTTTGAATGCATGCATTTGGAGAAGATTTGGGTATTAATTTCCTGTACTCCAATTCAGCTGAGCTGGACCAATAGCTTATTAGTGTACTGTTCTGCAGCAAATGCTTTTTGGAGGTTCACCAACAAGAGATGAGGTCAATCACATCTCCCACTAAGGTTCTGTAGCCATTGGTATTTAGAGACAAGCCTATCTCGATAATATTATTTGCCACAAATTTAATTAATGGTATTGTAAGTATTTTTTGTCTCTGATTAGAATTTCTCTTGGTTGTACAGGAAGATTTAATTTTGTGATAGAGTATCCAATGAAGTTGGAAATATGTTTGAGATCTTAAAAATAGATATAATGACTATTTTTGATAGAAAAAATAGCCTTTAGCAGTGGGGTAGAGTAAACTAAGGGTGGCAAAGATGGAGCCACAATATGAGAGTGAGCAAGAAATGTGGATGGAGGTTAGGAATATTTTTTTAAATGGTAATATGCAAATTTTAGGAATTACATTACTTTTCAACAAGGTAGGAAAAATTGTTAATATTTAGCAGTCATGGTCAGACTTGCCCACGGTTGAGCTAAAGTTGTGTAAGATTAATTAGAGGACAGCTAACCAAGACTCTCATTGAATGAAAGAAATTAATGAAAACATATCTAAAATAGACAGGTTGAATATTGTGGAGTAGCTGGTTTCTGTTGCTAAAACAACAGGGATCTTGGCAAGAACTTACCATACCCAGGAGGAAATGACTTATAGCAGCGATGGCGAACCTTTTTAGGCTCACGTGCCATAAGGGGGGGAGCGCAAGGGGGTCATGCACCAGCGTGCCGCACCCATAATACAATGCGCCTCCCCCAGTGTGCATGCATGCATGACATGTGCTCCCTCCCATTTTTTACATGCGTTTTTCGCACTCCCCAGGCTCCAAAGGCTTTATAGGAGCCTGGTGAGGGGGTGAAAACAGCCCATCCCTGCCCTCCGGAGGCTTCAGGAGCTTCCCTCCAGAGGACTAAAAACAACACTACAAGCAAACTGGAAGATGGCTTTAAAAATGGCTGAATCAGCTGGCCATGATGCGCATGCGTGCTGGCCAACTGACAGGGCAATGCCTAGTGTGCCCTGCCAAGTGGCTCCACGTGCCACAGGTTTGCCATCACTGGCTTATAGTATATCCCTGGTTGAGCATTATAGTACTCAATCCAGTGAAAAACCACTGCTTTTTGCTCCAGAACATAGCTTTCCCAAGTGAGGACAATTATATTAAATTCCTGGCGCACAATAAAGGTGTAAAGGTTCTTGATACATTTGCACATGTTGGTGAGGAGGATCAAAAACACTGCAAAACTGTTTTCAAAATAAATAATCAGTTAATGTTAAATAGTAAGAACAGATAAAGATATTTATTTTGTTTTCAAAACTTACTCATAACTGGAGTCTAAAATCTGTTTTGATAATGAACAAGGATTAAGTGTTTATACCAGATGTAATTATTGAGAATAAAAACGTGTGATCTTGTGAGAGCACCTTGAATCACCAGGGAACAGTTTTATCATGTTATGAGGGAACAGGAGAAAGCATTACATCAAATTATTGTATATTGGGAAATGATTTCCAACTTAACCCTGTAAGCAGACTTTATAGAAAAATAAGATTTTGCTATAAACAAGACATCTATAACACATATTATTCATCATAATAGGAAAACAATGAAAATATTGTAAATGTATTTGCTTTCTCACTTTAAACTGCATATTAACACCATTAGTTTGATAAATATAATTGAACTGAGCAGAAGATAACATTCAAATCCACGTAGCTGAATTTCCCGGGGCATTAATTTACAGCTCTGGAAGGGTTGTTTACAAAGGCGATTGGTATTAAGCCACAGGATTCTGTAAAGATTACCACATACAATTAAATTTAGAAAAGAATGTATCCATGGGAACAGCCAATGCCTTACTTGAGAGTATATGCAAATCCTCATTCAATTTAAGAAAAAAAAAATCAGTGTCCTTCCCACACCATCTCTTAAATCAGCACAAAATAGATTTTAATCTATGAAGGTTTGCTGACAAATATATTGCATGTTTTATTGTTTTCTTAAAGACCCTAACAATCAGAGAAGTCCAGTGGTTTCATTTAATGAGATAGCGTCTGACTCTAATGGGAGACATTGCTGAAATGTTGTTCAGTAGTGTACATGATGCTTATTTGCATAATTTACCTTAGTTAATTGTCTCAATGTGCAACATTCCCTTGAACTGCAGTAACACAGTGGAAGACCGACTAAATCTATTTTCCACAGTACACTCATGTTGTTCTATTTGTGCAGGTTTCTGGTTGAAAAAGGAATGGAAATTCACAAGTTCCTTCAGAGCAGATTCATGTTTTAATAGACAACCCCCCCCCCCCATTTTTCTCTGTATTTTAGAATTATTCTGCATCTCCTTAATATCCTACTTACACAAACTTTAAGATTATTTTTGCTGCCTCATTTCTCCACCTCTGTCCTCCCCCCCCCCGTCAACAAATTCTAATACAATACAATAGTAGAGTTGGAAGGGACCTTGGAGATCTTCTAGTCCAACCCTCTGCCTAGGCAGGAAGCCCTATACCATTTCAGACAAATGGCTATCCAACATCCTCTTAAAGACTTCCAGTGTTGAGGCATTCATAATTTCTGGAGGCAAGCTGTTCCACTGACTAATTTTTCTAACTGTCAGGAAATTTCTCCTCAGTTCTAGGTTGCTTCTCTCCTTGATTACTTTCCACCCATTGCTTCTTGTTCTACCCTCAGGTGCCTTGGAGAATAGTTTGACTCCCTCTTCTTTGTGTCAACCCCTGAGAGATTGGAACACTGCTATCATGTCTCCCCTGGTCCTACTTTTTATTAAACTAGACATACCCAGTTCCTGTAACTGTTCTTCATATGTTTTAGTCTCCAGTCCCCTAATCATCTTTGTTGCTTTTCTCTGCAACTCTTTCTAGAGTCTCCACATCTTTTCTACATCGTGGTGACCAAAACTGAATGCAGTATTCCAAGTGTGGCCTTACCAAGGCATTATAAAGTGGTATTAACACTTCACGTGATCTTGATCCTATCCCTCTGTTTATGCAGCCTAGAACTGTGTTGGCTTTTTTGGCAGCTGCTGGCTCATATTTAAATGGTTGTCCACTAGGACTCCTAATTCCCTTTCACAGTTACTACTATTGAGCAAGGTACCACCTATACTGTACCTGTGCATATTGTTTTTCTTGCCTAAATATAGAGCCTTACTCTTTTCACCATTGAATTTCATTTGATTAGATAGTGCCCAATGTTCAAGTTTGTCAAGATCTTTCTGTATCTTAAGCCTATCTTCTGGAGTGTTGGCTATTCCTGCCAGCTTGGTGTCATCTGCAAATTTGATGAGTTCCCCATTTATTCCGTCATCCAAATCATTGATGAAGATATTTATTTATTTATTTATTTAAATTTATATCCCGCCCTTCTCCAAGAAGGACCCAGGGCGGCGCACAGGAAAATTTAAAAACATACAAAATACAATAAATATAATTTAAAAAACTATTAAATAACCTATCCTGCGCTAAAACCAAATTTAAAAAACCCAATTTAAAACTACCTAAAAGTCCCCATGGGAGGTTAGGCTAGGCCGGCTTGTTGAAACAAATATGTCTTAAGACATTGGCGGAAGAGGCGGAGGTCGGTGATGGTACGTAATTCAGGGGGTAGGTCATTCCAAAGGGCTGGGCCCGCCACAGAGAAGGCTCTTCCCCTGGGTGTTGCCAGTCGGCATTGTCCGGCCGACGGCACCCTGAGAAGGCCCTCTCTGTGGGAGCGTATCGGTCTAAGGGATGTATGGGGCAGGAGGCGGTCTCGCATATAACTAGGCCCCGAGCCATGGAGCGCTTTAAAGATAGTTGTCAAAACCTTGAAGCGCACTCGAAAAACCACAGGAAGCCAATGCAGCTCGCGCAGGATCGGTGTTATGTGGGAGCATCTAGTGGCTCCCATAATCACCCGCGCGGCTGCGTTTTGGACTAGCTGTAGCTTTCGAGTGCACCTCAAGGGAAGCCCCATGTAGAGAGCATTACAGTAGTCGAGCCGGGACGTCACGAGAGCTTGAGTGACTGTGCGAAGGGCAGCCCGGTCCAGTAAGGGGCGCAATTGGCGCATCAGGCGTACCTGATGAAACGCCCCCCTGGCCACGGCCGCCACATGGTCCTCCATGGACAGCCGGGAATCCAGGAGGACACCCAAATTGCGCGCCCTCTCCACGGGGGCCAGTGATTCGCCCCCAATGGCCAGAGTTGGTGTAATCTGGCTGAACCGGGGTGCCGGAAACCACAGCCACTCAGTCTTGGCAGGGTTGAGCTTGAGTTTGTTACCACCCATCCAGATCCGTACGGCCTCCAAACACCGGGACAGCACTTCGGCGGCATCGTTGGGGTGGTTTGGGGTGGATATGTACAGCTGGGTGTCATCAGCGTACAGATGGTACTCCACCCCAAAACCACGGATGATCTCACCCAGCGGCTTCATATATGTGTTGAAAAGGAGGGGCGAGAGGACCGACCCCTGAGGAACCCCACATAAGAGAGGCCTCGAGGTCGACCTCTGCCCTCCCGTCAACACATATTGCGACCGACCAGAGAGGTAGGATGAGAACCACCGCAAAACGGTGCCTCCCAACCCCAACCCCCCCAGTCGGTGCAATAGGATACCATGGTCGATGGTATCAAAAGCCGCCGAGAGGTCTAATAGGACTAGGATAGAGGAATAACCTCTATCCCGCGCCCTCCAGAGATCATCAACCAACGCGACCAATGCCGTCTCGGTGCTGTGACCGGGTCGGAAGCCGGACTGGCGCGGGTCTAGATAATCAACTTCCTCCAGGTGTCGCGGAAACTGTTGGGCTACCACACTCTCGACAACCTTCACCAAAAAGTGAAGGTTGGAGACCGGACGATAGTTCTCTAATAAAGCTGGGTCCAGGGACGGCTTCTTGAGGAGGGGCCTCACTACCGCCTCTTTCAAGACGGCAGGCAAGGACCCCTCACTCAAAGATGCGTTGACAATGCCCTGGAGCCAGCCTCGTGTCGTCTCCCAGGATGCCAGTACAAGCCAGGAGGGACACGGGTCCAATAAACATGTGGTCGCCCTAAGTTTCCTTGACAACCTGTCCATATCCTCGGTGGTAACAAAGTCAAACTCCTCCCAAGAAGGAACCTCAAGACTAGTCTCGGACAGTCCCACAGGACCACTGTCGATGGAGGGTAGCTCATTCCGAATCCGAGTGATTTTCTCCTGCAGATAAATCCCAAATTCCTCTGCTCGCCCTTGCAGAGGGGCTTCCCGCGGCCTCTGATGAAGGAGGGAGCGGGTCACCCCAAACAGGGCGGCAGGGCGGTTATCTGCGGATGCAATAAGGGTGGCACAATACTCACGTTTGGCCACCCTTATCGCCACTAAGTAAGCCCTTATATGGGTTCTCACTAGTGTTCGGTCGGCTTCGGAGCGAGAGGATCTCCATCTGCTCTCTAGGCATCTCTTGTGGCGTTTCATCCCCCGAAGCTCCTCGGTAAACCAAGGAGCCTGGGTGATTCGCCGCCGCAAGAGAGGCCGCAAGGGCGCGACTCGGTCCAAGGCCCCCGCGGCCGCACTTAACCATGCGGCCACTAGGTCCTCAGTCGAGTCGCGGGGCAGGGTCACAGGAATTGGCCCAAGCTCCCTCTGGAACCTTTCCGGGTCCATTAGAAGCCTGGGGCGGAACCATATAGGAATATCCGGTTCCGCCTCCCCGCGGTGAGGTGTAGCGATTGGAAAGTCCAGCCGAAGGAGAGCGTGATCTGTCCATGACAAGGGAGTGATGGCTAGGTCCCCTATTCCCAGATCACAACTCCACTGTCCCGAGACAAAGATGAAATCCAGTGTGTTTCCTCCCTCGTGAGTGGGGCCTAAAACTACCTGGGTCAGGTCCATGGCCGTCATGGAGGCCATGAACTCCCAAGCTGCTCCAGAGGCTTCGCCTGCCGACGGCAAGTTAAAGTCCCCCATGACTACCAGTCTGGGGGTCTCAACTGCCGCCTCGGCTATCACCTCTAGGAGCTCGGGCAGGGCTGTTGTTGCATAGCGAGGAGCAAGGTACACAACTAACACGCCCAACTGCCTCCCTAGGCCCCATCTCACGCAGAGAGATTCACACCCGGTTGTCTGAGGGACTGTGGTCTCCTTCGGTTCAAGACCTTCCTTTACGATAATCGCCACCCCCCCACCCCTCCCTAGGGCCCTTGGCTGATGGAAGGCACGGTAACCTGGACCTAAAGAGTACTGGACCTAAAACAGAGCCTTGGGGGACTCCACTGCATACTTCCCTCCATGTAGATGCAGTTCCATTATTCTAAGATAACTATTGCCAGCCTGGCGTCTTCCAACAATTATGCCTGCTGGATGTTAAGGTCTTTAGTTCAACAAATGTGAAGGGTAGGATCACATTATGCTAGTGCTACATAATGTCATTTCAAAGAAGTCCATTTTATCTGTTCAATTGCAGTGTCTGTGAAGACAATGGAGTACAATAATACTATATGCAATTTGACACCTTTAAGTAATTTCTCCACTGTAATTTTGATTACAGAGCAGATGGTTAAGCTTTCCATAACCATCCATACCACAGAATCTGTGACCACACTGAACACATTTCATCACTTTTTAAAATCCTCCCTTTCTAAATTTCTTTCTTTGAAATTCTGAATTTTTTGTACTTAGTTTTTTTTTAGTGGCTGAGGTTTACTTTGCTATGACTGAGAGTCTTGATGTTCTTTTGTAGCCAGATCTGCTGTATGATGTCATGTCTCTGTGTAATTTCATTTAACTTCCAGACTGTCTTTCCAACTTTCAATCTTTGCATTTTTATAACTTCTATGGTATCATTCCTGACTATGGTTTTTTTTTTTGATAGGTTGTCCAATGATATAATTCTAAGTTTAAAAAACCCTGTCCCCTTTAATGGTAACGTACATTATTTGCAAATGTGATAAATCAACCTTATTGTCATTTGGATAGCTCCCTTGCTCATTGAGCTGAGTGGGGCTCTGGACTTCTGCCTTCAAAGTCTTCTCTTATAGCACTTCTCTATATTATCATGTTCTTATTTTATATCTTTTGCTATATTTTTCGGAATTTCTTTCCTTATGTTTAATTTGTATTTTTATGCTGTTCCCCAAACAGTATAGTAAGTAAAAAGATCTCCATTCATAAACCTTTCTTTTGTATCAGTAATTTACATAACATTCTAATATGCAAGTTAACATGCTTTCAGCAACCGAACACCTGTATACAAATCATACTTTTCTATGCTGCTTAGAATCACATTTTTGAGATAGAAGTTTACTTCTTTGATATTAGTTCCCCACAATATAGCAGAGACTATGTTCTTTTTTACCAGCACTTACATGTCCTAAAAAATTCTGTCCATTTCTTCATCTTTAGTAAACAACCTTTGAATTTACAGAAATTCTTATACTTTACCATTTATATTTTGCCATTTATGCATAACTTCCAACTGTTCAGTCAAACCTCATGTAAAAACTATGCTCTTTTGGGTAATAATTTTTAGATCCTTCTTATTGCAACTCAACACTAGTTAAAATTTGCTGTAAATCATTTGTTTTTAGCCAACAAAAAGGGCATCTAGTGCATTAAAAATATACCAAAGTTCCAACCGCTTATCCCATCATTACAAGCACACATTTATAAATCAATGCATTTATTGTACTGAGCAATCATTTTTTATAGAAAATATGTCATAATTCAATCCTATTCACTTTATCATAAGCCTTCTCTAAATCAACACGCAAATAGTGAGGTCCTTTCTTCTATTCAAATATTAACAATTTCTCTAAAAAACAAAAATTGGGTCTCTGCACCTTCTGTCAGTCACTCATGCCCTTGTCTCTTCCCATCTGGACTACTGCAACACTCTCTACATGGGGCTCCCCCTGAAGAGCACCCAGAGGCTTCAACTGGTCCAGAATGCAGCCACACGGGTAATTTTGGGGGCGACGTGACGCTCCCATGTAACACCCCTCCTGCGCAAGCTGCACTGGCTTCCAGTGGTTTTCCGGGTGCAATTCAAGGTGTTGGTTACCATCTTTAAAGCGCTCCATGGCTTAGGACCTGGGTACCTACGAGATCGCCTTCTGCCACCAGGGCCTCCCACCAGCCCGTACGCTTCCATAGAGAGGGTCTCATTCATTCATTCATTCATTCATTCATTCATTTATTAAACTTATATACCGCTCCCTTTCCCAAAAAGGGACTCGGGGTGGTGCACAGGAAATTAAAAAAGCATATATAAACATGACAATATACAAAATTTAAAATCAAATTAAATTATTAACCCTGTGCTAAAATTTACAACAAATTAAACTATTACCCTTAAAAACCAATTAAAACAATTTGATGTCAGGCTAAAGGCTAGGTAAAGTTAGGCCAGACAATGGTGCCGTTGGCTAGACAATGTTGACTGGCGACACCCAGGGGGAGAGCCTTCTCCGTGGGAGCACCTGCCCTCTGGAACGAATTGCCCCCGGAATTAAGAACTATCCCTGACTTACGCACCTTCTGCCGCGGTCTCAAAACTTTTCTCTTTCAACAAGCCGGGCTGGCATAAAGCATGGTATTTAAATTTTAAATTTAAATTTTTAAATTTAATTTTTTATTATTTTAATTAGGGTTAGTTTGGTTTTTTCCACGTTTTGGCATAATATTTTAATTATGTCTTTTAATTATGTCTTTAAAAAGCTTTTTAAACTTTTATATAGTTGTTTTTATTTTGGCTGTACACCGCCCTGAGTCCTTCGGGAGTAGGGCGGTATAAAAAACCAATAAACCTAAACCTAAACCTGTCTGACATAATACTGAGCAACATTTCTTAAATTTTGTTCATTTTTATTTCTGATATGTGTTCGATCAAAGTAGTGCTGAATATGTTTTTTTGGAACACTTAACAAACAAACCTCTTGTAGTTTTTGCATTCATTCTTTCTATCACTCCCTTATATTCAAAAAAATAATAGCATTTTCCAATAGTAAGGAATAGGTGCAGTCTTTGTACGTGTACATTAAAGAAGTTGAACAGCACTTCATAGTTAGACTCTTACTTTCATATTTTCCAGTTACCTATGAGTTTATACTTTTAAAAATACTCCCATAGCATTTGGTGCTTCCTTTTTATCATTTTTCTTGGATACTAGTTTTCATCCTTTAATGTATCATCTTGTAGTTTAAAGTACATTCCATCATTTTCTCACTTCAGTTTCATCTCAAATCATTTTTTCACTTCTTTTTAATTCCATTCACTCTGCTGCACATTTTTGGCTAGCCCTTTTCACTTATTTTCAAAATATATGAAGCTGTATCAAAACTGGTGCTATCAAAGTTAAGCTTTACATTATTTGCATTATATGCAAGCCAGGATCTTTAAGCTAGAGATTATCTTGCAGGCCAGTATACTGTTCATTAGATTCTATCAAATTGGAAGTATATGCAGTGTATTTACTACCATACTTGCAATTTAGGACTCCTCCTAGATCAGTGGTTCTCAATCTGTGGGTCGGGAGCCCTTTGGGGGGGTTGAATGACCCTTTCACAGGGGTCGCCTAAGCCCAATGGAAAACACATGCTTTCGATGGTCTTAGGAACCTAGACACCAATTGTATGGTTGGGGGTCATGAGGAACTGTATTAAAGGGTCGCGGCATTGGGAAGGTTGAGAACCACTGTCCTAGATGCATGACTATTGCTGAAAGAGTGGGTAACAGTCATGGCTAAGACGGCCTTTGCACTGATTTGTCTGGTGTGCTACTTGTACCTGTTCGTGATTTGGCAGGCACTATTTACAGTCACTTGTGCCTTGGTCACCTCCTGTTGTGGTCCGCTGGCGGCCTGCAGAGTTGGCAGCAGAGTCGAACAGCAAGGAGATTGTTGCTATTCCTAAGAGTCCCCAGGTCTTGAATATGTTGTCAGGCCTGGAGCTGGCAGGCAACTGGAGACCTGCTCAGATGGTTCCATTGTTATATCCTCTCTCTCCTATGGCTTGTATTTCCATTTTTTATGATATTTATTAGTAAGGTTTTTATATTATATACTTTTTGTTTTTATTTTTCATTTTTATTGATTTTTATTTGCCACCCACAGTTGCCTTTGGTGAGATGGATGGCTACAAACATTTAACTAATAAATGTTAATCGATAAATACTGTTGTGCTCTTCAAAGCAGTCCTCAAAACCACCTTCTTTAGGAAGTCTTTGACTTACGTTCTTAGTTCTTGTGCTTTGATGCAACTTAACATATAAGAACACTTCCTTTACACCAGGAGTCTCCACCCATGGCAACTTTAAGACTTGTGGACTTTAATTCCCAGAGTTGTGGATTTCTGGGAGTTGAAATCCACAAGTCTTAAAGTTGCCACGGTTGGAGACCCCTGCTTTAGATTGTTTGCATTGACATCAGAACGTGTTCCAAATCTCAGTGTTCCTACAACAATAGAATTATTATCTAAGCCTTCTTTTTTTCCAATTTTCTGCTGATTTTGTTGGAAACCAGAGCAAAACTGCTATTTTCTTACACAACATTGAAGTTCAGCAGAACTCTAGAAGGTAGTTGACTTTTCCATGGGTGGAAATCTTTCACTCTGCCTCCTGACCCTGAACTTCAGCTTCCTGATTCGGGAATCTATAGATATGGTTTAGCATCTCTGTGTCTCTGCCCCCTGTTTGTTGCCATAGCAGCATTCTACCATACCTATTGGTATTGCCGGCTACAAAAAAATGCTAATTTTTAAAGTTATCCTTTCATTTTTGCAGCTTGCTAGAGAATTTAAAATTTAAGGGGGGGGAAAAGCAGCTGTGCATCTAAAAAAATTTTCCTCATAATAACCACTCCAAGTTTTTTTTTTGATCATGTGTACATGGTCATGTGTACATGACATCAACTCAAAATGTGCATGGTGCCATTAACAATTTTACATGCCTTTTACATGAAATGAGATGATTTCTGTTACTTCGGGATTTGTGTTAGTTTAAGGCCTGGCAGCAATTGAATAACTACTGTTGTATGTTTTTACTAATCAGTTGAACGGGAGCACTGTTTGGTTCATGGTACACCCTGCATATCTTTAAGGTCAGACATAATGATTGCAGATCAGCTTTGAAACGTTTTGGAGGAACTGAAGAATAAGAATTTTTTATTTTTTATTTTAATTCGATTTATATCCCGCCCTTCTCCACGAGGGACCCAGGGCGGCGCACAGGAATTTAAAAGCATATAAGACAGAATATACAAAATTTAAAAGCATTTTATGATTTTTCTTATTTTCTTTGTGTCAAATTTTAGATTATAAGATCCTCAGAAGACCAAAACAGTCCTGAAATATTTTGTAAATTGATAGTGTTTACAGAAATAAGAACAGAGGTGACAACATTCAACTAGAGTACCTTCTCTGAAATTCATTCATGTAAAACACCTTCTGTATTATTCAAAAGTCTTGTACCAAAGCGTTTAACAAATGCTCTCATATTTATTTTATCATTATAATTTTCCATTTAACTTACAATATGGGAATACTATGTAACTAGTGTAAACTCTTCCAAAAAAAAAGTCAATCTTGATGTTCCTTCTGTTGTTATTTTAGGAACACAGCTTTTTAGCAGCAAGAATGAATTTCGAATCAGCACCCTGACATTTCATCCTCTTGATCCAAATGTTTTTCTTTGTGGAGGATTCAGTCCAGAAGTTAAAGCCTGGGATATAAGGTCTTCTAAGGTAAAACATAAAATTGAAATCAAAATTATTTGTACTTGCTTTTGATAACTATCCTGGAAATAATAAATGTATGTGGGTAGCTAATGATGTTATTTTGGAGAGGATAATTGGCATTTTCTGCTGAAATAGCATGGGATCATGGCTTCTTTTCTATTATTTTTCCACTATGATGTAAAAGCAAACAGCTAATACATTCTCTCTAAAACAAAAACCGGATAAAGAAGAAAAAAGTAGGCGCATGTTTGATAAGTCTATTTTGTATTTAATTTCCTTGTCACTTAGTGCTGTGCATATTCTAGTAGTTGTGATAGCTATTAAAAAGTAATTTTCACCCATAGAAACTGATTTATTAGTAAGGCATCATTTGCTGAAATAAGCAACAATTTGTGAGTTTTTGAAACTGTCTAGCAGAAGGTTTTTTTTTTGTTTTTTTTGTCCACCTGCAAGAACCTTTAACATTTATTTGTGAATTTCTAATGTTAGAGTCTGGATCTATCATCATGAAGTTTGATATCAAAACACCACTGTTTATCTGAGGAAAATTTGATTAAACACAGTGGGACTTACTTCCAAGCAATCATGATAATGATGCACAGTTACAGAACATATAATGTTCGATTTACAGGAAGTGCTACCGAGAAGGAGAATATGATAATTAACTGTTATTTCATATGGTAAAAGTAAGAGGTTGCATATAAAAGGAAACTGACTAATTACGCAATAATAACTGTGTCTCATTATAATACGTTAAAGGGCAGTGATCAGGTTCTCTAGAGAATAGTCTAAGGCAATTGAATATGATGTAAGTTATTTTAAGAACTAATATTTTGATGCTTTAATATCCATAGAGAGATAATCACAAGAAAGAACATGTCTGCTCTAAGCACATATTTTGAATATTCTGGCATTTGTCAGCCTTACTAAAATCCACACTGCTGGTCCCACTGGATTTTCTAACAACATTCAACTCGGAAATTTCAAAGCCCTTTTTCATAGGGCTTTTGAGTTTTTCTCTAATAATAATAATTTTACATCCTTTTTACATTTAAATTTTGCTTGTCCCAAGTTTGAATATTCTTCTAGTATTTTTGATTTAAGGACCTCTTCATCAAAATACTTACAATATGTTTCAATGTTTCTGATATCATTATTTAGAGTCAGGTTGATTCTAATGTTATGCAATTCAGTCACTTGGCAGGATATGTACCTTGAAATATCTTTGTGATGAGTGATATGTTAGTGGTGGATGAGTAGGGAGATAAGAATATTTTTTGATAGCAAAATAGGTAGCAAAACAGATATCAGTATGGGAAGTATAGAACCTGGCAATCTTAGTACAACATGCTAGCTAAAATGGTGATAGTTACGTTAAGCCAGTGCTTCTCAAATAGTGGGGCGGGCCCCCCAGGGGGGGCGCGAGGCTCCGTAAAGGGGGGCGCGTTTGACCTCGGCAAAGGATTTAATTTTTTTTAAATTTCTAATGCACTTTAAATCTTTTCTGCTACAGTTAATAAAGCTATTATTTGTTGTAAATTGATCCACATTTCTTTCTTTTTTTATTCTCTTATACGTTAATAAGGATACAGTGTTATGCAGAGGTGTACTTATAACAATTTTATAGACAAATGATACTATTTATAGTCGCGCGGGGGGGGGCGCGAAATGTTTTCTTCTTCCTAGGAGGGGCATGACAGAAAATAATTGAGAAGCACTGCGTTAAGCCAAGTGTGTCAGATGTAACTACATTGAAACCTGACAACATCTGCTAGAAGGGACCCATACCCAGTGGAAGGCTACCTTGACCACCACAGTCTTGAGCATCTTCAGACAATCAGGAAGCTGAACCATGAAACAAATTCAGTGGTCATTGTTTTTCTCCTATTAAATTACTTACATCATCAGACAAATGGTTATTCAACATCATCTTAAAGACATCCAGTGTCGGAGCATTCACAACTTCTGGAGGTTGTTCCACTGATTATCTTTTAAAATAACATACAGTATTTTCAAATATGTTTCACGCTTCTTTTTAAATAACATATTCTACATGGGTTACCAGAACACTTGATGTCAGACTGGGGTCCACATTTGGTTTTGGCAGTTGGTTTTGGCAGACACTCTGACAGGGTGACAGGTAACTTCATCTTTCTTCAGCTCATTATCCACAATCAAATAGGAAAATATGCTTCACTTCCCATTGTCTTGGATGCATCTTGCATACTTTTATCAAGTTCATGTTCCTAATTCTCCATCAAATAGGGCATCCCCTTGGTTTTCAGAGGGTTTCTAGGAGATAAAGCAGAAAACAACTACTAGATTGTAGTTGAAGGAGGACAGAACATAAATCTGACTGAGCATGGGTTTAGACTCAGGTTCTGGCCTTCTCTGTTGATAGGAGAAGCAAGGAATTCCTTCTCCTTATTGCATCAGTGAGTTGTCATTCAGTATGATTAAAGTAACTAATTCCATTCTGGGAAGAATCTAATTGCATTTGTAACCAGTTTTGCTGATGAAGTTACTCACAGTTGCTTAAGTCTGGATTTCACTTGGGCAGAGTCTATTGTGGTAACCTGGATGTCTTGCCCGGATATCTGGGATTCATTTTGACCTTTATCTTATCTACTGATAAGGGATATAGTGGCTCAGTGGCTAAGATGCTGAACCTGTTGATCAGAAAGGTCAGCAGTTTGGCAGTTCGAATCCCTAGTGCTGTGTAACCTAGTGAGCTCCCGTTACTTGTCCCAGTTTCTGCCAACCTAGCAGTTCGAAAGCACGTAAAAATGCAGGTAGAAAAATAGGGACTAGCTTTGGTGGGAAGGTAACATCATGCTGGCCACATGACCATGCAGACGTGTTTGGACAGCACTGGCTCTTCAGATGAGCACTGCCCTTAGAGTCGGGAATGACTAGCACATTTGTGTGAGGGGAGTCTTTACTTTATCTACTGAGGAAGTAAATAGGATGCTTTTGACAATGTCCTCTGCTACTTGTAGCCTAAATCCTTGTCCCTCCTGTATTCTTTGTGTGCCCGGAAGAGGGGACCTTCTCTGGATCTGGAGGATTATCAGTGCCACTTTTGGGGAGAGGATGTTTCTGGCAGCTTTGAGTGAGGTTGTAATACATTTTCTTCTTAGGAGTCCCTCTCTAGATTCAAGCTTCTTCTTCTTCTTCTTTTTTAAGCAAAGGTTGCAGAGACAATGTCAGTTCTTTAAGTTTGGCAAGTTCAGGAAACAGAAGCAGCAGGGATTTCACAAATGTGCTTTATTTTTGTGAGTAAAATAATAGAACCTTCAAGATCTGTTGGAGTTTCTCTTTATCACGTTCTTATACTTAACAAAAACAAGATATGATTATTTTCAGTTTCTTTCTCTCACTTTCCTCTTTCTCAAGATTGAGTCACAATTTCCCTCTCTTAATGATTTATTCGCCAGTTCTTCATTCTTTCGAGGATTAACTGTAGAGTGCCCTAGATGAAATGTCACCCTTATCAGTCAGGATTTAGGATTTTGGGATGCTTTAGTGAATTATATTTGTTAAAATCTGGATGGGAGGTGGTACGTCTGTCATGTTCCTGTTAAATATATCAGGACTATAGACTCGGGTATCCTTCTTGATTGGCTTTGGGGGGCTGGTTTTCTTCCTCCAACTCTTTAATATCTGCATGAAACTGCTAGGTGAGATTATCTGTCAACTTGGGGTGCAGTACCATCAGTATCTCCTTGATATTTAACTTTGCATTTTGGGATGCACTGGTGATATAGATGAGATCTCATCCCAGCATCTGGAGGCTGTAAAGATCTGGATGGGACAGAACAGCTTAAAACAGAATGCTTGCAAGATGGAGTTAATGTTTTGTCCTTCAGGATGCTTGAGAGCTTCCAGTAGCGAGACTTGATGGTGACGTATTTATCTCTCTAGAAGTAGGTCCATGACTTGAGGTTCCTTCTGTCTCCTGTTTGAACAAGGGATGGGATATGCATGTTGATTGAAAACACAATTAGGTAGATCATCCTTTCACCCTGTACAGTAGATACACATAATTAAACTGTTTACCTGTATTTAAATTATATTAAATAGATTATAGTTTTGAAATAAAAGGAACTGTCACTAGACTAGTTGTAAACCATAGGCATATATATGTATCCATGCATTTATACATGCACATATGCAAGCACTCGAGTCTTAGCTTTTCCCTTTTTTCCACTTTTCCAATAATGTCTGTTCTCTGTGTAGAATGCTGTCTTGTGTTTGTGGAGGATCTTGCTGATTCTGTCTGTGGTGCCTTTTATGTAGATCCTCCACAAACACAACATCAAGACAGCATTCTACACAAACCGAAAAATATCCACCATCTAAGAAGTGGCCAACTGATGAGAGCTAATAAGCTCGAAATAGATCTATCTTGGTCTCTCAAATTTAAAATTTATTGATCAGCTCATAAAAACTAACACACATATCTAAAAAAATTTACACAACGTAACTCATGGTTCTCTTTCTAGATGGTCTCTGGTGATGAGCCGAAAGGCAGAGAGGGAAACAGTATGTCTCCTCCCTTAATGGGGCCCTAACAGGAAGTTGTGAAAACAATTATATATATATTTTTCAGATTTCATTGTTTTTTTCGGTTACATTGAGCCTGATTGTGCAAACCAGGAAGCACATTTTCTTCTTTTCTTTTTCCATTTCCATCTCTTTACAGTCATATCTGGAATGGGAGGAAAAAATGTTCTGTCTGGCATTTCATAATTGGGAGGCCATAATGTACTGAATTTATCCTTAATTTGAAAAGTGTTGGCTGGTGACTTTCCAGTTGTTTTGCGATGCATATACAGAGAGCCTGTCCTATAATATATGCATTTTAGGTAGTGCTTTCTCATTTTGAAGGATCCATGAATATTTTTTTCTTATTTACATGCTACAGCTTTGATCCTGTTTCACCTTAAATTGGATTTTAAGCCTTTCTGTTTGCCACGCAAGTTAGAAAAGCTGCTGACAACTCTCTGAGTCCATATGAATTTTTAAAAACCCATCTCTCCTTGTTTTCAGATGAACAAGCAATTTGCCAGTCCTTGGTGTTTGTTTACTTTACTAGAAAAATCATATCTACCCTGTGATTCCACAAGGATGAATTTGAGAGGTTCTCAGAACACTAAGTTTAATAAAGAGAATATGCCTAGTCCTTATCATAGGTAAAGACATGCTTGAAAGTTTCTGGCTAATTCCTACTGATAATCCTAGAACATGGGTGGAATAACATAATAAGATTCAGAGTAACATTTTTCTTTTTTCTTAATTAAAAACCTCATACCAGTTTGATTAAAAATTTAGGGCACCTAATTGGGGCCAATTCATATTTTTTGCTGACCTTATCTGGCTTATTGTTCAACATTTGTACTGAGCAGTCTCCTATTTTAAGGATAAAAGCCCAGAAGTTTGCTTTTCTAAATGAAATATATCCATTTGCATTGATTTTGTGGGCCAGTCAGGCCATTTTTGTCCAATAATAGTAGATAAAAACATATTTTTAGACCTCCCTTGAGCATAAGGGAGGTCTCATTGGGCCTCTTCACTCTAGAACGACGGCGCCTGAGAGGTGAGCTGATTGAAGTCTATAAAATCATGCATGGTGTGGACAAAGTAGAAAAGGAAAAACTGTTTTCCCTATCACACAACACTAAAATTAGGGGGCACTCCATGAAACTTTTGATAGCTAGACCTCAAACCAATAAGAGGAAGTACTTTTTCACCCAGAGGATCACTGGTCTATGGAACTCCCTGCCAGAAGAAGTGGTGACAGCTGTCAGCCTCGACACCTTTAAGAAAGGATTAGACGAGTTCATGGAGAACAAGGGTATCCATGGCTATCATTATGGATGCCTAAGGACACTCTCCGGGTTGGAGAGATAGGCAGGATATTTCTCAATGCCATTTGCAGGGAATCATAAGCAAGTGAAGACATCTGCTTGGGAATAATCTGAAGCAAATAGTGAGCCACTGTGTGAGACAGAATGCTGGACTGGATGGGCTGTGGCCTGTTCCAGCAAGGCTGTTCTTATGTTCTTATGTTCTTATAATAGTGTGATTTAGTATCACAACTATAATACAATACAATACAATACAATAGCAGAGTTGGAAGGGACCTTGTAGGTCTTCTAGTCCAACCCCCTGCATGGGCAGGAACCTTATACCATTTCAGACAAATGGCTGTCTAACATCTTTTTAAAGACTTCCAGGGTTGGGGCATTCACAACTGCTGGAGGCAAGCTGTTCCAGAGGTTAATTGTTCTTACTGTTAGGAAATTTCTCCTTAGTTCTAAGTTGCTTCTCTCCTTGGTTAGTTTCCACCCATTGCTTCTTGTCCTGCCCCCAGGTGCCTTGGAGAAAAGTTTGACTCCCTCTTCTTTGTGGCACCCTCTGAGATATCGGAACACTGCTATCATGTCTCCCCTGGTCCTTCTCTTCATCAAACTAGACATACCCAGCTCCTGCAGCCGTTCTTCATATGTCTTAGTCTCCAGTCCTCTAATCATCTTGGTTGCTCTTCTTTGCACTCTTTCCAGAGTCTCCACGTCTTTTCTACATCGTGGCGACCAAAACTGTATGCAGTATTCCAAGATAAATTCAAATCTCCAGTTGGAGATAAATTCAAGTCTCCAACTATACTTTGTGTTGATCATAACTTTTAGGAGATAGCACATTTATTTTTAAACTACTTGATTTAGATATTATAGAGAAATTAATTTAATTAAAGATAAAAGGGGATAGTATCACTCTGTGCCTCTAGAACGACTACAAGGAGTTAAAAAAAATTACAGGCTTACAAATAAAGGTTCCTCCATTTCTTCCATGTGGAATATAGCCTTGTCAGAGAGAAGGCAAGGCAATAATTCAGGGGTAGTGAAGTGGTACTGATGGACTCCTGCCACAATCATCAATTTATTTGAAAACAAATTTCCTGACATTTACTGATTCTCAAGTTTACCTGGGTTTGTTTGGGTTTTTTGGATGATGGACACTCTTCCAAACAATAAAGTAACATAAAGTGTTACCCATTATCTGTATTTTCTGAGGAAGATTTGTGGCCTATTGTGGCCTTAGAGACCTTCTTGTAAATAAAGATGATGCCAAAAGCCGGTGCTTGTTTTTCCAGAATTTTTTTAAAATTCAGAAGAAGCAAAATGCTGCTGTGTTCCTTCCCAATCCCTTGAAGTTGACAGATGCACAGCACAAAAATAGTGCTTTGAGTTCAGCTTTTTCATTTGTTCATAACGTTGAAAGTTCCTCAACAGCTTTCATGTGCCTGAATGATCTTTTATGGTTATATGGTTAACAGTTGTGTGATCAGACAGGTGTATTAAGGTCTGTTTGCCTTGGAAAGATTAACCAGCACCCATTTTAGCAGAAACCAGGATCAGATAAACAAGAATAATCAAAGAAGAAGAAGGAGAACACTTCATTCAAAACAACAACAACAACTACCAGGAAGAAACAGCAATCAAAGAGAGTAGAACAAGCTATCACATATAAACAGTGAGCAAACTCTACTTTCCCATGCATTGATGCTGGTACCTATCCTACAGAAAGGGAAGCAAGCTCAGAGAACAACAAGAACCCAACACGTACAAACTTAACAGACATCCATCCTTAGATCCATTAGCAAAGATGTGTGACCCTGTGGGATACATGTGGCTCTGAGGTATCTTTTCTACAATCCTTGGAATAGCAACATGTTCCTAACATGAAATTTAGCACCAAATGACAATTTGACAAGATTTTTCATGTTCTCCCATGAAATAAAGTGTCTCTCCTGTCCCGCAGATGAATAAAAGTTACTGTTTCTTATAACAGTATGTCCAGAGCTCCTAGAAGGAGATGTGCATCTGTCATCAAGGCAACACAATAATTATTCTTTATCCTTTAGAGTGATTCTAACTTTGGCTTTATCACTATGATAAATTTCACTTGGATAAATGTGTGTATGTTGCCAGGAATCTTGACTGCCTCATTCTCTTTTCCAGATTGGCTGCAGCCAATTAGCCCCAACATGGAATTACATTTCTGTTTATTGCATTTAACATTTCAGTAGATACAGTTGCCTTTGAAGTGATTTTACTTATAAATGGTTTTGATATAATAGAAGGCATTTTTCTGGATAAATATCCCATGTGTTTGTCTCATTTAAACATTTTTTTTTGCCATAGGCTTTACACATACTGTAAAGCTAAAAAAGATTGCAAACCATCTTAACTTATTTAAAATTCTTCAGAGAGAGTCAATAATAGAGCTTGCTTTGCGCATAGACCAGGGATCTCAAACTTAAATTGTCTCGAATGCCATATTAATGCCATATTAGTTTGTTAGCCTGGAGGCTGCAACTGTGAAGTTCTACTTATGTATTGATTCAAAATCTCTAGTGAGTCAAACATGGAGAAAATGAAAAGTATAATAATATGTCATTAAACATACATCTGTTAAATAAGCTTTTTTAACTGCAAAACACTACTTATGAATAAGAGCAGCATTACATAGCCAGTTCGCTTTGACCATTTGGCGGGCGGTGTTTTCTACTAGCTAAAACACCATCTTATGTACTGTATGTGTGGGTGGGTGGGTGTATTTCAAGATCATATCTAGAACAACAGAATCTAAGAAACCTGTTCTAGAATGTCTAAATCAGTGGTGGGTTTCAATTTTTTTTAGCACCTACTCTCTAGGTGTGGCCTATTTTGTGGGCGTGGCTTGGCAGTCATGTGGCAGGGTGGGAGTGGCCAACTTGTAAAATGTGGTGAAACTCATTTAACAACGCTCTTGCTTAGCAACTAAAATTTTGGGCTCAATTGTGATGATAAATTTTCTTTCTTTCTTTCTTTCTTTCTTTCTTTCTTTCTTTCTTTCTTTCTTTCTTTCTTTCTTTCTTTCTTTCTTTCTTTCTTTCTTTCTTTCTTCCTTCTCTTCCTTTCCTTTCCTTTCCTTTCCTTTCTTACTTTCTGCCTTCCTTTCCTTTCCTTCCCATTGGGTTACTGGCAGCGGCAGGCCAGACTTACTTCTGGGCCCGCCGGTGGAACCCCCTCTCACCGGCTTTCTAAATTTCACCATCCGGCTCTTGCGAGTAGGTGCGAACCTGCAGAAACCCACCACTGGTCTAAATCTTCCTTGCTTGCTTGTCTCAGCATCATTTATGAGCAGTCCAGGCGTGGCTGCCTCTGTTGGACAAGGAATGAGAAAGAGAGTGCTCAGCAAGCAAGATTTGTTTGTTACACAAAGACAGCAGAGAGCCACACTTGGATCTCCTCCTTGGCTGCTGCCTCCTCTTCCCCCTTGGGCAGGCCTTGTCTTTTCTGTCCTATCTGGGCCTCCTTGATCTTCCAATTCAGAGACTTGGTGTAGTCCCAGTGCACCAAAGTCGGTAAGAATTCTCAGAGGGCGGTGCTGCTTGCTTGCAAGAGGTCCCAGGTTTCTGACGATGTAGTCCGGCCTGCCAGGAACTACTTTTCCTGGGAAATCTGCTGACGCAAACTGAAGTGAGACCCCCTGCGGCTGTTCTTCCCGGAGAATCTCCCATGGTCCCCTCAGAGCCCTGGACCTTTCAGCTGGGAGTATAGATGCCTCCAAAATATTGTGAGTCTCAGAAAATGACTTGCAACCCACGGGCCATGTGATGGAATGTCTTGATTAAACAGTTTTTGATTCAGTCCTGGGCCAGTCCACAAAAGTCTGGAGAAGAGCATCTGAAATGTTGGAAAAATGTAGCTGAAAGAACCAATCTTTTTTATTTTTTTATTTTTATTTTTATTACATTTATATCCCGCCCTTCACTGCAGAGGACCCAGGGCGGCGCACAGGAGATTTAAAAAACATACAAAAATAGAACATAGATAAATAATTTAAAATATATATTAGATCCCAAACCTGTGCTAAAACCAATTATTAATTAAAAACCCAATTTAAAACTTTTCTAAAAGTCCCCATGGGAGGTTAGGCTAGGCCGGCTTGATGAAAAAAGTATGTCTTTAGACATTGGCGGAAGAGGCGGAGGTCGGTGATGGTCCGGAGTTCAGGGGGTAGGTCGTTCCAAAGGGCAGGGCCCGCCACAGAGAAGGCTCTTCCCCTGGGTGTCGCCAGTCGGCATTGTCCAGCCGACGGCACCCTGAGAAGGCCCTCTCTGTGGGAGCGTATCGGTCTAAGGGATGTATGGGGCAAGAGACGGTCTCGCATATATCCTCTGTCTATAGGTTACATTCTGTGTTTCAAGTTTGTCCCAAAAATAAAGGAGTAAAAAAAAAAGAGAGGGTGTGGCCTATATACTAACAAACAGATCTCTTTTTTATTTCATTGGTACCCTTGCTCACATTGTGAGTGATGTTTACTTTCAACCTTTTATTTTTGGCCTCCCTTATTCTAGGATTCGCAGTTGCTATCGCTTTGCTTCTTTTCCCTCCTCACCTTTATGTTCTCTCTACAGCTAATTAGCTTCTGTCACTCCACTTGCTTGTCTAGCATTCTCTGCAGTTTCATGCTTTTTCCCATCTGATCTTTCTAACTTCTCTCCTTTCCAAAGATTCCTGTTGCCAAGCAACAATTTCCCGTACAATGTGTTTATTGGAGTGGTCCCTTTCAGTCAGATATCTACAAATTCTTTGTGCAGCTCGAAATCATTCAAAAATTTTGTGGCAGGTTGTTGATACGAGATGTTCCTTCCGCTCTCTTCCACTCTAAAAAATTTGGTTCAAAAGCCAACATCAGCCAAAAGAAGAAGACTTTTAATATATAAAGTATAGTTTTGACCATAGTTCTCTTTTCTGGTAGTTTAAATTTATTTTTTTGGCAATGTTCATAGCAATAGCAATAAGTACTTAGACTTACAGTATATACCACTTCATAGTGCTTTACAGCCCTCTCTAAGTGGTTTACAGAGTCAGCATCTTTCCCCCAACAATCTGGGTCCCCATTTTACCCACCTTGGAAGGATGGAAGGCTGAGCCTGGTGAGATATGAACTGCCGAATTGCAGGCAGCCAGCAGTCAGCAAAAGTAGCCTGCAGTACTACTGCACCACCCCCGGCTCTTCATTTCTTATTAAGTTATCAAAGTACAATTATTTATTTGGAGAACTAAAGCTCAGTTTAGAATTAACGCGTGGAGGCGGAAGCCTTTCTTAAAAAACATTCCTCTGTCCTGGGGGACGATTCAGGGGGGGCAGGGGGGGCACGGCCCCGCCCGCTGGGGGCCAGGGAGGAGAAAAAGAAGATACAATTGCCAAGAGACTTAGATCGAAAAAATAACTTTTCTTTTCTTTTTTATTATTAATATTGTATAACCTTTATATCTGGATGTTTGCACACGACTGCTAGCATAGAATTGAGAATTTAGGAAACGTACTTATTTTCACCTTGTAGTATTTTTGGAAAAATGTTTTTTCAATATTTTATTATGAAGCCCTGGAAGGGCCAATGATCCCGACACGAAAGTTCTTAAAATGTTTCTGTATTCCCTACCCCTTTGGAAAATTGTAAAAACCAATAAAACTTTTTCAATATAAAAAGAATTAACGCGCAAATATTGAAAGGAGAATCTTAATCTTAATCACTTTGTGTGTTTAGCAAGAATTCTGGCACATGGCAACAAAAGCAGTCTCTTCATTTTAATAGTATCCTGTTTGAGAAGGAAGCTTGCTTGAGAAGGACTGCTTGAAAGGAAGTTTGCAAAGGGACTTGGTACCTCTATTGGTCTCTTGTCATGCAGCATAACTCCCCAAAACAGAACGGAGCAAGAAGGGAGAGCTGGAAAAAGAGGAATTAAGTTTAAAAATGATTAGATTCAACAAGGATCTACAAGAAAATCTAGAGCAAAACTCCCCAGTGCATCCCTATGGCAGATGCTGAAGATGAGTTGCTCAGAATAATGCCAAGTTATTCCACTCTAAGCTCCTTTTTCTTCTTCTCAATTACGCTGGCTCCCGTGGCCAAGAAATGGCAAGAAATGAGCACCCTGCCCTACAGTGGAACACAACAGACAGGGAAAACTTTACCTTTAATTGTATGAAGTAGATCAGCCTTCTCCATGCTTTGCAATGTATACATGCATACAAACATGCAGTGATGCTATACAAGGGGAGAACAGAAAATAGAGAGACAACATATATGTGCATATTCTGATGTGGTTCCCATCTTCAAAAAAGGAAAAAAAAAACAGATCCAGGAAACTATAGACCCATCAGCCTGACCTCAATACCAGGAAAGATTCTGGAAAAGATAATTAAACAACAAATAAGTGAACACCTAGAAGCAAACAAAGTAATAGCCAAAAGCCAACATGGGTTTGTCAAAAACAGATCATGCCAGACGAATCTAATTGCATTCTTTGACAAAGTGACAAAATCAGTGGACCAGAGGAATGCTGTTGATATAATTTACCTGGACTTCAGTAAGGCATTTGATAAAGTAGACCATAACCTACTATTAGATAAAGTAGAAAATTGTGGGTTAGACAGCAGCACCACCAAATGGATTTGCAACTGGCTGACCAACCGCACTCAACGTGTAGTCCTCAATGGAACTGCATCTACATGGAAGGAAGTATGCAGTGGAGTCCCCCAAGGCTCTGTTTTAGGCCCAGTACTCTTTAACATCTTCATCAACGATTTGGATGAGGGGATAAATGGGGAACTCATCAAATTCGCAGACGACACCAAGCTGGCAGGAATAGCCAACACTCCAGAAGATAGGCTTAAGATACAGAAGGATCTAGACAAACTTGAACATTGGGCACTGTCTAATAAAATGAAATTCAATTGTGAAAAAAGTAAGGTCCTACATATAGGCAAGAAAAACCAAATGCACAAGTACAGTATAGGTGGTACCTTGTTCAATAGTAGCAACTGTGAGAGGGATCTCGGAATCCTAGTGGACAACCATTTAAATATGAGCCAGCAGTGTGCAGCAGCTGCCAAAAAAGCCAACACAGTTCTAGGCTGCATCAACAGAGGGATAGAATCTAGATCGCGTGAAGTGTTAATGCCACTGTATAGTGCCTTGGTAAGGCCACACTTGGAATACTGCATACAGTTTTGGTCGCCACGATGTAGAAAAGACGTGGAGACTCTGGAAAGAGTGCAAAGAAGAGCAACCAAGATGATTAGAGGACTGGAGACTAAGACATATGAAGAACGGCTGCAGGAGCTGGGTATGTCTAGTTTGATGAAGAGAAGGACCAGGGGAGACATGATAGCAGTGTTCCGATATCTCAGAGGGTGCCACAAAGAAGAGGGAGTCAAACTTTTCTCCAAGGCACCTGGGGGCAGGACAAGGAGCAATGGGTGGAAACTAACCAAGGAGAGAAGCAACTTAGAACTAAGGAGAAATTTCCTAACAGTAAGAACAATTAACCTCTGGAACAGCTTGCCTCCAGCAGTTGTGAATGCCCCAACCCTGGAAGTCTTTAAAAAGATGTTAGACAGCCATTTGTCTGAAATGGTATAAGGTTCCTGCCCATGCAGGGGGTTGGACTAGAAGACCTACAAGGTCCCTTCCAACTCTGCTATTGTATTGTATTATTGTATTGATTATGTCTTTATAGATATGTGCTTCAAAGTCACTGAAATGAAGAAAAACATAGGGGTTGTTTTGACCCTAGCCAGAGCAAAAAAAACCCCAACCAAATCAACTAAAAGAACCTGAACAAGATTGGAAAATGTGGATAGAGCTGCTTCATAGAATTAGGCATGGTTGAATGGATAGCACCATTATTATCACAAACCCGTTGCTTTGTGGCATAAAAGAAAATACCGATGCCTCACTGTTGATAAAGTGGTAGGAAGAATCCGATAAGCAATTAATTGTGGTGTTACTGATTCTGCCTGTCCATTTTTCAGTTACAGACAAGTCCTTAGTTGCTTAGATACAATTCAAGGGTGCTGGCAGTCACCTTCAAAGACTTTCTTGGCTTGGGTCTGGATTACTTAGAGATCCATACCCATATCTCCTTTGTTGTTTTTGCCTGTCCTGTTGGCGTGCTCGGAGTCCTGTTGGCTAAACTTTATGTGTCATAGCACCCACCCTCTGAAACATCACCCTTCTGAAGCCTAAATGCCTTTAGCTTCTGGCCAAATCTTAAAGACTTGGTCGCTGCTTGTTCCCAGGTCCCACTGGTGTTGTGGATGGATCCCATCTTCTAGACCAGTGTTTCTCAACCTTGGCGACTTTATGTCCTGTGGATTTCAACTCCCAAAATTCTGGAAGTTGAAGTCCACAGGACTTAAAGTCACCAAGGCTGAGAAACACTGGTTTAGACTAATGATTGTTTGTGATTTTTCATGGTAGCTATGTACAGTATTTATTATGTGGGTGTGCTTGCTTTTAGTTTTAATATAATAGCTGCTCAAAGCTATTCATTTTAAATGGGATTGATTACACAAACAAACAATCTCCCAGATACCAAGAGCCCTGTTACTCCAGGAAACGGATGATGATGAGAATTCCACTGTTTGTTCTTTTCATACTTATCCAGCATGGCTAATGGTAACAGATTCTGAAAGTCCAAAAACACCTGGGCGATATATGGTCCTTGTTTTATAGGATAACAACCAGGCTTAGTGTTTTACAGGCTAATAACTACTCTTACCACTGTAGAATCAGCTTTTTTCCAATGCTTAGGCCCCTGCCTTTTCTGTTTTTTAGCATGAACAATAAAGCGCCAGACTTTCTTTGAAGACAGCTTGATATTTTGAAGTTAACTGTACAAAGAGAACGGATAATGTTAGAATAAAACGTGTTGCGTAAAATAAAAACATCAAGACATCTAATCAGGTTTTCTTTAAAAGCGTACAGAAAGATTCGATGTAAGGTCCAGTCTTGTTACTTGAAAGAAATTTGATCAATGGTTAGAAAGCGAACATCAAAAGAACCATCAAAAGCTTTTTTTTAGTTCATCCATTAAATAGTGCAAAAAGCTAACTTTGAAATTAATATTAAGCAGTAGCAGTATTAATAGGTGACAAGGATGAAAATGACGATGACAATGATGACTCCAATATGCTGTTTCAGAATTTGTGTTTCGTATAGTTTAATAACAGTTTGAATAGAATAGAATATAATTCTTTATTGGCCAAGTGTCATTGGCCAGACAAGGAATTTGTCTTTGCTAATAGAATAAAAACCATGTGGAAAAGGAGAACTACTAAATGAAAATTGAAGATGTTATCAGGAAATTTAAAGGTTGTTTCATTAATAAATATTTTTTAAAATATACGTTACTCTAGAGCAGGAGTGTCAAACTCGATTTTATTGAGGGCCGCATCAGAGTACCTGTGGTGGCCTAAGCGCTCTGCCAGTGAAAACAGGCTCTCGAGCTCCGTTTTTGGCTTGGATTGCCTCCTGTAGCCTTCTGCCAGTGAAAACGGTGCTCGGGAGAGCTGCACACGGCCCTCACAAGCTCCATTTTCACTGGCAAGTGAAACCACGGGCTGGTCCTTCGCTGTTTCCAGTGTGACCCCACAGGCCAGATGTAAGCACACCCCACCGGTCGGATCTGGCCCCAGGGTCTTGAGTTTGACATCCCTGCTCTAGAGACATATAGGTTTCTTCATGGTGGTGTTTTCACTGCCAAATCTTTCCCTAGTTGCAAACTCATCTGTTTATGTTAGTAATGTGACTTAATGGAACATAGGGAGAATATCGATATACAGATAGTCCTCGATTTATGACCACAATTGAGCTCAAAATTCCTGTTGCTAAACTAAACAATAGACAATTTTGTCTCGTTTTATGACTTTTCTTGCCATAATGGTTAAGTGAATCACTGCAGTTATTAAGTTACTAACAAGATTGTTAAATGAATGGTTTCCCCATTGACTTTATTTGTCAGAAGGTTCCAAAAGGTGATCAAATAACCCCAGGATACTGCAAAAGCCATAAATACATGTCAGTTGCCAAGCATCCTGATTTTGATCACATGACCATGGGAATGCTGCAGTGGCCATACGCGTGGAAAAAATGGTCATAGTCATTTTTTCCAGTGCTGTTGTAACTTGGAACAGTCACTAAATGAACTGTTCTATTTCAAGGACTACCACTTGTATATTTATATAGATATGACAAGTCCTCTGACTGGCATTAGAAGCTCAATCCCCCCATTTTATTACCATGTCCATCAGCTAAGAGGTAGTGGTTTGTTTGGTTTTTTTTGGTTTTTTTTTAACATTTCTTTGAGTGGCAGGTTTCATTTACCTAATCATCATAAGACAGCCTTTTTCTATTTGTCAGAGAAAGGAAATTGGAAATCACTTGCGAAGTTTATGCTCTATTCACTTCCTGAGGAAAAAAGATAGATAACGGATTAACAAAAAATATTGTCTTGTTTGCATTTTTAAAACCATAGGTTATAAAAGTCTACAAAGCCACAGTTCAACAAACTTTGGACATCATGTTTCTCCATGAAGGAAAAGAATTTTTTACCACCACTGATGCAGTGAGTCAAGATTCAGCCGATCGTACCATCATTGCCTGGGACTTCCAAACTGCTGCAAAGATCTCCAATCAAATTTTTCACGTGAGATACAGTAGATATTTACTTTCTTACTTATTTTGAGGGTTCTTATATTGTCGTGCATGAAAAATTCATAACAAACAGCATTTTGTTTAGGAAGCAGTTGAAAGAACTTGGTTGTGTTTCTCAAACTATCACAAAATAGGATGACTTTAGAAAACTCAAGTACAGCCAATCACACTAATCCAGTGCTTCTCAAATAGTGGGGCGCGCCCCCCAGGGGGGGCGCGAGGCTCCATTAGGGGGGGCGCGTTTGACCTCGGAAAACACTGTCATAACAAGCCAAGCCCCGTGTTTATGTCTCTGTATCCAGTCAGATGCTGACAAGGACCTTCTCCTGTGAAACATAACGCTGCCCCAATTAATCAAACTTGCTAAAGAAATCGGGCTACCGCTGCTGACATTTGCATCGATAGTGAGCATTAAGCCAGTACATGTGAGTGCACATGCTCCTCCCTTTCGAGGAGAACAGACCCGATTGGATAGACATGATGCTCTATCCTGATTAGCCAAACCCGCCCGTGTGACTTTTAAACCCGGATGATACTATTTACAGTCGCACGGGGGGCGCGAAATGTTTTCTTCTTCCTAGGGGGACATGACAGAAAATAATTGAGAAGCACTGCACTAATCTACCCAAGCATTAAAGATATCATCAGAAGGCTTTC
The DNA here is from genome assembly GCA_039707465.1 of Rhabdophis nuchalis. Classification (NCBI taxonomy): domain Eukaryota; kingdom Metazoa; phylum Chordata; class Lepidosauria; order Squamata; family Natricidae; genus Rhabdophis; species Rhabdophis nuchalis. Next base: position 58,333,329 of record CM077643.1, on the reverse strand, counting down.
TCTAAGTCTACATACTATCAGAAACTAGACAATTGGTTCTTGGAGTTGACACCCTATTTTTTCCCCCTGGTGTTTGTTTAAAATTTTTGTTTGTTTGTTAATTTTCTCCAGTTTTGTATCTCAAGGAAAGACCATTTTTGCTGAGTCACTTGCAGACATTTATTGTAACCTGCTTCCCACCGCTTTCCCGTGATCCCTATTTGAACTGCCTTTCTTTCTGTAGTCCCAGATGGTAATGTGCGATCTTCAAAAGCTGAACAAGGTCAGAGCTGATTAAAACTTGGTGGAAAAACCATCAGAAATCCTAAGATAGACACACAGAGAAAGAGAGATAGAGAGGGGAAGAGAGAGGGTGTGTGTGTATGAGGGAGAGAGTTGAGGGAGGGAGGGGGGGAGAGAGAGATATATATATGGGAAATACAAGACAGAGACGAAGGAAGGGTTATTTGGGGACTTTCTCATAGAATGCATAATCATTCTTTTGTTGAAGAAAAGTATTTCACAAATGAAGGCAAATATACATGTCTTCTCTCTACTGGAATATGTGCTTTGGGTTATTCTGTGAGTCATATTTATGTGCTACCTTCCTATTGATTGATTGGTGTGTTGATGGCTGGCAATTGCTTGTTTCTTTGTAACCACCAACTTGTCAGGTACTAAGGAGCCAAGGGTTTGGCAGCACAAGGAAACAATAGCCAATCACCCGCCATAAACCCACCAATCAACCTATAGGAAGGCACCACATGTGCCCGCCAGGTTACCTGGCATTCCATCAGCCACGGGGCCAGGGTAGGGGTGGGGGTGGTGGTGGTTATTATTAAGGAAAGTCTTATGCCGAGGGAGACCACTGTGCTGGCTGGCGACCCCCCGGGGGAGGGCCTTCTCTGTGGCGGGTCCAGCCCTCTGGAACGACCTGCCCCCTGAACTCCGCACCATCACGGACCTTTGCCTCTTCCGCCGGTTGCTTAAAACGCACCTTTTTCATCTAGCTGGCCTGGCCTAGATCTAGATTTAATTATTTTAAATTTAGTGATTGAATTTTAATATAGGTTTTAATAGTTTTAATCATATTTTAGCACAGACACACCAAATTTAATTCTATTTTAAGATGTGACTGTATTTATATTTTGATTGTTTGTTGTGTTTTTTAATTCTTCTGTGCACTGCCCTGAGTCCCATTGGGGAGATAGGTGCAGTATAGAAATGGGATAAACTAAACTAAACTAACTAACTAACCACATAAATACAACTCACAGAATAGCCCAAAACCCATAGAGCAGTGTTTCTCAACCTTGGTGACTTTAAGTCCATAGCTGGCTGGGGAATTCTGGGAGTTGAAGTCCACCAGACTTAAAGTCACCAAGGTTGAGAAACACTGCCATAGAGAGAGAAGTTCCCTGAAGATGCGCTCCAGTGTCTGAAAACTCAGAAAAGTAAAACCTCTGGTCCTGGTAACCGACCCAGATTCAAGCTTCCAAAGTCATCTTTTTTTTTTTTTAAATAGAACTTAGTGGTCTTTCGGGTGCGCTCCAAGGTTCTAACGACCATCTTTAAAGCGCTCCATGGCTCGGGGCCTAGTTATATGCGAGACCGCCTCCTGCCCCATACATCCCTCAGACCGATACGCTCCCACAGAGAGGGCCTCCTCAGGGTGCCGTCGGCCGGACAATGCCGACTGGCGACACCCAGGGGGAGAGCCTTCTCTGTGGCGGGACCAGCCCTTTGGAACGACTTACCCCCTGAACTCCGTACCATCTCCGACCTCCGCCTCTTCCGCAAGTGTCTGAAGACACACCTATTCCAATTAGCCGGCCTAGCGTAGCCTCCAATTCTGACTCATAGATAGTTTTAAAATGGGGATTTTAATTCGGTTTTAGCACAGGTTTTTAGCCGCCCTGGGTCCGTTTGGAGAAGGGCGGGGTATAAATTCAATAAAATCAAAATCAAATAAGAATGATGCTCATCAATGAATGGATCAGTATTCACTGTGTTTTTCAAGAAACTGATTAACTTTTTGGTCACAGTGTTCTATAATGGAGGAGAGTAAGGACTTCGAACTCACTTTGCCGGTGACAAGAGATTTTGTTTTTAATGATAAAATTCATTCTGAACAGCCTGCAGAATGTTTAATAAATGGGTTGGCCAGTCCTAATTGGCTTGGGGCATACAAATTAGAAGGCAGAGAAGCAGAGTAGGTGCATGATGTCTGCCAATCAAACATCTGTCAGGGTGAGTCATGTTATTAACTCCCGGGAAGTGATTTATTGCAATCAGGGTTTGATGGATATTCCTCTCTGGAGTTGAGATTGGCAGTTTGGGATGCAAGAGAGCATTGTCTTGCTTTCAGAAAGTAAGAGATACCCAAGGCTTCCCAGTTTTAAGGAATTTCTGTCTTCTGTTCCAGAGATGGGTTTTTAGGTCTTGCAAAACAGTTTAAGGCCATGACTCCCATATTTTGGGCAAAAATACTAATTTTGGGTGGCACGATTAAAGCTGCAGTCCCTGGCCATTAAAAAGTTGCTCACTTCTGTTCTAATCAGATGCAAGACACTCTTGGTGATCTGGCACCTGCTTTGGGCCCGTGTTCACTCCATGACTTGTCTGAATAGAAACGGATCAGACAATAGTAGATGAGAAAGACTGTTTGTTTGAGGCCTGTTATAGGCAGACTAGTTAATATTGGACTGGAGGAACAAATATTTTAAAAAAGAATTGTGCATACTAAATAGTTTAAAGATAGTTTTTAATATTCTTTGATGTATGTAGGCTGTACACCCAGTGGGACTTAAGCAATGTTTGAGGCTTTAGAGCCCTTCTCCCTGGCATCCAAAACTCATATCCTTCTATTAAATAGACAGCAGAGGTGTGTATGCATGTATAGCAGTGTTTCTCAACCTTGGTGACTTTAGGTCCTGTGGACTTCAACTCCCAGAATCCCTATGCTGGCTGGGGGATTCTGGAAGTTGAAGTCCACAGGACTTAAAGTCGCCAAGGTTGAGAAACACTGATGTATAGACTTATTTAGAGAGCCTTATTTCGGTGTCTTGTTAAGGGGAAGATTTGGAGCTTCAGAATAACTAAAGCATTATCTACTGTCAAGCCTGAACATGTGAAGACTCCTTTGAAAGTGCTGCCCATTTGATGATTTTAAAAAGAGGTCTTATACGTTCCTTAGGGAAGGATACTAATCTCAATTACAGCCGAACCTCTATACAAAGTCAGTGCAAGTTTGATCTCTTTTGAAATGCAAAGAATAAAGTCAGTTGGTATCCATTTAGTTTTGAAAAGGAGAAATTCTGCCCAGGTAGAAAATGGAGTGTATGATTGAATAACACGTTCCTATCACCATCTTCCAAGGTGGCCTTTGCCAAGTTTTGCTGATGCACAGTTCTGTGTGAAAGCTGTTGTAGTTGATTTGGCATATGCACTTCAAAAAGGAACAGCTCAGTGAATAAGAAACTGCAGTGCGTTCAGTTTTGATGTATTTTACAAGATGATTTTCTCTGGAGTGGGGAATGGGGTTGTTTAATACTCTCCCAAGAGGAAGTATGAATTTGAGAGAAATTGTTGTGGGTGTGGTTAATAACTTAGAAAAAGTTTAATATTTTTTCATTTTTGTTTCTGAATTTCTAAATAAGTGGCTTATGCAGTCCCAGATATCAGTGTCACAACTAAGCTGTGATAAACAAGTTAAAATAATTTCAATTTGATTAGCACTTGGAAGGATCTGCAGTTTGCTTTCCAGTTTGGAAAATCTGCAAACTTTTTCACAAAGTTGATGGGAATTGATATTAGGAAAAATATCTCATGAAGGTTAATGAAGTGTTAACGCCACTTTATAATGCCTTGGTAAGATCACACTTGGAATTCTGCATCCAGTTTTGGTTGCCACGTTGTAAAAAAAGGTGTTGAGACTGTCGAAATAATGCAGAGAAGAGGTGATTAGAGCACTGGAGCACTGGAGGCTAAAACATATAAAGAAAGGTTGCTGGAATTGGGTATGTCTAGTTTAATGAGGGGTGACGTGATAGCATTGCTCCACTATCTCTGGGGCTGCCACAAAGAATCGGGAGTCAAGGTATTCCCCCAAAGCACCTGAGGGCAGGACAAGAAGCAATGGATGGAAACTAATAAAGGAGAGAAGCAATCTAGAACTAAGGAGAAATTTTCTGACAGAACACTTAATCAGTGGAACAACTTGCCTCCAGAAGTTGTGAATGCTCCAATACTGGAAGTTTTAAAGAAGAGATTGAACAACCATTTGTCTGAAATGGGGGTTGGACTAGAAGACCTCCAAGGTCTATTCTATTCTATTCTATTCTATTCTATTCTATTCTATTGACATTTTCTGGTTTCAACAAGTGGTCAAGAAGAAATGAAGCCTGGCACTTTCCATATAAAAAGCAATGGCTCTGAAGCTCAGTTTCACAAAAAACTTTGTTTAGGAACATTTTCCATTCCAAATGGGACAACTCGCTGTGGCCAACTCGCTGTGGGAGAATTCAGTACAGGCTAACTCAAAAGTGGTACAAGTAAATTCCAGTGGGCTTTGTCTTGCTTTAAGTTTGAACCTTCTCAAGTTAGAAGTCCTCAAGGCTAAGGTCTCCATGCTCTGGCTCACCCCAGCTTCTCTTGAGTTATCCCACACTGAACTGTCTTGCAGTGAGTTAGCTGCAGCGAGTCAGCCAGGGTGAGTTGGCCATGGTGAGATGGATGGGGCAAGACGGATGGGGCAAGTCTGCCATGGCGAGTTATCCTAGACCCTTTTCCATTTCCACTGTATTTGCTATTTTCAGGGATTGCTAAATCTTGCCAAAGAATTGTTTTCTGTTTTCCCCCCAAGACATTTTGTGTGAATTTATAGCACCCTCAGAATAAACAAAATGTGCTTTAGATAATGCTTAAGCATATCAGTGACCCCTGAAAAATTTCACTTATTTGGGGGTGGTGAACAATAAAAGAAGGATAAATTTAATTAATATTTCTGTTTTATTTTCCAATAGGTTACTTTTATTCTCCAACAGGTTAGGGACGGGGCCAGAATGAACTTCCTCAGACCATTCCTGACTGAGAAATTTTTGCCCAGTTTAATACTGAATACAGTGATGTTTTATTGCCAATATGTTATTGAGAGATGTTGAGGCCTTAGAACAGATTAGTAGGAGTCAAAGTCATGGCAACTACTTTCTTCATTAATAAGTATTGCTTCGATTATGTCTCAGATATTTTTCTCTGTTGTGATAAAATGTAGAGTTCATAAAATATTATCCATAAGGATTAAGTAAATCTGCAATGGTTCATATGAGCATATGGAGAGACACACATTTTCAGAAAATGAAATCTATTTTCCAAGACATTTCAATTTAGCTTAATTTTCTGTACACTCCATTATTAGCAATATATAGTATTTCAAAGGGAATAAAAAGAGAAGTGTCTATCTTAAATAGATTGTAATCCGTTTCAGGAAATCCCTAGAATGTGAGGCAGGTGGAAATAGACCCATTTTTTGCAATCGTTTCAGGTTTGGTTGCAGTAGAGACAGACTACCTTTTTGTGCTGGGACATTGTTAGTCCCAGCATTTTTACCAGCCTCTAAAGCCGTGATGGCGAACATATGGCACGTGTGCCACAGGTGGCACGCGGAGCCATTTCTGAGGGCACGCAAGATGTTGCCCTGTCAGCTCCAGCATGCATACACACACTGGCCAGCTGATTTTCGGCCTTGATTTTCAGCAGTTTTTTGTCCTCTGGAGGCTTCAGGAAAGTCTCCAGAGAGCGAAAAATGGACTTAACAGGCCCACCGGAAGTTGGAAAATGGGCTTTTTCTGGCCTCCAGAGGGCCTCTGGGTGGGGGGCATTTTCACCCTCTCCAGGCTCCAAGAAAGTGGTGTGTGTATGAGTAGAGCAACAAGGCGGGGTGTCACGCATACATGCACAGGGGGCATGGAATGGGGGGATTAAATTATGGGAATGGGCACCCAAGTGCGTGCAATATTGTGCAAGCGCGTGTTTTTGGCACCCGAGGCAAAAAAGATTCGCCATCCCTGCTCTAAAGGTTGAAGATGGCATTATAGTGATGCAGCTATATCACTGGATAGGAAAGGGTAAACACTTATTTGAGGAATGTGAGGTTTTATTTTAAAAATAAAATAAATACATAAAGTAAATTGGAGAATTGATGTTAGGGTTGTGTAGCACTTTGGAAATAATTCAGAAGAGAGGTTTTGGAACATGTAGGAGCGTGAGCTCAGCACTTTGTCACAACTTTAAGGTAGCTGTGCATTTTCTTGGAATCCTGCAGTTGCTCTCTACAGCTGCCATGTGGTCCTGGGGGAAGAATGGCAAGCAAGGCCTTATCGTCCGTCCCCTCCCTTGCATATTATGGTACCTTTTTTGGATCTGAATCTGAAGCACAATCGCAATCTTTCTTGACACCCCTACATCATATTCTAAACCTGTTATTGGGTCATCAATTTTTTGAGGGTGTCAATTTGGGGAGAATCTTGAGGGCAACAAAGAGAGACTGATTTATCCTATGACCTGCAAGTGTATACAGTATAGTTTGATTCAGAGCCTGTGAACATTTTCTTTCTAATTTTCTTTGCAGGAACGTTTTACCTGCCCCAGTCTTTCAGTTCATCCTAAAGAGCCTGCCTTTGTTGCTCAGACAAACGGCAACTACATGGCTTTATTTTCCAGCCTGCCGCCTTATCGAATCAACAAAAAGAAGAGGTTTGAAGGGCACAAGGTATACATCCGTCAATGGGTTTTATTTCTTTTATGTACCAAATTATGTTACTGTTTTTCAGTAGGGATGCAATTTAATAGACGTCAATACTATTATCTGTAGTTAATGTAGAATTTAAATTGCAGTAAGGTAACTAAAAGCATTATTAGTTAATAACTAGACAATCCGTGACCATTTGAGTCATCATTTCAGAGCTATTTTCTTACCAGATTCATCAGTGACTTCATCAGTGATAGTATTTCTAACACACTGCCTTGAAAATAGCCATGTTGTTCTGTATAGCATAATCAGACATCGACATTTTGTATTACGTCATAAGCAGTTTTATGGTCATAAAGGTAAAGGTTCCCCTTGCACATACGTGCTAGTCGTTCCCAACTCTAGGGAACCGTTTCAAAGCCGAAGAGCCAGTGCTGTCCGAAGACGTCTCCGTGGTCATGTGGCTGGCATGACTAAACGCCGAAGGCACACGGAACGCTGTTACCTTCCCACCAAAGGTGGTCCCTATTTTTCTACTTGCATTTTTACGTGCTTTCGAACTGCTTGGTTGGCAGAAGCTGAGACAAGTAACTCAGAGCTCAGTCCGTTAGATAGCGCTAGCGATTTGAACTGCCGAACTGCTGATCTTTCTGATCAACAAGCTTAGCGTCTTAGCCACTGAGCCACTGCATCCCTTTCTTTATGGTCATATTTGTCATAAAAGGTTTTGGAAAATTAGTCAAATTTCAATTGCATGGGAGTCCTGAGTCCCAGATTTTGGGTGTATTATAAGAGTTAACCCATTTGACCCATTCTTTGGTTCAAAAATTGATACACTATGATACACTATTTCACTCAGTTAAAGGTTACAGAAAGAGAGTTTTAGTGATAGATGATATAGATAGAACAGAGAGAGAGAAACAGAGAGAGAGATGACTGATAAATGAGAGAGAGAGAGTCAGTCAGTCAGTCAGTCAGACAGACAGACAACTACTGCTAACAATTAGAAGTCTAAAATGGGGCTGTCTCATTAAATACCTAGGGAAGTGATTAAGCCATTTTGGTACAAATTGCCATGTTTATTATAGTGTAAAATTTCAGAAAGCTATAGATCATATTGTAATTCATTAATGAACATCTTGATTTATTTACTCTTAATTCTTGACTCAAATAGGTTGAAGGATTTGCTGTAGGCTGTGAATTTTCACCTGACGGAACACTTCTTGTGACAGGAAGTTCAGACGGCAAAGTATTTTTCTACAACTATCGCACAGCTCAAATTCTCCATACCATGTCAGCACATAATCAAGCCTGTGTGAATGCAACCTACCATCCAGTCCTTCCATCACTCCTTGCCACCTGCGCCTGGGATGGGGTAATCAAGATATGGCAATAATAGGAAAGTTAGATAGCCAACTGGCTTTCCAACTTTGTAAATATACTTTTTTCCCTTGTAGTTTCATTTCTTAGAACTTTTATGTTCTGTATAGTGGTACACCAAACCAGTGCTTCTCAACCCCAGTGACTTTATGATTTGTGGACCTCAAATCCCAAAATCCCCCCGGCTTACTGGGAAATTCTGTGAGTTGGTTAACATATTTAGAGCAGCTAAGATTTGAGAAATACAGTACTAAACCAATCTTACTATGACTATGTGGGGCAGGAAATATAACATTCTCCAGTCACGCTACACAAATAATTAATTTGCCTGGTGCTGTTTTTGACTCATACTTTGCCCTTAACTGTTACCCTTCTCCAAAGAGTTTTTTGATGCCGTTACAGCTACAGTATTCTTTTAAACAGCTGCTAAATATATAGCTGCTACTAGCTTTCTCCAAGTTTGTGTTGCTGGAAATTAGGACAATAGGAGCTAGATTGAAAAAGGAATTAAAGATTAACTGAAGCCCTAAATCTATGTGATCTGCCTGTTTTAATTGGATGTGGAATGCACACATTTAATTGATAGAAGTAATTAAAAGGAATTCAATATCCTTCCAAATTCTTCTGGAGCCTAGATTTTTAAAAATCACTTTAGTGTTACTAAATCAGCTCTCGTAGATGAAAACTTAGCTATTCTTTAGCTTCCGTCACTTCTTTACCTTTGTAGTATTACTTGATCCTGCAGGCTTTTCATCTGGTTTTAGTAGAGTCCCACTATGCTAGAACTGGTGTAGCCATGAAGGCTTTTCTGAGCAATGTGGTTAGTGGGGTCCTTGGTGCTCTGTAAGCCTGCTTGTTTTCTTACAGATGTGTTAGCACTGCTGATGTTACCTAGTTAGGGTAATGAAACATCTGCAAGAAAACAAGCAAGCTGAGAGAGCACCAAGGACCCCTCATTTCAACCCTGAGCTACAAATATTCTCCTTTATTGGTAATGTGGTTAGGGTATGATTCTGATATCTTTACTGTATAGTCACAGGGGTGGGATCCTACCAGTTTAACAACCGGTTCTCTGAGCGCACACAATCCGCACACTGCACATGTGTGCGCAATATAAAGAAGACTTACCTTCCGGATTACTGCTTGGGAAGGAAAGCAGCTGGGGCGCGGCAATCCACTTGGCCACGCAACTCAGGTGAGAAGATAAAGGTAGGTAAAGCGCAGGGGCGGGTGGGCGAACCGGTTTGCTCCCAGCTGATTTTTGGAGCTACTGGTTCACCCAAATGGGTCCGAACTGGTAGAATCCCACCCCTGCATGAAGCTCAAAGAGATTTGGATGCTTGAGAATCTCCATAGAGATTTATGATAATTTACATGTATGGTTGATACTTGTAATAAAAAAGTCTCATCAATTTGCTTATATATAATTTTAAATAGTTTTCTTATAAAAATTTACAACAAACCTGGAAGCAATAGCATTTCTAGCACCATAGCTATTTCCAGTTTGCTAAGCTCAAGGATATAGTAAGCTTCTTTTCGCAAAATCACACTTTTCTGCTTCCTGATTGGGAGTTGATATATTTAATTATAATAATGGAACTGTCTTTGTTGGTGCCTTGCCTTAATATAAAATTTATTCTGAAGGAACACATTATGGTTCTACAGGATGTAGGAAGAGGAGAGTTTTGCTGTTCCTTAGAAACATATTGGAGGTAGCCCACCAGGGCCACACCTAATAAATTATCTTTCACATACGGTAGCCAGGAACAGAATCACTTAGAAAATGTATCTGTCTTTTCTTTGCAAAATACAGAGTATACTTTTATATTTTGTTAAAATGTGCAAAATAGTATACATGTTGCATAAATAATATAATGTTACATAAAAATTAAAATTTCAAAGTACCCAAAATGTAACTTAAAAGTTTCCTGTTGTAAATATATTTTTCTAAAATATTAACTGAAAAGTACTCATCAAACCTATTTGTATATTTTTATTGACTGAATGTATCTATTGATCAGCTTTTCTGTGCACAGAAAGACTAACGTTCACTAAGATTAATAGTCTTTTATTTTTTAAGTTGTTTTAACTTAACATGCGCTTAATACGTTTCATAAAACGTAAATTTTAACAGATTTTTATAATTCTTGGTTGATGATTGCCTTGTTTAGTGACCGTTTGAAGTTACAATGACACTGAAAAAGTTACTTTATGACTGGTACTCAAACGATGACCATCACAATATCCCAATGGTCACTTGGACCCCATTTACAGATGGCTTCCAACAAGCAAAGTTAATGAAGAAGCAGCTGTGAAATTGCAAGTCGCAGAAATGTGATGACTCACGTAATGACCATGTCATTTAGTAATGAAGGTGCCAGTCCCAATCGTGGTTGTTAAATGAGGCCTATCTATTCTTCCCTACATTAAAATCCAACATTAGAAATTATGTTTGGTCTAGACATTTTCCCCCTGTAAATAAATACCTGGGCAATGGCAGGTTATCCGCTAGTAATTTAATATAAAAGCATAATAATAAAATGCCATTAAAAGAATCTTCTTCCAAAAGCAGCAACTGGGCTAACACGAAATCTGCGGAGTTATTTGGAGAGTGACAGTACTTTCTGTGTGCCTTTTAGTCTTAGTGTAGCTATAGTTCCAAATCCAAGAAACTAAAATTGAGAGTAAATAAGGAAACCAGTGGTACCCCAAGAAGGTAGAAAAGGGCTGTGATGTCATAAGTACAGTATATCACATCTGGGCTACAAAAACCAACAAACACTAAAGGTTACACAAGCAATCAAAACCCCGAAACACAAGTCTATTTGTATGGAAGGGAGAATACCATCTACATTAATAAATCAATAATCTTTCAACCTAAATTGTAAGGATACTCTGTCCAATAGCCAATCATTTCTGTTTTCCTAATAAAGCTACATACAATCTTCTCCTAGGCTTCAAGAGGATCTTCAATTTTCTGGATCATGTTTTTTTTTTATATAAACTATAATTTATATAAGGCTGCTGAGGGAGGGATGAAGAAATTGTGAACTTTTAAAAAGTAGTGTACTTGTTCTTTTAAGAGTGATTTATTTTAGCCATTATGCCCAGAAAAGTACTTTAATAGTGTACAATACTTCACCAATAATGATGGTTGGTCCTTCACTCACATTTCCTACATAGAAGTTACTGGTTTAATGCTCTTGATAGAACACTTCATCACTCTGTATATAAAATTCAAGTAATGCCACTTTGGAATTATTCTAGATCGAAGGTGCATAAACGCACCATGGGGCCTAATGTCCCTGTCCAACTGTCCCTATTTATTTGTTCCCATTTCCTGTGTGCTTATTCATGTTCATTCTTATTCCTGTTACCATGTACATGAGTGACAAACTAAATAAACAAATAAATCGCAACTTTTTGCAAGCAAGTTTTGGAAAATTCACAGTGTACTTAACAATGTTGCACTTCAGAGGTTGTCAAACTTTTCAGATTATGGAAACCTAGTTAAAAGAAAAATTCCTGGAATCCTAGACCAAAAGGAAATGTACTAATGATAGAATTATTTATATAGTGGATGGCAAAAATGTTAGAAATCACATCACAATTACATTCTCAATGAGCAAATGTGAAACTCTCTTTACAAATTCAAAGGTATTTATATAGTCAATACATGATAGAATTGCATACAGAAAGTCTCTGGAGTTTCCCTGACGCTTGGTGCTCAACAGCTTGTTCGTTTTCTTGCAGATGTTTCATTACCCAAATTAAATTTATATTTATCGGCGAAATAAAGGGAGACTAATATAGATCTATTTCAAGCTATTTAGCTCTTATCAGCTGGCCATACCCTTCTGGGATTCGAACCGGGCTGCTTATATATTATGTAGATGTATTAACCTCTTAAGCGATGGGCTCTTCTTGCTTTGTCGGCTAGACTAGGAGAGAGATAGTTTTTTTTTAAATCAGGGCAACCTGGTCTCCCAAAATATGGAATGAAAGCAGAAGCAGCATGCTTCTACTCATATTTGGATAGACCAAGTTGCTGTGATAAAAAACACTTAATTATCCGAATTAAGGAACGACACTAATAATGCTGAGCACCAAGGATGCTTCATTTGAGCTACAAATTATCTCCTTTATTGGTTTCCCTGATGTACACTCAGAGGACACTGTTCGACAGTATGTCTGCTTTGGAGCACCACAGCTCCATTATGAAGAGGCAAACTTTCTCCATTTATTTTATTTATTTATTTATTTAAATTTATACCCCGCCCTTCTCCACAGAGGACCCAGGGCGGCGCACAGGAAATTTAAAAAACATACAAAAATACAATAAATATAATTTTAAAAAACTATTAAATAACCCCATCCTGCGCTAAAACCAAATTTTAAAACCCAATTTAAAACTATCTTAAGTCCCCAAGGGAGGTTAGGCTAGGCCGGCTTTATGGGCGAGATTACAGTAGCAAACCTGCCATGTTGAGTCCACCAGAGGACTAGTGAGCTTTGACTAGGTTTTATGGGGTAGATTGAATTATTTTGATTCAGCTGTAAAGCAGTGAACTTTGTGTCCTCCACTGGTGGAACAGTAGAGGACCATTCTTGTGCCCAGCTGAAGCAGATAATGATATTCTAATGATAGAAATTGGCAGAAAAACAAAAAAATAAACTGATTATTGTAAATGCAAAATTAACATTTTGAATGCGCAAAAAATAAAACTTTAATTTCACAATTAGCTTGGGAGATTAATGTTTTAACCAAAGAGATCAATATTCAATTATTAGGTGTGATTGCATTCCTTGGGGGGGGGGGGGAAATGATCAATATTTGGAATAATTGATGCTACTTGTAAGCAGAGGTCATCTTTTATACTTAAGTATTTCTGTGCTGGCTTGTTCTCTTTCAAAGGTAGGTTATTTGCAAATGGCATAAGATATTTCAGTCTTGACAGGCAATATTTTTTTTAGAATTTTAGCCAGAAAATCTGCACAAGGTAATGTGGTTTATAATGTGAAATTAGTTAAAGTCTAACCCTGGGTCCTTTTTTAGGAGAAGGTGCGGGTTATAAATTCGAATAAATTAAATTAAATTAAAGTGGATCTACATTGTTTCTTCTTTAATGGTAATTCAGTATAGTCAACATAATGATTCTGGACTTGGTTAATTTTTTTTATTTTAAAGGAGAAAATGTGCTTCTGGCACATAAATCAAATAGCTGTTATATCACCAACATTTTGATATTTTTCCTGAGGGAAATTTTGTTTGGAAGATTTAGAAAGCACATAAAATTATTTTAGAAAGACATTCACTTCAATGTGTACCTTTAAACTGAATTGCAATCATTTGACTTTGACATTTGAATCTAGATATATGTATACCTTGCAGTGAAATACTAGTATCATTCAGATAAGTAAATATATCAGCCAAGTATACAATCTTTTGCACCCAACAATTGCCACTCAATTTCTGCGCCAGTTCAAAAGAATGTTCTTATAAAAAAGAAATATATCTTCTTACCCCTTATAAAGTGAAACCAATATTTGCTGTGAAACAGTCATTTCACTTCAATATACAGGAACAATGTGTTCTCTAGACAACATAACAGTAAATGCTTTAGAGTGAGTGTTCTTGCTTTTGTAAGATTTGTGATTTTAACTGCCTTGTTGGGTATAATTCTGAATTCTGTTGGCATGTATTACAAATAAATGACAAGACAGCAGTGATTATGCTTAATAGGCGGAGCTGTATGTTTCATGTGGGCCCCATTACCTGACATTATTCTGACTATAACTGCTGCTCCACTATTGCATATACTGCAATACAAATGCAAAGATATTTTGTGGGCTTCCCTCCCATAAATGTTAAAAAAATCAATGTAACTATTCACTTCCTGTAGTTCAGGTAGGAAAAGGTTTGCAAATAGGCATATCTTCTTCACAGATGACTCAGCACAAGCACAACACAAGAAAGATTAATACAATACAATACAATAGCAGAGTTGGAAGGGACCTTGTAGGTCTTCTAGTCCAACCCCCTGCGTGGGCAGGAACCTTATACCATTTCAGACAAATGACTGTCTAACATCTTTTTAAAGACTTCCAGGGTTGGGGCATTCACAACTTCTGGAGGCAAGCTGTTCCAGAGGTTAATTGTTCTAACTGTCAGGAAATTTCTCCTTAATTCTAAGTTGCTTCTCTCCTTGATTAGTTTCCACCCATTGCTTCTTGTCCTACCCCCAGGTGCCTTGGAGAATAGTTTGGCTCCCTCTTCTTTGTGGCACCCTCTGAGATATCGGAACACTGCTATCATGTCTCCCCTGGTCCTTCTCTTCATCAAACTAGACATACCCAGCTCCTGCAGCCGTTCTTCATATGTTTTAGTCTCCAGTTCCCTAATCATCTTGGTTGCTCTTCTCTGCACTCTTTCCAGAGTCTCCACATCTTTTCTACATCGTGGCGACCAAAACTGTATGCAGTATTCCAAGTGTGGCCTTACCAAGGCATTATACAGTGGCATTAACACTTCACGTGATCTAGATTCTATCCCTCTGTTTATGCAGCCTAGAACTGTGTTGGCTTTTTTGGCAGCTGCTGCACACTGCTGGCTCATATTCAAATGGTTGTCCACTAGGATTCCTAGATCCCTCTCACAGTTGCTACTATTGAGCAAGGTACCACCTATACTGTACTTGTGCAATTTGTTTTTCTTGCCTATATGTAGGACCTTACTTTTTTCACAATTGAATTTCATTTTATTACATAGTGCCCTGAAATAAACCTGAAAACATGAGTGGATTTAACCATTTGAATGAAGAAACCTGTAGTACTCTTTTTAATGGTTTCCTTTTCAGAAAGAACTTGACATATCCTTGAAGCTATTATTAAAGAGTAGCATACACAATTGATTTTTATGAAATGTTCCAATCTTGCAGGGAGCACCAAGTTTAAAGTTTTTAACCAACTTTTCTGCAATAGTATGAGCTTTATCTGCTTTTGCTATGTGATAAATCTATATAAACAAGAGTTTGTTCAAAACCGCTAATCTCCGAAAGTACTGCAGTGATCGCTTCCAAATTTTCACACAATGTTCCTTTCGAGTACGGCACCAATGATATATATAGCTTGTGTAGATACAAGCCAGGTACACGCAATGGGAAATGTAAAAAATTGTAAAAAATGGTAGATAGATGGATACAGAGAGAGCGGTGGGCCACAGGTATTATGTCATCCTTTATGACATAAAATACTCTGTCCATAAGAGAAATACAGTAGGTAGGTAGGTAGGCAGCTATAGTGATAGAGAGAGGGAGGGAGAAACACAGTAGGTAAGTAGGTAGGTAGGTAGGTAGAGGGATAGAGAGGGAGAAATACAGTAGATAGGTAGGTAGGCAGCTATAGCGATAGAGGGAGGGAGAAATACAGTAGGTAGGTAGGTAGGTAGGTAGGTAGGTAGGTAGGTAGGTAGGTAGGTAGAGGGATAGAGAGAAGGAGAAATATAGTAGGTAGGTAGGTAGGTAGAGGGATAGAGAGAGGGAGAAATACAGTAGGTAGGTAGGTTGTGGGTTATATGGTGGTTGTGTGTACGTGTTTGTGTGTGCAGGTGTAGAGCTACACACAGATTGGCCATTTAACCAGACTGGGCCACAGCAATGCGTGGCTGGGAACGGCTAGCGGTTAAATAAGAACTTTTTTGATACAAAAATGTATGAAGTGCCTTTTATTTCGAATTCATTTGAAATAACCAGAATTTAATTTCAGATTTTAATGTTTGGTGTTCAACTATCATTATCATTTTGCAAGAGTCATACTGTTGTCTAATCCCTGCTCACTTTCAACACGCAATCCCCTTGATTTGTCTTCCTTTTTGTGCCTTCCAGTTTCAAGCTCTCATATTTACAATTTCTGGTTTTGTGCTTGAGCCTAATTTCTCAATTCTTATGGTATAAGAATTACAGTAGCACCAACACCAGCAGCATTAGAGTTTGTTTTGATTTTTTGATTTCACATTTTTCTATACTGCTTGTGGTTGTACCAGTGTGAAACTGATGATCCATAGCTGGAAAAATATTCACATAACATAAATATTTATTAGGCCTAGTAAAAGAATAATATGCATATATGAAGGATATGACAATTTAATTCTGTGAATCTGAAAACTTATGCAGGAAAATTACCATTTGTACATGCATATAAAGTAGACAGTAGTAAAATTTAACGAGCATTGGGGATTTTTTTTGTATTGTTGATATCTTGCTAAAGCCACTAAGCATTCATCTTCCTGTCCGTCTAACTTCACAAATACAAATCTCTAGGTTTACTTCAAAGAATCCCCTTGGCAGACATTTTTATAGCTTGTGCCTTCCTTGCAGGGTGGGCGTACTAGTATTTGTCACTTTGTAGCTGCCTGTTTGCCCTACACTACCTAGCCCCGTGATGGTGAACCTATGGCACGCAGAGCCCTCTTTGTGTTTCCAGTGTTTCACTTAACAAATGTGGCAAGAAGGGTCGTAAAATGGAGCAACAAACATTGTCACTTAACAAATGTCTCACTTAGCAACAGAAATGTTAGAGTCATAAAAAATGTTAGACTCATGGTCATAATGAGTCCACGGCTGTCCCTGGAAGATCATATGACGGCTGTCGCCAGGGAGCTTTTTATCAGTTTCGCCTGATCTACCAGTTGCATCCCTTTCTGGATCGGGATGCCCTGCGCACAGTCACTCATGCCCTCAACTCTTCCCGTCTGGACTACTGTAATGCTCTCTACATGGGGCTCCCCTTGAAGAACACCCAGAGGCTCCAATTGGTCCAGAATGCGGCCGTGTGGGTAATTATGGGGGCGACGCGACTCTCCCATGTAACACCCCTCCTGCGCGAGCTACACTGACTTCTGGTGGTCTTCTGGGTGCGATTCAAGGTGTTGGTTACCATCTTTAAAGCGCTCCATGGCTTAGGACTTGGGTAGCTATGTGATCGCCTTCTGCCACCGAGAGCCTCCCACTGGCCAGTACGCTCCCGTAGAGAGGGTCTCCTCATGGTAGGCTAAACAATGTCGACTGGCGACACCCAGGGGGAGAGCCTTCTCCATGGGAGCACCTGTCCTCTGGAACGAATTGCCCCCGGAGTTACGAATTATCCCTGACCTATGCACCTTCTACTGTGCTCTTAAAACTTTTCTTTTTCAACAAGCCGGGCTGGCGTAAATACAAATTTTATTAATTTTAATTGGGTTTGTTTGGTTTTTAACTTTATCATGGGTCAAATTATTTAATATGTTTTTAAATTGTTTTAACTTTTGTATTGCTGTGTTTTATTTTGGCTGTACACTGCCCTGAGTCCTTCGGAAGTAGGGCAGTATAAAAATATAAATAAACTAAACTAAACTAAACTAAAGTCAACTACATGTACCCCACTTGTGCTGCCATGTGATGAGGGTCAAACCTGCCCCTCCTCTGAGCTCCTTCGGTTATAAAGTAACTATGCTGATTACAATACAATACAATAGCAGAGTTGGAAGGTACCTTGGAGGTCATCTAGTCCAACTCCCTGCCTAGGCAGGAAACCCTATACCATTTCAGACAAATGGCTATCCAACATCTTCTTGAAGATGAAGATTAGTTACCTTATAGGCCACTGGCTAATTAGTTTTCAATCTTTCACACCAGCCCTCTGGGGAACCAGAAGAGGATTGAAGAGGAAATCCTTGCCCCAACTTTGGACTGGTCAAACACCAAAGGGAAACTAAAACAGAACAAAACTTTAGGAATCTGTACTTCTGGCAACCAGTTGGAATGGAAACAAAAAAAACCCCAACCTTTATTATCATTTCCATCAACACACGTTTAAATTTAAAAAACCATAACGCAATTCTGACTCTCAACCTTGCCTCAGGTAACCCCATCGTCCAGCACCCAGCCAACTTTCACAAAAAGCATCCCAAGCAATTTCTGTTGGAGCCCTTTTCTTCTCTTTTATTGACCTCTAGGGGTCAGGTGGCTCCCTCTGGGCTCATCAGGCTGGCCTCTGATTTGAAAGGTCAGCTGCTCCCCCCTATCCATACTGATCTAAGGGTGAAAGGAGATGTGTTGCTTCTGCAGCTCTGACACTCTTCGTTCTGTCTCTCTTGCTGCATTTAGGACAAAGTGATAACCAGAACTAAATCAGGAAAAGGGTTTTAAGTAGCAAAGAAGGAGGGAGGAGCTCACTTCGGTTGATCTGTGTTGCTAAGCAAGCTAGAAACTCATGCTGAATTTCTAGCTCTCCTTGCTTGGAAGCAGAGATGTACTTCCAGGATTATTTCCAAATTAATTTGTTAAGAGGTCCTTAATTGTGAATGTTCTAAAGGTCTACAGGAAGGAGAATGCTATAGCATACCTGGGATGTTAAATCTTTAATTGGCTTCATCATGAGAGATCTATTGACCTACCCTGTTCTACGTTATGCTATAACAACTTACCATATTTTTTGGAGTATAAGACGCATCCCCCCTCCAAAAGAGGGTGAAAATTGGGTGCATCTTATACACCGAATCTAGCCCTGCCCACCCTTTGGTCTCTGCCTCCCAGCAATTTGCCTTCTCCCAGCAAACAGCAAACAACCTGTTTCAGTTTCAAGTTCAGCACAGCCTTATTAGAACAAGCAGTTGATTGTTGGTTGGTTGGCCTTCCAAACATCAGCCATTTCAGGCTGCAGGAATTACCATTGCCTATTGCCGCCTCTGCGCACCCCATTTTTCACTCATTCCAATCCCTGCTGGGTGGAACATGCATGGAAAATGGGGTGTGTGGAGGCTGAAAGCGGGGCATGCAGAGACTGAAAATGGGATGTGGAGGCTGAAAATGGGGGCACATGGAGGTGGCAATAGGCTATGGCAATCCCTGCAGCCTGAAACAACTGATTGTCAGGTGGCCGATCCAAATGACAACCAGCTGCTTGTGCAAATTAGGCTGTGCTGAAATGGGCTGTTTGCTGTTTGCTGCAAGGAGGCAAATTGCTGGGAGACAGAGGCAGATTTTTTTTTCTTGTGCTAATCAGGCTGTGCTGAAACTGAAACAGACTGTTTGCTGCAAGGAGGCAAATTGCTGGGAGACAGAGGCAGATTTTTTTTTCTTGTTTTCTGCCCCAAAAGCTAGGCACGTCTTATACTTCGGAGTGTCTTATGCTTCAAAAAATATGGTAGGTAATTGGATGTTAATACCGCATTGTGACAGTTCTCTTCCAGGGATTAGACGCACCACAACATAGAAGATAACTGTACACCATACTTTAATATAGTGCACACCTGTAGGAGATGAAGAGCCTGGGAACTGAATCAAGAGGCATCAGTTTGGAGTTACAGTATGTTCCCACAAGCAATTCAAATTCAGGTCTTGATTTTAGTTGACTTACTGCTGACCATTAGTTGACTAGATTCTTAAGTATAGGCGTGAGCAATATAACTTCTTAACAGAAACTTAACATGCGGCCCTGGTTCTTTGAGCCTGATAATTAATCTGGTCAACTCATCTCAAAATTTTCATTGGACTACAATGAAAAATCCCCTAGGATGGCATCAGATCTGCAAGCTGGAACAGCAGTTAACAATACCAGGTTCTTCTGCAGTGCCAAGAGGCAAAATATGTCAGCTAGGATGCTCCAGTTGGTCCAGCAGATGCAGAATTTGATTCACCCTCCTCTGCTCCCGATGGCTCCAGTTTCCACTATGGCAGCACTGCCTGTGCTGCAGAAAACTCACAGCTTTTTGCCCGAAAGGTTTGGACGAATGTCAGAAAAGATTAAAACCTTCATAGCCTTGGTGGTGCAGTGTTAGAATGCAGTACTGGAGGCTACGTCTGCCCACAGCCTGGAGTTTGATCCTGACAGGGCTCAAGATTGACTCAGCCTTCCATCCTTCCGAGGTTAGTAAAATGAGGACCCAGATTGTTGAGGGTAACATGCTGATCAGAGCGTGCTGGGTGGTATATACATCTTAAGTGCTAGTGCTACAGCACCACGTGGGTTGTTTATCGCCACCTGGGCAGCAGAATTCCTCACCAATCGATGGTGTTTTTTCTTCATACTGAGGTTCCCAGCTTTGCATTGTGCTGCGATGGGGACTTCTCGTAATCAAACACACCAACTCTGTTATGGATAACTATCAAAACTCCAGGGTAACTTTCAAAGGCCACTTTGGGGATACCATACAGAAAGTCACAGGGATATGCCATATTCAGAAACCTCAACAAAGCAGTAGAAGACCTACCTTTCCTAACATTAGGCTTTTGCCTGGGGTTAACTTGCTGCCCTAGCTTTGCAAGTTAACATAAGCATGCAAATAAGTCTTCAATGGTAAGTCATTATTACATAAAAGGTTTCAATTGTGGCTTACAACCTTTGCCTCCTTCCCAAAGGTCTTTCACATGTTGGGATTAGGTGCCGCTTCAGAGTGGGTGCCCCTTAGTTCTTACTGAGCTTGGGCCAGGCTGCAGGCAGGAATTCCCCCCCCCCCCAATGAGCTGCTTATCATACCTTGTGGTTCTGACAGTTGACTGACAACCCTCTTGCTTACCTGTAATAGTTGTACTTTCCCACTTTCTTGCCTATAGGTTGTCTTCTTATCTTTCTCTCCTACACATCCACATTTTTGTAGGCTAAGCGCCTGGGTGAGGTGAGGCTGCCTATGTCAAGAGGTTTCTAAAAATGGCAGGGTGTGATTCAATTAGGCAAACACCTGGAACACTGTTGTGGATGGTTGTGAGTAAACTATGAATGGGGGAATGAATGAATAGTTTTAGTGTACTAAATCAGGGGTCTCCAACCTTTGCAACTTTAAGTCTGAAGGACTTCAGCTCCCAGAATTCTCCAGCCAGCAAACCTGGCTGGAGAAGTCTGGGAGCTGTAGTCCTTCAGACTTAAAGTTGCAAAGGTTGGAGACCCCTGTACTAAATAGTAAACTTTTCTACTTCAGAGTGAATGAAGTATGGCATGACTGTGGGTCTAATGGCAAGCAAGGATGAGTAGGCTAATGTGGCTTATTTAACAGAATAACAGAGTTGGAAGAGACCTTGGAGGTGTTCTAGTCCAACCTGCCGTTCAAGAAGGAAACCCTATAACATTCCAGATGAATGCTTGTCCAATCTCTTCTTAAAAACCTTCAGTGTTAGAGCACCCATAATTTCTCAAGGGGAGTTGTTCTAATTGTCAGGAAATCGTAGCCTTTTGCTCAGACTGAGCAGCCAGAACAGAATTAAATTATAGGATCAGATGGACCCAAATATAACCAAATCTGTTGGCTGGTGGATGTATGTGAAGGAATGAAACTGGGATTGTGGTCTACATTCGTAAAAAGCAGCTACAGACAAGCAGAAATGCTTCCCACCCCACTTTCCCAATGACAGACCCAGCTCATGATTTATCTCAAAGGATCATAAAAGAAATCCTGTAATTTACTTTAGAAAAACACACTTGGAAGGGACCTTGGAGGTCTTCTAATCCAATCCCCTGTTTGGGCGGGAAACCCTACACCAGAGGTTCCCAAATTTGGCAGCTCTGCTGGCTGGAGATTTCTGGGAGTTGAAGTCCACAAGTCTTAAAGTTGCCAAGTTTGGGAACCTCTGCCCTACACCATCTCAGATGAATGATTATCTAATCTCTTCTTAAAAACTTCCAGTGTTGGGCATTAACAACTTCTGGAGGCAAGCTGTTCCACTGATTAATGGTTCTAACTGTCAGGAAATTTCTCCTTAGTTCTAAATTGTTTCTCTCCTTGATTAGTTTCCATCCATTGCTTGGAGAATAGTTTGACTCCCTCTTCTTTTTCGCAACCCCTGAGATATCAGAACACTGCTATCATGTTACTCCTAGTCCTTCTTTTCATTGAACTAGACCTACCCAGTTCCAGCAACTAATCTTTATATGTTTTATCCTTGAGTCCCCTAATCATCTTCGTTGCTCTTCTATTTACAGTAATTCTATTCTATTCTGGCTGGTTTGTCTGAGCGACTGGTATGCAACAAAAAAGCAGCCCTAGCCTACTCATTCTTTCTTGACACCAGATCCTCAGAGTCTCTGAAGTAGAAGTTTTTTTCCAAATAGAAATCATTCTGATCCAGTGAAGAAAACAAGCATATTTGTCTTCTTGTGCGTTTTTATTTCCTTTCCAGTTAGACTCTTTATTTAGACTTTCTCTAGAGCTCTTTAAGTGAACTAGGTACATTTAAAGTTTCAAAGATTTAAAGACATAAGTAATTGAAACATATATCAAGCTACTTTGCTCACCTGTAGGCTTGCCAAACAAAAGTACAGTATTATCATGATAAAGATTCATTTTATAAATAGCACACCACTGGGCTTTGAGTGGAGGCCTACAGAGGAAGAATAATGGAATTTGAAGCTGGAAAAAGGAAGCACTGTGGGATGGGAGACAGGTGGTAAAAATTATCAAGGATTTTTTTCTTCTTCCTGCTGTCATCACTGTTGTCTGCCTTTCACATGCATATATCTTTCATTATACTGGAAATAATTGTCTGTTACATGAAAGGAAACAGCTCAAATTTAAACTGACCTCTTCGAAAAAGTAAAATTGGACAGAAACATATCATGTCTTCATCATCACAGTCTCAGGTAATCTAAGGTGATTCTTGATTTGTTTACATTCATTTTTTTGTTCTTAATAACAAGAATACATTGGTTTTCATCTATAAGCTCTCACTTATAATGACTTGCAACACCTACATCACCATACGTTTCCTTCTGCTCAGAATACTTTCTCCCCCCAAAAAAACTTGAAAGTTTTGCAAAGCTTTCAAAGAACATGGCACGACAATTACAAGGAGCAATTGATGTCCCCTATATTGTTTTGCCACCTACCAGAGGCAGGGGTGGATTCCTGCCACCTTTATTACCCCAAAAATTCTGTGCGCATGCACATTTGCACTTTTTCAATGAAGGTTGTTCTGCGCATGTGCAGAACAGAAAATCAAGATGCCGCCGCCGAGGACAGAAGTGGTATAGTCACATGTCCCCCCAGAGTTACTACCTATTTGGCTGAACCAGTCCGAATAGATAGGAACCCACCTCTGACCAGAGTTGGGTTCCTACTGGTTTGAACCAGTTTGGTCAAATAGGTAGTAACTCATCCGGCCATGCCCCTGAACCTGTTGTATCGGCGGCGCCATAGGCATCTTGTTTTTTGCTTCTGTGCTTGCGCAGCATTTTTATAGTACTGTGCATACATGCATAGCATGCATCAAGCATGCACCCACATCTGCAGCGCATCCCTGAGCGAACAGCAGTAGCAGCAGCCGGAACCCACCCTGCCGCCTATAATAAATAAAAGATATATAGATACGATAAAAACTAGATTATATAATTTGTGATCCATTAATTTGGATAAGTCAATTAACCTTAGCTTGGTTAATTGTATAGAACAGTTTAGTAAATCCTTAAATCTCCTATCTATCTGGACCTATGGGGGAATATTCTTTGCCAAAACTGAATCTGGCTGTCTGGTATGAACATCTAGAGAGGGTCTTTAAGAACTCCCAACTTAAGAAGTACTCAATAGATGGTCCTACACCATGAAATATTCTGCTATAGGGATGCTTGACCCCATCCTTTCTTGTGTTTTACAAATAACTAGAAACCCAAGTATTCCAAAGTGTTTTCTCCCCTAAACATTTGTAAGTTTCCACTTTTGGGGGTGATTTATGCTCAACATATGTAACAGCCTTTGTTGTTTTGCTTTCTGGCAGTCAGCATCAAGCGGTACATTGCACTATGTACATCGATCTATTCTTGAATATCATAGTATATAATCATTGATACTTCTATCCTCAAAGAATTTATCCAATCACTTAAAAACACACAGATGGTCATTGCCTGGGCATCTTCATTAAGTTCCAAAAGCTAATGGGTAAATTTTATAAAGAATAAAAATGTCACACATATTTAAATAATTATATGCTACCCTTTATGATGTCAGAATTAAGGGGCAGTATACAATTATATTACAGTGTAATTCTAAGCCTTCTCAATAAACTTAACAGACATGGAATTGAAGGGCAGTTTCTCTTGTGAAAAGCAATTGGCTAAAGAAAATAAAATAGTAGGAGTGGATGTCTGTGAAGATTCTCAGTCATCCAGGTCATGGCTGCCTTCTGAAACATAAATACCTAGGACTGGTATTTTATACATTATCTAGAATTGGTGTGATTAGTGAATGTCAGGGTTCCAAGTAACACCCCCAAAGAAAGAAAACTCCAAGGCTTGAGTTTCCTCAAAGTTCCATTTTATCAGAGATGTCATATTGGCACATCTGGGAAAACCCGAATCTGAAAGTTCCCAAGTTTTCCCCACCCAAACAAAAGTCCCAGCACCCACGTGTCCATCACATGATCCAATCAGACACCGTCCCAATGGGAAATGCCTCCCAATGCCTCACTCCAGGAGTAGGGTAAGACGACCTTGACTCTCTGAGAAAGGAATGTTATTTTGACTATATATCTCCCATGCTCCATAGAATCCCCCCTCCCATTTCCCCACAGCATTGAATGTGGCAGGCCTGAAGGCCCAATGCAAAAGATGGCTTCCAGGCCTGACCCAAGTTTGCTGCTGATGCTAAATTGTTCAAAATGGTAAAAACAAGTGACTGTAAAAGCATCAAAATATCTCTGCATATTGGAAAACTGGATGTAATTCTATTACAATATTATTACAATGACAATAAAGATGATGATGTCAAAATGACAGTATCATTCAACGTCAGCCAGTACAAAGAGATGAATACTGGTATTCATCAAACTACTCATACAAACTAATGGGATCAGAGTTAGTAATGATGACTGATGAGGAAAGAGGTCTTGGAGTAATGATAAACCATCAATAAATACGTCAACATCTACTAAAATAAAGGCCAACAATTCATTAGAGATAAGAAAACAGGGATACCAGTATGATAATGCCTTCAGATAAATTAATGGTGCATCTCATCTGGAATGCTGTGTGTTATTCTGGTCACCACACTTCAAAAAAGATATAATGTAACTAGAGAAGGTGCAAAGAAGGGCATCTAGGATTATCAAGGACTGAAGCAGCTTTCCTATTATACAAGGTTGACATATCTGGGATTTTTTTTATTTAGAAAGTAAGTGAATGACAGTCAATATAAATGAGGTGTACAAGATTATGCATGGTGTGGATAAAGTGGAGAAGGAGAAGCTATTTCCCTTTTCACAAAATACAGTATTAGAATCAGAGGTCACCCAATGTAACTGAATCTTGGAAACAACAGACAAAGGTGTTTTCTTTTGCACAACATGTAATTAAACTTTGAAATTCAATTAACATGAAAAGTGTTGTTGACTAAATGGGCTCTGGGTCCAATTCAGCGAAGCATAACATAATTTTTATGTAATAACTAGCTATACCTGGCCATGCGTTGCTGTGGCCCAGTCTGGTTAAATGGCCAACCAATCTGTGTGTAGATCTACACCTGCACACATACACGCAACCACCATATAACCCCCAACCTACCTACCTACTGTATTTCTCCCTCTCTCTCTATCCCTCTACCTACCTACCTACTGTATTTCTCGCTATCTATCTATACACCTACCTACCTATGGTATTTCTCCCTCTCTGCCTATCCCTCTACTTACCTACCTACTGTATTTTTGCTTTCTCCCTCTACCTACCTACCTACCTACCTACCTACCTACCTACCTACCTACCTACCTACCTACCTACCATATTTCTCCCTCTCTATCTATCACCCTATCTACCTACCTGCCTACCTACTGTATTTCTCCCTCTCTATCTATCCCTCTACCTACCTACCTACTGTATTTCTCGCTATCTATACACCTACCTACCTACTGCATTTCTCGCTATCTATCTATACACCTACCTACCTACCTACCTACCTACCTACCTACCTACCTACCTACTGTATTTCTCCCTCTCTATCTATCCCTCTACCTACCTACCTACTGTATTTCTCCCTATCTAGCTATCCCCCTACCTACCTACCTACCTACTGTATTTCTCCCTATCTATCCAACTACCTACCTACCTACCTATCTACCTACCTATCTTATTTCTCCCTCTCTATCTATCCTTCTATCTACCTACCTACTGTAATACAATAATACAATAGCAGAGTTGGAAGGGACCTTGGAGGTCATCTAGTCCAACTCCCTGCCTAGGCAGGAAGCCCTATACCCATGATGGCGAACCTATGGCACGGGTGCCACAGGTGGCACACGGAACCATTTCTTAAGCCACGCGAGGCATTGCCCTGTCAGCTTCAGTGTGTATGTGTGCCCTGGCCAGCTGATTTAGGCCTTCTTTTGAGGCCGTTTTTTTGCCCTCTGGAGGTGGGGGAAGACTGTTTTCACCCTCCCCAGGCTCCTATAAAGCCTCTGGAGCCTGGTGAGGATGTAAAAAGCATGCCAAATGCAGGGGGTCATGCACATAGCATTATGGATGTGGCACACCTGTGTACATCGCCCCTGCACTCCCCCTGCTTTTGGCACCTGAGCCAAAAAAGGTTAGCCATCACTGCCCTATACCATTTCAGACAAATGGCTATCCAACATCTTCTTGAAGACCTGCAGTGTTGGGGCATTCACAACTTCTGGAGGCAAGCTGTTCCACTGGCTAATTGTTCTAACTGTCAGGAAATTTCTCCTCAGTTCTAAGTTGCTTCTCTCCTTGATTAGTTTCCACCCATTACTTCTTGTTCTGCCCTCAGGTGCTTTGGAGAATAGTTTGACTTCCTCTTCTTTGTGGCAACCCCTGAGATATTGGAAGGCTGCTATCCTGTCTCCCCTAATCCTTCTTTTATTAAACTGTATTTCACCCCCCTCTCTCTATGGGCCAACTGGGAGTTTGCTATCCCAGTGCCTTTTTGGCCCTAAGAGGCCTCCATAGGTGGCTGAGAAAATGACTGTTGGTGGGAGGAGTTACAGGGAGGTGAAAACCTGATCAGTGGGTACATTTTACATTTATGTACCTTGCACATGACACACGTGTGCTAGGCACAAAATGAGTACCTATTCTATCATCGGAACTCCTTGTGAACATTGTCTGAAAGTTTGGTATAAATCGGTGCAGTAGTTTTTGAGATTAGTGGATTCGTGCAAACTATTTTACATTTTTATTTATATAGATAATATAAATAGAATCCTTAGCAATATTTTAGTTCCTAGGCTTTACTGTTTTGGGGCCCAATCATCATATGAATACAGTTCTGTATACACAAAGAATTAGGATAACCTATATAAATAAAAATTTAAAATAGTTTGTGCAAAGCCGCTAATCTCAGAAAGTACTGCATCGATGGGCACCAAATTTTCACACAATGTTCCCAAGAACTTTCGAAGCAATCATACATACAGATTTTGTGGCTGGCACACCTGTGTCATGTGCAAGCAGCACAAATGTAAAAGGTATGCACTTCTGAGGTTTTCACTTCCCTTAAGCTCCTCCCACCCGGCTGCTTTTTATGATCCGTTATGCACACGCCCCTTACATTTTCAACGGTCATTTCCTCAGCAACCAAATAAGCCTCCAACGTTCCCTCACACATGGCATACTCCCATGTGGTCCAGGCAGGCCTACTAGGCCCAAAACAAGATGCAGGGTGTGGCACACTCCCAGGTGGCCCAGGCAGGCCTACTAGGCCCAAAACAAGATGCAGGGGGTGGCACACTCCCATCTGGCCCATTTTTGGTCCCAGGAGGCTACATGGTTGGTAGGTAGGTAGGTAGAGGGATAGAGAGAGAGAGAGGAAAAAATACAGCAGGTAGGTAGGTAGAGCGATAAAGAGAGAGAGAGAGGGAGAAATACAGTAGGTAGGTAGGTAGAGGGATAGAGAGAGGGAGAAATACGGTAGGTAGGTAGGTAGAGGGATAGAGAGAGAGAGGGAAAAATACAGTAGGTAGGTAGGTTGCAGGTTATACGGTGGTTGTGTGTACGTGTTTGTGTGTGCAGGTGTAGATCTACACACAGATTGGTTGGCCATTTAACCAGACTGGGCCACAGCAACGGGTACAGCTAGTGGTAAAATATAGGAAAATCTAATACAGATCCATGCTATAAAAGATACATAAAAAAGAAACAATTCCCAAGATGCAGCTCTTTTATGCTGATATTCTTCCATAAAACGTGGATGTTCATTCACAATCACATGGGGAAATGTGTCCCAGTAAGCAAGGTTCACAATAAAAACATAACAATATTTTGAATTCAACATAAGTTAATGTAATTTGGGAAAAAAGAAAAGAAAAAAAAATCACACAAGTGTATTTCATCCATGAACTAGTGGAGCCTCAGGTCTTTAGGGGTTTGCATGGTATCTTTCCTTGGGTTTCCAGTATTTATGGTGAATAAGTGAAAAAATATTAGGATTACCCAGCCATTTTGATCTCCTTTCAAAACATAGCATCGGATTGTCTCTTAATTTCTGGAGACTCTATATAACACCTGTTTCTTTTTGTAGTGTTTGCATGGCTGCAGCATATGTGCTTTGTTTACCACAACAGTAGGTTTTAATGACACCCTTGTAGTAGTATTATAGCTTTCTTTTCCATTCTCCCAGACTTCCCCCAGGCTCAAGGTTTTTCAAGATAATAAATGCTTTGGGGTTTCTGTTAATGAAAATAAATCTCGCCATGGACAAGCAACCAGGAAAACAAACAGATTGGCTAACCTGGCACCTACGTGAGGGCCTCAATTTTTCATTAATGGTGCAATTCACAGCCAGAAGTGATATCTTTTGTTTGAGAATGTGTGAATTCAAAGCAAAACGGAAAAGAAAGAAAGAAAGAAAGAAAGGAAGAAAGAAGGAAAGAAAGAATACATTTTAGATAATGTGAAAGCTGATATTGCTGAGGGAAGGATACCTTTGTAAAAAAAAATCATGACAATTTATTGTATACAGTTTGTTTAAAGAGTTCAGTTTTTCAAGGTATATCTGGATGTGCCCACAGTTTATTTATAGGTGTGCCTTCATTTCAAATTCTGCAGCTCCAACAGTTACTCTTTTAGTGGTAACTAGACCACAGAAAATACAACCTCAGCAACAGAGTGGTCAAGGCCTGGAATGCACTATCTGACTCTGTTGTTACATCCCCAAACCCCCATCATTTTAACTTAGGACTGTTGGCCTACTGTTGACCTCACCCCATTCCTAAGAGGTCTGTAAGGGGCATGCATAAGCGCACCAGCGTGCCTACTGTCCCTGTCCTACTATCTCCATTTATTTGTACCCAAATAAATGCATTTTTACTGTGTTCATATTTATGATTATACTTATGATTTTTACATGTTTGACAAAAGAAAGAAAAGGAAAGAAAGATGACAAATCTATCAATAGTTGGCTTGTTAACCACTGTTTTTGATAATATCTTAGTCTTCTTTGTGGTGGATAGCCAGCCAAAACTTCTAAATTTGAATTGTGTGATTACTAATTCAAAGGCAAAGGAAAAAAAAAATGGGAGCAGCAGAAACAGCATTGTTAGAGCAATCTCATTTTGCAGCCATTCCTTCAGCTGTCTGTCCAGAGATTGAAAGGAGTAGGTAACCATCGATAAAAGCTCATTTTCAGGCTCAGAAGATATGCCACACCAAAGTTTAGTTGAATAAACCAACAGCAGTGTTTTCCAACAGTAGTAAAACCACTCCTCCTTAACCTTAATTTAATCTATTATTTTACATTTGAAAATCTTGCTAATTTAACCACAGATTTAGCCCTTTGCTCCTCACAATGGCACCTTCTGTGCCATGTGTCACTCCTACAAGGGAAATGGACCAAGGAACCGAAGACATACAGGTCAGGACTACTTCTATTGTAACAACTAGAGTGATAGAATCTTGAAAATCAGAATGAGCTCCCCCCTACCCTTTAACTTTTTGTGATCTAGGGAGGGGCTTGTGTGAAACCCCTTTGTCAGTTTGCCAGATTATTTTCTTGGCCTGGGCTCAAGCTTATCCAACTGTTTGTTGCCTTAGTAATGGCTCTTCCTCCTGTCATTCAAGGCCATTCCCTCTATGCCTATAGATACTTACTTTGGCACCTCCAAGGTTGTATACATCACCTGCTTCTTGGAGGAGGAGGAGGAGGAGGAAGAAGAAGCAAAGTGCCCGCTTCAAGTATTTTATTTTCAAGAAACTCTCTAAGTCCTTCTTATAGTTCAGAGGTAGTCTTCCAAGAAAATAAATTGGGGTATTTGACAGCATCCTGGAAGGTGAGAAGCAGTTTACCTTTTTTGACAAGTCACAACAACTATTACAGCCATTTCGTGACAATGTCCATGATATGCCTTTAAAATTTCAAATATGCCCACTGTCTTGAAAAACTGCCAAACCCTTGTTTACAAGCAGTGTGTGAAAAAAGCCATGGAGAATTTAATCACTCCAGGATGAGAGGTAGAACAATCTTTGCCCCCTAATGTCAGTGACTAGAAGTGCAATTCCACCCTTAAAAACTTCACAATCAATCTGCATTTAGCATGTGTCCATTCTCTTTTGGCATATCTTGCAAAATGCTGACTAGACAATCAACACTGGCATCACATTTCAAATAACTGATTTTTTGGTGTGATGGATGGCTACATTTCCCCGGCTTAAAATCAGTTTGTGTTACATCACAGAACCTAAATAATGAACTGTTATAATTAAGGCTTCAGATAATACAGTAGGAACTCTGAAGAATTTGTTGTGGTATATAATTCCAGGTTTTGCCTAAATAGTTCTTGCAACAAAGAGATCTTGTATATTTTCAGTGAACCCATTTTTCAGCTCGCAACGTGTCCCACCTTACATTGTAACTTTTCAATCTTCTGGCAATTTACTTTTTGCATGCCAATAGCTGAACGTCAAGCTGTTTCTAAGTGATTTAGAAGCCATCCTCGACAAAGGCGTTGTTCCACAATGCTTGTTCCTCAAATGCCTCCTTCTACACAGTCCAAACCAACTGGTATTCATGTTGCTAAAAGCCTTCTCTCTCCCAGAGATATTCTTTGAACACGATTTAAAGATCAGGGCAGCATAATAAATGTTTTGACTCTCATGGCTTATTATAGTGAGGCCGTATGCCAGTTCCCATTATCAAGCAGGAGAACATGACAGTGGGGGGTAGAAACAAACCAAAAAAAAAAGGAAGAAAGAAAAGAAAAAAGAAAACCAATCAGGCAGGCACAGAACAATAACGTACAAGATCTTAGCTAAGGGAGCAATTATTTTTTGCCCTCGATGCGCACTTCAAAGCAAACCAAGCATTCTGCTTATAAGGGATGGGGAGGGGTGAGATGTCACCAAAAAGGTGGAAGAATACATTTTGTTGGAGCTACTAAAAAGCTGCATTAGTGCAATAAGAGAGCATAGATTTAGGTTATAGTATTTTGGTCTGTGAAAATATGAATAAATGTTACCCAAATAAAGAATCCAGATCAGCCAAAGCGTTAATACCAGTTTATAATGCCTTGGTAAGATCACATTTGGAATACTGCATCCAGGTTTGGTCACCACAGTATAAAAAATATGGTAAGACTCTGGAAAGAGTGAAGAGAAGAGCAACAAAGATGATTAGGAGACTGGAGGCTAAAACATACGAAGAATGGTTGCAAGAGTGCTATGTCTAGTTTAATAAAAAGAAGAACTAGGGGGTGATATGATTTAGTTGTCTTTTGAGAGATTTCAAGGTAGATTTTCACAGAGTATTAATGTCTGCCTGTGTGTGGAGAATTATGTAAATATATATTGTAATCTTGCACCCTAAATTTAAAATCTCATTCAACTCAATGGAACTCACTTCTTAAATGGGTATCTATAAGATCAGACTATCAGTCATGCCATGGTTAAGATTTCTTTAAAAGATTAAGAGAGTTGGAAGGGACCTTGGAGATCTTCTAGTTCAATCCCATGCTCAAGTAGGAAACACTATACCATTTCAGATACATGGTTATCCAATCTCTTCTTAAAAACCATCAGTTTTGGAGCACCCACAGCTTCTGGAGGCAAATTGTTCCGCTGATTAATTGTTCTAATTGTCAGGAAATTTCTCCTTAGTTCTCAGTTGGTTCCATCCTTGATTAGTTTCAATCCATTGCTTCTCGTCCTGCCCTTCAGGTTCTTTGGAGAGTTTTCCCCTCTTCTTCCTGCTAGCCCTTTAGATATTGGAACACTTCTATCATGTCACCCCCAGTCCTTCTTTTCATTAAACTAGACATACCTAATTCCTGCAACCATTCTTCATATGTTTTAGCCTTCAATCCCCTAATCATTTTGCTGTTCTTCTTTGCACTCTTTCTAGAGTCTCAACATATTTTTATATTGTGGGGACCAAAACTGGATGCAATATTTCAAGTGTGGTTTTACTAAGGCATTATAAAGTGATATTAACACTTCAGGTGATCTTGATTCTATCCCTCTGTCAGTGCAGCTGACAACTGCACTGGTTTTTATGGTGGCTGCAGCACACTGCTGGTTCATACTTAAGTGATTGTCCACTAGGACTTCAAGAGCCCTAATTGCAGTTACTACTGTTGAGCCATGTACTACCTATTCCCATGATGGCGAACCTATGGCACACGTGCCATGGGTGGCACGTGGAGTCATTTGTCAGGGCACGCGAGGCGTTGCCCTGTCAGCTGGCCAGCGTGCATGCACACGGTGGTGAGCTGAGTTCAGCCTTCTTTTGAGGCCATTTTTCGCACTCCGGAGGCTTTGTGGAAGCTCCTGAAGCCTCCAGAGGGCCTCCGGGTGGGGCGGAGGGGCTGTTTTCGCCCTCCCTATGCCCCTATAAAGCCTCTGGAGGCTGGGGAGGGTGAAAAAAGCACGCCAAAAATGGAGGGAGCGCTAGTCGTGCATGCATGCACCTGGGGTCATGTGCATAGCATTATGGGTGTGGCACGCCCACGCACAACTCCCCTGTGCTCCCCCCTGCTTTTGGCACATGAGCCAAAAAAGGTTCCCCATCACTGACCTATTCTATACGAATGCATTTGTTTTGTTTTTTTAACCTAAATCTAAAAGGTTACTTTTCTGTACATTGAACTTCATTTTCAATGTTAGATAGGGTCAGTGTTCAAGTCTGTCAAGATCCTTCTGTATCTTGAGACTACCTTCTAGCGCAGGGATGTCAAACTCAAGGTGCCTAGATCTGGTTCATGGGGCCATCCTGGAAATAGCAAAGGACTGGCCCGTGGTGCCTCTGCCAGTGAAAATGGGGCATAGGGGGGCTGTGCACGGCCACCCCAGCCACTGTTTTCACTGGCAGAGGGTTGCAGGAGGCAAGGAAGGAAAAATAAGGAAAGAGGGGAAGGAAGAAGAAAGGAAAATGAAGAGGGAAGGAAAAAGAAGAAAAGGAAGGAAGGAGATTATAATGAGAGTGAGGGAGGGTTTGAGGGAAATCCTGCCTTAGTGCTTGGCCACCACAGGTGTCCCTGACATGGGTGACATCAAGCTGGCCACCCCCACCCCAAACATGCCCCCTGACCAAACACGACCCTAATGTGGCTCTCAATTAAATTGAGTTTGACACCCCTGTTCCAGAGTATTGGCTATTCATGCCAGCTTGGTGTCGTCTGCAAATTTGATGAGTTGCCCTCCCCTCCCCTCGTCTAAGTCATTGATGAAGATATTGAAGAGTTTTGGTCTTAAGGCAGAGCCTTGGGGCACCCCACTGCATATTCTCTTCCATGTGTAGATGCAGTTCCATTAAGTGTAGCTGGCCAGTCAATTACAAATCCATTTGGTGTGATTACAAAGTTATAAAAAAAGATGTTAAGACTTTGGAAAAAGTGTAAAGAAGAGAAACTAAGAGGATTAAAGGCCTGGAGACAAAAACATATGAAGAACAGTTGCAGGAATTCGGTATGGCCAGTATAGAGAAAAGAAAAGAAGGACCAGGAGTGAGATAATAGCAGTATTCCAGTATTTGAGGGCCTGCCACAAAGAAGAAGGGATCAACTTATTTTCAAAATAACCAGAAGACAAGACAAGAAACAATGGAGGGAAACTAATCAAGGAGAGAAGCAACCTGGAATCAAGGAGAAACTTCCTAACAGTCAGGACAATTAACCAGTGGAACAGCTTTGCCTTCAGAAGTTGTGGGTGCTTCATCACTGGATGTTTTAAAGAAAAGACTGGACAGCCACTTGTCTGAAATGGTATCGAGTCTCCTGTTTGGACTGGAAAACCTCCAAGGTCCCTTCCAGTTTTATTCTGATTGAAAAGAGATACTGTCTAACTCACATTTTTCTTTTTGTTTCAAGTAGTAGATTTATCAAATGCCTTACTGAAGTCCAAGTAAATTATATCCACATCATTTTGCTGGTCCACTAATTTTGTCAGTTTGTCAAAGAACACAACAAGATTTTTCTGGCATGATCTGTTTTTGAGAAATCCATGTTGTCTTCTGGTTATGACTTTGTTTGTTTCGAGATGTTTGCAGATTTGTTGCTTGAAAATGATCTTTCCAGATATTGATGTCAAGCCAACAGTTTGTAGTTCCCTGGATGCATTTTTTCTTCTTTTCCCAATTTTGCTACACCAGTTTTGTCTTGGCCTTCTTACTAATTCCCTGCAATCAATGGTTTTAATATGCTTTAAATTCAAGTAGCGTGCAAGATATGAAATAGTTGCTTTGAGTGTTGGATTCTGGTAGAGCATTTATTGTTGAGGTTGCTGTGAATTACCCTGTGGAGGATATAAAATACTGCAGGCAACTATTGATGCTGGAAACTGAGGAGAGTAATTAATTGACAACTGCTGTTATTTCTATTTTTAAACTTCAGGGGCGCATAGCATTAAACTAAATTCACTTTGGCAGGAAACATCAAGCCAATTCAGTTGCCCATATGCATCTGTGATGAGAAGGGATACAGATTGAATTGATCCAGGTTTATGAACACAATCATTTTTTACTTTTTATTTGGTAAATCAATATACACTGGAATGTAGTGATCAAGTAGTCTGAATTTGGCCCTTTAAAAACTCAGTCTAGTTCACATCTTTCACCTGGAAGAGCTGTTTTATATTATGAGAATGCATCATGCCTACTGTATTGATGATGTCATTATCCTTATTATAAATTATCATCGAATGTATCTATTGTCAAAGACAGGGCATCAATTATGTGACTTCAGCCATCTTGACTTTCATGATTTTCCCCATTCCTCTCTCCATGCTTTGGATCTGAAATGAAGTCTTTGATATGTGACAAGGAACATGCCAAAATTACATTCACTGTGATCTGGATCTCCTTGATTGCTGGAGGGAAGATGGCTTATTCTCTTATGTTACTGTCATTTTCTTTCTCAATTAAGAAAAAGGGAAAATGGTAATGATTTTGGATGTAAAAGATTCTTTGGGAAACAAATATGGCTGATCCACTTTGTAATTTATAATAGTATTAATGCTAATATCAAATGATATTATGATGTCCTAGTTTATATCTGAAACACACTATCCTACTATGTAAACCCATAAACATGATACTGTAGCAGTGTTTTTAGAAATACATCAGTAAAATAAGGATTTAAAAACATGTGATCTGAAGAAACAGATATTAAAAAGTGAAAGCAGAATATTTTTTCTAATTCTATGAATTAGGGGGAAAAATAAGAAAAATACTTCATCTGAAAAGAAAACTGTGCTAGGTAGGATGTTTATTGATCTGCAGATTTTGATTGGTGGAACTGGAGTTGGATAATGTGGAATTTAGAATACAATTAATTGACTTAAGATGCTCATAATTTCTCAGTTGAAATTATTGTTGACTCTTGGTTTATTTCTATGAGCTTGATCATTCAACCCACTATAGCACAAACAATACATTATGAAAAGAGTAATACCAGCACACATCAAAAATATCTCAGAAAAAAAACAAAAGACTTACTACAACCATACAACATTACCATAGCACAGAAACCAAGTAAAGCCCTCCAAAACATCTCAAGTGGACCAATGACCCACCAAACCAAGAAGAAAACAAACCAAGCTAAATTAAAACATCTACAGAATTCTTGGAAGCTTGGCATCCAGACAAATCAAGCATCTATAGACACATATAAATAAACCATACTTACATACTATTCAACAGAGACAAAACAAAATATGCTAAATAGGAAACAAAAAGACCAGAACACATCTCCAGCAACTAACACCCAGATAAGCAGGACTTATAAGAGACAAGAATCAAACAGAAAACAATACCTTAATCAAATTAAAAATCATACCCTGACAAAATTGGCAGGGCAAGTTATGGTTTGCAAACAGGAAACAAACCCCCGAATTCACTTTTGCTATCTAGTCGGTTAATGAAATGTCTTCAAATAAACAACCAAGTTCAGAGAGCATTCTGGGCTGGACAGAAGAGAATAATGTAAACTTCTGGGCAGAGTTTCTCTTCAAAGGGTTTGCCACTGAAAGCAAATAGCTATTAGCGGACAGGCAAAACCTATACCTTAGTTTGTCTAGGTGAGAAGTTCTTAGCTTTTCCACAAAGCATTTTGCCTTCCAATCCATCCTTGGAACAAAATAGAAAGAAAGACTGTTGGACTTTTTCTATCCAAAGCTCAAAAATACAAAACTAACAATACCTTAAAAATCCAAAGGGTATAACTGTATACTGTATACTAGGTAGTCTTGCATGTTAGAAGGATTTCACGAGAAACTCCTTTTTGAACTGCTGAAGCCCAATTGCTAGATATAAAAAAAAGAGTTTGTCAAGGGAAAGCAGCTACCAAAGAAAATTCAAAGTAGTCTAAATAAACTTGTTACAGAATGTCCTGCTTTTCAGAATCTGTTCAGATGGCATTACAGAGAAGATAGTTGGAGAAAGAGCATCTGGATCAGAGGTGTCAAACTCAAGGCCCATGGAGTGCTTAGATCTGGCCCATGGGGCCGCCCTAGAAACAGCAAAGGACAGTGTGTGCCCTCCAGCTCCATTTTCACTGGCAGAGAGCGGCAGAGACTGTTGCAGCTGAAAATTGAGCTCTGGAGCCCGTTTTTGCTGGCAGAGCACTTGAGCCACCATAGACACCCCCAACATGAGTGATGTCATGCTGGCCACACCTACAGTGACCACACCCCCTGACCATGCCAACCTTGGCCATACCCACCATGGCCATGCCCACTCCACCCCGGAGATCAAGCACAACGCTGATGTGGCCCTCAATGAAATTGAGTTTGACAGCCCTGATCTGGATCAATTGCGTGGATGAGAACGATCATCTAGGAAGGGCCTCATGTATTCAGTGTAAGAAAGGTACAGGAGATCTCCTATTCTGAAAATCTCACACAGATTCAGAAGAGATGCTGCCCATCTTACCAAAGTTGATGCTACATGGCTTACAATCATTAAGTAAAAATAGATTTGAAACATTAACAACAAATAGAGACCTTAAATTTAATGCTCAATTAATTTTCATGGTGCCACATCCCCATTGGGGCTCCAAAAGCAAGTTGGCAGAGCCATGTCTTCATGCACTTTTGAAAAGCCAAAAGAATGGACACAGATCTCACCTTGGGAGGTGTAATGTTCCAAAGAGCAGGGGCCATGGCAGAAAAGGCTCTTCTTCTGGATCTTACAGCTGAAATTCCTTGACCGATAAGGTTTACAACATGCTCCTTCTGCCAGCATGATGGTGGATCAGGCTAGTCCCATTGGGATGAGACACTTCCTCAGATAGCTTGGATCCATGCCTTATTTGTCTGTTGCAACAAAACTAGCAAACAATTTATAGCCTCATCATAACACATTGCAAGGAATTATAATTATATATTATAATCAAAATGTGAAAGAATAATAATGCTGTATATTAAATAAATACATAAGCAAATACACAATGGCGTAGATAAACCTTTACATTCCTTCTACCAAATTCATCAGCTATAGATGACCTGGGATATCATTATTGCTCATATTGGGTGGGGATGATAGGCTTTTCATCCATTAATGTACATCTGAAGATACCTGGGAGGCTAAAGCTGTTATGAATACAAAAGATGGCAAAGGATGGAAAGCCATAGCCTCTAATGTATGTTCAGATCTCAGTTGAGATGTGGCCTTGGTCTATTCACTATTCCTCAGCTCAGACAATCTCAAAGTTACTGTGAAAAAAAAGTGAAAAAGACTGAAAGCCAAATCTGAAAATGCTTTTTGAAAGGGAAATAAAACACATCAAGGAAGGAGCCCTTGAAAGACGCTTTAAAACAAACACTTTTGGTAACACTTGATGAAAACTGCAAGCCAAACTTTTGGGCCATCTCATTTTCTCTCCTGCGAAAGGAGTCTGCGTTCTCCAAGTTTCTCCTCTTTAAACTTCCTTCCTTCCTTCCTGATTTTGAGGTGGGTGGACATCTTCCTGTCAATCCCAGTTGTGAGTCTGCAAAATGAAACCTGTCACTCACAGGGATGCTTTCTGAGCAGAAGCCAAGAAAGCAAATGGAAAAACCCTCAAGGCAGGCTGTCTCGACTAAATGAGGATCTGATGGAAAGGATACAGGGAACCATCTGTCCTGTAGCAACAATGAACAAGTGGCCATCATTGGAAAACAGCCCATTAAATCTGCTTGCAAATGCCTCCTCACTCCACCTTACTTGGCATCGAATACTTGGTGATTATCAGCTGGTCTAATAAGCAATAGAGCAGAAAGTTCCAATTGTTTCTAAGTAAGTTTAATTGCTGGCATTGTTGCTCAAAATATATGCT
Source organism: Rhabdophis nuchalis (assembly GCA_039707465.1). Lineage (NCBI taxonomy): Eukaryota > Metazoa > Chordata > Lepidosauria > Squamata > Natricidae > Rhabdophis > Rhabdophis nuchalis. The sequence goes on along the minus strand of CM077643.1, from coordinate 58,294,518 downwards.
AAGATCAAATCACTTGGTCCTTCCTACGATTAATTGGCATCCAAAGACAATGTGTAACAATCCCAATGATTGACTAGAATTGTGCTCATGAACGAGGCGTTTATGTAGGGCTTTCAAGTTAAGTCATCTCTCTTCGAGAAATCTTTTACACATCAGCCCCTGAGCATGTACATGGCTTCCCACTCTCAGATTACCTCTGGGTCAGGGGTGGGTTTCTGCCGGCATTACTGCCAGTTTGGTGTGTGCACGTGATTTAACAGGATTAAGAGCATCACAATACAAATGCAATAATAAACTATAAAATAAACACTGTATTGAGAACAAAGCTAGCAAACTATCTCTATTCATACCCCTACATATTTATAGCATATTTGCATGTCATGTTAGACCCAAAAATGTGCTTTAAAAAGTCAAGATGGCAGCACATAATAAAGCAAATAGAGCTGCTGTAGCACTGTTGTGGCCACCATCTCAACTACTAGACATCTCTACTACTTGGGGGAAAACAGGTTTTAATTGACTAGCTGAGTCAGGGCCAGCTGAATTTCACCCTCCTCCATAGGTCAGACCTTGCAAGAAGTTGTGACTTCCACATTTTATCAGAATACGCTGGTCAACTGATAGGACCAAGAGTATGCCAACCTGGAGTTTGTAGTTTGTAGGATAACTAGAGAGAATTGGAGACAGACAATTCCTCAGATATCCAGATCTGTGTCAGATAGATCAGGGATCTCCAACCTTTGCAACTTTAAGTTTGAAGGACTTCAGCTCCCAGAATTCTGGGAGCTGAAGTCCTTCAGACTTAAAGTTGCAAAGGTTGGAGATCCCTGAGATAGATGACTTCCAGCTCCTTGAATGGCATCTAGATTTTATTGGTAATCAGTGGAGTTGTCACAGTAGTGGTTATGTGGGTATATTGTGGCATCCTCATAACTATTCATACTGCAGAATTTACCAGCTGTCATTTCTGAATGGTCTTCAAGGGCAGCTCCACGTGGAGCAAACTGCAATGATATCGTGGTTAAATGCACCAGGCTACAAATCAGGAGATCAGGAGTTCTAGTCCTGTCTTAGGCACAAAGCCAGCTAAGTGACTTTGGGCCAGGTATTCTGTCTTAGCCCGAGTAAGGAGACATGGTAAAATAGTTCCAAAACTAGTTGGCAAGAAAATTACAGGGATTTGTCGGAGCTATTTCTAGGAGTCATGGCTGACTTGAATATTCCACTTTCTTATTTTCTCCCAAACAAGCCAGGAGTCATTGTAATGAGAAATAGGTTCAGTTGGTGCATAGGATACATTTATCCAAAGGCTAGGTATAGCTGCTAACTGCTCTTCAAGCAAGACTCATGATGAGTGCAGATGGACCCCTGAACAGTGCACCAAATAGGTCTGGGGAAGCACATGACAAAAGCAGCACTGTGGCATTGCAAGCTCTACTCCTCTGAGACATTATGGGATATCACAACACCCACAGAAGCATAGGGCTAGAAACAAAATGGCGCAACACTTTTGTCCATCTGATTTCCTGTCTCAAGTAAACGCCTTTGCCTTTCACCTTCAATTTATGTCCTTCTGATAGAGGTTGCTATGCTCTCGTTAAATAAAAAGAAAATATTGTTCATCAATCTACAATGACATACAAGTTTATTCAGCCTTAGGCAGAACCATACTTATGATTTATACTCTGCATTAAATTTAAGTTGTTCATTGTGAGGTCCAATTTCATTGGGTTTCATTTGAGGACCATAATGTTTTACCTTTCACCTTCAATCAAACCCTAACCTCCTTTATTATTAATCTCAAGTCAGATATGAATCAGTATATATTCATTCTCATGGTGATTTGAGCCATATAGTAGTTAGATGGCGTGTTCAAGGTAACAATTTAACTTTCCTAATAGCAAAGCCTCATTTCTTGTATTGCAGAGTACACAAACCCTTTCAGATTACTTATTCTTTTCTGGCAACCCTATTAAGGTTCATACTGTAATATATTTAGTTGCTTTTTGATTTTCTCTCCCTTCATCTTGCAGCATGTAAATCAGAAGGGGGTTGTTCCCAGTTTGGCCAAACTGGTAGTGGAATTCAGGCCTGGGTCGCAGAACCGGCAGTGACCCAGGCCTGCCATGTCCCCAAACTGGTTTCCTCAATGCCGCTGGGCTGCTGCCATTTTTGTTTTTAATGACTGCGCATGCGCAGTTCACTGTAGATTCTGCCATGCGCATTGCGGGTGGGTTGCAAACTGGTAGTAAAACCAGCAGCAACCCACCCCTGATGTAAATGTCCACAAATATAACCCATATATTCACACACACAAATATTACATTTTGGACTACAGTGATCCCTCGTTTTTCGCGGCTTCATGTTTCGCGGCTTCAGTTTTTCGCGGGTTTTTCAAAAATACAGGGGGAAAAATGCATCAGTAGGAGGCAAGCGCCCCCTAGTGCTTGCTTTAAATGATGTCCACCAACTCAAGTTTCCGGTGCGAATCCTACTTCGCGGTTTTTCAGTTTTCGCGGAAGGTTCCGGTCCCCATTAACCACGAAAAACGAGGGATCACTGTACCAACTGAGATTTGATTTCTGCCAAGAAATACCTTACAAATCCAGACTGCTCTCTTCACAAAGTGATTTGCAAATTGTAGCCAGTCTGAAAATATATTGATCCAAGAATTAAATATTGACCCGGACAAATTCACAATCAATTCTCATTATAATAGTCAAGTTCTTTAAGGAAGAGGCTTTCAAAGGCAAAAGGACAAAAAGAAACTGAATCACAGACAAATTGGATAAAATCTATATCTTGATTGAAAAGCAAGATTAGCCGTAGCTGTCCTCAAAGGAGGGATGCCAAATTTAGCTTTGACTGGATTGATGCCATAGGAACAGCTTCAGTTGGCAAACTCAGAATGTTTTATAACCATGAACTGAGGCAAATGTTAAATTTAGATTTCTAAGCCTGCATGCCTTAAAGCTGATCTAAATGGCAATTTTGAAATTTTCATAAAACTAGCATTTTATTAGGGAAGGAAAGAGCACGGTTTGTACACATTTGTATACATTTAATACCTTTAGTTGTTATTATTTTATGTGAGAAACTGTCAACAGATTTTAAATCTTCAATTTATATTTAAGATATGTCCTTGTTTAATCTTGGCTTTCTCCCAAGTGATGTGAAAAGATGCTTATCAGGGGACCGCCCTCTCATTGGCGACATCCCAAGGATGAAATGTCTTCCACAGAAAAATAATAACAGGCTGTAACAGGCTGAATTCAGATTTAATCAAAACTGGAGCTGCCCAGTTAAAAGCAATTGTGCTCAGCCGGGAAGCCTTTTTAACCCCCTGCTTTCTGTGACCTTGTTTGTTTAAATTCATACTTCGTCCTACTATTTAAATGAAGAGGGTAAATTTATTTAATTTTTCTCATGTCTTTATTACTTTTTACCAATAACTTAAGTAATGAAATTTTCCCAACATATCTCCTTTCTCCCATTTTCCTCACAATAACCCTGAGAGGTGGGTTGGACTGAAAGAGAGTGAGTGATTGACCCAAAATCACACAAAAATAATAGTAAACTAATGTACAGCCAAGAGCCTTGCAAACAAAGACGCGTCTCCAGATTTCCTAAAGGCAGAGTGTGGCAACCATGTCTATTTCACCAGACGAATGGGTGGCAGCCAAGGACAAAGCCAGAAAGACTGGTAGGGTTCAGGCAAAGGAAGACATTGTCAGGCAGATTAGCCAGAGGTACGTGGGTTTCATAACATATTTTGCATCTCATTAAGAAGCCTTTGGGCAGCCAATACTTATTTAAAAACAAATCCTTTCAGAATAGCATTTTCAAGGATCTACTGTATATCAACCAAATCAGTGGCTATGGTCCAAATAGGGCAGCCTATTTTATTTAAAAAATTATAGGCGGTTATCTTGTGTGGTTTCAGCATTGCAAAAAGATCTATGCTTTTACCTGTCCCATGGACCAGGGGTCTCCAACCTTTGCAACTTTAAGTCTGAAGGACTTTAGCTTCCAGAATTCTCCAGCCAGCAAAGCTGGCTGGAGAATTCTGGGAGCTGAAGTCCTTCAGACTTAAAGTTGCAAAGGTTGGAGACCCCTGCCATAAACTACCTGCAGTTCTCTTGGGGGTCATCAGCAGCCTTAGGGCCAAAGGTTAGAAATGACTGGTTTAGAATTAATGACACTTGGCATTTATAGATTATATAGATTAGATTATAGATTATATAGATTTAGAATGACACTTGGCATTTATAGATTATAGATTACTTACAAATCAGCTTCTAATTATACCAAGATCTTATCTTGGTCATCTGAACAAATAATAATACCCCTCATATAATGAGTACTAATTGTCTTTCCTTAGAAAGGCGGAATCTTTTTTCCCAATGTTTTTCAGCAGATGACAGAAAGACATTTTGCACAGCTGTTTTTATCAGTCCTTCCACATTCTTTTATGCTTAATGTCCTCTGCCTGAGACAAAAAAGAGGGTTTAATTGCTATTTTGTGTACTTTTAAAATATTTGAAAATGATTCACTTTTCTTCATGCACACCACTGTAGACTATTTCTTTCAAACTTTCCTTGTATGCCATTTACATTAAATCCTTTGATCATATTCACAACTCATCTTGAAAGCTTCCTGTTATTTTGTCATCAGACTGCACATTAGTCGCAGTTCAAAAAAAACATGGTTTGTTGACACTCCACATATCTATAAATATGCATGATTACTTTACACATTTTATTAAGATATTTTTTCCACTTTAGAGTTAGTGTGTGGAATGAACCCATACATGAGGGCAATAAGCTATGATTTATGGTTTAGCATGTTCTGTGAATTCAGTCTATAAGGCAAACCATGGTTTTAGTATAATGTCTGAACCCACCATCAGAATATATCTAATTTGAAACATTGTCCTTATCCATAGGCACAAATTAAGGCATTATCAAGGAATGAAGATTATATGCCCATCCTGGTTAATGTGCATATGATCTTTGAGACTTTGTATTCACAAAAACACAATCTTTTAAACTGTTTTCAATACTTAAAGAGGGCTTAATTAAAAATGAAAGAATACAAAAGAACAGTATCACAGAATCTAAGATGATGGCTGCAGAATCTATTGTGAGCAGAGGTAGTATTCTCTTTAGAACAACTTGCTTGGAAAGGCTTACAGGATTTGTGTCCTAACTATAAATTTTCTAGAGGGGTCTATTTAGCCTCTCTTGAAAACAGGATGTTGTATTTTAAAAAATAGCTTTTCACCTGTCCTTTAAGACAAAAGGTCCCAATGAACCATTTACCATGAACACAATTCAAAAATTAATGTTCTAAATCTGAAATGCATAATTGAATAATTGGTACTCATCCATTTAATTATAAAACTATCCCTGCCCAATAAATTAAGCTAAGGTACAGGAACTTGCCTAAGGCCGGCAAGGGATTAGAGGGCTGAACAATTACTTGAATCAAGATTTCCTTGATCCAGCTCTCTCTGTTATCTCCTGCTGAATCCCAACTTTAAAAAGAATTTTGAAGAACTTCACCAGTTTAATCCAATGCTGTTCATTTTAATTAATGACCATATAATAATCCAGGGGGTTATACAAACAAAGAAGATATTTAGTCAACCCTTAGATACTTAAAAAATGGAAGCAAAATGGTACATAAATTCATAGGTGGCAGCAGCAATACCTATGGTGTAGGATGGTGGTAGGAAAAAATGATTAGTGATGATTGCTAAAGGGTCTTTAGATGAGTGGCAGATTTTAGGAGCTTATGTGAGGCAGCTGAAGAGCTCTGGATCAGACACAGATCCTAACACATATCCAATTCTTCAAGAAGAAAATTCCTTCTTGATATTACAGATTTTTCTCTAGTCAATACGGACAATCCTGAGCTCACTCATTCATAAGGTACTCAATATTAAGCAACTTCCTATGATCCTGTATAGGCTGCCTGCAGGCACCTTCCAGATCAACTGAGATTAAAATGTTCAGAATTCCTAGCCATGATAATCAACTCATGTTCTGACCATGCAATTTTACTACATCTGAATGGTGGGATGAAGCTATGTCAGAGTTCATAAGTGGAACCGCATAATAGAAATTGGTAGGCATCTCCAAGTACTGTACTGTGGTTGAAAAGCTGTAGTAAACAGAGGGCTTCCTATGAACATGGTTGTCTGGTTCATAATTTTGCATTTATTCATCACTTGAGTTCATTACAAACATCATGGAGAGAACTGTTCACCACCAGAGCCCATGAGGCTTGGTCTGATGTAGCATACCTACCATACGTTTTGTATATCGCTTAACCATTGAATACACAGCAACAACATCCTGTCAGAACATCTTTTAATGAGAAAAAAATCAAAACATTTTCACTGGTGCCTTTTATTAAGTAATGCAAAATACAGTACTAGTTGTGACACTCCATGCAGTTGAGACGATATAAATGCAAGCTTACAGAAAAATAAGTGACCAAAGAACCCCTCAATTAATTTTGAGGTAGTGTACAGCGTGGGGAAGTTGAAACACAATGGGACAGACAAACCAAAATATCTGTATCAGTTTGTGCATTCATTTCCCCCCCAGGTTTTTTCTCTCCTAAATACATATGTATTAAATAACTTTGTGGCTTATTTTGATTCCATTTCATTTAAAAATAGATTTCTTTAGTATATCACATTCTTGTATATCTTGCACTGCACACAATCTACACTTTAAAATCTTAATAGGGTCTGATTTGTCCTTTTTTCTCTCTTGCTCCCTTTTTCTCTTTTTAACCCTTTCCCTCCAAGAATTTAGGCACATGTGGCCTCATGCACAAAAAATAAATAAGAAACTTACTTGAAGGGGACAAAAAATGTCACTCAAAGTGCTTGAGAGTACTAAGGATAATCTAATAAATACCGTTTTGTTTATAAAAATATATTAGGTTATAAAAGTGGGCAAAGGGTTAGTATCCAAGATGGAAAAGTCATTACTGTATGTGAAAAGTGTCTTGTAATATTTGTCTTTCGTTTTATCAGGTTTTCTCGTTTTTCCTGCTTAAAACCGTGACTGTTTGTATGTGTATGTTCTCTCTGTCTCTGTCTCTCTCTATACATACATATACACACACATATGTATATACATGTGTGTATATGTATATATGTGTGTATATACATACATACATGCATATGTATATGTATACACATGCATATATATTATATATATATATATATATTCTCAGAAACCTATAGGATACTGGACATGTCAAATGTTGCTGTTCTGTCTCATTCTCTCTCTTTATTGCAGCTTTGGAAGATGTTTCAATTAAGGAGGGTTCCATACAATTGTGCTTTTGTGAGGCTGTCCTTTCGACTTAAGCCTGTACTTCCAGTCCGTTGAAACTGCTGCTGCTGCTTGCTATGGAGGCTTGAATGGCTTCCTTGCTCAATGGAAGACTGATGGATCTCTGAAGCCTCCATAGAACTATGGTTGAGGGACTCAGCTGAACTGTTTGGACTAACGTCAACATATTCTCTTTTCAACACGGGACTCCCATCAATGCTTTTGCTACTGCACACCTGGACTGTGATCCTTTCACTTTTTTTGTCCCTCAGTTCTTTTGTTTTATAAGAGGGCAATTTGTCCTGCTTACAACTGGTGCTTATGTCAATATTCAGACCACTGTCTGTCCTCAGGAAGCAGGAGTCCACAAGTCTACTTTGACAAATATCATCTCCCTCTGAGAAGCTATCACCTTTGTAACTAGCATAAATGGGACTTGATCGACTGTCTCCTTTCTTTATAGGACTTCTGTAATACTGCTCTGAAAAGCTGCAGGGAGAAAGCCTGCCACTGTTCCTGTAAGAATACGCACCAATATCTTCCACACTAAGCTGTCTCCACTGTCCAGGTAGTTCTTCTTCTGACAAATGGGAGTTCCTGCTTTCACTACGCATCTTCTGTGATGCTAAAGCTTGTTGAGTTGTTATGGCCGAGAAATGATAAGGCTCACTTGCATAAGGGGACATAGTCCTAGTGAAAGTAGGGGAATTCTCATTGTCATCTGCCAGCTCCATGTGCTGAATAGATTTAGCCTTGGCGAACCTTGGACTCCCCTGCTCATAACCTGAAGATGGCTTTCTTTCAAACATCTCGTCGCGGCTGCTCAGGTAAATGGCTTGCTGGGAGGCTGTCAAAGTGCTAGCTTGGGCATTCTCCTTCTCCTCAGACGTTACGCTAAAGCTGGAGTAGGAACTAGAAGTAGGTAGAGAGGTAACGTATTCTGGGAAAGCTTCATGGGAGAAACTGGAATGGAAGCCATCTTCTTCAACTGTGCTGTCAGTGGAATTCTGGGACCTCAAGAACCCAACGCCCTTTACTTGCATGTCTACGCTTTGCCTTCTCTCCCGCCTTCTCTCCTCAGGGCAGTAAAGAGCTGTATCACTACAGTAAATGTCGGACTTGTACTGAGGTCTTTGGCCAAGTTTCCCAATAGACTCCTGGAAGGCAAGATCTCTGCTTGATGGGCTTGACATGTGGGGAGAAAGATTGTTTGGATCAGGCTTTTCCAGGACTTTTGCAATGACACAAGTTGGTATGTTATCGGCAAATGATGTATGACACAGAGGTACTGAGAGGCTGCATCCATGCTTTTCTAGGTGGAGGCTGACACGTTCCTGAAATTCAGCTGGCAGCTGAAATAAATGTAGGGAAGGAGAAGAAAAATATATAAAAGGGTTGTCAACAGTAAAGCTTATGATCTAGAAATCCTAGTTACTGTATTGAAGCCTACAAATGTGGCTTTTCAAGTGAAAGAAAACAATAATAAATAAAAAGGCTCCTATCATGAATGAACTATTAACTCAGATGTTCAAACATGGCAGATTGCCCTGGTTGACTAAAGGAGTTAGCTTTTTGTTATGTGTTTAAGTTGTATGCTGTCCTGTCTCACAGAGGGAAGATGTTTAACATCCAGATGTTTAAATATATGACTATCCTCCCCTTTGTCATTTTTTGATTGACATCAATGGACTAATATACCATACACACCAATTACTGTTAAATAAGACATGTTTGCAAATTAATGTTCAATATTAATCTTGAGGATTGCCGGTTGTATTTCCACTTACTTCCACTGTCAAAATAAGCTTATTCCTGTGACATAAAGTTATTCTTCAATGATTATGAACAATAATGTCAAGCTAGGTTAGGGGGCGGCAACCTTAAACACTCAAAGAGCCATTTGGACCCATTTCCCAAAGAAAAGGAAAAAGCGGGAGCCGCAAAAACCCTTCCCGTGCCTGACTATTTTCTGAGCAGCTGCAAAAACTAGCATATGTGGTTGAATTAAACATTCTGTTTTCTTCTGAAACTTTTCTTTTCTTAGATTTATCCATGGTTGGCCATTGGGGGTTGAAAAGGTCAATAAACTGCGTGTTGGCAGGTGTCGCATATTGGCAGTTGTGACGCATATTTTGAGCGACAGGGAGCCCCAGCAGAGGGATGAAAGAGCCATATGCGGCTCCAAAGGCATGGGTTACTGACTCCTGAGCTAGGTTAAAATAGCCGCTTAAGGGAAGAAACAGCCCTGCTTATTCCACTGGCAGAAGCTGACTGGGGCTTGCAATTGAACCTGTTGGTTTTTTTTAAAATACACAAGTAGCAGGCTACTCCTGGATGCACAGGAAAGATTGTGTGACATGGACAGTGTTGTCCTCCATTTGAAACTTAAAAGAAACAGGAAGGAGGCAACCACACACAGCAACCTGAAGGGTCCCTTTCAATTTGCCTAACAAGATGCCCTAAATGTTGGACTCGGTAATGGCTCTGAGCATCAAGTCAAAATGGCAAGAATAAGACTTCGGTACAGCTGTACTACAATAAGGCCAAATGTAGCTTTCCAGAAAAAGCCTTCATTCCAGAACCACAATAAATCAATAGGGCAGAGTTCTATGGTAGCTAGATCTTCTTCTTGTAAAGAAGCTTTTTGCAAGTGTGATGTGCTAATGGAATTGACTTCTAACGAAATGCATTCATCTTGATAATCAGTCACTGTCAACATAAAGGCAAGTTACAGCACTCAGCCAAGAAAGCAAATTAAAAATATTTTGATATGGCCACACTTTTTTTTTTACAAGATAACTCAATGTCCCTGATCTCCCCCCACCCCAAGCCCAAATCTTATGATATATGAACATCTGCAGCACAGTAGCATGCACTTCACACACGCACTGCAACCATATCCTTCACAGGCTGCGAAGCCATGAAAGCAGCTGTTCTCATTTTCTCAGCTCTAATGAAGAAAGAGATGGTGACAAAACATGAAGCCTGAAAGCTAATTTAGGGCCCAGAAGTGCAAAGACCCCCATACTCATTTTTAGTGAGCCCACAAAACTAAGCCTGCAATCCTACAAATAGTTTTGCTTGGGGGAAAAAACACCTTAGATCCTAGTGAGACTTCCAGCCTGGCAAACAGACATAAAATAGTGCGTTAATTCAGTGATTTGGGATTGTTTTCAAGATTAATTTGTGAAGGAAGTCTATCCTGGTGATTATGCCATCAGTTAAAAATAAATAAATAAATAAATAAATAAATAAATAAATAAATAAATAAATAAATAAATAAATAAATAAATAAATAAATAAATAAATAAATTTGTAAACCGCTCTCTCCCCCCGAAGGGACTCGAGGCGGTGCACAGGGAATTAAAAATACATATACAAACAACAAACATTATAATACAATTTAAAATGAATTAAACCTAGACCCTGCGCTAAAATCCCAAACTAACTAAAACTAATACCCCTAAAAATCCCTAATAAAACAGTTTGAAATATTCAGCTAGAGGTAAATGGGTCAATTAACCCAAGCTGGCAGGGGCAGAAGAAATGAGTTTTTAGTTTTTGACGGAAGGAGCGGAGGTCCATAGTTGTTCTAATTTCGGGGGGAAGGTCGTTCCAGAGGGTCGGACCCGCCACAAAGGCCCTTCCCCTGGGCGTCGCCCGCTGGCATAGCCTAGTGGACGGCACCCGGAGAAGTCCCTCTCTGTTGGAGTGAATCAGGCGAAGGGATGTATGGGGCAGGATGTGATCCCGCAAATAATATTGACTTGGAATGCACAATTTTATTGATGCAATTTCCCCACCCCTCCCGCTGATTAGATTCCTGTACTAGATCTCACTGGTGATGCCTGACTTCAGCAGAGTGGGAAAAATAAAATCTCCCTTGAGCATGTTTAACTCCTAGCAACTTTATGAACAGGCATATATGGTTTCCTTGGCAACAATATGGATGTGGGTTCCCCCCTTCCCCCCCCCCCCCCAATTCCCAATTTAGCCTGTAGCTTTGATTTAGGATTTAGGATTTATTAAATTTTTAGACCGCCTTTCTCCCTTGCCGGACTCAGGGCGGTGTACAGGCAATAATAAGATCAATAACATAGAGCATAAAATACAATTAAAAATACAATTAAAAATATATTAAATAGATTGGCCTGATCTAAACCCTGTTAAAAAAAACCTTATTAAAACAATTTAAAAACTAAACAATTAAAAAAACTACGCCAGGCCGGCCGCACGAAACAGATAGGTCTTTAAGGCCTGACGGAACTGGCGCAGGTCCATAGTTGTCCGTAGGTCAGGGTCCTATCCAGATACTAATCAACGTTGACTCCCTTCCCCCCACCCCCATCAGTGAAGATTGATATTTTTGCACCTCTCCCTCCTCTTATGTTTGTGAAAAATATGAGCCCTCCTTGAGTTAGGCCACAATTGAATCCAATAATTACTGTTGTAAGCTGTGATGATGATGCATCACATCACACTATTAGATCCAATTTTATGACTTTGGGGGGGCAGTTGTTAAGCAAACCTGGAAGTCATAAAGTGAATGCCGCAATCATTTAAGCCAGGGGTGTCCAAACTTGAGAACTTTAAGACTTGTGGACTTCAACTCCCAGAATTCCCCAGCCAGCTAATTCTGGGAGTTGAAGTCCACAAGTCTTAAAGTTCCCAAGTTTGGACACCCCTGATTTAAGCAAATGTTGTGATTATGTTGTGAATCTATTGTTCGCTATGAGGCAGTTTTGCCAGAAACCAGAAGTTAAACACCAGGTTGTTGTTTTTGTTGTTGTTTTGTGGGGGGGGGGGGGAGTCATAAACTATGGTAATGGAATCTCAGGGGGCTGTAAACAGTGTAAATCCAGGTGGTTGCAGTCATGTAGAAATGTAGTAATGTCAATGCAGGAGGGGGATATCAGAAATTTGAAACTGGGTTTAAGTCCTTTTTTGGGGGGGGAGGGGTCCTTCATAAGTTTGATTGATTGCTAAGTGACCAGTCATATGTTGAGGACTACTTGAATCAGTGCAAAACAATGCCTTGTAGATTTTGAGGGATGTTAGGATTATTAAAGAGTGAAAGTGTTGCAATAAGACACAAAACTTAAATTTACGGTACTTATTTAGCAATTTTAAATTCCTCCCTTACCTATCCAAAAAGGTTGAAAACATTTATCTTGTCTAAATAGAAGGTGTTTTGGATGCCAGAAGAGGGTACATCGTCATCCTATGTTGGATGTGATCAAATGGGTGTTCTAGGAGCTCTACAAAATTGATAGCTATGCCTATACATGGTTTTTCTTTTCTTTTAACACACAACCTGGGATAGTTATTAACTATGGGGACTTTGGTGCTCTTTGAGCATGGGGGTGCAAGGGTGTGTGCACACATGCACAGGGGTGGGGTGCATGTGCAGGGCACGCAGATGCGTTGCATTTTGGGGATGCGCACACTTGCACGCTTTGGGCACTTGGTACCGAAAAGGTTAGCCATCACTGATCTAGTTCATTGGTTGCACTTGCTCCTCATTTTGCAGTTGGGCATTCTTTAAAGCAGGGATGTCCAAACTTGGGAACTTTAAGACTTGTGGACTTCAACTCCCAGAATTCCCCAGCCAGCATAGCTGGCTGGGGAATTCTGGGAGTTGAAGTCCACAAGTCTTAAAGTTCCCAAGTTTGGACATCCCTGCTTTAAACGGATGCAAATGAACGAATAAATAAATAAATAAATTGTATGACTTCTGAACTAAACATAAAATAAACATGACTGAGTCCAATACGAAGAATGCATAGCGTTTTTTTTTTAAATCATATCACGAAAGCTTAAAAGGTATTTATTCATTCTTTATTACTTCTTTCTTTCCCTTTTCAAGTTTAATTAGGATTTTTTTTTTAAATAAACGGCAATTTAAATTTCAAATGAGCATACTGTGCAAATGTAATTGCTAGGTCTTTAACTGACCTGGTTAAGTAGGTTAGGCAAGCACAGCAATGAGATGTCTGCAGGACCCCCAAAAGGCATCCTGGCTGCTCCAAAGCAAAATAAAAGAAAACAAAACAAAGCACTGAAATCCCACGAGGTTGCAAGATCTTGCACAAGAATGCCAAAATCAGAATTATATCCAAGTCTGTGCATAGGCATATGTCTGTGCCTCTGCAGGTATACACATGTGCCCAGGCATTTCATATGATGCCTTGACAGGTTCAAAGACAAAACTGCTAATCTCTAGGAATTGCTGAACTATACTGAACAGATGCTTTCCACATATGGCAGGGCTCCAACTCCCAGAATCCAAAATTCTCATAATCATTTAGAGCAGGGGTCTCCAACCTTTGCAACTTTAAGTCTGAAGGACTTCAGCTCCCAGACTTCTCCAGCCAGCAAAGCTGAAGTCCTTCAGACTTAAAGTTGCAAAGGTTGGAGACCCCTGCTCTAAAAGGATGCGAATGCAAAGCTGGCTGGAGAATTCTGGGAGCTGAAGTCCTTCAGACTTAAAGTTGCAAAGGTTGGGGACCCCTGCTCTAAAAGGATGTGAATGCAAAGCTGGCTGGAGAATTCTGGGAGCTGAAGTCCTTCAGACTTAAAGTTGCAAAGGTTGGGGACCCCTGCTCTAAAAGGATGCGAATGCAAAGCTGGCTGGAGAAGTCTGGGAGCTGAAGTCCTTCAGACTTAAAGTTGCAAAGGTTGGAGACCCCTGCTCTAAAAGGATGTGAATGCAAAGCTGGCTGGAGAAGTCTGGGAGCTGAAGTCCTTCAGACTTAAAGTTGCAAAGGCTGGAGACCCCTGCTCTAAAAGGATGCAAATGCAAAGCTGGCTGGAGAAGTCTGGGAGCTGAAGTCCTTCAGACTTAAAGTTGCAAAGGCTGGAGACCCCTGCTCTAAAAGGATGCAAATGCAAAGCTGGCTGGAGAAGTCTGGGAGCTGAAGTCCTTCAGACTTAAAGTTGCAAAGGTTGGAGACCCCTGATTTAGAGGAGTACAGTTGGGGAAAGCTAGATGTTTAGATAAGTCTAGGAAAGTACTTTGTGTCTCCCAAAGTTGTGAATTAGACACTTTTGGGAAGTTCACAAGAATAGCTAAAGGGATATGCGGATATACAGTATGTTATTGGGTAGAATGTCCTTAAATATTTTGTTGCTGCAGGCAAAATACTGAATTTCCCACCTTTTACACTGTTAAAGCTTGGCAGTTGGGTCTGGGATAGACTATACTCTAGTAATGCTCAGGGTATCCTTTTCTGCAGAATCTGTCATAAGAAAAATCCCATTTGTAACCATATAACACTATTAAGAGGTGGGGGTGTGTGTGCAGCTGAGTGATTGGATTGTTTTTATGATTTATAAGCAGCCTAGAATCCATGGAAGTTTGTTTATGACAATATAAGCAAATCAAAATAATGTACAGGAGACATGGAGCTTCTTGAACATTCTTCATTCTTGCATCTTGGCCTTGCAGCTATTGGGCACAAACATGGTTGCGTTAATACCCACCCATCCTTAGTATTTTGACATCCAGTTGTTTCAATATAGGATCCCACCCAGATTCTCTTCTCCATTCCAGTAAGTGAATGCTACTGTCAAGCCATTATATCTTAGTGACCTTCTCATGATAGTTAGTGAACATGGACTTGCCCTTGGGTTCCTTGGTTACTTCTCCCTCTGCTGCCTATTTCTTGCCTAGGCACTGCATCAGAGCATCCATCCTGCTGTCTCCATCTCACAGTTCTTGCGAAGAAGAATTAGGCCTCGATAGCAAGCACATTGATGAGTTTTACTGATATATTTATTTATGTTACCTCAGAAAGCTTATGCGCCCTGTCGTAATTCTTGCTACACTGGAGCAGCTGAGCAGCTAAATTGCAATCCTTTCTATAGAGCTCCTGAAAAAATAACATAAAATGACATTTAAAATTATTAGTTCTACAACAACATCCAAAAAGCTGCCATCAGAGATCTGAGAAAGAACCGAATAAATTTAAAGTTTCATCCCAATGATGATGTGATAACAAAAGGTTTATTGTATTAGAATCCATACTCCAGATGCTTTCACATGAGTCTGGAAGGTTGTATTGGACAGTGTCTATGCTCTCAAATGTCTCATTTTAAAGGGACAAGCAGTCTCCATGAATTTATTGTCATCTTCCCAAGAAGAACAATAATAAATAGAAGTCAGAAGTAACTCATTGACTAGGACAATCATGGCTGCATTACATATAGTTATGCAATGCAATAAAAACACAATTGAATGTCAACTTAAGCCTGTTATTATTCTATCCAGCAACTTCAATTTTCAAAATGAGTATAAAAAAGACATTTCCACAAATGCAATTTCATTCTTTTTCTTTTTATAGATTAAGATTTTTGCTGTCTCTATAAATGCTTATTTTGAAAAAATGAAAGAAACACTGATTAAAGGCCACTTGGATACATGATTGCATCACAGAAAATATGGGCAATCTTTAATTCAAAGGCGTTTTTTTCTATTTACTTATGATGCTCATAAAACTGAATGGCAATGATCTGGAAAGATGTGGGAATACGTATTGACTCCCAGGCGTATAGGAAGTATATTTCTGCCCTGCTCAGCCTCTCAGTCTTTCATTTAATGTCTATTTATCTTTTATAGCTACTGAACCTTCTACCTCTAATTTCACCTAAGACTAAGAAAATTGCCCTAAACACATCTGAAGCACTAATTTAATTTAGTGGCGCACTCCAAATATTGAATTCAAATCTTCAGAAATGTTTTATGCACTGTTTTTATAAAGATGATCATGGTTGAAGATCACATAAGTTCTTAGTTAGGTCTGTTCAAGAGCAGGCAACTATACATGTGGCCAGCTTATTTATAGAAACAGGAATAAAAACATTTTGAAACACTCCAATTTTGACCAATCTGGACTTAAATGAATAGATGCCATGTGAAAGTAGTTGGAGTCTATATTTACTTTTTGAGACTATAGGGAAAATCATTTTACACTGACCAAGACTGATTGCTACATAGGCTGGTAGGTTATCTGGTGTAGGAGAACTACTTCAACCACAATTGATTCAGCCATTGTTTCTCAAACTTGGCAGATATATTTATTAGAGTAATTATCATTCATTGCACCCCTGAAGAAAATGAGAACTTTTATTTTGGCAATTTGATGAAAGGAGTGATAATAGCAACTTAGCAGCTCAATTGCAACATATTTTCAATTTAATCTGCCCGGCTATTGATCTATTCAAATGCCACTTGTATGGTGGTTTTTCATATGAAAACTGATTTGGCTGAAAAATAACCATGCACGTTAAACACATTTATATGTTTTTTCTTTCTTTAGATACAATCTAAAATGTCAGTATTTACGAAGATCTATTTGGTCCAAGAATGCAATTACTTGGAGGAGCCTAAATTAAATTAAAGAAATACACAAAAGGAACATTTCTGCAGGGAGTTGGAATGAATGGCTAAAAAGGCTCCATCCAATTCCAAGACTTACAGATCCTTCCATCTATAGTTACTACTGGCTCCTGATTTTTTTTCTCTGAAAAGCCAGTAACTCTCCTTATGCAAAGAACCAGCCATTGCTGGTCTCTTAAGTTCAGTCTCCACTAAAATGTGAGAAAGGTACAGAGAAAAAGCAATGGATTTAACCTGACATGGTTGTAAAGAAGGGAACTATACCCTTACATTGACTAAGGGCAAACAATTGTTTAATAACAAAATGGTTGAAGTTGATGAAATAACAATTTCTGATTCTTTTGCTCAGGAAAACCATTGGTACACAAGGGCTAGATGACATGGGAGAGAACTTCAAGTCTGAGAAAAGAGCAGCCAAGATATAGAAAGAGGAGGTCCAAAATTTGAATCTTGGAACTCTTTCTCTCTTATTAATACAGGTTTGACACATCAAAGAGACTTCAGGCAAATCTGAGCTTGGCAACCAAGTGAAATCATGTAAACTTGGAAAACAAATGAATTTGAGTCCTGACAAATGCAATCCACGTTCATTTATGGGTTGCCAGGCTAGTGAGTCATTTCACATAAAATTCTTCCAATAGAAGAGAATATATGTAGCTCAACGTTGAACTATCAAGAACTTTGGTGCTCTCGGTCTTTGGTTGTTGACCTTGTTCCTCGGAGAGCATGAAGGACTCCATGCAAAATTCCTACTATACAGAACAGTGACTGCATGTCTGCATCTACCATGCATGCATCTAACCGCTTAGAGAGGGCTGTAAAAGCACTATGAAGCGATATATAAGTCTAAGTGTTATTGCTATTTACTGTTTGACTGTTGATCAAACAGCTAATCAGAGTTTTATGGTTTTTCTATTAATCTCGATAGACTTTCTTCAAGCAGAAAAGAACTTTGAAGAATCTCTATAAATATTCCTCGGTGATGAAAAGCTTCTTCTGACATGTTATTTTCTTTTCAGAAAAAAGGATGGAGAAAAGATTACAGTATTCAATGTGAGTGTAATGAGCTGGTGGGAATCAATGCAAAGTAAGAACTGAACTATATATTACATTGAAAATATGATGGGTCATCGGATCTAAAGAAATAAGTCAGAATCCTCAAAGGGAGAAAAGGATATCGCTGAACACGAAGCGGGATGGAAGACCACTGAAGAACATACACAATTCACAGTTCTGAGAAACAAAAATAAATGTGCATTGCCTAGACTTTAATTTCATTGGAGTAAGAGCGTGGATCAGAATGCAGCAGAATAACTTCCATGGGTTAATAATTCTGCTAACAATTATTACTTCCTGCTAATCAGTGTAGAGGTTGCTAAAAAGTGCTACAATTTACATCATTAGGGACATCAAACATCTAGGAAGGAAGGGGGGAAAGGACTGTAAACAGAAAGAAGAATATTGCCAAGGAATAACTGGCTGTGCAAGTTATGTTACATTTGATTTCCTAGATCATAAACTTGATGATCAGCATACGTTTCTTGGCACAAGATGGATTATATCTTAGAAGGTCTGGAAAAAAATGTGTTTGCCTAAAACTGATGAGCTTGATCAGGACAGCTTATACTGAATCCTGTGGGGATTAGAGAGGAAAATATATAGCATCAATATCAGATAATGACTTGCACACTAAAAGTAAGGAAGAACATTGAAACATGTCCTAGTAAACATTAAATAAAACACCAGAAAGATTAGCTCATAATATTTATGCATTTTATAGTACATATTATTTAATATATATGTAACAGAAATGGGATGACTTCCATGAATGGAATATAGCAATGAAAGGATGCAATTAGTTCAAAGAAGTAAAAGCAGTAAAAAAGAAGGCATGGTAAATAAATGCATCCATGGTTGTATAGAAATTGAAGTGAATGAATTCATTTGGTGATGCTCTAAAAAGCATCTGGGTTAAAATATATGGAGGGATGAATAAAAGCAGTACGCTATCACCTGCCTAATCAAGGAGAAGAGGAGGATGATGCTTTCCAGGAGCAAATTGCTCTTCTTTCAAGAAGACATGGGATGGTAGTGATGGGGACTTTAATTTTCCTAGCATTTGTTGGATAACAAACCTGGCCAAGCATTGTCTTCCCAGGAAATTACTGATTTCTTTTGCTAATGGCTTTCTTCTTCAGAGGGTAGAGAAAGGCACAAATCATTGACTTGATGCTAACCAACAAGGAAGGCTTCACGGATGAAATAAAAGTCATATGAACACTGGGGAAAACATTTAATTAAAATTCTGCATAAAAGAAGGTAATCCATTGTTAAAATTAACTGATCCCATAAAATTATTTAAGGGAAAGTAAACCAGCATATTGTCAAACAGAGACTATGATAGTTGTGAATCAGAGGCTGGATGCTTTCAGAGTAATAGAATAACAGAGTCGGAAGAGACCTTGGAAGTCTTCTAATCCAACCTCCTGCTGAAGCAGGAACCCTATAATATTCTAGGCAAGTGGTTCTCCAGTCTCTTTTAAAAGCCTCAAGTGATGAAGCACCCACAATGTCTGAAGGCAAGGTGTTCCACTGGTTTATTGTTCTAATTGCCTCCTTGGTTCTAGGTTGCTTTTCTCCTTGATTAGTTTCCATCCATTGCTTCTTGTCTTGCCTTCTGGTGCTTTGGAACATAGGCTGACCTCTTCTTCTTTGTGGCAGCTCCTCAAATATTGCAAAACTGCTATCATGTCATCCCAGTTTTTCTTTTCACTAGACTAAACATACCTAATTCCTGCAACCTTTCCTCATACATTTTAGCTTAAACAGAAAAAATAACATTTAGAACAGTAGACCAGCATATATCATATAATTAGAATGTAATGAATGTGTCAGTAGTTGCTTTTCTCCCATTTGTTAAAAACAACAACAACATGTTTTGCTAAACCTTTAATAATAAAATAAGTGTTCTGTATATAAGTGGAGTACAAATAGTCCTTATTTAGCGAGCACAATTGGTACCAACAACTTGGTCATTAAGCTAAGCAATTTTTCAGTGAAACTATAACTGTACATATGATTTTACTTCAGCTTTCCATTCCTTTATAGGCTGAAAAGGTTGTAAATGCAAGAATTGGCTCTGTAAGGTTACTTTAAAAAATCATGTTGTAATTGCAAATTGTTGCTAAATGAAGTAGCCCCTAAACAAGGACTACCTGTAGTTAATAGCTGAAGATAGCAAAAGAATAACAAAATTACTTGCAACATTATATTTCTATCCTATGTTATAATTTTTACCTTTATCTTTCTATATATTGTAGTAGAGAAAATACTTACATTATCTTCTGATAATTTATCGATTGTCACCTTGGCTTCTATCAAATGGTTATTGAGAGCTATTATTTCGTGGCTTAATGCTCTTTTTTCTTCTTCATAGTGTTGAGCCTGGGTACAAAACAGTTCAATCAACATTTTTCCCTTCTAAAACGAGTTACTGAGCTGTTGTTTTGCAGACAAACAATACTTGTATGAAAGGTTTTTCTCTAAATTTCTTTTTTTCCTATTACATTTCTTACCAAGAATCATATAATAGAGACACTTGAAAGCTGACATTTCAAAACATTCAGCTTTCATATAAATTGATTCCAGTCATTGTTTTTGGGTACCAGTGTCAGGCATGTACAACTGGACTGTAATATTTATATAGGGCCTTCAGAAAAATATACTGTGCTTTTATATCATATTGTAAGCTTCTAATGTGACAGCATGTTTATATTCTTATTGCCAATGTTTGCAAGACAGACACAATTAAGGGTAATTGTTTAAGTTTGCTTTTATAAATCCATCACAATTATGTAATATACCTTCCACAACTGACCTCAATATCTGGCCCTAAATGTCTCCCAATCCTCTGGAGCAGATTTTTAAAACATATAAAGGAGTTGCAGGGTGGAAGAATGAAGAAATCCCAGCAGAGGAATGGAAGTTTGTACATAATGTAAATTTTCCCTTCCTTCCTCCAAAATGTCTGCTATGTCATGTTTCGGCCAATTCTTCTCAGTGTCCTGAACTGTTTCCTAATTTCTAAGGTTTCAATTTTGCCATTTAGGGCAGTGCCTTGCCAGAAGTGTTTATATCTGAAGAATACTAAATATTCTCTCAACAATCATTTAAAGTCCACAGTTCTTGATCTTTGCACTGCAGCCTCCAGGGCTCCATGAGATATTTTTAGTTTGTGAGAAAAACACAGCAGTAGTTCACAGTTTTAGCCTACAGGTGCTGTGAAACAATTACTGAGGCACTTGGGGTGCCATGAACTGAGAAAGTTTGGGAACCTCTGACTTAAAACTTTCTTTTAAAAAAAATCCTATAAAATTCAAGCAGTAGTAAGTAGTGTGATATTTTGATAAACCTCCTTTGGTGCCAGACTCACTTGGCTTATAATCTAAAAAATAAATGTGAAGCAAGCAGGCCGCAAAACAACATCTTTATTGAGAAAAGATGCCCTGAACTTACAGTTAGGTAGACCTCATAAACTTATTCAGAAAGTCAAAACGCAGCCTAGTTGCTTTGTGACTATAGCTCCCCAAAAAGAAAACAGGACAGACAGGAGAATATTGGGGAACTAGAAGAGCTAGTGGGGAATAGCTTTACTTGCTTACTGTCTTGTAAACACAATTATTTTGTGGTTGACACCATGGTACCCATCACTTGAAGAGACAAAATTCCATGACAACTATTATGTGAGGTACCTTATAATCCGTCTTTAGCATTCCAAATATACTCCCAGCCAAGCCTCTATTAAATTAAAACATTACATTACAAGACATCATGTACCAAAACTGACGGAAACAACTTCTATAAGCTTGAGGCGCAAAGATTTTGTGCTTCATTCTGGTCAGTTGATGGCTAGCCTTATTTAAGTTCGTGCAATTATTTGCTGGCAGAAGAACTTCTCCAATGGGGACATCTGCACTATTTTATCTGCCAATCAATTGGGGTAGTGACTCAAGGCAATTTTTCTTTCAGTGCAGCTGGAGAAACAGATGGGAGCGCCAGATGCATCCTGAGGGTTCTGACAAAAATGTCCACAAATTGCATCAAGACAAAATACCCATACAATATTTTTTGTATTTATTTCACAATTTTTAAAGTGTACCTAGGAATATCACTCAATGCAACCTGAATATTACAAATGTGCTATCATAACATTGCAAATTAGAGTGCTTGGGTGGTTTGCTCTGCTCCAGGGTGTTTTATCTTACCTTTCCCCTGCTTTTCCCTCTAGGTTTACAGGTGCTTAAAGGTGTAAACTAAGCCAGGAGTAAACTATGCATGTCTACTGGAAATCATGTGATGTCACAATTGCAATCATTAATAATAAATTATGGTTTCAAATTATGCTTTATTCATAAGAACAGGCATCCCTATTTCCATATTAAGTTTCCATATTAAATTAAGGTCTAAAAGCAACCAACTAATTAAATGTTTTTTTTCCAAAATCCCCCTTCTCCTCCTCCTCGTCATCATCACCTCCCAGCGCCCAATAATGCTACTGCTATTAATATTTCCTCTCATTTCTGCAGCCTTTAACAATTTTCTCCTCTGCAAAAAAAGGTTCCTCAGACATACACTTATCTTCACTTCTTTTTTATTGCAAGACTGCAGCCCACTTCTCCACTGCTTTGTATTCCTGGGAATAAGACTGTCCACTTTCATCAAGCTCCATGACGAAACATGGAGTTGGATTTTCTCTGATATCCTAAGCACTGTCCCACATTTGCTCTCTCTATTACATGAGAAAGCACCGGAAGTTCCAAAGTCCGATTGCCAATTTCTTATTTATATTATTATGATGAGATAAAGTAATATCATATTTTATATTATCTTTTGTTGCCAAATTCTTATAGCATTTTGTAAAATCCCAAAATCATTTCAGCATAACCACCTAGCAAAAATCAAGGAAAATGTCAGAAGAAAAGTTTGAAGAAAAAACAATGTAAAAGACAATCTTTTAAAACAGGGGTCTCCAACCTTTGCAACTTTAAGTCTGAAGGACTTCAGCTCCCAGAATTCTGGGAGCTGAAGTCCTTCAGACTTAAAGTTGCAAAGGTTGGAGACCCCTGTTTTAAAAGACAACTATTATGGGGAGGCGATGGAAAGACAGGTTCCATCCAGCATCATTACTTTTATTCCTTCTAATTGGTTTAGGTATTCATGGTCCTTTACCGTCCACTTTATTGTATCCTGAAGTAAGAGAAAGGTGCTGCTTTTTGAGGAGAGTGGAGGAGAAAACCACATGCTCACAGCAATGCTGTAATTTTTTTTTCCATTCTATGTCTTTTTTTAGAAGGACTTCTTGTTTGAGAAAATATTTGTATGCTATTCCTTATTTTGATGTTTATCGTAACTAGCTGAGTAGGAAATGTTTATTTGTGCATATGGAACACAGGCCAAAGGTAAAATGTGATTATAGAAATCAAAATGTGACAGACTGCTTACATGAAGCAACACGTAAGTGACTTCAAGACTTTATTTTTGGGTGGATGGGAAATTATGCATCCTCAAATTTAATTGGTGGCAAAAACAGTTTTTACTATCTCAGGGCAGGTCTCCACTGTTTCCAAATGAACTATTCAGCATGTAAGTTGAAAAGGCAGCAAATTTAGCTTGTTAACTTCTTTCCAGTAAGTCAATTCCAGTGAAAGACATTAAAAGAAGGGAAACTAATAAATTATTACATGTGGAAATTCTCTGAGAACATGTTTTTTTTTTTTGACTGTAAAGAAATAGTTATGTCTTACAGGTCAAGCCCAGGATAATAGTTCAGCATGAATGAATAGTGTTTCTAATATCCTCTGGAAATTAATTTGAAATGCTTGATGAAACTGATGCCACAGGTGACTATCTTTAACAGACATAAAATGAAAATAATGATGTTAATAAATGCAAAGCAATGTCCAGATAACCATAACCATAACAATAGAAGCTTGGTGAACAGGATTTGCTTGAATGGAGTTCAGGAATGCAATTGGGGAGTAAATTTAATAATACACACTTTTCTCACGCAATCTACATGCAATGTTTCTTGTGTACTTTTTTGAATACTACTCTAAAATATACACATTTCTATAAAATTTACTTATGGTTTAAATAATAATAATAATAATAATAATAATAATAATAATAATAAT
Source organism: Rhabdophis nuchalis (assembly GCA_039707465.1). Taxonomy (NCBI): domain Eukaryota; kingdom Metazoa; phylum Chordata; class Lepidosauria; order Squamata; family Natricidae; genus Rhabdophis; species Rhabdophis nuchalis. Next base: position 58,270,572 of record CM077643.1, on the reverse strand, counting down.
AAGTTGAAATTTATTGACCGCACCCTCTCCCCACAGGGACTCGGGGCGGTGCACAGGGAAATTAAAAAACGAAAAATATACAAAATACATACAAATTAAAACGAATTAAACTCAATCAATCCTGTGCTAAAATCCCATTAACTAAAAATACCCAATAAATATAGTATACATTTAAAAACCCATAGACAGAGAGACTACCCTAGGCCGGCCAGGCGGAAAAGATGAGTCTTCAATGATATATTCAATTCCTGCATTTGGAGCCTATACAGTATATTAGAAAACATTTTATCCAACTACTTTCATATAGGTAGATCTCTACCTTCATATTGCTTTTTCCTTCCAAATGCTATATTTAAAGATGAATAATAATTTCATTTCCCACCCCCGTTTTAAAAAAAACCAAGGTAATTCAAAGATTAATTAATCAGTGTTAAACTGATTTGCAAAAAATGCTTACTTTCGCATTATGTATTTAGAATGTAATAGAATAGAATAGAACAGAACAGAAGTTGGAATAGAAGTTCCAACAGAGTTGGAAGGAACCCTGGAGGTATTCTAGTCCAATCTCTTCTTAAAAACTTTGAGTGTTGGAGAATTCACAACTTCTAGAGGCAAGTTGTTCCACTGATTAATTATTCTAATTGTCAGGAAGTTTCTTCTTAGTTCTAGGTTGTTTCTCTCCTTGATTACTTTCCACCCATTGCTTCTTATCCTGCCCTCAGGTGCTTTGGAGAATAGCTTGACTCTCTTTTCTTCATGGCAGCCCTTGTGATATCGGAACACTGCTATCATGTCACCTCTAGTCCTTCTTTTCATCAAACTAGACGTACCCAATTCCATCAACTGTTCTTTATGTTTTAGCCTCCAGTCCCCTAATCATTTTTGTTGCTCTTCTCTGCACTCTTTCTAGAGTCTCCACATCCTTTTTACATTGTTGTGACAAAAACTGGCTGCAATACTCCAAGTGTGATCTTACCAAGGCATTATAAAGTGGTATTAACCAGGGGTGAATGTCATGATGGTCCTATTCTATCCAATATTACCTAAGCCCAACTTTAATTTCTGAGATCAGTCAAAAGTAGATGCTACAATTTGTTGAGGCTTATGTGGCTAATAATTTTTGGATATTTCAGGGTGGAACTAATCCCAAAGATAAAGCTGAAGCAACCACATAAACAGAGGGATAGAATCAAGATCACGTGAAGTGTTAATGCCACTTTATAATGCCTTGGTAAGGGCACACTTGGAATACTGCATTCAGTTTTGGTCACCACGATGTAAAAAAGATGTGGAGACTCTAGAAAGAGTGCAGAGAAGAGCAACAAAGATGATTAGGGGACTGGAGACTAAAACATATGAAGAACGGTTGCAGGAACTGGGTATGTCTAGTTTAATAAAAAGAAGGATTAGGGGACACATGATAGCAGTGTTCCAATATCTCAGGGGTTGCCACAAAGAAGAGGGAGTCAAACTATTCTCCAAAGCACCTGAGGGCAGAACAAGAAGCAATGGGTGGAAACTAATCAAGGAGAGAAGCAACTTAGAACTGAGGAGAAATTTCCTAACAGTTAGAACAATTAATCAGTGGAACAGCTTGTCTCCAGAAGTTGTGAATGCCCCAACACTGCAAGTCTTCAGTAACTCAGGATATATGGCATCTTTCATAATTACATACTGTGTAAAGAGAAGTATAAATATTATTAGAACTTAGAATCAGCATAGTGCCATACTTAAAGCTCTTTGGCATTTTCAGGAAAAAGCAAATCAAGTGTGGGTCTGCATCCTTCCAAAATGGAAAAGTATGAAATTACATGACTCTTTAACATTTTTCTCATTTAAAATCCTCTCCCTATGCAAAGAATGCTAGATAACTGGGGAACATTCATTGATCTATTCCCTATTGGCATGCTGAAATGGTAACAGTCCTAAAATATTTTATTGAAAATTTAGATTTTGAATGGTAGTGATTATTTCTTAATATATTATTAATTCTCTGTGACAAAATTATTTTCAGTTCAAATTTTTTGCATGTTTGCTTAAAAGGAATTCTTACTGGAATAAATGGGATTTCTATACCATAACTGGGGAATTATAAAGTCCCCCTATGCAAGATCAAGCACAATATAACTTGCAAATTAATCCTCCTATACATACATCAAAAGCATTAGTTTTTTAAATACGAATCCTTTTGAGCTCCTTCTCCAATCTTTTGTAGTCAATTTGATTATAGCAACAAAAATAACTTCTTCAGTAAATGGTGGTTATTTTTGTATTTATAGAAAAAGCTCTATTTTCAGTTAGACCAAATGGAGAATGCTTCTCCATTTGCTTCAAGGCTGGTTTTCTATTGCAACATTTGTAGCTTTTGGCAACCGCAGATTTAATGGTAATGGATTAATAGAAATATGAAGGTTCACAGGAATGTCATTAATAGCAAAGTAAAAACAAAGCCAAGGGTGTTGATTTTCCAGTTTAAAAATCAGCCTTGATTTCAGAGCTTTATGTGCATTCCACAACTCTTTTAATTTACTTTCATCTCCATCAAATATATTCCTAGCCTCTCATTAGCATCCTTTGACAACATGAACGTTCTCAAGAGTGCAAATCTGTGAAGCAGAGAAAATAGAGCAGTGGCCTTCTAGAAATTAGAGAACGACAAGTACTAGCAGCCCCAAATAGGTGAAGGATAAAAGACATTATGTTCAATAAGATCTGGTGAGCCGCATGTTTCTGCCCTTGCTCTAATGTCCATCATCGGATACTTACACTGGACAATACAGATGCTATAGCAACCTGTTCATTGCACAACAATATTTCACAGCCAATCTGAGCATGACTTAATAATGTGGTTGACTGGTTCTAATTGTTGAAGAGGAATGTATGCAGGGCTGGCCAAAGACAAAATGCCACCTTTCTTTTTTCAAATGCTGATTGAGCTGTCAGATTACTCCTAAGTCTATACCTGTGATAGGCTGTCCTTGATAACTAAAATTGTGGGAAAGATTTTGATTACACTTTAGGAGAAACGTCCTAGCAGGAAGAGCTATTTGGTAATGGAACAGATTACCTGTGGAGGTGATGGGGCTTTCCTTTGCAGGACAGTTAAGGAGAGGCTGGATATTTATGATGTTGGGTTTGATCAGATGACTTCCAAAGCACTTCCCACTGTATAGTATTCAATGGGCCAATGTTATGGCTAAGTAACAAGCAGTTTCCAATGCTGTTAATCACTGCATGATCATCAGCCCAAAATGACAATCTTTCAAGCCAAATATTATTTCTTGAGACAGGAAAACCCCCCAGATCAGATTCGCTTTGGAATAAGAAGAGCAAAGGTCAGTTGAGGCTTCCAGCTAATTAGTGTCTGTCTTTGCAAATTCTGATCTTAGGTGACTGACAGATATCACCATCCCTATACTTTGTATATTTTTTAGCATATGAAAGTCCATTAAAAAAATATGGTGCACACATCCCACAATAAATCATAATTATAATTACAACATTGTATAATTATAATATTATAATAAATCATAATATGCATTTCTTCTGATTTTTAAAACAGCTTTATCTTCTGATAACTTTAATATTTCTAAGCCTGAAGAAAACTCTAACATTATTTTTAATATGGAAATCAAAGTCACAGAAAATTATTCCGTCAGAAGAATTCTCAAGGTAATTTGACATGGATTTCCCCAGGAGACTGTTTAAGAGATTTTGGACTTTCCTGGAACCAGAATGATTAAAAAAAATACTACCAGTTGCCTGCCCTTGATAGTCCTGTTCAAAAAACTGGCCTGATACACAGATATTTTCTTCTTGGATTCAATATATGGAAACCAGAGAATCATCAATTTGGAAAGGGCTTGGAGGTCTGCTGGTATAATCCCTGCTCAAATGCAGGAAATACAAAACACGCTGTTCTCAGCTGATGGCTACCTTGCCTCTGCTTGAAGGAGAAAGACCCCAATCAACCATTCCAAATTGCTTCCATGATGAAATGTTTTTTTTCCTAGTAGAAAGTTTTTCCAATGCCACATTTTGTACCATTTCAACTCTTTCAGGAATTACCAAGTTTCCCTCTACTTTCTCCTCACCAAGTATATCTAGTTTTTTTCCAGTCACCAGAATGCTTTACTTTTTTTTTTTTACAGCTTTATTTTTTTCTTTGTTTGCTTACCCCAATCTGTCTACATCAATTATGGCTAACTTTTTTGTCCTCAAGTGCCCAAATTGTGCATGTGCCCACAGCCACAATGCAATGCACTCTGCCACCCTGTGCATGCGTACACAAACCCCCGTTCCCCCTGCGCATGCATGCGACCCCCCGCACCCCATTTTTGGCCTAGCAGGGCTCTCTGAAGATTCCTGGGACCAAAAACAGGGCACAGGGGGCAACGGACCCCCTGCGCTCTCCCCACCCCACACATGTGCATGACCCCCCCCCCCCCTCATGCATGCACGCACATCTCCTGCATGCACAGTAGAGATCCGAAAATTAGCTGGCTGGTGAGAGGTGTGCACTTCATGCGTAGTGGAGCTGAGCTGGGCGATGGCTCGTGTGCCCACAAAGAGGGCTCCACGTGTCATCCGTGGCATGCGTGCCATAGGTTTGCTATCACGGATCTACGCCAGTGTTGGCAAATCTTTTCAACACTGAGGGCTGAAACCAGAATGCTGGAAACTGGAAGAACAGCTGCTCAGTTTGCATGCCAGCCAGCTGGTCTTCCAGTTTCTGGTGCACGCATGTGCACCAGGCAACTGCTCTTCTGGTTTTCGGTGATCCCGTGTGTGCAAAGACCAGTTGGTGTGCACCAGAACCTAGAAGATCAGCTGGCAATAGCACGTGAGCCCAGAAAGAGGGCTCTGTGTGCCACCTTTGGCACGTGGGCCATAGGTTCACCATCACGGCCCTACACCATTTCTGACAAATGGCAATCCAATTTCTTCTTGAAAGTCTCAAGTGATGAAGCTCCCACAACTTCCAAAGGCAAGCTGTTCCGTTGGTTGATTGTTCTCACTGTCAGAAAATTCCTCCTTATTTGAATCTCTCCTTGTTCAGTTTACATCCATAGTTCCTTGTCTGGCCTTCAAGTGCTTTGGAGAATAATTTGACCCCTTCCTCTTTGTGGCAGTTCCACAGAGATGGATGTATATGTTTTTTCTGGGTAAGTAAATAGTACAATGGCAATAGCATTTAGGGTTATATACCGTCCATATATACTACTATATACCACAGCACTTCATAGCAGGAAGGTATAGGGCTTCCTGCCTAGGCAGGGAGTTGGACTAGATGACCTCCAAGGTCCCTTCCAACTCTGCTATTGTATTTTGTATTGTAAATAGCAATTTTACAGCATAAGCATTATTTGCATATTGTGCCCAACAATCTGGATCCTCATTTTACCAACCTCAGAAGGATGGAATGCTAAGTCCACTTCAAACCCCATCAGGATCGAACTCCAGACTGTGGGCAATGTTTGCCTACAATACACTTTAACCACTCTGCCATCAGGGCTCATTGTGCATCATACACAATGTTTCAAGCTGAATATGGCTGGTATGTATTTTTTAATGAAACAGATTTCAATTAGAACTAAAGCAAGGCACTTCCCCATTACAGTTTAATATTATATTTGTCTTCCTAGGCTTTTTATGGCACTGTTTTAGTTTCTCTTTGTTTCTCATATATTAGAATAATTATCTATTCATCCAACAATACCAGTTTTGCCATGGTGTTGGTATTGAAAAATAAAAATAAAATGCACAACATGCCTTTAGATATTTTCGGTGAATTACTTTCCCCACAGAAAATCCAATTAACAATCTCCCTGGTCTTAATTAGAAGCCACTGAGTAAGGGAAAAGCTGAATTTCTGTAGTGAGAACTCATTATACGCATAACACTGAACCCCTTAAATAGTTCTGTGTTTACCATTTCAGAAGAAAAATATGTCTAGCCAAAAACAGAGGAACTATACGACAGCATATAGAGTGAAGTAATACATAAACTTAAAAGAATAAAAAATAAAAACATATAAAACACATAATCCCCAGAATGTTAGAAGTAAATATTTAATGTCAATAAATGCTTATCTTCTGAAACGATCTCAAGACATACAGTTTCCATGGTAGCTAGGCCTCTCTAATAATAATAATAATAATAATAATTTATTATTTCTATACCGCCCCCTCTCCCCACGGGGACTCGGGGCGGTGCACAGGTAGCATAAAAACAATAAATAACAACAACAATAAATAAACAACAAAATTTAAAAACCAATTAAATAAACCCTGTGCTAAAATCCCGATTAAACTAAAACCTATTCTATAAAATCCCAAGGCAAGGAGGAGGTTTTGCAAAACTCCCATCACTTTGAAAAAGGCTTTGCTCCCAGTAGATTTCCACTCAACAAGGTCATACTGAATTGTCCCCAGGATGATGAGCAGAGGATCTAAAGAACGTGTAGGGGGGCATGATCTTGGGAGACAGAGCAAAGAGAAGCAGCTATGGGAATGGTCAGATAAAAGGTAATTGATAAAAAGTAAAAGGTAACAGCCTGAAGTAGAAATCTGGATGGGACAAGAGGCTCAGAAGGACCCATCCTAGCTGGGATGAGGGGAATAAATGTACTTCAAACTGCAAGATTGATGTCAGCTTTGTGAGGCAAACCAGGCAGACACATGGCCTGATAAACTAATTCTACCTCATGTAAGGTTATGAATCAGTGGTGGGTTTCTGCAGGCTCGCACCTACTCGCGAGAGCCGGTTGGTGAAATTTAGAGAACCGGTGAGAGGGGGTTCTACCGGCGTACCTGGAATTAAATCTGGCCCGCCGCTGCCAGTGACCCAATGGGAAGGAAAGGAAAGGAAAAAAAAGTAAGGAAGGAAAGAAAGAAAGAAAGAAAGAATTTATCATCACAATTGAGTTTAAAATTTTGGTTGCTAAGCAAGAGCGTTGTTAAATGAGTTTCACCACATTTTAAAAGGTGGACACTCCCACCCTGTCAATGCTAAGCCACGCCCACAAAATAGGCCACACCTACAGAGTAGGTTCTAAAAAATTTGAAACCCACCACTGTTATGAATCTTGCACATCTGAAATGAGACTTATTCTCCATCACCTTCATAGCCCAAGAAACTAGTAGTGTCCTATCTGAGCCACTTGCCCTGCCCATATCCCTGCTGGGGGCTTGTTACCTGTTATCTGTGCATTCCTTTGGCTGAGTCTATTCACCCTGACTCCAAGGTCAGTCCCACATACCATTACAGTCAGTCTGTTCCCATTTCAGAGGGACCCTCCCTAGGTTTCAGGAACCTAAAAATGAGGAAAAATACTTCCAGTCTTGCAAGATTGATGTCATCTTTATAAAACAGATGAACAGAATAACAGAATTGGAAGGGACCTTGTGGGTCATCTAGTCCAACCCCCTTCTCAAGCAGGAGGCCTTATGCCATTTCTGACAAATGGCTCTCTGGTCTCTTCTTGAAAGCCTCCAGTGAGACAAGTCCAGACCAGAAGCACACCAGATGAACTAATTTTATTTTATTGTAAGGTTACTTTAACAGAATTCTGAAAATTATTTTCAACTAGAACCATCCCTTCAGTTGGTACTTAAGCAGAACTTGCAGCTGCTACTAAACTACAGCTAAGATGGTATAGATTTGTTTAGTAAATGAATATGATAGCTACTGAGAATCTGAGTTTTCTCGGATTCAGTGATAGGATAAAGGTGAGATGTAACAATATGGAATTAGAATTGAATGATGACGGCCTGCTAAATTTTAAAGCTGCAAATGTATCCGATTTTAAAGTGATTATAAAGAGGGAAGTGAATTAGGACTCATCCCAGCTTATATACATTCTGTCAGCTTTTGAGTTTGCTGTTTCAGACATTAGAAAAATTCAACTTTGGAAATAAGCAAAAAGTGATAGGGGATTAGGAGTATTGCCTCTGAGTTTTTGAAAAAAAGAGGATACTGCACAGAGGGCTTGTTTTCACTAATATGTCATAATCAGTGTAGCATGCAACAATTTTTTTCCCTATCCCCCAAGTACCACATTAATACCAGGAGCTAAAACAGCCTTTGCCACTGAGGGAGCAGAATGGTACATTGAGCTAGGATATATATCGCCATGGCAAATGAAAGTGTTATTGATTTACAGTCTCACGGGAGACTGTTAATCGCGCATACGCACAATAGTTTAAAGAGAATGCTCATCAGTCAAATTGATTATTTTGTAACACCAGGCAGGGCATTTAAAAGATGCTATTACTGCAGCAGAGGGTTTTTTGTACTTCATACTGTGAAGTACCACAACAGTTTCAAATCTTCTCAAAGAAAATATTTTGATTCTGATATAGCCTGAACATTTTCAAATGCTTGAACCAAAATGGAAAGGTTTATATATTTGCATTTATTACTATTAACACAATGATCTGAAATTACAGCTGCCAGTTCTTTAGCAGGTGTTGGCCTTCATATGCATTTCCCAAGAACCCAGGGTGTCATAATGTATCAGTGTAGTATATATGTGGATCCAAGTAGTTTGTCCATTTGTAGTTCACAAATGCACAGATTTTGTAAGCGCCATGCAAGATTATTTGTTGTTATAATACCCAGTGTAAAATAATTACTGGGACCACCATGGCGGGCTTAAAGCATTATCTTTCAAGTTTGATTTTTGGATCTTGATACTTTATAATCATCTCCAATTCTTTGTCTTCTATTCTACAATCACCTGGTATTACCACATAACTATCCACACTTTCTTTTTTTCCACCACTGTTAAATGTGATGTAGGATGTGCCAAGGCTTTATCAGTTTGCATTTGGAATTCTCATATTTTAATTGTGTAATTTTATTTTCAACTCCTCTTTCAACTCTATGTTTCTACCAATTTTTCAGTAAAAGCATATGAAAGTTTTTACAGATGTTCCAGTGAATCATTCTGGCGACTATGTTATGCTGTTGTTTATCAGCAGTTTGTGCAATTGTCTTGCATGAGTTGAGTATATGATCTACTTTTTCTTTCCCTCTTTCCATAATCTATACTTTGAATAATTTGATTATTTTTGTAGTTCTTGCATTGATTGCATTAGTTTGAATAGCTTGCTCTTGAGCTGCCAAAATCAAGCCTTCAGATTATTTTTGCAATGGTCCAGTTGTAAGCCATTGGCAGGTTTTATCTTTATTCACTTTCCCCTCAAACGTTTGTAGAAACTGACCATGTAATGATTTTCTCCGCCATTATTCTGTATTATTATTTCAATATCCATGTTTTGTTTCCTTTGTACATTCAGTAAGTTCAATTTTTTTATTTGCATCAATGCTTGTTCTTTGCTGTCTTTCACATAATTAGCCAATGCATGCATTTCTTTTTTGACTGTTTGTTTGACTTGAAGTAAACTTCTGCCTCCATTTGTTCAGGGCATCAATATATCAATATGGGGATGTTGTAGTGAATAGGTCAAAAATATTCATGAACTGGCAGAGACAGGGTAAGAATAGTAATCAGTTTTCTTGTTTTTGAGTCCAAACTGTCCACTTCAGTTTGTGTCCAGTTAATAATTCCAGTGGTGTACTGTATCACGGGAATTGATTACTTTGAAGATGTTGTCTTTGAAGATGTTGAAGATATTGTCTTTGTCTTTGAAGACAAAGTTTTTGTCTTTAGCAATTTTCTCATTCTTTGGATGTATTATTCACCAATCACATCTTTATCATGCCCATGTTTGATGTTATCCAACTGTCAAATGCCAAGATACTTGTAATGTAAGCTTCATTCTGATGTTTCTTGATGGTTTGGCCATTTGGCATTTTAATTCAGTTTATTGTTCATTATTTTACCCCAATTTATTGCTATTGTAGCACATTTATCTATGCCAAGTTGTCTTGCCATTATCTGTGCTAAAAATTCTTACAATTATTTTTGATTTCTGATTTTTCATAAAGTGTCAGATCATCCATATGCTGTAAAGCAAATGTGAGATTTTTCTTAGGAGTTTTGCTATTTGGTAGCCAAGATTTGCTTTCTTCAAGATAACTGACTGTGGGATCACAGCAATGACAAATAATAAGAGTGATAATTACTTTGTATTAGTTTTTATCTTCTTGTTTAAAAAAGTTTTAATAAAAAATATGTATAATTATAAAATATTTAAGGAAATTATAATAAAAATAATATATATTAAGTGAAGTTGCGTCAAAAACAATTATATATTTATAACTGGCTTTAATGATTCTTGCAGAGCTGAAAAAGGAATGGCATTTGCTTGGCCTTCAATAACGAGAAACAGGAATTTGAGTTTGATTGCAGAGGAATTGAGCTCTTACTTTAAGAGGAAGTGAGGGACATGAAAGAATTAATCAGGCTGTAGAATTTGGAAAGTAGGAGAAAGATACAATAGCAGTCACATTTTTATCCTGCTGTCTTTAAAAAAATATTCTCAAGGGTCTCTTAATATATCCTACAAGAATAAAATAGCATTTTCGGGAATCCATGCAATGTCTGTTTCTTTACCTTGGTTACCTCAAAGGATGGACACTGTTAGTTATTTAGTCCAATCCAAATGGAATCTTCTCTTGTGGTAACAATTGTGATAATATGAAAATATCAGTTATGTTATGTAGTTTAATACCAATAGATAGAAAAGCTGAACTACAAGGTAATAATTATAGAATTGTGTCAGTGGTGGGATTTTAAAAAATTTACTATCGGTTCTGTGGATGTAGGCTTGGTGGGTATGGCATGGTTTGGTGGGCGTGGCAAGGGAAGGATACTTAAAATCTCTATTCCTACCCCACTCCAGGGGTAGGAGACTGTAAAAATCTCCATTCCCTCCCCATTTCAGTGGAAGGTTGCTGAAAAATCCCGATTAGCTGGGACTCAGGAGGCAGAGAATAGATGGGGGCAGGAACAGTCAGAGGTGGTATTTACCGGTTCTCCGAATTACTCAAAATTTCCGCTACTGGTTCTCCAGAACTCATCAGAACTTGCTGAATACCACCTCTGGATCGTGTGTCTGTTATGTTTGATTTAATGGGTTGGGATTTTCTTTCTTCAGATGTATTTTGTCTGGGGAGCCTGCACTAAGAGAGGCTCATCCAATCTCATTGTACACAGGTTGTGCATTGACAATAAAGGTTTGAATTTGAACTATTTAAAAAAAGTGTTTCTTTGTCTGAAATCTTGTGGTTGTTTGAGCATTTTTTAATGTTTACAAAGTCGATGGAAACATGTATTGAATAACCAGTGTTGCGCAATTATCCATATTCATAGTTTTTCAACACATTTTCCCAGCATATTAATTTTGTATCACATCTAACTTGATAATCAGGGTAACTGTTTGTATAGGCGGAAAAACAAAATCCAGTAAGGTCTAAAAATCAAATTGTGCACACATTCAAGGTTGGGCGATGGGCAAAACTGCAGCAATTGATTTTGACAGCAGCTGTTGTGGCTATTTATATCTCACAGAGAACGAAAAATGTGTCAGAAGTTTGAGTTAGAATGAATTGACTTCCAAACAAATTATATGGACATTTATGTCATAAAGAGATTCAGGGTGAAACTTGAGGATTTCTTGGATACCATCTGATGTCCCTCTTGGCCTTGAGGTTTGCAATGTGAACTGTTTTACTCTGGCTTTTCTTAATTGAGAGATATGGCTAATTTTTCTTCTGGTGTGTTGCTGTTTTACTCATAACCAGAAATGAAAACTGCAGTCCAGTTTTGCAGAGTTGTATTCCTGGTGGGCATTTTAAAAACTCTTTTCTTTCAGAAAAGATCAGCAACGGAATGCAAATTTATTTTTCTTGTAAGATTTTTGATACAATTTCACCTAAAATGCATTATTATTATAATAAATTATTTAAGAAAAAAGAATGTCCTTGATGGCATAGACAGGGCTTTCCTTATGAACACGTTACATTCTTAGAAGGTGTTTACAAATCCATTTTTTAAGCCCAACAAAAAAACATGCACAATACTGTTAAGTTACAATTCTTCTCCATCCAATTGATCAGGGACTAACTACCCTGAAGCACTCTGAGTAGCAAAAGGGAGTGCCTTAGCTTCCTTTTGCACCTCATTCCTGGGTGAAAGCCAAGAGTATCCTCCAGGTGATGGTGGAAGCTCCAGGGGACATCTCCAGGGCTAATCCAGTCCGGATAGCCATTTTCACACCACCATGTTTCCCTCTTTGGGGTGGGTCCATGCCTGCCTTTGCTTTGCTTGGCCAAATATGTCAGTTAGCCCCACTCCCTTGAGAGCAGGACTCAGCCATCATCCTTGTTGACAGACGATTCACACCACAGCACTGTCAAGTGTACATAGGCAGCATGTTGTAAACTATTGCATTTCTGTCTCCTCTTGACTTCCTGAACCTTCTAGGTTGAAGTTTTGCATAGGTCTGTTCATATCAGCAAAAGTTCGCAACTCAAAAGTTCATATGTAGGGAAAAGTTCTCAGCATAGATCCAAAGCACACGATATCTCAATCACCCATGGTAGCTAGGGAATTCTGGAAGTGGAAATCCACAAGGTTTCAAGCTGCCAAGATTGAACAACACTGCTATGCCTATTCCTATCAAGTACCTTTTCTTTTAAACAGTAGCCAGAGTTCCTCTATATCCCTCCTATATGTAAATTATCCTTGGTAGCTTTCTAAGATCGTAACCAGGCATCTTCATTATTCTTTTTTGAAGATCTTCAACATGGCTAAAATTATTTAAGATTCCCCACTCTCCATCGTCTGAAGTTCCCCAAGGAAATGAGTAGGGAAGAAAAAGCTCTCTACAAGCATTCTGTCCCAACCGAGCTAGAGAGAAAGAGATTCATTAATATAAATTGTTCTGTTTCAGCTTCCCCTTAATTCAAATAGCTTTTAAAGATGTCAGTTTAAAAATCTACAGTCAAATAACTATATTAGTTAACTTATAAAGCAAATAGACTTGTTAAAAAGGAAAAAGCCATTATGTTAATTGATAGCTAAAAGCATGTATCTGTGTGGAGATTTGGCTTCCAAATTTATTTAATATGTTTCTCAATTCTATTCCAGCATTGCTTCCCCAGAACAACCAATAATTTATATCTCCTTTTGCATTTCAATACTGAAGGTTAGTTAATAAATGGGAGCGAGGAACCGGATGAATGATTTAGTTTGATCCTTATACATCTGTAGTGGAAAGTAGTCAGGAGTTACAGGAGGGGCTTCTTCCTAGATGCAAAGAAAAAATGCGGAGCTTGGAGTATCTGATGGGAAGGAAGAGAGCAAGACTGGATTCTCCCTAGCAATTCACAGGGTATATTTATAGTTATGGCAGAACATTGCTTTAGTCTGGCAAGATTCTGTTTGAAGGCAAACAACAATAAGGGAAGTACTCAAAAGCAATTCCATTTGTCCTTGGTTCATGAACCTCACAGCATCTTAGACATAAATGTTGTGATGTGTCTTATATGAGCTATTCCTTGGCCCTGGAAGGCTGTCTTAGAATAGTGTAGAATGTACACAGTACATTCAGTGTACATAATCACTTGCCCTGTAATGGCAAACCTATGCACATGTGTTAGAAGTGGCATGCAGAGCCATCTTTCTAGGCACGTCATCCATCACCCGTTGCTCTTCTGGGTTCCGGTGTGCGTGGAAGAGCCAGAAAAGCATCTCCCAGCTGATCTTTGCAGGTGTATGTGTGCCAGAAACTGGAAGACCAGGTGACCGATGTGCATAAATGCCCCAGAAACCAGAAGTTCAGCTTCCCAGTGTGCACATGTATGTCAGGGAGCTCCTCATTTGGTTTCCAGCACCTGCCCCTGCATACTCTCTCATTTCGGCACACAGTGCTGAAAAGGTTCACCAACACTGTTGTAACCCATGGGCTTAATCAGATTTGCAAAGCCAATTGAACTCGAAATAGAGCTTTCAGTTTTATAATCTACCTGACAGACGAGCATTGCTAATAAATTAAATTTCTCCTTTGGAAAATCATGTGACCAACTTAGGCATGACTTAAAATATGGACCCTTCATAAATGTTCATCCTACAGTTTCTCCAACAGATTAGGTGATATAGATGGCAATAATAAAAACAGTAGCAGCCTGCTGGTGGGACACCCTGCTTTAAAACGCTTACTTGGAACCTATGTTATTATCATTCCAAACATTTTAATACCTGTGCACTATTTCACTGCTGAGTATGATTTTCTGTCCATTACTGTGCATTTACTGTTAGTTTTAATCATTTTGCTGATATGTACCTCCAGAGAACTATAGTTATTGTTCTTCAGAAATATAATACAGTAAATAATTATATTTCTTTGTGTGCTCATAAGTAAGACACACCAATGTAGTAGTCACCATTTCTTGCTTATTACTGTGTTTCCCCGAAAATAAGACAGGGTCTTATTTTCTTTTGACCCTCGAAATAAGCACTTGGCCTTATTTTCAGGGAGGTCTTATTATTAATGAGGTGCAGGAGGTGGTGAGCGTGGTGAGCGTGGTCACCTCATGGCTGCTGCTCTGTTGTAATGTTTTCGGGAAGGGCTTATTTTAGCGCATGCGTTCAAAAGCCCGATTGGGCTTTTTATCCGGGAAGGTCTTATTTTCAGGGAAACAGGATACTAGCAGCTCTTATTCAGAGATGCAGTGCTCCTTTATATGGCAGTATTGATCTATGCTTCTATCTCCTTATTCTCAAAAGCTGCCCTTCAATGGATGTTTGGCATCCTCCTCCTTTTCCATCACAGTGAAGTGACAGGGACATGGAAACCATAAAATGGGTATTATGAATTAATTTCACTAATGAGTCACAAACATGACCAGCTGTTAAACTAGCACCGGAATAAAGATGAAAAGCAAGAAGTGCATTTCTTTCAGCTTATGAGCAAAAGGTCCTTTGTTCTTCAGAAACAAATCCAAGCAACTATCTTCATGCCAGCTTGCAAATAAATATAAAGAATTCTACTTTGCAGGGACCAAGGTAGATTGAGGACACACAGCTCACGAATTGCCTTATATCTCAATTGTGGATGAACAGTGATAAAGAACGAAGCCATTAACAGCATTTGGGAGGGGACGTGTGATCCCAGCAACGGATAAATGATAGAAAGCATAAGATTTTTCTGTGCATTACAGAGTGGAAGACCTATCAAAGTGGGGAAACCTTCTTGGCATTTTGTTTTTTTTGTTTTTACTTTTTTTTAAACCTATGAGGGCTGCAAGACAGAAGCAATCATGCAATGGCATCCTTGGTGGCACTTCCCAAGAATGACTCCGAGATTTACTCCAAAACTGATATACCTCGTGATATTGTCTGTTTCTGGAAACCACTTCATTTTCACTGCTGATTTATTTCTAACTTCGTTCTAAACCTTTGGAAATTATTTTCTTCAACATGGTGAGACTGGCTACAAATCCTTCATTTAATCTTTCAATTCATTCATTCTTTCAATTCATTCATTCCTTCTTTCAATTCATACATTCATTCACTCACTCATTCAATAAATTTATATAGCTGCCCAACTCACACACAGTGTCTCACATTAATTTCTCAATTTCTTCATCCCTATGAAGGTTCAGAATCCTGTTCTTGGAGCCTGCCTTTTGTCCCAAAGGTACTTTTTCAAAAGGCATCTGGACTTTCTGGTTTTTCCTTCAAGACATTTCATTTCTTATCCAAGAAGCTTCTTCAGCTCTGACTGGATGGTGGGGAATGGAGGGATATATACTCCTTGCAGACAGCTGGTCGTTTGCATTCTTTTAGCGAGTCATTAAGGCCACCTGGATGTTTACCTGTGTCATCAGGGTCACCTAAGTGGTGCAAATGGGTGTGGACCTTTCTTGGAACTGTTGAAAGGACTGTGTTGTAGACTAGAGACAGATGATGTCGTATCCCTCCCCCTCTGTTGAGAGAGGGGTTGTTCAATTTTGATATAAATGGCCTCTTTGACCATTCTTTCAAACCAGCGGTCCTCTCTGTCCAAAATGTGGACTTTGCTGTCTTCAAAAGAATGGCCTTTGTGTTTTAATTGCAGATGGACTGCTGAATCTAGTCCTAATGGGTTTGTTCTCCTATGCTGTGCCATGCATTTATGAAGTGGTTAAAAGAAAAACCAGAAAGTCCAGTTGCCTCTTGAAAAAGCATCTTTGGGACAACCATGACCTGGATGACTGAGAATCTCCATAGACATGGAGCCTGCCTTTTCTTCCACCCATTATAGTTACACACCCGGTTTTAATCACGGATCTTGAGAAAATCACGTCTCTACAAAATCGCCAATGTACTAACATTTACCTTCAGATGTACAGATATTTCAAATGTAGATGATAAATAATGGTCATTTTACAGGCAAACTTTGGGAGATTCCAATGCTTCTGTCTACATTTAACATTTTTGTACAATACTTTTCCTTATGTTCCTTTCCATCACAACAAAGTCACTCTCTCTTTTTTTAAAGCCACCAAATAAAGGCAAACAAATATACTCATGAAAAAGATGGCTGTGAGAAAGGCACTAGCAATTTACTTTACTGATTGGATCGCAATCTTCACATCCTTCAGCTGAGAGAGCGAGACTAAGAACTGACTGGCTAGCAGTTTTCTCTGCAATTGTGGATCAGCTGTTCTGTGAAGGTCAGAAGCATGGAAACATTGTTGGTATGAAATTGCCCTGGAACAGATGGAGTATAAGTATTTGCCCATTCTACTATACAAGATATATATATGTATTTATGTAGGTATGTAGGTGTGTGTGTGTTGTATATATATCTCTTAATCCAATTTCCCTTTTTTCGTTTTAATCAGGCAATTATGTTACCCAATTTTGGTGTTTTGCTGCTGCATTTCAATGGCCTCATTTTGAGAAAAGAAGAGAAAGGCAGGGTGCCACAGGAAGCCTATAGAATAGTGTTAATTCTGTTTTAAGGGTGGGGCAGGGCTTTTTCAATGTTATAGATATGGGAGAAATAGATGAGAAATATTAGAGAAGAAATTTACAAAATGAAACTGTGCTATCTGGAATTAAATCTGAATGTAAAATTGTTTTAAGCTGTATTATGTTAACAGCACTCTTGGGGAACCTTCTGCTTTGTAGAAAAGCTACTTTGCTTTCACTTATGTTCTGAATTTTTTCTAAGAGTACAGCAACTTAGTAGGTATACTTGAAAGTAATGCGCATTGCTTCTAGGCTAACTTTTGCCCTCTTTTCTTTCTTTTAAATGAAGTTATAAACATGTCAAGACATGGAACAGCTCTCCTGCAATCTAAACTGCACTACTGTGTGCATATTGATAGACCAAATAAAAACATACTTGACACACCCACACCTGACCCATCACCGGACCCACCACAAAACCCTGACTTGATGTAACCCTGACCTGATCTCCCCATCACAAGACCTACTGACCACACAAAGCCCTTATAAACAGGAACATTGACGCATTGGCATCCCCTAAACTCCACTGAAGATGTTATTTAGCCTGGTAATGAAACATTCGGAAACCAAGCTTGGAGAATTAATCTCCACCCCATCCTTGGAAAAAAAAATAGGCGGAATAGTGCAATACACCGGACAGCGAGAGATACGTTGCTTAAACCACACAAGAACTATCAAACACTGATAGTAGAAAATATAAATAGCCTTTACTCGTGATGTAACTAAAATACTTCTTCCAAACAGTGATACTATTTTCTCCAACAATAAACAGTCCTTCACCAAAACACAGTTATCTTACAGTAAGGCAAAACAATGATTCTCTTCCGTCTTCAGGTTCAGCTCCTTCCTCAGTGGCAATCAAGAAGCAAAGGAAAGCAAAAAGGGATGAACTGTGTTTTCAGCTGCCTTTTATGATTGAGCTGGGAAGCACAGCCAATCAGATTCCACATAGTCTTTAAAGGTACATATACCTTTTGATAATCCTGGATTATATATATATATATATTGTCAACCCAACATCAGGATAATTATCCTAACAATTATCATAAAACAATAATGACACAGTCCTATAGATATTTACTGAGCACAATATAGCTCTCAAATATGCTAATGCGTATACCTTAACAATGCTGTAAATGTCTGCTCAGCCCATTTGTGATCAGCAACCTTAATCTCAGATAGAATAGGGGGAAATGTTGAATTCTCATAACCAGTGTTTAGTTAAGAATCTTGCTAAATTTCTAAATCAGTTTGAATTCTTTTTTAAAACAATAAATGATTGTGTGCCGTCATCTGCATTTCTTCTAATATATGCATTTTTGTTCATTATATAATACACAAATCTAATATATATTACATGCATGTTTATAAGTATAATATATTGCATTCAGTTGATTAAAATAGATAATTTTGTATTCACATTATTTACAGAAACTTTTTCCAAATGTGTTTTAACAGTAGAATACACAACAATATTGGAAAAAATGTGAATTTGAATAATATCTGTATTCTACATTGAATACAGGAAGAACGTGCTTCACTCACTTTTTGTCCATCTCTTATTTTCAAATAAATATCTATAGGACAGAAGTTTAAATATTACTAAAATACCCTAGAATTTGTCACAGCAGTGGGAAGTGGTAAGCATGTAAATATACTATGTCTGTCTCTTATGAGTATTTGCTGAAAATTTCTCCTCTTTTCTAACCCTTCATTCCAAAGCTTTTTACCTTACTTTTAGATGTATTGGGCTATATTACTATTATCTTACTTTAGTCATTAAACATGAAACCGAGCCAACTGAACATTTAAAAATGCATTTTAAATTTTAGAGCTTTATTAATTTTAGCACAGGGAATATTTAATTAGTTTTTTTAATAATTTTGGATTTTTGTATTTTGTATGATTTTAATGATGCCTGGGTCCTTTTTTAGGAGAAGGGTGGGGTATAAATTTAATAAAATAAAATAAATAAATAAATAAATTACAAATAACATTGACTGGTGCTAATGGTTAATACAGTTTGCTGCCAGCATCCTAGGTATCAACCAGGTGCCTTCTTAAAATATAAGATGTTCCAAGTAGCGCAGTTTTTTGCAGTTCCGCTGGTGTTATTGTAGGAAGCTGCAATTTGCTGATGTATCTTGTAAAATTCTTGTAAAATTGTCCGACGACAATGGGTATCACTGTGACGTGCTTCATCCATAGCTGTGTAGGTTCGATGACCAGGTCGCAATATTTCATTATTTTTCCTAGTTCTTTTTCTTCAACTCTGGCATCTCCAGGAACAGCGATATCATTAAACTGCACACTTTGGCCCTCTATGACCATTATATATGGTGTGTTGTGCTCCAAGTGATGATCCGTTTGTATTTATCCTCTTTTCTAACCCTTCATTCCAAAGCTTTTTGCCTTACTTTTAGATGTATTGGGCTATATTATTATTATTATTATTATTATTATTATTATTATTATTATTATTATTATTATTATTATCATCATCATCATCATCATCATCATCATCATCATCATCATACACAATGACATATATGAGGGATTTCCATTGCCACACAAAAATGAAAAATAATCACAATAATTTAGATAAACATTTCCCCCGTCATGTTTTCTTAACAAAGAAGGCCAGATTGCTGACAACAACTATAACAGGCTCTGCTCTAAAATTAGGAAACACTATGCTTGAAAATGCAGGTTAAAGTGGACAACAGCTTTTCCAATGACTTTTGGAACGGACTTCCAAAATCTATATCTACATTCCGGACAGAGAGGACTGCTGGTTTGAAAGAGGAATCAAAGAGGCCATCTATGTTAAAATTGAACAGCTCTTTCTCACCCGAGGGGGACGAATACAGCACCATTGATCTCCTGTTTACAACGCAGTTTACAATACTGCTAAAGCGTTGCCATGACTATTATCAGGCTGGCAAGGGAGGGGAGATTTCATGCATTCTTCGGCACGTAGAGTGAACTTCTGCAACCTAGTTGGAGAATATGCGTTATGATGCATGACAGAAGGGAGGGGATACAGGGGTAAAGTTCAAACACAATGAAGTGAAAGCAGTTTTGGCTCCACCGGAGCTCAAGCCAGAATGTCGATCCTAATAAATGATGGGATTTGTTTTGAACTTTGTCTTGAGGCTCGTAAATTAATTAGGTTGTCTTCTGGGAGCTTCACACACAGTTCTTTTAGCAGTTCCAAGAAGGTTCCACCACCCATGTGCACTATTCAGGTGACCCTGAGGGCATAGCTAAACCTCCAAGTGGCCTCAACGACTCTCAGAAAGAGTGCTAACAACCAGATGATGGCAAGGAATATAAATCCTTCCATTCTCCACCATTCAATCAAAGCTGAAGAAACCTCTTGGAGGAGACTTGAAACTTCAAGGAAAATATAAAAAGCCTGGTTGCCTTTTTTTAAAAAAAGCACCTTTTGGACAAAGGTGGAATTCAGCCAGTTGTGGAGAACTGGTAGTGGAAATTTTGAGAACTTTGGAGAACTGGCAAATAGGCTTGCCCTGCCCCCATCCTTCCAGCTGATCTTCTTTTGTTGCCCTGAACAGGAGAACAGAGCTGGAAAGCAGGTTAGTGGGGTAGGGAGGGAATGGGGATTTTGCAATAGCCTTCCCCTGCCATGCCCACAAAGCCACACTCACAGAACAGGTAGTACACATTTTTGAATCCCACCACTGCTTTGGGACATTCAGCAGACTACTAGATAGCAGTAAAGATGGCCACCCAGATATGATAGTCCAGGCCTCCTCCTCCAAGGAATCTTGGTCAGATAAGCTCAATCCATAAATTTAAAATATAGTTGTTCTTTTTCCCTTTAGAGTGAAAAAGAAGGACTACATATAGCTGTGTAATTAATCATCAACACTGGTATCATTCGGAGTATGAGGCATAATTCAAGCTACCAGTTCTGCCTCAAATTCCTATCTGCCTTTTGTACTTTGTGCAAATACAAATGCAAGATTGTTTTTAAATCAAAGCTTCCTGGCACTCACCCAGGGAGGATAAGTTATGTTTATAGCAGGTGGCTCATTGATAAATATCTACTCAATCTCCGAACAAATATGCATATTTAATCCTTCTTAATGAGATTATTTCTTTCTGCTTTTTGGTGAACTTCTGCATGTCTTTTTCATGTATTTGTATTTGTTTGCGTAAGATCATCATCTCACTTGTGGACTGCTAAGTTAAAGTGATAACCTGAGGGGATCAAGTTGATAAGAATATTTACGTTAGTGAAGATTAGCAAACACAAATCATTTTGTGCCATGCTTCCTGTTTCTGCTTGATATCAGTGGTGGGATTCAAATAATTTACCAACCGGTTCTCTATCCAAATGATTTCTTCCAACATCCAGTTCGCCAAACTGCTCAGAAAGTTAACAACCGGTTCTCCCGAAGTGGTGTGAACTGGCTGAATCCCACCACTGCCTAATATAATTTCCTCACAGAAGCATAACACACAAGTACTATCATATGTGGTGGACATGTATGAAAGCAAAGAAATATTGGACAAAAATGCATACATGGTTAGAAAAAATGTTAAAGCTACATATAAATTATAAGCCAAAAATATTTTTGCTAGGTGTAATACCAGAAAAGTATGATAAGGGGGAATTTGTATTTAATATTACATGTTTTGACAGCAGCAAGGATTGTTATTTGCACTGTAGTGAAAAAATGAGAAAACTCTTGAGAGAAGAAGATGCAATTAAAAAAATATTAGATTGTGCAGAAATGAATAAAGATAAAAGAAAAAGAAGATAGAGTATTTTTGAACATGGGATTTATTTTATAAATAGTCGAATAATAGAGATAGTAATTAGGAACGGGATAAATATTATTATGTAAGCAAATTGACTGAGACAATACACTGTTCACAAAACACGTATATTAAATGAAAATGTATAAATAAACTGTTAAAAAAAGAAACCTAACACACATGTATGTATATATGATCAAACTATTTCTTCATCCACCTCATATTTGGCTTGGTAGTGGCTTGTCAAATTCACAGACACAGAGAAGTATCTCCTATCACTTTCTGATGGGCTCTTTTATGTAGTGATGTCAAGGATGTTACATGGGTCCTTTAGTACATTGCTTCAAGAAAAAAATAAAATAACTCACCAAACTCTAAGTGTTTGTCTTGACTTTATTATTCTTTAAAGAGTCTTTGAATTGAGTCACAAATTCAAATGTAAATGTAGCATGCACAGGAACAAAAACTGCAAGGCTCTGCCGATGTTTTGAAGCCAAAAAAGTATTTCTAAACCAAACCATTTTAGGAAATCTAGTATGAACAGCAGCTACTAAATACTTTAGAAGGATGTATTCTTGTCCATAAAAACAGAGACTGAACTGAGGGATGAGAGAAGTGTCCTTGATGGTTCAAGGTGGTAGCTGACAGCATCTTTACCGGTTTGATTCCTGGAAAAAGCCACTCCTCCAGCAATCATTTTCTGAATGTCCAAGCACCACGGTATTTGTGTTGCAAAAAAGTCCATGCCATTCTTAAAATGCAAAATTTTCCAACTATCCAAATTAGGTTACTTAGCCCTTTTCTATGTTGCTCAGCTATGGCTTTTCCAGCAAGACTTCTTACATTTGAAAAAGTCAGAATATGAACATTTAAAAATAGATGGCAGTTTCACATATAATTATTATTATTATGCGTTTTCCAACGTTTTTGTAGCAATAAATTTACACCTAATGCAACTATGGTGTATTTTAGCATATCCATCCATCCATTCATCTTTGGTGAGAGAGCTAGTGTGGTGGAGAGACCCATGTTTTAGTCCTTTCTTAGGCACAGAAGCCAATTGAATTTTGCGCCAGTCATTCCCCCACAGAACAAATCAGTAATCAGGCTCTGCAACAAGCGGTACCGGTAATTGAAAAATAAATCCCTTTGTTGCATCATAGATTGATAACTTTGCTATATGAACTGAAATAATAATAGTGGCAAAAACTGATCCCTCCAACCAAAGAAGTCAAATATTTTGGAAGACAGCATGCATTTAGACCTTGGTGTGCTCCCATTGATAGCCTGTTGCATTTCCAACAAAACCAGTATTGTATTTTGTCATCATTAATCTTAACAGTTTCAATCAGCTCACCAACTATCATGGATGAAAGAGAAATTAAAACAGATTTCCAAGGAGAAACTAGAAGAGATTTCCAAAGCAGAATCATCAGATTTGTATCTTCCACACCAATGTGTTATTGGACAATTGATCATTCCCCCCCCCCCAATTACTCAAAAACTGTTCATTATTATACAGATGCAAGGCCAAATGTACAATGCTCCTGAGAGTTACTGGAAATCTCATCTCTTCGCTTTTAGCTGATTTTGAATACTTCCAGTTTCTATTCAAGTAGAAACAATACTATTTTCTTGCAGTTGTTTCAAAAGTGAATGCAGTATTAATGAATTGAGCCATCCCTTGAATTGTCTTGAAGGAACATTTATTTAAAAAGAAATGGCATAGATTTAAAAAAAACATATCTTTTTAAAAATTTGCAGAGAAATAGAAAGATATGGATTTAAATGCAATGCATGTGAAACAGGAACAAACTGAATTAATATTTTTTCAATCCACTAAAATGGGAGATTAAGTTTGAAGTAGAGGTCTGGATTGTCTAGGTTTCTTGGGAAAGAGGTGGGAAACGTATTTTGTTAAACCCATTCCAAACTAAATGGAGAAAAATCCGTTACTATCCCTAGACAATGACATCTGGGCTAATATAACAAATATGTGGATGGCTGATCATTCCTGCCAATGTGGCTAGTAATTAGGAAAGATGGGAAACTCTATTTAATAAAACCTAGCATTTAATTTTGGGGTTTCGAAAATAATAGCACTTCTGACTATGGCTGTTTGAATTAGTGCTCACATTTCACAGTCCTTGATAGGTCTACTTTCATGTACCAGGGCTAGAAAACCTCAGTCATTTTCACTGCAGATTTTAGACTTCCTATATCAGGGGTGTCAAACTCAAGGCCCAGGGGCTGGATTAGGCCCACAGGGTGCTTGAATGTGGCCCGTGGGGCCTCCCTGGAAACAGCAAAGGACCAGCCTGCAGTGCTTCTCCCAATGAAAACGGAGGGTTGGGAGGGTTGCATTTTCGCTGGCAGAAGGTTACAGGAGGCTGTCACAGGCGAAAACAGACCTCGGGAGAGTGCTGGCAGAGCGTTCGGACCAGCACAGGTGTCCCTGACATGAGTGATGTTGAGATGGCTATGTCCATCCTGGCCCCCCAAGGTCAAAAACAACCCTGATGAAATTGAGTTTGATACCTCATTCTATATTATCATTACAAGTAGTTAATAAAGAGTCAAAAATTATTCTCCATCCTGTTGTATGCTGACCTGCTGACATGGGATAATGTAAAAATTATGAACGAGGAAAGGGAAAAGCCAGACTTTGCATTTTCCAAGCCCAATAAGTTTTTTTGTTGTTGGTAAGCAACAAGTCTGCATAACAATGAGCCACAGTTTGGAGAAAAATATGCAAAAAGAATCAGGCTGTTATCCTTCAACATCATTATGGTTGTGCATAGACTCGAATATAATTTATTCAACATGCCTTCTATATAAAAACATCATTTATTTTTACTTTGGATAACAAGCTAATATGTTTCATTTAACCAAGCAAACTACATCTGTTTACACAGGCCTTGGGATTTGTCTCAAATTGTTTGTTTCTTGTTTGTTTCCCCCCCCCCCCTTTCATAAGCAGATCCCTCTGCCCCTTTCACAATTCTACAAGCTGAAATTGTTAAGAATTTGAATGAAGAATCTTTGCAATTGCAAAGCATTTCAGAGAGTGCTCTGTTCTCAGATCAAAGAAACGTGCTGACTCAGTGAGCAATATTAGGATGCATATTTGCCTGCACATCTGGAAGATCATAAAGCTGAGAATCCGGAAAGATTTACTGATTTAGGCAAATTTGTGTGCTGCTGTAATTACTGGACTCTCGGTAGGTATTTATTTATTTATTTTATTTTATTAAATTTATACCCCGCCCTTCTCCTTGCAAGGACCCAGGGCAGCGCACAGGCAATATTAAACAAGATGCAAACTTACAGTAAAGTGAAAAAGGATGAATGAGGATAAAGAACTTGCAATGCTTGAAATGTGACAGCTTGCAACAATGCACATTTTTAATCTGTCAAGACAGGCCAAAGGTAGGCTTCCTTCCAGTACAGGACCAACAATAATGTTCTCCTGGGACTAGCAATGTTATTGCAGCACTGGCCCAGACTCTGCATTGTCCAGAGCACAAAGCTAAAGACAAAAGTTTGAGGATTGGTAAAGAGGCAAACCAGACAAAAACAGTCATATAAACTGAGTGGGATGTTTTCAGCCACAATGCGCACATCCACAGATCTTTCTTAGGAAAGGAGTTAAGGACCTTCCTTTTCAGCCAAACGTTTGGAAATGAACCAGTAATCATTTGACTTGCTGGTTTCAGTTAAGTATTATTTACATTTAGCTACATTACTGTAGGGTGAGAGGTGGGCTCCTTTTGCTTTGCACATCCTTGGGATGGAAAAATGGAGTATACATTGAATCAATTACAAAGTTAAGATGCCTAAAGGCTCTCAATCTTTGAAGTGAACTGACCACTGAATTCCAGAATGACAAATTAATTCCAGTTCTGAACCTTTTCTCTGGGTTTTTTCCCTTGAAATATGTTTTTTTGATTGGGATACTACAAAACCATAAAATTTGACAGATTAGAAAGGGCCATGCTATCAAGCCCATATGCAATGGATGAATCCATTATTTTGAGAGAGAGCCATCTGGTGTCTATTAAAGACCTCCACTAAAAGAATGCACACCATTTCCTGTGGTAATCTATTCCACTGTTGAACAGCTCTTGAAAACCATTTGATCTTTTTTTCCTGATCTCTAACCAAGATCTAGTTCTTTTTAACTAAAAGCCATTATTTTCTGTCCTACTTCTAGAACACTTTCTGAACAATTCTGCCTTTGCACACAAAGTTTCAAACTCATCAGAAAACCCCCCTCTAAAAATGCTCTCTTCGATCAGAGCTTGTGTATGACTACTACCCTAGGACTCCCTCTTGTAACATAGAAGTATTTGCTATGAAACAATTACTACTTTTTCCATTTATTTTGTTTTATGATTATGTCAATCACACCTTCCATTCCATTGAATGATACGTCTAAATTTTTACTCTTACAGCCAATATGGGAAACGACAGAAGAGAGATTGACAAAACTATAAATTAATAATAAAATTATGTGTTTACCCCCCCCCCCTCTCAAATTTTCAGTATTTTAGCTTGATCAGGTCTTTGCATGATCTTATATTAGTAAAAAGAGCAAAGCAAAGAATATGCCTGATGTGCAATGGAGTCCAGAAATTAATATATAATATATGCCTAATCACTACTGAAAGGCATTTTATTATTAAATTTTGCGTATTCTAGGATAGTTCCAGCTACTTGCAGCACTGGTTCTCTCTCCAGTGTAAAATTATATTCCTACAACATGCATATTTAGGTTGTTTGCTTTTTAAATTTCCTTTTTTCTTAACTTAATAATATTATGCTTACTATATGAAAAACCAATTATAGAAGCCAAGTTGCTTTATAGGGATTATTTAATTTAAAATACTTCTGGGATGTACCACTAGAAGCACATTTTTATACATATTTTGGTTAAATAAAGTTTTCTTTTGTCCTATTGGCAAGAAGAAGATGTTTCTACTATGGTGAGTTTACACATCTTTTAATTAGGCTGCTCAATTAAAAAGTGTTTGATTTGAACATATTTTCTTATGAGAATCTATGGGGGATTCATTGGGATAAGATTAAACCTATATAAATCCAGCTATGTTTACTCTGAGGCTCATAAAGGAAGATGATCTTTTAAAGACAAAGATTTAGCTGGAAAATATTCTCAGAGGTGTCATACAACTAGGCCAAACCACGAGATGCAGATCTAATACATGTATTAGAGCTGCATAAACAGAGGGATAGAATCAAGATCACATGAAGTGTTAACATCATTTTATAATGCCTTGGTAAGGCCACACTTGGAATCCTGCATCCAAGTTTTAGTCGCCACGATGTAAAAAAGACGTGGAGACTTTAGAAAGGCTGCAGAGAAGAGCAACAAAGATGATTAGGGGACTGGAGGCTGAAACATATGAAGAACAGTTGCAGGAACTGGGTATGTCTAGTTTAATGAAAAGAAGGACCAGGGGAGACATGATAGCAGTGTTCCAATCTCTCAGGGGTTGCCACAAAGAAGAGGGAGTCAAACTATTCTCCAAAGCACCTGAGGGTAGAACAAGAAGCAATGGGTGGAAACTAATCAAGGAGAGAAGCAACCTAGAACTAAGGATAAATTTCTTGACAGTTAGAACAATTAATCAGTGGAAAAACTTGCTTTCAGAAGTTGTAAATGCTCCAACACTGGAAGTTTTAAAGAAGATGTTAGATAACCATTTGTTTGAAGTGGTGTAGGGTTTCCTGCCTAAACAGGGGGTTGGACTAGAAAACCTCCAAGGTCCCTTCCAACTCTGTTATTCTGTTTCTGTTTTCTATTAGAGCTGTATGTTTTCAGGGTGGAATTATAATTCTGAATACAGTAGACGCAGTGTTACCAAAATATTACACAGGTAATCCTTGACTTATAAAACGTTTATTTAGTGACCATTTGAAGTTACAATAGGACCCCGCCCCAAAGCTACTTGCAACCCTTTTCAAAGTTATGGCTGTTACAGTGCCCCTGTGGTCATTCACTCTTGCGATCAATTGCAGAGATGCTGTGGTGCACTCTCTTGCCTATTTCCCCCTACCAGATCCCAAAAGCCACTGAGCCTGTTTTGCCACCCCACTGGGTTGCACATTCTCCTCAATATCTTGATCAATAATTTGCTAATTTACCTTTCAAAGACCTCAGGAAGTCAGGGTAGGTAAGGAAGACGGGGTGGCTCCATTGCTTGACTGCATAGCATAATCCACAAGCACCAGACTTTTGCTAAGCGCAGCTGCAAATTGCTTGGATCCAGCGACCCATGAAACCCATCAACAGAACAGTTTGTGGCTGTCCAGCATGATCATGGAAGTGCTGGCTTAGAAAATGACAGCTGCTTATGGGATCCAAGCAACAGAGACAGTGTTTTGCTTGTGTTAGTACTAAGTACGGTAGTTACTACTCAGTTTTGAAGTTTCCACGGCAGCCTCCCTGCTGTCATGTGGCTGCATTGTGGCTGCTAAGCTAGTGTCCCACATTTATGACCATTTGCTGTATGCTGCAATCACAAGACCATGATCTGCAACTTTTTTGTGGAAACTAGTGTTTATTTTTGGTTTCCTGCTAAAAACAGCCCATAGTGAGCAATGGGTTTGTTTTAACATCTGCAGCATTCGATTAAAGACTAGGGGTCACTTTATGACTGCTGCAAAAAAAATTGGATTGGTCATGTGAT
This sequence comes from Rhabdophis nuchalis, assembly GCA_039707465.1. Taxonomy (NCBI): domain Eukaryota; kingdom Metazoa; phylum Chordata; class Lepidosauria; order Squamata; family Natricidae; genus Rhabdophis; species Rhabdophis nuchalis. The sequence continues at coordinate 58,242,144 of CM077643.1, read as the reverse complement.
GACCCACCATTACAACTCCCACAACTTACGACTGTAATTGTCAGGATAAATTAGCCATAAGCCAAGAACTACTTGTGCAATTTTCTGTCCCCCCATTGTATTCCGTAAGATCAGTGACCAGAAGTGGAAGGGTAGAAAGTACTAAGTAATGATAGGACAGCATGCATTTCAACTATGACACAGTGGAAGCACGAGGAAAACACTGCCACCATGAAATAACATCTATGCAACATTTCCCAACATTTTCATCTGAGGCACAATGTAACTTGCCAAATTAGGCAATCATCTTGGATGCAGCCATAATTCCACGAGTATCAAAGCATAAGTGTTCTGTGAAGGCTTGATTCTCCTCTATGGAACAATGGTAGACTATGCATCATTTCTCTCTCTTTTTAAAGTGGCTTGAGGGAATAATGGTAGGTTACAGTGAAATAATAATATGAGCAAGTTCATTCATCATCCTAATACCTTTACAGTTTGTCTCATAAACAAAGACACACTTTTTATTGCTCACTAGATAATCCTCGATACTGTTAATGAAAAACATTTTAGCTATTTTTCTAATAACTTCTAAAGAAAATAAACTCTTGTCTTTGATTTATCCCCTTCATGACATGTAGTGCTTGCATTATTTAAGGCTGATCATCTTCATAACTCATACTGGAGACAGCTCATTGAGTAAGTAAACTAACAAATGAACATAGACTGCTGAGTTCCCCCAAGTGAAAAATCAAGAAATAGTCTTATAATTTAAGATGGAGCCTTAAGAACAGCATTCTGCTCTTATGGTAGACCTCCAATGGCTATTGGGCATGCTTTAGAGCAGGGGTCTCCAACCTTTGCAACTTTAAGTCTGAAGGACTGCTGGCTGGAGAATTCTTGGAGCTGAAGTCCTTCAGACTTAACGTTTTTTATTTATTTATTTTTATTTATATCAAATTTATACCCCGCACCTTCTCCTAAAAAAGGACCCAGGGCGGCGCACAGGCAATATTAAAACAATACATATATACAAAAATAATTTTTTTAAAAACTATTAAACTATGACCCTGTGCTAAAACAATTATAAAGTTGCAAAGGTTGGAGACCCCTGCTTTAGAGGAAGTCCAGAACCAAGGCAGACTGTTCTAGTTCTTTTCCATAGCAACTCAGCACAAGAGATCTCTGATATTGGAGATTACAAATATAGCTAGTCCTAAACTTATGACAATTACAATACAATACAATACAATAGCAGAGTTGGAAGGGACCTTGTAGGTCTTCTAGTCCAACCCCCCCTATACCATTTCAGACAAATGGCTATCTAACATCTTTTTAAAGACTTCCAGGGTTGGGGCAGTCACAACTTCTGGAGGCAAGCTGTTCCAGAGGTTAATTGAGCCCAAAATTTCTGTTGCTAAGTGAGACATTTGTTAAGTGAATTTTGATCCATTTCATGACCTTTCTTGACACAGTTGTTAAGTGAATCACTGCAGTTGTTAAGTTAGCAACATAGTTGTTAAGTGAATCTGGCTCATATTTGACTCATATTTATGATGGCTGAAGTGTCTCGGGGATCATGAGTCAATTGCCAAGTGACTGAAGTTTGATCACGTGACTATAGGGATGCTGCAAGTTGTCATAATCATGAAAAACAGCCATAAGTCACTTTTTTCAGCATCGTTGTAACTTTGAACAGTCACCAAATGAATAGTTGTAAGTTAAGGACAAATATACATACATGAAAGTTTTTCATGACTTGGCTTAATGCTGGACCAGAATCTGCATCACATTGCTGAGCATTCCTTCTTCTTCTAAGGAACAGATTCCTGTTTTTCTACCTTTCTATGTGCTTGAGAATGGACTCTGAATTCCTTTTGATGGTGTTTTCAGTGCCCTTAATGACTGGAGATGCAACTGAGGATGCTGCTGTTTTTATTATGCACCTCTACATCATGTGAAAATTTCCCTGTTTACTTGCATTTCCCAACTTGAAAAAGCTCAAAGGGGAAGAGAAATTCTCCCTTAATTGTCATTGGGATTTAACTGGAATGTAAGTCTAGAATGTTGCAGACTTCAGGAGAGATGATTGCACGATGAAACACATCCCTTGGTCACCATGCAGCTAATGAATCAACACCATGCTCCACCCATTATTCAAATCAAAGTGGACTTGAAAGAAAACATACAAAATAATTTTTCTGGAATAGCATTAGACATTAATCTCCCATTAAAGACGTATGCTGTATGAAATAGCATTTATTTTGATCTCTCCTGAAACTCACTCAGAATAATTTAATGATGCAGAGTTTTCCACATTAGGTATCATGTTATTGTGTTTCTCCAAAGATGTCTACTTGCTTACCTTTCCTAAGGCAAAAGGAACCCAAATGTCAAGTAGATCAGGAGAAAATAATAAATCATGAAAGAAAAGCTGTTAATAGCAATTATTAATCTCAATGGAATAGCAATATGCACTTAGACTTATATACTTTACAGCCCCCTCTAAGCGGTTTTACAGAGTCAGCATATTGCCCCCAACAATCTGGGTCGGAAGGCTGAATCAACCTTAAACCTGATGAGATTTGAATTGCCAAATTGCAGTCAGCTGACAGTCAGCAGAAGTAGCCAGCAGTACTGCACTCTAACCACAGGGCCACTGTGGCTCATACATTTACATTCCTATATTACAATATGCACATCATGGAGAATGATAAATATCATAAATATTCTTCATTATCTCTAAAATCTAGAATCCAGAGATATTGAACAAAGTTAAAAATGGAGACAGCCAAAAAGGAAATTTCATTCATTCATTCATTCATTCATTCATTCATTCATTCATTCATTCATTCATTCATTCATTCATTCATTCATTCACCATTTGTCTGTCAAATTTGATTTCTCAAGAAGTCATGATGGCCACCAATGCATGTGGCTTCTAAAAGGAATGAAACAAAGTCAAGAATGATTATTAAGGGCTCCTAGCAATTATATGTTGGGAATCAGATGGGAGCATAATTTGGAGAATGCTATTACATTCATGTCCTGCATTTGGGTGTCCAAGAAGTACTTGTTAAGGCACAGTGGGAAGAAGGTACGGAACAACAGCATTCTTGGTTTGATTCAGTACAGCTTTTCTTCAGTTTTCTTGCTTTTAAAGCAAGTATGTTTTGGAATATAAATTTTAAAAAGGTAATAGTAAAGGTTCCCCTCGCACATATGTTAGTCGTTCCCGACTCTAGGGGGCAGTTCTCATCTCTGTTTCAAAGCCAAAGAGCCAGCGCTGTCCAAAGACGTGCTTTCAAACTGCTAGGTTGGCAGAAGCTGGGACAAGTAACGGGAGCTCACTTTGTTAGGTATGTGGACAATGTATGAACAATATGTGACCAATGCATGTGGACAATAAAGGAAAAAAACTTCCCCTTCCTCTTGGGACAATTCTAGGTTAAGACCATTCAAGGCCATGTGAGATCAAGATTGTTGTTGTTAGTTGTGAAGTTGTGTCTGACCCATCACAACCCCATGGACAACATTCCTCAAGGCCTTCCTGTCCTTTACCATCCTCTGGAGTCCATTCAAGCTCACACCTATTGCTTCAGTGATTCCATCCCGCCACCTCATTCTCTGTTGTTCCATTCTTCTTTTGCCCTCAATCTTTCCCAGCATTAGACTCTTCTCCAGTGAGTCCTTCTTTCTCATTAGGTGGCCAAAGTGTTTGAATTTTATCTTCAGGATTTGGCCTTCTACAGACCAGTCAGGGTTGATCTCCTCTAGGACTGACCAGTTTGATCGCTCTGTAATCCAAGGGACTTGCAAGAGTCTTCTCCCGCATCAAGATAAGACAATGCAATTCAACACAAGAAAAATCAATCCACCCTAAAGTCTGGGGTTTCCTAGGGATTCCCACCTAAATACTGAATAAATCAAACCCAGAAGTCAACCAAGGTTAGATAGGTTCTACTACCTACACATGGAATGTTTTCCTGGTTCAAGAGGAAGTCATTTTTCCTGTTCTATCGTCCTGGGTAATGAATGCAGTGCTTACTTTGCCAGTGGATATCCCTTCCTCAGTACAAAATGAAAGACATAAAGTATCAGCCCTCTATAAATATAAAATAAAAAGCATACATGTTTGTCTATATGGGTAAGTTTCTTAACGAATGTAGAAAAATCCTCTTATATAAATGCAAAGAATGAAATAAAACTAAATATGCTCCCAGTGTACTCTGAAATAAGCAGGTGTTTGACCTATGTAACTAAATCACAGGGGAATGTCTCAGTACTATTATGCAAGTTTCATGTTCTCCCCTTCTCCCCGTTAAAAGTGTCAGTACACTTAATACACTGATACACTTAAGTTTGCCGTACTGCAGTGAATTCTTCCTATTAATCATCTAGTCATCTACGGTACATAAAATTTCTTTTTGCATCTCCATTCCAGAACATAATCTGAAAATGATCATATTCAAATTAATTGAAATAAGTTTAATTAGCACCACTGCTTTATTGAAAAATCATCCAGAATGAAATTGACTAATGAAAAGGGATGCTGATTGACCAATAGAAAAAAGTTAGCATCTGCTCAGCATAACGAGGATGGACGGGTTAGCAAATCAGTTCAAATGTGTCTCTTTAATTCAGTGCTTCCCAAACTTTTTTCCTCATTACCCAAAACCACTGATCAGAAAGTCCTTTCCACCAAATAGAGATAAAATGCTTTCAGTCAATTTAAACGTCCCTGTTGTGATTGGGTAATGGATTCACTTGTTGTTATCCAAAGAAAAATCACTTTTAGCAATTTTGAATAATTTACCCAGACTTGGAAGCATTGCACTAATTACTCCATTCTTTACAATTTTGTCTCACAGTGTCAGAGTTTAATAGAAAATAAGCAGACACGAGGCTTGCAAATTGATTTATTTTCAATATAACTCTGAGATTTGCTGATAATATAAACTGGCTAGATTCACCCATCACATTAACCCATAGTTTATTTAACAGAATGAGAAGAGTTGGAAGGGACCTTGAAGGTCTTCTAGACCAGGGGTCCCCAACCTTTTTTTCACCAGGGACCGGTTTCATTTTAAAGAAAATTCTGCGGACCGGCTGAGTGGCTCAGCAGTCATGTGACTGGGTGGGCGGGGCAAACTTGGAAAATGTGAAACTCACTTAACAATGATCTTGGTTAGCAACCAAACTTTTGGCCTCAACTGTGGTCATAAGTTCTTTCTTTTTCTTTCTTTCTTTCTTTCTTTCTTTCTTTCTTTCTTTCTTTCTTTCTTTCTTTCTTTCTTTCTTTCTCTTTCTTTCTTTCTTCTTTCTTTCTTTTCTTTCTCTTTCTTTCTTTCTTTTCTTTCTCTCTTTCTTTCTTTCTTTCTTTCTTTCTCTCTTTCTCTTTCTTTGTCTCTGTCTCTCTTTCTTTCTCTCGCTATTTCTTTCTTTCTCTCTTTCTCTCTCTTTCCCTTTCTCTCCCTATTTCTTTCTCTTTCTTTCTCTGTCTCTCTCCTTCATCCGCCCATCTCTGTCACTCTGTGTGTGTGTGCGTGTGTCTGTCTGTCTTGCGTTCACTCAATCACTCATTCTGTGTCTCTGTCTATCTTTCTCTCCCTCCCTCCCTCTCTCTGTCTTTCTATGTGTGTCTGTCGTCCCCCCCCCCCAGCCTCCTCAGCTCGCCTGCCGCGCTTGGTCTCTCGTTCGCTCGGTCAGGCTCCGTGGCTGCAGGGCTGGAGAGGAGGAGGAGGGGGCAGCCCATTGGGCAGAGCGTGCGAGAGAACGCAGGAAGATAGTGGGGGCTCTTCCTCCACCCTCGTCGACGGAGGGACTCCTGTGCGCCGCCGGAGCAACCCTCCCGACGAGGGTGGAGGAAGAGCCCCCACCATCCTCCTGCGTTCTCCCGCGCGCTCTGCCCAATGGACTGCCCCCTCCTCCCTCCTCCTCCTCTCCAGCCAGTTTCTTCCCCCGCTGGCGGAGCCTCCGCAGCCCCTGGAAAAAAACGAATGGCCAGCATGCCAGCAGGGAAGGGAATCGGCGCCCAGGAGTCCCTCCGCCGACGAGGGAGGAGGAAGAGCCACACTTCAACGGCGCGAACAGCCGCGCTTGCGTTCTCTCGCGCGCTCTGCTCAGGGGGCTGCCCCCTCCTCCCTCCTCCTCCTCTCCAGCCCTGCGGCCCGGCTCCCACCCAGCCACGGACCGGCACCGGTCCGTGGCCCGGGGGTTGGGGACCCCTGTTCTAGACCAACCCCTTACTCAAGCAGGAGACCCTATTCTATTCCAGACAAGTGGCTGACCAGTCTCTTCTTAAAAGCTTCCACTGATAGAGCACCCACAACTTCTGGAGGCAAGCTGTTCCACTGATTAATTGTTCTAACTGTTAGGAAATTTCTCGTTAGTTCAATGTTGCTTCTCTCCTTGATTAGTTTCCATGCATTGTTTTTTTTGTCTTGCCTTCTTGTGCTTTGGGAAATAGGTTGACCCCCTTTTCTTTGGGACAGCCCCTCAAATAGTGGAACACTGCTATCATGACTCCCCCTAGTCCTTCTTTTCTCCAGACAAGGTAAACCCAATTCCTGCAACTGTTCTTCATATGTTTTAGTCCCCAGTCCCTTAATCATCTTAGTTGCTATTTGCTGCACTCTTTCAATTCACTACATCTTTTTATATAGTGAACAAAAATGGATGCAGTATTCTAAATCTGGTCTTGCTAAGACTTTACTTATGGTTTGTTGAATACATCACAATTATCTTGATACCAATAAAGAGAGCACATGCAGCTCAGGGTTGAAATGTGGAATCCTTGATCCTCTCTGAGCTTGGTTGTTTGCTTGCAAACATTTCATCCTCCGAAAAAATAATATAATCAGTGCTGATTTTTTGGAGGAATAATCATGGTTTATAAATCACAATGGCTGAATTCACAGTCATGCCAATCCCCTCCTCTTGTGGCTTAGTAATAGCGCGAGTAATAATGGGGACCGCAAGGTATACCCATATAACACCTCTCTTGCGCGAGCTGCACTGGCTACCTGTCGTCTTTCGGGTGCGCTTCAAGGTGCTAGTTCTCATCTTTAAAGCACTCCATGGCGCGGGACCTAGCTATCTGCGGGATCGGATCCTGCCCCATACATCCTCACGGCCGATTCGCTCCCACAGAGAGGGACTTCTCCGGGTGCCGTCCACTAGACTTTGTCAGCGGGCGACGCCCAGGGGAAGGGCCTTCTCTGTGGCGGGCCCAGCCCTCTGGAACAACCTTCCCCCCGACATTAGAACAACTATGGACCTCCGCTCCTTCCGTCAGAAATTAAAAACGTACTTTTTCTGCTTGGCCGGCCTAGGTTAGTCTCTACCTTTTTAGGGTTTAGGGAACATTAGTTTTAATAGGGGGATTTTAGTGCAGGGACAATTAAATTTAATTTGTTTTTACTTTACTACATCTATTTTTGTATATATATTTAATGTGTTTTAATTTTTTCCCTGTGCACCGCTCCGAGTCCCCTTGGGGAGAGGACGCGGTATATAAAAATAAAATATTATTATTATTATTATTATTATTAGTACAATGCATAAACCGACCTATACTTCAAAATTAGGTATTAAAAGGTATTAAAATTAAAAGATGCTAACTGCAATTTTTAAGTTTACATTTTTAAGGATGCTGATGGCTAACTGTGTTAAACGAAGAGATAAATAGATATCAAATCAAATATTTTTTATTATAGTCTTTGCAATAAAAGGAGTACAGTAAAGAAGAAAAAATAGTTTAATACAACAATTTGTTATTGGAGAAGGGAAAAATAATAGGACAGTGATAAATAGAAAGAAAAGAGAAACATTAAGCTAAGTATCAGTATTAAAAGGGAGTAAAATGTTATGGATAGGGTGATGGTGGTTACTTCCCTTTTACGGAATAAAGATCAATGGTTATTACTAAAGGGTGTAAAAGTTACAGAAGGAAAAAGATTATTGATAACTCCAGAAGAGTGTATGGTATTTCTTTACAACTGACGTTCACAGAAGGGGATAATATTTTGTTGTCCAGTAAGATTAATATGTGTATAAAATTGAGATATATTGAAGTAAACACAATGGACGATAAAACAGTAAATACTTTTGCAGAATACTGACACTTTAATGAATTTTTTGTTGAAAGTAGAAAGAGCCAAAATGATGCTTTTTAGGCTAGATGATTGTAAAGTATTGAATAAGGGAGCAAATGGGATTATGGTTACGGTATATTTAAGAGGAAGGAGAGACAATATTTTTGATTATAACTGCTGTAATGAAGGTCAGAACTCACTTCTTTGATGATCTTTCCCCCTCTTTTCTTTTCCTTTGTGGTGTCCTTGGTGTTCTATACTCTAAATAATATATTTATTATTTTCCTTTTATGCAAGTAACATTTCTTAGTTAAAAAAAACTATTAAAAATACACTGAGCTCCAATTTTGAATATCACATGGTTTGTTAATTTTTGTATTAATTTATTCTTATTATCAAATATATGGAAATCAGGACTACAGAAAATCAATCATACATCTACCACTATTTCCAATCTGTTTTCCTGTTATATCTATCTAAGCTCTAGAAGGTCCACAAACCATGTGATAAAAGTCAGGCAAGATGTGATCCAGTACAAGTATGGCATGTGCTTTGCTGGTGTGAATGAGTGAGTGAGTGACTGACTGAATGAATGAATAACTCAATATGCAGTCTTTGAAATATGGTGTCTGTATAAGGGCACATATGGTCTTGAACACAAGAATTCAACCCTTTCTCCTCTCTATCTCCTTTTTTCCTAGATCTAGTCCTACATATAAAAGCAAGAAAATGAGATTTCATGAGATTCATGTGAGGGTATTATAGTACTTCTAATTATAGGTTTGGGGCACCAATTTTGAGGGGTCGCATGTAGAAAAATATTTATTTTATAAAATAAGAGTATATTATAAAATTGCAAGATTTATACTCTGTCCTACTCCTGGCAAACTCTGAAAATGGTCCAATGAGGTCAACAACGATAATAAACAGCTCAGTACAAACATGTGAAAAATGGTATCATTAATAAACGATCAAGAAATCTCTATAAGCAAGCAACAGCAAAGCAAGCAAGCACAAGGGTTTAATGCTTATTAAATTTTCATCTTGCTATTCTCTGCTAATTTTCTAGTAATGCCATTAAAAATTTGATTCCCTCCCTCCTTTCTCCATCTAGTCTAGAAGGAGCTAAACAGTATTCTAGCACTCATGACTCAGCAGAGAATATCTTCTTGATACTGCTGAAGAAGTCTGGACTATAAATTTAATATTTATGATAGCAAAGATGAAATACATCTTAGTGTTACTTATTTCTGTCTTGTCACATTTGGTATTCCTTAGAATTCCTTCTTCTCCTGTGTGCTGCTTTGGGGAATCCAAAGCATGGGGTTTAACATAGCCCTCTAGCCTAGAGACGACTGAGTTATTTGAATGTTGGCCACACCTCCTCCTTCCGCACATGCTCAGTTTATTAACTCAGTCCAGCCTAAAGAGACACGTTTAACTCCTCTCCCAGAGGATTTTTTATTTATTTTGAGTTGTAATGGTTAATTTCTTGGTTTTCGTTTGATGTTTCTTCCCTCGGTTGGATTATAGGATGTATCGGAATGTAAGTGCTTTCCTAGTTTATTTTCCCCCCCTTGCGGCTCCAGCGGCCCATGGGGAGTGGGGGGCGGATCGTTCGGATCCTCGGGCTCCTGATTCCTTGACAGGCTGGTGCGCCGCCTGCAATGGTTCCCGCGGGAGAAGGCTGGTTCGCCGCCTTCGAGTTCGGGCATTTCCAGCCGAGCGGGCTGTGAACTGGGAGCGGCCATGGCGAAGCGCCTTTTGCCTCCACGCGGCTACGGTCGGGCGGTTTGGTTTCGGCGCCGCCGCTCGTCCGGCGCTATCAGGCTGCGTGTGTTGGGGAGCGCTCCTTCCCGGAACGGCGTTTGGGGCGGCTTTTTCGGGACGCGGAGCGCGATTTGGGAGCGGCCATTTTTACCGCTGTTTGAATTTGCCGCTGGGTTGCAAGCGGCGCGGCCATTGGGCGACGGATTTTCGCGCCGAGCGGAACTGCGCAAGCGCGCCTCCGCATTGCCGCCAGTACAGCCTCATTGTAGCGCCTGTTATCGAACGAGTTGGTTCGCCTCTTGTTTCCTCCGCTTCGAGACTGCTCGGCCTTGCTTCGGCTGGCTATTTGGTCCTATTGAATTGCCTTGCGGTTTGTCAATTGAGCCTTTTCAAATTGTATTATGGCTGAGCAATCTGCCACTATGGGGAGCCCTGCTTCTTCTTCCTCCCCTCCCCTCCCCTCCACCTCTCGGGCGAGTAGGGCCACGGCCAGGGCCTCTTCCCTGCCACCGCGTGCTTCGACCGCAACTTCCGGGAAGGCCGCAAAACGCTCGGACAAAGGGAAAACGGGCGCAGCGGCGCGTGTACCTCCCAGGGCCCCACCTACCCTTCTGCCCGAGGTGTCTGCCCTGCCTTTACCCATCGCCTCTCCCCAGGTGCGGGGGTGGTCTCCGGATGCCCCTCCGGCATTGGAGGCCCGGGCTGAGGGCCTTCCGCCTGTGGTTTCGGGGGGTTCGGGACCTGCCGAGGCTTCTTCTGGGCCTGGGACTTCTAGGCCCAACGTTTCTGCCACCTTTACCCCTACGGCCGCGGGCCTTCGGGGACCTGAAGACTCCGGGGAGGCCCTCTCCCCTAGCATCCGCAGCATGATTGCTGCCGCCATTTCTCAAGGCGTGGATGCGGAGTTGCTTCGCAGGGCCTACCATCCCTCGACCTCGGCCTTGGCTAGGGAACCTTCTGTGTCCCTCGCCGAACCCGGCTCCCCCAGCCACTCCCTATTGAGCGAAGGGCTTGAGTTAGTGGAGGAAGGGGAGCTACCTGAATATGACCTGTCCGAGGATGAAGGGTTGGATCAGGGCTCTGTTATCCACTCAGGCCTTTTTAGCCCGGCCTTGTTTAAATCGTTACTCTTCAAGGCCAAGGCCACGGCTCACATGGGGGGTGCCTCATCCCAGGCTGGCACCGATGTGGGTCTAGAGGCCACGGATCGCGTATTTGCCGAACAGGTCCAGGAACAGGATTTGGTTCCTTGCCCCAAGCTATTCATGGACCTTGTCCAGAAGCAATGGGAGCACCCCACTGCTATCTCTCCTCCCAGCAATGGGGATAGGAAGCTGTATGCCTCAACTACGGATTTGGACGCCCTCCTCCAATTTCCGACGGTTGATCCTCCTGTGGCAGCCTTGGCCTCCCCGGCTTTGATCCCTTCGGAGATCTCTGAAGGGCTTAAGGCTGAGGATCGCAAGGCTGAGGTCGTTATCCGTAAAACTCATCAGGCCTCGGCCTGGGCCTTGAGGGCTGCTACTGCAGCCTCCTTTTTCAATAGGACTTCCCTGCTATGGCTTAGGCAATTGCAAGATAGATTGGCCCCCGAGGATCTCCGACTTCACCAGGATGTCAACAAACTGGTGGCAGCTCTGGAGTTCTCGGCGGATGCCACCCTCACAGCGGCCAAGTTCGCTTCCAGGGCTCTGGCATCTAACATGGCTTCCCGCCGTCTTCTCTGGCTCCGCCACTGGCAGGCGGATGTCCGTTCAAAGTGGCGCCTGGCTTCTACTCCATTCACAGGTGGGTCCCTCTTTGGAGCGGCCCTAGACCCCATCCTGATTGAAACAAGGGATAAGCGGAAGGTGCTTCCATCGGTGGCCAGGCGGCCTGAGCGTAGGCACCAGCCCTATCCTAGGAGGCAGTCCTTTCGGGCGGGCGACTCAGGGTTCTCGACAGCTCCCTATAACCAGCCTTATGCCAGACCCTACGTCCCGGCTCAGGACAGGGGTCAGGATCGGCCCTCACACCGGGACCGTACCAGGCAGCAGCCCAATCAGGCCCAGCACAGACGGCCCTTTCGAGGATCCGGTAATCGGTCCTTTCGCCGTTATCGATGACTCCCTCGAGGCCGGCTCTATTGGCGGGCGCCTTGCTGCATTCGCTCGTCAATGGGCCGAGACTACATCAGACGCCTGGGCCCTTCAAACTGTGACCCAGGGTCTCACCCTAGAATTTCTCTCTCTCCCCCCGAGACGCTTCATAAGGTGCCCAATACCCAGGTGCCCGTCCAAGCGGCAACTCATGGAAGCCGAAATCAAACATCTCTTGGACATCGCGGCCATCGAACAGGTGCCCCAGGGTCAGGCAGGATCGGGGTTCTACTCGATCCTGTTCCTGGTGCCAAAGGGCTCGGGGGGTTGGCGAGCTATTCTCGATTTGAAACGGCTCAATTACTACCTAAAATATCGCAAATTCAAAATGCAGTCATTAAAAAGCATTTTATTGTCTATACGCCAGGGAGATTACATGACCTCCATAGACATCAAGGAGGCATACCTCCACGTGCCCATCCACCCGGCTCACCGGCGGTTCCTCAGATTTCAGTTTGCCGGCCGGCATTATCAGTATCGGGCCCTCCCGTTCGGCCTTTCTTCGGCCCCGCGCACCTTCACCAAGCTGCTGGCGGTGGTCGCGGCTTCTCTACGTTCGGTGCCGGTAAGGGTCAATTGTTACCTGGACGACATATTAGTCCTCTCATCTTCTCAACGCCTGGCCCACCGAGACCTCCAAGTTACGATAGAGTCTCTGCAGCTCCACGGATTCGTCCTGAACTTTCCAAAGAGCCACCTAAACCCGACCAGGTCTCTTCTTCACCTGGGTACGGTTCTAGACTCGGACCGCTGCATCGTCTCCCTATCCCAGGAGAGGCGTCAAAGCCTCAGGGAATTGGTCTCGCAGACTCTCCGACTGGGATCGCCCTCTCTGGCTTCCCTGTCGAAGCTCCTGGGGAAGATGATCTCTTGCATCGACGTCGTCCCCTGGGCCCGGTTTCACGCACGCCCACTGCAGTGGTTTCTGCTTCCATTTCAGCGGAATCACACCAGCCATTCCAACGCCAGGACACGTCTACCACCCAAGGTCCGGCAGTCCCTGCGATGGTGGATGTCCTCCAGCCTCACCAGGGGGTGTTTGTTCAAGGAGCCGGAGCGGGTCGTGGTGACGACCGATGCGAGCCTCTTCGGTTGGGGAGCTCATTCCGAAGGCCTGGTGGCGCAGGGCAGGTGGTCGCCTCAGGAACTGCGCAACAGTATCAACTGGCTGGAGCTCCGCGCCATACGCCTGGCCCTCCGAGAGTTTCGACCGACAGTGTCAGCCTCCCACGTCCTGGTCCTGACGGACAATGTGGCCTCCAAAGCTCATGTGAATCGCCAAGGGGGAACCCACTCCAGGGCTCTCCTACGGGAGTCCGACCTTCTCTTGCACTGGGCGGAGAGACATCTCTTGTCCCTCAGGGCGGAACACATCTCAGGTGTCTCCAACACACAGGCAGACTGGCTGAGCAGAGCCACAGTCGATCAGGGGGAGTGGCAATTGCACCCCTCCCTTTTCCAGGACCTCTCACGCAGGTTCGGCAGGCCGCAGGTGGACCTCTTTGCTCAGCCTCACAACGCGCAGCTGGAGCGTTTCTTCACCAGGTTCCGGACGCCAGGAGCGGAGGCCACAGACGCACTCCGCAGTCCATGGCCGGAGACACTACTTTATGCCTTCCCTCCGCTTCCCCTAGTGCCTGTCGTCATACAGAAGATCTTGGCAGAACGGGCGGAGGTCCTTCTGGTCGCCCCGATGTGGCCCAGACGCCCATGGTATGCAGACCTGGTTCACCTGTCCGTATCACCTCCATGGCGCATTCCGGACGACAAGATCTTTCTGTCCCAGGGGCCTCTGGTCCATCCGGACCCTCAACTCCTACAGCTAGCCGTGTGGCATGTGAGCGGGCTCTCCTACTGAAGCAACATTTCTCGGACAAAGTCATCGCAACAATACAGGCGGCCAGACGTCCGTCCACACTCCGCATATATGAGGCCACCTGGCGCACCTTTTGCTCTTGGTGTCACACAGCTCACGTGGACCCATTGAGGGCAACCATCCCACAGGTGCTGGATTTCCTCCAGACGGGCTTGGAGAAAGGACTTGCGCCTAACTCGCTCCGTCGGCAGACGGCTGCCTTGTCCACGGTGTTGGTATGCGGGGGGTCTCGGTCTCTAGCTCGTCACCCCAGGATCCGCGGTTTTTTGAAGGGCGCTTCCAACATCTGTCCACCCGTCGTACATCGTTATCCCACTTGGGATCTGCCACTCGTGCTCCAAGCTCTCACTGCGGCCCCGTTCGAACCACTTAGGACTATCAGCCTGCGTTTGCTAACACTGAAGACGGCGTTTCTTGTGGCGGTTACGTCCGCACGGAGGGTCTCGGAACTGGCTGCGCTATCGATTCGTGAAGATCTCTGTATTTTCCATCCGAACACGGTTGTGCTTCGCCTTGACCCGGCCTTCCTCCCGAAGATCAACACACCGTTCCACAGGGCACAGGAATTGGTTCTTCCGGACTTCTGTCCGCACCCTTCGCGGCAACTGGAGCGTCAATGGCATCATTTGGACGTTCGTAGGGCACTCCGTCGCTATATCAAACGTACGGCTTCTTTCCGCCGTTCGGAGGCCCTGTTCGTATCGTTCCAGCCTGCCTCCATGGGTCAAAAGGTATCACCCAACACGATAGGCCGCTGGATCAAGGCTTGTATTGCCCTGGCCTATGACAGTCGTTCCCGTCCAGTTCCCAGCCGCATCGTTCCGCATTCCACCAGGAGCGCTGCCACTTCTGCGGCTTGGGCGGCACAAGCGTCTGTGGAGGACATTTGCAGAGCGGCGACATGGTCTTCTCCCTCGCCCTTTATACGACATTATCGGATTGACTCTTATGCCTCGGCGGAGGCTGCCTTTGGGCGGAGAGTGCTCCAGAGGGTTGTGGCCACACCTGCAACTCCTGAACAGCCTCGCTCCCGCCCCTGAAGTCTACAGCTTTGGCATGTCCCATGCTTTGGATTCCCCAAAGCAGCACACAGGAGAACGACCGTTGACTTACCTGAACGGTCCTTCTATGTGTGCTGCGAAGGGGAATCCAACCCCGCCCGTTTCGGCTTCGGCTGTTCGGAACCTTCCTTACCTGACTTGTGACTGTGCACCGGACTTGTCTCATTGTCGCTCGGACCAGTGGTGTTCTTGGACGGCTTACCTTCGTATAAATAAACTGAGCATGTGCGGAAGGAGGAGGTGTGGCCAACATTCAAATAACTCAGTCGTCTCTAGGCTAGAGGGCTATGTTAAACCCCATGCTTTGGATTCCCCTTCGCAGCACACATAGAAGGACCGTTCAGGTAAGTCAACGGTCGTTCAAACTGATTCCCTCCAGAACATCTAAAGGATCTATCAGCTTTTGAAAGGCTGTCACAGAATTTCCCATGACCTTAGCTATAGGAGTCCTTACATATAAATCAGAGTGTTGAAAGTGTTAATTAATGAGGTAGATATAATCAGATAGATTAGTCATAGTTCTCACCTCAGCTATGAAATCAAGTTTCAACACAATTTCTAATTACGTCTCTTTAAATGTGATCATAATGGTCAGAGGTAGTGCACTGAATTGCATATACAATTGACAATCCCTTGTGTGGCATCATAATAATAGCATAATGTGAAAGAGTGATGTGCATATTAAACAACTATGAAAAGTGTCTGGCATTTCTATCTATGATCAATTCATATGCATGTATACACCGAAAGCCTTCTTTAAATTGGCCCCATCCAGTTGTTTTTGAACTGAAGTTCCCAGAATTCCCAGCTCACATGGGAATATTCCCAAAACATCTGGAGGACACCAGTTTATAGGAACAGTGAATTATGATTATGAAATAAATAACATTGCCTTGCTTTTGGGCACAGAGAATTGAGACCAGAGGTGGTATTCAGCAGGTGTAGGGAACCGGTAGCAGAAAATTTGAATAGTTTGGAGAACTGGTAAATACCACCTCTGATTGGCTCCACCCCCATCTATTGTCTGCCTCCCAAGTCCCAGCTGATCAGTAGGTAATGGGTATTTTGCAGTATCCTTCCCCTGGAGTGGGGAGGGAACGGAGATTTTACAGTATCCTATCCCTGCCATGTCCACCAAGCCATGCCCACAGAACCGGTGGTGAAAAATCTTGAATCCCACCACTGATTGAGACCCACTGCTGAATTCCTTTTTGACATCTGAGGCAATCCACAGATATAAAACAAGACAAAACTACACAAAAGGTGCATACAAAACAAAACAGACATAGACATAAATTGTCCCTCCCGTTGAATACTAATAAATATATTTCAAAGATAAATAACTCCTTTCTCCTTGAGAAGTAGGTACATAATTTAGAAATTTCTACAAAACGGTTTATCCAACCCACTTAGCCTGACATAGTTAACAGGTAACAGGTATAACCAACAGCTAAATTAAACGTCAAAAGCCTCTGCTAACAGTGTTATTGTATTTCACTTGCAGAAAGTACACAATCGCTTCTGTTGTACCATCAGTCACCACAATCATTTTCTCTGGCCTGTGCAGGATCAAATATCTTCGATTGGTTCTTAATAATAAGGCTTTTCTTTCCTAGCAGTTGGATAGTCATAAATCTCTGTTATATATATCTCCACAGCATTTGTTATACCAAAAACCTTCCTGTAAATTGTAACATAACATCCCTTAACATTTGTTTTCTGATTGAGTATGATATATCCATCCCCCATTTCTCTTGATCTTCTTGAAAAAGTTGAGTGCAAAACAGCACTGCTATCTCGATGGGTTTCGAAGAGTTACCCTCCATTGCGCATCAAGAATATCATGACAAAATATTGTTTCAGTGTATTTAGGCTTTTTATGGTTATAGCTTCCTCCCCACTTGGTACTTATGTTTAGTATAACTGAGCTCTGGATGGGAGGCAAATGTTGCCCCCCTTTTAAGCATGGTTAAGATATCAACAGTTGAACCTGCACTTGCCCTTAGTCCAGTTTCATTATTTCTGAAGTTCCTTTGGATACTTAAGCAGTCATGCACACTAATTCTCATGATTGTTGAAGAGTAATAGTTCCAATAACTTTAGAAGCCCCCAGGTTGAGAAAGATTTTACTATACAACTATTTCAGCAAGAACTGATTTGAGTGTTCTTTCTTCTCTCTCTCTCTCCTTCCCTCCCTCTGTATAAAGTCAGTTACCAGTAAATGGGATTAAAATGAAATATTGGCATTCATTATTAGTGGGGAATAGATTGTCAATAACTCCTGTAGCAATTACGTAACCAAGAACAGATTTTTCCTTTAGCATTCTGTTTAGCAGTATCGATCAGAGCTTTTCATTACTGCAATGTCAAGAGTATTTTACATCCAGGCTGACAGAAAACAATTTAAATTTTCAAGGAACACTCATACTTGAACTTACATTAGTTACAACTTGACCTATGTTTTGTGTAGGTGTTCTATCCTTCACTATACAACAATTTCCCTAGCCATCTGCAGCCAGCATGCCTGCTCAGATTTCAATTAAATCCCACAGGGAGACATCATGCAGGAATCCTTCCTGTGGGCTTTTTTCAGATAGTAAGATCATAACATCATATAAATTAGGGGATATTTAAGCAACTAGCATCTCTGGCAGATTGCTGTTCAACTTGATCCAGTGAAGGAGATTTCATAATTACTGTATCTCTAGGCACCAAGTCCCACTGTCAAAGTCATCTTGCTTTTAAGGCTTTTCTTATCATTTGATCAGAATCAGATCTTGGCTTTATTCCAGTGTGATGTCCTATTACAAATTTGAAAAAGAGTGTTTTTATTTCCCCAAGTCTCCTCTTTTCATTCCTAGTCCCTTCAGTCTCTTTTCATAGACTATAAAGTATAGCCCTGATTACTTTTGTTGCTCTTCCTTGAATCTGATTTAATTTCTTTGAATTCTTGTTAATGTGTGGGGCCTATTAATTCATAATTAGGTCCACTCAAGAGCAAATAAAGTAGAAATGGTTATTTCCATTTCTTTGAAACTTGGAAACAGGCAAAACCAACCTGGAGTCTATCAGCAGTGTGAGAAACTCGAAAGTGGTGATCGAATAGCCACGTTTTCAGCAAACAAAGATAAGTTAGGAACAGAATAAATCAGAACCTGGTGGTGATACTCTGGCCTATTCTCACAACCTAATATGTTGACATGGGTAACAGCTACTTAAGAATAATTGAATTGATGTAAATATTGTATTTAGCTCCAAACCAACTCAGTCTTGCACAGAATTAAATTCACTCAATTTATTCAGCTATATTATGGGAATACTGAAGCTTGATTGATTAATTCAGTATTTCTCAACTATGGCAACTTCAAGATGGGTGGATCTCAACATGGCTGGCTGAGAAATTCTGAGAATTAATGTTTATTTTTAAATATCTTGAAGTTGTCAAGGTTGAGAAACATTGGGATAATCTGTTTTGTTTAATTAGTTTAATTAGTTTTCCAAAAAGAAGAGCAAGAGGAAAAAAAGCTGATAAAGCAAAGCTTTCCATAGCTTTCTTTCCCCAGTCCTCTCTGCCAAATCTTATCAATAGAGAGAAGACACTTTGCAAAAGATAGATTGCCTGTAGTGGACTATGCCATGTCCATTACTGGCTAGTAATATGGCTAGCAAAGCCTTGCCAATACATCTTTTAAGAGCACTAAAGAAGGCATGGAAGGACATTTTATTTCCCCAATGGAAAATATTTGTTTATTTAACAATTTTATATAGTTATCTATGAACGTAGTAAAAGAATAGAAATCCAATACAAAAGAAAACTGACTCCAGCCTGTTAGAAATCACTTATCAACTTTTGATCCAGTTATTGTAGAGGCTGCCAGAACTATGTATAAGGAGATTTGAGACTGCTGGAACAATTCCTGGGACAGAAAGGGCAAATCTGTGGCCCCAACCAACAATCAATAATGATGGGAACTGCAGTCTTAACATTATCTAGACACCCATGTTTCCCCCCTCCTTGCTTCAGGGCATGGTTCTGTCCTGCTAATATTTGAGCTTATAGAATACCAGCTGAGCTTAAAGAGTGGTACCTTGGAAATTCAAAATTCTCTGCACTTTTCTGCCCCAAAGCCTCAACATCTTTTTTGTTAATGTGATGACGAAAACTGGAAGCAGAATTCCAGGTGTGGTCTTACTAAGGATTTATAAAATGGTACTAATACTTCACTGGATTTTGATTCCATGCTTCTGTTTATACAACTAAGGATTGTGTTAGCTTTTTGGCGGCGGCTGCACAATTCTGTACTTTCAATAGAAAGAGAGACTTGGGTATTTTACTCTCTATATATGGAACAAACGGCATTTTTCCCTCATGGGGATGTGTACTGTTTGTCTGAGCAGCAACTTGCAGTAATGTAAATGTCTGGCAAATAAGAACAACACAATAAGAGGTCAGGATTAAGTCTCCTCTCCTGCCCCCAACAAGATACTTGATAGATTAAGGATACAGTCACATGCTTTATGTATAGGCTATTTTTTCTGCCAATGTGCAGAATGAAAGAGTATCCAAACTTCTGCTCCTGTCATACAGATGTCATGTCATGTCTAAGTTTGCACTATGTAGAGATCATATCAGCTTCTATTCCTTTGCAGCTTAATTGAAATGAACAATTTGACCAGGGATGTTTAATGGTTTGCCTACACATGCACAGTCCTTGCACATGAATTGCCTATTCAGAACTTCCTTTAGGCAGAACACCTGGGAACAATATTTCATTCATTATAATATTGGTTCTGGCTGGTTTCCAGCTACCCTTACACAGACTCACAGTTGTCAATGGGACTTAACTGGAAGAACCAGAGCCATTGGTTTCAGAGTTCTGAATAGGCAGGAACATGAGTTTGTACAACCTTATTGATAGAGATGTTTAAAGATCATGATTTTTTTTGGAGGCATTAAAGCCATGAGTAATCTAGCTTGAGACACTTCACTGAAGAGGTTGGCAATGGATCAAATGTTCTTTGTTTCTGTTATAATGGTACTAAATCAGCACTAAACAGAGTTAATTATAGAAAATGTCTATGAGGATAAATGTCACTGGCGGAAACAGCTGGCACATCTACCTCCCATTCCAATTCCAGTTCCCCTTCTAATAAAACTCTACAGCAATTTTCTTCCTTTCTTCTTTATATCATTCCTTTCTCCAATTTTTGATCTTCATCAATGGTTTATGGCTCAGTAGTTTATGGCAACATTGTAGAAGCTTTCTTCTTTTTGGGAAAGCAATTCAGGTGTGTAGACAGGTTGAAGAAGACACACCAAGACTTTGAAACTATAATTCAGAGAGAGGTTTTTTCATAATACAATAAGGTCATTTTCTTTTATTAAAAAATTAAGCTGAGAGGACTGAAAAGAATAATAAAATGTTTAAAAGTGAATTTACAAACAAATGATCTTGCACGAAGTAGTAGGAAGTGGAATTAACAAGCAAATTAAAAAAAACAACCTCGCAAATACGATCTCCTTTTGTTAAAACCCTTAAGCAGCATTAAGCATAGTAACAAATTAAAATGTCTAGGAGAGCAAAATGTTTTTGTGTAGCTCTAAAGCTTTACAGAATGAAAAGAAAAACATGTAAGAAAGAACTAGACATTATTTTAATTTTGAAAACCTACTGCTGTTCAGAATCATGAGAATTAGGAGCACTTGATATTTGCTGACAAAGGTTGATTGGCTTTTAAACACATATAACTATGCAAATGAACAGAAACAGCATGGATATATTTCAAAATGTAATCAAATATTTAGGTACCTTTAATGATCCGAATTAGTCAGAACATTGTATCTGCTTTTAAGCAGATTAGGAGATCCTGTACTTTGTTTGGTAGTGCAAGACCAGAATTATGGATCAAAGAGAAACCAAGAAAGTAATGGAATGAAATAAATTAAGTCAAGTTGCCCCACAAAAAAATACTAAAAGAATCAGAATAACTCATCATTTGTCCCTAGTTTGAGAAGAAAAACGCACAATTGTCTGGGCTCATGCATAACTTTAAGTTATTCTTCAGATAGGATGTGGAAATAATAATAATAATAATAATAATAATAATAATAATAATAATAATAATAATAATAATAATAATAATAATAATTATTATTATTATTATTATTATTATTATTATTATTATTATTATTATTATTATTATTATTATTATTATTATTATTATTAACATTTGTAACCCGCACCCATCTCACCACAAAGGGACTCGGGGTGGAAACGCATGCCATTCACGGGGGAAAAAAGGAAGAACCAAATTCCAAAATTGTAGAAGTTACTTAAAGGAGTAAGCACACTGGGGGCCTTGGTGCTCTCTGAGCTTGGATTTTGCTATTTTTTTTGTAGATGTTTCATTACCAAAGTTAACATCATCAGTGCTAGAAGGCAGTGGGGGCTTTGCTTACATTTTATGTACTAGTAGCTTGCGGTGTCAATGTTGGTGGACGTGGCCTTGGTAGTTCTTTGATTAGGCTGTTGTTTACTGTTAGCTTGTTTGTCTGAGTTGGTAGTTCCTTGATTGGGATATTATTTACTTCTTGATTGTAGGTCTAGTTTTAATTTCAGTGTTAATCTCTGCTCATCTGGTGTTGATTGTTGGTAAGGAAGTGTTTTGGTCTTTTTGTTTCCTGTTTGGCTTTATGATTGCCTCTTTTATTTTATTTTATTTTATTAAATTTATATCCCGCCCTTCTCCTACAAAAGGACCCAGGGCGGGGTTTTAAATGGTATAGAGTGCTTAATGGTATGTTGTGCTCACTGAACTTCTTTCATACAAATTAATCAAATTCCAATTAGTATAACTGGAGGCCCTAAAGGAACAGGAAGTTTCTCCCAAAGATTCCCATACTGAAATGATGCTTAGTGGGAGTTGTGGGGGTCATATGGGTCAGTTCTGTTCCTCTACCACCATCACAGGCACACCTAACCGTTATCACCCATGGCAAAAAAACATGAATTTCTTGCCCTCTACTCAGAAGCCACAAAAGTATTCCACCTGAATGAATGAATGAATATGTATGTACAGGCAGCTTCATTCCTGTATGACAAGGCAAACTTGGCTCAATCAGCGTCACGTCTTAAGTGGAGGGGTGTATATCATGTACATACAACAGGGATGTCCAAACTTGGGAACTTTAAGACTTGTGGACTTCAACTCCCAGAATTCCCCAGCCAGCATAACTGGCTGGGGAATTCTGGGAGTTGAAGTCCACAAGTCTTAAAGTTCCCAAGTTTGGACATCCCTGACATACAATATAGCTCAAGTAATAGTGAAACACAAAACATCTGACATGGGAAATGGGGAAGGCTCAAGTGCTTTGAAAGCCCAGGGAAAACAAAGGCTGATCAAGACATCTAGCAGACAATTAAGGAAGAGGTAAACTTGGGAGTAACGTCTTCCTCAGGATTGACCAAATTCATGTTCCACATTTTAAGCAAGGATCTCACTGAAGGATTTGGTCTAGTTATGATCTCTTAGCAAAATTCCTATCACAGGTGGGAAAGGCCTGAGAGGAGAGGTTGCTATGTTTGCTAATTTAGCCTGACTGGGATGAGAGTGAAGTGTTTTTCTGAAAGATTATTTATTTTTATTTTTTATTTATTTATTTATTTATTTAAATTTATAGACCGCCCCCTCTCCCCATGGGGACTCGGGGCGGTGCACAGGAAATTAAAATCTAATAAATACAACAATATACAACATACAAAATATTAAAACCGAATTAAATTACCCCGTGCTAAAACAATATTTAAAATCCCTTAAACCTTAACAATTCCCTTAAAATTCAAATTAAAACAATTTTTTTACGGCTAGGTATAAAAGTTAGGCCAGGCCGGCCTGCTGGAATAAGTGAGTTTTTAACTTCTGGCGGAAGGAGCGGAGGTCCGTCATTGTTCTAATTTTGGGGGGGTAGGTCGTTCCAGAGGGTTGGGCCCACCACAGAGAAGGCCCTTCCCCTGGGCGTCGCCCGCTGGCATTGCCTAGTGGACGGCACCCGGAGAAGTCCCTCTCTGTGCGAGCGAATTGGCCGAAGGGATGTATGGGGCAGGATGCGATCCCGCAGATAGCTAGGTCCCGTGCCATGGAGATCTCAACTTATAAATGGAAAAATAACCTTTTCAGGCAAAGTGACTTGTCAGGGTTTCACATAGCATCCAAAAGTAAATCAGAGTCACAAAGGATTCCTCAAAATTCCAATGTATTAATTAATTTATTTTATTTTATCAAATTTATACCCCACCCTTCTCCTTAAGAGAGCCATGTTGATGCATCTGGGGAAACCTAAATCTGAGAGCTTCCAGGTTTTCCCATCCAGTTGAAAGTTGAAGATCCTACCCCCACAACCACAAGCCCAGCACATGGTCCAATCTTCCATGCTACACTGGCAGCTTCCACCCATCCAGTTCCGGCCAGATGCAGAGACAAAGGATGACCTTGGCTTTCTAGAAAGAATGTTATTATCACCCAACTGCATATAATCCCCCTTCCCATTTTCCCACAATAGAAAACGAATAGTAGAAAGTGTGGCAGGCCTGAAGTCCAAAAAGAAAAGATGGCTTGCAGGCGTGACATGACTTAGCAATTTAGGGCTTCATGAATCCTATTTGCTGAATTCTGGTCTGAAATATACTGGCTTCAGAATTCTGAAATATATTCTAGGTGAATGTGCACTTAGAAACTGAATGTTCTCTATACAGGAAGATCTCGACCACAATTGAGCCCGACATTTCTGTTGTTAAGTTTGTTATGTGATTTTTGCCCCATTTTATAACATTTCTTGATTGAGTTGTTAAGTGAATCACTGCAATTGATAAGTTAGTAACCCAATTATTAAGTGAACCTGGCTTCCCCATTGTCTTTGCCAAGTACCTGAATTTTAATCACATGACCATGGGGATGCTGCAAAGGTTGTAACTCTGAAAAACAATCATAAGTTATATTAAATGTAGACGAGACACATTTGCCATTCTAAGAAATGGCATTTAATTATCCACTATGAGTTGAATTTTTTCTTTATTAAGGAAAATGCTTTAGGTATGAGCTCATAAGGATAATGTACACCTACTCTAGGAAGGTGAGATCCTGACATAAAATGATATATAATAAATATTTCAAGAATTTGTCATGGCAATAAATCTGTCATACCCCTGGACAAGGTAATTCAAAAGGCTGTGATTATATGTCAAATATGGACACTATAAATTATATAGAATTGCTAATAGCATGTGGCATGTTCAGCATTAATTTATGGGAGAGAACAATCCAGTAAGAAATGAAAACATAAACTAAGAATGCAATTAATGAATAAATTAAAAATGTAATTTCCTCATTATACCACAGCAACTTTATAGTATTTAAAACTGTAATGAAGCTGGCTTAGAAATACCTTTTCCAATCATAATAATCACTGTATACACAATACATGTCAAATGTCTAAAAATACACATTTCCATAAAAGCTGCACCTGGAGCATTCATTCACTTTTAGATCAAGAGTTTTCAAAGGAAGTCTTTCATGCTTATTAGTTGTAATGTAGGTGTCTTTACAATTCTTAAAAAGATTGAATAGATATTCTCTTACTAGAGTGATAGAAATTGCCTGCCTGGTTTCATTCACAATTCACAGAATATCTAGAAATTGAATTACTGTTAGTTGTGCTTAGCAACCCATAGATGATTTCTCTGGGGAGGGACACATCATTGCTGTAAGTTTATAGGAGCATTCCATGTCAGTAAAAGATCTGAGACCTTTACCAATAACTCTAGAAACAGCGGACCTCCTCAATCCCAATGTAAAAAACACCTAAAATATATAAATTATCTCAACAATTACATAACACAATTATTAAATTTCATATGTTTTCTACTTTTTTGTTGCCAAAGTAACCATTAAATATAGTGATTGTTTTGTGTTCAAGTGTTGGGGGACAAGAATTTAATTATTTTCCCTTGGATGATTCCATAAAGCTGCATTACTAAAATCTATGCCCACCCCTGGTTTAGTAAAGGGGGAAGGAGTCACGATACATCATGTGATGACAATGTGATGCCCGAGTTCGACACCCCTGCTCTAAACTATGATAGGGCTACTGCATTAATTTTGAAATATGTAAAACAATGAACTTTATACAGTGAAAAAAGTGTGAAACTTTCTTAGTTACATTTAATATCCATTGCAGTATAAACATTTTCCTACTATTCAGAAAAAGCAGGCACACACACATCTACAGACCAGAGGTAGTATGCTGCTGGTTCGCACCGGTTTGGGCGAACTGGTAGTGGCGGTTGTGCGAGGCTCCGCCCACCCATCCAGACATCAAGGACCTTATGCACATGTGCTCCCGCTATCGAACCGGTAGTGAAGAAAATAGGATACCATTATTGCTACAGACCTCTTTTCTAAAATGTGATCTATTTCAGAATTTTAAGTATACCCTGAGGCTGTCTAAGTATTTTGGAGCTGCACACTAACAGGATGGCATGTTGGAGAGGATTATTACTTCCTCAAGTTGGGGATATAGTTGTCAAGTATTATAATCTCCCAAAGAAGGTAACAATATAGATGGTATACATAGATTTGCATATAAATATAGAAGATATAGATGTAGACAGATAATACAGACAGAGACATTCACCTCCTGGCTGATAACATGTGCAGTGAATGAGTCCCTGCACCACTTCCAGTTAATTAGTTAGTACCATATTTAGATTGCTCAAATCCAAAGGATCTTTAAAGAAAATTCTAATAGTCATCTGGTAGTCATCCAGACTTTTGCAGACCAGATAGGATACACCTAACTTAATATCTAAAAGTTGCATAATAGGAACCTCAGGGGAGATTCATTAAATTTATTGCATTAAAAATGGTAATTTCTCCTCTCGCCAACTGAAAACTGTGAAGAAGAATCTCCTACTTTAAATAATCTGCTTTTTAGAGGTATTGCATTTTACATTAAGTTTTTATTGACACCTTATGCTAACTAAAAGATTTCAGGAAAAGCAGAAAAAGCCTGCTCTGTGAACTATTTGAAAAGCATATGGTATGTAATTTGAAATATTAACAGTATATGCTTTTATTGCAACAAAGCAATAGAGAAAATCACTGCCATGCCCATTTCATAGAGAGGCCACTATGAGAAAAAATAGCTGGTAAATCACTTAAGGAGATGACAGAACCTTATGGCAAATGTAGGCTTTTGGTGCTTGATTTCCAAGTGACGCATTCTATATTCTACTTCAGCTTTTGCCAACCTGTCACTTTGGGGATAGTTTGAGCTGCAACTCATGGAATTGCCTATTTACCAGTAGCTGGGAACCCCAGCAGTTGTTATTAATATACTACAAAGGTGAGAAGGCAAGGTTGCCTATACTTACTATATTTATATGGAAAAAAAGGAATAATCACATATGCTACCTCTATTTAGTTTTTGCTTTGTTTACTTTTACCTTTTCACTTTCTGTAAGATTTTAGACAATGAGATGGTTGGATATGAGTAAAGTATTTATTCTCTTGTACAATATAATGCATCAGAAAATGAAAAATTGTGTTATCTACTACTCTATGCTATGAGGGACAACATCCTTCAAAATTATTAAAAAGAAGTATTTCCTGAATCCTGTTGATCAAAATTGTTTCATAAGAGACTTGTACAGAATAAAACTGGGATTATAAATTTGCAAAAATGAGATACAGTTTGAGAAAACAAAATTCTATGCAATGTAGCTAAGACATATCTTCATGTGCTTTAATCTACAGTTTCCCTGTCTTGAAGCTGCAAATGTTTAGTATTATTCAGGGATTCTTTTCTATCCATCACTACTGAAACATTGATTCTGTAACTGGAACAAGTAAATATGGTCTGCAACAAAACACTACAGTAAATAGTTGGCATTTGGAGAGGCCAGCTGGACATGCCTATTCTCAGAAAATTCCATTCCATTTCAAACTTGAATTTTGATTTACTTTTTCTCGTTTTCTCTCTCCCAACCTCAGTCACCATATTCTTTGATTGCTGCATGCTAGATTATCATTGGACTCTTTGGGGACATCTAATTTTCTCCTGTTCAGATCTCCCCTTGCAAAACAATTCCAAGCAGCTGCAGCAGTTGCCTTGTAAAACGATGCCAGATGAGTTCATTTTTACAGGACAAAATAATTAGAACAATCAAATGACATTAAAACTAAATTCATCTTCTAACAAAGAGGGTTCCCCTTCATTAGACAAGAAAAATTTATTCACGCAGAATAACAGAAAAATCTTACCAAGTTGTAAGTTGCAACTATAAGAGCACTTATTAGAGAAGATGTCATAATTGAATATTGTAAGGCTTACTTCTGAGTTACTTAGGCATAATGAAAATATAAGATTCTTCATTTTCAATTTATTCTGGCAACCAAAGAATCATACAGGTCTACTTAATAAGCATACAATAGCCTTCTGTACTTACCATTCTGTATAATTTATCTTCTAGGTCTTGATTAATTCTTTGTAAGGCTAGGTAGTTGTTTTGTATCCTAAAATAAAGAAGAAATCATGTAATTAACATAATCTTTGCACTTTCACTTTATACTTTTTAACTTTATTTTGCATGAGCAGTTGCAACCCAGTTCCTATTTCTTTATATGTGAGATAGGTACTTTTATCTGTGATAAATCTGAAAAGCAAGATGATGAAATGGCCCAGCTAAAACATGAATCAAATCACAACTCAAATACAGAGCTTTCATTGGCCAATCTTGGGCTGCACACTATCTTTGAGTTTAGGCTTACCTCACAGGATAGCTGCAAGAGCCCTGGGTCCTTTTGGAGAAGGGCGGGATATAAATTGAATAAAATAAAAATAAATAAAATAAAAAAAGAGAAAAGGAAGAGAGAAACATATATAATATTTAGCTCCTGAGAGCAAAGTTAAGAATAAACCTGGAAACAATAAGGCCCTGACCAAACAAGTGTGGAAATTATTATTGTCTAGTCCTCACTGTGGTGCAAATTCAAAGGCTGTTGTGAAATATTGGACAGTCAGTCTAAAATAAGTTGACCTAGATAAAGAATCGTGCCCTGGTGTATTAGCACTTTTCACATTCTTTACCTCCATGGAAATTAAAGAGGGAGACTATGTCTATCATTACTTTTGATTCCCTGAATGCCAGAGGGACAAGCACTCTGAGAATGGCTCCTCTATGATACTGATCAAGTGTCCAGGATGAGGACATTTTCTCTTTCTATTCTGAGTTCACTGTCATCTGAGGTCATAAAAAACCAGCAGGAGAGACATGTTCCAGGCCTGTCTACTAGAGAGTTTTTGGCAGAAGCAAGAGGGTTACTAAAATTTCCCTCCATGCTCTAAAGCAAAGAGAAGCCATAGTCATTGTTCATAATAGAACATATCAATTTAGCCATTGTCTAACCACTGCTGGATTAAGCCATGTTTCAAATCAAACTGGTCCTGAGTTTTCTTTTGCCAATTGGGCCCACAATATTTTCTGATGTCGTCAATCCATTTTGTTTTAGGTCTCTTTCGTGGATGCTTTTTATCAAGTGGGATCCATTCTATGACTTGATCCACCTGCCATCAGTTCTCTTCATTATATGACTAGCCCATTTCCATTTCAAATCTTTTACTCTCTTGATGATATTGTACATTTTCATTTGTTCTCTAATCCATGTTCTTATCTTGTAATGCTGAGTATGTATCTTTCCATGACGCTTTGCGCCATTTTTAGCTTTTATATTGTTTGTGTCAAGGTTCCAAATAGCACCCAAAAGTAAATCAGAGTCCAAGGCAAAGTCTTGCTCAAAGTTCCAATTTATTAAGAGAGCCATTTGGCACATTTGGGAAAACCCGAATCTGAAAGCTTCCTGGTTTCCCCCACCCAGTTTAAAGTTCAAGATCTTGCCCCCACACCCACAAGTCCATCACATGGTCCTATCTCCCACTGCCATGCTGGCAGTTCCACCCATCCAATTCTGGTCAGGTGCAGAGGTGCAGAGACAAAGGATGACCTTGGCTTTCTAGAAAGAATTTTGTTATGGCTACATAGTATGTGACTCCTTACAATCCCCCCTCCCATTTTCCCACAATAGAAAATGCATAGCAGAATAATAGAAAGTATGGCAGGCCAAAGACCCAAAAGAAAAGATGGCTGCAGGCCTGACACCATGTTTCACTGATGTATGTTAGAGCAGGTCGCACATACTGACCTCTGCCTGAAGACAAACCTTTGTCTTCAGGCAGAGGCTGTTCTTGAAAATTATGCTTAGCTTGCCAAATGCCTGCCAAAACACATTTACCACATCATTCAATTTCCTTTATTGTATCTCCTTCCATTGACATGCATTGGCCAAGGTATATGTTGCTGTCTACTACGTCTAGTTCTTCTCCAGACATATATTTTCCACCTTTCTTTGGTGAATTTATTAAACATAACCTGGCTCTTTTTCAGGTTTATTTTTAAGCCAAATGGTTCTCCTGCTTTATGCAGCTCTTGTATGTGTCTTTGTAGCTCTTCTGGGTCTTGTGAGAAGAGAACAACATCATCTGCAAATCTTCAGTGATTTAAATAGGTGCCATTGATTTTTATTCCATCTTTCGCCCAGTCTGGTTTGCAAAGTACTTCTTCAAGGCAGGCTGAGAAAAGGATAGGTGATGTTGTATTGCCTTATTGTACACTTTGTTCTATGTTGATTTTCACTTTTAAGATCATTAAGACAAATTACTGCCATTATTTTTTCATATATTGATTATAGTAAGTTTATCTAAACAGTGTCTACGCTTTGGTTGAGCAATGCCTTAATTATTGCTTGTTGTAATACTGAGTCAAACACCTTTTTGTAGTCAATGAAAGTCATGCACCCATTGCACAAAGACATGGTATACTCATTGTGCCATTCTTGCTGAACCACCTGGATGTGATCCATTGTGCTGCCACAACTTCTGAACCCTGCCTGCTCCTTTTGCTGTTATTATTTAATGTTCTCAATCTTCTTTTTGCTATTATCTTGGTGAAAACACTGCAGATGACTGGAAGAAGGCTTATTGGGCTTATAGTTCTTTAAATAATCTTGGCTCCCTTTCTTTTGTATAAGAATCACTTCAGCATTTTTCCATGCATCAGGTATTTTTACTTCTCTAATAATAATAATAATAATTTTATTTTTAAACCGCACCCTCTCCCCACAGGGACCCGGGGCGGTGCACAGGCAGAATAAAAACAGTCAAAAAATACATACATTTCATAAAAAACAATTAAACCAACCCTGTGCTAAAAATTCGCTAAAAATGTGCTACCCCATTAAAAAACCCCAAAGACAGAGAGACTATCCTAGGCCGGCCAGACAGAAGAAGTGTGTTTTTAGCTTGAGACGGAAGGAGCGGAGGTCAGTGGTCATCCTGATATCGGGGGGAAGGTCTGAAGGATCTTGAGTGTAGTTTTGCTAGTATCTTGTGTAAACTGTGACAACCAGCATTCAGCATTTCAACCACCAGCATATACAAGGTAGAAAGATAGAAAAAATCAGAAGCAATTTTATTTTGAATGTACATTTTTAAACCTTGACTCTTAAATAGGGATGGAGAACTTTGACGTGAAACCCTGGATTTTGTTTGGATTTGTTACTACCCATCTTGCAAGTATGTGTGAAAAATAATATAAAATGTTAATGATTTTATGATAAGGATTCCCAGCATCATATATAAAACTTGCAATTATTTTTTTTTGAGGCATCCATGCTGGATGGGAAGGAACAGTTTGGACTGGTTTTTTTAAATTTTGAGGTAAGTGTAGTTGAAAGACTGAAGTCTTGCAGAGGTTTAAAGAACCCATTTTTGTAAATAACCCTTTTGATTTCCCATAAGAATAAAAATTGGTCCACATAAGAAGGTCAAAAGGAACCTACTATGGGCAAATGCAGTTAATAAAGACTCAGATTAATATAAAAGAAACTGGGAAGAATTGCTATGAGGCTCTCCTTCCACAAAACCCTTGACAAACGGGCTGAAAACATTAGATATTTCACCCCTTTCAGCCCTCATTGGATTTTAAGTGTGGCCTCTGCTCACAATGAAGCAAGAAGGACATGGATTTTAATAAGTTCTCTTTAATATTTGGCTGGGGTTAATACAGACTCTTAAAAACCCTAATAGGAATTTATCTGCCGTGGTTATATAGAGTTAATTTCGATGGAGTTTCTTTGAAACACTTTCTCTATTTTTTTCAGTAGCTGGGCTTAGTTTCATTTTCCGAAGTAAACATTTAACAGTCTCTCCTTCATTTTGCACAATCTCTCACATGAAGCTGCATACCATGATTTTGAGAATCAATATATAATAGCACCTATCCTCATAATATGCTGCAAAGACTCGTATGCATACACTATGGGTAATTTTTTTCCCATTCGCTCTTGGCATTTACAGGTAAAAGATAGAGAAATATAGTATATAGTAATGGCACTTAGCAATAGCAGACATATAGTGCTTCACAGTGCTTTTACAGCCCTCTCTAAGTTGTTTACAGAGTCAGCAACACTCTTTGAGTTTTTTACCCACCTCGGAAGGGTGGAAGGCTGAGTCAACCTTGAGCCTGATGAGGTTCAATCTGCCAAATTGCAGGCAGCCGGCAGTCAGCAGAAGTAGCCTGCAGTACTGCATTCTAACCACGGCACCACCATGGTTCTATCTCTATATAAATGTTTATTAAGGTAACCTGGATTTTCTTGTAAAACACAGGTAGTGCTCTACATGGGGATACCTTTAAACAGAATCTGAAAGCTTCAGTTAATGCAAAAAGCCGCTGCCAGGCAGTTCTTGGGAGACCCTAAGCTGGTCCATGTCAATGTTCCGCAGGCTGCACTGGCTGTCAGGCTGCTTCTGGGTCCAATTCAAGGTGTTGGTTATCAACTTTAAAGCTCTTCATGGCATGGATGCAGGCTATTGAGGAACCAGTTCACCCTGCTGGAGTTAACCCGCTCTGCTGATAAGGGTAGAAGGGCAATGCTGTGGATTCCATCAGCCATGGAATTTTGGTTCCTATTCTCTGGAACATCATCCCCTGGATATGAGAACCTCATCCACCCTTTTGCCCTTCCGAAAAACCATGAAGACATTGTTCTGCCCACTAGCCTGGGATCCAACGGGAATCTGGCAGTTTGGAAGTGACTGATGGAATAGATAAAACCCACCTGCTCGCAATGCACACTTTGCTCCCTTCCTCTCCATTCTGGTTAAGTTTTATTTTAGCTGAATCTTTTAATTGAATTTCTGTAAGCCATCTAGAGTTGCCTCTGGTGAGATGATCCTTAAAGTCAAAATACTGCTAACCATTAATTGAATAAATTCATTTAGACAGGCATGTTTAGTAATAAATCAGCTTAATTGGAACTTCATGTGTGGTCCTGATCTTTAGCATCTGACAGTCTCATTCCTTTACACACATAAAGTATATATAACCGTGTTGTTAATCTGAAACAAACAATTGAAACATTATATTTACTTCTTACTTCTGATATTCAACCATTCATTCTTTTTGGCAAATGGTGAAAAAATGACCATCTTTAATAGTTTATTGAAGGAATAAGAAGAGCAGGATTAGATGAAAGATCTTTTTACTCCTGCATTTAGTTCTATTAGTGGTCAACCAGTAATCTACAACCTAGAAAGGAAAATAACTTCCATTTGTCTATGTAGAATCCCTTATCAATTAGCTTTGTGAAATGACTCTGAGATCCAACATTATTAGAGAGAAAGAATCCATATTTAATTGCTGTGTCTCATGAATAGCTTTTCATATCTTGATCCTATCTCACCTTACTTGTTCCAGCTCCCCACAACTTTACATTTTGTAACTTTTCTCCATACGGGAGGTGCTCCAATCCTTTGGTCATTTTATTAGTTCAGTGCTGAGATTTAATTAATGCCAACATTGAATTCCTTTCTAATTTTTAATGAGTATCAACATTCTTCACATTTCTGATATTTCACTAAAATAATACGTGCAATGTATTTTCTGTAATGCCAATGAATTCAGACACAAACCGTCTCAGCTTTTCGGTCACTTTTTCTAGTTCTTCCTGAGCGCGTCTCAGTTCTACTTCAAGATATTGACGTGTAGAATCAAATTCAGTTTCAAGCATTTCCAGTTTGTGAGTTGTGTAAGAAAGACGCTTACAAAGTTCCCCCTTCTGTTCCTGTAGCGTGCTAGAAAGACAAAGAGTGCAACAGATTAACACCCCTTACTTTCAGCCTAGTGACAGATATGGTCACATGAATTATACAATGTACATTATGTAACAAATATTAGAAGTGTAGGATTATTCCTTGGTTTAATTATAGCTGTCATCCTCTGGAGCAAAATTTCAGAAAGTGAAAATCATTACCAATATTTTGGTTTATTATGACTACCTACAGTATAATTCTCCAGTGTGAGAGAGTTAAACTTCTAGTGAATTAGCCTTTTAACTGAGAACTATTAATTGGAGATACAAATACATGAAACTAAGACCTTTTGCACAAATCAAACAAAAATTATGGGGCCAAGTAGAAGTTCCTGCTATGGGTTCAGAGTTGAAGATTTCAAAGGCAAACCCACCAATTAGATATCTATAGTCCATTGTTGCTAGTACTGGTTGTTCTCTTTTGTTGCTTGGTCACTCTTTGATGTTTCGTACTCTTTATTTATATATTGTAGATGTTTAATGTTGTATGGGTTTGGGAGCTTGTTGGTTTCCTGTTTCCCTTTATTTTATATGCCATCTAGAGTCATGTTTGGCAGCCTTATAAATCTTGTACACAAATACTCTATGCTACCTAGGATTGTGAGAAATAACAGAAAGGACGAGTAACAGTCTAGTTTTGGAACATTCCTTAGTTCCTATGCTGCAATAAAGAATTATCCAATCCCTCTTTTTAACCTCTCCACTTTTTTTTTTAAGTAAGGGAAAAGGAAACAAAAAAATTGTCTCACTTTTATATATGGTACAGGTAGTCCTCGACTTACGGCTGCAATTGAGCCCAAAATTTCTGCTGCTAAGCAAGACAGTTGTTAAGTCATTTTATGACCTTGCTTATGAATCACTGCAGTTGTTAAGTTACTAACAGGGTTGCTAGATGAATCCGGCTTTCCCATTGACTTTGCTTGTCAAAGAGTTGCAAAAGGTGATCCATCATAAATATGATTCAGTTGCAAGCATCTGAATTTTGATCCTGTGACCATGGAGATGCTACAATGGTCATACTGTAAGTGTGAAAAATGGACACTTTTTTCAGTGTCGTTCTAACTTTGAACGCCCACTAAACAAACTGTTGTAAATTAAGGATTACCTATACCAGGATACTACAAACCTTTCTGTTAATGGAATTCAATAATAGGATAGGATAGGGAAGGAAGGGAAGGAAAGGAAAGGATTTAAGGACATATTTCTAAGAGAATGTGGTAACTCTTAGTACATTTTTTGGTAAAGTGTCTTATAAACACTGAATGAATTAGCTCAGTTACAGTTATTAAAATAAGGTAGTTCATAATGTGTTTCAAACTAGAACTCATTATTTTAATTAAAAAAATTATAATGACAAAAAATGATTTTTTGGGGGGGGGGATCACTCTGAACCAAAAAATGGTATGTAGAAACAGAATCATTTCTATATATCCCTTTTGTAAATTGAACTGGGTGCAATGAAGTATGTTATGTCAGTTCTGGGTAAAGCCTGCAGGCTGAATCTATGAATGCATAATACATTTTTGTTTGAGAAAGTACATGAACAACTTAGAAATGTTGGATGACAAATTATATATCTTTGACAATTGTGGCTTTACATATACTAGGTACTTGCTCATATCCCATCCCATAAATAGAAATAGTATTATGCCTATAAAGTTTATTATTAGGCTTCTTTGTATTAAAAGTTCTCAAATATAAGAGCACTGGGAGTTAATTTAGTGTTCAGATGAGACCTGTCTTTTCAACAGTGGCAAACCAGAAGCTTAAAAGAAGTCCAGTAAATAGGACAATAGTTACTTCTCACTGTCTTTCATCAGTGACAGGAATGCAAAGAAAAACTGATTAATAGCCAATGAAACTTCAATTAATATGTCTAATCCTCCTTTGAACTTTCTGAGTTAGTGGCCATTACTTTCTTTTCTACAATCTTAAATAGGTGCCCTGGGTGTAGAAATGTTTTCGTTTTGCCGGACTTAAAACTCCTGTCATTCAGTTTCATTCATTCTATTCTTATTAAAATTTTAAAAGATCCAATAGCTGAAGGTCTGTGTAATTTACAATAAAATACATTAAACGATGCAATTTGAATAAAAGCATATACAATGAAATCAGATCATGAGCAAAATGAAAACTCTATCTGAATTATATAGCAGCAAGGTTGTAACTGTATAACTCCCATATTATTTTACATGCCAAACAACTCCAGGTAGTCCTCGACTTAGGACCACAATTGAGCCCAAAATTTCTGTTGTTAAGTGAGACATTTGTTAAGCGAGTTTGCCCCATTTTATGATCTTTCTTGCTACAGTTCTTAAGTGAGTCACTGCAATTGGTAAGTTGTTAACCCAGTTGTTAAGTGAATCTGTTTTCCCCTTTGACTCTGCTTGTCAGAAAGTTACAAAAAATGATCACATGACAGCAATGGTCATAAGTATGAACCAGATGCCTAGCACCTGAATTTTGATCACATGATCATGGAGATGCTGCAAAAGTTGTAGCTGTCAAAAATGGACATAAGTCTTCTTCCAGTGCCATTGTAAATGAACTGTTTCAAGTCGAGGACTACCTGTACACAACATTATTTTTGTAAGAATCAGCTTTTTTAATTGCACAGATTTCTGTATATCTGAGTAACGTTCTGTACTAAAGCTGGGTCTTTTATGATATAAATAGCATTTAAAAAAGCACTATTCACTGAATACTGCAGACTTTGTCTAATGCCAACCTTAGCTATTTTAACATTTGGAGAGGGAAACTGAATTTAATAAAAAAAAACACCCCAGATTCCCTTTCCTTCCAATAGAGAGACGTTCAAAGCTGTAAACAGCACCATCCCTGAGAAATAGTGCTTCACATTTCATTATAAATCCAGTTTCCACCCCAAGCTTATTATTGCCAGAAATGGTAAATAAAATTGTTTCACAGCCAAAATCACATCCTTTCTTGGAAATTAGAATCCAACCGATAACGTTGAATATGTTCCACAGTTGGAAGAAGCAAGATTGGGAATAATTGCTTCCCAAAGCCTATAATTACATTTATACATTGCATTAGGAGCCATGGTGGCGTAGTGGTTAGCATGCAATACTGTAGGCTACTTCCGCTGACTACCAGCTGCCAGCAATTCGGCATTTTGAGTCTCACCAACTCAAAGTTGACAGCCTTCCATTCTTCCGAGGTGAGTAAAGCGAGGACCCAGATTTTTTGGGGGGGGGGCAATATGCTGACTCTGTAAACCGCTTAGAGATGGTTATAAAGCACTGTGAAGTGGTATGTATGTCTATTGCTATTATGGCATGCTTTATTTAACCATAATTGGTTGACTAAGCCACAAATTGGATTCGTTCACACAATACTCTATATACCATTAACCATGCTTTAGTTGGACTGATTCAACGAATAAAACTAAATCCAACATTACGGCCTTAGAAAATAATTGCTAGTTAAAATAGACATTGTAGCACATGCCAATGAACTTATTTCCTTTTGAGTAAATGTGTATGGGATTTTACTGCACAAAAACTAAATTACAACACAACAGTCAATTGCTTCATACGTACAAATGGGATTTAAAACAAAATTCTTTATTGTGGATTGGCTCCGAGTTAGATTTCCACTCACTCTGTTCAATGGATCTGTGTTTTTTCTTTCTTTCCTTGAGTCAAACAGCATGTGATAACAGCTAAGTATAATTATTGCTCAATGGCCTATGTTTTGGGGCAGGAAGAGAAAGTAGAGCTTTTTTGCCTGTAACTTTTTCAAAGAATTGTACCTTTATTAACATTGTTATGAAAGAATGTAGCCACTGCCTTTAAAAAAAATCAGCTGATGGTTTGGAGAAGGTCAAAAGAAGGAAATGCAGTATATCTACCTCTTCAAACACCAATTTCTCTGTATTTGTAAAACAGATTGAAGCAAAGACATTTTTTCTTCTTCTACTCATTCATGACTGATTCTTGGAGACTACCTGGACAGGTTACTGTAGGGTTTTTAGAGGAGATTTTCCATTTCCTCCTTTTTAGGGCTGAGAGAATGTGACCAGCCCAAGGTCACTGGAGTGGCTTTGTGCCAAAGGCAGGACTAGAAGGCCTGTTCTCCCACCAAGTAATCCATTTTAGTCAAATATATTTTCCAGACCCAGCTCACGGTACATATGCATAATGTGAACTCAGTTAATCGTATTAATTGAGTAAACCAGTGTTCAATTGACCAGAGGTAATGATTACAACTTCTGGAGAACCTTTCATATATTCCTAGAATTTCTCACTGGTTGATGTGACTGGACTAGAAAGGAGATTTACCTGTACTCATAAGTAGCTTCACAGAGAGACTTCTGGTGCACTTCTTTAGGGATGTGAAAATGTTCCATTATGGAAAATTGTGACCCTCAAATGGGCTGTATTAATGATTGGATTGCACTTAATTTTTTTTTTTTTTGAATAGTTAACTTCAAGGTCCGGCTTGGTGCTTCCAGGAGCAATGTGAGATCTCATCCGTTTCCTCTTTTTAATTGCCAGTGGGGGTGTGACCTGATTGGGTGGGAGCTTGGCTGCATTCTGATTGGGTGGAGGTGTGTTCTGATTGGTAGGGGGCTTGGCTGTGCTCTGATTGGATGGGAGTTTGGCAGTGCTCTGATTGGTAGGGGGCGTGTTCTGTTTGGGTGGGGGCCTGGTTGTGCTCATGTTAGTCTGAGTTGCAGGGGGATTTGAGCTGGTGAGCTGCTTTACTGTTGTTTGGCTTCGCGTTTGTGGTCGTACCGGAAGCACCAGCCTGAAGATGATGAATGAGACTTCATCGAAACGTCGTGAAGATACTTCCAATTCTACGCGGGAGAAAACCCGAACAACCAAAGACCTACATACAAACACCCGCGAAAACCTCAGAAAACACACACACACATATATATATGCCAGGATTATCAAAAGGTATATGTATCTTTAAAGACTATGTGGAAT
This sequence comes from Rhabdophis nuchalis, assembly GCA_039707465.1. Taxonomy (NCBI): domain Eukaryota; kingdom Metazoa; phylum Chordata; class Lepidosauria; order Squamata; family Natricidae; genus Rhabdophis; species Rhabdophis nuchalis. The sequence continues at coordinate 58,204,002 of CM077643.1, read as the reverse complement.
CTGATTGGCTGTGCTTCCCAGGTCAATCATAAAAGGCAGCTGGAAACAAAGTTCATCCCTTTTGCTTTCCTTTGCTTCCTGATTGCCACTGAGGAAGAAGCTAACAAGCCCTTTTTGAGGGAAATGCCCCATTATCCCCTGTGTGTCTCCTTGGATTTATTTGTTGTGAATGTTGTGAAGTTGTGAATGCCCCAACACTGGAAGTCTTCAAGAAGATGTTGGATAGCCATTTGTCTGAAATGGTGTAGTGCTTCCTGCCTAGGCAGGGTGTTGGACTAGATGACCTCCAAGGTCCCTTCCAACTCTGCTATTGTATTGTATTGTATTGTTGCCTCAAAGTTGTTGTTGGATATTGAATGACAGCTAGTTAAGAAATAAGTTATCTCACTCAAATAAAATATTAGTTTATGTGGCTAAGGGAGGGATAGTCAGCCCATCTCTACTTCTAAAAATATTGGCATCTCATTAGCTTTGATCCCTGGATGGAAATAGCTCAAGTTGCTAGCAATTGTTGTTTTCTTTTTTCCAAAGTCTCTGCAGTAAGTGGAACAAGCCAAGCACATTTGACTTGTGGTGCAGTGCACGGGGAACACCAGGGAACATAATTCAGAGCAGCAGAAATGAAGTCATCATCTCCCTATTGGGAGATTCTTTTTTGCTTTGGCAAGTAGATGAGATGATATTGCTGTGCATGGCAGATGAGCATTAAGAGAGCCAAAGAATGAAAATAATTATGAAACTTAGTCAAGATTTTCCTTTCCCCCTCCTTTTTTGGATGGAATTACTATTTCATGTTAGCAGTTTCAATAGTAACACAATTTGTCCGATTGCTTGTTGCTTTAATTTAAAGTTAGCAGTTTTCAGTCTAGCAGCGGAGATCTTTTCAAAATCACAGTTGAACCTGCCCAATAGAATTATGCTTCAGTGAGCCATGAAAGATCTTCTTTCTATCTATCTATCTATCTATCTATCTATCTATCTATCTATCTATCTATCTATCTATCTATCTATCTATCTATCTATCTATCTATCTATCTATCTATCTATCTATCTATCTATCTATCTATCTATCTATCTATCTATCTATCTATCCTAGGAGCCATCCAGGCAGAAAGCTATTTTTTCTAGGGTGAGCCAAAAGATAGAAAAGGAAAGCAGTTCTGCTCCCTTCCATATTTGGGGAATACCAGGGTGTTGTGACACAATATATACTTATTCCCTTGGCTCAGCTGATCAAGGAGGAGAACCTGTGGCTCAGTGGCAATTACAACTGCCTAATATGTAATACTTCCCAGGTTCAAATCCCAGTAAGGGTATGGCTAGCTGATGAGAGCTAAATAGCTTGAAATAGATCTATACTAGTCTCCCTTTATTTATTTATCAGCACAAACGTAACACACACACACACACACACACAGGTCTTGTTGTGTTTGGGTCTTTTCCCGTGTAAGAATGAGATTGTTTTGGCAATGTTTCGGCGAGGTCTCACTCGCCATCTTCAAGCTGGATTCTGAGCCTGAAGATGGCGAGTGAGACCTCGCCGAAATGTTGTCAAGACAATCTCATTCTTACACGGGAAAAGACCCAAACACAACAAGACCAGCATACCTAAACCCGTGAAAATCTATGAAAACACACACACACACACACAATCATAGAACACAGAGATGGGGGGAAGTCATCATTACCTACTATGAAGGAATAGTTGGTAAAACTGACAGAATTTGCTGAGATGGACAAACGGACTTCTTTGATTAGAGAAAGGACAATATCTTACATTTACCAGTGACTGGAAACTCCTTATAAACTTTTCCCATAAAAATGAAAAAAATGAACTTGTGATTTATGGTTTTGATAATTACACAGGATAATTATAGAAAGAAGAGAGTTATGGTGCAACTTTAGAGAAAGAGGTTAAAATATAATTGTACTTAATTACTGTGAAGAATTATTGGACATTTGTATCTATACTTTAGACCTTTTTATCTTTCTTTATATCTTTCTCCTTTTTTTCTAATCTTTTTTCTTATTGCACTTTTTCTTTTATTTCCCTCTTTCCTTTTCCTTTTATTTATTTTAGTTAGTATTAATTCTTAATATTACTGATAACACTTTCACTGACAATGATATATACAAAAAAGAGTATTGGCCATATTAGCTCCTAGTTTTCTTTTAAAGACATATAATTAGTTGGTCAACACTACATCTAATTTAGATGGGCTAAATGAACTTTTGGCTCATATTGTGACCTAACAACCCAATAAATTTACAGGAGACTAAATGTTTCAATTTGGAATGCATACATATTTGCATTTTATACACATTTGCAGAACTGCTCATTGCTATATTTTCTTATGTATTCATTGATACTTTCATTTTAAAAAATGACTCTTGTATTTTGATCTGAATATATTGAAAGAAAGAAAAAGCAAAGAAAAACAGTTACATTATGAATTATATCAATAATATTTTGAAACAAAAAGAAAGGTAGAAATTCCGATTCAATAGATCTTTTGTGGAAGCTAGAAACTACCTACATTTTAATGTACATTAAATTAGAGTCTAGAATAGCCTTCACTGTTTAGCATCAAAAGCAGAATTGTTATAACACTTAAAAAAAAAACCTTCATTCTGAACAGTTACTTTCAAGCTCTCAAATGTCTTGAATTTGTCATGTACATGGATTCTTTTTCAGGACTAGGACAGCTCCATGCAGAATAACCCACACCAAATAACTATCTTAGTTTGAGCTCTATCTTAGTTTGAGCTCAATATCCAATGTTCACAAGGAAATATTAGAAATGGAATTGTATTGAAAAAATAATTATCTTCAAATATTCAGTTTGCAAATTTCTGGATCCAACCTACATTTAAGTTTCAGGAATATCTCTATGCCCAATCAGCCGAGGCAACCCGGTGGTCAGTTCTTTGAAATTATAGTACCATATATCTCCTAAAGAGACTTAACAAGAAACCACTAATGGGTTGTCCTTATTCTGGAAATAAGTTCCTATTTTGATGACCTTTATAAAGAAAAAGATCAGAACATTTGTATTGTGTTTGGATATCATGATTCACTTACCACTTATTAAATGCTGCCAAATACAAAGAGCAAACTGCTGCTCTTAAATTGTGTTCCAGGTTCATGGATTTGAAATGAATAAAATCATCATGAATGGAAGTTATTGTGAAATAATTTGCTGCATTACGTTCAGCAGGCTATTTCACTCACCCAGATCCACTTTCATTCACGAAGACTAAAGGTGAGATTATTCTTGAGAGCAGCACAACAAGAAGAATGTTCATATGTAAATCAGAGGTGGTATTCAGCTGGTTCTCTCTGGTTCGGATGAACCTGTAATGGCGGGAGGATCCACCCACCTGCCCTGACATAATGCATGAGCACTGTCCATGCGCAGAAGGCAGTGCACATGTGCAGACGTGGTGCGAGCGAAGCTAGTGCGCACATGCTCACATTTGCGAACTGGTATGGAAGGCAAGTGAATCCCATTGCTGACATAAATGAATTCACCATAGGTTCCAACAAAGTTGGAAGGGACCTTGGAGGTCTTCTAGTCCAACCCCTTGCTTAGGCAGGAAACCCTACACCACCAATTATTGCCTTCTTTCTCATTCTGGAAGTAAAGAAAAGGATTTATACAGAGGAGAAAAAACAATTTGGTGGGGATAGATACGAAAATACTTTGCAAGTATCTGAAGTTTCACAGAAAGTCAAGACATGACCTCTCTCATATCAGAGTTCAGAATGCGATATACCGTAACAATCTTAAATTAAAGGAAGGTGGATTTGGACTGAATGTCACAGAAAAATAATTCAACAGAAGAACTACTTGTGGGATTGGGTGGTAACACCTCTTGTTTGGTGGTGTTCAAACAATGGTTGGAGGTGCTGGATTCTTTCACTGATAAGAAGTGAAAGACCCACATGACCCAATTCCACTGTATGATTCTACGTCTATTCCCAAGTCATCAGTCTTGGGATTTTTGCAGGATTGGTCATTTTTTAATGAAATAACCATGTGCCATAGTTCCAAGGGCACTTATGCTACATAAATATTTTATAGAAGGAAGGCACCCTACATATGGAGCTGGCATACAGAGTCAACAAAGCATTTCACTGGCTATTTATCATCCCCCGAATTTCACGCAATATGAATGCTGTGACAGAGCAAAGATGTCAAAACTCTGAAAGGTAAGCTAACAATGACCTCACTGTCCAAGAAAATGAAGTTATTGATGGCAAACCAATATCATATTACATTGTGTGCTTTCTCTTAGGGCCAGGTGGAAATGCAATGGAAACAGTTGTTTCTACTCTCCCTCCCCTGCCATCTCCTCTGCCCTAAATGAGAAGGTGTAATTGTTTCCAAGAGACTTATCTTCTGATTTTCACTGATCACCTGGGAAGACAATAGGCTGATAGATCTAGATGTGCTAATAGATATCTCTTAATTGTTTTACAACAGTGAAGCAAGTTCTTGTCTAGATGTACCCCCAAGATGTTTGTATGACCACAATTCATTTCTGATCTGACTCCACCTTTAAATTTGTGAGTGCCAAAACAGGATCAGAATTTTTTTTAAAAATAATATTTAAAATTCGAGACACAGTGAGGGATGCAGTGGTTCAGTAGCTCAGACACTGAGCTTGTCAATCAGAAAGGTCAGCAGTTCAGCTGTTAGAATCTCTAGCGCCACATAATGGCGCTAGAGATTCTAACTGGCTTGTGCCAGTTTCTGCCAACCTAGCAGTTCAAAAGCATGTAAAAATGCAAGTAGAAAAATAGGAACCTTTGGTGGGAAGGTACTGTAACAGCATTCTGTGCGCCTTCGGTGTTTAGCCATGCCAGCTATATGACCACTGAGACGACTTTGGACAGCCTTGGCTCTTCAGCTTTGAAACGGAGATGAGCACCGCCCCCTAGAGTAGGGAACAACTAGCACATATGTGCCAGGGAAACCTTTACCTTTATGTATTTTTTAATCACTACTATATAAAGATACACATAAAAAGTAATCTTGAATGGGGTGGGAATGTTAATTTTTTTAAAGGTATTAAAACAAGCAATAAAAACCCTTGGTCAAATTTGGGACATGGGTGTTGTCTGGAAACTGCCAACTTCAGCTTCTGTTTCGAATAAGCAATATTCCACAGTCTTTAGCTTTTATAAAAGGAACAGTAGATAAAAATGATCCTAACACAGTAAGAGATCAAAGTAATTCTGAACTGATGGAAAAGATAGAACACACCGGCCAAAGAGTAAGGATTGCTTGAAGTGTGTAGGTGACCCTGCCCTCCTACCTGATGTTGCATTGTACCCCAGTGAGAAAATGATCAGATGTTCACTGTGCCTGTCCACAATTCTCTAAAATTCCTGCTGATAATGAACAATGTCCCTACTTTCCTTTCTTGTATGGGTTTTTCCCCCCGTCTCTAAACCACATTTAGACCAGACTAGCCTTAAAATCTTCAAAGACTTCTTCAGGAAGAGAACTGCGCTTTATAAAGCAGGAAATATGATTAATCTACAGCAATAGCAGCAGCAGTAGCCTAAATATTTAAAAGCATTTAAAGCATAAAATCTTTGTTAAAAGGCCAGGGAGAGCTAAAGGAATTTCCAGTGATGTGTTAAAGACTAAGTGAGCCACTTGGCAGGAGACATTTTCAATTTGGGGAAATGCCTGAAAATAATTGTTGTCGTGGTGGATGCAAATCTTGCATGTATAAATATGGCTACTGCAGCATTAGATGGTATCAAAAAACAAAAGGTGATCATTTAGAAAAATTCTGTATGTATTAATGAGCATTAGATATTCATCGTGATATCTGCTGCACTTGATCTTTGCTAGTTGATTATCACGCACAGTACGTAGATAGGGAACGCAGAAAAAGCAATTCATAAATAATACATCTTGCTGCCCAGAGGAAATCAGCAATAAATAGGACTGTTCCAAGACATTTGTTGCCTGAATGCCTTGGTCATTTTCCTACATAGAGGAATCCCAATATGGATTAGCCTATGGCAGTTCAAATAAACATGGCAAGCCAGCTGGGATGGAATGCAGTGAGGAGGAGGGTTCCCAGAAGGGAGGGAGGGTGCATTCAAGAGGAGTAAGGGATCATTTATGTGTGAGAGAAAGAGAGTAAACACAGCCCCTTCCTAACAGTTCACAGAATATGCTGCAAATGCAGATAATAGAATTCTGTCTGGCAAGATTTTGTCTATAGGTGTAAAGTAATAAAGAACTCAGCATGGAAGAATTGCTATATGTCAGTGATGGCAAAACTATGGCACGGGTGCCACAAGTGGCACGCAGAACCATTTCTTAGGGCACACGAGGTGTTGCCCTGTCAGCTCCAGCGCGCATGTGTGCGCTGGCCAGTTGATTTAGGCCTTCTTTTGAGGCCATTTTTCACCCTCTGGAGGCTTCAGGAAAATTCCTGAAGCCTCTTGAGGTGGGGAAGGAGGCTGTTTTCACCCTCCCCAGGCTCCTAGAAAGCCTCTGGAGCCTGGGGAGGGTGAAAAAAGCATGCCAAAAGCAGGGGGTCACGCACATAGCATTATGGGTGTGGCACATCCATGCACAACCCCCCTGTGCTCCCCTCGCTTTTGGCATGCGAGCCAAAAAAGGTTAGTCAGCACTGTTATATGTCATTCTTGGTTTTGGGCCTGACATCAGCTTAAGGGAATTGCCTCATGTAGTTCATAGGATATACCCAGCTCTGATCTGAAATGGTATGTGGGAGGGAACTTGGGGCAAAGAAATGCTGTCTACGGAACAGTCAAATAACAGAGAGATAGTCTGCAGCAGGATAGTGGGCAGGGAAAGAAGCTCAAAAGGGACCTTTCCTAGTTTCTCAGGCTGTAAATGAGACAGCAGGAGATGTGTATGTTCAGACTTGTAAGATTCTATTAATACAGCCTTACAATAAAATAGAATTATCCCATTTGGTCATGTTTCCTGTCTGGTCTATCTGGGAAGGCTGACATATCCCACCCATTAATAGCTCCTGTTTCATTCTGGGTAATTGCCTGACCTTATTCTTTATCTTACCTAAAAAGATGGAAAATAATTAGATATATTTGCCAGCCTTCTGTTCAAATTACATTAATCCGATTTACAGCCCCTTTGAATGGATGGAAATGAAGAGTGTTTATATCTTGGCCATGCTCTCTTCCTCTTGTAATAGTTCACCATCAGATATCCTTGGAGCTTACATTAGGAAAAAATAATAGTTAGGTCACCTTCTGTTTCTAGGCAGAATTTGTCAATTTCCATTGCTTCCAATGGCAACGGAACGCACAAACCCTTGATCGGTGGGATGGAAGGAGGGAGAGAAAAGAGAAGTATGCATGGAAATTATTTTGAAGGTAACAATGTGTTTTCATATCTTAGCCTGAACAACAGTGTACAGACCTGCTCACAGGCCATTTTAGGCAGAAAAGGTTTTTAAATCCACATTGAATAAGAAAACACATATTAATGATCCTAAACCCAGGATGGTGAACCTATGGCACGCGAGCCACAAGTGGCATGCAGAGCCCTTTCTGCAGGCACGCCAGCCCAGCTCCACTGTGCATTTGTATGTACCTCCTGCTAGCCAGCTGATCTTTGGGTCTCTGCTGTGCGTGTGTGTGTGGGGGGGGGGGCAGGGCGCATGCGGGAATGCGTGTGTGCAATGTGGGGTGCACTCGCATTGCATTTTGGGGCCTCATGCAGCACCCTGGTGCCCAATTAGTCTTAAACTAATAGCTTTATTTCTACTAATGAAACCCAGGGAAGACATTTTGGTAAATTCTCAATTATACACAACTCTCTTCCCCTTATGAAGCATAAAAAAACCCAAGAGATTATTGTCTTAAGAGACTTCCTCAGGAAAGGAAAAAAGAAGAAAAGACCCGTTTCAGAATATACGTCATGAGAATGTTGGAGGATCAGGAAGGGATGCAGGGTAACTAAACAACCAGGGTTTTCTATAAAGCTAAACCACTAACTTAGATGAGTTTACTGATTGTTCCTCTAGCTGTTCTCTGGTAATACACTGAATCCAACTACTTTTCTCTAAAATTTACAGTCCTACATTTTTCATTTTGCTGTGGTATGTTTCATAATAAATTTTTGAAACAGATATTTCTCTTCTTCTTAGCATTTGGGATTGCTGTACTCTTGTAGCTTGCTGCAGATAGCCAATGTAAATTGTTTACTAGCTGCTGGGCTTAAACTGCCTTTGACTTTTCATCTTTTAATTAATTGAAGTGACAATTTCCTCTTTTTGACTTTAGGCTTAAATCTCTGGTTGAGAGGTGGAAAAGGTTGTGGCAGGAGCAATACCAGTGGCCAGAATTCAGCAAAGACCTCAGAATATGACCCTGAAATTGTTCAGTAATATATATATATGTTTTCTGAGGTTTTCGCGGGTGTTTGTATGTAGGTCTTTGGTTGTTCGGGTTTTCTCCCGCGTAGAATTGGAAGATACTTCCAATATACTTCCTATACTATAGGAATATATATCCAGATATATATAGGATATATATTCCTATAGTATACTTCCTATACTATAGGAATATATATCCAGATCCGTACGGTATATATATACCGTACGGATCTGGATGGGAAGTAACGGACTCGGACTCAACCCGACCAAGACCGAGTGGCTGTGGTTTCCGGCTGCCCGATTCAACCAGCTGACTCCATCGCTGGCCATAGGGGGCGAACATCTTGCCCCTGTGGATGGGGTGCGCAACTTGGGTGTCCTCCTGGATGCCCAGCTGTCCATGGAAGATCAAGTGACAGCCGTGGCCAGGAGGGCGTTTTACCAGGTTCGCCTGGTTCGCCAGTTGCGCCCCCTATTGGATCGGGACGCCCTTCGCACAGTCACTCATGCTCTCGTGACATCTCGACTGGACTATTGTAACTCTCTCTACATGGGGCTCCCCTTGAGGTGCACCCGAAGACTTCAGCTGGTCCAGAATGCAGCCGCACGAGCAATAATGGGTACCGCAAGGTATACCCATGTAACACCGCTCTTGCGCGAGCTGCACTGGCTACCTGTCGTCTTTTGGGTGCGCTTCAAGGTGTTAGTTCTCATCTTTAAAGCGCTCCATGGCTCGGGACCTAGCTATCTGCGGGATCGGATTCTGCCCCATACATCTTCCCGGCCCATTCGCTCCCACAGAGAGGGACTTCTCCGGGTGCCGTCCACTAGACTTTGTCAGCGGGCGACGCCCAGGGGAAGGGCCTTCTCTGTGGCGGGCCCAGCCCTCTGGAACGACCTTCCCCCCGACATTAGAACAACTACGGACCTCCGCTCCTTCCGTCAGAAATTAAAAACTCACTTTTTCTGCTTGGCCGGCCTAGGTTAGTCTCTACCTCAGGGGTTAGGGAATGTTAATTTTAAAATGGGGATTTTAGTACAGGGACAGTTTATTTAATTTGTTTTTATTGTATTTATTTATGTATATATTTTATGCTGTTTTAATTTTCCCTGTGCACCGCTCCGAGTCCCCCTGGGGAGAGGACGCGGTGTAGAAAAATAAAATCTATCTATCTATCTATCTATCTATCTATCTATCTATCTATCTATCTATCTATCTATCTATCTATCTATCTATCTATCTATCTATCTATCGATCAGCTCATAAAACTAACACACATATCTAAAATATTATACAACGTAATTCTTGGCTTGCTGTCTGGATGGTCTCTAGCGATGAGCCGATGGGCAGTAAGGGAAACAGTATGTCCCCTGCCTTTAATTGGGGCCTAATAATAACAGGTTGTTGTGAAACAATTACATATATATATGTTTTCGTAGATTTTCACGAGTGTAGGTATGCTGGCATAGCTGGCTTCTGGGATTTTCCCGTGTATAAGGCTTTTCTATGCCTTATACACGGGAAAATCCCCGAAGCCAGCTGTGCCAGCATATATATATATATATATATATTTCAGTACATATACATTGGAATATAAATATGAATGCATGGATAAAAATCTTGCATGATGCCTAGCTTTCTTCCTTTGTTAAATTGGGTTTAGCAACTTCAGAGGAATTAATCTTGGAGATCTCCCTGACCATAAATTTGTGTATGTGACACTTTGTATATGTGCATGTGTTTATGTCAGTCTGTAAGGGCAGGATAAGAAAATTGATATAGGCTGAATAAGTACTGATTAAAATTAATGGCTTATAAAATAAATGATCCCACATATGAATCTCTTGTTACATAAATCAAGAAATATTTCTCTTCCATAGAAATCAGTTTCACATACAGAAATATCTAAGTGTGCACACAACCTGAAGTCCAGCAGAAACTACGGAAAAGGAGGAAAAATACATAGGATAGGAATGAGGGAAAGAAAAAGGTGCAAAGAGAAAAAAGAGAAACTGGGTGAAGATGCAGAAATGGGGTAATTTAGCAGCAAAGGAATAAAGAAAGATAGGTCCTGATTAGGTTTTCAAAAAGGGTTAAAATTCAGCCATCAAAGCAGGCCCTCTATATAAATGACTAATCTTCAAACGCTTCCATGTTTTTCACCAGACATTTTTATTTCATACCCTATTTATTTGCCTCATCAAATTTGGGATCACTGGACACCTCCCTACTCCCTAATTATATATGGCAATAAATGTTTGTCATATTTATTATCAAGTAAATACAGTAAATTGCGCACGCCACAACAAGCTATCCATGGATCTGCACTTCTAAGTTTGACAGCCATTTCTTCTTGTCTGAACTGAGGATATATTGAGAAACAGCCAAAAGAATAAAATGGATTGAAGGTTCCAGTCCAAATTGTAATTCAGCCTTTAAACATTAAGACAAATTAGGCAAACTTAGACAAATCAGTAGGCTCTCAATTTTGTCATTTAAGAGGGGGGGGGGGAGTATTACAAGGTGACAACTCAGAAATTGGTGAAAACATATATTAGAACTTCAGTAGACAGAAAGCAGGGAAGCAATAGAAATGAGAATTACAAACCAGCTAGTCTGACATCAACACCTGGAAAGATTCAGGAATGATGCTGTTTTAAGAACCTTGAAAACAATGCAGTGATTACTAGAAGTATTTGACCGTAGCTTCTCATGACTCTCTGATTAGGAAGCCAGTTATTTTATAGGATGTATGGTAGGCATATTATGTGGATCCGCAGCTGACTTGGAAACCATTTGGTGAGAACTCATCAATAGAACTGAATTAGCCTATCAAGTGAGATGTTCTATCAGTTGAGATGCAGTATTGTCTGGGATGCTACACATCCTCTTCACAATCTATTTTTTTTTGTTATGTTTTGGGAAGAGGCATTGTGGTATTTGAAGCAGAACATCCAGGTCCAGTCAGTTTTGTTCCATGTAGTATCAACCGTGTGAACTCTCAAGTTTCAAGTATGTATTCAAAATGGACAGACTTGCCTTGCCTATCATTTCAAACTTGGCCAAGTCTACTTCAACGTTTTCATAATTAATGACTTCGATGAAGAAATGGAAGAAATGCTTATCAAATCTACAGATGGTGCAGAACTAGGCAAAGAGTTAATATTCCAAAAGGCAGAAATAAAGTTTAAACTAATCTTGACAGTTTAGGGACATGGTTTGAAAAATAACACAATGAAATTAATAGAGACAAATTCAAAGTTAATCACTTAGGGGGAAAATCAATTTGAGAGCTACAGCAGGGGATGCCAGACTAAGTATATGCGAAAAATATATTGTAATTGAAGTGAATATGTATCACTAGCAAGACATTGTTGCTGAAAAGGCAAATGTAATTTTAGATTGCATAAATTATCTAATTTAGGCTGCAGAAAGCCAGATGACCTATGTGCTAGCAAACTGTTGAAGAGTTCTATATTTCTTTGCTGTCAATTAATAGTCATCTAGATTTTTACAGCTTAGTTATGATAGAAAAAATGAATAAAAGAATACTTTCCATATTAATGGGTGAGTTTCATTTCATGCTATATTGTTCAATACGTGCTTGAATACTGCCTCTAGTATTGGATTCTTAACGTTGAGAAAGATTCACAGAAATTAAAAAATAAGCTAAGAAGATCAACCATAAGCAGGGGATTAGAAACCATGTTTTACTGAGAAAACTGGCATGATTAGCTTTCAGAAAATATGACAAAATGAGAATACAATAGACATTTAAAGTGAGTCCCCAAAAGTAGTTAAGGCTCGTTCTCTATGGTACCAGAATGAAGAGGTACAAAATTATGGTTTTAATTGAGAGAAAGGATGACTTCAGTATAATATTAGAAAAAAGTTTCAAGGAATAATAATAATTTGATGGTGAAATTAATTTCAAGGCAGATGGTGAACTTATCTTTACTGAATGCATTCAAAGGTTAGGCGGTTATCTATCAATGCTGTTTTAATTTGAATTTCTGCTTTGTGATGGGAGTTGGGTTCATTGGTCTACACGCCCATGTTTTCAACCTTAAGTCACAGGAAACACTAATTCTGACTAGTGTAATTTCTTCAGGATGCCATGAAGACGTTTTTTCATCTGTATCTGCAGATACTGGAGATTGCAATTTAGACATTCTGCATGTAAAGTATATGTTCAGCCATTCCACTTTAGCCACTCTCCTGAAATTGTGCTGAAAGATGATCCACAATGTTGACTTTGCTCACCTGGTTTGAGATTTCCCATCACCCTTTAGTGGTGTATATATGTGTCACTTATAAATCCCAAGGCAAGTGAATGAAGCAGGAAAAAGAGCTTGAAATACTAGGACACTCCTTTAATCAGAGAAAATTTCCTTGCTAAGTTGATCTGGAATCTTTCAAACACTCTGCTAATTTTTATTAACAAGATACCTGATTTTGCTGAAGAGACTTTCTGGAGGGTTATATATTTAAGAGAGGTAAAAGTGTAGGCCAGAGGAAGATAAATTATTATGAGAAAAAAGTTGTATTGGTTTTTACAAAATTTTAAAAACAGGAAAAAGGTATAAGGTATTAAAGAGATATTTTGAGGACATCTATGTCGGAGGTGTCGGCCCCCTCCGAGGCTTCATACAGAAAAAAAAAAGGTAATATAATAAAATTTTCATTTCCCTACAAAGTGGAAAGCGATACAGATACACATTTTATATTTATGCAATCAATCATTGGTTTCTATAAACATCTAAATAAAGGTTACACTATATAAAGGAAAGTCATTTGTGAGATCTGAGTCTTTTAGCAATTGTATCTTCCTCTCCCTGACCTCCAGTGGGTGGAGCCGTGGCCTCCCCCGTTCCCCCATTTTCATCCTCCAGGATTGGGGAATGTTTTTTAAGAAAGGCTTCCGCCTCTACAATTGTTTTAATTTTTACTCTCCCCCCCCTCCCAGAACACTAACATTCCCTCGGGCATCAGCCACTTGAACCACACCCCCTTTTTATATAATCTTTTTGATAAGAAGGAATATTTCCTTCTTATTTCTCTAATCTTTTTCGGGATCTGTTTCAAGATGGCAATCTCATTCTGTTGATATATCAAGGGACCGTCTCTCTGTGCTCTCAGGATCCCATCCCTTGTTGATCTTCTTACAAATTTAATATGTACGTATCTCTCTGGGTACTTCATTTATTCTGGCATATGCTGAGTTAATTCTATAGATCAGATCGATGTCCCCCCAAATATCTTCTTTGCTCTTTTTGATATAATCTGCTAATATCGTACTCATTAAATCTTTTAAATTCTCAGAGCTTAATTCAGGAACATTTTGAAACCTTAAAAAGTAAGACATCCTTTCAAAATCCATTCTAGACATATGACCAGCTAAATCCACAATTTCTCTTTGGGAATTTTTTATCTCTCCCTTCATCTCAGCCGTCCCCCTCTCCAGTCCATCAATTCTTTGTTTGTTTTCCATTAGTGCTTTCTGTGTCTCCAAAAGTTCCAATTTTGAGCTAACATTGTCTTTCCGGATTTCTTTTACTTCTTTCATGATGTTTTGAAGAGTTTCCTCTATTGCTGATAACTGTGTAGCTTCCACCTCTGTTTCTTTGGATAACATTGAAGTAATCTTAGGTTGGTGTGGCTGCTTTTTTGAAGCCATAATGAAAGTGTTAAGTTCTTGTCACTAATATGGCATCTGTTGGAGAGGTAGTCCATGAGGCGAGGAAAGAGTAAAAGTCAATATCCAAATTCAAAGTTCAATTTACTTACAATCCAGAGAGAGAACAATTTTTAAGAACAGTCAAATAGGGGGGGGGGGGGGAAAGAAGGCACATCTGGGAAAGGTCCTAATAATCAGTTACATTAATCCACTGGTAAAAAATTCAGTCCCGAAGATGAGGGAGTGTCAGCAAATTTCAAAGAGAAGTATTTCTTGCTGAGAACAAAGGAACGCCATCTTCCCCGCCCCTCTGGAAGCCGCGGAGAACTAGTGAAAGTCCATATCAATTGTTGCAAGACAGAGATACAAAGTATCATTAATAATCTTAAAGTGAAAGACTTTCATTTGTTGTTTAAAAATCGGATGTTAATTTCTCCACCTCCCCAAGCCTGGGGAACATTTCAAAATGCCGCTTTTTTTTCCTTTCCGAGGAGGGGTTTTAAAAACTCCCTCCTCCTTCTTCTTTTAAAGTGAAAGTTGAAAGCATTAATTTGGAATCACTCACAATCCACTCTGTAGCAATGAGCCTCGGTGTTGCCTTCAGCCCCGGCTTTCAGCCCGTCTTTAATTGCAGCAGCTGTTCTGGCTCTCCATCGGCGAAGGGGACGAAAGAGGAACTCCCCCCCCACGACTCGTTCTCCGGTGCCTAGGATGAGGCGGGAGCCACCCCTCCGACCGCCGTCAGGGTGGGGGGACTCACCGTGAGCCATCCGTGCAGTGGGGGCTCTTTAGCAACAGCCCCCTGCCCCCGAAGGCGCCGCCGGAGCAACCAAGCGGCGGACGAGTCTGAGACCCGACCGTCGCCTCCGGCTAACCGGAAGGAAGTCCCAGAGGAAGATAAATTATTGTTCTGACTAGAAAATGCAGTAGGATAGCTGCCAAATTAAATGATGACTAAGGGAATCTAAAACTGGACACTTAAGGAAGACTTGAATTGTCATATTTCAGCCTCTTGAGCTTCTGTAGCATGTGTTTCAATTCAAATTAAGTTTGACAGGCTACAAAATCTTGGATGACAGGGAGGGGGAGCTTGGATAACTGGTTTAATGGACAATGCTTAGAAAGAGAAGAAGTCTTCTACCTTGACTCTGGGAAGCAAGTTGACTCCGGTTTATTGATGATACCCAATTAGATATCTCTATGTTGACCAAGTGATGTCGTCAAGCTGGTTTTGCAATGTCTGGAAGATGTAGGGGCTAAGATGGGGAGGATCAGAGACAATTTCAACCCTAACAAGACTGAGTGGCTGATATTTGGAGGATTTCCTAGATCTGTGATTTTAATAAGCTTGCTTCTGAATGGGATGGCATTTCCTAGACAGAGCTGGTGGGCAATTATAGACTATTTCTATTGGGTCCTGCTTGAAGAGCACTTGTAACTAAGAGATCTACTTTGTGTACCAACTATACCTCTTTTTATATTAGAAGGCCGTATTCACTGCCAATAGGTGACAATTAGTCACCTATTGTCATCGCTGCAATGGCTTTTACATGGGACTGTCTTAAAAGCTACTTGGAAAACATCATAATTTACTGAAATACATGCTCAGGGCATTGGGAATTCCAATGCCCATTATTGGAAGACAGATACAAAACTGACTATATCAGATTGGGAATTTAAACTTAGTGTCAGGTCTGCTTCTAACGATAACCAAGAAAGAAACCCCTCAACTCCATTTTGGATGGAATTAAAAGTACTTTTACTGGTTATGAAAAGAATAGCATAGATGCTAAGCAAGGTCTGAAGCGTTTAAGCGCGAAAGCATACATATCAATATATGTCCAACCCCCTTTTCCCAATAACCCCCACCCCATTGTCCAATACGCAAACTCCTCAGGTGTCATGTGGGTTGCATCTCCAAGGAGCATCATCAGGATGTCATGCAAGACCGTTGACTTTGACCACCGCATGGCCCCAGCCACTGGTATGCGAAGTAGATGGCGATAATGTACTCCTTTCTGCAAATCACTCTCCTGCACCATGTAATCCCAATATCCTAATAGCAAAACCCCTCCCTCTCTGTTTCACATGGCAGCCGAAGCAAACAGAAAAGCGGAGGCTGACACTTGGAGACTCTGAAGCAATGGCAAAACTATCAGCACATGCCCACAACAGAAGTTTAACCAAATTTAAGCAAGGATGTTTCTATATACACAGCATATCATGTAGAAAGCGAAATATAAACACTATATAGTTTTAAGAGTCTAAATATTTATAAACACTGTAAATTGATCAGAAACAACTCCTTTTTTTTCCTTTTCACTTTTTTCTCTTATATTTATAACTAACAATGAAGAGATGAATTTAATATTATGTATTAGTCTCAAATACTGGAACCTTTCTCATAAAATAACTCAGTGCTTTTTCTAATTTATCACTGCCATATTTAGCATTAACTGTACAAATTAGGTAACCCTATATTCATTACATTTTAGAAATCACATTTAATACTGATGTATACTTTCCCCCTTTTTCTTTAAAGGTTTAATTTACCGTATTTATCAGCGTATAACACGCACAGGCGTATAACACGCACCTTCATTTTAAGAGGGAAATTTCAGGGGAAAAAATTTAAATTTCAAATAAAGAACTTTGAAGCAAAATAAGGGTAGCTCAGAACTTTTTTTTATTAATATTATTACCACTTATAAGGTAAATAATGTAAAAGGAAAATGTGGTGAAACTCACTTAACGACGGCCTTGGTTAGCAACCAAACTTTTAGGCTCAATTGTGGTCATAAGTTCTTTCTTTCTCTCTCTCTCTTTCCTCCTTCCCCCCTCTCTCCATTTCTCTTTCTTTCTCTCTTTTTCTCTTTCTTTCTCTCTCTTTCTCTTTATCTCCCTTCGTCTCTCTCTTTCTGTCTGTCTCTCTCTCCTTCCTCTGCCCATCTCTCTCACTCTGTGTTTGTTTGTCTGTCTGTCTGTCTCTCACTCACTTAATCAGTCTCTATCTATCTGTCTCTCCCTCCCTCTCTGTGTGTGTGTCACTCACTCTGATTCTCTCCCTCCCTCTCTCTGTCTCTGTATGTCTGTCTCTTCCTCTTTCCCCCTGTCTGTCTCCGATTCATTCTCTATCTGTGTCTCTCTCCGTCTCTCTCCCTCCCTCTCTTTCTCTCTGTCTCTGTCTGTCTCTGTCTTTCCCTCCCTTCCCCTCTGTCTCTCTCTGTGTATGTCAGTCACTCCCTCTCTTCCCTTTCCCCCCGCCCCAATCCGGGAAGCAGCAGAAGGGTCGGCATGCCAGAGGTTACGGACGCCTCCTCCCACAGCGGGCCAGGTCGCCCGGCAGGGGCGTCAGGCAGAGAAGCCGCGCGCATCTCCGCCGGCTCCCTCCGACAGGGAGGAGAAACGTGTGCCGTGGTGGCTGTCAGAGGGAGCCGGTGGAGATGCGCGGGGCTTCCCTGCCCGATGCCCCTGCCGGGCGCAAGGCTCTGGGCTAGCAGCTAGCCCAGAGCCTTGCGCCCGGCAGGGGCATCGGGCAGGGAAGCCGCGCGCATCTCCACCGGCTCCCTCCGACAGGGAGGAGAAACGTGTGCCGTGGTGGCTGTCAGAGGGAGCCGGTGGAGATGCGCGCGGCTTCCCTGCCCGATGCCCCCTCTTTGGCCCTTCCCCCCGCCCGTTCGCTCGCTCCAGGGGGCTGTGGCTCCGGCGCAGCCACAGCCCCGGGCATTCCCCTCGCCCGTTCGCTCGCTCCAGGGGGCTGTGGCTCCGGCGCAGCCACAGCCCCGGGCATTCCCCTCGCCCGTTCGCTCGCTCCAGAGGGCTGTGGCTCCGGCGCAGCCACAACCCCGGGCATTCCCCTCGCCCGTTCGCTCGCTCCAGAGGGCTGTGGCTCCGGCGCAGCCACAGCCCCGGGCATTCCCCTCGCCCGTTCGCTCGCTCCAGGGGGCTGTGGCTCCGGCGCAGCCACAGCCCCGGGCATTCCGCCCGCCCGTTCGCTCGCTCGAAGGGGCTGTGGCTGCGCCGGAGCCATCCGGGAGCCGCGCGTACATGCCGGGCCCTCTGCTGCCGACCACTGTAAAAACATGGCTTCGGCGTATAACACGCATACATCATTTGCCCCCTATTTTCAGGGGGGAAAAGTGCATGTTATACGCCGATAAATACGGTATCTAATTTATCACAGTGTTAACAATTTGTAGTTGTATAAATAGTACTGTACCTAGTTATCATCGGTATTCTATAATGTATTCTTTACATTTTATAATGCAATAAAATAATTAATAATTAAAAGATTACTTGGAAAGCTGTAGCTGGTCCAGAATATAGTAATGAGATAGTTAAGGGTGTGGCTCTGTACGCCTAAGTAAAACCTCTACTTCAATAGCTGCACTGGCTTGCAGTTTAGCAATAGCAATAGCACTTTGACTTATATACCGTTTCACAGTGCTTTACAGCCCCCTCTAAGCAGTTTACAGAGTCAGCATATTTCTCCCAACAATCTGGGTCCTCACTTTACCGACCTTGGAAGGATGGAAGGCTGAGTCAACCTTGAGCCTGGTAAGATTCGATCTGCCAAACTTCTGGCAGCCAGTGATCAGCAGAAGTAGCCTGCAGTACTGCACTCTAACCACTGTGCCACCGGGGCTCAGTTTCCTTCCTGGTTCAATTCAAGGTGATTGCTTATAAAGGCCAGCATGGCAGAGGGCTGGTTTATTTATGGGATCACCTTTCTCCAAGCATTTCTGCTCCCCTCACAAGAGATATAGTTGGCCTCTTTATTACACAATGCCATCTAATGAGGCCTCAAGAAGATGCAAAGACATTTGCCCTATGGAATGCTATTCTCCTTTAGATTCACTCCCTGGTAATCTTTAGGGCTTGAAGAGCTGGCTCCATCTCTACGCAGCCCTGTTGGCTGAGCCAGTTTTGGTGTTCCTGGCTGTATATTACTGAATCACTCCATGCTAAGCCCAGCTTGCATTCTTCTATTCTAAAGTATGCCTCCAAAGAGCTGTAGAAGCCTCCCACTAAAAATAAGAGGTACATTTACAGCTTTCAAGAATCCTAATGACTATTATGAAGATAAATGGAGAAATCACCTGAAAAAGGTTCAGTTCACAAAAGGGAAAGGCATTCTAGAATTGGTCATTTTAGAATCAGCCATAATTCTTATTTCTTTTCACAGAAGCGTAACTATTGAAAGTAGAGCTTCACAGTAAGTATAATTCAAGTTTCAAAAAAAGCCATCAACTAGCTTCACAGTAGAATGGCTAAATTCCAGTAACCATTATATTAAGAGATTCTTGTTCAATGTTACAAGTGTTCTCTGCACTCAAAAATCTTACGTGAAGTGCACCATTACAAGGTTCAGACATAGGATTTGTGGCCAGCAAAAAGTTGCAGACCCAATTCTGAAGTCATTACAGAACCTTTATGGGAAAAAAAAAAACAATTTTTATTGCCATCCTTTAGTTGTAAGAATAGTTAGACCAGGGATGTCCAAACTTGGGAACTTTAAGACTTGTGGACTTCAACTCCCAGAATTCCCCAGCCAGCTATGCTGGCTGGGGAATTGGGAGTTGAAGTCCACAAGTCTTAAAGTTCCCAAGTTTGGACATCCCTGAGTTAGACTATATGTCCATGAAACTGATGGTGCAGGTAAACAAACTAGGCTTATTTTCACATTTTCTCCTTTATCAAAGCATCAAGAAAATGACTGGCAAGGGAGATAGGGAATGAAAAAAGAAAAGCAATAACAGAAAGTTATAAAAGAAACATTAACTTGATAAAATATCACTCTTTAATTACCTGTCCCAGAGGCTAGGTGAAGATTTTGCGAGCCTGCCCTGGAGTATTCTAGGCTGCCATAGGCAAGTAGGCACCCAGGAATTTCGTACCCTGCAGCATGAATAAAGGATAAACCATGGCTAGGAATTCGTCAAAACAACATCTCTGTGATAACCTAACAGAAATCCTGCAAACAAGCAGCTAATGTATGTAAACATGCTGCATGTCTTGAGCTAGTTAAAATTAGGTCCCTGAAAAATATTCAGTGTATGATGGACACTTGAACAAATCTCTTCAAACAACTACGCTTCATAGATCAACAAGCAGACAACTGGAAAGAAATTAAAAGAAGCACGAAACTGAGAACTAATGGATTATCACCTTTTAACTGAAGATCTTCCCACAAAAGTGGATTCTACCATCAATCTAGCTAGTTAATTCTGTTGTCAAACAATGCCTCTGATGTTTTCTCTTATTGTTCATCTGAAACTAGTAGCATTCTGCTACAAGCCAAGAGTTCATCAAAAATGTCCTCTTGCTGCACAGCGTGTGCCCAATTTTCTGTTCTTTGTTGCTATTTTATCAACTTTTAAGGCCCCTCAGTCATTCTGATTTGAGTGGCCTTGCAAACTCAATGAATTAAAATGAAATTGAATATATGCTTTGATGTCATGCTGCAAGCTTTATTCCTTTTATACCTTTGTATCATTTGGTCTTCTGCAGATACTCATGGCTAACATTAACAGCACTGCACGTCTATATCTGCTCACTAGGCCAACTAAGTATTTGTCCTCTTCTATGTGACAGTTCACTCAATTTATCTACATCTGCCTTCCCCAGCTTTGCACTTTCAGAAAGTGTTTGATTAAAATGCCCAGAATCTATCAACTTTTCCACTGCAGCTGGAAAGCATCAGATTGCAGAAGAGTGTATATCATACAGTACTGAACACCTGATATGGGTCTTTAAATATCAGTGAAGAGATGATGACTAAGCAGATAAGAAATATAATAGTTTGAATCCACTCTTAAGACATGTTGCACGTGAAATTAAAATATATCAATTTGTCTAAAGAGTTTGTCATTAAGGGAGGTCTTAAGAAGGAGAGGATTGCCTTAAAATCGCAACTTGGACATTCTAAAGGTATTATCATTTTTACACCAAGTGTTTATGTTTACCCCCCCCCCCCCCAAGAGATCAAGCAACTTAATTGGATTCTGTGCATCAATAGGTTAATGTGGGAAAGGAAATGACATTTGGGTTCCTTTTGCTTCCCTTCGCAATTGTAACCATTTGTAAGGAGAGCTTCAACAGAGGCAAGAGTGGATCAAGACCACTGCTCCAAAGAAAGGATGAGGGCATCTTAGTTTAAACTGGATCTGGACTTAGGTTCTGGATCTCATAAATTGGGCACATCTGGCAGCAGAAGCAAAGACATGTGAAGAATGGAAATTTGTTGGACTGCCACTAAACTTGAAGAAGCAAATATACAGACCATGATTAACACACAGCTAAAGCAGATTGAGTGCTTGACAAAAGAACAACAGGTAAGCAGGATAAGCAACAGGAACTGCCACAAAATAAGGCACAGCTGTGCAGCACTAGTTTGCAGTAATTTTAATTTTAACTACCTATTTTGTGCAATTTCGTGTATTTCTGCTAAAATAAGCAGATGGCTTTAAAAAAACCCACAAAGAATATCTAGCACTCATGATGTTCCCTGGTTTGAGAAATGAAATGCCTGCAAGAAGACAACCAAGCTCACTGAGCATCAAAGACCCCTCAAAAGAATATCTGCACAGCAATAGGAAAATAGAGCCCAATATTTTTTTAGTGATCAATATATACTATTTTTTTTATGTTTGACTTTTATATCTTTCTTCATGGCTCTGTAGCCCTTCCCATACCCCCAATATTGTGCATGATACATAAAACAAATACCTTTCTATTACCACATGCCAGAATAAACTTGCCAGCACTGTCTTACAACAGAGGTAAAAACCACTGGAATATTTTCCAGGCACAATAAGGTCTGTATAATTACAAATCACACTACCAATGTTTACTGAAATAAAGCGATATTTCCTCATGTTCATATCTAAGTATGGCTTTGCTATAATGGCCTATAATTGGGTACTGGGTTGGCTTAAGACAGTGATGGCGAACCTATGGCACGGCTGCCACAGGTGGTACGCGGAAACATTTCTTAGGGCATGCGAGGCATTGCCCTATCAGCTCCAGTGCGCTTGTGTGAACTGGCCAGCTGATTTAGGCCTTATTTTGAAGCCATTTTTCGCACTCTGGAGGCTTCAGGGAAGTTTCTGAAGCCTCTGGAGGTGGAGAAGGGAGGCTGTTTTCACCCTCCCCAGGCTCCTAGAAAGCCTCTGGAGCCTGGGGAGGGTGAAAAAAGCACGCCAAAAGCAGGGGCTCACGCACATGGCATTATGGGTGTGGCACACCCATGCACGACCGCCCTGCGCTCCCCCCGCTTTTGGCACACAAGCCAAAAAGGTTAGGCATCACTGGCTTAAGACATTTTGTTGCCGGAAGTGAAAATCAAGATGATGTCTTCCCTTAATTCCATTTACATATTAAACTGAAAGTTAAACCTCCGTAAGACTGTGAGTTTTGCTCCAGCAACGGAAGAAACAGATTAGGTGATTTTGGATAGGTGCTTAAATCTCACTGCTGCTGCCATCTTGTAGCATCTGCTGCCCAAGATTTATGTTGTGAAATGGTAGGGCTAGAATTGGCTCCTGCCTTTGGAGGTCAATCAACCTTACTTCAGGCTCTACTGGCAAGTAAAGACCAAAATAGAAGGATATTCCATACAGGGAGAGGAAATCAATTACAATGTGAATAAGGATGGGCATGCTTTAATTAATACACAGGTAGGCAGAACTGAAAAAAATGTTTTTAAACAGAATATTAGTTAGTTTACCTTATTGTCATTGCACCCCGTAAAATGAAATTAAATGCTATCTTCAGTGTACATCATACATAAGAAAACTATAAAAATAAGACAAAAGCACATGCCCTTCACATTCTATACCCGTGAAGGTGAACCTATGGCAGGTGTGCCACAGGTGGCATGTGGAGCCATTTTTGAAGGCATGTGAGGGATTTCCAGAGTGTAAGCTGATTTTTGGCCTTGATTTTTGGCCATTTTTTGCCCTCTGAGGCTTCACTGAAATCTCCAGAGAGCAAAAAACAGCCCAACACACAAACTAGAAGTCCGTTCCTGAACTTCCCGTTTGCACATTGGGTGGCTTTTCGCCCTGTCCAGGCTTCAGGAGGCTTCCCTGAAGCCTGGGCAAGGCAAAACAGCCTGTCCAATGGACCCCAACGGAAGAGGCTTCAGTGAGGTCTGCGCGCATGCACGGGTGTGTGTGCATACATGCACAGGGTGGAGGACATTGCATTATAGGTGTGGCCACATGCACGACCCCCACCTCAACAAAAAGGTTAGCAATCACTGTTCTATACAATTGAATTGAAAACTCCTGATACTGCATTAACATTACTCTACACAGTAAAATTCAATATAGTTACTGCCCTGGATAGAAGCTATTTTTCAGTCTATTTGCCCTTGTTTTTATTGTCCTATACTGTCTGCCAGATAGTAATAGTTAAAAAAAAGAGTGCTCAGGATGAGATGGATCTTTAAGGTGTCTGGAGGCCGTACGGGGCTGGATGGGTAGCAACAAACTCAGGCTCAACCCGTCCAAGACCAAGTGGCTGTGATTCCCGGCACCCCGGTACAGCCAGGTAAGTCCAACACTGGCCATTGGGGGCGTACAACTAGCCCCCGTGGAGAGGGCGCGCAACTTGGGTGTCCTCCTGGATTCCCGGCTGACCATGGAGGACCATGTGTCGGCCGTGGCCAGGGAGGTGTTCTATCAGGTACGCCTGATACGCCAGTTGCGCCCCTTACTGGACCGGCGAGCCCTTCGCACAGTCACTCAGGCATTGGTGACATCCCAGCTGGACTACTGCAACGCTCTCTACATGGGGCTCCCCTTGAGGTGCACTCGAAGGTTGCAGTTGGTCCAGAATGCGGCCGCGCGGGTAATTATGGGTGCCTCAAGGCAATCCCACATAACACCTCTCCTGCGCGAGCTGCACTGGCTACCTATGGCCTTTTGGGTGCGCTTCAAGGTGCTGACGACCATCTTTAGATCGCTCCATGGCTCGGGGCCTAGCTATATTCGCGACCGCCTCCTGCCCCATACATCCCTTCGACCGATCCGCTCCCACAGAGAGGGCCTTCTCAGGGTACCGTCGGCCGGGCAATGCCGGTTGGCGGTGCCCAGGAGAAGAACCTTCTCTGTGGCAGGCCCTGCCCTCTGGAACGACCTACCCCCCGCTCTACGCACCATCGTGGACCTCCTTTTCCGCCAACATCTTAAAACCCATTTATTTCAACAAGCCGGCCTAGCATAACCCCCGTTCTGACTTTTTAATAGGGATAATTTTATAGGGATAATTTTTAAATGTTAGAGTTTTATTAATTTTAGCACAGGGAATATTTAATTAGTTTTTAACAATTTTGGATTTTTGTATTTTTTGTATGATTTTAATGATGCCTGTGCGCCGCCCTGGGTCCTTTTTTAGGAGAAGGGCGGGGCATAAATTTAATAAAATAAAATAAAATAAGAATGTTTTGAACTTTCTTAAGGCAGCAGGCGCTATAAAGCTCTTTCAAGGACAGGAGAGGGCAACCAATCATCCTCTGGGCAATGACGTTAACCCTCTGGAGATCTGTCCTATCTGCCACTGGGCAATTAGCAAACCATCCACAGGTGCAGTAAGTTAAAATACTCTTTATTTTAGTCGGTAGAAGGTCACCAGTAATTTTTCATTCAGTTGTTGTTTCCTGAGAAGTCTCAGGTAGTATAATTTCTGCTGGGCCTTTTGAACAGTCCTACAATGTGAATGTCCCAGGTCATGTCCTCTTTTAAACTTAAAACTGGCCACTTGCTCCACATGGTCTTCATTGATAACCAAGGGCTGGAGATCTATTCCTTCTGTAGTCCATCATAAATGCCTTGGTCTTATTGGTGTTAAGAACCAAGTTATTGTCTCAACCTCACGAAAGCAACTGGTCCACCTCATCTCGATAGGCAGACTCATCAATCCCTCCCTCCAGATGAGTCCCAGCACTTATATGTTTCTTTATGATGACCTGAGTGCCTTGTTAAACAGGTTGCACAGGTGCTGACCATGATGATCATTACGAAGCAGGGTCTCCAACCCCCAGGCTGCAGCCCATTACCAGGCCATTCCAGAAGTGGGTCGTGTGAGCAGTAGGCTGGTGTGTACATGCCTGCAGCTCTACCTGTACAAGTGCTGGGCTGGAACATACACAGCTCTACTTGCATGAGCAGTGGGCTGGCCTGCACATGCAGCTTGATTTACACAAGAAGGCACATGCATGCACCAACCCACCATTTGCACTCCCCCCTCCCAGCCCATCAAGTCATAAAGGTTGGGGACTACTGTTATAAAGGATTATTCTGTAAGTACCGTATTTATTCGAGTATAACGCGCAAAATTTTCTACCAAAAAAAGAAATCAAAGTTTTGGTGCGCGTTATAAACTATGAATTGTGAGTTCGCACTGCGCCTTTTCCGGGCTGCAGCCGCTCACTGTACGCGAGGGCGAAGAAAAAAAACACGTTTTTTTAATACCGATTTTTAATCGAAAATTAGGGGTGCGCGTTATACACAGGATCTTATTTTCTTTTGACTCCCGAAATAAGTGCTTGGCTTTATTTTTGGGAACGTCTTATTATTTTTGAGGTGCAGGAGGCGGCGAGTGTGGTCACCTCAGAGCTGCTTCTGTGTTGCAATATTTTTGGGGAGGTCTTCTTTTCAGGAAAGGGCTTATTTTAGTGCATGTACTCAAAAGCCCAATTGGATTTATTATCTGGGGAGGTTTTATTTTGGGGGAAAGGATATTTTTGGGCTTTCTATTTCTGAACATGGAGTCCCAGATAGAGAAAACTAGGCTGAAGAGACCATGTTTCAACAGCAGGTTTTATTTTTATTTCATACCTAACCCTATTATTTCCCTACCATCTGTAATATAACAAATAGTCGTTGCTATGCTAACAGACCAGCACAAGATATAATGAAATAATACTGTTCTTTACATATAACTTGATTCTCTTTTAAGTTGATTCTTTTATTTCTATGCTACACTATCAGTATACTATAGAATAAAAATCTGCTAGTCCATAATTAATCCCTGCTTCTTAACTGCATGTCATGCATTCACATTTTGCCCTTTTTTTGCATTTGGGTGGTTTCAAAATTATTGCAGACAATTAAGATACCCAGGTTTCGCCCACTGACTTCAATGAGAAAAATTGACTTGATTCTTTGAGGGCACGGGAATTTTTAATTTTGCAATAGAAGTCCGTAACTTATGCACATTTAAAGATACCCAAATTGGCCCTTATGCCTAACCAGCATCTCCTAAAAGGTATACAAATAATTGAAAAAAATGCCAGCTGTACCATAAAGGCGAGAAGAATCAGAATAAGCAAGAGGACTGATGAACTATTCTGATTAAATATTGCCCCTTATCTATACACGGATGACATCAACACATGGACAAAAAGTTTAGGGCAGCATCCCCAGCCTTTCTGGCTTGGGGGGAGGGGAAGAAGGAATGGTTTTATTTGAGTGGCAAGAATTTGTATATGCAGCTCCATTTACATGAGCTGTGGGTGCGCACGTCTACCACTCACACTAATTGACCTTCATGGGCAAGCATAACTCTCCACTGCTTGTGCAAGTGGAGTTGAGCAAGCACCTCCTACTTCCAAATGGGCCCCACAGCCTAGTTCCAAATGGGCCACAGCCTGGTAGTGAGCCAGGGCGCGGGAATTGGGGATCCTGGGGTTAGGGTTTGCTTCACAACATGCTGACTACCAACTTGTCAATTTTGGAACATACCCACATGTGATAACACTGTTGAGGATTTTCCTGCGACATACTTGCTTACTCTTGACATAATAAATTAAAAAATATGAATCATATCCTGCTGTCAGACTCAATGACATTTTTTAAAGTCTTCAAAATCCCCAATTAAATGTTTAACATAAATTTAAGCCCTGATTTTGATTGATAACTAGTATTATTCCTGCGTTCCTTCTTCATATGCTTTATGACATACATTGCTAGCCAGACTCATATAACTTCTCCTAAGGCCTAACTGAAGAAACGTTGAGAAATGCACTGAGATGTAATAAATGTGGCAAAACTCAGCTTAGGAAAAAAAATGTTTAAAAAAATCTCTCCAAAGGGATTTAATAACTTCCTGTCAGAGATAATCAGTGTTCACTATGGCTACATTAATCCAATTCAGAAATGTAAGGTTGAGAGATAATGAGCAATTATATGACTTATTTATTTGCCTCATATATTAGAAATATGAAAACGAAGCTAGTGACATTCCAAAATTACTGTGGAACCCTTTTTATCTTTGATAAAAGGAGGAAAGATTCTGACACATCCCAGTATTAATTCTTATCTGATGAAAGTGTTTTCATTGAAAAACCAACAGGAAATGTAGCTATACTTTGATGAGCCCATTATTTTGCCTTTGTAAACGTAGACAATGATTCAAAATATGCATCTATTCTTTTTAAAAAGATTGTTTTTATTACTTTGTCTGGTGAGCTTTCCTGCCAGGAACAACAAAAAATGCTTTATTTCTATAGATAGCTCTGCCAAATGCTGAATATTCTATATTAAAGAAAAGAAATAAGGAAGCTTTTTATTGTGTTGTGGTTGATAATGTAATTGATTTTGCTTTTTATTTTCATATTTCATTACCGACTCAGTATAATTTAAAAATATATACTGTGGTGCAGATTAGAATTTTCTCAGTGCTTGGTAAAAGTAAAGGAAGTTTGAGGGCTGCATGAACCCTTGGCATTCCCTCAGTTGTGCTAAAGATACAGATCAGGCCTTAGGCCAGTGATGGCGAACCTAGGGCACCCATGGCACAGGTGACACGCGGAGCCATTTGGCAGGGCCCGCGAGGCATTGCCCTGCCAGCTGTTTTTAAAGCCATTTTTTGCCCTCGCCAGGCTTTATAGGAACTTGGGGAGGGCAAAAACAGCCTCCCCCGCCCCCCCTGGAGGCTTCAAGAGCTTCCCTGAAGGCTCCGGAGGACTAAAAATGACGCTACGAGCAAACCAGAAGTCACTGGGGGGCGCATGCATTGCATTATGGGTGTGGCATGCTGGCACACGACCCCCTCTGTGCTCCCCCCCTTATGGCACGTTAGCCTAAAAAGGTTTGCCATCGCTGCCTTAGGCCATAACAGTCCCCCCCTCCCCCTTCTTATCTGGCTAGAAAGGCTACAAGAAATTGCAGAACCATTGTCTTATATCTGGGCTGAAAGGACTTCCGTTACCAATCTCTATCTTACAAAGTCAAAAGAACAGGCCTGGGAAGGGGTTGGAACAGAGGTGGGTTCCTACCAGTTTGGACTGGTTCGGCTGAATAGGTAGTAACTCAGCCAGACACGTGACTGAACCGGTTCTATTCTCCACGGCACCATCTTGATTTTATGTTCTGTGCATACGCAGAACAATCTTCATTGAAAAAAATGTATCCCCCTCCTTTTTTTTAATGTTGTGCGCATGCACCGACCTTTTAAGGTGCAAATGTACCCTTAAGCAAGCATGCACGCCGGCAGGAACCCATTCCTGGGTTGGAACCTAACAATAACAAGCTTGTCCCAAAGGTGCTTTTTCAAAAGGTAGCTGAACTTTTTTGTTTTTCCTTGAAGACATTTTGCTTCTCATCCATGAAGCTTCTTCAGTTCTGACTGAATGATGGGGAACAGAAGGATTTATATTCCTTGCAGTCATCTGGCTGTTAGCATTCTCTCTGAAGTTGTTGAGGTGACTTGGGGGTTTATCTGTGCCATTGGGCATCTAAATTTATTTATTTATTTTATTTTATTAAATTTATACCCCGCCCTTCTCCTTGTTAGGACCCAGGGCGGCGCACAGGCATTATTTAAGAACACAAAATACAATGAATATCTATTAAAATGTATTAAATTAATAAACCCGTGCTAAAACCCAATATTAAAACCCTTGCCAATTATAAATTATTTTCTTAAAAAGTCAGAAATGGGGGCTATCCTAGGCCGGCTTGTTGGAATAAATACGTCTTAAGACGTTGGCGGAAGAGGCGGAGGTCCGAGATAGTACGGAGGTCGGGGGGTAGGTCGTTCCAGAGGGCCGGGCCCGCCACAGAGAAGGCCCTTCCCCTGGGTGTCGCCAACCGGCATTGCCCCGTCGACGGCACCCGAAGAAGACCCTCTCTGTGGGAGCGGATCGGACGAAGGGATGTATGGGGCAGGAGGCGGTCTCGTATATAGCTAGGCCCCGAGCCATGGAGCGATTTAAAGATGGTCATCAGCACCTTGAAGCGCACTCGAAAGGCCACAGGCAGCCAGTGCAGCTCGCGCAGGAGAGGTGTTACGTGGGTTTGCCTTGTGGCACCCATAATCACCCGCGCGGCCGCATTCTGTACTAACTGTAGCCTTCGAGTGCACCTCAAGGGGAGCCCCATGTAGAGAGCGTTACAGTAATCCAGCCGGGATGTCACAAGCGCTTGAGTGACTGTGCGAAGGGCTCCCCGGTCCAGTAAGGGGCGCAACTGGCGTATCAGGCGTACCTGATAGAATGCCCCCCTGGCCACGGCCGCCACATGGTCCTCCATGGACAGCCGGGAATCCAGGAGGACACCCAAGTTGCGCGCCCTCTCCACGGGGGCCAGTTGTTCGCCCCCAATGGCCAGAGTTGGAATCATCTAAATCAGAGTGCAAATGGGTGCTGGAAGAACTGTGTTCAGGTAAACCCTGTGGACACAGAAGTGGCCTCAACGACTCTCAGAGAGTGGTAACGACCAGATGACTACAAGGAATATAAATTCTTCCCTTCTCCACCATTCAGTCAAAGTTGAAGAAGCTTCTTGGATGAGAAGCAAAATATTTTCAAAGAAAAACAAAAAAGTCCAGTTGCCTTTTGAAAAAGCACCTTTGGAATAACCAGGACCTGGTAACTCTGGGCAGCTTGCTTGCTACCAACAATCCTACAGTGTTCATTCAAGCAAACCAAGCAGGGAAGATCTTTAGTACACGTCTCAAGGTTTCCAGGTTGGTTAGCATTGGCAGGTACAATGGGACAGTCTGCAGCATGTGCACTATAAAACCTCCCACTCTAGTGCTTCTGTCATGCACTGAATCCCTTACAGACTGGGGAGAGAGGAACATTCACCACACCTCAATCCCAAAGTGCACCTTGATTGCTTTGTAAACATGAATGGGGCGATGTCAAGAGTTTGTTGCAGAAATCACTTCCAGAAAGCACACACAGGTAACTGATTCAGCAGGATTCTTTAACTTCTTTATATACATAACACCACATGAATAAATGTATAATACCAATAACTGGTTCTTCCAACGTGGCAGAGAATTACAGGCAGAGGAGAGAAGCAGTTTCAGTTCAGCAGTCTAGTTTCAGTTTCTATTCAGTAGAGCAGACAACGCCAGACTAGTTTCTGTTTCCTTTTGCACAGACTGAGAGCTACAGAGGCAAGCCATGGCCAGGCTCCGGGTGGCTGGCATGGCTCTCAGTTACCAAATAGTTCCCATTGGCTGACCCAATTGTCATGCCTATACATTGGCTGACCTTGTTACCATGCCCTATTCCAGCCAGTTCCCAATGGCTGACTTGTTGTTATATCCTATTCCAGTTCATGAATATTCTGACAGATGGCCTCTTCAGCAAAGAAAATCAAGTTGCCTCCCATGGCCTAAATTACTCCAACAACAACAAAATATAATAGTTAGGGCAACAAACTAGAAACAAGGAGACTCTTATATTTTAGTCCCTAGATGGTGACCTTGAGCCAATCACTTGCTCTCAGCCCTAACAAGTAGGCAATGACAAACCACTTCTGAAATCTTGCAAAGAAAACATCAGGGTCTTGTCCAAGCAGTCACCAAAAGTCAACACTGACTTGAAGGCACACACACAGAAAATAATAAAAACAAATTAACCACAATCTTCCTGCAGTTCTGGAAGATGAGAAGAAATTGAAGCAATCTAAGGCACCATTAAACATGCTTTAATCTCACTCAAAAATGCTAATTCATCTAATGTTTTATTAGTTTAAAATATTATTTTCACAAATCCAAACAGAGATGAAAATATTCATCAGCAAAAAAAAAGCTTCTAATTATGACAACCAAGTTTTATCACTTATACTAATAAGAATTATAACAGTGAGCACATCAACAATTAATTAATATTTGAATCTTGCTTTCAGTGTTCAAAAGCTTTCACATGCATAATCTTATAAGAAAATCAGTAATCCTTTATCCCATAATGAAGCTGGCAATAGGTGGTGGGACAGATACTGAGACATAGCAGCTTGCTAATGAGAATGCATGGAATACTTTGTCGAAAGAGCTGTTAAGATCAAGATACATTAAATCTATAATTCTCCCATAATTTAATAAGGTAGCTAATTCAATTAAAAATGAGATAAATTTAGGTGGCAAGCTATCCTGATGCCTGACAGATGAATGTACTGTTTTCAAGGTGTTTACAAACAGATTGTTTTTCAATCTATTCTAGAATCTTCCTGGGTATTAATGAGAGATTATTCAGATTTGTAGCTCCCTAAATCCTTTTTTTTTTTTTGCTTAATTTTGGAGATGAGACATAGGGCAAATGTCTCATCTCCGAAAATAAAAATGTCTCATCTCCAATCACCTGACTTTTATTCATTATCCAGGGTTTCTAGAAGATAAAGGATTGAGATTTGGCCAATCCATCCGTAAGATCTTTCCGTACCCCATGAGGCATTATCTGGCCCTGGAGATTTAAACTTATTTAATTTCAGTAAGTATTCCTTAACAATATATTGAATATTAAGCTCAGGATAAGGAGAGCAGTGGCTCACAGTTAGGAGGCTGGATTAGCAAGAATTCAAATCCGGCATTCAAAGCCTGGTGCCATGGTATGTTGGGGTGAGCTCCCATCATTTGCTTCAGCTCCTGCTCACCTAGCAGTTCAAAAACATGCAAACCTGAGTAGATAAATAGATACCATTTTGGTGGCCTAATTAACAGGGTCATGAAAGGAGCCTCCAACTGGGTGTACCATGGGCAATGGTGATGTCACCAGCTAATCCTTTCACCATGGAAACACCTCAGATATAGACTAGAAAAATGCAGATGAACCACAGGTGGCAGTACACAGAGGTATGAAAATAATATACAGTAGATATTTTGAATTTTGTTAACCTTTTGTTAAGTGCTTCCGACCTGGAAATAGCAGTAGCTCAAGATAGTGCTCTAGTCCCACCTGGTCCTCACAATTGCTCAGAAGTTTTAATGAAGACTCAGTCAATTAGGTATTAAGCAAATATAATGTTCCTTTATTGCCTTTTAGCATTTTTTCATATTCTTTGAGAAACTGGCACATCTATTTTTTTACTGCCTTTTATTTTGAACATATCTGAAAAGTATCTTTTCATTCACTGATCCCAACTTATTCAAAATTTTATGTTTTCTGACGTCGTCTTTGCAGTTATGGGTTACCTTATGTACTCTTCCTTTATCTTTTTGTTTTCTATTTGCAGCCTTTATTACTTTTAGTGTGCAATTTGTACAATCACATTGGACTCTTTTTTTTTTATATATTGAAAAAGTTTTATTGGTTTTTACAATTTTCCAAAGGGGGTAGGGAATACAGAAACATTTTAAGAACTTTCGCGTCGGAATCATTGGCCCTTCCAGGGCTTCATAATAAAATATTGAAAAAACATTTTTCCAAAAATACTACAAGGTGAAAATAAGTACAGGTTTCCTAAATTCTCAATTCTATGCTAGCAGTCGTGTGCAAACATCCAGATATAAAGGTTATACAATATTAATGATAATTTAAAAAAAAGCAAAGTTATTTTTTCGATCTAAGTTTCTTGGCAATTGTATCTTCTTTTTCTCCTCCCTGGCCCCCAG
The DNA here is from genome assembly GCA_039707465.1 of Rhabdophis nuchalis. Classification (NCBI taxonomy): domain Eukaryota; kingdom Metazoa; phylum Chordata; class Lepidosauria; order Squamata; family Natricidae; genus Rhabdophis; species Rhabdophis nuchalis. Next base: position 58,171,078 of record CM077643.1, on the reverse strand, counting down.
CGGGCGGGGCCGTGGCCCCCTCCGTCCCTCCTGGATCTTCCCCCAGGATAGAGGAATGTTTTTAAAGAAAGGCTTCCGCCTCAACAACTGTTTTAATCCTTACTCTTCCTTCATCCCAGAACACCAACATCCCTTCCGGCATCGCCCACTTAAACCAGATCCCGTGGTCAAACAATTTTTTAGATAAGAAGGAATACTTCCTCCTCATCTCTCTAATCTTTTTTGGGATCTGCTTCAAGATGGCGACTTCCTTTTGTTGGTAAATTAACGGCCCCCCTCTCTGCGCCTTCAAAATTCCCTCTCTGGTTGACCTTCTGACAAATTTAATATGTATCTCTCTGGGTACTTCATTTATCCTGGCATATGTCAAATTTATTCTGTAGACTAGGTCAATGTCCCCCCTGATCTCATCTTTAGGTTTATGCAAATAGTCTGCTAAAATTGTACTCATGAGCTCAGGAAGACATTCACCAGATTCCTCAGAAATATTCTGAAATCTTAAAAAATATGACATCCTTTCAAAATCCATCCTAGACATATGACCAGACAAATCTGCAATTTCAGTGTTGACATTTTTAATCACATTGGACTCTTGTAGCTTTCTTTACTTTACTTCACTGGAATTCTTTATGACTGTACTTTTAGTATCTCCCAACATTACAAATTCCTTTTCCTAACTGCTTCTACCGCCATGGAGGTTTATTTACAAACCACTTGTAGCTAATTTGATCCTACGTACCAAACATAGGAAAATCAGCATTTGCCTCTTAGACAGTCAGGGTTACACAATTTTAAAGCAATTAACATTTCTGCTGTTAAAGAGTTTTTGGAAATACACTAGTTGTAAAAAATCTCTAAAATAATTTAGGGCTCATTTAGAAAAGAGCATTAATATCTCAGGGTTGATGATGTTACTTAATTTGGCGATTAAATGTCTGCAACAAAACAACCAAGCTCAGAGAACACCAAGGACCTCACAATATTAGAGCTATCAGATATGGACTGCAAAAATACAGAGGAACCACAGTGTCTGCACAGAGATATAAAATAATACTTTACAGTAGGCATTTCAAATTTTTTTGCTCAAATTGACTAGCCTAATAAATAGCTAACATGAGACCCCTTTGTCTTCCTAAGGCAGACAAAATTTCTAGAAAACATTCCCTCCCTGATCCCATTGTTATCTTATGTAAACATAAGATACTTCACCTGCTTCCTACACCAATGTCTCTTTAAGTATCCCAACTAGCAAAAGGTGTGGTTATACACCAATCGGGCTGCCCGATTCAACCAGCTGACTCCATCGCTGGCCATAGGGGGCGAACATCTTGCCCCTGTGGATGGGGTGCGCAACTTGGGTGTCCTCCTGGATGCCCGGCTGTCCATGGAAGATCAAGTGACAGCCGTGGCCAGGAGGGCGTTTTACCAGGTTCGCCTGGTTCGCCAGTTGCGCCCCCTATTGGATCGGGACGCCCTTCGCACAGTCACTCATGCGCTCGTGACATCCCGACTGGACTATTGTAACTCTCTCTACATGGGGCTCCCCTTGAGGTGCACCCGAAGACTTCAGCTGGTCCAGAATGCAGCCGCGCGAGCAATAATGGGTACCGCAAGGTATACCCATGTAACACCGCTCTTGCGCGAGCTGCACTGGCTACCTGTCGTCTTTCGGGTGCGCTTCAAGGTGTTAGTCCTCATCTTTAAAGCGCTCCATGGCTCGGGACCTAGCTATCTGCGGGATCGGATTCTGCCTCATACATCTTCCCGGCCCATTCGCTCCCACAGAGAGGGACTTCTCCGGGTGCCGTCCACTAGACTTTGTCAGCGGGCGACGCCCAGGGGAAGGGCCTTCTCTGTGGCGGGCCCAGCCCTCTGGAACGACCTTCCCCCCGACATTAGAACAACTACGGACCTCCGCTCCTTCCGTCAGAAATTAAAAACTCACTTTTTCTGCTTGGCCGGCCTAGGTTAGTCTCTACCTCAGGGGTTAGGGAATGTTAATTTTAAAATGGGGATTTTAGTACAGGGACAGTTGATTTAATTTGTTTTTATTGTATTTATTTATGTATATATTTTATGCTGTTTTAATTTTCCCTGTGCACCGCTCCGAGTCCCCCTGGGGAGAGGCCGCGGTATAGAAAAATAAAATCTATTCTATTCTATTCTATTCTAATCAGCTGTGAATTTAACCATTAGACAACAATCAAAAGTGTGTGTGTGTGTGTGTGGGGGGGTGTTATGGCTGACATCACATGAATAAACAGGAAAGCTTGTTGATGGGTTTTATAATAAAGTAAGTGCAGTACTTAGGTATTATTATAGCTCAGTCTACATAACTTGATATATTCCAAATATGTTGCTCTTCTACATGCATATCATATAGATTTACATTTCAACAGACGTCAGTAATACTTTACAGCAGGGGTCTCCAACCTTTGCAACTTTAAGTCTGAAGGACTTCAGCTCCCAGAATTCTCCAGCCAGCTTTGCTGGCTGGAGAATTCTGGGAGCTGAAGTCCTTCAGACTTAAAGTTGCAAAGGTTGGAGACCCCTGCTTTACAGGCATTCAACACTCTCTTTTCTATGTCAGATGCTTAATTTTCAATGTTAATAGATAATTTGTTCTACAATATCCTACCCCAAACACATGAGTTGAAATTATGTGCAGTGATTACTAATTATTCCTTTTGCAATTACTGTACCTGCAACATTTTCTGGAATGCAGGTAGATAACAATACAAAGTTGATGGTTGAGATCCAATATTTAGGAGCTGCCAATTTGTTCCTGGGGAATAAATGTATTTTGGCATGGACTGCCTACTCTCCTCTAGATAATATATTGCAAGTGAAAAAAAAATTGAACTATGTCAAGGACATTCTGATTGATTGTGACCAACAATCGAAGACCCAAGCAAATAAATTAATACAATGATCCCAAATGGAAAGATTATTTGGTCAAAACAGGGGTGTCATAAGAACATAAGAACATAAGAATAGCCTTGCTGGAACAGGCCACAGCCCATCTGGTCCAGCATTCTGTCTCACACAGTGGCTCACAATTTGCTTCAATTTGTCAAACTCACATTCAATGTGTCAAACTCACATCATCATGGCATCATCACATGACATATCGCGACTTTCCCCCTTCACTAAGCTGGGTGTGGGCGTGGTCAGTGCATGATGCATCCGGCCCACGGGCTGCGAGTTTGACATCCCTGGGTCAGAACACAGCACTGTCTTATTCTTGATAGCAATAATGGCTTGTGACAAAATTAAATGGAATATATCAGTACATCAAAATACATTCTGCAGATAAATCTGATGAAGGCTTTAGAATGTAAATATTACTAACCAATGTTCACAATTATTGTTTTAATTAATAAAAATATAGATATTTAAAAATGTACCAGGTGTGAGCAATCACTGTATAATTACTCCATTCCAATATGCCTGAATTACCTTTGCTCTCATTCTTTAAACTATTATCAAACATGTCTCAGTTTCAAAAAAATTTTTTAAAAAAAATCTGTATACCCAGATGAGACATAATGCCACCTGGGTGGCTCTCATCATGCATTCATTGATTCTTTCTTTTCAAGCTTATAGAAAGCTCTGCAGTACGAAGGAAAGTCTCAATGCATTTAAAATTTGGAGGGCAGAGAAGCTTTAGTCTGTATCTGTAAAAAAACACCTTAAAATGACTGCCTTAATGTGAAACTCACATCTAAATGTATGTAACTGTCACACAGGGATGGGCCATCTTTTCTCATGTGCTACGAAGTCTCTTTGAAAATGGGAACAATTAAGAGCTGGTTCACTGCAATCTGAAGAAAAGTTGACAGTTCTGAAGTTTAGGATTGCATGAAAAGGAAACAATGGCTTATCCATTTACCGAAGGCAAGATATTTCAAACTGGCTTCTGCATGGGCTATTATGAAGCTGAGATCACCTTACTTGGCATGATGGATTATCTTTGCATAGGGTTCAATACAGGAAAATTGCATTTTTGAATGTATTGTTTCTCTTTGGCCCTTCAGCAACTTTCTATGTCAAGTGTGCTCTCCTTCTGGACTGTGTGAATGATTCAGTTATCCCTATGTCAGATTGATATCTGAAGGTGCCAGCTGGAGACAGCTGGTTCTGGAATTGGGAGCTATTACACAGTGTTATATAGCATCCCTTAGGCTCCATTCTATCTCCTAGTTTTCAGTATCTAAATGAAATACCGGGGGATATTACTGGGAAATGTAAAGCTATATATGCTATCAATAGACTGATGACTTCCAAATCTGTAATATCTGCAGGTAATGGTGTGCCTGCCTGCAGTTGGTAATGAATAAATTAAAACTGAACAGAGGCGAGGTAGATATGCCTCAACATTCAGGTTACGATTCTAGAGAGTGATAGATTTCCCTGTTCTGAATAAGATTATACTTTCTTAAAAATAACAAACATTGTTAAAGCACAACCCTGTTTATGATAGACAAATATCAGGAGTATGGTAGCACCTTTTTGAGTAATCTGATGAAATGAGCTGTAGTGCACACACACACACACACAAACTCTGAAGTTTAATTTTGTTGATTAACCTGTTAAAGTGTATACATACACATATAGCAATAGCACTTAGTCATCGCTTCATAATGCTTTTACAGCCCTCTCTAAGTGGTTTACAGAGTCAGCCTACTGCCCGCAACATTCTGGGTCCTCTTTTTACCACCTCAAAAGGATGGAAGGCTGAGTCTGGTGGGATTTCTGACTGCCAAATTGCAGGCAGCCAGCAGGCAGCAGAAGTAGTCTGCAGTACTGCACTCTAACCACTGCACCACCAAGGCTCTTGTATGCATGTTTGTGTGTTTTGTGTGTGTGTATTAGATGTTTCACAGGTCAACTGGTTACAAACAGATACAGAAGCTTATAAATATTAGACCTATTCATAAGAGAAGAAAGCTATCATTGTTGTATCATATTTGTCAGACATCAAGCTAGAAAACAGGAGATTATGAGTTCTTGTCAGCCTGGAAGTCAGCAGGATAACAATAGCCAATCATTTTCTCTTAGCCCTCAAAAGGAAGGAATGGCAAACCACTTCTGAAAAATCTTGCCAAGAAAACTGCAGGGACTTGTTCAGTTAGTCACTGGGAATTGGACAACATTGAACAAAAAAAAACAATTAAGTGGAAGAAGGGAGTATATCCCTTTCTCCATGCACATTAATTCATTTATAGCATGCACAATTAGAGCTTTATTATAATGGGTAATTGCTAAGGGCAAAGAAATATAGAAAAATATTTGTCTATTCCTTGCATGAAATAAATTTGCTATTGTAGATTTCTTTGTTTTCAGATGGCTTCCACACTTAATATCACAACCCACCAATATAATACATCTTCTCCAGAATAATCCTCTGACCCTATAGAATGGACTTTGGTATAGTGCAAAGATTTGGGGTTGGGTTGGGGTAAGAGTATGCAATGGATGAAAAAGGACCTTTGCCTAATTTCTATTTCTATTAGAGTGGTCACTTACTTTACACCCACAAAAAAAGATAAAAGAAATTACTAATCTGCACAATATTTGCACGTTATGGAAGAATTCCAATTTGGAAATAATTGCCATAATAGAAATTCCATGCAGCTCACTGGAGTGGGGAAAATTGGGACTTGGGTGGTCACGTGGTTGCTGTTTTATAACTGCTAACTGCCATATGGCAACGCTGAGGTTTCTCTTCTCCATTCTTGCAATTTTGTATAGAAAACAGACCTCAGATGCTTTCAAAGAGAGAACTATCCACTAAAGTAGGAATCACAGTGCATCCTTTTGATATGATCATCTTCAATCACCGCCCAAATCATCTTGACAAACAAAATGGAGGACGAAACAAAAAAATGGTAACAAAATGTATTTTTCCTTTATCTCTTAATATTGGCTTATGGTTCTTTCTTACATATATTTTTTAAAAGGCAGCCAATGTGCTGCAAAATTCTTCCTCGGGTGGTATCAGGTTGCTTTTTGTAGTTTAGCATATGTTTTCCTCCCAGAGAGCTTGATGGGAATGAAAAATGTAACCCCATAGGATTCAGACCAGACTGATGCATTGTTCTGATTGTGTAAACCAGGGGTCTGCAAAGTTGGCTCTTTTAAGATTGGTGAACTTCAACTCCCAGAATTCCCCAGCCAGCCAAGCTGGCTGGGGAATTCTGGGAGTTGAAGTCCACCAGTCTTAAAAGAGCCAACTTTGCAGACCCCTGGTGTAAACAATGAGCAGATGACTTTACTTCTTTGGTGAAAAATTATGCAGTGAAATTAACCATCCCCTGTTCATTCAGATCTGACAAATTAAATGGATGAACATTCAATTCCTAAACATACAAAGCATTGCAGAGTAATGCTGATAGATGTAGAAAAGACTGACCTGAAACAAAAGGTTTCAGTGTGGAATTCTCATTCTTCCAGCCATGCCATGCCATTGACACTCTCATTCTATTGCCCCTTCCTCAGCTCGTTTTGGTTCTCTAAATAGGCACATGCTGGAAAAGCAGAAAAATTATCCCTGCTATCTATAAATAGGCCTGGGAGAGCACCAATGGAAATCTTAAGAGAATTACTTCCAGTCAATGTGGCCAATACTCAGTGGATACACATACGTCAATTCATTAAGATTACATGCTTACACACACACACACACACACACACACACACACACACACACACACACACACACACCTACATTTAAAATCTGTGAAAACAGAAGCAGAAAATACCTTGCTGTATGGGGCAGAAGCATGAAGTTAATGTAAACAGTTAAAATTGGAGAGGTTGGACTAGACCAGGGGTCTGCAAAGTCGGCTCTTTTAAGACTGGTGGACTTCAACTCCCAGAGTTCCCCAGCCAGCATAGCGGGCTGGGGAATTCTGGGAGTTGAAGTCCACCAGTCTTAAAAGAGCCGACTTTGCAGACCCCTGGACTAGACGAACACCAAGGTCTCTTCCAACTTTGTTATTCTGCTAATTGGTTCTACCTTTTAAATGGGAAGAATCATTAAGAAGAGTGCATCAATCAAATAAAATTAAAACATCAATAAAATATAGGATATCAGAGGAGACGTTTCCTTCTGTGCTTTAGCGAAATAACCAGCAGCTCTTGGTTTTTATGAGTGAAAAGCAACTCAATGCAAAGGCCAAAGGTCTTTGTCTAGTGTCTCCACTTCATTGACTTTATCTATGTTGAATTTAGTGCTGAAATTTCACCAGGCTCAAATTATCATATTTTTGGATGTATTCTGGATCTCTCATAAGTCTGTAATGCTGGGAAGATGGAACAAAAGAGAAGAACAGAGGAATCAGCTTCAAGGAGGATTGATTTAATTACAATGGCATTATTAGAAGGTCTGAAGGCTGCAGATAGAGCATTCTGGGGAAGATTTATCTGAGTGAGCAGGCACTCACTTGATGGGCCAAAATCCACCCATCTTTCCCTTGACAAATTAATACAGATTGTATGAATATACTGTGGAAAAGTTAGTGCCTCTTCAATGAGTAAGAATTAAACTAAAAGGTTCATCAGGGAGAAGGAAAAAGAGAAAGGAACAAATGTATAGGCTTTTATTAAATGTAGCTCCAACAGCACCCACACTTATGTAAGATCATTGCAAAACATCATCAATCATCTTTTGTTAGCAGACCATGATAAAGCTCCATGCTGATGCTAATCCAAGGTTGCATGGTATTCGGCTGATAGCTCTTAGCTTTTTCATTGTTTCCTAATAGCTGGCAGACATACATAGCACTTGAGGGAAATTGTCCTCTGCTTCTGACAAGACAGATATAATATCTACGCTCATCTAACGTGCCCCTTAAGTGTATTAGAAACATGTAAAAACTAGAGAATAGGCTCTGAATGCAGATGAATAACAGAAATGGTATCATTTGCCACAGGACCATTCAACGCAATGCTGAAGTTACAAAAAATGCAAGTAATACTGGATCTCTACTTTATTGATATAATATTCTATAGTTGCAGAAAGCCTGACGATTTCCCCCTTCCCTACCTTTTATACCAAAGGAAGTCAAAGTGGGGTCACTTTAAATTTCTTTCCAATGCATTGTTCTCTTCCCAGGCTTAATTCAGTTTTGCTAATGGTTTCCGCATACCTTCTTCAAGGTTATTCCTGTAGTTCTCTACAAATGATACAGTAATGAAATCCACATTGCTTACCTGCATACAGATAGGGGATCAGTATCTGTTTTTCTAGTAAAACTCATCTGGTACCTTTCTAAAACAGTGCTTGGGAAAATGTAAAATGTTGTCTTATATCTCGCACAACATTGGACCTAATGGACCTTTTAGTTTAGTATTGACACCAGCTTCTCCAGCCTGGTGTTCTCCAGCTGTCTTGAAACTCACAGAATTCACAGCTTGGAGACAACTGGAATTGCCCTGTTGGGAAAGGTCTGTCTATGGCAGGGATGTCCAAACTTGGGAACTTTAAGACTTGTGGACTTCAACTCCCAGAATTCCCCAGCCAGTCTTAAAGTTCCCAAGTTTGGACATCCCTGGTCTATGGTGATTGGATGCAGCACTCTTGGATTTCAGAGAAGGATCTGTCCATCTCTACAAGGAAATGTTGGAGATGAAATCTTGATTATGGTGCTCTTCCCCCACCCCCCAAAAAGCTTTCTCATCCCATTCTGTCCCTCTTCTAATTCAGCTTCTAGGAAATGAACTCCTTTAGTGATCAACTTCAAATAAGAATGACTTTTAAATCAAGTCAGAAGCTGTTTGATGCAACTATATGTCTTCTTCCCTGCACCAATATTTAGGAAAGCATCTTCTCCTGGGCATGAAATAAACTTGGCAATTTCCACATGAGCGGGGTCAAAGACGGGCACTCCAATTCATAACATTACTCAGCACCACCCAGAGATTGTTTATACCACAGCTCCCACTTCTGACTCTTAAATGAGAGTGGTGTTTTTGTGGCATTTAAGCCGGCAGAGTCTGTTCCTTCTTTCTCATTACTATTGCATCAGGTTCTTATTTGTCATACACAGTTCAGTTAATTGACCCTTAGACTCACTGAAAAGATTGAACTTGGACTTTCATTGGCATGGGGAAAATATTCTTGACATTGCACATAGCTCATTGACAATTATAAAACAAACATAAAACAATTCTTAGACAACAGCAATAGCAACTTAGACTTATATACCGCTTCATAATGCTTTTACAGCAGTGGTGGGATTCAAATATTTTTGCTACCGGTTCTGTGGGCGTGGCTTGGTGGGCGTGGCATGGCAAGGGAAGGATACTGTAAAATCCCCGTTCGCTCCCCATTCCAGGGGAAGGTTACTGCAAAATTTCCATTCCCTCTCGATCATTTGGGACTTGAGAGACAGAGAATAGATGGGGGTGGGGCCAGTCAGAGGAGCTATTTACTGGTTCTCCAAACAACTCAAAATTTCCACTACCGGTTCTCTAGAATTGGTCACAACCTGCTGAATACCATCTCTGTTTTACAGCTCTCTCTAAGTGGTTTACAGAGTCAGCATACTGCCCCCAACAATCTGGGTCCTCATTTTACCCACCTCAGAAGGATGGAAAGCTGAGTCAACCTTGAGCCGGTGAGATCTTAACTGCCAAACTGCAACTATCAGTCAGCTGAAGTAGCCTGTAGTGCTGCACTCTAACCACTGCACCACCTCGTATAACACATAGCAATGAGAATCATTCTCCATTTTCTCCTTCAAGATGATGAGTGCAAAATATTTTAGGCTGCTCAAGTAAATTTTCTTTGATAAATTAAAAACTGGGAATATACACTATGTTTTATTAGGCCTTTAAACTTTTAAACCATTGAATTTTAGATTCGTTATATGTTGTAATGAAATATCTGATTGTATTATTTGATGAATATTGGAAAATCATTTTTTTTGTTCTTCCCTTATCATTGCTGAAAATCAATTAAACAATAGAAATGTAGTATATTACAGTAATATTCTTTATCAGGCTGTCAGAACTTAAGAAGAAATATTTACGGAGTTTTTTCAATGGTGAATAGGCTATTTTTACAAGAATTAAAATGTTATATTTGCTACCATGCAGATTATTTAAGGTCCCATTTCAATCATTTATAGGCATGAAGACTTTTAAATGTGTTCCTCTTTTTTTTTTCTCCCCTAGAACTTTTATTTTATTTAAAAAACCAACCAAAGATAAGAAGCATCCCTTCTAAACCAGTTTTCTATGCTCAAGTGGTTTCCTATTCAAATCATTACTTGGCTTGACAGTGCTTTTCAGAAATTCCTTTTCAAAGAATTGACTAGGGCTCCTTCTGCAGAATGATAGCTGTTGCTCAACAGGACAAGTTTAATTTAACAACACTTCAAACAACAAGGGATTTCTTGCTTCTCACCTGCTTTTTTTTAAAACGTTGGTGCGAATAAGTGACAAACAATTGTTCAACATACTTTGCAAAGCTTTATATACAATACCTCAGGTGTGCAACTAATTATTTCTCTAAGTCTTGAAAATTAAAGTAGTTAATTTATTTATTTTATTTTATTTTATTAGATTTATATCCCGCCCTTCTCCAAAGAGGACCCAGGGCAGCGCGCAGGAATCTAAAATACATACAAAAACAAATATAAAATTTAAAAACTTATTAAATACCCATCCTGCGCTAAAACCAAATTAAAATCCCCTAAAATAGAAGCTATCTAAAATAGTCACAGCAGAGGTTACACTAGGCCGGCTTGATGAAAGAAATGTGTCTTTAGACACTGGCGGAAGAGGCGGAGGTCTGAGATGGTGCGAAGTTCTGGGGGTAGGTCGTTCCAAAGGGCAGGGCCCGCCACAGAGAAGGCCCTTCCCCTGGGTGTCGCCAGTCGGCATTGTCCGGCCGACGGCACCCTGAGAAGGCCCTCCCTGTGGGAGCGGATCGGTCGAGAGGTCTAACAGGACTAGGATAGAGGAATATCCTCTATCCCGCGCCCTCCAGAGATCATCAACCAACGCGACCAATGCCGTCTCGGTGCTGTGACCGGGTCGGAAGCCGGACTGGCGCAGGTCTAGATAATAATATAATGTACTTCACTACAGATATGTTCCTCTGTGAGCTGAATTTGATGACAATCTCTTTTTATACATACATAGAGTGGCACATTTTCTGTAGTCCATGCAGTTGTGCAGTTTTCAATTCAAACTCAACATTCACAGATCAATTCATCCCTACTAAAAAGACTCTGTATTTAAAATTTCCAAGTGTACCTGGATTGCTGAGTTCATGAAAGAGACTGGAAATTTATCCTATAATCCAGTGGCATGGAACATCACCTTCAAGCAACTGTTAAAACGTAGGTAAACAATCTATGGACTATGAATTACATTAACCCTTCAGCTCAATTTTTGTGCTGCTCAGAACCTTTCAAAATAATAACCCTCATCCATTTACATTCTGCCTTTCCTCCAGCAGCTCAGGACAACGTTTAGCCTAAGATCTCTCACTCTCTCTGGCAAATGTCACTTGTCAGTTACCAGACACAATACTTGACCTGACAGATCAATGGTCCAAATCAATGAAAAGCAATTTAATCTGACAACAGGGGCTTTAGCTTAATTAGAATGAAAAAGAAGAGATATAGATGTAGATATATGGTTTTGTGAATGAAAACGCATGGTTGCAATAAAAAAGCAAAAAGTAAACGACTCACTGTAACATATTTTAAGTAATCACAAAGTTGATCTCTATCCAAGGGGAAAAAAATCAGTTACTTTATAAAACAATAAATTGACACAAAGCATGTATCTCTCCCCCCAAGAATTATGCAGGAACATGTGAACTCATACAAGTTTTTGGGAAAGAGGGAAAGTGAAAGTGAGTAGATTATTTGGATAAAATTCCATGAAATGCAATTCATTCCAAAATTATAAAAACAAGTATGTGGCTGACTTCTGAACTATATTAAGTTTTAAAACAATAGTGTCAACTATTGTTTTTAAAATAATAATGTCAGCTTCTTACACTGGAATAATTAGTAAAATGATTTAACCAGTGGTGGAATTCAGCCAATTCGCGCCACGTCGGGAGAATCGGTTGTTAACTTTCTGAGCAGTTTGGTGAACTGGTTGTTGGAAGAAATCATTAGGACAGAGAAAAGGTTGTTAAATTATTTGAATCCCACCACTGTATTTAACTCCAGATGCTCATTACCTGATCTTTATTTATGTTCTTGTCTCTAAACGTGGAAGTTTTTTAAATGGGCTGTGTGTATTAAAGATAGATGGAGCTGCACTAAAGAAACCAGCAAGGACAAGCTTAGATAGTGTTATAAAGTTTTTAAAACAAGAAAAGGCTAGAACAGTGTCAATTTCATACAGAGGCATTGAAGAGGCATTAATTCAAGCTGAATTAACTGAATTTGCAAGAAAATGGTTATAATTTGAAGAATGAGGGAGAAATGACTTTTCAGGGCTTAATCAGAATTTCTGTCTCATCTCTCCATGGAAGACTATAGTGTTCTTGTCTCTTTCTCCCTCTTGCTAGTTCTCCTTCATCATCTTCTGATTATATATGTCTTGAAAATAACCAGCCACCCAAGGTTAGAAACATGATACTCAACAAAAGGGGCCCTTGGTTTATGGCTGTTATATTCACCTTCATACTTAAATCCTGACTACAATCTGTATGGGTAGGGGCGAAGTCCATATTGACTGATGGATTGATTGGCCTTGTTTGCCCATCTCAACTTGCCCCAAATATTACGTATTAATCATACGGAATGTGCAGGGCAAGGAAAAATGTATGCATCGTTGAAGCACATGGTAAATACAGCACTGAGAACCATTTTCCTTAAATCCAATGCTCACATTATTCTTCTCTCCTTCCTTAAACCCAATCACTGCAACATAATCTGAACAGCCGAAGGAGCTGGACAGAGGCAGGGGAATTAAAGAAAAGGCTTCCAAGGTGCACATTTAGATTTTAAGTTCTTTGGGATAGTTCCTATAATGCCACACACACTTATAATGCTGGAATACTTTACACAAATAAAATGAATGAAAATATTGTGGACTGTTCCCATGTAAGTTTCCAATTTGGTCAGCTTGTCAAAATGTCACTATTTCATTCTTCATCACATACCAGATTTCACTGTCATTCAGTTCTGACCATCGTATTATGTTCACTGAACTTCATTGAGTTTTTACCAAATGGTCTCACCCCAGTGGCCACTTCGAGAATGTTTCTACTTCTGTATACTGTGAGATTTATCAGACCTGTTGCTACCTTTCTCTTGCTGTTTGGGCTCAGTAAGGGAGGAAAATAAGTTTACCTTTATTATAAGCCACACTACGCTTTGTATTTCCCTGCTGCAAAGCTGTATTCCTTACAAGAGAAACACTTAACTCATAACCTACTGCCAAGATTATTACTTCAGACCGCTTCTGGTATCATATGCATACTTCAGCCAAGTGATAATAATGAACACCTACATCTGCTGTTTTTAAAGTGACCAGTTAAACCATGCACTTAGTTCTTAGTGCATTGGAATCAATGGGATTACAGTGTGCTGACCTTTGGCTGTCTTTGTTCACGGTGCTGCATTGCAAAGTTGCACTAATGACAAACCAATAAGAATAAACGGTAAGAATGGGCTAATCATATGGTCCCCAGATCATCGTGCTGTTTACTGTCCAAACAATTGCTGCAATGCAGCAGCAAATTACATGAGCAGAGCAATGCATGGACAAGGGCAATGTCTGCTGACTCTCTGCGCGCTAGGACTGTGACGTATTAGGAGAAGATTAGATATAAGCCCTAGAGCAGGGGTCCCCAACCTTTGCAACTTTAAGTCTGAAGGACTTCAGCTCCCAGACTTCTCCAGCCAGCTTTGCTGGCTGGAGAATTCTGGGAGCTGAAGTCCTTCAGACTTAAAGTTGCAAAGGTTGGGGACCCCTGCCCTAGAGCAACAGGCTGACAATGTTTTTTTTAAATTTCTGACAATGTTAAATTTTAAATTTCTAATACAGTTTGGTGGGTATGCTTTGGACACACAGTGTTAACTGTGCCAGACCACAGTTAACTGTGCCAGACCACAGACCACTAAGGCTTATTGAATAGAATTCACTGGCATCAAATAGCATTTGTGTCATAAATCGGGCTTTATAAACTACAATGGCTAGGTTCATACAATATTTAAAGGTAAAACAAGCAAGCTTCCACATGGTTTGATGTGCTATGGGAAGTCTGCCAATAACATGGCAAAAAGAACCAAAAGGAGAAAATGAAAAAGCATGAAAACTTTTAGAAACACAAGGCTGCTGTGCTGGATAGGTTCATTGAGACTTACAAAGAACCGATCCTATGATAATGGTAGATATTAGCATCATAAGAATCATGTGATAATGGTCCACAAGTTATGTGGGTGCTTTATTGCTCATATGATCCAGCAAATGGAGATTTGCAAATATTGCACCAATCATGGTTATTGCAATAAATCTATGGACGTGTATTTGCAAGGTAGAGGATGGAAGGATATGAGGGTCATGAACTGGGGATTATATTGGAAAACCCTGGGTAACTAGAACTACACTAGAACTAAACTAGAAAAAAATACAACATCTTGCTATTACTATTGTTGATAGAACAGTCTGCACAGTTAGGCAGCAAAACAATACTTCAGGCAGTCAGCTTCCATTATATGTTCAAATCAAAAAGTCTTTGACTTTGATTTATGTTACACCAGCATGCTGTTCCTGCTACCCAGTGATCAGTCTATCTAACTAGTTTTCCCTGTTTCAAATTCCATAGATGTTTCTTTAGTTGATAAGAAGCTGAGAAGAGTTCAATCTAACAGGTTCTCATAACTTTCCCATAGGGAAATGGTGCTGCTGCTAAGCTGGCCAGAAGAAGGAAGAAGGTGGAGACTTAAGAAGTCCTGGAACAAGAAGGAAAAGGAGATGGAGGTGGATTACTACACCAAGAAGGTCAGGGGTGGATTTCTGCCAGCATTATTGCCAGCTCAGGGGCATGGAGAGCATGCCGTCCCTACCGGTTCGGAGACCCAGTTGCCATTTCCACTACCGGTTCCACTGAACAGGTGTGAACAAGTAGGAACTCACCTCTGAAGAGAGTCTAGGAAGAATTGGCTGTTAAAAGAGTTGTTCTGAAAACCCCAGGACGAGAATCCAAAGATTTGTGATTGGGAGAGGTCTGAAGACCCGCCGAAGGAAGAGGACTGCAATGGGACGGACCTACTCCACGCAAAGAGCTTTCAAGGGAAACTGAAGACAGAGGAGAAACTACATCCTGCTAACCAGAGAAAAGCACCAGAGAGAGAATGCCAGCTACTGTTATTACTCACACATCTCTTTGTGGGCTGCTGGGGTTTCGAATGGGTTCAGGAGATCATCTAGCTAGGATTCTGCCCAGTTTGGTGAACCCCCAAATGACACCCCTGGCTGGCCACACCCACCACACCTTTCCTCTCCCACCATCCCAGGAGTCTCCACGGGGCCCATTCATCATGCCAAGTTAAGTGCAGGGCTTGCGAGGAGGCGGCCCCCTGGAGCCCGGGGAAGAGGCTCGAGGAAAGCCTCCAAAGCTTGGGGAGGGGGAAAAATGCTCGCCCCCTCCGTGGTGCAGGAGCCTGACTAGGCCATGTCCACCCAGCAATGGGGCAGTGAACCTATTGGTGCAATTTTTGAAGCCCACCCCTGGTGAGAACACAGGAGTAGTAATATTTGAATTTAGGTAACACATAACAGGTAGAGTTTACCAGGAGCAGAAATCATTACTTTGCTAGTTGAGAAAGAATTTGAGAAAGAGTTCACTTTAAAATATCTGAGTAGTTGCTTCTACTGTAACTCAAGCTGCTACTGATTGCTTTTTATCACTGCTCTTATCCGTTTTAGGAGGAAGAAACAAACTGTACAGAAATGCTTCCTGGAATGGAAACTAAAGGCTTATGTTGCTATGCTTGCTGAATTATTTTTTAAAAGGGGGGGGGGGAATCATAAGCTGTGTCTAAGATCAAAATCCCAAGAATTCCAGAAAAAAATATGGCAAACTTTAAAATGTGAAACAAAATCAAACAATTACACAATTTAAATATTGACATATTTAAAGGCAAAATGTGAAAAGTAGGGCCGTATAAAGGCAAACATTTTAAAGAAGTGCCTAAACACACTGCAATTGCTGCCTTCTAAGGAAGGAGGTTACTTGTTGGGCTGATATGGTCACTTGGCAAACTTCCCGATTTCCGGATGTGTCTGATTTGCAAGGGTGCTTTTCTGAGCAGAAAGTTCACCAGGACAATGAAGGGGAGTAAAAAATTGTTCACAGGCTTCAAGGTGGGCTCTTGTGGCATGAAAAAAAACAAACATTGTACCACAAGTTATACTGACATCTTTCCTCATAAATAATAACAGAACAAAATGCAACCCAGGATTTCCATTATTGCTCCATCATGGCACTTCAGGAAGAGACCTGAAGCTATGGCTGCTTACCTCCCCTAATTGGAGGTAGGTAAGAGCAAGACTATCCCTTTGAGACTAAGTAAAAGTGAGGAGATGGCCTAATCCAAAATGATTGGATTCATAAGGTGATTAAACTGGATGATCAACAGACTAATAAAAATGAATCCTTTAAAAAAAAAACACGGGACAGAACCAGCCACAAGTTTGAAATGAGTGGCTATACAGTATATATGTATGTATGTATGTACCCTGTTTCCCTGAAAATAAGACCTCCCCAGATAATAAGACCAATCGGACTTTTGAATGCATGCACTAAAAATAAACCCTCCCCCGAAAACAAGCCCTCCCCAAACAAAGCAAGCCCTCTCAGCAGCCATGAGATGACCACACTCGCCACCTCCTGCACCTCAAAAATAATAAGACCTCCCCAAAAATAAGGCCAAGATCTTATTTTGGGAGGGGGGGGAAATCAGAAGAAAATAAGATGCTGTCTTATTTTTGGGGAAACACGGTATGTATGTACCGGTATATGTGTATGTGTGTGTGTGTATTATGCATATTTGTGTGTGTGTGTGTGTGTGTCTATATATATATATGTGTGTGTGTGTGTGTGTGTGTGTGTGTGTGTAGCAGTCACTCTCTCTCAGCCCAATCTACCTTACAGGGTCACTGTTGTGAGGAAGAAACTGTTGAATGTGTTTTCTGCCTAATTATTTGTAAAAATAATAAAAGTGGGATATAAACAAAAGAACAACTTTGCCAATTCCCTGTTCTTGCTGCCTGTCAAGATACTGAAATGGTAGACAGCTTTTGGCTTTTAGGATAAATGATTGACAAGGAAAAAGCAGTCAAGAAATAAACTGCAGGCTAGTGCTTGATAGAGTAGGCATAATGGCTTTGGATAAGATATTCAGATGCTGTGATTTATCTATGCCTACAAAGTTCTGAATTATGCAAGCCATGGAATTTCCCTATGATGCACTGTGGCAGTATTTCTCAATCTTGGCAACTTTTAAAAGATGTGGATTTCAGCTCCCAGAATTGAAGTTGAAGCCCATACCTCTTAAAGTTGCCAAGGTTGAGAAACACTGCTCTATGGAAATGAAAGCGGGACAGAACAATGCTTTGAAATTTGGGGAGTGTAGAAAACTTCAGAGAATACCATGGACAGACAATAGAACAAACCAATGGATCAAATCAACTCAGAATTCTCTAAAATGAGCAGGCTCAAATTATCCTACGTTGAACACATTATGCAAAGACCTACGTATTTCTCTGGTGAGGAGCTTGTTGCTGGGAAAGATAGAAGAAAGGAGGTTCACCAACAAGAGAGACTCAGTTACAGTAGAGATCGATACACTGTTGGAAGACCCGAAGAACTAGGTTAGGGGCATATCATCATGAAGAAAATCTAGTAATGTGATTGCTAAGAGTTGACACTGATTGGGTGACACATAATCAATCAATCAATCAATCAATCAATCAATCAATCAATCAATCACAGAACCTTAAAAATCTGCCAGAGTTTCTCTCTGCTTCTTCTTACAGTATATGGAATCAAGGTGGCTTATTTTGAGTTTATTTCTCATGGTACACTCTTCCTAGGACTATGCTATCATATCACTACCTCTTCTACTTTCTCTTAATGATTCTGCTAACGATTCTTGCATTCCTTGATTAAGTTTAGCTCTGCATTCCTCTACAGAAGGTTTGTCTTTAAAACAAATCTGCTCTTGGATTTACAATGTTTGCTAGATATACAAAAGCAGGCATGTCTTCCTCAAAGTAATTACATTTAGAAAGGGCTCTTTATATGTGTTATGATGAGGATGAAGACTATAAAATTGTGTTGTATACAATCTTTTAGCTATGATGAAAGTAACCTTATTTCAATTTAGAACATTCAATGAATATGTAATAGGGGATCTGAATGATTTTAGAACTCTTTTCTTCCAATACTCTTAATATTCTTTGGCTCTAATACACATAAATTATATTTTTAGTTGCCAGCAAATCTAAGGCAAACTCATATTTTTGCTGACATTCAGAAATGTTGGAGGTAGCTATAACTACCGGTATTTGTATAATTGCAAAGGCTAGAAAGCATGCAGTTGTAATTACAAAAAATAGTTTCTGGCTAGATGTGAATAGATTCAAAGTATGAACATTTTTCTGGAATCCAAACAAATGCTTTGTGCAGTGAAATTTTCCATTTCTACAATATTGAAATCTTTTGACCAGAGTGTTGAAAATATTGTTGCTCACCCAAAAGAACAATCCATACTCCTTATACTTGAAACAATTATTTGTCACTGTAAGAAATGAATCATTAAAGTGGTGAAACTATAAGCAGAACTTCCATCTGTCTTCATGTAAATTCACTCAACAGTCAGCACACAAAGCAATTCTTGACATAGGGCCGCCACTCCTATCACACTCAAATTGGGTCATATTATTGTATTTATTTCCAGTAATACAGTCCAATTTGTTCTTTGGCCAGCTAGCCACCTGATTTGACGACCAACCATGCTTTGTTCTTAAACACATTTGATGGTTGTGATGGAAGTCCATTCAATCCTTTCATATGTGAAGGGATGGTCCTTTTTTCCCTGAGACTAACTCTGCAACTGCTAGGTGAGTTAGTGGCAGAATCATGGGCTACAAGAAATTTCCCAGGTCACTTCCATTTCTTGTGGTAAGAAGATGATTGTCATGACAGTGTTCTTCTGATATATGTTGATCCTCTGATGACAGGCACTCACATGCCTGTGTTATTTATCAACCTGATTATTATAGTTTGTTTTATATGTGGCTGTCCTTCAAGACCACCTAGAAACTTCAGCTGGTCCAGAATAGAGTGGACCCTTAGAAAGTACTCATTGGCCAATCCTGGTACTACCATATAACACCTCTACCGCAGGAACTGTATTTTGACTGCCAGGGTATTTCTGAGTACAAGGTAAGGTGCTGGTCATTACATTTGAAACCTATATGCCTTGGGGTCTGGGTATCTAAAGAGCTGAACAGTCTGTGTCCATCCAATTCAGATAGCCAGAGATCACTTCTTAAGGGACTCCATCTCTAGGAGGTGTGTTAGAAGATACTCCAATACCTAGCCTTGTCAGAAGCAGCTCCCCTTCTATATACACACTGACATACACACATGCACCGAAGCTGTTTGAGAATAATTGTTATAATTTTGTTATTGAAGTTTTATAATAAAATTTTATTGCCATTTTAATATATGTAAACCACTTAGAGACTGTGAAGATTGAGATGGTAGGTATATCAGAAATCTAATATAATATAATCTAATCCAATTGTTTCTAGTAGCAATACAAAAACTTATCTAATTATATTTCCAGGAAATGAAATCAATTGATTCAATTCTTTTTAAAAAGATACATTGAGATATACAAATCATTCTTTTCCTGGACAATGACAGTCTATATTTGTTCAGTTATGTACCTACCAACTCTCTCTCTCTCTCTCTCTCTCTCTCTCTCTATCTATCTATCTATCAATCATATTTATGGAAATGTTTTGAGGAACCCATTTGCTAAAACATCTGCATTTGTGTGCATTTTTCCCTAATAAACATCCAAAAGATTTGCTCAACTCAGAAAGTGATGATTCAGTTGTGATCTGTATATGGTTGGTATATAAAATGGCCTGAATGATGTTCTTCTGCACTCTCATTTTTAATATATAGTTCTCAGATTTTAAGCTAATTTTTAATCCTGGGAAAAATCATACACTTAATCTGTCCAATGCCCTCAAAATAATTTTAGATTGCAATTCAGCATTTCAAAACAGTATGATCAGTTTCTGAATATTAAATAACACACCGTCAATTAAACCATCTCAAGAAGTCACTGATTGTTTATCAACAGTGTTTGGTTTGTATTCTTTATAAAAGTGAGACAACAGTAATTAGGATCTACTTGCTCCATATCCATTTCCAGTTTTAATGGGAGAAACCATCAAGAATATTTTAGGCATGGCAACTGTCTGCCTCTAGGAATACATGCCATTTCTCCAATGCTTATATTTCTCATTATCTCACTCACTATTATGCTACATAGAGTTTGCAGTGCAACGACTTCCTCTTCACAGTCTTAAGGTTAGTTGTCTAGTCTTTCCAATCTTTAGACAAATACTATTCTCTCCATTGTGCTAATACATAAATAAAGTCTACTGAATGCCTAATTTGTTCTCTCTTTCCATTCTGCTTTGGTCTCTTATCATTCAGAAGATAATGAAGAGAAGAAAAGACATGTCATTTGGTCCCAAACTAGGACAGGCATTGAGACAATATAATGCTACTCCCCAAAGCTATTTTATTTCACTTGCCTAATATTAAGGTTACCATTGCTAAAGAGTTACTAACTCTTGCTAAAGAGTTACTATTTAATTGTTCTAAGACATTCAGGGCTGTATTAATCTGTATCCTGCTTAGAATTGCCACAATACAAGCAAGCAATTTGCTTCACACCTTTAAGTACAGTAAGATCAAAGGCCTATGAACAGGATGAACAGGCAGAAAAACCATTGCACTTTTTTATTTATTCAAAATTTCATTCATTCATTTAATTCTTCTTTTTATACTTTTCATTTTTTTAAAGGTGAAGCCTGCTTTGAGCTTCCTTAAGGATAGAAAAGCACAAGTGATGGAATATGGCAATCAGGCAAAAGATCTAAAGGTGACACCATGCATCTCCAAATTGAAAGTATATTCATGGATCCCATACTTGGATAATCAAAGTCACTGATGCAATTTTATAAGAATTACTTGTATACAGATGCTCAGCATCCATCATCGTCATGTTAAGGTACAAAGTGATTTAAAATAATCATACTCTTATCAAGACATTTCATGTTATGGGTCTTTAAAACACGGTTTACTACAAAAAAACATAATGATTGGTCACATACAACTTGTAAATCATAAAACATAGTTTATAAATTACTAGAAATATATTAAATGATGTATATAGAAAATAGATAAGAATGAACTTTGGAATATTCCGAATAGCTATATATGGGCCAATTTTGGAACACTCCACATAACACATCATTGAGTTATGGTATTTGTCACCATAAGACAAAATAAAGATGACTACGGTAAGGCTGCACAGGGAAAAATGGAACTTAAGTAATCAATAAAATATGCTAGTCACCCAAGCCAGTTAGAGCAGGGGTCCCCAACCTTTGCAACTTTAAGTCTGAAGGACTTCAGCTCCCAGACTTCTCCAGCCAGCTTTGCTGGCTGGAGAAGTCTGGGAGCTGAAGTCCTTCAGACTTAAAGTTGCAAAGGTTAGAGACCCCTGACTTAGAGCATTATACATACAGTTGGTAAAGCTTTGAAGTATATCCAAAGGTACTTTTTAAAGAGGCAACTGGATTTTCTGGTTTTTCTTTGAAGACATTTCGCTTTTCATCCAAGAAGCTTCTTCAGCCAGAAAGTCCAGTTGCCTTTTGAAAAAGCACCTTCGGGACAACCATGACCTGGATGGCTGAGAATCTCCATATAGACACATTGAAGTAAACCTTTCAGGCCAGTGATAGTCAATAAAGCTCCTGGAACATAATGTAGAGAGAACAGAGATGTGATATTTCCTAAAGCCACTGCACTGCTTTGTTTTCCAGTGCCTGAATTTGCTGAATTTGCATCAAGGATGCCCCACACAGAGTGGATCACAATAGTCCAACATGGAAACTACAAGAGCATGCACTGCCATAGTAAGATGAGCATCGGGGGGCGGGGGGGGGGGGGGAAGCAGATCTGTGAAAAGCAGTTCCAAACTGTAGCACTTATTTCAGATGACAGAATAACAGGCCTACAAAGACACTCAAGTCTTGCCCTTTGAAATGATTTTCGGCTGTGTTAGGAGTATACTTCTAGTGTTGGGTAGGCAATATATATGTACCATGATGACAAATGGTCTTTGATACTTTAAATGTTTGAATGTAATCAGCAGCTGTGATTATCTCCACAATAAGAGGAAGTCAGGAGAGCTCATTCTCTCTTTCTGCTTGATCTCTGCTTGCTTGCTGACTGACGTTGACTGACTGATTGATTGAAGAAGAAGGAAGAATTGTGAATTGTGACTGTAAGCAATTGTTTGTTTGTTAAAGACATTGTTTGATTCGATATCTACTATCACTGCTTGTGAAGCAGTAGTTTAGTTTTACACACCAGTAAAGCTACTTGTTTTTACTAACAGTGTCTGAGACTCGATTTGTGTGTATACTAGCAACAGGTTTTCTCTAGCTGCACAATCCGCTGCACAATTTTCTGTCTCCCAAAGGAGATATCCATAACAGGCTGGATTCTTGAGAATCTCTTAGCCCAGTGGTCGGCAAACTCATTAGTCAAAAGAGCCAAATATCAACAATACAACGATTGAAATTTATTTTGAGAGCCAGAAGGTGTGGCCTATTTTGTGGGAGTGGCTCAGTGGTCATGTGACTGGGTGGGCGTGGCCAACTTGAAAATGTGGTGAAACTCACTTAACAACGGTCTTGCTTAGCAACCAAAATTTTGGCCTCAATTGTGGTCATAGGTTCTTTCTTTCATCTCTCTCCCACTTTCTTTTTCTTTCTTTTCTTTCTTCCCTTCTTTCTCTTTCTCTCTCTTTCTGTTTCTCTCTGTCTGTCTCTCTCTCTGCGTCTGTCTGTCTGTTTCTCTCTCTCTGTGGCTCTTTTATCTTTCTCTCCCGCCCTCTCTGTCTCTTTCTGTCATTCTCTCTCTGTGTCTGTCTCTCTGTGTCTCTCTCTCCTCCCTCCCATTTATCTCTGTGTCTCTCTCCCCTTCCTTCCTGTCTCTCTCTGTCATTCTCTCTTTGTGTCTATCTGTGTGTCTGTCTGTCTGTCTCTCTCTGTCTCCCTGTCTTTGTCTCCTTCCCTCCCTCTGTCTCTCCCCTCCCTTCCTCTCTGTCTGTGTGTCTGTCCGTCTCGCACTCACTCACTCACTTAATCTCTCTCTCTCTCTCTCTGTCCCTCCCTCCCCCTCTCTCTCTCTCTTTCAGACTCTGATTCCCTCCCTCCCCCCCTCACTCCTTCCCTCTCTCTCTCACTCTGTGCCTTTCTCTGTCTGTCTGTCACTGTCTCTGTCCACAAAATACTGCGTGGAGGAGTGGCGGGCTCTGTGGTGATGGCAAGGCCATCCGTGCGAGGGGTTGTCCCCTTCACGTTCCTCATCTCCTGGATGCCGTCCGGAACCATCAGCAGCCGCGCAAAGAGTTGCCGCTTTTCCATGCTGTGGAAAAGATAGGCGCATACATGCCCCGCCCAATTACAGTCTCGGAGACTTCGTAACGGTGGGAACTTGGGCTGTAATTCCGTGGGAGGTGCACATGCCTATCTTTTCCACAGTGTGCAAAAGCAGCGAGTATTTGCACGGCCGCTGATCACTCCAGACGCCATCGGGAAGACGAGGAACGTGAAGGGGACACACACACACACACACCACGCGGATGGCCTCACCGGCAGCACAGAGACTCGCCACTGCTTCACAAAGTACTCTGTGGACAGAGACAGTGACAGACAGACAGAGAGAGGCACACAGAGAGAGAGAAAGAGAGAGAGAGAGACAGAGGGAGGAAGAGAGGGAATCAGAGAGAGACTGAAGAGCCACATTCAAGGGGCCAAAGAGCCGCATGCGGCTCGCGAGCTGCGGTTTGCCGACCACTGTCTTAGCCCATTCTCCCAGATCCTTTCCTTTGTCTAATATTAAGGTAAAGGTTCCCCTTGCGCATATGTACTAGTTATTCCCGACTCTAGGGGGTGGTGCTCATCTCTGTTTCAAAGCCAAAAAGATGTCCAAAGATGTCTCCATGGTCATGTGGCTGGCATGACTAAATGCCGAAGGTGCACGGAACACTGTTACCTTCCCACCAAAGGAGGTCCTTATTTTTCTACTTGCATTTTTACATGCTTTAGAACTGCTAGGTTGGCAGAAACTGGGACAAGTAACAGGAGCTCACTCCGTTATGTGGCGCTAGGGATTCAAACCGCCAAATTACCGACCTTTCTGATCATCAAGCTCAGCGTCTTAGCCAATGAGCTACCGCATCGCTTTGTCTAATATTACTTTTTAATAACATTTTCATCTTAGCAGAATCAAATTTTAGGCAACTCAATATTAACCAGACCTAGTCCAAGCTTTACCCAATCTGAACCAAGTAAGATATATACCTGGGTACTAACTGCATGTATATGCTATTGCAACCCATTGCATTTAAACAGTTCTCCTAATAGGTGCAGGTATACCTTGAACATGTAAGCGGAGGTGAGTTCTTTTTGGAAAGCCAGAAATACAGGATTCTAGAACTATGGAAACATTATCCATTGCTATTAAGGTGTCTGAGGCGTCCAACTGAACTGGGATCAAGCCAAAGACCAGAGCCTCTGCATCAACACTATCGATGAACAGAATTGAACCCCACTGATAGATGTCTATGGAGATTCTGTGATCCAGGTCATGATTATCTCTAAGGTGCTTTTTCAAGTAGCAATTGGATTTTGTTTTTCCTTGAAGATGTTTCATTTCTCACCCAAGAAGCTCTTGGATGAAGATCCGAAGCTTCCTGGATCCAAACTGAAGAATCTTCTTGGATGAGAAGTGAAAAATCTTCAAGAAAAAAACAAAATCCAGTTGTGTTTTGAAAAAACACCTTTGGGGCCCACTGGTAGATATAACAACAGAAGCAGGAAGGATGGAAAGGCCCACTGTTGATCAACCATAAGGAGATAATCACAAACAGTGGTGAGTGCATTCTCCATATTGTACTCGGGCATAAACTCAGCTTGATATTGATTCCCAGATCTGCTCAAGCACTTCTTTCTCAATTAACTTCCCTAAAATAGGAAATTACAATTTGTCCAGTAATTAGAAGGAATAGAGGAATAAATAGATTTGAGCAGGAGCTACCCACGAGCAACTTTAAAATCAGCGAGGCCCTGTTTGCTTTAAAGAGTGAAATAATCATCTCCCAGCAGGTTAAAGTAGCCAAGATCGGTTAACACACAAGGGATTAATTTCAGAAATGCAGAACCCTTCCAGTTTTGCCAATGAAACATGCTTGAACCAAACCAAAGGAGGCACTCCTCCAAGAATAAATCTGTAAACCAAGTTGAAGTGCTTTAATCTGACTGATTTTAGAAGAGAAAAAAAACACACTTTACACAGCATTGAACAGATGGCTCTGCTTGGGAAATAAGACAGTATGGGTTTACTAGACTGAGCAAAACCTCAAACGCATCTATTGGATGATTCTCAGTCATGGCTATATGTGAGGCAAGACACAAAACACCCTTATGAAATTCCAAGTAAAATGCAGTAAAGCATTTATGGCGAGCAGAGGAATGAATATGCCTCCGACAACACTCCTCTCTGTTTTTCTTTTGCAGCTCATCTGAATGCCCGAATAAGACACAGGGGCTAGATCTTATTGCTTGAATACAATTTGCAAGGAAACACAAGTAAAAGGCTGCAATTGTATCTAGCTGAATGCTAGAGGAAGTCAATGCTCTTTGGTCTAACCAGAATGGTTCATGTGCTTTGTTGAGCCTATTTTGAGGATATTAAACATCCTCATTGTCATCTTGCCAAGTGACTCACGGAGTTATAGGATGAAGTTAGCTTTAGATTATTAACCTTTTTAAAATGACATATCAGCTCCCTGTTGACCTGAAAGTTAGCTGAATTAGAACCTGAAAGAGAGATAATCCAAGTAGAAATTGACATCGTTCTCATTCCTTCCTCGGGACCATTATATAATATTATATAATGTAATTAAAACAGTTTGTTAGGATGAGGTATCACTGCGCTGATGACATTACCTAGTTTGATCATGAAATGTCTGCAAGAATACAGACAAGCACCAAGGACCCCATGAGATGCCACTATTTACTGGTATAGTTTAGTTAGTATGCAGCAAGTCCCAGGATCAATTCCTGGCATGAACGTCTAGCACCAATCTGATAACATGGTCAGCTTCATGCAAGATGAGCACTGGACTATAGCAGGATATGAGTCTTCCACTCAGTGGTATTGAACTCTAATGTAATTTATTAGAATTTACATTAGTGAGTTATGTGACTCCAGCCACTGCCTTGCAAACTCTAATTTATGACTAGGCATATTTTGTAAAGGCAGTCAACGGTTCCTTATTTAATAGATCAAGTCCAAGGAAACTATGGAGTAATGTGAATCAGAAAGTAGCCAAGATACTTCAATGTAACTTACTTTGGGTGGTATATTTTACACACATAACAACTGGTGTACTGACAGTGGGGTTGCTTATACACACTGTTCTGCAGACGTGGGGTTCTCAACTGTCATTTGTCAGCCATTTTATTTGCCTGGAGAGATTCCTGTTATGGCTGTCACTGCTGTCTGTATTCCACCTGATGCAAATGTTGGCACAGCGCTAGAACCAATTTCATTGTAATTTTATTTCAATTTATTACAATGACAATAAAGATGATGATGATGATGATGATGATGATGATGATGATGATGATGATGATGATTATTATTATTATTATTATTATATGTAAAAGCTGCATGGAACCAACAGTTTGGGTATACTATATAATGTAAGTAGGAAAATAACTTTGTATATCAAAGGACGGTTTAGTGTTAAGATTAGATGTTTGGTTGCAGCTAGTTCAGAATGCGGCCGCGCGGGGGATTATTTATTATTTATTTATTTATTTTTCACATTTATAACCCGCTCCCATCTCACCACAAAGGGACTCGGGGCGGCGAACAAAGAATTACATCAATAAACATTAGGTGCCTGTGTTGTGACCATTTTAAAATCCCCATTTACAACTGGCGGTGCTGGGGTTACGCAAGGCCGGCTAGTTGGAAGAGGTGAGTCTTAACACATTTGCGGAAGAGGCGGAGGTCAGGAATGGTATGGATTTCAGGGGGCAGGTCGTTCCAAAGGGCTGGTCCTGCCACAGAGAAGGCTCTCCCCCTGGGTGCCGCCAGTCGACATTGCCCGACCGACGGCACCCTGAGGAGGCCCTCTCTGTGGGAGCGTGTCGGTCCCAGGGATGTATGGGGCAGGAGGCGGTCTTGCATATAGCTAGGTCCCGAGCCATGGAGCGCTTTGAAGATGGTTGTTAGGACCTTGAAGCGCACCCGAAAGACCACAGGAAGCCAGTGGAGCTCGCGCAGGACAGGTGTTATATGGGAGTGTTTGGCCGCTCCCGTAATTATCCGCGCGGCCGCATTCTGGACTAACTGTAGTCTTCGGGTGCATCTCAAGGGAAGCCCCATGTAGAGAGCATTGCAATAGTCAAGTCGAGATGTGACGAGTGCTTGGGTGACTGTGCGTAAGGCTCCCCGGCCCAGTAAGGGACGCAATTGGCGCATCAGGCGTACCTGATGGAACGCCCCCCTGGCCACGGCTGCCACATGGTCCTCCATGGTCAGCCGGGAGTCCAGGAGGACACCCAAATTGCGCGCCCTCTCCACGGGGGCTGGTGTTTCGCCCCCAATGGCCAGAGTTGGAATAATCTGGCTGAAACGGGGTGCCGGAAGCCACAGCCACTCAGTCTTGGACGGGTTGAGCCTGAGTTTGTTACTACCCATCCAGATCCGTACGGCCTCTAAACACCGGGACATAACCTCGATGGCATCATTGGGGTGGTCTGGGGTGGATATGTACAGCTGGGAGTATATTATATATACTGATATGTATATTATGGGAGCCTCACGGCATTCCCATGTAACACCTCTCCTGCGCGAGCTGCACTGGCTGCCTGTGGCTTTTCGGGTGCGCTTCAAGGTGCTGATAACCATCTTTAAAGTGCTCCATGGCACGGGGCCTAGTTATATGCGAGACCGTCTCCTACCCCACACATCCCTTCGACCGATCTGCTCCCATAGAGAGGGTCTTCTCCGGGTGCCGTCGGCCGGGCAATGCCGGTTGGCGACAAGCAGGGGAAGGGCCTTCTCTGTGGCGGCCCAACCCTCTGGAACGACCTTCCTCCCGAACTCCGGACCACCTCGGACCTCCGCCTTTTCCGCCAGCGCCTGAAGACGCACTTTTTCCATCAAGCCGGCCTAGCGTGATCACCCTATAAAGACTGAGTTTTAAATTAGCAATTCATTTTAACTAGAGGGATTTTAGTAATTTTAGCACAGGGTTTTCTTAATTTAACTGGTTTTATGATATTTATTATGTATTTATGTATATATCTGTTTTAATTTCCTGTGCGCCGCCCTGGGTTCCTTCTGGGAGATAGGTGCGGGATACAAGTCGAATAAACTTTAACTTTAACATTTATGCATATAGCTAGATCAGAGTTGTGTTTAACCTCGGGGGGGGCTGGGATGGGTGTGGGCAGCTTGATGTCACTCATGTCAGGGGCGTCTGTGGCAGCTTGAGTGCTCTGCCAGTGAAAGCAAGATCCCAATCTCCGTTTTTGGCTGGGAAGGCCTCCCGCAACCCTCTGCCAGCAAAAACGCATGCGGTCCTCCCGACATCTGTTTTTGCTGGTAGAGGGTTGGTAGAGGGTTGCAGGAGGGCATCCCAGCCAAAAACGGAGATTGGGAGCCCGTTTTCAGTGGCAGAGGCATTGCAGGTCAGTCCTTCACTGTTTCCCGGGCAGCCCCATGGGTCAGATCTAAGCACCCTGCAGGCGAGCTCCAACCCCCGGGCCTTGAATTTGACATCGCCATCCAACACAGTAACTCTTCAGAAGTCCTGCAGCTTTCTTTTACCAGAGATACTAAGGTTTGAATTAAGCATGATTTGCATGTCATCTATACCTGAGCCTAGTAAACCTCTATAGTCTTAACAAGGCCTGGGTAAAACAAAAAAATAAGTGTTCAGCTTCCATGTAAACTACTTAAGAAGAGGAAAAGCATTTTTTTTTATTTATCCAGTGGCACTTTATTCCATGCATTGGGGATATCCTGAGGGGAAAAAACCCAGAACATATTGTTGATACCACAAATATATCCATAATATAACTGGCAAATGTTATTCTTGTGAGGACAGCAGTGCTGAGCAAGTAACTGCAAAGAAGAATGCAGGGAACTCAGCTACATTGGGGTTTTTTTATACATCAACACAAACGGAACTTGGAAAGCAATGCAGCTTTTTCAAATGTTCATAATCTACCACTTCTAGATTACCACTGGCTGCAGATTGTGCTAGATTCATACCAACCTCCTTGTAGGAATCCAATTCCAATTCTATATTCTATGCTTTAAAACAATAAGGAATAGGTTTGAACCAGTGGTGGGTTTCACATTTTTTAGAACCTACTCTGTAGGTGTGGCCTATTTTGTGGGCGTGGCTTGGCAGTCATGTGACAGGGTGAGAGTGGCCACCTTTTAAAATGTGGTGAAACTCATTTAACAACGCTCTTGCTTAGCAACCAAAATTTTGGACTCAATTGTGATGATAAATTCTTTCTTTCTTTCTTTCTTTCTTTCTTTCTTTCTTTCTTTCTTTCTTTCTTTCTTTCTTTCTTTCTTTCTTTCTTTCTTTCTTTCTTCCTTCCTTCCTTCCTTCCTTCCTTTCCTTTCCTTTCCTTCCCATTGGGTCACTGGCAGCGGCGGGCCAGATTTACTTCCAGGTACGCCGGTGGAACCCCCTCTCACCGGTTCTCTAAATTTCACCAACTGACTCTCGCGAGTAGGTGCGAACCTGCAGAAACCCACCACTGGTTTGAACCTTCTTCTGCATGATATTCCTTCAGCTGCTCATGTTGTGCATCCACCCTTAGCCATTTTTCCCCCAAAAATAAACCCCACCCCCTCATCTCTTCTCATTTAAGATATACGTTTTCTAGTCCCTCATCATCCATCCACACTTGGAACATTTCTTAAAATATGTTTCCTAGAACTGGACATAGTACACTGGATAGAATATAATCAATGTGAAGTATAGTGGGATCATTTTTTCCTCAGGAATTTATTTATTCATCAAATTTATACAGCTGCCCATCTCATGAAAAGCAATTCTGGGTAGTGAACAACAATTATATTGAAAATGATATTTTTGTGCTGCCTAAAATTGCATGTGTCTTTTTGGGAGCTATACTGACCTGCGGATTCATATTCAGTAGGGAACAGCTATAATTCAAAAGTTATTTTCACATGTGCTATAATCAAATGAGCTCTCCTCATTCTATCCCTGGTATTTGATTCCATTCATCTGACACCTGGTTTTAGCAAAAAGGTTGAGAAGCAATTGATACCATTTCACATTCTCTTTCTTTGTTCATTTAAATAATGCATTTGTTTATTTTATTCTTCTTAATTATTTAATTTATTTTGGGGATTTTTTTTCAGTATTTCACCAACCTATGAAGACTAGTTTTGAATTTTACTTCTGCCTTCTATAGCACTGTCTATCCTACTTAGTTTGGTGGAAAAATGGAAAATATCTGCCATCAAATTTGCAAATCTGATAATCTTTTCAATATTTTACAAAAAAAAAACCCTTTTTAAAAAGATTCCTCTATCAGAATCAGGAGTCTCTATTTTGGTTTTGGTCTGGTCTCTGTGGTAGAAGTCATGTTGAGATAATTCAGTCAGCTACATAGTAAACAGTCAAATTTCTGTTAGGTCCTTTACAATTTGGATGTAGCTTCCAGAGAGCAGAAATCAAGACTTTATTCTAACATAAAATCAAGTTTGTGTCTATAAAGTAAAGCTAATCCACTCCTTAAAAAAGAAAAAAACAACTCTCAATCCTGGAAAGAAAGCTTGTGAAATCTCATGTAACTCACTCTTGTTGTTCTCCCTTAGTAGAAGAGTGCCAATATTATTGCTATTATTCAAAGTCTTTGCTAATTTACTGCAAACCAAGATAGATAGACTAATAAATATGAATACAAATCCAGGAGTAATTTAAAAGGCAGGCATAATTAAATCCTGTACCTCCTAACAAATACATTTCTAACCCTTCTCAAAAAAAATCTGGTTACAATTTTCATTCTATTTTACAATGTTCATTCTATCTTCACTTTAGTGGTCCAAGGAGATACTTGGCAAATCTATCGTCTCCATTTTATTTTCCCAAAGACTAAGAATTGTCTATCCATTCCAAAATTTGAAGCCTGCAGCTCATTTTACGCTCCATCTTCAAAAATTACTTTGAATAATAGCAATAATATTGGCACTCTTCTGAGTCTCTAAATCTCCTCCACTCTTTCTCACCTTGATCTTTGGCTTGCTAAGCATGCTTTGCTGATTCATCATCCCACTGAAATTCCACTTTCCCTTCACTATTGCAATACATACTCAACAATTAGTTTGTATGATTGAATAGGAATCCCATCAACGCTGATACACCTTTAACATTGGCCAAAAGGGTTTTTTTTCCCTTAGTGAGGCAGGTATTTCAAAAATGTGCTTTATGGTTTCTGTCCATGGGGTGCTGTCCTAAAGCTACTGGTGGTCCCTGAAAACCTTTTTGTTCTACTCCTTTTACCTTTTCTCTTAAAAAGACTTAAGAAATGCAACAAACAATCAAAAAATTAGCAACATGCAATTTCCAGTCATTTTGAAGCAGGAAACCTCCACTCTGTAGTGTAAGCTGCAATATAGCACAATTAGGAAAAGAGAAAGGAAAATCACCCTCCTCCTCCTCAGACTAAACGGGAAATGCCTGCCATGTGCAATATAGATGCCCTACACCAGAGGTGTCAAACACAAGGCCAGTCCTGGAAACAGCAAAGGCTGCGTGGGTCCTTTCGAGCTCGATTTTTGCTTGCAGACAGTTTCAGGAGGATGTCACAGCCGAAAACAGAGCTCGAGAGGCTGTTTTCGCTGGCAGAGCGCTCGGGCCACCATAGCTGCCCCCAACACGAGTGACATTGAGCTGGCCATGCCCATCCTGGCCACGCCCATCCCAGCCCCCCCCCCAAGTCAAACACAACCCTGATGAGGCTCTCAATGAAATTGAGTTTGACACAACTGCCCTATACCAAAAGAACAAGGGTTTATCATTGGCTTCATTTCCACTGGAAAATAATAGTACTGTAGATCCAGCTTGCATCCAATCAAGTCTTAGGAGGCTATTTTGATTATTTACTATTTGTTTAAGTTTTCTCCCCACCCCCCTTCTTTCCCGCTGTTTTTCTTGGAGGACCAACTTTAAAAGTAATTTTTAACAAAAAGCCTAAGTGGAGTTGAACCTTATGTGTGATTAAATCTATTTTGGATTACGTTTGACCTCCTACAGGTTAGCTAATTGATTTCTTTTTCAGGTTCTCACAATAGACCAGCCCTGTCATTGACCCAGTTAAACCTGCTGTGGGAACAGAACCCCTTTATATTAAGCCTAGGCATCTAGATGTTTGCACTTCTGGGTCAACACAGGATACTTAATAATTCTCTTTGTCTTTGCAAAACGCCAAACAGCCAGTTGTGCACCTCACTAATCCAATATCCTTAATAGTCAGCCTTTTTTGAACATTCTTGTGGTGTCCAACAAACATGAAAAACAATATTGCCTTGAACTGGTCTCAATCTTAAGGTCATTAATGATATATTTAATATTCTTTAATTTTTTTTATTTGTTAATATGGAATATTCCAAATTTTATTCCAGACTCCTTGCACATAATTTATGTCAACCTTAGTGATATTCTTTCACTATTTATTAAAAAGTACTGAAAATTAGAATCATCTATTCTAAAGCATGTTGTAATGTTGATAACAATTTGGATTTTTAAAACACTGCAAATCTATCTTGACTAAACTGTGAAATCAAGATGGATTGTACCAACCATGCTGACTGTACAGGGCCGGAATATAAATCTAGCATATATTGTGCCAGTCAAGAGTAAATTGATAAAACAATATTCTTCTGCATGTGGGCTGCTGGCCTTTAGCAACTCTCAAGCAACACTAGATGATGTATAAATCAGTCTACAGTATGACAATCAGGGAACAAATGTGCCTTTGGCTGGATCATCCCTAGAGCATACTAATTTGAGAATACCTCTGCATGGGTTTGCCTAAGTATAGGTCTTGTTCATTTTAGATAAGCCAAAAGGACAGACGCTGTCATTTGAAGAAAATATTGGCAAAGTCATTTGGGGACAAGGGACAGTGTGGTGACTCATCCAGAATATACTTGTGCATGCAGCATGAAAGCACGAGGAGAAAGATGATACAGGGACAGCCTGTCAAATCACTAAGAACTGAACCAGGGACCCCCTTTCCCACTTTAGCTATTATGACCTCACAAATGAAGGGAACGCACAACTTGAGAAACGCTGACAGTAGCCCTCCAGCAGTGTGCTGTGCTTTGAAATCTCTTGTGGAAGAACTGCCAGTATCTACTGCGATGGCGATAATGCTTTGCAAGGCAGATTACAGTCCGTGAACTAAACCTATTAAATGGTTCTTCTTCAAAGGGGACTGAAACCACAGCTATGGAGTTAAATGAATAACTTTTTTGTTTTATATTAGGACTTGCATTGGCCTTTAATTGAGGCTTGTCAGCACAATTTGCTAGCTTGGAGTAATTGCTGAGCTATTTTCTCCCCAAGAGATTGTTTTTATATGCATATGTTCTAATTCTGGTTTATGAATAAGACTGTTCTAAGAATGGAAATACTCATCTTTCCCAAAAATGGGTGATTCAAAAGAAGAAGAAGAAAAAGGAGGGAGGGAGGGGGACTGAATGAATACGGCTTAAAGGAAAACAGCTCCGCTGCGCCGCTCCACTTGCAGCAAATTCATATTAAGAGGAGAGATATTCAGCTTCAAATAATAGTTACACGTTGCAAGCTTAAGAAAGGTGGTGCAGGGAAGGAGATAATGTGAATGTGGGTTTGCATTCAGTGGTGGGATCTTCCAACCCCCCCGCCCCCGAATTTGGTTGCTTGTAATTTTAGAAAGCAAAATTGTATTCTTGGAATCTAAGTGTACCCAGGCTATTCAGACATAGGAGCTGTAAGTGCTGTTGCTTACGGATAGAAGAGCTGGTAAGGTGTCGGACCATTTACAATAGCTTTTTAACTCTTCATGTTCAATTTAGTAAAAAGGAAAGAGAAACTGTTTTTCAAAGGAAAAGAATATTAGGAAAATTCTCATGGGTGAGATTCCTAGATGGCTAGAAATAGTGCAAATGTGTACATGTCCTTTTTTTATTGTGCTATAATTACTCCAAAGTAGGGGTCTCTCGCTTCCCAAGCTTTAGTTAAATCCCAATGGAAGGTATCTTCTGGATTTTGGGGGTGGTGGTGGTGGGGTTGGAAATATGGACAGCCAAGGGAGCTTCAGACTAATGGAACTAGAAAGCATTAACCATACTGCCTTTTGTCATTTTTAGTAATACAGAAAGCTCTATATCTTCTATAGAGCTTTTTATCTTGTTGTCTCCAGGAGAAATTCCAAATAATTTCTCCAGCATTCTAGTAACAACGTGGAAATATAGATGCCTCTTGTTTGAGAAAATGTTTTAGGGATTTAAAAGGTAAATTGTTTTATATAACCGAATTAGGACCGGTAATGGCCTCTTTAGAATAGAGGACAGGAGAAAAAGAAAACATGCTAGAAATTTTCTTCCAAGACTATTTTCTGAGAAGTTTTGGCTGAGGTCCACTTCCAAAACGGGATTGAATGTTGCTTCGCTCATAAATAAATATGAAAAAGGCCCTGATGGCAATTTAGCACAATGTGCAAATCTAATGTTGATGACAGCACTGTAAGATAGGTTAAAGTCACATTCTCCTAAAATGTCTAGTTTGTCACCTGGAGACACTAATTGATGTACTTTTATGTTTAAATCTCTGGGACTTTTCTGATTGAAACCCACTTTGGCAAACTTAATGACACTGAAAAAAAACTGATCGTTTTTTCATGTTCTAATCCCCCATGTAGAAGACTGATTTTTTTTTTGTAAAAATAAAAAATAAAACAGAGCAGAAACTGAACTTTGTTCAGTATTTGACCTGCAAGGTTAAACTTTGTGAGTCTAAGCATTTTGATAGTACTTTGTTAACTGTACTGTCTCCTAATCCATTTACACACTCAATTTAACTGGTCATTTTCTATTAAAGGTACTGATCAAGCCATGTGAAAGGGCTCCTTTTCTTATATACAGTATATATTTATACAGCTACCTAAACCCTAGGATCTTCTTTAATGGCCAAATGTCACTTCCGATTGAAATCTTTTAGGCTAGTCTTCTTCATTTAAAACTAACATTTTCAACTGTGTTTTAGCATTAATATTTTGTGATCTTTTTTATTATTTACAACCTGGGTTCTACAGTTGCGGTTATGAGTAAAGTAGTCAGACAGCTAATGTTTTGGGCCAGCTAAATACAGTAGAATAAATATGCCAACTATGCAGAAAGGCTTACTAAAGATCAAGGGAGCACATTATCTAACAAGACTGTCTTGAGGTACTGCTTATTACTCTAAGTCATACAATGGGTTGTTTAGGGATTAGATAGGTTTGCAAATGGGGAAAGGGCCAAGAATGAACTATGGTTCATTTTATGACAGTAAATCATAGGTGAAACTCTCAAAGGTTAAGGTTAGGGTTAGCCCTTTGAAGGCTGGAGCAGTGCCCTTCCACCACCGGAGCAACCAACCATCCAGCAGGCCCCATCAGTTGATTGTCAGGCCGCTGGCTGACTCAATCAGCTGCTTGTCAGCAGGCTTTCAGGCAACCACAATCAGCTGATCGTAGGCCGGCTTGCATTCTATCGGGATCAGCTGTTTGTCGGCTCCACATTGCTCGCCATTTGCAGCCTCCGTTTAGGAACAGTCTTCCCACCTTCCACCTCTTGTGGTGGGGTCCCTCCCCCAGGTATGGCAAACCCCGGTCCAGGCGTTTAATAGAAACGTGGTTTGTATGATGTACCAGGGGGTGTATGTAATTTATTTGGTTTATTTTGGTTTATTTTTAAGCAAAGGGACAATGTGCAATTATTATCTAAAAAGAAGGGGGAAACATATGATGAACTAGCCAAATAATCCATGGTTATCTTGTGAGTCTGCAAAACCAATTATCACCTCTTTCTGTTTTATTTAGCATATAATGATTTAGCATGATGCTTTAACATAACCAGTTAAGAGCGCCTGAAGATGGCATTCTCCACATCCATTGCATTCATACAAACCAACTGGACTAACAGATAAAATTTACTTCAGTGCTCCTGATGGGACAATAACGTCCACCACATCTGCAAACAGCAAGCTAACTTTGAAAGGTAGAACAAGCTGATTGGAACTCATAGTTCTGTCTTCTCCACAGCATATTTTTGTTGCCATGTATCTGCCAAGATCTGTCATCTAAGGTAGCTATTTAACTCTCCTTGTTGATACGGCTGATTTTGCAGTTTGTGTTTTGTGTTTGAAGGCCATTATTTTCCTAAAACTTTAAGTGGTTGTTAGCAACTCTTGCTTCAGAACCAGTGTTACAACTCTGGTCCCGTAACCAGTATTAGGGGTAACAAACACCCCCGTTTGAAAATGATGCAGAATAGTGCAATACACCGGACAGTAAAGAGATATGTTGCTTTAACCCCACACAAACTCTACAAACTCTGATAGTAAGAAAATAAACAGTCTTTACTTTGTAGCAACTAAAATACTTCTTCCGACCAGTGATACTAACTTCTCAAAACAATAACAGTCCTTCACCAAACACAGTTATCTTACAGTGATGCAAAACAAATACTTCTTTTTTCAGTCTTCAGCTACTCAGCGGCAAACAGTAAACACAGGAATCAAAGGAATCGAAAAGGGAATGGACTATGTTTCTGAGCTTCCTTATATGGTAGAGCTGAGAAGCACAGCCAATCAGAATTCAACATAGTTCTTAAAGCTACATATACTCTTTAAGAATACTGGCTTATATATATTGTCAACCCAACATAAGGATAAATATCCTAACAGTGGTGATCTTGCTCATAGTCTCAAGCAGAAATCTTTGAATTGCAACTGAATGTTTGGTTTGAAGCAGTTTGCACTTCAATTTTAAGCTAAGATTTAAGTTTACAGAATGGGTGGTGTTACTTAAATTAGTATTTCTTAACCAATTATTATGTTGATGAAATGGCTATTTTCAAGCCCTTAATCCCCATCAGCCAAGTATCAATTGTCATAAAAACAGCCCTGACTTCTGCAGTCATTTCCTTCCTTCCTTCCTTCCTTCTTTCCATCTACTTTCTTGACACCCAACTGCTTTGGGAGACTTAAAAAAAAATGCTTGTGGAGTTCTTTCCACTAGGACTCACGTTTAATTCTATGTCTGTTATATTTTATCTGCTTTTCTTGCACCATCTATTTTATCACTTTGGGAATATTATGGCATTTTATGATTAAGCTAATCATTTTATCTGCTCCGAGTGGAGTGTAAGCAGAAAAGCATATTACACAGAAACATATCGTAGATGCTGAGGATTAAAACTATACATGCAGAGCCTTTGTTCCTACTGAACTATGTAGCTTAATTAGTGTTTTCCCAAATGACCCTAACAACATTTAGTCTGGAATTATACACTTAGTATTCTGTACATGGAAAGCAAAAAGGACCCTGTGTTGAATAAAATATACATTCCGGCTGGTATTATTTTTGCAAATGAAATTCTGAACCTGAGGATGCAAAAGGAAATTACATGTTAATATCTTAATAAATGGTAACTATGTATTAACTGTGGGTTGGTTAGAATAATCCATTCAAACAAAAAAGCCAAAGTAAAAAAAATATCAAAGCAGAGATACATATCTGATATAAACATTGTATTTTAGCAGTTTAAAATGGAAAAAGAATGATTTCTGATTCTGAAGTCTGCAAAGAAGTAATTGGCTTTCCTTGCCAGTTATCACAGCTTTGATGAAAGATGATTTACTGAAATAAATCGGATTCATGCACATTAAATGGTTTATGGATTCGAGCCTCCACAGCTCAAAATACAGAGTAAGTTTAACAAGCTAACAGAGATAGGAGAAACAAACTATAATGAAAGAGGTATTGATTGGAGAAAAAAAGAAAATTCTGTTCAAAATCTACTTGTTAACTAAATATAAAGTTGCCATCAAAAATCCTGATTGGGGGATGGAGGAAGATCTGTCTGTAAATCTAGACTTCACTATGATCATAAATTAAGCTCTCATAAAATGTATAGTGGATCCAGACTCCATACTTTATTTAACTGAACCACACTTGACCTAGTTAGACACTGAATGACTGGTGAAGTTGGGTGATTTTAAATAATAATAATAATAATAATAATAATAGTTTAATTTCTTGACCACTCCTCTCCCCGTAGGGACTCGGAGTGGTGCACAGGGAAACTAAAACCATAAATATACAATCAAAAACATCTTAAAAACAAATTAAATAGTACCTGTGCTAAAATACCCAATCTAAGCTAAAATTCCCACTATACAACTAAAACCCCATAGAGAGAGACTACCCCAGGCCGGCCAAGCAGAAAAAATATGTTTTTAATTTCAGACGGAAGGAGCGGAGGTCCGTGGTCGTTCTAATGTCGGGGGGAAGGTCATTCCAGAGGGCAGGAATGACTTGGATTTGGGGTCAGGATATATCACTCTTGTGAAGATGCCAAATACTAGGTATTGTGAAGATGCCAAATACTAGGTATAGTAGGTATCCTATTAATATCTATTATTGTTGTCATATGGCAACAAAAGGCATATGACTTTATCTCTTATAGATTGTTCACAATTTAAAATTTCTATAATATCACAATACTGCTCTTCTGGGATATTTTGAGATATTAAAATGACTCCACTGAGGAACTGCCTTTTGCATTTACCATATGGCCCAAATGAATACATATATCAAAGGAATAATGAAAGATTTGTGGAGTTTAAAAATTAAAATTTTCTTAGGACTTTGATTTTTATGTATAAATCATATTTCTTATGCCAGTAGACAATTGCATAGTTTTCTAACTAAGAAAGTTGTTGTGATTCAGGATGCCCTTTGATTCGTTAATTCATTTTCAAATGGCCTGAGTAATGAGGCAGGAGGCAGATAATATAGTGTAGACTTGCATTTTGTGACGAAGTATGGAAAAGGGTCACTTTATCTTAAAATAGAAAGGATTGTAGATCAAGATTAGCAACCAGAGGCACAACAGTTAAGGCTGAGTCAGGCTACCTTATTGCCAATATAGAGTTGGGCTTTTTCCTGACTAAGTAAATACTTAGTAAATGACTCTTGATGCATATTTCCTATCTCCTAAAATCTAAAATGATGCCTCTAAAAATGGACATCAGCAAATGGAATGTCTATAAATCAAATTGTCTATATTATTGCTAAAAATAGTGGAAGAACTCAATTATACCATCAAGGATAGAGTTAGGTGTTGACTATGGAATAGATCATGAACTGCTTATGGACAAGTTCTAGGTTAAGCTAAATAAGAAGATAGCCAGTCAGTTTACATGAGCCTATACCAAATATTTTTGAGGAGAACATCAAAAGTTGCTTTGAAATCCCAAGAGAACCAAAGAAATTATGAGATAGCAATAGCACTTAGATTTATATACCACTTCACAGTGCTTTACAGCCCCCTCTAAGTGGTTTACAGAATCAGCACCAACACTCTGGGTCCTTATTTTACCCATCTCGGAAGGATGGAAGGCTGAGTCAAGTCAACCTTGAGCCGGTGAGATTTGAACTGCCGAACTGCAACAACAGTCGGCTGAAGTAACCTGCAGTACTGCACTCTAACCTTAATCTTAAGAGATGATGATTTAAGAGGTTGTTAGGGATGAATGTAAAAATAAATTGCCAAGAATGAAGAAATGAAAGAAAGCAAACTGGATGCCAGAACAAACCATGGAAATTGCCAAGAAGAAAAGAGAAGCCAAATCAAGAAATACAACTGTTGGAAGAGACAAGAAGCAGTATTACAATAACATCTGGAAAGACTTTGAAGATGGTAATAGACATGGAAGAACAAGGGAAGTCTTTTAAAATATATCTGAACTTGGAGGTTCCAACCTAGGAATGTGTATGCTAAAGAATGCCAATGGACTGGTACAGTAACTGATTCAAAGCCGATCAAATAAGATGAAAGGAGTATTCTAAAATTCTGTACCACGAAAATGTCAACATCCAAGATACCTGAGAAGATATTACCTACTAAGAAGAAGTACATCATTATTAAGTTGGAAGGCCATCGGAACAAATTGGAACAGTTTTCAAATAAATTGAAAATTCACAGAAATATGGAAAAATATGGCAAGAAGTTGTTTCTTGAAAAAGGGACAACCATGACCTGGATGACTGAGAATCTCCATATCGCAAGAATAATTAGTGATGGTTCTAATTAAGATATGTCACCAAATCGGGAGAATAATTTGGTGGCCAACAGATAGGAAATCTCTACCTTCCAAAATAAGAGAGAGATTTAACAGAATGTATAAATTATTGAACCAGATCTTTAATGTCACATGTTAGCTAAATAATGCTTAGGTTAGAGTCCTACTTGGAAGAAGAGATGCCAGATGTTCCAGCTGGCTTTAGAAAAGGCTGAGAAACATGAGACATCATTTCAGATGCAGGATGGATAATTGAGAAAGAATACAAGAATCATTTGCTTAATTAATTATTTAAAAGTCTTTGAGATCAATCACATCAAGCAGTTGAATGTGCTTAGAAAAATGGTAGCCCCAGACTACCCTAACTGTCCTTATCAGAAACTATATACAGCAGTGGTGGGTTCCTACTGGTTCAGCCGAACCAGTAGTGGTTTGGCAGCCTGGGTCACTGGAACTGGCAGCGACTCAGGCCTGCCACCTCCCGAACTGGTTCTCCCGGCCATCTTGCAATTTTAATCACACTGCACACACATGAGCAAACCAGCAGTCATGGTATACCCACCCGGTATACAGGCCAGGAAGTCACAACATGTGCATGTAGACATGCCAAAACGGACTGATTTTGGGTTGACAAATGAGTCTAACAGTAAAATTAAAGATAAAGGCAGCCTTGAGTCAAGCTTGATTCCTGATAAATGCAGAGGCACAACTATGCGTTTGTTTTTGGAGGTAGTACAGCACTTGTTTGGCATTCCTGTCTGTCAGGACGGTTTTCAACTTCTCAGTCTATGTTGTACCTCTGGTATTTGCTATTGATCTTTTATCCACCCAATTTCTCCTGGCACTTGAAAAAGTTGGCATTCCCACATTTCCTCTGTGGGTCTAATGATATTATAAAATGCTGCATTTATATTGATGTGCAGAATAAGCTTTTGAAGTTAAGGCTCTTATACCGACTCATCATCTAGTACATTGGCTGAGAATGTTTGACTGCCTAAAGAACAAAGCAGCATTCCAGTTTCTGTGAAGGAAGAGAAAGGTGTCATGTGAAACAGAATTGAAGTAACGTAGCTCAGTGGCTGGGAGAAAAGGATCCAAAGGAAAGAGAAGGAATGTGGGAAGGCTGCTTGAGACAAACAACAGAGGAAACACAATCTGAGCAAAAGATTTCTGAGAAAATTTACATAACTTAAGTAGTGGAAGTCCTGACACAGCTTCTACATTCCTACCCCACTGTGCAAAGGTTTTTTTTTCTTTATTAGCATGAATGTAAACACCTCAAAAGTCAAGTTGTAGAGATAGAATATTAAAGGTATCGAAGAGAAGGATTCTTACTGCAATTCACTTCCAGACTAGCACAGTTTACATATACAGTAGGAGTGAATTAAGAAAGGCTGCCTTCTATTCCATCAGGAAGTTGCATGGTGAGCCGTGGTGGCGCAGTGGTTAGAAGGCAGTACTGCAAGTTACTTCTGCTGACTGTCAGCTGCCTGCAGTTTGGTCGATCGAATCTCACCAAGCTTATGGTTGACTCAGTCTTCCAAGGTCGGTAAAAGGAGGACCCAGATAGTTGGGGGAAATATGCTGACTCTATAAACTGCTTCGAGAGGGCTGTAAAGCACTGTGAAGTGATATATAAATCTAAATGCTGCTGCTGCTTTTGCTGCATGAGCAACTTTTTATTATCACTCCCAGCAGTATGTTTCTATCATGGCAGATGATGACCATGCTGGAGAATCTGAACAACCATAGTCTGCATATATAATGCAGAGTTTAGTTTAGGTCTGGTTATTTAATAAATACATTTACCAAACATTATAAGCAATGAATGAGAGACTCTTTTTTTTTAAATCAATACCTGAAATGACGCATTTCATACCTTTTGATGGCATTTTGAGCATTTTTTCCATACCAAGCCTTGCTGAACATAGTGTGAGAACCAAGAAATATAGCCTACTGATCTATTAGATTCAATAAGTCCTATGGATAATAGAAGTCCCCAGAAGAAAGAGATATGAACCAAAGTTTTCAGCTAGGATGATTTCAAAATTTACCAGAAGTATTTGTAATCTTGCTGAGCCGTTGCTAACTGTGAAATATGTTTTTTGCAAAATGTGCACCTGAGTGGATTCGTTTAAAAAAGGAAGAATGAAACTGTTGGAAATGAGAAATTGAAAGTAATGTACTTGGGTGTTCATGGAAAGTGACAGTTAGTGAAGTTGTGAAGCATGTATGTGGTTAGAAAAGCAGTATAAAAGATAGGGTTGAAGATCGGCTCGGGGCCTTTGGTTTATAGCACACCACGTAGGATCTGCTGTGAACCATTGGACCATTGCAATGACTTCTTAATGCAAGTATATTAGTGCTATTATATCTTTTATATCTATTCATTTCTAACGTTCCAAATTATTAGAAACAATAAACCTCTGATCTTAAAGTAAGAATTATTGCATGTGTTGTTGCCTTTGTTTCATATTGGAATTTTCCTATGACAATAGCTAGCTGTGATAATGCTTGTACCAGCATTTGCACAATGACATCAAGAACTACAAAAAGAGGGGGTTTTCCTCCTCTTAAGCTGTTTTCAAACCAGTATTATTTC
Organism: Rhabdophis nuchalis; assembly: GCA_039707465.1. NCBI lineage: Eukaryota > Metazoa > Chordata > Lepidosauria > Squamata > Natricidae > Rhabdophis > Rhabdophis nuchalis. The sequence continues at coordinate 58,127,698 of CM077643.1, read as the reverse complement.
TACACTCTTAAACATGGCTTTAAAATGGTATTGCACTGAACAAGATGCTAAATTTTCAACTATACTTTATAACTATATCTTAAGCTGATTTTTGATCTACAGTTTAAACATTAGCAGTTGATAATTGGTTCCCCATGCTAATTTCTGGAGGTCAAGCAGATGCTTTAAAAGAACAAAAGCAGGGTAGGCTAAATGTAACACACACATATATATATATATATGCTTTTATGAGCTGATCAATAAATTTAAATTTGAGGGACCAAGATAGATCTATTTCGAGCTTATTAGCTCTATCTTGGTCTCTCAAATTTAAATTTATTGATCAACTCATAAAACTAACACACATATCTAAAATAATTTACACAACGTAATTTCATGGTTCTCTGTCTAGATGGTCTCTGGTGATGAGCTGAAAGGCAAAGAGGGATACAGTATGTCTCCTTCCTTAATGGGCCCCTAACAGGAAGTTGTGAAAACAAGTATACACACACACACACACACACACACACACACACCTTAATCAAATTGCCTCCTTGATTGGTCAATAGACACAGCTTTGCAGTGTCATCATATAGTATCGTGCCAACATGTTAAAATTTTTAGTGGCTGACCATTTCTCTCTATCTTCAAGCGCAGCTTTGTTTTGCAGAAACAGGTAATTTAATTGGCACTGGTTTTTATTATAATGCCTTGCCTTGGCTAGGAAAGAAAACTGTCAGTGCCTTTGAATTATCAATGGAGCTGCATTCTGCATCCTAAAATGGTTTATTATTGCAGATCTTAGTATGAAATATTTAGATGTTTCGTAGTTGCCGCTTCTTTTATATGCTATCTGGATTTGAGCAGGTGGAACAGACGTGGTCTTCTTCAGGTCATATAAAACATGGTCTGTGAAAGTAAATATGCACAGATAGAAAGCTCAGAAAAGATAGTATTCACTACTTTTTTTTCCGTCTGCAGGCAACATCTGTTTCTGACTTTCTTCAACTTTCTATTTTTCTCTTTCTTTCATCTCTTTCTAACGTGGATAGACAAAAACCAAGTGTGAGAAGTTCTGATATTAAAATATTCATTACACGTACTGCTAAAACCGCGATGCACTTGTTTTCTTTAGACTCAGCTACCTGATCTCAGTCTCTTGTGGTCTATGCGATTACTTGCATTTTTATGGTCGTGATAGCCACAGACTAGAATTGCGATGGGAAATATCAAAGCATGAGAAACCACTGGAAGTGTCAAGTATCAATATGTTCAGTATTCCTGGAAGAGAATAGTTCCAGGAGCCAGGAGCTGCAGCTCTGGAAATTAAATATATAAGATGTACAGGTAGTCCTCAACTTACCACCACAATTGAGCCTAAAATTTCTGTTGTTAAGTGAGACATTTGTTAAGTGGGTTTTGCCCCAATGTACGACTTTTCTTGGCACAGTTGTGAATTAAGTGAATCACTGTAGTTGATAAGTTAGTAACCCATTTGTTAAATGAATCTGCCTTCCCCACTGGCTTTGTGACCCTTTGTGACCTTTGAGAAGGTCACAAAAGGTGATCACATGACCTTGGAACACAGCAGCCATCATAAATATGGACCAGTTGCCAAATATCTGAATTTAGATCACATATTCGTGGGGATGCTGCAAAGGTTATAATTGTGCAAAATGATCATTTCAGCTCCGTTGTAACTTTGAACGGTCACTAAACGAGCTGTGGTAAGTCGAGGACAAACTGTACTTAAGTTCTGGCTGACTGAAGATGACTGCAAGGAATATAAATCCTTCCATTCTCCACCATTCTATCAGAACTGAAGAATCTTCTTGGATGAGAAGTAAAACATCTTCAAGGAAAAAACAAGGAAGTCCAGTTGCCCTTTGAAAAAGCACCTTTGGGACAACCTAATTTTCACAGTACTGTCAAATATCTATATATATATTTGCCAGAGGTGGGTCCCTACCGGTTCAGCTGAGTCGGTAGTAACTTGGCCTGCCACGCCCCCGAACTAGTGCTGTCGGCACCACCACCATCTTGATTTTCATCTCCATTGCAATTTTTTCCCCTTTTCTAATGCTGTATGCACGCACAGACCTTTGAAGGTGCAAAAGAATTTTGTGCACTGAACTGATAGTAATGCCATCCGTGATACTTCTGTCTTGTATGGCAGAAGTATTACTATTATTTATTTTATTTATTTTATTTTTATTTTATTCAATTTATATCCCGCCCTTCTCCGAGAGGACCCAGGGCGGCACACAGGAATTTTAAAACAATATACAAAATAGTACCAAATATAATTTTAAAAACCTATTAAATGACAGAAACCTGCGCTAAAACCAGATTAAAATCCCCCATTTAAAACGTCTAATATTTGTCCCAGCGGAGGCTATGTTAGGCCGGCTTGATGAAATAAGTGTGTTTTTAAACACCGGCGGAAGAGGCGGAGGTCGGTGATAGTGCGGAGTTCAGGGGGTAGGTCGTTCCAAAGGGCAGGGCCCGCCACACATTATCCTTCTTATCTTCTTTACTATCTCCTCTTATTGGGATGATGATGAAAACAACTCTGTTTCTTTGCTTGTACACTGAGAACTTTTGCACAGGAGACAAATTCCTTATGTGTCTAATCACATTTGGCCAAATAAAGTATGCTATGCTATGCTATGCTACTCTCATCTCATTAAACGAGAGAATTTTGCTACTGTCGATCATAAGCCACATTTATGGATATTGTCCAATTCCAGCAGAATTATTCCTTAAATGTTAAAAATTCCTTAAATGTTAAAGGTTCCTGCCCACGCAGGGGGTTGGACTAGAAGACCTACAAGGTCCCTTCCAACTCTGCTATTGTATTGTATTGTAAATATACTTTTAAGAAAAACAGAATCCTGAAAGGGTAAGAATCCAGAGGCAATCCCTTGCCTTTAGGACTGATGAGGATTACAATAAAAAAAAATGCTGGGGCAATTCCTATTGGGCTGATGGACTTGTAACCAGTCAGCAATGGAGCAAATCCATACGGAGCAGATCGTCTGTCTGATCTGTTGCTGAGACTTGTCAAAATTCCATCAAAGCCTCCAGGGGTAGGTTGCTGCTGGCGTTACTGCTAGTTCACAACCCCCACATGCGTGTGTGCTTTGCACGCGCATACGCAGAACAATTTACAATGAACTGCGCATGCAGTCACTAAAATTCAAAATGGCGGCACCCAAGAGGCAGCGAGGGAACCGGTTCAGGGGCGTGTCAGGCCTGGGTCACTGCCAGTTCTGCGACCCAGACCTGAATTTCACTACTGGTTCGCCTGAACCGGGCTGAACTGGCAGCAATCCACCTCTGAAATCTTCTAACCAGAAGCCATGACAGATTCAGAACAGTCTTCTCAAGATATTTCCAAATGAGAATTGTCTAAACAAAGTTCCCAAATAATCTAACAGGCACAACCAAACATAACTGGACTTTAAATATATCTTACTACAATTACTAACTCTATTTTCTCCTGCCACATACCTCCCTGCGTCCGATACGCTCCCACAGAGAGGGCCTACTGAGGGTACCAACCGCCGGTAAATGCCGGCTAGCGGTGCCCAGGGGTAGGGCCTTCTCTGTGGCAGGGCCGGCCCTCTGGAACGACCTACCCCCCGAACTTCGCACTATCACGGACCTTCCCCTCTTTCGCCGTTCACTTAAAACATACTTTTTTCAGCAAGCTGGTCTTGCTTAATCGTTTAGACTTTTTTGTTATATAGCTTCTGCAAAATACGTAAATGGACGTTGGGTTTTTAGGGGGAATTTTAGCACAGGCTCTGATTTAATTCTTTTTATCTATTTATTGTATTTTTATCATTGTTGGTTTTAATTTCCTGTGCACTGCCCTGGGTCCATTTCGATGGAGAAGGCGCGGTATACAAATCGAAATAAAGTAAAGTAAAGTAAAGTATTTTATCTGGGAATTCTAATATGTCATTGCATTAGAAATTAAATATATGATTACAGGATTTAACCTCTTGCAATATATCTGTACATATAAAGTCAGTGGCAGGTTCTAGTATAAAATCTGCACTAACTAAATTTCATAGCACCAAATAATACGGGGACGGGTAAATTGAAGGGTTTCCACACAACAATATGATCCCATATGGGTTTTGAACTGTCCTTTGAACTGCAGTTCAGTTACTCTTTGACTTGCAACTAAAAACAAAATATTTATTGCTACTAATTTTTAATTGTTTATGTTGGCCCGATTAACAAATTGGAAAAGCAATGGAGAGCATGGGTTCTTGCATACTTTTAACTGTCTTATTATAGGAAGCATATTGTATGTACTTTATTTTATATGATGAAGCATTGCATGTGTTTCCTCTTTCCCTTCACATTGCATCTGTAGACTGGAAAGCCACAGGGTACATTGCACATCTGAAAATCATATGACCAGGAGGGAGAAGAGAAAGGGGCTCAGAATGGAACAATCAGCAATATTTTGGCCACTATCCAACTGCCTCTTTTATTGAGATAATTTTTTAAATGTCCATTTTCTCTCTCTCTTTTTTTTTAGTTATGGTTCTGATGGCCTGGCAGGTCAAAAAATGTACATATAGACAAAAGTGTCTGAGGCTCCTTTACACAATTCCCTTCAAACATTTCTTCTGGTGGGGTTTGTAAAGAATAAAGAACAGAAGTAAGTTTTTTTTTCATCCCCACAAATACAGGTAGTCCTTGACTTATGACCACAATGGAGCCCAAAATATATGTTGTTAAGTGAAAATTTGTTAACAGAGTTTTGTCCCATTTTATGACATTTCTTGCCACAGTTGTTTAGTAAATCACTGCAGTTGCTAACTTTGTAACCTGGCTGTTAAGTGAATCTGCCTTCCCCCGTTGACTTTGCTTGGCAGAAGAACGCAAAGGGGAAATCATGTGATCCCGGGATGCTACAATGGTCAAAAATATGAGTCAGTTGACCAGTGTCTAAATTTTAATCACGTGATCATGAGGATGCTGCAAAGGCTGTAACTGTGAAAAATGATTATTTTTTTCAGTGCCATTGTAACTTTGAACGGTCAGTAAATGAACTGTTGTAAATCAAGAACTACCAGTATTCACCTCACTTCACAAACAATGCATCTGAATGGCGCCAATGCAATCTGCAAAAAGTACTGGTCCAGAGATGGCATTCAGCAGGTTCTGACCAGTTCTGGAGAACAGGTAGGGGAAATTTTGAATAATACAGAGAACCAGTAAATACCACCTCTGACTGGCCCCGCCCCCATCTATTCTCTGCCTCCTGAATCCCAGCTGATTGGGAGGAAATGGGGATTTTGCAGTAACCTTCCCCTGCCACGCCCACCAAGACACATCCACCAAGCCACACCCACAGAACCTGTAGTAAAAAAAACTGAATCCTACCATTGGCCTATATCCTGGGATGTAATATAGCCAACGAGAAGAACATTCAAATACACAATATAGAGGTTTGTTCTGAACACCATAAGTTGAAAGGACATAAAGGCATGATGCGGGTCACCATTGATGGAATCAAAATCAAAATCCCACCACTGTACTGGCCCTATTACTCTGTCATGGGATTCACAGGATTAGGTGTTTGGTTTTGCAAAATAAAAGTAGCAGATACATCTCATATGTTTTACCTGTGCTAGCAATTTATTGTAACTTACCAGTTTGAATGTTATTTATTTATTTGAAACATCAATCTGCCATTCATTGAATAGCTCCAAGAAAGTAACAGAAAATATGAACAATATGTCTTTAATGTTTTTTTTTAAATAAATGAAATTACATCATAATGTTAACCTAATGAAAAGGCTAGATAATTTCTAAAGTAAAACATTTCTGAAAATTAAAAAGAAACTAAACTGTTTAGCTACAGCTTGAAAGGGTTGTGACCTATGAAGGCAGTCAATGACTTGATTATTACCTTAAAAAAAGTAACTTTTTGCTGTAACAAAGTATAAAAGCAATGCAAAATAATAATATTTTGAAACAAAATAATACTGCCTATGCATGGATCATGACCATCTGCAGTAAAGGAAAAGAAAAGCGAACAACAGAATGTCACCATCACATAATCTGAATCAGATGTCGCATAGCATCGCTATGATGACATCACTGCATATGTGCCATTATGTTTAAATCATTGTGATTTACTATGGATGCTGTTGTTTCAGACTTAAAAGGCTACAACAGTGGTAATCAACATGGTCCCTACCGCCCACTAGTGGGCATTCCAGCTTTCATGGTGGGCGGTAAGTGTTTTGTCCGATACTGAAGCACTTTCCTTTTTTTAAATTTAATTGACTTCCCTACTTTATAAATCACCATTACTGTGGAACCGGTGGGTGGTTAGATAATTTTAATACTTACAGAGATACAAAAGTGGGTGGTAGGTATAAAAAGGTTGACTACCCCTGGGCTACAATATGCTGTTGAAGCACACATGAACACTAATATGTAGTATTCTCTCTCTCCAACTGCTTAAAATAAGGGCATCTTTTCTCAGGATCACATGCTAACTTGAGTGTGTTCCCTGAAAAAGACATATTTCGATGGTTTAAAGCAGTGGTGTCAAACTCAATGCTCGCGGGGTGCTTAGATCTGGCCCATGAAGAAACAGTGAAGGACATGGTGCCTCTGCCAGCAAAAAGAGAGCTGGTGAGGGTCGCACACGAGCTTAGTTTTCCCTGGAAGAGGGCTGCAAGAGGCCATCACAGCTGAAAACAGAACCTGGGAGGGCTGCATGTGGCCTTCCCAGTCTCCATTTTCGCTGGCAGAATGCTAGCAAAACAAACTACTAACAAAACTGGCATTTGATCATACAAGGGATAATGGGCTGGCCACACACACACACACACACACACACCAGTGTCAAACACAACCCTGATGTGGCCCTCAATTAAATTGAGTTTGACACCTAGTTTAAAGGGTTGCAGGCATGTGCTATGTACACACCCATACCTGGGAACCCAAAGGATCATTTCCGAATCCTTGAAGCATTGTCTATCATGATTGTTCTTTAAAGTTTGGGGCAAATGTCTTAACCAACCTAATACTTTTCAGATAGTGTATGTCGGACTATAATTCTCATCTCTAAAAGGTATCTTTTTATATGGACATTCCCTGGCTTTCAACTCTCCCAATTTATTTTAATGGATTGTTTTTCCTCTGGCTTTCACTGTGAAATGTTTTTCGGGTTTAGGATTTGAAAAACCACAGAGAATGAGAATTGAGAAATAATTAGAAGAGTTATAAAATGCTTCAAATAAACAAACTCTAGTGTGGCCATGATGGCTGGAGATTATTTATTCATTCAAAATATTTTTCAACTACTTGTCTAATTACAAAGTACCCAACATTAAAAAACAAGATAATTAAAAATGAAATTTAATATACAACCAATATTTCAGCCAACAACCAATCATAAGCAAGAGCTTAATAAACTTCGGGTGATAAAATAGTCCATAAAACACGAGCAGCTACCCTAAAGACCCATCCTTCTGCAGATATCAGCCTGGTTTTCATAACCAGTGGAAGCACAGAAGGCAGCATCTCTATCTAGCTATTTTTACAGCCCAGGCATGCTGGTTGGGGAATTCTGGGAGTTGAAGTATATATACATCATAAATTCACAAAGTTAAAAACACTGATCTTGAGCACGAGTATCAAACTCGATCACGTCACAAGCTGGACCGTGATATATCACAACATTTTTTGACTTTGCAGAGCTGGGCGGATGTGGCCTGTGGGTCATATATCCTGGCCCGCGGGCCCCCAATTTGACAGGCCTGATCTAGAGGGTACACAGTGAAGACGTTTGTGATAGTTTCATGTAGAGATTGAACACAGAAGCTTTTTCATAAAAATGTTCTATGGTTAGAATATGATTCTTCCCCATATAGTGTATGTGCTCAACTTACTACCATAATTGAGTCCAGAATTACAAAGTTGTGACAGTCATTAAGTGGGTTACCACTTGACTGTGACTGATTTTGCAACCCATTTTGAAGTGGTCACTAAGCAAATGTCACAGCTGTTAAGCAAACCTGTTTTTCCCATTCGGCAAAATGTGCTCATGAGACTGCAGGACACTGCAAACGTCTGTATATGGAAGCCAAACTGCCAAATGCCCATAATGTGAATTATTTGACTATGGTCCGTGTTTGTGTGTGATCACTGTATCTTTGAAATTGGGTTGTAAGTAGCCTTGGGAATGGTCACTAAGCAACTGGTCATTAAACAAGAACTATCTGTACCTACTCTTTTATGGTAATAAATGTTCCCCCTGTGCTCATTACGAATGGGCATCTAATGCATTTTTAAAATGGCCATCATTTGCATGCCATCAAAGAGAGGATGTTTTCAGCCACATGCAAAATGGCAGATTTGCCTTCATCAGGTTACCCAGATGATCCGATTACATAAATACTTCAAAAGAAAAAAGAAACTGTGGCTAAGTTGCAGGTTTAGATTTGGTTCAAAGATTTATCAGGTGCAAAATTCACTCAAGACTTCAATGAATTTAAAGCAAAGTTTGTTCACATCTCGCAGTATGGCTTAACTATATTTCTTTTAAGAAGAAGCTTTAGGATAGATTGCAGATTTGGGAAGGAAGAAAAATGCCATAGATTTAAAAGTTAATCTGCACCTTTCATTTCTGCACTTTTCTAGAGGAAGTTTGAATTCCCAAGTACAAAATGAATTAGTTAAATGAAATATAGTAGACTTTTTTTTGGTTCTGTAGAATATATTGACTTTCTGATATGCTAACTGTGGACCACACAACAATGATCTGCTAATGAGGTAGTACTTATTCTGTGTCACTGATTGACATTCACCTATCAGACCCAACATAGTTGGCATATATTTTGTATTTATTTGTACATTATGCAGTATGCATTTCCTATCTTCTCAAAGAAAATGCATAAAACATTAGGCATGTATTGCCTATCAAATGGTAGTCAACCTCTGATGAGGTACTGCCATCCTTTTTTTTACACAAACATTTCAATTTTATTTTAGATGACAGACCGTTGTTTTTAATCATATGAAGACATGTTACCACCTGACTCTTAATTTTAAACAATCCTGTTTTCCATAAAAAGCATACAGCAATGTCTATTTGATCTCACTTCAATCTTGCACAGCTCTGAACCTATTTCTCTGCAGACACAAAGCGCCTGCTTATGCAATCAAAAAGAGATGATCTTATCTCAGGGAGAGAAAAGAATTTTGATTCAAGTAAAGCATCTAACATCTTGTAACTTCAAGAATATTCCTTAACTTTGACAGGGGTCCTGATTGAAAAGGGTTGCTTTCCTAGATGCTTGGGTTTTGGACAATTTTTCTGAATATTTCCAACATGCTGAGTTTTGTTATAGGTTCAAAGTTCTCACTCAATTCTTCAACTTTTGAAATTATTCTTTGTTGAAAGGATATTGCTTAGGATCTGGGATGAAAAAGTTAAGAACTGTTTTTATTTATGCTAAATAAGACATTTTTGTCTCCTACCCACATTAACCAGATTTGCCAGTGAAATGCAGCTACAGAAAAACAATAATATAATAGTTGTTATTCCTAGAAAAACATCACTGTAAAAATCTTGTTAGCCTTTTACTAGAAATGGTACATATATTGAAAGCCACCTCTAGAATCAAGATCACGTGAAGTGTTAATACCATTTTATAATGCCTTGGTAAGGCCACACTTGGAATACTGCATTCAGTTTTGCTCGGCATGATGTAAAAACGATGTGGAGACTCTAGAAAGAGTGCAGAGAAGAGCAACAAAGATGATTAAGGGACTGAAGGCTAAAAGATATGAAGAACAGTTGCAGGACCTGGGTATGTCTAGTTTAATGATAAGAAGGACTAGAGGAGGCATGATAGCAGTGTTCCGATATCTTAGGGGTTGCCACAAAGAAGAGGGAGTCATTCTCCAAAGCATCTGAGGGCAGGACAAAAAGCAATAGGTGGAAACTAATCAAGGAGAGAAGCAACCTAGAAGTAAGGAGAAATTTCCTGACAGTTAGAACAATTAATGAATGCAACTTAATTGCCTCCAGAAGTTGTCAATGCTCCAACACTGGAAGTTTTTAAGATGTTGGATAGCAATTTGTCTGAAGTGGTGTAAGGTTTTCTGCCTAAACAGGGGATTGGACTAGAAGACCTCCAAGGTCCCTTCCAATTGTGTTATTCTATATTCTAAACATAACTGGATTTTTAATGAATCGCCAAAAAGGAAGCAAAACAAGGAGTAGATGGAAGGAACAACTAACTATGCATCCCAATCTTTGGTTTCCATTCTCATTCTTTTTCAAAATCTACCCTTCCCCCTCTCTCTTTTTTTTTCAAATGGAAAAAGTGCATAGCCTTCTTTCCAAATTGGTTTGGTGGAAGAGGAGGAAATAATTAATGAGGAGAAAGGTGAGCAGTGCAATATTACAAGAAACAGCATAAACGAGGGAACTGAATACCTAACTTCTTTCTCTGAAAGTCTTAAAGCAACTTCTGCTCCATTTGCATACAAATGGTCCCAGGCTTCAGAGGAACTGTTGGCCATCTCAGCTCTTGAGTTAGGAGGAAGTTATCATCTATTCCAGGGGTTCCCAAACTTGGCAACTTGAAGACTTGTGGACTTCAACTCCCAGAATTCTCCAGCCAGCTCTGCTTGCCAAGTTGCCAAGTTTGGGAACCCCTGATCTATTCCTACAAGTCGCTATTTTATTAAAATATCTTGGGACCTCCATGCAGCAAAAATGTAGCTTAAAATAAGAATATTTGCCAAAGTACAGCTAGTCCTTGACTTACAACCATTTGTTTAGTGACCATATGAAGTTACAGTGGCACTGAGAAAAGTGACACGTCCATTTTTCACACTTAAAGACAGTTGCAGAGCCCCCATGGTCACATGATCAAAATCATCTTTTGTGACTTTTTGACAAGCAAAATCAATAAGTCAGATTTACTTTACAACCAGGTTACTAACTCAACAACTCCAGTGATTCACTTAACAACTGTCATAAAATGGGGACAGGGCACACTTAACAATTGTCTCATTTAGCAACAGAAATTTTAGGCTCAATTGTGGTCACACTGAGGACCACCTGTGCTCCAATTTTTCTTCTTTTTAACACCTTCTTTCTGAACTGTTTCTTTAGCCAGTATTGGTCAAGACGATGAAGTCATTAGAGTAAAATGCCTGTGGCCTGCTAAAAAATATTTTTGACCTCCAAAGGATGAGTGGGAACAAACCCCTTTTAACAATGGGGACAGAGGGGCTTTTAACAAGAAAAAAAAAGCTAATTAAGATTTTCATATATTTAAAGCACCCATTTGCTTATTAAAACTCCTAAACTGCCCTTCTAAAATAGGTCCGGGTATCTGAAACACAGCTCTCAGTTTACAATGCACTTAAGCCTACAGAAGCAATGAATTCCTCTTAAGAGAATGAATTAGGATTAGGATCTGAAAAATCAAGTTCTATTTCTCACTCGATGTTCCCTGATTGTCCTGGGGTCTTCCTCAACCTGAACTACTTATGCAGGCATTTGTATGGACACAATAGGGAAGAAAGCACGCATTTTGCTTTGAGGTTCTTGAAGGATGAGCTGGTCTTGATAGTATTTTGTGTGTGTGTGGCGGGGAAGACTTGCATGAATCACCACCAAGGATTTATTCAATTCAACCTTTATTATGTGTGTTAGAAGAAACATGCTATGACATAGATGGGCAACTTTTTGTTGTGGCCTGCCAGCGGCCAGCACAGCTGGCAGCAGATTCGGACAGTGAGGAGGTTGGGGAGGAACATAGGCCAGTCCTGGAGTCTGGGGAAGGCTCTGATGAGGGCTCTGTGTCGGAGGCAGAGTGGGGGCCAGTTATCAGCTGCCTTCAGAGTCAGACATCAGTGAGGCAGATGAACAGCTGGAGCCTGTTCCCAGTATGTGCATGCACAGAGTTGCCAGATGAAGGGAACAGCTAAAGAACAGGGGTCAACTTGGGAGTAAGGCCACAGGTGGACAATGAATGGTGCCCCCCAGAGGAACAAAAAGAGGAGCAAAGGGGGAGTGGAGTTTGTAGGAGACAATTAGTTCACTAAATTGGTTCATGACTCTCCAAGACTCCTTGCCAAGTTTTGCAGATATCAGCCTGTCAGCTCTCCAAGCCAGATAAGGTCTGTGACTGTAAATCCTCATGTGAATGAGCAGAATTTGCAGTAAATTAATAAAAGGGTTTTTTGTCAGGACAAGGAGTTTGCTTCATGCTCTCAGGAAGCCTCAGTCACAACACTTACGCTAAAGCTGCATACATCTAATATTTGGCCTTTGGATTTGAAAATTAAATAGATTACTAGCAGCTTCCTGTCATTTATCAGGAAACAAAGTAATCTAGTTTCCCAATCCTAATGGCAAAATTGGACTCTGGCAGGAAAGAGAATGAAAGAGAAAGAGAAATGACATGCATGTGTTTGTGTGTGTATTGTTGTGGAGGTATGTACCATATTTTTCGGAGTATAAGACGCACCTTTTTTCCTCTAAAAAGAGGCTGAAAATCTGGGTGCATCTTATACAATAATACAATAGCAGAGTTGGAAGGGACCTTGGAGGTCTTCTAGTCCAACCCCCTGCGTGGGCAGGAACCTTATACCATTTCAGACAAATGGCTATCTAACATCTTTTTAAAGACTTCCAGGGTTGGGGCATTCACAACTGCTGGAGGCAAGCTGTTCCAGAGGTTAATTGTTCTAACTGTCAGGAAATTTCTCCTTAGTTCTAAGTTGCTTCTCTCCTTGATTAGTTTCCACCCATTGCTTCTTGTCCTGCCGCCAGGTGCCTTGGAGAATAGTTTGATTCCCTCTTCTTTGTGGCACCCTCTGAGATATCGGAACACTGCTATCATGTCTCCCCTGGACCTTCTCTTCATCAAGCTAGACATACCCAGCTCCTGCAGCCGTTCTTCATATGTTTTAGTCTCCAGTCCCCTAATCATCTTGGTTGCTCTTCTCTGCACTCTTTCCAGAGTCTCCACGTCTTTTCTACATTGTGGCGACCAAAACTGTATGCAGTATTCCAAGTGTGGCCTTACCAAGGCACTATACAGTGGCATTAACACTTCACGTGATCTAGATTCTATCCCTCTGTTTATGCAGCCTAGAACTGTGTTGGCTTTTTTGGTAGCTGCTGCACACTGCTGGCTCATATTTAAATGGTTGTCCATCGAATACAGCATTTTTTGCCTCCTGGAACCCCACCCCCTTCACCAAATTGGCTGTGCCTAGTCTTGTGGAGGCTTCCAGAGAGCCCCTGGGGGCTGGGGAGGGCAGCAATTAGCCTCAAACGGGCCGTTTCCCCCTCCCCCAGCCGCACTCTATGAGCCTCCATAGGACTATGCATGCAATTTATTTGACCCAAAAATGGCCCGTTTTTGTGATAAATGGGGCGGTTTTTGCTCCCCTCCTCAGGAGCACTCTGCAAGCCCCCCCAAGGCTAGTCATGCTTTTTATTAGAAGAAAATCGGCCCCGTTTTCGCGGAGAAAGAGCAGTTTGGAGAAAGTATGCAAAGCGCAAAAAAACCCCTTTTGCCTCCTGGAACCCCGCCCCCTTCACCAAACTGGCTGTGCCGAGCCTTATGGAGTGCCTAGTCTCCAGGGTAAACGGGGCGGTTTTTTTGCTCATTTTTCACACACACACACCCCAGCACTCTGCAAGCCCCCCCCCCAAGGCTACTTATGCTTTTTATGTAAAAAAAAAAAAACACAGCCTCATTTTCACGGAGAAATGGGCTGTTTTGGAAGTTTGCCGAGTGCAACCCCCCACCCCAGCCCCCACCTTTTGGAAGGCTCTTTAACTTTTTCTGAGCACGTTTTAAGGTTTGTCTGCGATTTCCTTCTGCAGGACATAAATAAATACACGTGAGAACATCAACCTACCTACCTAATCTCTCTCTCTCTCTCTCTCTCTCTCTCCTTACTGTATTTCTCCCTCTCTCTCTCTCTCTCTCTCTCTCTCTCTATCCTTCTACCTACCTGACTACACACACACACACACTCCCTCCCTGCTCTCTCTCTCTCTCTCTCTGTATATATATATGTGTGTGTGTGTGTGTGTGTGTGTAGATTTTGGTTTATTCGGGTCTTTTCCCGTGTAAAATTAAAGGTGTTTTTGCAACGTTTCGATGGGATCACCCCCATCATCATCAGCCAAAGCCTGATGATGATGGGGGTGATCCCATCGAAACGTTGCAAAAACACCTTTAATTTTACACGGGAAAAGACCCAAATAAACCACGTCATCCCTCTCTGCCCTTCGACTCAACCCAGAGATCATCCAGACAGAGAACCAAATTAGATTACTGCTGTGTGACATTTTTTAGATATGTGTTAGATTTTTAAGGGCTGAAAATAAAGAGACCAGGATGGATCCATTTCAGGCTTATTAGCCTTCTTCAGCTGGCCATAATCCTTCTACTGGGATTTGAACCAGGGCTTTCCAGCATTTGAGGCAAGCTCTCTCTATATATTTTTCTCTGTATATACTTCTACCTACACACACTCTCTCTCTTCCATCCTACCTACTGTATTTCTCTCTATTTCTCTCTCATCCTTCTACCTACCTACAGTACACACACATTCTCCCTCTCCCCTACATACCTATTGTATTTCTCTCTCTCTTTCTATTTCTGTCTCTATCCTTCTACCTACCTACCTACACACACTCTCTCCCTCCCTCCCTCCCTACTGTATTTCTCTATCTTTCTATTTCTCTCTCTTTCTACCTACCTACCTACACACACACATTCTCCTTCTCCCCCTACATACCTACTGTATTTCTCTCTACCCCCTTTTATCTACCTACCTACCTACACAGACACTCTCTCTCCCTACCTACCTACTGTATTTCTCTCTCCCTCTCTATTTTTCTCTCTCTATATCCCTTTACCTACTTACCTACCTACCTACCTACCTACTCTCTCTCTCCCTACCTACCTACTGAATTTCTCTCTATTTCTCCCTCTCTCTCTATCCCTTTATCTACCTACCTTTTGTATTTCTCTTTCTTTCTCTCCCTCTTTCTCCCTGTATCTACCTACCTACTTTTTTTTGTAATTTGCCTCTTCAAAACCTTGGTGCGTCTTATACTCCGGTGCATCTTATACTCCGAAAAATACGGTAAGTATTGGAATCTTCTATCAGACAACATAAGATTCTTGGTACCAAAAAGACTATGCACTATTCCAATGAATTACATGAAGAATGCGAAATTACTGTTAGAAAAAAAGAAAAAGAAATCTGTTAGTCTCTCTTCCCTATAGTTTATTTTTTAACTTTTTCCCTTTTTTATAGTCAACTGAAATCCTTGCGCAGGTTTTTTGGTCAAATTCAGAGCTGGTCTACTGAAATCAATAAAATTTAAATCAGACATGATTGATTGAAGTCAGAGTAATTTCAATAGGGCTACTTAAAGATTACATTGACTTATACCTTACATTATAATTTATTGAATAAACCAAAATTGGCTGGGTTCCCACAATATGCTAAGCCAGGGGTCTGCAAAGTCGGCTCTTTTAAGACTGGTGGACTTCAACTCCCAGAGTTCCCCAGGCAGCTATGCTGGCTGGGGAACTCTGGGAGTTGAAGTCCACCAGTCTTAAAAGAGCCGACTTTGCAGACCCCTGTGCTAAGCCATTTTACAAAAAAATGCATTCCCATACTGTGTAAGGAAAAAGAATCTTAACTAACCAACCAATCACAGGCTTTATTACAAGGTATGAACTAAAGTTAAACTAGTTTTTAACTTTAGTTTTTTAAAGTTAAACTAAATTTTAGGGTTTTTTTTTAGTTAAACTACATTGAACTAAAACTGACTTGTTTTAACGGGTCAAAACTGGTTTTGTGTAAAAAGAAAAATTCAGGTCTTCTATATAGTATCATAGAATCACAGGTCAGGAAGAGACCTGGGAGGTCTTCTAGTCACAAAGGCTTTCTGTGGCCTTTCTTGCCACAGTTGTTAAGTGAATCACAGTAGTTGTTTAGTTAATAACACAGTTGTTCAGTGAATCTGGCTTCTCCATTCACTTTGCTTGTCAGAAGGTCACAAAAGGTGATCACTTGATCCCGGTGCACTGCAACTGTCATGAGTCAGCTGCCAAGTGTCTGAATTTTAATCACGTGACCATGAGGATGTTGCAACAGTCGTAGGTGTGAAAAAATGGTCATGACACTTTTTTTCAGTGCCACTGTAACTTTGAACGGTCACTAAATAAATTGTTGTAAGTCAAGGACTATCTGCATCCAGGTGTGCAACGTAGCTGGAAAGAAAAAGCTGAAATCTAAGCGCCTTAACTCAGGCATTGTTTTGCCAATACTACTCTATCTTGACCTATAACTATTTTCCGGATGCACCCCCCCACCTCCCAAAAAAGTTTATTTTATAGGGTTTATACAATACAATAGCAGAGTTGGAAGGAACCTTGGAGGTCATCTAGTCCAACTCCCTGCGTAGGCAGGAAGCCCTACACCATTTCAGACGAATGATTATCAAATCTCTTCTTAAAAACTTCCAGTGTTGGAGCATTCACAACTTCTGGAGGCAAGCTGTTCCACTGGTTAATTGTTCTAACTGTCAGGAAAGAACAATTAATCAGTGGAACAGCTTGCCTCCCACCAGACCAACACTGGAAGTTTTTAAGAAGATGTTGGATAGCCATTTGTCTGAAATGGTATAGGGCTTCCTGCCTATGCAGGGAGTTGAACTAGATGACCTCCAAGGTCCCTTCCAATTCTGCTATTGTTTTAGATGAGCATATTACAAATTCAAAGGACTGCTTCTGGCTAAGAACGCTTGTTACATAGAACTTTGCTAAGATCTCAGAATTTGGGCACGTAAGATTGTTCCTGTTCCCATGAAATCTAACAATCAAGGCCTTCTCTGACATTTTACAGAAATGTGCAGATTCTTCGACAGCGTGGAGCCTGACTATCTCAGCTTGCATTCCCATACATATTTATCTTTTTTTACTCAGTTCAATGTGAATTACTTTGGAGTGCTAAGAGAATGCTGTTGCAAACAATGTTTACTTCTGAAGTGATTACTCCTTGGGGGGAAAAAATGTCATTTACACTGCCCTCTCTTGTTTTCTTAATTGCCTTGACTTATTAAAGACTAAACCATAAAATCCTCACACTCAATGGATTACTGATCAGGTAGGGATAAACATTTAACTAATTTACTAAAAAAAAAAAAGTAGCAGCAAGATTTTGTGATGCTGAATCAGAACAAAAAAAAAACCAGTTCATTGTAAGAGTTAAAGGCAGGTACAAATCCTTCGAAAGAGGGGCTTCAAAAGACCCCAGCATTTATCTGAGATTGGTCTGCTTAACCATTAAAGTAGATGCATCCGTTTCTAGGCTCATGCAAGTGCTTCAGAAAAAGTTCCCATTAGTCTCCGCTCATGTGGGGAGGCAAAACCAAGTCTCCATGCACCCATGTACAAGTGCAAGTGACAAGGAACAGCTTCCGAAGCAGCCTCACCAGCTGTTAAGAGGGGAGGCGGCTTTAATGATTCAAAAGGAAGTGTTCCCACCAGACCCAAAGAGGATTTTTTTTTTTACAAAAACCTTTTGGAGTTATGCTGATAATTAACCTTATCAATCAGAATAAGGGAGGGAGGGGAAGCCACTGCTGTGATTGGACTCCTGTTATTGAATGTTTAAGTATATATTGGTGCAAGGCAAAGAAATATCGTGCTCCTTTTCACAATTCTCATTCAGTTTGATGAAAAAGAAGTTGCTGTAGACTTTTGAGAAGATACGTTTGAGATTATTTTTTCATAAAGGGTACGTGGTATTCTTGCACCGATTTAATTACAAGGTACCCCCCCCCCCAAAAGTGTGCAACTATCCTGCCTTCACTGTACCATTCTCTCTCCAGTGGGGTGAAACCTGCCTGGTTTCCCACTTCAGTTAAATCCCAGGGGAAGATACTGGTGAGGTCTTCTTGCATTGAGCTTTTCAGGAGCAGTGTTGCAGTCACTGCTACGAAGAAGTCCTGATTTTGGGAAAGGGCTGGAGAATTCCTCTTTCCTCTGGAGATCTACCAGATCTCTCTCATTACTTTTTGGGCAGAAAATTAGATGGATGGATGGATGGATGACAGATTTTCTTGTTATCCAAGGAGGGGAATAACTCTTGCATGAGAGATCTCAGGGGAAAAACATACATAGCTATAACCTTCCTTTTCTAATGATTTTCAAACAAAGGACACGGGTAGGTGGAAAGCAAGAGAAAAACAAGAAGGTGAAGGATGCCTACATGATTCCTACTGAAGCAGCTACCATATCTCCTTTTAAATGCTCCATACAGGAATCTTTCTTCTTCATGCAATGTCCTCCAACAGACAGAAAAGCCACATCTGTGAATTTAAACAATAGTAGCACTTCTCCTCATTTTTAGCATTAGCACACTTTTGCTGACAACCTAGCTGGAAATGAGAAAGTGCTAAGGCGTTGTAAATGGGAGCTCATTGCTAAAACAAACAAAAGGCTAACCCAAACACATCATCATAAGCCTAGGATGTCCATGCCCCCCTCTATTGGGTAAGGCAGTGCCAAAGGCAAAGTATTCTCAGCAAGGATTTCAAAGTTACGTGGAAAGTCAAGAGTGAGGTGAATGCCTTTGTACATCCAGAAACAGACTGCCAGCTCCTGTTTGAGAGGAACAATTCCCACCAGAACTTGCATGCAATCAAGATAACACCCCACAAAAAACAAGTGCAGCGCATGTAGTATGTTGAGTTTCACATTTCATAATAACTATAGCAAAATTCCATTAACAAAGGATATAAAAAAGAAAGGGAATCTGTGTCTTTGTCAGTTAGATCCATCTTCTTTGTGAAATAACAGTTGAAACATCCCCCCCCCCCCCAAGTGTTCCCAAAGATTAATTAAGGACAGCAAACTCTAGGGAATATTGTTTCATCTTCCTAAATCTGGCTTGCATCAAATAAAACTCTCTCATAATGTTAGCATACTGTTAAAGCCTATTTTTCCCTCACTCCCTTCTATCCACCAAAAGAGCATACAGTAGTTGTGTTCCCATCATAAATTACTGGTATATGAAAAAAAAAAAAACTACTGGAGATCTAGACCTTCCTATGATTTACATTTTTATAGACTGTGTTTTAACAAAATCCCTACAAAAATCATGACTATAGAGACAAGAATCTATTCACTTCAGAAATATTTATATCTTAGGAACTATAATTTAAATCATTTGCATTGACATACTGTTCTCTTTACCTTAAAAAATATCATTTAGCTTATTCTTTTCAAATCCTTTCCTTTTTCATTATTCAGTGGTGGACCACCTACAATAATTCACTCAAAATATTGACAAAGTTGTTCTTGGTATAAGTAATTAACATTTAGGGACATCCTGACAAATCATACTGCAATATATTTATTGATTCCCTCAAAAGTCCTCTAATGAATATTCACCAAGACATTTTCCATCATCCTGAGAAATTCCAATCTTCAGTTCCTATGACTCAAAAGAATAATGAATGAACTTCACATACAACTCCTCTAAAACACTTTGAATGTTCCAGTGATGGCATTTCCCCACAATCACATAAAAATAAACCAGACTGTGTTTTTTCAACTTAAATTCTCAGAAACAGAATCATTCACATTTTTTCAAGACTCAGCTCTTGGTTGACTTTGGTTGTCTTTTGTTTTAGAAGATTTGCCAGTTTAATGAAAACCCTTTTAATACTGCGAAATCCAAAACCATTGGATATGCTGCCTACAATGCTAAACATTGGAAAGAATAAAGCTAATAAACCAGAATCCTAGAAAATAACCCTCAACGTTAATTATTTAAACAAAATAAATTATTTTTAGGTTCAAAATTCCACATTGTTGCTCACATCACGAAACTAGTTTACTCCAATAAAAACCAGGGAGTGTTCAGTGGAGCTTCTTGTCTAGTAAGCATAGATTGCATTGCTTATATATATATTTAAAACACTAACAAGGTCTTATGGCCTTTATCTAAGGTGAATTAGTTACTGCAAGCCATACAAGAAAATTCCAAAGCAGACTTAGCAGTCAAGACATGAACTGGGAAAACTTGTCCTCTTCCAACTGTCATCTCCTCCTTGACTTAAAGGAGGGAGTGACATCCAGAAGAAACTTCCACAGGCAGACAGCATTTAGAACACAGAGAAAGCAACATTTTTTTTAAACAGATTGTCATTACTCAAGAAACATAAAACATAAAATCAAATATTAGTGCTGCAACATTTACACTGAAATGAACATTAGCAATTAGATGATTTGATGCAAAGGTTTTAAAAAAAGATGAATGAATGTCATAGTTTCATCCCCCCTCCTCATTCCCCCCACCCCACCCCCACGGCCCATCCCTTTCCTGGACATTATTGATCTGGCTTTTCTCACTAAAGGGGGGGGGGGGGGGAAAGCAGGCTCTTGCAGTCAAACTGAGAAGTGGTGGCAGCAGCTACTGCATTTGTTTAAGCAAGTGTTCCTCTCATCTTGGAACAGAAACATTTCAGCCTGCGGAGAGGCAGAGATGCTCCTTTCACAATTATCATGTTTGCAGAAACACATTCCATAAAACAAAATGCAAGTAGCACCTCACTCGTTCCCTGCATGCCATTTGTTCCTTTGGTACACTTAAGCAAGGCAATGCAGCCCATGGCAGAGAGCACCAATGCTTACTGACAAGAGAAGGGCTCTCTCTCTCTCATACACTCAAGACTGTTTGCCTTAAAAGAAAGAAGTGTGTGTGTGTGTGTGTGTGTGTGTGTGTGTGTGTGTGTGTATAGGGGGGGGGGGGAGTTAGAGATATTTGGCTTACCTTATTTTCTCCATCTCTGCCGCAGAGGCCTATAAGAAATCAAACAAGGAGCAAGTGAATGGCAAAGGGAGCGCAGCGTTCCGGGGGCAGATTAATGCATAGTTCAGGCTATATACCCCAAGGACTTGCTGCCGGCCAGTGACTCCCAAGCCCACTGCGAACCGAGGCTAGGTCTTGGGGTGAGCATTAACACGAGCACACACACACACACACACACAGGGGCACGCACAAACACGCACACACACACAGACACACGGGCTGTGAGGCTGAAACTCCAGCAGAACGCAGCAGGCTGCAGGAAAGACGCTGGGGCACCCAGGAGGCCTGAGCAAGCATGGGATGACTCAATGTGGAGCGCCGAGGAGAGGCAGGAAGAGAGGGAAACGGGCTGCCAGTAACAGGTTACTGTGCCGCTCGGATGCCAGGAGAGAGAAACTTGCAATCGCAGGGGCAGAGCCGAGGAGCAGCGGCAGCAGCCGGGAGGGGGAGAGGAAGAGGAGGAGGAGAAAGGGAAAGACGGAGGGAGGGACGCGGTAGAGCGATTTGAGGCTGCCGGCTGGAACCATCCAACGGTTTTAAGCTTCGCTTGCAAACCGGGGATGTTTGGCACGGGCTCCGCGGGCGGGCGCGAGCGCGCGGCCGCGGGCACGCGCGTCTTTTCCTCGTCACGTTTCCAAAGATCTCGACAGATGGGAGTGCGCATAAGCCTTGAAAGTCGGGCGGAGAGTTTCAATGATCAGAGGTTCTCCCCCCCCCCCCAATCCTCCTGCAAGCCCCCCCCCCCAGCCGTCCGCCCCCGTAATTCAGTGCCTTTAAAATTAACAGCTCTCTGCATCTCTTTCTACACGCTCCCTTCCCTTCTCTCTCTTTCTCTCTCTCTCTCTCTCTCTTCTTTTCGTTCTCTACCGCTTCCCTTTCCTCCTTGCAGCAGCGACACCGCGCTGCACCAGCCGCCTCCCCGCCCGGGTTGGGAATCACACACCTCGGGGAAAGTTTCAGGGCGAGCCGTTAGCCTGAGCCTCCCCCTCTCCTTCTTCTTCCTCTTCTCCGGCTTGCAGCCCACGGACATGGCCAGGAGGAAGCCTCTCTTCACCCACCGGTTCCGCCCGTTCCCCGCAGAGCCGGGGAGGAGAGAGAGCGCCAGGCACACGCAACCCTTTCGCTTCATGTTTCGCATCCGGCAGCCGCCGGGCTCTCTGCCTTCCCGCAGCCGGCTCCTAACCTGCCGCTTTCCAGGTGTGCTGGACCAGAACTCCCAACAGCCCCGAGCGGCGCAGGCCACGCTCGGCCGGGGATGATGGGAGATGTAGTCCGGGACGCCGGGAAGGCGCCGGGTTGTGGCGGTGTACGGAACCGGGACCTCGCGATTAACCCGTTGCTTCCCGGTGAAGCCAGGGATAGAGCGAGGCTCTCTGGTCTGCAGCGAGGTGAAGTGTCGCCATCCACCTGCCTCTTTCCGTCGCCGGATTCTTAGTACAGTTAAATCCAGGACCTTTCCGTCCCGATTTTGGGATGTTAGAGAGTAACATCCCAAAGCAATCTTACCATCGCACATTTTCCAAAAGTATCTTGCCTCCTACCCCTCTTCCCCCCCCTTCAAAGCTTTGTTCCAGAAAGTCAAAAGATCCCCTACTTTTTTAAGTGCTCTGATTTTATATACCTTCATCTGTGCAAGAGAAAGTGCTTAGATACCAAAGCTAAGACGAATTAATGTAGGAATTGAACTTCCATATGGCAATTTTTTTTCCTCCAGGGAAAAAAGATGCCCAAATTATTCCTGTTTCCCCATGAGCCATTCACTTCACAATTTCTATATTATGTGATTTCGTCCCGTCCCCACCCTACCCCACCCCAAACCATGGTTGCCTTGGCGGTTCTAGTGAAATGCATGGAGAATCTATTGATTCACCTCCCCATTTTCTCATATTCTTTGGTGTGCAAGAATAAACACTCTATCCAAATGTCACATCAATAGGTGTGCCTGATTACCCTAAATCTCAAGAGTAACAGTTGGCATATGTGCTATGCAACTGGAACGCTCTCCTTCCCCCTCCCCTTCCCTCCCAATGGCCTTGTGTTTCCCAAGCAACTCGCATAGGCTGGTGCAACTTCCTGAGTCGGCCCACGTCTCCTATGTTTTACACAAACATAGGAGATCAAATTCAGGTTCCCATCTGCATCAGTGCACATTCCTATGCCTGTGCATGCTTCACACAGATGTGAGGAAAGAACAAAGAGGAAGATAAAAGGTGTGTAGATAATAGAAACATTATTTTACCTTTGAGGCCAGCCTTTTTTGGCAAGTATTTTATCAGCTATGTCAAGGGAATATACACACCGTGGTGGATCCACTGTTTGATGAATGGGCCTTTCTGGAAGGGGAGCAATCTTCAAAGGAAATCTGGCATAGTAATCTAATCTAGCTACATGTATGACTAATAGGTCTATGCAAGTTGGCAGAGGTTTGCTTCATCAGTGTGCAGTAACAACATGATGTGCTCTATCAGATTCTTGTAGCTGAAAGAGACCTCTGCATATGTGCTGACCATATACAAATTCCTCCCTGCTGGAAGGGAGGTGTGAGAAGCAACACAAATTAATTCATTCGGCAGCTTGGCCGTGCTTTTCCGAAGCAGCTTCAAAGGGTTGCTTGGTGAAAAAAAGCATTAGTGATGCAAAGCATCCTTTCTAACTTTGTACTCTCCTAATAATTAGTATGCTACCTCCCTGCCTCTTGGGATTTGCTTCTAGACTGCTGAACTAGTGAGCAGGCAGAAATGCAACTAGAGCTGGCCACAAATGGCTTTTTAAAACTCTTCACCAAATTTGCGGGTAGAAAAATGTCCAAATTTTACGAGAGAAGGAGAAAATGCCTTAAATGCCTTTAAAAAACATCACTTTCTTAGGAAATGCAGTCCTTTTTAATAGCACCACTTAGACCTAGAATAACTTTATTGTCACTTTAAATGTACACTAATCATCATATATTAAAATGAAATTTCTCTGCATACAGCTCTCAAAGGGTCACCATCTCCAAAATACACTACATAAACATGACAAAAAAATTACGCATGTACCCACATACCCACATATATTCTATGACACAGAGAAACAACACAGTCTAGTTTGGATGTATACATGTCCATGGCGAGAAAAACGAATCTTGCCAGTAGCACTACTGTTGGAAAAAGGCTGCTGAAAAGAATGACATCTATCCTTCAGATCAAATGAAAGTGTAGTTAGGCAGAGAGGCTGCTGAACACTAAAGAGATGATTATGCAGTAGTAGATATTTATACATACCCCTTGATCATGTATAAACATATCATTTAATTTCCCATTTTTCCAGGGAAGAAATTTCTAAAGCAAATTATCTTTCATCCTAATAAATAAGAGGTGGGGAGGAAGTGGATAACCACAGGAATAATTCTCTGCCTGACCCAAGGCAACTAGGAAGAAATAGATTGAAGAATAACATTGACACTAGGATTTAACCAGACACTTTTCAAATTGGTCAGCTACATCAGCTAATACTATAGCACAAATACAGTAAGGTTAGGACTTACCAGCCTAGCACCTCCAAAAGGGTTGGCTACAGCTCCCAATAACTTAGCAACCAGAAAGGTCACAGAGTAACAACATAGGGCTGCATGCTTCCCATCCTTGGAATAACTAGTTTCTGCATAAGGTGAGACACAGTACTGGCCTTATTCAGGAAAAACCAATAGAAAGGAATATATGCAGGTCAAGATTGTGTTGTGGAGTCCTTGGGGCTTTCTAAGCTTGATTGTTGCTTGCAAACATTTCTCGGTAACATTTGCTAAAATAGAATGGGGGTTTCTCTCTTTTTATAGACTATTCTCACTCTAGCAGTAAACAATAGCCTAATTAAGGAACCACCAAGCAGAATACAACACTGACAGGATAAGCTAATGTACATAAAGGGAGAGCAAACTCCACTCCGTTCTTGCACTGAAATTGTTATCTAGTTGGGTAATGAAATGTCTACAAGCAAACAATCAAGCTCAAAGAGCCACAAGGACTCCATATTTCTTTAGGAAAGCCTAATTTCCAAATGGGGGTAATATTACACACAAGGAATATTCCATGCACTAGTCAAACCCACAATCTGTGGAACAAATGCTGCATAATTCTGCCATTTTTCCCCAAGTTACATACTGCCATTCACACTGCCATTTTTTAAAGTGTGTGTGTGTGTGTGTGTGTGTGTGTAGGGAGAGAGGGGGGGAGGGAGAGGGAGGGATGGTTTGAAATAAATATTCAACTTCCAAGAAGCCCTTACGTTTCCATTGGTTTTAATTTTTGCAAACATGTCTTCATCAGATTTTATTGTGCTCCAACACATTATTCCATAAGGAACTTGGATAATAGCATAGAAACTTGGACATAAAGTTGCTTGTGAACAAAAGTTATCAGGTGCAAATCTTAACACGACAATACTGGATAATATAGATCTACAGTACAGTATAGATTTTAAGTAACTCAGACAATAGCTTTGAGTAGCCAAATCTATTGATGGAGGAACGAACCAAGCTTCGTTATTGTGTAATAGCTCATAAGGGTTAATTTAACAGATTAGCTATTGTTCTTGGGAGACTGAAAGGTTTTGAGATCACTAGTTTATTTTCCTTATAGAAAGAGGTGATATCATAGAATTGAATCCTATCTCGGATGACCCATCTGTAAATAAAATCCTCTCAAAAACTCAAAGTTTATCTTTACACATCAAATAAGTCTATTACAATTTGATTTTCTATTGTAAGATAGGATATTTGGTAAATTGTGTTAGAAATCCTTAATTGCAATTAGGAAAACTTACATTTCAAAACTCAAAGAACAATTCTGTCCTGTAGGAGACCTTTGGTCAGTCTAATTCTCTCAATCTCACATGGTCATTGCGAGAATAAATGAGGTACTGAGTTTATAACGCCTGGTATATATTTATATAGGACCTCCTATTGCTCAGTAGTGAATAATAATAGAACAGAAAGTTACGTAACCATCACCCCTGGAAGGAGGTTTCTAGTGTGAAGTCCAGCAAAAATTAACACTTAAAGCTCTCCAGTTTGAAAACCAAAACATGAGTACTTTATATATAATGAACAGCTTTTTAGAAATTGTTACCTGAGTACTTCAGTTACAAAATGGCTTATACATGTTTATTCATCGTTCAATGCTAATAAGTAGAGACTGGAGTCTACATGGTGTAAATGAGATTTTTATATTCATCCATTTCAATTTCATCATTGTATAAGAAGTTGAGTACTCCACTGAAGTGGGTGGACTAGTCAACTACTCTTTTGTGTTTAGTACTATTAGGTCTGTATGGAAGGTTTGGCATAAGAGCTTGTACATGCAGTAGGAAAATTTGAAGCTGAGGCAACATATATATTCAATTACCGTAATTGGTTTAGGGGGAAAAAGCGATATTTTAAAAGATAATCTTCTAAATCTAAACCATTTGTAAATTTGAGTTTTCCAGGGAGTGAAAATCAAGGTTGGATACATCTAGGGGTACCTGGAAGCCAAGAGCCATTTCTAGATGAATTTTCTACAATGCTTCAGATATACTTCAGATTAACCAATTTCGTTGTAATTTTTACAATGACAATAAAGTTTATTATTATTATACTGTATGTTGTCCACAGAACCCGCTCCACATTTGCATTCACACCACTTGGTTACTTAAACATTTAGACATAACAGAAGGCTGGATGAGCTGGCTTCATTAAAAAGCATGTTACAGAAATATTGTGATGATTCATTTACAGATGAAAGTCTACCATGAATGTGCAAATCATCCTTGATTTTCCCAGAGATAGATAATAAGATCTAATATACAAGAATCTGATTTTTACAGATTTGGCTGCTCTAATTTCTCAACTATATAATATTCCTAGGTAGTTTTGTGTTTAGACATTGAGTAGGTACTGATCTGCTTAGCTTCAGCAAAGTATGTCTTCAGACGATCCTCTGGGAATTATTTGAGAGCACCCCTTTTGCACAGCATAGCTGTAATATATATCATGTCTGCATAATATGAAGAAATCCATATTTTAATATTTCAAGCCCTGGAGCCATACAGCAATTCTGCACAACATGATGTGATTTACTTACCAAACTCTGGCCACAAGGGTCATCATAATCCTAGCTTTGCTGCTGGCTGGGACAAAAAAAAGCAGATAAGCACAGTGATGCAATTAAGGCAATGTTTTAGGGCAGCAGTCAAGGGTCCCATTTAAACAAATACATCAGAGAGCCACCGAATGCAGCAAGGTTGGCCCATCATATTTTGAAAGAACTAGAAGCACAGACACCCCTCCCCCATTGCCCCCCAAATAAGACCACCCCAGATAATAAGCCCAATCAGGCTTTTGAGCGCATGCGCTAAAATAAGCCCTCCCAGAAAATATTGCAACACAGCAATGGTCACGAGGTGACCACGTTCACTGCCTCCTGCACCTCAAAAATAATAAGACCTCCCCGAAAATAAGCTCAATCAGGCTTTTGAGTGCATGCGCTAAAATAAGCCCTCCCAGAAAATATTGCAACACAGCAACGGTCACGAGGTGACCACGTTCACTGCCTCCTGCACCTCAAAAATAATAAGACCTCCCCCCAAAAAAGGTCAATCAGGCTTTTGAGCGCATGCGCTAAAATAAGCCCTCCCAGAAAATATTGCAACACAGCAACGGTCACGAGGTGACCACGTTCTCTGCCTCCTGCACCTCAAAAATAATAAGACCTCCCCGAAAATAAGGCCAAGTACTTATTTGGCGGGGGGGGGGGGGTGTCAAAAGAAAATAAGACCCTGTCTTATTTTCGGAGAAACACGGTATAAGATGTAATGGTACAGCCAGTTTGGTCTAGTGGTTAAGGCACCAGGCTAGAAAGCAAGAGAGCAAGTTCCCACCTCAGCCACAAAAGCCAGCTGGGTGACTTTGAGCCAGTCACTTCATCTCAGCCCAACTCACCTCACAGGGTTGTTATTTGGGGGGGGGGGATACAGGTAGTCCTCAACTTACAATAGTTCATTTAGTGATCATTCAAAGTTACAACGTCATTGAAAAAAGTGACTGATGACCCTTTTTACACTTACGACCATTGCTGTATTCTTATGGTCATGTGGCCAAAATTTGGATGGTTAGACTTAGAATAAATTTATTGTCACTTTAAGTGTACACCAATCGGCATACATTAAAATGAAATTTTGTTGCATACAGCTCTCAAAGGGTCACCATCTTCAATGGAAACTCGATAAACATGACCAATAATAAATAAATAAATATATACATATTATGCATATGTCTTACATACCCACATATATTATGTGACACAATTGCTTGGCAACTGGTTCATATTTATGACAGTTGCAGTGTCCCCAGATTATGTGAAGGAACTCCTTTTGTGATCTTCTGACAAGCAAAGTCAATGGGGAAGCCAGATTCACTTAACAGCCGTGTTACTAATTTAACAACTGCAAGGATTCATTTAATGACTGTGACAAAAAAAGTCATAAAATGGGGGGGGGAGGGGATCACTTAACAAATGTCTCACTTAGCAACATAAATTTTGGGCTCAATTTTGAACTACTTGTAGGAGGAGGAAATCTCAAAGGTGCTTTTTCAAAAAGGCAACTGGGCAGTTTTTTCCTTGAAGACATTTCACTTTCCATCCAAGAAGCTTCACAACAGAACATACATGTACACCTTAAACCTAAGAATCATTGGTGGGTTACCAATTTTCTTACTACTGGTTTGGGCATGCTCCCATGCACACAGAATGCTTCTGCACATGTGCAGAAGTGTCTGGGTGGGTGGGCGGAGTCCCCCACTGCTGCTACTACCAGTTCATCCAATCTGGGCCAAACTAGCAGCAATCCACCTCTGCTAAAAATACACGAAGGGACCCCACGGATAAAATGCCCAGACACAAACTGAGCAATGTGATATATGCAGTACAATGCAGTGATATGTGTGCAGATCTGTGCATTGTTGAAACAAAGCAATCGCTTCACAAGTGCATGGCACAACATAGGAGATCAGATCCCTCAGGACGAGATTCAGCAGTTCATCTGCATTTGAAAGACCAAGGTCACTCTTTTGAAGCTAGCAAACTCGACATTTTGCAAAGGAAGGACCATTGGGTTGAAAGAGGGCTAAAAGAGTCCATCTATGTTAGAATTGAACAACCCTCCTAGAAGGGGAAGAATAATATACTATCTATCTGGTGTCTACAACCCAGACCAGCAATTCTAAGATTTCTCAACCATTTGCCCTCAGGGGATAGAAAAAAAACACCTGTGGCCTCAGCAGCTCCCAGAGAGAGTGCTAACAAGTAGTTGACTGCAAAGAAATACAATCATTCCATTCTCCTCATTTAGGTGGAGACAGGTGTGTGGAATATATTCGCTGAATTAGATTACTTGTAAAAATAATAATGGCGGATTGCAGACAAACAAACAAAGGTATGTGAGAATGTAATGGTGACCTTGGGAGATGTGGCAAAGGGATCAATCATTAAGAAACAGTGTTTCCCACATCTGGATAGTAGGTGGGACAAAAGCGTCTTAAGAGACTCGTCTTAGTTTCTCAGGTTGTAAAAAAGGCAAGTGGAGGAATAGTGTATTTTCGGACTTGCAAGTGTGATGATGGCTTTATGGAGCAGACCAGATAGGGAACATGGCCAGAGGAACTAATTCTATTTTATTGTAAAGCTGCATTGGCAGAATCTTATGAGTTTAAAAATACCATGTCTCCCCAAAAATAAGACAGGGTCTTATTTTCTTTTGACCATAAGCACTTGGCTTTATTTTCGGGGAGGTCTTATTATCTTTGAGGTGCAGGAGGCGGCGAGTGTGGTCACCTCATGGCTGTTGCTGTGTTGAAATATTTTTTGGGAGGGCTTATTATTGGGGAAGGGCTAATTTTTGGGAAAACAGAGTACAAACCCCTCCCTCTCTGTCTCTGTTACAATCTGAAAAACTAGAAAGGATCTCTTCTGAACTTTTTGCCCAATTCAGTATCCAGCTGTGGTCTATGCTGACTCTTATCTTAGTTTTTTCCATCTTTTATCCTCCTGCAGTACAAGGGTTATGACTGGCTTCTTAATTCATAAATGTCAAAAGGATAATGTACAATTTCATTATCAGAGAAAACCAGAATTTAGCATAATTTGGTGAAATGGGCAACTGTACAAATCATATAAATAGCAATAGCACTTTGATATATATGATCCACAGTGCTTTTACAGCACTATCTGGACAGTTTACAATGTCAGCAAATTATCCCATCATTTTACCAAGTTGGATGGAAGACTAAGACAACCTTGAGTCTTGTCAGGATTGAACTCCACGCTGCGGGCAGAGTTAGCCTGCAATACTACATTCTAACCACTGCGCCACCAGGGGTTAAATAAATCGTCCACGTATATATTTAAAATATTAATCTATGTAGATCTTCAATTAATTTTGTTTGTGGAATAAAAACTAAGACATTTTTAATTGGATTAAATAATGGGGAACAATGATTGAAAAACACACTTTTTCAAATAATTCATTTGTGGCAAACTCAGCTGAGTTTGACCTTACAAGATACAAATTATTTATGAATAACATTGGCTGATGAAGTAACAGAATGACAGATTACACAATCAAAGAATTAGTACATAGTTCTACTTAGTATTAAGTTTAAACTATAAATAACAGCTGCAGGTGTGCAACATAACATAGAGATGTTACATTTATACTATGAATATGGGCTATTTTAAATTGCATTATGCCATTTAGGCACAAAGGTTTCTAGTCAGACATCTGGTGAATTTTTTTTCAGGCAGAGCAAATCTGGACATCTTGCATTTGTCCTTTTACAATTTCCTATATCCTTGAGATATGACCTTTCATCTTTTGATGTCATCCGGATTTATCAAAGTGTCACTAGGTTTTAAGAAATGGGAAGATTGGCAAGCACTGTGCAAATAGGATTTTATAAAACTGACAAGAGGACAGAGTTGGCCTATTAAACAAGACTACAAATATGGCATGTTCTTTGCATAGACAGACTTTCAGAAGATTTGTTTCTAAGGATGCTGAACTGAAGAGTTACGGTTATAGCTCTGCATAAGTAACAATGGCTAAACAAAGGAAGTTATATTAAAATGTCTGCATTATTAAAAATAGAAAAAATAATAGTTTTGTGAAAAAAACCTGAAGAACTAGCTCCCAGAAATTGATATCTGAGCCCTAACCATAGTAGGATTGCTTTAAAAATAAAGGTAGGAATGAAGTTTTACTATTTGTAGCAACAGCTGCCCTTTGGAATGAGTTATTCCCCTCTCCCTCCCATGATCTGGGTTAGGGTTAACCCTCCTGGTCCTTGGGAGGCTTGAAGAGCTGTTTGCCCAGCTCAGTCCCTTCTGAGTAGCATTGAATCATGGTGGTGCGGTGGTTAGAGTGTAGTACTGCTGGCTGCCTGCAATTTGGCAGTTCGAATCTCACCAGGCTCAAGGTTTTGATTCATTCTAGAGAGCCAGTTTGGTTTAGTGGTTAAGGCAAGAGGCTAGTAACTGAGAGACTCTGAATTCTAGTCCTGTTTTCACAAATATTTCAGAAAGTTTTCCTTT
Source organism: Rhabdophis nuchalis (assembly GCA_039707465.1). Taxonomy (NCBI): domain Eukaryota; kingdom Metazoa; phylum Chordata; class Lepidosauria; order Squamata; family Natricidae; genus Rhabdophis; species Rhabdophis nuchalis. The sequence continues at coordinate 58,096,190 of CM077643.1, read as the reverse complement.
TGTATGTTCTAGTCAATCAAATGAAATTGTGGTTTAACCTTAACATTTGAGTTGATACCTAGGTTCAGTTACATCTATCATGAGCTCATGATGATGAAAGCTTTCATTTGAACAAATGTCTTGTTTGCCACAACATGGAACAATTTGAGCTATTCCTCACACTTGTTGGGGATACATTTGGGGATATTTATGGCTGAGTTCCTTAAACAATTTCTAGGGAGTAAAACTCATTGAACACTGTAGGCTGATCTCCCCCTGGGTAATAACTTGGATAGGATTGTGCTGCAGACTGTAAATGATAAATATAGCCAATAAATACAAACAGTCTCTATATTCTGCTTTTTGTCTAAGAATAAATGAGCATTTGAATCAGCAAGGAGTATCTTGTTATAAAGTAACCTTTAAAATCAGTCAATAAAGCATTAATATAAAGACATGATTTGCTAGATGCACAGCACAACCTAATTTTATGTTCTTTCCATCCCCAAAATTCATGTCACTTCTTCGAATCAAAACGTTGCATGGGTGTCAAATGCGTTGCATCACTTTGCTGTCATGTGACATTTTACGATGTTTCCCCCATTCGCAAACCTGGGGTGGGCGTGGCCTACACGTGACACATCCGGTCCATGGGTCACCAGCTTGACACCCCTGAAATATTGAATGGAATGAATTGATGTAGAGGGGATTGCTATGATACATACAGAATTTCACCAGAAGTCCCTTTTGCTGTTTTTAAATTATTTTAATTTCCCTTCCCTTCATTTATTTTTTAAAAATGTTCATTTTTTATTTCCCCCCCCAAAACTCTAAGCTGTGCTGACTATGGTATCACCAGCTGAAGTTAAAGGCTATAAGTGGCCTGACTTATATTTGTGTCATCAAAGGGTTATAAAAGAAATCCCCTTATATCTCCCCACATCCCCTACCCCGATTCAGGCTGCTCTGTGGCTTAGCATTTCTCTCTCCAGGTCATTCTCTGTAAACATAAGCAGCAATTCTAACCCCCCCCCCCCCAAATGTGTAGCTGTTAAGATTGCAAAGCAGATATTGAAATATGACTCTAGAGATTTCTTGTCAAAAGCAAGCCATATTTATGAAAATGATTGTTGCCTCTTCACAGGTGTCATATCTTCCCCTCCTTCCCCTTACTTTCCCTCCTTCCTGCACATATTCCCATAAAGGAGGAGGGGAGGCAAAGCCAAAGGAACACTCAGTGAATATGTGATGCTATTTTTAGAGAGGGGTTTCATCCAATTGCAGTTCAGTAGACTAGTTGTCAAGGCAAGCACGAGAAGATGGTTAAGGTTGAAGTTGTCAATGATTCAGCAGCACCGGCTGTTGCCAATGCTGCTTGCTCTGCTCTGAAGACTATGTGCATTTGTACAAACCCATGCGATGTACGGGCCAGAAAGATGAGCTCTCGGGGGGAAAAAACCAAACATGCTCAACAGGGAAACCTTGTACTGGTTCTGGGTTAAATCAGAATGATAAACGTTTTACCTGCGATTTAAGTCTCTGGCATTTCAATGCAGGGGTGGGCTTCAAAAATTTTAGCAAGGGTTTCTCTACCCAGTTGCTGGGTGGGTGTGGCCATGGTGGGTGTGGTCTACTTGGCCTCCCGCACGAGGGCAGGGGGGGCATTTTTGCCCTCCCGGGACTCTGGAGGCATTCCTGGAGCCTCCAGGAGGGCGAAAACAGCCTCCCCAGGCTTCAGAGTCCCTCTGGAGGCCAGAAACAGCCCATTTCTGGCATTCCTGAACTTCCAGTAGACCCATTGTTTTGTCCTCCCAAGCCTTTGTGTCCTCCCTGCACTTACCTGGCCTAATTTACCTCACCCTGCACTTACCTGGCCGGCCTGGCCTAATTTACCTCACCTAGCCTATAGTCTAAAGCTAAATTGTTTTAAATTTGGTTTTAAGGGGATATAGTTTTAATGAATTTTATAAATTTTAGCACAGGGGATAACTATTTAATTTGGTTTTAAATATTTATATTGTTATGCTTATATGTTTTTAATTTCCTGTGCACCGCCCCGAGTCCCTTCGGGGAAATGGAGCGGTTTATAAATCTAACAAATAATAATAATAATAATAATAATAATAATAATAATAATAATAATAATAATAATAATACCTGCATCAAAAATGGTCCCCATGGGGACTCCTGGGGGGGGAGGGGTTGGTGGGGCCAGCCAGAAGTGGCATTTGGGAGTTTTCCAAACTGGACAGAATCTTAACAAGAGGTTCTCCTGAATCCCTGCAAATCCCCATTGAACCCCTGGTGCAATGCCACTTTGCATTGAAAAATTGACATATATGGAACTATGGTTTTGGCAGTAGGGCACGAGAAGAGGGAATGCAGAGGGACTGCAGGTGAGCACAGAATGTACTTTGGAGCAAGGGTGACAATGCTATCATTGGTAGGAGTCCTGGAATAAATGTCAAAAGACTGCAGTCATGGCAATAACAATTGCGGTTTTACTACTGTTTTTCATACGTTAGCACAACGGAAGAGAGGGAAGAGGCAAAAGAAATCAAACTGAGGCTACAGAGACCTTTTAGAAAAGGAAATGCAATTTGCACTTTATGCTGCTGCTTTCAAGCAGTCACACTTTGCGTTAAGGTTTGCATTTCTAATCACAAGCTAACATTTCAATTGGTCAAAGTTCATTGTCTAAATCCAGTATATGTTACCAGTTAAATGAACATACTAACTAGCAGGCACCCCTGAGCTCGATGGAGGCAACTCAATCACCAGATGAGTGCTTGATGCCCCCACACCTAATTGAACCTTAGTTTCTGTTGTTTCTTCCTTTTTAACTTCAATGTTAGCCTGAACATAAAAATGGTGAAAAGTCCAAATTTTTGTTTATTTATAAAATGTACGGCTGCACATCTTACCTCAGGGTAGCTCTGGGCAGCTTACAAGCATAGAAAAATAAAAACTGTACAAAGATAAAGGCATAAATAAACTACTACATACAGCCAAATAGGTAAAGGTAAAGGTTCCCCTTGCACATATGTGCTAGTCCTTCCCAACTCTAGGGGGTGGTGCTCATCTCTGTTTCAAAGCCAAAGAGCCAGCATTGTCCGAAGACGTCTCCGTGGTCATGTGGCCAGCATGACTAAATGCTGAAGGTGCACAGAACACTGTTACATTCCCACCAAAGGTGGCTCCTATTTTTCTACTTACATTCTGCTAGGTTGGCAGAATCTGGGACAAGTAACAGGAGCTCACTCCATTATGTGGTACTAGAGATTCGAACCGCTGAACTGCTGACCTTTCTGATCGACAAGCTCAGCATCTTAGCCACTGAGCCACCTTACAGCCAAATACAAAGACCCAATTAAAAGATGGGGAGGGCAGGAGCAGGATAGGAGAGAGTTGGGGGTCAGTTGTTAATCAATCAACCATTTCCACTGTGATGCTGCCCCAATTGGAGCCCCAAGCCAGGTCTTTAGGCTCTTACAGAAGTTCAGGAGGGTTGGGGCCAACCTCACTCTGAGGAGCAAAATGTTCCAGAGGGCAGGTGTAACAGCCTTCTCCTGGACCCCACCTGCCAGAATATTCAGGCCAAAGGGAGCCCCCAGCACGTCTCCTCTGCCAGCATGGGTGGGACTGACAAATCGGAGTGTGGTGAGATACAAGTAGCCTGGATCCATGCCATGAAGGGCTTTAAAGGTGATTACCAACATCTTGAATTGTAATCTGGAAGCAGACCGGCAACCAATGCAGGTTGTGAAGCGGTGGTGTTACATGAACCATTCTTTTTAAATATATATATATATTATTGTTTAAATATAAATATATTGAATGCAGTTAATTGACCTGGCTTTTCACATGCCATAAAAACAAAAGTGAAAACAAATAACATATCTACTATTTTAAACAGTGCTAGTGTTGTATAGTTAATTTTGACCATCAAAATCTAGAATATCAATTTATCCATGATTCTAATGCCTACATTCTAATACATACATAGTATCTCTTTCCGTGTCCACCTAACCTGATCCTTTCGCATTACAACTTCTACCTCATGTTTCTAACTATAAATAGAATCTATTCCATGTAGCATAGTATTCTGTATCTCCTTTATCTTTTATTTTTAGTGTTAGTCTATCCATTTCCACACAGACTAGTGTCTTCCTTATCATCTCCTCCTCTGAAAGGGTGTTTTCCCTCTTCCACTGCTGTGCATACACCATTCTCACCATCCATCGACCATGGTATCCTATTGCATCGGCTGGGGGGGTTGGGGGTGGGAGGCACCGTTTTACGGTGGTTCTCCTCCTACCTCTCTGGCCGATCGCAATTTGTGTTGGCAGGGGGGCAGAGGTCGACCTCGAGACCCCTCACATGTGGGGTGCCTCAGGGGTCGGTCCTCTCGCCCCTCCTGTTTAACACATATATGAAGCCGCTGGGTGAGATCATCCGTGGTTTTGGGGTAGAGTACCATCTATACGCTGATGACACTCAGTTGTATATATCTACCCCAAACCACCCCAACGATGCCGTAGCGGTGATGTGCCAGTGCCTGGAAGCCATGCGGATCTGGATGGGAAGTAATGGACTCGGGCTCAACCCGACCAAGACCGAGTGGCTGTGGTTTCCGGCTGCCCGATTCAACCAGCTCACTCCATCGCTGGCCATAGGGGGCGAACATCTTGCCCCTGTGGATGGGGCGCGCAACTTGGGTGTCCTCCTGGATGCCCGGCTGTCCATGGAAGATCAAGTGACAGCCGTGGCCAGGAGGGCGTTTTACCAGGTTCGCCTGGTTCGCCAGTTGCGCCCCCTATTGGATCGGGACGCCCTTCGCACAGTCACTCATGCTCTCGTGACATCGCGACTGGACTATTGTAACTCTCTCTACATGGGGCTTCCCTTGAGGTGCACCCGGAGACTTCAGATGGTGCAGAATGCAGCCGCGCGGGCAATCTTGGGTACCTCCAGATCTGCCCACATAACTCCACTTCTGCGCGAGTTGCACTGGCTGCCTGTCGTCTTCCGGGTGCGCTTCAAGGTATTAGTCATCATTTTTAAAGCGCTCCATGGCTCGGGACCTAGCTATCTGCGGGATCGGATCCTGCCTCATACTTCCTCACGGCCGATTCGCTCCCACAGAGAGGGACTTCTCCAGGTGCCGTCCACTAGACTCTGTCAGCGGGCGACGCCCAGGGGAAGGGCTCTCTCTGTGGCGGGCCCGGCCCTCTGGAACGACCTTCCCCCCGATATTAGGACGACCACGGACCTCCGCTCCTTCCGTCTTAAATTAAAAACTCATCTTTTCTGTCTGGCCGGCCTGGGATAGTCTCTCTGTCTCTGGGGTTTTATTGGGTAGTTTTTAGTATAGTTTAGTTTTAATGGGGAATTTTAGCGCAGGTTAGGTTTAATTTGTTTTTAAGAAATGTCTGTATATTTTTATTGTTTTTATTCTACCTGTGCACCGCCCCGAGTCCCTATGGGGAGAGGGAGCGGTTATACAAATATTAAATTATTATTATTATTATTATTATTATTATTATTATTATTATTATTATTATTATTATTATTATTATTATTATTATTATTATTATTATTATTATTATTATTATTATTATTATTATTATTATTATTATTATTATTATTATTATTATTATTCTTGCTGCGATCAAGATGTGGAATATTAGGTATATTGTCCCTTTATCATAGCCATCTGATATAATGCCTAATAAAATAATTCTGGTTTAAATGCTATACGTTGTCTAACCATTTTTTCTAACCACATATGAATTGGTGTCCAAAATTTCCTTGTCTTCATACTGGTCCATCGCATGTGGTGGAATGTGCCAGGTATACATGGGCCAATCTTGGTGCCCCAAGAACTGCCTGTGCTACCGTACTCTGCTTCCAATTACAAAAATATCACAATTTTTCAATGCAGAATGGCATTGTACTTCCAAAGATTTAAATAACTGGTTAAAATTTACTTACATTTTAAAGTAAATTTTAAAATTTAAAATTACTTATTTTATGATTACTTAAACCAAAAGCAGCAGGTGACTCCACTCTCATGTTCAGCAGCCAAATGTACTATCTAGTAATAAGACGTCAAGTGATGTGGACATGTACAGGTAGACCCTATGAGGAAAAGCCATCCTTTGTTAGAAACGCTTCCATGTTGAGCCTGAATAAGGCTTCCCGAAAGCATCTGTATGAATCTGCTACCAGTCAGCATCTGCCACAATCTCTGTCACTGATTAATACTGAACTACGTAGATGTTCTTCCAGTATATGGTTTTTTATTTTTCCAATGTAGAGTGGAAATACTGTAAAAACATAATGTTGTAGTGATAACCTTACTTTTGCAAATGAGGTCAAGGAATTCATGCTCGACCATTGCCCAGTTTCCCTGAGGAATCGTAAACAAATTTATTATGCCATACCATCTTTAAAGCGCTCCATGGCACAGGACCTATTTATCTGTGGGATCGCATCCTGCCCCATACATCCCTTCGGCCGATTCGCTCCCACAGAGAGGGACTTATTTGGGTGCCGTCCACTAGGCAATGCCAGCGGGCGACGCCCAGGGGAAGGGCCTTCTCTGTGGTGGGCCCAAACCTCTGGAACGACCTATCCCCCGAAATCAGAACAACGATGGACCTCCGCTCCTCACTTCTTCCATCAGACCAGCCCAGCCTAATTTTTTATATATCTAGCCACAGAAAGAAATTGTTTAATCTGAATTTTAAGGGGTAATTGTTAGGGTTTTAGGGGTTTTAATATTGATTTTAGCACAGGGGTAATTTAATTCGGTTTTAATATTTTGTATTTTGTATATTGTTGTATTTATTGGATTTTTAATTTCCTGTGCACCGCCCCGAGTCCCCATGGGGGAGAGGGGGCGGTCTATAAATTTAAATAAATAAATAAATAAAAAATATGGGAAAACCAGCTCAGAAGCCTTCTCTATAGCTATGTGATTTTAGGGTGTATTTAGAATGGGGTTTTTCTCTCTCTTCCATTCAATTGTGTGATATTCTTGCCTGGATGAGTCTTTTTCAGAAATGATTTGCCATTGCTTTCCTCCTAGGGCTGAGAGAAAGTGACTGGCTGAGATTATCTAGTTTGCTTTGTGCCCAAGGTGGGACAATTTTCTTGTTTCTAGCCTGATACTTTAACCACCCAACCAAATTGGCTCTCATTTAGAATGTATTTAAACTAAATATAAAGAGGAAAATTAAAATATAATAATCTAATCTAATCTAATCTTTTTTTATTTAAAAAAGCCCCCACAGCAGTTATTTGAGTCAAAACACACTCTTAGGATTTAAGACATTTCAAAAAGAATTACATTTCAATCTTGGAACCTCAAAATTGAAACTGATGAATGGCTTTCAAGCATAATACATACCTCCTGAAATAAATTATACTTATAAAAGGCCAAGAAAAGAAAGCATTAAGTGATTCTCCCTCTTCCCCATCTCTAAATGACTCATGAAAACATGGTTACCAGTAAGGAATAGTAACAGTAGATTATTACTAGTTTTAACTCCTGGCAATTGCCTGGAAAGATCCCTGCAGTTTTATTGGCAAGATTTTGAAAGTGTACTTATAGACAGCAGTCAGGATACCTTGCTATAAAAATAGGAACCCAGTTGCCCGTGGCCTGCATTACACCTTGGCTCTGAAAATGTCAGTGAAATAGCAGATAATATGTTGCCTAGAACCCTGAAGCTCAACCCTGGAAGTGGTTTGCCATTGCCTCCTTCCTAGGGCTGAGAGAGAGTGACTGGCCCAAAATAAGCCAGTTGGGTATGTGCTTGATGGAACTAGAACTCACAGTCTTCTGGTTTTAGTCTAATGCCTTAATCACTATGCCAAACTGGCTGTCTAGGTTAGGTTACAACTGGAAAATAAGGATATATCATCCATAATGGTCCTCTTAAATGCATAAATCAATTTGCTTCATCTCTCCCTACCACCCTTGCCTCTATAAAGACCATAAGTAGAAAATGAACAGAAAATGTTCCAATTGCACAACTAATTTTGAAAGGACAAGAATAATGAATAAAATCATTTTAATGAATAAAAGAAGGATATCTTTTACATTCATAGAATTATATAAATAGGCCAAACTTATGGAGTTGTTTTGGTTCCTGATTCTTGTTTTCATCTTCTCTTGTGGAAATATCTGAATAGGATTTTGCAAACTTTTCACTTAAGCTTTAGCAGTAAGCAGCATTTGTTTGTTCAGAGATTATTGAGGGTCCCTGTAGAACAACGTTATCCAATATTGAATTTGTTAATGTGGATAAAACAACTTACATGCTAGCTTCTGATAATACGAAGATGTTGCTTTAAAGATTAATTAAACTAAAACATATTGAGCTGGCAAAGTAGGCTCATGAATAATTCTCCATGACACACTGGGACGATTGGGGTTTATTTGCTTCCAAGGTTAGCATAGCACAAAGAGCAAAATTCTGCTGACTGTACCTCTGCCCTTTTGCTACAGCTCTTGAGTAATTGTTGCAGTCCAATATACTTTGATTCAATAAATGTAATTAAAACGGTTTTATATTTTTTGGACATTAGATGGATATTAAGTGCATTTGGAATGTACTTAATATCCATCTGAACAAGCACTCGGCCAGGCCAATGAACATCTGGGATAATGTAAATACACACCAGAGGTGGTATTCAGCAGGTTCTGACCAGTTCTGGAGAATGGTAACGGAAATTTTGAGTAGTTCGGAGAACCGTTAAATGCCACCTTTGACTGGCCCCACCCCCATCTATTCTCTGCCTCGCAAGCCCCAGCTGATTGGGAGGAAATGTGTATTTTGCAGTAATCTTTCCCTGGAGTGGGAAGAAAATGGGGATTTGACAGTATCCTTCCCCTGCCACACCCACCAAGCCATGCCACGTCCACCAAACCATGCCCACAGAACCTGCAGTAAAAAATTTTTGAATGCCACTACTGATACACACATATATCCACAGATGTATGTAGTTCAAGGTATGCAATATTATGTGAAGTGAAAAAAAAGGAGAAAGAAGGTAGAAACAAAAGAAATTACAAGTAGGAGTTAAGAAGAAAATGAGAAGTGTGTATATGAACAGCATTCACTCTACAACTATGTCCCCTTCTATCTTTCTTAATTATGCTTGTTTGTCTCATATTAATACACCAGTTTACACATTTTCTTTTGTTCTTTAAACTTCTCACTCTCTGTTTTTGAAGATTTCATTAATGCCATCATTCACTCCACCCTCAGTCTTTCCATCTAGTCCTTCCCCTCAATTCGTTCGCTGTTCCTTTCTATAGTTATACAGCAGTTCCATCACTTCTTCGCTCCTTGGGACCAGACCACTTCAGTGTACTTATTTTGCACAACCACGTCCCATGCACTTGGCCCAGTCTTCCCTTCTCCATCCATTTTTGCCCCTTGGATCTCTTTGCTTTAAGTTTTGAAGATTTAGATGAGTCAGATGAACAGTATTAGTTTAGGATTATAAAACAGTGACACTAGATTTGCATAATGATGACATTTCAGGCATTTCTATTGTAAATAATCTGTATTGTGAAATCCATCCAACATCTCCCTGGAAAAAATGTAAAACCAACCTCCGTTTCCTAAGGCTGCCAAACCACAATAAAATCTGATGCAGAATAATATGCGCAGTGTAGAATATCTGCACAACTGAGGCAACAGTTTCCTAGCAACCATAGATCCTCCAAGAATCTTTCTCTCATAGCCATTAAAATACATGTTAAGTAGAATTGGGCATTAAAAAGGGAATAAAATATAACAATGAAATTCGTGCCTAAGAAGATTGTGAATAAGATCTTCAGTGTCTGAAATTTGAGTCACAAAATATTTCCATGATTATATAGACAAGGGTGATTTTTATCTAAATTGCGTTGCTTATTATATATTGTTTTAATATTCAGCACCTGGCAAAGCATCTTAAAAATCTAAGGGTGTCTATACTCCTACAGTCCCTGGGAATGGTTTGCAAGCAATACTGAAGCAGATGGCACAGTTGCATGCAACTTACTACAGAAGTTAGCAAAGTTCTTGAACTCTGTATGTTTTCTCAAACTAAGCCCAGTCAAAACATGAATTGAAATTTAAAAGTTCTAAAATTTTGCTTCTATATGGTTTCTTTACCCATGACTTAGCTTATTCAATAAGACATACAGTATTTAACTGAACTTGCACACCATATTGTCCTAAACCAGGGGTCTGCAAAGTCGGCTCTTTTAAGACTGGTGGACTTCAACTCCCAGAGTTCCCCAGCCAGCATAGCTGGCTGGGGAATTCTGAGAGTTGAAGTCCGCCAGTCTTAAAAGAGCCGACTTTGCAGATCCCTGTCCTAAACCATTGATGGCGAACCTATGGTATGCATGTCGGAAGTGGCATGCAGAACCATCTCTCTGGGCATGCCAGCCATCGCCCATTGCTTTTCTGGGTTCCGGTATGCACATGTGCGCTGCCCAGCTGGTCTTAGTGCATGTGTCAGTGCCTTAAAGCGGAAGAACAGCTCCCTAGTGTGCATTTCTATGCCAGGAAGCTGATAGACAGCAAATGCGCCCCAGCCAGTATTCTGAGTGCTGAAATGGAAGTAGCATGCGTGGGAGCACTGGAAACCAGAAGAACAGTTCCCCAGTGTGCATGAAACTTCCAGTTTCCAGTACACGCATATGCACTGGCCAAATGGTCTTCACCACACACGTGCATGCCAGAAACCAGAAGACCAGGTGACTGGTGCACATGGACTGCCAGAGATTGGTTGCTGCCAGTTTGGCCTGGTTTGGCTGAACTGGTAGTGGAAGTCAGGCCTGGGTCACAGAACCAGCAGTGACCCAGGCCTGCCACACCCCCAAACTGGTTACCTCTCTGCCGCTAGGCCACCGCCATTTTGGATTTTAGTGACTGTGCTTACATTGAACAGTATGCGAGTGAAGCGATCAGGTGTGCGTGTTGCACGTGCATTGCGAACCAGTAGTAAAACCGGCAGCAATCCACCCCTGCCGGAAGCTCTTCCGATTTCTGGCACTTGCACATATGCATGCCAGGAAACTGCTCTTCTGATTTCTGGCAATTTCCTGCACGTGCGCACTCCCGTTTTGGCACTCAGCACCAAAAAGGTTCACCAACACTGTCCTAAACTATTGTATACAAATCATAAAGCTAGATTTACTGATCACCCAAGTCAAAATAAAACCACTACCTCATAGCTGAGGATCTTATGCATGTTAGGTCATAGAATAATCAAAATTGGAAATACCTCAAGGGACTCAGACATGGGTTAACTCACCTTCTAAAATGTACAAGATAACTTTGATTTTTCTTTAATGGCATGACTACAAAATATGCTATTTTGTTGAATATAGGTTCTTTGTAGATAGGGCACAGGGTGTCAAACTGGCAGCCCATGGGCCAAATGTGTCATGCATAGGTCACACCCATCCCAACTCCACAAATGGGAAAAACATCATGAAACATCACATGATAACGTGGTGAGTTTGACACCAATGAGATAGGGTGTCACTTCATCACTTTGCTATTTCAGGAGATATAGGAGAAGCTTTTAGTTTGTAAGTATACATATAGTATACTTACAGCAAGATGACAGCATTTTTAAAAAGTTAAAGGTGGAGGAGGCCGCTCAGCTACCTCAGACACTTTTAAAAGCTATTGCATCCTCTATTTTTCCATTGGGTTCAACCTGGCAAACTGTTTTGTAGCCTTAAAAAAAATGTCCTCAGATTGTCGGACTGAAATTCTGCACATACCTCTCCCCCCATGGAGTGTTAAATGATATGGTCTTATTGATAATCAGGACACCATGGAGAAGAGAAAAGTTCCTTTTGGATGTTGCTTGTGCCTCCGTCCTATTAACTGTTAAACATCAAGGAGAGAAAGAAGTAGGTTAGGTTGACTAGAGATTAGAAGGGAAGACTTTGGTGGATGAATAGGGTAGGAGTAGACACTATGGCAAATCTAGACAGTGTACTAAAAAGCAGAGACATCATCCTTCCAACAAAAGTGCGTATAGTCAAGGCTATGGTTTTCCCAGTTGCAATGTATGGCTGTGAAAGTTGGACCATAAGAAAGGCTGAGCGCCAAAGAATTGAGGCCTTTGAACTATGGTGCTGAAGAAGAGTCCTGCGAGTCCCTTGGACTGGAAGACAATCAAACTGGTCAGTGCTAGAGGAGATCAACCCTGACTGCTCTTTAGAAAACTAGATCCTGAAGATGAAACTCAAATACTTTGGCCACCTAATGAGAAGGAAAGACTCACTGGAGAAGAGCCTAATGCTGGGAAAGATGGAGGGCAAAAGAAGGAGATAACAGAGAATGAGGTGGCTGGATGGAGTCACCAAAGCAGTAGGTGTGAGCTTAAATGGACTCCAGAGGATGGTGGAGGACAGGAAAGCTTGGAGGAACATTGTCCATGGGGTTGTGATGGGTCGGACACAACTAACAACAACAGACACTTTTTCTAAGTTCTTTGGATTCTATTTAGAGGGGAAAAGATTAATCAGTTAGCCCAGGGATGTCCAAACTTGGGAACTTTAAGACTTGTGGACTTCAACTCCCAGAATTCCCCAGCCAGCTATGCTGGCTGGGGAATTCTGGGAGTTGAAGTCCACAAGTCTTAAAGTTCCCAAGTTTGGACATCCCTGAGTTAGCCTGAATCAAATTGTGAGCCCTGCCTTTACACATAACCAGGAAGCACTCCTAATAGGTACTCACATATCTGGGAAACTGGGTTCCCTCGCCAAGAGTTTTTGAACTGAGAGGATGCCACATAAGCCTCTAGAGGTCCCTGTTGAATCAGAACGCGTACATACAGTACAATTGACCCCCAACCAACTGGTAAGGAAACTTTGGAGATATTCTTGGCTTAGTTCCTGTTTAAGAAGAATTAACCTCACCCCATGAATTTAACTAGCTAGGAGAGAGCTTACTAAGGGCTTTTATCTAGCAATCTTTCCAGGAAGAGAACTGGCTAATGAGAAAGAAAACAGAATTTAGACATTTTTCAAGACTCCAAAATCGCATGCAGTCTTCCAAAAGCGTTAAGTAAGCAGCACGTGCAATTTTCTTCTGTGTTAGATGTGCTCAAAATCTGTCTGATTCATTATATAGCTATTTTTCCCTGAGGCTCACTCTTTATTCTGAAAGGAGTCTACCTATAGTTCCTTTGTTTAAACTTATTCTTTGAATCCAGCTCTTGTTCTATTAATCCCAAATGCTTCACATGGCTTCTCATAAAGCAAATAGTACAAAAACAGACATATGTTTGTGTGTCTGATAATATGTCTTAGTGGCCTCGCTAGGAATCTACAGTTTGACTAATGCAGTTGAGCTTAAATTGCCCTTAAGTATTTCCCCCCCTTTCATTAGCAGGAAAGGAAAGGTATTCTCCTTTTCTAGCCTTTCTCAGATATTCCAAAGTAAAGGAAAGAGGAGGGGGGGAGATCCTGGCAGGAATACTGGGGGGAACCATCACTGCTGCATTCACCCTGGGCTGCCTTGTATGTGGAGGAGGTCCCCGGATGGAGTGGATGATACCCTTTATATTCTCTTTTTCTCTTTCACTTGAACATCTAACCCAAAGAGTTTTAGCATGAGACTCAGATGGGAGTTTCAGGTGTTATGAATAAAACATTAAAGCTGCTTTCACATTGCTTTTTGTTTCAGTGACAGCTAAACCGCTGCCAATATGTTACATTCCAGGGCTGAAAGATGTTATTTTTCCAGATGCCATATGGCAGCAGATGATCATATGAAATTCAAGTAGCATGGTTCAATTAAATCTCTGGATGCCGACATATTAGAACTTTTCACTTTATGAGATCATGGACCAGAAATATGCTTTTAAGTGGCTTCAGAAATACCTCATTAGATTACTTTTATTCTTTTTTTTTTTTTAACGGACTGGGAGGGGGATTGTAGATTAAAGTTTAGGCTGGAATTCTAGTGCTAAGGATGGGCTTTCTTTTATGTTGTCCAAATAATAATTGTTGATCTCCTGGTGTCACTTGCTATGTAAGCATGCACGACTATTCATCCTAATGGAGTAAATAACAGGGTCTTCTTAGGAGATAGGGAAAGCCAACAGGAAGGCACAGAGGGAAACGAAATGAAATGTTATTTCTCCAAACTACAGTCCAGCTCAGAGCTGTTTGATGCCTCCATCACTGTTTTTTAGCACCAGGTAAGATGATGAGGTACCTCATTACTGATCTCCATCAACTCATCTTGCTTGGTCTTGAAATAGAGTTCATGCTGTGCATGAAACAAAGATAAAAATCTGACTTCCATCTTCCTGTACCTCCTGCTATCAGCACTCTAAAATACCATTCTCTGGTGGAATTACATAGGATTACCAAAAGCGACCTTGTAGCAACTTCTCCCTTTATCTCTAAATTACCTTGTCTCCTGATTGTATAACAAAGAGCATTTATCTTATTTTTGATAAAACACTGATAATGGACACATATAAAGCAAGAATAATACTGCAGTAGACCAGGGGTCTCCAACCTTTGCAACTTTAAGTCTGAAGGACTTCAGCTCCCAGAATTCTCCAGCCAGCTTTGGACACATATAAAGCAAGAATAATACTGCAGTAGACCATGGGTCTCCAACCTTTGCAATTTTAAGTCTGAAGGACTTCAGCTCCAAGAATTCTCCAGCCAGCTTTGGACACATATAAAGCAAGAATAATACTGCAGTAGACCATGGATCTCCAACCTTTGCAACTTTAAGTCTGAAGGACTTCAGCTCCCAGAATTCTCCAGCCAGCAAAGCTGGCTGGAGAATTCTGAGAGCTGAAGTCCTTCAGACTTAAAGTTGCAAAGGTTGGAGACCCCTGCAGTAGACCATCCCATACCAATGATATGAAAAGTGAGTGTAGCATTGAGTTGGTGGAAAAGATGTTTTAAGGGCCAAGATCAGTGCCAGTTCTATCCGATTTGGGTGACTTGGTAGCGGTGGCAGTGGGGGCTCCACCCATCCATCTGGATGTCATCATGTTGATGCTCTGCGCATGTATGGAAGTTCCTGCATATGCAAGGAGGTTGCACGTCCAAGCAAAGTGTGCGCGTGCTCACATTTGCAAACCAGTAGCAAAGGTAAGTTGATTTGACCCCTGGCTAAGATATTTAGAAAATTACCCAGAACATCAGAAAAGACTAACCAGTTTAAAATGAAGTATTCTGGAAGTCTCAAAATATGTTCCCTGTTGCAGCACACACACCCCTTGCATATATCTGGCGTCCATCCTGGTTTTAATTAAAAGAGCTCTAAACAGCTACATCTTTACCCAGGACTTGGAGTGGAGTGGATGGCAGATTGTCTTTTAATGGTTGCTTTTCTTGGGTAGTTTGGGTGGATTTTTTAAAAAAATACTTTTAATTGTATTGCATGATTATTTATGCTATACATTGCCAGAGTAATTTTAAAGTTGGGTAGATGTATGCATTTCTAAAATAACCAATAAATGGGGGAAATTGTTGCCCTTAATTTCAGCTTTTGAATTAAACAATGACATTAGTTTTAACTGGAGCTTCTTGGATTCCAGCTAACATTTAGGTGTTATATAGCAGCAGTTTTCGGAGAGCAGCTCTTACAAGATGAGGCCATGCTGCTTAATGCTGGAGCATTGTCAAAAATTCGGATGATGGATTATCATGGGTCAGAAGGAAAAATAAATCCCATCACCATTCCCTTTCCTCAGATGTTATTTTAAAATAACAACCCAAAATATCAGGATGTATCTTTTAATTTACAATTGATTTATGCTAGCATTTATTTCCTATGATACTCTATAATGTTATGGAATAGATAGCACAATTCTCCCTAAGGTCAAAAAGTGAAAAATAGTAAGCTACATTATCTTCTCTATTGCTTTTGCTTTCTGACAAGCGAGAAAGGTTAGCATAGAGAGTACATATGCTGTTATCTATTTCTTATTGTACTTTTTAATCAAGCAAGAATACGTGCAATTGAATTAGATCTGGAGTGCTATATCTTATGGCAAGTATTCAGACAACCACTAGAGGGAATCAAAGAGATATATGTAGCTTTTACCTTCCTGCTTTCATCCAGTTTTATGCAGTCCGCGTATAAGCATCCATAAATTAACTATCTTCAGTGATTATGTGCTATGAAGTCAGTGTCAATGTTTAGTGACCATATAGATAGATCTCAGATGAAAGTACTTTAGCTATTATTAGAATTCTGATTATAAGGAGTATTTGCTGGGTTTAGAAATTAATTATCGAAAATTCTCAACTCCTTGTAGAATTACATGTTTTTTCCCCGGTGAGGCTTGTCCATCAGGGCAACTTGGTCTACCCAAACATGGAATGGAGCACACTGATTCCGCTGTCACCTTTCAGTCCCAATCCAGGAGCCTTTTGCAGGCAGTTGTTTCCACGACAAACAATTTTGTGTTAAATTTCAATTTACCGACAAAGAAATAAAAGGAGACTAGTATAGATATTCCTTGTAGAATTGTTTCTAGGTGCCACTGGGACCTGTGTCTTATTAAGTCATGTGTGCATTGCATCTTCAATGCAATTGACTATTGAGATAAAATTCTAAGTAGTTTTATTTGTAATCATGAAATATTCCAGCTGGGCTGCTAGTCTCCTCCAGAATAGTTAGATTATAGCTCCAATTTCAATTACAACTTGAATGTGGCCAAAAGCCATTCTAGATGAGCTTGACAAAGAGTTTAAGATCTCTGGAGGATACTATGTCAGGGAAAGATAATTTAAGCCCGAGTTTTCATAAATACTCAGGATACATGATGCAGTTGCCACTAGAATAAATATATAAAGTAATGGAAGCACCATTTCAGCTGAGTTTTTTCTAAAACAGATCATAGTCCTTCTAGTTTGGCAGGCAGGTGTAATTGTAAGATTCTACCTTTTAGTATAAAGCAGTAAAACAGATCTGTACTTTCCTCTATTGCACAAATAATTATTTACGGAACCTTGAAGGACTGACAGAAACTAGCAGGTTCTCTTCTTGTGCCTCTACATTGTTACCTTCTGCTCTACTGCTTTCCATCTGTTTCCTCCTTTTCCCACAAAACTAACTCTACCAGTGTATCATTCTTTACCTGCTAGTTGTTAGCTCAACCCTTGGCAATGGGATGCTTCTGAATTAGTTGCGTTTTCTCTCTTATTATGAAGATGAAACGGATAGGAAATTATGTATGCTACCTTAAACGCTGGTGTGTGTGGGGAAAGATAACTCAGTCTTCTAACAATCTCTAGATGTGTTGTACTAAATTCCACTCATTGGTCACTGGGCATAACCATTGAGCATTTTGAAAGAGTTGCATTTCAACACATTCAGAAGGCTTCTGGTTGGGGCTATGCATTAATGCTATAAAGGCAAACAAAATCAGAGTAATTGTTGACCTGATTTCAAGAGAAAATAAAGAACAAGTATTTCTTTGAAAACTAAAACCCAATAATACTGAATTAATTCTAAATAGTAACTGGGAAATTTCTGAAAGAGGGATGCTCTGAAGATTTATAACTAGAATAAAAGAAGCTGGATTAAATAAATTATTTAATTCACTGAGATACTGGAGTAGTTGAGAACAGCATAAGAACAAGCATAAGCATAAGGTAAGCATATTCTATTAATAAAGCTAATATTTTCTTAAAGACTTGTATAGGGAATTGCTATTGTAACTTCTAATAAACAGATCCAGCACCCATCCTCTTTCTTGCAATAACCTTCAACGGGGGGGAAAACCCTATGGCAGTTAAACTCAAGCTCCTCCTATTAGCAGCAAATTGTTTATGGAGGATGAGATGGGAAAGTTATCTGAGGATGATGGGAGTTGTAGTTCATACATTTGGAGGCAACTGAATTAGGCAAAACCACAATTTACATCTTTGTATCAGACATCAAAGTACAAGTGTGTAGGAGTGGATTTGCATCATGTGACCAAACAGATAACCTCACAGATTATCCCTTATGAAATACTTACGAAACTCTCTTCATTGAGGAAAAACGTATGATGCTGATTAGTTTGTACATCAATGTTCATCTCTTAATGTCTGTTACTTAACACCTAATTTCCTAATTGATCAATTGTTTAAAGGATCAGATAGTCAAGGGGCAAACCTGTGTCCTCCATTACACAGAGGCATGGAGCATTAGGGAGCATGAGATTTCAATGTATATTACTATTTTTGTGATAACTTGAAACATTTTCAGTCCTTCGCATCTCGTCCTTCAATATTTATATTATCTATCTATCTATCTATCTATCTATCTATCTATCTATCTATCTATCTATCTATCTATCTATCTATCTATCATCTATCTATCTGGCTGTGTGAGTTTGTGTGTGTGTGTGTGTGTGTGTGTGTGTGTGTGTTTTCCAGTATAACTCTGGAACGCCTCAAGCAATTTCAACCAAACTTGCTACACAGATGGCTTACTCTCTGGAAACAAATACTGTGGAGGTAAGACACTCCTAACATCCCTAGGGGTGTGTGTTCTGTTAAGATACAGCCTGTTGCACCTCAAAATGGTTTCTACTGTGCTGCCATAAAATGGCTTCTACTGTACAATGCAGTGGAGTTGCCATGGAAATAGCTTCACAGTACTCCATGAGGGGTCTCCCTCTGGTAAGGGGGAAAATCCAACATTAGAAATTATGTTTGGTCTGAACATTTTCCTCCTATAAATAAACACTTGGGCAACGTGGGGTTATCAACTAGTCATTAATAAATGCCACCTGTGTGCCTTGATTCCCCTCATCATAAGACCTAGTAATTAAGGAAAATCAAGGAATGTGATGTCAACATGTTCCATGTTTTATGCACACTTCACTGTAATAGCTCGTGATAGATTCCCCATGAGAAAATGAGAAAGCGTTAAGACAATTCTCTCTAAATATAGCCACAAAATTCTATTGAAAAAGCGTTCCAAACCCCCACCACCAATCTGCAGCATTTTGAGCCATGACAGAAAGCACTCATGAGGAAGGGGGTTGAAAAGGAATCTAAGTGTCAAAAAAGCTTCATTCCATTTCCCTGAAATATAATTATCTTACCTACCACTCTTGCATTGAAAAGGTGAAGCAGAAGGCTAAGGAGAATTGGCTTCCCACTTCAGCTTGCTAAGCAAGGAGAAGTGGGCAGGGTTGCTTCAGGTGATATATAATCCCTTCTTTGAGGAACACGGTTGGAATAGCAAGATTTCTATCTAGAGCTCCAATGGGTTTCTAAGATTTCTTTCAGAAGATGTTAACAGAAGGAGGAGGGGTAATGAAATACAGAGACTACTGTTACTGTGGGGAGCCATGGAGATGACCTTGGAACTGCCATCCAAAAGTTGTAAATACAAGAATAGGTGCAGAAGCATGCACGAGACTAGGGAGGAGGGAAACTATTAGAAAAAGACTCAAGATTGGCTGAATCTCTGGGGTATAGCCAGAAAGGAAGAGAAAATGCAGCCAGACTTGCCGGATACTGTTATTATTATATTCTTTCTGTGTACAAGTAGTCCTCAATCAGAATAGAGCTGGAAGGGACCTTGGAGGTCTTCTAGTCCAACCCCTACTCAAGTAGGAGACCCTTTACCATTGCAGTCAGGTGGCTGACTACTCTCTTCTTAAAAAAAAAAACCCAGTGATGAAGCAAACTGTTCTCACGGTTAGGAAGTTCCTCCTTAATTCTTAAAACCTTAAACCTTAAAAAGGTTGCTTCTCTCCTTGATGAGTTTCCACCCATTTGTTTCTTGTCTTGTCTCAACTTGTCCTCAACTTACGCCAGTTTGTTTAGTGACCATTCATGACACTGAAAAAAGTGATTATGACTGGGTTTTTTTACACCTACATTTGTTGCAGCATCCCCATAGTCACATGATCAAAATTTGGTTGCTTGGCAACTGACTCATATTCATTGACGGTTGCAGTGTACAAAAATAAGATCCCATGAAAAACATTCCTCTTAATTACAGAAATGTTCCCCAATAATGAGTCTGTAGACATTCTCAGTCATCCAGGTCCTGGTTGTCCCAAAGGTGCTTTTTCAGGAGGCAACTGGATTTTCTTGTTTTCTTCTTTTGTTGAATATCTTCTTTTGTTGCCAAGTGAAATGTCTTCAAAAGAAAAAAACAATGAAGTCCAGTTGTCTCCTGAAAAAGCACCTTTGGGATCCCCAGCAATGTCAATTGCATTTTGTCCCACCTTAATATATGTTTTTGAACTTCATTCCATGTCTTAACATAATTATTTGGAAATCATATACTGTTCATATTTGTCAAATGCCAATTATTTTACTTTCTTCTCAATCTTAAAACCCATTTTATTCATCAATTCTATTTGATCTTGCAGCTTCAATTTTTTGTTAACATCTTTGTATTCCGTTTGTTAATCTTGAAACCAGCTAATGCACCAAATTCTTTTAGTTTTTCCATTAATAATTCAAGTCCATTTAAGGGGGCTTCCAAGATCAGCATGAAATTATCTGCAAAAATTTTCAGCTTGTCTCTTTTTAATTTTTTATTCTCACTATCCTCTCATCTTGTCTGATATCTCCACTCAAAATTTCAAGAACCAAAATAGACAAATGGAGAAAGGCAATGGGCAACCCTTTTACATCTTACATGGTTTTGTTAGATTTCCATTAACAATAATTTGTGCTTTCTGTTAAGTATAGATCCACTTAACTCATGAATTTCATTTTATGAAATTCTTTCCAAAGTTCATATCTTCTAAAACTTTAAATAGAAATGTACAATACAGCTTTATCAAATACTTTTCTCTGCAGTTAAAAAAATTAAGGCACCTAATTTTTCATTGTGCTGTTCCAAATATTCTAGAATGTCCAATGTAGTTCTCTCTTTCAAGTAAAAATCCATATTGTTTATCATGAATGAATTCCTGTAAAATTATTTTCAGTTAATCAGCTAGATCATTGTGAACAATTTATTATCATTATTCAATAATGATGCAAATGTATAATTTTTTATTAAATCCAACTCTTGTCCCTCTTTAGATGTTAGTGCCATATTAGCCTCTTTCCAAGTTTCTGGCATACATGTATTTCCATCCTGTACAATACAATTCATTGTTTTTCTCAGTTTGTAAAAGTTCATCCTCAAAATATTTGTAATAAGAATCTAATAGTCTAACACTTTTTTGGTTTGATCTTTTGTATAGCTTTAGAATCTTCCCACATATTTATATACTCACTTATAATCTATCTTTGTTTCTCTGTAACCCTTGATACTTTAAATATATATTGATCTATTCCCTTCAAAGAAATATCATTCTATTTATACTACTGATGAAATGTTTTTGTATAGCATTGTTGATACAATGTGTCCTTTAAGTTTCAATCTCATTTTATTTTCTGTTTCTATTGTTTCCCTACTTTGTAAATTCTTTTTTTTTTTTGCTTCACATAGTTCATTTTTTTTAGTTCTCTTACTGAACATACAAAAGTTTAATTTTATGAGAAATAATAATACTAATAAATAGTATCATCTCTACTAGAGCTCTTTTGAATTATACAATTTTTGTATAGTCTCCTCTGCAGGTTCTATTTGGATTCCTTCCAGTTGTCATTTAAATTGTTCCAAAAATTATCTCACCTTTTGAACAGAATTCAAACAAAATCTCTGTTGTTTAAAAGTCAAACCTAATTTGTCCCAGTAAAAGAAATCCTTTTTTGATTTATTCTTTCAGTCAAAAAGTAGTATTCTTTTCTTTTAGTAGAATTCTTATAAGGATTTTTTGGGGGGATAATTATATCTGCATTTTCCATCTTCAATCTTGTATTGAAATGCTGTTGCAGAACTTAATCCTTACAAAATGCACCAAAACATCCCCTGAAATATTTCTTGTTCTCCCAAATCTTGAATTTATTCTGTAAATGTTAACTGTCTTCGCCTTTGTGTTTTCCCAATCCAAAAATGTCAACTAAGGAGACATTTTCAACAGCTTGTCTGCAGAAGTTGTGGATATTCCATCACTGGAGATTTTTAAGAAGAGATTGGACAGTGATTTGTCTGGAATGGTATAGATTTGCCTGCTTGAGCAGAGGCTGCACTAGAAGACCTCAAAGGTTTCCCCCCCAACTCTGTTATTCTATATTCTTCTATAATTCTTCTTCTAGTATTTTCATGAGAGTTCTGTAGGATACTTCCAAATCTCAGACAGAATTCTTTCTCTCTCAATTCCAATAGAACTATGTTAGCTATCTCTTCAATTTTCCATCTATAATTGGTTTTTCTCCAAAATTTCCATGTTATCATTAAGTTGTTTTATATCTCCAGACACGTGTTTCATAGAATTTTCTATTGTATCAAGACTTAATCTATTTATTTTCCCAAAAGCTGTAAATTTAGTCTCAAGTGAGTCAGGCAATTTGTGGTAAAGATGATCCAATATTTTTTTTCTCTGCAGACTGTTCTAAGGATCCTCTTCTGTTCTCTAATTGCGCAGCCTTATGTGATGTCATTGCGTTACAATTCAAAAGTGAAGGTATAAAACAAGGTTAAAGAGAAAAACAAAATTTCCCCTTCTTCTTTTTTCTTCTTGTGTTTTTGATGTTGTTATTGCAGGTACACAGCACATCTCCATCTCTGTCGTTATTGGAGTACTCAGTTTACTCAATTTGCTTTTATCTTTTGCTTTGTAAATTCTACCAATTGCCTATGGTTTTTAGTAAAAAGCAAATAACATTCACACATCTCCTTAGGAAGACTTGAGTCAATTGCCTATTTTAGTTAGTTATTCCCAATGCAGTAATCTTTCTAAAAATAACATTCCCCTTTATCTTTATCCATTTTAAGCTTTCTTATATCATTGCTTTTTAAGCTTTCTGACAAATATTCTTTATACTTTAAGTCTTTAAATCTTCTTTTAATTTTGTAATCCAGAAAAAAAATGAGACTCACCAAGAAGAAACCTTATTTGTAGTAAAAGGAAATCTCTCTCAATCTGTAAGATGCATGCCTGGTCTTATTGTTCACATAGGCTACATCATAACTGTGAAAATAGATGAAGTCCCACATCTCCCAGCTGCTCAACTTGTGAGTGAACCACAAACATTTCCATTTCTTTAGTTAATTTACAGGGATCAGCTGCCTGGAAATCATTTCTTAAGCTGTTGTGGCCCACTAGCTGCCAGTGGAGCTGGTGGCAGACTCAGACCATGAGGAGGTTGGGAAGGAACTTGGGCCAGTTCTGGAGTCTGGGGAAGGCTCTGATGGATGCATGTTCCAGATGCACGCATGTGCAGAGCAGTTAGGAGAGGTGAACAATGGAGGACAAGGAATCGACTCGGGAAGCAAAGCACACATGGTCGCTGAATGGCCCCTTCCCTGGCTGGGGAATAAATAGAAAGAAAGGGGAGTGGTTGTCATAGGAGACAACAGTTTGTATTTCTGAAGATTTTGCTCATTGTGTTTTGTGTCACAAAGACTGCTTGCCAGAACTTAATTTGCAGCCTTTGGGCTGGGACCTCATGGCCTTGTAATTATCACAAGGAACTAATAAGGTCTGTTACTGCAGTTAACTCCTTGAAGGACTCTTGCCTGAACTTTTCGGTGGGTGAATGCAATTAATTCACAAGAGGTAAATAAATAGGGGTTTTTCGTGACCAGGAGTCTGTTTCTTGCTTCTGCTAAAACTGGGTCAGAACATAAACACGACTTATTTCACAATGTATTCCTTGTCCAGAGATGTTTTGGCATGTAGCGTTGGGCCTGTGGATGCCAATCTCTGCTGTAGTGTGGTCTCTGCTTTTTCGACGGTGACTAGAGCAACATTAATTTTTACTGGAGGCTTGGCCATTTCTTAAAAAAAACCTACAGTATAATTAGGCAGACATAGTAGTACAACTATAATAGTACAGTTAAAGCACTACATATTAAGGTGCAAGAAAGTCAGAATTACATTGCAGGGCATTATGGATGGTGTAACTGAAAAGTTTTGTTATTAGTATCAGAGGACACTCGCAAATTTGTTCCATGTCCAAAATTGACTGTTGAATTGTCTCTCAAGCCTATTGATGGAACACCGCTTGGGAGAAGGCCAGGCTGTACAGTAGATACTCAAACCAGGTTTTCAAGACTTTACAGTAGACCTTATCCCTTAGACCAGGGGTCTGCAAAGTCAGCTCTTTTAAGACTGGTGGACTTCAATTCCCAGAATTCCCCAGCCAGCTATGCTGGCTGGGGAACTCTGGGAGTTGAAGTCCACCAGTCTTAAAAGAGCCGACTTTGCAGACCCCTGCCTTAGACAAAGTGTTCACTTTGGCTAATAATTGTAGGATCAACCCTGTATCTTTACATTTCTCTTTACATGACGTGAAGCAAGGAGGAAGATTATAATTTTAAACAGAAAGTCATGAAGCCCTTGACCAAAAAAGAGAGAGTTGCATGTTAACTGAATTCATGTTATTCCCCAGGCAGAGGAAAATTCTATTTGTGAATGTTTTCTCCCCTTTCATCCTTCACTTTGATTAGTGTTTATGGCCATTCTCTCATGCTGTGCAGGCCTGACTGCCAATCATGGTACTTTTGCTTCATTGCATACTTTATAGGCTTTCTCCAATTTCATTGCATTCTGTGACAGTGATTCAAAATGCTAATTTGCTGGAACAGAATTTGTCTTTTGCATTCTTCTCCTCTGCAGTGAGAATTGCAATAGTCATGTGAATAAGAAAACACTTTGATAACGGGAATTTTACCAATTTTTGCTGGACAGGTTTTCAGACCTCTTAGATTATGTGGGGAGATAGTCGAGAGGGGGGGGATGTTGTTGGTTCCCGGCAGCCACTACTGCCGGTTCTCTCATGGGTGTGCTGCAGAGAACTGGTTCTGGGGCATGGCAGGCCTTGGTCATTGCTGGTTCCAGTGACCCAGGATGCCAAACCACCACCTTTTCTCCTGAACCAGTAGGAACCCACTAACATATCTAGGTTGCAAGAATCTGAATAACCACTAGATGGCAGCAAGGAGGTACAGAAAAATCTAACTCTTGACTACCACGGTCATCTGGATGTTTGCAGCCCAGATAAAATATCTTCAACTGGATTGAGTTTAGCCACTTCTGAGTTGATTAGATATTTAAACTTACACAACTTGTCAGAGCAGTAGATGCAAATTTAACTCACAGTTAGTCAATGTTGTAGCAGACTAATAGGCAATCCTAGTCCCAAATAATTCTCACAAAAGGCAGATCATTCTCGCATAACTGAAAAATTATAAAACAAGGTCTGATATACACGTAAGTTAGGCCTGGTAAAGTGATAAACCTCAACAGCATGAAATGGAGGTAGGGCTTCTGTTCCAGCCAGTAGAACTTCAGAGAACAAGATCTTTGTTAATGAAATTATGGGGGGAAAATACTTTATACATTGTAAGAACCCAATGGGGATGAATAAAATACACACACACACACACACACAAACCAGAATGACAGAACTATTTTACTGTAGATCACACTCGTGATCACATTGCCATCAGGTGACGTTTTGTGATGTTCTTCCCCTTCGCGTAGCTGAGGTGGGTGTGGCCTGCAACACCACATGGCCCACAGGCCACCAGTTTGACATCCCTGCTGTAGATCATGAGGTCTGATCTCTATTTTCCAACTGTGGAAATGTGAAACTAAATGAGAGGATAACAATGTCCACCTGAATACAGCCTCCCTGAACTTTTGAAAGTCAGGGATGATGGGCAGAATCAAGGTACTTATTGATCCCAAAAATTTCTGCTGCCTTCCACATTCCCATAAGACTCCTAAAAACAATCAACAATACCTACGGAGATCCTATTTTATAGAAATACAGAATAACAGAGTTGGAAGAGACCTTAGAAATTTTCTAGTTCAACCTCCTGCTGAAGCAGAAGACTGTATACTGTTGGAAGAAATGTCCTTCTGGGTTCAGCTCCAAGTGGGGAAAAAGAAACATGGAGGCTGCTTGGAAAGATGGCTTAATGGTGGACAGGATCACATGGTTTGAGGTCCTGGGGAAAAAGGTGATCACATGCTTCAAGATGTTGGGTGAAGAAGAAAAGAGAAAAAGAAGGGGCTTGATGGGTTTTTTTATACTCTCTGTTCGGCCCCACCTGTCTGTTTTCTGTTGCTGTGTAAGAAATGTATTCTGATTGATTGTCAGACTCCCATGGTGCCATGCAGGGGCAACTCTCTAGGCTGTTTTGAGTCCAGGTTTGGTTGAGCATTGCTTCTTCCCAGGTGCCCTGTGGTGAGATGGGTAAAGGGCTAATACTATCATGCCTTAATCCCATCACCCTAGAGCTGAAGGGAAGAGATCTTTGTTATGTCAAATAAACTGGCTCAGGCCTTTTAATGGCCCATTACCAAAAGAGGTGGCTATTAAGAGTCAGTCTACTTCCTGCCTAAAAACATTTTTCTCCATTTCTGATCCAGGGAAATTTAATATTTTGCCTTTTCAATATTTCCTACGACAGTGATGGCTAACCTTTTTTGGCTTGCGTGCCAAAAGAGGGGAGCGCAGGGGGCGGGGTCGTGCATTGGCATGCCACACCCATAATGCTATGTGCACGACCCCCTGCTTTCGGCACACTTTTTTCGCCCTCCCCAGGCTCCAGAGGCTTTCTAGGAGCCTGGGGAGGGTCAAAACATCCTCCCCCCCCAACCTCCAGAGGCTTCAGGAGCTTCCCTGAAGCCTCCAGAGGGTGAAAAACAGCCTCCAAAGAAGGCCTAAATCAGCTGGCCAGTGCACACATGCGCGCTAGTGCTGACAGGGCAAAGCCTCACGTGCCCTAAGAAATGGTTCCGCGTGCCACCTGTGGCACCCGTTCCATAGGTTCGCCATCACTGTCCTAGGATATTTCATTCTTCTAGGAGAGGGGTGGGTTTTAACTTCCTATAATACCATTCGAGATAAATAGCTATCCAGTTGCTCCAGTGACTGGAGCACCCACAACTTCTAGAGCAGTGGTTCTCAACCTTCCCAATGCCTCGACCCTTTAATACAGTTCCTCATGTTGTGGTGACCTCCAACTATAAAATTGGTGTCTCGCTTCCTAAGACCATTGAAAATATGTGTTTTCTGATGGTCTTAGGTGACCCCTGTGAAAGGGTCGTTCGACCCCCAAAGGGGTCCCAACCCACAGGTTGAGAACCACTGTTCTAGAGGCAAGCTGTTCTATGATTAGTCTCTTTAGCTTTTTTTATTTACTTCAGAAAGAAAAGAGAAAGATAATTCTCCACAAAGACATAGGGATGATTTGAGGAGTTGCGCTGGTTACGCATAGGACTGGGTCTATTTTACAGCAAAAGTAACTCTCCCAGGTTTAGTTGACTAACTCTTAATCTTGATCAGGGTGTTTAAGCAACATGTTCTTCCCTGTGACCTAGCTAAGAAGGAATGTTCATGTTCCTTTAATTGTATGCCAGGAAAATGAACTCTGATGCAAATTCCAGCACAGATCAAATTTATAAGGATTCTATTGACTACCTCAGATCAATACATTATAGGAAAATGTAGACAGCTTGCGTAAGAGAGGCATTTTATTTAGCCAGATAGAATATTACAAAAACATTTTATCACTGTGAAGGAAGTTTTCAGCAAAGCAAGGATATTACCTTTGCTACATCAGATCATACACGATATGATAAATCAATTTTATAAAACAAAAGAGTTACAAAATTTAGTAATATGTGGGTGCTCTATCCTCTAGCTTCTCATAATGTATTAAGTATGATAAAGTCTCACCAAAGACAAAACCCATCACTCTTAGCAATGTAAAATCTATGCCTGATTTATTTTGCATATATTCAGGAATATGGAAAGCTTGATGTTCAACCCTGTTTAAAATATGCCCTGTGTCAAATCCTGTAATTTGTTATGGCTCAACAGTGCCCCCTGGAGCATCTGGTAAATTAGCACCATGCTGGAAATGGGGAATGGTGCAGAGACCTTTTATTTCCTTTACCATCATTTATCTCCAAAGTATCAGGTCTTTCAAATGTTGTGTGGCGAGGTATTTAGGTACAAACAGTTAGGACACAAGCATGTACTTACCAGAGCTCAAAAAAGCAGTTACTGACAGAGAAATTGGGCAAAATGAGGTCCACCAGATCATAAATAATTGAAAGTGACTGAATTTACAACAGCCTCTTTCAGAGGAAGGAGTTGCTGTGGAGTTAGGCAGCCAGCAGAAACCAGAGTAGGTGTGTGTGTGTGTGTGTGTGTGTGTGTGTGTGTGTGTGTGTGTGTGTGAATTGATCCTTGAATATAAATGTTTACATGGAGGCAAATGAGGAAACACAATGGCACAAAAACTGCAACTTACAACCTTGTGTAAGAGATGTTAGGATACTTTATGTGCATTTGTGTGATGATGTAGTAATAGCAATGACAATTAGACTTATATACTGCTTTACAGCCCTCTCTAAGCGGTTTACAGAGTCAGCATCTTCCCCCCAACAATCTGGTTCCTCATTTTTCCCATCTTGGAAGGATGAAAGGCTGAGTCAACCTTGAACCTCATGATGCAACCTGGTATGTATCTTCACACCACCACACATATGGCATTGTTTTAGAATTATCACAATTTGTTTTGAAGGCCACTCCCTTTCCATATCCTTTGGTGCCTGATTTGATGGGAAAAGAAAGGACGATGCCTTGAAGCATTGGCAGCATCCCTGTGAGGTAAAGGCTTGTGGGTTAGAAGCCTCATCTAAACACAATTGAGTGACAATTTTGTATGCCTAAAATGGTGATGGGGTGGTGGTGATGCTGGTGATGATAATGACTGAAATTTATCATGCCCATTCCAGAAGACCCCATTGCCCTTTGAGCATCGTCATCATGCCCTAGTTAGTGTAATGGTAACTTGTGGAACCAATGGTAAAGATTTGATGGCATCAGAGCTGATTCAAATATGTTAACACAACAAGGCCCTTTCATTTTTAAGATTGTCACAAAAATTGTTAAACCTAAGAAAACCCAAATTTTCTCTTTATTCTCCCCACACCTGCAAACTCTGGGTGGAAGTGTTCGCAGTTCCCCAAGTAGGCAAATTTAAATACTTTAGGGGGTTTAACAAGCGGTTTCTATTCCTTCTCTTCTAAGAAACTTAGTTTAAAAATGACTCGTTATTTGGGCAGCATCACCGCTTCTCCCAGGTCCATAAGACTAACTCAGCTACTAAAACATTTAAAACTCCTCTCATTTTAAGCTAATTGAAAAATGCCCTTTGATACCATGAGCTGGTTCACATATTTTAGTGACATCAGCTGCTGTGAAATTGAATATATCTGAAAATTAATTTGTATGACTATATGTGACAGTTGCTTTATTATTTGTGTCAACGTGCTTCTTTGAGACTCAAAAATTAAAAGCTGGATCTGTTGTGGAATGGTGATGAATCCGAGAGAAGCTTAGATAGCCTCTTACTTCTTTAGAGGTAAGAAATTCTTGAACAATTTCTAATAGAAGTAAAACCAATAAACCTTTGAACCAAAGTTTGGTTGGCTTTTAAAGCTATTTTGAAAAGGCCAAGTAGCGTATGGGAATAACCTGTTGACATCATTTGCTTCTGTCTCTTCTGGTTCAAAACTCTTCTATAATTTCAGAGCTGTGAATTACTAGAGTCAGTCAAATCCTTCAGGAAAACATGTTTTTCTCAGAAACTAATTACTTTTCAGTACAGCAAAATATACATCAGTGCACAATCCAGAAAAATACGCCTTTGTCTCTTCTATGACAAAGCTGCTTAACCATTGGACTAGTATGGTATCCTCGGGCCAGTTTTTTCTAGGTTTTCTAAATGTTAAAATATGCAAATGAACATCCCTGGAATACAAAATATCTAAAATAATAACCTAGTAAGTGGTGGTCATGATGATGATGCTCAAATGTAATTTATCCTGTCTAAATTCAGCTCTTGAAGATGATCGGATTTTTTATCAATGCTCATTAAGGGAAAAGTTTTTTCTTAATATAAAGACTTTTGAAACCAACCTATTACTAACAATTTTGAATTGAGGCAAAGAAAATGAAAAAGACGAATTATGTGAATCCTGAATGAATCTTCAGCAATGGGGGTGAGATATCTATCCAGGTTGATTGTTATTAATTCATTAGAAAACATTCTGCAGTCTATACTGCAACTCAGATGGGAAAAGAAATGTCATTGTTTTGTATTTGTTAGAGTTTGCAGCAATCCAACCAGCACACGGGATTCATTTATAAAAGACACTTCTTTATATACAGGAATATAAAGCAAGATGCATGTATACAATACCCATGCCACAGAAGCCAGAACCAGAACTCAGAATCCTGAAGCACAGAATCAATATTGCAAGGACAAAACTAGCCTCGCCCAGACTTTGAGCCATCTCCCATGGCTCACAAGAGATCCTCTTTTCTTAGTCACCAAACAGTTCCCATTGGCTGACTTGTTGTTATGGCTATCCCAGCTCATAATTTCTTATACACTGACAGTATTTTTACTGGACATGGATCATTTTGGATAACACAAACGATCCATTTCTTATCCAGAATGAGAAATATATTTGTATTAACAATCTGCTGCCACCAGAACAGCAAGCATTTTCTTCTATTATATACTGCCCCAATGTATTACAAAGCATTTTGACAGATGAATGAACTTTCATATTCAATCATTTTAATGGACGCTCATCCAAGAACCCACCTGTTATTACCTGCAAAACCCATCTTCCAACTACCATAGCTATGATTCCCTTCAACATCCTTATGACAAAAACCCATTGCTCAGTCACAAGGAAGACTTCCAGTCACAGTGAGTTTCTAGTAACATCACAGTCTATCAAAATACTATTTATTTTCATCAACCTTAATTTTTATTTACCTTCTTCCCCAAGGAATCATACATGTGAAACTTAATTTTTTGATGAAACACAGCACTTTATAAGTAGTCATTTATGTAAAGAGTTAGGTGTCAGTAGGAAATTGGATAATCCGTCCACACATATTTTGTGTATTTGTATTATGTTTGTTGTTATGAAAATAAAAAGTATATTTTTCATGAAAAAATATGAGGCAAACGAATAGAACAAGCTAATGCAAAACAAAAAAAGCATGTGTGTACCTACTGCTTTGTTTCATTTGCTAGAGGGTTTTAAAAAAAATAATCTAAATGCCACAACTGCTTTATGTAGGTGGGATTATGTGGTTGAAACCAACCTATAATGTTAATTGCATTGACTTGGCCATAATGTTACCCATTGCATAATATTTGAAGAGTACTAGGATGAGGTAGATATCTCAGGATGGATGCTTTCAGATGCTACCAGGTAGGATGCGGAATAAACCTTGCAAAATGTAAGACGTTACAAATTGTGCATTCTTCCCACATCCTCTTTAGTAACATCTCAAAAAATTTACAAAATGTAAATTTGTAAACTTGTGTCAGAATAATTCTAGTACAGATTTATAGCAAGAAAAATAAGTCTGACAAAATGAAACTTTCCCACCAAATGTTATGAATTTTAATTTCATATCCCAATAAGTAACTGACATTAAACTACGGCCTCCTCTTTAGATATAATGGTTTTGTTTACAACATATAAAACACAATCTGATTTAAATCTGGCACAGCTTGAGTTACAAACCTAGCCACTATGTTTCATAAACCGTGTTTATGGCTTACTATTTTTATGAACCAATTAAGTATTAGCCTTAACTGTTGAAACTGAGCTATTGGATGGTATGTGAATTACATATATCATGTACTGAAGCTGTTTATTTTAATTTTACCAAATAGAAGGATTTTTCAGTTAGATAAAATGTGAACTTTTTACAGACTTTCTGTTATTAGATACTTTAAAAAAACACCTGACATTTCTGAAACAATTGCATTTGTTTTTGGTTGGTCTTGGTTTTAAGGCCACTTTTTATTCATTTGAACTTTTAAATAATGATTAATTTTTGAAGCAGCAATGTGCATATTTATAATGAAAAGCATAGTACTAATTTAAAAATATTTAGCTATTCCCATGGTAGTAAGAGAAAAGAGAAAAATTATGTACATAACTATCAAAATATTTGGTGGTGCTAGTTTTTCACTTCTTAATAATTTCAAAGGAATTGTGTGCTTCAGGCAGAAAATAAAGCAGAAAAATGAAGAAATGAAGAAAATGAAGAAAAATGATCTATATTTTTGAATATATGATATGAATAAATAAAAGGTTGAGGGATGTGAATCCCAAAGCAGCCCCATATTAATATAACCATAAAGTAGCATCAGGGATGAAAATATAATTCTTGAGAAAAGAATCAACTCATCTCACTTGAGTAGTCTAATCATCAGAATGGATGATACTATATTCCCATGATGGCGAACCTAGCCCCAGCTCAGCTCCACCGTGCATGCGTGCATGCCTCCCGTCATCCAGCTGGTTTTTGGGTCTCTGCCATGGCGGGTGCACATGGAAGGCGTGGGCACATGTGTGGGGGCAGGGTACACACAAGTGAGTCATGCGCGCATATGCAGGGAGTGGGGCACACGTGGAGGGGTCATGTGCACATTGCATTATGGGTGTGCATGCACGCACATGTTTTCGGCACTCTGCCGAAAAGGTTAGCCATCACTGCTCTATTCCTATTAACTACATTTCCTGAGAATACCCCTAGCAGACTGAGAGAGAAATCATGAGAGAGAGAATGTAGGGCTGATTGAGCCACAACAGCATCCTAAGAGCATACTGATCTGTCAATGATTTGCAAGCTAGTATGGCATAGCATCAGCTTTGTTCAGAAGTGAACAGGAGTCAAAGTTGATTACGTGGGTAGTAGTTGCCTGTTGACTACATTGTTGGATTGCTGCACATTCTGTACTAGTCAGAAAAACAAACATTTAATGGCAGCCTTTTGTGTGGTGATCATAACCATTATTTTCTTTATGCAGTATTTTTCATCTGCAACTCAAGATTATACTTTGGAATAGAGCATACCACTCCTGAATTTTTATTGATTTAAACCAAGAGTTTTCTGAGGTTCCTTCCAGCCTAGAGCAAAAGGTTAGAGACATTTTATCAAGTAGATGTCTGATACTTATAATACTGCCTAGATTTAGTGGATAAATGGATGAACTTATACACTGAAGCAAGAAGTATTTTCTACCCCTTTATATTTATCATTCTCTAGATGTTTCCTCTTAATCATAAAAGTTTCTTAATGTAAATGCCCAGCTTAAAATCAAGTTTGTGAATGATCTGGATTTATATAGTCTCAAGGAAAAGCTTGCTCGTACTTCCTGTGAGGTAAGGTCATTAATAGGGAAGATGTTGTCAATCTCATGCTTATTTTTCAAGTAAGTAAAAAAATAAGTTTTAGGCTTAAAAACAAGGATTGGGGAAAAGCTTTGAACAGGATAATTGGTAGCCAATATCTATATATCATAATATAGCAGAAACCACTTGCACTAGCACAGGGGTCTCCAACCTTTGCAACTTTAAGCTTTGCTGGCTGGAGAAATCTGGAAGCTGAAGTCCTTCAGACTTAAAGTTGCAAAGGTTGGAGACCCCTGCACTAGCAGGTTTGGCCTACATGAAGTCTCCTGTGAACATATGAAGACATAGTGAGCAATCTTTAAATCATCTTTTGATTCCATCAGTGGTGACCCACATCATGCCTTTATGTCCTTTCAACTTATGGTGTTCAGAACAAACCTATATATTGTGCATATGAGTCTTCTTCTCATTTGCTATATTACATCCCAGGGTATAGGCCAGTGGTAGGATTCAATTTTTTTTACTACTGGTTCTGTGGGTGTGGCTTTGTGGGCATGGCATGGCTTGGTGAGCGGTGGCTTGGTGGACATGGCAGGGAAGGATACTGTAAAATCTCCATTCCCTCCCTACAACAGGGGAAGTTACTGCAAGATCCCCATTCCCTCCCAATCATCTGGGACTCGGGAGGCAGAGAATAGATGGGGGCGGGGCCAGTCAGAGGTGTTATTTACTGGTTCTCCGAACGACTCAAAATTTCTGCTACTGGTCCTCCAGAATTTGTCAGAACCTGCTGAATACCCGTTTGGTACAGGCCTCTGCTGACTGCCAGCATGGATATAGTTAGGCACTTGAGCTCATGTTTTGACAAGCTCATTTATATTGGGCTGAAATTGTTCAATAATTTAAAAAACAATTGAACGTGTTTGATAACTTTCTGTTTATCTCATTGCCTCCTTTCCCAGGAGACAGTAAATTTTGAAGCATATTTTCTGATACTTGGTGATAACTAATTAATATTAGTTATTTAAACTTGTTTCTTTATTTTGAGTAGCTATTTTTTTTTACATACACTGAGGGCATTGTGGAGGATCAAAAAGTGGGATTGGTTGATAAAATCATTTGGAAATAAATTGGAGATTTTCTCATCACCTTCAAGCACATTTCCCTTAATTTTACAACCTATAAATAGAATGAGGCGGCTATATTTTATTCAACAGTGTACCAAATCAAATTAGCATGCGTGTTATGAAATGTTTTTAAACTAGCTCACCATCCAAGTATTTTGAAGCAAAGAGGCAGCTTTTTTAGTAGGCATTTCACAGTTGTACTAAATAAGGGTTTCCCAAGGAAGAGTAGCTCTTACTTGACATGGCATTTCATTTCTGTTGCCCATAGTGTCCAAAGGCAGATCTGGTACCCACAGGCAATATACTTTTTCCCTCAGGATATACATACTTGAGGGACAAAATCCTCACTTGCCAAGCATTCCAGGCCCATCTTTCCATTTGACTTTGGGATTTTGTGCAAACCATTCAATCTTCTTCCTTCTGACTCATGGGTACTTTTGGGCTTGACAGTGTGAAAAGCATTCCTGCTCATGCGGGTGAACATTTGGAATGTAATTCCATTAAGAAGCCACACTCAAATTCTCACTGTGAAGCCACTTGTTTGGCTTCAGTCTTCCCTTCTACCACAGAGCTTGAGGAACCTTGGCTTCTTTTGTTCTGGGTCTTCTTTTGCCTTGAGGGTTTTTGGCTGAGGTTCTCTGTTTTGGTCAAGCAAAGATTGATTGGATCGTCAGCCAAAAATGCTTCAGATGATGGATCTTTTCACTCCATTTCTGGTTATGATTTAAGTTTTGAGCTTGATAATGTACACCTTTGTCTTTAGCAAAGCTTACAATTGTTGATCTTGTACTAGGTTGCAGCTCAAAACAATTTTACACTAGAATTCAGTGGCGTAGCGTGGGGGGTGCAGGGGGTGCGGGCCGCACCGGGCGCAACATCTGGGGGGGCGCGCTCGCACTCGCAGCTCCCCGTCGCTTCGGGAAAGGGGATTGAGTAAGGCAGGAACAGCGGCAGCCGGGGAATGTGGCCACCGCCGCGGGGACCGGAGAAGCGTCGCCCGAAGCAAGAGCGGCTGCAAGAGGAGGCGTTTTCTCCCCGTCGCCCCGTCTTCTTCCTTGGGGAAAGGATCTTAGGGGATTTTTCCTATTTTTATTAGTATTATTTCTCGGGCGGGGGAGGGGGGATCCAGAATCCAGGAAACCGGGAGGGGGCGGGAAATCGCAGGGAAAAGGAAGAGAGCTCGGCGGGCGGAAGGTGGGGAGAGCTCGCGCGTTCCAGCTGATTCAGCAGCGGTCTTGTGAATGCGCGGAGATGTAGCTGACAGGGCGGGAGAGGCGTCCTGCTCTCCGGATCGAAGGGAGGCCAGCTCTTTCGGGTACCTGCCGGCTGCGGCTGCCTCCCCTACCCTGCTGCCGTCGGATCTTCCTGCACCCCTCCTCTCCCCCCTTCCCGTTTCTCGCTTCCCCGCCGCTCCGCATGCTGCGCCCTACCCGTCCTCGATGCCGCTGCTTCCCCCGGGGGAGGGCTAGAAAGGCACCGAGAAGGATGAGCGAAGGGGTTGCCTCGCCGCCGGGTGCCACAGCCGCTGCCGAGGAGGGGGCGGCGGCGGGCGGGGGCCCTGCGGCGGGCGATGGAGTGGAAGAGACTCGAGTGCTAAAATCCAGGGGTTAGGGGGCACAAATTACTTGCCTTGCCCCGGGTGCTGACAACCCACGCTACGCCACTGCTCCCACCCGCTCCTCTGCGCCCAATCTCCAAAGCCCCAGTCAGGAATCTTGGCGGCGGCTGCCTTTGCTCCGACAGCCCCACCTGAACGCCCAGGGGAGAGCCAGAAGCCGCTGGTTCGTAGGGCCTGGGGAAGGCCGGGCGTTAGGGGAAACTCCGTCCTTTTCTCCCCAACCCGGGACAAGCCAGATTCGCCCTCTCTGCCGTCGATTCAGTGGTGACGGCGCAGGAGGACATCAACCCCCTCCAGCCCCGCCCTTCATGAACCCGGTTCCCCCTCCAGGCTGAAGGCGGAAATTGAACGGAAATGTCCCGGAGGAGCCCCCGCTGTCGTCTAGGGAGGAAATTCCGTGCTAGAATCCGCGAAACCTCGGAGGAGGTGAGCGTTGAACAGGCCCGAGACGCTCGGGCCACCTGTCTATCCAGCAGGCTCCTTGCATTCGCCGGATGCCCCCTTCGTTTTCAGCAGCCTGGAAGATCTTTTCCTTGCAAAATAAACAAAACAAAACAAAATAAAACAAAGGAAACAGCGAGTGGCTGCCGGGCGGGTCCGAATCATCTGTGAACTTCCTGACCTGTTGAACATCCGAAACCGGTTTTTTCCCCGTCGAATAAAAATTAGGATCAGAACAGCAGGGACGAAACGGCGCAGGGCGTGACATGAAAGGCCCAAAAAGGTCATTCGGAATTCTCGGTCGGATGAGTTGCCCGTCTTAGAAACCCAAGTCGCTACAGAAAGGCGCACTTGAATCTTGGCGAGGCCCGCAGCGGCCGCCAGGAAAGCGGGATCAGAACAGAAGAAGCTTCTTAGATGAGAAGCGAAACGACTTCGAGGAAAAATTTTGCAAAAGCCCCTTGGGAACAACCGTGGCCTGGATGGCCGAGAACCTCCATAGAGACTTGGGTGCAAGCAGCCAGAGCCAGGGAAGCCTCGGTAGGCATCGCGCCAGCGGTCAGTGGTTCTGAGTTTCTCATTTAAGTAAATGTTGAAGCAGTTCACAATAGTGTGCAAAATACTTACTTAGTATTACCTTCATTAATAATGAAAATGATAATAAAAAGAAATTTGTTGTTCTACTAATCTTGATTGGAGCCCTCTGAGTCATAATTAAAGGATTGCCTTGCTATTTTGAAATAGTGAAATTATCAAAATAATTTTACAAAAGTAATATTTTACAAAGAGTAACCCACCTTGCTTGGAATTGCCTATAATTCTTTGAGGGTATCTTAAATCCTTGGTCGGGACTTGAATTACTAAATTTCCACCTGTTTTAGACTGTGAATCTAACTGTAATTATAATAGAATGGCCGCAGCAGCTGCCCTCTCCCTAGCCCTTTCTGGAGCGATGGGGGAGGGGTCAATTAGGGGTGTGGATAGGCGCCCAAGAAAATGTTCCCGCTGGGAATTCATGGAGCTCACAAAGATTCACCTAGGGAGGGGCAAGAAGGGAGAGAAGGGAGGCGGCCTTCAGTAGCTCAGAGGGGATGCCCAGGATAGAATTAGGCGGCCCCCCTCCCGAAAGAATCCAGGAGGGAGAGGGGGACTGCCCCTCCCTCAGTGGTTTGTGATAAAGGAAATATTGTTTTCTCTCCCTATCAACCCTTTGCCTTCTCTGTTCCTAATAAGACAAGTAAAGTAGGCAGGGAGGTGGGTGTGTAACTCACAGTCTTGGGGGTGGGGGGAGAGACACTGGTTCAAAAAGAGCCAGTCTGTGGCTGGTGGTTTGCAAAACCTTGAAGCGCACTCGAAAAACCACAGGAAGCCAATGCAGCTCGCGCAGGATCGGTGTTATGTGGGAGCATCTAGTGGCTCCCATAATCACCCGCGCGGCTGCGTTTTGGACTAGCTGTAGCTTTCGAGTGCACCTCAAGGGAAGCCCCATGTAGAGAGCATTACAGTAGTTGAGTCGGGACGTCACGAGAGCTTGAGTGACTGTGCGAAGGGCAGCCCGGTCCAGTAAGGGGCGCAATTGGCGCATCAGGCGTACCTGATGAAACGCCCCCCTGGCCACTGCCGCCACATGGTCCTCCATGGACAGCCGGGAATCCAGGAGGACACCCAAATTGCGCGCCCTCTCCACGGGGGCCAATGTTTCGCCCCCAATGGCCAGAGTTGGTGTAATCTGGCTGAACCGGGGTGCCGGAAACCACAGCCACTCAGTCTTGGCAGGGTTGAGCTTGAGTTTGTTAGCACCCATCCAGATCCGTATGGCCTCCAAACACCGGGACAGCACTTCGGCGGCATCGTTGGGGTGGTTTGGGGTGGATATGTACAGCTGGGTGTCATCAGCGTACAGGTGGTACTCCACCCCAAAACCACGGATGATCTCACCCAGCGGCTTCATATATGTGTTGAAAAGGAGGGGCGAGAGGACCGACCCCTGAGGAACCCCACATAAGAGAGGCCTCGAGGTCGACCTCTGCCCTCCCGTCAACACATATTGCGACCGACCAGAGAGGTAGGATGAGAACCACCGCAAAACGGTGCCTCCCAGCCCCAACCCCCCCAGTCGGTGCAATAGGATACCATGGTCGATGGTATCAAAAGCCGCCGAGAGGTCTAATAGGACTAGGATAGAGGAATAACCTCTATCCCGCGCCCTCCAGAGATCATCAACCAACGCGACCAATGCCGTCTCGGTGCTGTGACCGGGTCGGAAGCCGGACTGGCGCGGGTCTAGATAATCAACTTCCTCCAGGTGTCGCGGAAACTGTTGGGCTACCACACTCTCTCTCGACAACCTTCACCAAAAAGTGAAGGTAGTTCTCTAATAAAGCTGGGTCCAGGGACGGCTTCTTGAGGAGGGGCCTCGCTACCGCCTCTTTCAAGACGGCAGGCAAGGACCCCTCACTCAAAGATGCGTTGACAATGCCCTGGAGCCAGCCTCGTGTCGTCTCCCAGGATGCCAGTACAAGCCAGGAGGGACACGGGTCCAATAAACATGTGGTCGCCCTAAGTTTCCTTGACAACCTGTCCATATCCTCGGTGGTAACAAAGTCAAACTCCTCCCAAGAAGGAACCTCAAGACTAGTCTCGGACAGTCCCACAGGACCACTGTCGATGGAGGGTAGCTCATTCCGAATCCGAGTGATTTTCTCCTGCAGATAAATCCCAAATTCCTCTGCTCGCCCTTGCAGAGGGGCTTCCCGCGGCCTCTGATGAAGGAGGGAGCGGGTCACCCCAAACAGGGCGGCAGGGCGGTTATCTGCGGATGCAATAAGGGTGGCACAATACTCACGTTTGGCCACCTTTATCGCCACTAAGTAAGCCCTAATATGGGTTCTCACTAGTGTTCGGTCGGATTCGGAGCGAGAGGATCTCCATCTGCTCTCTAGGCGTCTCTTGTGGTAAATCTTCCAGGCTGCTCTCTCCCGATCAACCGCCCAGAGCGGCTGCCCCAACGGAGCCCGCTACTCGGAAAATCGCCGCTCTCTTCTTTGCAGGTATAAAAAGCCGCCTCAGGGAAAGGCTTCTCTCTTGTGTTCGGGACGCGGAAATAATCGACCCACGTGGGTTTCTTTCTTTCTTTCTTTCTTTCTTTCTTTCTTTCTTTCTTTCTTTCTTTCTTTCTTTCTTTATTTCTTTATTTCTTTATTTCTTTCTTTCTTTCTTTCTTTATTTATTTATTTATTTAACGCCGGAGGCCGAGTTTCGGGAGAGGGGGGAGGGGCGAGTTCCCCTCTCCAGGGCCAAACGTTGACCCGGTAATGCCGAGCGCACCATTGATTCCTATATTGATTCCTGCAAAATTCAGTTCATTTGGCCCAGTGGCGTAGCGTGGGGGGTGCAGGGGGTGCGGGCCGCACCGGGCGCAACATCTGGGGGGGCGCGCTCGCACTCGCAGCTCCCCGTCGCTTCGGGAAAGGGGATCGAGTAAGGCAGGAACAGCGGCAGCCGGGGAATGTGGCCACCGCCGCAGGGACCGGAGAAGCGTCGCCCGAAGCAAGAGCGGCTGCAAGAGGAGCGTTTTCTCCCCGTCGCCCCGTCTTCTTCCTTGGGGAAAGGATCTTAGGGGATTTTTCATATTTTTATTAGTATTATTTCTCGGGCGGGGGAGGGGGGATCCGGAATCCAGGAAACCGGGAGGGGGCGGGAAATCGCAGGGAAAAGGAAGAGAGCTCGGCGGGCGGAAGGTGGGGAGAGCTCGCGCGTTCCAGCTGATTCAGCAGCGGTCTTGTGAATGCGCGGAGATGTAGCTGACAGGGCGGGAGAGGCGTCCCGCTCTCCGGATCGAAGGGAGGCCAGCTCTTTCGAGTACCTGCCGGCTGCGGCTGCCTCCCCTACCCCGCTGCCGTCGGATCTTCCTGCACCCCTCCTCTCCCCCCTTCCCGTTTCTCGCTTCCCCCCCCGCTCCGCATGCTGCGCCCTCCCCGTCCTCGATGCCGCTGCTTCCCCCGGGGGAGGGCTAGAAAGGCACCGAGAAGGATGAGCGAAGGGGTTGCCTCGCCGCCGGGTGCCTCAGCCGCTGCCGAGGAGGGGGCGGCGGCGGGTGGGGGCCCTGCGGCGGGCGATGGAGTGGAAGAGACTCGAGTGCTAAAATCCAGGGGTTAGGGGGCGCAAATTACTTGCCTTGCCCCGGGTGCTGACAACCCACGCTACGCCACTGCTAGAATTACAGGGTTTTGAATAGTGGTTTATGCTCAGTATGTCCAAATGCTTGCTTTCTGCTTCAGAAGCACCTAGACGGGCAGCTACACTGCAGAATCATTCTTCAACTATCCTTGTAGACCCTTCTTTTTTGGGGGGGAGCTTTGCCACGTACCACCTTTTCTGCCTTAATATGACAACAACATAATGTATTTTGTATGTATTAGAATATGACCTATCACTAGTAAAGCAACATTCCCATTCTTCTTTTATCTATGCTAAATGACAGAATTGTTATTGATTCTTCTCCTTGTTATAAAAAGGTAACGGTTTCTCTCGCACATATGTGCTAGTTATTCCTGACTCCCAGGGGGCCGTACTCATCTCCGTTTCAAAGCTGAAGAGCCAGCACTGTCCAAAGACATTTCTGGTAATGTAGCTGGCATGACTAAACAGCGAAAGGCATACGGAACGCTGTTACCTTCCTACCAAAGGTGGTTCCTATTTTTCTACTTGCATTTTCACTCCATTACACGGCGCCTAGGGATTCGAACTGTCGAACTGTCAACCTTTCTGATTGACAAGCTCAGCGTCTTAGCTACTGCATCCTTATTTATACTCCTAGTCTAACTGTTCCATCCCACCCATAGTTTTCAGTATCTAGCAGTTTAGATCAACTGTGAATGTGCATCATATTAATTAGATATATAATTAAATGGTATCATTGTACACATTCATTTTCCCTCCAGGGTGTAGAGAAATTTGGGTTTGCATTGATCCAGACAAACACATGATATATTTCAACCTCTTGTCCTGTGAGCTTATCTAAAGTGATGTGAATCAATTCACACTAATTTCTGGGGCAGTTACCCTGCTGTGTCATAAAAAAAAAAAAACAGATAACAGTGAACATCACCTGATGGTTTGACATTTCTTACTAACGCTGTCATTCTATTAGAAAAAAATATACAACTCTAACAGGATCCATCAAACCAAACAAAATTAGTTTTAACACATAATCCAGTTCCATCACTGCAGCAGAAAATTCTTTATTGCTGTGCTTTCACGGGTACCATGGAAAGACCACACACAGTGAAATATTCAGGAGAATAGAAGATGTATGGGTGCCTGCCATTATTATCTGCCCAATATTCAAGTGCTCCAGGGCAAATTTAATTTGCATTGTGTGGAGAAGGGAGGGCAGGCATAGATTTCCTGTTGCCTTCCAATATCCAGTTGTGTTGGGTTTTTATCAGATTATATGAGTCCTCTGAAAGATCTCTACATGATCAATATTACATCCACAGTGAGATTTGCCTGGACCATTAATTCCTATATATTGTTAAATGTCAGTGCATTGTTAGCATTTTTATTAACAACAAAGTAGGAAAAGCATGCAGAGCACAGCTTCTAGGATTCTTCCCAAAGCTAAATAATAGTTCTGCTCTGGGCCATGCATTTTCTTCTTTCGTGGACTACATTGGTTAATTTTAGGAGAACATTTTTTCTCTGCAGCCCTGAGCTGGATCTAGCTCATTTTTAACTTGATCTTTCTTTTGTTAGTTTCACCCTCCCCACACACCAAATGTGGCCCCATTCTATTCAGTTTTTCAGAAAATTATCCTCCTATAGGCAGGCAGCTACATACAGTACAGAGTCTTAAGCTTTACATAATTGCTTTCTAACATTATATTGAGTTTGAAAGAATAAAAAGGATATCTGTACTGGAGAAATATAAGGTTTTTTTTAAAAAAAAGAAGAAGAAAAACATATTCATTTCTTATGCTATATTGAATAATATTGCTGCTACATTGTTCTATTCACTAAGCCGTGTACATTGTACAGAATAGTACATTTGTCCCCTTTGGGGTCTGAAATGTGCATTGCTGGATGTGTGAAAAAAGGGAGCTGCGTACTTTGAAATCTACACCTCTCTTGTGTCTCTTGTAGTAGTTCTTATCCTGTTTAACATCCATTTAGTTCAAAAGGGCAGAGATTTTCAAGATTACACAGAGTCAATTCCATACTGTTCTTTTTTATTGCCTTAATTCCACAGTATTTTAAAGAGAATTACTATATTGTTTATCTCAAAAATTATTGAAAAGTAAAGAAAAAATATTGTTTCTTTTCAACTGTGAAGGACTTTAATATGGCATTCACACAGGCATCAAAGTTTGACATCTTCTATTGAATAGAAACTGAATCTTCATCTTCTACTGAATAGAAAATGCTTTGATCAATAGATACAGAAAATTTCTATCTGGTAACATTTCTTGT
Source organism: Rhabdophis nuchalis (assembly GCA_039707465.1). Lineage (NCBI taxonomy): Eukaryota > Metazoa > Chordata > Lepidosauria > Squamata > Natricidae > Rhabdophis > Rhabdophis nuchalis. The sequence continues at coordinate 58,053,269 of CM077643.1, read as the reverse complement.
ATCCTTTAGGTTTCCGGCCTTTAGGTTTCCGGATGAAATAAAAGGAGGCAGGATAATATTAGAGAAGATGCAATGTGTGAGATTGGGAAAGATTTTGAGTATTAGTTTTTGCTTGGTTGCACTTCTGTCTCACAATTTTGTGGTGTCTGACAATTATCAAAAGTGGAATTTGGAATTTGTTTCCCATTACTATCTTCTGGCATGTTTTTCAATTTCCCAATGTACTTAGACCAGAATCCTAGCATTTCTTGATAACGTTCCATCAACTAGACACAAACTTATTTAATTTGGAAATATGTTTTTTTAATGCCAGAATCACACCTATAGATTTACTGCATACAGGCAGTCCTTGATTCATGACTGGTTGCTTAGCAACCATTCAAAGTTATAATGGACCCCCCAAAAGATACTTATGATCCAGGCTTTTAGTGGACCAGAGGAATGCTGTCAATATAATTTACTTGAATTTCAGTAAGTCATTTGACAAAGTAGACCATAATCTATTACTTGATAAAATAGAAAAATGTGGGTTAGACAGCATCACTACCAGATGGATTCGTAAATGGCTGACCAACCACACTCAACATGTAGTCCTCAATGGAACTGCATCTACATGGAGGGAGGTATGCAGTGCGGTACCCCAAGGATCTGTTTTAGGCCTGGTACTCTTCAACATATTCATCAATGATTTAGACGAGGGGATTTTGAGTGTGTGGTGGCACAACAGTTTCCCCGTCACCTGGAGGAAGTTGATTATCTAGACCCGCGCCAGTCCGGCTTTCGGCCCGGGCATAGCACCGAGACGGCATTGGTCGCGTTGGTCGATGATCTCTGGAGGGCCAGGGATGGGGGTTGTTCCTCCATCCTGGTCCTATTAGACCTCTCGGCGGCTTTCGATACCATCGACCATGGTATCCTATTGCATCGGCTGGGGGGGTTGGGGGTGGGAGGCACCATTCTACGGTGGTTCTCCTCCTACCTCTCTGGCCGATCGCAATTTGTGTTGGCAGGAGAACAGAGGTCGACCTCGAGACCCCTCACATGTGGGTGCCTCAGGGGTCGGTCCTCTCACCTCTCCTGTTCAACACATATAATAATAATAATAATAATAATAATAATAATTTTTAATTTTATATCCCGCTCTCTCTCCCCAAAGGGACTCGAGGCGGGGCACAGGCACTTAAAAATACAATTAAAACCACAGACAAAATACAAAATTAAAAATGAATTAAATTAATCCTGCGCTAAAAACCCATAAACTAAAATTCCCCCTTTAAAACCCCTAACCTTAAAAGAGACTACCCAAGGCCGGCCAGGCGAAAAAGATGTGTCTTTAATTTTAAACGGAAGGAGCGGAGGTCCGTAGTTGTCCTAATGTCGGGGGGAAGGTCGTTCCAGAGGGCTGGGCCCGCCACAGAGAAGGCCCTTCCCCTGGGCGTCGCCCGCTGACAGAGTCTAGTGGACGGCACCCGGAGAAGTCCCTCTCTGTGGGAGCGAATCGGCCGTGAGGATGTATGGGGCAGGATCCGATCCCGCAGATAGCTAGGTCCCGAGCCATGGAGCGCTTTGAAGATGATGACTAACACCTTGAAGCGCACCCAAAAGACGACAGGTAGCCAGTGCAGCTCGCGCAAGAGCGGTGTTACGTGGGTAAACCTAGAGGTTCCCATTATTGCTCGCGCGGCTGTGTTCTGGACCAACTGAAGCCTCCGGGTGCACCTCAAGGGGAGCCCCATGTAGAGAGAGTTACAATAGTCCAGTCGGGATGTCACGAGAGCATGAGTGACTGTGCAAAGGGCGTCCCGATCCAATAGGCGTACCAGGCGAACCTGGTAAAACGCCCTATATGAAGCCGCTGGGTGAAATCATCCGTGGTTTTGGGGTAGAGTACCATCTCTACGCTGATGATACTCAGCTGTATATATCTACCCCAAACCACCCCAACGATGCCGTAGCGGTGATGTGCCAGTGCCTGGAAGCCGTGCGGATCTGGATGGGAAGTAACGGACTCAGGCTCAACCCGACCAAGACCGAGTGGCTGTGGTTTCCGGCTGCCCAATTCAACCAGCTGACTCCATCGCTGGCCATAGGGGGCGAACATCTTGCCCCTGTGGATGGGGCGCGCAATTTGGGTGTCCTCCTGGATGCCCGGCTGTCCATGGAAGATCAAGTGACAGCCGTGGCCAGGAGGGCGTTTTACCAGATTCGCCTGGTTCGCCAATTGCGCCCCCTATTGGATCGGGACGCCCTTCGCACAGTCACTCATGCGCTCATGACATCCCGACTGGACTATTGTAACTCTCTCTACATGGGGCTCCCCTTGAGGTGCACCCGGAGACTTCAGCTGGTCCAGAATGCAGCCGCGCGAGCAATTATGGGGACTTCTCCGGGTGCCGTCCACTAGACTTTGTCAGCGGGCAGCGCCCAGGGGAAGGGCTCTCTCTGTGGCGGGCCCAGCCCTCTGGAACGACCTTCCCCCCCGACATTAGAACGACCACGGACCTCCGCTCCTTCCGTCTAAAATTAAAAACACATCTTTTCTGCCTGGCCGGCCTAGGGTAGTCTCTCTTTCTATGGAGTTATTATACTTAATTTATTGGGAATTTTAATTTAGTTTAGTTTAGTTTTAATGGGGAATTTTTAGCACAGGAATAAGGTTTAATCTGTTTTTAAATATGTTTGTATACTTGTTGTTTTTATTCTGCCTGTGCACCGCTCCGAGTCCCTATGGGGAGAGGGAGCGGTCTACAAATTAAATTATTATTATTATTATTATTTTAATTAATTTTAATTTAATTTATTTAGATTTATAGAACCACCTTTCTCCATCGAAATGGACTCAGGGCGGTGCACAGGAAATTAAAATCGATAAATAACAATAAATACAGAAGAATTAAGAATAAATTAAACTAAAAGCCTGTGCTAAAAATCCCAATTAAAATTCTAAAATACATTTACTCATTGGCTAAGCTAGGCCGGCTTGATGGAACAGATAAGTCTTAAGTGAGCGGCGAAAGAGGGGAAGGTCTGTGATGGTCCGAAGTTCGGGGGGTAGGTCATTCCAGAGGGATGGCCCAGTCACTGAGAAGGCCCTCCCCGTGGGCACCGCTAGCCAGCATAAATGGGGAACTCATCAAATTTGTAGAAGACACCAAGTTAGCAGGAATAGTCAACACTTCTGAAGATAGGCTTAAACTACAGAAGGATCTTGACAGACTTAAACTTTGGGCACTATCTAAAATGAAATTCAATGGTGAAAAAAAGCAAAGTTCCATATTTAGGCAAGAAAAACAAAATGCGCAAGAACAGTATATGTTGCACCTTACTCAATAGTGGTGACGGTGAGAGGGATCTTGGAGTCCTAGTGGACAATCACTTAAATATGAGCCAGCAGTGTACTGCAGTTGCCAAAAAAGCCAACAGTTCTAGGTTGGATAAACAGAGGGATAGAATCAAGATCATGTGAAGTTTTAAAACGACTTTATAATGCCTTGGTAAGGCCACACTTGGAATACTGAATCAAATTTTGGTTGCTACGATGTAAAAAAGATGTCAAGACTCTAGAAAGAGTGTAGAGAAGAGCAACAAATATGATTAGGGGACTTGAGGATAAAACATATAAAGAATGGTTGCTGGAACTGGATATGTCTAGTCTTATGAAAAGGCAGACTAGGGGTGACATGATAGCAGGGTTCTGATATCTTAGGGGTTGCCACAAAGAAGAGGAAGTCAAACTATTCTCCAAAGCATCTGAGGGTAGAACAAGATGCAATGGATGGAAACTAATCAAGGAGAGAAGCAACTTAGAACTAAGAAGAAATTTCCTGACAGTTAGAACAATTACTTAGTGGAACAGCTTGCCTCCAGAAGTTGTGAATGCTCCAACCCTGGAAGTTTTTAAGAAGATGTTGAATTGGAAAACAAGTAGTTTTAGACCCACATGATACCCTCTTACTCCTTATAGCGTTGGCAAAACAGGATATAAAGAGTATTGGTGCTTAGATGTTTGAACTTTGATGTTGGAGGAAACATCTGAGAATATTATAGCTACTCAAGAAAACAAATAAAAATTGTTCCAGAATTCATTCTTGAGGCATAAATGGCTAGGCTCAAATTATCAGATACATATTGGACACATTATGCAAAGATCAACTCGCTGGATAGTTCTGTAATGCTGGGAAAGATGAAAAGAAAGAGGAAAGGATAACCAGAAACAGTGTGATTTAAGAGTCTGCCATCTTGGAAGACCTGAAAGAGTGTCAGGTACTGGGGAAAACAGGAGATTCAGGCAGTTCAAGTGAGTATAAAGAACAAGCTTAAGCTCGCTAAAAAAATCTGGCCAACTGACTGTTAAAGGAAATACAGGAAAGAAAGGCATTCAAGGTGGGGTGGATTTACGATCTCTTATGGGCGCAAAGAGATTCATGACTTATGACACGTTTGACTGCTCCTTTGAGCTCAGCTGGTCATTTCCTATAAAGAGCTGGCTGGGGAGCGAGACTATGGAAGAAAATGTATGTAGTTATTAAGAATCAACTTGCTGCTACATCATCATCATCAATGGGCAATTAAAACTCTCCCAATTGCATTTTCCTAAATTTAGTTTCAGATTATTTATCTCTGATGTAGATAAGGCTACATTACACAAGCCAACTATTTTCATTCCCCCCCCACAAAGTTAAATAAAAGAAATGATTAATGGATATAGAACAGGGGTCCCCAACCTTTGCAACTTTAAGTCTGAAGGACTTCAGCTCCCAGAATTCTCCAGCCAGCAAAGCTGGCTGGAGAATTCTGAGAGCCGAAGTCCTTCAGACTTAAAGTTGCAAAGGTTGGGGACCCCTGATATAGAATACTACATATTGTGTGTTCTTGGAGCAATATATTATCAGCTAAACTATGGTTTATATTGTATATTGTGTTGTCAAGTGGTATGCCGTATCTTTCAAATTCACAATGTTTCAAATATGAACTGTACCACTTGCCTGGTCTGAACTTTCATTTTAAAAAGCCTTTACTGCTGTTTTTGAACACCCAATAATCTTAATAAAGACAATAGAGAATGCATACTATCTCCCGTTCATTGACTGAATGAGATGACTCTCAAGGCCATCTTGTAGACTGAAGGTTTGAAATGAAGGTGTACAGTTTTTCAGTATGCCATGAAATGAAAAGAATCCTCTTTGTGTTTGTCACTGTATGCATGAGGTCAAGTTTCTCTTATTTCCCTTGAACTGGGCTTATGTTTAATTTTTCAAAAGGGCCTTGTTTTCCTGGGAAGTGTCATAAGTAAATGAAATCTCCTGTAGTGATAGGAGAGGAGCTGCAACTGAGGTTGTTATGACAACTGGAAGTTTCCAATAGAATTGCTCAGAAGGATGTATTTGTTTTGTGCTGTTAAATGTTCTCTGTAGTTATATTGTATAACACATTTATCTTCATCACACTATTAAGCATGTAGTGATATTGGGTGGGTCAATAATTGAAAGTGAGCAACTTGGTATGTGGTCCTAGGGACAGTGAACCACATCTAACACCAAAGATGGCATCGTCCTAGAACTAGCAGTCCTCACAACCCAGAGCTGCTCAATCTGCCAGGGTTCATCTGAAGCTGTTGTTCCTCATTCAGATATTATCAAAATTCCCATTTATTCCTCCCCCCCTGCCTCTCTCTCTGTTTTTGCTGGCAGAGGGCTGCAGGAGGCTGTTGCAGCCAAAAACGGAGCCCAGGTGCAGCCTCCCCAAGCCCCATTTTTTATTATTATTTATTTATTATTTATTAAATTTATACCCCACCCTTCTCCTTGTTAGGACCCAGGGCGGCGCACAGGGATGTTAAAAAATACATACAAAATATATAAAATATATGAAATTTAAAATACTTATTCTAATAAATAAATAAACCCTGCGCTAAAAACCGAATTAAAATCCCAAGTTTAAAAACTATCTAATAGTCAGTATGGAGGTTACGCTAGGCCGGCTAGATGAAATAGGTGTGTCTTCAGACACTTGCGGAAGAGGCGGAGGTCGGAGATGGTGCGGAGTTCAGGGGGTAAGTCGTTCCAGAGGGCTGGGCCCGCCACAGAGAAGGCTCTCCCCCTGGGTGTCGCCAGTCGGCATTGTCCAGCCGACGGCACCCTGAGGAGGCCCTCTCTGTGGGAGCGTATCGGTCTGAGGGATCTATGGGGCAGGAGGCGGTCTCGCATATAACTGATTAATGAACAATTGTGTTTAGAATGTATTGGACTCGTCAAAGAATATACTTGACATCAGGATTTCTTCCCTGATGGTGTGAAAAAATAGAGGGTTCACTTATCTGTATGATGTGACCATGCAATTCACTGGTTGCTTTTTGCAATGGTATTTTCACACATATGGGTAGATTAATGCAAAAAAAAATGTTAAAATTGTTAATATAATGTTAAATTATATATTATAGGTTGGGATTTGACTGTTATAAGGATTTATGATTGAATTGAACATTTGGGCTGGGGTCAATAAAGAGGGAGGGGTAAAATAATTGAGAAATTCTTAAGAGATGGCTTTTAGAATGTGGGACCTAATGGATATGGAAAAGGTTATATCTATTACTGATCAAACCATTGCCACAATATGTACTACACATAACCAACACAAAATATTGTAAAACATCAAAAGGTCTTACCAAAGTACATATTTTCCTTGTACAGACAAATACATGCACAATATGTACTACATATTGTGCATGTATTTGTATGTACAAGGAAAATATGTACTTTGGTAAGACCTTTTGATGTTTTACAATATTTTGTGTTGGTTATGCAATCGTATATGATCCTATATTATAATAATCCATGACTTTATTAATAAACTAGTGACCATTGAAACATTGTAAGGTAGGGTTTTTTTTTTTAGAAAAAACAATATTTTTAATTATTTGTTTATCCTTTCCCTCTTATGTATGTTTTCTTCACATTTACATAGTGTTTCAGTTAACCGAGTACCGTATTTTTCAGAGTATAAGACGCACCGGAGTATAAGATGCACCCAGGTTTTGAAGAGGCGGTTTAAAAAAAAAAGTAGGTAGGTAGATAGAGAGATAGAGAGGGAGAGAAAGAGAGAGAAATACAGTAGGTAGGTAGGTAGAGAGAGAGAGTAATTAGGTAGGTAGGTAGGTAGGTAGGTAGGTAGGTAGGTAGGGAGAGAAAGATAGAGAAAGAAATACAGTAGGTAGGTAGATAAAGGGATAGGGAGAGAGAGAGAGAAATACAGTAGGTAGGTAAGTAGGGAGAGAGTGTAGATAAGTAGGTAGAGGGATAGAGAGAGAGAAATAGAGAGAGAGAGAAATATAGTAGATAGGTAGAGGGAGAGAGAGAGTAGGTAGATAGGTAGATAGAGGGGAGAGAGAGAGAGAAATACAGTAGGTAGGTAGGGAGAGAGAGTGTAGATAGGTAGGTAGGTAGATAGGTAGAGGGATAGAGAGAGAAAAATAGAGAGAGACATAGAGAGAGAAATATAGTAGATAGGTAGGGGGAGAGAGAGAGTAGGTAGGTAGATGTTTCCAGGTGTATTTACCCATGTGCTGGAGAAGGAAATCACTGACCATCTTTGGAACAAATCTTTGTTTCTGCAGGCACAGTACTTGACCAACGTAATTCTCATCAATCATTCTAACTAAACAGCTTTCCAAATGGGGAAAAAAATCTTTTTGCACTGTGCAAACCTCCCCCAAATGGCTCATTTTTCGCGAAACTGGGCCCATTTTTTTCAAATAAAAGGCAGGAATACCCTTGTGGGGGCTTGCAGAGTGCTCCTGGGGGGTGGGGGCCCCCCAAAATGAGGAAAATGGCCCTTTTGTGTGAAAATGGGCCGTTTTTTGGTCCAAAAATAGCATGCATAGCCTTATGGAGGCTTATAGAGTGCTGCTGGGGGCTGGGGGCGGCACATTTCTGCCCTCCCCAGCCCACAAGAGCTCTCTAGTAGCCTCTATAAGGCTATGCACAGCCATTTTGGTGAAGGGGTTTCAGGAGGCAACAAATGCTGTATTTGATGTATAAGACACACCCAGATTTTCAGCCTCTTTTTAGAGGAAAAAAGGTGCGTCTTATATTCTGAAAAATACATACACAGTGGTCCCTTGATAGTTGATTGCTTCTAAACTCAAAAATTTTTGTACTCGACAAATTTTGATGTGAAAATGTTGTCCCAATATTGGCTGTTTCTTTGGTATTTGGCGTACTGCAAAAGAAAGAGAGGGGGCAACCATAGAAGGCAGACAAGAAGTTTACCATGCTGGAAAGTTTGCTGACAAAGGAAAGTTCTCCTGGCCCAAAGGCTCATGTGGTAAGCCATGATTTGGTTTGTTTGGCACTTGTAGTTTTTAACACTTATCGTGCCTCCCAGAACCAATTAAGACACCACAGTGTATGTTTCATATACAATATTTCATATTCTAAATGTAAACATAGAAAAATCTCACCCTGGAAAAAAAAGGATGCTAATAACTAGATCATACCTACTGAAGTATAATCGTTTGAGACTGAATTAAGTACATAGGTTAAGTGAATACATATTTTGAGTTGTGAAATTGTAATTTAAATCTTTATGAGACTCTCAGGCTTTCAAAAGTGTGTTGAGGAACCTCCAACTGGAAACAATATAACTTCTCACCAATACAATACAATACAATACAATACAATAGCAGAGTTGGAAGGGACCTTGTAGGTCTTCTAGTCCAACCCCCTGCATGGGCAGGAACCTTATACCATTTCAGACAAATGGCTGTCTAACATCTTTTTAAAGACTTCCAGGGTTGGGGCATTCACAACTGCTGGAGAATGGGTTTCTGTTGGTTCAGCCCAGGTCAGGCATATCAGTAGTGGCGGTGGCAGGAGGAGGCTCTACCCACCCACCCGGTACACAAGAGAACCAGTAGCAAAGTAAATTGAAACTCATCACTGTTTCTCACATCAATGGGAATTTCATATTGGCTGAACAAAACTTTCAAATTAAGGTACAGTTTTCCCCTTTCAGAATCTGGCTTGGTTCTCACTTTCAAATCCAAGCTGACTTTTGATAGTTTGCCTGAATGGGGAAACAATGGGAAAAATCAATTCCAATGACTGTTTTTCTAACACGAAAAGAGGAAAATAACTGAAAGGGGGGGAAAAACATTCAGTGGTTTTCTAAACAAAGAAAATGTGGTATTTATTTCAAGGCTCCCTGTAGGACTGTAGACAGTAGTGAGAAATGCTGAGGAGTCACAGCATAAGCAATTGGACTTTGATATAGCTTCTTCTCATCTTTGGCACTTGAGTAATTTCAGGTGCTGTGCTATGCTATTATTGATGCTCACATGGCACCTATTAACAATGAACTAAAAATAGCAGAGGCGTATATCCACTTGCTACAGGTATTACCTCCTACATTTTGACAGCAGAAGCAATTTCCTCCAAATGCCCCATTTCCACAGTGAAAATGAGCTCCGAAAGAGAATTTTAAGCATGTCTTCATTTGCCTTTTACATTACGTTTTATGGGGAATTAAAATGAAGATAATTTTTATTTTAGACCGGGCAAGAAGGTCAAATAATTCTCTGCCAATACATATTGCCTTTTTTCTTTGCTGGGCAATGAAGTTTTACAACTTAACTACAATCGCAGATTATTATTATTTTTTGTACTGGAATGATGAACCTTTGTACTTATCTGTCAACTTTATCCATTTCTTAAAATAATATGGTTGCAAATGCATTTTCAACAGAAAAGTAGTACGTACTTCCTGAACAACCATAAATCAGTTAAATAATATTACATTCTACTTAAAAGGTTAAACTCAACATTTTGAGACCAAGTCTCCAGGCTTTGCAGTCTCTTGTCATGTATTCAGAAGTAAGAGTATGGTCGAGTGCCTAAAATGTTGCACCTGGTTTTTTAGGCTATTAGATTGTTTAAATTTTGCTTGATGTTGTTCTTCTACTGTATTTTCAAACAGTTCAATTCCCCAAGTGAAGTTTATAATTAAAACTTCACTTGTGCTCTAAACCAGGGGTCCCCAATCTTTGCAACTTTAAGTCTGAAGGACTTCAGCTCCCAGAATTCTCCAGCCAGGGAGCTGAAGTCCTTCAGACTTAAAGTTGCAAAGGTTGGAGACCCTTGCTCTAAACTCTTGCATGTACTTTTGTACAATACAAACAAAAGTTTTGACAGTTTTCAATAGTTTTGTACTAAGTCATTCTCATAAAAGAGTCTCAGGGAAAATACTTTCTGTATGCTCTGTTAGTTGCTAACCTGCAAATAAATCTTTCTTCTGAATTTAAATAGTAGAGCAGTGGATATTCACGGAGCTTGAAGCAGCAGCATTAATCTTCTAACAAAATGAATCTGTCAAGTTGCTGGATCCTGCCTTCCAAGATCCATCCTGAAAGCAGCTATTATTGTGCTGTATCAGGACAATATTGCTTGAGAGGCTTTGAGTACAGCATCTCCATTCTTTCTTTGTTAAGCCCTTTTCATTCTGCTGGGCTTACATTCTGCCTGAGACTGTTACATCATTGTCTCAAAGGTGCTTTTTCAAGAAGCACCTGGACTTTCATTGCTTTTTTCATTGGAGGTGTTTTGCTTCTCATACAAGAAGCTTCTTTGATTTTGACTGAATGGTGGGAAATGGAAAGATTTACATTCCTTGCAGTCATCTGGTCATTATCACTCTTTCTGAGAGTCATTGAGTGCACCTGGAGGTTTATCTGTGCCCTCAGGGTCACCTGAAGAATGCAAATGGGTATGGAACCTTTTTGGAACTGCTGAAAGTACTGTGTTGTAAACAGGAAATAGGTATAGGGCTGGGCTGCTATAGTTCATCCAGGTTCAGGAGAACCCATAGCTAACATTATGGCCGGTTCAGAGAACCTCCAAATCCCACCCCTGGCTGGCTCCACCCACCCCACTCCTCCCCTCCCCTCCCAGGAGTCTCTACTCAGCCTGTTTTGGATGTGAGGTAAGTGTAGGGCCCGCACGGAGGTTTGGGGTGGGGGTGGGGAATGGGCTTCCTAGAAGTTCTGGAAGGCAGGAGAAGCAGTTTTCGCCCTCCCAGAAGCTCGAGGAAAGCCTCCTGAGCCTGGGGAAGGCGAAAACGGCCCCCCAGCTGTGGTGCAGGAGGCCAACTAGGCTATGCCCACCATGGCCACCAGCAACCGGACAGAGAACCCATTGCTGAAATTTTTGAAGCCCACCCTTGAGTAGGTAGTGTCATACCCCTCCCCCTTTGTCGAGAAAGGGTTGTTCAATCTTTGACCCTCACTGTCCACAATGTGAGTAATCCTCACTGTCCACAATGTGGACTTTGCTATCTTCAAAAGAGGGACCTTTGTCTTTTAAATGCAGATGGACTGTTGAATGTTGATGGGTTTGTTTTCTTATGTTGTGCTATATGTTTGTGAAGTGGTTGTTTTATTTTTCCAATGTATAGATCTGCACATGTCTTGCTGCATTGTACAGTGTATATCACATTGCTCAAAAACACCCAGACCCAAATGTTTTCAAGGAAAAACAAATAGATTGCCTCTTGAAAAAGCAGGATTGGGACAACCATGACCTGGATGACTGAGAATCTCCATAGGCACGGCTTGCATTGTTGTTGACAAAATTTCTAGGGGAAGATATTAGAAAACCATTTCTCCTTGAAGAAATAACTTGTGCCACTTCCACAGATAACGACCGTCACAGTAAATTCACCATGTTAAAAACCATAACGTATATCCTTAATCCAATCCTGAATGACATAGAAAGAAAACTAAAACTACATCTCTGGTATGAAATATATAGCATATAGATTATAGCATATAGAAAATATAGCTATTAGGAGAAACATTTAAAAATCCTAAAATCCCATTATCTCCAGTGATATCCTTTGAGCAAAGATATACCAATGCAGGATTTGAATAAAGGTTGTTGTGAAGGAGGAGAGAAAGAGAATAAAGAGACTAGACAAGCCACCTCTGGCTACTAAAATTAAATGGGTGATCATTAGATTTGCCCTGAAACTTTCAGTGTTATCATGTTCAGCAAGTTCTTAAATTATGTTGGAAAAATATTTCTAGAAATGTCCATCAACATTTATTTAAAGAGCTTCTAGGCTGTCCTTTAGCAATAAAAATTATTAAGACGACATGGTGTAAAATGATAAAAGTTATAATGATAATATGAAATGAGGGTTGGCTCAGAATTACAGTAATTGTTGCAAATCATTTCATTCTTATTGAAACGGACTGCTTCAATCCATCGTTTTTTAATAAAAGAGAAAAAAATAAGACCAAAGACCTTTTGAAGGATGTGTCTTGATTTTGAAAACGGGACAGGAAAGGGAGAATTGGGGTTGAACAGCAAAAACAAAAGTCCCAATGAGTCCAAAAGATTTCATTCTGAAGGGTCAAAGGAATTAATCTATGACTCAAATTTTGAGTGGAACAGCTATTTCACAAACTGTTTCTCTTTAAAATTGAAGTGCTGTTTTTCTTCTAGATGTAATTAAAACACAGGTACCTTAAAATTGCAACAGCAGAGAAGTGCAGCAAACCAATAAAAAGCACTTTTGAAACAGCTCATAGCAAACTGCTAGAGTATGAGATCAAATGAAAGAGTCTTTCAGGGAAATTTGTGAGAGGTGGAATAAAAAAGTCAAGATGTTGGTGGCAAGCTTCGTTTTGTCTTTTTGGACACACACCTTCCTGTGGCTATTGCTTGAGTCTTTGCAGTGATTCAGCGTTGGTGTTAACCTCCTTGTAGAGGGCATTACATAAACCATGTTTGAAAAAAGAATAGACCTCTCCTGTAATTAATATCTTAATTAAATTTAAAAAGTATAATAGGTGCAAACACACACACAAACACAGAGAAATAAACATTTGGATAGGTGTCATGAAATAGAGTTTCAAGTTTTCTTCAATTATTTAGTTATGGAAATAGATTGGGAACCTATTCAGTTGTTTGAAAATTCTTAGGAATAATTTTAGTTTATTGACTTTTTTTTAATTTTTTATTATTAATTTTTATATTTTACAATATTCCACCCAGTGCTATACAAAACGAAAGGAAGAGTTGGTTCTTCGGATATCTTCAATTATCTTTAGGATCTCCAAAATCCACGTTCTCTGGGTACAGGTATCGAGGCATCCAAAGTTCCAAGTGCATAGTCCACAAATGGCTTCCAAGTCTTCCAGAAAATGTCTTTTTTATAGACCCCCTCTCTAAATTTAATATCACATGTCATTTTATCATTTAAAGCTAATTTCCACATTTCACAATACCACTCTTCTATTTTAATATTTACCTCTATTTTCCAGTATCTTGCTATTATAATTCTACCCATTATAATCATAATTCTAATCAATTCTTTCTCATATTTTGTTAATTCTAATTCCTTAATTATCAATAATAATATAGTTTCTGATCTCAATGTTATTCTTTTCTTCATCATTTCAAACATCGTTTTCTCCAATTGTTGCCAAAACTTTTTAATTTTTTCACATTTATACCACATATGTTCATAAGTTCCCAATTCCATGTTACATCTCCAACATTTATTACTGATTTTTTTTATCCATCAATGATAACCTTAATGGAGTCCAATACCAATACTTCATTAGTTTATTGACTTTTTTCCCTCCTGTCACAGACCTTTTATGCCCCAAGCTCTTGAGAGATAATTTTAAACTGCTAACTATTTTGTGCTGTTTTTCCTATCTCATGACCTTTTAGTTTGCTATGTTTTGCTATTTGTACTTACGTTTTAATGTTAATGCTTCTTGTAAACGTCCTTGGGGATTTGATTGAAGGACGGTATAAAAATACATGTAATGACGTAAGTACTGTAGTTACAACTGCTGTTACATCTTACTAAACTCAAGTTAGAAAATCTTTGAACCATAGGAAAAATAGGCAGAAGACTAGCAGAATGCTTCCATGAACACCAGATAGCAGTCAGAAGACACAATGAAAACTCTTTAATTTCACAACGTGTGACAGAGTTAACCATAGTTTCTGCTGGGAAGCTGTATCAATCCTAGAACAAGCCAAGTCCAAAATCCCTAGGGCAGTGATGGCAAACCTTTTTTGGCTGCCGTGCCAAAAGCGGGGGGAGCACAGGGAGGGTCATGCACCAGTGTGCCACACCCGTAATGCTATGCGCATGTGCTTTCCAGTGCACACATGTGTGTGCAACCAGCAACCCCCCCCCCGCTTTTGCTGTGTTTTTTTCGCCTTCCTCAGGCTCCAGAGGCTTTCTAGGAGCCTGGGGAGGGTGAAAACAAACTTCCCCCACCTCAGATGCCCTCCGGAGGCCTCAGGAGCTTCCCTGAAGCTTCCAGAGGGCAAAAACCAGACCTATGGGGAATCCAGTTCGGGAATGATGACTTCTGGTTTGTCTGTAGGGCCGATTTTTCACCCTTTGGAGGCTTCAAGGAAGCCTCCGGAGGGCGAAAAATGGCCTCCGCGCTGGCCAACTGACAGGGCAATGCCTCACATGCTCTGACACATGGTTCTGTGTGCCACCTGTGGCACATGTGCCATAAGTTCACCATCATGGCCCTATGGAATTTCTAGAAGCCTGGCATTCTGCAGGATCGCATCCTGCCCCATACATCCCTTCGACCGATTCACTCCCACAGAGAGGGACTTCTTTGGGTGCCATCCACCAGGCAATGCCAGCAGGCAACGCCCGGGGGAAGGGCCTTCTCTGTGGTGGGCCCAACCCTCTGGAACCACCTACCCCCCAAAATTAGAACAACGACGGACCTCCGCTCCTTCCGCCAGAAGCTAAAGACTCACTTCTTCCATCAAGCCGGCCTGGCCTAATGTTTACATTCCTAGCCGCAGAATGAAATTGTATAAAAAATTTTAGGGGTATTGTTAGGGTTTTAAGGGTTTTAATAGTGATTTTAGCACAGGGGTTAATTTAATTTGGTTTTAACCTTTTGTATTTGTATATTGTCGTATTTTTGGATTTTTAATTTCCTGTGCACCGCCCCGAGTCCCCATGGGGGAGAGGGAGCGGTCTATAAATTAATAAATTATTATTATTTATTATTATTCTGACAAATTAACCATCAATAGATACATAGAGATAAACAATATCTACATGCTACACAAATGAAACGATCCACAAGGCAAAAAGGGAACAAAACGGCCAAAACACCTCTCTACCAGTGGTGGGTTACTAACAGTTTACTATCAGTTCACTGAGAAGGCATTTTGTGCGTGGCTGTTCACTTTGCTCACACATGTACCCGCCACACATTGCTGCACATGCGCAGTTGATTGAAAACTGTTCTGTGCAGAAACATGCTGGTGACGGAAGAAGAGACCGGGGAACTGATTCAGGTGTGTGACAGTCCTGGGTCGCTGCCGGTTCCAGTGACCCAGGCCGCCATACCACTACCAATTTGGCTGAACCAGGCTGAACCAATAGAAACCCACCACTGCTCCCTACTAACAATCAGCACCCAGATGGCACGGGACCTAGTTACTTTCGGGATCGCATTCTGCCTCATACATCCCTCCGGCCAATTCGCTCCCACAGAGAGGGACTTCTCCGGATGCCGTCCACTAGGCAGTGCCAGCGGGCGACGCCTAGTGGAAGGGCCTTCTCTGTGGTGGGCCCGACCCTCTGGAACGACCTACCCCCCGATCTTAGAACAACTACGGACCTCCGCTCCTTCCGCCAAAAGCTAAAAACGTACTTTTTTCATCTGGCTGGCCTGGCCTAATCTATCCATCCTAAGGTGTAATATTAACCTAAAATGTTTTAATAAGGTTTGCCGGGAATTAGGGTTAAGGGTTTTTAAGGTTTTATATTTTACATTCTAGCGCAGGTAAATTATTTAATTCTATTTTAAATATTGTATTGTTTGTACTTTTTAAATGCGTTTTTAAAGTCCTGTGCACCGCCCCGAGTCCCTTCGTGGAGAGGGGGCAGTCTACAAATTAAATAAATAAAATAAATAAAATAAATAGATGATCATAGATTAACTCCGGGATTAATATCAGACCAATAATCAAGTAAACAAAACCCCAATCAAAGAACTACCAAACAAGCCAACAGTAAATAGCCCAACTAAAGAAACTTTAAGACCACTTCCATCAACACTGATTGGAAAAGTCACTAGAATATAAACTAAGAGCAAGTCACGCTCCTTACTAGCACTTATAATGTTACTTAGTTTGGGTAATAAAATATCTGCAAGAAAACAACCAAGCTCAGAGAGCACCAAGGACTCCTCATTTCAACCCTGAGCTACAAATATTCCCCTTTATTGGTTTTAAACAGTGTGTGTGCATCACTCTTAAGCTATGTTTGACTGCATATATCACTTGGTGCTACACACATTTTAAAAAATAAAGCATGGTGATCAATATTGAAAATGTAAATTTCCAACCTTGTAATGCAGAATGTATTAATCATTTTCAATTTCACTGAATATTACTATAATGAATTATATAAATAAAGCCAAACGACACCACCCAACAGAATAAGAGTTGGAAGGGACCTTGGAGGTCCTCTAGTCCAGGGTGGCAAATTTGCATCATGACAGTGATGTCGCATGACGTATCAGGACTTTTTCTCCTTTCACTAAACCTGGCAAGGGCATGGCCAGCATGTGATGCATCTGACCCGCAGGCTGCAAGTTTGACAGCCCATCAATCCCCCTTGTCAAGCAGGAAACCCAATAGTATAGGGCCTATATCAAACAAATGGTTGTCCAATATCTTCTTCACAACTTTTGTTGGGGATGTAATAAGAATAGTTTATTATTTCTTCAAAATGCATATTTTTATAATATTCCAAAACCATGTTTTGGAAAAAGAAATAGTGGACTATACAGTATAAATGTGATTATATGACAAAAGCTAAAATTCTGGGAGGAATCTATTCTCTTGAACTATATATCCAGTTCATGGAATTTGACAACTAAGCAATATAAATGGAGTCTTCCTATCCTTACATTGCCAAAAACTGATATTGCAGCATTGGAAACAAAAATATATGGCTCTTTCACTCAATGGATTGAAGAACTGATTGCATTTGCCATGTATGAGTGGTTGTAGACCTAGACTTTGTATAGACAAGTATAATGAAATATGAGACTTATTTCTACAAACCATACTAGGTTAAAAATAGTTGTATAGATATATTAGAAATATGAACATCTTGAATAATACTTGTATTAGATAAGCATACATAGAGCTTTAACTCTGTATTGCTATAAAATACAGACATTATATTTTTATAATATTTTAAAACTTTTTGTACCACTTTTTATGTATTTATCACTATCACTATTATTTTTATTGTTATTTATTGTTATTAATTTAAGAAGCAATAAGAATAAATTATTTTTTAAAAAATGTCTTCTTTTTTTTTGCCATGCTGAGAAAGAATGACTTCAGTATGACTTGGAATATATGCTTTTTCAATGTGTAAAGTTTAATGCCTTTTCTCCTTTCCTACAAAAAATCCCTATAAGAGTTATGCCCCTTTATTTCCCAACAACTTTCTTTATTGAAGTTTAAGAAAAGCTGGTATTATATTATCTTGTATCAGGTGTGAAATCCTTAACACACTGGCTGTTTTCCTTTAATTCGGTGATTAGCCATCTATAATTTGGGCTGGCAGGGTTGTCAAACTCTCGGCGCGTGGACTGGATGCATCACCCACTGGCCACACCCATGCCTGGTTTAGTGAAGGGGAAAAAAGTCCCGATACATCAGTGGTGGGATTCAGCCGGTTTGCACATATTTGGGAGAACCGGTTGTTAACTTTCTAAGCAGTTCAGAGAACCGGTTGTAGGAAGAAATCTCATTTATCTTTTCCCACTTTCCAGGGCTAATCCTTAAGGAAGGCAGGAAGGAAACATCCTGGTGTTGTTTCTAGCCTCATTTTTATTGCCCTGATTACAGAAACTGCCTCTCCAGTTAACCCTTATTACAGTGTCACAGCTAAGGAAAAGTGCCCATCAGCGTGAGTGACATTGAATTGGCCACACCCACCCAGTCACATGACCACTGAGCTACACCAACCCAGCTGGTCATTACAGCAGAGAACCGGTTGTTAAATTATTTGAATCCCACCACTGCGATACATCACGCAAAGCCACCAGGATGACATAAGTTTGACACCCCTGCCCTACAAATAAAACTATTTTAATATATAATAATAGTTTTATTTTTATGGAATTACTTGGCATGGAATCAAAGCATAGCACGGTGGAGTTATCAGAGAATATACAAGCTATTTGATATACAGTAGTTTCTCGGGGAACAAATATGGGAGATGATTTCAACTGGTAGAACTGAACCCTAGGAGACTGTCAAATTTGGAAGAGAGAAGTGTTTTTTTCTTCTCTCTGAAGTGATAGGAAGGAGAATGTAGGTTTTTTTTAAAGTGTATAGAGTATAAATAGTTCTCAACATTTTATTTTAAGAACACAGGCCTGTAAGAACCTGCAGTGGTTTCAAGAACTCATTTTCCATACTATTTTGGTATAAAAAAATGTCAATGTACTGTTTGATAAACACTGTTTACCCACATCTTATTGCAACATAGTGTGACCAATTCATCTACCTGTCCCAATGTTATGGAGTGAATGAATCTGTGTAGATTCTACTGTACAGCTGTGCCTGAAGTTAAATTCACTTCACTCTGTCATCAGAACCATAACGTGAAAGGATGAGGCACTCTTTTACTACATCACAACATAATGAAAATAAATTAACTATTACCTGCAGACTGGTTGAAAGTTGATGCCTTCAGAAAAGCCACCAAGCTGATTTGTCACATTCCAAATTCTTATTTTTATTCTATCTAGTTAGTTTTGTGACTATGGGTTTTTTCTGTGGCTAGAAGCTCTTTTGAGGGTTTTTTTAAAATTACTTCTTTAAGTTTCATTTCAGACAACAAGATCATCTTCCACAATAATTCCCTACAAACATATAAATTCAGCTCAAGATTTGGATTTAGGGCTGCATAAAATCATAGTGGTAGAAGAGGTCATTTATGCCCCTGATTCCAATTCCCAGTTCAGAGTAGAAATCCAAATTAAAGTATCCTTAGAAGATGACTGTCTAGTTTCTGCTAGAACATCACACTGAAGGAGAGACCAATCTCAGTAATTGGTTCCACTGTCAAACACCTCTTACTGTTGAGACTTTTTCTTAGCACTTAGTTGAAATTTGCCTCCCTTAACTTTAAATCACTATCCTCTATCCTGCATTTGAGGATAATAGAAAATGGAACTTGCATCTCTGTGTGACATCTCTTTCAGTTTCCCCCTCAGGCTAAACATTCCCATTAATCAATATGGTTACTATATAATGAACTAAATGTTGTTTCTGGGAAAGAAATCTGAAAATCAACTGCTTGCCAAGTAACAATCCAAAATCTAATGTGTTTCATGAACAAAATGGAAGTTAGCCATAAGTGGGGGGAAAGAGAGGAAGAAAGTTAAATCTGAGGAAGCAATTTACATGAAAGATTGTGACACTTTGTTTTGTTGTTCAGTTGCTAAATCTTGTCTGATTCTTCGTGACCATGGATTATAGCACACCGGTTCCCCTGGCTTCCACTGTCCGTGGATTTTGCCCAAATTCATGTTTGTTGAGTCAATAACACTCTCCAACCTTCTCGTCCTCTGCCATTTCCTTCTTCTTCTTCCTTTAATTTTTCCCACTGTCAGGATCTTTTCCAATGAAATTGTGACACATGGATATTACCAAACTGTTACCTCCAGATTTACCAATAGTTTGAGTGCCATATATTGCCTATCTCTGTTTAAGTGATTCATGAGATAACAAAAACATATCTGTTTGAGATTCCAAAAAAGATTAAAGTTATCTTAAAAGTTATATAAAAATGGAATCTGGTTTAAATGGTTAATGCCTGAAGGAATGTTGGTATTCTGGGAGGGAGGTAGAATTAGAATTAAAACAATAGGGGAGACAGAAGCCTTTCTTAAAAAACATTCCTCAATCCTGGGAGACAAAGAAGAAGGAACAGGAGGAGCCACGGCCCCATCTTCTGAGGGGATGGAGAAAGAAGGTGCGATAGCAAAAAGGCTCAGATCTCAAAAATAAATAATTTTGAATTCTTGTAATTCTTGAAACGGATGAAAACGTAAAACTAAAGATTAAATGTATGAACTTTAAAAAAAATGTGCTAAATGTATACATCTCCTAACACTATTTGTTTAACATGATATTGTATGAGGACCCGATTGCAGTCACCATCTCTGGTATGGAAGTTCTAAAATGTATAATATAAACCCTAATTACCCTTTCCTTACATTATAAAATTGTAAAATCAATAAAAAACTTTTATTCAAAAAAAACCATATCTGTTTGCTTTCTAAATCAGTTGATTCCTTTCCAAAAAATTGGATTCATTCAATCAAATCAGCTTGTATTGAAATTATCAACCAGTACTTATTTACTAGCTAAAATTATATTCTAATTATTAGTGGTGCCTAACACCCATAATTGTCTTTATATAAACAAGGATGTTGACTCCATCCCAAACTATGTCTTTTCCAGGGACTTTCTCATCCATTATTACTTTGTATATTTTCAAGAATTTACAACTGTCCTTCCAATAAATTGATCAAACCAATAAATACATGAAATGCACAATCCAAGAAAATATTGATTAGATAGATGTGAAATGTGCATACCATTGCTGAATAAAATTGATGGCACACAGACAAATTGAAGATTCCTGTAGTTGAAAAACAATTATTGCTTGGTATTTTAAGCCCAAATTACTATATATATTAGCATCTGTAGATATACATCCTGGAAGAAGCAATACATTTGATAGGGAAGTTACAAAAAATAGTAAAGCAGGTGGAGGAAGTCTCTGTTACTTACATGTAATGGCAATTCTGAGGTTTTTAAAAAATATTTTGTTTCTTTTTCGGAGACACATCAATTGGAAAAAATATTGTAAGAAGATACTGAAACACTATTAAAAAAATGTTTTTAAAGGAGATCTGTACTCTGATCCATCATTGTAGCCCCTGAAACAGCTGTGGGAGTATCCTCTGGTGCAAAAATGTTGGCAACTTGCCAATGCAAATCAAATCACACTTAACATTTTTTCATGCAACAATTATTTCATCTATGAATCACAGCAAATATTGGTGGCTTTGAGCAGCAAGGGACAAACGCCTGACATGATTGAACAAACAATGCGCTATTAAATAATATTCCAGATATGTTTAATCTAAACAGCTAAAGTATGTTTTTATCGTGCGAATCCCAGCTTTCTAATTAATAAATAGAGTGGGGGGGAGGAGATGCTGAATTGCAATTCCTACCTTGCACCTCCTGCTCATCAAAAATGACAGGGATGATTTTGTACTTGACAGCCAATCACATATATGCGATGCACATTCCATTTACAATGAGATGGAATTGATTTTCTCCATGACATGCATTATGCAAATGAAAGAGCCAGAACTCCATCTCCCCCTCCCTTTCCTTCCCAAACTTTACTTTGATGCTCTTAACACTCTATTATAAAGCATTACACAAAATAGTTTTCTCTTGCTGTGGCTATAGGAAACCATGTCCTCCTAATTTGCTATCACTGTACTATGGTGCATTAAAATACTATCTTGTTAAAAGGCGGCATCGTCTCCAGAAAAGTAGAATCAGGCATGTTAAATCATATTAAAATAAACAATTCAGATGTCGTATTGCAGTAGTATGATTCCCATACAAAGGCCTATTTCCCCCCTCTGGTACAGTTCTAAATCCCAATGCATGCTGTGCAGTGAAGAGGAGAAAAAAACACAATACTCACTTAAAAAGGATTGCTTATTTATATTCTCTTTTTCTACTGCCTGCAATGTTAGAGTCAGAAATACCAGTAGCTTATTAGGTACATTCAGCTTCAGCAGTTTCTGGTATATATTTCCACATTGGGTAGTTTGATGTTGAAATGGCATCTCTATTTTTGGCCAGTTGCGGAACAAACCATTATTAAAGGTCGCTCACTTTTTAAAATGAAAAGAAAAGATGATCAGTGCTCTCTCATGATGTTGCAAATTTAATAACATCAAAGAGAGGGTTCTTTAATTGTGATTTTACTTTTTGGTTCTTTGCAGCTGCCACTCATGACAATGACATGGGTGGCAGGTCAAGGTAAAACTAAGGTACTGTCAGAGTTTGCAGAAAAATCAAATCCAGAAAACACACACAGATAACTGACTGAGCTGGATTCATTAACTTCTTTGTATACATAATAACAGATGAATAAATGTACAATACCAATAGTAGATTCTTTCAATGGGGTAGAAGTTACAAGCAGAACACAAACAGGAGAGAACAGAAAGATTCTCAGCACATACTCAAATCTGTTTAAGCTCCCATTCCCTGACTTAGTTGCTATGCCTATTCATCGGCTGATCTTGTTACCATGTCTCTCCCAGTCATGAATATTCTAACATGTACCATGTTACTTTGTAACATGTCCAAATCCATCATTCTTTCTGTACAAAGACCTACTAATGGTCACAAGGAAATGATGGGTATGGAAATGGTCAAGTTATGGTTGTCATTAATTTGGACTAGTATATTATTCCAGGAGTGAACCCCAATTACAATAATAGAATGACACCTTGCTCTGAAGCACTATAAAGGAAATCACTCTAAGAAGATGGAATCTTTTTGTATGTGGCACATTTTTTATGCACATAAATTCCCTGGGCAGTGTTTTGCACCAACAAATGTCAAACATTATGAAAATGTAAGCACACATGTTCTCACTGGGGAGAGCATAGTTCAGTGGCAGAGCTCATGCTTTGTATACCAAAGGTCCAGAGTTCACTCTCTGCTATTACCACCTTAGAAATTCACATGGTAGGTAATGGGGAAAGGGCTTTGCTTGAGATCTCAGAAAACTACAATCCTTCACCAGGACAAATAACCTAAATAAACAAACAATTGCCATGAAGCAAAACAACTTTACAAGCTTGACTTAATTCAATCAACATAGAATTGCATATAATGGCTGTGGTTTCCGGCTGCCCGATTCAACAAGCTGACTCCATCGCTGGCCATAGGGGGCGAACATCTTGCCCCTGTAGATGGGGCGCGCAACTTGGGTGTCCTCCTGGATGCCCGGCTGTCCATGGAAGATCAAGTGACAGCCGTGGCCAGGAGGGCGTTTTACCAGGTTCGCCTGGTTCGCCAGTTGCGCCCCCTATTGGATCGGGAGGCCCTTCGCATAGTCACTCATGCTCTCGTGACATCCCGACTGGACTATTGTAACTCTCTCTACATGGGGTTCCCCTTGAGGTGCACCCGGAGACTTCAGCTGGTCCAGAATGCAGCCGCGCGAGCAATTATGGGAACCTCAAGGTTTACCCACGTAACACCGCTCTTGCGCGAGCTGCACTGGCTGCCTGTCGTCTTCCGGGTGCGCTTCAAGGTGTTAGTCATCATCTTTAAAGCGCTCCATGGCTCGGGACCTAGCTATCTGCGGGATCGGATCCTGCCTCATACATCCTCACGGCCGATTCGCTCCCACAGAGAGGGACTTCTCCGGGTGCCGTCCACTAGACTTTGTCAGCGGGCGACGCCCAGGGGAAGGGCTCTCTCTGTGGTGGGCCCAGCCCTCTGGAACGACCTTCCCCCCGACATTAGAACAACTACGGACCTCTGCTCCTTCCGTCTAAAATTAAAAACACACCTTTTCTGCTTGGCCGGCCTAGGGTAGTCTCTCTATCTATGGGGTTTTTTAGTAAATTTAATTGGGAATTTTAGTGAACGTCAATTGGGAATTTTAGCACAGGAATAATGTTTAATTTGCCTTTTAATTATGTATGTATATTTGTATATGTATATTTATTGTCTTTTATCTTCCCTGTGCACCGCTCCGAGTCCCCTGGGGGAGAGGGAGCGGTCTATAAATTAAAGTTGTTTATTATTATTATTATTATTATTATTATTATTATTATTATTATTATTATTATTATTATTATTATTATTATTAATAGGCCCCATAATATGCTGACTAAAAAAAAAGTATCTTGTTCATTATGATGAGCAGATCAAAGGACATATTTGTTTATGGCTTCTTCTCCTTAAAAACATGGCACCACGTGTGAAAATTGGGTTAGAAATAGGAGGATTCTATCCTCCTCCTTGAAGCTTGGGACTCCTAGTCCTCTCCACATAACTTGCTACCTTCCATCTCATACAGGGAAAGAAGAATTAGATATGTTTTCCTCTGCCTCATAATGCTCCTAAATCAGAGGTGGGTTGCTCCTGGTTCAGCCTGAATCGTGCGAACTGGTAGTGGCGGCGGCAGGGGGAGGCACCACCCACCCACCTGGATGCTTCTGCACATGTGCAGAAGCATCACACACGCGCACGATGTATGCACATGCACGAGCAAACCAGTAGTAAAAAAAAAAAGGAAACCCACCACTGTCCTAAATAGTTACATGTTATGATGGTTAGGACAACGATCACTGTCACTCTTATGGGGAAGATATTGCTTAGAGCAGCCCTATCTGAGCTGCTTGGTGGCTATCATTTATAGTTACACATTTGGCACTTTCCTTGCCTTGTCGATAAAATTTGTTCCTCATCTGTCATTCCTTCATCAACATCTTTTTGATACAGAAGCAAACAACATTACTGGCAGGGTTGACATTATACTTATTAATTTCTGGCTCCATACTTCAAAGATCTCCTTTAGTATTTCTGACATTATAATGCTTTGTTTCATTTACAAGTCCTGGTTTGTGTTTTATTTTCTGTTGCTTAAAATGTTTAGTCTCCTCTAGTTTCCACTTTCTACATTCATTACTTATCTTTTGTCATGACATGACTGGAGAATCAAACTTAGTCTGTTTTCCCATGCAAAGGCTTTTATTTTTGTAGTTCATTCCAAAATCTTATAGTAAAAATAAATATTACAAATTTATCAGGACCTTTAATATTTTTGTAACTTTCTTAGATCAAAATCTTATTTAACATTTTAAAAAAGTTCTTAAGATTATAACTAATTTTTATTTTCTTTTTCTTCAGCATTGAAGATAAACTGATAAACTGAGGATTTATCAATTTATCAATCTTAAAGCCTCTAAAAGCTTTAGGACACGAATAAGTAAGGTTTGCAAACTTAATGTCCTTTGAAACAGGGGTCCCTAGCCCAGGGGTTCTCTGCCCGGTTGTTGGGTGGGTGTGGCCAGGGTGGGCATGGCCTAGTGTGCCTCCTGCACTACTGGGGGCGGGGAGTGTTTTTGCCTTTTGCAGGCTCTGGAGGCTTTCCTTGAGCCTCTGGGAGGGCGAAAACTGCCTCCCCCGGGCTCTGGAGGCCCTCCGGATATGGAAACAGGTATATTTCCAGCCTTCTGGAACTTCCAGGAGGCCCATCCCTCAGTGGGCGCTGCACCTACCTTGCATCCAGAAAGGGCCACATAGAGACTCCAGGGAGGAGAGGGGTCGGCTGGGATGGGGTGGATAGGGAGGGACCAGCCAGGGTGGGATTTGGAGGTTCTCCAAATCAGCCATAATATTAGCTATGGGTTTTCCCGAACCCGGGTGAACCCCTAGCAGCCCACCCCTGCTCCAGCCCCTGGGCCATGGACCAGTATCAGGCTGTGGCCTGTTTGGAACCAGGCATGGAAGCAATGGGTGAGCACATCTATGTGCACAGATCCACTTGTGCAAGCAGTGGGTATGGGTGCTTGCCTCTTGTGCAAACGGAGCTGTGCACACATGCAGATTTGTCTGCCACTTGTGCAGAATCATCCCCTCTCCCTGCCGGCTAATCCCATAATCTCACTGCACTCAATCCCACGAAAAACTGTTGCTCTGCAGTCTCACATCTGGAGAACATGTGAGCAATTTCCTATTCTCTTCTTATCCAGACAGATCCAAGGAATTAGTTTATTCACTGGTTCCTTGGTCCTTGCCACAGCTATTGGCATCGCTTTTGAAAAGCCATCTTGGGTTCACCATATCTCTCCATACCTCACTTGGCGGTTTTCTTTGATAATTGTATGAATTTCTTTTATATCACCTTCATGGAAATGAATTTTACTGCAACTTTATGGGCTCTCTGTAAAGATGAGGGTTTTTAAGGGTTTAGTTTTAGTTTGGGATTTTAGCGCAGGGTTTTAGTTTATTTTAATATTGTATTAAGCTTGTGGTTTTATACATGTATTTTTAAATTCCCTGTGCACCGCCTCGAGTCCCTTCGGGGAGAGAGAGCGGTTTATAAATAATAATAATAATAATAATAATAATAATAATAATAATAATAATAATAATAATTATTATTATTATTATTATTATTATTATTATTGGTGTGTTCTGCATAAGATGATCTTTTAACTGAAGATATGGTTCATGTAAACATCACTTTAGTCTACTTTAAAAAGAATGGATCATAACTAGGGATAGTTGGCTACCTAAAATAGATGAATAACAATACGTAGACTGAGTAACTACCAAATGTTCTTCATAAGGATTTTCCCAACTATGTTAAATAGTTTATATTTTTATTCAGAGTAATTATTTTTAAACATTTCATAAATCCCAGATTGCCTTTTTCACAATGTGTGGATGGTCATCTTATCTGCAAAAAGGGAAAGGTTATTACACTTTTCCCTGCATAACCTCTACTTGGCTATTTTGGAAAATAGGTTGCTGGACCCCCTCCCCCACTTGTTCTTCTGTTTAAAGAGGCAAAAGAAAAGGGAGAACCAATGAACGATCTGTACAGAGGAAATTAAAAAAAAAACTCTGGAAAGATGATGCAAACGGAGCCTGGAGTGCAGATATTAAAACTACATCATGATAAATGGTGCCATTAAGATTCTTTGACAAAGGTATTCATAATAAAACATCTGGACAAATTATCTCCAAAAGGAGAGAGGCATATTATTATAACATCTTTGCAAGCTCTTTTTCAAATATAATAAATTCCTTCTCTTCATTTATCTTGCTTTGAACATAGCTGCTTATCGTCACATCAGTCACACAAAACTCCCAGCTGCCTGGCTACTGCACACCTACACACATTTTCTGACAGTTTTCATTCATTTCACCTTATAGTGTAATCAGAATTGCTCTTTGAAAAGCATGAGTTGTTTAAGACGCTGATGGCATTATATTTCTGTGATTTTTCCATTGCCCCATTTTCTATAATCCCCCTGTGCTAAACCTGGGATAATATTTGCAATTTAAAATATTTATGTGTCCTATTTTGGAATTTGGAATTGCAATCCTAAGCATATTTACCAATGAATTAAGTGGAACTGAATTCTGAATGAACAGTAAACTTGGGTTTAAGGATTGTGAAAACATGCATTAAGCATTCTATGTAAGCAATTCTAAAGGTCTTTAGATATAGTATGTGATATTATTTTTAATATTTTAAAAATTAAATATTCCACATTTCTTTTCTACTGAGGTTGAACTCAGACTGGGTTGCTTCCAGTTTGGCCCAGATTGGGAAACAGTAGTGGTGGCAGCAGGAGGCTCCGCCCACCCACCCAGATGCGTAGAAGTGTTGCGTGTGCGTGCAAGCAGGCATGAGTGAACCGGTAGTGCCGGGATTTGCAACCCACCTCTGGTTCAACTGATGTGTTTAAGGAAAACCAGGAAGAAAATCTGCCAAATTGATAGAAAATATCATACAAAGAGACAGTGGAGTGAAAGACAAAAGTGTAATTTCACACTTTTAGAAAAAAGAAATATCCTCTTTGCAATTTGAATGAAAATTAGTCTTGTGCTTTCAAATCAAACCCTACACTTGTTATGTGTTTCTTTATTGAAAAAAACAAAACATTTTTGTGTACAAATGACAGGGTGGGGTGGAGCAGTTCTGAATCCCAATCAAGATCACATGACTTGTTTTATTCGTTTAATATGGTTGCATCATTCTGTACAATTTGAAAATGCGAAAAGTCAATCTAGATTAGCTACTATACAAATGCTATTTACTCAAGCAGATGTCAGTCACTCGGAAGAGTTCTGAGGCCACATAGCATTCAGACGTTCTGGGTGCAGGTGAAATCTCTGATGAGGATAAACTCCTGGCTTTCCCGTCTGTGAAAAGGCATCAAAGTGGATACATTATCATTCTTTTCAAGATGGGTATATATCTCAGTGGCTTTGCAAAAATATGCCTAGTGTCTGATGGTCACCTCTTAAGAGTCTAGCTAAGCTTTCCAGAAATTGTGGAACCAGCTACATTACAAATGTTGACTGCTAAGTTTCAACTGGCTCTTGGTAAAGTAATTTCTTATTGTTTTATTAGTAGAGAGCTTTATGACTAGCACTGATAATGTTATCTAGTTTGGGTAGTGAAACATCTGCAAACATCCAACTTCATTTCAACTCTCCACTACAAATATTCTTCTTTAGCTAGTCTCCTTCCACCTTGAACTAGCCATTATACTGAAACAATCTAGTATTTGCACAATGCCTTTTCCTACCTTCCTTTGCTAAATATGCTACCTTTCCTGGTTAGAGTTAACTATTCCATTTGCCCTGAATTTATCCTGCCTACTTTTTGTTAGATAAGGCACCATTGGCTTTCCTTGTGAATTTCAGGGGGCTTCCCTTGATTGAATGTGTTATGAATGGGGTGGCAGAAATTGAACAATTCCCAACTGTTATTCCTGGCATTTACTTGGAAATGAATGAAGACTGAATAGAATGGTTGTCATTATTTTCTGTTTATTTTCTGTTTGCTTGTATGTTTTTAAATAAGGCACACTTCCATTAGGCTGAAGTTCTGCAGGTTTAGGGCAGTGTTTCTTAATTATTTTCTGTCAGGCCCCCCCTAGGAAGAAGAAAACATTTCGCGCCCCCCCCCCCGCGCGACTGTAAATAGTATCATTTGTCTATAAAATTGTTATAAGTACACCTCTGCATAACACTGTATCCTTATTAAGTATAAGAGAATAAAAAAGAAAGAAATTTCTTTCTCTTTCTCTCTCTCTCTCTCTCTTTTTCTCTTTTTTCTTTCTCTCTCTTTTTTCTCTTTCCTTTCTGTCTCTCTCTTTCTCTCTGTCTGTCTTTCTTTCTCTCTCCCACTTTTTTCTTTCTTTCTTTTTCTTTCTCTCTATCTCTGTCTGTCTCTCCTTCGTCTGCCAATCTATCACTGTGTGTGTGTGTGTGTGTCTTGCATTCACGCACTTCCTGTGTCTCTCTCTTTCTCTCCCCGTCTCTCCTTGTCTCTCTGTGTGTGTCTGTCACTCTCTGATTCCTCCCCCCCTCCCTGTCTCTCTGTGTGTCTGTGCCTCTCTCTGTCTGTGTGTCGTCGTCCCCGCCCCGCCCCCACCCCCCGCGGAGCCTCCTCAGCCCGGCTCACTCGCCTTAGCCTGCCCCGGCCACCCGTGCTTGATCGCTCGTTCGCTCGCTCCGCTCCTTCCAGGAGCTGAGAAGCCTCCGTGTGTGTGTGTGTGTGTGTGTGTGTGTGTGTGTGCGTGTGTGTGAGGAACGGCAGTCCCTGGAAGACGACGGGTGGCCAGCATGCCGGCTGTGGAGGGAGGGAGGAGGAGGGAGAAAGGGAATCGGCAGAGCCGATTTGCCGAGGTCAAACGCGCCCCCCTTTACAGAGCCTCGCGCCCCCCCAGGGGGGCGCGCCCCACTATTTGAGAAACGCTGGTTTAGGGCAAGTGAACAGGATGCCTGCAAGTTACACGATAAAATCTAGGATTTAACAGCAGGACATTTTTTTGCAATCCTTTTTTTCTGTTGTAACTTAGAACACAGACTGACATCTCTTGAGTGGAGAACATAGATTGGATTGTTCTTAGATGTTTTCTCTTGCTATTTACAATGCTTGATCTCTTGCAACTTATATAAAATGCTACCTTTTCCCCCCCTCTTGGTTATTGGAGCAAAGTTTTGGCATATCTGTGACTTGCAACATTTGCCTTTTTGGTGAAATCATATAATTAACTTTATGCAGTATGATTAGAAACCACTCTGACTTTGTAAGATTGTAATTAGATCCCAAGGGAACATTGGATATAGCAAGAAAATTTATTCCAGTGAGATAATTGGTGGTAAAGGACCGTGTCTCATTTAATATATATAAGAAAGGGGATTTAATGAATGGGCAAGAGTTTTTGAGCTATGGATATTCTCTTCTGCAGCCTCTTCCTTTTAAACATTTTTGGATGATGGGAAATAACTGGGTATTTTAAGCACTATCTTCCATTTGAAAGAAAAATGTGCAAAAAGTATCTTTTCTAACAATCAGTTTCTTTTTATCCTTATAACTGATATATATTGTCCTGAAGAATACAGAAGAAATCCTGCAATGGAGAGTGCTGTGTAAACTCAACACCAGGCCAAAAGGTTTGTGTGAAGTGGTCTGTTTTCTTCCAGAATTTTGTAAAACAATAGATCAGCAATAAAGAGCCAGAGCTCTTTTATTGTTGGGTATCCACACAGATTGGACAGAAAATTATTCATTGTCAAAAAATATGCTGTTGCATTTAATATGGCATAAACTCTATCAAGTCCAGCTAGAGGTGGTTGACAATGCCATTGCCTCCAGCTGAAATTGGCATAAGTGGAAGCAAAATGAACTTCATGATGATTGTGCCAGCAATTTGACATTTTTCGCCTCCTATCTTTCATGAGGTGCTTACAGAGCTGGAGAAAGCTAACTACATCAAGGCTGTGTTTTTATCTAATTGGAGCCTTAGCTCTAAGAGCTCTTGAGAACGGTTTTGATTTAATCGTGACATGAAGCTGGCATTCCAGACTAAGGGGAACTGTGTTGCTGGAAAAGTAAATGAGGAAGAGGCAAGTAAATATTTGTATGGAGAAATAAGAAAGAAATAAGAAATGTTGTAAACCTGAAAACTCTTGTCTTTCCTTATCAACTGTTGTTGAGAATATGCTATTAAGGGGGACATATTTCCTTTAAAATAATGATTAGTGAAATAATGACTGGTATCCATTTTTATTCAATTAATTACCAGTAAGATGCTTTTTTAAATAGAATGAGACCCCTTTATTATTTATTCTTAATAACTATTTCTACATAAAAGTTAACATGGAGGAGAAGAAGTCAGTATTATAGAAACTTTGACTAAGTGTAGTGTCTTAAATAGGATCTCTATTTTGATGTGGGACATCTCATTCTGAATAAAATATGGTTGTATCTTTTAAGATTTTCCCCCCCGAGTGCCTCCCAAGTCCCAGCTGATTGGGAGGAAATTGGGACTTTGCAGTATCCTTTCCCTGGAGTGGGGAGGGAATGGAGATTTTACAATATTCTTCCTCTTCCATGCCCACCAAGCCATGTCACACCCACCAAGCCATGCCCACAGAACCAGTAGTAAAAAGTTTTGAATCCCACCACTGTCTGTGATCCTGGGGTAGATAATTAATTATTTTCTCTATGCTCCTTGACTTCAGTCTAGATTCTAGAGCAGGGGTCCCCAACCCCTGGTCCGTGGACCGGTGCCAGTCCGTGGCTTGATAGGAACCGGGCCACAGGGCTGGAGAGGAGGAGGAGGGAGGAGGGGGCAGCCCCTTGGGCAGAGCATGCACCAGGGGCAGGAGAGTGCAGGCACAGCCACTGGCGCCGTTGGGGGCCCTAAAGGGGCGAGTGAGCCAATTCTCCCCCCACCGTGTGCATCTGCCACCTGTTCCCCCTCCCTACCGCTCCCCCTCTACACAGGCCGGTCCATGAAATTTTCTTTAGAATGAAACCGGTCCCTGGTGCAAAAAAGGTTGGGGACCCCTGTTCTAGAGCATTCTACCTGGAGTGGGAAACATGGGTGTCTTTGACTTTTTTCCTTCAACCAATGTAGCTCATAAGTGTGTGAATAATATGAGTTAGGAAACTGGTATAAAGAATACAGTGAAACTTAACTCCCACAGATGTATTTTGGTCTAAATTAAGTACCCCTTGCAGCTGCTTTCAACTAAAAAAAGATATTGAGAATTAGAACATTCAATCAAAACTCAAAGCAATATTGATTGACAATTATTATTGCCAATGAAATTCACATGTTCCAGACTGTTTTCCCTGCAGGAGACTTTTGATTTCTCACTGGAGGATTGTTTTATTATAGAGACTCTTGAGAGAAATCCAACATTTCTTATTTTTGGAAGGCTGTCAGATATTTATTTATTGCTTTGGTGGTGGTGGAGCTACTGTAGTTCATTAAAAACAGAAACATTTACCTTTCATTTCCACCCTGATTAATATTTCTTTCTTAAACTCAGTTGCATATTGAGAAATTTGAACATTTACTCTATGCAGAAGAACCGTCAAAAGTCAGCAAGTGCCAAAAGATGGGAGGAATGTCACAAAGGAAGGCAAAAGTGTTACCTCTAGCTTGGCTGAAACATGTCATTTACTTGGAGTGAAACTTGTATTGACGTAGAAAGTCACATTCTTTTCTATTAAACATTTTCCTGCAGCCTTTGAAAGAGCATGGTGATCCTACTAATTTCAGCCTTATGTTTCATTGTATCAGGGTGTATGTACTTTTGCTATTTCTAAATTCCAAATGTTCTATTTTCTTAGTTAACCCACTCCTCTCTGGATCAAGAAGAACTGAGTAGTATAATAGATAGGACCTTGGTTTGAGTAATGCCAATTTAATGCAATTTTCAGTCATAATTTATCTTAATATGGCATCTTCGGTTCCCTACATAAATGGATAGATACGTTCCTATCAAACAGGCAACAAGTAATCAAAATAGGAAACACGCTATCAAACCCTGTACCTGTTAACAGCGGTGTGCCCCAAGGCAGTGTTTTAGGACCCACATTCTTTATACTTTACATAAATGACCTTTGCGGTCATATTATAAGTAACTGCGTTCTCTTCAGTGATGATGTAAAACTATTCAACACCACTGGCAATGCTGCTACCCTACAAATAGACCTTGACTATGTTTCAGAATGGTCAAAAAATCAGCAACTCCAAATCTCAAACAGCAAATACTTTGTCTTACACATTGGCAGAAAAAATAAGAACACAAAATACAAGCTGAATGGATATGACCTCATAGACGACCCACACACTGTCAAGGACCTTGGAGTACTCATCTCAAATGATCTAAGTGCAGAGCTCACTGTAACAGCATTGCCAAAAAGGCATTAAGAGTTGTCAACCTATTTTGTGTAGCAGCTTCTCTGGTAATACTGAACATACAAAACTTTTGCTAGACCAATTCTTGAATACAGCTCATCTGTCTGGAACCCATATCAGACATAAATACAATCTAATGAGTCCAGAGTTATTTCATGAGAAGAGTTCTCCAGTCCTCTGCTCACAACAGAATACCTTATACTACCAGACTTGAAATTTTGGGCTTAGACAATTTAGAACTTCGCCATCTTCAATCTGGCCTAAGCCTAGTACATAAAATTATCTGCTATAATTTATTTTATTTAGATTTATAAAACCGCCCTTCTCCATTGAAATGGACCCAGGGCGGTGCACAGGAAATTAAAATCAATAAATAGCAATAAATACAAAAAAGTTAAGAATAAATTAAACTAAAAACCTGTGCTAAAAATCCCTATTAAAATTCTAAAATATATTTACTCATTGGCTAAGCTAGACCGGCTTGATGGAACAGATAAGTCTTAAGTGAGCGGCGAAAGAGGGGAAGGTCTGAGATGGTCCGAAGTTCAGGGGTAGGTTGTTCCAGAGGGATGGCCCAGCCATTGAGAAGGCCCTCCCCCTGGGCACCGCTAGCTGGCATTGGCCGGCGGATGGTACCCTGAGGAGGCCCTCCCTATGGGAGCGGATCGGACGGAGGGAGGTATGCGGCAGGAGACGGTCCCGCAAATAACTAGGCCCCGTGCCATGGAGCGATTTAAAGATGGTGACAAGCACCTTGAAGCGCACCCGGAAGGCCACCAGCAGCCAATGCAGCTCGCGCAAGAGAGGTGTTACGTGGAAGCTTCGAGATGCTCCCAGAATCCCCCACGCAGCCGCATTCTGTTCTAGCTGGAGCCTCCGGATGCACCTCAAGGGGAGCCCCATGTAGAGAGCGTTACAGTAGTCTAGGCAGGACGTAACGAGCGCTTGAGTGACTGTGCGGAGGGCGTCCCGGTCAAGAAAGGGGCACAACTGGCATACCAGGCGTACCTGGTAGAAAGCCCCCCTGGTCACGGCCACCACCTGGTCATCCAGGGACAGCTGTGAATCCAGGAGGACACCCAAGTTGCGGGCCCTTTCCACGGGGGCCAGTGATTTGCCCCCGATGACCAGCGATAGAATCAGCTGGCCTTGCCGGGGCGCCGGAAGCCACAGCCCCTCTGTCTTGGATGGGTTGAGCCGAAGTTTGTTGCTTCCCATCCAGACCCGCACAGTTTCCAGGCACTGGGACATCACCTTGACGGCATCGTTGGGGTGGTTGGGGGTAGATATGTACAGCTGAGTGTCATCAGCGTACTGATGGTACTCTACCCCACAACCACGGATGATCTCACCCAGCGGCTTCATATAGATGTTAAACAGGAGGGGTGAGAGGACTGACCCCTGAGGCACCCCACAAGTGAGTGGTCTCGAGGTCGACCTCTGCCCTCCTGTCAGTACAAATTGCAACTGACCGGAGAGGTAGGAGGAGGACCACTGTAAAACAGTGCCCCCCAGTCCCAACCCCTCCAGTCAGTGCAATAGGATACCATGGTCGATGGTATCGAAAGCCGCTGAGAGATTTAACAGGGCCAGGATAGAGGAAAAACCCCTATCTCTGGCCCTCCAGAGATCATCCACCAACGCGACCAATGCCGTCTCGGTGCTGTGCCCCGGCCGGAAGCCGGACTGGCGCGGGTCTAGATAAGCAGTTTCCTCCAGGTGCCGAGAGAACTGCTGTGCCACCACACTCTCTACAACCTTCGCCAAAAAGTGAAGGTTGGAGACTGGACGGTAGTTAGTTAATAATGCTGGGTCCAGGGAAGGCTTCTTGAGGAGGGGTCTCACCATCACCTCTTTAAGGGAGGCCGGCAAGAACCCCTCACTCAGAGAAGCATTCACAATTTCCTGGAGCCAGCCTCGTGTCACCTCCCAGGAGGCCAGTACCAGCCAGGAGGGACATGGGTCCAATAAACATGTGGTGGCATTAGCCGTCTCGGCAGACTGTCCATGTCTTCGGAAGCAACAAAGTCGAACTCGTCCCATAAAACGGTCTCAAGACCCATCTCGGATGGTCCGGCCAGATCTATCTCAGTGGAGACCAGTTCGTCCCGGATCTGAGCGATTTTATCCTGCAGATAAGCTCCAAATTCCTCTGCTCTGCCCTGCAAAGGAGTTTCCTGCGACCCCTGTTGGAGAAGGGAGCGGGTCACCTGAAATAGGGCGGCTGGGCGGTTATCTGCAGATGCGATAAGAGTGGCCAGATGGCTGCGTTTAGCCATTCTTATCGCCACTAGGTAGGTCCTTAAATGGGACTTAACCAGTGTTTGGTCGCATTCGGAGCGAGTGGTCCTCCACCTGCTCTCTAGGCGTCTCTTGCGGCGCTTCATCTCCCTTAGCTCCTCAGTAAACCAAGGGGCCAGGGTGGATCGGCGCCGCGTGAGAGGCTGCAAGGGCACGACTCGGTCCAAGGCCCCCGTGGCCGCACTATTCCATGCGGCCACTAGGCCCTTGGTCGAGTCGTGGGTTAGGGTTACAGGTATCGGCCCAAGCTCCGTCTGGAACCTCTCAGGGTCCTACCTGTCAATGTCCTACCTGTCAATGACTACTTCAATTTCAACCACAACAACACAAGAGCTCACAATAGATACAAACTTATGGTAAACCACTCCAAACTTGATTGCAAAAAATACGACTTCAGTAACAAAGTTGTCAATTCCTGGAACGTACTACCTGACACTTCCCCAAACCCCCAAAACTTTAACCTTATACTGTCTACTGTCAACCTCACCCTATCCCTAAGAGGTCTTTAAGGGGTGTACATAAGTGCGCCAGCATGCCCACCGTCCCTGTCCTAATATTCTCTTGTATTCATATTCATTTCATGTATTCATAATCATGTCTATACTTATATCTGTTATCTAATTCATACTTGATGAAAATTATTTACTTTATTCATAAAACATGAAAAAAATAAGATAACTCAGCCAACTGAACATTTAAAAATGTATATTACAAATACTATTGACTGGTGCTAATTGTTGATACAGTTTGCTGCCAGCATCCTAGGTATCAACCAAGTATCTTCATAGAATATAAGATGTTGCAAGTAGCGCTGTTTTTTTCAGTTCCGCTGGTGTTATTGCAGAAAGTTGCAATTTGCTGAGATATTTAGTAAAATTCTTGGACATGGTGCCAAGTGCCCCGATGACAATGGGTGTCACTGTGACATGCTTCTTCCATAGCCGTGTGGTTTCGATGGCCAGGTCGCAATATTTCATGATTTTTTCTACTTCTTTTTCATCACCAAGAACAGCGATATCAATGAACTGTACACTTCGGCCCTCTACAACTGTGATATCTGGTGTGTTGTGCTCCAAATGACGGTCTGTTTGTATTCGAAAGTCTCACAAGATCTTCACCCTCTCATTCTCGATAACCTTTTCCACTTTGTGTTCCTATGATTTTCTGGATACAAGTAAACCATATTTTTTACATAATGACCAGTGGATTAATTTAGCAACTCGGTCATGTCTAGCTTTGTAATCAGTTTGTGTGATTTTGCTGCATTCACATATAAATAATAAATAATAATAATAAATTTAATTTATAGACCGCTCCATATTAAATGTGAAACAGTTTCGCCTTGTTCTTGGCAAACAATTTTTATTGGTTTTACAGTATTTGTGGGAAAAGGGTTGTAGGGTTAAGATAACATTTTAGAGGAGCTTCCGGTCTCTCGGAGGAGACGGTTGAGTCTTTGACTCTTCTGCCGTTTTGTTGCTCTTACTGCCCCCCAAGGGGCAGGGAATTCCTTTCAAAGGAATCCTGCCGTACGGTCGGCTTGCTGGGATTCCCCTGTCCTGACGGCGGTCGGGGGGGGGGGTCCTTGTCTTCAACCCAGGAGTGAGAGAACATGCTGCGGGGGGCTTGGTTCCCTTCGCCTCCGGAGGGTCGGAACATTTAGCGCTTTGGAGAGAGCTGATCTGTCGGAGTTGGAGGCCTGGCTGAGACTCTTGACTTCAAAGTGGAAGGTGAGTGACTTTTTTCCTTTGCTTGCAATCTTTACTTAACAAGGCGATGGAGGGGGGAGCTTGCGAACCCCCCCCTCGGAGCAAATAAGCGGCGTTTTGAATCTGCTTCCCCGGCTGGGGAACGCATAGAAACTCGCACCCAAACTCATCTAACGATGTTTAAAGTCCTTCTGGAATGATTGCGGAAGCTTTGAATCGAAGTCTGGCAACTAAATTGCAATTTCACACTCTGTGGATTCCCGGCGGCTCCCTGGTGGGCGGAGAAGATGGCATTCCTTTGTTCTTCTGAGACACTAATTACAGATGATTGCTGACATTTTCCTGAGAATGGGATTGCCTCTCCTTTCTTCTACCTAATGTTTTGTTTGATTAATTGATCCTTCCCTTGAAGTGCCTTCTTTATTTTATATGACTGTTTTATTGTGGATTCTCTCAGGACTTTGATTTGGTAACATCTACAAATTTGTTTATTGGACTGCTTCTTCTTGCTCCGTTAATACCTCTCCAGCAGGTGCCATTTTACTGACACAGGAATAAACTTTTCACCATGGCTTCAAAAAAGCAACACCAACCTAAAATCACTTCGATGTTATCTGAAAAACCTGACACAGATGCAAGATTAACAGCTGTCGAAGAAACTCTTGCAACCTTGTTGAGAGAAATCAAGGAAATGAGGAAAGATCAAGTCAGTTCTAAATTAGAACTTTTGGAGGTACAGAAGAAATTAATGGAAAATTCACAAAAGACTGATGAGCTGGAGGTGGGGCTGGGTGGGGCAAAGGGGGAGCTTAAAAGTATTAATAATGAAATTAGTGATTTAACTGGTCATATGTCTAGGATGGATTTCGAAAGAATGTCATATTTTTTAAGATTTCAGAATGTTCCTGAGGACAGTGTAGAAAATTTACAAGATTTAATGAGCACAATTTTAGCAGATTACCTACACAGTCCTAAGGAAGAATTAAGGGGTGACATTGATTTGATTTATAGAATAAATTCAGCATATGCCAGGATAAATGAAGTGCCTAGAGAGATACATATTAAATTTGTTAGAAGGTCGACAAGGGAAAGGATATTGAGGGCGCAGAGAGACAACCCCCTAATTTATCAACAGAAAGAGATCACCATCTTGAAACAAGTCCCGAAGAAGATAAGAGAGATAAGAAGGAAGTATTCCTTCTTGTCCAAAAGATTATTTAAAAGGGAGGTCTGGTTTAAGTGGGTGATGCCGGAGGGAATGTTGGTGTTTTGGGAAGGGGGAAGAGTAAGAATTAAAACAATTGCAGAGGCGCAAGCCATTCTTGAAAAACATTCCTCAACCCTTGAAGATGACAATGGGGGAGCAGAGGTGGCCGCGGCTCCGCCCGCTGGGGGCCAGGGGGAAGAAGATGCAATTGCCAAGAGACTTAGATCTCAAAAATGACTTTATTTTAGTATAATACAATGTTGTTAGGATGTTTAAGCACGTTTGCTAGCACTGTTCTTTTATTATAACTTTATTTGCATCTCTGTCCACTTTGTAGTATGAATGTATAACTGAAATATCTATTTTGTGTATGAAGACTCAGATGGAGTCAATGACTTCGACGAGAAAGTTCTCAAAATGTCTTTTCACACCTTACCCTTACCTTTTGTATGTAAAATTTATAAAACCCAATAAAACTTTTTTCATTAAAAAAAAAAAAGATAACATTTTAGAGGCTTCCATGCCGGAGGTGGTGGTCCTCCCAAAACTTCATACATATACAATATTTTTAAAAGAAAACAAAGGGCAAGCATACATATATGTTACATTGTATAACTCATACATTCAATCATGTCAAAATACATGACAGTTGCCAAATGGCCAAATTTGATCATGTGACCATGAAGATACTGCAACTCTCATAAATGTGAAAAACAATAATAAATCATTTTTTCTTGATGGTCTTGTAAGCTCCCTAAAGATAAAGGTTCCCCTTGCACATATGTTCTAGTTGTCCCCAACTCAAGGGGTTGGTGCTCATCTCCGTTTTGAAGCTGAAGAGCCAGCAGTGCGTCTCCATGGTCATGTGGCTGGCATGACTAAATGGCGAAGGTGCATGGAATGCTGTTACCTTCCCACCAAGGGTGGTTCCGATTTTTCTACTTGCAATTTTAAATGCATTCGAACTGCTAAGTTGGCAGAAACTGGGACAAGTAACAGGAACTCACTCTGTTACATGGCACTAGGGATTCAAACCACCAAACTGCGAAAACTTTCTGATCAACAAGCTCAGCGTCTTAGCCACTGAGCCATCCCACCTCTTAATGTAAGCTCCCTAGTATGGCAATTATCTTTCAGCTGGGCTATTTCTATATTTGGGTCAAGCACACTTTTGAAAGAACATTAGATATGCCTATTGAACTGTGGCTCATTATTTCTTATTACAACTATAAAAACCATATTTTAAGTATCCGAGTTTGCCTTGTTGTTGTGATGTGATATATAGGGAAGCCATTCTTACATAAATTTGCTCAAGCTTCTGCTTTCAGTGCATGCTCTTAATTTTGCCATCACTGTTCCTAAGTTTGGTTTTCCAGTCATATTTAATCACATCAACTATCAACAGTAAAGTAATCATCAGTCAAGAAATATCCCATCACTATCATTTGACAGAGTAACAATGAAGGCATTGGAAAAGGCATTCAGATGTTACCATATATCTGTACCAAATCTGTATCAAAATTTGGATTTTGAAGAAACCGGATAGAAAAGTCTTGATATTTTTGAACTCTGCTTTAGAAAACACTCCTGAGAATATCATGGCCAGTCAAGATTTTTTCAACAAATAGAACCAATCAACTCAGAGTTCTCCCTTGAGGTGAATCCAACATCCTCTTAAAGACTTCCAGTGTTGGGGCATTCACAACTTCTGGTGGTAAATTGTTCCACTGATTAATTGTTCAAACTGTCAGGAAATATCTCCTTAGTTCTAAGTTGCTTCTCTCCTTGATTAGTTTCCACCAGAGGTGGGTTGCTACCAGTTTGTACCAGTTTGGACAAACCGGTAGTGGAAATTGTGACTGGGTTGCCGAACCAGTAGGGACAGCAGGCTTGCCACACCCCCAAACTGGTTCCCCGGTCACCACAGCATGTTTTTTTGACATTTGTAATGTTCTGCACATGCGCAGACCTATTTACAGGCAACTGGGCATGTGCGCGCACTGAACTGGCAGTAAAGCCAGCAGAAATCCACCCCTGGTTTCCACCCATTGCTTCTTGTTCTACCTCAGATGCTTTGGAGAATAGTTTGACTTCTGAATTGTCTGTTAAGATTTTGAATAGCTCAGCCGGAATACTGTCACCTCCACTAGCTTTGTTGTTGTTCAGACTTCCTAAGGACCATTTGACTTCACATTTCAGGATGTCTGGCTCGAGGTCAGTGACCACCCCATCTGGGTTATCAGGGATATTAAGCTCATTCTTGTAGAGTTTTGCCACCTCTTCTTAGTCTCTTCTGCCTCTGCTAGATCCATGCCATTTTGGTCCTTTATCATGTCCATCTTTGCATGAAATATTTTTTTCATATCTGTTAGGAGCATAATCCTAGTGTTGGATTGGCAATATATATAAGCCATGATTGCAAATGGTCTTTGTTACTTTAAATGTTATATGTTTGAATGTACTTAGCTGCTGTAATTAACTCAACAATAAGAGGAAGCCAGGAGAACACTCACACACACACTCTCACTCTCCTCGCTCTGACTGACTGACTGACTTTGCAGAACAAGGAAGAATCGTGGATTGCAACTGTAAGCAATTGTTTTTGAGTTAAGACTGTACTTGATTCAATACCTACTATCACTGCTTGTGAAGCAATAGTTTATTTTTCATCACAAGTAACCAATTTCATTGTAATTTTAGTACAATGACAATAAAGATTATTATAATAATATAATAAAGCTACTTGTTTTTACTATCAGTGTCTGAGACTCTATTAGCGTGTCTACTAGCAACATTTCTCTTGCTGCAAATTCCGTTGCACAACTCTCTCTCCTAAAGAGGATATCCCCAACAATATCTCCAATTTTCTTGAAGAGATCTCTGCTCCTCCCTATTCAATTGTTTTTGTGGTAAAATTAGGCATGTTTCATTTAATGATTTTATTACTCAGCATAGAA
Source organism: Rhabdophis nuchalis (assembly GCA_039707465.1). NCBI lineage: Eukaryota > Metazoa > Chordata > Lepidosauria > Squamata > Natricidae > Rhabdophis > Rhabdophis nuchalis. The sequence goes on along the minus strand of CM077643.1, from coordinate 58,011,974 downwards.
TTCTGGTCCCAATAGTAATTGTAAGTTGAGGACTCCATTGTTTCAGGGTATAATAACAGAATCTTAAAAGCCTGACAGTGTTTCCCCTCCCTCATCTTATATTCAAAAGAATCATGATGGGACAATCTTGAGATTATTTCTTACTTGTCTTTTCTTTCAGGACCATGACATTTTAGCCACTTTTGCATTTTTCTTCAAGGTTATCTCTGTACTCCTTTCTATATAGGGTTACCAGACATCTGGGAAAAGGAAAATGTGTCTTCCTTTTTGTCCTCATGTCCTCCAGCCAGCAGACATAGCCTTAACATCAAATGTTGTCTGGCTTCTCAAGTATATAATCACGAACAGCCTTTCCTTATGGCACAGTGCTTCTCTAATAAGTGCTAACCACAAGTTAATAAACTTAGCTTCCGTGACCTGACTTAATTGATTAATACTGCTCCCCTGCTTCGGCTGGGGCCTGCAATTGGCAAGACCTTCATCAGTTAGACTCTGAATGCTTTTGTCTATATCTTGGCTCTAGCATATTTTTGAGATGGAAAAATAATCTTTCTGAGAAAGTAATTTCACATACACGTAGGACTAAGAATTTGTTTCTCTTTTCTTAAAGTTTTTCACTATCATTTCTGTCAGAGATTCTAAGAAATTTGAAACAATTAGTCTGTTCTTCTTTCCCCCCATTTGTCTTCTTTTCCAACTGTTCATGTCCTCCTCTGTTCAGATATCTAGTAAGTCCACCTACACTTACCCAACACCCAAATTCAAATGTGCCATTTTGTCTATCCTGCTTCTTTATAGTCCAAATTTGGTTCTATAGAGCAGGGATCTCTAACCTTTGCAACTTTAAGTCTGAAGGACTTCAGCTCCCAGAATTCTCCAGCTGGCTGCAAAGTTGCAAAGGTTGGAGAACCCTGCTATAGAGTGTCATGGGCAACAGTATCTCCTATACAATTCTGACATTTGTATGTATACAAAGGCCTATGGAAGTATTGCCTCAATGGGGCACGGAGGGGGAAAACATCTAAAATCCCCAGGATGCAAAGTCTGTAGATGTTCTTCTTTGATGGGGTTATTATTATTATAATTAGCCACGATGGTAAAAAATGAGCCATTCTGAAAATTGCTTTCTACATTGCCTGATTGTTCCATCACACCCCAACTCTTCAATAGTAATCCATGTGGAACAAAGATATTTCATAGCAGTGAGTAGAGTTGGAGGAGGAGGCTGACATCCGGTTTCCAGTATGCTATAATTTGCTTGACAATAAAGCTGTTTGAGAATAGTATTACTAGAAGAAAAACAGTGGCATTCCATGATTAACATTACAATTACATTCACAAGCTGTTTTGCTCCCAATGTTTATTCAGGAGGCAAGTTCAATACAGCTGGGAATTTCATTGTTAACTGATGAGCAAAGCAGCCCGTGCAGTGGAATTAAAAAAAAAACCAGGTTCAAGAATTTCTTGAATATCTACTGACTGCAAATTAATATGGGAATGAAACACCTGCTAAATCTATATACATGGTGGGGATGTATAGAAAAGTAATGATGTTTAGACAGGACTGCATCGCTACTATTGCCGTTTCTCCCAGATGCAAAGTCTATGGAGGTTCCTACTCCATCAAAGATGGTCCTACTTTTGGCAAACTGACATAGCTCCCTAAGTAGGTTTTTAGTGCCACAAAAAGGCAGGGCATGTTCAGTTTTTTGTTTCCTGTTGCATATTTATCAGCTTCGACCTCTCAAGTAGATGACTAAAGTCTGTTACAGACAGCACTTTCTTTGAACTTGATTGGGAAAATTGAATCCAAATTTCCTTAGTTATAATTTTATCAAATTAAGCCAAATCTTTGTTATATTTATTTTAGTTTTTCCTATTTGTTTTCATGGCAGAGCGCTTTTTGTAGAAGACTCAAGAACTTGCCATTAATGTATAACTTCTATGTTTTTGTTCAAAATTGTATCTTTCTGAAAAATCATAATTTCTCAATTTTAGATGAATATGAAAAAGAGCTCCTATCCCAGTGATGGCTAACCTTTTTTGGCTCGCGTGCCAAAAGCATCTAAAACAGGGGGGGTCGTGCATGGGTGTGCCACACCCATAATGCTATGTGCGTAAGCATCTAAAACAGGGGGGGTCGTGCATGGGTGTGCCACACCCATAATGCTATGTGCTTTTGGCATGCTTTTTCACCCTCCCCAGGTTCCAGAGGCTTTCTAGGAGCCTGGGGTGGGTGAAAACAGCCTCCCCTCCCCACCTCAAGAGGCTTCAGGAATTTTCCTGAAGCCTCCAGAGGGCGAAAAATGGCCTCAAAAGAAGGCCTAAATCAGCTGGCCAGCACACACATGTGCGCTGGAGCTGACAGGGCAACACCTCGTATGCCCTAAGAAATGGTTCTGCGTGCCACTTGTGGCACCCGTGCCATAGGTTCGCCATCACTGTCCTATCCTATTAATAAAGTGACATCAAGGCAGTGTCAATGCTTAGTGACCAATTCTTTCTGAAACAATCTATCTTCACCTGGGTCATTTAGGTGTAGTCATTGCTCTTGTAAGTTTTATGAGTTCATTCAAGTTGCTTCTAATCATATTCTCATTCCTTTGTCTTTTCTCAGCAGTATGAATATCCCAATGGAGCTGAATCTTTGTCTAAAATATGACAGTTTGAGTCTGGTCAATCATGCCTCAAATGAAATGAAGTAATTGTTCTATAGGTCATAAAAACCAAACCAAGCCAAACCAAACCCCTAAAACCCACAAATAAAGCAATCAACGCCCTTTTTAAAATGCTTTTTCATTTCAGCTCAAACTCTATTGATTCAAGCTTTATTAATTACCAGCATTTGTATGCACATATTCATGCGACTCTAGATAATTTACAATGCACTGAATAATACAAAAAAGCAAATAAAATTCAACATTTAAATATAATTTTCTATTCAGAATATCCTATATAACAGGGCTGTCAAACTTGCGGCCTGCAGGCTGGATGCATCACGTGGTGGCCACATCCACATATGATTTAGCGAAAGGGGGAAAAAAGTCCTGATACATCACGTGACACTGACGTGACAACATGAGTTTGACACCCTGCTATAGAAGATAATTGCTTTAAGATGACAGTTCTGTGAAGGGCAAAACAGTGGCAGTGAATCTGATCCTAGAGATCATGCTGCTTTACAATGACGAGCTACTATTGAGAATGTCATTTCCTGGGTCTCACTGTTCTAGTCTCTTGTGGAATGGGCACCATATCATTTTTTCTCTTAGCCCATGTAAGGCAAGTTGATTTTACAGGGATTGAAAGTAAGAGGAGCCCAAGCTATATAGGTCTTTGTGGATAACCACCAGCACTTTGAATTAAACAGGGAAGTCTGCTGGAAACCAATGCAAAATAAGTGTTATTCTGTTGCACTAGCAGGCACTGATACGCAAGCAAGAAGTTATATATGGTGCCAGCTGCAACTTTTGATTTGCTCCATGTGAAACTGTGAACAGCAGTTTCAATGACCAATATTTTCCTTCCTTTTTCAAACTTAATGAAGTAGGAAATAATATCTCTGTACATTTATATATGTTGCCCAAATATCCAATACAGTGTGAAAACTACATTTATTATGTCATGTTATGTAATTGGAAATGGTGAAATTTAAGTACTCTTTCTAGCTCTGTATTTCTTGATTTCAAGGCCCATTCCCTCCTGCTGAGTTGAACTGTTTTCTACCCATGCTTGAGTCAACAGGAAGCTCTATCAATATCAAATAGTCGTCTCCCTTGCTGATCTCCGTCCTGTCTCTGGTGTCTCCATTTCAAAACAGACTCTTTTCCATAAGTAAACGGTAATAAAGTCAAAAAAGCTTTATTCAGATTGAAGATGCTCTTGGATATGGCCTTGACAAAAGGAGGGCAGTACTATAATGTGGATACAGCTGAGGACTCACAGACCAGGAATACGATGGTGATAACATCATAGCTGCATGGTATAAAAACAATGTTATCTGGGCATTGTGGGTTTGTGAGAGTGTATACTGTAGATCAGGGGTCTCCAACCTTTGCAACTTTAAGTCTGAAGGACTTCAGCTCCCAGACTTCTCCAGTCAGCTTTGCTGCAAAGTTGCAAAGGTTGGAGACCCCTGCTGTAGATGACAACTTTATAGGCCACTCAAGTTCAAATGATTTTGAATGGCTTCACAAAATTAGAAACACTGCAATATATGTGAGACAGTACAAAATACCACACGTAACTGGTATGTGTTTAGGAGGAATCACAAAAAAATCCAACAGGTTTTTGCAACACCAAAATAAATCAATAGCTAGTGCCTGGGAAAACAAGCAGGTTTTTAAAGTTTGGCAGACGTATTGGAGACTCTGCAAATCTTTGCAGAGTGGAAAATACTATTCCAAAGGGCAGATGCAATAACAGAGAAAGACCACATCTTGGGTCCAACTAAATAGCACTGTTTAATTGACAGCACCCAAAACAAGCTAACTATTGGACTGAATAGGATGGAATGACAGACAATCTTCAACTAGCTAGACTGCATGATGGTATAGGACTTTTTAAATAACAGCAAGCAACATGAATTGCATCTGGAAACCAATCGACAACCAATGAACCTCAGATTGTAGGGGTGTTATAAGGATCTAGAGAAGCTTGCCCATCAATGTTCATAAAGCTACATTCTGGACCAGCTGTAATTTCCAGGGGAGCTATATATAGGGTGCCTCATAGGATTCATTCCTCTCCACCCAGGATTGGACAGAACTGCTATTTGAAGAGACATTGCACTGATTGTCTCTCTTGTAGGAAATTGGAGAAGTGGGGATCTGCAGATTCATGAGTTGTAGAAGGCTGTGTACACACAAGTGGTAGCCAGAGGTTGGCTAAAAGTATGTAACTTTATCACTTGTTAGTGAACAGATGGCTGATATAGACTAAACAAGATATCTAAGTAGGGAGCATCTTCTAATGTATCTTGGATATTGACATCTGTTCTGTATATAATTTCAGTATATTCCTTCATTTTTCTTTGATCATCTTTGGATTAGCTACTGTTTGCCCATTAGTGTCCTTTAGCATATCATCAATTCAAGGTAAGCACCTTCTGAGTTTGGAAGGAAACTTTTGTTGCCTGTTCCCATCTTTGATATCTTTACAGGTATCATTTTAATTGTGCTTCTTGTCTGTTCTCACTGACATTTTATTAAACTTCATTTTGAGATTTTAGTCTTTCTTGGCTTTGGCTTCTCTTCTTAGCAATTTCCATGGTTCATTCTGACATCCAGTTTTGCTTTCTGAACTTTTGCAGTCTCTTTGCATATATATCCTTAATTATCTCGTTAACTTCATTCTTCAGTTCCTCTGGTTCTCCATCAGTGGGATTTAGGACAAATCTTCAGGATACTTCAATACAAATAGTTTGTAGTGCAATGGTGTTTAATTGTCCTTTTTTTTTTTTTAGAAGAAAAACAAATCACTCTTGGCAAAGTATTCAATAAGACGGAAATAAATAAGAAATGGAAGCATCACTAATTGGACACCAGCGTATTGAGCATTTAATGGCACTTTGAGTTACGGCCCCACCAAGAAATACTCATCAGGACATGTGAGAAATTGTGTTATAAATTATAATTACAGAAATGGCAACCATGAAATTAATGGGACTTCTGTTTTTTATACTACAGGAATATCATATCTGTAGGACAAGGGTGGATTGCTGCCAGCGTTACTTCCAGTGAGCAACCCGTGCACAACGCATGCGCTGTTCAATGTAAATTGTTCTTCCAGCATGCAGAGAACAATTTACAGTGAATTTCACATGTGCAGTCACTAAAATCCAAAATGGCGGCAGCCAAGTGATAGTGAGGGAACTGGTTTGGGGGCTTGGCAGGCTTGGGTTGCTGCCGGTTCTGTGACCCAGGCCTGAATTCTACTACCGGTTCAGCCGAACCAGGCCAAACTTGCAGTAATTGACCTCTGCTGTAGGAGAAGAAGAGTCAGAGCCTAGGGCTGGAGTTAAGAGAGGAATCAGCCTGAAGTCATTATGTACCCACAAGCAATCCAAGGCCAATCCTGAATTCTATTAATTGTTATCTAGCACCAATTTAATGCTGACCATTACTTGACTAATGTATCTTGTGTATAGGCTTGAGCAACAAAACTTAAATGGAACTTAATGTGTAATCCTGATTCTTTGCACCTTACAATATCAGATTAACATTTTGTACTTATTGCTAAAATATATTTGCATAATTTTCATATCTCTATGGACTTTTATTTTTTTCCTACAGAAGCAAAGAAATCCCTAGGGACAAAACTAACCTGCTGAAGCTATCCAGGTGACACCTATCATTTTTCCAAAATTTTAAACAAATAATTAAATAAATTCAGAATATTTACATTCATGGCCATTTAAAATACCATTGCAATTTCAAAGTTTATACCACACTTTAGTTTGTATTTCTTGACCAATAGATATCTTTTGAGTATATCCACAAGACCCATTGTCAGTGCATTGTATTCTGAATTAGTTCACATTATAATATCCTTCCAATAAATAAATACTTTCATTTCCATGTGCATGGAATTTTCTACTTAATTTAGCTATACAAGATGGTGGTGGCGGCAGTGGATAGAACGTAGCATGGCAGCCTAATTCTGCTGACTGCCAACAGTTTGACAGTTTGAGTCTCACCAGCTCAAGGTTGACCCAGCTTGCTATCCTTATGAGGTTGGTTAAGATGAGGATCCAGATTGTTGGGGGCAAAATGCTGACTCTGTAAACTGTTTAGAGAGCAAGTAGCTCTAAGGTAAAAGATAAAGGTTCCCCTCACACATAAGTGCTAGTCGTTCCTGACTCTAGGGAGAAGTGCTCATCTCCGTTTCAAAGTTGAAGAGCCAGCACTGTCCAAAGACATCTCTGTGGTCTTGCGACTTGCATGACTAAACACCGAAGGCACATGGAATGCTATTAGCTTCCTACCAAAGGTGGTTCCTATTTTTCTACTTGCTTTTTTACATGCTTTTGAACTGCTAGATTGGGACAAGTAACGGGTGCTCACTCCGTTATGCGGCACTAGGGATTCAAACCACTGAACTGCTGACCTTTTTAATCAACAAACTCAGCATCTTAGCCACTGAGCCACCAGGTCCCTTGTAAAGCACTATGAAGAGGTATATGTCAGTGTTCCAAATATCATGCAGAATTAAATCAGAGCCCAAGGAAGAGCTATCTTTAAAGTTCCAATTTAATAAGACAGACATGTTGGTAACAAACTGTGGAAATCCCGAATCTGAAAGCTTCCTGGGATTTCCACCCAGTTTAAAGTTCATGATCTTGTCCCCACACCCATAAATCCATCACATGGTCCAATCTTCTTCGGCCACGCTGGTATTTCCACCCATCTAGTTCCGGACACATGCAGAGGTGCGGAGACAAAAGATGACCTGGGGCTTCTAGAAAGGAATGACAACAACACATTCCACAATTCTACTCCTTTCTAATCCCCCTCCCAATTACTACACTAATGAAACAGCATAGTGAAATAATAGAGTGTGTGGCAGACCAAAGATCCTAGAAGGAATATAACTGCAGGCCTGACAGTATATAAATCTTAAGTGCTATTGCTATATTGCTATTGCTACCTTTCCGACACTTGATGGCAAAGAACATTGTAAATAATGTAAATGAATTCTCTGCTGGCTGCCTGGTGATATTACTATAAAACTTTTCTGAATGTATAAGTGTAGTGAGTTTGGGGAATGAAAGGATATTGGTTGTAAAAAATGCATATAGAAAGTCTAGGCGGATATAGCCCCTATGGGAGGGCCTGATGCTAGTCTGCAGATGAGTTATCTGATCTGTGTTCAAATGGTAGTAGAACATTGTAGCTAAGCAGAGGAGCTGGAAAGCAAAGGGATGATGAGAATTTCTCTAAAGGAGGAAGACTTCTATGGATTGCAGAAGTGCTGCAGAAGATTGCTATTATAAAATGTCAGTAATGTGCATTTTGGAGACAAAAGGCTAGGGCAGTGATGGCTAACCTTTTTTGGCTCGCGTGCCAAAAGCAGGGGGAGCTCAGGGGGTTGCACGTGGGCATGCCACATCCATAATGCTATGTTCGTGACCCCCTGCTTTTGGCACGCTTTTTTTCGGCCTCCCCAAGCTCCAGAGGCTTTCTAGGAGCCTAGGGAGGGTGAAAACAGCCTCCCCCCCACCTCCAGAGGCCTCAGGAGCTTCCCTGAAGCCACCAGAGGGCAAAAAACGGCCTCAAAAGAAGGCCTAAATCAGCTGACCAGCACACACATGCGCACTGGAGCTGATAGGGCAACGCCTCGCGTGCCCTAAGAAATGGCTCCACGTGCCACCTGTGGCACCCGTGCCATAGGTTCACCATCACTGGGCTAGGGAATAGAGGGAGAATTAAACAACATTTAGGTAAGGCTTACTTCGTGTATAACTGTACATTCTGTTTGATAAACATTATCAATTACATCTGAAATGACTGGATTTAATTGTGGAATTAAAATAATGTGTGATGTATTGTTTGCATCAATGCATAATAGCTGGAAACTCTAGGATAGCTTAATGGGACCAGAACCAGTGTTTTCACATTACAAGGAGGAAAATTCAGGCTAGACAGCAGGAAGAACTCCCGGGTTTTACAAACTGCCAGCTTGTGGAACAAACTGTGCGTGAAACAGTGAGTTCTCTTCTGCTTGAAGTCTTCAAAAAAGGCTACACGACCTTCCACAATTTGTATGTGTGTGTTTGTGGGGGATCCTGTCACTTTTTGACTTCTGGTGACTGTCTGGACCAGTCCCTGTAGTTTTCTTGGCAAGGTTTTTCAAAAGTGGTATGCCATTGCTTGCTTCCTAGGGTTGAGAGAGAGAGTGTGACTGGTTCAAAGTCACCCAGAGGAATGTGTACCTAAAATAGGGCTAGGACTCATGGTCACCCAGTTTAATCACTAGACCAGATTGACTCTGGTGGATTCTGCACTAAACAGGTGTTAGACTAGAAACAATAATCTCCGAGATGCCTTCCAGTTCTATGATTTGATAAACAAGCAGTAAGTAATCTTAATAGCACTGAGGGATTGGCTAAATTAGGGAAAGTGGTACAAAAAGCAGGAGGACATTGAAAATATTTCTGGCATGAAGAATAATTATATAGTTTAGCAATTTAGGAACTAATGTAACCCTATCAAAGATTAATTTGGATATATCACTATCTCTCAAGTCCAGATTTCCATTCATTAAATTAAAAGAGGAGTGACAATCAATTAGAATAGATCCATGGAAGATTTTTTAAAAATGTATGATTACTGCTGTGAGACTGTTATATGCACCAAAATGGAAAGATCCTGAAATGCCGACAATGGGTAATGCTTAATAAAGGTGATAGAACTAGCAGAAATTGCAAAATTAACTTGTTTGATTAGCAAACGATCAACAACTAAATACAAATATTTGAGACTGGAAGCCACTTATAGGTTTTTGGCTGAAAAAGAGAAAAAAATGTGGTGATTATGAGCCGTAAAATTAGAAAGAGTAGTTTGTGGAAAGAAGAAAATTATGTTGTAACCTTAAAGATAGGGAATAAAATATCCTTTCCTTTCCTCTATTTTTTTCTTATTTATTCACTAATTCTCATTTTTTTTGTTTTTTTTTAAATATTTGTATAGCTTTTATCTTGTATACAGGGTTTCCTGCCTAGGCAGGGGGTTGGACTAGAAGACCTCCAAGCCTCCTTCCAACTCTGCTATTGTATTGTATTGTATTATTGTTTTAACTCAACATGGCAAACAGAGAAAGCATTTCATCCTCCTCCTATTTCCCTCCACAACAACCCTGCGAGGTGAGTTAGGCTGAGAGAGAGTGACTGACCCAAAGTCACCAGTCAGCTTTCATGCCTAAGGCAGGCCTAGAACTCATGGCCTTCTGATTTCTAGCCTAGTGCTTTAAAATCAATTAAGGAAGATTAAGGAAGTGTTTTAAGTGTTTTAAAAAAATCAAAATCTGTCAGGAAAACCCTGACATACAAAAGTGCTTTTTTCAGGAGGCAACTGGACTTTCTTGTTTTTTTTTTCTTTTGAAGACATTTTACTTCTCATCCAAGAAGTGTCTTCAGTTCTGACAGGATAGCGGAGAATTTTTTTCTTGAAAAAGTCTGCATAGTAGAAAGTTTCGTTATCCAATAATTAAGCAATTTGCATTAACATAAAAAGGGCCTTACACACTTTAACAGTTGTGTAAATTAGTGAAAAAAGTTTATAAAAGTTCCATGTGCTAAGAGTAGCAATTACAGGTAGTCTTTGACTTATGGCAGTTTATGTAGTGACTGTTCAAAGTTACAACGGCACTGAGAAAAGTGACATGACCATTTTCTCAAACTTACGACTGTTGCAGCCTCCCCATGGGCAAATGATCAAAATTCAGATGCTTTGCAACTGACTCATATTAATGACTTTTTGCAATGTGCTGGGATCATGTGATCGCCTTTTGTAACCTTCTGACAAGCAAAGTCAAGCAAAGCCACATTCACTTAATAGTCGTGTGTTCTAACCCCCCCTTTCTCCGACTAACCCAAGACTGGCTGCCTGCCACTAACTCTCTTGGCTGCTTGCCTGAATGACTCTGAACAGATACGAAGCTTCCTAACTTGACTAGACACGAACCTGAAAATCAACACGAATAAACACGAATCTAGAAATCCAACATTGTTCTCTGCAAGGACTTCCTTAGCAAAGACTTCCTTTTAAACCCTCTTGGGAGGGGCCAGTCATTAGGCAGCTGGGACTAATTCAACTCCTTTGACTTCGCGTCTGATGCAATTGAAGCCTTCTTTTTTCAGCCCTTCTCAATCTAGCATCAGGGACAAACTGGCCTTGATCCTCCCCACTACTCCAAGACCCAGGTGCCTCCTGATGACCAGCCTGGCTCTCTGCTCTCTCAAGGTTGCCCTCCTCCTCCAGAGCAGACTCATAGAGGAGTCCATCAGCAGCTCATCCTGAGCCAGCTGGGCCACAACAGTCGTGTTACTAACGTAACAACTGCAATGATTCACCTAACTCCTGTGGCAAGGAAGATCGTAAAATGGGGCAAAACTCACTAAACAAATGTTTCACTTAGCAACAGAAATTTTGGGCTCAAATGTAGTTGTAAATTGAGGACTATCTGCTCTGTGTTGATTTTTAAATTTGGAAGGAACCCCCCCCCCCCCTGGACAGAATTACAGTGCTCGTAATGCAGAGGGTAAAACTGGCTGATTTTAATTGATTAACAGATCTCTAATGTGGGGGATTTGGGAGCCGTCTCTGGAAGGCAGAAGTGAAATGGCTGCATTGCTTCACTTTGTATTGCTCTGTGCGTCATTCCAGTGATAAACTGGACATGCTGAAAAGAACTCAGTCAGTGATATATGCTAGGTTGTCTGGCAGGTTTGCTTAAAGTTTCACAGATCAATGCAGCTTTTTTTTAACTGCGTCATAACTTGAAAGTACCTCATTGGCACTTGAAAAGTAAATCTTGTTAGGGTATATCTTCTTCGACTAATGTCTGCGGCTACACATGAGTGGCAGAATTAATTTAACATCATGTCATATAAAATTCTTCAGACAGCACTGTATTTTTGAAAAGTCAGATATTTGTTAAATGTTGTTATATTGAATCCTCCCAGCTTCTCATCTTTTTAACTACAGAGATATGTGTGTGTAACCAAGCAAGTATGCAACATGAATTTTTCTACTGGTAGCCTCATCCTGAATGGTTTCTACATCTATGCATGTGAAGGGAGAAGGAAACAGAATCATAAGATTGGAAGGGACCTTGGAGGTCATCTAGTCCAATTCCCTCCTCAAGGCAAAAACCATGTGCCATCCTAATCAAATGGTTATCCTGTCTCTTTTTGAAAACCTCCAGGGATAGAGCACCCATAACACTGGGAAGCAAGGTGTTTTATTTAATAATAATAATAATAATAATAATACAATAGCAGTGTTGGAAGGGATCTTGGAGGTCATCTAGTCCAACTCCCTGCCTAGGCAGGAAGCCCTATACCAGGGGTCTGCAAAGTTGGCTCTTTTAAGACTGGTGGACTTCAACTCCCAGAATTCCCCAGCCAGCATGGCTGGCTGGGGAATTCTGGGAGTTGAAGTCCACCAGTCTTAAAAGAGCCAACTTTGCAGACCCCTGCCCTATACCACTTCAGACAAATGGCTATCCAACATCTTCTTGAAGACTTGCATTGTTGGAGCATTCACAACTTCTGGAGGCCAGCTGTTCCACTGGTTAATTGTTCTAACTGTCAGGAAATTTCTCCTCAGTTCTAAGTTATAAATAAATAAATAAATAAATAAATAAATAAATAAATAAATAAATAAATAAATAAATAAATAAATAAATAAATAAATAAATTTAATTTAATTTAATTTAATTTAATTATTTAATTTAATTTAATTTAATTTAATTTAATTTAATTTAATTTAATTTAATTTAATTTAATTTAATTTAATTTAATTTAATTTAATTTAATTTGTAAACCGCTCTCTCTCCCCGAAGGGACTCGAGGCGGTGCACAGGAAATTAAAAATACATATACAAACAACAAACATTATAATACAATTTAAAACGAATTAAACCTAAACCCTGCGCTAAAATCCCAAACTAGCTAAAACTAATGCCCCTAAAAATCCCTAATAAAATAGTTTGAAATATTCAGCTAGAGGTAATGGGTCAATTAACCCAAGCCAGCCAGGCAGAAGAAGTGAGTTTTTAGTTTTTGACGGAAGGAGCGGAGGTCCGTAGTTGTTCTAATTTCGGGGGGAAGGTCGTTCCAGAGGGTTGGGCCCGCCACAGAGAAGGCCCTTCCCCTGGGCGTTGCCCGCTGGCATAGCCTAGTGGACGGCACCCAGAGAAGTCCCTCTCTGTGCGAGCGAATCGGCCGAAGGGATGTATGGGGCAGGATGCTTCTCTCCTTGATTAGTTTCCACCCATTGCTTCTTGTTCTGCCCTCAGGTGCTTTGGAGAATAGTTTGACTCCCTCTTCCACTGATTTGACACCCTCTTCCACTGTTCCACTGATTAATTGTTTCCTTGTCAGTAAATTACTCTTTACTTCTAAGTTGGATCTCTTTTTAACAAGCTTCCACCCATTACTTCTTGTCCTGCCCTCTGGTGCTTTGGAAAATAAGTCAGTCCCCTCTTCTCTATAAGCCCCTGAAATGCTAGAAGGCAGCAGTCATGTCCCCAATCCTTGTCTTTGATAGGCTAGACCAGGGGCGTCAAACTCACGTCATCATGGCAGCATCACATGATGTATTGGGACTCCCCCCCCCCTTTGCTAAACTGGGCGTGGGCATGGCCAGTACATGACACATCTGGCCCACGGGCTGAGAGTTTGACAGCCCTGGCCTAGACATACCTCGGTCCCTCAATTTTTCATACAATTGACAACCTTGCATGCAAATGTGTAAAGCCATCTGGCTGGAGCCCCTTTGAATTTGATGCACTTGGGGAAAAAGTTGTCCCACTGATGAGTCTCTTGTAGCACACACACACACACACACACACACACACACGGAATATGTTGATGCTACTTTAAGGGGTGTGACAGATATGCAGTGGGTCTCCAACAAGGCAATACATGTGACTAAAAAATACTTAGTTCAAAGTTACGAATACTTTGCACTTTCTAATATTTTCCACCAGGATCCCCGGTGGCATTATTATTATTATTATTATTATTATTATTATTATTATTATTATTATTATTATTATTATTATTATTATTATTATTATTATTATTATTATTATTCACATTTGTAACCCGCACCCATCTCACTACAAGGGACTCGGGGCAGCGATGGTTACAATGGTTACAATGCAGTGTTGCAGGCTAACTCTGCCCATAGCCTGGAGTTTGATCCTGACAGGCTCTGTAAAAAAGATGTTGAGAATATAGAAAAAGTACAGAGAAGAGCAACAAAGATGATTAGGGAACTGGAGGCTAATACATATAAAAACAGTCACAGGAAATGGATATGCCTAGTTTAATGAAAAGAAGGACTACGGATGACATGATAGCAATTTTCCAATATCTAAAGGCAGCCACAAAGAAGAAGGGAGGGGGGGTTGTCAACCTATTCTCCAAAACACCTAAAGGCAGGACAGGAAGCAATGAATGGAAACTTATCAAGGAGAGAAGCAACCTAAGGAGAAATTTCCTGACAGAACAATTAATCAGTGGAATGACTTGCCTCCAGAAGTTGTGGGTGCTCTAACAGTGGAGGTTTTTAAGAAGAGATTGAACAACCACTTGTCTGAAATGGTATAGGGTTTCTTAACTAAGTAGAGAGTTGAACTAGAAGACCACCAAGGTCCCTTCCAACTCTCTAACTCTGTTATTCCAAGCTCAAGGTTCACTCAATCCATCCTTCCATGGTTCTATTCTTCCAAGGTTGGTAAAATGAGGACCTCAGACTGTTGGGGGCAATATGCTGACATTGTAAACCACTCAGAGAATGTTGTAAAGCACTGTGGAGCAGTATATAAATCTAAGTGCTATTGCTAATACTTACTTATAGCACATACATAGGGATAGAAAGAGAATGAGTGAATGGTGGTTTGTTAGTATACCCAGTCTCAGTGAATAACAGTAACTTATTGGACTTATATGTTGTCCCACTGTCCCTGACTTAGGGCAACTTATGACAATCAAATAGAAATGCTATTATTGACTTATAGGTTGCCTCACCATCCTTGACTCAGGGTAGCTTGGAGAAATTATATTTGCCAAATGATGAATTAAGAGAATGTTTTGAAAACATCAGTGTTTCTATTGTTAAGGGAAAGTTCAAATAAGTTGGTGACTTAGGGCAGGTGTCTCCAACCTTTGCAACTTTAAGTCTGAAGGACTTCAGCGCCCTGAAGGATTTGGCTGGAGAATTCTGGGAGCTGAAGTCCTTCAGACTTAAAGTTGCAAAGGTTGGAGACCCCTGACTTAGGGGACAAAGGAATACTCCCTCAATAGTTGATTGGCACTTTTCTGGTTGTGGCTTTATTATTGATATTTGTAGGACAGTTTTGATATTCTTTTGTGAAACTCTTTGAGCAAAATAGTGGTATAGAAATAGCAGCAACTACAAGCTATGTATGGCATAGCACCAGACTTCAACAGGGATTGTCTTGCCAGAACTGAATCTACCCATCTGGCAAGAACATCTCAATCAGGTTGCAGTATATAATATGCAGGCGATATTCAGCTTCACAGGAAAGTGGGGGCAATTGGCTTACCAGCCAAAGCTGGTGCAAAAAAATAAAACTGAAAGATCCTCCTTCTAGTAGCTCTTTTTGCCAAACAGCAATTTTGCAACAGCTCTACGTCTGTTCCTTTAGGGACCTGGGAGCTCTTTCGAAGCTCTTGAAATGTCTGAAATTCATGGCTGGCTGAATTTATAGCTGAAGTACCAAGATTTCTTACTCCATTTCTATTTCTCCTTTCATTTTTAAATATTCCTTTGGAGGGTTGTAAACTGAGTAATATCTGTGCTCCAAAACTGGCAAGAAATGCAGAAAATATAAAGTTGGCTTGTTTTAATTTGAGGGGGAGAGGGGAGAACCACCAAGCACTATCAAGGGAAGCATGTGTTTTCCATTTAGTTAATGAAAATTTTGCATTCTACTTAATTGAAACTCATCATTTAAAGCAATTTTTAAAGTACCTGTGGATAAATGTTCTAGCACCCTGTTAATATATTCAGGTAAAAAAAAGCAAATAACTTGTAGTATGGAAAGATGTAGGACTGCATGATACTTTTATGTTTGGTGTATATTTCACGGCTGAGCTGGTAGTTTACATATTAAAGTAGAACCAAGGAAATCCAGGTTCAATACCACAATGAGATATACTTATTAGTGGCTTTGGGCCAGTTTTTATCTGCCTGTATCTCACTAGGATATTATTGTGAAAAGCAATTATGGAAGGACTATTTTGTTCACTGCCTGAAGTAGAAGTAAATGGGCCTGAATGTAATTAGAATGTTTTCAGATTTTAAGGAATATGTTTCTTGAATAGAATAGAATAACAGAGGTGGAAGGGACCTTGGAGGTCTTCTAGTCCAAACCCCTGCTTAAGCAGGAAACCTTACACCACTTCAGACAAATGGTTATACAATCTCTTCTTAAAACCTTCCAGTGTTGGAGCATTTACATCTTCTGGAGAAAAAATGGTCCACTGATTAATTGTTCTAAGTCCCAGGACTTCTAACTTCTCCTAGGTTGCTTCTTTCCTTGATCAGTTTCCATCCATTGTTTCTTGTCCTGCCTTCTGGTACTTTGGAAAATAAATTGATCCCCTCCTCTTTGAGGCAGCCTCTCAAATACTGGAATACTGCTAGTCCTAGACGTATGTTGTTAGCGCGTTGCACTGAATTTTCTTGGGTGAATATTTCCATTTTAAAACAACTGTGAAGTTTCTATTTCCAGGGAGCATAAATGCGATATCCACAAGCAAAGAGTCCTGGAAGATATTCTGCAACAATGGCTCTCAGAAATAGTTTTGAGGTCTTCACAGAAGAATTGGAATCTGGATCTGGTCCTTCATGAATAAAGAAATAAATATATTTCTGAATAGGAGATAGGGCAGTGAATCCTAGAAGACCAGAGCAGAGACAGATGTACCTTGTAATAAGGCAAAGACTTGTGGCATTTATCAACTCAGTATTGAATCTTCATGACCACTGCTGTTAGATTTTCTCTATGACAGTCCTTTACCTCAGGGGTTTCAAACTCGCATTATCACAGCGTTGTCATTACGTGACATATCATGACTTTTTTCCTCTTTGCTAAACCAAGGATGGGTGTGGCAGCATGACGCATCTCCCCCACAGGCTGTGAGTTTGACAGCCCTGCTTTACCTGATCCTTCAGGTCTTCCAACAGTGCTCTCATTGCCCCTGTAACCAAGTCCATCCTCCTCATTGCTGGTCATCCTCTCCTTCTCTTCCCTTCAGCCTTTCTCAACATTAGTTTCTTCTATAGAGAGCTAAATTCTCACATAATATCTAGAAT
The DNA here is from genome assembly GCA_039707465.1 of Rhabdophis nuchalis. NCBI lineage: Eukaryota > Metazoa > Chordata > Lepidosauria > Squamata > Natricidae > Rhabdophis > Rhabdophis nuchalis. The sequence continues at coordinate 57,994,902 of CM077643.1, read as the reverse complement.
AGAATAGAATAACAGAGTTGGAAGGGACCTTGGAGGTCTTCTAGTCCAACCCCCTGCTTAGGCAGGAAACCCTACACCACTTCAGACAAATGGTTATTCAACATCTTCTTAAAAACGTCCAGTATCGGAGCATTCACAACTTCTACAAAGTAAGGTAATTTGAACCTGGCCATTTATGCTACCCAGTAAGAATTCTGGGTTGTGTTCATTTTGTTTCCTTGGCTGTTCAAGATATTCTCCAAAACCAGATTTCAAAAACACTGATCCATTTTGTATTCTGTTTTCCACCCCCCCAAACTTACAGTACTAGTCCGCAATAGGTAAAAACAAATTAGTGTTGAATGGATTTGTTGGCTCATGAAATGTAGTGCTTGACATGAATACAAATTAGGGATGTGGCAAAGCAGCTGTCCAGATTGAACATGCTCACTAACTGATATTCTTTTCTTCGGATTTGCAATCTTCTGGGATATCAGAGCTCACAAAATGATAGCTTTGCTCTTCAATATGACCTGTCTCATTCTCAGCATGACCTACTTCACTTCTTATTTAGTTGGAAGTGGCAGTATGGTTTTAAAACAAAATGTCCAAGACTAAATTTGCAAGAATTAACACAAAAGCATCCAAACAAGAAGAGTTGTGAAGCTGGGTAGGAGCAAAACAAAGATAAGAGAAAGAAAGGAGGATAATATTTTATAATTTAAAGTTGTATATATGTATGATCATTAGATCCAGAATTCAAAGCAACTATTTGCATCATTGCAAACCACCTCCATATTATTTTCAGAAAAAATACATAGGATATCTAATTCATCTGAAAGGAGATATTTTATATAATATATACTGTATTATAAAGAAATCATTTTCTTATGTTTACACATGATGTTAGAAGTTTTAGAGATACTGTAGAATGTTGTTTGGCTTGTATTTTAAGGCAAAAATATGGGAAATTTCTATGTGCAACTTTCTTAATAAAGTTACATACTGGAACAGACTTATCACTTGTGCATTACTTTGAAATGTGTTATACAGTTCTTAGTTGAAAGATATGTAAAAATATACATTTTTTTTTTATTTTGGGAATTTGGGATACAACAGATTTACAACAAAACATATACAGGCCTATCAAGTAAAATTGGGAAAACTCTAGCACTGAATGAGCGAGTCAGTTTGATGTAGTGATTAAGGTCTCAGGCTAGAAACTAGGAGCCTGTGAGTTCTAGTCCCACCTTAGTTATAATACAATACAATACAATAGCAGAGTTGGAAGGAACCTTGTAGGTCTTCTAGTCCAACCCCCTGCGTGGGCAGGAACCTTAAACCATTTCAGACAAATGGCTATCTAACATCTTTTTAAAGACTTCCAGGGTTGGGGCATTCACAACTTCTGGAGGCAAGCTGTTCCAGAGGTTAATTGTTCTAACTGTCAGGAAATTTCTCCTTAGTTCTAAGTTGCTTCTCTCCTTGATTAGTTTCCACCCATTGCTTCTTGTCCTGCCCCCAGGTGCCTTGGAGAATAGTTTGACTCCCTCTTCTTTGTGGCACCCTCTGAGATATCGGAACACTGCTATCATGTCTCCCCTGGTCCTTCTCTTCATCAAACTAGACATACCCAGCTCCTGCAACCATTCTTCATGTTTTAGCCTCCAGTCCCCTAATCATCTTGGTTGCTCTTCTCTGCACTCTTTCCAGAGTCTCCACGTCTTTTCTACATTGTGGCGACCAAAACTGTATGCAGTATTCCAAGTGTGGCCTTACCAAGGCACTATACAGTGGCATTAACACTTCACGTGATCTAGATTCTATCCCTCTGTTTATGCAGCCTAGAACTGTGTTGGCTTTTTTGGCAGCTGCTGCACACTGCTGGCTCATATTTAAATGGTTGTCCACTAGGATTCCTAGATCCCTCTCACAGTTGCTACTATTGAGCAAGGTACCACCTATACTGTACCTGTGCATTTTGTTTTTCTTGCCTAAATATGAAGCCAGCTGGTTAACCTTGGGCCAGTCACTTTTTCTCAGCCCTAGGAAGGAAGCAATGGCAAACCACTTCTGCAAAATGTTGCCAAGAAAAATGCAGGAACTTGTCCAGGCAGTTTCCAAGAATCAGATACGATTGAACAGAAGGGGGGGGGGGGGGGGAACAGTACTGAATGAATACAAAAATAGGAAACAAACACTTTTACAGTTACTCCTTGCACTATCCAAAGTGTGATTTTGAGAGCAGCATTCCTATCAGATGAATGAGTGGCAATAAAATGGTGTGCTATTAATTGCTGTGGGTGGTGAAGTTTAATTTTTATTACTGCATGCTGTTGAAAACAGCAGGATCAAAAATTAGTTTAAAGTTTAATGATTCTAAATAAAATGTTCCAAGAGGTGCTATAAAAATGGTTTTAGATACAGAGGAGATGAAAGAGTCATTGAATCTTGCCTCTGCAATAAAACAGGGCAACCAGATACAACCTGTTCTGACCCCCCTTTTCTCCAACTAATACAAGACTGGCTGCTTGCCACTGACTCTCTTGGCTGCTTGCCTGAATGATTCTGAACAGATACGAAGCTTCCTAACTCGACTAAGCACGAACCTGAAAATCCACACGAATAAACACGAACCTAGAAATCCAACGTTGTTCTCTGCAAGGACTTTCTTAGCAAAGACTTCCTTTTAAATCCTCTTGGGAGGGACAAGTCATTAGGCAGCTGGGACTAATTCAAATCCTACAAGTATGCTTCTGATGCAATTGAAGCCTCCTTTTTTCAGCCCTTCTCAATCTAGCATCAGGGACAAACTGGCCTTGATCCTCCCCACTACTCCAAGACCCAGGTGCCTCCTGATGACCAGCCGGGCTCTCTGCTCTCTCAAGGTCGCCCTCCTCCTCCAGAGCAGACTCATAGGTCTCCTCACTAGAGGAGTCCATCAGCAACTCATCCGGAGCCGGCTGGGCCACAACACAACCTATATGTATCAAACGTTTGTGTTTTGCAAAGAGCTTAGAGTGCCTGCCGATAGAAGGAAGTAGATATCTTTGTAACTGTTGATTGTGTCTTTTTGGAGGGATGGGGAGAAATTTTGTAGGCGGAATGAAAATACTCAGAAAAAGTTTGTAGATGTCCATCTACCTAACAAATTATCTGGGTTTCAAGGCAGAGCTGTAGGCTTTCATCCAGGATTGATTTGATCTGAGTTTGGAATTGAGACAGAATTTGTCTGATTAATATTTGATTTGAAAAACTTCAGAGAATATCAGGATTGTAGGTTAGACTGGGAAGTTTATATGCTTCACATTGCCATTTTTGGATAATTTTGAAAAGCTAAGGTGAGCCAATACTTGGATGGAAGGAAGAAAAGAAATAAGAAAATCTGCTATTCTGAACTTAATATTTTCAAAGAGAAAGGAAATGGTTAAAGATCTGACAGTGATTGGAACCTACAGGGAAAAGTGACGTATTATCCTTAAATACATGATGTCAAGTGGGAAAGGAATCAAGAAGATTCAATCTAATCACTTAAATATGAACCCGCAGTGGGCTGCAGTTGCCAAAAAAAAGAAAGAAAGCCAACACAGTTCTAGGCTGCATTAACAGAGGGGTAGAATCAACATCGTGTGACGTGTTAAGACCACTTCATAATGCTTTGGCAAGACCACACTTGGAATACTGCATCCAGTTTTGGGTGCCATGGTATAAAAAGATGTTAAGACTCTAGAAAGAGTGCAAAGAAAAGCAACAAAGAGGATTAAGGTACTGGAGGCTAAAACATATGGAGAACGGTTGCAGGAAATAAGTATGTGTTAAATGTGTTTAATGAAAAGAAGGACTAGGGGTGACATTATAGCAGTGTTCCGGTATTTGCCCCCCTCCCCAAAAAAAGGGGGGGGGTCAACCTTTTCTTCAAACACATGAAGCCATATTTTTTAAATGTACGTAAGTATTAATGTTTTTCAAAACCACGATTCTTTGAATATAGAATTAATATTAAAGTATTGTCTCATCCACTACTGCTTAATGTTACTTGGTGTTTTTATTTCACTCAAATGTACCCTAGGAACAAAAATGATTCATCCAATGTTTATCTCTATACCAGAAACTCTGGTATACCAAGCTGCTGTTAAAAGCATACTGGCATAGATCAATTTTAAGAAATGATGAGCTTCTCCCCACCCCCCCACTCTTCTCTCTCTCTCTCCAGTCATAATTGGCTGCAACTTTAAAATACTGGTCTTGGTATTGTTGTTAATTATTTCTGTGCCAGAAATGCACGCATTCTAAGAAGAAAATTAATCTTTGGGAATCTCTCTAGCAGTTAGTCACTTTGTAACCTGCAGAAGCATGCTAGGTTTAAATGTGTTAAAATACAATTTCATCCTAAAACGTGGCACAATAAAATCTGTTTCTTCACCACAATATTGAAATAATATCATTTCTAACTATCCCATTTGGATGTTTTTATACTTGTTAAATATATTTTTGCTTCCTTAATATGCTGAGCAAGAATAAATTTGCAGTTATCATTCCCTCGTATGTCACTAGCTACTCTGATATTGCTTGGTAAAAACTCATTAAAATAATTGCCATTCTTCCATAAGTAGCAACAAAGAATTCTCTAGGAAACAAATGGCCTTAAAAAAAAAAAAGCACATTTTTATGAAAATTAAGGGATCCCGATTGTTCAGTGGGCATGCAAATTAAGGGCACAATATCTGACAAGATAAGGGAAATTGGGATCAAATCAGCCCAGGGATATTATGCAGGATGCTGACACCTTTGAAATTGTTAAGGTACACTGCACTGCAAACAATAAGACAAGCAGTCCTCTCCTGCCAAATTGGGGAAATGAATGAAGAGTTACCCAGTCATCATTATTTTTGTTGTTTCGGTATAGTGGCTGTTGATGAACTCTTTGCTTTTATTTCCTTACTAAGTGGAATAGATTTTGAATCACTTCAGTGATCCTTGTTCATGCTGTAAGGATGCTACTAGTCACCAGTGGGGAATTGTCTTAGGCAGAGAAGCAAAGTGGAGGTCTAATCAATTGAATGGTAGAAGAATGTTTAGGTTTACCCAATAAATTTGGTCTACAGAAATTGCGAAATTCACTCAAAGCATTTTGCATCTCCTTAAGCACTACACGGGCTACAGACTGAGGACCACTTGACCCCACACCTTAACCATTAACTTTTTCCTCAATCATATATCATCTTATTATATGCCCTCCCAGCCCTTGGCAATTATTTTTGTAATATAATGTAGGGCATTTGGATTTTTAAAAAATGCTCACCTCTGGTTTATTCTGATGAGTGCACAGAATTTTCTATTGATCTCAACCTAGAAAATTTGTTTAGTGAGCATAATACAACAGGCATTAAAGATCTTATTTACTGATGGGAAATCTATTTCTCCTGAACATATTTTGGAGAAGAACTTCACACAAGTTTTAACTTGTTTTCAAATGAGACAAGTGCAATAATATCTTCAGAAACTCAAGACACTTCACCAATAAAAAACATTAATGTATTCAAAGAATTACAACTAGCCCCATCATTTAAAATCAATTACAATTTTAAAACCTTTTAAAATATGGAAAGAACACCTGAGACTGAGACTTGGAACTGCTTGTAGTATAAATTCTTAAATCTATTTCAACAGGTGATCAAGCATTATCAATAAAAATAACTCATAGCTGGTGACAAACCCCCTTAACATTTCATTAAATTAATCAAACTCCCTCTAGATTATGTTGAAGGGTTATAATTAAATTGGAACACATTGCTATATTTGGTAGCAATGTGATCTCTTTTTCCTTAATAACTAGAAAATGTTATGAAGAAATTCTATCTCTTCAAAAACAGAGATCAGTGTCCATAATTTTTCTCATTTTCCAGGATGGTTGGAGTTTATGGGAGCTGGAGATTAATAATGTCTGCCAACCACAGCCTCCTTATATGTTCTAGAGCAGGGGTCTCCAACCATGGCAACTTTAAGACTTGTGGACTTCCAACTTTAAGACTTGTTGACTTCAACTTCAATTCTGGGAGTTAAAGTTAACAAGTCTTAAAATTGCCAAGGTTGGAGACCTCTGCTCTAGGATATTATATGTCATTGGAGTAGCCTTGAATATTTGGTGAATTGATATAAAATTTCTACCTAGAAAGAGGCAGAAGAAATATGAATAATAAAACTAAAAGATCCTCCAAGCGTCCATTAAAAATTGGAAAGAGTAGGTGTTAGAGAAAAGCTGTCTCTGATGGAGATGTTGAAGAGGCCTAATATCCCACTTTTGGAGAAAGGCTCCCTTCACTCTGGGAAACAAGTTATGGAATGTCTATCCTCAAAAGCCAATGTGTTGATGATACCCACTTATATATCTCAGTCTCTGACAATCAAGATTGCCTTTCTTTGTTTGATAACCCTAGTTTGGGGATAGTCCATATTTTTCCTTTAATGGGAAGATTGGAAATTAGCAGGTGGCAGCTGTAGTGAAGAGGATCTTTGCAAGATTGATCTGATGTGCTAGTGGTGCGCATTCCTGGACCAAGAGCCTCTTTAGATATACTGTAATATACTCTATATGGAGCTGCTATTGGAAGACCACTCAGAAGCTACAGCTGATCCAGAATGCAGTGGCATGGGCAGTGATGGGTGTGTGATAGCATACACTCATTTTTGACTGTTTTGGGAGCTGCTCCAACTGCCAGTTGGCTTCTGAGTGCAATTCAAGATGTTGGATATCACTTATAAAGCTCTTCACCTGGTTATGTGAAGGAAAACCTATTTCTGTATGTCTGCTGAAGTCAGTTACAGTGGGCATGCTCTGAATTCCATTAATGAAGCAATGACACCTTGTGTCAGTGGTAGTCAACCTGGTCTCTACTGCCCACTAGTGGAAGTTCCAGCTTTCATGGTGGTGGGTAATAATAATAATAATAATAATAATAATAATAATAATAATAATAATAATAATAATAATAATAATAATAATAATAATAATAATAAAAAATTTAATTTGTAGACCGCTCCCTCTCCCCGAAGGGACTCGGAGCGTGCACAGGGGAATTAAAAACATACAAACATAAATACATCATAAATATATATAAAATCAGATTAAACAATTTATCCCTGCGCTAAAAACCCAAAATACTAAAAACTAAACCCCTTAAAAACCTAATTAAAACAATTTAAATGTTCAGACTGAGAGGCTGGAAGGTAGGTTAGGCCAGGCCGGCCAGTTGGAATAGATAAGTCTTGAGCTTTTGTCGGAAGGCGCGGAGGTCCGTGGTTGTCCTGAGGTCGGAGGGTAGGTCGTTCCATAGAACTGCGCCCGCCACAGAGAAGGCCCTTCCCCTGGGCGTCGCTCGCTGGCATTGCCTAGTGGATGGCACCCGGAGAAGTCCCTCTCTTTGGGAGCGAATCGGTCGGAGGGATGTATGGGGTAGGATGCGATCTCGCAGATAGATAGGTCCCGTGCCATGGAGCGCTTTAAAGATGGTAGTCAGCATCCTAGGTAGGGGTTTTATCCAATACTGAAGCACTTTCCTTTTTTTAATTTAATTGACTTCCCTACTTTATAAATCACCATTACTGTGGAACCGTTGGGCGGTTAGAAAATTTTACTACTAACAGAGATACAAAAGTGGGAGGTAAGTATAAAAAAGTTGACTACCCCTGCCTTGTATGATCAAGGAAGCATGCTTCTCTGTGATGGCTCCAACCTTGTAGAATGACATTCATTCAGAAATCCGTACTGCTCCCAAACTTTAGAATGTTCACCTAGACCTTGGGCTAGGATGGTGTTTGGGTCCCTTTGGGTTTTTAGGTCCTATATTCCAATCAACTGTATTCCTTCTCTCTGATATATGTTTCTCTCTGATAGATTATTCTCTGATATATGTTGTTTTCATTTACATTTCTTTTAAACTCATAATTGTAAGCCAGCCACTGTGGAATCAGCTGATATCAAAATTGAAATAATAACAAATAAATAAGGAGAACAGCCTGGGAATAGCACTATTATGCTTTCTGAACCAGGCTAAGACATATATCTCTTTTCCTAGGCATTGTCTTTTTCAAGCATTCTGAGATTGTCAACATGCACAATATTTAGGGATATGGCATTTATTATCTATCAATGCTTTAATGCCTTTTAAAACATGATTTTATTCCCTTTGATTCTTTTTTAATAGCTTTATAATCCACCCTGAGAATTCTGAAATTGGGTAGATTAAAATAGAAATAATATATGTATTACATATCTTCACCTCGCAGGCAACTAATATTCAGATGAATACTAACTGTGTCTGGAGATTTAATTTATCTTAGAGTGAGAAAACCCTTTGAACACAGGGGTGAATTAATGATTGCAAAGAACCCTTAGGGGTCATCTGGGTGAATAGCTGATATTGGGCAGGATGGCAGTGAATGCAGCTAGGACACACACACACACACACACACACACACACACACACACACACACACACACACACTCTTACATAAAAGACCAATCCTCAGTCTTCTGAGAAGCTAAGACATTGGAAAGTGCATAGATTTAGAAGAAACTAAAATTAACACAGCCAAATATATACCAAATACATTTAATGGCTAAATAATGTAGTGCAAACTCTATGTTTATAGAGTTAGGGAATTAGAATCCAGCCAAGGAAAAAAGCTTATTAGTTTACAACAGGTCCTGCACACTATTTTTCTGATTTGATTTGGAGTAATCATAACTGGCCATCACTGCCTGTTATGAAAAGTATTCCAAGTATAATTACGTTGGGGCATAGAGAAACAAATCAAATTAAAAGTTGCTTGTATCTTTCATTTATATTTTAAACTCTCAGTGTTAGTAATCCCACACATCCTTGGCAGGATTGTTTTTAAAAAGCTGAGCAAATTCAATATGTACCCTGTAGCTTTGGTCATTTGGGCAGCTGTGAGAAATATGGAGATATATCATCTACAACATGGTGATGACACTTCAGGAAACTTACAAGACAATTGGACAATTTAAACAAAGGGCTGATCTTTCTTTTTTCTTAGATATAATGAGCACGCATATGTTCTTCCTTGTTCCGCGGTGCGTGATCTGTGGAAGAGCACAATCCTTTAAACAGCACTTAAGAGCTAATTAGTGCTGATAAACTGGCTTGTCCATTGAGCTCAGTGGGGCTGTTAGGCATCAGGTTGATTGATAGTAGTTGAACAGCTTGGCTGGATGAGAGGCAGAGGAAACAAAACACACTCCAGCTCGCAGAGTATGTCACAGAATAGATGCAGGTGGATTTTGAAATGCTTTAAAATAATTGCCTTTTCCTGTTTGAGTCCAATTTCAAGAATGCAGTATTGCAGGCTAGCTCTGCTCACATTGCCAGGAGTTCAATTCCTTCGATTCTCAGTGGCTCAAGGTTGATTCAACCTCCCATCCTTCCAAGGTTGGTAAAATGAGGACCCAGATTGTTGGCGGCAATATGCTGACTCTCTAAACCAGGGGTCTCCAACCTTTGCGACTTTAAGTCTGAAGGACTTCAGCTCCCAGAATTCTCCAGCCAGCAAAGCTGGCTGAAGAATTCTGGAAGCTGAAGTCCTTCAGACTTAAAGTCGCAAAGGTTGGAGACCCCTGCTGTAAACCACTAAGAGAGGGCTGTAAAGCACCGTGAAGCGGTATATAAGCCCAAGTGCTGTTGCTATTTCTACATTTCAAATTGGCAGGTTGTGTTTTACCGGGTTGCCCATTTTAACTCAACTCAATCAGAATCAGCTATATTCAACCTGTCAGGGTTCCAAATAACACCCCGATGAAAGAAGACTCCGAGGCTTGCGTTTCCTCAAAGTTCCATTTTATTAGAGATGTCATTTTGGCACATCTGGCAAAACCCAAATCTAAAAGTTTCCAGGTTTTCCCCACCCAAAAGAAAGTTCAAGTCTTTGTCCAGCACCCACATGCCTATCACTTGATCCAATCAGGCACCATTCATAACTGGAGATGCCTCCCAGCCACCTCATCGCAGCTGCAGGGCAAGATGGCCTTGCCTTTCTGAGAAAGAATGTTATTTTGACTATGTATCACCCACACTCAGTAGAAAATGTGGCAGGCCTGAAGTCCCAAAGGCAAAGGATGGCTCCAGGTGTGACACAACTTAAGTCAGAAGGTAGAGTTACAATGGCATTTTATTGTTTTCAAAGGTCACTTTGAATTCTTCTGCTTTTTTCCCTCCTACTTTCCCGGATTAAAAAAAAACCCACCTTCTATCATTATATATTTCCATCTCTTCCCTTTATTCCTGGCAATCACAGGACATTGCTCATTGTGACTGCAATATAGCAAGGTGCTCCTCGTTTATTTTCTGTGCTAGCCTTGTTCATTCTATAAAGCCAAGAATGTTATTGCAAGAAATGCCCTTTATGCAGCAATGAATTCTTTCTCTGCTTTGGCAGAGATAGGAAAGGTAAATGACAGGTTTAATCCCCAGCATTGCCAGGGAGTGGACAAGAGTCCTACCTGAAAGCCTGGAAGCCAGCTTGAGAAGATAAGATTCAGCTAGGTTGACAAATGAAAACAGCTACTTGTGAGGCTGTAGTTGAAGTAATCAACGAAATGGAATCTTGATGTAAAGTCTACAGGACTATTTTGACCTTGGAAAAGTGGTTTGTGAGAGATGGGAAATTAAAGATGCATGATGGAGCATGAGGGTTTTGGGAGGTTGCAAATTATAATGGAAATTGGCAGGAGAAACCAAGACTGTGTCTCAGTTAATCAGGGAATTAAAGAGCAGCCTTATAATTTCAAAGTTTGGAGAATTCTTAAGCAAGGTACCTTCAACTAGACATTCTTTCTACTGTCTCTTTATTCCTGTTTTACTGCCTATTTGCATGCATTTTAATTTATAATATATCTTAATGCTTCCAAGAGAGGCTGAGTAAGGTAAAGATAAAACTTCTCTTTGCACTTGTGTGGTAGTCATTCCGATTCTAGGGGGTGGTGCTCATCTCTGTTTCAAAGCCGAAGAGCCAGCGCTATCTGAAGATGTCTCTGTGGTCATGTGGCCGACATGACTAAATGCTGAAGGCACACAGAACGCTGTTATTAAAGGTGGTACTTATTTTTCTATTTGCACTTTTACATGCTTTCAAATTGCTAGGTTGGCAGAAGCTGGGACAAGTAACAGGAGCTCATTCTGTTATGCAGTGGTAGGGATTCAAACCATCAGACTGCTAACCTTTCTGATCGACAAGTTCAGCATCTTAGCCACTGAGCCACTGCATCCCTATGGCAAGAAAGAGAAACGAAGAGTCTGAAGTCTCAGAAGGTTGGAGATCATACTCATTGTTTCCAATGTTGTTCTTGAAATTTGTAACTTTAATTATTCTGCTCTCTTAGTTCATTTAATCTTTTCCATTCCTCTTATCCATGTTGCAACAATATTTGCACTCACACAACTCAAGGATGTTTTTCTCCTTGGGAAAAATTCTCACCCTACCCTCTGCTCTCTAATTCCAGTGTTTTACTTCCATCTGATTGCAGATCAGATACCTCATCTGCAATCTACCATGATCCCTTCCCACAGAGGCCTCCTCCTCCAAATCTTTCTAGTTGCATTTTACAGTTGATCTCCTTCACTCCCTAATCTCATCATTCTTCTTCATTCAAAAAAGTTTTTAATACTCTAATATCACCATGTAGCTATCGGGGCATTCATTTATATTATTTACAATATTCTTTGCCACTGACTTAAAAAAAAAAACCCCAACTAACAAATAAGATTATATAAAGAAGAAACCTCCAAACAAATAAGAGGAAGTACTTTTTCACCCAGAGGATCACTGGTCTATGGAACTCCCTGCCAGAAGAAGTGGTGACAGCTGTCAGCCTCGACACCTTTAAGAAAGGATTAGATGAGTTCATGGAGAACAAGGGTATCAATGGCTATCATTATGGATGCCTAAGGACACCCTCCAGGTTGGAGAGATAGGCAGGATATTTCTCAATGCTATTTGCAGGGAATCATAAGCAGGTGAAGACATCTGCTTGGGAAGACCCTGAAGCAAATGGGGAGCCACTGTGTGAGACAGAATGCTGGACTGGATGGGCTCTGGCCTGTTCCAGCAAGGCTGTTTTTATGTTCTCCATGCACATGGGAATGAAAATAAATGAAATTTATTTATTATTTATTAGGAGGATATTGTAATCTGACCTAATTCAGAATCCAATGCTGGTGGGGGTTCTGGACATACTCAGAGGATGCCTATGGGTCAGCAAACATTGTCAAACACAAATTGAAGTGCAGGGTAAAGTTTGGAATTGTAACAATAAAATACAGTATGCCACTGACTCAGTGGTGGGTTGTAAGTGGTATGCCCCGGTACGGACATACCGGAGCCTGCCTGGAGCACTGGATATCGTTCTGGTACGGTGTTCCAGAGGGCCCATTTGCCCACCTGAGCTCCTTACCTGTCTTTTAAGGGTTCCACGCTTCCACGCACATGCATGGCACATACAGCACCTGCGCGATGCTCCGGTGAGCAACTGGAGCATTGCGGAGGCTTCTGGAAGCATCGCTGGGAGCTACAACGCATGTGCGCAGTGGACATGTGTTCGTGCATGCTACACTTGTCCATGTAGGCAACGCCGGGCCCATTCCAACCATACTGGTTGGAACAGGATCCGGAACCCACCACTGCACTGATTGTAAATATTGTGGTTTTGTTTAAACCAAGATATGAAGCAAACAGGAATTCTTTTATTAATGCACTTTTAAAAAAAGAAAAGAAAAAGAACTGACATCAGCTTTATAGTCAGACACAAAATTAATTTATGCCTACTGAAAGATGTGGCATTTTATCTCTTAAAAAATAAGGGTTATTTTATTCTGTTTCATTTTTGAGTAAAACGATTTTAACCAAAAAAAATCAAATAATTCTGTTTGTAAAAATGCATAAATAAAATCTATTCTGATTTCAAACAGTCTGACTGTCTTATGTGATATTAATAAAAGCGGAATATCAAAATACAGTACAATTGCACAGCAGAAAACATTTACTCATGTGAATAATTTACTCATTCCTAATTTACTAAGGATATCTTGTGAATTAGTATTTAAGGCAGGGGTTCCCAAACTTGGCAACTTTAAGACTTGTGGACTTCAACTCCCAGAATTCTGGGAGTTGAAGTCCACAAGTCTTAAAGTTGCCAAGTTTGGGAACCCCTGATTTAAGGCATATGATTCTCCTACAGCCATCATTAAAATGCACCTTGTTATACTGTATACAGGTAGTCCTTACAACCACAATTTGAACCCAATATTTATATTGTTAAGTGTTTTGCCCCATTTTATGACCTTTCTTGCAACCATTGTTAAGTGAATCATTGCAGTTGTTAAGTTAGTAACATGGTTGTTACTAAGCGAATGTGGCTTTCCATTGACTTTGCTTGTCAGAAGGTTGCAAAAGGGAGATCATTCACCTGACAAGAGGACATGCCATCTACAGGTGGAGGACCTTGGCAAAGGATCAATACTTTGCCATGGTCAGAACATTTTCCTATTAACTTACATTAGGTGCCCTTGATATCAACAAAGAGTAGTGGGTCAATTAGAAGTTTGCTGAGCATTGTAACTCAAGGTGATGAGACACTTGATTAGATTACTACACAGCAACTTCTCTCTGATTTCCAATTTTTTTGAACTTCTTGAGTCTGATAGATGAAGACTTGCCTAAGGTGACAGTAGAAGAAGATAAATATGTGACCCAGACATGCATGTCTTCATATTTGGGCTTCTGGGGCAATAAAATAAAATAAATAAATAAATAAAATAAAAATAAATAAAATCAATAAAATCAGCAAAAGAGTTGATCTTACTGTATCTGAATCTTCATAAAGTGACTCTGTTCAAGATTATCTGCATCCTTCAGGCTCTTGGGTCATGTTTATAAGATTATTTGTTGATAAAATCACTCATGTGGCTTGTAGATGGTTGTCATTAAAGAGAATTGAGTGAAATAACTGATGCAAGATAATCAGAGACACTTTAGCTTGTGGAATCTGAAAAAGTAAATACAGTTCCCTGTAGCATGAGCTTTGCAACTTTTGAGCTGGCTCATTGGCCTACCTCATTTTTTTTCACGCGTTGTCAGTCCAACAAGATAGATTCACTAGATCAAAATATCATCCAGGAAGAATAGAACTATCTTTGGTCCCCAAAATATCTTGTGGCCTCATTCTGGCTTCTATCTTGGCTCTGCATTGATCCATACTTTCCCTTGGAGCAGCAGGTCTATGACTTGGATCTCTTACAGTAGTAGGTGAGTCCAAGGTGCTTTGGCCCATATTAGGTTGGTTTGTGGTCTTCTTTGGATTGAGAGCCCTTATGGAAATATTTCATACTGTTATTGTTTCATGTCATTCTCACCATGTAAGAATGCACTATTGTAATGCACTGTACCTGCAGTTGACTTTGAAGACAACTCAAAACTACAGGCTCACAATGTAGCAAACCATTTGCATGTCGATGAGTCAGTTTGCTAGCATAATATCTATGTTATCTTCCTTGCATTATCTGTCAGTCAGTTTCTTGGTCTAATCCAAGGTGCAGAGATTACTTGTAAAGTCCACTTAGCTAAATTCTCATTTTTTCAAAACTGTTTATTCCAAGATGAATTTCTCCATTTTTATGATCATTTTAGGAGAGATGATTAATCCTTATCCTATTAGAGATAAATGGAATGGAGACTTGGAGGCAGACATTCTCAGTAATGTAATATCTGAAGATCTCTTGTGACACAAACGGACTTCTATCCTGATGGACTTTTGCAGAACTATTAAAGCAGTTTCATTTGGAAAGTAGTATTACTGTTGAGCTACTTTTTTGATGCTTTTTTGCCTGTTTGTTTTATTTTGGTTTATACAGTACATTTTTTTTGGAGATAGTATAGAGTTTATTTATTAATTAAATTTATATAACCACCATCTCATTGAAAGCAACTCTGGGTGGCACACATGATCAGATTTTAAGTATTATAGATAGGAATTAAAAAAACATTTTAATGTATTTTATTGTGTAAGCTGTAGGGAGAGAGACAGTGTGTCGATAGGTAGGTAGGTAGAGGGATAGAGAGAGAGAAAGAGAGAGAGAGAGAGAAATACAGTAGGTAGGTAGGGAGAGAGAGAGAGTAGGTAAGTAGGTAGAGGGATAGAGAGAGAGAAAGAGAGAGCGAGAAAGAGAGAGAGAGAAATACAGTAGATAGGTAGGGAGAGAGAGAATGTGTAGATAGGTAGGTAGAGGGATAGAGAGAGAAATAGAGAGAGAAATACAGTAGAGAGGTAGAGAGAGAGAGTGGGTAGGTAGGTAGGTAGGTAGGTAGGTAGGTAGGTAGATGTTTCCAGGTGTAATTAATCATGTGCTGGAGAAGGAAATAACTGACCACCTTTGGAACAAATCTTTGTTGCTGCAGGCACAGCACTTGACCAACGTAATTCTCATCAATCACTCTAACTCAGTGGTTCTCAATTATTTTCTGTCAGGCCCCCCCTAGGAAGGAGAAAACATTTCGCGCCCCCCGCGCGACTGTAAATAGTATCATTTGTCTATAAAATTGTTAGTACACCTCTGCATAACACTGTATCCTTATTAACGTATAAGAGAATAAAAAAAAGAAAGAAATGTGGATCAATTTACAACAAAGAATAGCTTTATTAACTGTAGCAGAAAAGATTTAAAGTGCATTAAATTCTTAATTAAACTATAAACATTTTTTGATTGGACATGTCAAACCATGTGACCGGGTGGGAGTGGCCAATTTGGAAAATGTGAAACTCACTTAACAATGGTCTTGGTTAGCAACCAAACTTTTGGGCTTAATTGTGGTCATAAGTTCTCTCTTTCTTTTTCTTTCTTTCCTTCCCTCTTTCTTTCTCTCTCTCTCTTTATTTCTTTCTCTTTCTTTCTCTCTTTCTTTCTCTTTCTCTCTCTTTCTTTCTCTCATTTTTTCTTTCTTTCCCTCTTTCTCTCTCTCTTTATTTCTTTCTCTTTCTTTCTTTCCCTCTTTCTCTCTCCCCCCTCTCTCTTTCTGTCTCTTTCTTTCCCTCTCTCTCTTTCTTTTTTTCTCTTTCTTTCCTTTGTCTCTTTCTTCCTCTTTTTCTCTGTCTGTCTTTCTTTCTCTCTCTCCCACTTTCTTTTTCTTTCTTTCTCTTTCTCTCTCTCTCTCTTTCTTTCTCTTTCTTTTTCTTTCTCTTTCTTTCCCTCTTTCCCCCCCTCTCTTTCCCTCTTTCTCTCTCTCTCTCTCTCTCTCTTTCTTTCTTTCCCTCTTTCTCTCTCCTTCTCTTTCTTTCTCTCTCTCTCTCTTTCTTTCTCTTTCTTTCTGTCTCTTTTCTTTCTCTCTTTTTTCTCTTTCTTTCCTTTCTGTCTCTCTTTCTTTTTTCTCTCTTTCTCTCTGTCTGTCTTTCTTTCTCTTTCTTTCTTTCTCTCCCACCTTCTTTTTTTTCTTTCTCTCTCTGTCTCTCTCTCCTTTGTTTGCCCATCTGTTACTGTGTGTGTGTGTGTGTGTGTGTCTGTCTGTCTCGCATTCAGGCACTTAAATCACTCATTCTGTGTCTCTGTCTATCTTTCTCTCCCTCCCTCCCACTCTCTGTCTCTCTGTGTGTGTCTGTCACTCTCTGGTTCCCCCCTCCCTCCCTATCTCTCTGTGTGTCTGTGCCTCTCTCTGTCTGTCTGTCTCCCCCCCCCCCCCCACAAACCTCCTCAGCTCCTGGAAGTAGCCTGACCGGCCCGCCAGCCCGCTGGCTGTATTTACTCGCTCGCTCTCTCACCCATCCACCGGACGAAGGAACCTGGCGTCCAATGGGTGAGCAAGCGAGCGAGCAACCGCGGCCAGCGGGCCAGCGGATTGTTGGGCGCTGCCGCAACTTTCCTTACCCGCCCGCCGGCCAGTCGGCCACAGTTACTCACTCGCTCGCTCACCCACCGGACGCCAGCTTCCTTCGTCCGGTGGGTAGGTGAGCGAGCGAGTAACCGCAGGCGGTGGGCAGGCAGGTTGTTGGGCGCTGCTGCAGCAAGCTTCCTTGGCCGCCCGCGCTTGCTTGTTCGCTCGTTCACCCACCCCCCGGACGAAGGAACCTGGCGTCCCCGCCCCCGCCCCCCATCCCCGCCCGCCGCGATCACTAGCCTTAGCCTGCCCTGGCCGCCTGGCTGCGTGCTCTGCAAGGGGGCTGGCCCCTCCTCCTTCGACCTCACCTTTCCACGCTGATTGGCCCGAAGCGCATCCCCTTCCTTATCCCCGCGTCCGCTTTCTGCCTCGTCCAGTTCTGACGCCTTTCTCAGTCGCCTTCGGGCTTTACCTACAGCCGCTGCCGCCGCCGCCGCCGCCGCCGCGGAGTGGGCCTGGGATGCCAAGACGGCGGCGGCGGCAGTATCGGCCTTTCTGGGTGTGCGGCTCCTGACTATCAAACGCGCCCCCCTTTACGTAGCCTCGCGCCCCCCTGGGGGGGCGCGCCCCACTATTTGAGAAACGCTGCTCTAACTAAACAGCTTTCCGAAAGGGGAAAAAACAACCCTATATATATTCCTATAGTCCTATAATTGAGCAGCATAACATTGTTGTAAGAAATACATACATACATACAGTCAGTCAGTCAGTCAGTCAGTCAGTACATAATGAAAATGTTCTGAGGCCAGGAATTAATTTTTTGGGACTCCAAAGAGAATTATACTTTTATTGTTTCTCGAGGGCTGTGGTGGTGCTGTGGTTAGAATGCAGTATTTCAGGCTAATTCTGCTGACTGCCAGCAGTTCGATTCTCACCAGTTCAAGGTTGACTCAGGTTTTTCATCCTTCTGAGGTTGGTAAAGTGAAGACCTGAATTGTTGGGGACAATATGCTGAGTCTGTAAATTTAGGGAGGGTTGTAAAGCACTGTGTAACAGTATATAGTCTGTGCTATTATTAAAATATGTTCCTGGTAATTCCACATTATTTTTATGCCAGCAATTTTATATATAGATTGAAAGTGCTTTTCTTAATGAATAATGGGTTTCAAAATCTTTGTCACTTTACTGCTAACTACCTTAGTGGTCTCAAATACAGATCAGTGTGAAATAATTTAGCACCATCCAGATGTTCTGGGATTCCAATAAATTCCAGAATTTCCAAATAGGATCTGGAAGTTACCAGCCATAGAATGCTGACCTAGATTTCCTATCTCCTTATATGCAATAGGGCTCATATTGTGTGTCCCAAGACTCAGAGGGTGAGTCTGAATTTGAAATAGAAGAAGCTGCTCCAGCAGAATCTGTGGAATGTCAGCCTCAGGAGGCACAAAGCCAAAAAAAAATCACCTGACGCAGGCACCATTTCAACAGCTGGAACAGTTAGGTGAGGATGACATTAGGCCTCCCAACCTCCAGTGAGTAGAGAAAAGAGTAGAGCAAAAAGGCTTCTTGCCAAGCAAAGGCAGTAAGATGGAGAGTAATTTAAGAGGTACCCCTGATCTATGACCCACCTTTGGAATCGGCTGTTTTATCTCTAGCTTTTGCATAATATTTGTATGGATTATGCTCATTTAATTCTGACCTCTAAACTAGCTAATAGCCCTGACCTGGATCTTGGAACTCTGGACTGGAGTTTGACTATTCTGTGCACTCCGGTTATGAGAAAAACCCTTCAGGCAAGCTTTTTTCAGAGATTTGGTTTGCATTTTCTGTCTGCATTATTTCCTTGGCCTTGAGTAAATTACTAATTTCCAAAACAACTGTATATGAGAGTGTATAATTGAAACCAGAAGCAGGAGACATATTAATAAATTACATACCCATCTATTATGATTATTATTAGTCTTAGAATGCTTACCAGTCTGTAGATAACTTAAAATTTATTGAGTTTTTGGTCATTGTAGAATTCTCAGTTTAGTAACTCTGTACTTCTCTGCTAATTCCCTATCTTCATTCTGCAAATGTGTGAGTGATGTAACACTTTTTATCATTCCAAATAATTGTGTTTCTGTATTATGTATTTAAGCAGGGTTAATAAGTTAATTTCATTTTAGCAAAATGGATAATGGATGAATAAATATGAATGAATTAAATGGGTTAGTGCTATGAATTTCAATTTGTAGATAATAAGGCAGCTAAATTTCTCTCATTAAATGTTTCATTTTTAGCTCTTTTTTCATTGTTTAAGCCTTTTAGGGAAAAATGAATAAAACTATCATATAATACATATGAATAATGGTGTGCACGAAGAAACAGGATAGACAGAAAAACTTCACCTCTTCTCCAGAATTAGGAGAGATGTTATTATAAAAGAGACTTTTTTCCTGCTTAAATGTGCACTGAGAGTATGGATTTCAATTCCTCAGAATCTCTGCAAAGACAGTGCTATCTGTGCAATTCTCAGAGTTGGTTACACATTAGGAGATTATCCAGGTTTGGAAATAAAATACAATGACAACCATCAACTGGGATGATTTTAATAGAGAATTAAATACAGAGAAGATAAGGTCACTTATTGAAAATAAGGTTGCCAGTGATAATTATTATATATTGTTTCTGGCACCAGTTAGGAGGCTGGTGCCAAAATATTTTGCTTGTGGCCTCAATAGAAACTTTTGATGGGTTAGTGCAGGGTCAGAAAGTTGGACTAGACTGGCCCTTGTTCTTGCATTTTTGATTATTCTCTTTTTAATCTTGGAAAGAAGGCAAATAAAAATTAGTACTGCAATAAATAAACATGTTAGGTTGTGTATGAAAAAATTGAGCTTTTTGGAGTAGTCTCATGAACATTTATTTTGATGAAAAGAGTCCATGCAGTTTTTACTCCACTAATTGTTGCTGACTATAGAGGTGGCACTCATTTCCGTTTCAAGGGATGCTGAGCCAGCACTGTGTGAAGACGTTTCCAAGGTCAATTGACCAGCATGTCATCATGGAACTGTCAGGGTTCCAAGTATCAACCCCCAACGAAAGAAGACTCCGAGGCTTGAGTTTCCTCAAAGTTCCATTTTATTAGAAATGTCATGTTGGCACATCTGGGAAAACCCGAATCTGAAAGCCCCTGCCCAGCACCCACATGTCCATCACATGATCCAATCAGGTATCATACAAACCAAGAGATGCCCCCCCCTCACCTTAGCTGCATGGGCAGTTGACCTTGACTTTCTGAGAAAGAATGTTATTATGGCTACATATCACCCACACTCTGTATAATCCCCCCTCCCATTTTCCCACAGTAGAAAATGTGGCAGATCTGAAGTCCAAAAGTTAAAACATGGCTTCCAGGTGTGACAGGAGCTCTGTTATCCTTCCCACCAGTCGTATTCATTCATCTACTCACATGACCATGCTTTCAAACTGCTAAGTAAGCAGGAGCTGCTAGAGTGAGGGCAGGAGCGCACCCCATCATGCAACGCTCAGGTCTCAAAACTGGGCTATTGGCTTTCCAGCCGACAGCTTCAGCATCCTAACCACTGAGCCATCATACTGCCCATTTTGATAAAAGCTCTGTAGGCATTATCCTTGAATAGGATACATGAATTGGGTTAACTGCTTGGGGCCATAATAACTCAAGGAATATTTCCTCTATTGTGTACCTGATTATTTTTTTAGTTCATCATCCAAAGGCTTTATCCGGACACCCTTATTATGTTAATGTGGTTGGTTGCTTAAGGGAGAAGCCCTTCTCACTTATGTAGCCTTGCTTATGAAATGACTTCCTCATAAGAAATACCTGTTTTAATGACTTTTCATTGCTATGCAGAGCCAATCTTCTCTCAGACATTTTAATAACATTGTTTTCTGCAAGAGTGGATATTTTTCTTGGTTTTTTTTTTTAAATTATACTTTGTTCAAAAAAGAAAAAAAAGAAATTTTAATTTCTCTGTAACCCTGTAACCTATCCAAATATTTTCTAATATTGGAAGGATTAGAAATAAAATGGTGATTAACAAATATTATGGGCAAGAAGAAGGGTAGAATCTGCTCTACCAGCCTGCCCTTAATCCTCTTACTGAGCAAGGAAACCTGTGAGAAGCTCCAGTTCACTTTCACTTGAATATAACTCCCTCCACTGTGTGAGAGAGGAAGCATTGCTAGTGCAGTACTCCTAATCATAAAATAGTTCCAAGCACCTTTAAACAAGCACAAATCAAAGGACCCCCGAAAACCTCCAAACCAAGGGTGAAATTCAGCAGGTTCTGACAGGTTCTGGAGAACTGGTAGTGGAAATTTTGAGTTTGGAGAACCAGCAAATACCACCTGTGGCTGGCCCCAGAGAAGGGTGGGAATGGAGATTTTGTAGTATCTTCCCCTGCCACGCCCACCAAGCCACGCCCACAGAATCAGTAGTTTAAAAAAAATGAATTTCACAACTGCTCCAAACTAAATGTGGGAAATGCAGGTATGTTGGTAAGAGAGCTGGCATAAGCAATAATATTGAGGTGACACCAATGCCACTGAATTTCTAATCTGTGTTATGATTGAGTGTTGGGAAATATGAGAAAGATTTGTATGTGTGTGTGGGGGAACAACCAAAAAGGACAAATGGAGATTCTTCCAAGCTTAGTTCTTTTATTGTTTCATTTCAAAAGACAAAACTTTGTCAACCTGAGCAATCTATTTGCATAAATACTATATTCAGCAAATTGCTGGGGAAGGACTGTCTTCATCCTTTTATTCTTATACATAACTTCTGGACTGAGTTGCCTCTTACTCAGTGGTGGGATTCAAATTTTTTTACTACTGGTTCTGTGAGCTTGGCATGGCTTGGTGGGTGTGAAAAGGGAAGGATACTGTCAAATCCCCATTTCCACGCCACTCCAGGGGAAGGATACTATAAAATCCGCATTCCCTCCCCACCTCACTAACCTGCTTTCCAGCTCCGTTCCCCTATGTAGGGCAACAGAAGAAGACCCAGCTGATCAGCTGGGATTCCAATCAGCTGGGACTTCGGAGGCAGAGAATAGATAGGGGCGGGGCCATTTGGAGGTGGTATTTGCCAGTTCTCAGAACTACTCAAAATTTCCAATACCAGTTTGCCAGAAGCGATCAGAACCGGCTGAATACCACCTCTGCTCTTACTTTTCTGGAATGCACCCCCCATCCTTTTGGAGATGCACCTCTTACTATATCCCATCATAAAACGAAACACTCAAGCTTCTGAGTGCAGCTTTGCCTTCTATTGTATAAACGTTGTTTTGACCAAAATTTTAGTCATGTGGCCAAAGTTTGCAATTTCCTGGTACCAAGCACCCATTTATTTAATTGACACTACTTGTAAGACAGGGAAGTGACCATACATTTCTCAGAGAAACTTCTCCATCATTCAAAATATAAAATGTGACACATTCGATCACATTGTGCTTTGAATCTATTACTTTTTATCACAAACTAGAATATTAATTGTATTAATTTTCCATTGCTGGAAAAAAGAGGTAAGATGTGTATTTTGGTTAATTTCTATATACAGAATCATAGGGCTGGAAAGGTCTTTGGAGGTCTTGTGGCCCAACCCCCTGCATTTGTGTTTACTACAAAGCTAAGCAATGAAAATGATTGGTTTTCAGGGAATAACTTCAGGGTGTGTTTCAGCTCCATCATGAAACACCTTTTTTTGTTCTGAGAGGCTGTCATAAATCACTACACACATCTATCTCACATTATGAATACTTCTTTGATTATATAAATGCTGGGAAACGTGCAGCCTCAGGCAACAGACAGGGTAATTTTAAATTATGAGATGCTCTTGCTTTAAAAAATGTCCCTCGTCCATTTGGATTTGTTCCTAGAGATGAATAGATGTTACTGGAATAATTAACATTCTGGCTCTTCTTAAATCACCCTGGCAATAATCTGCTATTGTGAAGCATTAAACTTCAAGTCTATGGCTAATAATCTTCCAGCTCCTCAGCAGATTATTATACAATAGGAGGTTTCATTTATTATTTAGGTTTTGAGGAGGTTTTTTATTATTATTACCTTTCACACATGGATAGCAAGGTCAGAGTCATACTTTTCAGGGAATAAAACATAGGCTCCATATCATAACCAGCAAATGAAAAAGTCATCCTGACAACAGAACTGAAGCCACATAACAATATATTGCAATATTATTGGAAGTTGCTTAGTCCATACCGCAGATAATGCCACTGAGTATTTTTTGGGAATGATTCTTTTTGCACTCTTGGAGTTTGAACCTGTTGAATAAATATAATTCAAAGAAAACACTCTACCAATCACAAACATTCTCATTGGCACCTTCAAGGAATGTAGGCCTTTGGTTGTAATACTCTTCTGTTTGACAGCAGTGGGTTGCTTTGCTGGAAGGTTGTTTGTATATTATGAATTACTTTTGTATCTTATGATTTATGATTTATCACTTTGTTGCTTGTATTTATATGGAGAACTTATGCACCAGAGACAAATTCCTCGTGTGTCCAATCTTATTCTATTCTATTCTATTCCATTCCATTCCATTCCATTCTATTCTATTGTATTCTACCCTACCCTACCCTACCCTACCCTACCCTACCTTACCCTATTCTTCTACTTTATTCTGTATTCTACCCCTACTCCTACTCTTCTTCTGCAGTAACCAAGACCTGGGCTTCCAGGGACTGCTGGATGTGAATTCAGAGGGCCAGAACATGCTACTGGTCTTAAGTGCAATCTTCCTGTGCAACAGCCTGCCTTTTGACTCCCATCTAGATAACCCATGCTCATCACCTCCTCAATAAACCCTCCCTGAGGCTCCTGAGGTGGCCCTCCCCTCTCAGTTTTGGTATTCCTCTCCTCTGAGGCAGACATCCTGCCCTTTCCTCAACCATCTATTCAACCATCCACTACAATTCAATCACCCAGTAGGTGAGGGGAGAAGCTCCAGTGGCATTCAGCATTGATTCTTAGTGCCGGAGGGAACTCTTCCGTATCTCTATTCCCATTCACATCCACTGTATCCCACTCCAGGTCTGGTCTGTCTCATTGGCCAACTTGGGTTAGGGTGCAAGTAAGCACACACACACCTTGTCCATGATTCAGAGATAGGAGTACTGGACACACACTCCAATATTTACATAAACAACCCCTATGATTGGGGTCATTTCTTGGTTTAGAAGGAATATCCTAGGAATATCCTGAAGAAGTGCACCTTTTAGAATAAAATGTGTCATATATGTATGCATTAAGATAGAATGAATTTATAAATGCATATGTTAAAATGCATTAAAGCCACATATAAATACACACATTGGATTTTGTTTTTAATTGCACTTTAGTATGGAATAGCTGAAATAGACTTACAGATCAATACATGAGAAATAAAAGGTTTTAATCACCTCTGAATATGAGCTATTAAATCAGAGGTCCCCAACCCCCGGGCCGCGGACCGGTGCCGGTCCGTGGCTGGATAGGAGCCGGGCCGCAGAGGAGGAGGAGGGAGAGCGCGCGGGAGAGTGCAGGCGGGGCTTTTCGCGCGGTTAGGGTGAGCCTCTTCCTCCACCTTTGTCGACGGTGGGACTCCTGCGCGCCGCAGCAAAACAGCCCGCGGATTCCCTTCCTCCCTGCCCCCCAGAGCTTCCCCAACCGGCATGCCACCCACTCATCTTTTTCCAGGAGCTGCGGAGGTTCCTCCCCCCCATCCCCACCCCACGGAGCCTTCTCAGCTCCGGGAAGGAGCCTGACGAGCGCACGAGGGACCAAGCGCGGCAGCGGCCGCCCAGACGGGGCAGGCTAAGGCTAGTGAGCGAGTCGAGCTGAGGAGACTCCGCGGTGGGGGGAGGGACGGGGGGGGACGGGACGACGACAGACTGACAGAGAGAGGCATAGACACAGAAAACCAGATTTCAAAGAGCCCAATTATAAGCAATAAAGGTCAATCAGAAACCAGGTCCAGAGACAACAGGTATTAATAACGCTCTAACTACTAGCATTGCTTGTCCAGAATTGAGGCCTTATAAACTAGGGCCTTGGGTTCTAGCAATGCTCATGTTATTAGACATTAAGCTCTTCAGAAGAAACTTCTTGAAAATAAGTCTCCATTGCCCAAAAATCTATTGCTCTGGCAATTCATTTTTCAGTTTCATGCTGGATCTTAATCTCCCAGGAGCTTTGATAGGCTGTGGCAGGGGTGTCAAACTCGATTTATTTCATTGAGGGCTGCATCAAGGTTGTGTTTGACCTTGTGGGGGAGGGCTGGGAGGGTGTGGCCAGCTCAATGTGACTACTGTCGGGTGTGCCTGTGGTGGCCCAAGTGCTCTGCCAGTGAAAATGGGCTCCTGAGCTCCGTTTTCGGCTGCCACAACCTCCTGCAATCCCCTGCCAGTGAAAATGGAGCTCGGGAGGGCTGCATTCTGTCCCTCCTATTGCATCCTTTCTTTAATGATTCTATTCCACCATTTCTTTGGTATCAGTGTAACTCTTATCCCATAGTGAGTTTTCCTGTGGCAAGATGGCCATAGTAAGTTGGCTATGGCAAGTTGGCCATGGCATGTTGGCTGTGGCAAGATGGTCATGGCAAGTTGGCTGAGGCAAGTTGGCCATGGCAAGTTAGCCATGGTGAGTTGTCATAGACCCTGTCATAACAGTCCCAGTTTCATGCTGGAAAGATAGTCAACAAGAGGTGCCCTGCTTCCCATCAGGGGAGCCTAAAACAAGTATCTTTTCCCAAAGCACAAAGCTTAATGCAAAGATTGTATTGAGAAGGCTTATGACTGTCTCTCACCTAGACATATGCACTGGAGGAGCTACCGCATGCTAGCCTGCGCCTAATGAGGAAAGGATAAGATTGGACACATGCAGATGAGACTTTGGGAAGCCTCTTTACTGTATGCTCTAATTTCTTTTCTAGGAAAACTAACTGCCTCTGAGCTGAGATGATAGAACGACATGTGTCATTAAAATAATTTTTAAAAGCGACAGGTCTTTGCATGTGTTGCATTTGGATCTATTTCTTCTAAATCAATCTGCATTAAACATGAATATATTGCTTCTACAAAATGTAATATCTGGGCTTCCGGTTCCGGCTCCAGCGGCGACGGGCGAGCCTAGGGCTCGCTCGCCGCTTTGTTTCTTTTCCTGCCCCCCCACGGGGGCGAGACGCCCCGTTTTTGGGGGTCTCCTGTAAAGCCAGCTTGCCTGGGTCGTCCTCCCCCAGCAGCAGCTGGGAAGCGACCCTTGTCTTCGGCTTAGGTGGAGGAGGACATGCTGCGGGGGGTTTTTCCTTCGCCAATGGCGGGCGGCACCGCTTTGAAAATAAGAAGAGAGCTGGCCGTCTGAGTCGGAAGGCTTCCTGGGGCTTCGGCTGCGAGGGTGAAAGTGAGTGGTTTTAAACATTTTTTTTTCCTGCTGTCAGCCTGGGCTGAAAGAACTTGGAGGGGGGGTCTGCTTGTTAAACCCCCCCTCGGACTAAAGCTGCACTTAAGAATGGCTCCTCGCTGCGAGGAAGCGGATATCTTTCATCTGGACTGTTTGACACAAGGGAAAGTGGTCTGCGGTTTGTCTTTGAAACAATGTATCTAGGTCTGGCTGATTTGAAACATTTTTTTTTACCACTCTCTCCTTCTGGTTCTGAGTCTGGGCGGTGGAAATGGCTTCTCTTTGTCCCTGAATGACTATTTCACTTATGAAAAATTTCCAGCGTCTCTTTGTGATTTGGACTCCCTCTGGTTACTAAAGAAGAATTTTTTTTTGGATTTGTTATCTCTTCTCTGGAGTGCCTTCGTTATTATACTTATTGACTTGGAAAATTGTTTCTCTCTTGGTTCCTGAACTCTACAACTCTGAACTGAACTTTTGGCTCCTGACTTGCCTCAACAGCCCCACCCAAAAAACGCCATTTTAGTGGCACTGACTTTAACAGCTAACCATGGCACAAGAATCAGCACTGGCAAGTTTAGAACTAAGGATGGCCTCTCTTGAATCTGTTATACAAACTTTGGTACAAGAAATCCAGGCCCAGAGGGCAGAAAATATCAACTTTAAAAAGGAATTATTGGACACACGGAAACAGGTGCTGGAGAACACACAGAAGACTGAAGAACTGGAAGGGGGGCTGGCGGGGGCTAAGGGAGAGATTAAAAATGTTACTAATGAGGTTGTGGAAATAAATGGGCATGTGTCTAGGATTGATATGGAAAGGATGACATACTTTTTGAGATTTCAGAATGTTTCTGAGGAAACTGGTGAATGTCTCCCTGAACTCATGAGCACAATTATAGCAGACTATTTACATAAACCTAAGGATGAGATCAGGGGGGACATTGACCTAGCCTACAGAATTAACTCTGCATATGCCAGGATAAATGAAGTACCCAGAGAGATACATGTTAAATTTGTTAGAAGGTCAACCAGAGAGGAAATCTTGAAAGTGCAAAGAGGAGGTCCGTTAATTTACCAACAAAAGGAGGTTGCTATCCTAAAGCAGATCCCAAGAAAGATTAGAGAAGCAAGAAGGAAATTTTCCTTCTTGTCTAAAAAATTGTTTGACCACGGGATCTGGTTTAGGTGGGTGATGCCCGAAGGGATGCTGGTGTTCTGGGAAGGAGGAAGAGTGAGGATTAAAACAGTTGCTGAGGCGGAAGCCTTTTTAAAAAAACATTCCTCTGTCCTGGGGGAAGATCCAGGGGGGGCAGGGGGGGCCACGGCCCCGCCCGCTGGGGACCTGGAAGGAGAGATAGAAGATACAATTGCCAAGAGACTTAGATCTAAAAAATAACTTTGCCTTGATTTTTGAATAATATTGTATAATATAACATGTGCATCTGGATTTTTGTAAATGACTGACAGCATAGAACTGAGAACTTAGAAATATGTACTTGCTTTTACTTTGTAGTGTATGGAAAATGTTTTTTATTAATGATCTATTTTGATGTCCCGGTAGGGCCGACGACTTTGACGTGAATGCTCTCAAAATTTCTTTGTATCCCTTACCCTATCCTATTGAAAAACTGTAAAACCAATAAAACTTTTTCAATATTAAAAAAAAAATGTAATATCTGAATACTTTTAAGCTTCAAGTAATTAAGAAAAAAAGCCAGATGGTACTATAACTCATCAGCATATTTCAGTTGTGTTTGTTGGCGTTGCCCCAGGATTCAATTACATTGGCAAGCAGTAATATAGTTTATCAAAGATTATGTAGATTATGACCTCTCTATGGATCCAGTAAATGTTCTCTTATGCAGCTGTAAACAGAAAGTTGAAAACTATGAAGTTCCTTTTTTGAAATAAAAAAAGGATTTTTTTTAAAGAAAAGAAAAAAGAAATCCTGTTTCATAAAATACAGGAAAGAGAAAAGAGCAATGAATAAAAAAAATATAAAAAGCAAAACATGTTCAGAAAAAAAACATATCCTTGTAATGAGAGTTTTCCTTAATTCTTTACATACACTTCTCAACATCTTAAGAGCATTGTGGACAGACTAGAATGGGTTTTGAAAAGGGAAGCAAAATGATCTAAAGTATTGGATATGTACACATATATTTATATATACTGTTTACTGTATCTAGATAGATATATAAGAGAGATAATAGATAATAGATAGATAGACAGATAGACAGATAGACAGACAGACAGACAGACAGACAGACAGACAGACAGACAGACAGACAGACAATCTTTTGTTTGGCAAACTCAAGGTGGTATACTTTGGAACTCCATTCCACTCCATTCCCAGTTTTTTTCCAAAGCTTTAGAGCATGAGAATACCTAGTCAGAGAAATTAGAGTCATTGTTCCACAGTCACCAAGTGAGCTCTACAGTTGAGTGATGTCACTACACCCTTTGGCTGCACCAAACAGGATATGAAAACTTCTTTCGAAAACCTGAACAGCACAAAAATTTGTCCACTATTGCTTTAGAGCAGGGGTCTGCAACCTTTGCAACTTTAGGTCTGAAGGACTTCAGCTCCCAGAATTCATCAGCCAGCTTTGCTGGCTGGAGAATTCTGGGAGCTGAAGTCCTTCAGACTTAAAGTTGCAAAGGTTTGGGACCCCTGCTTTAGAGGGTAGAATCAATTGACTTACTTGCAGAAACCCTACTTCTCTCTAAAGCCATAGAAGAGACTTTTTCATAGTAAGAGGGGTTTGACAATGTAAGCAAATTCCTTAGAATGTCCCAAAGGTGCTTTTTCAGGAGGCAACTGGACTTTCTTGTTTTTCTTTTGAAGATGTTTTGCTTCTCAACCAAGAAGCTTCTTCAGCTCTGACAGGATACTGGGGAACGGAAGGTTTTATATTGCTTGCAGACAGTTGGTCATTTGCATTCTTTTAGAGTGTAGTTGAGGCCACTTGGAGGTTTATCTGTATCCTCAGTCTCACCTGGATCGTGCAAATGTGCGTGGAGCCTGCTTGGCTGCAAGAACCTTCTGCAGGAGTTCTCATAAGAATTTCTGTCTTCTGTTGGCTTAAGAAGGAAACTTTTTCATCCAACCGTGGCTTGTAACAATGATCTAGCTTTGCATTTCTTAAACCCATGGAAGAGCAGCTTGCTCTTTGTGGGGACCACCTCCTGCCACATACCTCCCACCGACCGATTCGGAGGCTCCCACAGGGAGGGCCTCCTCAGGGTGCCAACCGCCAGTCAATGCCGGCTGGCGACGCCCAGGGGTAGAGCCTTCTCTGTGGCAGGGCCTGCCCTCTGGAACAACCTGCCCCCCGAACTACGCACCATCACGGACCTTCCCCTCTTCCGCCGCTCACTCAAGACACACCTCTTCCAACAAGCTGGACTAGCTTAGAACTCAGGTCTTGGCACGATAGAGCTTCAGTTACATTAGAATAATGATTTGATAGGTTTTTATTGGGAATTTTAGCACAGGCATATAATTTAATTTCTTTTTTTGGAATGTTGTTATTTATTTATTATTGTTTTTAACTTCCTGTGCACTGCCCAGAGTCTGTCTCAACGGAGATTGGTGTGGTCTATAAATCGAATAAAATTGAAATTGAAATTGCTTAGAAGAATTTCAGGCATCTGTGTTCTCTTCCTCCCCTCCCATTTGAGCCTTTTGCTTTATGTCACAGAGGTGGGTTGCTCCCAGTTTGGCCCGGATCAGGCGAACTGGTAGTGGTGGCGTCATGAGGTTCCGCCCATCCACCTGGACACTTCTGCATATGACCAGAAGCCAGTGGCGTAGCGTGGGTTGTCAGCACCTGGGGCAAGGCAAGTAATTTGTGCCCCATAACCCGTGGATTTTAGCACTCGAGTCTCTTCCACTCCATCGCCCGCCACAGGGCCCCCGCCTGCCGCCGCCCCCTCCTTGGCAGCGGCTGCGGCACCCGGCAGCGAGGCGACCCCTTCGCTCATCCTTCTCGGCGCCTTTCTAGCCCTCCCCCGGGGGGAAGCAGCGGCATCGAGGACGGGGAGGGCGCAGCATGCGGAGCGGCGGGGAAGTGAGAAACGGGAAGGGGGGAGAGGAGGGGTGCAGGAAGATCCGACGGCAGCAGGGTAGGGGAGGCAGCCGCAGCCGGCAGGTACCCGAAAGAGCTGGCCTCCCTTCGATCCGGAGAGCGCGACGCCTCTCCCGCCCTGTCAGCTACATCTCCGCGCATTCACAAGACCGCTGCTGAATCAGCTGGAACACGCGAGCTGTCCCCACCTTCCGCCCGCCGAGCTCTCTTCCTTTTCCCTGCGATTTCCCGCCCCCTCCCGGTTTCCTGGATTCCGGATCCCCCCTCCCCCGCCCGAGAAATAATACTAATAAAAATATGAAAAAGCCCGCCGAGCTCTCTTCCTTTTCCCTGCGATTTCCCGCCCCCTCCCAGTTTCCTGGATTCCGGATCCCCCCTCCCCCGCCCGAGAAATAAAAATATGAAAAAGCCCCTAAGATCCTTTCCCCAAGGAAGAAGACGGGGCGACGGGGAGAAAATGCCTCCTCTTGCAGCCGCTCTTGCTTCGGGCGACGCTTCTCCGGTCCCCGCGGCGGTGGCCACATTCCCCGGCTGCCGCTGTTCCTGCCTTACTCGATCCCCTTTCCCGAAGCGACGGAGAGCTGCGAGTGCGAGCACGCCCCCCAGATGTTGTGCCCAGTGCAGCCGGCCCCCCCTGCACCCCCCACGCTACGCCACTGCCAGAAGCATTGCACGAGCACGCACAAGCAAACCAGTCGTTAAAAAAAATGGAAAACCACCACTGCCTTATCATCATGGCAAAGTTAACTATAAAGTTGTAAACAGGTATGAGGGGAGATGTGCATTTTGGAAACTCTGCAGCCACTAGCAAACAGAAAACCAGAGAAATAAAGGAAGGTAGTTTTCCTTCAAAGGATGAAAGGTCGAGAGGTAAAAGAAGCATAGAGACAAAGAAAAGTACAATGTGGAAAGATACAAGTACTCTACATGCTGGTCATTAACAGAGAAGAAAATAAGCAGAAGAAATCTCAGAAGGAGAGAAATGAAAGACAATATAGGAATTGTAAGAAGAAAACATTGCTAGTAATATTATAGAGCGTAGCAAAGTAATAATAAAGAGAAAATGCTGTAATTATACCATAGAATTGTACTGTAGTTTACTATACTGATATATAATACTGTATATTATAGTAACCAAACAGTTGTATAATATAGTATATTAATAGTTTTAGTAATAGTAATTAACATAGTAATATAGAAATAATAGCAATATGTTAGAGATAATAGAAAGCATTCACATTTTGCATAGATTCATAAGTTTCACATTTCACTTTTATATCTTGGGTTGTTTTTTTTCAGAATATAGCTTCTCTTCAACTCTTATAGCAAGAAATGAAAAAAAAAAGACTATAAAGCAGACATACAGACTGGCTACAAGTACATTGGCATATGGGAACCACAATGAGGAGGCAAGAAAGACAGCAAGAGTCACAAAAGGATAAAATAAGATCCTAGAAGAGCCAAGATTGATACCATCAATATGCATGCTCTGCCCGTATCAGATACCCTACCAATATAATGAGCTGGTCAAAGGAGGACATGAAGTCCACCAGTGTGAAAATCCAAAAGTTCCTCACAATGGAGGTTTCCATCACAAATTCAACACTCAGAGACAGTACATCAGGCAGAAAAAGGGTGGTGGTATCTGGCGAGTGTCAAAGCTACTGTTCTCGAGAAAACCCTGAGTGCAGAGAAGTATATTAATAAAATAGCACCTAAAGATGAACCTCTGAGAAAATGCTGAAAATGCCGCAGCAGACATGGGAGGAAGATCAAGCAAAGGAAGTACCATTAAAAAGAGCAGAGGTGGCGCATTGGTTAGAGTGCAGTACTGCAGGCTATGTCAGCTGACTGCTAGCTGCAGTTCAGCAGTTCAAGGTTGACTCAGGCTTCCATCCTCCCGAGGTGGGTAAAATGAGGACCCAGAGTGTTGGGGGCAATAGGCTGACTCTGTAAAATGCTTAGAGAGGGCTATAAAAGCACTATGAAGCAGTATATACGTCTAAGTGCTATTGCTGTTACTAACATGGCAAGTCAAGATTCTGCATCTACCATTGGCAGATAGCTGAGGTGGCTGACATTGAAAAATAATGCTAGGGGCTCAATGGAAAACACTGAGACACTGATCATAGCAGCACAAGAATGAGCTTTAATCACCAGATCCATAGAAATAAAGGTCTACTGCACTAGTCAGGACCCAAGATGAAGACTGTGCAGAGAGGCCTCAGAGGCAGTGTGACACGCAATGACAAAGTGTAAGATGCAGGTAGAAACAGCATATACTCAATAGCACAACCACGTAGCTTACGTAGTATATAAAGACACCTGCATGGTTAAATGGTTAGATCCTCCAAAATCCAGATCATGTAGGACTTCCAGTTCCAGGCCCATCAACCAAACATTGTGGTAATAAACCAGACTAAAACACAACATTGTTGTGCCAAGTGAGAGCAACTTCTGGAAAGATTATTACAAGGTGGAGAAGTACCAGGACGTGCAGGAGGAACTAGAGAAGTTGTAGAAAGTAAAGGTAAAGTGATCCCAGTGGTGATAGGGGCAGGTAAGGCTATGACTCCTAACTGGAAGAATGACTCCAACAATGGGACAGCGCCAGAGCTTTCCACCCAGAAGGTAGATCAGAAAAGCTGTGATTGTGTGCAGAATCTCAGACTCCCAGGCCTTTAGTGGAGGATCCTAGTTTGAGAGAAATCAACCCATAGAAGTGAGAAGGGATTATACACACGTGTACCTACATTATATTGTGCCAATTGCAAAGCATTTAAATTGTAGCTTCCAGTTCAAGACAAGCGTCATAATCCAGATGAAAACCATCGCCATCATTATCTAAGGGTAGAGGGGAAACACTATTTGGTAGCTTCCCAAAGATTATCTCATGCAAATTGTACACCTGCCTGAAAATCATCAGACTGAACAGCAAATGGTCAGAATACTTATCCGTGTAAAGTCCTGTATAAAAAGGTTGTAACTTGAGTTTAAAATTTGGAGCTGAAAGAAACAGAACACCACTGAGAGGGGGGGTAAAGGAATGAGAATTGAAGAATTTGTTCCCCACAGGGAACAAATGATTAAAATGCTAATAGACCTAACTAGACTCAGGGATGGTTGTTCAAACATCTTCCCAGGGTAGGTAGACATGATAACAAGTGTATCGTGTTTTTTATTCATTCACATGAAATTTGATTTGAAGTACTTTGAGCATACTTTAAAAAATAAAAACTGTTCTAATATGATGTAAATGACTGTATGTATAATGTACTATGGCAGTTGTAGTACCCTGCTTTTTATTAGGGCATGCAAGAAGATAAAGTGAATGAATCTGGCTCTCACCAACCTTCGAACATCAGGATATTAATGCTAAAATCCATATTAGGGCAGTAGGTGCCATGTGTTAGGGCAACTGAAGAAGGTGTAATAAATGTACCAACGTTTGAGTTCAGACCCCCCCCCCACCTAATATAATTTGGGATGACTCTGGACACAGCCTGAAAACACATCAGATTTGGTAGCCTACTTATACACTGTTCAGCTTCTATTGACTGAGGCCAACAGCATGAGAAAGCTTCTTTCATACATCTTGACTTTTCTGATCATTCCTTTTAAACAAGAATCTAGGGGCATAAAAAACCTCAAAAAGGGTTTTGGGATATATATATTTAGAATGGTGTGGTGGAAGACTGAGAGGAGTCTTTGCTTACAGAACTGACTGAAGTTCTTCAAAGCTTCTTGGCTTCTACAAATGTTTATTTTCTTTTCTTTCTTTCTTTATTTAGTTTGTCAAACATGTACAAAGTAACAGGTATAAATATAAACATTGACATGAACAAAGGAAATGAGTACAGATAAATGTGGACAGTAGGACAGGGATGTTAGGCATGCTGGTGCACTTATGCATGCCCCCTTTACGGACCTCTTAGCAATGAGGTGATGTCCACGGTAGACAGTTTAAGGTTGAAGCTGTGGGAGGTTTGAGGATGTAACAACTGAGTCAGGTAGAGCCTTCCAGGCGTTGGACCACTCTGTTGCTGAAGTTGTATTTTCTCCAATCAAGTTTGGAGCTATTTACCTTGAGTTTGTATCTATTGCTTGTACATATATTACTGAGGTTGAAGCTGAAGTAGTCGTTGACAGGTAAGACATTGTAGCAGGCAATTTTGTGTACTATGCCTAGGTCAGACCATAGGCAGCGTAGTTCCAGGTTGTCCAAGCCCAAAAGTTTGAGCCTGGTGGAATAAGAGATTCTATTGTAAGCAAAGGAGTGGAGAACTCTTCTCGTGAAATACTTCTGGACCTGCTGAATTGTATTAATGTCCAATAAACAGTGTGGTTTCCAGGCAGACGAGCTGCATTAAAGAATTGGTCTGGCAAAGGTTTTGTATGGTTTAGTTAGCAGTACAATGTTACTGGAGAAGACACTTTGCAAAATCTTTTGCACTTTACATCCCTTCGGCCGATCCGCTCCCACAGAGAGGGCCTTCTCAGGGTACCGTCGGCCGGGCAATGCCGACTGGCGACACCTAGGGGAAGAGCCTTCTCTGTGGCGGGCCCAGCCCTTTGGAACGACCTACCCCCTGAACTTCGTACCATCTCGGACCTCCACCTCTTCCGCCAGTGTCTAAAGACACATCTCTTTCAGCAAGCTGGCCTAGCGTAACCTCCCGTCGGGGCTATTTTAGATAGTTTTAAATTGGGGATTTTAATTTGGATTTTAGATTAGGACCGTAATTTAATATGTTTTTAAATTTTGTATTTTGCCATTTTATATGTTTTTAAATTCCTGTGTGCTGCTCTGGGTCCTTCGTGGAGAAGGGCAGGATATAAATTTAATTAAATAAATAAAAATAAATAAAATTAGGTTAACAACTCTTAATGCCTTTTTGGCAATGCTGTTACAGTGAGCTCTGGGGCTTAGGTCGTTTGAGATGAGTACTCCTAGGTCCTTTACAGAGTGAGGGTCTGTTGTAGGATAAGGCTTAGTATATTACTAAAGTTCTGAAGCCTGAGACCGTCTCATGAGGTTTTCTAGGTTGGATCATTTTGATGAAAAGGAAAGATACTTCCATTGAAGCAATAGACTGAAGCTATTTAAATCTGCCCTGTTCCATAAGGCAAATCAAATCAATTCAATTCAAACCCGTTAATTTGAATTGTGCTATAAAAATGACTATTATGACACATAGATCTGTGAATTACAAATAATGAACAAACACAGCCTGTAACTAACTGCAGAAATGGCTTCAACATCAACTTGGTACAGAGTATTTAGATGCTACAGTTTTGTTCTTAGATTATTCTGAGTTCAGCTATGCAGAAATAGATTTTCAAAACTGTCCATTTTTCATTCTTCCTTTATAAAGAAACATTTTAACAATTTCTCAAGCGCAGGACTCCCATTTAGCAATGACAGCAGCACCAAACTGAAATAAGTAGTGAGTGGCATTTTCTTATAATGTTTTTTCCAGGAACTGAATCTACTTCATAGCATTATTCCTGTGCTACTGCAGGGTCTGCTTGTCAGCAAAGCTGTCTCCATTTGGCTCAATCCAGAACATCTTTACGGCTGATGCCCATGCATTTCATGTCCTCCTTCATGTCATCCACCCACTGTTTTTTGGGTTTGCAAAGGGATCTCTGGCAATGGTGTGATTCAATTATTTTTAGTACTGGTTCTATGGGCGTGACTTGGTGGATGTGACATGGCTTGGTGGGTGTGGCAGGGGAAGGATACTGCAAAGTCTCCATTTCCTCCCAATCAGCTGGGACTCAGGAGGCAGAGAATAGATGAGGGCAGGGCCAGTCAGATGTGGTATTTACCAGCTTTTCGAAAAACTCAAAATTTCCGCTACCAGTTCTCCAGAACTGGTCAGAACCTGCTGAATACCATTTCTGGTCTCTGGTCATCAGGGTCCAGCTACATGACTGTCCATGTTACGGAGTCTTCTTTACTGCATATGATGTGCCCATAGCATCTAGGTCTTCCTTCTTGTAGTTTTGCTATGATTGGTGCGATTCCCAGTCAACATTGGATGTTGTTGTTCATTGGTTGAATTGCATTAGTCTAAGGCATCATTGAAGGCACCATTTCCCAGGACTGAATGGGAATATTAAAAGGCTGCCAGTTGCTACAAAAAAATATTCTGCATTATCAGGTGTTTCCTCAGGAGCGCAGTGGTTAGAGTGCAATACTGCAGGCTACTTCTACTGACTGCTGACTGTCAGCTGACTGCAAATTGGCAGTTCAAATCCCACCAGGCTGAAGGTTGACTCAGCCTTCCATCCTTCCAAGGTGGGTAAAATAAGGACCCAAATTGTTGGGGGCAATATGCTGACTCTGTAAAACCACTTAGAGAGGGCTGTAAAGCACTATAAAGCTGTATATACTCTAAGTGCTATTGCCCAGTTAATTTTGTTCCATTTCATATTAAGTATCTCAGATTTACCCACAGAAGTCACTCTCATGGTGGCTTTTGGAATCTCTGCTTAGCTGGATTTCTAGAGCCATATAGTCTCCAAAACGTGTCTTTATACTGTATCAGCAAACTTCCATAATAAACTGCTCCCTTAGCTTAGTAAGCAGAATATCACATTACGTACATATCCAATTTCTCTTTTCATAATTATAGATTTATTAGTCATAATTAATTTTATCTATTATTATGAACAGTTTATGAGGTGTGTAGCGGCCTCTGCTGGTACAAACTCTAAAGTCAGGAAAAATTAAATTATAAACGCATTTGATTCTTTGACTCTCCTGCTCTTTTTTGCTGTCATCCTAGTTGACTCAAAATATATATATTTTTAATGATCAGTCCCTGTGAAAGCTGCTTTTAATTCTTCCACATGCACATGTAAACTATATAAACTAATAACTCATGAAAAAGTGATTGGTGTTTCTTTCTTTAAACTGTACCTGGCATTCTATGCAGCTTAACAGATGCAAACCAAGGAACTAAAGTGGCACCACATTTATAGTTTATAGTTTACATTTTCACATTGAATTAACTAAAGATATATTTGGGGAGTTATAAATCTGTATCAGATGATGTAACATACATTTTCATTTACTTAATCTTTGTCATGAAAGTAATAAAGAAGAAAACATAAATATTTTTAGTGATCCCCCCCCCCCAAGTAAGGATTGGGGGAAAAGATTAACTCAGCAGCATAGAGCATGCAGTCCTCCAAATTATGTTTGATCTCAGTAGTTAAGGAAGATGAGATTAATATTTGGAGGGCCACAAATTCCCAACCTTTTCAACTGAACCAAAGACAGGAAAAAGGAAGTCCGTACTTGGCTCTTCTGAAGTTTAGTTTGATTCATTCCCTATGTGTTGGTTGATATAGGACAGTGATGATGAACCTTTTTGGCATCGAGTGCTGAAAAGGGAGAGAGCTTGCATGTGCTTTGCACTTGTGCACTCATCAGGGCTGCAACCCGGAAGAGGAGTTGCCCAGGGGGAATGCGCAGGCCAGAAAATGAACTTCTGGTTTCCGGTGTGCATATGTGTGCTGGTCAGCTAGTCTTCTAGTTACTGGTGCATTAGTGCACACAATGATCAGCTGACCAGCACACATGGTCATGCCAGAAAACGGAAGACCAATTCTTCCAGTTTCCAGCGCTGCCACACACACGAAGGCCAGCTGGTCATCGCATGTGCATGTGTGTCAGAAACCTAGAAGAGGAACAGGCAACGTTGTGCATGCTAGGTGACATGACTCCATGTGCCACATTGGGCACATCATGGATGTAAGAGAAGATAAGGCTGAGACAGGGGAAGGAGTCAAGTGTGACATCAGTCTTGCGTCCCTTTGCACCCACAAGAGATCTAAGTCTGGCCCATCTTGAATTCCATTGACTCTCATCCTCCGCCATTTTGCTTTGATTGTTACTAGTTCAGATTCTTGTAGAAAGAGTTAGCAAACAATAACCTGTATTTATTTGAACCGATTTGTTTCCTCATTTGCACCTGACGGTTGGTTTGTGACACTGGGAGGCATACAAAAGAGAGAAAAATAATATATAAAGCTAATATTATAAAAACTTTTTAACAAGGCTGAGAACAGATATTAGGATTAGAACATATGTTAATAATAATGGAGCCACCTCACCATCTCACTGGTCCCCTTGGAGTTCCAAGGCCTGATGGCTATTCACTCCTTTCTGTGGAAGCCATAGCTTAGTAAATATGCATTGCCTGATTACTTCTTTACCTTCAATGGAAAAGTGATTATAACTTGCATATAGTTTCTTTGAAAAAAGAATAAGCTGTTCCAGAGTGAAGTCAGTGTTCTTAAAGTTAAAATAATTCAAAATTTATTTGTATAGCATTTCCCATATATATATTTAAGAGGGCTTTTTCTTGGAAATGTAGGTGGGAATGGAATGGGCATGGAGTTATCCAGTTGCATGGGCATGCTTCAAGTATGCCCTCCTTGGACATGCACATGACTCAAAAGCATGTTTAAAAATATAGAACTAATCTAGGGAGAGATTTAGGATAATGGGCAACTTTAATTGGTGCCATTTCAACCCACTCTTTCCCAGGATAGGATAGGATAGGATAGGATAGGATAGGATAGGATAGAACAGAAATCTGAAAGGGGCCTTGGAGGTCTTATAGTCCAGCCCCCTGCTCTCAGACATGTGACTGTCCAATGTCTTCTTAGAAACCTCCAATGATGGAGCAAATTTTGGAGTAAAGATGCTTTACTGGCATCTTTCCAACCTGTGTCAGATTTCAGTTCCCATGATCATCTATGGTTTTCATTCTCCTTACATGCAGTATCAGCTGGATCATGATTTCCCATTTAGATTAAGCATATGTAATACATCATAATTACTGGGTTCTGCACACAAGAACCCAGTAATGGTTTGCATCCATTTTCCTATTCACCCTGGAGAAGAAATGGAAAAAGACATTTATTTATAGATAACTGCACAATGAATAATGTATGCCAAAATACAACATAATTTTCACGATGGTTTGATTATGTCTCCAAGATTAAAAGAACTCATTATCTGAATGTGTTATCCGGTTATCAAAGCATATTCCCTTTTCCCCTTTTAATTGGAATTAAAGTTGACAGTGTGACATAAAGCTGAAGGCAAAGATTACGGATTAGTGTGATAGCAGGTGGCCTCCTATGCATTGTCAAAAATGATATGTGTGGTCAAAAACCAGTACAGTAATTTGCATTCACATTGTTGCATGTATCCGTTTATATATGCATAATAGAAATATAGTACATCTATCCAAATAGGGAAAACAGAAATTGGATACTGTACTCACTTAGTCTCCTGTCCCAGGACTGTTGATGACCATCTCCCTTTCTGAAAGTTCCTTTTTTAATGTGGACATGGTTGCAATAGTCCAGGGGTTCCCAAACTTGGCAACTTTAAGACTTGTGGACTTCAACTCCCAGAATTCTCCAGCCAGCATAGCTTAAAGTTGCCAAGTTTGGGAACCCCTGCAATAGTCCTTCAAATATTATGTGCCTTCAGACAGAAAACAGCTGTCAAAGCCTTTCAAGCAGAGAAGTATTTCTCATGTTTGCTAATTTTAAGATGTATGTATTTCAACTCCCACAATTTCTCAGCTATCTATCTGGGGACAGCTTAAATTGACATCTTAAAATTGAAGAATGCTGAAATAAGTGCTACCTGATTTTCTGATTCCCTAAATTGGCCCAATGGTTATACAACTCACTCCTATAATGGAATGGTGGCACTGTAATGGTATGGAAAGAGGCTAACGGGACTTTAGGTGGCAACGGTGGGTGCCATCAGAGAGCCGCAGCCATGACCTCTGCTTAGTTGGTAATATTAGAAAATAAAATATTGAGAGCATCCTAGGATGATTCAGACACCTTATTCAGTGAAATTAAGACAGCTGAGCATGATTTCAGGGCTATTAACTTTTTCTACAATCTTTGTTCCTACCTGGAAGGAAAATCATTAATCAACTCAGGCACCTGGCACACGGCCCTTTTCTCTGTTTATTTTCTTTCCTGACAATCTTTTGATAGTCTTTTTTCCTCCATTTTGTTAGATGAGTGTTGTGGCCCAGTCGGCTGCAGATGAGCTGCTGATGGACTCTTCTAGTGAAGAGTCCTATGAGTCTGCCCTGGAGGAGGAGGGAGACCTTGAGGAAGCAGAGAGTCTGGTTGGCCACCAGGAGGTGCCTGGGTCATGGAACAGTGAGGAGGATCAGGGGCAGTTTGTCCCTGATGCTAGATTACGCAGGACTGATAAAAGGAGGCAACAGTTACGTAAGAGGCAAGCTCGTAATCCCTAATGAGCACTAGCTGGTTGATGAGTGGCCCCTCCCAAGAGAGTTTATAAGGAAGTCATTTGCAGGAAACAACATTGACAACTCCTCGTTGGAAATTCTGGTCAGTCGCGTCTGCAATTCTCTGTCTGTCTTTGTTACATAAGTTAGGGCTCGCAGTCAAGGAGATAGTGGCAAGCAGCCAAGCTTGTGTGTGTGTCCGTCTGTGGGGGCAGAACAGATGAGCATATCTGCAATACTTGTGCTTTGAGAATGCTGAATGAAGGTAGCAAGTCTTTAGATCTTAAAGGTAAAGGTCCCCTCACACATATGTGCTAGTCATTCCGGACTCTAGGGGGCAGTGGTCATCTCCATTTCAAATACAAAGAGCCAGCACTGTGCAAAGACATCTCCATGGTCATGTGGCCAGCATGACTAAACTCCAAAGATGCACGAAACACTGTTACGTTCCCACCAAAGGGGGCTCTTATTAGTCTATTTACATTCTCACATGCTTTCGAACTGCTAGGTTGGCAGAAGCTGGGACAAGTAACGGAAGCTCACCCAGTTACGCTGCACTAGGGATTTGAACTACCAAACTGCTGACCTTGTGATTAACAAGCTCAGCATCCTAGCCACTGTCACCATATCCCTTTATATCTTATGAATCATGATTTTAAAAAAAAAAAGTGATCGGCTATTCCTGTTAAATTTTCTACAACTGTGGTGTTTTGAGGACTTTTTAAGTGTTATAATTCAGAAGGTAGATGTGTCTAGGTTTGTGTCTATCAGTGATGGGTTTCAAAAAATTTTAGAACCTACTCTGTAGGTGTGGCCTATTTTGTGGGCGTGGCTTGGCAGTCATGTGACAGAGTGGGAGGGGCCACCTTTTAAAATGTGGTGAAACTCATTTAACAACGCTCTTGCTTAGCAACCAAAATTTTGGACTCAATTGTGATGATAAATTCTTTCTTTCTTTCTTTCTTTCTTTCTTTCTTTCTTTCTTTCTTTCTTTCTTTCTTTCTTTCTTTCTTTCTTTCTTTCTTTCTTTCTTTCTTTCTTTCTTTCCTTCCTTCCTTCCTTCCTTCCTTCCTTCCTTCCTTTCCTTTCCTTTCCTTTTCTTCCCATTGGGTCACTGGCAGTGGTGGGCCAGATTTACTTCCAGGTACTCCGGTGGAACCCCCTCTCACCGGTTCTCTAAATTTCACCAACCGGCTCTCGCGAGTAGGTGCGAGTGCAGAAACCCACCACTGGTGTCCATGCACATATGTGCATTGCAAACAATACCTCGGTCATTGTTTTTGTTTGTAGTCACATAGAGAAAAGTGTCCCCATAGGAACAACTAGAGATATACTGTATAACTTTGAAATAATTACTTTACAAGTCTGCACAATAATTTCAACATTAAAAATGCCAATAGTGAGAAAAATAAAATGAAGTAAACCAATGTGCAGGGAGTTGTAGATACTCTGTTTTATAGTTAAGACTCTTAGTCTTATTGATTTTCATTAATGAAGCACTTCCATTGTCCCTCCATGAATGTAAATAGAATTCTCTGCAAACAAGGTTACAATGGAAGCTTCGTAGCAAAAAATGTCATCAGAGACCAAATCTTTTTTTTTTAAATTACAAACATTTTTAGGCTTTCTCTTCCTTCTCTGTTCCTTGCAATATAGGTCATGTTTAATATGCTCTTCCACCAGTATTTATGTTTCAACATTCTCTCCCTACTGCTGCTTTTCTTAAATGGAGAGGAAGATTCTCACCCATCTCCCAAATTGCAGAAAATAATGTCGTGAGAATTGTGTGTTTGCCACCAAATAGCTCTCTATGCTCAGTGCTCACCTGCTGTTGGCTGCCCATGAGGACTTCCTTGGCAGACCTTTGAAGCAGAGCATATATCAAAATTGTGAATAGATAATGCTCATGGTTGAAAACACTAGTTCCAGGCTTCCTCCGCAGTCCCACCAGCACTGAGTCAGATATGAATAGTGGCATACATTTGCATTTTTATCACTAATCAAGATGCATCCCAAGATGCACAACATTTGGGCTTAAGTATTTTTGCTCAGTTTTCCAGCCCTCACCTGCCTGGATAGAGAATGAATTGTGACATTGACACAGAGTCGATTTATTCATGAAAATAAATTAACAACCCCCAAGTCCTAATTTATTTATTAGAAGTCTGCAATTGCTCAATAGGTTTGATGGTGGAGCTAATTTATTCCTTTAACTTCTGAAGCTGCCTTCTTAACAAGAAATCCTATTTGTTGCCAGTGGACTAATACAGAAGGCTG
This sequence comes from Rhabdophis nuchalis, assembly GCA_039707465.1. Taxonomy (NCBI): domain Eukaryota; kingdom Metazoa; phylum Chordata; class Lepidosauria; order Squamata; family Natricidae; genus Rhabdophis; species Rhabdophis nuchalis. The sequence goes on along the minus strand of CM077643.1, from coordinate 57,951,935 downwards.
ATAAATATGCAGAATGTACAGTTATCTTGTTCACCGGCAAATTGCTGGAATTACTCCTTTTTTTTGACACCATATAGTTAGGTGTGCATGCATGTGAGTATATGTACACAAACCAACACCAACACCCACATGCACCCTATTCTCCATTTATTTCTCTTGTTCTGAAAGACCTCCGTGATAGTAATATATTCATATATTTGTTGATACAACCTACAAATGGCATTTATGTGTGAGCAGCTCAAGTCAACCTCAGCTTGCAGAAAACAATAGCTGTGAGTGTGTAGCAACTCTGAGTAGTATTGTAATCAATACAATTATTCTTGACGTTGCACTTTGCAATTGTTCTACTATTTGACAGGATGATGAGATCTGGGCAGAGATAATTACTACTCCTGCACATTCCATTCTGAATATCATTATTATTGTTATGGTATTATGATTATTGTTGTCCTCATAATTATCCCTACTTCTACTCTTAGTGGTACATTCACTTATGCAACATGAAAATGCCAAACAAAAAGGCACATTTTTATTTCAATGAAACAAAAATGTGGGGAAAAGGGCAGAAATTGAAGAAAATCTAAGAGGTTTATTAACTTAGTATTGATTCTTTTAAGCTTTGGTGTTGGAGAAGACTCTGTCCTGAAAATACCATGGACAGTTAAAAATAAATAAATGAATGGATCATTAAACAAATTTACCCAGAGTATGCTCACATGTGGCACAAATTACCAGCCTCAAATTAACCAACTTCAGCCTACCTCTCTGGGAAAGATGAAAGAAAATAGAAAAAGAGGATGATCACCAATAAGTTGGAATGCCTCAGTTACGGTGGTGATGAGTGAACCATTAGGAGATTTGAAAGATTTAGAAGAACAGATTAAAGATAGATTGTCATGGAGAAAAGCTATATATCTTGTTGCTAGGAGTTGGAAATGACTTGATGGTACATAATCAATCATTCCCCTTTAAAATCTTTCATTTTTAATACAATACAATAGCAGAGTTGGAAGGGACTTTGTAGGTCTTCTAGTCCAACCCCCTGCGTGGGCAGGAACCTTATACCATTTCAGACAAATGGCATCTAACATCTTTTTAAAGACTTCCAGGGTTGGGGCATTCACAACTTCTGGAGGCAAGCTGTTCCAGAGGTTAATTGTTCTAACTGTCAGGAAATTTCTCCTTAGTTCTAAGTTGCTTCTCTCCTTGATTAGTTTCCACCCATTGCTTCTTGTCCTGCTGTTTAAAAACAGCTTGTAAGCTGTTTAAAAACCAGAAATCTTAAAAAGGATTGAGTTGAATTTCCCCATGTCAAATATGTAGTGATTATTTTACTTACCTGCCAAATACCATATTTTTCAGAGTATAAGACGCACCTTCCCCCCCCCCCAAAGAGAGTGAAAATCTGGGTGTGTCTTATACACTGAATACAGGATTTTTGGCCTCCTGAAACCCCACCCCTTTGCAAAAATGGACATGCAGAGGGTTTGGGAGGTCTGCAAAGTGCTCCTGGTGGCTGGGGAGGGGAAAAATGAGGGGGAAAGGGCAATTTTTTGCTTGTTTTTCCACCCCCTGCCCCCAGGAGCACTTTGCAGGCCTCTCAAACTCTCTGCATGTCCCATTTTTCACAAAAAAATGAGGCATGCAGAGGGTTTGGGAGGTCTGCAGAGTGCAAATACTTTTTAAAAAATTTACCTCTTCAAAATCTTATACTCTGAAAAATACGGTAACCCCTTGAGCTTGAAGAAAGCCTTATTTCATAGTAAGGACTCTTGGGATCTGTGCATGTAAGCATATAAGCAGAAAAGGTAATCAAGCAGTTTTGCATGTCTGCCTCTCTAGCTACAGTATAGTCTCAACAAAGACTGTAAAGAAGCTGGAAGACATGGGCTCGATAATTAAGTAAATTCCTATGGCTCTTAACAAAAGCATTGCCAAACAATTGTATATTAATCCTACTTTCTAGAGACTATAAATCATGCCGCACAGCTGATTGTCGCACATCAAAGCATTTTTTAACTACTGGCACGCCCGAAAAAAAATGCTAAAAAAAAGTTTTTAAAAAAGTTCCAATGATCAGCTGTATGAAAATCAGCTGTGCCACGTGATTTCTAGTGAATATACTTTTTTTTCTATTGGTTCAGATGAACCGATAGCATTTTTACTACCGGTTTGGGTGAACTGGCCCGAACAGGTAGCATTTCACCCCTGCAACAGTCATTGTATTGATCCATTAGAAATATGTATTCAGAGTTCACTAAAGGATCAGCTGATCTATGGATGGACTTATTCATGAATATACACAGGATACAAAAAAGCTATGGGAAAAACCCAAAGGTGCTTTCAAGAGACAACTGGACTTTCTTGTTTTTTTCCTTTGCAGACACTTTGCTTCTCATCCAAGAAGCTTCTTCAGCTTTGACAGGATAGTAGGGAATGAAGAAGCTTCTTGGATGAGAAGCAAAACGTCATGACCTGGATGACTGAGAATCTCTACAGACTATGGGAAAACCTAATAATGGATAAGCCTGTTAGGGGTAAAAAACACCCCCGTTGGAAAATTAACAGTCGGAATAGTGCAATACACCGGACAGCAAGAGATACGTTGCTTAAACCACACAATAACTATCAAACAGTGATAGTAGGAAAAATAAATAGTCTTTACTCTTGATGTAACTAAAATATTTCTTCCAAACAGTGATACTAACAAAAAACAGTCCTTCACCAAAACACAGTTATCTTACAATAAGTCAAACAATGATACTTCATTCGTCTTCAGGTTCAGCTTCTTCCTCAGTGGCAATCAGGAAGCAAAGGAAAGCAAAAGGGATGAACTGTGTTTCCAGCTGCCTTTTATGATTGAGCTGGGAAGCACAGGCAATCAGATTTCACATACTCTTTAAAGTTACATATACCTTTTATTAATCCTGGCTTATATATATTGTCAACCCAACATCATGACAATTATCCTAACAAAGCCCATCCACAGATAAACCAAATTCATTTCTCCCTCCCTTCCTCTCTCTCTCTCGTCCCGCCCCTGTCTGTGCGTCTGAGCTTTTGGCACTTAAAAATTATCAGTTTATTTGTGAATATGTATGGTAGAAAGCTTCTTGGAGGATAAGACTATTTATAATTTTTGTATCATGTTGCTACATTGCCCTCTAATAATGGAGGCAGTTATCTAGCATATTATGGTGATAACGAATTGCTTTTACAACTTCCTTGCATACTTCTCATTGACATCTGCTTGTTACTATAGGAACAAAATGCGGGCCTTGGTCAGATCCAGCAGGGCTCTTCCTGTATGGATTGAACAAGAAGATACCAATTCTTGGCACTGTGGGATCGTTGAGTTTGGTAAAGTCCTAACATGCAGCTTAAAAAAGATGGTAAAACTGGTGAGCAGGATTTTGTGTGTTTGTGTGTGTTTTCCAATTAGTCCTGGCTCCTGGCTGTTGCCTAGACCAGGGGTCCCCAAACTTGGCAACTTTAAGACTTATGGACTTCAACTCCCAGAATTCTCCAGCCAGCAGAGCTGGCTGGAGAATTCTTGGAGTTGAAGTCCACAAGTCTTAAAGTTGCCAAGGTTGAAGACCTCTGGCCTAGACAAGTCCTTGTAGTTTTCTTGCATTCAACAGTAACATCCTGCATGAGAAAGACTTGTGCCTGCCACTAGAGATTCCCAGTTCAGTTAAAAAGCTAGTGGATTTTGGCAAATGTGGAAGCCCATCTCTCCATTGTTATGTGTATGTTTATGTACATTGTTATGTATATGCTATTTTTAAAAGAGGCAATGATATTATACTAAGCAAATTTGAATAAAGCCGTTTTCGCAAAAGCACTTGGTTTCACAGTATTAAAAAACCAAATGTTCACACAATTTGAAGAAAGAAAAAGAAAACCTAACACATTGCAAACAATGCCCATGATTGCATATACACAGCTCCCGACACGGTGACACAGCTCCTGCCAATTAGTAAATTAGTAAATGGATGTTGGGTTTTTATTAAAGGAATTTTAGCACAGGCTTTTAAAATAATTCTTTTTAATTGTATTATTGGATTAGTGTTATTTATTGTGGTTTTTAATTTCCTGTGCACCGCCCTAGGTCCATCTTGATGGAGATAGGCGCGGTATACAAATCGAAATAAATTGAATTGAAATTGAAAATTGAAATTACAGGAAGTCCTTGACTTATGACCCCAATTGGGGCCAACATTTCTATTGCTAAGCAAGACAGTTGTTCAGGGAGTTTTGTCCCATTTACAACTTTTCTTGCCGCAGTTGTGCAGTTCTCACCCTGCAGTTGTGAAGCGAGTAACACGGTTGTGAATGGAATCTGACTTCCCTTTTGACTTGGCTTATCAGAAGGTGACGATTGCAAAAAGTGATCCCATGATCCCGAGACCCTGCAATGGTCATAAATGTGAGACAGTTGCCAAGCGCCTGGATTTTGATCACATGACCATGGGGATGCTGCAACGGTCATAAGTGTATAACATGATCTTACGTCATTATTTTCAGTGCCATCATAACTTTGAATGGTCACTAAACAAACTGTTGTAACTCGAGGACTCCCTGCATTTAAATAGGCTATCTTTTTTTTTCTTTGTTAAGTGCAGAGAAGGTAAACTATATTTTTTAGAAGCAATGCAGCTTTATATCTGAGGAAGATAATATATCTAAGTCATGCATATTTATAGTGCTGTTACCTCAGATTCCAACCTCTATAAATTATGGATCTGTGTGGGGTGGATACAAATTTCCAGGCCACCACTTCAAAGCTTCTGCTTGAATTGCAAGGTTTTGCTTTTCTCCACCTTAACAAAAATTTCCCCAACTTTTCTTCTTGTATAGCAAGGGTCTTTTGTGAAGAAGCTTAACATACACTTCTTGCCATGCCGGCTTTGCGATTTTTTGAGCATGTAGCTTTTGAGAAGTCTTCCTTCTTTCATTTTTACACGCAGCATCAATTTTATATTGTTTTATGCTTTGAAAAGGATGTAAAGGTTACTTACCTTTACATATCTCTTCTCACCTGAGAACATTTTATTCCAAAGTGCACTGTTCTGCAGTATAGCCACTATTATAATAGCTGCCCCATATAGGGCTCTTTAAAAGGTCTCCTCTATTAGAACATCTATATTTTTCTCCTGAAGTTTGTGATGTATGGTGCCCCTTCACATAAAATGAGACATACAAATTCTAATCTAATTTGTAGGCGTTCCCCTTTTTGTGTGTTAAAGTTTGTGGTCTGTAACTGTTTCATACAGTTAAACAATTATCTCTCTTTGGTATCATCCATCAGTCAAATTAATGACACAGTTCCACCTTATAAATCTGGTATAAACGACTGCTGCATTTCAAATGTTACAGTGTTATTTTTTCTTGTGGTTTCCTAACATTTAATTTGTCAGATTGTTCCTTGCTACTAATCCATAAATATTTTTTTTTACAAGCAGATGGAATTCTTATACTTCCATTCCAGTCCATCACTTTCATCTTTACCTATAGGTCAAACTTTTATCAAAATTATTGCATGGGCAAAACATTATCTGTTTCACAAAAAAAAAGAAATGTTTTCCATATACAAGTTATACAATAGCAGAGTTGGAAGGGATCTTGGAGGTCATCTAGTCCAACTCCCTGCCTAGGCAGGAAGCCCTATACCATTTTAGACAAATGGCTATCCAACATCTTCTTGAAGACTTGCAGTGTTGGGGCATTCACAATTTCTGGAGGCAAGCTGTTTCACTGATTAATTGTTCTAACTGTCAGGAAATTTCTCCTCAGTTCTAAGTTGCTTCTCTCTTTGATTACTTTCCACCCATTGCTTCTTGTTCTGCCCTCAGGTGCTTTGGAGAATAGTTTGACTTCCTCTTCTTTGTGGCAGCCCTTGAGATATTGGAACACTGCTATCATGTCTCCCCTAGTCCTTCTTTTTATTAAACTAGACATACCCAGTTCCTGCAACCGTTCTTCATATGTTTTAGTCTCTAGTCCCTTAATATAATAGGAAAATGTAAGAAAAGTAAGGATTGACACTTCTATACTGTAAAAGAAAAGTTACAAAAAGAAGTATTATGTTAAAAATCATAAAACCCATAAAATATTAATTTCCTTGACCATTGTTAAGATACAAAGAATGCCATTGGCATGTTTTCATCCCAAATCTAATTTTTACATCACACAATAAAACTGACAACTATGGAAAGAACAAAAATCATACCCTTATATTACTAAACATTTAGACTGTCCTATTTCTGAACGAGCAAAACCTTCTGTTCCAGTCTGACAATTATATGGTTAATACCCATAGTCTTAACTTCTGTAGAAACCAAAATTATACTATGTTAGGAATTGCAATAGCACTTTGTTGTTCAAGGTGCTGTTAGCTATAAAATCCTCTATAATTTGATTTTAATAATGTTAAGTACTCAACTCTTGCTGTTGGAAGTGATTACCCTAGAACATTGAAAAGTTTTCTTGGTTCAGGCCTACTGAGGGAAATTATGTACCGTTAGGTAATATTCAGCTTAAAAGATTTAAGAGTGAGGAAAGAGCTAAGAACTCAAGTAAATGTCTGCTTTCTCCACACACATTGTTTCTCACCATCTATTTGGCCCTTTTCTAGTTGGATAAGGATCAAACTTTTGGGAAAGCTGCAAAATAAACTTAACAAAACAAAAGTCTTTCAGTATCACAGATTTTCAAAATCCGTCCTCGAACAGGAAGAATAATTCCAAAGGGGTATCATGAAAACAAATCTGAAACCATTGGGGAAGCTGTTTGGAAATATTCCCTAGGTGAACTATCTACAGTAAATCTCTGAGCCTTCCAGGTTTCCACAATTTCTATTCAGAAATATAGAATGGAAGAAGGCATTCACAGATCTCGCAGCCTCCTCGATGAATGTGGAAAATACTCTGCATGTTCTCCTAGAATATTATATCAACTGACAAGCATGCTAAGTCTCTACAATCCCTACATGGGAGATCTTCACTGGAAGAGTCCATATGTCAGGCCTGCAGCCAGTTCCTTTTAGGATCTTTGGCTTGCCACACTCTCTCTTATTTTACTATGCTGTTTCATTAGTGGGGAATTGGGAGAGGGAATAATAAGGAGTAGAATGTGTTGTTGTCAAAATAAAAAAAATTCTTTCTAGAAAGCCAAGGCCATTGTTTGTCTCTGCACCTCTGCACCTGGCCAGGAAACAATGAATGGAACTGCCAGCATGGCAGTGGAAGATTGGATCATGTAATGGACTTGTCGGTGTAGGGGCAAGATCATGAACTTTCAACTGGATGGGGAAACCCAGGAAGAGCAGATTCGGGTTTTCCCCAGATGTGCCAACATGTCTCTCTTAATAAATTGGAACTTAGAGGAATACTTTGCCTTGGACTCTGATTTAATTTTGCACGATATTTGGAACGCTGACACCATAGAGTGTCAAAATACAACTTTTGGGCAGAATTGGCATAGCATGGATTCTTTTGGAAGTGAGTTATTTTTACTTCCATAATCATTGTTGACAAGTTGAATGTATTTCTTACCAGTGACAAACTAAAACTCTTACCTGAATTTTTTGTCTCTTGGGGTGAGGGTAGTAATACCATTAGGAATCAATTACACCTATAGCAGGCACTCATGGGTCCAAATGAAGTCTATTCTGGAAGAAATCTGGAAAGATCCATTGTGAAATCAGGAGCCAAGCTAACCAATGAGGCTGCAGAAAGCTGGAGTGAAGATTACAACTGAAAATAACTGCATCAACAGAACTCTTTGTTTTGATGAAGCTACTTGATATTCCAGGCAAGATTAAACCTGAATTCCTATCACTTCAGAGCAGTAAACCATGATGGCTAGATTCAAATATATCAAGAACTGGGTGACCTTGGGTCAGTCAGTTTTGGCTACATCTAATCTGTCAGGGTGAGGTAACAATGTTTGGTGCGCCTTCAAAATTTAGTCATGCCTGCCACATGACCACAGAGACATCTTTGGACAGCGCTGGCTCTTCAGCTTAGAAATGGAGATGAGCACTGCCCACTAGAGTCGGGAATGACTAGCACACATGTGTGAGGGGAATCTTTACCTTTACCTTTAATCTGTCAGCACGGGGCAAAAAAAGAAAGCTTAAAAACATCACCAAAGGAAATTTGAAGACATTCTGAGAACCAGATGCAAGTACCAAGCAAAGAAACAGGAAGACACATTTCAGTGCAGTATTATTTACATTTCAAATAAAGAGGAGCAGATTGTTTTCATACCTCCTGCAGATTGCTCAACATGCACTACTACCATCTCTTTTATTGTCTGGATGCACTGATTTTCTGAATGTTGAGGAGACTGAATCATCTCCTTTCCATAACTCAGGAAAATGGAAAATGATAGATAAGGAGAAGGGTTTTCACACACTGTGCTGTTTTCTCAGCAGGCCCATGGTTAGTTAAACGAGCCTCTGTGTTTAAGAGACAGGAATTTTGTCTCCTTCTCGCTCTTGCGCTTCTTACATTTCAGGATGCGCTGAGGCAGAAGCAAGGCTTTTCTCTTCTCATGTATTCTTAATAAATCTAGTTTTTACTTCAAATATAGTGAGTGTCTTTTATTTTGACTGATACCTGGGGAAGGCCCGGCATCTAAGAAAAAAACAATGTTATGAATATATATTTTTTCTTTTTGCTCTGCTTAGCTTCAGGAGCTTATCATCTCAATATCTGTTAATTAAGAGAAGGTGAAGAGATAGTTAAATTGTTTGTATTTGTCAAGATAAAGGTAGAAAGTAGTTTTTTTTCCTTTGCTTTTCTCTTTCTATTTTTCCTTTCCTTTTTTAAAATGTTTTTTAATTTTTTTAAACACAAATAATATCATGTTTCCCTGAAAATAAGCCCTCCCCAGATAATAAGCCAAATTGAGTTTTTGAGTGCATGCGCTAAAATAAGCCCTCCCCCAAAAATATGCAACACAGCAGCAGCCATGAGGAGACCATGCTCGCCACCTCCTGCACCTCAAAAATAATAAGACCCTCCTGAAAATAAAGCCAAGCGCTTATTTCGGGGGATCGAAAGAAAATAAAACCCTATCTTATTTTGAAACATGGTACAAACAGTACATATACATCTGAATATAAAAAAGGGGGGAAACCACATATTATAATAATAATAATAATAATAATAAATTAGAATTTATTAACCGCACCCTCTCCCCACAGGGACCCGGGGCGGTGCACAGGCATAATTAAAACAATATACAATAATACAAACATTACTAAAATAGAATTAAATAATTACCCGTGCTAAAAATACAATTAAAAAACCCATTAAAATTTATCGTTAAAAGACAGAGAGAACTATTCAAGGCCGGCCAGTCGAAAGAGATGGGTCTTCAGTTTTACACGGAAGGAGCGGAGGTCGGTGGTCGTTCTAATATCAGGGGGAAGGTCGTTCCAGAGGGCCGGGCCCGCCACAGAGAGCGCCCTTCCCCTGGGCGTCGCCCGCTGACAAAGTCTAGTGGACGGCACCCGGAGAAGCCCCTCTCTGTGGGAGCGAATCGGTCGTGAGGATGTGTGGGGCAGGATCCGATCTCGCAGATAGCTAGGTCCCGAGCCATGGAGCGCTTTGAAGATGATGACTAACACCTTGAAGCGCACCCGGAAGACGACAGGTAGCCAGTGCAGCTCGCGCAAGAGCGGTGTTACATGGGCAAATCTAGAGGTGCCCATAATTGCTCGCGCGGCTGCATTCTGAACTAACTGAAGCCTCCGGGTGCACCTCAAGGGGAGCCCCATGTAGAGAGAGTTACAATAGTCCAGTCGGGATGTCACGAGGGCATGAGTGACTGTGCGAAGGGCGTCCCGATCCAATAGGGGGCGCAATTGGCGAACCAGGCAAACCTGGTAAAACGCCCTCCTGGCCACGGCTGTCACTTGCTCTTCCATAGACAGCCGGGTATCCAGGAGGACACCCAAATTGCGCGCCCCATCCACAGGGGCAAGATGTTCGCCCCCTATGGCCAGCGTTGGAGAAAGCTGGTTGAATCGGGCAGCCGGAAACCACAGCCACTCGGTCTTGGTCGGGTTGAGCCTAAGTCCGTTACTTCCCATCCAGATCCGCACGGCTTCCAGGCACTGGCACATCACCGCTACGGCATCGTTGGGGTGGTTTGGGGTAGATATGTACAGCTGGGTGTCGTCAGCGTACAGGTGGTACTCTACCCCAAAACCACGGATGATCTCACCCAGCGGCTTCATATATGCGTTAAACAGGAGAGGCGAGAGGACCGACCCCTGAGGCACTCCACATGTGAGTGGTCTCGGGGTCGACCTCTGCTCTCCTGCACGCACAAATTGCGATCGGCCAGAGAGGTAGGAGGAGAACCACCGCAACACGGTGCCTCCCACCCCCAACCCCCCCAGCCGATGCAATAAGATACCATGGTCGATGGTATCGAAAGCCGCTGAGAGGTCTAATAGGACCAGGATGGAAGAACATCCCCCATCTCTGGCCCTCCAGAGATCATCTACCAACGCGACCAATGCCGTCTCGGTGCTATGCCCGGGCCGAAAGCCGGACTGGCGCGGATCTAGATAGTCAACTTCCTCCAGGTGACGGGGAAACTGTTGTGCCACCACACTCTCAACAACCTTCGCCAAGAAGGGAAGGTTGGAGACTGGACGGTAGTTGTTCAAAAGAGCTGGGTCCAAAGAGGGCTTCTTGAGGAGGGGCCTCACCATAGCCTCTTTTAGGGAGGCAGGCAAGGAACCCTCACTCAAGGATGCGTTGATAACCTCTTGGAGCCAGCCTCGTGTCACCTCCCAGGATGCCAGTACAAGCCAGGAGGGGCACGGGTCCAATGAACATGTGGTGGCTCGCAGTCGCCCACGTAACCTGTCCATATCCTCGGAAGTAACGGGGTCAAACTCCTCCCAAACAAGATCTCCCTCGTGGCATCCCACTGGGCCATGAATGGTGGCTAGCTCACTCTGTATCTGGGCGGTTTTCTCCTGCAGAAAAATCACAAATTCCTCTGCCCTACCCTGTAACGGGGCTTCCCGCTCCCTCTGTTGAAGGAGGGAACGGGTCACCCTAAACAGGGCGGCAGGGCGGTTTTCTGCGGATGCTATGAGGGTGGCGCAATGATGACGTTTGGCCACCCTCAGCGCCACAATGTAAGTCCGTAAATGGGCTCTCACCTGTGTCCGGTCAGATTCAGAGCGGCTAGCCCTCCATCTTCTCTCTAGGCATCTCTTGCGGCGTTTCATCACCCGCAGCCCCTCAGTAAACCAAGGAGCCAGGGTGGTTCGCCGCCGCGAGAGAGGCCGCAAGGGCGCGACCCGATCCAAGGCTCCCACGGCCGCACTATTCCATGCGGCCGTGAGGTCCTCCATCGGGGCGCGGGTCAGGGATACAGGAAATGGCCCAAGCGCTGTCTGGAACCCATCCGGGTCCATCAAGCATTATAGTGCACCTCCACCCCCTTATACTTCTTAGATATACAATATATCCCAATTGTGCCCTTATACCCTCCAAAACAGCATATATTCTTGAGTAGATTTATTCCCTTTGTCTTCCACCAACACTGATGTTATAAAATCCCCCCATATTTCATTATAATTATTTACTTTAATCATCCCCTTTTTTAGGTTTAATATCTGTTGCTAATTTATCATTTGTTGCCATACTCCAATTTTTTCTTTCTTTTTCCTTTCTTGAACCTTTTATGGTCTCTTTATATTTTTCTCTCTAATTTGTATTATTTTTTATTATTGTAGGTGAAACAATTAATAAAACTCTTCTTGTTTTTAAAGGAACATTTCATCTCAAAAGAGCTTCCTGCAGAATTTAAAATTCCGACACCTTTGATACTGTGATCCCCTCTGGGTATATTAGACATTCTCTCAGCTAATATGACCATCATACCAGCTCTTTGGGACAAACTGTGCAAGAGTTACGTTTCTAGAGAAGCCAATTAGCCAGTGATGCTTCAGAGAGTCTTTTCTAACTGGGTAGATGATAATTGTGATAAGCATTTGTTATCAGGAAAATTTGAGTCACTCATTTAAATCACAGTCCTGTAATCACGGAATACATTTTGCCAGACTCTAATTCATCAAAGATGCATTAAAGTTCTTGACAAAGCTTTAGATAGCGTAATACATGTTCTGTTACGATTATAACAATTATTCTTCATACTTCAAAAAGAAAAAGTGGTGCATGCCGTTTTGTTTTTATGATATCTGCTTTACTTGGCTTCAGAGGAAATAATGGTCTCACTTTTGAAATAGTGTTGTATATAAAATCCATCTAAATAGTGTAATTTATGGGCTTCCAGATGCTATTGGGCTGTAATTCCCATCACGAACAATTCTTGCTGCCAGTCTGAATGTGTTGTGTCTGCTTTGTTAAGACCCATAAGTCACAAACAGGCCCAACTGTTACTTAGATGCTATAGGGGATTATTGATATTTATGATTATTTATTTCTTGAGCTGGGCTGAGCTATGTTTCACTTGGAACAGTGAAGATCCCAGGTAAATTTATATGTTGATTGTTCCCAAACTAATTAACTCATTGAAATCAGAGGCGGTATTCAGCAGGTTCTGACCAGTTCTGGAGAACCAGTAGCAGAATTTTTGAGTAGTTCAGAGAACCAGTAAATACCACCTTTGACTGGCCCAGCCCCTATCTATTCTATGGCTCCTGAGTCCCAGCTGTTTGGGAGGAAATGGGGATTTTGCAGTAACCTTCCCCTGCCCCGCCCTCCAAGCCATGCCACGCCCACCAAGTCACACCCACAGAACTGGTAGTAAAAATTTTTGGATCCCACTGCTGATTGAAATCCCTGCCTTTTCTACGTAGGATAAGAATGTGAACTTACGCAATGAGTGTAAGATGACTTTGACAGAACCATCCAGAAGTTATTAAGACAGGTGCAGAAAGAAGGAAGAAGAAATCCAAGTGACTCCCCACTAACTCCCTGTTATATAAGAAGGGCATAGTTCCAATCTGTTCAGCAATTCTGTTTCCCAATCTGCTATACTTCATAGGACTGACAGTGAGTCACTTGCACAAGTCTTTTTGGAGGCACTGGAAACGGAATGTGAGAAGATGTGAAGATTGCATAGTCACAAGCCCGCCTTCATTCACAAAAAAAAAAAAGGGGAAAAAAGAAACTAGCCGTTTCTTCCCCTCGGTGCACATACCTCCATGACCTATTTGCTTGTCTGTCTAGAATTAAAAAAAGCAACCAGGCCCTTTGTAAAACTAGAATAAGCTGGCTGGGTGAAAGCAGAGAAGGCAGGACATGGCTTTTGAAGCTTCGTTCAATGTTTGCAGGGAAGGCATGTGGAGGAAAGGAAGATCTTTTGGAACAACAAAAGAGCATCCTTAGGAAGGGTTGAGATGGTGAGATGAAGCCAAGGACTAACACAGAGGAGGAGAAAGTTGGAAATGCTCCTAAAGAAATCTGTGGGTGCTTGAAATCATAGCAGGAAAATAACTCATTAACAGAGGGCACAAGTGGAAGTTGGCTCTTATTCATCCTTGACTCACTGCAAAGGCAACATGTACCCATTTTCCCATATCACTTTTAAAGAGATGTTTCCCACATTCTGCCAATAAGAACTTGCTGTTTGGACATATGTCCTCTTTTAATGAGTTGCAATGCAATAGCATCTTGTTGCAATGTAAAGTGAGGGTCCGTTACTTGTCCTGCTTCATTTGACTATCAGAAACTTCACTGATTCCTGGTCCTTGGGGCCAAAGGAACACAAGAGTCAACTTTTCCTATTATTTCTGCTCATCCTGCCATGATAGATGGATAAATGGCAAGAGAAGCATTGAAAGTGGTGCAGTTTTAGCCTGCTGTTTTCTAATCCTACAAAAGCTAAAAAGAAATGGAAGCATGGAAACAGCTCTTTACCTGCCATTCCCCCATAGTAAACCTGCCCATATAGACCTTGTGGACCATGCCCAGCAATGCCCGATCCATAGGGATGGTGAGTGCAGTTTTCAACATGTACTCTGTGCCTTTCAGAAGGTTGCTGGCCATACCTTAGCCCAGGGGTGAAATCAACCTACCTTCACTACCGGTTTGCAAATGTGAGCACTTGCCACCTCTGCGCATGCCCAGGATTTTCCGCACGTGTGCAGAGCATCAAAAATGGGACATGATGACATCCAGGCAGGTGGGTGGAGCCTCCTGCTGCCACTGCTACCAGTTTGCCCAAACCAGATAGAATTGGCTGAATTGAACCATTGCCTTAGCCTTGCCTGACTATAGCTTCTAAGACACAGAGTAACGGCTAATGCAACACTTCTATCTCAACTTGGAAAGAAGAGTGGGGAAATTGGCTAGTCAGCAACCACACACCTACAGTAAAGCATGACAGAACTAGGACCAGTTCTCAAAGCTCATAAAATGATTTCTCCAAGAAATGGGAAGACTTATACTAAGAAGATCCATGTCTCAACTTCTTTCGACCTAATTCTCTTGTCATGAGTAGCAAAAAAGGAGAGGGAATGGCTCATCTGATACCAGTTCTACTTGGTAAAATTACAGCAGAAAGCCCATTTCTCCTCTTCCTTTCTCCACATGGGAAGAGAAGGGGAATAAAAGGAGGAGAAATGGGTCTTCTGTTAATAACTGGGACTAAAGAAAATGTTTCCAAGGCTACTTTTCCATCTTTCTTGCAGACAGAAACCCTGTTCTGCCTCATTGTCAAGGCAGTGTAGAGATAAGCAATGTGGGCAGTCTATTTTATGCATGCACATGAGAGAATCTCATGTATCTCTTTAATATTGCAGTCTTAGAAATGCTCTAAGAGAAAATGAACCTCATCTCACAGAAGACCACATTCAAAGTGAGAAGAGTGCTGGAGGTAATCTGTATCTGAAATGGATTGCTTCATTGGAGAGAAAAGGTATCAGATACACAAAATGATGCTACAGAGAAAGTCATAATTGTACTTAGGCATGGCTTAGAAGGTGCATCACTGCTTATGGTATTTGAAATTAGGGTTTGACGAAGTTTACCAGTAGATTTTAATGTATTTATAAAACAAATGCATATGGCTGCCCAACTCACACACTACCCACTTGTGTAAAAACAACAACAACACAGAAACACAACAGTGTGATTTCAGGCTGATCAGCTCCATCCAGGGGCACTGTTAAGCCAGTCGACATTTTGGTATTGAGAAATTGGTCAAATATAATATATGCTTTCTTTGGTGAGAAAAAAACCCCTCTTCTTATCACCTTATATAGATATAATATTCAATGTACTACAGCAGGGGTGTCAAACTTGATTTCATTGAGGGCTGAATCAGGGTTGGGGTGGGGTGTGTGGCTTGGCCAGGGTGGGCATGGCCTGCTTGGCGTCATTCGTGCCAGGGGCACCTGTGGTGGCCTGAGAGCTCTTTAGGAGAAAATGGGCTCACGAGCTTCGTTTTTGGCTGCGACGGCCTTCTGCAACCCCCCTGCCAGTGAAAACAGAATTTGGGAAGGCCACAGGGCCTCTGCCAGAAAAACCAGAGCTCATGAGCTCTGTTTCTTATGACAGAGGCTCTGCAGGCCAGTCCGTTGCTGCTTCCAGGGTGGCCCCATGGGTCACACCTAAGCACCCTGCGGGCCGGATCTGGCCCCTGGGCCTTGGGTTTGACCTCCCTGTACTACAGCATAGGGGTTGCCAAACTATTCTCCAAGGCACCTGAGGGTAGAACAAGAAGCAATGGGTGGAAACTAATCAAGGAGAGAAGCAACTTAGAACTGAGGAGAAATTTCCTGACAGATAGAACAATTACTCTGTGGAACAGCTTGCCTCCAGAAGTTGTGAATGCCCAACACTGCAAGTCTTTAAGAAGATGTTGGATAGCCATTTGTCTGAAATGATGTAGGGCTTCCTGCCTAGGCAGGGGGATGGACTAGAAGACCTTCAAGGTCCTTCCAACTCTGCTATTGTATTGTATTGTATATTTAAATTGGAAGAACAAAAAATAGAAAAGTGGGCTGCTTCTTTTCTTACTACAGCCTGAAAAAAATAGTCCTTGTCATTTGCACCACAAAAAATGATAGAACCAAATCTCCTATCAGAATTAGCATATTTGTGGTTATGTGTGACTGTTTCAGGGAGAAGACCTGGAAAGAGACAGTTAAAGGATCCTTGTCTAATATGGTAGAATTTCTCCTGAATGTGTTGTTTTTTAAAATCCCTGAGCTCTCTACAAATGACTCATTAAATGTAAATCATATAGTTCGGATTTTACGTTTTTTATTTTTAACCTTTGAATTAAGCAAAAAGGATCAAGCAGATACTGTCAAGAAAGATCTGTTTGGAATGGGGAGTAGTATTTTTGAAGTGTTATAACAAAAATAGTTGATTATTGAGCTCAGCTATTGTGTCTTTTATAGCTATAAGAGTTTTCTTCTACATCTTCTACATTGTACTAGCTAGTTGTCATGGAAACACAATAATGTCTTTCCATGTCAAAAGAACTTAGAAACTTTGGAACATTACCCTTCCAGAGATCCATACAGCTCCCAATGTGGTGATGTTGAGAAGTCATTGAAAATTTAGCTGTTATCCCAGTGCTTGGGACAGGGTGGCAGAAAGGGATGTTGAGGCCCTCTTTGTTGGGCTCATGATAAACTTCTTGTGTAATTGCTCTTTTTTTTTAATGTAAGCTTTCCAGAGACATCTAGTATCAGTCAACCTCTAAAATGAATGAATCAATCAATCAATCAATCAACCAATCAACCAATCAATCAATCAATCAATCAATCAATCAATCAATCAATCAATCAATCAATCAATCAATCAATCAATCAACTAGCACATCAGTCTAAACTAATGCATAAAGGACTATGCACATTATCTGCACAATTATGGAGTGTAGAAATGCTGTTCTGTGCTTCTCATTCACAGCAAATTCAACCTCCATCACAGAACAGGAACAGACCAAGGGTGCAGAGTGGATAGCATTATAGCGTATAATATAACATTATCATTGCTTCTCTGGCTCCAAACCAACAGCCCTTCTCTAAACCAGATGGGACATTTGTATGAGCTCAGCAACCTCCTCCTCCTCCTGAGAAGCCACTTGCTTCCAGTTAACTACTTGGAACTGCTAGTTATGATTTCAGAGATACAAAGACTTTTGTTGAGGCAAATTGGTTTACTTTTTCACCTTAACAAAGAGAATTGCATTGCCTCAATGCAAACGACTCAAAGTACCTTGCACTTTTGATCTCTTTTTTAAATCTAAAATATATAGTACATCCTTTGAACTGACACACACACACACACACACACAGCTTTAAGAACAGATAGTAGCATAGTAATAAAGAGTACAAAAACAAAGTGTATTCTTGTTTTAATCTGTGAAATTTCTTTATGGTTAATGAAGATAATTGTCTGATTCCATAAGAGAAAAATATAAGTGAATTCCTTGCTTTATAGAAGAATAGCTCATTGGATCTACCTGTTAGAGAATGTTATTAAGAACCTCTTCTTCCTAACTGTGTTTGGATTATCAGATAATTCCATTCTCTTGTTTATTTCAAACCTATTTCCACTGACTTTATTCACTTGGGGCCAGATGGATATTAAGCGGTACAATTTAATTTAATTTAATTTAATTTAATTAGATTTATAGAACTGCCCTTCTCCATTGAAATAGACCCAGGGTGGTGCACATGAAATTAAAATCAATAAATAACAATAAATACAAAAAAGTTAAGAATAAATTAAACTAAAAACCTGTGCTAAAAATCCCAATTAAAATTCTAAAATGCATTTACTCATTGGCTAAGCTAGGCCGGCTTGATGGAACAGATAAGTCTTAAGTGAGCGGCGAAAGAGGGGAAGGTCTGTGATGGTCCGAAGTTCGGGGGGTAGGTCGTTCCAGAGGGATGGCCCAGCCACTGAGAAGGCCCTCCCCCTGGGCACCGCTAGCCGGCATTGGCCAGCGGATGGTACCCTGAGGAGGCCCTCCCTATGGGAGCGGATCGGACGGAGGGAGGTATGCGGCAGGAGACGGTCCCGCAAATAACAATTCCCATAATGGGATGTAATGCCTCATCTCTTTTCTTTATTCCATAACTCGGTTGCCTTTCATACAAGAGCTGAGATTATTACTGTGTCTTATAGAATGGATTTTATTTCTTCCACCGTTTCTTTACTGCTATCCTGATTTTATTTAATTTTTTTAAATGGCAGTTCTGTAGCATGTTTCTTTAAATCTGTTATGCAGGGTTGAAATTAATGAAGCCAGGCTGAAAATTTTAATATTCCTGATACACATCAAGGCACAGTTCACTTTATTTTCACAGAGTTGACCAGGATAACTAAAGTAACAGTCCCTATTACCTAACATCCACTTCAAATCAAGCAGACCGTAATAAATAATGAATCCAACAGGAAAAGGTGCTCCTTAGTTATATTTCTTGCTTTTAAAAATGTTCTTTAAAGATATTCTTGTAATTGAAAAAAATGTTGATTGAAATGAAAAAGTAGAGAGAAATATAGAACATCTTCCTACAATACTGAACAGAAGTACTTCCCTGTAAATTAGACAAACAGCAGGTTGACACTGCTGTGATAAATGTGATTAAATATGGACTTAACAGCTATAAAAAGTAGAGGCAGAAATCTAAAAGGAGGTTATATATGTTCATGGAGAATTTGCCCAGTAGAGATCATGGAAAAACCACTATTTTAGACTTCTAAAACTAACTAAAAGAGAGGAGGGATATTGATTCCATGCCTGGTTAAGGGACTTCTCAGGGACATCTGACTGGCTGTCATAAAAATAAAGTGCTTAAATTATAGAGAAAAAAGTATAAGATGGTTTAATAAAATTCATAAGGTCCAATCCATTTTAAATGTGAGACAAACAATGTTCCCTGAAGCTCTTAAAAATGTTAGTTATCTGGGCCAACACAAGAGGTAAGGACTTCTAGTTTTTTCTGTCCACACCCACTAATTCAAGCATCGTTTTTTAAAAAAATGATTTAATCCACCAGGATTTTTTCCTATATTTTTAATCTCAAAAAAAGCAACAGAGTTTACTCACTCTGTTTACGCTTCAAACTAGTCTCTCAAAAAACACTGATATCTAGATTTACTAAAGCTGTTTCTTTGAAGACTGGTTCAACAATCTTCACGTTCTTCCTTATGGAACTGTTTTACAGAAATCAGCAACAATCAAATTTATACATCAGCCTCTTTTTATACTGAGTGTCAGGCTATCTTTTTAAAAAATTCATCCTCTCAAGAAGTGCTCCCAAGAAGCAACGCTGTCTTTTTGGATGATCTACACTACAAAAAGGAGAGATTGTCTGTTTGTGTGTGGTGTATGTGTGAGAGATGCAGAGACTCGCATCTTCATTATAGAAGCAGTGTCCAAATGTTAAAAGAGATGCTGGTAATACAGTTTCCTTATCATTAAAATGTACAACATAAAAAAAAATAGTTTGGAGGTTTTTCATGTTATGTCAGAACTGTATTTTCCTGATTCAAATGCTGAAATGGTCAGAATACATATTTCCAGCTAGGAAATGTGTTTCTGCCTAATAAAGAAAAATGTAACTCTCTAGAAGGCCTGCAGTTTTAAGGGTAGCTGAATCTATTTTTCAACTCATTATTGCTTTTTCTTGATTTGATCTGGTTTTAAATGCACAGGGTCAAATATGTAGAGATGTCCACATGCAGCAGAGTCCATCTGCTTGATTACTACAAATGGAATCCAAGTGAAAGCATCCCTAATTAATGCCTATTTATCCCCTGCTTTAAAATACCAGCAGAGGAGCCAAATCTGTTTTAACTGTTAAGCAGAAGCAAAGCAAGAAAGGGATAGCCTGGCCTAATTCTACCTCACCTAGCCTGCAGTCTGTAGCTAAATTATTTTAAATTGGGATTTTAAGGGATATAGTGTTAAGATTTTAAGATTTTAGCACAGGGTGATAATTATTTAATTCGGGTTTTAAATATTTATATTTGTTATGTATATATGTTTTTTAACTTCCTGTGCACTGCCCCGAGTCCCTTCAGGGAGAGGGTGCGGTTTACAAATTGAAATAATATAAAAAATACATAGAGAGAGGAAGGACAGAAAGAAGGGGAAAACAGAAAGAGTATCCAGAGCAGAAGTGAACTGACATTATTCCTAATCAGAGAGAAATAGTGTTCCTATCTATACTGTTGCTTGACAAATTAAACCAATTCTAGGTCAGACTTTTATATTTTCACTGTTCCATTCCATATATAGGCAATGATTACCTGAAAGAAAGTACACATAATATTGGGTCTTCATCTCAATTGAAAAATACTTCTAAATGTAGACGTCTAGAGAAGGCACTATTCAACAGTTCATGAGCAAATGTCTCTGTCAAAAATCTCACAAATACATAAATATATTTATTAAATGGCACTGAATGGAGTGCCATGGCAAAAGAAGACTGCACGGGATGTAGCATCGGCAGATGGCTGAGGTGGTAGACATTGGGAAATTTTACCAGTGCCTGGAAAGGACTAAAAGCCAAGACTGAGGCTCTGATCATCACAGCACAAGAACAAGCACTAAGAAGTAGATTCATAGAAACAAGGGTCTATCGCACTAGAAAGGACCCAGGAAAAAGAATGTGCAGAGAGGTCTCAGAGACAGTCCCATATATAGTGTCAAGGTGTAAAATGCATACAGAAACAATAAAACCAAATAGTTGGCATCATGTACAAGAACTTCTGCACAGTGTATAGGCTAGACCCTCCCAAGTTCAGATGTCAGATTCCACAGAAGATCATGGAGAATAATAGGGCTAAGATCATATGGAACTTTAAAATCCAGATGGACAGGTCTCCCTTGACCAATCAGTCCTATTTTGGGATAAAGCAGCAGAAGAGAGCAGCAGTTATAGATGTAGGGATGGCAAGTGAAAGCAATATTAGATTGAAAGAATATGGGTAACTAGAAAAGTATCAAGGCCTGAAGGAGGAACTAGAGAGGATGTGAAAAGGAAAGAACAAAACTGTCCCAAATGAAAGGAGGTGAAAGGAGGACTTGGGGCTTGTAAGTCATAAGCTGGGAGACGGGCTCCAACAAATCCTAGGAACAATATCAGAGTTCTCTATCTAGAAAAGTACAGTACTAAGAAAAGCTAAGATCCTGAGTAGAACCCTCAAACTTCCAAGTCTCTGGTAGAGGACACAAGATTGAAAAAGATGCATAACCCCAACAGATGTGAGAAGGGAATTTTTTTAAAAAAAAACATTCATATTCATTCTCCTATGTGGGTAAAATCTGTGTATGTTCACACTCTCATACACCTTATCTAAAAGGGAATCAATAGATGCTACTTTTTTCATGTATGGTGGACTTGCAATAAGGTTAAAGCTTTTTGGATAAAAATATGGAGGGTTATGCAAAATGTATTTAAGAAAAGAATACAATTTATCCCGCAAATGTTTTTATTGGGTATAATTAAGGATTTTACTAAAGGGGAAACAAAATTGATTTTGTATATGGTTACAGCAGCGAGGTTGTTGATTGCTCAACACTGGAAAAAAGATTTCTTACCGACAATTGATCAATGGATTCAGAAAGTGGCGGGGTTTGCGGAAATGGCAAAAATTTCAGCTTTCTTAAAAGATCAGAAACAGGAGAATTATGCACAGGAATGGGCAAAGTGGATTGATTATATACAGAATAGATACCAGACCAGGAAGTATTATGTAGCCTTTAGGTAAGAATGTTTAGATTGATAGGGTGATAAGTAAGGGATACAATGTGAATAGAGCAAATATTATATGGGATGTTTGGAATTATTAGAGTGGTGTATAGCGGAAGTCAGGGGAGTGGGTTTGAATGGGAGGTGGGGGAGGGTTAGGGTGGAGGGTGGGGAAATATATATATATAATTAATTTAGAAGATGGGATTAATGGGATATGGTTACGTTAAGAGAAATTTATATTATGATTTATATATGTTCAATTAATTTAGAAGATGGGGTTAATGGGATATTGTTATTTTAAGAGAAATTTATATTATGATTGTTGGGAGGTGAGGGGATACAATATTGGAATGAGAAATTTATTTTAAGACAGGGGGAGGGGAGGGGGTATAGTATTTGTATGTGATTTATATTATATGTCGGGGGGTAAAAAGGGGGGGAAATTTGTTTGAATAAAACTTTTTCAATTAAAAAAAAATAAAAAAATAAAAAAATAAAAGGGAATCAACGTGTAAATATTGGTTTGTTTATAAATAACATTTGTTAACATAGAGCAGGGATGGCTAACCTTTTTTGACTTGCGTATCAAAAGCGAGGGGAGCGCAGGGGAGGTCATGCGTAGGCGTTCCATGCCCATAATGTTATGTGCACAACCCCCTTCTTTTGGCATGCTTTTTTCACCCTCCCCAGGCTCCAGAGGCTTTCTGGGAGCCTGGGGAGGGTGAAAACAGCCTCCCCTCCCCACCTCCAGAGGCTTCAGGAGCTTCCCTGAAGTTTCCAGAGGGTGAAAAACAGCCTCAAAAGAAGGCCTAAATTAGCTGGCCAGTGCATACATGCACGCTGGAGCTGACAGGGCAACGCCTTGCGTGCCCTAAGAAATGGTTCCGCGTGCCACCTGTGTCACCCGTGCCATAGGTTCGCCATCACGGACATAGAGTAACTCCAGGGCCATTGCTGGTCTTAACTCATTAAAGACTGCAAGTTTCATTTCTTTCACAGCTTCCTTCTGGAAAAACTCATTTTTAAAAAATTGCTCCTTATCACAGAACCAGACACTATGAAAGTGGATTGGTATATTCTACAGTCTGTCCCACCATGCTCTCTGCCAAACCTCTTTCAGCTTGGCATCTTTTAGCTGCATCTCCTGCCTGCAGTTTAATTTTCCTCAACTGACCTCAACTGTCTCTGTCAAACCTGAGCCCAATGGAGCGCCTTATTCCACTTTTCATGATTTATTTATTATTTATTTATTTATTAGTTTGATTTATATAACCGCACCCTCTCCCCAAAGGGACCCGGGGCGGTGCACAGGAAATTAAAAACCACATAATATCACAAATATAAATAATTAAAACTGAATTAAATAAATTATCCCTGTGCTAAAAATTTTAAAGTATTAAAACATTAACCCCATCTAAAACCCAATTAAAACAATTTAAGGTACAGACTGTAGGCTAGGTAAATAGCTTAGGCCAAACCGGCCTGATGAAACAGGAGTGTCTTTAATTTCTGGCAGAAGGTGTGGAGGTCCGTAGTTGTTCTAAGGTCGGGGGGTAGGTCGTTCCAGAGGGTCGGGCCCACCACAGAGAAGGCCCTTCCCCTGGGCGTCGCCCGCTGGCATTGCCTGGTGGACGGCACCCGGAGAAGTCCCTCTCTGTGGGAGCGAATCGGCCGAAGGGATGTATGGGGTAGGATGCGGTCTTGCAGATAACTAGGTCCTGTGCCATGGAGCGCTTTAAAGATGGTTGGATAACAATTTTTATTGGTTTTTACAAATTTTTTAACAGGGAAAAAGGTATATAGGATATAGAAAAAATATTTTAGAGCTTCCATGTCGGAGGTGGTGGTCGCCTCCAAGGTTCCATACAAAAAGTAAATTTTTTCCAATATTAGGTGTAAGAAAAAATATATATATTATATCATAAATCATACCTTTATGCATTCAATCATTTGTTACTATTGACATCCGTATAAGGATTACATTATGTAAAAAAATCATTTTTGCGATCTGAGTCTTCTAGCTATTTTATCTTCTTCCTTCTCGCCAGTGGGCGGAGTCATGGCCCCTCCCGTTCCCTCATTTTCGTCTTCTAGGATTGAGAAATATATTTTTTTTAAAGGCTTCCGCCTCTTCAATTGTTTTAATTCTAACTATACCTCCCTCCCAGAACACCAACATTCCTTCAGGCATTAACCATCTAAGCCACACCCCTTTTTATATAATTTTTTGGATAAGGAGGCATAGTTCCTCCTAATCTTTTTAATCTTTTTGGGGGGTTGTGTCAAAATGGTAATTTCATTCTGCATATATATCAAGGCTCCATCTCTCTGTGCTCTCAGGATCTCATCCCTTGTTGACCTTCTTGCAAATTTAATATATCTCTCTCTGGGCAAGTCATTTATTCTGGCATATGCTGAATCAATTCTGCAAATCAGGTCAATGTCCCCCTTAATATATTCTTTGCTCTTTTTAGTATAATCTGCTAAAATTGTAGTCATTAAATCTTTTAAATTTTCTGAAGTTAATTCAGGAACATTTTGAAACCTTAAGAAATAAAACATTCTTTCAAAATCCATTCTAGACATATAGCCAGCGGGTTTTTCTATTTCTTTTTTAAAATCTCTTATCTCCTCTCCCATCTCAACCGCCCCCCCTCCAAACCATCAATTTTTTGTTTATTTTCCATGAAAGTTCTCTGTGTCTCTGGGGATTCCATTTTTGAACTTCTCATATCTTTCCGAATTTTTTTTTTTTCTTCCATTATATCTTGTAAAGTTATATCTATTGTCGATAATTGAGGAGCCTCTCCTGGAGCATCTTTTGACAAAATTGTGCTAATCTTAGGCTGTTGTAAATCCGGACTGGCTCTTAATAAGGCTGGAACAAAAGAAAATTTTCCATGTGAAGTCTGATCAACAAATTGAAGCGCACCTGAAAGACCACAGATTGTCACTGATGCTTACATTTTATAAAATCATTATTCCATAATATGCTATTATTTACTTATAAAACTTAGCGAAAGTAAATCTTATTCTTACATAATATAAATTATTATATTGATACATAATATAAATTTCAAACTTTTGAAGGTAGTAAGTCGTACACCACCCAGAGCACTTCCCTTTTCCCTGCCTCTGGAAGGTCTTGTAGCTAGGAACAAACTGTCCAGCAGCACAAGCTTGATTCAGAATTCATATTGTCTTCTCCTGCTCCTCATAGAAATCCAGCATACTCTTTCCCTGCATTTCCTTCCAAGTCACAGAATCTTTGTGTTACACGTCTCCCACTCAGTTGTCAGTGACTGTTGCATGTTATATTCACCACTTTTCTGCTCTAAAAATCTTTTGCCACTCGTTGTGTGCTGTCAGTTTAATTCCTATTTTCATTCTGTCTTAGCACATTCCTTCTTTGGAAAATGAAAGAAGGTAAGCTCTTGAAACTCTCTTGGCGTTTCTCTAGTTAAGCAAATACCATTTATTCCAGGCCACAAAGTGTAAATTTTTCTGCACAAGAGAATCTGCCATGTTAGATATGTCTCCTGGCTCTTAGAAAAATATGTTATCCCTAGTATCTATACCTGAAATGGGACATTATTTCAAAATTCCTTAAAATAATACATATTATACTATTGTATAATAGTATATGTATTATTTCCATGTTACAAAATAATTCCATGTTCCTGCTAATAACTTGCCTAAGAGCACCCTGACAAAACAAAGCATTTTATTACATAGACCCTCTCAAAAAGAAAAAGAAAAATGTGAAACAGGAATTTAGAATCACAATATTTATTTATTTATTTATTTATTTTTCACATTTATATACCGCCCTATCTTCCTTGTGGGACTCAGGGCGGTGCACAGGGAGTAATAAAATACTATAACACTAAATGAAATATATTAAAAATAAATTAAATTAGAAACCTGTGCTAAAAACATAAAAAACCCTTGCTAAGATCAAATTTAAAAACTATGCCAGGCTGGCCGCATAAAATAAGGGTGTTTTTAATGCCCGGCGGAAGAGGCGCAGGTCCGTGGTTGTACGGAGGGCGGGGGGCAGGTCGTTCCAGAGGGCGGGAGCTGCCACAGAGAAGGCTCTCCCCCTAGGAGTCGCCAGCTGGCATTGTCCAGCAGACGGCACCCTAAGGAGGCCCTCCCTGTGGGAGCGGACAAGTCAAAGGGAGGTATGTGGTAGGAGGCAGTCCCGCAAATAACCAGGTCCCTTGCCATGGAGCGCTTTAAAGATGGTTACTAAGACCTTGAAGCGCACCCGGAAAGCCACAGGCAGCCAGTACAGCTCGCGTAAAAGTAAAAGTTATCTTTGTCCAACTCTAAGGGGGTGGTGCTCATCTCTGTTTCTTAGCCAAAAGAGCCAGCATTTTCTGGAGACACATCCATGATCATGTGATCAGTATGACTGTATGCTGAGGAATATGGAACACTGTTATCTTCCCACCCAAGTACCTATTTATCTATTTGCATTCCCATGCTTTCGAACTGTTAGGTGGGCAGGAGTTGGGGCAAGAAAATGAGTTCACTCCATTGTGCAGTGCTTGGGTCTCCAACTCAGGTTTCTGTTTTCCAGCTGATATGTTTCTTTAACTACTGAGCCATGAGCCCCCTTCAAAAACATCACAGTAAAACCCAACAATAAACAACTGATTTACTGATTGTGATCAGTGTCATCAAAATGTAATATATTTTACAAATACAGTACTGATCAGATAATTTTAAGTAAAATGGATCCAGGTATTTCAGAATACTCAACAAAACTTTTGTGAGGATGAAATATAATTTAGGGATTTCTGTCATTGTAATTCCTATATTAACCTTGACAGGACATTCACAGTGGGGAAAAACTCTCCCTCCCTTATTTGTTCGTTTGATACACAACATTTAGGGCAGTGATGGCTAACCTCTTTTGGCTCGCGAGCCAAAAGCGGAGGGAGCGCAGGGGGGGCGGTCGTGCGTGGGCGTGCTACACCCATAATGCTATGTGTGTGACCCCCTGCTTTTGGCACACCTTTTTTGCCCTCCCCAGGCTCCAGAGGCTTTCTATGAGCCTGGGGAGGGTGGAAACAGCCTCCCCTCCCCACCTCCAGAGGCTTCGGGAACTTCCCTGAAGCCTCCAGAGGGCGAAAAACGGCCTCAAAAGAAGGCCTAAATCAGCTGGCCAGTGTACACAAGCGCGCTGGAGCTGACAGGGCAACGCCTTGCGTGTCCTAAGAAATTGTTCCATGTGCCACCTGTGGCACCCGTGCCATAGGTTCGCCATCACTGATTTAGGGGGTGTGATGATTAGAAAATGGAGAAACACCAGCCAAAATGTTGTGATCACTGTAGAAAAATACATTGTCAAAGAGGGTGGGATTGTAAACAAGAAAGATAGGAGGAGTTTGATCTTTATAGGCATGTGATAAATCACAAGTAAATCATCTGTCCAGCTAGTGACCGAGAGCCCAGTGAGAAATGGGAGCAGCAAATAATCAGACAATGATAAAAGGCATTTCTTGTCAAAAATAGCAATTCATGCTGGGCAACAAAATCTTGTTGGCTTCACTTTATTGCAATCAGCCAGAGAGGTGGGAAAGGGCTGAGGTGGCAGCGAATATATCTAATCTTCTACACAAAAATGTAGATTAGAGGAAGCCCAAAACCAGTTTATTTCAGGGGAACCATAACCAGCTCCATTGCTCTCAGGGTCTCCTGCTCAGAAGGACTAATAATGTAACTTTAATGGCAGGTAATCAAATCCCAAATCACATCCTAAGGGGAAAAACCAGGCAAAGGTCAGTGAGGTCTATCTGAAATGTTGTGGTCATTTAGCTTTCAGCACATTGCCCTCTGGTGAAATAATCAGGGTGTGTGAATGCTGCAGGGACTTTTTATGAAAAACGTTAAAGTACTGCACCAGCCTGTAACTTAAACTGAATCACATGTAGCCCTCAATTGTCCAGATTCGGCTTAATTGCTTCTCAGAGGTAGTAGTGGATGAATGTGTTCCACATACATTTTAATATGAATATGCACTTTGCAAAACAGTATGTGATCTGAAATACAATTTTCCCTCCTTTTCACCCTTTTCCAGATCATGCACTACCCTTCCAAGCAAATACAAAAACACAGAGAAAAATGCCTCTGTTTGGAAACAAAGCTGCCAGGCCAAACAGGGAGGAGAGAAGCAAAAAGATTTGGGAGAGTGACAAAGGAGTTGCCACAGCTCCTGCCACACTTTTGGGTGTTGCAGAATGGAAAACGTGGAGTCCTGTTATTAACCCGTCCATGTAGTTGGCCGGACCAAGGAAGAAATAAGGGTAAAGTATGGTCAAAAGAATCAAGATGGCAGCTGTGATAGTGCAATCTAAGCTCCACCTGTTTTTATGTTTGTTGTACAAGTAGCCCTTGGTTTTTGATCCCAATTGGGACCAGAATTTCTATTGCTAAGCAAGGCAATTATTAAGTGAGTCACTCTCAATTTTACAACCCTTTTGCTGTTTTTGTTCAATGAATCGCTGCAGTTGTTAAAGTGAATCACTCCTCCTAGATACTCGGCTGTCTATGGAAGATCCTGTGACGGCCGTGGCCAAGGGGGCATTCTGCCAGGTTCACCTGGTACGCCAGTTGCAGCCCCTATTGGACCGGGACGCCCTTCGCACAGTCACTCATGCGCTCGTGACTTCCCGACTGGACTACTGTAACGCTCTCTACATGGGGCTCCCCTTGAGGTGCACCCGACGACTATAGCTAATCCAGAATACGGCCGCGCGGGTAATTATGGGTACCTCCAGGTACTCCCACGTAACACCGCTCCTGCGCGAACTGCACTGGCTACCTGTGGCCTTTCGGGTGCGCTTCAAGGTGTTGGTTATCATCTTCAAAGCGCTCCATGGCTTGGGTCCTAGCTATCTGCGTGATCGTATCCTATCCCACACATCCCTTCGACCGATTCGCTCACACAGAGAGGGACTTCTCCAGGTGCCGTCCACCTGGCAATGCCAACAGGTGGCTCCCAGGGGAAGGTCCTTCTCTGTGGCGGGCCCAACCCTCTGGAATGACCTACCCCCCAAGCTTAGATCTACCACGGACCTCCGCTCCTTCCGTCAACAATTAAAGACCCATCTTTTCCAGCAGGCCGGCCTAGCCTAACCTAATCTACCGTACCAGCCTAGTTGTAGTAAATATTACCTAATTGGGTTTTTAAGCTATAAATTTAAACGAGATATTTTAACACAGGGTAAAACATTTAATTTAGTTTTAATTATTTATAATTGTTTTATGTATATGCTCTTAAATTCTTGTACACCACCCCGAGTCCCTTCAGAGAGAGGGGGCAGTCAATAAATCCAAATAAATAAATAAATAAATAAATAAATAAATAAATAAATAAATAAATAAATAAATAAATAAATAAATAAATAAATAAATAAATAAATAAATAAATAAATAAATATATAACTCATGTTTTCAGAATTCAAAATCTAAGACATTTCAATGACAGTAGTTGAAGCCACATAGCCTATACATCTTGTAAATTGTAATCTTAATACAACTAGAAAAATCTGAGTTGGCAAAGAGTGCCCTAAAATATCAAATATATTCAACATCCATTATTCAGACCCTCTGAAAGGTAGTTACGAGCTAGTACTGACAGTACAGAATGTGGTGGAAAACTCACCTAGTAAATGCCAACAATTGGAGATTTATAGTAAATCACTGGTTTCTTATACCCACACGAGATAAGAACAAGAGCTTCAAATTACATTAACCTTTATAGAATGTTGTTCAAAGACAGTGTCTATACATATTCGTTAAGGGACATAGTAGCTCAGTGGCTAAGATGCTGAGCTTGTCAATTAGAAATGTCGGCAGTTCGGTGGCTCGAATCCTTAGCGCCACATACGGAGTGAGCTCCTGTTACTTGTCCCAGCTTCTGCCAACTTAGCAGTTTGAAAGCACGTAAAAATGCAAGTAGAAAAATAGAGACCACCTTTGGTGGGACGGTAAAGTGTTCCGTGCACCTTTGGTGTTTAGTCATGCCGGCCACATGACCACAGAGACATCTTCAGACAGTGCTGGCTCTTCGGCTTTGAAACAGAGATGAGCACCACCCCCTAGCTTTGAGAATGGCTAGCACATATGTGCAAGGGAAACCTTTACCTTTATGCATATATGTAGAAAATCCCAAGAGAATGAAAGAATGTATGATAAAATTGGCTCAAAAATTATTTACAATAAATAACTGGATTAATGGGAAAACATATGGTTGAAAGGATTGAAATCTACATTTTCTTCTAACATTAGAGAGAATTTTAACACAATGATGTATATTTGGCATTTGTTACCAGAAAAATTGTCTAGGATACATATAGGTAGTTCAAATCTTTGCTGGAAATTTGATAATGTGAAGGACATTCTACCATGTTTGGTGGATGTGTAAAAAAGGCCAAAAAATTGAATACAAATGGATATATTAATTCAGAAGGCTTTTCTAAATCAGGACTTTTCATTTGGGACTAATGGACAGGCAACTAGAAAAAAAGTCATGGAACTTTGTTTTTAAATATGATAACTGCAGCAAGATTACAAGTGGAAAAGTTTGACACTACCTACAATGGAAGAATGAAGATGGTGGACTTTATGTAGGTAGCTCAATAAACTTCTTTGGTTAGAGAAAAGAAGCTATCTACATTTATGGCTGACTGGAAATTCCTTTTAAACGTTTTGCATTAAACAGGGAAAAATGCACTTATGACTTAAGTTTGCTATGAAGGAAATTAGAAGCTTTTTCTATTTCTTTTTATTCTTATTTTCTGCACGTTCCTTTCTTTCTCTCTCTTTTTTAAATTTCTTTGTCCTGTACTATTTGGAGTTAGTTTTTAATGTTCCCTTTAAAACTTTTAATAAGATTTATATTAAAAAAATAGTTCCCAAGAGAGAGAATTGCTTTATAAGTGATAAGGAAGCAAGATAATTTCGAGAGATACATAGTATAATTCATAGTGTGAAAAACAGTGGTGGGATGCAAAAAATTTTACTACGAGTTCTGTGGGCATGGCTTAATGGGGTGTGGCGTGGCTTGGTGGGCATGGCAGGGGAAGGATACTGTAAAATCTCCATTCCCACCCCACTCTAGGGAAGGTTACTGCAAAATCCCCATTCCCTCCCAATCAGCTGGGACTTGGGAGGCAGAGAATAGATGGGGGTGGGGCCAGTCAGAGGTGGTATTCACTGATTCTCCAAACTACTCAAAATTTCTGCTACCATTTCTCCAGAACTGGTCAGAACCTGCTGAATACCACTTCTGGTGAAAACAATGCAGAAACATTCTTTGGAATGCAAAATAACAAATCTGATACATGAGTGGTGTCAATGTTCTAATTGTTATTCTAACAAGCTGACCTTGTGTTTTATTGCAGAAGAATGGAGACCATAAGGAGGCACAGCAGAATCTACTTTCTCTACTCAGGGCATAAATTCTGTGGCATTTTATTAACAACAGGCAGGAAATTGGCAGCATAACAAGAATTCCATTCAGTATTTGAAGGAACTACTAGAGAAGTAAAGATCAGAATAATGTAAGCAATGGTGTTTTTCCTATGAAACTCAATGGAAGCAAAGGTTAGATTTAGTTAAAGATTGATGCTTTTGAACTTTAATGTTGGAAAATTCCTCACGGAATTCCACAGCCAGAGGAGAAAACAAATAAATGGATCATTATCCAAATCAACTCAGAGTTATCACTTCATATGCAAATGACCAGGATCAAATTATTGCACTTTAGACATATTATAGGAAGACCTAGCTCCCTGGAGAAACATTGGATACTGTGAAAGCTAGAAGGAAAGAGAAAGATATAAAAGATTGGGACTTTTGTATCCCACAACTCAGAATTTATGACAACTTTCCCTAATCTGAGGATATACATCTCAGTTATCATTTCTTTTGTCATGTGTACTTCAGGCAACCTCATTTCACAAGGACTGTCAGTAATAGTCCAACATTTCAAACAAATATTTTTCTATAATCTCTCCATTCAAATTCAAGAATTTTTAAAAAAGGAATATACTTGGGATTTGGATCTCACATTTTTATGTTCTACCTGAATTTTTATGCTATAGGTACACCTTGACCTATGACCACAATTGGGACAGGAACCTCCACCAGCTGTCATAAATACATGCCAGGTGCCAAGTGCCAGAATTTTGATCCTATGAGATACCGTGAGTAAGCGTGAGGACTAGTTATAAGTTATTTTAGTTATTTTAATAACTTAAATTATTTTTTTCAGTGTCATCATATCTTCAATCTGTTGTTAAATGCGTGGTTGTAAATTGAAAACTACCTGTATGGACTAAAAAGAAATAAGTAATGATATGTTCAGTTTTAGAAAATATAAATGTACAAAATAGGCACATGACATTCATGGGGGTCTGATCCTGATGACATTCTTCAAGTCCCTGAAGACCTGGATATTTCCTCAGGCATGGGGTGTAAAGGACAGGGGAGTAGAGGTGAGGTAAGGTAAGATGAGGTGAAGTGAGACAAGGTAAGTATGTCAACATGAAATCAAGAAATGAAGTGGGGTGTATAAAATTGTGTGTGTGTGTGTGTGTGCATGTGTACATGTATTTATTCCATCACATAGACTTCTTCAAACATCTAACAATCTTCTTTTGTAAACTCAATAAGAAAACATTTTCCAAGTCATTCTCTTGGTTTCTCATCTATATTTCCCTTTTCAACTAGTTGTTTTGTATAGTCAGTAAAAGATCCTTTCCCAAATCATCAATAAGAGTAATGAAAAGGGCTGAAACATACAGGTGCAACGCACATTTTATATACTGTGTTTCCCCGATAATAAGACAGGGTCTTATTTTCTTTTGACCCTCAAAATAAGCCCTTGGCTTTATTTTCAGGGAGGTCTTATTATTTTTGAGGTGCAGGAGGCGGCGAGCATGGTCACCTCATGGCTGCTGCTGTGCTGCAATATTGTCAGGGAGGGTTTATTTTAGGGGGAGGGCTTATTTTAGCGCATGCGCTCAAAAGCCCAATTGGCCTTATTATCCAGGGAGGTCTTATTTTGGGGAAAACAGGGTATTCCACAGTCCCAAGTATCTCTTTAGAAAACCAGATTGATTTTTGGAAAGCTGTTCCCAGTCAGCATCAATAATATTGAACTAAATGGATGAATGACATAGGTTAGCTTCTTTTGTTCATGTATCTGTTTTTAGCAACTCAACCTGAAAGCCCCCTTTTAGCCAATATGGAATGTTCTCTACAAGGTAGAGGAGAAAACATATTTTAGGCTATAAATTAATTTCTTTCTATCTCCTGGACCCACCCTGAATGCATAACGTTTATCCTATTGGCTGCAATAAGAAGAAAATATTAAATAACAAATTCAAAACAAGAACTAAAGGAAATGTCGATCTTACCTTTTGTTGGACTTTGCATAAGGCAATTCACATATCTTTTAAAGATCATACTGAGTTTCCCCCCCCAGATTTTATTGGAAGCAGCAACAAAAATCCTCTCTTAATGTTCAAGTAAGCAGGTTATGATGATTTGATATTGTGTTTTTTCTAGGGTTGAGAGGGAGTGACTGGTTTGAGGTCACCCAGCTGGCATTCTGTTCAAGACAAAACTATAACTCATAGTTTCCCAGTTTTTAGCCCAACAAATTGCCACATCAAGCTAGCTTTCGCTTTTATGTATTAGCAACCTTTAAATTCTCTCAAACAGAATGATTCTTATTAAACTATGTTTCTCTCCTCATATTAATGACACATGCAGCTTTTATTTCATCTACCAGGAGTACTTTGTCGGATACAATTTCATCCACTATTGTTAAATTTATATTTCCTTCACCAACATACTGTGCTATTTTTTGTCTTTGCCATTTTTCTGCTATTTGAGTGTGTGAAAGAGAGCGCCATAGATTTTGATTTCCTACTGAGTGATTGCTACTCCATAACAAATCCATTAAGTTTAATCATGTCGTAAATTATTTAAATGCAAAAAATATGAAATTATGGGAGATATTTTCCCAGATAAGACAAGCAGCTTTGTGCAATGAAAATAAACGCATGTACAGTCACACAGGAGAATGTTTCCACAGTCAGACAATAAAATTAGTACCATACTTCAGACCTGAATGCCTACAGTTTGATTTATAACAGCTTTTAGCTACAGATTGCTTGAATACTTTTACTTTTCTGAGCTGCTCCATCTTTTGATTTATATCTTCATCTTTCTGATAAGTAATATCATGCTATTTAATTTAATTGCCTGGCATCATAGTACTGATCCCTGTTCTTATTAAAGTCAATGACAAATCTTCCATCAAATTCCTTGCACTCTTGAAACAGGCACTAAATCTGAAGGAAAATGGTAACGCATATTGCTTTTTCTGTCCATAACATTTGGAAACCACAATAAAATCCTTTCCCTCTAGATATATAATCTAGTCTTCAAGAGTACAGAACGAGGATGTCCCAGATTCAGTAGCTGAATATGTTAGAAATGAGAAGAATCTCCCAAAAGATATGGATGTGGCTAGAAAACAATATGAAAAATATTAGAAGACAACATCAAAAAGACAACTGAAGCTGGTGCAATTTCATTTACGTTAATTTTAAAATGTACAGTATATAAATATAATTCTCTTATTTCTTCCATTTTTCACCATGTATATTTATATCTTTGAACTAGACTGTGTTGTTTCTCTGTGTCATATATGTATGTGCATTTGGGCATTTGCATAATGTTATCTTTTGAGAGCCGAATGCAACAAAATTTCATTTTAATGTATGCTGATTAACGTACATTTAAAGTGACAATAACGTTTTTATTCTATTCTCTTCTGTTCTATTCTACTCTTATAATAATAATAATAATAATATTTAATTTCTAGACCGCTCCCTCTCCCCAAGGGGACTCGGAGCGGTGCACAGGGAAAATTAAAACAATAAATATACAAAACAGTTAAAAAACACATTAAACAATAAGACCCTGTGCTAAAATTCCCCAAAACCAATCACTAAAACCCTAAACCCTATAATACTGTGGTAAGAGGCTACCCTAGGCCGGCCAGGCAGAAAAAGTGCGTTTTCAATTTCAGACGGAAGGAACGGAGGTCCGTGGTAGTTCTAATATCGGGGGGGAGGTCGTTCCAGAGGGCAGGGCCCGCCACAGAGAGAGCCCTTCCCCTGGGCGTCGCCCGCTGACAAAGTCTGGTGGACGGCACCCGGAGAAGTCCCTCTCTGTGGGAGCGAATCGGCCGTGAGGAAGTATGAGGCAGAATCCAATCCCGGTATGAAAAGTTATGAACATTATAGGATATTACTAGCTTCCTTGGAGTTAGAAGATAAACAGCAGTAGAACTGGGTTCATTTCAAAACTTGAACATCATTTTCCAGTAGTTTCATGTAAATGTTTAACAACATAGGGGACATCATGGAACCTATAGGTCAAGAGTTTGTTATCTAGATGTTGATCTTCTCAGTACTTCTCATTATGGGCATACTGTATTACAAGAGGAAGAACTAAAACCAGTATAAAAAGTGCCATTAAGCCTACTTCTGCCAAAAACGCCATAACAATACTATGAAGTCCAAGAAAACTAACTAGTTTTCTTTCTCATCTTTAATTTAACATATATCATATACTAAAACAGCACTATTCTTGATTAAATATGGACTATAGTTAGATCAAACTATCATTTTCATCCAGATACATTCAGATACAGAGACTACTCAGCCTCTACTTTCTCTAACACCTTTCAAAGAATGGAATATTTGTGCCTTAAAGGTAAAGTTCCCCTAGCACAGGGGTGTGCAAAGTTGGCTCTTTTAAGACTGGTGGACTTCAACTTCCAGAATTCCCCAGCCAGCCTGGGGAATTCTGGCTGGGGGATTCTGGGAGTTGAAGTCCACCAGTCTTAAAAGAGCCAACTTTGCACACCCCTGCCTAGCACATATGTGCTAGTCATTCCTGGCCCTAGGGGGCAGTGCTCCTCTCCGTTTCAAAGCTGAAGAGCCAGCGCTGTCCAAAGATGTCTCCATGGTCATGTGGCCAGCATGATTAAATGGCAAAGGTGCATGGAATGCTGTTACTTTCCCACCAAAGGTGGTCCCTATTTTTCTACTTGCATTTTTATATGCTTTCGAACTGCTAAGTTGGCAGAAGCTGGGACAAATAACGGGACTTCACACGCTAGGGATTGAACTGCTGGAATGCTGACCATTCTGATCGACAAGCTCAGCGTCTTAGCCACTGAGCCACTGCATCCCTTATTTTTGCTTTACCTGCTGCTAAAATAATGGTGCTTTCAATAAACACCAAGATGGGCAAAAGTTGAAAAAAAGTTATACCGATAAAAATTAGAATTTTTTAAGGAGTAATTCATCACTGGATTTCAATTATTATGAAAATTAATTTGAAGCTTTTTGCTTAGATCTAACATTTGAAGAGAGGTATGATTCTTCCATTTAGTAGAGTTTTAACCATTCAGTTGTGTCTGACTCTTGGTGACATTATAGACAAGTACTCTCCATGCTACCTGTCAAACATAGCTCCTTTCAGCTGTTGGATGTTCTGCTTTGTATCTGACTCCTGCGCAAGCTGCACTGGCTACCTGTGGCCTTTCGGGTGCGTGTCAAGGTGCTGACGACCATCTTTAAATCGCTCCATGGCTCGGGGCCTAGCTACGTACGAGACCGCCTCCTGCCCCATACATCCCTTCGTCCGATCCGCTCCCACAGAGAAGGCCTTCTCCAGGTGAACATTGGGCACTGTCTTGAACATTGGGCACTTAAACTTGAACATTGGGCACTGTCTAATAAAATGAAATTCAATTGTGAAAAAAGTAAGGTCCTACATATAGGCAAGAAAAACCAAATGCACAAGTACAGTATAGGTGGTACCTTGCTCAATAGTAGCAACTGTGAGAGGGATCTTGGAATCCTAGTGGACAACCATTTAAATATGAGCCAGCAGTGTGCAGCAGCTGCCAAAAAAGCCAACACAGTTCTAAGCTGCATCAACAGAGGGATAGATTCTAGATCACGTGAAGTGTTAATGCCACTGTATAGTGCCTTGGTAAGGCCACACTTGGAATACTGCATACAGTTTTGGTCGCCACGATGTAGAAAAGACGTGGAGACTCTGGAAAGAGTGCAGAGAAGAGCAACCAAGATGATTAGAGGACTGGAGACTAAGACATATGAAGAACGGCTGCAGGAGCTGGGTATGTCTAGTTTGATGAAGAGAAGGACCAGGGGAGACATGATAGCAGTGTTCCGATATCTCAGAGGGTGCCACAAAGAAGAGGGAGTCAAACTTTTCTCCAAGGCACCTGGGGGCAGGACAAGAAGCAATGGGTGGAAACTAACCAAGGAGAGAAGCAACTTAGAATTAAGGAGAAATTTCCTGACAGTAAGAACAATTAACCTCTGGAACAGCTTGCCTCCAGCAGTTGTGAATGCCCCAACCCTGGAAGTCTTTAAAAAGATGTTAGACAGCCATTTGTCTGAAATGGTATAAGGTTCCTGCCCATGCAGGGGGTTGGACTAGAAGACCTACAAGGTCCCTTCCAACTCTGCTATTGTATTATTGTATTATTGAATAAGTACCGTCGGCCGGGCAATGCCGGTTGGCGATGCCCAGGGGAAGGGCCTTCTCTGTGGCGGGGCCAGCCTTCTGGAACGACCTACCCCCCGATCTACGCACCACCTCGGACCTCCGCCTCTTCCGCCAGTGTCTCAAAACGTATTTATTCCAACAAACCGGCCTAGCATAACCCTCCGTTTCTGACTTTTATCTGTATAAATTTTAATTCTTAGGGTTTTATAAGGGTTTTTAGCACAGGATATAATTTAATAGTTTTTTAATAATGTATTTTGTAATTTTGTATGGTTTTTAATATTGCCTGTGCGCCGCCCTGGGTCCTTGCAAGGAGAAGGGTGGGGTATAAATTTGAAAAATAAGATAAAAATAAAAATAAAATAAATTCATACACTTTACACAATGCGTGAGTTATTCCTGCCTGCAAAACATCTGCCAACAAAGGTATTTACATGGTGGTTACTATAATTTGCAGCATAACTGAATCACAATAAAACTACATTTCATCCTGAGGCCAAATGTCTGCCAATTTGTCAGAGTAGCAAACCTCGTGAGATGTCAGAGTTCTTACATGAAATTTCACGATTTACACAAGAGAGATAAAAATCTCAGGGAGTGAGATTGCTGAAATCTCAAGAGGGCTGAGAATCTCAGAAAAAATTGTCTACACAGTTATTATCCCAAGAAAGAACAAGCCATGAATAAGATTATGTAATAGAAACCTGACCTGTAATTGACAAATCCCACATCCAGGATGAATATATTTATTAATTACATTTTTCCTCAGCTTCTTTTCTTTTCAAACTATAATTTAGTTCATCCTATTTTTGTATCAGTTTTGAGATGTTTTTAAAAGTTTTTTTAAAAAAACGTGCACATTTTCTACATTTATTTTAAAATATTTATTTTTCAACTATGTATGCAGAACATTGTCACATTACCTAATTTTAAAAAGGTAGTGTGTTTCTTGCATGCTGCATCTACCTGTATTGTGAGGGTATTTTCATACCAGAAACACAAAAGAAAATAGCAATATTTTTTCTTTACCTGAGAGGCTCACAGTCAGCCTTAAATTCTTTATGGAATTTAAAAGAGTAACCTTGTGGGAATTTAAAAAAAAGAATTTAAAAGAACCAGATGTACTTGTTTCAAGTTAACAAATGTAAGCAGATTAATATAAAACACTGGCTACACTTATGTGTATTTTTTCTTCTTCACACCTCTCTTTAATATATGCATTTTACTGCCATTTTTAAATTCGCAAAACTATATCATTATATTTACATAAAAATGAATATTGAGATATGTGCGTTCACATATGCATTCATACTAGGTAAATCCACATTAAAATGTATGAAGCAATATTTCAAGTGCAAATGTATTTTTGTAATATTAGATTAGCTCCATAGAAATTGATTAGCTCCATAAGTAAGAACAGTTTTAATTTTGGTTGAACTATAAAATACAAGACGTTACATGAACACCAAAGGATTGGGAATATGAAACAATTTAGCTATGTTCTTCCAGTAAAAAAGAAGAAGATCACAACCCAAAACAAATGAAGGTCTAAGGCAGAGGTGGTATTCAGCAGGTTCTGACCAGTTTTGGAGAACCAGTAGCAGAAATTTTGAGTAGTCCAGAGAACCGGCAAATACGACCTCTGGCTGGTCCCAGAGTAGGGAGGGAATCCCCTATCACACTCACCAAGCCATGCCCACAGTAAAAGAATTAGAATGTCATCACTGGATATCCTCCACATGTGCTCCTCTGGAAGGCTGTTTCTTGCAAGACCATAAGACAGTGATCTTCCGTATGTTTGAGCACCAAGAGACAAAAGAATCAGTTATCAGTTCACAACTGCAGCCGAGCCTATTAAAGGACACTGAGTTTCCAAGCTCACTTTCTAGTCACATTTGAAAATTGCCAATAATTTGAAAAGTCACTGTATATGTTTAGTTTCAATTCTGGGCCCAGTCAGAGGTGGTATTCATCAGGTTCTGACCAGTTCTGGAGAACCAGTAGCAGAAATTTTGAGTAGTCCAGAGAACTGGTACATACCACGTATAACTGGCTCCGCTCCCCTTTATTCTCTGCCTCCCAATTCCCAGCTGATCGGGAGGAAATGGGGATTTTGCAGTAACCTTACCCTGGAGTGGGGAGGGAATGGAGATTTCTGGAGTGGGGAGGGAATGGAGATTTTACAGTATCCTTCCCCTGCCATGCCCACCAAGCCACACCCACAGAACCAGTAGTAAAAAATTTGAATCCCACCACTGGTCTAAGGGCTGTCCACTAATAGAAGAATTATATCTAATTGGTTTCTGTCTTTTAGTTCTTTATTCAATTGCTTTTTTTCTTAGTTGCCAAAAGTGTGTGGGGGGGATCTTGTCTTTATAGTAAAAACAGTATTTAGTGAAGGGGAACACTACCTAACCCTCCTTCTCTTTCCTTCCAGGGCTTTCTTGCTGTATGAAATTTACTTTTCAGCCTGACTCAGAATTATAGGGGGGGGGGGGGAATTCCAAGAAAATACTGGCCTACTTTTGCCCTAGGTTTTTAATTAGTATGTCTCAAGCATTAAACATTTTACCCAGTATCTCTGAATGATGACCTTCAGTACACTAAAAGGGCCCTCAGTCTATTTGCATGTGCCCCTTAGTTTCATTACAAAAGTAATTAGCTGCAATCAGTAAAGATCTATGACAAAACCATGTTGTGGATAGAGGAAACCCAAGTAACCCTTTCCAAATCTATGACTTTATAAAATAAAGATGATCAACAGGATGGTCAACAGACAGCCTATTTGCTGAAATGGATTCTTAGAAAGCCAGCCTTTCCACCAATCCCCCCAAAAGGAACACTACCAAGGACA
This sequence comes from Rhabdophis nuchalis, assembly GCA_039707465.1. Classification (NCBI taxonomy): domain Eukaryota; kingdom Metazoa; phylum Chordata; class Lepidosauria; order Squamata; family Natricidae; genus Rhabdophis; species Rhabdophis nuchalis. The sequence goes on along the minus strand of CM077643.1, from coordinate 57,911,712 downwards.
TTCCAATAGGCTGAATTAGTGAAAGGATACCTGGAATTTGAAGTAGCCTTTCTTCACTCTGCTATTGTTTAACAAACCTGCTCACTAATCATAGCCAGGAGACTCAATCTTCTTCTTTGAATTTCACAAATCAATGCGTTGTGTTCTTCAAAAGAAGACCTCAGAAAAGCACCAAGAAGTTGCCTTAGCCATTTCCCTGCTATGATGTTTCCTATCATAGGGAAATTGCTTGTAGACCTTTCTGATATTGCTGGTGATCCTTCCTCACCATGAAAACTTTCATGGGATTTTCCAGAAAGACTCTGGCTGCTTTCAGAGCACTCACTGGGACAACGTACTTGGAATATTCTTTATCTATTTCAATGCCAGCATGAAATGGCTTTGTCTGTATAATAACTCATTCAGAGAAAATACTGTGAGAAAAAGAGAAGTAGAAGATAAATGACAGCATTGTCTTCTCCTGTACAATAACAAACTATTTCACATCTACTTGAGTCTTCAATAATGTGTAACAAGGTTGGTTATAACTGTTTATAACCAACTAGAGATGAATTTTGGGAGATGGTTTGGATTTATCCTCTCATTATGCATTTTCTCTTAAGTTTATAGGACTATTAGCATGATTTTACATAGATCGTTCCTTCTCAGAGAAGTTCATATTTTTCTAGATACTATCTTGAGTATTCAAAATAGTTTATATCATATAAAGAGACTCCCCAAATGGCTATAATTAAGGGATACATTATGCAATGCTAAAGTGATAAATTCCTTCTGTCAGCGTTCCAAGTAATATCTCCATTTTACACAGAACTCCAAGGCAGGATGATTCCTTAAAGAACAGCTTTATTAGGAAACATCATCCTGGCACAACTGATGGAAAGCCAACTCTAAATGTTCCCACACTTTCCACTACACTAAAAGTAAAAGTTTCCTGTTTTCCCAAAACAACAAATCACATTGTCCAATCTGGATACTAGCTGGTTGCCTGGTTACCCCTTTCCTCCTCCTCTGACCAGGCAGCCATTGGAATGTCCTTGACTCATCAGAGATCCGTGTTGTTTAGACGAGGGGTCTCCAACCTTAGCCACTTTAAGACTTGTGAACTTCAACTGCCAGAATTCTGGGAGTTAAAGTCCACAAGTCTTAAAGTGACCATGGTTGGAGATCCCTGGTTTACACTACAGCCCCACATCTACCTCTACACCCCCTGCCTTCACTCCAAGTTGTGTCAGCCTAAAGCAGTGGTGGGTTTCTGCAGGTTCGCACCTACTTGCGAGAGCTGGTTGGTGAAATTTAGAGAACTGGTGAGAGGGGGTTCCACCGGCGTACCTGGAAGTAAATCTGGCCCGCCGCTGCCAGTGACCCAATGGGAAGGAAAGGAAAGGAAAGGAAAGGAAGGAAGAAAGAAAGAAAGAAAGAAAGAAAGAAAGAAAGAAAGAAAGAAAGAAAGAAAGAAAGAAAGAAAGAAAGAAAGAAAGAAAGAAAGAAAGAAAGAATTTATCATCACAATTGAGTCCAAAATTTTGGTTGCTAAGCAAGAGCGTTGTTAAATGAGTTTCACCACATTTTAAAAGGTGGCCACTCCCACCCTGTCACATGACTGCCAAGCGACACCCACAAAATAGGCCACACCTACAGAGTAGGTTCTAAAAAATTTGAAACCCACCACTGGCCTAAAGCCTTGTGGTAAGAAATCTCAATAGGAAGGAATACCTTCCTCACACTGAAAAGAAAACGGCCCACAACCAGGTTGGCTTCAGGCTTGACACTTTTCCTCATGCGTTCTGTGTATTTAGAATTGGACCACGTTGTTTGGTTTATTGTATCTGTGTAGGTATATGTAATTTAGGGTAGTGTGAAGTTTGCTAATTAACTTAGATTTAAGATTTCAGAAGTTAAGTATTTGATATTTGCCTTGTTGAGATCATTCCTGTTGTCATATTGCCTTCCTGAGGTTTCCAGTAACTCATTGGGAGTCCCAGAGAGTCCCACATACAACATATCATATGGAAACTTCCAGCTATGGAAGTTTGGAGTAAGACCAAGTCAAGCAATGCTTTTTTTGAAACAGGAGAGAAGACATAAGTTGCTTTATGAAGCAGCTTCAAAAGGAAGCTTCTCTTGAAGTCTTATCGGTGAAAGATATTTTTTATGGTTGGCATGGTCTACCCATTCACACACATACTATATGTAATATTTTTGTCTTGTTTCCACATCATATGTTGTGTCTAAATTGCCTTATTTTGATTTTTATAGCCTGACAGTATTTGGAAGTGCCCTAAAACTGGGTCTTCTCTTCTATTGTGTTATTTTTACTTTGAATCTAATAAAGGAAAAAGCTAAGTAAACAATGCCTTCAAGGCTACTAGCATACAAGAACCAACTTTATGTCAGAGAAGATTTCTTAGAAAAAGAAGAGACTTCTCTTTCTTCAAGAAAACTCATAAATACTGAACGTTTCATATGTACTCTAGAAATACTTAAAATTGTGTCTTCTCAGCCTAAAGTGGGATAGAAACTGGCACAAGCAGAGTAGTTGGGATGTGCAAAGAAATTGTCCATGCAAAACAACTACCCAGACACTATCCTATAAATGCATTCTTTTTGGTGTCTCTGCAACATTAGACAAATGTTAGTGTGTACGTGTCTGTGCATGTGTAATATTCTGCAAGGAAAACTGAGTTATTTTATTAGGATTCCATTTTCTCATGTCCTTTCTGCTTAGGTGTTTTTCAGATTTTTCAACACTGAACTTGTATCAAACTGTTCCATGCCAATATTTTTATGAGTGCCCCCTTTTTTTTTGCTGTTATAATGTGATGTGGTTGGATTCTATTGTATCAACCTGAGATAAACGCAGTTCTCAACATCTTCTTGCAAAATAGATTTATCTTAAGCAGCTTCAACATATTGGGACTAAAATGCCACATTGTTCTGTGACTTGACTTTAATTTCCTGGTAAGACAGTTAATTTATATTCATATACTTTAGTATAAAAGAGGTAATGGGCACATTTTTACATTTTCTCAGCTGGTGGTTCGAAGTAATCATGCAAAAGGCAGCCCTTGGCTTTCAAAGCCATTGACAAATGCAAAGTTGGGATTTTATATGGTAATGTGATGTCACTGCTAGCACTTCAGTTAGACTGGCTTGGATGACATAACAGATCAACTGTGTGCTTTTGTCAAGAAATCCTCAAAGAATTATTATATGATAAGAATCTTAAATAGCTTGCAGCCAAGTGATGAGTCTATCTCCCTCACACTTAAATGTCATCCATATTAAACAAAGTTTAGATTGGGAAAAAGTGTTATATTGCTAACAGTTGATGATCAAAGAAAGGGGAAGCTTATATTTTATTTTTATTTTAAATCTGATTTTCCATTCATATTGAAAATAAGCCAGGACAGATTAAGAAGAATCTATATATATTATCTATATAGTCCAACAAGCCGGCCTAGGATAGCCCCCCGCTTCTGACTTTTTAAATATAAATTATAATTTGGCAAGGTTTTAATAATGAGTTTTAGCACGGGTTTAATTAATTTAATATATTTTAATTGATGTATATTGTATTTTATGGTTTTATATAATGCCTGTGCCCCGCCCTGGGTCCTAACAAGGAGAAGGGCGGGGTATAAATTTGATAAAATAAAATAAAAATAAAAATATATGTAATGCTGTTTGGCAGGTGCTTTGCCTCTCTAGTGAGTCATGCAAACCACCCTTTCAAAGCTGCAATATGTCTTCTCACCTTATTGTGTTTGCCTTACTGTGTTTGCAACGTGTAGGTGCAGAGTCTTCTCCCAGCTATGGAGCTGGCAGATGAGAATCCCAGAGTGACTGAAGCATTCCTGGAGGGGAACTGTGTATCTTTGTGGCAGATCAAAGTGCATTGTCTCTTGGTGTGAAGCAATTTATTGAAAAAACATCAGTGGTTCCTAGAATCAAAGAGTTAAAACTGCAAGAAATAGGTTGGGGCTAAACATCAGGAAGAAATTCTTGACTACACAAGCTGTCAGTCACATGAAAGGTGCCATCTGAAATAGATAGTTCTTCTTCATTGGGAGGAAGACTTGTTTATCACCTGTCAGAGATGCTCTATAGTGGATTCTGTATATGCAGAAGGTTAGGCTAAATGCCCTTTAATGATACTCCCAACTTCTCAATTTTATTGAAGCAGCCTCTCACATGGTAGACAGACAGATAGACAGACGGGTATTTACCAAAAACATTCAATTAAAAACTGATCACAACCACAGCATGGTTCTGCTCCATTTTCACAATAAATATTCAAATAAAAACTAGGTTGTTTTTTTTTAAAAGAAGACTTTTTCAAAACTGGATATTTCTCTCTCTTATAAAGCTCAAGTACCATTTTTAGAGATGTAATTAATTATTCTCCTCTTGATCACTCTTCTTTTATTTAGCTGTTAGTGGAATTTGAGATATTCTAGAAGAGGTGATTAGCTTTTCCCATGCTGTTTCTATTCAATAATGATGCAAGATCTGAATCATGCAGAGGGCTAGAAGCTAAAATGCATGATGAATTGTTGATGGAATTGGGTATAACAACAACTAGGGTGACATGATAGCAGTCTTTCAATATTTAAGAGACTGCCATAAAGAATAAGTAAACTACTGGTGTTCTTCAAAGCATTTGAGAGCAGGAAACGAAGTAATGGGTAGAAGCTTGTTTAAGAGAGAGCCAACCTAGAAGAAGGAATTTCAGTTAATGAGAACAAGCCATAAGTGGAACTGTTTGCCTTCAGAAGTTGTGGTTGCTCCATCACTGGGGGTTTCTAAGAAGATCTTGGACAGCAATTTATCCAGAATAGTATAGGTTCTCCTGTTTGAGCAGGAGGTTGGACTAGAAGACTTCCAAGGTCCCTTCCAACTCTATTATTTGGTTATTCAGTACTAATTAACAACAAGTGTTTAATCTGTAAATAGAAAGGAGGCAGCCTGAGCCTAAATCAAATATGTCAGAGTAATATTAAGATAAACAGAATGCAAGCTATCTGGATAGTTTAATGCAGATTAGGGAAAATTTCTGATTTGCCATTTTTGAATAATAAAAGCAGGAAAATGCTCCTTCCTGCACACCCTTTAAACAATATAGTTTAAGTGGAAAAAGTGTGACATGAACAAAAGCAGATTCTTGGGTAGAAGGGCTTAGCGTTCCAATCAGTCCTGATATTCAGAGTAAATGTCTGGACTCCAAGTTCTTTAACTGTATGTCGTTTGTACAAAAACTAGTCAGTGAAGGCAGGGATTCTAGAGAAAGTAGAAAGGAAAAAAAAAGGGGGTGGGGAAGAGGAAGGTAGGGTGGGAGCAGGGGTGGGTTTCAAATTTTTTGGAACCTATTCTGTGGGTGTGGCCTGCTTTGTGGGAGTGGCTTGCCAGCCATGTGACCGGGTGGGAGTGACTTGCCAGCCATGTGACCGGGTGGGAGTGGCTTGCTGGCCATGTGACCGGGTGGGAGTGGCTTGCCGGCCATATGACCAGGTGGGAATGTTAGCAGCTGCTGGAATTATGTTTGTACAACAGTGGAAAAACAGATATGAAAATGAATAAATACTACAATGTGCAGGAATAAATAAAGTGACAATTAAAATCAAGAAGGCTTTGAGTATTTTTTCACGTGGGATTTGTTTTAGCAATTGCTAAGTAACAGAAACAGAAAATAGAAATCAAAAAGTATGAAAGACAACACCAATTATGTAAGGAAAGGTCACTAAAATGCACCAATCTGGCAGCCCATAGAAAAGCAGCCACTTTATAAACCTGGTCTGAACACTTAAAAGCAACATATTGCATCTCAAAGAAAACATTTGCAAAAAGGAATAACATTTCATGTAGTAAATATATTTTATAAACAATTAAAAAATAGAAATTCCCTAAAATAATGTAAAAAAAAGATATTCTATAAGGTTGATACAGGTTGTTGCCAACATCCTAGGTATCAATTACATCCTCAATTACCATTCTTATACTTGTAAGTGAAGTTGAGCTCCACTGCTTATGACGTGTGTGGCACATCCCTATAGTTTACTTGGCAGCATTACAGAAGTGGTTGTCACTGTTTTATTTTATTTTTTTAATTGCCTAGCCACTTATAGGCCTGTTCTTTTGTAGTGACTTCCCAATCAAGTACTAATAAAATGCAACTTACATTTTTTTCACATCAGCCAAGGGCCACTGATTTCCAGATAAAAAGTGATTTCTTATGCATAAATACACCTTTAACGGTCTATTTTTAAGAAAATATATGTAGAAAAATACTCTGAAAATTTACCCTGAAAAAGGTCAACATAATTTCCACTGAATAAATATTTTATGATTTTATAATTAATTGTGTTATCCCAAGCAACAATATTTTATTGGGCAAATAAATATAAAATAACATCAGAAAGGTGTTAGATTATGTATATAAAGTCATAATAAACTATAAGCCACCCAGAGTCACTGCATCAGTGAGATGGACAGCATAATTATTTAAAAAATAATAATATAGTATTAATATTATTAATAGTATAGTATAGTATAGTGCACAATACAGTATAATAAAATTAAAACAAGGCAAATAATGTATCAAGGTAAAAAAAATACTCCAATTCTATTTTTGATATTAAAAGCAGATTCCCAGATATGAAATGCTGGAAATTTACATGTCTTTTATAAGCTTGCAAAGTGGATAGCAAGCATAGTATGTAGGTGAAGGAGGCCAGATGTTTTATTATTCATTTGGGGGGGGGGGGTAGCAGCGTAAAAACCAATCAATTTGCCAAAGAGGAAAGCCCTGAAATAATTTATAAGGTAAAACTGACATATTTTCCTCATTTAATTTAATCGGTAAAAGTTCAGAGTCCCAATCCCAAGTAAGGTGGCCACATAAATCATTTAAATAAACAAGCAACATTCAATGATTTACTTACAAATAAGAATGTAAGTCCTCAACACAGCAGCGGCGTATACAGAAGAGGCGGTGGGAATGGTCCCCGGCACAACGAGAAGCAGCAAGGGGCGTCCCCGACGACCACCGATTTTAGCGCGGTGGGCAGCGGTGGGAAGCCCTGCGCCCCAATGCCCTTAGAGCCAGACCAGCCAGCGCTTTCAACTTTTAACGATGGCCGGTCTGGCTCCATAGTCTGTCTTCCCACCCCCTCCGTCCCCGGCGCTTTAAACTTTTAGCGGCGGGAAGCACCGGGAAGCCTTTGCAGCCAGGCCGGCCAGCGAGTTTAGCAATGGCCGGTCTGGCCCCAAAGGCAGCAGGGCGCCGGGCTCCCCCCCCGCCCCCGGCGCTTTAAACTTTTAGCGGCGGGAAGCGCCGGGAAGCCCTGCGCCATGCGGCCTTTGCAGCCAGGCCGGCCAGTGAGTTTAGCGATGGCCGGTCTGGCCCCAAAGGCAGCAGGGCGCCGGGCTCCCCCCCGCCCCCGGCGCTTTAAACTTTTAGCGCTGGGAAGCGCCGGGAAGCCCTGCGCCATGCGGCCTTTGCAGCCAGGGAGCTTAGCGCCGGGGCGCATGAGAAACGGAGAGGTGAGGGGCAGCATGCAAACTTCGCACATGCCCCGTGACTCTCCCTTTCTCACGTGCCCCGGCGCTAAGCTCCCTGGGCGGCAATGAGAAGCGGAGCAGAGGGGCGAGGGGCAGCATGCAAACTTCGCACATGCCCCGCGCCTCTCTGCTTCTCATTGCCAGCCAGGGAGCTTAGCGCCAGGCCACGGGAGAAACAGAGAGACGCGGGGCATGTGCGAAGTTTGCATGTTGCCCCTCGCCTCTCCGCTTCTCATTGCCGGCCAGGGAGCTTAGCGCCAGGCCGCGTGAGAAATGGAGAGGTGAGGGACAGCATGCAAACTTCGCACACACCCTGCGGCTCTCCCTTTCCCACGCGCCCCGGTGCTAAGCTCCCTGGGCGGCAGTGAGAAGCGGAGCAGAGAGGCGAGGGGCAGCATGCGAACTTTGCACATGGCCTGCGCCTCTCCGTTTCTCATTGGCGCTTGGCGCTAAGCTCCCTGGCCGGCAGTGAGAAGCGGCACGGAGAGGCGATCTTCGCACGCGCCCGGGCACTCCTCTGAGTTCCAAGCCCCCGGCGTCCAGCGATTTTAGCGTTGGCTGGGTGGCGGGGGGGCGGGGACGAATGCGGAGGACTTACTTCCGGGTCCACGGTCCAACCGGATCGCTACGGATCGGTAAATTTGACCAACCGGCTCGCGGGATCCGGTGCGAACCGTTAGGAACCCACCCCTGGGTGGGAGAGAGATTAGCTGAGCCAGATGTCCATTTCTGAGCTAGAGCACATAGACTTGGGGCAATTAAAATGTACTATTCTATAATCATTGGAGCATGTTATTCCTTTTCTTTTCTGTAGTTTTGATTTCTTTTAAAAGAAGAAAATAGGATTAAATGCAAGTGTTTTGTCTTAAATGATTCATGAATCATAGCCTTGAAATGAGTGGCACAGTCTATTCCTCCCACCTCCCCCCACACCCTGCAAAGGTGTTATTGGGCTAAATGATACCTTTTAAATACAGGTGAGTCATAACATTTCTCTGCTTGCACCAGAACACAAAATGAGATTGAATTGTTAAAAATAATAGTTCTGTGTCATGTGGACCTAAATAGAGTATTGCTCAGTGCAGTTCATGCCAAAGTAGTTGTATCATTTTAATGCAACATCATGTCTCAATTTATAAGAAGACTTGCCAAACTTTAACTCTTGACAGGTCTTTCTATAATGGGAAAGAACAATAAATTTCATTTATTGATTGGTTATTTTCCTTTACTGATCTGCAACTTAGATATGTGAGAACATTTTCGGTGCATTCGTTACCATATGTTACATAGAATGTATGCTGTTTTACGTTGAGGGTGATGGTTCCTTTTATGATTATGCATAGGTATAATACTATGAGTGCTCTGAGAAGATGATTAAAAAGTGGAATATATGGATAAATAAGGAGAGGGAGGCTTATCTTCTGTGAATTTGTCCAATTTCCTGTTCTAGTTATCTCTCTGTCCATTTCCTGAGTATCATATACAATACTGTATACACCACCATCCTAATCATACTGTTTACATGCCTTTCCAATTGGAAATATAGCTTTTTTCTCCACTAAACATCTAAAATAATAGTTGGGTTTCATTTCATAGAAGAGAACAGAGCCCATCGTTGAACTTGTAAAAAACCCAAAGAACTGAACTTTACTCAAATTCTCCTGAAAGCATTTTAATAAATGTAGGCCTATCACGTCTGGCCTGCAAAAAGCTGAATGACTAGCTGGCCAAAAGGGGATACAGAAAACTCATTGTTGCCATTCAGTGATTAGCTGGATTATTGCAGCACAGATACAATGGCCCTAAATCTCTCCAAAACCTATTTTCTTGGAGCTGTGCCAGTGGTGAAATTCAATTTTTTTTACTACTGGTTTTGTGGACGGGGCTTGGTGGGCGTGGTGTGGCTTGGGGGGCATGGCTTGGTGGGAGGGGAAAGATACTGCAAAATCTCCATTCCCTCCACACTCCAGGGGAAGGGTACTGCAAAATCTCCATTCTCACCCTACTCTGGGGCCAGTCAGAGGTGGTATTTGCCGGTTCTCCGAACTACTCAAAATTTCTGCTACCGGTTCTCCAGAACCTGTCAGAACCTGCTGGATTTCACCGCTTTTGCGCGAGCTGCACTGGCTGCCTGTCGTCTTTCGGGTGCGCTTCAAGGTGTTAGTTGTCATCTTTAAAGCGCTCCATGGCACGGGACCTAGTTATCTGCGGGATCGGATCCTGCCCCACACATCCTCACGGCCGATTCGCTCCCACAGAGAGGGACTTCTCCGGGTGCCGTCCACTAGACTTTGTCAGCGGGCGACGCCCAGGGGAAGGGCCTTCTCTGTGGCGGGCCCAGCCCTCTGGAACGACCTTCCCCCCGAAATCAGAACAACTACGGACCTCCGCTCCTTCCGTCAAAAACTCAAGACACACTTTTTCTGCTTGGCCGGCCTAGGTTAGTCTTTACCTAGGATGTTAGGGAATTTTAGTTTTATAACTTGGGGATTTTAGCGCAGGGACAACCTTATTTAATTTGTTTTTATCTATTGTATTTATTATTCTATGCATGTATATTTTTATAGTATTTTAAATTTTTCCCTGTGCACCGCTCCGAGTCCCCTTGGGAAGAGGATGCGGTATACAAAATAAATTTGACTTGACTTGACTTGACCCCCAAGCTGTGCATTGTCTTTTGAAGTGCTCTACTGAAATGGTGGGTGGAGAAATGGAGTGGCCAATTTCTCCAGAATTCTCCAATAATGTCTCAGAAGCAGAAATCCCTTTTACTCGTGTCAGTAGCACACCACTATGGAAGGAATTCCCTTTCGATGTCCCTCCTCTTGCCTGAATGGTGTGAGAAGCTAGGAAGGCTTGCAGATGACTGAGAGATCATTATAGAATAAAACCCATGACCATCCTCCTACCGCATACCTCCTACTGACCAGTCCGCTCACACAGAGAGGGTCTCCTCAGGGTCCCGTTGGCTAGCCAATGCTGGCTGGCGACCCCTAGGGGGAGAGCCTTCTCTGTGGCAGATCCGGCCCTCTGGAATGACCTTTCCCCCGACCTGTGCACAACCACGGACCTGCGCCTCTTCCGCCGGGCCCTTAAAACTCATCTATTTCGTGCGGCCGGCCTGGTGAAGCTTTTACATTTGCTTTATCAATTGGGTTTTATTAGGGATTTTTAGAGCAGGTTCTTGTTTAATCTGTTTTTATTATATTTATTGTACCTGATGTTTTATATTTTATAATTGCCTGTTCACCGCCCTGAGTCCCGCAAGGGAGATAGGGTGGTATATAAATTTAAATAAACGTAAACGTAAATGACCATCCTTTAACCAAGAATATATGTAAGGAAACCTCAGCTCTTCTTTATTTTATTTTTATTTATCAATTGTATGCTGCCCATCTTGCCCAAGATGGCTCTCTTTTTTCTTTGCTACTCTTGTAAGTACTCTTCCATCAAACTGAATGAAAATGTGCTAGAAAACAATGTGTGGATTTTCTCTAGATAGAATTACTTTTTCCAGGATACATTGGTTCTGTTCCTGCCTTATTGCAAAATCCTGTGCATATAACCTTTCCTTAATCAAATGTACACAATTTTAATATTGATTCCATCTTTTGATATTCTTTGTCCGTGTATTGCTGAACATGGAAATGGGAGACTCTACATAGTCCGCCATTGGATATATTCATATGGCATTTCAATAACATTTAACCTTCTATACGACTTCACAGTGCTTTACAGCCCTCTCTAAATGCTTTACAGAGTCGGTATATTGCCCCCAACAATCTGGGTCCTCATTTTACCGACCTCGGAAGGATGGAAGGCTGAGTCAACCTTGAGCCTGGTCAGATTCAAACTGCCAAATTGTAGGCAGCCAGCAGCCAGCAGAAGTAGCCTGCAGTACTGCATTCTAAACACTGTGCCACCTTATCGGCTCTTATTCATATCTCATGAACAGAGTGCTTGTTAAGCAGAAAATATATACAATTTGTGTTTATCTCCTTTTTATAGCAGCTCTTTTTTAGCGAATGCTAGTGATTGGCTGGCAGGTTTTGAGGGGGAGGTGGGTTCCCTTCTTCCTTCTTTTGCCTTTTTGTAACATCTCTTGTAATGTTTTGATGCACAAAACCAGTGGTGGGATTCAACCAGTTCACACCACTTTGGGAGAACCAATTGTTAACTTTCTGAGCAGTTTGGTGAACTGGTTGTTGGAAGAAATCATTAGGGCAGAGAACCGGTTGCTAAATTATTTGAATCCCACCACTACACAAAATAACAATAACAGGAGGAAATCTTGCCACTAAGGCCACCTCAAGGACAAATGAGAAATTAAAGGATCAGAACCATATAAAACAGAAACATATAGCATTATCCCAATTCCTTATCTCTAAATTAAATTAAAGTAAATATAGGGGGAGGAAATCTTAGCGTACACCTTAGATTTGTGTTACATGGAAATCATGGTTCAGTAATAAGCACTTAGGTTTTGATTACTTCTTTCCTTCCTTCCCGCTCCTCACACTCTCCCTTGCACATATTTCCTAATTTAGAGCTGTTTCGTCACTAGTTGAAATGGAGAAGAACATCAAGGAGATGAAAAGGAGTACCGTGCTTGTGTTTTGAGTTAGCATTTCAAACGGTATCTTGGTAGAGACATCAAAGAATCTGCTTTCATTTCTCATTGAATCCGTCATGTTCCAGAAAAAGAAAGTTAAGACAAAGACAAACCATGATACACATTCCAATTATGAAAAATAACTAACTGAATCCTTCTCCAAGGACTATTTGTAAACTGCCATTTCAGCCAGGACTTTTAATATAAAGTAAAATTGGAATTCATCTTGATTTATTTTCCCCAGTGATTGCTTTAGACCTTCCACTGTCCCAATCAAGGATGATGCATATGATTACCCAGAAAGTTTATCTCATCAAATAAACAAGCAAAGTAAATAAATGGAGATATAAATTCCCAATATCCCTGATCGCCATCTTTCAAAGTCTGGACTAGGAATGTATAACCGTTTTCAAGTCAAGGACCATATTTGGCCTTTGAATTGTATATTGAAGCTCATACTGCCCCTCAAAATGAAGGCAGGACAATCCCCATACAACCCATTTGTTACAGAAGAAATTCTATTGATGGCAAATAATGGGTAAGGCCACACTTGGAATACTGCATACAGTTTTGGTCGCCACGATGTAGAAAAGACGTGGAGACTCTGGAAAGAGTGCAGAGAAGGGCAACCAAGATGATTAGGGGACTGGAGACTAAGACATATGAAGAACGGCTGCAGGAGCTGGGTATGTCTAGCTTGATGAAGAGAAGGACTAGGGGAGACATGATAGCAGTGTTCCGATATCTCAGAGGGTGCCACAAAGAAGAGGGAATCAAACTATTCTCCAAGGCACCTGGGGGCAGGACAAGAAGCAACGGGTGGAAACTAACCAGGGAGAGAAGCAACTTAGAACTAAGGAGAAATTTCCTGACAGTAAGAACAATTAACCTCTGGAACAGCTTGCCTCCAGAAGTTGTGAATGCCCCAATCCTGGATGTCTTTAAAAAGATGTTAGATAGCTATTTGTCTGAAATGGTATAAGGTTCCTGCCCACGCAGGGGGTTGGACTAGAAGACCTACAAGGTCCCTTCCAACTCTGCTATTGTATTGTATTGTATTGTGGGAAATGGAATTCAGCAGCAACAATCAAGTCTTTCAATCTGTTCATTCTCAAGATTACACAGAATTTATATTGTTCTGATCTTTTAGCCCTTTGCTCAGTGGTGGGTTGCCAATTTTTTTACTACTGGTTTGGGCACGTGCACACGATGCTTTTGCGCATGTGCAGAAGTGCCGGGGGTGTGGGTGGAGCCTCCCACTGCAGCTTCTACTGGTTCAGCTGATCCGGGCTGAACTGGGAGCAACCCACCTCTGCCTTTGCTGCTCAGTGGCTAAGATGTTGAGCTTGTCAATCAGAAAGGTTGAAGTTCAGCAGTTTGAATCCCTAGCGCTACGTAATGGAATGATCTCCAAATACTTGTCCCAGCTTCTGCCAACCTAGCAGTTCGAACGCATGTAAAAATGCAAGTAGAAAAAAAGGGAACACCTTTGTGGGAAAGTAACAGCATTCTGTGCCCCTTTAGCATTTAGTCATGCCAGCCACATGACCATACAATACAATACAATAGCAGAGTTGGAAGGGACCTTGTAGGTCTTCTAGTCCAACCCCCTGCATGGAGACGTCTTCAGACAGTGCTGGCTCCTCGGCTTTGAAATAGAGATGAGCACTGCCTCTAGAGTTGGGAATGCCTAGCACATGTGTGCGAGGGGAACCTTTACCGTTTACCTTTTTACACTTAGAAAAACAAGGCATTAAAAAAACATATATGCTCTCATTATTAGCTTTTTAAAAAAGTAACCATAGTGTTTCAGCCCAATGATTTGTGATAATCCCCTGTGCTTGTGCCTAATGTCTAAATTTTCTGAAAAAATGCCATGTGTACTGTATTAATATTGCAAGCTTATTGGTAAATGTAGATTTTTAACCCTCAACAAAGGGAAATGTGCATCTAAATCTAAAAATGCTGAGTTTTTCCTCTCCCGGAAATTGAATTATTAAAGAGGAGATGGAGTCCTTCTATGCTTATCATGCCATCCTGGAATTCATTTGAATTGTGTTGTATACATTTTTAGTAAATGCATTGTTTAGCTTCTCAAAGATTTGCAAAAATATGTGATATTTACTTCCTTAACAAATAATATAGAGTTTCCTCAAATCAGAAAATCTGAGAGACAGAGGGAGGGAGGGAGGGAGGGAGGGAGGGAGGGAGGGAAAGAGAGAGAAATAACGGATATTGAGGAATGGCTGTGGTTACCGGCGTCCCGGTACAACCAGTTGACACCATCACTGGCCATTGGGGGCGAACATCTAGCCCCCGTGGATAGGACACGCAACTTGGGCGTCCTCCTGGATACCAGGCTGTCGTTAGAAGACCACTTGACGGCCGTGGCCAGGGGGGCGTTCTACCGGGTTCGCCTGGTTCATCAGTTGCGGCCCTTATTGGACTGGAACCCCCTTCGCACAGTCACTCATGCGCTCGTGACATCCCGTATAGACTACTGCAACGCTCTCTACATGGGGCTTCCCTTGAGGTGCACCCGAAGACTGCAGTTAGTCCAGAACGCAGCCGCGCGGGCAATTATGGGAGCTCCTAGATGCTCCCATGTAACACCGCTCTTGCACGAGCTGCACTGGCTGCCTGTGGTCTTTCGGGTGCGCTTCAAGGTGCTGACTATCATCTTCAAAGCACTCCATGGCACGGGACCTAGTTATCTGCGGGATCGCATCCTGCCCCATACATCCCTTCGGCCGATTCTCTCCCACAGAGAGGTGCCGTCCACTAGGCAATGCCAGCGGGCGACACCCAGGGGAAGGGCCTTCTCTGTGGAGGGCCCAACTCTCTGGAACGACTTACCCCCCGAACTGAGAATGATCACGGATCTCCGCTCCTTCCGCCAGAACCTTAAAACTTATTTTTTCCAACAGGCCGGCCTGGCCTAACTTACATCACCTAGCCCACAGTCTGCAATTAAATTGTTTTAAATTGGTTTTAGGGATATTGTTTTAATATATTTAAATTTTTAGCACAGGGATATTAATTTAATTTGGTTTTATATTTTGTATATTGTTGTTTATATATGTTTTTAAATTGCCTGTGCACCGCCCCGAGTCCCTTTTGGGAAAGGGTGCGGTATATAAATTAAATAAACCATAAACCATATACTCCTTCTGTTAATTATCTTTTTTTTTTAATGCTTAGGGGGTCTGTCATATTTAAAACACTCAGCTATCATTTTTAATTCACATAATATGAACCATTTTATTGCCCTTAAAACAAGACACCAACATTTTTTAAATATTTAGCATGGCCTCTGTCTAAGGGGAAGTCAAACTTAAGGAGGAGAATGCACCTGTGTGTAAAAACAAATTACTTTATCTTCACTAACAAATGTTAGTGATAGGTAACACTTTAGTAAGCATTAGTCCTGTTCTGAGTCAATAACAAGCAATTGATCAATGAAAAGCTATATAAATTCTGCATTATTTTTGCATCAAAAGGTGGGCACATTGCTAATAAACAGCTGAGTGATAAAAAGACCAATCACAAATCATTTGTGTGCAGTGTATTATCCTCTTCTTAAGGTACTTCTTTACTGGATGGCCACACCACCTAGTCATTCTGGAAATCTCATTTTGTGGGAAGATTATCTTTACAAAGAAAAAAGAAAATATTGGAAGAAAAATCTGTCTTTTGAAGATTTAACTTGATCAAAGTGGAAGAAAAAAATTAATTACTCATAGCTCAGTATGGACATCTTTATCCTCTCCAAGGCAGTTAACAGTCTTTTGCTAGGAGTGGGTACTATTATTGAATATTCAGTTTTTTAAAAATTCAAATTAACATAAAAATAAGGACTTGCTAACCCTAATTTCCCATCTGAGAGTTTGATGGCAGTGCAGTGGCCTTCCTGCTGGAAAAAACTACCGCAAGCAGGAGCCCTATAGGGAAGGTATAATTATGTTATGCTTAGGCATCAATTGAATAGTGTTAAGACAGGCATAATTATAATGTGCATTAACTAATGTCTTTGAAAAATCAAAAGTAAGCGATGTAGACACTTGCCTAGCAGAATGCCTTTTTAACTAGTAGGCCCATGTGTTCGTATTGGTACAACAGACCCACAGTTTCCTATCTCCAGTGTCAAATTTTAAAATGATGTAGGTTGGGATATTGATATTGGGGTATATGATGAATTTTCTGATTTAACTTGCAAAATGAGATCATTTATGAATAACAACTATTCTAGAGATGCACAGAAATTATGACACCCGGTCGGTATGTCTTTTAAGGCAGGGGTCCCCAACCCCCGGTCTGTGGACCGGTGCCGGTCCGTGGCTTGATAGGAACCGGGCCGCAGTGAGCAGCACAACTCTTAGAAAGGGCCGGAGAGGAGGGAGGAGGGGGCATCCCCCTGGGCAGAGCGCGCACCAGGGGGCGGGAGAGCACAGGTCCAGCCGCTCGCAGTGTTGGGGGCCCAAGAGGGGCGAGTGAGCTGACTCACCCCCCTGCGCGCATACGCTGCCTGTTCCCCCATTCCCCCTCTCCGGCGGCCGAGCCATGGCCACCGGTCCGCGGAATTTTTTTAACATGAAACCGGTCCCTGGTGCCAAAAAGGTTGGGGACCCCTGTGAAGAGTGATGACTTTTCCTTTTAAATTTTTTTCTTTTTTTCTTTTTTTGTTTGTTTTATTAATAGAATGCCATTAAATAGTTTTACTTTACATATAAAAGGATGTTAAAATAATTAGTAAAATTAAGGATGAGATATGATAATTGTAATAATTGATATGGAAAATAAGTGATGATTATTGAAGAAACCCACAGAAACTTGTGATTAACTGATACATTCTTCAAAATTTGCAATTCGTAATGGAAGATGGCTTTTTAGGTTTTTCTTTGCTATATTTGTATCATCCATGTCTATGCAAAATAAATAAAAAAATTATCAAAAAAAATGAAGTAGGAAAAGGCAATTCAAATGGTATTATTAAGTTTGCAAATTAAAAAAAAACAGGATAATTGAAGTTTATTAAATTTAAAGTAATTTTCAGATTTCAAGATACAGGTAGTCCTTGCCTGGCAACTGATAGCATAACAACCGTTTGAAACTTCGGCAGATCTCTCCAGAGCTACTCACACCCCTGTTTCGAAGTTCTGATGGCTGCAGCCCAACCCCTTCCCCACCCCCACCCACCCGGTAGTCACGTGATCACATTTTGATCCTTGGCAACTGACCCGCACTTAGATCCATTTGCAGGATTATGCAGTTACACCAGGGGTCTCCAACCTTTGCAACTTTAAGTCCGAAGGACTTCAGCTCCCAGAATTCTCCAGCCAGCTTTGCTGCCTGGAGAATTCTGGGAGCTGAAGTCCTTCGGACTTAAAGTTGCAAAGGTTGGAGACCTCTGAGTTACAAGACTGCAATTTATGATTTTTTTGTTTTTTGCCAAAAAATGGTGTTTACTTCTGCTTTCTGGCAAAAAAAAATTGTTTGCTAGTGACCACTGTATAAAAGATCATAAAATTGGGCATAGTCACGTGGTGACCTGCTTAAAGACATGCATGATTTATGATCAGAATTCTCAGCTTAATTTTGGTTGTAAATCAAGGACTACATTTATATTACTTCCCTATATGAATATTTAAATGCTATAGAATAGATCAAGAATGTTAAATTAAAATTGTCTGCATGCATGAATTTGAGTCCTTCGGCCATCCATGAATATAGTGTGAAAAAAGCCAAGTTCAGTGTTGTTTACCTTTAGGCAGAGATGTTCTAATTTAGGTCTTCCATAAATGATACCCTAGTAACAGCATCTTGAACAGTGTATGTATTATATGATTATAAATACAACCACATCCTAGAGAAGTCTACCTACATAGTAACTAAGAGTTATTATCAACTTTATGGTACATAATTAATCAATCAATCAATCGATTGGTCAACCAATCAATCAATCAATCAACCAATCAATCATATTATAAAAGCAGTATACCAAAAAACAATGCTGCTGGATTATGCCAAAGTTCATGTTAGTCCTTGAGCAAAATTGAAATTTTTTTACAGTTGTAATGCCGCATACTATTTCCACATCCTGACTTGGAGATTCCTAGCATTTGGCAAGAAATATTGATAACACACTAGCTTTTTAAATTTTATGCTAGCCTGTTTCATCTCACTCTCGCTCCTCTTTTTCCTCCCTTAAGTCTCATTTCCACTTCCAATGTTTGCTTCTTCCTTCATAATGTTTTCTAAAAAAAATCTACAATATTTTATAGTGGTTATAGCTCTGAACTGTTGACTGCCCCCCATAGATCAGTTTAATAGCTGCTCTGCCATCCTTTTGATATTATGTGCCAATAGCCTCATTTCACTTCAATTTCAACAGACCCCATTATCTTTCTTTTCCCGAAAATTTCTCTAGCGTCTAACAAATATCCTGTACCTAATATCACTGTCTGATCCTTCGTTAAGCTTCCTATAAACAGAGAAAGTTAGACTTTATTCTGCTTCCTGGCAATTAAATGTTGGCTTCCACGATTAGCTGGTTAGGTTTCCTAATGTTACTGGCCTATAATGCTCTTCACTATTTATCTAGATGAAACAGGATATCTAGAATTAGATCTAGAATTAGTTTATCTAGATCTGTGATGGCGAACCTATGGCACACATGCCACGGGTGGCATGCAGAGCCCGCTCTGCAGGCACGCAGCCATCGCCCCAGCCCAACTCCACTGTGCATGCGCACAAATCTCCTGCCAACCAGCTGCTCTTCGGGTCTCTGCCATGCATGTGCGGGAAGCAGGGCACATATGTGGGTGCACTTTTTGGGGCTTCGCACAAGCCCCCTGTGCGCTGTTTTGGCTTCCAGGTTGATGCAGGAGGCTTTCCGGGGCCAAAATGGGGCCTGGAAGCAAAAAATGGTTGAGGGAGAGAACACACACAGGAGAGCATGGGGGGTTGTGTGTGCATTGCATTATAGGTGCCGGTGAGCTGTTGCGGGCGTGCACACTTTTGGTACACAACATCAAAAAGGAGTTAGCATCACTGATCTAGATGGAGAAGCATATCTAGATAAATAGGATATACCTAGATGGAAAAGGACATCACATCAGGCAAGCAAGTTACATGTAATTTATACTGATATAGATCTCTAAATCACCCACAAGCAAATCCCTACATCTTCTAGCTACTTTTGATACAGTGAAATGTGTTTACAACCAAAGGACTGAGCTATTTCTAAAGGACTATCTCCATTACCCTCTGAGTGATGTCTTCTTTCCACAAGCCCTCCTCTAGTAAACTATCATTCTGGAAGTGAGATTACGCTATTTCATGCTAGACAATCCCATCTATGTATTTCTCTGACTCTCTAAGCATCTCTAGCTCATTTTCCCCTCACCTCAAATTTCAATGGTATAATTTAGTTCCCTGACAGCCAGGAGCATACTGCACCAAGCACAGCTTGTGGGCAAATAGTAATACATTTAATAGTCGGTGCAGTAAGCTGGAATGCACCCTAACCCTTTCTAGCCTTCTAGCTTAAATAACTTGGGGTTGTTTTTTCCCTTCGGTTTGTCAAATCTAAAACTATATGTAAAGGATTATATTTTACAAAATTTAGAACCATGGCTTCCTCCTTCCGTTATTAATTTGCCTGGATACTGAGATCTTAGAAGTAGAAGGTCTGTGTTCTATTCCTGTATTCAACTCTGTAGCAAAACTCCCTTGTTTACCCAGTGAAACTGCAAAATCCTAAATGCCTCTCTCTCCAAAAAGTGCAGGCTGGGATTGAGACTTGGACAGAGGAATGCAACTCTACCATTGGCTAATCGCTTGATCGGTGAATCTGCTTCTGTTATAAAACTTTCATTCAGGCATACACTGCAGTTGCCAATAGATGAAAATGTTTCTAGCTCAGGATTGAACTGCAGAGTCCTTGGTATTCTCCAAGGTTGGTTGGTTGCTTGCTTGCAGATGTTTTATTACCAGACCAGGTAACATTTTTAGTGCTAGAAGGAAGCAGAGTTTGTTTATATACAGTAGTTTAACCTGTCAATATTGTTGGGATGAGACAGGGGTGGGTTCTGGCTGCTGCTACTGCTGGTTCGCTCAGGGACATGCGCAGAAACACTTGATGTGCGCTACACTGTGGCGGTCTCCCATGATAAAGAGTCAGACACGGAGTCTTGCTCAGGATGAGAGCCCAGAATCATGTTCCAGTACCCTCTTTTATTGTCAAATTCCATACAAGTTCAGCCCACACAAATTGCCTGACCAGTACATTAGCATATGTGCAATACACGTTATGTCGGAATTCTGCTGTTTGTGGTTAAGCCATTTCTCAGAATTGCTATCGCAATCTTGCGTGTTTCAGCTGACTTTCGCCAGCCTGTACGCTTCACAGATTGCCTAACAAGAGGCCCCTCAGAATGTTCTATATTCTGAAAGATCATGTTCCCACATCTCCCCTGTTTTTGTTTTTTCATCGGGTGCGTCCCTTATGCCACGTATGATTTTTTCAGTCAACAAGATATCTGATTGACCTGTTGGCACAAGTTGTTTACACATTTGCAATATTCCAGGGAGACATTGAATACAGCAACAAAAGCACAAAAACAAAGCAACAATGGCAATGACAGTAATTATAAGTCTTCTTAACCAGGCTCCATTTGGTAACCAGGACGTAAGTAAAGACCAGAAGTCTTGTCCTTCTCCTGCTTGTAATGGGTTGTTAGCTACCATTTCTTCCATATGCTGAACTGTTTTGGTTATGTTAGGTTGATAATTATGAATATACATACAACAATGAGAGTGAATTAATGCACAAACACCACCCTTAGTGGCTAAAATAATGTCCAAAGCATATCATTTTTATGGTTTTTATATTCTCATTAAATATAAAACCACTATCCAATAGAGTCCATGCCTCATTTGTTCCTCAATTGTCCAGGCATTAAAGTCTTTCCAGTGAAAGTAGATGGTGCAATGAATCCAGACCATCAGGCAGGCACTCGTTGATAGGCTCTTCATCCACATAGAAGCCACAAATTGCTTTGTCCGAAGGAAATGGTATGATTGTCCATTACATTCAATTGTCTAACAATAAGACACATTAAAAGACAAACAGGAGCAGCACCACAACAAGAATCAAAGAGTGAACAGAAATCAGCACAGGTGCCTTTGGATGTAAATGATATCTCACTACATCCATACAATGATATGTACATAGATATCTACTATATGATCTTATGTTGATGTCATCTGTCTCAATAATTTCAGTAAAGTTATGTGTTTTATTAAACGGGCGTGACATAAATTCAGTTATGATAATGGTGTTATCCCAAGCCCCTTGTTCCTATATCCCTACACCATGTTGTAATTCATAACCTCCCACCCCAGGACAGACAACAAAAAGACAAACACACAGAAAGAAGAAAGAGTTAGCTTTTAAGCATGCAAAAGCTGCCATCAGAAAGTTCTCCAGAGTTTTTGACTTCTTTTGGTCTCCTAATTGCTTCATTGACTGAGTGGATAACGTTTTCTGGAGGCATCATGATGTTCAGAGTGTCCATTACTCAGGTTCAGTGTCCACTGCATGGTAAGGACGAACCAACCTAGAAGGTACCCAGATAGTTTCATCCTGATATTCAACTGCAGCGTATCCTTTCCCCCAAGTGATTAAGGATGCAGGTCCCTTCCACTCAGGATTTGGTAATCTCTTGAAATACACCAATGGTCTTTTTGTTCCTGCAATAGGAGAAGCAGAAAAGTGCCTGCTCGCAGCAGTTAGAGATGGCTGTCCAGTTAGGTTTAAAAAATTTGAAGTATAAAGAGTAAGATGAAGAGTATTTTGTATTCCAGGTAAACCAGGGTATTTTTCCCCCGTTTTTGTTTTATGTGTGGCCAATGCATTTTTTAAGGTTGCATTGGCACGTTCCACTATAGCTTGACCTGTGGAATTATAAGGAATGCCGAATTTATGAACAATAGTCCATTGGTTACAAAATTCTGCAAAATATTTACTTGTATAAGCAGAACCATTATCAATCTTTAATTCAATAGGTTTACCCAAAATACTGAAAGTCCGAATACAGTGATTAATAAAATGCTTAGTTGTCTCCCCTCTCTGAGGAGTGGCCATAATAAACCCAGAGTATGTATCAATAGATACATGCAAATATTTCCAAGGAGCAAATGGAGCGTATTGAGTGACATCCATTTGCCAAAGTTGACAACTCTGAGTCCCTCTAGGGTTCACCCCTTGAGGAATGGCATGTGCTTGCTGACTGCAAGTAGGGCATTGCTGAATAATTGCAGTAGCCTCCGCACTGGTAATGCCAAATTCTTTAATGAGAGATTTCTTATTTTGATGATAATAGGAGTGACTTACCCATGGAGTGACAGGAGACAAAGTCAAAGCTTCAGCAGCTCGCGCAACTGCATCAGCCTTATCATTACCTTCCTGTAACATTCCAGGGAAAGGTTGGTGGCTACGAATATGTGCCACAAATAAAGAACAACTCCGTTCCTGTAATAAATGTTGTAAAGTGACAAATAAACCTAATAAAATATCATCTGTTGAGGGAGACAAATATGAGCATTCAATATTACATATTACTTGATGCACATATAAACTATCCACAATTAAATTAATAGAATCATTTTTAAAATGCTGTAAAGCCAAAATAGAAGCAGCTAATTCAGCTCGTTGTGCAGACGTCTGAGGAGGGGTGACTTTAGTCACCCATTGGGACCCCTTTTTCCAAACACAGGATCCATATTGTTTTCCCCCATCTGCAAAGACTGTAACACAATCTTTTAATGGGACCGGACTCAAGCAAGTGGTCCAAGTAATAGGCACATTTTTTATTAGTTGAAATCTTGGATCAGCAGGAGGATGACAGGATATTTTCCCTGTCCAATCTCCTAACACTGCTTGTAACACCTCATTGTTTTGATACATTAATTCCCATGTGCTTAAAGCCCATGGAATATAGATTACATCTGGGTCTAATCCAATTAAAGCTTTTGCTCTTTGTCTCCCTTTAGCAAAAATATTGGCTATTAATGACATTTTTGTATTAATGGTCTTTTTTGGAGTATGACCTAAATGAATCCATTCAAGTATTAAAACATTAGGAATAATTTGTATTATTGCTAAGGTTGGCAATAATGGAGTATCAAATAAAATAAACTGAATAGGTGCATTTTCTTGACAGCGGTCTACCCATCGAGTGGCCAATGCTTGGTTCACAGTGTCAATTGCTAAATGTTGTTCCTGAGATAAACTTATTATATCTGAAGGTTGGAGTCCACTTTTTAAGAACTCAAATAAAGGTGTTAATTGCACTGTAGTCAATCCCAAATAAGACCGTACCCAATTTATAGTTCCCAATAATTGCTGCAACGCCACTAAAGTTAATGGTTCTGGTAAAACAATTTTTGCAATTTCAGGATGTGCATAAGAAGCAAGTAACTTGTGTCCTAAATACAAAAATGGTTCAAATGTTTGAATTTTTTCAGGTGCAATAATCAAACCTGCCTTATGCAATATTTTTTGTAATTTATCTCTATGACGTTTTACAGTTCCTTTTGGTCCTGGAGCTGCAATCAAAATATCATCCATATAATGATAAATTAGCCAATGAGGAAACAGATCTCTAAATGGTTGTAATGCCGCATCAACATAATATTGACACATGGTGGGGCTATTTAACATCCCTTGGGGCAAAACAGTCCACTGATATCGTTTAGTTGGTTGCTGCATATTAAGTTGTGGAATTGTAAAGGCAAATAATTTTTATCCTCTTTACATAGGGGTATTGTGAAAAAACAATCTTTTAAATCAATAATATTAATGTCCCAATCCCGTGGGATTAAATTTGGATTGGGCATACCACACTGTAATGCCCCCATAGGTTGAATTACAGCGTTAAGTGCCCTAAGGTCATGCAAAAATCTCCAATTACCAGATTTTTTCTTAATAACAAAAACAGGTGTATTATAAGGACTAGTTGTTGCTTCTATATGTTTAGCCTGCAATTGTTCTTGGACCAATACATGCAAAACTTCAAGTTTTTCCTTTTGAAGAGGCCATTGATCTATCCATACTGGTTCTTTAGACAACAATTCAAGTTTTAAAGGTAAAGGTATAGTTAATCATTAATAATCAATTTAGCTTCAAATTGCTGCATTAAGTCTCGTCCCCACAAATTTAAATGAAGAGGCAAGATAACTGGTTTAATGGAAGCTTTTGGTCCTTCCGGTTTACTTTGAACAATAAGCCAATTTTTGCTTACGTGTGCCTGTTGCAAGCCTCCTACACCTCTAACAGCTGGAGAGGTGTCAATTGGCCAATCTTTGGGCCAGTCATTTTCACAAATAACTGACACATCAGCTCCAGTATCTAAAACACCAGAAAACAAACGACCATTAACAAAAAATTTATGTTGTGGTCTTTGTGATGTCATATTTTTTGTTAATGCCAAAAGTTCTGGGGCTATGTCAGAAGATAAATTAGTTCTGTCTGTAGAACCGAATCCCCCAGTACGATTACGAGAAGACTCCTGTCCTACTGAACAATATGGTAACACAATTAATTGTGCAATTGAAGCCCCCTTTTTCAATTTAAGAGGGATCATGGTATAAAATTGAACTTTCAAAATTCCCAAATAATCATAATCAATAACCCCAGGAACTACAAAAATTCCCTTTTTTGCAGAGGAAGAACGGGGTAAAATAAGACCCACAGTACCATCAGGTAAAGGGCCTTTAATTTGTGAATCAGCAATTTGAATAGCTTGAGGAAAATTAATATCCAAATCTTCAATTAAAGTTAAATCAATACCTGCACTTCCTTTAGTAGCAGGTTGACATGCGGAAAGTGGAACAGCCTTGGGGGAGGGGCTAGCTGTAAACCCCTCATTCAGTTTCCCGGCTTAGATCTACATTGATTTGCCCAGTGAAATCCCTTTTTACATTTTGGGCAGACTGTTTTGGGCTTTGCCCTATCAGGCAAAGTTGCAGCTTTATTTGCACCCCCCCCCCCCAGGAGCATGACATTGTGCTTTAAAATGTCCCGGTTTTCCACAATTAAAACAATTTCCCAAAGGCTTATTTCCTTTAGTCAACGCTGCTGCCAAGGTTTCCATGTTAAACAGATGACTTCCCACCATAGCACAAGCTCTAATCATTTCTGCTAAAGTTATGGGTCCTCGAGCTACCATAGGTTCCAATATCTTTTTACAATCTTCATTTGCATTTTCTACTGCTAATTTTAACATCAATTCATTAGCAGCATCGGCATTAGCAATTTGTTTTTCTAATGCTATATGAAGCCTATCAATAAATTCTTGATAGGGTTCTGTGGTTCCTTGACGAATTTGTGAAAAAGATTTAAGTGGTTTCCCAGCCTCTTCGACCTGATTGAGAGCTGCCATGATGGCAGCAACAATAACTGGATAGGTTTGTGGCTGAACTTGAATTTGTGCTTCAATGGTACTAAATGCTCCAATGCCATAAAGTTGTTCTGGAGTATAGATACCATTGGAAGCAAGACCCCGGGTATGGGCCTCCCTCTGATATGCAGAATCCCATACCACGTATTGTGCTCCAGTTAAAATCATCCGCATCAGGTCTTTCCAATCTTGTGGTGCCATACGATGTGCTTTGCCAATGTTATTTATCAATCCCATAGTATATGGTGTTTTTAATCCAAATTCTTTAACAGATTTTTTAATTTCTCTTAAAACGTTTAAAGGTATTGGTTCCCATCTAGCTTCCACACCTCCATCAACTGGTTCATATGCAACAGGAAAGCATTGCAAATCCCCTAATTCTTCTGGTTGCAAATTCCCTTGTTGGTACGCTAATTCAAGGGTCTCTTGAATAACTCCTCTTTTTGCAGGAGCTATTTGTTTTTTAATTTGTGTTGGAGGAGCGCTTGGTCTGCTAATTGTCTCCTCAGGCAGAAGTCTATCCGATTTTACTGAATCCTTTTGATATGGCGGAGGGTCCATTAAAGACTTAATCAAAGGTTGTTCATGAGCCTCTAAAGCTGAAAAAATCACCTTCCATGTTGTTAATATCGGAGCCTCTGCCCTAGGTTCATCATGGAGTACTTTGCCAATACGTCTCCATGTATGAAGATTTAAAGTCCCTTTTTCCGGATACCAAGGACATTTACGCCAAATTTCCTGCATTAAGGTTCTAATTGACTTTCCTGTTATTTTTCCTTTCTCTCTGCCCTTAGATTTAAAGATGCAAGAATTATGTCTAGCCAGTTGTCCCAGTTCTTAGACAACCTTAACCCCATACTTACAAGGGAGTACCTTTGACCAGCAACGATATTGCATACATGAAGTCTATTCCAGACGATAAGTATCAGGCGGCTAGATAACGTATAGGCAACACCTATCACGTCGTGATCACCACTTGTGGCGGTCTCCCATGATAAAGAGTCAGACACGGAGTCTTGCTCAGGATGAGAGCCCAGAATCATGTTCCAGTACCCTCTTTTATTGTCAAATTCCATACAAGTTCAGCCCACACAAATTGCCTGACCAGTACATTAGCATATGTGCAATACACGTTATGTCGGAATTCTGCTGTTTGTGGTTAAGCCATTTCTCAGAATTGCTATCGCAATCTTGCGTGTTTCAGCTGACTTTCGCCAGCCTGTACGCTTCACAGATTGCCTAACAAGAGGCCCCTCAGAATGTTCTATATTCTGAAAGATCATGTTCCCACACTACACTTCATGCGCAGTTCTAAAAAATGCTTCTGCGCATGCACAGCAGCAAAAAAGAAGATGCCGGTTCCTATGGCGCCACTGAGAGAACCGGTTTGGGGGCGTGGCAGACTGAGTTACTACCTACTCGGCCGAACTGGGCTGAACCGGTGGGGAACCCACCTCTAGGATGGGGGCACTAATTTCTGCTTGGTAGTTCCTTGATTGAAGGTTTTCAATGAACTTGACACCATCCTTATCCTATTTTAAGGGGAAATGATGGAAAAAAATAGGGCACTGCCATCCACAACATTTCCCAGACCTTCAGAAGATAATGCTCAAATCTGTTAAGAGGAAGGAGCATAAATCTCTCTCTTGTTGCCTAAGCTGCTGCAAGTGTTGCAGTAACAAAAACTTCCTCCTTCCTCATTTCATACACAAAAAATGCAATAGATTGCATGCGTCTTTCCTCCGGTTGTGCATATTTATCTTCATAAATGCGAATAGGTCTCAGTAGTTCCTATGTGAAAAGAGCTGATGCTCCCAGGAGGCACAGTGAGACAGAGCTCCTGCAAATGTGAAACAGACTGACCACAGGCAGTCTCCAAAACTATAGCACTTCAAGTAAAAAAAAAAAGAAGGGTTTTACTATAGCTTTGAAGACATTGGCAGCTGAGACAGCACTCAATCAGCTCAGCTTATAGGTACTACCAACAGGATGGAACGAGGGAGGTCTGAAACTATTTTAAAACTGGATAGCATTCTTGTGGGAAAGTATCCTTAACCTTTCTTTCCGACAAGCACAGTAACTTGTTCAAAGGCTACACCTGAAAAGCCTTTGCCCAGGAAAAAAGGATTATTTCTCCTCTGACGGCTGCCTGTATTCGTGTCAGAAATACTTACAAAGCTAGCCCGAAAGGCGCTTCTGGATTTAAAGGATTTGCTGGTGACAACATCATTGCCAGGGGACATTCGATTACCCAAAGTCATCCCTTCACATCTGAAATGTAGGACGAGGCTGCTAGATGAGAAAGCAAGAGCAGAAAATCAAGAACCCTCCACTTCAACCCTCCACTTCAGCAAATCTTACTAAGGATTCACAATTCCGGGGGAAAAACTCCCCCCCACCAGGTTCTTTACTTGCTTGAAGGTCAGTTCAGCAGTCATTGTGACTTCATGCATTCAGCCAGGGTTAAAGCAGTGCTTCGTAAACCTGAGTAAATTATTCAAAATTTGGATATAAGTGCTTTTTCTTTGGGTGACATCTATTACCCAGTCACAACAGGTACATTTAATAAGACACTTCTTGCTTTAAAAAATTCTTACTAAAAAAAAAAATCTTGACCCTTTCTGTCTTCCATCCAACTTCCCATCTCCTTTTTTTTAAGGAAAGATTGTAGAATGAGTGGTTGCTTGGCATCTTTAGAGGGCCCACAATGCCTGGAGATTGTGGGGATCTGGATGGGAGACAATGGACTTTGGCTGAACCCTGTTAAGACCCCAAGTGTTTTAGGGTCCATGGAGATTCCAGCTCCAGGACTTTAGCATCTTTTGTTAAAGGTAGCTCTTCCCCAGACAGACCCAGCGTGCAATCTGGGGTTCTGCTGAACTTGCGACTCATGCATGACGAGCAGGAAGCAGTAATGGCTAGGAGAGACTTTGCACAACTTCATGTTGGGCATCAGTTGCACCCTTTCCTGGATTGGCACTCCCTGCGTTTAGTCATTCAAGCCCTTGTCACCTCATTTGGACTACTGCAATGCCTCTACAGGGGCCTACACTTGACGAGTATCTGGAAGTTTCAGCTGGTGCAGAAAACAGTTGCGTAGGCAGTTTTGGGTAGCCCTAGGGTGGCCTATATTACATCACTGTTCCATTGGAAATAGTAAGGTAAAGGTAAAGGTTCCCCTCACACATATGTACTAGTTGTTCCCAACTCTAGGAGCCGGTGCTTATCTCTGTTTCAAAGACAAAGAGTCAGCGCTGTCCGAAGACGTCTCCATGGTCATGTGGCCAGCATGACTAAATGCTGAATGCTCACAGAATGCTGTTACCTTCCCATCAAAGGTAGTTCCTATTTTTCTACTTGCATTTTTACATGCTTTGGAACTGTTAGGTTGGCAGAAGCTGGGACAAGTAATGGGAGCTCACTCCGTTGCACGGCACTAGGGATTCAAACCGCCAAACTGCTGACCTTTCTGATCGACAAGCTCAGCATCTTAGCCACTGAGCCACCACGTCCCACTTGTACCACAAGCATTGGCTGCTAATTTACTTATAGGTCCAATTCAAGGTTTTGTTCATCACTTTTAAAGCCCTCCATGACATAGGTGCAGGCTATCTGTGTAACTAGTTCACCCAATGGGATTAGTCTGTACCACCCATCTGGCAGAAGGGGAATGCTGCCAAGGAATACCAGCCAATATTCCAGCTGGTGAAGTCCTGAAAAACAGCCTTTTCTGCCATGGCTCCAGCCCTCTGGAACATCTTGCTCCTCAAGGTCAAACCTGCTCCTACTCTTTTGGCCTTCCGAAAAGCCTTGAAGACATGGCTGTGCTAACCAGTTGGGGGTCCCAATGGGGTGTGTGTCACTTTGGAGGTGGCTAATGGAGCAGGGGTGGGTTCTGGCTTCTGCTACTGCCAGTTCACTCAGGGACATGCTTCAGGTGCATGCGTGCTTGATGCGTGCTACACGCACATGCACAGTAGTAAAAAACCAAGATGGCCAATAGAACCGATTCAGGTGCGTGGCAGGCCAAGTTACTACCTACTCAGCCAAACCAGTCCAAACCAGTAGGAACCCACCTCTGTAATGGAGTAGATAACATCCCATCTCCTCCATGTGAGCCCTTTGCTCCCTTCTTCTCCGTTCTGTTTAGCTTTATTTTAATTGAATTTGAAATGTATTGTTCCTGTTTTATAGGGCATTTTATTCACTGTCTGCAAGCTGCCTAGAGTCGCCTTTGGTGAGATGGGCAGCATACAAGTTTGATAATAAATGAATGAATGAATGAATGGCCTTCTGATAAGCCATAAAAAGGCCCCTCTGATAAGAGACTTTAAGTGCTGAAGGCAAAAGTTTGGGAAACACTGGGTTAAGACGAGAGAAAGAGAGCTAGTAGAATAACACCATCTCTACCCAGAGGGGAGATGAAATGTAAATTAGCAGATCTCTCATCTTCAGAACAGCAGCAGCAGCAGAAGCACTGACTTAAGCAGCTAATTCATTATCGCTTATTTTGGCATGCAAATAGACCCTTCATTCCCTATGCATAAACCATAGAGTTCTTCACAAGGGAAAGATGTATAGGAATGAAAAATAACTGGAGGGAATTGTTGAATGGTGGTAAGGGAAGATTTTTCTTTCATTCTCCATCCTTTTAAAAGGAGCTAGAATTTTCTTAATTTGGGCTTCCCCAGACAGGCATTTCTTCCTCAACCATCTGCTTCTTTTGCTGAAGAAAATGCACCTGATGCAGCCTCAGGAAACCTCCTTCTCCAAGAAAGATGTATCGAATTTTAAAATCATAAATCCTAAAATTACCACAAAGATCGTGTAGTCTTAGGCACATCTGATTCAGGAAATGTGTTGCTAATACTTTTCTGGGCAGATTGTTCTACTATGTACTTTTGGGAGGACCAAATCTATGCTGTAGTCCAAACATGGAGTCAAAACAACAATTAGTATAAATTAAGCTGTAAATAATTAATTCACCCCTGTTTTACAGTTTGATGGGAAATTTTAAAAAGAACATCTTGGAACAATATTCAAGCATTTCAAGATTTGATGAGACTTGGGGCCTCACTCTCAATAGCAATAGCAGTTAGATTACATATTGCTTCATGGTGCTTTACAGCCCTCTCTAAATTATTTATATTGCCCTCAACAATCTGGGTCCTCATTTTACCAACCTTGGGAAGGATGGAAGGCTGAGTCAGGATTGAACTTTTATAAAACACTAGCTATACCCGGCCACACGTTGCTGTGGCCCAGTTTGGTTAAATGGCCAACCAATCTGTGTGTAGATCTACACCTGCACACATACACACAACCACTGTATAACCCCCAACCTACCTACCTACTGTATTTCTCCCTCTCTATCTATCCCTCTACCTACCTACCTACTGTATTTCTTCCTTTCTCCCTCTACCTACCTACCTACCTACCTACCTACCTACCTACCTACCTACCTATTGTATTTCTCCCTCTCTATCCCTCTAGCTTCAAGGTTTTAATTACCATCTTTAAAGCGCTCCATGGCTTGGGACCTAGCTATTTGCAGGACCGGATCCTGCCTCATACATCCTCACGGCTGATTCGCTCCCACAGAGAGGGGCTTCTCCGGGTGCCGTCCACTAGACTTTGTCAGCGGGCGACGCCCAGGGGAAGGGCTCTCTCTGTGGCGGGCCCAGCCCTCTGGAACGACCTTCCCCCCGACATTAGAACAACCACGGACCTCCGCTCCTTCCGTCTTAAACTAAAAACACATCTGTTCTGCTTGGCCGGCCTAGGGTAGTCTCCCGTCTATAGGACTGTTAATTTTAGTTAGGAATTTTAGTAGTTTTAACTGGGATTTTAGCGCAGGGATGTATTTAATTCGTTTTTATTGTATGTATGTTGTTTTTTATGGTTTTATTTGCCCTGTGCACCGCTCCGAGTCCCCCCAGGGAGATGGAGCGGTCAATAAATTCAAGATTTATTATTATATTATTATTACCTACCTACCTACCAACCGGCCTGGCCTAATCTATCTTTCCTGCCTCCAGTCTGTATATTTAAATTTTTAATTGGGTTTTTAGGGGTTTTTAGTGTTTTAGGATTTTAGGTTTTAGCGCAGGGTTATAGTAGTTTAATCTGATTTTAGATATTTATATTGTTTTATGTTTGTATGTTTTATAATCCCCTGTGCACTGCCCCGAGTCCCTTCGGGGAGAGGGAGCGGTATACAAATAAAATTTCATTCATTCAGTCATACTGTATTTCTCCCTCTCTCTCTATTCCTCTACCTACCTACTGTATTTCTTCCTATCAATCTAATCCGCTACCAACCTATCTACCTACCTACCTACCTATTGTATTTCTCCCTCTCTATCCCTCTACCTACCTATCTACCAACCTACCTACTGTATTTCTCCCTCTCTATCTATCCCTCTACCTACCTACCTACTGTGTTTCTTCCTTTCTCCCTCTACCTATCTACCTACCTACATACCTACTGTATTCTCCCTCTCTATCTATCATTCTACCTACGTATCTACTGTATTTCTTCCTCTTTCTATTCCTCTACCTACCTACCTACCTACCTACCTACCTACCTACCTACCTACTGTATTTCTCCCTATCTATCTATCCCCCTACCTACCTACCTACCTACCTACCTACCTACCTACCTACCTACTGTGTTTCTCCCTATCTATCTATCCCTCTCCCTCCCTCCCTACCTACTTACTGTATTTCTCCCTATCTATCCCCCTACTTATCTACCTACCTACCTACCTAACCTACCTACTGTATTTCTCCCTCTCTGTCTATCCCTCTACTTACCTACCTACTGTATTTCTTCCTTTCTCCCTTTATCTACCTACCTACCTACTGTATTTCTCCCTCTCTATCTATCCCCCTACCTACCTACCTACTGTATTTCTCCCTCTCTATCTATCCACCTACCTACCTACCTACTGTATTTCTTCCTTTCTCCCTCTCTCTCTCTACCTACCTACCTACCTACCTACCTACCTACCTACCTACTGTATTTCTCCCTCTCTATCTATCACCCTACCTACCTACCTACTGTGTTTCTCCCTATCTAACTATCTACCTACCTACCTACCTACCTACATACCTACTGTATTTCTCCCTCTCTATCTATCCCTCTACCTACCTACCTAATGTGTTTCTTCCTTTCTCCCTCTACCTACCTACCTACCTACCTACCTACCTACCTACTGTATTTCTCCCTATCTATCTATCCCCCTACCTACCTACCTACCTACCTACCTACCTACCTACCGTGTTTCTCCCTATCTATCTATCCCTCTCCCTCCCTCCCTACCTACTTACTGTATTTCTCCCTATCTATCCCCCTACTTATCTACCTACCTACCTACCTAACCTACCTACTGTATTTCTCCCTCTCTGTCTATCCCTCTACTTACCTACCTACTGTATTTCTCCCTCTCTATCTATCCCCCTACCTACCTACCTGCTGTATTTCTCCCTCTCTATCTATCCACCTACCTACCTACCTACCTACTGTATTTCTTCCTTTCTCCCTCTCTCTCTCTACCTACCTACCTACCTACCTACCTACTGTATTTCTCCCTCTCTATCTATCACCCTACCTACCTACCTACTGTGTTTCTCCCTATCTAACTATCTACCTACCTACCTACCTACATACCTACTGTATTTCTCCCTCTCTATCTATCCCTCTATCTACCTACCTAACTACTGTATTTCTCCCTATCTATATATTTCCCTACCTACCTACCTACTGTAATACAATAATACAATAGCAGAGTTGGAAGGGACCTTGGAGGTCATCTAGTCCAACTCCCTGCCTAGGCAGGAAGCCCTATATCATTTCAGACAAATGGCTATCCAATATCTTCTTGAAGACCTGCAGTGTTGGGGCATTCGCAACTTCTGGAGGCAAGCTGTTCCACTGGTTAATTGCTCTCACTGTCAGGAAATTTCTCCTCAGTTCTAAGTTGCTTCTCTCCTTGATTAGTTTCCACCCATTGCTTCTTGTTCTGCCCTCAAGTGCTTTGGAGAATAGCTTAACTATCTCTTCTTTGTGGCAGCCTCTGAGATATTGGAAGGCTGCTATCCTGTCTCCCCTAGTCCCTCTTTTATTAAACTGTATTTCTCACTCTCTCTCTATTCCCCTATCTACCTACCTACTGTAATACAATAATACAATAGCAGAGTTGGAAGGGACTTTGGAGGTCATCTAGTCCAACTCCTTGCCTAGGCAGGAAGCCCTATACCATTTCAGACAAATGGCTATCCAACATCTTCTTGAAGACCTGCAGTGTTGGGGCATTCACAACTTCTGGAGGCAACTTCTGTCCCACTGGTTAATTGTTCTGTCAGGAAATTTCTCCTCAGTTCTAAGTTGCTTCTCTCCTTGATTAGTTTTCACCCATTGCTTCTTGTTCTGCCCTCAGGTGCTTTGGAGAATAGCTTGACTTCCTCTTCTTTGTGGCAGCCTCTGAGATATTGGAAGGCTGCTATCCTGTCTCCCCTAGTCCCTCTTTTATTAAACTGTATTTCTCTCTCTCTCTCTCTCTCTCTCTATGGGCCACCTGGGAGTTTGCTATCTCAGTGCCTTTTTCGCCCTCAGAGGCCTCTGTACATGTCTGAGGAAATGACTGTTGCCTGGTGGGAGGAGTTACAGGGAGGTTAAAAACCTGATCAGTGGGTACATTTTACATTTGTGTACCTTGCACATGACACACGTGTGCTAGGCACAAAATGAGTAGGTATTCTATTATCGGAAGTCCTTGGCAACATTGTGTCAAAATTTGAGGTAAATAGGTGCAGTAGTTTTTGAGATTAGTGGATTCGTACAAACTATTTTACATTTTTATTTATATAGATATATGTAAACTGTACCACAGATGTAGCACTTTGTACCATTAGAAACTCTTTTCCACTATCCAACTGCCAGGAGTTAGGCAGAAAGCTGACAGGCCAGATTCGAGTCCCAAGCACCATGCGATGGGGTGAGCTCCCATTCCTTGCCCCAGCTCCTGCCCATCTAGGAGTTTGAAAGCATGCAAATGCGAGTAGAGAAATACACTTCAGTGGGAAAGTAACAGCATTCCAGGAGCCTCAGCGTTTAGCCATGTAGCGTTTAGTCACATGATGACAAAAATGTCTTTGTATAATGCAGGGTCCCTCAGCTAGGAAACAAACATGACCACACCCCTCTAGAGGTGGACACAACTGGTCAGGGGAAACCTTTACCTTTACCTTACTTTGAGTTCCTGGATGAAAGTAGAAATAAAAAAGCCATGTCACCACCCTGAGTCCCTTTTGGGAGATAGGGCGGTATAAAAATCTAAATAATAATAATAATAAAATGTTAAATGAGAATATATAAATAAATACCTCAGGGTATTTTTTAATGGGCAAAAGATTCAGGGAAGATTTTGGGGAGGGGAGAGAGAGAAAGGTTTAGTACCACTTTAGTACCTTTAGGTACATGGGTGGACTTGATTAAATCTCTGACTCCCAGGGCTGCACTCTACTGTTCAAAATAAAAGAACAGTGACAGCACTGAACATGCAGCTCCCTCTGCCATTTCTTTTTTATGCTCTGAGCAGTCTATTGTTCTGAGGGGTTTTTTTTTGTCAGTAAGAAGGAAATGGTTTTAGGTTGCAAAGGAAAGACTTAGGTTAAATACCAGGAAGGCATTTTAAAACAAGAACAATGGTGAGGAAATGAAGTCAGGCTACTGGAAAGAATCTTGAGGTTGGAGAAGGAGGGTGAAATCTGATTTTATCTACTTATGGGGAGGAAAAGAGGGAGGAATCCGGAGGGGAATGTCCTCAAATGACAGAAAATATAATCTTCACAGGAAGTACAATTTTCTCTTGTGTTCCTACAAGCAAGACATTTGTTAATTTAGATCTGAAAGGAGACATATTTTTACCTGGAGTGTATCTCACAGAAAGACATTGTCGTATTAACTCTGATTTCTTTGAACAGTGTTTTGCTGTAGTAATTTTTTGCAGGTACTCCTGGAGCAAATAAGGATCATGACCTAACACATCAGGAGGCACCAGGCTAGGTAAGACGGCAGAGTAAGATAAACAAACAAAGCAATATGATTAATCTCTCTCTTTCTCTGTCTTCTCGTTTAACATTGCTGCAAAGTTGACAAAAGAGAATGTGCTATATAGCTTCTACTTTAAAATACTCAAGACTATTATTATTTTCTGCTATTATACTGTGATCCAGAGAAAACCCAAATCAGTTTGTTAGGCTCTTACATTTTGACAGATCTAGCCAATCACGTATTTATTTAAACTTCCATAAAATTTTGTGCCTTAAAGCAGGGGTCTCCAACCTTTGCAACTTTAAGTCGGAAGGACTTCAGCTCCCAGACTTAAAGTTGCAAAGGTTGGAGACCCCTGCCTTAAAGGTTTTCTTTGCCAATTGGCAAAGTGATCACAAACCAGGTTAGAAACCAGGAGATTTTGAATTCTAGTCTCACTTTAGACATGAAACCCAGCTGGGTGACTTTGGGCCAATTGTCACAATCAATAGATGAACACTCTGTTGGTTTCCCCCATCTCCCCAAAAAGCAGAGCCTGCATTTGCAAAAATCTTTATGGTTGGGCAAAGTAAAGAAATTGAGTGTAGAGAAAACCAAAAGCCCTAAAACAATATTATCCTTAAAGAGCTTCAATAACCAGAACTGAATGAGGGGATCAAATGCAATGGGTTCAAACTCATGTTAATGCCAGAAAGCCAATCACAACCTCTCTTCAGTCTTTAATAAAGGAAAGTGATATATATCATACTATATCTTTCTGCCCTTTCAACATGCCTTTTGTGAGCACCCAGGTTTGGTTTCTGCTGTCATCTATACAATTTTAACACATATTATAAGGCCATTTGGAAGTGGTTCCTTCATCTGAAATTCCAGTTCTATTCAATCTCATTTGTTGATCATGTCAAAAGCCTCCTCCAAATGACACAATATTGCGATTATTCTTTTTTGTTGCATTTTTCATCATATCATCCACTGAGTGGACATTTTTATGGTTCCTTATAACAATGCATTGACTTTTTGGTCACTTCAATGGCAACAGAGAGTTGGAGTTTGAAGTATCCCTTAGCTTCCTGTTAAAATATTCATGACTGGGAGAGACATGGGAACAAGGTCAGCCAATGAATAGGCATAGCAACTAAGTCAGCCAATGGGAGCTTAAACAGATCTGAGTCCGTGCAGAGAATTGAAACAGAAACTTAAGCAGTCTGCTACTCTGAGAAGTAAACTAGCAGTCTGTCTGGGGTTGTCTGCTAAAATGAAACTAACTGCTTGTGTTTACCTGTAACTCTCCTGCCTTGTGCTTACTCAAAAGAACCACCTGTTGGTATTGTACATTTATTCATCTATTCTTATGTATATAAAGAAGTTAATGAATCCTGCTGCATCAGTTATCTGTGTGTGCTTCTGGATTTGAATTTATGCAACAAACTCTGAGAATTCCATCTAGTGGTTGTTTGGATTTATGTAGAGGCAGACAACCAGTAAGTGTTAAAGACCTGGGCAGGAGCTGTAAATTACCCTAACATGCAAAGGAGCCAGGAACCCTTGGGAGCAGCAATCAGGTAAGGGAATTCCATATCATATACGCTATAACAAAAAGGCAAATCTTTTCAGTTACATGCATGAAGCAGAGACTGGTCAATTTCAGAGTTTCATTTTGTTGTGGATTAGTTAAAAAGAGGAAACTAAATGACTGCAAAAGCTGGGTTTCTGTTTCACCTTGCAGTCAAATCAGCAGTGAAGTACAGATGCTGGTTTCAAAGACTGGATGGAAGAAGCAATTCCATAGCAAATCTGCCATAATGAGATCAACCAACTTGCTGCCTCTGACCACATCACTTGCAATCTCCCCTCCATTAACCATGGATGTCAGAGAAGAAAGTCTTGTCTGGAATAAGGGGGAAAGCAGCACATCTGCAGTAATCTACTTAAAGGTATCTTTAGGCTACTGCAGAAAGGTCTGTAAGAGCTGGGAAAAGTTAGCTTCTTTTTTTTCCTGCAGCACACAAGCTAGGTGGATCATCAGTCAAATAAGTCTTGGTCAAATATCACTAACTTGATTTAATTCAACCATTTGACAGACAAGTGGACTTTTTTTTTACACAACACATAATGAAACTTTGGAATTTGAGATGTAGAGCGCTTAGTTGGTAGGTAGGTTTAAAAAAAAAAGGTTATACCAATTCATGAAAGCCACGAGGATCAATGGCTTGATACCTCTGAAGGCCGTCTTCTGTAAGACTAGGCACATTCTTGTGTATTCGGTTGCCCACTGTGAGAACAGGCTGCCAGCAGTGGCGTAGCGTGGGTTGTCAGCACCCGGGGCAAGACAAGTAATTTGCGCCCCCTAACCCGTGGATTTTAGCACTCGGGGGAGGCAGCTCTTCTTGTGGTGTCGAGCCCACGCACCTCCCGCGAGGATCCGGCGGGCAGCCGCTGCCCAAAGGGCTCGGCCATCCGGTTCCGACACTCGTTGCCTCGCCTTGGGGAGAAGCGGGCGCCCTTTGCGTGGTGCGGGCCTGGGACACCCGACGCTCCTTTCCACGGAGGGCGACGGCCCGAAAGCCGGGGCAAGAGGGTCTTCCCGGGCTGCCGCGGGGCCCAGGTCGCCGCTCCTCTGGCTGGCTCGGAACGGAGTCTTCCAGGGTCTCCGCACGGCCGTTGCTTCGAAAGACCTGCGCCTTTAAGTCTCCCCTGGCCCCCTCGGGTGGCGCTGGCGGGTGCGAGGAGCCGGCGCTGGCCTCAGCCGGGGAATGGCCCGGGAGGGTTTGGCCCCTACTGGCCGCTGTTCGCTCCCCGACTCTCGCCGGCCCAGGAGCGCCCAGGCGCCGCCGCCGCCAACTCCAGAGACCCGCGGAGGAGAGCTTCCGAGTCGGGTCTCCTGAGCGCGCCCCCCCAGATGTTGTGCCCGGTGCAGCCGGCCCCCCCTGCATCCCCCACGCTACGCCTCTGGCTGCCAGACCAGATGGGCCAAGGCTCTGAACCATCAGGGCAACGCTAATGTTTTTATGTCCTAACGAGTAGTTTAAGTAAGCACTTATATTTGGGCAACAAAGACGATTCCTTCCTTCCTTGTTCCTATCCCTGAACAAGTCTAATCACATTTTAGTTTTGATTTTTTTTAAATAATACATTTTTTTAGAATTAATTTACCTAACCAATTGAGAACTTAAACATCATAAGTTTATAAATTTAAGCCTGCCACTAATTTCCACCTGAATAGAAAAAAGGAATGATGCTTCTTAAGCAAAAGGCTGCTTGATAAACGGATTTTTATAAGACTGTATAAGGAACTGCAGATGGGCTGCAACTTTGAAACAATCAAGAGCAATTTTCTCCTAAAGTCCTATGGGGAACTGAGAAATAAAATTCATTTTGAAAAATGAAGCGTTGTGCATCTGTTAAAGAACTTAACATTTGCAAGGAACTAAAAGGTTATGAATCTTCCACAAGTATTAGACTGAATATTGCCTTGCAGAGTAGGGGATCTATGGCTTTCCTGATGCTGGATTAGAACCATCACAATCTCTGCTCAATGTCTTTGTTACTTGGACTGAAGGGAGCCAGGTCTTCAATGGTTTCCTCTAATAATATAATAAACCCAGTGGTGGGATTCATCCAGTTTGCACCACTTTGGGAGAACCGGTTGTTAATTTTCTGAGCAGTTTGGTGAACTGGTTGTTGAAAGAAATCATTAGGGCAGAGAACTGGTTGTTAAATTATTTGAATCCTACCACTGATCAAACTCTAAATAATCCTTGGACAAAAAACAAAAAGACACCAGTAGGATCTGAAGGTCCAACTTGTCAAGGGAGATACGTATAAGGTGAGCAGCAAGTTCACTGGAGGTTTTAAAAAATAGACTGGATAACCATTTGAGTAGGATGGTATAACGTCTCCTTCCTTGAGCAGGGGGTTGGACTAGAAGATCTCTATTGTCCCTTTCAGCTCTATGATTCTATGTTCTATGGATCTCATTATTGTACAAATCTGTGGGAGGCCTTTTTTCATTTATCTTTGCAGGTGGCTTCCAAAGGAAGCTGCCCCACAGCTTCCTCAGTTTCAATGTGACTGAATAAGATAGAAAGTGTCTAACCAGTGTCTTTGGAAATCAAGCAAGTGCTGTTATCCAATCTCTCGCCAGCAAATGCTCTATCATCTAATGCAGGGGTCTGCAAAGTCGGCTCTTTTAAGACTGGTGGACTTCAACTCCCAGAACTCTGGGAGTTGAAGTCCACCAGTCTTAAAAGAGCCGACTTTGCAGACCCCTGATCTAATGGAATAACCCTTCCATTTAGCATGGGGACAGAATCCCAGGTACCCTGCTTGTGCAATCTGTTGCTCCTTAAACACTGATGCATGGCTTCAGTAGCCAAGATGTTCGGAAATCTTGACAGCTTCACTTCTAATCTAAAGCAGGAGTCTCCAACCTTAGCAACTTTAAGACGTATGGACTTCAACTCCCAGAAGACTTTAGTAGTAGTAGTAGTAGTAGTAGTAGTAATAGTAATAATAATAATAATAATAATAATAATAATAATAATAATAATAATAATAATAATAATAATAATAATAATAATAATAATAATAGCAGATGAAGCTCTTGTGGGACTTTCAAATACAGATGGATTATCATTTGGAACACACCATGCCAGATATCACAGTTCTAGAGGGCTGAAGCATACAGTTTATTGCTATCGCTGTACCAGGAGACCCCAGAGTTGAAGAAAAAGAACTGGAAAAAAAATCACAACATATTACAACTTGGCCATCGAAACTACATGGCTATGAATGAAGCATGTAACAGTGATACCCATTGTCATCGGGATACTTGGTGCCATGTCCAAGAATTTTAAAAAACACATAAAGAAATTGCAACTTCCTACAATAATACCAGAGGAACAGCAAAAAATCCTGCACTACTGGGAACATCATATATTTTAAGAAGATACCTGGTTGTAACCTAGGATGCTGGCAGCAACCCATATCAACCATTAGCATCAGTCAATGGTATTTGCAACACATCTTTAAATGTTCACTTGACTGAGTTTCATGTTTAATGATTCAAAGAAACAATAACAACAATAATCAGCAAAGCTTGCTGAGGAATTCTGGGACTTGAAGTCCACAAGTCTTAAAGTTGCCAAGATTGGAGACCCCTAATCTAAAGGACGGGACCTGTTTTGAAAGAGTGGGGGTGGGGAGAGGAGTCAAATTCATCTCGTTTTCCTTCAGTCGCCGCAGGAAAGATGGATGGGGTGCGTGTTATTGGGCAACAAGTGGAAACGAGGAGGAAGAGTACATACACGCATCAGGAGGACACTCGACTAGCTGAAGTGCAATCCTAACCGCCATTATTATTATTATTATTATTATTATTATTATTATTATTATTATTATTATTATTATTATTATTATTATTATTATTATTATTATTATTCCTCCCTCCCCATTCTCCGCCTCTTTGCTATTCCTACGCCTATGCCTGGTGTGTCGTGTCCCGTTCCCCCCCCCCCTTTCTTTCTCCCATGCAGATTCCCGGCAAAGTGGGAGTGCGAACGTGAGAATGCCTTGGCCCCGCTTTCCTTAGTCTAGCGAGAAGAGCTTCGCCCCAGATTAGGTGGGGCTTAGATTTCTCGCAGCGAGAATCATCCCTCCTCCGTCTCCTGCTGCGGCAGAAAGTTCCCCTCCCTTTCCTTCCTGGGGAAAAAAAAGGAAAATAAATGACCAAACATACAAAAATATAAATATATATATATAAAATCTCCCATGCAACCTCGCCTCTAGGCGAAGGCAACCGGGGCACTTCTTGGGCGGAGAGAATACCCCTCCCGCATGTGGCGGCGGCGGCGGCGGCGGGCTCCGTCTTCTTTTCCCTCGTAGGCATTCGAAGTAGGGCATGAGCCCCTTCGCCGGGCACGCGTTTGGCGATGGATTCCCACACCGCCAAATACCTGGGCTGCTTTTTCTGGCCGCTGGTCGTCTGTCTGCCGCTGGCCCAAGGTAAGCAGAGAGTCCCGGGATGGATTTGAAGCTTAGCTTCTGCGGGGTCCGGTAAGGGGTCCGTTGTTGCTTTGGGCGAATGGGCGCTAGTTCGCCGTACGGCGCTAGAATTCAGCAGCTGGAGGGCTTCAGAGCCGCGATGGGTTTGTCTGTAGCCGGTTTCAACCCGGCTCCCCTCGGCAGTGAGCCCCCATGGTTTCACGTGACGTTTCCAAAAAATGGTCCTGGACGGACCATTTCCTTTGGTGCGAGGCTCTTGGGTTTGGAGCGGACTTTTTAAAAGAAAAATGCGTTTTGTGGACAGTTTTGCTCTTCTTCAGATTTGGTTGTTGAATGTGGTTTGTGAAAACTAGGGATGGTGGAAAAGGATGGGTTAACTCACGGGTTGGGTTGGCTATTCTAGAAACAGAGGTGTGTACTTCAGTAGGAAAAGTGTGTGTGTGTGTGTGTTCAGAACAGAGATGGATGGATGGATGGATGGATGGATGGATGGATGGATGGATGGATGGATGGATGGATGGATGGATAATAGACAGACAGACACAGAGAGAGAGTGTGCTGTTTAAACTGTTTCCTTTGAAAGTCTTATTATAGGTTAACAGTTTTAGACATCAATAATAAGCTTGTTTTAAATAATGACTTTAAAAAAAAGTCAACCCTTTTTAGGAACTGAAAAGGAGTTAGGGATTGAATGTGTTCAGATCTGTTAATTAATGCAATGAGCCACAGCTGCAAAGATTTGACAAACTTTCTGGGACATTTATTTTCATTTTAATTTGGAATGAGAAATGCCCATGTCTTTTCTTACACTGAAGTACACTTGCTTGTGTTTTTTTTTCCAGCGTATTCGAGCTTCGGTCATTTGTATTTTTCATCTCCTATAAGGGACATCACCAGTGAGAAATTGATAAATACGAAATAGCCAGATGTGATTTTTTTTAAATCACATTGTGTAAAACATGTGTTATCTGTATCTTATAGACTGAAATCTTGCACATTAAGTCTAGCTTGATTAAGCATCATATATTTCAGTGATATCACCCTGCAGTTAACTTTTCCCATGAAACCAATGGGAATTGAACTTTTATGGACCATCCACCACAATTACCATTTATTTATTGCAATGTATATGCTACTTAGTCAAGCCACATTACAAATGAATTACAGCTATCAGTAGAATTGCAACCTAATATATGTTCTGATTTGTAGATATTTTTTTTACAAAAGTTAACCAATTCATGTTCAGTTCTGTTACAGTTCTTACACAAAATCACATATGAATGCCAGGTAAAAGCAGAGAACTCTGCAGTCATGGCACGCACTTTGTCATGTCAGATGATATGTTATCCTAGGTCTTTAAAGGTCTCGTTTTTTGAATCAATTATATGTCCTATGTGCTAATGTTAGTTAACGTTCTAGTTTTAGCTATAGTTCACAATCATATGGTAAGATATGCTGTGGCATTATCAAATATTTACATCTTGTATAATTTTTTTAGAAGTCCTATTGAGTGGGATATGGTTCAAGGTCAATTAAGATTATATATTACTTTATCCTCTGAAATTCATTGAAGCCTGTTCACAGAGATACATGTGCAGAATCGCCCTTTTCACCCTGTTTTGGGTGAACTAAATTATGTTAGGAGTTATATTCTACTATTGCGGCAATATAATGAACTTCTAATTCCTATGCTTATTTTTTGCTTTTCTCAACTATTTAATATCAAACTGAGGAATGTTGGATTTATTTAATATTGGTGTCATGGATTAAACCAAAAGCCAAATCATTTTGGAATTAGTGCCTTTTCTTTGATCTTTTATTGCTGAACCAATGCAAGCATCTGAAACTAACAGTGTTTTATTTCCATATTGTACTTTCAACTGAAAACATATAAACAAGAATTCAGGTGTGAAGTGAGCTGAGATTCATCCCACAAGGATTATTTAATTTGACTTTAAATGGCAGATTCGTGTTCACAGCTGAAAAGTTTATATTCTATTGTACAATTTTAATAGGAAGACTTGGAACAGACTGTAGCAGTATGAAGTGCAATTGGTCAGAATCTATGCCATTCAATATCATTTCCTCCTCCCTCCCATTGCTTCTCCCAACAGTTGTGCTGTACTTATTGATCTGGCTCCATAAGAAAGTATATTTACAGTCCAAATTTTAAAAAAGGGAGAATTTAAAAATACGAAGTGACTAGAGGTTTTTAAATTATGCCTACATTTTTCAATGAAACATTGTATTGCTAAGTCTGAATAGGCACTGTCCTGGGATGCCAAATTTTAGAGGTACCCAAAATGAGGGAAAAAACACAATAAAAAGCAGCAACTGTGCATTCTGTGAATTTGCATGCCTGCTCACCAGGTCAATGAAATATTGCAGAATTGTTGAAGTGTGACAGCCATGAAGTGCTGATGTAAATAAAAGTATTTACTTAGGGTGAAAAGCCTGAGAAAAGTGGGGAAAGGCTTCCAGGGCTGAAAATTGTAACTCTAAAGCTCAAAAACATGAAGGGAAAAAACAAAGAAACAACAGGGCACTTTATAAAAATGTCTAACAAAATCAGAAAATGAGCCAAACCATACACAGCACCAGAATATGACTTTTCCTAAAGTCCCAGAATGTCTAAAATGTATTGCTAATTATAGACTATTGTGTTGATAAGTTTACTATTCTAAAGTCATTGCAAGCATGTTTGCAAGAATGTCTGAAAGATTACATGGCAATTCCTTTTTTTAGGAGCTGCTTGCAAACCTGGTTGTCATCCAGTGAATGGATTTTGTGAAGTTTCCAATGAATGCAGGTAAGTTAATTAGCACGTTTGCCAGAGGGGGGGGGGGGGGGAAACAAGGGACAAGTATTATTTTTATTAAGCACTATTGCTACTTTACCTTTTATTTAAGAATCATTTATGTAAAAGTGACAAAATCAGTGGACCAGAGGAATGCTGTTGATATAATTTACCTGGATTTCAGTAAGGCATTTGATAAAGTAGACCATAACCTACTATTAGATAAAGTAGAAAATTGTGGGTTAGACAGCACCACCACCAAATGGATTCGCAACTGGCTGACCAACCGCACTCAACGTGTAGTCCTCAATGGAACTGCATCTACATGGAAGGAAGTATGCAGTGGAGTCCCCCAAGGCTCTGTTTTAGGCCCAGTACTCTTTAACATCTTCAT
Source organism: Rhabdophis nuchalis (assembly GCA_039707465.1). Classification (NCBI taxonomy): domain Eukaryota; kingdom Metazoa; phylum Chordata; class Lepidosauria; order Squamata; family Natricidae; genus Rhabdophis; species Rhabdophis nuchalis. Next base: position 57,866,829 of record CM077643.1, on the reverse strand, counting down.
CAACGATTTGGATGAGGGGATAAATGGGGAACTCATCAAATTTGCAAACGACACCAAGCTGGCAGGAATAGCCAACACTCCAGAAGATAGGCTTAAGATACAGAAGGATCTAGACAAACTTGAACATTGGGCACTATCTAATAAAATGAAATTCAATTGTGAAAAAAGTAAGGTCCTAAATATAGGCAAGAAAAACCAAATGCACAAGTACAGTATAGGTGGTACCTTGCTCAATAGTAGCAACTGTGAGAGGGATCTAGGAATCCTAGTGGACAACCATTTAAATATGAGCCAGCAGTGTGCAGCAGCTGCCAAAAAAGCCAACACAGTTCTAGGCTGCATAAACAGAGGGATAGAATCTAGATCACGTGAAGTGTTAATGCCACTGTATAGTGCCTTGGTAAGGCCACACTTGGAATACTGCATACAGTTTGGTCGCCACGATGTAGAAAAGACGTGGACACTCTGGAAAGAGTACAGAGAAGAGCAACCAAGATGATTAGGGAACTGGAGACTAAAACATATGAAGAACGGCTGCAGGAGCTGGGTATGTCTAGTTTGATGAAGAGAAGGACCAGGGGAGACATGATAGCAGTGTTCCGATATCTCAGAGGGTGCCACAAAGAAGAGGGAATCAAACTATTCTCCAAAGCACCTGAGGGCAGAACAAGAAGCAATGGGTAGAAACTAATCAAGGAGAGAAGCAACTTAGAACTAAGGAGAAATTTCCTGACAGTTAGAACAATTAACCTCTGGAACAGTTTGCCTCCAGAAGTTGTGAATGCCCCAACCCTGGAAGTCTTTAAAAAGATGTTAGATAGCCATTTGTCTGAAATGGTATAAGGTTCCTGCCCACGCAGTGGGTTGGACTAGAAGACCTACAAGTTCCCTTCCAACTCTGCTATTGTATTGTATTGTAAAATGCAATTCAGTGCCAAATATTTTAATCAGAGTATTCTTCATACTTGACTTAAACTTTTAACAACCATTTTTAAAAACAACATCCGTTCAAGAAAAGAAAAAAAAAGGTTTCTCAAACCAGCTGAACAAAAAAGAATGGGAAGATCAAAGATTTCCTCCGAAATTTGCTCCAGAGGAATGAGGGGCCTCTAGGATACATTATGATGTGGAGGAAAGGGAAGTCTCCTTGGACATTTGGATGTTGTTCAACCATAATAGAGAGATATATAGAAAAAAAACCTGATTTACAGTTTTTCTTATTCACTTTTGGACTTAAAAGCTCAATTCATTCACACATCAATGAATATCTTCTCAACTCAAGTCTTCTTAGGCAGTCCAAATTTGAGTTCCAAAAAAATCAAGACAGGACACTATATATAGATGTACATTGAGTTTGCTGGCTCCCGACGAATATGATTCTTATGCATTTTCATAGTTTTGAACTAGGTTTGACCAATTTTCAATTCAGAATAGAGCTGGAAATACGGTGCATGAAGAGCAGAAGAGCCAATAATCGTTTTTGGGGGTTGATGGTAAGACGAATTGATGTAAACATTTAACAATATAATATAATGTTGGTTATGTAACAGTATACATGTGGTTATTTGTTATAAAAATGAAAAAAAATAAAAAACTTTAAAAAAAAATAGAGCTGGAAGAGACCTTGGAGGTCTTCTGGTCCAACCCTCTGCTCAAGCAGAAGACCCTATACTATTCCAGACAAGTGGCTGTTCAGTGTTTTCTTAAAAACCTTCAGTGATGAAGCACCCACAACTTCTGAAGACAAGCAAATTGTCTCATTAATTAGGACGTTTCTCCTTAATTCCAGGTTGTTTCTCTCCCTAATTAGTTTCCACCCATTGTTTTTTGTCCTGCTCTCTGTGCTTTGGAAACTTCTTTGTGGCCGCCCCTCAAATACTGAAATACTATTATGTCACCTCAATCCTTTTCTCTAGACTAGCCCTACCCAGTTCCTGCAATCATTCTTCATATGTTTTAGGCTCCAGGCCTTTAATCAATCTAATTGCTCTTTTCTGCACTGCCAAAGTCTCAACATCTTTTTTACAATGTGGTAATCAAAACTGGATGCAGGTGAGGTCTTATAAAGCAAAACTTTAATGGACCAGTCCAGTGGTGGGTTTCTGCAGGCTCGCACCTACTCGCGAGAGCCGGTTGGTTAGAGAACCGCGAGAGCCGGTTGGTTAGAGAAATTTAGAGAACCGGTGAGAGGGGGTTCCATTGGCGTACCTGGAAGTAAATCTGGCCCGCTGCTGCCAGTGACCCAACGGGAAGGAAAGGAAAGGAAGGAAGGAAGGAAGGAAGGAAGGAAGGAAAGAAAGAAAGAAAGAAAGAAAGAAAGAAAGAAAGAAAGAAAGAAAGAAAGAAAGAAAGAAAGAAAGAAAGAAAGAATTTATCATCACAATTGAGTCCAAAATTTTGGTTGCTAAGCAAGAGCGTTGTTAAATGAGTTTCACCACATTTTAAAAGGTGGCCACTCCCACCCTGTCACATGACTGCCAAGCCACGCCCACAAAATAGGCCCCACCTACAGAGTAGGTTCTAAAAAAATTTGAAACCCACCACTGGACCAGTCCATTAAAAGCTTGCCTAATCTTTCTTGGCCCTTTTCTCACTCTTGATGATACTTTTCTAACTTAGTGACAGCCTCCTTCCGTTCTTTCGGGAGTCATCTATTTCTTTGGGAACTTAGCTTGTAGTGTTTTTAAAGTCTTCAGTCGAATATGAATTTATAACATGCTGCCTTAAGTTGACATTTTCCCAAGTTATATTTCTGCTTTTTTGTCCTGCTATGAGTAAATTTCCCACACTCCATTTTTCATATGTCTATTCATACAAATAAATAGCATAAAACTACTAGCTGTTATATTGTAGTATTATAGAATAATTGGTGTTATTCTAGTGCCAATAATATGCTAATACATGACTCATTAATGTGATTATACATAATTCAGGTATTCTGCCATTGGTGATGTTAGTTAGCATCATCTATATTTGATGCATTTATAAACTTTTTTCATACATACTAAAATAATGCCCAGGATACAATGATAATAGCAACAGCACTTAGACTTATATACCGCTTCACAGTGCTTTCCATCCCTCTCTAAGTGGTTTACAGAGTCAGCATAATGCCCCCAACAATCTGGGTCCTCTGATTGCTCAGTTCACTGACAAATGAAATGCACAGGTAGAATATAGGTGGTACCTTGCTCAATAGTAGCAACTGTGAAAGGGATCTTGGAGTCCTAGTAGACAACCATTTAAATATGAGCCCAGCAGTGTGCAGCAGCTGCCAAAAAAGCCAACACAGTTCTAGGCTGCAAAAACAGAGGGATAGACTCAAGATCACGTGAAGTGTTAATACCACTTGTAAGGCCACACTTGGAATACTGCATTCAGTTTTGGTCGCCACGATGTAGAAAAGACGTGGAGCCTCTAGAAAGAGTGCAGAGAAGAGCAACAAAGATGATTAAGGGACTGGAGGCTAAAATATATGAAGAACAATTGTAGGACCTGGGTACGTCTAGTTTAATGAAAAGAAGGACCAGGGGAGACATGATAGCAGTCTTCCAATATCTCAGGGGTTGCCACAAAGAAGAGGGAATCAAATTATTCTCCAAAGCACCTGAGGGCAGAACAAGAAGCAATGGGTAGAAACTAATCAAGGAGAGAAGCAACTTAGAACTGAGGAGAAATTTCCTGACAGTTAGAACAATTAATCAGTGGAACAGCTTGCCACCAGAAGTTGTGAATGCCCCAACACTGCAAGTCTTCAAGAAGATGTTGGATAGCCATTTGTCTAAAATGGTATAGGGCTTCCTGCCTAGGCAGGGAGTTGGACTAGATGACCTCCAAAGTCCCTTCCAACTCTGCTATTGTATTGTATTGTATAAATCTCCCCCCTCCCTTCATTTATTGGGAAACTTTAACTGAAATTGAAGTGCTCAGAGCATTGGGCTGTATTTTAGTGTTTATTTTAAAAAGAAAATGGGAAATCATATACTTGCCAGCATATTTCAGCACTAAAACCTTGGGTAATTGTGGGAGATGCAGAAAAGCAGGAAGACTGCACTGGCCATGCAGTGTGGGTTGTCTATGTGATGAAAAGTGTGCTAATGACATGATTAACATGGAACTTTCACCAAGAAAACCACACCAGTATTCTGTAGGAATCTTATTTCCATAACAATCAGAATAAGGGATCTTATTACTATAATTTTATCTACAGCATCTAGTTTCTTAATTCTATTTGCAAAACGTTCTTAGCTTGATTTTCTATTTCATATTGTGTTTTTGCTAGATGCCGACCTGGTTGGCAAGGCCCTCTCTGTGATCGGTGTGTTCCTTTCCCTGGATGTTTGCATGGGACATGTGTCAAGCCAGGCCAGTGCATATGTGAAGAAGGGTGGATTGGTAGCCGCTGTGACACAGGTTTGGAGATAATTTCCTTTTCTGTTGAATGAAAATCCTGATGAAAACAGTTGGAGCTCCATCTGGTGTTGGAGATATCTTATTTATTTATTTATTTAAATTATTGCTATGCTGCAACAATTTTTGGCATTTACATATAAAAAGATACCATATAAAAAGATTCCATATAAAACATATCCAATTTTTACAAACACACACATACACAGGCACTATAATAATAAAAAGAAGATAGAATTGCGGGTCCTTTGTGTTCTCTGAACTTGGTTATTTTCTTGCAGAGTTGTTAGCAAGAGGTTGCTAGGCACTGTATGTACCCTGCATTAAAAGCACTTGGCTTCAATTCTTGCTAACATTAGTTTAGAAAGAGTCAGAAGATAAAATTGCTCATACTTGCCAAAGGCTTGATGAAGTAATTGGAAGAACATCTGCAAGATCATGGCCGACAAATTTGATTTTATGGATTCTAATAAATGCAGTCCCCTGTTATGTGAGCTCTGAGACTTATGGGCTGGACCTCTGCCCTTCCTAGCTTGTTTGACCTGCCAAAGAAGGGACTGGGAAGCTGGGATAAGAATGAAGGAGAAAGTAGTGTCGGGGATCTTGAAGGAGAAGGTGACATACCCACCTCTAAAATGCTCTCCCAATATATAACAATATAGTACAATTTATGTTTCATCTTCAAAAAGTGATTAGGTCTCAGTTGCAGAGGATATTGGAAAAAGTGGTTTATCTGAATCCTCATCACTCCAGTTTCAGGCTTCGGTGTGGGGCAAAAACTGTTTTATAGTACTTACGGATGATTTCCAAAAGGATCTAGATAAAGGAATAGCAGTTGTCTTGATCTGACTAAATGATAATGTTTTTGGGAACATAGGTGAGGGCTGGATCTCAGAAATAATATTTTATTAGAGGTCATATTCCTTCCTAATGAAGCAGTTCAAGTCGGTACTGCAAGCCCCCCCAAGGTTATTCATGACTTTAAAAAAAAAACAGGCCCGTTTTCACGAAAAACAAGTCATTTTAGGGAGGTTTGCAGAGTGCAAAAACTTTTTTCCCCTTTGTTGTTGTTTAGTTAGTGATTGATGAGAATTACATTGGTCAAGTGCTGTGCCAGCAGAAACAAAGTTTTAGGTGCTACATGTTGTCAGCGATTTCCTTCTCCAGCACATGGGTAAATACATCTGGAAATATCTACCTACCTACTCTCTCTCTCTCCCTACCTATCTAAAGTATGTCTCTCTCTCTCTCCCTCTCTCTCTCTCTCTTTCTCCCTCTCTCTCTCCCTCTACCTACCTACCTACCTACCTACCTACCTACCTATCTACATACACACACTCTGTCTCTCCCTAGATACCTACTGTATTTCTCTCCCTCCCTCTCTCTCTCTCCCTCTACCTATCTACTGTATTTCTCTCTCTATTTTTCTCTCTATCCCTCTACCTACCAACCTACCTACTCTCTCTCTCTATTTCTCTCTCTCTATCCCTCTACATACCTACCTATCTACACTCCCTCGCTACCTGTATTTCTCTCTCTCTCTCTTCCTTTCCCTCTCCCTTTATCTACCTACCTACCTAACTATTCTCTTTCTCTCTCCCTACCTACCTACTGTATTTCTCTCTCTTTCTCTCCCTCTCTATCCATCTATTTATCTACCTACCTACTTTTTTTAAAAATATGGCTCTTCAAAACCTGGGTGTGTCTTATACTCCGGTGCATCTTATACTCTGAAAAATACAGGTATTTAGTTCAGATTCTAAAGAGCTATTCTGATTGGAAAAATGGAATAATTTTGGTTTTGTACATTTTCCTTAAATGTAAATAAGAGAACATTAGTTATAGAATAGAACAGAATAGAATTCTTTATTGGCCAGGTATGATTGAACACAAATAATTTGTCTTTGGTGCATGTACTCTCATTGTACATAAAGAAAAATAGAATACATTCATCAAGAATCATAAGATACAACACTTAGTGATCGTCATATGTTACTAATAAGCAATAAAATTATACTAAGGAACAAATGAAACAATATAAAATTTAAAGATACAAGCAACATTGTTATAGTCATAAGTGGAAAGAGATAAGTACTAGGAAGGAAGAGGACAATAAGTCTTATTAGATAATTTGACAGACAAAATAATTTATTGTGAGAGAAATGTCATCACAATCATAAGAAGAGTATGCTTCTTCTTTTTTCTGTCTTAATACAGTTGTTCATCCTTGTTCTTCCAAGCCTTGTTCAAATTACTCAAAGAATTGCGTTGAGACGGGAAATGGTGGATACACTTGCTTGTGCGCTCACAGCTATATGGGAAAAAACTGCCATATGAAAAAGGGACCCTGTATTGTTAATGGGTAAATATGGATCACATCTGTTGATTGACATTTGACTTTGGTGACTAATCCAATCTTCTTCAGTTTGATACTTTCCAGATGTATTGGCGTGGCAGCTGCTAGAATTCCTAGTGAGAACTGTTGAAGGGACTTCTCAAGTTCACAGTCCCTCAATGCCTGTCTTTCTATTTCTGTGCCTGTTCTCTACCCTTGTAAAATGGAGACTGGGGAAAGAATGTAACTTGCAAATGGGAACGCAAATTCCTTATTTAGATAAATTTGATATATTCATTTATTTTTGGTTTGCTACTCACCAGCCCTGCTCACTTTTGGCTTCAGTGTCTAACAGAGAAGTTAAAAAAACAAAGACCTGAAGAAGGAGATTTGGCCTTTTTGTCATTAAAAGGAGGCTGTTTTGCTGCAAATGTGTTTGTTCTCGAGTAGTAAAAAAAATTAATATGGTAAAATCATTTCTTAGTTCATGAGTAAAAAAAACAAACAAGGACAACATTGAGTGTCATTTTGATTGGAAAGTTGCGGGTAACACCACCGTTGACTAGAGCAGAAGTCTCCAACCTTTGCAACTTTAAGTCTGAAGGACATCAGCTCCCAGAATTCTCCAGCCAGCTTTGCTGGCTGGAGAATTCTGGGAGCTGAAGTCCTTCAGACTTAAAGTTGCAAAGGTTGGAGACCCCTGAACTAGAGGAAAACACTGAATGTAGATTCTGTACTTAGCTGCCATGTTTTATATGATGTTTCTAAACCCGATCTGAAAGTCTCTACGCAACTTTGTTCCAGAACTATCTTCCCAAATAGTAGCTTTGGACAAGAATTATAATATTTGTAATACAAAACCTAGACTTTTAAGCAGGACTATGTAATTTTTTTTCCTAATTACAATATCAATTTCTTTTTGATTTGTTTCCACAGTAAATTATAAGATGAGTTAGATGAAATACATGAGGACACAAAGCATAAGAGTAGAGGGACACATGTCGAATATGTTTTGATCTAATAGCCTTGTAGATATTTGTTGGACACCAGTAACTTTTCAGTTCTCAGTATTTACATTTTACCATTCATTTTTAACATTATAAAAATCCATAGCACAAGAATTTACAATAAGCCAAGAATACGTCCTATTGGTTTTAGACTGATCATATCCTAAGTCTGTGATGGCGAACCTATGGCATGCATGCCACAGGTGGCATGCGGAGCCACTTATTAGGGCATGCAAGGCGGTGCCCCTGTCAGCTCTAGCACGCATGCACGAACTGGCCAGCTGACTTCAGCCTTCTTTTGAGACCGTTTTTCGCCCTCCGGAGGCTTCCTTGAAGCCTCCTGAAGCCTCTGAAGGGCAAAAAACAGCCCTACGAGCAAACCAGAAGGTCATTCCCGATGCTCCTGAAGCCTCCAGAGGGCCTCTTGGGGGGGGGTGTTTTTGCCTTCCCCAGGCTCCTAAAGCCTCTGGAACCTGGGGAGGATGAAAAAAAGGTTCGCCATTGCTGTCCTAGGTTTTTGTTGTATTTAAGTACAAGTATCAGAGACTTAATGTCTGACTTGCTTTCAAAGGAAGACATTTAGTTTCCAGAATCATGGTTTGAACTTGGTAGATAGGTTGCTAGCACAAGAGGGGATGTACCTTGCAGGAACTGATAAAAAATATGTTGATCAGGAAGACTTTAAATGCAAACCAATGAGTGGTGGAAATGCAATAAGACCGCATAAAGACTTGTGCACCGTAGAAGTTGCTGAAATGAGATTCTGAAAGCACACAAAGAAAAATCAGAATATTGGTTCGGAAAATTTATGACTTTCATTAGTTATAAACTAATATTAATACCATGGGAAATAAGATGAGTCTGAGCTCTTAGTATAAAAGGCAAAAATGATTTAATAAACACGGCAGACATATGGTATAATGATTCTCTTGGAATGCAGCGATTGAAGAATACAATTTCTTCAAAAGGAACAAAAGCAGAGAAAAGCAAGAAGAGAACTACTTTTTAAAAAACAAATCTGCTCAGAGCGAATGGACTTTCAATACTACAGAATACATCTGGGTTAAAGTAAATGAACAAAAAAAAAGGAATACAACTATTGTCTATTCTTCCATATCCTATCAGGAAGAAGATATGGATGCAGCCTTTCCAAATCAAATTGCAGTTTTGCCAAATAGCTGCCTATGGTCCCAGGCAATCAAGCTGTCAATCCCTTTTCAAAACAGTGAAACAGTGGCCTTTGTGGGCCTAGATTAATCTGGGATCCACATCTTACTTTGACTTTGCTGCATTGGGCAGGGGTCTCCAACCTTTGCAACTTTAAGTCTGAAGGACTTCAGCTCCCAGAATGCTTTGCTGGCTGGAAAATTCTGGAAGCTGAAGTCCTTCAGACTTAAAGTTGCAAAGGTTGGAGACCCCTGGTCTATAGTCTAATACTCAGAACTATTCAAATGGATTGTGTTTGAAATGTTCTAGTAAAACACCTCCAGGGGTGATGTTTTGCCTCAAAACATCTCATTTTAAAACATTTCATTTTATGCATAGGTAAAGGTTCCCCTCGCACATATGTGCTAGTCATTCCTGACTCTAGGGGCTGGTGCCCATCTCTGTTCCAAAGCCAAAGAGCCAGTGCTGTCCAAAGACGTCTCCGTGGTCATGTGGCCGGCATGACTAAATGTTGAAGGTGCACAGAACGCTGTTACCTTCCCACCAAAGTGGTCCCTATTTTTCTACTTGCATTTTTTATGTGCTTTCGAACTGCTAGGTTGGCAGAAGCTCGGACAAGTAACGGGAGCTCACTCCATTAAACGGTGCTAGGGATTCAAACTGCCAAACTACTGACCTTTCTGATCGACAAGCTCAGCGTCTTAGCCACTGAGCCACTATATCCCTTATTTTATGCATATGAGTTTTTTAAAAAACGTGGAGGGGAGAGAGAAAAATGTAAGGAAACTAAACTGCTACTGGTGTGAATTATAAATCAGCGGTCCCCAACCTTTCTGGCATGGCAACTTGGCAGGTGGGAGAGGGGACGGTTCAGTGAGAGTTGTAGGCGTGCGCATGTGCAGCTTCATTTGCACAAGTGATGGCCCGCAAGTGGACTTCTGCACACATGCATACACTCCAGTGGTGGGTTCCGGATCCCGTTCCAACCGGTACGGTTGGAACGGGCCTGGCATCATCCACATGGATGCGTGCATGTGTCATATCTGCCAGTGACATCTCCGCAAGCCTCCGCAATGCTCCAGCTGCTCAGTGGAGTGTTGTGCAGGCGCTGTACATGCCATGCGCATACGTGGAAGCGCCAAAGGCTTTAAAGGACAAGTAAGAAGCTCGGGCGGGCAGGTGAGCCCTCTGGAGCACCGTACCGTAATGGTACCCAGTGCTCCAGGCAGGCTCTGGTACACCTGGACTGGGGTGTACCACCTGCCACCCACCACTGATACACTCGCCCACCACTTGCCCAGTTCTGAACAAGTGGGCTGCAGCCTGGCAGTTGGGGGCCCTTGTTATAAAGTATCACCTTTTGTTCATGTATTTCTTTTTCCTCTTCTTTTGAATTGCAGCTCACCTTGTCAAAATGGAGGAAGTTGTTTGGACGATGATGGGTTTGCACCTTATGCGTCTTGCGTGTGCTCTCCAGGATTTACTGGACAGTTTTGTGAGCTTGACATTGACGACTGTGACCCAAACCCCTGTGAAAATGGAGGCACGTGTGCAGATATTGGCAAGAGCTTCCGCTGCTCTTGCCCTATTGGCTATGGAGGTGTGTTGTGCAGTCACCGCATCCCGGCTTGTGATAGTAGCCCTTGTGAAAATGGTGGGACATGTCATGGACACCGTGGCAGAGGCTTCATGTGTATATGCAAACCATACTTTGCTGGGCCCACCTGTAATTTTTCCATTAGGAACACAAGTGTGGCGGCTAAGCAAAGACACGATCAGAATCGCCACCTGCATTTGAGAGGGCACCTTAAACCAGCTCAGCTGCAAGAGAAGGAAATACTGACCATAAAACAGACAATTGAAAACAGGCAGTCCTTACTCACTAAGAGTCAGGTGATCTGCTTCATGGTCCTAAGCTTTCTTACATGTCTTGTTGTTTTGGGTACAACTGGGATTATATTTTTCTCTAAATTTGAAGTATGGCTATCCAATGCCAGATACAGCCATTTGCTGCGCAAGGAGAGGGATTGCTTTCTAAAAGCAAATGAGGATGAAAATGTTTCTGTGAATATAATATTTCCTGAGAAGATGAACCAGGGTGACGAATAGTCTGTGTATCTAAATCTTCTTATTTAGCAAGGACACCTCAAGCTCCGTAAGTGTCAGGGAGATAAGATCCATTTATTTTTTATTTTTACCGGTGACAAAAAATTCTGGCTTTGGACCAGTTGACCAAGAAGAAAGATGCTCTGCTTTTGCCAGAGAAATACCCATTTCCCAAACATGTTTTCTAGTTCAATTGTTTTGTGAACCAGGATTGCATAAACTTATGGAGACTGAAGGCCTTGAGTAGAAAGCTAGGAATGCAAAACAGAAGAGTCTGGCCTACGTTAAAAAATAATAATGTAAGTTTTACTTTATTTAGTTAAGTAACTATAATGCAATTACTCCTCATGCATTTAATAGCTTTTCCATTCATTCTGCTTGCCTTTGGAAGTTGTGGGGCTTTCATCACTTGAGGCTTTCAAGAAGAGATAGGACTGCCATTGGTCAGCAATGGTGTAGGGCAGTGTTTCTTAACCTTGGCAACTTGAAGATGTCCGGACTTCAACTCCCAGAATTCCCCAGCCAGCATTTGCTGGCTGGGGAATTCTGGGAGTTGAAGTCCAGACATCTTCAAGTTGCCAAGGTTGAAAAAACACTGATGCTTAGGCAGGGTTGGGGGGGAGACTAGATGACCTATAAGGTCCCTTCCAACTCTGTTAAATCTATTAAATCTGTTAAATTCTCTAACATTTTAAATTCAGCAGCAACTTTTTTAGGGGTTCTGAAGATCACACCAGAAGATCTTATTCGAGGGAAGGGATATTATGTGCCAATGTTTACAGACTTATGATACTTAATTTAGGTTTAGATCCTATATTATATACCTGAAAATAAGTTCCAATATGCTTTGTGGGGTTTGCTTCTGAACAGGCACATGTATCGTTGAATTATTGTTATTGTAAATAAAAAGTCAACACAATATTCTTATTTTAAGATAGCTATTGTCATAATATGTGCTACATTTGGCAACTGTGATATTTCTAAATGAATTTCTAATGCTTATTTTGAATAAATAGTTATTAAGGGCTACACAGATCAAACTGTAGGAGTCATTGTTTTCTTTTGATGATGTTATTTTATACATTTTCCTCAATTTGGGCCAAATATTTTCCAGTTGCAACAGTGAGGAAATAATGCCCATATCCTCAGACCCATGGCTAGGAACATTTAATAGATAAGAGCAAAGTTTCTCAACCCTGGCCATTCTAAAATGGATCGATTTCAACTCCTAGAATTTTGCAGCCAGCCTTGTTGGCTGAGGAATTCTGGGAGTTGAAGTTTGCAAATCTTGAAAGTTGCCATGGTTGAGAAATACTGGATTAGAACATCAGTCTCTGCAATTCAACATTCTATATTGACCTCAGTGGTCAACCAGTAGCCAACCTCAGGTTAATTAGATGCTGGATTCAAAGCTGATACCTCTTCCATTATTGTTCCCTGGCAGCTGATTATTCAATACCATACTGCTCTCCAAATAAAAAGATGCAATGCCCAGTAATGAAAAGACTACAGGTATATAGTACTTTCAAAGTTATCCCACTACATTTCCTGCAATAAACCATGGCCCAGTGGTTAGTTCATGAGATTGGGTCTATGCTCAACTATGTATCTGATCGGGTGATTCTAGGCCATACCTATCTTGCCATCCAAGCAGTGGTGGGATTCAGGCAGTTCGCACCACTTTGGGAGAACCGGTTGTTAACTTTCTGAGCAGTTTGGTGAACTGGTTGTTGGAAGAAATCATTAGAGCAGAGAAGTGGTTGTTAAATTATTTGAATCCCACCACTCAGAGGTGGGTTGCTAATTCATTTAGTATTGGTTTGGGTGCGCTCCCATGTTTACTCCTGCAGGCACTTGACGTCCGGGCAAGTGGGCGGCGCCTCCCACCACCGCTACTACTGGTTTGCTTGATTCGGGTCAAACCAGGAGCAACCCCACCTCTGCCACCACTGCATCCAAGGTATCTCACAAAGTTGTTACTGAAGTATAAAAAAAAGTTAATCCCAATGTACTTAAGCTCTGAGGTAAAGAGGGACAAAATAAAGAAAAACTAAGATAAATAGATCAGTGTGATTATCCTCCATGGATGTGATGAAGAAATGATGCTGAAGGAAGAATGGATTTTTAAAGGCAAATTAGCTGGTTCAGAGCAGAGGTGAGATAATAAATTGGGGGTTTTCGGTTTTTTACTGAAACCTCTTACTCTATGTGCATTTGAGGAATAAGACAACTGTTAGTTCACCTGCCCCCAAATTTAGTTGCTTAGTGGTTTTTACGTAATTTAATTTAATTTAATTTAATTTTCAAATTTTTATACCACCCCATCTCCACAATGGGACTTGGGCTGGTGCACAGAAGATAAAAAGTAAAAACAACAGCATACACATCATATAAATACAATCCACAATTTAAAACCGAATTAAATAAATATAACTGTGCTACAAAGATTAAAACTATAAAACCCTCTATTAAAATTAAATTTACATTATTAAACTCTAAGCCAGGCCGGCCAGATGGAAAAAATGTGATTTGAGCTCCCGATGGAAGAGGCACAGGTCCGTGATGGTGCGAATATTGGGGGGGCAGGTCGTTCCAGAGAGCCGGACCCGCCACAGAGAAGGCCCTTCCCCTGGGGGCCGCCAGCCAGCATTGACTGGCAGACAGCACCCTGAGGAGGCCCTCTCTGTGCGAGCGGACAGGTCGAAGGGAGGTATGCGGTAGGAGGCGGTCTCGCAAATACCCAGGTCCCGTGCCATGGGTATTTGCGAGACCGCCTCCTACCGCATACCTCCCAGGTCCCATGCCACTTGCCATCAAAATGTAGCAGGACCCAACATATTACATATGTTACATACAGTTTTTACTGTATTCATGGGGAGTTTTACTTTTGCTGAAATCTATAACGAATCTAGGACACTTTAAAGATCAATATATTTGAAAAGAAAAATCTACTTCATCAGATGCAATTATTTTTGTTGCAATAAAAATAGACTTGGGTTGATTTATCCCATTATCAATGATAATAACAATAATAGTGATAAAATATATAAGTCACCTAACTCCCAACAATTACGTGTCAATGTTTTAAACATCCAATTGTGTGAATGATTTTTAGCAAATGTCAGATGTCACCACTCCCTCCCTCCCTCCAATGGACGTATATTGATTCCTGAAATTCTGTGTGTTATGGGCTTTGGTGGTACTGGTGGATATGGAAGAAATAAATCAACACAAAAGATCCCTCTAAGCTGTTCTGTTTACCTCCATGTGAATCTCTGACCAAATATCTTACAAAATTTGTGCTTCTTCATTCTATATGTTTAAAAAATGGATTTTTAAATTCTGACAGTGATGACATCCAGTTCAACAGGAAGGTCTGGAGAAGTCATTACATGGAATGGGGAAAGTGCCAGTGCATTGTTGCATATGACCAAAATGTTCAACCCAAAAAATAGTATTTCAATCTACACGTGGATTAAAGCCCAGAATTTCACTCCAGTTGTAGAGAATAAAGCTGCCAACAATCCATATTGTCAAAACAAATAGCCTTAGAATATAAAACATTGGACAGAAATATTTTCATAATGCAGAGTAAAATTGAAGACCCTTGATTATCTTTAGCCCAACAAAAATTTGTATTCAAGTTACATGCATTAAAATGTTTATTAAATATGGAAAATGTATTATGTTGCAGAGCTCTGAGTTATATGAAATGACATTTGGCCACCTCCCCCTCCCCCAAAATCCCTTTAGACAGTATATATAGTTAAAACAAGGAATTTACATCTGTATAAGTACGGAAGGGATTAGGCCAGGGGGGGTCTAAACTGCAAACAACCCCAGATGTAAACCACTGTTAGTCTCTTAGCACCCATTTTGGAATCTCTAGATGATTTCCGAAGTATGACTAGAGTGGCTGGAACTAATATTTCAGGGGGATGGTGGAACATGTCAAAGCCTCAAGCTTCATTTTAGTTTATAATCCTTTTACCTCAGTGATATTTGTGGGGACAGGTCAAAACAGGCAAGATGGTGTGTGTGACATCGTGGCGCCAGCTCTGCCCCCTTTGTATGTACATCAGTGTTATATGCACATGCAAAAGAGGTGAGTCTTGTATGTTATTTTTCATCTGTCATCTTGCCTAGTGTGGCCTCCAGCAAAACTGGCTGGAGAAGTCTGGGAGCTGAAGTCCTTCAGACTTAAAGTTGCAAAGGTTGGAGACCCCTGATTTAGCATTTGCTAAATGAAAAAAACAAGAACTGAGCTATATTATACAGAATGTAAAGCTGACCTATGAGTGGTGTGGTGACGGCAGATGTTTCTCTCTTGGGATGCAAAGAAAAAAACATCTGCTATGAACTCTGTGTGGCATCAGGAAGGGGATCTGACCAGTCAATATTCAGCTCCATCCAGTTGCCCCAACTCTACCCCGAAGGATTATAGGTTTGTAAAAGGGAGGTTTTTTTTTTTAATTGCACAGCCTCCAATTTACTGACTCCTTTAGATGTAAATGCATCAGTTAGCAAACTTAAAAATTAATTATATAAAGTGGAGCAACCATATTTGGGCCACGAATATAGAAAAAAAGTATTAGTTCTTTTCTAACATTTCAGTCTCCGCAGCCTTCATATTCTTTGTTAATCCTAATTTTTAAACATTTGTTATTAGTAACCACTAGGTGGCAGAAATGAAACATGGAAAACTTTCCGTGAGCCTTCTGTGGAAGGCTTCTCTCCCTCCCCTCTCTTTTTAAATCAATCTTCATCTTCGAACTAAACAACATCTGTAACTAAAATGTATTTTTAAATGGTGCACAATATCATATAAAACAACCTTTTATGGTGCCAAATTCTTAAGGAGTCCAACTTTTCAGAAAACTTTTTACAGTTTGATAAATTAACAGCTTTTTTGGAGTGGGAGAGGGGACAAGAATATTTACTAAGAAGAAGCTGCTGAATTCCTGGAAGAAGAAAGCCACACTTTGCATTTCCCATGATCCCCAGAGGGAAGTCAATAGCTTGAGCCTAGAACAATTCACCTTTGAGAGGCAGCTTCCCATCCTTCAAAAATGGGCAACGTTTTAGTGGGTTCTGGCCTTGATATGTGGAAGACCAAAGGCAACCTGGAGATGAGGCTTGATTCTGAACCAATATGTTATGTATTTTTTTTTCTGGCAAAAAGTTACTCAAAATTGCAAATGCTAGAAGAGAAATGTGCACAATTATTTATATACAATTCTGTACAAAAGGACATGAAAACCAAAAATTAAGAAGAAAAGCTGAACAAATCTGGAGCCAAACCATTTTTCCATTTTAAGTATATTTTATTTGTATAATTTGCACCTTGCCTTTCTAGTGTTTGTATACCCCATATATCATAATATCATTATGTTCTAAAGGTAAAGGTAAAGGTTTCCCTTGCACATATGTGCTAGTTGTTCCTGACTCTAGGTGCTCATCTCTGTTTCAAAGCCAAAGAGCCAGTGCTATCCAAAGACATCTCCGTGGTCATGTGGCCAGCATGACTAAATGCAGGTGGCAGATGGAACGTTGTTACCTTCCCACCAAAGTGGCTCCTATTTTTCTACTTGCATTTTTACATGCTTCGAACTGCTAGGTTGACAGAAGCTGGGACAAGGATCCTAGCTCATCCTTTGCATACTGGGGTCTCGAACCTATGCTGTCCCAGTAACTTAACCACTGAGCCACTAAGTCCCCTTTTATTCTTCCTGTGATTCAGGTGCATTTATTTATGTCTATTTTTCACATAAAGCAAAAGGTTTTACCAGGTGGTGCAGGGCATTTGGTTGAGATAAACAATCAAAACAATGAATAGTAAAAACAGGAAGGTGAGGAAAAAGAACATTTAAAAACATTTTAAATCTCCGGAAAAAGCTAAAAACAGGCATAGTTCTTTTAACTATAAAATGTTTAGTTGGGCAGAAAGTTTCAGCATTTTGAATTTAAAAAATAAATAGATGGTTCCCAGTTCTGTACCTTAAATCTGACTTTTTACCTTAGAACATTCATATCTAGCATTTTCTTTTACAGATCCATTCCTCTTAATGAATTATACTAAATTATGGGTATATATAAAAATCAGCAGCAATAGCAATAGCACTTAGATTTATACAGCACTTTACAGTGCCTTTCAGTTCTCTCTAAGTAGTTTACAGAGTCAGAATATTGCCCCAATAATCTGGGTCCTCATTTTACCCACCTTGGAAGGATGGAAGGCTGAGTCAACCTTCAGCCTGGTGAGCCTCAAAGTGCGAAACTGGTGGCAGCCAGCAGTCAGCAGAAGTAGCCTGAAGTACTGCACTCTAACCACTGCCCACTGCAGCTCACAGCTGGTCTTATCACCGAGATTTTCCAAATAAAATATTTCTACAGCTTTCCTCATTCATTTAATATAAAATTCTGGGTCTGACTGATTACCAGAGTGAATTCTTTTAGCTTTCAAACAGAACTGAACAGTGCAATCCTTTCTGAATATAAGGGATTAGTTGATATTTCAAATCCCGTATTGACCTTTTTGTATTTCCAAGCATTCCATAGCATTTTTGGGTAATCAAATTCACAGTGCTTCATAGTTAGGTACCATTTTTCTCCTCCCTTATAATATACTATCTCCTTCACTACACACTCTCTAGTCCTTTCTCATTTCAGGGGACAACCTGTATGCTAAAGCAAAGCTTGGAGGATGGATTTAGATTTTAGATTTTATTTGATTTTTATACCGCGCCTATCTCCCCGAGGGGACTCAGGGCGGTGCACAGGAGGTTAAAAAATAGTAATACAACACATAAGTAAAAGCAAACATAATAAATAAGACTACAAATAGCAAAATCCGATTAAATTAAAGTGTCCTGTGCTAAAACATTCCCTAAAAATTACCCGCTAATTTAAAATCAATTTGGAGCAATTTAAAATTCAGTCTGTGGTGGTGCTCTCGAAGGCTAGGCTAGGCTGGCTAGATGAAAAAAATAGGTCTTCAATCGTTGGCAGAAGAGGCGGAGGTCCGTGGTGGTCCGGAGTTTGGGGGGTAGGTCGTTCCAGAGGGAGCGGAAGCCTCCAGATGGAGGCTGCAGAACAGTTGGGCTCAAACAAAATGGCATTTGAATGGCCATTATACACTTCAGAACATTCTGGAAGCCTCTAACTGAGCTTGCAAAAAAGCAAATAGAAATCTTGTTGTTCAAGCATCACCACAGCCATACTCATCAGAAGCACAGAACAAAGCATTTGGAAGGAAAGAAAAGAAACAGAGTTTTAGCTAACAGATTAATGAACAAATTGCAGGGAAGACTCAGATCAATAGGAGTTAAGGCTATGTAGGTAAAATTGTATCTTCTCTCAAAAATATGAGCAATATATGATGTTGGCAGTTGGCAGTTTTTAGGTCAATTGCTTTGTTTATCATTAAAAACATGAACTTGAAAATAACTCTCTCTGCCCTCAGTGGGTCACATTCCTTGCAATCTGTGTAAGAGGGCAGCTTCAGTCAAATCATCTCAAATTCAGAACTTATTTGATATTTAACTGGCTCCCTAAGATATCTGGATGGCTAAAGTTGTATAGATAGTGTATCGAAACAGAAGGACTTTAGATGTATTATATTTCAAATTTAAAGAAATTAATAGGAAAAAGAATATCTGTTTTGAGAAATACCTTAAACGACACACATATAGCCATATGCTATAAACTTCCCATGGGGACTTTTAGAAAAGTTTTAAATTGGGTTTTTAATAATTGGTTTTAGCATAGGATCGGGATTATTTAATATATATTTTAAATTATTTGTCTATTTTCTATTTTGTATATCTTTTAAATCTCCTGTGCGCCGCCCTGGGTCCTCTGCGGAGAAGGGCGGGATATAAATGTAATAAAATGAAATGAAAAAATGAAAAATATGCATACACATTCATACACATACGCATGTACACATACATACACATATACACACATATATACATATGTATACATACACACACGCACACACACACACATATATATACAAACACACATACATACGTACGTACCCTGTTTCCCTGAAAATAAGCCCTCCCTGAATAATAAGCCCAATTGGGCTTTTGAGCACATGCGCTAAAAAAATAAGCCCTCCCCGAAAATATTGCAACACAGCAGCAGCCATGAGGTGGCCGCGCTCACCGTGCTGCACCTCAAAAATAATAACACCTCCTCGAAAATAAGGTCAAGCGCTTATTTCGGGGGTCAAAAGGAAATAAGTCCCTGTATTATTTTTGGGAAAACATGGTACATACATACATATACATATATGTATATTACATTCTACACCACTGAATGAAATCCATGCTGAGAAGGATCGTAAGAAACATTTAATTTTCTACAGTCATCCATATTAAGTAAAAGAGTGCAGATACTGTTACTGAAGGTTTCACATATCTGCAAATCACATATCTGCTACAAATTTAGCAAATCTACAAATACGTTTGACCAATTTTAAATCTCTCTATTCCATCTGGCATCTATCAGCTTTTTCTGTTCCTTCCCTCTGCTAATGGAAAACATCAAACTTGGACCTTGTTATAATGTTTTCTACGTAACACAACACCAATTTCTGATGCCCAAAGTTTTATAGTTTTGAAAATTATGAAGCTTCTCTTATCTCCATAACACTTCTGTGATTTTCAAAACAGTCTCCACTTTGACGTGTCTAGCAAAATATCCCTTGTCTTCCCATAAAAATGCTTTCTTATCTTCTCTCATCATACAAAATGAATGGGCTTTAGGTGTGAACAAAATAAATTCCTGGAAAAAGAGTTCACCAACCACCATTGTACTTTTTTATGATTAAGAGGAATGCACATACTCAACACAATCATAGCATAGGAGACATTTACACAATAACAATCCAGTTCTGTTGAACAGTGTTGCTCTGCTAAAGTAGAGATGGGTAGATAAAAGTTGCTCTCCCCTGGCTCAACATAGCAGTTGCTGAAGGATTAGGAATTCAGACATTGTTTCACCATGGTTCCACTTCTTCCTAAGTAGCTAATATCAGCCATGACACTCACTATCAAGAAAAAGACGTTAGTCTGGTATACATTCTAATAGGCAGTGTTTAGTTTTAGTTTAGTTTTATTTGATTTATATACCGCTCCTTCTCCAAAGATGAACTCAGGGCGGTGCACAGGGAATTAAAAAACAGCAATAAATAACAATAAATACAGTAGTGGTGTATTCAAGTGGTGGGATTCAAGATTTTTTACTTCCGGTTCTGTGGGCATGGCTTGGAGGACATGGTGGCATGGCTTCATGCAAACTTCCCATTCCCTCCCCACTCCTGGGGGAAGGTTATTGCAAAATCCCCATTTCCTCTTCACCCCACTAACCTGCTTGGCAGCTCCATTCTCCTATTCAGGGCAACAAAAGAAGATCAGCTGGGAGGCTGGGATGCAGTGGGGGCGGGGCCAGCCTATTTGCTGGTTCTCCGAACTACTCAAAATTTCCGCTACCAGTTCTCCAAAACCTGTCAGAACTGGCTGAATGCCACCTCTGCTAATAAGGCCACACAAGTGTCCATCCTTGTCTTCCAGTTGTACATCAAGTACATCAAGGCTGAATCAGAAATGCTGTGGAAAGCTTGAAGGTTACTGGGGCCTGGGTGAAAAAGGATGAGGTTAAGCATGAACAAGCCAGAAATAGAGTTATGCTGAAGCCCCAGCTGGATGGACTAACACATCTCAGAAGAAACAGATATGCAACCTAAGTGTCTTCCTGGACTCACAGCTATTGCTGGAGTTGCAGGTGGTGGCCATTGACTCTGATCAATTTCAACTTTGAGAGAAAAGCCCTGGCAGCAATAACGTACACCCTCATCGCCACTAGTCTAGACTTGTGCAATGTGCTTTACATGGGGTCGCCTTTGAGGAGTTCTCAGAAACGGTGATTGGTATAAAATCTGCTCCCATGTTGGCAGGAAATACCTGCTACAGCCATGTGACATCTATATTTCAGGTACTGCATTAGCATCCAGTACATTTCCAGTTAAAGTTTAAAGCCCTGATTTTGACTTTTAAAACCCTGCATGGCTTAAACCCCAGGAATCTAACCAGACTATTCCTCCTAATGGTGCTGACTTGCTTGCCAAATGTCAGATGTTAAATGTTCCCACATACAAAAGGTAAGAACTGTGTTTGTCTCCGGTACCCCCAAGCTAGCTCCCAAGAGGTATACAAGCTTAATAAACAAAGAAACCAGTAACTATCCAGGCCATGAAAAGCTATATCCAGATGTAGTCCCAATGATATTTTTGATGTTAGTAGCTGGATGTGAGCTATGGGTTTGGGCTGAGCGTAAATGTAGGCAAAATCCTGAAATGATTTTGTAGTAGCTAGTAGAAAGTACTTTCTATTAAAGAGGCTGATAGAAAGCTAAACTTTGGATATTTATTCAGAGTATTATTGAAAAGGACACACTGTAAATTGAAGCTTCCTAAATATTACGTAGGTTGCCTCCAGTTTTCTTTTGTATGCCTGATGGAAGTTTGAACAGCCACTCACCCCAATTCCATTTCCATTGAAGGACACCAGAAAGCCCCTAGCTATGCCCAACTCTAAAAGCAAGGTATTCTTAAGAAACATTGTTAGCAGAATTAAAGTTAAGTTCTTAGTCAAGCTTTTTGTATAGTGTCCTTCAGTTAAACTGAATGTCAGGGTTCTAAGAAATAGATCCATAACAAGAAAAACTCTGAGGAAGGTGGATTCCTCAAAGAATAGTTTTATTGGATATAACATATTGGCACAGATCTGGGGAAAAGCAGCTCTGAAGGTTCCCACGGTTTTCACCTAATTAAAAGTAAAAGTTTTCCCTCAACCCCAAACAATCAGTCACATGGTCCAATCAAATCACTGTCTGGCTGCCTGGTGACCTCACTCCTCCTTCCTCTAGTCAGGTGTGAGAACATCCTTGGTTCCCAAGAGAAAGTAATTTATTTTGACGACAAAACCTCAGCTATCTCTAATCCCCCTTCCCTATCCCTCAGCTCTAGTGTGGCAGCACAGAAGCTCCAAGATGGCTTTGGCCAGGTGAGCTTCTGAGTTGACACTGAAAAGATTGCCCTGCTTATATTCTCACTGGAACAAAAAATGGGTCCCACTTTTGTTCCAGTGGCTTCACTTTCTGTCCAACAAATATAGAAGCCAATCAAGCTGCTGAAGCAGGAACAGCCTCTCTATTTTTCCAGCCCAACCACATTTCTTACAGATTGGAGAGAATATACAGTTGGAGGACAAAAGAAGAGGTAACACAACGGATGATTGTTTCGCAAATATGGGGGACCCATGATTTTTCTCACTTTTGATCATTCAGTATGTGAATGATAATCCCAAAATAGGTTACGGAATTTTTACCTTCTTATCTTGCTACTCAGCTATGACTTCCTTTTGAAAAAAAGGCATAGAATAGTTCAGAATAACCCTCTTTGTTAGATTTGGCTACATTTTGGAGCAGGTAACTTTCTGAAGTGAAGCAGATTCTGTACTCATCGGAATTCAGTGTGGAGTTTTCCAAAGTCCATAAGCTATTTGGCGTTTTCCAGTTAGGGTGTAGCATTGTTGCACTCGGAATATTCACCATATGAGCACTCCAATTAAATAGTGCCTCCTGCTGACATTGCTCAAATGATGCTGGCTTTCTGCAGTCAACATGTGTTCAGGGCAACTCTCTGCAGGAGTTCTGCAGACTGTCATGCTGAATATGTAAGGCCTGCAGGAACCTGACTTCATTATAGCATTGTCAGAATGAGACTGGGGACAGAGGAATTATCCAGAGCATTCATATAAGGTACATTTTAGGTATAAAACTGAATGGAACTCCTGTCTGAAAAAGAGTATTACTTTGTTTTTTAAAAAGATATGGAACACAATACAGAATGAAGGCTGAATGACTGGCAGCTATCACTTCTAATCATAATACAGACCATAATAGACCTAGACCAGGGCAGGATTCTGACAAGAATCTTATGTAATACTCCTCTCAAGTCCGATTTTTATTACTTCTTTTTCATTTGAGCAGGACTTTTTAAAGTGCATTGGTCTGAGACTCACTTTGCAGCACATATATACAGACACACGCCCACACACATATTTGTATGGCCCATACACCTATATATAGTGTACACACATATATAATTTATTTCATATTGATTCTCTCCAACCAATTCAATTCCAAGATTTTTTAAATCCTTCATTTCTGTTCCAATCCAATTATTCACAACCCAATAATGCCTTGTCACAAGGCATTGCGCTGTATCAATACTGTTGTTATTTGTTAATATGTCTTGTTTCTTTAAAAATCTCAGTTGTACACTCTTTGCTGTTCTTTTCTTCCTCTCCCTTTTAATAATAATATTTATTGTCATTGTACTAAAATTACAATGAAATTGGTTTTATTTTGACTTTAGTACTACAGGTGACATTTTATGCTGAAAAATATTGTCTTTCCCCTCTTTTAGTAGGTATGCAAAAAGAGCCCCAAGTAAATAATTCAGAAATCAGACTTTAATTTGATGAGTATAGGACATTTTGTTTAAACACAGAGAGAATGGATGATCTACAGTAGTCATTCCCATGTGGGGGTACACATGCCAAGTGTGAGACTCAGAAATAGGCCCTCAGTGTAAATCATTGAAGCTTTCAGGTTTTGAAACTTATTATAAATAATAAGTATAAAGCAGATTACCCGTAGACATATAAAGCAGAGGTAAAATTCAGCAGGTTCTGGCAGATTCTGGAGAACCAGAAGCAGAAATTTTGAGTAGTTCAGAGAACCAGCAAATACCATCTCCTTCTCGTCCCACCCCCATCTATTCTCTGCCTCCTGAGTCCCAGCTGATTATGAGAAAATGGGGATTTTGCAGTAACCTTCCCCTGGAATGGGGAGGGAATGGAGATTTTGCAGTATCCTTCCCCTGCCACAGCCACCAAGCTATGCCCACAGAACTGGTAGTAAAAAAAATTGAATTTCACCACTGGTATAAAGGAAAAGTAGGCTTTTGCTTCTATCCTGGTGGGACTCAGTCTCTTTGATATATACTTGCTAGAGCAGGATACCAAACACTGAGAACCACTGATAATATATTCATGATTATTATTAATAAAGTATTATGCCATGTTTTAACTAATTGATAGGAAACTAGTTATAAGATGAAAAGTAGAGGCATAATTGGAGCAGGTACTTCCTATAGTCTCTCTTTGGCATTCTTCACAAAGAAAAATAAAACATCAATTGAAGGAGATTTTTGAACTATAGTTGTTTTGGACAATGTTATTTACATTGATGCTGATATTACAGCCTGCTTTTCAGACCAACAAAGACAGGCACAGAATTAACACAATCCCTGGTTGGTCTGCAGGTATAAAATCTGCCCCTTCAAACAAGTCTTTCTCTTCTGGAAAGATTGAAAAATCCTATTGGTAGCGAGCACTTTATTTTCTACTTACATTAGGACTGCAATCCTTTGTACACATACTTGGGAGTCAATCTCATTCAATTCAATTCTGTGCATATACTGTACATTGCTGCAAACAAACAGATTTGGGGTGCATATTATCTAATCAAGAGGACAGCAAAGCAGAGCTGTGTTTTTCCCCATAATCATTTTTGCAGACGCTCATGGGATTAAGCAATCATACTCCCCCTCTATATTATTACTCGAGCACTTAATAGATTATATAAACTCTTGTTATTTGAGTCTTATTTTTGCTTCCTCTGAGGATTTTTGGTTTCTTCTAGAAGTCTAGAGTGCTTTGCAACACTTTCTTCTGTTTCAGAGCTGTTAGAAGACAACCCAATGCCTCTGTCCCCTGTGATGGAGCTTGGTATTTTAATGGATTTTTTTTTTTGGTTACATGTGGTTATAACTAAAATAAATACTTATATAACTGAGAATGATGAAGACTTGGACAGGAAGCTCAATTGCTATTTTGTAGAGGTGTCTCTTTTTAAGTATAGACTTACTGGATCTACAATTATCTATCTATCTATCTATCTATCTATCTATCTATCTATCTATCTATCTATCTATCTATCTATCATCTTTCTGCCACATTTAGACTTTAAATCTGTTGGACTTTCATTACTTTACATAAACATGTTTAACCTGGTGTTCTCCAAATGCTTTGGATCATAAACCCCTATGCAGTGGTGGGATTCAATTTTTTTTACTACCAATTCTGTGGACGTGGGTGTGGCAGGGGAAGGATACTGTAAAAATCTCCATTTCCACCCCACTCCAAGGCAAGGATACTGTAAAATCCCCATTCTCTCCCCATCCCACTAACCTGCTTTCCAGCGCCGTTCTGCTGTGCAGGGCAACAGAAGAAAGCCCAGCCGATCAGCTGGGGCTCGGGAGGTAGCGAATAGAAGGGGGTGGAGCCAGGCAGAGGTGGTATTTGCCGGTTCTCCAAACTTACTCAAAATTTCCACTACTTGTTCGCTAGAGCTGGTCAGAACTGGCTGAATACCACCTCTGATTTCCAGCCATTGTAAAGGCATCAGGTTCAGCAAAGTTGTCCAGTGTGTGTTTTCAGCCAACCCCTTCCCAACTATATTGCAAACATGGAAATGTGGGGGTGGGGGTTGGTTGGCAGAATAACAGCAGGTTTCTAATTTAGTTGATTGAGGATGGGGCTTAAGTTTCAGAATTTATGACTTCAGAAACTTCATTTTAGCTAGGATCTGAGAATACCATGCCAAAAGAAAGAATCCCGAGGAGACAAGATAGTTGTGTGCATAAAGAGAGGCTCCAGGGAAGATTGTCAATATTTTCCCATGACTACAGTAACAGTGAACAGAAGTATAAATTGCTGCTGCATAGGTTTCACTTACATATAAGGAAAAACGTATATTTTTTAAAGTTAAGGTATGTGTATGAGTAAAACAGTCTCCCTATGGAAATTGTGGGTGCTCCATCGCTAAAAGCTGTTAAAAAGAGGCTAGATGGCCACGTCTTGTGAATAGTTTAATTAGTTCGTTTTCCTGCACATTGCACAGGGTTAGGCTAAATGATTTTATAATATGGACCCATGATGGCTCAATGGTTAGAATGTAGTATTGCAGGCTAATTCTGCGCACAGCCTGGAGTTCAATCCTGACCAATTCAAGATTGACTCAGCTTCCATCCTTTCGAGGTTTGTAAAATGAGGGTCCCAATTGTTGGGGGGAAATATGCTGGCATTTTTAAACCATTCAGAATATGCTGTAAAGCTCTACGGAGTGGTATATATACATTAAAGTGCTATTGCTACTGTTTTCCTTTCTACAAACTGATAACCATTCATTCTTCAGCTTTCTGATACTGCATTTCTTAGTGTCTGGACATTTTGGCAATTATTTCTTGAAATGCACATTATCATTATTATTTTTCACATTTTAATTTATCAAGGGCTTTCCTGTGAAGTTTACCCCTCCCCCCACAACAGGAGGTGAAAGACAAGTGCTATCACGTTATCATCTTTAAAGCGCTCCATGGCTCGGGACCTAGCTATCTGCGGGATCGGATCCTGCCTCATACATCCTCACGGCCGATTCGCTCCCACAGAGAGGGGCTTCTCCGGGTGCCGTCCACTAGACACTGTCAGCGGGCGACGCCCAGGGGAAGGGCGCTCTCTGTGGCGGGCCCTGCCCTCTGGAACGACCTTCCCCCCGATATTAGGACAACCACGGACCTCCGCTCCTTCCGTCTGAAACTAAAAACACATCTTTTCTGCTTGGCCGGCCTAGGGTAGTCTCTCTGCTATAGGGTTTTTATTTAATTATTGGGTATTTTAGTGTTTAATGGGATTTTAGCACAGGTATTAGATTTAATTCGTTTTTATGCTATGTTTGTATATTTATTGTTTTATTTTTCCCTGTGCACTGCCCCGAGTCCCTGTGGGGAGAGGGAGCGGTTTTACAAATTAAATATTATTATTATTATCAAAATCTTAGAAAGCAAAGCTAACCCTTTGGTATTATTCTGAAATTCTCTAATTGGGTCATAATCAAAGACATGGGCATTTTGAGAATAAAGCAACACCATAGAGACTTTTCACATTTAGATATCCTTTAAATCAGGGGTCTCCAACCTTTGCAATTTTAAGTCTGAAGGACTTCAGCTCCCAGAATTCTCCAGCCAGCAAAGCTGGCTGGAGAATTCTGGGAGCTGAAGTCCTTCAGACTTAAAGTTGCAAAGGTTGGAGACCCCTGCTTTAAATGGAGTTTTCTTTATTCTCTTTATGATAGCCGTAATCCTTCCACTCCAGCTACAGAAGGCCAGTCAGAAACACTTGAGAGATCTTCTAAGTAGCATGGGAAGTGGCATGAAACATTTTACCATGTAGAGCATTCACTTTTGAATAGGGGGAAAAATCTACTTTTGGAAAAGTTGCTGCATTCACATCTCTAAATATGAGCCCATCAAATACATGACATTTTTGCATTTTGTGTTTCTTAAGGATCTGCAACCCACCTTCCCTCTATGCTTTGAAATAATTCAAATAGTTCTGTCATTAATATTTGCTGTTCTACAAATGTATTCACTTTCTTTGGCCAAGAAAATTCAAACACTTCCTTTCTTTCTTTCTTTCTTTTTTATTGGAACTGGATACAAGGAAGGAGACCTCCCCAAAGAGCTGGCTGTCCTAGCATTCAAACAAGGGCCATCAATGATGGAGATCCTGACTTTTTCAGGGTTAAATCAACAGCTCTGCTAATCCATATGAATATATTAAAACTAAACTTGGAGAATTTAGCATACAGAGTAAGATGCCCTACCAGTTTGTCAGCATGCACTTTCTAATGCCAACCACTGTCACTATACAATATGAGTAACATATTATTCTCACCATCGGTGCCTCCAGATCTTTTACTTGTTCAAAAACAGTTCCAGATCTCTATGATTTCCACAGTGTCAGCAATGCTGGAAATGGATAAAAACCTCTCCTTAATTTTTCAAATTACAATGACAATAGGAATATATTGTCCGCACTAGTCTCTTTTGAATAGAGGTGGGCTTTGTTCTACAAGAAGTGGGCTTTGTTCTATGAAAAGATGATACAAAATAATATTTTGTTAACTTTCAATATCAACTATTTTTTCTTTAAGGAAAATTTTTAACTGTCACTCATATTTAGATACCCCTAATTTCTATGATTACAGTGTTATTTACATGAGACTTTTCTTGAAGAAATGTAAAAACCTAAGGATAGTACAGAACCCTGCATTATAGCAAAGAGCTTTATCCCTATTCATGTCCATACAACTGGGGCAGATTAGTGTAACATTAGGTTGCCGCGGCCCCGCCCACTGGAGGTCAGGGAGAGGAAGACACAATTGCCAAAAGACTTAGATCTCACAAGTGACTTTATTTTTGTATAGTATAACTTTTATTTGGATGTTTATACATGATTGTTAGCATAGATTTTAAAATGATATATTTGTATTTCTTTCCACTTTGTAGTACAAATGAAAATTTATTGTATTATCTATAATATTTTTTTTTTTGAAGCCTCGGAGGGGGCCGACACTTCCGACATAGAGGTTCTCAAAATGTCTTTGTAACTCCTTATCTTCCCTTATCCTATTTTTATAAAAATTTGTAAAACCCAATAAAACTTTTTCAAAACAAGAAATGTAAAAACCTAAGGATAGTACAGAACCCTGCATTATAGCAAAGAGCTTTATCCCTATTCATGTCCATACAACTGGGGCAGATTAGTGTAACTCCAATAGAAGTTATGTAAACCTTATTGAAAACTGCCTAATTGTCTTGATTCATAAAGAACTATTATGAAAAGTGTATTCTGTGTTATACAATAGACAAAGTTGACTTGAACTCATCTTAAAGTTCCTGAGGTTGAGAAACTCTGATAATGATGCTTGTGATTTTATGAGTGTTATGTCAATAACACTGTTTCTAGACTATTATATAAAACCATTAAGCATTGAGTTAGAAAAAGCAATTAATCAGAATTACAGCTGGAAGAGACTATTTAAACCATGAAGCAATAACAACAGCAACACATGTCTTCTTTTATACAAAAAAAAATCAAATTGTAACAATCAGAAAAGCATTTTAGAGAGTGCTAATTTTTCTATGGTTACTTAGCTGTAAATCTTAATTTGATAAATGGTGTTTACTTTTAGCTAAAAGCTATATAGAATATGCAGCATGAATTCAAATAATTTCTAGTTGTTTAATGATGGTCAGGAAAAACACTTTTGTCATTAAAGTGTTCTTATTTCAAGGACAGGTTGTGTAAGATTTTCCCAGTTGCCACAATTTTCCGTTTTCAAATTGTTTATTAATTTAATTTACCTCAAGAATTTCAGAAGAGGCTAGTGAAAGCTCATTCTGGCTTTGATGTCTGCTGCTGGCCTCATTAGTAGGGCTGGATATATTTAATTGAGGTTATTTGCTTTCAGCTGCCAAATACATCTTGAGTTAGCCATCTCATGATGACCTTGGGTTGATTTGGGAGACTCATTAGCTATCTTGATTGCACACAGCAACAACAATAACAAAAGCTGCTTGCAGCTTTCTTCTAAATAGCTCTATGGTAGCTACATTTGCAGCTCTACAAACTGAGAGTCAAAAACTTGTTTTTCATCATTAAGTGAATAGTAGCAAACTCAGACCGTGACTTTTCTCTGATGCCACAACTGAAAGTTTTTCATGCTTTGTTTTGTCTTTGAATAATTATACTCTTTAATAATGGAACTGTGTCTATTCAGGAATATATTAAATGCATCATAGTCACATTTATATTCTGAATATAATTATATTCAAGAATTTATTCTGGTCTCACTCCCAAGTAAGTATCTATAGCAGTGATTCTCAGCCAGAGCAACTTTAAGGCATATGAACCAGGGGTGGGTTCCTGCCAGCTCTAACTTCTTCTATAGAAGAGGTTCCACAAATCTACAGTGCCAATTAGAACCGGTTCCAGCTCCCTCCCCCCACCCATCCGCACATCATCAAGATGAAGAGCAAGAGGAGGAATTCTGGGAGTTGAAGTCCATAAGTCTTAAAACTGTCAAGTTTGAACACTCCTGGGAGTTTTTTTCTAAAGGGTTAGGAGTGCAAGAGTCTTGTAACTTGACAGCTTTAAGACTTGCGTGCTTCAAATGCCAGAGTTTCTGAGCCAACATTTTGAATGCTAAGCAAGAGCGTTGTTAAGTGAGTTTCACCACATTTTACAAGTTGCCCATACCCACCCATTCACATGACTGCCAAGCCACTCCCATTCAGTCACATGGCTGGCAAGCCACTCCTACCTGGTTACATGGCTGGCAAGCTACTCCCACAAAGCAGGCCACACCTACAAAAGAGGTTCTAAAAAATTTGAACCCCACCACTGATATGAACCAACATGCTGCCTGGGAATTCTGGGAGTTGACATTCACACATCGTTAAGTTGAGAATTATTGATTTATAGTACTGCACCTAACTTTGATTGTCACTTTTCTGTGCAATGGTTACTGTTTGGAAGCAAAGAAATGTGAGTAAAAAGTATTGTTGACTATAGTCCCACAACACACTTAACCTGGTTACTGAAACAAGCTGTGTTCTGGTTTTCACATTCCATTGAATAGCAAGCATACCTAATACTCCTTCCTTCTCCACTTATTTTCCCCATAAGGACCTTGTGAGATGAGTTGGGCTACAAGAGAGTGACTGGCCCATAGTCACCCAGCTGGCTTTCATTTTCTAAAGGCATAGAACTCAGTTTTCTGATTTCTAGTATGGAACCTTAACAACCAAACTGGTGCCTTAACCAGTAAACCAAACTGGCTCTCCAGTTTTTCTGTAACAAGGGATGTATAAATAAGGGCACACAGAAAAGGGTCCTTTTTTAAATTGTCAAATGCTTTCTCGAAATAGTATCTTAAATAATATGAACCCATGAAAAACAAAAGGCTGCAAGAATTAGGTTTTTAAAGCTTCTGCATTTAGTACAAATAAAGGCACTGAAGAAATTTTTTGGCAAGTTCCTGCAACCTGCTTTTTTCTTCATTCAACAGGTAGGAAATATTTGACCTCAGGCAACACTACTATTTCTGTTTTGGTCAATAAGATGTTCTATTTGTAGAAATCCAAATAAGGCATTTTTCTGAAAGCTAATCCTTTAAAACCTCTCTCCAGACCTAAAACTTTTAAGCATGTATTTCAAAGCGGGATGCAGGTCCAGGCGGGATGGGGGAGATGCTGGGTTAGCTATGCACATTCAGTTTTTAAGGTACTAATTATTTTAATCTCTCTGAGATTTTTGTTGTAGTATTTTTGATGCCTCATTTAACCTTTTGTAGATTTAACCCATTCCCGCCATTTCTGAATTCCAAATTCCTGGCTAATTAGTGGTCTTTGCCCTCACACTAGTATTTACTGTATGTTGTATACTTTTTATTTACTTCTAATCTAATGATAGCCTTCCAAACCAGATCCTGGAGCCATATTGCTGAATGTATATAACTGAGGAATGGAAAACTAGTAGTGAGATATTGGCAAACTACCCAGGGGTGGCATCCTACCAGTTTAACACCCAGTTTTGTTGAGCATGCACATGCGCAGTTCACAGGAAAATAGCTGAGGCACAGCAATCCACTCTGGCACGTCAATCAGCTGGGCTAAAAAACAAGGAAATATAGGTAAGTCTAACCGGGGAGACAGGTGGGCAGGCCCACCTGAAGGGCAGAGAGAACCGGTTCACCCTCAACAGATCTTCAGAGCTATAGATAAGCCTAAACTGGGCCGAACTGATAGAATTCCACTCCTGAAACTACCTTTTTCAGGACCCCTTGCTGAAAAATGCATGTGGAAGAATGCATTACTCTGTTTCTGAAGATGTAATCACTGAAAGAAAACAGGATGCTCCCCTTTTCTACCGATTCTGTTAACAATTGCATTCTGAGGTAGATAATGAATTACAACTCAGTAAAACTGGCCTTTTCATTTTCTTCAGTAACTTGGTCATGAAAAACATTTCTAGAGTTATTTCCCCCCCTCTCCAACTCCTGGTTCCTCTTTATCTGATTTGCTCTCTGAAGAACAAACCAATGGCAAGGATGAGGTTGAATTTGCTCAAGCGGAGTGTTTGCCAGGAAGACTCCACTTTTGCTTGGCTCTCTTCTTTTTCTCCCACTCCGGAGAAGGTCGATAGAAGACTATCCTCAAGAGGTGGAAGCTAAATGCAGTTGGAAAAGGACACTCTTGAAAAAAAAATATGTGACATTGCATATGCCTTAACCACACACTTTTGAACAGATGGAAAAAATGATTTGGGGATGACAGATGGAGGACCAATCTTGTTTTCAAACAGGAAAAGGTTGCAAGAACTCCACGTAAGGGCAGCCAAAGTTTAAGATTGTGTGTCTGTGCATGTGCATCATGAAAGAGGTTAATGACTTTAGTGTGAATTAGACACGTGTGTGTATGAGTATTAACCACATATCCTCGGAATATACAGAATATTTATTTATTTATTCATTCGTTCATTCGTTCATTTGTTTATGCATACTTAACATGGCTGTCCATTAATGATATTCTCAACAGCCTGTCAGAAGCAATGGGTGGAAACTAATCAAGGAGAGAAGCAACTTAGAACTAAGGAGAAATTTCCTGACAGTAAGAACAATTAACCTCTGGAACAGCTTGCCTCCAGAAGTTGTGAATGCCCCAACCCTGGAAGTCTTTAAGAAGATGTTAGATAGCCATTTGTCTGAAATGGTATAAGGTTCCTGCCCACGCAGGGGGTTGGACTAGAAGACCTACAAGGTCCCTTCCAACTCTGCTATTGTATTGTATTGTATTGTATTGTATTGTATATTAGATAGGATGGGTCAATAGCTGATATCGTGTAGGTAAGGGAAAGAAGAAGTGCCATTGTATATAGACTTTGGTACATACTGCATGAACTCTCTTTCTCATACCATTGTCAGGGCCAAGAGAAGGAAAGTTACTTGTAATAAGTTGCTATTGATATTTATTGGTTTTAATTTTATATTATCTAAATTTTAGCACAGATTTAATAATTTAATTGTTTTTTATATTTTGTATGTATTGTTGGGTTTTTATCTTTCTGGGCACCGCCCTGAGTCCCTTTTAGGTGAAAATAGGGCGGTATATAAATCGAATAAAATGAAATGAAAAGAAAATGCTAACCTATCCTATACTTTCCTTATTGATCCTTTAGTGTGACAGCAAGTGTACTAAAAACACGTAGGGTGAAATGAAGATTTTTCTCCTGTGGTATTAATTGTTGGGGTAAGCAAGCCAACAGTGGGCTGGGACAAGAAAAGACAAGACAAATGATAGAAGTAAATCTTCATTCAGAATGTAAAAGAGAGAGAGAGAGAGAGAGGTAATTGCATCTGGGCATCTTAGTTCCATAATTTTGGGGAAGCACCTATTAACTTTATAGCTGGAAAAGTGAGTAATAAATGCTAAATACTATGCCAAGGACACAAAGAGGATGTGTGTGGTGTGTGTGTGTGTAAATCTGTATAGTGTTGTCATTACAGTAGTGGTGGGTGGCTTGGTGGGCATGGTGTAGCTTAGTGGCGTCCCACCCCACTTCAGGAGAAGGTTACTGCAAAATCCTCATTCCTTCCTGATCAGTTGGGACTCAGGAGACAGAGAATAGATGGGGGCGGGGCCAGTCAGAGGTGATATTTACCCATTCTCTGAACTACTCAAAATTTCCGCTACCAGTTTTCCAGAACTGGTCAGAACCTTCTGAATACTATATCTGGATCAATGCTTTCATCAGATAGGAATTGAGGAGACTGAGACTCAAACAGCCTACATAACTCTTTGGGCTCCCTTGGTGAAGAGGACAGAGAGAATGGACTTGAAAGACAGGAGGAAGAGCCACTACCAAGGTCATATGGTACCAACGGTCAGGAAAGAGGAGTTTGAATCTGAGCCAAGACATTACTTTCAGTAAACATACCAGGCAGGCCCTTCTTAGTTCATACAAAAATAAAGAAAGATGGAGGCACATTCAGATTTGCAAAAGTTTGTTACTATAGCTGTTAGAATAAAAGTCGCCCTGACCCATATAGCATTTTTTTTTAGTCTGGTCTACTTTGTTAAGTGGACACATGGTGACTATGAAACAGGCATGATATAACAACCTAGACTGCATTACAGTGCAGTCTTTTATTTTCTGGGAATAAAAGAAAAGTATTTCCAATATATTAGAGAGCTCCCCTTACCAGAAATGTTATAATACTTTCCTAGTAAACAAAAGTAGGAAACTTAAAATGTTTCTGGCTTCAAATACACCGGGAACTTTTTAAAGTGCTTTTATTTCCCTGAACTATCTACTTCACCCTATACTTAAAAACAAAAAAAGAAAAGAAAACTTTCAAGCTGTGCACAATTTCACTATTTTTCTGATACTTTCAGGTGACTAACATGGCAATTAAGAAAGAAAAAAATTAGTTGTTTATTGTATGTGTGTGCTTTTTCATGTATTTTTATATGCAGGCACACAAATGTACCGGTGTTTACATCTCATAAAGCAGGAGTCTCCAACCTTTGCAACTTTTAAGTCTGAAGGACTTCAGCAAAGCTGGCTGGAGAATTCTGGGAGCTGAAGTCCTTCAGACTTAAAGTTGCAAAGGTTGGAGACCCCTGTCATAAAGCATGCCTACAGAGAGAAAGCCATTGCTCTGCTGGAATAGAAAGGTGGAAATTGTACGGAGATTATCTTCAAAAATGATATGATAATCTGCTGTCTGGGCTGAATATTTGTTGCCAAAGTAACTTTGAATGGAAAGCATTTTGTTGAATCAAGATGGCATAAGCACAGCATAGGAGCAATTTGAGAGTAGGTATGCCATAATCTTGTACTAATTGCTGATTCTAATTGCTGAGCTAAATCTTTCACTTGCAGTCATCAACCACTATGTAGTATGGTCAGTATAAAAATCTACATGACCCTTTTTATGTATTTATTAAATGTATATGCCACCTATCTCACCAAAAGCAATTCTAGGCAGCAGGCAAACAATCAATAAAAATATATAACATATTAAAATAATAATTTTGCTAGATTGAACTTCATAGTGATCATTGTTCTAAGTAATTTAGAATCTTTATTCTTAACCGGTCAGAGCTTCAAGTCATCATCAGAACTTTCCTTTAACCTCAAATGCTATCTCATATTAGATAATTGAGTAATATTTTGCAGTGCAGACTTTCAATGTTAATGCTACTTGGGAAAATTAAATGAAGTTGTTACTTCAGAAGAAATCAGTTGTATAACAGTTCAACACAAAAGGAAGTGCTCTACACCAGGGGTCTCCAACCTTTGCAACTTTAAGTCTGAAGGACTTCAGCTCCCAGACTTCTCCAGCCAGCTTTGCTGGCTGGAGAAGTCTGGGAGCTGAAGTCCTTCAGACTTAAAGTTGCAAAGGTTGGAGACCCCTGCTCTACACTGTAGACCAATCAAGTTTAAACTACAATGTTTTAGAAAAATTTCTGGGGGCACTACTTGGAATTCAATAGAAATCTCTGTAAAGAATGCTTTATATATTATAAGTATAATAAAATTGTAGCAGGAAAGAACATGGTAATATCTGTCCATGTTATTTACACGTTGTATGTACATTTTTTCCATTAGTCTACTCATTCTAGTTGTACATATCCTTAATGTGTACTTTTTTTTTAAACAAGTCATATTAATTGGTTCAAAGACTGGGAGAAATACAAATCCTGAACTGAATTGTACATCGAGGAGAGGAGTTAAAGTGTGAACTCAATTATGTAGGAAGTCTTTGTTCATTATTTCTTAAGAGATGATTAATTGTATTATCCTGATTGTAACTCTCTAGAGTCTAGAAGAATTAATCAATGATTCAGCAATGAGCTGTTAGCTAAATAGCTGTGCTCTGGTTTTGTTTTCTTCTTTTGCCAGCACCTGTGGCTGGCATCTTCAGAAGTAGGCTATTGCCATTCAACCCGAAAACTCATCACTGATCACTTCATTGATGCCAGTTGTGAAAGCCGATACCAACGTGTTTCAACAGTGATGTTTGCTCACTCAGTGCCCATGCCCAGAAGTATGAGTTGGTGGCTATCCATGCCTAGAAGTATGAACTGATAGCTATCATGCAAGTCTGGAAAGCACCATCTGTTATTGTGCTTTCCAGAGCAATAGGTGAAGAATAGTCTTCTTCCCATATGTGATAGCAAATGCTCACATATTCATAAGCAAACCGACTTATACCAGATCAGGCCATTACCAGGACAAGAAGCAGATGAAATCCATTTCTCTTCTCCCTTCTAGCCTAATACATTGCACAAATGGGAGAAAGAAGTGTAAGACAGTGAACCTTGATTTTCCTATAATAGGGATTGCATTTAACATACAGCACTGCATTTGCATTTCCCCCCCACAGGCTTTCACAATTACATTTTTACAATAAACATACTCATCGGAAACTTTTGTATCCCTGAATGCCTTGTATCTGTTTCAAGTCCAGCTTCCACCAGAAGCCTAGTACCACGGCTTTGTGTTTTAAAAATCTATAGATCTGTTAACATTGAGATTTGAAACTTGAGACTTCTTGGATAGTTCAATGGTCAGAGCACACTTTTCACCCATGTAAAGCCAATGGTTCACTCTTTGGCATCTCTAGCTGGGGGTGGGGGGTGGGGGAGGAACCTTCCTGTAATTCTGGAAAACTTCAGCCAGTTGGTGTTGACAATATTATGTGTAACGGATCAATGATATAATTCAGTATAAGTATACTTTATTTTTTTTATGTTTCTGTTCCCACGTTCCTTTTGTTGTAGTTGAATCAGAATCTTCCAATAGATGGCCAAAAAGATGCAACAGAAAATCTTCTTAGTCTGGTATCCACTGAAAATAAAAGAAGAAAAGCCCAAGGATTTGACTAGCCATTGGACACCATGTTTATGTCTTTTGGACTGAGTTTAAAGGAACAGTTGCATGGCATTAGCAGTGACCCTTTGCAGCTGACAGACAATGGGGTCATTCTGGGGCTCTTCTCCTCCCACTTTTTCCCCCCTTGAAGCCTGTGAAGGAAAATCTGGATGCTTTCCTAATGCATATGCTGTAGTTTAGCCAGGACATCTGGGGCTGATGCAGAAACTGAAGGGTGAGATTGACTATGATGCTAGGTAGTAAATCAGTGTAGATGGACATGAGGCCCCATCTGGCCTTCATCTTTCACTTTCTGAAAGAAAAAAAACACACCCCAAGACTATCATGCCTCCAAATCATCCCTTATTTATATCCTTGTTATGATCTCAGCCTTTCTCATCTATTTGCTCTTTTAAAATGTGCATATGTGTCTCACACAGACGCAAGAAAGACGGAGGACTGATTTTCAGAAATAAAATGGAACTCAGCAGAGCTACAACTAATTCCTTTCCAACAGCAAATATTAGTCTTATCCTTCCTTTGATATGCCTTTTTTAGCCTTTCATATATAACACATATATTTACTAATAATAGTCACTACTTCACATTTAGTCTTTCAAACATTTACGGTATATAGACATGAACCAAACATTCAGACATTCTAAATGCCTGTGAAACTGATGGCTTTTCATTGGTCAAAGTGCTTAGGGTACTTCGTATTTGGGGTTTAAATCACTCTCTTAAGAAATGCATTGTCTTTCATGGTTCCATTTTCTTAGTACAGCTGAGTAGAACTTATTCACAGAAGTTCTTGCTCTTCCTTTTTATAGATCTTTTCCTTTTATCACTTCTCCTCCCTAATATCATTACACATTCAGAACGCAGTTGCTCTGTTATGCTTTTTTACACAGAGATGGTCATCTGGTGATATTAGACAAATGAAACAGTTTGACAGACTTTGAGTAATTAATATTGGTAATTCTTTGATTAGAGCATCGGATAATAATGGGCAGGACCCAAACCCATGAAAAGAGACAAATATTTTGCATGTCAACTAAATAACTCTTTCAGACTAACTCCAATACCGTGGAAATTTAAGTGGCTGGAAAATCTCCTTTCCCCTCCTTTTTAAAGCTATTTTGTATGACTCTCTCTGTAGATTCATCAATTTATAATGATATACTTCCTGCAATTATAAGAGTAAACCAAACTGTAATGAAACAGAAATAACATGATTGCAGTTAAAATTAAAGAGCTTATGGGACCTTTGCTTATCCTGAAACACTTAAGAAGCTGATCCTTTCCTGTCTGCATCCTATAACCAAAGATGGTCTTCACAAATGAATGCCCTCTATGATCATGAAAGAGCACTTGGTCTTCTGTGGAACTCAGAAAGACCACTGGCATAGTATTCATATAATTAGAAACAACATGTAATTTCAGTATTGGTTGTTTGTTTACACCAGAGCAGTGCAGTGTAAAAAGAGCCAGCCTGGATTAATGGTCAGCAATCAAGAAATCCTGGATAAACATCTGCCTTGCTGGACTATGTCCTATGAAAGTAGATGATTCTCAATATTTTTTTTTCTGAGCAGGTTAACTCCCTCAACAATTTTGTCTAAACTAGAATATTCTGTAATTGATGAGAATACACCATCTCCAATTACCAAAGACATTCAAATCAATTCTCCAGGCCTTTCTGACTGCTTCTGCTTACTTCCATAAATTTTAGAATTGGAGCTTCTATTTACTAAACTATAGGGCAACCATTGTTCCTCCATTCAAGGTATTAGTACTGCAATTGTTAGCATAACATATCAAAAAAGGAGACAACTCAGCATTTCTAAAAAGAATTCTGCATCAGTTCTATTGACCTATGCATAATTATGCCCACCTGTTAATATCTGTCAGTCCTCCCAGGTAGGCGAGATTAGGAAACCAACGTAATAAATACTAATACTATTTTTATTTTTAGGTTATAGTAACTGATTTTTGCAAGTCTGAATATGCTCCCCACCCACCCACCCAATGACCTTATCTGCATGAGAACTAAGTCTTGCCTGAGTTTTAGATTACAGGCTACAGTTCTGGTTTAGATTCAGATTTCTTTTATCTAACCATTATCTTGGTTCCTTGAGGTTATTCTTTCTTCCCATTACAATCTCTGGCAGCTACTCTGTCAACCGCTCCCTTAGGTCCATAAATAGGAAGGTAAAGGATAGACATCCATTAAACAGCTTACCAGTACAACAATCTCAGGGGTGTCAAACTGGCAGCCCATGGGCTGCATACATCATGCACAGGCCATGCCCATCCTAGCTCTGTGAATGGGGAAAATGTCACAAAATGTCACGTGACGGCAACATGATGCAGCGAGTTTGACACCCGTGATCTAGATCAATGTTTTTCAACCTTGGCAACTTCAAGATATGTGGACTTCAACTCCCAGAATTCAAGCTGTCTGAGGAATTATAGGAGTTGAAGTCTACCTATCATCTAGCTGCTGAGGTTGGCAAACACAGATTTAGATGCTGATGAAATACAATTCACAATTGGCCATGTTTTTTAGAAAAGCAAGAAAACGTATTTCACCAATACAATTCTCAGCTTTCCTAGAAAGCATGACCAGTTCTCAGAGTTTTATGGAGCTGATATTCAGTAAAATCTGGACAGCTGTAGGTGGCCTACCATGTGTAATAGAGTTGCCCTGAATTTCTCTGAAGGGAGACATGAAGAAAAAGTATTGATACTTTTGTCCAAAATGTATACATTCTTTTCTTCTAATAGATTACCATATTTTTCACAGTATAAGATGCTCCTTTTTTCCTCTAAAAAGAGGCTGAAAATCTTGGTGAGTCTTATAAATCGAATACAGCATTTTTGGCCTCCTGAAACCCCGCCCCTTCACCAAAATGGCCATGTCTAGCTTTATGGAGGCTTTCAGAGACCACCTGGGGGCTGGGGAGGGCAGAAACAAGCAGAAAATGGGCCGTTTCTTGCCCCCCCTATAAATAAATAAAAGGCCTATTCATGCCTTTTATTTGAAAAAAAACTCCCCTGTTTTGGGGAGGTTTGCAGAGTGCAAAAAGAGTTCCCCCCCCCTTTTGGAAAGCTCTTTAACTGATTGATGAGAATTATGTGGATCAAATGCTGTGCCAGCAGGAACAAAGTTAGGTGCTGCAGGTTGTCAGTGATTTCCTTCTCCAGCACATGGATAAGTACTCTTGGAAACATCTACCTACCTACCCCCCTCTCTCCCTACCTATCTGCTGTATTTCTCTCACTCTGTCTCTCTCACTCTGTTTCTCTCTCTCTCTCCCTCTACCTACCTACCTACCTACCTACCTACCTACCTACCTACCTACCTACCGTATTTCTCTCTCTCTCTCTCTCTCCCTCTATCTACCTACCTACCTACTCTCTCTCCCTACCTACCTATCTACTGTATTTCTCTCTCTCTCTCTCCATGCCTACCTACTGTATTTCTCTCTCTCTCTCTCTCTATATCCCCCTACCTACCTACTTACCTACCTACCTATTCTCTCTCCCTACCTACCTACTGTATTTCTCTCTCTCTATCCCTCTACCTGCCTACCTACTTTTTTTAAAATTTGCCTCTTCAAAACCTTGGTGCGTCTTATACTTCAGTGTGTTTTATACTCTGAAAAATACGGTATGTGTAGGTGGCATCTTTTTTTTCTTCTAAGATAAGTTTATCAAACCAGAGAAGCTACTGGGGTGAAAAAATCATTTTCTTACTTGGTGTCATTCAGATGATAAGCCACCAGAGGGCAGCACCATTCAGGTTAGTGTTCCTCAAACAACCTCAAAAGTTATAATTGTTGCTTCACTATATATGTGATATAACATGTTGCTCAATACATTAAATGAAACACTTTTTCTTCCTCTTGCATTACTCAGTGATTCCCAATGCCAACAAATTGCACGGTCATATGAAAACTATGTGATTTATATATTTGATTCCAATCTGTCCTCTCTTTTTATGCTGTTGAGGGAAACCCCCAAAAATTCATCACAGATGTAATAAGAATTTTTCTTAAAGGAGGAATTCAATCATTCAATAAGGGCAATCAGTCATATAAATGTTTCCATGGAACTTCCTGAAATGGCATTTGCCTTAAGTAACCTATTAAGAAGGATGGGGAAACAGTCAGCCCAACAGAACAGACACGCTTTTCGGCAGATGAAAATCCCATCGCCTCCAATAATTTAAAGATTTGGTTGTGCCTGTCCTTTTTCTTTTCTGAAGCTTCTGCAACATTACAGATCCAGAGATTGGACTTCGGCTGGTACAGGGCAGCGGCTCAGCTACACAAGTCCCTTTTATATTCTACATCTACCAAGAACTCATAGACTGCCGTGATAAGATTTCTCTCTCAGCCTCAATTTTCCTTTCTTCATCAACAGCACAGGAGATACTAACATAAAGAAGTACTCTAAAAACCTGTGACAGCTACAAGGGATTAGGATGACCCGTAAACCACTTTTGCCAGCTGAATCTACTTTCTCCCGCAAATACCCAATAGCACAGAGATCTTACCGATTTAAAAATCCAGAGATGGGTGAGTCATGAATTACACACATTGTGTTCAACAGATAAATTGTGAAATGTGATTTTTTTCTTAAAAAACCCCTTTGTATATGGAGAATATCTTCTGAATTTAGATTACCGGATAGCATAATGAAGTAATCCCATATTCTGATGTGTTTTTCTACCAAAACACACAATTTTGATTGATTGATTGATTGATTGATTGATTGATTGATTGATTGATTGATTGACAGGCATAAATAGATGGCACGCAGGCAAAAGCCAAGTAGTTGATGTAATATTGCGGTGTCATCCGATTGGGGAAGATTTAAGTAACCTGTAAATAGGTTAATTGTCATTAAAACTATAACTAATCTAAAACAATACCTTTTTCTGAGAAATTGTAGAGGTTTTGTTTGTCTTTATCTACATTGCTTGAAAAGGAAGGATAATGTTCATTGCTGCTACTATTATTAATTCAGCCTTTAAACTAGTTATTCTCTAAGATCTGAATTCTAACCAAGAGCTTAAGAACCGTGATAACTTTGTGGCAAAAATTAGAAGTCCTAAAAAAGCAAGAAGTTTGTTTGTTTCTTTTTATCCTACCTTTATTTTAATCAACTCAAGGTATTGATTACATACAATATCAAGGTGGTATCTGTTTATAACATTTATATAGGTGCCCATCTCCCGGTGGTATCAACTCAAGGTGGTATTAATTTATTAATTTATAACATTTATATAGCTTCCCATATCATGAATCTGAGCAGTATACAATAATACATGCATGTAATTCCTACCTTCTATTTTCTACACAACAACCTGAGATAAATTGGAGTGATTGACCCAATATTAGACAGCTGGCCTTCATGCCCAAGAGAAAATTAGAAATGCATAGCCTATAGGTTTTCTAACTCAGTAAGTACCCTGAACCAATACACCCAACTCACATGAATATTTGCAGAGTCAGTGATATCAAGTCCAGTAAAATTAAAACTTCTAAATCTTTGGTATATCCCTTTGGTGTGGTTTCAAGATATTTTATTTTTATTGACTTTTCCTTCAAAAGTCTTTAACTTGCAAATCTTGATATTTTGTTACTTTTTCCATACCTACCTCAGGATATTGCTCCATCTATGAACCACTTTTTTATTTTCAATAATACTTATGTCTGATCTATTGTGTTTCAAGTATCTGTTGATCTGTATTTTAAAATCTTTTTAAAAAAATATGTATTTTTTAAATTGTATTTTAAAATCTTACATGTCCTAGATCTCATTTTCTGAGACATTTTCAGTGGGTGGTTCCAGCGCAACTTTTTATATAAATTCCAGTGCACAATTTTTACACACTCTATTGTAATATTGCATATACAGAGTTTTGGGCAATTTTGTCTCAGCCACTAATGAGGAAATCTACAATTTCATCTCTGAAA
The DNA here is from genome assembly GCA_039707465.1 of Rhabdophis nuchalis. Classification (NCBI taxonomy): domain Eukaryota; kingdom Metazoa; phylum Chordata; class Lepidosauria; order Squamata; family Natricidae; genus Rhabdophis; species Rhabdophis nuchalis. Next base: position 57,823,898 of record CM077643.1, on the reverse strand, counting down.
TAGTTGACAATTGCTATTGCTTGAAAGACCTTGTGGCATTGATTTCATTTGTTTGTTTGCATAGCCCATTCTTGAATTGTCATGCTTATTCCTTTTTTTCATACCAGTTTTAGCCATTGCCATTTATGTTTTAATGATAAAGGTGGTGATGATTTGCAGTTCTCCAGAATGATGAGGCATACCACCACAGATAGCATAGAAAATGAACAGTTATTATGCTGAGATAGAGTTATGGCAAGTACTTGGGGAACAGGATGACAGAACAGCCAGGAGGGGCATGTTTAATTTCCTAAATAACTTGACCCTCTCTATTTGAAAAAAAAAGGCAATTGCCTTCCTAGGTTATTATCAGACTGCTATTAAGTAAAAATCTGAGTGCAAGGAAAAACGTTGCAAGGTTGAGAGTAAAAGCATTAAGAAACAATTTGGTTATACTGAAATTTCATGTTTAAATAGTTAAATATTTAAGAATAAAGAACAGCAAAATGCACACGTTTTAATGGAGCAAGAGGTATATATTAATTTAAAATATTTATGGAAGTAATGTAGAGATATTATGTTCAGTTGCCCTGAATCAGAATCAGCAATCTCTGGGTAGAAACAAACTTTGGCATGTGAACCATACCATTTATTCTGCTCATTGTCATTGTCTCTGCTGGTATGGTACTAATATGATACTAATATCATATTAGTACCATGCCAGCCTACAGCCTGGTATGGTACTAATAGCCTACAGTCGGTACCATAAATTGTTTTAATTGGGTTTTAGATGGGATTATGTTTTAACCTTTTAAATTTTAGCACAGGGATAATTTATTTAATTTGGTATTAATTATTTATATTGTGATACAGTGTGTTTTAATTTCCTGTGCACCGCCCCGGGTCCCTTCAGGGAGAAGGTGCGGTTATATAAATTCGACAAATAAATAAATAAATAATATGGTAGTATCAGTTAAGGAGTTTGTCAATAAGCTAGTTAAATGATGGATAAAATTACTCAGATGACATCACAGTGCCATTGAAAAGTTTATTTATTCATATTTAAATGGATTCCCCTAACTTCCTGGGGGGGAATTCAGGTTTTCAATGCCTTAAGAAGGTAGGTAGAGCTGTGTATTTGGGGGGGGGGGGTAGAATAGGACAGAAACAAAAAAGACATCCTAGGTCCCTGTGAGATATTACTAGAAGGGACCCAGAGTGTATCAACCTTGTCAGATATTTTTGAGGTTAAGCCTGCACGGAGCAATCCAGATCTCCAGAGCCTCCAAGATCACTTGATTGTGTGCAGTGTATTTACCACCCAATGACTTTATGCAGGTGTTAAATAGAAATGAGGAGAGAGTAACAGCCTTTGAATATTCATAAAGCAGGGACTTAGGAGTGGACCTCTCTCTCATCTCCAGAACTGGCCCAATAAGGAGCAGAATCACTGCAATGCTATGTTTTAGAAGAGTACCATGATTGATGGTACTGAATATCTCTAAGAAATCAAAGATGGGCAGAAGGGATGCACAACAACCCTACCAGAGGTCAACCACAATGGTGGTAAAAATTGTCTCAATGCCATATCTAAGCCAACTGGAATGAAACTGGATAATTCATTTCATCCACGGCCCTCTGCAGCCACAGCCCTATCACCTTTTCAACAACATTCCCCCAAAAGGGAAGGCTGGAAGTAGGTCTGAAATTGTGGAGTCCTTGATGCTTTCTGAGCTGAACAATTAGAAATAATAGCAGTCAATCACTTTTTGAAAATTATTTTCTGTTCTTGGATGTAGATGAAAGTGGAAGGAATGCAAGACAGCTTTGTTTTATAGTCGATGTATTGGGAGTGAATTTCATGTAATGTAACAAGCTTTCTCAATCTGGTGTCCTTCGAATGGAAGTTAAAATCCACCACATCTGAGGAAAGACTCATGTACAGAATAACTGTGCCTGAATAAATAGTAGCAGCGAAATAATATATATGAGGGTGTTGCTTTACTGTCACAAAGCAGCATCTTTAAAAGCAATGCTAAGTCTGGTGATGTCAGCTATTAAATAGTCATAGAAATATTAAACTCACAGGCTCAAATGAACATAGTTGATTGGGAAATGCTATTCAATTGTTGCATAAGACAGCAATTCTTCATTTAGTTCAGACACTGGTCTGGCATAAACCCTGGGCGTGGTGTGAATACATTTCAGGCTTATATACACCCTTTTCATAGAATGATGAAATTGGAAGGGACCCTTAAGCTACAAAATCCAAACTCTTTACCATGAACAAGTCGAAATGACTGTTTAGTCTATACTTGAACATTGAATTCAAGTGAGCCCACTAGACCAGGGGTCTGCTTCGCTGGCTGGGGAATTCTGGGAGTTGAAGTCCACCAGTCTTAAAAGAGCCAACTTTGCAGACCCCTGCACTAGACCATTCATTATTTTGTTTCATTTCTGACAGGCTCTTGAAGACGCCTTTCTATTGTTGTTTAAGAATAAAAGAAAAATGGAAGAGCTGCCTCTCTCCCCAACAACCTCATGCAGTGGAGGAGTGAAGTCTACCACTCTAAAAGTTCATTTCTTAAACATATGTCACTAAATGGATAAATAAGTGAAAACTATCCAACAAAAGTAAGGAGTAAAAGTTTGAAAGAGTAAAGTATGAAAGAGTAAAAATTTAGTCATTTGCAGGGCCCTGTTAGAGTCTTGAACTTCTGCCTCAAAATTTATTGAAATGCTGCATAAAACACTCTAGAAATAAATGTATTTAATTGTTTATACAGTATTTGGAATTTCTTTTTAGATTTTTATGATGAATATGCAGACATGTAAATGTTCCTTCTACAAGTATGAGAATATTTATGGCTAGCCCAACATTCAGGAAACCAGCTCTTACATATAGCTATTTTGGATGCCCGAAACAGAGCTTATTTGAACACGCTAAGAATTGCATCACATAGTTGCAACCTTAGCAACCTTGCAAGAATAAGAAAACCCGGTTTGGCTTTTGCATATTGTACAAATGATCCTAAAATGCAGGACTCGGCTTTGGCAAATCTAAAATAAAATTTCAGTCCCACATACAAAGCCCCTGAAATAACATCCATCAACCTAAGATTTAAAAAATGGTTTTCATCGCTGTGATAGCCTGATATAGATGTAAATATCTACCCATTCTATTCTGCTGATTTGCTATAGGGAAAAACTGGTTCAGTAGACTTCATGAATTGCGCAGTGTTCTCCTTGGAAAACAGAATTGCATAATATGTTGTTATACTACTGCACGTAGTAAAAAAAAAAAAAATCTTGGGTCCCAGAGCCAGAAAAAACAACACATGAAAGGACAAACTGACTACAAGTTCGCCGTTTTGGATGGAGAAGGGTATCTGGCAAGATCCTGCTGCTTTTAGCTCATGTGTTTTTCATTTGATTTAGTTCATGTAAGGTCCTTTCAAGGAGAGGGAATAGAAAGGCAGTAAATCTCTGTAGGAATCAGAGCTGTGTGAGTTTGAGAAACGTACTGGGCAAAATCAGCTTGCTTTGTCCATTAAATAAGAGGGGTCTGGGAGCCAACTGCGAACTCAATTAAAATGGATGAGCGTGTGGAGGGGGAGACAGCTGAATTGAGAATTGGCATTTGGAGAGATGGAAAAAGAGGAAACTTAACAATTTCTTCCATTTATGTAGTTCTTTCTCTTCTCTTCATCCAAGACAACCCATAAATGTAACTATTTGGAAATCTTCCATTAAGCCTTCTGTTGTCTCCTCACTTTCTTACATTTCCCTGATAAGATCGTACAAATATACAGTTGGAAGGAACTGCTTAGGTCATGACATTCACCTTCTGGTGGAGGCAGGAATTCTCTCTCTTCCAGCAAACATGTATAAAGTGTTGCAGATGTTCCCCTCTACTGACGGATGCCTACATTTATCTAAGGATAGAAAGAGACCTCAAGAGATCTTTCGGTGATGCCTCAGTGATCACCAGTTCATGCAAACCAGCTCCAGCTCCAAGCTGATTTGCTTCTATAATAGCCACTTCAAGCCCGGCTCATTCCCAGATATGTTGAGACTACAGCTTTCAGAATTCCCGGCCAATACATCATGGTGATTGACCATCCTCAGAAGCTAAGGGCCCACAACATCAATCGTGGATGGCAAGTTGGGAAAAGCTGCTATAATGAATTCATGATTTTGAAGAGGTAAATTTTAAAAAAAGTTTTTGCATTCTGCAGGCCCAAACCTTCTGCACACCTCGTTTTTTGCAAAAAAGAAAGGGAGGGATACAGAGCTTTGGGAGGCTTGCAGAGTGCTTCTGTGGTGCTGGGGGTGGGGGTGCAAAAATGAGCAAAAATGGCCTGTTTTTTGCTTGGTTTTGCCCTCCCAAGTCGCAGGGGAACTTTGCAAGCCTCCCAACTTTCTCCATTTTTGCAAAGGGGCAGGGTTTCAGTAGGCCAAAAATGCTGTAAGTGTTGTAAGTGTATAAGATGCACCTAGATTTTCAGCCTCTTTTGAGGGGGAAATTTTTTTACAAACAAATCTTCCAGCATTTGAGCAGCAATGCAGGAATTACAAAATAGAAACTTCCATACCACCATCTGTTCAATCTGCAAATCATTCCCAACACAGTTAAAATCTAATCCTCATTTCCCCACATTGTCTTTATGGTCTCCAAAATGAAAACATATTCAAGATGACATTGTTTATACACTAGCAAATCTGGATCTTGCAGAAACCGGGATTCAGCCAATCATTGCTCAATCACAGTTAACTCACCGCTGAGCAAAGGCAGTGTAATAGGTCAATAGGAACTCAGTAGCTCAACTTTAATCTTGCTCATTACTGAGTATTCTTAAATCCACATGTATGTCTATACATATCCCTAAGGCCTTGCAAATCCTTCTATCCAGATAGACTGCTGTGGGGCTAGTTTACCAGGAAAGCATGAGTTGTAAAAATATGAAGGCAGAGAAACATGAAAAGTAGTCTTTTAACATAGTGTCAGTCGCTGAGCTATGAAACAGATTGTTGCATAATGCATAGAAGCCTTTGTGCTCTTCCTTGAATCATGGCACAATATTAGCAGATCTATGAAATGGAACACATAACATAGAATAAGAGGATCAGAGGTCTTCTAGTCCAAAGCCCTGTTTGAACAGGAGATCCTAAACAGAGATGCCAGGCAGTATCATACAGCATTATGCAACAGGGAGATTTTCTTTGCATGGGTCATTGTTTTTGGAGTGTCCATGTTGCTGAGTTAAGATATCATGTGCCTATCCCTCCCTTTTGCTTACAAACAAGTGCAAGTTTTTTTGTGGGCCAGAAACTATGGCCATTAGTACAGATCAGGGGAGAGTTCCAGCCACTGCTACAGCCAGTTCACTCAGGGATGTGCTGTGCATGTGCAGTACTAAAGAATTGCTTCTGCGCATGTGCAGAAGCAAAAAACAAAATGGTGGTACCTACGGTGCTGCTGAGAGAACAGGTTCAGAGGTGTGGCAGACCGAGTTACTACCTATTCAGCCAAACTGGCCCATACCGGTATTCACCCATCTCTGGTGCAGATGCTAAGCTCTGGTGACAACTTTGCAAGTAACTGGAACTTCATTTTAGGTTTCTCCTTGGGGTCAGCTTGATGAGTGCAATTCAGGAATGTGTAACATGGATCTTCCAGAATTTTGCAGCATTCCTCAGATGAATGAATGTATATATGAATGAATGAATGAATGAATGAATGAATGAATGAATGAATGAATGAGAACAGTCTGCAATTTAGTGTCATCTCCCATGTCTATGATAGTAACATGAGACCAATAGGATTTATCTCATGCTGGCTACCATGCTGGTTATATATAAGAAATCTTCTGGATAACTATGCAAAGGGACATTGGATTCAAGAATGCCATATCACGACATGATACCAGTTGGATGCTATTGACTGTGGTAGTCTGTACTGTGTCTTTGGCTGAGATCCATTGAATGAACTCATGTTGTAATGAAAAAAGTGTGATGGTTATCCAGGAAGTTCATAGTAGGAACCATATTTATGATGATTATAATTGCCTATTGTTGATTTAGTAAAAACTGCATCTTTTCCCTAACTGCTACACAAAGACAAAGATGCCTTATCCTTTACCTCCCTTGAAAGTTGGTCTCAATAGTACAACACATACAGAATCCACCCACCAATGTGGATTATACAACCAGCCACAAGTCATAAGTCATGTTCCCAAAGCAAAGGGTATTTTTAGGCTTGTGCTTACATTACAAAATTTTGAATTCCCAAAATTCCAGTAGCACAGATCCCATTACTAATTTGGGTATTTTAATTCATAGAGCCTTGACTTCAAGTTCCATGTGAATATTATAATCCAACTTAATGGAATTAACCCAAAGGAAATATTAACTTGCTCTCCTAGCAAAGCTCCATCATGTGCAGTTAATTCCCAGTGTTATTTTATATTTAACCACAATCCTCTAGTTTGGATAGATACTTATTTGGAGAATGAGGGGGGGGGTGTCTGTCAACAAATTATTTGTTATTTTTCTTACATATTTCATCTTGGAAGAAAAAATGAACTTTTAAATAACCCCTACTTGGTGTAGAGAAAATGACAACTTTTGTTGCTATAATGATCTTACAGTCTTACTCTTGCCTTTCACTTTATTGCAATTTTAAAGTGCAGTTGAATTAGGAAAAAGATGGGTTGGATTTGCTGCTTCATCACTTGAATCTTCTTGGTTTGAGGACTTAAGGACAACAATTCTAAGCCAAGAAATGTTATAGCTATTAAAGAAGAAACCCACTAATACATTTATGGTTTGAGTTTGTATGTGTGTGTATGTGTTGCATGGCTTACAAAATCTTATCATATGAATAGACAACATCATATTATGGATTGCAGAAGTAAGTATGGGTATGCCAATCATTCGGCGTTTGAAACATTCCGGGCCCCCGTTTTTGGGAGCTCAACATTTTGAATGTTTTATAATGAATTTTAAAAGTGTGTTTTGAGGACTTTATTGTGATCATGAAACTGTTTCAGAGGGATAGTTTGGAACAATGTTAGATTACTTTTTTTTTTCATTTTGCTTTTTAGCCCAAACAAACAAACTAACAGTAAACAATCCTTTCTAGAGGTTTTCCATAGGGCAGGGGTCTGCAAAGTCGGCTCTTTTAAGACTGGTGGACTTCAACTCCCAGAATTCCCAGAGAGAGAGGGAGGGAGGGAAGGAGGGAGGGAGAGAAGCCAAAAGTCACAGGGTTCTATACATTATAGAGTTAATTTAGCTCATGAGTGCTGGTAAATTTCATGCATGGCATTAATGTGATTCCTGAGTTATAGCCAACTGTGTAATACATGGATTATTTACTTAGGGTGGCCAGTCATTAACATTTGTCCAGAAGAATCCATCCATCCATTTCAAGCTACAAACAAAATCTCACCCTGAATGAAAATCTAAGTGCTGGCTGGACCAACTAGGATGACACCGAATGTACTGTGGGTGGTGATGCATTGTGGGTGGTGAATAATAAATGCTTCTTGGTTGAAAGAAAATTCCTGTATCTGAAAACCAAAACATTCGGAATGTGAAACATCACATGTAGTTACATGAAATGCTACAATTCACTGAAGAGTTGTTTTTGGAATTATTTCATTTCATTTAAAATCTCCTAGTGTTTAGAAGTTTCCAACAAACTATCATGTAACCATTAAAATAAGTGACAGCTATCCTGCCATTTTTCTTAATTTCACTCTTGTATTTTGTTCTTCTATATTAGTTAAAACTTTTCCTTTTGATTCTCATTTGTTTAAGTTAAGCTGAGCTCTATAAGAAAATAGAGCATATCTATTTGGCAATATATAAAAATATGTTTATCTTTATATATATGGCAATTCCTCTATTACATGTCTCTTGGCAGTTTTGACATGTTGTGAAGTAAGTAATCTGTCTGAGTTTTTTAGATGACACCTTATTACATTTATAGCATGTCTGTGTAGAACTGCAAATATATATTTTTTCTTTTATCTTCACAACTGCTGTATGAGGTCAGTTAGGGTAGAAGTTTGTGACTGGTCCCAGTGAAGCTTTGTGAGTGTAGATGAATTTGAACCCGAGCCTCTGTAACCAAAATTCAATGTATTAGTTAATACCTAAACATAATATTTGTTCATGTGGATCATATGTTGCACTCACTTGCCTGAGTCACACTATGGCAGGCTCCCAAAAAGCACGAGACAGATGGTAAAAGGAAGCACAAGTCATGACAATTAGCAATAGATCGACCAATTACCGACACAAAGGATAGAAAAACTTTGCTGAAGAGAACAGTTATAATACAATAGCAGAGTTGGAAGGGACCTTGGATGTACATGTAACAAAAACTTGTATAACATGCAGCAAATTTAGAAATTTTATTACAGATTGGTACCTATTCCAAATTTTGGATGGGAAAAGATGCCTTTAGCATAACCTTTCATATGGCCTTGATCTTCCTAGTAGTAGCTAATCTCTTACCAATGAAAAAGATGGCCAGCAAGCAAAAAACAGTTCTCATCCATCTATATCAGGGGAGCAATGTCTTTTCTGATATATTCCCCTTATAAAATCTCGGTGGCTATCTGATCAGATCATTATGAGTCCAGTTTATTCTGGCAAATCACTGTTTTGCACTAGATAGTCTTAAGCAAGTGGATAAGCTGCTTAAGCTGCTAGCTGTACTTATTTGTGGAAAAAGTAGCTGTTTTCTAAAATGTAAAGAAATAATAGCACAACCTGTATTGCTCCATGTCCTCCCCCCCCATCCCGCTGGCAAGCTTGTATTTCATAATAACAGCATCAAAACGCAGTAACTGGAAAACTTAGACCCTTGGCAATATCTTTTTATTATATAGCGGTCTCCCCATTATTGCTACATTAAGAAACAAGGGACAGAGTTAGGCCAGATAAGCTCCACTACCTGACTATACCTATCTATTCTTTCCAAATTGCAGCAAGCACCCATGAGCATTAGTGGCTAAAATCCAAATATTTAGAATTAGAGAGTCAGTTAAAATACATATCTAGGTGGACCAATAAACTGAGTGGAAAGGAAGTTATGTCCTTTGGCCTTTCCTCTTCAGGAAGTAAAAAATAGTCTAAATCCAATCCACTTCTAAAGGGCCTTTATTCAAATATTGATCTATTAATTTAGGGTTTAAAAATAACATTTAAAAACAGCATATATCATAGCTTCTATAAACTAATGTATTTTTATACTTCACTAAAATAAATTATTTTGTGTAGTCCAATTGTGTATTTTGTGTAGTCCAATTGTGTATTTTGTGTAGTCCAATTGTGTATTTTGTGTAGTCCAATTCTCCAATCTATTTAGTAAATAAAACAATTCTACTACACTTTTGTGTTACTAGATTTACTATGTTCGACCAAAAGACTTTCTTTTCTATGCTGACAGGATAGTTTTTTTAATTGGTTGTGCTAACACGTTTACATTAACTTTTCAACCAGTAACTTTGATTTTTGTGTGTGTGTGAAGTAATTCACATTGACCTACTGAATCTCTGCTGACATGGGGAAAAGATGTAGCTAGTAGCTTGTTAGGATCTACTCGAACTGAATCCCTGTAACACTTCAAAGCTGGCTGAGTGTAAAGATAATAAATATACTATATAAATTACTTGATTGTGAATGGAATAAATTATTTGATTTTAGCCTGAACAGAATAAACATTATAATATTTTCTAGATTTGGTATATGTTATTTTCCATTAACTGGTCTGATCCTGCAGACTCTTAGAATCAGTAATAATTTAAAATAGACACCTAGATGTTAATATTATCATATAATTAGCATATAAAAGAAGTGTAAGTTGCTTTCAAGGATTACAGACAGGGGTGGGTTTCTGCAGGTTCGCACCTACTCGCGAGAACCGGTTGGTGAAATTTAGAGAACCGGTGAGAGGGGGTTCCACCGGCGTACCTGGAAGTAAATCTGGCCCACCGCTGCCAGTGACCCAACGGGAAGGAAAGGAAAGGAAGGAAAAAAGGAAGGAAAGAAGAAAGAAAGAAAGAAAGAAAGAAAGAAAGAAAGAAAGAAAGAAAGAAAGAAAGAAAGAAAGAAAGAAAGAAAGAAAGAAAGAAAGAAAGAAAGAATTTATCATCACAATTGAGTCCAAAATTTTGGTTGCTAAGCAAGAGCGTTGTTAAATGAGTTTCACCACATTTTAAAAGGTGGCCACTCCCACCTGTCACATGACTGCCAAGCCACGCCCACAAAATAGGCCACACCTACAGAGTAGGTTCTAAAAAATTTGAAACCCACCCCTGATTACAGACCACACATTTTGCTTGCTTACTATTTTTATGTCCAACATGTTTGTGAAACAGGCATGTATCTGTTAGCCACCATGCAACCTTTGAAGTAAGACCTTTTAAAATATTCATTTCAACTCAGCCTCTGTAATAGCAAACAGAAGGAGAGAGTAATAATTTGGCGGATGATCAAAAGTGAGCCACTGGCCTATTAACAAAGAAAGCTGCCTTACTTAGGAGAAACTCAATGTTTGCAGAAATATAGGAAATCTATGTACTAGCAGGTGAGAACACTTTCATGACCTTGGCTGGCCCATAAGCTACGTTGATCTAGTCTTGTTTAACATTCGGATTGGGGAATGCCTGGAAACCACAGTACTGTGGATTAAATGGGATCAAAAGGAAAAAAAGAAAGAAAGAAAAATATCGTGGAAAAAGACAGCACAAACCATTTCTACAAGGAGTCAAGTTCAGCTTGTGGGCTTCTTTCCTTTTTGCACATTCTCACCAACTTTGCAATTATACCTTTTTGCAGAAGCTTCACACTGCTACATAAATGCCCACTTAATTGTACTCTGTCTTCCAGTTCTGCTGACTGATAATCCCTATAGCATGACAAAAGAACAAAGAAACAAAAATAAAACAATGCTTCATCCCATTCCTTGGTGCCATATTTGCTCTTCATGATGAAAATCTCAAACAGCTCCAGAATGGTGAGGAACACCCAAGCTGGAGCAGAACAAGGAAAACATAAGAACATAAGAACAGCCTTGCTGGAAGAGGCCACAGCCCATCCAGTCCAGCATTCTGTCTCACACAGTGGCTCCCCATTTGCTTCAGGGTCTTCCCAAGCAGATGTCTTCACCTGCTTATGATTCCCATCATAAGCAGGTAGAGCATCAGTTCTACCATAATACAGGAATGCTATCTGTTTAGAAGAAACCTGATTTTTAAGTCAAATTATTTCCAGCAATGTGTGGATATATTTTAGAAAGAAGTTTTTTGCTTTTAATGTTGTAATAAGAGGTCACAGACAGACTTTCTTCTTCCTGTGACTTGCTGTTTAGTGCCAACATCATCACCAACTTTATACCATAAACAGCGGTGAAAAAAAGGAAACATAGATTTTTCCAGAGGAACAGAAAAGGAAGAAGTAAATGAGATGAAAAGTGTGAAGTAGAGGAGAGAAGTAAGGGAAGAAGAGAGGGATAGGAGAGAGGGCAGGGGGGGAAGAGGAGGCGAGAAAGAAGGAGAGGAAAGTGGAGAAGAAGAGAGGAAGGAGAAGTAGAGAAGAGAAGCATGGCAGAGGAAAGAAAGGAGGTAGGGAGGGGGAGGAGAGAGGGAAAAGAAAGCGATAGATAAGGTACAACTATGGTATATGGAGAGCAGAAGAGCCAATAATCATTTTTGGGAGTTGATAGTATGATGAATTGATGTAAACATTTAATAATACAATACAATGTTAGCTATGTAATAGTATACATGCGATTATATGTTATGAAAATGAAAAAAAAAACGGAAAATAAAAAGAAGTGAAAAGAGAAAAGGAAGAAGCAGCAGGAACAGATTAACAGAATTGGAAGGGACCTTGTATGTCATCTAGTCCATCCCCCCAGCCAAGCAGGACACCCTACACCAGGGGTGTCCAAACCTGGGAACTTTAAGACTTGTGGACTTCAACTCCCAGAATTCCCCAGCCAGCATAGCTGGCTGGGGAATTCTGGGAGTTGAAGTCCCCAAGTCTTAAAGTTCTCAAGTTTGGACACACCTGCCCTACACTATTTCTGACCAATGGCAATCTAATCTCTTCTTGAAAGCCTCCACTGATAAAGCTCCCACTTCTGTTCCATTGGTTGATTGATATTTAGAGCTGATATTCTCGGAGCGTAAAGATAAAATTGATTTTCAGTCACCCAAGTCATCGTTGTCTCAAATGTGCTTTTTTTTTTTCAAAAGGCAACTGGATTTGGTTCCCCCCCCACTTCTTCCTTAAAAGAGAAACAGCCCAGTTGCCTTTTAAAGAAAAGAAAAAAGCACTTTGAGATTTATATGTGGGTGTTTCAGTGCAATGTTAACTGAAACATCTATTGACCCTGCAAGCATATATCCAGAGTGGAGTTTGTCAACCTGTCTGTCACTCATCTTCTGCCCCCAACAGTTCTAGCAGAGGGCACCTCTGAGAGGTTTCCAGTTCCCTTGCTTCAAAGATTGATAGCAGAGAAAAATATGTTGTATGAGGGATTCCAGAGGCAGAAGGGCAGTTTAGGATTCAGGAGCTTGGTAGCGTGAGTCATCATTGCTAACTTTAGAAAACTTCATCCAGAGGGAGAGGAAATGTGACAGATGCAAAAGCAAATAAGAGATTAATTTAAATAATGTTTTTGTTCTATAGGAAGCTTGGCTTGTTTTAATTCATGATTATATTCTCTAATGCTACTACAGTGGTAAGAGCTGCTAGGATGTTATGATATCATTGACCAGATTTTTTTTTAAGCTGCTGCTTTTGTTGTTGATAGATGAAGCAAGTTTGCCTTTGATACACATATTATGTTATTTAGTGGCTTCTGGCAAGGTGGACAGCATGTTCCAAAGTCTTCTCCAAGCCAGCAGCTTTTGTTTGTTACATTCCAGATGTCAGCATAGATGGATGTCATCCTGTAAGGATGTACAGTCAAACTGGGAGGGATATGACTGGCAAGACCATTGACAGATTTATTAATAAAGGAGCTTTGTTATGTTACAAAGTTATAGCATGTATTCTATTATAGGACCATGAGTAGATTATCTAATCAGCAGCTCCTACTGTTGTTTTGACATGAGAAGAAGGGACAAGAGAGTTTGCAGCTGATCTATGCTTCTGGCAGCCAACATGTGACTAAAGCTCCCCACCATTCTTCTTCCATTGCAAAATGATAAGCTGAGATTATGATTTACATGGTGAAAGTTGGGGGCATGAGGCCCCAGCCATCTGAATAACAGTTTTCATTTCAGCTACGTCTTCTCTGCAACACTCACACTGAGAATCTCAAAAACTGTTTACGACATCAAATGGGGATTTCATTTTTTAAATACTTTTCCAGGATAGTAGGGATTTGGGGGCAGAATACAGTTTAAGGTAGAGGAAATCGTTCAGCAAGGGAATTTGTTCGCAAAGAAAGAGATCCTCTGGATTGATTATTTGAAGTCACAAAATAGGAGCTTTGAAGCAGCAGTGCGAAACATTCAAGCAGATCTGGTTGCTTTATGGGGAATTCCACTTGAGAAATATGTATCGCATTTTACCGACCTCGGAAGGATGAAAGGCTGAGTCAATCTTGAGCCATTGAGATTCAAACTGCCAAATTGCAGGCGAATGGCAGGCAGCAGAAGTAGCCTGCAATACTGCATTCTAGCCACTGCACCACTGCAGCTCATAATAAGGGGGAATGGAAGAAAAAATTAGCTTATTATGGTGGTGGCAGAGGGCTAACTTGGGTGGGGTAGTAGTGGGTTGCTCACATATTAAATTGACTTTTCTTACACTAAATAAATTAAATGTGATTCGTCTATTCCTAGAATGACATTTTAAACTTTCCCCCTTTTCTCTGTCTCCTTTTCCCCCCTTTGCTTCTATTCCACCCCCACCCACCCAAATGTGAATTTGAATTTGGTCAAACATTGCTAGAAACTAAAAACATGCCATGGAAGCAAGCAATAAAGAAAACAATGTCCTAAACCAAAAGACAGCCATAAAGTATGAAACAAAGAATAGCAATAGCACTTAGACTTATATATTGCTTCATAGTGCTTTACAGCCCTCTCTAAGCAGTTTACAGAGTCAGCATATTGCCCCCAACAATCTGGGTCCTCATTTTACTGACCTCAGAAGGATGGAAGGCTGCGTCAACCTTGAAATTACAAAATATAATGCAAAACATTGTGTTCCTGATGGATCATTACAAAACATAGTCAATTCATTATGGACTGTCCAATTTTCAGGGCTGTATGGTGTTGGATCAGATAATAGACTTGACAATCTGTTACCAAAATTTGGCTGGGCGAAGTCAACAATGCCTTATCAATGCCCAGTCCAATTTTAGATTCTTCAGCAAATGTAACACCAGGGGAGTTGTGTTAACTTTTATTGTTATTCAGCAGCATTGTTTAGGTTAATCAACTCACTATTAAGTTAACATAGACATCTTCAGCCTGGATGCTATGTCCATTGTGCTCACATTTACTGAAGTCTTGAGTCTGATGAACAGAGTCTTTGGTGGTATATAGAGTATCATCTTGCCATAGCACCTGGGACTTCTTTTAGCTTGTGAATAGAGTAGGATTTCTGAACCTTGGCAATTTAAAGATGCTGGCTGGGGAATTCTGGCAGTAGAAGTCCACACATCATTAAGCTGCCAGAGTTGAGAAACATCAGATAGGGTATAGTCTAGAACATCATCTGTCAACGGTTTGTTGTATCCTTGCATAACCTAGTTTTATGGAAAGTGGGTGGACAGGCAACCATTTGGATCTGGGAGAAAGTCAATGCATTTGTGGAGTAGAAGTTACTCCACACAGTAGGACTGCCAAGAAGACTGTGGTCTATGCTGAAAAGATGTCCTTGGATCCAGCAATTTTTATATAACTGTCAACCAGTTTCTAATCTTTTTTATGATAGATTGTTGAGATAATTCCGGCAGACTTAAAATAAGCAGATTGTTTGGATAGTTTTTAAATAGAGTTGAGGCCTGAATACAGGACAAAGATGGTGGAGACACTTTCTTAGATGATCTATATCAGGACCTAGATATTGATAGTGTACCACCTCTTGCAACTGTTGTACATCTTATTAGTTTTCAATACCACCAAGAACAATATTTTACAGGACAGCCTGCAGAGATTGGGAATTGGATCAGTGAATTATGCATTAAATTTTTTTGATTGCACCATTATGGTTGCCATCTTGACATTTTTGGCCACATCTGTGGCAACCTTCTACAGCTAAAATAAATACAGTAAAAACTACATTTGCTATAATGTTCTGCCTCATAACACATACAGTGTTGCGTCCCTGAATTTGCTTTTGTATCTTAAGCATACAACCATTCTGAACGTGGCACTGTAAAGATATTGTGAAAAGATTTTCTCTCCAGTTTCTTCTAAAAATACCTTGAAACAAATCAGACCGCCCCCCTCCCGGGATAAAGCTTTGACTTCTTAATATTCATGGCTTCCTCCCATTATAAACATTTTTTATCAAGATCAATTGTATTTAATAATGAGCTGTTTTAAAATAAGGCCATATGGTTTCAATATAGCTTGAAAAAACGGTATTAGAACTGGAGAAATACTGCAGCAGTGGCCCCTTAATACATTAATTGATTCATGCTGAAAATGTCTTGACAAAAAAGAGTGAGAAAGAGAAGGAACTGCTGTGTCATGAGTCACTAAAGTCATCCTATATTATTGCTAAGACAGTTTGTATAGCTTGCCTCATATGCTTCTTCTTCTACTTGCGGGACCGTCTCCTGCCACATACCTCCCTGCGTCCCATACGCTCCCACAGAGAGGGCCTACTGAGGGTACCAACCGCCTGTCAATGCCGGCTAGAGGTGCCCAGGGGTAGGGCCTTCTCTGTGGCAGGGCCGGCCCTCTGGAACGATCTACCCCCCGGAACTACGCACTATCACGGACCTTCCCCTCTTTCGCCGTTCACTTAAAACATATTTTTTTCAACAAGCTGGTCTCGCGTAGTAGTTTAGACTCTTGTAATATAGCTTCTGCCTAACACATAAATGATATTAGATTTTTTAGGGGGAACTTTTAGCACAGGTTGTGATTTAATTCTTTTTATCTATTTATTGTATTTATTGTATTTTATTATTGTTGTTTTAAATTTCTTGTGCACCGCCCTGGGTCCACTTCGGTGGAGAAGGCGCGGTATATAAATTGAAATAAATTAAAATTAAATTAAATTAAGATCAGTCTTGCTGGCCATTCAATACTTTGAGCAGATGATGGTGGTAGTGTCTCACAGCTTCCTTGCTCTTCTGGTACAATAATTTGATTTCTTTGATGCTTCATGCTCTTAGCAGAACTCACCCTAATGCACCCCGGTACACAGTGGTAGAGTTCAAATGGTTCTCTGCCCTAATGAACAGCTGGGTAGGTGTTGTGTCTTGGTGGTCATGTGACTGGGTGGGCATGACCAACTCAACATCACTCATGTCGATAGGTGTTTCGCCTTAGCTGTTACAATGTAAATACGGTTAACTGGTGAGGCAGTTTCACTAAGCAGGGCAATAAAGATTAGGCTACAAGCAACACCAGAATAAGAACATAAGAACATAAGAGTAGCCTTGGTGGAACAGGCCACAGCCCATCCAGTCCAGCATTCTGTCTCACACAGTGGCTCCACATTTGCTTCAGGGTATTCCCAAGCAGATGTCTTCACCTGCTTATGATTCCCTGCAAATGGCATTGAGAAATATCCTGCCTATCTCTCCATCCCGGAGGTTGGAGTCCTTAGGCATCCATCATGATAGCCATGGATACCTTTGTTCTCCATGAACTCGTCTAATCCTTTCTTAAAGGTGTCGAGGCTGACAGCTGTCACCACTTCTTCTGGCAGGGAGTTCCATAGACCAGTGATCCTCTGGGTGAAAAAGTACTTCCTCTTATTTGTTTGCGGTCTAGTTATCAAAAGTTTCATGGAGTGCCCCCTAGTTGTAGTGTTGTGCGATAGGGAAAACAGTTTTTCCTTTTCTACTTTGTCCACACCGTGCATGATTTTATAGACTTCAATCAGGTCACCTCTCAGGCACCGTTGTTCTAGAGTGAAGAGGCCCAGCCGTTGCAGCCTCAGATGGTAAGGAAGGTGTTCCAGCCCCCTAATCATTCTGGTTGCCCTCCTCTGCACCTTTTCCATTTCCATAATATCCTTCTGAAGGTATGGTGACCAGAGCTGTACACAATACTCCAGATGGGGCCTCACCATAGATTTATAAAGAGGCAAAATGACACTTACTGGCTTATTTTCTATACCCTTCCTAATGATCCCTAGCAATGAGTTTGCTTTTTTCACTGCTGCAGCACACTGGGTTGACACCTTCATTGAGCTGTCCACTCTGTCCATATCCACAGAATATTTCCTTCCTGCCTTCCTTGCAGGATGAGCCCTGTAAAGTGGGAAAAAAACAAAATGAGATTTCTTCCAACAATCGGTTCTCTGAACTGTTTAGAAAGTTAACAACTGGTTCTCCCAAATAGGTGCGGACTAGCTGAATCCCACCAATGCCGGTACAGTAGTGTCATTTGTTTAATTTTACATATTTCTGTTTAAAGTTCAGATTTTTCCTTTTTTTAATAGTGCTGGTGTTGTAAACTAATATATTATTTCTCTTAAGAATGCCTCAAAGCATAACTCTTCCCTCAAAAAGTTCAGTGCCCCAAACAGATGAACTCACTAAGGCATCATGCTATTCCATTGGGCTCAATTAGGTGTTGTTTTCCTTTCCGCTCTTGGTAGCAGAACATTCCTTGAGGAATGTTCATTTCATCCTCACTTTTATCAACTCAGAATTTATCTTCTGCAAGAGTTTTCATGGGGGAGGGTAAGGGAATCAAGCAATCAAGAGGGCAGCTGTGACCATGTGATTGACCCCGTGCTTTGATATCGCTTCTACCTGTGGTCTAATGCCTGTTCCTTGTATCATGCTCATTTTGCAGACAATCTCGTATTAATAAAACTATTTATCTAGCATTAAATGAGCAATTTGGTTGGCTGTAAATGATTTGCTCCTATTTACTTCGAAGCCGTAAATGAAATGCATTCTATGCTTGAGCCATAGCTAGGACAGGGCAAGGGAGATATTTAAGTTTAACAATCTAGTAAAGATCTGATGAGACAACATAAGACAAAAACTATAAAATGTTGCTTTGTTCATACATTATAACTCAATGATCTGAGGTACAGGTGATAGAAGTGAAATGCTAGTGACGACTTTTCCCCAACATATATTAAAATTTTCTGAAAACCACCTTGAAGACAAGGCAGCAATTTTATGAAATGTCATATGGGTTTGTCAAGAACAAGTTTTTAAGACCAACCTTCACTTAAAATCTAAGTTCTTCAAATCGGAAATATAAATTAAAAGCGTTGCTATAAAAATAGAAGATACTTACTTTGGCAATAATACTTATATTTTGAAATAGTACAAACCAATAATGAATCAGCAATGTCCTGAAATTGCCAAAAAAGCAAATGTAATTTTAATCTGCATCAATGGAAGATACAAGTAGTTCTCAACATACAACCATTTGTTTAGCAATTATTTGATGTTAACAGTGATGAAGTTGTAATATTTGAATTTTAAATATTTTCATATTTTCAAGTGTTTCATTGTTAAATGGTAACAGGGCATGTGACCACCTTTTGCAACCTACTTATAAGCAAAGTCAATGGGGAAGCCAGTCACTCAACAACCATGTTACTACCTTACAACTGCAGTAATTCACTTAACAACGGTGGCAAGACATTTTGGCTCAACTATAGTGATAAGTCAAGAACTACCTGTATGCATTTCCATTTTAATTGTGATTTGAGATTCTGAAGCAGAATAAACCTTGATTAATTGAATATAGAGGATGATCTTTAATCTCATCTAACTTAATTCTGAGCTGAATTATTTGATGGGCACATGGTGTGGTTTGGGACCATTGCAACCACTAATTTTTGTGCCAGGAGGATCAACAGGATACCAAATTACCCAAGACCTCTTTGCCATCTTTTCCGATGCCTCCACCATTCATTTCTGGTTTTGTGTCATGTACAGCTGCATGGCATAGATAGTTTTAAAGCAATGTCATTTTTAGACAGGTTCTCTAAAGTTCTTGTTTTATGGGTTTTGGAGAGGGGTTCTGGCAAGAGTGGGGGAGTATTTACAGGCTTTGGTGGTTAATAATTCTTGGAATAAAGCTTTTGGCAAATTCACAGAATTTTCACACAAAATATTTGTTGGAATGTTACCACTTCAAATGAGGTTCTTGTGTAAGTGTCTTTACCTAGTGCAAGTTCAAGTTGTGAATTGGTTTTACACACAACATCCAAGAGTGCAGCCAAGACATACAGAGCTCAACTCCCTGAAATATTTTATGTATTTATTCTGGAACTGGAAGACAGCTTGGAGCCATGTCTTTTGGCCAGCAATATTTATAATGGTATTCACTACTCTATCCTCCGATTTCTAGACAGCGGGCTTACATTGTGTTCCTAGAATTTTGTAATGAAATGGTATCAAATAACTTTGAACTGGTTTTATCTAGAGGCTGTTTTTCAATATCCTAGGCATGGTAGCTATTGACATAATTCATCACAGGAAAATACAATGACTTGTAGGTGAGAGTGCTTTTAGAAATGATTTTTGGCCTATAAGATGGACCAGTGTATAAGATGCACTAAGATTTCGAAGAGGTACAGTAAGTAAGAAAAAAAAAGGTTTTGTTCACGCCCCTCACGCTCCCCAAGAGCACTTTGCAGGCTTCAGCAGGACTGAGGGAAGGCAAAAATGTCCCATTTTTATGAAAAATGGGCAGAAAATGGCCTGTTTTTTTGCAAAAACATGGCTATTTTTGCCTTCCCCCAGCCCTACTGAAGCCTGCAGAGTGCTTCTGGTGGCTGGGGGAAGGCAAAAATGCCTCTGTTTTTATGAAAAATGGCCCATTTTTCACAAAAATGGGATGCAGGCATGGAGCTTCGGAAGGCCAAAAATGGCAGTATTTGGTGTATAAGAGGCACCAATATTGCCATGCTCTTTTAGGAGGGGGGGAGGTGCATGTTATACTTCAAAAAATACGGTACCCAATTCTCTGGGAAACTCTCAATAGCTTGAGAACATCTTATTCCATATTTAGAGTTGCACAAAGTCACTTAACGTATTTTCCAGAGTATAAGATGCATCTTTTTCCCTCAAAAAAGAGGCTGAAAATCTGGGTGCATCTTATACACTGAAAACAGCATTTTTTGTCTCCCGAAACTCCACCCCCTTCACCAAAATAGCCATACATAGCTTTTAGAAGGCTTTCAGAGAACTCCTGGGGGGGGGGGGCTGGGAAGGGCAGAAATGCCTAAAATATGGCCTAGTTTCCCCCCCCCCCCAGCTCTTTAAGCTTCCTAAGAGCTATTCATGCCCTTTTTGGGGGGGGGGAAAAACCCGCCCGTTTTTGTGGAAAATGGGCCATTTTTGGGAGGTTTGCAGAGTGCAAAACTTTTTTTTAAATTTTCCTCTTCAAAACCTTGCTGCGTCTTATACTCCAGTGTGTCTTATACTCTGAAAAATATGGTAATTAACTTGCTAATGAGCACCAGTTGCAGGTCTCCCACTGCTAATTGCAGTGGGAGCAGAAATCAGCATTATGATTAAGTCATAAAATGAAGAATATGCTTTCATTTGTTTTCTTACCCACAAATTAAGTTAGCTAGTGGAACAAGGCAGCGGGAGTGATATAAAGTGATGTGTGAGAGAGAGTGAATGAGTAAACATGTTCATGTAGATATGAAACTTGAAATGCATATCTAAATAAGGTTGTAACGGCCAGCAACTTGTGGAATCCACAGAATCAAATATGTTTTGATTCGAAGTAAATCACACTTTGAAGTACTACTGGACTTCTGGGAGAGGCACGGTGAGCTGAATCTCTGTGAAAGCAGAGCTGAAAATCATGGCAAAGACCAAAGAACCAATGAATACACTGGTCCTTAGAACATCTCTGGACAAAGATAAAATGGGATATCTTCAGGGGTGAAATTCAGCAGGCTCTGACAGGTTCTGGAGAACTGGTAGCAGAAATTTTGAGTAGTTTGGAGAAGCGGCAAATACCACCTCTGGCTGGGGTGGGAATTTGTAGTATCCTTCCCCTGCCACACTCACCAAGCCATGCCCACAGAACCAGTAGTAAAAGAATTAGAATTTCACCACTGGATATCCTCCACATGTGCTCCTCTGGAAGGCTGTTTCTTGCAAGACCATAAGACAGTGATCTTCTGTATGTTTGAGCACCAAGAGACAAAAGAATCAGCTATCAGTTCACAACTGCAGCCGAGCCTATTAAAGGACACTGAGTTTCCAAGCTCACCTTCTAGTCACATTCGGAAATTGCCAATAATTTGAAAAGTCACTGTATATGTTTAGTTTCAATTGTGAACAAAAGAGAATTTATTTATAAGCTTAAAAAAAATATTTGAAATACATAGCAAAAAATTAGGTAAGATTTTGTTCTAAGAAATCTATACATGAACTAAAGGTATAGTTGAATTTGAAATATTAGCTTTTATTATAAGATTTTGAAATTAAAAATAAATACCTTTTCTTGGGAAACTAGCTTATTTTGGCCTTCTCAAGATCATAACACAGATAAATGACTTTATGATTTTAGAAACTGAATGCTACAAGGGACTAAGGATTCTAAGTGGAAGAGGAAAAATTCAAACCTGTACACAAAGGCACTAAATGTCATAGCAGCGGAAATATTAAAAGATGATCTTTGAAGAATGGAGCTAGAAATTAGAACTATAATATCAAGTCTGTCAGTAATGTTCAAATGATATTAATGAGGGACTGACAGATGTAGAGCAGATTTTATCTGACAAGACAGAGAAAGTACCAAAAGTATAATTACAAATGACACACCAAGAAAATGATGAAGAAACTGGATGACGTTTTAAAAATTAAAAGGGAAATACAAATGACAAATTAAGTGAATGACCTGGAAAATGTTTTCTTATTAGATCCACAAAAGAATTTTTGTAACCCCTTGAAGAATTCTGTGCAATGTGATAAAGAGGAATGGAAGAGAAATAAAATCCTATGACAATATTCAAAGATTAAGAATGTTAGAAGCAAAAGGAAGGACTATAAAGTTGGCTTGTTTGATCGAGGGCTAAAATAAGACTTTCTTACTTTTTTTGCAATGCTCTGGCAATCCTTTGTGGATTTTGACACCAGTTTGTTTTATATATTTGCTTATAGAGAAGGGAAGGAGAAAGGGATGAAAATACATTTTCAACTTTATAGGGGATAAAGAATAACAAATTTGTCTAAACTTGTTGCAATGAAGGTTAGAAGAAACTTTTTTACATATTTCTTTTTCTTTATTAAATTATTTTCTTTTTTCTTACACTTTTTATTCTTTCTTTCCATTCTCTCTCTTCCTCATGTTTTAATTTGTATTCCTTTTTACTATTGTGATAAAAAATTCTTAATTAATCAAGTATATATTCAAATATCAAAGTATTATTCTGTGCATCCCTGTGAAATAAAGTATAATGGAAATGTCCAAAAGAGGTCTTTCTACTAATCATACTCTGGTTGTACAATACTTTAAAAAAAAGTATATTTGGCAATTGATTAATATCCTTTTGATTTATTTATTTATTTTGCTGGAAAAGAGTTTTATGTTTGTACATGTCTTTTAAAATTTATGATTTGTGGCATTGATTATTCTGTCATCTGGTTCTTTAATACCATTAGAAAAGCTGGAAGACCAGGCGAAGATGCTATAATTTATTTTCAAATTTATTGCATTTTAGCATTAATCTGCCCAGAGAATATTACTGAATGACCTACAATGCATAAAATTACATAAAGAACTGGAGACAATTGTATCTCCGTGGATCATATCTTTCTTGGAAAAGTCAATGTGATTTCATTCATGCAGCCAGTTTCCATTTTCCTTACAATTTGTTGAAAACCTGCACCTAAACAATTATTGGTAAAACAAATCTGAGAAAGGAATTTTCAAATAAAACAACATACACTGAACATGATATAAAACTACTTGAAAGTATAGCACATTGTAGTTTAGTATGTAGAAAATATAGTATAGTATTTTTTTCCTTTTTAAAAAAAAAGCTTACAGTATGGGAATTTATATTTAAAATAAAAATAGAATTTAAAAAAAAATCCAAGATACTGACAAAATTTACACTCTAAACCTGAGTTGTATGGATGCCCTTTTTATGTGCTTTTGTCTATATTTTTTGCATTGAGAAACTGTCTCCATCTTCTTTTTTATTATGTTTTCAATCCTTGTTATAGGATGAGCCACTCAGAGTCAGTTTTGAGTTGGCAATGTCTTAACTGAATAAACTAGCTAAATGAATATTGGGAAAAATGGTGTTCAAAACTCTGCTTATTGGGAAAGGTTGTGAATAAGAAATAGATGCAATTTGCTTGTGTAAATTTTTTTCCTTCTTTTCTGCTGGGAAAAAAAAAGCATTGTTCTTACATGCTCAATAAAATGGATTGGAGTCTTACAATTGGTGGATTTATATCTCCCTGTATACCCCTAGGAAGCAAAAGGTATGGCTTTGTTTCATAATCATTTCCATTTTCAAAACACCTGATTAATTACAAACTGGAAAGAATTCTGTTCACATAAAGGGCAAATTAAAAAAAAACACTTCAAACTCAGCTGTACCAGGAGAAAAACTAGACATTTCTCTGGCATTTTTGGATGGCCACACACTAAGCCAAAAAAAAAAAAAAAAAAAAAAATTCCTCCACCCTTTTTCCAGAAATATGCCTCACAGGAAGAAACATTTTCTAGTGGAACACTAGACTTACCAGCTGGAGTGCAAAACCAACAATTTACCAATGACTCTTTTCGGTCTTGGAAAAGTATCCAGAGCATATTGCAAATCAAAAGAAGTTTTGCCCAGAAGGCATTGCATGAAATGCCTTCTGTTGTATTTTTAACCCAATTCCATAACAACCATTTCTCTTGGGAGGGGTTAGAAGGGAATTCTCACCCTATTAAAGTCACCATTTCCACATTTGAATCTCGGACCAGGTTCCTTTCTTCTCCTCCCTGAGGACTTTTCAATAGAAAAGTTTGAGCTATTTCGCACATATGTGTGAAATATTCACACATAACAATCCATGTGTTATTGTTTTTAATCTATTTTATTGTAAGCCGCCCAGAACCATTGAGTGGCTACATAAATCAAATCGAATTAGTGAATGAATCCACCCAAATAGAAGCATTGTTTTAGTCATTCCCTACTTTTCTTGACATAAAGACAAGAAGGCCCATCTGGTTTAATCCATTTATAAAGAAACTGTCTTTCTTGTTTTCACTTTAAAAGCTAGCAGAACATAGTTAAACATTCGTTCTGCCTAGAGTTTGGGTGGAAATTGGCTTGTCTAGACCCCAAAATTTAAAGACTTGAACCTTGTTAGTGTTTACATATGTAGCATTTATTTTAAAAATATTTAATATGGTGAGAGTATTTTGGGGGATCCAATGTCAGGATGGCAGTTGCAAGCATACTTATAAAGCCCATGCCTTGTTTTTATTTACATTGTCACCTCTCTCTCTCTCTCTCTCTCTCTCTTTTTTTTACCTTTTCACCTTTCAAGGGCTATCCTTGTTTTTGTAGGTAGCAACAAATAGCCAAAAAGCTTTATACAGAGAATCTACTGCCGGTACATTATAAAAAGATCTTATGGGCAGAAAAACCATCCATGGCTTTGGTGGTATCTACTTTTGTTGCAATGAAGACGAGATGAAAATTATCAACTGGCAAAACTCTAATTGTGCCTGGGTAAAAGAAAAGGAACATGAGGTACATGAAAAGAATATATTTCTCCTACTGGAAGACTTACTCCTGGGCAACTCCAGAAGGCCAACCAAATTCTGCTCTACTGCCATTACTTTTTGGAAGCTTCTGGTATTGAATTTAGCCTGCGTATATATTGTGCATCTTATGAAACTGTATCACCTTATGTAGTGTACACTTTAAGGGGTTTAATATATCTATATCTATAAAAAATATTTGCTGATAAATAAATGAAGGGAGACTAGTATAGATCTATTTCAAGCTATTTAGCGATCATCAGCTAGCCATACCCTTACTGGGATTTGAACTTGGGCTATTTTACATGTTAGGCAGTTATAATAACCTCTAAGCTACAAGCTCTCCTCCCTTATCAGCTGAGCCAGGGGAATGATTAGATGTTTTGTCAAGGCACCTGGTATGCCCCAAATATGGGAGGGCTGGCTGTCAACTGACAGGTGAGATGGATGAAGTAAAATGGGATGAATAAACAAACAAACAAACTTCATTATGCTGGAAGGGGAAGTGATGGAGGGGTTGCTTGCATCAAAGATATACTCTTGACTTTGTATTAATAAATTTGTTAATATGGTTTGAGAAGAAAAAAGAGATCTACAGATACACTCCCCTGACTTGTAATATTGGATTAATGATACATGTATATTTTCATCTAATAAATTGACTGTCATCATCATCATTCAAAGACTGAGCAGTATTGCCTTCAGGTAAACAGGTTTTAAGGTTCTGTTTAAAAGTGGAGTTGTGTTCAATAGATCTGGTTATATTTTATGTATTATAAACATATTATATGATATGTTTTTTTTTTTCTGTTTCCTTTGTGTGTATTTTTTCCTTTTCTTTCAAGTAGATAAAAGCTATGGTGATTTTTGTATTGGAGCAGGGCAATCATCTACAACTCTTTTAATTTTGTTCTGTCCACTGACTTTCTAAAACATGCTCTTTATTGAGACTACTCAGTTGCTGACTGGGCAAAAGTTTTCATGAGCTTCTGACTCAGAGAGCTACAAAGGTAGCAGGTGATTCTCAAAGCTGGTCAACCTTTTTGGCATTGAGTGCCCAAATCAGAATATCCATGTTTGTGCAGAGCCCTGGAAACATGAAGAGCAGCTGGCCAATGTGAATGCGACCACTGGCCATCTTGTCTTCAGGTTTCCAGTATGTGCATGCATGCCAGCCAGCTGGTCTTCGTATGTGCCGGAGGTCTTTAGGTTTCTGGGGCTCTGGCATGCAAGAAGATCAGCTGGCCGCCGTGCATGCATGTGCGAGAAACCAGAAGAACAGCTGGCGATGGTGCACATGCCGACAGAGAGGGCTCTGCATGCCACCTCTGGCACGTCTCATGGCCCTAATGGCTGTCTCCCATTTAGAAATGAACAACAGTACTTCTAATACCTCTGCATCCCAGGGGATCTTCTTTTGGATGGAGGGGAAGGAAGATTATATAATCCTCAGGAATAAGGACAGTAACATTTCAGGAGATATTGTAAGAACAGAAAGTTAAACATTAAAAGTCTGATGGTCTTTAAGGAGAGTAAAGTATTCTAGGGTTGGAGGGATGTAATTGAAAAGTTCTACTTTGCCTAATCCTATTAGCCAAAGAATTTCATTGATAATGCAACATTTTTTTGTCTCACAATTCTCCTGAGCAGATCTATATTGAGGGCATGCCAAGGCCTGCAGAAGACTGGGGAATTCTCCTACTGCCTGTTCCGCTGGGATGCCCTCCAGGGTCTTATTAATTAAATATATACCAGAAAGAATATTTTCCTATCTTTATTGGAGCAGTTATTTGGAAATAAATCCCCTCTTTAGCATCTGCATTTGCTATTAAAAGACATTTTTATTGTAGATTTCTCAATTTTTGTGCTGTGCATACTCATACAAAAATTAAAAGAAAGAAAAAGTCTGTTCCCGGATGTTTGCCTCACACTAGAATAAAAACTAAGAAAAGTACAAAGTAATAAATTGTGCTATTTCAAAAACAAGCCCAAGAAAATACTACCTCGCTCCAGCAGCTTATATAAACCAATCAGCAATGTGGCTGAGATGAGAGGACAAAGAACTGCATACCTTTTGGACTGGCCAGTAATATAACATCAGCAAAACAATCCCAAAACATTACATTGGGTGTGTACCTCAACCCACAATGTGACAAAATAAACAAAGAACAAAATCAACAAACTAAAAATCACATCTGCAATCTTGCTTTTTCTTGGAAAGATGGGACAGAAGCCCATATTGTAGGAATTAAATTAAAATTGTTCTGAGAAAGCAATTCAAAAAGAGTTCAGAAAGAAAAAGGTACTTCTCATAAAGACATGTAAAATGATAATAATCTTTCAGTATGGACTTTTAAATATTCATCCTAGGCTTCTAGATCACTTTAGATGAGCTTTCTCTAGTTTGAGGTTGTCCAGCTGTTTTGAGAATACAACTTCCAGAATTTCCAAATTGGGGAACACTATCTGATGTGGTTCCCATCTTCAAAAAAGGAAAAAAGATAGATCCAGGAAACTACAGACCCATCAGCCTGACCTCAATACCAGGAAAGATTCTGGAAAAAATAATCAAGCAATGAATTAGCAAACACCTAGAAGCAAACAAAATAATAGCTAAAAGCCAACATGGGTTTGTCAAAAACAGATTATACCAGACTAATCTTATTGCATTCTTTGATAATATCACAAAATTAGTGGACCGAGGAATGCCATTGATATAGTTTACTTGAACTTCAGTAAGGCATTTGATAGACCATACCCTACTACTAGATAAAGTAGAAGAATGTGGGTTAAACAGCATCACCACCAGAGGGATTCGTAACTGGCTGTCCAACCACACTCAATGTGTAGCCCTCAATGGAACTGCACCTACATGGAAGGAAGTATGCAGTGGAGTACCCCAAGGCTCTGTTTTAGGCCCAGTACTCTTTAACATCTTCATCAATGACTTGGATGAGGGAATAAATGGGGAACTCATCAAATTTGCAGATGATACCAAGCTGGCAGGAATAGCCAACACTCTAGAAGATAGGCTTAAGATACAGAAGTTGACAAACTTGAACATTGGGCACTATCTAATAAAATGAAATTCAATGATGAAAAGAGTAAGGTTCTACATTTAGGCAACAAAAACGAAATGCACAGGTACAGTATAGGTGGTTGCTCAATAGTAGTAACTGTGAAAGGAATCTTGGAGTCCTAGTGGACAATAATTTAGATATGAGCCAGCAGTGTGCAGCAGCTGCCAAAAAAGCCAACACAGCTCTAGGCTGCATGAATAGAGGGATAGAATCAAGATCACATGAAGTGTTAATACCACTTTATAATGCCTTGATAAGGCCACACTTGGAATACTGCATTCAGTTTTGGTCGCCACGATGTAGAAAAGATGTGGAGACTCTAGAAAGAGTGCAGAGAAGAGCAACAAAGATGATTAGGGCACTGGAGACTAAAACATATGAAGAACAGTTGCAGGAACTGGGTATGTCTAATTTAATAAAAAGAAGGACCAGGGGAGACATGATAGCAGTGTTCCAATCTCTCGGGGGTTGCCACAAAGAAGAGGGAGTCAAACTATCCTCCAAAGCACCTGAGGGTAGAACAAGAAGCAATGGGTGGAAACTAATCAAAGAGAGAAGCAACTTAGAACTGAGGAGAAATTTCCTGACAGTTAGAACAATTAATCAGTGGAACAGCTTGCCTCCAGAAGTTGTGAATGCCCCAATACTGTAAGTCTTTAAGAAGATGTTGGATAGTCATTTATCTGAAACGGTATAGGGCTTCCTGCCTAGGCAGAGGGTTGGACTAGAAGACAATACAATACTATTGTATTGTATTGTATTATCTTAGAGAAGAAGAAAAATATATAACTCCTCTCAAACCAAAAGAAATCCCATGCACAAAACCTAACTACAATCTAGAAAGTTCTCAATCCAGCATCTAAATCTTAAAATGTAGGAACAATGATTGGACTTCTCTCCTCAGAGGAATTGGAAGCACCAGAATGCACTTTAAGCTTGTAAAGTCTAAATGGAAAGAAATACCTGTATATTAATGCAGGTTATTAGGTTGTATTTGAATAAACAGGACATTTAAAATAGATTCTCTTCATTGTGACCATATATACATTGGGCATTGAAAGTAAGGCAATACTGTACTTCCTCTTCCTGTAGGGTTATTTTTTATGTCTTCCTTGAGATGCACTGTTAAGATATTTTATAAGAAAACATGTACATTATCACTGAGTTATATCTCTTTTTGGCCCTGAAACACCAATTTAGGGGTGGGTTCTGGCAGAGACTACTGCAGGTTTGCTCAGGCACGTGCTGCACGCACGCATACGCAATATACCTAAAATTGCTCTGTGCATGCGCAGAAGCAAAAAACAAGGTGACAGCACCAATGGTACCACCAGGAGAATTGGTTTGGCGGTGTGGCAGGCCTTTGGGTTGGGGTAACTGGGGGGGGGGGGGCTTTGGGTAAATGTTTGATGTGTACAGGTTCATGCTTTTTTGCTTCAGATCTTGCTTCACTTTCATTGTTTTCATTTCATGTCCAGTAAAAGTACCTTTTCTCTAATTATTTGGAATTGGGGTTGTTCTTTCTTGGATTTTGAATGAGGCATGCCTGACACCCTTGCTGTAAAATAGACCTAATGTTGAATCATGTTATGATCTTGGTTTTTTCCTCATTAAATAGAAGACTGAGCAATCAATGTTTTTTTCTCTATTACAGAAATCAAATGATGAGGGGAATGATTCATTCATTCTCCTCTTGCCTGCTGTGGAAGCGTACATGGGCATGTGCTGCCAGAAAAAGGGAATGTTGTAAATTATCTTCTTGAACTTCACACGCTTCAAGTATCTTAGTGTTTTTCTTGCCATGTTGAGGCAGGCTTTCAGAGAAACTGACTACAAGTTATCAAAAACACATAGCAATTAAGACCTAAAAGGCATTTAGCCTGAACACACCATAGTTAAAATTATTTTAATAATTTGGCACAGAGTCAGTAGATATCTATTTGGCCCAGGCTATAAGCTCAAAAAAGTGTCAAATTTTTAAATTTAAATCAATTAAAATTGTCTCTTACTTATGGGAAATTGTTATTATTTTCATTCCGCCTCAGTCTGTAATTTTAAATTATTTTATTCGGTTTTATTGGTCAAGTTTTAATTTTTATAAATTTGTACAGAGGACTATTTAATTCAATTTTAGTTTATATGTATTGTTATGGTTTTGATAATTTTAACTCTACCTGTACACCGCCCCGAGTCCCTTTGGGGAGAGGGGGCGGTCTAGAAATCTAATTAAATAAATAATAAATAATAATAAATAAATAAGTTGGTTGCTATGACAAAATATATGTTTTACCAGGAACCTAAAATGTATATCTTTCTAGATCACTGGGAGGTCGTAAATGAGAATTGTAATGGAATTTGCACACACAAGCTAAGTACTATGGTTCAGGGGTGGGTTTCTGCAGGCTCGCACCTACTCGCGAGAACCGGTTGGTGAAATTTAGAGAACCGGTGAGAGGGGGTTCCACCGGCGTACCTGGAAGTAAATCTGGCCCACCGCTGCCAGTGACCCAACGGAAGGGAAAGGAAAGGAAGGAAAAAAGGAAGGAAGGAAGGAAAGAAGAAAGAAAGAAAGAAAGAAAGAAAGAAAGAAAGAAAGAAAGAAAGAAAGAAAGAAAGAATGAATGAATGAATGAATTTATCATCACAATTGAGTCCAAAATTTTGGTTGCTAAGCAAGAGCGTTGTTAAATGAGTTTCACCACATTTTAAAAGGTGGCCACTCCCACCTGTCACATGACTGCCAAGCCACGCCCACAAAATAGGCCACACCTACAGAGTAGGTTCTAAAAAATTTGAAACCCACCCCTGCTATGGTTGCACACTGATTTGTATCCTCTATCAACTCCTGAGCACAGCCTGCTTGGTAGACCCTTTCAGCATCTACTTGCTTCCAGTGTAAGTGTTTCTCACCATTACCTTCTTCAGCAGGACAAAAGTGACAACCCTCCCTCCCCTGTTTTCCTTCCTTTCATGTAACTTAACCAAGCAGGGAGATGCACACTATAATCAAAATTATTTCAGAATGAGAGAGCTGATTTCAGTAAGAATGTTATGCTGTATTATAAGCATCAAGGCTCAGGTACTAAGCCAGAGAGGAAGCCAAAAAAAAGGGGGTGGGTGGGAATTGACATCTGCAGGGTTTATTTTAATGGTTGTTCCCCTAGCCAGTAACATA
Organism: Rhabdophis nuchalis; assembly: GCA_039707465.1. Classification (NCBI taxonomy): domain Eukaryota; kingdom Metazoa; phylum Chordata; class Lepidosauria; order Squamata; family Natricidae; genus Rhabdophis; species Rhabdophis nuchalis. The sequence continues at coordinate 57,792,735 of CM077643.1, read as the reverse complement.
CAGAGAGAAGTCATGTAGAAAAAAAATTAACACACATAGTTAAAAAAATTAACTATGACAATACAATTCATTTTTTTAATAAAACAAAACTCAATACTCTAATTCATACCTAATTTCCATTAGTTGCAAACGGTATTTATTTATCATTTATTTATTTATTTATAAACAGCCAATGGGTAAAAGACACCTTGCTTATCTCTGCATAAAAAAGACAACACAAGGAAGACAAAATAAAGTTAGTTCTTCCTCCTTTCAAAGGTCACTTGAAAGAAGAGAGCCTTCTCACTCCTGATTGGTCACTCAAATTTTTTTTTTGGGAGGGAGGAGCCTGCGTCGCGTCGGCACAACATGGGGTCTCGGCGCTCTGAGACCTCCATTAACACTTTGGCCACCCTTTGGTCCATTTGGACCTAAACCATCCTGGAGGGATGGCGATGAGGAAGACAAAGCCTTGCTGGTCACAAGGGTACCGCAAAAACCCTATTTGACCCAAGGGAAGAGCTTCTGAAAGGGGGCAAACAGGCAGCCCCTGGGCTGACAAAGACGGGGCAGCTCCAGAAGGAAGGAAGCTGAAAGGGAAAGTGTAAGACCGGGAAGGTATTTTTCTCTCTCTTTTTTTGAAACATTTTGCCTAAAGAAACTTTTTTTTTGGTAAAACTAAAGTTTCTAAACAAGAAATAAGTGGCGGAATTAATCTAATATGTTTTGAACTGAGAGGGTTTTTTTTTCCTTTCCTATTTTTCTGTAATTGTGGATTGAAGCATCAGTATCAAGATTTTTTTTTCCTCTGAAAGTGACTGAACTATTTCTTCTTTTATTTTCTGTTACTTACATTTTTGAATCTTGGATTATTTCTATAATTCCTCCTATGACCTATCACTTACTTTTAAAACCCAACAAGAACTATACTTTTTACCTTTCTTAACAATAAAGAAGAAAGATATATTAAAAAGTGAAAAGCTGCAACACTGCCACTGGGAAGTCAGAGGCTGGTATTTATGAAACAATCTATTTTTTCTCACTTGGAGATTGTTGATTAGTTGGATGAAGGCTGTGAAAATTGTTTATTGAAACTCACAGAGACTCAAGGGCATGAATTGTTTTCAACAGGTGCTCTTTGATAATTGATAGAAATACTTTCCTTTGGAGAACACAACAGGAACTGTATTTCAAAGTAATCCAATGAAAAGATAAAATAGGCCTGAGACCAGGGTGGCAGTGAGAATCAAGTTTCATCATTTTTGTGACTTGTCAACATGGTTTCATATCCAAAAGAGGATACTTTAGAAAATCAGAAGGCTTTGGCTGGAATCTTAAATCTTTTGGAACAATATGGAAGAAGAATTGATAAAAAATTGGATAAACTTTTATCTATTACACCAAGGTATGAGCAGTTTGAGGCTCCAAAAACCAAAGAGAAAGAAGAAAACATTGGAGATAAAGAGACACTCATTCTAGTTGAAGATAAAGATACGATAATAGAGAATCTTATTAATGGATTAAATGTGGGAGAAGATAAAAAGAAGGAAATAAAATAAAAAAGGAGGGGGACTAGAAACAACATAAATTGATTTTTATGCAGAAAACGTTTCCAGGGTGAAATACCAGGGGAGACTTTTTGGAATAGACAATGAATGCCATTATGTGGCTATGTTTAAGTGAGACTTGTCTGAAGAAGAAGATAGACTAAATATGGAATGTTAGAGGAGAATTTTGATATAATGATATTAAGATATACAATGAACTTTTTGACTTAAAATCTATAAATTGAGATTACTTATGAGCAATGATGGTTTTAGAAATGCACAAGAGTTATGTATAACCAATCGACATGCTTTCCACAGGATACAATGTAGAATGATGGTTTTTCCTTTTTGTATTTTTGTTTTATTTATATAAATAAAAATGTAAAATAGTTTGTACGAATCCACTAATCTCAAAAACTACTGGGCCGATTTACAACAAACTTTCACACAATGTAGACAAGGACTTCCAATAATAGAATAGCTAATCATTTTGTGCCTAGCATGCGTGTGTTGTGTACAAATTACACACACAAAAATGTACCCACTGAAATGTGTGTTAACATCCCTGTAGCCACGCCCATCAAACTGCTTTTCAACTGTCAGTGTTGGAAGAGGCCTCATACGGCGGCCTCTTGGGGCCAAAAAGGCACAGAGGATAGCAAACTCCCAGGTGGCCCATAGAGGGGGGGGGGAATTCTGCTCAGGACTGTTCTCTGAAGTAAAAAAATGGAGGCAGGCAGCTGCTTTAAACTGTTTAATACAAACTGAACCAAACTGTAACAAAGAATCACCCATCTGACAGCAAATACAGTTTAATGAAAAGAAGGACTAGGGAAGACATGATAGCAGTCTTCCAATATCTCAGGGGTTGCCACAAAGAAGAGGGAGTCAAGCTATTCACCAAGGCACCTGAGGGCAGAACAAGAAGCAATGGGTGGAAACTAATCAAGGAGAGAAGCAACCTAGAACTGAGGGCAAATTTCCTGGCAGTGAGAACTATTAACCAGTGGAACATCTTGCCACCAGAAGTTATGGATGCCCCAACACTGAAGAGAGAAGAGACTGGAAAACCATTTGTCTGAAACGGCATAGGGTCTCCTGCTTGAGCAGCGGGGTTGGACTAGATGACCTCCAAGGTCCCTTCCAACTCTGCTATTGTATTATTGTATTACAGTAGGTAGGTAGATAGGGGAATAGAGAGACAGGGAGAAATACAGTTTAATAAAAGAGGGACTAGGGGAGACAGGATAGCAGCCTTCCAATATCTCAGGGATTGCCACAAAGAAGAGGGAATCAAGCTATTCTCCAAGGCACCTGGGGGCAGGACAAGAAGCAATGGGTGGAAACTAATCAAGGAGAGAAGCAACTTAGAACTGAGGAGAAATTTCCTGACAGTTAGAACAATTAATCAGTGGAACAACTTGCCTCCAGAAGTTGTGAATGCCCCAACACTGGAAGTCTTCAAGAAGATATTGGATAGCCATTAGTCTGAAATGGTATAGGGCAGTGATGGCTAACCTTTTTTGCCTCACGTGCCAATAGCAGGGGGAGTGCAGGGGCAATGTGCGCAGGTGTGCCACATCCATAATGCTATGTGCATGACCCCCTGCATTTGGCATGCTTTTTACGTCATCCCCAGGCTCCAGATGGTTTATAGGAGCCTGGGGAGGGTGAAAACAGCCTTCCCCCACCTCCAGAGGGCAAAAAAAAGCCTCAAAAGAAGGCCTAAATCAGCTGGCCAGGGCACACATACAAACTGAGGCTGACAGGGCAATGCCTCGAATGGCCTAAGAAATGGTTCCGTGTGCCACCTGTGGCACCCGTGCCATAGGTTTGCAATCATGGGTATAGGGCTTCCTGCCTAGCAGGGAATTGGACTAGATGACCCCCAAGGGATAGATAGAGAGGCAGAAATAAGGTAGGTAGGTATGTAGGTAGGTAGGTAGGTAGGTGGATAGATAGATAGATAGATAGATAGATAGATAGATAGATAGATAGATAGATAGATAGATAGATAGATAGATAGATAGATAGATACAAAGAAAGAAAGAAAGAAAGAAAGAAAGAAAGAAAGAAAGAAAGAAAGAAAGAAAGAAAGAAAGAAAGAAAGACAGTAGGTAGGTAGGTAGGTAGATAGGTAGAGGGAGAAAGGAAGAAATATAGTAGGTAGGTAGGTAGGTAGGTACATAGGTAGGGGGATGGATAGATAGATAGGGAGAAATACAGTAGATAGGTAGGTAGAGGGATAGACAGAGAGGGAGAAATACAGTAGGGAGGCAGGTAGGTGGATTGGGGGATAGATAGAGAGGGAGAAATACAGTAGGTAGGTGGAGGGAGAAAGCAAGAAATACACTAGGTAGGTAAGTAGAGGGATAGACAGAGAGGGAGAAATACGATAGGTAGGTAGGTAGGTGTATAGATAGCGAGAAATACGGTAGGTAGGTAGAGGGATAGAGGGGGGGGGAAATACAGTAGGTAGGTAGGTAGATAGAGGGGAAAAGAAAGAAATACAGTAGGTAGGTAGGTAGAGGGATAGACAGAGAGGGAGAAATACAGTAGGTAGGTAGGTAGGTAGAGGGATAGAGGGGGGGAAATACAGTAGGTAGGTAGGTTGGGGCTTATATGGTGGTTGGGTGTATGTGTGCAGGTGTAGATCTACACACAGATTGGTTGGCCATTTAACCAGACTGGGCCACAGCAACGCGTGGCCGGGTATAGCTAGTTAAAAAAATAAAAAAATATTTAATATAAAAAAGAAATTTTATTTTCAAAAATTCTTTGATGATCTCTATCAGTGGTGGGTTCCGGAACCCATTGTAACTGGTATGGTGCAACGGTGCTAGGCATCCACCACATGCACATGCGCATGTGTACTTACCGCCTGTGACGCTCCTGCTGCTCGGAGCATCTTGCAGGCACTGTATGCTCTGTGTGCGTGCGCAGAAGCCCCGATGGGCTCAACTACAGGTAAGGAGGGTGGGCAGGTGGGTGGGCCCTCCAGAGCACCATACCAGAACAGTACCAGGTGCTCCCAGCAGGCACCGGTACACCCGTACCGGGGTGTACCAGTCGTATCCCACTATTGGTCTCTATCCACTATTTAGGGACATGGTGGCTCAGTGGCTAAGACACTGAACTTGTTGATCAGAAAGGTCGGCAGTTTGGCAGTTCAAATCCTTAGCACTGCATAACGAAGTGAGGTCCTGTTACTTGTCGCAGCTTCTGCCAATCTAGCAGGTCAAAAGCATGTAAAAATGCAAGTCGAAAAATAGGAACAACCTTTGCTGGGAATGTAACAGTGTTCTCTATGCCTTCGGCATCTAGTCATGCTGGCCTCATGACCACAGAGACGTCTTGGACAGCGGTGGCTCTTCAGCTTTGAAACAGAGATGAGCACCACCCCCTAGAGTCAGGAATGACTAGAACATATGTGCGAAGGGAACCTTTACATTTACATTATCTACTATCCAGTTTGACATGTTATGTTTGACAGACAAATTAAGTTTAGATTGTTCTGTTTTGTCGGAAACTCTTGGAAGCAGATATTTTCTCTTTCATCATAACGGTACACATGGGTTTGTTGTTGTTGTTGTTGTTGTTGATGTTGTTTGAAGGACAAGATTACAAAGCTTCCCAGTTTGAGGCTCTTGGAACAGATAAGGAGTCATCTTGCTCCCTGATCTAAAAATAAATTCTGTCCTTGGGTAATAGAGTTGCCCTCTTGAAATTACTTAGAGTGAACCCATTTGTTCATAAATGAACATTGGGAAAGAGTTTGCAGACTCACAGAGGAAGAATTTATGTTTTTGTTTTATTAAGTGTCATTTGACATGATAGGATATGTTACAGAAATGGTAAGAGAATGGAGAACAGTATTTGGCCTAGGACCAAATGCTAAAAATACAGGCAGTCCCCAGGTTATACAAGGGTTTTCTTCCAGGAACCATTACATAAGCCAATTTATGTGTAAATTGGATTGTACACCACACTCACATTGAAAATAGCAGGAATCATGTTGTGTTCCTTTGCATAACAGCAGAATTCCGTAACTTGGACTTTCTAACCAAATTCTACAGCCCTGTTCCTTCTGCCTATAAGAAGAGACAAGAGCAGATAATGTGGGAATATTTCAAGGAAGAAGGGTAGGTATGTGTTTCCACTCCTTTTGTTTCAGGGAGCTGCAATGTAGCCAAGAAAGTCTAAGTGACTGGGAGTGGGATCTCTAAATTGGGACACATTGGTGCTTCCTATAATGTAGTATTTTTGGCCTGCTTAAGAAAGAAATTGAATTAAAATCTGTTTAAGGTCTTTACAGGGAAAGAAAGAAATGCAGGGATCTGGCTAGCCTAGTGGTTATAGCAATAGTTGTGGCAAGAAGAAACATTCATATGAGCGCATAAATATGGTTCTAATTTTGCTGAATATGAATTTAGTTATTCAGGAAAAGAAGTTTCTTTCCAGCCTTGAATCTTCATTTCAATCACCATATCTTACATGTTATGGCTGGTAGATAATGATGGAACCCAAAATGCTCAGGATGTAGAAGTGAAGGAGAACATTGAAATCCAATTTATATGATAAATCAACTGATTTGTTCAGCATGAGGAAACAAAGCAAGTATCTATTTGACTACTTTCTGGTGAAATGCAGTAATCCAAGTAACCCAAAATGGGCAAAACAAATGCACACAAGTGCAGATTATTATACAAGCTTATTTTAATGTGGTTGCTGTGTAGCACAATGGAACCAGCATAGATAATCTTTAGAACGTAACAAGTTATCTAGGTAAACCTGTCCAAAATGTTGGGCAAAAATCATATAAAGAGTAACAGGCTATTAACTCCTTCCAAATGTGTCACTATATATTCACACTTTATATAATTAGTGTCAAATATTAAGTGCCCCTCTTTTAAAATAGGTTTATATATGTATGTATGCATGCATGCCTTCATGTATATATTTATATATTTGTTTAAAGTAATTTATAAGGCCACACAATTCTCTGGTTGATATACATAAAAAAATAACTAAAAACAAACAAATAGAACTAACATTCAAAAGCATTAATAGATAAACAGGGAATCACATTCCCTCTCCATAGAACAAATTTTACTTGTGCCCCCAAAGCCAAAGGAAAAACTCCTAGTTTCTACTGGCTTTCTGAAGGCTTACAGGATCAGTGTCAGCCTACGCTTTATTGTTTGCTTCGGCTGCCATAGAAATGGGGAGGGAGGGGGCTATGTGGCTTGGGGTATTAAATGTACAGGAGGTGTTTGGAGCCAGGAGCTGATATGGACAGTGGGCCAAGGTCAACCGTCCTACATACCATTCTGATGATGCTTTTGAAGATGCAACTCACATGACATCGAAGAGGTTTTTGCATTGGACAGTAGCTTGGGGGGTTATAGGGGAAAGGGGATGGACAATGCTTGATATGTATACTTTCATGCGGAAATATCTCAGACCTTGCTTGAACTTCACTGCATTCTTTTCGTAACCAGTAAAAGTATTCCCAAAACTTCCAAAATGGATTTGAGTGGATTCTTTCTTGGCTATCAATAGAGGCAGACCAGACATAAAGCAAGGTCTCCACTTCGCACTCATCTCTGAGCTAACACCTTCAGCAGGGAGTGCAATAAAACCATAAAACTTCAAAGAAATGTCTTACCCCACCAGTGGTCATGAGGAGGACATGGGAGCAGCGGCAACATCAGGTACCCTGAAGACAGAACAGGAAAAAGAAAGGTCAGTAGTGGAAAGCCTGGCTGAAATGGGGGAGAAAACCGAAGAGAGATCGGTTCGTCCACGCTGGTCCGTGGGAGTGGGGCTAATGGGCGGATTCGAAGAGGTTCCATCTGGAGTCACAACTACCAGATGTAGACATCCCCAAACCCCCCTCCCCCGGTCTGAGGAGATTGAGGAGGAAGATCTCTTGATGGAGCAAGCCAGGGAGCTGGTCCGCCAAGCAAAAGAAAAGCGACGGGCTAGAGAGAGCAGAGAAGGGAGGGGACCTGAATCCTGGGAACCAGAGATGAGGAGGGGGGAGGAAGAAACCCACCAAAGAGGAGCCCCCGGGACAACTGCCAGTACTGGCCAAGGTGAGGGGGCCCAACCAGTGGCAGCGGCAGCTAGAGCCAATATAAGAGGAGATGTGATGCCCATCGAACGCAGAATGGCTAATGTCCCCCCCCCAGGGATGAAATTTGGGGGGGGGAGCCTAAGAATCTGGGATTTTTCTTGCTGCAAGTGAGGAATTTTGTAAGGCAATTTGACTAAGACCTCCCTAATGATGAGGCCAAGATTAGAATCATATCCCTAGCTCTCGAGTGGAAAGCTGCCGACTGGATAGTTTCTTTGTACAGTAGGGGACTCTCCCCTACTGAGATATTTCGAGAGATTTATGGTGGCATTAAGGAGACGTTTTGAAGACCCCCTTCTTGAAAGAAAAGCCAGATTGGAAATGAGAGCCCTTCATCAAGGGTCTAATCCAGTGCAAGATTACACACAAAGATTCCGTGAATTGGCGATTTACATGAGAGGGTGGTCTGAAGAGGCCCTGGTCGACAGTTACAAAGAGGGCCTAACTCAGGAGATATTTCAGGGGTGTGTGAATAGACGAAGCCCCCACACCCTCCAGGACTGGTATGAATTAGCTGCGGACGTCGAGATTGACCTAGCTAGTAATAAAAGCCTTGAAGAAATTGAAAGGGAAAAGAAAACCTCCCCCCCACCACGCATAGATGTCCCAAGGAGAGGAGGAAGGGAAGGAGTTGCTGGAAAAGCCCACACTACTGCATGTTTCCGCTGTGGGAAGGAGGGGCACTGGACTGCAAATTGCCAAATGAAACAAAAACCCCGACCCCAGGCATCTTCTGGGAGAAAGAGAATTGCCAAAGGCCCGGGGCTACGCAGTTATCTGGCCATGAGTGGAGTGGAACCATTGGATCTCAGCACCTCTGGACGAAGGGAGGAGGTAGAGCCTGGTGACTGGGAAAAGGAAACTGAAACCGACAACAATGACGATAAACATTGGGTGAGTTCACAATCGGGCCCCATGACCATTCCTACTGAGCTTAGAGTGCCATCTACTGGCAATCAGTGTAAAGTGTACTAGCCCTTTTGGATTCAGGTTGCACATGTTGCATTATTAGCTCCAGCATAGTAGAACAATTGGGACTGAAGCTAAAAACTTTGAAAGTACCCATCGCGTTTTTTGTCAATTAGACGGAACCATAGCAGAGGGGGTCCCTGCCCAATTTGTCACCGAACCTATTGATATGTGGATAGGCAGCCACCAGGAAACTTTAAATTTTATTGTTGCTCTGGCAATGGATAACCCAATTATTTTGGGATTACCCTGGTTGCGGAAGTGGAACCCAAAAATTAACCCAAAAAAATTAAGGGATGGATATGCATACGCTCAGCCACACCCCCAAATAGCGACGGACATATTCCGATGACCACACCTTCACAACAATCCACTGAACCAGGGTTGGGAGCAACCATTTCAGAGAAAATTGAAGGGGAGGAAAAAATTCCAAAGGTATACTGGGATTTAAAAGATGTTTTCAGTGAGAAGTCTTCTGACAAATTACCACCCCACCATACAACGGACTGTACCATTGATTTCCTCCCGGGGGTGCAACTGCCAAAACCCCGCATTTACTCCATGACGCCCCAGGAGATGGTTGAACTTCGAAAATTCATCGACAAAAATCTGGCTAGAGGTTTTATTGAGCCAGCTAAGCCTCATGTGGCAGCCCCTGTTATGTTCAGAGAAAAAAAAGATTGTGACCTTCGCTTGGTCGTAGACTACAGGAATCTTAATACGATTTGCGCCGATAATGTTTACCCCCTTCCCCTCATGAAAGACATGTTGGCAAACCTAGCAAGGGGGAGAATCTTTACGAAATTAGACCTCAGGGAAGCATATTATAGAGTCAGAATCAAGGAGTAGGACGGATGGAAGACTGCTCTTAATTGCCCTTTAGGGTGTTTCCAGTTTAATGTGTTACCGTTTGGCCTACAGGGGGCGCCAGCGGTTTTCATTCAATTGATAAACAAGGTTTTGCATCAACACCTGTACAAGGGCATGATCGTCTATCTCGACAACATCCTTATTTACACGGAAACACGTGAAGAACATATAAAACTAGTCCATTCAGTTCTGAAAAAATTGCGAGCTGCTGAGCTCAATGCTAAACTCTCAAAGTGTGAGTTCCATCAGGACAAAATTGACTATCTCGGGTACCGCATTTCCGGGGAGGGCATTGAGATGGACCCTGCGAAGGTCCGAGGTGTGACTGAGTGGGCCCCTCCCCGCACCCACAAACAGTTGCAAAGTTTCTTGGGGTTTGCAAATTTTTATCGCCAATTTATCCCCTCTTTCGCTAGCATTGCCTTGCCTATTACAAATATTTTGAAAACTAAGGGTGATAGCAAACCACGACTGGGTAAGCCTTTGAACTGGACTATGGAATGCCAAGCTGCCTTCGAGAAACTAAAACGTCTTTTTGTGGCTGAACCTGTGCTGAAACACCCTGACATACAGGCACCTTTTATTGTTCAAGCTGACGCTAGCGATGTAGCAGTTGGAGCGGTTTTGCTACAATACAATGTTGATGGAAAGTTGCAACCATGTGCGTACACGTCTCGTAAACTCTCTGACACCAAAAGAAGATGGGCCATATGGTAGAAAGAGGCGTTTGCTTTCCGTTGGGCGCTTATGAACTGGTGCCACTTCTTGGACAGGTCTGGACAGGTCTGGACAGATCTGGACAGATCTGGACAGATCTGGACAGATCTGGACAGATCAGGTCTGGACAGGTCTGGACAGATCACCTGGCGCCACTTCTTGGACAGGTCTGGACAGATCATAAGAACTGGACAGATCATAAGAACTTGAGGTCTGGACAGATCCTAAGAACTTGGAAGCCTTAAAGACGCCCCGCAAACTCTCCGAAACAAGTTCATTGGTCTCAACATTTCAATCGTTTTAACTTTACGCTCAAGTATATTCCGCGGGAAAAGAACTTTATGGCTGATGCTTTATCGTGACTTCCCCAATATAGTAGTTCAAAGTTAACTACTGTGCATCTTATCATTCCTACGCGGAATCTCGCTGCCCCTGTCGTTACCAGAAGCCATGGAGTGGTGAAAACAGAGGTCCCCGGCGACCTCGTTACTAAAATTAAAGAAGCACTTCAATCTGATGATTGGTTTACATCGCATTCCGGTGATTGTACTGGGAGGGATGGCTTGCCATGGGTGGGCTCAAAATTGTATGTTCCAGCAACTCTTAAGCCACTAGTAATTTAAAGAGCCCATGACTCCAGGATGGCGGGACATTTTGGATTTGTCAAAACCCTGCACCTAGTTAAAAGACAGTTTTGGTGGCCATTGCTGAAGAAAGATGTTGAATCCTACATTGCTAGTTGCCCAGTTTGTGTAGTGGCTAAACATTCTCCGGGCAAACCTAAAGGACTCCTCCAAGCTATAGCACACCAGGAGGCACCTTGGAAAGAAATATCGATGGATTTCATTGTCGACCTGCCAAGTAGACTGGGTTACACTGTTATATGGGTGGTTACTGATTTATTCTCTAAACAAGTTCATTTTGTACCCTGTGCTAAGATCCCATCAGCTAAATCATTAGCAAAGATGTTTGTTTCACATATTTATTGGCTACATGGAGTTATAATTTCTGATAGAGGTGTTCAGTTCACTTCTCGTTTTTGGAGAGAATTTCTGAAATTGATTGGCTCCTCCCAGGGGTTAAGCTCCTCCCACCACCCTCAGACTAATGGGGCTTGTGAATGGGCCAATTCTGTGCTAGAACAGTAACTTCGTTGTTTCATAAATTACCAACAAGATGATTGGGCTGAACTCTTGCCTCATGCTGAGGTGGTTTACAATAACTCAGTGCATAGCAGTACTGGAATGACTCCTTTCAAGGTAATTTACGGGCAAGATTTTGTTCCTATTCCTGAACTGCCTCACGAGGCTCCCAACATTTTGTCCCTTTCAGATTGGAGTGCTCGACTTTCAAAATTTTGGCCCATGTCTCAAAAGACTTTGGATGATGCCCATCAGTCTCATAAGAAGTACGCAGATAAAAAAAGAACTCAGCCTCCGCAGTATAAAGTTGGTGATTGTGTTTTTCTCTCTACCAGGTTTCTAGAGAGCCCGCAAAAATCCAAGAAACTCAGTCCTAAATACATCGGCCCTTTCCCAATTATTAAGGTTATTAGTTCCGTCTCGGTAAAGCTGGACTTGCCAAAGAATCTCCGAGTCTTTATCCGATTTTCCATGTGCACCTGTTGAAACCTGAACGTTTATCTCCACTTCGGCCATCACAACCTCCTCCTCCTGCGCCCATTTTGGTTGAGGGGGAACAACATTTTGAAATCAAAGATATCTTGGACTCTAGAAAATAATTGTATTAGGTTATGATAATTCCAGAGAACAGGCACTGCCATGGAAAGCTTGCCTCTAAATTCCCTTCAGAAGTCATTGTTACAAGGCAACAACCTACATTCTGCTCACCTTATTAGAGTTTGAGGGGCAGATGATTTCCGAGCTGGTAAAATATGAGCTTTCTGCAGCTATTGTAATTGCTCAGAAATGAAAAAAAGAGGATTATTATAGTTTGCAGGAGTTCAGGCCTCTCTATAACTCTGTCTGAGTGGCACTCAGGCACCCAAAAAGATACGCTGTTCTTATTACCTGATAAATAGAATCTGAACAGAGGAGAGAAGGACAGCAGTTTCTTATGAGAACATATTGCCTCTGAGGAAATTATAAGATAAAGAAAATATCTTTTCCAGCTGCTGAGTTGGAAAAAGGTTTCAAAAAAGGACTTTATGGAAGGAGAAAGAACTTCGGGGGAAATGTAGGTGTCTTAGTTGCACATTGGATTTATATAATGTTGGCTGTTAAAAATTTGGGGTAAGTTTTAAGAAAGAGAGATGATGGCTGGTACATCTTAAGCAGTACTGCACTGCTGAAAAATTGTTATTTCTAGTACAGCTTGGGCAAGACTCTTGAAGCAATCTTGAGGGTGAGGATTCAAAAATGAAGAAATTGGCGGCCACTGTACAACAGATATCTACCAGATATATGTAGATTCCATGAAAAACTGAAGACAAAAGAATAAATTGACTGCCTGATAAGAAGACGGATAGCTTACGTAGAGAATGCCAGTCAACATGATTACCTCATTTTTACCTCAAACAAGGAAATAAGAACACAAAAGTCAATTTGTATTTAGCTGACACACTAATCTATGCACATGGCAAGGTGACCTTTGTGAGGAGCAGGACAATGTACATGTCAATTAAAAATGGCTTTTTTATTCTAGGTCATTTCCTACATTTATAATCCATCAGACAAGAGGCGAGAACAGAGACTGGAGCATGGCTATCTAATTGTAAATGATTATTGCAGAGAAATAGCCATCCAGAGTTGCCTCAAACTGAGAAATGGGCAGCATATAAATTTAGTAAATTAATAAATAAAATAAAAATTGCTACTTAGAACCAGGGGTGGGATCCTACCAGTTAAACAACTAGTTCCCTTTTTTTAGATTCTCAAAAGACTCTAAATGTTTGCTCATGCATACCATTTGGCTAGCCCTTTTAACCTACAGTTTCCCTAACACAGGGGTCTGCAAAGTTGGCTCTTTTAAGACTAGTGGACTTCAACTCCCAGAATTCCCCAGCCAGCCTGGCTGGCTGGGGAATTCTGGGAGTTGAAATTCACCAGTCTTAAAAGAGCCAACTTTGCAGACCCCTGCCCTAACATAATCAATACAATACAATACAATACAATAGCAGAGTTGGAAGGGACCTTGTAGGTCTTCTAGTCCAACCCCCTGCGTGGGCAAGAACCTTATACCATTTCAGACAAATGGCTATCTAACATCTTTTTAAAGACTTCCAGGGTTGGGGCATTCACAACTTCTGGAGGCAAGCTGTTCCAGAGGTTAATTGTTCTAACTGTCAGGAAATTTCTCCTTAGTTCCAAGTTGCTTCTCTCCTTGATTAGTTTCCACCCATTGCTTCTTGTCCTGCCCCCAGGTGCCTTTGAGAATAGTTTGGCTCCCTCTTCTCTGTGGCACCCTCTGAGATATCGGAACACTGCTATCATGTCTCCCCTGGTCCTTCTCTTCATCAAACTAGACATAACCAGCTCCTGCAACCGTTCTTCATATGTTTTAGTCTCCAGTTCCCTAATCATCTTGGTTGCTCTTCTCTGCACTCTTTCCAGAGTCTCCATGTCTTTTCTACATCGTGGCGACCAAAACTGTATGCAGTATTCCAAGTGTGGCCTTACCAAGGCACTATACAGTGGCATTAACACTTCACGTGATCTAGATTCTATCCCTCTGTTTATGCAGCCTAGAACTGTGTTGCCTTTTTTGGCAGCTGCTGCACACTGCTGGCTCATATTTAAATTGTTGTCCACTAAGATTCCTAGATCCCTCTCACAGTTGCTACTATTGAGCAAGGTACCACCTATACTGTACTTGTGTATTTGGTTTTTCTTGCCTATATGTAGGACCTTACTTTTTTCACAATTGAATTTCATTTCATTAGATAGTGGCCAATGTTCAAGTTTGTCTAGATCCTTCTGTATCCTAAGCCTATCTCCTGGAGTGTTGGCTATTCCTGCCAGCTTGGTGTCGTCTGCAAATTTGATGAGTTCCCCATTTATCCCCTCATCCAAATCGTTGATGAAGATGTTAAAGAGTACTGGCCCTAAAACAGAGCAGTACTGGACCTAAATCAAAACAGGTCAATTCTTCATTCCCTATTATAGCAGCTGTAATCGCTCACTGTTTCCTGCAACATCAGGCAGGTAACTCTAGTCAGCTGTATTCTTTTAATCTATTCATTTGTTTTTTTAGAAATTCAAACTAAGGGCAATAAAACAAAATTAAATAAAGCTTATTGTTTAACGACGTTCTTTCTCTGGCAACTCATCTAAAAGAAAAATCTGAAAGTACCAAATAAATCAAGTGACGATTTCCACAAATACTCCAGTGTTTTATCATTATGATGTTTAATTCATGTTCTATGGATTTGGCTGAGATAATTATCCCTGCCTGGGTTGCTATTTTTCTACTTTTATTGTTGTTTACTTGGGATCTCTTTACAAAAAGACACTAATTCTTGGTAAAAGGCTCCATCTGTTTTAAGCAGTTTCCAAAAATCTTATATCATGATCGGTCCTGTTTTTGCTTTATTTCAGGAGTGCTATCTGTACTTCCTGTGGAATAAGTGGATTGTAATGGTTGCCAGGGCTGGATTTGAGGATAGGTGACCCAGACAATAGCCTGAGGTTCCAGATTTTAGGGTCAGTAGTCATGGCTGGGCTCTCTATTCAGATGTTTATTCAAAAGTTGATTATTTATTTTTATTTATTTATTTATTTTATTAAATTTATATCCCGCCCTTCTCCAAACGGACCCAGGGCGGCGCACAGGGATGTTAAAACACATATAAAACATATAAAATTTTAAAAAACTTATTCTAATAGACCCTGCGCTAAAAACCGAATTTAAAAACCCAAATTTAAAACTATCTAAGAGTCAGTAATGGGGGTTATGCTAGGCCGGCTAGATGGAATAGGTGTGTCTTCAGACACTTGCGGAAGAGGCGGAGGTCAGAGATGGTGCGGAGTTCAGGGGGTAGGTCGTTCCAAAGGGCAGGGCCCGCCACAGAGAAGGCTCTTCCCCTGGGTGTCGCCAGTCGGCATTGTCCAGCCGACGGCACCCTGAGGAGGCCCTCTCTGTGGGAGCGTATCGGTCTAAGGGATGTATGGGGCAGGAGGCGGTCTCGCATATAACTAGGCCCCGAGCCATGGAGCGCTTTAAAGATGGTCGTTAAAACCTTGAAGCGCACCCGAAAGACCACAGGGAGCCAGTGCAAATCGCGCAGGATAGGTGTTATGTGGGAGTGTCTAGGCGCTCCCGTAATCACCCGCGCGGCTGCGTTCTGGACTAGCTGCAGCTTTCGGGTGCACCTCAAGGGGAGCCCCATGTAGAGAGCATTACAGTAGTCAAGTCGAGAGGTGACGAGTGCTTGAGTGACTGTGCGTAAGGCACCCCGGTCCAGTAAGGGGCGCAATTGGCGCATCAGGCGTACCTGATGGAATGCCCCCCTGGCCACGGCTGCCACATGATCTTCCATAGACAGCCGGGAATCCAGGAGGACACCCAAATTGCGCGCCCTCTCCACGGGGGCCGGTGTTTCGCCCCCAATGGCCAGAGTTGGAATAATCGGGCTGAACCGGGGCGCCGGAAGCCACAGCCACTCAGTCTTGGACGGGTTGAGCCTGAGTTTGTTACCACCCATCCAGATCCGTACGGCCTCCAAACACCGGGACATAATCTCGACGGCATCGTTGGGGTGGTCTGGGGTGGATATGTACAACTGAGTATCATCAGCGTACAGATGATATCCCACCCCAAAACCACGGATGATCTCACCCAGCGGCTTCATATATGTGTTGAACAGTAAGGGCGAGAGGACCGACCCCTGAGGAACCCCACATATGAGGGACCTCGAGGCCGACCTCTGCCCCCCTGCCAACACATATTGCGACCGACCAGAGAGGTAGGATGAGAACCACCGCAGAACGGTGCCTCCCAACCCCAACCTCCCCAGTCAGTGCAATAGGATACCATGGTCGATGGTATCAAAAGCCGCTGAGAGGTCTAATAGGACTAGGATAGAGGAATATCCTCTATCCCGCGCCCTCCAGAGATCATCAACCAACGCGACCAATGCCGTCTCGGTGCTGTGCCCGGGTCGGAAGCCGGACTGGCGCGGGTCTAGATAATCAACTTCCTCCAAGTGTCGCGGAAACTGTTGGGCCACCACACTCTCAACAACCTTCACTAAAAAGTGGAGGTTGGAGACGGGACGATAGTTCTCTAATAATGCTGGATCCAGGGACGGCTTCTTGAGGAGGGGCCTCACCACCGCCTCTTTCAGGACGGCAGGCAAGGACCCCTCACTCAAAGATGCGTTGACAATGCCCTGGAGCCAGCCTCGTGTCATCTCCCAGGATGCCAGTACAAGCCAGGAGGGACACGGGTCCAATAAACATGTGGTAGCCCTAAGTCTCTTTGACAACTTGTCCATATCCTCGGTGGTAACAAAATCAAACTCCTCCCAGGATGGTGTCACAAGAACAGCCTCGGCCTGCTCGACTGGACCACTATCGATGGAGGGTAGCTCGTTCCGAATCCGAGTGATTTTCTCCTGCAGATAAATCCCAAATTCCTCTGCTCGACCCTGTAAAGGGGCTTCCCGCGGCCTCTGTTGAAGGAGGGAGCGGGTCACCCCAAACAGGGCGACAGGGCGGCAGGGCGATTAAACAATGTGAACAGTTATATATGGTACTAGCTAACCCATAATCCTCAACAAAACTATGTGATCAGGCTTGATAAATCAACACTTACAGCTTGAAAATTAATGAGTAGTTACAATTGGCCTCTCCTCTCCCCTTCTCTCCCTCAGGCTTGCCCCACAGAGGCCTCTCCTATCTCATCCTCTTCTCTCTCTCAGGCTCCTCTCCAAACTCCCAGCCCGCAGGCCAGATTTAATTTAATTTAATTTAATTTAGACTTTTATACTGCCCCCTCTCCGGGCAGGACTCGGGGTGGTGCACAGCAAGTAAAATACAAATAGTACATCCCCTTGAGGTGCACTCGAAAGCTACAGTTAGTACAGAATGCGGCCGCGCGGGTGATTATGGGCACCTCAAGGCAAGCCCACGTAACACCTCTCCTGAGCGAGCTGCACTGGCTGCCTGTGGCCTTTCGAGTGCGCTTCAAGGTGTTGACGACCATCTTTAAATCGCTCCATGGCTCGGGGCCTAGCTATATACGAGACCGCCTCCTGCTCCATACATCCCTTATTAAGCCGATCCGCTCCCACAGAGAGGGTCTTCTCCGGGTGCCGTCGGCTGGGCAATGCCAGTTGGCGACACCCAGGGGAAGGGCCTTCTCTGTGGTGGGCCCGGCCCTCTGGAATGACCTACCCCCCGACCTTCGCACTATCTCGGACCTCCGCCTCTTCCGCCAACGTCTTAAGACGTATTTATTCCAACAAGCCGGCCTAGGATAGCCCCCCGTTTCTGACTTTTTAAACATAAATTATAATTTGGTAAGGTTTTAACATGGGTTTTAGCATGGGTTTAATTAATTTAATATATTTTAATTGATGTATATTGTATTCTGTGGTTTTAAATAATGCCTGTGCGCCGCCCTAGGTCCTAACAAGGAGAAGGGCGGGGTATAAATTTGATAACAAACAAACAAACAAACAAACAAATAAATAAATAAATAAATAAATAAAATACATCTCAATAAATACATTCAACCCCGAAAACCCAAATTAAATTAATAACTGTGCTAAAAAGTTTAAAACACTAGAACCCTCTAAAAAATAGTTAGTAAAATCAAAGTCTGAAGTCTAAACCAGGCCGGCCAGGTGGAAAAAATGTGTCTTGAGCTCCCAGCGGAAGAGGCGCACGTCGGTGATAGTACGAATATTGGGGGGGCAGGTCGTTCCAGAGAGCTGGGCCCACCACAGAGAAGGCCCTACCCCTGGGAATCGCCAGACGGCATTGACCAGCCGACGGCACCCTGAGGAGGCCCTCCCTGTGCGAGCAGACAGGTCGAAGGGAGGTATGTGGTAGGAGGCGGTCTCGCAAATACCCAGGTCCCGTACCATGGAGCGATTTAAAGATGGTCACCAGCACCTTGAAGCGCACCCGGAAGACCACAGGCAGCCAGTGCAGATCGCGCAGGAGCAGTGTTACATGGGAGTATCGAGATACTCCCAGAATCCCTCGCGTGGCCGCATTCTGTAGCAGCTGAAGTCTCCGGGTGCACCTCAAGGGGAGCCCCAGGTAGAGAGCGTTACAGTAATCTAGGCAAGACGTGATGAGGGCTTGAGTGACTGTGCGAAGAGAGTCCCGATCTAGAAAGGGGCGCAACTGGCATATCAGGCGAACTTGATAAAAGGCCCCCCTGGCCACGGCTGTCACATGGTCATCCAAGGACAGCTGAGAGTCCAGGAGGACACCCAAGTTGTGAGACCTTTCCGAGGGGGCTAATGACTGGAACAAGCTGACTATATCGAGACGCCGGAAACCACAGCCACTCGGTCTTGGACGGGTTGAGTCGGAGCTTGTTCCTCCCCATCCAGACCCGCACGGCCTCCAAACACTGGGACATCACTTCGACGGCTTCGTTGGGGTGGTTTGGGGTAGAAATGTACAGCTGGGTGTCAACAGCGTACTGATGGTACTCTACCCCAAAACCACGGATGATCTCACCCAGCGGCTTCATATAGGTGTTGAATAGGAGAGGCGAGAGAACCGACCCCTGAGGCACCCCACAGATGAGGGGCCTTGGTGCCGATCTCTGCCCTCCTGCCAACACACATTGCACCCGGCTGGAGAGGTAGGAGGAGAACCACCGCAAAACGGTGCCTCCCACTCCCAACCCCTCCAGTCGGCGCAACAGGATACCATGGTCAATGGTATCAAAAGTCGCTGAGAGGTCTAATAGGACCAGGATAGAGGAGCAACTTCTATCCCGCGCCCTCCAGAGATCATCGACCAACGCGACCAATGCCGTCTCTGTGCTGTGCCCAGGCCGGAAGCTGGACTGGCGCGGGTCTACATAGACAGTTTCCTCCAGGTGCCCGGGGAACTGCTGTGCCACCACACTCTCTACAACCTTCGCAAGGAAGCGAAGATTGGAGACCGGATGATAATTAATCAACACTGCTGGGTCCAGGGAAGGCTTCTTGAGGAGAGGTCTCACCATCGCCTCTTTAAGGGAGGCCGGCAAGAACCCCTCACTCACAGAAGCATTCACAATTTCCTGGAGCCAGCCTCATGTCACCTCCCGGGAGGCCAGTACAAGCCAGGAGGGACACGGGTCCAATAAACATGTGGTGGCATTCAGTCATACTAGCAACCTGTCCATGTCATCTGGAGTCACAAGGTCAAACTCCCCCCACAAAATGGTCTCAAGGCCTGCCTCCGTACGCCCACCCAGATCAACTTCATTGGAGGCCAATTCGCCCCGGATCTGAGCAATTTTCTCCTGCAGATAAAGTCCAAACTCCTCTGCACGACCCTGTAAAGGAGCTTCCCGCTTCCTCTGGTGAAGGAGGGAGCGGGTCACTCTAAACAGGGTGGCAGGACAGTTATCTACGGATGCGATGACAGCGGCGAGATGATTACGTTTCGCCGCTCTCATCGCCACAATGTAGGTCCTCAAATGTCTGGTCAGATTTGACGCGAGTGGATCTCCAAATGCTCTCTAGGTGTCTCTTATGGCGCTTCATCACCCTTAGCTCCTCAGAGAACCAAGGAGCCAGGGTGGGTCAGCGCCGGGTGAGAGGCCGCAAAGGCACGACTCGGTCCAGGGCCCCGGCGGCCCACTATCCCATGCAGCCACCAGGTCCTCAGTCGAGTCGTGGGTCAGGGACACAGGTATTGGCCCAAGCTCCATCTGGAACCTCTCTGGGTCCATCAGGCGCCTGGGGCGGAACCATCTTGGAATATCTGATTCTGCATCCCTGCGGTGGAGTGTAGCGGTAGGAAAGTCCAGCTGAAGGACAGAGTGATCTGTCCATGACAGGGGTTTAATGACTAAGTCCCCTATATCCAGATCACTTGTCCACTGCTTAGAGCCAAAAACTAGATCCAGCATGTGACCCCCGGTGTGAGTGGGACCATGAATTATTTGGGTCAGGTCCATGGCCGTCATGGAGGCCATGAACTCCCGAGCTACCTCCAATGTTTCGCCTGCTGATGGCAGATTGAAATCCCCCATGACTGGGGGTCTCGATTGCCACCTGGGGGTCTCGATTGCCACCTCGGCTATTACATCAAGAAGCTCGGGCAGTGCTGCTGAAGTATAGCGGGGAGCCAAGTATACAACCAGCAAGCCCAACTGCCTCCATGGACCCCACTTCACACACAGGGATTCACAGCCAGTTGTCTGCGACACAGCAGTCTCCCTTGGATTTAGGCTCTCCTTGGCACCTCCTCTCAGCATTCCTGAAGACAGGGAGGGGTTACAGTCCCAATGGTTGAGGTAACCCAGAGAAACATTTCAGGAATCAAGAGTTCCTTCTACTAGTAAGCCCCCTGTCCTTTAGCATCAAAATATGTGCTACAATGCTGCTTACACAGTTTGCCCTGGACCAGGTGGTGTTCCAAACATTAATTGGTTTAGTTTCTTTATCCTCAGGAAATTTCCACATATTGTTCAGGAATTAAACAAATAAGTGGAAGGATATGTAAAGGCACCATGTATTTTAATACAATTCTGTTAGTTGCCTTGTTAACCAGAAGCAATAAGGACTTCTTCCAGTCACACAAAAATATGCGTAAATGCCAAAAGTCTCTACCCATACCAGTGGCGTAGCATGGGTTGTCAGCACCCGGGGCAAGGCAAGTAATTTGCGCCCCCTGGTGGAGCGCGGCGGGACCACCCGGACGGGGCCCCGGGTGGCCGGGAAGCGGGTAGGCGCCTTGGTCATGGTGGTGAGCCGGGTACTGATCTGGTTGGGTGTCCGAGAAGCGGCGGCAGCGGCGGCGGCGGCCGTGCCGGGCGAGGCGGTGAGCTCCCCGCTCTTGGTGGGCTGCTTGGAAAGGAAGAAGGGGTCCTGCTCGATGCCTTTGGAATCCATGAGCTCAGTGGGCAGGTACTCTTGCACGATCCACCACGATCCACTTGAGCAGCATCAGGCTGAGCCCCAGGCCCACGAAGCCGATGAAGAGGGGCACGACGCAGAGCCATGTCTGCTGTTGGTTCCACACTAGGCAGTCGCCGCAGCGCACTTCCCGTCCCACTGCCTCGGGCCCTCCATCACCCGCCGCAGGGCCCGCGCCCACCGCCGCCCCCTCGCAAGGCGACCCCTTCGCTCATCCTTCTCGGCGCCTTTCTAGCCCTCCCCCGGGGGGAAGCAGCAGCATCGAGGACGGGGAGGGCGCAGCATGCGGAGTGGCGGGGAAGCGAGAAACGGGAAGGGGGGAGAGGAGGGGTGCAGGAAGATCCGACAGTGCCCCCCCAGATGTTGCGCACGGTGCGGCCGGCCCCCCCTGCACCTCCCATGCTACGCCTCTGACCCATACAGCAAACTTTAGAGATGAAATGTTGAAATATTGTTTTCATCCAATTGCGGGTTCATGCATACTTACTGTCCTCCACCTGACATATTGGTGTTTCAACCACAACTATTGCTGCTGATTTTTTGAAAAGATCAGAAAATTAAATTCCTCTCATTGTTACAGCAGTTCTTTCTCAGTGATCTTGAAGTTGCCAAAATTGCAGTCTGGAGAATATTTGTCTTATTTAGGAGAATCTAATCAAGGTGTGCTCAGTATTTTCTTTGGAAAACCACTCTCTTGCAAAGTTTAGCAAACACACTAAAACACTATTTCCAGTGCTTTACTTTTGTGGCTATCAAGCATGGCTCCTTCAAAATCCAAGAAAGGAAAACCCCAACTTCACTGATTTATAGAAAAGGTACTTTTACTGGATATGAAGTGAAAACAGCGAAAATAAAGCAAGATCTGAGACAAAAAGGTGTGAACTTGTACGTATCAAATGTTTACCCAAATCCCTCCCCCCAGTTACCCCGGCCTAAATGTCCAGTATCCAACCCCCAAGGGTGTAATGTGGGGTGCATCTTCACATGGCCTCATCTGGCTGGAATACACACGGTTGGCCTTGACCAAATCCAAATACGAGCATTCAGCATGCACAGAAATGGTGACAGCAAAACTCCCTCTTTTGAGATGTCTCCACCAGCATGATTCCCCTCCCAAATGCCATAACCCCCTCCCTCTCCGTTACAGCCAATAACAAACAAGAGATATAGAGGCTGACAGTGGCCTTTTATGATATTCAGCTCCTTTGCATTATAGGAGAGTGTATTTGTTCCTCTGGACTCATGAAGATGTGTGAACTACATCAAGTAACTTGTCAACATATCTGGTGCCTTAAACATCTCACATTTAAAACTCTCATGGAAGCAGGTTTTTTTAATGTAGACTGCTAACTTTTCATTTGAACAATCTTCACAATTAAACCTAATTATCCTTGCACACTGAAAGCATTTCCCCAAAGATAACTTAAGCACTAAGAGCAAAGGATATTTGCAAAAGGCCACACAATGTGAAAGCTGGGTTTAGAAAGAAACTAGATGTTCCTGGATTAGACTGCAAGAAATTATTGTTTCTGTAGTGGTTAAGACTCCAAACAGCAAAGCCAAAACAATCAAGCGTATCTTGGCATTGGTGCCTCTGGATAGATTTAGTGTATTTATTTTACGTTGTAATCAGTGATGGACAGACATCACAACTTAGAAGCCACATACATGGGCTTTATCCCACACAACATTGAGTAAGTCTACAGGAAGCGAAGCAAAAAAAATGCACACAGAAATCTGAAAATTTTAAAAACCACAGTTTTACAAACATCGTATATCAGATTTATTCCTAAAAAAAGTATCACTGAGGTTGTTTTGTCAAGGCCTGGAAGACGATGTAAGGGAAATTACTGGAAGATTTTACTCAGCATATCATCACTGCATGCTAGTGTTATTTATTTTATTCTCAACTTTATCATATTCTACTTTCAATGGTAAAGTTCCACGGTTGATTTAGGACTAATGTAAGTAAGACTAAAAATAGAACATTTTCAGTCATCAATGAGGGGAAATCCAGCTAAAAGCAGTGTCTGCCTAAGTCAAAGATTTATTTTAATAGCAAAAAAATAATTATCTGAGTGTCAAATGAATAATGATTTCATCTCCAGCCAAAACAATATGCTTTCCCTTTCCCCAATTCAAATGCATGAAGGGTATTCCAAAAGCAACTTACCTCAAGTTACCTCAAGCAAAAAAGCTCTTTTTTTTCCACACACAATTCACCTGAATTTGTGGTATCAGTCAAGACAGTATACCTGGAGATGACCTCATTGCACAGGCAGGTCTACTATAATAGCATCTCCAAGCACAGCACGTCTTTGGTGTTTTCCACACTCTCTTTTTGAATTTTTGCAACATATTTCTTATTGCCAACTAGCCATCCCCGGCCATGCATTGCTGTGCCCCAGTCAGGAGGGACACAACCCGAGGGTGGAGTTTCTCCCTTTCTCTATCCTTCTACCTACCTACCTACCTACCTACCTACCTACCTACCTACCTACTGTATTTCTCCCTCTCTCTCTATATCCCTATAACTGCCTATCTACCTACTGTATTTCTCCTTGAATCTTATGGACAGAGTATTTTATGTCATAAAGGATTATGTAATACAATAATTCCTGTGGCTCACTGCTCTCTCTGTATCCATCTACCTACATTTTTTACATTTCCGTTGCATGTACCTGGCACAGGTGTAACATCTACACAATCTATATGTATCATTGGTGCTGTATTTGAAAGGAACGTTGTGTGAAAATTTGGAAGCGATCGGTGCAGTACTTTTGGAGATTACCTGTTTTGAACAAACTCATAGTTACATTTTTACGTATATAGATAGCAACAAAGTGATGGGTATGTACTTATTGACTATATTGCCAACTGTCCCAGTTATCTGAGATACTCAATTTTTCAATAGACTATATCTGTGCTGATGCCTCAGCAGTTAGCTGCTTGATTGGCAATGAAGGTAAAACACATGATTCCAGACATAGTGAACAAAAATTTGTTTACTTATTTGTTAGATTTATATCCCTCTTTTTCTACGGGCGCCCGAAGCAGTGAACATAATGCTCCTTCCTATTTTTCCCAACAATGGCAAATGTGTAAAATTGTTTCGGTCAAGAAACAATGACCAGTCTAAAGTCACTTATTGAGCTTCCATGGCCAAGCATGGAGTAGAACCTCAGTCTCCCTGAGTCTCCAAATGAAGCGTTAATACCACTTTATAATGTCTTGGAAAGGCCACACTTAGAATACTGCATCCAGTTTTGGTCACCACAATGTAAGAAAGATGTTGAGACTCTAGAAAGAGTGCAGAGAAGAGCAACAAATATGATTAGGGGACTGGAGACTAAAACATATGAAGAACGGTAGCTGAAATTGGGTAAGGCTAGTTTAATGAAAAGAAGGACTAGATAGCAGTGTTCCAATCTCTCAGGGGTTGCCACAAAGAAGAGGGAGTCAAGCTATTCTCCAAAGCACCCAAGGGCAGGACAAGAAGCAACGGATGGAAACTAATCAGGGAGAGAAGCAACCTAGAACTAAGGAGAAATTTCCTGACAGTTAGGACAATTAATCAGTGGAACAACTTGCCTCCAGAAGCTGTAAATGCTCCAACACTAGAAGTTTTTAAGAAGAGATTGGATAACCATTTCTCTGAAATGACATAGGGTTTCCTGCCTAAGTGAGGGTTGGACTAGAAGACCTCCAAGATCCCTTCCAACTCTTATTATTCTAATCTATCCTATCCTATCCTATCCTATCCCATCCCATCGCATCCCATCCAATTCCATTCCATTTCAACTATTCTTCCAGCTCTTGGTCTAACATCTCAACCACTAAATTGAATTGGTAATCAGTCAACCAATTTATCTATCTATGTATCTCCCCCCCCCCCCACCCCATTCCCATTCAATCATATCCAATTCTTGGAGACTGTCTGGGCAAGTTCCTTCAGTTTTCTTGGCAGGAATTTTCAGGAGTAGCTTGCCATTGCCTCCTTCCTAGGTCTGAGAGAAAGTGACTGGCTCAAGATTATCTAACTGTCTCTGTTCTTAAAGTAATACAAATTAATCATTAATTAGTGGCTACTAATTGCCTGATCTTCTAGGGCTTTGCCAAATTTCTTTTAAAACAATCTACTTGAAAATCTATAGTTTAACAATAAATTGTGCAAATGATTGGTATTTCTTTTTATCAGTTCGAATCTTGCCATAATTGGCTTCATGGGATGACTCTAAATATTAATACATTAAGGAGAGAGAAATTTTGTCTCTTGACATTTTCTTCATCACCTACTTAAAATCATGTAGATTTTCCTTATCTGGGAGTCAATGTAGCCAACTATTCATATGGATTTCTTTCTTTTTCGACTTCTTCTCTAGAGTATCTTCAGGAAAGAACCACCCTGTAATTCTGTAATCCTCAATAATTTAGGCAATTTATTCAGCGGATTTCCTTCTGGACATTTTCTCAGCCATATACATGGAGGACCATAGGGATGTAAAGGGTGAGTTTGAATCAGCTAGCCATCCCATGATTGTAAGAATGTGAGGAGAAAATAAGTTAATGGGTCACAACTGTAACTAAATATGTAAGAAGAACATCTATGGTAAAATGAGGTAGGGACTCAAAGCATACTCACTGTATGCAGGGAAGTTGCACTTGCTCTAGCTAGGATTGTTCGTATCACTTGGATCCAATTACAGTTCTTTGAATAAATCACTTGAAATGCAGGAAGAAGGTTCTGGACCAGGGGTAGGTTCCTGCCAGTTCTAACCTCTTCTATAGAAGAGGTTCCACAAATCTATAGTGCCTTTTAGAACCATTTCGCCCCCCCCCCTCCTGTCCGCACATCATCAAGATGAAGAGCAAGAGGAGGAATCCTGGGAGTTGAAGTCCACAAGTCTTAAAGCTGTCAAGTTTGAACACCCCTGGGTTTTTTTTTCTAAAGGGTTAGGGGTGCAAGGGTCTGGTAACTTGACAGCATTAAGACTTGTGTGCTTCAAATGCCAGAGTTTCTGAGCCAACATTTTAGTTGCTAAGCAAGAGCGTTGTTGAGTGAGTTTCATCACATTTTACAAATTGGCCACACCCACTCAGTCACATGACTGCCAAGCCACTCCCACCCGTTCACATGGCCGACACGCTACTCCCACAAAGCAGGCTACACCTATAGAAGAGGTTCTAAAAAATTTGAAACCCATCACTTTTCTGGATATATACTGGGCAGGCACAGAAGCTTCTTCTAGGTACTATATATGTTGACATGGAGAAGGTCTCCAAAGCAGAACAGAACATCTGCTTTTTTAGAATAGGGAAACCCTGTTAAATAGGTCCCATGGAATTTAGGTATGATCTCTGAGTTCATTTATACAGGAATTTTGAAATATGATTTCAGTCATATATCAGATAATCCCAGTAATGTAGATGAAATATATGCCATTTTTGTTGTATGTGTGGCAAATCCTACAAACAAGTCAAAAAAAAAATCAGTTCCAACTATTAGCCTTCATTGTTTGCCTAGCCCATGCTTTTAAGTTAAAAGTACATGCTGTTTTGATTCATTAATTTGTTATAAGGAATTATGGTTTATGTTGACAAACATACTGGAAAAAGGAAGAAAAAAGGTAAGCATTTTGACAAACCATGAACTTTCTCAGGTGGTCCAGACATTGCTTGCTGTTTATTTTATTCCACAAAGTGCCAGCAGATTGACTTTTAAGGGGCAAAACTCAGAATTAAATTGCCCTTGATAAATATCCACCCACACAAACCATTGGACCACACTGGCTTTCTTAGGCAACCTTCTATTAAATCCTTACTTTCCAGTGTGCTAGTTCCAATTAATTTTAAGCCACCCAGAGATATCCTGAGGTAAAATGGGCAGCCAACAAAATTTACAAATAAATAAATAAAATCATGGATGTCTTTAAATATCCCATAACACATTGATGTTCAAAGCTTGGCAGGAGCATAGTAAGAAACCTCAGCTATTCACTGTGAAACGGGGTTAAATCACAATAGAGATAAGACATTCAACTGCAGTGAACTAGTAAAAATCTGGAACCAAATAGTCTAGCTATAAATTCTCCCAATTCTACAATTGCGAGACAACTCTTGGGGCATTGAAATGTACTGTTCTCCAAGTATCCTATGATCTGCTGTACTAATTGGAGTGTGGTAGAAGAGTTGTATCATTCCTTACTATTAAGAATGGTGAGAAGGATTGGAAGTATGAAGAGCTTTTTCCCCATACTGTATAGTAGGAATATACTGTTTACTGGATCTTTTATTGGGATTATTAGAGTTTAATTTAATTATTTCATTTAAAGCCATTTTTTCTGCATTTTGAGTAAAGTCCCTGTATCCAAGATGTCTCACTGTTGGTGTCTAACAGGAGAAGTTTAATCATAAGTATAAGGTGGTTGTTTAATTTGAGCTAGAGAAATCTGATGCTAAAGATGCCCAGATCAGCCGGTAATCCTCAATTTATAAACATTCATTTAGTGGCCATTCAAAGTTACAATAGCACTAAAAAAAGTTGACTTAAAGCTGTCCTCTTACATGGCCTTAATTTATTGGCCATTCACCCATCTTTCTTTTCCTTTTTGTTAGTGTTCAAATTCCCCCCATTTATTTGGCAAACATAAACACTGTACCTCAGCAGAAGTCTTTAGTTTCAGTATATGAAATACACACACATGTATGCATACATTACACTGTTGGGTTCTTATTCACTCTTTCCAAGTCCTTTCTCTTCACTCTAAAATTAAGTCTAGTTTGAACAATATCCCCTTTTCCTTCCTCTAGTTTCAATGTCTCTTTAGCAGTCTTGTTAAGCAGGAACTGTCCTGACTTTACCTTACAGCTTCTCTCCCTAAACATTCAGTTCCAGCATACTGTTTACATGAAATGCATTCCCAGCATTAGGCCAGTCTTTACTAACTCTTTCCATCTGCCTCAATATCATTCCTTCTCTCCAATGTATTGCTATGTGGGTACATGTATCAAAATAGCTAGGACCTCAGTGAGTAATAGCCACAAGTTCTACTATTTTTCTATTTATTCAGCTGGTCATCTTCTTGTAGGACAGCTTTTTTCAACACTGATGAAATAGGGTTATATAAGTGTGAAATAAAAATGTATTTTTATTTTATTTGCAAAAATTCAAGCATGATCCAGAAGGACCTTCTTCAACAGATATGCTCCATTTAACTCAAGCTAAGGCTATGCTTTATGTTGTGGTTCTTCAGATGATGGAACTTTAATCATAGACAAAAAACCTGTTTTGTCATGGTGTTAAAGGTAGAAGAATTCTGAGCATCTGAATCTAACCTAACCACTGATTAATGAAACAGCTTTTATAACTGTAACATAAATATATTAGAGAGACAGACAAAGTCTAACACTTAATGAACTATATCCCACTAGGACAGGGGTCTGCAAAGTCGGCTCTTTTAAGACTGGTGGACTTCAACTCCCAGAGCATAGCTGGCTGGGGAATTCTGGGAGTTGAAGTCCACCAGTCTTAAAAGAGCCGACTTTGCAGACCCCTGCACTAGGAGGAAAGACAAAGAGGGTGCACTTTGGTCTTGCATACTGTGGAAAGACATGACCTGAGATTCACAATCTTTTAGAAGAAAAGCCGAGTGACAAAGAAGAGATCCAGACCAAATTTTAAGTATCTATAGTCACTGTCCCTCATGATCAGTGTATCCTAAGGTGCTGAAGTGCTGGATTTGTTCTGTCAACATTGTGGATGGGAAACAGCACTTGTGGATAAAGAGCAGGCAAAGCAGAAGGTGACTGCCATGCCTCTGTCATTGGTACTTCAATCATCCTTAATGAGGCCTTATGTTGTATAACAGGGGTGTCTAACATGATTTCATTGAGGGCCACATCAGGATTGTGTTTGACCTCGGGGGTGGGGGGGCTGGCAAGGATGGGCTTGGTCAGCATGACAGCACTTTTGTTGGGGAGCCCCCATGGTGACCCGAGTTCTCTGCCAGAGAAAACAGGTTCCCAAGCTCCATTTTCGCCTACGACGGCCTCCTGCAACCCTCTACCAGTGAAATAGAGTTCAGTGGAATCACACACGGCCCTACTGAGCTCTGTTTACACTGGCAGAAGAACCACGGGCCATTCCTTCACTGTTTCCAGGACAGCCCCATGGGCCAGTTCTAAGCACCTTGTGGGCCAGACCGGCCCCCAGGTCTTGAGTTTGACACCCCTGTTGTATAAGAAGACAAGATAGCAAAAGAGTGGCAGCTGCTGATCAGCCAGATAATAGCTCTTGAGAAGTTTCAGATGTTAGTTGTTGCAATGGATATTATTGTCAGAACTCTGGATGGCCACTCTAGCTGTCTTCATTTCAGCAGCAAAACAAGGTCCAGTAGGTCAGGCTATGATTTGAGTCCCATTAAATAAACAGGCAAGAGAGAACATTTGATATTTATTGTGAAGGTCATAAATGAGCAACAGAAAATATTTTGATGGAAGTGGAGCATTTGCCAAGACAAAGATTGAGGCACATAAATAAGATTTAGAGTATTTTCTAAGTTTATACATCTAACAAAAAGAGATGCAACAACAAAAAAGTTTCTCTAGAACAATTAGAGAAAACTTTAGCATGAAAAAAAATGTTTGCTAGTCTCTCTTCTTTCACAGTATAAATAACAAAGGGTGGCCAAATGTCCAATACCTCTGTGAAGCATCTTCTTAGCTAGTCAGATTTTCCACAGTAAAATCTTTCCAAATTTTGGTAAGACATCTGCCTAATGTAACTATCATCCTTAGCCGTTATTGGGCTATTTTCTCTGCCTAACACTTTACAAAATAAAAGCATAATACATCCAGTTTGATAATACATGCATAGCTTCCAAATGGGAATTAATTTTAAGTGGTAGTGCGATGGTTCAGTGGCTAAGACTCTGAGCTTGTCGATCAGAAAGGTCAGCAGTTCGGTGGTTCGAATCCCTTCGGCATTCACTCATGCTAGCCACATAACCCTGGAGATGTCTTCGGACAGCGCTGGCTCTTCAACTTTGAAACGGAGATGAGCACCACCCCCTAGAGTCAGGAATGACTAGCACATATGTGCGAGGGCAATCTTTACCTTTACCTTTAATAATAGGCATTACTAAAGATCAACTGAATGAAGGAGGATTTCTCTTGGATCACTAATGCATGTTCAATAGAGCTGAGGGATGAATAGGAATCTTTCAGCCATCTAAGGAGTCATCTATTTCAGTGTTTCTCAACTTTAAAATCTGTGGACTTCATCTCCCAGAATTCTCCGTTTTCTGGGTATAAAATTCTGGTAATTGAAATCCACAGATTTTGAGGTTGTGAAACACAAATCAATATTACCTTCCAAAGTGATGAGTCCATTCTTTATTGGAACTGCATCATGGTAAACTGAAATATTATTTTCTAACTAGTGACTTAGTTAAGTCTATGTGGCTTTTCAAATAATCCCCTAACTACAAAATCTCCATTTATCGAATGCCAAAACCCTCAGGCCAAAAACTCAAGAAGAAATCTGGGAAGAATCCTGAAGCTTACAGGCCATTTTTGCACAACATTATTTGTTCTCGTGGAATCATTACTATGCATTTTTATTTGTTGCATTTTTTTATTTTAAAAAAAGGTTGGTTTATAGGCCAGAAATCAAATCACAGGCTTTCAATTACTGTAAAAATGATGTATATTGGTTCTTCATAGCTTGGCATCTTGAAAAAATGTTGGACTGTCAGGCCCAGAATTCTAAGTCACTATGGCAAAAATTCAAATCCAGGCAATCTAGAAATTTTGGGAAATGTTACCTAATCTCCTGAGGAAGGCTGCTTTATATAGCTGTCCAAGAAAAATGAGCACATTCAGCACTTTCCCCCCACAAATGTTTAAGTTCTTACATCTACATCAAAGAGATTATGAATGATACATTCTCTCTCTGTTAGAGAGGAATGAAATGTCTTAATCTTAAAATGTACAACATTGGAAATAAAATCCAAAGATGTGAACATGACCTCAGTTATTACAATAATAACAGAGCTGGAAATCAATGTTAATTACATATTTCCACAACCGAGCTCTGTATTTACTTCTCTGATTTGTGTATGCTTTAGATTTTTTTGGGGGGGAAATAAAACACTGATCAGATTATCTCTGAATATACAGTAAAACCCAAGAAGTTAGACTACACGAAAGACTTACAGCAAATGCCAAGCCAAATACACTTGACTTGGAAAACAATTGACTGCAAAATATGGGGCCCAATATTAAGGCATCACTATCAATATTTATAGTGTGGCCCTGCATTGCTAATGTAGCTATAAACCCCAATCGTTTCAAAGGTTTTAAATCTGTTGAAATAGCTACCCTTAGTCACTCCCACCTGCTTCCCATAAAAATGATTCTACAGGCCCCTTAATGCACACAATGTGTGCCAAATCTCGTTTGGCTTGGCTGTGACAAAACATGATTGTAATGGGGGATTTGTGTTTGGACCTTTGCTTTATTTTGCCTTCTGCCTAAACTCGAAAGGTCATTCCTGCCCTTTGGAATGACCTACCCCCTGAACTACGTACCATCACAGACCTATGTCTCTTCCGTCGGGCCCTGAAGATGCATTTATTTCGTGCTGCTGGCCTCTCATAGTTTTTAATTGATTTTAGTACGGGATGTTAACTGCAGGCCAACACATTTAATATATTTTAATATATCATTTTAGCTTTTGTACTACCCATTTTTACTATGGCTGTGCACCGCCCTGAGTCCCGGAAGGGAGAAGGGCGGTATATAAATTGAATACATTGAATTGAATTGAAACTCTTTAGTAGATTTCTCAAACAACTTTATCAACAAGCCCAACTTTATGTTTCTAATCTGTTTTTAGTCAACAATACCCTTGGGTGTTGTTTTTTTGTTGTTGTTGTTTTAGGAAAAACTGACTTCATCTTCCCCCCCGCTTCATAAGAAGCTCAGCATGATGGCTCAGAGATTAAGAAACTGGGCTTGTTGCCTGGAAAGTGTTGCCTGATGGGGTGAGACCCGTCTTCACCTAGCTCCTGCCTACCTAGCAGTTTGAAAGCATGCATGTATTAAATCACGTACTAAAAGAAAAATGATGCAGGAGCATAAAACAAGGGGAGGCTTGGGGCTTCCAAATTGGGAATGGTATTATCAAGCCTCATGCCTGGTTTGGATAAAGGACTGGATAACACTAGAGAGAAAGCGTATACTAACAATCGAAGGATACAATTTACAGCAGGGATGGCACGATTTTCTTTGGCCAACAAAAGAAGGTCAATGCAAATATTTCATGAACCATTATGTAAGAGGATGTTTGATTAAGATATGGGATAAGACCAAAGGATCGATGTATAGTAAGACTCCATACTGGATTGCAACTCTTGAAGCAACCATGTACCCAATGTTATATCTATGACCCATCTATATTTATATTACCTGCATATTATATTTATATGTAATTATTTATTATTTATTTAATTATCTATTTATATAGATATGTAGTCTAAGGTAGACCTGTTATTACTGCGAGAGTCCCCGCTCTCGCAGGTCTGGCCCTCCGCTTTAAGAAGGGCCCACCTTGATGAGGGATTTATTAATCCGGAGAGGTGGGCGAAGCGTGGTCTCAGGGGTTTTTTAGTTAGAAATTTGTTATGTATTTTACGGGGTACCAGGGAGGGGGGAGGGTATAGACAGGTTGAGGCTAGTAAGAAGGGAATGGGTGGAGCCAGCAGACTGAGGAAGGAAGCGGACGGATCCATTAAGAGGGGGGATACGCAGGTCGTTTCCACCGAGGGCCTATCTATCGAGACGGTCATAGGGAGGGGCAGGTCCGATGGGAGACAGGTTTCATCTTCCCGGTTGGGGGCACAAGGCCGATGGTTGCAAACGGTCAGGTGCCACAACCCCCGCAGGCTAGGTGGTCAGGGATTACAGAGCCAGGGCCCGCAGCTGATGTTTTGCAACGCCAGGTCCGTGGTCAACAAAGCCCCCCTCATCCACGACCTTGTGTCGGAGGGGGAGGCGGACCTGGTGGGAATAGCGGAGACCTGGCTGGGCCACAAGAGAGGACTTCCCCTCGTAGAAATGTGCCCGCCAGGTTACCGCGCTTTTCATCAGCCTCGGGCCCTAGGCAGGGGTGGAGGGGTAGCGGTTATTGTTAGGGAAGGTCTTGAGCTGAGAGAGACCACTGTACCACAGACCACCGGCTGTGAGTCCCTCTGCGTGAAGTGGGGCCTAGGGAGGCAGTTGGGCGTGCTGATTGTATACCTGGCTCCCCGCTATGTAACAGCAGCCCTGCCCGAGCTCCTTGAGGTGATCGCCGCGATGGCGGTTGAGACCCCCAGACTGGTTGTCATGGGGGACTTTAACCTGCCATCGGTGGGCGAGTCATCAGAGGCAGCTCGGGAGTTCATGGCCTCCATGACAGCCATGGACCTGACCCAAGTAATTCGGGGCCCCACGCACGAGGGAGGACACACGCTGGACCTAATCTTTGTCTCTGGTCAATGGAAGAGTGATCTGGGTATAGGGGATATAGCCATCACACCCCTGTCATGGTCAGACCACTCACTTCTCCGGCTCGACTTTCCAATCGCTACACCCCACCGTGGGGAGGCGGGACCTGAGTCACCTATATGGTTCCGCCCCAGGCGCCTGATGGATCCAGATAGGTTCCAGACGGCGCTTGGGCCATTACCTGTGTCCTTGACCCGCGCCCCGATGGAGGACCTCGTGGCCGCATGGAATACTGCGGCCATGGGGGCCTTGGATTGGGTCGCATCCTTGTGGCCTCTCTTGTGGCCACGAATCACCCAGGCTCTTTGGTTCACCGAGGAGCTGAGGGTGATGAAGCGCCACAAGAGACGCCTAGAGAGGGGATGGAGATCCACACAGTCTGAATCTGACCTAACACAGGTGAGAGCCCATTTATGGACTTACCTTGTGGCGTTGAGAGTGGCTAAACGTCATCATTGGGCCACTCTCATCGCATCCGCAGATAACTGCCCTGCCGCCCTGTTTAGGGTGACCCGCTCCCTCCTTCAACAGAGGGTGCGGGAAGCCCCTTTACAGGGTAGAGCAGAGGAATTTGGGACTTATCTGCAGGATAAAATCGCTCAGATTCGGAGCGAGTTAGCCTCCATCGAAAGTGGCCCAGTGGGATGCCCCGAGGCAGATCTTGAGACAGTTTTGTGGGAAGAGTTTGACTCTGTTACTTCCGAAGATATGGACAGGTTATGTGGGCGACTGCGAGCTATCACATGTTTATTGGACCCGTGTCCCTCCTGGCTTGTACTGGCATCCTGGGAGGTCACACGAGGCTGGCTCCAGGAGGTGGTCAATGCTTCCTTGAGTGAGGGGTTCTTGCCGGCCTCCCTTAAAGAGGCGATGGTAAGACCCCTCCTGAAGAAGCCCTCTCTGGACCCAGCATTGTTGGTAAATTACCGTCCGGTCTCCAACCTTCACTTTCTGGCGAAGGTTGTAGAGAGTGTGGTGGCACAACAGTTCCCCCGTCATCTGGAGGAAGTTGATTATCTGGACCTGCGCCAGTCCGGCTTCCGGCCAGGGCACAGCACCGAGACAGCATTGGTTGCATTGGTGGATGATCTCTGGAGGGCCAGAGATGGGGGTTGTTCCTCCATCCTGGTCTATTAGACCTCTCAGCGGCTTTTGATACCATCGACCATGGTATCCTATTGCATCGGCTGGAGGGGTTGGGGGTGAGGGGCACCGTATTACGGTGGTTCTCCTCCTACCTCTCCGGTCAATCGCAATTTGTGTTGGCAAGAGAGCAGAGGTCAACCTCGAGACCCCTCACTTGTGGGGTGCCTCAGGGGTCGGTCCTCTCGCCTCTCCTGTTCAACACATATATGAAGCCACTGGGTGAGATCACCCGTGGTTTTGGGGTAGAGTACCATCTCTACGCTGATGATATGCAGCTGTATATATCTACCCCAAACCACCCCAACGATGCCGTAGCGGTGATGTGCCAGTGCCTGGAAGCCATGCGGGCCTGGATGGGAAGTAACAGACTCAGACTCAACCCGTCCAAGACCGAGTGGCTGTGGTTTCCGGCATCCCAGTACAACCAGTTGACTCCATCACTGGCCATGGGGGGTGAACATCTAACCCCTGTCGATGGGGCACGCAACTTGGGCGTCCTCCTTGATGCACGGCTGTCCATGGAAGATCAAGTGACAGCCGTGGCCAGGAGGGCGTTCTACCAGGTTCGCCTGGTACGCCAGTTGCGTCCCCTATTGGATCGGGATGCCCTATGCACAGTCACTCATGCCCTCGTGACATCCCGACTGGACTACTGCAACACTCTCTACATGGGGCTCCCCTTGAGGTGCACCCGAAAACTTCAGCTTGTCCAGAATGCAGCCGCGCGGGCAATTATGGGAACCTCGAGGTTTTCCCATGTAACACCGCTCCTGCGCGAGCTGCATTGGCTGCCTGCCATCTTTCGGGTGCGCTTCAAGGTGTTGGTTATCATCTTTAAAGCGCTCCATGGCACGGGACCTAGCTATCTGCGGGATCAGATTCTGCCCCATACATCCCTGCGGGCCGATTCGCTCCCACAGAGAGGGACTTCTCCGGGTGCCGTCCACTAGGCTATGCCAGCAGGCGACGCCCAGGGGAAGGGCCTTCTCTGTGGCAGGCCCGGCCCTCTGGAACGACCTGCCCCCCGAAATTAGAACAATGACGGACCTCCGCTCCTTCCGTCAAAAATTAAAAACGCACTTTTTCTGCTTGGCCGGCCTAGGTTAATCATCTGTTTATTGCTTAATTGGGTTTTTTAAGGGGTTAGTTTTTAGTATTTTGGGTTTTTAGTGCAGGGATAAATTGTTTAATCTTGATTTTATTTATATTTATGTATATTAATGTTTGTATATTTTAATTCCCCTGTGCACCGCTCCGAGTCCCTTCGGGGAGAGGGAGCGGTCTATAAATTAAATTATTATTATTATATAATTTGGATAAACTTGTGACTTATAGGGAACTGCTGGATGGCGGAGGTAAACTTAGGTCCAAAACAGATTTAAAATAACGGGGAATTAATTTGGACTGGTGGGCATATACGCAAATACAGTCAAGGTACCAAAAAGACAAAGCTACATGGGGAATTTTCACTTCCCCACAAGAATTCGATAAGGCCCTTTTGGAAACCAATAAAAAATTTATTTCTAAAGTATACAACCTCTTGCTGACATGAAATATAGGTGACGAAATCATCAAAGACTCGATGATAGCCTGGGGGAGAAATTTCGGGTATTCACTGGATCTTGAAAATTGGCAAGAACTATGATATAAAACAGTAAAATTAACAATGGCAGTGTCTTTTAAAGAAAATATGTATAAGATGCTCTATAGATGGCATATACCACCAGCAAAAATCGCGAAGATGTTCCCTGGAACGCTCGAAGAATGCTGGAAATACGAGTCAGCCAGGGGCACATTTTACCATCAGTGGTAGGCATGTCCACAAGCCCAAAGATATTGGAGTAGGATAAACGATTGGTTTACGGAGATTACAGGAACCACCTTTCAATTAAAACCAGAGGCTTATTTATTGGGGATAAACCCCGGAGGCATAAGGAAGATAGACTGGTATCTTTTCACACACATTACCACTGCAGCCGGAATAACATACACACAGTTTTGGAAAGGGAAAGAATTACCATCAGACCAACTAATTATTAACAAAATCTTCTGGTGTGCTGAATGCGACAGACTAACATATATTCTCAAAGACAGACAGGAAGCAATATTCTACCAAAGTTGGGAAAGATGGTATGACTAGATGGAGGTAAAGAGACTAAGGGATAAGAGATAGGGAAGGATATACAATGTAGATATATAGATAGTAAATAAAATGAATGTATCGAGCAGTGGCAGCTATGGGGAATTGATAAATATAAGATACAGACAAATAGAAACAGCTGGAATATCTAGGAATAGTATACGATGTTATTTGGTAACTGTGTACATATAGGGGGTGGGTTACTCCCAGTTGTATCTATGTAGTTTTGCTTTGTCTTGTCAATGTCTTATTTATGTTCTTTTTTCTGTTATTAATTTATAATTTTTTTAAAAAAAAAGCATGCAAATGAAAATAGACAAATAGGTACCATTTCGGTGGGGAGTAAACAATGCTCCATGATATCATGGCCACATGATTGCAGAAATGTCTTCAGACAGCTCTGGCTCAATGACCTTGAAATGTAGATGATCCCCACTCCCTGCAGCTGGCAATGACTAGCAGACTAAAATCTGCAGCCTTTCCTTTCCTCTCCCCTCTCCTTTCTTCTCCCCTTCCCCCTTCTTTCCTTTCCCTTCCTTTCCACTAAAGACTTCCTCATCCAATCACCCAGATTTTGGGCAAAAAGGAACTACTGTTCCTTTCCAAAACCTCCCACTGGGTCTGGGGCTACCAGTATATTCTGCAACTAATGGGCTTTTTTATCACTCCAGGTATTGCTAGCAACAGGACATTTGAGTGAGTGACAGGTTTTGCATTTATTAGAGAGAGTATTCATTGATTCATAGTATTCTATGATTACCATTGGTGAAGATGATTATTCCTGAAGTGCAGCAGTGAAATCAGTTATATGGACAACTTCAAAACAATTTATCTTGCTTGTGAAATGCAAACAGAGCAGTATGGAACTATTTTCTATTGGAACACCTCTGGCAAATGGCGTAGTAATTTGTCTTACTATCAGGAACGTTTTCCTGCTGTTCAGCCAAAACCTTTTCTGTTAAAATAATGAGTTTTAGAAACCTTGAATAGGGAGAGGGGGAAGAGAAAATGCATTTGTAACATAAGAAAGACTCTAAGAAATGAACATGGGCCTCTTGGTGGACTTTATGGCCTTTGCAACTTTTTCCCCTTCTGCTACTTTGCCAGCTTTTCAACTGGGCATCAGCCTAGGGTGGTGGCGCTCAAAAAAACATTGACAAATTTGACAGACCCTTTTCTTTTAGCACAATACCAGATGGCCAGGCAGACATACTTGAACCTGATGATACATTGCCAGACAGCAGCTCCATTATACAATTAAGTATACAGTCCTTAACCTAGTTCCTTAGGCATGAATCCCATTTGCAGTGATTCATTACCTTAAGGAGATGGATTCAGGGGACAGGCAGGGAGGCAATAACACTTTAAAGTCTGATCATTCTAAGCCTGTATGCTTGCTTTTTTGATTAAGCAGACTTTACCTCTCAATTAATGGTCAAACAACTAATCAAACTTGACAGGAAGCAAATAAAAGGGCAGAGCATTTTATTAGAGGAAAAAGATAAATGGACAAGCCTATTTTTACTGCTATAAATTCATTTTATTACCTGTATATTTCATATGCAGTTTATTTAAAAAAAACAAAATTCAAAAATTCTATATATTTTGCACTTTCTACCAATATATGCAATGTAGTATATTACATATAAACTAATACTCTTATAAACATAAGTTTCACTATGAGATAGATTTTTGGCATATTTTACTCTATTACATTTTTCATTGGAAAGATGAAGTATGAAATTCAGGGTGTGACCTAATATACGTAAATCTGCTTAGTTAGCGCTTGGGAAACAATCCTGCCAAACCAACTTTCAAGCTTTATAAATAATCACACATAAAATGCAATAAATAAGATTTAAAAAAACAAAACACCTAATTGCAGTGACCCAATAAGGAAGGGATACAGAGTTCAAGAAGAGCACATCTCTGAAATGGCTTCAACCTTTTCTTTTTCTTTCTCTCAGGCATCTTTCACAGGTGACTTGATATAAAACATTAGGAAAGGAAACAGGTTTCAACTGGACCACACATTAGTCCAGATCAATATTTCTCCAGATCAATAATTATGCCTTATATAATTACAGTGGTGGTGTTGCAGAAAAAGAGCACGAGACTTGGACGTCTCAAAATCAGGAACAGTTTATTATGGCTGCCATAGTTCAGAAAGCTAGTCCAGGCTAGCCTCCAAGAATTCTGAACCCCTTCCAAAAGAGAATATAGAGTTTTATACTTCACTACAAGCAACTTTCATCATGGCTAGTTTCTGATTGGTTAAATGATCATCATCAAAAACCAATATTTGATTCTCCCTTTTGTCTCCTACTTCTTCAGTGTCAACCATTTCATATCAAAGATACATATGCATCTTTGATACAAACAAAAAACACTTACACACATCAACAAAGACAAACACACAAGTTAAAACAGCACAGGAACTAAACGTTTCATTGAGACTCTCTGTTTCTTTTTCTCTTATTGTTCTCTGTGTTCTTCTTCTTCTTTCCTCAAGGTTTGTTACCCACCTTGGTAACTGACTATATCTTAGTGGGTTTTTTTCTAAGAGTGTTGTATTCTGTCCACCTTGGACTACACTCCTTACAACCCTTTTCTTCTTCTTCTTTGTTCTGGGGGGTTCAGGAGTTCTGGGGTTCTGGGGTGTTCAGTGTCTTCTCTTTTGTATTTTTTTCTTGGATCTCCCAGTACCTTACTGGGCTATTTTTTAAAGATCCAAACCTATAGAGGAACATGTATTGAAGAGGCGTTTGACAAACGCTTCTTTCACCACCCATGTTCTATTTCTAAGACACTGTCACCGACCTGGGGTGCCGGACTATCATGGTCGCCTTCAGGAACTGCGGTGACTTAACCGCCCACACAATTCTGGAGCCTCGTTAGGATACACCGGTTCCGTTAGGAAGTGGGCGCTATCTCAGGCTCAGGGAGGTGATCAGGCCCCCTCTTCCACTCTCAACCGAATGGGCCTACAACAATTCCCTCAATACTTGCCTGCAGGTGTCTTCTTTTTCTTTCAGCCGGCATTATTTATTGTCCTAGGAGTTATTTATTGACTTGTCCTGATCCTGGTCCGGTCTTGGATCGGTCGTGTCCACCAAATGCCCGAGGGGGGCCATCTGCTTCCTCCCAGAGAATTGCTCTGTGGCGTCTGGAGGTTGGCTAGATGGCCTCGATTGGGCCCCGGTTGGTCGTGCCTTCCTCAGCAAAATATCGCTCCAAGTCCCGGCGGACGTCGCCATTATGTTGCAGAAAAAGAGCACGAGACTTGGACTTCTCAAAATCAGGAAAAGTTTATTATGGCTGCCATAGTTCAGAAAGCTAGTCCAGGCTAGCATCCAAGAATTCTGAACCCCTTCCAAAAGGGAATACAGAGTTTTATACTTCACTACAAGCAACTTTTATCATGGCTAGTTTCTGATTGGTTAAATAATCGTCATCAAAAAGAAAACCACAAACATATCCTGTTTTTGCTAACCAGCTTTTGTGGTTATGCCCGTTATCTCACTTGCCATCTAACTCGAGCAGGTGCCGCTTCTGCGGTGGCGCATCCTGTTGCAACTCAGACTGTTCAGAGCTTCAAAAAGGAAAAAGGAACCCTTTGGGTCATCCAGCCCAACCCCACATCATTTCACTCTTAACAACCAGGTCTCACTTTATGCCAATGCCCTGCCTCAGTGGGATTCAAACATTTTTAATACTGTTTCTGTAGATGTGGCTCAGTGGGTGTCGCTTAACTTGGTGGGCATGGCTTGGTGGGCATGGCAGAGGAAGGATATTGTAAAATTTCCAGTTCCCACTTCCAGGGGAAGGTTATTGCAAATCCCCATTCCCTCTCGATCAGGTGGGACTCAGGAGGCAGTGAATAGATGGGGGCGGGGCCAGTCAGAGGTGGTATTTACCAGTTCTCCGAACTACTCAAAATTCTCCAGAACTGGTCAGAACCTGTTGAATGTCACCTCTGCCTAGAAGCATTTGATTCTAACATGTATAGGAATCCCCAATGTATATACAGAGCTCTGATGCAAGGGCATCTCTCCTGTTGCTCTACTCTAAGTAGGAGAATCTCTGAACCTGTGAATTTTTCTCAAAAATTCAAACCCATAAAGGCATAAAGACCTAGTAGGAAATAAAGTACTTTTAGTTATTATTTAAGACTGTGATTCAGCTGAAGTTTAAAAATGACAAACCTGAATTTTAAATTAAGGCATGTCATAGTAGAAGGGCACTGGTAAATCAGGTGTTTGCTCCATTGTCAGATTGGATGGGCACTGCTACACCATCATCACTTCTGATCAGCTCATCAGCTGATTTAATTTCTGGTTTCACTATAGCCCAGGGGAGACCATTAAAAAGGCCATCTTTGGACAGTGATCCTGGAGCCTGGTAGTTTCCTATTGCCTAGAGCTCTTGTCTTTTTCTGAATGGATGTTATTATTTTTGATGAATTCATCCCTGTTTCATTAATTCTTGTTTCCCATCCAGAGTATTGATGTGGAAATGCTCTAATTGTAATACAGATAAATATTGTATTAATTAATTAGTGCTAAATTCATAAATTTTGGGATGCATGCTAGAGTTCCTCTGTGAGGGATATATGATTATAAATATTTTTTTTAAAAAAGTTGGAAGATTAAGATGTCTGAATTAATTATTGAAATTAGCTTGTCGTATGGGGCAAGTATATTAGAGTAATACCTGACTTTCATCTTGACTCAAACAATAATTTTTATGGGAAATGTCTAAAGTAGAAAATCTGATGCTTATTCAAAATAAGGGCATCCATAAAATAAACAAAACAATTTTGAGGTTTTGCTTATTTTGTAACTATAAAACAACTAAACATGTAACACATCCAACAGGAACTGGGGATGGAAAACACAAAACAATTATTTAATCAATAATTGTTTAATCCCAAATAATTTAATCAAATAGAACGTAATGTAATGAATGTATAAAATAAATCAATAATGTATTTTTATATATTGTCTAGGCAATGTGTAGCCATAATCTCACACTACCAATATACTTTAATGTGAGAATATAAATCTCTTTTGGAAAAT
This sequence comes from Rhabdophis nuchalis, assembly GCA_039707465.1. Taxonomy (NCBI): domain Eukaryota; kingdom Metazoa; phylum Chordata; class Lepidosauria; order Squamata; family Natricidae; genus Rhabdophis; species Rhabdophis nuchalis. The sequence continues at coordinate 57,750,545 of CM077643.1, read as the reverse complement.
AAATGTGTATGAATTAACCAGCCGTGTATGAATCATTTGAAGGTGGTGAAAGATTTTTTTCCCCCTGTTACATTGATAGCTAACACATTTTCAAATTGAACTGGTGGAAGAGTATTGTTTACTTCTTGTTTGTTTTAGAAAAGGTCTGTTTGTTTATTGTTTTCAATTTAGCTGTGAAGGAATGTCTGTGCTTCCTGCAAGTTAAATGGTGGTGGTAACACTCAGAATTTGACTCGGTTAGCATCACGCTGGCCTGTTTCCAAAGTATTTTTCTGCTGCTTAAAAGGAGTTTAAAAAAGAAAGGCCAGACAATAGCCTGTATGTATCCAGTGGTGACATGATGCTAGCAGAAAATATACAAATATACAAATATACATGGTGTCCACTCCACCACAAATATCCATGCCAAGTCTGTCCTGGTCCCAAAGTTCACCAGCCTCAGGAGTAGTTCTCTTCAATGATAGGATAGATTGCCAAACTTCAGTGCCCCATTTTGCAATAGTTGTTTTCTACTGGCATAAAGTCACTTTATGACCCTTTGTTGCTTCTACATTCAGCTATGATGAATGAAGGTAGAGCTAGGTCTAAAAGTATAGTTTTCTTTTTTACTTTCCATTCTGCTAATGTTTATATTCTATCTTTTTTTTAAAAAATGTCTATTGAGTCTTATAAAGAGCCATGGTGGCACAGTGGTTAGAATGAAGTACTGTAGGCTAATTCTGCCGACTGCCAACAGTTTGATTCTCACTGGCTAAAGGTGAGAATCCTCTATTCTATTCTTCCAAGGTCAGTAACATGAGGACCCAGATTGTTGGGGGCAATATGCTGATTCTGTAAACTGCCTAGAGAGGACTGTAAAGTGGTATATAAGTCTAAGCGCTATTGCTATAAATGCTGTAAAAGGTTTTGCCTAAGATTTCAAAAACTTTAGATGTGCATGTACATACACACATCCATGCAAATATCTTCTACATCTGTCAGTGACAATACTGTGCAATGCTGATTCCTTTATACTCTTTCTAAGTTAGAAGAGCTGAGGTGGCACAGTGGTTAGAGCGAAGTACTGCAGGCTACTCAGGCAGATTGCTAGCTGCAGTTCGGCAGTTCAAATCTCACTAGCTCAAGGTTGACTCAGCCGTCCATCATTCCAAGGTGAGTAAAATGAGGACCCAGATTGTTGGGGAAGATATACTGACTCTGTAAACTGCTTAGAGAGGGCTGTAAAGCACTGTGAAGTGGTAAGTGCTAAGCAGTGGTGGGTTTCTGCAGGCTCGCGCCTACTCGTGAGAGCCGGTTGGTGAAATTTAGAGAACCGGTGAGAGGGGTTCCACCGGCGTACCTGGAAGTAAATCTGGCCCGCCGCTGCCAGTGACCCAACGGGAAGGAAAGGAAAGGAAGGAAGGAAGGAAGGAAGGAAAGAAAGAAAGAAAGAAAGAAAGAAAGAAAGAAAGAAAGAAAGAATTTATCATCACAATTGAGTCCAAAATTTTGGTTGCTAAGCAAGAGCGTTGTTAAATGAGTTTCACCGCATTTTAAAAGGTGGCCACTCCCACCCTGTCACATGACTGCCAAGCCACGCCCACAAAAAGGCCACACCTACAGAGTAGGTTCTAAAAGAATTTGAAACCCACCACTGGTGCTAAGCTCTCTGCATGGGGTTCCCCCTGAGGTGCACCCGAAGACTACAGCTAGTGCAGAATGCGGCCGTGCGCGGGATTCTGGGAGCCTCACGGCATTCCCATGTAACACCTCTCTTGCGCGAGCTGCACTGGCTGCCTGTGGTCTTTCGGGGGCGCTTTAAGGTGCTGATAACCATCTTTAAAACGCTCCATGGCATGGGACCTAGTTATTTGCGAGACTGTCTCCTACCTCATACATCCCTTCGGCTGATTCGCTCCCATAAAGAGGGACTTCTCCGGGTGCCGTCCGCCGGGCAATGCTGGTTGGCGACCCCCAGGGGAAGGGCCTTCTCTGTGGCGGGCCCAGCCCTCTGGAACAACCTGCCCCCCAAACTCTGGACCACCACGGACCTCCGCCTCTTCCGCCAACGTTTGAAAACTCATCTTTACCAACTAGCTGGCCTAGCCTAGTCCCCGAGACCACTTTCGTAGACTGAGTAGCAAATTATTTTGAGAGTTTTAATGTGTGGGTATGTTTTAGGGAATTTTTAGCAGAGGGCATTTAAATTTAATTAGTTTTTATTCTGTAGTCTTACTTATTATACGTCCGTTTTTATTGACATGTTTGTATTTCCGTTTTTAATTTCCTGTGCACCGCCCTGAGTCCCTTCGGGGAGAGAGGCGTGGTATAAAAATAAAATAAAATAAAAATAAATAAAAAATAAGTGCTACTGCAAAGTTCTTCTATTCCTTCATGCCCTGGAGGACAGGAAAGCAATTAATAAAATATTTGTGACAAATGAGTACATAACAACCTTGTCAATCTCATATAATTCCCCTCCTTTTTAAGACACACACACACACACCCCAGAACCAGAGGCATCTGATATTCCTATGTTCACTAGCCCATCTATGATCTCTCTGCCATCTGTTCCATCATCGCAAGAAGATTAAAGTAGCAACTGACTCATTTGGAATTCTGAGCAGGATTCTAAGCAGAATTGTGCAGGGTTATGCTTCATGCGTGGTTCCATGCAATAAACTTTAGATGAGGTTATATTTGCTTATATTGTACAGGGATGTCTTCTTAAAATAAATTCCTGTTTGTTAAGAAATATCTTCCTATAATGCTATTGTGGTTGTACAAAAACAAAGAGGGAGCCTGGCAAAGTCTTAATACATGTAACTGGAAAGACTGCCAGGGAAAAGTGATTTCTAGAGCCATGGATATCATGGATTTATATTTCCTTTTTGCCATTATTTTCCAGTGCCTTGACAAGCATGTATTCAAGGAAAAGATCATGCAGTTTCCAAATAAGAACCAGGATTGAAATGGAACAATATGTGCCCTTTAGACTAATTTTTTGGCACAGCAGTAGCCATGTATTTCTCCCATCCAGGCAGAATGCCATTTATTTATTTTTTTAAAAAAATGAAAACAGGTTATTGGGAAACAGCCATTTTGTTATTTTTTAGAATGTGTTACTCTATCCCTAGATGAAATTGCCTCCTTCTCTTCAATTTCTTGAAACCACATTTACTTTCCAAAACCATCTAGCAATTCCCAAAATGCGCAGACCGGCATTTGTTAATCACAGCCAACTTGATTTTCATTCTGCGACTCCTGGGGTCTCCATTTCTCCTGCCTTAAATTCCACAGTACTGTTCTCTGCAACAACCCTCCAGTAATTGGACCATTCTTAAAAGTTAAAACAAAAAGCTAAAATAGAAAGAAAAACCAGACTACGTGGTTAAAAGTTGTAACTCTGCTTTTGCCATAACTACTCCCTCACTACCAACCATGTTATTCCATGTTAAACACACTCCATGTACGGATCTCAGCTAAGCAAATGCACTGCAGATGAAATGGGCTAAAGGTCAGCCAACTGCAGCATTATTATTTACACATCTAGCATTTTCACTTACATGTTTTCTTTTCCTTGAAGAACAGGATATCCTACTATTTCCATATTAATCATTTAGTTTCAACAAATGCTTTTCTGAAGAATAGCTGCATTCGGAACTTATCAGACCAAGGGATACAAACCAACATTTGCGAAGAATGCATTTGTCAAGCATCCTTACAAAAATGGAATGTGTCCATCATTCTAGCTACTCAGAAGTACAAAATGAAACCTCTGCTGCAGTGGTGGGTTTCTGCAGGCTCGCACCTACTCGCGAGAGCCGGTTGGTGAAATTTAGAGAACCAGTGAGAGGGGGTTCCACCGGCATACCTGGAAGTAAATCTGGCCCGCCGCTGCCAGTGACCCAACGGAAAGGAAAGGAAAGGAAAGGAAAGGGAAGGAAGGAAGGAAGGAAGAAAGAAAGAAAGAAAGAAAGAAAGAAAGAAAGAAAGAAAGAAAGAAAGAAAGAAAGAAAGAAAGAAAGAAAGAAAGAAAGAAAGAATTTATCATCACAATTGAGTCCAAAATTTTGGTTGCTAAGCAAGAGCGTTGTTAAATGAGTTTCACCACATTTTAAAAGGTGGCCACTGCCACCCTGTCACATGACTGCCAAGCCATGCCCACAAAATAGGCCACACCTACAGAGTAGGTTCTTAAAAAAATTGAAACCCACCACTGCTCTGCTGACATATGAGTACATGGCAGACCAAAGTAATTACGTGCTGAAAGCTATTGTATCGTTTCTCAGATGTTTTCTTTCTTTGCTAAAAAGGCTCTGGTTTATGACCTTATTTTCAATAACCTAATTATTTTACATTTCTTTCAAATTTCTATTGCTAGGTTTAAAATGAATTAAATTAAATAACCTGTGCTAAAAATTCCCATTAATAAATTCTAGAATCCCTTTACAAATTTGCTAAAATTAAATCGCATCTGAGCTCTAAGCTCTAGGCTAGACCGGCTTGGTGGAAAAGGTACGTCTTAAGTGAAAGATGTTCAAACAATGAAGCAGAACAACCATACTGACCATCACATAACTATTGCAACCTGGTTTGTAGGCAATTGTTTCTTTAAATTAGAACATAGTAAATAGCATCAAGCCACATTGTGTATATTCATAAAGTTTTGTGCTATTGTGATTTAACGACAGGTTTCTTCTTGTTTTTCCTGTCTTTTATTACTTCATAATATTGGTTTCTCAGTTTCCCTCTTGCAATTAATTGTTTTCTCATCTAGGGTCAAAAGTAAATCTGACAGGATTACAGTCAAGTATATATATTCATTATTGATTATTGTTCATGTTCATTTTTTTGCTGTAAGCAAATGTGGACCTTTTATAGCCACAAATGAAAGTGGATAGAGTTAGAAAAATATTAATGCAATGTGACATAACTTAAATTAAAATGTTTCTTTTAATAGTTCTCATGTTCTCTGAAACTCAGTATTAACAAAATTCAGGCCCGAAATCCTGAGTTGTGCACTCCTGTTTTTTAAAATCTTTTTACAGAGCTACAGTCTAATAACATTCAAAACTCCTTAACAAAGTTGATTTACAATTAGGTTGAATAAAAATATTATTCAGAAAATAATAGATGAAAACTAGAAGCAAGTAGTTAATATAATAAATAAGGTTTTACCATAATTTCTCTTTTCATTTGTATTTTAAAATGCTATTAACTAAGAAAGCAAAATAACAATAGCAATAATGAGAAATGCTATAATTTACAAATTTTACCCAAATTTAGAGGTTGGGTTGCTTTACAGTAATGATTTTTTTTTCTTATCTGAAGAAAAGAATCAATGATAAACCAATATTATCCCTTATTGATTGGCATCCTGCTACCAATTTGTTTTGTCCAAAATTGCAAGCCACCCAAAGTTATTTTATGAAGTGGTCAACCACATAAGATGAACGAATGAATGAATGAATGAATGAATGAAAGAAAGAAAGAAAGAAAGAAAGAAAGAAAGAAAGAAAGAAAGAAAGAAAGAAAGAAAGAAAGGATAAATACACAAACAAACAAACAAACAAGCTACAATAAAGTAGCTACAGGGAACTTTTTAAAATGGAATTGTCTTCTGAGAAAATATTACGGAATAATTTTAGTTGTTGGGGGAATACTCCATTGCTCTATAAAATATATTGAATGATTCAGTGAAATCCATTTTTAAGTTCTAATTTCAGCTGGATTCCAAAAAGAAAAGAAAAAAATTAAAACTAGCTCTGTCATAGTATTTTGTATTTGTGTCAAAAGAGGAAACATCTCCTCTCTGATCTACAGTTCCACTTTTGCCCATCATTTGGTATCTTATACTAGTTCCCACTGAAGCATACTTTTACTGAAATGGAACAAATAATATAGTAGGTAGCTAAATTTTGAAGATGCAATAAAATTATCCAGGTGGCAGCCAGAGATTTTAAGCTTATGAGATGGGATAAATATGGCAACTACATGTTTCAAATAGGCATGTTTGAGATCAGAGTTTTTCTGGCCATGTTAATTAAGGATATTTACTTTTATAATTCTATCTCATGCTGTTTTCTTCATTTTTTAATTAAACATAGAAATTGTGTTCAAACAGCATCATCTTGTGAAATCTGGACAGTTGTCTTCTGGAATGCCATTCCCCACCACATTCTTGAGATTCATGCAGTTCCCACCCTTATGATATTTAGGAAATTTTGCAGTTTTTCTTTTTTGTATAGCAACCACCAAAAATAGTCCAGAATTCAGGCAGCCTCTAGATTTGGAAGTAAATAACAAACACATGAATAACATAAATAATGAGTAGATCAATTCTCAGTGATGGGCACCAGCTGGGGAAAAACACATGGACAACCATTAAACACACCATTGTATAGAGAGAAAGGTTTTTTATTTTAATCATAGTCTGCAGTTATCAATACTTTTCTCCCAAGCTGTTCTCAGAAACTTCAATTTTAAAAAAAGCTAGAAGAAATAACATTTACTTTAGGACTTCCATAACTATGCTACATTAAAAAAAACCATTAAAAAAAATCCAAACTCTTTGGTTCCATCTGCTCGTCCTCAAGATTTTTGCAGCTCTGAACTATAATAATACAATAGCAGAGTTGGAAGGGACCTTGTAGGTCTTCTAGTCCAACCCCCTGCGTGGGCAGGAACCTTATATTTGTTATTCCTCTCAAGATTTGCTTAAAGGAACAAAGCCATGTGAAATACTTATTGCCTCCATGGATATGTTTTCTCTACTATTTTTCCAACAGACAGTGCTTCATGCAAGTTGTCAAACTATCAGATGTGCTGAAAGTAGTCAGTTTTTCTTGGACTTCTTCAGCAAGGCTGGAGAAGCATTTTACCAGAAATATTAAGGAATGCTGAACTGATCGTTCACATTAATCATGTAGCTATACCCAGAGACATTAATCACATCATTGCAGAATGTTTTGTGTTTTCTGTCTGAATGACAGAATTAAGTAAATCTATCCTCACCATCATAGAAAGCTGCCTTACACTGAATTAGATTTTTGCTCCATTTTATACAATATAATCAACATTGAATGCTAGAGGCTCTCCATCAGTTTATTCATATCAGGAATTAAACAAAGTTTGCTCCCCTATAACTGAGCTACAGCTTTCCCCCTCCCCTTCTCAGTAAAACCAGGACACTCAAGATTTAAAGCTTATAATTGGACCACCTAGTCCTATAATGTCTTCTTTAAGTATCAGGAGGCTGAGCTTTTTTGTTTGGAGGAGCCACAGAAATGCTAGCATTTGAAAAACCATCTCAGTTCAATTCTTTAATCATGAGAAAAGAAATTACAAAGACCAACTTGGTCATAAATAGCTAATGTGGAATCAACCAACAAGAGGAAAATGGTGTTAGGTGTATTTTAGAGCGTACTCTTGTTAGCAGGGACGTTCCAGCTCAACCTATCAACAGTGCCTCGATTAAGAACAGAATGAAAGCATTCTCCCCATTCCTTGTTCTCACATATGCTCTGAAGATGTTTCAGTGCAGCTTTCTCTAGGGCTGGGAAGGGATTTGGGAAAAAGGAAAGCTGGCAAAACTGGTATTTGTTAACAGTCTGCTATCTCAAAAACCTTCTGCTATTAGATCAAGCTCCTTTGCAGACCAAAAAGTCCAGTTGTAATAAAAAGTATAAGGAAAAACCAGAAACGTGTAGTGAGAGGATTAAAGAACTTCCAAGTTGCCAGATATCCCCTGGAAAGGAATGTTCTCTTCTAAACCATATCAGCTTATAATAAATTTAGACAGTTCTGAGAGCTGTTTAACCTGAAGTCACTTGTAAAATCACACACAAGAAGTGTGATAGCTCACGTGGTTAGAACGCTGAACTGACAATCAGCAAGCCTGCATTTGAGACCTGAGTGCTGTTGCATGAGTGGCTCCTGTCATTTGCTCCAACCTAGTAGTTCAAAAGCAAGTAATCATGAGAAGATAGATAGGTACCACTTTGGTGGGCACATTAATGGGGACATGAAAGGAACCCCCAACCAGGCATCCTCTGAGCAACAGTGATGTCACCGGCTAATTCTTTCGACCCAGAAGCGCCTTGGTGCTTTCAACACGAATGCATGCACGTGCTTTTTAGAAATAATAGCATTTTTAAGGTTTGACACAGCTACTTTTAGAGAAACAGCAGTCTTCACATTTACAGGCAGTTCTAGAAACAATTTTCAGTACAATAAGCTGCCAGCAAACAAATGTAGTGCCAAAAAAAAAAGGATGCTGACATTCAACCACCATCTCTAGACACATTCTTCTTCTTGTTGTCTTCACTTTTTGAACATGTGATTCTAGAGGAAGAATTATTCAGAAAGCCAGCATGTTATGTTGAGTGGTTTGTACTGTATATGTAAAAAGGGTAACAATTTATTCAGAAGAATAATCACAAATGCTATCAGTAACTGAGTTAAGAACCTGAAAACAAATGGTTCCCTTTGATTGTGTACACGTGGATTGCATATAATGTATGACTCATAGAGGAAGAAATGTAGTGAAATTCATTTTAATTAGTGAATAGAGAAGGAAGTGCCAATACCAGGCAGAACAGAAGCAAAAGGTAGATGGGCAATGAGGCTTGCTACTAGAATAAACAAACTAAAGACTGTAAGTGGTTTATATAATTGTTTATTGTAAACAAACAAGCCTCCACCAGAAAATTATGAGGCAAAGGTCTGAAGTTTAATATTAAAGAAGAGTGATCAAGGAACCTTTATGCCAAGGAATAATTGGAAATTAAGTCTCCAGTGTTCGATAAATTGCATCCTAAAGTTCTGAATTGAGTAGCAGGTTATCTGGCAAAGTCCTTGTGTATTATTTTTGATAAATCATAGAGAATTGGTAAAGGACCAAATATTTGGAGAAGAGTAAGTTTTATTCCTATTAAAAGGGGTGAAGGGAATGGAAGAGCCAGGAAATTACAGACTAGTCTGACATCATATCTGGGGGAAACACTGTAAGCACCTTGAAAACAATGCAGTAATTACCACAATGCAGCTTGAGTTTGTCAAGAACACATTTTTCCAAGCATATTGAATGTTATTTCATGTTTTGACTTTACAGATGGCAGGGATGTAGAAGACATAGCCCTGACTTCAGCAAAGTAGCTAATAAAATACTCCATGAGACTACTGAATAGCAAACTAGTTTTGTGTAAGCTGGATGGCAAGATAATTCAGCTGATACAGTATATAACTGACTGAAAGGCTCTGTCCCAACTATTCTCACCAATGGTTCCTTATCAAATTGGAGAGATACAGTATATTGACGGCTACCACAATGACCCCTCCTGGGTACCTCTAATCCTCTACATATTCTAATGATTTATAAAAGGGGTATATGTCTATGGAGATTTTCAGTCAACCAGGTCATGGTTGTCCCAAACGTGCTTTTTCAAAAGGCATCTGGACTTTGTTTTCTTTGAAGATGTTCTGCTTCCAATTCAAGAAGCGCACCATTAGATCAAAAGGAGTAGATGGGATGCTTGTCAAATAGGAGAATAATATCAAATGAGTGAAATAGCTGATATTCTAGGAGACAGACAGCACATCCAACATAACCTTTGCTTTTAATTCAAGAACAGCAGGAAGAGCATAACCTCAAATTGACTGGAAGGAAGTTCAAAAGTAATGATAGAAAATATTCCTTCGCAGAAAGAGTAGAAGCTTGGAACCAACTTCCAACAGAGGTACTAACTGTGTTTAAGCATACCTGGGATAAACATATGCACATCTTCTGACAAAAATAAAATAAAATAAAATAAATCATTTATTATTGCTTATTAATTATTTCTATTTTTCTAACTCAAATTTTCCTGTTAAAAAGACAGGAGGAAATTGTTCTGTGTTTGGTTTTTAACTACTTTCCAAACTTCCTTTTTTTCTATTGGCTTTATCTTTCTTTTTTTCCTTATGATATACAATATACAATATAAAATAGCAGAATTGGAAGGGACCTTGGAGATCTTCTAGTCCAACCCCCTGCCTAGGCAGGAACCTTATACTATTTCAGACAAATGGCTATTCAACATCTTCTTAAAGACTTCCAGTGTTGGGGCATTCACAACATCTGGAGGCAAGCTGTTCCACTAACTAATTGTTCTAACTGTCAGGAAATTTCTCCTCAGTTTTAAGTTGCTTCTCTCCTTGATTAGTTTTCACCCATTGCTTCTTGTTCTACTCTCAGGTGCCTTGGAGAATAGCTTGACTCCCTCTTCTTTGTGGCAGCCCCTGAGATATTGGAACACTGCTATCATGTCTCCCCTAGTCCTTCTTTTTATTAAACTAGACATACCCAATTCCTGCAATCGTTCTTCATATGTTTTAGTCTCTAGTCCCCTAATCATCTTTGTTGCTCTTCTCTGCACTCTTTCTAGAGTCTCCACATCTTTTCTACATCGTGGTGACCAAAACTGAATGCAGTATTCCAAGTGTGGCCTTACCAAGGCATTATAAAGTGGTATTAACACTTCACGTGATCTAGATTCTATCCCTCTGTTTATGTAGCCTAGAACTGTGTTGGCTTTTTTGGCAGCTGCTGCACATGGCTGGCTCATATTTTTTATTTTATTTATTTATTCGAATTTATACCCCGCCCTTCTCCTTGTTAGGACCCAGGGTGGCGCACAGGCATTATTTAAAACCACAATAAATACAATATACATCATTAAAATATATTTAAATGGTTGTCCACTAGAACTCTAAGATCCCTCTCACAGTTACTACTATTGAACAAGGTACCACCTATACTGTACCTGTGCATTTTGTTTTTCTTGCCTAAATGTAGAACCTTACTCTTTTCACCACTGAATTTCATTTTATTAGATAGTGCCCAATGTTCAAGTTTGTCAAGATCCTTCTGTATCTTAAGCCTATCTTTTGGAGTGTTGGCTATTCCTGCCAGCTTGGTGTCATCTGCAAATTTGATGAGTTCCCCATTTATTCCCTCATCCAAATCATTGATGAAGATATTGAAGAGTACTGGGCCTAAAACAGAGCCTTGGGGTACTCCACTGCATACTTCCCTCCATGTAGATGCAGTTCCATTGAGTGTGGTTGGTCAGCCAGTTATGAATCCATCTGGTGGTGATGCTGTCTAACCCACATTCTTCTACTTTATCTAATAGTGGGTTATGGTCTACCTTGTCAAATGCCTTACTGAAGTCCAAGTAAATTATATCGACAGCATTCCTCTGGTCCACTAATTTTGTCACTTTGTCAAAGAATGCAATAAGATTAGTCTGGCATGATCTGTTTTTGACAAACCCATGTTGGCTTTTGGCTTTACTTGTTTACTTCCAGATGTTCGTTTCTTGATTATCTTTTCCAGAATCTTTCCTGGTATTAAAGTCAGGCAGATAGATCTGTAGTTTCCTGGATCTATTTTTTTCCCTTTTTTGAAGATGGGAACCACATCATCTCTTTTCCAGTCCTCTGGCAGTTCCCCAGTGCTCCAGGATCTCTGAAAGATATAGTTCAGTGGTTCTGAGATCTCATCTGCCAGTTCCTTCAGAACCCTGGGGTGTAATCCATCCGGTCCTGGTGATTTAAACTCATCTAGGGTAGACAGGTGCTCACTCACCACTTTCTTCCCAATTTCAATTTGTGTTCCTGATCTGATTTTTGTGGTGCTGTTGTTGATTGGTTGGACTGTTTTATCTCTTTGTGTAAAGACAGATGCAAAAAATAAGTTAAATAGTTCTGCTTTCTCCCTGTTGCTTGTCACCTTCTTGCCACTTTCTCCCAGCAATGGACCAATTGTTTCCTTAACTTTTTTCTTGTTTTTAATATGTTGAAAGAAGCTTTTTTTGGTTATTTTTACTTTTGCGACAAGCCTTTCTTCATTGTGAGGCTTAGCTTTCCTCACTTCATCTTTACAGGCTTGGGCTATTTGCTGATATTCTGCCTTAGTTGTGTCCCCCTCTTTCCACTTTTTATACTTATATTTTTTGTCTTTCAATTTGTCAGAGAGTTTTTTATGCAGCCATGCTGGTTTCTTTTGGGAGCTGTTGTTTTTCTTCTTCATTGGTATTGTGCTAGACTGGGCTTTTATAATCTCATTTTTCAAAATTTCCCAAGCTTCTTGAGTTGTTTTCCCATTAAAATGTTAATGTAGATATGCCCAGAAATAGAATTCAAGAAATGAACTACAAGTTATTGAATGAAATGTAATGAACAAATTAATTGTGGAAACATGATCAAATAGAATGGTATAGAACTGAATAGTAGAAAACTGCAAACTGAATATGATAGTGTGATGATTGCAAAGAAGACAAATGAAATTAGGCTGTGATATCTATTGTAGATCCCAAGTACAATTTCAAAATATTGGAAATAATTGTTTCATTCATTCTTGCATTGGTCAGATCTCATCTCTATTCTGTGTTTAGTTCCAGATACTAAAAAGGATTCAGAGAAATCGTAACAAGTTTAGAGAAAGAAAAATAAAGAAAAATTAGAAACTAAAAGTAATAAAGAAAGATTGAGGAAACTGGGCATGTTTTGAGAAATGACTATTATGGGAGATCGTAGTTTTTCTCAGACCCCCAAAAGGATGGCAAATTTTGTTCTTTCTTCTTACACAGAACAGAACGTGGAGAATAGTTACAGGTAGCAATTTTACCCATCTCGGAAGGATAGAAGGCTGAGTCAACCTTGAACCTGGTGAGATTCTATCTGCCAAACTGCTGGCAGCCGATGATCAGCAGAAATAGCTTTGCAATACTGCACTGTAGCCACTGCGCCACCACGGCTCTTACAGGTAGTGACTGTTAGGGGAAAAAACTTAACATTTTTGACAGTAAGAACCAATTACCCTGTGAGATTGGATATGTTCAAGCTTCAGTATCTGTCTGGGATGCCATAATTTGAATCTCTGCAATGAACAGGGCTTGGACTCAATGACCTACATAACCCCTGCCAACGTTATGCCTGTACATCTTGGGCCAGTGTATGTAGAACTTACAATAAATGAGGTCAGAATTAAAACATAGTTCCATTTACATTTGCTTGTAAATTAAGAACACCCAGGGGAAGAGCCTTCTCTGTGGCGGGGCCAGCCCTCTGGAACGACTTACCCCCTGAACTCTGCACCATCTCCGACCTCCGCCTCTTCCGCAAGTGTCTGAAGACACATTTATTCCATCTAGCCGGCCTAGCGTAACCTCCATTACTGGCTATTAGACAGTTTTAAATTTGGGATTTTTTAATTTGGTTTTTAGCGCAGGGTTTCATTGGAATAAGGTTTTTTTTTAAATTTTATATGTTTTGTATGTATTTGAACATTCCTGTGCACAGCCCTGGGTCCGTTTGGAGAAGGGCGGGGTATAAATTTAATAAAATAAAAAAATAAAAAATAAACATCTAAATAATGCTAGTACTTTCCAGTTTTGAATGTTACAATTTCCCAATTCAGTCACATTAAACTGATATTTTGGCAGCAACATTTTTAGACCTCCTTGAGCAGCCAAGTGAATATCTGACTCAATAACCGCTAATTGTTTGAGGCACTGGTGGAATCCTGTCCAAATTTCAAGTCTAAAAGAGATGTAGCCTAATTATTGATACATGATCTTCGAATGTGGAAGGGGGGGATGTTTCTGTTAGGTTTTTGTTCATTTCTGGCTCATGTTTCTCACTCTCTACAAGGAAAATCAACTCTGATTGCATGAAAGATCCTATACAGCTATTTAAACACATTTGACTGAAAAGCTGGAAAGAGACCAGTTAAAGAAGTCAAGAATCTCAGAAAAGCTAGAAAGCTATGAGATTTAGAAAACATATGATGGAAAGCAGAAATCTGGTTGAAAGCTCAGGTCAGAAGCCAAACAGGCAGAGATGAATCAGGAATGGGAAATAGAAACATGAAGATGAAAGCCAGCATTAGGAATGCAGTTGTCAAGCCAAAGAGCAGGATGAAGGAGAAATGGTGGGCCAATATTTCTCTCTCAGCCCAACTCATCTCACAGGGTTGGTGTGGGGAAAATAAGAGAAGGAAGGTGTATTCGATACGTTCACTGCCTTCCAATATTTATAAAAATACTAAAGGTGGGAAATAAATAAATAAATAGATAGATAGATAGATAGATAGATAGATAGATAGATAGATAGATAGATAGATAGATAGATAGATAGATAGATAGATAGATAGATAGATAAATAAATAAATAAATAAATAAATAAATAAATAAATAAATAAATAAATAAATAAATAAACCAAGCAAGCAAGCAAGCAAGTAAGCAAGCAAGCAAGCAAGCAAGCAAGCAAGCATCTATGGAGATTCTCGGTCATCCAGGTTATGGTTGTCCCAAAGGTGCTTTTTCAAGAGGCAACTGGAAGCCCAGTTGCCTCTTGAAAAAGCCTTGGGACAAACAAACAATCACACAATGGCAAGGGAAAGTAAAGGACTTAAATAGGTATAAAGAAAAGTAATTTCATAATTTGTCACTCCAGAGCAATTAACATGCCACATATCTTAGTCTATTTGTAGTGCAGTTTGCTGAGTAAATGGGACGTAAGCCAGACCCAAAGCTGCTGATCCACGATATAGTTGGCTCTCCTTTTCAGCTGCTTTTGAGTTAGATTTTTGTTTGTTTGTTTGTTTATTGGACTTGTCCCAACCACCAACAAAAAGTCCTTCATCAGTTTACAACAACCATCAGTACAAACAATAAAATGACCATATATGCCACCAATAAAAAAAATACGCTAAGGAAAAATTACATGTTACAGCACTGTACTGATGATGTCAGCTCCTATAGCCAAAGCTTTTCCAAAAAAATCTCCATTGTAAATAGCTTGCAGAAATCCAAATAGGGTATAGTCAGATTGAATTTCTCCAGGAGGTAGTTTCAACATGCACCAAATAATAGCACCTGCAAATCTCCACTCCCTTACTTTACAGAGCTAAGGCACCATCCACAGTTTCTCCAGGGCCAAGTTGGATGGGTCAAGGGAAGGCAATTCTGTAACTACCTCATTGCCAAACAATGCAGGGATTTAAAGAATTTGGAATTTAACATGTACTTGGAAGCAAATAAAGAACCAATGCTGAGACTAGAGTAAAAGTGTTATGTGCTCATGTCAGCATATGCTGCCCACTGCCTTCTGGATTGATTAAATAAAATGTGAAAACAAAAAGGGGAAAGATGAAGCAATTAAAAGTGTTGCCTCCCAAACTGAACCCTGGCTCTGTCCATTTTTTGAGTGCAGCCCACAAAGCACTATGTAAGTAGCTGACCTCAAGGAAATAGCTCATGGAGCCAATGGGCTAATGGCACCAAAGCTTAGTTCTTAATTGGTTGAAAATTCATAGAAATCCTTGCCTTTACTGATGCTTGAACAAGTTTATAAAGAGCACAAGTACTGCTCATTGGTTGGGGGGGGGGGGGAAAGTCCTACAGTAAGCATTTGAGAAGTGGGCAAAGAGTTTCTTGGCTTCATAATCAATAATCTCCAGAAAACAAAGGCAAAATACT
The DNA here is from genome assembly GCA_039707465.1 of Rhabdophis nuchalis. Lineage (NCBI taxonomy): Eukaryota > Metazoa > Chordata > Lepidosauria > Squamata > Natricidae > Rhabdophis > Rhabdophis nuchalis. The sequence continues at coordinate 57,735,038 of CM077643.1, read as the reverse complement.
AGTAAGGTTTCATTTGTGATCCTTACAACCCTATGAACCTTCTGTTTGCTGCGAATCTATATAAATAAAAATGTAACTATGAGTTTGTTCAAAACCACTAATCTCCGAAAGTACTGCACCGATCGCTTCCAAATTTTCACACAACGTTCCTTTCAAGTACGGCACCAATGATATATATAGATTGTGTAGATGTCACACCTATGCCAGGTACATGCAATGGAAATGTAAAAAAATGTTTAAAAGGTAGGTAGATGGATACAGAGAGAGCAGTGGGCCACAGGCATTATGTCATCCTTTATGACATAAAATACTCTGTCCATAAGATTCAAGGAGAAATACAGGAGGTAGGTAGGTAGGTAGAGGGATATATATATAGAGAGAGAAAAATACAATAGGTAGGTTGGAGGTTATACGGTGGTTGTGTGCACGTTTTTGTGTGTGCAGGTGTAGAGCTACACACAGATTGGTTGGCCATTTAACCAGACTGGGCCACAGCAACATAAAAAAATCACATGGATAGGAAGAGATGATGACTTTAGAACTCATTAAAACCTGGTACAGAATTTTAGGAGGGCCACTGAGTTATCTCCTGCCTTTTCTCATAATGCGTTTTTTTTTAACCTAGAAATTCCATTCTTGTTTCCACTGAACTTTGTGACTCGGTATTGGTTTTATTTGGTTCTTTTTGTTTCTCTTCCATAATGAGAGCATTTTTCCTTGACTTACGGTAGCCACAATAAAGAATAAACCTGTAAACTTTGTTATTTGATTTTAATTAGAAAAACAGTGCTTTACTTTTGCTGAGATTTGATTCACTAGAGAAAAGAGGTGTTTTTTTTCTTGTTATGATTTGCATCCCAAGGTGATGGGCTTCTTTAGGTGAAGACTTCTTAAGAATCTAAGTACAAGTATTATCTTTCCCTTGTATTCTGGGCTCCGGTGGTTTTTGAAAAAACGGGACTTTCTAGTTTTTCTTCGAAGACATTTCGTTTCTCATCTAAGGAGCTTCTTCAGAGTTCAAAAAGTCCAGTTGCCTCTTGAAAAAGCACCTTTAGGGCAACCATGACCTGGATGACTGAGAATCTCCATAGACATTTGTAAAAGAGATGCAATTCTATGATGTACACTGAGCTATATTCTTCCTAAGGGAGTTATAGATCAGTGGTGGAGTGCTGATCTTGAGTTTCATTAGATCACAGATAATCTCATAGCCATTGTTGTGACAATATCGACAAGTGTACTATTAATTGAAAATAGTGTTTCCAAACAAAATCACCCTGCTTGGGAAACTACTCACATCAAATCAAGAGTTGAAATAAAGTTCTATTCCCAATGATGTCATGATCATGAGCAGTTTTCTCCATTGTGAGGCTTTTATGATATGCTGGGAAGACAGTCCTAGAATTCCCATCCATTTTCCCACACTGAAATTCTGAGATTTATAGTTCCGATGCATCTGAAGGCCATTAGGTTAAGAAAGGCTGTGCTGTGATCCATGTATGCTATTTCCCTTGCCTCCCACGCATTATCCAACATGTAGCCATTTCACCATTATAATTTCACCTCCATAAAATTTACTAACAGAGATATTAGAGCTGTTTATTCATTTGTTCAGAAATAAAGTTTCAGAAATAAAGTGCTGGCATATGGAAAGTAATCCGCGGATTCAAATATGCATATAATCATACCATTAGGGGAAGATTGTTGGCATTTTTATTATGAAAACCCCTGGGAAAAATTTTTATTAGTTTAAATGATATTACCTGCACCAAAGCCAAACCTAGTGGGGTTGACCAACATCAATCAGAACTTCAGCATTCATAGGGTAAAAAGTTAGAGACATGTTGCAATCCCCTTTTAACAAAAATGTGGCCTCCACAGAGCAGCTTCAGTGCCTTCAAATCAATTGTTTCCATTCTTTTTTTCCCCCTAATGATTTCGCATGCACATGGAAGATCATACCAAATTAATGTGTAAGGAATAAGAGTAGAGGAAGAATTAGGCAATGGAATCCAGTTTAAATGGAGAATGTTTTGTAAAACTACATGAGAGGTAGTTTTACAAGTTCCTCCAAGCCCGACTGTTTTTGTTTTTTTTTAAACCATCTTCAAAGCTCTTCCTACTTTAGTGTTGTCACAAAAAGGCTAGGGCTCTCTGTACCATTAGCAGAAGAAACTGATTCAAGCAACAAATTTTCTGACTGGAGAGGCAGCAGAAACAGCCTGCTAGTTATTTCTTTTGAGCAGAAATGCCATTCAATTGATGAATTGCCTGGGCTTAGCCTGCACTGAGCAATTAAGGGAGCCTACTCTCTTATAGTTAGCTGCCCTAGCTCCACTACTGAAGTAAGATTCAGTTGCAACTCCAGGATGTTTCTCCATACGAAAGTGGAAGGTGTCACTTTTCCTTTCACCCCAGGCAGCAAAATAAATTGGACCAACCTGGCAGAAATCCCATCCAATTTCCTCCCAAAGCTACAATTGAGGAAAATATCCCCAACCTGATACAAAAATACGTCTTCGTAATTTTTATTTAGATGCATTGCCTGTTAATGTGAGTGGTTGAGGACCATGCCTAATGATAGGATAAGCTCCAAACACATCATGAAAAATTGTGCTTATGTCTTTCGATGTATTTGATACTATAATTTGTTACCTATTGTAAAACAGAAAGTTAACAGAATAACAGGTATTCCTGTCAGAGATGATATTCTATTTTCTTCACTACCGGTTTGGTAGTCGGAGTGCGTGCATGTGCAAAAGGTTCTTGATGATGTCAGGGTGGATAGGTGGAGAATCACATTACCACGACTTACCAGTTCACCGGAACCGGCGCAAACCGGCAGCATACCACCTCTGATTCTAGTCCAACTCCCTGCTCAAACAGGAGATCATATAACATTCCAGACAAATGTCTGTCAAATCTTTTCTTTAAAACTTCCAGTGATGGAGCACCGACAATTTCTGGAGGAAACTGGTTCCATTGGTTAATTGTTCTTGCTGACAAGAAATTCCTCCTTACTTCTAGATTGAATATCTCTTTAACAAGCTTCCCCCCAGAAGTGCTTGTTCTGCTGTCATGTACTTCTCTTTGTGACTGTCCCTTGGAAGATTGGTATCATGTCTCCCCTAATCCTTTGGTTTTTTTAGATTAGACATCCCCAGCCTCTGCTATCATTCTTTATATGTTTTAGCCTCCAGTCCCCTCGTCATGTTTTTTTGCTCTTCTTTGAACTTTTTGTAGAGTCTCAAGATCTTTTTTGTGTGCTGAGTTCATTATTCCAAGTGTGGTCTTATCAAAGCAGTATAAAGCAGTACTAATACTTCATGAGACCTTGATATTATCCCTCTGTTGATGCAGCCTGGGACTGCATTTTTGGCAGCTGCAGCACACTGCTCACTCATATTTATGAATTAAAGTAGCTGAACCTTTAATTGGATCTAACATCAGTCTTCATGCATTTTTACAAGTTAGTTCTGTCTTATTATTTTCACTATGGCAGTTCTGTAAAAGCACATTTCTTTCATCTAGCCGGCCTGACATAGATTAGGGAATATTTTTAATTCGATATTTATTGGTTTTAATTATTTATTCAAATTTTAGCACAGATCTAATAATTTAATTGTTTTTTATATTTTGTATATTGTGGGGTTTTTATCTTCCTGTGCACCGCCCTGAGTCCCTTTTAGGTGACATTGGGCGGTATATAAATCGAAATAATAAATAAATAAATAAATCTGACAATAAATAGGAGAAATTGACTCAGACAGACAAACCCAGTATAATATCAGGCATGACGCTCTTTTCAGAAGAATAGGTAAGTGTAGGTAAGAGCTGAAAGCAGTTGGGGAGGAACATGGACCAGTCCTGGAGTCTGAGGAAGGCTCTGACGAGTGCTTTGCATCAGAGGCAGAGATGGGGCCGTGGTTGTCTGAGTTATCAGTTTCTTTTGGAGTCAGACATTAGTGAGGCAGATGAACAGCTGGAGCCTGTTCCCAGTGTGTGCAGAGTTGCCAGACGAAGGGAACAGCTAAGAAACAAGGATTGATTTGGGAGTAAAGCCACAGGTGGACAGTGACTGGCCCCTCCCATAGGGAATAAAAGAGGAGACAAAGGGGAGGGGTGTTTGCAGGAGACAATTAGTTCATTCCTGCATTTTTGCTAAGTATTGTGGCATCTGAAAAATATCAGCCTGGTCACTCTCCAAGCCAGATAAAGGTCGGTAATTGTGAACTATTTTGAAAGACTGTGGGAGAGGAAAGACTTTGCTGGGGAGAAATTCATTGTAAATTAAATAAAAGGGGTTTATTGAGACGAGGAGTCAACTTCGTGCTGCTGGGGAAGTCTAGGTCAGAACAACTCTTTACAAGAAGCTGCTTTAGAAATTTGCATTTGCAATTGCTTCATTTGTTCTTTTAACCTATCTCAAAGCCCCAGTTTGGATCATACAGATTTTCAGTTTGCCCTAACCCTTGCAATTATTGCCAAATACTTGCCGAATGAATTCTGATTTTTAGATCTAGGTTTGAATTGTTTTAATCCAGTTATTATTACTACCATAAAAAAAGCTCTGCTCATCCTTTTCCAATCAACATTAAACCTTTAAATGATTTGCCAGGGCTACATTCCAAAAAGTGGATAAGTTCGACAAAAAGAAATAGGTGGGGATTAATAAATACTAGATTTGATTTAATGTACATTTAATTATTTTAAATTGTTTAAATGTGGAGAATAGGATTATTAGTCACATACTTAATATTTTTCCCTTGATGTCATTTTTAAAAACTGCAATTTAGAGGCAATTATGGAATGAGTCCCAAGAGCTGTATCCAGGGATTTCAGGGTAAGGATGTCAGTTAGCTTGCAGGCTTCTTCCTAAAAAGGAGAGTATTTTTGTTTATATGTCTACACTCATTATGAAATAAACCATATGGGACATTAGTCAGGTTTAGAATATCTTGATCCTCAAGGTGATGTATGCAGTAGTAATGTGTGCGAAAATTAGGGAAGTGTCCAGAAATTATGGTGTGAGTGCCAGAAATCTCTGCAAGATTCACACTGTACTCAGAGTAGTAAGCATTAAGTTGCTAACTTGCATCACAGACACAGCTGGGAAACTGATGGGATGGTTTCAATAAAATATCAACTTCTTATGGAAAATTGGCTTCAGGAAAACAGCAGATGTGACATTAACCTCGAAAAAAATAATAAAGTTTGATGTGAACAATGACTACCACCGATCATATTCCAACGAATGAAATTTGGCCTATGCCACAACATTCCAAAGAAATTTTAATGTATATTGTACATAATGTACATTGTGTATATTGTGTAGACAATACAGTTTCTACATAATGTAAATATAATTTAATAGTAGAGATATAATTTAAGAGTAGAACACATGGTTTGCATACAATTCATCTCCGGCTGAGGCCATGGCATTGCTGGTTGAATGTTTAGAGAGCAGACGATGAGAGAGATCTGGAAAATCCCTCCCAATCGAACCTAAATATGCAGAACTGGGCTACACAGACTACAGATAGTCCTCGAGTTACAACCACAATTGAGCCCAACATTTCTATTGTTAGGTGAGACAATTGCTAAGTGAATTTTGCCCCATTTTATTATCTTTCTTGCCACCATTGTTAAGTGAATCACTGTATATGTTACGTTAGTAACATGGATATTAAATGAATCTGGATTTCCTATTGACTTTGCTTATCAGAAGGTTGCAAAAGGTGATCCCATGATCTCAGGACACTGAAACCATCATAAATATGAATAAGTTGCCAAGCATCCGAATTTTGAACACATGACCATGGGGATGCCACAACAGTCATAAGTTACTTGTTTCAGTGCTTTTGTAATTTTGAATAGGTCCTAAATGAACTGTTGCAAGCTGAGGACTACTTGTACTGGTCTGTGTTAATGCAAGACAGCTCAGTACAAATCTTGCCCATCTGCCATTTGGCCTCTGGAATGCCATTTTAGGAATCATCAAATTGCATCCTTGATACTTTTGTGAAATCCTTGTTACTTTCCAAGTTTGGTTGGGTTTTTTAAAGACATTTCAGGACCCAGCTAGGTAACATCTTCAGTGGTAGAAGGGAGTGGGATTTGCTCTCTGTTTAATATATAGTGACTCGGCCACTATATTGATGGGAGTGTTGTTCTCTTCTTGGTAGTTCCTTGATTAGAGTATCATTTTCTATTTGAGTATTTGTACAAGTTGGTAGTTCCTTGATTGGGGTATAAGTATGTATTCTGGTGTTATGTTATTTTTATCTTAGTTCTTCCATGCCATCACCATAATACATCTCATTCATCTTTTCCATCCCTTAACCAGAATCAAAAGATTTGGGAAGGAGGGCTGAACATTCTCAACACAGAGATAACACCACACTCTTAATCTTTGACAGTTTGAGGTAGACATTTATAATCAGACAGAAGGTAACTTTCATGAATTAAAAAAAAAGCTTAAGGCAGGGATGTCCAAACTTGGGAACTTTAAGACTTGTGGACTTCAACTCCCAGAATTCCCCAGCCAGCTATGCTGGCTGGGGAATTCTGGGAGTTGAAGTCCACAAGTCTTAAAGTTCCCAAGTTTGGACATCCCTGGCTTAAGGCATTCTGATCAGGCAGGTCAGTAATCATCTTCTGTGGTATTTATGATTGCATAGCATCTGCTATCAGATTTTGGTTGGTATTGAAAAAGCTAAATGGAGTTGGCTGTGGTTGACAGTTGCTTAGAGGATCACCAATCAATCACAATGCTATAGGTCACAAATAGAAAAGTGTCCTGAGAAAAGGTAATAGCAAACAATTTGCATAATATTCTCAAGAAAGCTCCATGAATATTGAGCTAAACATAAGGAAGTGTTTACTTCTGTATTAAATATATGTCTAGGATATGTTTTTACAAATGAACAAGTAAACAAGTTGAGTCGCCATGGGCGAATAGGCAGCAAGATAAATTTAATGATTTTTTTAAAAAAAATAAAAATAAAACAATAATTGAACCATCCTTCAGATAGGTGGAAGTGGAAGGATGCCACAATAGTTCATTTGTTTCCTAGACAGGCTGATAGTACCGAAAAGCCCTTGTGAGCCAATTAGCCATTTTCATAGCCGCCTCTCACTTTTATGTGATTCTAGGCAGCTTGCAATCAAATACATAAAATACACACTATGAAAAATAGCAATTAAAAACATATAACAAGCATGTATTATCCATCCAATCATCCAGAAAAACAGGAGAGGGCCTCTATCCCATGCTCAGCTTCCTTGGCTCTGAGGCAAATGAAGCTATGGCTTCATCAATGGCCAACAGGATAGGGCCCATCTTGGGGGAAGGGTATTGTTCCAGAAGATGGGTTGGGTACGATGGCAGAAAAGGTTCTCCTGCTTATATTAAGAGCTGGCACTGGGGTGAAATCCAGCAGGTTCTGACAGATTCTAGAGAAGCGGTAGCGGAAATTTTGAGTAATTCAAAGAACCAGCAAATGCCACCTCTGGCTGGCCCCAGAGTGGGATGGAAATGGAGATTTTGCAGTATCCTTCTCCTGCCATGCCCACCAAGCCACACCACATCCACCAAGTCACACCCACAGAACTGGTAGTTTAAAAAATTGCATTTCACCACCGGCTGGCACTCCTTAACTCCATATCCCTCCTGCTGAATCAGTTACTGTAGGATTAATAAAGATAATTGGACATTAACTTCATGCTTGCTTTAGTAAACCTTCTTAGGGCAGGAATGGCAGGAAACAATCATTTGATTGGTCCAATTCCTAATGCATAGATGATATTTTTTCCAAAATAAAACCAACATTTTAATGCACAAATGGCCTCAAAATTTATAAATATGAACCTGTAGGTTTGGGTTCCATAATCTAGGAAACTAGATTGGTATGTGCTCTTTGAAATATAATCTTTATCATGATTTATTTGGGTCTGCAGTAATCAAAGCAAGGCTTCCAGATACATTGTCATGAAAATAAATAAAAGCTTGCCATATAGTGAAAGAATCAAAGCCACACTACCTAGAAAGAGGTCTCAATCACCCCCGCCAAAGATCTGGATGAAAAACCAGGTCTTCAAGGCCCCCTTGACACACCAGCAGGGTCAGAGACAGAATGTTTGCCAAATCTAATCTAATTGTTTTGACCAGAAGCTTAAGTCCATCAGATGATGATGGGCACAAGATGATGACGGGCACAAAATAGAAGGCCATCTTCCTTTGGCAATGCTCAGTTTAAAATCAGTTTTTCTGTGTTTGAACCAAATCCACAATTGTTTCCTATAAAATCAGCCTTTTGTCTTTTCTTCAAGAAATCACTGATCATCTCAACCTTAATAATTGGGAACCAGAAACTCTTTTTTATCTTTTACAAATCAGCCAGGAGTTACTTAGTAAAGCTCAAACTATCTTTCATCCATGACAGGTATGTCTACCATTAAATATATATTTCTCTCAAGAATCACTAACTAAAAGCACACTTCTTTTCACTTTTCAAGGCATTGCAATAACCCTGCAAAAAATTTCAATCAGCAATACTCCCATCCTTTTACAATTATATCCCTTGGAGATGCATTTAGCCTGAATTGAAAAAGCCACAGACAAATTGCTAGTGGCAATACAATGCATGAAAGTGATTTCTTGCAAAAAAGGGGGAATGAATGTTGCCACATTACTCAACAAATGTTTAATGTAAAATATTAGCTGCTTGTGCAACATGTACTCCTCATGCACTCATTTGCACTGGATTTAGTTTCACTAGTAATACCAAAATGAAATGCATGAAGGGGAAATAAGACTAGTTAATCTATGAATGAAATCTTCAGCACCCACAAATGATGAACTAGGCATTGTTATGGTTGGTTGCCCAATCAGCCAGACTGGCTTTGGCTTTTTTGTTTACCTATTGGGAGCTTCTGAAGGACCTGGGATAGTCAGATGTTGTTGCTCAAACAGGATGCAAGAAATGTTCAAGAAAATCTTCATTTTTGCTTGAAACAATAATATTTGATATTGCTCATTTGAGGAGACCCAAAGCAGGCATGCATTCATTTAAAAGATGTATATGGTTGCCTATCTAACATATGAACTCTGGCCAACCAACAGCTGTCAACAAAAAACACTATAAAAAGATGTCTATAAATCCAGCAAAAATAATCTTAGTATAATAACCAAAGCACCCTAAAGCAATGCAATCAAACAAACCATACCTTTGTTGGGTTCATCTAATATCCTGGAACAGTGCTTGGGGAGAAAGTCAAGTCTTCATGCCTTTCTAGAAGGCCAAGAGAGTCAGGTTCCTCTGAATCTCAATGTAGTAGTAATAACCAGTATCTTGAATCGTATCCAGAAATCAAATAGCCCATTAATGTCCTACCTGTCAATGACTACTTCAGCTTCAACCACAACATTACATAAGCACACAATAGATACAAAATTAAGACAAACTGCTCCAAACTTGCTTGCAGAAAATATGACTTATGTGGTTTCTTCCCCAAACCCCCAAAACGTTAACCTTAGATTATCTACTGTCAGCCTCACCCCATTCCTAAGAGGTCTGTAAGGGGCGTGCATAAGCACACCAACATGCCTACTGTCCCTGTCATAATGCTTCTTTTTATTTGTCTCCATTTCATGTATCCAAAATCATGTTTATACTTATAAATGTTATCTAGTACATGTTTGATGAAATAAATAAATTTAATTAATTAATTAATTAATGCACATGCCACTATATTTTGCACAGCTCCTCCTCCTCCTCCTCCTCCTCTTTCTTCATTTTCATTTTTTTGTTAAGTTTATCAGGCTCTAGCTTCTTATTGATCTTCAAGAGCAGCCCCATGTTGAACACATTGTGATCGTTTGTGAGATGACTAGGTTTGACTGCCTGAAGCATCTCCAGATCCAGAAACAAGTACAAATGATACATTAGACAAATTTGTGCAATGGTCCTCTTGGCTACAGCTGTCACCTGCTCATCAAGCAGAAAGTGAAAAAAGAAACCCCCAGATTGCACACCAGTCTCATATATAGAAACACTACCCCAGTGGTGGGATATGACCGGTATGTTGTACCAGTGCCTGCTGGGAGCACCAGGTTCTGTTCCAGTAATGTGCTCTGGAGGGTCCACCAACCCACCCATCCAACCACCCTCCTTACCTGAGCCGATCGGGGCTTTCACGCATGCACACAGAGCGTACTGTGCCTGCATGACGCTCCACCAAGCAGCTGGAGTGTCACAGGCAGTAAGTACACATGTGCGCACTGCACACATGCTGCGCGCATCCACATGGTGGATGCTGGGCTCCGTTGCAGTGTACTGGTTGCAACGGGATTCGGAATCCACCACTGCACTACCCCATCTAAAACTGAAGACAGAAACTCCAGAGGGCCAGGAATCTCACCAAACTCCAGGCACTTGTTTTTGTCTGGTTTGAACCTTTACTGAGAGGTGCAATAGGATTTGCTAGGTGAAGGTAAAATTTCCTTCTTATCATAGTCAGGTCCATATAATTTCCTTGGCAAAAGCATGAAAGGGTTTGTAATTGACTTCTGGGGTTTCTGAGTTGCAGTTTGTTTTTTTAATTCTAGTATAGCCTACAGCCCAACAAATATCCTATGCCAGCCCTGACCAAACCCAACCCTACTGCTATTAAAAACCCATGAAAGGTCTTCAGTCTTGTTCCCTCCCTCCCCTTGTCATTGCTGTTCATCGGCAAAATGAACATGAACTTGTACAAACTTTTGGGCTCTGCAATTCTGAAGATGCAGCTGCTGCAGCTCTATCTCTCAGACTCGGTTATCTAACTTCAGAAATTATAGATGGTCTGGCAGCAACTTTTAGGTTGGATATGGATGAATGCAAAAGGGATCCCATGTGACTCAGTATAAATCTGGATCATTTTACTGGCTACATTAGGGGAACATCTCTGTGTATTTTATGGGCTTTTAAAGAAGATTTATAAGCAAAAGTCCAAATCCAATTTGGTTCGCAGTTTTCTCTAATGTGCAGAGCATTGTTTGTTTTTTGTTTAAGAACAACAAGAGATGTAACAATTTGAAGTCTGCGCTGGAGAAATTTACGTAACACAGAATTACATTAGGGAAAATGTCCCATCTTAGTATCTCAGGGAATTTCATTAATAATTGTGCACATTAAGAAAAGTTGATTAGGACAAGAATATCCAAAGTCCAATCAGCCCTTGCAACTGACATACAATATACTCATTCTGGATTAGTCAAACTTATTATAAATGCCTGACCTTAAATCCAAGAGTAGAGTTGTCTACTTGCAACACTTCGACACTGAATTCCAGTTTCTGTCAGTTTTGCTTAATTATCTGCCTCCATGTCTGGATTGAGCACAGCTGCCCCCAGCTTTAGCCAAGGATGAGCAATCTGGTCCATCTTTTTCCCATTGAGCAGCAGAATCTGTTTAAAAGTAGTGTCTATATTAATACTTTTGAAATATTTCTTTTTTTTAAAATCCTTCATATGTGTTTCATAAACATTTTTGTATACATGAGAATGCATAAACTTTGGTGTACAATTTTTCCAAACATGTGCACCATTTTGGAGTCCTATACATTATTCCAGACACTTGGAAAAAGTACTAATTTATATTAATCATATCATATCAAAAATTATTATATTATCATCAAAGCATAACTTAAGCATATATGTGTGTTAATATTATTTTTAACTAGCCATTTCCGGCCACCTGTTGCTCTGGCCCAGTCTGGTTAAATGGGCAACCAATCTGTGTGAAGATCTACACCTGCACACAAAAACACGTACACACAACCACCTTATAAGCCCCTACCTACCTACTGTATTTCTCCCTCCCTTTATCTATCCCTATAGCTGCCTACCTACCTACCTACTGTATTTCTCCTTGGATCTTATGAACAGAGTATTTTATGTCATAAAGGATGACATAATACCTATGGCCCACTTCTCTCTCTGTATCCATCTACCTACCTTTTTTACATTTCCGTTACATGTATAGATTGTGTAGGTGTGACATCTACACAATCTATATCTATATCTATATCTATATCTATATCTATATCTATATCTATATCTATATCTATATCTATATCTATATCTATATCTATATCTATATCTATATCGATGTATCGAGATAGATAGATATATGAGAGAATATTGTCACAGCTCCTGTTCAGAGGTCCCTTTAAGGGGAGGAGACTTAACGTCATCCCTCTCTGCCCTTCGACTCAACCTAGAGATCATCCAGACAGAGAACCAAATAGATTACTGCTGTGTGACATTTTTTAGATATGTGTTAGATTTTTAAGGGCTGAAAATAAAGAGACCAAGATGGCTCCATTTCAGGCTTATTAGCCTTCTTCAGCTGGCCATACTCCTTCTACTGGGATTTGAACCGGTGCTTTCCAGCATTTGAGGCGAGCCTCTCTATGCCTTGAGCTATCCTGATACATCAGCCAATTTACAGGACTCTTAAATGAGAGAATATTGTCACAGCTCCTGTTCAGAGGTCCCTTTAAGGGGAGGAGACTTAACGTCATCCCTCTCTGCCCTTCGACTCAACCTAGAGATCATCCAGACAGAGAACCAAATAGATTACTGCTGTGTGACATTTTTTAGATATGTGTTAGATTTTTAAGGGCTGAAAATAAAGAGACCAGGATGGATCCATTTCAGGCTTATTAGCCTTCTTCAGCTGGCCTCAAATGCTGGAAAGCACCGGTTCAAATCCCAGTAGAAGGAGTATGGCCAGCTGAAGAAGGTAACTTTAAACAGATACTAAACGAACCATTGTATGTTGAGGACTTCCTCTATATGTAGGGCAGAAATAAGCATATATCAATTGCCTCCAGTGAAAATCGAAGTCCATAAGTACTCTTGGAGTTGGAATACAAAACTGATTTTTTTGGGGGGTCACCTTATAAACTGATTTTTGGGGTCACCAAGGAGGAGTTTTTTATTCCAGAATTGCTGATCTTCCTTGACCAAACACATGAGATAAGGACACCAGAGTAGAATAAAGAAGATCAAAAGGAGGATTCCTGCAGTTCCATTCATTATTTTTGTCCCGCTGAGACAAACCAACACGCTTTTAAGAAGACAGCCAGCAGAATCTATTCTCCTAGGCAATTATCACATCACCATGGCATGAAAACATCAGAAACGAAGCAGACATTTATCCAAGAACATTCCATTGAGGTTTCATTTTGCAACCTCTTTGTTTCAAAATCAATGCACTACGAAGAGGCAAGTTTTATATCTGAGCCTTTCGGGCTTAGATTCATTCAAAGTCAGCAAAGCAATATTTAAAACACAACAAAGCACCAAATTCTTCTTTCTGCCCCTCCATTATCCCCAATCAATTAAATACAAACTCATACAAAGGTCACCCTTCTCAGAGAACATGCAGCATAGAACCTTGTGCAGATAACTGACACACCCTTCTTGGTGGCCGCATTCTGACACCTGGTGCTTAGCAACAGTGGCATCAAATACTGCCCAAGACATTTGCCTCTTCTGTTCTGAAATACCAGTTTTGGAGATGCCAGGTGGAAAAGAACCTTTGGTTTGTAAAAACAAGCAGGAAGTGGCAGGTTGCTACCTTACTTACTTTGCAAAACATCACATTTATCTTTGCAAAAACATTTAAGCAACTTAGCTCCCCACCCACCCACCCAAAAATAAGGTAACAAACATAGGAGAAAAAACTCATCAGATTCAGCAGTCCATCTGCATTTAAAAGACACAAGCCACTCTTCTGAAGACAGTGAAATCCACATTTTGGACAGAGAGGACTGCTGGTTTGAAAGAGGGGTCAAAGAGGCCATCTATATCAAAATTGAACAGCCCTCCCTCAACAGAGGAGGAGGGATATGATATCATCTATCTCCAGTCTACAACACAGTCCTTTCAACAGTTCCAAAAAGGCTCCACACCCATTTGCTCTACTCAGATGACCCTGACATACAGATAAACTTCCAGATGACTCTCTAAAAGAATGCAAATGACCAGCTGTCTACAAGGAGTATATAAATCCTGCCATTCCCCCTCATCCAGTGAGAGCTGAAGAAGCTTATTGGATAAGAAGGAAAATGTCTTTTAAAAAACCAGAAAGTCCAGTTGCCTCTTGGGGGAAAAAAACCTAACACCCCCCGCCAAAAAACCCCCACCATCCTTTGTACCAAATATATTTGATGGTCATTTGGGGTTCATCATAATCATCAGGGAGCCATGGTAGTTAACATTGAACAGTTCTTTGGTTTTAACAATTCAACAGGACAATGTATTCTAATTGATACACTGATTGTGTAGCAATCATTACTGATATATAGCATAAGATACTTAACTGCTATTAGCTTGCAAATCAATACAATACAATACAATAGCAGAGTTGGAAGGGACCTTGGAGGTCTTCTAGTCCAAACCCCTGCCTAGGCAGAAAACCCTGCACCATTTCAGACAAATGGCTATCCAACATCTTCTTAAAGACTTCCAGTGTTGGGGCATTCACAACTTCTGGAGGCAAACTGTTCCACTGATTAATTGTTCTGTCTGGAAATTTCTCCTGAGTTCTAGGTTGCTTCTCTCCTTGATTAGTTTCCACCCATTGCTTCTTGTCCTGCCCTCAGGTGCCTTGGAGAATAGTTTGACTCCCTCTTCTTTGTGTCAACCCCTGAGATATTGGAACACTGCTATCATGTCTCCCCTAGTCCTTCTTTTTATTAAACTAGACATACCCAGTTCCTGCAACCGTTCTTCATATGTTTTAGTCTCCAGTCCCCTAATCATCTTTGTTGCTCTTCTCTGCATTCTTTCTAAAGTCTCCACATCTTTTCTACATCGTGGTGACCAAAACTAAATGCAGTATTCCAAGTGTGGCCTTACCAAGGCATTATAAAGTGGTATTAACACTTCACGTGATCTTGATTCTATCCTTCTGTTTATGCAGCCTAGAACTGTGTTGGCTTTTTTGGCAGCTGCTGCACACTGCTGGCTCATATTTAAATGGTTGTCTACTAGGATTCCAAGATCCCTCTCACAGTTACTACTATTGAGCAAGGTACTACCTATACTGTACGTGTGCATTTGGTTTTTCTTGCCTAACCATATGTGATGTTTCAGACATGTAGTATCTAGAAATTTTGGTCAGTATCTTAGAGCTGAGGTGAAATTCAAAAATTTTTACTACCGTGG
The DNA here is from genome assembly GCA_039707465.1 of Rhabdophis nuchalis. Lineage (NCBI taxonomy): Eukaryota > Metazoa > Chordata > Lepidosauria > Squamata > Natricidae > Rhabdophis > Rhabdophis nuchalis. The sequence goes on along the minus strand of CM077643.1, from coordinate 57,719,818 downwards.
CTTGGTGAGTGTGGCAGGGGAAGGATTCTTCAAAATCTCCATTCCCACCCCACTCTGGGGCCAGCCAGAGATGGTATTTGCCAGTTCTCCGAACTACTCAAAATTTCCGCTACTGATTCTCCAGAACCTGCTGAATTTCACCCCTGTCCCTAACTCTCAGGCCATGGCTCAATACTGAGTCATAGCTTATTAGGAATTCAGCCAGGCAAGTTGCTGGCTGGAGCACATGTATGTATGTGCAGTTCAACTAGTGTAAGTGGTAGGCCAGTAGGTGTGTTCACTGGCCCACAGGCAAATTAATAAGAAATCCAAGTATAAAAACATTAAGTTATGGTTTTCATATTTTATCTATGTAATAAATAAAACTTTTAATCTGAAAAATTAAAATTACTACCTAAAGAAGGGGTAGTCAACCTTTTTATACCTACCACCCATTTTTGTATCTTTGTTAGTAGTAACATTTTCTAACCGCCCACCGGTTCCACAGTAATGGTGATTTATAAAGTAGGGAAGTCAATTAAATTTAAAAAAGGAAAGTATTTCAGTATCGGACAAAACCCCTACCGCCCACCATGAAAGCTGGAACACCCACTAGTGGGCGGTAGGAACCAGGTTGACTACCACTGGCCTAGAGAATCAATCTAGTGATCAAACTCTTCCGATACTGTAAACATATTGATAGGGTGTAGTTTTCCAACTTTTCAAATGGAGGTCATTTGCAGCTGGAAAAATTATTTGAATGGGGAAAAAAGGACTTATAGTTATTAGGCCTTATTGACAATCATTAGTGGTGTCTTTCCAACTTTGCCTGCAAAACTACAGCTAACATTAAATAACATTGCTAAACATCCAAGATTATATTGTTGCCATGACCACTAACTTAAACCACTAATCAAGCATAATTATACTTCATTATGCTTAATCCCCATTTATTAGATAATAAAATATACAGGGCTGGCTATTTATTTCTAAGCTAAACTTTGAGGTCTTGCAATCAGACCATATTTCCTGCATATTGGTACACAGGAGAATTCCTCATTGAAATCTATATGTCTTTAACTGAATCTGGAGCTCTTTTTCCAGCTGAACATGTGATCAAAGAAAGTAAGCTGCAACACTCACTCTTCTTTTCACTCTATCCACAATATCCTACTTTTATAATGCTGGCTGACCAACAAACAGCGGAAGGCAGTAACTTTGTTCTCCTTCCTTAATGAGTACCCCTTTACTGTGGAGGGGAAGGGTATTCCCTCCAAAACGAAGTGGAAGCATAACTATGGGAATTTAAGGGAGCGTGGCAGTTAGAGGAGAGAAAGCAGCATCAAATTTGGTTTTCTGACAGAGGTATTATGGATCTCCAGATTCTGATGTGCCCCAGTTCCTGTGGTCATTTTTCATTGGCAACACAGGGTTTGTTTTTTTTGCTTTGAAATTGGTCCAAAGAGTATTTCAATACAATCCTTTAATGAACTTCTTAGTGGAAAAGTTTCAAAATCTTCTTATGTCCCTCCAATAGTATATACAGATTCCAAATGTTTCTTGGTAAACATTGTTCCCAGCATAGGGCTGTTAGAGACCCATTAATAGAAAGCTGAGGGTTGGCCAGGATTTTAACATTCTTTAAGAACCTGTGCATTAGCTGAAGACATGACCTCAGCTAACCTGAGAAAAGCCACAGGCTCATCTCTTTCCCTGAATGGCTGGTGCATTAATTGGCAGGTTCACAATGAGAGCTTTTGTTTGTGTCCTAAACTTGCAGGTCACAATTAAGATGTCTGATTACTTTCATCCTCAAAGCACAGCAATTAATCCTGTTTTATATAGGCCAAACCATTACATATTTCAACATCAGCAATCAAGCATTACAGGAAGGTGTTAAAGTAAGCTGTCAGATTTATTTTAAAGGAACAAAGAGGGGTGCTTTTAAATGAAAGGAATTGAACCCAGGCATTAGCTGTTATAGATTCTCTTAGGTGGTAACTTATCAACAGAGCTGAATATTTACTGAGTTTTATGCTGAATGACGAAAATAGAAAGAACAAGTCTTTCTGAAATCCTGAACAGATTTCATTAGGATCTAATATCACACACACATACACACACATGCACACACAAAACACACACACACACACAAAAACCACATTCGGAAGTATTACAATATGAACCTTAGATTATGTGCTGTTAAATTGCAGAAGTTTGGTTTATCTCATTTTAGAGCTAAATCATTGGTGGTCTCTTTGTAGCCACATGTTGAGATATAAATATAGAAGACACATGAAACTTGCTTTATTCATATAGCCATGGTTCCCTTCCACAACCTAAATAAGAAGTGAGTAACTTGAAACAGAATAGAAAAACAGAGTTGGAAAGGACCTTGGAGATCTTCTAGTCCAACCTCCCACTTTGGCAGAAAACTCTACACCACTTCAGACAAATGGTTATCCAACATCTTAAAGTCTTCCAGTGTTGGAGCATTCACAACTTCTGGGGGCAAGTTGTTCCACTTCTATCAGTTTAAGGCCACATGTGAGATCCTATGGGCATTATATGTATAAATTAACTCTTGGTGAAAAAGTTAATTTGAATCCCTTCCATAGGGTTAAATGAAAGCTGACATAAGTTTTTAAAATTCAGTTATGCTCCAAGTTTCTCTCTGATCAGCAATAAGACCACGGCATTAAGGGATCAGATCTAATTCTTCCTACTCTATCGACCACTTATACCACCTAGAATCAACTGGCCGGCCACTCATAAATTTTCATAAATAAATAAATAAATTATCCTCACCCTGACCACATTTTGCAACTAATATCTTGCAACTAATATCAAACTTTTGGTCCTCAGCTATCCACTGAAAACACCAAGGTGTTAAGCCATTTATCAAAATATTTTAGAACATTTATTTCAGGATACTGATAGATATGACCTCAAATCCAATCAAGGAGGCAAACTGCCTTCCCATAGAGTGGTCAATAAACTTGCTGAATTTCTCTATCCTACCAGCTCCTGAGTAGGCACAGCTACTGTGCCAACAGTAAAACGTTTCTCCGTTTACCAGTTTGGGAGGGTAGGACCCCAATTTACTTCTGAACAGATATGAGTCCATATTTGGTCATGCCCATTTTATCACTAGCGGCCAGTTCTATGCTTTCACAGATTGAGAAAAGAAGGGCAATTGCTTCTAATCTAATATCAATATATGTAATGTCTAGCATGTCAAATCCTAAAGTATAATATATTGTATACACTGCTACAACTGCATGGGATAGTTGAAGATAAACTTTCTGAGGCATCTTTAATTGTTTTCCCTGGTTTGGTGCATGGGCTCTGTGCTGTGTGCTTATCGCTGCAATAACGTTTCAAGCTTCTGGCGAAATACCAAGCAAAAAACTGTACATTCATTGTCAGTCATAATTTTGTAATTTACGCTAAATCACTGGCTTCACTTTCTTCTGTAATTCAAAATGTAGCAGTGCCAACAGAATACATAATATATAAATCCCAACTTTGGTATCTTGCAAGAGTGATTATCATTTGCAGTAATAAAGGCATAATATTCTTTTTGGCAGACTGATTGGAATATTTTTGTACTTTTTAAACAAAAGAATGTAAAAACACCATTCCATCCATATTTCAAGAAAAAAGTTCTACACAGTGTTTCATCCAAGTACAGTAATCACATACATATCACCAAAAAGAAGGGAATGCATCATCAAAAAGAGGTTTGCATAGCTTTTTTTTTTAATTCACCCACTTCAAAGAAGCTTGTGTACTATATTGAGAGAAATAGCTTTCATTTAAAGGGACCTGCAATAAATTACAACAGGGGAGACCTATGGCTCTTTCTACTATCCAGTTGCTGGTTTTTAAAATATAATTTTCATTAAAGATTTTAACTACAGTAGCTAAAGCAAATAAAAATGAAACTCAAATAGAGAAAGAGGAGAAAGAGAGAGGGAGAGAGGAAGGAAGGAAGGAAGGAAGGAAGGAAGGAAGGAAGGATGGAAGGAAGGAAGGAAGGAAGGAAGGAAGGAAGGAAGGAAGGAAGGAAGGAAGGAAGGAAGGAAGGAAGGAACCTCCTGCCCACGCAGGGGGTTGGACTAGAAGACCTACAAGGTCCCTTCCAACTCTGCTATTGTATTGTATTGAAGGAAGGAAGGAAGGAAGGAAGGAAGGAAGGAAGGAAGGAAGGAAGGAAGGAAGGAAGGAAACTTGCCAAACTTTATCACAAGTATAGAAAATTTAATTCTTTATTCTCTTGGTTTATCATTTTGATTTCCATTTTGATTTTCAAAGCTTTAACCAACTTCTTTGCAAATCTTGTAGTCCTTCTCTTGGATGTCATTGGTTCCACTTTAGCTGCCTTTTTCTGTCTGATCTTGTATTATCCAGTATTTCTGGTTCTAAAATTTCTACATTAGAGAAATATTTCACATCTGTCATTCCTTCATTAACATATTTTGGACACATGTCTATCCATAGAAGAAACACATCCCATGTAGCTGGTAACCTCTGGCCCTATTTTTCAAAAATCACTTGGACTATTTTAAATATTTTGGTGTTTTTTTTTGTAAACCTTCATACTAACCAAAAACCAAAAATAATGTTTTTTCCCTCCTTTTCTGCCTGGAATGTTTAGTCCTCACTAGTGTTCAATTTCTGAAATCAGGAAGTCTCAAATCTCTTATATAGCTTTAAAAAATTAAAAAAATCAATTTGGTTCCCACAAAAAACTGTTTTATATAATTATTTTCCAAATACTAGGGTAAAAGTCTCACATTTGTCTTTACCCTTAATTTGTTTAACACTTTCTTAGATTAAAGTCTTTTTTGCCATTTCTTTCCAATCCTATAAATTCTTAAATTGATAGTTAATATTTCTTTTACTCAACAGTGAAGATGAACTCACAAAATGGCTTTTCAAACTTGTTCCCAAAGATCTCTCATAGATTTAAGAGCCTACCACATTTGGGAGACCTTAATCAATCAGGAGGGACAGAGACTAAAACACAGGTGGTGTGAGGGAATCTGCAACCAGAAAAAAAGAGCAGAGGGGAAATGTCAGCAATAGCACTACAACTTTCCAAGAAGAAGGTAGCATATTCCAGAGAATATGAGAGAAGCTCAAAACCAGAGACTGCACAGTCCTGAACAGTCCTGTAGGAGGGAGGGAGGGGTTCAAGGGTAGTCCCATGTTAAGAACCCCAAGGTTCTTAACATGGGACTACCCTTGACTAGCTTGACTACCTTAGACTAGCTCAGTGGTCGGCAAACCGCGGCTTGGCCCCTTGAGTGTGGCTCTTTCGCTGCGCCACCTCACGTTCCTTATCTTCCGACCGTGGCCCCACTCCATGGAAAACATAGGCACGCTCCGTACAAGTACAGCCAAGAGCAGGAGCAAACCCCTCTCCCAACAGGCTCTTCCTCGCTCAGAGGGCTTTGGAAGGAAATTTCTGCAGGCTGTAGGTGTGTGCATGAGCCTATGTTTTCTGGGAAGAAGAGGAACGTGAGGGGGATTCCCCTCCCCCCCGCGGATGGGCTCCGGACTGGGGAGCCTCGTCCTTCTTTTTAGCCAGGTGACCTTTAACCAAGCGATCTTCGGCTGCTGCACAAGCCCTTGGGCACGCTCTGCCTTCTTCTCTGATAGCCGCCTGGTTAAAAAGAAGGACGAGACTCCGCTGGTCTGGAGCCCCTCCACGGGGGGGGGGGATCCCCCTCACATTCCTTGTCTTCCCAGATCAGCTGGTAAGGTGACAGAAAAGGTTGTTCTCCTGTCCCAGGTTTCCGCTTCCTGGCTTCCAGCTTCTTTTGTTGAGCCAGCAATTAAGGTTCTTTTTTATGTAAAATGTCTTAGGAAAAATCGCCTGGTTAAAAAAAAAGGACGAGGCTCCGCTGGTCTGGAGCCCATCCGTGGGTTGGGAGGGGGAGACACACACACACACACACACACTGAGTGATTAAATGAGTGAATGAGTGCAAAGACAGACAGACACACAGACAAAGAGGAAGGGAGGGGAGAGAGACACAGAAGTAGATAGAGAGGGAGGGAGGAGAGAGAGACAGAGATACAGAGAGACAGACACAGAGAGAGAATGACAGAAAGAGACAGGAAGGGAGGGAGAGAGAGATAAACAGCCACAGAGAGAGAGAGAGACAGGCAGACAGATGCAGAGAGAGAGAGAGAGACAGACGCAGAGAGAGAGAGACAGAGAGAAACAGGAAGAGAGAGAAAGAGAAACAAGGGAAGAAAGAAAAGAAAGAAAAAGAAAGTGGGAGACAGATGAAAGAAAGAAAGAGAACTTATGACCACAATTGAGCCCAAAATTTTGGTTGCTAAGCAAGACCGTTGTTAAGTGAGTTTCACCACATTTTCCAAGTTGGCCACGCCCACCTGGTCACATGACCGCTGAGCCACTCCCACAAAATAGGCAACACCTTCTGGCTCTCAAAATAAATTTCAATCATTGTATTGTTGATATTTGGCTCTGTTGACTAATGAGTTTGCCGACCACTGGACTAGCTGAATACACATGCTTCACTACAAAACTATGTGATCGGGCTTGAAAAATCGACACAGCTTGAAAATTAATGAGTAGTTATGATCAGCCTCTCCTCTCCCCTTCTCTCCTCAGGTTTACCCCACAGAAGCCTCTCCTCTCCCCTTCTCTCCCTCAGGCTTGTCCCACAGAAGCCTCTCCTATCCTAGCCCCTTCTCTCCCTCAAGCTTGCCCCACAAAAGCCTCTCCTGTCCTATTTCCTTCTCTCCCTCAGGCTTGCCTCACAGAGGCCTCTCCTATCTTATCCCCTTCTCTCCCTCAGGCTCATCTCCAAACTCCCAGCCTGTAAGGCCAGATGAGTCACGCGCTGGCCATGCCCAAATGGCAGTTGGAACAGTTATTTTCAGGTTGGGAGGGGAAGTAAAACATCTAGCTCCTTAGAATTAGAGTGTGTTAATAATAATATAAGAAATACTAATGATCTGATGGTCATTTCGAAAAATCTTTTCTTAGCGAGCACCTAGAAGCCAAGAGGACCATACGTGCCAAATTTCAAGTTGGTAGGCTTTAAGGTTCTGGAGATTTTGTGATGTCACATGAGTCTCATTTCATTTATATATAGATAAATAACTATATAGTTTTATTCTGGGTTATAGTGTACATATTCTCCATCCCATGTTGTTAAGTCTTTAACAAGGAATACTGTGGAAGTTCTTCCATGCTTATATGGAATGCAAGCCTCTAAGTCTTCTTTTTTATGGGGAAACCTATACCGTACAACTTGACACTGGAACTGAGGTTTCAACTTCTATTACCAGGAGGGTTCCATATTTTTCTTTATCCAAGCCTTTCATGTTAATTATTTGATAGTTGAATTTGAATATTACAAAAGTGTGTCAGCAACTGAAAGACACAAAATTACTGTGGCTTTAACTCAGTTATTGAGTAATTTGTTAAGGTTTTTTTTAGATTCAGACTATATGTTACATAACAAAAAGTATTGGATTTGTACAACTTGCTGAGCCACAAAAACAAAAACCAATTTTAAAAGGAAGCAAGCTTTGTTCTTGTTTGCTCACTCTTTGGCTGTGGGAGAAAACAGATTTTATAAGACATGTGGAAAGTACTTTTATAATCACAAGCACAGTTGTTCTGAGGTTGTCTGGGGCATTTTAAAGGTTTAATACAAATTTTAAAAAGATGAAAGTGCCTAGGACACCTTGTATACTGAATGGTGTATTGGCAAGTCTTCTGTCTGTACAAGCATTTATTTTAAATTCTTCCCCTTCTCACTTTACTCCTTTTGCCTGACAACATCTAAGTCCCACACAAAAAAGAGGGAGCGAAGAAATGCAGCAGAGGAAAATTCAAACTCTGAGGCCCAATCCAGGCATAATTATATATATTATAATATAATATATAAGAAAATATTCACGGGTAGTATTTCGATGGGAAGCCATCGAAATAGAGAAACAACCCCACAACATGAACAAACATGATGATACCTCCCACCTACCAGACATCTGGAAACCAGCACTGGCCAATTGGCGAGCCCCACCCACCACCCAGGCCGTTAAAATACATAATAACAAGGAATACACAGATAGTACAAATCAGCACCAATCTACCAATCATGATAAAACTGCACAGCCAATCAACCCACTCACAGCAACACAGCCAGCACTCCACCCAACCCACAAAGATTTATAGAAAAACTGCAGCTGCGAAGCCACAGACCTAAGCCTGACGATGGCGAGTGAGACCTCGCAAAGACCATTTCATTCTTACATAGGAAAAGACCCGAATACAACAAGACCAACATACATACATACATATATACATACATACATACATGGCTGAGAAAGTTGGACCATAAGAAAGGCTGAGCGCCAAAGAATTGAGGCCTTTGTTGTTGTTTTTTGTTGTTTTTAAAGTTTTTTTTTTTAATTTTCCACAAATTATACATCTACACATAAAATTTACTTTTTTTTTAACAATAATCCACCCAGTGCTATACAAAACGAAAGGAAGAGTTGGTTCTTTGGATATCTTCAATTGTCTTTAAGATCTCCAAAATCCGCGTTCCCTGGGTACAGGTGTCGAGGCATCCAAAGTTCCAAGTGCATAGTCCACAAATGGGTTCCAAATCTTCCAGAAAATGTCTTTTTTATAGACCCCCTCTCTGAATTTAATATCACAAGTCATTTTATCATTTAAGGCTAATTTCCACATTTCACAATACCACTCTTCTATTTTAATATTTACCTCTATTTTCCAGTATCTTGCTATTATAATTCTACCCATTATAATCATAATTCTAATCAGTTCTTTCTCATATTTTGTTAAATCTAATTCCTTAATTATCAGTAATAATATAATTTCTGATCTCAAAGTTATTCTTTTCTTCATCATTTCAAACATCGTTTCCTCCAATTGTTGCCAAAACTTTTTAATTTTTTCACATTTATACCACATATGTTCATAAGTTCCCACTTCCATATTACATCTCCAACATTTATTACTAATTTTTTTGTCCATCAATGATAACCTTAATGGAGTCCAATACCATTTCCAAACAACCTTAAAGTTGTGCTCTTTAATCCTTATAGACATAATCCTCATAATTCGACTTTTCCAATTCACATTCCAATCCGAGTCTAATATTTTAATCTTAAATTCTTCCTCCCAATTCGTCTTCATTACCGTTTGTGGATTTCCATCAAAGTTTATAATCTTATATATCTTACTAACGAGTCCCTTTAACCCAATTTCATCCTTGATAATTTGAGATACTAAACTTTCAAATTCAGTTTTACTTCTGCCTATTTTACATGTTCCCCTTACTTCCGTAGACCATTTTTCTACCTGTATTTTTTCAAACCAATTCAACTCCAATTTTTCAATTATTTCTTTTTTTCTGCTCTCAATTTCTAATGCTCTTAACCAATTTACTATACTTCCTATATTTTCATCCTCAATTACTTTATCTCGACTTATATTTGTTTTAATCGGCCAACTTCCAAGTGTCTTCCCCAAGAAGGATATATCCGGAATCAATATTTTAACAAATTTATTCCAAATTTTACTCAATCCCTTTAACCAATAACTGTTAATTGCCTTTTTTGTTTTTATTTTATCTAAAAACCATGTAGGGCCAAATCTCTTAATATCCTTTAACTCTAGATCTCCCCAATGTCCGTCTCCTCCTTTAAGTATTTTTATTACGGTTCGAATATTATAGGCCCTATAATAATTAAGTAGATTGGGAATTCCCAATCCACCTTCCTTTTGATTTTGATACCACATTTTCAAAGAATTGAGGCCTTTGAACTATGGTGTGGAGAAGACTCATGTGAGTCCCTTGGACTGCAAGGCGATCAAACAGGTCAGTCCTAGAGGAGATCAACCCTGACTGCTCTTTAGAAGGCCAGATCCTGAAGATGAAACTCAAACACTTTGGCCACCTAATGAGAATGAAGGACTCACTGGAGAAGAGCCTAATGCTGGGAAAGATTGAAGGCAAAAGAAGAAGGGACAACAGAGAATGAGGTGGCTGGATGGAATCACTGAAGCAGTTAGCGTGAGCTTAAATGGACTCCAGAGGATGGTAGAGGACATCGACTTCGCAACTAACAACAATTCCTCCTTAAATGAATGGGAACATGTTCACCATTTGCCAGATCATGCCTGTAATCATGCCCCAATCCTTTTGGGATCTTTGGTCTACCACACTTCTATCTACTATGCTGTTTCTATAGCGAGGAAATGGGAAGTGGATAGTAAGGAGTAGGATGTGATGTAACTAAAATAAATTTCCTTTTAGATTGCCACGGTCATCCTTTGTCTTTGCACCTGTGCACCTGACCGGAACTGGATGGGTGGAGCTGCCAGCATGGCAGTGGAAGATTGGACTATGTGATGGACTTGTGGGTGTGGAGACAAGATCTTGAACTTTCAACTGGGTGGGGAGAACCAGGAAGCTTTCAGATTTGGTTTTTCCCAGATGTGCCAACATGACTCTCTTAATAAATTGGAACTTTGAGCAATACTTTGCCTAGGACTCTGATTTAATTTTGGATGATATTTGGAACCCTGACATGTAGGTTGTGAGTCTAGTAGAAGATACGTGTGATTTCAATATTTCAACATACATTTATTTGTGTCAAGTACTTAGATACATTTTTCAGGGCAAAGCCCACCTAAAATAGTTCAGGAAAGATAATTAATATAGGCAGTTCTTGACTAACAGCAATTCATTTAGTGACCATTCAAAATTACAATGGTTTGAAAAAAGTGACTTATCACCAATTTTCACACATACAACCATTGCAGCATCCCCACGGTCACGTGATCAAAATTTGGATGGTTGGTAACTGGCTCATATTTATGATGGTTTCAGTGTCCTAAGATTGTGGGATCACCTTTTGCAGCCTCCTGATAAGTAAAGTCAATGGTGAAGCCAGATTCACTTAACAACCATGTTCCTAATTTAACAACTGCAGTGATTCACTTAACAACAGTATCAAGAAAGATAATAAAATAGGGCACAATTCACATAACAATTGTCTCACCTTATCAACAGAAATTTTGGGCTCAGGTGTGGTTATAAATTGAGGACTACCTGTATCTAAGATTCCCCCCAGAAATGTGAAATCTTCACGTGTTGTGGTGTAAATGATACAATTACCTTATACAATAGCAGAGTTGGAAGGGACCTTGGAGGTCTTCTAGTCCAACTCCCTGCCTAGGCAGGAAACCCTATACCATTTCAGACAAATGGCTATCCAACATCTTCTTGAAGACTTGCAGTGTTGGGGCATTCACAACTTCTAGAGACAAGCTGTTCCACTGATTAATTGTTCTAACTGTCAGGAAATTTATTTATTTATTTTATTTTATTAAATTTATAAACCACACCACTCTCCCCGAAGGGACTCGGGGCGGTGCACAGGAGATTGAAATAGGGAATATAAAACATAGCAATAATAAATATTAAAAATATATTAAATACCAAACCCTGTGCTAAAATCTTAAAAACTCTTACCCCTAAAAATCCAATTAAAAACAATTTAAAATTCAGTCAGCGAGCTTGATAGTGTGGATTAGGCCAGGCCGGCAAGATGGAAGAAATACGTCTTCAATTTTTGGCGGAAGGAGCGGAGGTCCGTGATAGTTCTGAGTTCGGGGGGTAGGTCGTTCCAGAGGGTTGGGCCCGCCACAGAGAAGGCCCTTCCCCTGGGCGTCACCCGCTGGCACTGCCTAGTGGACGGCACCCGGAGAAGTCCCTCTCTGTGGAAGTGAATTGGCCGAAGGGATGTATGGGGTAGGATACGATCCCGAAAATAACTAGGCCACGTGCCATAGAGCGCTTTGAAGATGGTTATCAACACCTTGAAGTGCACCCGAAAGGCCACAGGCAGCCAGTGCAGCTCACGCAGGAGCGGTGTTACGTGGGAATGCCTTGGGGCTCCCAAGATTCCCCACGCGGCCGCATTCTGGACTAGCTGTAGTCTTCGGGTGCACCTCAAGGGGAGCCCCATGTAGAGAGCGTTACAGTAGTCTAGACGGGATGTCATGAGCGCGTGAGTGTCTGTGTGAAGGGCGTCCCGGTCCAGTAGGGGACGCAACTGGCGTACCAGGCAAACCTGGTAAAAGGCCCCCCTGGCCACGGCCGTCAGATGATCTTCCATAGACAGCCGGGAATCCAGGAGGATGCCTAAGTTGCATGCCCTATCCACGGGGGCTAGATGTTCGCCCCCGATGGCCACTGATGGTGTCAACTGGTTGTACCGGGACGTCGGAAACCACAGCCATTCGGTCTTGGATGGGTTGAGTCGGAGTTTGTTGCTTCCCATCTTTGTTGCTCTTCTCTGCACTCTTTCTAGAGTCTCCACACCTGTGCATTTCATAGTGCATTTCACCTTTCAGTGCTTCCAGTCCTGATGCCCAGAGATCCTCATATAATACCTCTGACTCTTAATTTATTCTGCTCTGCTCCTTTAGAATAAAAATGAGAACAATCGAATCTTGAAACAAATAAAAATTACTAGGTGTGAGATAGCTTAGAAGAGGGGGAAGGAATGTGTTGGAAGAGAGGGAGGGGGGAAGAGAGGGGGAGAGATAGTATTCTGCAGATTTTGTCCTGAACAAAACTAACAAGAATGTTAAACATGCTCAGAACATAAAAACACCATAGCAGCTTCAAATAATTATTATATGCCAGTCAGCGTGTCCTTAAAAGACTTTTGAGTTCTCATAAGTTTCTATGGTAACTGCTTTGTATAAAAGGGTTTTTTAAAATAGTTGCCAAAACAATCCTGTCTTTTAAACATTTTATTTGTTTTCTAAGGTGTTTTAGTATCTTGCGGTGGTATTTGCTGCAAGATTTTTTTTTTTTTGCTAAAAAACAGGCCAGTAAAAAGAGGTCTGCATAGCTTTGAACTTGAGAAACATCCCGACTGCCGCCCTGCTCATAAAACACTGTCCGAAATACATACTTCTAAGGATACACTTTCTTATTGTATGCTAATCCAGAAAATTATGGAAATGTATATCCTTGAATTTAGGGTGGCAGGCACATTCTTTTCCACTGAAATTAATGCTTGGCAATAGAAATCTATTTAGAAATAAGTCCCATTGACTTCAGTTGGATTTATTCTTCAGTTGGATTTATTCTTGAGCCATGGCAACACAATGGTTAGGTGCAGTACTGCAGGCTACTTCTGCAGATTGAATCTCACCAACTCAAGCAACCCTCCATCCTTCCAAGGTCAGTAAAATGAGGAGCCAGATTGTTGGGGGAAATATGCTGACTCTATAAACTGCTTAGAGAGGGCTGTAAAGCACTATGAATGGTATATAAGTGCTATTGCCATAACAAATTACATTTACATCTTGATGGAGCATATTATTGGGTTTTCCAAGATTTGATTCATTGGTACCAAAAACTGGATTTTCCAATTTAGTCTTCCAAATATTTGTTTTTTAAATTATCTATTGCGTTATTGTCCATCATTTTACCTGTTGATTAATTCATATATCCTTAAGGTAAAGGTTCCCCTCGCACAAATGTGCTAGTCGTTTCTGACTCTAGGAGGTGGTGCTCATCTCTGTTTCAAAGCCAAAGAGCCAGCACTGTCCAAAGATGTCTCTGTGATCATGTAGCCAGCATGATCGCCGACCTGGGTCCTTTTTTAGGAGAAGGGCGGGGTATAAATTTAAATAAATAAATAAATAAATGACTAAATGGCGAAGGCCCATGAAACGCTGTTACCTTCCCACCAAAGTGGTACCTATTTTTCTACTTGCATTTTTACTTATTTTATTTATCCTTAATACTGACCATCTAATTTCCACCAAAAAAATTACTACATATTGTACAGGAATTTGCAAATTATTGATCAGTTCATATAATTTCTAATTAAAATTTCCTTTTTTGATTATTCATATTAAAATTATTAGCCCCTGATGGGTAGCAAAATAAGTGAATCCCAGAAAGGAATGAAATCTGAAAATGTACATGGAGGGTGTACGTACTTCCTTCTAACTCACAGCGCTCCATGGCTCGGGACCTAGTTATATGCGAGACCATCTCCTGCCCCATACATCCCTTAGACCAATACGCTCCCACAGAGAGGGCCTTCTCAGGGTGCCGTCGGCCGGACAATGCCGACTGGCGACACCCAGGGGAAGGGCCTTCTCTGTGGTGGGCCCTGCCCTGTGGAATGACCTACCCCCAGAACTCCGTACCATCACTGACCTCCGCCTCTTCCGCCAGTGTTTAAAAACACATCTCTTTCATCAAGCCGGCCTAACATAACCTCCGCTATGACTAGTATAGATAGTTTTAATTGGGGATTTTAATTGGTTTTAGCGCAGGACTTGATATTTAATAGGTTTTTAAATTTTTTGTATTTTTGTATTATTTTGTATGTTATTTTAAATTCCTGTGCGCCGCCCTGGGTCCTTTTGGAGAAGGGCGGGATATAAATCAAATAAAACTAAAAAAAAAAACATGATCGAGGGGAGCAATAGGGAAAGAATGATGAAATTTATGTTGCAAATTCATGAAGAAAACTCTTCCCCTTTTGTAGTTGTGCACAAAGTTGTTACGGATGGAGCTTTTATCTGAGTGCACATTTGGTCATTTTGACAATATCTCAACGTGCTGCAAATGTCCTGTTGATTGAGATTCTACAGAGATTTTCAGTTAAAATAACGCACAAGAGAAAAAAAAACCTTTTTCAAGGAAAATACTACATAAATGATGCTTGTATAAGAGCCCCAGGTAAGAGCCCTGGTGGCTCAGTGGCGAAAGTGCAGTGTTGCAGACAAACTCTGCCTACAGCCTGGAGTTCAATCTTGATTGGGCTCAAGGTTGACTCAGCCTTTCCTCCTTCCAAGGTTGGTAAAATGAGGACTCAGATTGTTGAGGGCAATATGCAAATAATGCTTACATTGTAAACAGCCCAGAGGTAGTGCAGTAAAGTGCTATAGGGCATTGCATAAGTCTAAATGCTATTGCTGTTGCTAAATGCCATTGCTCTGAGTTAAAACACAGATACAGCTTGCTTTCTGTTCTTTGCTCTGATCAAACAGAATGCTGGTCTAGCATTTCTCCTATCCAGCTTAATCTGGATAGCAATTTGGATGCCATCTCAAATTTAATAATAAATATAAATAAATAAATAATCTATTGTATTCTTTCAAGGGTGATACTATGGATAGCAACTGGATCCCTCAGTATGTTGGCATGTGCCTCACAATTTGCTTTTACTACAGTAGGCAGTAGTAGAATCGTAATAACTATGTTGTTATTACAAAAGGGACGTGGTGGCTCAGTGGCTAAAACGCTGAGCTTATCGATCAGAAAGGTCGGCAGTTCGGTGGTTTGAATCCCTAGCCCCACGTAACAGAGTGAGCTCCCATTATTTATCCCAGCTTCTGCCCACCTAGCAGTTTGAAAGCATGTAAAAATGCAAGTAGAAAAATAGAAACCACCTTTGGTGGGAAGGTAACAGCGTTCCGTGCACCTTTGGAGTTTAGTCATGCCGGCCATATTACTGGGAACAACTAGCATGTATGTGCGAGGGGAATCTTAATCGTTACCTATCTATGGATCAATGTTATTTTTGTGGAAATCGTTAATTTGTATTTTTTCAGAGAAAAAACATCGTGTGAATATAGGTTTTTTTTTCCTTTGAAAAATGTATATGGTTCTTCATGTCTTCTTTGTCCAGGATCCTGGACCTTTGGCAATTCATGTACTTTCTGAACCACAGACTTATATCAATCTGATTTTATTTATGATCTGGTAACTGGGTACCAGTAAATAAAAACTATCCTGTGATTTTCCTTTCAAGTTTTCCTGAAGCCTGGAAACCACATTAGGCCAATCCCTTGCAAAAGGCTGCTGCAAAAGAAGCATGGAATCAGGTCAGCTTGTGGTTGAAATGTCTGTAGGGAGATTGTTTGCCCACTCAGGCTCCTCTGCCTAGGCATTTATTTGAAGACAATTAGCTTCTCTGACACTCACAGCTATGAACTCCAGATGGTGAACACATTGTACAAGGAAATGAGTTTTCCTCTTTGAAAGAAATAGAGAGATGTTGGGAAAGTAGCATAAGAGGGCTTCTCCAGAAGTTTCGAATATGGCACCGATGAAAGCTAGCACAACTGGAAAGGAACAAAATGTTTAAAAGTTATGATATTTATGTAAGTTACTTGCCGAGCACATTTAAATTATATTAAAGTAACCAAAATATCACAATTCCCAAGGCATGTCACAACTTTTGAGCACCCTTAATGTTTGGAAATCGAAAGTTGACATGCCCTATGATGTCCCAAAGGTGCTTTTTTTCAGGAGGCAACTGGAGTTTCTTGTGTTTTTTTTTTCTTTTGAAAATGTTTCACTTCTCATTAAAGAAGCTTCTTCAGCACTGACTGAGTGGTGGGCAATGGAAGGATTGATATTCCTTGCAAACAGCTGGTGATTTGCATTCTTTTAGAGCGTCATTGAGGCCACTTGGAGGCTTATCTCTGTCAAACGGGTGTGGAACCTTCTTGGCTTCAGAATGTTTTCTCCCCTGTGTCCCTTTTCCTTTTGAAGACAGGCTCAGGCTGTTGAGGATTGAGCCTGTGTTGTCTGCATCTCAAACTGAAGTGCAAATGGCTCCTGTAGTCTGCAATTTTGGGGGGGAAGTCCGTTCATACCATTTGAAGGGTATTCATACCAAAGTGCATAGCTACAACCATGACCTGGATGACTGAGAAGCCCCCTAAGCCTTTAGCACAGGGATGTCCAAACTTGGGAACTTTAAGACTTGTGGACTTCAACTCCCAGAATTTTGCTTTAGCACAACTGGACCATCAAAAGACTTGGTGACAAGCAAGCAAAAGCAGGCATAGAATGGTCACTTATAAACTGCCAATAAAGAAGATGGTGTATATGCTGTATCTCCAAAAAGGAGGTGAAAAGGGACACCAATAAATATTAAATGTGCATAGCAGTGGGCATTAATCTCTCCGTGTAGAAAAGCCAATTCAGAATTAAATGGCAGAATTTGAACTTCACAGAGGGCAATTTATTTTGTTTCCCATGAAATCACTCCCAGATAAAGCCTTTAATTCTTTTGTCCCTCATTCCAAGTCAGCTCAAGTCAGTTTCTCAACTCACTAATCCCTAATTTGCCTGCAATCCTGTGCCTACTGAACTGAGGATAAGTGGCACTCACCATTGTGTGAAATATTCCTGAGTAAAATGATGGCGTTCTTAACTTGTGCTCATTTACAACTTCCTCAAAATAATTCCTTCTTCAACCAACTATCTTCGTACATCATGAATGTTCTTTCCCTTAAGTTAAAAGAAAGATTTTTAAAAATGTTTGGGTCTTTAGGAGAGGATATTTAACAAGAGACAAGATGACTGGTGGGTGGTTTTTAAAATAATTAATTAATCCAGAGGTATGGGGAAAGCTAGCTATTTAAAAAGTGGCGGGAGGGGAGTTTCTTAAAACAAGATTTTTTTTGAAACTGCAATGGCTCACTATTATGTAACTCACATTTCACACATTTCTATTTGTTCGCCTGGATTTCTAAAGGAAAACAGGAAACCTAAGGAAAAAATGTGATCCTGGCTAGCAGTTCGGCAATCAAAGAGTTTTGAAAAGTTTTGAAAATGACAGATCAGAAAAAGATTGCTAATTTTTACAAGCAAACAATCAAAATGATATGTTCACAATGGTTTGTAAACAACTTTCTGGTGACTGGAACATGATTTAAAATGATGGATTTGGGTTGCAAGCATTTGGAAATTTAGGAATCATAGAGAAAAGTAGCTTTTAGGAGAAGTCTGGAGACTTTCATATACATTAGTGGCTCCTGAACAGAAATAAATTGCTCTAGTTTTGTCTGCTTCCAGACATTGCAAGAAAATAATGTCTAGATAACTAGCTAAACCTCATGTTGACATCTTTCAAGTGAACTTGGTGTACAAGTTAAACCTACTCATTCTGCTGATGTAGCCAGGTAACAATGTAATTAATTTCACATGTCATTTCAGAAGCATATAAGTATTAGAGTAGGACTAAATCAAAGTATGGGTAAGATCTGTAAGCTTGCTGGATGACTTTGGGACATTCAGGCTGACATAATTCTTAGCATCATATCATAAAATGATACTTCATACTTCACTTATTCTGTATGTTTGCTCATACCTGAAAGAGCTATCTTTTTTTCCTCTCTTTTGCTGTTTTTATATGTTTCCTGTCTTTGATATAAATAAAAGCAAGATCAATCTTGATCAGTCTTCTATTTCTCTCCACATCCTCCAGCTGTCCAATTCTATCCAATTCTTGTTTGTATATAGATTTTGGACTATAAATTCCAAAACTGAAAACTAATATCTCTTGAGGACACTTGTTTGAGGGAAAGCTAGTATACGAAGATAAACTATATCTTTTGTGCACAATTTGTTAGCCCTTGCATCTGGAGATCACCAAGCAGTCACTCAACGATTTGAAGCACTCTCTGTTCCAGTCCAAGTTAAATGATTAAAGTATAATTTGGAAAAGAGACCTTGGAATTATCATCCATAATACTGGCAGATTTAGGACTTACAAATCAAAGATACAGCTTTCTTCTCTTTGGACAGCAGATATAATTATGTCTGTATCTGTATCTATACATAGAGCCAACATTTAATGCAAATCTGTACTTTCTTGGATCATTTTTTGCCATTGTCTTTCTTCTTTTTCCTTCTCTTTGGTTGGTAAGGCAAAACTGATCGATACACATCTCTGCCTCTGCTTTTCAGAGTGCTTGCTATGGTAGACAATCTCACAGTGATTGAACCTTTTTAGTAAATATCTCTTTGGCCTTTTCATTCTTAAAACACCAGGCGGCAGCAAGAGTT
Organism: Rhabdophis nuchalis; assembly: GCA_039707465.1. Classification (NCBI taxonomy): domain Eukaryota; kingdom Metazoa; phylum Chordata; class Lepidosauria; order Squamata; family Natricidae; genus Rhabdophis; species Rhabdophis nuchalis. The sequence goes on along the minus strand of CM077643.1, from coordinate 57,700,910 downwards.
TTATTTCAAATGCTGTGCTTCTGTTCCAGAAATGCAAGGTTCACCTGGCAGAAAAGCCACAGTTTGCACAATCAGTTTCTCTGTATTGCTCGCTATTTACATGTACATTTCATTGTAAAACATATATAGCCATCACCCACCTTCCCCAAGGTTCATGCCCTCTGGAGTACTTCAGGTGGGCAAAAATTCTTATAAACATTCCTAGTATGAGGAAACATTCTCTTTCATATGCATAATGAATGAGAGAGCTGTAATTGATAGAGGCCCTCTGTGGTTTTCTGACCTGTTTTCACACATGGAGCCAACCTTTCTGTGCTCTTTATTAATCCAGTGCCTGTAATCATACTGTATATCCAAAGAATTCTGAATTCACTCTGAGATAGGAGGGCATTTCTCACAGGAACTATTTTTGTTGTGTGGAATTTCCTGAACTTCAAACCAGGCTAATGGTTCTTGTTTGATTGAGGTTGTATTATTTGTTTTTGTTTGATGGATTGGGTGCATGGGGTGTGCTTGTTTTGTTTGTTTGTTTATTTTGGCTACTTTTTCTTACAGATCTATAATATTAGTGCCAAATTCCAGAACAGAAATTTTAACTGTAAAATTCCAGCTGGTCAAACGGTGCACTTTTAAAAGCACTAGCTGGAAATGCTTTCTTTAAATCAGAGTTTGGCACCCTTAACTTGCATTATTCAAATGTAGAAGTGTGGAAACAGGACTGGAATAACCAGTATGAATCATATGCTACAGCTTAAAAAGCCATACTTGGATTCTGCTTGGCTATGTTCATACTCAAGCACACATAATTTGACCTGGCAAGGCCATGACAAGCTTTCATATATATCGTTAGGTCAGTGCAAAATTCCCCATTTTTATCCCTTAATGACATTAAACTTTAGAAATCTTTTATGGATATAATTTTGCAATGACATTAATTTACTGCCTTATATTTATATGTACATTGGACAATTGCCATAGTTAATAAACCATGAAAAGTGGGTATGCTAATTCACTGAGTGGTCGTATAACTAGGGGTAGAACTTTCTGGGTAATTAAGCTGTAATGAAGAATACATTATTCTGTGAATGTCAGTTTGAAAGCATTTATTTGGGCTGGATGAAGTTTTTCCTTGAAATGGGTTTTCCTAAACTGTGAATCTGTCAACACATAGATTTTATTTTAGAAGTAGCCTTTTTAGAGGATAAAGGGGCTCTTGGGCCCTTGCATATGAAAGGAGACCCATTTAAACTTTAATTCAATATATTTTCTTCAAGGGACTAAAATTAATTGCTGTGTTTTCCCAAAAATAAGACAGGGTCACACAGAGAGGGATTTCTCCGGGTGCCGTCCACTAGGCTGTGCCAGCGGGCGACGCCCAGGGGAAGGGCCTTCTCTGTGGCGGGCCCGACCCTCTGGAATGACCTTCCCCCTGACATTAGAACGACCACGGATCTCCGCTCCTTCCGCCAGAAACTCAAAACCCACTTGTTTCATCTGGCCGGTCTGGCCTAATTCCAGCTTTCCCACCTCAGTCTGCATTTTTAAATTTTCTGATTTGGTTTTAGGGTTAAGTTTTTAATTTTTATAAATTTGTACAGGGGTCTATTTAATTCGATTTTAGTTTTATGTATTATTTATTGTAATGGTTTTAATTTTTACCTGTACACCGCCCCGAGTCCCTTCGGGGAGAGGGGGCGGTCTAGAAGTCCAATAAATTCAAATTCAATTCAAATTCTCTAAAAAGACCTCTCTGAAAATAAGGCCAAGCGCTTATTTCAGGGGCCAAAAGAAAATAAGACAGGGTCTTATTTTCTTTTGGCCCCTGAAATAAGCGCTTGGCCTTATTTTCAGAGTGGTCTTTTTAAAGAATACAATTAATTACTGTGTTTTTAAATTTATTTTATCTATTGGGTTTTTATTCGGTTTTTTAGAACAGGTTTCTAGTTTAATTTGTATATTTATTGTACTTGATGTTTTTATGTTTTTATGATTGCCCGTTCACCGCCCTGAGTCCCGTAAGGGAGATAGGGCGGTATATAAATTTAAATAAAGTTAAAGTTGTCATTCAGGCCAGGAAACTTGCATCATCACCAAATTGCAGGTTCAAGATCGGGCAGAGCTGGGAAAACTCCTGCATGAAACTGCTCAATATATATTGGCAATCAATAGCAGCAATATTGATAAAAGGCACCAGTGTATCTGATTTTGGTAAAACAGAGTTTCCTATGTATGTAATTTAATCATTGCTCAGAATACACTGATCCTGGGAAGTGCTTCAAAGAAGATCTGACCAGATATACTCATCTAGGTTTAGGTGAAACAAACATTTCCTTGATATATGCGGGATCGGATTCTGCCTCATACATCTTCCCGGCCCATTCGCTCCCACAGAGAGGGACTTCTCCGGGTGCCGTCCACTAGACTTTGTCAGCGGGCGACGCCCAGGGGAAGGGCCTTCTCTGTGGCGGGCCCAGCCCTCTGGAACGACCTTCCCCCCGACATTAGAACAACTACGGACCTCCGCTCCTTCCGTCAGAAATTAAAAACTCACTTTTTCTGCTTGGCCGGCCTAGGTTAGTCTCTACCTCAGGGGTTAGGGAATGTTAATTTTAAAATGGGGATTTTAGTACAGGGACAGTTGATTTAATTTGTTTTTATTGTATTTATTTATGTATATATTTTATGCTGTTTTAATTTTCCCTGTGCACCGCTCCGAGTCCCCCTGGGGAGAGGACGCGGTATAGAAAAATAAAATCTATTCTATTCTATTCTATATCCGTTGTTCTTCCAAAGATCTATGTCTGAAAAGATTGTGTTTTGCTGTAATAGATGTGTGCATTTTATTTTGAACCATAAAATCTTCTGGTCTTCTTTTGAAATGCTGTTCTTTACAAATAATGAAATGTGACTGTCTTGAAACAATAAACACCCAGATTCAAAACCCTCTGAAATAATGGAGTTCAGCACTACATAATTCGTTTCTAATGATTTGTCAATCAAGTTGTCTTTTCTTTAATTTTACAATGCACAAGAACTATTTGTTCTGCGTATTATAATTATTGGAGTTTATTACCTCCTCATCCAGCCATTCAAATTGAGGAATAAAGATTTAGAGCTTTTAACTGCAGTTTTAAAATGTCTGATTTATTTGCCTCTTAGAACAATTTACCATAGACCATTGCAAAAAAAGTACTGAATTAATAAAGTCAAAGATTTCTCAGTGTCATCCTGAAAAACCTATTTTCTTTTGCAGTGTTCTGAAACATTTGTAAGCAGTCATTTTTTAAATATATTTTTATTGAAGAAAGTTTTGACAAGCTAAAAACAATAAAAATAGTAGAAAAGAAACAAAGAAAATAAAAATGGCGAAGAAAAAGGAACAGAAAAGAAAGAAAAGAGGATAAAAAAGCAACTTCTGATCTGTTTAACAGCAGTTATGAATGCATTTGCATTTTATCCTCTCTCTCTAAGATTTTGTCATAATTTCCTTCTTTCCATAAGCTACCCTTTCTAATCTGCCAATCTATAAATCACAATTGCAGTTTTCTCTTTTTTCAAACAAAATGTCCAAGTTATTTTTGCCATCTCTGCTGGTTCTGTATTCTTCTCCAATGACTCCTCCAATTGTGGGTATTTAAGAATCTTTCCATTTTTGAGAATATTTATTTATTTCTTAAACGAATGTATATAGTTGCCTATCTCACAAACCAATCAACTCCAGGAGGCATATAACAGAGTTAAAAGAGTGAATAAATACATTAAATTGTACAAAAACCAAGCTAAAACAAAGATTAGACAAAGACGTTTTAAATAATAGCAGAGTTGCCTCACTCGTTCACCTGTCCCCTGGGGTCCCAAGGCCTCCTGGAATAACCTTCTCTTTTGGCAGAGGTGGGTTCCTACCAGTTTGGGCCGGTTTGGCTAAATAGGTAGTAACTTGGCGGCCTGGGTCACTGGGACCGGTCGTGATCCAGGCCTGCCACACCCCTGAATTGGTTCTCCCATGGCGGCGCCATCTTGTTTTTCAGTTCTGGGTATGTGCAGAACAATTTATATTGCAATTTTTTTTTGTTTCATATTTTAAGGTTTTGCGCATGCACAGACCTTTTATTTGCAAATGCACCCGTGTGAGGAGCATGCATCTGGCTTTTTGCACACATCGAATTGGCAGTAATGCCAGCAGCAACCCACCCCTGTCTTTGGGTCTTATGGCATCTGGGAGGCAGACAATAATTGGCTTTTTTGCTCCTTGTTCCCAATAATTCAAGATCAATGGCACAAAGGAATAAGTGTTTGTCCCCACAAAGCTGTTTCTGAAGCTTCTGAGGATCTTCTGTCTACTAGCATAACAATTTAAGCATGCAAGTTTTCTTCTGAAATCCGTAGCTGCTTCCAAAGACTTCAGCACCCCCAAATTAATGAATAATGTTTTCATTTGGAAAGTTGTTTTTACCCTCCTCCCTTTACTTTATCTACTCAAGAAGAAAATTTTTCAACGTGTAATTAATCTGCAGTACAGTTCAAGGTCACAATTATATGTTTACAATATTTGAAGGCTGGCGTGGAAGAGAAAATATTGTCAGGGAAGTGATCGTCATGTCATAAATGCCTGAGGTTTGAAGGACTTAGGTGAACTTCCTGAAATAGGCTTAATAAAATGTGTATGTGTGACAACACAAGCTTTGAATTTATTATTATCGTTACCAAACTGTTTTTGTGTTTAGCTTTGTAGTCATAGAAATGGCTTGTATTTACCAGAAATATAAAGCAAAAATTTGAAGTTTGTATTCCACTGCATCAAACAGAGTCAGACATCGCAGCTTTCCCCCCCAATTTTTTCCTTTCCTTTATATTGCACTCCTTTCCCCCCTTCCTTTCTGATAGGAGCTGTGGTGGCTTAGAATGCAATATTGCAGGCTAACTCTGCCCACCAGCCAGGAGTTTGATTCTGACTGACTCAAAGTTGAATCAGTCTTTCCTTCTTCCAAGGTCGGTAAAATGAAGATCCAGATTGTTGGGGGCAATATGCTGACTCTGTAAACTACCTAGACTCCGAGAGCAATGTTGCTGCACCTTTTTGGCCACAAGTGCCAAAACGGAAGTGTGAGTGTGTGCCCGCTGGGCGGCTGCTCTTCTGGTTTCCAGCATGTGCATGTGCACTGATAGCAGTTACTCTTCTGGATTCTGACACTCATAAGTGGGTGAAGACCAGCTAGCCGGCATGCATGATGATCTTCTTGTTTCCAGCCCATGCATGCACACAAGCCAATTAATCTTTGCATGCACATGTGTGCCAGAAACTGGTAGACTAGATGGCCAGTGTGCATGCGCGTGCCGGAAACCAGAAGAGCAGCCATCTGGCATGTTCATGCACACCGGGCAGCTGCCCTTCTGGTTTCCGGCACTCCCACATGTGTGAAGATTAGCTGGCCAGTGTGCCAGAAACTGGAAGAGTAACCGCACCTGATGCGATGGCTTTGCGTGCCATATCCGGCATGCATGCCATAGGTTTGCCATTATGGAACTCGAGAGTGCTATAAAGCACTATGAAGCAGTATCTAAGTGCTATTGCTATTTTTATTTTTATTTGTATTTTATATTCCAATAAACTCTAATATAAAAAATAGTAATCCTACCCTTTGCATTTGACATACATACAAGAAAAAAAGCTTTCCAGGTGATAATGCAGGATTATCACAATACAGTTCAATGTGCACTAATCTAGTTGGTTCTGAAATATAATGGAATGGAGTTCACATGAAAGATCTGACTCACTTGGAAACCTAATAAACACTCCACTTCTGAATCCCTTGCTTAATGACAAATGTATGTAAATTTTTAGAATTTTCCAGTATCCTCTTCTTATATCTGTTCATTTTATTTCTGGTTTCTAAATCAAGAATTTTTCATTTGTCTTCATTAAATTTAATTCTGGAGCATCAAATCTATTTCTCTATGCTGTCAAAATCATTTAGATTTTATTTCTCTCTTCTAAAATTATCTATGTTACCTGGTTATCCTTATGTGCAAGTCTGATATGATATTCTCTCTATGTTCTATTCAAATAATTAAGAAACCTGGTGAAGGTTATTCACTACAGAACCACATTTTCTGGCACTTCATTTATGATATTTCATTCCAGTTTGATGAGGGACCATGAATGAGTACTCTTTCAGTGTACTTACAATAAATACAATACAATACAATAGCAGAGTTGGAAGGGACCTTGGAGGTCTTCTAGTGCAACCCCCTGCCTAGGCAGGAGCCCTATGCCATTTCCGACAAATGGCTATCCAACATCTTCTTAAAGACTTGCAGTGTTGGGGCATTCACAACTTCTGGAGGCAAGCTGTTCCAGAGGTTAATTGTTCTAACTGTCAGGAAATTTCTCCTTAGTTCTAAGTTGCTTCTCTCCTTGATTAGTTTTCACCCATTGCTTATTGTCCTGCCCCCAGGTGCCTTGGAGAATAGCTTGACTCCCTCTTCTTTGTGGGAACCCCTGAGATATTGGAACATCGCTTTCATGTCTCCCCTGGTCCTTCTTTTTATTAAACTAGACATACCCAGTGCATGCAACCGTTCTTCATATGTTTTAGTCTCTTCTCAAGACACCTGACGATATATCAAATAAGGATATGGAGAGAGCATGTTCTTTGGAAAAACAGATACTAAAGCTGAAGCTCAAAATATTTTCGCCACCAAATGAGAAAAGAGGACTAACCTGATATGGCCCTGGTGCTGGGAAAGATTGAAGGCAAAAGGAGAAGGGGATGGCAGAGGATGAGATGGTTAGATAGAGTCACTGATGCAATGAACATGGTTTTGGGCAAGCTCTGGGAAACAGTGGAGAAGAGTGAGGCCTGGCATGCTATAATCCCATGATGGCGAACCTATGGCTCGCGTGCCACAGGTGGCACGCAGAGCCCTCTCTACGGGCACGCAAGCCATCACCTCAGCTCCACCACGCATGCGCATATGCCTCCCGCTGGCTAGGTAGTTTTTTGGTCTCTGCCACACATGCGCTAGGGGTGCATGCAGGAGATGTGTGCGCATGTGCAAAGGGAATGTGCAGTGGCATCGCATGCATGCTCAGGGGGCGGGGCATGCAGGAGGGTGTTGGGCATGCATTACATTATGGGTTTCAGCACGTGAAAACAAAAAGGTTAGCCATCACTGCTATAGTCCATGGGGTCGCAAAGAGTCAGTCATAACTTAGCGACTAAACTTCAACGACAGAGGGCATAAGGAATGGCTTTGAAAGACAGCCGAGGCAAAGGTAAAACTGGTGAGGCTTGAACTCATTCCAAGAAACTGGTATGAGCAAATATCTCAGACAGACTCCTGCCTAGTTCATAGTAAGATAAGATGAGGGAGGGGAAAGTACATTCAGACATGCAAAATTCTGTTACTCTAGTGGCTAGAATAAAAATAATCCTGGTCTTTATGCCATTGGTTTCTTAGTCTGTCCTATCTTATACAGCTGATAACTGACATCTAGCCATATTTAAATAACTTGCTAAATAGTATATCATTTGATATTTTTTTTATTTTATTTAGACTTATAAACCGCCCCCTCTCCCCGAAGGGACTCGGGGCGGTGTACAGGGGAAAAAATTAAAAACCATATAAACAGACAGTATATAACAAAGCTAAAAACGAATTAAATTACCTGTATTAGAATTTAAAAATATTAAAATAGGAACCCTCCTAAGCTAAAATCCCCTAAATCTAAAATCCATTTATGTCCTTGACAGAAGTTATGTTATAAAATCAGTACCATTTACGCAAGACCAGCTTGTTGAAATAAATATGTTTTAAGTGAGCGGCGGAAGAGGGGAAGGTCCGTGATTGTGCGAAGTTCAAGTTCAAGTTCAGATCATAGGGCATTAGATCATGTTTTGCTGAATATTGACTTTACATTCTGTCTACAGCACTCCCTCAATCAACTAAGAAAATTGGCCAGGAAAGTCAGCTGGGTGACTTTGGACTCAGCCCAATTCATGTCGTAGGGTTGTTGTTGTGAAGAAAATAGGAGGAGGAAGGTTTGCTGGCTGCGTCCCTTATATTGAGTTATTTAAAAAAAATAACAAAGCTGGGATAAAAATAATTAATTAATTAATATCCCATTTGAAACATAAACAAGATTAGTCAAGTAAAGTTTGCTCAAATTTCAGTGTGTTGTAGAAAGCAATATGTTGTTTTTTTTTAATCTGCTCCAACTTTTCCCCAGGTATGGCTGTCAGACTGTTTAGTCTATAGTAATCAATCACTCTTTTTGAAGGTAAAATATTGTTTCCCTTTTTCAGACATCTGGCTCTTCACTCCTATGCCAGGATTCCCAAGTATAATGGGTAGAGATTCAACCTGATCATTGCAACTCCCTTCTGTATTCCCATCTACTCTTGGTGCAGATTGGTTTTTTACCCTGCATGCATTCTTCCTTGGTAACTTGTCTTTCCACATCTTAAATACTTTCTTCTGTTTTATTTTTTGTTTCATTTTACTTTTGGATTGAAGCAAAACTTTCTATGAAGCCACATTGGCATCTCTTGCTATTTCCCAGGTTAGAAAACAATTACCGTATTTATTCGAGTATAATGCGCAAAATTTTCTACCAAAAAAAGAACTCAAAGTTTGGGTGCGCGTTATAAACGAGGGTGCGCGTTATAAACGATTTTTATCATGGCCGCACGTGTTCAACAACGTTTGTCACTTACAATGCTTGGTCTGAGCTGAGAAAAAGTGAAACAAAATTTTATACCGATTTTTAATCGAAAATTAGGGGGTGCGCGTTATACACGTGTGCGCGTTATACTCGAATAAATACGGTACATGTTTTAGTATATTTTTTAGTGACTTGAATTCACTACATTTCCAAAATCCAAGGCCTTCTTTTGACTACATCAGCTTCAAATTTCCCTTAATATCAATAATTCCAGTATTACATGATTGTCCAGTATTAATGCAAATTCCTTTTTTACTACTAAGTATTCCTTTTTGGTGAATCAGGTCACAGAATCAACAATTAATTTCTTTTGGCACAAGAGAGAACAAAACTCCCGTAATTAACGCTGCCCATCCTGGACAATAATATGTACAATAATAACAAATTAAAGATCTAACAGTTTTTTGCATTTTTCAGGTTATCCAGATTCTGCTGCTACAGAAACTCTTTTCTGTTGAATCTTGAAGTAAAGAGAGGGTTCAGACCAGGTTTGCTCGAATAAGGTAGCTTTATTTGAATTCAGCAGCAGACAGGAAAACTGTGTAGGAGAAATCATAGGCGCGGTAGACAGGGGCTCCCGCGTTTGACAGCTCTTTATATATGGAGCTGTCAAACGGAAAGCCAATCAGGCTGCGGCAAGAGCCGGCTTCCCGCCAGGCGCGCCTCAGCCAATCAGGCGCGTCTGTCGGTTAGCCGGCTTGCTACAGCCTGTCTCCAAGGCTACAAGCGGCAGCCTGGAAGACCTGCGGCCGGTCGTAACTCAAGACCGGTCGCAGGTCGAGGATACAACATTTTCACTCTGGTCTGATTCAGATAGGCTCACTTTATATTCACCTCAAAATATAATACTCTGTTAGATAGGTTGCTGCCCATGTTTTTGGCATGTTCAGCAGAAAAGCAGCCAGCCCAAGTAAGTTCACTGAAATACAGAAGGAATGTTTCTCTTTCAACCCTTGCCTGGTAAATGCTCAGCAAAATACAAGTCAAGAGTCAAGAACTCCATGACAAATAAACTCAAACCACTAGCATCCTGAGTTCCTTGGAAGAGAAATATTTAAAATTCTTAATCAGCAGCATGGATTTCTGAAATAAATATTTGAGAAAAGAGAGAAAAGAGGCAGTCACCTACAACAAATTGGGAGGGAGGGAGGGAATGGGGAGAGAAACTTGTGTTGAGGAGGTAAGCAGCAATTACAAGAAATCCTGTACAAGAAGTTCTCTCCAGCTTGTTAGCATGTGCAAAAAAACAAACAGCGAAATCCAGCAATGACATTTTGGCAGAGTGTGGAATTGTGTTAGGGTTGACTTCAGACAAATCTACTGCTTGGAGAAGAATCTCAGGGGAGGTAGAAATGTGTAGGATTCAGCTGAAGGAGGGAGGGAGGTGGGCTTTTCTTTAGGAAGTGTTTTAATACTGCATTCTAAAATAAAACAAAACACAAAACCTCAAGTGCAGAAAGAAAAACAGAAATTACTCTTGGAAAAAGAAACCTATAAATTGCCTGAAAATGATGAAGTAGCTGGAATTGGAAGAAGGCGGAGGAGTGGAAAAGACTCACATCTGCATGTCCAAAGAATAAATCACTTCCTTCACATTTAGCTTTAAAATGTAACTTTTTCTTACCAGGTGTGCTTTTAGTTCTCTGTGGCTAGTCACCACTGGTTAATCCGGTCAGCTTCTGGGAAAAGTCAAGATAAAGTAACCAGATCTGGCCTACAAATCTCCCGATGATTGCTAGATGGCAGCCAACTAATTTTCTGCCATTACAGTCCATGTATGATTGCTCTTGTCAACTGCCCCGTCCCCTCTATTGTGGTTAATCCGGTCAGCTTCTGGGAAAAGTCAAGATAAAGTAACCAGATCTGGCCTACAAATCTCCCGATGATTGCTAGATGGCAGCCAACTAATTTTCTGCCATTACAGTCCATGTATGATTGCTCTTGTCAACTGCCCCGTCCCCTCTATTGTGGTGCCAATCCAGCTACACCTACCAGTCATTCCTTGTGAGAGTGATTTTCACATTGAGACTGACTGTTATTGTTCTTAAATGTGCAGGAGAGGTGGAGAATGGGAGAAAAACCACAGAGGACCAAAATAGTAGGATAATGCAATTACACATAATAAGTATTGCGTTGCCTTTAAGTCTATAAAGAAATGAACTCTGGGGACCCAGAATGCGTCCATCCATTACTGGCATGTCCATACAGCATCAGCACTTGAGCCAGCAGTGCTGATGGTAAGGACAGTGTGGGCTTTCTTGAGAGGAGAACACACCCTTGCATTCAGAGTCATGCCATGTTGTGAAGCACAGTGTATATGCCTGCTATACTGTCAACGTTCTTCTTAGCCGGTGGCACTCTTGCATAAAGGTAGAAGCATCATGTGTTTGGACATTCAAAGCTCTCTTCCTGATACTGCACTGATTAAATATATTCCTTCTCTGGGTCTGATATGGCCCATGATGACTTACTCAGCCATCTTCAAATACAGTAAGTTTTGTCCTCAGGTATAAATGGTGGGATGAGGACATAATTTTGGCATTTCAGGATACTGACTGACTGGAGTCCATAGCAGTGCTGCATGCAGAATAGAAATGAATCATGCTGAATTCCACTGTAGTAAACCTCAGTAGAATTCAACCTGGAGCATTTAAGACAAATTTCTTCCTGTTCATATGTCCTCCTATACAATACAATAGCAGAGTTGGAAGGGACCTTGTAGGTCTTCTAGTCCAACCCCCTGCGTGGGCAGGAACCTTATACCATTTCAGACAAATGGCTATCTAACATCTTTTTAAAGACTTCCAGGGTTGGGGCATTCACAACTTCTGGAGGCAAGCTGTTCCAGAGGTTAATTGTTCTTACTGTCAGGAAATTTCTCCTTAGTTCTAAGTTGCTTCTCTCCTTGATTAGTTTCCACCTGTTGCTTCTTGTCCTGCCCCCAGGTGCCTTGGAGAATAGTTTGATTCCCTCTTCTTTGTGGCACCCTCTGAGATATCGGAACTGACCATATAGTGACCATACAGTGCCATGATGGTGAACCTTTGGCACACGTGCTGGAAGTGGCATGCAGAGCCATCTCTCCGGGCATGCCAGCCATTGCCCACTGCTCTTCCGGTTTCTGTACAGGCACACCAAGGTGCTACTCTTTCGATTTCTGTTGCTCCCCTGCGCCCATGTTTCAGCACTCGGTGCCGAAAAGGCCAGCCAACACTGATATAGTACATATATGGAAATATAGCTTCTGCCTCTGCCCCAAGACTGTGTAGGAAATATCCTCCCAAACCATCCAAAACTGTGGAAGAAAGGAGAGAGATGGGTATAATTGGGGTTCTGTAGTAATGATAGAAGTTGTAAACAATAAATAGGTCATATTGCATGGAGAACTTTGGGCCCACAGATCTAAATAGCAATTCCACCAAATGACTATAGGGGGGCAGTTGGAAGCCAAGACATTTGCAACTATTGGTAGAGGTTCCTAACCGACAGCACTATTGACATTACCCAAGTTTCAGAAATAGGAAAAACCGGCATTAAGAAGTGGTGAAGGAGGAGGGAGCATTATTGTGCCTGAAAATGAGGTTTATGAGATTATCTTTATTTTGGGACAAGACTATTTGCTACAATGAGCTAATACAGAAAACATGAGATATAAGCTGATCCCCAGACATGGCTCCACTCCTCTCCTATCGGCTTTTGTGATTTGGATGATTACCAACCTGAAGAGCACTGAACTTTGGAAATCACCCAAGCATGCACAGAATGGCCCATATTCAAACCCTTTTGTATACCAATTCAAAGTTCTCATTGGAGTTGCATAACTATTGCACTGGTGAGTTTCCTGGATTGTTACTGTGACCAACAAAAAAACCATGGATGGGGAACTCTCCTAGGGATGTTGGAAGAACAATTATGATGAAATGCAAATGGAAACTTTCACTTGCTATGAGCCAGGCAACTGTAGACTGCTGTTGCTCAAAAGCCAAAATATTGTACATGGTTACTCTGTCTCTGTTCCCATAGTAACAGAAAAAAATGCAAGCTGATATATATATGTGTGTGTGTGTGTGTGTGTGTGTGCGTGCGTGTGTGTGTGTATGTGTATGTGTATATGTATATGTATATGTATATATCATTGTTCCACAACACCCTGTTAGGGCCCCAATTAAGGGAGGAGACATGCTGTTTCCTTTCCTGCCTTTCGGCTCATCACCAGAGACCATCTAGACAGCAAGCCAAGAATTACGCTGTGTAATTTTTTAGATATGTGTGTTAGTTTTATGAGCTGATCAATAAATTAAATTAGAGACAGACCAGGATAGAATCCCAGTAAGGGGTATGGCCAGCTGATGAGAGCTAATAAGCTCGAAATATATCTATCCTGGTCTCTATAAAATAATAGAGTTTGCTCTAATAAAGCTCCAACTGGCACTCTGCAATTGCAACCTTTGTCAATGGGAGCAGAAAAAAACCTTGAAACACGCACATGTGGCCAAACTATCAAAGGACATCTGGCAAAACCTCTGTCTATCCCAATGTAAATTAACATTGTGTGCAACCTATTATGAGGGCATGGTATACCTGCTTAAACCCATCTTCAAAAGTGTGCTAAGCCTATCTTAGTAAAGATCTCACATGCGATTGGTCAGATGCTATGGAAAATGCTGATCAGGCACTCAATGAGCCAAGGCTTCTCTACAAGGCTGGTGTTTGCTCTATTAAGTCAAGTCAAACTGGCCACAAAATTAAATGCCCAGTGACCGGAGGAGAAGGGACATACTCGCAGTAACTTAAATTGGCCAAGAGCGCTGTTGGCCAGATCTCAATCCCTGGTCTTATCCGCCATCAAATCATCAGCAAAGTAAGTGAAATCCTATCCACGGGGTAGGAGGGGGGAGGATGCATGGGGGAAAGATACAAAATGTTATTTTAAAACCGGGCCAGTTAATGATGACTTGAAATTTCCTGGTGGAAAAGAAGCATTGGTTAGAGGCAAGTAAGGAAGAACCCTAAGGGTGGTCTCCAGAATATTTCTTTAAAAAAGTGGGTGCTAGAGGAAAGCTTTGTTATGTACTACACCAATTCCCTATTTTTTAAAAACAAAAATATTAAAAATATTAATATCAGGTAGAGGAGAGAATCTCATGTCTAGTATGCTGCTAACTCCTCCTGAAGAAAGATTCCTATATAGAATAGAATAATAGAGTTGGAAAAGACCTTGGAGGTCTTCTAGTCCAACCCCACCTGCCCAGGCAGGAAACCCTACACCACTTCAGACAAATGGATAACCAACATCTTCTGAAAAACCTCCAGTGTTGGAGTTTCACAACTTCTGGAGGCAAGCTGTTCCACTGATTAATTGTTCTAACTGTCAGGAAATTTCTCCTCAGTTCTAAGTTGCTTCTCTCCTTCATTAGTTTTTACCCATATGCCTGGTTAAGATTGTTTCTTTATGGGCTCTGATACACATCTATGTTGGATAAATCCTGTTAGATCCAGACACTTCCTGGAAGCATGCTTGAGCCATTTCAGAGAAAACAACCTTGGATGTAACACAAGTGACACTCTTCCTGGGTGTCATTTTTTTCTAGCGTGAACTTCTTCAACGGCCTTCACTTAACTGCCAAGGGAGAAACTGATATAAGAAGGTCATCAGTACAATAGTGCCAGGTTTATTCAATGCCTCTATTAGTAATGTTGGCCAAGTATTGAAGCTGGGGGAAATTGGCATTTGCCCTCTCAAAATATTTGTCTATCCCTTCACAGGAGACAGACAGCTTGTTCTAAAAAGATTTTATTTTTCCTGCAAAACAACAAACAATTCATGCCCAGTACAAGGAATTCAGATCAACTCTGGACAGAGTCCACCCCGTGACTCTTTAAAGAAAAAAAAAAATCACTTACCATGTGTGTGATTTTGCAAATGCACAAGAAAACAAAGAGATGTGGGCATCCCACTTACAGCCAAACAGAAAGCTTTTTTAAAAAAATTATATCCAACTGTATGATGAATACAATGCTGTTGATTTTCCTAACTCTTCTCTTCCAAATTTTCATTTATGATATACATCAGGGGTAGTCAACCTTTTTATACTTACCGCCCACTTTTGTATCTCTGTTAGTAGTAAAATTTTCTAACCACCCACCGGTTCCACAGTAATGGTGATTTATAAAGTAGGGAAGTCAATTAAATTAAAAAAAGGAAAGTTCTTCAGTATCGGACAAAACCTCTACCACCCACCATGAAAGCTGGAATGCCCACTAGTGGGCGGTAGGGACCAGGTTGACTACCACTGATATACATTAATGTACCAAGCATTAATGCCTACCTGTTCCCTTGCTATCCTCCTCCCTTTCACAGTTTGGGGGATTAAAAAAAAAAAAGACTATAATATTAAGCAAGAGGGGGAAAGTAGGAATTTAACATAAGGGGAGTGATCACATGTAGAGCAAGTATCATTCACTTGAAATTCCCCTCTGTTTGTTTTTTTTAAGATATAAACCCTTCAATATGCTAATTGTTTATAAGAGGAGGAATTACTGATCCCACCAAAAGCCCAAATCATTTTCTTGCTTATGGCGAGCATTTAGTTCCCATTTTGTGCATTGAAACGAATGAGGCTTGTTGTCAACATTGCAGTAGGGGTAGCATTTTCTACTGCCCTTGGAGCAGCGAACTAGCAAAGGGAGCAAATGACATGCAGACTTGTCTCCAAAATAGTAGCCCTGTCCCAGTCCAGTGCCCAGTGCCCAGTGCCCAGCCCCAGCAAATATGCTCTCTGAGATAGTTGCTTCAGTTACTTAATGACAAGACTGCCCTATTGAACAAAGCAACAAAAGGCATCTGACTTGGAACAACTTTATCTGCAGCCAGTCTCAAGGGTAGAGAAATATTGCTGCAGAAAAATAATGCCACGGTTGTTGGAAAAATTATTATTTTTTCATTTTTCTAATATGTAAATGAAATCTTCTTGGATTTTGGTAATGGATTTCCTGATTGAATCTTTCAAAAGAAGAGAAAGCATGATTTTGCCAAGGGCTGGGAACATCTGCTTAGAAAGTCTTCGTAACAGGATTCAGATCCCTCTTCATAACAATATATAACTGTGACGGCTAACCTATGGCACGCATGCCGAAAGTGGCACGCAGAACCATCTCTCCGGGCACGCCAGCTGTCGCCTGTTGCTCTTCTGGGTTCTGGTGCAGACATGCTTGCTGACCAGCTGGTCTTCATGCCCAAACCAGAAGACCAGTTTACCAGCGCACATATGAGCACCGGGGAACTGCTATTCCGGTTTCCGGTGCTCCCCCACGCCCATGCACTGCCAATTCAGCACTTGGTGCCGAAAAGGTTTACCAACACTGGCATATAATATCCCTCTTCATAACAGTATATAAAACTTAAGTATGTTCATATAAAGGAAAAGTGAAACAAAAAGAAAAGAAACGGCACTGAAGTATGGAATATTATTTTTTTCCTTTTTTTAAATAGGTCCATGTTGATGAAAATAAAAGTTTATAAACATGTTGAGGAAAGACTCCATTTAAAAACCTTTGAGGCCCCACCCTTTTTGATCCATGGATCCCCCTGCAGGTGGGCAAACTGAAGAGGTTTAACATATCTGATTTATGTTTTTATTTTTAAAAACACGCTGAAAGCCTAACATTTTGCAGATGTGTTTCTGTAACTCATCAGGAAGCTTATGGGCTGCAAACAAGGGCCTGGGTGCCACAAGAAGCCTGTGGATTACCACTTCCTGTGCGCGGCTGGAGTCTGTATTTTTAGTAGAATCAGGAACAAATTATATGTTGGATTAAACATTCCTTGGGGCTCCCTTTTTTCCTTCAGTTAGCATAGGGGCAAGGGGCCAATCTGGAATGAAACTTCCAGATGTGAATTGAGCCACTATATTTACTTTACTTAAAAATAATCCATATACATGATATCTCACCTGGCATTCTACTTTGCCATGGCACCAGGCATCTAGACCAGAGGTGGTATTCAGCCAGTTCTGACAGGTTCTGGAGAAACAGTAGCAGAAATTTTGAACCGGCAAATAGGCTGGCCCCGCCCCTGCTGCCTCCCAGCCTCCCAGCTGATCTTCTTTTGTTGGGAGAACAGAGCTGGAAAGCAGGTTCGTGGGGTGGGGAGGGAATGGGGATTTTGCCATATCCTTCCCCTGCCACACCCACAAACCCATGCCCACAGAACCATTTGTAATTTTTTTTGAATCCCACCATTGATCTAGATAATGGAAGAGCAGGGGAGGAAGAGGAAGGTGGCTATCATGGCAGTGGTGGGTTTCAAAAAAATTTTAGAACCTCTTCTGGAGCTGTGGCCTGCTTTGGGGGAGTGGCTTGCCAGCCATGTGGCTGGGTGGGAGTGGCTTGGCAGTCATGTGACTGGATGGGCGTGGCCAACTTGTAAAATGTGGTGAAACTCACTTAACAACGCTCTTGCTTAGCAACCAAAATGTTGGCTCAGAAACTCTGGCATTTGAAGCACACAAGTCTTAAAGCTGTCAAGTTACAAGACCCTTGCACCCCTAACCCTTTAGGAAAAAAAAACCCAGGGGTGTTCAAACTTGACAGCTTTAAGACTTGTGGACTTCAACTCCCAGAATTCCTCCTCCAGTCATGTTGGCTCAGGAACTCTGGCATTGAAGCACGGAAGTCTTAAAGCTGTCAAGTTACAAGACCATTGCACCCTAACCCTTTAGAAACCCCCCCCCCCAGGGATGTTCAAACTTGACAGCTCTAAGACTTTTGGACTTCAACTCCCATAATTCCTCCTCTCGCTCTTCATCTTGATGATGTACGGACAGGCGGGGGGAGGGAGCTGGAACCTAAACGGCACTGTAGATTTGTGGAACCTCTTCTATAGAACAGGTTAGAACCGGCAGGAACCCATCCCTGCATCATGGAGACATCATATGTATCATTTGGTTTGTATCACAACTTATGGTCATAGTTCAAATGGTTTCTGGACTTAGAGCGCTGTCTTTCTAATTAATATTTTGTGGCAGAAAGGAAGAGAGTTTTTATGGAACCATGCTCATGGTTATAATGAACCTTATAAGATTGTTTTCTTTTTACTCTGTTCCCCTGTTGCTACTGGACACCTTAGTGGCATTTCAAAGTCAGAATTACATCAGGATAAAATCAATGTATTCATGACATTCAAAAGAAGTTGCTTTTGGTGTGCCATAAATTTATACTACCTCCACTAATTACTGAGGCTTTAATGTTGAAATGTTTGGGGATGTCTGATGTCTTCAAAATACAAATTGCTATATAAATCTCTTTTTTTTTAACCAGTTAAAAATAATAAATTTATGTTGACGTGAATACAAAGTCTCTAGGGAATCTTTGATGACCTTTTAATGATAATTACTTTGTTGCCAAGGGCAGTTTTTTTTTAACTGGTATTCTTTAAAAGAGCACTGGCTGCTGGTTATCAGTGGGAATGAAAACAGAATGGAAAATACTGGCCTTTATAATAGAGTTGCTAAGCTGCAAAACTCTGGATGACCACTAAAAGGCATTAAAGACATTCAGAAAATGCCATTCCTTTGCTGCTATCTAGTGGCTATCCAATTTTTCCACTCCTCTTTTGGTGTCTTTACTTTAAAATTAATTGGTCTGGTGTTTCCCTCTTGCCAAACAGAATAATTGTCAGTGTTGAAAGAGAAAAAATATACAGTTGCACAGCATTGGACTCCTTTTCTTCCTACTGAAAGATTTAAAAATGCTTATTCCATCAGTTCAGCAGCAATTATTTGTTTAAATTACTTACTTGCTTACTCTTACCACAACATACTTTTAGGTCACTCAAGATGATGTACATTCTTTCCCACGCCTATTTTCTTTTCAAAATAACCTTACAGGATGGTTCAGGCCAGGGGTCTCCAACCTTTGCAACTTTAAGTCTGAAGTCTGGGAGCTGAAGTCCTTCAGACTTAAAGTTGCAAAGGTTGGAGATCCCTGGTTTAGGCTGAAAGATGGAAAATTGAGCCAAGGATTAACTTTATCACTTGGACCTTTATACTACTGGTGGGAAAGTCCATCCTCCTCTTCCTCACTAACATGCAGACAAGGACTGATGGGAAGTAGTAGTCAAAGAGTAAGGGCCATGCATTTCCGACGCAAACATAGTATTCTCAAGATCTGCTATTCTTAATATAAAAAAAATTGAGAATTCTTATTTATTTTCTTGATATATTCACTTAGCCTAGCCTTACCAAATGTGCCCTCCAGGGGGAAGCAACAAGGGATGATATTCTAGATCAGGGATGGCGAACCTTTTTAGGCTCGCGTGCCATAAGGGGGGGAGAGCAGGGGGGTTATACAGGGGCGTGCCATAATCATAATACAATGTGCGTGCCCCCAGTGCGCATGTGCGCATGACAGGTGCTCCCCCCATTTTTTACATGCTTTTTTCACCCTCCCCAGGCTCCAGAGGCTTTGTAGGAGCCTGAGGAGGGCAAAAACAGCCCCCCACCCCCCCGCGGAGGCCCTCCGGAGGCTTCAGGAGCTTCCCTAAAGCCTCCGGAGGACTAAAAACATCCCTACAAGCAGGGCCATTTTTAGTCCTCTGGAGGATTCAGGGAAGCTCCTGATGCCTCTGGAGACCCTCGGGGGGGGGGGAGGCAGGAGGCTATTTTCACCCTCCCCAGGTTGGGGAGGGCGAAAAATGGCTTTTAAATGGCTGAATCAGCTGGCCAGCGGACAGGGCAACACCTTCTGTGCCTGCCAAATGGCTCTGTGTGCCACCTGTGGCATGCGTGCCATAGGTTCGCCATCACTGTTCTAGCTCATTTTGTGAGACTACATACTATGCATTTATGAGCTGTGATAGCATCCCTCTAAGAATCCTTAAAGAACTCAAATATGAAATTGTTGACTTCCTAGCAAATTATGTAACTTAGCCCTCAGTACAAGAACACTGGAAGGTAGCCAATGTGACATCAGTTTTTAAAAACAGGCCCAGGGGAGATGCAGGAAATTGGATGCCAGTCAGCTCAACATCTGTTCCAGGCAAACTGGTAGAAATGGAAATAAAAGAAAAATAACCAGGCACATGGAAAAATAAACCTCAATGGAAGAAAATGAGGATAAATTTTGTAAGGGTAGAATTTACCAACCTTTTAGAAATCTGCAAGTGTGAGAGAAAGCAGATGGGAGAGACATGATTTTGTTGATATTTTGTACTTGGATTTCCAAAACCTTTTGGGCATAGCTCTTGAGGGACCTTAGTGGTCATTAGGTAGGAGAACCTCTCCTTTCAGTGAATGCTAACTTTAGAAAAAAACAGAAAGGAAAGTGCAGAAATAAATGGGCTATTATCCCAAAGACAGGAAGTAAGAAGTGGATTCCCTCAAGGTTGTGACATTGGAATTGTGCTTTTAAATTTAATGACAAACAATCTTGAATTGGGGATAAGCACCGGGCTGTCAAATTTGCAAACAGTGTTAAATTATTCACAGTGTTAAAAACTGAAAGTGGCTGGAAAAAGCTCCAGAAAGGTCGTCTGAAACTGATGAATGGTCACTCAAATGGCAAATACAATTGGATTTAAGTAATCCTAAATTGATCCACATCGGGATAAACAAATCCCAATTTGCGGTATAGGACCTGAGCTTTCTCTAAGCATGGAAAAGATCTTGAGGTCACAGCGAATAGAACTTTGCATGATATGTAGCTTGTTCTTTTTAAACCATAGTTTAAATAAACCTGATATCAGAGGGAAAGGGATCTCAGAACTGGGCAAATAAAATATAAGATGCGGTGAACTATGAAAGTCCAATTTTTTTCCATATAACATTTCAAGATAGAGAAGCATTGGTTTCTCTGAGCTTGGCTTTGTTAACTTAATTAAATAAATAAAACCCCTTTTCTGTTATTTCTATCACCCACTATCCTACCTACTTCTGACTGCCGACTGCCTGTAATTTGGCACATTGAATCTCACCAGGCTCAAGGTTGACTCAGCCTTCCATCCTTCCGAGGTGGGTAAAATGAGGACCCAGATTGTTGGGGGCAATAGCAGGGGTGGGTTCTGGCAGGAACTACTGCTAGTTTGCTCGTGTGTGCACTGCACATGCGCATGTGCAGGTTTAATGCTTGACGCCTGCTGCCCGCGTGCATGCCTGAGGCACGCTGCGTACATGCATGCACATGCGCAGCGCAATTAAAATTGTTCTGCACATGTGCAGAACTTAAAAACAAGATGGCAGTGCCTACTGCACCACCCAGAGAACCAGTTTGGGGGCCCGAACCGGGCCAAACCAGTAGGAACCCACCACTAGGCAATAGGATGACTCTATAAACCGCTTAGAGAGGGCTATAAAGCAGTGTGGATGGGTATATAAGTCTAAGTCAGGGTTGTCAAACTCCCAGCCCATGGGCCAGATGTGTCACATGATGGCCATGCCCACATCCAGTTTAGCGAAAGGTGGAAAAGTCCCGATACATCACATGATGCCTCCGTGATGACATGAGTTTGACATCCCTGATCTAAGTGCTATTGATATTGATATTTCTTCAGCAGCCATGATCTTTAAGTTCATCTTTTCTCACCAGTTACCTTCACCATCTCTGATCCTTTCTGCCAATTCCTTAGCCCATTTCAATGTACTTCCCCTCCTCTGTGAAACACTCGCTCTACACTCTTTCTCCCCTAGAGAAAGTTTATTTTCTTCAGGCATAGTTTGTATGTTTGTGAGGTCATATGATAGACTGTCAGTCAGCATTTACCAGTTTCAGCTTACATAATGTGTGAATCCAGCCTCTCTCTCCTTTCTGCTTACTCTCACATTCAAAGAATTCATATGCTCACATGTGAATTCTTTGAAAATATCATCAGGTGATTACTTGGGCATGGAGTTCAGCTTCCAGCACTTTTTCAACAGTGGTTCTGCTCGAATCATCTCTGTTGGAACAGGATTTTCAGCAGAATAAACAGAAAACTGAACGCATAATGGACTGGATTATTTGTGGGACCACCTACTTCCAAGAACACCTGCCTGTCCAATGTGCTCCCATTGAGAGGGCATGCTTCAGCTTCCTTCTTTTAAACTTTATCTTATGTGACATAGGAGGTGTGCCTTTTTGGTGGCTACTTTCTGGTATACAACAAGTCCCACATATTTAGGAAAGCTGTTAAGACTTTGCTTTTTCTCCAAGGTTTCAGGTCCAATAGAGTGGAGCCCCCTTTTGGCAGTTTCTTCATTAATGTGTTGTCATTTTATATATCATTGGTTGAGTGTGTGTTTAATGTTTTGTAATTGTTTTGGGTTTTGGTTCGTTTTTTTATAGTACACTGCCCAGAGTCACACTTTCTGGGTTGCACAACCCTATAGATCAAATGAATAAATCGGATGTAGGTAGGTAGGTAGGTAGGTAGGTAGGTAGGTAGGTAGGTAGGCAGGTAGGCAGGTAGGCAGGTAGGCAGGTAGGCAGGTAGGCAGGTAGGCAGGTAGGCAGGCAGATGATTGATTGATTGATTGATTGATTGATTGATTGATTGATTGAATATATGCCAAAATTAAACAGATGAAGCAAAATGGATCATCTTAATTCTTTCATCTCGAAGTATAGAAGTTGAATACTTTAGTTTACCTTATTAAGACTCTTCCTCCAAGAGGATTGCATCAGCAATCAGAGTTGAT
The DNA here is from genome assembly GCA_039707465.1 of Rhabdophis nuchalis. Lineage (NCBI taxonomy): Eukaryota > Metazoa > Chordata > Lepidosauria > Squamata > Natricidae > Rhabdophis > Rhabdophis nuchalis. The sequence goes on along the minus strand of CM077643.1, from coordinate 57,678,515 downwards.
CCAGCTCTAGGACATGATGCTGCCTTACACAATCCTAATAATTCTCCAGGGATGCTAAATGGGTCTGCTGGTAGACTCTGGAAGGCAAGAAGTCTATTAATGAGCATCTGTTTGTCTATAAGCCACCATACAACCATTTCTAATCATATGGAAGAGTACAGATGAGCTTAGCTGTTAGTCCGAACTATCAGGCTTACCTAAACCTAAAAGTGAAGCAGATAGTGCTTCCTATCTTTAATGTCATTTATACATTAAATAAGCCTTTCTCTCATTCTGTATATCTGTTCACATCCACTTATTTGAGTACAGTTGCCAATTCCTTTCTATTTAAATAAGCAATCCTTAGGATCTCTTCCTCCTTCTTCTCTAGTTCCCTTCCAATTGCTCCATTTCTTATACATGCAAAGTAAAATGCTGGGCAGTTTTTCTAACCGCATTTGAGAACTGATGCCATCAGCATCTTACTTTTCTACTACTGCTGGCTGAAGACATTTTGGCATTTGAATTAAGGGGGGAAAAGTCAAACCAAAACTGTACGTGTCTTGCTCATTTCATTTTATGGACACTCATCTGTGGGTCATGGAACAGAACTGCCATGAAGTTTGCATGTCTCCCACGTATAGCTTAATTTGTATCATAAAGTAGAGATCGCGCATGTGTGACACAAGCCTCCAAAGGGCTGTTTGCTTTGGTAAAAAGATGAAATCCACATTAATGTTGTTGCTGCAAAAGTATGTTGCAGCGCAAATGTAACTTCTTTTTATGTCTCCCTTGAGTTAAACAACATCTCACAGCAGTAATATATGATTCATGGTTTTGGTAAGATCTTTCCAGAAAAAGTAGAAAATGATTTATAAAAGAACATTAAACACCATGAAAAAATATTGGTACACATGAATTAAATGTAGAGCTTGTTTAAAAAAAAAAACATTGAAAAAAGAAATTCTCATTGGAAAAATTTCCAAGGTCAAATGCTGTCTGGCTTCTACATATTCTTCAATTATTTTGAAGTAGATTCATTTTGTTCTGTTTAGAACTCAGTTATACTTGTCTTCAGTATTTAGTCTATGACATTTGATACTGTATATTACAGCTAATATATATCAGTTACTTGGGTAGGTAATTGCCAAGGGATTTCAAACAGCTTCCATACCATCCATTAAGTGATAGTCAATAGATAATGGCATAAGTATTAGCAATTCCTACACAGTGGCTTACTTGTTGACTGATTGAAGTGCTTTCAGCCTAATTTCTTACATAAAACACTCAAGGTATTTTGAGTATTTTATGTAAGAACACTTCAGTACATGTGGCTGATTTATACATTAATGAATACTGTAGTTTGGGCAGCCTTATAAATCAGTTGGGTTTGCATGTTTGCATGTTTTACCTTCCACTGAATCCAAGGGCTGTGCAGTTTCTTCAGTTTCTAACACAAAAAGGTGCTTTTTGTGCCTTTCAGGTAGTTCATGTCTGCAACTGCTGTGTCTTTGGGGGAGGGGGTTTACCCAGCTACTGTACAATCCTAGGTAAGGTTCAACATCAAGCATAACCCTTTACAGATATCCATTTTGAGAATTTTACATGATATTTTTAGACTAACCTTTTAAATATTTAAGGTATATCCATTAACAGTGTTTGTAAGCCGCCTTTATACAAAGCCATGAGTCATTTACAGAATAATAATAATAATAAGATCAATACAATGGATAAACATGTTTTTAAAGCAAACAGCTTTATGTAATAAAGGTATCCATATTCGATGAATGGATTGGAGCATTGGACTTTTAAATACAGTGGAGGAAAGCTATACCATACAAGACATTAAAAATACTGAGTATGATCAAAACATGTTAAGGAAAATATCAACAAAAATTGGTCAATGAAATGGTGAACAAAAATCTACATCCCAGTTAACATACTTAATTTCTTTAAAAGTTGTGTCTATCAGAAACTGATTCGCACAAGCAGTAGATAGATTCTTCTGTTATCAAATAGGATTCAATATGTTGCATGGTATTCTTTTGTGAATGAAAAATTAATAGGTGTGTTTGTTACACTGCGTATATAGGATCAATGGATGAGAGAGAGAATAAAATAGGTAATGAGCACACACTTTATACTTTGTTATATACCTGTATAACATGTGTGTGAATCCTTGCCCAGACCAGAATTAAATGTGACAAACTAAAATATAATGGCAAACAAATTCATCAGAGTATATCATGCACCCAGTTCTTCTAGGTTTTTGCCATAAGCAGCAATGTTTTTGAAATATAGGTTTACTGGAGTTAAACAGCATAGTGTGTATACATAGCATGAAACATTCTGGATGACAATGATTAAAAAAGAGTGGCAGGATAGGGGAAAATAGATTTTATCCACTTGCAAAATATTTTTCATCTTTTCTGGGCCTTCAGATAAATTTCCTTTTCATTGTTGGGTTCCCAATCCACGAGTTTCCCTTTTGAACATAATGGAACTGTTTCTCAGTCTAAGCAACTTTAAGATGTATAGACTGGCTGGATAATTCTGGAAGCTGAAGTCCATATTAAAGTCACCAAGAATGAGAAACACTGCAGGAGGAGGTACAACTGATGCACAAACCCTGGACTCATACCTTTGACATAACACTTACCCGCTAGTGATATCGCTGAGCAGTGAAGAAAGGCAGCTGTAAATCTAATCTCCACAGACAGGGTACAAGTGAAGTGAAGACACGTGGTTAAAACTGCTATATTTTCAAAGCATTTGAATATTACAAGCAGGTTGAACACAAGTAGCATACATAAAGAAAAAAATAGGAGGAGGCTCATCTTCTCACTTATTTCTGAACATCCTTTCCTCCACAGATTGTTCCTTGCCAGATAACCATCTTGTAAGCAATTATAAGCAACAGAGGTATATGCCTAAGAGCTATAATGTCGTTTATTCATCTTTTCATGTCTCCTGATCCAGTGTGCAAGTTTTGATACCGTTTATTCACCTTTTCATATCTACCCCTTCAGCCTGCAAGGCCTGCCTATCCTTCAGACTGTGCTCAAACCCACAAGGGGGCAGACTGAGCTAAAAAAGGACGACTGGTTATCAGAGTTCAACAGATCTTGGACCAGTTTAGTGTAGCAAGCAAAACGGAAATGAAATCCTCCAAATTTCCATTAGGATTAAAAAGCTGGTGTTTTCATTCGGGAGTAATTTTGAGGAAGGAAACTTCCACATTTGACTTCTTTCAGTCCCATCGGAGCAAAGGAAGGCATATTTCTCTGCTCAGCTCTGGGATTAATATCTAAAGCAGAACAGTTTTATATTACGCTCACTCTGATATATTTACTTGCTGATTTTGTTCAAGAACATATTGCCTGTGATCCCAGAAGTAGTGTAAAGCCCTCATACCTTGTTGTAGTTATACCAACTTTGACTTCCTCAGACCTTAGTATTATGAAAAAGGAGTTTTCTTTCCCTGAGGAATGATTGGTATTGGAGGAAACCCTATCAAGGTTTCCTCCCATGTAGACTGGCCTTTTTTATTATTCAGAAGGAGTATGAAAGAATACTCCTTAACACTTCAACATTGCAAAAGTAACCTCAGAATGCCTCCTTTGTTTATATGAGTAAAGAGAAAGAGTTACTATCTGGCCCTACAGAAAGAAATCTCCTCTGTTTTATTCTGCAAAAGCCCAGATTTGAAGGGTTGCATGGGGCCACATCTAATTTTAATTTTGCTGGTTCATGCACACTGTCTACCAGATTTATTGGTGCTTTAGTATCTACATGGACTGTGATGCCTTTCAGCTGTAATATGCATATGAAACATTTTATAGAGCAGCTGACAAAGTTTACAGATCCAGTGCAAGAGAAAAAAAAGAGACAGATAGGAAAAATAAATCCAGGTTCAAGTTTTGGTTCAAAAATTCTTTTAAGTGTTCTTTCTGTTGAACAGACAGGAATCAACTCTAATAAACCTGCTCCCTTTTTGAGCAATGAAAACTATGATATTGTTAATAATTTATTTACTTTCTTAATAACTTGATGTGTCTGATTTTAAGAATGTCTTTCATTCGTGGGATGGGATATAGAGCTTTAGGTCATCTCCCATTCAGGTGCTGATCAAAACTAAAATTACCTTCAGATACATGTCATAAGAATCTGTTTATGGTGCAGTTTTCTTCTGTATCGGAGTCTGTGACACTTTTTGCCAGCTTTCCTTTGAATAAAAATCTTCTTTGACCACGTTTTACTTAACAAAATATTAATCTATACTGTGATACCTCATATTACTAAAAATTGTTGAGCAAAAGAGGAAGCAAGAAATATTTGGAGAATTTGCAATTTGTTGTAAATCTTTGGAGTAATATTTGAAACTAGTCATAGGAGTTATGCTGCTTTTCACTCAATTTTTCTTGCCACTTTAATCAATGATGATAATTAAGTGCTCCAGATTGCACAATTTATCATAAAGAGAAAAGAAAATATGCAGGAATATATCCACATGTCTCCCATCTCAAAAAAATATATCACAGTACAGGTTAAATTCAGTGGGACTGAAGGCAAATGTCTATGGAGATTCTCAGTCATCCCGGTCATGGTTGTCCCAAAGGTGCTTTTTCAAGAGGCAACTGGGCTTTCTGGTTTTTCTTTGAAGACGTTTTGCTTCTCATCCAAGAGCTGAAGAAGCTTCTTGGATGAGAAGCAAAGTGTCTTCAAAGAAAAACAAGAAAGTCCAGTTGCCTCTTGAAAAAGCACCTTTGGGATTGAGGACAAATAGAAGTATTGAGCTAAATTTCCTGAACTTGACACAGTTGACTTACAGTTTTTTTGTTGACCAGAGAAGCATGCCACTTGACAAAGACATTTTAGTTGAATGCTCCAATTTCTTTTTTTCCTACAAATTTTACTGAAGATTATTTTCCGTATTTTCTGGAAGCAAAATACACAAAAATTATTTTCTAAGGGCCACAGCCTGTTCCAGAAAATGTAGATCAGAAAGAATCAGAAGCCTTCCATGAAGAAATAAGCTGACATAACTATGGCTTTATGGACTAACACTGAAAAATGGAAGCAGTCCTTTTTCCTCAGAGGCAAGACAAAAAAGGGAAGTGCCTATAGGGTTAGTTCATTTTAGATTCTACAAGGGTTAAAGATCTGCTTTTCTTATTAGAAAACCTGGTATGGGGTACGGCCCAGATAGTGGATGAAGACTCCATCTTCTCCTATTGCTCCACATATTTCCAGAACAGAGGCTCTGAAATATGACTGAAAACAAGTTAAATACTGGTTCAAATTAAGCCTTCCCTGTGTCCATTAATCCATGGTTGGTCCGTAATATCCTGCTGGGATTTCTAAAGTTAATGTTTCACATTGCACAAGATCTCTATCTGTGGTTCTGGCCATTTTATTACATCCTTTCTAGAGAGGCAGACAGAAAACCTATTTATAAGGCTTTCTAAATTTTGGATGAAAAAAGGCTGGTTAGATTTTAAGCTATTGTTAGCTCCCACTTGGAGGCATTGCTTTTCAGTGCTCAGATACTCCCACCTTCTACAAAACGACTTGGCCAACCTGAATACAGATCTCCAAGTTCTTTTACATAAATAAGACTATTAAGAGAAATAACATTTCAGCATCTTTTATACAGATCATATTATTCCCTATCTCCTCTGCAAATTACATTGTTTAGCAAAATGCAAGAAAATTGGAACTTAGCCAGACTAAGGAAAAATCAGGTTACATTTGTGAAAACTAGATAATTTCCAGGTGCCTTATTTCAGATGTAGCCCTGCAGCATAATTTACCCTCTGTGTCTGTTTTTAAGTTCACCAATTGCCATATATTTTTCCTTCCTTCTTTCAATCTAGGTACTCTTACCCAGTCTTTCCCAGCCTATACTTTCCAAAGATTATTGGTATGGCATCTTCCTACCCACTGCATCCCTATGTAGGGATTGAGTTGGAAGCAATGTAGGGAGGTCCTATCTTTTGTTACTACTGCTTTCATTTCCATTGGAAAGAGAATAATTAAAGAATTTCTGGTTTTCTTCAAGCTTGAATAGAATAACAGAGTTGGAAGGGACCTTGGAGATCTTCTAACGGGCCGAGCCAGCGGACGACGGAGGGAGGCGGATGGTTCCGTTAAGAGGGGGGAAACACAAGTCATTCCGGTGGAGGGCTTCCCCATCCAGAGGGTCGTGGGGAGGGGCAGGGCCGAGGGGAGACAAGTTCCTTCCTCCCGGTTGGAGGCACGTAGCCGTTGGTTACAAACGGTTGGGTGCCACAACCCCCGCAGGCTAGGTGGCCAGGGAATACAGAGCCAGGGTCTGCGGCTGATGTTTTGCAACGCCAGGTCCGTTGTCAACAAAGCCCCCCTCATTAGTGACCTTGTGTCAGAGGGGGAGCCGGACCTGGTAGGAATTGCGGAGACCTGGTTGGGCCACGAGGGAGGACATCCCCTCGTTGAAATGTGCCCACCAGGCTACCGCGCATTTCATCAGCCGCGGGCCCTAGGCAGGGGTGGTGGGGTAGCGGTCATTATTAAGGAAGGCCTTGAGCCGAGAGAGACCATTGTGCCTCAGACTTCCGGCTGTGAGTCCCTCTGCGTGAAGTGGGGCCTAGGGAGGCAGTTGGGCTTGCTGGTTGTATACCTGGCTCCCCGCTATGTAGCAGCAGCCCTGCCCGAGCTCCTGGAGGTGATCGCTACGGTGGCAGTGGAGACCCCCAGACTTATAGTCATGGGGGACTTTAACCTGCCATCGTTGGGCGAATCATCTGTGGTAGCTCGGGAGTTCATGGCTTCCATGACGGCCATGGACCTGACCCAAGTAATTCAGGGCCCCACCCACGAGGGTGGACATACGCCGGACCTCATCTTCGTCTCGGGCCAATGGAAAAGTGATCTGGGTACAGGGGATATAGTCATCACACCCTTGTCATGGTCAGACCACTCACTTCTCCGGCTCGACTTTCCGACCGCTGCTCCCCTCCGCGGGGAGGCGGAACCAGAGTCACCAATCTGGTACCGCCCCAGGCGCTTGATGGACCCGGATGGGTTCCAGACAGCGCTTGGGCCATTTCCTGTATCCCTGACCCGCGCCCCGATGGAGGACCTCACGGCCGCATGGAATAGTGCGGCCGTGGGAGCCTTAGATCGGGTCGCGCCCTTGCGGCCTCTCTCGCGGCGGCGAACCACCCTGGCTCCTTGGTTCACTGAGGAGCTGCGGGTGATGAAACGCCGCAAGAGATGCCTAGAGAGAAGATGGAGGGCTAGCCGCTCTGAATCTGACCGGACACAGGTAAGAGCCCATTTACGGACTTACATTGTGGCGCTGAGGGTGGCCAAACGTCATCATTGTGCCACTCTCATAGCATCCGCAGAAAACCGCCCTGCCGCCCTGTTTAGGGTGACCCGCTCCCTCCTTCAACAGAGGGAACGGGAAGCCCCGCTACAGGGTAGAGCAGAGGAATTTGTGATTTTTCTGCAGGAGAAAACCGCCCAGATACAGAGTGAGCTAACCCCCATTCATGGCCCAGTGGGATGCCACGAGAGAGATCTTGTTTGGGAGGAGTTTGACTCCGTTACTTCCGAGGATATGGACAGGCTACGTGGGCGACTGCGAGCCACCACATGTTTATTGGACCCGTGCCCCTCCTGGCTTGTACTGGCATCCTGGGAGGTGACACGAGGCTGGCTCCAAGAGGTTGTCAACGCATCCTTGAGTGAGGGTTCCTTGCCTGCCTCCCTAAAAGAGGCCATGGTGAGGCCCCTCCTCAAGAAGCCCTCTTTGGACCCAGCTCTTTTGAACAACTACCGTCCAGTCTCCAACCTTCCCTTCTTGGCGAAGGTTGTTGAGAGTGTGGTGGCACAACAGTTTCCCCGTCACCTGGAGGAAGTTGACTATCTAGATCCGCGCCAGTCCGGCTTTCGGCCCGGGCATAGCACCGAGACGGCATTGGTCGCGTTGGTAGATGATCTCTGGAGGGCCAGAGATGGGGGATGTTCCTCCATCCTGGTCCTATTAGACCTCTCGGCGGCTTTCGATACCATCGACCATGGTATCCTATTGCATCGGCTGGGGGGGTTGGGGGTGGGAGGCACCGTTTTACGGTGGTTCTCCTCCTACCTCTCTGGCCGATCGCAATTTGTGCGGGCAGGAGAGCAGAGGTCGACCCCGAGACCCCTCACATGCGGGGTGCCTCAGGGGTCGGTCCTCTCGCCTCTCCTGTTTAACGCATACATGAAGCCGCTGGGCGAGATCATCCGTGGTTTTGGGGTAGAGTACCACCTGTACGCTGATGACACCCAGCTGTACATATCTACCCCAAACCACCCCAACGATGCCGTAGCGGTGATGTGCCAGTGCCTGGAAGCCGTGCGGATCTGGATGGGAAGTAACGGACTTAGGCTCAACCCGACCAAGACCGAGTGGCTGTGGTTTCCGGCTGCCCGATTCAACCAGCTCTCTCCAACGCTGGCCATAGGGGGCGAACATCTTGCCCCTGTGGATGGGGCGCGCAACTTGGGTGTCCTCCTGGATACCCGGCTGTCCATGGAAGATCAAGTGACAGCCGTGGCCAGGAGGGCGTTTCACCAGGTTCGCCTGGTACGCCAGTTGCGCCCCCTATTGGATCGGGACGCCCTTTGCACAGTCACTCATGCTCTCGTGACATCCCGACTGGATTATTGCAACTCTCTCTACATGGGGCTCCCCTTGAGGTGTACCCGGAGGCTTCAGTTGGTCCAGAATGCAGCCGTGCGAGCAATTATGGGCACCTCTAGGTTTGCCCATGTAACACCGCTGTTGCGCGAGCTGCACTGGCTACCTGTCGTCTTCCGGGTGCGCTTCAAGGTGTTAATTACCATCTTCAAAGCGCTCCATGGCTCGGGACCTAGCTACCTGCGGGATCGGATCCTGCCCCATACATCCTCACGGCCGATTCGCTCCCACAGAGAGGGACTTCTCCGGGTGCCGTCCACTAGACTTTGTCAGCGGGCGACGCCCAGGGGAAGGGCCTTCTCTGTGGCGGGCCCAGCCCTCTGGAATGACCTTCCCCCCGATATCAGGACAACCACGGACCTCCGCTCCTTCCGCTTAAAATTAAAGACGCACTTTTTTCGTCTGGCCGGCCTTGGGTAGTCTCTTTTTAGGTTAGGGTTTTTTAGGGGTAATTTTTAGTTTAGTTTATGGGTTTTAGCGCAGGATCTATTTAATCTATTTTTAACTCTGTATTTTGTATTTGCTTGTGCTTTATTGTATTTTTAATTGCCTGTGCCCCGCCTCGAGTCCCCTTGGGGAGAGAGAGCGGGATATAAATTAAAATTATTATTAAATTTATTATTCTAGTCCAACCCCCTGCTTAGGCATAAAAACCTACACCACTTCAGACAAATGGTTATCCAATCTCTTCTTAAAAACTTCCAGTGTTGGAGCATTTACAACTTCTGGAGGCAAGTTGTTCCACTGATTAATTGTTCTATCAGTCAGGAAATTTCTCCTTAATTCTAAGTGGTTTCTCTCCTTGATTAGTTTCCAGCCATTGCTTCTTATTCTACCCAAGCTTTGGATAATAGCTTGACTCCCTCTCCTTTGTGGCAACCACTGAGATATCGGAACACTGTTATCATATCACATCTAGCCCTTCTTTTCATTAAACTAGACATAACCAGTTTCTGCAACTGTTCTCAATGTGTTTTAGCCCCCAGTCCCCTAATCATCTTTCTTGTTCTTCTCTGCACTCTCAACATCTCAACATCTTTTTTACATCATGGTGAACAAAACTGGATGCAGTATTCCAAGTGTGGCCTTACCAAGGCATTATAAAGTGGCATTAACCCTTCATGTGATCTTAAGTCTATCCCTCTGTTTATGCAGCCTAGAACTGTGTTGGCTGTTTTGGCAGCTGCCGCACACGGCTGGCTCACATTTAAATGGTTGTCCACTAGGACTCCAAGATCCCTCTCACAGTTACTGCTATTGAGCAAGGTGCCACCTATATTGTACCTGTGAATTTGGTTTTCCTTGCCTAAATGTAGAACCTTACTTTTAAGCTAACTTATATGAACAGCTTAGTCCCAAGATCGGAATGGCTTGCCTTGAAAAATAAAATAAAGCAAAAAAGACATATAATATCAGGTTCCAGAAACCAAAGACATGTAATGACTCTTCCAAGCAGATGTCTTTATAGTTTCGTACCTGTGAACAAAATTCAGATTTTTTTATTACTGGTTCTGTATGGGCGTGGCTTTGTGGGTGGGGCGTGGCTTTGTGGGTGTGATGTGACTTTGTGGGCATGGCTTTGTGGGCATAGCAGGGGAACGATACTGCAAAATGCCCATTCTCTCCCCACCCCACTAACCTGCTTTCCATCTCTGTTCTCCTGTTCAGGGCAACAAAAGAAGATCGGCTGGGAGGCTGGGAAGCAGTGGGGGCAGGGGCAGCCTATTTGCTGGTTCTCCAAACTACTCAAAATTTCTGCTACCGGCTCTCCAGAACCTGTCACAACTGTTTGAATACCACCTCTGAAAGGTAGGATACAGAATAAAGAAATAAACTTTTTGCAGGGGTTTGCATACCTTTGACTAAAGCAATTGCAGGAACTGGGTATGTCTAGTTTAATAAAAAGAAGGATTAGGGAAGACATGATAGCAGTGTTCCAATATCTCAGGGGTTGCCACAAAGAAGAGGGAGTCAAACTATTCTCCAAAGCACCTGAGGGCAGAACAAGAAGCAATGGGTGGTAACTAATCAAGGAGAGAAGCAACTTAGAACTGAGAAGAAATTTCCTGACAGTTAGGACAATTAACCAGTGGAAGAGAAATTGCCTCCAGAAGTTGTGAATGCCCCAACACTGCAAGTCTGTAAGAAGATGTTGGATAATCATTTGTCTGAAATGGTATAGGGTTTCCTGCCTAGGCAGGGAGTTGGACTAGATGACCTCCAAGGTCCCTTCCAACTCTGCTGTTGTATTGTATTGTAATTCCTCTGATCATTCCAGTCTTGGGCTTCTAAGTGGTTTTTCCCCAATACAACTTGAGGACACCCAGAAGTTGATTTGTTTCAATGTGCTAGCAATTGTCAGTCTTTTTCAAAGACCACCAGTGGGTTGTTGCAAAATTCTGACAAGTAGTGAGGAAATGCAGGAGTTGAAAATGGGATAGCCGGAGCCACACTCATTGCTACGTATCAAATATGGCAGCAAGATTGTGGGATTTTAAAGAAAAACACAGTTGTCTGTGATGGTAACAGTTGGCATTAATCTAGTGAATAGTGTTCCAAGGCTATGCTCAGTCTCTTTTCTTTCATTTTTCAAGAGTCATCCCAGTTAATTTGTTTCCACAGTAGAAGAGACGGCACAATTAGACTGTCAAGGCTAATATTTATGAATTTTAACAAATGGTTTAAACATTAGCCTTGCAAAGAATGTCCTTGCAATTTGGCAGATCAACAATAAATTTGATGTTTGGAAGGAAAACTGTCTTCAAATGATAAAATAACTTTAGACTTTTTTCTTCGTGGAGGAAATGTCTTGGTCTCATTTTAATAAGATCTTTTAATAAAATAAAACCAAGACATAATAATTTTTAATAATATAACATAATAAAATAATTTCTTTTTAAAAAGCTAATACAATCCTTGGTTGTATACACAGAGGCATAGAATCAAAAACATGTGAAGTATTAATACCATTTTATAAATCCTTAGTAAGACCACACTTGGAATGCTGCATCCAGTTTTGGCCACCACATTAGCAAAAAAATATGTTGAGACTTTGGGAAAAATTGTGAAGAAGAGCAACTAAGATAATTAAGGATCTGGAGACAAAAAATATGAAGAACATTTGCAAGAATTGGGTATAGCCAGTCTAGAGAAAAGAAGGACTAGGCATGACATGATAGCAGTATTCCAGTATTTCAGGGGCTGCTACTAAGAAGAGTGGGGTCAACTTATTTTCTAAAGCACCAGAAGGCAAGACAAGAAATAATGGATGAAAACAAATCAAGGAGAGAAACCTAGAATTAAGAAGAAACTTCCTAACAGTGAGGACAATTAACAAGTGAAACAGCTTTCCTTTAGACGTTGTGGGTACTTCATCAGTGGACAACCACCTATCTGAAATGGTATAGGGTTTGGAGTTGGACTTCCAAGGTCCCTTCTAGCTCTATTCTGATTGATTGATCAATTAATGTAAACTTTTAGCTACTTTTGAAATGACAATAGGAAAGAAAACTTAACCCCAAACTCTGCCCAAATGGACCTGAATTTTTATGCATTTAATTACCTTAATTATTTGCAAAAGCTGAAATCAAAAATGGGAATGCTGCCAGAATTTGGAATTGGGCAGCAGTGATAAGGAGTTTTCAATCCTTTGCAACTAGAACCCATTTTACAGAAGAGTTCCCCCACTTCTGATCTTTCCATTTGAAGAAAGTGCCCTTCCTACATAAATTACAGTTTTTTGCAAATTCAAACCAGAAAAACTTGATCCAGAATAGGATCACAGCAGAGACAAATGGCTATTCTCCATCTAACTCTTGTCATGATTTTGACTGTTTCTATCTTCCCCTGCGTGTTATTTACTATTTTAAGCCATTCAAAAGTTGCTAATTATATTTGTGGCATGAGTCTTCTCTGGTCCTGAAGTGTTTTGGAAGAGCCAGTTTGGTTTAACGGTTAAAATGCTGACCTGTGAACTAGGAGAAAATGAGTTCTAATCCCACTTGAGGCATGAAAAATTGGCTGGATGACTTTGGGCCAGTCACTCTTTCTCATCCCAATCCACCTTATAGGATTGTGGCTGTGGGGAAAATAGGAGGAAGAAAGAGTATTAGGTATGCTCACTGCCTTGAGTTACTTATAAAGTAATAAAGGCAGGAAAAAACTGTAATAAATAATAATAATAAGAAAGAAAGAAAACTGCTGTATAAGATCTGACAACCTGGTCATCAGTAATGACCGCATAAGGCAAGCATTTAACTGCTCAGTGAAGACCCAGAAAATCCCCTGGAAGTGGTTAAATTCCTCTAAGCTTATTAGAAATCAAACTAATGGGAGTTTGATGGCCTCACTATCCACCACTACGGATAAATAAGATCACATCCTAGGGGATTATGGGCTAATGGCAATTCTTATTTTCAGAAAAGTAAAGTAGGATGACTCAACAATCTAAGATCCAGCAGCTTGCTTAATGCAGTTAAAATGTTTTACATTAGATGCATACATTAGCAGTTTATAGGCTCACTAAAACAATAAAAATCTAGTAGAGGAGGAACAGGCAAGATTTGTGGGCCAAATCTTCCATCAATTTACCATCCACTTGTAACAGAAAAGAATATTTCACTTTACACTGAGAATTATCACTACTATTCTCCCAGGTCACCATTGACCAATTGTGTTGTGACTCACATAGCAGTTTGCTTCTCATTTAGGGACATCTTTCATATGGATTACAAATGAGGTCCAAGTGCTGTGGTAGTTGATGCCATGTGGAGAAATGCTATGTCTTTCATTTAGTTGTCCTTAAACGTGGAAGATTATCCTCAACACAATAAACTCTTTAATCTAACATATATCAGCAAATTCTTGTTTCCCTGTTTTCTCACAAAAATAACACTTATGCCTCTGGCAGATTCATGAGATCCTTTTTCAATCCTGCTGAGTGAATTAAACCTTTGTTCTGGGCAGTCGAGGATTAAGAAGTTTGCTATTTTGGTAATGTGATGGGTTAGAGGTACTTAGATGACAGCTGAGATTCAAGCTGGTTGCTGGGAAAAGGAATGAACCTCGTTACCTTAGTTGAACTGCATTCTTCTACTCAGTAGAGCAAGTTCATATCAGTGTGATGCTTGTAGCAAGGATGACTGTTCATGGATAATTGCACTTATGTCATTTTAAAAGCTTATTTGCGAAGCATAAGCTATACTGCTATCAGTCCTCACCAATACAGATTACAAGATGTAAGCACAGTAAAAGGGACTCTGAACTTTCTAAGGACTTTATTTAGTCAGCAAATGCTTCTCATCTTTGCATGACTTATCCAGAATGAACACGTATGTCTCACCTTACCTAACGGGATGGTGCAAAGGCAACCAACACAGAAACAGGAAAGCTGTTGACGAAAAAGTATCATTTTGGAAACAATTCGTTATCCAGAAGTCTAAATAAGCTATCAAATGAGAGGATAAGCAGAGGCATGAAATTCTCATATCTCCAACTCCCATCAATTATCATTTTCTGAAACAGGCACATTAATGAAAATTAACCAGGAATAACGACCAGTGAAAACAAAATGAACTTTATGGAAATATGTCTGAATCATGTTGTTTATACAAATCAGAATGTTTGGTTAAACAAATTCACTTCGTATATATCAGGGATGTCCAGACTTGTGGACTTCATGCACCATGACTCGGAAATACTGAAGGTGATATATTATATCAAAAGAGGCCCAAAACACTAACTAAAATAAATGAATTCAGAAGCAAGCTGGAGAGTAAAACCAAAAAAAAGCACTACAGGTATGTCATTTTCAGACCCTTGGTAAAATACTGCTCTTATTAAGGATTTGTGTTAAATACTCACATTATTGTAATGTTTTGTTAAGTTGTATACCTGACTGGACAAAAATCAAACAATCAACACAATTCTGTCATTGAACATTATATAGTTACAACCACGTCCTGTAGTGCAGGGGTCTCCAACCTTTGCAACTTTAAATCTGAAGGACTTCAGCTCCCAGAATTCTCCAGCCAGTAAAGCTGGCTGGAGAATTCTGGGAGCTGAAGTCCTTCAGACTTAAAGTTGCAAAGGTTGGAGACCCCTGCTGTAGTGCTTTCAACCTCAGTTGTAGTCATCAGTGAGCCACCTGGCTCTTTGTTTGTTTTTAATCATACCACTGTCAGGGTCCAAATAGCATCCAAAATAAAATAAGAATCCAAGGCAAGAGTTCCTCAAAGGTCCAATTTATTAAAAGGGCCATGTTGGCACATCTGGGAAAACCCGAATCTGAAAGCTTCCATGTTTTCCCACCCAGTTGAAAGATCAAAATCCTGCCCCAACACCCACACTTTCATCACATGGTCCAATCTTCCACTGCCACAACGACAGATTCCACCCATCCAGTTCCAGCCAGGTGCA
Organism: Rhabdophis nuchalis; assembly: GCA_039707465.1. Lineage (NCBI taxonomy): Eukaryota > Metazoa > Chordata > Lepidosauria > Squamata > Natricidae > Rhabdophis > Rhabdophis nuchalis. The sequence goes on along the minus strand of CM077643.1, from coordinate 57,663,391 downwards.
GAGACAAAGATGACCTTGACTTTCTAAGAAGAATGTTATTATGGCTACACATCGCCCAACTTCATATAATTCCCCCCTCCCATTTTTCCACAGTAGAAAATGTGGCGGGCCCGAAGTCCAAAATGAAAAAGATGGCTTGCGGGCATGACAACCACATTCAAAATCCTTATCTTTTGAATACTCTCTTATCCAAAAATGGCTTTATAAATTAGGCTGAGTATGCTTTTAGGAGGCCACTTGGCAAGGGCAATTTGATAGTTTGAAGCCAGACCCCAGTTTTGGCTTGTAGGCATGAATCCACTGTGGTTTCACAGAAAGGCAAAGAAGGTTTGGAATGAAACGTGCATATTTATCATAACAACAATGAGAAAGAACTTTCCAACTGTTTGGGCTAAAACCCAAATTCTATCTTTGAATGGCAAAATAGTTTCTGATCTGGTTGAGGCAAAATCTGTTTTGGATATGTTGGGAGTGAGGATTGATTTTAAATACATATTTACTGTGGTTTCCAAACATCACAGAATTAGTCTATGTTAGTACTCCAAAATATGTCTTTCTTTCCATGATTCTGTTGAACATACAACAACTCGCAGCCAAGTATCTATTTATAATACATCTTCCCCGATGTTCTGATATTCTAATCACTAATTTCCATTTATCACCCCAGGTAACATGGAAGAATATTGCCACTCTCAGCAATTTCCCTGTAAGCTAAAAGAAGCTATAAAAACAAAAGGTTTGGAATTTTGCAAATTGATACATGATATCTGCTTATATCTGAAACTCTACCTTTCTTTTTTTTTTCCTAAGGAAAACACTGCCAGTTGACTTGTCCGTCAGCTCCTAAAGCAGGGATGGAAATAGATGACGCTTCAGATTTTACTGAATTATGGCTCCACAGTTGTTTCTTTACTGCTAGTCTCTTTGGTGAAACTTGTAATTACTTTACGACTTTATATTTTACACATTACTGGGGAAGGGATGAGTAGTAAATAAGGAACAGGCATCATTTCTATGTACCATAAAGGATGCATTCAAAGAGTAGAGAAAGATTAGTACCATAGGCTTTCAGTGAGTCCAATTTACTGGCTGAGGATGCTGTTTAGGCAGGCAGAATTTTACTTGGTTCACAATATTAAATCTTCAGTCTGAATCTGAGTCAAAATGGAAAGCTAGATGAAAAAGCAAATGTTGGTCTTGCTCCACTAATCATATCTGACCACATCCCTTGACACTAAAAACATGAATGTGAAAGACTCGGAGGCAAGTCTTTGGTCTTCTGTGGTCAGTTAGTTGAATTTCCTCAAATGATTTATGAGCTTGAACTATGGGATCGTTTCTTTCTCTCTCTCTCTCTCTCACACACACACATAAACATAGGGTAGACCACCCATTCTTTCAGGTTCCACTTCACTGATGTGTCCTTTCAAAAGAAAGAAACATACCAGATAGGTTGGTGTGTATTCTTGAGTACAATGAATAATCAGCATGAGAATGAAAGTGCAGAATTCTGCTAACTATGTATACAAGTAAGAGCAACCAAGATGATTAGGGGACTGGAGGCTAAAACATACGATGAACGGTTGCAGGACCTGGGCATGGCTAGTCTAGTGAAGAGAAGGACCAGGGGAGAGATGATAGCAGTGTTCCAATATTTGAGAGGCTGCCACAGAGAAGAGGGGGTCAAGCTATATTCCAAAGCATCCAAAGGCCACACAAGGAATAATTAATGGAAACTGAACAAGAGATTCAACCTGGAAATAAGGAGAAGTTTTCTGACAGTGAGAGCAATCAACCAATGTAACAGCTTGCCTTCGGAAGTTGTGGGAGCTTCATCACTGGACGCTTTCAAGAAGAGACTGGACTGCCATCTGTCAGAAATGATGTATGGTCTCCTGCTTGGATGGCAGGTTGGACTAGATGACCTAAAAGGTCCCTTCCAACTCTGTTAGTCTGTAATAAATGTATGTCTCTATTAAGAGTACACAACAAAATGTGTGAACTATGCTGATTTTGTGGGTTTTCTCCGCTGACTAACCTTATCAAATAGCTTCCTGCTTAATTAATATTGCATCTGGAGATGACAGCTGCATGGAGAAAGGGATCTTTTGTTTATTAACAGGTATAATTTTGGGTATCCTGCAGTGGTGGGTTTCAAATTTTTTAGAACCTACTCTGTAGGTGTGGCCTATTTTGTGGGCGTGGCTTGGCAGTCATGTGACAGGGTGGGAGTGGCCACCTTTTAAAATGTGGTGAAACTCATTTAACAACGCTCTTGCTTAGCAACCAAAATTTTGGACTCAATTGTGATGATAAATTCTTTCTTTCTTTCTTTCTTTCTTTCCTTTCTTCCTTTACTTTACTTTCCTTCCCATTGGGTCATTGGCAGCGGCGGGCCAGATTTACTTCCAGGTACGCCGGTGGAACCTCCTCTTACCGGTTCTCTAAATTTCACCAACCAGCTCTCGCGAGTAGGTGCGAGCCTGCAGAAACCCACCACTGGTATCCTGAAAGGAATGTTTACCTGAACAGGCTGTCACTTTTGGCTGGTTTCAACTTCTTGGTGATAGGCCCAGGTTTGAGGAACCCTATTTGTGTGTATTTCTATGTGTGTGTGGATGTGTATCAGAGGTGATATTCAGCAAGCTCTGACCAGTTCTGGAGAACTGATAGCAGAAATTTTAAGTAGTTCAGAGAACTGGTAAATACCACCTCTGACTGGCTCCGCCCCCATCTATTCTCTGCCTCCGGTATCAGAGGTTGGTTGCTCCCAGTTTTGCACGATTCAGGCGAACTGGCAGGAGGCTCCACCCACCTGTCTGGATGGTTGTGTGCATGAGCATGCCCATGAGCACGAGTGAACCAATAGCACTAGGACTTGGAACACACCTCTGTCCAGAGTCCCAGCTGATCAGGAGGAAATGGGAATTTTGCACTAGCCTTCCCCTGGATGGGGTGGGAATGGAGATTTTACAGTATCCTTTCCCTGCCACACCGACCAAGCCATGCCACACCTACCAAGCAACACCCACAGAACCGGTAGTAAAAAAATTTGAATCCCACCACTGATGTGTATGGATGGATATACTGAAAGTTAAACCCTTTATTATACAAATTACCGTAGTTTTAAGTGTTCAATGCTCACATTTAGAAGGTTTTCTTCTAAAACCTTCCACACTGGTTTAATATCATGGATCGCAGCTGTCCAGTATTGATAATATTAACCATTAGAAGGAATATGAGGATCTCCAAGTGACAGAATGTACTCCTATCAATTTCAGCCAGGTAAAGGTACTCAACAATACTTGTATATAAAGCAAGACTGAAAGACTAGCCATTGGTCTGCTATGTGAGGTCTGGTATGCTGTAAGTTTAAATTTTGGGAGCTAAATCTTTTGCTAAACTTGTATTTCTTTCTTTTCTCATTAACTGGATCTGTTATTCTAACCTTTCAGCCTGGATTATTGCAAATGGAATTATTTCTTCACATATTAAGATACTTTATGCAACTGATAAAGGATATTCTTTATTTCCTGTTATATTTGGTTTGATACTGGAACCGCTGCCTAGTTTTATCAATAAATGCTTTGGGTATTAAAAACAGCTAAAGTTGACCATCAGCAGTTATTATATGCTAATATATGTTATGCGTTACAAATAATTGACAGTACTTTATGAAAAATGTATAGTATTATTATTATAACTTATTATTAGTGATATTTTCCAGTGAGTTTTCAGGGAAGGAATAATGTTGTATAAACAAACATTACTTCAAGATCAATATACATATTTAAAAGTATTGCTAATCCTTTAAAGATATTTAGAGCAGATTAAGTTATTAAGAAAGATTTAATAGAAAACACAAAGGCTTTCTTTGTCCAAATTATACTTATTTTATAATGATAAGGTTCTGAACTTTCCTAATTTTCAACTCCATCACTTAGCATATATATTTATTTAGGTTTCTTTGTGGAATACAACAGCCAAGTATTAGTTTACTTTATTGATTAGCCCATGGGCCAGTGATGGGATTCAAAGAATTTAACAACCAGTTCTCTGTCCTAAAGACCAGCTGGATAGGCATGGCTCGGTGGTCATGTGACTGTGTGGGCGTGGCCAATTCAACATCATTCAGGTCGATGAGTGCTTCACCTTAGCTTTTACAATGTAATTGGAGAGGCAGTTTCTGTAAGCAGGGCAATAAAGATTAGGCTAGAAACAACACCAGGATATTTCCTTCCTGCCTTCCTTACAGAATTAGCCCTGTAAAGTGAAGGGGGAAAAAAGATTTCTTCCAACAACCAGTTCTCCAAACTGCTTAGAAAGTTAACAACCGGTTCTCCCGAATAGGTGCGAACTGCCTGAATCCCACCACTGCCATGGGCCATATCAAAGTGCAGAGTTCCAAACACAAATTGTTACTAAAATCCGATAAAACAATTTAAAATGAGATTGGAATAAAACACAATAACTTAATATATGTGTAAGTAAAATATGATAAAATTCGTAGACTGTAGACCTACAGTCTACCCCAATCAGTCCCACATATACTGATCTTAACAGCCAAGTATAGAAAACATTGTATTGAAATTTGGAAGAAAAGATTCTGCAGAAAGTAGCAAGATTATTATTATGGTAGTTTCCTACTAAACAAGGGGAAAATCACAATTACTTAAATTATGTTTTCTTTTTATATTGAAAACGTTTTATTGAGTTTTACAATTTTTTATACAAATAGGGCAAGGTAAATAAGGTTTTAAAAAGACATTGTGAGAACCTCCATGTCAGAGTCAATGGCCCCATCCGAGGCTTCATAAAAGAATATATAGTTAATACAATAAATTTTCATTTGTACTACAAAGTGGAAAGAAATACAAAGATATCATTGTAAAGTCTATGCTAGCAATCATGTATAAACATCCGAATAAAAGTTGTACAATACAAAAATAAAGTCACTTTTGAGATCTAAGTCTTTTGGCAATGGTATCTTCCTCTCCCTGACCTCCAGTGGGCGGGGCCGCGGCACCCTCCGCTCTCCCATTTTCATCCTCCAGGATTGAGGAATGTTTTTTAAGAAAGGCTTCCGCCTCTGCAATTGTTTTAATTCTCACCCTACCTCCCTCCCAGAACACCAACATTCCCTCTGGCATCACCCACTTGAACCAAATCCCCTTTTTAAATAATCTAAATAAATTATGTTTTCAATCACAATCACTTGGATCACAAATTACAGAGAGAAATGCTTTGATTCTTAGGATGTGAATGGAGATTTTGCCCCCCGAAATCCTGTCCATAGAAATGAAGTTCTAGTAAACTTCTCCAAAATATTTTAGAGTATCATTCTCACAGATTCATTAAAATATCCCTTTGAAAAACAGTATCCCTATTATCACTTCATTGATAAAACAATTCAAGTGTTAGAAGTCCAGCTTATTATTAACTAAACTTTTAATCATGGAACTTCCAGCACTTACAACAGAAATCATAATCCAACAATTGTAATACAGTCAACAGGAATGTCTGGCTCAAAACGGTAGTGAAGAGAGTAAGGAAGATGACCTTATGAAAGATCCCTTACAGGGTGGTGAGGGAAGAAAATATTTTAAATCAATATTTTGGTGCTCAGAAAAACATCTCTTAATTTTCTGAATTATAGAAAGGAGGCGGACCAATGTTACCTCCACTAGCTAGACCAGACCACGAGGTCATTTCCACAGAAAGACTAAAACTACTTTTATTTAGAATGGCTGTAATGTCACAATCTTGCATCAGATTTTGCATATCTGCATCAAGATCACAATCCTTCCTCCCTATAGATGGATACTGAATGGTCGATTATAGTTGCAAGAAAATATTAAAGTACCCATCTGACTTAAAGAGCTTCTTCCAAGCTAATTTAACTTTTGATAGTTCTTTATTCACAGTATGGGTGTCCAATAAAGTGTTCTAGTAAAGAAGATTATTCATTTCTTTGGCAGCAAATGAAAAAGAAAGCCATGCAAAAAAATAAAATTAAAATAAAACTTTGCTGGACAAATTTAAACTGTTAGAATCAAGATGCAAACAGATTCTGGTACTGGATCTAGAACAAAAGATAAAAATGATTCATAGTCAACTGGATTTAATGGAAGTATAAAAAGATGGATTTCATTAAACAGAAATATTTTGACAGGTAATAAACCAGATAAATTGTTGGCCTATTAACTGAAAAAAGAAAAAAATTAACTGAAACAAGAAAAAAAGAATTATTGCTTCAATTTGGGATGAAAAGAGGTATGCCTCAACTCCAGAAAAGATGATAAATTAATCTGGTAAATATTTTTCTCAATTAGACAGAAAACAGACATCAACTCTGAAAAAGATTTCAGAGTAGTTAAAAACAACGTAGATAATAAAAAGTACAGATTTTTTTTAAAGTAAGCTCTGAAGAAACCAATAAGACGAGCTGAAAGAAAATAAAGAATACCACAATTAAAATTATATATGTTCTAGGAAATAGCCTTTTTCGTCTATGTTTTTTTTGTGTGACAAAACTGTTAATTCAGGTGAAGAATGAGAAACAGTGGCATCAAATACTTTCTCCTTTGTGGCAGAAGGCTCTCATTGTTAGGAGGGAGAATAATCAAATTTGTCCAGAATTATACAGGTTTATCCCTTTATTCAATATAGATTATAAACCCTGTATAGCTACACATGCAACAAGGCTAAATAGCCCTGAAACTGATTTAATTTATCTTAGTGAAACTGGTTTTGTCCTGAAGAGATGCATCAGAAACAATCTCGTTTTGGATGCCATGTGAATCAGAAAATTTAAACAGGGGCAATACTTTTTCTTCATATAGAAAAAGCTTTTGATAATTTGTAATGCCCTTTTGCATTCATTATTTTAATTATCAATGATGCCATTTTTCTCACACAGAATATTTATCTTGACTGAAAAGGCAAGATAGTGTTAAATGAATTTTATCACCAAAATTAAAAATAAAATTATTCTTATTGAATAATTAAAACCATTTACAAAAAAATATAATGCAAGAAAATTAAATCTCAACAATCAAGGCAAATCAATACCATAAACTACGATAAAATTACATGTCAATAATGTATTCAGTTTCCCATCCAAAAGACTGTTCATAATCAGTACCAGACATACAATATAAATATTCGTTATGTTTGTGATAAAGTTTTGAAAATTTTGGAATAATCTCTATTTGAAAATCAGAGGGAAATACTTTTTGGGTAATCATGGACTAATAGGAACTCATTATGAATGAAAATCTTAGGCTAATATATTGCTAATCAAATTTTCAAACCCTTTGAAATATTACAAAAGGAATTTGGACTGTGTAGAACTGCAGGCTGACTATACCTTCAGTTAAGACCCTTTTGATTCCAGTTCAATGCAGATATCTTGAATGATGTACAAAGAGTATAAATAAAGTTCATACTGGTTATTTGCATGCGCTTTGGAATCATGTATTGTAATCCTGTTGATTAACAAATCAATGGTTATGAGTCTTAAAAATTATATTTTGTATTATCTTAAAATGAGATTAATTGTGTAAGAAACATAACATGATGAAGAGGATGCTTAACAGCAATAGCAATAGACTTAGACTTATATACCACTTCATAGTGCTTTCCAGTCCTCTCTAAGTGGTTTACAGAGTCAGCATATTGCCCTCAACAATATAGATCCTCATTTTCTGATGTTGGAAGGATGAAAGGCTGAGTCAACCTTGAGCCACTCAGAATCAAATTCCTAGCAGTTGGCAGAATTAGCCTGCAATACTGCACTCTAACCACTGTGCCACCACAGCATAGGTCTGTTTCACTATTGTCGAATTTTATTTAAATTTAAATTTTAAAATGTTAATCTAATATTGAATTATGTATCAAATATTTGGAATGTATCAATTTACAAAGAGTTTTTGATTTCTTGAGCATGGAGAGAAGCAAAGATTATTCTATTGCAACAGATTAACAGAGTTGGAAGGGGCCTTGCAGGTCATCTAGTGCAACTCACAACCTCCTGATTGGGATGCGAGAGCTAGGCCACAGCAGGACCACAGCAGGAAGGTAGTGTCACCTGAATTTACAGGTTTGCATTGATGATATGAGCTCATTCTCTGCTTATGAGCCAACATTGTGGAAAGTCTGGCCAATATTTTTAAATTTATTTTATTTCTTCATTTATAGTATTTGTTTAATTTCCAACTCGATAAGTGATTCTGGAGGGTATGCATCATAAAACATAAAAAATGGTATTTAAATGTGTGGTGAAGTTTTAAAGTTGTCTTTAAAAACATCATATTTTTTATATTATATTATTGTGTTTCCCTATCTTTATTTTTCTGTTACTGTTTGGGTTGGGATTTATTTTGCATTCTTTGTTCCCCATTTCTGAATATTTGCGCAACTTTTATATCTCAAGAGTTAAAATGGACACCTAACATCAAAAATGCCATCTAAAAGCACAGCAAAAAATGTTCTTTCTGTGCCAACTCAGAAAGTTCAAACTGTGCAAAGAGCTGCTGATTCTGTTCTACAGAGGAACTATTGAGTCTGTTATCTACACCTCTATAACTGTCTGTTTTGCTCTGTAACCAAACAGACACAGACTTCAATGGATAATTAGAACTGCAGAAAAAACAATTGCTACCAACCTGCCTTCCATCAAAGACCTGTATACTGCATGAGTCAAGAAGAGGGCTGTGAAAATAACTATAGAGCCCTCAATCCTGGACATACCGGTAAATTGTTTCAACTTCTACCATCAAAACGATGCTGTAGGGCACTGCACCCCATAACAACTAGACACAAGGACAGTTTTTTTCCCTAATGCAATCACTCTGCTAAACAACTAATTCCCACAGTACTGTCATATTACCTACGAAGACTGTATTATTATTATGATTCTGTGGTTAATCTTTGGTGAGATTCACAGCCTTTGGGGCTGGTTGATAGCTCAACAGCTCGAGTCCTAACCAAGGATCTAGGAACTGTTAAGTGTTGGAGGATATAAGCTGTTCCAAGTAGGGTGGTTTTTTGTAGCGTCAGAATGTTCAAGTCCAGTAAATTTAGAATTTCTACATAGCGAGGTAGCCCTTTAGGTATTGGTCCAAGGGCTCCAATTACAATCGGGTTGTTGTTATTATTATTAGTATTATTAGTATTAGTATTATTATTCTCTTCCTTCCTAGTATCTATCTCTTCCCACTTATGACTATAACCATGTTGCTTGTACTTTTAAATTTTATATTGTTTTATTTGTTTCTTAGTATAATTTGAACGCTTATTAGTAGCGTATGACTATCACTAAATGTTGTATTTTATGATTCTTGATGAATGTATTCTATTTTATTTAGCTTTATGTATACTGAGAGCACCTACACCAAAGACAAAATCCTTGTGTATCCAATCATACTTGGCCAATAAAGAATTCTATTCTATTCTATTTTTTTAAAAGTTTAGATACCCTCTATTAGGCTCCTTTATCTAGATCACCATTAACAACTACATAGGTCTAAGTATCATTTTGAAACTATGCCCCTCACACTAAGATTGATATTTGATTGTGGTAGGGAACCGTTGCAAACTTAATTCCTAGTGGGATGTGGGTTACTCCATTTAAATGCAAATACAATGCGTCATTTGATTTATCTTGAAATTTTATTTGCTGTGCCAATCTCTTTTAATCAAGAGAATCAAATGAAATGTATAATAAATAAGAACACATTTTTCTCATTACATTTCTGGCAAATCATTTGAGAAGCAGCTCTATTGGTCTAGTCCAGTGGTGGATATTTTTTTCCTTTAAAATGTGAGGATCTTCTCCCACTCCGGTCTTAAACTTCAAGGCTAGAGGCTATGGAAAAAAAGCAAAGCAATCAATAGAACAGTGTCCTACATACATTTTTCATGGCTTATGTGCCAAAAACTGGATTAAAGAGATAAAACTGTTTTTCTTCTACAAAACTGCAAATAGGACCAGGTACAAGCATACAAACATTTCTCTCAATCTGTCAGTCATTGGCTGCCCACTTGTGGTTTGCTGATTATGGGCATTTCAAAGAGCAGAGGCAAAGGATGCTCAAGAGCTCCATTTGTAGATCTTCAAAAGAACCTTCCAATGCTCCTCCCCACCTACACTGCTGAACAGCTTCCAAGAGAAACCTTCCTAGGTTGTTCTGAGCCTCTTTTCAAAACAAACTTCTCCATATCTGCTGACACTGAAGCAGAACACAACCTCCTTCTGTGTTCCAAGAGGGAAGAGGCCCATATCCCCACAACTCCTTATACCGACCATCGGTTTCTATAGAAAGCCAAGGACAGAAAAGCCTCACTTTTTCCTGGCTAAGGGCTATCTTGTCCACAAAGTAAGGGACAGAACCAGGCATGAAATCCTCTTACTTTCACTACCAGTTTGCAACCAGGAGTGTGGACTTCTACATCCATGATGATGTCTGGGTGGGTGGGCAGAGCCTCCCGACACCACCACTACCTGTTCACCCAGGGCGAACCGGCAGAATACCTCTGGACAGAACCATGACAAAAATATTTCATTGAAGTCCGAATATAATTAAAAGTGAACATGAAATCTGATTTCCATTGTTCTTTCAGGGGACATTAAGCAGGAATTTAAAATCCCTCCTCATCCCAAAATATATAGAAAAAAGCTATATAAGCACATCTTGTGCTATCTTGGTTCCCCATTCTGTCAATTTAAGGTTCTAGATTCCAGCTGAGATTTACCTTGAGAGTTCCTGCCCCCAGGGCACTGGTGGACTGTTGCAATAAAAGAAATCTGGTTCTAAATGTTAATAAAGAAAAGGAAATCATTGACTTCCTGTTCCTGTTCCCGGCGGCGACGGACGAACCTTGGGGTTCGTCCGCCGTTTTGTTCTTTTTTCTGCCCCTAACTGGGCGGGGCACCCCCTTTTTTGGGGGTCCCTCCGTAAAACTGGCTTGCCTGGGCTGGTTTATCCTGGCGGCGGCTGGGAAACGGCCCTTGTCTTCGGTTTAGGCGAAGGAAGACATGCTGCGGGGGGGGTTCCCCTTCGCCAATGGAGGACGGTAACGATCAGCGAATTTAAAAAAGAACTGAGCGTGCGGGTCAGAAGGCTCCCTGGGGCTTTGGCAGCAAGGTGAAGAGTGAGTGATTTACAACATTATTTATGCTGGCAGCCTGGATTGAAAGAATGTAGGTGTTTGTTGGTTAAACCCCCCCTCGGATTTAAAGCGGCGTTCCGAAATGGCTCCTCGTTGCGAGGAAGCGGATACTTTATTTCCGGACTGCATTGAAATAAGCGAAAGTGATCTGCGGCTTATTTTCTTACAATGTATCTAAGTCCGGCTGGCTTGATACAATTTTTCTTGGGTTATTTTCTCCTCCTGGCTATCAGACGGGGCGGTGGAGGATGGTTCCCTTTGTTCCTGAATGACTATTTTTACCTTTGGAAAATTACCAACATCTCTTCGTGAAATGGACTCTCTCTCTCTACTAATGAAGAAATTTCTGGATTAATTGATTCCTTCCCTGAGTGCCTTCTTTGCTAAAAAATTTTGACTGTGAAAAGTGTTTCTCTGCTGGGTCTTGAATTCTTTTACAACTTTCACCTGAACTGTTTTGCTCCTGATTTGCCTCAACGGCCCCACCCAAAAAACGCCATCTTAGTGACACTGACTTTAACAGTTTACCATGGCATCAAAATCAGAATTGGCAGGATTGGAACAAAGAATGTCATCTTTGGAATCAGTGTTACAAGTTTTGGTGCAGGAAATTAAAGCTTTGAGAGCTGATAATAAAAGTTTTAAGGAGGACCTTCTGGAAACACGGAAGCAAGTGCTGGAGAATTCACAGAAGACTGAGGAGCTGGAAGGGGGGCTGGCTGGGGCAAAGGGAGAACTTAAAAATGTCAACATTGAAATTGCAGATTTGTCTGGTCATACGTCTAGGATGGATTTTGAAAGGATGTCATATTTTTTAAGATTTCAGAATGTTTCTGAAGAATCTGGTGAATACCTTCCTGATCTCATGAGTACAATTTTAGCAGACTATTTACAGAAACCTAAAGATGAGATCAGGGGGGATATTGACCTAGTCTATAGAATAAATTCAGCATATGCCAGGATAAATGAAGTACCCAGAGAGATACATATTAAATTTGTTAGAAGGTCAACCAGAGAGGGAATTTTGAAGGCGCAGAGAGGGGGGCCGTTAATTTACCAACAAAAGGAAGTCACCATCTTGAAGCAGATCCCAAAAAAGATTAGGGAGGTGAGAAGGAGGTATTCCTTCTTATCCAGAAAATTGTTTGACCACGGGATCTGGTTTAAGTGGGTGATGCCGGAAGGGATGTTGGTGTTCTGGGATGAAGGAAGAGTAAGGATTAAAACAGTTGCTGAGGCAGAAGCCTTTCTTAAAAAACATTCCTCTATCCTGGGGGAAGATCTAGGGGGGACGGAGGGGACCACGGCCCCGCCCGCTGGGGGCCAGGGAGGAGAAAAAGAAGATACAATTGCCAAGAGACTTAGATCGAAAAAATAACTTTGCTTTTTTTTTATTACTATTAATATTGCTTAACTTTTTGTCTGGATGTTTGTACACGACTGCTAGCATAAAATGGAGAATTTAGGAATCTTGTACTTATTTTCACCTTGTAGTACTTTTGGAAAAATGTTCTTTTAATGTTTTATTATGAAGCCCTAGAAGGGCCAATGATCCCGACGCGAAAGTTCTTAATATGTTTCTGTATCCCTTACCCTACCCTTTTTGAAAATTGTAAAAACCAATAAAACTTTTTCAATATAAAAAGAAAAGGAAATCATTGTAGATTTTAGAAACAGCTGGCATGGTCATACTCCACTCAGTATTAAGGATGCAGCTGTAGAGCTGGTCAGCAGTATTATGTATCTGGGAGTGCAAATAACTAACAATCTGAACTGGTCTCTCCACAAGTCATCCTTAGTGAAACATGAAAACCAGCACCTGCATTTTTTATGTTGGATGGGGAGAGCACATCTTTCTCTTTACAGAGGCACAATTGGATGGGTGGCAACAAACTCAAGCTCAACCCTGCCAAGACTGAGTGGCTGTGGTTTCCGGCACCCCGGTTCAGCCAGATTACTCCAACTCTGGCCATTGGGGGCGAAACACTGGCCCCCGTGGAGAGGGCGCGCAATTTGGGGGTCCTCCTGGATTCCCGGCTGTCCTTGGGAGGACCATGTGGCGGCCGTGGCCAGGGGGGCGTTTCATCAGGCACGCCTGATGCGCCAATTGCGCCCCTTACTGGACCGGGCTGCCCTTCGCACAGTCACTCAAGCTCTCGTGACGTCCCGACTCAACTACTGTAATGCTCTCTACATGGGGCTTCCCTTGAGGTGCACTCGAAAGCTACAGCTAGTCCAAAACGCAGCCGCGTGGGTAATTACGGGAGCCACCAGATGCTCCCACATAACACCAATCCTGCGCGAGCTGCATTGGCTTCCTGTGGCCTTTCGGGTGCGCTTCAAGGTTTTGACGACCATCTTTAAAGCGCTCCATGGCTCGGGGCCTAGTTATATGCGAGACCGCCTCCTGCCCCATACATCCCTTAGACCGATCTGCTCCCACAGAGAGGGCCTTCTCAGGGTGCCGTCGGCCAGACAATGCCGACTGGTGACACCCAGGGGAAGAGCCTTCTCTGTGGCGGGCCCAGCCCTTTGGAATGACCTACCCCCTGAATTACGCACCATCACCGACCTCCGCCTCTTCCGCCAATGTCTAAAGACATACCTCTTCCAACAAGCCGGCCTAGCCTAACCTCCCATGGGGACTTTTAGAAAGTTTTAAATTGGGTTTTTAATAATTTGGTTTTAGCATAGGATCAGGTAATTTAATATATATTTTAAATTATTTATTTTGTATTTTTGTATATTTTTAAATTTCCTGTGCGCCGCCCTGGGTCCTCTGTGGAGAAGGGCGGGATATAAATATAATAAAATAAAAAATAAATTGAGAGCATTTTAACCAACTGCATCCCTGTTTGGTTTGGTGGCAGAAGTGCATCAGATAGAAAGTCCATACAGAGAGTGGTAAGGTGAGCGGAGAAGATTATAAGAAGCTTGCGCTATGTGCTTAGAGCTCAAAGCATTGTTAGAGACCCTGCACATTCACTTTATATTTCTGTTGCTCCCCTCTGGGAGGAGATTTCGAAGTATTTCTAGCAAGACTACCAGATTCTGTAACCGCTTTGTTCTCTATGGCATCCATCTGGAAAACATGCAAGATACCTTTTTCTCGCCATGTACGTGTATACATCCAACCTAGGCTGTGTTGTTTTTTCGTGTCATATAATATATGTGGGCATATGCATAATTTTGTATTTATTTACAAGTATGATGAGAGAAACTTGAGAAGGAAGGAAAAGGAAAAATATAGAAATGAGGTTTGGGAAAGGGAGGGAGAGAGAGGAAGTGGAGGAAGTGGAGGGGGAGGACAAGATGCAAACCCACGTAACACCTCTCCTGCGCGAGCTGCACTGGCTGCCTGTGGCCTTTCGAGTGCGCTTCAAGGTATTGACGACCATCTTTAAATCACTCCATGGCTCGGGGCCTAGCTATATACGAGACCGCCTCCTGCCCCATACATCCCTTCGTCCGATCCGCTCCCACAGAGAGGGTCTTCTTCGGGTGCCGTCAGCGGGGTAATGCCGGTTGGCGACACCCAGGGGAAGGGCCTTCTCTGTGGCGGGCCCGGCCCTCTGGAACGACCTACCCCCCGACCTTCGTACTATCTCAGACCTCCGCCTCTTCCGCCAACGTCTTAAGACGTATTTATTCCAACAAGCCGGCCTAGGATAGCTCCCCGTTTCTGACTTTTTAAGGAAATTTATAATTTGGTAAGGGTTTTAACATTGGGTTTTAGCACGGGTTTATTAATTTAATACATTTTTAATTGATATTTATTGTATTTTGTGTCTTTTAAATAATGCCTGTGCGCCGCCCTGGGTCCTAACAAGGAGAAGGGCGGGGTATAAATTTAATAAAATAAATAAAATAAATAAATAAGAGGGGAAAGGGGAGGGGTGGAGAGAGAACAGGAAAGAAGAGATGAGTTATTACAGCAAGAGCTGAATTCATCAGACATTCAGTTGTTCTCAGGTCATAGTTAATATGTATGTATTTATTAATAAATAAATTTTATTTACTAATTTATTAATAAATACATTGTACGTATATATTTTATTCATTCATTCATTCATTCATTTCATATGCCACCCATCTCCCAAATAGGGCAACTCCATACTTTTCAGCAGTTGATAGCAGTACCTCCTCCTCTTCGTTTCAATAGATTTTTGTATTAACCTCATCTAATTCATATCTACTGAATGAGAAAATTTATCTTCCCAAGGGATCAGTGCAGTATTCTTTAGTTATGTATCTAATATTATTCCTCTTTTACTACAATATTTTTTTTCAATTTCTTATCAACATATGGAGCTCCTTGGGGTTCATATCTAAATTTGTCATGGGCTCTATGTGGTCTTGTCTCTTTGATTCACTTGGCTTACTGTTTAATTAAACAGAAGCCTTCCACTATGCCTAATGAATTAACTGGGATAGCAATTAATCAGTAATTAATTTGTGTATATCCATTAGAGAGATGAGAATGGTGCAAGCCATGGTACTCCCTGTGATGCTCTATGGAAACAGAATTTGAAGAAGCAAGATAGGAGAAGTAATTATGCTTTTCAATTGTAATGTTGGACAACATTCCTGAGGATACTGTGGAGAGATAAGAAAGCATACAAATGGATCATCAAACAAATCAATCCAGAATTCTCAACTCAAGTCACAAATGATCAGAGTCAAATCATCCTACTTTGGACACATTATGCAAAGAGCTAGCTCCCTAAAGAAAGCTCTAATCCTGTGAAGGGTGAAGGAAAGAGAAGAAGAGGACAACCAGCAGAAAGGTAGATTCAGTTACTGTGGTCATGGATGCTCTTTGAAAGACCTGAAAAAACAGGTTAGGGATAGGTTGTCCTGAAGAAAATCTATGTGGTCCCTATCTGTATCAGATGACAATAACTTGGTATCACATCATCAATTAATTATCCATTGGCAGTAATGCGACTTCCTCTAAGCATTATAGAGTTTGGATCCAAGCTACATTCATTTAAAAATGAATATATTTCATATATTCATCTATGCTCCGTTATTAAATATGTGGCATGGCTCACAATATATTTGTTTACAGCTCTCAAAATGGGAAGAAGTTGAGTTTTCTGACAGGGTTAGAGAACATTATTCCCAAATATAATTTTATCGTCCCTTTCAACCGATATGATCGGGAAGAAAGTCAGATTTCCTTATTTTATGAAATTTACATCTCACAAAGGAGAGTTTTCACAGTGGCTGAAGTTGTAATATCCTTCTCCCCCTCTCCCTTCCTCCCTCCCTCCCTGCTCTAGCAAGCCCTTTGAGGAGGCATCTGGTTCTAATGATTTTCAGTTTTAAAAAGTTGTCCTTTTTTTACTACATGGCCCGCACAAAAACCTCAAACTCCAAAACGGAAAACATGCTCCACTCTGATTAGCTTTAATTTTTCTAGAATTTTAAAATAGATTTCTGTTTTTCTGATGGTTATGGCAAAAACTAGACCTGGGTTGGAGTGGTTTCCAGTAGAAAGGATGCAGGTAGGGGGAGGAATGGTCTTACCAGGATGTTAGAAGCCATATTTTAAGTATTGGTGAATTGTTTTAACACTTATGTTTGGATATTCAGGGAAAGAGAAGGGACTGGTGTTTTGTTTTGTTTGTTTTTGTATCTTCTGCAGTAGAATTACCCTTTCTATATTTAATTATTGTGATTTTTAATTGTATTCATGTGTATAGTAGTCAATAATTATTGCATTCTTCAGAATTAGTTCAAACTGTTAGGTTCCTTCTCCAGCAAGTATATTATATTTATATTATATTTATATTTATTCAATTTATACCCCGCCCTTCTCCAAACGGACCCAGGGCGGCGCACAGGAAAATTAAAATACATACAAAACATCATATAAAATTTAAAAAACTAATTCAATAGAACCTGTGCTAAAACCAGATTAAAATCCCCAAATTTAAAAACTATCTAAAAGTCAGTATAGGAGGCTACGCTAGGCCGGCTAGATGGAATAAATGTGTCTTAAGACACTTGCGGAAGAGGCGGAGGTCAGAGATGGTGCGAAGTTCAGGGGGTAAGTCGTTCCAAAGGGCTGGACCTGCCACAGAGAAGGCTCTCCCCCTGGGTGTCGCCAGTCGGCATTGTCCGGCCGACGGCACCCTGAGGAGGCCCTCTCTGTGGGAGCGTATTGGTCTGAGGGATGTATGGGGCAGGAGGCGGTCTCGCATATAACTAGGCCCCGAGCCATGGAGCGCTTTAAAGATGGTCGTCAGAACCTTGAAGCGCACCCGAAAGACCACAGGAAGCCAGTGCAGCTCGCGCAGGATAGGTGTTATGTGGGAGTGTCTAGGCGCTCCCGTAATCACCCGCGCGGCTGCATTCTGGACTAACTGCAGCTTTCGAGTGCACCTCAAGGGGAGCCCCATGTAGAGAGCATTACAGTAGTCGAGTCGAGAGGTCACGAGGGCCTGAGTGACTGTGCGAAGGGCAGCCCGGTCCAGTAAGGGCCGCAATTGGCGCATCAGGCGTACCTGATGGAAAGCCCCCCTGGCCACGGCCGCCACATGGTCCTCCATGGACAGCCGGGAATCCAGGAGGACACCCAAATTGCGCGCCCTCTCCACGGGGGCCGGTGTTTCACCCCCAATGGCCAGAGTTGGAATAATCTGGCTGAACCGGGGTGCCGGAAGCCACAGCCACTCAGTCTTGGACGGGTTGAGCCTGAGTTTGTTACTACCCATCCAGATCCGTACGGCCTCCAAACACCGGGACATGACCTCGACGGCATCGTTGGGGTGGTCTGGGGTGGATATGTACAACTGAGTATCATCAGCGTACAGATGATATCCCACCCCAAAACCACGGATGATCTCGCCCAGCGGCTTCATGTATGTGTTGAACAGCAGGGGCGAGAGGACCGACCCCTGAGGTACCCCACATACGAGGGGCCTCGAGGCCGACCTCTGCCCCCCTGCCAACACATATTGCGACCGACCAGAGAGGTAGGAAGAGAACCACCGTAGAACGGTGCCTCCCAGCCCCAACCCCCCCAGTCGGCGCAATAGGATACCATGGTCGATGGTATCAAAAGCCGCTGAGAGGTCTAATAGGACTAGGATAGAGGAATATCCTCTATCCCGCGCCCTCCAGAGATCATCAACCAACGCGACCAATGCCGTCTCGGTGCTATGCCCGGGTCGGAAGCCGGACTGGCGCGGGTCTAGATAATCAACTTCCTCCAAGTGTCGCGGAAACTGTTGGGCCACCACACTCTCAACAACCTTCACTAAAAAGTGAAGGTTGGAGACGGGACGATAGTTCTCTAGTAATGCTGGATCCAGGGACGGCTTCTTGAGGAGGGGCCTTACTACCGCCTCTTTCAAGACGGCAGGCAAGGACCCCTCACTCAAAGATGCGTTGACAATGCCCTGGAGCCAGCCTCGTGTCGTCTCCCAGGATGCCAGTACAAGCCAGGAGGGACACGGGTCCAATAAACATGTGGTAGCCCTAAGTCTCTTTGACAACTTGTCCATATCCTCGGTAGTAACAAAATCAAACTCCTCCCAAGATGGTGTCTCAAGAGCAACCTCGGACCGCTCAGCTGGACCACTGTCGATGGAGGGCAGCTCGCTCCGAATCCGAGTGATTTTCTCCTGCAGATAAATCCCAAATTCCTCTGCTCGACCCTGTAGAGGGGCTTCCCGCGGCCTCTGTTGGAGGAGGGAGCGGGTCACCCCAAACAGGGCGGCAGGGCGGTTATCTGCGGATGCAATAAGAGTGGCACAATACTCACGTTTGGCCACTCTTATCGCCACCAGGTAAGTCCTAATGTAGGTTCTCACTAGTGTTCGGTCGGCTTCGGAGCGAGAGGATCTCCATCTGCTCTCTAGGCGTCTCTTGTGGCGCTTCATCTCCCTAAGCTCCTCGGTGAACCAAGGAGCCCGGGTGGATCGTCGCCGCACGAGAGGCCGCTCAGGCGCGACTCGGTCCAAGGCCCCCGTGGCCGCACTTAACCATGCGGCCACTAGGTCCTCAGTCGAGTCGCGGGGCAAGTCCACAGGAATTGGCCCAAGCTCCCTTTGGAACCTTACCGGGTCCATCAGAAGCCTGGGGCGGAACCATATAGGAATATCCGGTTCTGCCTCCCCGTGATGGGGTGTAGCGATCGGAAAGTCGAGCCGAAGGAGAGCGTGATCTGTCCATGACAGGGGTGTGATGACTAAATCCCCTATTCCCAGATCACGACTCCACTGTCCCGAGACGAAGATGAGATCCAGGGTGTGTCCACCCTCGTGGGTAGGGCCCAAAACTACCTGGGTCAGGTCCATGGCTGCCATGGAAGCCATGAACTCCCGAGCTGCACCAGAGGTTTCGCCTACCGACGGCAGGTTAAAGTCCCCCATGACCAAAAGTCTGGGGGTCTCAACCGCCGCCTCGGCTATCACCTCTAGGAGCTCGGGCAGGGCTGTTGTTGCATAGCGAGGAGCCAGGTATACAACTAACACGCCCAACTGCCTCCCTAGGCCCCATTTCACGAGGAGGGACTCGCACCCGGTCGTCTGAGGGATCGTGGTCTCCTTTGGCTCAAGACCTTCCCTAACCATAATCGCCACCCCCCCACCCCTCCCTAGGGCCCTAGGCTGATGAAAGGCTCGGTACTGTCATTATTAACTACTTGAGCTGAATGCTCAGGTATTTCTTATGTATTCAAATTTTTTGCATGTTGCTATGACACCTCAGTCACTTCCGGTTGGTTGTTTTTTAGATTAATGAAAAGAAGGGCTGTTTAATGCAAAGAAAGAGTAGGGGTGACATCTGACAGCAGTCTTCCAATATCTAAGGGGGATAAAGAAGAGGGAGTCAAGCTATTCTCCAAAGCACCTGAGGATAGAACAAGAAGCAACGGATGGAAACTAATCACAAAGAGTACCAACCTAAAACTAAGGAGAGATTTCCTGACAGCTAGAACAATTGATCAGTAGAGCAATGTGCCTCATAAGTTATGGGTGCTTCAATACTAGATGTTTTTTAAGAAGAGATTGAATAACCATTTGTCTGAAATGGTATAGGGCAGGTGTGTCAAACTCGATTTCATTGAGGGGCCGCATCAGGATTGTGTTTAACCTTAGGGAGCCAGGGTGGGCATGGCTGGGTGGGTATGGCCAGCTCAACATTACTCATGTAGAGGACAACTGTGGTGGCCCAAGCATTCTGCCAGTGAAAACTGGCTCCTGATCTCCATTTTCGGCTGTGACAGCCTTCTGCAACCCTTTGCCAGAAAAAATGGGGCTTGCAAGAGCTCCGTTTTTGCTGGTAGAGGCACTGCAGGCCAATCCGTTGCTGTTTCCAGGGTGGCCCCACTGGCCAGATCTAAGCACCCCATGGGCCAGAACTGGCCCCCAGGCCTTGACTTTAACACCTCTGGTATAGGTTCTCTGGCTGAGTAACGAGATGAACTAGAAGACTTCCATACTCCCTTCCATCTCTGTTATTCTGTAAATAGTGTGCTTCAGATTGTTGCAGACAGACCCTTACAGAGACAAGTATACTCCTTTAATTGAGTCATTGCTTGCCGTGATCTCAGATACTTTTTAATCTTCCCAATGAATATTGTAACAGCCAGATGGTTATAACACTTGCCTTGTAAACAGGTTATTGAAATGGTAGTTTATTATTACTATTTTTCCTTCTCTGACATCTTACTGGCTATCGGACACCTTTGACCAAAAATCAGTGTGCTCCTTCTATCTGGGATGGTCATCCTCTTCCACTGAATGTGCAGCTTCGGGAGGGATGCACATGGAGTGGTGAGGGAAGAAGGGGATACCCGCATAGCCAGCCAGACCAGCTGAATCAACTCTGGTAATTAATGTTGCCACCAAATTGCCCTTACATCCCGACTTCCTACATTTTTTTGTGCTGTAGTGGCACACTTTTTCATCATTTTTCAACTCGCTTGAAGCAGATGCATTTTATCCCCAGCTCTCAAGATTTTTGTGACTTAGAAGCTGAGGGTGAAACCCTTCTACCCTGACCAATTGGAAATTTGATGAAATGATATCCCACTATTAACTGACAAATGTCAACGTGTATTTTAATAGTTGGAACGTATTCTACTGGAGTAGGGATAATTAACAGTTGGTGAGAAAAATATTCCACTGAGGCAAGCTGAACACCGAGTGATCAGTGGACAAATCCATGTTGTTCTCCTTCCATCCATATGGAAGTGGTTGGCCATTGCAATGTTTAGCCTGGGATTATTTGGTGATTTCCTATCCTATTTCTAATCAATTTAAGTTGGTTAGTACTTCCGCCTGCAAAGGAGATGTGATCTAGTCTACCATACAGCAATAGCAATAGCACTTAGACTTATATACTACATTATATGCTGACTCTGTAAAGTGGTTTACAGAGCCAGCTTATTGCCCCCAACAATTTGGGTCCTCATTTTATCCACCTCGGAGGGATAGAAGTATGAGCCAACCTTGAGCCTAGTGAGATTCGAACTGCCAAATTACAGGCAGCCAGCAGACAGCAGAAGTAGCCTGCAGTACTGCACTCTAAACACTGCACCACCACAGCTGTGATATAAATATCAGAAGGGCTATTTGTTGAGCATTAAATTCTTTCTAATGTGTTAAGAAAGTTGGGTCTTAAAAGTTGTCATTATGCCTAAACTCTAATGATAACAATGAGCCAATGTTCTTTTAAACTCTGAATCTAATTGCCTATACTGTAGAATAAATTTATTCTGCTTGAATATTATATCAGTTTTCCTGAGATAATAACTTTTGTTCCTTTAAGAAATAATGCGAATACATAGTCTTTCAGATTGGTGCATGGGGACCTTCCAAAACAGCAGCTTCTCCATTAAGAATAGTTTTGAGCAATGTAAGAAGATGCATTAAAACTATTGGTATAAGATAGGATATTGTATCTTTCCCCTTTTGAAGTATTCTGAAATTGGGGGGGGGGGGGAATTATAGTTAATTACTGTTCTGTATTGTTATGAGATTTTCTTTAAAACTTGCTTAGTTTTAGCATAGCTGCAATTCAAAGTGTGCAACAGGAAGCAATTGGGCAACATTTGGGGGACTGAATTAAACTATATTTGCTTACTCATAAATTACAAGGAGAAATGACAGCTGGATACAGAACAGAAACCATGTGGCATTTGAAAACAATGCCTTTTTTATAGAAGCAGAGCCTTCTATTTTATGTAATGTTTCTTACCAAAGAGTCAGAGTCAGGCTAATGGTGGGATAGCTTAAAAATAATTGTAAGTAGGAATGAGGCCAGGCTTAAAATTGTTCAGCTGTTTGTTTTATTATTTGTTCCCAAAACCTTAAATGTACTTTCAGAGAACAATAGTAACTATTGGTCGAGAGCTCTGTATGGGCCAGTTCATGGAGTCCTCCTTTAGTCTGGAAAATTCCTTATTTGGAAAGGAAAGGAAAGGAAAGGAAAGGAAGAAAGAAGAAGGGGAAGGGAAGGGGGAGGGAGGGAGGAAGGAAGGAAAGGAAGGAAGGAAGGAAAGAAAGAAAGAAAGAAAGAAAGAAAGAAAGAAAGAAAGAAAGAAAGAAAGAAAGAAAGAAAGAAAGAAAGAAAGAAAGAAAGAAAGAAAGAAAGAAAGAAAGAAAGAAAGAAAGAAAGAAAGAAAGAAAGAACTGGACAAAGAATGCTAGATTTACAGTGATAAATGTTAAATCATTTGTGAAAAAGTAAGATGGAAAATAACCATAAGGAGGATATAAACAAAAAGCTGTAGATGGGGGCACATTAGGTAACATGGAAAAAACCCAAATACAGGAGTCAGCCTTTTACAAGTGTGGCTGTTTATTCACCTACTCTTATAACACTGTTTATTTGGCCTGGAAGATGGTCTCCAGCAGAATTCGTCCTTATCATCTGCTACCAAAACATAAAAAGTTTACATTGATTGACAGATAAAATTCATATTGAACTAGGATGTACGGTATGCTGATTGTACCATTTCTTGAGGATGGTAACATTTCTTTAAGAGGTAATGGAACCACACCCTTTCTCAAGGAAGAATTTGCCACCATCAGAATCATATTTTATCTTTCAAGGAACTTTCACTAACAAGGAGAGGGATGAGCCTAATAAACTGGTGGCTAAGGTCACAGTGTTCAGGCTCAACAGTTTCAAACTCCTTCCAGATAACAGGTCAAGACTAAACCCCTGGCACTCCATAGGACATGTATCAAAGTTCATTCCTATTGAAAATGAACCCGAGTGATTCCTGCATATTCCATCAAGCTACCCTGCACATGAACTCGGACAGCACTGGCTCTTTGGCTTTGAAACGGGAGATGAGCACCGCCCCCTAGAGTCAGGAATGACTAGCACACATGTGCTAGGGGAACCTTTGCCTTTTTATGATTTCTTTGCAATTCTAACAGTTCCCAAAAAAAAATACTCTGTTTTTCTCGTTACACATTTCTTCAGGGTGCACTCCTCAAAAAGAAGACATAGTGGTCCTACAGTTGAACCTCTTCCTCCCCTTAACAACATTCCTTTATAAACTGCAGTTACTTTCAATGTCAGAGATTGTGGATACAACTCTGGCAACAGAACAAATCTGTAAACAATCCAGGCAGTTTCTTTATACAGAAAAAGTTTAGAAATATTGGACAATCTGCCAAATGTTATGCAGCCAGCAGTAAAAGTGAATTGTGTATATTAAGGAACTGCTTAGATGGAGTTTTAGAAGAAACACTGTAGTGTGGCAGATACTCTTCTCTCTCCTTGGCTATTGCAACAGGAACCATGAAATCATTTCTCAAAAACTCAAAACTGCACATTACACCAATTAAATGTTTTGAGTGTGGCCCCGAGAAACCTCCAAAAGGTGCTATTTTTAATGGGACTGAAAGGGGAAAACATTATATACATGACAGCCATTAATCACATTAACAACATTTAATTTTAATCAGATGAAATATAGCCGTGATGGTGAACCTATGGCACGTGTGCCAGAGGTGGCATGCAGAGCCCTCTCTGCTGGCACACGCACCATCGGCCAAGGTCTCATCTCCATGGCGTTTCTTTTGTGAGCTTCTGTTTCCTTGCAAAAGATCTTACCTCTTGCTGCACTGCCGGTGTTGGGATGCCCTGCCTCAGTGGCCAGCTGGTCTTCAGGGCTCTGTTGTGCACATTTGCGCATGCATGCATTCACACATGCCCACATATGCGCATGCACAACTTTCAATTTGGGCATGCAATGCACACAGTTTGGGCACTTGCAGAGGTGGGTTGCTCCTGGTTCGTCCCAGATCGGGCAAACCAGTAATAGCGGCAGCGGGAGGCTCTGCCTATTCGTCCAGATCCTTCTGTGCATGCGCAGAAGCGTCGCCCATGCGCCTGAATCAGTAGTAAAAAAAATTAGCAATCACCACTGGGCATTCAATGTCTAAAAGGTTCACCATCACTGAAATGTAGCATTTGACCTAGTACCTTCGATGTTTTTAGAAATGTAGCTTGAAGCATCACTCTCAAAAAACTGGGGAAGTCATTGCTCCAAGAAAAATAATCATCCTAATATACCCATTTAGGTATCAAATAGATTGCCAATGAATATGGTGGTTTTATGGCAAAACAAAACTTCTGTGCTTTTAATAATCTTTGAATACATCGCTTATACTATCTCAGCATTTCTCCAATATTGAATCCAGGATAATTATGTACTAAATGAACAACTATTATTTTGTCTGTCCTCGGCCTGCTGACTAACCACATTCTTGCAGTTATATTCATTCTTTTTACACTACTTAAAATGTTAAGAATCTTGTACTTTTTTGATTTAATCAAGTTAGTGAAGCTAAATAACCAAATATTTTCACGTTTGTTTTGAAAGAAGAAGTACCATCAGATAATTTTTTAAGAAATAAGCTGAAGTGTTTTGGTTCATATTTCTCATTTCCAAAAATAGCAAAGATGTGAACACTAGATTCATAATGATTGCATTTTGTTTCTTCTTAGATTTAAAGGGACAGATTTCATGAAAGAGACAATAGAGGAGTAGACAAAGATATCAGAACAAACTGTTTCACAAATGTAATATGTAAAAAATATTTATTAAGCATACTGCTGTCGTCTGCTAAAAGGACATGAAAGAAGAATAACAACCATAGCAAAGAGATGTTCTGGGAAAATAATTGCATAGAATAAGCAACCTGGTATTGTGATCTAATCATAGAATCAACTGCAATCATGATTGGCAAGAGAAAGCTAGTTTTCTCATTAAATGGCAATTGCATTTAAGCTTATATACTGCCCCATAGCACTTTACAGTACTCTCTGTGCATTGTAGAATAGATGTTGTAGACTCTGGGTCCTCATTATTTTGACCTCAGGAGGATGGAAGGTTGAGTCAACCTTGACCCCCATCAGAATTGAACTACAAGTTGTGGGCAGAGTTTCCCTGCAATACTGCCCTTTAACCACTGCGCCACCAAGGCTCTCAAATCAAATGTTAGGTAACTTATTCGAAAGTGTGTATAATCCACAAAGATATTAGGGGACTGAAAGCTAAAACATATGAAGAATGGTTGCACGAATTGGATATGTCTAGTCCAGAGGTCTGCAAAGTTGGCTCTTTGAAGACTGGTGGACTTCAACTCCCAGAATTCCCCAGCCAGCTGAAGTCCACCAGTCTTCAAAGAGCCAACTTTGCAGACCCCTGGTCTAGTCTAATGAAAAGAAGGACTGGGGGAAACTAATACTCCTTCCTCCATCTATCTTCCCCAAACCAGTAACCCTGTGAGATGAACTGTGCTGAGAGAGATGATTGGCCCAACATCATCTAGCTGGCTTTCAAACCTAAGGTGGGACTAGGACTTCTGGTTTCTGTGTTTTAACCACTAGTTCTGAAAAGAAGGACTAGAGGATGACTTGACAGCAATGTTCCAATATCTAAAGGGCTGCCACAAAGAAGAAAGGGCTAACATATGCCCTAAAGCGCCTAACGGCAGGACAAAAAACAATGGATGGAAACTACTCAAGGAGAGAACTAACCTAAAACTAAGGAGAAATGTCCTGACAGTGAGAACAATTAACCAGTGGGATGTCTTGCCTCCAGAAGCTGTGGATGCTCCATCACTGGAGGTTTTTGAGAAGACATTGAACAACCATTTGTCTGAAATGGTGTAGGGTCTAGCCCTACCTCCCCTTGAGCAGGGGTTTGGCTAGAAGACCTCCAAGGTCCTTTCCAAGTCTGTTATTCTATCTTTTTGTAATATCAGTGTCCATCTCAATAGGTAATAGGTACATAAACAAGAGATTCCAAAACTTTTGTGAAGTTTTTAATAAGATAATATTATTGGATAATAAACCAGATTTTGCAATATTTTCTTTTGTCTTTTAACATACAAATTTTTGGACGAAAAAGAAGTGATATATTACTGCTTTTACAACATTGGTGTACTTCATTAATAGAAGTTTAGTCTAGGATGCATTGGGGCTTCTGCCAGTACAATGGGAAAAGAAGCAATTTTTGGCAATTCCCTTTCTGCGATCCCATCTATCACTTTACACAATATTCCATATCATCTTCAATTAATGAATTAGGATCCACAAATGAATGTTTCATCCCTTGTTGTGACTGATTGATTGATCACATTTTTATACCACACATCATATCTAAGTGAGTCTGAGTGGCTTTTAATAAAAACATATAGTATTAAATGCATAGATATCATTTTCTTACAAGACTGCTTAAATAAGAATGAGGATCTGATCCTAAATATCAAAGAATCCATGGGAACCCTGTTTTTGCTTTCCGGAAACTATTTGGAATGAGAATGTTTCATGCAGTAAGACAAATCTGAAGGTTAGTGAAAAGAAAAGGTCAGAGTGTGAGTTTGCTGTCCTTGGGCACTTTCCATAACATTGACAAATCCTCCCAGGTATTCCAAAACAAACGCTGTGAGCCAAATCTTAAACTTTTCTCCTCTACTTTTTCCTTTTGCACAAAAGAGATCCTGTTCCAGGACTGAATTTTGCAGGCGAAATCCAGCTATGTCTAGAAGAAAGACCTACTCATAAACAAAACACAAACGACTGTCATGAATTATGCGATTAATCACTGCTGTATAGAATATTTCTATTCAGTGCCATAGCCAGCCATGATTTCCATCTCCCCAGTTGTATATATGCCACACTTAACCCCAAATAAACTATAGGCTGAGGCATATCTGATACTAGAACAAGAATGGGCAACCCATGACCAAGAGGCCAACCCATGACCAAGTGGAGGTTTCTGTCAGTGGCATGGCCGAAGAAGCAATTTTGGGCAATTCCTTTTCTTTCCTGCAGTCACATATATCACCTCCCATATTACAATACAATACAATAGCAGAATTGGAAGGGACCTTGGAGGTCATCTAGTCCAACCCCCTGCCTAGGCAGGAAGCCCTATACCATTTCAGACAAATGGCTATCCAACATCTTCTTAAAGACTTGCAGTGTTGGGGCATTCACAACTTCTGGAGGCAAGCGGTTCCACTGATTAATTGTTCTAACTGTCAGGAAATTTCTCCTCAGTTCTAAGTTGCTTCTCGCCTTGATTAGTTTCCACCCATTGCTTCTTGTTCTGCCCTCAGGTGCCTTGGAGAATTGTTCGACTCCCTCTTCTTTGTAGCAGCCCCTGAGATATTGGAACACTGCTATCATGTCTCCCCTGGTCCTTCTTTTCATTAAACTAGACCTACCCAGTTCCTGCAACCGTTCCTCATATGTTTTAGTCTCCAGTCCTGTATTATGTTGTATCATCCTCAAAACTGAGATCACATTTGCTCAAGTACTTTAGAGCCATACCTTGTTTGTAAAGATAATAAACAAATATAACCCTTGAAACAGAAACAGAAATAGTTTGGATACAGAAGATCCACATATTTCCTCTTTTTTAAGACAGTATAAAATTAAGCCAGATATTATGTTAGAGATAGAGAAATAGGCTTGTTTTATAATAGATAGAATAGCATAGAAAGGCATGGAATAGAACAGGAGTTGGAAGATACCTTAGAGATCATCTAGTCCAGCCCCCTGCTCAGGCAGGAAACCCTACACCACTTCAGACAAACGGTTGTCCAACATCTCCTTAAAGACTTCCAGTGTTGGAGCAATCTCTGGAGGCAAGTTGTTTCACTGATTAATTGTTCTCACCGTCAGGAAATTTTTTCCTTAGTTCTAGGTTGTTTCTCTCCTTCTTTAGTTTCCATCTATTGCTTCCACTGCTAATTACAACACTTCATTACTTCTTCAAGGGAACTGCCTAAGGTCTCCGCTGAAGAAATGTTCATAAAACAGAAACTATATTAACAATTTTTAACTGTAAATGTACAGATCCAAGTCAACCAAAATGATGCAGATTTAAGTTAAAAGAATGGAAGGATGTCCTATCTCCATTGGAACTTAAGGGAGTTATAAAAACTAGCCAATTTTGGGGGTGTTATGTACTCTCTCACATTCAAGATAGATATTTTAAAGTATTGAGATACTTAAAAATATGATAATTGACTGAAAAACAGCCCAGTCCAAATATTTTTGATTTCCAGGATTGGAATGAAGTGAAACCACTGGAATGAGACTCAAGGGAAATGTTTTCCTGAAGTGAGAACATCTTACTTTCAAATGAGGAATATGTAGAAGTCGGTATTACAAAAAGAGAGGGAGGATTATGGCAAACAGGCAAATTCAGGAGCTGGCAGGCTCTTCTATGGCTAGAGTTTGATCAGGTTTCAGTGTCAATTTAGGACATCCGTTATTGCAGGGGTCGCAGACCAGTGCCGGTCCGTGGCTTGATAGGAACCGGGCCGCAGTGAGTGGCGCAACTCTTAGAAAGGGCCGGAGAGGAGGAGGAGGGAGAAGGGGGCAGCCCCCTGGGCAGAGTGCGCACTGGGGACGGGAGAGCACAGGCGCGGCCGCTAGTGCCATTGGAGGCCCGAGAGGGGCGAGTGAGCTGACTCACCCCCTCCACGTGCGCATGCGCTGCCTGTTCTCCCTCCCCCCCACTCCCCCTCTATGCCAGCCGAGCCATGGCCACCAGTTCATGGAATTTTTTTAACATGAAACTGGTCCCTGGTGCCAAAAAGGTTGGGGACCCCTTGCACATAGATGCAACCATTTACCTATTTGGCTGGCTTGGAAATTAGCTAGGTAGAAATTTATTATCTAAAATTTATATAAAGAATTTCTTTATTTCTTCCTTCCTTTGTTTTTTTCTTTCTTCCCTTCTTTCTTTCTCTTTCTCTTTCCCATTCATCGATTCATTTCCCCCCCCCCCCCCCATTCATTTAATTGATTTATGCGGCTTTCCACTTCAGCATAGTGACTCTGGATGGCTTTCTTGCTTCTTATATTTGCTATATTGTTACCATACATTTTATCCTCTGAATGTAATGATCATTTATTATTAACTATAATTAATAATAATGCTAATTTAATATTTAAAGAATGATTATATCCAATTCAATAAGTAAATAATACAAGCATTTCATACTTGTTCAATGTTTATGTGAATTATTGTTCAATAGAAATTTATTTTAAGGGGAAAATATATATTAAGTTTGGATTGCTGAAACGCCACCCCCAGAACCCATCAGAGAAAATAAATAAGCAAAGGCAACAACGGAAAGGGGAGAGACGAGGAGGGAAAGGAAGAAAGGGTAAAGTAGAGAAAGTAAGGGTGGGGAATTAAGAGTAGGAGAGAGGACAAGAAAGAAGAGAGGAGAGAAGGAGAGAGGAAGAGAAAGAGAAGGGAAAAAGGGAGAAGAGAGGAGAAATGAGAGGAGGAAATAAGAAGGCAGAGAAGGGAGCTCGAGAAGGTAGGAGTAAAGCTGTTACAAAATAAGATGGAGACATGGGGTGGCAAGAAAGCGATCCAAACTGTATTATACAGTATATATGTAAGAATGTGTATAGATATTAATGATGAATAGATAAATGTTAAATAGCATTTATAAGAATGTATATCAATGAATGATTTTGAAATGGGAAAAAATTTAAAAAAACTATTCTTCGAAAACAGGATACATTATGAAACCAGCTGTAAGGTTTGAGGATTAGGTAGACTATATTCTGCTTGGCCAGGCCCGAGGGCATCCTTTTCTGTGCAACACATTTTTTTAAAAAAGATTCAGAAGAAGAACCACATATAAAGAAAGATCATGGGAAAATAGGGTCAGGAACTAAATCTTATAAGGAGAGATGGATAACACTTTTTAAGTCGTTCAAGGAATGTCTTCATTAGTAAGATCAAGACTTAGTCTCTATTGTTTCAGACCACAGGACACAAAATAATGGTTACAATCCTATCTTGCACTGGCCTGAATGCCAAATGAACAGCAGTATTCATTCCAGCTCTATTCGGATGGATGGATGGAATGTTTGGGGAAAACGTCTGAATTGGAACCATTTATCCAGAAAATTAGTGAGCTTAACTTCATTAAATGTGTCAAAGTGGAATCTGATCAGCTTTCTGATGAAGAAGTTTTAATTAGGATTCCCCTATTGAGAAGGGACTCCAATAAATGCACCCCTTCCAACTCTATGATTCAAGGACATAACTTTATTTTAAATTTAAAATGTCACAGGAAGCAACATTTTGCCCTTTATTCCCTAAATGAGTCAGCTATGATACACGCATTGTACCTCCAGCAATACAGACTTCAACAGTTTCATAGACTCTTCAGCTAAGTAATTGAAAAATGA
Organism: Rhabdophis nuchalis; assembly: GCA_039707465.1. Taxonomy (NCBI): domain Eukaryota; kingdom Metazoa; phylum Chordata; class Lepidosauria; order Squamata; family Natricidae; genus Rhabdophis; species Rhabdophis nuchalis. The sequence goes on along the minus strand of CM077643.1, from coordinate 57,632,506 downwards.
AACACACAGTGTTAGTTAGTTATGTGCTGAAACAGAACACTAGATATTCAAGAAAAATCCTATAAAACAATTTGTGCCACCCAGAGGTGGTATTCAGCGGGTTCTGACCAGTTCTGAAGAACCGGTAATGGGAATTTTGAGTAGTTCGGAGAACTAGTAAATACCACCTCTGACTGGCCCCCACCCCACATCTATTCTCTGCCTCCCGAGTCCCAGCTGATTAGGAGGAAATGGAAATTTTGCAGTACACTTCCACTGGTGGGAATGGGGATTTTACAGTATCCTTTCCCTGCCATGGCCACAGAACCGGATTCCAAAAAAAAATTGAATCCAACCACTGGTGCCACCCCTTGGACATCACAGTCATGTTGACTGGAGCTACCATATCATTAGGTAGAGGCAGCAAGGCATATGATGAGAAAATGAAGTTTTGCATGCCACTGATTCTAAGGTCATTCTAATCTACTGAGTATATAGAATTCTTTTGTTCCTTATCTCTGCGTCCCGGTTGGTGATGATGAATTCTGAAAGGCTGCTGATCAGTGGTGGGTTTCAAATTTTTTAGAACCTACTCTGTAGGTGTGGCCTATTTTGTGGGTGTGGCTTGGCAGTCATGTGACTGGGTGGGAGTGGCCACCTTTTAAAATGTGGTGAAACTCATTTAACAACACTCTTGCTTAGCAACCAAAATTTTGGACTCAATTGTGATGATAAATTCTTTCTTTCTTTCTTTCTTTCTTTCCTTTCTTCCTTCCTTTCCTTTCCTTTCCTTCCCGTTGGGTCACTGGCAGCGGCGGGCCAGATTTACTTCCAGGTACGCCGGTGGCACCCCCTCTTGCCGGTTCTCTAAATTTCACCAACTGGCTCTCGCGAGTAGGTGCAAGCCTGCAGAAACCCACCACTGCCGCTGATGTCTAAAATAGTGCTCACATTTGGACCGTAAAAGCAGACATTTTGAAATGAGAGACATCTGGATTCCCCTTGGTCTTAATCCATTTTTGTGTGTGTTTATAATCTAGCAACTAAAAGACAAACAAGCATCTGGGTTTGTGTGGTAAAGGAACTACTACCGTTGTGGCTGTGTTCCATCCTGTAGACCATGCTATCATCTACTCTGTGGCATGTAATTAAGTAATTATATGGCTTTGCTTATAGTGGGCTATATAATTTTTATGTAAGTATTGGGTTGTTTTACAACATGGGTTTTGCTATAAAAGCAAAACTAATTCAATGTTTTTGTGGGATGTGGCTGTCATCAGAAGGAGCCGAGAGTAAAATTGCCTCATTTCTAAAATCTCTTTAATAATTATTGATATGGTGGATAGCCATAACAAATGGAACATAGAACAAATCAATCCACAGTTCTCACTCAAAGCAAAAATGATTAGAATCAAATTATCTTATTTTGGGCACATTCAAAATATTTTATACCTCCTGCAAAGCCTGGAATAAATCATCCTGAAGAAAAATTGTTTCTATGGTTGCTAATTATTTGGAAATTATTTGTTAAGTATGTCACAATTGTTTCTGAATAGAAGAGTAAGTTAGCTAGGCTCCTACATAGCTTTTTGTCCAACTTTACAATTCTAATTTACTTTAATTTATTAATTTATACCCTTCTTCGGTCCTTTGTCAGACCAGGAAGCTGTGATTTATCGATCAGTAAAGCAGTTTAGGGATTAATAATTTCATATTCTCAGAGTACTAGCATATTCTATTCATTTTTCCTGCATGTTCAAGGCAAAAGAACTATTATTGTAGCCTAACTCTTAAAATCTAAGAGGACATTAGGACAACTTTTCTTTTAACTCACTTACCAAAACGGATGTTCTTAAAACTTTTCACGTTCACTTTTATATCCCTTTGGTTGAAACCAATCAACCCAAGCAGTTGGTTGTGGCAGTTCAAGGATTGGTCCACATCTTCATTGTCTGTGAACTAGACAGGGATTGAAGAGAGCTGTGTTGAATTAGTAGGGCTAAAGGAGAAGGCATGAAGGTCTTAAGGAAATTATGGTGGGAGAATAGGATGGACTCATCTTAGGAAAGGAAGTGCAGTTTTTACTTCTATCCCTCCCTTGCCATTCACAACCCAGGAGCCAGGTTATTGTGCTGTCAGAAGCCCTGGGCTCTGGTTGCTGCTGTTGAATGCCAGCAGTATCATGTTCTTTCTCAACCACTATCTTATCATGGATGACAAGGTTTGCAGTATCAAGATTTGGATAGGTAAGGAGAGGTTTCTACCTCTCTTATGTGGATGAAAGCCACTAGGGTCTACAATCAGATGAACACGCTTAGAAAAAAATCACAAACAAAAAAGAATGACTTTGAAGGTACAGGCCCTCTATTTCCAGAGACAGTCCATCTTCGCTCTGAAGGAAGTCATGTTTCACCATGGAGAGTTGGTCCATAAAAGGGGTCCTTTAGAAGTCATACCTCAATTCGAGGAGCAAGTGCTGGCTAGGAGGATCTTTGAACAGTTCCATTTTGTGTACCAATTAGCTCTTCCTGAATCTCCAGCTTTGGTACGACCATTCACATTTTTCTCACCTTCTGTGAGCACATCTGGAAGACCACATGGAAACTTCAGCTGATATCTTGAACAACCTTTGTGATATCTCTGCTTCCAAAGTTGTGTTGGTCACCAGTTAGATTCTAGGTGCAATTCAAAGTGCTGGTTAACACCTTTAGTGCCCTGGTTCTCGATCTGGATATCTATGGGACCATCTTCCCATACATATATACGTAATCTCAGTTTTACCCTTTAAGAACTGTAGGAGACGCTTCATCCAGACCCAACTCTTAAGGAACATCATCTGCAAGGAACCTGAGGCCAGGCCTTTTCAATTATGGTTCCCTTCTTTGAAGCAGCTTTTCAGAAACTAGTAGGCCTTCCGCATCTGAAGAGATACATTACTTTCTCTCCCGGAAGGTAAATATTTCTATCTGTTATGGTTGTTCCCCAAGGTCTAGCCAATTTATGTGGCTGTACTATAGTTGTAATACTATTACCTCTGTAGAAGTCTGTCAACCACTCACTTGTGACTAAAATAACATATAAACCTAGTAAAATAAAATAGTAAAATGAAATTTAGACTTTCAAAGGAAAATATTTGATATTCATAAAAATGAATGAGATGGATTTAATTTCTTTGAATGCTGTTATTCGTTTTCGTTGGAATTGCACAGGAAAGTTTGTTTTTTTATTCTACTGCAGCATGCCCCAAAGTCTGCTGCCTTAGGCTGCCTCTTACCTCCCTACTCACGGAACTGGCCTTGGCTTGCAAGCCATATGGTTACTTCTCCTCATGTTTGCAATTCAGGATTGTAGAGGCATAAATCTTGAGCAGCTTATCTATCATGCATCATTTTTCATATCTGCTGTCAGAAAGAGGATATAACTTCTCAGCCATGCAGTCTAATGAATGCCAAGCAAAATGGAACCATTATTTCCTGTTTGCCTTGCTATGTCCTCTTATTAATGTCAATCAAAACAGATTTGCAAAAAATATTTTATCAATCACTGTCAATGTGGTGGTGTTTTTTTTCCTGTGGCTGATGGCAAAAGCATTCACACACACACAAAAAAGATTAATTGCTTGAAGGGGGAAAAAAACTGGCAAAGTTGTGGACCAGGTCTGTCTGTGGAAAATGCTTCTTCTAAAACAAAATCAATATGCACTCATTTCTGAGCTTGTCCTAGTGCTGTCCTCATAACACATGGCATCACTGTTTTTTAGCAAATGTAGAAATAGACATAACAAGGCAATTTATAACACATTAGCCTCAAATGCACCAAGTAATGAACCAAGGGGAATGGGGAAAGACTATAAAGCCTCAGGAGGTTATTGAAGGTAATCCCCAGCAGTAGAAAATAAAGTTTTATACCTTGAGGCATTTAATAAATTGAGGTTATGAATGTAGTTTAGTGGAAACATCATTTGGAAGTTTGAAAACCCCAAATATTGCTATGACAATATTGCACTATTGTTATGGGGTTCTGTCCTAAAGTTGGGCAAAGTATTTCAAATGTGAAACTTCTCATGCTCAAAAAGGGAGTTGGTACTTACCTGATACGCCTCTTCTAATAAGGGGGGAGATAGCATCCATGTATGGGTTAAACCTATCCATGCTCTTATTGGACTGAGTCAGATTACTAATTAATTAGCTAGGGTATATAACCCCCCTTAGGAGCACCCATACCCAGTTTACGACGAATGAAAGACACTGACTCACCGGTGCAAACACCAACTCCTTTAGTAATACAATAACAAAATGAACCAGAAATGAAAGGCAAAAGTGCAAACCCAAGCAGGCTGGACGAGCCAGGGATGGGCCGGATGCTATCTCCCTCCTTATTAGAAGAGGGATATCAGGTAAGTACCAACGCCCTTTCTCAATAAGGGTGGAGATAGCATCCATGTATGGGACATACCAAAGCCCCTGCGCCACCCACGGGAGGGGCGAGATCAGGCCTGCGCCAACGATCCGGTGACCGCCGTTTGCAGCACTCTACGTCCAAAATCCGCCTCAGCCGCCGCAAACTTGTCCAGCTTGTAGTGGCGTACGAACGGGGAAGGAGACGACCACGCAGCCGCCTTGCAAATCTCTTCCAAGGATGCCTGCGTAGCCCAGGCCGACGTAGTAGACGCGCTACGGGTCGAGTGGGCCGTGATCCCCCGAGGAACAACTTCCTCGCCTGCGACGTATGCCTTCTCGATGCAGAGACGCACCCAGCGTCCGATCGAGGCGACAGAGACCTTCTTACCCAAGGAGCCTGGTGAGAAGGAGACAAAAAGGGACTCCGTCCTGCAGATGGGGGCCGTGCGAGCGATGTAAACCTGCAGTGCCCGCCGAACATCCAGCAAGTGCCACCGCCCCCCTGGAGCCAGATCCTGGTCCCCCTGGAATGCAGGCAGAACCACCTCCTGGGCGCGGTGGAACCAGGACCCCACTTTCGGGATGAAGGAAGGGTCTAGCCGGAGGACTACCCTGTCCTCATGGAATCTGCACAGGTCCTCCCTGACGGACAACGCGTTCAGTTCCGAGATACGCCTGGCAGAGGTGATGGCCACCAGGAAAACCACCTTCAAAGTTAGAAGCTGCCAGGATACCTCCTCCAGAGGCTCGAAAGGCGCCAAGGTGAGAGCGTGCAACACCTTGGGTAGATCCCACGTGGGGTACCTGTGCACGGGGGGAGGTCTCAAGTTCGTCGCCCCCCTAAGGAAGCGCCGAACCGTCGGGTGTTGAACCAGGGATGCTCCACTACCCCAAGTGAGCACCGACCCAATGGCCGCTACCTGTCTCTTAATTGTGTTAGGAGATAAGCCCCTCTCCAGCCCATCCTGGAGGAATTCCAGCACCTGCGGTATAGTGGCCTCCTGGGGAGACAAGTGACGCCCCGCACACCATCTGCAAAAAACGGTCCATGTAGCATCATAGATCCATGTGGTAGATGCCCGCCTGGAGGCCTGGATCGTCCCGATGACCCTATCCGAGAAACGGCCACCCCTCAGAGCGAGCCGCTCAACCTCCAGACAGCTAGCTGGAGCCACCTGGGCTCCGGATGCTCCAGGGCCCCCTGGACCAGGATCAAACTGTCCGCTGGTATCCTCCAGGGGTCCCTCAAGGACAGCGTTCGCAGGTCCGCAAACCACGGTCGCCTCGGCCAGTACGGTGCCACCAGGATGACCTCTGCCCTCAGCTCGATCGTCCGCCGAATCAACCTAGGAATAAGAGGGGTAGGGGGAAAGGCATACATAAGGCCCCGGGGCCACGGCGTGCGAAGGGGATCAACTCCTTCCGCCCCCGGCGTGGGGAACCTGGAAAAAAACCTCGGCAGCTGGGCATTCTCCGGGGAAGCGAAGAGGTCGACCAGGGGTCTCCCGAACCTCCGACAGGCCTCCTGAAAAAGCGCCATTCCGTTTGATCTACCTCCACCCTACTAAGCAGATCCGCCCAGGTGTTATCCACCCCGGAAATGTGGTCTGCGATCACTGACAGCAGAGTTCGTTCTGCCCAGACCCCCAACAAGTCCGCTTCTGCCATGAGGTCCCGCAACCTTGTCCCGCCCTGACGGTTGACGTGTGCCTTGGCCGTGATGTTATCCATCAACACCAGGACATGTCGTCCCGCCAGAGACTCGGCAAAAAACAGTAGCCCCAGCCTGATGGCTCTCAGCTCTAACAAGTTGATGGGAAGGGCCGCCTCCTCCAGGGACCACCTGCCCTGGGCCGCCCTGTCCCCCATGTGGGCACCCCATCCATGGAGACTAGCGTCCGTGGTGACCGTGATCCTGTTCGTCACCCTGAAGTGACAGCCTCGCCAAATAGCCTCAGATCTCCACCACCCCAGAGATGCCCTAACCCCTTGGGACAGGGGAACCCGAAGGTGGGAATGGGCCACTCTCCTCTTCTGGAATGGGAGCAGGAACCATTGGAGGTCCCTAGAGTGGAGTCTGGCCCAGGGCACGATGGAGATGGCGGAGACCATCATGCCCAGAAGCCTGAACAGGGTGGCCAGGGAAGGCCTAAGGTCAGACTCTACCAATCTTACCACCTGGTCGATGTTGGCGATGCGCTCCTCGGAAAGGAATACCTGGCCTGCCACGGAGTCAATCCATGCCCCTAAGTGAAGCAACCTAGTGGAAGGGACGAACTGGCTCTTGGCCACGTTAATTGAGAACCCGTGGGACTCCAGGACCCCGACTGTGGTGGCCAGATCCGCTAGGGCCCCCTCGCGAGAAGACGATTGAAGCAAGATATCATCTAGGTAAAACTGGGCCCTGATGGGGATGGAGTGTAGGTGCGCCGCCAGAGCCGCCAACAATTTAGTGAACACGCGGGGAGCGGACGAAAGGCCAAACGGGAGCGAAGTATATTGGTAGTGAACAGAGGCATAACAAAAACGTAAATATGGTTGGTAATCAACACAAACTGGCACATGTAAATACGCTTCGGTAAGGTCAATAGAGGTGAGGAAGTCCCCACAACGAATACCCTCCAAAATCGTGAACAGAGAATGCATTTTGAACCTCTTATAACGCACATAAACATTCAAACTTTTTAAATCCAGAATCGCCCGCCACCCTCCGGATGGCTTGGGGATCACAAACAGCCGGGAATAAAACCCCTGTCCCGCCTGGTCAGCCGGGACGTGGCAAATGGCCCCTATCCCCAGGAGGTGAGCAATGGCTTGCTCCATCAGGCCCTTAGACTCCGGGTTGCTGGGGATGGGGCAAGACACAAAGGTGGCAGGGCCTCAAAGTCCAGCGTCAGACCGTCCCTGACCGTGGACAAGACCCAGGCATCTGATGTGGACCTCTCCCATTGTGAGGCGAACAGCCGCAGTCTGCCCCCAATGGGGGGAGACACCAGAGGGGAATTAGTTTCTGCGGTAGGGACGGCTACCGCCCCCTCAAAAGGGCCGATTGGAACCCCCACCCCTCTGCTGTCTATATTGCTGTTGTTGGGGCGCCCGCGGGCGCTGGCCATAGCCCCCCCGGGGGTGAAACCCCTGGTATTACGCCTCCGCGCGGAAACCTCCCCCAAATGACTGGCCCCTAGATTGCTGGCGTCGGGGGTATGGGCCCGGCCTGCCCGCCCCCCGCCTGGGGTTGTTGGGCAAGGTCATCTTCTTGTCTTTACCCTCAACAAGGAGGGGCTTGAGGGAGTCCCCAAACAAACTGCCCCCGGCGTAAGGCTCGGACGCCAGCTTCCATTTATGGCGGAGTTCAGTCTGCCATTGACGCAGCCACAACAGGCGTCTGGACGTCACCGAGGAAGCAAACGCACGGGAGGCGAACCGGGCGGCACTCAGGGTGGCATCGGCGGTGAATTGGACGGACGCCACAATCTTATTAAGATCCTGGTGTGCCCTTGCGTCCGCCACTGGGATCCGTTCTTGGAGCTGCTGGAGCCAGGTGATGCTTGACCTGGTGAAAAATGAGGCCACTGTCGAGGCCCTCACCGCCCACGCAGCCGACTGATGTGCCTTGCGGAGAACTTGCTCGGCCCGCCTGTCCTCCGGCTTGAGAAGGTCCTCCTGACCCCCGGGAAGGGGCGTGGCCGAATACAGCGCGGCGATAGGGGTGTCGACCTGCGGCCACGCCAGGGCGTCCTCCAGAAGTGGCTCCATGTTGTAGAACCGCCGTTCTAGGTTGGTGGCGCTCGGGCCCACCCCCGGGGTCACCCAGGGGCGACGGATGGCGTCCACGAACATCAGGGGCGTGGGAATGGCCTCGGTCTCCACCGTGGGCTCAGAGAACCAGGAGCGGGGGGTCTGGGCGGGCGCTGACCCGGCCGGTTCCGGGTTAAAGCAGGTCGTGGCTTTGGCCTTCTCCAGGAGTGGCGTGAAAAGGGCCTGCGTGAAAAGGCCGGTGCTGACCGGCTTTTCGGGCCCCTGGTCCTCATCCCCCGACAAATTGGTCTCACGGCAGTCCTCCTCATCGGAGATGGGGGAGGAGTCATCCTCCTGACCCACGGGAGAGAGGTATGGTCCCGGGGCCGCAGTGTGGACCAGCGGAGCAGGCGCTGGCCCGGGAGCCAAAAGGTAGCCCTGAGATCTCTCCTGCATGCCCGCTGCTATCCCCTGACGGATGGCCTCAGAAATAAAGTCCTGGATTGCCGAGGGGGCCGATGTTGGGGCCTGCCAGGGGGGAAGGGGTGGTGGGAGGGCTGAGGCCCAAGCCCCATCCTGGTGCAGACCTGCGGCCGTGGGAGTGAAGGTGGCCTCGGCAGGCCGAGAGGGATACCTTGCTGCCCCCTGGCCCCAGAGTGCTGATGTGTCAATAGGCCGGACCGGGCTGAAAGGCCCCTGGGGCAGGTCCAGGCGAAGGGGCCCCCCAGGTGGAGTGGTGGCTGTCGTGGCCAAGGTCAGCTCCGGCTGAGGTCTGGGCACGGGGGGTGCTTCCCCAGTGGAAGGCGGTGGGGGTGCCTGGGGTGTCTGGGCCCTGGTCGATCCACCCTTGGAGGAGGAGGAGGCCGATGAAGACTCCTTGGGGCGAGACTTGGATCTGGATCTCGTTTGGGAACGGCCCTTGTCCGCAGAGGGGGCAGGTGTGCTCACCGCTGGAGACAGGCCTTGGGCCTGATCACGGATGTCTCTGCTAGGCCCGGCACCAGACGCGTCTGCCATGGCTCACCGCACCGAAGTTGTAGACAAAATGGCGGCCGGGAGAAAAGCGCGCGAATTTTCGAGCCCTGAAGCAGACAAAATGGCCGCCGCCAACCTCCGACGGCCACCGGAGCCAAAAGGAGGCTTCCCAGGCCTCACCCAGCCTCAGCGGTGACTCCCGAACGGTCGCGCGGCCTCTTCAATCGATCCGGCCGCCTCCCAGCTGATTTCCTGCAGATCGGGCCGATAAGGACCTCGGGAGCGATCGCGCTTGCGCGGCAGGCCAAAGCTAGCCGGGGAGCAGAGCGCGCGCCTGCCGCAGCAGGGACAAGGCCTCACAGCCAAGCTGCGCATACGGCCCGCCTCCTTACAGCGCTAGACCTCACCCTCCGGAATTACACAGCAGCAGCCACAGCGAGGATCGCTTGGAACCCAGGTGGGGGAAGCTCAGGTAGGAGGCTAGTCTGAGGCCTTAAAGGCAGCCGAAGGCCGGGGCCGGTGGCTGAATGGAGACAGGGAAGCCTGAGCCCTGGGCTGCTACAGAAGGAGGGGGTCCTCTGTCTACTCACAGCGCTCAATGTGGGATAAGATGCAAATTCCAATTTCCAAATTTTAAATACCAATAGTGAAATAGGAGTTGGACACCGAACAGTCCCAGAGCTGGAACTGAGTCGGAAACTGGGTATGGGTGCTCCTAAGGGGGGTTATATACCCTAGCTAATTAATTAGTAATCTGACTCAGTCCAATAAGAGCATGGATAGGTTTAACCCATACATGGATGTTATCTCCACCCTTATTGAGAATGAATGGTTTTGACTTCGTTGTAATGTTCCATCATTGCTTCAACCATAGCATGATTCTTTTGAGTCCAGAATGGGGCTGTTTCAACATCAAAACACTTCTGAAATGGTCAGAACATTTATTTCAAACTTGTAAACTTCAAACAAAAAATGGAGAGTTTTAAATTCAAAGTGTTTTGAATTTGAAATGTTTACATGCCAGTATTTGGTGCCCTAAAGTGACCATTGGATGTCATAATAACAAAATTCCTCAATTTTTTCATAGTTTTTATCACCATTATATCTTATCAGAGAATGAAACAACCCAAACTGATACAATGGCTCTATTTTAGGCCCAGTACTCTTTAACATCTTCATCAACGATTTGGATGAGGGGATAAATGGGGAACTCATCAAATTTGCAGACGACACCAAGCTGGCAGGAATAGCCAACACTCCAGAAGATAGGCTTAAGATACAGAAGGATCTAGACAAACTTGAACATTGGGCACTATGTAATAAAATGAAATTCAATTGTGAAAAAAGCAAGGTCCTACATATAGGCAAGAAAAACAAAATGCACAAGTACAGTATAGGTGGTACCTTGCTCAATAGTAGCAACTGTGAGAAGGATCTAGGAATCCTAGTGGACAACCATTTGAATATGAGCCAGCAGTGTGCAGCAGCTGCCAAAAAAGCCAACACAGTTCTAGGCTGCATAAACAGAGGGATAGAATCTAGATCACGTGAAGTGTTAATGCCACTGCATAGTGCCTTGGTAAGGCCACACTTGGAATACTGCATACAGTTTTGGTCGCCACGATGTAGAAAAGACGTGGAGACTCTGGAAAGAGTGCAGAGAAGAGCAACCAAGATGATTAGGGAACTGGAAACTAAAACATATGAAGAACGGCTGCAGGAGCTGGATATGTCTAGTTTGATGAAGAGAAGGACCAGGGGAGACATGATAGCAGTGTTCCGATATCTCAGAGGGTGCCACAAAGAAGAGGGAGCCAAACTATTCTCCAAGGCACCTGGGGGTAGGACAAGAAGCAATGGGTGGAAACTAATCAAGGAGAGAAGCAACTTAGAACTAAGGAGAAATTTCCTGACAGTTAGAACAATTAACCTCTGGAACAGCTTGCCTCCAGAAGTTGTGAATGCCCCAACCCTGGAAGTCTTTAAAAAAATGTTAGATAGCCATTTGTCCAAAATGGTATAAGGTTCCTGCCCACACAGGGGGTTGGACTAGAAGACCTACAAGGTCCCTTCCAACTCTGCTATTGTATTGTATTGTATTGTAATGATGGTAACAGATGGGGAAAAGAGGGATCAAAGCTATGAAATTCAAGTAAAAGAGGGCAGATACGATATTGTTGCCATTACAGAAACTTGGTGGGATGAAACTGACAAATGGAACATACAGCTAGAAGGATTTAAATTATTTAAAAGAAATAGACCAAATAAAAGAGGAGGTGGAGTTGCATTATATTTAACAAATAACTACATCTCTACAGAAATAGAGCACAACAATGATGTGAACTATCTTGAATGCATTTGGGTCAATATTAAAGGTTGGGGGGGGGGGAATGACATTGCCATAGGTCTATACTACAGGCCACCCAACCAAGCAGAGGAAGTAGATGAACTTTTTGCTAGTCAGCTAACCAAGGTATGTAGGAAGCACACCACAATAGTAGTGGGGGATTTTAACTACCCAGACATCAACTGGGAAACAAACTCTGCACCAAGTGGAAGATCCAACAGGTTCCTAACACTGCAATGGAGGTAAACAATTATGTCTTTGTCACTTCATTCCTGGATCTGTACCTTGGGATGAAATTAGAAAATAATTCAGTCTTACGTTTGTGGAGGTCGTATACATCTGATAGCAAGACTCGTATCTTGCCCAGATATGAGAACTATAATGATGTCTACTCTACTGACTGTGCTACCTTTCTCACTTTTGCTTTGAAATCCCATTTTGTACCAGTGTATCTAGTTTTACCTGCCTAAGTGCAGAACATTACAACAGATTTATTTTTCACCATTCTGGATCATTTGATCCAAACCAAAAGATTCAAATTAAAGGAGTTTGAACCCACAAATGCAATCTGGGTCCCAAAATTTCCCATAGAACCTGCAAGGATCCCAAGCATGGTGAATCTCTTTCTTCAAGATCTGCTCCTCAAGGGGCAATCATTCCAGGCACTTTTATCCCCCAAGGAAAAAAATTGATGTACCATATGGCCAAGAAAATGAATAATGGAATCTTGTCTCCACTGATAAGTATGCCCATACTAACATTTCTGTTGTTAAGTGACACATTGGTTAAGTGAGTTTTGCCCCATTTGGCAACCTCTTTTGCTACAGTTGTTAACAGAATCAATGCAGCTGATAAGTTAGTAACCTGGTTGTTAAGTGAATCTGGCCTCCCCATTGACTTTGCTTGTCAGAAAGTTGCAAAAGTTGATCACATGACCTTGGGATACAGTAACGGTCATAAGTATTAACCAGTTGCCAAGCCTCTGATTGCATAATCATGGGGATGCTTTAAAGGTCATAACTGTGAAAAATGGACATGTCACTTTTTTCAGTGCTGTTGGAATTTTGAACGGTCACTAAATGAACCATTGTCAGTCAAGGACAACCTGTACTCTTCTTCTCCCTCCCCCATCCCTCCCTCATTTTGGCTCAAACTAGCAGTCCTGAAAAGATGGGTGTCTCCCCAGTGTATATAGGTTCCCAATACTTATGTAGCAGGCTGGACCAGCACTGTCTCTACATCTACATCTCCCCAAATAGTTCTGGCTAGAAGCAAGGTCAGTTAATCTCCCCACATGACAGCACAGCTGCCTTCAAGGCTAGAATTAAACTTTTTCTCCCTTTTTCACTCCGCATTTGCTGACTCACGCCAGGATAACTGCAGTCAGGCCAGGTCACTAAAAACCATATGCCACTGGTTCCCCTGCTTTTTTTCCTCTTGTTTTCTTCCTTTTTGAAGATGAGAGGAGAAAGGGGGGGGGGGAGACAGGAGCCAAGCCAACGTTATATAATGGTGATTCCAGCGGTCCCCTATTTTTCTCTCCTGTGAGGCAAAGATTAAGTCCTTATTTGGATTTGTTCATAAACAAGCTCCCAGAGGTATGAATGTTTTGAAAACTCTCCCAATTAACTTATTCCAACAATTCTTCCAAAAGGGAGTGAGCTGATGCCCCAAAGAGATAGTGTTCTGCCTCTATAGGGTAAACAACTTTTTCAGTAAAAGTCTCTAAAAATGAGCAGTAAATTCAGATGCAGCACATTTATTCTTTCCTGCAGCACCCCCTTTCTTTTGCATAATAAGACCTACATGCTTTTAGAGACCAGACATGGATAATGATTTGAATGAGATTATTTGGACTGAAATAAACTTACTTCTGGGAATTCACCTGACTCCATCTCCTGACATTTTTAAAGATTACTTTGAAGTTTCCGAAGTGAATACATGGAATACAGCATACTACAAAGCTAGATAACAGCCTCCATCTTTACCTTATTTTCACGAATATCTAGGTAGGCGCCAGAAGAAAACAGTATCTCCATAGCTTTGGGTTTATTTGTATGAAACCCTCTTGTTTCCAGCAAAAAGGAGAAAAGTAGGCTAGAGTGAAAGAAAATATCCAGAAACTTAGAGAGAATGGCAAGGAGAAACTTAGCCAGTCTACATTCTGCTCAATAGATGGATGGCAATACACACTAGAGTAGACATTTTATTACTTCAGGAGCCTTATTTTTATGCTCATAAATGCCTATACTCTTTTCCTTCAATGAAACAGTTTTAGGATGGACTATTCCACAACATGCATATCATACCCCATCTCATATTCCTTTTTCCTGGAAATCTGGTGGAAACCAAGGCTACCATGTAATATAAATAGAGATATGCAGGTTAGCAAAATAATGGATCTGCTTTATTGTTCATATTAAGGTGAAATGAAAGCTGATTAAGATCCCCCATCTAAATATTAACTGGGTCCATTCCTGCTTTTTATATATTCTATAAAAACGTAAGAAATCTAATGTTCCATTTATATTGCACTATTTCTCAATATAAAGGATATTTTATTCAGCTTCTTTCTCCTAATTTTCCTAGTTAATAATCTGAATTGTCTGGTAAACTTTTACAATATAAATTTGGTTTTTTTCATTCTTTGACAGATAAATTTTCCTAGTACAAGCTTCTTTAATATAATTTTCCAAGAGTAGTGCTCTTTTTAAAAAGAAAAGCAATGCTAGATAGCTTCAATTTTCTGAATAAGAGTTTATTTTACTATTAGTTTACTGCACACAAAGACCATACACAAACGAATAAACAAATACACACACACACACACACACACACACACACACACACACACACACACACACTGCAGATGCCACTGATCAGTTCTGAGTTCTGATGGGATGGGAGAGTATCTGGTTTAAAAGAATGCCCAGGAACAAAATCCTTAGATTGGAAGGACAAAGCTATGCCCACACAAGCCTCAGTTGACGAAAGATTCTAGATTGTTCTCCTATACAGGTAGTCACATACCAGTGCTGCTCCAAAAGATTGGTGAGCCATATCAGATTCTTTTCAAGAGTAACATTCTGTGGTTTGTTGGTTATACAGATAAGGATGACTTAGCTATGGATTGCAGACAAAATAAACATATCTTGGAAATATGGCAAAACTTAACTGTTGCTGTGGCAAGCCATACAATAGCGGATATGGGGGGGAGGGGTTAAACCTTGTCTTCAGATTATGTGCTCTTGTTTTATATAATGTCCTTTATGAGTGTTTTTAAGTGTTGGTAGCTGCCCAGTATCATGGATTTCAGAGGGATGGCTGCAGTGGTAAAATTCAGGTTTTTTTACTACTGGTTCTCTGGGCGTGGCTTGGTGAGTGTAGCAGAGGAAGGATACTGCAAAATCTCCACTCTCACCCCATTCCAGAGGAATGATACTCAAAATCTCCATTCCCACCCCACTCTGGGGCTAGCCAGAGATGGCATTTGCCAGTTCTCCGAATTACTCAAAGTTTCCGCTGCCAGTTCTCCAGAACCTGTCAGAAGCTTCTGCATTTCATCCCTGGATGGCTATACGACTGAAGAAGAGGGAATAAATGGGGAAATGCCAAAAAAGAAGGGTCTCCAATGCTGATTTAAATACTTATAAAACATAGTGCAATGGGTTTTTGATTAAGTCTGTTTGCTATTATTTTGACTTACAATATATACAAGTTGTTATTCTTGTAGATTCTTTGGGATTCCTCTCTAAATTTCTACAAAGGAAGTAGCAAGAAAAACCTACTCCTGACTCTAGTGTCTCTTCTTTGATCAGTTCATGCAGTAGTAAATGTCCATAGATGTGTCACAGCTACAGCTTTCGCCGACGTCTTAATTATTATAACCAAAGTTAGTTTGTTTGTTTTGTTTTGTTTGTTTTTATTTGATTTATATACCGTGCCTTCTCCATCGAAATGGACCCAGGGCAGTGCACAGGAAATTAAAACCAACAGATAATAAAACAATACAATAAATAAATAAAAAGAATTAAATAAGAGCCTGTGCTAAAATTCCCCCTAAAAACCCAACGTCCATTTACGTATTTGGCAGAAGCTATGTAACAATAAAATCTAAACGATTAGGCAAGACCAGCTTGCTGAAAAAAGTATGTTTTGAGTGAACGGCGAAAGAGGGGAAGGTCCGTGATAGTGCAAAGTTCAGGGGGGTAGGTGGTTCCAGAGGGCCGGCCCTGCCACAGAGAAGGCCCTCCCCCTGGGCACCGCTAGCCGGCATTGACCGGCGGTTGGTACCCTCAGTAGGCCCTCTCTGTGGGAGCGTATCGGACGCAGGGAGGTATGTGGCAGGAGACGGTCCCGCAAGTAGCTAGGCCCCGAGCCATGGAGCGATTTGAAGATGGTAACAAGCACCTTTAGTTTTTGCTAAATCTAGCCATCATGCTCCATCACATATACTACAAGTGGTGGGATTGGGGGGGGCGGGAGGCATGGCAGTGGACACACCATAACAGTGTGAATAAGCTTTTTCAGAAGCCAAAAAAAAGTGTTATCAGTATTATGAGAATGAAAATGTTGGAGCACAACAATCAAAAGTTGATCCTGGAAAAGAATGTGTACGTGTGCATAAGCAAACAACCTAAAGAGATAAAGAAGCCGACTCTAAAACAGTAATCAGAGATAAGAAGATAACCGCCTTGCAGCAGAATCACATCACATTTGACCCAGCAATCTAACAGGTCAAAACTAGGACAGTTGAGGTGACATGTGATAGAATATGTGATGTGCATCAGGCAAAGGTTAAAGGGAAGGAAAGGGGGACATGTCAGAAGGTACCCAAATTGTGCAAACAATTACCATATTTTTCGGAGTATAAGACGCACCTTTTTTCCTCTAAAAAGAGGCTGAAAACCTGGGTGCGTCTTATACATCGAATATAGCATTTTTTTGCCTCCTGAAACCCCGCCCCTTCACCAAAATGGCCATGCGCATACCCTTATGGAGGTTTCCAGAGAGCTCCTGGGGGCTGGGGAGGGCAGAAGTGAGCAAAAAAACAGGGCATTTTTGCCCCCCCCCCAGTCCCCAGCAGCACTCTATAAGCCACCATAAGGCTATGTATGCTATTTTTTGACCCAAAAACAGCCTGTTTTCATGAAAAAAAACAGGCAATTTTTCCTCATTTTAGCCCCCCACCCCCCAGGAGCACTCTGCAAGCCCCCCACCAAGGCTATTCGTGCCTTTTATTTGAAAAAAACGGGCCCATTTTCACAAAAAACGGGCCATTTGGGGGAGGTTTGCACAGTGCAAAAGGGGTTTTTTTCCCCCTGTCGGAAAGCTGTTTAATTAGAATGGTTGATGAGAATTACGTTGGTTAAGTACTGTGCCTGCTGAAACCAAGATTTGTTCCAAAGGTGGCCAGTGATTTCCTTCTCCAGCAGATGGGTAAATACACCTGGAAACATCTACCTACCTACCTACTCTCTCTCTCTTTCTCCCTACCTATTTACTGTATTTCTCTCTCTCTCTATTTCTCTCTCTATTTTTCTCTCTCTATCCCTCTACCTACCTATCTACCTGTTACATTCTCTCTCTCTCCCTACCTACCTACTGTATTTATCTCTCCCCCCTCTATCTACCTATCTACCTACTCTCTATCTCCCCCTGCCTATCTACTGTATTTCTCTCTCTCTATATATATATTTCTCTCTCTCTATCCCTCTACCTACTTATCTATCTACACACACTCTCTCTCCCTACTTACCTACCTACTATATTTCTCTCTCTTTCTCTCCCTCTCTATCCCTCTATCTACCTACCTACTTTTTTAAAAAAAATTGCCTCTTCAAAACCTGGGTGCGTCTTATACTCCGGTGCGTCTTATGCTCCGAAAAATATGGTATTCTCTATAGAGTGTTCCTGCCCTCCCCAAACTCCATCCATTACCTAGACAGTTTTGTGGTGGAACAAATGAATACAACTATGGGTGTTTAGTGTTTAATAGTAATTAGAAACACTCTCGTAGGTTAACAGAGACTCACCATCTGCTGTGTGTTCCCTTGAGCATTTCATTCCTGCCTAAGATCCCGATGTTCAAATCTATAACATTTATTTGATGGAGAATATAGACAGCGATTGGAATATTCATGGTGAAATCAATAGTCGTAGCACTGAAATAAAAAATAAAAAATGAGAGCCCGGATGCTCAGACATTGCAACCAGCGCTTGCCAGTGAAGTTGGCTCATGTTACCACACAATATGACATTAGCGCAGTTTTGTCACACATCATAAAACATGGCAGTGAATGTTTGAAGGCTTTTGCAACATCCTCATTCCCAGCTGCAGAGAAAAATATGCACAGATAGGGAGTCACTGAGTTTGGTTTGGGAAGTCAAATATTTTAGTAAGTATTTTTATGGAAGCATGAGTGTTCTGAACAATTAGCGAATAACTTTCCTGAAAAAGAATGAATCAGACCTAGAACATCAGCGGGCTTTATAGTCACCAGTACCATTGGACTCACTGAGCATTTGTATTTAAGCATGCTTGTCTGGGTACTGAATTATCCTGATCTTACAGATTCCATGGGAGTTTATTCTTCTAGAAATTTCAGCAGTGACCATTACAGTTTAGAGTTTAGAGTTTATTGGTTTTTTATACCGTCCTACTCCCGAAGGACTCAGGGCGGTGTACAGCCAGAATAAAAACAAATATATAAAAGTTAAAAGAAGGCTTTTAAAAGACATAATTAAACTATTGGCCGAAACTAACCCTGATTAAAATAATAAAAATTTAAATTTAAAAATCATGTTTTATGCCAGCCCGGCTTGTTGGAAGAAAAAGGTTTTGAGACCACGGCGGAAGGTGCGCAAGTCAGGGATAGTTCTTAATTCCAGGGGCAATTCGTTCCAGAGGACAGATGCTCCCACGGAGAAGGTTCTCCCCCTGGGTGTCGCCAGTCGACATTGTCTAGCTGATGGCTCCATGAGGAGACCCTCTATGGGAGCGTACGGGCCGGTGGGAGGCTCTCGGTGGCAGAAGGCGATCTCGTAAGTACCCAGGTCCTAAGCCATGGAGCGCTTTAAAGATAGTAACCAACACCTTGAATCGCACCCGGAAAACCACCGGAATCCAGTGCAGCTCGCGCAGGAGGGGTGAAAACCTTCTCCTAATTCTAGTGGCCTTTTAAAAATAATCAGTGGAAAAGATACTGTCAGGGTTCCAACCCCCCCCCCCAATGAAATGAAACTCTGAGGATAGAAGTTCCTCAAAATTCCACTTTATTAGAGACGCCATGTTGGCACATCTGGGAAAGGCCGAATCTGAAAGCTTCCAGGTTTTAACCACCCAGTTGAAAGTTCATAACCCTGCCCCACACCCACAAGTTCTTCACATGGCCTAATCCAATCTTCGCATTCAACTGGATACAATCTCTAGGCAATCCCAACCAGGTGCAGGCAAAAGCCCTTGACTTTCAGAGTAAAGAATATTGTTATGGCTACGTTTCTACCACTCCAACAAATATATATGTGGCAGGCAGGAAGCAAGAAAGAAAAAGTGGCTTCCAAAACTGATAGATACATATTAATTAGGAGCATTTGTACTAGGTGTCAGCCACAGCTATACGATTAAAAAGATGTGCCTCTTTTACATCTATTGCATACAGAAATTGTAAAAAAAAAAAGGGGGGGGGGTATGATTTACATCACACAATTATGGCCACCTTCTTGACTTTGTGACCTCCTTGATTTTAAAAATCTCCTGTCCCAAGGACATGAAAGCAGGCTTTTTAGATATCCTGTCTCAAAACTGATCAAGACTTTAAATGTCCTTTAAATATTAATATTGATATGAATTAATTCCAGCATATGAGCTAAGCTTGGAAATTAATGGGACAATAAATGGGTAAAAGGCAAGCCATATAGTAAAAATATAACATACCATGAATGTAATTCAATCATAAATTCTATTTACTTTCAAGGCTGAAACCAAAAAGTCTAGATCTTCCATAGCTAGAGCATCTAAAATTCATTCATTTGCAGATGGCACCAAGCTGGCAGGGATAGTCCACACTCCAGAAGGTAGGCTTAAGCTACAGAAGGATCTTGACAAACTTGAATATTGGGCACTATCTAACAAAATTAAATTCAATGGTGAAAAAAGTAAGGTTCTACATTTAGGCAAGAAAAACAAAATGTACAGGTATAGTATATGTGCTAACTTGCTCAATAGTAGTAACTGTGAGAGGGATATTGGAATCCTAGTGGACAACCATTTAAATATGAGCCATCAGCAGCTGCCAGAAAAGTTAACACAGTTCTAGGCTGCACAAACAGAATCAAAATCATGTGAAGTGTTAATACCACTTTATAATGCCACACTTGGAATACTGCACCCAGTTTTGGTCGCCACGATGTAAAAAAGATGTTGAGACTCTATAAAGAGTGCAAAGAAGAGTAACAAAGATGATTAGGGGACTGGAAGCTAAAACATATGAAGAACAGTTGCAGGAACTGGTCATGTGTAGTTTATTGAAAAGAGGGACTAGGGGAGACATGATAGCAGTGTTCCAATATCTCAGGGGCTTCCACAAAGAAGAGGGAATCAAACTATTTTCCAAAGCACCTGAGGTTAGGACAAGAAGCAATGGGTGAAAACTAATCAAGGAGAGAAGCCACTTAGAACTAAGGAGAAATTTCCTGACAGTTAGAACAATTAATCAGTGCATTCACAACTTGCCTCCAGAAGTTGTGAATGCTCCAACATTGGATGCTTTTAAGAAGATGTATTTATTTATTTTATTAAATTTATACCCCGCCGTTCTCCTTGTTAGGACCCAGGGCGGCGCACAGGCATTATTTAAAAAACACAAAATACAATAAATATCTATTAAAATGTATTAAATTAATAAACCCGTGCTAAAACCCAATGTTAAAACCCTTGCTAATTATAAATTATTTTCTTAAAAAGTCAGAAATGGGGGCTATCCTAGGCCGGCTTGTTGGAATAAATACGTCTTAAGACGTTGGCGGAAGAGGCAGAGGTCCGAGATAGTACGGAGGTCGGGGGGTAGGTCGTTCCAGAGGGCCGGGCCCGCCACAGAGAAGGCCCTTCCCCTGGGTGTCGCCAACCGGCATTGCCCCGTCGATGGCACCCGAAGAAGACCCTCTCTGTGGGAGCGGATCGGACGAAGGGATGTATGGGGCAGGAGGCGGTCTCGTATATAGCTAGGCCCCGAGCCATGGAGCGATTTAAAGATGGTCATCAACACCTTGAAGCGCACTCGAAAGGCCACAGGCAGCCAGTGCAGCTCGCGCAGGAGAGGTGTTACGTGGGTTTGCCTTGTGGCACCCATAATCACCCGCGCGGCCGCATTCTGTACTAACTGTAGCCCTCGAGTGCACCTCAAGGGGAGCCCCATGTAGAGAGCGTTACAGTAATCCAGCCGGATATCTGTATATGTTGGATATCCATTTGTCTGAAGTGGTGTAGGTTTTCCTGTCTAAGCAGGGGGTTGGACTAGAAGACTTTCAAGGTCCCTTCCAACTCTGTTATTCTATTCTATTCTATTCTATTCTATTCTATTCTATTCCATTCTATTCTGTTCTTATGTACACAACCTCCCACCTATCAAGACAGGACATGGGGCAGGAGAGAAGATTGGGAAAAGCAAAACAATGCATGAGGGAAATCTAAGGACAGAATTAAAAATGAGGCTACTGCTCTCTTGCTATTCCTGTATTGAATACAAAACTAAAGTCTCTGCTTCTTTTCATTTATCTGGCAACATGCAGTATCAAGATTAGACTTCATTTTGTATTTTAAGTCTAGCTGAATAATCTAGGATGCAATTAAAATGATGAAACAGATAAATAATGAAATAAGCCTGTTATAATTTGCTGTCGTTGTTGTAAATATGTCATCAAGGGCAATTATTCATCTCCCAAGGGCTAATAAAAAGAGGAGAGAAATAGCATGGCTCACAGAATCATTTGTGCATGTTTTTTTCTTTTCATCTCACTCCCTCATCCCCCTCCCCATTCTCAGTAGTTGGAGCTTGAGCTCCAACATGTTTCTTTATTGCCGGTGACTAGAGATAGTTTTACTACTATCCCTACAAATGGATTTCCTCTAAATGCTTTTTATGGTTTGCTTTCCCTTTGTGAGAACCTGAAAGAACCCACCCTAGATTGAAGCCCTCAACCTAATTTAATGCAGTTCTTGACCTAATTGAACAAAGTTTTCTCTGGAAATTCATTAAAGAGTTAGTTAAAATGGCGCAATGGTTAGAAAGCCGTATTGCAAGCTAGCTCTGCCCACAGGCAGGAGTTTGATCCTGATGAGGCCCAAGGTTGACCCAAGCTTCCATCCTTCTGAGGTTGGTAAAAAGGGGACCTCGATTGGGGGCAATATGCCAACACTTTAAACCACTCTAAGAGTGCTGTAAGACACTATGGGACAGTTTATAAGTCTAAATGGTATTGCTATTAATTCTCTCATAAGAGCTCTCTCTTCCATCTTTGCTGTCTGATAGAAAATATTATATTGTAAAAAGAAAGAAAGGAGTAGGTAGGCTAGAAAGGAAAGGGAAACTTTCCAAAAAGTAGATTTCAAAGATTTGGGATTCTTGTCCTATTTTCTCCTTACTTCAGCTCATAGACCAGGGGTCAGCAACCTGCAGCTCTGGAGCCGCATGTGGCTCTTTCATGCCTCTGCTGCAACTCCCTGTTGCCGGTCAGTGCCACAATTTTGAGAGCAGCTTCCAGTTGGGGGTGGTGGGAAGCACAGTGCACCAGAAGGAGACTCTATGGCAAGGGGTGGATTTTCTGGTCGGCTCCACAATTGATAGGGCTATCAATTGATAGGGCTACCAGTTAGGACAGATAGAGGAATAAGGACACCACACTAGGAGGAGACTAAGGTGGGGGAACCAGATTTCCGTTCGAATTGCATGGGTGGACTTCCGGTTAGGATCTTTGTGGCTCTTTGAGTGTTTAAGGTTGACAACCCCTGTCATAGACCATATAGCCTTAAATAAATCATCCCTGAGAAAATACAGAACTTACTTTTTAAAAATGCTGCCTATCTCTGACCTAAAGTGATCGAAATACCTGATCTCATGTATAACCTCTGTCAATGGCCTCTTCAAATTTTAGTCTGATTTCTGCCTTCATCATTTAGATCTCAAGATCAAAGAGATGCCTAGAATTGTTATAACAGCCTTTATCTGGAGACTGTAAAAATTAATTGCTAGCATTTCTTCAGAAGGAGAAGTGTTTTTGGAAAGTTGGAGAATCTCAGAGAAAATCCAGCTGTGAATAATGAACCATTAGATGGCTAGGAAGAGATTAGATTTTTCATGCCTTACTGGAAAAAATATTTTTGATCTTCCATGCCTTCGATTCACTTAAGGCTCATCCATCACCCTGCTTGCTCTGACACAAGGATGATCTCCTGGACATTCTGGAGGATATAAATGCACAATATTTATATCCTTATTTTGATGGAAACAATGAGTCCTCAAAGACTCTACAAAAAGTAGATATTGTCCGTTACTTTCCCAGACAAGCCAGGAAGAGTGAAGAAGCAGGGAGTCCACCAGTTAGAACAATTAATGAGTGGAACAACTTGCCTCCAGAAGTTGTAAATGCTCCAACACTGGAAGTTTTTAAGAAGAGATTGGAAAGCTATTTGTCTGAAATGGTGTAGAGTTTCCTGAGAAGATGATTGCATTAGCTGACCTACAAGGTTCCTTCCAATCCTGTAATTCTGTTCTATTCAATCAGAGATAATGGCCCATGAGGTCAACTGCTGATAGAGGGGCTAAGCATGACTGAAAGTTATGTAGCTACCTTTGCCTGATGAATCTTAGATAAGGATAGAACTGATCACATTTTGGTTCCTGGTAGTCAATATAATAAAAATACCATATGAATAGAACCTCTGACCAGCATAGTTACTAAAGTTTGAAATTCAGAAAGTGTGTTAAGCCACCAGCATTGATAAGCAGTTTAAGGCTGCTATGCAGAATTGCCCCTCGAAAATGACCATAGAGTCTCCAGAATGTCCAGGTAATTCCTGCAGCAGACTTGCAAGACAGAAGTGAAGGAACAAAAACATAATGGTTTGTGAGAATATTTATGGTTTGTTTGTTTATTTGCTTATCAAATTTACTTTCCACCCATCTTATCAGGGTAACAAAATAAGCTCAAGAGACAGGAGAAAGATTAGTCAATGGTCTGATAAACAAACTTTGACTCCCAAAAAAGGAATAAGGAAGCATTTCAGAAGGGACGCCACCCCCCACTCCCCCAGTTCTCTGGAAAGTAAAGGCAAGGGAGGAGGAAGTGCTTTCAGATTTGTAAGTTTCTGTTACTGCAACTTTACAATAAAGGTAGTATTCATGCTTTTGATTCCTGCTGGGACTTTCTCAAAGGGCTGACAAAAAATGGCCGTGTTACTCTTTCCCTTCTATTGCAAACAACAGATTCACTATAACAGGGTTCTCCAACCTTTGCAACTTTAAGTCTGAAGGATTTCAGTTCCCAGAATTCTCCAGCCAGCTATAACTAGAGTTAGTTCCAGGCAGATCTAAATGTTTTTTCTAAATATAGGTCATGATGCAAACAACAGATCCACTATAACAGGGGTCTCCAACCTTTGCAACGTTAAGTCTGAAGGACTTCAGTTCCCAGAATTCTCCAGCCAGCTATAACTAGAGTTAGTTCCAGGCAGATCTAAATGTTTTTTCTAAATATAGGTCATGATGGAGCAGCAAGGAAGGCATCTTCTGAACTCAAAGTCTATTATTCATTACTTTCCTTGTCCATCTTGCCATCATGCCTATATTTCAGTTTTTGTGCCATTAAACTTTCTGAATTTAGTAAAGAAAAAGTAGTGAGAAGGTTAGGGGGAAATGGGGACCAGGAAAAGATTCCAGCACTGGAATTGTTTGGCCAGAATGCTTTCTGATGTTGGAGAGAGGCATTTGAGTGAAGCCCAAAGGAGCATCAAATTGTAGACTTAATTTTCTTTCTTGACTTTTGTGATGTTGACATCCAGTTTTTAGTTTTAGCTTTTTTTAAAAAAAATGTTTGTGTTTTGGCCAATATGTTATTTTAATACTTTGAAGTATGCTGGGGACCTGGGGGGCGGAGGGGGGGTGGCAGCAGACAAGATAGAAAAGTTTTTTTTTAAAGGCAGCATCCAGCATTTTTACTGCTCTAGTAGGAATCCAGAGTCTGAAAACAAATGTTCTTTTAAACAAAAGTAGAAATTGACAAACTAGGTCGCTTCTTTCATTTGTGCTAATCATTACTTTGCTTTATGTCCTGAAAATATTTGTTTCTTGGCACTGAATAATTAAGAAGGGAGAGGATAAAATATATCTTTAAAAACCTAGTATAATTTTCTAAAATAATAATAAAAAAATATCCTACAAAACTAGGACATCAGAACCATCCTCCCACACTGCCTCAGCTCAAGAATTATTGTGATGTGCCACAATACTTTCAAAAGGAGACAAACAAAAAAAAAAACCCAAACCAGTAGTGAAAATGGATGGAGACAATAGAACAATAACAAGATTTTCACACACAAAAAGCCTCCTTTTGCCACTCCTGGTCAAAGCTCACGACAGACTAAGTATGCCAGTTTTATTATTAATGCTTGGGAAATTATTGTAAAAAAAATTAAGGACATTATTAACTCTGATGGGTTTGCCTTGTATATGATGCTAAAAAGTAGGGTTGTGCAACACTTTGGGTCTGGTTCCACAAAGGAGCTTTGGAGTGTATGGAACAAAATGTAACATTTGTTGACAGCTTCTTAACCTAGTCAACTCCCATGCCTTCTGAAACTCCTTTTCAAAATCCAAAGGACTGCTTAGAACTGCTAAAGATGTATTAGCAACATCATTGATGTCCTGTACTCAGTGGCAGATTAAGGCTCACTGGTGCCCTAAGCACTGACAAATCTTGGTGCCTCTCCTTTGTACATACTGTACAAATCTTCATCGGTTTCATTGGGTTTTTTTTCCCCTTTCTCAACACCCATAATGCTATGTGCACGATCCCCCTGCGCATGAGCACGCAACTCCCGCCCTCCCTGCCTTTGGCCTACGATGGACCCATTTTTTGCCCTTCCCAGTCTTCAGGGGCTTTCTAGGAGCCCAGGAAGGGTGAAAACAGCCTCCCCTGCTTTTCCCGGAGGCCCTTCAGAGGCTTCAGGAGGCTTTCCTAAAAGGCTCTGGAGGGGGGGGAAATGGCCGTACGGCTAACCCGGAAGTTCAGGAACAGTGACTTCTGGTTTGTCCTTGGGTTTAAGAAAGCCTCTGGAGGGTGAAAAATGACCAAAAAAGAAGGCTGAAGTCAGTTGGCCAGCGTGCGCATGCGTGCTGGAGCTGGCAGGGCAATGCCTCGCATGCCCTAACAAATGGCTCTGCGTGCCACCTGTGGCACACGTGCCATAGGTTTGCCATCACAGATATATACCATGTTTCCCCAAAAATAAGACAGGGTCTTATTTTCTTTTGACCCCTGAAATAAGCGCTTGGCCTTATTTTCAGGGAGGTCTTATTATTTTTGAGGTGCCTGCGGCGGCGAACGTGGTCACCTCATGGCCGCTGCTGTGTTGTAATATTTTAGGGAGGGCTTATTTTCAGGGGAGGGCTTATTTTAGTTCATGTGCTCAAAAGCCCGATTGTGCTTATTATCTGGGGAGGTCTTATTTTGGGGGAAACAGAGTATTTGTTTATTAAAATATTATAATAATCATAATTTTATTTAAAATTACTAAATTAACTATTGCACTGGCTAAACCTGATATTAAAAATGAAGGGCAACCAAACAAATAATGTTGGAAGAAAATCCTGGGTTTGAGTCTAACTGGGTTTCCCATAGAATACACAGGACAATATTTATAGTAACAATAGCCTTTGATGGTGAGATGTCCTAGATGTATAAATTGAAGTGTTGCCCTGGAAAATCCAGAGAGAAAAGTCACTTCTCTCTGGACTGGGGTGTGTTGATCTTAGATATGTAAATCTTTTCCTAGATGTGGGATTTTATGAGGCATCTCTGGCATCAGGGTTTTGGATGAAGGGCTCTGGTGAGGGGTCAAGAAGCAGTATTGTGATTTAAAAGATTTCTGTATCTTTGAGGGGATCTTATTTCCTGATTGATTTTCCAGTGTTGGATGGATTCCCAGGGAAACATCCTTTATCAATTTCAGTCTACCATAAGATGAAAAGGTGTTATGCATTTTTTAAAACTTCATATTTAATTTAATTTATTTAGATTTATAGAACCGCCCTTCTCCATTGAAATGGACCCATGTGGGTCAGGGGATGCTTTTCCCTGTTCAATGAATGAAGAAGGGATGTGGCCTGGTTATCGGGGGTGTCATAAAGTAGTAGTGTGCATTCCATGTATAAAAATGCAAGGAAACTCCAAATTCAGCCTTAGGGACAGATTTTTCTCACCTCAGGCAAAGCAGATCTGATTCAAAATGCTAGGTGAATCTTCTGGTCCCGTCTGAAGTTCTGGAACTGAGACATGCTGCAAATATTGGCAATACAAAAGGTTTGGGATCAGAAAGAAGGGAGGGAAAGACTGTACTGCATTCAGCAATGGACACATGTGTTGTGAAATTAAATAGCTTATGATCAAACCAACCTCAATCATCTTTCAGACAAATAGCCAAACCCAAAAGCAAGACAAGAAATAATGGATGGAAGCTTAACAAAGGGAGGTCCAATTTAGAAATAAGGAGAAATTTCCTGTCAGTGAGAACAATTAATCTGTGGGCTTGCCTCCAGACGTTGTGGGTGCTCCATAACTGCAGGTTTTTAGGAAGATATATGCCAGCCTCTATATCGCTTGCTTGCTATTGGCTGCCATAGTAACAGGGAGGAAGGGGATTTCAGCATTTGGGAGGGGAATCGTGCTGGAAGTGATAGCTTGAGATGAAGAGGAAGTTTTGTTCTCACCAACTTCTGTGCATGCTGAATGGTCCTGTTTAGGTCTGGTCAAGAACAACTGTGTCTGCATGCCAGATGGATGAAGCCACTTGAAGATGTACCCCACATGACACTCTTGGGGGCTAGAGATTGGACATTTAGCTTGGGGTTGTTGGGGGAGATGGATTTGGGTAAACTTTTGGTATGTACAATTTCGGGCCTTTTAGCCTCACATCTTGCTTTACTTTCTATGCTATCACTTCATATTCAGTAAAAGTACCATTTCTCTAAAACAATGGAGTTGGGGGTTTCCTTTCTTGAATTTTGAAGGAGGCATGTCTGACAATATTAAACATTCATTTGTCCAGAAGGGATCCCCTGTTTGAGGAGGGGATGGACTAGAAGACCTCCAAAGTCTCTTCCAACGCTGTTATTCTTTAGTCTGTTTAATTAAATTGCAAAGCAAGGATAGTGAAGACCATTTAATCAATTTTCTTCTTATCTACAGAAACTTTAAGTTTAGGAAGTCACTCACCAAACTAACAAGTATTATCTAATGAGCCATCACAAAAGTGACTAGGATACTGCTCAATGCAACTGTTAACTAGTAAGCTGCACCTCGTTTCAGTTTCCTGTGTTATCTGGCGCTGGAACAATGAATGTGTATCTTATCCATTTTTAATGTGTGTAAACACAGTCAATTTTGCTTTTTTTCCCCAGAGATGGCTTGGCAGAGAACGCCTGTGGTTTGTTTTTCTTCTTCTTCTCCTAAGTAATCTTTTAAAGTCAATTTGAATTGGCCTTGAAGCAAAGGAGAAGAGAGTTTACTAAGAATTAGTTGTTTTAAATCATATCTGTTTACCACTCCCAGCTATAAAAGTATTTAATAGACTAATAAAAGTGAGAGGAAAATAAATGGAATAAACTTTAAATTAAAGAGTCTTCTGTTTTATAAGGGTGTCATAAACTGGTCAAAGAGGTAGAGGTGAATGCTCCACCAACCTGGGGCATTTTCTCAGTTGTATTTTAATGCCCTCTTGGTTATTTTTAAATGAAAGCAACATGCTTCCTTTAGTGCAGGGGTCTCCAACCTTTGCAACTTTAAGTCTGAAGGACTTCAGCTCCCAGAATTCTCCAGCCAGCAAAGCTGGCTGGAGAATTCTAGGAGCTGAAGTCCTTCAGACTTAAAGTTGCAAAGGTTGGAGACCCCTGCTTTAGTGGCCTTCTGCTCTTTGTTCCACAATTGGGGGAAAACAACATTCTGCTGTAAACTTTTGCTCTCGCTGACCACAACAAAATAAAAACAAAATAATGATATTGTACTAGAGTCTACATCATTCTCATCTACAAGGTTCTGGACTTGACCCAAATAAGACAATTCTTCACACAGACTCTGTACAAATCTACTTGCTTGCTCAATTTCAGTTCCATTTGGTATTAGCCAGATGTTCCTAGTACTTTTTAAAAAAAAAATGTGTTATATAATGTGAACATTATAACAGAACATAACCTTTATATTTGTGAGGAAATATCTCCCCATCCAAACTTAGGAAGAAAGGAACAGAAGGTCAGGAGGAGAATCCACGGCTGCTTATATCATATGCTTAAGCTGTCCCAAAGGTGCTTTTTCCAAAAGGCAACTGGATTTTCTTGGCTTTTTTTTTCCTTTGAAAATGTTTCACTTCTCATCCAAGAAACTTCTTCAGTTCTAACTGATTGGTGTGAATCAGAAGGATTTATATTCTTTGCAATAAACTGTTCATTAGCACTCTGCGGGTTGTAGAGGCCCTTTGGCGGTTTACCTGTATCCTCAAAGTCACCTGAATCAGAGTGCAAATGGGTGTGGAAACCTCTTGGGTGAAAGGAGGCAGTATCATATCTCTTCCCATCTATTGAGGGAGGATTGTTCAGTTTTAACATAGGTGGTCTCTGACTCCTCTTTCAAATCAGGGATCATCTCTGTCCAGAGAAAATCCAGTTTCTTTTTGGAAAAAAGCACCTTTGGGATAGACCAGTGGTCGGCAAACTGCGGCTCGCGAGCCGCATGCAGCTCTTTGGCCCCTCGAGTGCGGCTCTTCCTCCACCCTCGCCGAGGGTGGGACTCCTGGGACCCGCCGGAGCAACCCTCCCTACCGGCCGCCGATTCCCTCCCTCGCTCCCCGTGTGGAGCCTCCCCAGGCGGCATGCTGGCCACTCATCTACTTCCAGGGGGTGCGGAGGCTCTGCGGGCGGGGGGAGGGAACCGGCGTCCCGAGGGTCGCCGTTCCTTCCCCACCCCACACCGAGCCCTGGAAATACCCTGAGCGGGCGAGCGGGCTGGTGAGACAGGCTACTTCCAGGGCAATTGGAGGGAATCCAAACAGAAGGTCGCTGTTCCTTCCCCACCCCACACCGAGCCCTGGAAGTACCCTGAGCGGGCGAGCAAACGTGGCTTGAATGCGAGACAGACAGAGACACACACACAGAGTGACAGAGATGGGCAGACGAAGCAGATAGAGAGAGAAAGAAAGAGAAAGAAAGAGAAAGAGAGAAAGAGAGAGAAAGAGGGAAAGAAAGAGAGAAAGAGAGAGAGAGAAAGAGAGAGAGAGAGAGAGAGAGAGAGAGAGAGAGAGAGAGAGAAATGAAGAGAGAGAGAGAGAGAGAAAGAGAGAGAGAGAGAAATGGAGAAAGAGAGAGAGAGAGAAAGAGAGAAAGAAAGAAAGAAAGAAAAAGAAAGAAAGAAAGAAAGAAAGAAAGAAAGAAAGAAAGAAAGAAAGAAAGAAAGAAAGAAAGAAAGAAAGAAAGAAAGAAAGAAAGAAAGAAAGAAAGAAAGAAAGAAAGAAAGAAAGAAAGAAAGAACTTATGACCACAATTGAACCTAAAAGTTTGGTTGCTAACCAAGACCATTGTTAAGTGAGTTTCACATTTTCCAAGTTGGCCACGCCCACCCAGTCACATGATCGCTGAGCCACTCCCACAAAACAGGCCACACCTTCTGGTTCTCAAAAGAAATTTCAATTGTGGTATTGTTGATATTTGGCTCTGTTGATTAATGAGTTTGCCCACCACTGGGATAGATAAACCTCTGCAAAATTTGTTTTAGCAATATATCTTAAAGCTTAGTTTATCATTGCAAGGTAGCACTGATGGTTAGGTTATTGTTGATTTTGCTTTTCAGTTGCAACTCTAATTTTCAGCAGACTTCCTGGGTCCTGAGGTTATGATTTATGAAAGCCCCTTGGGGGAGCTGTTCCCTGATATCTTCCCTTCAGTTTTAAGAGCAGCACAAGCTTGAGATCACTGAGGATATAGTTAGAAGAAGACAAGACATCACACATGCACCAGCCACCTCACCACAAAATTAAGAACACTGCCCACAACCCACACAAGTTTCATTAAAATGTTCTTTGCGGGGTGGAAAAAAAACAAACCAAAGGAATTTCCTTTCTAGTGAATGAAAATTGTTAAAAGAACAGGCAGAACATTCAATCCAGTATGGTATTTGTTTTGGCAAGAGTTGTCCAATATTCCAAACACAGAATCTTCCCCATTAATGCTACAATATTTTTCAAAATATGGCGATGCCATGGAGCACTTACATAGGGAATTGTACCCCCTTTCCTGAGTGGTGCCACTAAGGCTAAGCCACCAGGCAGAGTGCCTACATCTGTCCTCGAATTTCTTCACATTTTCTTCCCCTGAGAGAGAATGTTTCTTGCTCTCAAATTGATTGGCTTTATTTTTATGTTTCAAATTCCTTTTAGTGGTGTTTTGTACTGACAAACAGAGACAATGGCACAAGATCATATGGATGCAAAACTACTTCAAAGCATTTTTACAGGAGTTCCCATTCCAACCATGGGAATTTCATTCAAAATCTCTTTTCCTCTGAAAGATATTTCAAGAGCAAATTGAAGAGAACTGGCAAAAAGAAAAGTCTGCAAGATAATTGTTTGTAATTTATGTTTATCTATCTTTGGCTATCTATAGTCGAAGAATTGAGGCCTTTGAACTGTGGTGGTGGAGAAGACTCCTATGAGCCTCTTGGACTGCAAGGCGATCAAACCAGTCAGACCTAGAGGAGATCAACCCTGACTGCTCTTTAGAAGGCCAGATCCTGAAGATGAAACTCAAGTACTTTGGCCACCTAATGAGAAGGAAGGACTCACTGGAGAAGAGCCCAATGCTGGGAAAGATTGAGGGCAAAATAAGAAGGGGACGACAGAGAATGAGGTGGCTGGATGGAGTCACCGAAGCAGGAGGTGTGAGCTTAAATGGACTCCAAAGGATGGTAGAGGACAGGAAATCCTGAAGGAATGTTGTCCCTGGGGTTGTGATGAGTCGGAAATGACTTTGCAACTAACAGCAACATCTATCTATCTTTTTCTTCTCATTAAATCCCTTCTTTCTTCTAGGAACTCAAAACCATACATATAAATCTTCCTCATTGTTTTCCCATAGCTGTTACCTCAGAGAGGTGGCTGAAAGGCAGCAATTGCCAAATACATCCAGGGAACTTCCATTGCTTTAGTTCGGCTTAAGTTAGGATCTACCTGGTTCTGATCTAAAATCTGTCTTCTGGCCTTGCTGCCTGTGTCTCTTCCCCTCTACAGAGGGGGAAAATGAACAGATGAACTGGTAAAATGTCAGGAAAAAGACAGAAAAGAGAGACATAGGCACATGTGTGACACACATGTAACACAGGGCTACAGGAGTGGGGCCTTCTCTGCCATGACTCCTGCCCTTTGGAACATCTTACTTCTGAGGTGAGATTGATTCCCATCCTTCTGACTTTCCGTAAGGGCCCAAAGACCTGGTTCTGCCATAAGGGCCTGAAGACCTGGTTCAAGGAAGCCTCCTGAAGCCTCCGGAGAGCCTCCAGGGGGTGAGGGAGGCAGTTTTTGCCCTCCCCGGGCTCCTAGAAAGCCTCTGGAGCCTGGGGAGGGCAAAAAACCAGGTCCATAGTCCCATCGTGCACCAAAAATGGGGGGAGGGTGGGGGTTGCACACATATGCCCTGGGGGTCATGCATACATGCCCAGGGGTGTTGTGCATAGAATTATGCCACGGCCACACACAACCTTCCTGCGCTCCCCCCACTTTCGGCACAAAATGGCAAACACTGCGTGCCAAAAGCGGAGGGAGCCATCACTGCCATAGGTAGTTAATCGGATTATCTTGTTATCTATCCTAGCTTGGCTTACCAAAGCAAATAATTTTCTATTTTTTTGAAGGATGAGAAAGGTTAGACAGGATTCTAAAATTTCAAGCCAACAACTGTTATGGTTGAAAATGTTTTTTCTCCCCTATTTGGTGTCAGCTATATTAGTTTGATTTTAATCAAGGAGGAAATGACTAGGCTAAAAATTGAGCAATCTACTTTTTTTAAAAAAGCATTTGTGTTGGTCAGGAAAACGCACTGGAGGGCAGCACTGGATTTTATTTCCCATCACTGAATGTACCTTTAGGGATAAAATTTCACAACTGGCTTTCTGTCCGTCAATGAGAAGTAAGCGCATTGAGCTTCTGGTTTGTAAATACATTTGTACTTTAATCTCTGATTATGCTTTAGTTCATCTCTTGTGTCATTGATGAGCCTTGACTTTATAGTTAATATTTACCATAGATGGTTCTGATAAAAACAAGTCCTTTTGTGACTTCTGCTTAGGACATCAAAATTACATTACTGTAGGAGCGTAAGTGCACAGCAACCATATTTTTACCCAAATAACTGATCCCTATAGAAGCTGTTTTGTCTATACGAGGCAAAGAATCTTTTTGGAGACAATCTAGATTACGGAACCTGCCTTTTGAAAGGGATTCTCAGCAGTGCCAAAGCTTAAACCAGAGGTTCCCAAACTTGGCAACTTTAAGACTTGTGGACTTCAACTCCCAGAATTCTCCAGCCAGCAGAGCTGGCTGGAGAATTCTGGGAGTTGAAGTCCACAAGTCTTAAAGTTGCCAAGTTTGGGAACCTCTGGCTTAAACCCACAAACTAGCAGCTTTCAGTTCTTCACTGCTGCTCTCATCATGGTCATTATTATCTTCTTACATTGCTTGCCAATTTTTAGGTATTTTTCTGAGCCAGGGAAAGATTTGGCAGTACTGAATTCAGAGTTAATGCCAAAGAGCTGGCTGATTAAAAACAGATTCCAACATGAAGATGTAAGCTTTAACAAGTTATTTTTGTCATAGATATAATATACCAATAAGAGGATACCGTTTCTCTGAAAATAAGACCTCCCCAGATAATAAGCCTAATTGGTCTTTTGAGCACATGTGCTAAATGAGCCCAGGGGTGGGTTTCTGCAGGTTCGCACCTACTCACGAGAGCCGGTTGGTGAAATTTAGAGAACCGGTGAGAGGGGGTTCCACCGGCGTACCTGGAAGTAAATATGGCCCGCCGCTGCCAGTGACCCAACAGAAAGGAAAGGAAGGAAAAAAGGAAGGAAGAAAGGAAGGAAAGAAAGAAAGAAAGAAAGAAAGAAAGAAAGAAAGAAAGAAAGAAAGAAAGAAAGAAAGAAAGAAAGAAAGAAAGAAAGAAAGAAAGAAAGAAAGAAAGAAAGAAAGAATTTATCATCACAATTGAGTCCAAAATTTTGGTTGCTAAGCAAGAGCGTTGTTAAATGAGTTTCACCACATTTTAAAAGGTGGACACTCCCACCCTGTCACATGACTGCCAAGCCACGCCCACAAAATAGGCCACACCTACAGAGTAGGTTCTAAAAAATTTGAAACCCACCCCTGAATGAGCCCTCCCCGAAAATAAGCCCTCCCCCAAAATATTGCAACACAGCAGCAGCCATGAGGTGACCACGCTTGCCGCCTCCTGCACCTCAAAAATAATAAGACCTCCCCAAAAATAAGGCCAAGTGCTTATTTTGGGGGTCAAAAGAAAATTAAACCCTGTCTTATTTTCGGGGAAACACAGTACTAGAAACACCATTAGCTAAAACAGGACATGCACATTCGACTAAGGCCATAAAGTCTGATTTTATGGTAATGATTTTTATGGTTATGATTTTATTTAATGATAATGTCATAAAGTAATGGGACAGAAGTAATGGTATATTTTCATAAGAAGAAACAATTTTCATATGTGGAATGGAAGGGGTGATTCCCGTGTCTTTTCAGCTCTTTGTTCTCCTCCTCAAAACTTGGGAAAGATTAGGAGGAAGTTCCTCTGGACTGTAGATGATTGTTGGAGTCCATGTAAGAAACCAAAGAGCAACTACATGTGTCAGTAAATAACTTGAGTTTAACCATTACCATGTGTGTAATTACTAAATATAGTTTAAATGTAGCTCAATCAACTAAGACTCAATGTGTGTTACACTTAATAAAGGTTACTAGAGTTTTTCCAAAGTCAAACCCCCAGAACTGTTAAGGGGGCCTGACTCCAGGGGACAAATAATATTAAAACAAATTAACAATGATGAGGAAAAAAATAGCCAATATCTGAACAGAATAAAATAAGTACCTTGGCATACATATAGCATTTTGGCAAGGGGCCTGCAATCCAATTTAACCCAAGGCCTGGGGGATGAGTTTTAATGAACATAGGATAATGGCAATATGAATCTTGAAAGTGGATGCTGTTCCAGAAGGCACTGCAACAGAGAAGACTTGCTTCCTGCAAGTCATCAGAAGACACTGTTTAATTGCTGGAACCAGGGGTGGGCTGCTATGTGTTCGGCCAGGTTCAGGAGAACTCATAGCTAATGTTATGGCCATTTCAGAGAACCTCCAAATCCCACCCCTGGCTGGCCCTGCCCATTCCACCCCACCCAGCCCCTACCATCCCAGAGGTCTCCATAGAACCATTTTTGGATATGATATAATTGCAGGGCTCGTGCGGAGGCTCAGGAAGGGGGGGAAACAGGCCTCTCGGAAAGCTTCTGGAGCACAGGGGAGGCAGTTTTCACTGCCTCCAGAGCCTGGGGAAAACAGTAGGCCCTGCCCACCATGGTCAAGCCCACCCAGCAACCCAGCAGAGAACCTGTTGCTGAAATTTATGAAGCCCACTCCTGGCTGGAACTGGAAGCTTGCCAATTTTATCAATCTGACCAAAGCATGAGTGACAGTCCAGACAGCTTCCTAGTGCACAAATTAGTGGAATTGGTGCACAGGATTAATATGTGCAAACTGCAAAGGCTACGGCTACTAACTGAAGAACCAGGACCATCACATAAACTCTGTCCATAAAAAGAAACAAGAACTGCTAATATACATGAAATAATATTTTTCTATTTTATTGAAATATGACCTACAGACACCAAATAGTTTTCCATTGACATTAATGTATTCATCCCTCCCTGTGCTTTTGGATAGCTAAGTATTTTAACAACTTGTTTATAAATAATCCATGTCCGTTCATTGTTTTATGAAGCGCCTATTAGATCCTCTATAAACAGAGTGAGTTTTAAAGCAGTTAAAGCTGAAGGTCCATATCTAAGTAGTCAAAGCTATTTTAACTAGAGTTATTGGTATTTGCTGCTTTTTGTCAAAGGACATTTATGATGCAGTTCTTTAAATAGAGGAAAATATTCTTTGAATTAATTGTTTTAAAGAATACTCTCCATTGGTTCTTAGCCTTTGATCCGGTGCAATGTAGCCTCCACTCAGTGTTCAAGCCAGTGGTGAAATGCAAATTTTTTTACTGCTGGTTCTTGGGCATGGTTTGGTGGCCGTGGCAGGGGAAGGATACTGCAAAATCCCTATTCCCTCTCCACTCCTGGGGGAAGGATACTGCAAAATCTCCATTCCCACCCCACTCTGGGGCCAGCCAGAGGTGGCATTTGCCGGTTCTCCAAACTATTCAAAATTTCTGCTACCAGATCTCCAGAACCTGTGAGCACCTGCTGAATTTCACCCCTGGTTCAAGCTATTTTCAACAAAAATACTGATGCTCAGATTTAAATTGATCAATAGAATTAATTTAGCATGATTACAAAGCTGCTGTGCTTTTTTTACTTTCACCTCTCTCACAGTTAAATTGAAGAGAAGTTCCACTCTTTTCTAAGATCATTCACCCCCCCCCTAAAGATCTCTAATTTACAAGGAGGGGGAGCCATGCTGATCCCAAGAAAGTCAATAAGAAAATGTTTATGTAAGATAACATCTGTCATTAATATACTTGAGATAGAAAATCAGCCTTATGATATCTTTAAAAAATTAAATGTTCATCTCTAGCTGATAACTGATGCTTCCTAAGTAAAAGAAAAAACCCACAGATAATTTTTTATTTTATTTTATTTATCAAATGTATATAGCAGGTCATCTTACCAAAGGTAATTCTGGTTTCCCCAAATAACCCTTTAGAATAGTTTATTAAAAGCCTAAATATAGTTTCAGGGCTTATTACAGTACATATGATAATAGGTTATATGTGGTAACCATTCATTTTTAAAATATTAATTTTATTCATAGTACTCAGTGTAAGTGGAGTCCATTTATCCAAATCTATTGGTATTCTGGATAGCAATAGATCTAAACTCAGTTTGATCATTTGAGATACATCTTTCATTATTTTCAATTCAAGGAAAGTTATTACCTCTATCGGTGACATTAATTTTAATGCAAAAGGTTCAGGTTTATTACTCAGAATCAACTTATCACATGAACAAAACTATTTTAGATTCCTTACCAGCATGTATCAAACCATACATTTTGCTAGTTCAGCTAGTCACTCATGCTTAAGATTCTGAACACAGATCTAACAATACATTTTAAAAACTCAGCGTTACCATGCACCTTTCTTCAGTAAAAAGGAAGAGTTAGCATCCCATTTATCATCATTTGGGCTGCTGGATGAAACACACGGCAATTAAAAAATGAAAAAAGTATCCAAATTGGAATCAAGCCTTGGGATTATGAAATACTGATGTCCCCAAACTGGAACTGACCCCATCATTGCAATAATTCAATTCCCGGCAATCTGCATGACTCAGACTTCCTATTGCTGTGCCAGATTACACTAGCCAAGAGAATGTGACAGCCATCAGGCATAGTTCTCTGATTTATCCATCTTGAAGACAGAGAAAAGAATTATTCAATAATTAGTTAATTGTTTATCTACCAATTTAACGTCGATGGTCTTATAAGGTTAATGACAAAACCTCAAAGGTTCTATTAAAATGTAGAAGTCAAATTTTGGAGAATGGACTTTCTGTTTCTTTGCATCAGCAATCAATAAGTTCAACCAACAGAGCACATTTGGATCCCCAGTCCTTGTTCTGTTTTCCTCATAGGTCCCCCAGGATGTTCTGACCCAGCTCCCCAAACAAGACAAACCCTCTGAAGTGAACTCAAAGATTCCTTTATTAGGAGTGCCAGCAGTCCCGGCAAGGATTGGCCCATGGATTTCTACTGCTCTCCTCTTCTCTGCCTTCTGTGAATCCACGCGTCATCTCTGGGCTCAGCAGTT
Organism: Rhabdophis nuchalis; assembly: GCA_039707465.1. Classification (NCBI taxonomy): domain Eukaryota; kingdom Metazoa; phylum Chordata; class Lepidosauria; order Squamata; family Natricidae; genus Rhabdophis; species Rhabdophis nuchalis. The sequence continues at coordinate 57,594,710 of CM077643.1, read as the reverse complement.
GTTCCTCCTCATCAGTCACCTCCAGACCTGGGGGCTGTTGACTCTCCATCTGAGGGCTGACGAAAGGCCTAGGCTCCACCTCTGTCTCTCTTTCTCTGCCGGCTCCATTCCCTCTTCCCCCTTGGAGCTCCCAAGTTGCCTTGAAGCTGACCCTGACTCTCACGCCTCTTCCTCCACTAATTCGGCTGCTGGAGAGGCTGATGCAGTGGTGGGTTTCTGCAGGCTCGCACCTACTCACGAGAGCCGGTTGGTGAAATTTAGAGAACCGGTGAGAGGGGGTTCCACCGGCGTACCTGGAAGTAAATCTGGCCTGCCGCTGCCAGTGACCCAACGGGAAGGAAAGGAAAGAAAGGAAAGAAAGAAAGAAAGAAAGAAAGAAAGAAAGAAAGAAAGAAAGAAAGAAAGAAAGAAAGAAAGAAAGAAAGAAAGAAAGAAAGAAAATTTATCATCACAATTGAGTCCAAAATTTTGGTTGCTAAGCAAGAGCGTTGTTAAATGAGTTTCACCACATTTTAAAAGGTGGCCACGCCCACCCTGTCACATGACTGCCAAGCCACGCCCACAAAATAGGCCACACCTACAGAGTAGGTCCTAAAATATTTGAAACCCACCACTGGGCTGATGACTGACAGGCCACAACACAGGATCAAGCCATTGAAACTTAACACAAAATATTGAATGATAGTAACACGTTTCTAACTTTTGATTTAAGAATAATAATAAAATGTGGTAGAGTTAATGTGTGCATTGATATTTTAGTACTCCTTCATTCCCATTAAGTGGGGGGTAAAGGAGATTAAAAGTCTAGTCACAGGGCATCCTTTGGCATCACTGCTGTGCCCGCTGTGCTTCTCCATGGTCAGAAAAAAAGTAAGAAAGAACAGCACTAGGTGATAAAAAGAATTATTGTAATTGATGTACAATATAACTTGTAGGTTAATGTTTTTGAGCAGACTATTTCCAAATAGTCTGGAAGATAGGAAGTAAGCCAAACTAACATAGAACCTATTTCACAGTCAGCCAAAACATATGGTAATATTTCTTATCCCCTTAGCTGATTTCTATCATCGATTGAAGGGAAATCAGACAGGGAGAGCAAAGTAAATCATTCATTCATAGGTGCTGCCCAGCTTCAGTCTGATTGTGAGCGGTTCAAAGCATAAACATGACAGAATAAACCATTCTGCATAAACAAGATGGAATAAAAACATAAAGTAGAAAATATACAGAACAAGATGTTAAATACTCCAGCAATGCCCAAACCTATACAAGCATGTACATCACAGGGCCTTACTACTTTAGCCAGTCAAGTCTTTAAGGCTTCTAGAACACTATCAGGGTGGGAGCCACAGAGATGTCAGGGATAACCTCATTCTAGAAGTTTCCATACAACAGCTCCATGGCTCGGGACCTAGCTATTTGCGGGATCGGATCCTGCCTCATCAGAGGCGTAGCGTGGGGGGTGCAGGGGGTGCCGGCCGCACCGGGCGCAACATCTGGGGGGGCGCGCTCGGGCAGCCCTCTGCCCAATCCAAAAAGCCCCCTAGATGGCATCTCTTGGGCGGCATGAATAATACATTTAAAACCCGCGTTTGATCCCCGGCGCGGCTCGACGGATGGCGCTGGGCTCGGAGCTGTCAGAGCTTCTTTTGCAACAGTTTTGGCTTTGGGGGGGGGGGGACAATGAAAAGCAAAACGCAAAAAAATCCAAATTGTTGCAAGGAGCGCCTTTCCTTTCCTTCCCGACGCAGCGAGCACGCCAAAGCTATGGGAGAGTGGGGGGAAGGAGGGAGGGAAAAGAGGAGGAGGAGGAGGAGGCGGCACGGGGAGGGGGGGGAAGAGGAGGTGGGCGCCCGTTGGCAAAGAGAGAGAGAGAGAGAAAGAGAAAGAAGAAGAAAGAGAGGAAAGAAGAGATAAATTGGGGAGGGGGAGGCAGAAGGAAGTTTCTCCGCTGTTTCAAAGTGCAAATCTTTCCCCCTTGATTTGGATGGGCTCCCTTCCCCAAGTGGGAGGGAATGAGGAGGGGCTGGGATCCCCCGCCCCTCCCGCCGGCTCCCCCCAAGCGGCCTTGGAAGTGGCAGAACAAGCCCTTGGGCTGCTGCTCCCTTTCCCCATCCCTTCCTCCCACCCCCCCATTTTTGTTAGTCTTGTGTGTCTTGTTTGTTTCTGCATGAAAAGAGTGGGGATTGGAAGAGTCCCGTGCGGAAACTCTCCAGCGGCGGCTGAGGGGGGAGGGGGAGGAGGAGGGCGGCTGAAGAGACGGCGGCAACACCAGCATGCCGAGGAGAAAGCAGCAAGCTCCCCGGCGCTCTGCAGGTAACCCCCCGCCTCCTCCCCTCCTTTCCACAGCCCCTCTCGCCTGCTCGCCCGTTTGCTCGCTCGCTCACTCGCTCGCGCTTTCCCCACTCTGCCGCCGCTCTCCTCAGGGCTGCCCGAGGAGGAGGGGAGGGGCTAATTTAGAATAGCAAGGCCTGCAGCAGGGATTCAGACGCCCCCCCTCCCCTTTCCCGGTCTTCCTAGGTCTCTCTAGCGAGGTTAAATTAGGCCTTGAATGGCTGAGGGGAGTCTTCGCAGCTCGGGGAAAAGGGCGGGTGAAGAAGAGGGCGTCCGGGGGTTGGCGGGTTCCCAGCAACGTCTCTTAGGCGAGGCTTGGTCTAGTTTTGCACTTCTCTGCAGGGAAAGGGGGAAGCCAGAAAAGAGCAAGCCTCTGAGGTGTGTCATGCCCACGACCCACCCGGGGCTTTAACAAACAAACAAACAAAAAAAAGCCCCCATCCTCTTTTGACCTCTTTTGATCCACGGGTTAGGGGGCGCAAATTACTTGCCTTGCCCCGGGTGCTGACAACCCACGCTACGCCACTGTGCCTCATACATCCACACGGCCTATTCGCTCACACAGAGAGGGACTTCTCCGGGTGCTGTCCACTAGACTTTGTCAGCGGGCGACACCCAGGGGAAGGGCTCTCTCTGTGGTGGGCCCAGCCCTCTGGAACGACCTTCCCCCCGACATTAGAACAACCACGGACCTCCGCTCCTTCCGTCTAAAACTGAAAACATATCTGTTCTGCTTGGCCGGCCTAGGGTAGTCTCCCTTCTATGGGGTTGTTAATAATTTTAGATGGGGATTTTAGTAATTTTTAACTGGGAACTTTTAGCCCAGGGATATCATTTAATCTGTTTTTATTATGTGTGTATATTTATTGTTTTATTTGCCCTGTGCACCGCTCCGAGTCCCTTCGGGGAGAGGGAGCGGTCAACAAATTAAATTAAAAAAAAAAAAAACAGATGACAAAACAGAGAATGCATGCATATTCCTATGTCCAATATATGGTACCATTTAATCAAAGAGACCAGGATATTCATTCGTTCATTCATTTTTATATTCCTTATTTGATTTGTTAGGGATGCCCAATTCCAAAAGACTCTGGGCAGCTTACTAAGTATTCAATATATAACTAAAACGCAGTTAAAAACATAACAAAACAAAACAACAAACACCCCCCCCCCAGCCTTTTAATTGATTCTTAACATTACTTCCCTCTTTTGAAATTTTATCTAGGGTTTACACTACCTGGAACCCTTCTGTGAGGGAGAGAGACGGTTTTAAATTTTAATAAGTAAGTAGAATGAATGAATGAATGAATGAATGAATGAATGAATGAATGAATGAATGAATGAATGAATGAATGAATGAATGAATGAATGAATGAATGAACAAGACAACAATTCCTGGACAAGACAAGTGTAAAATCCAAAAATCAGGACCCTAACCCCAGGCCTTGAAGCGGAGCTATGTTCTTAAGGAACTGCTACTACACTTGAAGGAGAAACTACCAATATCTCCAGAAGACAAGAAAAAAGGTGCATGATCCCTCAAGTCCACATAATAATATGTAATTGAGGAGACCTGGAGCACACCCACTGTTGGTTCATACTGGCTCAGCAGAACCATTGTAGTTAGAGGGTCACTCAAATGGATAGAAATTACAGTCCTATTTCCTCATAAGTCATTGCGAGTCAGTGTGGTATAGTGATTAAGGCATCAGGCCAGAAGACTGTGAGTTCTAAGTCCTACCTTGGACACCATGACAGGTGGGTTACCCTGGGCCAGTTACTTTCTCTCGGCCTTAAGAAGGAGGCAGTGGCAAACCACTTCTGAAAAATCTTGCGAAGAAAACTACAGGGACTTGTCCAGGCAGTGTCCAGGAATTGGACATAATAATAATAATAAATTGAGATTTATTAACCGCACCCTCTCCCCACAGGGACCCGGGGCGGTGCACAGGCATAATTAAAAACAATATACAATAATACAAACATTACTTAAAATAGAATTAAATAAAATTACCCGTGCTAAAAATATAAAGTTAAAAACCCATTAAAATATTTGAATAGAAGGGGGGGGGGGGGAGTGCATTATCTCAAATCCTCATAAAGTACAACTTGTCCTCAAAGAATACTAAACTATAATTAAAACACGTTCCATTGTGTTCAAAGTGGCAAATTTTCCCCTCCAAGTTACTATTCATAAAACTGAAGCTTTATTATTAATTTGTACAGCATAGTAATAGAATTGGAGTATGGTACTTGTCATTAGAAATTTTTATTAGAAATAAAAATTAAATGATGTTGTGCTAATTAATGGGAAGGGGAAGAAAATTTCAGGAGGGGGAGCAAATTTCAGAATTTATTTTAATTATTTGAAAAACACACAATTGCTTTCAAAAATGAACTTCTCATGGTTAATAAAATGTATGTCCTATGTTAAATAGCTAATAAATACCTGCCTTCTAAAAGAGCCATTTTTTTCTATCATAACATGACTATGCCTACAGTTTTTTTAAATAATTCAATCAAGGAGTTTCTGTAAAAAATAATAACAATCATTCATGCAAAACATATAATTTGAAACATAGACGCTTGAGAACACATTCAGCCATAAACCTCTTCAGCAGAAGATCATTTCAAATGCACTTACCAAATATTTCACTTATATCCATGAGTAATCAAGAGTGTATATAAAACCTTATTAAACATAACTATAATAAAATGTTCTAAAATAACTAATTTAATAACAGAAGGTAATTTAATAGGGGACATACAGCTCCCAATATTATAGGAAGTATAAGGACATAACTAGTGAAATGCACTTGAATAAACATTATTTCTTATTTATAAGCATTAACTATGCACCTTTCTCATACATTTGAAGCCAGTTTATAATAATCGTAAACAATAATAATATAATAACCTAAAACAATAAAAGCAATATTTCTGTCAGAAAACAATTGCAGTAATAAATTTCAAACTAAAATAAAGTTCATCCTCCATAACAATAGAAGGAAGCAATCGAATCCATAAAGGCAGCCTTCCTTAGCATTCTACTCTGAGGCTGACCTGTAGCCAAGATAGCTGGGAATGCCAAAATTATAAACAACATGTCCAAAAATAATCGACTGGCGAGAAGACCGTTCTAAAATTGAAGTAGCGTTTCCAGAGGTGTGTTATTTAATATTTCAGCAAAAGGGCAAAAAGTGGCAGAGAAAGGAGGAATAATATATTACTTTCCAGCCCTCAAGATACAAAATTTGGAAAAAGAAAAAGGTTAAGACCAGCAAATAAATACTACCATAGAATAGAATAGAATAGAATAGAATAGAATAGAACAGAACAGAACAGAACAGAACAGAATACAATACAATACAATACACTACACTACACTACACTACACTACACTACAATACAATACAATACAATACAATACAATACAATACAATACAATACAATACAATACAATACCAGAATTGGAAGGAACCTTGGAGGTCTTCTAGTCCAACCCCCTGCTAAGGAAACCCTATACCATTTCAGACAAATGGCTATCCAACATCTTCTTAAAGACTTGCAGTGTTGGGGCATTCACAACTTCTGGAGGCAAGATGTGCCACTGATTAATTGTTCTAACTGTCAGGAAATTTCTTCTCAGTTCTAAGTTGCTTCTCTCCTTGATTAGTTTCTGAGATACTGGAACACATGTCTTCCCTGGTCCTTCTTTTCATTAAACTAGACATACCCAGTTCCTGGAACTGTTCCTCATATGTTTTAGTCTCCAGTCCCCTAATCATCTTTGTTGCTCTTCTCTGCACTCTTTCTAGAGTCTCCACATCTTTTCTACATCGTGGCGACCAATATAATTCTAATCAGTTTGCTGCCCCTTTTGCCATATACCATTAATTAATATGAAATGCTCTGCAAAATTAAAGAAGTGATTTATATTTTATAAACATCACAGTTGTTTAAAATATAAACATTGAAGTTAAGGGGTTAAATATAAGCTATTTTAAGCTTATTAAATATAAGCTATGTAAGCTATTTAAAGAAGTCCTCCATCACATAATTCCCAATTAGCATATTCCAAGCCATGCTGAGTGATTATTCTGGAATTTGTAATCCACAAACATCATAGACCTTCTTTTGAGGGATTCCATTTTAGAGGTAAAGGATCATAAGCTAAAAGGACAAAGCCCTTGAAGCTGCCCATAAAGAAATAGCATCTGAGCCATAGGCTGCGGTAGCTTACAAATAGATGCATTTTGTTTCTATTAAGTGTTATGGTAATTATTTCTAAATATGCATTTATTTGTATATATATTTTAAAAAGCATGAAATTCATACAATTCCATGTCCCCCTTTGTCAGTTATGCTTAAGAGGCCAATCAGCTACCATGTTTATGGTGGTCTACTTTCTGTAATACCTTGACATTTGCCTTAATACAGTTACTTGCTACTCTTCATCACATTAAACATATCAGAGGAATTTAATGGACCAATGAAGGAGAAATTTTAAATAAATCCATCTGGGCCAAGCTATTACTTCTTAGCATCACTTATAATTTTCCATTTATTAAATAAAATAGCCTGACAAACATTGACTTTGTTGTAGAGCTATCAATTAATACAACTTCTCTGTGCCTTCTGGGCCTTCTCTGTGGCGGGCCCGACCCTCTGGAACGGCCTTCCCCCCGAAATTAGAACAACTACGGACCTCCGCTCCTTCCATCAAAAATTAAAAACACACTTCTTCTGCTTGGCCGGCCTGGGGTAACTAAACTGTTTTTAGGGTTTTTAGGGGATTAGTTTAGTTTTAATATGGGATTTTAGCGCAGGGTTTTAGTTTAATTCATTTTAATATTGTATTATGTTTGTGGTTTTTATATGTATTTTTAAATTCCCTGTGCCCCGCCTCAGGTCCCTTCGGGGAGAGAGAGCGGGTAATAAATTAAATTATTATTATTATTACTATTATTATTACTATTATTATTACTATTATTATTACTACTATTATTACTATTATTATTACTACTATTATTATTATTATTACTATTATTACTATTACTATTATTATTATTATTGTTATTGTTATTGTTATTATTATTATTATTATTATTATTATTATTATTATTATTAACTTGAGGCTACTCCTAGATGATTTAGGACAGGATTTTCAAACCCCCAGGCCGCAGGCCGGATGAGTCACACGCTGGCCACACCCATGCCCGGTTTAGCTAAGGAGGAAAAAGTCCTGATACATCACATGACATCGCCATGATGATGTGAATTTGACACCTCTCATTTAGGATCAGGGGTGGGCTGCTACAGGTTCACCCAGGTTCAGGAGAACCCATAGCTAGCGTTATGGCCAGTTTAGAGAACTTTCAAATCCCACCCCTGGTCGGCCGCACCAATCCTGCCCCTTCCCTCACAGGAGACTCCATGTGGCCCGTTTTGGAGGTATGTGCAGAGGGCCTCAGAGGGGGGAAATGGGCCTCCTGGAAGTTCTGGAAGGCTGGAAACAGGCCCGTTTCTGGTGTCTGGAGGACCTCCAGAGCCTAGGGAGGCAGTTTTCACCCTCCCACAGGCTCGAGGAAAGCCTTCAGAGCCTGAGGAAGGTGAAAACGTCTACTCTGCTAGGCCATACTCACCATGGCCATGCTTACACAGCAACAAGACAGAGAACCCGTTGCTAAAATTTTTGAAGCCCATCACTGTTTAGGATATAGGATCACCTTAAATGTAGGACTCAAAGTAGTCCTGTAAGGAGCTAGCTTAATTTAATATTTGCTATTATTCAAGAAAAGGCGTGAACAATAACATCATTGAACCCTAGAGAAAGCAACTAATGGATGTATTATCCAAAGCAAGTAGAGCAAGCATTCTTAGCAACAAGGTCAGTATATATAGTAGCTGTACCGCCCAGAATCCTTGCAGGTGGCTCTAGAACATTAAGCCCTGCTCAAACATCTGTCTGCATGTTCAAACATGTTGAGTGCAAGAAGTAATATTACTAGCAAGAAAACTACATTGATATGTGGGATTGAGCTCTACTGGAATGAGACTTTATTACACTAGCAGTTCAAAGGATGGTCTAATACTTCCCCAATTTGCCACCTCTTATACTGTTGTCATTTGACTGGGAATTCTGGGATTAGCAATCCCAAAAAGTCTAAATCTTCATGCTAGAAAAAACTAACGCACTAATGCATAATATTTGCCCCTAGGGCATCTGCATCAAACAAATGAATACATAAACGATCTTGTTCAGAAATGGGACTCAAATAAATAACCACTGTGATTTCCTTGACTTAATTGCAATCAAGGCCATGTTTGGAGCTAGATTATCTAGAGAACTTGAGAGTGCCTGCCATATGCTTTGCCTAATAATCCAGTCACTTAGCAATAAAAGCAAAAATAATGCGAATCATGGTGCATTTCATGTTCCCTGGCCAGAAGCAACAACGATTAAAAAAAAAAAAAAACAGCCGGCAGATGCTATTTTATCTCCTATAGTACTGCACTCCAGTATTGTCATTCCAATCACTGGAGAAAATAAAACAACCATTTATATATTCATTTGTTTTATGCAGAAGTCCTAGGGGCAGATGTCATCACTGCTTAATCCTGCTAAAACTTGGCAGTAGGCCTTGGATGTTCAAGAGAAACAGTTCATCTCCACTAATAAAGCTAGCAACCCTGACAACCCTAAAAAGCTGCAGGGAATTTTGCATTAACAAATATTCAACAATGTGGCTTATTTGACAAACAGTGTACTTTTCAGTGACTATCTGTGATTTACTGGTAATTTTTTTTCCTAAATGAAGAACTTTACATTTGCCTGATTACTTTGTTATTTTTAATCCATCTCGTTAATCCATCATATTGTCCCTGGAGAGGAAAGCTATGGCAAATCAGAGAGCATACTAAAAAGCAGAGACATCACCCTGCCAATGAATGTGCATATGGTCAAGGCTGTGGTTTTCCCAGTTGCAATGGATGGCTGCGAAAGTTGGACCGTAAGAAAGGCTGAGCATCAAAGAATTGAGGCCTTTGAACTATGGTGCTGGAGAAGACTCCTGCGAGTCCCTTGGACTGCAAGATGATCTCCACATAAACATGACAAGATAAATAAATAAATAAATACATACATACATACATACATACATACATACATACATACATACATACATACATATGCATGTACCCACATATATTATATGACACGGAGAAACAACAGAGTCTAGTTCGGATGTATACATGTACATGGCAAGAGAAACACATCTTGCAAGTTTACCAGATAGATGGCATAGGGAACAAAGCTGTTACAGAATCTGGAAGTCCTGCTAGAAATACTTCAAAACCTACTCCCAGAGGAGAGCAAAAGAAACAGACTGTGAAGTGAGTGTGTGGGGTCTCTATCAATGCTTTGAGCTCTAACCACATAGCGCTTATATCGTCGTTCCGTTGTCCTCGCTGTTTCTGTCCTCGCCGTTTCTGTTGCTATCATCGTCCTTGTCCTCGTCTTCTCCTGTCTCCTCCTGCTGGTTCATCAATCTGGCTTTCGTGTCGCCCTTCATCATTTTGCCCTTCATCTGGCTACGTTTTGGTTCGTCTGTGTGATCTACTGGTTTCAATTTTGGATATGCTGTGTTTTCAGGTGGGCTATTCTGTCCCGCCATTACCAACACGCAGCTACGTCGTTTTTCATCGTCTTATTGTCATCCCATATTATCAGATATTGTTATTCTGTTTGTCTCTTGACATTGGACATTGTTATTTGGATATTCTTCCATTTTTCTCCTCGCTGCCCTGTTGTGCTTCAGATATCGTCCGACTTGTCTTCGCATCATGTCCTGTTGTGCCTGCTATACACCGAAGTTTGTTTTAGCCATTTGCTGTGATATGGATTTTTTTGACTGTTCAGTTGGACTTGTTATTTTTATTTGCTCTGCTCTCTTTTTATTTTTCATCTGTGTATCTAGGATATTTGGGTTTCTAATTGTTCATTACACTGGCTCATTAAGGTCTTAAACCGCCACTGACCAGCTGCATTGCATCATCTGCTTATGCGGCCTCCAATGTCTGTTAAACCTTCATTGACTGTTTAGTGACGGTTATCATTCTGATTAGCATCATGTTCTCTACATTATCCGATTTTTATTTTTATTTTGTATTGTTCTTGATATATTTCATATTGTTTAACCATTATTCTGCTTTGCTTGCATTAATGTTTTATTTATTTATTTATTTATTATTTATTTATTTAATTGAATTTATAAAACCGCTCCCTCTCCCCACAGGGACTCAGGGCGGTGCACAGGGAAAATAAAACAATAAATATACAGCATTACATAAAAACGAATTAAATCAATTCCTGGGCTAAAATCCCAATTATAACTAAAACACCCAATAATAAATAAAACCCTATAGCAGAGAGACTATCCAAGGCCGGCCAGGCAGAAAAGATGTGTCTTTAATTTCAGGCGGAAGGAGCGGAGGTCCGTAGTTGTTCTAATGTCAGGGGGAAGGTCGTTCCAGAGGGCTGGGCCCGCCACAGAGAGCGCCCTTCCCCTGGGCATCGCCCGCTGACAAAGTCTAGTGGACGGCACCCGGAGAAGCCCCTCTCTGTGGGAGTGAATCGGCCGTGAGGATGTATGAGGCAGGATCCGATCCCGCAGATAGCTAGGTCCCGAGCCATGGAGCGCTTTAAAGATGATGACTAACACCTTGAAGACGACAGGTAGCCAGTGCAGCTCGCGCAAGAGCGGTGTTACGTGGGTAGACCTAGTGGTTCCCATAATTGCTCGCGCGGCTGCATTCTGAACTAACTGAAGCCTCCGGGTGCACCTCAAGGGGAGCCCCATGTAGAGAGAGTTACAATAGTCCAGTCGGGATGTCACGAGTGCATGAGTGACTGTGCGAAGGGCGTCCCGATCCAATAGGGGGCACAATTGGCGAACCAGGCGAACCTGGTAAAACGCCCTCCTGGCCACGGCTGTCACTTGATCTTCCATGGACAGCCGGGTAACCAGGACGACACCCAAATTGCGCGCCCCATCCACAGGGGCAAGATGTTCGCCCCCTATGGCCAGCGATGGAGTTAGCTGGTTGAATCGGGCAGCCGGAAACCACAGCCACTCAGTCTTGGTCGGGTTGAGCCTGAGTCCGTTACTTCCCATCCAGATCCGCACGGCTTCCAGGCACTGGCACATCACCGCTACGGCATCGTTGGGGTGGTTTGGGGTAGATATATACAGCTGAGTATCATCAGCGTAGAGATGGTACTCTACCCCAAACCACGGATGATCTCACCCAGCGGCTTCATATATGTGTTGAACAGGAGAGGCGAGAGGACCGACCCCTGAGGCACCCCACAGGTAAGGGGTCTCGAGGTCGACCTCTGCTCTCCTGTCAACACAAATTACGAACGGCCAGAGAGGTAGGAGGAGAACCACCATAAAACGGTGCCTCCCACCCCCAACCCCCCCAGCCAATGCAATAGGATACCATGGTCGATGGTATCAAAAGCCGCTGAGAGGTCTAATAGGACCAGGATGGAGGAACAACCCCCATCTCTGGCCCTCCAGAGATCATCGACCAACGCAACCAATGCCGTCTCGGTGCTGTGCCCGGGCCAGAAGCCGGACTGGCGCGGGTCTAGATAATCAACTTCCTCCAGGTGACGGGGAAACTGTTGTGCCACCACACTCTCAACAACCTTCGCCAAAAAGGGAAGGTTGGAGACGGGACGATAGTTAGTTAATAAAGCTGGATCCAAAGAGGGCTTCTTAAGGAGGGGTCTCACCATGGCTTCTTTTAGGGAAGCAGGCAAGGAACCCTCACTTAAGGATGCGTTGACAACCTCTAGGAGTCAGCCTCGTGTCACCTCCCAGGATGCCAGTACAAGCCAGGAGGGGCACGGGTCCAATAAACATGTGGTGGCTCGCAGTCGCCCACGTAACCTGTCCATATCTTCGGAAGTGACGGAGTCAAACTCCTCCCACACAAGATCTGCCTCGTGGCATCCCAATGGACCATCAATGGGGGCTAACTCGTTCTGTATCTGAGCGATTTTCTCCTGCAGAAAAGTCACAAATTCCTCTGCTCTACCCTGTAGCGGAGCTTCCCGCACCCTCTGTTGAAGGAGGGAGTGGGTCACCCTAAACAGGGCGGCAGGGCGGTTTTCTGCGGATGCTATGAGGGTGGCACAATGATGGCGTTTGGCCACTCTCAGCGCCACAATGTAAGTCCGTAAATGGGCTCTTACCTGTGTCCGGTCAGATTCAGAACGAGTAGACCTCCATCTTCTCTCTAGGCATCTCTTGCGGCGTTTCATCACCCTCAGCTCCTCGGTAAACCAAGGAGCCAGGGCGGTTCGCCGCCGCAGGAGAGGCCGCAAGGGCGCGACCCGATCCAAGGCTCCCGTGGTCGCAGTATTCCATGCGGCCACGAGGTCCTCCATCGGGGCGCGGGTTATGTTTTATGTCTTGTCACATTTTATATTGTTTAACCATTATTCTTTACTGCTTGCATTAATGTTGTTTTATATTTTATGTTTTGTCATATTTTATATTGTTTAACTATTATTCTCTACTGCTTACATTAATGTTGTTTTATGTTTGCCCATATGGTTCCTTCCTTCCGGCCGCTCTGCCTCCTCGCACTCCCTCCCTCCCTCCCTCCCACCCATTTTAGATCACTACCTTACTATTCTGCCTATCTCAGAGTCGAGGGAGTGGTACATCTAGGCATTCTCCCGTCCCCCCCCCCCGACTATACCAGCAAACTATTCGGCTACAGACCTACTCGCCTGCGAGAGTCCCCTCTCTCGCAGGTTTGCCCCCCAGTCCTCACTAGAACTCACCTCAATGACGGATTACTGAATCCAGAGAGGTGGAGGAAACGAAAGCTCAGGGGGTTTTTAGGCAAATTTTTAATTAAATGTTTAATTTAATTTTTAGGGTTCTAGGGTTAAGGACTCCAGGCCGTCCCATGGCCCCGATGGGGAGGACATTGGGTCCGACTTCAGGGGGGGTATCAGAGGTCAGTTTAACAGAGAGCCATTTTATCAGGATAGTATATGGGAGGGGTAGGTATGGCGGGATCTAGGGACCCTGCCACGCTTTGGGAGTGCGCACCCGCTCTTTGCAGGTGATTGCGCACTCTGATCCCCAGGACCTAACTCGCAGCGCAGGTGGTTTCGGTTCACAGATCCTGGGCCCCAGGCCGATGTTATGCAATGCCAGGTCCATAATTAACAAGGCCCCCCTCATCCATGATTTGGTTTTGGAGGGGGGGCCAGACCTGGTGGGTATAACGGAGACCTGGCTGGGCCAGGAGGGGGGAGTCCCACTCGTAGAAATGTGCCCGCCGGGTTACCGTGCATTTCATCAGCCTCGGGCTTGGGGTCGGGGTGAGGGGGTGGCGGTTATTGTAAAGGAAGGCCTAGATCTAAGGGAGACTGCTGTGCCGCAGACAGCCGGTTGTGAATGCTTGTGTGTGAAGTGGGCCTCGGGGAGGCAGTTGGGCTTGTGGATTGTGTACTTGGCTCCCCGCTACACTTCAACAGCCCTGCCCGAGCTCCTCGATGTAATAGCTGAGATGGCAGTTGATACCCCCAGGCTTGTAGTCCTGGGGGATTTCAATCTGCCATCGGTAGGTGAAACATCGGAGATAGCTCGGGAGTTCATGGCCTCCATGACGGCCATGGACCTGACCCAAGTAATTCACGGTCCCACTCACACCGGGGGTCACACGCTGGATCTAGTTTTTGTCTCCGGCCAGTGGACGAGCGATCTAGGAATAGGGGATTTAGCAATCACACCCCTCTCATGGACAGATCACTCTCTCCTTCGGCTAGACTTTCCAACCACTACACTCCACCGCGGGGAGGCGGAACCGGATATCCCAAGATGGTTCCGCCCCAGGGACCTGATGGACCCAGAGATGTTCCAGACAGAGCTTGGGCCAATTCCTGTGGCCTTAACCCATGACCCGACTGAGGACCTAGTGGCCGCATGGAATAGTGTGACCGCTGGGGCCTTGGACCAGGTCGCGCCCTTGCAGCCTCTCACTCGGCGCCGATTCACCCTAGCCCCTTGGTTCTCCGAGGAGCTGAGGGTGATGAAGCGCCATAAGAGACACCTAGAGAGCATTTGGAGGTCCATCCGTTCCGAATCTGACCGAACACGTGTTAGGTCCCATTTGAAGACCTACATCGTGGCGATGAGAGCGGCGAAATGTAATTATCTCGCCGCTCTTATCGCATCCGCAGATAACTACCCTGACGCCCTGTTTAGAGTGACCCGCTCCCTCCTTCAACAGAGGCCACGGGAAGCTCCTTTACAGGGTCGTGCAGAGGAGTTTGGAATTTATCTGCAGGATAAAATCGCTCAGATCCGGGACGAACTGGCCTCCAATGAAGCTGGTCCAGGCGGGCAGACGGGGGCTGGCCTTGAGATCGTTTTATGGGAAGAGTTTGACCTTGTGACTCCAGATGACATCGACAGGTTGTTGGGAAGACTGAATGCCACCACATGTTTATTGGACCCGTGTCCCTCCTGGCTTGTACTGGCCTCCCGGGAGGTTGGCTTGTACTGGCCTCCCCTTGTACATGACCTTGTGTCAGAGGAGGGGCCGGACCTGGCAGGAATAGCGGAAACCTGGTTGGGCCACGAGGGTGGACTCCCCCTCGTCGAAATGTGCCCACCAGGCTACCGTGCTTTTCATCAGCCTCGGGCCCTTGGCAGGGGCGGTGGGGTGGCGGTTATTGTAAAGGAAAGTCTTGAGCCGAGAGAGACCACTGTGCCACAGACTACCGGTTGTGAGTCCCTCTGCGTGAAGTGGGGCCTAGGGAGGCAGTTGGGCGTGCTGGTTATATACCTGGCTCCCCGCTATGTAGCAGCAGCCCTGCCCGAGCTCCTGGAGGTGATCGCTACGGTGGCAGTGGAGACCCCCAGACTTTTAGTCATGGGGGACTTTAATCTGCCATCGGTGGGCGAATCATCCGAGGCAGCTCGGGAGTTCATGGCTTCCATGACGGCCATGGACCTGACCCAACTAATTTTAGGCCCCACCCACGAGGGTGGACATACACCGGATCTCATCTTTGTCTCCGGCCAGTGGAAGAGTGATCTGGGTTTAGGGGACATAGTCATCACGCCCTTGTCATGGTCAGACCACTCACTTCTCCGGCTCGACTTTCCAACCGCCACCCCCCTCCGCGGGGAGGCGGAACCCGGGTCTCCAATTTGGTTCCGCCCCAGGCGCCTGATGGACCCGGATGGGTTCCAGACGGCGCTTGGGCCATTTCCTGTACCCCCGACCCGCGCCCCGATCGAGGACCTTGTGGTCGCATGGAATACGGCGACCGCGGGAGCCTTGGATCGGGTCGCGCCCTTGCGGCCTCTCTTGCGGCGGCGAGTCACCACGGCTCCCTGGTTTACCGAGGAGCTGAGGGTGATGAAACGCCGCAAGAGATGCCTAGAGAGAAGATGGAGGTCTAACCGTTCTGAATCTGACCGAACACAGGTAAGAGCCCATTTACGGACTTACATTGTGGCGTTGAGAGTGGCCAAACGTCATCATTGTGCCACCCTCATAGCATCCGCAGAAAACCGCCCTGCCGCCCTGTTTAGGGTGACCCGCTCCCTCCTTCAACAGAGGGTGCGGGAAGCCCCGCTACAGGGTAGAGCAGAGGAATTTGTGATTTTTCTGCAGGAGAAAATCGCTCAGATACAGAACGAGCTAGCCCCCATTGATGGCCCAGTGGGATGCCACGAGACAGATCTTGTTTGGGAGGAGTTTGACTCCGTTACTTCCGAGGATATGGACAGGTTACGTGGGCGACTGCGAGCCACCACATGTTTATTGGACCCGTGTCCCTCCTGGCTTGTACTGGCATCCTGGGAGGTGACACGAGGCTGGCTCCAAGAGGTTATCAACGCATCCTTGGGTGAGGGTTCCTTGCCTGCCTCCCTAAAAGAGGCTATGGTGAGGCCCCTCCTCAAGAAGCCCTCTTTGGATCCAGCTCTTTTGAACAACTATCGTCCAGTCTCCAACCTTCCCTTTCTGGCGAAGGTTGTTGAGAGTGTGGTGGCACAACAGTTTCCCCATCACCTGGAGGAAGTTGAGTATCTAGATCCGCGCCAGTCCGGCTTTCGGCCCGGGCATAGCACCGAGACTGTATTGGTCGCGGTGGTTGATGATCTCTGGAGGGCCAGGGATGGGGGTTGTTCCTCCATCCTGGTCCTATTAGACCTCTCGGCGGCTTTCGATACCATCGACCATGGTATCCTATTGCATCGGTTGGGGGGGTTGGGGGTGGGAGGCACCGTTTTACGGTGGTTCTCCTCCTACCTCTCTGGCCGATCGCAATTTGTGTTGGCAGGAGAGCAGAGGTCGACCTCGAGACCCCTCACATGTGGGGTTCCTCAGGGGTCGGTCCTCTCGCCTCTCCTGTTCAACACATATATGAAGCCGCTGGGTGAGATCATCCGTGGTTTTGGGGTAGAGTATCATCTCTACGCTGATGATACGCAGCTGTATATATCTACCCCAAACCACCCCAACGATGCCGTAGCGGTGATGTGCCAGTGCCTGGAAGCCGTACGGATCTGGATGGGAAGTAACGGACTCAGACTCAACCCGACCAAGACCGAGTGGCTGTGGTTTCCGGCTGCCCGATTCAACCAGCTAACTCCATCGCTGGCCATAGGGGGCGAACATCTTGCCCCTGTGGATGGGGCGCGCAACTTGGGTGTCCTCCTAGATGCCCGGCTGTCCATGGAAGATCAAGTGACAGCCGTGGCTAGGAGGGCGTTTTACCAGGTTCGCCTGGTTCACCAGTTGCGCCCCCTATTGGATCGGGACGCCCTTCGCACAGTCACTCATGCTCTCGTGACATCCCGACTGGACTATTGTAACTCTCTCTACATGGGGCGTCCCTTGAGGTGCACCCGGAGACTGCAGATGGTCCAGAACGCAGCCGCGCGGGCAATCCTGGGTACCTCTAGGTTTACCCATGTAACACCTCTCCTGCGCGAGCTGCACTGGCTGCCTGTCGTCTTCCGGGTGCGCTTCAAGGTACTAATTATCATCTTTAAAGCGCTCCATGGCTCGGGACCTAGCTATTTGCGGGATCGGATCCTGCCCCATACATCCTCACGGCCGATTCGCTCCCACAGAGAGGGACTTCTCCGGGTGCCGTCCACTAGATTTTGTCAGCGGGCGACGCCCAGGGGAAGGGCTCTCTCTGTGGCGGGCCCTGCCCTCTGGAATGACCTTCCCCCCGACATTAGAACGACCACGGACCTCCGCTCCTTCCGTCTGAAATTAAAAACATACTTTTTCTGCTTGGCCGGTCTGGGGTAGTCTCTCTCTATGGGGTTTTAGTTGTATAGTGGGAATTTTAGCTTAGATTGGGTATTTTAGCACAGGTATTATTTAATTTGTTTTTAAGATGTTTTTGATTGTATATTTATGGTTTTAGTTTCCCTGTGCACCGCTCCGAGTCCCTACGGGGAGAGGAGCGGTCAAGAAATTAAACTATTATTATTATTATTATTATTATTACATGAGGCTGGCTCCAGGAAATAGTGAACGCTTCTTTGAGTGAGGGGTTTTTACCGGCCACCTTGAAAGAGGCGGTGGTGAGACCCCTCCTCAAGAAGCCTTTCCTGGACCCAGCATTGTTGGTTAATTTATTGTCCAGTCTCCAACCTCCGCTTTCTTGCAAAGGTTGTTGAGAGTGTGGTGGCACAACAGTTCCCCCGACACCTGGAGGAAACTGTCTATCTAGACCCGCGCAGTCTGGCTTTGGACCCGGACACAGCACAGAGACAGCATTGGTCGCGTTGGTTGATGATCTCTGGAGGGCTCAGGATAGAGGTTATTACTCTATCCTTGTCCTATTAGACCTCTCAGCGGCTTTCGATACCATCGACCATGGTATCCTGTTGCACCGGCTGGTAGGGTTGGGAGTGGGAGGCACCGTTTTATGGTGGTTCTCCTCCTACCTCTCCGGCCGGTCACAATTTGTGTTGGCAGGAGGGCAGAGATCGACACCGAGGCCCCTAATTTGTGGAGTGCCCCAGGGGTCAGTTCTCTCGCCTCTCCTGTTTAACACCTATGTGAAGCCGCTGGATGAGATCATCCGTGATTTTGGGGTAGAGTACCATCAGTACGCTGATGATACTCAGCTGTACCTCTCTACCCCGAACCACCCCAACCATGCCGTTGAAGTGATGTCCCGGTGTCTGGAGGCCGTGTGGGTCTGGATGGGGAGGAACAAGCTCCGACTCAACCCGTCCAAGACCGAGTGGCTGTGGTTTCCGGCGTCCCGATATAGCCAGCTGGTGCCATCACTGGCTATCGGGGGCGAGTCATTAGCCCTCACGTAAAGGGCCCACAACTTGAGTGTCCTCCTGGATTCTTGGCTGTCCCTGGATGACCAGGTGTCGGCCGTGGCCAGGGGGGCATTCTATCAGGTTTGCCTGATATGCCAGTTGCGCCCCTTTCTAGATCGGGACTCCCTTCGCACAGTCACCCAAGCCCTCATTACTTATCGCTTGGACTATTGCAATGCCCCCTACATGGGGCTCCCCTTGAGGTGCACTCGGAGACTGCAGCTAGTTCAGAATGCGGCCGCACGGGATTCTGGGAGTCTCTCGTTACTCCCATGTAACACCTCTCCTGCGCGAGCTGCACTGGCTGCCTGTGGTCTTCCGGGTGCGCTTCAAGGTATTGGTAACCATCTTTAAATCGCTCCATGGCACGGGACCTGGGTATTTGCGAGACCGCCTCCTACCGCATATCTCCCTTTGACCTGTCCGCTCGCACAGAGAGGGTGCTGTCTGCCAGTCACCCTTCAGGGTGCTGTCTACCAGTCAATGCCGGCTGGCGGCCCCCAAGGGAAGGGCCTTCCCTGTGGCGGGTCCGGCTCTCTGGAATGACCTGCCCCCCAATATTCGCACCATCATGGACCTGTGCCTCTTCCGTTGGGAGCTCAAATCACATTTTTTCCATCTGGCCGGCCTGGCTTAGAGTTTAATAATGTAAATTTAATTTTAATAGAGGGTTTTATAGTTTTAATCTTTGTAGCACAGTTATATTTATTTTATTCGGTTGTAAATTGTGGATTGTATTTATATGATATGTATGCTGTTGTTTTTACTTTTTATCTTCTGTGCACCGCCTCGAGTCCCATTGTGGAGATGGGGCGGTATAAAAATTTGAAAATTAAATTAAATTAAATTAAAATAAGCAGTGAATGACAGGAAGTGAGTTTCCTATAATCTTATTAGATGCTCTTACCACTCTCTGTATGGTCTTTCTATGTGACGCACTGCTGCCACCACAGCAAACAGTGATGCAGTTTGTTACTCAATTGTGTCTCTGTTAAGAGAGGGCAGGATAGAAGCAGAAAGATGTGCTCTCCTCAACCGATATTGGAAATGCAAACTTTGGTTTGCACGCTTCCCTAAGAACGACGTGTTGAGAGACCACTTCAAATTGTTAATTATTTGGACCCCCAGATACATAATACTGTTGACCACCTCTACAGCTGCACCCTTGATACTGAGTGGAGTATGAAGCCATATCCTATTCTCAGAGAAGACTGAACCAAAATAGGAATTGACATCTCTTACCCTTTCATCATTCTTACTGAACAGTTAATATATTGATTCCTTTTATTTTACTTTGAGCATGTCATGCACATTTTCTTCTGGTCACTTGGTACTCCTGCTGCCAATGCAACATCATTTTATATATTTAACTTTCTGTCATAAAAATGATTACTGCTGTTGGCTCCAGTCCAAAAAAAGTCAGTATTACATTTGTATATACAGTTGTATATACAGTTGTGGTAAGAAAAAATGTGTTTCAGATCTAAATATTTGAACATATGTTCTATTAATTTGAGTAAAATTGTATTTTGTCTGCTTTGACCAGATACTTTTTCATCCCCAGAGTATGTCTAAATAGGCACCTGTTTTATATTACCATCTTCAAAGCGCTCCATGGCACGGGACCTAGCTATCTGCGGGATCGCATCCTGCCCCATACATCCCTTCGACCGATTCGCTCACACAGAGAGGGACTTCTTTATCAGGAGGGCGTTTTACCAGGTTCGCCTGGTCCGCCAGTTGCGTCCCCTATTGGATCGGGGTGCCCTTTGTACAGTCACTCATGCCCTCATGACATCCCGACTGGACTACTGCAATGCTCTCTACATGGGGCTCCCCTTGAGGTGCACCCGAAGGTTTCAGCTAGTCCAGAATGCAGCCGCGCGGGCAGTTATGGGAGCCTCTAGGTTCTCCCATGTAACACCGCTCCTGCGCGAGCTGCACTGGCTGCCTGTCGTCTTTTGGGTGCGCTTCAAGGTGTTAGTTACCATCTTTAAAGCGCTCCATGGCACGGGACCTAGCTATCTGCGGGATCGCATTCTGCCTCATACATCCCTGCGGCCAATTCGCTCCCACAGAGAGGGACTTCTCCAGGTGCCATCCACTAGGCTGTGCCAGCGGGCGATGCCCAGGGGAAGGGCCTTCTCTGTGGTGGGCCCGACCCTCTGGAACGACCTTCCCCCCGAAATCAGAACAACCACGGACCTTCGCTCCTTCCGACAGCTATTAAAAACTCACTTCTTCCGTTTGGCTGGCCTAGGGTAATTTTAATTTTAATTTTAAATTATTAAGGGATTTTTAGGGATAGTTATATTTTTATAGAAGTTTTTAGCGCAGGGTAAGTTTAATCTGATTTTAGCTTTGTATTTTGTTTGTTATTTGTTTTTAATTTCCCTGTGCCCCGCCTCGAGTCCCTTCGGGGAGAGAGAGCGGGATATAAATAAAATTTATTATTATTATTATTATTATTATTATTATTATTATTATTATTATTATTATTATTATTATTATTATTATTATTATTATTATTATTATTATTATTATTATTATTAACTCCAGACCTCCGCTCCTTCTGCCGAAAGCTCAAAACTTATTTCTTCCAGCAGGCCAGCCTGGCATAATCTATCTTTCCTGCCTCCAGTCTGTATATTTAAATTTTTAATTGGGTTTTTAGGTTTTTTTAGTGTTTTAGGATTTTAGGTTTTAGCGCAGGGTTATAGTAGTTTAATCTGATTTTAGATATTTATATTGTTTTATGTTTGTATGTTTTATAATCCCTTGGGCACCGCCCCGAGTCCCTTCGGGGAGAGGGAGCGGTATACAAATAAGATTTGATTTGATTTGAAGAAATGTGCCTCTGAAAGCAAATGTGACAAAGACTATGCAAGGTTTTTCAAGGCTGTTTGTGTTCTTAAAGCTATTCTTAAAGCTATTTAAGTAGGATCCCCTGAAGTCAATGTACCCCTTCAAAGGTGGATTTAGGATTGTAGCCATGAGATTTAGTAAGACTCAAGGAATTGCTTCCTTTTACCCTCCTTTGCATACTTGTGTTAGAGGAAAACAGATTTTCCAGTAATTATTTTGGCAAGACATAAAGCTTATTTTACAAAGGCCAAGTCTGCTGAAGAATGATAAGTATCTTAAGTATATTTTTTTTACTAGGGATTTTATACTTAAGTAGTTTTAACATGGTTCATTTAGTATTTGACCCTGATTTAGTGGTGATTATTGTGACATAAGTCATATAATAGTACAATGTTTAACTAATAAACATAACATTCAGTGCTCTCAGAATCAGAATTATGATGTAAGATAGAAAATGCAGTTGTATTTCTATTGCTATTTTTATATCTGATAAATAACATAAACTTCATGGTATGAAATTATTTCTGGCTTCTCCCCTCTAGCATCCTGATGGATAATTTGTTCAAAATTTCAGCAATTTATGAGTCCTGCCATCATCCTATTTCTCCTGAATGTTGAATATCAATAGAGCAAAAAAATATATAGGAAGTCTTCTCTTTTAATATTGGTTTTGAAAACAAAACCATGGAAATGAAATCAAACCTTACTTCAAGCTATTTATTTTATTATTCATGAGAGGTTCATTTTTGAAAGGGATTATGCATTCTTCAAATAATTAAAGTAACCTCTGAGATTTGCTTCCTCTTCCTGAAATTTGTTTGCCTCTCCCATTGATTAGTACAACAACACTTAGTTTTTATTTCTTGTCTGTTTTTTATAGTTATGTTTTTGGTAGGTTGGACTATAGTTTCTTTTTGCGTGAAGACCGATGCAAAGAATGAGTTAAGCAGCTCTGCTTTCTTTCTACTGCCTGTTATTTCCTTGCCATCTTCTATCTCTTTAATGGACTGGCTGTATCCTTGATTTTTTTCTTATTGTTATTTATATGTTGAAAGAAACTTTTTTTTAATTAACTTTTGTTGCAAGTATTTGATCATTCTGAGCTTTTGCTTCATCTTTGCAGATTCAGGCTGATATTCTGCCTTAATTATGTGTCCTTCTTTCCATTTTGTGTACTTAGCATTTTTGTCTTTCAGTTTATCAGAAAGATCTTTGTGCAACCATGCTGGTTTATTCTTGTTTCTTTTCTTTTTCAGTGGTATTGTGTTGGACTGGAATTTTATGATCATATATTTCAGAGTTTCCCACACTTCTTGATTTGTTTTCCCCTTTAGGATTTTTATCCATGGAATTTTTCTTAGACTTTCTCTGACATTGCTAAAATTAGCTCTTTCAAAGAGCTGGTTGGGTTATATTCTGTTGCTTATGTTAGCATTATATTGAATTCTAATATATCACCCAAGGTTCCGGCAACTTCAACTCCCTCTATCTCTTCTTCTCTATAAGTAAGAATTAGGTCCAGTATAGTTTTTCCTCTAGTTCCCTCCTCTACCTTTTGGATGACAAAGTTGTCAGCTAAGTTCGTTAGGAATCTATTTGATCTTCCACTTGCTCCAGAGTTTATCTCCCAGTTTAATTTAATTCTAATTTAATTTCATATTTTTACACCGCCCCATCTCCACAGTGGGACTTGGGGCGGTGCACAGAAGATAAAAAGTAAAAACAACAACATACACACCATATAAATACAATCCACAATTTAAAACCAAATTAAATTAAATATAACTGTGCTACAAAGATTAAAACTATAAAACCCTCTATTAAAATTAAGTTTACATTATTAAACTCTAAGACAGGCCGGCCAGATGGAAAAAATGTGATTTGAGCTCCCGACGGAAGAGGCACAGGTCCGTGATGGTGCGAATATTGGGGGGCAGGTCGTTCCAGAGAGCCGGACCCACCACAGAGAAGGCCCTTCCCCTGGGGGCCGCCAGCTGGCATTGACTGGCAGACGGCACCCTGAGGAGGCCCTCCCTGTGCGAGCGGACAGGTCGCAGGGAGGTATGTGGTAGAAGGCGGTCTCGCAAATACCCAGGTCCCGTGCCATGGAGCGATTTGAAGATGGTTACCAACACCTTGAAGCGCACCCGGAAGGCCACAGGCAGCCAGTGCAGCTTGCGCCAAAGGTTGAGCGCCAAATCATTGAGGCCTTTGAACTATGGTGCTGGAGAACACTCCTGTGAGTCCCTTGGACTGCAAGGTGATCAAACAGGTCAGTCCTAGAGGAGATCAACCCTGACTGTTCTTTAGAAGGCAGATGAAACTCAAGTACTTTGGCTACCTAATGAGAAGGAAGGACTCATTGGACTCACTGAATCCTAATCCTGGGAATGATTGAGGACAAAATAAGGGGACGACAGAGAATGAGATGGCTGGATGGAGTCACCAAAGCAGTAAGCGTGAACTTAAATGGACTCCAGAGGATGGTAGAGGACAGGAAGGCCTGGAAAAACATTGTCCATGGGGTTGCGATGGGTTGGACATGACTTTGCAACTAACAACAACAAGAGTGGATAGGCATTGCCTTACCATTCTCTTATCTATTTTGACTTGTATTCTGAATCTGTCTTTTATTATACCATTTTTGTTAAGTTGGATGCATTTTTCCTTTTGTGTTATGTGTTTTTGGGTAATGTTGTGTAACGAAGTTAGTTTAGAGTTTGAACTCAGCAAATTTTGTTTGCAAGCCATGCTTCATGACTTAGCTGCTGTGTGAATAAGACACATCCAATTGTAATCTGAAAGTCCACCTTTCCAGTAGCTGCTGTTTTCAAATTCATACTGCTTGATGTTTACTATTTTATTAAATGCTAAAGAAAATTATTTAGGTCAGGAAAAATGATATTATAAAATAGTTTCTACTGCATTGTAAATATGTTCCCTCTATGTCAGGAAATAACCACTGTTGTATTTCAAGCACTAATAAAGGGACTTGTTTTTGGGGGAGTGGAGTTTGTGCCTTTCAGTCAATGTTGACTCCTGGCTATTCCAGTTTTCTTGGCAAGGTTTCAGAGGTGGTCTGCCATTGCTTGTTTCCTAAGCCTGAGAGAGAGAGTGACTGACCTAAGTTCACCAATTGGTTTTGTGCCTCATATACAACTAGAATTCATGGTCTCCTGGATCTTACCCTGGTATATTAACCACTATACCAAACTGGCTATCAAAGGGAGATATAGAAGCTGTTAAAGTGCTTGGTAAACACGAATTCAATTGAAGGGCATTTTTTTCCTCTGCAAATAGTTAATGAACTTCTGAGGTTAGCCTGCATCAGACTGAAGCATGCTGTCTGAAACAGACAGCAACACTCAAGATAAATAAGCGTGCTTTGGAAGTGGAACAGAAAAATGCACCCTGAGGTCACCTCGAGAATGACTGAGGGAGGGATAGAAAGGAATCTGTTCTCTGTCATTTCTAAATGCAGGGCATGAAATAATGGATTTAATTTACAGGAAGTCAGATTCCACTTGGATGTTAGGGGGGGGAGGGGACCCTTCCTAAGTATAAAAAGAGTTCAACAGTGGAACCAATTATCCAGACAAATGTTGGACTCTCCTCACTGAATGTATTCCAGCAAAGGCTAATCTGCCATCTGTCAGAGATGCTTTAATTTGAACTCTTGTACGGAGCTACTATCTTTGAATTCACACCCCAGTGATGAGTTGGGTATATGCCCTTTATGATTCTGTTTTATGATTCTGGGTCCTTTGGCCTTTAAGGTGGTCTCCTCCAGGGATGGGTTCCTGTACTGGTTGGTACCGGTTGGCTTTGCGCATGCGGGGGGCACGCATTGCCCACACCTGTGAAGTTGACTGTAATTTGTTCTTGTAATTTGTTTGCAGAACCAGGAGCAACCCACCTTTGGTCTCCTCCCTAACTGATCACCTGAATCTGAGTGTGTGGTTACCCTTCTCCCTCTTTGTCTCTCCATGCTAGCCATACCTGTCCTTTTCCACACATATTTTTTTTTGCACTGACACAAATAAAAATGGAATTAAAAATATGGACACGGTTACATCTTACCATCCTACTCTTGTGCATTTGTGGGATGTGAATTCAAAGAGGCATATGAAGAATGGTTGCAAGAATTTGGTACGTCTAATCTAGTGAAAAGAAGGGCTAGGGGTGACATGATAGCAGTGTTCCAATATCTAAAGGGCTACCACAAAGAAGAGGGGTCAATCTATTCTCCAAAGCAGGGGTCTCCAACCTTTGCAACTTTAAGTCTGAAGGACTTCAGCTCCCAGACTTCTCCAGCCAGCTTTGCTGGCTGGAGAAGTCTGGGAGCTGAAGTCCTTCAGACTTAAAGTTGCAAAGGTTGGAGACCCCTGCTCCAAAGCACCCAAGGCAAAATAAAAAGCAATGGATTGAAACTAATCAAGTAGAGAAGCAACCTAGAATTAAGAAGAAATTTCCTAACAGTGAGAACAATCAACATGTGGAATACCTTCCCTTCAGAAGTTGTGGGCACCACATCACTGGAAATTTTCAAGAAGAGACTGGACAGCCAGTTGTCTGAAATGGTTTACTCTCCTGCTTGTGCAGGGAGTTGGGCTAGATGACCCCCCCCCCACATCCCTTCCAACTCTGTTATTCTATGTTTTATGTTCATTCATTAGTCCACATCAGATAAGACAACTAAAATATTTACTCCATTTCTATATTGTAAAAGCCTTGGAATTGATTAAATAACTAAATCTTATTGTGATATATAAGTAGATCTTATTGTGATATAGCTCCTGCCAATTCGTAAATGCACGTTGGGTTTTTATTGGAATTTTAGCACAGGCTTCTAATTTAATTCTTTTTAACTGTATTTGTTATGTACTGACACCCGTTTGAATTCCCCGGCAACAGCCAGTCGCGTCTGATTGGCCAAGACGCGACTGGCTGTGGCTGAAGCGGGAGACGCGCGGATTGGCCGGCTCTCTGACAGCTCCATATAAAAGGAGCTGTCAGAGAGAAGGCGCGCGCTTTTTGTTCTTGTAAACTTACCGTTACTGTTCTGCTGTTACCTTACAATAAAGAGCCGTTGGATCAACCGGGTCTGGACCCTCTCTATCTCAGTTCACAACACTGGCGACGAAGACTGGGGCCCGGCATCGATCCTCCTAATCAGACCTCTTCACCCTACGGATCGAAGAGACATTGCATTTGCGCGGGCAAGTCTGTTTTGCCTCACGAAAATGGCCACGCTTCCTCCCTTCGCGACCTACGACCCGTCGGCGGAGTCATGGGAGGCCTTTCTAGCACGTTTTGAGTGCTTTCTCCTCACGGACGTGTCCGGAGAAATCTCCCCTGCAAGACGCCTGGGTCTTTTCCTTGGCTGCGGCGGCCGGACAGTGTTTGCGGTCGCGCGGAACATTGCCGCCCCAGCCGCGGTTCAGGACTTGGATTGGGGCGTGCTGCAAACCCGCCTCAAGGCCCATTTCGCGCCGGCACCTTCTAAGATTTCGCGCCGCTGCGCCTACAGGCAATGCCGCCAACAGCCGACACAGTCGGTGACTGACTTCATGCAGTCAGAGCCGACATCCACGGACCCGGCGACCGACATTCCGCTATCCGACCTGAGCCAGCCGGCCGAGCCCCGGCCCACGGCGGGCTCCAACTCCACAGCAGGACCGTCCCCGGGGCTGTCAACGATGGAACAGCCCTGCCTGGGGAGGCCCTGGAACGCATCCGACCGACAGCAGACAACTCGGCCCCCTGCTCGCCCAAAACCACTAGGACTACCAGGCCCGGCCTACTCCTCCCCTCGGCGCCGGGGGCTTGACTGTGTGCTCAAACCGATCGCCACGCCCCCTCGCCCCGTCCTACCTCTTTTGGAGGCTTCCGGCTATTCGCTAGGCCGCTCTGACGTCGTCCGGGACTACACCCCCGGCAGGGAGGAGCCCGATCGGACACGTCCTCTTCCTCCGCCTCCCGAAGTCGATCTGAGGCGCTCTGGGTGGAGCCGACGCAGCCCCGCCTACCTCAGCGAGTACGTATGCTAATGGGCCCGCATGCGTACTCGCTGGGGGGGAAGGAGTGTTATGTACTGACACCCGTTTGAATTCCCCGGCAACAGCCAGTCGCGTCTGATTGGCCAAGACGCGACTGGCTGTGGCTGAAGCGGGAGACGCGCGGATTGGCCGGCTCTCTGACAGCTCCATATAAAAGGAGCTGTCAGAGAGAAGGCGCGCGCTTTTTGTTCTTGTAAACTTACCGTTACTGTTCTGCTGTTACCTTACAATAAAGAGCCGTTGGATCAACCGGGTCTGGACCCTCTCTATCTCAGTTCACAACAGTATTTATTGTATTTTCTACTGTTCACTGGTTTTAATTTCCTGTGCACCGCCTTGGGTCCATTTCGATGGAGAAGGCGCGGTATATAAATCGAAATAAATTCAAATTCAAATTAAATAGAAAAGAAAATTACACATTTAAAAAGGATAATCAAATTACAGATAGAATATCAGCATCATGCATGAGAAATAACTATTTCTTGTTTTTTAACTCATATATTTTTCCTAACAAAATGGTCTTTCATGAACTTAGTTCTACTTTCGCTTTGACTGTATATTTAATTTTCATTTGGTGTTAGTTGCTTGCTATAGGTTTCAGTCCCCCTCTTTGCTTACAACTGTATACTTTTATTACCATGTCCTGTTTTCTAAATATTTCCTTATTTAATTTTTTTTAATTAAATTGCTGGGAGCGTGATTTCCTTTAAAGAAAAGAACTGAGAGTAACAAAAAATCTTTTAATCCTTCCAACAATATCCTTATGTGACCTTCAAATCAGGCTGTTAAACTCAAACATTATTAGTCATGTTTTGCAGTCCCTGAAGAAAAGCTTTCAATGGAGAAAGACCCCGGTGATTAATTATTTTTGGCCTCGGAAGGAAAATTTCTAAAATGCAATTACATGTGGTTTAGATACAGACAGTAGAAGGTTGACAAGGAGGAGGGGATGCTGCCTGCTGCTTTCAAGCAGATCACAAGCATATTTTGAAGTTTCCAGCTGGTTTCAAAAAGACTTGATGCAATGCTTCACAAACAGTGGCCTGTATCTTTTCTTATTTTTTTCCAGCTTCGAGTGATACTCAAGCTTTTAACATAATTCCAAGATGAATTCTCTTAAGAAATTGTTTCAAAACAAAATATTCCTTTTAGTGATTTGAGGGAAATTAAATTTCCCACCTGGCTTAAAGGAACTTAGAAACAGAATCTAGCACTCGGAGGTGGGCTGCTATGGGTTCACCCAGGTTCAGGAGAAGGAGAACCCATAGCTAATGTTATAGCTGGTTCAGAGGACCTCCAAATCCCACACCTGGCTGGCCCCGCCCATCCCAACCTGCTCCTCCCACCCTCCCAGGAGTCCCCACGCAGTCTGTTTTAGATGCGAGGTAAGTGTAGAGCCCATATGGAGGCTTGAAGAAAGGGGGGAACGGGCCTCTGGAGGGCCTCCAGAGCCCAGTGGAGGCAGTTTTCACCCTCCCAGAGGCTCAAGGCCTTTAAAGCCTGGGGAAGGGGAAAACATGCTCCCCCCGCCATGGTGCAGGAGGCTGACTAGGCCATAACCACCATGGCCACACCCACCCAGCAACCAGGCAGAGAAGCCATTGCTGAAATTTTTGAAGCCCACCCCTGCTAGCATTATGACATTAGTCCTTCGTGGAGAAGGGCGGGATATAAATATGATTAAAATAAAATAAAAATAAATACTCTAGGCTAGACACTGTTTGCTGCAGAGCTGGTTTAGGTTTGGCATAGTGCAAAGTGATTTTGTGTGAGCCATGACTTGTGGCAGTATTATAAATGAACATATATTAGAGGGATGAAATCCAGCAGGTTCTGATAGGTTCTGGAGAATCGGTAGTTGAAATTTTGAGTAGTTCAGAGAACCGGTAAATTCCACCTCTGGTTGGCCTCAGAGTATTTATTTATTTATTTATTTATTTATTTATTTATTTATTTATTTATTTATTTATTTATTTATTTATTTATTTATTTATTTATTTGATTTCTAGGGACTCGGGGCGGTGTACAGGTAAAAATTAAAACTATGACAATCAACAATACATATAAACTAAAATTGAATTAAATAATCCCCTGTACAAATTTATAAAAAACTTCACCTTAAAACCTAATCACATAATTTAAAATTACAAACTGAGGCGGGAAGGATGGAATTAGGCCAGGCCGGCTAGATGAAACAGGTGGGTTTTGAGTTTCTGACGGAAGGAGCGGAGGTCCGTGGTCGTTCTAATGTCAGGGAAAAGGTCATTCCAGAGGGTCGGGCCCGCCACAGAGAAGGCCCTTCCCCTGGGCGCCACCCGCTGGCATTGCCTAGTGGACGGCACCCGGAGAAGTCCCTCTCTGTGCGAGCGACTCGGCCAAAGGGATGTATGGGGCAGGATACGATCCCGCAAATAACTAGGTCCTAGAGTGAGGTGGGAATGGAGATTTTGCCGTATCCTTCCTCTGCCACACCCACCAAGTCACACCACGCCTACCAAGCCACGCCCACAGAACCGGGAGTAAAAAAAAATTGAATTTTACCATTGGTGTACCACAATGATGTATACCAATGGTAGTCAACTTGATCCCTACCGCCCACTAGTGGGTGTTTCAGATTTCATAGTGGGCGGTAGGGGTTTTGTCTGATACGGAACTACTTTCCTTTTTTAAATTTAATTGACTTCCCTACTTTATAAATCACCATTACTATGGAACCGGTGGGAGGTTAGAAAATTTTACTACTAACAGAGATACAAAAGTGGGCGGTAGATATAAAAAGGTTGACTACCCCTGATGTAGTCAACCTTTGACTACAAGATATGGTTATAAGGAACTACAGCTTATTGTGATGTGTGAGCTGCGCAATGTATGGGCAGTATGCAATTTGTGGGACGACTGAACCATTTTGTTTCCTGGACTTTTTTGAGAATTTGGTGAAACCTACAGATCCCTCATCTGGAAAATGTTTTTAAATATATAAAATACATAGACACAGATACAGCATACATTACAAAGCAAACCAATTATGCTCAAATGCATATGTATGCAACATAGTAATATACATGTTTCTTTATTCATTCAAAAATAAGACAATACAGGTAGGCCATCTTCAGTGACTATTGGGATTGGCAACTTGGTCCTACAGTGATGGTTCAGAGTTACAACAGCACTGAAAAAATGACATGACCATTTTTCACATGACTGTTGCATGCAGCATCCCCATGGAGATGTGAGCAAAATTCAGATGCTTGACAGCTGACTCACATTTAAGATCATTGCAGTGTTCTGGGGTCATATGATAACATTTTGTGACCTTCTGACAAGCAATGTCAATGGGGAAGCCAGATTCACTTTACATCTATGTTGCTAACTTAACAACTGCAGTGATTCACTTAACAACCATTGCAAGAAAGGTCATAAAACAGGGAAAAACTCACTTATCCACTGTTTTACTTAACAACAGAAGTTTTGGGGCTCAATTGTGATAATGATCACAATAAGTCAAGGACTACCTGACTATGCTTACGATCTTAGACAGGTTATAAATCTGAGGATTGGCCTTAAAATTACTTTTTTGTCATTTCATTTCATTTATTTCATTTATTTGATTTATATACCGCCCTTCTCCCTCTCGGGACTCAGGGCGGTGAACAGCCACAATAAACAAAGGAATACAAAAGTTAAAATAGGGATTAATAAATATTAAATAGTTTGGCCTCTTAACTTATAACACCCAATGCTAAAACCCAATTAAAAGACTATGACAGGCTGGCTTCACAAAATAGATGTGTTTTCAGGGCCCGACGGAAGAGACGTAGGTCTGTGATCGTGCGTAATTCAGGGGGGAGGCCATTCCAGAGGGCAGGAGCTGCCACAGAGAAGGCTCTCCCCCTGGGGGTCGCCAGCCAACATTGTCTGGCCGATGGCACTCTGAGGAGGTCCACTCTGTGGGAGCGGACTGGTCGGTGGGAGGTATTTGGCAGCAGGAGGCGGTCTTGCAGGTAACCAGGTCCCTTGCCATGGAGCGCTTTAAAGATGGTCACTAGAATCTTGAAGCGCACCCGGAAGGCCACAGGCAGCCAGTGCAGCTCACGCAGGAGAGGTGTCACATGGGAGCATCTAGATGTTCCCAAAATTCCCCGCGCGGCCACATTCTGAACTAACTGGAGCCTCCAGATGCATCTCAAGGGAAGCCCCATGTAGAGAGTGTTACAGTAGTCCAGGCGGGAGGTGACGAGAGCTTGAATGACAGTGCATAAGGCGTCACGATCGAGAAATTGGCATATCAGGCAAACCTGATAAAAGGCTCCCCTGGCCACAGCCCTTCCACAGCTCTTCCAAAGACAGCCGAGAGTCCAGGAGGACACCCAAGTTGCGAGCCCTCTCTGTGGGGGCCAGTGACTCGCCCCCAATAGCCAGGGATGGCCTCAACTGGCTATACCGTGACGCCGGAAGCCACAGCCACTCGGTCTTGGATGGGTTGAGTCGAAGCCTGTTCCTCCCCATCCAGACTCGCACAGCCTCCAGACTTCGGGATATCACTTCCACGGCATCGTTGGGGTGGTCCGGGGTAGAGATGTACAGCTGAGTATCATCAGCGTACTGATGGAACTGTACCCCAAAACCACGGATGATCTCATCCAACGGCTTCACATAGATGTTGAACAGGAGAGGTGAGAGGATCGACCCCTGTGGAACCCCACAAGTGAGCCACCTCGAAGTCGACCTCTGCCCCCTGCCAACACAAACTGCATCCGATCAGAGAGATAGGAAGAGAACCACCGTAGAACGGTGCCCCCCACCCCTAACCCCTCCAACCGGTGCAGCATGATACCATGGTCGATGGTATCAACCATGGTATCACCATTGTAACTGCAAACAATCACTAAAATTATGTAATAGCTAAATAAGGGTCATCTGTATATTTCATTCATATATAATAATTTTAGATAGTGAGATGTATTTGAGTTAACAAACATTTTTGGTGTTAAGGAACCATGAATTACTTTGTACCTATATACAGTGGTACCTCGGTTCACAAACTTAATTCGTGAACTGACTCTGGTCGCGAACCAAATTGTTCGTGAACTGAGGCACAGTTTTCCATATGCTAAAAGCATAACAAAAATAAAAAAAAGTCACTGAAAGTACTCACAGTGTGCGTGCTGGTGCTTTTTTCTGTATCTTCTTCTCTCTACGATCTTCCTACAGGAAGTCACAACCATGTGACAGCCAGGAATACATTAAAAATGGCCGCGGTTCCTGTTTGTGAATCGAAGCAGAGTTCGTGAACCGGAGCACATTTTGAGGAACTTTTCTGTTCGTGAACCGAGTTGGTCGTGAACAGAGGCGTTCGTGAACCGAGGTACCACTGTACGTACATTGTTGGATGAAATGCTAATTTTTAGAGTTTAGTGAAAATAATTTTGTACTTTTTTTTCTCTATTCAAGTTTACAAATCCATTGGCATCTCGCCCACAAGCCCTCAAGGGGTTGTGTATCCCTGCTCTAAGTCTGCCCCAAATCTAGTGGCAGGCATGAATTATCTTTACTTATGCTTCTTTCTTCAGCTACTAAATACTAATATTTCTCCTTTTTCTGCATTTCTGTAGTCCATTTTATTGGACCAAGGCATTTTTTGCTAGATAGGGATGGGGATATTTAGCAACATAAATTCTGGGCTCAATTGTGGTCGTAAGTTGAGGACTACCTGTAGTCCAGAGTTAGCAATAGCAATAGCACTTAGACATATACTGCTTCACAGAGCTTTTACAGCCCTCGCTAGGTTGTTTACAGAGTCAGCCTATTTGCCCCCAACAATCTGGGTCCTCATTTTACCCACCTCGGAAGGATGGAAGGCTGAGTCAACTTTGAGCCTGGTGAGATTCGATCTGCCAAACTGCTGGCAGCTGGTGATCAGCAGAAGTAGCCTGCGCTCTAACCACTGTGCCACCGTGGCTCTTTTTAGAGTGTAGAACGTAAATAGTCACTTTTCTTCCATTTGAGAGCTCTAATAAACTTCCATTAAGTTTCCCTCTATTCCACTCAGTGACTTTGCTTCAGGGCTTCTAAAGTCCAAATGCCTGATATTTTTCTTGCCGTTTCTATGCCAGGGTATTTCTATTACCTGTGCTAAGCTGGGAAGGACCCATGTCTGTCATGGTGGCCATAATCACTAGCCTCTGTGGAGTGCCTCTCCTACAATGGCTACGTTTGTATGATTCAGTCAAGCAAGTGTTGCCATGTCAGCACAGATACACAGATACATTTTGTGCTGCATTTTAAAGAAGGTTTGAGACTTCTTGCTTTGGTTAAATAAGCAGCAACTTTGAAATAATGTCACTGGGGGAAAGCAACATAAGTTAGCAAATATTCCAATATGCTAACTTCGTGCATTGGACAAAAACATCCAGAGTTTAAGGGAACATATTCCATAGCTGAGCACAACAGGGATTCAGAAACGAAGTTCTCCTGGGCCTCTTGGTCAAATATGTGATTTCAGGCCTTGAATGTTTATCTCCCAGGTGTTTAAATAATATAACCTCGAGCAAGCTTACCGACCTTTATTTATCAAAGCTTGCTGTATATCCCATTTCTGGCTCCTGAAAAACTGCCTGTTGTTATATTGTTCCAAATATTCTTTGTTTGCCATTTGTCTGTGTAGATGTCTGGCACAGATTAAATATTATAGTTAGATTTTAAATAAATCAGTTACCCCTTTGTATGCAGCAAAGAAAATTGCAAAAGCTTGTCTGTGTTACCCACAATAAAAGTTACCTTAAAGAAGTCTTCCCCCCCCCCCAAAAAAAAGTACCAATCGGTTTTTAACATACATTATGTGCAGAGGAATTAAACTATTTAAGCAAGCATAATTTCTGCTGAAAATAAAAGGCAATGGGATAAGCAGAGAGATCTTATATTCTCGTTGACATCCACCAGCTGGCAGCAGATTCAGACAGTGAGAAGGTTGGGGAGGAACATGAGCCAGTCCTGGAGTCTGGGGAAGGCTCTGATGAGTGCTCTGTGTTGGAGGCAGAGATGGGGCCAGGGCCGTCTGACAGTTATCAGCTGCCTTCGGAGTTAGACATCAGTGAGGCAGACAAACAGCTGGAACCTGTGCGCATGTGCAGAGTTGCCAGATGAAGGGAACAGCTAAAGAACAAGGGTCAACTTGGTAGTAAGGCCACAGGTAGATGGTGAATGCTCCTCCCATAGGGAATAAAAGAGGAGAGAAAGAGTAGTGTTTGCAGGAGAAAATTAGTTCATTCCTGCATTCTTGCCAAGTATTGCAGCATCTGAAAGATATTGGCCAGGCCACTCTCCAAGCCTGATAAAAGGTCGGTAATTGTGAACTATTTTGAAAAAGTGAGCTGGGACTTTGCTGGAGAGGAATGCACTGTCAATGAAATAAAAGGGGTTTATCGCGACAAGGACTTAGCTTTGTGCTGCTTGGAAAGCCTAGGTCAGAACAATTCTTGTCTAACCACAAGCGTTAGGCAATACATTAATTATACACACCAGAAACTCTAAATATCTCATGAAGAGTTGATATATATTCTGAAAAATATAGATTCGTAAATGGCACTAAATACTCTCCTCGAAAGCCAGGAAGGAGGTTAAGCTGCCAGATGTCATTCAAGGTTTGAAGTAATGCAATTTTGCAATACTTCAATAAAATACTGCTATAAAATGAATGCCTTCAAGAGTACTATATTAAAATGCCAATTCCTAGAGGTTTCAGGCATTTACAAAATGACAATAATCTTAAACAGGCTTTATAGTCACTCTGATGAAGAATTCAACAGCATTCAAAAATCTGAAACAACTATTATTGTTTATGATTGGTGGTTTTGTTTGGATCATTTTAAAATAATACTTCAATAGATATTTCACCAGAATAAGTCTGGAGTATACAGGCAGACCTCAACCTACAACAGTTTATTTAATGGCCATTCAAAGTTACCACAGCACTAAAAAAGTGACTTATTATTGTTTTTCACACAATCATTGCAGGCATCCCCATGGTCATATGATCAAAATTTGGATACTTGGCAACTGATTCATATTTATGACAATTGCAATGTCCTGGGGTCATATGATCACCTTTTTGCAACCTTCTGACAAGCAAAATCAAGGGGAAACCAGATTCACTTAACAACCATGTTATTAATTTCACAACTGCAGTGATTCACTTAACAACTGTGGCAAGAAAGGTCATAAAATAGGTTACAATTCACTTAACAAATGTCTCGCTTAGCAACTTAAATCTGGGGGTCAATTGTGGTCATAGGTTGAGAATTACCTACATCCATAAATAGAATATAAGATGGTGATAATTAAATGAAATCATTTTATTCATTTATGTAATGAATTAATATTTCTGATTATGATCTCACATTTGTGAAACACTGTTTTGCCTAAGGATAAATCAACGTAATTATAAGCATGATCTCATTCTGTTGAAATAAACTTCGCAATGGCAAATTCGCTTCAGCAGTCAAACATTTAAAATGGAAAAATGCTTAACTTGCTTCCTGTTCTATAACCTGCATAATGATTTGTAGTAAAAATAATAGCTTCTACTCTAGAGAAAAACTGATGGGGCATCGTGCATCAGGCAAATAACTTGAATATTGACAATGACAATTATAGAATAACCTATTTGTTCATAAAGCAATGTTCACTCACTTGCACTAAGGAAGTTACCACATGTTTAAAAATTAAGAAATACAAAGTTTTCATTTGGTTGCTCCTTTGTAAGTCATTTGATTAGTTTGGTTGGTTTTGATCTTAATAATTAATAAGAAATTGCTGTTGTTAACTATCTTAGCACAAAAGCACTATTGGAGAATGTCTGGTTGCCCATTCTCCACATGCCCAACTATTATATAAAACTTTTTTTTCACCTTATTCTGACTTGTATTGCTTAGTTTTATAAAATATTTAAAACAGAGATAATTTTTGGAATATAAATAATGTAAAGAATTGTCATCTTTGGGTCAAAATTAACATGATACCTGAATTGTGCAGCTATATTTCAAAATAGTTGTTTTTATTTTAAACTAGCTGATAACCCAGTGTTGTCCAGGTATTTATTTATAGGGGGAAAGGGAGATTTCCAATAGAATTACTGGTATCAATGAATTACTGCTACTAGTGATAGCATGTATGAATGTGCTTAGGTTTGTTTGTGAAACAAAAAGAAGTGGAATTTGAATGCTATATATGCACATCTTACAACCTGGAATCACATGAACCCTCTAAGTCAGGGGTGTCCAAACTTGGGAACTTTAAGACTTGTGGACTTCAACTCCCAGAATTCTGGGAGTTGAAGTCCACAAGTCTTAAAAGTTCCCAAGTTTGGACACTCCTGCTCTAAGTCAATCTCCTTCTTAGTAGTATGGTTTAGTGGCTCATCACAGAGTTTATTTCTAAAAAGTCCCAGGAGGTAATGATTATACATCAGTTTCCTGTGTCCCTATATTATCTGTGCAAACCAACATGATTAACTACAAGTGTGAAGCAATGATCAGAGATTACATTCTGCACTGGTTGATATGACCACAGGTCATGATTTTTTTTTAAACAGAATTATTTTACCCATTCCCATTGGAGCAAACAAGCCTTTATTTAACCCATAACTGCTGTCCCAATTTATACAGAGGATGCCTACTGTTGTCTGAGGTTATTTAGGTATTTTAATGTCATCTGAAAAGATAGGGATGGTTAAGTAAGGTTTATTTATCAATAGGACACCTATTTATTTATCAAATATTTTATTTAGCTAGAGTAAAGTTCACCAAGGAAGTCTGAGGAAATTTGAAAATATTACAGTGCATGGAATGAAAATGCTTCTCTCACTTACAGGTCTTAGTTGCTCCAGTGTGTGTCATACTGTGCATGTATTACCCAGTTTAAAAATGAATATTGGTTTGATCAGCAGAAGAAAGGAACTTGAGCCTGAACTTGGCTTGGGTCTGGTTAAGTCTTTGTTCCATGTCCCGCCTCTTAGAAATGTGTAGGTTTCAGGATGGTTGGAAAGAAAAAACAGGAATTTTGAAGAAGTATCAGCTTAATTCTGAAACACCCACATAATTTATATCATTTCTCTGGTTAAACCTATGCTTTTTAGGGATTAATTTTGATTCTAGAGTTCCCATTTTATTGGATGCACATCAATGGTGGGTTCCTACTGGTTCGGATCAGTTCAGCCGAACCAGTAGTGGTTTGGCAGCCTGGGTCACTGGAACTAGCAGCAACCCAGGCCTACCACAACCCTGAACTGGTTTCCCAGTTGGCGCTGTCAATGCCGCCATCTTGTTTTTCAGTTCTGCGCATGTGCAGAGCAATTTTAATTGTACTGTGCATGCACGCGCTAAAGTGAACTGGCAGTAGTGCTGGCTGGAACCCACCCCTGATGCATATCCTGTTTCTAAGAGGGAATGGTTAATTATTGTTACTGGGGGGGGGGGGGTGTTTGTTTGCCTTGAATATTCATTGTACAGAATTGAATGAAAAATACATTAAATGTGCAATTTAATATAAATCTAGTGTCTCCTTTCCTATTATTCCTGTATATTTATCCAAGTATCCTTTTTATTTCAACCTGAAAACAATAGTATTGAATTTGAAAAAGGAACCATATAGCAACCATTTTCATTTGTAGATGTATGCATGCAGAAGATTAATTTCTCTGGTGCAGGGCATTTAGCAAATCAAGACAATTTACCTCAAGTGAATACCCTCATTGATTCAAGATACCTGTTCTGACAAGTTGAAAGGAATGAGTTTTGGATGGTATTACTACATACAGTATCATCAAAGGCAAACGGTCATTTACAGTATGGATTTACTGTAATGGGTTGTACTACTAAAGTCAAGAATGAAAGGTATGCTTATTTAAGATAAGTTAGTCATATAGAATTATATAGGTCAGCTAGAAAGTTCAAGGATCCAGCAAAGCAAAGGACAATTTGGAGCAAAGGACCCACCATTCTCTCAGCACTTTCACCAGAATCTAGGGTTTTAGTGAAAATATTTCAATCTCCCTATTTTTTATCCAGTTAAGTTGATTTGCTCCACATTTTTAACCATTAGTCTTTAGACAGATGCTAAAGTAGACTGGGGAGAACTAGGTTTATGTCCAACCTGATCTGAAAACTTGTTAGTTAACAGTTAAATCTACCTCAAAAGA
Source organism: Rhabdophis nuchalis (assembly GCA_039707465.1). NCBI lineage: Eukaryota > Metazoa > Chordata > Lepidosauria > Squamata > Natricidae > Rhabdophis > Rhabdophis nuchalis. The sequence continues at coordinate 57,555,855 of CM077643.1, read as the reverse complement.
TTGCTATATGAGTAAAATAAACCACTGGTAATAATTTTTGAATCTTGGAACAAAATTGACAGGTATAAAATATATAAAATGAAATGTTCTCTATATAGAGATACGTTCCCTTTGAAATAAATGGAGTTAAAATTAGGGCCAATGGTTCTTCTCTCAGTATGATTAAGTTTGAATCTTCAAAATTATCTACATTTATTATTTAGCATTTATAAAACTTAATATGTAGCAAACAATTCAGGAAGGGAGGGAGGGAGGGAGGGTAGTTGGATGGAAATCTTTCAAGTCAGTTTTTGACTCCTGGCAATTATCTGAAGTCCTTGAAGTCTTCTTGGCAAGGTTTTTTGGAAGTGATCTGTCATTGCCTCCTTCATAGGGCTGAGAGAGTATGAATGGTCCAAAATCACCCAACTGATTTGTATATTAAACAGGACTAAAACTCTTGGTCCCTTGCATTCTAGCTACACCAAACTGGCTCTCAGAAGAAACAGGAAGCAAATTGCAGTATGATCAACAATCTTTTTAATGGAAAATATTGAGAATTACTAACATAGCTGAAAGCATTCCTAAAAAAAGGAAAGTCTTGAAAGCCAACTGAAGGCGTTGACATGATACAGAAGTAGTTTAACATTAGCTTTTCCCCTGATGTTCCTTGACTCTTCAGATTAACCTCCAGCCCTGAAGTTCCCTGAACTAACCGTCCTAGAACCAACCAAGTTCAATCCTGCTTGACTTCCAAGCCCAAACAAGGTCAGCCAGGTGCTGCCATCTACTGAGACATTTGAAAATTCCACAAGCCAACATCTCAACTCCCAACAGTCTCTATCCAACCATATTTTTGCAACTAGGCTTGGTAGCCTTGGTATTTTCAAGAAAAACCAACCAACCGTTTATCCATATTAATTGGTGGAATTTAGAGAAAGGAAAAGTGATATACAAATGACAGTAAGTTCTTCTTTCTCACTGACGCATACAGGATTCCAACTCTCACACCCTCCAAACTGGTGGCTCCTGAATAATCCAGCTGATGCCTCACTTTTTCAAAGAGTTTTGTTTTGCATCTGTTATGAAAATGAATGCTAGATTGGATCTTGCCATGTGTTTCCATCAGCAAATAGGCATACCTGGCAAATATAGTTGGTTGTACTCAGCTTTATTCTGAGTACTTATCTGTCATAGCCCCATGGGAGCCCAATTCGGAAGAGGAGGAGTTGGAACCAGGACTGTCCAGCAGGGATAGCATATCTTCCTTGGCATATTTGGAGAGGCTAGGGGTTGAGGATGATTATGTCCCAGGCCCCTCAAACATTGGAGGAGGTGGTCAACCAGACGGAGAGCTGCCTGCCTTCACAGACACGGGAGAAGATCGGTTGCTGGCAGGCAGAGGTGCTGATAGTCAGCAGATCCCCTCTGATGAGGAGCAGCTGCCTCCTCCATTCGATCCAAGGGCAAGGAGACAGGAGCATAGGCAAGCCTAGAGAAGGGCTGCAAGGCTACTCAGAAGAAGGTCACCCACTCCTCCTCACAAAGAAGTGGAGTGACTTAAGGAGAAGCTGTGATGAGTTAGTCTTTGCCAGGAACAATTGTTCATTTTGAATTACACTCCCCCAGCTTTGACTCATGCCTTTTTGCCTTGGCTCAAGAACTGCTATTCGCCTTTGCTTTGAGATCTGCCATTTGTCTTGCCCTAGCCTTGTGGACTGCTTTTGACCTTTGCTTTATTTTATCTTCAGAACTGCCTTTGCCATGTACCATGCCTTTGCCCTGAGGATTGCCATTTGTCTTAAGCCTGGATGGTATCTTGCAGACTTTCCTGGTAATATTTGGGCTGTTGTTTGGAGAACTGAGGGTGGCTGCCTTCAGGATAGTATGGGATGGAGCCTTACTGGTCATTGAAGGGGTGTTTGTTGAACACTTCTTGAGGACAATAAAGGGTCCCCTAAAGGTATGCCTTGACTTGACCACCTGGGTCACAATATTATCTGATTCTCTACAACAGTTTTGATGCAGGTGATATTATGACAACAAAAAATAGAGTGCATTATGAACTTCTAATAATTATATGAAATTATTGAAAGAACAACAATATTTCAAAATTTAAAAACAATATATTTTATTTGAATCATCCATTGTTCTAATAACCGCACAGATTCAAGAGCTAAATGTGGTGGAATACGACATGCATGTATTTCCCTGAATATTTGGCCCTCTTTACACTGCATTCTAGGTTTATTAAATGTAGGGAAGGGAAGAGAAAAGGCAAGATAACTGCAGCAAAATTTAGATCTTACTTTCAGATTAAAGTACGTCATAAATTAATGTTTTATAATAAAGATGTCTATGATTAAAATATGCAAGGTTTCAACTTATTTTTTCATATTCAGTTATTAAGACAATAACATTCTGACTGTTAATTGTTTCAAAATTATTTCACCAAAATCATTATGAATCTAACAGAAGTATCCGGTTTGTGCTGTTGGAGAACAATACATTGAAATGTGCATCCCCTTCTGAACAAATTATCCAATGATGGACAATAGGTGGTGGAAGCATATTGGGATGGTCATCACTTGCTATTAGATGAATAGGATATTCTGGGTCAAGTTAAAAAAAATCTGCCAAGCATTTTCAACTGCCACAAAATATTTTTAAAGATATTTTATTTTATAATATATTGTTTTCTTTTTCATAAAATCAAAATAATAGCTTTGCAACCAGATGCTAAGCTTAGCTGGTACAGCACTACTCCATACTTGGCTACTTTATGCTCTATCTATCTATCTATCTATCTATCTATCTATCTATCTAATGTGTTCGCTCTGTGTGTGTGTGTGCGCGCGCGTATGTGTGTAAATAAAACAATGTGGTCAAAATTAAGGACTTGCATTCCACCAATTTTTATAGTAGGAATTTATTTAATGACTTTTTCCCCCCAATGACTATCTTTAAAAATGGTTGTTTTTCCCCCCAAATCAATTATATTACGAATAGGTTCAGAGGTTGAGTTATAGTGGTTATGTAACTCAAATCATTCTTCTGAGAAAGGAGAGGAGGGTCCTGCCAATACCTGAGGGACTTCAAGCTTTGTCAAATCAGAAAAATGAATATATCAAGCAGCAGACCAGAGAGATATGAGCATGTTTGATGGCTTTGAAACAGAATGCGTTTAGCAGAGGTTGTAGTGACAGCATTGTTTTCTATGTGCAACATTCTGGGTGTAATCACTGATATCTAATAGCTAAACGGGAATTAGAGAATTTCTGCTTGATGCCCTGAAAATGCATTACCATAGTTTTGGGAAATACCCAGCCAGACAGGGAGGAGGACTTAAGTTGGAATTTAGCCTTGCATTCTTGCACAACTGCAAGAGATCCAGGATTGACACCTCAACCCACAAGCCCCATGGAACCTTATCCATCTGTTTCCAATGGAAGGCAAGTAACCTGGGGATATTCCTGCATTATAGGCTGAATACAACAAATAGCCTGAATTTTACATATATGGATATGATTGTTTGCATATAACACATGCAAACGGTATACAGACAAATTAACTGTCTGGGATAATGCATCTTCAAGTCTACCCAGTCTATTCAACATTTCATTGCAGATATAAAAAGTCACTTGTACATGAAAGCCAGTACAACCAAATAGATGAAAGTCAAGAGATGAGAGGTTTCATCTAATATAGTTGAACATGCTTTACCTTTTCCCTCATTCTCTTGTTTTTCTAGTTAGCCTCTTCTGACCCAAGGGACAACAACATTCTCAAATCTCAGAAGAAGTCATTCTCCACTCTGCTATTTGACCTCTCGTTAATTGGGAACAATGGAGGATGTACCCTCAGTCAAGAACTGCCACAGTCAAAGGGTGTCCTGTGCACTGAACTGTGGCCTTTCTCAAGCCAAATCCAATCATTTGTTAACGCCCAGGGTGACATATCAACACAGATGTCTTTGACACAGACCGGACATTCTTCTGGTCAATTCACATTCTTTCAGTCAAATCTGCTTTACTGAACTGTAGTGTCATTGTTGTGAGGCAATGCCAATGTTGGCTGCCTTTGGCTTGTTAGAAAAACCCTCTTCACGCATAGTAAAAACACATACAAGTGTAGTAAATGAAATAAATATAGCTCATCTTGTCTAGAATCCATCTCAAATATTTTTCTTCCTTAGTGAGTACAGCAACAACATTTTCCTTGTACTTTTAGCAGTACTTTGAATATTTAGCCTCACCACAATTTACATTGTGGTTATCATTACTCAGTGCCAATTACATTTAGGTTCCCAAAGTCCTTCTTTAGAGTGGTAACACAGGGTTTAGCTGATCTGCAGAAAGAGTTTTAGGAAACTCCCGTTGGTTGTGTATAAATGGATTTACTAATAATTTTACCACTACCAGTGGAAAATTGTAGAAGACACTTACTGTTGACCAATGTCAAGAGTAATAGTTACCCACAATCCATTAGACTAACATGGAAACTTTACAAATAATCTAGACCTTTATGCCTAACACACCAAAAGATTTTAAATTATCTAAACATGGAATTTTTACACTGTGTACCAGTTTACTACTTAATGTGCACTATTCAACCTTTACTAGAAACATGAATGGGATGGCTTTCCAAGCAGAAGTTGCTACTTTGATTCTAAACATGTTTACTTAGAAATAAAACCTACTGACAATTTATAAGCGAATGTGTTTAGAATCAGATTCAGAGTGTTCTGTCAATATTGAGAAAAACAGGCCTAAAACTGTTTCAGGTGAAACCCAATTCCATCTAATTCCAGCCCCTTTTAACTGGATTGGCCTCTTCACAGAACATACTACTCTCCAATCATTAATATCATGTAATTAGTCTATAAATTAAAAATTAAGTCATAGGAAATGGCTTTATGCCGAGTTAGAATATTTGGTCCTTCTACTGATATTTTTAGCATAAGATCCATGGTGGCACAGTGGTTAGAATGTAGTATTGCAGGCTACTTCTGCTGACTGTCAGCTGCCAACAGTTCAGCAGTTCGAATCTCACCGGTTCAAGGTTGATTCAACCTTCCATCCTTCTGAGGTGGGTAAAATGAAGACCCAGATTGTTGGGGGGCAATAGGATGACTCTGTAAATCACTTAGAGAGGGCTGTAAAGCACTGTGAAGAAGCATATAAGTCTAAGTGCTATTGCTATTGAATAATAGTAGCTCACCACAGTTTCAGACAAGAGAGACCTCAGTATTACCTGATAATGGCAAAGATTAAATCTTGGATAGTGTTTAGACTTCTGCATAAACTATGACACACAACATTTCTTAGTATAGCATCTTGTCAGGTATCCCCATATTTCCGAAATGGGAATTATACCATCAGATCAATACAGCAAGTTTAGGACAGATAAGGGCAAAGTATACACAAACATACTTTGGACAAGGAAGATTACATATATGCTTCCCAGTATTCTGTCTCCAATATAATCCATATTAGGCTATAAAAACCTGAATGCTGTTCTGAGTGAACAACATTTATCAGCTTATTTAGAAAACATGAAGCTAGAAGAACTGTTGATTTCACATCTTCCTTTCATTAATCAATGACCAAATCTTGAGATCGCCACTTTTTTTTTCCAGGTTCCTCTTGAATTTCATAAGCATTTCAATTTAATAAAAGAGCAAAAATGCTGTGCAGAATGTAGTAATTCTACTGCCACTATGAGTAACTGGCCTTTGAAAGAGAACAGGATCTTCACTCCTGGGTTTCCAAGAACAAATTAAATTGCTGAGTTTAATGGGCCTGTGTTCTAAAACTGACACCTTCCTCTATGATATTTTCCCTCCTCTTTCTCAGTCCAGTCTCAAAGAACATATTCTACACTACTTAAAATGGTAGTTCCTTCAGGAATTCCATCATTTTAAAGATATGATTCATAGCTTCTGTTTAGATGTTCTACTGCCCCACACAGTTAGGATTTGATAAAGTAAGGTTTATGGGTAAGTGTATTATTTCCTCCCCCTACTGTTGCCATTTTCACTGTGATCCTGGTCTCCCTCTGTGATTTATTTGCAGAAGTGCTCAGGAGGAATCTGTTAAGGTAGAAAGTTTTTAAATCACACTAACAGCCTGCATGAATGAGTTGGCTCACTCACTTAGGGAGCATTAACTGAACTAGGATAGTGGGAAATACCACATACATCTCAGTTTTCTTTCATATGATAAAAATCGCATGATGGATCAGATTTTCAAATATTCTTATGAAAATGAGATCTTTTAAACAGCTTTCCTTCTTGAATGACAACCCTAATATGATCAAAATGGCAAAGAGCAAATTATCAGCAGTTGGGAATACTCCAATATTTTAAAATTATTTTAAAACTTTGCAGGAGGGATGTTAATAGACTTTGACACACTCAATGATCACAGAAACTTCTTGTGGCTAGGAGCAGAATGGAAATCAATAAAGAGATGTAAAACAGATGTTTTGAAAGAAAATATGGCTTGGTGTCTAAATATGAGCTCTCTGTATTGCATAATCTCCATGTTTAAATACTCTTCATATCAGACACTGATGACCAAAATGAAATGGCTATAAACATCAGGTCCTGTTTGGTGAGCTTCCCTAAGTATCTACTTGTTAAATCTAGCCATGTAATATTTAAGAAGAGTGGCATAATCTATCTAGTCTCTATTTTAGGCTTAAAGGTCTAGGTAAAGGTTCCCCTCGCACATACAGTGGGGCAAAAAAGTATTTAGTCAGCCACCAATTGTGCAGGTTCTCCCACTTAAAAAGATGAGAGAGGCCTGTAATTGTCATCATAGGTACACTTCAACTATAAGAGACAAAATAAGAAAAAAACATCCAGAAAATCACATTGTCTGCCCCACTGTATGTGCTAGTTGTTCCCAACTCTAGGGGATGGTGCTCATCTCTGTTTCAAAGCTGAAGAGCCAGCATTGTTCGAAGACATCTATGTGGTCATGTGGATGGCATGACTAAATGCCAAAGGCGCACAGAGTGCTCTTACCTTCCCACCAAAGTGGTGCCTATTTTTCTACTTGCATTTTTACATGTTTTTGAACTTCTAGATTGGCAGAAGCTGGGACAAGTAATGGGAGCCCACTCTGTTACGCGGCACTAGGGATTCGAACCACTGAACTGCCAACCTTTCTGATCAACAAGTCTGAGCCACTGAGCCACTGAGCCACTGTGTTCCTATTTTAGTCTTAGATGCTTCTTCTTCTTCTTCTTCTTCTTATTATTATTATTATTATTATTATTATTATTATTATTATTATTATTATTATTATTATTATTTCTGCTTAAAATGTCTATCCCATCCCTGATTTAGCTCAGCACTCAGTACAATGTATCACAATATACAAAGAAATATAGTGCAGAATGGGGGAGGGGAGGGAAACAACAACACAGCAGAAAAATGCAAACTCACAAAGAGGATATGCTTTTAAAAATTCAGTCATTGCCCTCAAACATCTAATGAAACCAATGAGGCTTTGCTAAGTGCTTTACATTCTTCTAAGCTTATTAAAATTAGCTTTAAGAAAAGCATAAGTTAAGTTTATAAAACTTTTAAAGCTCCAAAACATTACGGATCAAATGAGATATCACATTGTTCACATTTCTCACTGCGGTGTGTTTTTTGTTTTGTTTTTGTTTAACTATTGGTGCTAGGCTGATGAAGCTGAATCAGAGAAGGACCCTATCATGGTAGAAGGAAGGAAGGAAGGAAGGAAGGAGGGAGGGAGGGAGGGAGGGAGGGAGGGAGGGAAGGCTGGAACTAAAACAATACATATTATTTAGTTTAGTGCATATTTAGGTTAAAATCAGTGTTATTCATTAAACAAAGTCCATTTTATGACTATACTGTAGTTACACACTTCTCTTTCTGTTGCATTAAAACATGACCATTGGTTGGCAATTTTTTTGGGTGGGGGAAGATTGATCTGATATACTTCAAAACATTCAGGAGGTACAATATTGGATCTCAATAATAATAATAATAATAATAATAATAATAATAATCTTTACTGTCATTGTAATAATATTGTAATAAAATTACAATGAAATTGGTTTGAGCGCCGTGCCAACACTTGCACCAGATGGGATACAGACAGCAGTGACAGTCACAACAGGAATCTCTCTAGGCAAACGAAAAGGCCGACAAATGACTGTTGAAACAAAATGGCTGACAAATGACAGTTGAAAAGGATCGACTGTACTCTGTCTCTTGTTATCCATCTCTTCAAATCTGCCCGGCATTCCAGGAGCTGGTGGAAGAGGAGCACGTCTCTTTTTCTTCTTTCTTTTACAGTAGGTTCAGAGCGAGTTTTGATGGAAAAGTCTGCTGTGACACCAGGAGCTCAAAGCCGCTGCGCCTAAGCACGCCGCCATCTTGGATCATCAACCAACATCAGTTGTGCACATTTGTAATGCTGCTTATATTTTGTACACAATTAAATCTAAGATCACATCCTGATACTGCTATTTCTAAATGTTTGGGTAATAGGGGCCCACAGAGATCTGCTTTTAGTCAGAGAAGCCAGTACTGGGCTCTTGAAAAAACACCTCAATAGATTGCATCATGAAGAAAGAGGTATATCCCTGTCCTTTCCTTTTCCCTTTGCATTTATTCAGTGGAATGGGAAGGACTAAGTCAACCTTTTTAGCAATGATAAGAAAACACATTAATTGCCATTCAACCCTTGTAGGGCAATAGCAATAGCAATAGCAGTTAGACATATAACATTTTACAGTGCTTTACATACCTCTGTAAGCCGTTTTCAGAGTCAGCATCTTGCCCCAACAATCTGGGCCCTCATTTTACCCACTTTGGAGGGATGGAAGGCTGAATCAACCTTGAGCCTGTTGAGATTTGAACTGCCAAATTGCAGGCAGCTGGCAGTCAGCAGAAGTAGCCTGCGGTACTGCACTCTAACCACTGCACCACCGTGGCTCATACACAACAAAGCATTTTAGAACCTAGTTAATGTGCAATATTAATCCACAGTTTTAACACACATTATTGAAAGAGCTATTGTGATCAGATATGCCCAACTATTGGCTTCACACATCAAGTTATGCCACACACACACACACACAAAACATATTATGACTTAGCACAATGTGAGAACCCAGCTAATAAGACTTACACAAGAGGAGCTTTTGGAGGACTAAGCCTTAATTGTCTCTGTTGCCACAACTTGTTTAGAATAAATTTGGATTTCATATTATAATTTGCAGCAACAAATTGATCAAGCTTCTGTCTTCCGTGGGAACTAAGCACAAGCTGTTAAAGTGAGGAAAATAGATTTTACTGCTGAGATTTGAATTTTAGGAGAGACAAGTGTGAGCAAACAAAGCTGTCTCCTCAAATACTGCAATAAGAAAGTGCCAGAATGTCTGGTGTTAAAATTAATATACTTAATGGAGAATTTTAATTCTTTCTTCATCACCTAGGCAAGATATATTACAGCTGATCCATATTATCTGATGTTCAGTTAGCTTTCTGCAAGAAGCTAGTTATGCAATTATTCAGACTAGAAGTTTTAAGTCAATGTGAGAAATCATATGACTGAGATCTTACTGTTTCCCTGGAATATGATGTTAGAAAAGGAATGAAAATCTTATTTTTCTTCTCTTCTAATACCACCAGTGGTTCTCACAGGCATAAAACATAAGAATCTTCTCTCCTGTATGCAAAATTTCATTTCTTTTTTTTAAAGTTTTTTATTTATTTATTTTATTCTATTACAAACATATCAATGCGTGAACAGGGTGGCACTTGTGTGTCATACAGTCTAATACAAATAAAACTAATAAAAATTAATCATAATTATTATATTCAGCCAACATATATTTCTAATAATAATACATAATTATATTAAGTTGCAGTCTGTTATTATTCAATTATTCCATGTTTTCTCTTGTTATTGCTATTATTTTATTATATAAAATATATACATTGATATTCCCCCTTTCTCTTATTTCTATCTCTTATTCTAACTTTTAATTAGATCATCCTTTATTAAAATACATTTTCTTTCTATCCTACCTAACTGCTAATCATGTCACCTACCTAAAAAATGAAAGAAAAGGGGGGAAAGAAAAAGAAAAAAGCATAGCAATTAAAAAATTGAAACAGGCAAGAGATGATGGATAGATGATTTCTTTTTATGGTTATTGCTCTGATTTGCAAATTTTCATTTCTGTTCAATCAAATCGGATTGTTTAGCTACCCATCAATTTCTGGCATGCAACAAAATATTTGAAAAAGGGCTACCACATAGACATTGGATTTTATATGAGTAAGCCCAAAGAATTGTAATCACAAACTGAACACAACTGTAAAATATAATAGGGCTATGAAAGATAGCCATTCTAGTCATATGCCGCCTTAATGAAATCATTTCTGTATCACCAATTACAAAATAATTTGTTTATTCCACAGCGTTCAGGTCTTACCGTGATTACTGTGCCTAATTCTGGGTGCCATACTTTAAGAAAATTCACAGAATTTATGTCCAGAAGGGTGAAACTGAGAGAAAGTCAGAAAATGAAGCTGTCAGGGATCCAAGTAACACCCCTTCAGAGCTGACAGAAGCATTGCAAGGAGAGACTGAAGAGTGGAATTACTTGAAGTCACATATAAGAAGGTCAACATGCAGCAATGGTCAGTATATACTGTATTGCTGCGTTGGGCCAACAATTTACTCTTTCCCTTAGAAAAATATAGGATATTTTCCCTGTTGTTTTTATAGGGAGCTTTTACTTTATTGCAAATACTGATTTCTCTTGCAGCATCTCATTTGACTTAGCTATTTTTATGTTGCATCAAAAAAGTCTGGGTTGATTATGTAATTTCTTTAAAGTGCTGAATTTCCTTCCATGACTTAGGAATTATAAATTGGGATATTTGACAGATATGACAAGCCTCTTGCATCAAATTCCAAATTTAAAAGGGCTATTAGTATGCTGTGTAATGCAATTTTCATATGATACAATTTTTTAAATATTTTAATGCAGTCTGTTATTATTTTATGGACAGTCTGCATGTGTACCACATGTTTAAAATCTGCAATTGTTTTTGAACTTCCTGGTTATTTTTTTTTCTAATCTTATGCAGAAGCATAAGGTGCATTTCCTAAAAGCTTTTTTCTCTTGTTTCCAATTTTGCATGGTTTTAGAAAATTCTTCTGTTTCAAGGCTGGAATAAAATGTTGATTAAAAACATTCCCATTGTTCTTTTAGTTCTTAAATGTCTAGTGAAAAACGATATGGTTCTACAAAAAACACCTTTAAATTGTATTTGTAATAATTAAGAATGCTTCATTTTGACAATGCACTATCATTCATCCAACCAAAACAGATTTGCGAACTGAAACATAGACTCAAATTTGAAGTCAATGAATTAAACTGTGACTACTAAATACTTTTGGGGTTCTTACAGACAGCGTTTGATTTTAAATAATATTTCTATATCTTTTCCCCTTAGAAAGAAATCATCAAAGTGGAATATATAATTTGTAACTTCACTTCCATTTATTGAGAATGCTAAGGGTAAGAGTTCAGGCTGTCTGAAACTGACAAGAGTTTTATCACCTAATCTGTATATAATAAATAATATATATTGATTATTGATTATCAGAATCTATATCAGAATTATTTTGAGGTAGCAAGGCTAACTTTTTTTGGTCTCCATTTACTGTCTTGCCTTTCACTTTCTTTAAACTGTATAAGGCTTACTTTTTCTTCTTTCTTGGGCGAATGGAATATTAGGCTTCTGGGCTGCTCCAACTGGAGTCCAGCTCAGCTCTCCGCATTCCACAAGTGTGACGGCAACATGAGGAAAAGTGCTTTGTGACATTACAATGCAATTTCTCACTCTTTTGAACTTACGTCAACTCATTGCAAGGGATAACATTCCCACCACAATATCATAATGTGCATTTCATCACTTGTACTGTCTTACATTTTCCACAGTCACTTTTTTCAGCCTTCTCAGTGAAGGTTCCACCTGATGAATCCAATTAAAGTCATTTTTCTAAATTATGCATTAGGAGAGTTTTAGATTTCTTAGCTTGTTGTGAAAAAAAGTTGTATTGGTTTTTACAAATTTTAAAATCAGGAAAAGGGTATAAGGTGTTAAAGAGATATTTTGAGGACATCTATGTCGGAGGTGTCGGCCCCCTCCGAGGCTTCATACAAAAAAAAAGGAAATACAATACATTTTTCATTTCCCTACAAAGTGGAAAGAGATACAAATATATCATTTTATATTCATGCAATCAATCATTTGTTTCTATAAACATCCAAATAAAGGTTATACTATATAGAAAAAAGTCATTTGTGAGATCTGAGTCTTTTAGCAATTGTGTCTTCCTCTCCCTGACCTCCAGTGGGCGGAGCTGTGGCCCCTCATTTTCATCCTCCAGGATTGGGGAATGTTTTTTAAGAAAGGCTTCCGCCTCTGCAATTGTTTTAATTCTTACTCTCCCCCCCTCCCAGAACACTAACATTCCCTCGGACATCAACCACTTGAACCAGACCCCCCTTTTATATAATCTTTTTGATAAGAAGGAATATAAGAATATTTCCTTCTTATTTCTCTAATCTTTTTCGGGATCTGTTTCAAAATGGCAATCTCAGTCTGTTGGTATATCAAGGGACCGTCTCTCTGTGCTCTCAGGATCCCATCCCTCGTTGACCTTCTTACAAATTTAATATGTATCTCTCTGGGTACTTCATTTATTCTGGCATATGCTGAGTTAATTCTATAAATCAGATTGATGTCCCCCCAAATATCTTCTTTGCTCCTTTTAGTATAATCTGCTAACATCGTACACATTAAATCTTTTAAATCTTCAGAGACAGTTTCAGAAACATTTTGAAACCTTAAAAAGTAAGACATCCTTTCAAAATCCATCCTAGACATATGAGATTCCTTAGCTTGGAATGTACGAATACTGAGATAACCTAGGCAATAATATTTCTTTTGCAAACTTGATCTGATGTGAATCAGATGTAAAGAAAAGGGAGTCTAATTTCAAGTTTGTATTCATCCATAAAAGAGAATTACTTCTTTTGATAGTGATACTGGATTTACTCCAAGCTGGAATATCTGATATAATAACATTTATATGTAATTGAGGCTGAGATATGAACAGACTAGGTATCTTTCTGAATTTATCTCAAACTTCCACTATTATACTAGCACAGGAACTAGTTGTTCTATTGACTAATTATATTTTGTAATATTATTTGGCAGACTAACTGTCTTATATAAAGCCATTCTTCCCACATCTTTTACAGCTTGCTAGAAATGGGTAACTTGCCAGTAATACACCAACCATAAATCCAAACAGGAACTTTATTTTTAGTTTTATTTTTTAATCTTTTAAGTCTTCTTTCTGCCTTGCTATTTCATGTATGCAAATTATGAGGAACTCATTTAGCCTTGATGTGTAAACTTCAATTTTACCAGGTGACAATCTAGAGCATTGAAGAATAAATTGTCCATAAAAATGTCTCTATACTTAGAATTTTCCTTTTTATAGGCCTGGCTTTATAAAAGTAATTGATGCTCCCCACATCCACTTATATACAACCACATACCAATATTGTCTTTGTTTTTTTAATTGCCTATTCATAAAAACAATGACACAGAGAACTGAAATTATGTTTGAAACAGTTAAGGTAAATCATGCCTCAAATTCATCTTTGAAAGAAAACAGATGCCTAGTATCCTGGAACATGGAGAGACAGTTACAATAACATGTGGCGGGTAGAAGATGAATTAACTCACTTTTCACTCTTGCTAATATCCTGTTCCAAATCCTACCTCCTGGAGCTGCTTTTGCAGCAAGCAGCTTCCTAGGGTCCAGATATTTGTATCTATGCCCAACACATGATATGGTCCTTATCTGGACATCTTATTGTTCATTCAGCAAGACTCTCCTTGATGCCAAAAGCAACAATGAAATAGTCCTCTTCCTAGCTTGCCACAGCAAACAATATGATTGATTACATTGTTACTGAATAATGACGTCTTTTTTAAAAGCCTTCTCTTAAAACTATTGGTCTTCATTATATAGCAGTGGGTTTCATTCCACAGTTGGCATGATCAGTGTTGTTTTATCATCTTTCCTTCTAATCTCCCACTGCCCTGGTCTGTTTTTAAGGGATTTGGAACTCAATCATAACAGTGAGTATTGTTGGAAGTCTGAAGGACTCTTCATCTCTGGAATGTTATTCTGGTTTTCATATTTCTGTATCAGAGCCTTACCGTTATCAGTTCAGTCTTGCATAATTGCCATTTCAATTAAATCCCCCAATAGTTTTGAATCCATGCATGGGAAACTTCTAACAACAGTACATTACACAAAGAAATGCTCCCTTTGTTTTTCTGTGACATATAAGTTTGTGCAATTTGTATCCTTGTATAACTTAAGAAGGAAGAACATGTAAGAATCAGACCTCATAAATACTTCTGGCCAGACCTGAATTAGCAATAGCAATAGCACTTAGACTTATATACAGCTTTACAGTTCTTTACAGTCCTCTCTAAGCAGTTTACAGAGTCAGCATATGCCCCCAACAATCTGGGTCTTTCATTTTACCCACCTCAGAAGGATGGAAGACTGAATCAACGTTGAGCCTGGTGATATTTGAACTGCCAAATTGCAGGCAACCGGCAGTCAGCAGAAGTAGCCTGCAGCACTGCACTTTAACTACTACACCACCGTGACTCATTGCCACTTTTATTTTTAGGGAAAGTACATAAAAACTTGGAAGAGTATTTTGTTGCAATCAGCTTTTTCTAAACAACCTTTTTTATGGTTATGTTAGAATTACAGCTCCCAAAATGCTACTCTGCACCAGGTTTGAGAAGACTCATTTGAAGCAACCAGACAGAAACTTTTCCATTTAAAATTTATTTGACCACTCAGCTGAGTGATTGGATAGTGTAACTATTCCAACTGTACATAAATGCTCCCAAGTATATAGGATCATTACTATATTTAACACTAAAGTACAACAGGCAGCAGGTTTACAATGAGTGTATTGGCCTCCACTGTGTTATGCTGATTCACAGGGAAACAGATATTTCTTCCCACTTCAAGCAAGGAGAAAGGAAGCAACAGAAGCCAGTAATCCAGGTTCTCATACAGTAGCCAGGAGAAAGTGGTAAAAGTCACGGTGCCCAACAGCCAGCCAGGGGTTGGAACACATCTGTAACAGTTAGGTGTCTGCAGAGTAGGGAGGCAAAAGTAGCATCACACCATTGCAACTGTAAGCTTCACTTTTTCCAATGTGCATTGTACTGTTGCACACAGTATGAAAGTCATGGAGGAAACAGCATGACATGCTGTCCTCATTGTGACAAAAGTATCAGACAATGCAAATCCCTTGGCATTATCTTCCAGCTCATCTTCCACTGAGGCATTACTGATTATTCATATAGTCAAATTTGCACAGAGATAAGAGAATGTCATGGATCGCAGTTGCAGTCTAATTTCTAGGATATATAAACTAGGATTCTAGTGTATATTTTCTCTCCAAATTCCAATTGGGCATTAGGATAGGACAGTGTTGGTGAATCTTTTTAGAACCGAATGCCAAAATGGGAGTACATGAGCGGGGGGGGGGGGGGAGCACCAGAAACCGGAAGAGCAGTTCCCTGATGTGCATGCACATGCTGGAAAGCTGAGCTTCTGGTTTCTGCTATGCGCATGTGCACGGTCACCTGATCTTCTGCTATGAAGACCAGCTGGCACATGCGCATGGCAGAAACCAGAAACTCAGCTTCTCAGCACACATATGCATGCCAGGGAGCTGCTCTTCCGGTTTCCAGCACTCCCATGCATGTGAAGACAAGCTGTCTGGCGCACATGTGCACGCTGGAACCCAGAAAAGCAAGAGGGAATGGCTGGTGTACCCAGAGAGATGGCTCTGCGTGCCACTTCTAGCACGTGTGCCATAGGTTCACCATCACTGGGATAGGAACTGAGTGTGGCAATGTATTCAACATTCCAGTGAAAAAAGACCCATAAAGATGTTGTTCACTGCTGGAATGAAACTATGCTGTCCAGGATAGCTTAGGGCAAAGATGCCTCTGCTGTGTGCAGTGGGTTTAAACTCTCCAGCCTGCTACAGCCCCAACCTCAACACGGGAGTTTGTGATTATTAGAAATATAGTTTGGCAGGTTTTCTTTTTTTATATAAGGCTACTAGCCATACCCGGCCACGCGTTGCTGTGGCCCAGTCTGGTTAAATGGCCAACCAATCTGTGTGTAGATCTACATCTGCACACACAAACACGTACACACAACCACCGTATAACCCCCAACCTACCTACCTACTGTATTTCTCCCTCTCCCTCTCTATCCCACCTACCTACCTACCTACCTACCTACCTACCTACCGTATTTCTCCTTGAATCTTATGGACAGAGTATTTTATGTCACAAAAGATGACATAATACTTGTGGCCCACTGCTCCCTCTGTAGCCATCTACCTGCCTTTATTACAATTTTTTACATTTGCGTTGCGTATACCTGGCACAGGTGTGACATCTACACAATCTATATATATATATCCATTGGTGCCGTACTCGAAAGGAACGTTGTGTGAAAATTTGGAAGCGATCGGTGCAGTACTTTTGGAGATTAGCGGTTTTGAACAAACTCTTGTTACATTTTTATTTATATCATTTATATTTATTTATTTATTTATTTATTTATTTATATAGATATGGCGCCAGAGAAAGGTGTAGAGTAGACCAACGCACCTAATAGTTAAAGCCGGGCTCAATGAAACAGAAGAAACGACGCAGTCTCTGACTACGTTCAAATTCTCACTGGGGAACTGTGGAGATGAAGGCACCTGACCGGAGAGCGGTGCGGCATCCCAGCCCGGCCCTTCGCGCTTGCCTTGCGGCCGCCCGACTAATCCGAGGCCTCAGGAGCCCGTCACGAGTCAGCGGCAAGGGCGGCTCCGCCTCCGCCACTCGGCGGCAGCGGCGCTATTCCAGAGCCCTTGCCAGCCAGACGCGCTTCGGCTGGGAGCTGCCGCTGTCCTCGCGTGAACCCGGCTCGTTGGCTGCCGCAGAGGGAGCCGGGGGCGCGCAAGGCTACGGGAGAGAGGGAGGGAGAGGAGAGGAGAGAGCGAATGAGCGAGGCAAAGAGGCAGCTTGGCAAACGCCCCCTCCCTCCTTGGAGGCATATAGAGGAAGGGATGCTTGCCTTGCCTTTCCAAACCTCCCCCCCCCCGTTTGAAGTGGGGAGGAGGAAGGGAGGGGAGGGAGGGAGGGAGCCCTAAATAATCATTCCGCAGGGAGAAAGACAGGCAGCCGGGAGAGGTAAGGAGAATCTGAGGAAAGCAAAGGAACTAAAGGGGAGGTAACAAACCCAGACAGAGCGGGGAGGGGAGGGGGGGCAGCCCTCGAAACGAGAGGCGTCGAGGAGGCGCTCTCAGGCGGCCCGAGCCCACGCAGCAAATTTTACTTAGGAGGCCTCAATCAGATGCATTTTCCCCAGTAAGTAAAGGCAAGAGGATTGCCACCTCGCTCTCTCGTGCGTTACGGGGAGGGTTAACACTGCAGAGGATCTGGCCATGGAGGGGGGGGGGCGCTTTCAAGCGAGCGGGAGCCGAAAGGTGAAAGGAGGAGAAAGAATGGAAGGGCTGGGGCTCTGTGGTGGAGAGTTTGGAGCCCCGGCCCCCTCCGCGGGACGCTTTCCGCCACTTTTCGATTAGGCTCCGGGCCAGACTCCTGCTGAAAGTGAATGGAAACCGGATTTAAAGAAGGAACACTTCCCCCTCTTCTCTTCTTCTCCCCCCTGGCCAGGAAAGCAAAGCCTGAGCCAGGCAAAGGAGCGCGCCGGGGTTTTTTGCTTCTCCTCCGGGTGGGGGGTGGGGAATGTGGAGACGGAGCGGGGGGGGGGTACGCTTTGTTCCCGGTGTAAACGAGTCTGTTTCGAGAAATGAGGGCCCTCTGGTCATCCTGCGTCAGTGGGGAGCAGCCCGCATTCCCTTGGCCGAAAGGTGTCATTATTACCTAATGATCTAAACAAGCTTATCCCCGATCAGCCATGAAGGGAGGGAGGACCGAAGCGGCTGGAGCGACGGAAGGGGCGGGGTGGCAGGCGTCAAAGCGAGCGGTGGCCTCGCCTGCCCTTTCCGCGGAAGTCGCTACTATTGCCTGTTCATGCCGAGGGGACTGCAAAGTTGGCTCTTTTAAGACTGGTGGACTTCAACTCCCAGAATTCCCCAGCCAGCCAAGTTGGCTGGGGAATTCTGTGAGTTGAAGTCCACCAGTCTTAAAAGAGCCAACTTTGCCTACGCCTCGCCAATGGTGCTCCGAGGGTAAGCCCCCCCCTCCCCCAACAGGTTTCTTGAGCAGCCCCGGCCTCCTTTTTTTCCCCCTCCCGTCGGGTAATTATGCCAAACTTGCCCTTTGTGCGTTTCCCTTTCGCGAGACTTTGGGTCCCTCCCTCCCTCTCTCTCCCCCTCCCTCCCTCTCCTGTCTCCGCTCATTTCGCGCGCTTCGACTTGCACCTGCTTAACTGCGAGTCATGGGAACAAGTCGGTTCCAAAATCCTCCCGACTGTGGCTCGATTTCCAGTCGTCTTCCGGCTTGTCTTTTGAGCGCTGGCGTGTTAAGCACCGTATAACCGGAGAAAGTGACGCAATCCCAGCAGTCATCTACACTCGGAGGACCAGATCAGGGATGCTGGATAAGGGAGAGTGGCAGTGGGGGCAATTTGGAACTGATGGATATTTCTAACCGTTTGTGCAGCCCTTTGGGTGGGAATAGTGCTTTCCCTTAATCTAACGTTTGATACCTGGGAAACACAGATAGATGAGATGATAAAGAGATCAAGCCTGTAGGAAGCAACCCTAGGGGTTAATTTTGCTCATAAGTAAATATCCTGGTTCCAAGATGAAGCAAGTAGCAAAGGGCCATTTTTTGGTGTAAGTGGCCGATTAAGTGGAGGCTAGACCCTAGTCTAGCCTGTGAATCTTGGATGCCTACAAGGAGTTTTTTTCCTTATATTTTTGCTGTCACTTAGTGGTTGACTGGATTCTTACAACCTAGATACAGTGGACCTGGTGCAGCAGTGATTTGAATTGTCAGGTGGTACAGTACTTGCTTGGCCAGTTTTCCCATCAATTAAAATTATTAATGTTAATATCTTCCTGTTGCTGCAAGAGCTTCAGTAGGCAAACAGGCTCAGTAGAGACAGTGAAGCAAAAAGATTTGAAATTACAGGGACATGGGAATGCCAACTCTTCCCCAAGAGAATCAAACTCAGCAGGAGCTTATGAGGAGGGATAAAGGTCTTTCTGTAACTGAAAAATTAAAGACATTTATTAGGCATAAAGAGAAAAGCCAGACAGGTCCTAGATCTTGATCATGTGGTCAAAGACGAATGGCACTCCTTAAAGCCCATGACTTTCAGTGATGGCTAGTGAAGCCTCGCTTAACAATTTTTAGCTGCAGCTTCAAAGTTATTAATTTATTGAAGAATGCATATATATATTGAAATAAGAGGTCCTTGATGTTCTCTGAGCTTGTTTTCTTGCAGACGTTTCATTACCCAATTTAAGTAACATCATCAGCCCTGATGTTACCTAGTTTGGATAATGAAATGTCTGCAAGAAAACAACCAGTCTCAGAGAGCACGACAACAACACCCCCCTTTACTCAAGAGTAGACAACTTTTTTCTGTAATCCAAACTTTCATCAGCAACCATCATTTACAGGACAGTTTGCATTAATATGCCTTGCTCTAATTTTGGCAGTACCATTAAGAGCTGAATATCCTCCCGACTGCTACAGAACCTTTGGCAGTAAAGAATGTTAGTGTGCATTCCGTATCCCATAAACATGGAACCTTATGCATAGGATTGCAACCACTGAATCCAGGGCATTGCATTTGGCAGTTGGGTTATAAATAGAATGCACGCATGTATGTATAGATAGACATACAATAACTTCAATAACCATCCAGCAGGGATCTATGATTCTAAATTGAATTATAGGAAGTATATCCCATCCCTGACCCTGCACATGTCTACTCAAAGCCCCACCGAGTGCAATGGGTCCCATTGCTAAGTAAACAGAATCAGAACACCCATAGACCCAGTTTATTAACCCGCCAACCATCCAATTTCAAGGATAGATTCTTATGGGTTTTTTAAATCTTTCCTTCAGTTTTCCTGAGACAGACTTCCCCGCCGCCACCGGCGCCCCCACCCACCCACCCATCCCCGCCACCGGCGCCCGTAGGTGAGGGAGAATTGCCCCCCCTTCTGTTGAGGCAATGCTTACTTGCAAGGAGTTAATCAACAATGAGCTTGAGAAATAATGCAGACTGTCAAGAGTCCTGGCTTGCTCCGCAGGGAGAGAAAAATTGACTCAGCGGCGTTGCAGCCTCGGACCGCCCCTGGTTGCGAAGCGGGAGAAAGGAGGCCGGGCGAGCGCATACGTAGCTCTGCCTGGGATTATAAGGACTTTATCCTCAGATGACTCGGTTGCCGCCTCCGCCTCCTTCCCGCCGCTCTTATGTCTCGCTCTTCTCCCGGGGCGCTCGCGAATAGGATTTTCAAACTCCAACTGAGCGATGTCTTGAACCGGCGTGTTTGGGGGAGATAAGAAGGGGGAATTTCCCCCCCTCCTGAATCGTCTCAAAAACGTCCTGCTCCCGTTTCCTTTCGGGGGTCCGCTCCCACCCTTCCCCAAAGCCCCCAGCCCCGACTGATGGAGAAGCCGGACTCCTCCACTTCTAACTCTCCGGGAGAGGAACCGGCAGCTCGGTTATGTTCAGAAGCGCGCGAAGGTTGTTCAAGTCGCTTCAGGACAGGCACTAGGCGCCCTTGATCCCCTGTCCGTTTCGGGACGAAATGCTGCGCAAAGTATTCATATATTCTGCTTCGGCGCTGCAAAAATCCAGGGTGGTTAAAAAAAACTTGCACGCTTAATAAAATCGGAGGGACGCATCCAGTGATGCTCCAGCCTCCCGACACTTCAAGCCGAGGAATTTGTAGAACCTGTTACTCTACCTGGGAGTGAGATTCATTGAAATCTATAGGGTTCACTTCGGGTAGATTCCGAGGGAGGATTATTTTTTTTACCCCACGGCCAAGAGTGCTCGATTCTTCAGGTGGGATTTTGTCTTGAGTGCCGTGTCCCTCACGCTTTTAGGCTCTTACTTGAGGCAGCTCAGCAAGCCCCATTAGGACCAACGGGCGCTATTTCT
This sequence comes from Rhabdophis nuchalis, assembly GCA_039707465.1. Classification (NCBI taxonomy): domain Eukaryota; kingdom Metazoa; phylum Chordata; class Lepidosauria; order Squamata; family Natricidae; genus Rhabdophis; species Rhabdophis nuchalis. The sequence goes on along the minus strand of CM077643.1, from coordinate 57,534,595 downwards.
GAGTAGACAAGTCTACTGCAGGGACAACGTGTTATTTAGGAACTAACAGGCGCGATCCTGTGTTGTTGCTCGTTCTCTTTCCCAGGTCAATCATACTTGGGCCTAAGTAGCTGCAGGTATATTCCCAGGAAGGGACATTTAGGATCGCAGCTTTATTTGGAGTTGGCAAACACCGATTTCTTCTGTTCCGTCCTGTTGCCACCAAAACCGCAGGGAGAGTCATTAGAAGTCGAATTCCTTTATACCCAGCCAAGTTTGTGGGCCTTTTTATAGCCGCTACTGTGCAGCTGGGTACTCACCACCCCGGTTCCTAACCATTTCCTTTAGTTCACGTTCCCCTTTTTCTAAGGATTCTGGAAGGGAGAGAGGAGGACTGGATGTCCTCTCGACATAGTACACACACACACACACACACACACCGCCGCGAGGAAAACAGATGCATCGCCCCCAAAACCTTTGGGGGGGGGTGTTTAGCATTAGAGTTAAGTTCGACTTTAGAGTAAGCTCCACTTCCTAAGGTCGCTTCTTGAAGGCTAGTCCATCGGCCAGAAGGATGGGAGTTAGTTGATTTAGCTTGATCCCTTCTCGGGGGGGGGGGGGAGAAGGGGGGCTTTTCCCGGCAAATTTCCCGAAAACTCGGGCCTCGGTGGGAAAACCGAGCGGCAGGTTTTGTGACAGTTGACGTGGGAAGAAGTAAGGAGTAACTGCTACCTGTACGCCACTGTATATCACTGTTGCTGCTTGCTGGCGAAATCAGTTTCTGCGAGCTTGAAAGCTAGGAATGAAGTATATCATATAGCAACCGGTTCAGGCTAACGCCGGTTTTTCACTCATGGGGACCATTCTGAAGAACTCTTCCTCAGCCCGAAATTTTTGTTTCGGAACTGAGAGGAGGAAGAGGAGAAAGAGAAATTTACAGAAGCGTCTCGATCTGCTCCGCTGTGTTATTTCTGCCTGGAGTCTCGCTGCGCCCTAGTTGGGAAATTCGCTGTCCAATCTGACGCAAACGCGTTCAATAAACAGGGCGTCGAATACCTCGCTTCAATTGCAAACAAGGGATCCAAGAAAATTGCGGGAAAGTCTGACTCGCCTCGCATTCACCTCGCAATTGAGGGACGAGCAAGATAGGGAGCGGTGGGAGGGCGGGGATATAAAAGACTACGACCCCTGAATAGGCTACCCCTACACACCTCGACAAGAACTACATTCAGGGAAACGCACCCCTGAGGGCAGAGGGTTGAGGCTGGCCCTCTCTGAGAGCCCCTGCTAAACCACCTGTTTTTCTTACCCTCGGTTTTTAGGCAAACCGCTATATTGGGGAGAAGGTTAGCTCCAAGCAAAAGTCTACAGCAGTGTTTCTCAACCCTGGCAAATTGAAGATGTCTGGACTTCAACTCCCAGAGCGCATCCCCCCCCCCTTTGAGTAAGCGCGCTGAAGAGTTTAACCGTAGGATGCTAAACCCTTTTGAAATGAATTAAGAGCGGGTCACACAATGCATCTGTTATGTGTTTCTTGTGCGAGTCGCCTGGATAATCTTCTAAAATCTGAAGTCAGGATGACTCACCACAGAATAAAAGTATTTTGCCTCTGCCCGGAGGTGACCACGGCGAGGCTATTTTCCCTTTCCCTTCTCTCACACCCCCCCCTCTTTCTCGACGGCTGCTGCACTCGGACATCTAATTAACCTCGGTGTGTGTGTGTGTGTGTGTGTGTGTGTGTGTGTGTGTGTGTGTGTGTGTGGTGCGGAATAACTGCGATTTAACGGTGTCCCCTAAGGAGGATGGGCGAGACGGGAGATGAGATTCTGGCACATGTTTTCCTCCAGATCTTTCCCCAACTCCTCCACTCTTTCTTTCTTTCTTTCTTTCTTTCTTTCTTTCTTCCTTCCTTCCTTCCTTCCTTCCTTCCTTCGGTCAATTTATTCCGTTACTAGCTTTTTCCCATGCCTTGATGCCTATTACGGGAGCTTTTCACCCATCCTGGCATTCAGTGCTTGAAAACGGAGTATGCGGGTCGGGTCAAAACCGAATCTATTCCGAATCTGTGTCGGTCATAACCACAATATACCTGGAGCAGTAATATCTTATGCTGGGGACACGATTGCTCGACGCTTTCCTCAAATATTGGCAAACAGGCCTTACCCTCTCCCCTCCAAAAAACAAAAAACAAAATCTTACAAATGTTAAAGTGTTAATAGGATCCGAAAGAAAGCAAAGAAAGCATCCAGCGAAAGGAAGGGAGTAGGCTAGATAAGGATGCCAGGGGACAAAACTACCAAGGACGATTCTTTTTTTCCCATGTAAACTACTCTGTTGAGATTTCCTCGTGGTCTCCCATCAGGCAAGACTAGACGCTAGCCAGGGCAGGTCCGCGGTTGGCCAAATATGTACCTCCTAGGAATGAAGAAAATCAAACTGATTCTTGCTCTGCTTCTATCTTCACGCTAAACGATTTGTATGGCAAAGTTTGGGAGAGAGGAAGTAAAACAACGGCTGGCTTTCTAAAATAAAAAGAGTTACCAAATGATAGGGATGAAAGTGTGACAAGGGGCCGGGAGCCTCATTCATTCGGTAGTCCTGCTAAAAAAAAAAAAAACCCAGACGGAATTACCATAAACCTTATTTCCTCCGTTGTGGTTCACACCCTCCTTTAAATTTTAAAATCGAAGCCAGCGCTGCCAGGTGAGATCATGGAAGGTCATATTTGGGGGTGAGGGGGTGTCGATGGAAGTGAAATTGCTTGTGTCTTTCCCCTACAATAGCCCGGAGGGAAAACTTATTCCATATCAGCGTTTACAACAACGCGCTCCTTTTTTGGTTTAAACAAAAAAAACAAGCACAACGAAATTAGATCTCAGGAAAATTGAATGGATTGAGAAAGGAAGCCGATCAAAGGGCCACGATCCCCACATGGCAGCGGGTGTGTCGCGTGAAGCCACCGCTTTCCCTATCACCTCAGGATGGAAAATACAGCCCAGAGACCGAATGAAACAGCCCGCCCAGCTAATTGGCAAAACAAAAAGGCCCGGGCGGGGGGGGGGGGGACATGACCGCAGCGCTGCATAATAATGTCCAGCTGGGGAATGAGCAGCAGCCCCAAAAGGAGCCCGTCCTGGTCGTAGCGCGTCGCTCTTTAACTTCTCCTCTACCCGCCCCGTCCAGTTATTTATAGAAAGATCAAAAAACAACGAAACGCGCCGCTTGACACGAGAACGTTCGAAATCAGAACGCAGAACGTCCGGTGACACTTTCCAATCGACGCAGAAGGCGACGCTTCGCCGACTAACTAAACAAACAGAGCAATGAGGGCGGGTCCTGTCACCCGCGAGGTTGATCCCGAAGGTTCGCGGAAACGTTTCCCGCCTTTTTTTTTTTAATCCTCTCAGGCGACACTTGGATGGTCCCTTCTGACTTTACAAAGGAAAGCCACTGCTTTTTTTGCCTTGGTTGGTTTTGTGTTGCTTTAGTAATTTCGCGTCTTATATTTGTGCTCCGCTTTTGTTTAGTTGGTTGGTTGGTTGGTTGGTTGGTTGGTTGGTTTTTTTTGCCTTTTGCATTTGACCCGAGGAGCCTTTCTTCACATGATATCATGCAAATAATAAGAATGGGAATCATAACAATAATCACCATCGCCGCTTTGGGAGGATTTTCATTTGCATATACCATATATATTTGTATATATAGTATTTTGTTTTAGATTATTTTATGGCTTCCCGAGGTTCCCCCCACCCCCACCCAATTCAACCATGTCTGATTCTTAGAGATTGACTGGACCAAGTCCCTTCAGTTTTCTTGACAAGGCTTCTTAAACATGGTTTACCATTGCCTCTTTCCTAGGGTTGAGACAAAGTGACTGGCCCAAGGTCCCCACACCCCACCCCATTTCATTACATTTATTCCAGCCTTAAGAGAAAGTTTCATTGCAAATGTTTGGATTTATTTAAAATAATAATGTTGCCATTTCCAGCTGGATGACTCCCAGCAAAATCATCTGGGCTATTTCAGAACAAGAGCCATACTGATTTGTTGCAGAATATAAAAAAAGAGTTTGGGGCACCTGTCACATGTTCTTCCTGGTGCCTCATAATCCAGTGAACTGAATCCAATATCATATTCCAATTTGTTAAAAAGAAACCCCAGATATTTCTATAAGACTTCTCTTCTATTCTGCTCTACTCTATTCTACTTATGAGACTTACTCAGAATCGATATTCAACATTCCTGTTGCAGTCTTTGAAAACTTGAGCCACAATAGTGATTTTTCTGCTGATTGGAGTTCAGCTTTGTTGCACCTGACAAATGTGGCATAGGTTGGGCAGAGTAAAAAGCCCCAAAATTATCTGTACAAGATTTTTTAAGGGTAATTCATCCTTGTTCTTTTCTTTCCCAAAATAGTTGCTTTAAAACTTCACATGGTTTAAAACAAAAATAGGAAGACTTTATTCTTAAAGGAATATATTTATTTTGCATTATAGAGCCATTTATATAACAGAAGCTATGGATGGCATATATACAGAGATGGGGGGGGGGGAAATCTAGGGAGGGGGGTTTCCAAAACTGAAAGGAGTACACAATCCATCCAGTTGAAACTTTAATCGTGATTGTTCCTCACTTTAATTCAGGAAAGAATGTATTTTGTATGTTAGGTAGCGTACTATAAAAAGTCAAGAGAGTAAATGACTAAATTTAGATTTGTCTCCTGTTCATAAAACCTATGGACATTTTACCTTAAACAAAAGTACATTTTTTCATTTGCTGTTGATTAATGTTTAATTGCCATTTGTCCATTTTAAAACTTATTAATAACAGATGTTCTGTAACAAATTACATTACTGTCACTTTCCTGCCATGATTACCATCATGCACATGAATACAAAGTATTTTAACTAAGTTTAACATGATTTCTTTCAGTTTTAAAGTTAGTTCACTTTCATTTTTCTATTTTGCATGCATGGATATTCACAAGAATTAATGTCTGCATCAAAAGACATTCAGACACCCTTAATTTAAACTTTACTTTTGTTCAAATTAAAATGCATGGTTGGTTTTCCCCTATTAAGGGCTAATATATGTATATATATTTGCTATACATACATGGTGTCCTCTAATTGCACACTTATGACAGTGTAAAAAAAACAACTTACCACTCAATTAGCACAATACTTTCTTAAGATCAATGGTGAATGCTCTAAATATCATAAAATCAAATCTTTCTATGGTCATAGACCAGAACAGCTCTTTACACAGTTAGGGGGGCTATGGGATGTCTGCCATAAATATTACACACTTTTGTCTCAGAATCTGGATAAAACCTGGGTTTGTGAAATGTTATAAGTCTTATCTCCACATAACTTCCATTTGCTTTTAATGGTATGGGATATACACTAGGATAGAATTACTTACGTTTGAGATTCCAATAGTGGAAGGATTTCCTCTCTGTTCATATAGTTACCTGAAACTTTAGTAGATATTTTCTTTTTAAAAATACTTGCTATCAGAACCACTTTAGAAAAGTTAGTCTGAAAGAAGTGATTAATATTATGAATAAAACTGAAGATGCTGCCCAGGAAATTACAAATATCTTTGGAGTCCTTTAAAACAGGAAACCATTCATAGGATGGTTATTAAAATGCTATTTTAAGCTCTTAGCTGTTTGTCAGAGCTAAAACATGTATTATTTTTCTTACGAATTTGATATGCAAATTAACTATCTCTTTCTGAATCAATGTAAAGCAAAGTCAATTGCATTCTTGTGTGAGTTATCCAAAGAACATCCCAAGACAAAAGCATGTTTTGCTTCCAAATGTAGAAAAGGCAGCTGCATTTGAGCCATAAAAACCTCAGTTTCTTTCAAGAAATTTCTTTCCTCTCAGACGTGAAATGGAAACTTGCTCACTTTTGTAGGCCCCATCACAGCTGTCTTGACAAATTTAAGAAAAAGAAAGTGGGAGGCTTCTTTAGACATTTTTTTGGAATGGGGAGAGGAATTGATGTATTTCAATGGAACAATTTTTCAGTGACATTTAAAATGGATGTTTAAATTACAACCCTCTTGACAGAATTAAAAATCAACACTCTTTTTCTAAAGAACAGTTTAGATTTTGGATTTATAGTTTTCTTCAATTGTTAAAAAATATATTTCTGAAGGATTTACTCTCCATAAATGAAAGGAAATGAGAAACAAAAAGTGTTTTTCCCTAGTTCATTTTGCCTTCCTCTTTACTGATCCTTCTGGAAGCTGGAGCAAACCTTTTCCCTGATAGGGACCCTCCTTTTGTTAGGAAAGATTCACTCACACAATTACTCTTTAAAAATGCCAAAGTACTTTGGAGGTTTGATTAAAACAGAATTCTCAGAAAGTGTAGAATTCTCATGAAATTCTATTAAAATCCAGAATATTGAAGGAAAATGAATTATCAAGAAAGCTTGACATTTAATATCATTCTGTGTTTTTACTTTGTGCTAACAGTTATTAACAGTTGTTCATCTCACAAGTATTGAGATACTGCTGGTCTCACCTAATATAAGATTCTGTATTCATTGAGCAACTATATACTTTATTTTCATGTAAATTAAAAATAATTGATGTGATGTTGACATAATGGAATACTGCCATGTTTTATGACATTGTTTAGCTTTTAATGGAGAATATTTATATTATTATTATTTGTTATTGAATTACTAACTGAATCAATATTCATGCATCCCATGCCAAATGTGACACCTTCGTGATTATTCCTTGCCAGTTTCACCTAAGTCATACTGGCAGAAATTAAGTACAGAAAATCAAAAGATTCTGCCAGCATAGTTTCCATTAATGAGGACAGCCAGAGATGTAATCAAAATCTCAGAATTTCAATGAAGATGCTGAAAAAAATATTTGGACTGCATAATAAAATAAAGCAAAAGCTGCAATGAAATTACAAGTGAATTGGAGTCATTAGTCAATGATGCTGTGAGTCCCACATTGGGGAAGCCTTCACTAGCTAATGCAAAGGTGGTAATCAAGAACATAGGAACCAGGCAGAGGCCTTAGTGCAGGGATATCAAACTGAAGGCCCACGGAGTGCTTAGATGTGGGGCTGGCCTGGAAACAGCAAAGGACTGGCCCCATGGTGCCTCTGCCAGTGAAAATGGAGCTCAGGAGGCTCCATTTTTGCTGGAAGAGGGCTGCGGAAGGTGGTCATGGCCAAAAACAGGGTGCAGAGGGGGCACAGCCCCCCCTGGTTCCATTTTCACTGGTGGAGGGCTAGCAAAACAAATTAAAAACAAAACAAAAGGAGAAATATTCCCCCTTTTGAATTTGAGGATGCAAGAAGGGACAGGAAAGGAGAAAGGAAAAAGGGAAATACAAAGAAAAAGGAAAGATGGGAAGAGAGCCAGGAATGAAAAAGGGAAGGAAAAAGATAGGAAAATGAAGAACAAAGGAAAAAGAAGAGAAGGAAGGAAGGAAATTATAATGAGAGTGAGGGAGGGTCTCGGGGAAATCCTGCCTTAGCACTTGGCTATCACAGGTGCCCCTTGACACAAATGATGTCAATCTGGCCACGCCACCCCCAGCCACACACACCAGCCCTCTGAGGTCAAACACAACCCTGATGTGGCCCTCAATGAAATTGAGTTTGACATCCCTGCCCAGTGGTGGGTTTCTGCAGGCTCGCACCTACTCGCAAGAGCCGGATGGTGAAAATTAGAGAACCGGTGAGAGGGGGTTCCACCGGCGGACCCAGAAGTAAGTCTGGCCTGCCACTGCCAGTAACCCAATAGGAAGGAAAGAAAGAAAGAAAGAAAGAAAGAAAGAAAGAAAGAAAGAAAGAAAGAAAGAAAGAAAGAAAGAAAGAAAGAAAGAAAGAAAGAATCATCACAATTGAGCCCAAAATTTTGGTTGCTAAGTAAGAACGTTGTTAAATGAGTTTCACCACATTTTACAAGTTGGCCACTCCCACCCTGTCACATGACTGCCAAGCCACGCCCACAAAATAGGCCACACCTAGAGAGTAGGTTCTAAACAAATTTGAAACCCACCACTGTCCCTGCCTCAGTGTATCTGGACATCATTTGTCTGAAATGGTATAGGGTCTTCTGCTCAGGGGTTTGATTAGAAGACCTCCAAGGTTTCTCCCAAGTCTGTTATTCTATATTCTATGTTCAATCTGTGTGCAGATATATATTCAATATATGCCTTGTGCATTCTTCTATTAGACACTGAATTAATACACAAATTAAAAGATATTAAAAAAGAACGGGCAATGGGAGAAAATACCATGCAAAGGAAAATGAGGAAATGAGGAAAATGCCATATAAAATCAAATGTTTTGAGTTTGATTTTGTATAAAAATAAAACAGATGTATAAAGCAAATATGATTGGTCATCCAATGCAAAGAAGGAATGGCACTGCTTGGGAGGAAATTTCACAACTAAAATGTTATTGAAATAATCCTATATTTGTCAGCTTAAAATTTTCATGTGATAGGAGATAAGAACATCAATTCCAATAATGGAAATTACAAATAGATTCATGTGAATGGAGGCGGCCCTTTAGAAAGCTTGGCATTAAATAGCTGAATTGTGTTTAGAAACATTTTTTTCCAAGTATTAACTGTTCCAGTTCCAATGTAAAATGGGCTACTAAACTAACAAAATCTGTAGTGTGGTTTACATACATTTTGCTTTTGTAGAAATTCAACCAATCCATAGTTTGGAAATGTTACATAATGTGAAATGGTGATACAACAGCCTTTCCCAATTAGATAATTCCTAATATTAAACAACAGTCTCAATATTAGGGGTTACAAGATTGAGGAAGGCTGTTCTTTTGTATCCTTAATAATATCCAACTCTGAGCTAGGAAAGTTATCTTCATAGTTGAGTTGTCATTATGTCCAGTTCACCACACAGATGCCAGAAATATCTCCCCATCAAAAATAAAAGTATGCTCTAGATTGTTCCAGGAAAACAAAAGTTAACATAGCATGCTATTTGTCACTTCTTAAATATGTGTCACACTCCTTAAATTCCTTTGAATCATTTTCTATAAACAATGTTTTGTGGGAGGTCTCCTCTAAAGACAAGGTTGAAATCTGTTTTATTTTGATATGGAAAAATAGATGTGTTTTAAAAGTATATTACATAATGTACTTGAGAAGGTAAAATGATATCTTTGACTAGATCAGCCTGTGGCTGGAAAGACAGTGCAAAATATTTTTTTAAGCCAAGTGGAGTCAGAAGAAATATTATTGAAGAGAAAGTTTATCCAGTTAAAATTATCAAGCAGATTTAGTGATGTTTCTCTACTCATAGTAGGAAAATTCGGTGTTCCGTATCAACATATATCCCATAGTATTCCACAGAATATTTTTGGGAAGCTGTCCATTCACATAAAACCATATGAGGTGATGATACAAACTATGAGAAAAAAATGTTTTTTTGTGTGTGGATTGGTTTCAATTGCCACACTGGGTTGCATTTTACAATAATATGCTATTTAATTCTATTGCTCTGCAATGTGAACCACTCAGAAGTCTTTTGGTTGGGGGAAGCTTATAAATAGCATATATAAATAAACAAAATCAAAAGAGTATGTGCTGCTTCTAAGTTACAAGCAAAGGTGCATGATTTAGCTATTCTGTCATCTCACATGAGCAATCTGAGTCTGATTTTTAGCAGAAGACAATCTGGGTTTTATTTCTTTCATCACAAGATATTATAGTAGGAAAGTTACATTTCTGTAGCCTGTTGTAATTAAAACTCGGAATCCGGTAGCTCCTTTTCAGAGTAACTTTTTTTTTAAAAATAAAAAGGCTTAAATTTCTTTGAAACTTATTATTTGAATAATGATGTTTTACCAAGGTAGAAAAAAATCTTCTTGTCTTCTTTTTATCTCAGAATAATCCTATGAATATGGTTAGGCTGAGAGGCAGTGCCTTTAACCTGAGTTGTCCATTCCAGTTTTACCACTCCAAATGAATTTTAGAATTCATTAAATTTTATTCCATTTCTCAAGAGTTCAAGATATCATTTGCTGTAGAATAACTGTCAGTTGACAACATATTGTATTCCAGTCCTGTGCTTTACTGACAGTTTATTACTGATGTCAAGGTTCAAAAAAGTTCAAAAAATACTATATGCTAGCCTGTCTCCCATTTTAATTTAATTTTATTGCACGTCTACTTTATTTAGCTCTAATCTTGCTAATTTTGTTTGTGTATGGGCAAAGTGTGCCTGGTCATGTTCTATTTATGAATATTGTTGGCTTAATAATATGTCCATTTTACCTAGATACATAATTGTGTGAAATTTATGTTAAAAAAAAATCACAGTGGGTTGAATGTTTGTTTAACAATATTTAACAGTGGTAACAACAGAAGGATTATTTTTCACATAAAAATTATAATGCTGAACTAAAGCAAACTGGGATGTTGGCAGCAGATTTGTAGACAGAACAGCAAACTCCATCCAAAGTAATCCCAGCTTTTGTAATTCCAGATAGGTATCCTTTCCATCAGGTGCCTATTCGATAAAAGCCAAAGTAGATCTTTTCTTACTTCTGTTATAAATTTGAAAACAATTGTTCTTTCTTTTCCTCTTTCTTTTCATAGTTCTTTCCTAAAACTGGTCAAAAATGTCACACTTTACGTTCAGTCCACTTAAGTGCAGCAACATGCAAATAGGTAATCATGAATATAACCACACAAGCAATGCTTTAATCTATCTCAGTGTTTCTTCATCCCAGACTCTTTATTATATGTGGACTTCAACTCCCAGGATTCTCCAGTCAACATGCACATCCTCCAGTCTGCACATCTTAAAGGCTCTAACACTGAGAAAAACTGATCTAACTGAATATCATCTCAGAGCCCCTGTTTTTCAGCAGTCATTTTTCCTAGTGTATTAAACTGACGTGGCTAACTTTACATATAAATAAAGGCAACCCAACATAATCTAGAGTATTTTGGACTATTTAATATGATAACTTTGTATGTGACATTTTAGCTAGCTGTTTTAGTTGATCTATATCTTCTAGCAATTTTTTCTAACACAGCTATATATACAGGTTTGTTTATTTATTAGATGTTTATCTCACCTTTATCAGTTTATAAATAACTCAAGATAGTGAATACACATAATGCTTCTTCCTTCTCCTCCCCCCCCCCCCAACAACAACCTGTGAGTTGGGTTGAGAGAGAGAGGGAGAGTGACTGGCCCAAAGTGATCCAGCCAGCTCTCATGCTTAAGGCAAGACTAGAAATCACAGTCTCTTGGTTTCCAGGCCAACCTCTTAACCACTATATCATACTAGTTCTGTTCATTTCTGAGGCTTACCTCCAATTCAGATATATGCAATGGGACTAAGACTCTCTAGTGTTCTGGGTGCAATCCTCATTACAGGACAGTGACAGTATATGATCTGAGTAAACAATAGCCACAGAGCAGTCAAAAGCATGAAATTAAAATCCTGCCTGTTTTTACATGCATTATGTATTATGATTAATCAGATATTCCTAGTAAACCTACACAGATAAGATTTTTTCATAAATTCATTGTCTGCTACCAGTTGTAAAAACATCTGGACTTCCAAAGCACTATACACATTTCAATGGCCACTGGAGTGAAAGGAAGCTATTTTTGAAATCCTAATAGGGATTACCGTAAATACAATTCAGACTGCATCTTCTGTGGCCCGTATTATAAGGCCCTTATTTTTTAATGCATAACCACAAAGTAAACCAGCTGGTTGAATTCATACAACACACTAAACCCTCTATCTAGTATTGGATGAGATCAAAGGCAAAAGTGGGTGGATGACCAACACAGAACACATGTTTCTTTTAGAGAGTATAAGATTGATTCACCTTCCGGATTGTCTATCTCTGGCAATCAGCCCTTGGAAAGTTATTCATGTGGGAACATGGCTCTCTTAATGACAAAAAGAACCCACATCCCTCCTTTACACATATGAGAAACTGAGTAACGAGGTAATGCTGGAATGTAATGTAACTCCTCAGTTTAAAGGCTACTGAGGCCATTTGGAGGCTTACCTTCCATGCAGCATACACACACACGCACACACGCACACACAACTTTATTCAGGGGTTTAGTTCATTGGGCCAACCTAGGCAGGGTGCATGGCATATTCATAATGACATAACTGAATCACTTAATGTCCCTCATAAGTAACATTTGAAGTGCATCCTGATGATGCACTTCAAGTACCAATATTTCATGAAATAATATATATTCTTACATGCAAATCAGACAACTTTTAAACTGTTGCTGAATTGGTATTTGGCAAAAGGTGAGTTAAAGTCATTAAAATTTTGTGTTCAGAAGAATAGATGCTAGCAATTTCCATTCATAACTTCAGTGCATACAAAAGAGAATGAATTGAACTGAGATCTTGGGTCACTCAATAATCTGTAGCCCCCTACTGGTCAATGTACTGTATGATGCACATAGGATGAGAGAATAAATTGTTTGGGGTGTTATGTCCTATTATTTTCATTTTATTTTATTCATATTTATATCCCGCCCTTCTCCACAGAGGACCCAGGGCGGCGCACAGGAATTTAAAAAATATACAAAAAACAATGCAATAAATAGAATTTAAAAATAAATTAAATTAAATTGTAATCCTATGCAAAATCAAATTAAAATCCCCAATTTAAAATTATCTAAATGGTCAACAACGGGAGGGTTAGGCTAGGCCGGTTTGTTGAAAAAGATGTGTCTTAAGACACTGGCGGAAGAGGCGGAGGTCCGTGATGATACGTAATTCAGGGGGCAGGTCGTTCCAAAGGGCAGGGCCCGCCACAGAGAAGGCTCTTCCCCTGGGTGTCACCAGACGGCATTGCCCGGCTGATGGCACCCTGAGAAGGCCAACTCTGTGGGAGCGGATCGGCCGAAGGGATGTATGGGGCAGGAGACGGTCTCGCATATAACTAGGCCCCGAGCCATGGAGCGCTTTAAAGATGGTTGTCAAAACCTTGAAGCGCACCCGAAAGACCACAGGAAGCCAGTGCAGCTCACGCAGGATCGGTGTTATATGGGAGCATCTCGGGGCTCCCGTAATCACCCACGCGGCTGCATTCTGGACTAACTGTAGCTTTCGAGTGCACCTCAAGGGAAGCCCCATGTAGAGATTATATACTTGGATTATTATTTTTTAAAGAAACCCTCATACATTCCCCATCTGGAAATATTCTCTCAGTAGAGAAAACTCCAATATTTGTTATGAAGCTGTAATTTTGTCTGTAATTTTCATAAAAGAAAGTTTCCCAGTTTATGGAGAAGCAGAAATTTATTACATACATCACTGGAGACAGAAATAGAGAAAGGGACAAAGATAGGAATAAGGATTGGGATAGGAAATTGAAGAAAACAATGAAATTCGGTTTTTATTTTGCCACTGTTTTTGAGTGTGTCAACTGGCCTAAATCAATTTACAAGCATGTGACTGTTTCTCTAGAAAAGATTACCCACTGCTGACATAAGTGTCAGGATCAAGAGAAGCTCTTGACAGCTATTCGCTACTATACAGTATGTTCCTCCAGTTTATCTTTATGGTTGCATAGAAGGTCAGTGCAGGCATTCACCCACATGTGAATAAGTTTAAGTCTGCAGGAAAGATACAAAGAAAGCTTGCCCCAGCATCAGCACATTCCTGGTTGGTTCAGGCATGAAGCCAAGACTGATCAAAAATTTTGCAATACTGGTGGATATCTGTAGCTCGGATCTAGGATGAGGGTGAAGGTTCGTTCTCTGAGATTCCAAACATTTAATTACCAGGCTAGGTAACATATTCAGCAGAGTTTAGGGAATGTCAGTATCAGTGTTCTTCTGTTCACAAGGGCTTCAGACTGTCACAAGACCTCACTTGAGACACACACACACCCTTATAAACAGAAAAACACTGACATTGATCAAAAGTCTTTAAGTGGGTTTGCCTAAAAATGATGACATATTAAATGCCTTATCTGTTTCTGAAGGCCTTGTAAGGGGAGGGTGATGTTAGCAGTCTTGAAGGATGACATCCTTCAAGACATCCTTCAAGACATTAGCAAAACATCCTTTCCCAATCAAGGTTCAGGGCCCGGCAAGGGATAGGAACCCATTTAGTTGCTCCTGGTTATGACTTGCTTCAATAATGCAATATTTCTATTACTATTAAGACCTCCCAAAAGTCACCCTTAGCTGAAATGCTAGCTGAGATTTCAAATGGAGCAGAGAATTTAGCAGTGTTAATTCATTCTCATAGCATCACATGTGTGTTATATATAAAGCTGTCATTGAAAGTTCAGTTCTTGGAAGAATTAGCCATTGGTTATCAGCATGTAATGCCAATGCAATGGGCCATGTATTGACTTATAACAGGTTTCTAGGTGGAACTCAAAGTATTGGTCTTAGCCTGTAATGCTTTATGGAACTCCAAGTACCTTCAGGTATCTTCTACAAACAGAAGTGATCAGCCCAACTTGTGTGTCCTAGGAAAACACACCTCTCTGTATTTAATTTATAGATGGTTTAATAAATACATAATGAAATCTGAACATGAGTAAACTAAATGTAAATAATAGAACTAAAAGGCAATTTTCATGGAAAAGACAGATTAGGAAAAAAAATAGATTTGGGAAACAAAAAATAAAAGAACAAAAAATAAAAGAACAAAAAATAAAATTAAACAATTATTGAGCTGACTTTCAGATTATACTTACTAAAATGCATGAGTCCAGTCGTATAGGTGTTCCCACTTGCCTTCACAGAGGAACATTCCCCCTCCCTCAATTTCCTCCTCTGTCTATTCAATTCCTATTCAAATCTTATGCCAGTAAATACAGAAAGCTAGAGATACTGATTGTGAGCATCTTCCAGAAATTGTAGATGGACAGAATTAACTCAAGAAACAAAAACTGCCATTTATATCTATAATAGGACAACTATTATATCAGATGTATAATTATTATGAATATTTTGATATTGTCACCAAAAATTTTCCAAGAAAACCTAGCTAAATATTCCAGAAAAGAAGCATCATAGTAGAGTATGATCATAGTAGAGTAAACCAATTTTTGTTATTGCTGCTATTTTTCTTCCTTTTGTGATTCATGCTCCTGCTGAGAGCATCAGATGAGATCAGCTCAGATTTCTCTAAGCTAAATATCTGATCAGTGGCTGGTTTTGGCAATACAGACAAATAGACATAAAATAAATATAAGCAATGATGTTACCATTAAACAGAAAGCCAGAAAATTATTGAATTCATCTTGGAAGCAAAGTACTTCTGTGTTTCATTTTGAAATAGGGAGTTTTAATATAAGAGTTTTATCCATAATTATTTCTTTAACAAATTCTATTTTCTCTCCTATTTAGTACTATGAAATCTACTTAATACCTTTCCCTACATTTCTTGGATCCTGAAACATTCCAATGTTTCAAATTCAAACTTTCAATTTTCCTATCAGCATGGCAGTCCTAAAATATTAGATAGCAGGTATCTGGGTGAATTGGGCTTGCACTTATTTAGTGAAAATATAAGTAAGCAAGAAGAATCAGATTATATGCATATCTATTGTATCCAACAAACTCACAAATTATCACATAAGTGTCTGAACAATGTGGTACCTTCCCCCTGAGTTGGTTCCAGATTTGAGGGGACTTTGATTGAAGAATGCTTAGTGGAGGCATGCCTACTGTTAAGCCCTATATAAGAGATTGAAGTTGTAATCTCACAACCATAGTAGACAACCGCATAAAATACCCATTTATAATTGTCAAGATCTTCCTGATAAAGCATTGCTCCATAGCATGCTGAGACATTTAAAGAACATCTAGATCTGGTCATTCAGCATAGCTTGCAATTAAAGATCTAAAAATAAATTGAAGGGAAGAACAAGGGAGTGTCACTGTGGGTAATAGTAGAATGCTGGTATCTAAGTCATTGTTTAATATATTGACTCCAGCTTTGGCTTCTTCCCACAACATGCTTCCCAATTTGGGAGAGTGGCACTGATAAAGATATTTTATTTTACACAAGGCCAACAGTTCTCTGGTGTCATCTGATTTCCCAAGCAAGGAGGAAATTCAGCTGTAATGCAATAACCCCAGCTTGAACTTCCTGACATTCCCACTTCTCTCAGTCAGCTAGCCTGATGAGGCAATGCAAAAAGAACACTAATTGGCCCTATAGTGTCTTTGGTTATATTCCACAGTGTCTGTATAGTTATGGAAATTTCTTAACTATAAACATTTTTCAAGACAAACACCTTTAGTCTGTTTATACTTTTCTCCTATAAAGTGTTGACTTTTGTCATGGGATTGTGGCCTTTGTTAATGGATGTTTTTGCCACATGATCCAGAGTTTCACCGATGCATTTAGCAGTGCTAATAAAATAAAATAATCTAAGACTGATGTCAAGGCTTAATCTATAATATACTTTCTTTCAGAATTTATTTATTTTTTAAAAAATCTAGATCCAAACATAGATCAATTTTGTACAATTTACAAACCCCAAATTGGGGCATTTTCATGGATTACACAACCTAGTTAAATTAAATCTAATATTTTTGATGCACTTTTAGAGTAGAAGGATGTGGTTCTTCATTCAGGATTTGCACCAGTCATCCATCCCATATTTTATCAAACTAATAATGTTTTGGCCAGCGATATCTTGAGTAAGCTCAATAAAACAATATCCAGACAGAAGCTAGAAAGTATAGTTTTCTAATTTGAAAGTATTCCTTGATATTAAACTCTTTCTGGATTTTCAGATGGCCACAGTGATTCAAAAATTAACTCTGATATTTTATTTTATTGCCAGTATGCTAAATGGAGTAATAAAATACTTGTGTTTGTTTGTTTTTCAAATATTGACACCTTGTAAAATCCTGAAGTAGCAGATAAGATGGAGAAAGCTTACAATCTATTGCATTAAATCAAGCAGGGCACGACCTGCCAAGAGCAGTTTCAGAACTGCCAGTTCTTTAAAAACTTTTTTTTAATGATACAGTTCCACAATTTATTCATGGCAGTAAGAGCTTCTCAACCTCACCTGGTGCTGCCCTAGGCAAATAGACAAACAGTCCAGTTCCCTGGACAATCATGAGTAATCGTTTAAAAAAAACATCATTGTAACGTTGACTGCCACCATCACTCCAACCCCCAGCATTAAAAAAAAAGATTTCTTGGTGGTAAAAATAAGCTGAAGTAAGGATAGGAAAGTAAATTGAAATCTGTTGTTATATCTCTGAGAAATTTGCCATGCTTTGCACTGGCGAGGTTGGCACAGATGTTTAAAGATAAGTCAGCTAAATGTTGAAAGTGCCATCGGATACCTGGGTATTCTCATATGTGGTAGACATGTGTATAAGCAAAAAATATTGGACAAAAATACATACATGGCTGGAAAAGATGATAAAGTGGCACATTGATTTAAAGCCAGAAATATTTCTGTTGGGGATCTTACCTGAAACTTACAGTAAAGAGAACACATATTTAATTATTTGTGTATTAACCGCAGCTAAAATTGTATTTGCACAAAATTGGAAAAGTGAAGAGATCCCTACTGATGAGAAGGTGATTAGGAAAATATTAGAATGTAAAAAAATGAACAGATTAATGCTGGCAATTAAGGAGAAAAAATAAACTGAATATTATATGATATGGGAATAATTTTATCAAAGGTTAGCGAATAAAAATGGAAGTTGGAAATAAAAGGAGATTAAAGAAGAGTATAAAATATGTTAAAGATAGACATGTAAACAATATCATAATTGTTAGTATTATGATAATGAGGATTATTACGTTTAGTATTATTATATTATTATTATTAGATACATTAAGAGGGAAAAATGAACAGGTTTACTATGCTCAATTGTTTAATATACTATAAGTGTAAGATTAGAGAATTAATATCAATGTAGTGAATGATGTGGTAAATTCTGGTGGCTATTGCACAGAGATATTTGTATCCACTGTTTAAGAAAAGATGGAATGTTCATATTTTAAAACATAAAAATAAAAACTTGTTATAATTAGAAATTTGCAGTCTACAAGAATAGGAACAACACTAGTGTTTTTCTCTCATTAATTAAATGGCTGGAAAAGTTGCATGAGGAAAAAATAGAAGTGGACTTTGGCTTGGGAAAGACTCTTGAGCAGGGGTCCCCAAACTTGGCAACTTTAAGACTTGTGGACTTTTTGGCTTTCTGGGCCAGCTGCCATGGCCAGCTTCAATTGGAAGAGCTAGAAGATACTGTTCTTGAGCTTGGATATGGTATTCAACTTACCAGCATCCTGAGCATATGTTCAGAAACATCTTGTTTTTATTCATAGCATAATCTCTCTACCCAAACAATCTTTTGATTTCAGGTTGTGGATGTTATTTTAAAAAAACAACCATAGATTTTGCCGCTACATTAGTCTTTTTCTCCTCTATCTGAGGCACTGTGCATCATGTAAGTCTAAAGTGAAGAGACAACTTTGAAAGTCCATTGGAGTAGAACTGAAATTACATGCTTTCTCAGCAGTATGAGAGAAGTTGGAGCAGGAAAGAATGGGAAGCATGAGGATGGAAACAGCCAGGTGAGCTGCAATCATAAGAGCAACCAGGAGGATCGGGAGTCTCAGAAAACCAATTTTGCCCTTCCTTACCTGCTCCCCCACCACCATTAAGGGATGCAGTGTGGCAGAGCTGGATTCCTGTAATTTTCAAGGGTGGGGGTATAGCAGTGCTTTTTACATTCTTAGATATTGATTAGCAGCTTGAAATAACATGACAGATTAAGGCTAATATAGGCAAACCATGGAGAAATTTCAGTAAACTCTTTTCAGTTTGCAATGCAAATTACAACATTCAGTCGCTCCTGAAAATTCAGAGGAGTTTGCAGAGTCTATCAAACAGAAGATATATTTACTTTACTACTAAAATAACTGGAGAAACCGTTATAATCTTTTTTCTAAGGTTGGGAAGATTAGTTAAATCTTAGAATTGATTTAAAAATAATGTGTGAATTATCACAGTCAATAAGAGACCTGTTTTTACATACCAGGTACAGAAATATTTTCTTTTATAAATAGCCAAAATCAGCTTTGGGCTAGGTTGCACACATATTCACGGAACCTAGTGAATTCGCAGAGGTTAAAAGAAAGCAGTTATTGATTCAAAACTGAACTCTTTGTTATGTTTCATATTTGTATCTATTTATAAAATAAAAGGCAGATGAGGGTTTTGTTCATTTCTGCCAGCACTGCATTGACACGGGGTAAAAGAGGGAGGCAAGGAGAACATGATCATCTTGCAAGATTTGATTATAGCCTAATGCTAGTCCTCCTGCAGAGTTAATTTTGGGGCCTGATCTACCTTGTGCAGATGACACCATGGCATTTTGCAACTTAGTTATTTGTAAATCTACCTGTTGAAGTGGCAACAAATCTGTAGCAAGGTGCTCTCTAAACAATGGAACCACTGGAAGCTCTTAACTAACAAAAGCGAGATATTCAGGCTCTCCTGAAAGAGAATATGAAACTTGCAAGATTGATGCCACCCTTCCTCCATCTCACCACAGGTCCTCAATTAGTACAAATTGATGCTATTATCATACTCTAATCCAACTTGAAACACAACAGTAATGGATCCAGATAATATATCTTCTTTGGGATTCTTAGGACCCGAAGCCAAATCACCTTTTCAACCATCTTCCCTAAATAGGAACAGATGGAGACTAAGTGGAAATTGTTCAAAAACATTAGGTCTAGCCACAGCATCTTGAGGAGGAGACACTACAGTTTCCATTAAGACTGAGGAGACAACCCCTTTCTTAGAGAAGATGTCTCTGCATGGATCCAGTAAAAGGAAATTTCTTGACCAACCACGAGAGATTTGATACCGACAAAAAGTTGGGTGGACCCACAGACCAGAGGAGCATGTCTACTTCCTTAAGAGACAGCTATAAACTTGTTCCAGATAACCCTACAAGACTCTGCACATGGCACTTCCTGGAGCTCCCCAGTTATAGTCCTACTTCAAGCAAATCTGAGTATCCTATCTGCCAGATAGGATGTGCGCTTTAGCAATGGAGGTAAGTCCTACATCCAGTCACTCCTGCAGCTATTTGTGGCATTTATTCAAAGCATCAGTAGTAGTATCTTCTAGCTCTTCCAGGTGAAACTGGCCCTGGTAGCTGTCCCAAAAAGCCAAGAAACAGAGTTACTTGATCATAGCCACAGACTGATTGGAATGTCCTTCAAAATCAGATCACATGGCAACTATACTAAGATAAAAATCAGATCTAGAGTGCATTATGTCTTCAAACATCAATAATGTGGGACAGGTCAAGGTTGTCATGGTAACCCAGTTATAACAAATGATTTGGCTATACAAAAAAACCCTTTCATCATTACTATTCCAATTTATATAAAAGATCTGACATCTCTTTGGAAGAAATAGAATGTTATCTCCAAAAGTAGAATTTACCATGACTTACAGACAGACACATTAAAAAAACTTTATGAATAGACCTATCATGATGATGGAAATCTCAGAAGTTATAAAAGGATTTTATAAGGATTTATTCTAAATGTTTTGAAAAGGAATAATCACACCTTCTGAATACAATAAATTATATTTTACAAAGAAATGGGATGCCAGAATCAAGGGAACAAGGCAACATCACCCAAAGAGGAACAAGACCAAAACTTAACAAAAAACTATACTCTAATATAATTATTAAACAGTAACTATGGTATAAGATTTTTTTTTTTCACTCTATCACTCCCATTCGATTATAGTCTCACAAAAAACAGAAAACATTTTAAAGCAAGTACATCCTCAGACGACAGAAGTCTCTCTTTGGCTGTAGATAATAGTCTTCTACAAGTGGTTAGTCATGTGGATTGGCAGCTCTATTGTTCATAAATGGTGCACTTCAGCCTTGAACAGATCATATTTTCTCATCCACTAGATACTCCACTCACCAGCTAACCACTAAAGCTTTCACTTCACAATTTGTACAAGAGAAGCAGCCATCTGGGGACTATGTGGATATATATTCTTTTTTTCTCCTTTGTTCTGGAAGAATTTTCAGCATCCCACTGATGTTTTCTGTGGTCACTAAGGACTGAGGTGTCATCTTGCTGAAGAGAGGCTCCGCTCAGATGTCTGGGCATATTTTAGAGAGGAGAAGACATAGCTTGTCTTGCCAATACAAAAATGTGATACACTTATTCATAGTTCTTTTGTAGACGTAATGACTGAATAACCATAAGTGAAATACATTCTGTTCATTTAGTTAGTGTAATTTGTTTGAATGGACAAGAATAGACTGAAACGGGGGGGGGGGGGAGTTATTTCCCGCATTGTTTGATTGATTGATTTAATGTTTCATATTTCTAAATCACCCATCTCCATCAAAGAGGATCTCTGGTTGATATATAATATAAAGTAGCCAATAAATAAAATAATGTATAAAATTAACATAATTAAATTGGTATTAGAACTGCTAGATAGATGTACTGTAAGCATATGTGTTCATATGTTAGGTCATCTCTTCATCTATGTAATATAATTTATTTTAGAAGATTTAGTACTGGAAGCCCAGGCTGAAGAAAAGATAGACATCATGTTTAGGGCTGTTGCTTTTTATTGACTTTGCTCCTGTGATATTAAGAGCGAAATACACCGTCAGAAAACTGTAGTTACAAATGATCTTTCCTATTGTTTCTCATAGATTTTCCCATCTCTCAACTTCACTGAATGGCTCTCTATTCTGAGAAAGAAAGATAGACAAAACAGACAGACCAAAAGAGAAAGACTTCCCCTAATTAATTTTTCCACAGTAAGAATAATTTTATACACATCTCAACATTTTTTCAAAGCAAAAATTCCAGTTGTTGAACATCTACTTTCTATGGAATCATTTCAGTGCCTTGATCAGTTTGATTGCCCCTGAGTATCCCTTTCTATATTTCTATACAATTCTTTTTGAAATGCAGCAAATAAAATTATATATTCTACAGTGTGGTCAGACCAATGACTAAGTGGATAGGTGCACATTTTGAAAGCCTTCTGCCAACAGAATATCGCATCTTTCCATGATTCATTAAAGGAGCCCAGTCTCTTCTTGGCTCCTATATTTGTCTGAAGAAAGTGCCATTGGTTTAAAAGTCACTAAGATTAGCAAGTAGATTCTTTAACACAGCGATGTATTCTTTCCAGATAATGAAGAAACCTGAAAAAAATGAGGGTCTCCTTTAAATGAATCATGTAAAGGTACTGTGTTCTCGCTTAATCGTTTTTGAAGAATGCTTGCCCCTTATAAAAGTATTATAATATTGTTTCTTTCATGTATTTTTACTCTTTTTTAATAACTCCTAATGTGGAATTTTGTTTTTCTCCTTAGCAGCAGACATTGGGTCAATAAGTCACATAACTGAGTGATTCATCCTATAATGGGCCATATGGGCCTAAGAACTATCTTGCCAGATCAGACCAATTCAGTCTCTAACAATGGTCAGGAAGATTGTTCTGGAAATAATATCCAGGCCACAAACCGAGATATTTCATTTAATATTCCAGCTATATATAATAAATTTGCCTGCAAGAATCTGCTAAAATGATTAGGCTTATGAATTTGCTAAGGGGGAAACCTGAATACTCAACTGGATGATCTCTTTCAAAGTGTCTGAGTCTTGTCCTAAATAGATTGCTGTAGAAGTATTTAACGAAGTAGAGGAAATTCAGAAATTTCTTTTCTTACCTGATTTCTGTCTGTTTGATTGGCCAAAAGATATAGAAATGATTTCTGCTTTTTCATAAAAGGAAAATTTGGGGAGGAGACCCAGATTTATTTTATTATTTTATTTATTACAACTATTTTTATGCCTACATAGCGTACGTGTAAAATATTACCTATATAACAAACACACATAATTTCTTTTGTATTTTTTAAGTTTGATGACTTCTTATGTGCTTCCTGTCCCTTCCCTGAGATCTTTTACAGTATAAGCCAGATAGAATAGGTATCCAGTCCAGAAGTGACCTTCTCACCAAAAACTGTCCTCTTCTTCAATAGTAACAGGTTTAAGCTCCTCCTCAGTTATGTTTTAAAGCATTATCTGGGTTATCTCCTCAAGATCTGCCCAGCTGACTTCCAATTCAAAATGCCTCCAATTGACTTTATTAAGTTAATATTTCATAGAGGTTCTCTAAACAATTTTTCAGGCCATTGTATCCTTAAAAAGGCTTAGGTTAATATGAAAAGGGCTGCAAGACAGCACTCCACAATGCAATAAAGTTGAAGAAATAACTATACTTCACTGCCCTGAAGCTTTGACACATAGTCATGTCTAGTCAAATTCTCTTTTTATCTTCTATCAACTTCATTTTGGATATCCTTCAGGCACTTCATCTGCTGAAGATTCTCCATAAATCAATGAAATCTATTTCCTTCATAGATCAAATGAACAACCTGTGAATAGAATACAAAGAGAGAACATTTAGAGGCAATCCTACCAAGAGCTCCCCTGTTGGAGAAGTTGATAAAACTCTCAAGGGAATTGTCTTGAGGCTGCTGGGAAATTCCCCAAGTGTCATCTAGAACCCAAATTTGTTTGTTTGTTTGTTTGTCAAACATGTACGAGATAGTAGGTATAAGTATGAACATGGACTTGAACAAAGGAAATGGATACAAGTAAATGGGGACAGTAGGACAGGGATGGTAGGCATGCTGGTGAGCTTATGCATGCCCCCTTTATGGACCTCTGAGGAATGGGGTGAAGTCCACGATAGTCAGTTTAAGGTTGAAGTTGTGAGGGTTTGAGGATGTAACAACGGAGTTGGGTAGAGCATTCCAGACGTTGATCACTCTCTTGCTGAAGTTGTATTTTCTGCAATCGAATTTGGAGTGGTTTACCTTGAGTTTGTATTGATTGTTTGCCCGTGTATTATTGTGGTTGAAGCTGAAGTTGTCATTGACAGGTAGAACGTTGTAGCAGACAATTTTGTGTGCTATGCTTAGGTCCAACCACAGGTGGCAGAGTTCCAGATTGTCCAAGCCCAAAATTTTGAGCCTGGTGGCATAAGGGATTCTATTGTGAGCAGAGGAGTAGAGTACCCTTCTCGTGAAATACCTCTGGACCCATCCATACAACCATAGAGTATGTATAGATTATGTATAGAGTATGTATAATCTACAGTGTGCCTAAAATGGATTGCTTAAATTGGCTCCACCTCCCTGTGGAGGATTCTGGTGCTAGTTAACCCCAAAGTCACCAGAAAGTGGTCTGTAATGTACATGTCCCTTTAACATCATATCAACTGTTCCAAATAATAAATGCAGCAAATATGAATACATGATAGATGATTCAGGGAAGAGAAATGGAGACAGTTAGTGATTTGGTAAGTACTGTTTTATAAGAAAAAGATAAAAGTAAGGCTGGAAAAGATTAAAATGAAATCTTGGATTCTATGACACAGAATGATTGGCTTCTCCGGTACCTACTACTCTACAAGACAAAGTTGAATCAAGTCAAATTGAATTAAGTAGCCAATATCAAAATAGCAATACAATCTCATTAAACAAAGAGAGGAAAAGGGAGAAAGGAAAATAATGAATCACAAACCATTAGAGTAGAGATAAATCAGCCAGCAGATATTGCCAAAGTTAAAGCCAAAGCCATTTTAAGTATCATTGAATCCTCCCTCCAAGATCATAAGTAGTAATGTGTTTAGCTTGGCTAATGTGCTCTTCTGCAAAAGATGGAAAGGAAATTATATATGTAATTCAGTAAGAACAATCTACTACTGAGACCATCATTATAATAATGAAGTGCTTCATTTTTGCCTTTCTCCAAATCCAGGTTAAGAATCTGTCTAGGATGGCCTTCTCAAACTCTGACATTGTCAAAATTTGAGCTCATAGGACATACTACTGCAAGCCCAAAGTTATGCTTTTCTCCCATGAGAAGTAAACTAATCATGCAGGATTAAGTGAGACAAAGAACAATCTGAGGAAATTAATCTTAGCCAATGTTATTTGGCAGATTCTTTCATATAGGCCTTTATGAAGTAAGAGAGAGTTCCAATCAGAGAGCAAACATTGCTTGTAAGAACTTCCAAGTTGCTTCCAATGTTTTTTGTCCTTAAGAGCACAAACCTGACTTCCATAAAGAGAAAACTCACCACAATGGCCCTGAAGAATTGCATTGCAGCATGGAGAAAAGTGTTGCCCCTGTGGCTAGGAGACAGGAGGAAAGTTCATAGAGTTGGGCAAGCCAGAAAATACTAGATAGTTAATGTGCAAACCAAGAAGTAAATGACCCTGAGTCCAAAGAGACTCTTGAGCTCATACTTTGGAAGAATTAACTGGGTTTTGTTTTTTTTTAGAAATATGAAGTCCACATTTCTCATCTGACACAATAATCCCCTGCAGAAAAAAGGAAATACCGTAGTTTCATTTCCCTCAATTTGTCAGTAATTCTTTTAAAATAAATTAAAAACAGCCTCACCTCCCTAAAAGGCCAGGCCTTTGATTCTCAGTTGCCAGCAATTTATTCTATTATTTTCATAGGCCACCCAGGCACACAAGCACCACAACACATGTAGCAACGGATTAAGGCTCATTGGTGCCCTAAGCACTGACAAATCTTGGTGTCTCCCTCCTTTGTACATGCTGTCCAAATGAAGCCAAGCTTCATTTGCCTCTTTTTCTTTCTCAACTTTGTTGTGCCCCCTTTGTGCCTGGCGCCCTAAGCACGTGCTTAGTCTGCTTAATGGTTAATACACCACTGAACACAGGTATTCAAAGGAGAGAAAGGAAAGGCAAATACCAAAACATGCATTAGGGTAATGCAAATGGACAGAGCTTAGCATGGTGGTATTTCCAGATCTTTTACACAAACACCAAGGCTGCAGAGCATCATACAATACCCCAGTTTTGCATATTTATGGTGCACTCTTATATAGAATAGGGATCTGGAGGCTTCTTATACAAGTATCTTAAAATAAAGAGAGAACATGCTAGGCTAGTTTCTAAGAACTGATAAATGGTAGGTAATTGAAAGTTCGGATTTATCCAAAATGGGTAGCTCTACAATTCAATCTTTAAAATTCAGACACAACTGCAGTGAATTAACACATGCTTTGTCCTTTCTAAGCTTCCATCACTTCCAGTTTTTCATTCTCCACATCTGAATAACTTTAATGAGGTCCAATTAATATCTTTACCGTCTGAAGTCTAAATTGTGGCAATTTAGCATTTTTGCTTCCTAGCATTTTTGGTTCTTTCTGGTCAGTTTTGAAAATGGTTACATTCTTCTGACTGAGAAAATAATGACCAAAAGACTCCCACTGGCTCTTGCTGAAGCAGGATGGCATTGTGTGAGCGTGTATGTTTGCTACTGAATGTCTGATTTAGTTCCTTGAACTCTCACATTAGGGAAAAAAGAGTGGGAAACCGGATAAAAGTCTGATGCTTCCCGTAATCATTAACAGTTCTGAGACATTCAATGGAATGTGTCTGGTTATTTTAGTATAAATGGAGCTGATGAACTAATGACTTATCCAAGTGTTGCTAACAGAACATGATGCTAGATGGGAATGATGTGATGTCATATCTTGGGAGGCAGCCAAAGAGCTTCTAACCAAAGAGCTTTCTTGCCAGTCAGAAGTAATTCTACAATTATAACAAAAGGATGTTCAAAAAATGAAAAAAAAACCAATTGGTTTTTATGCAAACCAAAGGTTGTTCTCTGAACATATTTTAACTAATGGGATTCAGTCTTGGAACACATGAAATTAGTTCATTATGCAAGTATAAAGTATACTGCAGTTTGAAGATGGCTTAATAGTGATTCTCTTATGCCATGGGAAAATGTCAGTACAAAATTCTCCAAACTGCAGTTAGTTAATGATGGGCAAATGATTCTTCTCACTTCAGTTTGAAATTGACTCAGTATTTCTGCTTACTCTGTTTTCTGAAAGTTCTCTTCCAGTTAGTAATATTAGGCTATGCCTGCTAATAACATCATATACATGAATATTTATGTTATGCTGCAAAGCCAAAGTCTCTAGTATTGGCCAGAACTTAAAGAATCATCTCCTTTTTTGCAAAACAAACAAGGAATAAAGACATCTAAGTGCAGAAGGATAATCAGAGGTTTGGAAAGAAGAACAGAGAGTTGGAACCCAATTAAGATATATTGGACAATTGCTCTACAATTTTCCTTCAATTGTTGTTTGGTCAAGTTTTCTGTTTTTTAATCTTTGCTCTAGCTTTTGAATCTCTCTCCTGTCTTCATGAAAAACTGCAAAGCTAGTATAATTTCAAGGATTTATATGAGATTTTAATAATGGCACAACTACCATCTCTCACAAAAGTGCTCTATAATTTTTTGTAGATATTTAACTCTCAGATATATTCCACTGAAAAGATCTCAGACACCAGAGCTGGGAAAGACCTGTGCCCAAATTTATTGTTAGGTCTTCTTTACTTCCTCTTTTACTACTGGTATCAAGGAAGGTATAACGTTTTGGTTCTTTTATTTATTTATTTTATTCATTTATTTAGTTTGTCAAACATGTACAAAATAACAGGTATAAGTATAAACATGCATATGAACACAGGAAATGAGTATGAATAAATGGGGACAGTAGGACAGGGATGGTAGGCAAGCTGGTGTGCTTATGTACGCCCCCTTACAGACCTATTAGGAATGGGATGAGGTCCATGGTAGACAGTTTAAGGTTAAAGTTATGGGGGTTTGAGGCTGTAACAACAGAGTCAGGTAGTGCATTCCAGGGATTGACCACTCTGTTGCTGAAGTCATATTTTCTGCAGTCAAGTTTGGAACAGTTTACTTTGAGTTTGTACCTATTGTTTGCCCATGTATTACTGCAGTTGAAGCTGAAGTAGTTGATGACAGGTAGGACATTGTAGCAGACAATTTTGTGCACTATGCTTAGGTCAGACTGTAGGCAGCATCGTTCTAGGTTGTTCAAGCCCAAAATTTCAGGCCTGGTGCCATAAGGTATTCTATTGTGAGCAGAGGAGTGAAATACTCTTCTCATGAAATACCGCTGGACTCGCTCAATTGTATTAATGTTCTTACTCTTGCTCTTCTGGCAGCCTCAGCTGATGAACAAATTGATGCTGCTGCAATGTGTGTTTGAAGTTGTGTCTCCATCTTCTTCTTGGTGTGTCTCCTGTTCTTTGACCTCAGTTCAAGTTTATATGTCTAAAATATCTCTAAAGTACTAGAGAAACTGAGTTTGCCTGGAAGAAGGGAAGCAACTATTTGGACTGGAGACATAAGAGGCATATCAGTAGAGCCTCTTGCCATAAGAATGACATTAGGTTGTGTGACAAGCATTTTTCCAGATTCAGTGTCTGTTGTCACTTGAAAACTGTGGCTTAACTACCTTGAACGTGTCAGATGCAATACGCATTGTAAGGATGTAGGGAATGAGCATACATAGATTTATATCAGAAATGGATAATCTTTTGGGAGTCAAAGGCTGCCTTTGGTAGCTTTGGAATGAGCAAGGAACAATTGATATGTGATGATACAGACCAGGAAGAGGTCAGCTTCATTTGTAAAACAACGCTAAGCCATTTTTATCTTTATATTGCAATTTCAAGAGTGTTCTTTATACAAATGGCAAAAAATTCAATCATATGGGTTCTTGGGGAGGAGGAGAAGGTTGTTTTATGGAATTCATGTAGTCTTGGAGCTCATGATTTATATACTAGTCAGCCATCAATTTGGCTGAAGGTGTCTAGGTGATGAAAAGTTGTCTTTAAAATGTTATATGATGCTTTTACTCTACAACTAAGGTATACACTGAAAGGTAAATCCCAGCATGTAGTAATCTATTTCTTAGCATGACCATCTTTACTTTTTTGTTCATCAAGGACACATTATGGTGGACTAAGGTCCTCTTATGGTATGAGCAAAAAAGATCAGGCTTTAAAAAGATAAAATGTGTAGCCAAAACTTCCCTGTGCAATTTTTCTTAAGAACCTTAGAAAAGTATGATTAGCTTTAATTTCAGTATGACATTTTTGCTGTTAAGGACAAGTTCAGGGTACCTTAATAGAGCAGGATTCTGTGAATCACCTAGGCAACAGCTTTAGGCTTTTAGGCTTCCTTTGTGTACGCAGCATTGAGTTGGTTTCTGTTGACTGACTTCAGAATGTGTCACCTTTTCATATACTATTAATTTGAGATCTGGAAGACAGTTAAAGCACATTAAAAGAAAACAATACCAAAACAGAGCATAAGATTGTTCAGGAGATACCTATTACACAGCTCCCAAAATCACTGAGACCAGCCAAGGCATGGCCATTTATGGGTTTTCTTGATAATAAATAATAAAGCTCTCAAATGGGAATGTGTAAAGGCACCTCACAGAACCTAATACTTTCTAATCAACATACAATAAATTGGAGTCTAACACGTTTGTAGATCGCTAGTTTGGGATAGGGCATATCCATATACCTTAGTAGGTAGCACACAGAGGTCTTACAAAGAGTTGGAAATTTCTGGATCCTTTTAGAAGGAATAAGATCCACTTCTATTTGCAGAAGGTCCATGTAGGGTGTGCAACTAATGCAACATAACTAAAGTCATTGTAGTAGTAGAAGTATTGCTTCAGATTTTTGTATTTAATTTTTCCATTGCAATCTCCCCAACTCTGCTTCTGAAGATTAGAGGAGCCATGAGAAAAGCACTAGTCTGGTCAAAGGGGAGTTAAACCAGGAGGGGCAGAAATCAGGTGGAAGGATCTTATATTAAAGGATTCTCAAGAGTAGCCAGTGAGTATTGCAGGTGACTACAATTGGCAGAGGTAGAAAAGTCCTACATCATAGTACTTTCCTTTAGTCTGGAGAGCAAGTAGTATTTAAAGGAGCTTTTATTCTTACCACTTTAGGATAAGAAAATGGTTCTATGGTTCTGAAAATGAGCCACTCACATTTTGTTCAACATAAAGAATTTGCAAGTTAGATAATACTGTGTGCATGTTGATTGTCATGCCGTCAAAAGTTCCTATATTTTAAAAAACATTACATACATCCAATATTTAAAGATAAGCATTTATTTTAAAAGAATACTGCAATAATGTTCATATTTATTTTGCATATTTGTTTTTGTGTCTGAGGAAGATCCTACTTCAGATTATAAGAAGTGATGTTTTCAGAAGGCCAAGCTAAACATTCAGTTTTGTTTTCTTCTGCTGACTTGTTATTGTGGTGGTGGTGGTAGTGGTAGTGGTAGTTCTTCTTTTTCTGATAGATAACTGGATGCTCTGGATTAATCATTATCTCCAAGACCCACATATTATAGACTAGTGAGGATTAAATAAGAGAAACTCCTGTATTTCCTTAGAGTCCTGCAGAAAAATCAGGTGGAACAACGGCTGATGACCTCTTTCTATTGGTCCATCATAGAAAGTGTCCTCATATATTGTATCACAATGTGGTATGCTGGTTTAACAGTTGCGGAGAGGAAGGCACTACAGAGAGTGATCAATTCGGCACAAGAAACCATCGGTTGCTCTCTGACATCACTGGATAACACCGCCAGATCTCGCTGCTTTAGCAGAGCAAGGAAGATTCTCAAAGATGATTCACACCCTGGTTGGTATCTCTTTGCCCTTCTACCATCAGGCAGAAGATATCAAAGTATAGCCAGCTGAACGAACAGGTTTAAAGATAGCTTCTATCCTTGGGCTGTGAGACTTTTAAATTCAACCGCAATCACTCCTTGCACATGCTAGTTTTTTCTTTTTTCTTTTCTCTCTTTTTTGTTTCTGTTATAATTTTGCACCAGTGAAGTTAAAACCAATTTGATTGTAATTTTTACAATGACAATAAAGATGATGATGATGATGATGATGATGATGATGATGATGATGATGATGATGATGATGATGATGATGATGATTATTATTATTATTATTATTATTATTATTATTATTATTATTATTATTATTATACGATCTTGAACCCATTAAGAGGGTTACCAACAACTCATAATAAATATGTTCTCTTACACTGGGCCTACAATACGTGTCCTCTAAAAAAGTTTATTTGGCCTTGCTTCAAATTAAATAATTCATTTTTATGTTGAATTTCTTTTGGAATTAATGTCTTACTGCATTTCCAGTGCTTGCAGTAATAATAATAAGATTCCGTAGAGAGCAGAGGGGGGTTTCAGCCAGCGTTACTGGCGGTTTGTTCATGCATGCACATATGCAGTTCAATGGGAATTGTTCTGCGCATGTGCAGAACTAAAAAAAAGATGGCGATGGTGGCAACCGGGGAACCAGTTCAGGGGGTTCTGCTGGTTCTGCGACCAAGGCTGGCCAACCACTACCTGTTCAGCCGAACCGGGCCAAACCAGTAGGAACCCACCTCTGGTAGAAAATAAGGAAGAAGACCTTGTCAGAGATATGTATTATCCATTACTAGAGCAACAAGGGATAAAAAAAAAAATTCTTTGTCAACTTAACTGAGTTTGCATACAATATCTCCATCAAGTTCATCTTCATTGCTCTATACAAATACAAAGGTCTCAGATCATGTTCTTCTTACCATATAAATCATTAGCTATGTCTAGTCTAGAAACTGGGAAGCTTGAACCACATAGTGCCATGATGGCAAACCTATGGCACGTGTGCCACAGGTGGCACACGGAGCCATTTGTCAGGGCACGGGAGGCTTACCCTGTTAGCTGGCCAGACTTCGGCCTTCTTTTGAGGCCATTTTTCACCTCGGAGGCTTCAGAAGCTTCAGGGCCCTCCAGGAGGTTTCCCTGAAGGCTCCAGAGGGCTAAAACCCGGCCCTAGGAGCAACCTGGAAGTCCGTTCCTGAACTTCCAGTTTGCCCCTAGAGCCGGTTTTTCACGCTCTGGAGGTTTCAGGGAAGCTCCTGAAACCTCCAAGGGGTGGGGGTGGGGTGGGGGAGACTGTTTTCGCCCTCCCTAGGTTCCTATAAAGCCTCTGGAGCCTGGGGAGGGAGAAGAAAGCATGTCAAAAATGGTCATGCATGCATGCACCCTGTGGTCATGTGCATAGCATTATGGGTGTGGCACATTTGCACACGATCCCCCCTATGCTCCTCCCACTTTTGGCATGCAAGCCAAAAAAGGTTCGCCATCACTGACATAGTGGGTATCAATGCTTCATGGCCCAGTACATTCCTTCATCAATCCATATCACAAATCAAGCTTGTTCCATCCATTAAAGAATGTTTTAGAAAACAGACTGGTTTGTGGCCATGGTGACTGAGAATTCTTGGATTCTTAAATGTAGTAGGTTGTATAGAAAGTTAATCCCAGAATTAAAGGACTAACCTAAAAAATCACCTTCTTTTGCCTAGAAAGTAATTGTTGGGATGAATCATTTGTGAGTCAAAAATATTTGTCTGAAGAATGCTTATTGTACTTCCCATAACTCAAAACTGCTTTAAGATCTACATAACAAGCTGATGATTACATCAAATTTTTGGAAGATTTAGGAAGGGAGGGAGAGTTCTGCTTATCAATGATTCATGGATTGCAAATCACACATGTTGATATATTAGCTTCATAGTGATAAGGTTTAACATCATCACTAATCAGATCATGTATTCTTGGTAGCAGATATTTAATTCAATACTGTTATACTGAGATGTCTATATGCTCCCTAAGCATTCATCAGACAAATAGTTTTGTCTCACAAATGATTCATCCCAATAATCACTTTCTAGACAAAAGAAAGTAATTTTTTAGATTTGTCCTTTCATTCTGGGAATAGATCATGCCTTTAGTTTGTTTAAACTTCATTTTCTCATTTTTTTTGAACCTACTAAACTCTTGTTCAAGTGCAGCTCTTACAAATACACCCAATTCTTGGGTGTTGCCATTGGGGTAAGGGGGAGGGGGGATACATTCCACAATGCCTGGAATGTATCTGAATGTAGGATGCCTAAGGTTGGAGTCCTTAGGCATCCATCATGATAGCCATTGATACCCTTGTTCTCCATGAACTCATCTAATCCTTTCTTAAAGGTGTCAATGCTGACAGCTGTCACCACTTCTTCTGGCAGGGAGTTCCATAGACCAGTGATCCTCTGAGTGAAAAAGTACTTCCTCTTATTTGTTTGAGGTCTAGCTTCCAAAAGTTTCATGCAGTGCCCCCTAGTTCTAGTGTTGTGCGATAGGGAAAACAGTTTTTCCTTTTCTACTTTGTCCACACCGTGCATGATTTTATAGACTTCAATCAGGTCACCTCTCAGGCGCCGTCGTTCTAGAGTGAAGAGGCCCAGCCGTTGCAGCCTCAGATGGTAAGGAAGGTGTTCCAGTCCCCTAATCATTCTGGTTGCCCTCCTCTGCACCTTTTCCATTTCCATAATATCCTTCTGAAGGTATGGTGACCAGAACTGTACACAATACTCCAGCATAATTGAATTAATTGAACTGGTATTTCTGTTTTGCTTTATGCAAAGCAAATCCCCATTGGCATTCTTCATTTTGATGTTCTCCAGAGGCAGTTTCAAGTCCCCTCCCTCAAATTTCAGTCAGGATTAAAAAAAATAAATCATATTTTTAAACTGAATGTCTGGTTTTTTAATTATATTTTCCTTTTTATTCCATTTTCTATTTATGTGATTGCAAGAGTCAAAAATAACCTAATAGCACATAATCGTTTTCCTTTGATATTTGATACTGAATTGTGTTTTTTTTCATTATTCCTGCTAAAACAACTTCATATCTCTCTATTAGTCATATAAGTGAAATTTGGAGGTCAAATAAGATAAACACAATAAATAAATACAAATTTCAGATTTTGCTGCATGGCAACATGACTTATAGCACAGGGGTCTCCAACCTTTGCAACTTTAAGTCTGAAGGACTTCATCTTCCAGAATTCTCCAGCCAGCAAAGCTGGCTGGAGAAGTCTGGGAGCAGAAATCCTTCAGACGTAAAGTTGCAAAGGTTGGAAACCCCTGTTATAGCAAGCATAGTTATTTAACATTGAAGGTTCAAACATGACTTCAGAAAATTTTCAGTCATGTAATGAATTGTATGACATTATGATATTATGCTGAGCCAACAGGGATGGAGGGACTTTCAGAGGGGCAAGTTCCCTGGGACAAGGATGAAGGCACTGGAAGAGAGTTTATGGCAGGGATGTCCAAACTTGGGAACTTTAAGACTTGTGGACTTCAACTCCCAGAAGTCCCCAGCCAGCATAGCTTGGTTTATGGGGATTCTTTTTTCCTTCATGGTGGATTGGTAGTTGGGATGTTGTTGTGGGAGAGGTAGGGCTGGGACTGGGTTATGACAGAGGGAAGGCCTCAGGTCTGTTTCTCAAAGGAACAGCCAGCTTCTGATGACATTAATTCCATGATTCTTGCTTCTCTTTAAGAATCTTCCTGCCCAATATTACTTTTTAAAAAGTGATAGAGATGTTTTATACAGGGAGGAATAATGAAAATTTAACAAGAAAAACAGACACAGCCGAGGATGGAAAATTCATAGTTTAAATTCTAGGCTGGTAATTCTGAACTATTGCTGGTTATATGCAGAAATGATCTAAATCTTCACGGATGTAAAACATCACTTTCCAAGTCTTCAAACTATTTCATTCTTCATCTTTAAATGTAAATGATTGAAGGAAAGCACTCCTACAATCAGTTCTCAAATTCTAAAAATCTGGAGCAAACAGCTCAAAGGGTTGCAAAGGAAGGAACTACTAGAGAAAAGAAGGTGGATTTACTAGCTCAGAGTTTTTATTTTACTTTAGAGAAGACATTATATTTGAAAATACACCTTGCAATTTAGGAATGTGTTGAAAATACATCTGACAACCTAGGATCTCTGAGGGAAATGGGCTAAAAGAGGTAGGTAGGTAGGTAGGTAGGTAGGTAGGTAGGTAGGTAGGTAGGTAGGTAGATAGATAGATAGATAGATAGATAGATAGATAGATAGATAGATAGATAGATAGATGATAGATAGATAGATAGATAGATAGATAGATAGATAGATAGATAGAGCAGTGTTATTGATAGATATTATGTGATAATAAGTTGATAAGGCATTTTCAGATATTTTTAACCAAAGGATAAAGCACAGAGGAGATAGTAAAAATAGGACACAATGTGCAGGAAGATCATATATCTTAATCATCTCTCTGCAGATGAAAATGTATTTTTTCATACAGTACCTTATCAAGTTTGTTATGTATAAAACAAACCAGCTACTCAAGCTACTCAAGCAGATGCTGAATCAGCAGGAGTCTCCAGTGGTAATTTCATGTTCACATTTTCCTAAGTTGGAAACCTATTAAAAAGGATGCTTATTTGTTCCCTTGTTAGTCTGAGTAGCTGTCTCACCCAGAAATCTTCCAAAACATCACAAATATTGGGGGAAATGCTTAGGTGAGCGAGCAGATAAAACAACTAATCAGATCATATGCTCCAGCAGACATAGGATAGCCAGCACAGACACACATTGCTTGATTCTGACACACTGGTGTTGGCACTGTTGTTTGAGCATGCACCAAACAAGTGTAGCAATTAATCAGGAAAGACAAGGTTATACATAGGAATGTATAAAATGTTTCAGGCTCAGAACAAAGTTCAAATCTTTTTGAGTGACAGCATTTTGTGGTTTCTGGACAAAGAAAAGAATATCTAATTATGATTTCCTAACATATAACATGTTCCGAACTCAATATATTTGATCAAAAGTTTTGTTCTGATTGCAAAACCAAAACACTCCTTTTTGAGTTTTGTTCCGGCATAGCAGAGCCAATCTAGACTATTGCAGCAAGATGTTTTTGAGTGAGACTATTTTGTCCTGAACTCTGAAAACGTCATTGACTGTATCATATAAGCTCCTAATTCTGGAGGTTGGAACTATGTAAGCTATGATCAGTTACTCAGTGCTGATTTATAGTCATCCAGTTATTACTCTGTTTACATAAGTGGGCAAGCTTTATATCAGCTCAGCAATTGGTAGAGGACACTAGATGATGCTGTATCAGTAATGGGAAAATTAACTACACACTATAAGCTCGTATTTTTCTCTCAGATGCTGTGTCCTATCACCTGAACTGGAATAAGATTCAAAGGTGAAACCATCTGATTTCTAAAAATGGAATGAGAAGGGAGCATGGACCATCTCATTCTTTAGTAACAAAATTCCTTGAAAGAACTTGAATCATTGTGATCATTTTCACAACTTTCCATTCTGCTGGCATTTGTTTCCTTCCTTTGGAAATCTGGAGCCAAAAGCCTATGACGTGCACTCAAAAGAAATGAAGATAGTGAACTAATCAAATAATCTGATTATGAATTATTTTCTTACCTTCCAAAGCAAGCTCTCATATCTACGTAAAATCTGGTGTATGGTTTAGGACATTAAAAGGCATTTCACAGCCTGTTATTTCCACAAGTGTTGAGACCACAACTCCAATAAAACTATTAAATTGAAGAAAGCTGACATAATTGAAAGGGCTTGCCTCAAATTTGTGCTGAATGAATAATGCTGTCCTATCTCCAACCTTCTAGGAAGCTTTTGTAGTGGGAAGATGTTAACTGTGGAACTTTATTTTATATTCAGGAAAATGTGTCACTTTATTGTCTCATATGCTTAGATATAAAGTCAAATCAAGCATGTATACTGCTTGTTCATGCAATACACTATTTGGATCAAAGCCCTGGCACTTTACTTACCTTTGATACAATGCCTAGCTATTGCAGGTTTTGTAGAAGTAAACAGCAACATTCTACACAGAGCACATGTCCTGCTATGAGTTATGGCCTGAATGGTTATGAGCTCAAAATAATAATCTGTCATACGCGGGACAGAGGATGGCGGCAGTGAGCGGTGATAATCTTTCCAGATACCCACATTGCCTGACAAAATTTCTTTTAGATTAAGAATGTTTTTGTAGGCATGTATAAACAAACTACTAAATTGGAAACAGAATTTAAAGCAGGGATTCTATGCTGGTGTTGCCTGTATCCCAGGCAACAACAACAACAACAACAATAATAATAACAACAACAACAACAACAATAATAATAATAGCAAACTGTTTCCTCACTGTGAGAAGTAAGGGATCTTCCTAGCATAAGTTTATTGGCACAGACAGACCTCTCACTTTGTCTCAATGTTATGTAGCTTTCAGTTGGATCGTGCATTTGCCTTGCCATTAATCTTGCATTATATGGAAAGAGAAAAATTTCTATGCCTGGCTGGATTCTATTAGAAGATGGAATTTTCTAGTACACCATAACTCTCTCCCTCATAGTTGGAACCAACAAACTAGAGCCACAGCAGGCTTTGAGCATATGCAAAAAGTTGCTCCAGAATCCTAGACATTTCATCCCAAATGATACAAAATGGCTTCCTTCCAGTCAGGGTGTATTGTTTTTTTAAGGAATTTCGCTCTGTCAGAAATTACGATGCTTCATCTGAATGCAGAATGACCCACAAATAAGCCATTGTTCAGCCTCAGTCCTTGCTTACATTACTTCCCATTGCATGTTAATGTTCCTCAATAGTTTCCAAATAATTAAGTTTCTTTGATGAGATTATAATAAATTTATAATTTTGCAGATTTAAAGATGAGCAGACTCTTGAGATTATGGATTTTTAACCCCAAATTATTGACAGCAAGGGACACACAGAATGTATTAAACATAAATGTACAATTTAAGTGAAAAACCCAATACTGTAAAGAGAAGCTGCATTTGTTCACTACCTGCACATCCTTCTCAGGTAATCAGAATATAGCATATGGACCACCAATCTGTTAACCAAGTGCTGCTTCCTTTTATTCAAAATTATAGAACCAAGATCTTACTTTTATTTAATTTATTTATTTATTAAATTTGTTTGCTGTCCATCTGTAAGGCGATAAAAACTATATCTGAAAGAGAGAGAGAGAGAGAGAGAGAGAGAGAGAGAGAGAGAGAGAGAGAGAGAGAGAGAGAGAGAGAGAGAGAAATCATAAAGTAGCAAAGTAGATAGAGATAGATAAAAACTAAAATTACAATAAAAATAAAAATTATAGCTAAAAGATGGGGAAGTGGGGAGCAGAATGTAGGGGGGGTGGGATCTGGTATTTGTCCATCAACCACTTCCGGCATGATACTCTCCCATTGAGGCCCCAAAGATCTTGAAGAAGGTTATGAGGGTGAGAGTTCATGTCACCTAAGGGGGCAAGATGTTCCAAAGGGCCAGAGCCACAGCAGAAAAGATTATTCTCTGAGACCCAGAATTCCCCAACCAACAAAACCGTAGTATATCTCCTCTGCCAGCACAGGTGGGACAGGCCAGTCCCACTGCAGTGAGATGGTTCCTTAAGTAGCTTTGCACTTTACTGTAAATATGAGCCATCGTGGTGCAGTGGTTAGAATGCAGTACTACAGGCTACTTTTGCTGATTGCAGCCAGCAGTTTGACAGTTCAAGTCTCACTGGCTCAAGGTTGACTCAGCCTTCCAGCCTTCTGACAGTAAAATGAGGACCCAGATTGTTGAGGGCAATATGCTCACTCTGTAAACTATTTACAGAGGGCTGTAGAGCACTGTGAAGTGGTGTATAAGTTTAAGAGCTATTGCTATGATCTTATATTGAGAAAATGTCAAAAATAGTCTAAAATAACATTTTAAAAAATGTAAATACATTGTTTTTAACATTTTAGCTGTAAATTATAAATTATCTTAAATAAGCACTGGTTTAAGATAAAATAATCTGCATATAACAAAACATTACTTATCAATAAAACTGAAAAGAGTTTCAAAGCAGACAAAAAGCCTCAATCTTCACACAATGCACGATTCATTGATCAAATCAATTCCCATGAAATCTTTCAAAGGTCAATGACTAGTTTGGTATAGAATGGAAGGAGGTGAGGTGAAATAAATCACAGATGAGTCATTTGTGCAATGGCTGCTAGCAAGGGTGGTCCTACACCAGTGGTTCTCAGTTATTTTCTGTCAGGCCCCCCCTAGGAAGAAGAAAACATTTCGCCCCCCCCCAGCCCCGGGGCTGCCCCCTCCCTTCTTTCCCTCGCCTCCTTCCGAGCCAAGGATATTTATTCTCCTTGGTGCCGCCGTTGCCTTCTCTGCATGGCCCGAGCGCCTGTTCCTTACTGCGATGGTCTCAGCAGCTCCCAGCGCTCCCAACGCAGCCAGTCGAAAGCCGGGAGGGAGGCCGCTTTTCCACGCCGTGGAAGGGGGTCGCCTCCCTCCCAGCTTTCGACTGGCCGCGTCCAGGCGGGCAGCGGGCAAGAGCCATGAGCGGGCAAGTCGGGCGGCGCGCTGGGAGCTGCTAAGCCGGGCGCTCACTGGGAGCTGCTAAGCCGCGCTGGGAGCTGCTGAGCCGGGCGGCGCGCTGGGAGCTGCTAAGGAACAGGCGCTCGGGCCATGCGGAGAATGCAACGGTGGTATCGGTCTTTCCGGGTGTGCGGCTCCGCGCCCCCCCTTACAGAGCCTCGCGCCCCCCTAGGGGGGCGCGCCCCACTATTTGAGAAACGCTGTCCTACACTAACTGCAAGCAGCTATTGCCCTAAGCTAACCATGCAATTGGTGTCCCACCCCAAACTCCAAGAGTGCTTTCTTTTCCTTAAAATTTGGTGCTCTACTGAACCTAGAAGTCTAGGTGAATGGATGGGACAATGTCTAGCTACTAGTCAAAATGAATGTGGAACTTTTCCTTTCAAAGGCAATCTTTCACTGAACATCACTTATTGAAAAGCGGAAGAGAGAAATATTCTCATTGGCTCCTGGAATTATTTTGCCTGAGACTAAGCAGCAGTGTGGTGCCTCCATTACATACGAAAGTGTGTGTCCATTAAAGCCATTCATGTGTGCCATTATTCTAGTACATGAGGTAGAAATATCTCCATCTATTCCAGGCAATAAAAATATGCTGACAAAATAACTAAGAATTCTCTGTCCTTTCAAGACAACCCAAATTTGTTAACCTAATGGCAGGACTGGCTCTATGAGACTAGTTTTCCACCTTTCTTGTGCACTTTCTCCAGGAAACAAGGAATTGGATTATGTGGTTTTTGGTGAAACTTTGAAAGGTTTTCCTCATGCATAGCAGCCACTCTGATACTTATTTAGAGCAATTATTTGTACTTTTGTGTATAGAAATATAATTCAAAGAAAATGTATATATGTAGACTATGATAAGAGATTCTAAATTTTATGAGATACACTTGAAAAGAATTGAATGAGAAAATATCAAACTGAACTTGTATAATTTCTATCTTAAAAAAATATTCCACCTTGTATGGGTCCTATATGGGTTTATGTTTCAGTTTGACAAATGGTGCACATAATAGCTAGCATTTTTCTTTAAATATTCACTCAGACCCATAAACCATACAACAGAAGAGCAGCAACATTTGACAGTTCCAGTGTCATATTAAATTGTAAAACTACTTTACAATTCATAACAAACTACAGATAATGCCAATCTATTTATGATTAAATGTATTTGAAGAGGCAGCTTTGCATAAGGACAACACAACGCTCAAAATATATATGTAGCACAAAATTCAGTGTCATGGGAATCTCATTTTTCTTTGCTATGATAAATATGCTTCTGGTTCTCATTTTGAGTTTAAAACAGTGTACAATGGTCAATAGACATTCAAGAAGTCAAAGGAACAGATTTTCCCCAAAGCAGGGAGTATAATTTTAGTCCTATATATCTTTTTCCTTGGCTATCAGTATTATGCAAAATAATAGCATGCAAATTGATTAGCCTATTTTTCATTGGTTGCCGTCATCCTGTCCTTTAGCCAACCTCTTTTTGTTCCAACCTGCTCTTCTCTGTACAATTTGACACTCCTGATAGATACCGGATGTGATTCCAGTGCTTGTCAGTCGCAGGATACAGAAAACCTGAGTGACTGGCACAAGTGTGGCATGCTTCATTCTGAAGTAGTCACCTCAGTTGAACTTCGTCCATTGAAATATGGGGGTGGAGTACCTCTTCAATATAAATAGTAACCAATGCCAAACTTACAAATACTTCACAGCTTTTGCTCAGGTTCTGTTCTGAGTAAATATGCATAAAATTTGCTCATTTTGCATTCTTATTTAAATCAGCAAACTCTGAAATTAAAAAATGCACTTTTTTTTAGCCTGTAGGCTGTTTTGTGACAGATGTGTCTAACTAGTGTCTTTCATCAGTTTCCTTCTATTAACTGTCAGGCTACTGTAAGATAAATAGAATTTCTGTCACTTGCACTTTCTTTGCCTTCTCTACTGGGAATAGAGATGGGAAAATTGGAAAGGGATAAGGGGAATGAGAACTGCCTTTAAATAAAAATATGAATGCATGCTGAACAATCTTCCAGAATCTTATTTAAGAAGAGAGAGGGGTTTTTTTCCCCCTTTCTTCTTCTTCTTAGTGTCATTCTCTCTTTCCTCATCTTGTCCCTAAATGGCCCA
The DNA here is from genome assembly GCA_039707465.1 of Rhabdophis nuchalis. NCBI lineage: Eukaryota > Metazoa > Chordata > Lepidosauria > Squamata > Natricidae > Rhabdophis > Rhabdophis nuchalis. Next base: position 57,493,139 of record CM077643.1, on the reverse strand, counting down.
CGCTGAAAAAAATTTCTGCTCGCAGTTGCTCAATTGGAATGAGGACAAGTTGTTTTCAGTGGCCCCCTTCCAAATGCTTGTGCTGTAAGTTCTGTCATGACTAGCCTCTGGAGACGTATCTGAACTAAATTTCGGATGCTTCCCTCAGCATGCCACTTACTTTTCTCTTTCGGTCCTCTCAAAAACATTGCAAATCCAGCAGGAGCCAGAAACTTATAACAGTAACCTAAGGGCAGATACAACCTCTTTCTCTTGCACATCGGAAAAAAAGTCTAATTCATCTCAGATGTTGCAGTGACCAGGGAGTCAAATCCCATTTCAAGTTTAAGGAATGGTGATGAATGAGATAGGACACAGCACTGATGATGAGCCACAGATGAACCTTGCATGGAAGGAGTCGTCACTTAGCAAAAGGCAGTAGAGACAAGGGGTGGGCTGCTTGGAGACAATAGTTGGGCTCTCAATGAGCTTACAGACCAGATAGAAAAGTGGAAAGTCCACAAAGTAGATTAAGTTGCAGGTTGGAGACTTCCCAGTCCTGTGCAAAATTGTCTTTCTATGGTATGAAAGGACATGATATGCTAAACCAGGGGTCCCCAACCTTTTTTGCACCAGGGACCGGTTTCATTTTAAAGAAAATTCTGCGGACCGGCTGAGTGGCTCAGCAGTCATGTGACTGGGTGGGCGTGGCCAACTTGGAAAATGTGAAACTCACTTAACAATGATCTTGGTTAGCAACCAAACTTTTGGCCTCAACTGTGGTCATAAGTTTTCTTTCTTTCTTTCTTTCTTTCTTTCTTTCTTTCTTTCTTTCTTTCTTTCTTTCTTTCTTTCTCTCTCTCTCTCTTTCTCTCTCTCTTTCTCTCTCTCTTTCTCTTTCTTTGTCTGTCTCTCTTTCTTTCCTTCTTTCTTTCTTTCTCTCTTTCACTTTCTCTCTTTCTTTCTCTCTTTATTTCTTTCTCTTTCTTTCTTTCTTTTTCTTTCATTCCCTCTCTTTTTCTTTCTCTCTCTCTCTTTCTTTCTCTTTCTCTCTTTCTGTATCTTTTTCTGTCTCTTCCTTTCCTTTCTGTCTCTCTTTCTCTTTCTCTCTGTCTGTCTTTCTCTCTCTCCCACTTTCTTTTTCTTTCTTTCTCTTTTTCTTTCTCTCTCTCTCTCTGTCTCTCTCCTTCATCCGCCCATCTCTGTCATTCTATGTGTGTGTGTGTGTGTGTGCGTGCGTGTGTCTGTCTGTCTGTTTTGCATTCACTCAATCACTCATTCTGTGTCTCTGTCTATCTTTCTCTCCCTCCCTCCCTCTCTCTGTCTCTCTATGTGTGTCTGTCGTCGTCGTCGTCCCCCCAGCCTCCTCAGCCCGCCCGCCACGCTTGGTTGCTCGTTCGCTCATTCAGGCTCCGTGGCTGGGTAGGAGCCGGGCCGCAGGGCTGGAGAGGAGGAGGAGGGGGCAGCCCATTGGGCAGAGCGCACGGGAGAATGCAGGAGGATGGTGGGGGTTCTTCCTCCACCCTCGTCGACGGAGGGACTCCTGGGCGCCACCGGAGCAACCCTCTCTACGGCCGCCAGTTCCCTCCCCCGCCCGCGGAGCCTCCGCAGCCCCTGGAAGAAAACGAGTGGCCGGCATACCAGCAGGGGAGGCTCCGCGGGGGGGAGGGAATCGGTGGCCGGTAGGGAGGGTTGCTCCGGCGGCGCCCAGGTGTCCCTCCGTCAACGAGGGTGGAGGAAGAGCTGCACTCCAATGGCGCAAACAGCCGCGCCTGCGTTCTCCCGCGCACTCTGCTCAGAGGGCTCCTCCCTCCTCCTCCTCTCCAGCCCTCTCCGGCACCGGTCCACGGCCCGGGGGTTGGGGACCCCTGTGCTAAACCTAAGCAACCAAATCTTGTTTGTTAGAGTGGTTCTTCAACGTGTTATCTTGAGCTTTACAAGCAAAGTTGGAATATACATGCAATGCAAAGAAAAAGCTTCAGTATACCATTTTGGAACAATATTCACAAGCAGCTGTCAAGGGAAGTGTGAGCACATTTTAAAGTTGAAAAAGACAGCTACTATTAATTACACCTCCTACAGCTTTGCCATCAGCTGCTGAAAAATCTCCTTAGCTAACCTGAGAGTTTGGTTTTCTCTCCTTCATGTATAGCTTCAGGCACCGGATCTAATGAGGTTTTTAAATCACTCTTTTGTACTATTTATCAAAACCAGATGTATTGTAACAACTTGCCATCTTTCAGTTTTAAATATTACTAAAAACTTTACTTACCAGCTCCAAATTTAGCTTTGTACCCTTTGTTTTGCAACATTCAGTGATGTCTATTTCTTTACAGATCCGCTTTAAGCAACTTCTTTCTATTTTTAAATCTTTGCCCCTTCTTCTTTTTAATTTGTGTTGTCAGTTGTCATCTTTCCTTTGCCATCACCTTCCTCTTTACTATATCTCATTAATTTTTTTAATCCTATTCCCCCATTTTTCTGATATCTGCTGCTTCTTCCCGTTCTTTCTTTAAAGCACATTTTAAATATGCTCTTTGATATATGGGTTCTTCTGTCTCTCTCTCTCTCTCTTTCCATATGGTCTTGCTGGTGCTTAGATGTATTTCCTTATGGTCACTTTTTTTTTTCTTTTCTGAACTTTTATTATTTGTACTCCTTCAGTTGGTTTTAGTTTTGTTAAAAACCCAGAGTTGCTTGGCAAGTGAACAACAATATAAATTGAATGAAATTTTAAAAAAACTTTTAGTGAACATTTTTATTTTTATTTAATCAGTCTATAACAATCCAGTTAGATTGCTCAAAATTATTGTAATATATTTTTTTGAACATGTGTCCACCTCTCATCTTTTCCTTTCCTTTTGCATGTCCTTTCTCTTTATTCAACACAGTTATAAATTTTAGTTTGGAATGCTAAACAAAAGTATTTCATTTCTGTGTTGTAATTTATAACTACAGCATTCTATTTTTCTGAGGGCCAACTTGTACAGCTATGAACATATAAGTGACAGCTGCAGTCCACCCACAAATTGCATCCATGCAATCAGAATCACATCTGTTTAGCCCTTAGGGATGATACAAGGAGTGGCAACCGCAAAGGCAGGCAGGACTTCTGGAGTACTTAGGGTTGCTTTTAATTCACATTTTTCTTATAATTCCATATTTCCCATCACTTATACTGTTCTTTTGAACTTAACAGATGGTGCCAATCTCCACAGCCAGTAGCTTCCTATCTGACAGATGGAATAAGCTTCCTTGTGGTGGGCCAAATATGTTTGGATAGACCATTGCAGACAACAAGCTCAGTTTTGGCAAGGTAATGAGAACTGACTGGACTTTTTGATGATGTCACTGAAGGTTTAAAACTTACTAATGCTTAAATGTAATATAAACAGAAGGAAAATGAACTTCCAAGAAACACTGGGAAGAATGTTTGATTACACCAAGTGTTGCCAGCCATATAACACTTTGGATGACTAGCAGAGGTAGTATTCAGCCAGTTCTGACAGGTTCTGGAGAACTAGTAGTGGAAATTTTGAGTAGTTCAGAGAACCAACAAATAGGCTGCCGCTACCTCCCAACTGATCTTTTGTTGCCCTGAACAGGAGAATGGAGTTGGAAAGCAGGTTAGTGGGGTGGGGAGGGAATGGGGATTTTGCGGTAACCTTGCCCCAGGAGTGGGGAGGGAATAGGGATCTTGCAGTATCCTTCCCCTGCCACACCCACAAAGCCACACCCACAAAGCCACGCCCACAGAACCGGTAGTAAAAAAAATTGAATCCCACCACTGATGACTAGACTTTTATATTAAAGGGTGGGGACAAAACTACCAAGACCTGATGTAATCAACTGCCTCTAAGTGTGGTCCATAAAGCCCCAAAGTCAAATGTTACCCCATCACCTAGACTTATCAGCCATAATTTTATTAGTTTCAGACTCTGATTTCAGGATAATCATCTCCTATATAGGACTATATATTACTAGCATTAAAAAAATGAAAGTAACATCTACAACTTCTTGCATTGAATTATCAGCTAAATTATGATTTAGCTCCAAAATATTCTAGCATGAGCAAAACATATTTAGGTTTATGCAAAAGCAATCACACTGCTTTTCGCCAAGTATACATTCTATTGTCCAGAAAAACTCCTTTTAGCCATGAGAAGAAGAAAAAATCCATAGAGGATCTTAGTGTGCAGTAATTTTGAGAAGCCTTCTCAATGATGGAAGTCTTTGGCTTTTCAGGTTTATAAAGGCAAGCACTATTGGAATGTCTGTTTTGTTACTGCATAAAGTATATTTTTCATTCAGACTTTAGGGCCTTTAATGATTGTCATCGATTTCAAGATTTTACTTTTTATATGGTTTTAATGGTTTCTTGATTTATAATTTTGTACTTTTATAATGTTAGTATTGTCATTCCTTTAAAAAAAACGTTTTCAAGTTGTTGTATATAGTAGTAATCATTATTGCCATTGTGGGGGCTGATTAGTAGCCTAATAAATATAACAACATAATTCTGTCAAGCTGCCCATATCAAGTGGAAACCAAATCCTAACGCAACTTTGGTTTATCTTTTAACAAACCTGATTCGGTTTAGTATTTTGCCATTTGCTTTATTTCATGCTGTTCCATTTGACTCCTTATTTCTCAGGTGTTTTTCCAATGAATAACTAATGTCCACAACTAGTAGTATAAGCACTACATATAGTCTTTGTTTTCTGTGGTTTTCTTTTAAGAATTTTGTTTTCTGGTGTGTGGGTTGCTTCAGCAAATCCTTGTTGATTTTAGTGTTGTTTTCCCTTCAATTCTGAAAGAATTCTTTATTGGAAGTAACAATAGCTGGCTTGGGTTTTTTCCCCCTTTTTTAAAATTCTTTACTCCTGGAAATCCTCAGAAAATACATAGATGTATTAGATTTTAGATAGAACATACATCCTCTGTATTTTATATTGTCTGCTAATTTTGACACATACACACACATGCACTTCAACTTGTTAATAACCTGAATTATTGAACCAATTACAATTCTGTACTTGAAATTCTTTAAACAGGTGTTTATTTTTACCCCATTCCAGTGAACAAATTTAATCACAAAGATTGAAAAAACCCCAATGATAATACAAAATCAGAAATAAAGGGCTAATCACATGCAAATTATAATTACCGTAACTGAACCTTCTCATTAGGGAAAACAAGGGAACAGGATGTAGCTGACGTTATTCTTCCCAAAATTTCTGGGCAAAGAAACTCCATAAGTGGCTTATTTGAATTTCTTCAGAAGAAGGAGAATTATTTGACAGTTTAGCAACAGTAGGATTGCATTACAAAAAGGAAAAATTATCTCGTAATGTTCTCCTTTAGAATGTAATAGAAGCTTTAAGTTGCCAGAAAAATTTCATACCATGGAGAGAGATTTATATAGTGAAGCATTCATATATCCCTTGGCTACATCTCCCTCATTAAGTTAGCCCAAGTGCACATACTCCTTTCTTGAGAAATTTCTGTGAAATTGTCTTCATTAAACAAATTTTAACAGCAACTTTCTTTTTCATCAAATTAAATGAGAAACCCTTCAGGATAATTTTTCTGTTAAACACTATTCAAAATATAATTGAAGAACCACACTACTAATTATTTAATTTATCCTTACATAACTTTTATGTGTGTACTATACTGCTCTGCAGCATAAGTTAAAATTTCTGATTTGAATATTAGAATATCACAGGACACTTCAGTCACAAATGAGTCATAATCAAGCACAAATGTATGTTCCCTGTCCCTTTCATTTCTGTTTTACAACCTTGATTCCTTTATTCCAAATTCTATCTAGAATAAGATAGGACAACTTAGAACAATTTTATTGTGCTAAATTTATAAGCACAACACCTGGGTAAGAAAATCATTTTTAGAAATATCCACATTGGGATGAAGAGCATAATTAATTTTGGAAAAAAACAGCATTACAGCTTTTTGACATCAAGCCTAACTTAAATAACATTTTATCCCCTAGAGAATCTGCTTTATTTTAGACCTTCAGAGCTACTGGTATTAGAACAGACCTCACTCACTTACTCCTCAGTGACAGGATTGATTTAATTATTCTATAACTATTCCTGATAATGTGGGTTCTGCTCTGCGTAATTCTGGCTCAGGCAGTTACACAACAGCCTCTGGCAATTTACCTCTTTGTTGAACAGGCCTAGTACAGCCCTGCTGAATATTTAACCTAAAACTTCCCTTTCTTCTCAGTCCAATTATACTTGTTCCACCCTCATTGACTAATGAGAATAATTGATCCTTGTCCTCTTTATGACATTCCTTTATGCTTCCTGTTCTCGTGGCCCCCATCTGTTCTTCTTCTTAATTTGGCAAGGGACGCCAAGTTATCTTAACCTTTTCTCTTGGGTGACATGCCTTGCCAAACACTTTTAATACCATCTCTGCAGCCTTCTTCCAGAATCCCTCCAGCCCTTTACATGATTGGCTAAATTGCTTCTTTTTTCCCTTTTCTTTCCTCACAAAGGTTTAGAGTCCAGATTGGATTGTTGCTTCTTTTGTCATGTTAAGCTCTAACAGTTGCAACAATTACTTCAGCAAAATGACTGGCCCCCTACTAATACCCAAACCCCAATTACTGCCAAAATGTTTAATAGGCATACGGAGTTGTACTCAGAATATTCTAGAGGAGAGGACAGATTCACTCAGATGAAGCCATAATTATTTTATTTTATTGCCTGGTATATACTTTTTTCTATGGATTAAAATTTTATTCATATACAGGACAGCTGTGTTGCTATCGCTCGCTTTTAGTTCACCCTGACTTCCTTCCTACTTGCTTCTGTTGGCCCCTTTTTCCACATCAGTGACATTTTCCAAATATTTTCCACCATTGCTAACATTTGTTTGGCAGTGAGAGTACTGAAAGATTTACAGACCAAGATTGAACATGTTTACTCAGAAATAAAATCCTATGCAGTTCAACAGAGCTTACTTCCTAGTAGGTAAAACTATAATTTGAATCTTAAAGTCTTTTCAGCCTGGTGCTTTGGGGTTACCCATATTAGACTGGAAGGACTGTTGCAGCCTAACACACCAAGGAGGTGCCAGATTGTGTCCTTCATTTCTTATGGGTTTATTGAAACAATGAAATCTAATAGAATGTGTGCCATTTCTGCTATGAAGCCTGTCTTGGGGAACATCCTCCTCCATGAGATTTAGATGGTCCTAATCCTGCTTGTTTTCATGGCCTATCTCTTGGGCACTGGGTCCAGGATGCTACAGGAACTGAGAGTGACTTCGTTTCATTGGTCAAGGAGTTTTGTGATGCCTTAATCATTTTAAATTAGTGTTTTCATGTGTTTATATTGTGCTGTTGTTATTATTGTGTAATGTTATTTATACAATCTACCAATAGTTCTAACTGGAATTGCTACTTTTGACTTCTCGTCGATCCTTTTCAAACATCTACAATAGTTAATGATATTTTTTATTTATGTATTTTTTTACTTATTTGATTTCTATAGCCACCCACCTCAGCAAGTGTTTCTCAATACATGTGCTAGTCCAAGCAATAAACCTTTTGGCAATGGATCAGTTGATAGTCTCTCCATTCTATTACTTTAAAGTGCTTTTGCAGATTTTCGTGGTGCGTTATTGTTGGTCGCATAGACAGCCAAAGGTTTAGACTGGATTTTGTATTTTTATCATCTTCATAAGGATCTGGGATAGACAAATGTTGTTGTTTAGTGGTGTTAAACATATCGTTGGTGTTAAAGGTATCATTGCAGAATGTAAGTTCCAAATAAAGCTGCCTTTTGCAATTGATTGGTAATGATTTTGATTGCCATTGTTTGTAGTTTATACAGTTTTCTTTTTCCCCCCCAAAAGAATTGTATTGGTTTTACAAATTATAATGAGGGAAAAGGGTATATAGGGTTTACAATATATATATTTAGAGCTTCCATGTCAGAAATGGTGGTTACATCTGGGTCTTCATACAACATATTGTTAAGTAAATGGTGGTAAGATATATATATATATATCACATTTTAAAATTGGTACATTCAATCTTTGGTTTTACATTAACATCCGTTTCAGGAATTACAGTAATTCAAAGTTAATTATTTTTGAGATCTGAGTCTCTTTGCTATTATGTCTTCTTCCTCCCTCCCCCCCCCCCCCCCGTGGGCAGGGCCATGGCTCCTCCCATTCCTTCTTTGTCTCCCAGGATTGGGGAATGTTTTTTGAGAAAGGCCTCCGCCTCCCCTGTTGTTTTAATTCTAATCCTGCCTCCATCCCAGAATACCAACATTCCTTCAGGCATTAACCATTTGAACCAGATTCTGTTTTTATATAATTTTTTTGACAAGAAGGAATACTTCCTTCTCGCTTCTCTGATTTTTTTTGGAATCTGCTTCAATATGGAAATGTCTTTTTGCTCATACTTCAAAGGCCTCGCTCATTGCGCCCTCAGTATCTCGTCCCGTGGGGACCTTCTTAAAAATTTAATATGAATCTCTCTGGGTACTTCATTTATTCTAGCATATGCTGAGTTAATTCTATAAATTAAATCTATTTCCCTCCAAAGGTATTCTTTATTTTTTTTAATGTAATCTGCTAAAATCTCACTCATCAAATCTCTGAGATCTTCCCCCTCTCTCTCAGGTATATTCTGAAAACTAAGGAAGAAAGACATTCTTTCAAATTCAAACTTAGACATATGTCCAGAAAATTCTGCAGTTTCTTTTTGCAGTTCCTTTATCTCTCCTTTCATCTCGGCTGCCCCCTCCTTCAACTCTCCAATCTTCTGTTCATTAGTTGTTGTAGTTATTTGTGTCTCCAGCAATTCTATTCTTAGGTTCATAAGGTCTTTCCGCATTTCTTGTATTTCTTTCATTATATCATGGAGTGTTGGTTCTTGAATATCTTCTCCTGCCGCCTCTTTCTGTAACATTGTGGTAATTTTCTCTTGCTGTAAAACCGGGCTGGCTCGGGCTGAGGATGGGGCGGAAAAGGGCTTTGCAGCTAGTGGCTTTTTTGGAGGCATTTGTAATTTTGAGGTTTTGCAATAAAAATGGCGTCAAGGAGCAAGCAGTCGGTGAAATCCGAGATGTCGGGAATAAACTAAGTCAATGTTTTAATCTTGTTTTTTATAATGTCCAGAGAGATAATTGTCCTGTAAATCCGTAATAAAAAAGAAAGGTCCACGTATTGGGAAGGACACCAAGGGAAGGCTTTAAAATTAATTTTTCCTCGATTTTTAACAAGTTGGATCATGAGGAATGTAATCATGAGTCAGTAAAAGTTTTCTGCTAGGAACAAAGAGAACACCATCTTCCCACCTCAGCACAGGAAAGGAGAAAAAAGTAAAAGTTTCCGTTTTTTAATGAGTTTCAGATACAATGTTGCTAGCTGCAATTCAATTGTTGAAACACAGTTTCTTTTAGATGGTATAGGAACAGTATTAATCCTCACTCTCCTACGTCTGGAGAGCATTTTAAGCAGCCACTTTTTACAAGGGGGGGTTTCTACAGTTAAACTCCCCTCTCTATTTTTCTTTCTGTAGAAGATTGAATGAATAATAAATCCAAAACTCACAGTCCACACTTTTTTTAAAAGGAAGTCCCCGGTGTATTCCTCCAAGTCCGGCATTTCAGCCCGTCTCCTTTATTTCCACATTTTCCAGCTGGTGTTGGCGAGGAGGATCCCCCCCCCCCACTTTCAGCTCTTCGGCTCCTAGAGCAAAGCGGGAAAAAGCACCCCGCCAATCGCCATCGATACGGAGGCTCCCACAGCCGCTCGTGTGGCAGAGAGTTAACTCAAACTCTCTGAGCTCCCCGGGGGGGCTAGCCAAAGAAGCAAGCGGCAGACGCACCCAAAAACGCGTCTGTCGCCGTTGGAAGCCGGAAGTCAAGTCCCAATTTATAGTTTTCTTGCAACAGCTAATTGGATGATCCACTGTTTCTTCAGCTTCTTTGCAGAGATTAAATTAGCTGTTTGCCTTCTCAATTTCAGCTTTACATGCATTTGTTCTTAAGGCTTGGTCTTTTCCAGCCTGAATTTGCCCATCTGCCTTTTGGTTCAATTTTCCCATGTCTTCTTGTTATCTGCTCTGTCTGCTAGTTTTTTAACTTACTGGATATGTAGTAGGTTGCCTTGCCATGTCTCCTTTCTATTCTTTCCTGTAAGCCATTTTGGTTTCTGGGGTATTCAATAAGCCTTCATGATGTACTAGCTTCAGTGGATCTTCTTCACTGTCCTTCAGATACTTTTCCAATCTTCTTTTTTCGTCTTCAACTGTTTGTGCACTTGAAACATTCTACACCCACCAATTTTCCTTGGTAAGTAGAATCTGTCAACATCATTGCATGATGAAAATTCATCGTCATGATTTTTCCATCCTTCCCATTTAAAGGTTTTAGTTCAGCTTGAATCCAGTCCGCTGTTCCAGCTATGTATCTAATGACTGGAATTGCCCAAATGTTAATTTCCTTGATGGTATTTCCTCTACTCGGTTTGGACTTTAAGACCTTCACTTACTTGATATACTCACTTCTAACCTTCTTCTTCTTGACTTCAGTGTACTTGGTGTTGTCGTCTTGAAGGATGCCCAGATATTTATAGTGATCTCCTTCATCCAGACACTTGATGTTATTTCCATAGAACATCTTGATTCCTTCAGTTTTATTATTTTTTCCCCTGTTGAGGCAAACGTGGCACATTTGTCCAGTCCAAACTCCATTGCAATATCTTGGCTCTATATTCAGACAGGATTGAGCAATGATACTATTTCAGATGATGTTTTTACATACAGCTTCAGCTCATCCATGTACAAGAGGTGGGGTAGTCTGGTACATGTTTTGATGTTTGATAGCCATGCCCCAACTTATTCAGGATTGATGACAGACGAATGAATGCAATGACAAATTAATAGCAATTATGAGTCTCCTGTTAAAAGTTTCTCTCTTGATATTAACCTCTCCCAGTCTATCAGGTTTGACTAGCAACTGTGTCTTCCATTCTGCCATTGACCTTTGCATAAAGTGTCTGATGTTTCTACTGAGTTCTCTTGTTTCTAAGTACTTGATTAGATCATCATGTGGCAGGGAGTTGAACGCCTTTTTGTAATCAGTCCAAGCTGCATTCAAATTGGTCTTCCTTTTCTTGCAGTTTTCCAAAATCATTTTGTCAGTTAGGAGCTGATCTTTTGTCCTTCTGCTATTTGTCCCTCTACTGCTTTGCTCAGGTGGAAAGAGCTTATTTTCAACTGGATGCTGTTTGGACTGCATCAATTACAAACACCAGTTACCATTTTGAAAGTTGTTAGTATGCAGCCGATTGTAGTGGCCTGGTGCTGCACCTTTTTGAATCTTTCATTATCAGATAAGTTTCATAAGATATTAGTCAGTCTTCAATTTCACCTCTTTGCATATATTGCTAAATTGTTGGCAGATGTTTCATCCACAAAACATGTGGTTCATATTTGCTTGGTGCTGACCAATTCTTGATCTTCCTTGCCCTTTTCTCCATGATTACTGATGTCATTTCAAGATATTTCCTTTCAATTTCTTCTTTTTCTTCTTCACCTCCTTCATCCAAGCTGCATTATTATGATATTTGTTTCAATTGCCTCATAGCTTTTTCCAGAAGGGCATCGGTTTTTTTCCTTTGTCAGGTGGTACTTGGCTAAATAGTAATAACTGCAAGAGAGATTTGAGAGTCCTGTTGGACAATCACTTAAATATGAGCCAGCAGTGTGGTGCAGCCACCAAAAATGTCAGTGAAGTCCTAGGTTACATTAATACAGAAATACAGGTGAAACTCGAAAAAGTAGAATATGGTGCAAAAAGTTCATTTTTTTCAGTAATGCAACTTAAAAGGTGAAACTAATATATGAGATAAGACTCATTACACGCAAAGCAAGATAGTTCAGCTGTGATTTATCAGCTGTGATTTATCATAATTGTGATGATTATGGCTTACAGCTCATGAAAACCCCAAATCCACAATCTCAGAAAATTAGAATATTGAAAAGGTGCAATATTCTAGGTTCAAAGTGTCCCGCTCTAATCAGTTCATTAAGCCATAACACCTGCAAAGGGTTCCTGATCCTTTAGATGGTCTCTCAGTCTGGTTCAGTAGGAATCACAATCATGGGAAAGACTGCTGATCTGACAGTTGTGCAGAAAACCATCATTGACACCGTCCACAAGGAAGGAAAGCCTCAAAAGGTAATTGCAAAAGAAGTTGGATGTTCCCAAAGTGCTGTATTAAAGCACATTAATAGGAAGTTATGTGGAAGGGAAAAGGGTGGAAGAAAAGGGTGCACAAGCAGCAGGAATGACTGCAGTCTGGAGAGGATTATCAGGAAAAGGCCATTCAAGAGCCATCACACACAGACGGATCCTGGACATGGGCTTCAAATGTCATATTACTCTTGTCAAGCCACTCCTGAACAACAAACAATGTCAGAAGCATCTTACCTGGGCTAAAGAAAAACAGACCTGGTCTGTTGCTCAGTGGTTCAAAGTCCTCTTTTCTGATGAGAGCAACTTTTGTACCTCATTTGGAAACCAAGGACCCAGAGTATGGAGGAAGAATGGAGAGGCACACACTGCATGATGCTTGAAGTCCAGTGTGAAGTTTCCACAGTCTGTGTTGATTTGGGGAGCCGTGTCATCTGCTGGTGTTGGTCCACTGTGTTTCATTAAGTCCAGGGTCAACGCAGCCGTCTACCAGGAGATTTTGAAGCACTTCATGCTTCCTTCCGCAGACGAGCTTTATGGGGATGCTAACTTCATTTTCCAGCAGGATTTGGCACCTTCCCACGCTGCCAAAAGCACCAAAACCTGGTTAAATGATCATGGGATTACTGTGCTTGATTGGCCAGCAAACTCACCTGACCTGAACCCAGAGAGAATCTATGGGGCATTGCCAAGAGAAAGATGAGAGACATGAGACCGAACAATGCAGAAGAGCTAAAGGCCACTATTGAAGCATCCTGGTCTTCCATAGCACCTCAGCAGTGCCACAGGCTGATAGCTTCCATGCCACACCGCATTGAGGCAGTAATTGCTGTAAAAGGGGCCCAAACCAAGTACTGAGTACATATGCATGCTTATACTTTTTAGACGTCCGATATTGTTCTATGTACAACCCTTGGTTTATTGATTACATGTAATATTCTAATTTTCTGAGATTGTGGATTTGAGGTTTTCATGAGCTGTAAGCCATAATCATCACAATTATGACAAATCATGGCTTGAACTATCTTGCTTTGCATGTAATGAATATCTCACATATTAGTTTCACCTTTTAAATTGCATTTCTGAAATAAATGAACTTTTGCACGATATTCTAATTTTTTGAGTTTCACCTGTAGAATCAAGAATGCAGTACTGCTGTATAATGCCTTGGTATGACAACAGTTGGAATGTTGCATCCACTTTTGGTCATCATAATATAAAAAAGATGTTGAGATTCTATATAGAGTGCAGAGAAGAATAACAAAGATGGTTGGGGGACTGGAGGCTAAAACATATGAAAAACGGTTGCAGGAATTGTTATATCTAGTTTTATGCAAAGAAGGACTAGGGGTGACATGATAGCAGTGTTCTAATATTTAAAGAGCTACCATAAAGAAGAGTGGGTCAAACTATTCTCCAAAGCACCTTAAGGCAGGACAAGAAACAAGGGATGGAAACTAATCAAGGAGAGAACTAACCTAGAAATAAAGAGAAATTTCCTGACAATTAATTAGTGGAACAACTTGCCTCCAGAAGTTGTGGGTGTCCAGCACTGGAGTTTTGTAAGAAAAGATTGGACAATCATTTGTCTTTTATTAAAGTGATAACATTCACGCCGTTATCAGGCGGGCGGGCCCACGGATGAGGGAAAAAAGAACACGACACCAGGCTCTTCTTTGAACGGAATGGGACAGCGCAACAGACAAAGGTCCACAGGCCTTTTTATTAACTTTATCAGAAGGCAGGGTTAAGCATACAACGTCATGTAAACAAATACACAAATCATGACCATAAAAGGAAATTCACACAGTAGAATAGGAGTCACGTGCTCTTTGTTGATAGTTAGCACGTTGCAAGAAGGTGGGAACTTTTCTCCAAGGTGTTGAATGTCACAGGGTGTGCTAGTAACTTTCCATGCCAGCTTCCTTGTTTATGTCTGACCGGTCAGAACCAGTCTACACTAACAGAAATACTTAGCACATGATGCAGTGTCATAATGCAAAATTTTATTTTTTTATTTTCAAATTTATACCCCGCCCTTCTCCTGGCAAGGACCCATCTGAAATGGAATACAATTCTCTGCCTCAGCAGTGGGTTGCACTAGAAGACCTACAAGGTCTCTTCCAGTATTTTCTGTTAAGGTATTGGCTGGTTCATTGCAGTTTCTTTATAGATACACTAGTTTAAAAAGTTTCTAATTTGACTGAAATTGGAGATTCTGCCTGTAGTTTCACATCTGCTGATTTTCTTGGCTATAAGCTGTTATTTGCTGCCTTATTCCATTCCTTCTTTGTTTCTAGGTGTGATATTTCTTGATCGAGTATTATTTGGTCGTCTTGTTCTTCAGCTTCCTTTCTTTCATTTGTTCCAGCTTCCTTGCATCTGATCTGACCTTATTTTCCAACCTCATCTTTCATCTTACTGTTTGGGTGCCATTGTTGTTGTTGTTGTTGTTGTTATTGTTATAATTGCAACCATGATGTACAGAAATTGAATGTTTCTCACAACATTGGCATCTTTTATTACATGCTAGCTTTTTCTTTGGAACAAGCCTCTATTCAGACAATTTTATCCTGTTGTTTTTTGCTGTTGTAGATGGTCAGCTATTCTTTGTTTCAATGGTTTTAATTTTTACTTAAAGGGCTTTGTTCCTTCTGAGGACAAAGCAGAGAGGATGCCTAGTTTGGAATGAAATAATTCAATAGCTATGTTGGCTTCTTCTACTATCAACCCCACCTGATTTGCCATTACAATTGAGCTACTTCTGGCAACTCTTCAATTTCTTTGCCGTTGATAGATCTTTGCAGTTCTTCCAATTGTGTGAATCCTTTATTTTTATTATTATTTTATACAACTTGTTTGTTAAGATGGTTGCACATAAATCTGTTAAATAAATAAATAAATAATAAAGTCACTTCTTGTTATTCTGTTTCTTTCTCCTATAATATTTTATTCTCTACAGCTTTCCTGAAGTTTAAAAAAAACAATGGAAGGAATCCAGCATGATCTCTGTTAGATTTTGATTGCTACACTCCAGAAGGAATTAAGAACAAAACAGATGTGAAGGAGCAGGGACATCCACAGGAACAATCCCTAAAAGACAAAATGGCGGCTGTGGATACTATCTTGACTTCAAGGATATTTCTGTGGAAGAGGGTTGGTGGGCTAAAAGAGGAATTGGGTGCCTAAACCTTTATAAGTCCTTTAAAAAGACCCACAGAACAAAAATAGAACAATTTTAAGAGTTCTAACCAATAAAAGAGATCCTGGAGAGTTACCTGGAGTTACCTATAGGCCAGATTTTTTTAAATTCAATTGATATTTTTTAATTATTCAATAATGGAAGGCCTATTAAGAACAATTAAGAAAGAGTATCCTAAGCAAAAATGGTTTTTAGATCTGTCCAATATAACATTGGCAGAAGTTTTGGCAGCTTCTTGCATTTAGTTTTATTAGTAACTAGCCATCCCCAGCCATGCCTTGCTGTGGCCCAGTCTGGTTAAATGGCCAACCAATCTGTGTGAAGATCTACACCTGCACACACAAACATGTACACACAACCAGCATATAACCCCCAACCTACCTACCTACTGTATTTCTCCCTCTCCCTTTCTATCCCTCTCCCTACCTACTTACCTACCTACCTACTGTATTTCTCCCTCTCTCTATCCGTCTACCTACCTACCTACCCACCGCCCTGAGTCCCAGTAGGGAGAAGGTGCGGTATATAAATTTAATAAATACAAATAAATACAAATACCTGATGTATTTCTCCCTCTCTCTATCCCTCTACCTACCTACCTACCTACCTACCTACCTACCTACTGTATTTCTCTCTCAGAGTATTTTATGTCATAAAGGATGACATAATACCTGTGGCCAACTGCTCTCTCTGTATCCATCTACCTACTTTTTTTACAATTTTTTACAATTCCATTGCGTGTACCTGGCACAGGTGTGATATCTACACAATCTATATATATATCATTGGTGCTGTATTTCAAAGGAACGTTGTGTGAAAATTTGGAAGCGATCAGTGCAGTACTTTCGGAGATTATCGGTTTTGAACAAACTCTTTTTTAAAAATATATATATTTTTATTATTTTCCATTTTCAAAACATATAACCACGTGTATACTATTACATGGCCAACATCATATTGTATTATTAAATGTTTACATCATTTCATTTTACCAACAACTCCCAGAAAACAATTATTGGCTCTTCTGCTCTCCATACACCATATTTGTGCCTTATCCATCATTTTCTTCCCCCTCTCTCCTCCTCCTCCCTACCTCCTTTCTTTCCTCTGTCGCCCTTCCCTTCTCTACTTCCCCTTCTTCTCCTTCTCCTCTCTCCCCTTTCCACTCCTCCTTTCTCTCCTCCTCTTCCCCCTCCTTGCCCTCTCTCCTTTCCCTCTCTTCTTCCCTTACCTCTCTCCTCTACTCCACACTCTTCATCTCATTTACTTGGTGTATTTCAGCCTCTGAGCCAGCTCTATTTTATGTTGATGGTATTTATAATTTCAGAACCAAAAACCAAAATCGATAAATTTAAATAAATTTAAATATAAGAAGACCTAATCGGGTATCCATAAATTCTGTCCCCTTCAGAAGTAGTTATTATTCATAAGTAGTCTCATTTTATTAATTTTAAATCTAACAATTTATCCTGTAATTTAATATCAATATCCACAGGTCTTTTCAAGTATTTTAGCCTCAATCTATTTTTTTCTTTAATAATATCTTTAAATCCTAGTTAACTATTAATATCCCTTATTTAATCCCATCATATCTCTATAGATTCCATATAATTATCTAAAATTTTATGTAACTGTTAATTGATTGATCATTTACCAAGAGTATTCTATAACCCTCTTAATAGCATAATTCCCCATCTATAGATAAGCAAATATATATCATTCACTAACACATAATCTTTCTATAACCATCTAAATAGCATAATTCCCCATCTATAGATAAGCAAATATATATCATTAACAAAAACATTTATCAAGAGTATTCTATAACCATAATTCCCCATCTACAGATAAGCAAATATATATCATTCACTAATACAATCTTTCTATAACCATCTAAATAGCATAATTCCCCATCTATAGATAAGCAACTATATATCATTAACTAAAACATGATCTTTCTATAACCATCTAAATAGCATAATTCCCATCTATAGATAAGAAAATATATATCATTAACAAAAACATAATCTTATTATGAGCATCTATAATTATTATTAACAATCGATTAATTAATAATCCTTGATAGTAATTTAAACACAACCTAGTTATTACTCATCAAGGGATAAAAGTTCCTCTTTTCAGCCGTTGTCTCTCCAGGGATAAATTAAATTTGCCTCTTTTATGGTCTGTGTTCTCCATCTGCTTTTTTTCCTCTTCCCAAGTTCTTTATGGACTTCCATTGGCACATTGTGATCCAATATAGCTGTACAATCATAGCGCTGACCAATTCCTCTTCTGATATTTGGTTTATTTTTAAATGTCAAGTTTATCTCTGGTGTGATTTTCTCTTTCTTTTCTTTTCTTTTCTGTTTCCTTCCTTTTGCCAGTCGGGTTGAAATCCAAATTTCTCATAGGATCTTGATATTATCCCCTTTCCTGGGTTTTCCCCTTCCTCCTCAGTTAAATCCAATTCATTACCACAATCGCTTTCCTTATCTTCTTTAATTTCTTTAATTTCTTTAACTTCTTCACTTGGTGAAATATCGAATGTTGCATGAAATTTTTTTAATTCTTTTAAGATTTCCGCCAGAAGCTCCTGATTTTCTGCAGTATATATATCTATATGCGTAGACATTTTGGCGAATCCACAAAGTAGGAAAAAGTAACTCAAATTACCTTGTTAGCAGTTAGCTTATCTCTGTTAGTTTGTTTCTACTCAATGTTTCCAAAAATTCTGTTCATACATATCTGCCCACTGTTTTTCCGAGAGCAACACAATGTAACAAATAATTTAATAGTGTTTCAGTCCTTTTTGTTGGAAGGAGAACAAAAACAAAGAGAAATAAAGATATAGTCCTTATTTAAATCTAATAATGCACAATAGAGTGTCCAAATAATTGTAAGATTGTAAAAGTGCTCCAAGTTTCAAAATTTTGAGTGAAATAAATTGAAAAGACAAAAAAAAAGAATTAGAAAAGTAATCTGATCCCTTTCAGCGCAAATGGGAATGGCTATTTCTTCATTACGGTTCAATCCGCCATTTCAAAGCATTGTGTAGACCAGAGAAATCTCACAATTCAATTAAGATTCACCGCTTGTCTTTAGATTCATAGTTTTAGTAGAAAAAAGGGTTTCTTAGCAATGTGTTTTAAATACAAAAACAAAATACCTTCCCGATGTTATTATCTCTTTCCAGGAATTCCTTTCTTCCAGAGATTCTCCCTTAGCCTTCGGTCCACCCTCCAGAAAAGGGGGGGGGGATGCGATTTCGCCTCCCTTCAGAGATTTTGCTTCGTATCGGGCAGGGCTCTTGCGTGATCCCTGCACCCAGTGAAGATTCATCTCCTAATCACCACCCCTCCAGGGCGGCTTAGATTCTTTAAAGAATCACAGGGGAGGCGAATTCCAGCCGGGTCCCTGCAGCTTAGGGAATCCGGTTGTGTCGGCGCAGGAGGCTCCGCTTTCTTCTTGGTTTTGAACAAACTCTTGTTACATTTTTATTTATATAGATTTCATCATCACTGTTATCACTACAGTTCATCACTCAGTCAGCTAGATATTCAGATTGGTTTTTTTGTCTGCCTATCAAGTTTTTTCCAAGGACCTGGGATAGGCAGATGTGAATGTGTGATGATTATAGATATGTATATCATTGGATGGAAGCTGTTCCAAGTAACGCGAACTTTTGCAATTGACTGATGGTGAATTTGTCAATGACAATGATGTTCAAATGGTGTTCCAGTTGTTTTACGATTGCACCCAAGGCACCAGTTACTATTGGTCCTACCTTTGCTTTCATTTGCCACAGTTGTATTTCTATTTGCAGGTCTTTGTATTTTGTTATCTTCTCCAGTTCCTTCTCTTCTGGTCTGCTGTCTCCAGGTACTACCACGTCCACTATTCAGACTTTTTTGTCTTTCTTGTCGATGATTGTTAAGTCTGGTGTGTTATGCAGCAAGTATCTATCTGTTTGAATTCTAAAGTCCCAGAGCACTTCACCTTCCTCATTTTATACTACTTTCTTTATTTGATGGTCCCCCCAGTTCTTGCTTGCAGGCAAATGGTACTTCAGATCTTCCAATACACTATTGTTGCTACTTTATCATGTACCCAACTTAAAATTATTCTGCTAAGGGAACAAAAATGCAATCTAAGCCATTGAACTTTAGTCGGTAACAGCTGCATTTTAAGTTTCAAGTGGGTGCCACTCTGAAATAATAACAGAAGATGGCTGGTGTTTGTTGGAATTACAGGTGAACTAAAATCCATGATTGGTAGTATTAACAATTTTCTTTAAGATATGAAATATGTTGTTCTATGCTAATGTTTTCAATTGTATATGGTACCTACAAACTAATTGTTGGAATTATTCTTTATTTAAAGTAGCAGAGAAATTAAGTTCTAGCCAATATTCAATGAAATTAATCCAGTAATTCCAAGAAGAAATTGTGTGTTTTTTTAATTTCTCTATTTTCCCTCACCATCATTTTTAAATTTAGAATAATTCATCTAATACAGGGTTGTTAAACTCACAGGCCATGGCTGGATGCATCACACACTGGCCACTCCCACACCCAGTATAGCCAAGGGGGGAAAGTCATGATATGTCACATGATAACAACGTGATGATGCAAGTTTGACACCCCTGATCTAATAGATCAGAGGTAGGATTTGTATCTTATTTCACATATCAATACAATACAATAACAGATTTGGAAGGGGCCTTGAAAGTCTTCTAGTTCAACCCCCTGCCTAGGCTCGAAGCCCTATACTGTTTCAGACAAATGGCTATCCAACATCCTCTTAAAGACTTGCAGTGTTAGGACATTCATAACTTCTGGAGGCAAGCTGTTCCACTGATTAATTGTTCTAACTGTCAGAAAATTTCTCCTCAGTTCTAAGTTGCTTCTCTTCTTGATTCCACCCAGTGCTTCTTGTTCTACCCTCAGGTGCCTTGGAGAATAGTTTGACTCCCTCTTCTTTGTGGCACCCTCTGAGATATAGGAACATTATAATAATAATAATAATAATAATAATAATAATAATAATAATAATAATAATAATAATAATAATAATAATAATAATAATAATAATAATAATAATAAATTGGGATTTATTAACCGCACCCTCTCCCCACAGGGACCCGGGGCGGTGCACAGGCATAATTAAAAACAATATACAATAATACAAATATTTCTTAAAATCGAATTAAATAAATCTACCCGTGCTAAAAACATAAATTAAAAACCCATTTAAAATTTATAATTAAAAGACAGAGAGAACTATTCAAGGCCGGCCAGTCGAAAGAGATGGGTCTTCAATTTTACACGGAAGGAGCGGAGGTCGGTGGTCGTTCTAATATCAGGGGGAAGGTCGTTCCAGAGGGCCGGGCCCGCCACAGAGAGCGCCCTTCCCCTGGGCGTCGCCCGCTGACAAAGTCTAGTGGACGGCACCCGGAGAAGCCCCTCTCTGTGGGAGCGAATCGGTCGTGAGGATGTGTGGGGCAGGATCCGATCTCGCAGATAGCTAGGTCCCGAGCCATGGAGCGCTTTGAAGATGATAACTAACACCTTGAAGCGCACCCGGAAGACGACAGGTAGCCAGTGCAGCTCGCGCAAGAGCGGTGTTACGTGGGCAAACCTAGAGGTGCCCATAATTGCTCGCGCGGCCGCATTCTGAACTAACTGAAGCCTCCGGGTGCACCTCAAGGGGAGCCCCATGTAGAGAGAGTTACAATAGTCCAGTCGGGATGTCACGAGGGCATGAGTGACTGTGCGAAGGGCGTCCCGATCCAATAGGGGGCGCAATTGGCGAACCAGGCGAACCTGGTAAAACGCCCTCCTGGCCACGGCTGTCACTTGCTCTTCCATAGACAGCCGGGTATCCAGGAGGACACCCAAATTGCGCGCCCCATCCACAGGGGCAAGATGTTCGCCCCCTATGGCCAGCGTTGGAGAAAGCTGGTTGAATCGGGCAGCCGGAAACCACAGCCACTCGGTCTTGGTCGGGTTGAGCCTAAGTCCGTTACTTCCCATCCAGATCCGCACGGCTTCCAGGCACTGGCACATCACCGCTACGGCATCGTTGGGGTGGTTTGGGGTAGATATGTACAGCTGGGTGTCATCAGCGTACAGATGGTACTCTACCCCAAAACCACGGATGATCTCACCCAACGGCTTCATATATGCATTAAACAGGAGAGGCGAGAGGACCGACCCCTGAGGCACCCCGCATGTGAGGGGTCTCGGGGTCGACCTCTGCTCTCATGTCTCCCCTAGTCCTTGTTTTCATTAAACTAGACATACCCAGTTCCTGTAAACGTTCTTCATATGTTTTAGCCTCCAGTTCCCTAATCATCTTTGTTGCTCTTCTCTGCACTTTCTAGAGTCTCCACATCTTTTCTACATCGCAGTGACCAAAACTGAATGCAGTATTCCAAGTGTTGCCTTACCAAGGCATTATAAAGTGGTATTAACATTTAACGTGATCTTGATTCTATCCCTCTATTTATGCAGCCTAGAACTATGTTGGCTTTTTTGGCAGCTGCTATACACTGCTGGCTGATATTTAAATGGTTGTCCACTAAGATGCCAAGATCGCTTTCACAGTTTCTACTATTGAGCAAGGTACCACCTATACTGTAACTGTGCATTTCATTTTTTGTTGCCTAAATGTAGAACCTTACTCTTTTCACCATTGAATTTCATTCTATTAGATAGTGCCCAATGTTCAAGTTTGTCAGATCCTTCTGTATCTTAAGCCTATCTTCTAGAACATTGGCTATTCCTGCCAGCTTGATGTCATCTGCAAATTTGATGAGTTTCCCATTTATTCCCTCATCCAAATCATTGATGAAGATGAAGATATCAACATGCAACTGCCCTAGCTCCTCCAAATCCAAATCCTGTGCCATAGTGCCTCTATTAAAACTTTTCATCTGCTTTCAGATAAAGTATATTTGGGATATGCTTTATCTAAAAGATAAAGATATATATGCTTTTTAAAAGCAAGTGAGGGAAAGGAGAGAAGGAAGAGTTACTAAACAAGAGTTTACTTGCTTGTTTTTCATTGGATGGTTTAACATTTTTGATTAAGATGAAATATTCAATTCCATCCACTCTAAAGATTTGTTTTTCTGTATATATTTAACTGTAATCCATTATTTGTTAGTATTGCTCCTCTAAGCACATCTGCAGATTAAATTCTCTGAGAACATAAATGACTATTATACTTTAAATATTATACTGGAAGAGATTGTTTCTTACTGTAGCTCTGGCACTATTCCAAAGACAAAATGTGTCTAGCCGATAGAACTAATATAACATTTTTATGAAAAGTTATTAGAATCAACAAGAAAGAAGAGAAAGTTAGAAAAATAGAATGATAGGGAAAATAAATGCTCTTGAATCTCCGGAAGGGGCTGTTGTCTAGAGAGGCAAGGTTGAATATTGAATTGGAAGTCCAGACCATTTTATTATTTTATGAAAAACAAAACTGTCTGGTGTTTTGAAAATAATTTTAAGGCAGACTTTTCTAACACAAATACCCTTCAGATGCATGAATCCCTAACTCACTTATTCTCAGCAAGGTCCTTGCTGGCTAAGAATTCTGTGATTTATTCTTTCACAGGGTTACCAGTCAACTCTCAAGAATTATATAACATAGAAAATAGAAAAATACTCTCAACTCCTAGTTTACATCCTAGTCAGTAATGCTGATGACTGAATGAATATTCAATTGATTGATCTTATCAGTGCCTCAAAATATTCCTTTGCCCAGGATCACAACAATCCATTGGTATGAAACAAGGGTTGGGTTCAGCCTTGTGGACAGGCTTGGAGAAAATACTTGTCAGATGAACTGGTGAACAAAGAGCTTGAACTAAGACCTTTGATTAAGTCTCCATGTCTGAGCTGTGATTTCCTGGGTTGGTTCCTGCCACTTTCTTGGCAGGATTTCAGAATTGGTTTCCCATTGCCTTCTTCCTACAACTAAGAGAAAGAGAGAGAGAGATTACCCAAGGTCTCCCAACTGGCTTTGTGCCTAAAGTGGGACTACAATTTAGTTTCCTGGTTTCTAGCCTGGTGCCTTAGTCACTATACCAAACTGCCTCTCACACCCAAAGATGCCTCAGAACTGAAGAAGCCTCTTGGATGAGAAGCGAAATGTTTTCAAAGAAAAAAAACAAAAAAAACCAGTTCCCTTTGAAAAGCACCTTTGAACAACCATGACCTGGATGATTGAGAATCCCCACAGAGATTCTGCCTTTCATATCTTGCCTTGCTTTACTTTACCTCACTTCACTTTATTTCAGAGGAGACTTTTCAAGCCTATATACCAGGGATGGCGAACCTATGACACGGGTGTCACAGGTGGCACGCAGAACTATTTCTTAGGGCACGCGAGGCATTGCCCTGTCAACTCCAGCGTGCATGTGTGTGCTGGCCAGCTGATTTAGGCCTTCTTTTGAGGCCATTTTTCACCCTCTGGAGGCTTCAGGGAAGCTCCTGAAGCCTCTGGAAGTGGGGAGGGAAGGCTGTTTTCACCCTCCCCAGGCTCCTAGAAAGCCTCTGAAGTCTGGGGAGGGTGAAAAAAGCACGCCAAAAGCAGGGGGTCCCTCACATAGCATTATGGGTGTGACACGCCCACGCACAACCCCCCTGCGCTCCCCCCGCTTTTGGCACACAAGCCAAAAAAAGGTTAGCCATCACTGCTATATACAGTAGATACTGGATCTCTCTGTGCTAACTACTTTACTGTACTAAATTATGCCTCCTAGACAGAGTCAAACTTTCCCATTCTGGTTTCTATCTAAAAAATACATTGTGTTTACAAAGAAATGAGCTTCCTTACTGGAAGGAAGCAATACTGCAATAGGCAGGCCCTGCCAAAAAGGAGTTGTTGTATCATTTCCGCATTATTGACTGTTGAATCATTAACACATCCTGTTTAAATACAAGGCAAAATCATGCACCCCCCACTGATTGGAGCAAAACAGTTTCAGGTCAGTGACGCTTTCAGAACAGGTAACCTTTGTATGGGAAAAGTGTTGCACCAACAGTAATGGATCAATTAAGCACTTCTGATGCAAGGCCAAAACAGAACAAAAGCCTTGCTGTAGAAACACAGGAAGTTGTTTTATCACTGATTGTACATACATGGAGTAAAAAAGATGTTGAGGTTCTAGAAAAAGTTCAGAGTAGAGAGAAAATATGATTAGAGGACTGGAGGTGAAAACATATAAAGAATGATTGCTGGAACTGGATATGTCTAGTTTAATGAGAAGAAGGACTAGGGGTGACATGATAGCAGTGTTTCGATATCTCAGGGGTTGCCACAAAGAAGAGGGAATCAAGTTATTCTCCAAAGCACCTGAGGTCAAGAAGAAGTAATGGGTGGAAACTAATCAAGGAGGGAAGCAACCTAGAATTAAGAAGAAATTTCCTGACAGTTAGAACAATTAATCAGTGGAACAAGTTGCCTCCAGAATTTGTGAATGCTTCAACACTGGAAGTTTTTAAGAAGAAATTGGACAACGATTTGTCTGAAATGGTGTACGGTTTCCTGACTATGCAGCAGTTACATAAGAACATAAGAACAGCCTTGCTGGAACAGGCCACAGCCCATCCGGTCCAGCATTCTGTCTCACACAGTGGCTCACCATTTGCTTCAGGGTATTCCCAAGCAGATGTCTTCACCTGCTTATGATTCCCTGCAAATAGCATTGAGAAATATCCTGCCTATCTCTCCAACCCGGAGGGTGTCCTTAGGCATCCATAATGATAGCCATGGATACCCTTGTTTTCCATGAACTCATCTAATCCTTTCTTAAAGGTGTCGAGGCTGACAGCTGTCACCACTTCTTCTGGCAGGGAGTTCCATAGACCAGTGATCCTCTGGGTGAAAAAGTACTTCCTCTTATTTGTTTGAGGTCTAGCTTCCAAAAGTTTCATGGAGTGCCCCCTAGTTCTAGTGTTGTGCGATAGGGAAAACAGTTTTTCCTTTTCTACTTTGTCCACACCGTGCATGATTTTATAGACTTCAATCAGGTCACCTCTCAGGCGCTGTCGTTCTAGAGTGAAGAGGCCCAGCCGTTGCAGCCTCAGAAGGTAAGGAAGGTGTTCCAGTCCCCTAATCATTCTGGTTGCCCTCCTCTGCACCTTTTCCATTTCCATAATATCCTTCTGAAGGTATGGTGACCAGAACTGTACACAATACTCCAGATGGGGCCTCACCATAGATTTATAAAGAGGCAAAATGACATTTGCTATACCCTTCCTAATGATCCCTAGCAATGAGTTTGCTTTTTTCACTGCTGCGGCACACTGGGTTGACACCTTCATTGAGCAGTTGGACTAGAAGACCTCCAAGGTCCCTTCCAACTCTGTTATTCTGTCCTGTCCTGTCCTATATAACTAAGTGTGGCCTACACTGATTTTATTTATTTTATTTTTATTTATTTTTCATATTTATAACCCGCTCCCATCTCACAACAAGGGACTCGGGGCGGCGAACATAGAATTAAATCAATAAATACAAAATACAATACATAGATATTAGATGCCTGTGTTGATTGACGATAGTTCTATACAAGGATCTTCCAAGAGGAGATCACAGATGAAACCTGGGGCTTTGGGTATCTAAAGCTTATGCATTATCACAAAATCATCACCTTCCAAATTCTACCATTTTCCATATTCCAACCACCCCTATCCCAAGGAGCAGGAGTTTCCACTAGTTTGAACTGAGCAAGTCAATTTTCCCCATTGTCTTCAAGACTTTAAAAAGGAAATAGCCAAATTACAGTATGCATTCAAAACTCTTGTCCTGAGAGTTAGAACTTTGGGAGCAATGGGAGAAATTATTGAGAAATTGTCATGGAAGTCTACAACATTTTTTTTAAATGAGGGCAAAGTTTTAGGTTGATTATTCATTTCAATTGGGGTAAGAAATGTCTAGAGAAAATAATTGATTTTCAACTAAGCCTAGTTCTTGGTAAATCAGGAACATGGCTTAATTTATTTTAAACACATGAACAACATGGTTTTAACATGTTATTAAATTAAGGTATCAGTATTCTACTTTTTTGATATTATAATCTGCTTTTTTTTAAAGAAAATATTCAGTAATAATTAGAAACACACCACCAAAACAATAATTGCACTTAGAGTTTAAGAAAAACTTACATAAGCAACATTAGTAGGACAAAATGTGAAGTAATTACAAATTAAAAGCAATAAAAACAGCCCCAATCTGGCTGAAGCAGATGGTTATTGTGCCCAGTTAAAACAAGAATGGTCTAGCACAGCATTTCTCAGATTTTCTGCAATCATGGACCATTAACTAAATATTTTAAAAATGCAGAACTAACCAATTAAATAATAGTCCATCCTCACAATTTTGTGTTTAAGTCCATGGGAATTAAACTTTTTAAGACTGTTACTTGGTATCAAGTTCCCCTAGTAATATGCAGAGCCCACTGCAGTTAATTATAGTAGGGCTTTATTTATCTATTTTATTTTGTAACTCTTGGCCAGCACTCCAAATCTGTTGAAATCACAACTTGGCCTCTGCATCAGCTGGATAGTGTATGAAACAATCTCCTTAAGCCAAATCCTAGCTCTTCTGGAACACATTCATAATAATCAACATTTCTTTTCTATCCAAGCTATTTTAACTACAACAGAGGTGTTTTTAATGTTAAAGGATTTTGAAATTTAATGACTGAGATGACTCTGTTATATTTTTCTGTCAGCAGAGTCCTTTTTTAAACTTTTGCCAGTTAGATTGACCAAGACTAAAGAAAGATGCAAAAACACTGGACCCTGGACAGGTGGGGGGGTTAATATATAATAATAATCATCATCATCATCATCTTTATTGTCATTGTAATAAAATTACAATGAAATTGATTTGAGCGTTGTGCTAACATTTTCATCAGGTGGAATATAGACAGCAGTGATAACTATAACAGAAATCTCTCTAGGTAAATAAAATGGTCGACAAATGACAGTTGAGAATTCCACGTCTGCAGAACTGTGTGTATAAACAACTCTACTGTTAGTACACCAGTTATTATGTGTGTAAATGCACAGTCCTCCACCTTTGCTTTTACCAGAGTTGTTGTTTCTGTCAAAGCGGTGTGTGGTACGGTTAGTTAGCTCCACAGACGCATCCGGTACAAGTGGATGAAGCCAGGTCTCTGTGATGATCATCACACAGCAGTCACGAATGAGTTTATTCACTGCCATCCATAGCTCTAGTTCATCAGTTTTGTGGACAAAGGATCTAGAGTTGCTTAGGAAAATGCTTGGTAATGCTGGTCTGTGAGGCTACTTCCGTAATCGAACTAGCAAACCTGCTCTGCATCCCCGCTTCTGCTTCGGTTCTCTTCGCTGCCTCCTAGGCCAAACAACAATCCATGGAGAGCCTGGCAGTTTTACTATGTCACTCGGTATATTATGAGACTGCTGGAAGTCGCTGGTAATATCGAGTCGACTGGAAGATCCAATCTTTAATAATAACTTAATAACACCCTGCGGGTATAGACTAGTTTTTGCCTAACTCTACTGTGACACCAGGAGCTCAAAGCCGCAGCGCATAAGCGCGCCGCCATCTTGAATCTCATAAGTTTTTTTAATATCTCCTTATAAGTGTTGAGGAGATGTTTTATTTTGTAAAAAAAAGACAACAGTGATATGTGTTTTGTCTTGCTGGGATGCTATTAGGGGTGGGATTGAAAAATTTTAGCAACTGGTTTTTAGGGTGGCTATGGGAGTGTGGCCTAGTCAGCTTCCTGCACCATGGCTGAGGGGCATATTTTCACCCTCCCCAGGCTCCAGAAATGGGCCCATATCTGGACACTTTAAGTACTTCCAGTAGGCCCATTTTTTGCCCTCCCCAGGCTCTGTGCAGGCCTTGCACTTATTTGGCATGATGAATGGGCCACATGAAGACCCCTGGGAGGGGAGGAGTGGGTGGGGTCAGCCATCCCACCCCTGGATACTATGCTTCTTTACTTCTCTTTTGGATCATCCTCTCTTCCCGAAGTAAAAATTCCTTGGTTGCTGCACTCAGTTGGTGACTGCTTCGCTCCAAAACACAAGTCTTGTCCCTTCTCCTCCCAACTCCTCACCCCAAACTTGTCAAGGGTGCAGCTTTATTAGCAACCTTTGCTGGGAAAACTGCCCAAGCAGAAAGAAAATAAGGCAAAGTAGATGCCTGCCATTTTATTCCTTTCACAGATGGGGAAGGTATAAAAATATTTCACCTGTATTCAATTTAAGGAAATAAAAGCAACTAAATAATATCTTAAACAAGAATTTGGTTACAGTATAGAGAAGTATTGCTTTAAAATGTCAAAAGGGTAGGACAGATTTCAATGCACTTTCAAGTGTTTCTGCAGAACTTGGAATTATGTTTTCACTCCAAGCCCATTGCTAAACTTCCTATTCTTAACAATATCTTGTAAAACTACTGTGTAGATTAACAAAGGCAAGGCAGCACTTAAATCAATATATTTTCTCTCCAAGGACTGGGTGCAGTAGACTTGCGTTGTTTGTGAGCATGAAGTGAACATATTGATATACTTCTCAGTTAAATACTAAGGTCCTTGGATAAATATTTTTTTAAGAATGAAAAAAAAATCCAATATGTTTAGCAATCATGAAATGGGGGGGAAATAATAAGAACATGCAGGGAAGATAAAATCATGATAGTTCAGTTTTCTCTCATAAACTTAGAGACCCCAGTGAACATGCAGAATACATTTTCCATGTAAAATAATTGAATGTAATACAAAAACTATAATCCAGGCATTCTGTTTATTTTTTATTTATTAATAAGTGTAAATATGTAAGGGGTGGGTTTCAGGCGATACACCCCGGTACGGGCGTACCGGAGCTAGCCGGGAGCACTGGATACCATTCCGGTACGGTGCTCCAGAGGGCCCACCCATCCGCCCTCACTCCTTACCATACTTTTAAATCTCCAGCGCTTCTGCGCACACGCGCAGCGCATACAGCTCCTGTGTGATGCTCCGGCAAGCAACTGGAGCGGTGTGGAGGCTTGCGGAAGCGTTGCAGGTTAAGTATGATGCATGCATGCACCACGCGCGTGTGCACATGCGCCGCACACATCCATGTGGGTAACGCCAGGGCCGTTCCAACCGTACCGGTTGTAACTGAATCCGGAACCCTCCACTGAAATATGTCATTGGTAAAACACTTGGTTGTCTACACAGCTTTATTTGCATTCAACATGAGATCAGTTTTTCATCACATGCATGCATCTTCCTCTCCTATTACTTGACTATGTCAGTGTCAGGAAGCCCTTGCTTCCATTGTCAATTATCCCATTAAGGACAGGTTTCTAAGGCTGCGGTCCCCAACCTTTGTGGCTTGGCAGCCCAGCTCAGGAGGAGATGGGAACTGGGCCATGTGAGCGATGGGCTTGTGTGCATGTGTTTGCACACCGGCCCATTGTGCAAGTAGAGCTGTGCATGTGCTCCAATCCACCTCTTGCCTGGCCCAGTTCTGAATAGGCCATGGTCCAATAATGTGCCATGCTCAGCAGTTGGGGACAGAGGTGGTATTCACAGGTTATGACCAGTTCTGGAGAACCAGTAGCAGAAATTTTGAGTAGTTCAGAGAACCGGTAAATACCACCTCTGAATGGCCCCGACCTCATCTATTCTCTGCCTCCCGAGTCCCAGCTGATGGGGAGGAAATGGGGATTTTGCAGTAACCTTCCCCTGCCACGCCCACCAAGCCGCGCCCACCAAGCCACGTCCACAAAACTGGTAGTAAAATTTTTTGATCCCATCACTTTGAACTAAGAGATTTCAAAACTATGGTTAATGAATCTGATTAATAGACTTATACATATCCCTGAATCAGTCAATGATACTGAACATCATTTGGTTTAACCATTGTTTGTTGATTAAACCAGAAATAAACAGTCAATCTTGCAGATGAGCAAGATAATCGTTGTTAGTTTATTTATGAAATTTGTACAACTATCCATCTCACAAAAAGTAACTCTGTAACAAAAAAGTATAAAAAGATAAGCATGACAGTCATTTTAAACACACACACACACACACACACACATACACACACACATAGAGGAAATTTGATCAACAACAGAGTTAGCTCAAGATCTCAACAGTCTAACCAAATTCTCTTTTGCTTTCTCTCTTTTTTTAGCTATTCTTGTCTTGGAACTATATAGATTGGTTGGAAACTTGGACAAGTATTACCTAGGAAACCCCATCAAACCATCTGTCCTTGATTCTGAATCAAGGTTAGCTACAGTTATGGTCAGTAATCAACAACAAACATGACTGTCTTGAAATATGTCATAATTTCATAACTAACCCCTCTTTTCACATCACATTAAGTTAA
Source organism: Rhabdophis nuchalis (assembly GCA_039707465.1). NCBI lineage: Eukaryota > Metazoa > Chordata > Lepidosauria > Squamata > Natricidae > Rhabdophis > Rhabdophis nuchalis. The sequence goes on along the minus strand of CM077643.1, from coordinate 57,462,306 downwards.
ACTGTAACTTAGCATGATGGATGAAACCAAATATTCAAAGAACAGAACTAGAAGGGACTTTGGAAGTCTTCCAGTCCAGCCCCCTGCTCAAGCAGGAGACCCTATACCATTTCAGAGAAGTGAAATGCTATAGGGTCTCTTCTTAAAACCTGCAATGATGAAGCAACATCTGAAAGCAAGCTGTTCCACTTGGTTAGTTGTCCTCACTGTTAGGAAGATACTCTTTAATTCCAGGTTGCTTCTCTCCTTGATTAGTTTACATCCATTGTTTCTTGTCTTGCCTTCTGGTGCTTTGGGAAATAAATTGACCCCCTCCTCTTTGTGGCAGCCTCTCAAGTACTGGAATACTGCTATCATGTTGCGTGCAGCTCCCCCTCCCCAATCCTTCTTCTCTCTAGACTAGCCAAACTCAAATCCTGCCACTGTTCTTCATATGTTTTAGTCTCCAGACCTTTAATCATCTTAGTTGCTCTTCTTTGCACTTTTTTTCAAAGTCTCAACATCTTTTCTGTAATGTGGTAACCAAAATTGGGTGCAGTATTTCTAATATATAACTAGAAATATCTTCCATCTTGTCCTCCTGAATGAATTTTGTTTCTGGAAAGCAAAACAATTGGGAAGAAGTGGTATGAGAAAGCAGAAGAGTAATAGATGATGGATGGCATCCTCTGGACCCCTCATAAGACCCCATTATTTGAAGTAGCTTAACAAAAGCCTGGTCTGACTATATCCTATCACTGCGAACTTGTTCTCAGTAACCTCGGATAAACCTGGCGTTATGACATGTTGATATATGCAATCAAATGGCTTGTGTTACATAAGCAGTATAGACAGAATTTAGTTCCCAAGGAGATTATAGTCTAAATGAACAGCTGGGAAACAATAGAGGGTGGTAAGAGCAAACAGGCAGGGAGTGCAGTGTATGTTAATGAATGCTATCACACAAAAAAGGGAATCATCTGCAAAGTAAAACATTGCTTGAATTAACATCGCCAGAACATATTACTTTCAATTAAAGAATGACATTAAAATGAACAAGATTTTAAATAAGCGTTGGATAAACGAAATGTATACTTTAGGTCTCAGATTGTATTCCTGTTGCATTGGAAGAAATGAGTAATTCTTTGAAACAAAAGTCAGAAACATTGTTCCCGAAGCTTCAGTTTGAATATATCCCAAGTCTTGAAATATATCCCAAGTCTTGAAATATATCCCAAGTCTTGAAATATATCCCAAGTCTTGCAAGAATCTTACAATTTTACTGTCAAAATTGCATGCCTTCTCATAATGAAACACCGAAAGGTCTTGTGTACAAACACCTAAGCATTTCAAGCCACTTGATGATTACATGATCATGATTATGAGCCCTAATGATGATTAGGAAGCTATTGATAGACTAAGAAACTGGGAAATACTGTGATCCCTGTTGGCAATGCACCTGAGAATCCTTACTTAAAATCTGAAATATAATTCCAGGTTTCAAATGAATTCTTAAATTGGATTTTTTTAAAAATATATTGTAGGACCCCTCCAGATTAGAGATAAAATTTGAAAACAGTTTGAAATCTGGTAAGGCAGTGCCCTTACTTTATTTTGCTTTGGCATCATCTCTTCTTCACAGGTCACACAAAATAAAGCTGTGATTTCAGCATCCTCAGATTGTATTTATCAGGTTCTACAACATACCAATAAATCATTGGTGTCATTATAAATAAGTATCAAGCAAAAACTTTCAGAGCTTTACTGTTGCTCACCAGAGAAGACATAAGAAAAGGGAAAAATCAGGCAAACTTAAAGCTGCTGACTTCTTAAGTGTTTCAATATGGAACTTTTATGTGAATGACAGATTCATCTTTAGTGCAGAAAGGTATCTGAGTACAATTTCTCCAATGTGTTCACGAGGAATTTGGCTAGGTGGCTCATGTAAATAAGCACATTACTCATTCAATGCAACCAATGAGCACAGAGGGATAATGGGCTCAAGCAAGGGAAAGAAGCAGGAAGTTGTAGAGCAAAAGACCATTGGAACTCAACTGTGGTTGGAACAATAAGTAGGAGAAAGATTAAGAGTGGATGGTTCTTTGTCTCTACCAAGACCCTAGGAAATCAGGGGTTCCAATGTTTGTGTTGATTATGATAAAAGGGAGGGAAACCTTGGGTGAAGGTTTCCCTCTGGTCCACCTGTCAGACAGAAAAGATTGGTGGTTTAAAGTGATTGGTTCACACTACAGGCGGGAAATTCAAGAGATCTCAGTGGCTGAGCTGTCAGACAGCTCCCTTTAAAAGAGGGAACTGCCAGACAGAGCAGACACTTCTGTGTACCGGTCTACCAAATAAAGAGCTGTTGTATTAGCTGAGCACCCTGCCTCGTCACTCAACCCATAACAGTTTGACTGTCCTACCTTCAAATGTATGGGGAATTTGCTGAGTCTCAACTGAGTTGCTTCATAGTGATTTGTTAGGCAGTGTAAAGGGGATCCCGCTGAGGTAGCTAAACCTAAATTGCAACTTTATATGTGACTATTTTGGACCACTACAGAAAGCAAACGTATCAGCCACAAAACAGAGCATCTAACCCAAACCCTTCTAATTTTAGTTCTCATTTCTCATTTTATAAAATGGCAAAGAGAAAAGGAAAACAAGAGTAGACGTGATTGTTCAATATCTCTTCTAATCAAAGGGAACACTTCATTGGCAGTTCTCCAATCAATATTTCTAATATCAAAAATCTATGGACTTTTCTGGTTTTATTTTAAGAAAGTGTTGAATTTATAACTATTTCTAAAACCCTTGCAACTATCATCTGAAATTTAACTAATATCTTACCTAATGACATCTTTAGAATGCTCGCAATTTTCTAAATGTTGCCCATTGAGAAAAAGCAATTAGTGAAATTTCCCCTGAATCTACAAAACTATTCTTACACACACACAGAGAGAGAGAGAGAGACAGAGAGAGAGAGACTGTATTTAACTATTTATTTTTTTTATTTATTTTATTTACATTTATATCCCGCCCTTCTCTGCAGAGGACCCAGGGCGGCGCACAGGAAATTTAAAAACATACAGAATACAAAGATAAATACATAATTTAAGATATAAATTAAACCGTCTTATCCTATGCTAAAAACCCAATTTTAAAATACCCGATTTAAAACTATCTAAAAGTCCCCATGGGAGGTTAGGCTAGGCCGGCTTGTTGGAATAGGTATGTCTTTAGACATTGGCAGAAGAGGCGGAGGTCGGTGATGGTGCGTAATTCGGGGGGTAGGTCGTTCCAAAGGGCTGGGCCTGCCACAGAGAAGGCTCTTCCCCTGGGTGTCGCCAGTCAGCATTGTCCGGCCGACGGCACCTGAGAAGGCCCTCTCTGTGGGAGCGTATCGGTCTAAGGGATTTATGGGGCAAGAGGCGGTCTCGCAAATAACTAGGCCCCGAGCCATGGAGCGCTTTAAAGATGGTCGTCAACACCTTGAAGTGCACCCGAAAGACCACAGGAAGCCAATGCAGCTCGCGCAGGATCGGTGTTATGTGGGAGCATCTAGTGGCTCCCATAATCACCCGTGCGGCTGCGTTTTGGACTAACTGTAGCTTTCAGGTGCACCTCAAGGGAAGCCCCATGTAGAGAGCATTACAGTAGTCGAGTTGGGACGTCACGAGAGCTTGAGTGACTGTGCGGAGGGCAGCCCGGTCCAGTAAGGGGCGCAATTGGCGCATCAGGCGTACCTGATGAAACGCCCCCCTGGCCACGGCCGCCACATGGTCTTCCATGGACAGCTGGAGATCCAGGAGGACACCCAAATTGCGTGCCCTCTCCACGGGGGCCAGTGTTTCACCCCCAATGGCCAGAGTTGGAGTAATCTGGCTGAACCGGGGTGCCGGAAACCACAGCCACTCAGTCTTGGCAGGGTTGAGCTTGAGTTTGTTTCCACCCATCCAGATCCGTACGGCCTCCAAACACCAGGACAGCACTTCGACGGCATCGTTGGGGTGGTCTGGGGTGGATATGTACAACTGAGTATCATCAGCGTACAGATGGTACTCCACCCCAAAGCCACGGATGATCTCACCCAGCGGCTTCATATATGTTTTGAAAAGGAGGGGCGAGAGGACTGACCCCTGAGGAACCCCACATACGAGGGGCCTCAAGGTCGACCTCTGCCCTCCCGTCAACACATATTGTGACCAACCAGAGAGGTAGGACGAGAACCACCGCAGAACGGTGCCTCCCAGCCCCAACCCCCCCAGTCGGCGCAATAGGATACCATGGTCGATGGTATCAAAAGCCGCTGAGAGGTCTAATAGGACTAGGATAGAGGAATAACTATACTTAAAATTGATTTTTGAACCCTAGAAAAAGAGTAGCCATGATTGCAAATCTTACCTAATTATCTCATCTAACAAAAATGTGATAAAAAATTACTATTTTTAAAAAACAGAATGTAAAAGTACTTGGTTCTAATTCTCCACCTATTTCTTAATAGAAAGATAATGAAATTGCTACCTTACGTATAGCACAGGAGAGATCGACACCTACAATGTGAAAAGGAGGCAGTTATAATACTATAAAATGTCATATGTTGATATTAGGCAATCAATGATCTCAGTATTGATATGAGAAATAGTGATGAATAAACATATTAGCTCCAGCAGGATCAGAACCAGCACGCTTCCAAGTGATAAATCATAAAAATCATGAGGGAAGGATACTTATGTGCTTAAGCTTGGCTTAAGAGCTTCCTAGGGGAGGCAGTTGGGCGTGCTGGTTATATACCTGGCTCCCCGCTATGTAGCAGCAGCCCTGCCCGAGCTCCTGGAGGTGATCGCTACGGTGGCAGTGGAGACCCCCAGACTTTTAGTCATGGGGGACTTTAATCTGCCATCGGTGGGCGAATCATCCGAGGTAGCTCGGGAGTTCATGGCTTCCATGACGGCCATGGACCTGACCCAATTAATTCAAGGCCCCACCCACGAGGGTGGACATACACTGGATCTCATCTTTGTCTCTGGCCAGTGGAAAAGTGATCTGATTATAGGGGATATAGTCATCACGCCCTTGTCATGGTCAGATCACTCACTTCTCCGGCTCGACTTTCCAACCGCTACCCCCCTCCGCGGGGAGGCGGAACCTGAGTCACCAATTTGGTTCCGCCCCAGGCGACTGATGGACCCTGATGGGTTCCAGGCGGCGCTTGGGCCATTTCCTGTACCCCTGACCCGCGCCCCGATGGAGGACCTCGTGGCCGCATGGAATACTGCGACCACGGGAGCCTTGGATCGGGTCGCGCCCTTGCGGCCTCTCTTGCGGCGGCGAGCCACCCTGGCTCCTTGGTTCACCGAGCAGCTGAGGGTGATGAAACGCCACAAGAGATGCCTAGAGAGAAGATGGAGGACTATCCGATCTGAATCTGACCGGACACAGGTAAGAGCCCATTTACGGACTTACATTGTGGCGCTGAGAGTGGCCAAACGTCATCATTGTGCCACTCTCATAGCATCCGCAGATAACCGCCCTGCCACCCTGTTTAGGGTGACCCGCTCCCTCCTTCAACAGAGGGTGCGGGAAGCCCCGCTACAGGGTAGAGAAGACGAATTTGTGATTTATCTGCAGGAGAAAATCGCTCAGATACAGAACGAGTTAGCCCCCATTGATGGCCCAGTGGGTTGCCACGAGGCGGATCTTGTTTGGGAGGAGTTTGACTCCGTTGCTTCCAAAGATATGGACAGGTTACGTGGGCGACTGCGAGCCACCACATGTTTATTGGACCCGTGTCCCTCCTGGCTTGTACTGGCATCCTGGGAGGTGACACGAGGCTGGCTCCAAGAGGTTGTCAACGCATCCTTGAGTGAGGGTTCCTTGCCTGCTTCCCTAAAAGAAGCTATGGTGAGGCCCCTCCTCAAGAAGCCCTCTTTGGATCCAGCTTTACTAACCAACTATCGTCCAGTCTCCAACCTTCCCTTTTTGGCGAAGGTTGTTGAGAGTGTGGTGGCACAACAGTTTCCCCGTCACCTGGAGGAAGTTGAGTATCTAGATCCGCGCCAGTCCAGCTTTCGGCCCGGGCATAGCACCGAGACGGCATTGGTCGCGTTGGTAGATGATCTCTGGAGGGCCAGAGATGGGGGTTGTTCCTCCATCCTGGTCCTATTAGACCTCTCGGCGGCTTTTGATACCATCGACCATGGTATCCTATTGCACCGGCTGGGGGGGTTGGGGGCGGGAGGCATCGTTTTGCGGTGGTTCTCCTCCTACCTCTCTGGTCGGTCGCAATTTGTGTTGACAGGGGGGCAGAGGTCGACCTCGAGACCCCTCACATGTGGGGTGCCTCAGGGGTCGGTCCTCTCGCCCCTCCTATTCAACACATATATGAAGCCGCTGGGTGAGATCATCCGTGGCTTTGGGGTAGAGTATCATCTCTACGCTGATGATACTCAGCTGTATATATCTACCCCAAACCACCCCAACGATGCCGTAGCGGTGATGTGCCAGTGCCTGGAAGCCGTGCGGATCTGGATGGGAAGTAACGGACTCAAGCTCAACCCGACCAAGACCGAGTGGCTGTGGTTTCCGGCTGCCCGGTTCAACCAGCTGACTCCATCGCTGGCCATAGGGGGCGAACATCTTGCCCCTGTGGATGGGGCGCGCAACTTGGGTGTCCTCCTGGATACCCGGCTGTCCATGGAAGATCAGGTGACAGCCGTGGCCAGGAGGGCGTTTTACCAGGTTCACCTGGTACGCCAGTTGCGCCCCCTATTGGACCAGGATGCCCTCCGCACAGTCACTCATGCTCTCGTGACATCCCGACTGGACTATTGTAACTCTCTCTACATGGGGCTCCCCCTGAGGTGCACCCGGAGACTGCAGTTGGTCCAGAATGCAGCCGCGCGAGCAATAATGGGAACCGCTAGGTTCACCCATGTAACACCGCTCTTGCGCGAGCTGCACTGGCTGCCTGTCGTCTTTCGGGTGCGCTTCAAGGTGCTAGTTATCATCTTTAAAGCGCTCCATGGCTCGGGACCTAGCTATCTGCGGGATCGGATCCTGCCCCATACATCCTCACGGCCGATTCACTCCCACAGAGAGGGACTACTCCGGGTGCCGTCCACTAGACTCTGTCAGCGGGCGACGCCCAGGGGAAGGGCTCTCTCTGTGGCGGGCCCTGCCCTCTGGAACGACCTCCCCCCCGATATTAGAACAACCACGGACCTCCGTTCCTTCCGTCTGAAATTGAAAACGCACTTTTTCTGCTTGGCCGGCCTAGGGTAGCCTCTGTATTATAGGGTTATAGGGTTTTAGTGAATTGGCATTGGGAATTTTAGCGCAGGGTTTTACTGTTTAATTTGTTTTTAATTGTTTTGTATATTTATGTATATTTATTGTTTTAACTTCCCTGTGCACCGCTCCGAGTCCCCTTGGGGAGAGGGAGCGGTCTAGAAATTAAAATTATTATTATTATTATTATTATTATTATTAGACACATCAATTCACTATTCTGAGAACAAAATACTGCTAGCTTTTTATGTTTCTATGCAGCCTTGCAAAAATTGACCAGGACATTATAGCCCTATTTGCAATCCTCAGAATCCCCCAGTATGAAAAGAACCAAAGCAGGCCCGTTTTGAATCTAAAGGATCAAAAGTAATGCTTTATTTCTTATCCATGCTTTTAAAGCACTGGCCTCACTTTTAAAAAACTCCCGAAGCCTCTTCTCAAAACTTTGGTAGCTTTGTTTTTATAATTTTTAATGTTTCTAAGAATGATCATGATAATTCTTTTAAGCATTTAATTGTTTTAGCTTTGTTGTACCCTTGTTGTATCACTTGTTTTGTGAGGTATAACTGTATAACTTGGAGAAATGAATAAACAAAATAAAATAGGCCCTGCTGACTTCTGGAATGTGTTCTTGATTTACTACACAAAACCTGATATACCCCTTTGGCCAATGACAGTGGTGCTCAGGCGGCAGCAGGACAGCCATGCAACTGGACAAAATATGGCTTCAGATGAGTAGTAGCTGTAAGAGCCTTTTTGAGGACAGGGATGTATTTGCCATATATCCTGGCCGGTGCATCTTGGCAGAAAAATGGGACATACATGGAATAAATACATTTTGAGGAAGCTATATCTGACCTGGTGTGACAATGGTTGGCTGAGGTAACAAAGGGAAAAGAAGTTTCTTTCTCTTAATTTATGTCAAGTATAAAAATTGAACCTGCACTCTTTCTTATCTTTCCTACATTCTAGCCCGATATACTTTCCCTGATGTAAAAATACCGCCTCATATCTTCCTCTCACGAGTCATTGTTCTTACTTCTTTATTCAATAACTCTTCTACTCTTTGGCCTCTGGTTAAATCTCCCTTCCAGCATCCTGTCCTGCGCTCTATGAGCAGACAGTGCAGCATCGCAGTGCAAATTAGTCATAAAGAATGAATGCTGTGGTGGCAGCCATGGTTATAAAACCAGGTTTTGTAGGTGGAGGCTGAAGCAGCCCCCATGGGTTTCTGTAGCAATTCATGAATCTGCATTCCAGGAAGACTTTGAAACTTTTATTTTCTAAGGAATGTCCATTATGTAAAAACCTGACAGGCTGGGTTTTCTTGTTGTTATTTTCACATTTTTAATCCTTAGTTCATTGCAGCAGGAAGGAACTTTGAAAGTCACATATCATTTTCACGGGTATGTGGATACATGGACTTGCGGTATCACTATCTAGCTAACTGTTGGGACAGGTACAAGGGAAGATGAAGTCAGTGCAACCACACCTACAGGCAAACATTTCATGTTAAAATGCATCTTTGTATTCCACAATTACCACATTAGCCCTTTGATTGGACACCCCCAGGAAATACCAGAGTTACAGAGTAGACTAGGATGTTGGGTGGGTGGGGGTAATCCCCAATGAAGGCAATGGCAAGCCAAAAATTCTTAGTAGTATGAAAGAACCATTATTAGGACCCACCAAATGACACGGAAGCATGTTCAAGCTTTCAAACTGCATTTATTGTTCCTAATGGCCTCACACAACCATCCTTTTTTTCTTATAAAGGAATAGGACTCCCCTGTCTTCATCCACAACTAAGCATGTAGTATTGGCTTTCATTTATATTGCACAAACAGCACAAGTACATGGGTGCCATATGGCATGCTTTTGAAGAAATAAACTCTGGTGAAATAACCAGGAATAGCCCCAGATGTTTTTTAGAAATGAAATTAAAATTACTTTGAAATCTCTACCACTTATAGAAAACAATTCCAAATAAGGGCAATACTTGGTTTGCTCCACCAGGTTTCCAGATAAATATTTTTTTTGAACCAAAATTTTCCAGGAATTAAAAATTCAGGGAATCCCTTGTAATGTGTGCATACTTGCAGTGAGGAGGGGCTATTGCCCTCATGTCCTACTGGAGGGCTTCCCAGAAGGAATCCAGCTGGCTGTCCTTCAAATTGGTCCTTAGACTAGAACTTTTGATATTTCTAAATCTGTCATGATGCTTAAATCCAGACTGAATTGCAAATTGTTCTCAACAATTTAAAATTAGTGTTTTTTAAACTTTGGCTAAGTAAAAAAAAAAAAGGCTATGCAGGCTCAGAACTGGTTTGAGTGAGAAATCCTTACCACAAAAATCCAAAACTGGTAACTAGTTGGAAATTTTAAAAAAATTCCAGAAAAAGGTTAAACACTTCCTGTTGCCCAGAAACCTGGATTTAAGAAAAACAACATTAAAATTATTTCAACATTGAACCTAATCTTTTAAGTTTACGATTCAAAGTCCATTCACAATTGCACAGCTAAAACCAAAATATGCTTTTAAAAATATTTAAGTTCTTCTAAGAACTACCAAACTGTAAAATGAAATGTATCTAACGGAAAAAGTATAATGATGTAAAAATAAAACTTTGAAAAGAAGAAAAATTAAATTAAATTAATTATTAATTTAATGAATAAATCAAAAATAAAAATAAATACACTTTTGAAAAAATGTGTATTTTTAAAAAAAAATAATTGGTTACAGGCACAAGCTTTTTTTCCACCCTTCTTTTCCACAATCTGTATCATGAACTGGTCTAATTTACACGAAGTAACATATCAGCCTCCCAATATGGATCAGTTTGGCAAGACGCTAAATTGAAATATTTGCTAACCAAAGAAATAATTACCGATTTACTTTCCAAATTACTCTATAATATTTTCAAGTCCCAGCTGATATCTGTGCCAGACAACTGTTTATTTATTTATTATCTTTATTGTTAAGTCATTAAGCGTTTTAACAGGTTGATCTTTTTAGCAAACTGGGGGGAAATTGACAGGACAAAAAAAATGAAAAAAACATTTCTAAATCACAGTTCGATTTTCACATCTTGTATTTTAACTCTTCTTTCATCATATGGGATAAATAAATATATATTATATACTCCAAACTGGCTGAAGGCCAAAATATACTTGAGTTGACGGCACTAAGTTATATGAGAAGCAATGATTAAGAGCTCTGACTGGGTCATGCCAAATCAAACTAAATCTCTCTTTGCCATAAACCTCATGAGCAAAATAAACTACCATTGTAATCTTCATCACAACAACATCAAATTAAATAATTCAATCAGAGGCCCTTTGAGCCTTCATGTTTCCTTCATATGATTTGCTGCTTATTGCCTTATTTGTGCAGCTACTAAGAGTGCTAAAACCCATGAACATATTAGGCTCATCATCATTTGAGGGCTGTTATTGTCCTCTCAAATCCCTTCCAACCAACTATCCAATCCTCATTAAGGTGCAGCATTAAGTCTTCCAATTTTTATTTGCCAATTGTTTAGTCAATCGCATTTACATCATTTTTATGAAATGCAAACATATCTTTCTGAGAATTTAGGTAAAGTAAAAAGTAAATTAGTAAAAATTCTATGCTTAGATTATCAAAAGGTTAGAAAGCCCAAACATTGCACCACTTACAAGGGAGTATTGCAGAAACGTAAGAAAATGGGTGGATCTAGCTGCCAAAGTATTGTTTGGAATGATACCCCAAAGCCAAAAACCTTGTCATTTGAGAATTGGTCCTTGAGACCAGGAACCTCTCAAGTCTGGAACCTGTTGACTCATGGTGCTACCCAGATAAGGAAACAGCAATACTTCAAATGCAGTAAATCCAACACTTCCCCTCACTGGCCTCTGCAAAACCCCATTTTGTTACTATTTTCACCACACGACTACTCGTTCTTGATTATTTCTGTTGCTCCTCAAAAGGTAGTAGAAATGTCTCTGCACACAAAAGGGATGTTTGCAAAAATAAAATTGTTCTTCTATGCCAGTTCTTCTTCCTGGACAAAGAAGACAATCTGTTATATGTAGACTATAATCTTTTGAGTGTCCTTCTGGAAACCATGATAGTCCCAGAAGGCAGAGGATTGATTAAAAGGAACATGAAATGGACGCAGGCAATTAATAATTATTGAGATACTTAAAGTTAATCCAAATCACAGTAGCAGGTGTTTGGGTCAAAAATATAAGACAGGTTAGGAAAAATAATTACAAACAGAGAAGGATAGGAATGTGATTAATTAGCATAATCATGGACTACTCCTTTGGGAAGTTTGGTTTTAAAAGCAAAAATAATTGAGAAGCATGGTGCCAAAAATCACAAAAAGATGGTCACAATTTCAATAAATAAAATTTTCTACAGCTTATAAAGCAAAGATGTGAAAAGATTATTTATTAAAAACAATTATAGTGGTTTTTAAATTTTATTTATTTATTTAGCTGGAGCATTGAGTGGTGCAGTGGCCTAGAGGTGAAGCTGTCGCTTTACAGTCAGGAGGCTGTGGGTTCGATCCTAGGTAGTGGCAGATATTTCTCTCTCTGGGCACAATGAGCAAATATCTGCATCAAGCTCCACATTGGAGACAGGAAGGGCAGTAAACACTCAGCTGCATTCAGTTGCCCGGACTCCATCCCAATGCAAGGGATTGCGGGGTCATTAAGTGATGGGGGGGATTTAGTTAGAGCATTAAATAAGTTGTTATTTAATAGACTCTAGAATTTTTTTTAAAAACCTTTTATTTTAGGCCCTAACAAAGTTATACTTGAGGACAAAGGGCATTTAATACAATGTATGTGGTTATCCTACACATTCTTTTTCTAAAATTCATAAAAGGATTTCCAAATGGTTACAAGGATGTTGCTTCATGAGTATTCAGGCTATTACTTTGGATTTAAAAATCCTGTGTAAGATCTACAATAACAATCCACTAAACTACTGGATGAGTAGTTCCCAACCTGATATTTTTCCAAATGTGCTGAACTACAAATCCCTCATCCACATCCACCATGTCAAACATCTGGACAAGTGAGCAACTTGGAAATAAAAAATAAACTTCAAAAGTGATTATTTTCTCTTCAAAGCGTATCTAAAATTTAAAGGCAGCAAAAAGCATTTCCAAACTAGGGATTTATCGCATCTCTCTGCCAGCAATAATTGTTCTGATATGAATTTAGTGATTTATCATCGGAACAGTCGCTGCTCCATACCATAAAATGTTTTTGAGGAAATCCTCAGAGAATCTGATGACATCTTAAAGATAAACAAATGCACTTTATATTTATGGAATAGGGTTTTTTTTCTGTAAAGCTCCATGTTGTTGTCTTGACTGGAAAAAAAAGAGTTATCCTTCTGGAAACATGAATATGAAAATAACTTGACCTGCTAGCTTGATCTTTTTTAAGCATCCTACAATCCCATCCAGAACAGACTGAAACCACATTACGTCAAATGTTTCTTTTGGCTAAATATCCACATCTACATGTCAATCGACACATGCATACTCATATTACAGGATGATTTTATTCTTTTGGACACATTTTATTTTTTGTGTCTAAAAATATGCTTTAACACTTTTTCTTTCACTGGCCCTGTGTACTAAAGCACCATTTACAAAAAAAGGAATTATTATCTTAGTTCATGAAGGCAATATTCACTGAAGGCAACTGGAAGATTAATAAGATTAGAATAAGATAAATAAGTTGCATAAAGTCTTCACAGTCAACAAGAGTAAATAAAATGTTCCAGTAGAGTTGCCAAAACCACACTGACAATTAATCGGCAGCTATCCATACTACATAAATAATAAAAAGTGGTATTGGCTGCTGTTGGGCATGCACATACATGCATTAATAATCCCAGATTAATAATGATTTCTCTGTTCTCTCCACACAAAACCAGCCACAATGTGATTCTTTGCTCTTTTGTCCACAAAAAGTGGAACTGAGACCAGTATGTGACATGATTACTTCTTCTGTATCTCCAAATACAAATTTTTAGAATGACTTAAGAAGTGGATGGAAATCCAGGAACAGCATTTGTACAAGAAGGTTGTGGGAAAGCACACTGTTGCATGCTTCCCCTCCATCCTTCAGTCTCTTGGCAAAGTTGCACTATTTCAGATTCTACTTTAATCATGTTTACGTCCCAATCTACCCCATACCCCGGAGAACCTGCATTTGCCTTCAAAGTCATCATGTTTATGTAGCCCTTAATTGACCTTTATTGTGACAGCAAGAAGGACTGATTACACACAGTACAAAAGCTGGAGCTAACCTCAGATGAGGTGATATGGTGAATAGAATCCAAGGAGCATAGATATGATCCTGGATGTCCACAGGGCATGATCAAAATAATGGCCATAGTCAAAGCTCCACCTGTTTTTTATGCATGGATGCCCCTGTGATGTACTAGATAAAATCTTGTGCTGTAATTATCAAGTTGCAAAATGCTTGCCAGCTGACAGGGAAGGCTGGACATGACTAGGTAACATTGAAATATTTGTGTCAACATCATGTTTGTAATTAAACATTATCTAGTTCAGCATTTCTCAAACATGGCAGCTTTAAGGCATGTGGACTAGTGGCTGGGGATTTCTGGGAGTTAAAGTCCAGAGGTCCTACATCTGCAAAGTTTGAGAAATGCTGGCCCAAGTTAGGGACATTTTGAACAGCCACTCTTTGTTCTTTATAATTCTGTTGCTTTCTCAGTTGTGACCCCGGGGGGAAATTTAGAAATTTGGGATATCATCTGCCATAAATTAAGTTACCATTGTGAACCAAGTAGACCATACACATAAGATGGAAATTATTTAAGGAGTCAGTCAATGCTTTTAGTGGAAAAGCAAATAGAGAAACAGGGGCTTGAGATGGCTTGAGGGATTTCAGGTTAAGGAATTGAAAGCTTAGTCTCACTATTGTCCCTAGTGGATTTATGTCCACATGGCACAAATATATACTGTTATACTACTACATGTATAAAGCTTCCAATTCTTCAAATATATACATTTTTTAAATGCTCAGGACAAAGGTTTACAGAGGAATTATCTACTTTTTTTATTATTAACTTTATTAACATCCAAAGAATATTTTGGTTAAGAATGCCTCATCCTAAAACCAAAGCATCGACACCAAAGATCAGAAAAACTTGATTTATGCAGCAAGATTGCAAAGCTGGGACTTAATTCTGTTAAGTCAGGGCTAAGTGTCTAAGATCAGTCTGTAAAAAAAAAAACGAACCTCTAACAAAAGGTCCAGACAAAAGGCAGCCTTTGAATGGCCAATGCAAAGAAATGTCACCAGTTGAATTGTTAGTAAAGAACAGAAACTTCACCAAGAGAAAGGAAAAATATATCAAGTCTGATGTTTTCTTAGACTTCCTTTGGGCTGATTTGTGTCAAGCTTGGAAATTTTCTGTTTCACAAGTAACAAAGCTTTGTTTGTGGGTAAAGTGACTTCATCTTCCTGGCTGTTTGCCGCATAGAACTGACAGCTGGAATGAGATTTTGAGGTCATCTAGTCCAGGTTCTGTGCAATATAAAGGATGTCATAATATTCACCATAGAAACCTGTCTATTTCCGGCTTAGATCCTGACAATAAGAAATCAATTATTCCATTGTCAAATAAATCTTTATCAGTAAAAGTTATCTCTTGGTGTCAATCAGAAGTTGCTTCTCTGCAATTCAAGTTCCATTGGTTCTAGCCATCATTTTCATTTTATCAGGCTGGTCCTTACCCAGCCCTCACTGGATTGTTTTTAGGGAGAGGGGGAGGAGAGTTTGCCATTCTGCAAACCTTGGGTGTTTCAATTCAACATGCTTGTTTCTCCTTTGGCGAGACTCTAAGGAGCTCTACTGGTCTGCATGTTGCTAGTAATACATTCCCTGAACTCTTCCCTCACACATGCTTTTGAAGTCAGTGGAGAAGTTGCTGCAGGCACGAATGTGTCCTTTGGAACAGTCTTTTATTTCCTCATTGCTCCGTGTGTTTTACCAGTTTAACTATGAATGAACTTCACATGCATGGGTCAAAGAACCTTGGTGGCACCGTGGTTAGAATGCAGTATTGCAAACCAAATCTGCCTGTAGCCAGGAGTTCTATCTTCAACCGGCTCAAGATTGACTCAAGAGTTCTATTCTTCAGTAAAATGACCAGGATTGTTGAGGGCAATAGGCTGACTCTGTAAACCCCTGTAAAGCTCTGTGAAGCCGCATATAAGTCTAAGTGTTGTTGCTATTTATGGATAATTTAGTCTCTGACAAATGTGTTAAACTCTTCCATCTCCGAGGGATGCCTTCCAGATAGGATTACATCTCCCAAATTTCCCACCAATCTATAGTCCTAAAGATAAGCACCACAAAGC
Organism: Rhabdophis nuchalis; assembly: GCA_039707465.1. Classification (NCBI taxonomy): domain Eukaryota; kingdom Metazoa; phylum Chordata; class Lepidosauria; order Squamata; family Natricidae; genus Rhabdophis; species Rhabdophis nuchalis. Next base: position 57,446,638 of record CM077643.1, on the reverse strand, counting down.
TAGGAAAGATTTCAGGATTTGCTGAGTTTTGTGAATTTCATTTTTCTGATGCTCTGGTCTGTGATTGTTTTCCTGTTCTGATGTTTTTAATGTGAACATTGTTTACTTTTTGTTGTCATCAGTGCCTTATATTCTAACATTGGGTGATATATACCACTTTGAAAATACATTAGGACTACATTAGAATATAAATATTTTAAATAAATGAACAAAGGTAGTTAGGTAATAGATGATATGGGGGGAAATGCAGTTCTCTTGCAATTTACCATTTTTAAGGTAGTATTGATATATATGTATTCAGAAGAATAATGTACAAAATGCATCAATTTATATAAAATTGCTTCCAAATGCTGTCTACATTAGGGAAATTGTGAACTGAGACACATATGTTTGGGGAACTATCCATCCAAATAATGGACCTTTTAATGCAAATTTTTAAAAATGCAGAGAAAATTGAAATTGGCAGATTTGTCTATTCTGAATGCTAAACGTGTGTGTTGAAAACCCCCAAACAAATGGAGAAAAGAGTATTGTTTTTATCTGGAACTTAATATTTTTGTTCACCATCTAACCCCAACTTGATGCAACTATAACCAGAAAGGCAAGTCTGACAGCATGGAAAAATATAGCATATTTTCCAAGGCCCAACACAGGTCTATTCTTCCCTGTAATAGAACAGCCAAGTAAACTGAGTTGGACTGGAAAAAAATACAACTGGAAATATATAATAATACCCACTTAATTCTGATCTGTTAGAATTATACTGAAAATATGAGCTGAACATAAAAAGGACCTGAAAAATTACTAACGTTGGCCCTTCTGGTTATATTTCTCAGAGGGAGGGAGAGACAGACAGAGAGAAATTTGAAAAGTTAATGTAAGACTTAGAACAAAAGTTCCAGTGTTCTGTCTACTTTTTATTAAGCATTTCCATCAAAGTGGCATTTTAATGGGAGAGCACAAATCAAGAAAAAAATATGTGTTATCTTGGAATACAACTGTCTTTTATAGAATCTGTTCTTTTAGTTGAGATACTTAGACTTAAAATAATATTTAAACAACTCTTGGAATTAAATAATGACAAAATTTGAAGGATTTAGGATGAGGCATGAAAAACCTATGGCCCTCCATAATGAAAGGATAATATAGGAAAGGAATGATGTGACTTTCCTATTATCAACAGGGTCAATAAGAAGAAATGCTAGAAGATATTGTTCAAAGACTATCAATAACTCTGTTTCTCAACCTTGGCAATGCTGGTTAAAGAATTCTGGGAGTTGAAGTCCACAGAATGTCAAGTTGCCAAACCTTAGAAACATTGATCTAGAACCGTGAAATGGAAAACATATAAGTCTTATAAATTCACAAATATAACATCAAAACATAATCCAACCTCTTTAATTGTTTGAACTCAAGAGTCATAGTACACATTGTGTTCAACACAAAAAAACAGTGTCCTTTTTAGTTGTTTTATGCAAAAAATAAATTTAGGAGAAGCTGATCCAGATCAGATTCACAACATTTTAAGGAGGACTTTAACCCTTCAATTAGATTTTCCAGCTAAGCAATAACTACCAATATATTTCTCATTAGAAAAATAAAAGATTTGGGAAAAGCGTATGTAAGTAATAAACCATTAAGCAATTAAGAGAATTAAAAATATAAACCTATTGAGTTTCCACAATGTACTAAGTATAGAACAAAATGAGGAGCAGAAAGAATAAAAAATAAGCAAATGTAAGGTAAAGAAAACAGATTCATCAGTCTTTCCCAAACTGATGAATCTGTTTTCTTTACCTTACATTTTGCTTATCCATTTATTGAAATACAGCCTTTCTCATCTTCAATCATGGAAATACTGGTAAGGGAAAGATGAGTGAGGATCACAACATGATTCCACTGTATTATGGAATTCCAAATGGCAGAGAGCAATAATATGACCATTGGTTTTGCCATTTTGTAGGAAAACTAAGACTGATATTCCAAAAAGAATTGCTTAGAGTTGGCAAAACTTGAAAATCCCCCTTGCCAGTAATTTTGATTTGCATAAATTTGGTCAAAACTTTAAAATATCTTGGAGACTATAGAAGAAATAAATATAGTGGTCACCCAAGTGACCACCATCGCATACTTGAAAAAATAAAAAATGTGTCACGGGTAAAATAAAAGGACAATGAGATAAAGTGGGAAAAATTACATATTAAGAAAAATTGGTCAATGGAGAAATTAGTTAATTTAAAAAAAAAGACAAGTAGCATAGTTAAAAGAACAAGCTAAATAATATTGGCCATACTCAAATCTTTTATCCTCCAGATGCATTGGACTTCCAAGTCCCATCATTCTTACACTGTTTAACTAGAGAAAACCCCTCTATTGTTTATTGAAGGACAGAATCTTGGGGGAAACTGCTTTGCTCACACATCCATGATACCAATTTGGGAAAGGCTGGATTAAGGATTTAAATAAAAAGAGCCAGGAAGGACAAGATATCTCAAGATGAGAGGGAGATCCAAAATGATCATATCCTAGAGACTGGATGGTTGAATGAGCTTGACACATGAATTATGTACAAGTTTAAATACCTATGAAATATTAAAACAGAAATTAACTGTGTTAATCTGTAAAAACAAGTTAGGATGTCATAAAGGCAACAAATTCCTTAACATGTTAAGCTTTAAACACCACCTAAGCTAATTAAAGAATACTATATTTCATTCCAGGGGTGAAATTCAGCAGGTTCTGGAGAACTGGTAGTGGAAATTTTGAGTAGTTCGGAGATCCAGCAAATACCACATCTGGCTGGCCCCTAAGCGGGGTAGGAATGGAGATTTTGCAATATCTTCTCCCCAGGAGTGGGAAGGGAATGGGGATTTTGCAGTATCCTTCCCCTGGAGTTGGGAGGGAATGGGGATTTTGCAGTATCCTTCCCCCAGGAGTGGGGAGGGAATGGGGATTTTGCAGTATCCTTCCCCCAGGAGTGGGATGGGAATGGAGATTTTGCAGTATCCTTCCCCTGCCATGCCCACCAAGCCACACCCACAGAACCAGTAGTAAAAAAAATTGAATTTCACCACTGATTGACACATATAAACAGGTTAATACTGTGAATCCCCTAATTCTTAAAAAGAATTGCAGCACCTTCCTATGGCCATTTTTGTGAGAAACCTGGTTAGCCTTTGGACTGTAATCTACATTTCATTTCAAAGCAGGCTTTTAATTAGAATTTTCTCTTCTATGTCTGCAACTGGCAATGATTATCTTGCTGAAAAGTGACAGCTGCTTTGCTTGGCACTTCAGTGACTGATATTATTAAATCAATATTGCAACAGATTGAATGTTATGTATTGTTAGTGTGTCTCCATGATATCACTGACAAGTTAAAAAAAAAATACTGCAGAATATTATAATTTATTCTGGTAGCTAATCATTACAAAACATTTCACCAGTTCTGAGAAATTGACGCCTTACATCTATGAACATATCTGGAATTTAATGTTGATTATTTTTTCATACAGACTACATCTTAATATTTAGAACAAAAAAAACTGAACACCAGTTTAACTCCCATGCAGTTTCCTCACATTTTGCTTATTTTTTTATTTCGGCAAATAACAATATTAAATTGTCTTCATATTAAATGATATGCATCAGATCTCTCTGGGATAAATAAGACATCTCTTCATATTTGAATTTCCCCTATTCATCCAAGATTGGATAAAAGTAGTTTACAATTAAATTCCAATAAAAGATGCAATTAGGTGGAACCTTTAGAGTAGACCGAATTCCATGTGACTTTTAATTCTGAAGAGTTTGGATCAATCCATGATTCTGTTTGTTTGTTTGTTTGTTTGTGTGTGCGTGTGTGTGTGTGTGTGTGTGTTAGGTTTTTGAGCTGATCAATAAATAAATCAGGGAGACTAGTATAGATCTATTTCGAGCTTTTTAGCTCTCATCAGCTAGCCATACCCTTACTGGGATTTGAACCGGGGCTGTATTACATGTTAGTATATATATATACTTGTGTCACAACACCCTGTTAAGCCCCAATTAAGGGAAGAAGCATACTGCTTTTCCTTTTCTGCCTTTCGGCTCATCACCAGAGACCATCTAGACAGAAAGCTATGAGTTCCGTTGTGTACTTTTTTTTATATATGTGTGTTAGGTTTTTGAGCTGATCAATAAATATATTGATATTTATGAAAGCTTAGTGGCTAAGGCTTCTGCCTAACATGTAATACAGCCCCGGTTCAAATCCCAGTAAGGGTATGACTAGCTGATGAGAGATAAAAAGCTCGAAATAGATCTAGCCTAGTCTCTCTGATTTATTTATTGATCAGCTCAAAAACCTAACATATATGTGTGTGTGTGTGTGTGTTTATTTATCAGCTCAAAACCACACACACACACACACACACACACACACACATATATATATATATATATATATATATATGTTTTCTGAGGTTTTCGCGGGTGTTTGTATGTAGGTCTTTGGTTGTTCGGGTTTTCTCCCGCGTAGAATTGGAAGTATCTTCACGACGTTTCGATGAAATCTCATTCATCATCTTCAGGCTGGTGCTTCCGGCTTGGTGCTCCTGGAAGCACCAAGCCGGAAGCACCAGCCTGAAGATGATGAATGAGATTTCATCGAAACGTCGTGAAGATACTTCCAATTCTACGCGGGAGAAAACCCGAACAACCAAAGACCTACATATATATATATATATATATATATATATATATATATATATATATATATATATATATATATATATATATATATATATATATATATATATATATATATATGTTAGAATTTTAAGGTTCAAATCCCAGTAGAAGGAGTATGGCCAGCTGAACAAGGCTAATAAGCCTGAAATGGATCCATCCTGGTCTCTTTATTTTCAGCCCTTAAAATTCTAACACATATCTAAAAATGTCACACAGCAGTAATCTAATTAGGTTCTCTGTCTGGATGATCTCTAGGATGAGTCGAAGGGCAGAGAGGGATGACGTTGAGTCTCCTCCCCTTAAAGGGACCTCTTAACAGGAGCTGTGATAATTATCTCTCATATATATATATATATATATATATATATATATATATATATATATATATATATATATATATATATATATATATATATATATATATATATATATATATATATATATATATATATATATATATATTTGTTTTCGTAGATTTTCACGGGTATAGGTATGTAGATTTTGGTTTATTCGGGTCTTTTCCCGTGTAAAATTAAAGGTGTTTTTGCAACGTTTCGATGGGATCACCCCCATCATCATCAGGCCTGGGCCTTTGCTTTTTTGCGAATGAGCTGTATTTGAAGTGGCAGTTTTTCTGTAAGTGGAGGTGGGAGGGGTTGGAATGTTGGCTCTGCCAGCCAATCGGTTTAAAGTAGCAGAGCCAACATTCCAACCCCTCCCACCTCCACTTACAGAAAAACTGCCACTTCAAATACAGCTCATTCGCAAAAAAGCAAAGGCCCAGGCCTGATGATGATGGGGGTGATCCCATCGAAACGTTGCAAAATCACCTTTAATTTTACACGGGAAAAGACCCGAATAAACCAAAATCTACATATATATATATATATATATATATATATATATATATATATATATATATATATATATATATATATATAGGAAAGTATGGCCAGCTGACGAGGACTAAGAAGTCCGAAATGGATCCATCCTGGTCTCTTAATTAATTATTAATCATCCCTTAAAAAAAATTTTTAACACACACACACACACACACACACACACACACACACACACACACATATATATATATATATATATATATATATATATATATATATATATATATATATATATATATATATGTAGATTTTGGTTTATTCGGGTCTTTTCCCGTGTAAAATTAAAGGTGTTTTTGCAACGTTTCGATGGGATCACCCCCATCATCATCAGGCTTTGGCTTCTGCCTTTTGCAAATGAACTGCATTTGAAATGGCAGTTTTTCTGTAAGTGGAGGTGGGAGGGGTTGGAATGTTGGCTCTGCTACTTTTAAACCGATTGGTTGGCTGATTTGCCACATCCTGATTGGTAGCTGGAGTTTGTTGAGAGTGATTGATGATGGTGTCAGTGTTTGTGGCCGGGACTTGTTTAGTGGCTGGGACTCGTTTAGTGGCCAGGGTTTGTTTAGTGGCCGGGACTCGTTTATTGGCCAGAGCTGGTTTCCAGATGTCTGGCAGGCGGGAGGCATCATCGCGTCTGTTCATATTTTGGGGATGTTTTTCTATTTCAATAGCTTCCATAATCATTCTCCTGTTGGAGTGTTCAGTCCTGGAGAGCAATTTGGTTTTTTCAAAGTCAATTTGATGACCTGTTGCTTGGAAGTGCTGGAAGAGGGAGGAAGTATTTACTTGTCTTTTAACAGAATTCTTATGCTCTGAGATACGTGCACTAATTCTCCTATTAGTTTGTCCAATGTATGTGGACGAGCAGACTTTGCATGGTATTTCATAGACTCCTTGGTTTTCTAGCTGGATTTTGTCTTTGGGGTTCCTTAAAATGTTGGCAATTTTTTGGTTAGTGTCGAAGGATGTCTTTATATTGTGTTTGTGGAGAATTTTGCTGATTTTATCAGTGGTACCTTTAATATAGGGGAGGAGAGCGATGCCATTGTCTTGTTCTGTGTTTTGGATCTTGGGGGGTGTCTGCTTTTGGATTAGTTTGGTGATTGTGTTTCTTTGGAAACCATTAGAGATTAATATCTTTGTGAGGGTTTGTAATTCATTTTTCAGGTGGTCTTTGTCAGCTAGGCGTTTGGTTCTGGAGATGAGGGTCTTGGCTACAGAGTTGATCTGTGCAGGGTGGTGATGTGATTGTGCGTTTAGGTAGCGGTTTGTGTGTGTTTTTTTCCGGTAGATGGTGTGTCCTAGGGAGCCATTGGGTTTTTTGTAGATTAGGACATCCAGAAAGGGAAGTTGGTTGTTATCTTCTATTTCCATAGTGAATTGTATTTTGGGGTGTAGGCTGTTGAGGTGTGTGAGGAAGTTGTGTAGTTTTTCTTTTCCGTGTGGCCAAATTACAAAAGTGTCATCCACATATCTAAGCCAGAGTTTGGGTTTGTGTTCCGATTTATCTAGGGCATTCGTTTCAAAGTGTTCCATGAAAAGGTTTGCGATGACTGGTGAGAGTGGTGACCCCATAGGCGCTCCTTCTATTTGTTTGTACCTTTGTCCATTGTGAATGAAGTATGTGTTAGTTAGACAGTGGTTGGTTAGATCCAGGATGTATTTGGGGGGGTTGTATTTCTTCTGGATAGCTGTCAAGGTTTCTTTTATAGGCACTTGGGTGAAGAGGGATACGACATCAAAACTCACGAGTAGATCGCTGGGCTGTAGATTTTGTTTCTGGATCATCTCTACGAACTGGAATGAGTTTAGTACATGTGATTTGATAGATTCTGCATAGGGTTGTAATTTTTTTGCAAGAAACTTGGCAAGATTTTGTAGAGGTGAGCCTATGGAGCTGACTATGGGCCTGAGTGGTGTTCCTTCTTTGTGTATCTTGGGGAGGCCATAGAGCTTGGGGCATCTGGATGATTTTTCTCTGGGGATGATTTTTTGCTGGATTTCTTTGCTGATGGGAGAGGCTTTTATTTTGCATTTGGTGGTTTTTTCCAGGTAGGTGGTAGGATCTGTGTTTAGAAGTTTGTAAGCAGGGTCTTGGAGTAGGTTGGATAGCTTAGCCTGGTAGTCAGATGTATTCATTACCACTGTGGCGTTGCCTTTGTCTGCTGGGAGAATAATTATGTTGTTGTCTTTCTTCAAGTTGATGAGTGCTCTTATTTCTCCTTTCTCTAAATTGCTTTTGGGTGGACAAAGGTACAAACAAATAGAAGGAGCGCCTATGGGGTCACCACTCTCACCAGTCATCGCAAACCTTTTCATGGAACACTTTGAAACGAATGCCCTAGATAAATCGGAACACAAACCCAAACTCTGGCTTAGATATGTGGATGACACTTTTGTAATTTGGCCACACGGAAAAGAAAAACTACACAACTTCCTCACACACCTCAACAGCCTACACCCCAAAATACAATTCACTATGGAAATAGAAGATAACAACCAACTTCCCTTTCTGGATGTCCTAATCTACAAAAAACCCAATGGCTCCCTAGGACACACCATCTACCGGAAAAAAACACACACAAACCGCTACCTAAACGCACAATCACATCACCACCCTGCACAGATCAACTCTGTAGCCAAGACCCTCATCTCCAGAACCAAACGCCTAGCTGACAAAGACCACCTGAAAAATGAATTACAAACCCTCACAAAGATATTAATCTCTAATGGTTTCCAAAGAAACACAATCACCAAACTAATCCAAAAGCAGACACCCCCCAAGATCCAAAACACAGAACAAGACAATGGCATCGCTCTCCTCCCCTATATTAAAGGTACCACTGATAAAATCAGCAAAATTCTCCACAAACACAATATAAAGACATCCTTCGACACTAACCAAAAAATTGCCAACATTTTAAGGAACCCCAAAGACAAAATCCAGCTAGAAAACCAAGGAGTCTATGAAATACCATGCAAAGTCTGCTCGTCCACATACATTGGACAAACTAATAGGAGAATTAGTGCACGTATCTCAGAGCATAAGAATTCTGTTAAAAGACAAGTAAATACTTCCTCCCTCTTCCAGCACTTCCAAGCAACAGGTCATCAAATTGACTTTGAAAAAACCAAATTGCTCTCCAGGACTGAACACTCCAACAGGAGAATGATTATGGAAGCTATTGAAATAGAAAAACATCCCCAAAATATGAACAGACGCGATGATGCCTCCCGCCTGCCAGACATCTGGAAACCAGCTCTGGCCACTAAACGAGTCCCGGCCACTAAACAAACCCTGGCCACTAAACGAGTCCCAGCCACTAAACAAGTCCCGGCCACAAACACTGACACCATCATCAATCACTCTCAACAAACTCCAGCTACCAATCAGGATGTGGCAAATCAGCCAACCAATCGGTTTAAAAGTAGCAGAGCCAACATTCCAACCCCTCCCACCTCCACTTACAGAAAAACTGCCATTTCAAATGCAGTTCATTTGCAAAAGGCAGAAGCCAAAGCCTGATGATGATGGGGGTGATCCCATCGAAACGTTGCAAAAACACCTTTAATTTTACACGGGAAAAGACCCGAATAAACCAAAATCTACATACCTATACCCGTGAAAACCTACGAAAACAAATATATATATATATGTTAGATTTTTAAGGGCTGAAAATAAAGAGACCAGGCCCTTAAAAATCCCTTCAGCCCTTAAAAATCTAACACATATCTAAAAAATTTCACACAGCAGTAATCTAATTGGTTCTCTGTATGGATGATCTCTAGGTTGAGTCGAAGGGCAGAGAGGGATGACGTTAAGTCTCCTCCTCTTAAAGGGACCCTAAACAGGAGCTGTGATAATATTCTCTCATTTAAGAGTCCTGTAAATTGGCTGATGTATCAGGGATACCGGATAGCTCAAGGCATAGAGAAGCCTGCCTCATATGCTGGAAAGCACTGGTTCAAATCCCAGTAGAAAGGGTATGGCCAGCTGAAGAAGTCTAATAAGCCTGAAATGGATCCATCCTGGTCTCTTTATTTTCAGCCCTTAAAAAATCTAACACATATCTAAAAAATGTCACACAGCAGTAATCTAATTGGTTCTCTGTCTGGATGATCTCTAGGTTGAGTCGAAGGGCAGAGAGGGATGACGTTAAGTCTCCTCCCCTTAAAGGGACCCTGAACAGGAGCTGTGATAATATTCTCTCATTTAAGAGTCCTGTAAATTGGCTGATGTATCCGGGATACCGGATAGTTCAAGGCATAGAGAAGCCTGCCTCATATGCTGGAAAGCACCGGTTCAAATCCCATTAGAAAGAGTATGGCCAGCTGAAGAAGGCTAATAAGCCTGAAATGGATCCATCCTGGTCTCTTTATTTTCAGCCCTTAAAAAATCTAACATATATATATAGTCACAAAATGTAACACACGCACACATATATATATAGTGTGTATGTGTGTGTGTGTGTATGAATGAATGAATGATTGAAAGAATGAATGAATGAAGAATTACATGATTATTCTCTTGTATAGCATTTGACTTGTTTTATTTACATCAAAGATTTCTGCATGGCTTTTCTAAGTTACATGTGAAGAGGCTCTGGGCATGCCCTGTTGGAAACTTCATTTTTTTTTTGTATGTGCATGTAATTAAAGTTAATTGCTGAACTTTCCAAAGTCAAGAATTTTTACAAGCACAGATAGACCTACAGCTCTTGTTCTGCACAATGAAAGAAAATTCACCAAAAGGCTCATTTAATAACAGGAGGCAAGGTGGATAAGGTCACTTGCAGTGGTAATAAATGCACCATTGGAAGGCCTGGAAGACCAGATTAGGACTGTGACTTGATGTTTGTGAGTTGAGGTTATATAGTCAATTAAAGTACTAGTAAGATATGAGACGCTCCATCTGAGATGCTTGTAAAGGTAAAGAATGAACTAGCAACACAGGAACTACAAAGGACTATTCTGCCAACACTGATGAGATGTTCCAAGGCCATTCGGTGAACAGGAAGTATCCACTGAGTTGAAAGGGTTGGAGGGAAAAGCCTAGCACTTAAACCTTGGAGCACAATTCCCCATACAGACTTGATTTCTGTGCACTGCAATAGTGGAAATCTTATCTATGCCTATGGCTTCATTCTTGTCTGCAAGAAAGAGTCACGTCTCACCCAGCACTGAAGATAAGGCAGGCTAACCTACACAATAGAAGCCCAGAAACCCCATCATCACGTTGTCATAGACTTCTCCTATGTCCCTAAAAATTAGTAGCAATTGACAACCAACATAGAAATAGAAATGCGTACACATCTCAAGAAACATTGATGGATGGGTTTTCCCAGTGTAGATCAGAAAAGAATGTGCTACAAAAAAAGGCAAAAATGGAACCAGTTAGATGCTGAGTAAATACATGGCAAAGCATTTAATTGCTTGCAATTTTTGACTCGTTGGTAACAGAGAATCAGTCAGAAAACATATTCAAATCTTTGCAGAGCAAATAAATAAACAAAAACAAAGCCACCCGAAACTGAAAGTAATAGATCAACGTAACCTGTTCTAACATGCCATATGAACCGGAAACAGTAATTTGTTTTATTTCAACATTTTGGCAGACATAAGTCTTTAAAACAGAAAGAAGAGTCTTGTTCCTGGTTGGTTTTTTTTTTTAAGTAAAAGATTAAACTATTTTTGGGTCAATCTTAGGGGGTCTTTGTAAATAAATCTGTAAGTAGGAGCCTATTCTTTATTTTAATGAACTTACGTAGAAAGAAGCTACACCTCTCTTGATTTTTGACAACTAAATAGCATTTCTCTTGACTTCACCTCAGTGAAGTGATGCATTCTCAGTGAAGTGATGGATGTTGTTTAACAAAAAAGGGGAGAATCTTAGCAAACTTTAGATTGTTTTAGATTGTTATTGAAGAATTCCTAGTTAATAAATAAATGAGCTATAATAAGAACAATGAAATAATAGATGACATATGTGTGTGTGTGCGCGCGCCGCGCATCCATGTATGTATGTATGTATGTATGTACGTAGGTATGTAAGTATGGGCATGAGTGTATGTTAGATATAAATAGTAAAAGACCTTTAGTTAACTATTAAGGAATATTAATGGATATTGTTTAATAAAAAAAGCTAAAAATTTATGCAGAAAACGTTTCCAGGGTGAAATACCAGGGGAGACTTTTTGGAATAGACAATGAATGCCATTATGTGGCTATGTTTAAGTGAGACCTGTCTGAAGAAGAAGATAGACTAAATATAGAATGTTAGAGGAGAATTTTGGTATAATGATATTAAGATATACAATGAACCTTTTGACTTAAAATCTATAAATTGAGATTACTTATGAGCAATGATGTTTCTAGAAATGCACAAGAGTTATGTGTAACCAGTCGACACGCTTTCCACAGGATACAATGTAGGATGATGGTGTTTCCTTTTTGTATTTTTGTCTTATTAAAAAAATAAAAAATAAAAAAAATTTTTTTTTAAAAAAAGCCAATATCCAGGAACAGCTAGTTGACAAATTATTTCCAGAGATCAGAGTACTAAACAAGAATTACCAGCTTTTATATCCTTGGGGAAGGTTGCTCTGTAAATTGAACCTAGAGGCTAAGTTATCCAACCCCTCACAGGTGAGTTGTCCTACCTTCCCGGAAGTCCTTCACAATACAAAGCACATATGCTCAGAGTATGTAAGGTCACTAACAGTAAAAGTGGGAGGAACCTGCAGAACTGGACTTTTATAAAAATCCACAGGTATCAGGACGTCTTTATCTTAGACTGAAAACAGTAACAACAATAAACTAGTTTAAATTTAATTAGCATAAGGCCAAAAACCTCACACGTCAACTCATTTCAAGTATTACCTCCATACCATCCTCCAATCCTACAGTCTCAGTAATTACTGCACAAGGCAAGGGCAAAATCAATTGAGAATCATTGAACTGTTTTTACTTATATTTCAAACACTTACAGGGATTGATTGGTTAAATCCAAAAATGCTAAGAAAGCAATGTTGTGTTTATCAATGTTAAATTGTCCTGTGTGATATTCATTTCCACATTCAGATGGCCCATGAAGACATATTGTAATTTAGTGACTAATAAGACTTATCTGTTAGGGAAGTTTAGTTGTCAATTAAGCCAGGGATATCAAACCCCTGGGCTATGGACCACTACTGGGCCACGAGCCATTTGGAATCGGGCTGTGGAAGCGGCACACAAGTGCATGGGTGCATTCCCACTTGCCCGAGCAGTGAGTGAGCATGTGCCACTTGCTGGCTGCTTGCATGAAGCCATCCCTCTCCCCCCTCTCCCCACTGGTCCGCAAAGCCAGAAAAGTTGGGGAACTCTGAATTAAGCAAATAGAATAATGCTGAACTTATGTAGTGATAACCTGAAGAACTGCAAGTACATTGTTAGCTACAATATTTAAAAGTAGATGGAAAAAAATCTTTAATCTATAAAGCGAACAATTACTACAGATCAATGTGGTTTCTAGGAGTTAAAAATTACTCTATGGCACATAATTAATCCATCACTGGTACAAGATATAGCTGGCTGGACAAAAACGTATCTTCTAAAGCTGTTGTTTTTTCCCCTGGGAATTGGAGAAATATTATTTTATTGTCATTAACCTCTAACTGAAATGTAACTTGTTGTTCAATAGTGAATGTAAGCAACCACATTCTTATGGCCTCTGGTCCATAGGTTTCACAGACTCTCAAATGGATCCATGGTACAAAAAAGTTAGAATTCTGTTCTAACATGTTGTTGTCGGAATCGTATTTTAGAGAATTCTTCATTTGCGGTGCAAGGAAGACAATTGCACACCTAAATCAATGGCAACAGTTTTTCAGAGCTTAACCAGAACTTTAAAAAAAAAAACTTGTGACCTTCCAAAATGGCACTTCTTATTGATTCCAGGTAACAGCCAAGAATAACAGAAACTGAAATCTAACCATAATGGGAGGGTCATGGCTTCCCCAGTAACATAACTGTATCGGCAGTTCTCTCCAATCTAACTGTGGGGGGGGGGGGCACAGGGGGGGTGGGAGTCTGGAAACATTGTGTGATTAGAAGTTTGAGATGGAAGAACTCCAATTTTTGCTTTGAATGTTCAAAATTTCATAGCCTCCACTGTGGACTAGTATAGATAGTTTTTAAAAAGGGGGGTTTTAATTGGTTTTAGCACAGGATTCCATATTTAATAGATTTTTAAATTTTGTATTTTGGTATTTTTGTATTGTTGTATATTGTTTTAACTTTCCTGTGCGCCGCCCTGGGTCCATTCGGAGAAGGGCGGGATATAAATTGAATAAATATAAATATAAATATATAAATATAAAACAGGCAGGATTGTTAAACTGGCAAAGATCTGAATTGTGAGCATTTCTAAGGGGGCTGTCTCCTTTGTAATAGTTTTAATTGCCCCTAACCCTACAAAAGAGGGTTAAGGTTATCTCTACCTCTCTTTTTCTTTTATAGCAATGTTATGTTCCAGCAAGGATTACTAATTTATTCTCTGTGGAGCAGCATAGAACTCGCTGAATGCTATGTAACATTATCAGTGTGTGAGAGGCTATACATTATGTACATTTTCAGCATGCTTTTACTTCAGTTTTGTTTGATTTTATAAGTGCCAAGAGTAAAAACAGATGTTATGCTATTCAATGTTTGGATATCGAACCCTATCCCAATATAACTTAAATGTCCCTCAAGGCATGTGGATAATCTAGTAGGTTTAGAGATGGATGAAGAGGCCAGAAAATGCTTGGGTTTTCATGCCATTTTTCCTAAATGCTTGACATTAAATATGAATCAAATCTAGACTTCAAAAATGTAGCCAAGTTTAGGATTCAACTCTGCACAAAAACCGAAGTCAAGGTTGATCTGAAATATCAGTAACTCTTAGAGCAAGTTTATGTAGGAGCATTTCCACTAAAATCCAAAAAGCAAGTTAAGCATGCATAAATACTGCCTAAGCAATTGAGGTTCAATGCCTTTTGATCCACAGGCTTGGTAAGAGCAGTAACTAAAATTTCTTCCAAGGCTGAAATTCTGTTACGGGCACGTTCCATTTCCCATTGCTCAATTCGATGTAAAATTACAAAATATAGCACAAACAACCACTTGTTGTTAAAGAATTAAGATCAGGTAACAAGGTCGCAACCACAAATACATTACAGTACATGTACTATGCTCTTTCCTGTCTATACTTCTTGAATAAGAAACATGGATGTATGAATGGTTTTAAGGATAGAAATATCAACTTTGTGTGGGATGCAGCAGTACTAGCAGTACTAGAGAGACATATTCGGGAGGGTGGGGGAACCTAATTCCTCTTGCTCACACTTCATATTTCAGATTAAACACAATAAAGTTACAAATGTAAGAGAATTATGTAAGAGAAACACAATCAAAATTCAAAAACAATACCAACAACAAGGGAGAAACCATTGAATACCAAAAAACATTAAGTTTATTTATGATGAAAAGTTTTTTAATTTGAGGGTGCCTTAGAGCCAGGGCATGCAGTGGCTCAGTGGCTAAGGTACTGAGCTTGTCGATCAGAAAGGTCGGCAGTTCAGCAGTTCGAATCCCTAGCACCGCATAATGGAGTGAGTTCCCATTACTTGTCCCAGCTTCTTCCAACCTAGCAGTTTGAAAGCATGTAAAACTGCAAGTAGAAAAATAGGGACAGTGTTCCGGGCACCTTCGGTGTTTAGTCAGGCCAGCCACATGATCACGGAGACGTCTTCGGACAGTGCTGACTCTTTGGCTTTGTAACGGAGATGAGCACAAAGGGAACAACTAGCACATATGCCCGAGGGGAACCTTTATTTTTACCTAGATCCAGGGTTGAGCTGCTATGGGTTTGCCTGAGTTCAGGAGAACCCATAGCTAACATTATGGCCAGTTCGCAGAACCTCCAAGCCCCACCCTGGCTGGCCCCGCCCAGCCCTTCCAGGAGTCTCCACATGGTCCATTTTGGATACAAGGTAAGTGCAGGGCCCATGCAGAGGCTCAGGGAGGGAAAAAAATGATCCTCCTGGAAGTTTCAGAAGGCCAGAAACTCCCCGGGCTATGGAGGGCCTCTGGAGCCCGGGGGGAAGCAGTTTTAACCCTCCTAGAGGCTCGAGGAAAGCCTCTGGAGTCTGGAGAAGGCCAAAATATGTCTCCACCACCACCACCTGGTGCAGGAGGCTGACTAGGACACACTCACGATGGCAACACCCATTCAGCAACCAGGCAGAGAACCCATTGCTGAAATTTTTGAAGACCACTCCTGCTTAGATCTTTTTTAGAAAACGAAGGGACATACAGTAAAAGAGGTGCATAAAGTAGAGTAAGTTGTGGAGAAAGATAACAGGGAAAAGTGCCGTTTCTTCACAAAGTGCATAGTTTAAGTATCGGAGTTTTCCATAGGTGATCCAGGCCAGCTTTATCTTCCTAAAATGGCCAATAAAATGTTTCTGGAAAGTCCACAAAACAGGTTAGGAGTACAATCTCTTGGCATTCTCTTCTTCAGTGATTAGCATAAAGTGGGATCTTCTCACAGTACTAGAGATAATGTACTGACGCACAACTATGAGCCATTCCAGGAGCAATTGCCATGAACATGTTTAACATAACACACCCCTTCAAAGGTTCCTGCTACCATCTCTTGGAATGGCAAATTCCATATGAAGCAGCATTTCCTTGTCTATCCTGAGTTTTCTACCATTCCATTTCCTTGGTGGTTCAGAGTCCTAATATTATTGAAAATGCAGTGAAAAACATCTCCTTACCTGATATCTTTCTCGACATTAATGTTGTTGTTAGTTGCGAAGTCATGTCCGACCCATTGCAACCCCATGGTCCACATTCCTCCAGGCTTTCCTGTCCTCTACCATCCTCTGGAGTCCATTTAAGCTCACACCTACTGCTTCGGTGACTCCATCCAGCCACCTCATTCTCTGTCGTCCCATTCTTCTTTTGCCCTCAGTCTTTCCCAGCATTAGGCTCTTCTCCGGTAAGTTTTTCCTTCTCATTAGGTGGCCAAAGTATTTGAGTTTCATCTTCAGGATCTGGCATTCTAAAGAGCAGTCAGGGTTCCATATTGTAATTGCTTGTAGCTATTTCATAATTTCAGCTTTTCTTCCCTAAACCAGCACACCTTAAAAGTTGTAGCAATACTAGGCTCTTTTCCAGGTTTTCTCAACCTTGGCCACTTTAAGATGGGCAAACTCTTAACTCCCAGAATTCCCCAGCCACAAGGAGATCCAGTTTGATTTGATGCTTAAGACTGTGGTTTCTAATTCTAGTCCCACCTTCGTCATGAGAGCCAGCTGGGTGACCTTGGGCCAGTCACTCTCTCTCAGCCCACCTCATTTCACAAGGTTGTTGCTGTGGGGAAAAGAGGAGGAGGAGGAAGGTGTGCTGGATATTTTCTTCTTCTCTTCCTCCTCCTCCTTCTCCTCCTTCTGCCAGATCCATCATCAGATGTTGGCGATCATGTTGGCGATCTTATTTTTGTCAACAGCCGCATGAAAAAGTGCTGCTGAGTTTTCTCCAAACCAACCCCTTAGGTTTTGAAGCCATGATGTTGTTCTTCTGCCTGGACCTCGTTTGCCTTCAATTTTTCCCTGGAGGATTAAGTATGCCATTAAGTGAAGTGTGCCATATTTTTCTGGGTGTCGCAAAATATTCTAACTTTCACTCTTTAATGACTTTGATGACTCCCCTTTGCTTTCCCAGGTGGCTTATCATCTCTTTGTTTCTGACTTTATGTTTTCTGCCTTGAGTTATTTGTAAAAACAATAAAGATGGGATATAAATAAGTATATAACATAAAAAATAAAATAAAATTCTACTGGAGCCCTAAAAGGGAATTCTGGGAGTTCCCTTTTCTTAAAGTGGCCAAAGTTAAGAAATACTGCTCTATTTCCTTGAACATATTCACTCTCTTGTAGTCATTGGTCCTCTTGTCATCAATAGTCTCCAAAGCCAAGTGCCCAGTAATGTACAAGTGTTCCCTGATCTCCAGGGTCTCCAAAGAACTGGTTGGCTGATTGAAAAGAAATTAAAGCCTCCAGCTTTGGAGGTTTAAATGTATTTTGTATCTGTAGGGGGAGTTTTTTTGCTTTTGTTTTTGGGATCCTTAGATCAGGGATAGGCAATCTAGTGCCTTTCAGATATTCTGGACTTCAGTTCTCAAGCTTCCCAGCACAGCTAACCACTAGAGATTAACGGAGATGTAGCCAAACATCTGGAAAGCGCTACTTAAATCTACTTTACTCCCTATTTTGAAACATGGAACTGTCTCCTTTTCTAGGGTTACTGGAAAAATTCCCAAATTAAAACTGAAATTAAAAACCCAAACCACCTCTTAATAGGAGCTTCATTTTATGAGCTTTTATGGGTTCATTTTATGAGCTTTTATGCTGATGCTTTTATTTTTCTTCATAAAATTATGCTCAAGATTATGCTAAGTAAGATGGGAAGCTATATAAATGTTTTAAATACATTTTTTTTCTGTACTGCTATGCTGCCATCCACTGGCGATCCATATTCTTACATCCCAGCTTATATACACTACACTACACTAAGGTGACCAGATTTTCAAACTCCCAAAGCGGGACACCGTCGACGGGGGGGGGGGGGGGGGGCGGTGCCGGAGCGTGCCAACTTCAGGGCTCCGGCTGGCTCTCCTCTTCTTCCGCCGCCTGCTGCCTGTCTGGCTCCTCCCTCGCCGGCCCTCCCCTTTCGCCTGCCCGCTAGCCCGCCGCTTCCTGCCCGCACCCCGTGCCTCTGTCTGAGTGCGTGCAGAGCGCCCGCCGCCTGCCTGCTGCCCACTGCCGCCCCAGGCAAAAAGCGGGACATTTTGAAGAGGCCGTGGGAGGCGGGACTAATTCTTTGAAAGCGTGATTGTTCCGCCAAAGGCGGGACGTCTAGTCACCTTACACTACACTACACTACACATACACATACACATACACATACACATACAATACAATACATACAAATTCAAATTGTATGGCTTTTGGTCATTTAACCAGGTTGGGTCAGAGTTACTTACACCCTGGTCACTTCCCATTTGGATTACTGCAATGCACTCTACAAGAGGCTATCCTTGATAGCTACCCAGGAACTACAATTGGTCCATTCTCCCTCAACATTTTCTAACCACCAAGTTATTAGAAAAATATGATGCATCTCCATTCAGGATTGGTTCTTTTTTTTGGTTGGTTTACTTTATTAGAGTAGAGTAGAGTAGAGTAGAGTAGAGTAGAGTAGAGTAGAGGAGAGGAGAGGAGAGGAGAGGAGAGGAGAGGAGAGGAGAGGAGAGGAGAGGAGAGGAGAGGAGAAGAGAAGAGAATTCTTTATCGGCCAAGTGTGATTGGACACACAAGGAATTTGTCTTTGGTGCTCTCAGTGTACACATAAAAGAAAAGATACAACACTTAATGATAGTCATAGGGTACAAATAAGCAATCAAATCATACTAGGAAACAATCAATATAAATCATAAGGATACAAGCAACAAAGTTACAGTCATACAGTCATAAGTGGGAGGAGATGGGTGATAGGAACAATGAGAAGATTAATAGTAATAGTAATGCAGCCTGAATAGTTTGACAGTGTTGAGGGAATTATTTGTTTATCAGAGTGATGGTGTTTTTATATATTATACAACAGATGTTAAATCCAATATATGGTGTAACACTATTCAAAATTTATCTTGCGTAACGGGGGCCAACACTGTTTGAAAGATATTAGAAGCCATGAGTCAGACATACCCAAACACAAGACCTCTCTTACAGCATCAAAGCAGCCTGATATTTTAAAGCAGAGGTGTCCAACTTTGGCAACTTTTAAGATTTGTGAACTTCAGCTCCCAGAATTCCTCAGCCAGCCATGCTTTAACTTTTAAGTCCACAAGTCTTTTGAGCAGTTACCAAGGTTGGACACCCAACCTTGTGTTAAAGGTTTCTGTTGGAGCCTTAAAAAGTTGCTGCTACTTTAAGGACTCTATTCATTAAGGCAAGCTTTAAAAGCACCAGGTCTATTTTTTTCAGGCTTGCACAGAAGCTTGAAAAAAGAATGGGCTCCTTTAATAAGCAGCAGGGAAGTGCTTGTGCATGGTTCAAAGCATAATTCTAAATCGTTTTCAAAATATTCTACAGAGCAAAACCACAGAGTGAAAGTCCTGTTGCATAACATTAATGTGTTGATGATGGCATGAGAGATCTTAGTTTTGTTAATAGTTTACTGAAGGCAGCTGGAAGGATGTATGATAGCAGGTGAAGGGAAAGACTTCTGCTTAATACCCAGAATAAACACAGTTCCCCTTGGAACAGAACATGACTTCTAATGTAAGGCGAAAGTGTGTGGTTTGTATGCAATGTGCCTGTGTAACCAATGAATCCTAAAGCTGTTTAAAGACTCATCATTTCAGAAGGTGCCTTCATTCCATTTTATATGCCATGCTGAACTTTATACCCTTTGGGGATGGAGTTAGTGAACACCTTTGGCTTCTTGTGTTGCTAAATTCCAAATATTCTCAGTCAAGTCGGTTAAAAACAGGAGTTCAGACACGCGGAGGGCTCCGACCTACCGATTTCACCCTTCGGCCAACAGCTACCCCTAGCGGCGGCTGCGGGAAGCCAAACGTTATCTCGCGCATTTAAAACCTCGCCGTCGATTCCGCCGCGGTCAACAGGTTTAACCAGCGAGGTAACTCCGAGACGAGGTCAGCGACCAAACATTAACTCCCGGGCTCCCGGATAACGACGGCTATCCTTCCACGACCACGTGGACGGCGTCCCGGAACCCGAAGGCCCCAAAGGGAAAGGCGCCCGTTTCCCAAGCGGAGAAAGACCGAGCCAGGTAACTTTTTTTTCCTTTTAACCGACTAGCCCATCGCTTCCCGCGCTTCACCGCTGGCGAAGGGGGGCGGGCGGGCGGCGGCAAAAAAAACCAACCCCAAACCCCTTGAGGGGAAGGTGGGGATCGAGTCGGCTCTTCCGAGACTTTAGACAAAATTTGGCGACGCTGCTCCCCGTGAGAGGTTTGCTTTCGGAGGCGTTTGCGTGCGGGGGGACGGGACACTCACTCTTCGGAGGAATTTCACTTCGGCCTCGCTTCCCATCCACGCTTGGGGGATGGCGAGCGCGGGAAAAGAGAAGAGGCAAGAAAGGGGCGACTACTTGCCCGAGGGCGCTTGGGGAGGGTGGGTGGGGGATATCTGGTGTTGGTCGCCGCGTCTCGAGCGTTTCATTGATTACCTTCGCTCGCTCCCCAAGTTTACACCCAAGTGAGCAATGTTGGAGGAGGAGGAGAAGGGCGCCTGTTGCGTCGATTATTCCCGGCACGCCCGACCTGCCCGCGAAAAGACCCGGACATGCTCTAAAGCTGCCTGGCCCTAAGAGCGGCCGTTCCCTGCGCCGCGGCACGTCCCCCGTCCTTCCAAAGCCGGGTTGGGGCTGGCTCGCTTGCGCGTTCCCTCGGTCCACCCACCCACCCACAGTGCCTCTCCTTCCCTTTCTCTTGGCCAGTATATTTTTAGGTCATTGGAGTGGAGGGGTAGGTAATTCCCGGGCTCAGGTTCCAAAGGAGGCGGGTTCCGGCCGGAGGTGGAGTCACTTTTTCATTTAAATCCCCGACTATAAAATGGGTTTAAAGAGAAGCGGGATCTCATCAGCTGAGGCGCCCAGAGGAGCTGGTGGGAGTGAGCGGCGGGGGAGGCGAGCGGGAGGCTCGGGACCACAGCGTGGGTGCCCAGCGGAGCTGCCGCTCCTGCCGCGGCGATGCTACACTCCGTGGGCGCCCAAACCTTGCAAACGCTCAGCCAGGTGGCCGCCGGCGTGCTCCTCCTGCCCCGCTTCCTCCTGACCGCTGTGATGCTCTGGCTCCTGGATTTCCTCTGCATCCGGAAGAAACTCTTGCTGACCGCTGCCGCCGCGGCACCTGGTGAGGAGCAAGAGTTGGCGGCAGAGGACGGAGACTCGAGCGACGGGACCTGCCCGCCTGACGACCCTCCGCTCTGCGTCTCCGACTCGAACCGCATGTTCACGCTGGAGTCGCTCAAAGCCGTGTGGCACGGGCAGAAGCTGGACTTTTTCAAGGCGGCGCACGTCGGCGCGACGGCGCCCAACCCGGAGGTCGTCCAGCTGGACGGGCGCACGCGGCTGCGCATCCTAGACTACGCCCGGGGCAAGAGGCCGCTGATCCTCAACTTCGGCAGCTGCACCTGACCGCCCTTCATGGCGCGCCTGCGCGCCTTCGAGCGCCTGGCCACGCGCTTCGTGGACATCGCCGACTTCTTGCTGGTCTACATCGAGGAGGCTCACCCTTCCGACGGCTGGGTCAGCTCGGACGCCGCCTACGACATCCCCAAGCACCAGTGCTTGCAGGACCGGCTGCGCGCGGCTCAGCTGATGAAGGAAGGCGCGCCGGGCTGCCCGCTGGCCGTGGACACCATGGACAACGCCTCCAGCGCCGCCTACGGGGCGTACTTCGAGCGCATCTACATTATCCAGGAGCGGAAGGTGATGTACCAGGGCGGCCGGGGCCCCGAGGGCTACAAGATCTCCGAACTCAGGCGCTGGCTCGACCAGTACAAGAGCAGCCTCCGGACCGGGCCCAGCACCGTCATCGTCCAGGTGTAAGGAAGACGGAGGGCGAAAGGGACGGGAAGGAAAGAGCGCGGCTCGGCGCTCGCCTTTCCCGCCCCTTTCCGTAAACTCCCGAGAGGCTCTGTGTGAGTTTTCATGCGAGACGTTATTCAAATCATGTTGATTTGCCCAGCATTTGTTATTGACACCCATTTCCACGTGCAGTTTAGTTTCCCTTTATTTCCGGATTGCGTGCGTGAACGAACAGCTCTCTCTCCCTCTCCCTCTCTCTCTCTCTTGAGTGGGGGGGGGGGGACGCGCTTCCTGGTTGTTTTGGAGGGCCTGTTGCTGAGCGTGTGCGTGCACGTGCGGGCTTCGGGTGTACGTGTGCGCGGGTGTTTCCGATGGGAACGGTCTTCTGCCCTGCACGTGTGTCGGTTGGAGAGAAGTTTCGCGTGCCCGAGCGGTGTGTGTTCTCTCCTTATTTTCCCTCTCTCTCTCTCTCTCTCTCTCCCCGCTGTCCTGGCGAAAGCCTTGGCTGGGAGTTCTAGCGTTTCTTTATGATGACCGGTTTCGAAATGGTTTTGGAGCGCCAGGAAACCGAGTCTGAAATTGGGAGATGCCAGAATTGCCAGTTTTGGTTTTTGAGGAAAGCAAAAAAACAAAAAAGAAAAAAAAACACCCCACAAAGTCTATTTATGTGATTTCTGAGCTGGTGGTATATTGAGCTTCTTTTATCATTTTTTTGTAAAATACCTGTTTTTTATGAGCTTTTTATAACATTATTAATAAAGATGATTGAATAAAGTATGCCTCATTTGGATCTTTCTAACCGAAAAGGGGAAGAGATTAAGGGCCCAGAGGTGCGGCAACTTTCTCAACTTGCTTCAATGAGGATCTCAACAGGTGGGGAGAAATAGCACGGGAGGAACCCACCTCGAGAAAACATGGTTTACACTACTGTAGGTATATTTCTTGTGGACTAGCAGCCATTTGTAAAAGAGCTTTGAGGAACATTTCCAGGGTGGCTCAGACCTTTGATTTGAGGAAGTTGCTCCCAAACAGATGTGATCAAAAGCCACTTTTAAGCAAAGGAGAAGATGCCTTGTTGGATGGGAAGGGGTCAGTGTTCTACCACTGTCTTTTTGGGGGGGACACAACTGCGGGATCTGGCATGAACAGCCTCCTCCAGTTTGCTTTCTGATAAGGTGGGAGAGTTTTGTCTTATCAACTCTATGGAAGATTTCACTGCCAGCCCCCAATTTAGGAAATATACAGGTTTATCCACCTTGGAAGACAGAATACCTGGAATCACTCTGGATATGGTGGGAGAGACAACTGTATATTGTGACATGAGCTTTTAAAGGTTTGCCCGTGGTGCTAAGCCATTGTTTGTTTTAACCTTAGTTTCTTAACTCAAGTAAAACTTGCTGGGTTTACGCATCACCCTGAGTCATATAAACAATGTCAACAAATCACAGTCAGTTTACACTTAAACCAAATATTGATTTATTTTGTGAGGCTCTTAACCACTGTTTTATGAACTCTACAGGGGCTTAGAAAATGAAATAGAATCCCAAAAACATTCTCCCTCCCCATTCAAGGAAAGTTTATGCAACTAGAATTCTGCGGATCGCTAAGCATTTGAAACCCACTTATCATGCAAAATAGAAGTTGGGGTTGGAAGTCAAGAAATTAAGTGCCTTTCTTCTCTGTATAAGTTGCTTATTCTTAAGGCATTCAGGAGGAAATAGACTTCTAGGGTTTGCTACTATCATCCTATATACTGAATAGGTAAATGTGTAAAGAAAGAGGCAAAAATATCCTCGCAGGCACCCAGTGTTGGGTAGGTTTGTTAAGGGAAAGGATTGTGATTTGTAAATCGTTTGAACTTGCTGGGTGGGCTGAGCCAGAGGAATAGTTGGATTCCCAGACAATGCCTCTAAATATCTGGGCTATTTTCATTCACCTGCCCCTCCTCTCCCAGAAAAGAACTACACACATCGAGTAATCCTTGAAGCTTTACGTCTTATCAGCATATTGTCCTTTGTGGTTACTGATGAACAGTTACCTGCTCCACAGATTTCTGGTACTAACATGAGTTATTTTGCGGGTTGGGGAGGGTGGAGAGAATGAGTAAAAAGTATTGTGAAAAGGCAGTTAGCTTAACTGCGTGGAAGGGGACTGATGTCAAGAGATGGGAAAGGATGTTTCATTTAGAAGCGGTTGTGCTGCTTGTAAGATTTGTAAGGGTTACAACACTTTGACTGCCCAGCTATGGTTTGGACAGGTCTCTTAATCTTATGCCACAGAACTTCAAATGTTGGCATGCAGTTTCAAGTAATATGTTGCATTGTAGCAAGGGATTGTTTCTTAGCTCACATTGCACATACAGGGATGGTCAGCAGATAGTAAAGTGTTTTAGAAAGAGGGAAAGAATGAAAAACTAGGATATTCTTACCTGTTATCCTGACAAAGGATTGCCTGCTGTGATATACACAATACCTTTAAAAATGCCTAGCAGTTTTTCCCCTTTCTAGCTCTCTCATGTCAATTCTGATCATTATTAATTTTATTAATGCAGGAAATATGCTTGCTTTACCATAATTTCCCATATCCCATGTAAAAAAAACCTGCTTTACTCCAAGCAACATGACCTTAATAAATCTGGGCAGGCAACTGCTTACAGCTGGGCTAAGAGCTATTATCGGTACTTGTTTCGCTATTATCTTCAGAGCACTTTGTTTACTTGAACTCAGCAAAGAGGTATTACTCAAACCCAAGTGCTAATTTATGTATTATTTGTAATTATTGTATAGTTAGACCTTATATAATAAAGAATACCAGTCAAATACAGTCAGACCACCAACAGAACTGCAATGTTTGAACATGTAAGCTATAATCCAAAACTCACATTTCTAAACATAGTGGTAGGTTATGTGGCTTTTGAGTCACCCTGAATTCTCATACGGCTGCTGGCTAATCATTTTAGAAATCGGGTTGTAGCCTGAAAAGATTGAGGTAGGATCTTCCTGGAATCAAGCTCAGCTCCTGGGAATTACATGAGCACTTCCCTTTCATTTTCTTGGCAACAATACGGAAGTGGTTTACTCAGCAGTGTCCACGGGAGCCAGGGATCAAAAAGGGACAAATGTAGCATTACATGTACAAAAATTATGGGGATGGGGATGGGGCTGTGATGCCACTTCCAACATTTTGCCTCTTTGTAACATGTGGTGGCTCAGTGGCTAAGACGCTGAGCTTGTCAGTCAGAAAGATGGGCAGTTTGGCGGTTTGAATCCCTACTGCCGTGTAATGGAGTGAGCTCCCGTTACTTGTCCCAGCTTCTGTCAACCTAGCAGTTTGAAAGCATGTAAAAAATTCAAGTAGAAAAATAAGAACCACCTTTGGTGGGATGGTAACAGCATTCCATGTACCTTTGCCATTTAGTCATGCCGACCACATGACCACGGAGACGTCTTCGGACAGCGCTGGCTCTTCAGCTTTGAAACGGAGATGAGCACTGCCCCCTAGAGTTGGGAACGACTAACACATGTGCACAGGGAACCTTTACCTTTACCTAACATGCTGGTCACGTGTAGAACCTGCTTTCTTAGGGGATTGTTCACTTAGTGTTGCCCACGCTTTGAGTAAATTACTCAAAATTAAATAAGATGGGGTTTTCTTGGTATAACAAGACATGAATTCAGTATCCAATCAACAGCAAAATTTAAATAAAAGACTTTATGATAAGTGGCTTTGGGGTAAATAAAGAAGAAAAGAAGCATTGGACTAGCTTTAGACTTCGTATACCGTATCTTTTGGAGTTTAAGATGCACCGGAGTATAAGACGCACCATGATTTTGAAGAGGTAATTTTTTTTAAAAAGCTTTTGCCCTCCCTGACTCTCAGGAGCACTCTGCAGGCATCCCAAACCATCTGCACACCCCATTTTTGTGAAAAATGGGGCATGCAGAGAGTTTGGGAGGCCTGCAAAGTGTTCCTGGGGGCCAGGGAGGACAAAAATGTGAAGTGTGGGAGCTTGATCTTCTCAAAGAGTAAGGCTTTTATCGATCTCAAATCAACTTTTCTCTTCAGCGAGGAGGGAAAGACATGCGGGGGCAGCTGAATGGCTGCTGCTGTGCTTGGCTGGGAACGGCCCATTGGATGAGGAGGGGTGGGGGTCCCTTCCATTTGGATTAATGGTTCCTCATGGCGGCACCTGAGTAGCAAAAGGGAAGCATAAAGGAAATGAGGCTGCTTTGTCTCACACACACACACACACCAAATCCGCCCGGATCTCTCATGCAGCAAAGAGATACGGTAGCTGGGCTCAACAGCAACAGTAGCAATAAGCAGTGCATGACAGATGCGGAGGGATTGGAGGGGTGGGGAGCAAGGGAAGAGAACCAATCACCTCTACACAAAGACTTTTCTCAGCACACTAGATCTCCACTTTCTCTCCAGAAAAAGCTATTGGCATTGTTAGGATTTTGGCTAGTGAAAGAAGCGCGGAATAGAGAGGAAACGCAGCAGCTGCCAGGCTCCAGGAAAACGGTGCTCCTGTATTCCGAAGTTTCCTTTCCATCCCGTGCTTGTTCCATTAGCCAAAATCCCAAAGATGCAAATAGCATTTTTCCAGAGAGGAAGTGGAGATCTAATGTCCTGGGAAAAGCCTTCGTGGAGATTGTTTCTCTTTCCTTCCTCCACCCCCTCCCCGATGCCACCTGGATCTGTCATGCTGTGAAGAGATACGATAGCTGGGCGCAATAGCAATAGGCAGATCCAGGAGAGATTGGGGGGAGGCAGGGGGAGGAAGGGAAGAGGAACAATCTCTCTACGAAGACTTTTATCAGAAAACTAGACTTCCTCCCCACCCCCCAATCTCTCCAGATTCTCAGCAGCCAAAACCCTTTGAATCAAGCTTGATTGTCCCTGTTTCAGGTTTTTAACTTCTCAAATTAGCATTCTGAGAAATCTACCATCTCTGAGCACCTTTTGTTTGCAGCAGGAGGAGGAGGAGGGCAACTTAAATCAGCACCTCTTTAAACCAAAGCCTCTGAATAACTGGGAAAGATCTTGGGCGTCCTCCTGGATTCCCAGCTGTCCATGGAGGACCATGTGGCGGCCGTGGCCAGGAGGGCGTTTTATCAGGTACGCCTGATACGCCAGTTGCGCCTCTTACTGGACCGGAGGGCCCTTCGCACAGTCACTCAAGTGCTTGTGACTTCTCGGCTGGATTACTGTAACGCTCTCTACATGGGGCTCCCCTTGAGGTGCACTCGAAAGCTACAGCTAGTTCAGAATGCGGCCGCGTGGGTGATTATGGGTGCCCCAAGGCAATCCCACATAACACCTCTCCTGCGCGAGCTGCACTGGCTGCCTGTGGTCTTTCGAGTGCGCTTCAAGGTGTTGATGACCATCTTCAAATCGCTCCATGGCTCGGGGCCTAGCTATATACGAGACCGCCTTCTGCCCCATACATCCCTTCGTCCGATCCGCTCCCACAGAGAGGGCCTTCTCCGGGTACCGTCGGCCAGGCAATGCCGGTTGGCGACACCCAGGGGAAGGGCCTTCTCTGTGGTGGGCCTGGCCCTCTGGAACGACCTACCCCCCGACCTTCGCACTACCTTGGACCTCCGCTTCTTCCGCCAACGCCTTAAGACATACCTATTCCAACAAGCCGGCCTAGTGTAGCCCCCCGTTCCTGACTATATACATTTTAATTTTTTAGGGTTTTAAAGGGTTTTTAGCACGGGTTTTAATTTAATTTAATATGTTTTTAATAGTATATATTGTTTTGTAATGGTTTTTAATAATGCCTGTGCGCCGCCCTGAGTCCTAACAAGGAGAAGGGCGGGGTATAAATTCGAAAAATAAATAAATAATAAATAATAAAGGCGTGCTTTTCGGGTGGCAGTTTCCGGCAGATTCCCAGCACGGCTTTCTTTCCCAGTTACTCAAAGTCTTTGTTATACTCCGCCCTCACCCTCTCCTCCTACAAGCAAAAGGTGCCTCAGATTCAGCTGGCAGCTGAGGGAAGACAATGGCCACAATGATTTCATTCCCCAGCAATGTGAGGAGCCGCTGCCACCGCCACCATCCCCTAAGCCCTCCTGGGAGTCGAGCCGAGCGGGAGTCCAGAAAGCGAAACCTCTCTCCTTTCCAGCCATCACGATCTCTGCAGCATCAGATTCACCTGCCCCTTTTTCAGACCACCCAGGCAGCTACATCCGGAGTATAAGACGCACCCAGATTTTCACCCTCTTTTCTGGAGTAAAAAGGTGCGTCTTATGCTCCGAAAAATACGGTAGGTAGTTCTCGGCTTATGACCATAATGGAGCCTGCCCATCACCATCATAGTTGTGGTGATCATAAAAAGGTCACCCACATGACCAGCCCACTTTTACAACCCTTTATTGCAGCAAATCAATGATTGGCTATGGGCTGGTTTTGCCAAAAATGCGAAGTAAATGTCAGTTTTCAGCAAAAGCATTGTGAGATGTGGTCACATGACTAGGACAGCTGTGAATGAGGGCCAGTTGCCAAACACCTGATGTGGTCACGTGACTGTGGGTGGTGGCCTGGCATTCAGAACTGGGTCATAAGTACCTCCAGGGAGGTCTATTATACCTTTGGACAGTTGCTAAGCCATCAGTCATAAGTCAAGGACTATCTGTACTAATTCCTGTTGGTCTCCCATGAAGATAGAAACCAGATCTGACCCTGCTTAGTGCTTTAAAGATTAAGTAAAGTTGGTGAGGTAATGCCACATTACCTGGCTCCTGTACCAGGATTTGGCAGTGAATCACAGATCTCGTGACTTCATAGGGCTTCACATGACTCCTAGGTGAGGACTTGGCAGAAATCTCCTAGGCATGGCTCAGCTACAAAAGACTGTTTACTGCAGATATGAATGAAGCACATTGCTTGTGCTTTCCCTGAATAGCAATGGATAGTCATCTTCTTGCACTTTACAATGCCTTAAGCCCATCATTTTTTCCCCTCTCTTTTCCATAAATTAATAGATTCTGCTTGACTCTTGATAGGGATTGTGAATATCTGCACAGTATTTGGCCTGAGAAATGCTAACTTGCCTAACTCACACATAGTGGCTACATTCATCTTGTTTGCTTTGCAACAGTTTGGAAGTAGTTATCCATTACCTTCTTTTAAACACATTTTTTTTTTAAAAAACTGAGTTCAACTGAAAAAAGGTTAGTGCCAGTTTAAAATGCCACCCTTGTAAATCCCATAGCTATGCTTGTTCTGCCCGTTCCCATGCCATCTGAAAACAGCACAGACTGGTTTGTGTTCTTCCGGCCTCACGTTCTGGCTCATAAACCTTACATGGTAGCCACCAAGTGTGACAACCCCGTGCAATCTTTCTTAACCATTGTATAGTTTATTAAGAAGCACAACTTTTATCCAAAAAAAGTACATTTAAAAAGTAACCCTAGACAATTTCCCCATAAAATTAAAACAGGGATATATAGGCAGAATGTTTAATTTGTCATTTAGAATTTAATCAGAAAGTCAGTGGTAGTTACGAAATAACTTAATTATTAAATATATGCATTGCTCTAACTCAGGGGTAGTCAACCTTTTTATACTTACTGCCCACTTTTGGATCTCTGTTAGTAGTAAAATTGACTACCACTGCTCTAACTTCAGTCCTTGAATCACAGTAGGCCAAAATCATGGTTTTTGCCTTTCCCTTGATATATTCAAGGATCCTTATATGGTCCACAGGTTATATCTTTGGCTTTAAAGCAAACTAAGGTAGACATTCTGGATTCTAGCTTTATTCCAGCCTACGAAATTTGGATCCAGGATCTTCATTCACTAATTCATTATAACTCTACTCAACTGATATCATGCCCACCTTTTCTTCTGATGCAGTCACTCTTAAGCAGAAAGAAGAATGCCACTTGGCTAGTTAATAGCACATCTGAGTAAGCTGAAAGGAAATCTGTACTTGAAAACAGCATTCAAGGAAATCATCAGTTGATTTCATCAATGAGCTCAAAAGACAGGGGTACCACTAAATGTATACATCGGTGTACCATTTGGGGGGGTTGGGGTTGATTTTGTTTTGTTTTGTTTTTTTGACCAAAATAGATGTTGAATTTGCTTGGGCATGCTTTAATTTTCTTTATTGTAATTATATCTCTAAATTTCTTCCATAGGGCCCAAAGCAACACAAGGACTCCTTCCCTATGAAGAAGCATCCCAAAGATTTTGTTAGACAAATTGGACTTACAGTATGGTAAGGGGAAAAAATATCCACATGCCTTGTGTTATTTCCAAATGTTTCATTTCCAGCATGTTTCAGAAAACAATTTTAAGAAATGAAATATACGTGAGTTTTTCTGACTTTATTAAGGAACACACATAGTGGACCGTGCTTTAATGGTTTTTTCTTTTATTATAGAATGTGACTAGCCCAGACACATTACCACCTAAATAAGATCTGAAGGAGGACATGTATTGATTTTGGTATCTTCCAAATATATTGGCTTTGTGAGCTTCAGCAAAGCTGGTTCTGAGAATTCTGGAGGTTGAAGATCAACAGATCTGGTATATCCAAAGGGTAATAAATCCAAGAAGGCTGCTGTAGCCATAAACCACAACCCACTCAATTGCATTCCTTCTACTCTTGTGGAGGAGAAATTTTACTTGAAATCAGGCGTGTCCAACCATTTGGCTTGCCTTGGCTGCATTGAATGAAGAGGAATTGTCTTGGGCTGTATATAAAATATATAATATAGTGACTGTGTGTTATATATAAAGTTTATGATGTTGTGGAGCAGCATTACTAGCTGCCCAGGGCCACCTACAAGCCACTGGTTGGATCCATTTGCTTTAAATTCAGAGAATCCTCTCCTGGTTGGTCTAATAATACCACACCAACCATAATGGCTTAGTGGGGAATCTGAATAGCAAAATTGTGCCGCAGAAGCTCAGGAGCTGTCTTGTAAAGTAGCTGCTTCCTGCAATTTCTAGTTACATCTCCAATCCTGAACTAGAACAATGAACAGAAGTCCTGGAAGAATTTCTGAGAAAGCATAGACCTACTTGTCTATGGAGATTCTCAGTCATCCAGGTCATGATTGTCCCAAAGGTGGTCTTGGAAAAGTCCTACTTCCAGTATAGGTATAATTGTATTCATATATTTAGCAAATACATGAATTCTTGATATTAAATAAACAGATCCAACATGTCTTATGACCCCTGTTTCTAATCCAGCCTGCCTCTATTGTTTTAAAACACTCATGAACTATTAATTGCATGAAAGATACTACATCTGTTTTAGCCTTGAAAGTAGCATTATTTATTTGAATTTATTAGAGCTGCTCAGTTCCATCCTCTTGAAGGATTGATGGATTAAACATTTCATCCAAAAGGCTTGCAACAGAGTGATGTTTTGTTGCAATAGCTTTATATATTCGCAATGCCAAATAAAATACCATTTTACAACCTGGTGTTTGCAAATGTTTGGTTTACTACTGATAAGAAACCCAACCATCAAGGAAATGTAGAAATGATGGCTGTATGAGCAACATCAGCAGTCTTCCATTGTGTAGCTTTGAAACATTTTAGTTTAGACCTCTCTTAAAACTAGCAAAGATAGTAAGTCTAGACTTCTTCATTTTGAGCATAGAATGTATTCTATGTAGACTATAAGAAGGCTGGGTGTTAACACTTCCAAATCCACATGGGATTATCCTGTCTTGATCAGGCCACATTGTTATTTTAGTTTGGAAATATATTTAAAAGCGAAATAGTGTCAGTTTGTCATCAGTTGTGGTGTGCAGTGATATCCCTGGCACATTTGCTGAATAATGATTAATGTTAATTTATGTGTAGAGTGTTGTGCCTGAGCAATAATTTCTAATAATGCACTGGGCTGCCATGACATCCAGCCATAATACCATACAACAATTGAGAAATTCCAGCATAGCAATCATACTGATTACTTTTGCAATTTGATATTATACTAGCTAGTTTTGCACATCGCATAAACTCGTGGCTTGCTTAGCGTATGATCTTTGACTGAAGAACAGACCACATGACTTACTGTGATGTATGAACCCAGTTACCAGGGAGCGTCTAA
The DNA here is from genome assembly GCA_039707465.1 of Rhabdophis nuchalis. Taxonomy (NCBI): domain Eukaryota; kingdom Metazoa; phylum Chordata; class Lepidosauria; order Squamata; family Natricidae; genus Rhabdophis; species Rhabdophis nuchalis. The sequence continues at coordinate 57,414,278 of CM077643.1, read as the reverse complement.
CCTTTTTGATTTTAGTACAGCAAGCCTCTGCTAGAGAAAGACATTAGAAGTTCTACCTCCTTTACATAAACCTTTCAAAACGCCTTCACTTCATTTTTAGGATCTGCTAGAGAAGCAAGCATAAGCAAAAAGCACCAGCTTAACACATGCATATATGGATAAAAGCCAGTGGTTTCAACATAACAAACATGTGCCTCGTTGGTGTATTTTGATCTTTTATTGACAGTGCACACATCCAATGAGCACAATAACACTTCAGCATTAAACTTTGTTTTCCTGAAACAGTTTCTTTCTCCAGGTAGAGATATTAAAAACATGGTCTCTAAATACACGTAGTCCTCAACTGAGGTCTTCAACTGTGCCCAAAATTTCTGTTGCTAAGCGAAACATTTCTTAAGTGAATTTTGTCCCATTTTAGGACCTTTCTTGCCACCGTTTGCAGTGAATCAATTGTGAAGTTAGTAACATGGTTGTTAAGTGAATCTGATTGTTCCATTGACTCTGCTTGTCAGAAGGTAGCACAAGATGATCACATGACCTTGGGACACTGCAACTGTCATAAATATGAGTCAGTTGCCAAGTATCTGAATTTTGATCACATAACCATGGAGATGCTGCAGGGGTCGTACCTGTGAAAAATAAGTTACTTTTTCCAGTGCCCATTATACCTTTGAATGGTCACTGAACAAACTGCTGTAAGTCACGGACTACAGTATCTGTTTTGAGATGAAGAATGTAACTAAAATACTTAAACATAAGATCTATATAGCATATTACTACGAATCTGATGCATTTAATGGATACCCATCCATTATGGGTGGCTGGATGGATTTCAATGAGCCAGATATGGCAGGTGCTGTCCTTCCCCAATTTATCTTAATCATAACCCTGAATAGAAACAACTTAAATTACATTGAGAGACTAGATTTATAAACTGTGCTAAAACTATGTCCAATTAATAGATTGTTCCAAGGGAATTCCACTACATGGTTTACACGATATTGCAAACCATATATCTGCAGTATATGGTTGAGTGTGAATTTATTTATTTTATTCCTCACATTTATATAGCCAACCAATTGTACCCTAATCAGTTCACAGCAAATTAAGCCCTGCCTTAGAATGATGTATAAATCAAGTAAACATATTGGCTGCCAAATACATGATCTCAATGAATTCCGCAACATTAAAAAAAAAAAATTAGATCAATCTCATATTGTTGATGCAAAGATAAGACTAAGAGAAGGATGGATTAAATAAGGCCACACAGTGAGTTAAGTCAGCAGAAAAGAGAAGCAACAGTTTTATAGCTTACATAACTTAAGGCACCTTGACATGGAAGATTCAAAGCATATTGTGTTTTATTTATGTATGTAAGGCAAAATTGCCACTCATTGTTTTAGATCTGAATATCACTTAAGGTAACCAGATACCTTAAATAAAAATTTTCCAAGGAGATGATGTTTAAAAGCATATTTAAACTGTTTTTTTATTTCAGAGGAAATTATGGAAGAAACAAGCAACAAATAAATCAAGAGCATTTGTATAAACAAACAAACAAACAAACAAACAGTGTTTGTATATTTGTTTTGTTTAAAGCTCACTTAACAAGAAAAGGTTTTCTTATGGGGTCCTCAGGATAACACTCCCAAGGAGGTGTATTTGGTCCACACTCTTCCAATATTTAGGAAAAGTATGAAAACTCCTCTCTTTCATCGAACTCGTTATTGTTGAACTGCTTGTGATTTCATTTTTTATTATATTTTATCATTTTTAAAATATGCAGTCTTTCTTGAACATTGTATAAACATGGAGTATGGATGTAATAAATAATTGGGCAATTTGAGAACTTAATGCATTGCAACTTCATCTTCAGTACATTTTTTTTAAATAAATGGCAATTTATTGAAAATGAAAGCTCACCACATATACGTAATCCTCAACGTACCACCAAAATTGAGCCCAACATTTCTGTTGCTATGAGTCATTTGTTGAGTTATACCCCATTTTATCTGCAAACTTTAACTTTCTCATCGCAATGATTGAAAATAACAGTAAACTTAATAATCAGACTGAATTACATTTTCTATGTCCAAAATTACTTGTCCCAGTCTCTGAACATGTGATTACTTTACTAACCTTTGTCCTTTCTTCAGACCAGAGACTTAGTTTGTCCTTGTTGCTTTATTGGCTGATGTATTTCAAAGTGTCCCAGGTTTGGTAATTTAAAAGGCGAAACATAAACCATAAAATGAAAAATAGGGGAGACATGATACCAGTGTTCCAATATCTCAGGGATTCCCACAAATAAGAGGGAGTCAAACTATTCTCCAAAGCACCTGAGGGTAGAACAAGAAGCAATGGGTGGAAACCAATCAAGAAGAGAAGCAACCTAGGAGTAAGGAGAATTTTCCTGACAGTTAGAACAATTAATCAGTGGAACAGCTTGTCTCCAGAAGTTGTGAATGCTCCAACCCTGGAAGTTTTTAAGAAGAGATTATGGATAACCATTTGTCTGAAATGGTATAGGATTTCCTGCCTAAGCAGGGGGTTGGACTAGAAGACCTCCAAGGTCCCTTCCAACTCTGTTATTCTATTCTAAAATACAGAGAACTTTGAAAGAATTTAGAAGAAAATACTCAATTTGGGGGCAAAAATTTGGAAGGAGAAAGCTTCCAAATATAGTGTTTTGTTTTGAGCTCAAAATATCAATACCGGATGCATTTTTATAGTACTCAAAAGGTTTGACAGCCGACTTTTAAAAAAATCCATTGCCTTCTAAATTAAAATATAGCAAGTATTTGTTGACTCTTTGTCAGGCAAGCACCAGGTAAAAGTATTACTGGAACTACACAGGGGGAATTAGGTAAAGATACCTAAATAAGAATGTGCATTACGGTAATATCTGGAATTGGGGATGGCCATAATTTGTACTCTTCTTTGGTCTTGCAGAAAGTTGCTTATCTCAAGTCAGGTTATTAGCCCAGCTCCCTTCTGCTACCTCAGGAATGAGCAACTCTAGCAAAGTTGGTGCTCCTTGACCTACTTTCAAATGGGCTCTGCTAGCAAGCAATTCCAAATACCCAGGAAGAGCTTGTTTTCCACAAGTAACAGAGAAGAGTGTAGAGTAAGAGGAGTTCCAGAAGAGGGAGGGGGGAAGAGCACCAGAGGTATTTTTGGCTCCAGTGTGGCCTACCTTGCCTCTTCCTGCAAAAGAAATGTGACCCTTGCAGAGAGAGAGAGAGAAGTTTGCCATCCTCAACCAGTGCTGACAATAATCAATCATTCCGGGTTTCTGTCCAAAAATGGCTAGGACTGAACCTGAAACCTCGGTAAGCTGTCACACAATTACGTAAAGACCTTGGAAGCATGCTGGAACAATAGCCTTCCAAATCCTAGCAAGATAATTTCATTGGAGAGGATAGTAGCACCTCCACGTGAATGGCTGTAAGAAAAATAAGCTCATCGCAAACATATTAACTACAAAGGCCCCAAATAAAGGCTGATTGATAACAGTTGTAAACAATAATGGCTTTGCCTGAAATCCAGAAGGCATTTCATTTGCTAATATAGCATTTAAATTCTGCCTTTCTGTATTTTCCCTCATTTCGTCCCTTCAATGATGCATATGATAAGTACAGAGGCCTATTTACTGATTTACAAACAGCATCCAATCCAACATCCAGGACTGAGAGACAATAAGAGGCCTTACTCAATCCCAATTCAACTTTCAATATCTTAGCCACTACATCAGGGGCCCCCAACCTTTGCAACTTTAAGTCTGAAGGACTTCAGCTCCCAGAATTCTCTAGCCAGCAAAACTGGCTGGAGAGGTTTGGGAGCTGAAGTCCTTCAGACTTAAAGTTGCAAAGGTTGGGGACCCCCGCACTACATCATTCTATTGGCTTTGTTCATTTCATGTGGAAACATTACATTATCAATTTCTTTTATCTACAGTAGGCCGCCAAAGTCCCCACGTTTTGTAGCCTGGGGTGTAGATGTGGTATAAGAATGATGCATTAGGCAAAAAAAAACCCACTAATAAATAAAGTTCCTCATCTGCTAGCAAAAAGCCACCACAGGTTTGGGGGCCATGGATAAGCAGTCATGGATTATGTTGGCTACAGTTTGAAAACTAGGTTACAACAGTAAAATTCACAGATCATGTGAAGCCACGAGCCGTTTTATAAATCAGGGGTCCCCAACCTTTTTTGCACCAGGGACCGGTTTCATTTTAAAGAAAATTCTGCGGACCGGCTGGCCTAGAGGAGGAGGGGGGAGGGGGAACAGGCGGCACATGCGCACGTGGGGGGGGGAGTTGGCTCACTTGGCCCTCTAGGGCGGTGGTGGGCAAACTTATTAGTCAATAGAGCCAAATATCAACAGTACCACTACTGAAATTTATTTTGAGAGCCAAAAGGTGTGGCCTGTTTTGTGGGAGTGGCTCAGTGGTCATGTGACCCGCTGGGCGTGGCCAACTTGGAAAATGTGGTGAAACTCACTTAACGGTCTTGCTTAGCAACCAAACTTTTGGGCTCAATTGTGGTCATAAGTTCTTTCTTTCTTTCTTTTTTTCTTTCTTTCTTTCTTCCATTTCTGGCTGGTCTTTGGTCTTCTGAAGATGGTAAAAATGGATTTATGGGCACTCGTTATATATAAAGGCAGCCCATGACTCTTTGGGATGCTGGTTTGAATCTAGGAAATGACTCAGAGGATGTGATTTCTTTGAAATGACCACTGGGAGAAAAATAGATCTTTAACCTGGTTAACCAAACAGGTAGCTTGAGGTGGAAGGAAATAGGAAAATAGATTTCTTCCTTTCCTTCCTTCCATTGCCTCCCTCGCCCTTCCTCCTTTCTTTCCTTCCCTCCCTCCTTCCCTCCATCTCTCTTTTTCTTTCTTTCTTTCCTTCCTTCTTTCACCCCTCCCTTCCTCCTCCCTCCCCCTTCTTTCCTTCACTCCCTCCCTCCCACCCTCCATTCATCTTTCTTTTTCTATTTTTCTTTCTCTCTCTCTCTCTATTTATCTATCTGTCTCTCTCTCCTCCCTCCACCCATTTCTGTCACTTTGTGTGTGTGTGTGTGAGAGAGAGAGATTCCGTCTCTCCCTCCCTCTCTCTATTTCTATCTCTCTAAGTCTGTCTCTCTGTGTGTCTGTCATTACCTCCCTCCCCCCCCGGGAAGCAGCAGAGGGGCCAGCATGTCTGCTGGAGAGGAGGAGGAGGGAGCAGCCCCCTGGGCAGAGGATGGCCGAGCGCGCCTCCACCAGCTCCTTCCGACGGCCACCGCGGCGCACTTTCTGGGGCTTCCCGGAGGGGCCGGCATGTCAGCTGAGGAGGAAACGGCTGCCTCATCCCACAGCGAGCGAGCGGATGGAGGACTCAAGCCTGCGGCTACCTTAAGCACTGCCAAAACCATCCGGGTGCCACACGGGGCTGGAAGGGAGGTCGGCGTGCGGCGCCCAGATGGCCTCGGCGGTTCTTAAGGTAGCCGCAGGCTCGGGTCCTCCGCCCGCTCGCTCGTTCGCTCGCTGTGGGATGAGGCAGCCGTTACCTCCTCAACTGACATGCTGGCCCCTCTGGGAAGCCCCGGAAAGTGGGCCGCGGTGGCCGTCGGAAGGAGCTGGTGGAGGCGCGCTCGGCCATCCTCTGCCCAGGGGGCTGCTCCCTCCTCCTCCTCTCCAGCCCTGCGGCCCGGTTCCTATCAGGCCGCGGACCGGGGGTTGGGGACCCCTGTTATAAATCATTACACCTGAGTTGGATCTTTAGGCCCAAGCCAAGACAACCATGTGTCCGAATAGTGCCTTACATTAAGCCATACTCAGGATGAAACGTCCCTCTTGCAAATTTAAAATACTGACGTTAGTCCAGAAAAAAACATTTGTTGCATTTTTCATCATGTCTTGCATCATATTTAGTAGGTCCATGAAAAACAGCAATTTTGTATAGCCTGAAGCTCACTGCTTGTCTAATCCTGTTAACAGATTCCTTAAGAGTCAAATATTTTGATTTTATTGACTACAAAATGTTTCCCATCCGTGAAAAAGAATTAGCTGAAAAAACCTAGGAAATTCCCTTCTCTACGTAAACCGGAGATATCTGACCCCAGCCTTATCTCAGCTTCTTCTCCAAATGAATCATCAGAGCAATTTCACTAGGCATTGGGCATTCATAGAGCTCAGTTTTCAACATGATTAGAATGAAGGGCTCTAGGCTGCCAAGTCTTTCTACAAATAAGGCAATATTAAGATGCCTCTCAGTATCAACATTATGCTTTATTTCTTCTTGTCTTTTTCTCTCTTGTACAATTCTCTTCCCACAAGCTTAAAATAACATGCGTAATTTTTACATTCTGCCATTTTAATAGTTAGATACACAACAATTTACATCTATTGTAAATTGGAGAGGGCGCGCAATTTGGGTGTCCTCCTGGACTCCCGGCTGTCTATGGAGGACCATGTGGCAGCCGTGGCCAGGGGGGTGTTTCATCAGGTACGCCTGATGCGCCAATTGCACCCCTTACTGGACCGGGCTGCCCTTCGCACAGTCATTCAAGCTCTCGTGACATCCCGACTCGACTACTGTAATGCTCTCTACATGGGGCTTCCCTTGAGGTGCACTCGAAAGCTACAGTTAGTCCAGAATGCAGCTGCGCGGGTGATTACGGGAGCCTCTAGATGCTCCCATATAACACCGATCCTGCGCGAGCTGCACTGGCTTCCTGTGGCCTTTCAGGTGCGCTTCAAGATTCTGACGACCATCTTTAAAGCGCTCCATGGCTCGGGGCCTAGTTATATGCGAGACCGCCTCCTGCCCCATACATCCCTTCAGCCGATCCGCTCCCACAGAGAGGGCCTTCTCAGGGTGCCGTTGGCCGGGCAATGCCGTCTGGTGACACCCAGGGGAAGAGCCTTCTCTGTGGCGGGCCCTGCCCTTTGGAACGACCTACCCCCTGAATTGCATACCATCTTGGACCTCCGCCTCTTCCGCCAGTGTCTAAAGACACATCTTTTTCAGCAAGCCGGCCTAGCCTAACCTCCCGTTGGGGCTATTTTAGATAGTTTTAAATTGGGGATTTTAATTTGGATTTTAGCATAGGATTATAATTTAATATGTTTTTAAATTCTGTATTTATTGTTTTGTATGTTTTTTAAATTCCTGTGCGCCGCCCTGGGTCCTTTGTGGAGAAGGGTGGGATATAAATGTGATTAAAATAAAAATAAAATAAAAAATACTATATACTGGTAGTCCTTGACTTACAATCACAAATTACCACAAAATGTATGTTGCTAAGCAAGAAATTTGTAAAGTAACTTTTGTCCCATTTTACAACTTTTCATGCCACATTTGTTAAGTGAATCACTGCAGTTGTTAAGTTAGTAAAACAATTGTTAAGTGAATCTGGCTTCCCTATTGACTTTGCTTGCCAGAAATTTGCAAACGTTAACCACATGGACCTGAGACACAGCACCATCATAAATATGAACCAGTTGTCAAGCATCCAAATATAAATCATCTGGCCATGGGGATGCTATAACAGTCATAATGTGAAAAATGGTCGTCACTTTTTTCAATGCTGTTGTAACTTCAAATGGTCACTAAACAAAATGTGCTAAAATATATATCATGCAAGGAATACCAAACAGTATCAATCAGATAGTTATTGGTAATTAACACTCTGTTGTGTTTTGGTGTTTCTTTTTTAAAGAAAAGATCAAACCAATTATTTACATTTATTTATTTCTCTTCTTATTTTATACTGCACTACCAAATTAAACAACACATACATAACAACAAACCATCATAAGGAGGCACCTCCTTCCCACAAAGATTTTAAGTTTTAGAAATTCTGTTGATGGACTTGCTTTATCTTCACGTTCTCACCCCAACTCACTTCACAGGGTTGTTGTGAGGAAACTAGGAGGAAAAGGGAGTATTAGCTACGTTTGTCACTTTGAGTTGTTTATAAAAATAAGGCAGGATTGAAATGAAATGTCATAAATTTCTACAAGAAGGTGACGGTGGTTTCATAGCATCAAGGTCATCACTGAGAAATATTACTTCTTGTCTCCATTAAATCTCCCACGGGGGAACCCTCAACATCTCTATGTAAGGCATATGGAAAGTTAAAACTGGTAGTACTTGATAGGTCCAAATTAGCTACTTGGAAGCCTATTTGTAGTATTATATATGTCTAATAGTTCCTACACAACACAAGATGGGCTATTGCATTTTATACCAATGACAGCTTCTAGTAGTCTTCAAAGGGACCTCTCCATACAAGGTGCTGTAGTACAGGTAGTCCTCCACCTACAACCACGGTGGAGCCTGCTCAGTAGGATCACTATGTAGGATATGACCAGGCTAAGCCCGAGGGAGTGGGTCAAGTGTGTCATCAGTCACAAGTCCCTTCACATGCAGCCCACCTTGAATTCTATTGACTCTGATCTACTGCCAGTTTGCTTTAGCCATTAGTAGTTCAGATTCTTGTAGAGTGTTAGCATGCAATAACCCTGTCTTCATTTGAATTGCCTTCTCTTTTTATTTCCATAGCTTGACACACAAGTGATAACAATCGTTAAGTGACACCATATGGGTCCATAAAGGAGGCAGACCAGCAGTAAAAGGTATTGTAAAGCCAGAAAGCAACGCAGCAGGGCCTTCCATTGAGGGCCCAGATACTGCACAAGTCAAAAAGAGGGCTATGAAAATATCTACAGACCCCTCACATCCTGGATATAAATTGTTTCAACTTCTACAACTTCTACTATTTACTAAGACTGTATTCCTATTATTCTTCTCATCCTTCCTAGTACCTATCTCTTCCCACTTATGACAATAACCTTGTTGCTGGTATCTTTACAATTTATATTGTTTTATTTGTTTTCTAGTACAATTTGATTGCTTATGAGTAACATATGATTATCACTAAGTGTTGTATCTGATGATTTCTGAGAAATGTGTTTTTTTCTTTTATGTACACTGAGAGCATATGCACCAAAGACAAATTCCTTGTGTATCCAATCACACTTGGCCAATAAAAGGGAGAGAGGGAGGGGGCGATATATATATATATGGGTCCAGGACTATGTTGCAATGCTGGAGAGGTTTCCAACAAGCTTCCATGCTTGACCAATGATGCCAAGCTTGTGGGGTGGGTCTCTACCCCAATCAGCTGGCCATTGGGAGGCTGCAATCCTCCCCTGGCTCTTGCTAGCCTTTGGGGAAGCCAGCTGCCTGCATGGAAAGAGGATAACAAATTATGTTAAGTTACTTGCCTTGATGAGTGATACCAGGCTGAAGAGTATAGTAGAAGAAAGGAAGCCAACCAACTAAGAGAAATCTCTTTGCAGGCTGTTTGCAGCTGAGAAGACAAAGTTCAGAACAAAAGCAAAAGTGGCCACAGCACAAATGTTCACCAAATGCAGAAGCTTTGCTGGCTGGAGAATTCTGGGAGCTGAAGTCCTTCAGACTTAAAGTTGCAAAGGTTGGAGACTCCTGTCCTAAAGGCAGCCAGGCATGCAACAAAAAGGTTTCTAAGCTGCTTTTTTTTAAGAGCTGAACTTTGGGGAGGGGTGTTTTCTGTCGTAACTTTGAAGAACCATTAAATAATCTGAGGACTAAAATATCTTGAGGACTACCTGTAAATGTACATGAGAGATAACAGGTATGAGCCTAGAGTGCTAGGTTTTATTTTCTAGGTACCGGTAACTGCACAGATATATTCTGACAGCTTATACTGAATTGTTCCCAATACCACCACACGTAAAGAAGAGGGTGAGATAATATGTATAATAAGCACGTCTCAGAGATACTGCGGGTTCAGTTTCTGACCAGAGCAATAAAGTGGCTATCGCAATAAAGCAAGTTACACAATTTTGTGTGTTTCCCAATGCATATAAAAGTATGTTTATACTATAGTCTAGTAAGCATGCAATAGCATTATGTCTTAAAAAAAGCCCCCAAATACATACCTTAATTTTAAAAAACACTTTATTACTTTTTTTAAAAAAGCCAATCCTCATCTGAGCCTTCAATGAATTATAATCTTTTTGCGGGTGTGGCTCCTGTAAAAAAAATGAAATATCTGAGGAGTGTATTAAAGCAAAGTGCCATAAAACAAAGTTATGTCTATCGCTCTAATCTTCCATCGTGGTTTTTATTCATTAAATTCACACATTTTACTGGGGACATTATTTTTCCTATTTCATTGCCAAAAAACCATAAGGCAATGAAAATGAAAAGGGGAGGTTTTAACCAAGGCAATGGAAGTAGCAGGAACATCTGGCAGAAAACGATTGTGTAGGGAAGTGTTTATGGGAAAGATGAACCTGAACATTTTCTTTAAATTATGACAATAGAGTTATGATGTTCATAACTTTTGGCTTTATCACTGGAAATTTTTCACTTCATTTCTTTATTTAATCCAACTGAATAAGACCCAAACCATTATGCATGCAATTAAAAAGTTATTTTATAATAATAATAATAATAAATAATAAATTTTATTTATATCCCGCTCTCTCTCCCCGAAGGGACTCGAGGCGGGGCACAGGGAAATTAAAAACAAACAACAAACAAAATACAAAGCTAAAATCAGATTAAACTTACCATGCGCTAAAACTTCTATAAAAATATAACTATCCCTAAAAACCGCTTAATAATTTAACATTTAAATTAAAATTACCCTAGGGCAGCCAAATGGAAGAAGTGAGTTTTTAATAGCTGTCGGAAGGAGACATATCTTGGCACTGGGGTTTGGTTATTTATTTATTTAAAAGACTTGTATTCTACCCAGACTATAACTGAGTAATTTAGTCAATACCATATTTGCAGTATTAAAGACTGCAGGTCATATCTAAAATAATTCTGAATAGAAGTATTATATTGACTGACTCGTATCATAAACATGTTTTGGAATGATCATAATCTAGAAACTGCAGATAAATTGGTTTCTTCAATTCATAGACTAATAGGAGTAGTAGTAATGCAGTTATGCTAATTTCCAATCAAGTTTTTTAAACACCCAAATTATTGCAAGAGGAATTGGGATAAGATTAAGGAGATCGTAATATATCCAATCAAAACAACTTTTTATTTCAGAGGTTAATCCAATTGCATTAGCAGGATCTAAAACTCCTGACTACTGTAAGCACTGAAATGTGTTCAGGATTATTCCAAATTAAAAAGTATTGTTAAAATGGACATGGTATTTGCAAGAATTTTGGGATAAAAAATTGGAATTCCTCATAATAGCAAACAGGAATTAAAGTCTTGACTAATGTATGTTTCCTATTGTCAACATGACATTAATTCGAAAAATTTTTTTTTCATATTTATTGGACAATTTAGAAGATGTTTTAAAATGGCACACTTATACTGGAAGTAAAAATGGGGGTGAGGAATTCTTGTGCATATTCTATGGACTTGCCACACCATGGTCCCATTTTGGTTTCACAGCCATAAGTTCCTTAATATTTTGCAAAGAGTAACATATTTTAAGATGTGAATGTGATAGACAACTATGGATCTATCAAGTATGAATGATAACAACAATACAGAATAACAGAATCTTCACTTGATAATAACAGAATTGGGAGGGACCTTGGGGGTCTTCTAGTCCAACCCCCTACTGAAAGAGGAGATCATATACTATATCATTTAAAGACAGTTCAGATTTCACTGTTTTATAATGGAAAGACACTGCTATAATCTTGGATTGGTATGTATCCATGTCGTGCTTGCAAACTGGCTTTCCTCTTTCCTTCCTTCTCTCACACACAGAAAACAATTACTTTGCTAAATAGAGAATCTGGTATTGGTGTTGGATGCCAGTTCCTCTGACTTAACCAAAAAAAGAGGAGTGGGATTGGACCATTTCCTGGAGATCACGGGAATCAATGGTTATTAGCTTTAGTGCCATCTGACATTCATTGTGCAATTGGTTGGCCCCCAGTAGACTAGAGAGGCCAAGGCTCCGAGGCAATGCTTATCTTCTTAGTTTAAAAAAATACAGATGCCTCTGATATCCACTGTGGTAGATTTGGAAATAATCCTACAAGCCTGTTTCTCTATTTTGTTATTCTTTCCACTTTCTTGGAATGTTGGAGAGGCATTACATTTGTTTATTATCTCTGTCTTTCTCTGTCTATCAGCAGAATAACTTTCCGAAAACCACAGAGTAAGAGAAATTAGATGTGGCAGAAGAAGACAATGAAAGAAATGTGGAGTCTGAAAATAAGCCAGATCAACCCATTGACTGCAGAGGAGGAAAAAAATCCAGAAAGCATTTATATGGAAGAATATCTATGAAGAATGCCAATGATCCAGGTCATGGTTGTCCCAAAGGTGCTTTTCCAAAAGGCAAATGGACTTTTGGGGGGGTTTCCCTTGAAAATGTTTCGCTTCCCATCCGAGAAGCTTCCTTAGCTCATTCTTCAGAATCGAAGAAGCTTCTTGGATGAGAAGCAAAATATTTTCATGGGAAAAAACCCAAGTCCATTTGCCTTTTGGAAAAGCACCTTTGGGACATTTCTATGGGAGACACAGTTGAGCAGCAGCTGGAAATGTTGCTGACTGTTTTATTCTAAACTCTCTGGTCATCTTGATTCCAAGTAACGCACACATCTTTAACTGCTGGTAAAGGGGGTTGCACACTTCGACTACATTGTTTTCTGCTTAGTTTGGTTCTGCATTTTTTTCCTTTTATTTCTATATATATTAAAGCTTTTTTTTTTTAAATCATGTAATGGTGTAGTTTTTTGTTTAAAGGGCTAATTAAAAATTAAACAAATGGAAAGAATCTTTCTATAAGCCGCTCAATGAAGAGAGAAGAATGCTAGCAGGCAGTGATAAAAAGGAAGAATTACTGAACTCTTATTTTTACTTTGCTCCAACAAAAAGTTACATTTCACCTAAACAACCATAAAGGCAAGGTGAACCAGTTCTAAAGCCGGAGGTTAAGAGAACCATGCTCAGGTCTTATCTGGGTTAATTTAAATCTCTCCAGAGCTAGATAAAGAAGGAGCATTTTCATGATCCCAACAACCCTCTATGTATTTTATTTGAAAAATGCAGGGGAACTAGTAATGCCAGGTGATTGTAAGAAGAATATTTTGTATCTGTATCTTCAAAAGTGGGGGGGGGGGGAGAGAAAGGAAAATTTGGAGGAAAAAACAATAGTTTTCATCTGATATCAATATCCAGCATGGATTTATCAAGAATAGATCTTGACAAACAAGCCTTATTTCAGCTTTTTTTGAATAGGTAACTTCTAGGGCAGGGGTCCCCAACCTTTTTGGCACCAGGGACCTGTTTCATGATAAAAAAATTCCGCGGACCGGTGGCTATGGCTCGGCCGGCGTAGAGGGGGAGTGGGGGGGAGTGGGAACAGGCAGCACATGTGCGGGAGGGGGTGAGTCGGCTCACTCACCCCTCTTGGGCCCCCAAAGGCGTGAGCGGCCGCGCCTGCATTCTCCCGCCCCCGGTGCGCGCTCTGCCCAGGGGGCTGCCCCCTCCTCCATCCTCCTCCTCTCCGGCCCTTTCTAACAGCTGTGCCACTCACTGCGGCCCGGTTCCTATCAAGCCACGGACCGGCACCGGTCCCCGGCCCGGGGGTTGGGGACCCCTGTTCTAGGGGAATGTTGACTACATGAAATAAATCTGATGTCATCAAAGTGCCAGAGATCTCTTAGCATTCTGATAGTGAAGCTCGTTAGTTGATATTTAGAAATATTTTTAAAATGTTCATCAATATTGCTCAACGAACTGGAATGAGATATTTAGTGGGGTGCAACAACTGACACCCTACTTAATATTTTTCACCATTTTTATTAGATTGAGGTAGAAGGAATGCTTATCAAATATAGAGGGAATGAGTAATATCTTGGAAGATAAAAAATAACATTCAAATGGATCTTGACAGCTTAGCGAAATGGCAGAAAATTACAGATAACAACTGAGACAAAGGCAAAGTTCTTAAATAAATAGAATTCATTGGGGAGGTATAGGATGGGGATGTTTGATTTGGTAGAAGAGGTTGTAAAAAGGATTTTGGATTAGTAACTAACTGCAGGCCGAATGTAACTTAGCATTGTGAGATAATTGCAGAATAGAGAAATGCAATTTTAGCCTGACTCAACGGATTCAATGTGGTTTCCAAATCATGAGAAGCAATATCCCACCCAAGTGCAGCATTATGGCAGTTCATGGCACTAGAGCTTAAGGATATAGCCAAAGTGGAATAGCTTCGGAGAAGGGCAGTAAAGATGATTAGAAGAGAAATTAGTCAAGAAATTTACTACTTAAAGAATTTACTAGGCTAGGGAGATTAGAAATTAAGATCTATGAAGAAAGATTTTAAGACTCAAAGAATCCTATGGAGAAAGAGCTGGATATATTTAGCCTTGAGAAGAGCGGGCGTTAGAGGCAAGGTAGAAAAGGCATTTTTGAAATACCTGAGTGGATATCATGCAGAAGAAAGTCAAGACCTTTAATCCATTGTTTCATAAAGAAGAAGAATGTGGAATGAGGGATATTTGTTATAAGGAAGCCGATTCCAGTTGAATGTTTGAAAATAATGACCTAATAATAAAACCATTTGAATTGCCCATTACCCAGAAAAACAATGGGTTCCTCTTCACTAGATGTGTTCAAGTGGAAGCTAGACAGTTATTTGAATTTCTACTCTGAACAGGAAAAACTGGCTCCTTCCAACTGTATAACTGTATTTTGCTATGAGGTCATGCAGGCAAAAAAATTCAGTTGTGTAGGTTTTGCCCCAAATATGTGTATGACTGCAGTATAAGCCTATTTACCCTTCATTCTATTAAGCACAATAGGGATTATTTTGGGGTAAACATTAAAAGCTATTAATTATTATAATATCATTCTATATGCCAACAAAAGAATATACTTTCTCTGAGGATCTTACGGTCTACATTTTAGCCCTGGGGAAGATCACAAAGAGCAAAGTAGAAAGAGGAAAAGATTAGAGACAAAAACCTATTTAGCCATACTTAACTGAATACTGCATTGAATCCATGGGGATTAGGGACATTTAAAAAACCTTTTAATAAACACTGACATGCCATATGGAACACTTGATTGATCATCTGCAGAGACTTTCCTTTCCACAAGTGTCAGTGGTCAGCAGTTCCTGACATGTTCCTAAACCCTACTTATGGTTTCTCCAACATCTACGTAACTTAGCTATTATGAGCAATCTTAAACCTACATATTTTCCAGAATCTTGGATTTTTGTCTGCTGCCTCTACACCTGAACCACTGGGTAGTTTGAGATGACTTTCTTTCCCTTTGACATACTAGGCTTATGGCAATGGACAAAGCTGTCCTAGAAAGGATGTTAGATTGAAAGGAGAAAATAAGTTCTTCAAAAATCTCAAGCTATTTGATTGCAAATTTGTTATGAAGGACAACCAGGAAGTGCAAGGCTGTTCGCAGCACATGGACAACAAAGAACAGCTTGTCCCTCAGAGACATGAATACAATTCCAAACAGCAATCAAAATAAGTCCAAAAGTAGGAAAGGCGGAGGAAGTTATGCTTATTACAAAAGGAACAATTTATTTGGGAAAACAGCAACTGCTCTCCAATTTAGGCCTATATTACTGTTGTCCTTTTTTCTTGAATTAAAACTTTTAAATGGAAGTATACATTTTTATTATTGGGAACTAATTTTCTTCAGTTTGATACTCTTGATTTTCAGTTAAGTAGGGCAATGGTCACTCTAGTTGAGAATTATGAAATATTCAATCTATTAACATATAATAATAATAATAAATTGAGATTTATTAACCGCACCCTCTCCCCACAGGGACCCGGGGCGGTGCACAGGCATAATTAAAAACAATATACAATAATACAAACATTACTTAAAATAGAATTAAATAAAATTACCCGTGCTAAAAATATAAATTAAAAACCCATTAAAATAATTGTAATTAAAAGACAGAGAGAACTATTCAAGGCCGGCCAGTCGAAAGAGATGGGTCTTCAATTTTACACGGAAGGAGCGGAGGTCGGTGGTCGTTCTAATATCAGGGGGAAGGTCGTTCCAGAGGGCCGGGCCCGCCACAGAGAGCGCCCTTCCCCTGGGCGTCGCCCGCTGACAAAGTCTAGTGGACGGCACCCGGAGAAGCCCCTCTCTGTGGGAGCGAATCGGCCGTGAGGATGTGTGGGGCAGGATCCGATCTCGCAGATAGCTAGGTCCCGAGCCATGGAGCGCTTTGAAGATGATAACTAACACCTTGAAGCGCACCCGGAAGACGACAGGTAGCCAGTGCAGCTCGCGCAGGAGCGGTGTTACGTGGGCAAACCTAGAGGTGCCCATAATTGCTCGCGCGGCCGCATTCTGAACTAACTGAAGCCTCCGGGTGCACCTCAAGGGGAGCCCCATGTAGAGAGAGTTACAATAGTCCAGTCGGGATGTCACGAGGGCATGAGTGACTGTGCGAAGGGCGTCCCGATCCAATAGGGGGCGCAATTGGCGAACCAGGCGAACCTGGTAAAACGCCCTCCTGGCCACGGCTGTCACTTGCTCTTCCATAGACAGCCGGGTATCCAGGAGGACACCCAAATTGTGCGCCCCATCCACAGGGGCAAGATGTTCGCCCCCTATGGCCAGCGTTGGAGAAAGCTGGTTGAATCGGGCAGCCGGAAACCACAGCCACTCGGTCTTGGTCGGGTTGAGTCTAAGTCCGTTACTTCCCATCCAGATCCGCACGGCTTCCAGGCACTGGCACATCACCGCTACGGCATCGTTGGGGTGGTTTGGGGTAGATATGTACAGCTGGGTGTCATCAGCGTACAGATGGTACTCTACCCCAAAACCACGGATGATCTCACCCAGCGGCTTCATATATGCATTAAACAGGAGAGGCGAGAGGACCGACCCCTGAGGCACCCCGCATGTGAGGGGTCTCGGGGTCGACCTCTGCTCTCCTGCCCGCACAAATTGCGATCGGCCAGAGAGGTAGGAGGAGAACCACCGCAAAACGGTGCCTCCCACCCCCAACCCCCCCAGCCGATGCAATAGGATACCATGGTCGATGGTATCGAAAGCCGCTGAGAGGTCTAACAGGACCAGGATGGAGGAACATCCCCCATCTCTGGCCCTCCAGAGATCATCTACCAACGCGACCAATGCCGTCTCGGTGCTATGCCCGGGCCGAAAGCCGGACTGGCGCGGATCTAGATAGTCAACTTCCTCCAGGTGACGGGGAAACTGTTGTGCCACCACACTCTCAACAACCTTCGCCAAGAAGGGAAGGTTGGAGACTGGACGGTAGTTGTTCAAAAGAGCTGGGTCCAAAGAGGGCTTCTTGAGGAGGGGCCTCACCATGGCCTCTTTTAGGGAGGCAGGCAAGGAACCCTCACTCAAGGATGCGTTGATAACCTCTTGGAGCCAGCCTCGTGTCACCTCTCAGGATGCCAGTACAAGCCAGGAGGGGCACAGGTCCAATGAACATGTGGTGGCTCGCAGTCGCCCACGTAACCTGTCCATATCCTCGGAAGCAACGGGGTCAAACTCCTCCCAAACAAGATCTCCCTCGTGGCATCCCACTGGGCCATGAATGGGGGCTAGCTCACTCTGTATCTGGGCGGTTTTCTCCTGCAGAAAAATCACAAATTCCTCTGCCCTACCCTGTAACGGGGCTTCCCGCTCCCTCTGTTGAAGGAGGGAACGGGTCACCCTAAACAGGGCGGCAGGGCGGTTTTCTGCGGATGCTATGAGGGTGGCACAATGATGACGTTTGGCCACCCTCAGCGCCACAATGTAAGTCCGTAAATGGGCTCTTACCTGTGTCCGGTCAGATTCAGAGCGGCTAGCCCTCCATCTTCTCTCTAGGCATCTCTTGCGGCGTTTCATCACCCGCAGCCCCTCAGTAAACCAAGGAGCCAGGGTGGTTCGCCGCCGCGAGAGAGGCCGCAAGGGCGCGACCCGATCCAAGGCTCCCACGGCCGCACTATTCCATGCGGCCGTGAGGTCCTCCATCGGGGCGCGGGTCAGGGATACAGGAAATGGCCCAAGCGCTGTCTGGAACCCATCCGGGTCCATCAAGCGCCTGGGGCGGTACCAGATTGGTAACTCTGGTTCCGCCTCCCCGCGGAGGGGAGCAGCGGTCAGAAAGTCGAGTCGGAGAAGTGAGTGGTCTGACCATGACAAGGGTATGATGTCTATGTCCCCTGTACCCAGATCACTCTTCCATTGGCCCGAGACGAAGATGAGGTCCGGCGTATGTCCACCCTCATGGGTGGGGCCTTGAATTACTTGGGTCAGGTCCATGGCCGTCATGGAAGCCATGAACTCCCGAGCTACCACGGATGATTCGCCCAACGATGGCAGGTTAAAGTCCCCCATAACTATAAGTCTGGGGGTCTCCACTGCCACCGTAGCGATCACCTCCAGGAGCTCGGGCAGGGCTGCTGCTACATAGCGGGGAGCCAGGTATACAACCAGCAAGCCCAACTGCCTCCCTAGGCCCCACTTCATGCAGAGGGACTCACAGCTGGAGGTCTGCGGCACAATGGTCTCTCTCGGCTCCAGGCCTTCCTTGATAATGACCGCTACCCCACCACCCCTGCCTAGGGCCCGCGGCTGATGAAATGCGCGGTAACCTGGTGGGCACATTTCAACGAGGGGATGACCTCCCTCGTGGCCCAACCAGGTCTCCGCAATTCCTACCAGGGAAGTCAATAGGGTATTGACTTCCCAAGGCTGGTAAAAAGTTGATTTTGTAGAAGTTCATAAGAGCTAGAATTATCTGATTTCTGTCTAAAACACTACCTCAGTCAGAGTTTTGTATTAACCAAAAACAGGCAACCTACTGCCATGAGAACCAGTGACTTCTCACATATCTCCTTTTATGCTCAGGAGGATTGTCCCTAGTTGTCCCTAGTTTCTAAAAGACTTTTTAAAAGAATCTTTTAATAAAATGTGAAATAGGAAGCTGATAGGCTACAAAGTCAAGAACCAGCTTACATCAACCTAGAGCATCAGATTTTTGTAGCAATGCCTTTGGTTCTTGTGAAGGTCATACTGAGATAGATGGATCTAGTGTGGGATACTAGTTTGCCTTCAGGTAAGAGTGTTTTGTGATTGACCATGCCTAAGACAGCAGTCTTTGTGTAAGCTCTTTTTCTCAAAATTCCTGCTATGTCCCCTCAAATCTGACCCAGATTTGACAGGATACATCAAGATTGAAAGTAATCAGTTTTTCTTTTGCACAAATGGCTATCATCCATATCTACGAAATAAAGTCATACGAATTGGCATATCAAGGTGATTTAGAGTCACCACTAGAAACTCTGTGGGTAAGACTATCAGGCCAAAAGAATGGTCTAACAGTAGTCATATGTTATCGGCCTCTGACCCAAGCCCCTGAGAGAGACTGGCAGTTGGAGAATGTTGTAAAGGAGACATCAAAAAAGGGAAGCCTGGTTATAATGGTGGATTTCAATTACCCTCACATAGACTGGGCAAACTGTTGTTCAGCACATGACAAAGAGATAAAGTTCCTAGATATGCTAAATGATTGTTCCCTGGAACAGAGGGTTGAAGACCCAACTAGAGGTACAAGAATCCTTGACTTGGTTCTGAGCAATATACAGGATCTGGTGCAAAATGTTAATGTGACTGATCCAATAGGAAACAGTGACCACAACACAATTATTTTTAACTTAATCATAGACTGCAAATCACTGATAAAATCTAACACAGAGACCTTAAATTTTCATAAAGGAAACTAGTAAAAAAGAAGCTGAAAGGGATAATTGAGAAAGTCCAAACACTCCATGAGGCATGGAGGCTGCTCACAAAAACAATAAGGCCCAATTGGAATGCATACCTAAAAGGAAAAAGGGCACCACCAGGTTCAAGAGGACTCCGATGTGGCTTACAGGAGCTGTTCGGGAAGTGATCAAAAGCAAGAAAAGCTCATTTAAAAGATGGAAGGCTTCTCCAAACGAGGACAACAGGCAGAAACATAAATTCTGGCAGAACAAATGCAAGACAACAATCAGGAAAGCAAAGCAGGACTTTGAGGAGCGTTTAGCTAAAAACACTCAAGGAAATAACAAGGACTTCTTTAAGTACATTAAAAGTAAGAACTCAACTGGGAAGGCCATTGGACCATTAGATGACAATGGAAGGCAAGGGATTATTAAGGAGGAAACAGAGATTGCAGAGAGACTCAATGAATTCTTTGCTTCAGTATTCACTGAAGAAGACAGAGATCACATGCCCCAAACAGAGCCTATCTTTGTAGGGAGGGAAACTGAGGAATTAACCCAGATAGAAATAACCAGGGAGAAGGTCCTTGCATGTCTTGTTAAGCTAAACACTAACAAATCACCAGGACCAGATGGCATCCATCCATGAGTTCTCAAGTTACTTAAAGATGAAATTGCTGATGTCCTTGCCAAAATATATAATCTTTCCCTCAAATCAGGCCTTGTGCCGGATGACTGGAAGGTAGCGAATATAACATCAATCTTCAAAAAAGGATCCAGGAAATTACCGACCGGTCAGCTTGACAAGTGTCCCAGGTAAAGTGATGGAAACCATCTTAAAAGATAAAATTAATAGGCACGTAGAAGAGAAGGCGCTGCTGAAGAAGAGCCAACATGGCTTTTGCAAGGGCAAATCATGCCTCACTAATCTGCTGGAATTTTTTGAGAGTGTCAACAAGCACGTGGAAAAGGGAGATCCAGTTGACATTGTTTATCTGGACTTTCAGAAGGCCTTTGACAAGGTCCCGCACCAAAGGCTCTTAAATAAACTTGCCAGTCATGGAATAAAGAGACAGGACTTATCCTGGATTAGCAACTGGCTAAAAGGGACAGGAAACAGAGAGTAGCATTAAATGGACACTTCTCCAGGTGGAGGGAGGTAAAGAGTGGGGTCCCCCAAGGTTCAGTACTGGGACCCCTGCTTTTCAACCTTTTCATAAATGATTTAGAAGTAGGAGTAAACAGCAAGGTAGCCAAATTCGCCGACGTCACTTAATTATACAGGGTAGTAAAAACTGAGAGAGAGTGTGAGGAGCTCCAGAGGGATCTCTTGACACTGGGGGAGTGGGCAAACCAGTGGCAAATGAGCTTCAACATTAGTAAGTGCAGAGTGATGCACATTGAGGCAAAAAAAACCAACTATATCTTTAAACTGATGGGGTCTGAACTCCTTGCAACTAACCAGGAAAGGGACCTTGGTGTCCTGGTGGACAGCTCAATGAAGGTGTCAACCCAGTGTGCCGCAGCAGTGAAAAAAGCAAACTCATTGCTAGGGATCATTAGGAAGGGTATAGAAAATAAGTCAGCAAGTGTCATTTTGCCTCTTTATAAATCTATGGCAAGGGGATCTGGAGTATTGTGTACAGTTCTGGTCACCATACCTTCAGAAGGATATTTGGAAATGGAAAAGGTGCAGAGGAGGACAACCAGAATGATTAGGGGGCTGGAACACCTTCCTTACCATCTGAGGCTGCAACGGCTGGGCCTCTTCACTCTAGAACGACGGCGCCTGAGAGGTGACCTGATTGAAGTCTATAAAATCATGCACGGTGTGGACAAAGTAGAAAAGGAAAAACTGTTTTCCCTATCGCACAACACTAGAACTAGGGGACACTCCATGAAACTTTTGATAGCTAGACCTCAAACAAATAAGAGGAAGTACTTTTTCACCCAGAGGATCACTGGTCTATGGAACTCCCTGCCAGAAGAAGTGGTGACAGCTGTCAGCCTCGACACCTTTAAGAAAGGATTAGACGAGTTCATGGAGAACAAGGGTATCAATGGCTATCATGATGGATGCCTAAGGACACCCTCCAGGTTGGAGAGATAGGCAGGATATTTCTCAATGCCATTTGCAGGGAATCATAAGCAGGTGAAGACATCTGCTTGGGAATACCCTGAAGCAAATGGTGAGCCACTGTGTAAGACAGAATGCTGGTCTGGATGGGCTGTGGCCTTTTCCAGCAAGGCTATTCTTATGTTCTTATGTACCTACCTACCTTTCTATCTATCTTCCTACCTACCTACCTGATATTCTAATTTATTTACTCAGCTACCTCCCTATCATATCTCTCTCTCTCTCCCCCTCCCCCTGTCATTTATTTTATTTTTAATTGCTCTTCTTTTTAATCACTACCAGTACACAATTATTATGGGGCACAATTGTTGCTTTTTTATGATGTAAGTACTGTAGCTGAGAATCTATGTATGACTGTGGCAAGTTATAGATGAGATTGATCAATCAATACTTGATTGGAGAGCATTGTTGCTTCATTGGATCTCTGCTAATAGATATGTGTCCAACGATCATCAGATTATCAGGAAGTATATGAGACAATCAGGAATAAAGCCTACAAAACAAGCATTGAATTTATAGTATAAGGAAAGCATTACTTATTTCAGTCTCTTCTCATTCCAAGATCTTCTTTAACAAAACACCTGTGCACTTTAAAAATTTTATTCCCAAAGCTTTGCCCGACTTTTTCATTTCGCACCTTGCAACAAATGAAATTTTCCAGAATCTCTTACCTTGAAATATTAAACATGAGTTCCATGATATTCTTCAAAAAATGGGCTAATCTGAAAAATGGATCTTTAAAGATTAGCAGGTCTACCCAAGCAAATACTCAATAAGAAGGGATATTAGACAGATGTTAGACAGCCATTTGTCTGAAATGGTATAAGGTTCCTGCCCATGCAGGGGGTTGGACTAGAAGACCTACAAGGTCCCTTCCAACTCTGCTATTGTATTGTATTATTAGAGGGTGATAAGAATTAAAGTATGTTTCATTACTGTAGTTATAACATGATTTATCCATGCATTAGAATCACCAATCTATAGAACTGAAACAAATTTCAAAATGATCTAATTAAAATTTCTATCGACAGGATGTCCTGAGATGAACATCCATGTTCTGCTTAAATGTTTAAACATTTCAAGATATTCTACTGATAAACAATTGCTATAATTCAGAAGGAGGATTTTTTAAATATACAACTAAAATCTGCTTTGTATGTCCCTGCTATGCAAACTGCACTAATTGCCAATATGTTTCTGGATGCAATTCAAGATGCTGGTTAACACATATAAAGCCCTATATAACATGGGGCATGATTATCTGATGGACTGCCTACCTCCCATTGTGCCTGCCCAAACATTAACAGCCACAGAGTGGTGTGTCCAAGGTCCCTATATGAAGCAGTGTCATCCTTTGACATGAAGGACACCTTCTCTGATGAGCTGCCTGCCCTCTGGAATGAAGTCCGTCCTGGCGATTCCAATTGTTAATGTATTCCAGAAGGTCTTAAAGACTTGACTACTGTCCCAGCCTTTGACGTAAGGTGGATGGAACTCCTTGTTAGCTATGTTTGCTATATGTTCATGAGTTTTGATGTAAGTGGTCCAGATTTGCCACTTTGTTTATTTCCCTTCAAATCCCAGTAAGGGTATGGCTAGCTGATGAGAGCTAAATAGCTTGAAATAGATCTATACTAGTCTCCCTTCATTGTCATGCACCCAGAGTGAATCTGAAGTTGGGTAATGACAAAATAAATTTTAATTTTGACATAGAGCATAGAGCCATTTTATTCTGCCTTGGAACCTGATGGTCCTTCTAATATTTAAAGTCTTCCATCATGTCAATTAAATCCAGTTCAACCTGTCCTGTACTCTCAGCTCTTTGTCAATCGAAGGATTAGATTTCCGACAGTTTTTGTGGGATATGTTACTTCTACAAAGTAGACCAGACTAAAAAACAGATGCCATGAGTGCCTCAAAATACTTTTATTCAGATTAGTGATAGTAATAGAATCTTGCAAGTCTGAGTTAATTTCTCATCCTCTCTCTTTTATCATCATGTAAATTTAGGGGGTGCCTATCTGAGACCCTTCCCCTCACTTGGGCTTCTATAATATTTATCTACCCATTGTCTTGGTAATAGGTTTTCCCTCTTTCTGTCACGTTTGTCCTTTTTAATCTCTACAGGATATGATCCAATTTATCACTGTTCTTTTTTGGACAAAATTTTTCTTAACCAGAATAGAATGACTCGGGAGGCAGGAGGAAGAGTTGCAGCCTAGATAACTCGGATTAAAAAAATCTGAGCCTGCAGGAGGAAGGATGGTGAACGCATCTCAGAAGGCATCCTCCCTAGCTTTCAGAAGAGTAAAAATGAACATAGGGTGGAGTACTTTAAGATTTGCAAGATTGTTGTGAGCTTTGGAATGTAGTCCATATAATAAATACAACCAGGACTGCTAGCTTACATTAACAGAATCTTACAAGTCTGAAAGTGACTTACGTACGGTTAATTTCAACAACCAATGAAAATAAAGGGGAAAAGTTGCTTCATCACACTGAGAAGAAAGGGAAAGCTTATACTCTGTTCCTGGGTTTCTTAAACTCTTAAATTTAAGGGACCTTAATCCAGGGGTGGGCTTTGAAATTTTTTAGCAAGGGGTTCTCTGCCCAGTTGCTGGGTTGGCATGACCATGGTGGGTGTGGCCATGTTGGCCTCCTGCACCACGGGGGGTGGGGGTATTTTTGCCCTCTCCAGGCTCTGGAGGCCCTCTTTCCAGCCTTCCCAAATTTCCAGTAGGCCCATTTTTCATTCTCCCCAAACCTCCACATGTGCGCTAAGCTTTCCTGTATCCAAAATGGGGTGCATGGGGACTCCTGGGAGTGGAAGGGTGGAGTGGGTAGGGCCAGCCAGGATCCTCCAAACTGCACAGAATGTCACCTAGAGGTTCTCCTGACCCCTTCAACCCCCCCACCCCACCCCCGGCAGCCCACCTCTGCTAATCCAATTGAACTGAAGAGTACTCCAAGCCAAAATGTTCAGGCTTTGCTAAGCAGAGAGAGGAGTAAGAAGGCAGTTTGAAATACACAATCTGTGAATAGTAAAGAATTAGTTGGAGCAGGATCGGTGCCCTTGGGTCCATTTCAATCTCTGAATCTTCTGCAACAGGATAAAATGTGGCAGAGCTTTGATTTATTTTATTTTTCTCTGCTGGTTCTTGAGGTAGATTCTCAGCTTCTAATTGACTAGTTTACCTACTTATTAATTGTTTGGTAAAAATTATTGGTTCATCTAGGCTCCTGCCTAGCAATTCTTTCATTATAATTTCTACATACTGTATTCTAGGGTTAGAGTTGTAGGCTTAAGTTTCTTTTTTATATGCAACAATAAAGTATTGTTCTAACTTTTGTTTTTTTTTTAAATGACAACCTTGTGCCTTAACTATAAAATCTTTGCTGAGATGGCATCAGCTGGAGAAAATGCAATTGTTCTTATGGCTCCATTGGAATGAAAAAGCTAGTTCTAACTATCAAGAAAGAAAATATTTCGAAACTTAAGATAGCTCAAAGTCAGGCCTCTTAATCCAGATTTAATTTTCTCAATAATGCCATAATTGGACTATTTTTCAATTAAAACAAAAATATGTCAAATCCCTTTAAATGCCATCAGAGTAGTAGGTTCTAAGCTCCACTGAAGAACCTGTCAGTTATGTTCAGTTGTCTAATCTAGAGCTGATGAATTTACATTTATCAGATTTCAGGGGGGCAGTAAGTAAAGCAGACAGGAGGGATTTAAAACTTTGGTGGCCTCGGTGTGTGTTCATTAGTTCCAAAATAATAATTTGCTATTATAATGGGGGATTTCAATTACCCTCACATAGACTGGGCAAACTGTTGTTCAGCACATGACAAAGAGATAAAGTTCCTAGATATGCTAAATGATTGTTCCCTGGAACAGATGGTTGAAGACCCAACTAGAGGTACAAGAATCCTTGACTTGGTTCTGAGCAATATACAGGATCTGGTGCAAAATGTTAATGTGACTGATCCAATAGGGAACAGTGACCACAACACAATTATTTTTAACTTAATCATAGACTGCAAATCACCGATAAAATCTAACACAGAGATCTTAAATTTTCATAAAGGAAACTAGTAAAAAAGAAGCTGAAAGGGAGAATTGAGAAAGTCCAAACACTCCATGAGACATGGAGGCTGCTCACAAAAACAATAACAGAGGCCCAATTGGAATGTATACCTAAAAGGAAAAAGGGCACCACCAGGTTCAAGAGGACTCCGATGTGGCTTACAGGAGCTGTTCGGGAAGTGATCAAAAGCAAGAAAAGCTCATTTAAAAGATGGAAGGCTTCTCCAAATGAGGACAACAGGCAGAAACATAAATTCTGGCAGAACAAATGCAAGGCAACGATCAGGAAAGCAAAGCAGGACTTTGAGGAGCGTTTAGCTAAAAACACTCAAGGAAATAACAAGGACTTCTTTAAGTACATTAGAAGTAAGAACTCAACTGGGAAGGCCATTGGACCATTAGATGACAATGGAAGGCAAGGGATTATTAAGGAGGAAACAGAGATTGCAGAGAGACTCAATTAATTCTTTGCTTCAGTATTCACTGAAGAAGACAGAGATCACATGCCCAAAACAGAGCCTATCTTCGTAGGGAGGGAAACTGAGGAATTAACCCTGATAGAAATAACCAGGGAGAAGGTCCTTGCATGTCTTGTTAAACTAAACACTAACAAATCACCAGGACCAGATGGCATCCATCCATGAGTTCTCAAGTTACTTAAAGATGAAATTGCTGATGTCCTTGCCAAAATATATAATCTTTCCCTCAAATCAGGCCTTGTGCCGGATGACTGGAAGGTAGCGAATATAACACCAATCTTCAAAAAAGGATCCAGAGGTGATCCAGGAAATTACTGACTGGTCAGCTTGACAAGTGTCCCAGGTAAAGTGATGGAAACCATCTTAAAAGATAAAATTAATAGGCACGTAGAAGAGAAGGCGCTGCTGAAGGAGAGCCAACATGGCTTTTGCAAGGGCAAATCATGCCTCACTAATCTGCTGGAATTTTTTGAGAGTGTCAACAAGTACGTGGACAAGGGAGATCCAGTTGACATTGTTTATCTGGACTTTCAGAAGGCCTTTGACAAGGTCCCGCACCAAAGGCTCTTAAATAAACTTGCCAGTCATGGAATAAAGGGACAGGATTTATCCTGGATTAGCAACTGGCTAAGGGACAGGAAACAGAGAGTAGCATTAAATGGATACTTCTCCAGGTGGAGGGAGGTAAAGAGTGGGGTCCCCCAAGGTTCAGTACTGGGACCCCTGCTTTTCAACCTTTTCATAAATGATCTAGAAGTAGGAGTAAACAGCAAGGTAGCCAAATTCGCCGACGACACTAAATTATACAGGGTAGTAAAAACAGAGAGAGAGTGTGAGGAGCTCCAGAGGGATCTCTTGACACTGGGGGAGTGGGCAAACCAGTGGCAAATGAGCTTCAACATTAGTAAGTGCAGAGTGATGCACATTGGGGCAAAAAAACCCAACTATATCTTTAAACTGATGGGGTCTGAACTCCTTGCAACTAATCAGGAAAGGGACCTTGGTGTCCTGGTGGACAGCTCAATGAAGGTGTCAACCCAGTGTGCCGCAGCAGTGAAAAAAGCAAACTCATTGCTAGGGATCATTAGGAAGGGTATAGAAAATAAGTCAGCAAGTGTCATTTTGCCTCTTTATAAATCTATGGCAAGGCCCCATCTGGAGTATTGTGTACAGTTCTGGTCACAATACCTTCAGAAGGATATTATGGAAATGGAAAAGGTGCAGAGGAGGGCAACCAGAATGATTAGGGGGCTGGAACACCTTCCTTACCATCTGAGGCTGCAACGGCTGGGCCTCTTCACTCTAGAACGACGGCACCTGAGAGGTGACCTGATTGAAGTCTATAAAATCATGCACGGTGTGGACAAAGTAGAAAAGGAAAAACTGTTTTCCCTATCGCACAACACTAAAACTAGGGGGCACTCCATGAAACTTTTGATAGCTAGATCTCAAACAAATAAGAGGAAGTACTTTTTCACCCAGAGGATCACTGGTCTATGGAACTCCCTGCCAGAAGAAGTGGTGACAGCTGTCAGCCTCGACACCTTTAAGAAAGGATTAGACGAGTTCATGGAGAACAAGGGTATCAATGGCTGGATGCCTAAGGACACCCTCCGGGATGGAGAGATAAGCAGGATATTTCTCAATGCCATTTGAAGGGAATCATTAGCAGGTGAAGACATCTGCTTGGGAATACCCTGAAGCAAATGGTGAGCCACTGTGTAAGACAGAATGCTGGTCTGGATGGGCTGTGGCCTTTTCCAGCAAGGCTATTCTTATGTTCTTATGTACCTACTTACCTTTCTATCTACCTACCTACCTACCTACCTGATATTCCAATTTATTTACTCAGCTACCTCCCTATCATATCTCTCTCTCTCCCCCCCTCCCCCTGTCATTTATTTTATTTTTAATTACTCTTCTTTTTAATCACTACCAGTACACAATTATTATGGGGCACAATTGTTGCTTTTTTATGATGTAAGTACTGTAGCTGAGAATCTATGTATGACTGTGGCAAGTTATAGATGAGATTGATCAATCAATACTTGATTGGAGAGCATTGTTGCTTCATTGGATCTCTGCTAATAGATATGTGTCCAACGATCATCAGATTATCAGGAAGTATATGAGACAATCAGGAATAAAGCCTACAAAACAAGCATTGAATTTATAGTATAAGGAAAGCATTACTTATTTCAGTCTCTTCTCATTCCAAGATCTTCTTTAACAAAACACCTGTGCACTTTAAAAATTTTATTCCCAAAGCTTTGCCCGACTTTTTCATTTCGCACCTTGCAACAAATGAAATTTTCCAGA
The DNA here is from genome assembly GCA_039707465.1 of Rhabdophis nuchalis. Taxonomy (NCBI): domain Eukaryota; kingdom Metazoa; phylum Chordata; class Lepidosauria; order Squamata; family Natricidae; genus Rhabdophis; species Rhabdophis nuchalis. Next base: position 57,385,507 of record CM077643.1, on the reverse strand, counting down.
ATCTCTTACCTTGAAATATTAAACATGAGTTCCATGATATTCTTCAAAAAATGGGCTAATCTGAAAAATGGATCTTTAAAGATTAGCAGGTCTACCCAAGCAAATACTCAATAAGAAGGGATATTAGACAGATGTTAGACAGCCATTTGTCTGAAATGGTATAAGGTTCCTGCCCATGCAGGGGGTTGGACTAGAAGACCTACAAGGTCCCTTCCAACTCTGCTATTGTATTGTATTATTAGAGGGTGATAAGAATTAAAGTATGTTTCATTACTGTAGTTATAACATGATTTATCCATGCATTAGAATCACCAATCTATAGAACTGAAACAAATTTCAAAATGATCTAATTAAAATTTCTATCGACAGGATGTCCTGAGATGAACATCCATGTTCTGCTTAAATGTTTAAACATTTCAAGATATTCTACTGATAAACAATTGCTATAATTCAGAAGGAGGATTTTTTAAATATACAACTAAAATCTGCTTTGTATGTCCCTGCTATGCAAACTGCACTAATTGCCAATATGTTTCTGGATGCAATTCAAGATGCTGGTTAACACATATAAAGCCCTATATAACATGGGGCATGATTATCTGATGGACTGCCTACCTCCCATTGTGCCTGCCCAAACATTAACAGCCACAGAGTGGTGTGTCCAAGGTCCCTATATGAAGCAGTGTCATCCTTTGACATGCAGGACACCTTCTCTGATGAGCTGCCTGCCCTCTGGAATGAAGTCCGTCCTGACGATTCCAATTGTTAATGTATTCCAGAAGGTCTTAAAGACTTGACTACTGTCCCAGCCTTTGACGTAAGGTGGATGGAACTCCTTGTTAGCTATGTTTGCTATATGTTCATGAGTTTTGATGTAAGTGGTCCAGATTTGCCACTTTGTTTATCTTCAAATCCCAGTAAGGGTATGGCTAGCTGATCAGAGCTAAATAGCTTGAAATAGATCTATACTAGTCTCCCTTCATTGTCATGCACCCAGAGTGAATCTGAAGTTGGGTAATGACAAAATAAATTTTAATTTTGACATAGAGCATAGAGCCATTTTATTCTGCCTTGGAACTTGATGGTCCTTCTAATATTTAAAGTCTTCCATCATGTCAATTAAATCCAGTTCAACCTGTCCTGTACTCTCAGCTCTTTGTCAATCGAAGGATTAGATTTCCGACAGTTTTTGTGGGATATGTTACTTCTACAAAGTAGACCAGACTAAAAAACAGATGCCATGTGTGCCTCAAAATACTTTTATTGAGATTAGTGATAGTAATAGAATCTTGCAAGTCTGAGTTAATTTCTCATCCTCTCTCTTTTATCATCATGTAAATTTAGGGGGTGCCTATCTGAGACCCTTCCCCTCACTTGGGCTTCTATAATATTTATCTACTCATTGTCTTGGTAATAGGTTTTCCCTCTTTCTGTCACGTTTGTCCTTTTTAATCTCTACAGGATATGATCCAATTTATCACTGTTCTTTCTTGGACAAAATTTTTCTTAACCAGAATAGAATGACTCGGGAGGCAGGAGGAAGAGTTGCAGCCTAGATAACTCGGATTAAAAAAATCTGAGCCTGCAGGAGGAAGGATGGTGAACGCATCTCAGAAGGCATCCTCCCTAGCTTTCAGAAGAGTGAAAATGAACATAGGGTGGAGTACTTTAAGATTTGCAAGATTGTTGTGAGCTTTGGAATGTAGTCCATATAATAAATACAACCAGGACTGCTAGCTTACATTAACAGAATCTTACAAGTCTGAAAGTGACTTACGTACGGTTAATTTCAACAACCAATGAAAATAAAGGGGAAAAGTTGCTTCATCACACTGAGAAGAAAGGGAAAGCTTATACTCTGTTCCTGGGTTTCTTAAAATCTTAAATTTAAGGGACCTTAATCCAGGGGTGGGCTTTGAAATTTTTTAGCAAGGGGTTCTCTGCCCAGTTGCTGGGTTGGCATGACCATGGTGGGTGTGGCCATGTTGGCCTCCTGCACCACGGGGGGTGGGGGTATTTTTGCCCTCTCCAGGCTCTGGAGGCCCTCTTTCCAGCCTTCCCAAATTTCCAGTAGGCCCATTTTTCATTCTCCCCAAACCTCCACATGTGCGCTAAGCTTTCCTGTATCCAAAATGGGGTGCATGGGGACTCCTGGGAGTGGAAGGGTGGAGTGGGTAGGGCCAGCCAGGATCCTCCAAACTGCACAGAATGTCACCTAGAGGTTCTCCTGACCCCTTCAACCCCCCCACCCCACCCCCGGCAGCCCACCTCTGCTAATCCAATTGAACTGAAGAGTACTCCAAGCCAAAATGTTCAGGCTTGGCTAAGCAGAGAGAGGAGTAAGAAGGCAGTTTGAAATACACAATCTGTGAATAGTAAAGAATTAGTTGGAGCAGGATCGGTGCCCTTGGGTCCATTTCAATCTCTGAATTTTCTGCAACAGGATGAAATGTGGCAGAGCTTTGGTTTATTTTATTTTTCTCTGCTGGTTCTTGAGGTAGATTCTCAGCTTCTAATTGACTAGTTTACCTACTTATTAATTGTTTGGTAAAAATTATTGGTTCATCTAGGCTCCTGCCTAGCAATTCTTTCATTATAATTTCTACATACTGTATTCTAGGGTTAGAGTTGTAGGCTTAAGTTTCTTTTTTATATGCAACAATAAAGTATTGTTCTAACTTTTGTTTTTTTTAAAAATGACAACCTTGTGCCTTAACTATAAAATCTTTGCTGAGATGGCATCAGCTGGAGAAAATGCAATTGTTCTTATGGCTCCATTGGAATGAAAAAGCTAGTTCTAACTATCAAGAAAGAAAATATTTCGAAACTTAAGATAGCTCAAAGTCAGGCCTCTTAATCCAGATTTAATTTTCTCAATAATGCCATAATTGGACTATTTTTCAATTAAAACAAAAATATGTCAAATCCCTTTAAATGCCATCAGAGTAGTAGGTACTAAGCTCCACTGAAGAACCTGTCAGTTATGTTCAGTTGTCTAATCTAGAGCTGATGAATTTAAATTTATCAGATTTCAGGGGGGCAGTAAGTAAAGTAGCAGACAGGAGGGATTTAAAACTTTGGTGGCCTCGGTGTGTGTTCATTAGTTCCAAAATAATAATTTGCTATTAGCATTGCTTTCTCCCAGATTACAATGATTGCCTTTAATAAAAGGTGCTTAAGTCAAGTGTTACCAATCTTTAAACCATGAAATGTTCAGAAGGTTTTAGCTTGTTTTGTATACTAGGAATATTTTGCAAGTCTGTGCAGAACAAAGTGACTCATTTATTGACATTTGAATGGATACTCAGATTTTAAAATGTTAGTCTTCATATTGGGTATACACTGGGAAGGAAGGAAGGAAGGAAGGAAGGAGGGAGGGAGGGAGGGAGGGAGGGAGGGAGGGAGGGAGGGACATAATCTTCATGAACTGGCATATGGAATAAAAACTATCATGATGAATTTCAACAGAAATAAATGCAAAGTTCTAAATTTCGGTAGGAAAAATCAGAGACACAAGTACAGGATAGGGGGAAAAATCATATTGTATGAAGCAACTGTACATGCAAAAAGAATATAGATTTCTTTGTGGATCGCAAACTGAACATTAGCCAACAGTGCAAAGAGAGAATTTTCATAATCAAGAGATATCATCTTGATTGGCTTGGTCTGGAAATCACACACTAGGAAGAGCATTGATTGACTGTCACTCAATGAATTATTTATGCCTACCTGTCAAGGAAAAAGATGGATTTGATAGGAAATATTTTGGGGGGACTAAAATATAGCATGGAATAAGCATTTCACCTTCGCATCAAGTGGTGCTTTGTACTGGCCAGATGTCATGGAGAAAATCTATCTATAGGATTAGTAGAAGTTCTAAACAACATGATAGCACATAATCAGCCAATGAATTGAAATTGGGTACATCAATGCTGCTGACATTTTGTGAATGGGCAAACCTCTTGTAGTAAATCTAGAGAAACTGCAAAGCTGTTCAAGGCAAAGAACATTTCCTCCAAGTCCACTTAGTTCTCCTTTTAAACAATTCAATAAAATTTTCAGTGGCATCAACTCAAGGAATTTAAAAGAGTTGCACTATTTCTTGTTGCAATTATCATGCAGGAATTTATTTATTTTTTAAATCACAGAAGATGTTTGTTTTATGCCAGAAAGTGTTTGTGGGAACGGAAGGGGAAACAAAAAAGCAGAAAAAGAAAAACATAAGGAACAGTCACATTCATAACAAACTGTGATAAGGGAACGTGATGTTATTACACAAATGTCATAATTACGTACTTATCTATTCGTATCAGGCTTTGCGACATACAGTAAGTTGCAGCATTTGCATGATGAGGTCATCATGCAAATGTTGTCATTTCCCTTGACGCCCACTTGATGCCCAGGATACAAATGCAAATATCGTACAAGCCACAGGTATTTGAAGGTCAAGCCTCTATTGCAGACTCTCTGCATGGCTTAGAAATGAAGGCAATGAACAAAGTCAGGTTCAAAGAGTAACCTCTTGCCTGCTAAAACCAATGTTTTGCTTTTAAAGTATCATATTATCATACATTAAGTGTAGACTATTACTATGAAATACTGTAGTACTAGTAATACATATTAATGTACCATATTTTTTAAAATAAAACATACAATTACGCTGGTTTTTTTGTGTTGCCATTACTAAAATTTTAAATAACTAAAATTGCTGCCCCAAATTTCACATTTCCTCGTGTAGGAAGTTAAATCCACCCCTCTCCTAGAAAAATGAAATATCCTGGGAAATATTGAAAAGGCAGAATATTATATTTCCCTGGATAAGAAATGGAGAAATATGTTTTTAGGTAGGAAACAAATTCACTCTCAATAGCCCCCACCTTTGTCAATGGGCCTTTAAAAAGCCTGAGCCAGTCTATTCTACATAACAAAGCTCTCTCCACTTCAGCTCCAGGGTGATGGGAGTAAGGCATGATAGTATTAGCCCTTTACCCATTTCACCACAGGGCACCTGGGAAGTAGCAATGCTCAGCTGAACTTGGACTCAAAACACAGCCCACAGAGTTGCCCCTGCATGGTCTCATGGGAGTCTGACAACCAATCAGAATACAAGCTCAGGTTCGAAGCCCAGACTTTAAGTTTAAGTTTAAGTTTATTCAGATTTGTATACCACCCTTTCTCCCTTGCGGGACTCAGGGCGGTGAACAGGCAATAAAACCATACCCAGAGAGGGCATAAAACCAGGGACTTTGTCTCTTTTCTTCTTCACCCAAGTGAAGAAGACATCTTGAAGCATGTGATCCTCCTTTTCTGTTCAGGAGCTCAAGCCATGTGGTCCTGTCCACCATTAAACCATCTTTCCAAGCAGCCTCCATGTTTCCAGTGTCTTTTTCCCCACTTGGAATTAAACCCAGAAGGACATTACTTCCAACACTAGAGTTATATTTTTTCCTTTAAAAAAAAAATCCCTTCCAGGCAGTAGTGGGTTTCAAATTTTTTAGAACCTACTCTGTGGGTGTGGCCTATTTGTGGGCGTGGCTTCGCAGTCATGTGACAGGGTGGGAGTGGCCACCTTTTAAAATGTGGTGAAACTCATTTAACAACGCTCTTGCTTAGCAACCAAAATTTTGGACTCAATTGTGATGATAAATTCTTTCTTTCTTTCTTTCTTTCTTTCTTTCTTTCTTTCTTTTCTTCCTTCCTTCTTTTCCTTTCCTTCCTGTTGGGTCACTGGCAGCGGCGGGTCAGATTTACTTCCAGGTACGCCGGTGGAACCCCCTCTCACCGGTTCTCTAAATTTCACCAACCGGCTCTCGCGAGTAGGTGCGAGCCTGCAGAAACCCACCACTGTTTCCAGGATACTTTCACTTGACTTGTCCACCAAGAAACACCTGAATGTCTGCCATGGAAGCTTTCTATCTGTGAAAGGGCTGGAGCCCTCAGTTTGCATTCAACCCATTTTGCCTCCTTGTTGCATCACTGTGTTCATTTCTCTTTCTGTCTCTTTCAGAGTCACTCCCAAATTATGTTTCCCCTCACACAGTAATTTTCTGCCCTTTGCCCACCGGCATGAGCTCTCTAAATAACTCCTCTTACTAGCATCACATACTTTTTATTTATTTATTTATTAGTCGTATTTGTATACTGCCCTGTCTCCCCAGTGGGACTCAGGGCGGTGCACAGAAAAGATAAAAAGACAATACATACAATAACAATATAAAAATGATTAAGTTTGTGGTTAAAAACTATTAAAAACACTAAATTAAAAGTAAACCATTAAAACTATGCCAGACGTGAATTGCAGTATTGGTTTCAATGAAAGCAAGGGCATCTTGCAGGAGTTGGTCAAAAAAGGTTAAGAGGTAAATGAAAATCTCTTATTGAGGATCTGATGTTTTTATGGCTAGACCAGTGACAGCAAACCTTTTTGGCACTTAGTTGCATGTGCAAAGGGATCACGCTCCAGAAAAGCCAAACTTCCGGGTTCTGGCACGCATGTGCACCCGACAATCAGCTGGCCAGTGCACATGTGCACACCAGTTTTACAGCACTGCTGCGTGTGCAAAGGAAACCTGGAAGGCAAGGCCACATATCCTGGGCAACATGGCTTCACGTGCACTTTGGTCACGCATGTCATAGGTTTGCCATCACAGGGCTAGACCTTTCTTCTTTCAATATTGGCAAATAACATTTTTTTTAAAAGAATTAGTATTCTGACAACAGTCTAAGATCATGTACAATAGCCTTTCCCAATCTGATATTTTTGGAATTAATTGGAGCTATAATTTCCTCAAATTGTCAAAACACAGAGTGGTTATTCCACTCTGGAGTAACCACCATATCTGGAGTTGAAGTGAGCAATGAATATTTATAGCACAAATATGGTACAATCCTAATCCTGGATATCAGATAGGGGGCAGCAACAGGTAAAACAACCTTAAGGAGTGTTGAACCCCAACTCTGCAATACTAAATTTAAACTATACTCTGCTTGTTCCAAAAACTTTTTCTTGAAAGACATAAGCCTTCACAAGCTGTTAGTTGGGAAAGGTGCTTCCAGATTCCTAATTTGAGGCTACCATAAACTAATTTGAATGTCATCCTACAATGTAAATTAGACTATTTGTCAAGCTTGTAGGTGCCCTTTTCAGATGAGCCCCTGGGGAAAAAAATCTAGGTTAGTGCTGTAATATTATAATAATAATAATAATAATAATAATAATAATAATAATAATAATAATAATAATAATAATAATAATAATAATAATAATAATAATAATAATAATAATAATAATAATAATAATAATAATAATAATAATAATTTAATTTCTAGACCGCTCCCTCTCCCCAAGGGGACTCGGAGCGGTGAACAGGGAAGTTAAAACAATAAATATACATGAATATACAAACAATTAAATAAAAACAAATTAAACAGTAAACCCTGCGCTAAAATTCCCCAATACCAATTCACTAAAATCCTATAACCCTATAATACTATAGTAGAGAGGCTAGACCTATGTAAGCATGTAAACTATATATTTCAAACTCTTCCTTCTTGAAGAGAAGAATGGAGCCTGCAAATTATATTTAGTCTAGCTCAGGAGAGATAAAAAGCCTTTGTTGAGCTGCAAATCTTATGACAACTATTGTACTTGGTGCTCTCCAAGGTTCTTCAATTCGAGCCTAATTAAACCACAATTAGTCATTCATCATGCCCCGTGGGCTCCCACTTGTGGCCAAGACAAGATAAGCCACCATTTGTCTAAAAACAAAAACTTGGAGGAAAGAAATCTGTCCCAACCCACGTCTACCTGAAAAAGCTCCCTTCTCTTCTAACCTCAAACTTGCTAATACCTAGAAGAAGTCCTATCAAAATCAAACCAGATATTGTAAGAAGATTTTGACTCTAAGATTTGCAAGATGACATTCTTGGTAAAGCCATTTCCTGTTTTCAAATTGCTCTCACTTTTGAAATTCTTATTTACGCTCATTCGGTGTGTGGTTCCTCCTTCAAAGGCATACAAAAGACAAAAGGTCCATCCTCTCAATTAGTTTGAACAGATAGAAGAATAAATCAGAGGGTGCTTATCTCAAATCATCCTTCCACTGGAAAGTCACTATTAGGAGACAGTTAGTAATTCTGTCCAAAGTAAACTAGTCATCGCAACAAGAGCTTAGTTTACTTTAAATCCAAGATACAAAGCAAGAGGTGAAGATGAATTTTTCCTGCAGAAGTCCATGTAACACCAAAATGTTGGATTCTTGGAATGCCACTTCCACATAAACAACAAAAGGGGACATGGAGAAGTGCATTTTCTATGTACTGTTGCCCTCCGTTTTACTTGATAAATCAACAAAGGATTCATCTTTTGGGGTTTGGGACTTTCTTCTCCAACATGTTTCAAATGTTTTATTTTATTATTTATGTTGCTGTTTTACTAATTGCTACTTTAGAATTACTCTTATAGACTTTTATATATAATATTTTGTATATGCCACTTTGAATACATAGAAAGATGTGTCTAACTACCCTGTTTCCCCAAAAAATAAGACCTCCCCAGATAATAAGCACAATCGGGTTTTTGAGCGCATGTGCTAAAATAAGCCCTCCCCCAAAATATTTAACCGCATACGCAGCCAGTCTCCATCATTTCCTGGGGGAGAACATGCCCCACTCACCCTGCATGCACCTGCCCTCCATGCGGAACAGCCTTGCAGAGGCCGCTCCTGCAAACCCTAGTTTCCGCGCCCCTTCACTTAGTGGCAGCCACAAAAAGAGCGGCAGGCCCAGCGAGGCTAAGGCTGGCAAGAGTATGCCAGAAACAGAGACAGAACTTCCAGCCCTCTCTGGATCAGCTGACCCGCGGGCCAAGGTTAAAGGGCCTCCTGCACCTCAAAAATAATAAGACCTCCCCAAAAATAAGGTCAAGCGCTTGTTTCGGGGGTCAAAAGAAAATAAGACTCTGTCGGGGAAACACTAATTAATGTAAATGAATCAGAACTGGAAGAAACTATTGGCCATCAAATTCAACACTGTGCTGAGTATATGAATTCAGATTTAAGAATTCTTCAGAAAAATTATCCATTCTCTACTTAAACATGTCTAGCAAAAAGAAGTTGACTAAACAAGAGTAAAAACAATGCTAAACACCACTGTTTGCTTGCCTTCTTACCCTGTTGATCTTCTCCCATAATTGATAAAAGCTAAGTGCACAGCAGTAAATTCACTTAAAAAATATACATGAAACAAGCAATATGTTTAAAAAGTTATATTTATGCTGTTTAGTTTTATTAAATTTATACCCCGCCCTTCTCCAAAAGGACCCAGGGCTTTCTTACCAAGCACATCGGAATGGGGGAGCACGGGGTGCAGGGTGCCCCCGCGGCCTGTTTTTGGTCCCAGGAAACTTCAGGGAGGCCTGCCAGGCCCAAAATGGGGTATGGGGATAGCATGCATACACGGGGAGTGGGTGGTCATGCGCATGTACAGGGGGGCGGGGGAACACAGAGGTTCATGCGGACAAGCGCAAGGGGCATTGCATTATGGGTGTGGGCACGCGCACAATTTCGGCACGTGAGGAGAAAAAGGTTAGTCATCACTATAGGATAATTACATTTTTAAATGGTATAACTGACTACATTCCAGCTAAGTAGGATGTTGGAAAGCAGTGTGGTTTGAGTAATGTGATTATTTTAATAGTAGTTTTAATTGTTTTTAGTAGGGGTTTTAGTAGGGTTTTAGGACAGGCTAATCATTTAATATATTTTTAACGTATTTTATGTTTTATACTATTGATTTTTATCGTTGCCCGTACACCGCCCTGAGTCCCGAAAGGGAGAAGGGTGGTATAAAAATCTAATTAATCATCATCATCATCATCATCATCATCATCATCATCATCATATTTCTGGCTTCTGAAGTTGTAACAGAATGTTCATTTATCCAGCTAAATCATCTTTTTATTACCATTATTGCTCTTTCAAACCCGTAACAAAATCAAATTCAGGATTCCATAGACTAGTAAATCTCAATCTTAGCAACTTTAAGATGAGCGGATTTCAACTCCCGAAATTTTGGGAGTTGAGGTTCATACATCATAAAGTTCACAAGATTGAGAAACATTATTCTAGGTTTTAAGAAGTAAGGAACAACTGTATCTTCTTTTTGGATAGTGCCATTTTGTCACCATAAATAATAGCTTATACCAGTGATGGTGAACCTTTCTGTCCTCACATGCCAAAATTGTGTGCGCCACATCCACATTGCAATGCGCCCTGCCCACCTGCGCATGCATGCGCAACCCTACGCATGCATATGTGACCCCGTGTGTGACCTGGGGTGAGTTTCCCAGGCTTCACAGGCTTTCCTCAAGCCTCTGGGAGAACAAAAGTGGCCTCCCCCAGGCTCCGGAGGCAGCAGGAGGCTTTAAAGAGGGCCTCCAGAGTCCGAGAGAGGCAGTTTTCGCCCTCCCAGAGACATGTGGCAACATGCCAAAAGTTCACCATCAAGGGCCTATATGATGGTAATAGGATGCTAGTTACTATTTTATTAAAATGGTACATTATGCATGACAGAATATGAAAATTAAAAGAGCCCTTTATGATTTACAATACCACTACTGCCAAATCAAAAATAATAATAATTCATTGATCACTTTTCCATCTCCTTGTTTCAGAAAAAAAATGTTGCAAAGAAATATAATTCTTAAGGATTTCTGTCAATTTTCTGCAGAGGGAGAAGGATCAAAAACAGATTTGTGTAGAACTTGAGGTTTTTAATAAGCGACTGAGAATATAACACCAATTGCCCTGAAAAAGCTTGTATTTTAAATTACATAAGAATGTCTCTTTTTCACATAGTCAAAGGATTAAGAGACCACCAAAATTGTAGTACTTTAAAAAGTGAGTAATGCCTTTCTCTGGCCTTTACTATCTGACATCAAAATTCTTAAACACTTGAAATCCTTTTTGTTGGCATTTTTCTTTTTCTCTTCAAAAGAGACAAGTAGGAAAAAAGTTCCACTACACAATTTTTATATGTAATACATACAAGCTCTCAAAAACCACTTCTTTGTATGTTTTCATATACTTACACAGACAGAGGGTTGATATGTCAGGTATTTTTATTATTTTGAAGGGGGAAAGTATTGCTTTCATTTAGAAGTAATTCGAAGCGTGCTAAAAAGGAAAAGGAAAATCTAAATAACATGTTTGAGAGTATAACGCTCTCAAATTCTTTAGAGTGTTCTTGGTCAAATGGTTTAAAAGCCCATACCTTTGTCTGAATTGTGAACTATAGGTATAGGAAAGTATGCTTACCTTGGATAAGTAGACGATACATTGCCTTGCGCAAGAGGGAGTCACTTTGGCAAGCTTCTTAGATCCAACATTACTTCCAAATGCTGAGATGACTCTAGAAGCTGATAGGTCAGCTATCTCACTACCACCTAATCTGAAAGATGCCTTGCTCACTGCCTAATCAGAATCAAACATGTAATAATTTGGAAAGTACAGTATTGCAAAACATCACAGCCAACTTCCTTTCTGATTCTCAAAGTCACATTAATAGTGATTGAACTAATTTTTTTTCTGGGCCCTTTTAATGTACTGGTGATTTTCTACATGCCTTCAACAGTTTAGAGCCAGAAAACATTAATGCTAAGGGATCAAGAGATACATGTTTGGTGAGATCACAAAAGGTTGTTTACTTATTTTAAATGGCATCCCATTTTTTAAAGATGCCATCCCAATTTTCCAATTCAAATCCCCCCTCAATAAGAATCAACTGATTCTCTTGTCCCGGCATTGGCTCAAATATTCTGTCTCAAGCTACTCTAGAAATTATCTTAGATCAGTGGTTCTCAACCTGTGGGTCGGGACCCTTTTGGGGGGTCAAACAACCCTTTCACGGGGGTCGCCTAAGACCATTGAAAAACACATATTTTCAAAAAAATACTGAAAACATAAAATAATTTTATGATTGGGGGTCACCACAACATGAGGAACTGAATTAAAGGGTCGCGGCATTAGGAAGGTTGAGAACCACTGTCTTAGATGGTAGGCTATTATGCACTTGAGTAGTCACAGAAAGGAAGAATCAAGAAAGCCACATCCTGCAAATAGAAATCCATTTCTGGGAGGAAATAGGAGGAAGGAATCCACCCCACCCCATGCACCTTTCTCCACCCTCCTTTATATTCCCCCAACCCACACCATTCTTCCCATGTTCCTTCCCCAACCCATGTGGCACTGTTACACACCTACACCCCAGAGGTGGTAGTTAGCAGGTTCTGATCAATTCTGGAGAACCAGTAACAGAAATTTTGAGTAGTTCAGAGAACCGGTAAATACCACCTCTGACTGGCCCCACCTCCATCTATTCTCTGTCTCCCGAATCCCAGCTGATCAGGATGAAATGGGGATTCTACCTTTACCTTCCCCTGGAATGGGGTGGGAATGAGGATTTTACAGTATCCTTCCCCTGGAGTGGGGAGGGAATAGAGATTTTACAGTATCCTTCCCCTGCCACGGCCACCAAGCCATTGCATGCCCACCAAGCCATGCCCAAACAACCGGTAGTAAAAAAAAATTGAATCCCACCACTGCTACACCTTCCCAAGTCAGCAGTCCCCATTCATCTTTTCTGACCTGTGAGACACCTCTTGGACAACCTCACACAGCCTCCCTGTGGTTGCAATCCAACCTAGTTTTACCATTGAGACAATTTGATGTGGCTGTAGACTCCACTAGACAAAATAAGGCCAGTGAAAACCACCTATTTATTGCTGGGTAGGACCAGGAAGGTTGGAATTCTAGTCTTCATTGGCTGCCATGTTTCAAAACTGTTAGAGCTGATTATTACTTGGAAGAAGACCTCTGAAAGGGAAGTTGCAAATCTAAAGAGACGGAGTAAAAATTATCGGTGCTCTTCTTCTCTTTGCAAGAGATGTGGAATTTTTAAAAACATTATGAGTAATAATAATATTGGTTTTAAAAATTTCTAGTACTTGGACACATGATTTATGGTGCTGGGTGGAAGGATTGTAGTCCTTTGGTTCCAAGTATTGCAGCTCTCTAGGCATTCCATTAGATTATTCTTTCAACAAGCCCTAAGGCAAGTATGCATTTTTAAGACTACAAAGAAAGGCATCTTAGCTTACTACTTAGGAGGCTTTTTATATTTTATATTAAACTAATAGCAGATGGAACTTTTTTCTCTTGGAGGAAAGTTTATAAAATTTTTGCTACATTCTCATAAATACAAGTCAAGAATCTTTTTTTTTTTAAGTGCCCGCAACAGAGTGATTAAGCTTTCGTCACTAGTCAGATTTTTAATTTGGAAAAGTTGTGAGAGTACGTTAATCTTGGAATAATTTTTTTCTGATTTTTTTTTAAATGTGTGCTTTATCATTTGTATTTCCATGTGTCATTTGGCACGTTATGAAATATTTTCTTGGGAGGAGCAGGGCAAGGCCATATTGCTCTTCCATTTCTGCACGCTGCTGATATGGATATATAAAACTAGGATAACTAGTTGGTGGTGGTGCTGTTTTCAGAGCTTTTTTAAAATCAACCTGATTTTTGATGTGCTGTATTGGGGAAGGAATGCTTCTTCATTAAGATAATCCTATGAATTGTGAGAATTTATTTGCAACAATACACTAGTAAATGGGTTTTGCCAAAACAATGGGATGACTAATTTCTTCTGGAAAAATCACAACTTGGAATTTGCAGAAGGGCTACAACGGAATATATTCCAACTGCAGTTTCACTGTTATATTTCACACAATGGGTAAAAAAAGGAATGTTGCAACTCTGCCTCTATGCGCCTAAGTATGGGAAAGCTACTTCACACAGGTTTTTAAAAAAAACAGAATGTGAAGTTATCTAGATTCGTATATGAAGGTCCTCCAAAGGACTCAACAGTATAAATAGCAGAAAAGATTTGTGCTATTTTAAAGGCAACAAAGCTTTATGTATACGCTTATGTGCAGTCCCGGAACCAGCAAAATCTGGGGGCTGGGCAGGGGACAGAATGTATCTGCCCTCAGTGTGGAAGGGATTGCCACTCACGAATTGGACTTTTTAGCCACACCAGATGTTGCATTAGGACCTCTTTCCAGAGCACGATACCCTATTATTTTGAGACTGAAGGATGCCAATGAGTGTATGTGGATCACAGATGCATAGAATGTAGTCCTGAGAACCAAACTGTGTTTCATAAAAGTTTGCGATGATCATGAAAAAGATTTGGGAGAAGTGCTTTGGACCCCATGCAATTGCAGCATCTCTCTGCTACTCATTAAAGGAGATTTATCATTTTAAAATATTCTTTGCGGGCTTAAAATGAGCTCTGCTGCTTTAACAGTTGCCTGAATTTTAATAGATTCCTGAAACTCATGGAACCTTGTTTTCAGGGCTATATGGAAGCCAGAAAAATACTGGCTTTGTAATGAATAGCAGAGAGCTGTTGTGTTCAAATTGTTTAAATATGGACAACTCTAATCAGTATTTAAAATACATATGACTCTAATCATTTAATTGTGAAACATTAACCTGCTACTACTTCGGAAGGGACCATTTTAAACTGGGTTGTTTTTATTTCTTTAGGCTCCAGGCTCCAATCTCACTCTCTCCCAACCTTTGAGGGGGAAATCCAGCTCTTTACAGCTTCCCAGAAGGCTAAGAGGGCTGGGACCTGCTGGATTTCAGCAGGAAGGATGTTCCAAAAGGCAGGCATTGTTACAGAAAAAACAAGCCTTCTAGGTCCAACAAAAGGAAACATTTAAAGGAAAAGACGAGCCCATCTTTATCCAACTTGATGGAATGGACAGATGCCCTCTGAGAAAGGAAGCCCCACAAATAACCTGGCCCCATGCCCATCTTTAAAGCCCATCTTTAAAGGGCTTTAAAGATGACAACCAGCACCACAAAAAACTGGGGGCCAGTATAGCTTGCGCAACAGCAGTTAACATGGCCAGTCCAATTCTAATTTTTAATGACCAGGGAGGTGTGGCATCTATAAGGTGACCAGACGTCCCACTTTTGGTGGGACAGTCCCGATTTCTAACGATTTGTCCTGCGTCCCGCGGCGTTTTTAAAAAGTCCCAATTTTGGGGACTTTTTTACTCCGTTCTTTTCCACTTTTTCCATTCTTTCCGATAGGGAACTGCATTTCTCAAGATGCCTCAGGTCCTCCAAGCGCTGAACGCCATTTTGGAGAAGGCCCGGTAGCAAGGCCCGGTAGCCTCCGGGGGTCCCTCCTGTCCGCGATGACGGCTCCAGCCATCGACAAGCAGGCTGGCCGGGCCGGGCTTGGAGTCCGGAGAAGCGGCAGCTGCGGCGGCGGCAGTGATGGCGGCCACTGGCAGCACTTTGGCAGGGCTGGCTCCAGCCTCTGCAGTGCGGGCTCAGTACAGTGTCCCCAGCATCCTGCATTTCCTGCAGCACGATTGGGGCCGCTTCGAGGCCTAGAGAGCCGAGTGGGAGGCGGAGTGAGCGGAACTGCAGGTAGCCTTCCCCCCCCCCCCGCCCCGCTCAATGGTGTCCCGCTTTACCAATTTAAAAATCTGGTCATCTTAGGCATCTAGCAACTTTTAACTTTGTTACTATTATTATTTTCCTAGGTTTCTTGCTAAGGGTTGCCAGGATGGGCCTGTGCCCCTGCTCCAGTCACCCTGAGTATTGCACCTCTTGAGATTCTACTCAGGGGTGGGCTTCAAAATTTTAGCAAGGGGTTCTCTGCCTGGTTGCTGCGCGGGTGTGGTCATGGTGTGGCCATGGTGGGTGGGTGTAGTTGGCCTCCTGAACCACGGGGGGGGGGGCGTTTTTGCCCTCCCTGGGCTCTGGAGGCTTTCCTCAAGCCTCCAGGAGAGCAAAAACAGCATCCCCAGGCTCCGGAGGCCCTCTGGAGGCCGGAAACAGGCCCATTTCCGGCCTTCCCAAGCTTCTGATAGACATGTTTTTCGCCCTTCCTGAACCTCCACGCGCTTACCTGCATCCAAAATGGGCCGCATGGGGACTCCTGGGAGAGGAGGGGAGGGGTGGGTGGGGCCAGCCAGGAATACGATTTGGGGGTTCTCTGAACTGCACAGAATCTTATAGAGGTTCTCCTGAATTCCTGCGAACCCCAAGCAGCCCACCCCTGGTTCTACTTCTTGCAGAAAGAGACCTAGCAATGGGAGGTCAGCATGCAAAAGAGCTTTCAGCCTTCTGAAAATTCACTGTGGGATAGTCAGAGTGAATGGAGACTGTAGCCAAACCTGAATGTGTGAAGAGAGAGAGAGAAAAGAACAGGAGTGTCTATGCTTAATGAAGAGTGTGTGTGCCCATCCTTGGACATGGTATTTTTTCACTAAGAAAATAAGGGGAAGGAAGAAAAGAATCAGAAATCAGATATTACCTGGTTTGGGGACAGAGGCAGAATTTCATCTCTGAAATCCCTCATCCAGAATCCAGAACTTTAACTCTTAACAATATAAGAAGCAAAAAACTTTTAGCCAGAAATTCTTGTAGACTCTTTTGCTGATGATACCAGATCAGGATATTAGTATTTGCTCTATTTCTCATGCAGTGGGGATGGGGGATCAATTTCTGTGAAATCTTCCATTTATTTGCTCTGTTCAACTAAATAATAAGCAGTATTTGTAATTCTTTCTTCCTTTCCCATTTTATTTTCACAGCAACACTGCGAGGGAGGTTAAGTTTGGATGAGAGATAAAACAGGATTTGCATAAAGTAAGCCAGCATGTGGTCTATTTGGTTTTGTTTTAGCACATTCCCTGAATTCAAACACTGTAGTTTGTAAAACATGGTTTAGAGACATATTGTTTGTTTCAGCCACCCAAAAACCATATTTTAAACACACCATGACTTACTGGAGTGAGTGGAAAGTAGAATCTGAATTTTCTAATCTTAATCCAACACTCATAACCATTATACTCATTTATTCTCCTTTAATATTAAAACTCAACTCTGACTGTTCTTTGGAAGAAGAGATACTAAAGCTAAAGCTCAAATACTTTGTCCACCTAATGAGAAGAGAGAATTTATTGGAAAAAAGACCCTGATGTTGGGAAAGATTGAAGGTAAAAGGAGAAGAAAATGGCAGAGGGTGAGAGATGGTTAGACATTGTCAACAACACAAGAAACATGATCTTGGACAAACTCTTGGAGTCAATGGAGGACAGGAGGGGGCTGGTGTGCTATGGTCCTTGGGGTCATGAAGAATCAGACACAACTTAGCGACCGAACATCAACAAATGTTGATGTTCCAATATCCCTGAGTGGCAACCCCTGAGATATTGGGCAACCCCCAATATCTCAGGGGTTGCCACAAAGAAGAGGGAGTCAAACAATTCTCCAAGGCACCTGAGGGCAGAACAAGAAGCAATGGGTGGAAACTAATCAAGGAGAGAAGCAACTTAGAACTGAGGAGAAATTTCCTGACAGTTAGGACAATTAAGTGAAACAGCTTGCCTCCAGAAGTTGTGAATGCCCCAACACTGCAAGTCTTCAAGAAGATGTTGGATAGCCATTTGTCTGAAATGGTATAGGGCTTCCTGCCTAGGCAGGGAGTTGGACTAGATGACCTCCAAGGTCCCTTCTGCTATTGTATTATTGTAAATATCAACATTTGTATACTTTTAGCAGAGTTTTAAATACTGTTTATATTATGCTTACATCTAAGTGTGATAATTCTTCTCTCCCTCTTCTATTGGGTTTTCACAGCAACATTATAAGAGGTTAACTTTGGCTGAGATATTTTTAAAAACTGAGATTTTTCTATTCACCATAGTCCTTCCCCTGAAAAGATAACCCATTCTGAGACAAAAAAGATAGTGATATTTTATTTCACTAATTCAAATATATGATAAATCCTGGGTGTAATTGTTTTAAAACAAGCAAGTATTCTTTTGGAACCACTGGCTTTTGCTTATGTGGACAATTCTTTGCTAGAAGGGCTATTGGGTTTTAAAGAAGCTATGCCGTGCTAAAAGAACGTGAATGCTTATTGGAAGTGCCCTCAGGCTTTACTGTAAATTGTCTTTAACAATTGCTGCATGTATCATAACCCCGTCTAGTCATGCTGATGGGATTTCTGGAAATTTCCAGAATTCCTAGCCAGCATGACTTCCAATCAATTTAAAAGGTGCCAGCTTGGAGAAGAAATGCTAGTACCAAAGACAGATAGGCGTTTGATTGCTATGTCTATTCATTCATTGAGTTACAGTTCTAATATGATTTCCAGTATTTTGCTGTCCCGCCTGAGAATAAATTATGGTAAGTTTTGAAATTGGAATCAAGACGAGTCTTTCATTCCAAAGAGAATGTAAGAAAAAAAAATCTAGCTTAAAACAAAGTATGGCAGGCCTCCTCAAAAAACTAGTATTTCTGGGCATCACACTACAATTTAAACATTGCCAAGCATCCATCTAGAGAAATGTTATGAATGTAACTGGAATTATCTAAGGAGAGAGGGAGAGAGAGACACACAGAGAGACAGAGAACTTCTTAGCCTCAAATGAACTTTCACCATCAGTCTTGAGACTAACATTGCTAATAACTCAAAAAAAATAGGATTTACTGTATATAGTTATTTGGTAAAATGTAGAGAGCTCTGCGACTAGTGTGGTTACTACCTCTTTACACAAGATTAGTGAGTCACATTTTTAAATCCTATGGGAATTTAGCTTAGAAGTTCGCTATGATATTTTTAGGGGAGGGGCATCAAGGTGCTGCAGCATGCACAATGACACACACACAAGAAATTTTCAAATGCATACTTTGAGGATCAAGTAGAAGAGACAAGGTAGGTGGTATGCATAAGCGCACCAACATGCCTACCATCCCTGTCCTAATATTCTTTTTTATTCATATTCATTTCATGTATTCAAAATCATGTTTATACTTAGATATGTTGTCTATCTGCGGGATCGGATCCTGCCCCATACATCCTCAGGGCCGATTCGCTCCCACAGAGAGGGACTACTCCGGGTGCCGTCCACTAGACTCTGTCAGCAGGCGACGCCCAGGGGAAGGGCTCCCTCTGTGGCGGGCCCTGCCCTCTGGAACGACCTCCCCCCCGATATTAGAACAACCACGGACCTCCGTTCCTTCCGTCTGAAATTGAAAACGCACTTTTTCTGCTTGGCCGGCCTAGGGTAGCCTCTCTACTTTAGTATTATAGGGTTATAGGGTTTTAGTGAATTGGCATTGGGAATTTTAGCGCAGGGTTTTACTGTTTAATTTGCTTTTAATTGTTTTGTATATTTATGTATATTTATTGTTTTAACTTCCCTGTGCACCGCTCCGAGTCCCCTTGGGGAGAGGGAGCGGTCTAGAAATTAAAATTATTATTATTATTATTATTATTATTATAATACATGCCTGACGAAATAAATAAATAAATAAATAAATAAATAAATAAATAAATAAATAAATAAATAAATAAATAAATAATTTAATTTATAACCCGCTCTCTCTCCCTGAAGGGACTCGAGGCGGGGCACAGGGAAATTAAAAATGCATATAAAACCACAACAATACAGTATTAAAAAAGATAAATAAATAAATAAAATAAAATAAATCATGCAAATTTAAAATAAATGACTTTAAAGAGATTTGGTGGTCAGGTGGTCAGAATGGAAAAGACAGACAGGATAAGACTTTGAAGGACATCCAAGTGAAGATTTCTTAAATTATGGATTTACTCTGCTTTGTTCAAGGGAGAATGCACCTACATATTTGGTATAGACTCATTTGATACTAGGTAAACAACAGCTGAAAGAAAGAGCACAGAAGTCTCATTTCTATGTGTAAATTTGGCATTAAAAATGAGTGTCTTGATAATTCTTGTTATATCACTACAGGACTTTTTTTAATATTAGTGTAGACTCAACGCAACAAAACACAACACAATAATGTAATGCTTACGGAGCACAAGCCGTATATAGGACCTGCAATATCAGTTACAATTGCAATTTTTAAAAAACACACCCAACAGTTACCAACAGTTACCAAAAGAAGGAAATATTAAAGACATTGGGTTGCTTGGGTATCATGTCTTCTAGCATAAGCACTGCACTAGGAAGTTTATGTGTACATACCAAAATGGCCAAAAGGTGAAAGAGCAATTCAGTTTAAAAATAATACTTTGCTCATTTTAAAAAGAATTAATCACCACAATTGCAAAATAACTGGGAGGATTAGAGGGCCTAAAATTATACTGTTATTATTATTTATAATTAATACCAAACCATAACCTACCCTACCCTATACAACCCTACTCTACCACACCCTATCCCAGTACCATACTCTTATCACCGTGTGGCAAACCTATGGCACGCGTGCCACGGGTAGCAAACGGAGCCATCTCTGCGGACACGCGAGCCGTTGCCCTCTGTCAGCTCCAGCGCACATGCGCATGCTGGCCAACTGATTTTTGGCCTCTCTGGAGAGCCAGGGGAGGCCATTTTTGCCCTCCCCAGGCTCCAGGAAAGCCTCCGGAGCCTGGGGAGGGCAAAAAATGGGCCTACCGGAAGGTCAGAAATGGAGCGTTTCCAGCTTCCAGGGGGCCTCCAGAGGTCAGGGGAGGGAAAAAATGGTCTCTTTCTGAACTTCTGGTAGGCTCAGTAGGCCCGTTCTTTGCCCTCCTCAGCCTCCGGAGGCTTTCATGGAAACAAAAACGGCCTCCTCAACCCCCTGGAGGAAATACCAAGTTCATCTTGGCAGCAAGCAGCACACCAACAGTGCAGCGCATGGGGGGTTGTTGTGTGTGCGTGTGCATCTGGGGGGGTGCTTTGCATTATGGGTGCCAGCCCACACACACGCTATTGCACATGTGCACTCACATTTTTGGCGCCCAACAACGAAAAGGTTAGCCATCACTCTTTCATAATCTACCCTACTTTACCCTACCCTACCCTACCATATGAAAGACTTTCCCGTGGTGGAGCCCTACAGCTGAGAAGCCCATTCTCATGCAGCCTGCCAACTCTTTTTATTTGATATCAGCTCTGAAGATGGCACCAGGAACATATTCTTAGAGCTTTTAAAACCTGTGCTTGACTTGAGCCCAGAAACAGACAAGGCCCTAGCATGCTACGATCAGCCACAACCTTGCAAGAACGTTTTAGATTTCCTGACGTTCCTGCCCTTGTAAGGTACTTATTTGGAGTTTGAATTTCCAAAGAATGGCAATCCTCAGACTTTTTGGGGGGTAAATGGAGTCTACCATCTGTAGAATTAAATTGTCAATGCTGTCTATTCTGGAAAAAGTTCCACTGCCTTTTAAAACCCATTTCCATTGAAGATTTGACTTTCCTTCAGACGTAGGCTTTATTTATTTAACTCAATAAAGATCAAACATTATTTTCATCCCAAGCAGACAAGCTAAGATTTGCAAAAAAAAAAAAAAAAAAAAGACCAACATGCCTTTCAATAAACCAACACAGTAGGATGTCTACAAACATGTCATTTCTGAAATTAACAGTAACCACGGTTCTTTCTAATTTTGATATCATGAAAGTATCTGTTAATTGATTCTTATGCCAGTTTATAGGGTCATTTTATTGAGTTAACTAACCATTATTTCTGGCAAACATAATGACTTGCCTAAAGTGAGTCTTGTCCTGTTATGTGGGAATGATTTGAATCTGTTGAGCTTGAGGAACAATCCTTAGGATTATGAGCTCAGCCACCTGCTTCTGAGAACCATACCCTACCTAGCTTGTGAAAATAGGCCAGAGAGAATGTCGTATGAATGGGTTCTAGTGATGGTGAATTCTTATTTTAAGTGAGGGGGTTGTTCCTTTACCTATTCAGAAGACCTTGGTCTCTCTCCTCATCAAAGACATTGCTGGAACCCAGAATCTTGAGCAATTTTTGTCCAGTATCCAAACCCCCATTTTTGGAGAAAGTGATTTAGAATATGATTGCGCGAGAGTTTCAGAGGATCTTGAATAAAGCAGATTACCTAGATCAGTGATGGCTAACCTTTTTGTTGTGTGCCAAAAGCATGCGCGATAGTGCATGTTGTGCCCACACACATAATGCAATGTGCGCACAACACAAACACCCACACCCTGACCTCCTGCTCATGCCCAGCGACCCCTCCCCATGCCCCATTTTGGGCCTAGTAGGTCTCCCTGCAGCCTCCTGGAACCAAAAATGCCTGTGATGGGGGGTTCACCTCACACCCCTGCCCCATTTTCAGCCTAGTAGGGGGGCCCTGATCCCACACATGCATGCAAATCTCCTGCATGCACCCCACCCTTGCGCACACTTGTACACACTTGCGCAGCAGAGTCCCAAAAATCAGCTGGCTGGTGGGAGGCACGCGCGCATGCATGGTGGAGCTGAGATGGGGCAATAGCTCGCGTGCCTGCAGAGGGCTCTGCGTGCCACCTGTGGTACACATGCCATATGGTCTCCATCACAGACCTAGATCATTTTCAGACAGGATTCAGTCTGGAATATGGAATTGAAATGACATTGGTCACATTGTTAACCATCTTTAGATCGTTGTTGGTTGTTGTGCATCCTGCCTTGCCTTACTTGATTTCTCATGGCTTTCAATGCTATCAACCATGGTATCCTTCTGAATTGACTCAGAGGGTTGAGAGTAGGCAGTACAGTACAGTGCTGAGCTTGATCACCTCCTTTCTCCAGGGACAACTTCAGTCATTGGTGATTGAAAAAGAGAAATCTCATCTGTCTCCAGCCCCTAGTGTATTGGATGCTGCAGGGGTAGGTGATCTCTCCTCTACTTCTACATGAGATTGTTGAGTAAGCTTATCCATTGCCATGGGATGAGGTCTTATCTGCTGTATGTTGATGATCTGCTATATGCTGTGATACCCAATTGTACATATCTATCCCTGGCAAATTAAGCAATGCTATGAACACCTTAACCTGATATCCGAAGGCTGTGAGGTTTTGGATGGAGAAAACAGGTTTCAACTTAAACCTGGCAAGACTGAATGGCTTTGGGTTTCGAGACCTCCATCTTTGGTAGCAGATGGAGTTGCAGTGCCCTAAACATACTCTGTGTACAATGTGGGGGTCCTCCTGGACTCACAATTCCTTCTTGATGAGCAGGTGGCAGGTGTCACTAGAGGGATCTTTGCATAGTTGCACCCATTCCTTGATTGAGGTGCCTTACACATGGTCTCTAATGCCCCGTTCATCTCCCTGGAAGTATGCCTGGAAACTTCAACTGATACAAAATGCACTTAGTGTTCCTTGCAGGACAGATATTGCACCTCTGCTCTGCAAGGTGCATTGGTTACTAGTTACTAGATCTCCCCATCCATAAGACTCTGGATTCTGACTTTACCCCCCATCCTGAAATATATCCTTGCACTTAGCCACTTTATCTGCTTTTCGGACTTGTGTTTTTTGCCTTCCTGGACTTGGACTGCCTCGGGGGCTTTTATCATGTACTCTAGGCGCGACCTCCTTGGCCTGCGGGAGTCTCCCCTCTCGCAGGCCTGGCCCTCCTGTCTAACACGGGCCCACCTCGATGACGGATTGATTATTCCTGAGAGGTGGGCGAAGCGCAGGTTGAGGGGGTTTTTAGGAAGGTTTTTAATTCGGATTTTAGGGGGTTCCAGGGAGGAGGGGAAAAATAGTCCAGGGAGGGGACAGCAATTGAGGCCGGCGGGCGGAAATAGGGAAACGGAGGAAGGGGAGGGGGGGTCATTTCCACGGTGGCTTTTTCCATCGATTCGGTCTTGGGGAGGGGCAGGGGCGGAGGGAGACGAAATGGTCATCATCGGTTGGAAGACCGTGGCCGCTGGATTCAGGCGGTCACGTGCTCCAACTCTCCGCTCTCCCATCGCAGACTAGGTGGGCAGGAATCACAGACCCGGGGCCCGAGGCTGATGTTATGCAACGCCAGGTCCGTGGTTCAAAAAGCCCCCCTCATCCGTGACCTTGTGTCAGAGGGGGACCCGGACCTGGTGGGTATAACAGAAACCTGGTTGGGCCACGAAGGGGGTATACCCCTCATGGACATGTGCCCACCAGGTTACCGCGCCTTCCATCAGCCAAGGGCCCTAGGGAGGGGTGGGGGGGTGGCGATTATCGTAAAGGAAGGTCTTGAACCGAAGGAGACCACAGTCCCTCAGACAACCGGGTGTGAATCTCTCTGCGTGAGATGGGGCCTAGGGAGGCAGTTGGGCGTGTTAGTTGAATACCTGGCTCCTCGCTATGCAACAACAGCCCTGCCCGAGCTCCTAGAGGTGATAGCCGAGGCGGCAGTTGAGACCCCCAGACTGGTAGTCATGGGGGACTTTAACTTGCCGTCGGCAGGCGAAGCCTCTGGAGCAGCTCGGGAGTTCATGGCCTCCATGACGGCCATGGACCTGACCCAGGTAGTTTTAGGCCCCACTCACGAGGGGGGAAACACACTGGATTTCATCTTTGTCTCGGGACAGTGGAGTTGTGATCTAGGAATAGGGGACCTAGCCATCACTCCCTTGTCATGGACAGATCACGCTCTCCTTCGGCTGGACTTTCCAATCGCTACACCTCACCGCGGGGAGGCGGAACCGGATATTCCTATATGGTTCCGCCCCAGGCTTCTAATGGACCCGGAAAGGTTCCAGAGGGAGCTTGGGCCAATTCCTGTGACCCTGCCCCGCGACTCGACTGAGGACCTAGTGGCCGCATGGTTAAGTGCGGCCGCGGGGGCCTTGGACCGAGTCGCGCCCTTGCGGCCTCTCTTGCGGCGACGAATCACCCAGGCTCCTTGGTTTACCGAGGAGCTTCGGGGGATGAAATGCCACAAGAGACGCCTAGAGAGCAGATGGAGATCCTCTCGCTCCGAAGCCGACCGAACACTAGTGAGAACCCATATTAGGGCTTACTTAGTGGCGATAAGGGTGGCCAAACGTGAGTATTGTGCCACCCTTATTGCATCCGCAGATAACCGCCCTGCCACCCTGTTTGGGGTGACCCGCTCCCTCCTTCATCAGAGGCCGCGGGAAGCCCCTCTGCAAGGGCGAGCAGAGGAATTTGGGATTTATCTGCAGGAGAAAATCACTCGGATTCGGAATGAGCTACCCTCCATCGACAGTGGTCCTGTGGGACTGTCCGAGACTAGTCTTGAGGTTCCTTCTTGGGAGGAGTTTGACTTTGTTACCACCGAGGATATGGACAGGTTGTCAAGGAAACTTAGGGCGACCACATGTTTATTGGACCCGTGTCCCTCCTGGCTTGTACTGGCATCCTGGGAGACGACACGAGGCTGGCTCCAGGGCATTGTCAACGCATCTTTGAGTGAGGGGTCCTTGCCTGCCGTCTTGAAAGAGGCGGTAGTGAGGCCCCTCCTCAAGAAGCCGTCCCTGGACCCAGCTTTATTAGAGAACTATCGTCCGGTCTCCAACCTTCACTTTTTGGTGAAGGTTGTCGAGAGTGTGGTAGCCCAACAGTTTCCGCGACACCTGGAGGAAGTTGATTATCTAGACCCGCGCCAGTCCGGCTTCCGACCCAGTCACAGCACCGAGACGGCATTGGTCGTGTTGGTTGATGATCTCTGGAGGGCGCGGGATAGAGGTTATTCCTCTATCCTAGTCCTATTAGACCTCTCGGCGGCTTTTGATACCATCGACCATGGTATCCTATTGCACCGACTGGGGGGTTGGGGCTGGGAGGCACCATTTTGCGGTGGTTCTCATCCTACCTCTCTGGTCGGTCGCAATATGTGTTGACGGGAGGGCAGAGGTCGACCTCGAGGCCTCTCTTATGTGGGGTTCCTCAGGGGTCGGTCCTCTCGCCCCTCCGTTTCAACACATATATGAAGCCGCTGGGTGAGATCATCCGTGGTTTTGGGGTGGAGTACCACCTGTACGCTGATGACACCCAGCTGTACATATCCACCCCAAACCACCCCAACGATGCCGCCGAAGTGCTGTCCCGGTGTTTGGAGGCCGTACAGATCTGGATGGGTGGTAACAAACTCAAGCTCAACCCTGCCAAGACTGAGTGGCTGTGGTTTCCGGCACCCCGGTTCAGCCAGATTATACCAACTCTGGCCATTGGGGGCGAAACATTGGCCCCCGTGGAGAGGGCGCGCAATTTGGGTGTCCTCCTGGATTCCCGGCTGTCCATGGAGGACCATGTGGCGGCCGTGGCCAGGGGGGCGTTTCATCAGGTACGCCTGATGCGCCAATTGCGCCCCTTACTGGACCGGGCTGCCCTTCGCACAGTCACTCAAGCTCTCGTGACGTCCCGACTCGACTACTGTAATGCTCTCTACATGGGGCTTCCCTTGAGGTGCACTCGAAAGCTACAGCTAGTCCAAAACGCAGCCGCGCGGGTGATTATGGGAGCCACTAGATGCTCCCACATAACACCGATCCTGCGCGAGCTGCATTGGCTTCCTGTGGTTTTTCGAGTGCGCTTCAAGGTTTTGACAACTATCTTTAAAGCGCTCCATGGCTCGGGGCCTAGTTATATGCGAGACCGCCTCCTGCCCCATACATCCCTTAGACCGATACGCTCCCACAGAGAGGGCCTTCTCAGGGTGCCGTCGGCCGGACAATGCCGACTGGCGACACCCAGGGGAAGAGCCTTCTCTGTGGCGGGCCCAGCCCTTTGGAATGACCTACCCCCTGAATTACGTACCATCACCGACCTCCGCCTCTTCCACCAATGTCTTAAGACATATTTGTTCCAACAAGCCGGCCTAGCCTAACCTCCCATGGGGACTTTTAGGTAGTTTTAAATTGGGTTTTTAAAATTTGGTTTTAGCGCAGGATAGGTTTATTTAATAGTTTTTTAAATTATATTTATTGTATTTTGTATGTTTTTAAATTTCCTGTGCGCCGCCCTGGGTCCTTTGTGGAGAAGGGCGGGATATAAATTTAAATAAATAAATAAATAAATAAATAAAGTTTGTTTCTGAGTCTAATTCAAGGTGCTGATGTTGATATTTAAAGCATCTCATGGTGTGGGATCAGTTTATTTGAGGGGTTGCCTGTTCTCAATTTTAATTATCCATCCCTACAGGTTCAAGATACAGGACATATTACAGGTTCCATCATCTAGGGGGCTACATTTAGCAAACCTTAAGCCTGTGATGGTGAACCTATGGCATGCATGCCTGAAGTGGCAGGCGGAGCCATGTCCCCTGGCATGCGCAGCATTCCCCGTTCCTCTTTCGGGTTTCTGGCATGCATGCGTACATGATGATCAGCTTTCTGCCTGCAGCATTGCCGGAAACTGGAAGACCTGGTCTTCTGTTTTCCAGTATGAGCATGCACACCCACCAGCTGATCACCATGCATAAATGCGCACCAGTAACTGGAAGACTTGTTGGCCAGTGCGCATGCACACACTGGAAATTGGAAGTTCATTTTCCGGCACATGAATGCCCCCTGGGCAGCTCCTTTTCCAGGTTGCGGCTCAGACAAGCACATGCTCATGCTCCCTTTTTGGTACTTGGTACCAAAAAGGTTCGTCATCCCTGCCCTAGACATTGGGCCTTCTCTGTGGTGCTCTATACATCTTTTCCCCTCTGGCTTCATCTCTTCTGAGCTTCTGAAGAGCCCTCAAGACTTGGTTTGTCTGTAAATTCAGAAACTTCAGAGGACCGGAGAGTTAATAAGGTGGCTCCACTATTGTTAACTTCCCTTTGTCCACTTGTTAGTTCAGTTTTTTAAAATAGTTTTTGATGTTTTAATTGTTAATAATTGCAATGATTTTTGGTATTTATTGATTGCTTTAACTTGTTGTAAGCCATCCAGAGTAACTTGTTCTGTGAGATGGGTGACTCTATATAAATTAGATAAACAAACAAACATGACATTTGCCAATGTCATCACACGATAGAATTTGGGCAGCAAATTGTATATTATGGCAACATACTTTTCTGTTCACTTGAGGTTGGGAAGTGAACTTTTTAATAGCTGTGAGGACTAGAAATTAGATGTGCGTTTTATGCACAACAAAAAACAAAGCTTGAATTGTGTAAGAACAAGCACTTGTCACTAGAGGTCAGTGTTATGAAATATTAGTCTTGTAGCAACAGAAGAACAGAATATATGAAGCTCCATGTTGGAGTCTCTGCTTTCTGAGCTTGGTTGGTTGTTTGCTTGCAAACATTTAGTTACCAAGCTCAGAGACAACGGTCAACTCCATAATATTAGTACTGTAAAATGCATTGGTTCTCTACATATATCTATAAATCGAAGGAATTGGTAACTTAACATTTAATGCAATGACACTGAAACTCATTCTTTAATGGGGAAAAAAATGTTCAAGCAAAGCTAAAATTAAAATATTTTAATCTAAAAACATGTATGCCACATGCCACATCACATTGGCATGTGAGTCATCCTCTATTTTAAAACTGCTTCTGCAGTTTTATTTAAGTTAAATGTTATTGTGTTAAAGTTGAGTTTCTCAGGCAAAGCTGAAACATTAGCTACTCTTTGATTAAATCCTCTGGATGAGCTATATGGCAAATAACATTTACTAATTATTCTGTCTGATGGAAATCAGGACAAATTTTACACAAAGAGGGGGAGAAGGGGAAGGAGAGAGAGAGAGAGAGAGAGAGAGAGAGAGAGAGAGAGAGAGAGAGAGAGAGAGAGAGAGAGAGAGAGAGAGAGAAAGAAAGGGGGAGAGAGAGATGGAGGGAGAGAGGGGGGAGGGATAGAATGGGGGAGAGGGAGAGGGTGTGGGAGAGGAAGAGAGTGTATGTGTTTTGGAGTCCTAATAATTAATTTTAGCAGAAAGAATAATATTTCCTTGAAAGAAGTTGGAGTATAGAGGCTAGTGGGAGTAATAGTTATTGTAGTACAACATGCAAAAAGTATTTGTTTAGAAAAGATTGTTATCAAGAGATATTTGACATTCCTCAGCAAGGAAATTACTGTAGTCTGTAGTACGTTACTTTGGCCTTAGACACATGCATATTCAGTCTCAGTAGGAATTTCTGTATGTTGTTCTGATTTAGCTTCCGGTACATTTACTTTTCCTGAAAAGGAAAAGATCACCTGAAATGATGCTTCTTCTAAGTGACTGCTGAGTTCAACACACCCATTTCCACACACCCATTTCTGCAGGCACCTTTCCACACACATTTCCATACATGCCTATCTTGCCTCCCTCTGGAGGTGAGCAATGTTATGCAAATTTCTGGAAGAGAGTAAGAAATAGAGATCTAGAGAAATTACAAGCCTGAGCATGAAATAACTTGTCTAACCTAACTTATTATAATCTGATAACATCTAATCCAATTTACAACATTGTTTAATATATTTGTCAATATTTTCCTGTCCTGAATACCAGCCCTGCTTCCATCACAGTCTTATGCAAAAGTGTGGCTACCTCAGTCAAATGCTGTGCTTCAATTAATCCCTAACAGAACAAACAATATCACAATCTCTACATGCTATAGTGTAACATTTTTCTGCAAATATGAGTGTGTACTTACTACTGATTGCCTTTTGTTCATTAAAATTTTCTTAGCACTTTCTTTTGAGGATACCATTGGTTACAATCTTTAATCAAAACTTTGTAAATTATTCTTCCTTAGGTCCTTTTGACTCCTGAGAGATTTTGTTGGTCCCTTCTCCCTCATTATACCCGGACCATTTAGCTTTCCCTTAACTTGAGCTCCAGACAATTCATTCTGTCCATCTAGGAGCTTTGCCTCCTCCCCATGGAAATAGGCTTTATTCTCTCTTCCTTGAAGGTTTTGTTAGATCAGAATTCCACTCTTCCTCACTTCTATTCCTAGGGAAATTCAATTTTGCTCCTATTCTATGTCTTAAGCGAATGCTTTGCTTGTAAGGATAGGTCTTAAGATATCCTATTGGTCAAGCCTGGTTTTAGGACATTCTATTGGTCAAACCTAGGGTAGTTTCTCCACTTCCCCCACTCCTCACCCAATCCCAGCTTGGATTTTGCATTCACTGTGGATTCTACTCCCTTCCTACTGAAGTCTGGAATTTTGATCAGCTGCCTCGTTGACTCTTATTTATTTATATTTTTTCTTCTATCTCCACTTTTTCCCAAGATCTACCCTGTTTTCCTGAAAATAAGACCTCCCTGGATAATAAGCCCAGTCGGGCTTTTTTTTTTTAATAAGGTAATTTTTTATTTTCCACATTTAAAAACAAATAGAACATTCAATCATTTTCAATTTTATACAACATGTCATTCGGTCATAAATTTAGTGCATCGGTCTTTAAAATTGCAAACATATTCATTGATTCCATCCAATGTTTATATATAAAATCTAAGCTTTCATATCACCTTATTCTCTACATAGTCACAATTAATATTTATCCAAATCAATGGTTATTCAACAAATAAAAAAGAAGGTATAGAATTATCCCAAGGTTATTTTGTAGCGATATTCTCAATTGTCTTTGTAAAGTAAATTATTGTTATAAGATACATAACCATATTATTTTCTGTACATAGAACCAAGAATTTATCCAAGTTTTCAATTATACATACATCTTTTAAGTATTTTAGTTAAAGTACAAAATATCTTTCTAGTACAACATAATCTGAATTTGTCATCATTTCTACCAGTCCTAGTAGTTAAATTCTGTTTCTGAGGATTCTTTTATATATTAAATCCCCTGATTTCTTTTGTCTAACCATTAATAACACAAGTTCCATATTTTATAAAATTCTTCATCCTCTTGTTCTCTAATTTCAAATGTCAGTTTACTCATTTCTGCACAGTCCATAATCTTACGAATAATTTCTTCTTGAGAAGGTAGTTTCTCATTTCTCCAGTTTTTTGCAAATACAATTCTAGCTGCTGTTATAACATTTACAATTAAATATTTCAAATTTTTATCAAATGTTTCTGGTTGTCAACTGAAATGTCACATGACCACACCAACTTATAGCATCTGTTCCGGCTATGGTCATTAAGCAAATCACCCATGGTCTTTAAGTGTAATGTCACATGTCCACTGCTTCCTTGCTTGTCAGAAGCCAGCTGTGTAGGTTGCAAGTGGAAATCACATGACTGCAGAATGTTGCAATCATCATAATTGCAAGCCAGTTGCCATTGCCCAAATTGCAATCCGAAGACTGTGGGGCATTGCAACAGTTGCAACTTCAAGGGCCAATCATACATCTCCATTTTCAGCATTGTTGCAACTTTGAATACTCACTGAACAGGCATTCGGTAAGCAAGGACTACCTGTACTCTCTTGTCATGTTCCCACCCATCCATTCATGTCATCCCAGTCTAAAATTTTCCCCCTCACAACATAGCACAACATTTCTGAAGATTTTGTTTCTCTCCTGCTGAAGTGTTAGATGCCAATCTACTGAGTCATCCCTTTGCAGTATATGTGCTCATAATAACTAAGATGGCACAGATCAATACTTTTTGATATACATTTGACTCCTGCCCTCATAGTTAAGAGTATCATTATATCCCAAAGGTGCTTTTTCAGGAGGCACCTGGACTTTCTTGTTTTTTCTTTAAAGATGTTTCACTTCCCACCCAAGAAGCTTCTTCAACTCTGACAGGATAGTGGGGAATGGAAGAGCTGAAGAATGGATGAGAAGCGAAATGTCTTCAAAGAGAAAACAAAGAAGTCCAGTTACCTCCTGAAAAAGTACCTTTGGGAAAACCATAACCTGGGTGACTGAGAATCTCTTCAGACTTTTAGCATTATTATATCTTTTTCCTTTTTTATTTTGTAAACATGAAATGTAGCTATTTTATTTTATTTGTTAAACCATGTTGTTCACCAAGATTCCAAATCACTTTTTATGGTATAAAATCATAAAATGTGAGAGCATCTTGATATTTATCTGATCCAACCGGCTGCTCAGTGCTGGGATCCATTACTACATCCCTGAAAAGTTGAAAGTCTAAATTCTATTTAAACACATCCAACCAAGGACAGCTTATCCATCTACCAAAGTTCTATTTTTGAACAGTATTTACCATAGGAAAAAATATTATTGATGTCTAACCACTTCTCAGAGTATGAGTATTCTTCAATTCACCTTGTTTTGCACTCCCTTGATCTCAAACCATTCAAGATCTTTATTATTATTATTATTAGTTTTATTCTATTTAAAATCAAACAGTATAGGTAGTCCTTGACTTACAACAGTTCATTTGGTGACTATTTGAAGTTACAACAGCACTGAAAAAATGACCCATGATCCTTTTCACACTTACAACCATTGCAGCACCCCCATGATCATGTGATCAACATTCAGATGCTTGGCAACTGATTCATCTTTATGACGGTTGCAGTATCCTGGAGTTGTGTAGTCAACTTTTGAGACTTTCTGACAAGCAAAGTCAGTGGGGAAGCCAGATTCACTTAACAGCCACTGTATATTACTAATTTAAGAACTGCAGTGATTCACTTAACAACTGTAGCAATAAGAGTCGTAAAATGAGGCAAAACTCACTTAACAAATGTCTTGCACAGCAACAGACATTTTGGGCTTAATTGGGGTCATAATTTGAGGATTACTTGTAACAGAAGGATTATCTGTAAGAGAAAAAGAGAACAAAATAAAGAAAATTATTATGCTAATACATTCAATTTCAAGAAGAAACATAAAAGTAAAATTTTAATGAACAAAGAAGAATGTTATAATAGTTACAATTCTGTATGTATCTTTACCTAATGAAAATATTATTCAAGTAGGTATATATTTATATCCAACTCTTATATACTGTGTCTTAACAGCTCTATACCTTCATTAGTCAGTATGAAATCTCACCGCAGTTGGACTGATTTGTGAATGAAGCTGTCAGATAGTTAATTTTACATGGCCTGCTGTCATAAAGTCAGTTTCATAAGCTAGTTACTTAGAGACAGAAATCTCTGTATCCATTATGTAGAGTTCCCTTGAGGTCTGATTTGCAGATCCAAGAATAAAATGACATCAATAATTCATTTGCAGTTTGCAAACCAATCTCATTTTTTACACAAATCGTTTTGGTTCTACACAGCTGCTTACTCATTTTTCTCATCTACATATGCTATGGTTATTTAATATTTCAAGCATCTTTAAAACATTAACATTATTACCCATTGCCTGAAAATAAAAATAAATGCTTTGCACAATGTCCTAGCAACAGGTAAAATATCCATTTTTTTGCATTTCATGCTGTGAATGTATGATCAGGAGGAGAAATAAACATGCATTATATCATCTTATAACTTCTGCAGAAAATCAGAGTGGAGAACATGCCTTCAACATTCATTGGTTGGCCTGAATAAATTATATTTTATTCAACTGTAATATTCTATTATGTTAATAAAATCTTCTATGGTGGCTCCACTCTAATATACAGTATGTCCTTTCTATCATCTACTGTTGACCTGGCCAAAATATCACAACAGGATAATTGTCTGAGTAATCTTGCCTCCTTATCACCACTAAGAAGGTGTTATAGACTGGGAGTGCTTAGATCCTCAGAGATTTGAATTTAGACATAAGGATATCGGAACAAATCTTAATTCTTGTTTGTAGAATAAACCACAATTGTCTGAACTGACATAGCATGCTAAACCAAAGACTCCATGAAATGGTTCTGGTAGTGTGAAGTATAAACCAGACCTCAGCTGGAAGTTGATAACCTAAGGTCCATTGTTCAGAACTAAGTCACAGTCATGAATAGTAGCAGCATAGTGATCATATTCAACAAGTTCTTCCTTCGGCTCCTTAACCTCTGTTGGGGTTAATCTAAAACTTGCAATGGCACATCTCAGATCTGTGGTGATAACCTAGAGCACAGGTGTCAAACTCACCGCATCATGCTATCATGTGACATTTCGTGTTTTCCCCCTTCGTGGAGCTGGGGAGGGCACAGCCTACACATGATGCATCCGGCCCATGGGCCACCAGTTTGGCACCTCTGACCTAGAAAATCAGGCCACATGTTTAATAATAATAATAATCTTTATTGTCGTTGTACTAAAATTACAATGAACTTGGTTTGGTCTGGTGGTATCATCTAGAATGAGTTTGAGTTGGTGATTCTTGAGAAAGTGGACAAGGTTCTCTCTGCTGTTAGCTTGGTTACTTTTTACTGGATCAGAGTCCCTCCTAGGTTATGAAAATGGCCAGGGAAATGACCATAATGCTCAAGAATCACTCAAGAATGACCTATGGCAGAGCCAGAATTGTATTCCACATCCTCTTTGATCTCTCAGTGGCTTCTTTCTTCTCTAGGGGAATAGCATCATCATTATTTTGACCCATGCTGTTTGTTTTGTTTAAACATTTTTTAAACATTTTAACACCTGTAAACCACCCAGAGTCTCTGGAAATCAGGTGGCATATAAATGTATTATTATAATTACTATTAAACAAGTAAAGATTATTCCTCCTTGTTAAATTCTCTGCTGAGAGAGTGAGTCCAGACCGGTATGATTAAAAGCTCTTTATTCGGAACAGCAACGGTTGCTCATAAAAGTGACTAGTAAAAAAGGTGGGGGCCTTCTGCCCTACAGCTCCTTTTATGGAGAGCTGCTAGGCAGCCGGCCAATCAGCGCGTCAGCCGCCCTCGGCCACAGCCAGCCGCGCCCAAGCCAATCAGACGGCTGGCTGTTGCCGGGGCTTATTTGAATATCCGTCAGGATGCAACACTCCTTCCCCCCCAGCGAGCATGCTCGCGGTCCCTAGCACACGTACTCGCTGAGGTAGGTGGGGCTGCGTCTCTTCCGCCCCGAACGCCTCAAGGTCTCTGCCGGGGCCGATGGAGGAGGACGAACTGTGTCATCGTGATCTGTGATGTCACCGCATGCCGTGGGAGACCGCGGGACCACGTCCGGGGGCACGTTCTGCGGGCTGACATCGTGCTCCAGTCCCTTGGGTGTAGGGCCCAGATCGACCGGGTCCGGACATGGATCGGGCCGTCGTCGTTGCGCACTTGAGGTGTACTGCGCGTCGGGTTGTAGATGTTCCAAGGACGACTGTTCCGGCATACACAGACCCGGAAATTGTTCAGGGGTGGAGCGGTCGGAGAAGGTGGTGGATTGGCCGACTGGTGCAGTGATGGGCCAGTCGTCCCGCTGGGTTGAGGCCTCGACGATCGGCAGGTCTAGAGGCCGTGATGACGCCAGCGGGGCTGAGGACGGAGGGCGACGCCTCAATTGATCCAAGTGGCGCCGCCACTCGGATCCATCCGGTCGTTCAACCCTGTAAAAACAGGGGCCTGTTAGTTCGCGGACGACAGCGGGTAGCCACCGCGGATCCCCAGCGAAGTTCCTAGCAAAAACTGCGTCGCCAACGGAGAAACGGCGGGGGGAGGGGACCCCCAGGTTGCATGGCTGCACCTCATTGTACTGGGGGTGCAGCCTGTCCAATTTGGTTCGCAAATGGCGGCCCATCAGCAGCTCCGCGGGGCTCTTCCCTGTCGCCTGGCAAGGCGTAGAGTGTTGTCCCATAAGGTATGCATCTACCCTTGCCTGCCAATCCCCCCTATCCATCCTCCCAAGGGCCTCCTTGGCCGGGCGGACGGCTCTTTCCGCCCAGCCATTTGTGGCAGGGTGGTAGGGGGCCGTTGGTGCGTGCCGGATTCCCTGGGAGGCCAGGAATTCCTGGAAACTGGCAGAGTGAAATTGGGGCCCGTTGTCGGAGACCAGGGAGTCCGGCAACCCGTGCGTAGCAAAAAGGCGCCGAAGCGCGTGCACGGTGCTCTCGGCCGTGGTCGAGGCCATCAGGATGACCTCGGTCCAGCGAGAGTAGGCGTCTACTACCACCATGAAGGTCTGACCATGGAAGGGGCCGGCGAAGTCAATGTGGACCCTGGACCACGGTGACCTGGGGGCGTCCCAATCCCGATGGGGAGCGGAGGGGGGTGCAGGGCGAGAGGTCTGGCACGCCTGGCAAGCACCCACCCAGGCGGCCACCTCGTCGTCCATGCACGGCCACCAGACATAGCTCCTGGCCAACGCCTTCATGCGAGCTATGCCCGGGTGGGTGGCATGGAGGGAGCTGAGTACCTGATGGCGGAGGGGCGGGGGAACGATGACCCGGTCTCCCCATAACAAGCACCCGCTGTGGAGCGACAGCTCCAGTTGGCGGGACTTGAAGGGCCGATACGCGTCCGGCAGCGAGCCCGGGGGCCACCCTCGCAGGACCCAGGTGGAAACTTGGGACAGGACAGGGTCTGCCTTGGTCTGCACCGCAACGTCGGACGAGGTGAGGGGGAGATCCGAATCTGCCACTGACAGGACGGACAGGGCCGGCACCGGCGCCTGATCCGTCCGGGGGAGGGGGCAACGACTGAGGGCGTCAGCATGCCCCAGCTGTTTCCCCGGACGGTAGAACAGCGAGTAATCATACGCAGTCAGAAACTCCGTCCACCTGGTCATCCTGGGAGAGAGGATGGGAGGGGTAGGCCGGTCCCCGGCCAGAAGCCCAAGGAGCGGCTTGTGGTCGGTGAAAACGGAGAAGTGGCGGCCGTACGGGTACTCATGGAATTTTTTAATCCCGGACATTACAGCCAGAGCCTCCTTGTCAATCTGACTGTAGTTGCGCTCCGTAGGAGACAGAGTCCGGGAATAAAAGGCAATGGGGGCCTCCGAGCCGTCGGGACGAACGTGGCTTAGGACGGCCCCCACTCCAAAGGGGGAGGCGTCGGATGCCAACACCAAGGGTAGGCGGTCCGAATATTGAACCAGCACGGCCTTAGACGTTAGCATGTTTTTAATGGCCGCAAACGCCTGCGCCTCTCGGCTGCCCCAGCGCCAGACCGCCGAGCGATCGAGCAATCGGTGAAGCGGCTCGGCTAGTGACGCCTTATGCGGAATAAAGGGCGCGTAAAAATTGAGCAGGCTGAGGAATGCCTGCAGCTCTTGTTTGGAAGCAGGGGTGGAGGCGTCGTGGATCGCCTCGACCTTGAAGGGAGTGGGGTGAATGCCCTGGGCATCCACCATAAACCCCAGAAATTCTACCCTCAGCTCAGCGAACTTACACTTACTGAGTTTCAATTTAAAACCCACGCCCCTGAAGATGGTAAGGACCTTCCGAAGTACTTTGGCGAGGTCTAATGCGCTGGCGGCGGCTATCAAGATGTCATCAAAATACGGGACAACCCCCGGAAACCCATGGAGCAGTCGCTCCATGAAGCTCTGGAAAATCCCCAGGGCAACGGAAACGCCAAATTGGAGGCGGCGACAACGGAAAGCTCCTCGGTGGGTGACAATAGTCTGCGCTTCAGCCGCCTCATCGTCCACCGGAAGCTGCTGGTAGGCCTGCGCCATATCCAGTTTTGCGAAAATGCAACCCTGTCCCAAGGAGTGTAACAGGTGTTGCACCACCGGAACCGGATATGGGTTCGCCTGAAGCCCGCGGTTGATCGTCGACTTGTAATCGGCGCAGATGCGTATGGAACCGTCGGGCTTGATGGGAACTACGATGGGGGTCTCCCACTTCGCCTGGTCGACCGGCTCCAGTGCGCCCTGCACCACTAGGCGATCAAGTTCCGCGTCAACCCTCGGCTTCAGTGCGAAAGGCAGCCTGTGGGCCTTGAGCCGAATTGGAGCAACCTGAGGGTCTAGGTTAAGGGAAACCGGGGAACCCCTGTAAGTGCCCAAAGTGCCGTCAAAAACGTCGGGGAAGTCCGCCAGGACCGCATCCACCGGCGAGGCAGTTGGCACCCGGTGCACACGCTGGACCGAGAGACCCAGGGCAGCGAACCAGTCTAAACCTATAAGGGCGGTCAGGGGGCGCTTGACGACCAGAATGGGCAGGAACCCGGTGAAGCGACCATAGCGGACGTGGGCACGGAATTGGCCCAGCACGTCGATGGGGTTGCCCTGGTAGTCCCTCAACAGAGTCCCGGGCTGTGTCAAATCAGCAAGCCTAATGGCAGGGCAAAGGCGGGCCAACTGTGGCCAGGAAACAAGGGACCGAGACGAGCCCGAGTCGACCTCCATGGTAATAGACCTGCCATTTATAAAAAGGGACGTGGAAATGCGCCTACGGTCATCCGTCGGAAGCGGAATGGAGTCCTGGAGCTCCGTCGCGGCAAAACAGTCGGCCTCAGGCTGCGGCCTACGGGACGAGCGGCGTTGACCGTAGTTCCGGGAAGGCGCAGATATTGTCGCGTCATGAGCCGGCGGGGGGGCCAGGGCTGGAAGGTTGGCTCTGCAGACGCGGGCGATGTGGCCCTTGCGGTCGCATCGTCGGCAAATAGTAGCCCGGAAGGGGCAGTCGTTCCTCACATGGCCGCCGCCGCACCCGATGCAAGTCGTGGGTGGCCGGCGGGATGGTTGGGCTCTGGCGCGGCTCCGGCCCGTAGCTTGGATGCGCGCCACCTGGTCATAGGCCTCGAAGTCCTCCGACGGGTCGAGGGGGGCGTAGTCATCGACCCGGCAGGCCCGCGGGGCGGGCAACGGCATTGCCGGCTGGGCGGGGCCTAAATCAGGGGAGGCGGCCTCAGCCAACTCGGCACCCCTGGCCTCTTCCACAGCCTGCTCCAAGGTGATGTCCGAGCGGGCCATCAGCCGGCGCCTGAGCTTCACGTCCTTAAGCCCGCAGACGAATTGTTCGACCAACGATTCGTCGAGGTACGGGGCGGCGAATTCGCACAAGATGGCCGCGTTTCTCAGGGCCTGCAGGAAATCCGTCGCTGACTGTGTGGGCAGCTGGCGGCATTGCTGGAACGCAAACCGTCGAGAAATCCGCGAGGGTGCGGGGGCGAAGTGGGCCTTCAGGCGGGCCTGCAGCGTGTCCCATGCCAAGGTATGGACCGGTGCGGGCGCGGCAATATTCCACGCTACGGCGAAAACTGTGCGGCCTCCACAGCCCAGGAAGAGCCCTAGTCAACGCTCCGGGGTGAGTTCTCCATGGTCGCCCGCGAGGAGGAAGCACTCGAATCGAGCGAGAAAGGCTTCCCACGATTCTTGCGACGCGTCATAGGGGGCGAAAGGCGGCAAGGTGGTCATTGTGCACGGCGACAGGCCAGTAACTCGCTGGAGAAATAGCGAGGCCAGAGGATAGTCAAACAGAGAGACTCTTCGGTCCGCAGCGAGAAGAGCTTCGTTCCGTGTAATCAGTACCGGCCCCAGTCCTTCGTCACCAATGTTAAATTCTCTGCTGAGAGAGTGAGTCCAGACCGGTAAGATTAAAAGCTCTTTATTCGGAACAGCAACGGTTGCTCATAAAAGTGACTAGTAAAAAAGGTGGGGGCCTTCTGCCCTACTGCTCCTTTTATGGAGAGCTGCTAGGCAGCCGGCCAATCAGCGCGTCAGCCGCCCTCGGCCACAGCCAGCCGCGCCCAAGCCAATCAGACGGCTGGCTGTTGCCGGGGCTTATTTGAATATCCGTCAGGATGCAACACTCCTGGTTACATGGTATACTGTTGATGCTAAAATGGTATGCTTAAACAGATGATGAAGAGATGTCTAAAATTCCTTCAAACCTCAAACTATTATACTTTTGGTGATAGAAGTCAGTGGTGGGATTCAAATAATTTAACAACCTGTTCTCTGTCCTAATGATTACTTCCAACAACCAGTTCACCAAACTGCTCAGAAAGTTAACAACCAGTTCTCCCGAAGTGGTGCAAACTGGCTGAATCCCATCACTGATAGAAGTATGTGTGCAGTGGTGTGTTCCTACCGGTTCAGACCAATTTGGTCGACCCAGTAATGGTTTGGTGGCCCGAGTTAATGGAGCCGGCAGCAACCCAGGCCTGCCACGCCCCTGGTTCTCTAGTCAGCGTCATTGGTGCTGCCATTTTTTTTAGTTCTGCGCATGCGCAGAACAATTTTAATTGTACTGCACATGTGCATGTGTGCAAAGTGTGAACACGAGCAAACCAGTAGTAGTGCTGGCCAGAATCCACCTGTGTGTGTGTGTGGGGGGGGGGGATTATTAACAACATGTTTCTAATCTTCTGCCACCATGTAGTGTGACTAAGAGCTTAATCTAGAATGACCTTATGCAGGAGGAGATGAATGGATTATGCCCATACATTAATATTTATTTCCTAAGGATGGGATCAGAATTAAGAGAAAGCAGAATTAATCCTATAGATCCTTAGTTGTTTGCCTATGTTCATTGCTGTTTGGTTTCTTGTCTGTTACATGGTACTGCTGCTTCTTTACAAAAATAATAAAATTGTTGTATCTTATTTTGAAAACAATGCTATGAGGGTTGCAAGATCCATTCTCTGGTCCTACATTAAATGTCAATTATTTATAAAAGGTTAGAAATTAGAAGATAAAAATGTGACTTGGGTATAGAGTTGATGCCTCTTTGATGTCTAGTTGCTCTTTGAAAATGCGATATGATTTCTCAAAATATGTCTCCTATTATCATTTTGCTAAACATCAGATAAATGCACAAATGGATTTTTGTACATTTATACACGCAGAGGGTCAAATGATTCACAGGGTCAAGTGATTTCTCTCCCTGAAGACTTTTGAATTCACATTGGGATAAATCGTGTTAGAATCTTGAGATCCACCCTGAGGGCAAAATATGTCACAAGATGCATTTAGATTCATGTGTACCATGACCTTTATTTTCTCTGCCAAAGCATACCTTTTAACAACAGGCTACAGTATTTTAAAAAGACAATGATTCAATAATGTTTTGTGCCATATGCTATACCCTGTCGTGTCATTATGAGTTGTCATGGAAGAGCAAGATATTTTTGCATTGTTTTTCTCCATTTAACTCAATGGGACAGAAATTTCTTGCACCAGCTTTCTCAAACCTGACACCTTCTTTATATGTGGGGATTATACCGGTAATAAGACTTTCCAGCCACTGCAGTCCCCCATAAATAAAGGATATCCAACCAGAAAAAATTGCCTGTTTTGCTCTTTTATTTTTCCTGGGGAAATTACAGAATATTACCCACTAGATTGTTCCGGGAATTGCACTGTATTTCATGATGACAGTGGTATATAATTTGTCCCACCACCATAAAAGAATTGCTGTTGTAGCAATTATATCCCAAATTCTCTCAAGAAGGACTTAATCTCCAAGCATGAACAAATGTCTCTGAACTAAACTACATAAGATATAGAAGACTTTGAATTCTGGACTTGTTTGGGAGGTTATTTTAAAACCACGAGAAGTTAATTTTCATTTAGATACCTAGCATAGAATTTCACAAAACAGATAGAAAGCAAACCAGGCTATAGTGTTTTCCATATTTCACTTCATAGATAAAGTATTATTAGCCTCCATTCACTTACTCCAAGGAGATTAAACCAAGATTATCTATTTTAGTCAACAAAGCTGCTAATAAAGAGACCCACCAATCTAGGTTTTGTTTAGGAAGATTGATGGGTATATTATCCTGGCCAGAAATCTTCCCAGATTTTACTTTATTTTAAAAATAACTTCACAAGCTCCTCCTTAGACCTTGGTTCTCACTGTACAAACTGCTTTGACTGATGTTACTTGCTATAGTCTTAATAAGCTGTTTCTGTTCCATAGAAATAGATTTGAAATATCATGGATTTTCAGTGAAGATATTCAATATTCTGAAAAACATATATTCCTAGCAGTTATGCCAGGAAAGGAATGCAAAACAGGTAGTTGTCAACTTACATCAATTCATTTAGTGACTGTTCAAAGTTACAACAGCACTGAAAAAAGTGACATGACATTTTTCACTCAACCGTTGCAGCATCCCCGTGGTCATGTATTCAAAATTCAGACGCTTGGCAACTGACTCACATTTATGACAGTTGCAGTGTCCCAGGGTCATGTGATCACATTTTGTGACTTCCTGACAAGCAAAGTCAATGGGGAAGCCAGATTCATTTAACAACCATGTTACTAATTTAACAACTGCAGTCATTCATTAAACAACTGTGGCAAGAAAGATTGTAAAATGGGGAAAAATTCACTTAACAAATGTTTTGCTTAGCAATAAAAATTTTGGCCTCAATTGTGGTCATAACTCGGACTCCCTGAAGATGTATGCAAGGAAAACATATGGGCATCTATTTCAGCCTGAATGATCTTAAAGGCATCCAGAACTGGGGGGAAACAGTATTGTCTTATGTTGAAATTGGTAAGAATATATGTAATTTTTACTGAATTCCATTAGAGCCAATCTGTTACATGGAAAATTGCAGGAGTCCTGTGATACCTTAAAGCATTTACTGCACATATCCAGGTAGTCTTTGACTTACAACCACAACTGAGCCCAATGTTTCTGTTATTAAGTGAAACATTTGTTAAGTGAGTTTTGCCCCATTTTATGACTTTTCTTACAAGTTAAATGAATCACCAAAGTTAAGTTAGTAACATGGTTGTTAAGTGAATCTAGCTTCCCCATTGACTTTGCTGGTCAGGTCTCAAAAGGTGATCATATGATGATTACAACCGTCATAAATATGAATCAGCTGCCAAGTGTCTGAATTTTGATCATGCAACCATGGGAACATTGCAATGGTCATAAGTGTGAAAATTGGTCATAAATCATTTTTTTCAATCCCCTTGTAATTCCGAATGGTCACTAAATGAACTGTTGTAAATCAAGGACTACCTATAATCATATTAGATGATTAAATGCAGATTGCAAGACAGAGGAAGGCCTGTTGGGTAACAATCAAATTTACCCGTAAATTGTATTTTCCACATATTTCCTGCTGCAGCATCCTCCTGTAAAGTATAAGCATCTGTTTTCAAGGACTACTGTAGCTGGGCCAGGCCTTCCCAACAAAATCAAGGTTTTTAAAATCATTTAAAAAACCTAATAAATTTATCTTCGGGTAAATTTCCCAGACTCCACAGGCAGATCTGACGGGCAGTGAAAGAGAAGCATTTACATCCACATCTCAGCTTCCTAAGTACTGTTTTTTGGAAACTAAGATGCCTTTTTATTTTGCTCTGAGAAAGAAGGGAGAGAAAGAAGTCTGGAAGGACAATGCAGGAACCGCTCAGAAACCAGAGGACAATTAAGCAGTGGGAACAGCTTTGCCTTCAGAAGTTGTAGGCGCTTCCTCACTGGAGGTTTTTAAGAAAAGACTGGACAGCCACCTGTCTGAAATTGTACAAGGTCTCCTGCTTGAGCAGGGGGTTGGGCTAGAAGACCTCCAAGGTCCCTTCCAGCTCTATTCTGACTATGAGTGGGAATCCAGCCGGCCGGCTTCCACCCGCCTCACGCTTGGAAACCAAACGTCAACGTCAGTATTTAAACCACGCCCTCCAGAAGTGGCGGGGTGCGGAGAGGGGGAGAGAAAGGTGTGAGTGGGAGGAGGGAAAAGAACGTTAGAGCCACGTGACGCGGTCAAGCCAATGGAGAGGCGGCCTGCTAGCCCCGCCGTGAAGGAGGACTCTTGGCGGCGGCTACATTCTCCTCCTCCTCCTCCTCTTTCTGCCAGCGCTCCCGGTAGTCGGAGCAGGGGGCGGGGGAAGAGAGAGAGAGACGAGTTCTGCGCGGGGTCTGAAGGAGGGAGCCAGCCAGCCAGCTAGCAAGCAAGTGCGGGGGGAAGGCGGGAAGGCGAGCCGGCTGGCTGGCTGGCCGGCCAGCCGGAGGAGTAGAAACAGCTGAAGGAGAAGGGGAAGGGGAGGGAAAGAAGGCAGAGGCCACGGGGCCGGCACCATTGCCACCATCACACCTCCTCCTCCTCCTCCTCAGCTACCGTCCTTTTCGGGAGGCTGCGACTCCTCGGCCTGGCGGGCCCCCAGACATCCAATCGGTCGGCCATGCCGAATAAAAACAAGAAGGAGAAGAGTCAGGTCAGGCCCGAGAGAGGCAGCGTCGGCCGCGGAGTAGTCCCAGGCAGGAGCAGGCCCTGGGGTTGGGGGGGCTGGGGTGTTCTATCTAACTGGTTGGGTGGAGGCAGACTGGTGGGCCTGGGGAGATCGGGGAGGGGGCGCCTGAAGGAAGGGTTACAATGCTTGCTGGGTGTGTGTGTGTTTGTGTGTGTATGTCCCGATTTACTGGGAATTGGCAAGGTTTGAAAAGGTTTGACACTCCCCTGCACATGAGTGGAAGGTATTGCTTGGGAAGAAGTCCTTCCCATCTGTAGTACTTTATAGGGCACTATTCATGTATGTCTACACACACACACACACATATGAATTTCTTTTGTAAAGTCATCGCCCCCCATTCCAGACTTGGTTGGAATGAGGGGGAAGCATGAAACACGTGTCTGTACCCTGCAGGAGAGCAAGAGTCTTGCCTTTTAGAGAGAAAAAGGCTTGGCACTGCATAAGCTCTAAATCTGACAGTCCTTTGAGCCCCAAGACTCTTTGCTGCAACTACCTTAACACAGCTGCCCCGTTTTTTTGCAAGTGTTGTTTTGGGATGGTTTCTGGATGTCCTAAGTGTTCATTGACGAAAGAGGATGGGCTTATTTTGGAAAGTGACTTAAACTATAGGTGCTTAGATGGTGTGGGGGGGACAATTCTGGCAACAGACTGACAAACTGGTGTGGAAAGCACTAACAGAGGTTGATGTAGGGAAATCAGTTATTATTATAATAATCTCACTTCAAGATTTACTTGTTATTTTTCTGCCTTGCATTTTGACGTGTTTATGAAAGTGTCATTGAGCAAGTGTTGAGATTTAAGGTGCTGTTTTCCTACTGGAGCAGTGTGCAGGCATTATTCTATCTAGGCAATGGCGCAATTCTATGCTTGTGTACTTTGGAATAACTTTATTGCTCAGTGAGTCTCATTAATTCAAGTATGCATACCAACAGGCTGTATATGCATTATACATATGTATATGTACACTTTGCTAACTGGCAAGTAGAGATCTGGTATCCTATTATTATTGAGTGAAACAGGAAGGTTCTCTTCTTGTTAATTAATCCCATAGTGTTGAATTCTATGGTAGCATCTCCATATATGCTCATAAATGTAAATGTTTATTACATGTATTTTATTACTTTTATTAGAGTACTTTATATACAACAGGGCCTTAACTGGTTT
The DNA here is from genome assembly GCA_039707465.1 of Rhabdophis nuchalis. Lineage (NCBI taxonomy): Eukaryota > Metazoa > Chordata > Lepidosauria > Squamata > Natricidae > Rhabdophis > Rhabdophis nuchalis. The sequence goes on along the minus strand of CM077643.1, from coordinate 57,340,628 downwards.
GCTACAATTCTACTTGCCCTTATAAATCTCAAGAATAAATATATAGGGAAATTTGTCTGTTGGCTGAGGGCCTACATTGGCACTTGCATTCTGAAGTGTTTAAAACACACATATATGAGTACAGCTCATCATTTGGCGTAACTTTTTAAGTCCTGTACATGGAAGCTCCTTGGTAGGATACTTGAACTCATGTGACCTCTCCATATTACAAATTTAATTAGGCCTAACAGAACTTACAGAGAACTAATCTACTGCCTTTGCTTTTTTTAAACTGTTTCATGTTTTCTGTCAATGAATAGTGGTTTCAAAAGCTTGCTTGAAAGTAAATGCAGGTCACATATTCTATTTGATGTAATGCCTATTTTTTAAAGTTTACTAAATAATGACTTTCTAAACAAATTTATATTCTAAGTACGCTTGAAATTTTCTTATCTCTGTCAATTTTAGGAACCTCCAAAAGTAGGCAAAAGTGGCAAAAGCAACAAAGATGTACAAGATAATCTGGATATTGAGGTGAGTTTTTAAATACTTGAAAAGTATGCTATATTCTATAATATTTGAAAGATTTAGAACTCTTTTCTTATGTGGCATCTCAATCTGAATTATCTGAGTAACTTTAAACCATTTCTCGCATTTTCCTAATCTAATATATGGATTCTAGGAATGATTATATTGGCTTACTTAATTGAAAGAATTATTACAATAATATACTATGTGTTTTGTAAGTTTAAGAAAAATTGCTGTATAAAAGCCAAGTTTATTATTTAATGATGTGCTGATAGATATATTCATGCCCACCCCTATTCCAAAGCAGTTTTTCTGCTTCATACTCAAGTGCTATGCATACCTAGTAAGGATGAACACCGTATATAAGTTTCTTCTCAGTGTTTTCCTTTGTGAAGCTTTCTTGCATTAAACATCTCTGTGGGTTTGATATTTTCCCTGTTGTTCTACAACTCATATAGAAAAATCTTCTTTTGCTGGGGAGAATAGAACTAAGGAGATAGAAGCATACACAGATATATCCTATTAAATGTATATTTGGATTAGCTTACATATTCTTAAATTCTTAAAAAAAAAAACATAGAATGGTTAAGAATTGTACATCATTTAGTATTGCAGGGCGTTGTACATGCTGAATTGTGGGAAGCTGGTAAAGTGATGGTTTAACATTCTAACACAAGCATTTTAAACATGGTACATATTTTATCTTTTGTAAAAGTACAGTAGAACCTCTGGTCACGAACGCGACCAAATCAGGTTCCAACCAAAAAATTCACAATTTTTTTTTCCATGGCCAATTTCCCCTTCTGCGTCAATTTTTTTTGTAAGTGCCAAATTTCCAAAATTAGGTTCGGGTCACAACCAAATTGGTTGGTGACCAAAGTTATGGAACGAATTATGGTCATGACCAGAGGTTCTACTGTACATTGTACATATGTACATGGAAATACTATTACCCAATTTGAAATTAAAGTTTTATGAAAATAGAGACTTGCATATTCAAATGCAGCTTATATCTGGAGATAGATAGATAGATAGATAGATAGATAGATAGATAGATAGATAGATAGATAGATAGATAGATAGATAGATAGATAGATAGATAGATAGATAGATAGATAGATAGATAGATAGATAGATAGATGATAGATAGATAGATAGACCTTAAGAATCCTTTTCCAAGTAACAGATTTCTAGGATATACAGTGCAAATATTTGACCAGTCAGTGCTGTTTATAATGGGTGAAGAATAACAGAATTAATTGAATGTATGCATAGATATGCTTCAGACAACAGAACTAAATGGGGTAATGATAGGAGAGCTTCTGCTGGATGCAACAAAGGGGCCATTTACTGTATTATTGTGCGAACCTTGTGATCAGTCAGAAGCATTTGAGAAGCAGTGGTGTACAAAATTCAGATACTCATTTTCTTGAGCTCAAGAAAAGGCACAGCCCAGAAGTTATCAACAGGTATAGCAAAGGTACCTGCATTGAATCCAAAATTCTTGCCTGGTCCATATCTAAATGCTACACATTTCTAACTGCAAGCAATATTTTATAGTTGTTCACTAGAAGCTATAATTATAGATACGGTAGGATATAGGATATAAGAATTATTACCAGCAGTGTCATTTATTTGTTCAGCCTTTAAAAAAAAACCCATGTAATTCAGAGGTCCTCAAAATTTCTAGGGAGGAGTCACAAACAATTTAGAATAGAGTTGCTTTTTTAAACTCATCAAGATCATACAGCCTATCACTTTCACTGGACAACCCTGGAGCACACTTACATAGGTAAGCCATAAGTAGGCCGTTTTCGCCCTCCCTAGGTTTCAGGAAAGCCCCGGGAGCCTGGGGAGGGCGAAAAACAGCCCTACGGCCCAACCGGAAGTTCCTGAACTTCCGGTTGGGTCTGTTTTTCACCCTCTATAGCATGAGGAGGGCGAAAACGGCCTCCCCCACCCTCCAGAAGGGCAAAAAACAGAAGTTCGGGAACAAACTGGTTTGCCCGTTGGGCCATTTTTCGCTCTCCCCAGGCTTCAGAAAAGCCTCCGGAGCCTGGGGAGGGCGAAAAACTGCTCAACGGCCCAACCGGAAGTTCCTGAACTTCCAGTTGGGCCTGTTTTTTACCCTCTATAGGTTCCAGAGGCTTTCCTGAAGCATGGAGAGGGCGAAAATGGCCTCCCCCGCCCTCCAAAAGGCCGAAAATCAACTGCCCAGCGCACACATGCACGACAGAACTAAAGGCTGCTGTCCGGCAAATACGGCTCTGCCTGCCATCTGTGGCACATGACTCATTTAACTTGCCCCCAGTGCTGCCACCAACACCTCTCCATAGTCTCTATTTTATATAAAAAGTCTCCCTTGACTCCTTGTGATTATATGAATACTATATATATTTATTTTTCATAGATCAGTGTGAAAAGAGAGTTTGATTGGCAACTCCCTGGGATCCTTTTTTCTAATTTCCCCGTCGTTTAGATCTCTGGGATCTCCTCAGTGTTCCATTCAATTACCAACCAGAATCTTCAGAATCAACCTAAAAGTAACTGGGTGCTATGATATGCTGTAATTCTGCCTTGCTTAATTTTTTATAATTTTTGTAAATGCAATCTGAAACCTTCCTATCTGAAAATGTACTAGCATATGTTATTTTCTTCAAACTGTTAGTGAAAAATGCCAGATTGTAAAGTCTAAAGATTGTCCGCAATTCAAAGGACAGAAAGAACAAATAATAGTAACTTCCATGTATTTTATTTATAGTATCTATATAAATGATCACTGTTTCAATTTACATATCACTTTCTAAAAATATTTGTGCACTAGTGAAAGAAACTATTTCAGACATAATGCAGAGTTATATAAACATTAAAATGTGAGGTTTCCAAGGCCAAAACAAAATAAATTTAATAGCCAAACTTGCAACTCAATTAGGGTGGCAGGGCAGGGGTTGGAACTACATATGATGAGGTGTAATCCCCATAGCAGTAAACCTGGTATCATCTTCATTTTCTCAACAGTATCTAATAAAACAAAATACAAGGCATCATATCTGACCGTTTCTAATACTTAGTCAGCACTAATCAAGTAAGGCTGAATTGGGGTACATACCCCAACATATATAATACACTATAATACACTATTTGTCAGATGAGATACAGGAGTACAATTTTTGGTAGCAGTTCAGCAGCTACCTCTGTCCTGGTTTCAGGAAAATTTCTGCATGCTTCATGAAATGAGGATTGTCGTCACATTGTTTTTTGCATACTCAGATATCTAAAGCCAAATGTTCCTGTAATAATGGATACTGTTTTATTTTATTTAGCATGGTAGTCTCTTAAACCTAGTATATTTGGGGGGAGTTTCGACAAACTGTTAGAAATATAGAATGATGAACTTCCTTTTTCTCTGCAACTATTATTGCGTCATAAACATGGATCTCCATATAGTACCATTTATTGCCTTGCTTTGGACTAATTGAGATCATTTTACCATTTTGGCACTTGTGCACAGGCCATGACTTCAACTGCTCCATTTCTTCTTTGTCTTGTCCAAAGAAAATCTGGTGTTTCTCTGATGTGAATTGATCCATTCCAGGCCTTTTACTTCACTGATTCCCAGAATGCCAATGTTCAGCCATGACATTTTTGCTCTGACAGCATCAAGCTTGCTTTAGTTCATATCCTGATATTCCACAGACTAAGAACATATATATCTGGGCAGACCTATCTTTCCTTTTGCCTGTGGATCTATCAGCAGGTGGACATCTTTTCAGCTAGGCAGCTACCTGGAAATTCTAGATGCCCAATATTAGCTTACACAAAATATAAAAAGTGTTGTTTTCTGGCATAGCTGAGAAATTGCTTAGATCTTTTTCTCTACAACCTTACTTCTCTTGCAGTAGATTTATTAAGAAGAAGCTAGTAATAAGCAAGAGATTAATTCATACATAAGATGTGAATGCCTAATTATGTATGATAGATAACTTCACATAATATGCCTTTGCAGAATATTTTCACATCCAAACTGCCAAAGAAGCCTTGAGCTCTTGTGCAGAATGAAGAATATTGGGAGACTTCATATTTGTGAGATATTTAGCATTTATATAAATAAAAATGTAACAAGAATTTGTTCAAAACCGCTAATCTCCAAAAGTACTGCGCCGATCGCTTCCAAATTTTCACACAAGTTCCTTTCAAGTACGGCACCAATGATATATATATATATACACGCAACGTAAATGTAAAAAATTGTTTAAAAGGTAGGTAGATGGATACAGAGAGAGCAGGTGGCCACAGGTATTATGTCATCCTTTATGACATAAAATACTCAGTAGGTAGGTAGATAGAGGGATAGAGAGAGAGAAAAATACAGTAGGTAGGTAGGTAGGTAGAGGGAGAGAGAGAGAGAGAGAGAGAGAGAGAAATACAGTAGGTAGGTAGAGGGATAGAGAGGTAGAGGGAGAAATACAGTAGGTAGGTAGATAGGTAGAGGGAAAGAGGGAGAAAGGGAGTAGGTAGGTAGGTTGGAGGTTATACGGTGGTTATGTGTATGTGTTTGTGTGTGCAGGTTTAGATTACACACAGATTGGTTGGCCATTTAACCAGACTGGGCCACAGCAACGCATGGCCGGGAACGGCTAGTTTATAATAAAGCATTTAATGTAAGATTCTATAGGTTACATCTGGAGATATTATCTGCATCCTGGCATTGCAAGCATTAAACCATAAATGTCTGTCTTATAATTGCCATATTTTACATATACATTAGATAAGACCCTAAAAATCTAATATTTAATTAAATTAAATCACTATTTTTATTTCCTTTTCTAGATATGCAAAGGAGAGAGAAATTTGTGATCATGTACTAAGACTTCAATATTAGAACTGGAATTTCTATTAACATGGATATTAGTATGTCATTATGTCAGGGATAAGTTATGATAGGGAAATAGTTTTCATCTGGAGTTTCAGGTTGCCTCCTGCAGCATCTAGCAGGGACTGCAAATTACAGATCTGAATATTTAAATTGTTCATGACTTACAGTATAGTTATCTAGCCTATTCTTAAAAGCCTCCAGTGATGGAGAGCCCACACTCTCCTTAGAGAGATTGTTCTTCTGTAGTACAGATCTTATCAAAAATGTTTTCCTCACATGTCAACAAATTATCATCACACTCCCTGAAATTCTACCCCCATACTGAATAGCAATCTGAGAACAGAACAAAAAACTCTGTTTTTCTTCTATTTCCACAATATTGTTTTATATGTATAGAAAATGAGTCTGTCCTTACTTTGTAATTTATTCAAAATAATTCAGCAATCCTGTGGTAGAGAAAACAAAGCTTTTACATTTATATTCTGGTTGCTATTTTTATGAGGGTACTTATTAAATTACTTTTAGCTCCTACAATCTCTTACTGTTCAAGAACTGATAGATGTTTATTTTTGAAGAACTTTTATTCACACCATATCCAGTTCATTTTATAGTAATATAATGTATGTTCCATACAGTATAATATTACCTCTGGTGTTTGTCTAGGCTGATATGACAAACATACCTTTTTTTCTGAATAGCTTTGGTTAGCTAGGAAATATTTAAATCGTGAATATTTTTACCATATTTTATATGCCTCTGAACCAGCATACATTTTATTTTTGATATTGAAATGCTTTTTCAACTCTTTCATCCATGATTATAGCATGGCTTTATTCAATTATTTAGTGTAACTTAAGTGTATTTTTTCACAACAAATTGGTCAGAGTTAAGTGTGGTATAATATTTGAAATAATTACCCTAATTAAGGGATCCCTATCCTCTTTGAATCACTGGTGCTTTTGAGAATGTGTTCTGAGCATTCTTCCAAAAAATTCACCTTGGAAGACAAGGCCTGACACAAAATAGGTTGATATGATTTAAAGAGAATATAAAAACAAAAAATTAAATCAAAAGGCAGAGTTGAAATCTGAATGAAAAAACAGAAACTTATGGTTTGTGATCTGCATAACATAGCCAAATGCATTTTGTTCAAGGCTTAAGGATAATACTAGGAATAAAGATGATTTTAGAGCTTGTTAGCAGCAAGAGAGGGGCCTATCAGCACAAATTTCAGCACTTATGACTTATTAATGAGAAAGTAATATATATAGAAAGAAAAATTGTTCAATTTAAATAGCACATTGGAAAGCTTCCCTTAAAGTTAACACTTTTAAAATACATTTTTCCAAGGAACTCATGAAGGCAAAAGAGCTTTCACTTTTGAAAGCTTGGTAACAATAACTATCCCATTATTTCTCATACAGGGATGGTTATTGTTACCAAACTTTCAAAAGGTTTGAACATGACTATTATCATGAATTTCAAGATAGCCGAAAATAATATTATTCTCATTGGAAATGGGAGCATATGTGTTATTGACTTAATGCTATAAGATATGTAGCTCAAGGTTAAACTCTGGGGTCCTTGGTGCTGTTTGATCTTGGTGGCTTTTTTGCAGATGTTTTGTTACCAACTAGGTAATATCAGTGCTACTCATGAAGTTACCTAGTTTGGTAATGAAACAGCTGCAAGAAAACAATCAAGCTCAGAACAGAATCCCACAGCTATAAGGTTTATTTCTAAACAAAAAGCTTTGGAAAATTGAATATTATTGGAATTTTGCATGAGCAGCAAACCAAGTTCTTGTAGCTTCTGTGCAACCATAATTTTCATCTTCCTCTAAAGTTGTAACTTTTTTTGAAACTCTGTCAACCAGCTACTATAGATATTAAAGACTTCCAGTAACTTTAGTAACTTTCTTGTTTGTTTTAAAAAATATGAATAAAAGAGAAAAGGAAATCAAAATATATTAAAAGCAGTTTGCACAAATTTAATGTCCAAAGTTGTGGGATAGTTTATTTTGTAATCCTGAATTGCAAATAGAAAAAACTTAAAGAAAACCAAACATAGGATTATTATAAAAAATACTTCTTTACCTTATCGATTTTGATGATAATATGGTATTTGTTCATTTACATCAAAGCTTCCTGACTCTGCTTCCTATCACTGTGTGCCATTTCCTTTAGGCTTAGGCACAAAAGCCAGCTGGGTGATCTTGGGCCAGTCTCTCTCTCTCACCTCTAGGAAGATGGCAATGGCAATCCACTTCTGAAAAACATTTTTAACAACATTAAGTGAAGTTTGCATCAATAAAATCTGCTGCCTAATTAACATCCTTTTAAGAAGTCTCATGATGTTTTGCTTTTTAAAAACAGGTCTCGTGCAAAAAATCGAATACTGTATCATCTGCAACTCAGTTATCTAAAATCAAAGTAACTTCTACACAAGCTGCAGCAAAGAAAGAAAAACGGCAGAGTTCTTCAAAATTTAGTATTACGAGTAGTAGAGAACTCCAAAAACTGCCAGCTTTAAAAGGTATTTGCATTTTTTTCCACACAAATCATAATGCAGGTGGAGATCCCAATGGTGTGGGATCACAGGTAGTCAAGCCTGTGAGATACTAATTTATTGTGGATTATTTTTTTCCTTTTTTATTTTGATTTTTTATTTGTGTTATGTTTATATGTCTATTTTTTATTACTTCACTAATGTTTTTTACTTGTTCATCACTCAGCATCACTTTGGCATAAGGGGCAGACATAAAAATTGAAATAAGTAAATGTTGGTTGTAAAATGGCAATATAATGTATTGTGGATTCCTTTAAGTTTTATATCAGAACTTCTGACCTTTTTCCTTCAAAGATCAGATCTTCACACTGCATCACAAAGCATTAACCAGGTTGTTCATACACTATTGCTAAGGAAGTATAGCAAGATTATTGCTTGAAGGCAACAGAGTATGGTCCAAAATTCACATAACATTATGTTGTGATAATGTCCATAAAAAAATAGCTGAGAATTTATGCTCATCAAGGGGTTAGATTTAAAGTTACAAATTCATAAAACCAGTTTAGTGTGAAGCTGTAGAATTTTATGTATGCAGATGTTGAACTTGAGAGCAGAATGTATGATCACACTTTTGATATGGAGAACACCTATAAATGCATTTTTGATTGACTGCCATCAAATTGTTTTAATAGGAATATTGTAAAATATGCAAAACTCTCAAATTTCCAAAAGTTCTTACATAAAGGAAAGCATTATTTGCTATATCGATGTCTATGAATAATTTTATGACTATGAATTACCAAATTAAAATTTCTTGAAGTTTTAATTTTACATTTCTAGAAAGAATGTTCTCTTTCTGCACAACATCTTATTTTAAATAAGCTAAAAATTGATTTTGTAATTCTTCAGAAAAAGAGGCACTGCTCTTCCATGAAGCGGCCAGGTTTTTAAACATAAGACTAGCAGCAAATAAACAGAACATAACACTTGACTAGAAACAACATAGGATCTAATGATATTATAACCTTTTTTATAATTAACTATTTTAGAAAGGCTTGATGGTACATGCTAAGAGACTTGTCACTTACAACTTCATGCATAGAATTATGCTTTCTGAATATCTTTACTATGCTGACATAATGCAAATACACAGATGCCATTATTAGGATTAAAAAGCGTTTATATATTGGGCTGATAATCATGTGATCCTTCCAAACAATAAGAAAAAGAGAATTAAATAAGATATAGTGAACGCATTTTGTGTAGTTTGTAAGACATTAATTTCTACAACATGCCAAAGTGAAAAGCAAGCATTTGATAATGAATTATAGTAATTGCCTGATTTCTAAATTAATAAGATAAAATCTGGATTTCTTTATTTTTCATATTAAATACTTGTAATAATAAGACCTTATCTTGAATGAACCTAAAGTGCTGGAATATACTTGCTTTGTGAGGTACCTTCTATACCAGTATTATACATTGCAAGTTCCCTCTTTGACAAGGCACCAGCAAATTCCATTGTAAGTTGCACCAAACTTTATTCAGGTCAACTTTTACTGCTCACACAATAGGAATTCCCCTGCTTCCTTTTCCCTATATCATACAGTATGTTCATAACTGCTTTTGTGATTTTGAAAGTGGACATCATCGTATTACTGACATAATGACTGAACTGTGGTGCTGCTTCTTGATCATGATAAACCAGTGTGATGTCTAATAGGTATTTATTTCTAAAATATATTTACCCTTGTCATATTTGCTCAGTAAAAATGATCATGGTTTCTGGATATGATTATTGATTTCCTTTAAAAAAAAAAAACAAGCTTTGATCAGTAAATTAAAAATGGGAGAAGGAAGTAAAACCATGGATTACACACAACTTCATAGGAACAGTGATGTAATCACAATGTATCACTATTCTACAGTGTGTTTTCTCTGTATGTTGAATACTTTCAAATTTTGTGCTTGTTCAGTTAAAATAAAAAAATAGGCTTGATTTCTCACCTGAGGCTGTTATCTTGTGGGATAATATTGGTCTGTTGAATTTAAAAACAGTTTTCATTTCTTCATGTTTCAGTAATGCTTGACAAATAGTACATGTGGCTTTCAGTTTTAATGATATAACATGAATATCTTAGATAGCTTATCTGAAAGAGATAGAGAACAGTGAATAACAAAGAAAGAAAATGTGTGGAAAATATTTTTATAAATTTTTTTTGTTTATTTTGCAAAAATCCTGGATCTGGATTATCATTGACTTTATTCTGTTTTTGGAAATAGGTGCAGAGAATGTAATTTGCTCAAAGTTACCCCATCTTGGCAATATTAAGTCTTAAATGCTATCCATTAGACTGTATGTTTTGGGATTTTATATAATTTATTACATGATAAATGCAGATGTCCTACATTTATTTCAAAACCTGAGTTATAGTCATCTAACTTTTCTCCAGTCCAGTTGTAAAAACAAAATATTCATATTTAAATAAAATGAACTGGAACAACTTTCTTCTAGTTGGTAGTATTTTAGACAATCCAAAAATGCACTGTGCATTTTTTTCATACAGTCTGATGGAATTGCTGCTACTTAACACCAATTTTGCATATTGTATAATGGACATACATCTCCTACATTATAAACCCTTATTAAATCAATTTTAATGTAATTATTAGAGAGTGTTTTATGACTGATTTTGCCTTAAAAAATAAAGGTAACCACCTGGCTCTAAAATGTATGTTATATATCCTTCAAAGCCCAGCTCACTTTTTTTTCAATTCAGGACTTGAAAAATGGATGCACCTTTCATAGAGGTCAATTTTAAGGTAGGCAGCCATTAAATTGTGCCTCATGGACATCAGCCCATATGTTGATTTTAGCTCTGTATTTTAGCCTTTTTAAGTATAGGCTAACAACAGTGTTGAGCTGAGTTATCTGTTGTGTTTTGATTAGAATGGCTGCATGTGACATGCAAATGACTGATAGCCTATTTAATTTTTTGTTAGAAAGCCAGCATTGCATGTGCATCAACTCTCTTTTTAATCTGGATGAAAAAAATAATTGGGAAGTGGTGGAGACAAAATGGATATGCGCATTCTAAATTTTGACAGAATGTTCAGTGTACATGATACTGAGATGCTGAGTTTCTTATTTCTATGTGCCTTCATAGTTTTATTATTGCTCAGTTAAATGCTATTATCTGGAAGAATATATAAAACTTGAACCACATTCCAAAAACTTCTAATTTATGTGTTGTATATTTTTGGTTCTGTGTGGCTTTTGAGACTACTAATATCTTGACAATATTAGCTTTGCTTGGTTATGTTTTTAAATGGTGAACTCTTTTTAAGAGTCAATGGTATTTTATTTCACTTCAGAAGTTTGATAAACAATGAAACGTAATTTGCAATGTAGCATGCTTAGGAAGATAACTCATATTTACTATAAATGGTTTACTAGAAAATAAACTGAAATATAAGGAATATTATTTTAAGTTGTCCTTTTTCAAGAAGCCTAAGCATAATGCAATTTTGTCCATTGAAAGGCAGATAATGGCTGGATTTTTATATCAAACTAAGCTGTAATAGTGCTAGGGCTTAGCATAATGTAGTTTCATTGTGCGACCCAGATTGCTATACTTTAGTCAATAAACTGTGATTCAAAAATCTGTTTTAACACTGATTACAGGTTATGTTAAATTTAAGTTGCAGTATTTGTTCTCATTACTCAGATTGTATGAAGTTCCTAATTGATACCATAATACACGCTACAAACTGAATAGACATATTTAGTTCTGCAAACATAGCTATCCCTTGCTAAGTCTCCATAAGTCTATAGGTGCCCATGAACACATTACAACATAAGGGAGGTGGAAATTGTTGAAGTATGGATTGTACACTGGAAGAGAATTACATAGAATGTTTATAATATTTAGAAATAACACTAATAGTTTTTAAAGGATTGCTAAGTGGAAAGTGGAATGAAATAGTGGAAATACAGCATTCTTGAGGGAGAGTACAGAAATCTAACCTTAAATAAGAGCATATTGAAATAATTCAGATTTACTCTGTGTCTCAATGGGGAACAGGAGAAGACTGAATAAACTGTCTCAACAAAGAATTCCACAACCTGAATGAAGAGGTTGTCTGCTATGTACTTATATATAGGTAATCCTTACAGTCATTCCTTTAGTGACTGTTACAAGTTACCAGTTATGTTACCAGTTCCATACCCGACCCATGGTCATTAGCCACAGTTATACCTATCTTTAAAAAGGGAGACCCTAGTCTAGTAGAAAATTACAGACCAATCTCACTGTGTTGCATCATCTCTAAAGTTATGGAATCAATTATAAACCAATCCATCACCCTTCACTTAGTGACAAACAACCTGCTATCTAACAAGCAGTTTGGTTTTAGAAAAAAATGTCTTGTAATCTGCAACTCCTACACTGTAGAAACATTTGGACCACACATCTTGACCAGGGTAATAGATGCAATTTACATAGACTTCTGTAAAGCCTTTGTTGGCATCTCCGGATCCCTGCACAAGTGGATAGCCACGTTCCTGTCCAAAAATAGTCAAAATGACTTTTTAAAAAATAAATTATAATTCGGTAACGTTTTTAACATGGGTTTTAGCACGGGTTTAAATTAATTTAATATATTTTAATTGATATTTATTGTATTTTGTGGTTTTAAATAATGCCTGTGCGCCGCCCTGGGTCCTAACAAGGAGAAGGGCGGGGTATAAATTTAATAAAATAAATAAATAAATAAAATAGGGAGGGCCCAATCAAATCCAGTCCCCCAAGGCAGCGTTTTAGGACCCCTACGCTTTCTACTTTACATCAGTGACATATGTGATTATATTAAAAGCAACTGCGTCCTCTGCCATCGGCGGGCGAAACATCCGAGGCAGCTCGGGAGTTCATGGCTTCCATGATGGCCATGGACCTGACCCAAGTAGTTCAGGGCCCCACTCACGAGGGGGGACACACGCTGGATCTGATTTTTGTCTCTGGACAATGGATTAGTGATCTCGGAACAGGGGATTTAGTCATCTTACCCTTGTCATGGAGAGATCACTCTCTCCTTCGGATAGACTTTCCAACCGTCACACCCCACCGCGGGGAGGCGGAACCGGAGACACCGAGTTGATTCCGCCCCAGGCGCCTGATGGACCCGGAAAGGTTCCAGAGGGAGCTTGGGCCAGTACCTGTGTCCCTGCCCCGCGGCTCGACTGAGGATCTAGTGGCCGCATGGTATAGTGCGGCCACGGGGGCCTTGGACCGAGTCGCGCCCTTGTGGCCTCTCATGCGGCGTCGAGTCACCCAGGCTCCTTGGTTTACCGAGGAGCTTCGGGAGATGAAACGCCGCAAGAGACGCCTAGAGAGTAGATGGAGATCTTCTCGATCCGAAGCTGACCGAACACTAGTGAGAGACATATTAGGACTTACTTAGTGGCGCTAAGAGTGGCCAAACGTGAGTATTGTGCCACCCTTATCGCGTCCGCGGAAAACCGCCCTGCCGCCCTGTTTGGGGTGACCCGCTCCCTCCTTCATTTGAGGCCGCGGGAAGCCCCTCTGCAGGGTCGAGCAGAGGAATTTGGAGTATTTCTGCAGGACAAAATCACTCAGATTTGGAACGAGTTGCCCTCCACTAGTGGTCCGGTCGAGGTGTCCGGTGCTGGTCTTGAGATAACACCTTGGGAGGAGTTCGACTTTGTTACTACCGAGGATATGGACAGGTTGCTGAGGAACCTTAGAGCCACCACATGTTTATTGGACCTGTGCCCCTCCTGGCTTGTACTGGCATCCTGGGAGGTGACACGAGGCTGGCTCCAGGGTATTGTGAATTCATCTCTGAGTGAGGGGTCCTTGCCTACCGTCTTGAAAGAGGCGGTGATGAGGCCCCTCCTCAAGAAGCCATCCCTAGACCCAGCTTTATTAGAGAACTATCGTCCCGTCTCCAACCTTCACTTTTTAGTGAAGGTTGTTGAGAGTGTGGTGGCTCAACAGTTTCCCCGACATCTGGAGGAAGTTGATTATCTAGACCTGCGCCAGTCCGGCTTCCGGCCCGGTCACAGCACCGAGACGGCATTGGTCGCGTTGGTGGATGATCTCTGGAGGGCACGGGATAGAGGTTGTTCCTCTATCCTTGTCCTATTAGATCTCTCAGCGGCTTTTGATACCATCGACCATGGTATCTTATTGCACCGATTGGGGGGGTTGGGGCTGAGAGGCACTGTTCTACGGTGGTTCTCGTCCTACCTCTCTGGTCGGTCGCAATGGGGGTTGGCAGGAGGGCAGAGGTCGTCCCCGAGGCCCCTCACATGTGGGGTTCCTCAGGGGTCGGTCCTCTCGCCACTCCTGTTTAACACCTACATGAAGCCGCTGGGTGAGATCATCCGTGGTTTTGGGGTGGAATACCATCTGTACGCTGATGACACTCAGTTGTACATATCCACCCCAAACCACCCCAGCGATGCTGTCGAGGTGCTGTCCCGGTATCTGGAGGCCGTACGGATCTGGATGGGTAGTAACAAACTCAAACTCAACCCGTCCAAGACCGAGTGGCTGTGGTTTCCGGCACCCTGGTTCAGCCAGATAAGTCCAACACTGGCCATTTGGGGCGAACAACTGGCCTCCGTGGAGAGGGCGCGCAACTTGGGCGTCCTCCTGGATTCCCGGCTGTCCATGGAGGACCATGTGGCCAGGGGGGCGTTCTATCAGGTACGCCTGATACGCCAGTTGCGCCCCTTACTGGACCGGGGAGCCCTTCGCACAGTCACTCAAGCGCTTGTGACATCCCGGCTGGATTACTGTAACGCTCTCTACATGGGGCTCCCCTTGAGGTGCGCTCGAAAGCTACAGTTAGTACAAAATGCGGCTGCGCGGGTGATTATGGGTGCCTCAAGGCAAACCCACGTAACACCTCTCCTGCGCGAGCTGCACTGGCTGCCTGTGGCCTTTCGAGTGCACTTCAAGGTGCTGACGACCATCTTTAAATCGCTCCATGGCTCAGGGCCTAGCTATATACGAGGCCGCCTCCTGCCCCATACATCCCTTTGTCCGATCCGCTCCCACAGAGAGGGTCTTCTTCGGGTGCCGTCGGCGGGGCAATGCCGGTTGGCGACACCCAGGGGAAGGGCCTTCTCTGTGGCGGGCCCGGCCCTCTGGAACGACCTACCCCCCGACCTCCGGCTCTTCCGCCAACATCTTAAGACATATTTATTCCAACAAGCCGGCCTAGGATAGCCCCCCGTTTCTGACTTTTTAAAAATAAATAATTTATAATTTGGTAATGGTTTTAATATGGGTTTTAGCACGGGTTTATTAATTTAATATATTTTAATTGATATTTATTGTATTTTGTGGTTTTAATTAATGCCTGTGTGCCGCCCTGGGTCCTAACAAGGAGAAGGGCGGGGTAAATTTAATAAATAAATAAATAAAATGACGTAAAATTATTTAACACCACTGACAATGCTGCTGCCCTACAAAACGACCTTGACTATGTGTTAGAATGGTGATGCATTTGGCAACTCCAAATCTCAACTAATAAATACTCTGTCCTGTACATTGGCAAAAAAATCAAAACACTAAATACAAGTTGGGCGGAAACCATCTTGTAGATGACCCTCACTTTGTCAAGGACCTAGGACTACTAATCTCAAACAATCTAAGCCCCAGAGCTCACTGAAACAGCATTGCCAAAAAGGCATTAAGAGTTGTTAACTTAATCTTGCGAAGCTTCTTCTCTGGTAACATTGTATTGCTAACTAGGGCATACAAAACCTTTGCCAGACCAATTCTTGAATACAGCTCATCCGCCTGGAATCCACACTGTATATCAGGAATTAACACAATTAAGCAGGTCCAGAGGCATTTCATGAGAAGAGTACTCCGCTCCTCTACTACAATAGAATCCCTTATGCCACTAGGCTTGAAATTCTGGCCTTGGACAATCTGGAATAGCACCACCTGTGGTCCGATCTAAGCATAGCACACAAAATTATCTGATAAAACATCTTACCTGTCAACAACAATAATACATGGACAAACAATCGCTACAATCAATGTAAATTGCTCCAAACTCGATTGCAGAAAATACAACTTCAGCCACAGAGTGGTCAATGCCTGGAATGCTCTACCCAACTCCGTTGTTACAGCCTCAAACCCTCACAGCTTCAACCTCCTGTGGACTTCACCCCATTCCTAAGAGGTCCATAAAGAGGGCATGCATAGGCACAGAGTATGCCTACCATCCCTGTCCTACTGTCCCCATTTATTTGTACTCATTTCCTATGTTCATGTCCATGTTCATACTTATACCTGCTATCTTGTACATGTTTGACAAACTAATAAATAAATAAAAATAAACCTCCCCAGTTTTTCCTTACTTACTGATCCAGAAGCTAATGTGAAGCACCCTCTGTAATGGAATATAGGAATGACCTTGGGAAAAGGGGGCATGCATAAGCACACCAGCGTGCCTACCGTCCCTGTCTTACTGTCCCCATTTATCTGTACTTACTTCCTTTGTTCATGTTTATACCTGTACCTCTTATCTTGTACATGCCTGACAAACAAATAAAATAAATAAGAATGCATATCTTGAATGTAGAACAGTGGTGCCACCTAGTTTTACACATTTTAACCCCATTATTTTTATAAACTTCCTTGTTTCAAAAAAAGTAATATAATGCAAGCCAGGTCACTAGCTCTCTTAGCTAGTTCCATAGCTAGGAGAGCCTTTACACCATTTCACATAGTGTGCCCACTGCACCCTTTCTAGAGGTCCTGTGTGCAATCACTCATGCCCTGGTCATCTCTTGGTTGGATTGTTATAACACATTGTATGTGGGGCTATCCTTGAAGAATATTTGGAAACTATAACACATATAGAATGCACTGGTATGGATAGTTCTGGAGGCCTCTAAGGTGGCAAATGTAGCATCCCTGTTGCTCAAGTTGCCAGGTGGCCTATCCCACTCACAACAAAAGAATAGGCTTTTCATGTATCTCATCTGTCAAGTAATTTTGGCTGGTGGAATCTAGGATAAGAGCCTTTTCTGTTGTGGTCTCCACCCTTTAGAATATTCTGCCACCAGGATGAGGTGAAATCTAGACCCATCCTCTTGGTCTTCCAGAAGAGGCCAGTGCCGGGGTAAGCATGGCAAATGGCAGGAGGGGGGCGGGGGGAAGGTTTGCTCTGGAAGCCTTCCCTGCTACTTGGGCTCATCTGGCTGTTTGTGGTTGCATCCTTCTGATATATTCAGGAAAGATTTACTACCTTCTGGCATCTTCCTTAGTGTTTTTCTTTGGTATCTGTCTTGCAAATTTTAAATTGTCAATACACAAATTAATGGCAACATATTTTTAACTGCTGTTACTTTCCCTTGCTTATTTACCTCATATCAAGGGAGGGAGAGAAAAAAAAACCCAGTTTCCTTCATCTGAAGGCAGTAGCAAAAAGTAAAGAAAGGTGAAGTAAAATTGTAAACAGTCTCAGTCACGTGATTTTCACTTAGCAACCACTTTGTTGAACAACCAAGTTGCCAGAGCCAATTGTGATGGCTGAAGGAAGACTACTCAATGAGTCTGATTTGTACATTTTGAAAATGATTTTAAAAACTGTTTCAGAATGCAAGTGAATGCAGTATTTCTCTGCTATTTACAGATAGCCATGCAAGCAATCGATGCTTGCACCTGCATGGCCCAGTTCCAAACGGAACCATGTACAACCAAACATGTAATCTAGAGATATGATAGGTAAACAAAATATTACCTCAGACTAATAACATTGGGAGCAGTTTTGCAGTAATGTTTATAGCAATCTTATTTTCTCAATCATATGCATACTATCTCATCCATCTGCCCATATTCATGAAAAGAGAGCCCATTTGTACATAAATTATTTTCTTTCTCCCTCTCTTTTTAAATTCTGTCTCTTGAGATTTGCATTATTGAAGGGGGGAAAATCTTAAATTCAATTAATGAATTGAGTCTTAGTTGCTTTTAAAGGCTTGATTGTACTAGTCAACTGTAAAATCAATTGCTCTGTAATAGATAAACAGAAGACCAACAGCAGAAAGGCAAATGTGATAAAGAAACAGAATAATTTTTCTCCA
The DNA here is from genome assembly GCA_039707465.1 of Rhabdophis nuchalis. Taxonomy (NCBI): domain Eukaryota; kingdom Metazoa; phylum Chordata; class Lepidosauria; order Squamata; family Natricidae; genus Rhabdophis; species Rhabdophis nuchalis. Next base: position 57,322,605 of record CM077643.1, on the reverse strand, counting down.
TCTCCAGAAAAAAATCAGGTAAAGGTTTCTGCAAGCAAACTTTGTGTGCTCCCCATGCCATGATTGTTTGTTTAAGATGTATGAATAAATTCAATGTAACTGTTGCTTTCAGACTTTTCAAAGAAATTTACATATGCATCATGTGTATTTTGGAGGTGGCAGAAAAATTATATTTTTTTCTGACCAGGGTTATAGAAAATTGTGTAAAGCCCTAAAAGTATAGGCATAATGTTTATATATTTCATGTAAGTTCATTAGAGAGGAAAGAGAAATTTTTAACATTTATGTCAAATGCGACTAAAGTATGAACATATTAATCTTCTGAATGTATGATAATTCTTTTTCATTCCTACTATGCTTAAATAAATATATTTATCAATAATGTTATGCTGCTATCCTCTGCCTTTTTTTGCTAGCATTTTGAAAGAGTGGTTTAGATTTTACTAGTGATGAATAGAAGTATGTGCAAGCTGACAATATACACGCTGAATGCACAGTGACAGTCACACAGAGAGCTCTTTTCATTTGCGGCTTTCTAGAGTCATTTTAAGTTAATGTAGATAGCCAATCAGCTTTCTCATCTCTGCTGACATCACTAACTAGCCAGTTCCCTCCAGCTGCAGAGAGCTTCAGTTTCTTTTTTTTTTTAAACTAAAATGGAGGCTGGTTTCTTGCCTTAAGGAGTACACCGCTTTCTCTGCTGAAGCCTAAATGTTGACATGTAATAAAGCTGGCAACAGAATGGTGGTAGAAGCAGCCAATTCAAATGGGCCGTTCCAGCCTGTGGCCCTTTTACATATTCGAGGTGAGTTATTTGTGTTTGAATGAATTGTAACCTTCTGTGACTAGCTATTGTGATTCTCGGGTAAGGAAAGCAGGAAGTCTTTTGTGGAAGAATCCATTTTTGTTTTGATGCAGATTTATTAAAGTTGCAAAATTAGACAGCAGGTTTATACTTTATTTTTAAACGATTGAACAATTGGGTGAGCTGCTTGCAATGTTAAACAGGTTTTACTGCTTTCGATCCCGGTGCTCCCCTCCCCTCTTTCAAGCTATGCTGATGTCAAAGGATGTGAAGTCACTATCCCAGAAAGCTGTTTATGAGGAGTGGATGAAAGAGAAGCCAGGACTCTTTAAGTTACATTACAGATTTTCCAGAAAATTGCAGTTCTTTAGGACACAAATAAGTCACAACATACATAATAAAAATGATTTTTGTGTGTACAATAACACTTTCCTTATAACCAGCAATAGAGTTTGTCAAAGTGCTGAAAGACACTTTCCATTACATTATCAAAGATATGTAAAACACATCCAAAGAAATCTGTTATTTGTGCAATTTGTCATTGATGGTGATTTTGCATTCCCGTCTATTATGCTGATTAGTAAAGGATGAGGATACATGTTGCTATTTTGGAATCTTAGCTACAGAATGCTGCATGTGGCAGAGAGTTACTAAATTTTCTTGGAATTATTTCCCATTTATTCCATTTAAAATACTTACGAGATTGGTGGTAGCTTTTGAAGATATGAGACATTATAATAATAGTTCTCTGTTATAAACATATACATTTACAGCATTGTTTATAGATTATGCTTTGAATTGATTAGAAAAATGTTGTAATTATAGACTGTTATCTTTTTGTTCCTTATATTTTTGATGTATTCTGAAAAGGGAAGTTTTGGAAATGCTGGATATAAGACTTATACTGTGGCGTTTTCAAGAAGCAAATTTACAATTTGAGTTCTGGATATTTTGATCCTATATTAAATTGTCTATGCTCATAATATGGAATGCAAAAGGCAGTAATATTTCTGATACTATGATTTTCAGATTTTAGTTTTCATAATTCATTTTCATGGAAGAATATATGTTTATACGTGATACTGCTGAAGAAAAGTGGTTATTTATGGTTACTTATTTTTAATGAAGTTAATTCTAAATTTTAATGTGGTGGTAGATATTTTTAAAAAGCTTTGTTATTGGATTTTTATTTTAAAATCCACTATACAGTATAAAACATTTTTCTAAGAGATAAAGTGAATGTTTGTGCCCCTTCCCTAATAAGTTACAAATACTTAATTTGAATTTATTTCATAAACCTATTCACTTAATTCTGTCCACCAAAATATGTACATATTGTAATATGACTCTACAATTGTAGTTAGCTTACTAAATAATTTTCAACATGTAGAATAATTGTTGCTGAACAAGTAGACCCACCCTCTTCTACTTGCAGCACAGAGGTATGACCTCAGATTCTACTCTCTAGTGAGTTTGGGGAGATGAGATGGATATATAACAATCAGAGGGAACATGGACACTGCTTATAGGTAACACTTGCAGCAAGTGGATACAGTTGGATTTCATCCACAGGTTGTAGTTAGCTAAACCAACCTTCATGATATGAGATTAAAAAGTTGATCAAATTGTTGCCCAGGGAAAAGGATTCATTTTTATTACCCAAGTATATGCAACTGCAGAGAAATTACTTTCTTTAAGGCAAATAACTAAAAATTTAGGTATTAGAAATATGGTTGTTGACTCAAAAAAACTTTATTATTTCCTGTTTCTATCGTATTATGTAAATAAAATGTTTAACATAGGAAAATATCTTGTTGCAAGGTTGTAACTTTCACTAACAATTTTGTTCTGTAGTAACAATGGTTTACAGGATAAAAATTAAAAAATAAGGAATCTTGAAGAATTTTGTGAATTGCTTGAAATGAATGCCTTGCAATGATACGTTTTAGGATTGGTAACTTTAGAAACAAATCTGCTCTGAATCTATTCTAGATAGATCCAATCTTCATGTAGATTTTCAGTTTGTTTATGCGGATAGAAGGTAAAACAAAATAATTGAAAATGCCATTCTTTTAGGAGATAAACATCACTGGTACATTTTGTATGATTTCTCCTGTTGTTTCGGCCATCTTATGATAATATAAGTAATGTCTACTGTTAATTAAGATTAATGGGATTTAATATATTACAAGGATACTTTGGTTATATCTATATGGATAGGCATAGTTTAGAGAGCTATCAAGCCAGCATTGTTATTGCTTGAAAGAAGGAGGAAAAGCTTTGCTCCTAAACTTCCCACTTTGGAAAAAAAAAAGTCCTGTAAAAGAAATGTTTATTCACTCGGGGGGGAAAAAAGTACTTATTATTAGGCTGGCATTTAAAGTAGACCCTTGGCACAATCCTAGCTACGGAGAATGAAGCTGCTTTCATATTAAGTATAGTTTTTTTTAAATTCTTCCTCATCAAATGTTTCCTTTTTATTGCAGAAGAGCTTTTTCGTGATTGATTTCAAGTTCACTAAGATTATCTTTTTATTTTATATAAAATGCAGTATATTCAGACTCCATACACAAACTATTCATAAGTATTCCTATGCTTAATGTTACTGAATTCTGATTTTGTGAAGCTGTGTCTGTCCTATGCCTCTTTCCATTCCAAAGTAACACAACTTTTTTTAAAAAAAACATTTTTGAAAGAATGGAACTACATAAAATAAATACAAAAATAAGCATCTGAAATCCATAGTTGGCAATAGGTTATATTAGAAAAAATACAAATGTCACAAAAATGGTATAGATTATCAAGTTTCTTAGAATGCCTCATGAAATAAGAGTATTGGTAGCTTTATGTCTGTGTGAGTGGTAAGACACTCTGGAAGTAAAATGCAAGCACATAAACACACACACACAAACACACAGTCACATGCAACAATTGAAATGTAACCACAAATGTATCTTTAACTAGATTGATGAAGATTACTATATGTGTAAGAAGTAGAGTGGGAAAAATATGTTATTCCTAGTTGCACAGAGGATTGATATCAGTTAAACTACTGGTCATTTATCTGTTTGTGGTAAATTCAGCTGTAGAATAGTCTGTATCAATGACCTTTCTGAACTAGAACATAAGAACATAAGAATAGCCTTGCTGGAACAGGCCACAGCCCATCTGGTCCAGCATTCTGTCTCACACAGTGGCTCCCCATCTGCTTCAGGGTATTCCCAAGCAGATGTCTTCACCTGCTTATGATTTCCTGCAAATGGCATTGAGAAATATCCTGCCTATCTCTCTCTCTGTCCTTAAGCATCCATAATGATAGCCATGGATACCCTTGTTCTCCATGAACTCGTCTAATCCTTTCTTAAAGGTGTCGAGGCTGACAATATTCAACTATATTGAAAAGGAGTTTCATAAGCAATGTATATGATGTAATATTAATTGGGGAGTAAAGATGAAATTGCCTCCTTATAGTGACAGCAATTTAAAAATGAAAAACTAAGCTACATAAAAAGCATTCACGTGACATGGAAAACGGGATTTAAGTATTAAACAGATAAATATGAATGCTTCTAAAATTGTTATAGATTGTTAAATTTTGTTTACTGTAAATTACAATTTGGTGTTTTTATAAAATATTGTACAATACAAGAATTTTTAAGATTCAATTTTTGGTTTAAATATCAGGTGTTAAGTTCTATGCATGTTTTAATAAAACAATTTATCATGCCCTTTTCAAACTTTTTGTTATAAAATGGGAAATAAATCATCTTTAGGTGGTCAGTTTTTATTAGGTATACTAGTTTTTTATATGTTCAAGTAAGGAGTGAGTAGTGCAAGAATGAAATTTGCTAACAAAACTTATTTACATAGGATGGTACATTCAGAAAGTAATTGCAAACAGTTTGCACTGTAGTTAAAGATGTTCCATTAATTGAGAGAGGAAGGTGGTATTAGATGGGTTTGGTTGAGTATGTGTTTGGCCTTGGCCAGGTAATCATTACCATGTAGGATGCTTAAAAAAGATTATACATATTCTCTCCCTCCCTCCCTCCCATTCATGATAACCAAAAAAAAAAGATAGATATCATTCTATGATTGATCATTAGACCAATTCTTTTGAAGGTAGGATAGTAAACTGGAAACAGGTGCAGCTCACAGAACAAGAGATATGATATAGGCATACCAAGACCCGTTGAAGCTTCCAGGTGACCTTCAAGGACATGGATTTGTAGAGTGCATTGTGGTAGTCAAGCCATTAAGTGATCTTCAGAATCTATCTAGAGAATTTCCTCAATGGAGGAGGGGGTGCAACTGGTATACGAGATGAAACTGACCACAGCTGACATCTGCTCATTGAGCAGAACTGTTAGTTCAGAAAGACATCCAGATAATGCTGTACTCTTGAATGGGGAAGTGGTATTCCATCCAGGATTAAAAATGGAATATCCCACATATGGGTGGCTCAAACACCAAAAAGTTACTCACTCAAGTCTTAGGAGAACTAAGTCGGAGAAGAGTCGTCCTCATCTACACCCTCTCCCAGACTTAAGGTATTGAGACAGAAAACTTCATGGTCTCACACTCTCTCTCCCCCTATTCTTTCAGGCAATTGCTAATATAAATTTTAAAGATTATTGCTAAGGTATATTTTCCTGAGCTCTTTAGATTTTTCTTTAGACTTTTTTTTTAAACTATTTTTATAACTTGGTTTGTGCCCTAATAAGTAGGTTAAGAAGAAAGAAAAGGAAATGATAATAGAAAGGGGATAACTGAATAACTGTTATAAGCAGAATGCTATTTCAATATAGATGAGATGGGTACTAGATGTATATATCAAAAGATTAATAGGAATCTTGTTCAGGTTCCACAAATGGGGAGGCAAACAGTTCAGGGATTTAAGGAAAGGTACTGTATGTGGGGGGAAATTTTTTTCAACAATGCACAAATAAATTTAAAAGACAGATATGAAACTAAGAGAAGACCAGGAAAGGAAATATTTTAATTATCAAATGAAAGCAAATGAGAGCAGTAATTTTAATATTTATTGTAATGTTGTAGGGAAGAATTACCATGATTTTTAATGGACTCTTATTATTTATTATTAGCATATGGCATTGTTACAGAAGTCAGACCAGAATGCTATTGAAAAGTAGTAGTTTAGCTTGCCTAGTCACCAGGTTTGTCGTAGGACACGCTTGTGTGGTTCCCAAGGTGCACCACAGAAGGGCAACCTGGCTTTGCACCAGAGGGAAAGACAAGTGGCTCTTTCTGCAGCGTCACCCAAGACTCCTCTCTTCCCACAGCTGTTTCACAAATAGGAAGGGTCAGTGCCATTAGGAATCTGATTGCCTGCACAGAGCACCAGTTATCTCCCCACTGAAGTGGTACCTAATTATCTACTTGCATAGAACATGCTTTCAAACTATTAGATGGACAGAAGCTGAGGCGGGTGACAGGAGCTTACCCTGCCACACAGTCCTAGGGCTCGAACTACCAAAGCAGAGACCTTCTCCAGCAGCATTAAGCCACCATGCCTCTTTTAATGGGAAATGGCAAAAATAATCAGATATAAGGCTGATGCACGAGAATAAAAGAAAGAAGGATACATGAGGAAGTTTAAGAATCTTACTTTGTTATGAAAAGATGAGATTTTAAAAGTTCATGGGCCTTGAAGGATTACAATAATTATAAAATCAAACTAATCTCTGAGATAAAATAATACAAGGCATTTCAAAATGTATGTTTAGATAGAGTGTATTTTGAGGCAAAAAGTTGTGATATAATTTAGAATATGCAGGTTGTGCTGAAATCATTGTGATATGTAAAATTGCAGAGAAACATTCATAGCACTGTGATTTGATAAGATAGTTTAATGAAAAGTAATGTCCCCAATATTATAAATTGCCAACAGACAGCAGTACAGATGGACTTAAAGCTTCAGCATCTGCTCTTTCACTTCAGTTGGGAAGTTGCTATGAGAAAAAGTAATTCTAGGTAATGAAAAAAGCTTTTTTCAAGGATTTTGATGTATTCTTTATTAAACAGTTTGATTTATTTTAATAAATAAAATATATTGAGGTAGTTTTCATTCATTTCCCATGGTATGCAACTTTTGTAGAACAGAGTTCCACCCCTCGAATCATATTGTTAGAAGAGGCCACTTATGCCATTAAATCCAACTCACGTGCAAGAATGGAAATTGAAATAATATCAGCAGGTAGTTGCTCAGTTTTTGTTTAAATACATTTGGTTAACAGGAGCTCACTAATACCCTTAGTAATTGGTTGAATTGTCAAACTGTTGTTATTGTTAGGAATATTAAACTAGTATCTATCTTTTTGTAACTTAAGACGTCTTTGCCATAAGCTCTAAGATGATAGAAAACAGAACTTTATGGTATCCTTTCAGGTATTTGGGGAGAAAGTGCTGTCTAACAGTCATAAATGATCAGAAATAAAAAATACTCCCAGTTCAATTTCTGCTTGCAAGACTGTTTTACATTCCTTATCAGACTCTTTTTAATAATAATGTTATTAAACATTATAGTTAAACAGATGAAAATGAGATACTGAAAGATTCCTTTTGAACACAGACTGGTTCTATGTGGTTGAGGACTAACTGAAGCAATGGAATGTGTTGTCCTATCCATGCAGATGGTCACTAAGAATTATTTTTTCCATTGCTTACTAAAAATTCTGGTTCTGACTTGTTTTATCTTGTTATTATTATCAGATCAATCTGATTGTATTTCTTTGAGTACAACTAAGTAATGTTCTATAGCAGAATTCCCCAACCTTTCTGGTTTTGAAGATTGACAGCCAGGGGAGACTTGGGAATGGTTCTGCGCAAAGGGTGGGCAAGTGTATGTATGTGCACAGCTCCATTTGCGCAAGCAGCAAGCACATGTGCCTGCAAATGGAGCATGTGTCCCCGTGCTTGCCTGCATGCAAGTGGGGGTGCACACCCTCACCACTTCAGGTGGCCTGGTTTTGAACAGCTTACAGCCTGGTAATGGACTGGGGGTTAGGGACCCCTCTTCTACAGTTTGCATATTATGTGGTAGTATGTCTTCTAATCTTTCTTAGATATTTGTGAACTACAATTTTTTTTCTTGTTTATCCTAATTAATTGTGATTTTATTGTTTTATTTATTGCTCAATGACTAAATAAAATTGATTGATTGATTGACAGACAGACAGATAAAAACTAATATAGACTACAAAAAATAAAAGTAATAAAAAATAGAAATGCATGGAAAAAACAAAAATATAGAAAGAAAAATTAGCCGTGGTGGCACAATGGTTAGAATGCAATATTACAGGTTAATTCTGCTAATTCAGCAATTGATTCTCACTGTCTCAAGATTGACTCAGCCTTCCATCCTCCAAGGTCGTTAAAATGAGGACTTAGATTGGTGGGGGCAATATGCTGACTCTGTAAACTGCTTAAGGAGGGCTATAAAGCACTATATATAGAAATATATATAAAAGAAATACAGTATATAAAGTAAAAGAAGTTATATAGCAAAGAAAATGAAAATAAATATGTCATGTGCTTATAGGATGCTACAGGGTACTTTATCAAATGTTTTGCTGAATTCAAAATGCATAATGTCTATAGCTTTTCCACAATTTGCTAAGGAAGTTTTCCAATCAAAATGAAATAAGGCTTGACCAGCAAAATCCTGTCTTCATATTGTTTTCAAGACACTTACGCATCAATCACTTTGTAAATTGCTCAGCATACCACTCATGCTCATTTCATTGCATACATATTTGTTATTTCAAGTTATTGGGCTATAGTCTTAGTTTATTTTAATAGCCAGAATTCGAGAGTTGATCAGTAATTACTAAATGCTATATTGCAGATATGTATTGTAATTTATTAGGTATTTATTGAGATTGGTTATATTCTCGCACAGATTGCTTTATAAAGGCTTTAATAGTTGTTAATGGTTTCTTTCATTGTTATCAGTGATTGTTTTTAATTTTTGTTTGTTTAACTCTGTAACGTATCCAAAGCCACCTATATGAAATGGATGGCTATATTAATGAATCAATCAATCAATATTTATTAGATATTAGATATTCTCAGACTTTCCTTGTGGTGGCTGATTAAAATAAAAACTACCGTGTTCCCCTGAAAATAAGACAGGGTCTTATTTTCTTTTGACTCCCAAAATAAGCACGGCCTTATTTTTGGGGAGGTCTTATTATTTTTGAGGTTCAGGAGGCAGCGAGCATGGTCACTTCATGACTGCTGCTGTGTTGCAATATTTTCAGGGAGGGCTTATTTTCAGTGGAGAATTTATATTGGCGGATGCGCTCAAAAGCTCAATTGGGCTTATTATCCAGGGAAGTCTTATTTTCAGGGAAACAGGGTAGATATGACCCTGCTTAGCTTCTAAGGCTACATGGGGTCAGGCAGGTGTTCATCAGTTGAGGTGAAATGGCTTTAAAAAATTGGACTGAGTTGCAAACCTTTTAAAATTCTTAGATGATTTTTTTTGCCCAGGATCTGTTAAATAAGAAATAAATGATAACTTTTGTAACATTGTATATTAAACTTTTATAGTTTTGTAATTTTTTATCACAGTAGCCTAATAGATTATTGCTAGATATTCTCCTTGTTCTTGGCAAATCACTAAAAATTGGTTCCTATACCTATCCAGTTTGTTTACTTTCAAAAAGCAAGCCGTTGTAGCAGTATCCATCTGTCATGTAAAGGTAAAGAGCTCCTCCTCAATATTTCTTATTGGAGAAACTACAGGTTCTTACAATTCTAATGTAAGGAATGAAAATGGTTTTCTTATTTTATACAGCTTATGATTTACAATACAATACAATACAATACAATAGCAGAGTTGGAAGGGACCTTGTAGGTCTTCTAGTCCAACCCCCTGCGTGGGCAGGAACCTTACCATTTCAGACAAATGGCTATCTAACATCTTTTTAAAGACTTCCAGGGTTGGGGCATTCACAACTTCTGGAGGCAAGCTGTTCCAGAGGTTAATTGTTCTAACTGTCAGGAAATTTCTCCTTAGTTCTAAGTTGCTTCTCTCCTTGATTAGTTTCCACCCATTACTTCTTGTCCTGCCCCCAGGTGCCTTGGAGAATTTCCATGCTTATAAACCACAAAAACGTTTTGAAACAATATTGCCACAAGCTAGTACAAATACGAACATGTCCTTTTCCCCACAAATTGTCCCATGTTCTATTCATTAGTAATCTTCTTCCATTTAAAAATAATACAACAATCAGGTGGTAGCAACTTTGGATAATGCAGAAGTGTTTTTCCTAAATTTATACAAATTGAAAAGCGTTTAGTGGATTTAAAAATATTTTTTTAATGTATTAATTCATGTATGAAATTAAATTGTCCAGAGGACAGGAGAGCCAATTTGTTGTAGTAATTAAGAAATCTTGATAGAAACTGGGAGACTATGAGTTTTCCTTGCCTTAGTCACAAAGCCAGCTGGATGGTTTTGGGCCATTTTCTCAGCCCTAGGAAGGAGGCAATGGCAAACCACTTCCAAAATCTTGCCAATAAATCTGCAGGCACTTGTCCAGGCAATGTCTGGACTCTTCCAAATAAACCACTGAACAGTACTTTCCCAACATTTTCATTTTATTATGAAATAATGAAGGATTAAGAAGCTTTCTTGTGAGTAAAGTCAATGCTAATAAATGTCATAGTTACCTACATATCAGCTTTTCATTTAAAATTAATAATAAAAGTTAGACACCGCCCCGAGTCCCTTCGGGGAGAGGGGGCGGTCTAGAAATCTAATAAAATAAAAATAATAAAAATAAATAGATGTTGTACAGAGCTTCCTTTACAAAAAGTTGTATACTCTCAACATTGCTGTGACTTTGTTAATGAAAAATTCAGAAATCTATGAGATTCCTGTTTTCTCAACTGCCTTCAATAAATTGTGGATAATTTCCATAATGTGTTTAGTTTTAATTTAGTGTGCCTGTCTTTATCTGAAAGTAAGTTAAGGTGGATACTGTTAACAATTGTTAAATGCCAATTATTCTTAACCATGTATTGAAACTTGATATTCAGTTCCCAACAATATATGTCCCAATCATTTGGATTTTTAATTCATATGGCACTATGCTTTGAGGTATATGTTTCATATTTTGATGGGAATAGAACTTGGTGTCCACTATTCCAAGGTAGTAACCTAAAGTGGAAGTTGAAAAAATGTCTTAGATGAAGGTAATGAAAAATCACTTCCATAATACAGGTGAAACTCGAAAAATTAGAATATCATGCAAAAGTTCATTTATTTCAGGAATGGAACATAAAAGGTGAAACTAATATATGAGATAGACTCATTACATCCAAAGCAAGATATAGTTCAAGCCGTGATTTGTCATAATCCTGATTGCCATGGATGAATAGGCAGCTATACAATAAATAAACTCTTACAATTCTTTGAAGAATAGTAATCATTTATTCAATTTCCATCAATCTGTCTGATATAAGAACACTATCATCAGTTGTATTTTGATTGTATATGTTCAGGAATACACTGATTGTTCACACTCTCAAGAAATAGTCACAAGGGATGGATGGCAAAGCCGTCAAAAACATGAAAGAAGCATGACAAAACAGCCATTTTACATGTATGGTATGGTATCAACTTAGCAACTAAGGAGAAATTTCCTGACAATTAGAACAATTAATCAGTAGAACAACTTGCCTCCAGAAGTTGTAAATGCTCCAACACTCAAGTTTTTAAAAAGAGATTAGATAACCATTTGTCTGAAGTGGTGTAGGGCAGGGGTCCCCAACCCCCGGTCCGCGGACCGGTGCCGGTCCGTGGCTTGGTAGGAACCGGGCCGCAGGGCCGGAGAGGAGGGGGAGGGGGCAGCCCCCTGGGCAGAGCGCACTGAAGAGCGCAGGCGCGGCTGTTCACGCCGTTGGAGTGCGGCTCTTCCTCCACCCTCGTCGACGGTGGGACTCCTGGGCGCTGCAGCAGCAGCCCTCCATACCGGGCGCCGATTCCCTCCCTCCCCCCCTTGGAGCCTCCCCAGCCGGCATGCCGGCCACTCGTCTTCTTCCAGGGGCTGCGGAGGCTCCGCGGGCGGGGGGAGAGAACCGGCATCCGGTGGGTCACCCACTGAACGCCGTTCCTTCTCCCCCCCCCCCCGGAGCCTTCTCAGCTCCTGGAAGGAGCCTGAGCGAGCGAACGAGCGACCAAGCGCGGCGCCCGGGCGGGCGGGGAAGGCTAAGGCGAGTGACCGCGGTGGGCTGGGCTGAGGAGGCTCTGCGGGGGGCGGGGCGGGGACGACGACAGACAGAGAGAGACAGGGCGGGAGGGGGGAATCAGAAAGTGACAGACACACACAGAGAGACAGAGAGGGAGGGAGGGAGAGAAAGAGAGAGACACAGAATGAGTAATTAAGTGCATGAATGCGAGACAGACAGACACACACACACACACACACACACACACACACATAGTGACAGATGGGCGGATGAAGGAGATAGAGAGAAAGAAAAAGAGAAAGAAAGTGGGAGAGAGAGAAAGAAAGAGAAATAGAAAGAAAGACAGAGAGAGAGAGAGAGAAAGAGACAGAAAGGAAAGAAAGAGAGAGAAAGAGAGAAAGAAAAAGAGAAAGACAGAGAGAAAGAAAAAGAGAAAGAGGGAAAGAAATAAAGAGAGAAAGAGAAATAAAGAGAGAAATAAAGAGAGAAAGAGAAAGAAAGAGAGAAAGAAAGAAGGAGAGAGAGAGAAAGAGGGAAAGAAAGAGAAAGAAAGAAAGAAAGAAAGAAAGAAAGAAAGAAAGAAAGAAAGAAAGAAAGAAAGAAAGAAAGAAAGAAAGAAAGAAAGAACTGATGACCACAATTGAGCCCAAAAGTTTGGTTGTTAACCAAGACCATTGTTAAGTGAGTTTCACATTTTCCAAGTTGGCCACGCCCACCTAGTCACATAGCTGCTGAGCCACTCAGCTGGTCCGCAAAACTTTCTTTAAAATGAAACCGGTCCCTGGTGCAAAAAAGGTTGGGGACCCCTGGTGTAGGGTTTCCTGCCTAAGCAGGGGGTTGGACTAGAAGACCTCCAAGAGAAGATCCCTTCCAACTCTGTTATAGTAATTCTATCACATATATAATTGAAAGGGTGGGATTGATGGCACAATGTATGCTTTTATCATCCTAGCGAAAGCAGTAAGTCCTGAAAACACTGCTGAGTAGTCATTTTTTCTACCCATTTTGCCATTCTTTTAGTAATACAGTTAGTTGTTTAAAGAAAACATTTATTTGTGCAGTGATTTTTTTTGTGGTTAATATTAAATTAAACCATCGTGTGTACAGATGCTATACCATACAAGTTATTCTGGGCTTGGGCTCAACATAAATTATATTCATAATAGACAGCCAAAAGGACAATAACAAAGTGTAATGCATGGTACAGTAAATCTGATCTACTAATAATTTTCCATGATCATGTTTTATTATTATAATTGAAAATGTTGCTCTAATAGTTTTTATACTTCATTAAACTGAATATGCAAACTCAATTTTAGAAACTCGTGTTACAAGAATAATATTTGCATTAAACAATGTTTGGAAAGTTATGAAGAACACTCTTTAATTTCATTTTAAATTTCTGTAAAATAAAGTTGATAATTTTGTCTAAACCTAGATTATTTGATCAAAATATACTGAATAAAATCACGATGGGTTCACACAACAAGCTAGACTAAACCAAATCAGCAATACAATTTAAAATGATGTCTTAACACTAGTTTCTCTTTATATTTAAGGATCTCAGAGCAGCCAGTTGTCATAAGAATGGTATTCTGTTCATAAATAGCTATCATTTAGCACCTTCTCTGTGATTACTAAACTCTTTGCTATCACTGGTCTCCTAGTAACAATGACGAAAGCAGCAACTGAATTTCACTTAGCATTGTATCTCTACTTGTCTGTGCTCCTATGTTAACTTAGTCTCGGACATTTTAAACCACATCAGAAATCTGAACATAACAGTAATAAACCCTTTTAATGTAAGGTTTAATTGATTTTTAACTGTTTAATCACCTAATACTAATCTTAAAGTCATCAGTTACCCACAATAGTTTTGTCTTCTTTTTATGCTTGAAGCCATCAGCATAAGAAGTATGTTTCCTGCAATTTTAGAAAATGTTTTTTCAAATCTTTTCATTTTAAGCATGCAAAGCAGAATAGAATCTTTATGTTTACTTATTAATATATTCTTATACAATAATTATCTATAAAACCTTACTAAAAGTCCTATTCATGACTTTATTTAAAAGCAATGTAAGGGTATATTGTAAAAGGTGTTTTTACTTATTGGAATAAATTAGTACATTGCATTTGTAGACTACAAATTCAAACCAATGATGTAATTGCTATAAATGCCAGTTGTATAAAAATATTTTCCTAGCTTTAAAAAAAAAGAAATAGATCAAAAGGCTTAGGAAAAGCCTTTGAGGGAATTTTGGCAAATGTATTAGTGGTATATATATTTTTCTGATCTCCCTTCAAAAAAATAATGTTTCTACAAGCTATCCTTGTAGTTCCACAATGCAATAGGGATACTGCTTTATGGCTAAACAGAGGATTGGTTTCCATGAATGCCAGTGTCTTGTATTATCTCATTAATTTCTGGTTAACATTTTTTCCCTTTGGTTCTAGTCTGAATGGTTCGCAAATACCATTTTAAATCAACTTGGCTTAACAAAATTTTAGATTACAATACAATACAATAGCAGAGTTGGAAGGGACCTTGTAGGTCTTCTAGTCCAACCCCCTGCGTGGGCAGGAACCTTATACCATTTCAGACAAATGGCTATCTAACATCTTTTTAAAGACTTCCAGGGTTGGGGCATTCACAACTTCTGGAGGCAAGCTGTTCCAGAGGTTAATTGTTCTTACTGTCAGGAAATTTCTCCTTAGTTCTAAGTTGCTTCTCTCCTTGATTAGTTTCCACCCGTTGCTTCTTGTCCTGCCCCCAGGTGCCTTGGAGAATAGTTTGATTCCCTCTTCTTTGTGGCACCCTCTGAGATATCGGAACACTGCTATCATGTCTCCCCTGGTCCTTCTCTTCATCAAGCTAGACATACCCAGCTCCTGCAGCCGTTCTTCATATGTCTTAGTCTCCAGTCCCCTAATCATCTTGGTTGCCCTTCTCTGCACTCTTTCCAGAGTCTCCACGTCTTTTCTACATCGTGGCGACCAAAACTGTATGCAGTATTCCAAGTGTGGCCTTATCAAGGCACCATACAGTGGCATTAACACTTCACGTGATCTAGATTCTATCCCTCTGTTTATGCAGCCTAGAATTGTGTTGGCTTTTTTGGCAGCTGCTACACACTGCTGGCTCATATTTAAATGGTTGTCCACTAGGACTCCAAGATCCCTCTCACAGTTGCTACTATTGAGCAAGGTACCACCTATACTGTACTTGTGCATTTGGTTTTTCTTGCCTATATGTAGGACCTTACTTTTTTCACAATTGAATTTCATTTTATTAGATAGTGCCCAATGTTCAAGTTTGTCTAGATCCTTCTGTATCTTAAGCCTATCTTCTGGAGTGTTGGCTATTCCTGCCAGCTTGGTGTCATCTGCAAATTTGATGAGTTCCCCATTTATCCCCTCATCCAAATCGTTGATGAAGATGTTAAATTCCATGTCTTCTACTGGAGACTCTGCCCATTACAATTTGAAGATTCCAGGAATTACCTTAAGTAGTATACCCAGGATATTGATTTCCAAACTAATCTCAGTCTAGCATTCAATCCTCCCAGTCTGTGGATTTTTATCAAATGGGCATGTGCCATCATCTTATCATTCCTCCATTCTAATTCTGAAATTTACCAGGCATTCATGATAGCCAGGTTGAATGCACTACTCTCTATACTCCCATGGGGGCTTTTAAAAAACATCCCTGTACATCAGTGCCTATTACCACGTAGGAACAATTCCATGGAGTCCGTGAACCACATATTATTTTGTAGTTCTTTTTTACAGAGAACATTTGGTGATATTTTTATTCTAAATAAATACTTGCCAGAGACTACAGTGCTTACGTCTTGTTGTTTCTTCTTCCTCCTTCTCTTTTTTTTTTTAACTTCTTCCTCCTCCCTCTTGCTCCTGATACTTTGATACTTTAGCTTCATGTCTGAGTGATGTATGGCAATTAAAACAACAGCAACTCCATTTTTGTCCCATGGATATAACAGATCATCATGGCTGGGTTCTTCTGAAATATTGCCACAGCATTTTGCTGCTGGTTTCAGAGAAAGTCCTAACATTTTGTTAGGGGGGTGGGGTGGGGAGACATGATGGCAGTATTCTAGTATTTGAGAGGCTGCCACAAAAGAGGGGTGAGGTGTTAGTTTATTTTCCAAAGCACCAGAGGGCAGGACAAGAAACAATGGGTGAAAACTAATCAAGAAAAGAAGCAACCTGGAATTAAGGAGAAACTTCTTAGTGAGGACAATTAACCAGTGGAACAGCTTGCCTTCAAAAGTTGTGGCTGCTTCATCATTGGGGGTTTTTAAGAGCCTGGACAATCACTTGCCTGAAATGATGGTGTAGGGTCTCCTGCTTGAGCAGGAGGCTGGACTAGAAGACCTCCAAGGTCCCTTCCAGCTATATTATGATTGCTTTATTTTGTTTTGCTAACTCTGTGTTCAATACAGTCCTTTCTGAGGGAAATTTCACATGCTGAGTTTAGACAGATACACATAAAACAGGCAATGCACTTTTTATGGATATGAGAGTGTTCTATGTGATGGGTATAACAAATATTAACTTTCTAGGTCAGGTAAAAGAATATTAAATTGGAGGGGAGGCATCATATTTCAGGTTAGGTGATGTATACTGTAAATCAGGGGTAGGGAACTATGGTTCTTTTATGACTCATAGACTGCAATATCCAGAATTCCTGAGCCAGCCATGCTGGCTGAGGAATTCTGGGTAGTGAAGTCCATGAGTCATAAAAGAGCCATAGTTCCCTACCCCTGCTGTAAATGTTGAATATTTCATCTTACTAAATACCAGTTGGAATTAGAGGAATAAACCCAAGGAAAGAGGACTATGGTGTTTTTTATAAGAATTAAACAAAATGTCAACAGTTGAATGAGTTTGTCTTCAATAAATCTTGTTATATTCACTATAATGCAAAGATTTACAAGCAAAAAAAGTATAACGATTTTAAAAATCTTTTCAGATGTTCCCCCCGCTGAGCAAGAAAAGCTTTTTATCCAGAAACTGCGACAATGTTGTGTTCTTTTCGACTTTGTTTCTGATCCACTAAGTGACCTGAAGTGGAAAGAAGTAAAGCGAGCAGCTTTAAGTGAAATGGTAGAGTACATCACGCATAATCGCAATGTAATTACTGAGCCCATTTACCCAGAAGTAGTACATATGGTAAGTTGTTTAAAATATACAATTTTAAAAACCTTTCCTTTTGACTTATTCTGCTAAACAGATTTCTCATATGTAACAATAACAGAAGAGGCTTGGCTTTTGTAAGCATATAGTATTCTACAATTAGATACGTACTAAATAATTAACTTCTAATAACAGTTTATGTTCAGTTATTAGTACCAGTATGAACAGTGGACTGTTTATTTTGGTCCTATAGATCCTATCATTAGTTCTATTAGAATTTGCATGGTTCATAGATACATTCTTGATTTATCATAAATGCAAAGTGAGTGTTTAAGCTTATCATTGACCCTGCCCTTCTGCAACCGCAGTAGTATATTAGGTTAAGGTTGGGAGACTTGCTTGCAAAATAAATAAATAAATAACATCTGCATTTATTGCAAGGACTATTAGAACACAGCTTTAAAACTAGCATAATGGCATTGAGGTCCAACTTCAGATTGCTCTCAGCCCAATTCCATGATAAAGAACAACATTTTAGATGGTGGTTCTTTCTTTTTCGGGAAATTCATTCATTGCAATTCAATTTGTGACTTCTCTCTGAATAACATACAAATAGGCCTAAATGGGAGGAAATGATGGCCAAGAGATTGAGCCAAGGTGGTGCAGTAGTTAGAGTACAGCACTGCGGGCTACTTCAGCTGACTGCTAGCTGCAGTTCAGTTCAAATCTCACTGGCTCAAGGTTGACTCAGCCTTCCATCCTTCCGAGGTGGGTAAAATGAGGACCCAGATTGTTGGGACAATATGCTGACTCTGTAAACTGCTTAGAGAGGGCTATAAAAGCACAATGAAGCTGTATATAAGTCTAAGTGCTATTGCTATCCCAAACTTTGAAAACAAATCCTTGAATTTCAATTGTCTGCAATAGCAGTCTGACAGATTATTTTGAATAATTTCTGAACAGTTTTCATAGGCAATCTCATGCAGGGCACTTTTAAAGAACCTGTGTATTACAACAACCAGAAATTATTTTGATATCGCTGTAGTCAGATGATCTTTGTCTAGAAAGTGGTGAGGTACTAACCAGAGCTAGCAGAGAAAGTTTTTCAAACTACCACTGCTTGGACACATTGGATCCAAAGCAATTCTCTATCTTCCAGGCTTGTTCTTAAGTGGACAACATAGTTCAATTCAACCTAAATTATATATCGGGAAGAAGCAACCTGCAAACCCCATGTAGCATTGAGCTTCCAGTTAATGCCCCCTAGAAATCTACTGATCATATTGCCAAAATTTAGCAATGGTGTGACTTTTCTTTGGAGGGTATGATGCTGGAACAAAAAGATGGAATCTGTTCATTCAATCATTAAACTCTGAAGAGCTTCAAGATGCTCACTTTCTACTGTTGATGTTCAATAGAAAGCCAGTACTAGGATACTGATACATTGAAGTTTAAAACTTAGTAAATTTTATTAGAAAGATGATCAAGGGATAATTTTTGAAGATTATGGATCTTCATCTGTCATTTTATCTAATTATTACCTACAAATTCATATTAACATGAGATTTTAACCAAGGAGTTTCCATACTTCAGCTTTCTTACATCAATAGCTTAGGATGAAGTGCTGTTCTCAATAAGTGCTGTTCTAATGAGCACAAGAATAATTCTTAATATGAACTAACTTTAGTGGAGAAAGATATTTTGTGCAAGAAAATTTGAAACAGATCATTAACAAAATCTTTCAATATTTTTTTTTAGCAAATCAATGTAGCTGCGGAGTCTGGGTGGTGCACAAATAATGTATCACTTTATATGATAAATTATACTTCTAGTTAACTATGTTCTAAATTGACATTTTCATATTAAGATTCTGGTTTGTTTATTTCCCCACCCTCTTAATAAATTAGAATTTTCTGAGAAACTTCTTAAAAGAAAAGTTTTTGTAATAGAGGAGAAGCTATCATACATTCGTATTTGCTTAGTTGTTTTTAAAAATATTTATTCAAGAACATATTTTTAAAAATTGGGTTTTTCTAAAAATACTTTTGCTTAATCAGGTGTGATTTTAGTTTGCAGTTAACATGTTTCGCACACTACCCCCTTCATCCAATCCAACGGGAGCAGAATTTGACCCAGAGGAAGATGAACCAACTTTAGAAGCTGCCTGGCCTCACTTACAGGTAGAACTGAAATACATACTTTCACTCTAACTCAGGAATGGCAAAATTAGTCCAAACTGTGAAATGAACATGTAAATCTAGATATTGATTTTTTTTATCTGATTCGGTCTAAAGTTTGTATATTAATGTATACTAGCACTGCTGTTTCATTATGCAGTTAGATTAATGTTTAAATAAGTAAAATATTAGCATGTTTTAATGCAATGTATAATCTTAATAATATTATAATTGTGAGATCTAAACTTTAAACATAGGTAAGATTTATGGCACCTGTTGTTCATTGTAAACATTCATATAATTTTAAGTAAAATAGTATTTTGGGTTTCATGTCAAATCTGCTGTGAGACTCCATGATTAAAAGGTGAACCTTTTTTCTCTTCCCATCTCATAGTTACTTTTCCCTTTAGACAAATTTTCCTAAACTGGCATCTTCCAGATTTGTTGAAATTACAGTTTCCAAAGGTTTTTAACTTCATATCTCTGGCAAGTGTCAGGTAGCCTTAAGTCTTTGGTGCAGCAAAGTAATAAATTCACACCAACTATAATAGCGATTAAATTTTTACATAAATTGCATTGGGAAATTCATCTAGCTTTTATTTATATATAATTTTTTATCTCACATATTTGTTAAAACCAATTCCAGCACATCCTAGATACATGTGTTGACCCTAGTTAAACCTCTGTTGGAGAATGTACATTTTTGCATTCATCTTCCAACATTTTATCTACAATTCCGAATAGTCACTGCATGTTAATTGGCTCAGAACTGCAAACATTGTGAAATTAATATAGTAAATATTTATTGGGAAATGGAATTGCTCAATTTGTTATCAACAGCTTCCTTCCCAGCCTGAGTAAAATGAATGGTTCAAGATGGTTTATGGTCTAAAACAAAACAAAACAGAAGAAAATAGAAAGCTGAAGGAATTGCACATACAGGTAGTCCTCAACTTATGACCACAACCGAGCCCAAATTTTATGTTGCTAAGTGAGAAAATTGTTAAGTAAGTTTTGGTCCATTTTATGACTTTTCTTGCCACATTTATCAAGTGAATCACTGCAGTTGTTAAATTAGTAACATGGTTGTTGATTCTGGCTTCTCCGTTTATTTATTTATTTATTTATTTATTTTATTAAATTTATACCCCGCCCTTCTCCTACAAAAGGACCCAGGGCGGCTTGTCAGAAAGTCACAAAAGGGGATCACATAAGTCCAGGACACTGCAACCATCATAAATGTGAGTCAGTTGTCAAGCATTCAAATGTAAATCATATGACCATGGGAATGCTGCAATGGTCATAAGTGTGGAAATGGTCATAAGTCACTTTTTTCAATGCCATTGTAACTTCAAACAGTGACTAAATGAACTGTTATAAGTTGAGGACTACCTGTTGATATGATTTTGGGTCTTTGTTGGAAAGTGTTTAAAACTTAGTATTGTCTTAACAGCTTTTCAAAATTCAAGTTGATTTATATTGTAAAACTAATTTTTATTTTTGTGGATCTTTTTCAGCTTGTATATGAATTTTTCTTAAGGTTTTTAGAATCTCCAGATTTCCAACCTAATATAGCTAAGAAATATATTGATCAGAAGTTTGTATTGCAGGTGAGGTTAAAAAAGAATATATCTTCAAACTTTAAGTTCCATTTAATTTGAAATGGATTAAGCAAATAAATATTCATCTTTTGCAGCTTTTAGAGCTTTTTGACAGTGAGGATCCTCGTGAAAGAGATTTTCTTAAGACTACTCTGCACAGAATATATGGAAAATTCTTAGGCCTAAGAGCTTACATCAGGAAGCAAATTAACAACATATTTTATAGGTATGTCTATATTCTGTGCTGGTGCTCAGTAATAGGTAAAGTATTTTAATCATGTTACAACTTTTTTGGTAGAAAACAAAATATTCTTAAAATCAAACAAGTATAAAATTCATTTAATGTCTGGTCAATCCCATAGCTAGTAATGTAATTTTCTTTCTAAAAGGCAGGCCAAAGCATTTTTTATTTACTTAAAATTGGAGTCCCATGACTTTTAACAATACTGTATTACCGCATTTTGGTATGTGAATTAATAGCAGGATAATCTTTTATGTACAGAAAATATGTATAGACATTGTATTGCAGAGCACTTTAAAAATAATTGTTCATTCAAAGCTGTAGAAGCACTATATTTTATCATTTTTCTTTTGTACATTTTCCCCATTGCCAAAGTTTTCCAAAATGAGAACGTATGGCAGAACCCCTTTAAAGAAAGTAGTACCAGCTGTGTCACAGCTTTTGCCAATCTATAAAAGACAGAAGTATCAGCTGTAGTTAGATGAGATAGAAATGGAAATAAAAGTGAAAAAGTGTTATCTGTGTGAGTCAGTTTTTGTCTATGTACCAAAGATTTCTACTGAAAGAAGGAATGTCAGTTGTAATTATGACAATAATGCTTGAATGTACTATATCATCCCATCAATGTCCTTGTTTGAAAAAGATTTAAACTGAAATGGGATATACAAATGACTTAATTATTTTATAAGAGTTACATTCTAGTTTTCAACTAAAGATAATAATCACATAATTAGGAGGTTAGGAAAGCTAATGCTTCAATTATAAAATTTGTTTAGGATAAAGATAAATCTTTTCAGGCTTTTACTTTGGAATGGCCTTAACTACCTGTTTGGTTCCAGTGTCTTCAAATGAGTACTCTAGTATTTAAAAAGCTGCAGAAACAAGAGAAAAATGGACTAAACTTGAAATTTTATTACACAAAAATTGTTGGGCCCTATTTGCAAATTATTAATACATTCTAACTCAGAAACCAAACAAATTAAATACTGTATTATTAAATCAATGCAGAATGTAAATGTTGTAATAGTATGCAACAATGGGACTTTCAAAGGAAGAACATGAAAATTAAATCAAATATCATAGAGAAAACTAATATGTTTTATCACTGATATATTGCTCCAATTCTGATTTTATTTTTATTTATTTTATTATATTTATATCCCGCCCTTCTCCACAGAGGACCCAGGGCGGCGCACAGGAATCCAAAAACATACAAAAAATAAATACATAATCAAAACATACCAAACTATTCTAATCCTATGCTAAAACCAAATTTTAAAATACCCAATTTAAAACTCTCTAAAATAGTCCCCACAGGCGGTTAGGCTAGGCCGGCTTGTTGGAAAAGATATGTCTTTAGACATTGGCGGAAGAGGCGGAGGTCGGTGATGGTATGTAATTCAGGGGGTAGGTCGTTCCAAAGGGCAGGGCCCGCCACAGAGAAGGCTCTTCCCCTGGGTGTCGCCAGTCGGCATTGTCCGGCCGACGGCACCCTGAGAAGACCCTCTCTGTGGGAGCGGATCGGCCAAAGGGATGTATGGGGCAGAAGGCGGTCTCACATATAACTAGGCCCCGAGCCATGGAGCGCTTTAAAGATGGTCGTCAAAACCTTGAAGCGCACTCGAAAGGCCACAGGAAGCCAGTGCAGCTCGCGCAGGATCAGTGTTATGTGGGAGCATCTAGTGGCTCCCGTAATCACCCGCGCGGCTGCATTCTGGACTAATTGTAGCTTTCGAGTGCACCTCAAGGGAAGCCCCATGTAGAGAGCATTACAGTAGTCGAGTCGGGACATCGGATTATTAAAGTAAACCATTTTCTAACAAATATAATGATCAGTTCAAATTATTCTTCCATCTTTGGCAACAATGTTCTAGAAAATTATATATACTAGAATGAAACAAAATTTAGAAGTTATATTTCTTTTTCAACCTGCAGTATTAATTTTTTTCCCATATATTCCCACAAAATATTCTGACTTTTAAAGCTAACTACTGATTTTTTTTATAACTAACCAACGAAACCTTGAAAAGCTTTAATTAGTCAACATTATATAAAATAGCCTTTGGTATGTGACAAAAAAATTAGTTCTACAGTTTTAAAAAATCTTAAGTGAAATAGTAACTCCTGTAGTAAAATTTGCCACAGATATATATCAGCATGTTATGACAAATTTTTCCACAAAGAAAACACTATTTTTGCAGCAATAACAAAAAAATACTTAGGTTTCAATTTGTTAAAAAAAATCTCTTCTTTGATATAGACACTTTAGATTTTAACTTTTCATGAAAGAATTAAAATTGTTCAAAATAATGAGAGGACTCAAGATGACTTAGAATAGATCAAGAAAAACAACACCCCTATATTCAGCAACTCAAAGCATACTTATATATATTAAAAATAAAAATAAGAAACATTACCATAGCCATACAAATAAAGAAAAAAACATAAAAGGCAAAAGCAATATAACAAAACCTCCGAAAAATGACTTGTGGACAAGATGAACTTACAGTATGTTAATTATACTTCATTTTCTTTTTCCCACTGAGCTGCTCAAAAACTATAATTTAATTGTTCATTTAAAAATGGTAAACAAAAATGTTACTTATATGTTCTAGTACAGTGATGGCTAAACATTTTGTCCTTGCATGCTAAAATCGTGCACATGTGCCCATACCCATAATGCAATGTGCCCTGCCCTCCTACGCATATGTGCATGACTCCCACTGTGCTCCCCACACCCCCTGTGCATGTGTGAAGCCCCCCGCACTCCCCCGTGCATGCACAACCCCCCCTGCCCTATTTTGGGCCTAGCAGGCCTCCCTGAATTTTTATTTATTTTTTTATTTTATTAAATTTATATCCCGCCCTTCTCCAAACGGACCCAGGGCGGCGCACAGGAATGCTAAAATACATACAAAACACATAAAATTTAAAAAACTTATTCCACTAAAACCTGT
The DNA here is from genome assembly GCA_039707465.1 of Rhabdophis nuchalis. NCBI lineage: Eukaryota > Metazoa > Chordata > Lepidosauria > Squamata > Natricidae > Rhabdophis > Rhabdophis nuchalis. Next base: position 57,298,447 of record CM077643.1, on the reverse strand, counting down.
GCTAAAAACCGAATTAAAATCCCAAATTTAAAACTGTCTAATGGTCAATACAGGGGGTTACGCTAGGCCGGCTAGATGGAATAAATGTGTCTTCAGACACTTGCGGAAGAGGCGGAGGTCAGAGATGGTGCGGAGTTCAGGGGGTAGGTCGTTCCAGAGGGCTGGCCCAGCCACAGAGAAGGCTCTTCCCCTGGGTGCCGCCAGTCGGCATTGTCCAGCTGAAGCCTCCTGGGACCAAAAACAGGCCACAGTGGGGTGTTGCACTCTCCCCTGCACATGCGTTTGTGAGCCCCTGCCACCACATATGCACATGTGACGATTTTCAGAGACTTGAAAATCAGGTGGCTGGTGGGAGGCACGCGCACATGCACAGTGGAGCTGAACATGCGTGGCTGCAGAAAGGGCACCACGTGTGCCATAGGTTCGCCATCACAGTTCTAGTGAATTTTGATGTTTGGGGAGGAAATATGCCTTAAGGGGGGGAAACCTCTCTTCCTTCTATCTTGTCTGTCAGAGAAGAATTATCCCCATTAGCATAAGTTAACTCCTAGTTTGTGGCTGTTACAAGGCTAGTTCCTGAGAAACCTGCTCTCTGAAGAAGCTATTTACTCAGCCGATAGATTATTATTTATGTGGTTCACATGCAGCTATTAAATCCAGAGCTTCCATTAAATGAAGAGAGCCAAGAGAGTTATCAAACATTGAACTCTACTTTTAATGCAGTCAATAAGCAGAAGTTAACAATAGAGGTGCTTAACACTGATATACTAGAAATAAAGTTAAATCTCAATTAAAAGGGGAAAAAAGCTTCAATTCGAATTGAATTTCATGAAAACAGACTTTACAAAAATTCAAAAAAATGCATTCTGACACTAAGGTGAGCTTTTACAGATTCAAGATCACTTATGGAGGAAGAATCTCAGAGTTTTTTATCTTCATTATATTGCTGACGAGAAGCTTCTTGTAGACATTGCAGAGAACCATCTCAGTGAATCAATTCCAACTCTTTTGGAATTAATGCAATATGCTAGGTTTCATCAAGATTTCAACATTATCATAAGTCCAATTGTAATAAAGTTATTTAGGAGGATCTTAATATCCTGCACCTCTCTAGAATATCAAAACCGCTGGAATATACAAGTAAAAGCCTTATGATCTTCCCTGATTTGCCTTCCAAAATAGTTAGCAAATATAAAAAATTTAATAAAATTTGTGAGACAGCAAAACAATATTATCCTATGGGGTTTTTTTGCTTGCCTTTGTTGGAAACCAATCTTAATGTCAAATATTTAAAGATAAGGGTTGAAATGTATTCTGACGCCAAAATGTAATAATAGACCTTCCAGTAATTATGTGTTTCAAACTCCCCTTCCCCCCCAATGTATTTTAAAGAACATAATCAGCTCAACAGCAAAGAGAGGTTAAGTATGTCTTTATTTTTTTATTTTTTTTATTAAATTTATACCCCGCCCTTCTCCTTGTTAGGACCCAGGGCGGCGCACAGGCATCATTTAAAACCACAAAATACAATAAATATCAATTAAAATATATTAAATTAATTTAAACCCGTGCTAAAACCCATGTTAAAAACCTTACCAAATTATAATTTATTTTTAAAAAGTCAGAAACGGGGGCTATCCTAGGCCGGCTTGTTGAAATAAATACGTCTTAAGACGTTGGCGGAAGAGGCGGAGGTCCGAGATAGTGCGAAGGTCGGGGGGTAGGTCGTTCCAGAGGGCCGGGGCCGCCACAGAGAAGGTCCTTCCCCTGGGTGTCGCCAACCGGCATTGCCCCGCCGACGGCACCCGGAGAAGGCCCTCTCTGTGGGAGCGGAGCGGACGAAGGGATGTATGGGGCAGGAGGCGGTCTCGTATGTAGCCAGGCCCCGAGCCATGGAGCGATTTAAAGATGGTCGTCAACACCTTGAAGCGCACTCGAAAGGCCATAGGCAGCCAGTGCAGCTCGCGCAGGAGAGGTGTTACGTGGGTTTGCCTTGAGGCACCCATAATCACCCGCGCGGCCGCATTCTGTACTAACTGTAGCCTTCGAGTGCACCTCAAGGGGAGCCCCATGTAGAGAGCGTTACAGTCTCCAGTTATTGAAGTTTTGAAGGGTTATTTTTTTCCCCCTTTTTAGGAATTAAAATTGTATTTGTGATTGTTGGAAGCCTTACTTTCCTTAAACCATTGCCCCAAATGTCTGCTTCTAGACCTATATGCAAAAAAAGATGGCAGCAGCTATAAAATAGATCCAATCATGAAATAGTTAGTAACTCTGTTTTCTCTATTTTTCAGTTTATTCTTTCAAAAAAATGTGATATGGGTAGTCCTCTTTTATTAACATTTTATTAGATTATAGAGTAAAATACAAAGATAAAATACAAAAGCATGAAAACAAATAATAGGACCCTGTGGGGATGAAAGGAGAAAGAAAAGTGAGGGAGAAAAGACAAAAGCGTTGACGTCCTACTCCCTCTGTTGTTGTAGAATAAAGCATTAACATCAAACCTCAACTTTTTTATTTTTCCATTACAACCTAAGCTAGCCATGTCTATAACAACAAATCAATCTAATCAGTAAAATGCAAAATCAAAGTTTCATTTCTTTCCTTCCCCCCCCCCCCCCCAAACAAAATCAAGAAGCGGTCTCCGTGTAGTCTTCAACTTACAACCATTCAAAGTTACAACAGCACTGAAAAAAGTGACATAACAGTTTTTCACATGACCATTGCAGCATCCCATGGTCACGTGATCAAAATTCAGCCGCTTGGCAACTGATTCATATTTGTGACAGTTGCATTGTTCCAGGGGTCATGTGATCACTTTTGCAATCTGACAAGCAAAGTCAACGGGGAAGCTAAAATCGCTTAACAATCTTAACTACAGTGATTCTTCTCCCACCTAACTGTGAAAAGAAAGGTCATAAAATGGGGCAAAACTCATTTAACAAATATCTCACTTAACAACAGAAATTTTGGATTCAGTTGTGGTTGTAAGTTGAGGACTACCCATATCAGCCAGCCAGATATACAGCTATTTATGCTATGTCTGCATTTAGCATATGCCTTACTTTTGCAAAGAGAGTGAGTAGCTAATCCTATTTAAGATGCTAATTTTTACTACACTTTGAGCCTTGAAGGTCGAGGCATTACACACACTTGTTTTTCTGTACAAAGTAGTAACTCAAGCCTGTTTCTTTTTTTTTATTTCCTAATAGAACCAAATCCATTTTCAATGCCTCTTCTTTGTATTTTCCTAGTAGTGGTATTTCCCACACTGGTTCTGTTCTTGGCTGTCATCATCTGGTGGAATTTGATTGAAATTATTTTGTTTTAATTTTGAGCACTGAAAATAACATTTAATTTCTTCCACATAGTCTGCATAGTCATTATTTGTATTAAAGTTTTTTCATTTTATTTTTTCTAATGCCCTTTGAATGCTCCTCAAAAAGGAGCTGGTCTTTCAACTATCTTTTTTAAAATGTAACATTTTTATTTATTACAACATTATATAAAATAGCATTATTACAGCTTTATATTCAGCATATGATTTGATAATAGATAATTGTGTCCTTGCCTTGCACTCCAAAATCTATTTCCATTAATGTTATGACTATCACAAATCTTTGATTTCCAATCTAGAAATAATACTGGATTATAATCGAATTTCTATTCTCTAATTCCATTCTAGTCAGACAAATTGAAAGATCCAGTTTATTGATATCCCTTGTTTTCCTTCAATTTAAGATAACCTTGTGTAACACTATGTATATTTTTCTGATACCTTTCCCTTTGTTTTCCTAGCTGTCCTCAATTATAATAAAAAAATTAATACAAAATTCAATTGAATAAAAATTCTGAATCTACAAATATGCACAATATGGTTTTAAATTGATGAAAGTAAGTTGTGTTTGTGCCTTTTATCCAACTAAGCATATTGGTGAATACATTGCACCATTTATGATAATGAATTTGTTTTCTCAGGTTTATTTATGAGACAGAACATCACAATGGCATAGCAGAATTACTGGAAATATTGGGAAGGTAAACTGCTTAATAGTTATGCTTCATAATCAATACTGCTGCTTTAACTTAAAACTTTCTGGGTTTTATAAAGTGGATCATGGACTGAACAAAGCAATAAATATCTTGCATAGCTTCTGTCAGTTATAACCGAAAAAGTCTTTCACTAGAATTGGAGTAGCAAAATGGGGTAGTGCTTTACTATTACAGAAATCTGGGAAATAATTCCTAAATTATTGTTTATTTGTATTTGTAAGCTATTTGAGAAGTCTTATCAAAAACATTTGAATGAAAGCACACCTTAAAGCTAATGGAAGAATATGTTTTTCTTTTTAAAAAAATGAAATTGAAATGCAGCATTGCAATAGATTTTCTAATATTAAAACACTTTTTCTTCTTCAGTATAATCAATGGATTTGCCTTACCACTAAAAGAAGAGCACAAAATTTTCCTTCTCAAGGTATTACTACCTTTGCACAAAGTAAAATCACTCAGTGTCTATCATCCACAGGTAAATAGTTTGATGTGTACTTATTGTTTTCATATTATTGATAAATTACATAACTGCACATTTTAAGTAGGAAACTATGAGGTAAAGAAAATGATTTTTAATCCTGAAAACGTATGTTTTCTTACAGGGTTGTTTCTTTTTACTTAATGATTAAATTGCTTTGTTTAAGTTGAAGATTTTTTAATTGCAAGCATTTTAAGCTTTCTCAAGAAAACTGCTAAAATAGATGAATATGTACTTCTTGGATAAGTAGTAAAATGCCTCTTTGTGAGTATTTATTTGGTTATTTTCTCTGTCCTTAGTCCTTAAAAATAAATTAGAAGAGCGGTGCAGTGGTCTAGAAGTGAAGATACTTGCCTCCCATTTGGAATGTTAAGAGTTCAATCTTAGGCAACGACAGATGTTTCTCAATTAGGGCCCAAAGAGAAAATATCTGCTGCGAACTCCAATTAGATGTCAGGAAGAGCATCTGGCCAGTAAATAGTCAACTCCATTCAGTCACCCTGACTCCAAGCCGATAAAAGGGATTACAGGGACATAAAAAGGAAAAAAATCTGCAATAATTGGGATGGCATTTTCCTAACAAGAAGCAAAGTGATGTGCATTTTTCTACAGTTCCACGTTCTAATGATTACCTGTAGAATATAATTGATATAACCTTCAGTAGTGTTTCATACAGCTTCATTTATTTGAATAATGTAGGTTACTACTGCTTCATTGGGGAGCACACTTCACTTGAAGTGATAGAAGTTCATTATGTGATTATAAAGAAATATGCTTCATCTAGTGGAGTACAAAAATCAAAATCTTTGCATGTTAGTAGCTACAGCTTGGTAGGAGTAGAATGTGGAGTCTAGTGTAGAAATTAATGCAGGTAAGATTAATGCTCCAAATTGATCCATTACTACTAAGAACATAATTAACAGTACTAATTAATGAACAATACTATATTTATTTATATAACAGTAGAGAAAGAAATTGAAATAAATGCCTAGTATTTGTTTAAAATAATTTTATTCTCTACCTGTGGATTATGTGAGTTCAGACCGTCATGGAAAATAGCATCTCCTCTGCCATATATATTATTTCCACTTTAGCATCATTAGATTTGCTCTACCTGTGTTCTAAGAATTTTGTATGATCTGCTGTTTTGTATGAATGAGCATTGAAATATAATATCTCATAATCTGATGAAATAGATAAGCATAATAATGGAAGACTCAGAAAGGTACTTTGTATGTGAAAACTAAATTTCTCAATTCAAGCTTTAATTGTCACAGTTAGTGCAACATTGAAATGTCTAGAACAGTGATGGCGAACCTTTTTCTTATGGAGTGCTACAAATGTGCGCTATCGTATGCGCACATGTGCCCACACTAATTCAATCCTCACCAACTCACCTGTGCATGTGTGCCCTCTCCTGTGCATGCATGCACGACCTCTCTAGGCTCTGGAGGCTTTCCTGTAACCTGGGGAAGGGTGAAAACGCCCTCCCAGATGCCCTCTGGAAGCCAGAAATGGATTGTTTCCAAACTTCTGGTTGGCTTGTTGGGCCGTTTTTCACCCTTCCCAGCGTCTGGAGGATTTCCTAAATCCTGGGGAGGGCGAAAAACAGCCCCAACCAGCCAATCGAAAGTTTGGAAATGAACTTTCCATTGGCCCATTGGGCCTGTTTTTCACCCTCCCTAGCCTCCAGAAGCTTTCCTAAAGCCTAGGGAGGGCAAAAATGGCCTCCCCGGCCCTTTGGAAGGCCGACAAACAGCTGGCTGCCCCCCAGAGCTGATGGCTGGCATGCCAGCAAATATGGCGCCATGTGCCACAGATTCACCATGACGGGTCTAGAACCTGGAATATTAAATGAGTTCTATTGTTGTGGTCTGAAGTATACAAAATACTTCATCATATTCAGCCAACTATTTATATATGGGGGTGCATATACTGTATATTACATTCAGGATTAATCTGAATTTTGAGTACTAAATTACACTCACAATCCCAGAAAAAGAGGGTGCCATTGTAAATACATGTAGTGGCATCACTACATGAGCAGAAGAAAGTTTCTTACTTGACTCATTATCTGGGGCCACAAAAATGTTACTTTGGGAAAATCTATGCAGTTATGGTACATGTTATTTGTACATGGCATTGCTTTTTGGATACTAAGTCGTCTTTTATTTTTTATTTTTCCCAAGCATTTTTAAGAACAATTAATTGTTTGTGGTTTTAGATTTTTCTCCACTGCTGATTTTACTTCTATTTTTTAGATATTTCTTTATTGTTATTTTTTTCAAACATTCACTAAAAATTTCTCTGAAATTCAGATGATGTTTTTTTCTTTTGTGGTCTTCAGTTTGAAATTCTGTTTTCTTTATTCACCCTAGATAAACATTCAATATTAATATGTTAGATTTTTATTGAACCCCAGCTTAATAACATTATTATCTTCTCTCAATTTAGCTGGCTTACTGCGTAGTTCAGTTTTTAGAAAAGGACAGCACACTTACTGAGCCAGTAAGTCTAGTTTTTCTTCTTCCTTATATTATCTAATTATTTAAACAGCATATTTTAAAAATTGTGATCTTATTACTTTGGCATCTGCAACAGCTAGTTTGCACAGTGCACTAGTCATATCATATGTTCACAATGGTACAGCTTGAACAATTTAAACAGAAAGACAATGTGCCTTTAAAAATTATTTAAAATTGAACAATTTGTGGACTGTTAACAGTTAGAGTTTACAGAATAATATCTGTCTATATAGTTCTGGTTTTAATCTACTATAAAAGTGGTCACATTAATTAACAAACATAGACACACATATTTCATTTTAAAATTTCTTTTTCTGAATTGCATTGTTTCAGAAAAAAATGGAAATAATAAAAGACGCCAGAATAATAAAAGAAATGTTATTGTCCAGTAATTCATTCCCACATGTACTTTACCTTTATATCATGAACATATTAAATATAAATGTTTTAATCTCTTATTAAGCATTGAAGCTCTAAATGGCAACATAACCTAAATCAGCAATAATCCTTTATTCTTTGGTTTTGTTGTTTATTTTTCTACATGGAAGCTATATTATTATTATGGATTTTTACTTCACTGTTGAGCCAGTTTTATCTAATGGTTAAGGCACTAGACTAGAAATCACAAGACCATGCGTTTTAGTCCTGCCTTAAGCATGAAAGCTGGCTGGATGACCTTGGGACAGTAATTCTCACTCACAGTTTTGTTGTGGAAAAAATAGGAGGAGGACGGAATATTATATATGTTCGCCACCTTAAATTATTTGTAAACATAATAAAGGCAGAATACAAATAAATATACATAGAAATAAGTTATGTTTATACAGGCAATAAGCCATTGAGTATTTAATTATTAGCTATTATTAATTAATTACTGGTTTTAAATACTGTACTATTTAGTGATTTAAAAAAGAATTAATAATATACATTTTAATCTCCAGAAGCCCCAATCACTATGCTATTTTCCTCTTAACAGACTTGGGTTTATAAATAAGTTCTAAATAAGAAAATAATAATTTCTCACTTGAATAAACAGTACTCTTTCTTTGAGATCACACTTTGTGAAAATTTCAAAACTTTGTTTAGTCACGTTTGCTGAAGTCGATATTTCAAGCTACCTTGGTCAAAAGATCAAAAGTTTCCTTGTAATGAGTCCATCTTGATGGAGATAGGAGCGGTATATAAATTGAATAATAAATAAATAAATAAAAAATAATGCCTATTCACTGGTTATAAGAATATGTATTATATATGCCATTAATGATACAATATAATACAATAGCTGAGTTGGAAGGGACCTTGGGGGTCTTCTAGTCTAACCCCCTGCATAAGGAGGAAGCCCTATACGGTTTAAGACAAATGGCTATCCAAAATCTTCTTAAAGACTTGCAGTGTTGGGGAATTCACAACTTCTGGAGGCAATATATATGAGTAATATTTGAAGCAAGCAAATAGATATTTACATATTTTATTTTCAGGTGGTGATGGCGCTACTCAAATACTGGCCAAAGACTCATAGTCCAAAAGAAGTTATGTTTTTAAATGAATTAGAAGAAATTTTAGATGTTATTGAACCAACTGAATTTGTGAAGGTTATGGAACCTCTTTTCAGGCAGCTAGCAAAGTGCGTCTCGAGTCCACACTTTCAGGTTGGTCATTTTAATATAGTTAATTCTGTGGGTTTTTTGAAAAAAAATTAACATGGCATGCCAATAGTTAGTTATTAGTCACTTCGAATTACAGACATTCTTTAATAACCACTTGTTCAGTGACTATTTGAACTTGCAACAGTGCTGGATGAGTGGTTGTTACAACTGGTCCTTGTTGTTCTGGGTGGTGTAGCAGGCCTGCAGTCACATGATTATGATCTGTGTGCTCAGCAACCAGCTCAGATTTCTGACCAGAACAGCATCTTGCAGGCAAAGGCTCATGATTTGTAATATTTCTGGCTGGCTTCTCACAAGTAAAGACAATGGGGAAACTGGCAGGAAGTCTGAGTTCATGATAACTTAAGGCTTTGCTTAAAGCAGGTAACTGGAGATTGCTAGAACAGCTGTCACTAAGTGGCATGGTCACATGAAAATGTGCTTTATGACTACAACACTTAGTGACAGAAATACTGATCCCAATTATCGTTGTTAACTGAGGACTACTTGTATGCTTTATAAATATATTGCAATACAGCATGCTGCAGCTTTTCCAAGGCAAACTCATGGCAGAAAATATATTAGATAGGATGCTGTAAGTTGTGAAGATCTTTTCTGTGACATTAGCAAAGGGATATTGTCAGAATGTAGTTCTGACTTTTCTATGAGCATTAGATAGTTGAATAGTAGCAGTTTTAGCAGCTACCAATCACATACCACCATCTTATACAATAGACGTTGCATGCAGAGAACAGATGAACTACTAGAAATAGTTCAAATAAGATCAAACCACAATTGCATTATCAAAAACAGAATATAGTAGACGTTCTGTGGTTTGTATAAGTTGCTAAATGGCTAACTATCTCATGTACCTTAGGTGGCAGAACGAGCACTATACTACTGGAATAATGAATATATTATGAGCTTAATCAGTGACAATGCAGCTAAGATTTTACCTATCATGTTTCCATCCTTGTATCGAAATTCAAAGACTCACTGGAACAAGTAAGAATCTTTCGGTTTATATTTGATACATAAAATCTAACAGCTCAGTTGGAAGACTTTTTATAAATTATGGTAGTGTTTGCGTAGTGCCCTTGAATTTCCCATGAATATAAAGAACATGAGACTATTCCTTCAGTGCAATCAGTGAAACTATATGTTACATCTTATAAGGGACTGAGCACATGTGCAGAACCTTCCATGTGAAATTCGTTCTGAATTTTCAGCTCACCTTCGAGAACTGACAAATTAAAACAGACAGAATAACAGCCCCTGCCCACGTTTGACATTGGGCAACCCCCTGCCCACGTTTGACATTGGCACAACATACAAAAGTATCAGATTAACATGAGAGCATTTCTACACCACTATCTGCCAAATGCTCAATATACATGGGTAATACAAATGTGTGTTTGTACATCCTGCCCCCCCAAATCTACTATTTTAAAAATGTTATTATATTTATTAATTTTATTTATAAAGTTTATAGGCCATTCCATCAATCAGCTCTGGAGTACAAATCCCTCAAATCCATAATTTGTCTTGCAGTATAACGAAAGGTTATTTTTGGTGGATAATAGATTATGTGGATAAGAATGTGGGTAGAACTTTCAGCCATAAAATAATGTTTTATGTAGAAGAGAGAAAATTTTAAAAAAATTATCCTATAAGCTTCAAATAAATTAAAAATTACCTATAGGGTAACCAAGGATACTGAATAAATCTACCATTAAAAATACAAAGTAAGTAAGCAGTATAATTATTATAGGTTTGCTTTTGGGTCTATGTGAGATTATTTGAACAAAATAATTTAATTTCTTTTAAATGGTTGTAGTCTGACTTTTATATTTGCAATATTAGTTACTAAATTGCTATATTAGTTTGATAAATGAGTTGATGAAGCAACCTAATTATTTTCCCCCATATATGTTTGTAATGGAATATAGACTTTTAGATTGTATAGTTGTGTTCATTGGGAAGTTTTATCTTGAAATATTTGTAATATGTATTTCAGTTAGGTATGTTTACATTGTCAGTATAACCATGTTACATTACAGCTATTTGTTTGGGGTGAATATATCTTTTCTCCAAAAGTTGCTGTGTGGAATTTTGCTTTATGCAAAATTATGCCAGACTTCAATTGTTAAACTTATCTGCATATTAATATGGGGTAAAAATAGGAGTTTGCTTTACTAATAAAAAAGTATAGTTTGTTTTGTTCTCTGTGATCCACACCAATAGATTCTGTGTCTGCTCAAATCACCATTTGAACTTCCCAGAGTTTGAACTTCTTGTGGTAGCTTCATCTTCCTGTCCAAATCCATAGAGTGATCATACTTCACATTAATCTTTTCAATTCTTTTTGTTAGACATAAGACAAATATGTATCATGCAGTGTTTTTTTCATACAGTAGATATAAAAAAATCTAAAGACCCCTGTTAAAATGTTTTTTGAAATGTAAAAAAATGAGACCAAGATAAATCACCTCCATTTTTTTTCTACATTTAATATAACATGTAAGCTGTGCAATTTAATTGAAAAACAAACTGAAATCTTTTAGAGAGGAAAATAATAATAAAAACATACGACAATAATTATGGCCAACCTTGATCTCATCAAATCATACCACATTTTTCCACATGCTTTTGTCAGGCTTGATACAGGTTTTTCCAAAATGTAGCCAGGCTTGGATGTTTTTCTTTGTAAGGCGATGTTTCCGTCTTGCCACCCTACCCCACAGCCCAGACATACGAAGAATATGGGAGATTGTTGTCACATATAGTATACAACCAGTACTTGCCAGAAATTCCTATAGCTACTTTAATGTTGTAGTAGGCCTTTTGGCAGTCTCTCAGATCACTCTCTGACCAGTTTTCTTCTTTTTTCATTAATTATGGAGGGACACCCAGTTCTTGGTAATATCACTGTTGCATATTTTCTCCACTTGTTCATGTCTGTTTTTACTGTGTCCCATGGCATATCCAATACCCTGGAAAAAAAATTGTACCCTTCTGACTAACACCTTCCCTCTGATGCTTTGTAAAGTCTTTGCAGACTCTGGCTTTTGTACATCGTCTGTGTTATACTAAAGATGTTTTGATCCTCATACTCGATATATTCCTCATACAAGAGCCAGTTTAGTAGTTAGTTAAAGGCATTGAATTAAAGTTCACTAGCAGACTACAAGTTCTAGTCCGGCCTTACACACAATAGCCAACTGAATGTCTTTGGACCAGTCATTTCCTTTCAGCCCTAGAAAGATGGCATACTATTTTCAAAAAGATTTGCCAGGAAAACGTCATGGACTTGTCTATTTATATGGGAGTAGTCAAGTCTGGCTGAAAGAAAGACATCCAGAAAAAGGTCCCTCATCTGCTGTTCCTTTTATTAAAAATGAAAAATGCCAGTTTGATTTTTGTTTCATTAATAATTTTTCTAATGGTGATTGCTGAATACTACTTCTGTGAATATGGTAGTTCTTTGTTTTCTGCTATGTTAGCCAAATTCTTATGAAATTGTTCATATTATTTTTCTTTTTCCTTGCTATTTACACTTGGAATTTATCTCGAATTTACCCTAGAAAACATTTTATTATCCAGATGAATAAGTGAGCTCTGTCTCACATGTTCAGACCCATCTCTCTTCAACTTTTATAGCAAGCTACTTCTTGAGTCAGAATTTTCTTACAAAGTCAATCTCAAAATTCCATTTGATTTAGATAATTATTTGACCATCCTTCTTTCCATTCTCAGTCATTATTTTAGATCATCACTCCACATCCTGAACGTCCTTCAAGGATTTGTTTCTAACTTTTAAGAGGTTTCAGCAAGCTTCATGACATTCTTTTGTTATTGGGAAGCAGACAAAAGATTACTCTTGCCTCTTTAGATTAGTCATACTTATCATCATGATGACATAATGAGGCATATTGGGCATAAGAATCTTTGCTCTGAAAGGGAGGTAGAATTTGAAAAAGCAGTTTTTTCCATCTATAAATCTCTGAACCACTTCCCATATTCAGGGATGCAGCTTACTATTCCCCCACTGGTGTGAATTTCAGAGACCATGATGAAGAAGAACTAGTTACTGACCTGAATTGTGGTTCTTCAAGTGGTCTTCTGTGAATTCACACAGCCTACTATCCATCCCTGTTAGGTGCTGTGCATCACTGGTTCTGAGGATATCTCCACAGCAACTAACAGAATCAGCAGAAACCATTCCCAGTGCATATGTAGTGGGCAAGATGGCAGTTTCCTGCCAAACATTCTAACTCTGGGATATGTTCAACTGCACAGATGCAGAACACATTGGTGTGTATTCACAGAATTCGTAAGTATTATATTCCTCATTGAATCTTTAGTTTCTGTGTGCCACTTTCAGCTAATGGAAACATCCATTTGCTTTGGAGGCTTTTTGTGAATATATGCACTGCAAAGCCTGAATCTGTTTTGCATCTTTCTTTCTTTTTTACTTTATAGGACAATACATGGCTTGATTTACAATGCTCTGAAACTCTTCATGGAAATGAACCAAAAATTGTTTGATGACTGCACTCAGCAATTTAAAGCAGAAAAACTTAAGTGAGTTTCTTCTTAACGTGTTCTCACCTTTATTTATCGTTTTTAAGACCTGTGAAAACCTCCTGCTGTGATTGTTATAAATTTTGTATTGCACTTGTGTAGATACATTGTGTTTCCTTGAAAATAAGACAGGGTCTTATTTTCTTTCAACCCCCAAAATAAGCACTTGGCCTTATTTTTGGGGAGGTCTTACTATTTTTGAGGTGCAGGAGGCGGTGAGCATGGACACTTCATGGCTGCTGCTGTATTGCAATATTTTCAGGGAAGGTTTATTTTTGGGTGAGGGCTTATTTTAACACATGCGCTCAAAAGCCCAATTGGTCTTATTATCCAGGGAAGTCTTATTTTGGGGGAAACAGGGTAGGTAGTCCTCAATGTACAACCACAATTGAACACCAAATTTCTGTTGCTGAGACAGTTGTTAAGTGAGTTTTGCCTCATTTTATGACCTAATTTGCCACAATTGTTAAATGAATCACTGCTGTTGTTAAGCTAGTAAATGAATCTGGCTTCTCCTTTAACTTTGCTTGTAAGAAGTTTACAAAAGTGATCACATGACCCTGAGACTCTGCAACCATCATAAATATGAGTTATTTGACAAGCATCTGAATTTTGATCATATGACCATGGGGATGCTTCAAAGTTCATAAGTGTGAAAAACGATCATGTCACTTTTTCAATGCCGTTGTAACTTTGAACGGTCATTAAATGAACTGCTGTAAGTCAAGGACTATCTGTACACACTATTTACGGTACTCAATGGTAAGTGAAACTTTGAGCATATTCAGAAAGGATCAGAATGGCATTGTAAACATTTAATTGCTTAAAATATTTATACTTAAATATTATTATTGCTTGAAAGATATATAGCCAATGCCTTCATTCTGATACTATGATTAACAATTTTTGTTCAAAAGTAAAGAGGAATTTAAAAATAGTAAACTTGTCAAAGAATGTCTTTTACAAATTCAATTTAATATGAATTGTTATATTTTATTCATTTTGCCTGCCCACACATGCTTCATACTTTAAGTTATGAAAATGTGGGCAGGGGAGAGAAAGTAACAAATCAGCAATTGTATAGCTGATTATGAGAATGGTCTTATAAGAATGGTCTCCCCCCCCCCCCCCCCCATGTGTGTATGCATGTGTGTTTAAATCTCTGCTTCCTGCCGGTTTTTCCCCTGGGATTATTGTTTATCCATAATTCTAATATCTATTGTTCCCTCACTATAAAGGAGTTTGTTCTATTTATAATGTATGCAACATTTAAAAAACAAAACATGTAAAAAGTTCCTGTATTTCCTATCATTTTAGTGTTAATTTAATTCCTTTATGTTCATTAAGCACTGTGTAGTATGTGTGAATGTTCCTTTTCTCCCCTAGGGAAAAGCTAAAAATGAAGGAACGGGATGAAGCTTGGGTCAAAATAGAAAATCTAGCTAAATCAAATCCTCAGGTAAGGCACTCTGAGAATGAATATTTTAATTTAGATCTCACTGGAAGAATAAAGGTTGCCAAAGTAACATTTACTGCCCCATACATCCCTTCAACCGATTCGCTCGCACAGAGAGGGACTTCTCCGGGTGCTGTCCACTAGGCAATGCCAGCGGGCGACTCCCAGGGGAAGGGCCTTCTCTGTTGCAGGCCCTATCCTATGGAACGACCTACCCCCCGACCTCAGAACAACTCCGGACCTCCGCTCCTTCCGCCGAAAGCTCAAAACATATTTCTTCCAACAGGCCGGCCTGGCCTAATCTATTTCTCACACCTCCGGTCTGTACATTTAAATTTTTAATTGGGGGTTTAGGGTTTTAGGTTTTTTAGGTTTTAGTGCAGGGTCATTGTAATTTAATTTAATTTTAGATATTTATATTGTTGTATGTTTTATGTTTTATATTCCCTGTGCACCGCCCCGAGTCCCTTCAGGGAGAGGGAGCGGTATACAAATAAACATTCCATTCCATTCCATTTATTTACTCTTTTTTCGTAGGAATGTAACTTTATATTTATATCCTTTAATGACTTCCATAGGAACCATATGATAGCCTAGCATTCCTCTCCCCCCCCCCCCAAAAAATCCATAAAAATATAGATTTCGCCGTTTTTGCTCTGCAGTATCTGGAATTCAGAATATCATTTGATCCTAGCTGCACATAGCATAAATCTATACACATGGCAATTCTTAGTTATTTTCCATTATTTCTTTATTGCCCTAATTAGTAATGACCAACAAGATCATTTTCCATTATGAAATAACTTTTAAAAGCCATCAAAGTTAATGGCTATGACAATATCTCTAATAATGAAATTCCATAAATAAAATGCTCTTTGAATTTCTTCCTTTTAATCTCCCTGAAGCTTTGTCAAATCTCTTGCTTTAAAAAAAAATCAAGTTACATTTTATTTCTGATTTGTTCATCCAAATGTGGATTGATGTTAACATTTCTGGCAATGAAGTGCCTGAATTGTTGTAGCTTCTAACAATTTTAAGGATCTAAGATTTGCTATTAAAAAAATCTGACATAACTTTTTGTATTTGGTTAGTACTCAGTATATAGTGACACCTCTCTAGTGAGCAGTCCTGTTGAAATGGAAACAGATGGGCCTTTAATTGAAGACTTGCAGGTGCTGAAAAAGGGAGTGAAGGAAGAAGCTTGTCTGGTAAGCATATACAGGTAGTCCTCCAGTTAAGATAGCATTTATAGCTGGAATTTCTGTAGCTAAGCAATACACTTGTAAAGTGTGACAACACCTGACCACTTCACTTAGCTATGGCAATCCCCCTATCATTGCCATAATTAAAGGAGGGTTATGGGTCATTCATTAAATACTTCCTTGCAGCTTTCTACTGCCTTCCAAGAACCAAAGTCAGTGGAAAAGCCAGCAGGAAGTTGCAAGTCCGAGGTAGTTTGCAAGAAGGCTAGCAAGCAAGTAAGTGGCTGCTGCTGGGTGAGCAAGTGGTGGGGGAGGTGTGGTGCGAGCACAGCAGGGTCTTGAATGGCTATTGCCAGGTGGGAGAAGATGCAAAGTGAAAGGAGCACTGGGCATGGGGTGGCTGCTGCCGGATGTGTGCAGGTGGTGGAGGGAGGTGAGGCACTCATGCTGGGCTTGCGGTGGCTGTTGCTGGATGTGCGAGCATAGCAAGGAGGTGCAGCATGAGCTCAGCAACACTCAAGATGCTGCTATCAGACAGGGGAGGCTTACTGGTGCATGAGGGTGCATGAGTAACTGGGGAGGGTGACCAAGTGACCAGGGAAGTGCAGTGGAAGTGTGGTAAGGCTCAGGAAGAATGCATGAGTGGGGGAGATTTACCCATGCAACTTGCAACCTTTCCTGCCAGTTTTCCTACTGACTGCATGTGGGGAGGACTGCAGGGAAAGTCGCAAATCGTGATCAGGTGACTACTGGATGCTGCAATTGTTATAAGTGTGAACTGGTTGCCATGTGCCCAGATCATGATCAGGTGATTGTAAGGGTGCTTAGATGGCTGGAACCTTTAGGATCAGTCATAATTACTGCGCTTTCAACACCATTGTAACTTTGATCTGTGACTAAATCAGCAGTTGTTAACTGAGGACTACCTGTAGAGAGAGAAAGAGAGAGAGAGAGAAATAGCTTAATTCTTCCAAATTTGATTCAGAACTATTTAATCATGAATGGTACAATTCATCTCTGAAATTGCAAGAAATTGAAATGAGCAGAATAATTTTAGTAATTTTTTAATTATCACTTAATTTGCGTGTTAGCAGAATGGTTTTGATACATGCTAAATTTGGTCCCACATTTGTGTTTGAATTGAATAATTGTATATTTATGCTATAGTTTATAAATTAACATACTACTTCTAATTAGTTTTACCCAAGATCATAAAGAAGAAAAGATGGAAAACAACATCATAATAGCTGAACCTTTCACTCTTTTGCACAAATAAGTACTAAAATAAATGTTTCTAATGGGTATAGTATTAAAGGCTTGCAAACAACAAACAAAAAACAGTCAAGAATTCCAGGCTTGGGACTTTGGTAATATTCATGTTTCTTAAAATTCTTAGAGGCAAAAAAGGTTAAAAAATACACCCATAACTACTGAAACATTACTGTCAAAATGTGAATATGGGGCTATTTAATAAATCATTATTTTAAAGCACGCCAAAACTCTGGTTTGTTTTTCACTTAATGACTGATTGTAAATGTGACATCTGAATATGTGGTTTGATTTTCTCAGGAGCCAGGGGGGTGTCATTAAGTTTTGTACTTTGTCAGCACAAGTACTACCTGTTTTTCACCATTCTTATTGATAGTTCAAAAACAAGAGTTAAGGAGCATGCAGCTGAAAACACATTCTTAAATTATGGTTTTTAATGCTATAAAACTTTATGCCATATTTTTTGGAGTATAAGACATACCCAGGTTTTGAAGAGGCAAATTTTTTTTAAAGTAGGTAGGTAGGTAAAGGGAGAGTGAGAGAAAGAAATACAGTGATCCCTCGTTTTTTGCGGCCTCGTTTTCCGCGGCTTCAGTCCTTCGCGGATTTTTCAATAATAAATAAATAAATAAATAACCACCCTCCCAAGCAGCTGGAGCTTGCAATAGGCGGCGTTGCAAAGAGGGTCGTTCTCCTGACCCTCCAAAACTCTCGGGAAACTCCTCGGCGGGGGAAAAGAAAGAAGAAG
Organism: Rhabdophis nuchalis; assembly: GCA_039707465.1. Lineage (NCBI taxonomy): Eukaryota > Metazoa > Chordata > Lepidosauria > Squamata > Natricidae > Rhabdophis > Rhabdophis nuchalis. The sequence continues at coordinate 57,280,483 of CM077643.1, read as the reverse complement.
AATAAAAAACCACCCCGTCACGGGAGCAGCCCCACTGGCGAGAAAACGACGGGACAGCTGCGAAAAAGCGCAAGAGGGGAGATTTTTGGGGGGGGGGGAAGAGGTATTGACAGCAAGGGTCCATCCCGCCGCTCGCCTTTCTAGCCCTTGCCTAGCCGAGCTCCGGGGTTGCAGCCGCCGCTCGCCATTCCCTCAACCCTGCCACATACACACACACATACACACCGCCCGCTCGCTCCGCCTTACCAGATTTCGGGGGGTATCTGTAGAAGGAATTGGACGGGATATCCACCTCTTCCACTCCGGCGTTCTGCCGGCTGGTGAGCGTTCCCGTGCTTCAGGCGCCGCGGCGGCAGCGGGCATCCGGGGTTACGGAGTGGGGGGGGAGAGAGAGAGATGGGGGGGTGCGTCAGCTTCCCAGTTCGCCCCTTCGCCCGCCGAGCTGGAGTCGGCGATGGGACGACGGGACGCGCGGGGGTCGGTCGGCGGCTCGCTCGCTCCACCCGCCGCGGCGCTGCTCCCTCACTGAGGAGGCTGCCGCATTGACTTGCCTCCTGCTGCTGTCCCCAGGGGGGGGGTGCCTACTGCTGCTCCCCAGCCGAGGAGGGAAGCAGCCATTTCGGCCACCCCTCCCCTCCTCACTCCTTCCCCAAGTCCACCACTTTTCCACAGGAGCACCAAGGCTGAGGCGCGCGGGAGGGGGGAGCATTCCTAGTGGCGAATCCCACTTCGCGATTTTTCATCTTTCGCGGAAGGGTCCGGTCCCTATTACCCGCGAAAAACGAGGGATTACTGTAGAGAGAAATACAGTAGGTAGGTAGGTTGGGAGAGAGAGAGGGTAGGTAGGTAGCTAGGTAGGTAGGTAAGTAGGTAGAGGGATAGAGAGAGAGAAATATATAGAGAGAAATTGCAGTAGGTAGGGAGAGAGAGAGAATACTTAGGTAGATAAAGGGATAGAGAGAGAAATATTTATATATTTAGAGAGAAATACAGTAGGTAGGGAGAGAGAGAGTGTAGATAGATAGGTAGGTAGAGGGATAGAGAGAGAGAAATACAGTAGATAGGGAGGGAGAAAGAGAGAGTGGGTAGGTAGGTAGATGTTTCCAGGTGTATTTACCCAGGTGCACGAGAAGGAAATCGCTGTAGCACCTAAAAGTTTGTTTCTACTGGGACAGCACTTGATCAATGTAATTCACATCAACTACTCTAATTAAACAACTTTCTGAAAGGGGAAAAAAAAGTTTTTGCACTCTGCAAACCTCCCCAAAACGGCCCGTTTTTCGCAATCTGTTTAGAGAGGGCTGTAAAGCACTGTGCAGCAGTATGTAAGTCTAAGTGCTATTGCTATTTAAATATTTATTTATTTACCATTTGGTAAATGGTAAATAAAATTTGTGAGTGCAACTTAATACAAGTTACACTTGTATGTAGCCAACAAACTGAATGCCAGTGCAGAGCATGAGAATAAAGATTACGTACAGGAGAGAAGAAACCAATGTTTGTAATCTTTGTTGCTTGGGCACTTTGGTTCAAATAGTTTCTATTGAGAGGATCTGATAAAGTATCTGCTACCACTTACGTTATCAGACCTTGAATTTGCACTCCCCTGCCCTCTTCATTAATTTAATGTATTTTGTGGCTATCATAAGGGACCAGGAAAAGACCCAGCTGACAGATATAGCAAATGCCTCCATCCTAAACCTGAACTGCTTATACCACATTGTGACCAAATACTACACAATTCTGGCCACAATATATCTCACCGTAGTCCTGCTAGATGTACAGGGGCATCCATTACCCTCAAAGGTTATTATCATCTACATTATACTAGGTACATACTGTACAATTAGTCCTTGCTTAGCAACCGCAGTTGGGGCCAGCAACTTGGGTATAAACTAAATGATAGTCTATAATTGTATCATGATAATAGTGTAAATGTACCCTGAGGACTTACGTTCAAATGGTATAGTTTCCTGGTCAATATATTCACTTCTTCATTGAAGGCTTTAAGAACCCTCAGCTTGCAGACCGTGCCCTCCATATATCTTGATAAGAGATTTTGTAAACTGCCTATTGGACATCACCTCTATCCTTGTGGTTTTGGTCAAGAGGAGGACATTATCCATAATGATAATGATAATCTCATTTAAATGACAATCTCATTTAAAATTACTGGGAGCAGGTGAATTCAAGGGACCCAACCTTGAAAAATTCAACTGTCTTCTTGCACTGATATTTCCAACTGTCAGCAACCAAGTTGTCAAAACTTAGAAAGAAATATTTAAATTACTAATTATAGCTTTGGTTTGGTTTTGCTGTAGCCATTTTATATATAATACTCTTATTAAACAGTCTTTGTATTTTACTGTTGTTTTATTGTATTTTATGACACACTGTATGTTATGACCTGTGGTTACAACAATAAGCTTACTTACTCTATATGATATAGATAGAGCAAATAAACTTTGTACTGAATGGCTTCCTGGAGCATCGGAAACAAACAGAAACAATTTCAGGGGAGTGCCATAGAACGGTATGGCAAAATCTAAAAATGACAAGAGGCCAAGTGTTTTTTTTCTACTGAAATCTGCTTTATTTTATTGCTTCTTCATTCTTGTTTAAAACAAAGCAAGTTTTAATGTTTGATTTTAACTTTTTATGTAAGCTGCCCAGAGTTACCCTATGGTATGGTGGGTTGCCCATAAATGTTATTAATAAATAAATAAAAACCAGGCACTTTTTGGGGAACGAATTCTCTGTTTTCTTTAAACGTTGCTTTTTTGATTTCAGGTACCGATTGAGCAAAAAAGGGAACGTCCTATAGTACGGCGCAAGTCTGAATTGCCTCAGGATATCTATACCATGAAAGCCTTGGAGTCTCATTGCCGAGCTGAGGATCTACTATCACATGATGGGCATTAGACTAGTCAAGTGATATCTTATTTGGAGAAAAACAATTTTTTTCTGGACTCTGTTCCTCAGTAGAGAACTTACCTTTTTTTGTGCCATACTGATCAGTTACACACAAGTCAAAGCTTTTGTTCAACCCCATTCTGTTAGGCAATAATTTCAATACAGTGTAAGCAGCTCAAGATAAGTAGTTCAAACAATGGTGAATTACCTAATTCTGTAATCAGAAGCTTGAGTTGATTAGTATTAAAGACATTTTCTTGGTGCTGTTGGCATAGTACCAACCAGTGGGAAGCATGCATTTTCTCCAGTTATTGTTGAAAGGAGAGGAAATGATCAAGCACTGCTGCTGAGCAACCATTCAGATATTTCAGGCCTCTTCAAACATAATTATTTGTTTGTATATTAAAAGCAGCTCTATATAGAAAAAGGCATGAAACAATAATGTCTATCATGTTTCATATCCGTACGTGTGCTAGTAAATTTAAATTGGTTGCAGTTTCAGGTTTTTGTCCATAATATCCATGTGCATACAATGAAATGCATGTGTGACAATCTACACAGGAGTTCCATGTTTTTTCCTATTTCGATCAGCTTATAACGAGGATAAGATAGAAGTGACCTTGCATGGTTTTTCTTACGTAAGTCCACTGAAATAATGAAGGTTGCACAAGACCAGTGCCAGATGAACGGAGCCTATTTTCTTTCTCTCTTTCCTCTCTCCATCTCTGCCTGCCATTACATGGCAATGGTCACATTTCTCAATTCATATATAACTATTGAGCATTTTATAAATCTGGGGAGAAAAATACCTGAAGGGGAAAAAAAATTGCATTACTGCCTTGATATATTCTGGCAGTTTGGAAAGTTATTAATTCTTTATTACAGAATGGTAATTTTCATGACAATCTTAATCACGTCTAATTTCTAGAGAAATGGTTAAATCCAAATTTGGTTCCAGATAGAAGACACTGTTGGTTGAGTACTTTGTATGGATTGAAGCCATATTTTCTGGTCCGTTAGCATGAAGTACAAAATTGGTGAAGAAGTTGTGCTCCTAAAAATAAAAATATGTCTGCCTTGGCTAAAAGTAAATAGCATTTTTAAAGTAATTGCATATATTTTTTGGTTTCAGAATTACTATTTATCAAAATGGCTTTCCTGTTTTTATCTCTCTTTTTTTAAGTTTTTAGTATATGGAATATGTTACCTGCTAAGAATTGCTACAGCCATCAGGACATAGATTATTTTGGATACATTTCTCTGGAGGTTATTGTTTGGAGAGATGTATCTTAGAAAATTTAGCAAAGACAAATTCCCTCAAATGGCATTCCAGCATTTTCAGATACCTATTTTAAAAGCTGAGAAGTTAGCTATAGTAATTCTGCTGTCAGTATATACTTTGATGAAATAAATGTCTAGAACATGCACACCTCAAGAAAAAAAGGAAATCAATCTGCATTACTGTTGATCTTCAAATGCTGCTATGTATTCCAAAACATTGCTTGCATGTTGAGTTTTCTTTTATCTCTTATAGATGGGAAAGCACAAATAAATTTTCAAAAAAATGTATTGTGCTTTGTCTTTAATATTTGATTGCTCTAAGGGTAGCCAGTATTTTAGACTTTAGTAACTCAAGAGCAGTTTCAGATCAATTTGATTTAGAATTAGTTACTTTTTTCCCTTATCTCTACCACTAACAAAATTTGCAATTTCTTTAAAATAGTTATTTTAACTAATATATCTTGATCCATAATAAATACAAAGCAGGCATTTGGGGACCAGGGCCCTGATTGGTTTCAAATATGAAAAGTCCAAAAGTATATTGTGAAAATTAAGAATAGATCATATCAGGTGAGAATGATGGGAATTAGTGATAAGAAAAAACTGAATATAAATACCACTCCAAGCTTCAAACAAAATACCTATTTTTTGTGAAAATAATACCTGTTAAACTTGAAAATAAATAATATGCTTTGCCATAATGAAATACAAATAATTAAAAGCATTTTAAATATGTCTTCTCCATTTTGATGAGGGGAAGGGTGCTTTTATAATTGCATAAAGCAATGTCTGTATGTATTTTGATATGCCATTGTTTGAACTTCCCATCTTTAGCTGATAATTTATCGAATATTTTCTTTATAATTTGGCTGTTCAGTAGGTTCATGAAAGAAGGTTTTGAGAAGAAGCAGTCTAATTTTAACCTGGGGATTGGGGGAATTGAGAAAATATTGTATATCAATGTTTGGTTGACTGTGTAACGCTCAGCATATAAGATCTTTCACTGTCTAAATTTTACTTTTGCTCTTTACTGAAGATAAACATTCACCAAAAATTAACTATTCTGGAGCAGGTAGCATTATTGCCATCACAATTTGTTCTAGAAATCTCAGGCTCGTTGACAAACTTGCCTAAGCAATACTAAGATTTAGTAATATTCATTTGTTTGGCTTCCTTCTTATCACCATGTTATGCTCTATACAAGTTATGTATTAAATTATTGTTAAAACAAATACATCCCAAATAAAGTGTACAAATAAAAAACAGTTTTGGTGATTGTTACTCTTCATAAAGTTCAGTGTTACCTATCTTCCCATGTTCTCCAGAACCTTATGCCTGTACATCAGGAATGTCAAAAGAATATTACAAGTGTCTTCTTTTGTGTGGCTTTAGTATGGCTTCATTTTAATATTGTACATACATTGTACTTTGTTTTATTGTAATGAGTAATAAAAATGTAGACTTCATATTTTGTACAGAATGGTCCTATGTACAGAATAAAACATTCCTAGAAACAGCAAAAAAAAAAATAGGTAAGTGGCACAATTTTTCTTTATACCTGTATCTTTATGCTTTAGTGGAATGCTATGTTAATGTACCAACATATTTTTAATATTTTGTAATTTGGATTTTTTTGTTCAGACATTGTTTATGGAAAACCTTCATACACCTGCCATTTAATATGCTCTTTTATCTAGTTTTTAAATTCTACAAATGGTGTATTCTATGGATTAAATAAAGAAGAAATGGAATTTTACCTGCTCATCATAACACTGCTTTTAGCCCTAATATAGAACATTGTAAGGTGAATGTGGATTACATAAGCGTCTAAGAAATACGAGTAAGCATCAAATTTTATAGAATATCCACTCAAATTTCCATATGTTCTTACAGCAGTGGACAAATCTGTACAGGTGGTAACCATAAGAAAATTATTATTATTCTTAGAAAGAAAGAAAATATAAACACGGCAAACCACATTCCTTACTAGCACTGATTATGTTACCTAATTTGGGAAATAAAACATCTACAAGAAAACAAGCAAGTCAAAGAGCATCAAGGACCCCTCATTTCAACCCCGGGCTACAAATACTCTCCTTTATTGGAATATTATTCTAACCCTTTCTTTCCCCATAATAAAGCAAATACACAACTTTCCAGACAACTTTCTATCCAGTTTCTCCTATAGCCCCAGTATTCCCTGGGGAAAAATACTACAATGGTAATCCTGATCCCACTGAATTGATCCTCTGATAATTTTTGAAGTTGAGGAAATTTGTTCCATCCACTAACTGAAAAATTCTGACTGGCATCCTGTCTGATTAATAGTGCTTTCACCATGTAGGCCGTATAAACCATTATCTGAAAAATATGGAATGCATTTTTCTTCAGTTAAACTCAAGATAGCTGACATAAATTTTCCTCTCAGGAGTTCAGGCATATCTGAAGAGCCAAAGTTAAATAGAGAATATTGATTGTTACCTAATGCAATCTTTATTCTTGCCCTTCTCAAATTGTCTGAGGGTTACAGTGTTCGTAGCAGTTCAGTATTTTTATGTAAACATAATGTTTATATACTTTAGTTTAAAATATGATCTGTCTTCCACTTCCCAAAACTAGTTAGAGAATCAAACAAATGAGTCAAAAATATACACAGCACCACTGTATCTTGACATCAAATTGTAAAAAAATAAAAACCTAGTAATAAACCAGTATTCAAATAAATTGACAAATTATTTGTCATATAATATACTTAAGAAACCAAAAATGGCCATCTGTGTTAATGTCTGCAGTCACTTAGAAGATGTATGAAATTTCAGTAATGCAGAGCTTCCATAAAATAGCATGTTTTTTAATTACCATGTTTTGAAGTCTTAAGACTTAGCATATTCCAGAAATTTTAGAAAACCTAATGTGGGTTATGGGGTCATGGATACTATTTTATGAAACTGTTGCACACATCAAAACTTCATTTTTTCTCTGTCTTCATACAAAATAGAGGATATGAAGTATCTTCATAACTGCCTTTATAGTCTGTCTGTCTCCGTTAAGAGGAAATGCATGGTGAGTTATACCCTCCAGCTTTTGAAATGCAGCATCACTTAATTTTTTCATTCCTATCTTCCCCTCCCACCCAAACACAACAGGTTGTCAAGACACTAGATTATCTTTACAGAAGAAAGCTGCAGTAGCTGTGGAATGGAGAGTAAATAAATACTGGTCCTCTTCCTAAGTGAAGTGCCATTATATGTAACCAATGACCTGAATAGCAAGTGAATTCTCAGGACATTTATTGTCATCAATTTGTGCATTTCAGGATAGTAGCCGTTTATATTATTGCATGGACGTACTAGACAAAAGGCTTATACAGTGACATCTTGTGCTCAACTACTTTGAAACTCATCAAATTTGGCACTCAATGCATTTTGGTGTGAAAATTTTGTCCCTGTACTTATTGTTCGTTTGGCACTCAATGTATAAGCTAGAATTTGTCACTGTTGGCTGCCTTGTGACTACATTAATCCTTATAGGAAAAAATCGCTTGGCATTCATCATTTTGGTAATCATCATGCCTCTCAGAACCAATTAATGATAAGTACCACTGTATATATGCTTACTAAACTGATACAAATTGTTACATTACTTTAAAATATTATCTAAACCAGGAGTGTCAAACTGGATTTCTTCGAGGGCCAAATCAGCATTGTTCTCCCTGGGCCGGGGGGGAGGGGCAGGCAGACACCTCCTGTAACACCCTGCCGGCCAAAACAGTTTCATCCAGGCCGAAAACGGTGCCATCCAGGCCGAAAATTGGTCACAGGGGGCCACACTTTGCATTTTGGCTGCCAGAGGCACCGTGGGCCAGTCCTTTGCAATTTCCAGGCTGACCCCGTGGGCCGGATCCAACCCATGGGCCTTGGGTTTGACACCTCATGAACAAGATGGGGCAGTGACCTACAAAAGCAACTATGAATTAGAGTCATGTGAAATAAAAAGTATAAAAACCAATCACAGTGTGGAGAGTTCCCAATTACTGCAATTGTCCAATTGCAAAATTTTGATGGCACAGAACTAAATTTTAACTTTTAAATGCAAATGAGTTTGGTTACAACTGTTGAAAGTCAAATGGTACTCTAGCTTGTAACATACATGAAAAAAATCTATTTAAAAATATTTTCTATGTGAATTAAAGTGCCTTTCTGAAATCCAGTCTAAACTATTAGTAAACTATCTTGATACTTTTTCATACAGTGAGCTTATGCTACTGTTTTTCCACATATTTTAGTAAACTTGTATGATGCCTGACTCCCAACAACTTGTGACTAATATTGAAACAATTTTTAGCAATTAAAAAAATAGCAAGTATGATAAAAGTAAGGTCTCATTCACCAAAGTTTGGGTAAAAATTCAGGACCTCACAATTCTTCTAAATATGTACAATATTTAAATAACAAAAAACAGTTTGTGTATTCATATTAGTAAAATAGTGAAGATGGAGGGGTTTTTCCTTTCCTTATACAGGCATATATTCAAAGAAAATCTAAATCAAGGATAGGCAGAACACCTGGATATAGTACATCTTGTACTGTAATTTGTAGATTGGCAAGATTTTTTTACTTCTGCTTGTTTACTAATGGTAGCAACAGAATAAATCATAGGATAAATTAGATTGCTAAAACTAGTATTAAGGATAATTGAGAAAAAGCCAATACAGGTAAGTCCTTAACAACCACAATTGAGCCCAAATTTCTGTTAAGTGAGACATTTAAGTGAATTTTGCCCCATTTTACGATCTTGCTTGCCTCAGTTAAGTGAATCACTGCAGTGGTCAAGTTAATAACCCAGTTGTTAAATGAATCTGTCTTCCCCATTTACTTTGCTTATCAGGAGGTCACAAAAGGGTGGGGGGGGGGGTCACATGATCTTGAAATACATCAAACACCATAAGTATGAACCAGTTGGCAAGCATCAGAATTTTGATCAGGCGACCCTAGGGTTGTTGCAATGGTTGCAACTGAAAAATGGTCATAAGTCAGTGTTTTTCAGTGCTGTTGTAACTTCAATGGTCACTAAATAAACTGATGCACAAGTTGAGAACTATCTGTAGTGCATTTTGGTGTGACCATTAATTTTTTCTTCACAATATTTGCACCAAACTCAGGCTGGTGGATTTTAGAATAGTGGTGTGTTTGTTTGCTTGATTGTATAGATTCTACAGACCTAAGGTTTACTCATTCCTGATTTATGGAAAAAATGAAAATTCTGGAACAAAATCCTCTTGTTTTAATTTACTTTTTGGATTAGTGGCAGAGTTCCCCAGATTAATGGTTTTGGAGTACTTTTATCTGCCTTCCCCAAAAATGCCATCTGAGGCATGTTGAGAAATCATTGCAACTGTGGGCCTATTCCAAGTCATCTAGAGCCCAACTCAGAAGCATGGTCACAATTTGGTGTTCCCCTTGTCATGATTGACTTCAGTAATAATAATAATAATAATAATAATAATAATAATAAATTTTATTTCTAACCCGCTCTCTCTCCCCAAAGGGACTCGAGGCGGGGCACAGGTAAATTAAGAACAGATAACATAGAACAAAGTACAAAATTAAAATCACATTAAATCATATCCTGCGCTAAAACAACTATAAAATACCAACTATCCTAAAAAAACCTTAACCCCATTAAAACAATCATTCCCTAAGAAAACCCTAAAAGAAGAGACTACCCTAGGCCGGCCAAGCAGGAAAAGTGTGTTTTTAATTTTTGACGGAAGGAGCGGAGGTCCGTAGTTGTTCTAATGTCGGGGGGAAGGTCGTTCCAGAGGGCTGGGCCCGCCACAGAGAAGGCCCTTCCCCTGGGCGTCGCCAGCTGACAAAGTCTAGTGGACGGCACCCGGAGAAGTCCCTCTCTGTGGGAGCGAATCGGCCGTGAGGATGTATGGGGCAGGATCCGATCCCATAGATAGCATTTGATAAAGTAGACCATAACCTACTATTTGATAAAGGCATTTGATAAAGTAGACCATAACCTACTATTAGATAAAGTAGAAAATTGTGGGTTAGACAGCACCACCACCAAATGGATTCGCAACTGGCTGACCAACCGCACTCAACGTGTAGTCCTCAATGGAACTGCATCTACATGGAAGGAAGTATGCAGTGGAGTCCCCCTCTGTTTTAGGTCCAGTACTCTTTAACATCTTCATCAACGATTTGGATGAGGGGATAAATGGGGAACTCATCAAATTTGCAGACGACACCAAGCTGGCAGGAATAGCCAACACTCCAGAAGATAGGCTTAGGATACAGAAGGATCTAGACAAACTTGAACATTGGCCACTATCTAATAAAATGAAATTCAATTGTGAAAAAAGTAAGGTTCTACATATAGGCAAGAAAAACAAAATGCACAAGTACAGTATAGGTGGTACCTTGCTCAATAGTAGCAACTGTGAGAGGGATCTAGGAATCTTAGTGGACAACAATTTAAATATGAGCCAGCAGTGTGCAGCAGCTGCCAAAAAAGCCAACGCAGTTCTAGGCTGCATAAACAGAGGGATAGAATCTAGATCACGTGAAGTGTTAATGCCACTGTATAGTGCCTTGGTAAGGCCACACTTGGAATACTGCATACAGTTTTGGTCGCCACGATGTAGAAAAGACGTGGAGACTCTGGAAAGAGTGCAGAGAAGAGCAACCAAGATGATTAGGGAACTGGAGACTAAAACATATGAAGAACAGTTGCAGGAGCTGGGTATGTCTAGTTTGATGAAGAGAAGGACCAGGGGAGACATGATAGCAGTGTTCCAATATCTCAGAGGGAGCCACAGAGAAGAGGGAGCCAAACTATTCACCAAGGCACGTGGGGGCAGGACAAGGAGCAATGGGTGGAAACTAATCAAGGAGAGAAGCAACTTGGAACTAAGGAGAAATTTCCTGACAGAACAATTAACCTCTGGAACGGCTTGCCTCCAGAGGTTGTGAATGCCCCAACCCTGGAAGTCTTTGAAAAGATGTTGGATAGCCATTTGTCTGAAATGGTATAGGGCTCCTGCCCACGCAGGGGGTTGGACTAGAAGACCTACAATGTCCCTTCCAACTCTGCTATTGTATTGCATTGTATTGTATATTGTATTGTATTGTATTGTATTGTATCACCCTTTCATTTCTATTGGATTCTCTAGCAATACCACTCGCTGCAGGGGGCTTAGGCCCATTACATTCGTCTGCTCCCAGCAACTGACAGACCTAGGCTGTATACATTTTTAAGGCTATCCTTGGATGGTATTAGAAAGACGTTAGTATTGCTACCTTTAAAAATGACAGGTCCCATTAGTCTGTGAATGAGATATAATGGTGGGAATGACAGAATGAAGAATCTGCCAAGTTGGCTTCAAATTGTAGTCAGGTATAATAAGGGAAAGATTCAGAGGGATAAGAAGATGGAGTAGCCATAAAATGAGAACAATGTAGCCAAATCATTAGTTCTCCTCAGTTGAAGATGAAGAGGTAAGTGGAAAGTCGATCTTTCTTCATTTTCTGATCCCAATTTGACTAACGTTATTTTGGCTTTGTTTTTTTGGCTTTGTTTTAATTAAAAATGAAATCCGTTTTAAAAATTGAAAATTATTTTTTAAAAGTGTTTCCATTGTGAAGGAATATTGGTCAAATTGGTCAACAGTCAACTTGGTGACTTAGTGTGTCATGTAAACAAGCTCAAAATATTCTCCTTTTGGGAATAATTTAGACATTCTGTGTAGTTTAGAAAGAACTCCCTGTCATTTACTTGTAAGAGATCCAACAACTTCTATGCAGCTTTCATAGTCCCAATTTCATTCAAAAATACATAGCTCAATTATATAGCTATATTCTTACTTTACGCTAAGCTATTTTTCATAGTTTGCTGAATAAGCCATAATTGGCTGGAGTCACACATTTAAAGCAAGAAGGGAATTCTAGCTCAGCAGAATGAACAAACCTAGATTTTGTTATTTATAAACCAAAGTTTACAACTTGCATTATTGGACTGATCCAACAAATAGCGGTTTATAGTATTTAGAAAACAATGTTCATTTTTGCATAATGCTGTATAAAAGGCCACTGAGAGTTCCAAAGTGATGTTCCCAGGTATGCATTAAATGTCACAAATAATTGCTACAAAGTTCATTCAGAAATAAGTCCCATTTATATCAATGGTTAATTACTACTTGACAGTTGCCAGAATACATATAGCTGGTCCTCTTCCAGCTATTCTGCAATTCAGGAAGAGGCTGAAGCAGCAAGAAAATAAAGATTTCTCCATATACAGCAAAGACTCCCAAAGCTGTTCCTAGCTTGTTAACCTTCACTCCGATATTGAGCAGTTGCTATGAATTCTGGGGCCAGTGGTTCAGAGTCGTCCCTTCATCTTTGTCAAGATCTCTCAAGGAACACTGCATAAAGATGAGTTAGTTCTGTGCTTGTATCACACATCTGTCCCAACCTTAGTGATGCAATTACATTTTTCAGAATCCATTAAGGGTTAACCCTTGTTTTAACCTTTTCAGCATAAGCCTATGAATGAACCTAACGAACTTACTGTTGAGATCTGAGTTTGGCTGTAGTTAAAGCTAACGTTAGAGCTGCCTGATCTATAGAGGCTAAGTGTTTCTTCTTCGACTCAGAGAAAAGTCCAGAATATAAAAGAAACAATCGCGGCATAAGTAGAAACTGAAGCGATTCACACACTCCTATAACTAAACTGCAGAGTGAAAAGCTAGCTTATTAAGCATTTTGCGATCTTTCCGTTAGCATGGTCGTATTATGTCATCGGACATGTCTTGGGGAGAATTGATTAGTATTTTACAAATTCAATTACGATTCACGTGTCTTTGGATGAAAAAGGAGGACTAGGGGAAACACGATAGCAGTGTTCTCAGGGGCTGCCACAAATAAAAGCACCTGAGGGTAGGACAAGAAGCAATGGATGGGAACTAATCAAGGAGAGAAGCAACTTAGGAGGAGAAATTTCCTGAAAGAACAATTAATCAATGGAACAGCTTGCCTCCAGAAGTTGTGAATGCCCCAATACTGGAAGGCTTTAAGGAGATGTTAGAGGTAGTGTAGGGTTTCCTACCTAAACAGGGGGTTGGACTAGAAGACCTCCAAGGTCCCTTCCAACTCTGTTATTCTATTCCAGAAGTCTTCAAACTTGGCAACTTTTAAGAGTTGGGGACTTTAACTCCCAGAATTGTTGAAGCCCACACGTCTTAAAGTTGCCAAGATTGAAGACCTCTGTTCTATTCTATTCTAGACTCGCTCGCCGAGAACTCCATCGAACTTCGCCGCAGAGAAAGCTCGGCCTTCCGAGCCGCCTAATTCCCGACTACACTTCCCAGGATCCTCCGGGGCGGGGCTGTCGCGAGGAAGGCGTCGTTAAAGAACGCCGTCGTGGACGAGGCGGGGCTCAGTGCGAAGTTTCAGAACTCCGCGGCAGGGAAGCTCCGGAGCGCTTCTATAAGGGCGGCTCCATCCATCTCGACAGCCGAGAAGCCCATCAGCCATGTCCGATTCGGGCGGCGGCGGCGGCGGCGAGGACGGCGGCGGCCTGGAAGCGGCCGGTTCGGCGGTGCAAAATGTGGCGGACGTGTCGGTGCTGCAGAAGCACCTGCGCAAGCTGGTGCCGCTTCTGCTGGAAGACGGCGGGGAGGCCCCGGCCGCCCTGGAAGCGGCGCTGGAGGAGAAGGGCGCCGTGGAACAGATGCGGAAGTTCCTCTCCGACCCGCAAGTCCACGCAGTGCTGGTGGAGCGCTCCACCCTCAAGGGTGAGTCACCCGCGCTTGCCTCCCCTCCGGGGGTGCGCTCAGATGGGGCTGCCGAAGGGATTGGCCGGGAGCGGAGGAAAGAGCGGGGAGCGGGACTCGCCCAGCGGTTAAGCCGCAGCTGCGCGGGGTGGAAAGGATGGAGAGGGTGTGGCCGCAGGCAGGCAGGCGGCTGTCAAAATGGCGGCCCGGCTTCTTTGCCCCTTTGTCTGCACCGTCGGCCGGGCCATAGCTGCCTCCCCCCCCGGAGGACTCGGTGACAGCAGCCCCTTCCCTTGAGAGGCTCCCCGTCGGGTTGCCCCCTTTAGTTAGTGGCCGCCCGACTTTTTGCAGCCCTCACCCATTAGCTCAGTCTAGAATAGAAGAAGCCTGTCTGGAAAGAGTCCCACTGCCTCTCCCTCTGACTCCTGCCCTGGCCTTGAAAGACCGGCTAAAGGGTGTGTGTGCGTGTGGCCTTCGTTGTATGGGGCTTTGTCCCGCTTCGATCTGGCGAATGCTGGCGGTAATTGAATCTTTGCCAGGGCCTTAAAGGATGGAGCCCAGCTGACAATAATAAACAAGGCTGGCCGAAACGGCCATGTTTGTTTTATCAATACTGTAAAATCAGATGTCATCTTTGGAGCACCAGATCCTAGGAAGCTGATTTAGCCGCCCGATTATTTTCGCCTCCCAGTGTGGAAGTATTTGCTCACAATCCATGTCTTCTTCTATGACTCCTTGTAAAGCTTCATAGGTTGAGGCAGAGTCTGTTGCCTGAAAATTTGGGGCATAAGCATCTGGGAGAGTTCCTTTGATTCGCCAAAGCCTGGGAGGAAGCCATCTGCCCCATCACTTACTATCACTTTTAGGCGTGTGTGTCCATGAATATAACAGTTGGATCAGTGTATGAGTAAATAAGATGCAAGAGAAAATGGACAGTAGTACCTATTTTGGAGTGCACTTTTAATAAACCACTCAGGATTATATTGCACTCTGGCCTTACAGTGAGAATAGTGTCATCAGATTGCTAGGAAACCAAACAATCTGATTTGCTTTGTCACTCTAATATGCTAGAATCAGTCACTGACCCTTTCCACCTTAATACTTCTTTAACTGATGAGTTGAAATATCTGTATTTTGCACAATAACCTCCATTACATATTGTTTGTGTGCCTTTTCATTGGAAAACGTTTAACTACAAATAAGAAATGTTTGGGAAAACATACTATTTTGCATTTCATAATAAATGCAAAAAAGTTTTCAGTATGGAACACCAATAAGGATCCCACAGCATTATTGCAGTTGCGTATGCACAGAAGTTTACATATTTACCATGGCTTACAGATGAGTATCTTGCAATTAAAAGTATGTTACTATAGCATAAAGGCAAACTTATTGTAAGTAAAATTCAGTTTCTTTGTCCAAACAATTATTGGTTTTATAAAAGATTAGAAACTAATACAAATCTAAAATCACACATTATGAAAGGCTTGGTTGAAGAGGCGAATTTTAACCTTTCTAAAAATGTAAATATTAATGACCAAATACACTAATTGATTTCATTTGATAACTTGGGAGTGATAAGGAAGAATACCATCCAAATATCTGCAATTTCTTTAGATAAGTTTAGAAGTCATTCAGGAAATTTCTAAAAGGAGGCAGTGCCTATGTAAAATCAGAAGTAATAATTTGCAATATTTAAAATATTGATAGGTATTGTTGACATTTCAGAAAGTAGTTTAGAATGTTTTTGCTTTATATAAAAATACTAATTACTCCAGTACAGTAAACACATGCTTTCTTCTAAATGTTCTTTGTGGTTGAAGAATTGCACAACTGTTTGTAAACATTCTCTATTCAGTTCCATGCACTGTTAATTCTCCAAAACCTCTAAATAAGTGGTAGGATTAATTTTGTGACTAAGTATTTTTGAAAGATATATTTGGGTGTTTTCAAATTGAATGGTAGATTTTTTTATGGTCTTTTATGAATAAAATAATTTTCATAAAGTTATTATAAACTTTGTAAGTAGATTTACAGATTTTGTTGGAACTATCTTGTGGATTACATTTTAAATCATGGTAATAATGAGGCAATAACTTGATTATTTGCCTCATTAAATCACCCTTCTTATTTCCAAATGAACCTGTAATGAAAAGTAAGGAATTTTTAGCTTTCTGTCCTTTTTGATAATCTTGGAAGAGCCTTTTTTTGAAATGTGTTGTACAGTAATTGCTAATATTACTTAAAGGAGATCAACTAGTATTAAATGATAATCAAAATAGTTTATTTTAATGAATTTTAATTATGTTCATTGGGCCACTGACAAATGACTATACCAAAAGTCTACACTGTTTTTTTGTAATGTAATACAATACAATACAATACAATACAATACAATACAATACAATACAATACAATACAATACAATACA
This sequence comes from Rhabdophis nuchalis, assembly GCA_039707465.1. Taxonomy (NCBI): domain Eukaryota; kingdom Metazoa; phylum Chordata; class Lepidosauria; order Squamata; family Natricidae; genus Rhabdophis; species Rhabdophis nuchalis. The sequence goes on along the minus strand of CM077643.1, from coordinate 57,264,077 downwards.
ATAGCAGAGTTGGAAGGGACCTTGTAGGTCTTCTAGTCCAACCCCCTGCGTGGGCAGGAACCTTATACCATTTCAGACAAATGGCTATCTAACATCTTTTTAAAGACTTCCAGGGTTGGGGCATTCACAACTTCTGGAGGCAAGCTGTTCCAGAGGTTAATTGTTCTAACTGTCAGGAAATTTCTCCTTAGTTCTAAGTTGCTTCTCTCCTTGATTAGTTTCCACCCATTGCTTCTTGTCCTGCCCCCAGGTAATAGATCCTTTGAAAATGCTGCAGAATGTTAAGAATCATATTGTGCAAATCTCTTAAGCTTATCAAACAAATCAAAATTGTATGTCCCAAATTACTGACTTGAGATGTAATACAATTTTGTAAAGTTTAAGCTGCAAGTTCTGGTATTATATTCACTCAGTATTTTATTTTCAAAGGAGCAGTCATGGTAGCTAACAAATATTTAAAAGGTATTACATCAGTTAAAACCTGAAATATTTTGTCAGTGCTTAGATAATTAGGCCAATCATGACACCCATAGTAGTAATTTTCCTAGTCTGGGAGCAATATAGAAAAAAGGTCTTATCTTGTAACCCAGATAGATTCAGTTCTGATAAAAGCATTTTAATGTCCACAAAGGTTCATAATAGGACATGGTTTCTCAGATAATCAGGCTTAAACCATTTGGGGTGTTCAAAATTAATGACCATGCCTTAAATTATGACCAATAAGCAATTAGTATGCCCTGCAGATATTTCACTACAGTAGAAACTCATGTAATCCTTATTGCAATAGTTAAACCAGTCTCTGCATTTTGCAGTAATTGCAGTTTTCGGAGACTTTTCAGGAATAATCTGATAATCAAGATGGGATTTTTGGAAAATTAATATTTCTCTTCTGAATGACACCAAAATTTAATTCTCTTTTTAAATACAGTTCATCATTTATTTTATTCCATTAAAAATAAAAAAAATGATTTAGAAAAACTATAAAGCAGAAATAATACCAAATTATATTGGAGCACTTTAAAAAACAGTCTGTTTTTAGACACAAAGCATGTTGATTTCTGACAAAAAGTTGTGCATAAAAATTTAAGCAGAACAATGGAGCATCATTATACTCCCTGGAAAGGCTATGTCCCTGATCTTAACATCTTGCAGGAATTGGGTTTTTTTCTCTTTCTAAAACACAAAGGTCCAGTAAACCTTGCTAAAAGTATTTTAGCTTTTTAATAAAAGAATAAGAACGTTTGTCAATAATGCCAACTGAATCCTTGATACTGTGAAAAATGCTGAAAGTTCACTTAAGTATTTTTTCTCTCTAGAGATGTATTGTTCAAGCTCATTGCTCTTTCTTTCTGTTTCCCCATTTGGGTGTGTCTCCCAGAGAGCACGTCACTGTGCTGCATTGCAGTGGTGTCATTACTATAGCACTGTCAGCTAAGAAATTGTTAATCCGGTCCCATTTTCCTTAAGCGATGTGGTTTTCCTCATATGTTTATAAAGAATCCTCAATATTTGAGAGAATTATAGCTTCTTTTAAGGGTAAATGTTATTTGTATTGAATCTTGACAAATTAGAATTCTGCAGAAAACTATTTGTAAACTATAAACGAGCATCATTCAGATGCAAAAATGTTTAGTGAACAGACAATTTATGTAAAGTAGCATAAATAATAAACGATTCTAACTTTAGGAATCTTCATTTCTGGAGCCTTGACACACACACACACACACCCCACACACACACCAATCTCTTTAGCACTTATCTGGCTTTTATACTTTTCTGAATTTAAGCCAGTACTAAGTAAGAAAAATATTAGTCTTCAGTTTTGAAGAGATCATATGACCTGAGGTTTTAAATTACTGAAACATACTTGCTTTCTGTGTATGAGGTAATGGAAAGTGTTGTTGTGTGCAGCCAGTGTTTAATGATCTCTTTTTAAAAATCGCATGACTTCCTGCATTTTTCTAATGTTTCCTTTTGTTCTTTTTTTTCCTTTTTCATATATCAAAATAAAAATGTATTTGTGGAGAAACTGATGCTAGTAAGGTTTCTTAATTCTTTGCAGAGGATGTTGGTGATGAAGGAGAGGAAGAAAAGGAATGTATTTCTTACGGAATAAGCACTGATATTCATTATGGTATAAAATCAAACAGGTTAGTCAAGATACGTCCTCTAAATATGCTAGTCAGTATGAAGTCTGTGCCTTTAAATATGTCTAACATAATGCCTACCTGAAAATGACAGAGTGGTATTCAACGTAGATCATAAATAAAATGGAATTAAATGAAAAAGACAGAATTTCTGTTAGTCCATTAGAAAACAAATTAGAAAGCAGGATTATTCTACTCCTCTCCCTTTTGAAGAGTGAACTTTACAGGTTGGTTATACTCACATCATTTATCCTTACATTTAGATTTCTCATGCCAGTATTGCAGTTAGATGATTCTATGAAGCACATCTCACTTTCTGACACAAAAATATTGAAAGTGCCAATCATGACATATATCATATGAGTAATGATCTTAATTTCCCATAAAGCCTGAATTGAAAGAAGATCTGGATAAGTATCCTGCAATCAGAAATTACATTTATTTGGCTTTCTTTTTCTTTCTTTTTTAGTCCAAGGCTGTTAAGGAATTACATAGTCAATAGAAAGAATAGGGTCAGGATGCTCAATCCCCTCCTTTTTTAATGGGAGTCAAGTACTTAGTAAAACTTTAAGCACATCAAAAGCTTTCATAATTATTCAAGGATTTTATTTTTCTCAAAAATTAAAAATTTTAATATTTTGATGCTGCATTGTGTTATTTTAGGTTGTAGCACATACATGGTGGTTTGTCAATTCACATTGGGAAAGCTTTCTTTTCTGATCCTGGTTAAATACTCTTTTAATAGCTTAATTTTTGTGGTCAGACTACCAGAAAATACTATGGTTCTAAGCTAAATGGGAAGTCAAAACCTCCCCAGAAGAAGGCAAGGTCAAACCATTTCTATATTATGGACAAGAAAACTGCATGAATCTGTTCATGGAAGTCAATAGCATTGAGCATGGTTTCAAGGATAAGTTACTTCTCATCAGGCAAATTGCTGTTATTAGACATGGGGCCTTTCAAGTAATTTGGTAGGATTTTATTGTTTCGATATTGTTGAATGCTACCCAGTTACTTGCTTGTGAGCTGGGTAGCCATATAAATTAAATGATTGATTGATTGATTGATTGATTGATTAATTGGCTGACTGAGTGACTGACTGAGACAGACAAACAATATAAAATAGGTTCTGTGATACTACAAAAGTATTCAATGTTTAGCTTTTGATAATATATTTATTTAGTATTGTTATTAGCTACTTGAGTACATGTTTGAAGTGGAAATAAGATACAAACTTAATAAAACTTAAAACTGCCTAGAACCGTGATGGTGAACCTCTGGCATGCATGCCGGAAGTGGCACACAGAGCCATCTTTCCGTGCACGCCAACCGTCACCCGTTGCTCTTCTGGGTTCTGGCATGTGTGCACTGGGGAAGCTGAGCTTCTGGTTTCTGGCATGCGCGCCTGCCATATGGTCTTCACGTGTGCATGCGTGCCAGAACGCGGAACACCAAGTGACCAGCGCACATGCACGTGCCAAAAAGGTTCGCCAACACTGGCCTAGAACTTGAATGTCATCATGTTAAACTAAGTAAATACTCACTAATTATTATTATTTTTTGTAATCTATAGTTTGGCTTTCATTAAGCGGGCACCAGTAATTGATGCAGACAAGCCTGTGTCATCCCAGCTCAGAGTTCTCACTCTCAGTGAAGATTCTCCCTATGAAACTTTGCATTCCTTCATTAGCAATGCTGTTGCTCCATTCTTCAAGTCCTACATCAGAGAATCTGGCAAGGCAGACAGGTAACTACTCTGTTTGGTACAATTTATATTTCTGATATGGATGAATGAATTAGAAAAGAAGAAATATGGGGAAATACGTGGAAAATTATTGATAGTCAAGATCCTAACTGTTAGAAGACATTTTAAGAAGGGGTTTTTTTTTGGAAAGATTGAAGCTTTCAAGCTGTATTTGATGCTGCTCCCATGGCTCCTTATAGGAAAGAGGCAACTTTCTGAAATGTGTCATTCCCTGTGAAAACATTGTAACAGCAGTTAATTGTGTGGCACATCTCATTCTTTTCTCTTTTATTTTAAATTGTAGTAATATCTTAATATCTTGTTTGTGTTGGTGGGCAGCATATTTTGGACTGCATGCATATGTATTGTAAATGTCTTAATTACATATGTAGATTTTTGTTTAGCCTGTTTTTGTATTTCTCCTAAGGGATGGGGATAAAATGGCTCCCTCAGTTGAGAAAAAAATTGCAGAACTTGAAATGGGACTTCTGCATTTGCAGCAGAATATTGAAATACCAGAGATTAGTTTACCAATTCATCCAATTATTACTAATGTTGCCAAGCAATGCTATGAACGTGGAGAAAAGCCAAAGGTTACAGACTTTGGTGATAAAGTTGAGGACCCAACTTTTCTCAACCAGCTACAATCTGGAGTTAATCGCTGGATTAGAGAAATCCAAAAGGTAAATTCGGAAATGTATTATTATTTTTATATATGTATAAAAGTATGAAATCACAGTTGCCATTTCTTTAGCTGTGTTAGTCTTCATACTCATCGATCTGTCCCAAGAACCTAAATAGCATAATATATTAGTGTAGTTTACACACAAATCCAAGTAGTGTGACCTTTTGTAACTGACAGAAATTTTGACAATGTGTATAATTTCTAAATGCCATTTAATATATTTTAGTATGGCACCTACTGTGCGAATAGACAGTGGGATCACCATGGCCAATTTATACTATAATATTTCAATTTTCAGACCTTAATACATTGTGATCTTATCCTATTCTTTGTCTTCTATTCTACTAAATTCTGCTATTGACACATTAACTCTCCACACATTCTAGTTTTCCTGTGCACTACTTGGAGAGTCCAAGCAATGGGTTAAATTAGCCTGGTTGCCCTAGGACTGAGGAATTTTTTTCCTTGACCACGCCTCCTGGCTCTCCTTAATGCCAGATTTTTTCCCTCATTCTGGCCACAGTTAAGTCTAGTATATTACCATCCAGGATTTTATCAGTTTGTGTTAATATATCCCACAATATTTTAACCTGCTCATTTTTGACTACTTTTTGGATTCTACCAATTTTCATTACTTACATACAATAAATAAGGTTTTCTGCTACAATTGCTTTTCTGTAGATAAGTTGGTATTCACAAGTTCATATTGTTCTGTTCACTGCTTATATATTAAAATGACTAAAGCAGAATAAGGCAAACAAACATTATACACATCACATAAAATTATGGCTTAATTCATTTAAATATGTTTTTTCATTTTGTTTTTCTAGGTGACCAAATTAGATAGGGATCCTGCATCAGGCACCGCTTTGCAAGAAATCAGCTTCTGGCTAAATTTGGAACGTGCTCTTTACCGTATTCAGGAGAAGCGTGAAAGCCCTGAAGTTCTATTAACATTAGACATTTTGAAACATGGAAAACGTTTTCATGCTACTGTTAGCTTTGATACAGACACAGGTTAGAGCTACCCAGAAACAGAATTTGGCAGAAGTGTATATATATTTAACTGCTTTAACACTTGAAAAAATCAAATCCGTTTTCTTTTTTTTAACACCCAGGTCTGAAACAGGCATTGGAGACAGTTAACGATTATAATCCATTAATGAAAGACTTCCCTCTAAATGATTTGTTGTCTGCAACCGAACTGGATAAAATACGACAGGCATTGGTGGCAATATTCACTCACCTGAGAAAAATCAGAAATACAAAATATCCTATTCAAAGAGCTCTGCGCTTAGTGGAAGCCATTTCAAGAGACTTAAGTTCCCAGTTACTCAAAGTATTGGGCACACGAAAACTGATGCATGTTGCCTATGAAGAATTTGAGAAGGTAAGTCTTGCTTAAGGTGCAGATATGATGAGGGAACAGACCAAACATTGAGACGAAATATTAGCTTCAATTCAGAAGACACACAGCTTATTTTTTTACTGCATAAAAACCGTAGCATTGAAGTGATTTGCTCATATTGACTGTGTGGTGATTCTGCATAACTATTTTTAAAGATAGTTTTTGTGTAGATTTCAATTCAGAATATTCTGAAATTTTGGAGACATAATCAAACAGCCCTGAAATAGTATTTGTTTCATAATGGCTGATTACTAGTTGTGTGTCTCTGTAAATCAAGAAGATGGATTTTAAGTAAACTATGTAGTGCATAATAAACTTTAAAAAATATTCATTTCCTTTATTCAATATTATTTCAGGTCATGGTTGCATGCTTTGAAGTCTTCCAATCTTGGGATGATGAGTATGAGAAACTGCAGGTCTTACTAAGAGACATTGTGAAAAGAAAGCGAGAAGAGAATTTGAAGATGGTTTGGCGTATCAATCCTGCCCACAGAAAGCTGCAGGCTCGTCTTGATCAAATGAGGAAGTTTCGGAGACAACATGAACAACTAAGAGCAGTCATTGTCAGAGTCCTACGGCCTCAGGTAATACATATTGCCACTTTTGATAAAATATTGATAGGTTTTCCAAACCTTAAGCATGCATTTAATCTTGCAGGTGTTTGTTTCATGGGCTTCCAGTGAAAGCTCTTTTTAATTGAAAAGGGTATTATAAACCAGCTTCCCTAAAAATGGTTTGCATGGCAAAAAAAACCATCCCACAATTGGCAAGTAAGGATCAATATTGCAAAGACATAGTAAAATAGATGATGAAAACTCATAGCAAGCATGCTGGTATTTTGAGTTTAAATGAACAGGTCATGGCTTTAAAAAAACAACTTGTGGAATGTAAATGTTGAATGTTATTTGAGTGTTAAAAAGCCTACTTTTCTGAATACTGAATGATAAATATCCTATTAACTGCTATGACTTTAAATAGGTTACCGCTGTGGCCCAGCAAAATCAGGGAGAGGTGCCTGAGCCTCAAGATATGAAAGTAGCAGAAGTCTTGTTTGACGCCGCTGATGCTAATGCAATTGAGGAAGTAAATCTTGCTTATGAGAACGTGAAAGAAGTAGATGGCTTGGATGTTTCCAAAGAAGGTACAGAAGCCTGGGAAGCTGCAATGAAGCGATACGATGAAAGAATTGATAGAGTTGAAACCCGCATTACTGCTCGCCTCAGGGATCAGCTTGGCACAGCCAAGAATGCCAATGAAATGTTCAGAATCTTCTCCAGATTTAATGCTCTGTTTGTTCGGCCCCATATTAGAGGTGCCATCCGTGAATATCAAACACAGTTAATCCAACGTGTGAAAGATGACATAGAATCACTTCATGACAAATTCAAAGTTCAGTATCCTCAAAGTCAAGCTTGCAAAATGAGTCATGTTCGAGATTTGCCTCCTGTTGCAGGCTCTATCATCTGGGCTAAACAGATTGACAGGCAACTTACGGCTTACATGAAGCGTGTTGAAGATGTTCTTGGGAAGGGCTGGGAGAACCATGTAGAAGGACAGAAGCTGAAGCAAGATGGAGACAGCTTCCGTATGAAGCTCAACACTCAAGAAATATTTGATGATTGGGCTCGGAAGGTTCAGCAGCGAAACCTTGGTGTCTCTGGGCGCATTTTTACCATTGAGAGCACTCGTGTGAGAGGCAGAACAGGAAATGTCCTCAAGCTAAAGGTTAACTTCCTCCCAGAAATAATTACACTATCCAAAGAAGTCCGTAACCTCAAGTGGCTTGGATTTCGGGTTCCTCTTGCAATAGTCAACAAAGCTCATCAAGCCAATCAGCTCTATCCTTTCGCCATCTCTCTGATTGAGAGTGTTCGCACATACGAACGTACTTGTGAAAAAGTAGAAGAACGAAATACCATTTCTCTCTTGGTTGCGGGTCTTAAAAAAGAAGTGCAGGCTTTAATCGCAGAGGGCATTGCACTGGTGTGGGAATCTTACAAACTTGATCCTTATGTTCAGCGATTGGCAGAGACGGTCTTCAACTTCCAGGAAAAGGTTAGTTTATTGTCATACTTGTTTCAGGTTTGGGGTTCTAAACAGATGTGTGACCCAGTAATGTTTCAATGAGAGCAAAATATAAGATGGGGAGCAGGAAATAATCTTTTAAAAAACCTCACTACATCTTCTGTTTCTGCAGGCATTTCTCTAAAGACCTAAGTAATAGAATCATCAATTCCTAAATATACTAAAATATCTAGGTGACTTAGTTGATACAATTTATGCTACTTTCTCCCCACCCCCCCTTCCTGGCATTTTTCTGCAAGTGCAGGATCCACTTTTCGGATTAACCAAGTGTTATCATGGAAGCCTGGCATCATGGGCTGGGAGGAGCCCAAAATCACCCAGCCAGCTTTCATACCGAAGGTGGAACTAGAATCACAGTATCTTAGTTTCTATCGTGGTGCCTTAACGACTAGATCAAACTAGCTCTGTAAATTATGAAGATGATGTTATCCATACAGTCGACTCTTGGTGATTTTATAGGCCAGATCTCTGCACACCTTCTGATCCTGCACTATGTCTTTAAGTTTTCCTATACTCTGGCTGGTGTCAGCTTTGATAGTGTCTGGCCACCATGTTCTCTGACAGCCTGGTTTCCTTTTACCACTTACACTTCCAAACATAATTGCTTTGCCCAATGACTATAAAGTTAATTGTTATGTAATTACACTTACAAAGTTTGGGGGAGAAGAATGGTTAAGTATTAAAGGCTTATTTGCTATCTTCTAGGTGGATGACCTGCTTATCATTGAAGAGAAAATAGACCTGGAAGTCAGATCCTTGGAAACATGCATGTATGATCACAAAACATTCTCTGAAATTTTAAACAGAGTTCAAAAGGCTGTCGATGATCTGAATCTTCACTCATATTCCAATTTGCCAATTTGGGTGAATAAGTTAGATATGGAGGTAAGCTTCACTGACTGTATTTCTTCCTAAACTCTCTGGCTTTTATCTTGGGGGGAAAACATGAAGAGGTGATTGAATCCACAGTTCACTTTTCCTTTCTATTCTAAATTCCAAGTTGATACACACCTGAAAATAACCCTCACTGTAGCTTTAGTAAAGAATATCTGCAAACATATATAATAGTACAATGGTACTTATGCTTAATTTTTTTTTAAAAAATGATCTATTTGCTTTTGATTGATAAGAATACTATTTTTATCAGTTTTTCTGTTTGGATGACAACATGCATAAATGCATATTGAAGAATGACTAAATGTTCTATGAGATAAAAGGCAATAAGAATTGAACAAATAACCGGTTCTAGAAATACGTTTTTCCTCCCTTATTAAGCACACTGCTTAAAACTGTTAAGTGATCCAATATAGCAGTGGCAAAGATATATTTTGCTGGTGGTAAATGGAGGTTCCTAAAATGCTTTTGATTTTACTTTGGCATCTTTTCTAAACTGTTCAGACCTATTTGAATCATATTAAGGGTAATATTTTAAAACTGTCAAATTTTATTCAGTAACCCACAAATAATGTTTGGAAATAATCTTCGTAACCATGTTTTACTTTAAAATTTAAAGGGATTTTCTGTTCTCCAGATGTTTCAGTGGCACAGTTTTCATGTAATATTTAGTCATATTGATACTTGTTTTATGTTAAGGTAGTCCCACTTAATGGCCCCAATTGAAACTGGCAATTTGGTCAATAAGCAACAGTCATTAAGTGACACTTCATGTCACTACACAGACTTATGACCTCACTTCAGCTGCAGTTGTTAAGCAAGACACTATGTGACTATGAATTGCAGTTTTACTGTCAGCGTCTTCATTCACTTTGCTTCTTGAAGGCGGGTGTGGAGTGCACAAATGACAATCACATAACTATGGGACACTGCAACTGTCATAAACATCCACTGGTTGCAAAACACCCATATCTTGATCACACGTCCATGGGGATACTGCAGTGACTGCATTATAACTTCTAACAGTTGCTAAAAATGGCAGTCGCAGACCCAAGTCATTATGACTCTGTGTATTATGTGAACTGTGTTTAACTAGCTCTTCTGTTGCATATTCTATAGCCTTTCAATGGAACCATTGGCAAACAAATTTCATTTAAAATATGAATAAAAATAAGCAGTGCTGTCAAGTGATACAATTGTTGAATATATATTTGCATCCTAGATTGAGAGAATACTAGGAGTTCGTCTGCAAGCTGGGTTGAGAGCATGGACACAAGTACTTCTTGGTCAAGCTGATGACAAAGCCGAAGTAGATATGGATACAGATGCTCCACAAGTCAGTCATAAACCAGGTGGAGACCCCAAAATCAAAGTAAGTGAAGTTTTCACTTTAAACTATATCTGGGCAGTTTGAATACTATTAGTGATTCTGTTGAAGTTCATTCATATTTGCATAAATGCAGTGAATATAATTTTTCAGAGAAGCTATCTTCCAGAGTTTTACTAGAAAATTTCTAGCTTGTGAGTGTCATATTGGCAATTTAATTTAAAGTTTGGGAATAAGAGAAAAGTGGGGTGCCTGTGTTCTACTATGACTAGTCAATAGCTAAAGATTTTAATAGTTTTCTCAAACCTTCAATCTGGTTTCCAGCGTGTGGATTATGTTCATTTCTTTTCATGTGCCTCATATTTATTACCTTGTTGTCTTTATCTCTCTGAACATGCTTTTTCTATTGGAACACATCAAACAAATAAGATAAATGTATATATAAGTTTCATACTCAAAAGAGACAGGTCTCTGTCCTAAAGTCTTTTTCATGTGAATATTTAGGATTTGTGAAAGAATAGAAGAATAAAATGGTGGGATAAGTAAAAAAAAAAAATGTTGACTCTGGTGCTTAGACTTTGCAAACATTAAACAGTTAATGAAATAATTTCATAGAATAGATCAATTTTGAGATACAGTTTGAAGTAATATATCTGGCCAACATGGTCTATCACATTGTAACCTCTTCTCCAACTATAACATTGGAAGGTTTTTTAAATGAATATTATGTCTTTTATCTAGTATAGCAAAACTGAACATGACTTTATACTTTTACAGAATGTCGTACATGAATTACGAATAACCAATCAGGTGATCTATTTGAATCCACCAATTGAAGACTGTAGATACAAACTTTTCCAAGAATTGTTTGCTTGGAAGACAATAATACTCTCACTTCCAAGAATCCAAAGTCAGAGATACCAGGTAAAGCATACACACACACGTGCACACATACATTTGAACTCTTGAAACATTCAAGAATTTTGGTGAAATTGCTAATTGTTTTAATTTTTTTAAAATTTGTTCTGTATTTAATTCTGGATTTGATTAGGTTGGTGTTCACTATGAGTTATCAGAAGAAGAAAAGTTTTATCGTAATGCTTTGACACGAATGCCAGATGGTCCTTCAGCTCTGGAGGAAGCTTATTCTGCTGTCAAGGGGATTGTAACAGAGGTGGAGCAATATGTTAAGGTAGGATTGTAGTTTGCTTTTTCGGGGTTCATTTTGAGATAATGTATCGGTAGTCTGTGTGATTGATTGATGTCTTGATTGATTATTCATTGCTGAATATTCTGCCTTTATGCTCCTACCAAGTACATTAATTTTATAGGTTGGCGAATTTGTATTTTGTTTTTTGAAGGACTTTAAATTCATAGAAGTAGTTTTCAATTGTTCAGAAATGATGACTTCTTTCTTAAAATTGCTTAAGTTTTCTTTCTGTGTGTGTTTGGTTTATAGGTTTGGCTGCAGTACCAGTGTTTATGGGACATGCAAGCTGAAAATATCTATAACCGACTTGGAGAAGACTTAAACAAGTGGCAAGCACTGTTGGTTCAAATCAGAAAAGCCAGAGGAACCTTTGACAATGCAGAGACTAGGAAGGAATTCGGGCCTGTTATCATAGATTATGGAAAGGTAAACATTTTCAAACATGCTATTGAGTAATATTGTTGGTTTGTTAATTTAGTACCTAATCATATTGTAAAGCAAATTTTGAAAGTCAAAACCATAGATATTGCTGTTTTTAAAAAAAAAATATTTTCCCTTAACTTATGCAAAAAATATTAAAGAATGGGAATGAATGAGGAAATGTAATACAAATATAAAAGTAGGGTTTTGTGTTACAGAGATAGAAAGGTATAGAATAAAAGTGTCATTATCTTCATTGTGTAGGTTCAATCCAAAGTGAACTTGAAGTATGACTCTTGGCATAAAGAAGTTCTCAGCAAATTTGGTCAAATGCTGGGCCAAAATATGACAGAATTCCATTCTCAGATTTCCAAGGTAAGAATATTCTATAGTAAATGTGATGGTCATTTATTATATTAAGTTACCATAAACAAAAACAAAAAGGAGAGGTAAACTAATTGATCCTATCTAATACTATACTTACAGGTAGGATAAAAGAGTTGTCTTTTTCCATAGTTTTATTGATTTGGGAATCTTGGAGGGAGGGGGGACATTAGGAACAGTGGCATCCCCTTTCTGACCTATCAATTTTTAGAGCAGGCTTCACTGTTGTAGTAAGTTATTCTGATGCTTCCTGATGTAATTATAGTTTTGTGCTTTATTCCATTTCTTGTAGTCCCGTCAAGAATTGGAGCAACATTCAGTGGATACAGCTAGCACATCTGATGCTGTCACATTTATCACATATGTGCAGTCACTGAAACGCAAAATCAAGCAATTTGAGAAACAAGTTGAGGTAAGCTTGTATGGCATTTTTTAAAAAGATTTTCAAAAAATACATCCTGATTATAAATTCTTGGTCAATTTTAGACTTAAAAAAAACATACACCTCATCAACTAATAAAATGATTATGTTCTTCATATTATAGTAGCAGCCGCTAATTTAAAATTCCAGCTTGGGTATCTTTTGATCTTACCATATGTCTTCTTTTTTCTGACCATATAGCTATACCGTAATGGCCAACGCTTGCTTGAGAAGCAGAGATTCCAGTTTCCTTCATCCTGGTTGTATATTGACAACATTGAAGGAGAATGGGGTGCTTTCAATGATATTATGCGGCGAAAGGATTCTGCCATTCAGCAACAAGTAGCAAACTTGCAGATGAAGATTGTTCAAGAAGATCGAGCTGTAGAAACCCGCACAGTGGACTTATTGACAGACTGGGAGAAAACAAAGCCCGTAACAGTAGGTTTCATTAATTCAACCAGTTCTTTTTTATCTTTTAGCTTAAATTTGCATTTGGAAATCTAGTTATTATTTTCATTCCATATATTTGCATGGCTTCAATATTATTTTGATGGCTCTCCTTGATGATATCACAGATCTATAATTAATTTTGGTGCTCTGGTTGAACACAGTGATTGAAACAATAGACCTAATACAATGTATACCTGAGAAGTATACATTGTTTCAAATACACACCAGGTTCCCTGGGCAGAATTACACAATACTTAAACGTAGCCTTGGAATGCATAAGGTTTATCCCAAAATCTGTACGCTGATGATACTCAGTTGTACATATCCACCCCAGACCACCCCAACGATGCCGTCGAGGTTATATCCCGGTGCTTGGAAGCCGTACGGATCTGGATGGGTGGTAACAAACTCAAGCTCAACCCGTCCAAGACTGAGTGGCTGTGGCTTCCGGCACCCCGGTTCAGCCAGATTACTCCAACTCTGGCCATTGGGGGCGAAACACCGGCCCCCGTGGAGAGGGCGCGCAATTTGGGTGTCCTCCTGGATTCCCGGCTGTCTATGGAAGATCATGTGGCAGCCGTGGCCAGGGGGGCGTTTCATCAGGTACGCCTGATGCGCCAATTGCGCCCCTTACTGGACCGGGGTGCCTTACGCACAGTCACTCAAGCACTCGTCACCTCTCGACTCGACTACTGTAATGCTCTCTACATGGGGCTCCCCTTGAGGTGCACCCGAAAGCTGCAGCTAGTCCAGAACGCAGCCGCGCGGGTGATTACGGGAGCCCCCAGATGCTCCCACATAACACCGATCCTGCGCGAGCTGCACTGGCTTCCTGTGGTCTTTCGGGTGCGCTTCAAGGTCTTGACGACCATCTTTAAAGCGCTCCATGGCTCGGGGCCTAGTTATATGCGAGACCGCCTCCTGCCCCATACATCCCTCAGACCGATACGCTCCCACAGAGAGGGCCTCCTCAGGGTGCCGTCGGCTGGACAATGCCGACTGGCGACACCCAGGGGAAGAGCCTTTTCTGTGGCGGGCCCTGCCCTTTGGAATGACCTACCCCCTGAACTCCGCACCATCTCCGACCTCCGCCTCTTCCGCAAGTGTCTGAAGACACACCTATTCCATCTAGCCGGCCTAGCGTAACCTCCATACTGATTATTAGATAGTTTTAAATTTGGGATTTTAATTCGGTTTTTAGCGCAGGGTTTATTTATTAGAATAAGTATTTTAAATTTTGATATATTTTATATATTTTGTATCTATTTTAACATCCCTGTGCGCCGCCCTGGGTCCATTTGGAGAAGGGCGGGGTATAAATTTAATAAATAAATAAATAAATAAATAAAATTAATTAAGGGGGTTTTATAGCAGCTGAAAGGCTAAAATATGATAAGAAAGTGCCAGTGTCAAGTTATGTAATAGTGACTTCTAAAGTAACATGTTTTAAATTTTATATTAAAATTTCATAACTTTCTTCTTAAGGGCAACCTACGTCCAGAGGAGGCTCTCCAAGCACTTACCATCTATGAAGGAAAATTTGGAAGATTGAAAGATGACCGTGAAAAATGCGCAAAAGCCAAAGAAGCCCTGGAGCTTACTGATACAGGACTTCTCAGTGGCAGTGAAGAACGTGTCCAAGTAAGCAAAATCACAATTTGAATTCCAAGAATTGTTGCATGAATGTTTTATAGACATACACATATTTCTTGCTATAATTAAAGTGGTTCTTCAGAAATCATATATTTTATCACTGAATCTATACCTATTTTAATGTATTGATATTTTTAACTTTTTTTCATCGCAGGTTGCTTTAGAAGAGCTACAGGACCTTAAAGGAGTCTGGTCTGAACTTTCAAAAGTTTGGGAACAGATTGATCAAATGAAGGAACAACCTTGGGTTTCTGTACAACCCAGAAAGGTATTATTACTTCAGCTATTCATGTGAATGTAGAAATGGGGGGCAGGGGATGCCACCCATAAATATATAATACATCCTCTTTTATGTCCCTGCCTCTTACAATGTAGAAATTAAAAACCTTTTCAGATGTGTGGAAAAACATTCATTAGAACAAATTGGATAATCTCTTAAGTATCTTGATAATCTCTTGAATGAGAACTCTAGGAACTTTAGTATGCCTGTTAAGAGTCTACAAGGATAAATCACTGAAATTCAATCACTTCTCTCCTATTATTTAACCATATTAGAAACTAAGAACCTATGGAGATAACTGATGACTGATACTGCATGTCTCCATACTAGTTTCTTTTAAGTTCCTAATTCCATCAAAATTGACTTTTTCAATGTAGCATTATACATACTTAATATGAATATTAGTTGGGAAGGGTATTTGAACGTTGCACCCATTTTTGGTGTTACACCCTTCGATTAATTTTTATTACATCGTTTATTGCCTTTTTTTAAAATATTTGCATTACTGCAAACTGTTTGGATCACTGAATGAAATGTGGCATATCCATGTCAAAATAATGTTTAAACAAGCACAGGCTGGTGCCAGGACATTGATGGGTATGGTTTTGTTTGATGTGTTGATAATATTTTTAGGAGCCTTGACAGTTTTTTTTGAATTGAATTGCTGTAGTTTGGTTGTGTTCACCTATCTTCACAGAGATGTATGGGCAGTTGAATGTTTATAGTAATTTGTTGAATGAAGTTAAATAAAACAAAACAAAAAATAGAAGTGACACTATTGCCAGAGGGAAAAAAGTGGTTTTAAAAAAATGAAGAGCTGCTTTATAAAATGAAACATATTACAATGATCTAGATTTTTTTAGTTGTTTTCTTTCATTATTTTACTATTACATATATTAAATGAGCATTATTTTGATATCACATCTATTTTATTGGTTTGTATCTTAGATAAGACGTCAGCTCCTTCTTTTCAAAAAGATTGGAACTAGATGATTTGAGTTAACTTTAACTAAGGTGGGGGGAGCCAGATGCAGTTTTAGAGGCTCTTTAAGCTACAACTTTAGTGTACCCCTAGTGTTGCAACGTCCCCTAAAACTCCAGAGTAGATTTGGAAAATTGGTTTGCTATATCTACTTTCTATCAATTTGACAGTACTAGATAACAATCATATAAGTAGGGTTAGAATAAAGCCCAAATAAAGCTAAGAAATGTTACAGTGAATTAATAAGATCATTTATATTTGCAAGCCATGATATGTATACAGCTGGTAGGCATCACAGATAAAGATTCCTTTCGTTTAAAATATGTTAATAAGTATGTAATGAAACATGAATTCATAGATTCATAGACTTCAAGATTTGCAATTTTTTTCTAAATCAGTGGTAGTCATCCTGGTCCCTACTGCCCACTAGTGGGCGTTCCAGCTTTCATGGTGGGCAGTAGGGGTTTTGTCCGATACTGAAGCACTTTCCTTTTTTAAATTTAATTGACTTCCCTACTTTATAAATCACCATTACTGTGGAACCGGTGGGCGGTTAGATAATTTTACTACTAACAGAGATACAAAAGTGGGAGGTAGGTATAAAAATGTTACTATCCCTGTTCTAAATTGTTCTTGTTTCGACAGCTTCGCCAAAGTTTAGATGGCTTACTAAACCAGCTGAAAAATTTTCCTGCTCGGCTACGTCAGTATGCATCCTATGAATATGTTCAGAGACTTCTGAAGGGTTACATGAAGGTAAGGTTGCTTTTGAAAACTACTTCAATGTAGCAGTATGTTGATTTTAAAAGGAAGATTTTATGCTTTTTTTCCCTTTTTTCTTCCAGATAAATATGTTGGTAATTGAGCTGAAATCAGAAGCTCTTAAGGATCGTCACTGGAAACAATTGATGAAGAGGCTACATGTCAATTGGGTGGTTTCTGAACTAACTCTGGGGCAGATTTGGGATGTTGACTTGCAAAAGAATGAATTGATTGTGAAGGATGTGCTACTTGTGGCACAAGGAGAGATGGCACTGGAAGAATTCTTGAAACAGGTAGCAATTCATTTTTAATTTCTATACCATTTCATAGATTTTTAATGTATATTCTAGTGATTTTAACAAAAATATGAATTGATTGTATTTTGTATCAGGGTTTTGTAAAGACGTTTCATAGTCTTTACTACCCTAAGCTCTAAGTCTCATTGTTGCTTCCTTTTGTTTAAAGATACGTGAAGTATGGAATACCTATGAGTTGGACTTGGTCAACTATCAAAACAAATGCCGTTTGATTCGTGGTTGGGATGACCTCTTCAACAGGGTCAAGGAGCACATCAACAGTGTATCTGCAATGAAGCTTTCTCCATACTACAAGGTAATAACTAGCTATATTTATTTTATCTTCTCCATATCGTAGTATTTTTGAACAGTATATGTTAAACCATGCTTCAATTTATTCTTGAAAAAGTTTACAAGCATAAGCACAAAGGCAAGCTTCTATGCAAAACTATCTATAAATTATGATCACTGATAGTATATCCAGAGGCCCCAAGAGCAGTAAAATGTGACAGCTAGGTTACTCACAGTGAATGACAGACAATTGTTTGCAATCACAGTTCATAGCTTTAATGATTTTATTGCCCAACTATCTGAATATCTCCTTGTGTGCCTGTTTTTTAAGATCTGCAAGTGAAACATCATTTGCAGAGCCTGTTTAATAAAATTAGCAAAAACACTGCATATTTTGAAAAACAATTAAATTACGTTAGCCGTTTAACATTCTAATTTCAGGCTTGAAATGCAATTTTTAAAAGTTTTAACATTTGTTTATTATGTGTTATTGTATATCACATTGTGGTCTTTATGGAGATACAATCAATACTTTTACTGAATGAATATAATTGTTTCATTGTCACTCATAAATTAATAAATGCCTTAATTGGAAGTTTCAGCCTTCTGTGTATTTGTTTCATTAATTGAAGCTTATTATTTATTTCTAGGTATTTGAAGAAGATGCCCTTAGCTGGGAAGACAAACTGAATCGAATTATGGCACTGTTTGATGTCTGGATTGATGTCCAGAGGCGATGGGTTTACTTGGAAGGCATCTTCACGGGTAGTGCTGATATCAAACATCTGCTGCCAGTTGAAACTCAAAGGTTCCAAAGGTAATGGTCTGACCCCAATTTTGAATGTAAATATGAGAATGTTAATATTGTGTTTACTTTTGAAGTTTTTATGGAACAATTCAATAAGTAGTAATTTTATCACCATTGCAACGATCTCTACATAGTTCCCTGTAAAATCTGCTTGGAAACTGGAACTGTTACAAAATGGTTCCTGGTGTTGGCTGTATGTATGTATGTATCGCTGGTATTGCAGAACCTGTATTAGCTACCAGTAAGTTTCTGAGTGCAGTTGAAAATGCTGGTTTTGAGCTATAAAATCCTAAATGGCTTGATACCTACATATTTGCAGAACTGTATTCTCATCATCCTATATAATCCTGTTCTTCTATGGAATTGTCACCGAAGATGTTACTGGTTGTTCCCGGTGTTTATGATATTTTGATTATGTGATAATTTCTATAGATCACCCTCTCCTTAGATCAGTTGTTAGTATTCCATCAGGTTTATGTAACAATGGGTAGTCCCCATTTACCAAAAACTTATTCAGTGACTAAATGAATTTATGATGAAAATAGAGATTTATGACTCATCTGATCCCAATTCAAGTATTTGGCAACCAGTGTACATTTGTGATAGTTGAAGTATCTCTGGGTCATGTGATCAAAAATTGCTACCTTCTGAGCAGGCTTCACCAAGCAAAATCAATGGGGAAGCCTGCAGGAAATTGCAAATTGTGATCATTGACATCGCAATTAATGACCCCAACCAGAACTGAGGTAGATAGTGCAGTCACTTAACATCCCATTTATTGATCACACCACTTAAGTTGACAATCCCTATTGCAGTTGGTAAGTAAGAACTGCCTGCATTTTTAGATCCAATTATTTTAATTTTGATTTATTCACCATAGATGACTTAATTTATATTAAATCATGATGATCACTTGTTAACAGTTCTGAGTCTTTGGCAGATTCAGATTCAGCAGTATAAAAATATAAGTAAATAAAGTGGAAGATATATTTCTTGTGCATCAGCATTCTCTCCTCTTGGTTTTTCAGCATCAGCACAGAATTTCTGGCTCTGATGAAAAAGGTATCAAAGTCTCCCTTGGTGATGGATGTTCTGAATATTCAGGGGGTACAGAGATCTCTGGAAAGATTAGCAGACTTGCTTGGAAAGATCCAAAAAGCTTTGGGAGAATACCTGGAGAGAGAGAGGGCTTCTTTCCCTCGGTAAGCAGTTTAGTTCAGAATTAATTGTCCAGCTACCTAAGTGTAAATGACTTCTAAATTCAATAAGAAATGGTTAAGTTTTTCCTTTGCTTTCATTGATCAATTTGCAAAGAAAAATCACAAATGGTTTGGGTCTGAGTTTTGATGTGTGGATCTATTGAAATAGTGAACTTTATTTTTAAGGTTCTATTTTGTTGGGGATGAAGATTTGCTTGAAATCATTGGAAACAGCAAAAATGTAGCGAAACTGCAGAAACATTTCAAGAAGATGTTTGCTGGAGTGTCAAGCATTATCCTCAATGAAGACAGCTCTATTGTACTGGGAATATCATCACGTGAGGGAGAAGAGGTATACATGTGTTTTCTGGATCTGATGGCATAAAACATTTTTCTCTTAAAACCAATAACAAGCTTTCAATTCTGTTTCCAGGTGATATTCAAAACTCCTGTGTCAATCACTGAGCATCCCAAGATCAATGAATGGCTCACACTTGTTGAAAAAGAAATGAGGGTAACACTTGCCAAACTTCTTGCTGAGTCTGAAACAGAAATTGAGATCTTCGGCAAAGCAACTTCAATTGATCCAGCTACTTACATCTCATGGATTGACAAATATCAGGTATTTATTTATTTATTTATTTTTACTTTCGGCATTATAATAAGATAAAATGCTTTGAAAGAAAGGAAGCCAAAATAACCGATAACATTTAGACTTTTTTTGAAAATTCTCTAGGCCCAACTCGTCGTCCTTTCAGCTCAGATTGCCTGGTCAGAAAATGTGGAGTCTGCTTTGAACAGCATAGGGGGAGGTGGTGATAGTACCCCTCTGCAATCTGTGCTAACCAATGTCGAAGCGACACTGACTGTGCTTGCAGATTCTGTACTGATGGAGCAGCCTCCTCTCCGCAGAAGAAAACTGGAACACCTGGTAAGTTATCATCTTAACTAATTGCCTCTTGTCCAAACATTCATGTTACTTTACATATGCATTTCATGATCTAATAAAGTTTCAATTATATGAACATACTAAGATTGATTATTGCTTTTTCAAAAGATCACTGAATTGGTTCACCAAAGAGATGTTACAAGATCATTGGTCAAGAGCAAAATTGACAACTCCAAATCATTTGATTGGTTGAGCCAGATGAGGTTCTACTTTGATCCTAAACAAACTGACGTACTGCAGCAACTATCCATTCAGATGGCTAATGCCAAATTCAACTATGGCTTTGAGTATCTTGGAGTCCAAGATAAACTGGTGCAGACTCCTCTCACTGATCGTTGTTACTTGACAATGACACAAGCTTTGGAGGCCAGGCTGGGAGGATCTCCATTTGGTAAGTTGTTGCTCATACATCCTTTTCCTGTCAAGATTATGCTGCTATTCTAGAGCGGAAGTAATCTACCTCTTTTATATCTGAACAGGACCTGCTGGAACTGGTAAAACAGAATCTGTTAAAGCTCTTGGACATCAGCTTGGACGATTTGTTCTTGTTTTCAACTGTGATGAAACATTTGATTTCCAGGTATAGCATTTCCAACTATCATTAGATTATTTTAGAAACGTTCGAGTTGTATATCTCAAAAGTGCTAGGTATTTTTGCATAAATCTAGCAATACTATAATGTTAAGGTTAGGATTAATGATAGGCTAACTGTAAAGACCTCACTGATTCAAATTAATTGAGTCACATCTCCACAATTTCCAATCTTGATAATTCAAAAATTAAATTCTCTTAAATTAAATATCTTGCCCTTCCTTTTCAATTTCATATATACATGTTTTTTTTTCTCTTTAGGCAATGGGCCGCATCTTTGTGGGCCTCTGTCAAGTAGGTGCATGGGGCTGCTTTGATGAGTTCAACAGACTTGAAGAGCGAATGCTTTCTGCTGTTTCTCAGCAAGTCCAGTGCATTCAGGAAGCCTTGCGAGAACATTCAAATCCAAACTATGACAGATGTACGTATTTTAAAAAGAAAAGCTATTTTTTGCAGTGCTTTAGAAGTTTCAAGTATATACCATATTTTCCGGAGTATAAGACACACCTTTTTCCCTCAAAAAAGAGACTGAAAATCTAGGTGTGTCTTATACACTGAATTCAGCATTTTTTGCCTCCCAAAACCCCACCCTCTTCACCAAAATGGCCATGCATAGCCTTTAGGAAGTTTATAGAGTGATCCTGGGGGCTGGGGAGGGCAGAAATAAGTGAAAAACAGGCCATTTTTTGCTCAATTTTGCCCCCACCCCTAGGAACACTATAAGCCTCCTAAAGGCTATGCAAGACGGTTTTCACAAAAAAACAGGCCATATTTTGCTCGGTTTTGCCCCCCTCTCCCCAGGAGCACTCTACAAGCCTCCTAAAGGCTATTCATGCCCTTTTTGAGGGGGAGAATGGGCCCGTTTGGCGAAAAACGGCCCGTTTTGGGGCGGTCTGGAGAATGCAAAAACTTTTTTTTTAATTTGCCTCTTCAAAATCTTGGTACTTCTTATACTCCACTGCATCTTATACTCTGAAAAATACAGTAGCTTCTGTATTTCAATACTATTATTATTTTATGAAATACAATTACATTTTTTGAAATACTAAATATTTTTAATCCATTGGTTTGTAATACATAGCACTATATGTATTTATGAATCTTTTATGTTTTTAACTATGTTTATATGGATTGTTGTGAACTGTCTAGAGTCATTGAAGGAGCTATTCAGCCATAAAAGTTGTGAAAATAAAATTAAAAATATATAAAATATACTATGTACATACACATAACAGTAGTCTTCTCCAGCCTTTCTGGATTCTTTTTCTGTCAGTTGTTGAAAAGTGGAGAAGTGAAAACTGTACTTACTGACAGATGCTTGCTTTCAGCTGCTGCCCCCATTACCTGTGAATTGCTGAACAAACAAGTGAAAGTGAGCCCAGATATGGCAATCTTCATCACAATGAACCCTGGCTATGCTGGTCGATCAAATCTACCAGACAACTTGAAGAAATTGTTCCGTAGTTTGGCCATGACAAAGCCTGATCGTCAACTGATTGCTCAGGTTATGTTGTATTCCCAAGGATTTCGGACAGCTGAAGTACTTGCCAACAAGATTGTCCCCTTCTTTAAGTAAGTATCATTGTTAACAGTGGGGTGTAGGATGCTTTATTCTTGGCTAACTGTTAAATGAGATGCTGGCATTACTGTAGTTGCCATTCTTATTTTATTATATGTAGATCAAAATACATGAAGAAGTAGCTCATAACTGCTAATTAATTGCCTACATTGCTAGAGACAGATGAGAGCATCTGAACTACTTAATAAAACAGCTGAAACATTGTGAAGTAATGTTCTAGAATGTGATAATAAGGTGTCTTCATCTTTAAAGCCAATGTTTTTATTTAAACATAGTGGTGAGAGTGACATCTTTATATTCTTAGACTCTGTGATGAGCAGCTCTCTTCTCAAAGCCATTATGATTTCGGCTTGAGAGCTTTGAAAAGTGTACTGATCAGTGCTGGCAATGTGAAAAGAGAAAGGATTCAGAGAATAAAACGAGAGAAGGAAGAGCGTGGTGAAGTTGTTGATGAAGGAGAAATTGCTGAAAATTTACCGGAACAGGAGGTATGCCCTATACTTTACATGGAGTGGTTAATGCACTCTACAGTTATGTAAGACACTGATCCTTAAGTGCAAAAACATACAAGGATCTTGAATTAATTTGGATTGCAATTAATATTCAGTACAAGTGTCCATAACATTTCAGGTTCAATTCATTTTGAATTCAAAACACCCAGATTAGAGTGCAACACAACTGTCATGTCTTTGAGGGTTGGTTTTGAGCTTTACACACTTCAAATACAAAGTATCTGGCCTATGTCTGAAAATTTCCAAAATCATTAGAAGAGCCCATTATTGTTTTCCCCTTGAAACAGATCCCATTTTTACATATGCTACTATAATGCTCTGGACTACTATAAATGTTAAGTTAATCAGTTAATAACAGTTACAGTAATTTGTTCAAACAAAAATGCATCTGGACCCACCACACAAATAGTATTTGATAATATCTCAAAATTACCTTAAAAAAACGAGGAAAATATAATGTCCAGTTTAAACTTCAGTATAGTAACTCTACTATATCCAGTCTTTGAACCCTACACTGTTAAACAGCTTCACTTCTTAGTTTGTCTAATAAATATTTTTCCCATGTAGATTCTGATCCAGAGTGTCTGTGAAACTATGGTACCCAAACTGGTTGCAGAAGATATACCACTGCTTTTCAGTCTCTTGTCAGACGTGTTCCCTGGCATACAGTATCACCGAGGAGAAATGACTGCCCTGAGAGAAGAACTTAAGAAAGTCTGTCAGGAAATGTACCTCACCTATGGTGATGGTGAAGACATTGGCAGCATGTGGGTGGAAAAGGTATGGCTTTGCAACTGTTATTGACACCATAATATAAAATCCTATGAGATTCGACTGTAAATAGTCCTCTAAAATTTTAAACAAGATTATTGTAATGGTTGTCATTCTAGATTAAAGATCTTCCTCCATTCTACTCCTTTTTATAGGTTCTTCAGCTCTATCAAATTACCCAGATCAACCATGGCTTGATGATGGTCGGTCCTTCTGGAAGTGGAAAGAGCATGGCTTGGAGAGTACTTCTGAAAGCTCTGGAGAGACTAGAAGGGGTGGAAGGTGTTGCACATATAATTGATCCCAAAGCTATCAGCAAAGACCATCTCTATGGTACTTTGGATCCCAACACCAGAGAGTGGACAGACGGGTTGTTTACCCATGTCTTGAGAAAGTAAGTGTGAAATATATAAGATGTGGTGCAAGTAAATAGGAAGATTTCCAGAGAAGGTGTTTAAACTGATTGAACATTTGCCAAACTTTGTACTGCATTCTTATCTTATTTAGAATTATAGATAATGTGAGAGGGGAACTACAAAAACGACAGTGGATTATCTTTGATGGAGATGTTGATCCCGAGTGGGTTGAAAATTTGAATTCTGTTCTGGATGACAACAAGTTGCTGACATTACCAAATGGGGAACGTCTCAGTCTTCCACCAAATGTAAGCCTACCCACAGTAAATTCATATTTAAGGTGGTATTTCCATGTGATTTAATGTAGCTAAATATGGACAACAGAGTATCAGACTATTGACTCAGTTCTTATACAACAGCATGCTGATCTATTCTTTGCAGAAAAAATAATCAAAGGTAAAAACCTTTCTGAATTTCAAATATCAAAGTGCAAAAAAGGGTAACTTCAGAGTTGCCCAACTCATGGGAAAGCAACATTGATAACTTGATTAAAAAGAGAAAATGAATTGAATGAACCAGTCAAATCATACTAGACCAGGGGTGGGCAAACTTTGCAACTTTAAGTGTGAAGGACTTCAGCTCCCAGACTTCTCCAGCCAGCAAAGCTGGCTGGAGAAGTCTGGGAGCTGAAGTCCTTCACACTTAAAGTTGCAAAGTTTGCCCACCCCTGTACTAGACTGCCGCAATTTGCCTTTTTATTGTTCAACTACAACTTAACATCTATAAAGCTAGATTTATGAATACAAGCTGTATGATAAATGTGGGAAATCTACACTATTCCCCAATTTATATGCAAATAGTCCTCGCTTAACGATCAATTGTAGGGAAACTGGCAGGGAAGATCGCAAGCCGCTGCCAATAGGAGTCTCCCTGGTTAATAAAGTCTGGCTGTCAAGGATCCATGCCAAAATCCAAGCAGTATTTTGGCAGATAGCGTTCACAGCACAGGGCATTCACAGTCAGCCCCCAAAGACAAGAGGATTCCCCCTGGATTCTGGGTCTGTGCACAAGTACCTGCTCAAGCTGAATTCCTGCTTGAATTTCGAAAGAGAGAAATTTTAGCTCATGTGCAGGAAGACACTTGCACCTGACCTGCACCATGCCTCCCAGGGACTCCATCTGCTTAATGACTCATGAAATCACTTAACAACTAGAACTAAAAGTGTTGAGATTGCAGTTGTTGAGCAAAGAGATTGTGTGATGTCCTACTTAATGATCCCCTCACTCAGTGACCAAGATTTTGGTCCAAGTTGTGGTCCTTAAGCATGAGGCTTATCTATAGAGATATGGCATAAGTAATTACACAGATTTAATCAGTACACATATATCAAAATCAATAAAAACGTTAATCTCAAATTCCTGCTTAAAACCTTTACCTACAGAAATAAACAAGGGTCTTGAAAGAAGCATTCCTGTTGCTTCTTTTACCTGGGTTTCGGTAGAAATTTCAGCCAGTTAATTCTGAGGCTGTGGGAAAATATTAAATCTCACTGTTTCCTATCTAGTAAAACATAGAGGAGCTTAAGCAGTGCCTAGCATATATTCCTTGTGAATATTTAGATTCTGTGTCTAGAATGAGTCTGCATTCAGAATGTCTACAGTACTTCTAGCATGTACAGTCTGGAGTACTGTCCATGTAAACTGGCTTCCCAAAATCTTTAAAGAAAGCTCTCCCACTGAGTTTGCTGCAATAGCTTTCAACTGCCCATGCCAGGAGATTCTTTCTCTGATGCTTTAAACTTTGCTTACCTTAAACTTACCTTAACCCTGAGTCCCTTTTTTGGTGAAAAGGGCGGTATATAAATTGAAATAAAGTAAAGTAAACTTGAACGGAGGAGAAGGGTAGCTGAAGAAGGGAATTTTGAACAGAAACCATAAAAGAAGTCTGGTTTAAATGTTTTCAGCAACCACCCTTTTGTTTTTTCCATAGGTGCGCATCATGTTTGAAGTTCAAGATTTGAAATATGCCACTCTAGCCACAGTGTCACGATGCGGCATGGTTTGGTTCAGTGAAGATGTTTTAAGTACTGACATGATTTTCAATAATTTCTTGGCCCGGCTGAGAAGCATTCCTCTGGATGAAGGGGAAGACGAAGCTCAGCGCAGGAGAAAGGGAAAAGAAGATGAAAGTGAAGAAACAGCATCTCCAATGCTGCAGGTAAACCTAGAGGGGTCTAGATTTCCCCAGCTTCACTACACAAATTAGTAATTGTTTAGCTCTGTTTTCTGGTATGGAAACTTCTAGCTGTAATGTTATTGAAATGGTTCGTTGACAGATTCAAAGAGATGCAGCTACAATTATGCAGCCATACTTCACATCTAATGGATTGGTGACAAAGGCACTTGAACATGCTTTTAAATTGGAACACATTATGGACCTCACCCGACTACGATGTCTCGGTTCTCTCTTTTCCATGCTTCACCAAGCGTGCCGCAACGTAGCACAGTATAATGCCAACCATCCAGACTTTCCCATGCAAATAGATCAGCTAGAACGCTACATCCAGGTAATTCATGTCTCACTGAAAGACTATAATCCTGAAACAATAAAGTTACCAGGCTTTTTAGGTTTCCATGTGTTTCTTAACTACAATCCTGTTTTCCTCACATCAACACTGATGATTTACTGTCATTTCAGAGATACCTAGTGTATGCAATCCTGTGGTCATTCTCGGGAGACAGCCGTCTGAAAATGAGAGCAGAGCTAGGTGAATATATCAGAAGAATTACAACAGTGCCCCTGCCTAGTGCACCAAATATACCCATAATTGATTATGAGGTAAAGACAATTGTATACTTATGGTACTTTTTTTTAAACATCAGCCTTACTGTGACTGCTATTCTGATTGCAGTGCTTGAAAAAAGTGTAATCAGTACCGCAAATCAAACAGGTGGTTCTAAACCTATGACCATTTGTTCAGCAACCATTTGAAGGTAACACTGTGCTCAATGAATAGTGGTTTATGACCAGTTCTTAGAGTTCCAGCCATCCCATCACCTCATGGTCACATGATTGTGATCTTGACTCTTAGCAACCGGTTTGATAGCAATTATCTACAAAATGTGATCTACAAAAAGTCAATGGGAAAGACAGTAGGGAAGTCTCAAGTCATTGGAAAAGCCTCCCCAACCCCACAGCCTTTTCTAGCCCCTCCGCATTCATGCAGGTTATTTATGCACCCTAACTTCGCCACATCTCCCTTGTGCACTCCGTCACATTCTCACACACTCTTCCCAACCCTTACCATCCGTCCTTCACACAGGCTCCTCAACCTGCAGTGGGCCTCCCATGCATCCCCCCCAGACCCGCCTTTTCATGCACCCTCTCACAAATCTTCCTTCACATATCTCCCCCACACCCTCAAGCACTCTCTCCGATCTGCGACTGTCACACAACCCTGCACACCATCCCTGACTTATGTTGCGCCTTTCCCACACCTTCTTGTGTATCCTCCTCAGCCCTCCCCTATTCCTCTCCCGTGCTCCCTCTCCCATTCAGCAGCAACCTGCTTTCAGCAAGGGAGTCACAACTTCCTGCCGGCTTCCTTACAAACTTTGATTGTAGGAATAACTTCGGTTGTAAAAAAGTTAGCAGGAAGTTGCTTCACCTAATGATTATGGAATTTGATTAACAACAGCAACCAGGACTGCTGTCATTTCCAGAAATGCTTTACAATCCTATCACTTAGCGATAGGAATTCCAGTGCCCTATTGCTATCGTACAAGTAATATTACAAGTAATTTCAAAGGCCTAGCAACAGTGTACAAAATATTTGTTACTTAATTTACCATGCACATCTCTATCTTTTGACATCATGCGCTTAATGAAATTACGTTTTGATACTAATTAGGGTATCAAAAACACATTCCTGGACTTGTTGCTTAAGCACTATAAAGTGGTATATGAGAGTAAGTCAGAATTCTAATGAAAAATATATTTCATGTCCTCTACGCAGACAATGAGGCCTCCTCAGAACTGGGAATCATTCAAGTACATTTTATGTGGAATCATTTTAAAAGCTTTTTCAATTTGTTGACAATTTATTGGGGACATTTCTTAATTTTTGAACAGTTAAAAGTCCCAGTTAGCTTTGGCCGCAACAAAAGCAGAAAGTAGCAGATTCTTTTTTTTTCTTGGTATAGGTCTCCATCACTGGCGAATGGGTGCCTTGGCAGTCAAAGGTCCCACAGATCGAAGTTGAGACTCACAAAGTTGCCGCTCCTGATGTTGTTGTGCCAACGCTTGACACTGTCCGCCACGAAGCATTGTTGTATACTTGGCTTGCAGAGCACAAACCACTGGTACTCTGTGGCCCACCAGGATCTGGAAAGACCATGACACTCTTTAGTGCCCTCAGGGCTTTGCCTGACATGGAGGTATTTCCCCATTCTGAATGTTTGAAAATATTTTAATAAGCAACTGTTCCTTCTAGCAGAACAGGAGAAATATAGTTCCTTAATCACAAAGTAATTAAAATTCCAATAGCGATTGAGAACTTGTTCCAGAGATCCATTTACTTCATTCCAGAAAATTGGATGCCCTCGATTATCTCAATAGATAGATTTTGAGATGTATTGATCATGTCACTTAAGGTTTTAAAATAAAACCGGCACCCTGAATTAGAATCAACAAGAGGAAATATTGCTGATTCAAGAATATTAAGACCTGTTCTATATACACAGTTAACACAATATAACTATTGGTTATAATTATAATAGCCGAATCATCTTCAAAGGACATTATAAGCCAAGGGAGAATACCGCCACAGTATGAATTAATGTGGCTTTGTTATACATAAAATCAATATTGGAACCCATTTTCAAGAATCAGTCTTTTAAAACATAGCTTAAAATGTTGATTTGGGAATAGCCAACCATCAACAACAGATTGCAGCTTTTTCTAAAATGTTATGCAGGTGAAGGATGTTTTTGGTTCTTATTTCTTGTTCTCAAATTGTTTTTGCCTTTCCAGGTGGTTGGCTTGAATTTCTCCAGTGCTACCACTCCAGAACTACTCCTGAAAACATTTGATCACTATTGTGAGTACAGGCGTACACCTAATGGTGTGGTACTAGCTCCGGTTCAGCTGGGAAAATGGCTGGTACTCTTCTGTGATGAAATCAACCTCCCAGATATGGATAAATATGGCACACAGAGGGTCATATCTTTTATCAGACAGGCAAGTATTAATAAAGGAAAAAGATTACCTTTTTTGTGAATCAGGATTAAATTGCAAAACAAAAGGCAGTGTATGGGGTCGAAGCAAAAATAGAAAGGCGTGAAGAAAAAGTGTAAATGTTTTACTAAAAGATTTAATTAAAAAAATGTTTTGTCTCCATTTTTTCTGCTTTTCTCCATGCTTTGCATATAATGTGTTTCCCAAAAGGGAACAGCGTGGTATGTCCATTTCTTTTCTAACCAAGACTCTTTAACTTCATCAGATGGTAGAGCATGGAGGTTTCTACCGTACATCAGACCAGACCTGGGTGAAATTGGAACGAATTCAATTTGTTGGTGCCTGCAACCCACCTACAGATCCTGGAAGAAAGCCTCTTTCACATAGGTAATATGCCTCTAATACAATATGGATGTTCATGCCAACTTAGTCTGATGGGGTTTATATGAAACACAACAGATTAAACAATGTGGAACAGGAGGAGTCAATAGCAAATCTAACATCCTCCAAATGCTTTCTCCCACAATCAAGTTTTTAGTTCTCTTATGTCAGAGGTCCCCAACCTTTGCAACTTTAAGTCTGAAGGACTTCAGCTCCCAGACTTCTCCAGCCAGCAAAGCTGGCTGGAGAATTCTGGGAGCTGAAGTCCTTCAGACTTAAAGTTGCAAAGGTTGGAGACCTCTGCTCTATGTAATATTACAGTACCTGTGCCCTGTTGGTGCAATATAATACTGCATTCCTGTAGTTTGGACCCTGGAATAATATTTTCATTAGAAAGTCTACTCACAAAGAGAATGAAATGATGAAATATCTTACCCTGCATGATTCTCAGAACCTTCTGTGAAACAATTTATTGTGGGGTATACTAGTCAATTCTTAGAGTCCAGGGGTATCAAACTGGTGGCTCACAGGCTGGTCAAACCCACCCTAGCTCTGCGAATGGGGAAAAGTCATGAAATATTGTGTGATGGCAGCGTGACATCACAAGTTTGACACCCGTGATGTAGTCAGTCTACATTTTTTATGCATGTGTGCCTTGAAGTCCTTTTTGATTCCTGATGCCTGCCTGTACAAGTTCCTAAAGTTTTCTTGGCAAGATTTCAGAGGTGGTTTGCCATTGTCTCCTTCCTTGGGCTGAGAGAGAGTGACTGCCCCAAGGTCATCCAACTGGCTTTGTGCCTAAGGCAGGACTAGAACTCACGATCTCTTGGTTTCTGGTCTGACTGAGTACAGCAAATTGGCACTCTGATCTAATAAAATACTATTAGTTTTTCTAAGTTAAGCCCTTTGAATATCTTTTCAGATTCTTGCGCCATGTTCCTGTTGTATATGTGGACTACCCTGGACCAGCTTCACTCACTCAGATTTATGGCACTTTCAATCGTGCTATGTTGAGGCTTATTCCATCTCTCCGTACATATGCAGAGCCCCTCACTGCTGCAATGGTTGAGTTCTACACAATGTCACAGGTAACACGGCTGAAGGTTTTTCATAGATTATAAGTAAGTGATTAAGCGGTTGGGAGAGAAATGCTAGTAAGCACTCATCATATTTTCCCCCATACACACACAGGAAAGGTTTACTCAAGATACTCAGCCACACTATATCTATTCACCTCGTGAAATGACTCGGTGGGTACGAGGTATCTTTGAAGCTCTGAGACCGCTGGAAACATTGCCTGTTGAAGGACTCATTCGAATTTGGGCACATGAAGCCTTGCGTCTATTCCAGGACAGGTAAATCTTAGGGATGCAAATTATATGCTTGCTTTAATTTTATTTGCCGGTATTAGAGTTAAGACTCAATAAGACTTACTGAGGTTGTAGCAAATAAATATTCTGTACAAATTTTTATTAATTTTAATCAGGGTTGGTTGGGTTTCTTCACTTTTAGGCCAAATTGTTTAATATGTCTTTAAAAAAAACTTTTTAAACTTTTATATATTTGTTTTTACGCTGGCTGTACACCGCCCTGAGTCCTTCGGGAGTAGGGCGGTATAAAAAAACCAATAAACCTAAACCTAAACCTGTGCTAAACTTCTGCTTAAAATAACCCCCCTCTTTTTTAATTATAGGCATGTCATTGTAGATGAATCCCCTAAGAACTGTCCAGAAAGTATAAAATCTAAACATTTTCTAGCAAATGCATGCTGTTAAAACCTTTTCTTTTTAAAGATTTTCTAGAATCTTTCCTGCAAGATAGTTGGGGAGGGGGGAAGACGATTGTGAGGATAGTCTCCAGCCTTCTTCTTCTCAGAGCTCTATTATGCGGTTCTTTCCCTACTTTTATCCTGGTTAAGTCCTGTCGGCTTTCTCTCTCACTCTCCTGTCTTTATCCAGGCTTGTGGAAGACGAGGAGAGACGATGGACTGATGAAAATATTGATATGGTTGCTCTCAAACACTTCCCCAATATAGACAAGGAGAAAGCCATGTGCAGGCCCATTCTCTACAGCAATTGGCTTTCAAAGGTAAGAGAAAAACCCAGCTTCTCTGTGGTTGAGTGGTACAACGTTCAGATTATGACATGGAGATATCTTAGGGCATGGAGAATCTTCACTGTCAATAGGTATTGTTAGCAACTCTGGGTTCAGAACCAGTGTCAGAACTCTGGTTCCTTTACCAGTGTTAGCTAATGAATGCGGAATAGTGTAATTCACCGGACAGTAATGAGATACGTTGCTGTAAACCACAACCAAACTCTAAAACAGTGATAGTAAGAAAAATAGTCTTTACTTTGTAGCAACTAAAATGCTTCTTCCAACTAACTCTTCAAACAATGATAACAACAGTCCAACACCAAACACAATTATCTCATAATGATGCAAAACAATACTCCTCCTTCACAGTTCAGCTTCTCAAACGACAATCAGGTAACACAGGATCACAAGCAATCAAACAGGGAATGAGCTTGTGATTCTGAGCTTCCTTTATAGTAGAGCTGTATAATTACAGCCAATCAAATTATACTTAGTTCTTAAAGCTACATAACTCCTTAAGAACATAGGCTCATATATATTGTCAACCCAATATAAGGCTGAATATCCTAACAGGTATTTTCAACAAAACACAATTGGGTATGCTTAAAAGATGTAAAATTACCATTTTCTGTATCTGCTATCGATACAGAAGATTAAAATTCTGTATGGAATTTTTTTTACTTATTAAGTTAGTCAAATAAGGAGAATAACTACGGTTAATCCGTTCTGTTCTGGTTGAGGCCGCTGGAAGAGCAAAAGCCAGAACTTTATATCTCCCTGGATACCCGAAGCAGTAAAAAAAAGTAAAAAAGACGTCTGTTCTCCTTAAACACAGTGTTTCTCAACCTT
This sequence comes from Rhabdophis nuchalis, assembly GCA_039707465.1. Classification (NCBI taxonomy): domain Eukaryota; kingdom Metazoa; phylum Chordata; class Lepidosauria; order Squamata; family Natricidae; genus Rhabdophis; species Rhabdophis nuchalis. The sequence goes on along the minus strand of CM077643.1, from coordinate 57,231,307 downwards.
GGCAACTTGAAGATGTCTGGACTTCAACTCCCAGAATTCCCCAGCCAGCGAATGCTGGCTGGGGAATTCTGGGAGTTGAAGTCCAGACATCTTCAAGTTGCCAAGGTTGAGAAACGCTGCCTTAACAGATACATGCCATGTAAATTTGATTTAGACAGCTTCTTTCATGAACAGCACAAAAAGATCATTGAGGGCAACCTTTTTGGTTTTACTCTGGAATGTTGGTTTGAATATTAGTTCACCAGTTTTACTATGGAATGTTTGCAAAACTGAGCCTGTGTAGCTGAACATGATTCTTGACACTCATGTTAAAATGTAAATTTAATTTACATTTTAAGTAACGACTTCATTTTAAGTAACGACTTCATTCTTACATCCTTGAGGGGAACAGTTATGGTTGAGATTTTATTTTATATTAAAGTGGTTTCATCTTTTTCTGGGTATAGAATGAATAAATTGTGATTTTCTTTTAGGATTGTTCAGAATTTCAATGCTACTTTTTATTATTTCCATTGATTCTGCATCAGTACTTTTCTTGCAGCATCATGACTTGGAAATAAATGCTCCATTCCTGCCAGCTTTGTTTATTTTGGAGGGAAAGGTCAAGACAATGATTGCTTAATATGAAACAGTTTTTAATGGGGAATCAAGCACCTTCACATATGAACATTTTATGCATCTTAAGATAGTACCCTAAGCAGATTCAGCATTTAGGTATGTGTGTGTACATACAACAATACCAGTATTTGTTCTTTTTTTTGTTAGGACTATATCCCAGTTGATCAAGAGGAGTTAAGAGATTATGTGAAAGCAAGACTGAAAGTTTTCTATGAAGAAGAACTCGATGTGCCACTTGTTTTATTCAATGAAGTGTTAGATCATGTGCTACGAATTGATAGGTATGTATATTACTAAGAAAATGGTATATTAGTAAGTTAGTCTAATTTTCATTTTAAGAAGGAATGCTATTTAATGATTTCTTGGATAACTGCATACTAAAGACAAACCTCCAATAATGTTATCTTAGTAATGGGGGAAAGTTTATAAAATATAGCAAGACTATAATTGCATGTATGTTCATCTGTAGGAAAATTCCACTGAATCGAATGAATAAATATTTCCAAAAAGTGAAATGAGTTATACTGGTAGCCTGCATTATATTCACTAAATGAAATATCTTTTCAGGATCTTCCGCCAACCTCAGGGGCACTTACTCCTCATTGGGGTCAGTGGAGCAGGAAAAACCACCCTGTCTCGATTTGTGGCATGGATGAATGGTCTAAGTGTCTACCAAATTAAGGTTGTTACAACCACTCTTTCAAATAGTAAAACTAAAAGCATTTTATGTTACTTTCCTTTTATAGACTCCATAAAAACAAAAACTGACCCACAATTGTGATTCACAGGTACATAGAAAGTACACTGGTGAAGATTTTGATGAAGATCTAAGAACGGTATTAAGACGGTCTGGCTGCAAGAATGAGAAAATTGCCTTCATAATGGATGAATCAAATGTACTTGATTCTGGATTTCTGGAGAGAATGAACACTCTTCTGGCCAATGGAGAGGTAACTTAATGAAAAGCTTAAGGAAAAGCTGGATCTAGATTTCTGTATTTCAAAAATGGAAAAAGCTGTCCCGTCAGTGACCGTGATTAGTTGAAATTTAAACTCTGAGCTGAAGACCAGCCAGTCTGCAGTAAAACAGTTGTATAACTGTATGTATCTGTGTTGCCAGAAACTTGGTGTTCAGCCCTTCTCTAAGAGTTTCCAGAATCAATTAGATTTCTAATGTGCATTTTCTCAATATAGGTCCCTGGACTGTTTGAAGGAGACGAATACGCCACACTTATGACTCAGTGTAAGGAAGGAGCCCAGAAAGAAGGCTTAATGTTGGATTCACATGAAGAACTTTATAAGTGGTTCACTAGTCAAGTAATCCGAAATCTCCACGTAGTCTTTACCATGAATCCATCTTCAGAAGGGTTGAAAGATAGAGCAGCTACATCTCCAGCTCTCTTCAACAGGTACCACACCATTAATATACTATGAATGAATACTTTTCATTCATTTGTTTCAAAAGATGGTAATATTTTCTTACCCTGTTTTAGGTGTGTTTTGAACTGGTTTGGAGACTGGTCCACTGAGGCACTTTATCAAGTTGGTAAAGAATTCACTAGCAAAATGGATCTTGAGAAACCAAATTACATTGTGCCTGATTACATGCCAGTTGTCTATGACAAGCTGCCACAACTGCCATCACACAGAGAAGCTATTGTAAACAGCTGCGTGTTTGTTCATCAGACACTTCATCAGGTAGGTTCAGCTTTTCATTTTGAGATGCCTTTTTGTGCTCTTCTCGGGCAATAGGGTGCAATCTTAGAAGAAGATACTGCATTTGGGTTTTGTGGAGGAAATTTTAAAACCTACTGATTGGTACTAACATTTTATTTGATGGCAGGCTAACGCTCGACTAGCAAAACGAGGTGGCAGAACAATGGCTATCACTCCTCGTCATTATTTGGACTTCATCAACCATTATGCAAATTTATTCAATGAAAAGAGAAGTGAACTGGAAGAGCAGCAGATGCATTTAAATGTCGGACTCAGGAAAATCAAGGAAACTGTGGACCAGGTAGAAACCTAAATGAAGGAGAAGTTGGGGGTGGGGAGACAATCCCTAGAGCAGAGGTCCCCAAACTTGGCAACTTTAAGACTTGTGGACTTAAACTTCCAGAATTCTCCAGCCAGCATAGCTGGGAATTCTGGGAATTGAAGTCCACAAGTCTTAAAGTTACCAAGTTTGAAGACCCCTGCCCTAGAGGTTATTATGGCACTTTTCATTAATGCACGTTGACCTTATTGAGAATCTCTTACCTATTCCAGGTAGAAGAACTGCGCCGTGACTTAAGAATAAAAAGCCAGGAGCTTGAAGTCAAGAATGCAGCAGCTAATGATAAATTGAAAAAGATGGTAAAAGATCAACAAGAAGCAGAGAAGAAAAAGGTGAGGACCGGGATTGGTTAAATAACATGAAACTGACTACTCTGTGCATGGTTGAGATTCTAATAACACTTTGTATAACTTTCCCTAGGTTATGAGCCAAGAAATTCAAGAGCAGCTACACAAACAGCAAGAAGGCATTGCAGATAAGCAGATGAGTGTGAAAGAAGATCTGGATAAAGTAGAGCCTGCAGTTATTGAGGCCCAGAATGGTAGGCAGATATAGTGAAACTGGGTGGGAGGAATTATATATATATCAGCTTGGGTCTGCAGCATGCTCAGCTATCTGTTATTCAAAGAACTCTCAGTGATTGCTTGGTTTTGGTATATCATCGCTCACAGAAATTTAATAGGAGCAAAGAAAACAATATTACACTCTTAAGCTTATATTTTTGGGATAATAATTGGAACAAACAGTAATCATGTTCTCCTCTGGCTGCACACAAAGCAATAAATTGCACAGCTTTTCAGAATACCTGCTCATATTGCCACTTAAGCTGTTATAGGTATTGATGGCTTTATTATGAGTTTAAAATACAAAATATTAGACTATAATATGACTTTCAAAAAGAAGAAAATGGCTACAATGAAAGCTAGTAGACCGTTAGACGGTTCATGGTAGCTGATGGTATATCTGAAAAGTGATTTTTTTCCTCCTGTGCTTTAGGAGCACTACTAGTGCTAACAGAAAATCTTACTGATTTTACCCATAAATAGTTTAAATTAAAGTGTGTGTGTGTGTGTGTGTGTGTGTGTGTGTGTGTGTGTGTGTGTAAAATCAAAATAGTTCAAATCATCTCTGAATTTGCTTTTTGCTGTTTTCTCTTAAATCATTTTCTTTCATGCCTGGCTGATTGGGTTTGTTCCTGCTTAGCTGTTAAATCAATAAAGAAGCAACATCTGGTGGAGGTCCGTTCTATGGCAAACCCACCTGCGGCAGTGAAGCTGGCACTAGAATCGATCTGTCTGCTTTTGGGTGAAAGTACAACTGATTGGAAACAGATACGTTCCATCATAATGAGGGAAAACTTCATCCCAACCATTGTAAACTTTTCTGCTGAGGAGATCAGGTGAATAATTTGGAAATGTATTTTAGCTGCTTCTGGGATCGGAATGAAATTGTTCACAGAGACTTCTGAAAGATGATCATCTTACAAATACAAAGTATGAGGAACTGATTTTTGCTTCATATATATAAATAAATCTTTTGGAGGAGAAAGAGTCATTTCTTTACCGTATCTCTTTCTTGCCCTCCATCTCTAACCTGTATCTGGTTGAGGAAGGTTGTTTGAAGTCTGTGAGGCCCATTAAAATAAAGACTGTTGTTCAGAGCAGCCCATATGTTATTACAACAGTGACAAAATTGCAGTCTTTGAACTAAATTTCATTCTAATAAAGGAGAATTTTGTTCTCCATTCCCAACAGCAGCCTGAAGTGTATGTTGCATGCTCAGTGCTTTTTTCCATCCCTTAAATAGTGGTGAGTTCTATAAAGAAACAGCATCTTATTGAAATAAGAACCATGGCCAATCCACCTCCTGCAGTAAAACTGGCTTTAGAATCAATCTGTCTCTTGTTGGGTGAGGAGGCAAGTGACTGGAGAAAGATCAGGCCAGTTATTCTCAGAGATAATTTCATCAGCAGCATTGTCAACTTCAATATTGAAGATATAAGGTATTTGTAGTTTTAGTTCTACTTAAGGTGGCGATGGTGGTAGTCGCACAGTTGGAACGTGTATATTGAATGAATATTTGCCTGTATGGTTCTTTAAACTCTTTTGCTCTTCTAGTGATGCCATCCGAGAGAAGATGAAGAAAAACTATTTATCAAACCCAAGCTACAATTATGAAATTGTGAACAGAGCTTCTCTGGCTTGTGGACCTATGGTAAAATGGGCTATTGCACAGGTACGTAATCTGTTTGGAAGAACCGTATTTTCAAAATAAAGAGATATAAAGTGGGGCTTCAGAGGGTTTTTTCGTTCCTGGACACTGATGAAACAGTAAGAGGAAAGCAAAATGCTTTGTAGAAAAAGTTGTTTTGGAATTAAAAAAGGAAAATGAAACAAATGAAAATGCTAGGACCAAAAGAAAAAAATGCTACTGTAAAAAAAAGTACCAAGCAGGTTTTGTCAAGTATTTGTAGGACAGAAAGGAAATACTCTTTTAATGCCATTCAGAACTGGTAAACAGACTCTCCCTGTTCTATTCTATTCTATTCTATTCATTTATTTCAGTTTTTTATAGTCTTATTTAGTGCTGAAGTACATCTATCTTTTTAAAGCATTCTTACTGTCAAAATCAAAGAGTGAAGTTGCAGACTTAGATTTGGGGGGGGGTTCTCCTCCAATTTGTCCTCCCCCAGAAATCCATAACTCTGCATACAGAGGGGTTACCCCCTGCTGGAGTTGATGGGTTTTATGGGAGAGGAAGAATTCCTCCCTTTCAGTTTCACTAACAAAAAAAATATTCTTCAATGAAATTAACCACTGGATTTTATTTTAGCAACTTTCTCACATCAGACTATTGACATGAGGATTTATGGAAGACTGTAAAATCCCAAATTGTGTGAAATTGAGTGCCTGATCTTTATTTTTCTAGTTGAACTATGCTGACATGTTGAAGCGAGTAGAACCCCTGAGGAATGAGCTGCAGAAACTTGAAGATGATGCCAAAGACAACCAGCAGAAAGCCAATGAAGTTGAGCAGATGATTAGAGACCTGGAGACCAGCATTGCTCGTTACAAGGAGGAGTATGCTGTACTGATTTCTGAAGCTCAAGCTATTAAGGCAGATCTAGCTGCTGTGGAAGCAAAGGTGAGACTGCCACTTTTTGTTAAATGTTTGTTAGATTTAGATTTATTGGATTTATATGCCGTCCTTCTCCCAAAGGACTCAGGGCGGCGTACAACATAAGAAACACACAATACAATAGTTAAAAAGAGATTAAATAAAGAATCCAATAAGCAATAAGAAGTACATTAATAATTTGCACATTATGATGTAAAATAAATAAAATTTGCAATTAAAATTAATAAGTTATTTTGTTCCAGCCAGGCCGGCTTGCTGGAAAAGCCAGCTTTTTACGGCACCACGGGAGGTCGGGAATTAAGCAAAGCTCCGGGGATACCTCATTCCAAAGGGAATGTTAATTGTTGAGCTTTGATTAGACCAAGGTTGAGAGTTTTACTTTTCTTGTGAGCACTGAATTCCATTTTAAACTACCACCATGAATCTTAGATGCTTGTTTTGACTTTTGTGTCAGTATAGGTAGTCCGCACTTAACATTCATTGAGCAACCATTCAGTGTTAATGACGATGCTGAACAAAAGGACTTCAGAGCTGCTCAAAGTTTGTATACGCTACACCTGACCTCTTACACTCACACCTCTCCGCAGCACTGCTCTTCCCCCAAGTTGTATGTGATCTGCACCAAGCTCCCAGGCCTTCCCCTCCTACCTTTGCACTCCCGTATTTCTTAACTGGGACTTAACAGCCTACACATCTCAGTTACTGATCAGAGGCTGTTTGAAAAATAGAGAACTAATGGGGAAGCGTAATATTGATGTTAATCAGTTTATGATACTTGCAGAACTTTTTTTCAACTATGATTAACATTTCTTACAGTTTTCCTGGAGTTCTATACTTTGCTCTTGTTTTCTCTCTCGCCTCCCATTTCCCATTGATGCTGTGTTAGGGCCATGTTTTTAATAATAGTGTTTGCCCTAAAATGACATCAAAAATTTTGAGTTTGGGCTTTGTTTGAATATATTCATTGCTTCACTTCCAGGTAAATCGTAGCACAGCTCTTCTTAAGAGCTTGTCTGCTGAACGTGAAAGATGGGAGAAAACAAGTGAAACCTTCAAGAATCAGATGTCCACAATTGCAGGAGACTGTTTGCTCTCAGGAGCATTTATTGCTTATGCTGGTTATTTTGACCAGCAGATGCGGCAAAACCTGTTCACAACATGGTCCCATCACTTGCAACAGGCAAATATTCAGGTAAAAAAAAACATTCATGGATCATAAAATCATTCACCACCATTTACTTCAAACAGTTGAGTCACTTATTGTGTGTCATTATACTCCAACAGTTTGGAGCTTGGAAAGCCACTTCAGTATCTTATTCCTTGATAAATAGCAGCCTTAGTATTTACAGCTGAACAGCCTGGATCATTTGAAATATGCTTCTCCAATACTCACCCGTTTTAATTAAAGATATGCATACTTGACCCAAATTGTAATCAATGGATAAAGGGTATTGCTGAAGGGTTAACAATATTTTATGAGGGTGAAGCAAATCATAGAGTAGTATAGTTCAGTAGTAATAGAAAAGGAATAAATACATTTATTAACCCACAGATGTTTGTCAATTCTTGACTTCTCATGAGTAAATCCCAATGTTCATTTTACAGTTCCGTACAGATATTGCTAGAACAGAATACTTGTCGAATGCAGATGAACGTCTTCGCTGGCAAGCAAGTTCTCTCCCTGCAGATGACTTGTGCACAGAAAATGCAATTATGCTCAAGCGATTTAACAGGTACTTTATTTTTCGTCAGACAAATTTTCATCCAAAAAGCTCTCCAGAAAAATAGTATTTGAACACTTGTGGTAATCCTGCCTAAACCTTTGTTCCTGTGATTTTATGATTTTTGAGCTATTTCTAAGAGAAAGAACATTAGTTTTGCTATACTCCTAGGACAGAATGTTGTATAAATATTCTGATAGTGGGGCATTTCCCAGAATCTTCTGATGTAGTGTAGCTAATAATGAATAATAATGAATGGCGAACAATTGTAAGCATCTTTTCCCCCAAGAGTAGCACTAGGAATAATACATTTATATAACGTATTTCATATATCATGAAAGAAAGTCATTCCCAGTTAAATAACTTCCAAAAACATAGTGTGCATAGCTATACCACTGTGTTAATAAACCAGCAACACTGGTTTTACTAAAGAAAAATATGTCATCTAACTATCTCTTCCATGAAATGAAAATTTCTAAATTCTCATCCAGAAAGTTACCAGCAATTCTCAGCTATGCCTTCCCATATGATTATTGGTTTCAAAAAAAAGTTCAAAATAAGATATCAATCAGTTGAAGCACTGTTTAAGAATAATTACAAAATGTCTAGGCTACTTTGAAGATTGATAAGAAGATGGGCAAAATTATGTTAAGTATTTATTAGGTATGTGAAGATTGTGTTCTAACAGATTAGACATTAGCATAGTTTAAAATGGAATTTTCAAATATATATCTTTAATGCTTTGAATAAATATTCAGTATTTCTGCTCAAAAACTCCCAAGTGGCAGTCAGACAACTTAACTGTAGTATGCCTGTTAGAAGGGCAACTTCCAATAGGATAGCAGATTAAATAGAAATGTGGAAAAATTTCAAATTTCTTTTTGAAATAGCTCAAAAAAATAAAATGTAAAAACAACAGAATTATTTTTTGATGTAAATAATGAATGAAGCTTTTATAGTTCATTTTCCAGTATACATCATGAATTCGAATCATGAATTTAGTACCGTTGCAATGGCATTGAAAAAATACCTAATACAACAATGTTAAACTATCTTTTAAAAAATGACTCCGGTGAATATATGAGTAAAATATCCTTCTGTTATTTTCCTTAAAAACATAATAATAAATTACATTTTAGGTATCCCTTAATTATTGATCCTTCGGGCCAAGCTACAGAATTCATTATGAATGAATACAAGGACCGTAAAATAACTCGTACTAGCTTTTTGGATGATGCATTCAGAAAGAATTTGGAAAGTGCCCTGCGATTTGGTAATCCTCTGCTTGTCCAGGTTTGTTGCTGTGCATTTTCTACCTTCTAAAACTAAGGAGAGTTCATATAATTTTTACTTTTATGAAAACTAACAGCACTTATCTCTAAATCAAATGTAGAAAAAAGTGCAAGTACAATTGGTAATATGGGTCTGGTAATATTGAAAAGAACACGATCTAGAGTTATCTGAACCTATCTCATGAAACCACTGAATTAAACACACTTCGCAACCAATGCTAATAAAAGACATTGACAAGAATATCCCCTTTTGTCCTAGGCCATATAACTTCTGAACTTACCTAAAATTGATAATCTTAAAATTCGTGCTGTTTCTTGTAATTGGTAAGCAAAAATTAGGTTGTAGAATAAATATATCTTACAATAGTTTCCATCAGCGAACAGAAATTATCACTTTGAAAAATGTAAACCATTCTGAACAAAAATGTAGGGGTCCTCAAACCATAAAATGTTGGTTGCAGTGGTGCGATCGGAATCCCTCCCCTTATATGCACACATGCTATGAACAACAAGCCCACTACAAAAGAGGCATGGCTTGGACCATGATGTCACAACCTTCATCATGCCTGTTCTCCTTTCCATGTTTTGAAAACAGCATATTTATATCTATATTTTTAAAAGATTCAACTTATTCGAATTCTAGATATCTCTAAAAAAAAGATGAGCCAGAATTTAAGACACTTAACCTATCTAAATGGAAGACAGGATAAGAAAAACAATCTTCATTAACATATTGTCAACAAATCTGAGTAAATTATTTTGGAAAAAACCTAGTTTTCTTCAAAGCAAATAGAATATCTAAAGAAAAACTAGGTAATCTTTGACATATATTTGGGCCTAGAATTTCAGTCCCTAAGTAGTGCAGTCATTAAGCAAGTCATAACTTGCTTTCAGAAATTAGTTTAAGAGGATTTCCACTTGATTCCATGTACGCCTGATCACTTTGTCATCTTGTCTAGGATGTGGAAAGCTATGACCCTGTTCTGAATCCTGTGCTGAACCGCGAAGTCCGTAGAACTGGTGGTCGTGTTCTTATCACTTTGGGAGATCAAGATATTGATTTATCACCATCATTCGTAATATTCCTCTCCACCAGAGACCCAACAGTAAGTGATAAACTTGTTTTACAAGGCCAGTAGTTGATGACAGTGGTTAGGAGAGGCTCTTTAAAAGTTACATTGAACGGTTTGTGTTTTATAGGTTGAGTTTCCACCAGATCTCTGTTCTCGTGTGACATTTGTCAACTTCACAGTAACTCGTAGCAGCTTACAGAGTCAATGCCTGAATGAGGTATTGAAAGCTGAAAGACCAGATGTGGATGAGAAACGTTCTGATCTCCTCAAACTTCAAGGTACAGTCACTGGAAAACTGAATCCCGAACCTTTTTAGCACCTAGAGAGCGGCAGAAAGAAAGGGATAGAATTTTATTTCTATTCTGTAGCAGGGTCAATTTTATTAGCAAATAATTGATAATTATAATTCTGCAAAATTGACATTCAGTTCTATTGAATAGGGCTGCCAGAATAGAACTCAGATTCTTGGTTTTTTTTTAAACTAATTAAGAAGGTAATGGAAACAGATCTCATTCCCTCATTAAGTCTTTTTTTTTTAAAGCAATCATTTTCCTGGACAAACTTCTATAACTAAAAAAACTCCTTCACTATTAACATCTATTTACACAAAAACCTTATGCTTCTAAAAAAAATTAATTTACTTAGGCAGGATGCTTAAAATTTACTTTGTGTTGATTAAAAATTCTTGTAAGATCAACTCAGAGTTCACATTAAATAGAATCCAAAGTATATGTGTATGTATGTTATTTTGTATGCCTTTCTCACTATCCAAAGTTTTTCTGGGCAGCATATAAACTTAATAAATATAGGAATTTCACAGCAATTGTCAGACCAGACTCTTAAGTTATTCTCATCTCTATTAAAAAGCAAAACTCATTAGTATTGTTTTGCTCAGAGGTCTTCAAACCTGGCAACTTTAAGACTTGTGGACTTTAACTTCCAGAATTCTTCTGGCTGGAGAATTCTGGGAGTTGAAGTCCACAAGTCTTAAAGTTGCCAAGTTTGAAGACCTCTGGTTTTGCTTTTGCTTTGTGCCCTGTCTATTAAAAGATAAGTGGGTCAGAATGTGATTCAAGTTTTGTTTAAGGGTCTCTGTTTTTCTTCAAGGTGAATTCCAGCTGCGTTTGCGGCAGCTAGAAAAATCTCTTCTCCAAGCCCTCAATGAAGTAAAAGGACGTATCTTGGATGATGATACCATCATAACCACTTTGGAGAACTTAAAGAAAGAGGCAGCCGAGGTTACTAGAAAAGTGGAAGAAACAGATATTGTCATGCAAGAGGTGGAAACAGTGTCTCAGCAATACCTCCCACTTTCCACTGCATGCAGCAGTATTTATTTTACAATGGAGTCATTGAAGCAGGTACAATGATTTAGATTTCTCTTTTCCAGATTTCTTTTTTAAAAACAACAACTGCAAGACGCCGTTTCCATTCAAGTTAACACTCTTGTTCCATTTGAATTCTACCTTAGATACACTTCCTGTATCAGTATTCTCTTCAGTTTTTCCTGGATATCTATCATAATGTCCTGTATGAGAACCCAAATTTGAAGGGAATTACAGACCACACCCAACGTCTTTCTATTATCACAAAAGATCTGTTCCAGGTTAAGTAAAAGCATTTTTATTTTTTTATTTTTTTATTTATTGTTTAAATTTCTATACCGCCCTTCTCCCTTCCGGGACTCAGGGCGGTGTACAGGCATTTTGTACTTCAAAACACTTCAGACTTTTTTTTTTCCAGTTCACAAACTTTCTACAAAGCTGATCTTCCTAATTTTGTATTTCTAGGTGGCATTCAATAGAGTTGCTCGTGGCATGCTACACCAAGATCACATCACCTTTGCAATGCTGTTAGCTAGAATAAAACTGAAAGGAATTATAGGGTAAGCAAACCCATTTATTAAACAAGCCAGTATTGAAGTGTGAAGTCTTTCCAAAATGTAAGAATTACAGGAATTTCATGAAAAGCAAAACTAAAAGCACACCGAAAGTCAGACTGAAGTTGTATCCAGCAGTAGCATTTATAGATTTAAAGTTTAATTTGTGCAACCTAAGATGACAGAGGGACACAGGGAATTCCATATCTCTGTTCAAATCAATACAAATAATGTTAGAAAGGCCAATTTAGATATGCTGTAAAAAAACTGAATGAAAAGCACGGTTTAACTTTTACCTAAATCTTTTGCAAAAGATTGTCAATTTTAAACTTCTATGCATACCAAAGACATACACACTTAAGCAGAACTAATGATTTTCCCAGGTTTCTTGTATATATCAGTAATCCAAAGAATTATACTTAGGGAATAGTTAGGTTTCTTTATCTTTGTGAGAGTTGTTCTCAGTGTGATTTTCTTCTGTTTCAATTGAAGGGAGCCTACATATGATGCGGAATTCCAGCATTTCCTAAGAGGGAAAGAAATTGTACTCACCAATACGGTTCTCCCCAAAATTAGTGGCCTGATGTTAGAACAGGTGGAAGCTATGATGAGACTAAGCTTTCTTTCTTCGTTTAAGGACCTTGTTTCTAAAATCAAATCTGATGATGTAAGACTACTTTTCAATATAAAAACTATTGAATTTTAAAGTGACTAATACACATAAGAACACTTCATTCTCTATAGGTCATTGTGTACATGCAGCTTATCGCCAACTTCATTTCATACATATTGTTACCAATGTGTGGGTTGGATAGCTTATACCCATGATGGCGAACCTATGGCACAGGTGGCACGCGGAGCCATTTGTCAGGGCACGCAAGGTGTTGCCCTGTCAGCTGGCCAGCGAACATGCGCACTGTGGCCAGCTGAGTTCAGCCTTCTTTTAAGGCCATTTTTTTGCACTCTGGAAGCTTCAGAGAAGCTCCTAAAGCCTCCGGAGGGCCTCCGGCGGGGGAGGAGGCAAACAGAGGGGCTGTTTTCGCCCTTCCTATGTTCCTATAAAGCCTCTGGAGCCTGGAGAGGGCGAAAAAAGCATGCCAAAAATGTGGGGGAGCAGTGGTCGTGCGTGCATGCGCCCGGGGTCATGCAAATAGCATTATGGGTGTGGCACGCCCATGCATAACCCCCCTGCACTCCCCCCGCTTTTGGCACATGAGCCAAAAAAGGTTCGCCATCACTAGCTTATGACTGAGCTGTATATTAATCAGTGATATGTATCATATTTTATACATATCACTATTTATAAAAACATGTTCTTCTCACACAGGGAACATGTTCCTTAGGGAAACATGAGATCCTTGATCTGTCTTCATGTGAAGAAACTCATTTGTCTTAGATCTAATACAACATTCTTATATATTGCTCAGAAATAATAATTTTTAACTGAATCTGATCTGTAGCAATTCTTCATTTGGATGGAAAGCAGTTCACCCGAGCAGACTGTACCCCATCTTTGGGCAGAAGACAAAACTGCAAGTAAGTTCATATATTTCTTCCATCTCCGTTTTGCTTTGTTAGATGTTTGTGGAACACTCACTGGAAAAAGTTGCATGAAGAAGTCAAACATATGCTGTCTGGAAAAAGATCATATCAAATTAATTTGTAAAAAATGGTTTATGAAATTGTTGATTTTGAATACTGAAAAATAGTTCTTTAAAATAGTATATTAGTATTATATCAGCAAGTAATGTCTGATTTTGAAGGTGACATAAAGGGTCCCTTGGCAATGGAAAATATATACTTCAGGACCATTCAGACTTAGTAATAGCGTACAATAAAGCTGTTATCAAGGGAGATGTATTGTCTTTATAATGTCAGTGTGCTTAAGGGTAAATTCTGATAAAAAATGGAGCAAACATAGATTATTAGCCCATAGATTTTGGAATTTATGAATTTCTGACTGAATGGAACAGTTTTTTCCTTAGAGGAATCGGTGTGCAGCGTTGGTGTTCTGATTCGTCTGTCACTTAAGGTCTGGTGGGCTTAGAAAAACATTAGCTGGCTCCCAGGTTGTGTTTGATCTCCTTCTGTGAGGGCATCAATTTGTATTACCTGCTGGTTAGAACTGGTACAGAGCTGGTGCTAGTGCTTGGAATATCATTCCTAAAGAATAGCATTCCTAAAGAAATTCCTCTACCCTTGGGTAATAGATAATAGATAACATCAAGGATAACTCACCATTCAGATCTGCAACAGTGGGACTGTTGCATACCTTCGCTGGCACAGGGTTCTTTTTCCTCCCCCTCCCCCCCAAACCACTGGAATTCACAAAAGTGTAATCCCACTTGCCCCAAGGTCATTTCTAAAGGATCATTATTATTTTTTAAATCTTCATGTGAAACACTATAGAGCCTACATGAAACGTGTCATTTCAGAGCAGCGCTGACAATATTTGCAGGATTGGAGGCTGTTATGTAGATTCATGGTTTTCTAGAAAGCTGGAGGAGACCTCCTAGTGACATGATCAGGAATAGCAGACCTATGTTTTTGGACCTGAGTTTCTTATGGAATGTCATCTCTCCCTAAACAGTCTGAAATCAAAATGCACAATTTCATTGGGGGTGGGGGGCGTAAAGATGGAAGCCGTTTTATTCCTACACCTCCTTGTTTTCTTGGAGAGAAAGAAACAGAAACCTATTAGCCGTGTTGCCATCGTCTTAGTCTTGAATTGCCTGGAACAATCCAAATACTACATTAAGGTTTTATTTTTCCTTTTTCTATATCTCAGCATCCATTGGACAAGCCATTCACCGCTTGCTTTTGATCCAAGCTTTCCGCCCAGATCGTTTATTGGCAATGGCACATCAGTTTGTTTCCACAAATCTTGGAGAAAATTTTATGTCCATTATGGAGCAGCCTTTGGATCTGGCATACATTGTAGATACTGAGGCAAGTAAACATTTTAATTACACACGCACACACCCCTTGGTCCCCAGAATCACAGAATGATGCCGATGGTGCTTTAAAGTCTGCTATTAAAGTAAACGTTGCATTGAATGCTGATTTTTATTTATTTATAAATAAATAGGATCTAACTCATTCTGTCTACCTAAAATGCTTTCAGCTTTCTGAAATTGAAATTGTGGCCCTTTTCTGGCCCTTTTGACATTTCAGAATTGAGATTTTCTCTGTATTAGAAAAACTGCAAACTCCTTAGCAAACCTTGAAACAAAGAGAAGAACTGCCTCTTCCTGTGAAGCAAACATACCTGATTTTTCCCTTTTCTTTCCTATTCTTGGATTTTAGGTGAAGCCTAACACACCTGTCTTGATGTGTTCTGTACCTGGCTATGATGCGAGTGGACATGTTGAAGACCTTGCTGCAGAGCAAAATACACAGATCACCTCTATTGCTATTGGTAACATTTTCATATATTTTGTCATACCAAATGCTGCGGAAAACTGGTACACGTTTCTAAACATGGTAATGTTTTCCTTTTAGGTTCTGCTGAAGGATTTAACCAAGCTGATAAAGCAATAAATACAGCTGTGAAGTCAGGCAGGTGGGTTCTTCTTATGGTATATTTTGCCATTTATCAATTTGGCGTCTGTATGATAGAGACTTCTAAAGCATTGATTTCTTTGGGGTTTTTTTTAATATGTTTTTCAGGTGGGTGATGTTGAAGAATGTCCACTTGGCACCTGGATGGCTGATGCAACTGGAAAAGAAGCTGCATTCTCTTCAGCCTCATGCATGCTTTAGATTGTTCCTTACAATGGAGATAAATCCAAAAGTAAGCAATCAGAGTAATAAAAAAAATAACCATCACATTTCTTTTCTAAATTCTGCTTTGTAAAAGAGGAGGTTTATCCTCATCTTGTGAGATTCCTATCCTGTCATGCATAATTCATTTTCTCTTTACTAAGTGAGAGAAATTGGCACTTTGTGTGTGCCAAGTCAAGTGTCTTAATATGGAACCAACCCCAAAATACTGTGTTCACTTCTTTAGATGTTTTTGTTGTCTAATTCATATTAGATCTTGATCTCCCATCAAGTTATGTGATTTTTATTTCTGTTAGTTATTCCATGCTAAGGTGGTAAATTAAAAGTTCAGGAGAACAAAATCATTTTATTTATTTATTTATTATTAAATTTATACCCCGCCCTTCTCCTTGTTAGGACCCAGGGCGGCGCACAGGGATGTTAAAATACATACAAAATATATAAAATATATGAAATTTAAAATACTTATTCTAATAAATAAACCCTGCGCTAAAAACCGAATTACAATCCCAAGTTTAAAAACTATCTAATAGTCAGTATGGAGGTTACGCTAGGCCGGCTAGATGAAATAGGTGTGTCTTCAGACACTTGCGGAAGAGGCGGAGGTCGGAGATGGTGCGGAGTTCAGGGGGTAAGTCGTTCCAGAGGGCTGGGGCCGCCACAGAGAAGGCTCTCCCCCTGGGTGTCGCCAGTCGGCATTGTCCGGCCGACGGCACCCTGAGGAGGCCCTCTCTGTGGGAGCGTATCGGTCTGAGGGATGTATGGGGCAGGAGGTGGTCTCGCATATAACTAGGCCCCGAGCCATGGAGCGCTTTAAAGATGATCGTTAAAACCATCTTTAAAGTTAGTTTGTCCAGTAGTACAAGTGTGGGAGCAAAGAGTATTTCCCCAAACAGGATTGTTAAAAGTGCTCCATATGGTCATTACTCATGACATTGGCAACTATATAAATCTGATTAATACATTTCTCACATTTGAATAATGTATTTTGTGCTCAGGTGCCAGTCAACTTGTTACGTGCTGGAAGAATTTTTGTATTTGAACCACCACCGGGTGTAAAGGCCAATATGCTGAGAACCTTTAGCAGCATCCCTGTGTCTAGAATGTGCAAGGTAAGTTTTTAAACTAATTACTCAAAACTTCCTTAGTAAATATGGTTTCACTAAAAAGTGCTAGTAGGTGATTCCATTAAGAACCTTTACTCTGAGCTTTACTCAGAGTAGCTGTTGCTGATTTTGCAACAATTTCCATTTGCTTCATAGCTACAAATGCCACAGCCATTTTATATCGAGAATTTATAAAGAGAAGTCTGTTACGTTTGGGGAAATACAAAAGTAAATACCATTTGTTTAGAAGATAAATAAACCCATGATTTGACCTTTGTGTTATTATCCTCTTCTAAAAGCCCTTTCTTCATCTAAATGAGTTTATACATCAAGTGCCTTAAAATAAAATACAAGTAATGAAAAGGGCTGATTCTTTCATCTGAAATAAAAGATGCAGCTCTTTTATACATAATCTCAAAACAAAAAGTCTTACTGTGTTCTGCTAATTAGATTGCTCTTTTTCCCCCCATTGATCTCAATAAAAATTGTGTTTCCATTGGTTTTTCTCCTCTCTAGTCACCAAACGAGCGTGCACGTCTCTATTTCCTTCTGGCATGGTTCCATGCTATTATTCAAGAGCGTTTACGATATGCTCCTCTTGGCTGGTCGAAAAAATATGAATTTGGAGAATCTGATTTAAGATCTGCCTGCGATACAGTAGATACGTGGCTTGATGATACAGCAAAGGTAGGTGAATTCCCATCTTACTCCTTTGGGTGAAGTGATTAGTAAAATTCTACTTCTTAAAAAAGGGCAAATCCAATAATTATAGGCTAGCCAAACCATATGAACAGTTGATTATATCTTAACCTTTTATTCAAGCAGCAGAAGGAAGTGTATATCATTCCTATATTGGTCTTAATATAATCCATATCCATTGGATTTGATTGAAACTAATAGCCAAGGGCTTTTGTTTATATAATTAATATATAGACACCCCACCCCCATATTAGCAGTAAGGTACTTAAGGATCAAGCAAAATAACAGCAAACCAGTGAAAATAATTAATTACCGTAACCCAACTAAGGCAGTTCAAATGTCATTAACATCCAGATGCTCTGCAGCTGCTGAGAGCATCCCTTATTTCAGGAGACAAAATCTTCTAGTCATCAGCAGTATTTTATTAAACTAACTGTTTAATACAACTGTCCCTGTAGCTGTGTTAGCTGTTCCTTTTATAACAAAGATGTCTCCAATGTCAGGGTCGTCAGAACATCTCACCTGACAAGATTCCATGGTCTGCCCTGAAGACGCTGATGGCTCAGTCAATTTATGGTGGCCGCATTGATAACGAATTTGACCAGCGGTTATTGAACACTTTCCTGGAGCGACTCTTCACCACACAAAGCTTTGACAGTGAATTCAAATTGGCTTCCAAAGTTGATGGGCATAAAGCTATTCAGATGCCAGACGGAATCCGGTATTAACATTTTCTTTCTAAAACTAAGTGTGGGTGAAATTCGAGTTATTGCATGTATTCCTTGTAATTATGAATATCTTGGTCACTATCTGGCATTGTTGATTTGACAGACGTGAAGAATTTGTACAGTGGGTGGAGTTGCTACCAGATACACAAACTCCCTCCTGGCTTGGCTTACCAAATAATGCTGAGAAAGTTCTTCTCACCACACAAGGTAAATATCTTGCTTCATCTTTATAAGCAATAAGGGTTAAATATATAAAACAATTTTCTGCCTGTTGGAATAACGGAATTAGAAGCAAACTGGTCTTTTTTAAAGCAATCATGTATAATGGTGTACATTTGTAAGCCGCTTCAATGAGGTATTTATATTGAAAATTTGGACATAAAATGGGTAATCAAACAGGGAACAAATTCTAAAAACCAAGATAATAACATACTTGGCCTATGAAAAGTTTAAATCTACAAATCTCATTAGAAAATGCATGGCCAAATATGAACAGTATATGGTAAAACAGCTGAAGAGTTTTGCAGTTTGCGTTTTAAAAAACTCAATTATGCATTAATTAAACCAAAGTAATAATACTTAATTAAGACATAATAGCTACATATATGTTAAAGATCTCTCTAACATTTTGAGGCATTTCACTGTGACAAAGAGGCAGTAGTACTTTGTCTTCTTCCTTTCAGGGATTGATATGATCAGTAAAATGCTGAAAATGCAGATGTTGGAGGATGAAGATGATTTAGCCTATGCAGAGACAGAGAAGAAAACACGAACGGATTCTACATCAGATGGTCGTCCTTCCTGGATGCGAACACTGCACACTACGGCTTCCAACTGGCTCCATCTCATCCCACAAACTCTGAATCATCTAAAACGAACTGTGGACAACATTAAGGTAAGAGCTCATTATTTATTATATTGCAACATTATTCTTTGGAGGATTGTATGAAAGCTTCATTTTAAGAATAGAACTTCATAAAACATCCCATTTGGGAGACAAAACTGCTTTTTTTCAGCATGAAATGGACTATTTGAAACTTGAGCCTTTCAAGAACAATTTTTTTTGCACAACTGAACTGTAAAAGAACCAGAAGCAATATATAGAAACAGAGGGTGATCCTCCATGCAGGAAAGCTTTAACTCTACTTTGCACATTCCCACCTATTTAAGCCAATTAGAGGAGCTATTTATTTACAGAGACCCTCTTCTATACAACAAGAAAGAAGTCAGAGATAATAGTGCCACGTTTTTTGAAAAAAAGAACTGTTAAAATTATCCTCCAAAAGAGTTTTGCATTTAAGAAACAGATACCTCTCATTACATTTGCCAGGTTTCTCTCAGTAAGAAAAAAAATCATCTTTTCAAATTATGTTAAAAGAAAAATCTAAACTACACAACAATAAAAAAAATTAAACTATAAACAGTCAATGAAAATAAAAATGCTTTTTAAAAAAAGCCCGGGAGGGAGGGGGAGAGAACAACCCCAAAAATTATATTATACTTATAAACACTGGTTTAGAAAAAAACAGTGAATTATAATCAGGTACAAATATTATTTTAAAATATCTAAAAGGTACGATAAAAAACATTCTTTGATTGGTAAAAAATGGTGCATTTTCCAGAACAAATAAGGCACACATTTCCAAAAGCCGAAGATTTAGTCCCAAAGAATTAAATGTTCATGAGTCTTATTATCAAAGCTAATATATATTATATTTTATATTATATATTATGTTATGTTATTATATGTAAAATATCTTTATTTTTTTTTCTGAAACAAAGGATCCATTATTCAGATTCTTTGAAAGAGAAGTGAAAATGGGAGCAAAACTCCTTCAGGATGTTCGCCAAGATCTTGCAGATGTAGTTCAAGTGTGTGAAGGAAAGAAGAAACAGACCAATTATCTTCGGATGCTGATTAATGAATTGGTCAAAGGTAGGCTTTTCCAAATCTTGTACATTAAAAAAACAGTCCTGTTAATTATGAAAGGTCTATAAAAGCTTGTTTTACACTGAGGGGTAGATTAACCCAAATTCATGTGGGGGGAGGTTAAGTTATAAAACTAAACAAGTTGATTTTTATATATTGTGATGTGATTTTTTTTTTTTAAAAGCCGTGCGGGTCTGGATGGGGAGGAACAAACTCAGACTCAACCCGTCCAAGACCGAGTGGCTGTGGTTTCCGGCATCTCAATATAGCCAGTTAACTCCATCACTGGCTATTGGGAGCGAGTCATTGGCCCCCGCAGAAAGGGCTCGCAACTTGGGCGTCCTCCTGGATTTGCGGCTGTCCTTGGACAACAATGTGACGGCCGTGGCCAGGGGGGCTATCAGGTTTACCTGATACGCCAGTTGCGCCCCTTTCTAGATCGCACGGTCACTCAAGCCCTCGTTATTTCCCGCCTGGACTATTGTAACGCCCTCTACATGGGGCTCCCCTTGAGGTGCACCCGGAGACTCCAGAATGCGGCCGCGCGGGGGATTTTGGGAGTCTCTCGTTACTCCCATGTAACACCTCTCCTGCGCGAGCTGCACTGGCTGCCTGTGGTCTTCCGGGTGCGCTTCAAGGTGTTAGTCACCATCTTTAAAGCGCTCCATGGCACGGGTCCTGGTTACTTGAGAGACCGCCTCCTACCACATACCTCTCTTCGACCTGTCCGCTCCCACAGAGTGGGCCTCCTCATGGTGCCGTCAGCCGGTCAATGCCGGCTGGCGACTCCCAGGGGAAGAGCCTTCTCTGTGGCGGGTCCGGCACTCTGGAACGACCTGCCCCCCGATATCCGTACCATCATGGACCTACGCCTCTTCCATCGGATGTTAAAAGCACATTTCTTTCATCTAGCCGGCCTGACATAGACTAAGGGTATAATTTTAAATTTTGATATTTATTGGTTTAAATTTTTTTATTATCCAAATTTTAGCACAGATTTAATAATTTAATTGTCTTTTATATTTTGTATGTATTGTTGGGTTTTTATCTTTCTTTCTTTTTAAAATAATTTTTATTAATTTTAACATTTTATAAAAGAAAAGGGGTAGGTAAGGTGTTTTAACAATATTTTAGAGCTTCCACTTCGGGGTTGGTGACCGCCTCCGAGTCTTCTTGAATAAGTTCCATTAGGAAATAATAAAAATAGGAAGGGGTACATACATTTTAAATCATAAATTTCACAATCAAAAGTAAATTTTCATACATTCAATTACTTTGTTTCTATTAACATCCATACAGAAATTACCATACATAAAAAAGAAGAAGTTATTTTTGTGATCTGAGCCTCTTTGCTATTGTTTCTTTCTCCTCCACCCCACCAGTAGGCGGAGCCGTGACCCCTCCCGTTCCCATGTCGTCATCATCCAGGATTGAGGAATGTTTTTTAAGAAAATTCTCCGCCTCTTCTACTGTTTTCATTCTAACTCTTCCTCCCTCCCAGAATACCAGCATCCCTTCGGGCATCAACCACTTGAACCACACACCCTTTTTATGTAATTTTTTCAATAGGAAGGAATATTTCCTTCTTATATCTCGTATTTTTTTAGGGATCTGCTTCAATATGGCCACCTCGTTTTGCTGATATATCAAAGGCCCTCCTCTTTGCGCTCTC
The DNA here is from genome assembly GCA_039707465.1 of Rhabdophis nuchalis. Classification (NCBI taxonomy): domain Eukaryota; kingdom Metazoa; phylum Chordata; class Lepidosauria; order Squamata; family Natricidae; genus Rhabdophis; species Rhabdophis nuchalis. The sequence continues at coordinate 57,209,613 of CM077643.1, read as the reverse complement.
AGTATCTCATCCCTCGTTGACCTTCTTATGAATTTAATATGTATCTCTCTGGGTACATCATTTATTCTGGCATATGCTGAATTAATACTATAAATCAAATCAATGTCCCCCCAAATCAGTTCCTTGTTTTTCTTAGTATAATCCGCTAACATTGTAGCCATTAAATCTTTTAAATCCTCATTATCTGATTCTGGGACGTTCTGAAATCTTAAAAAAAAAGACGTTCAAAATCAATTCTAGACATCTGACCAGCAATATCTGTAATTTCCTTCTTAAAATCTTTTATCTCTTCCTTCATCCCAACTGCCCCCCCTTCCAGCCCCTCAATTTTTTGCTTATTATTTGTTGTTTCTCTTTGCGCCTCCAAAAGTTCCAGTCTTGTACTTAAATTGTCTTTTCGGATTTGTTGTATTTCGTTCATTATTTTTTGAAACATCTCCTCTGTAGTTGTTGGCTTTGGATCCTCCGCTTCTGTTTCCCTCTGTAGTAAAGCTGTAATCTTTGGTTGTGAGGTTGGACTGGGCTTTGTAGTTGCTGGGGCAGATATTGATTTCCCAGATGGAAGCTTTCTCGTTGCCATAATTAAAGTTTAGGTGTTGATATAAAGAAAGAAGAAAGGAAATGGTGCTGTTGGGTGGGCAGTCCGTGAAGTCCGAGACAAGAGCAGTAGTAATTCAAATTAAATTTGCAACATCCAGAGAGAAAAGTAAAATATGATTTTCCAAACAAAAGCAGAAGGCTTCACAAAGGAAGAGAACACTGAAAGTCACTAGAGCAAGCCTTTTATATATGTTTTAAATTTAGTCTCATTTAGTTTGTTAAAATGGAGGAATGCTTATTTTCAAAAGGAAAAGTTCCATTCTGGGAACAAAGAAACGCCATCTTTCCGCCTTGCTGGCAGCGATGAAGAAAGTAAAAGTTTGGAAACAGTCTATTCTAAATGTAGCAAGGCTCAGGATATATTGTTTAACAGCAATTCCTTATTTGGCAATACATTTCCTTTTTTAATAGATCCATCGAATGTCACTTTCACTCTCTCCGCATCGCGGGACTAATTCTCTAATGCCGCTTTTATTTCCAGGGGGGTTGTTTCTCCCAATTCCCCCCTATTTCTCTCTTTCAAGCAGTTGAATGCAGGAATTTCAAATAAGTCACTCACATTACCATTTCTTCTAGTCCGGAGCCTCGGAGCAGCCATTCAGCCCCGGCGTTTCTGCTCATTGTAAAAATCCTCCATGGTTCCAGCTCCTTCGGCAAAAGGGAAGCACTCCCCCCGCACTCCGTTCCTCGGCTCCTGGGGCGTGGTGGGAATAACCCCCCCCGACCGCCGTCGAGGTGGGGGCCATGCTGCAAGCCGCCCTTATGGGGGGGACTCTTCGTGTGTCCCCCTACACCCGAAGGCGCTCGCTGAGGAAACACAGCAGCCGACGTGTAGGGAACACGTCCATCGCGTCCAAAGCCGGAAACGAAACTCCTCGGGTTTTTATCTTTCTGTGCACCGCCCTGAGTCCCCTTTAGGTGAAAATAGGGCAGTATATAAATTGAATAAAATAAAATAAAATAATAATAAATAAACATGAAAAAGGCCTGACAATTATACATACAACTGCAGCAAAGGGGACCAAATGGTTCAAAAGTCTTCCTTGCTTTCTTTTTCAACATTTCATTTTATTACATCTTTACAAATAACACGATGGCAATCCAGTTCATCCTTTCCATCTTGCATAGTCATGTTTTTTGGCCATCACCCCAAATTTTGATAGCTTCCAAATACAGGGATATAATTGAGAATATATGCATTCTCAATCTATGCTAATAATCCAATGACTTTTAGCCAAAAATGTGGCAATAATAGAACAAGTCCAAGCATATAAATGCTTACAGCATAACATTTGTAACCAACTTTCTTCAAAGAAATTAATTCCACGTTTTGAAAACAACTTTTACTTTACAAGAAATCATTATTCAGAAGGTATGTATAATATATCGCATTCCACAAGCTCATTATAAAAGTTAGTTGCTGGTTTATATGCCACTGTTAATTATTCTAAGATGTCTAATGATTGTGACACTTGGTATGAAGTCCATTGTTCTGATTTTTAGCAAATGTTTTTTACAGCAAGATTATCCTGTAATGTGATCTTCTCTTTGGGCAAAATTATTTCTGTAATCCAATATTTCCTGCACCGTTAGTTTTCCCTACAAACAACAATATCAGACTTACTGGAATTTCAGTTGAATGAAAGTGTAGAGTTAAAATTAAGTTGAAAAAGGAGCTGAATACAAGTTGTAGGGTGGCTGCCTCTGAATTTGAAATTCTGACCTTTCTGTTTACAAATAACACACTTATTTTTTTTTCCTTTTAGGTATATTGCCTCATAGCTGGTCTCACTATACAGTACCTGCTGGCATGACAGTCATACAGTGGGTGTCTGACTTCAGTGAACGAATTAAGCAGCTGCAAAATATCTCGCAGGCCGCAGCTGCAGGTGGTGCAAAGGAACTAAAGGTAGATTGGAATTGATTTTCTGTTAAGTGCAGTATTGTTTGTCCCAAAATGCTACAAAGGGGTAGAACATGTCAGTTCTCTTGAATGTAGTTTAATATTGGAACGGTGCATTTAGTCCAGTGGTGGGTCCTGGATCCCGTCACAACCAGTACGCTGCAACAGGGCCGTGTCCACCATGTGCACGCACATGCATACCCATTGCCCGCGACCCTCCAGCTGTTTGGTGGAGCATCACGCAGGAGGCGTATGCTTCGCGCACATGTGCAAATGGTCCAGTTGGGTCAAATGCAGGTAAGGACAGTGGGTGTGTCCTCTGGAGCATCCTTCCAGAACGGTACCTGGTGCTCCCAGCAGGCATCGGTTCGCCTGCACACCAGCTGTAACGCACCACTGATTTAGTCCTTGATAGAATGTTTGAATGAAAGACAGGAAATAAAAATTGTAAGAAGCCTTTAAAATGTGCTGCTGTAAAAGACCATGACAACAGATCTCCCAATTCTGGCTTCAACTTTTGAAATGCATATATCCTAGAGGCAGAGAGCAAACAATCAAACTTAAGCAAAATGCCCTTGAGTTGGGAAAGACAGCCCATCAATTGCATACGCATCCAGAACCACTTTATTTTTTTTCAGTCCTAAAACAGTTCTGATCACATTGTCAGAACTCTTATGTTTTTACAAATTGTGCTGCTTTAAACTGAAAAATTTTATATTTTTCAAATTTAGGTACCACTCATCTCACTAAGTATCTCTTGAGTGGTTTACAGATAAAAGTCTAAAAACTATGTAAACACATATTACATAACAAATTCAGGAACCTGGAGCCAAGGAAAAGATGAGTTAAACATTTAAAGGTGGCAGGAGTGTCTTCAGGGCACTAAGCACCCCCAAGATTGCATGCCTCTCTTTGAGTTGGCACCTCACTTCTGGGGGAAGATGTTCCATGGAGGGGTGTGTGGAACGACAGAGAAGGTTAACTAACCAATTAGAGTAATGAAACATTTTTTAAAATCCCAGCAAATCTTGATTCTAGCCTAGGATTCCTATGAAGGGGATAATACAATTTGGCAAGTGCTCTAAAAAAATGAAGAAGGAAATTGAGCTGTATAAAAAAAATTCAGATTCTCATTAAAATAGCCTATCAGTATTGATTTCATGCGACATCCATCACGTTAACCTACTTACACGTTTGTTCCACAGAACATTCATGTCTGCCTGGGTGGCCTGTTTGTACCCGAGGCCTACATTACTGCTACAAGGCAATATGTAGCTCAAGCTAACAGCTGGTCCCTGGAAGAACTCTGCCTGGAAGTCAACGTAACCACCACTCAGAATGCAGTATTGGATGCCTGCAGTTTTGGAGTAACTGGTTAGTTGCCCTCAGCTGTTTGTTTGCTTGTTTCTCCAGTTAGAAGAAAGCAAACTTGTTAACTTTCTCTTGTTAAACTTTTATGTGCCTTATGTTGGTGACTGGTTTCAAGGAATATTGAAAGAGGAAAACGGCCTCAATCCCAAGTAGCTGCTAAGAAATCATTGTCTCTTTAGAAGCTTCCCGAGCAAATGGTCCAAACTAAGGCATCAGGCTAAAGGGGAGCCTATGAGTTCTAGTCCCACCGTAGCTTAGCCAGGAAAGCCACCCGGATGACATTGGGCCAGTCACTCAGTTACCGAGTTGTTTTGGGGAGCAAATGGAGGAAGAAGGTGTGTTGGATATTCTCACTGCTTTAAGTTATTTGTAAAAATAATAAAGGTGGGATCCAAATAAATGAAGGAAAATTACTATCTGCCAGCCACGGATGTTTTCAGTAGGTATAATTTTGGAAAGCAAAATTTTAAAATACCACAATTTGCTAAAATATATGTTGACAGCTTCAAGAAGAAAGTTGGCACAACACTGGAAATGAGAAACCTCGCAGGGAATATTTCGTATGGAAATTGGAGAATGTGCTGCTGTGGCTGAACTGATTATATCCATCATAGCCAAATTTAAATAGCAATGCTTCCCGCACAGAAAGACAAAATTAGATATTTGGAATATGGTTTCTACGACTTAATACCGAAACCAGCAATGACCTTTCTCATTTTATGTAAAGTACCACTTTGGCCATCAATTGGAGACACATATGGAAGAGAAGACCCAGAGGGGCTTCATAATGCTCTTTATATATATTTGGTACCCGTTATTTTGTTCTATCATGTTTTCTTTGTTTTTGTTTATATTTCACTACTAGCTGTTCCCAGCCACGCATTGCTGTGCCCAGTCTGGTTAAATGGCCAACCAATCTGTTTGTAGATCTACACCTGCACACACAAACACGTACACACAACCACCGTATAACCCCCAGCCTACCTACTCCCTTTCTCCCTCTACCTACCTACTGTATTTCTCCCTCTCTCTATCCCTCTACCTACTTACCTACCTACCTACTGCATTTCTCCCTCCCTCTCTCTATCCCTATAACTGCCTACCTACCTACCTACTGTATTTCTCTTTGAATCTTATGGACAGAGTATTATGACATAATACCTTTGGCCCACTGCTCTCTCTGTATCCATCTACCTACCTTTTTTACATTTTTTTACATTTGCATTGCGGTACAGGTGTGACATCTACACAATCTATATATATATCATTGGTGCCGTATTTGAAAGGAACGTTGTGAGAAAATTTGGAAGCGATCGGTGCAGTACTTTCAGGGATTAGCAGTTTTGAACAAACGCTTGTTACATTTTTATTTATACAGAAGATTACAGTATTTCTTTAAAAAGAAAGATCAACTACCATAGGGATATCCAGACGGAGGACCCTTACACATTTAAAAATGTGACAATTACATGCTGAGAATTTGAGAATCTGTCTATCGTAATGCAGGTAGTCAACTTAAGACCACAGTTGAGGCCAAAATTTCTGTTGCTAATTGAAATATTTTTAAGTGAATTTTTCCCCACTTTACAACCTTGCAGCCAAATTTTGTTCACATGGACATGGGGAGGCTGCAATGGTTGTGAGTATGAAAACAGTGATAAGTCAGGTTTTTTGGTGCCACTGTAATTTTGAACAGTCACTTAATGAACTGTTGTAAGTTAAGGACTACCTGTAATCAAAGTACCAGACTGAGAGCGATGGACTGGGTGTCTGTGGGTTAGTCACCACCTCTTGGTATAAAGCAGGGGTTCCCAAACAAGACTTGTGGACTTCAACTCCCAGAATTCTCCAGCCAGCATAGTCCACAAGTCTTAAAGTTGCCAAGTTTGGGAACCTCTGGTAAAGTATCTTGCAAGATGGTTGTTAATGTAGAATGTGAAGATAACAAATGAGCCACGTGCATTGAACTCATTTGAGGAACTGAATAAATATATCAAAGCTATTGCATGCTCTTTCAGTCAATACATTTCAACCACGTTAAATTGGAGAAAGTGAAACTGAACTGAAAAATGTTGTTGTAAAATGTTCTGATGTCATTCTTTGATGTTGGATTAGTTCCTTCAGTTTGTTGAAATGAATATGTAACTTACCATATTTTTCAGAGTATAAGACGCACCAAGATTTTGAAGAGGCAAATTTTAAAAAAAAAGTTTTTGCACTCTGCAGACCTCTCAAAAGTGGCCATTTTTTTGCAAAAAGGAACCGTTTTTTGTCCAAAAAGGACATGCATACCCTTTAGGAGGTTTATAGAGTGCTGCTGGGGGCTGGGGCACTCTGGAAGCCTCCTAAAGGCTATGCTCAGCCATTTTGGTGAAGGGGCTGGGGTTTGGGGAGGCAAAAAATGCCGTATTCAGTGTATAAGACGCACCCAGATTTTCACCCTCTCTTTTGAGGGGAAAAAGGTGCGTTTTATACTCCGGAAAATAGAATATATATTAACCACACACTCTCATAGATGAAGTGGTAAATTTGAACATTGCAGAGTTTTAGTGTACTTTTGTGCCATTTCAAATAGCATTCTCCTACTTCTTTTGTAGGACTGAAACTTCAAGGAGCCACTTGTAATAACAACAAGTTGTCACTTTCCAATTCTATTTCAACCGTACTGCCTATAACTCAACTTCGCTGGATTAAACAGACAAATGCTGATAAAAAGTCTAATGTGGTAAGAAAGGGGGCCTTTTCACTCATGCTTTTCAGCTGGGCATTCTCCTTGTGTATTTCCATCTTCCTAACCAACTTCTGAACTTATTCTACAGGTGACCCTGCCTGTTTATCTGAACTTCACTCGGGCTGATCTGATCTTCACGGTTGACTTTGAAATTGCTACCAAGGAAGATCCTCGTAGCTTCTATGAGCGTGGTGTGGCTGTCCTGTGCACTGAGTAAAATGGTCCTATATTAATGTTGAATTAATAATTAAATGCAACTTTACAGCATTGCTTCTAGTGTGTACTTTCTTGAACAGATCAATTGTAAATGAACAGCTAAGATAATAGTAATTAATGACATTCTGTAATGCAAGGAGGCATTCAAACCTGGGTTGATTTCATATACTAAACAGGAAGGAAGAAATGACATAACAGAACCTTTTCCTCAGTTCTATTTCTTGCCTACACCTAGGCTGAGGTCCTGCACTTCTTTTAGATTTATGTATTAAACTTCATCAATTTAATATATTCATTCATTGCTGTTTGTTGATACTCTCCAGTAGGAGTTTTACATTCATGTAATAAATGTATAACAAAAGCTAGGAGTAATAGGGCAAATATAAGACTTGGACCTTAACTTTCTCCATTGGTCCATCTAATCTTGATTTTTTTTCTTCCAATAAAAGCCAGCATTACGTTACAGGTTATATTATTCAAGTTATACTTGATTCTGGGGGTACATAATAAAAGCTCCTTTTGACTAAAAATGGCTTAATGGATTTATGTGCCGTCCATTAGATTGCAAGGAACTGTTTTTCTCTCTTATTCAATTTGCTTCTTGCCTACTACTTGCTTTTCTCTTACATCACGTATCCATTCTCTCCTTTACATGGTTCCCACTCAGAATAGGTGCCATTCAAAAAATGTATATCAACTTTAAGGTAGCTTCTGCTTTCTCTGATTTTTCAATCAGAGCAAGATAAAATAAGCAGTGGTCTAGTATTTGTGGAACAGTACAGTGGTTCAGTGGTTAAGACAATGGGCTTGGCAGCCCAGGTTCAAGACCCAAGCACCATGTGCCACAGTGAGCTCCCATTCTCACCCCAGCTCCTGCCAGCCTAGCAGTTCAAAAGTATGCAAATACAAATAGATACAATACAATACAATAGCAGAGTTGGAAGGGACCTTGTAGGTCTTCTAGTCCAACCCCCTGCGTGGGCAGGAACCTTATACCATTTCAGACAAATGGCTATCTAACATCTTTTTAAAGACTTCCAAGGTTGGGGCATTCACAACTTCTGGAGGCAAGCAGTTCCAGAGGTTAATTGTTCTGTCAGGAAATTTCTCCTTAGTTCTAAGTTGCTTCTCTCCTTGACCAGTTTCCACCCATTGCTTCTTGTCCTGCCCCCAGGTGCCTTGGAGAATAGTTTGACTCCCTCTTCTTTGTGGCACCCTCTGAGATATCGGAACACTGCTATCATGTCTCCCCTGGTCCTTCTCTTCATCAAACTAGACATACCCAGCTCCTGCAACCATTATTCATATGTTTTAGTCTCCAGTTCCCTAATCATCTTGGTTGCTCTTCTCTGCACTCTTTCCAGAGTCTCCACGTCTTTTCTACATTGTGGCGACCAAAACTGTATGCAGTATTCCAAGTGTGGCCTTACCAAGGCACTATACAGTGGCATTAACACTTCACGTGATCTAGATTCTATCCCTCTGTTTATGCAGCCTAGAACTGTATTGGCTTTTTTGGCAGCTGCTGCACACTGCTGGCTCATATTTAAATGGTTGTCCACTAGGATTCCTAGATCCCTCTCACAGTTGCTAGGTAAATAGGTATCACTTCTGTGGGAAGGTAACAGCACTTTATGATGTCATGTTGGCCACATACAGAAATGTCTTTGGGCAACACTGAGTCAATCGTCTTGAAATGGCCCATATGGTCAGCAATGGAGCAAAATCCACAGGGACTCCTAGTATTTGGAGCACTATTGTCCTTTGTCTAGAAATAGTACCTGACCAGGTGTCTAGTCAGCCTGTTTTTAAAACCCTTGAGAGATAAAGAACTCAAATCTCGCATTGGCAGATATGAAAGGTTATTCGTTACATTCAATGAAGATTAGTTAGCTGAAATTTACAACTTTTTTATGTTCGTTGAGCTTGGTATAGCCTGCCCATCTTTTTGTTCAATCATCTTTCATCTCTTACCTAAAAATTCTATGACTAAGAGATGAATTTGGAGTATCTCCCCTTTGTCAGATTACTCACAGTAACTCTGTGTCTGATTTACATCAAAAGGAAGAGCACACAAAGGGTCAGGTCCCCCTTGATTCATTCATAATAAAAGTTCCCCTTCCTCAGCCTTCAAATATGAGTGAGATAAAAGAAACATTTCTTATATTGACCCGGTTGGAAGGCATTCTTTCAGAAGAGTGAATTACTTGAAGATTAAAAAACAAGACGAAATGGGTTACACAAATCTAATAAATAAAAAATACTTGAAAATGTACATTTCTACTTTATTTATTTGTGCCACTACTGAGCCCTTTGCAGTGGGAATGTTCAGCAACATAAAATACCTGTTCATCCTGGCCAAATCCACATTCAGGTACACTAAATTAAGCTATTTGTCACCTCAAATCACCCGCAACTTCTTCCTTAACTTTTCTCCAGATTCTAGAGCAGGTCGCCTTTGCTTCTTGTTGCCGTTTGGCTCTTCACATAATTTGTGGTCAGAATCAACTAACATGGGTTGCAATGTATCTTCAGAAGTTGACATTTCAGAATTTGGAGTTGCAAACCGGGGTGGTTCTGATTTTGAAATCTGAAGCAGTTCAGATGAATTTTGTGGCAGATGGTATTTTCTTGCCTGTCCCTCTATGATGGGGTCATTCAGAGAAACCGCTGCTGAGTCATCAAAATCCAAATCACAATCTGAGTTGCTTGAGAGGTCTTCATCGTCTCCATCATAAGGATCCACAAGCTAAAGCAACAATTGTTATTGCATATTTGTAATAGGAATGTTTTTAATTTCTGCATGCATAATATAACTCGGACCCCAGTAGTATGAAAAGAAACCCTTTCCTCTTATCTATCAATTGGACATCTTACCTCTACATTAGCATCGGAGTCAGATCCAGTGCTGGAGTCAACAGAGCACTTTTGCTGTGAAAGGGAGAGGCAAAAGGGAATGGGAAATTTTATTTACTTTAAAAGCGTGAATCTCATTTCCTAATCATAGCTTTCACCACACAAGGTGATAACGGTATTGCTAAAGTTCCTGTCTGTTGTCACTCAATCATTGCTAAGATCCAAAAGCACATTAAATTTTGCTTAAATCTGACCAACAAAAACCACACCTGGGGGAGGGCAAGGGGATGTCATATGGTACACCAAACCTTCATCTACAAATTACCCTGGTTAGATTCACAAAGTGATGAGAGGACCTCCATATTTATTTATTCAAGAAATAAATGATGCACCATTCCCGTCTAAAGAAAAGATGGGATGTAAGACATATCGTGCTCAAGCTTTCAGGAGGGATATTTAAGGGATATTCAAGTCAAGCTTAATATTTAAGGACTTTTCTATGACTTTACTTAAGGACTATGTCTTCCTTCTTGTCTAAAAGATTATTTAAACGGGGTTTGGTTCAAGTGGGTGACGCCAGAGGAAATGTTGGTGTTCTGGGAGGGGGGAAGAGTAAGAATTAAAACAATTGCAGAGGCGGAAGCCTTTCTTAAAAAACATTCCTCAATCCTGGAGGATGAAAATGGGGGAGCAGAGGGTGCTGTGGCCCGCCCACTGGGGGCCAGGGAGAAGAAGATACAATTGCCAAAAGACTTAGATCTCAAAAGTGACTTTATTTTAGTACAATATAACTTTTGTTTGGATGTTTATACATGATTGCTAGCATAGTTTTTATGATGTTATAGTTGCATTTCTTTCCACCTTGTAGTACAAATGAAAATTTAATGTATTATCTATATTTTGTTATGAAGCCTCGGAAGGGGTCAACGACTTCGACGTGAAAGTTCTCACAATATCTTTTACACACCTTACCCTTTACCCTATTTGTAAAAAATTACAAACCCAATAAAACTTTTTCAAAAAAAAAAAAAAGGACTATGTCCAGATAGTCTCCCTGACCATAAGAATAAAGTGGATTTTTCCTCAGTTTTTGGAGTCCACAGAGGTCTCTCATCCATGCACTAAGCATAAGAACATAAGAATAGCCTTGCTGGAACAGGCCAGAGCCCATCCAGTCCAGCATTCTGTCTCACACAGTGGTTCCCCATTTGCTTCAGGGTCTTCCCAAGCAGATGTCTTCACCTGCTTATGATTCCCTGCAAATGGCATTGAGAAATATCCTGCCTATCTCTCCATCCCGGGAGGGGGGGTGTCCTTAGGCATCCATCATGATAGCCATGGATACCCTTGTTCTCCATGAACTCGTCTAATCCTTTCTTAAAGGTGTCGAGGCTGACAGCTGTCACCACTTCTTCTGGCAGGGAGTTCCATAGACCAGTGATCCTCTGGGTGAAAAAGTACTTCCTCTTATTTGTTTGAGGTCTAGCTTCCAAAAGTTTCATGGAGTGCCCCCTAGTTCTAGTGTTATGCGATAGGGAAAACAATTTTTCCTTTTCTACTTTGTCCACACCGTGCATGCTTTTATAGACTTCAACCAGGTCACCTCTCAGGCGCCGTCATTCTAGAGTGAAGAGGCCCAGCTGTTGCAGCATCAGATGGTAAGGAAGGTGTTCCAGCAGATTCAGCCTTGTTTAGCTTCTATAGATCATTCTACCGATAAGCTAAAAAGGCCATTGAGGTGGCCTTGAAGGCTATGAGTTTATCGACTCTTGGAGGCTGGGCAACACTGACATGCTATAAAAGTAGCAACAGAGCTTGATATTTCACAAATACCCTAGACTAGGGGTCTCCAACCATGGCAACTTTAAGCCTGGAGGACTTCAATTCCCAGAATTCCCCAGCCAGCTTTGCTGCTTTCACTTGCCCTTCTCTACACTTGCAGATGGTCCCATGGCAGCTGCTTCATGCAAGCCTCACGTTTGTGGATCTGTAGACATTTTACCAATTCACTTAAAGCCAAGAATAATCCAGGTGAAATAAATCAGTTTTTAACTGGGTTTGTTTTTGAAGCCCAGCATTTTAAAATGACTTTACCGTGTATCTGTAAGCTAGTCGTTCTATATCAGCAGATTTTTTCTCTGCATTCACTAAATCACATGACACTATTGAAAAAGAATAGGAAAACAATGGTTAGAAACATACACTCCTTGATCTAATGCAGAGGTTCCCAAACTTGGCAACTTTAAGACTTGTGGACTTCAACTCCTAGAATTCTCCAGCCAGCTATGCTGGCTGGAGAATTCTGGGAGTTGAAGTCCACAAGTCTTAAAGTTGTCAAGTTTGGGAACCTCTGATCTAATGGTTAATGTTTTCCTCTTGTTAATTCTGTAATCCCAGTTACAACTGATGAGCAGCCAAAATATGGAATAAGAGTTTTCTCTCCTGCCATCTAATGATGATCTGGATATCCGCAGCTCATGTATACAGATATGCATGCATTTGACATATACTGTACATACATATCATACAGAAGTACTTACTTGCCAAATTTAAAGCCTAAAACAACAATGTACTCTCCCATAAGGCATAAGATACACAAGCGTAACTTCATCTACTAGATAAACTATGGCTCATATTTTTATTACTGTCTTAAAGTACTCACATATTGCCTATCGTGTAAAAAAGTATAGAACATTGAAAACAATTATAAAGAGCAAGTAATATTGTAGCTATATATTGAATTAGTCTAAATGAGCCCCAGTATATTTTTGAAGAATAAACAAAAGAAATACTGTTTTAAAAGAATTGACTGACTCCTACATAATTGTTTATGTATAATAATGTTATGTATTATACTGTTAGGGGATGTGGTGGCTCAGTGGCTTAGACGCTGAACTTGTTGATCAGAAAGGTTAATTCGGCGGTTTGAATCCCAAGCGTGAGCTCCCATTACTTGTTCCAACTTCTGCCAACCTAGTAGTTCGAAAGCATGTAAAAATGCAAGTAGAAAAATAGGAACCACCTTTGGTGGGAAGGTAACAGCATTCGGTGTGCCTTCAGTGTTTATCTGCGGGATCGGATCCTGCCTCACACATCCTCACAGCCGATTCGCTCCCACAGAGAGGGACTTCTCCGGGTGCCGTCCACTAGACTTTGTCAGCGGGCGACGCCCAGGGGAAGGGCTCTCTCTGTGGCGGGCCCGGCCCTCTGGAACGACCTTCCCCCCGATATCAGAACGACCACGGACCTCCGCTCCTTCCGCTTGAAATTGAAGACTCATCTTTTCCGCCTGGCTGGCCTAGGGTAGTCTCTCTCTCTATGGGTTTTTAAATGTATATATATATTTAGTGGGAATTTTTAGTTAAGGGATTTTAGCACAGGAATAAGTTTAATTTTGTTTTAAATTTGTATGTATTTGTATATTTATTGCTTTTATTCTCCCTGTGCACCGCCCCGAGTCCCTGTGGGGAGAGGGAGCGGTCAATAAATTCAACATTATTATTATTATATTATTATTATTAGCCATGCCAGCCACATGACCACAGAGACATCTTCAGACAGCACTAGGTCTTTGGCTTTGAAATGGAGATGGGCACCGCCCCTTAGAGTCGGGAATGATTAGCACATATGTGCGAGGGGAACTTTTACCTTTACTTATTATACTGTTATGTATAATACTAATTCAAAAGAATTGACCAACTCCTACATTTTGCAGCCTTAACATCGCAAGAGCTGTGTATTTCTTGTAATTCATTATCAGCCCATTAAAAAAACAACCTTTAGACCAGTGGTTCCCAAACATTTTTTGGCCATGCCCCACCTAAGCATCTCTAAAATCCTGATGCCCACCCCACCCCGATGACATATTATTCTTATTTTACTCAAAAATTGAATTCTACACACACAGAGGAAGCCTAAAAGATCATTAACTTCATTTAAACAAGGTTCAAATTTCCCCCATTAAAAATCAAATTTCCCCCCTGTGAGGTGTGGGCCACAAGGTGGTCTAATTTAAACTCCTTCAAAACATTATAAGAACAAAAACAGCCATATGCAAAGCTCATGGTCCCACCTAATTCAGCCTTCTTGGGCTCAAGGCCTCAACATTACCTGGCCCTAGTCTAAGTAGGCTGAAACCAGCAGTCTCCAAATTTTTGGAGGAGGGAGCAGAAAGGGGCACTGTCCAAGAAAGAGTTCAGTCACAGAGGGCTCCTTCCCAGCCTTAGCTGGGGCACCCAGATTTTGAACTGAGGGTTTTGGATACATACATACATACATACATACATACATACATACATACATACATACATACATACATACATACATCTAAAGGAAGCAGTCTGGCACTGAGCACTTGCCTTCCATGAGTTTCCTACTTTTCATCTTCCTTCTCCTTTGTGTCCTTTGTTGCAAAGTTGCCATTTGTCTTTTTTTTTCTTTCCACCTACAAGTCTTGCTGCCTTCTGTCTAGCCTTCCTGCCTTATGATCTTAAGTGTCTGCACCTGTGCTTCCTTCCAAAAGCTCTAGAGTTCAAAATGGCCAAATTTAAAAGAGGGAAAGAATTTCTTGAAGCTTCTAAGTGAACTTCTGTTTTTTTCATGGGAAGCTGGAAAAAAAGACACCAGCTCTACGATGAAAGGTCCAGGAACCTTCTAGTCTTCAGTTGAATCCACATAATTTAATTCCCACCTCTATAGTTAGGAAAACTATGCAGGGAGGGGAGGAAATGGGTTCTCTTCCTATCATGCTTCCCTCTACTCTATGACCTCTTGGAACTAGAAAGTTCTTGTTTGCTTCCTGTCCTTCCTTTGTTACTTCTTTTTTTCACTTTATGTCATGCCAATACCATAATTACAGAGCAACATTTTTCAACCTTGGGCTCTTGAAGATGTGTGGGCCTCACTTTCCAGAATGCTGTGGCTGGGGGATTCTGGGAGTTGAAGTCCACTCATCTTAAAGTGGCCAAGGCTTGCTTGGTCAATCATTGTTTATTTGTTTAGCATATGTTGATGTTATTTTATCCAGGAGACTACAATGCCAATACAGAGTACATAGCAGTTTGGCTGTCTAAGATTGCTATACCCATTTGGTTCATGCTCATACACTTTTCAGGGTGCAGCCCAGGGGATGAGCTAGCTCCACACCAAGAAGTAAAACAACAGCATTCAGGGACATACTCCCTCCAACGAAGTCACCTCACGAATGGGCATTGATGTGGGAGGGCTCAGCGCTGGCAGGCTTCTGATTGTTCGCACAAAGTGCTGGCTCTTCTTCCCACCTAAGTAGTACCTGTTTATCTACTCGCATAAAACATGGTTTCAAACTGATAAGTGGGCGGAAGCTGAGGTAAATGTTGGGAGCTCAACCCACCACACAGTGCTAGGACTCAAACCGCAGGAGCACAGGTCCTCTCCAGCGTCATTAAGCCACTGAGCTTTCATTCCTCTTGGCCAAGGCTGTGAAACACTGTTATAGAGGGCATTCTTTGGATTAATACATTAACCAAATATCTGTTGCACTTTTTTCATAGGCCCTTGCCGATTATGATTCCCATTTCCAATTGACAACAGTTACATTGGATTGATAACTGTCTCACCCCTATCATGTTAGCCCATCCCATTTGGTCAGGTAGGGAAGATACATTATGGGCCCCATTGATTAAAGAATTTTGACTGACAAGAGTCCCGGAATGGGGCCTTCTTTTCTGTGGCTCCAACATCTGGAATGCTCTCCCCCCAGAGGTGTGACAGGCTCCCTCTCAACTAGCAGTTTATAGGACTTTGAAGGCCTGGCTCTGCCCACTGGCATGAGGCTTACTTAGCAACACACAACCCTTGTGGGGGGGGGGAGGAGTTGGTGCCTTCCACCTGCCTTTTGACTTTTAAACTATTTGGTCCCTGTTTTTATCTTTTTAAAAGTATTTTATTTTTATACGGTTTTTATGTTTTAAATGTACACTGTCCAGAGTCACTCTGCGAGATGGACAGTATCTAAACTGAACAAATAATAATGTCTGTTTGATTTGCAATAGTTATTATTTTTTGTAGATCAGAGTTCTATCCGTAAAAGGCATGAAAATGTTCCTCCACTCTCCTTTCACCCTCAACTTATTTCTGATATTAATTGAAAGTATTTTAATGACAATTAAATATTTTTCTGTCTAATTTCAAAATGGCTGCAATTCCTAGGCAAAAGTGTTCATGCAGTACATTTTCCATCGTTATTTATTACTACAAGCAAGAATTTTAGGAGATACAAATTGTCACTTTAAAAAAAAATAGCATGGAAGTCCACCAGAGGTGGTATTCAGCAGGTTCTGACCAGTTCTGGAGAACTGGTAGCAGAAATTTCAAGTAGTTCAGAGAACCAGTAAATACCTCTGACTGGCCCCGCCCCCAGCTATTCACTGCCTCCCTAGATCCAGCTGATCGGGAGGAAAGGAAGATTTTATAGTAATCTTCCCCTGCCACACCCACCAAGCCATGCCATGCCCACCAAACCATGTCCACAGCATCAGTAGTAAAAATATTTGAATCCCACCACTGAAGACCACCTACCTTAGCCATCCAGATGCCTCCAGTACACACCCTGGCAGAGCAATTGAGCAAATGATATTTCAGCGCATCTAGATAGCATCAGATTGGTGAATGATGATAAAAATTCCATTCCTGCAAACTACTGCAAATGTTTGTCGGAAGACTCGGATTGATGTTGTTTAATAATCATCGTAAGTTATTCAAGAAGCTGGGAATGAATTTCCCAAACTTGAAGATGTAAAGAGATATACAGGTAGTCCTTGATTTACAACCATTCATTCAGTGACCATTCAAAGTTACAAAAGCACTGGTGAAAGTGACTTATGACTGGTTTAAAAAATATCTTCATGTAGCATCACCATTGTCACGTGATCAAAATTCAGTTGCTTGGCAACTGGCATGTATTGATGATAGTTGCATTGTCCTGGGGTCATGTGATCACCATTTTTAACCTTGCCAGCTGGCTTCTGACAAGCAAAGTCAATGGGAGAAACCAGAGTGGCTTAATGTTTATGTCAGGCCTGCAGCCATATTCCTTTTGGATCTTTGGCCTGCCATACTTTCTATTATTCTATTGTGGGAAAATGGGAGGGGGATGGTACAGAGTTAAATGCTATGTAGCCATAACGAAATTCTTTCTAGAAAGCCAAGGTCATCCTTTGTCTCTTCATCTATGCACCTGACCGGAATTGGATGGGTGGAACTGCCAGTGGGCAGTGGGAGATTGGACCATGTGATGGACTTGTGGGTGTGGGGGCAAGATCTTGAACTTTCAACTGGGTGGGAAAAACCGGGAAGCTTTCAGATTTGGGTGTTCTCAGATGTGCCAACCTGGCTCTCTTAATAAATTGGAACTTCGAGCAATACTTTGCCTTGAACTCTGATTTAATTTTGGATGCTATTTGGAACCTTGACAGATTACCTGACTCAGTTAACTGCAATGATTTGTTTAAGTGCAGCAAAAAAGATCATAAAATGGAGCAGAGTTCCCTTAACAACTGCCCTGCTTAGTAACAGGTATTTTGGCTCAATTGTGGCTCAATAAGTTGAGGATTATCTGTAATGCTCAGCTTTTTCTAGATGTATAATATGTTGCATTCCAATGATAGTGTTTGTCTTCATTGTTGTGGTTCCATGAAACTTTTGATAGCTAGACCTCAAACAAATAAGAGGAAGTACTTTTTCACCCAGAGGATCACTGGTCTATGGAAATCCCTGCCAGAAGAAGTGGTGACAGCTGTCAGCCTCGACACCTTTAAGAAAGGATTAGACGAGTTCATGGAGAACAAGGGTATCAATGGCTATCATGGCCCTGGGTCCATTTGGAGAAGGGCGGGGTATAAATTTAATAAAATAAATAAATAAATAAATAAATTATGGATGCCTAAGGACACCCTCCGGGATGGAGAGATAGGCAGGGTATTTCTCAATGCCATTTGCAGGGAATCATAAGCAGGTGAAGACATCTGCTTGGGAATACCTGAAGCAAATGGTGAGCCGCTGTGTGAGACAGAATGCTGGACTGGATGGGCTGTGGCCTCTTCCAGCAAGGCTATTCTTATGTTCTTATGTTCAGTTACTAAATCATGTGCGACTCCTCACAACACCATGGACCACAGCAAGCCAGCCCCCCCCCCTCCATCCTCCACTGTCTCCTGAAATCTGCCCAAAGTCATGCCCACTTGCGCCAATGACACTATCTACCCATCTCATCCATGCTGTCCCCTTCTCCATTTGCCTTCAATCTTTCCTAACATCAGGGCCTTTTCCAATGAGTCTGAATCAGAATAGAATCAGAATCAGAATAGAGCTGGAAAGGATCTTGAAGGTCTTATAGTCCAGCCCCCTGTTCAAGCAGGAAATCCTACACCATTTCAGATGATTGGTTATCCAGTCTCTTCTTAAAAACCTCGTGATGAAGGACTTACACCTTCAGAAGGCAAGCTGTTCCACTGGTTGTGCTCACTGTTAGCAAGTTTCTCCTTAATTCCAGGTTGCTTCTCTCCTTGATTGGTTTCCATCCATTGTTTCTTGTCCTGCTCTCTTGCGCTTTGGAAAATAAACTGACTCCACTCCTCTTTATGGCAGCCCCTCAAATATTGGAATACTGCTATCATGTACCCCCCACCCACCCCAGTCCTTCTTTTCTCTAGACTGGCCATGCCCAGTTCCTGCAACTATTCTTCATATGTTTTAGTATCCAGGCCTTTAATCATCCTACTTGTTCTTCTTTGCATGCTTTTTCATGTATTTAAACCTTTTTTACATTGTATTTATACATTGTATTTATACATAATTATACATAATTATTTATTCATCTATTTAATTATTTATCAATAGTAATGTACTCTAAGCTAGACCTATTACGACTGCGAGAGTCCCCGCTCTCGCAGGTTTGGCCCTCCGCTCTAACGAGGGCCCACCTTGATGAGGGATTCATTAATCCGGAGAGGTGGAAGAAGCGTGGTCTTAGGGGTTTTTTAATTTGTAAACTAGTGTCTATTTTAGGGGGTACCAGGGAGGGGGGAGGGTATAGACAGGTAGAGGCGGGTGAGGAAAGAGAGGGCCAGGCCAGCAGGCGACGGAGGGAAACGGAAGGATCCGCCAGGGGGGGGGAAACACGAGTCGTCCCGACAGAGGGCATTTCCATCCAGAAGGTCGTGGGGAGAGGCAGGTCCGAGGGGAGACAAGTTTTATCCTCCCGGTTGGGGGCGCGAAACCGTTGGTTGCAAACGGTCAAGTGCCTCAACCCCCGCAGGCTAGGTGGCCAGGGAGTACAGAGCCAGGGCCTGCGGCTGATGTTTTGCAATGCCAGGTCCGTTGTCAACAAAGCCCCCCTCGTTCATGACCTTGTGTCAGAGGGGGAGCCGGACCTGGTAGGAATTGCGGAGACCTGGTTGGGCCACGAGGGTGGACTTCCCCTCGTTGAAATGTGCCCACCAGGTTACCGCGCTTTTCATCAGCCCCGGGCCCTAGGCAGGGGCGGTGGGGTAGCGGTCATTGTAAAGGAAGGTCTTGAGCCGAGAGAGACCATTGTGCCACAGACTACCGGTTGTGAGTCCCTCTGTGTGAAGTGGGGCCTAGGGAGGCAGTTGGGCTTGCTAGTTGTATACCTGGCTCCCCGCTATGTAGCAGCAGCCCTGCCCGAGCTCCTGGAGGTGATCGCTACGGTGGCAGTTGAGACCCCCAGACTTTTAGTCATGGGGGACTTTAATCTGCCATCGGTGGGGGAATCATCCGAGGTAGCTCGGGAGTTCATGGCTTCCATGACGGCCATGGACCTGACCCAACTAATTCAAGGCCCCACTCACGAGGGTGGACATACACCGGATCTCATCTTTGTCTCTGGCCAATGGAAGAGTGATCTGGGTATAGGGGATATAGTCATCACACCCTTGTCATGGTCAGACCACTCACTTCTCCGGCTCGACTTTCCGACCGCTGCTCCCCTCCGCGGGGAGGCGGAACCTGAGTTACCAATCTGGTTCCACCCCAGGCGCCTTATGGACCCTGATGGGTTCCAAACGGCGCTTGGGCCAGTTCCTGTACCCCTGACCCGCGCCCCGATGGAGGACCTCGTGGCCGCATGGAATACTGCGACCACGGGAGCCTTGGATCGGGTCGCGCCCTTGCGGCCTCTCTTGCGGTGGCGAAACACCCTGGCTCCTTGGTTTACCGAGGAGCTGAGGGTGATGAAACGCCGCAAGAGATGCCTAGAGAGAAGATGGAGGGCTACCCGTTCTGAATCTGACCGGACACAGGTTACGGACTTACATTGTGGCGCTGAGAGTGGCCAAACGTCATCATTGTGCTACTCTCATAGCATCCGCAGAAAACCGCCCTGCCGCCCTGTTCAGGGTGACCCGCTCCCTCCTTCAACAGAGGGTGCGGGAAGCCCCGTTACAGGGTAGAGCAGAGGAATTTGTGATTTTTCTGCAGGAGAAAACCGCTCAGATACAGAACGAGCTAGCCCCCATTGATGGCCCAGTGGGATGCCACGAAACAAATCTTGTTTGGGAGGAGTTTGACTCCGTTGCTTCCGAGGATATGGACAGGTTACGTGGGCGACTGCGAGCCACCACATGTTTATTGGACCCGTGTCCCTCCTGGCTTGTACTGGCATCCTGGGAGGTGACACGAGGCTGGCTCCAAGAGGTTGTCAACGCTTCCTTAAGTGAGGGTTCCTTGCCTGCTTCCCTAAAAGAGGCTATGGTGAGGCCCCTCCTTAAGAAGCCCTCTTTGGATCCAGCTCTTTTAAACAACTATCGTCCAGTCTCCAACCTTCCCTTTTTGGCGAAGGTTGTTGAGAGTGTGGTGGCACAACAGTTTCCCCGTCACCTGGAGGAAGTTGATTATCTAGACCCGCGCCAGTCCGGCTTTCGGCCCGGGCATAGCACTGAGACGGCATTGGTCGCATTGGTCGATGATCTCTGGAGGGCCAGAGATGGGGGTTGTTCCTCCATCCTGGTCCTATTAGACCTCTCGGCGGCGTTCGATACCATCGACCATGGTATCCTATTGCATCGGCTGGGGGGGTTGGGGGTGGGAGGCACCGTTTTACGGTGGTTCTCCTCCTACCTCTCTGGCTGATCGCAATTTGTGTTGGCAGGAGAGCAGAGGTCGACCTCGAGACCCCTCACATGTGGGGTGCCTCAGGGGTCGGTCCTCTTGCCTCTCCTGTTCAACACATATATGAAGCCGCTGGGTGAGATCATCCGTGGTTTTGGGGTAGAGTATCATCTCTACGCTGATGATACTCAGCTGTATATATCTACCTCAAACCACCCCAACGATGCCGTAGCGGTGATGTGCCAGTGCCTGGAAGCCGTGCGGATCTGGATGGGAAGTAACGGACTCAGGCTCAACCCGACCAAGACCGAGTGAGTGGCTGTGGTTTCCGGCTGCCCGGTTCAACCAGCTGACTCCATCGCTGGCCATAGGGGGCGAACATCTTGCCCCTGTGGATGGGGCGCGCAACTTGGGTGTCCTCCTGGATACCCGGCTGTCCATGGAAGATCAAGTGACAGCCGTGGCCAGGAGGGCGTTTTACCAGGTTCGCCTGGTACGCCAGTTGCGCCCCCTATTGGACCGGGATGCCCTTCGCACAGTCACTCATGCTCTCGTGACATCCCGACTGGATTATTGTAACTCTCTCTACATGGGGCTCCCCTTGAGGTGCACCCGGAGACTGCAGTTGGTCCAGAATGCAGCCGCGCGAGCAATAACGGGAACCGCTAGGTTTGCCCATGTAACACCGCTCTTGCGCGAGCTGCACTGGCTACCTGTCGTCTTTCGGGTGCGCTTCAAGGTGTTAGTTATTATCTTCAAAGCGCTCCATGGCTCGGGACCTAGCTATCTGCGGGATCGGATCCTGCCGCATACTTCCTCACGGCCGATTCGCTCCCACAGAGAGGGTCTTCTCCGGGTGCCGTCCACTAGACTTTGTCAGCGGGCGACGCCCAGGGGAAGGGCGCTCTCTGTGGCGGGCCCTGCCCTCTGGAACGACCTCCCCCCCGATATTAGAACAACTACGGACCTCCGTTCCTTCCGTCTGAAATTGAAAACGCACTTTTTCTGCTTGGCCGGCCTAGGGTAGCCTCTCTTCTATAGTTTTATAGGGTTATATGATTTTAGTATATTGGGAAATTTTAGCGCAGGGTTTGATGTTTAATTTGTTTTTATTGAATTATGTGTATTTCTATGTGTATTTATTGTTTTAACTTCCCTGTGCACCGCTCCGAGTCCCCTTGGGGAGAGGGAGCGGTCTAGAAATTAAATTATCTATCTATCTTATCTATCTATCTATCTTTTCCAAAGTCTCAACATCTTTTTTGTAATGTGGTGACCAAAACTAGAGGCAGTATTCTAGGTGTGGTCTTACTAAGCTTTTTATAAAGCAGTACATAAGAACATAAGAACAGCCTTGCTGGAACAGGCCACAGCCCATCCAGTCCAGCATTCTGTCTCACACAGTGGCTCCACATTTGCTTCAGGGTCTTCCCAAGCAGATGTCTTCACCTGCTTATGATTCCCTGCAAATGGCATTGAGAAATATCCTGCCTATCTCTCCATCCCGGGGGGTGTCCTTAGGCATCCATAATGATAGCCATGGATACCCTTGTTCTCCATGAACTCATCTAATCCTTTCTTAAAGGTGTCGAGGCTGACAGCTGTCACCACTTCTTCTGGCAGGGAGTTCCATAGACCAGTGATCCTCTGGGTGAAAAAGTACTTCCTCTTATTTGTTTGAGGTCTAGGTATCAAAAGTTTCATGGAGTGCCCCCTAGTTTTAGTGTTGTGCGATAGGGAAAACAGTTTTTCCTTTTCTACTTTGTCCACACCATGCATGATTTTATAGACTTTTATAGTACTAATACTGTACGAGATTTTGATTCTATGCCTCTGTTTATACAACCAAGGATTATATCAACTTTGTAACAGGGCTCTTGCTGAAGCAGGGGGGTGGACTAGAAGACCTCTAAGGTCTCTTCCAGTTCTATTCTGATTGATATTTAAACTCTTTTTCACATACATACACAAAAGCTCAGCTATACATTTTCCCCATCTTTTGTTTTATTTTACTGCAGCTATTTTAAAAAGTGTCTATTTGTGAAACTATGAAAATCTATTTATTCTTAACAGAGTTAAGCATTTACAGACAGTAGAAAAGACTCCAAAGGAGCCGTGTGATTCATTTCAACATCACTGCAAAAATGGAAAGTGAGACAAGAAGCCATTTTCACTATTGTTCCATTGCCACAAAATCAAAACTATTAAGAATAGGCAGAACTTTGGTGCTTCCTAATAGTAAAACTTCACTCAGTAAGAAAAATCATAGAAAAAGGCAACTAACAGTAGGATGCATGGAGAATGTACACAGCATGCTTAACATAATATACACTGTGTTCATGTGACCTAAAGTTTGCTATCAGAGGTATGGTTAAAGAATGCAAAAATGCATCATTTTGAGTTTGCATGACAAACTAAGTCTGAAACCTTGAATAAAATATGTGCTCAGAGGGACTGTGGGTTAAAAATGGAAATGTGCACATTTTTATTATACAGGAGTTTTCCCTCTGAGGATGCAAACATAGTTTGGGTCAGGGGTGAAATCCAGCAGGTTCTGACAGGTTCTGGAGAACCGGTAGTGGAAATTTTCAGTAGTTTGGAAAACCAGCAAATGCCACCTCTGGCTAGACCCACAGTGGGGTGGGAATGGAGATTTTACAGTAGCCTTCCCCTGTCACGCTCACCAAGCCACGCCCACCAAGCCGCACCATGCCCACCAAGCCACGCCCAAAGAACCACTAGTAAAAAAAAATTTAATTTCACCACTGGTCTGATTTAGTATAAATACACAAGTAAGGGGCTTCTCTTTAACTGTTACACTACTAGAAGAAGAAAACATGAACATTCCCATCAGTTGGAATCTCAACATCGTTACAACGGCTACTTGGCTAACAGTGGCTAACACTGGGGTGGGGGGTTCTCCTATATTGTTGGGGAAATGGGTTCTAATAGCAGTTGCCACTTTGGTAAGTCAGTTTGTTGATTCTATGGTGGTGTATATATATTTTTTTCAACCGTCCTCAACCTTCTGCTCTTCAATTATGTGGGACTGAAACTCCCATCGTCTCCAAGCATGAGTAGAATGATTATCCAAGAGAGTTGGAACAGTCCATAGCTCATTCAGAAGTCTTAGGGTGGGGCAGCCAAGGAATTGGGAAAGAGCGCTACTTTTTATTTTCTTTCATCCAGTAAACTTGGACGGGGACTGAAAGGAAATGTAGGAGGTCTGCTGTAAAACGCAACCAAAAAATTGACAAGTTTTCTATTTACAAAAGGACACAGAGAGCAAGAAAAAAAACACGAAAGGAGCAAAATTTGGGGAAAAAATATTTCTTTTCTTCCATTGCTCTACCCACCACATATTGTCACTGTTCTTCTATTACATGTAATATTAACAAATATCCATTTTCTACCTCAAGCCTGGGTGGCACGCAGTTTTTTTTGCCGTAGCGTTTCCCCAACTCGTTCTAGAATTGGTATCCCTTTGGACTTCCTGATCATGGTTTCATCGTGCATCACGATGTCACCGTCAGACCCTGCCAGCAGGGGCAAAGGATCCACCGCAGGATTTGATGTCAGTCCTGCCGATTCTGAAAACTCAACATCCATCAGCAAGGAGTGATCAGGTATCAGTCCTGCTGCACCAGTGAAAACTCCCAACCGCGTGGAAGGCTCTGCAGTCCTGGAATATCTTTGGGGAAGATTCATCATCTCGTTTGCTGTTTGGAGATCGCTGGTGGGTTCCATATCAATGTCGTTGGGACTTTCTGTTGAAGGAAGCCGCGCTGCAGGCAGTGCAGTCAAGGAATTTTGGTCCTCTATTTTCAATTCCTCTATCAGATCAGTAACGGAAACATTAGCATTTTGACGCCTGGAGTACTTGGAAAACCTTGTGGTATGGTCAAGATGAATTGAAACTTCTTCCCAGAATCTGCCACCAGAATCTGAAAGCTGTTAGAACAAGGCAGCATTAGATATTATTATATAAATATTTCAACCAAAAGGAGGAAGCCCAGGGAGAAAAAGGAATCTAAACCACTCAGGTAATCAGAGGTTCAAATAAAGAGGATGTGGTTCCATTGTACTTTCTGGTATGTATTTAGGAGAAACAGCTCAACATATATCTTTTTTACTCAGTGTTCCTACCGTTAACAATATATTCTCCACAAGCCAGTGAATACTGTATTTTTCGAAGTATAAGATGCATCAGAGTATAAGACGTAGCAAGGTTTTGAAGGGGAAAAATAAAAAAAAAGGTTTTTGCACTCTGCAAACCTCCCCAAAATGGCCCGTTTTTCACGAAAATGGGCCTGTTTTTTTTAAAAGGGCATGAATATCTCTTAGGAGGCTTTTAGTGTGTTCATGGGGGTAGGTCCCCCCAAAATGAGCAAAAAACAGCCCATTTTTCATGAAAACGGAGCCGTTTTTCATCAAAAAAAGGGCATGGATAGCCTTTAGGAGTGCTGCTGGGGGCTGGGGGGGGCAAAGAAACGGGCCATTTTTCACTTATTTCTGCTGTCCTCGGCTCCCAGGAGCTCTCTGCAAGGCTCCTAAAGGCAATGCATGGCAATTTTGGTGAAGATGGCAGAGTTTCAGGAAGCAAAAAAAATGCTATATTCAGTGTATAAGACGCACCCAGATTTTCAGCCTCTTTTTTGAGGGAAAAGGCTGCGTCTTATACTCCGGAAAATACAGTATCTAATAGGCTAACTTAACTTGCGGAAAAACCCAGTGATGTAACTTGCAACTCTACATGTTGCATTTTTAGTGAAAACCAAAAATAGGACCACAAGTTGCCTATCATTCAGTTAGGGCTTGATTAGAAGACAAATGTCTATTTGCATGATAGACTTATCATATTTAGTAGTTGCTGTTAATTTTATATTATTCAAAGTCATCTATCAACATACTCCAAGAAATAGGGACTAGTGACAAAGGAGAAGACAAAGGGCACGTGACTCAGTTGAACTTACCATATTTTTTGGTGTATAAGACACACCGGAGTATAAGACGCACCAAGGTTTTGAAGAGGCAAATTACAAAAAAAAGTACGTAGGTAGATAGAGGGATAGAGGGGGAGAGAAAGAAATGGGGGGGGGGTCAAAAATGAGCAAAGGAACGGCTCATTTATCATGAAAAGGGGCCATTTTTCTTTCAAATAAATTGCATGCATAGCCCTATGGAGGCTTATAGAGAGCTGCTGGGGGCTGGAGGGGCAAAAAACAGCCCATTTTAGGCTAATTTCTGCCCTCTCCTGCCCCCAGGAGCTCTCTGGAAGCCTCCATAAGGCTAGGCACAGCCATTTTGGTGAAGGGGGTAGGATTCCAGGAGGCAAAAAATGCTACATTTGATGTATAAGACGCACCCAGATTTTCAGCCTCTTTTGGGAGGAAAAAAGGTGCGTCTTATACTCCGAAAAATATGGTACTTCTTTTTCTCAGAAGAGAGTAGGATAAACATCAAATAACCTTCCATTATAAATCTGGACAATTTGGATGCTGCCCTGATTTACAGATTGGCATCTGGCAGATATTCTCAAATGGATCTTTCCCTGTGGTGACACCATCCTCTGGAATTCTGTTTCCTCTGATAGTTAAGAAATCTCAATTATTATGTTTCTGTTTTAAAAGTGGGTATGCGCTTCAATGTATTCTTAGAGGAAGTGATACAAAATTACATTAAGTAGGTTATAACAAACCTACCGGTATTGCATAAACCTGCATTATCATTTTTTCCATGTTGCAATAGGGCTGAGGTCATAGATGTCTAGTACAAAGGTGCTTTTTAAAGAGGCAAGTGGACTTTCTGTTTTTTCTTTGAAGACATTTCGCTTCTCATCCAAGAAGCTTGTTCAGCTCTGATGAACTTCTTGGATGAGAAGCAAAGCATCTTCAACGAAAAAACAGGAAGTCCAGTTGCCTCTTTAAAAAGCAACTTTGGGACAACCATGACCTGGATGACTGAGAATCTCCATAGATACGTCTAGTACAACTTGTTCCTACCCTTCAGATGCCCATCAGGAGATTGGGAGGCAATGCTGGAGCTAAAGATGTCTCCTCCAACTTTGTGCCACCAAAATATGTTTGTTCCTAACTTCCATAATACTGAGACAACCCAATCAAGGACTTTCCTCTGGAGGATACTACACCTGGGGATGTGTTTGGTTTTTTTTTTACACAGTTCCAACTTTGAATTCACTGCTTTAGTGATACACTGATTTTGATTGTAAATATGTGACTTTTACTTCTGTGTTTTAACCCTAACCAATCTGCGTTGGTGTAATAAGGACTTACAGTATAACATACCAACCTTGCTATATTATGATGTGAACAGAAATGATTTGTAAGAAAACAACATTGGGGAGAGAGGGAGATTTCTGGCACACAACACTATCTGTATCTTTCAGGTATGACCAGCCTTATATCCTTTTCCCTCTCACCCAGTGAGAGAAAGCCCTTCGGGCACCTTTTGGGTCACGTTTGTCCTTCTTTTCCGCAGTTTCATGGATCCAGTTGTGGCAATGACATTAAACGCTCCTTTGGTGCAGTTTCTTCTCTTCCACTGTTGATCTGCAAAGAACCAGAAAGGAAATGTTTTGGTCATCGTATAGTTATGGTTGTGCAAAGAGATTATCTTTGTCTTTAGCCTTGGAACTTTTTTAATAAGCCCATTGATGTAAGAAGTTATTTCATTGCTATTTTAATGTTCAATGGCTGTAAGCTTTAAAAAAACAACAACAACTAGCTGCCACATTTTGAAGTAGAGAAGACCCTTCCAAGCTGGCCATTTCTTCTAGAATTGCTATTCTTTGTTTCCTTGCTTTTGATAGACAACCCAGGAAAGTATAGAGTCCTGAAGATAGGAAGAATATTTTGTCTCACATAGCTGCACACACAATGGAGTCTCTCTGATCTAGTTATCTAGAGCAGGGGTCTCCAACCTTTGCAACTTTAAGTCCGAAGGACTTTAGCTCCCAGAATTCTCCAGCCAGCAAAGCTGGCTGGAGAAGTCTGGGAGCTGAAGTCCTTCAGACTTAAAGTTGCAAAGGTTGGAGACCCCTGATCTAGAGGAGCGTAGGAATGTGCATGCTATTGGTGGACAGGTATATTTGACATAGACTAGCTCTTATTTTTGGAGGACAAACTTCGTTAAATACGGCTTGAGTAGAACTTTTTCCATATGTAAAGCATATGCTAATTATCAAATATAAAGAATAGAGTTCTATTTATAGTTTTAAAGCCGTGGTGGCACAATGGTTAGAAAGCAGCATTGCAGGCTAACTCTGCCTTCCACTGCCAGGAGTTTGATCCTGACCAGCTTAAGGTTGACTCATCCTTTCATCCTTCGAAGGTTGGTAAAATGAGGACCCAGACTGTAGGAGGCAATATGCTGACTCTATGAACTGCTTAGGGAAAACTATAAAACACTACGAAACAATGTAGAAGTCTAAATGCTATTGCCATTTGTCCATATTGTTTTCATCTTGATTTGGATTCACTGGGAAGTATAATGGAATTCTAAACAAGAACCACAAAAGGGCTGTTAAGGCTTTTCAGCCTTGTGTTTTGATTTTGATTCTATGGTATCACTTTCCAATTATTTATCAAGAGAAGAGTTAGTAATTTCTCCTTCAATAATAGTTGATGTTTCTTCCGCAAAGAATGGGATAGAGATTTGCTCTCATTCATTTTAATTTATTTTATTATATTAAAAAGAGAGAAGAGGAGAAAACATAGAGAGGTGCTATTTTATAGATATCCATTTTACACACCCCATTGTATAGATGGCCAAGGAGATCCATAAATATCAAGCACCATGATATATATTTCAGACTTTCCTAAGTTAATTCACTTTGGTTACAATTTCCAGTTCACTTAATCTAACATATAGAAGCTGAAACTTGGCTTCAGCTGTGGAATACCAGGATAGAAATATTTGATAACAAATGTGTTTCTTGTTTCTAAAATGGGGAATGCTGAAATACCCCCAGCTCAGAGAAGATAAAGCTATGCAACCACCATCCCTTTCTTTTGACAGATCTCAGGAAGCTTGATGGGGCAGGAATCAAGCCTGCTGCCTTTGCCCCATCATCAGAATCTCTTCTGGGTACCAGCAATGGACAGCAAGGACCTTGGATTGCAAACCTAATTCTAAATTTGAAAACTGACTACATTGGCTCAATTATCCTACAATAAAATGAGCCTCTCATTGACCCAGTTAAGCCGTTGTGGACACAGAATAGCAATAAATAGAACTTGCATTGGAGAAAGGCCCTGTTAAAGAAAATATTTATAAATAATATTGGTGCGATGGAAGAATTAACGGTCCAGCATCGTTTTCAAAGCCATTGCGATGTGATATATGCACATATCTGGATCCCAGTCAATATGCAGTAAATCCCATTTTCACGTTTTACAGTTTGTTTGTTTATAGTGGGTGGAACAACTGGATTGGAAAAGGAGGATTATAAAGAAAGTTTAATGTAATTCAGGAGACTGCAAGACTAACGGTCCAGAGGCGAATCAGGCTTTGTGTCTATAGGTCAGACTCATGCTTGACAAGCCACAATTGGTTCAGCCTGAGACTTTATAACAGAAATGCTCAGGGGGGTTTTCTGATTCAAGAGCTATATTTGCTCTTTAA
Source organism: Rhabdophis nuchalis (assembly GCA_039707465.1). Classification (NCBI taxonomy): domain Eukaryota; kingdom Metazoa; phylum Chordata; class Lepidosauria; order Squamata; family Natricidae; genus Rhabdophis; species Rhabdophis nuchalis. The sequence continues at coordinate 57,180,187 of CM077643.1, read as the reverse complement.
ATAGTACTGTATGTCAGAGGCAGGCCTCTTATGAATGAAAGTAGGACAAATGCTAACTTTTGCTTAAATTAGCTTAATTTTGATTATATTTAAGGTAGGAAAAAATGAATTGGAGTTAATGTGATTACCCTTCAGACATGCATTTAATATATATTTTTTCCTTTTGTCACGTTAAAAATTACAATTTGTTAAGACATTTTATAGATCTATGGAGACCAGCCATTTAGATGTTGACTTGGGACCTAAGAGCTATTCACATTGGAGGTTTCAGAAATGGCAAGCGTTTCCTGGCCTTTGCTGCCAAGCATCCCTGATGATGCAGAGAATAAAATGCCTGCAATTGGTTGCCAGCATTCTTGGTGTGAAATCCTCCGATGGAAAGCATGTGCTCTGTCCACCTACATTCCTTGTGGGATGCTAGTTTAGTCCTACACCTTCAATCCTGCTTAGAGACTACCTTCTAACCGTGTGATGGGGAACCAATGGCAAACCCTGTCGGTGGCCACACAAACCGTCGCCCCAGCTCAGCACCACTGCGCATGTGTGTGCACCTCCTGCCGGACAGCTGGTTTTCAGGTCTCTGCCATGCATGGGGGGGCATGGGGAGATGTGTGCACATGTGCAAGGGGCAAGGGGCATGTGCAGGACCTGCAAGCTTGTGCGTGGGGGGCAGGGGGCACGGGGGAACGCATACATAGTGGTTCCACGCATATGTACGTGATTGTGCATGCATGTATGGGGTCCCATACACATGTGTGGGAGGTCCCATGCACATGCACGCAGGCGGGGGGGGGGTTCTGCACACATGGGGGGGGCACAGAGGCCGTGCACTTGCATTGCATTATGAGTGTACGCACTTGTTCACACTTTCACGTGCGCTTTTGGCACTCAGTGACAAAAAGGTTAGCCATCACTGTTCTAACCAAGTTACGCACCACAAATGACTCTGTTGTGTTGTACCTATAAATCCAAGAATTGGAATGTATGCTGGAAAGGAATTCTAGGAGCTTTAGTCTCAACACAACTGGAGAAGAAAGTTTCAGCTGGCAAATAAGAATGTAAATGTATACGTATATGTCCAAATCCCAGCTTTTCCCTAATTACTCATGTTAAGAAGGACCAGTGCATGGTTACTCATCTCATGCACTGTTTCAAACACATCCTATGATTACATTACAAGGCTCTAAGCTCCATGCAAGTCTTGGTCCAATTATAGAATTGAGAGAGATTGAAATATTATAGAATAAAGCTGAAAAATTTACAAACCTACTTCATGTGCCACATGACCTGTTTTTTCTTGGAGTCCATCTGGCGGTGTATGCAGCATATCCTGTTCCATACAAAATTAGTTCATAAAACTCACAATAATATTTTAGAGGTATTTTTAAAACTGTGATCTGTTCCTGCCTAAAATTACTTTGGAACCTTCCAATAATATACTGTTACATGAATTGCTTGAAAAAGTACCACACAAATAATAGAACCACTGAGCTAAAATGGATCCACTATTTCCTTGTTTTTCCAAAAGAATACAGAACCCATCAAGACATCTCAAATGTGTTTTTTTCCCCTTCAAATGCAGTGGCCTGAATGGTTTTGTTGAGACCCCAGTGTGGACATGTATTACCTCTCCTGTGGGAGCTGCATTGGTTGCCAATTTGCTTCCAGGTGCAATTCAAGGTGCTGGTTGTCACCTTTAAAGCCCTTCATGGCTTAGGACCAGGTTATCTGAGGGACCGTCTCTTGCTGGTCACATCTACCTGACCCATCATAGCAGGGAGGCAGAGAATGCTGTGGTTCCCATCTCCTAGGGAGATACACCTGATGGTACCAAGAAAGAACTTCTCCATGGTGGCTCCCGCTCTCTGGAACATCATTCTCTCAGAGATTAGAATGGCCCCCACTCTAATATCCTTCCAGAAGAGGCTGAGGACCTGGTTCTGCCAGTGGGCCTGGGGAACCCAGAGCGGGATGGAGCCCATTAAATGGCTCATATGATCTGCTGTCACAGGGGTGGGGGGTGGAGGAAGGGGGTGATTATTATATTATATTATATTATATTATATTATATTAATTATATTATATTATATTATATTATATTATATTATATTATATTATATTATATTATTATTCTTTTTATTAGTTTTATTGTTTTAAATGAGATTTTATATTCTGTAAGCCACCTTGAGTCACCAAATAGGCAGCAATATACACAAACAAATAAACAAACAAACAAGCACATAAATAAATTCTGTATATATTTGCCTGATGCAAATATTATTCAACCATTATTATTTCTAATACAGGTGTACAAACCACACAATCCTTATTATAAAAGACTGTCATATAATTTATCACCATATTTTTAGCTTTCCAATTGTTCCATCTGCCTCTTACTTCAGAGTAGGGACCTTGAGCTTTATTTCCTTTAGATTAGATTAATATATCTGATAACAAAAATATTGAGTGCATTTGAAAATCTCACTGTGGCACTTTCAAAGCAAAGACTTTCCCCCCTCCTTCCTCCAGCCTTCAGGGCCAGGAAAAGTTGTAGATCGAAGCAACATTCTTTACCTTAAAGTTGCCTTCACAGTTTGGTCTTGTCCTAGATTCCACTGTACATTTCTAATTTGGAAAAAAGAACCAACAACTTGCTTAACAGCTAAAAAAGAACATCTTTACTAAGACAGATGTATCTGACTACTATAAACCATTCTTTAAAAATGTCATTTTACCAAATACTGTTTTTTAAAAATAGTTTTATTACAATATATTTCTAACAGTGCAAAACTGTCGTTACTTTTTATTACAAGAAGGTAACAGATTTTTTAAAAAAATATTTCCACAACTTGGTATTCTGAAGGTGATCTCCCAGAATATAAACTACTTATAAATACCACAGTGGTTGACCAAGTTCTTTTCCATGAATTTCTATACTTGTTTTAAATTATTATGATTTAATATCTTAAGGCTATCCATGTTTTTTTTTTATCGTGGTTCAGGAGAGGTCCATCATACTATTGGAGTCCAGTTCTCATCAGCTTTGGACACCATAAACCATGGTCAGGATGACAAAATTGGACAATTACAGTCTGTTCATTTTATCTGCGCTATAAAGCTGGAAAAAGTTGTATACTTTCTATAGCTGTTGGTAGCCAGTTCTACACATTAACTGGCTCATTTCCTTTGCCTGTACTACATCTACTTTACTGGTTGACACAGGCCAAATTTGATAGTATGGCCAATGAAGGCGATTATACATGTCCCAGGACAATGTTGCAGGATTCAATCTGGGTGGATCACTAGGACCAGAGGTTTAGTCTTCCAAGTTTTCGGACTTAGGAGGGCTGCTTTATCACCAGTTTAATCAAGGAGGTGAGAGCTTGGCAGCACAAGGAAACAACAGCCAATGACTTAATAGCTGGCCAACAATAACTAAATGAATCAGTAACTCCCAATCAATAACTAAAAAGCCACAGACAACCAGGCACTGTATCCATGCCACATACAGAATAGCCTAAAGCACATACTCCGCTAGAGAGAAGTTCCTTGAGGATGGGCTCCAGCATGATCCAAAAGGTTGGAAGACTAAACTTTTCAATTTATAGTCTCCCAATTTCTAGCTTGGTGTCTTAACCACTATACTGAACTGAGTTTCTACCAGATAATACAAAATATTATCATACTTCGGTATGTAACACTGAATGTAACAAAAATATAACAATGATTTGTTTTATAAATTTTGCAGAGCATTCTGTTTCATATATTACCAAATATATTAATACTTAAGGGGGAAATTTAAGGACAGGAAAATAAACTGTTTACCATGAATCTGTCTCCGAGTCCCTCCATGCAGTCCGGAAACTTGGTAAAATCCATTAGAGTTGAAGTCTAAACAAATTAGCGAGGGGAAAAAACCTTGCTGAAGGATGACCTTCTACCAGATTCCCATATCCAAAGTGGTGGTGATTTCTATAGACTTGGCATATTTTCATCCATTATTGTACATAGCTGGAAGTTAACCCATTGAAAATGAATGGTCTTGTTTACTTGTGCCTTTCTTACCCTGAAGAAGAGTTTGGAGAAGCCAAACACCTGAAAGGGGTTTTAATGTTACTCCCACATATTGTGTGACTCAGTATGGAGTCTGCCCAAAATACCTCGTAGGCCCTAAACTGGTCATGTTTTGTAATTGCGTAGTAGGGATAAAAGCAGAAAAGCGTTTCCTCTAGCTTTCATGGAGCTGGATAATACTTGGGAGACAAAGTAACTGACAACAGGTATATCTGTGAAAATGACAAGAAAAAGTTGGAGCAGAATTGCAGATGGAGGGAAAGACAAGCGCTTTCCTGCTGTGGCTGCTATATTTCACTTTATGTTCTCCCAAATCTTTTTTGGGTGTGTGAAAAAATGAGTTGGCTATTAAGAGTAACACCTGGTTTACACTAACACTCAATATATTTTTTTTGCAGAGAATGAATCAAATTGCCTCCCAGATAATGAGTTAACCTAACTGTATCTATCTACTAAACCATGAATGGTAAACTAATGTATTCATATCAGAATCATTCCAACTAGAATGAGCCTACCTTTCAGTTAACTTTATTATATTCCAAATGCAAGCCAATGTATTTAACTTGCAAGACAATCAGACATCTAAATGCAAGTGAGGTATCTAACATCAAGACAATCATTCCGTGCCGTGTTATAATTGTTGCTATAACAGCATATGCTACGGAATAGTTTCTATTATGACATCACTCATCAATATGAAGTTACCCTCATAAGAATATCAGTATTTTGTAAGATTTGAAAACAACTAACAAAAATACGAAGCATGGATCAGTGCAAGGATTTATAATTATGGCCTCTGAGTACAGTATTTCCCACTTTCCCTAATCACTTGACTAAGGGTTTACAATAAAAATAATACATGCTGCATATTCTAAACTGAGCCAAATTCCTTAGCTTTCTGGTCAAGATGCACTAACAATTTTCACTATTATATCTGCACTTCAGCCATTTTAGAAGACACTATTCAGAAGACATTCATTTCATAACGTAATATTCTGATGTTTTATTTAACTCAACCCTCAGTTAAGTATTGCTTTGATAGATTTGAACAGTTTACTGGAAGAATGCCAAAAATGATATTTTAAATTCCTATCTAGCAATGAAACCATGTGAGAACAGTTCTCATTAGGACCTCAATGAAATGTTAATATTGAACATTATTTAATAATATATATTTGTTTTCTGGTTAGGGAATGGCTTGGTTTAAACCATTTCATATTTTAACTGCCAGAAAAGGGGAATGCATGAAAGGACTTGTCATGGTAGATTTGTGAAAAAGCAAGATACAAATGCACATGATGCAAAGAATTTAAATGAAACAATGTATTTTTTTCTATTAGGATTTATAGCCAATTAGAAAAGATGTGTTAAGATTGGATTCGGAAAAGGAAAGCTTTTTGTATGAAACTGGAAAAACAGCTTTATTATCCCCAATGAATTGGACTACGACGATGAAACTAGGAAAAAACAAAATTGGATGTTTGATCACGGATGTAACTGTGCGTTGTATTAACTTTATTGTAACTATATTTAATGATTTACTTTATTTAATTGATATGGCTTGATATCTGGAATATCAATGCTATCAATGGCTTGATATCTGGAATTTACAACCAAAAAGAACTGAATGTGGGAAATGAAATGTGACGTAAACCTGCTGGGGAAGGAGTGACATACTTCAGCTGCTATAACATTTTATCTTACTTTTTCTCAATTTCATTTATTTTTCATACTAAACCTTTTCGGTTAAAAATTCTACAGTAGTAAAATAGATTACTGTAATCATGCATAGCCAGCAGCTACCAGCTTTCAGGTAAACAGAAAGGGATTCAGGTTCTGCCAGTGATCAGTTCTATTGACTACTTTGCCAAATTTTGTACAGTAGGTACATGAACTACATGAAACATATTTTAGAAGAGCTGTTATTTATCGGTGATGGCAAAAAGAGAAGTCGGGAATCTATCAGTACCTTATAGTGAATCTATAAATCTAAATAAAATTAATTTTATTTTGGAAAATAAAGCATAGCAACTTATTCATACTGGCTACTGCAAGGTTGAAGATTTGAGTCCAGGAGCAAAGAAAAAAGGTGGCGGTGGAAGGGAATCAGGTTTCTTCTATCGAAGCATTTTGAACCCACCCACTTCCTAAGTACCATACTTTTCTATTGTGATCAGATCCTCACCGGTACCCTTTAGATTATAGCTTCTTTCCCTATCATATATTTTTTACATGGATCAATAAAGAATAGATCACTGAATTATTAGAACTTTGCAATGCTTTGGTAAGACCACAATACTGAATCTAATTTTGGCTGCCAGTTTGGTTGCAAATATAAAAAAGATGTTGAAACTCTGGAAAGAGTGCAAAGAACAACAGTAAGGGGACTGGTGGCTAAAACGTATGAAGAATGGTTGCAGGAATCAGTTATGCTAAGCCTTCTGAAAAGAAAAACTAGCAGTGTTCCAAAATATAAGGGGTTACCACAAAAAACCTCTTCTCCAAAGCAACTGAAGGCAAGACAAGCAATTAAGAAGAAATTTCCTGACAGAACAATTAATCAGTGGAACAGCTTACTTTCAGAAGTTGTAGATACTAAATCACTGGAGGTTTTGAAGAGACTGAACAGCAATTTTTCTGAAATGGTATTGGTATCTCCTGCTTGAGCAGGAGGTTGAATTAGAAGACCTTTAAAGTCCCTTCCAACTGAGTTATTCTTAAATAAAACCAATGTGGATTTACCATACTGCCTGTGTCTGTTTTGAGGCACCAGAAGTATTTTTAGAATATTTTCCTGGCTTTTTTAGGAAGCAAATTCTGAAGATTCCTGTACAAGTTATTATCCTACTCTTATTTTAAATGTGATGCAATTAGTTAGCCCTAATAAAAAGCTAGTTATTAAATACGTAAATAATAGTCATTTGTCTCAAGTTCATTTTGAACATTTTTATTTCTAGATAGTTCCAGAGTAGAACCGTACATGCAAAACTGCATTAGACACAATAGATTTACAGTAGATTCTATTCTATGTTAAGTGTGGAATTTAGAATCTTTTTTTTTACAGTATAAAAAACTAAACATCAACAGGTTGGAATTCAGATTTTAAATATTCCACAATATTCAGTTCCAAATACCTAGTTACCAGGTACTGTCTGATACAGGTGTTCAATTGTGTAACTTCAGAGACTTAACCATAACATTTGCAGAACTGGTTTTCCCACTTACTCCCTTTTTCTGTCCACCAGCACAAAATCCTGCCATAAACTACCCAAATAATATTTGCCAATGTACAGGGTTATATATCAAGAAAGGACATTCCCTCAATGGCATCCCACATTACCTAAAAAAGCAAATGTAACAAAAATAAAAGAATAACATCTTCAAAAAATAAATATAAAGAGGGAATGCAGACAAGTGTCATGAATTTTTCAGCAGGTTAACATTCATAATATACAAAACATAACTTATTCAAAGCCAAGGACAAAGAGAATATCCACATTTCTTTCAGATAAATGGGTATTTAATCCACTTCTTCCATACGTGAAGTATCATCATCTCCTTCCAGTGGTGGCATCTCTTCAGTAACTGCTGGGCTTGTTTCCTCTGTAGTAGCATCATCTTCATCTATGCCTGTGTAAAGTGAACAGAATTATTACTTTCCCCATAGAAGTATCTCCCAGCACACTCTTCTAATAAGAAAACCCATATTAATTAAAACATATCCTAACTTACCCAAACCAAGTTTTATCATTCTATAGATACGGTTGGCATGTGTCTGTGGGTCCTCTAGACTGAAGCCGGAAGACAAAAGTGCAGTTTCGTACAGAAGAATGACCAGATCTTTCACAGACTTGTCATTCTTGTCTGCTTCTGCCTTCTGTCTCAGTGTTTCAATGATAGAGTGGTCAGGATTTATCTCCAAATGTTTCTTTGCAGCCATGTAACCCATTGTGGAGTTGTCCCTGAGAGCCTGGGCTTTCATGATCCTCTCCATGTTTGCAGTCCAGCCATATGTACTGGTTACAATGCAGCATGGAGACGTAACCAGTCGGTTGGAAACGACAACCTACAAGAATTATGAGTATTTAAATTAGAGAAAAGCCCAACTACTATAGATAGCTTTTTTTTAAAAAAGAAATAATTGTAGCTATTTCAATTTTGAAAAAAAAAAACCAAAAACCTGTTACTACTTGAGTAATCAGTATAGAATACCAAACTTGTCAAAGATAGCATGTTGTTTTATAAAAGGGCTGTCAGCAAAAACTTCTATTTGCTTACAGCAGGGGCTTAAATATGCATACCTTTTCTACTTTCTTTTCAAGTATATCTTTCATGATCTTGCATAGACTTTCAAACTTGGCTTTCTTCTCCTCCTGTTTCTTTTTCTCGTCTTCGTCTTCAGGAAGCTCCAGACCTTCTTTTGTTACTGACACCAAAGTCTTCCCCTCAAATTCTTTCAACTGTTGTACACAATATTCATCAATAGGTTCAATCATATAGATTACTTCCAAGCCATGTTTACGAAGTCGCTCCACAAATGCAGAATTAGCCACCTGATCTTTTGTTTCACCTAAAAGAAAAATGTACCGTCAGTAAAGTTCAATAGAATTTTAAACAATTTATGGTATCAACTTTTAATGTGAATCTACCAGACAACTATGACCATGGTAACTTAAGTGGAGACACAATCAAGAATAAAGCTCTATAAGAGCTGTGGTAGTGCAGTGGTTAAAATGCAGTACCGCAGGCTAACTGCTCACTACCAGGAGTTTGATTTTCACCAGCTCAAGATTGACTCCATCCTTCCGAGGTGGGTAAAATGAGGACCTAAAATGTTGGGGGCAACATGCCAACTCTGTAAACCACTTAGACTTATATACTGCTTTATAGCTCTAAGTTCTATTGCTATTCCTCGTTTAGTAACCATAAGCGAAGTAGTTGCTAAGCATGACTGCTCATAATCTTACTTCAGCTTTCCTTTAAAAACTTCCAAACATTTTTTCATCATAATGACAAATAGTTGCTAAATGAGGACTGTAAACATTATGATCCCAGTTAAACCCCAATCAGAAGTAGAAACCAAATGATCTGAAGGTACTCACCAGTAATGTAGTACACATGCTTCTGATTTTCCTTCATCCGAGTGCAGTAATCCTTTAGGGATACCATCTCATCCCCAGAGGCAGAAGTGTAGTATCTTAATAACTCTGACAATTTCTTGCGGTTTTGGGAATCTTCATGAATGCCAAGCTGTAAGAAAGTTCCATTTTTGTAAGCTGCCTACAAACATTTATGGAAAAATTGAAGTAAACATTTCAAACCAACAAACCTTAATATTTTTGGAAAACTGCTCATAGAACTTCTTGTAATTTTCTTTATCTTCTGCCAGCTCAGTGAAGAGTTCTAAACATTTCTTGACCAAATTCTTTCGAATCACTTTCAGGATTTTGCTCTGCTGAAGCATTTCACGTGAGATATTCAGAGGCAAGTCTTCTGAATCAACAACCCCTCTCATGAAGTCTGTAAATAAGATTAAATTATAACTATGTTTTTATTTCTCAGAGCTAGGGTTTACAAGGTAAACTTTAAAAACTCACTTATGAGCTTAAATTGGAACAGGTTTTCCATAATAATAAAATGCAAGTTTTCCTTTGAGAAAACTTCCTGGCTTCATTCCATTATCTTGTCAATAGTGTTATGCTTTCCACTTCTAGAAAGAATATACTGACTCAATTTAAGTTTTGTGTGCTGATTTTTTCAAATAGCTGCTGCACTTAATTAGATTAACTATGACCTGACAGGCCCTCTACCTTAAGCACAAAGAATAACTATTTTTGACCTTGTAGCAACCTGCAACTTTTAACAGATAAAGAACTACTTACTTAAATATTCAGGGATTAACTCTTCACAATTATCCATGATAAACACTCTGCGTACATATAACTTGATGTTATTCTTTTTCTTTCTGTTTTCAAATAAGTCAAAAGGTGCACGCCTTGGGACAAACAAGAGTGCTCTGAATTCAAGCTGTCCTTCCACAGAGAAGTGCTGCAACATTAAGAAAATTAATTAGCAAAAATTTGGCATAGAATATAAAAGTTATAAAATAAAATTTACATCAAAGGAAGGATTATTTGAATTTTACAGTAATAGTATCAGATGGCAAATGTTCTTCTAAATTTATGTTTAAGCAATGGGGACTATATCCATATTATTTTTAAGTGTTTACTTTCAAAAGGGGCCAATATATTTTAAACACAAGCAACTTTATATTTTGATATACCACCAGTTTTGTCAGTTTGAGTTTCACCTAAAATTCATGTAAAGAACACATAGTTCATTCCCAAAAGAATAAATAATCTTACTTTGACGGCTAAGTGATCTTCCCAGTCATTAGTCAGACTCTTGTAGAATTCACCATATTCCTCATTAGTAATATCATCTGGGTTTCTGGTCCAAATTGGTTTGGTCTTGTTCAGCTCTTCTTGGTCAATGTACTTCTCCTTGATTTTCTTCTTCTTTTTCTTGTCTCCATCCTTCTTTTCTTCTTCCTCATCAGAACCAACATCCTCAATCTCTGGTTTATCTTCAGGCTTTTCTTCTTTTTCTTCTTTCTCTTCCTCTTTTTCTTCTGCCTCATCATCACTCACCTCTTTGTCACGCTCCTTTTCTACCTATATTAAGCATATAGAACAGAAAAAGGTGAGCCTGATAAAGAAAACTGAAGAAACAATTCTCTAAAAAATAATCTACTGATAGATACAAGCAAGGCAAATTTATGCATAATCTCCAGGACAATCCTTTGTTCATATTAAATGCTTACTATATCACATTATGAATTCAATTTGCTTCTAGAATTGCTAATGTAACTAAATGTAGCACAGTTGTCAAATTACTCCAAGTATATTGGCCTCTAGGCAGTTAAATTTAAAATTATCATTATCACCAGAGCAATTCTTCCTTTAGGTAAATACAAAAGTTCATATACTATTTTATTGAGAACAAGTAACTCACAAAAAGTGTTATTGGATAGCCAATGAACTGGGAATGTTTCTTGACTATTTCCTTAACTCGTCTTTCTTCCAAGTATTCAGTCTGGTCTTCTTTCAGATGCAGAATAACCTTTGTACCACGACCTAGAGGCTCACCTGTAAAATACATTATTCTTAATTACTGTTGCATCAAAAGATCCATAAAACAAGGGATCAATTAAAACAATTAGCATTGCTGGTTCAAGACATACACTAATCTAGATTATAGCAATAATACCTGGTCTTTAATGCTGCATTATTCATAGCACTAGTCTTTTGTTGTATACAGTAAGGTTTCCTGTTAGATTTAAGCAATTATTATAGGATTTAGTAACAAATTATTTTATTTCCCCATTACTTCTCTCACTGCTTTCAATCCTGACCTGACAGTTGCAGTTTGGATTTTCCCCAATATTAATCCTTTAAAATTAGTCATTTATTGTAATTGGACTCTTACCATTGTCCAATCTGACAGTGAACGATCCACCAGCTGAAGATTCCCAGGCATACTGTTCATCATCATTGTGTTTGGCGATCACTGTCACTTTCTCAGCCACCAAGTATGCAGAATAGAAGCCAACACCAAATTGGCCAATCATAGAAATATCTGCTCCAGCCTGCAAGGCCTCCATAAAAGCCTTGGTGCCAGATTTGGCAATGGTACCCAGGTTATTTATTAAGTCAGCTTTGGTCATCCCAATGCCAGTATCCACAAGGGTTAGGGTACGGTCCTGTTTGTTAGGAACGAGACTTATTTTCAACTCCTTTCCAGAATCCAATTTGCTTGGGTCTGTCAAACTTTCATACCGGATTTTATCAAGAGCCTGCAAAATATCAGACAGCCATTGAATAAAATAATATAATATAATAATAATGGAATTATTTTCTAGAACCTCAGAAATTGTACTTACATCAGAAGAATTAGATATCAACTCCCTGAGAAAAATTTCCTTATTGGAGTAAAAGGTATTGATAATTAGAGACATCAATTGAGCAATTTCTGCCTGAAAGGCAAAGGTCTCCACGTCCTCCTCCATTGGTTGATCCTGTGTCTGTACTTCTTCTGGCATCTGTCAAAAAAGGAAAGCAAAAATTGATTGTCTAACAGATTAACATATTGCATTGCATAACAGAAATATTATATTATTTCTCATATAGATTTAAAAGCAGTTAAAATAATTTCAACAATAGGAGAAACCTAGTTTCAGTACCCACTTCAATAAAGATGAAGCATATGCGTTGGGCATACTACAGTATTAAGCTTATGGCTGTTGAACTCAAAACATTTGGGCAGACAAGACATGGAATATGTTTCATTTTACAAGTTATTGGCACGGTGGGAGTATTTACGCTGGAAATGGCACAAAAACGAAAGAGGGAAAAAAAGACTGCTACACGCCAGTCACTATAGGGAAATGTCCGGTCCCTTGGTTTCACCCACCCACAAAGTAAGCTCAGGCGGGAAGCCTAGAGGATTCCACAGCCAACCTCTGCGCCACCTACTGGCGGCCGAGACAGACGACTAAGAATTCTAGAAATTGCTAGAGTCTTCTTGCTCCCACACATCCGTTTGCCCCCCCTTCCATTCCCTCTCCCTCCACAACGCGCCGCCAGGAGCCAATTCTCTCGTCGACGCGGAGGCTGGTTGGTCGCGCGCCGCCAAACTCAGGAGGAGAGCGGCTTCTCTCCCCCCCCCCTCTCTCTTTCCCTCGGCCCCCTTCCCTCTCCCTACGACAGCCGCTTTCCTGGCCTCCCGCCTCCTTTCCCGGCCGAGAACATTCGCCGTCCTCCCCTCCCCATCCACCCCCGGGCGGCCATGCAAGCTATTCCATTCATTCCTCCGTCTCACATTGCTTCTCCTCGTTCATCCGACCCCTTCGCTTCCTTTGTAAAGCCAATCTTGTGGAGAAAGCGGCAAAGTCGCTCCTCATGCCTGTGTCCCCCTCCCTTTTTAAAGTAACTTAAGTCTTTCCCGCAGAACGACCGCCTTCTCCCATCCTCCCCCAACCCGTCGTCGCTCCCGTGAGGCGTGCGGGCCAAACCGGCCGCTCCGTCTGGCTTTTTAGGTCTCGCGGTTCGGTTTCCCTCAGGCCCAAACTAAACCCGGCGTCCTTGGGGCTCTCGCCGCCCCTCAGCCTTTCACCCCGGCTCTCTTGAGGGAAAGGCAGCTCTACGTTATGAGGAGGGAGGGGGAACCCCTGGCCTTGAGCGTCCTCACCTTAACGGTGTTAAATCACCAGCTGCACGACCGTTCGCCGAAGGAATCAGCGCCTCCCTAACTCTTCACGAGCTGCACTGCGCGGAGCCCCCGCCTCCCGCGCGCCTTATATACCCGCGCCGCCGCCTCTTTCCAGAACCATCGGGAACCTTCACTGACAGAGAAGGGAGGGGGGGCGGAGAGAAGGGCGGGCCTTCTACCGAATTTTCTCCAGCGAAAGAAGGGGGAGGGGCCAAATGAAAGAGTGGGTGGGGAAGGGCCTCGGTGACAGCTTTGCGTAAAACGTCAGTTCAGTTTCTTAAGTGTTTATGCGCGAGAGACCTCGCGCCCCCTAGACTGGACAGTCAAAGTCCTCCTCAGGGTTTAGTATGCACCGGTCTGCCACGCGATCTTGGCGTGCGAGTGCTTTGTTTTGTTTTTTTTCCCTCGCTGCCGTTCTTAGGGGACTTGGGGGTAAAAACAGCGCATGCGTGAATGCTAACCACCTGCGTTCTCTCTATGCCGGCTCCCTTGCCATTGGCGCCTATTCAAGGCGGGAGGCTTGGGGGAAGGAAACTCGGCAAGCTGACATAATGACATCATCACCACTGCTCAGATCAATCCCGCTGGCCCCGCCCAATCCCCCCCACTCCCCGCCGGAGCCTGGTGGGCGGGGGAGGAAGGATGAAACTTTCTTTTCCCAAGATGACCTTCCCTGCTAGATGTGGCGGGAAGGACGGACGTTTCCTTTCTCCCCACCCACCATTCAGATCCCTCTAGAATTGTCTAGATTAGCTAGTTGTGAAACCGTGGTGGCGTTTTTCTCCAGCAATGGAATGCAACTTGAAAATTAGCCTTTTCTTTTAAGTGTGGGACTTTCTCCAGCCAAATCGATTGCCCTAAACTTCCATCATTTACTTAGGAAAGAGTACAGCTAGTCCTCGACTTACAGCAGTTCCTTTAGTGACTCTTCAAAGTTACAACGGTGCTGAAAAAAACCGACTATTTTTCACACTTACAAACTTTGCGGCATCCCCATGGTCACATGATTTACATACAAATACTTAACAACTGGTTCGTATTTATGATAGTTGCAGTGTCCTGGGGTCATGTGATCACTTTTTGTGACCTCCTGACAAGAGAAGTCAATGGGAAAGCCAGATTCGCTTAACAACGGTGTTACTAATTTAACAACTACAGCAACATGAATTCTGGGTTCAATTGTCTGTAACTCGAGGAGTACCTGTATTGCATGCTTTTGTCCAAACCGTCTAGAGAAACAGATTGAGCAAAGCTACTCTAGGGAGTTTTCTTAATGGCATGGTGGGGGTTTTTACCTGGCCTTTAGGGCTTTGTTATTAACTTTTTAATACAGGTGATATTAGCATTTTTATCAAGGCAACCGTGCTTTGTTTTGAAGTTTAGGAAACCACAATTTTATTAGTCAAAACCATTTGCTTTGATGTGCAAAAACCAACCTATTTATATAGGGAATATATTCTGGAGTCTTTTAGGGTTGCAAGTGTTAAAGAAACACATTTGGATGGGAAAAGAGGAAATGCAACATATGTTAAAGTTGTTTATAGATAGATAGATAGATAGATTTATTTTTCTATACCGCGTCCTCTCCCCAGGGGGACTCGGAGCGGTGCACAGGGAAAATTAAAACAGCATAAAATATATACATAAATAAATACAATAAAAACAAATTAAATCAACTGTCCCTGTACTAAAATCCCCATTTTAAAATTAACATTCCCTAGCCCCTGAGGTAGAGACTAACCTAGGCCGGCCAAGCAGAAAAAGTGAGTTTTTAATTTCTGACGGAAGGAGCGGAGGTCCGTAGTTGTTCTAATGTCGGGGGGAAGGTCGTTCCAGAGGGCTGGGCCCGCCACAGAGAAGGCCCTTCCCCTGGGCGTCGCCCGCTGACAAAGTCTAGTGGACGGCACCCGGAGAAGTCCCTCTCTGTGGGAGCGAATCGGCCGGGAGGATGTATGGGGCAGAATCCGATCCCGCAGATAGCTAGGTCCCGAGCCATGGAGCGCTTTAAAGATGAGAACTAACACCTTGAAGCGCACCCGAAAGACGACAGGTAGCCAGTGCAGCTCGCGCAAGAGCGGTGTTACATGGGTATACCTTGCGGTACCCATTATTGCTCGCGCGGCTGCATTCTGGACCAGCTGAAGTCTTCGGGTGCACCTCAAGGGGAGCCCCATGTAGAGAGAGTTACAATAGTCCAGTCGGGATGTCACGAGAGCATGAGTGACTGTGCGAAGGGCGTCCCGATCCAATAGGGGGCGCAACTGGCGAACCAGGCGAACCTGGTAAAACGCCCTCCTGGCCACGGCTGTCACTTGATCTTCCATGGACAGCCGGGCATCCAGGAGGACACCCAAGTTGCGCACCCCATCCACAGGGGCAAGATGTTCGCCCCCTATGGCCAGCGATGGAGTCAGCTGGTTGAATCGGGCAGCCGGAAACCACAGCCACTCGGTCTTGGTCGGGTTGAGTCTGAGTCCGTTACTTCCCATCCAGATCCGTACGGCTTCCAGGCACTGGCACATCACCGCTACGGCATCGTTGGGGTGGCTTGGGGTAGATATATACAGCTGAGTATCATCAGCGTAGAGATGGTACTCTACCCCAAAGCCACGGATGATCTCACCCAGCGGCTTCATATATGTGTTGAACAGGAGAGGCGAGAGGACCGACCCCTGAGGAACCCCACATGTGAGGGGTCTCGAGGTCGACCTCTGCTCTCCTGCCAACACAAATTGCGATCGGCCAGAGAGGTAGGAGGAGAACCACCGTAAAACGGTGCCTCCCACCTCCAACCCCTCCAGCCGATGCAATAGGATACCATGGTCGATGGTATCGAAAGCCGCCGAGAGGTCTAATAGGACCAGGATGGAGGAGCAACCCCCATCTCTGGCCCTCCAGAGATCATCGACCAACGCGACCAATGCCGTCTCGGTGCTATGCCCGGGCCGAAAGCCGGACTGGCGCGGGTCTAGATAATCAACTTCCTCCAGGTGACGGGGAAACTGTTGTGCCACCACACTCTCAACAACCTTCGCCAAAAAGGGAAGGTTGGAGACTGGACGATAGTTAGTTAATAAAGCTGGATCCAAAGAGGGCTTCTTAAGGAGGGGCCTCACCATGGCCTCTTTTAGGGAAGCAGGTAAGGCACCCTCACTTAAGGATGCGTTGACAACCTCTTGGAGCCAGCCTCGTGTCACCTCCCAGGATGCCAGTACAAGCCAGGAGGGACACGGGTCCAATAAACATGTGGTGGCTCGCAGTCGCCCACGTAACCTGTCCATATCCTCGGAAGTAACGGAGTCAAACTCCTCCCAAACAAGATCTGTCTCGTGGCATCCCACTGGGCCATCAATGGAGGCTAACTCATTCTGTATCTGAGCGATTTTCTCCTGCAGAAAAATCACAAATTCCTCTGCTCTACCCTGTAGCGGGGCTTCCCGCACCCTCTGTTGAAGGAGGGAGCGGGTCACCCTAAACAGGGCGGCAGGGCGGTTTTCTGCGGATGCTATGAGAGTGGCACAATGATGACGTTTGGCCACTCTCAGCGCCACAATGTAAGTCCGTAAATGGGCTCTTACCTGTGTCCGGTCAGATTCAGAACGGGTAGCCCTCCATCTTCTCTCTAGGCATCTCTTGTGGCGTTTCATCACCCTCAGCTCCTCGGTAAACCAAGGAGCCAGGGTGTTTCGGCGCCACAAGAGAGGCCGCAAGGGCGCGACCCGATCCAAGGCTCCCGTGGTCGCAATATTCCATGCGGCCACAAGGTCCTCCATCGGGGCGCGGGTCAGGGTTACAGGAAGTGGCCCAAGCGCCGTCTGGAACCCATCAGGGTCCATCAGGCGCCTGGGGCGGAACCAAATAGGTGACTCAGGTTCCGCCTCCCCGCGGTGAGAGGCAGCGGTTGGAAAGTCGAGCCGGAGAAGTGAGTGGTCTGTCCATGACAAGGGCGTGATGACTATATCCCCTATACCCAGATCACTCTTCCATTGGCCTGAGACAAAGATGAGATCCGGTGTATGTCCACCCTCGTGAGTGGGGCCTTGAATTAGTTGGGTCAGGTCCATGGCCGTCATGGAAGCCATCAACTCCCGAGCTACCCCGGATGATTCGCCCGCCGATGGCAGATTAAAGTCCCCCATGACTAAAAGTCTGGGGGTCTCAACTGCCATCGTAGCGATCACCTCGAGGAGCTCGGGCAGGGCTGCTGTTACATAGCGGGGGGCCAGGTATACAACTAGCAAGCCCAACTGCCTCCCTAGGCCCCACTTCACGCAGAGGGACTCACAACCGGTAGTCTGTGGCACAATGGTCTCTCTCGGCTCTAGACCTTCCCTAATAATAACCGCTACCCCACCACCCCTGCCTAGGGCCCGAGGCTGATGAAAAGCGCGGTAACCTGGTGGGCACATTTCAACGAGGGGGAGTCCTCCCTCGTGGCCCAACCAGGTCTCCGCAATTCCTACCAGGTCCGGCTCCCCCTCTGACACAAGGTCATGGATGAGGGGGGCTTTGTTGACCACGGACCTGGCATTGCAGAACATCAGCCGTAGGCCCTGGCTCTGTACTCCCTGACCACCTAGCCTGCGGGGGTTGTGGCACTTGACCGTTTGTAGCCATCGGCCTCGTGCCCCCAACCGGGAGGATAGAACTTGTCTCCCATCGGATCTGCCGGATTTGCTTTTTCTCATATCTAATCAATGTCTTGTTATTTAATTTGTTGCTTTGACACATTGTTACAATAATACAATAATACAATAGCAGAGTTGGAAGGGACCTGGTAGGTCTTCTAGTCCAACCCCCTGCGTGGGCAGGAACCTTATACCATTTCAGACAAATGGCTATCTAACATCTTTTTAAAGACTTCCAGGGTTGGGGCATTCACAACTGCTGGAGCAAGCTGTTCCAGAGGTTAATTGTTCTAACTGTCAGGAAATTTCTCCTTAGTTCTAAGTTGCTTCTCTCCTTGATTAGTTTCCACCCATTGCTTCTTGTCCTGCCCCCAGGTGCCTTGGAGAATAGTTTGACTCCCTCTTCTTTGTGGCACCCTCTGAGATATCGGAACACTGCTATCATGTCTCCCCTGGTCCTTCTCTTCATCAAACTAGACATACCCAGCTCCTGCAACCGTTCTTCATATGTTTTAGTCTCCAGTCCCCTAATCATCTTGGTTGCTCTTCTCTGCACTCTTTCCAGAGTCTCCACGTCTTTTCTACATCGTGGCGACCAAAACTGTATGCAGTATTCCAAGTGTGGCCTTACCAAGGCACTATACAGTGGCATTAACACTTCACGTGATCTAGATTCTATCCCTCTGTTTATGCAGCCTAGAACTGTGTTGGCTGTTAACTGAAAATATTGCACAAATACACATATGTATGTATCATGTGTTTCTGTATGCTATATAAAAGCTTGGCCTCTCTTAATAAAATGCTTTTTGCTTTACCTGAAGAACTTCTGGTTTGTATTGGAGGGGGCCATGCAGGTGGGAAAGCCACTTTGCAAAGACATTGTTTCTCAAATTCAGGGATAGGTTCTTTTCAGCTGTATGCTACTCTGGTGCCCAAGTTTTAAAGGCAACAGGACCGCCACTGAATGTCTGATGTCATCTACTATGGGGTCACTTGATTTCACCTTTTGACAGTATGACAGATAAGCATTCCACAGTTCATGACCTTTGCTGTTGAATATAGTTGACTAAACAATTTCAATAATAATAGAACTAAGAATGATTTAAGTTTGCTGTACCTCACCCATGGACTGGAAATAAACTGAAAATAATGACATGTGGACACAGCAGAATGAATAATTTGCCAGGGTGTATTTGAATTCCCATTGAGATGCTAAAAAGGAAAATTTCACAGTCGCCTTTAAATCAAGTTCAGCTGTTGCCAGAAAGAAAGACGTGGGCATCTTGTAAATCAGGGGTCTCCAACCTTGGCAACTTTAAGATTTGTGGACTTCAACTCCCAGAATTCCTCAGCCAGCAAAGCAAAGCTGGCTGAGGAATTCTGGAAGTTGAAGTCCACAAATCTTAAAGTTGCCAAGGTTGGAGACCCCTGTTGTAAATTGCTTCAGTTTTCTCCCAGCAATAAGGATCAGAGAACTATAACTCATTGATCTTTATTTTCTCAATCTAATTTTCTCCACAAATTAGTTACATAGGTGAAGTTTGAATAGCATTTTAAAACAAGGTTGGTTGTGTTATTCGTTGTTATTGAACATGGTCATTGAGTCTTATATCTAATTTGCCTTTCCTTTTTTAAGGTTGCACCCTTCAGCAAACTCTTACATTTTTAGGGGAGCATACAACTGTCCCCAAAGAGACTACATCAAATCTTATCTAACTTTTTAACTTTATTTGCATGAAAACTCAGTTTCTTATATTTGTACAATACACTGAACTTAAAACTATTCACACAGACTGGGTTCAAGCGAGATTAGACCTGGCCAGTTTACAATTCAGTGTGTTGTTGAACCTTGATTCAGGAAGACCAAAAACAATGCAAATCAATGAGTGAATGGATGATGTAGCTTTCCTTTCAAAACCCAGCTACTGCATCACAGAGAGAATTCAAGTAAATTGTGAGGTACCTGTTTACAATTTCAAATCAGCACCATAGGCTCAATTTTGGTCACAGAGAGGATAATCAGGAGAGGAACATCTGTTGCTTTTCTTTCATGACTCCCCAGGGAAGGACTAAGACAATAAGAAACTGCAGAATGGGGATTCCAAGGGGCTTCCTAGCTAGAAATAGTATTTCCTTCATGTTGTTCAAATATTTATTGCAAAATAAGGGACTGAAGGAGAGATTAGTGTTTATTGTTTGATGATATGCCAGACCAAAACTAGAAAAGAACAAGTCACCCTTATCGAATGCAGTAAGCACCCCCAAAAATTGACATTTGTTCTTGAGAGATCTTTTTTTCTAAAATATTGTGCAATCCTCTTGTTCCCCTTCAAAAACAAATTGTGTTGAATTTAAAGTGGCTTACTTCCTTAGCAAAAAAATATATGTTTTAGGCTTATTCCTCCATTTGCTCTGCCAAAATTGTTGTTTTACATAGGAAACCACTAGAATAAACAGAAAGAATTATTCATGTTTCCTTTTATAACTGAATACTTAATTTAGAAGGCTATTAATACACTGAATTTTGATTCACCTACAATGGATGGTAGTAACTCTTCAGGATTTCATAATGTTAGCAAAACACGCAGGGGTGAGCTTCAAAAAATTTAGCAAGGGGTTCTCTGCCCGGTTGCTGGGTGGGCATGGCCATGGTGGGCCTCCTGCATCATGGGGGGGGGGGAGTTTTTGCCCCCCTCGGGCTCTGGAGGCTTTCCTTAAGCATCTGGGTGGGCGAAAACAGCCTCCCCGGGCTCTAAAGGCCCTCTGGAGGCTGGAAACTGCTCCATTTCTGGCCTTCCTGAACTTCTGGTAGGCCTGTTTTTCGCCCTCCCCAAGCCTCCGCTCATACCCAGCACTTACCTGCATCCAAAACGGGCAGCACAGGGACTCCAGGGATGGAGGGGTGGGTGGGGCCAGCCAGGAATGGGATTAGGGGGTGCTCCAAACTGCACAGAATCCTAGCTAGAGGTTATCCTGAACCTCTGCGAACCCACCCCTGAAAATACATCTTCCTAGATTCATACTCAGAATTCATAGTTTACAATAAAACAGACCGAGACAGGAAGATCATTTTATTACTATTTATGCAGAATGTTCTGACTAAAAAGGATTCCTCTCATTCAGAGAAAATCTCGATCCTCAGCTGTCAGTTCCTCTTATAGTTAACACATCAAAGAAAATGCAAGAGAAACATTGATTGGACCAGACAAAAGTAACTCCTCCTTTGTATAGTAAATCAGCTACACGGAGTCAAATGGGAATTAAACATATTACCGTACATATGACAACAATATGCCCATTTAAATGAGATCTGACAAAGGTCGTTAAATTTAAGATGCTAATGAAGAAAAACATCCATACGTTTGTTTGGAGTTCACTGAGAGACAAACCAGATGCCAATTATTGCTAACAAACTTTCTTTTATCAGAAGACAGACTCCAGACATCCCATCCTATCCTGACTTGGGGGACAAACATAGAGTTTTCTTTAATCTTAATGTTTAGAAATGTTAGAAGCTAACAAACTATTAACATATTTTTAAAAAGAGAAAAATAAGTCACACAAAATACAAAATAACTATGTTAGCAAGTACAACAATATTACAAAGTCCATGGTACTACAAATTAGATCTTGTGTGCTCCTCTAGAAAGAGACTCCCCCCCTCACTTCTATCTGGGGATGCCAAAAATTACATACGAGATCATTTGTATGCAATGTTCACCTCTAAGTAACAAGAAATGGGATATGAAACTACATTCGGGCAACCATGTTGGCTTTTCCTAACAATTTATATCTCTAATGCTCATTGTAAGAGATCTACATGTGAATTTCAAAGACAATTCACTTTCAAAGACAATTCACTGACTTCAAGCACAGTTTATGTGACTCTTATTTTATTCTATGTTTCAGAGGTGGGTTTCGAGATCCGGTGCTACCAGTTTGCTCGCACGCGCAATGGTTTTGCATATGCACAGAAGCATCTGGGTGGGTGGGTTGAGCCTCTCGCCTCTGCCTCTGCTGGTTCAGCCAAACCGGGCTGAACCGGGCACAACCCACCTCTTCTATGTAAGTATTATGGGAAACCAATCTGTTAAACTTCCTGATGCATGAATAAGGATGAATGCTTGTTTGGAACAGATCCTGTGTATATACATTGCTCTGCAGAGATACTATATAAAAACTAATCTTTTATAAATCAGCCCCAAAGAATGAGCCCCAACAGAAAGGGAACTAAAAAAAGTACAGTATGTCCTTGAAATTGCTGCACTGCTTTGAAATTCATTCAGACTCAGCATTATTTGCTATAACTAAAGCTGCCAGACAATAACATCAGAAATAATGAGATGTGTGGAGCCAAAGTGTCTGGATATATACGGTGTGTGTGTGTGTGTGTGTGAATGTGTAAATGTATATGTATATGTATAATTTATATATAAAAAACCACAGATCTTCTAAAATACACTTAATGTTTTCTTGGGTAGGGAGTGTCAGAAGTGATTAAACTTAAAAAACCCTTTTAGCTGATGTGA
The DNA here is from genome assembly GCA_039707465.1 of Rhabdophis nuchalis. Classification (NCBI taxonomy): domain Eukaryota; kingdom Metazoa; phylum Chordata; class Lepidosauria; order Squamata; family Natricidae; genus Rhabdophis; species Rhabdophis nuchalis. Next base: position 57,157,686 of record CM077643.1, on the reverse strand, counting down.
TGTGTTAGGGGAGAATTAGATGGGATGCAAAACTGTCACGGACATATTTGGTATCAAAAACTGCTTCCTACCATTCCTATAACATATAAATAAATAATGCCTTGTCTCATTTGGCCCAACTGGCAGAGTATTGGCACAAAAAGTATTAAAAAGTAATAGGAAAGCAAATTCAGTTGCAAACTCTGTAGGTGTGGCCTATTTTGTGGGCGTGGCTTGGTAGTCATGTGACAGGGTGGGAGTGGCCACCTTTTAAAATGTGGTGAAACTCATTTAACAACGCTCTTGCTTGGCAACCAAAATTTTGGACTCAATTGTGATGATAAATTCTCTTTCTTTCTTTCTTTCTTTCTTTCTTTCTTTCTTTCTTTCTTTCTTTCTTTCTTTCTTTCTTTCTTTCTTTCTTTCTTTCCTTCCTTCCTTCCTTCCTTCTTTCTTTCTTTCCTTCTTTCTTTCCTTTCTTCCTTCCTTTCCTTTCCTTCCCGTTGGGTCACTGGCAGCGGCGGGCCAGATTTACTTCCAGGTACGCTGGTGGAACCCCCTCTCACCGGTTCTCTAAATTTCACCAACCGGCTCTTGCGAGTACGTGCGAGCCTGCAGAAACCCACCACTGATCCAGGTCCATGGAAATGTACTGGGCTTTGGGATAAATTCACTTTTTCTCAGCCATCATTACTGTTTTGGGTATCTAGAAGCCCTCAAATTACACATCTTTATTCAAAAGGAAACTTGTATAGCTACATAATTGCAAGCCTTTAAACAGTTAAAGACATGTAAATATTTATTTCTTGATAAATATACACTGGTAGTGTCAATTGATCTAGTGTTAAATTATTTTATTAGCTGAAATTATACTGGATTATTAGAAATTGGTATTTTGTCTTTTGTATGCTGCTGCTATACTATTATTTTGCTCTTTTAACACTGTTTAATGGTGTTTGATATTTATTGTGATTTCTGTTTATACAGCAGAGTCTTGTGAATATTGATTCACAAATCCATAATATAACCTTTTTGGAGAAGTGGATCTGAACTGGTTTCTGCATAGCCCTTTGAGAATTGTACAAATGTAGAAGAATGGTGGTGAGTAGTGTAAGTCTAAACATCTACAGCAAAGGAGCTTTTAGTAGTTCTCTTTCAGATTTCCAGATAAAATTTGCTTCCTTAAAATTTGTATTTTAAGTCCATTATTTTTATCTTCTGGATGAACGCTGGTCTGTGTTCCACACGACAGCCTTCAGGTGACTTTAACTATATCCAGTATTCAACTATACCCAGCAGTCCGACTAATGCAGAATGCAGGATCAATCTTTCTCTTGGATTTGACCCTACTGCTGTTGGTACAGTGTAAAATTGCAATATTTTTTTTTTGCCACTGTACCATGTTGTAAACTCATGTTTATTTTGTGATGTTTGATTAGAAAATGGATATGAAATTTCCCATAATATTATACACTTTTAATAATGTACTAGAATTTGTTGTTATATATTTTAGATTCGTTGGCTGTCTAAGTGTTGTTATTTTTTTAATCGGGGCAACCTGGTCTACCTAAAAATGGGACGGAGCATACTGCTTCCGGTTTCACCTTTCAGCCTTAATCCTAGAGCTTTTGTAGGCAGTCACTTTCACAACAAACTATTTTTTGTGTTAAATCTTTATTTACCAACAAATAAATAAAGGGACACTAGTATAGATCGATTTAGCTCTCATCAGCTAGCCATATGCTTCGGGGACTCAAACCTTAGGCAGATGTATTAACCTCTAAGCCACGGGCTCTCCTAGCCTTGTCAGCTATACCAGGGGAGAGATTAAATGTTTTTTGCAACCTGGTCTATCCATATAGACAGAGCATACTGCTTCTGCTTGGCTGTCTGTTTTAGTATTTATTTACATATATTAACTATTTTTATATTCTTTTACATTTGTTTACATTTTCTTTTTTAGTTTATATGACAACAATAATAATTGGCAGATGCTTTCAATACTCTTTACAGGAGTCCTGTGGCTGTTCCTCAGGCCTCTCCTTACCCAAAAAAGGACCAGGTTACCTGGAACAGATCTACTGGCCAACTGCAATAAGAGCAGGAAATTGTTTTGTAAATACTTTTATTGCCACAAGGTAACCCTTAATAAAGGATCTTACCCTTGGTTTATTATATTTGTTCTCCACTTTCTTCCAGCAATGCTCTAGTCATCTCGTCTACCACTTTTGCTCCTATACCACCACTTCTGAGAACCAAGACCTTCCAAAAATCTACTAGCAGAGTGAATCTGCAAAGAAAATACTGATAGGAAGGATGGAAATGAGACTTTTCACTTCTTCCACAATCCCGATGTAGGAAAGAGTATTAGTAATCAAGATCGTAATGGCAGTCTTCCTACTATTGAGAATAATGTGGAAAAGTGATCTGTTTCCTGATAAACCAGATAATGCTTTATCAGTTGAAGAGTGGGGTGAGTATAACTTTGGAAGCTGCATAAAAGATCAGCACACTCCACAATTATGTCCTAAAATATTATGAACGAATTAAGAACAGTTCCAGCCAGAGAACTCATTTGATATCCTGTGGCAGAGAGACAAAAGGAGGAGGAGGCAGAGAGAGATAAAAAAAGGGGGAGAAGAGGGACAGCTGGTTTAACCTGCTCTTAGGTCTCTCCACCATTGTCTCAGCTTCCAACTGGCATTTCTTGAGGATGATCAAGCCATTCGAGAAAAAAATAATCTTATCCGTGCCAAGTCAACCTCTTCAGCAAAATGAAATATTCATTATAATACTCCCAGACACACAGTAGAAAAGCGAACTGACTGAATTGAATCCTGAAAATTGAATTGTAGATCCAACATGGAGCAAAAAAAAAAAAAAAAGGGTACCTTTGAATGTTAGTTTGTTAATTTCTTCATGGCTGATTTAGTCCTTTTGCTGTCGTCAATTCACATCCAACAAGGCTAATCTGCAAACTCTCTTCCAAGATAGGAGACTAAAAATATGTCCTTTAATTTTGTCTAAAGCACCAATGCCAGTGCCCCTTATGCCATCTCTGTGAATGTCCCTGCGCTATCTGAAAGGAGCCATGGCAGGGGCATCCACAGGTATGGTAAAAAAAACACACCCCAAAGATAAGATGCTGATCACGATGCTGTGGCCTAGAGATGGAGCTCTCGCCTCACAATCAGGAGGTTGTGAGTTTGATCCTAGGTAGAAGCAGATGTAAAGTCTCCTGCATGGGCAGGGGGTTGGACTAGCTGACCTGCAAGGTCCCTTCCAACTCTGTTAATCTGTTAAAATTATGCCCCTCACATGTTCATGTAAGACAAGTGGCTCTTCACTGATCTTAACAGCTCAACTTTAAAGAGAGGAGAACCTGCTTACATCTATTTGCAGATGAGTAGCAGATTTCTTGAATGCCTGCCTGCCTGCCTGCTTCTCTCTCTCTCTCTCTCTCTCTCTCTCTCTCTCTCTCTCTCTCTCATATAGGTAAGTTGATCCTATTTTATGAATCATGTATACAGTCTTTACTATTTTAACATTGCTCTTGCTTTAGCTGTGGTTACAGCAAGAAGAACAGCATTTATTTGAGGGTTAGCTTTCTAATCATGCCTTTATTGGAAATAAATATAAAAATAATACAAATAAAAGTAAAGACAAAATCAGAAAGAAATTTCCCATGCTGTTTTTATGTTTTTTCTAAAATACTTTTATTAAAGAGTTAATGATATTGAAATGTCATTCAAACCAAAATCAGAAAAAATAAGAATATAGAAAAAAGAAATACAGGTGCAAAAGTGAAAAATGAAAAGAGAAAAGGAAGACAAAAAGGCCTCCCAATCTTCCTTGCAACAAGTATTGACAATTTAATTTTCTCCACCCTCTATAATATTAGATGTGAAGATATTTCACATCTTCTCATAATCCCCCGTCATCCAATAGCAATTCCAAAAGTTAGCAAAAAGTTCATAAAAAGTTTCCATAATTTTTTTTTTTTTAAAAATCTTATTTTAATCCTGATCAAATAAGTCAACTTTATAGTCCTTTCTTTTACTTCTAACAATCTTGATCTTTAATTCATCAAGTTGCTGTCACAGGATGGAATCTCCATTGAAACGTTCTTTTTTCCATCTCAAAGATTTCTTCAAGGCTTTGGAAACACTCTTTTGTAAATCCAATAATAAGTCATTTTATTCATAATCCTTCTATTTGCCCCATAACAACAACTCAGTGAAGTGAGTTGGGCTGAGTGAGAATGTCTGGCACAAAGTCATCCAGCTGGTTTTCATGTCTAAGAGAGGACTAGAACTCATAGTCTTCTGGTTACTAGCCTGATCCCTTAAGCGCCAGACCAAAGTGGTATCTTCATCATTCTCCTATCCAAAAGTCTCAGTGTTGTGTGAAAGAGCTACAAAGAAATAGACAAAAGGACATTAGTTTGAGACACAGCATAACTAAGTCCGTTCATTTATATGGCCTAGATCCCAATCCAATATTACCCATCAAAGTTCAAGGCTATCAGTTACACAACCCCCCTTCAGTACTGCAGCATCAGATGTTGCAAGCTCAACAATTTTTGAGGTACCCATTAAATATTTGCAATTAATAGCTCCTATAGTGATCTATCTTAGGCTAGAGTCACAAATTCAGAATCATATGTCTGCTTGCGAGTCAGGTGATGTAGAACTTCTTTGAAGAAGTTGACAAAATGTACTGCCGAGATCATTAAAAATGACAAGCAGACTAAGATACTAATGGTAAAGTTCATCACTTTTTTTGAAAGCATAAACAAATACACCCTTGTAGGAGAAAAGCCACTTCCTTAATGTCCTTGCAAAACTACACAGTGGGCACATAAATACCATATTATGCAGTAAACCTATACATCAAAGTCCTGCTCTCTACCACAACCACTTCATTTAGACCAGGGGTCTCCAACCGTTGCAACTTTAAGTCTGAAGGACTTCAGCTCCCAGACTTCTCCAGCCAGCTTTGCTGGCTGGAGAAGTCTGGGAGCTGAAGTCCTTCAGACTTAAAGTTGCAACGGTTGGAGACCCCTGGTTTAGACCCACTTGAGAGAACAGCTCAATGGATGGAATTAAACTAGGCATTCAGAAGACAGAACAACCCATCCAACAAAATCTATCAATGCAGCCTGATCAAATTCCAAGGAGCCATGGATTAAAAGATGGATTATAAATATAAAACGATGGAACACGATTGGTTGTCACCTACAACTTACAGCTCAATCCATTCAAATAAAATATTAATAAACGGTCTATGCTAGACAATGACACTGCATTTTTTCAGGCAATCAGTGTAAGGCCTGTACTGTATTTCAATACATACAACCACTCAGTCTGAAGAAAATTCTCATAAATATTAATAAACAACAGGGCAATGCTGGAGACCTGATCCTGCAACTAACTTAGATGTACTTTGGGATACAGCTTTAAAATTGGTTGTCTGAATGGTAGGATATAAAAGATGGAAGGAATGCAGCAATCTTTCTGCTCTTTGATCATAGTGCCCTACTTTGCTGCCTAGAGTGGCAAGAAATCAGAGGTAAGTTTCATTCATTGTGAAGTATTCTTGCCTAAGGAACTGAGGCACCAAAGAGTGGTGTGGAGCTAGAAAGAATGCAGTCCTTGAATTTGGGAGAGAGACATTACATCTATGTAGTCTCTCTCTCTCCTCCCCCACCTCTCTCTCTCTCTCTCTCTCTCTCTCTCCCTCACAGAAAACTTTAGGCTGTTGGAAGGAATGTCCTTCTGGGTTCAGTTCCAAGTGGTGGAAAAGACACTGGAAACATGGAGGCTTCTTGGAGAGATGGTTTAATGGTGGACAGGATCACATGGCTTGAGCTCCTGAGCAGAAAAGGGGGTCACATAGTTTAAGATGCTGGGTGAAGAAGAGACCAAGATGCTGAAAGTTCTTGGATTTATGCCCTCTCTGGCATTTGATTTAGTTGTCAGACTAACATGGGGCCATGTAGTGGCAACTCTTTAGGCTGTGCTTTAAGTCCACATGTGGCTGCCTTGCTAGCTGATGTAATTTCCCCAGGTGTCTTGTGGTGTGTTTCTATAGAAGGCTAATCCTACTTTTGTTGTGTAGAGTAGATCAAGCTTGAATGGCTCATTGACAAAGGTGGGGGGACAGGAAGCTGCAGGGAGCTACTTTGTCTTTAAAAACATGTTTCTCCCTTTTCACATACGGGGAAATACGAGGGTGATTCAATAAATAAGGTGAATTTTTCTGTATAAGGACTTTTAATACAGATAGAAGCTTACTTTTTTTTAATTTTGCAACGTAGTCTCCCAGCACTGTCACACACTTTTCCCATCTGTGCACAAGCTTCCGTATTCTCTCAGCGTAAAAATCTTTAGACTGATGTCTCAGCCAGTCGCTCACAACACTTTTGACTTCATTGTCACTTTCAAACTTTGTGCCTCTCGTGAACGCTTTCAAGGGACCAAACAGGTGAAAGTCTGAAGGGGCAAGGTCTGGGCTATAAGGGGGATGAGGGAGCAGTTCCCAGCCCAGCTCGTTGATGGTCTGCACCGTTTGGGCTGCTGTGTGAGGCCTTGCGTTGCAATGATGCAAGATGACACCTTTTGACTGATGACCTCTGCGTTTGTTCTTTATGTCTTTCTTGACCTGCCTCAGCAGTTCACAGTAGTTGGCACTGTTCACAGTGCTTCCTTTTTCAAGGAATGAAATGGTGATTGGGCCTTGCATATCCCAAAAAACGGTGAGCATCACCTTCCTAGTGGACCGCTGGGACTTGAACTTCTTCTTCACTGGAGAGCCTACGTGCTTCCACTCCATGGACTGTCATTTAGACTCAGGCTCATAGTGCCAAACCCATGACTCGTCACATGTGACCACCTTCTTCAGAAACTCATCACCATCCTTCTCATAGCGGGAAAGACACTGCTGGGACAACTCGGCCCTCCTCTGTTTGTGCTCTGCAGTAAGCATCTTTGGCACTCACCTGCAGCTGATCTTCGAGTAGCCAAGGTCATCATGGACAATTTTGTGTGCTGTCCCAACAGTTAAGCTCAAAGTCCTTGCAATGTCATCCACTGTCACCCTTCTGTCAGACTGAATGAGGTCATTGACTGATTCGATCACCTCAGGAGACCTCACTTCTGTAGGCCTCCCAGGCCTGCCTTCATCCTCAACACTGCTCCGTCCTTCTTTAAACAATGTAGCCCACTTGTAGACATTTTTTTGGCTGAAACATGTGGCACCATACACAGTTGACATTCTCCTATGAATTTCAACGGGTTTGCACTCTTCAGCAACCAAAAACTTGATAACTGACCGCTGTTCAATCCTGGAGCATGCTTCTTGGTCGGCCATCTTTGTTAATCGTTAAAACTCTCAAGGTTTTTTTGTAATCTGCATAAGAAATTAAATCCATGTGAAAAAGTAGTAAAACACAAAAAATTTAAAAAAAGTAAGCTTCTATCTGTGTTAAAAGTCCTTATACAGAAAAATTCACCTTATTTATTAAATCACCCTCGTATAATATTCTGTCTTTTTATATTTTCCATTTCATTTTTCTAGGAGAGGGGTGGATTTTAACTTCCTACAAAGCAAAGCAAAAAGCAAGAGTTTTTCAAAATCTTTACAAGGCGACAGAAACAAATGCACATGCATGTTATATGGCAGAAATCAAACAATAAAGGACATTAATTAGACTGAGAAAAGGCACTCTTAAAACATATTACATCTTCCACTTTCCCATCTGGGCTTTTTTCTATGACACTTGCAACACTCAGGACTTTAGAATACTACCGGTTCTGTGGGTGTGGCTTGGCTTGGTGGGCGTGGCTTGACATAGTGGGTGTGGCTTGGTGTGTGTGGCAGGTGAAGGATACTGTAAAATCTCTTCCCCCCCCCCCTCCCCACTCCAGGGAAGGTTACTGTAAAATTCCCATTTCCTCCCAATCAGCTGGGAATCAGAAGGCAGGGAATATAATGGGGGTGGGGCCAATCAGAGTTGCTATTTACCGGTTCTCTGAACTACTCAAAATTTCCACTACCAGTTCTCCAGGACTGGTCAGAACCTGCTGAATACCACCTCTGGAAGGGACACATTGAAGAAGACAGCATCCTGGCAGGCTATGGGCAATCTTAACCATTTCCACAAGCAGTAAATATTTCATTTGTCCCAATCTGTCAACTATGCTCCAAGTGTTTTGGTTTTCATGAAAAGTTTCCCTGTTTCTTATCAGGGTAGAAACAATTTTAGCTAATTTCTGTTGCTGGGTAACGAAGCCTTCATGAAACATACAGCAGCTTTGATTCATGTACATATAGACCCCTCCCTCTTGTTCCACTAGTAACAACTCTAGAGCCAGCCTATTTTGCAGTACTGCATCTTTCAGAAAAAGGATTTAATCCTGAAATAGCTCATGGCTTTTTTTGGTGTCATTTACAAAGCTTCAAAAGCTATAGGCAGATTTGCAACAAATTCAGCCAACTCATGAATGCCTTTATAGTTTATAACAACTCCAACAGCTGTAAATATTGTCCTCCACATTTGTTTTCTTCTGTGTAACTGCATTCCAGGAGCCCTCGGTGTTCAATAATTATGTCTAAATTATCATTTAATTTCTTCTGGTGGGATGGATGAATCCCTCCTGGCCATAGACTTTGTACAAATTCCTTGTCAGAACTTTGGTAGAGTTTTAAAACCATGAATGCTGCAAGTCCACCAAAATCCATCAGGTAATCTGATGCCTTCAGGTTTATATGTCAAGGTCTGAACATTCTTCAAAGTGGAAGTGCAATTTTGATTACTGTAGCTATTTGACCCTTGCAGGTTTGCATTCTATCATCCCAAGCTGTTTAATCATTAGCTGGATCAGTACAAGTATGACAGAAACACCATGTGTATATTCAGTACGTAATCACTGTATCATGATGAGATAATTTCCATCATTCAAGACTTGCTGTGCGAAATGATGAATATGGTTTTGCTAATCCAGCAAAAAATTATACAGCTTCTTTATCATTTAATTGTGTTCCCATTTAATTCTGTTGCATATTTATAGACCTGGAGAAAGAGGGAAAGGGGGTGTGAAATATGGAAAAGCAGTGTAGGAAGGTACTGGAAAACTCATTTTAGAAATTAATAAATACATACGGGCAAGAGCCATAGCCAGGAGAAAACCATACACTTAGCCAAAAGGGGTTGAGTGTATCACAAAAGGAAACATAGTATAAAGGATTAAGAATAACCAAAGCACAGGAAAACGACGAGTCTGGCGATAACCACTAGACATAAAATCTAATCTAAGGCAAGACAAACATCATAACCATTTACCTAAAGCTGACACCTACTCACAGGAAACACCCTTCCTTGCCTTCTCTGACAGGATTCACCCCAAGGACCAGACACCAGAGGAACAGAATCAATATCAGAGCAATCATCCCAAATAAATAAATCTTTGTTAATCAGAAACGTACACAAAGGCCTCAAAGGAGGAAAACTGTATAAAGGAGGGAAACCAATGCATGTATGGTGTCCTGCAGACCCAGGAACGTCAGAGCTGCGTCTCGTCCTTCCCGTCTTTTCTTTCCTTTAATAAAGCTCATAACTTCCAGGCAGCTGTCTTCATGAAATTCTCTTTTAGCATCAGTGGTGATTCCCGGCTGGGAACGAACCCTGGACTCTTTACTTCCAACAGCAGAAAAAGAGAATATCTTGCCCCTTAACTCTGTCAATACTGTACTGTAGCGTAATTTCTTTTTAAAAGAAAGAGGTGTTAACTTCTTGCAGTTTGACACAGATTCAGCAGAGGACGCCAAAAAGGGCGTTGGTACTTACCTGATACGCCTCTTCTAATAAGGGGGGAGATAGCATCCATGTATGGGTTATGACCTATCCGCACTCTGATTGGACTGAGTCAGATTAATAATTAATTAAGGGTGCTATATAACCCCCTCAGGAGTAGACTCCACCCAGTTTTCGACGAAGGAAAGTATAATCAGACTCACCGGTATCACCTCGTAACAAAAAAACCAAGCATAATACAACCAAATTCACCAAGCTGGTCAGGACGAGATAAGGGACGGGCCGGATGCTATCTCCCCCCTTATTAGAAGAGGCGTATCAGGTAAGTACCAACGCCCTTTCTCAATAAGGGTGGAGATAGCATCCATGTATGGGACATACCAAAGCCCTAACGCCTCCCAGGGAGGGATCGAGTACGGACCAGCCGACTCGGGCGCAGAGTGGACAGCATGCCGGACGCATCCACTCAATCCAGCCGCCAGACAAGTCTGGAACGCCGAGTACGCCAATGGGAATGGCAGAGGTGAGGACCATGCCACCTCCATACCGAGCCCCGAACGGGAACCCACCTTAATACGGGTCGAAACAGCAGCCGTATGCGCGAGTGCAGAACCGGCGTGGACAGCATCAGTCCGACTGACTGCCTAGGGTCTCCTGACGCCCTCACCGGAACCAAGAACTCGCGCCGCCGCGGAGAACCCTCAGAGCAAGGGAAAGCGGTTGAAGAGAGGCCAAGGCCCTGACAGAACGGAGGAAAGGAGCCGAACATCCAAGAAGGCGCTCAAGAAGGCGATGCCAGACCCACAAGAGTCAGGGCTCCCCGAGGGTCCCGTAAGGCCCCGCGAGAAACCAGGGGAAAATCCCAACCGTGCCAGACCACCCATGTGGCTGACCCCCTTACCGAGACCGAGGCCCCGAGAGAGGTGTGTTGTCTCATCGCCCCGAAGGGCACCACTGGCCAGGTGGGGACTAGCCAGAGGACTGGCGCCAAAACGAACAGAGACGGCCTAGCAAAGGCCACAAAGGGCAAATACAGGCCTGAATCAGGGAACCTTATGCCCAGTCCGGAAACTAAGGGCGATATCCCGTAGGTTGGGACCGCGGAGACGACCATCCCTTAGCGCAATCGGCAAATGCCGAAAGGACCACAGAAATCACCGTGTCTCCAATCTCCCCAACAACCCCCGAAGGAGCACTCAGAGCGCCCGAAGGCGGCACCTAAGGCGAAGCACCACACGACCCCTGCACCATTCCTGCCGAAAGGTACCCAAAAGGGGGGACAGAACGGGGGGAGACCAAGGAGGAGGGGAGGGAAATGATGCAGGACTCCGGTACTCGCAAACAGCCGGGTCCCCACAGGTGAGGCAAAACGACCGAAAGGTCAAGAAATAGAGAGAGAGAGGAAGGGGGAGTCCTGGAACCCACGAGGAAAGAAATCCTCTAGCAGTCGAATCCACCCCAGCCTAGCCGAGCGTAACCGCCCGTGCGAAGTCAGCCACTGAGCAGCGGTCAGTCTAGAGGGACAAAGGCTAGGACCTGGGTCCTACCCCCAGAGCACGAGCTGGGACCTCCGGCGCGGGGCCCCATGTCCCGGCAATGACGAACCAATACCATACAAGCTGAACAGCCAGAAGCCGTTAGCGCACCAACGAAGCCAGCTGTGGTGTCAGAGGGTCAACTCCCGAATGCTCCTGCCTGCGAGAGGATAGATAGCTGACCCCAAAAACAGACATGTGCTTGCGCCCTTGGAACAATACAGATCATCGAGACCTCCTGGCGCCCGAGCTGTGGAGGAAACGTCCGAGCGGGTCAAGCCTCCAAAGCCACCTCCTGCGACTGCCTAGTCGAGTCGGGGATCCGACTCAATGTGAAGGCCGCTGGGTGCGGCAAGATGGCGATGGTGGCCACTGAGAGCGGGCCACGTTGCGAGCGGAAAGTGTCCTAGGGTAGTCGTATCCTAATAACGCCGCGCCTACTGAGCAGAAAGGAACGTAAGTCCCGTGTCCCGAGGCTTGTCAATCAACACCTGGACAATGACGACAGATCAAACCAACCCTGCCGGAGATAATGCTCTGATCTTGATGGAAACTAGCCCCCGGCGGAGAGCCGGGATAGCAGGGATCTGCAAACCCGAAGTCCGTAAGGAAAGTAGGGGACAGGTAGTCCGCCCCCGAAGACCGCCTGATAAGACCAGGGAAAACAGGAGATCGGGTACCTACGGAAGACGTGAAAGTGGAACAGACCCCCCCCCCCCGATGGAGGAGACCGAACCATGGTTCCCATCTGGGAAAACCCCGTCAAGTCCCTGGGCCCGGGGCCATGGACAAAGGAGCCAGGGCCTGAGCAATGGTAGCACGGACAAGACTCACCCCGTGAACGAGGAGAGGCCCTAGGCAGCGGTGGCCAGAGCCCCCCAGTGGAGTGAGAACACCCCCAACGAATGGCCCTGGGGACACGGTCTCCCGGTCGGGGAACAAAAGGGTAACGGCATAGCCTTGCCGGCCGAACCCCGTACCAATGGTGCCCCCAACAGGAGAAGGCCCGTATGAGGGGAGGCCCCCGAACCCGAGCCCTGAAGTGACAATCGGGTGTGGGCGCAGGTGGCCAGACCCCGTCTCGGGGTCGGAAGGGCGGAAGCTGGAATCTCTCGTGCCCGTCAGTAAATCCCGGGACGATGGCCCCCTGAGAGACGCGTCGCAGTATGCCGCGCGGGCCCCACTCCAGCCTGAGTCCTCACCCAGCCCGCCAATGCGGGGGACATAGCCGACGGCCGAAAGACATAGCCGGAGATATAGCCCAGGAGGGCCCCGGAGGGCCGACAGGCGGAACCTGGTATAGGGCCTGCTGCGAAGTGGGCGCTAGTCTGAGAGAACCCGGAGGTGCAAGAGCCGGAGCTGGGACACCCCCAGACATAGTCGCGGAAAAACAGGGGGGAAGTTGGAGGGGCCGTGGCGGTGCAGTCCACCAGCGGCTAGTCAAAGACGCCCCAGGAGGCCCTGCCTGTGAAGCCAGTCGACCATCTGCCGGGGGCGCCGCCGTGAGAACGGGGCGCCCCATACCTAAGGTTGCTGAGGCTAGGACGTAGCCCCGAGGTCCACCCTCGTGTCTACAGAACCAGGGGCGCCTTCACCTAGGCCAGGCATGGACAGCGTCGCAGCCAAACGATCTGCAGTGGAGGCGATCATGGCCATGGCAACAAGGGTCGTACCAGGGCAAACGAGCGAAGCTGGAGGCCAAAGCCCCCGCGGCCAGCCACTCGGCCCTCAAGACTTACTGTATTTGCCTGTCGTTGCCTGTGCCCGGGAGTTTCACCCCCCCAGCACCAGAGGAGGGCAGCGGAACCAACAGGAGGCTGTCAAGGCCCCTAAATGCAAAGGGCCCGCCTGTGCCCCTTGGGAACCAGACGGCAGAGTCGCAGACCTGTCACCCTATGTGACTGCGGCAAACCCCCCTGCAAGGTAAAGCTCCCCGGGGGAACGAGCCAGTATGGTGGGCGCAGGTTGGATGACGGCCAGAGCCTCGGGTCGTGGAGAACGCCGGTGACCTGGCCCCTAGCCACAAGCTGCACGGACTGAACCAGACGTTAGCCTGGTCACCAGGGAGCCAGGCTTGTGGGATGGAAGAGGGGTCAAACAGGGGCCTGCAGCCGCTGGAGGTAGGACCAACCCGGACCCTGCCCCTGATGGCTCCTGGGACAGAACCCAGCCAACGCAGATGGAAGGACCAGTAGGTCAAGCGGCCAACATCCTGGCCACCTTCCCGAGGGTCTCCGGAGGTTGCGGCCGTAGCGTCGCAAAGTGGGACCTCCGTCAGTAAGCGAGGCCAGTACAGCCAAAGGCCCAAATTGGTGCTATACAAAGGGCCCGGCCCCAGGTCATGGAGGGGTGACACCGTGGGTCGCGCAGGGGAAGCCTCGCACCCATTTTTTATTTTTTATTTTTAATATTACTATTATTATTTTGCAAACTCCATTCTTTGCCTGCCTGCCTGCCAAGCTCCTAAACCGGCCGACAGAAGGAGGGGCCTTCGCCGAAGGCGCATGCCCCCGCCTGGCACCCAAAGTTGGTGGGGTCAGATCGCAAGTCCCAGGGCCTGAAAGGGCGACAGGGCGGGGCCCGGGATAGCCTTAGACGTGACTGTGAAAGGAGGCTGTGAAAGGAGCAGCTGGGCGCCCAGCCCCACCGACGGAAGCCATCCGGGCCAGCTGTCCCGCTGTCAGCGAAAAAGCCCCCACACCACCGGCCCTGATTGCGTGGCGTGCGCGGCTCCCGCGGCCCCGACAGGCCGGCCGCATTAACACTTGCTCGGGGAGCGCTCGGGAGGCTCTAGGCCGCTTGCGCGTCCCCGTTCAACTCCTGTGCCCGCTTCCTTATCGGCCAGGGAGGGAGCGGGACGCTCCAGGCTGTCCTGTGCCTCTGCGCGGCGCCTGCCGACCTGACCGGCTGGCGTTTCCTTACCAGAGCGGGGGGGGGGCGCCGGGTTCTCCAGGCCGCTCGCGCGCCTCCGCGCGGCTCCCGTGGCCCCGACAGGCCGGCCGCCTTAACACACGCACGGGGAGGGCTCGGGAGGCTCTAGGCCGCTTGCGCGTCCCCGTGCAGCTCCTGCGGCCCGACAAGCCGGCTGCTTCCTTATTGGCCGGGGAGGGAGCGGGACGCTCCAGGCCGTCCTGTGCCTCTGACCGGCCGGCGCTTCCTTACCAGAGTGGGTGGGTGGGTGCCGGGAGCTCCAGGCCGTTCGAGCACCTTCGCGCGGCTCCGGCGGCCCTGACAGGCCCGCCATGTCATTACCCACCTGGGAGGGCGCGGGGGTTTCTAGGCCGCTTGCGCATCTCCGTGCGGCCCTGACGGCGCGAAAAACCGGCCCTCTGCGCGCGAGGTAAGCCCCGGTGAGAAGAGCGGCCCCCGAAAGCGCCAGACGGCTCCTTCAGCTACCCGTGGTGCCACCAGCCTCATCGCGCGTGCGCGAGCAGCCAAAGGCCGCAGCTGCCTTATGTGGGCCTCGAAGCCCGGCAGTCCCGTAGGCAACCCAGTCAGGGGGATAAGGCCCAATAGGCCGTTGCACTCACCTGTCCTACAGCCCCCTGGGGGGGAGGGGCGTTGGGCGCCTCTGAGGCCGCAGCCCCAAGCGCAGTCACCACTTAGGTCCCCCAAGGGGACAAAAGTTTCGGTAGCCCTGGAAGGCCCCGTATTAGGCGCGGGTTCCGTCAGTCGCCATCTTGTCCGGGCGACGAGCGCGCGGGAGGCCCTCGGTGACAGGAGAGGCCTCCCCCAAAGGCCCAAAGGGCCCGAAAGCCACTGATAGGTGCGGCCACTTACCAAGACCATGAAAAGCACCTGAGGCAGCGCGCTTAGCTCCCCGGGGGCACTCACAAGGGCCTCACAGCAGAACTGCGATTCTGGCCGCCCCCTGCAAGGCCTCTTCATGAGCCACCCCTGGAAATCTCTGTGAGGATCCGTCAGATCTTGATCTCGTCGGGGGAGCGGACCTAGCATTGTGGGACAAGTCCCTAGCTGGTCAAGTCACCACCTCGCGGGTGGGCATATAAATAGGGGTGGCTGGCCTAGATATCTTTTCTTCAGAAATTCTCCTCAGAGGACGATGATACCGGACCAGTCCCAGAGCTGGACTGAGTCGGAAACTGGGTGGAGTCTACTCCTGAGGGGGTTATATAGCACCCTTAATTAATTATTAATCTGACTCAGTCCAATCAGAGTGCGGATAGGTCATAACCCATACATGGATGCTATCTCCACCCTTATTGAGAACAGTACATTCAGATTCTGAGGGGAAAATTCAACATACACACATACACCATCTCCACCATTAACATTATATTCTCATTGCTGTTTAGATATATTTAACCCAGATAGTGTACATATAAGCATTCCTTCTCATCTAGTTGGTTTAATAGTCATAGCAAAAGCACAAAGCAGTCAATTATACAAATCCAACCTGAGTGGAAACACTTTCAAGAAAACTACATTGAAGAATGCAGAAACTGAGCTTATCTATCTATCTATCTATCTATCTATCTATCTATCTATCTATCTATCTATCTATCTATCTATCTATCTATCATCTATCTATCTACATGCTTGTGTCACAACACCCTGTTAAGCCCCAATTAAGAGCTAAAAAGGTCAAAATAGATCTATCCTAGTCTCCCTGATTTATTTATTGATCAGCTCAAAAACCTAACACACATATAAAAAAAGTACACAACGGAACTAATAGCTTTCTGTCTAGATGGTCTCTGGTGATGAGCCAAAAGGCAGAAAAGGAAAGCAGTATGCTTCCTCCCTTAATTGGGGCTTAACAGGGTGTTGTGACACAAGCATATACTTATCCTCCTGTCTCAGCTGATCAGATGTAATACTTCCCTGGTTTGAATCCCAGTAAGGGTATGGCTAGCTGATGAGAGCTAAATAGCTCGAAATAGATCTATCCTAGTCTCCCTGATTTATTTATTGATCAGCTCAAAAACCTAACACACACACACACCAATATATATATATTGTAATGGTGACCAAGAATGTTAGATTACTTGAGCAAATCATAGGTAAGCATATGATATGAGTTGTGCCCATACTGTTCCCAATAATTTTATTTTAATGTATAGTTTGCTCTCAAACTAAACTCATGACACATTTCCCCCCCTATGGGAATAGTCTGAAGTATATATGTCTCCCCCACCTCTTGCTTTACAGGCCAAGAAACTAAGGTGGGTTCCTTCTGAGATGTTTGCCATGCCCACATTCCTGCTGCAGGATAAGCTGCCTCTTATCAGACCATTGCCCTGGTTGAGGTCTTCCCCTCTCCTTAAGGTCAATTCCCACATAATATTACATGGGGGCAGGTGTCTTCCTAGACTCACAGCTCCTACTCAAGGAGCAGATCATAGCTGTGGTTAAGGAGCTTTTGCAAAGATTCGTTTTATTGGTTGATTAAATTTATTGGCCATCCATCTGACCACAGGGTAACTCTTGAATGCCAATTATGTCAATTTTTGGACTGGAGGCCTTGCTCATGTTCATTTATACCTTGGTCGCTTCCTGATTGCCCTACTGCAACATGCTCTACATGGGGCTGTCCTTGAAGATCACTTGGAAGTTACAACTGGTCTAGAACGCGAGAGTGTATGTGGTTTGGGATGCCCCTTGGTTTGCCTGTTATATACCCCTATTGTGTGACCTGCACTGACTCCCAGTTTTTTTTCAGTTTTAATTCAAGAGTGCTGGTTATCATCTTTAAAGCTCTACATATCACACGGCCAGGTTATTTGCACAATCACATCTCCCTGAGTGTATCTGAACGGTTGTACCAACCTGGAAAGAGCAGACATTCTCTAGGTTCCCTCCCTTAAATGTTGCCATCTAGTGGAATGCCATAACAACTCTTTGTTGGAAGAAATTTCCTTCTGGGTTCAGCTCCAAGTGGGGAAAAAGAAACATGGAGGCTGCTTGGAAAGATGGTTTTATGGTGGACAGGATCACATGGCCTGAGTTCTTGAACAGAAAAGGTGATCACATGCTTCCAGATGTTGGGTGAAGAAGAAAAGAGAGCGAGATGCTGAACGTTCCTGGCGTTCCTATATTCTTGTTCGGCGCCACCTCTCTGTTTCCTGTTCCTGTGTAAGAAATGCATTCTAATTGGTTGCCAGACTCCCATGGGGCCATGCAGGGGCAACTCTCTAGGCTGTGCTTTGAGTCCAAGTTTGGTTAAGTTCCCAGATGCCACGTGGTGAGTTTCTTTAGAAGGCTAATCCTATCTTTGTTGTGTAAACTAGCTCAGGGCCCCTAATGGCCCATTGACAAAGGTTATTAAGAGTGAGTCTGTTTCCTGCCTAAAACATATTTCTCCATTTCTGATCCAAGGAAATATAATATTCTGCCTTTTCAATATTTCCCAGGAAGTTTCATTTTTCTAGGAGGGGGGTGGTTGCTAACTTCCTACATCTTTACCTGGTGGATTTCTCTTCCCTTAGTATTCCCTTAGAACATTCTTCCCTTCAGCAGATCTCCAGTCTCTGGGCATTCTGGAAAGCCACTAAAGGCATTTCTTCTCCCTAGTGCTGGGATAGGGTGAGATTGGAGACTGGAGATGGTGGTGCTAGCTGCATTGGAGGAGATTGGTTGTGATGCCAAGTTTTTCATGTTGCCATTATTTATTTATTTTAATTATCTTTTATCATTTTTTCTATGCTGTTTTGATTCTGTACAATTGCTATGAGCCATCCAGAGTTGTGCCTGAAGTTGGGAAGCCATATAGGTCTTACGAATAAATAAAACAATTGTCTTGTAGTAGCAGTGTAATGACTAGTAAAGTTATTACGGTGTCGATTCCATGGAGAAAAGTCCTCATCATTACACAATTTGAGGGAAGATAGTTATAGATGAGAAGGACGCGGTGGATCAGTGGCTAAGACGTTGAGCTGACGTCGATCAGAAAGGTCGGCAGTTTGAATCCCTAGCACCGCATAATGGAGTGAGCTCCCATTACTTGTCCCAGCTTCTGCCAACCTAGCAGTGTGAAAACATGTAAAAATGCAAGTAGAAAAATAGAAACCACCTTTGGTGGGAAAGTAGCAGTGTTCCATGTGCCTTCAGCATTTAATCATGCCAGCTACATGGCCATGGAGATGTCTTCGGACAGCACTGGCTCTTTGGCTTTGAAACGGAGATGAGCACCGCCCCCTAGAGTCAGGAACGGCTAGCACATATATGCGAGGGGAACCTTTACCTAGTTATAGATGGTTACAAAATGCAAAAAGTGCCATTTGTAACAATAATTGTGAAAATGCAAAAATGAAGCTAGCGGATCAGACAATACAAAACAAGGCTGCCCTTGAAGACCAGCCAGCAGCTACAGCTGGTTCAAAATGCAGTGGTGCTCGCAGTAACAGGCACCTCTCCCTCTACGCATATGTCATCCCTGCTATGTGAGCTGTATCAGTTGGCTTCTGGATGTCATTCAAGGTGCTGGTTTTCACAGCTATGATCTGCTGGAAATATTTCTAAATATGACTGGTTAAACTAAGACAAATTGCTTATATACTGATTTATAAGGGTCTGCGGATGACTTTCTAACATTTTTCATATGGCATTCAGGGCATTATAATCTAAAAGCAAGGGTGTCAAACTCAAAATGATGCACTGTTGTCAAGTGATGTATGGCAACTTCCCCCCCCCCCCTTTGCTAAACCAGGGGTGGGCGTGGCCAGTACATGATACTCTGGCCTGTGGGCCACAAGTTTGACACCCCGGATCTATAGCATAGAATATCTAGCTAGACTTATAGGCTCATCCACACACTGGTATTTTTTTCTAATTCTTGAGAGAAGAAAATATACTAATATAAAACCCATTTATCTCACAACATATTTTCCATAAGGGCTCAGTAAGAAGGCTGATACAGGTAATTTTTGACTTACAACCATTCATTGAACAATGGTTTGTAGGTGAAATGGCCTCAGAAAAAGTTACTAACGACCTGTCTTCAAAGTTATGACCTGTACTACCTTCCCCAGTCATGCAACTACAATCTGGATGCTTGGAAACCAGCTCATTTTTGCAATGGCCCCTGCTTGGCTCATGCATTCTCACAGTGTGCAAAATAGATTACAACAATGACTACAACCCCACAGTAAATAATTTGGCCACATATGTCTTCTATATTGGTGGCCAAATGGAAGACATGGTGTACAGATGTGGCTGCTCTTTCCAACTGGTGTTGCTTTCTACTTATCTACTACTTATCAGTGGAAATGCTGCTCTCTTGAAGACCCTCAGCCCACATTCAACTTTGCCCTAGGTTGACATTTTCCTGACCAAACTACCCAACAAAAAATAAAATGGCTCATTACCAAAATGTTCTGCCACAAAGAGCCATGGAGGCACAAAGCCGCACAGCAAATGGTTAGGTAAGTGGGACATTTTTGTACCGTAATAAACAGGCTGTTTGGGGAGCTCAAACAGAACATTACGTTTATACACCAGATCTTGAAAGTAACATTTTACAGTGCTAAAAATAAGTGATATTGAAACTGAATTGAGAGGGATTGTTTTAATCAGTCTCGAAAAATGGTTTGAAATGCTTTGGAGGCTGTAGAAAAGGATGACCCGCTAATGGTTTTTCCAACTTTTTGGAAAGTAGTTCCTTCCATAGTTCCTTATTACTGTTGGGGAAGACTTAGACATTACAGTATTTGCATTCTTAAATGAATTAGCTACATATAACCTGAGTATATTTGCATATCTAGTTATGTAGCTTAGGTTATAAAATGCAAAATATTATGGAAATCAGCTCTATTTGATTGCAAAATGCAATACTGTACTAAAGTTTATACCCATTTCTAAAATCTCAGGCATCATATACAGTATGTACATGGCTACAATATGTGGATTGCAAATCCACCAAAATACAAATAATCATCACATGGAAGCAGATACAAATAGTTCTTTATCCTTTGTTTCCGCCTGGTGATTACTTATTTTTCCCCCCAGTTCAGATATGGCAGCCCTTATGTGCATTCACTTGCTTATATCTCTTTCTGCATTTAATGAAGTTGGCTGTCTTATGCCGTATTGTAATCATTTTCCAAGTCTTTCAGAAACAATCTTAATGCAATTAAGTATCTGGAAAATAACTAAAAGGAATTTGTTGCAAGGTACAATCAATAAGGAAAGTCTACATACCCCTATTAAAATGCCAGGTTTTGAGAGGTAAAAAAAATCAGGCCAAGTTAAATCAGTTCAGCATTTTTCCCACTTTAATATAACATATAAGCTGTTTGAAAAACAAACTGAAAATCCTGAGGGAAAAATAATTTTAAAAACCTTACAATAATATGGTTGCATAAAGATACACATCCTTAAACAAATTCATTGATTTTTATGACAGCATTCAGTCTTCTAGGGTAAGAACCAGGGGTGGGGTTTTGCCGGCATTACTGCTGGTTCAGCGCATGTGCACAGTTGCCTATAAATAGGTCCGCACATGCGCAGAACATTTAAAAAGTTTAAAAAAAGATGTGGCAACTGGGGAACCGGTTCAGGAGCATGGCGAGCATGCTGTCCCTACCGGTTTGGAGACCCAATCGCCAGTTCCAGTACCGGCTCCACTGAACTGGTGCGAACGGTAGGACCCCATCTCTGTTAAGAACCTATCAGCATGGCACATCTTGCCTTGGGAATCTTTGCCCACTTTTCTTTGAAAAAGTGCTCCAAATCAGCCAGATTGTGAGGGCATCCCCATGCACAGACTTTTTCAGTTCACCCCACAGATTTTCAGATGGTTTCATTCCAGGCTCTGGCTGGTCCATTCCAAAACTTTGATTTTCTGGTGAAGCTATTCTTTTCTTGACATGGTGGTATGCTTTGGCTCATTATTGTGTTGAAAGATGAAATTCCTCTTCATCTTCAGCATTTTAGCAGAGGCCTGAACATTTTGTGCCAAAACTGACTGTTTTTTGCAATTGATCATAATTCCCTCCATCTTGATTAAAGCCACAGTTCCAGCTGAAAAAAAGCAGCCCCAAAGCTTAATGCTCCCCCCCCCCCCCATGTATGGGTATGGTGCACTTTGGGTGATGTGCAGTATTGTTTTGCACCAAACATACTTTTTGGACTTATGGCCAATCTTGGTCTCATCGAACCACATTTTTCCACATGCTTTTGTCAGACTTGATGTAGTTTTTACATGAAGGTTTAGGGTTAGGGGGTGAAGGAATCATTCCTGTTATGCAGGTTGTCATGTACTATGTGGATTAGTAGTCAAACTAGCTGAAGCCCTGTAAAATGTCACGTACTAAATGGCTAGTAGGCAACTGTAGCATAACAAAGGAAATTCCTCATCAGATAATTAGCTCTGATCACGCGCTGATCATGCAGGAGAGCACAGGGAAAAGACAGGATACTGATAGGCAGAAAGGATCGAGCACAAACAGAGCGGGAGTTGGGTTCAGCCAATAAGAAAATTTGTGTGTATTTCCTTGTTCCTTGGATGCATAATAAAAGAGAGTTTTGGATGTTTATCTGGCCTCTCACCCGCGAAATTTGAATCTGCTGCTTTCTTCCTTTGTGAGATGCCACAAGGAGGGACATTTTTCCTTGTAAGAAAAATTTCCATCTTGCCACCCTAGCCCAGATATATGAAAAATACAGGAGATAGTTGCCAATGTAATACAAACCTGTATTTGCCAGAAATTCCTACAGCGTCTTTAGCAGTGCTGTAAGTCTCTTGGCAACCTCTTGAACCAGTTTTCTTCTGATTTTTTCTTCAATTTTGAAGGGGCATCTAATTCTTGGTAATATCACTGTTGTGCTGTATTTTCTCAAAGTGACAGTCTGTTCATAATCATTGTGTTGCAAGCAGTGGTAGGATTCAGCTGATTCACATTGGTTCAATAGAACCGGTAACTACTTTTTCTGGAGTTCAGGAAACTGGCTGAAGTGAGGGGCAGGAAACCCTACCATGCCCAGGGAGAAGGGGAGAAGAGATGGCAAGAGGAGCCCCATCTTGCTCCCCACACCCCAAGGAAAGGCAACAGTAGCCCGGCCGCTTCTCTTCCCCACTGTCTCTGGCACTGGAAGCCACACACCCAGTGGCCCATTTATCTTTCCATCTCTCTCTCTCTCTCTCTCTCCCTTCTCTCTCTCTCTCTCTCTCTTTGTCTCTAGGCTCATCTGGTGCCACAGTCCACCTCAGGCTGGGAGCCGCCATCCCATCCATGGGTTTGAGATGCTGCTGAGGAAAGATGCCGATGATCCCACAGCCCCTCCCCCTCTCTCCTCCTTCCACCACTGCCCAGATGCCCTTGCTTCCCCCAAAATGTGGGCATTGGAGGGAGCAAGTGAAAGAAGAGGCATAGTGGGCAGGTGTGTCAAACCAGAGTCCTTTAGGAGAAGCACACCCTAAGGAGGCCCTCCCTGTGGGAGCGGACAAGTCAGTGGGAGGTATGTGGTTGGAGGCGGTCCCGCAAATAACCAGGTCCCGTGCCATGGAGCGCTTTAAAGGTTACTAGCACCTTGAAGCACACCTGGAAAGCCACAGGCAGCCAGTGCAGCTCGCGCAGGAGAGGTGTTACATGGGAGCATCTCGAGGCCCCCAGAATCCCCCGCGCGGCCGCATTCTGAACTAGCTGGAGCCTCCGGATGCACCTCAAGGGAAGCCCCATGTAGAGAGCGTTGCAATAGTCCAGGCGAGAGATGAAGAGGGCTTGAGTGACCGTGCGTAAAGTGTCACGATCTAGAAAGGGGCGTAACTGGCGTATCAGGTAGACCTGATAAAAAGCCCCCCCTGGCCACAGCCGTCATATGGTCGTCCAAAGACAGCCGAGAGTTCAGGAGGACGCCCAAGTTGCGGGCCCTCTCCGCGGGAGCCAGTGACTCGCCCCCGATAGCCAGAGATGGAACCAACTGGCTATATCGTGACGCCAGAAGCCACAGCCACTCAGTCTTGGATGGGTTGAGTCGAAGCCTGTTCCTCCCCATCCATATAACAGCTGTTATACAATCACAGTAATACAAATGAAGAATATAGTACGAATTGAGCAACGAAAAAGAGGTGCAATATATTTTCCAAATACACAGCCGCAGTTAATCTGCATTATTTTCGTTCAGAGGTACCTATGGAGCGCTTGCTGCAACTTTCCTCTTATCAAATACAAAATTACAACGCAAAAGCACCAGGAAGTAGTTTTCCTTTCGGCGCATGCTCACTCCGAAGGCTCCTCTCTTAATCTTTCCATCACTTCCTTCATTCCGAAAGCTCGTCGCTTTTAATCTTTTCCACCTCATCCCATTGCACCAGGCCGAGCCGACGCATGCGCAGCATCGCGGTAAACAGGGGAAGGCTTCGCTCCTCCCACTTCATGGCACGAACGTTTCGCCCAGCTTCCCTTCATGCGCTTTCAGACCAGGAGAGACAGTTTCCCTCTTTGCTGCGTCTGCGCGCTGGCCTTTCATCCGGGTACTGGAAGACGATGAATGCTCCTTTCCAAGATGGCGGCGGAGGGAGGAGGGAAGGAGATGAACGAGATTAAGACCCAGTTTACCACCCGCGAGGGGCTCTACAAGCTCCTGAGCCACTCGGAGTACAGCCGGCCCAACCGGGTGCCTTTCAATTCGCAGGGCTCCAATCCCGTTCGCGTCTCCTTCGTCAACGTCAACGACCAGAGTGGCAATGGGGACCGGCTCTGCTTCAATGTGGGCCGGGAGCTTTACTTCTACATTTACAAGGGGGTCCGCAAGGTAACGTGCCGAAGAGGAGGGAGGGGAGCGCCGTTTGCCAGCACTGCTGGGGGCGGTGGGTGGGTGAGAAGAAGGCACAGGGGGGACGGGTCTTCCGGCTCTTTGCTCATCCCTAGCAAGGTGTCGGCCGGGTGGTGTAGCAACCTCGGGCACACCGTGGTTGTCAACAAGGCGTTTCCTCGCTTGTTTATCCCCCCCTCCTCCGTTGATACAGGGTCCTACTCTCTGGTCGTTTGCGAATGGACGTGATTACCTCAGAAATAGGAGGATTTCTCTTGATTTTGCGGAGGCAAAGTTATTGCCGTTTAGCTCGGCCGGGCACATTACGCGGGGATTTCAAAAGCTAAAGGGATGGGTCGGGTTTGCTTTGAGTCCCCCCCCTCCCCATTTTATGGGGGTGGGGAGTTCTTTGCAAAGTTTTGATATCGTTCCCCTTAAGGTAGCGCAGATGCTCTTTGGGCTTTGTGAAAGCTGAAAGTAGGTATCCTCTAAATGTTGGATTATGCTTCTGAGGGCAATGATGGAACTCATCGGTTTTTTCATCGGAAAATATTAGCTAAAGTTGTACTTAGTCTAGTGCTCTGCTACTGTTGAAGCCGCAAGCGGAATATCTTTCAAATTAAAGAGTGAGTTGGTCTGCGAACACCTTTTCTACTTGTCAAAAAAGCCTGGATTTGTGTGCTTGTTTTCCTTTGTGCAAAGTGTTAAGATATGATAAGAAACAATTTTCAGAGGTTGGAATAATCTAAGTATATGTTTCTGTCAGAACTGGATTGTTTTACTGTTTGAACTTGGCATGTGTTGTTAAAGACCCAGGTTAAATAGCCATTCAATCATAACACTTAGTGGTAATTCTGATTGTACAATGTAGTTCATAGTATCATTGTGAAATCTTGGAGAAGGGAGTGCTGCATATGCTGCTTGAACCTTTCAGAGAAAAAGCTTCACATATGAATGTAATATGTTTAAAAGTACCTTAGTTACAGGGCAAAAAAGTATTGTATCTGTCAGTAAACATTATTTGAATCATGAGATCTTATGCATTTAATATTTTTGTCAGGTAGTGAAATAGGAACAGGAACAGACCTTTTCATAGCTTTAATAATGTGGTTATTGTTTAGCTTTTTGATAATATACTTTATGAAGCCTTTACTTTGTAAAAATGTAATAAATATATTTTGAGTCATTGACTTAAGGTAGTTAATAAAATATTAAATTCTTCCTTGGAATGCATATTATATGAGGTAACAGTTCATGCACATACTGAAACAGGTCCCTGGTCATGCAATATAAATATTATTTAGCTAATGCATTGGTTTTAGTTCTGATTAATTTGAATACAATATGTTTTACATGAGCTACATAACATGTGTCAGCACTGAAATCAGATGTGCTGCAGTAGTCATGTTGTATATTTACTAAAATACTGAATGTAATAGCTAAACCAAAGATAAAGGATTTAGATATAGGCAGATAGATTCATTTGATGCTAAGGAATTTGTCCTAAGTATTCTAGCAGGTCAAGGGAAAATATTGAGAAATATTGAATATTGAATGTATATTTGTTTAATAGTGAAGTATGGGTGTGAAGATGTTACACAATGTTCAGAAAAAGGCTAAATTAAATTCACAGTTGTGTTTCTTCCAGTATGTTGGGCAATATCTTCCATCATTAATAGGCAGCATGGCAATGCTCTTGTTATCTTGTGATAGATGCTGTAGTTGAGCATGAGCTAGAATGTGTCAGATTGGAAAAAGTTGATGTAAAATATTCTGTAATAAATGATACATAGTCAAGTATTTGTAGAAATGTCACACTTCTACTATACTTGCTACTTTTCTGCTGTTGAAAGTAGATGTGCTCAGTCTTTTAAGCAGAAAAGAATATTTGCTCACACTTTATTTTTGAATGCCCTGGATTTCAAAGTGATGATATGTGTCATAAAATATGGGTAGGAAATAGGAATCTTTGTTAGAGTTGATGCATACATAGCAACTAAGTCTTAACTTTTATATGTATGCTGTATATCTTATGTAACAATCGGGACTTTTAAATTAAAAGATTAAAAATGAATGTTCATACTCTATGACAACAGAATAGATACTGAATGGTGAATTATTGTTTAAGAAGAGCCTTTCAAATCATACTGGATGGTATCTGAAGACCACCAGGTTGGTTAAGATATCATATAGTCCAATAATGAATAAAAACTGGTAAGCTTACTACAAACTTGGTAGTGGAACATAGTCTATCTAATAAGTATACCAAATTACTAATAGCTTCTAGAATAAAACTTTCATTAAAAAAAGTTTAAAACAATGCATCCATAGAGATGTTTATGCTATATTTTTTAATTGTTTTATTCTAACAGTATGTTAGGATTAGGATTAATACAATTCATGATTTAAATCATACAAGTTTTCTGACCTTCATTTAGACAAAATGATTTAACTATTTTGGCTTTCTCTACATAGGATAGTGGACTTCAAATGAAGCAAGCAGTTGTCTTCTAATAAGATACTCTTGGAATCAGAGGCAGATGGTCTACAATTTGAAATTACCATATTTTTCGGAGAATAAGACGCATCGGAGTATAAGACGCAGCAAGGTTTTGAAGAGGAAAATTAAAAACGTTTTTGCACTCTGCAAACCTCCCCAAAATGGCCCATTTTTCACAAAAATGGGCCCGTTTATTTTTCAGAAAAAAGGGCATGAATAGCCCTTAGGAGGCTTGTAGAGTGCTCCTGGGGATGGGGGCAAAAAGGAGCAAAAAACAGCGTGATTTTTGCCAAAATGGGCCCGTTTTTTGCCAAAAAAAGAGAGGCATGGATAGCCTTTAGGAAGCTTATAGAGTGCTGCTGGGGGTTGGAGGGCAAAAACCGGGCCATTTTCTGCTCATTTCTGCCTCCCCCAGCCCCCAGGAGGTTTCTGAAAGCCTTCTAAAAGCTATGCACAGACATTTTGGTGAAGGACACGAAGTTTCGGGAGGCAAAAAATGTTGTATTCAGTGTATAAGACGCACCCAGATTTTCAGCCTCTTTTTTGAGGAAAAAGGTGCATCTTATACTCAGTATGTCCATCTGCCTCAGTTTTAAAAGAAACCCAAACTGCAGTTAAAATAATTAACAGAAATATATAGATTTGTTGACTTTTACAGTTTTAAACTTCTATTTTTCTGTTCTTTCATTGTAAAGAACGGTATACAATTTGAGCAAGTGGCTCTCCACTGTCTTCTTAAAAATCTCTAGTGATGAAGCACCCTCAACTTCTGAAGGCAAGCTGTTCCACTGGTTAATTGTCCTCACTGTTAGGAAGTTTCTCCTTAATTCCAGGTTGCTTCTCTCCTTGCTTAGTTTCCATCCATTGTTTCTTGTCTTGCCTTCTGTGCTTTAGAAAATAAGTCGACCCCACTCTTTGTGGCAGCCTCTCAAATACTGGAATACTGCTACCATGTCTCCCTTAGTTCTTCTTTTCTCGGGCTTACCGTATGTGTATTTTATGGTATCACTGTGCGTGCTGACTCAAAATTTATTCTGGATTACTTAATATTTAACATGTTAAAATGTACACATACATTTTCTTAATTTGTTACCTGAAAAAGTTATGTTGCATAGTAGTTAACATAAATGTCAGCTTATGGGGCATTAATACAGAGAATCGTCGACTTACAATCATTGGTTTGGTGACCATTAGAAGTTAAGTGCACTGAAAAAAATGTCTTACGACCAGTTTTCACATAATGGTTTCAGTATCTCAGTAGTCCTGTGATCAAAATTCAGATGCTTGGCAATTGGCATGTATATATGATGGTTGTAGTGTCCAGTGGTCATGTGATCACCTTTTGTAACCTCCTGATAACCAAAGTCAAGGGAAAATCCAGATTCACTTAACAACCTTGTTACTAAGTTAACAACTGCAGTGATTCATTTAACAACTGGGCAAGAAAGGTTGTAAAGTGGGGCACAATGCTTAACAAGAGAACTGTCATGCTTAGCAACAGACATTTTGGGCTCAACTTGTGGTTACAAGTTGAAGACTACCTGTAGTATATTGTGTATGGGACTGCCTTTGAATATCGTTTGAAAGGTATAATTAATGAACTATATTGCTTCAAACTGTTTTCAAACTGTTTTCAAATTTCGGAATACCACCCCCTTCCTCATCCTATTTGGGAGCTTAAATACATTTCCTCCCTTGTGCCAAAAGATGAAAGTGGCAAACAATTTCAATATTGTTGCCAAAGTATTAACAATATTGTCTCTAAGAAAATTCCTGGAATCCCTTGAAACCCCCTTTTCCATGGCTTTGATGTATTGCTATTAGTTTCTAAAAAATTCCTATGTCCACAGTGGAGGGTTTATCAGTGGTGCTTGTCTTTGTCTGGCCTCTCTAAAGTCCCAAGATTTTCTTTTCTAAGCCAGGGTTTGTTTTTGTGTAGCAAATATTTTGTTAATTTATTTCTTTAGTTATTTTTTGTGTTTTATTGTTTTATTTTCTTTCAAATATAAATGGTTCAAATATTATTTCAGCTGTGAATACATTTGGCAAGCCCTGTCCAAAATCACAACCTTCTATGGATAGTTAACAGTTTGGTAGGATTATAATAAGGATGCGTGATAGTGGTTTTCCCCCCCTGAAATGATTTGCTTACCAGTGGTATTCTGCATTTCCTTTATATGTCAGTAAACTGTTTAGCCATTATGAATTTTTATTTTCTTAACTGACTTGAAATAACTGTCTGATAGGGTTTTTTAAAGTATGTTTTATATTATGAAAATAGGTTCTATACATTTGAATCTATTTCTGTATATCTGGATAGATTTATATTTATCAGGGTTTTTTTGCTCTATCCCAAATTTGCTATTCTGCTTTCTTATACTTGTACTGTAACATTCTGCATATTATCTTAAATTGTTTCTTACAATATGCTGGATATCTATCTCACAGTTGTTATACTTCATATAGATAAAATGCTGCAGTTTGGTTTGATTTGTCCATTGCTGTAGTTAAATAGCCTATAGACTTGGTACTATATTCTTGTCTCCTTGTCTTCTTGAACACATTCCTTTTTTCTGAGTAATCTCTTAGCAGTTTATGTTGTTGTTATGGTACAGATGATATCTTGCCACAAAGAGAAAGGTATAGTTTGGCTGAAATTGACAGCCACACTTGCAGGTATTCCACTTGGATTGCCAGGTGGAAATCCCTTGTTAGGAAAAGCAATTGCCATGCTTTTCCTAATGCGGGAACAAGTAGGACAGTTTGCAGTTGTGTACACCAGTTCCCTACTTTATTGAATGAGCTCTCGAGTTCATCTTATATGCCCAAAGCATTATTTTCTGTCCATTAGACAAAATAGAGAATGGTGGCTCCTGATCATGGAGGTGAGAAGTGTGCTACCAGAGGGTGTGGTTTCCATTTGTTTAACTTGCCCCAACATCATCTAGTCTGCTTGGGTAGATGGAGAAACTGACCTGAACTCTAGACTGTTATCAGGTTCCTCAGCCTGGTTTATGAGGGTTCTGCAGAAATTATGTAGAAAAGTAGTCCAGAAAATTGGGTGAGGTAGTGTTGCTTTCTAGATCTATAACTATGTTCAAGGAGCATGTTTACTTATTTTTCACACTTTATACTAATATGACATTTCTTAGCGATATATACAATTTGACATGGACAGAGACTTTATTTTCTGCAGAATAGGATAACTGCACCTGACTTCAGCTTTATTCCCTATCTTGTTTATATCTATAGGCAAGAGTTCATTGGTTCCTTGAATCATGTCTCCAGAGATATTACAAGGAAATGGCTGTTCCTGCAGTAAACATGTTTCTTGTTGCAGTTAGTTACAACTGTACATTTCTTTTATGGGAACAGTACATATATCACAGGTTTTTTAAAAAATGTGGTATATCCTTGAAGATTTTGAGATAATCAGAAAAACAACTCTTCTATATTTTCTATCACTTAACCAATGTCTTTGTCTTAGCAATATTAATACCATGTATGTATATTCAATGGCAAATGAGATCTAGAATAATAATCATGATTGCAGAAGAATGTGGTGACTCTAGTTGGATCCTATATCTTTTTTGAGCAGCATGCCAGGACCGAAGCGCTGTATCTGGGAATCTTTGTTGTCTGGATATCACCATTGTCAAAGCATCAGGAACAGAATCTCAGATGTTTACTATATACAGAAGTGGATCAAGAAGAAAGCTTTCTGTCAGGGTTCCAAATAGCATCCAAAATTAAATCAGAGTTGGAGGCAAAGCATTTCTCAAAGTTCCAATTTATTAAGAGAGCCATGTTGCCACATCTGGGAAAACCTGTATCTGAAAGTTTCCCACTCAGTTAAAAGTTCAAGATCTTGCCCACAAGTCCATCACATGGTCTAATTCTCCACTGCCATGCTGGCAGTTCTACCCATCCAGTTCTGGTCAGGTGCAGAGGTGCAAAGACAAAGGATGACCTTGGTTTTCTAGAAAGAATTTTGTTTTGGCTACATATCATCTAACTCCGTACAATCTCCCCCTCCCATTTTCCCACAATCGAAAATGCGTAGTAGAATAACAGAAAGTGTAGCAGGTCAATGATAAAAAAAAAAAAGATGACTGCAGGCCTGACAGGCGGCTTCCCCTCCGAAGAAAAGCATATCGTGCAATAATGTAGGGGGTTAACATAAGCATAACTAACCCCCCCCCCCCGGGGGGGCCCTCTGGCTTATCGGGAAATTTCTCATGGAATTGTTTTACTAGCTTGTCAGCTTTTACATTGAGCATTTCTCAAAGTTCCAATTTATTAAGAAAGCCTGACACTTTCTTCAGAGTATTCCATCCCAAGTTATTTAGGAGTTTAAAAGTTTATAATAGACCTCTTACATGGAGCCCACTGATTATGGGGAAACAGATTTAATATAAGAATAACATAATTTGATTAATCAATCCATGCCAACAATCTGCACTTTCTGTCTCTGTCTGAATAGCCATGCTCTATGCATAGAAGATGCCATTTTGAGAAAATGTAAATGCTTTTCTGCACTCCTAATAATAACATTTAGAAACCAAACTTCTAAATGTTACTTGACCAGATTAACTAGTTTCCTTTTTTGTTTCATAATCAAGGCTAATTACTTTTACATTTGTTTTAATACTGGATTACTTTTGTGGTTCTAGTTTTTTTTTCTAGAAAAAGCTAAAAATAGGAATTATTTTAGCAGGTCTATTAAAATTGAATTGCAGGCTCATTGACGATCTTATTCATGGGCTTTGACTTATTTTCTGCCCCACTGCTCATAGAATCTTCTCCATTTTAAGAAAGTTAAAACATTTTTACATAAATTAAAAAACCTTCAAAATAAATTGGATAGCAGAATTGTGCAGTGTTTCGGATTTAACTCAGAATAAGTACTTTGGCACATATGTGAATAAAGACACAACACCTGACTGCAATTCATTAAAGCAGTGAGCAGCCACACATCCTGTAGTAAGACCCAGCTGCCTTAACATGTTGCGGACAGCTGAGGTATTCTTAGGGTTCCAAAGCATCTCTTCTTAACACAGTGCAAAACATTTTGCAGCTGCTACTAACTTGCAACCTTTATAATTGTTGCCTGTTATTTAGCTTAGTCATTTGGGAAAGTTGATATTTGTAAGGTCAATAAAGGAAAAGGAATGATTGCAACAGTTTTTCAAATTTGTAGCTGAATTCTATCACCTAGTTAAGATTTCTCCTTCCTAGTTTTCATTGATACTTTGCTGTTGCTACTCCATTTATGATTATATATTTGCCCTTGATTTATCCATCATCTTACTACCTTGTCTCCTGCTTGAAGAAAGACGGCAACAATGAACAAAGTTGACTATCCAAAAGAAGGAAAATACACTAGTAGATTGTAGTAACGGCTTATCTCCTGAATACTGCTGAAAAAAGGGAAAGTTGCATGTGTAATGCCATCTCTGCTAGGAAAGGAAGCGAACAATCAGAACTATATTGATCAGTGTGTAAAAGTAGAATGAGGGACTATCTTATTGTTATGGTTATGAAAATTCTTGATTCAGTCCTACTATTAACCAGAGGTTCATCAATAACATGATATTGACTTAAAATAGGCATGTGATTTTAATTCAGGATATAGTTTGTTTGATCAAGTTCAGAGGCCAATCAATTTGTTAGGGTCGTATTGAAATTAAAACTTTATATCTCCCATTAATTATAATGAAAAATCCACAAGTATGCATAATCATTTACTTTTGAATGTATTTGTATTTGTATTTATTAAATTTATTAAATGTACATCAAAATAAATTGAAAATTTAGGAGACCTTGTTACCAGAAAGAAGCCAAGAGGCAGCAAATAGGTATGAAAGTTTGGATGGTGGAGCTGTATAAATTAATTACATACAAAGATGTTACAACTTTACTTTTGCAGGCACATTGGTTCTTATTTGGAGATACATTTTACCAAATTTGAAATAGTTGGATACAGTATAGTTTTGGTTTGATTTTTGGTTTGGAAAGTTGTGTGGGATCTTGAACCACACAGACAGGACTATATGTTTGGCAGGCAGTTTGTATGAAAAGAATGTGTATTGTAACACTTACCACTTAAAAGTTGAATGGTGGGTAAGTGTAGAGATGTATTAGCTGCATAAAGAAGGAAAATTGAAAATCGAATACTAAAAAGTGTTAATACAGAACTCTTATTAAAATAACCCTTGTATTATAATCCTGTCAGCAAGGCTACAGAAAGAGGTACCTTTAGGTGAATGAATAGAAAACAACATTGGATTGATACCAGATTCTCATGCCATATGCATTGCCTGTTACTCAATGACTGCAGTTCCATCACTCCTTCCTGGATTCAGTGCTTCGGAATGAGGTCTTCAGTGTTAGATATCATGAGTGAGGTAATCATGGTAGCCATCTATGCAGCTGCAAGCCAAACAATTGCTACAGCATTCAGAGCATTGCTCCTCACTCTGAAGATCATTTGTTATGAGTTACTTGGGCCAAGATGAGAGAGTGAAAGGAGCAGCATGCTGGCTGGCAGGTGGATACTTAGGTAGACAACCAGGACAGCAAACAGGACAAGGGTGTCAGAAATAAATCCTTTTCTCTTCGACATGGGAACTACTTGACTCTATAGTGTGACATTATCTAAAATGCATTTCTGGAATCCTTCAAGATAATCAAATAATATGAGATGCTTCAAGAAAATCTACATCCTGTGCTGTAAGCTGTGAAGGCAGTCTTTCTTCATTTGTAAAGGCATATAGTTTCTATAGAGTGGTCTGATTCAGTTTGGATTCAGCAAAATTCAATGTGTATTTCTGGTTTACATATTGTGTATTTCCTACTCTCCTCTTCCTAGTTTGTCCTAATAATTTGCTTTGACATGTGGAATAGACAAACATTTTTCATTAGTTACTGTGATCAATAACCTTATTTAGATAGTAGATTATAAATATTGGAGAACAAGAATAGGCATTGTTAGCAGTAGCTCATATCTCAAACTTGTAATTACCAACGCATCCCGAACACCCATCATGCATTATTGAACCTGGACCGGTTAATAGCTTTCAAAGATAATGTGTTGTTTTAAAAAGATCACAGATGTATTATCTATAAACCTGTCAATTTCTATAGCAGTTGAGATACAGGAACAAGATAGGGATGCCACTGTTACAGCACACTCCCATCTGCACAGTGGCATCCTGGCCTGAGCTGTCAGTCTTACCTTAGGGTAATGATTAATATACCAAAGCTGTTTATCTTGTGTGATTTCAGCACTTCATCCCTGGGGTAGTTCTGAGGAGCTTAGGATTTCATGGCTTCCATGGGAACAATGGACTTGTCTAGGTCATCATGTGCCTGTGTGTGTGTGTGTGATGGGGTGGGGGCATCCTGTCATATCTGATTTCTATTTCTGAGTACTTAATATGTTAGAAGAGAAAACAAATTGTAAATAGCTTGATTTTGGTTTTTTAGAATGAGTCTAGTTAGATAGAGGATTACGCCTACATTTCAGCCTATATTCAAAGAAGTGAAGCAGAGTTGCTTCTCTATCCTTACTGTTCCATAAAGAACTATCTGACAATCCTTTTTAAAATGACTCAGTTTCTTTTAGGGAAGTGCAAGTTGAAAGATCCATTAATGGGGTACTGTGAGATTTTTGCAGTTAAAATCACTGCATTTGTTTGGAATTGATTAGACAGACTCTAAAGTCTTGAGGGTGACATCTTGTAACATTATTTGGAAAGAGTTTTAACCTATTGATCTTTAGGAAATTGACAGAGTCCTTGGTGAGGTGAGCTTTTTGAGTGGTAATCTAAGTCTGCTTCCCCTCCCGGAGAGACTGCATATACAGCCTAGGGACATCTGACAGCCTAGGTCTAGGGCAATTGTGAATCTTTTTCTATAGGGAAGGTACCAGCATCTATGAAGAGGCACTGATACATCTCTTTAATGTTTAGGTCCAGCTATTAATACTGATAAAACTCTTGCATCCATTTAATACTTAGTAACCTTCAATTGGTTGAATCACTGCATCATAGGGCAAAATCTTTTCAAATAAGTTAGGCCCTGCACTCCTGAGGAGATGAAATGTGGGGAATTTTTGGCTGCTTTAACACCACTGTGCTGCTGATGGTCAGAGCTGGTCAGCCACAGTCACATGATCCTCATTTTCAACATTCTTTGACAGCTTCCCACAAGTTGAACCTGAAAAGAATAGATATGATTGCCGTTGCTCTTTGCCATATTCCTACTAGGAAAGTTTCTGCTTGGGGGAGCTTTTAGGGAAAAGGTTAATGGAGAAATGCTGCACCTTCTACACCCAGTCCCTCTACATTTGCATTGCACCAACTACTCATGTACTCCTTCACTCACCCAGCTGCAGCTATTTACCTTCCAGCTAGCAAGGGAAGGAAAGATTTCTGATGCTCAGAGCCAGCTTTCTGTAAGGAAGCTCAATGGGGAAGCCATTGAAGTCAGAAGATGCTTCTGTTCCCACTGATTATTTTTTTTTGCTTACCTTGGTCATTCTCAATCAACCCCGTCCTTCAACAAGCTTTAGAGAGACTATATTGGAGGAAAGTTAGCTGCCAGAAGAATTAGATATTTCTATTATTCCAAGTGTCCATCCCAATATTGATTTTTATTTTTAAAGCTGTATTTCAGCCCTTAAATTGCTAAGGTTTGTCTCTCAAGTAGAAATATCTAAATATATCAAAAATGAGTACTTATATCATATCATGCATAACGTTTTAATGAAATTCCAAAGAGCTAACATTTTTTATAATTATGTGAATTCAGTATAACAGAAATAAAGAACCTATAACCATCCAAATGTTACAACTACAGCTTCAAACAGATGGCCAATATTTAAAAATGCTTGGTAATAGGATTCAACCAATGTGGAAGACCACACTTTTTTTCACTCCTGCAAATTATGGCAATTAAATATCAGAAAATTGTGAATACTGCTTGAGTTCCTACAGGATATAATTGCAATAAAATTCAATCTACAAGAATTTGTTTCCAAGGGTTTATGCTGTCAAAGAATGTGCTCATTACAGAAATTAACTCGGATCAAAGTTTACTTAAATGGGAATGTTCTCCGACATTGTTTGATGTACTACATGTAAGAAATTCTTAAACCATCTTAATTATATATATATAAACAAAATGTCATTTTAAGAAATTGCTTAATTTCTAAAATTGAATATGGATGATTTATACATGTATGATGATTTGAATGTTCTGTCCTGTTACTTGAATCAACATAAATATCTGCTTCATAGTTAAAACAAAAGATAAAACTGCCTTCAGATCAATTTCAAAATTCTTTCATTCTTTCTGACAATGTTGAACATACTAATTTAAAAAATTCAGAAAAAATAAATGAATGGATGAGCAAAAAAGAAGAGTTCTCACTTGTGGCACAAATAACCTGGCTCAGATTACCTTGTTCTGGGCACATTAAGACTCGGCTGTCTGGAAAAGGCTGTAATGCTGGGAAAGTTGGAAAAGATAAGAAGACCACGGCCAGCAGCAAGGTAGATAATTTCAGTTACAATGCCAATGAGTGCACCATTGAGAGACTTGAAAGAACAAATTAGGGATAAATTGTCAGGGAGGAAATTTACCTATCTGGCGCCACGAGTCAAAAAAGGCTTGATGGCACTTATTCATAATCAAGGTGACATGAAGAAGTTGAATTAATAACACCAAGTTAAAACAGAAGTCACACAAGAATATTTTACAAAGAGACCTGATAAGTATGACATGTATTTGTATGCTTCCAACATACCGTTTTTCGGAGTATAAGACACACCTTAACTTTGGGGGAGGAAAATAATAAGAAAAAATTCTGCCTCTCTCTACTAGCATCCATGGTATTCAGCTGGCTAACTTCCTGTGTGCGAAGTGTTCATGACCTGGTCAGCCAATTAATAGGCATAGCAACTAAGTCAGCCAATGAGGGCTATTTGAACTCTGAAACAGTGTTTGCTGTGTGAGCAACAAGGAGACAGGAAGGAGCCTGACTTAATGAAGCACAGTGGTCCAAAGTCCTGTTGCTCAGTAGTCCAAAGTCCTCTTTTCTGATGAGACCAACTTTTGCATCTCATTTGCAAACCAAGGACCCAGAGTATGGAGGAAGAATGGAGAGGCACACACTGCAAGATGCTTGAAGTCCAGTGTGAAGTTTCCACAGTCTGTGTTGATTTGGGGAGCCGTGTCATCTGCTGGTGTTGGTCCACTGTGCTTCATTAAGTCCAGGGTCAACACAGCCATCCAGCAAGAGATTTTGGAGCACTTCATGCTTTCTTCCGCAGACAAGATTTTGGGGGATGCTGACTTCATTTTCCAGCAGGACTTGGCATCTGCCCACACTGCCAAAAGCACCAAAACCTGGTTCAATAACTGTGGGATTACTGTGCTTGATTGGCCAGCAAACTCACCTGACCTGAACCCCATAGACAATCTATGGAGCATTGCCAAGAGAAAGATGAAAGACATGAGACTGAACAATGCAGAAGACCTGAAGGCCGCTATTGAAGCATCCTGGTCTTCCATAACACTTCAGCAGTGCCACAGACTGATAGCTTCCATGCCATGCCGCATTGAAGCAGCAATTGCTGTAAAAGGGGCCCAAACCAAGTTCTGAGTACATATGCCGAAGTCCAGTATTGTTCTATGTACAATCCTTGTTTTATTGATTGCATGTAATATTCTAATTTTCTGAGATTGTGGATTTGGGGTGTTAATGAGCTGTACGCCATAATCATCACAGCTATGACAAATCACGGCTTGAACTATCTTGCTTTGCATGTAATGAGTCTTATTTCATATATTAATTTCATCTTTTAAGTTGCATTACTGAAATAAATGAACTTTTGCATGATATTCTAATTTTTTGAGTTTCACCTATATAATCTTGGACTTTAAAATAATTTTGTTATGCTATGTATAAACTCACTGACTAAATCATAACATACAATGTTTTCTATATTCCCATTTTAACTGGTGGGGAAGATAAGTGAATACCACCCCTGCTCTCAGCCCCATCCATCTCACAGGGTTATTGTGGAGGAAAAAAGGAGGAAGTTATTAAGCATGTTTGCTGCCTTGAGATGTTTATAAAAATAATAAATGCAATCTATAAATTTAAATAAATAAAAACACACTACTAGGTAACCTGCAGACATTCTGTGTTAGATATGCTATGGATAATCTTCAAGGGCAATCCATGTACAGCAATTTACAGTAATCCAGACATGATGTGACAAGCACACAAGTAATCACTGCTGGTTCTCTGTTCCATAAAAAAACCATACAGGTATTTCTTAACAACTTGCTGCTTAGCGGCCATTCAAAGTTACGATGGATTCTCCCAAAACTACTTACAATCCATTTTCAAAGTTATGACAGTCACACACACCACAGTCATGGTTCACATTTGTAGCACTTAGCAGCTGGCTTAACAAGTGACTTTTTTGCTGGTTTCCCATATTTTCTTCGATTTCCAGCAAAAAAAATACCCATTGGGGAAAATTAATTTAGAAGCCACTATAAAAAAATGTTTGTTTGTTTTTTAAATCAGGTCTAGTCTGTTGTGCCTCGATTTATGACTGCAATGACTTACAATTGTAATTTTGGGCTCAATAACAGTCATAAGTCGAAGACTAGTTATAATTGGTACATTAACTATATGCAAAGGTTCTCCTGGACTCCATTTCTGCTGGACAGCAAGGATAAACTCTGGCCTTAATGCAACACCAACTCTGTTGTAGCACAATCTTAGCAAGAGCCAGCTTTGGCTTCGGAACCAATAGAGTTAGGTCCTAGCACGTTCCTTCCCATCCAGGCCCTTATAGCCTTCAGATCAAGTCATGACTTCTACTCTATCTCCTGACTTTGTCTGGGGATGTATAATTGAGTATTATTTGCATACTGATATCAGCATATCCCATTGAATAACATCTTCAATTAGATGAAAAGATGGTTGTTCTCCTGTGAGCTGCTTGGAGAGTCCAACAATGGGTTAATCCTGCCTTTCTGCCCTTCTGGACTGGATTGATTTTCTTTTGAAGCCACGCCTCTTCCTGTGTGCTTGCCAGAATTTCAATCCAGTCTGATGCCCTAGGACACGTTCTGTTGGTTCTCCCTAAGAGTTTTCAGAACATTAGTTGGACTCTCCAAGTAGAGAATTTAGGTATTTTATTTTATTTTATTTTAGGAATTTTTGCAGCAAGCAGCTGGTGGAGCTCCGTAACCCACCAGTTGCTGCAGACCTGACGCGTCCTGGGTTCGCCCGGGCGCGCGTGGGTTTTCTTCACCTGGCCCCAGGCTGGGATCGCCTGGGAGCCTCAAAAAACGTCTCGGTCAGTGGCGAGGAGCCCTGCCGCTGACGTTCCAAGTCGCCGGACCGGCCTTTTTCACAGCCCTCGCAGCGGCCAGCTTTTTTTCCAAACAGAGCGGCTTCACGCCGCCCGTTTGAATTGCGCCCGCCATTTTGGAGGCTGATCGGCCATTGGCGGGCGCCGATCCAAAGGAGGAGGCGGAAGCGGCTTAATTGGTCGCACACCCTCTTCCGGAAGCTGGAGTTCCGATCGGCAAAGCGGCAAGGCGCGCCATTTAAAACGCCTGCGGAGGCGAAATTTAAAGGAGAAGAATTTTTTCCTTTTTTTTTTTCTTCAACAACCTTTTGTTTGGCCGGCTCCAGGCAAGAAGCGGGGGAAAGATTTACTGTCCGGCTCGGATCCGGCAGACTCTCCTCTGCTCAGGTGCAACCCTGCTCCTTCGGAGGCAGCCTTTTAGTCTTGCTTGCAAGCTGATCTGCTGTCCCACATTGCTTCCTCAAGCCTGCTGATCCGGATCACCTGGCTGAAGCCCCTTCTGTCCATCGGTCAACGAGTGGTGAGTTACTGGGGCCCCAATGTCGGAAACAGCTCCCCAAGAAGCTGAACAGCCAGGGCCATCCACCAGCAGGGGGCTTGTGAGACAGGCCAGCAGGGCAGCAGCTGAAGCCCTGAGCAAGGCAGGGGGAAAGAGGCAGGACAAAGCCCAGGATAGGGCTGCATCCAGGCGGCAAAAAGCCCTTGAGAGGAAATTTGAGAAGGCCCAACGAAGGCCCAACGAAATTCCCATAGAAGACCCAGAGGGGATGGCTCAAGTGGATCCCAGTATCACAATGCCACCTATCCCCCAGATGGACAGAGAAGAGGAGGAAGAGGAATTCTCCTCTGATGAGTCCCCAGAGCCCTCCTTGCTGGGAGATGAGGACCTATTTCAGGAAGACAGCTTATCCTCTTCCAGAATGATTGCCCCCCCACCTGCCCCAGAGAGGCCTCACAAGAGGCCCAGAGCTGCTGAGAGCCAGGGGACTATGATACCTACAGAATTGCAGGCCATCATTAACAAGGCCATCGCCCAGGGCATTGCTGATGGCATTAAGCAAAAGACCAAGCGCCCCAGGGGGCGCAGTCACTCCAGAGCATCTGGAAGCCAAGCAATCCCAAGATCCCCCTCCCCTCATTCCTCGCTGGATAGCGGGGATTCCACGGTGGAGGATGACTTGCTCCCAGAACAAGAATTCTCGGGGGATGAACAGGCGGTCCCAGAGAAGCCCGCCTTCAAGGGTTTGTTCCATTGTTCCTCCTTTAAGACCATCCTAACTAAGGCCAAGGTCTCCACCCGCATGACGGTTACCACCCCCGCACCTACCGCTGAGGTGGCGTCCGAGGATGATGAGGGACTATTTGAGGAACCGGAAGAGACCCAGGAGGTAGTCCCTGTGCCAAAGATGTTCCTAAACCTAGTTCAGAAACAGTGGGCACAGCCAGGCACAGCGGCCTCACATAGCAGCATAGACAAGCAGCTATACACGGTAGATGCTCCCCTGGAGGACTTACTCAAGCTACCCCCGGTAGATGCCCCAGTTCAGGCACTCACCTCTACGTCAGTGTTACCTCCTGACCTCCTGGAAGGTCTCAAGGCGGAGGACAAGAGGTCGGAGAAGGCCTGTCACAAGACCCACATGGCGGCTGCCTGGGCGATTAAGACGGCCACCTCAGCCTCCTTCATGTCCAGAGCCACTCTTAAGTGGCTTCGGAAGCTGTTAGCTAAGGTTCCAGCAGGGGATGCTAGAGCTAGGCAGGAACTGAGGAAGATAATGGCCGGTGTCTCTTACATCGCCGACGCTACCCTGAGCTCGGCCAAGTTCGCATCTAGAGCCCTGGCCTCCAATGTGACCTCCAGGAGGCTGCTTTGGCTCCGCCACTGGAATGCGGACATGCGTTCAAAGTGGAAGATCGCTTCCGCCCCCTACAAAGGGGGGAAACTCTTTGGTGAAGTCCTTGACCCAGTGTTGGTGGAAAACAGGGACAAGAAGAAGGTCATGCCCTCGGTCTATAAGAAGTCGGAACGCAAGAGGTCTGGTTCCTTTCGGAAGCAGTCCTTTCGAAACACAGAACCTTCCACCAGTGCAGGACATTTCCATCGGTCCTTTAATCAAGGACCAGATAGGGGGCAGGACCGCCAATCCTTTAGGGACAGGGGCAGGCAACAATCTTTCTCCAGCGCCCCTTCAGAGGAGGATCCGGTTCCCGTCCTTTCTGAAAATTCAAGTGACTCTCCGAGGGCCGCTCCCATAGGGGGCCGCCTGCAGCTGTTTCAGGCGGCCTGGGAGCAGACCACGTCGGATCAGTGGGTCCTACAGACCATCCGGTTAGGGCTCACATTGGAATTCCTCTCCCTACCCCCCAGAAGGTTCATTCGCTGCCCCACCCCGTCCTCTCCTCTCAAGAGGTTGCTGATGGAACAGGAGGTGGCGCACCTGAAAGAGATAAATGCCATAGAGCCGGTTCCGGCAGACCAGGCAGGGTCAGGTTTTTATTCAATACTCTTCCTGGTCCCCAAGAACTCGGGGGGATGGAGGGGAATATTAGACCTAAAGCAGTTGAACAGGCACCTGGCATACAGGCGATTCAAAATGCAGTCACTCCAATCCATCCTGAGCTGCATTCGCCCAGGGGATCTCCTGACCTCAATAGACCTTCAGGAAGTCTACCTACACATCCCGGTTCGGAAGGCGCACCGCAGATTCCTCAGGTTTTACTATGCGGGCCGTCACTACCAGTACAGGGCTCTCCCCTTCGGTCTGTCATCCGCTCCGAGGACATTCACAAAGGTCCTTGCTGCGGTTCTGGCGTCTCTCAGGTCGCGACCAGTCAGATTACAGGCGTACCTAGACGACATCGTGATCCAGTCGTCCAGCCACAGGCAGGCGCTCAGGGACCTCCGGCTGACCATGAGGACCCTCGAACACCACGGGTTCTCCATCAACCTGAAGAAGAGCCACCTGACGCCTACCACCTGTCTGACACATCTGGGAGCGGTCATAGACACCATCTCCTGTCGAGTC
Organism: Rhabdophis nuchalis; assembly: GCA_039707465.1. Lineage (NCBI taxonomy): Eukaryota > Metazoa > Chordata > Lepidosauria > Squamata > Natricidae > Rhabdophis > Rhabdophis nuchalis. The sequence goes on along the minus strand of CM077643.1, from coordinate 57,115,717 downwards.
TACCTGTCGCCAGAAAGGGTGAGCAGCCTGATTCCTCTGGTGCTGAGGGTAGGATCATCAAGGACCGCCCCCATTGTGCTCCTGTCGCAACTCCTAGGCAAGATGATCTCTTGCCTCTCCATTGTCCCATGGGCGTGCCTCCACTCGAGGCATCTTCAATGGTGCCTCCTGCCACACCAGCGGGCCAAGGAGAGCGACTCCCCCAGGCATGTCCCGGTTCCAGACAAGGTCAGATCGTCTCTGGGGTGGTGGACAGCGACGTCCCTTGCCAAGGGTTGTCTGTTTCGAGAACCAGACAGGGTCATCATCACCACAGATGCCAGCCTCTACGGCTGGGGAGCTCACCTAGATTACCAAGTGGCGCAAGGAAAATGGTCACCCGAGGAACTCAAACACAGCATCAACTGGCTGGAGTTGAGAGCGGCGCGCCTAGCACTCATTCACTTCCGCTCGTCGATCAAGAGCCACCACGTGCTTCTACTCACAGACAATGTGTCCACCAAGGCCCACATCAACCGCCAAGGGGGCACCCGGTCCAAGTCGTTGATGGAGGAGGCCGAACAACTGGGCCTGTGGGCAGAGAGACACCTCGCCTCCATCAGAGCGGAGCACATCTCGGGCGAGAGCAACATCCAGGCGGACTGGCTGAGCAGGGCCACCAGCGACAACTCAGAGTGGCAGCTGCACCCGAAACTATTCGACAGCATCACGCAGAGATTCGGCCAGCCTGCAGTCGACCTGTTCGCGTCGGCAATGAACGCGCAAATACCGAGGTTTTTCACCAGGTACCGGTGCCAGAGAGCGGAGGGAGTCAACGCCCTCAGGTATCACTGGCCTCTGGGTCTGATGTATGCCTTCCCTCCACTTCCGCTCCTGCCAGGCCTGATCCGGAAGATCCTCAAGGAACAGGCAGAAGTCATAGTGATCGCCCCCTACTGGCCCAGGAGAGCCTGGTTCGCGGACCTAGTGAGCCTCTCGGTGGTCAAGCCATGGAGGATTCCACAGGGGGAGGTGTCGCTTGTGCAGGGCTCCATCGAACATCCGGAGCCACACTGGATGCAACTGACCGTCTGGCATGTGAAAGGCAGCTGCTAGAAAGAGCACAGTTTTCTGAAGGGGTCATTCGGACCATTCAGGCTTCGCGTCGCGGCTCGACTACCAGGATATACGACGCCACCTGGCAGACCTTCGTAGACTGGTGCAGATCCCGGGGGGTTGAACCCATTTCAGCCTCCATCCCAGACGTGCTGGATTTTCTTCAGCGAGGCCTGGAACAGGGGCTGGCCGCCAACATTCTCCGACGCCAGACGGCCGCACTCTCAACCGTGTTGGCCTTCGACTCCTACTCATCCCTGGCGCGACATCCAAGGGTCAGGGGCTTCTTGAGAGGGGCTACCAACATTCGACCACCTGTAGTTCACAGGTACCCCACGTGGGACCTACACGTGGTGCTAAGGGCACTGATTGACCCACCGTTCGAGCCCCTACGCACCTGCGACCTACAGCGCCTTACCGTGAAGACAGCCTTTTTAGTGGCCATCACCTCGGCACGTAGAATCTCGGAACTAGCAGCCTTGTCCGTCAGAGACGACCTCTGCATCATCCACGAGGACAGGGTGACCTTACGGCTCGACCCCACCTTCATCCCAAAGGTCAACTCAACCTTTCACCGGGCCCAGGAGGTCGTCCTACCGAACTTTTGTCCAAGGCCGGTACACCCCAGGGAACGGCGATGGCACAAGCTCGACGCTCGGCGTACGCTCAAGTATTATGTAACACGCACCGCATCATATCGGCGGTCTGAGGCCCTATTTGTCACCTTCCAACCTCGCAACATGGGTCAGAAGGCCTCAGCGGCCACCATCGGCAGATGGTTACGTAGCTGCATCGCCTCGGCTTATGAGCTACAACGCCAGAGGGTGCCTCGCCACATCACAGCTCACTCGACCAGAAGCACGGCAACCTCGGCGGCCTGGGCAACCCAGGCATCGCTTGATGAGATTTGCAGGGCGGCCACCTGGGCCTCCCCGTCCCAGTTTGTACGTAACTACAAGTTAGACAAGTTTGCATCTTCGGAGGCGGCTTTTGGTCGCAGAGTTCTGCAACAAGTTCATTTGTCAACGGAATCTACTAGAGACAGTTTTTCCCGCCCTGGGAATGTTTAGCTTGGGCATATTCCCATTGTTGGACTCTCCAAGCAGCTCACAGGAGAAGTGTCGTTGAACGATCTTCTCTGTGAGCTGCGAGGAGAGGCCAACCCCGCCCTAGCCGGTAGATTCCTCAGTTGTGTTTTTTGACTGTTAGTGTTCACTGTTTTTATAGTTGTCAGACGTACTTGCAGCTGGAGCCTGCGGCAATATGAGAACCAACCAGACGACTACTAGTCCACGTCCTAAATTGAAATTCTGGCAAGCACACAGGAAGAGGCGTGGCTTCAAAAGAAAATCAATCCAGTCCAGAAGGGCAGAAAGGCAGGATTAACCCATTGTTGGCCTCTCCTCGCAGCTCACAGAGAAGATCGTTCAGGTAAGCCAACGACACATTCCCCCCAGGTCAGTACATAATGAAGTGCCATAGGGCTTGATCTTTCTTCCCCAACACATACACTGACTGAACTGCCCACCTACTATAGGAAAGAGAAGAATTACTATGAGTACCCCAAACTTCCAATTCTTGCAAAAATTACAAAAAGCTTCCGTTATTAATCACTGAAAGGTTGAACAAGACAAGTAGAGTGTCAGTTCTGCTTCACCGATAACCAAGAAAGAAACCTCTCGACTCCATTTTCAGTGGAATTAAAAGTACTTTTACTGGTTAAGGAATGATTAGCATAGATGCTAAGCAAAGTCTGAAGCATTTAGGTGCGAAAGCATACATATCAATATATGTCCAACCCCCTTCCCCCGAATAACCCCCTTCCATGGTCCAAAGCCCCTAGGTGTCACGTGGCTTAATCTTCAAAAGGCATCATCAGGTTGGCATGTAAGACCGTTGACCTTGACCATAAGATGACCCAAGCACTGGTACGCGCAATAGATGGTAATAGTAGATGGCACCAGAGTATTTCCTTCTGCAACTCACTCTCCTGCACCGTACAGTCCCAAATCCCATGCAAAGCTCCCCCCCCAATTTCATATGGCAGCCAGAGCGAACTGGAAAGCGACGGCTGACATAGAGTTGCATTCTCCCTAGTCAAGGTCTCCCATGGGTCCCCGGTGAGATGCACAGCAAGTAGTTGAAGCATTATATTCCTGCTGTTATTCTACCTTCAATATCTTCATCTTAAGGCTTCTTTTGTTGTTTTTGTAAGATTCATTAAAAGTCTTGTAAATTTTGTAAAATTCATAACTATGCATAGTGTTTACTTTTTTCTCAAATCCAGCTAATCCGACAAGAGAAAGAGATTATTTGTAAGAAAAACCCTACTATTGATTGTAGCTTGAATTTACATTAAAGAATGAATTTATATACAGATATTTTTGATAAATTGTTCCTGAGGTCATGTTTTTTGAAATAGCAAGTGTGTTCAGTTGGAGAAGTGTTAAGTTTTTATACTGGCTGGTCAGCAAAATATATCAAAGAGAAAAACAAATCAGTTGTAATAGCTTTACAGATTTTGGTACCAAACAAAAGAATGAAGACCTTTATGCATTCATGTAGCACAATTACATGCTACATTGTGTTAGTTGCTATCTGAACAATATAAGACAGAATCTAAAAGTTGATGTAATGTATAATAGACAGTGGCAGTATCCAGATTGAAGGAATGTTCTTTAGATTATGACCACAGTTTTCAACTCCATTTGTCTAAAATTATACACATTTTGGCAACATAAAGTTGTGTTAAGAAACATTCACTATGGCTTAAATAAATATGCAGATAATTTTTTTAAAAAGGGGATGGTTTTATTGTAAAGATGTTTGAATTATAATGCTTTAAAATATAGATAGGTTATGAAAATATATTACGGGTAGCACGGTGGCTCAGTGGTTAAGATGCTGGAATTGTTGGCTGCATAGGTTCGAGACCTGAGTGTCATGCAAAGGATGAGCTTGGATCCTTGCCCCAGCTTCTGCCAACCTAGCAGTCCGAAAGCATGCAAATACAAGTAAATAAATAGGTACCACTTCAGTGGGAAAGTAATAGCACTCCATGACATCATGCTGGCCACATGACCACAGAAATATCTTCGGACAGCATTGGCTCAATTGCCTTGAAAGAGAGAAGAGCACCTCCCCCATAGTTGTCAACAAAAGCGGAGTAAAATCCATAGGGACCACCTTATGAAAACATATTCATTTGCCTGAAATATATTCCAATGTATTAATTTGGACCATTTATAGACCATTTAGACCATATAAAGAAATGTATACTGTATTTTTCGGAGTATAAGACACACCGGAGTATAAGACACACCAAGGTTTTGAAGAGGCAAATTACAAAAAAAAGTAGGTAGGTAGGTAGATAGAGGGAAAGAAAGGGAGAGAAAGAAAGCGAAATACAGTAGGTAGGTAGATAAAGGGATAGAGAGAGAGAGAAATAGAGAGAAATACAGTAGGTAGGTAGGGAGAGAGTGAGTAGGTAGGTAGGTAAAGGGATATATATAGAGAGAAATAGAGAGGGAGAGGGAAATACAGTAGGTAGGTAGGGAGAAAGAGTGTCTGTGTAGGCAGGTAGGTAAAGGGAGAGAGAGAGAAATACAGTAGGTATGTAGGGGGAGAGGGAGAATGTGTGTGTAGGTAGGTAGAAGGATAGAGAGAGAAATAGAAAGAGAGCAACAGTAGGTAGGTAGGGAGAGAGCGAGAGCGTCTGTGTAGGTAGGTAGAAGGGTGAGAGAAATAGAGAGAGAGAGAGATAGAAATACAGTAGGTAGGTAGGGAAAGAGAGAGTGTGGGTGTAGGTAGGTAGGTAGGTAGAAGGATAGAGAGAGAAATAGAGAGAGAGAAATACAGTAGGTACAGAGGGAGAGAGAAAGTGTGTGTGTAGGTAGGTAGAAGGATAGAGAGAGAGAAATAGAAAGAGAAATACAGTAGTTAGGGGGAGAGAGAGAGTAGGTAGGTAGGTTGATGTTTCCAGGTGTATTTATCCATGTCCTGCTGAAGGAAATCGCTGACAAACCGTAAGACTTTGTTTCTGCTAGCACAGAAACAGTTAAAGAGCCTTCCGAAAGGTTGGGGGGAGAAGTCTTTGCACTCAAACCTCTCCAAAACAGCCCATTTCTCCGTGAAAACGGGGCCATTTTTTTTTCAAATAAAAAGCATAACTAGCCTTGGGGGGAGGGGGGGCTTACAGAGTGCTCCTGGGGGAGGGGGGGGAATCAAAAATGAGCAAAACCCCCACCATTTATCGCGAAAACGGGCCATTTTTGTGTCAAATAAATTGCATGCATAGCCCTATGGAGGCTTATAGAGTGCGGCTGGGGGAGGGGGAAACGGCCTGTTTGAGGCTAATTTCTGCCATCCCCAGCCCCCAGGAGCTCTCTGGAAGCCTCCATAAGGCTAGGCACAGCCAGTTTGGTGAAGGGGGCGGGATTCCAGGAGACAAAAAAATGCTGTATTCGATGTATAAGGCGCACCCAGATTTTCAGCCTCTTTTTGGAGGAAAAAAGGTGCGTCTTATACTCCGAAAAATACGGTAGTTTATTACTGTTAGCTCTCTTCTTTTGCTCCATTTTTGCTTATTAGCAGAATAACAGAGTTGGAAGGGACCTTGGAGGTCTTCTAGTCCAACCCCTGCTTAGGCAGGAAACCCTACACCACTTAAGACAAATGGTTGTCCAATCTTTTAAAAACTTCCAGTTTTTGATGAAAAACAATTTATATTCTAAGAGCAAACCCCGTAATGTCCGGGAAAAATAATTCTTTCCAGTTCTAAAATTACAGATATTTCTCTTCTGAACAAGCAAATTAAATACATTTCTACCCACATGATTGCACTGTTTACCTTTTGACAACTACCTGGGTTAATAGAAAAATTGTAGTAGAACTATCAAACTTTACAAATGCAAAGAAGATTCAATTTACAAAGAAATGGATTCTTCTTCTGGAGATAATAATGCAGCTCAGTAGAGGAGCAGCTCAGTGTTCTCAGTAGAGAAGTTATAATGATTGTGGAGAAAAGAGTTCCTGTGGCATAATTTTTACCAGTATGGATTTGATTCAAATATATTTAATTAAACCGTGAATTATTCACTATTCAGCAATAATCTATAATCAGATTTTCTAGTAAAAATACAGTTTAGTTTGATGTTAACTAAATACATGTTCTTTAGCTCTTAGAGACCGAGATTTCCTTTTGAGATGATACATCAGATTTTTTTTTCAGTTTAATTCTAATCTCAAATGGAAATAAAGGCTTTAATATAAAGCAAGCTGATATTTTGATAGCTCCTTGATGAGGGCATTGTTTTCTGCTTGCTTGTTTGCCTGGAGTTAATCTCTGTTTATCTGGGTGCTGATTACTGGAGAGGATGTGTTTTGGTCTATTTATTTCTTCCTTAGCTTTTTTATTGCCTCTTTTGAAGGAGAAAACCATACTTTCACCCATTACCTACCGTATTTTTTGGAGTATAAGACGCACCTTTTTCCCTCAAAAAAGAGACTGAAAATCCGGGTGCGTCTTATACACTGAATACAGCATTTTTTTGCCTCCTGAAACCCCATCCCCCCCCTTCACCAAAATGGCCATGCATAGCTTCTAGGAAGCTTTCAGAGTGCTACACTGGGGGCTGGGGAGGGCAGATATGAACAAAAAATGGCCCGTTTTTTTGCTCAATTTTAACACCCCCCCAACCCTCAGGAGCACTCTATAAGCTTCCTAAAGGCTATCTATGCCCTTTTTTGACCAAAAAAACGGCCCTGTTTTCGTGAAAAATGGACTGTTTTTGGCTTGTTTTTGCCTTCCCCCTCCAGGAGCACCCTACAAGCCGCCTAAAGGGTATTCATGATCTTTTTTTGAAAACAAAAACAAAAACAACCAGGCTCATTTTTGTGAAAAACGGGCCGTTTTGGGTTATGATAAGGAGCGGGAGGCGTCACCAACGGGTTGTCACAGCCAATTGGTCCAGACTGAGAGGCAAAATCTTTAAAAGGGGGCTCCTGCTCCTCCTTCTCCCATTCCCTCTCAGTCTGGTCCAAGTGGCTGAGAGGCTTCCTGCTCCTTAGATCGAGAAAAGAAGAGGAAAGAAAGAAGAGAACAAGAAGAGGATTACAAAAAAAGGAAAAAAGCCAGCCGCAAACAGCCAAGGAGACTGCGGGCTCGCAGCCTCCTTCGTGGAGAGCCTACCAGCTGGCGGTGGCGGCCATCCACGGCGCGAATCCTCTGGCGGCAAGGTAGGGAGACAATTTTTTGAAAAGGAAGAGTGGGGGGGGGCGATTGGATGCCTGAAGCTTCCGGGGAGCCCTGGAAATCGGAACGGCGGGCCGCCGGCATGCCTCCAATCGCCGCGGCGCTAGGGAAGCCGAAGAACGGCTGGCGCTGCTCCCCCCCCACCGCAACACCGGCCTCCGCTAGCGAAAGCGACCGCTGCGCGGGAGAGAGAGAGCCGGCTGCAGGCGAGATTTACCTGTTTTTTCTGAAAATCCTGGGCTCCGGCGGGCGGCCATGAGTGAGCCGGGCCGGCTACACGTGGGGGCCGCCATCTTGGATGCCACGTGGGGGCCCCCATCTTGGATGCGTGTGTGGAGTTGCCTGGCAACCAGGCAAACATTGGAGGCCGCGCAGGCGCGTTGTGTGCGCCGGCCTAAAAAACAAACAAACAAACAAACAAACAAACAAACAAACAAAATTAAGTTTAAAAAAGTAAAAATTAAATTAAATCAAATTAAATTATATTTAAAAAAAATGCATGTAGGGTATAAATGTACTAATGAGGATAATGTCAGGTCTGACCTAGGATTAGTGGCAATGGCCTCTGGTGGAGACGAGACCCCGGCAGCTCCAACCTTGGAGCCTAGCCTGGCTGGAGCAGACCCGGTGCCTTCATCCTGCGGGCCTACTACGACACAGCGGACATCCAGGGCCACGCTGCGTGATGAACAGTGGCGCCAACGGGCGCTGGAGAAACAGGTGGCGAAGGCGGAGCAACTCCTACAGGCACGTGAGTCTGGAGCACTGGGGGCCTTCTCAGGGAGAGAGAGCCCACCCCGGGCCAGTGGCTCATCAGCTCGGGGGGGAGGCTATTCCAGGATGGATGTGTCCCCATCTCCCTCTGTCTCTCCAACCGCCATCCGGGGTGTGATGGGGGACCCTCTGGAAGGGACCTCCAGGGATTATTTGGTCCCACACCCGACCATTGCCCCCCAGTCTGAACTGGGGGAGGAGGAAGAGGAGTCAGAGGACGACTACGAGGACTGGCAGGACATACCGTCTAGCCTGCAGAAGCTGATTTCTTCAGCAATATCCCGAGGCATCACCTCGGGTATGGAGAACTTAGCACGGAGCAACAAGGCGGGAACCATAGTTTCCTCCCAGAACCGCCCAGCAGCCACAGCCAGGACTCAGCCCTCTACACGGGAACACCCCCAGCTAGAAGAGGGCGAGTGCCCGGTGTCACCTTCTGCGGCCAGCGAAGCCTCGGAGACAGGTGAGGAACCTGCCAGAGGGCTGGTCATGTCGGAAGATGAGAACGCAGGGCAAGAGGAGGACCAGACCTTCGCGGGTCTGTTCCAGCCCACCGCTTTTAAGCAACTCCTGGGTAAGGCGAAGTCAACCACAAGGTTGGGGGGCTCGACCGGCGGCGGGGCGGAGAGACTTAAGACAGAAGATATTTGTCAGAAAGGCCTTAAGCAAGGAGGAGATCCCGGCACCACCCATGTTCCTAGAGGTGGTCAAGGGCCAATGGGGCCAACCGGGTACCTTCCCTAGCCCAGGGGTGAATGACAGGAGGTTGTATAATATGGAGCAGTCATTTTCCCAAGCATTACAGGTTCCTGAGGTCGACACACAGGTGGCGGCATTGTCTTCATCCGCAGCGGTAGTGGTCGGAGATGCAGCAGACAAGCTGAAGCCCGAGGATAAGAAGGCGGAACATATCCTCAGGAAAGGGTTTCAGGCCTCGGCGTGGTCCATCAAGGCGGCGGCTGCAGCATCATTCTTCAACAGGACGTCCCTACTCTGGCTGCAACAATTCCAGGATCTCATCCCGCCGGACGACACGCGAGCGCTGAACGACATCAGCAAGGTCATCGCGGCCGCACAATTCTCGGCGGATGCGACATTGGACGCAATCAAATTTGCCTCTAGTGCCTTGTCAGCTTCTGTGGCTTCCAGGAGACTACTCTGGCTGAAGAACTGGCAGGTGGACAACAAGTCCAAGTTTCACGTGGCGTCGAGACCGTACGCCGGAGGTAAGCTGTTTGGGGAGCCCCTGGATCCGATCCTGGTCGAAAACAAGGAGAAGAGAAAGGTGATGCCATCTTCATCCAGACGCCAGGACAACCGACCGGGGCCATATCGCAGATGCCATTCCTTTCGGCCCCCTGACTCGGACTTCAACCAGTCGAGGTACTTCGGTTCCAGGGGGGATAGACTCCAGTCCCGTCAATCTTTCCAGGATAGGAAGAAGGGCCAATACCAGTCCAAGCGGCCCTTTCGTGGGGGAGGCGGCCGCCCATTTCGGAGGGGCAGACCTAACTAATTCGGATCTCCCCATAGGCGGCCGCCTGCAATCCTTTGCCCACCAGTGGAGTGACATTACATCAGACGAGTGGGTATTGGCCACGGTCCGCCAGGGCCTGCGTCTGGAATTTCGCTCCGTTCCACCCGACTATTTTAGATCCTTCCCCGCTTCCCGGAACCCAGATAAGTTAAAATTAGTACGCTCGGCCATCCAGCACTTGGTGGACATCAGTGCTATTGAGCCCGTTCCGGCGGGGGAGGAAGGCAGGGGGTTTTCTTCGAACTTATTCATAGTTCCCAAATCCTCCGGTGGGTGGCGGCCGATTCTTGACCTTAAAAAGCTGAACAATTATATAGTATATAGACGTTTTAAGATGGCGTCTCTGAGGTCGATCCTGCAGGGCATCAGAAAAGGGGACTTCATGGCCTCCATTGATCTTACAGAGGCCTACCTACACATTCCAATTCACATAGATCACCGGAAATACCTCCGGTTTTCCTTCCAAGGGAGCCACTTTCAGTATAAGGCTCTGCCCTTTGGGTTAGCGTCGGCACCCCACACCTTTACAAAGGTATTGGCGGCGGTGGCGGCTTTTCTACGCTCCCAACCGGTTAGGCTACAGCTATACCTGGATGATGTTTTGCTTCAGGCACACTCCCATAGTCAGGCCATCACAGATCTCCGGGTGACAATTGGGACACTACAACGTTTGGGGTTTTCAGTGAATTTCCCCAAGAGTCAACTCGCCCCAACTACCAGAATTCTACACCTAGGGGCGGTCATCGACTCTATGGAGGGGGTGGTGTACCTGTCACCGGACCGCAAGTCTAAACTGCGGCAGTCGATCCTCTCCATCCGGGCCAAATGCGAGGTTCCCATAGTGGAGCTATCCCGATTACTGGAGTTCATGATATTGTGTGTGGGGATAGTCCCTTGGGCCCGCCTTCACTCCCGGTGCTTGCAGTGGGCCTTGATCCCGTATCAGAGACAGATGCTGAGTAACTCCCCCTTGGCGGTTCCGATACCGCTACAGGCTCGTCTCTCCCTGCGCTGGTGGATGTCGGAGGCCCTTAACAAAGGATCGCATATTTGGGAGCCAGCGAGGGTCACGGTCACCACAGATGCTAGCCTCTATGGTTGGGGTGCGCTGATGGGGCCGAAGATGGCACAGGGACGTTGGTCAGCAGCTGACTTGCGCCACAACATAAATTATCTGGAGCTAAAGGCAGCTCGGCTGGCCCTGCGGCAGTTCCAGAGGGACCTGGTAAATGCCCATGTGTTAATTCTCACAGACAATATAGCAACGAAGGCCCATGTCAACAAGCAGGGCGGAACTCACTCGAGAGTTCTGTGGATAGAGGCACGCAGACTGATGACATGGGCGGAGAGACAGGTGCAGTCGGTGGTAGCAGACCACATTTCCGGGACAATGAACCACCAGGCAGACTGGCTCAGCTGGAGCACGGTGGATCACGGAGAGTGGCAGCTGGACCCGGATCTCTTCAGGCAAATATTCTCCAGGTTCGGGACTCCAGTGATAGACCTGTTCGCGACACCGGAGAATGCCCAGCTGAACCGCTTCATCACCAGATACCAGACGCGGGGAGCCGAGGACACGGATGCCCTTCGCTGCCGGTGGCCGACCGGGCTCCTCTATGCCTTTCCTCCCCTTCCCCTCCTCCAGGGCACGGTCAGGAAGCTAGTGGCAGAGGGAGCCGAGATAATCCTGATAGCCCCGGACTAGCCAAGGAGACCGTGGTACGCGGACCTGATCCAGCTGTCCATGTCGGCTCCTTGGAGGATTCCAAGCGAGATAGTTCGGCTGTACCAGGGAGTTCTCCGACACCCAGAGCCGGAGTGGTTGAAGCTAACCGTCTGGCACTTGAACGGGTCATACTAGGTAGAGATATGGTGTCAGAGAGGGTCATGGCCACTCTAGAGGCAGCTCGAAGGCCTTCCACGACCAGGATATATAACGCTACCTGGTCGGCATTTTGTAGATGGTGTGACGAGAACTCCAGCGTGGCACGGGAAGCGTCAGTGCCACAGGTAATGGAATTCTTACAGGCAAGACTAGAAAAGGGCTTAGCCTACAATACCTTACGCAGACAGACTGCGGCCTTAGCGACAGTTCTCCCGGGGGAGGGACACTCTCCTCTTACACATCACTCCTTAATTAGGCGCTTCCTCAAAGGAGCCGCCAATTTAACGCCGCCGGTGGTGCACAGGTTTCCTACATGGGACCTGTCCCTGGTGCTGCAGGCCCTAACGGAGGCTCCGTTTGAGCCGATTAGGTCGGTGCCCCTGGAGATGTTAACGTTGAAGGTCACCTTTCTGATAGCCATCATGTCAGCGAGGCGGATCTCAGAGCTGAGCGCCCTGTCTTGCAGGAGCGACCTCTGCATATTTCACACAGACAGGGTCATACTGCGCCTGGACCCGACCTTCATACCAAAGGTCAACTCCCTCTTCCACAGAGCGCAGGAGATTGTGCTCCCAGAATTTTGCCCGTCCCCCTCCCATGATAGGGAACGTAAGTGGCATAGGTTAGACGTCAGGAGAGCCCTACGGATATACTTAAGGCGTACGGCACCTTTACGTAGGTCAGAGGCGCTCCTAGTTTCATTCCAACCTTCCTCTCTGGGGTGTAGAGTGACCCCCAGTACCGTGGGCAGGTGGCTGAGGAAGGCCATTGCCCTAGCCTATGAATCCAAGGGTAGGGCACCACCGCAAGGGATCACGGCGCACTCTACCCGGAGTACAGCCACCATGGCGGCCTGGGCGACCAGAGCCCCATTCGAAGATATTTGCAGAGCGGCATCGTGGTCAAACCCCACGTCCTTTATCAGGCATTATAAACTAGATGCCTACGCCTCGGCTGAGGCGGCCTTTGGCCGGAGAGTTTTGCAGCAGGTAGTTCAGTGCCCGCCGCAACAGTTGCATGAGTTCTCCCTTCCCTAGGATGTTAGCTTGGGTACGTCCCGTTGGTGATGCCTCCCGCTCCTTATCATCGAGAACGATCATTGGTACCTACCTGAACGTCGTTTCTGATGATAGGAACGGGAGGCGTCACTTTCCACCCTAGACAGTTAGCGGCGGGGTGGAGTTGGTTCCTTGTTGTGAGTTTGTGTTTTCAGTGTTACTTGTTATGGCGACATCGAGGGAATGGGAGAAGGAGGAGCAGGAGCCCCCTTTTAAAGATTTTGCCTCTCAGTCTGGACCAATTGGCTATGACAACCCGTTGGTGACGCCTCCCGCTCCTATCATCAGAAATGACGTTCAGGTAGGTACCAACGATTGTTTTGGAAAGTTTGCAGAGTGCAAACATGTTTTTTAAAAAATTTGCCTGTTTAAAACCTTGGTTCGTCTTATACTCCGGAGTGTCTTATACTCTGAAAAATACTGTAGTTGAGTAATGGGATATCTGCAAACAAACCACCAAGCACAGAGATCATTGAGACTTCATGGTCAACATGAACAAGCCATTATCCACTTTTATTATTAATCTGGCTAGTGTGTGTGTGTATGCGCACGCAAAATTTAAATCAAGGCAGAAGAGGAAGTTTTATATATTAGGAGGATGGCAAATTCAGCTTTCATCTTATGTTTTATGCAGGTGCCCAAAAAATAAATAGGATTCCCAGGATTTTCTCACTCTGTTAGAAAAAAACTACTGCTGCTAAAATGTTTATCGTTTGTTGTTTGTTTATTGAATTTATATACCGCCCTTCTCCCTTGCGGGACTCAGGGCGGTGAACAGGCATAATAAAAACAACAAAGACATGAATATATAAAATACATTAAAATGTCAATTAAAATGTCAATTAAATTAGGGGCCTGTTCTAAAACCAAATAAAATTACTAAATAAAAATCGATTAAAATCGATTAAAAACTACACCAGGCACTAATGCAGGGAATAAATGCATTTTCAAGGCCCGGCGGAAGAGGCGTAGGTCAGTGATCATACGTAGGTCGGGGGGTAGGTCGTTCCAGAGGGCAGGAGCTGCCACAGAGAAGGCTCTCCCCCTGGGGGTCGCCAGCCGACATTGTTTGGCCGACGGTACCCTGAGGAGGCCCTCTCTGTGGGAGTGAACTGGTCAGTGGGCGGTATTTGGTAGCAGGATGCGGTCTTGCAAGTAGCCAGGTCCCGTGCCATGGAGCGCTTTAAAGGTGGTTACCAGCACCTTGAAGCGCACCCGGAAAGCCACAGGCAGCCAGTGCAGCTTGCGCAGGAGAGGTGTCATGTGGCGAGCATCTTGAGGCTCCCAAAATTCCCCGCGCGGCCGCATTCTGCACTAACTGGAGCCTCTGGGTGCACCTCAAGGGCAGCCCCATGTAGAGAGCATTGCAATAGTCCAGGCGGGAGATGACGAGGGCTTGAGTGACTGTGCGTAGAGCGTCACGATCCAGAAAGGGCCGCAACTGGCAAATCAAGCGAGCCTGATAAAAAGCCCCCCTGGCCATGGCCGTCATACGATCATCTAATGACAGCCGAGAATCCAGGAGGAAACCCAAGTTGCGAGCACTCTCTGTGGGGGCCAATGATTCACCCCCAATAGTCAGAGATGGTACCAGCTGGCTGTATCGTGACGCTGGAAGCCACAGCCACTCAGTCTTGGACGGGTTAAGTCGAAGCCTGTTTCTCCCCATCCAGACTCGCACGGCCTCCAGACACCGGGACATCACTTCGATGGCATCGTTGGGGTGGTCTGGGGTAGCAATGTACAGCTGGGTGTCATCTGCGTACTGATGGAATTCTACCCCAAAACCACAGATGATCTTACCCAGGGGCTTCATATAAATGTTAAACAGGAGGGGTGAGAGAATCTTCCTGATATTCTTCATCCAATAACATTCCCTTGCAATATCAGATGTGTTGGCTAGACCAGGGGTTCCCAGCCCCTGGTCCGTGGACTGGAAGCAGTCCACACAGCATGCCAAAAGCCAGTCCGTACAAACAAGGAAAACCCGATCTGCAGGAAGCAAGCAGCACACGAAACCACGCCCCCTTTGGTCCATGGAAAAACCTCTCTCCACAGAACTAGTCCCTGGTGCCCAAAAGGTTGGGGGCCACTGGGCTAGATTCTATCCTGGTCAAACCTGATTAAAGTATATTGTCATAGTCTGTGTTTTCAACCAAAACAGAAAGAGTTTATTGCATAAATAAAGCCAAGCATTTTTAATTAGGTTTTTTTTTTTGGCTGGTGTTTATTGTGAAGTTCTTTATACCTATTTCAAGAAGAAATTTCTTTTTGTTTCATTTGGTATATGTGCATAGAGCTATGGGTTATATACAGTACCAGTCCTTACTCACATATAGTCATTTATAATGTATCAGGAAAACTGCTATAAAAAACTTTTGAAATGGTAGATGCTGATGATATGGAAGATGGTACAAATAGAAAGCATCAAGATTTTGTATTTTGAGGATTGATTCACATACCATATTTTTCAGAGTATAAGACAAACCGGAGTATAAGATGCACCTTAGTTTTGGGGGAGGAAAATAGGAGGGGGGGATTCTGCCCACTGGGTATTCAACTGGATAGTCCTTAGCCTGGTCAGCTTCAGCACATTAGTTCGCTCACTGGTTTTGAGGTTGGGGGATGGTGGGGTATAAGCTTCAGCACATTAGTTCACTCTCTGGTTTTGAGGTTGAGGATGACCGGAGCTGTGCTTCTAAAGCACAGCTGATTGTTGGAGGGAGCAGCAATTAGAAAAGCAAGCAAAGCAGAGAAGATCACTTAGCTTATATTTGGGCTGAAAAACAGCTTCAAAAGCACAGCTGATCCTCGGAGGGAGTTCCAGTGACTAAAGCAGGCAAAGCGGGGAAGGGGTAAGAGAAGGCAGCAGCTGTTCCGGGTAGCCATTTGGAGGCTGAAAATGCAACGCGTGGAGCCCAAAAACGCAATCCATTGTCCGTGGCAATCTCTGCAGCCAGGAAGAGGATGTGTGGAGGCCGAAGGGTGGGGCTGGTGGGTGGGTGCGGCTACATTCAAAGTATAAGACACACCCCAAATTTTCAACCTTTTTTAGGAGGTGAAAAAGTGCGTCTTATACTCCAAAAATATGGTAATTCATGGGGTTAATGCAGTTAGTGTACCTATTGTTTGTGACTAATTACATCCATGGAGAGAATTGTAAGAGTAATAGAAATAGCTGGTGGCTGAATTAATTGCCATTATCTAATAACATATACTTAAGTTCATACAAGACAATTCTAGACACAGTAACTTGAGAAACTATGATTGAAAGTTATGACTAAAGACTAGAGACCTCCTTAAGAAAAAGAATGTAATTGATGTTATAAGAATATTTATCAGCATCCAACTTGCATGTTCAGACATGCTTCTTTTAACATCTTCAAAGCAGACGCAATATTCATAACAGCTTCGTTCAAGCAATGAAGACCTACATTTTTACCACATCATTTGCATTGCTTGACTATCTCATTCACAGCTATAAGAACATCATTAAAAGATTCCCAAATGAGATATTTTACATCCCATTGCTGTGATGCAGAACAGGAAATAAATTCTTCAGATCTTCATAACTGTAGAATTATGTTCATGTTCTCATTTTCATTCTCTTTCAACCAATGGAATATGAGAAATTAAATTATGTAAGTGAAATTGGGACTGTCACTGGGATGGTAATTATCTGAAAGTTCAACAGAATGGGATCAGATTTGTAGTGGAAAGGGAGCTTGCAAGAGGAGTTTAAAAATGAGCCAATTAGGCTAGACCTGCAGAGAGAAAAAATCCCCAAGATTTTCCCTAATATGTTTTAATAAGGCCATTGGACAGCAGCTCAGAATGTTGATAACTGCACCATGTTAATTCTCTCACCCTATTTTGATATGATCCTATGCTACCCAACCCATGCCTCCCAGTGCACATGTACACTCATACTGGCTAAGAAGAATCTTCAAGTGTACTGTTTTATTTTTTGTCTTAATTGGTAGTTCTTTGATTGGGGTATTGTTTACTGCTTGATTGTTGATCTGGTATTAATTCTGGTGTTAATCCCTGCTTATCCACTAAATCAGTTTGGAGGGAAGTTAAGATTAGAGGCATCACCACTGGATTTGCTATTACCCTTGCCATTGGCATTGGAAGACTTAAGTCGGTGTGGAAGTGGAGTGGAAGAGAATATGGCAGGCTATCTTGAAAGACCTGCAGTTTGTTACTTGTCTCCACTCCTGGCTACCTGCCTCACTCGTGGATTTGGCAGACTGGATCTTTAAAGCCATGCGTAGCTTGTAATTCAGGCATTTTCAGGGCCAGTGCCACCTGGTGTAACTTTCTATGGGATACAGACCATGTCTTTATGATGGTCTCCACGCTGTGGAAAGGCCTTATAACAGAATCAAGCTGCCAACTTTCTGGAATGCAATAAACTTTGGTAGGAGGCCTTTGAATTATAATTTCCTGCTGTATAAACTAGGGTTAATGCCATGACTATAATTGCTTCTGTTCTATTAGTCAGTTAATAATTCTTGTTTTTATCAATTTTATGTTTAAATTTGATTTTATTGTGTTTTGAGTTTTATTTGTACAGCATAGTACCACGGGTAAGTTTGATTTGATGGTAAGTAAATATAATAAATAAAAAGGTTGAAAGAATTCTAGAACCCATTACATTCTAAGCTTTCCCTACTTTTTGAAAACATTTTTTTCTTCTCTTCTTTTGCATTTATACTTAGTCTCTCTTGGTTCAGAGCTGTCCAGTCACATCAGGTTCTCTATTCATTGACCTTCATCCCTGCACTTTACTGCAATGCTTATTGCAATAAATATTCTACAATTCTACTGTATTGTAATATTCCTTGCAGACTATTACCTTCTCTGTCAATGGATACAGCATAGTAAATTCCAGGATCTAGTCTAGTAAAAACTTCTTGAAGAAATGGTACATTACAGTCTCATCCAAGGCCAAAGGGGCTGCCTCTTCACTGAAGAAAGCTAACACCATCACATGAACCCAACCATTGTTTACCTACTGTATGGCTTTAATCATCAAAGATAGACACGAATCTTACAAGCAGCTGATCAGGATAATGGATGTGAAAACCCTGTCAACTTCCTCAAGAATCACAGAGTCAAACTTACTACAGATAACCCCATAAATCCATGCAACAGGCATTTCAATCCAAATCTGACAAGATCTCAGTTTTTGCCAAATAGATATAATATTCTTGCCAGTGGTATGTTGATGGTCCTGAGCCCTATCTTTTCCCACAAGGGCCAGGTCACCTTAAAAAGAGCTGCCAGGTAATTATAGTTCCCTAGAAGGTTATAGTGAATAATAGAGCCAAGATTCTCTAAGACTGCCAGAACTAGACAGAGGTGGATATTAGCCAGTCAACCAAACATTGTGGTAATAGATAAACACCAGAAGATCACAATGATGATATATGTAGCGGTGCCAAGTGACAACAACATCAGGAAGGAGGAGTATGGAGAAAGACCAAGGCCTGAAGGAGGAATTGGATAGGATGTGGAAAGTAAAGGTCAAAGTGGTCCCAGTGGTGGTAGGAACATTTGGGACTGTGACTACTAAGCTGGAAGAGTGGCTCCTACAGAACCCAGGAATGAAGTCAGAGTTCTCTGTCAGTGCAAGAGTGCAGTGCCAGGGAACAGCTAAAAGACTACAGAGAACCCTCAAACTCTGAGGCCTCTAGTAGAGGACCTGAGGTTGAGGAAAACACATATCACTCATAGGCATGAGCAGGCAATTTTTGTGTGTATTTCAGATGTTGGGTTGGATATGTAATAAGAGAGAGGCAGGAAAATTATCTGATACTCACTTTTCAAAAAGAATTTCCAATACTATTAGTACTTAGTTGAAGCAACATTGACATATATATATATATAGGTAGTCCTCATTTAGTGACCACTCTTTGAAGTTACCATGGCATTGAATGAGGAGTCCTCAGAGTTGTAGTTGTTCCAATGTCCCCATGGCCATGTAATTGCAATTCAGGAGCTTGTCAGCTAGCTTAGAATTACAATAGTCGCAATGTCATGTCGTGATGGCCTCACCATTTGTGACCTTCATTTTCTGGTTTCTGATAAGCAAAGTCTCTGGTTTGCAAATGGCGAGCATGCGACAAGTCTAAGCACTGCAAAGGATTTGAATAATGACAGCAATTGGAACTAATATAGTAAGTTGGCACAGTCATAATAGGATAACAGCGTTGGAAGTGACACTGGAGGTATTTTGCTTTATAACTGCATCTCTTAACAATAGAATTCTCGGTCCCAATTACTATAGTTGTTTGAGGACTACTGGTAGTACTGCAGTAAATATTTCTTGATAGATACTTCACATATTTATATTTTAAGATTTTAAAATGTTCTGATATTACAAAGAATTGTCCATGTGAAATACTGAGAAAGTAGCAATAACAATAGCAGTCCAGTATTGTTTGTTTTGTCCTTGATTTCAGCAATTGGGCATTAGTTTGTAGAAAATTGTTTTGCATTGTTAAATAATTAACATAATTAACTCCAATCTTAGAAATAATACTATAAATTACCAAATATTTATCTTGTAATTGAATCTTGTACAAGTTTTGTGAATGTTTAATATTTGTAGGTGTGCTTTATCCATTAGTGCATTGTTTTGTTCCATATTTCTTTAATGTTTCAATTGAGTTTCATTTTAAATTAGAGTTCATGTGAAGATGACCATTTATATGCTGCTCCCATGTAAAATTCCAATCTAATTGGCTGCTCTTTGTTGTTGAATAGCAGAAATCTAGAGCCTTTCTATTTAGAACAGGGATGTCAAACTTGCGGCCCACAAGCCACACCCACTCTGTTATAGCAAAGGAAAAAAAAGTTGTGATACATCACATGACAATGTGTTGTCCCTAGTTTGACACCCGTGATCTAGAATCTTTTTCTGAGCAGATTGTGACTTTTATGTGCACATTCCTTTTGCTTCATGAAGAGACTCATTCTAACTCAGACTAACATTTGAGAGCATACCTGGATTTGCCCCAATGCTTCTCACATTCAATATTCAGTGAATGCTTTCCTAGACTTTGTAGCTATCCACATAGCCCTTTGTAGTTCACCTGTAACTTCCTTCTTCATCCTTCCTTACACAAGGGTAGAGTCATATATACATTTATCTATATTAAACTGCCAATATGGAGTTAAGATATATCATTATGGTTTAAAAATAAAATGGGTACAAGAGTGTGAAATGTAGTAGATTTATAGTGGAT
This sequence comes from Rhabdophis nuchalis, assembly GCA_039707465.1. NCBI lineage: Eukaryota > Metazoa > Chordata > Lepidosauria > Squamata > Natricidae > Rhabdophis > Rhabdophis nuchalis. The sequence goes on along the minus strand of CM077643.1, from coordinate 57,095,859 downwards.
ACTGAGGGTTGCATCTCCTATATCCAAAACATTTTTTCTGCACCATAATCATTGACAATCTGTTCCAATGCATCTGCCATAGTGGGAAGTTTACTGATGCCTCTACTCACTACAGAGATTTAATTAGTTCTTGAAATGTTTGCTTTAATTAGTTAATCAAACCTGAGCTCTGCCAGGAATTACATTTGTCATCTAGATTCAGTAACAAATGCTTATAAAGGTGTGGTAAAAATTCATTGTTTGTATTTGTAGTGAAAAATATAAAGAGTAGAGTCACCTCTTTTACTTTATAGGCATAATCTCTACATATTTTTTTATGAATGTGTGTTTCATCTGCAAAATGCAGATAGTATGAACTTTAATTAAGAACATGACTATTAATAATTTGTGGCAGAAATACATCAACTCCCCTATGAGCGTTAAGAAAACAGTAATCCCTAATTATACAAAAATTTGGCAAATCTTAATACATGGTTGAATAAGGATAAGGCTGGTTTCTTAAAAAGTTCTGCTTTTTAAATCTGCCTTGGTGGCTATAAATAGTTGATTTGCTTTTTCTCTTAGCCAAGAGCCAAGAGCTAGCATTTTAGGATGAAGTATTAACCGTTGCTAATCCCAATTTCAATCTTTCTTGCAGGCTGCTGATTTGAGTAAACCAATAGATAAAAGAATATACAAAGGAACGCAACCTACATGTCATGACTTCAATCACTTAACAGCCACAGCAGAAAGTGTTTCTCTTCTAGTGGGCTTCTCTGCAGGACAGGTGCAGCTAATAGATCCTATTAAAAAAGAAACTAGCAAGTTATTTAATGAAGAAGTAAGTGAATGTTAATCTTGGTGCATGCAAATATGCTTGCATTCTTTATAACATTTTATTCATGTGTGGCATAATTATTTTTTACTTGGAAACAATTTGCCCTGGTGAATATTGAATACGATAATGTATACTTATAGTACTATTGAAAAATGGATATATTGGCTTTTTCTTCCAGCCATTTCCCCAACTTCCTATCCCTACAATGAGTAATGCAAGAGTACTATGCTAAGGTAGATAGGGGTATCCTGCACTTTGATTGTAGTCAGTTTTATACCAGTAACAATTATTCCTCTTGTCTTGAAGCTGTATCGTTCCACAGTTTTAGTTAGCATTCCATAAGCTTCATTGAATTTGCTAAAATAGTTTATAATCATGGTTAGAAATCTATTGCAGTCTAAATAATAATAAAATAGATATGTGCAGAAAGCTTACATGAATGTTTTTTGCTTGCTATAAAAATGAGCCTTGCATAAAAAATGTTTTTGATATGCATTTGTTTAGATAGGGCAGTGGTCGGCAAACTCATTAATCAAAAGAGCCAAATATCAACAATACAATGATTGAAATTTATTTTGAGAGCCAGAAGGTGTAGCCTATTTTGTGGGAGTGTCTCAGCGGTCATGTGACCAGGTGGGTGTGGCCAATTTGGAAAATGTGGTGAAACTCACTTAACAACGGTCATGCTTAGCAACCAAAATTTTGGGCTCAATTGTGGTCATAAGTTCTCTTTCTTTCATCTCTCTCCCACTTTCTTTTTCTTTCTTTTCTTTCTTCCCTTCTTTCTCTTTCTCTCTCTTTCGGTTTCTCTCTCTCTCTCTGAGTCTGTCTGTCTCTCTCTCTCTGTGGCTCTTTATCTCTCCCTCCCTCTCTGTCTCTTTCTGTCATTCTCTCTGTGTCTCTCTCTCCTCCCTCCCTCTCTATCTCTGTGTCTCTCTCCCCTCCCTTCCTCTCTGTCTCTCTGTCATTCTCTTTGTGTCTGTCTGTCTCTCTCTGTGGCTCTTTATCTCTCTCCCCCTCCCTCCCTTCCTGTCTCTCTCTGTCATTCTCTCTGTCTGTCTGCCTCTCTGTATCTCTCTTTCCTCCCTCCCTCTTATCTCTGTGTCTCTCCCCTCCCTTCCTGTCTCTCTCTATCATTCTCTCTGTCTGTCTGTCTGTCTCTCTCTCTCTCTCTGTGTCTGTCTGTCTCTGTCTCCCTCCCTCCCTATCTCTGTCTCACCCCTCCCTTCCTCTCTGTCTGTGTGTCTGTCTGTCTCGCACTCACTCACTCACTCTCTCCCTCCCTCTCTGTCTGTCTCTCCCTCCCTCCCTCCCTCTCCCTGTCTCTGTGTGTCTGTCAGTCTCCGATTCCCTCCCTCCCTCCCCGTCTCTCTCTGTCTCTCCCTCCCTCCTTCCCCTCTGTCTCTCTCTCTCTGTGTCTGTCAGACTCTGATTCCCTCCCTCCGTCTCTCTCTCGCTCTGTGCCTCTCTCTGTCTATCTGTCACTGTCTCTGTCCACAAAATACTGCATGGAGGAGCGGCGGGCTCTGTGGTGATGGCGAGGCCATCCGTGTGGGGGGGTTCCCCTTCACATTCCTCGTCTCCCCGGATGACGTCTGGAGTGATCAGTGGCTGTGCAGAAACTCGCCGCTTTTCTCGTCATGGAAAAGATAGGCGCGTGCACATCCCGCGGAATTACAACCCAAGTTCCCACCGTTACGAAGTCTCCGAGACTGTAATTGGGCGGGGCATGCATGTGCCTATCTTTTCCATGGCGTGGAAAAGCGGCAAGTCTCTGCGCGGCTGCTGATCACTCCAGACGTTCCGGACGGCATCCGGGGAGACGAACGTGAAGGGGAACCCCCTCCCCTGCGGATGGCCTTGCCGTCACCACAGAGCCCGTGCTCCTCCACACAGTATTTTGTGGACAGAGACAGTGACAGATAGACAGAGAAAGGCACAGAGCGAGAGATAGACGGAGGGAGGGAATCAGAGTCTGACAGACACAGAGAGAGAGGGGGGGGGGAGGAGGGACCATCAGCAGCCGCGCAGAGACTTGCCGCTTTCCCACGCTGTGGAAAAGCTAGGCGCACACATGCACGGCCCAATTACAGTCTCGGAGACTGCGTAACGGTGGGAACTTGGGCTGTAATTCCGTGGGACGTGCACGCGCCTATCTTTTCCATGGTGTGGAAAAGCGGCAAGTTTCTGCACGGCCGCTGATCACTCCGGACGCCAACGGGGAAGACGAGTAACGCGAGGGGGACCTCACCCCCTGCGGATGGCCTCGCCGGCAGCGCAGAGACTTGCCGCTGCTTCACGTGGTATTCTGTGGACAGAGACAGTAACAGACAGACAGAGAGAGGCAAAGAGAGAGAAAGACAGAGGGAGGAAGGGAGGGAATCAGAGAGAGACTGAAGAGCCACATTCAAGGGACCAAAGAGCCGCACGTGGCTCGCGAGCCGCGGTTTGCCAACCACTGAGATAGGGTAGGTTTAGGCATTGTTGTTCAGCTATGGCATCCTGTCAGTGAAAGGTAATCTGTTGACAGACAATTCTTCTCAGCCAAACTATTTCTCATTTATTACAAATTCACCAAAACTGATAGGGTATAAACTGGGAGGAGGAAGGTTGCAGTGAGAAGAGAAGAGAAGGGAAATTCATCTCACATAGTTTTTTAAAAGGGAAGGATAGAGGAAAGATTTTGGTTTGGTTTTTTGGGGGGGGGTACCTTAGGAAGCTTTTTAGAGGAAATAATAGGAAATATATCTTATATATAGGTAGGAAATAATCTTTTAGTGAGATTAGAATCCAAGATGGTACTTTTTTCTCAAAATTGTGAACAACTAAAACAATCATTTTTTTCATTCTATAAAAAGCACCATAGAAATTGAAAGGATGAAAGTCAATGTATGTTTTCTGAGAAATTACAAGTTATGGTAGCTTTCATAGCACAAAACCCCATACAATTTTGTTTAAACACCTTCTTCTCCCCTCTATCACCATTATCTATTCACTGATTTTATCTTTTATTCATAACAATTTATAGCAGGCACCTTTGCAGTTTGTATATTAGTTTATCTGCTGGACTATAATTCGAGGCAGTCCTTCCTAAAGATTTCGGTACAGCTTTTCTTTTAATTCACAATCAACACCAACAATTGCAGCTCCTGATGAGAAGAAACTAGCATTTTTGCCACCTACTTACTCATCTATAAATATAGTCCATTTAGCTCCAGTTGTACAATAAAACACAATACTCTCATACTGTCGATTCTAAATCAAAAATAACGGAGGGAAAAAAATGCTGAGATGGAATTATTCTATTTCATGCTTCTCTAAATATTACAACAGCTATATAATTTAATTCAAGCATATCATAGCTTGAATAATTCTAAATGCATTGAGGCAGTACTTTTATTGGGGCCAGTTTAAAGTTGTATGAAATCATTTCAGGATTTTTAGTTTCAAAACCTTTTCATAAGGGAAGTTGGTGAAAATTAAAATGATGGGTGAATGATTTTGGTACTGTAATTATATTAATTTACATCATTAGGTATAATGAGCTTCAGAGTTACAGATTTTTCACTATGATTAAAATTTGCTATCCTAACTGGTGAGGAAATAGTACAAGGATATGTTTTCCAATTCTTTATTTTTAATTTTAATTAATTCATCACTTTATTCCTCAGTCATCTTACTTGATAAAGAGATCTTAAAGCTCAAGTGGTAAATTATATTGTAATTTTGTACAACTTCAGAGCATTGCTTCAGTGAATTTTGGGGGTTTTTTTCCCCATGGAAGAAGGCTTTGTTGCTTTCAGAGGACAGGAATAAACTTATTTAGCTTTTATAAGTAGATACAAGCATCCTGATGGGTTGTCCACTATGGCACCTCTCTGTTAAGAGCTTCAGAATCCATGTATGGCATTTATATCCCAGTTAAAAACATTAGGTATTGTTTTGGAGAAAGAAGCAATGTTGTTATTTTTAGCTGCCTTAAAAATTTTAAAACACTTATATGGCTTGAAATGAATAATGAATTGAATACTGTAATAGTTTAAAAATGTTGGGAAATCTAGTACATAAGTTCAAAATCAAGGGGGGTGGGGAGGAGTGGAGAGAGACTTTGAATGTCTAAAATTTCATTTCAGATAAAAATACACCTACATCTAAGTTAGAATTTAGTAGATTAGTATTTTCTCTTTGGGATATGTGTAATTTTCTGAGCCTGATTTTATACTAAAAATCTGGCTGGTTATTATATACTTATTTCATATTTATAAGAAAGATATTCTTTTAACTTAACTTTAATACCATTCAAAGGCATAATGAGTTAGTTGTCTTCAAGAAGAAATATGTATTTTTGACAAATAATATTATATGTACAATGCAGAACTGTGATAACTCTATTTTTCTTTTGTTTTTCAGAGACTAATAGACAAGTCCAGAGTAACTTGTGTAAAATGGGTGCCTGGTTCAGAAAGTCTCTTCCTAGTAGCTCATTCCAGTGGCAATATGTACTTATATAATGTGGAACACAACTGTGGTACCACAGCTCCACACTATCAGCTACTTAAACAAGGAGAAAGTTTTGCAGTCCATACGTGCAAAAGTAAATCTACACGAAATCCTTTACTTAAATGGACAGTAGGTGAAGGTGCCCTAAATGAATTTGGTTTTTCTCCAGATGGAAAATTCTTGGCATGTGTAAGTCAGGATGGCTTTCTTCGTGTATTTAACTTTGATTCAGTTGAATTGCATGGTACAATGAAAAGCTACTTTGGAGGACTGCTGTGTGCATGTTGGAGCCCAGATGGAAAATATATTGTAACAGGTGGAGAAGATGATTTGGTGACTGTCTGGTCTTTTGTGGACTGTCGAGTGATAGCTAGAGGCCATGGGCACAAATCATGGGTCAGTGTTGTGGCCTTTGATCCATATACAACCAGTGTAGAAGAAAATGATCCCATGGAATTCAGCGGCAGCGACGAGGACTTCCAAGACCTCCTCCATTTTGGACGAGATCGAGCAAATAGCACGCAGTCAAGATTATCAAAAAGGAACTCTACAGAGAGTCGCCCAGTAAGTGTAACATATAGGTTTGGCTCAGTAGGTCAGGACACGCAACTATGTTTATGGGACCTAACAGAAGACATCCTCTTCCCACACCAGCCCCTCTCAAGAGCAAGGACACATACAAATGTCATGACTGCCACAAGTCCCCCCACAGGAAGTGGTGGAGCTAACCCAGGAAGTAATGGAAATAGCATCACAACACCTGGAAACTCTGTACCACCTCCTCTTCCACGTTCCAATAGCCTTCCACATTCTGCAGTTTCCAATTCTGGCAGCAAAAGCAGTGTCATGGATGGTGCCATTGCCTCTGGTGTTAGTAAGTTTGCAACCTTATCATTACATGACCGGAAGGAAAAACACCATGAAAAAGATCATAAGCGAAATCATAGTATGGGACATATATCTAGTAAGAGCAGTGACAAACTGAATCTAGTTACTAAAACCAAAACAGACCCAGCAAAAACTTTGGGAACGCCTCTGTGCCCCAGAATGGAAGATGTTCCTTTGTTAGAGCCTCTTATCTGTAAAAAGATAGCACATGAAAGACTGACTGTGTTAATTTTTCTTGAAGACTGTATAGTCACTGCTTGTCAGGAGGGATTTATTTGCACATGGGCAAGGCCTGGTAAAGTGGTAAGTTTTAATCCTTAATGCTGCATCAAAGAAATAGAACTTGAATAGGTAGTTTTTTTTCTCAAAACATAAGTGAATGTTGAATATAAACAATCTTTACGCTTAATGTAAAAATTATTTCCTCAGAGCCATACTTTTGGATACTGCATGCCGTATTTCTGAACAATTTGAAGTGTCTGGCCTAGGTGAAGTCCTTTTGAAATACAGTTGCCTTTCAGCCAGAGATGTATTGTGTATCCAAAGTGTCAGTGATAGGTTTCTTATATTTTCAAAACTATTTTTATATTAACATAACTGAAACAAATCTAAATTACTGAGAGTAAATTTGCAAGGGCATTCAGGAATATAGCTTACCTAGGCTGTAATTTGATCTAGTGTGACATTTTGGAGAGCTGAATTTCAAATAGTTAACTGATAGGTGTCAATAAACAGAATATATTCTCACCTTTTTGGAAAGCTATTCATAGTGATGGGTTTTTAATTCTGCAGTGGCCAGAATAATTTATAATGTCTCCATTGAAAATTTGAATAAACGGATACTAAATATGCATTGTAATATTCTTGACTTTTAATATCAACTTCAAGTATTTTTGTGTGTAAGATCACAAAAGTCCCTTAGCAGAATGTATCCCCATCCCATAATTTTCCTTGTCACTTTAGATTATTTTCATGTTAACAGTATTTTTAACTCAAGCATTGCTCATTAAATCCATAGGCTTAAATCTGGCAGTGGTAATCTTTTATTTCATATTTAACAAAATTAGCTATTTAAATTTTTAGCACTTTACGCTGATAAAGGTTGACTTCAATGTTTATTGGCAATTTGAAGGCTGTAGATAAGATTTTTTAAAAAAAACCTTGAGGTGATTTCTGTGCACTCACTTGGCCATCCTGGGCTCAGCCTTCACTAATTATGATTCCTTATGTAGCCACATATAAGGCTTTGGAGAAATCTTTTGTTATATAGTCCAACACAATAGAGCTGGAGCTAGAATCAGAACTAGCACAATCTCATTTGTTATTGGGCAAGCTAGAGGAAATGATATCTGAAATGGCTGATGGTTGACTTTTTTAGAGATGTAGCATGGGGCGCTTTTAAAACATCTTCCAGAGAATAAGCCATGAAGTACTTGACAGTTGTCAATTCCTGGAGTGAACAGACTTCAGAAAATTATTGCAAGTAGAGTTCTTCCAATAGAAATCAAAGCCTATTGGAACTTACAATTTCATTATTGCTCTCTAATGTGTAATAAAATTTTATTAGTTAAATTCTCAACAAACATGCTCTGATATGTGGTCTTTCCTGTATGCCTTATCTTGGATAGACAATCTAAAAATGTGACATTATTTTCATGTGAGTGAGAGAAACAAATTACGAGGATAAAATCTCAAACTTCATTCATTTCCGTTAAGATAATTTCTATCTTAGTCTATGCAGGGGCCAAAGAAAACTGATAGTAATTTTGCAGATGTATGTTGATGAAATTGGAAATTATTGCCCCTCTGTTTAATGTGCCAGAGATTCCAAAGTAATTTAACACTGGCTCTTAGGTTGCTTCCATTTTTATTAGGTTGAGATTTTTAAACGAGCTGAAGCGAACTAATTAGTACAACTTGCATATAGCAACAGTTTAATTTGGAGGACATTTCAAATATTTCAGAGATAAGAGTATGCAGTATCAAAAGCTAGGATTTCTATATTTGGCAAATGCAGAAATCTTTAAGGTAAGTTTCATGCTGATAGTATTCATGAGGTCTCTGAAAACTAATATTGCACACTGTTGTAAATGCCATTTTATTTAGGATGCGTTTACTTAGGATGGGTTTCTTATTGCTGTTGTTGTTATTCTTTATTTTGCAGTTGGTGAGCTGACTTAGCTGACCTAAACTAGCAAATTAGGTGATATGTTTACAGGGTTCTGGCCAGGGTGGTCATTGTAACAGAAACCTTGCTTTTTGTTTTATAGGAGAGCACTTAATTAAACTCTATGCCTATTTAATTAATCTTCAAAACAATGGTAACATATTTCTTCCCCCGGGTTAAACACTGCCTTCATTATCTTATCCTAGGTTTGCTCCCGTTAGCTTCATTTTAAAGTCTTTAAAGCTGCTGCATTCCTGCACTGTTATTTGTTCACAATATCCTAGCATGTAGTTTCCACTCATCCATTTTCTGCTGCTAAGGTTGTTTTCTGCCTTTGTCAGAAGATTTCAATTGGATAAAAGGGTCACAAACCTCCAGGTTGAGGAAAAAGACTCAACAAATTTTGCAGTTTGAATCCTCATTGCTACTGAGCCAGCCTTTTCTGCCTCCCCCCCCTTTTTGTCAGACTGGTGCAGCAAAGATAGCAGAAGAACAGGTTAGAATATTTGTTAGAATATTGGAATAAACTGCTTTGGTCTGGCTGAAGTATCTAATTATGGTTTCAGTATCAGGAACCCATAGGTTAGAAAGAAACACTGTCATATTGGAGTAAGAAGATTTACACTACAGCCTTAAGTTTTCTTACTCTGCATTCGCATGTTATGAGCTTCCTTCCTGCCCTTTCTTTTTCAAAATACAGTTTAGACACATGTTAAAATGTAACATATTGTGTTCAATAAAAACACACAGTAAAGTTGTGTTGCGTATACAAGCAACATTTTAGAACGCTATTGATTTATGGGAAAGCTGCCTTGTCTACTGGCATGAAAGTTTGTCAGTAATGCTTTGTAAAAAAAATAAATTGTTGCATCACTAAGAAAGTTAAGTTGCTCATGAATCTTTTGACCAATTCCTTGCTTGTTAGAGACAGCAAGAAAGTTCTTGGATTTCTTTTGTGATGCTAGTCATACCTAGATTTCTATCAGGTATTGCTTTCATTGACAAGATTTTATCCAACATGATTATTAACTTGTCATACTTGTAATTTTCAGAAAACTTGCAGCTATTTATCTTTGCATATTCGTAATATGCTTTGACTAACCATAAAGGTTGAATTGAATGAACTGGCAGCATATACCCTGGCAGAGTAAATGTGTTACCAATTTGTATAATAAAATCCACATTAAATTTATAACATTTATTTGAACCATGTTGTACAAGAAAAAAAATTAGATCTAAATTGTAGAACATTTTCCAATAAGCAGCAACTGTAGTACAGCATCATTATTTAACTTAGTTCTGTGCTAAAATATTGTACAGATATTTTGTGATGCTATATTGGAGTGTGATAAAAATTGCATTTGAAATGAAAATTTCATTGTCAAAATGGTTTTATTGAATGGAAATATAAAATGCTGTGGAAAGTGCTAGCTATGATTGGCGTAATGCTAGATTTAATGATTTAAATAGGATCTGGGGATTCCTTGAAAAGTTCTTATATATATTTATTGGGATGAATTAATATGAGTTAACGATACCCAGTCAAAAATTAGCCAGTTCCTTCTGTGAAGCCAAAAAAGAGTAATTGCCTCCATGTGGTTATCCAAATTAGAAAAAAAAGAGTCATGCTAAAACATTTCAGAAATGCTTGATTTTTTGGAACTAAGTAATGTACTTGAACAGACCATGTATGTTTCCCTTCCATCACTTTAAAGCTACTAAAGAATAACTGCTGGCCTGCATTATGTTGAAAGAAAGAAAACCAGCTAATTTATTGTCACATAACTTGTATAAAGTTTAAAAGCAAGATTTTTCCCTGCATTTATGAAATCTGTATACATGAATTTGTTAAGACTGACACGTTAGGTTATACTGTACAAAATTGTAATGATATAGTGAAAATCAACAGTAAATTCATATGTATTTTCTTTATAAACGTCCATCTGATTTCTTGGCAATTTAAATAAATTTCATAAGAGCCTTTCTAACATAAATTGTTAAACTAAATTGACTGTTGCAATAATAATGAAGCTTTAATAAGTATTGTTCATATATTTATAATTTTTAAAAATCATGTTTGTTTCATACTGCTTATTTTTTAGCATTTTATGTCACTGTTTCAGCTGAAGAACCCTACTAAATACTTGACGTTACAACTTACCGGGGTTGTCCTCTGTATACTGACATTAAATAAAAAATGAGACTGAATTGTAAAATATAGTTAACTGTCAGTAGTGCTTCTCATGCCTGAAGTTGCAATGTTGTTTTGCCACAGCTGATACTTCACTAAATGCAACAGGCGGCTTTCTGAAAAACTGGCCACTGTAACTGCTGCTTCTGTAACTGCGGTTTTTATAAATGAGCCTAAATGAATGATACAATCTCTTGAGTATTTCATAACCATCTCAAATGTTGGTTTGAGTTATTTTATCATATTAATATATCATAAGTATATCCTGTTCAGTTATTATTAATTGAAAGTGCACCTGATACATTGGTATTTCCAGTTTGAACGACAGAACCATGGGGTGAAGAAGGTTATCTAAATCTTCTAAAGAGCTATTGAAATGAAAAAAATGATATCTTCTGGATTCTATAGGAGCTCTTTTATTTATCAACCGTGTTAGTCAAACTCCATGAGTTGCTTATCAGAATTAGGTGTATAAACAGGCACTCCAAAACTTAATTTGGCAGAATCCTAAGTATATATCAATTTTCATATAGATTGCTGACATTGCTAGATGTTGCTGACCAATTTTAGATTTAGTTGGATTGCTTTAATCATTTTGGAAAATAAGGTGTGTTTTCAAGGTGATATTTTCAAAATGAAGTTCCAAAGCATATCTCCCCCCCTCCCCCAATTTTCATCTAACACATTCATTTTTTAAATGATTTATTTGTGGGGAGTAATTCTCTTCACTATTGTGTTACAATACTAGGCACTATTTAAAAGTCACAGGTGAATAAAACAATTTCATAGAACACTAACACTTGATGGGATGTTGTTTTAGCTTGTCACAATAGTAAAATTTATCTTGTACTTAAATTCTAACTATATCTTTCATATATAAGGCCATAGAGATGGTTTATGAAGATTATTTAGATTAATATTAAAACAGATTGGTCTGTTTGAAAATTTGAAAATTAAGAAAGCCGTAGAGCTTTCAGAGGTGACAAGCAATGGGGAAAAATGTACACTTTGTAAATACGGTGACTGCCCCCTGGGATTGTGCTGCATTGTCCTAAATTAAATGCTCTGTGGTGATATCATGTCTGTGGAGATAAATTGTATTTACCATATAAGTGTGATTGCCGTGATATTATAAAACGCAGGTCTAATCATATGGGATTAGACCTTTTCAAAGTGACTCAACAGTTACCTGATGAATTAAAAACATGCAGTTAATTACTTTTAGGAGTGGAATTTTTATGCAGAACATCAGGTTCTCCATAGGGGGAAGGGAAGAGGATCCAGGAATGGGTGTTGCTGTGCTCTTCTGCCTGAAGACTGAGTCTATCGTCTTTTTGGCAACTCCTCCTTTGAATCCCCTAATTTTAGAACAAATTAATTTTGTTATTTTGTTCTTATATATTGTCAGACTTCATCTATATCCTTATTTGTGTGTGTAGAGAGCAACCAACCTTATTTGCATAATATTTTGCCTAAATCTTGCTGCTTCAAGTGGAATATTTATTTGACCAAGATAATTACTTGATTTATTCATGACACTGCATGCATGCTTTTATTTGTTGATCAATCAACTTATACTTGGTTTTTCTAAAAAAAAATATGCTTGATTTTAAAAATACTGTTGAATTGTAACATTCTTTTTATGAAGATAACTTATGCTTTGATAAAGAAATATATACAGAAAAAAATAGATTCATAAAATATTATCTCTTAAAATTAGTTCCATCCTCAAGATAAAAAAAGCATCTTATTTTCCCTCTCCTTTGCATAAAATGAAGTCATTTAACAAGATAAAGTTGTACTAATGAAAAGTATTTATTTATGTTCCTTCTGGTAAGAATCTCAAAAATATTTTAGTGTATTTAGCATGCACAGTAAATACTAAGTTATTTTCTCATCTGTATTTTAAGCATTCCAGCCCACTGTATGCTCACTTACAGCCCACCTATGTGCACCAGGAAATGCTCAGCTGAAGATAAAAAATTAAGCTAACTTTAGCTGAAGTAGTTACCAAGGAGAATGTGATGATTCACATTTCTGTATTGTTGGTCGTTTTTCAGTATGTTAGAGGAGAGGATACTTTTACAACCTCTAGTGAGTGGGATTTGTTTAATCTTTCATGGTAGCTATTTCACTGGAATCAGAAGGCAAAATCAGTAAAAGTATAGTTAATCAATTCAAAATGTTTTTAATTTCTTCCTTATAATTTCCAGCTCCAGTGCTTTATTCAAGTTGTATGTACAACTTTGAAGACTAATTCATATTGTCAGAATAGAAATGTTTATAAGGAGGTTGAATCTTTGATGTTGAGTTGTAATTCTAAATAGAGATAGTTGGAACTTCTTATTAGGATTGCTGTTATAAATTATGAGTATCCAGAATGCTATTTCTGTTTCAGTTTTCTTTAAGGTTACAGTCATTCCTTGTTTAGTGCTGCTTTGTTTAGCAATTTTTTTACAAATGATAGTGCTGATAGTCTTTTAAAAAGTTGTTTTCTGACCACTTAAACCAAATTTCTGTGCCTGAAAATGCCAGAATGTGTGTAATGCTGGCATTGCTGCACAAGAGAACTTTATTAAATGAAATGGCAGCATCCTACAATTGTTGCAGCATCTTCATTGTCAAACAAGTGGTTTACTTAACAACCATTTGGCTTCTAATTTAAAAAACAAATTGCAGTCACTAAACAAGGAGAAGGTGTATTAGCATCTGTTGATAGCTGAATAATACATATACATATACATTATACATATACATATACATATAAATACATATAATACATTTGAAACAACGAATCTAAAACTGATGTTCAAGTATTTTTCTGATTTTTCATGGACCTGTGTTTTCAGCTGAATGGAACTAAGATTTCCTCTGGCTTGTTTGGAACTTCTTAATGATCTTTTAAATTGTTTTTAAACATGTTGTACAATAAAAAGTCTTATGTGCTGATAAAAAATAAGACTTTAAACAAATCTAGGCAAACAACCAAAAAAAACTGTAGGCATTTGCACAAATATATGTTTAGTAAATTAAAAACTACGGAAAAGGAAACTAGGAAATTATTTGCAAAAAATTGGAATTATAATTTTGTTACTTGTAAGCTATTTCTACTATTTTATGAGCGTATGCGGTTTAGAATAATAAGGATCCTGCACATTTATTAAAGTCCTGAAATAATAGTTTTAAGTAACTTAAAAATACACCACAAATGAGAGGTAGAATGTTAAGTTGCTCTTAGTAGATATTAAACATGTATTATTTGAGAAAATAGGGAAATAATACAATTATATTATTACATCTGAGATCAGGAAATTTGGAGAGAAATGTCTTAATTGTACAGTAATGTCTATTTCTCACAAGACTGAATTGTCTGTTAGCATTGATTTTACTTTGGGTAGGGAGGTTGGAGAAGTTGCTGTCATTAAAGTATTTACTAGATTAACAGAGTTTGCATCTGATTTCACATTTGCTTATTTTTCATTTCTTCTATTGAATGATATACTTAAAAAAAAAAAGTAGGTTCATTCTTACTGACACCTTTTCCTGAGTTTAAATATTAGTTCTGTATTGAAACTAAAGTTCCATACTGAATTTCTAATGTATCAGGCAAAGTAATATTGTATATTACAAAGAATGCCTAGCACAATAATTATTTATTCCTGTCCCTAAAACATATAATAGAGTGCTCTAAATCAGTTTAATCTACCAGAAATAGCATCTTAGCTAAAAACAGGTGCTGGATCTTTGGTGTATGATTCTATTGGCTTACCTTGTTTAGGGCAAGTGTTCATTGTAGAACTTTCTGGGTTCACAAACATGCTTGTTTCTTAGCATGTTATCATTATTGGGAGAAATTAAGAAAGAGCTCCTGTAGATTCCAAAGATGTAATTAATTCTATATTAGAAGTAGACTTTAAACTTGAGTGTGACCAACTGTAACTGTGTGATGCAATCTAAGAAAAATATCTGAAAAAGTCTGCATTTAGATTATGAAGGATTCCTACTCACCATCCCCAAACATTTAAAGCTTTTATTGATGTTATACTGTATACAGAATTGTGAAATGTCACAGGCTTGTGCGCATATCAAAAATTTATCTCTTGGTCATATTTTTAAACCTCTGTTGTCAACTTCAAGAAAACTAAAGACAAAATCAAATGTTAGAGCAAAATATGACATGATAGTTGCTTAAAAATTAGTGGACTGCAACTACAGTTCACATCAAATTTGGGGCAGAGTTGCTCATTATGTTTCATTCATGGAGGGGCATTCTTCACTAAAATGGCTCATTTACTGGAGATTTTCCATGTAATGTCTGAATGAATTACATATCTGCTGAAGAAAAACAGAACATCTGTCAGGTGGACATACAAAGCCAGAAATGTTTACCTTCCTCATCTAACAAAAAAATTAAATAGATTGAAGCATCTGTTTCTGTCCAAAGAGTACATAAATTGGCTGAGAATCTTCAAATTGCTATTTCAGGCATCAGATTGGAAACCCATTCATTAATAAAAAAATCTCAGTCTGGTAAAAATTGCTTATGAGTAATTGTATTTTATGGGTACAAACTATAAACTGCAAGGAGTATAAATAATCTGAAAGGCAATTTACATCAGCAAATAACTAATTTTTCCCTGCAAAGGGCTCATAATGCAGACACATTTGTAGTTCATTTCCTTTTCTTAATATTATAACAGAAACTATTATGTGCAGCTTCATCACATTTTCTGCATAAACCAACCCAAGTGTTCTATGATTCTGATAAACTCAACATCTAATATAGCACGGAATCTCTATTTTAAGAGTTTCCTGTGAGATGTATGAGATTATTTCTGAAGCCAGTTTGGGAAAACTTTCTGTAGTTTTCGTGATACTGTAAGACTTATTGCTTGTCATACCAGACTGCAACTTGTTATTGCTTTGATCTTCTTTTCATGTCCTAAATCTTGGAACTTGTTTTGTTATATCCAAGAAGAGTTATTCACTAAAATTTTTGAATAATATGAACTAAAATTATAAATTGAGTATGCAAATATTCTGCAAGGAAAATCTGCAAACATAAGTGTTTAGCAAAGTAAATGTTGCATTCTCTTGCTGGATTAATGTAAACTGCTTTGTTTGCAGGGTGTTTTGCCATCCCAAAACCAGGCCAATTCTCCAAGTGGAACTGTAGTATAGCCATCACACTCCTCCTAGCAAACCTTTGAACACAGAACAAGAAGTAATGACAATGGAACCAGGAGCTGCTGTTCAGCCAGAGAGCATCACAAATTCTTAAAAGGCAGAGTGTTATGTGAATCACATAGTGTTTTACAAAATAATTCTGTAATGAGTTATATTTTTACATCTAATACTTTGAGGCTGCTCACCTAAGGAAGAATTTTGCTTAAAAATGCTTCTTTTGGTGCTACAATTAAAAATCACAATTGCTTTATATTTCTCAGTGTAATTTAATCACATACCTACATTCACACACATTTACACATGTAAAATAAAATGTTTCTTAAATCCAAGTAAGTTTAATGGTGTTATAAATTAGAATATTATTGTTGAGTTTTTCTTTGCACTGCTTTTTTTAAAATTGAAGATGGTTAACCTGAAAAGCTCTCATGGGAAATTTAAGTCATTACTTTCTGGCTTCACAAATGTAATTCAGGAAGATGGATGCTACAATCATAGGTTTTTCTAAAAAGATTGTTTGCACTTAAATAGCGTAATGCTAGTAGATAATTAATTTTAAAATGGGTGTTTGGGCACCCTCTAAAGTTATGTTATAAAGAAACAAATCCTTTGTATCAAACATTTTATTTTAATAATGTTTCAACTACAGTCAATCTGTATTATATATGTAAATAATGTAATTCAGTGATTGGGGAAATCATTACACTAGTAATTTTAATCATTTAAGGAAGTGATATTTCTAATTCAGAAAATACATATTAAACTATCTTGAATATGCAGTTTTGTTTACTTTCTGTTTAAATCACCTTTGATGTAACTTTTTGAATGTAATATTTTTGGTATGGACATGATTTAAATTCTTGTAGAAGATGTTATTTCTGAAAACACTCAGGTCAGATTTAGGAGCTATTGAACTGGGCTTTTATTAGTAGGTGTTATTTTCCTGCACTTTATTCTAAATGGCTATTCCTCAGTACAGTTTAGAACACTACGAAGTTCTTAAGCCTAGTTTTTAAAATATATGTTAATTAACAGTGGTAGTCACCATTTTCATGCATTGGGAAACTATAATTTAATATCTGTTAATGTGATTAGAAACACTAAAATGTTTATTTAAAATTATTGTAACAACAGTAGGTTGCCACTGTAGAATAATGTGCCAAAGTACATAATTCTCCTGTTTCAATGAAAAATGGATGCCTTGTTGGAGGATAAATATGAGAGTCTGCGTAATTAAATTGCTGCTTGGTTAGTTCTATTAAACTAATTTTGAACACACTGACATCTGAAGAATCCCCTTCAGTTTTTTTTCTTGAAGAAAATGCTTTCTGCTTGATAGTGGAATTATGCGGCTGAGGATTCCTCTCTGGAGATCAGATCAAGAGGCAGAAATTCCCAGATGCTTGTCAAAGTTGTATCAGCATTTCAGCCATTGTGAAGCAAGCCCCGCCCATTTCTTGTAGGCCTGGAGCCTCAGGATGCACATAGAAAAAGAAGCAGAGCTTGCATTGCAACCATTCAGTGCTGCTTTCTCCACACCCTTCCTCCCCACCCCCCCCAACTCTATCAAAAGCCCCGATGGTTGGGTTGGTTCCCCCCACCCCCCCCCCACCTTGGGCTGAGATGTTGCAGAAGTAGTTCCCTCTTTATCCCCATGCTACTCTTTTATTTAATGGCGGTTCTGAAACAGAAGAACTGGGGAAGCAAAGAGCTTATTTGAATACTTGTGGCTGCAACTTAGTTTCCTCACTTTTGGGCTATGGAAAAAAATGCTGAGTGCTAAAGACTACAATTCACAGACCACTTTTGGATAAATAATGTTTCAAGGTTGTAGATTTTATGTATATGAATGTCTGTGCAGATAATCCTGCTATTCGCTGGATTTCCAGTTAACACTGCCCCACACACTTTTTGAAACAGTTTCATTAGTGTCTGCAATGCATTACTATTCATTGGGCTGCATATAAGCCTTTTTGACATACTCCAAAGTGTTTTTGGACTTATAGTAAATACTTTCAAAATTAGTTCAAAATAACTAAATAGTGCCAGGCTATTTTTGATTGCATAGTACAAACTGCTAGTAAAAGCAAAATAAAAGTGCCATTTTAACTGCTGTGCATCGGCAGGTTTAAGATCTTAGGTTAAGACATTTTTTATGCCTTAAGAACAAACCATAGCTTGCTTCACACTTTGATAAGCCTTAAACATGAATTCTATATTATAATGGCTGGATTCATACATCATGCTAAGCCAAAACTACATAAGCCATATTATGGCTCAGCACAGTGTGTGAACCAGCTGCTTAACACCCAAAATTTGGATTTAACTGTGAACACAATGTTTCTCTCCACAGAAGGCATTTCATCCTGTGGAGGCAGAAGGGGCTGCTTTTGCTGAGTCTGTCTCTGCAAAAATGTATTTGGGGGAGGGCAGTCATCACAGAATTGCTTCTTCCCTTTCTGCCGCTGTGAGCCAACTCTGGAAATCGGTATGTATAATTATACTTTTAGAAGCAAGAAACACTGGTTCAACCAAACCATCTTTTTTAGAAAATAAGAATAATAAAAAAATAACAGTTCTGTAGTAAAAGTGCTGTAGAACTAGAAAGCAGGGGGAAAAACCAGGCTTTAAAAACAGTTAATAATCCTGAGATCTAAGGAACCCAAAGTGTAGAGAATCCATTTTTTTTAGTTTAATCAAGTAATCTCTCTGAAAAGCTTTGTGTATGGAGAGAGAAGTCTGAAAAAGTCCTCACTTTTTGAAAACAAGTACAAAATTACAGCTTTTATGAAATAAAATAGTCTAGCTTGTCAAATATCTGGGTAGACTTCTAGATAGTGTTATGCGGAAGCATTAAAAAGCTGAACAGGAACATTTGGGGAAACCTGTCCCTTCTCACTATGCATGACACTCTCAAGCAGTTGTGCAGGTCTTTGTGTTACCATTTCTTGATTAGGAATTACACGCAGCCATCCTGATTACAGTACCTTTGCAATTATAAAATCTACAAGCTTTTTAAAAAATATTCCTAGCTGAAATTGACCATTCTAAACTTTTAATTATTTTTAGTGTTTGATCTCATGCAATTCAAAAGCACTTACATTGTACTGTATTACAAGTTATTAATTCAAAATATGAACAGAGGTTGCCTTATTTGCTGTCAAATATTTAAGCCTACCAAAAAGCAATATATGTTCTGAATTGTCCCCTTTTGTTTCAAAAATTGTTAAGTAATTTGTCCTCAACATATGTTAATGGGAGATGAATCTCAGACTTAGTTTCCAATGAAATACAATGTGCTTCTGATTATGCATATATGTAGAGAATAATGTGAGAGTATAATGTACAAGGGTTTTTATTATTGTTTAAGGAATGAAATCATAAAGTATGTTATTCTATCAAATCAGACTTCTTCATATTGGGTGTATTTAGCCTGGTGTTGCCTCTTTGGGATATTAAACAAAGATTTTGTCATCACCTGTGGGAGATTGCACATGACTGTCAACAGGCAAAATCTGTTCTTGAGCACTCCCTTCTTGAGTGCTCTTAAGAGTAAACATGTTTTAGGCTATTTGAAGAGAGCTTTCAGACATCTAAAGGCAAACTAGCTGCTTTTCATTCAATAAAACAACAAATACATAACCTGAACCATTATTTTAGAAGTTTGTAAATTGACTAGAGATTCTATAGTATTTCAACTCTTTAATCCAATCATGATGCACTTTATTCAATAATGTAGGTACCTTGTTTTAAATTACAAGATCCTAGAATAAACTTCTAATGCTCTAGATATGACTAAAGCCAGTAACTATATGAAATAAAGCTTATGCATGTTGAACATAAACATTCTTAAAGGATATTTTTCCATCCTTGTTTAGCACAGTACCATGGCTTGTTTGAAACCAGGCCATGCAAACACTAGGAGAGTGTCTGCATGAAGCTCCACTTGCGTGAATGGTGGGTGTTCATATTTGTGCGAGCACACAAAAAGCTCCATTTGTGCGAGTGGCGGGCACATGGGCATATCTGCCGCTGGCCCAGAATCATCCCCATCTCCCCTATCAATCCGCAATGCTGGAAAGATTGGAAACCACTGATTTAATATTTATATGTTGAGATTCAGATTGCAATTGATAATTTTACTCAGAATTTCCTGCTGGAGAGTTTTTTGGGAGAGGGAATGAATAATAGAGTTGGAAGGTACCTTGCTGATCTTGTCCAACCCTCTGCTTAAGCAGGAAACCTTATACCCGTGATGGTGAACCTATGGCATGCATACAACAGGTGGCATGCTGAGCCATATTCGCTGGCACGCCAGCCATGCGCCGGGTAGCTGATTTTCGGCCTTCCAGAGGGCCAGGGGAGGCCGTTTTTGCCTTCCCAAGGCTTCAGGAAAGTCTCCAGAGGCTGGGGAGGGTGAAAAACAGGCATAATGGGCCAACCTGAAGTTTGTTCCCGAACTTCCAGTTGGCTCATTGGGGCCATTTTTTCCCCTCCCTAGACTTTAGGAAAGCCTCCAGAGACTGGGGAGGGCGAAAAACAATTGTGCCCAACAATTGTGGCATGCCATAAGAAAAAGGTTCGCCATCATTGCTCTTTACCATTTCAGACAAATGGCTGTCCATTTCTCTTCTTAAAAACATCCAGTGTTAGAACTCTACAACTTCTGAAAGCAAGTGGTTCCGCTGATTAATTGTTCTTCCAGGAAATTTCTCCTTAGTTCTAGGTTGCTTCTCTCCTTGATTAGTTCCATCTATTACTTCTTGTCCTGCCTTCAGGTGCTTAAATATTGGAACACTGCTATCATGTCACCCCAATCCTTCTTTTCATTAAATTAGACATACTCAATTCCTGCAGCCGTTCTTCATATGGTTTAGCCTCCAGTCCCCTAAGCATCTTTATTACTCTTTGCACCCTCTTCAGAGTCTCAACATCTTATATCATGGCAACTAAAACTAGATACAATATTCATCCAGTTACAAAAATGCAGATGCAAAAAATAATGCTCTTCAAATTCTAAATTTCAAATTAAGTTCCTATCCTTCCCAAAAGAAAACCTTATCCTGAAAACTTGAATGATTCTGTGAAACAATATGAAAATTCTTCAAAATAAATCTCAATCCTTCCATAGTTTGGTTTGTACAGAAATATAAATAATGGCAAGATTACATTCAACAAATTTATCATGATTACTGAATCCTTAAGCAAATGATTACCTTCATATAGGAAGAAAAATACAGTAGTTTTAGGATTTGCTTTATATATTATATTACATTTGTGTTCTTTTTGTGACTTTTTAGCAAACGTTACTATTGTTTCCCTCCTCAAAGATATAGTCCAGTCTTAGCTATCTTTTTGCCACTTTATTGAAGCATTGCTATATGGCTGTTATTTAAGGTGCAACCATTATACAGTATCAATATTGTTTACTCTAGTGCAGTACATCATTTTTTTCTTGTTACAGAGTAATGATATTTGACAGTTTTTTGTGAGAGGACATGGTACTTGATCTTATAATAATCCTATAAAAATCTTCTTAGTCCTTTAATAACTTTATTTTACTGATACCACTATAAAAGCTAACTTAAATGCCCTTTAGAGTGGATTATTTCCTCCAGCACAAGAATTTCAAACATCATGGCCTTTTCAAAACAAATGTGTAACATTCTACATTGAACTATGCCAGTGTGACAATATACATCTACCAAAAGCTTACTTACAGTTTTCCATACAAGAGAATAAAGTAATGACTGATCTTTTTCATCCACCATCCATACAAAGACCTGCTAATTTATATTATTTGTTTCAGAACACAAATTTTTATACTAGGTTATACTTAAATGTTGAAGTTTCTAAATGATAAAGAAGATTGGCTCTGATTATCCCTATGGTCACTTTTACAACCCCTTCCCCAGAATGAATGAATGAATGAATGAAATATATATATTCATTCATTCATTCGTGTGTGTGTGTGTGTGTGTGTGTGTGAACAATGTAGTATTTAATGTAAAAGTTGGAGCAATTCACTCCTGCCAGTGCAACACTATTAAATATATGATCACCATAGAAGAAAAAATAGGAACTCCTTTAAAAAAATCAAAGTGCATTCTGAGCTATAAAAATGGTGGTTACATTGTTGACTTGTAAAAATGGGTAAGTCCCAAAGAACGATTGTTGTAGCTTCTTGTTGCAGCATTTGAGGTGATAAGGCACTATTGCCATTTCTGTACTGTTTCAAAAACCCCAGACAGCTCATGAGTGTTTTGATCCATCAAAATCTTCCACCTCGTCTTTCCAGAGCAGGCAGGTGGTACTGTTTCATAGGAGATTTAAATTCCTTCTGTTTTTCAGACTGTTGATGAGACAATAGAAGTTAAAATGGGCTATAATCTATTTGTACAAAATAGCATGTAATCTAATAAGCAAGGCAGAGTTACCTTGCGATGTGTCCCAAAATATGTTATAGGCTGCAAAACCTGGACTTGTCTGTTGGATGCTGGGAGGGTAAAAACTGACTGAAATGAAGGATTAGGGTAAGAAGTCAAGTTGGTTACAGCAGGAACTGTCAGTTTTGGCAACTCAACTGCAATGGGAAGTCCATGATGTCCCAGTGGATTCTCCTGGGCTTGCCTAAAAAAATTCTTTTAAAATAAAAATACAAGTTCAATTTTTAAAAATAATGTTATGTAGGCTAAATGTGTTTGATCACCTCACATATGTTTTAGGATGGTTTAGATATTACCATCTCTGTAGTTACTCTCAAATATATGTAAAGTTCTACTCAAATGTTTCTTAGGGAAGATTTCAGCTTGCCCTTGGAATGATCTCAGCATATGGAAGCATGGTGCCAGTGGAAGCCTTTATATAGTTTAATAAAGGGGAAGAGGATTAAACAGTAGCAATTGCATTCTATATATTTTTAAAAGAGTAGCCAAAAGTTACATTCCAGTATTTTCAGACTTTCAAAGGTGTATATGTTGAAAGTTGATATTTGTTTGACTTACAGTCTTTGATGGTTTATTTGTAAAATTGAGCCTTAGAAGATGTCTTCTTGGAATCTATCCTTATAAGATATCTAAGCCTTAGAATGACACAATTTCCTTCCTTTCTTATTCTTCTATTGGCATAAAAATGTATCCTTGAGTGTATAGTATAGTCTTTATTGTCATTGTACAAAATAAATACAACAAAATTGGTTGTGTAACAAGGCAAGGAACACCCGCCAGATTTTACAAAGAATTAGATAAACCCTAGAAACTTTGTACTGCTAGCTTATATCTGGTGCTTCTAGAATTCTGCCAACAAAATACAGGAATGTACTATAATTAATTTTTGTTCTCTGATTATGATTCTGGGGGGGGGGGGTTTGGAGGGGGAGGAAATGAGGGTAGAGAATGAGTTAAAATAAACTTTGGGAATTATTGGACAAATTTGTTGATACCCTTAATATTCCCAGAATAACTGGGAAATTGGCAGAATCAAACATGCCATAATTTATTATATATTGATTGCATGAACCTAGATGTAAATTGGATAATTTCCAGAAAAAGCATGACTAGTTAATTCCAGCACTATTTTGAATGTCCTCGAAGAATTACTAAAAATATCAGGAGCCATATATACATCTTAAACTAAACTATCATACTTTTCCATGCATTGTATGCATAAGCGATAATGGTATAAATTTTTTAAAAAGCGTTTTTGGACCTGTAAATCAAAATTAGGTGTCCAATAGTTAAAACAGCAAAAATTCATTAAAAATTCTAGAATAGATACTGGAATTCTGAAACATGTTTCACATATGTAGGATGATTAATTAAAGCACAAAATTGACATAGAGCTGTTCTATAACTCTGTGAACAAAAATGGCAGTAATTAAATAGATTTATTACTCAGTCTTTGATTTAAAGATTACCTGCCTTTGATCCTCCTTTGAAATACGCCGCAAGCCAATAGAATCCCTTTCTAATGGATTTTCTACTAATCTCATTTTTCGGTGTATGGTTAAAGCTTGTTTCTCTGCCACCCTGTTTAGAATAAGTCAGATAAAATCCGATATATGAAATATTTCCATCAATTAGACAATCAAACCACTCACTTCCATCCTTTAGACATATTAAAGAATGGCTTGAAATACAAATGCTAAATACTCAAACCTAAGTATTAACTAAAATTATTAGCTTAAATGATCAAGAATTATCAAGCTTAGTTATTTTAAAACTTAGTTGGCTCGATACATTTTCAACTGAATATTGATTCAAAATCATTTCACATTCCCTTACCTTAATTCTCTGAAATAAGGGTGTTGCAGTGCTTCATGAGCACAGATTCTCTCATCAGGATCATACTGTATCATTGCATACAAAAGTGTCAGGCTCTTATTGGATAGGTTAGGGATAAATGGAGAGATTCCTTTTCCCTTTTTGGGGGGGAAATCAAAACTCATCACTCTTGACCTGCATAAATCCAGTGAAAGAAAATGCATTCTTGTCAACAGAGTCAGCCTTATTGTTACTGAAAGAATACAAAAGAAATTAAAATAGAAGTTTCAGTTTCAAAGCATTCTTTGTCCCTGTAGTCAGCCATATAGGGCAAATTACATGTGTATGACTATATCATGAAATGATTACAATTTAATGCTTCTCAAATTTAGAACACAAATATGATTAGGACGACTTGTATTATGGTGCCATAACATTACAGTGGTTTTCTTTAAATCCATTTGATACTACCCTCACTTCAACATGGGAAGTCAAAAGAAATTTTAAATTTTGCTTCCAGTTCATCCAGGTGATAACTGTTGAACTGGAATAAAAGGAACATTTAATAATAAACATCCCTTAAAAAGTTATTCAGTAAAGCTAATTAAGTCTATAAAGCAGCAGCCCAACTAAGTGACAGCACTTATAATCTTAGTTTATTTTGAAAAACTGAACAGAGTTGATCAATACTTGGGTAAACTACCAATAAGAAATATCAGATCTGCCAGCACGACTGGGAAATATCTTGCATCGTGTTATTAAGAAAATTATTTATGCTTGTCTCAAAAAATTAACAGAATTCAAGCTCTATTGGATTGAATGTTTGAAGAAGTTACAGTAATTTATAGCAAATGGGGGCTTCCTATAGCTTTCCTATTCTGTGACACTTGCAAAAAGTGCTAGAAGCACTCACCAAGGGAACAATAATATAAAACAATCTTAATACATTATGAAAAGAGGACATGAAAATAACATGGTTGTGATTGTGGTTCTGAATTCTGAATTCTGAGAAGTAGACCAGAGGTAGGTTGATCCCAGTTAGGTCTGGATTGGGTGAGCTGGTGGTGGTGACGGGAGGTTCTGTCTACCTGGCTGGCCACTTCTGCACATGCACAGAAACATCGTGCATACACGAGGAAACCGGTAGTAAAAATAATGGAAACCCCACCACTGAAGTAGACCCTGGCTAGATGCTTTGTAAGATTTGACTATGGTCAGCTGTAAGGTAATAAACACACTCTTCTAATATAATTTTAGGCAACCTTACTTAAATAAAATGCAGTCATGAATATCAAGGGAAACTATACTTACTGTTTGAACTTAAGAAGAATCTTCTTAGGAGGGGTACCTATGATATCATGGATTTTTGATATTTGGTCCAATTCATTGGTTCCAGGAAAAAGCGGGCTAAAACTGGGAACAATAAAAAATTGATAATGTGATGAATACCAATCTCTGTGACAAGCTTATGTTTTATTATGAGAAAGCTATTCATCCTTGGTACTAAATAATATTGTTGGTACTAAATAATATTACAGCGGATATTATTTTTAAAATCAAATACACTGTCATTAATCCCATTTCCCACCTGTATATTATATAACATCTTTCAAAATAAAAAGGGAAAAAGCATCAAAAGAGACAGGTATTATTGAAAAATGTTATCTGTACAACCCAGCCTATAGCTATCTAAAAATATAAATATATCATCAGCTAGGAATGAACTATTTGTTGCTAAAGCCTATGATCCTCCAAATTCAATATAATATGCACATAGCATGGCTTTGCCTCAAGGTCCTACTTAGAGACATGTTTACTATTGTCTGCAGCTAGATTAACATAGCCATTCTTGAAGCCTGGATATCACATTAGGGCTCTCAGCTAAACTTCAAATTATTTTTCCTTTATTCATTAAGCTGCTGATGTTCATTTTTCTAACCATTGACTAAATCCAGATATACAGAAGCCTCGAGTCCCTCTGGGGAGAGAGAGCGGGTTAGAAATAAAAATTTTATTTATTTTATTTATTTAGGGCTGCTGAGTCACAAACCCCTCAATTAAAACAATGAAGTTCTACGCCAGATAAGAACACAATAATTAGTAAACAGTGACAAAAACCCAAATCTTTCTTATTGAGATAGATTTACGTCTACCTTCAAAGTGTTAAATGACTTTTCCCTGTGCCATTATGCAATTCATTGACTAGCAATGCAAACATTTGAACTGGAATTTTATCCATGTATGTTTCACTGTTGAATCTCAAATCTTTCCCAATGTTACATTTGTATTTTTCCACAATACAACCTATTACTATCTCATATCTGTACAGGCCTATACTATAGAAGAGTTTCTTTACTCTTTTTAATTTAGCCACTTTCCTTCTGATAAATAACTTACCTTGCAATTTCATAAAACACACAGCCAGCACTCCAGATGTCCATTTTATAACTGTAGTAACCATCTGTAAGAAGACATTCAGGTGCCCTATACCAGCGGGTAGAGATATATTCTGTATACGGCTGCTTAGAATGTGTGCTCCTACAGGATCCAAAATCTCCAAGCTTGAGAAGATCTTGCTACAATAAGACAATTTGTGCATTTCAAATGATCAGGTATTAAAATGATATTTACAAATAATGAACTACTAATAGTACTTCAAAATGAAATTAAGGAAGCTTTATCCATCTCAGCTGTTCTATTTTTGAACAGAAAAGACTTAATTTTTTAATGGTCTAAATTAGCCGTAATTGATTTTTGAATCCTTGGCCAACAAAGCAGCCTTTGGAATAATTATGAAAATAATATATAGAGTCCCAAAGATGCTTTTCCAAAAGGCAACTGGACTTTCTTATTTTTTCTTTGAAAATGTTTCACTTCTCACCCAAGGAGTTTCTTCAGTTCTGCATGAGAAGGTAAAGAAAGAAAAGCAAGAACCCCCCCCCCCCCCCAAGAAAGTCCAATTGCCTTTGGAACAACCATAATCTGGATGACTGAGAATCTCCATAAACATACCTACAGATAGTTCTTCGTTAAAGACCATTTATTCAGCAACCATTTGAAGTTGCAATGACTCTGAACAAATGTTACTGGTCCTTAAAATTCCAGCAACACATTACCTCCACGGCCATGTGATTATATCCATGCACACCAGCCTGCATGCATTACTCTGGCACAGTAGCAACTTCTTACCAACACAAATGCACTCACCACAGTAACCCCCCTCCCAATCCATAGTATTCACCTGCCCACCAGCCTGCTTGCAAGCTGCCTGGAACTTGCAACTTTCAGTCTGCTTCCTCATTGACTTTCCTGTGCAAGCTGGCAGGAAGTTGCAAGTCATAGTCACATGAAATCCTCACTTAATGATAGCCAAAGGGAATGCTGGAATGCTGTTGCTAAATGATGCAGTCATTGTGGCATTTCATAACTGCAGCATTTAGCGATGGAAATTCTGGTCTCAATTACCATCAAATCTTTGAACATTAAGCCTTCAGAGAATTACTAGCACAAGTCACTTAAACAAATTTGATTTTTACAGCCTGTTTCAAAAATGACTGACTTGTCCAAAAACATATTTTTCTATATGTAATAAAAAAACCTGATGCTAAAAATAACAATATTAGATCTAAAGTAAGTATTTGACCGTTAATCATCAGAAAGTTGAAACACGCTTTTTCCAATACACATAGGATGCATATTCAAATACAAGTCCTAGAACAAACATTTTGAAACGTAAGAATTTTGATACATTCATATTGCTCCTATTTTAAAATGATCAAAGACAACCTACCTTTATTAATATGTTTTCAGGTTTCACATCTCTGTGAAATATTCCATTTCTGCATCAAGATAAAAATCAAAGGAAAGGTAAGTATTTTTATATTAAGGGTGTGGTACAGAAAGCCACATATCCCTTGGGACTTCTTGACCCCACTCCTTAGTTTCAATATAAGTTGTTGCACCCATCCCCCAAAAATTATCCATAAAGTTCTGAAGATATTCCAGAGAAGTGATGACAAATAGAAAAGAAAAGCTAGTCAAAGCCCATGGCACCTTGTATACATTAGATACATGAATGAAAGTGTACAAATTCCAGCCCATTAAAATATCCAAACTAATTTTGCAAGCAAATAAGTAAAAAGGTTTTCCTACCTGTGTATATGATCAAGAGACTTGCATAACTGGTACATATAATTTATTAATTTTTTTTCAGGCAATGGTTTTGTCCTTCCTGAAATTTGGAAATCAAATTTAGTATTTAAAAAAAAAAGATTGCTTTAATATAAAAACAGCTTGCAATGATTTTGGCTAATTAACTGATTTTTAAATCTAGTTATGAAATAGCTTACCTATGGCCTATAATCATGTCCCCTAACTTAGCCAGGATATTCAAAGCTGCTCTGTTCAGAGCACCTTGTCCACCTTCAGAGGATGCACCATTGGTATGTTTTCCTAAAAAGACAGAACTGGCTACTGGACTCATATCTGAATCACAGTTAAGATTAGATTCCTACAATGTATCCTCTATAAGGCTACCTTTAAAAAGGATTTGCTATATAGACTATATGCTACTAGTCATATATCGATTCCAATGGTTTTCTATTGTAATCTGAAAAATTTAGAACAGGACTCAGAGATAGCAATTTTGTATCACAATGAAGTAGTAGCTTTCCAGTTGTTAACATACAATTGTCATCTTTGACTGACTATCCATGCTGCCTTGGTTGATGATAAGGGTGGGGCATAGATTTAACGATTCTTAATACAGCAAATATATGCAGTGATTAATGAACTATGTTCTCCTTCTTAAATTTTCTTGCAGACTGGCCCCTCTTTAGGATAGCATTCTCTTTCAATATATGTAATTATGGAGATGCTTTCCCTATATTCCAAAACCTCTCTCTGCCTTAACTTATTCTGAAGGAGATCAACTGCCATCAGAAAGAGATTCTATGTACATCCACGCTAATCTGAAGGTCTTTCCATAACTGCAAGTAAAACACATCTTTTTTCAACATGCAACAGAGTCATACTTAATATTTGGTTAAACTAAACATGCATCTGTCTCACTTGTGAAAAAAATTGCTTGAGACATTTCATTGTATATGCTACATACCTTTGATCAATTCATAAATATTCATGTCCATAAGTTCACATATTAATGCAACAGCACCAGCTTTCTTGTCACTAAAAAGTGGGTTTTAATGGAATTTTATGAAAGAAGAATAAGTTGTATAAGCACTTGAAGAATGGGACAGATTTTTCAATTATTTTTAAAAAGTGGTTCTACTATTATTAGTGTTCTGTATTTTTCATTAGTTTTTACATATGCATGAAAGAAGCACTGTATGTTAAATAGAGCAGTAATATGCCATTCTAGAGACGAGCAAGCTTTTTATCATGCATACTGACTCAAAATTGCTGAAGAAGAAAGGGAAAATCAAGTTCATTTCACATCTCATCTTTCATGATTCTGAAAAAAGATTATATTGGAGAAGGCTTATGAGAATGACTCCCTTTAAAAATCATCTTCCTCATCAAAATTGTTCACCAACTTCCCCAGCATTTTTTTACAGAAAATCAGAAATCAAATGAGTTTTCCAGGAGAATCATACTCATGCAGTTTTGCTACACTGTTCAATCACTTTCTCAATAAAAAAAAAAAAATCTAATAAATGGACTAGTGAATGACAATTGTGGGGAGGAAAATCATCCCTCTTTATCAGCATGATAGTAATAATGGGGATAATCGCACGTGAGTTACAAAATAAATCCATGTTGTACCTGTATATATTTTATTTAATTAGAACCAACATTATTTTAAAAGCAAAATGTTAACTTTGTTTTTGCTTGCCACAATCAGCTATAGTTAGATTTTAAGTAAACAACAGAATAACCTATGAACACACAGATATGCCTTATAACATCAGATCATAATCCATCTTGACCAATTCTGTGGTCACAGATGGGGATCTTTCTGAGTCCTAGAACTTGATAAATAACTGTAACTGGACAAGTCAAAATTAAACTTGATACAATTCTACATGCTGTCACTGAACTACAACTTTCTGCAATAGGAGAGGAAATTACCTTGATCTATGAAAAACTTTCTCCCTGAGAACTGGATATAGACATCTACAAGATTCTGCTGCTTTTATCAAAATGATGAAAGCAGTATTGTTCCACAAGATCTGCTCCTTTTGAATATGCATGCAACAATATGACATATATACAAAAGGGCCAAGGGATTGTCTCAATGTTGCTTTTGTTCTTCCCCCACCTCCTGCTCCACAGAAGCCACTGAACCTTGGTATTATGTGCCTTCAAAAATTTATATTTTTTAAAATAAAAATATCTATATTACATTTTCTTTCTTCAGAAATGGTTAAATAGAACAGTTGTCTGGCAAAATGTGTAGTGAGGATTGTTGAGGATTGTGAGATTTCTCTTTCATGGTAACAAAATACATTAGCATGTTCAGAATATTCCTTATTATCAACTGATCATCTCCATTAGGCAGGTGACCAGATATGAATTTTCATAGGACACGATGAACAGAATCTAATGACACATATCCTCAAATAATCCCCCACTGCAAATATCTCAAAACCAGCATCCACGCGAATGAGATTGGATTCTACACATTGCCATTTAAACACTTCAATTCTTAAGCCCCTGCATTTTTCTTATGTTTCGGCCTCGATACCATTAGTATTGTCAGAGGCCAATTATGAACATAGAATAAAACTAATGTGATTTTTAAAGTCTTTATATATTGCCAGATCAGTTCTGAGATTGATGTATGTCACATACTGTCAATAGAACAAAATGATGGCTCAATGACTACAGAAAGATATATTATTCAATTAATATTAAGTTCCAAAGTTAAGTAGTCCACACAACCTACTCCCTACTTGCTGTCAACTTGAGAAAAGGTGCAAGAAATGACAAAATCTCATCATTCTATAGTGAAAGTTTCCTTTTTCAAAATCAGAATGAGATTTGTTTTATAAATAGTAATTGAACACCTCTATAAAATATCTGGTGATCAATGTGAATGGTACAGAACAGGAATCAAAAAAACATGCGTCACTTACAAAATCACTTCATGCAATGTAAGGATATTTGCATGTGGATTCAATCGCCTTAATGCTTGAATTTCTCTCAAGTTATTCACATGGTCAATGCTAGTAGAAAAGATTAGATGAAAAATAAACAATTGTCATTTACACGTTGCTGCATATATTTTCCTGAATCCCACAAAGCATAGGGCATAATAGTCTCTTGCAGCATGTTGCCAGCTTGCCTGGGTGCAGTGTGACATTTCATGGCTCTCTTCTGTATGAGTACTGTATGAGATACTACTTGCAAAGTGCCATGCTTTCTTACATAGTGGCATATAAAATGGTATAGTACACACTTCCTTGTCTTTCAATTATTATGAGCTCTTGAGAAAGAAATTTCAAATCTGTACAATGCTGTATTTACTCTACACTGTAGTGTATGCTAGCATCAAGCATTACTAGTTTGAACAAACATTATTTAAGGCCAATAAGACATGTCAGGAAAAACAATCTTCATGTCCAAAGGCAGCTAGATTTTACATACGTGTTTACAAAAAATATTTGTTTTAAAATCAACGTTTGACAATGGATATTTAAACATTTATATACTGAAGCTAAACAAGAAATTAAAATGGAAAAGAATCAGACTTTACCTTTCAAAATGCTGTTTCATTTGTTTACAAGCATAGCAACGTCCATTGTTTAGAGACTGTACCTTCAGAACATCAGAAAATGTTCCCTCTCCAATTTTACCAATTGTTTTGTATTCTAAAAAGATTACATTGGAACAATAAACTAGAAGGTAAATTTATACATTTAACATGTTTTATCAAACATGTTCATAATTGTAGTTTACTTATTCTAACAGCACACTTGTTTCCTTACCAGATATACTGTATGTCTTTCCATACTGTCACTGTGGTTGTTTAAAATTAAGGTTCACATCTCTGCACTGGGAAAGGATTATACCAGTACAATTTACTGAGGATTATGTGAAATTATATTTGTGTTTGCTAAAATAACATTAAAGTGTTTTCTATCAACCACATCCCACATACTTATGGTCTTGAGCAGAGGTAGGTTGCTTCCAGTTTGGCCCGGATTGGGCGAACTAGTAGTGGTGGTGGCGGCAGGTTCCGCCTACCCACCTGTACACTTCTGCGCATGCGCAGAAGTGTCGCACGAGCAAATCGGTAGTAAAAAAAAAAAGGAAACCCACCACTGGTCTTGAGATAATCTGCAGGATAAAAACCATGTAAGTTATAGTTTAGTTTTTAGAAACCAAAGTTTGTTGATTTCATTTCACTAGATATAAATGTTATATGTATATTACTGTTATTGTACTTAAATAATATCAGTACCATCATTAAAATGGACTGTTGTTATACTTATATACAATTTACCATTTCTTAGGGCATTATCAATAATCATGTCATAATGTTCCAAGCATGTAAATTTGAAGAGCTTAATTCTAATGTTATTCTATATCAGGGGTAGTCAACCTTTTTATACTTATCGCCCACTTTTGTATCTCTGTTAGTAAAATTTTCTAACCGCCCACCGGTTCCACGGTAATGGTGATTTATAAAGTAGGGAAGTCAATTAAATTTAAAAAAGGAAAGTGCTTCAGTATCAGACAAAACCCCTGAAAGCCCACCATGAAAGCTGGAACACCCACTAGTGGGCGGCAGGGACCAGGTTGACTACCACTGTTCTATATATGAACAAGAATAACTTATGAATCAAACTAATCTATGTGTTATAGGCCCACAAACAGTATTTGTCGAGATACGTTGATCCCTTTTTTTACTTTTCTGCTGAGTTATACATCTGGAAACTCACCCAGTTCTGACTATTTTTTGTATATACCTTTCTGCTCTAAAATTTGTCTTCTCCCATACATATCACTTCTACAGCACTTCCTAGAATTCTCCATTGCCTAACTTCTGTGAGAATTAACTTCTTCAGACTGCATCTAGCTGTAAAGAGAAGCATTTCCAATATAATTGTACTAGTAACTCATCATATTAAATAAGACTTTCCTCTAACCATTGTCATGTTTCATGTTTTAAAAAAAAGCATCATATTCTACAGTAAAGGAAACTTCCATTTATGGTTTGTTTATAGTATCATATAATCAAAAGGTTGGAAACAACCTTGGAAGTTTACTAGTCCAACCTGCAACTTACTTTATATAAAACATCCAGTGTTTATGATTTGAATTCCTCATTTTTATTCAACCACAATCTTTGTCTATGATAAAGTCAGCTATTGTATAATAGAAAGTAATTTGTTTTGTTGATACAATTTTTTCCTATATGAAGAGTTAAAATGAAAAGGAATCAAAAAACTGTGTTCATAGTATACAGTTATGTACTCATAAGTATGGTCATGTGAAAAAGAAAGTACACCCTCTGAGTTGTATGGTTTTATGTATCAGGACATAGTAAAAATCATCTGGCCCTTAGCAGTTTTTAAAAGTAGTTAAATACAACCTCAGATGAACAGCACATGACATATTACATTATGTCATTTATTTTACAGCAAAAATAGAGAAGCTATGTGTGAAAAACTAATTACAGGTAATCTTCAACTTACAACAGTTCACTTAGGGACTGTTCAAAGTTACAACGGCACTGAAAAAAGTGACATGATAATTTTTCACACTTATGATCATTGCAGAATCCCCATGGTCATGTGATTTACATTTGGATGCTTGACAACTGATTAAAATTTATGACTGTTGCAGCATCCTGAAGGCATGTGATTACCTTTTGTGACCTTCTGACAAGCAAAGTCAACGGGGAACCACATTCACTTAACAAGTGTTACTAATTTAACAACTGCAGTGATTCACTTAACAAATGTGGCAAGAAAAGTCATAAAATGCGACAAACTCACTAAACAAATGTTTCACGTAGCAACATAAATTTTAGGCTCAGTTGTGATAATAACTACAGGATTACCTGTACACCCTTACCGCTTCCACAGGTATGGAGAGGCTAAGTAGCAGCCAGGTGCTGCTAATCAAGTGCTCTTCTCTGAAGGCTCCGGAGGACTAAAAACGGCTCTACAAGCAAACTGGAAGTCCATTCCCGAGTTTCCAGTTTGCCAGTAGAGCCGTTTTTTTGCACTCCAGAGGCTTCAGGGAAGCTCCTAAAGCCTCCGGAGGGCCTCAGGGAGGGGGAGGCTGTTTCCCCAGGCTGTTATAAAGCCTCTGGAGCCCGGGGAGGGCAAAAAATGGCTTTAAAAAAGGCTGAATTCAGCTGACAGGGCAACGCCTTGCGTGCCCTGACAAATGGCTCCTCATACCACCTTTGGCACACATGCCATAGGTTCGCCATCCTGGAAGAATGGTTTGTTTGGAAGCGTTGCCAGGAGAAAGCCTCTTCTCTCTAAAAAGAACATGGTAGCATGGCTTAGGTTTCCAAAGTTACATCTGAACAAATCATAAGATTTCTGGAACATTGTCCTTGAGACAGAGACCAAAGTGGAGATATCTGGTCATAATGCACCTCAACCCAACTGAAATGCTATGGCAGGATTTCAAGAGAGCTGGGCATAAACAAGTGCCCATAAACATCAGTGAACTGAAGCAAAGTTGTAAATAAGAGTGGGCCAATTTTTTTTCACAATGATGTGAAACTGATACAGTCATAAGAAAACAATTGCTTTAAGTTATTGCTGCTTGGTTCTACAAGCTATTGAATCATAAGGTATACCGTATTTATTCGAGTATAACGCGCACACGTGTATAACCCGCACCCCCTAATTTTCGATTTAAAATCGGTATAAAATATTGTTTCACTTTTTCTCGGCTCAGACCAAGCATTGTAAGTGACAAACGTTGTTGAACACGTGCGGCCATGATAAAAATCATTTATAACGCGCACCCTCGTTTATAACGCGCACCAAAACTTTGAGTTTTTTTTGGTAGAAAATTTTGCACGTTATACTCGAATAAATACGGTATTTCGTTTTCCACACATGGCTTCTCAATTTTGGCTTTCTCTTTGTAAAATGAGTGACATAATGTAATATGTAATGTGTTCTTCTTCATCTGAGGTATTTTACTCAAATACACACACACACACACACACACACACACACACACACATGGGGGGGGGGGGGGAGAAAGAGACCAAAGGGAATCTAATTAAGCAAATGACTGAAAACATTGTGCTTGTTCATTTATTTATTGAAAGAAATGATCCAAAATTAAATATTTGTGTGTGGCAAAAGTATGTAAAACTATGCTTTCAGTAACTGGTGTGCCTGCTTTGGATAGAAACAATAATTTTTTTTTTTTTTATATTGAAAAAGTTTTATTGGTTTTACATTTTTTCTGTAGGATAGGGTAAGGGATACAATGAAATTTTGAAAGCATTCACGTCGAGGTCGTCGGCTCTTCCGGGACCTCAAAATACATTAATAACAATAAAAAGAAAAACATTTTTCATCAAACTACAAAGTGAAAGCGTGTACATATATCTAAATTCTCAATTCAATACTGTCAGTCCTTTACAAAAAATCCAAATACAAATATTATGCAAAATTGTTCAAAAAGAAAAGTCAAGGCAAAGTTATTTTTTTGATCTAAGTCTCTTGGCAATTGAATCTTCTTTTTCTCCTTCCAGGCCCCCAGTAGGCGGGGCCATGGCCCCCTCCATCCCCCCTGGATCTTCCCCCAGGATAGAGGAATGTTTTTTAAGAAAGGCTTCCGCCTCAGCAACTGTTTTAATCCTCACTCTTCCTCCTTCCCAGAACACCAGCATCCCTTCGGGTGTCACCCACTTGAACCAAATCCCATGATCAAATAAAATTTTAGACAAGAAGGAAAATTTCCTCCTTGCTTCTCGAATCTTTCTAGGGATCTGCTTCAAGATAGCAACCTCTTTTTGTTGGTAGATTAATGGACTACCTCTCTGCACTTTCAGGATTTCCTCTCTGGTTGACCTTCTAACAAATTTCACATGTATCTCTCTAGGCACTTCATTTATCCTGGCATATGCTGAGTTAATTCTGTAGGCTAGGTCAATGTCCCCCCTGATCTCATCCTTAGATTTTTGTAAATAGTCTGCTAAAATTGTGCTCATAAGATCAGGGAGGCATTCACCAGATTCCTCAAGAACGTTCTGAAATCTCAAAAAATATGTCATTCTTTCCATATCAATCCTAGACACATGCCCATTTGTTTCCCCAACCTCTTTAGTAACATTTTTAATCTCTCCCTTAACCCCCGCCAACCCCCCTTCCAATTCTTCAGTCTTCTGTATGTTTTCCAGCACTTGCTTCCGTGTGTCCAATAGCTCCTTCTTGAAATTGATGTTTTCTGCCCTCTGGGCTTGAATCTCTTGTACCAAAGTTTGTATAACAGTTTCAAGAGAAGCCATCCGTTGTTCTAAACTTGTCAGTGCTGTTTCTTGAGCCATGATTAACTGTTAAAATCAATGCCACCAAAATGGCGTTTTCAGGGTGGGGTTGGTGAGACTAACCGGGAGCCAAAAGTTCTGATCAAGGTTGTAACGTTGTAAAATACAGGAACCAAGAGAGAGACAGTTTTCCAACTCAATAGATGTAATAGCAAAGGTACTCCAGAAAAGAAATCACAAATCCAAAAGAAAAAATTTCTTCATTAAAAACCAGAGATAGTCCAAATTGCAAAGAGACACTGGAAATTTTCCATAAACAAAATAGTCACTCAGGAACAAAGAGAGGCCATTTTCCACCGCCCAGCTCAGAGCCCGAAGGAGAGAATAGTGAGAGAAATTGTATCAGCCAGACCTAGAAACATTGTTGCAAGCAAGCCGCAATCCACTTTCCCTTAACGCAAACAGTCAGGATTGAAAATTTCCGCTCCTCGCCGCGAGGAACCATTTCCAAGTGCCGCTTAGATCCGAGGTTTTTTTTAAAAAAAACAAACACCCCCCTCCCAGTCCTTTCAGCCCGGCTGACAGTAGAAAAAAAAAGTTTTTGAACACTCACTCTCCCCTTGAAGCTGAAGCCTCGGGAAGCCTTCCGACATCGACGTTCAGCCCTCTACATAGATGTGAATGGCGCCGTCGTCCTTAGGCGAAGGGAGAACCCCCCGCAGCATGTTCTCCTTCACCTAGGCCGCGGCAAAAGGGTCGCCTCCCCCACCGCCGTGAGGGGGGGCGTCCCTGCCGAGCCGGCCCTACGGGAGACCCCCAAAAAAGGGGCGTCTCGCCCCCGTGGGGGGGGCAGAAAAAGCAACAAAATGGCGAGCGAGCGCTAGGCTCGCTCGTCGCCGCTGGAGCCGGAACCGGAATCAGAAACAATAATTTTTTGATGAGTCTTGAACAACAGTTTGGGGGGATTTTAGGCGACATCTTCAATTCAGGGAGGTTGATGGGTTTCTTTGCATGAGATGGCTGCTTCAGGTCCTTCCACTGTATTTCTATACGAAATATATGTCAGATTTTTCTTGCCCATTCAAAACTTTTGCTTCAACCATTTTTTGTCATATGTTTGGAGCTGTTGTCTTGCTATATAATAA
This sequence comes from Rhabdophis nuchalis, assembly GCA_039707465.1. Lineage (NCBI taxonomy): Eukaryota > Metazoa > Chordata > Lepidosauria > Squamata > Natricidae > Rhabdophis > Rhabdophis nuchalis. The sequence goes on along the minus strand of CM077643.1, from coordinate 57,058,270 downwards.
TAATAATTTATTACATTTATAAACTGCCCCCTCTCCCCGAAGGGACTCGGGGCGGTGTACAGGAAAATTAAAAAACCATATAAAAATATACAATACACTCAAAGTTAAAAGCGAATTAAACTACCCTGTACTAAAAATTTAAGAACATTAAAATTACTACCCATTAAAACACAATAAACAATTTGAGAAAACAGACTGGGATGAGAAGCGTAAATTAGACCAAGCCGGCCTGATGGAACAAATAGGTTTTTACTTATTGGTGGAAGGCGCGGAGGTCTGTGGTCGTTCTGATATCCGGGGGTAGGTCGTTCCAGAGGGTCGGGCCCATCACAGAGAAGGCCCTTCCCCTGGGCGTCGCCTGCTGGCATTGCCTGGTGGACGGCACCCGGAGATGTCCCTCTCTGTGTGAGCGAATTGGCCGAAGGGATGTATGGGGCAGGATACGATCCCACAAATTACTAGGTGGCCAGGTGGCCAGGTGGACAGCCGTGGCCAGGAGGGCGTTTTACCAGGTTCGCCTGGTTCGCCAATTGCGCCCCCTATTGGATCGGGACGCCCTTCGCACAGTCACTCATGCGCTCGTGACATCCCGACTGGACTATTGTAACTCTCTCTACATGGGGCTCCCCTTGAGGTGCACCTGGAGACTTCAGCTAGTCCAGAACGCAGCCGCGCGAGCAATTATGGGAACCGCCAGGTTTACCCATGTAACACCGCTCTTGCGCGAGCTGCACTGGCTACCTGTTGTCTTCCGGGTGCGCTTCAAGGTGTTAATTATCATCTTTAAAGCGCTCCATGGCTCGGGACCTAGCTATCTGCGGGATCGGATCCTGCCTCATACATCCTCACAGCCGATTCGCTCCCACAGAGAGGGACTTCTCCGGGTGCCGTCCACTAGACTTTGTCAGCGGGCGACACCCAGGGGAAGGGCTCTCTCTGTGGCGGGCCCGGCCCTCTGGAACGACCTTCCCCCCGACATTAGGACGACCACGGACCTCCGCTCCTTCCGTCTTAAATTAAAAACACATCTTTTCTGTCTGGCCGGCCTAGGATAGTCTCTCTGTCTCTGGGGTTTTATTGGGAAGTTTTTTAGTATAGCTTAGTTTTAATGGGGAATTTTAGCACAGGTTTAGGGTTAATTTGTTTTTTAAAGAAATGTTTGTATATATTTATTGTTTTTTATTCTTCCTGTGCACTGCCCCGAGTCCCTATGGGGAGAGGGAGCGGTTTACAAATATTAAATTGAAATTGAATTGAATTGAGGTCCTGGAGCGCTTTAAAGATGATAATCAACACCTTGAAATGCACCCAAAAGGCCACAGGCAGCCAGTGCAGTTCGCGCAGGAGTGGTGTTACATGGGAGTATCTAGTAACTCCCATAACTGCCCGTGCGGCCGCGTTCTGGACCAGCTGTAGCTTCCGAGTGCATCTCAAGGGGAGCCCCATGTAGAGAGCATTGCAGTAGTCCAGACGAGACGTCACAAGCGCATGAGTGACCGTGCGAAGGGAGTCCCGGTCCAATAGGGGACGCAACTGGCGCACCAGGCGAACCTGGTAGAATGCCCCCCTGGCCACGGCTGTCACATGATCTTCTATAGACAGCCGAGAGTCCAGGAGGACGCCTAAGTTGCGTGCCCGCTCCACGGGGGCTAGATGTTCGCCCCCTATGGCCAGTGATGGCGTCAACTGGTTGAACCGGGGCGCCAGTAGCCACAGCCACTCAGTCTTGGACGGGTTGAGCTTGAGTCTGTTCCTTCCCATCCAGATCCGCACAGCTTCCAGACACCGGGACATCACTTCGCCGGCATCATTGGGGTGGTTTGGGGTAGAGATGTACAGCTGGGTGTCATCCGCGTACAGATGGTAATCTACCCCAAACCCACGTATGATATCGCCCAGCGGCTTCATATATGTATTGAACAAGAAAGGCGAGAGGACCGACCCCTGAGGTACCCCACAAGTGAGAGGCCTCGAGGTCGACCTCTGCCCCCTGCCAATACAAATTGTGACCGACCGGAGAGGTAGGAGGAGAACCACCGTAAAACGGTGCCCCTCACCCCCAACCCCTCCAGTCGATGCAATAGGATACCATGGTCGATGGTATCAAAAGCCGCCGAGAGGTCTAATAGGACCAGGATGGAGGAACAACCCCCATCTCTGGCCCTCCAGAGATCATCCACCAACGCGACCAATGCCGTCTCGGTGCTGTGACCGGGCCGGAAGCTGGACTGGCGCGGGTCTAGATAATCAATTTCCTCCAGATGACGTGGAAACTGTTGTGCCACCACACTCTCTACAACCTTCGCCAAAAAGTGAAGGTTGGAGACCGGACGGTAATTTACTAACAATGCTGGGTCCAGGGATGGCTTCTTGAAGAGAGGCATCACCACCGCCTCTTTCAAGACGGTAGGCAAGAACCCCTCACTCAAAGAAGCCCTCACTATTTCCTGGAGCCAACCTCGTGAAACCTCCCAGGATGCCAGTACAAGCCAGGAGGGACACGGGTCCAATAAACATGTGGTGGCCCTCAGTCTTTTACGCAACCTGTCCATATCATCGGAAGTAACAGAGTCAAACTCCTCTCAGAATGGTGTCGCAAGACCCGCTTCTGACGCCTCCTCCAGACCACTTTCGGTGGAGACCAACTTGCTCCGAATCTGAGCGATTTTGTCCTGCAGATACTCTCCAAATTCCTCTGCTCTTCCCTGTAGAGGGGCTTCCCGCGGCCTCTGGTAAAGGAGGGAGCGGGTCACCCCAAACAGGGCAGTAGGGGCGGTTATCTGCGGACGCGATAAGTGTGGCACAATACCGACGTTTGGCCAATCTTATCGCCACAATGTAAGTCCTCAACTGGGATCTTACCTGTGTTTGGTCAGATCAGAGCGCGTGGTTCTCCATCTACTCTCTAGGCGTCTCTTGTGGCGCTTCATCACCCTCAGCTCCTCGGAGAACCAGGGAGCCAGGGTGGTTCGCTGCTGCGAAAGAGGCCGCAAAGGCGCAACCCGGTCCAAGGCCCCAGTGGCCGCACTATTCCATGCAGCCACTAGGTCCTCCATCCGGGCGCGGGTCAGGGCCACAGGTAGTGGCCCAAGCTCCGTCTGGAACCTTTCAGGTTCCATCAGGCGCCTGGGGCGGAACCATCTTGGATATTCCGGTTCCACCACCCCGCAGTGGGGTGTAGCGGTGGGAAAGTTGAGCCGGAGAAGTGAGTGATCTGACCATGACAGGGGTACGATGACTAAATCCCCAACTCTCAGATCACTCATCCACTGGCCAGAGATAAAAATGAGGTCCAGTGTGTGTCCTCCCTCGTGTGTGGGGCCCTGAATTACTTGGGTCAGGTCCATGGCCATCATGGAGGCCATGAACTCCCGAGCTACCTCGGAAGTCTCGCCGACCGATGGCAGGTTAAAGTCCTCCATGACTAGCAGTCTGGGGGTCTCAACCGCCTTTTCGGCGATCATCTCGAGGAGCTCGGGCAGGGCTGCTGATACGTAGCGGGAAGCCAGGTACACAATCAGCAAGCCCAGCTGCCTCCCTGAGCCCCACTTCACTCAGAGGGACTCACAACCGGTTATCTGTGGCACAGTGGTCCCTCTCGGCTCAAGACCTTCCCTGACAATGACCGCCACCCCCCCACCCCTGCGAAGGGCCCGTGACTGATGGAACGTGCAGTACATTTCCAAGAGAGGAAGTCCTCTCTCGTGGCCCAACCAGGTCTCCGTAATTCCCACCAATTCTCCCCCTCCGACACAAGGTCGTTAATGAGGGGGGCTTTGTTGACAACGGACCTGGCATTGCATAGCATCAGTCTAGGGCCCTGGCTCTGTGAACCCTGACCACCTAGATTGCGGGGGTTGGGGCGTGTGACCGCTCGTACCCATCGGCCTTGTTCTCCCAACCGGTAATGTGATCTTTGTGTACCATCACACCTACCCCTCCCCACGACCGTCGGGATGGAAAGACCCTCTTTCAGAACGTTCCTTGTCCCCCTCCCCTTGACGGACCCTCCCGCTTCCTTATTCATTCCGCCAGCCAGCCACCCCCCTCCCTGGGACCCACTAAAATCTAATTAAAAATCTATGTAAATCTGTGTAAAACCCCCCCTAAGCCTCTATTTCCTCCACCTCTCAGGATTCAGTAGTCCGTCATTGAGGTGGGTCCTTGTGAGGACTGGGGGCCAAGCCTGGGAGAGAGGGGACTCCCGCAGGGCGAGGAGGTCTGCTACCGAGTATATGGCTACAAATAGTTGGTCTACACACCTTAGGCCGGGGAGGGGATGATTGCCTGGATGTGAAAAAAGTGGATGCCTGGATGTGGAAAAAAAATATGACCTACACTGGATATAGGAAGTCTACATAACCCTGTTAAAACCTTCAGGCCTCTGATAAAATGCTGAAGATTTCACCTTTTAATACAATGACCCAAAGCATACCTCCAAATCAACAAAAGAAAGATCAACAAAATACCAGAAGAAGATCAAAGTCCAACCAGAGTCTGGATCTCAACCCAAGTGAAAATCCACAGGGTGACCCGAAGAGGGTTGTGCACAGGAGATGCCCTCACAATCTGACATATCTGGAGCACTTTTGCAAGGAAGAGTAGGCAAATATCCCCAGGCAAAATGTGCAATGCTGATAGGCTCCTACCCCAAAAGACTGAATGCTGTCATAAAAATCAAAAGGTGCTTTAACAAAGTATTAGTTTAAGGGTGTGCAACTTTATGCAACCATTTTATTGTAATTTCCCTCCAAAAAAGATTTCCCCCTAGTTTGTTTTTTAACTGAATTGTACAGCTTACATATTATATGGTATTAAAGGTGGAAAGAATTCTGAAGTGATTTCTCTTGATCTGATTTTTTTTTTACATTTTAGAAACCGGGCATTTTAACAGGGTTATAGAGACTTTCTATATCTGAACCTTTTGTTGAGCTTCAGTTTACAGATACTCTGACCTTTTCCTGTCGAATTTGCTGGTGTAATTCAAAATTCATAGTTCCATCAATGATGGCAAGTTGCCATGGTCCAAAGGCAGCAAAGCAAGCTCAAACTATATTGCCACCACCATCTCTCACAGATGGGATAGCCTTATGCTGAAATGTAGTATATGCCTTTCAGAAAGCATATTCATTCAAACCCAAAAGCTCCCATCCATCCAGATGAGATGGATTCTTCCAAAAGCCATGTGGTCTTTTGCAAACTGAACCTTGGCAGCAATATTGTTTGGGGATGTAGTTGTTTTCTTTTTGCAATCCTGCCATATTCAGCATTGTTGTTAATGTTCTCTTAATGGTGGTCTCATGAATGCTGGCATTCACCAATACAAGAGAAGCCTTAGATGTTTTCCTGGGGCTGAGACCTCATAGAGGATTATACACCTTGCTCTTGCTTGTCAATCATTTCTGGGGAGGGTAACAATGGTGTTGAATTGCCCATTTATAAACAATCTATTTAACAATGATTGGTAAAGTCCAAACTCTTTGAAAACCTTTTCAAGCCTGGTGAGTATGAACCTCTTCAGAGGTCCTCAGAAATTGCCTTTGTTTGAGTCATTCCCACATACCTGAGTTGTGAGTTCAGAGTTTGACAGTGAATAGCAAAAATTCTGTTCTTTAAAGAGAGACATTCGCACCTGATTATCATCCCACTGATTGAAATACTGTGATTCTATTTACCCCTTCAAATCAACTGATAATTTTAGCAGTTTATATACTTTTACCATATAGCTTTGGATCAATTTTTCTCAATGTTTTTGATTCATTTGTTTAACTGGATTTTCTATCTAGTTTTAGGATTTGTGAGAACATATCATATTTTAGATCATATTTATGATCTAAAGTGACAATACGCTGAAAATTCAAAATTATTCATAAACTTTCCAGTATTACTGTCTATCAAAGAAGTGGATGGAGCCATACTTTCTAAATTTTCCAGGCTTTGGGTGGTTACTAGATGCTTTTATTTGTGTACACACACAAACATATATAGATGAAGGTTTACTCCAATTTTGTTTGTTTCCTATCTCAACATAACTTGGAAATTAAAGATGCTGCTTTTCAGTGATTGCGGGCAGAAGCAAGCCTATACATTTCAAAGAGATGCCAATGGACCAATGATCTTAGATTAGTTTGGAATAGCTATTGCCACTTTGAATATACACTAATCGGCATACATTAAAATGAAATTTCACAGCTTGCCTATATACCTCTATTATTCCAGGCACTGAATCTAGTTTATTTACCATTCTTACAGGCGATATACAGCACTATCATGTCACCTCTACTATCTCTCCTACGGTAATATAAACCTTCTGCTTTTTCCTATTTCAGCAAAATGTTTTTATGGGAGACTGAGGGAATTAGATATGTTTAGTTTTGAGAAAAGACAATGGGGAATATGAAAGTAATTTCTGACTATCAGGAGCTTATTACAGAAGAAGCTCAAGAACCAATTATTAAAACAAGGTTGAACTTTATTGAATGTATCAAATTGCAGGCTGGGCAACTATCTGTCAGGGAATGCACTATACAAGAAGTAGACTTGGCCTAAACAGATTATTCCAGTGGAGCCTATGATTTATTTGTGTATACTTTTATCCTTTATTTTATTCAATTAATATAAATTATTTTATTTATAGATTATATAAATAATGACTATAAAAAGATTATCCCTTATTTCTACATCACTGTCTTAACATTTGCTTAGTTAGTTTACTTTACTTTGGCATTGCACAACATCGTACAACAAAATTAAATGACATCTTCAGTGTATATTATAAATAAAAAATAAAACAAAAACACACATCCTTAACATTCTATACAATTGAATTGAAAAACCCCTGATATTGCATTAATATTGCACTATACAGTAGAATTCAATATAGTTACTGCTTGGGGATAGAAGCTGTTTTTCAGCCTATTTGTCCTTGTTTTTATTGTCCTGTACTGTCTGTCAGATGGTAATAGTTCAAAAAAAGGGTGTCAGTAATGAGATGGATCTTTAAGAACGTTTCAAACTTTCTTAAGGCAGCGGGAGCTATAAAGCTCTTCCAAAGAGGGGAGAGGGCAACCCATGATCCTCTGGGCAATGATGTTGGCGCTCTGGAGTGCTGTCCTATCTGCCACTGTGCAATTGGCAAACCATACACAGGTGCAGTAAGTTAAATATTCTCTATGGTGCAGCGGTAGGAAGTCACCATCAGTTTTTCATTCAGTTGTTCCCTGAGAAGACTCAGGTGGTATAATCACTGCTGGTCTCTTTTGACCAGTGCTGCAATGTGAGTGCCCCAGGTCAGTCCTCTTTTATGATAACACCCAGAACTAGCCACTTGCTCCACTTTATCTCATTTGTAACCAAGGGCTGGATGTCTGATCTTAACATCTATACATGTGATCATTTTCACATTAGTGTATGAATATATATGAGAAACCATTAATCACCTGCCCAACAGATTTAAAGCAGAGATTTTTCCTAGTCAGACTATTTCAAATTCTATAATAGGATATTGAAAACTGTTGCTGAAGTTTATACACAGTATACAGAAACATGTACTTTAATTGATAGGATTCCTTAAAAGTTGCTAGCTTCTACTTGTTTTTACAGATATGAATGAACTATTAGAGCAAGAAAGGGCAACCTGTGGCCTCCAAAACCATTTTAATGTTTGTGGGGAAAACAGGAGACCATCTTGAGCTAATATACATACACAGATTGGCAAGACAGATAAAAACAATAAAAGACCTTGACTGCAGTTTCTGAAAACTGATGGTGCATTTTTGAGACAAGAAATGAAAACAATAACACATTCCTTAAAATAGATTCTTTGCATCTAATAAACAAATAGAACCTCCCAAGACACCCTTCTGAAATTTCACACCCACCAAAAAGCTATATATTTCCCGTTTTAAGATTATCATTCTATCTGCTGTAGTTCCTACTGCCTCTAAACAGCCTCAAAGGATTTCCTTGTTCAGCTTTAAGAAATGGATTCTAACAACCGAGTGCTTCCTTTCCATTTCTGAGTTCAGTGAAAACTGCCCAAAGAAGAAGCTTGCAAAACGAACGTCTTTGCTAGTAACACAGGAAGAGTGCTTAGGTGGAATACAGCCTTGCACATTTACTGTGGCTTGATGTTTCATGGACCATTTCATCGAATTCACCATGTTGTCCAAAATGTCTTGGAGCAGAGATGATAACAGTAATTATCCATTCAAGCTTGGCTTGGGAAAGGCCGAAGGACACTGTACACTTCTATTTGGTTATCCCTTTTGAGGTAAGCTGTATTATGTAAAGAACCGAAAGAAAAATGCATAACCACTAAAAACACATCGACACACTTCTTACTGTTGGGAGCCAGATAGAAGCCCCTATCAAGAGTGGTTGGAGCGGGTCAGCTACGGTTCCGGAGCTCGTTTTTGCCCACGCCCAGAGGGTTCCACGCTACGATTCCAAGACCCGCCGGGGGCCCCTCTGACGCCTCCCTGAAACCCCTCCCGCCGGGTGCAATAGCGGCAGGAGTAGGGCAGGCGAGTTCGTAACGCTTCTGTCCAACCAGGGGCCCCAACCCCGTGGTCTCGACTGCGGGTCCTTGGCCCCAATCCCAACATGACGCCCTGGCGGACTCTCCACACGAACCCAACCAAATATGCCAAGTGCTAAAGGCTGCTTCTCTCTTTCCCTCTCCGAGTAGACGCCCCATTTATGAGAAAGGAAGCGGTTGCGGCGTCTCCCTTCCCCCACTTTTCCTCAACAGAAATTCTACGCACGCGCCCCCCCACAAGCCGTCGTCTCTCCGCGCGCCGTTTCCGACCTATTTCCACCACGTGCCGCGAACCACCACTGCGCCTCCTCCCTTACTGTTCATCCTCCGAGCCCGCCTCTCCCGCAGGTTCCCGCCAGGTCAAGGGGTGGGGAGGGGGCGGGTGGAGGGCACGGGTCCTCTCTGAACCGCCAGACCCCCTCCCCACGACAGAACTTGTCAGCGCGCCATGTTGTATTCCCGTCACCCTGGCAACCCCAGAGCGTCAAGCACCTCAACCCGGGAAAACGACCTAGCCCCACCCTCGCAGCTGCGCGGCCTCTGACAGAGTGGCGCAAGCGCAGTTACTAACCTCCGCCCTCTCCTATTGACTGCGGCAGGCGAAGGGCAGGATTCATGTTTGCGGGCTTTCAGGATTGCGCATGCGGAGTGTCAATTTACTCCTCGCCCGCCGGCTCTCAGCCCCTCTCGGCTTTGCGCATCCTCAGTCGTTACGACTGTCTCAGGAAGGTCTCTAACAGTTGCCCTTCCTGTGCCGAGTGCGGGTATGCAGTACAGTATAGGTTTTTCTCTTAGGGCGAAATCCGCCATTGCTCTTAGTTAAGGAGGCAACAGACAGAATATGTGTTTTTCCTGGGAATAAGCCCTGTTGCACCCGTCCATTAAATAGTGAGCTAACTCACTATGTTTTAATGTAGCGTGGCGTGGAAATCGACCACGCTCCATTTTAGTCCATTTGGTGGTTGGCAATGGTCAAAGAGACGGGGATGGGTGGGGTGGGGCGGTACGAAATGGCGTGGAGACATAACTCTCCTGCAGGTGTATTTCTGCATTTGGTACTTGCAAACCTAGTGCAGCATATGGTACCAGGAACAAATAAATTGGGTTAACTGTACACTCCTATTTTGTTATCCCTTTTGAGGTAAACTGAATTATGTAAAGTGCAGGAATGATCTATATGACAAAGGCTCGAAGAAAAGCAGATTAAAGCAGAGCACAATCTAGTTCACACCAACACCGCTCCACACCCTTCTATTCTTGCAAATTATCCTTGCTCCCTTATGGACATACACTTCATATATTGCCTGTTGAGCCTCTGAGGATTTCATCAATTCTATCCAATCAAGCTTTTTTCCAGTCTTTACTAATTCAATTTTCTTTTAATAATAATAATAATAATAAATTTAATTTGTAGACCGCTCCCTCTCCCCGAAGGGACTCGGAGCGGTGCACAGGGGAATTAAAACATACAAACATAAATGCATGTTTTATACTTTCAATTTGCTATTCATTCCTCATTCATTTTCTCTATAAGAAAATATTTCTTTTGTATTGACTGCTGACTTTTGTATTTGACCTATGTTCATTCAGAATCCATTCATTCTGGACCCTACTGGTTCTTGTTTTACCATTCAAATAACTCATTAAATAACCAACTTCAGTTGCATTCACCTTTTGGGACAACTGTCGCTACTGAGTGGATGGAAGCAGATATCTCTTACATAGATAGATAAACTTTATTGTCATCTTTTTGGTCATTTTTTACTGTGGGCACACTGGAACACATTAAAAATGAAATTCTGTTGCCTGCTGTCAAAAGTGTACACATATATACCGGTAACAAACCTATACAGATGCTACTGTTATTTCCTTGAAAATAAGACCTGATCTTATTGGGGGCGGGGCAGGGGGGAGGCTCTGAATAGACACATTAGGACTTATTATCTATACCCATACATATACATATACATATACATACATACAGTACATACATTTATTTTAATTCAAGTTTAAGTTTACTTAATTTAATTTCAATTTTAAATTTATCTATTGTATTTAGATAATAATAATAATAATAATAATAATAATAATAATAATAATAATAATAATAATAATAATAATATTTAATTTTGTATACCGCGTCCTCTCCCCAAGGGGACTCGGAGCGGTGCACAGGGAAATTAAAACATATAAAAATATATACAAACAATAAATACAATAAATAAAAGCAGATTAAATTGATCGTCCCTGCGCTAAAAACCCCATTAAAACTAAATTCCCTAAACACCCCAGAGGTAGAGACTAACCAAGGCCGGCCAGACAGAAAAAGTGTGTTTTCAGTTTTCGACGGAAGGAGCGGAGGTCTGTAGTTGTTCTAATGTCGGGGGGGAGGTCGTTCCAGAGGGCTGGGCCCGCCACAGAGAAGGCCCTTCCCCTGGGCGTCGCCCGCTGACACAGTCTAGTGGACGGCATCCGGAGAAGTCCCTCTCTGTGGGAGCGGATCGGCCGTGAGGATGTATGGGGCAGGATCCGATCCCGCAGATAGCTAGGTCCCGAGCCATGGAGCGTTTTAAAGATGACAACCAGCACCTTGAAGCGCACCCGAAAGACGACAGGCAGCCAGTGCAGCTCGCGCAAGAGCGGTGTTACATGGGTGTACCTTGCGGTCCCCATTATTGCTCGCGCGGCTGCATTCTGGACCAGCTGAAGTCTTCGGGTGCACCTCAAGGGGAGCCCCATGTAGAGAGAATTATAATAGTCCAGTCGGGATGTCACGAGAGCATGAGTGACTGTGCAAAGGGCATCCCGATCCAATAGGGGGCGCAATTGGCGAACCAGGCGAACCTGGTAAAACGCCCTCCTAGCCACGGCTGTCACTTGATCTTCCATGGACAGCCGGGCATCCAGGAGGACACCCAAATTGCGCGCCCCATCCACAGGGGCAAGATGTTCGCCCCCTATGGCCAGCGATGGAGTGAGCTGGTTGAATCGGGCGGCCGGAAACCACAGCCACTCGGTCTTGGTCGGGTTGAGCCTGAGTCTGTTACTTCCCATCCAGATCCGCACGGCTTCCAGGCACTGGCACATCACCGCTACGGCATCGTTGGGGTGGTTTGGGGTAGATATATACAGCTGAGTGTCATCAGCGTAGAGATGGTACTCTACCCCAAAACCACGGATGATCTCACCCAGCGGCTTCATGTATGTGTTGAACAGGAGAGGCGAGAGGACCGACTCCTGAGGCACTCCACATGTGAGAGGTCTCGAGGTCGACCTCTGCTCTCCTGCCAACACAAATTGCAATCGGCCAGAGAGGTAGGAGGAGAACCACCGTAAAACGGTGCCTCCCACCCCCAACCCCCCCAGCCGATGCAATAGGATACCATGGTCGATGGTATCGAAAGCCGCCGAGAGGTCTAATAGGACCAGGATGGAGGAACAACCCCCATCTCTGGCCCTCCAGAGATCATCGACCAACGCGACCAATGCCGTCTCGGTGCTATGCCCGGGCCGAAAGCCGGACTGGCGCGGGTCTAGATAATCAACTTCCTCCAGGTGACGGGGAAACTGTTGTGCCACCACACTCTCAACAACCTTCGCCAAAAAGGGAAGGTTGGAGACTGGACGATAGTTGTTTAATAGAGCTGGATCCAAAGAGGGCTTCTTAAGGAGGGGCCTCACCATAGCCTCTTTTAGGGAAGCAGGCAAGGAGCCCTCACTTAAGGATGCGTTGACAACCTCTTGGAGCCAGCCTCGTGTCACCTCCCAGGATGCCAGTACAAGCCAGGAGGGACACGGGTCCAATAAACATGTGGTGGCTCGCAGTCGCCCACGTAACCTGTCCATATCCTCGGAAGCAACGGAGTCAAACTCCTCCCAAACAAGATCTGTCTCGTGGCATCCCACTGGGCCATCAATGGGGGCTAGCTCGTTCTGTATCTGAGCGGTTTTCTCCTGCAGAAAAATCGCAAATTCCTCTGCTCTACCCTGTAACGGGGCTTCCCGCACCCTCTGTTGAAGGAGGGAGCGGGTCACCCTAAACAGGGCGGCAGGGCGGTTGTCTGCGGATGCTATGAGAGTAGCACAATGATGACGTTTGGCCACTCTCAGCGCCACAATGTAAGTCCGTAAATGGGCTCTTACCTGTGTCCAGTCAGATTCAAATCGGGTAGACCTCCATCTTCTCTCTAGGCATCTCTTGCGGCGTTTCATCACCCTCAGCTCTTCGGTAAACCAAGGAGCCAGGGTGTTTCGCCGCCGCAAGAGAGGCCGCAAGGGCGCGACCCGATCCAAGGCTCCCGCGGTCGCAGTATTCCATGCGGCCACAAGGTCCTCCATCGGGGCGCGGGTCAGGGGTACAGGAAATGGCCCAAGCGCCGCCTGGAACCCATCCGGGTCCATCAGGCGCCTGGGGCGGAACCAGATTGGTAACTCAGGTTCCGCCTCCCCGCGGAATATACCTTTTATTATCCCTGTGCACCGCCCTGAGACCCTACGGGAGAGAGGGTGGTATACAAATTAAATAAATAAATAAATACATACATGTAAATCACTGTCCATGTTGAATACATACCATAAAGAGGAAGCTTGAGAATTCACAAGGTTCACATACAGCCATTTAAATTTTTTCAGCAAACATTTCTTACAACAAATCACGGGCTGCCCAATTTACCTTTTTACCAGCATTTATAAATCTTAAAAACCAACTTTCTTTTTCTGTTTTTATAAATGTTCTACACTACCAACATAGACAAATTTATTTGACTGCTCTACGTTTTCACCATGTATGTATTTACAATTGTTCATTCCATTTTACCTGTCAAACAGCTATCTTGGTCTTTCTATACATTAATTTACAAATCATACTCTTGGTTGCATTGTACAATCTGTTCTAACATTCATTGCAAGTCTTTTGGATTCTCAGGTAACCACAGCATTATCTGCATGCAAAAGTGTACAAATCAATATCTTTAATTTCATTATAATAATTTCTTATACATTTATTCCTACCAGGATATACATGAAACAAGCAAAAGGATATCATGCCTCCTTGCCTTAGTTCCTGCTCACTGGTGAATCATTCTCTAAGCATTACATTTATTCTCTTTCATGTTTTGCTTCTATCATATCTATGAATGATTGAAAGTGCAATTCTACATAAATTGGGCCTCATTCCACAAGAGATAAAACCTGGCTTATCTGAATGAAATGAAAAGGGGAAACAGAACTGGTCCACTTAATACTCTGATGGGAGATCACCAAGGCATTAGTGTAAAATGAAAAGTGAAAAATATCAAAAGCATTACTACAATGCTTTGAAGAAAATTGCATGCTTCTGCCCATGTAGTTATCAGGAATTGTACTTAACTCCCTGCTGTCCATAATTATCTTGATTTACTACAGATAGTCATCAATTTATGAGCACGATTGGGAACAGACTGTACATTGTTAAGCAAAATGGCTGTTAAGTGAATCACATCTAATTTTATGATTTTTTTTGCCATGGTTGTTAAGCAAATCACTGCAGTTGTTAAGTAAATCACATGATCAATAAGCAAATCCAAGTTCCCCCATTGACCTCCGTTGTTGGAAACTGACTGGGATGGTCACAAATGTTGATCATGTGACCCTGGGATGCTGCAACCATCTATTTATGGCTGATATATATATCTACGAAATCTACGAAAACAAATATATATATAGTGGCTGCCAAGTAACCACATTTTGATCATGTGACACATTTTGATCATGTGACTGGGAATGCTGCAATGGTCATAAGTGTGATGAACGTCCTAAATAACTTTTTATCTGGCAGGGGGGGGTTGTAGATGTGAAAGAATGGTTGTAGGTCAAGATCATCAAACTGACATTATAAACCAGGACAAACTGAAAGAAATCTCAAAGCATTCCTTGAGATTTAGTAATAAATAAATGTGCTTATGAAAACATTGCTTATTGAAATTCAGTAGCAGGACTGAAATAACAGTTTTGTATATTTATAACACTAATTATTACTAGCACTAACTTTATGATGCTAGTAATAGGTTATTTCATTGTAGAACCAGGACTGAAGGGCTATTAAGTTTAATGTATTGTGTTATTGTGTTATTGATTCTCTTTGCTTCATATGCTTCACATATTGAAAAAAAATGTGTAAATGGAAGATTCAAACTTTGAAGTTGTATGTTGCTGCAAAAAAAAACATTTGTGAAGAAATTAGCTATGGACTTTTCTAGCATTCTTTGAAAGAATCTGCTACTGTTATGTACTTTTTCCTTTGCTCTGGTGTGGGATTTGTAGTCTAACAGAGAGATCACATAAGATTAGATGTGAAGTGCTGAGTTATACAACGGAAATTTAAAAGAAAGAAAAGAATTTTAAAAATCGTTTTTCATATATGCACCCTACTACTTTGTTGGCGAGATTTAATAACAGAAAGAAGGTAAAGTAGAGCACTTTACCAAGATGGCCGGTTAGCTCAGTTGGTTAGAGCGTGGTGCTAATAACGCCAAGGTCGCGGGTTCGATCCCCGTACGGGCCATCGGGTGTTTCCTTTTTTTTCATTGAAATTCAAATAATACAGTTGGGCTTTAAAAACATATCTTCAATAAACTAACTAATACACTTCAAAAGCAAGTCTGTCTTTCTTTCAGTTAAGTTGATATTCCGGCATCTCGTGTGCTTGCTTGTCTCTCTGTGTGTGTTCGTCTTTAACACTCTCCCAGACTTCCTAATAGCTCTCCGTGCAAAACGAGAAAATCAAAAGACGTCGGATTTTAAGACCCCGTGAAGTGCATAGAAACTGAATGGTGTTTGTATCTTTTAACAGTGCAGAACGGGTGCTGGTTTATTTTTTTGGGGGGGGGGGTTGCTTCCGCAAATTAAGTACTGTACCAAAGAAGGGCAAGGAAAGCGCAACGGTCGTTTTTCTTTTTCACTGCCACCGCTTCTAAAGACTGCTGAAGTCGTTTGCGGATCGAGAGACGCTCTCGGCAGAACACCAAGACTTGGTCCGCCGGCAGAGCTCAGGCTGCAGCGCTCGACTTCCTTCTCCGCCCTTCTCGTGACGTACCGCAGCCAGCCCGGCATACCCGCCTGCTCCGGTGTTTCCCGAGTCCTGGACTCCTGAGGCGCGAGATGGGGCCTTCCCCACCACCGCTTCCCTCCTAAAATGTCTTCTCCGGGCTTCAGGAGCGACGCTGCTGCTGCTGCTGCTGCTGCTACTGAGGGCCCGGAACCAGGCCCTCCGGCCGAGACCCCATTGACGCCGGTCTCCGAATTCCCCCGCGGGAAGCCTCATCGGGCGCTCGAGGCAGTGGCTGTTGGAGGTGCCCCGGGAAAGCTACAAGGCGAGGGGCTCCTTCCACCGGTCGGAAAGGCGACACAGAAGGCCGAAGGCCGTCGTCCCGCCGGGCCCGTCGTATTACCTCAAGGGCAAATCCCCGCCCGGCCCCCTCCCCTCTTGCTGGCTCTGAGTTTCAAACCGGAGGCTTCCGCCTCGCCTTCGGGGTCTCGGTTGCCGACGGTCGCCAGCCTGCACAGCCCGTCGCAGCCGGGGCAGGATGGAGCTCAGGAGGTGGGATCCGAGGCAGAGCCTCTTCCTTTCACGGGGCCCCTTGTGGCCGAGGTAGAAGGCCGCCATTATTGTTGATGCGTTTCCCAGGGAATCGTAAATAGAGTCGTTAAACGCCAATTGTGGAGCTCGGAGTGGTTTTTTTATCTCGGGTTCCTGGTGCTTGTTTCCACTTGACCTGGCTTAAAGGATCCGGTGGATCGTGAAAAGTCACACCTCCCTTCGCTTTCTGCCCTTATCGGTTTCCGCTTGCAACACTATATATCCAGTTCTGGAGACCACCTTTCAAAAGCAACCGGGCATTGGAATGAGTTCAGCGAAGGGCTACCAGGAGGGTGAGGGGACTGGAAACGAATGAATAAAGGAATTAGGCACCTTAGCTCGCAAAAGAAAAACAAAGTGAGAAGGGGAACACGATAATAAGGATCAAATATCTGAAGGGGGGCTATCACACAGAAGAGAGGGGTGGACTTCATTGCCTCCCAGAGGAAATCCTGAATCTGTAGGTTAAAACTCCCAAGGGAGCCGGGCTCAGGGTAGACATCAGGAAGTGCTTTGAAACGGTTGAGTTCTCCAACAATGAAATGGGTTAACACAAATTGTAAGTTTTCTTTCATGAATATCTTGAAACAAGCAACTCAGTGGTTATCTGTCAGAAGCACCCTTAGGGCAGCAGTTTCCAATCTGGACAACTTTGAGATGGGTGGACCAATTTTTTGAATTTACTCATTTGCTGGGAATTTCAGGGAGTTGAGGTGCACATATCACAATTTTTCCCAAGTTTGGAAATTCTGCATTAAAGAAGAGCCAGACTAGATGACCCTCGTAAGATTCCTTCCAAGTGTATGATTCTGCAGTGTCCTCTTCCTATTTGACACATTTCTTGTATTTTATTACTGAACACTTGAAACTGAATGAACTTATAAATAGGTTGTAATAGAGTCTAGCTAATTCAGTATTCTACACTGAAAAGCCCACAGAGAGATTGAGTTCACTCACTACAGCACTATGTTATAATTTGGCATATTTGTTTTGGATTGAATGTGATATGGGCAATGTAAACATGGCTTATTGAACAAACCATAGTTAAGATTAATCATGTCTGAGTGTGAGCTAGTCAATTGTTCTTTTGTTGTTACTCTTCAAAATTTACTACAGATAGTTCTTAATTTACAACCATTTATTTAATGGTCATTCAAAATTACAAAGTCATTGAAAAAGTGACTTATGGCCTTTTTCATACTTACAACTGTTGCAGCATCTCCAGGATCACCTGATCAAAATTTTGGCACTTGGCAACTGCCATGCATTTATGACAGTTGCACTATCCAAGGGTCATGTGATCACTACTTCTAACCTTCCCAGCCAGCATCCAACGAGCAAAAACAATGGGGGAACCTAGATGTGCTTAACAATCAGAAATCAGAGTTCAGAATGTGGCCGCGTGGGGGATTTTTGGGAGCCTCTAGATCAGTGATGGCGAACCTATGGCACGGGTGCCACAGGTGGCATGCGGAGCCATTTCTTAGGGCACGCGAGGCGTTGCCCTGTCAGCTCCAGCGCACATGTATGCACTGGCCAGCTGATTTAGGCCTTCTTTTGAGGCCGTTTTTTGCCCTCTGGAGGCTTCATGGAAGCTCCTGAAGCCTCTGGAGGTGGGGGGGGGGAACGCCATTTTCACCCTCTCCAGGTTCCTAGAAAGCCTCTGGAGCCTGGGGAGGACGAAAATTGTGTGCCAAAAGCAGGGGGTCACGCACATAGCATTATGGGTGTGGCACGCCCACATACGACTCCCCCTGTGCTCCCCCCCGCTTTTGGCACGCGAGCCAAAAAAGGTTAGCCATCACTGCTCTAGATGCTCCCATGTAACACCTCTCCTGCGCGAGCTGCACTGGCTGCCTGTGGCTTTCCGAGTGCGCTTCAAGGTGTTAGTAACAACCTTTAAAGCGCTCCATGGCAATGGACCTGGGTATTTGCAAGACCGTCTCCTACCAAATACCTCCCTCCGACCAGTCCGCTCCCACAGAGAGGGCCTCCTCCAGGTGCCGTCAGCCAGTCAATGTCGACTGGCGACCCCTAGGGGGAGAGCCTTCTCTGTGGCAGCTCCTGCCCTCTGGAATGACCTACCCCCTGACCTACGCACAACCACGGGCCTGCGCCTTTTCCGCCGAACCTTGAAAACCCATCTATTTCGTGCGGCCGGCCTGGCGTAGTTTTTAATTTGCTTTTTTATTAGGGGTTTTATAGGGTATTTTAGAGCAGGCTTTGTGATTAATTGATTTTTAATATATGTATTGTATTGGATGTTTTATTGTTGTTTTTATTACTGCCTGTTCACCGCCCTGAGTCCCGTAAGGAAGATAGGGCGGTATACAAATTTGAATAAAACCTAAACCTAATTACATTTTGACTTAATTACTGCAGTTTTTCACTTAACAACTGTGGGTAAATAGTTGTAACATGGTGCAAAGCTTACTTAATAGCTGCTTTGCAGTAAACATTTTGGTCTCCATTTTGGTCATAAATTGAGAACTATCTGTACAGTTGTCTGATAATGAAGATGAGTTCACATATGTTGGGGGTGAAGAAAACTTCATTTTAAAAATGATCCATAAAGTTTGTATTGTTTTTGGCTGGATATATAGTGTCCTCCAAGCCATATTAGATGCAAGTGTCATTGATTTCAGGGACTTGAAAGGTGCAGTTTTTCTCTGTTTTATATCAAGAATTTAAATGCTGGATCTGGCTGTCTTGATCTGAACTCAGAAGCTCAGAAAGGTGGAAGTGGTTATGGTTAGGGTGCATGGGAATCCTCCAGGGACATCAGGGCAACGGAACGCACTGGAAATTAAAAAAAAAACAATCCTAGAGGAGCCAGGATAACCACAGATAGCCCTCAATTTATGACCAGTCTCTTAGCAATCATTTCAAATTACAACAGGTACTTACAATCTGTTTTTGAAATTTCAATACAGCCCACAGTCACATGATTGTAACCAGCCACATTTATTTATTTTCATGGCTGCTTACAGTATCCTGTAGTCATGTGACCACAATTTTCTACATTTTTAAAAACTGGTTTCTGGAAAAAAACATTCAGGGGTTCAGTTAACAACCGCTGTGTAGGCTTAACAAATGCAGCATTCACTTAATGGCCTTCACAAAAAAAAGGTCCTAACATCAGACCCAGTCATGTGGTGTATCATTTAATGACCACAGTTTACAACCATAATTCCAGCCTCAATTATAGTCCTAAATTGAGGGTTCTCTGGGCTATGGACCCGTTCATGAATTCATCCATTGTTTAATTTGTAGTCTGTATGGGACTTTATTTAAAATGTTGCACTAGCAAGTTTGTTACCTTTTTTGCCCCCCAAAAGTTCTAATGTATAGCATCAAAATAAAGGGAAACAATATAATTGTAATTAGAAAATGTTTATGACCAAATCTTTTTGACTTGATCTTTACTCTTTCCTCTCTTTTTTTATAAAACAGATGGAAACCACTCATGTCCAAATAGAATCTGATCAGATAAAAGAGAAGAAAAGTTTGGAATTATTTTCTGCAACAGCTCTGCCTAAAAATATAGCTGGATCTCAAGCAGTTGAGAAGAATTCTAAACTTTTAGGACTCAGTGCCATTAATACTGAGATTTTTCAGATACATACTTTAACAGGCACTGGATCTCAACATTTTTTCTTATGTAATTCTTCTAAACCTACAGTTCAACTACTTCTTCCAGCCTCCCTACCTCTCCCTGGACAAGTACCACTAAGTAAAATAATTACATATGGGCAGAAACGTAAATCCATTGCAAAAGATAGAGAAGATTCTTCAAATGTTTCTTTAGTTCCAACTTGTTCAGCAAAACCTCTTGTAAATGAGGGGAAGCAGTCAAAAGAGCAAAAGATTAAAAAATCTCTGAAAGTGACAACTCGTTCTGGGCGGATTTCTCACCCTCCAAAATATAAAGTTAAGGACTACAAATTTATTAAAACAGAAGACTTGGCTGACTGTCACCCCTCTGATTCTGATGACTATTCTGAGTTGAGCTTAGAAGATGATGAATGTAACAAAGTAAAAGAAGTATGTGAATTATTTAACCCCTTTAACAATGACCTGCAGCCAAAATTGTTTAAGTGTCAGAACTGTGAAAAATCCTACATAGGAAAAGGAGGACTATCACGGCATTACAGAATAAATCCAGGCCATTGGCAGCAAGAGTCTTCAGAATCTTCTTCTATAAATAGATTTTCTAGAATGACACAGCTGGAGGGTGCTGAAAAGGTAAATTGTGAAAGCAACCATCAACCTTCTTCACCTTTACCAGTTACTCTTGCTTTAGTAAGCAAAAATGGACTAGCTACAGAATTGGAAAAAAATCTTCAAGCAGAAAGTGAACAGCAGGTAATACATATTCTTTGTTAATGCATTTAAAGAGAATGAGCTGTAATCTGGTGCTACTACTGGTATTTAAGAGTGATATTCTACCCGCCATTTTAAAAAGACCTGCTAAACCAATTAATAAAAGGGAAGAATAGATGCAAGAAATTAATAAAACAATATAATTGCAAAATAATCATACAGATAAAAGGAGGGGGAAGGAGTCTAATTATAAATATAAGAATTCTAAGAAAAATGACTTGCAAGATTCAGTCTGGGGCAGTCACTGGGATCAGAGGTTTTGCCTTCCGACATTTCGGACTTGTGCTGGAACCCATCTTCAGCTAATCTAGCTAGAGAGAAGTTCCCTGAAGATGAATTCCAGCACAAGTCCGAAAGCTCGGAAGACAAACCCTTGGTCCTGGTGATTGACCCAAGTTGGATCCTGCAACATTATCCTGGGACATGTATATTTGCCTTCATTCATAGGAAAATGACTATTTGTTGAAATTGTCAATTGTCAATTGTCAGCGGAGCCGAATATTCCTATATGGTTCCGCCCCAGGCTCCTGATGGACCCGGTAAGGTTCCAGAGGGAGCTTGGGCCAATGCCTGTGGACTTGCCCCGTGACTCGACTGAGGACCTGGTGGCTGCATGGTTAAGTGCGGTCATGGGGGCCTTGGACCGAGTCGCGCCCTTGCGGCCTCTCTTGCGGCGACGAGTCACCCAGGCTCCTTGGTTTACTGAGGAGCTGAGGAAGATGAAACACCACAAGAGACGCCTAGAGAGTAGATGGAGATCCTCTCGCTCCGAAGCCGACCGAACACTAGTGAGAATCCATATTAGGACTTACTTAGTGGCGATAAGCGTGGCCAAACGTGAGTATTGTGCCACCCTTATTGCATCCGCAGATAACCCCCCTGCCGCCCTGTTTGGGGTGACCCGCTCCCTCCTTCACCAGAGGCCGCGGGAAGCCCCTCTACAGGGACGAGCAGAGGAATTTGGGATTTATCTGCAGGACAAAATCACTCGGATTCGGAATGAGTTACCCTCCATCGAGAGTGGTCCAGTGGGATTGTCCGAGGTTGGTCTTGAGGCAACATTCTGGGAGGAATTTGACTTTGTTACTACCGAGGATATGGACAGGTTGTCAAAGAGACTTAAGGCTAACACATGTTTATTGGACCCGTGTCCCTCCTGGCTTGTACTGGCATCCTGGGAGACGACACGAGGCTGGCTCCAGGGCATTGTCAATGCATCTTTGAGTGAGGGGTCCTTGCCTGCCGTCTTGAAAGAGGCGGTGGTAAGGCCCCTCCTCAAGAAGCCGTTCCTGGACCCAGCATTATTAGAGAACTTCCGTCCAGTCTCCAACCTTCACTTTTTAGCGAAGGTTGTTGAGAGTGTGGTGGCCCAACAGTTTCCGCGACACCTGGAGGAAATTGATTATCTAGACCCGCGCCAGTCCGGCTTCCGACCCGGTCACAGCACCGAGACGGCATTGGTCGTGTTGGTTGATGATCTCTGGAGGGCGCGGGATAGAGGATATTCCTCTATCCTAGTCCTGTTAGACCTCTCAGCGGCTTTTGATACCATCGACCATGGTATCCTATTGCACCGACTGGGGGGGGGGGGGTTTGGGGCTGGGAGGTACCTTTTTACGGTGGTTCTCGTCCTACCTCTCTGGTCGGTCGCAATATGTGTTGGCAGGGGGGCAGAGGTCGGCCTCGAGGCCCCTCGTATGTGGGGTTCCTCAGGGGTCGGTCCTCTCGCCCCTCCTATTCAACACATATATGAAGCCGCTGGGTGAGATCATCCGTGGTTTTGGGGTGGGATATCTGTACGCTGATGATACTCAGCTGTACATTTCCACCCCAGACCACCCCAACGATGCCGTTGAGGTGATGTCCCGGTGTTTGGAAGCCGTACGGATCTGGATGGGTAGTAACAAACTCAAGCTCAACCCGTCCAAGACTGAGTGGCTGTGGTTTCTGTCACCCCGGTTCAGCCAGATTACTCCAACTGTGGCCATTGGGGGCGAAACACCGGCCCCCGTGGAGAGGGCGCGCAATTTGGGTGTCCTCCTGGATTCCCGGCTGTCCATGGAAGACCATGTGGCGGCCGTGGCCAGGGGGGCGTTTCATCAGGTACGCCTGATGCACCAATTGCGCCCCTTACTGGACCGGAATGCCCTTCGCACAGTCACTCAGGCCCTCGTGACATCCCGACTCGACTACTGCAATGCTCTCTACATGGGGCTTCCCTTGAGGTGCACTCGAAAGCTACAGTTAGTGCAGAATGCAGCCGCGCGGGTGATTACGGGAGCGCGGGTGATTACAGTATCAACTCAAACTGTGCATATAGGATAAGTTTAAATCATAATTTAAATTTCCACTTCCTGAGCTTGATCTCCAACAGAAGACTTAGTGGCTAAACAGGTAGTCCTTGAAGATTAGCCAGTAAGAAACAAGGAGACTGAGAGTTCTAGTCCAGTTTTAGGCATGAAAATGGGCGGGGTGGTTTGGATCTGTTACTCTTTTTCAGCCCAACTCACCTTATAGGTTGTTGTGTTGAAAATAGGAGTAAGGAGTATTAGGTATTTTTATTCTTCGAGTTATTTATAAAAATAATAAAGGTGAGATTAAAAATACTAAAAAAACACCCAATGTTAACATAATTTACCAGGATTGTTTGTTTATCAACAGCTGTTTTTTAGAGTTATGTAATCTCATAGGTGTTGTCAGCGATAGTATATATGTAATCCTTGACAATTGGGCCTAGCATGCCTGAATGAATAAAATTGCATGTCTTTGAACTAAAATGGTAGAGGAAATTGTCAAGAATCCCTTCAGCCATAACAAAAGATATAATTAAATACTAGATGAAACGAAATTTTCATTGGATAGCATTAACCACAAAGCTAAAGTTTAAATGTTCTGAGTGCATAATGACTTGTTGCAAAAGTCCCTGAAGTTTGCAAAACCAAAGGCAATTAAACAAGTCAACAGAAGACAAAGTAGCTATTCAAGTAGTCCTGGACTTATGACCAGTCGTTTAGCAACTGTTCAGAGTAAAGCAATTCATTTAACAACTGCAACTGTAAGAACTCTTGTTAAGTGAGTATGCAGGTTGTTAAACGGAGTGCCAGGGTGAAAGGCACTCTCTCCACCATACCCAGGTGTGGCATCTCACGAAGGAAGACATCAGATTCAAATTTCGCGGGTGAGAGCCCAGATAAACATCCAAAACTCTCTTATTATACATCCAAGGAACAAGGAAATAGACACAAATTTGCTTATTGGCTGAACCCAACTCCCGCTCTGCTTGTGCTCGATCCTCTCTGCCTATCAGTGTCCTGCCTTTCTCTGTGTTATCTGCATGGTCAGCGCGTGATCAGAGTTAATTATCTAATGAGGAATTCTTTTGTTATGCTTCAGTTGCCTACTGCCCATGTAGTACGTGACAGTTTGCAGGGCTTTACGTGACAACCTACATAACAGGAATGGTTCCTTCACCCAGGTCCACTTAGCCCTGCCTTTTTCTGTAATTGCATCCAGCTGATACAAGTCATGTTCTTCTTACCAAAGCCCCCTTATGCCATCCTACAAGCAGCCCTCATTTGCCATACCTTTCTAAGCATCTCCATATCTTTGTAACTCAATTTTTTTAACTGCAAGCAGCTTGCTTTTCCATATCTTTCTAACATTCAGAACAGTGATGTTTGCTAGATTTCTAGCCCTAGGAAGGAGATGAAATCCCCTGGTGCCCTGATGGAACAGACCTCAGATCCTGAAGGTTTGAGGTCTGTTCCTGAAGGCTACCAAGGGACTTCTCCTTACTGCATGAAGAGGAGGGGAAATCTGGTGCACTGCAGGAACAGACCTCTAATTCTTCATCCCCTCTCTTTATAATTTACTGGCTTCCCCAATGAATTTCTAGAGAAGCTGGCAGAGAAGATTGCAAAAAGCAATCTTCTCTGCCAGCTTCTCTAGAAATTCATTGGGGAAGCCAGTAAATTATAAAGAGAGGGGCAAAAAGCAATCACATGATTGCGGTCCACTTGGCAACTGGTAATGCAAGTCAGCTGCCAAGCACAGTAACAGCAACTCCAACTCCAAGCACAGATTGCTGTGCTTGGAGTTGGAACAAACTTTTATGAAAGCCAGAATTGCTTTACTTTGAAGAGTTGCTAAATGACTGGTCATACGTCCAGGACTACCTGTATAGCTATTTTGTCTTCTATTGACTAGTTTAATTGTCTTCAGTTTTGTTAAGCATCTTTGACTTTTCCAACAAGTCATTATGCACTCAGAACATTTAAATTTTAGCTTAATGCTTAAGGCTTAATGTTTCCAATGAAATTTTCATTTTATTTCATCTAATACTTAATTATTTCTTTTGTTGTGGCCAAAGGGATTCTTGGCAATTTATTTCAGCATCTTAATTCAAACACATGCATTTTTATTCTTTCAGGCAGGTTAATGGTCTAGCTGTCATATGTTAACCATAGTCTTGATAATACATTTGTTGTCAGGGTGATATTTCTGCACTTTAATATTTTGTCTAGAGCTATTTTTATCATCATTTTCCCCAATGACAATGTCTGTTACAATTTACCTCTCAGCCTTTTTGTATTAGTTTGGCTTTGCCTAGTGATACAATTTTTCCTTTGCTGCCACCATTTATGTTCACATATTGAATCTCAATTTTACAAAGAGCAGAACATCTTGTTTCATTTTTTAAAATGTTGACCAGCAAATCAGCAATTGTTCTTTCACTTTCATCAGATTCCTCCTGTCTTCCTCACTTCCAGGCAATAAATGCTATTATTTATAGCTTATTTAATGTACATAATGGCATAAATTATTCTAATGTAAAATTAGGAAGTATGACAAGAAAGGAATAATACTCATTCTGCCTAGTGCAGCAGGAAACATTGAGGACTGTTGCTTTCAAAATCACCTTGAATGTAAAATATGCAATAAAAATATACAGATTACCACTTCATAATTTGAAAAAAGTTTATAAATTTACTCCTTCTCAACACATTTTTGCTTTTTTCAATACTACATGTTTCAACATTTTTTAATCCTTATCATCATTTTTTTTGTTTCAAAAATGCATTTGCTATTTTTGAGAGGTTTTAACTACCTTTATATGGTGAAAACGTAGATATGTTACTATAATTCCAAACTGATTGATGAATATATAAAAGCAAAACATTTTAAATAATTCTAATGAACTTTTTTTTTGAAGTCTGAAATTTTTTCAGAAGATAGAAAGACTGAAGCATGTAGCACCCATTTGGGGCCTGGAAGAAGAAAGCGGCAGAGAAGATCATATCAACCAAAGATGGCTAATAGATCAAGATGTTCTACAACATTTAACAGCCTTGGTCAATTATCTTCCAGTTCTCTTAATAGTATATCAGCAGAGCATCTTAACAGATTTAAAAGAAAAGCTAAGCTAAAAGAGGTATTGTTCCTTTATATTATTACTTATTCTTATTAATCTACATAGTAAGAACACTTTATGACATTTCTAAATAAATTATGTTTTTTAACAGCTGATTCAGCAGTGCACCAATGAAGAGTTTATGGAGCTGGGGGTTCCACATTTGACAACAGTTGTTACTGTATTTGAATTCCTCCTGATGAAGGCAAGTCTTTGAAAGTTGGTGTTTTACACAAAACCAGAGGTAGGTTGCTTCCAGTTTGGCCCAGATCAGGCAAATCAGTAGTGGCGGTGGCAAGAGACTCCTCCCGAACGCTTCTGCACATGTGAACCATTAGCACCAGGATTTGTAACACACCTCTGCACAAAACCATATTTTCTAGTAAGTAGGAAGAATTTGATCTAATGTCAGCAAGACATTAAGAGAAAATGGGATTTTCAAGGAAAGATTCAAAGAGCCTGCTGAATAGTATTAGGAAAAGTATATATGTGTAATCAGATGAAGCCAGTTCCATTATAACAGAAATGCAAAAGAAATAAAAGATTGTAAATGAAATGTACAATTTTTGTGAGCTTGCTTGTACTTTTATATAGCTTTTGTTTTTGATCAGGCAGAGAAAAAATGTCAAACAAAAGCAACCTTTCCAGATGTTTACCGGGAGTTTGAACAGCTCCATACAATGGTAAAGAAAATGTGTCAAGATTATTTTAATAATTCTGAATTAAAGCAACCATTAGAAATAAAAAATCATGAGGTAAGAATAATTCAGATTTTTTTTGTTAGCATTTCCTTAAAAAAGAAAACAATGAAAATACTAGCAACGTGGTTCATTGAAATGATCATTGAAAATATGAGCAATGTGGTTTGCAAAGTTTTTTGTTCAAATTACTCTGTATATGCATTCTTCCATCTTCACATAAACTATACTGGATCAATATTCTGTTCTTATAATGGCCCATCAAATGGTTATAAAGTAATCAAGCTTGTCCCAATATAATAATCTCTGCAAATTGATCTGCTTAAATAAAACAATTTGAATCAACACTTACTATTTTGTTTTGCTGTGCTAAACTAATCAACAAACTAAGAATAAAAGCATAAAAGATCAAGACAACTTTAACACATGATCACATAAAGAAAACAATGCCAAAAATGAAGATACTGCTCAAAAGTTTTTCCTTGCCCCTTTTTGGAGGAATTCCAGCATTGAGAAACAATATAGTGTATATGTTGGTCAATCTGGTATCCATTTCCCCTTTCACTGTTACATAATAATTCTTTCTGTCAAACCCTAATCCTAATCTTAACCCACTGTTTTTGATATTTTGTTTAATTCTAAAAACTGGGAAATGTAGGAGAAAAGATATATGAATATCATGTAAAGCAGGGCTGTCAAACTGGCAGCCCGGATGTGTCATGCACTGGCCACGCCCACACCTGGTTTAGTAGAGCGGAAAAATGTCCCAATACGTCACGTGATGCTGTCATGATGTTTGACACCCCTGATGTAAAGCGTTCTGAAAGAGTTTTTTTTTTATGGGTGAAGCAGATAATCCAACATATTTAGTTACTCAATTTGGATTTTCTTTTATTAGTAAGATTCTTGATAATCCCTGAGTAAATAATTGCATTAGATTTTAGAAAATGTATGAAATCTTTAGCATGTAACAAACAGAAATGCAAAATACAGAGCAAATCCTTGCTCGCTTTTCATGATTACTTATATGAACAACTGGCTATTTTCTACAGATGACACTTTCAGGGAAGTTTTTCTTTTTTGTGTTTAACAGGTAGCTGAATCACTAGGAATTACAGATTGTTGTCTTGAAGTGCCAAAAATCCAGACAAATTCTTTTCCTGAATGTACTGAATCTACTGATGAGCCTATATTGTTCCATATTTCAGGACAGAAACGAGCAGCTGAGGTATAAAATAAGTGAACTTTGTCATAGTAACATGTATACATTTTGCAACATTATAAGCATGATAGGATGCTTTTATTTGTTATAAATCTATCTTCTGCTAAGTATCAGCAATAGGTTGAAAATTCTTTCTCTTTTTGCAAAATTTGAACTTTGCCTATAATCAATAGGTTATAATATTTTATTATACAGCATCGTTCCCTAATGTTCTCTTAATAATAGAATTGGTATTAGAGTGTTTCCTTTGAATGAGATAGGGTGTGAATAATCTCTTGTTTTTGATTACAGATATCCTAATTCCTGCCATTAACCATTTTAGTTGCAGCTAATGGCAATTGTAGACCAACAGTAGCTTTAAGGGCATTATCTACTCCTGCCTAGGTATTTTTTTTGTCTTATGTATTGAAGCTGGACTACAAAACATTGAATTTTTGCAAAATTTTAATTGGCAATTGGCAACTCTGTGGTTAAATAATTGCTAAGTGAAACTGGGATTGTGCTTATGGCTTTACTTCATCTTTTCTTGCTCTACAGTTTTGTGAAAGTCATCAGTGCTTCATCACCATTGTAACTGCATATGGTCACTAAATGATAGAAAGGTTTGATTTAACTGAAAGCTAGTATAGCTTTTTAATTGGGAGCCTCACAGAGTTGATTAAAAGATGGGCAGCTACATAAATGTTTTAAATATAATAAATAGCTATGTTTTAAATTCATGGTTTATTACTGAATGCTGTTTTGTTGCAGATGTTTTTTAAAATGTAATTTTTACCAGGTTTCTTGATAGAGTGGAAAAATTGCCCAGGGCTTTCACATGGAAGAGGTACCATCAATATTAACAATAGAATCAGCTGTAGGCATGGATGGGGCACTAGAAAGTTGTCCAAGTGATTCCCCACCTCCCTCCTATATGGAAATACGTTATTCAATTCCTCCATTTATTACTTGCTTATCTCTACTTTCCTATTGGAAAATAGTCTTTGGTTGCTTATTCATGGATTTGAGAATAGGTGGGGATTTCCATTCCAAATTGAAACCCCTTATATGAGAAGCCATTCTTCAAGACCTGCGGCCTCTGGACAATAGAATTCAATCAGGCACAGTGGAATAGAGGAAATGAAAATCACAACCCTCTGTTTTATGCATGCAAAACACACTTCATGTTTTAGCACTTTGACAAAACCAAATGCAAAGATTCCTAGGAAGGCAGTTTGAGGGCAAATTACAGATATTTCTAAATGAAGAAATGGAAACAGGTGCAGAGGTGCTGGAAATACCATATGAAGCCTGTTATGTTTGGGCAGACTTTTTTTCACTCCCAGAGCCAACAGCTTCGAACAGCTTTAAGATTAGTTAGAAGTTGTACAATTGCTGCTTCATGCATTTACAATTTACTTTACACGCCTTTTTCACCTTGGCAAATATTCAAGGTTTTCAATAAAAATACCACATTTTATGCATAGTGAAAGAAATCTAATCTTGCAGTGTTCTATATTCAAAAAGCTATATAGATTATTCTTTAAAATGTGCATTTAAATCACATCATTTTTGTCTTTTCTTTAGTTTTAGAAATGTACAGCAAAAATTGTTCTGCAAAAATATTTAAAAAAAAGAATATGAATTGCTCCAACCAAGAATTGTGGATGATAAAGGTAATAGATTTATGTGATCAACACACTCAAGAAAAAATGAACGTTTACAACCTTTAAATACACCAGGATTACATTATATGAGATTCCCAACTGACCACAGAGGATGTTCACAAGAAGAACAAAGATAAATTCAAGTTGGGACATAGGAAATGAAATTTATTATATCTCTTGAAACAGCTGAAAAATACAGTCATCATTCGCTTTGGTTTTCTTCATGAAAAAATAGTAAAAATAAAATATATCAAGAACTTAAGGAAAATGATGTTAACAAATTCTGAACTTTCTTAAAACTTTAATAATTTCAACAGTATTAAACATCATAGGAGTAGTCCATCATTTTAGATCTCAGGTAATTGAAAATACCAGCCTTATCCTTCCTTGAAAATATATGATTAATCAATTTAATAGTATTTTAGTGAAAGAAAAGAAGCGAACGTACTAATTACAACATGATAATGTTGAAAATTATGGAAACTGGGAACTTTTCTTGGTATATAGACACTGCTTCTTCCTGGTGCTATACATTATACATCTGTTTGTAACAGAATTTGCTGTTTTACAAATTTACAAATTATTTTGGAAGTTGCACACTTTTAACAGATACTAAAATTAAACTATCATAAAAATAGTTTTGAAATAGTTTTGAAAGTCTGAAGTGATGAATTTGCTTTTATTTCCACAAACTTGCCCCATTTAAGATATAGCACAAGTTCTAAAAATATCCAGGTTTAAGTGTTATCTCCTCAGAATGGTAGTTTTGCTAATCTGGTTCTAATAATATTGTCTTCTCTTCAGGGATTCAGGAGCAGGTTGTCCTTTTCGAACCATGACACTAAAATGATAAAACTTGCATTGGAGTGCTACCATGCAAGTTTTATGATTTTGTACTTGCATTGCCATATTGCCCACAATTACATAACTTACAGAGTTTGTATATCACAATGCACTTTTGTCACTTTGTCCCTACTTGCACATGCCTTTGTCTGCGTAAGAGATGTATTGGCGTCAATATTCTCATAGTGGCTGAATGAGTCAAATCCGCAGGAAAGCTAGCAGTACTTAAAACACAATGTTAATGAGGGGCTTATTATCAGTGGTACTATAGAAAATGAATTTTTCCTAAGAGACATATATTGCACCAATTGTTATGGATAAATTAATGTTTGACTACCTATAGTAGTGTATAAAATTAAGGACAGTTGCCAGAATTCCTTTAAAAATGAACATTTAAATTATTGTGTATGCTATCCTGAATAAACTTTGAAAAAAAACCCAGTGTTTTACAGATTGCTGTTTGTATCCGATTTCTAATTTAATTTTACTTTTTAAAAATATAGAAGAGCTTTATTTGAGATTTAAAGTGCCTACAGATTGTTCTTGATATTGAATCATTTTAAAGGTATCTATTATTAAGACAGTGGTGGGATTCAAATTTTTTTACTACCAGTTCTGTGGGCGTGGTTTGGTGGATGTGGCAGGGGAAGGATACCGTAAAATCTCCATCCAACCTCACTCCAGGGGAAGATTACTACAAAATCCCCATTCCCTCTTGATCAGTTGGGACTCGAGGCAGAGGATAGATGGGGGCGGGGCCAGTCAGAGGTGGTATTTACCGGTTCTCCAAACTACTCAAAATTTCTGCTACCAGTTCTCCAGAACTAGTCAGAACCTGCTGAATACCACCTCTGTTATCGGATAATAAAGTCAAGGTTTTCTTAAATATTTAGTTTATGACATAGAACATGAATACATGGCTTGTTTAAAAGTAAAAATTCATTATGCTTCACATTTTCAGTTGTGTCCTATTTTACCCGCAATTGTAAAATATTGATTTTTCCTAATCCCAAGTTACTATGAAAACGCTTTGAATCCATAACACCTAGTCTAGACTCTTATTTGGAAGAGTTCAGCAGAGTATGATATAAAAGAAATATTAAAAAATCATTGAATTTATGTCATGGCATATGGGAATTTTAAAGCCTAAATTCACCAAATGTTTGGTGAAGTTTGGAAGGCATGTGCACTGAGAGACAGACTACATTTGCACTTAATAGCACATCTTTTGGCTTCTTGATGTATAACATGTCCATATCCACTCTTCCGAGAATCGGAAAATATGAGCAGCTTCCTGGAAGTGTTTTTTAAAGATATATTGGGAAATGATGAACTTAAGCTTGTTTCTGGAACAAGTCAGGATTCCTTAATTGCATTGAATATTAAATAGCTGTGAGGAAGATGTCTGCATTTCGTTACCCATGTCTGATTGAAGAGGAGCCAGATTATTATGCCTCTTAATAAGATAGTTGAGTTTAGCATGTTATGTACATGGCCTTTTAGAACCTGGGCAAAAGTCTAAGCAACAGCGCCTTAAAAAAATAACATGGAATAATCCACACGTGTGGGTAAGTGTGCTATAATTCATCGTCCCACATAATACCAATTCTAAACAAGTTAGGGAAAGTATATGAAGTATGGTTCTTGAATTGTTGAATTATTTACAAGAATTGTGCTTTGTAGTATAATATGGAACAAAAGGGGGTATAAATAATAAAAAAGTAAGAACTTTATTATAAATAAGCTGTAATAATAATATCATAAATCCATAACAATATTAGCATTATATATCTTGCTACCTAAAGATTTAAATTTAAGTGATATATCAAAGAAATAGGTAACATTATAGCTGCCTATGCCCTGTTTCTAACAACATACTTTCTAACAGAACTATGTTGCTGTTGTCAATGTAGGGCTGATATAACCATGATGATAAATAGACCATCTGTAGATCTTGGTCAGCAGTATGAGCAATTTCTTCCACAATGGTGTGCTTGAGTTTCAGTTCTTGTGAATACATATCTAAGAGCTTGACCGAGACTTCATCTGAAAAAGAAATAAAAAAATGGTTCTGCATTATGTTTTCTAACCTATTTTTATGACACATTTCTCAGCATACTGCAACATGGTACTTGCATAAAATTTGGCTGATCCTGGAATCTAAGTAGATCAGACCTTATTAGCACTTGAATCTTATTACTGCCAAGAAAACAGTGTGGATATGCCTATGAATTTACTAGACATTCAGCTCAATACATAAAAGTTTAGTATAAAACCTTTCAGTATTAATTATTGGATAGAAAAACTATAAATTCTGAAGTTTTGTGCAAGGTTTTATATAATTGATAATTTTGGCTTAAACTGTATCATCTCGATTTATAATATAGAAACTTGAATACTGCAGTCAGATGAAATATTCTCCCTACAGAACTAAACTTCAACATGCCTGAATGTATTTACTTGCTCATCAGAGATTAGCAAATCATTTAGTCACAGTTAGGGTATTAGACAATTAAAAAGGGGAAATTTAAGGAGGATATTATAATATAAAAATCTAAATTAGTTATTTGCTCTTTAAGTGACTAAAATTCCCAATTGGCATTGGGAATTTTAGCGCAGGGTTTTACTGTTTAATTTGCTTTTAATTGTTTTGTATATTTATGTATATTTATTGTTTTAACTTCCCTGTGCACCGCTCCGAGTCCCCTTGGGGAGAGGGAGCGGTCTAGAAATTAAAATTAAAATTATTATTATTACTATTATTACTATTATTATTATTATTCCACAAGATGTAAGTAGATAACTGAACCTGAATTTACTTTCTCAGCAAGTAGAAAGGAGCCAGTGGCAGGAGCAGAAAAATCACTGAGTTCTGACAGCAGAGACTAGGGATTTTTTAAACTTAAAAATGAAATTGCACATTTCCAACCAAGAATATGTAATTTTCCCCCTCAGATCAGTCAGAGTTATAAGGAGTAAAAAGTAGTTAGGGCATGTCAAATCTTCAAAGAGAGCCAAGCCAGGAAATAGGCTCCACAAATTTCACTGGAACTATATTTTATTTTTATTTGTTTTATTGACATAAACTACAGTGAAATTACTTCAAAAGCCTGACTATTCTTTTCCTTCTATCAGGAAAGGTGAACTAACATACAACCTGTTCCAAATTAATTTATTATGCTTTCTCTTCCCAGGGCTAATACTTTTGTTTTTGTAATGGCTTCTCCATATTCTCTCCAAGGCGCATCTCTGTGGCTTGCTATAATGGGACACCACTTTTAAAACTCGACCCAAAGATGATCTGGAATAAATAAGGGAAATCATAATGAGATGCAGAACTAAATCCTGTTTCATCACCACTCCAGAAATTTTTTGGGTCAAAAAATAGGTAGATGTGGCTTGTTGATGATGCTTACTTGGATTTTCAACAGCCTTTGGCAAAGTTCCTTAGTGAACTCAGCAGCCTTAAGAAGAAGATAAGAAGGTCTTTGGTTTAATGGATTCTAACTAGTTAAAAATCATCAGATCCTGTCTTAAGCACACTGGACTACTATTACTACCGTATCTGCCGGCGTATAAGACGACTTTTTTGCCCTGAAAAACATGCCTCCAAGTGGGGGGGTCGTCTTATACGCCCGGTCATCCGCGAGGTCCCCTTCTTGCAAGTCTACGCGCGATGGTTTCCTCTTTCCCCTCTGTCAAGTCTCTCTCGCGCGATGGTTTCCTCTTTCCCCCTGTCTCTTTCTCCTCCGCGCAAGTCTCCCTCGCGCGCGATGGTTTCCTCTTTCCCCCTGTCTCTTTCTCCTCCATGCAAGTCTCTCTCTCGGGGGCGATGGTTTCCTCTTTCCCCTCTGTCAAGTCTCTCTCGCGCGCGATGGTTTCCCCTTTCCCCCTGTCTCTTTCTCCTCCATGCAAGTCTCTCTCTCGCGCGCGATGGTTTCCTCTTTCCCCCTGTCTCTTTCTCCTCCGCGCAAGTCCCCCTCTCGCGATGGTTTCCTCTTTCCCCCTGTCTCTTTCTCCTCCGCGCAAGTCTCCCTCGCGTGCGATGGTTTCCTCTTTCCCCCTCTCTTTCTCCTCCATGCAAGTCTCTCTCTCGGGGGCGATGGTTTCCTCTTTCCCCTCTGTCAAGTCTCTCTCACGCGATGGTTTCCTCTTTCCCCCTGTCTCTTTCTCCTCTGCGCAAGTCTCCCTCGCGCGCGATGGTTTCCTCTTTCCCCCTGTCTCTTTCTCCTCCATGCAAGTCTCTCTCTCGGGGGCGATGGTTTCCTCTTTCCCCTCTGTCAAGTCTCTCTCGCGCGCGATGGTTTCCCCTTTCCCCCTGTCTCTTTCTCCTCCATGCAAGTCTCTCTCTCGCGCGCGATGGTTTCCTCTTTCCCCCTGTCTCTTTCTCCTCCGCGCAAGTCCCCCTCTCGCGATGGTTTCCTCTTTCCCCCTGTCTCTTTCTCCTCCGCGCAAGTCTCCCTCGCGCGCGATGGTTTCCTCTTTCCCCCTCTCTTTCTCCTCCATGCAAGTCTCTCTCTCGGGGGCGATGGTTTCCTCTTTCCCCTCTGTCAAGTCTCTCTCCTGCGCGATGGTTTCCCCTTTCCCCCTGTCTCTTTCTCCTCCATGCAAGTCTCTCTCTCGCGCGCGATGGTTTCCTCTTTCCCCCTGTCTCTTTCTCCTCCATGCAAGTCTCTCTCTCGGGGGCGATGGTTTCCTCTTTCCCCTCTGTCAAGTCTCCCTCGCGAGCAATGGTTTCCTCTTTCCCCCTGCCTCTTTCTCCTCCGCGCGAGTCTCCCTCGCGCGCGATGGTTTCCTCTTTCCCCCTGTCTCTTTCTCCTCCATGCAAGTCTCTCCCTCGGGGGGCGATGGTTTCCTCTTTCCCCGTCTCTTTCTCCTCCGCGCAAGTCTCCCTCGCTCGCGATGGTTTCCTCTTTCCCCCTCTCTTTCTCCTCCATGCAAGTCTCTCCCTCGCGCGCGATGGTTTCCTCTTTCCCCCTCTCTTTCTCCTCCATGCAAGTCTCTCCCTCGGGGGCGATGGTTTCCTCTTTCCCCCTGTCTCTTTCTCCTCCGCGCAAGTCTCCCTCGCGCGCGATGGTTTCCTCTTTCCCCCTCTCTTTCTCCTCCATGCAAGTCTCTCCCTCGCGCGCGATGGTTTCCTCTTTCCCCTCTGTCAAGTCTCCCTCGCGCGCAATGGTTTCCTCTTTCCCCCTCTCTTTCTCCTCCATGCAAGTCTCTCCCTCGCGCGCGCGATGGTTTCCTCTTTCCCCGTCTCTTTCTCCTCCGCGCAAATCTCCCTTGCGCGCAATGGTTTCCTCTTTCCCCCTGTCTCTTTCTCCTCCATGCAAGTCTCTCCCTCGCGCGCGATGGTTTCCTCTTTCCCCTCTGTCAAGTCTCCCTCGCGCGCGATGGTTTCCTCTTTCCCCCTGTCTCTTTCTCCTCCTTGCAAGTCTCTCTCCCTCGCGCGCAATGGTTTCCTCTTTCCCCCTCTCTTTCTCCTCCATGCAAGTCTCTCCCTCGCGCGCGCGATGGTTTCCTCTTTCCCCGTCTCTTTCTCCTCCGCGCAAATCTCCCTTGCGCGCAATGGTTTCCTCTTTCCCCCTCTCTTTCTCCTCCATGCAAGTCTCTCCCTCGCGCGCGCGATGGTTTCCTCTTTCCCCGTCTCTTTCTCCTCCGCGCAAATCTCCCTTGCGCGCAATGGTTTCCTCTTTCCCCCTGTCTCTTTCTCCTCCATGCAAGTCTCTCCCTCGCGCGCGATGGTTTCCTCTTTCCCCTCTGTCAAGTCTCCCTCGCGCGCGATGGTTTCCTCTTTCCCCCTGTCTCTTTCTCCTCCATGCAAGTCTCTCCCTCGCGCGCGATGGTTTCCTCTTTCCCCTCTGTCAAGTCTCCCTCGCGAGCAATGGTTTCCTCTTTCCCCCTCTCTTTCTCCTCCATGCAAGTCTCTCCCTCGCGCGCGATGGTTTCCTTTCCCCCTGTCTCTTTCTCCTCCTCCAAGTCTCTCTCTCTCGCGCGATGGTTTCCTCTTTCCCCCTGTCTCTTTCTCCTCCATGCAAGTCTCTCTCTCGGGGGCGATGGTTTCCTCTTTCCCCTCTGTCAAGTCTCCCTCGTGAGCAATGGTTTCCTCTTTCCCCCTCTCTTTCTCCTCCATGCAAGTCTCTCCCTCGCGCGCGATGGTTTCCTCTTTCCCCTCTGTCAAGTCTCCCTCGCGCGCGATGGTTTCCTCTTTCCCCCTGTCTCTTTCTCCTCCGCGCAAGTCTCCCTCGCGCGCAATGGTTTCCTCTTTCCCCCTGTCTCTTTCTCCTCCATGCAAGTCTCTCTCTCGGGGGCGATGGTTTCCTCTTTCCCCTCTGTCAAGTCTCCCTCGCGAGCAATGGTTTCCTCTTTCCCCCTCTCTTTCTCCTCCATGCAAGTCTCTCCCTCGCGCGCGATGGTTTCCTCTTTCCCCTCTGTCAAGTCTCCCTCGCGCGCGATGGTTTCCTCTTTCCCCCTGTCTCTTTCTCCTCCTTGCAAGTCTCTCTCTCGCGCGCGCGATGGTTTCCTCTTTCCCCCTGTCTCTTTCTCCTCCGCGCATGTCTCCCTCGCGCGCTATGGTTTCCTCTTTCCCCTCCGTGCAAGCTCTGGACGCCATCCGGGGAGAGGAGGAACGTGAAGGGGACAGCCGTTACCACAGAGCGTGCGAGACAGTGACAGAGAGAGAGAGAGAGGCCCAGAACGAGAGTGTAACAGACACACAGGGGAAAGAGACAAGAGGGGAATGAGGAAACCATCGCGCGCAAAAGATAGCCACGCGCGTGCGTGGAAAAGTGGCAAGTCTCTGCGCAGCTGCGGATGGCTCTGGACGCCATTCGGGGAGACGAGGAACGTGAAGGGGACAGCCATCACCACAGAGCGCGCGAGACAGAGAGAGAGAGGCCCAGAGAGAGAGAGAGAGAGAGAGAGAGAGAGAGAGAGATGAAACAAAACAAAACAAAACAAAGCAAAACAGGCCACACCTTCCGGCTCTCAAAATAAATTCCAGTCATT
Source organism: Rhabdophis nuchalis (assembly GCA_039707465.1). Classification (NCBI taxonomy): domain Eukaryota; kingdom Metazoa; phylum Chordata; class Lepidosauria; order Squamata; family Natricidae; genus Rhabdophis; species Rhabdophis nuchalis. The sequence continues at coordinate 57,020,912 of CM077643.1, read as the reverse complement.
GTATTGTTGATATTTGTCCAGCAGTCAAACCCCTATCAACCCTATCATGGCACCAAAAAGAAAGAAATATGAGGCAAGTTTTAAACTTAAAGTTGTAAACTTTGCCAGGGAACATAATAATTGTGCTGCTGCAAGACAATATGGAGTAACAGAAAAGATGGTTCGGGACTGGAAATCAAATGAAAAAGCATTAAAGAGTATGCCAAGGGGTAAGTGTGCATTAAGAAGAGGCATCGCACACTGGCCAGAACTTGAAAAACATGTAGCAGATATGGTGGCTGAGCATCGCCAAAACGGTTATGTGGTGACACGAAATAAAATACGCTTGTTTGCACTTCAGTGGGCCAAATCTAACCCCGATCACAGCAACAATTTTAAGGCCACTATATCCTGGTGTAGTAGATTCATGGCAAGGCATGATCTGGTACTAAGGCAAAAGACAAAAATTGCCCAAAAATTACCTGCAGATCTGGATAATAAAGTGGATAGTTTCCATCGATACGTAATAAAACAGCGCACTAAACATGGCTATGCGCTAAGTAATATTGGAAATATGGATGAAACTCCAATGAATTTTGATATGATTGGAAATAAAACTGTCCATCATAAAGGTGAGAAAACTATTTTGATAAAAACAACAGGACATGAGAAGTCAAGTTTTACAGTGGTACTAGCATGCACAGCTGATGGCAACAAACTGAAACCTATGATTATTTTTAAAAGGAAAACCATGCCAAAACTCAAGTTCCCTGCTGGTTGTTTTGTGCACGTGCATGAAAAAGGCTGGATGGATGAGGAGGGTGTGAAACTATGGCTGGATAATGTATGGAGCAGACGACCAGGTGGTCTACTTCAAAAACGTAGTCTACTTGTGTGGGATATGTTCAGGGCTCATTTAACTCCCACCACCAAGGAAAGGCTTGCGAGAATAAAAACAGATGCAGCAGTTATTCCTGCAGGATTGACATCATTGGTACAGCCCCTGGATGTGTGCCTAAACAAGCCTTTTAAAGATCGCATTCGAGAACAGTGGAATGAATGGATGGTTAGCGGCGAAAAGTCATACACAAAAGGAGGAAACATGCGTGCTCCACAGTTGGATGTTTTGTGCCAATTTGTCATAAAAGCCTGGAATGATATTGATGCACAAACAGTAATCAAGTCTTTCAAGAAATGTGGCATATCAAATTCATTAGATGGTATGGAGGACGAGTACTTGTGGCAAGATGAAGATGAAGAGGAAGCTAAAGCTGAGGCCACATCATCTGACACGGAATTAGATCCATACGATGACTGCCTTACAACTGTATCACAAGATGTCATTGATGAACTTTTAATATCAGATGACGAACAGGAGTTTGAAGGCTTTTAAAGGGAAACTGTCACGCCAGCAAACTTGCCCGGCACTTGCTCTCTCCCTCTATTTGTTATCTTCCTTCTATCATTGACAGTTCCAGTTTGGTTAACAGCTTAGAAAACAAACAGCATGGTAGCTCCCATAGGTTTATTGTCCCATTCAGCTTTAGTGAATTAGCCTCTGGCATTTACTATTGGCTGGTATAATACAGGAGGGGGAGGGGTCTTAGCCACCCTCACACTATTTACCTTATGAACATTCCTTTGGGAGCTCAGCAAGGTCTGACGAAGGGGGCATGTCCCTAGAAACATGTTACCTATCCCGTGGTTTTGCTGATCCAATGTTTATGCTCTTGATGTGCAACTTGCACTGTTTTATGTTTACTGTACGTGTTTGATAACATACAGCCTTGTGACAGTTTTCCTGCATGTCATAAGCATTTGAATATAAATTAACATGTTGAAATCAAATCTGATGTTCTTTTACGTTTTATTTGGGGTGTGGAAGGTGTGCGGAAGAGGGGGTAGTCTTATACGGCGAGTATATAACAAACTCTATATTTTGAATGGAAATGATGGGGGGGTCGTCTTATACGCCCAGTCGTCTTATACGCCGGCAAATACGGTAAGTAAAAAAACAGAAGTAAAACCAGAAATGTCAATTGCCTCAAAAGGGATAGATATAAGAAGTGCAACCCCTTGTTGAATTGATTGACACTAATGTTTCTAATCTTGGTTATGGATAGATTACAGTACATTTACAAGATAGGAAGCACCTGGCTTATTATTATTAGTGTGTGCAATAACAGTGTGGGAGTTCTGACAGACCAGATTAAGAATGGACCAGCAATGTGACAAAAGAACAAATCCAGTTTTGGGCTGCATCAACAAAATATAATGCCAAAATAATGGGAAGTGATAATACCACTCTATGCTGTAATGATCAGACCATACTGGGAATTCTATGGAATAGTGCGACCACGGGAGCCTTGGATCGGGTCGCGCCCTTGCGGCCTCTCTTGCGGCGGCGGAACACCCTGGCTCCTTGGTTTACCGAGGAGCTGGAGGTGATGAAACGCCGCAAGAGATGCCTAGAGAGTAGATGGAGGTCTTCTCGTTCTGAATCTGACCGGACACAGGTAAGAGCCCATTTACGGACTTACGTTGTGGCGCTGAGAGTAGCCAAACGTCATCATTGCGCTACTCTCATAGCATCCGCAGAAAACCGCCCTGCCGCCCTGTTTAGGGTGACCCGCTCCCTCCTTCAACAGAGGGTGCGGGAAGCCCCGCTACAGGGTAGAGCAGAGGAATTTGTGACTTTTCTGCAGGAGAAAATCGCTCAGATACAGAACGAGTTACCCCCCATTCATGGCCCAGTGGGATGCCACGAGAGAGATCTTGTTTGGGAGGAATTTGACTCCGTCACTTCCGAGGATATGGACAGGTTACGTGGGCGACTGCGAGCCACCACATGTTTATTGGACCCGTGTCCCTCCTGGCTTGTACTGGCATCCTGGGAGGTGACACGAGGCTGGCTCCAGGAGGTGGCCAACGCTTCCTTGAGTGAGGGTGCCTTGCCTGCTCCCCTAAAAGAAGCAATGGTGAGGCCCCTCCTTAAGAAGCCCTCCTTGGATCCAGCTACTTTGAACAACTACCGTCCCGTCTCCAACCTTCCCTTTTTGGCGAAGGTTGTCGAGAGTGTGGTGGCACAACAGTTTCCCCGTCACCTGGAGGAAGTAGACTATCTAGATCCGCGCCAGTCCGGCTTCCGGCCCGGGCATAGCACCGAGACGGTATTGGTCGCGTTGGTTGATGATCTCTGGAGGGCCAGAGATGGGGGTTGTTCCTCCATCCTGGTCCTATTAGACCTCTCGGCGGCTTTCGATACCATCGACCATGGTATCCTATTGCATCGGCTGGGGGGGTTGGGGGTGGGAGGCACTGTTTTGCGGTGGTTCTCCTCCTACCTCTCTGGCCGATCGCAATTTGTGTTGACAGGGGGGCAGAGGTCGACCGCGAGACCCCTCACATGTGGGGTGCCTCAGGGGTCGGTCCTCTCGCCCCTCCTGTTCAACACATACATGAAGCCGCTGGGTGAGATCATCCGTGGTTTTGGGGTAGAATACCATCTGTACGCTGACGACATCCAGCTGTACATTTCTACCCCAAACCACCCCAACGATGCCGTAGCGGTGATGTGCCAGTGCCTGGAAGCTGTACGGATCTGGATGGGAAGTAACGGACTCAAGCTCAACCCGACCAAGACCGAGTGGCTGTGGTTTCCGGCTGCCCGATTCAACCAGCTTACTCCATCGCTGGCCATAGGGGGCGAACATCTTGCCCCTGTGGATGGGGCGCGCAATTTGGGTGTCCTCCTGGATGCCCGGCTGTCCATGGAAGATCAAGTGACAGCCGTGGCCAGGAGGGCGTTTTACCAGGTTCGCCTGGTTCGCCAATTGCGCCCCCTATTGGATCGGGACGCCCTTCGCACAGTCACTCATGCTCTCGTGACATCCCGACTGGACTATTGTAACTCTCTCTACATGGGGCTGCCCCTGAGGTGCACCCGGAGGGTTCAGCTAGTCCAGAATGCAGCCGCGCGAGCAATTATGGGGACCGCAAGGTCTACCCATGTAACACCGCTCTTGCGCGAGCTGCACTGGCTGCCTGTCGTCTTCCGGGTGCGCTTCAAGGTGCTAATCATCATCTTTAAAGCGCTCCATGGCTCGGGACCTAGCTATCTGCAGGATCGGATCCTGCCTCATACATCCTCACGGCCGATTCGCTCCCACAGAGAGGGGCTTCTCCGGGTGCCGTCCACTAGACTGTGTCAGCGGGCGACACCCAGGGGAAGGGCGCTCTCTGTGGCGGGCCCGGCCCTCTGGAACGACCTTCCCCCCGACATCAGGACAACTACGGACCTCCGCTCCTTCCGTCTTAAATTAAAAACTTACTTTTTCCGTCTGGCCGGCCTGGGATAGCCTCCTTGTCTTGGGATTTTATAGAATAGGTTTTAGTTTAATTGGGATTTTAGCACAGGGTTTATTTAATTGGTTCTTAAATTTTGTTGGTATATTTATTGTTGTTTGTTATTTATTGCTTTTATGCTACCTGTGCACCGCCCCGAGTCCCCATGGGGAGAGGGGGCGGTCTAGAAATAATAAATTTCATTTCATTTCATTTCATTTCTATGTCCAGTTCTCATTGCCACAATAAAAAAAAAAAAGATGCTAAGGAGCTAAGAGTGCAAAGAAGAGGAACAAAGTTGGTAAGTTCTACAAAGAACAAATAGGCTAAGGTTCTATAATAGTGATGGCGAATCTTTTTTGGCTTGCGTGCCAAAAGCAGGGGAGTGCAGGGGGGTCATGCGCGGGCGTGCCACACCCATAATACTATGAGCATGACCACAGCGCGTGTGCATGCACAACCAGCACTCCCTCCTTTTTTGGCATGCATTCCCCCCCCCCCCCCGGCTCCAGAGGCTTTATAGGAGTCAGAGGAGGACGAAAACAGCCTCCCCCGTTCCCCTGGAGGCCCCCCAGAGGCTTCATGGGGCTTCTGAAGCCTCCGGAGCATGAAAAACCATTTATCTGGAATGGTGTAAGAATTCCTGCATTTGGTAATAGGATGGATTAGATGACTTCCAAGGTATTGTTCAACTGACAATATATTAAAACTGAAAAAAATGTAGAGCGCAAAATGAATAAAGTATAGAACATTTTCTGTAAGGAAAAGGCTAGAATGTTTCAGATTCTTTAGCTTGGAATAAAGCAAATGAGAGGGAGATGGATATAAAACTACATGATATAGACAAGTTAGCAGGAAGAGATTTCAAAATACAACCAAGAATCATTCAATGTAGTTTTAGTTTAGTTTATGGGTTTTTAGCGCAGGACTAATTTAATTCATTTTTAATTTTGTATTTTGTCTGTGGTTTTATTTGTATTTTTAATTGCCTGTGCCCCGCCTTGAGTCCCTTTGGGGAGAGAGAGCGGGATATAAAATTAAAAAGAAAAAAGCAAAGAAAGAAAGAAGCTAACCAGAAGGAGATTTGGACATTTTGTTTTTTGCATTGAGCATAAAGAAATCTATAAATGTTATTACTATGTGATTAGGAAGGGGTTCTGATAAATTTATAAAGGGCAGGGATCAAGGCTTCTGTCTCATTGTTATCATTTTCAAATAAATTGTCATCAAAAAGACAGATTTACTTACGGAAATGAGAAACAGGCCATGTGTGAAATAACGGTGCCTTGGGTTCTGCTGCATGATGGTATGTTTCTAAGTCACAGACCCCTTTAGTTGTTGAACACAGTTTTTCCATTTTCTCATGTATCTTAGCCTAGCAGAATTGAGAACAAGTAACATTCAACATTTAAGAGGCAAAAGTTCAGTAAACATTTTGAGCAAAATTGCTTGATCACTAATTTTAGCACTAAGAAATTTTGAAAAGTGGGATACAGACAAGGTAAACAATAGTGACAAAGCATAATGTTTCTTTAAGGACATTTTTAACAGCCACAACTAAACATGGTTTAATAGTTTGTTTGGCACTTCTGAGTTAATATGCATAGTACACATTCATTTAAAATCTCGCTTATATGCTTAATATCTCTGGCCAATGGAAGAGTGATTTGGGTACAGGGGATATAGTCATCACACCCTTGTCATGGTCAGACCACTCACTTTCCAATCGCTACATCCCACCGCGGGGAGGCGGAACCTGAGTCACCTATTTGGTTCCGCCCAGGCGCCTGATGGACCCTGATAGGTTCCAGACGGCGCTTGAGCCACTTCCTGTATCCCTGACCTGCGCCCCGATGGAGGACCTCGTGGCCGCATGGAATACTGCGGCCACGGGAGCCTTGGATCGGGTCGCGCCCTTGCGGCATCTCTTGCGGCGGCGATCCACCCTGGCTCCTTGGTTCACCGAGGAGCTAAGGGTGATGAAACGCCACAAGAGATGCCTAGAGAGGAGATGGAGATCTTCTCGGTCTGAATCTGACCGAACACAGGTGAGAGCCCATTTACGGACTTACCTTGTGGCGCTGAGAGTGGCCAAACGTCATCATTGTGCCACTCTCATAGCATCCGCAGAAAACCGCCCTGCCGCCCTGTTTAGGGTGACCCGCTCCCTCTTTCAACAGAGGGTGCGGGAAACCCCATTACAGGGTAGAGCAGAGGAATTTGGGATTTATCTGCAGGATAAAATCGCTCAGATTCAGAGCGAGTTAGTCTCCATCGATGGCCCAGTGGGATGTCCCGAGGCAGGTCTTGAGACAGTTTTGTGGGAAGAGTTTGACTCTGTTACTTCTGAAGATATGGACAGGTTACGTGGGCGACTGCGAGCCACCACATGTTTATTGGACCCGTGTCCCTCCTGGCTTGTACTGGCATCCTGGGAGGTTACACGAGGCTGGCTCCAGAAGGTTGTCAACGCTTCTCTGAGTGAGGGTTTCTTGCCTGCCTCCCTTAAAGAGGCCATGGTGAGGCCCCTCCTGAAGAAGCCCTCTCTGGACCCAGCATTATTGGTTAATTACCGTCCGGTCTCCAACCTTCACATTCTGGCGAAGGTTGTAGAGAGTGTGGTGGCACAACAGTTTCCCCGTCACCTGGAGGAAGTTGATTATCTGGACCCGCGCCAGTCCGGCTTCCGGCCTGGGCACAGCACCGAGACGGCATTGGTCGCGTTGGTAGATGATCTCTGGAGGGCCAGAGATGGGGGTTGTTCCTCCATCCTAGTCCTATTAGACCTCTCAGCGGCTTTTGATACCATCGACCATGGTATCCTATTGCATCGGCTGGAGGGGCTGGGGGTGAGGGGCACCGTACTGCGGTGGTTCTCCTCCTACCTCTCCGGTCGATCGCAATTTGTGTTGGCAGGAGAACAGAGGTCGACCTCGAGACCCCTCACTTGTGGGGTGCCTCAGGGGTCGGTCCTCTCGCCTCTCCTGTTCAACACATACATGAAGCCGCTGGGTGAGATCATCTGTGGTTTTGGGGTAGAGTACCACCTCTACGCTGACGATACGCAGCTGTATATATCTACCCCAAACCACTCCAACGATGCCGTAGCGGTGATGTGCCAGTGCCTTGAAGCCGTGCGGGCCTGGATGGGAAGTAACAGACTCAGACTCAACCCGTCCAAGACCGAGTGGCTGTGGTTTCCGACATCCCGGTACAACCAGTTGACTCCATCACTGGCCATAGGGGACGAACACCTTACCCCTGTGGAGGGGGCACGCAACTTGGGTGTCCTCCTGGATACCTGGCTGTCCATGGAAGATCAAGTGACAGCCGTGGCCAGGAGGGCGTTTTACCAGGTTCGCCTGGTACACCAGTTGCGTCCCCTATTGGATCGGGATGCCCTTTGCACAGTCACTCATGCCCTCGTGACATCCCGACTGGACTACTGTAATTCTCTCTACATGGGGCTCCCCTTGAGGTGCACCCGAAGACTTCAGCTTGTCCAGAATGCAGCCGCGCGAGCAATAATGGGAACCTCTAGGTTTACCCACATAACACCGCTCTTGCGCGAGCTGCATTGGCTGCCTGTTGCCTTTCGGGTGCGCTTCAAGGTGTTAGTTACCATCTTTAAAGCGCTCCATGGCTCGGGACCTAGTTATCTGCGGGATCGGATCCTGCCCCATACATCCCTGTGGCCGATTCGCTCCCACAGAGAGGGGCTTCTCTGGGTGCCGTCCACTAGGCTATGCCAGCGGTCGACGCCCAGGGGAAGGGCCTTCTCTGTGGCGGGCCCAGCCCTCTGGAACGACCTTCCCCCCGAAATTAGAACAACCACGGACCTCCGCTCCTTCCGTCAAAAATTGAAAACACACTTTTTCTGCTTGGCCGGCCTAGGTTAGTCTTCCGTCTTTCGATAGGGTTTTAGGGGTTTTTAGTGTAATTTAATTTAGGGGATTTTAGCGCAGGGACAATTGTTTAATTCGTATTTTAACTATTTATCTTTCTATGTATTTTATATTGGTTTTTTATTCCCTGTGCACCGCTCCAAGTCCCTTTGGGGAGAGGAAACGGTATACAAATAAAAATTATTATTATTATTATTATTATCTTTTCAAGTTGCTATCTTGAATAGGCTTAATAAAATAATCAAACGTTAATATGACAATTTGCTGCAAAGATATATTTCTGTTGACAGGTGAAGAGTATAGAAATGCTTCTCAGCACAGATTCTAGTAAGAAGTACCAATTTTTCAAAAGTCCCAAGTAGTTCTGTACAGCACTGCTCCAGTTCGGTGTTATAGTTAAGTGGCAGTCTTTCACTGTCAGAAGGATCCTCATGTTCTAACTCCAAATTGCTCTCTTTAAACCTAATAAATAATTTAAAAAATCATTTAGTATTTAAGAAATATGTTTTCACTATTATTTTACTAATTCTAACAGAGAATCATCTTTGTTTAATCTCTTCAAGCTTCTGAATGCATCCTATGACTTTAAAAAAAAAATCCATTTTAAATGAAATAAAAATGAGTTTTGCACCAACCCTATTGACAAATTAGTTCAACGTACTTACTGTGTAGCATTTTTGATGTTCACAATCTTGGTGGCAACAGAAAACCCATTATCATTCAAGGTTTCCCATTTCATCGTTAGGTTGTGCCAGTCTGCTGCATTATCTTTGATTTTTCTTGCACTTATGGACAATGCAGGCGTCCTAGGAGTAGAACTACCAGCTAAACAAAACACAACGTTAAAATAATTTTAATCACGTCTTTCTGGGGAGGACGCACAGATCGCAGCTGTGAAAAATGGACCTACGTGACATTGTTTTCAGTGCCGTTGTCACTTCGAACCATCACTAAGTGAACTGGGGGACTACCTGCAGTTACTCCATTCACCCGTTCTTTAAACAGGAAGCCCTCGCCGCTCAAAAATACGGCGGTGTTAGCTGCGGCCTAGGGAAGAAGTCTTCCTAACTCCCACCTGCCCCACTCTTGAGAAAACTCACCAGCCATCTTCCCGCCTCGCCTCCGCGGACGGCGACCCTCTTCCTAAATCCCTCCTCTCGGAAATGCGCTCACGTCCGGCCCCGCCCGGCAAAGAGGCTCCGCGGCTGCCGCGAGTGCTGGCGATGGGTTTGTTTTCCCAGCGTCGCCAGGCCTGGGAGGGAGCGGCTGCCCGCTTCCCTTGTTGATCATGAGGGGCTCTGGGTCCTACTGAGGTAGGGAGCTTTGCGGCCTAGTCAGGCGGGCGGGGAGCGCTGGGTCTCCAAGGGCCGTGTTGCTAAGGTCGCGAGGGCTAATGTCTCTCTTAAGCGGCGGGGGAGAGGGGGCGAGTTATCACTCTCCTTCTCTCTCCTTTAATTGCCTGTCCGGGGGCGGGGGGCGGGGTTGGACTAGATGACCTACCAAGGTCCCTTCCAACTCTGTTACTCTGTTATCTGTTAACTTCTCAAGAAAGAGGTTGATTGGGTCGCAACTACTGTTAGCTGCTGCGAATCTGCCTCCCTGTTAAATGGCTTGTATGCTTGCTGTGGTCGCTGACACTGCACTTGCATCTGCACTTGCTCAAAAGGCTGACATTGGTCACTGTTAAGAGACTGGACATTAAAAACGCGTGGGAGCGGATTTTACCTACTGTAACTAAAACTAAATGGTGTTTTGGTTGGCCAACTCTGGAAATGCCCCTCAAAAACACCCTTCGGGTGCTGGTGAAAATTGGGGGTTCAGAAAAGTGCCATGGATTTACTCTCCATTTTAGCTCCTACCTTTCAAAACCAACACATCATCTATTTACTGTGCTTGCTAATATTGTCTCCTGGTAGATCATTTTTCATTGATCTAAAGTTGTGGCAGGATATTTAGCTCACTGTCCTTCTAATTCCACATTTTGTGAAAAATCTGTACAACCAAGGTGAATGGAGTTAAAAGTGAATAGAGAGGATCTGAATTATTGAAACGTTTTGTTGACAATGATTCCTATTTTTATAAGCTGTGGTCCTAAAATTGCATTCTTAAATATAAAAAACTCCAAACTATAATAATAATAATAATAATAATAATAATAATAATAATAATAATAATAATAATAATAATAATAATAATAATAATAATAATAATTTATTGTCATTGTACTAAAATTACAATGAAATTGGTTCAAAAACTCTCCTTTTGCACACATACAAAATGGACAAATGGTATATCTTGCTAGAGCTGTATCTGCTTTCCTTGGGGATCATATTGTAATTTCATCAGTTATTAAAGTTCTTAGGGAAAACTACAGTTGTGGGCCTTCTGGCTCCTAAGGACTCTGGCAAATTATTAAGGAAGGGTACATATAAATATTTTAGATCCATTGAATAAACTGTCTACTTTGGAGGAAGTTGAAAGGAAAGTCTGCTGGAAAGAAGTATCCTACTTTAGAGGAACTGGACTTAGAAGATTAGAGGATATTTTGACTCCCCCTCCTCTCCTTCCTTTCAATTATGTCCAATTCTTGGATGCAAGGCATGTAATAGAATGAGAACGAGTTGCTTATAATACAGGATACGTAGCTATTCCAGTAAAAGGTTGAAATTTTTAGGGACATTAAAGACATTTGCTTGAAAAGAGTCCTGTGTCTATTCCATATTGGAATCTTTTTTAGAAATATCCATTCTAATTATATTTATTATTAACATGTAATTTTAGAAGGTTTTATATTACTTTGAGAACCAGTTTGGTATATGATTAAGGCATCATCCTAGAAACTAGGAGGCTGTTAATTCTAGTCCTGCCTGAGGCACAAAGCCAGCTGGGTGACTTTAGGTTTCACTTTCTCTCAGCCCTAGGATTGGGCAACAGCAAGCTAATTCTTTGTCAAGAAAACTGCAGGAACTTTATTTAGCAAACAGTCTGAATTGGACAAAATTTAATGGAAGAAAAATAGTTAACCTTGCTTGAAACTATATAAAGCTCTGTTAATTACAATATATTCTTTTAAATTCATCTGTTTTCCCAATGATAAGACATCCTGAAATACATTTAATTCCTAAACCAGGAGACGATTAAACCATTGTTTATTAAACCTTACAAGCCATATTGCTTGACAGGTGACTGTCAAGTGAAATTTCATAACTTGACTTCTATTAGCATGCAAATATGTAGAGTGAGGTTTGCCTTCTTTTCAGCAAGGAACAGTATTTTGAACTTTCACTTTCATATTTTTATAATGGATATTTTATATATATTTACTGTATATATCTGGCTCTAAGACATGCTGACCTCTTCTAATCAAAAGCACGATATTCCAGGAAGCGGGTGGCAATTTCCAAATATAAATCCTTTGAATTAGAAGCAGTTTGAAGTGCTCAAAACATTTTTCAGGATGAAATTATTCATACTTGGGATGGGATGGTCTAGAAAAAGTTTCACCTAGTCCAAAGGAAAAGCACAATGTTCTGGAGTTCTCCAAAAAGTTTCATTCCCAAATTGATAGTTTTGCACATCCCTAAAATTCTGTAATATGCGGTCTTCAAAATTTGTCTGCTTTTTCATGAGCTGCAAGAGTATATGAAATGTATCTTTTCTAGTCTATAGGTAGTGCGCTGTGTTTACTATGGCATCAGTGATACCATCATTTATCTTCAAGGAGTTTTGCCCCTTGTACTACCTTCTCAATGCCATTCCCACAAAAATCCAAAAAGGATTTCGTTCCATTGTGGTTTACTTGACTGCACTTGACACTAATGAGGATTACATAGCGGTCGGCAGCAGTATTGGCATGCTGTATTTGTACTGCAGGCATTTGAATCAGATGAAAAAATACAATTTTGAGGTAAGAACAAATTTTAATATTGTCATATCTCTGTTTTTTAGGATGTTTGGTTAACTTAGCAGCCATCTCAAAAATAGGTAAACACATAAAGTCCAAAATTCTTTTGAGTAAGTTGTTGTGGTCTTTTTAAAACAAGATTAAAAACTATTTATATTGTAGCTATTGTACTCAATCTCTTTTTAAATTAACCTGTATTTGATTTACACCCTAAAAAATACTTAAGGCAAACTTGTTCTTAACTGTCTAAATTTATGTTTTCATTCATAAGCTATTCTGTTCATTACTATCACTTCATTTATATAAATTTTTTCTCATAAGCAATTGTTTCTAAAGTAAATGACAGCAATGGAATATATGCTATATCCTTGACTTACAATGGCATTGAAAAATGTGACTTATGACCGTTTTTCACAGTTACGATCTTTGCAGCATCCCCTTATTAATGTGATCAAAATTCAGATTGGTTCATTTTTTTGACAGTTGTAGTGTCCGGGGTCATGTGATCCCCTTTTGCGACTGTTCAACAAGCAAAGTCAGTGGGAAAACCAGATTCACTTAAAAACCATGTTGCTATCTTATCAACTGCAGTGATTCACTTATCAACTGTGGCAACAAAAGTCATAAAATGGGTCAAAACCCACTTAACAAATGTGTCACTTAACAGAAATTGTGGACTCCATTGTGATCATAAGTCACAATAAATCACAATGTACTACCTATATTTGGTTTTCCAAACTCAACTGGGGAGGATGATTGGGGGTAGGTGAATTTTATTTGTTCTCTTGTCATGGATATGCGACATAATGGTGACTAAATCTTCCAGTGGTATTTTTGAGAGCACTAGGAATATTAAAATGATTCTTTAGCACATCAAGATTAATACATGTTCTGTAATTCTTTAGAACTCTGTAGCATTTGCTACACAGCTGAGAACAGTGTAGTATATTGAAAACAATTGGAAGAGTAGCTTTGTTTATGCACAAGTTGGAAACAATCTCTTCCTCCGATGAAGACATATTTGTTTTTGTACTGCATCATATCTTTGCACAGTATGCGATTTCTCATAACGGGATAATAAAATCCTCAGTAGCATTTACACATTTTTAAGACACATTTTTAAAGCCACCCAACTTTTCAGTGACTGCACATGAGCACACACACACAGAGTCTGGTTCTTTGATTTTCTTTACACACACACACCACACACACACACACACACAGAGTCCATCCATCCATCCATCCCTCCCTCCATCCATCCATCCATCCATCCATCCATCCATCCATCCATCCATCCATCCATCATCTATCTATCTATCTATCTATCTATCTATCTATCTATCTATCTATCTATCTATCTATCTATCTATCTATCTATCTATCTATCTATCATCTATCTATCATCTATCTATGCTGTATGTGTAGGTACATACACACACAGAAAACCAAAGAATTAGAACAGTAGAGAATAGAAAAGGAAGATCATCCTATGGGAACAGATATAAGAGCCCCTTGCAAATGATTTCCACAATCTATTGTAGCCTAAAGCTCAGTGGATCTTCAAGGTTCATTTGAAGGACAGTAGCTATTTGAATCTTGGATCCCATCAGATGACATTGTATAATAGATGAGTATGCCAACTCTGCTTCATTGTGTAAAATGGGGAGAAATAGCTAGAGAGAGATGTCCTTCAAAGAACTAAACCTTAGTCTCTCCCCTCTTTATCAACACTGATAAAGGGGAAAGGAAGATAATCATCATAGCACTTGGGTCTCCCACTCCTAAATTCTTGGTTACTCTGGAAGGATACAATGAAAAATCTAGGGTAGTTGCACTAGAGTTCATTAACAAGTGTGATTAGTGCTGTCTCAATGGTATGCTTTAAACTAACTGAAAACAATCCAATTTATTTCCTCCAGACCTTTTAGGACCCACCACTTTTCCAACAACACATTCCAGGATGGGTAGTTTAGAGACAGCAAAAACTGTCCAGATTGTCCAAGACCTTTCTCTAAAATGGGTCTTTATGAATACTAGTGTCTTCAAAAAGCTTATAAATCATAATTTCGGAACAAGTTCATAATTGAGGGGATGTTTCTAAAACTATATAATGATTTAAAGATTAAAATCAACACCTTGAATTGAGTTCAGATAACAGTTTGCAGCAAAAGCATTCCTTTTATTATGATATAGTATGTTTACGATGCTATTAATTAAAAACAGATGATAGTAGCAGCAAGCTAAAGTAAAATCTTTGTCAACATTCAGCAGTCACATTTTTCAGATTTTGTAATATTATAACTAATGCAATTATTCATGTATAAGGTGTGAAAAAACAAATCTACTGCTGCAGAAATGGAAAAGGGCCTTAAAAATACATTCATGATGAACTAAACAAACCTCTTAGGGGCAGTACTATAATGCCTAAAATTGTGCAGTTTGCAGATATTTTTATCCATAATCTTTTCACCCTCACCCAAACAAAGATGTGTCACAAAAGTTCTGAGTCATTAACATGATGACTGCAGTCCACTTTTTATCCTTTTAGTTTCATGCCTCTTTCTTTAATTAAACTAGTCCTTTTTTTCTGTCGACATTTTGAGATTCACTTTTTAATTCTTTTTACGCTGATAGTATTTAAATCACGCCCAAGTCCTGATTTAAAAACAGTATCTCCTGACCTGTAATAAGTAAAGTTTATTTCTTCATTTCATAATCATTATTTTGCTTTTTGTTTTATTAGGGGAAGAATGAATCCATTACCATTGTGAAGCTCTTAAACTGCTTTGATGATCTTGTTGCAGTGGGAACAGTTTCAGGCAAGATTGCTATTTTTCAGCTTGTTTCTTCATTACCTGGAAGAAACAAACAAGTAAGGACCATATGTGAAGTTTGTGCTAGTCAAGACTTGTTCTTTTTCTTGGAAGTGTGCAATTCCTTAATTAAGACATCTAAAAAATATCTGATATTTAGTGATTTCAAATACAATAGGTTTTTCAGTTTTCTCTTCTTTTCCCTTCTTTCCTCCCCTCTTCCCTTTTCCCTCCTCCCCCCCTCCTTTCTCCATTAACACATTCAATGTTAAACCAAAATAAAGTAAACTAAACTAAAATAGTCAAAGTGAGAAATGCCAACTTGCAAACTAGACTAATGAATCAATCCAATGTAAATTTCCTCTAGTTTCCCCTTCAGTCTCTTTTATGCAATACATTGATGATACGTGATGTCTTTATTTGCAGCTTCGGAGATTTAATGTGTCTGGTTTTCACAAAAGCAGCATTACAGCCTTGGCATGGAGTCCGAATGGAATGAAGTTATTTTCTGGGGATGACCGAGGAAAAATAGTTTATTCTGCTTTGGATTTAGATCAGGTGAGTAGCTATTTGGCTAAAACATTATTTTACAAAATTAGATTCCTAGTACAGATTCTTGCTGGATCAGATCAAGGATGCATGTAATCTAGCAACATCTTTCCTCACAGTGGTCACCCGGCTGCCTCTGGGGAGCCAATGAGTAAGACATCTACTACTGAGAGATCTGGATTGTTGTTGTTTTTAAAGTTGAGTTGTGTCTGATGATGGTCCTAAGAGGACCATGCATCTCCTGCTGACCAATAGGACAATAAGGAGTGAGTGGATATTGTTGTGCCCAAGAGGAAACATTTGGTCACCTTCAACATGGTGACAGAGGAATGATGTGAGTTGGGTTCCAGTGAGTGCCAATCATATTGAATTCTGATTATTTAACAGAGGATTCTGTATCCATGTTCTGTTTTTCTAGGGCCTTTGCAATTCCAGTTTAATATTGGAAGAACCATCTTCAATTGTACAGCTAGATTATAGCCAGAAAGTGTTGTTGATCTCCAGTTTACAACGAACTGTACTTTTTTATCCTGAAGAAAAATCTGTCAAACAAGTTGGAACTCAACCCAGAAAAACGTAATTATCAAATTTTGGTTTGAAGAAAAGTCTACATTTAAAACTCACAGTAATGAGTTGAATTCTTAAGAGTGGTGAAATATTTTTCTTTAAAAATATTTAAAATTGTTATTTTAAAAAGGTGCATGATTTCAAGGACTGTTTGCATTTAAAATAGTATGCTTAACTGAAAATAGAAGATACTTCTAGTTGTCATGAATTAGAATGCGTCATTAGCCTTTTGGGGCTGATGGGCACATTTGAAATTTCAAAAATATGTTGTGGTACTCTCCTTCAGAATGGCTGCTGTGGAATTTATTAATTCACAGATTAATAAATGTAACCAATTATAAAACTCAGATAAACCACAATAATCCCTCTCACCCTCCTTCTTCTTTACCAAAATATGGTATTTGGCAAAGTGAACATTTTTTAAATTTTCTGTGAATGTTTATGAAATCCATTGAAAGATGATCCAATGGCACTTTGCTTCACAATATGCTATCTTTTTTATAATAATAATTTATTTCATATAAAAAGTCAGTACATTGATACCAAAAGCAATACACTGAATCAGTCCTAAGTATCCTGAATTATATACATCTACTTTTGGTTTTTATATTATTATCCTAAATTGGATTAAAATCCTTTTGCCTTCTTTTTCTACTTCCCCTTCCCATTTTGGGAAATAGCATCTGCATCTGAACAACTCTTAAGCAATGATTTCATTCTTCACCAAAAGAATCCTCATCTCAAACACCTAGTGACAAAAAAGAATTCCCCATTCTCAAAAACGTTTATCTGAACTGATAATTGTTTTGCTTTTACATTTTAGTACAGGCAAATTTGGCGCCTGCTTTATACCTGGGCTGCGTAAGCAAAGTGACGTAATGCTCTTTGCTGCAAGGCCTGGGATTCGCCTTTGGAAATCAGATGTTCATGGGATGGTTCAAGCCACATACCTTTTGAAAGATGTGTTTGCTGCTGGAATGAAGTCTTTTGAATTATATCCCCGAGCGAACTCCTTTAACAAGAGCAGCTGTAATTTCCCAGAAAGACAGTTTGGACTCATTTCCTGCTTTTCCCAAGAAGGCTGGGTCTTGAGTTGGAATGAATATAGCATTTATGTGTTAGATACAGTAAACCAGGTAAGAAAGCCAAGTTGGAATGTAATTTGTAATTAGTTTCTGAGATAGTTACATGATAGAAAGGAATTGTGTGAAAAATGTTTCGTAAAAAGATTTTGGCTTGTGATTTATTGGAGGTTTTTTGTAACTCGATTTGAAGAAATGTGTTGAATTTGGCTGCAGCATACAAGATGCATATGGTTCTCAAACTAAACTTGGTAGCTCCTAGAAATGAATACACAATTTTCAATTATTTTCCCTACACAATTAGATTATAAGCCTTTTTAAGACTTAATATATGAGGAGAAAGCCTTCCTCCTGCATTTTCTCTAACTTTTTAAACCTTTGTATCCCCTCAAAATATATATTTTGTATCTAATAAGGTGAATGGAATACATGGAAACTAAAAATAGATTAAAGGTGACAGTCTATGAGGCACCACTACTATGAGGTCTGCTGCTGAAAGTTCATATAAAATTAAGTTCATATACTTAGGAATGTATATGAAAATTATCTTATTTTGGGAGGACACCAGAACTTGCAATTAGAAGCAAATGTATTTTTTAACTAAAAAAAGACTAGCAATTTTCATATTCGTATTTCGGACAATATTTATCCATTCCCATTACCCAGATCTATATACCGGTAATCCTGGATGAATGACCGTTTATTCAGTGATCATTTGAAATTAGAATTTCAATGAACGAATGAAGAGATTTTTAACCCATGCCCAAAGTTACATGTGATTGTGTCCTGGGGGCTTGGCAACTCATTTACACTGATGTTAGATTGGCAAGTGCCATAGGATTGTGATTTGCAGTCTTCCCTGCTGTCTTCACCAGAAGATCAGTAGGGAAGCTGACAGGTAGGGTCGCAAACCACTGCTGCCTGTCTGGTTCCTGGAGGCTGGCTTCTTGAAAGTACCTATATTTTCTGTATATACTTATTTATAAACCTATCTGCAGATAAACAGGACCTCAATTTTTTAAACCAAAATATCACAAAAAAATGTGAGTTGGCTTATCTGCAGGGAGACATTAAAACTTTGAGGGTCAGCTTACCTTACCTATGGATGGGCTTGTACATGAGTATTTATGGAAAATTATTATTCCTGATACTGCAGTTGGAAACTGTGTTTTAAACCAGTTCTGCTCACTGCATAGCCAAACTAAAATTTAGATCAGTGATGGCGAACCTTTTCGGCACTAAGTGCCAAAAAGGGAGCACTTCATGCTCGTCTCGGCTGCAACCAGCAAGAGGAGTTGCCCAGGAGCCATGTGCACACCGGAAAATGAATTTTAGGTTATTGTTGTGCATGTGCACATGCCAATCAGCTGGCAGGCACACTTGTTCATGCCGGAAAATGGAAGACCAGCTCTTTTGGTTTCCGGCACTGCCACATGCACAAAGGCCAGCTCATCATCGTGTGTGCATGCGCACCAGAAACCCGGAAGAGGAACCGGTGATGCCATGCATTCCAGGCAACATGGCTCCACGTGCCATTGGTTCACCATCATGGATTTAGACAATGTTTCAACTGAGTTTGGGACCCAGAATTAGTGTTGCACAAGTATTTGGTTTAAATTTAAAGCCAGTGATGGTGTGGTTGATTGTATAACATTGATTTTTTAAAATGCTGTATAAATAAATATATATATATATATAAACTCAAATAGGAACTAATGTAATCGTATTGTTTTTGGTTTATTTACTTTCTTTCTTTTTTTCACAGACCATGATTGGCAGTTTGGAAGGATGTGGTGATATAGTATCTGTGTCCTGTACCGAAAATGAGATATTCCTTTTAAAGGGAGACAGAGACATCATTAGAATCTCAAGCAAGCCTGAAGGATTGGCGTCAATAGGTTTGGATATTAAGTAGTATATGTAGTATATGTAAAATGATTGTTCCTGAAAATTCTTGTTCTTGTATTCTTTCATTAGGGGCAGGGTACATACAAAAGAATGAAAAATTTAAAAGAACCGTAATACAAAAACTATATTAAAACAACACAAACTATATTCAGTAAAACCCACTCAAAAATGGCCATTTCTTAAACCTAACATCAAAGGTCAGAGGCAAGGGGCATCCACAAATCTTCATATGCACCTGATTATTAGGAAACAATTCTCCATTAGCTATTGTTGCAGGTGACTAGAGATGGAGACCACTGCCAGATACAACACTATTATTGCTACTGTTTCTTTGATTTTCTCAGAAGTAAATGACTTAGTCATTGGCACAGAGGAGAAAGCCTTTTTTACAGTAAAGCATGAATAGATTTTATTTTATTTTTTATATGGTTACCCATCTCATTGCAACTATTCCTTGATAATGTTGCCAGATCATATTGAATATAACAAACAATTAGTTTCTGTCAAGGCAGACCAGTTTTAAGAAAATAAAGATTTTCACCTAATCTTTCCATAAGATGTTATGGCACTAGAAAGTGTTTGCCTACTGTTCATACTGTATTAGTTCTTTTTCTCCAATCAATTTTTCATTACTGTCATATTCATTGTAGGAAAAACATTAGATATTATGTAAATAATATGTTTCTCTTATCCAATATTCTTTTTTGGCAATAGCTAGGTGTATATTTCTAGCAAATAGTAATGTACTTTCCTTCATATTTGTCTACATCTATTCCTGTTAACATAACTAGCAAAGTTGTGAAAGATTAATTTATGCTTTTTAAAACACATCTTACGCTAATGGAAGCAGCAGACTCTATACATAAACTATGTATGTTGTGTAGAAGAAGTACTCATTTGAGGTGGGTGATATCTCTAGCCACTCATTTTACACTACTTCTAGTTTATAAATCATTCCTGTGTTTTCTTGCTCCTGTAAATTGCCATCTAATATTTATCAATTTGTCACATTTCAGATATGAATTCACAAGCTTGGACCAGCTTGGAATCTGATTTGAGCCCAAAATTAGAAAGACCACATTTAGTAATTGCTTCAGTCTCATGTGATCCCTCTCCAGAAGCAAACCCCAAATCAAGTAATTTCTCCTCACCCCAAACACCTAGTGACAAAAATGGCTTTGTAGGAAGAGCTGACCAGGAAGTAGCTTTGATAGCACAGAAAAGTCGCTCACAGAGCTTTGATGGACTAAGGGACTTGAGCACTGATCCAAGAAGGAGAGGCTACTCTGTAGTCAGTGAATCAAGAAGCAGGAGCAGCTCTATGAATTCTGTGGACAGTGGCTCCAGTTCCTTGACCAATGGGGAACAAACGTCATCAGAAATACAGAGAGTGGATCAACAAATTTCACAAAGGTTGAGCCTGATCAGCTCAGAAGATTTCAACCAGGAACTGATTATAAAACCAATCAAAGTGAAAAAGAAGAAAAAGAAAAAGCCAGGTAAATGCTTAATGAGAAAGACTTAATTGTTACATTCTTATTTTTTTTTCTTTTTGTAATTGTTCTGTAAAATTCCAGTCCGATGTAATAGCATGTCACAGGAGCAATGAGTTATAAAATTAACACTACTTTTTATCATTGTTAATCTACATATCTCAGAATGAATTGATTTATACATTTGTTATGAATGGGATAAGAGTTTGGCTGGTTTACCCCATACACTTGTTTTTTAGATCCTGGCATATGGTGCTGAGGCTATTTTGATTCAGATTACACTTGTCATTTGCACAGGTAATTCTGTCTTAATTGGGTAGTAAATGTTATACCTGATTGGATTTTTTAAGACTCCTGGCTTTAGCTGGCCTTCAGTGCCTTTTGTTCCATGGGATCTGCACAACTGAGTCAATATATTTTTAAAGCAGAAGGATGAAATGTGAATGTTCCAATTTCAAATGTGGAATCAAGTATTGGATTTTATGTTTTATTCCTACTGTGGGAAATTATCATAGCAGAAAGCAGCCTTTTTGTAACACTTCATCTGTCCCAAAATACTTCACATGTGTTATCTTCTAAACCTAAAACAGTCTTGAGCAGGTAGATCTCTAGGTAGTTACTATTTTATAGTGCATGAAACAGGGTGAGACAAATTTCCTACTTAATTTATGACAAAAGAAAGTAGTTTTCTGATTAAGGGCTCAGTCTGTTAGGTACCACAATATATTAGTTAGGTTTATGCTAAAATTGCAATCAGGAGTATCATGTTTAGTGACAAAATGTGTGTTCTCTTTATAAAAGAACTCAGGTTTAATTTCCAGCATCTTCAGCTAAGTAAGCTTTAAAAAACAAGAGTTGAAAAAGACCTCCTTGCATGAAACCCTGAATAGTATTTCCCCTAGAGGGTGACCATAAAATACTTCATGACACTCCCAATTCAAAGACTTCCACATTTATGAGACTACAACACCTAGTATTCCTATCCAGGGCAGCAGTTGTATACTCAGAGGGCACCACACTAGAAAAAAAGGTCTTCCTGTTATTGCTAGTGTTCAGGTAGACAATTTAGTCTACTGAATCACTCGGGGTAAAAGTCAGAAGTATAATTTCAAATTTTTATTTTGTGATATTTGGCTCTTAATAAACTTCTCCTTTCCTTCCTTTAACTTCTCTTACCTCCACCTTTTCCTACTGCATTTGAATTTAGAAAATGGTACCAGGAGAAATCCTACCTCTCTAGAAAGCACACCGTCTTATGAACAGCAAGCCTTCACTGATGGTTTCCAGATACTAAATGTGAAATCGTGCTCCATTAGTTCTAGCCTCCAAGGCAGCACCACAGACTGCTTAAGCATCTGTTCCGCAGAACAGGAAAGTGTGTTCAGTATGGAAACACAAAACGATACTGAAACATTCAGTGTACTTCAGTCTCTGGAGTCGATAGTTGCTCTAACCCCTGATGATAACAAGGACACACTAGAACTGCTAAATAATCTTTCTAATTGTGAGAATGAAGAAGATGCATTGCCTGTTACGAATTCCTGCTTGTTTGTTGTGGAAAATAAACTGGGTAGTGATCTTAGTGAACACAACTGGAATCCCCTGTCTGAAAAAATAGAAACCAGCCTAAAACAGATATTCCCAAATGAAGATCATTTCCCTCTGCTACGTAAAACGGAATGCACTTTAGATGAATTACATCTAAAGGATACTTCGGCTTCCCTAGAAGAGACCAACTCTGCAAAAGGAACATCTGTAAATAGGGACACTCCTTTTTGCACCAATGAATTGTTTGTTCAGAGTAAAGTTGTTGAGATAATGGAGCAACAACCATCTTTACGAACTACAGTCCTTGGAAATCCTGAACATTATCGAGCTGTTTCCGAAAAAGAAAGAAATCCTCAAGAGGGGATGCTAGCTGGACAGGATTTCAAAGAAGGAGTCATCACTGACTATGCCAGTGAATGGATGAGTAACTCTCACAGTGCTAGAACTGAGCGATATGCATCAAGTGATGAAGAGGATATCTATGGACATGGCTTGATTCATTCGTCTTCTGAGACAAATGTGACAGAAATGGGAGCTTGCCATCTTCCACGGGATAAAGTCAGGTCAATCGTTGAGAAGGAGGCGCTTTCAAAATCTGATCAGGTATATTCTTGGGAATACCATTGTGACATGTGTCTCTAACCTGACTGCAACACACCTGCATTCATATTACCTTTTCTTTCAGTTTCCCCACTCTTGGTGAGCACCTATCCACATTCATATTGTTCTCCTGCAGCCGGAAGTGTTGCTTTTGAAAAGAATCTGAAATATTGCAAGAGAAATAAGAAAGCCTTTCTTTATGAATTGAGTTCCACATTTGTCTTTAAAGTTTAATGAATGTCTATATTTTTTTCATCTTTTCATTCAGTTTTTTTCAGCTGATAGGCATATTTGAAGTATTGAAAGCAGGTGGTGAAAGACCCATTTTTACTAGAAAGCAAACTGGGCAAGTTGTGCCTTATATCTCCTCCAAAATTGTTCTTGTCATTTTTCTAGGAAGCATACATCCAAATGAATTACTATGCTGCAGATACTCATCATTTTATTTTCTAAGAATCCGAGAGAGAGCAAACTTTCTTGGAAATGGTGATACTGGAGGCTGACACTTTACTTTCAGCATGCCAGATTCCCATTTAATTATTTGGATTGAAAGTGTATTAAAATTAAATTAGCTGGAGCAGGGGATCTGAAAACAGACAAGAATTTTCATGGGCATGCTGTTTCCCATGAGTATTGCAATACGTATTTCTGTTTAAAATATTCAGACCTAGTCTTTGATGAATTGCTGAGTGGTTTACTGGTAAACTAGTTGAGTATTGTTTCACGAAAACTGCATTTAAAAAAGTTGCAATCAGAATCTCAGGAACAGGAGAATTACTTTTGTTAAGAAACAGGAAAGAGAATGAGAAGAGAATGATGGAGATGCTGACAGTTTGGTCACAAACAATTCTTCTCTTGGCTATTTAAAAATATTAACCTAATCCATTATTGTGCCATAATTTTACTAGAATACAGGTAGTCCTCAATTTACAGCAATTCAGTTAGTGATACAATGGCATGGAGAAAAGTGACATGACCATTTTTTCACACATACAACCATTGCAGCATTCCCATGATCACGTGATCAAAATTCAGATGCTTGGCAACTAACTCATATTTAGGACGGTTACAGTATCCCAGGGTCACATGATCACTTTTTGTGACCTGACAAGCAAAGTCAATGAGGAAGCCAGATTTACTTAGCAACTGTGTTACTAACTTAACAATTTGCAGTGATGCCATTAACAACTATGGCAAGAAATGTTATAAAATGGGGGAAAATTCACTTCATTGTCTTGCTTAGCAACAGAAATTTTGGGCTCAATTGTGGTTGTAAGTTGAAGACTACCTACATCTATTTTTCTGGCTCCCTATTTCATTGGGAATTTTAGAATTTTCTCACAGCCATCAAACTGAATTCAGAATTGAGAATATTGCATAAACTATGACTTTGGAGTTGATGATGGAGTTGATAAACCTTGAAAATTCACACCAAATAAATTGATCACCCATTGCTAGAGATATTTAAGCTTCCCGTTTTGCCACCATCACCCAATAATCTTTATTAAACATTAAAACATACATTTATCAAATATGCTAAAAAAAACAAGTCCTTATATAATTTCAAGATTAGGTAGCTTCATATATCATGAAGATATATTATGCTTATTCTAACTCTTCAGTCTTTAGTTTGCAGAAAGCTGGATGGGGTATGCAGGTCCTGGCTATGGAATACTGAGCCTAGTTGTCTCCGATAAATACGTTTGGTGCTTGGATTACAAAGGTAGCCTGTATTGTAGTGCATTACCTAGTGCTGGGTTGCGTTGGCAGAAATTTGAAGATAATGTCCAGCAGATGGCAGTCTCTCCTTCAGGTTAGTTAGATTTGCATTTTTAGCCTATTTTTCCTAGAGTAGAAAAATGGTTTGAATGCATTTGTTATTTGTTCAATTGTTATGGTTATATCAAAATATTGTAGACTCTGTAGGAATGGATTTCAAACCATATTTTGTAGAAATGCCATTACTTCTCATTGCCCACAAAAAGAAGTGAAGTAATAGAAAGATATATATTCTAGTATTTTTATCAACAAAATATTCAGTAACATTTTGATTCCTGGTCCTGGAAATGTTGAGTTACATCTGTAAATTGCCTTTACACCTCCTTTTACATCTGATCATAGTGGTTTTGACCTTGAGGTTTTTCCACCCCTTAAATCCATAACCAAAGCTAGGATACTATATATGTCAACAGTGTTTTTCTGTCTGTCCATGATCAATCAAGAAATAAATCAGGAGCAATCATTATAACCTTTTATATTCTGTTTCTTTCCTTTGTCCTCTCTGAGTAAATCTATTATGTCCATGTCTCAGCATTTTCGTCAGCTTTCAGGCTTTCCTAATGAACCATGCCTGACTAGTACTGTAGGTCTATTTTGTAGTTCTTATTTGATAAATATTGTATCAACTTCTTAAATCATCAATGTCAGTGCCATCAGGTAGAGAAACTGTCTCTTTTATGAGAGGTCTGTTTATTACCAAGGAAACTGTAACTTTCTTAGGTGATAGCTTGAACAAATTAGTCCCTATTTAGAACTAACTATTCACTCAGCTACAATAGATACAATGATTCTGTTGTAGGACCACCACATTCTTGAAAAGATTGCTTATTTCTAATCTTTACATTTTATTTGCATGTAAAAAGAGAACCAAAAGGGCAGTGCTTTAGCCTTGCAATTTGAAAAGCATGACATAAATGAAAAATGATTTGGAGGAAAAAGGAATACTACATGATTTATAGATTACTTCTTTATATTCATTATATTGGACTTTCCTCGACATTGAATTCTGGAAATAAGAATGACCAGAGAGAGATGTCTTATTTGCAGTGGTTGTCCTATAAAGAATGCTTGCAGGATGATTTTATTAATTGGCCTGACACTTGGGAAGAAAGCTTACCTTGAGCTGGCATTTTTCATGTTTTCAGTTGGATTTTTAAAACTCTACAACTATCTTGTGACTGTTCCTCTAAAGCAGGGGTCTCCAACCTTTGCAACTTTAAGTCTGAAGGACTTCAGCTCCCAGAATTCTCCAGCCAGCTTTGCTGAGAATTCTGGGAGCTGAAGTCCTTCAGACTTAAAGTTGCAAAGGTTGGAGACCCCTGCTCTAAAGAACTTAACCTACTATGTGTCCTTCATAAATTACTGCATTCCGCAGTAATGCATGAGGTGTCATTTCCATATTCCCATCTCCTTGTCCCCACCACCATGGTGGTCAGACCATCCCCAGGTTGATGAAGATTATTTTAGAGTTTAAAATAGCTGCTGCTAGCAAGCGAGAAATTAATTAGATTTAAAGGTGTTCTCTTGTGAATAATTTTATTTATGCGAGGTTTCTTCCATAGGGACTCTTTTATGGAAGATTGAGCAAAAAACCAATAAAGCTTTTGCCTGTGGCAAAGTAACTATCAGAGGAAAACGTCACTGGTATGAAGCTTTACCTCAAGCAGCATTTGTATCCTTGAGTGATGACACAGCCTGGATAATCCGAACAAATGGTGATCTGTATCTACAGACAGGTACTTAAGCTAGTTTTTATTTTTCTTCTGGAATTACCTGCTTACTCAATTAGAGACAATGCTTCAAAAATGGAGGTTTTTCAGTGAAAATTCCAAGCAAGCAAATAGACAATTTTTCTTGAAAGAAGTTTTATTGCCATCATGAATCTTCTCCTATAATGGGTTTATTACACTATGAAGTCCAGTTGCAATTCTGTTATGATATGATAGCGCAAATGTTGTAGTTCAGATGTGTTCATTTGTACTACAACCTAAAACACTCTATGCAATGTTGTTACAGATTAATGCAAAAAATATTAATGCTAATAAAGGTGTTCCCTGAAAGAGAGCTTTGAAAACTAAAACCAAATAGAAATCATTAACTGCCTGATGCTGTTTGATTTAACTGTGTCAAATAGTTTTAGTTTAAAGTCTTCTTAGCTTTATTGGCTTGAAATGTCAATGGAAGGAGTCCTTTAAAAGTGTTTTGTCTGTCAAATGACTGATCCAGCAAATATTTTTGTTGAAGGGCAAGAGAGAGCATTATTTACTTAGGAAATTTTTGTAACTGCCTTAGTATTCAATGATAATAATAAGTAAAAATCAATGGTTTTGAATCAACCTACTTGACGCAGTGCTGTAAGATTCCCTTACCTAGTAGGCTGGTTTTCAGGCAACATAAAAGTCTGCACACACAAAGGGGAATCAGCAAAACTTTCTTCCCTGCATACAGTTAACAGGGTTTCATTCTCAGCAAGCCTGGAACTAGCCAGTATTCATGCTGCTGTGTCATTCTAACGAGCAAGCAAATACATGGAAGCATCTATTTGTGTTTAGAGTTTTCATGCTTTGATGATACGTAATTCAGCAGCGGAAGGAATTTGTGCCTGAGTGGGCAGCCATAGAAATAGAAATTATAAATAAATAAATAGCGTCAGCCTCAATAAGGAAAGTAATTTTTTTGTTAGTAATATTTTTTTTTATTTCTAATCAATAGAGAAAAGCCATCCAGTTGTTCAATAAAAAAGCTCCCTTAGTATTTAACACTAGAATGATTTTTCTCTAATTAATTAGAAAAAATAATTCTGACATTTTTAGAATTTCAAAACACAGGTGTTGATTACTATTTTGCATTTACTTGTGTACTTTATTATAACGAAAAATGTGGTTGTAATGACTGAATAGCTGGCCTTTTTCTGTGAGCTACTACTGGTTCTCACAGCAAGTATTTTGATTTGTTATACAGTATGTTTTTATCCTGCAGGAATTCTTAGATGTCTGGCCAACTATGCCTCCCCTCTCCCTGAGAAATTTAATCTCACTGTTGGAAGCTCTACTAAAGATTGCAATGAAATTTGGGAGGAGGGGATTATATATTTCGACCCTGCTGTGACAGTACATATGTGCTCCAGTAATTATACAGGGACTAATATTTGATCACATACAGTGGCCAAATTCAGTGGGAAAATAATTCCAGATCTTAGCCCTACCCAAGTGTAAAATCTTTTATTCTTGCTGCTTAGAAGTTTGTAACCGTGCTAATGGGAATAATCATATTTGCTTTGCTGCTTTCTCTACACCATTTAAAGTTATTATATAGATATAGGTATAACATGTGTATGCATTTGTATACAAATACATTTGGTAAGTATACTTTCAACAGGGCATGATATTTCCATATCTGGGAAAAAGCACATTGAAGAGGAACCTAGGAATTTAAGGTTAGGGCTTTATAAATATAGGTACTGCATTTTAACCCTGGCCAAAACCATGGTTCTTTGCTTGTAAATGGCAATTATAAAGGTATTCATTTTATCCTGCAATACTTTCCAATTAGAAAGTATTGGTAACAATTGAAAAGATTTATTGCTACACAGAAGAGAGAAATATGTTAAAGGCATAGCATAGGTCAAATATAATAATATCAAAGAGGCAGCTCTATCTTTCTAATTACAGTATTTTTGCTCCATAAGAAACACCCCCCCCCCCCAGTGCATGGAATCGGTGACGGTCCTTTGGTGAATAGCAGCTGGGCTGCAGTGGTGGGGTCCTTTTACAGTGCTGAACCCCGCCACTTCTGTCTTTGTCATTGCCTGCCTCTTCTGTCTCTTTTCTGCAGTGCAGGAGTCAATAGGCAGAGCCAGCACATAAGAGCATACCTATCAGGCTAAGCCTGATTGGTTTATTTCTTGTTTTCCTCCTCTAAACCTAGGTGCATCCTATGGTCTGGTGCGTCTTAGGGAGCAAAAAATATGGTAGATTATAAATTTATATAGAAAGGAAATAAAATTAAACTCAAAAAGTGACACACGTATTGGTTTTCTGTATTTTACTTGAAGGCCTCAGCGTGGATCGTCCCTGTGCCAGGGCAGTAAAAGTAGACTGTCCATATCAACTATCACAGATTACAGCCAGAAATAATATAATTTGGGCATTAACGGAGCAGCGTGTGCTTCTCTTTCGTGAAGGTGTAAGCAGTTTCTGTCCTGAAGGAGAGCAGTGGAAATGTGATATCATAAGGTAAACAGTCTCTCAACAGTAGGCATGTCCTGTAATAGTTCTTGATTTTGCAAGGACCAGCGTTTTCATCATCTTAGTTTGCACTTGCATGTGTTTAGACAACATATTACATCACATGGGAATAGAGTTTCCCAACCAGGACATCAGGTTTTATTGATTATTTTTTTTGCTAAATGGTAAATGTTTTGAAACTTGGCAAAAGAAGGAAAGAATGTCCACTGAGTTATACAACTTACAATATACGTTTTTTTATCTTACACCAGGGGTCTCCAACCTTTGCAACTTTAAGTCTGAAGGACTTCAGCTCCCAGAATTCTCCAGCCAGCAAAGCTGGTTGGAGAAGTCTGGGAGCTGAAGTCCTTCAGACTTAAAGTTGCAAAGGTTGGAGACCCCTGTCTTACACAATTGTTATTACATCTTAATAATCAGAATTGCAAACATATTTTATATTTAGACTTCTAGATCCAGATAATTTTATTCATTCACTTGTTTAAAGAACTTGTGAATGCCTATCTCACATAGGGCTTCTGTGTTGGCTCCCAACAATCAATAAAAAAGTGGAATAAAAATAGAACAACCCTTCCACCAGGCACCAGACCAAACGAATTCTTGACTTGAATTAACCCCATCATAGCTCTGTGCTAGGGGGAAGAGCCAGGTCTTTAGGTCTTCTGTGAATAAGCAGTTCTGATCCAAGGAAAGCCAGAATCTTATTGGTCTAAATTATTCATGATCGGCTGCTAACAGTTGTATAGTTGGTTATGCTATTAGATTTTGTAAGACTTGAGCAGATTGATTAGCTTTTTAGATTATATTTAAATTTAGCAGTATTTAATTTGCACTGAGAAGGTTTTGGATATCTTTAAAATGGGCAGTGGCATGATCAAGTAATAATCATTGTTATAGCCGATTGATATCAGTGGAATATAAGTGTCAGTTTTCTTCAGTAAAATATATCTGTAAATATTAAATTGTGTCCATTGGCTTCTAGATACTGTTCAAATATATATTGGGAGATATATACGAGACCGCCTCCTGCCCCATACATCCCTTCGTCCGGTCCGCTCCCACAGAGCGGGCCTACTCCGGGTGCCGTCGGCTGGGCAATGCCGGCTGGCGACACCCAGGGGAAGAGCCTTCTCTGTGGCGGGCCCGGCCCTCTGGAACGACCTACCCCCCGACCTTCGCACTACCTCGGACCTCCGCCTCTTCCGCCAACGTCTTAAGACGTACTTATTCCAACAAGCCGGCCTAGGATAGCCCCCCGCGTCTGACTTTTAAATATAAATTATAATTTGGTTACGGTTTTAAAAATGGGTTTTAGCACGGGTGAATTAATTTAATATATTTTTAATTGATATATATTGTATTTATGGTTTTATATAATGCCTGTGCGCCGCCCTGGGTCCTAACAAGGAGAAGGGCGGGGTATAAATTTAATAAAATAAAAATAAATAAATATCCTCTTGTCTCAATGAGATCCAGATGGCACTCTCCCTAAAGAGATTCAGAAAGACTATCAAAATTTAGCTTTTCTAATGAACTTTTAATTAGCATTAAATATTTACAGTTTTAAAACTGCGGATGATAGTGTAACAGGAACACAGCAATATTTGTGTTTCGAATTTAATGATGTTATGTTCAGTCTTGTAAACTGATAGAAGTTCTTAAGGAATTGGTTGTATAAATTTTGTAAGAAAAATAAGTATTGCTTGCTTTTGCAGTGAAATGCAAGGTCTAGAGCCGGTGTGTATTACTCTTGGAGACCAGCAGACCATCTGGATTTTAGACATTCATGGGAATCTATGGTTTAGAACTGGTGTTGTTTCAAAGAAGCCACAAGGGGATGACAACCACTGGTGGCAAGTAGGCATTTCCTATTCTACTTCCAGTATAAAGGGGGCTTATTTGGTGGTGAGGCTCAGATTTCTTACTTTCATTCCTGATAATATCCTGAATTCAATCCTAGTCAGAAGATCATCGGGAGCAGATTTGGGGAAGACCCATAAATGAAACATTGATAAAATCATGCTTCATTTACTAATTAAATCTAGATATCCATTGGTTGTCTTGTTTCTCTGTTTTGTAGGAGGGCTACTTATAAAACTGTATTATGTCTACAATCAGATTGTGGAATTGGAGCTCTAGCCCTGATAGGAGAGTTACCAAAAATGAGGGAAGGGAGTCTAGATATTCTACCAAGAGAAAAGCAGTAACGTTCAACTGAACACTAAATTTAATAACTTTAATTGAACAATTAAAAAAAAGGAAAAGACAATTCTGAGACAGAAAATAAATATCACAACAAAACTAATAATTATAAATTTTCTTTTACAAACTGTAAAGCAAAATGTAGCCACATTCAGAATGGAAACATTTCTTTAGACATTATAGAGGAATACATATGTTAGAATGCTGTAAGGATATTGAAGATATAATAACAATCATCAGCGTAATAATGTACTTATTATATTCTACCTTTTTACCATATTCTGGCAATATTACCTTCTAAAATTTACCAATTTTACCTTATAAAAAACACAAAATCAAAGCAGAACATACAGAGGTGGGCTTCACTTAGCAACCGGTTTGCAACCATCCGCACATGTGTGTGGCCTTTGGTGCATGTGCTTTGCTTGTGCGTGTGACTTCCACATATGCATGTGGCATCAAAACCAAAGCTAAATAGCACAGCATAGTGCCGGGGTGGATGGGCGGGGGTGCTGCCCCCCCCCCCCCGGGCAGGTCACAACTACCGGTTTACACGAACTGGTCCAAACCAGCAGCAGACTACCACTGAGAACATAGCAATGTAGAAAGTAAATTAAAATAATAACATACTGAAATTCTAGAACAAAGTCTGGTGTAATCTTTACAGATTTACTAAATGTAAGATAGTCAAGATCAAGCCATCTGCCATGATGAGTAAATAATAGCCTAGCTGCCACAGAGAAGAAGGCCTTTTTCTGTAGTTCCTGAAAAATAAGACATGAAATCAAAGTATCTTTCAGAGAGTATTTCCTATTTCCTGAATGTTTGTATCTGGACTTTAATAAAAGGAAGAAGAGTGAGACCCATTTTGGTGTAGAGGCATGAATTCTAGTTCCATCTTAGGGACAGAGGCAGCTGGGTTTGAACTGTGGGCCTTTCTCAGCCCTCAGAAGCAGGCAATGCCAAATCACTTCTGAAATCTTGCCAAGAAACCTGTAGGGACTTTTCCCAATATTTACCAGGAGAAAAAAGACTGAATTGAAGACACCCCCCCCCCCCAGGTAATTGAATATTTAATTTCACAATGAGGCATTCTCTGTGAATAGCCTTTATCAACGTAAAGATGAATTAATGTCATTTTCTGCCAGTAATGTATGTTGCTTAGTAGTGGTTGAAAGTAGTGGTTTTCTCAACCTAGTGGTTGAGAAATTCCTCCTAAACTTAATTTCTCTCACTCATTTACTTTTTTGGTGATTTCCATGGCTTAAGATGGTTATATCCTTTGGAGACTTTCCATCTAATTGGCTAGACCCATTGGGTTATCTAGGGATGCTTGTCAAAAACAGGATTTTTCTCCTCTTACCTGTCCTTTTTAAAAAATAGGTATGTTGGACTTCTTGCTGTTAATTCAGCTTCCAGGTCGTTGAGCATTTGTGCTATATCTTCTATTCTAAAGGGACTGTTAAATTTGCTGGGATATTTCCAAGCTACTGATTGTTCTTGTTAACATACCACATAGCTGACTGTAAAACTTATAGCTGAATGATACAGTTTTGCATGCCTGTTCTCCCCGCCCCGAAAGTCAGAATTATAAAATTATAATGCCCTTTGGAACATCTTACCCACTAAAGTAAGATCTGTCTCCACCCTTCTATCCTTCCCCATGAGCCTAAAGAACTGGTCCTGCCGGTTGGCCTGGGGACCAGATGGGGAATTCCATGTGGGAGTCGTCTGCTGGACTGATGACAGACTCCACCCCTCTTCCCCCCCCCCCAATGCTTTCCATCCGTCCATCTTATCAGTTATATTGATGTATTTTCATTGTGCATTTTTGCATTGTTTATTATATTGTTCTATTATTTCTGCTCTATTTATATTCCTTTCATGTTCTTTCTTTCTATTATTTTATTTATACTGTAAGCCACCTAGAATAGCCCCACGCTGAGGTAGGCAACAGATTTAACAAACAAATAATTTAAAAAATGGAATAGTTGCAAAGCTGAAATTTTTCCAATTCCACCTAAAGAAGTAGATTGATGTTTTCTGAAAATGTGAATGAAGAAAGGCTATAAGTTGTTCCGCTTGTTGGAATTTTCCTGTGATGTAACAAGACAGGGCTTAATGTGTGATCTGAAACTAAATTAGTCCTTTTATGTATTTTACTCCCCCAGGTAAGCATTACCGATTATGTTGTGTTTGACCAGTGCAGCCTTTTCCAGACAATAATCCATGCAACACAAACAGTAGCAACAGCAGCCCAGGCTCCTGTTGAGAAAGTGGCAGACAAACTGCGTACAACTTTCTGGTCACAACAGCTTCAGTGTCAACCAAGCCTACTTGCAGTCAATAGCAGCGGTGTTTGGATTTCCTCTGGGAAAAATGAATTTCATGTAGCAAAGGGAAACCTCATAGGCAAGTGCATTTTTTTGTTGCTGAGGTTGCTTTTAAACTTAATCTGTTGGCATATACACATCTAAAGTCGTTAAGCAATGTTTTATTCCTATCAATTATTTCAAAGTGGAAAGTGTCTGGACATATTTATTTTGAGCAATGGTGGTTAATATCTTGTCTGTTGTATCACTCCTGGGCATAATACATGCTGCCAACTCATACATCAATTTGTGAATAAAAGAGGCATGTGGAAATCAGCAAACATGTAGAACTTGGTTGTATCATAGCCGAGCCTAATGCTTCTTTCATGGCATATATTCCTCTGGCCTAGTGTACAGTTTTGCCATCTCTTATTTTAAATTATTAGTATTTGTATTATTTTGTTCCAGAGATCTTCTAAGCAGCTTATAAGGAATGTCCAGGCGCTGGCCAGACCCAGTCTTGGCTTAGATTTAGTGAGGTTACTACATCATGTGCCTTCAAACCAAGTACAAACCAAATACGATGTATGCATGTTGTGTTGAGTTTCCAGATTTTAAATTAAAAAATGTGTAAAAGATATTAGTGTTAGAGGCATGTGACTGAGTCCTATCTAGGACATTTTCAACTCACCTGAGACCCATTCTATATTTTATTTCACTGATATGTAGTTCAATTAATCTGCAGAAACTCTGCATGTAAAAATGAAACAAGATAAATCTGCCTTATTTACAGTACCTTAAAACTGAATGACTGTATTGTGGAATGATTTATATATCAAGCCAAACCCAACAATTTGTAGAATGTATGCTGGCATTCGAATATTCTATGTTGTTTTGCTACTGTTAACAGCAATAGATATTAAAATGCTTGAAGTTTCAAAATATATTTCAGGTACATAAGTAAAACTGAGTATTGGATATCAGGTCTCAAGATTCATAGATGCATTAGAATATGAATTAATTTGCTCAATATTTGAATACCACCGTAGGCAACTTCATTTCTTCCATACGTTTTGGCCAGTATGACCCAAAACAAGAAATTGGGAGGTATAGAAAGAAAAACTCCCTAAGCAGATTGGAAGTGCTTACTCCCCCTCCTTCCCCTATCATCAAGATAACCAATTGCCTATCAAGCAGAAGGATATTATAATCCAGACTTTGGGGAGAAAATATCCTATTTTAAATTACTTAAAGAGATCTTAAATAGGTTAGATTTTGATAGGAAACATTTGGAAGGAAAGATTATATAGAAGAAAGTGATGGGTCAAACTGAATTGCAAAGAATGTCTTGTTTGGGTGAAGCGGATGGGGGAATGGCCTTGAAGGGCAGGAGGAAGAGCTGCTAGCTAAGCAACAGTCAGGTAAGAAGGATGTGGAGATGGACCAACAAAAGTAACGTAGAAAATGTCTCAGGCAACTCCTTCCTAGTTCACAGGAACATAAAGTGAGGGAGGGGAAAGCACATTCAGACTCAAAAGGTTCTGTTACTCTAGCTCTTCTAGAACATAACCCTACCATATATGGCATTGGTTTCTCCATGTGCATAGAATAGTTGGGCTATCTCAGTAAGAATGGAATCTCTTCTCTGAATGCTTAATAATTATCATTATTAGGTCAACATGAAAATTGAAACCAGGAATATATAATATGTTCTTCTTTAAAATAAAAACCTAAAGAACAAAAATGTAGTTCAGACATTATTCACTGTACATGGGACAGAGGTTGTTTTTGTATTGATGGTTTTCCTGTTTACTCTTGCAGGTACATATTGGAATAATGTTGTGCCTCGGGGCACTGCTTCAGCTACAAAATGGGCTTTTGTATTAGCTTCTGCAGCTCCAACAAAAGAAGGTTAAAAACAAGTTTCTCTCTCTCTGTCTCTCTATTCCCCCCCCCCCCCCCCCCCGGTGTGTGTATATAATATAATCATACAGGTCTGCTAGGATAAAGAAACATGTAAATTGATCTTTGCTACCATTTTGTTTATCCATAAAATAGTATTGGAACTGGGTAATTTAAAAACTTGTTTAATTCTAAGTTAATTAATACACAGCAAGAAGAAGGTGAATGCAAAATTGGAAATTGCTGTTCTTACTATGAACCTTTAATTTGCACTGTGATTTAAGAACTTACAAAGGTCATCCTTGCCAGTTCCTTTAAACCACTGATTCACTAGGACTCCACATATTACATTTAATAAATGATCAAGTAAAACTGTAGCTTGAGAATTTGTCATTTACTTTTTATGTCTTACCGCCTTTACATTTTAACGGCATAATCCTCAGTCTCATGTTTTATGGATATATCAAGTTTTATATTTCTATATTTTTCTCTGTGCTGCATAGCCTAAGATTGTTCTGTTCACATTCAGAATTAACAGTTTTACTTTAGGACAGTGCCAACGTATTGTGGTAATTAACTAATTTTATGTTTATTTCCTGAGTATTCGAAATAAAATAAATGCTTTTATATAAGGTAAACCATGGAATGAAACATTTGCATATATTTTTATAAATTTAAAATGAATCCTCTTTTATGTGACCAACACCAGCAGTTGGTATTGACTCATGCTCTGCTTGTTGGTTTCCTAGAAACGTTTAGTTATTATGGATAACTCGAGAATGCTAGGATAAAACAGCCACAGGATTTTTTTTACAGTTTTTAAAGAACTGTTTCTTAGCCTTGGTTTTTTTTAAATGGAATATAGGAATAACTTTAAAACAACTTATAATGTGTTTATAAGGTTTCCAAGTATTTGTGAACTAAATTAACTACATTATGAAAATAATAATATTAATTATATTAATGCAATCTTAGAATGCAGATTTTGCTTTATGTAGAAACACTGATTAATTTTTATAAAGATTTCTAAAGAAAATGGAGTTTATAATAAAAACTCTGTCCTTCCTTCAGGAAGTTTCTTATGGCTGTCCCAAAATAGCAAGGACCTGTTTTGTGTTAGTGATCAGAATCCTCAGTTCCATCCTTCAACAGTTCAGCTCCCTTCTGATAATGAAATGGTATATTATTCAGCTTGCCGGGATGCAATATGGAGCTTGAATAGTCTGGGACAGGTCTTCATAAGGACACTTTCACCAAATTGCCCAACAGGAATGCATTGGACCAAACTGGACCTTTCTCAATTAGGTAAATCTAATTGTAGCTTTAGAAAATTCTTAGCTGAAATGCAGATAATTAGATTCTTTTCTCTGTATAATTGATAAGAGTTCACACACAGAATTGTTCTGATGTATGAAATGTAATGATAATAATTTAAATTATTGTGGCTAAAATAGGAGGAGAAAGATGTGTTGGATATGAGTTATTTGTAAAAATAATAAGGGCGGGATAGAAATAAATTAAAAGTACGTACAAACGTAGACAAATGGTTACAGCAGTTTTTGAAATCCCTATCATATTGACTACAGACAAAGGATATGGCAATGGACTAGACAACCAGTTGCGTTTTAGAAGAGAATGATCAGTACTTTCATGAAGCAGGATAATGATGTCGTGGCAACAAGTTATGATGTCATGTTTTGAATATGATTATTGAGTTATTGTTTTTACTGTCTAAAAGATGTAGTTAAAATCTGATTATAACCTAAGTATCAGATATCAATTCTGGAGGCTGAAGTGAGGAACTAAGTTGGTGACACACTGTTGCTAGTGTGTGTGTGTGTGTGTGTGTGTGTGTGTGTGTGTGTGTGTATAAAAAGTATGCAGACACAGACATAAACACACACCTTTTATTTTGGTATCTTTTTTCAGTGGACCCTTCTCTCTCTTTTTTTTTTAATGAAAAAAAAGTTTTCTTGGTTTTTACAAATTTTAAAAACAGGAAAAAGGTATAAGGTAATAAAAAGATATTTTGAGGACATCTGTGTCGGAGGTGTTGGCCCCCTCCGAGGCTTCATACAGAAAAAAAGATAATACAATAAATTTTCCATTTGCCTACAAAGTGGAAAGAAATACAGATATATCATTTTATATTCATGCAATCAATCATTTTTTTTTATAAACATCCAAATTAAGGTTACACTATATAGAAGAAAGTCATTTGTGAGCTCTAAGTCTTTTAGCAATTGTTTCTTCCTCTCCCTCACCTCCAGTGGGCGGAGCCGTGGCCCCTCCCATTCCCCCATTTTCATCCTCCAGGATTGAGGAATGTTTTTTAAGAAAGGCTTCTGCCTCTACAATTGTTTTAATTCTTACTCTCCCCCCCCTCCCAGAACACTAACATTCCCTCAGGCATCGACCACTTGAACCACACCCCCTTTTTATATAATCTTTTTGATAAGAAGGAATATTTCCTTCTTATTTCTCTAATCTTTTTCGGGATCTGTTTCAAGATGGCAATCTCATTCTGTTGATATATCAAGGGACCGGCTCTCTGTGCTCTCAGGATCCCATCCCTCATTGGCCTTCTTACAAATTTAATATGTATCTCTCTGGGTACTTCATTTATTCTGGCATATGCTGAATTAATTCTATAAATCAGATCAATGATCCCCCAAATATCTTCTTTGCTCTTTTTGGTATAATCTGCTAACATCATACACATTAAATCTTTTAAATCTTCGGAGGCAGCTTCAGGAACATTTTGAAACCTTAAAAAGTAAGACATCCTTTCAAAATCCATCCTAGACATATGACCAGCTAAATCCACTATTTCCGTTTGAAAATTACTTATTTCTTCCCTCATCTCAGCCGCCCCCCCCTCCAGTCCATCCAATCTTTGTTTATTTTCCATTAGTCCTTTCTGTGTCTCCAAAAGTTCCAATTTTGAGCTAACATTGTCTTTCCGGATTTCTTTTATTTCTTTCATAATTTTATTTATTTATTTAAATTTATATCCCGCCCTTCTCCACGAAGGACCCAGGGCGGCAATAATGTTTTGAAGAGTTTATTGCTGATAACTGTGTAATTTCCACCTCCGTTTCTTTGGATAACTTTGAAGTAATCTTAGGTTGGTGTGGCTGCTTTTTTGAAGCCATAATGAAAGTATCAAGTTCTTGTCAATAATATGGCATCTGTTGGAGAGGTAGTCCGTGAGGCGAGGAGAGAACAAGAGTCAAAATCCAAATTTAAAATGCACTTTGCTTAAAATCCAGAGAGAAAACAATTTTTTAAGAACAATCAAATAAGAAAAAAAAAGAAGGCACGTCTGGGAGGAATCCTAAAAGTCAATTGCCTTAATCCACTGGTAAAAAATTCAGTTCCATAAAGACGAGGGAGTGTCAGCACATTTT
Source organism: Rhabdophis nuchalis (assembly GCA_039707465.1). Classification (NCBI taxonomy): domain Eukaryota; kingdom Metazoa; phylum Chordata; class Lepidosauria; order Squamata; family Natricidae; genus Rhabdophis; species Rhabdophis nuchalis. Next base: position 56,982,371 of record CM077643.1, on the reverse strand, counting down.
AAAGAGAAATATTTCTTGCTGAGAACAAAGGAACGCCATCTTCCCCGCCCCTCTGGCAGCTGCGGAGAGCTAGTAAAAGTCCATAGCAATTGTTGCAAGACAGAGATACAAAGTTTCAATAACAATCTTAAAGTGAAAGACCTTCATTTGTTGTTTAAAGATCGGATGTTAAGTTCTCCACCTCCCCAAGCCTGGGGAACATTTTAAAACGCCACTTTTTTTTCCTTTCCGAGGAGGGGTTTTACAAACTCCTCCCTCCTTCTTCTTTTAAAGCGAAAGTTGAAAGCATTAATTAGTGAGTCACTCACAATCCACTCTGCAGCAATAATGGAGCCTCGGTGTTGCCTTCAGCCCGGGCTTTCAGCCCGTCTTCAATTGCAGCTGTTCCGGCTCTCCATCGGCAAAGGGGACGAAAGGAGAACTCCCCCCCCCCGTGACTCGTTGTCCCGCGCCTGGGACGAGGTGGGAGCCACCCCCCCGACCGCCGTCGGGGTGGGGGGACTCACCACGAGCCGTCCGTGCGGTGGGGGCTCTTTAGCAAGAGCCCCCTGCCCCTGAAGGTGCCGCCAGAGCAACCAAGCAGCGGACGAGTGTGGGACCCGTCCGTTGCCTCTGGCAAACCGGAAGGAAGTCAGTGGACCCTTCTCTTTGTCACCGTCTCTTTCCCTGCCACTACCAGCCATTAACCACCAAAACATCCACAGGTGCACGTGGCGATATTTCAAAATCCCAGTTGCACACTGGAGTGGAATTCTGTGAATCAGTGGGAAAGCCCTGAAATGTAGAGATCCCCTGTTACTTAGAGGAATAGGGAGATAATGCAGGAATAACACTGTCGAAGCAAATAAAGGTTCTGGATATCATTTCCCTAGGAGTCCATCTAGTGACAGCAAGGTGTTTAATCATCACAGATTCAAGAAGGATCATCAAGTGCTATAAGTTCATTTTCATATTGATATTCACTGCCAGCATTGTCTCTGTGGTTATCTATCATTTTATATAAAAGATGACCATTTACCTTTTTTTCTGAAAAAGTTTTCTAGTTTAATATCAAGAAAACATTTCTGTTTAAATCGCATTGAGGCAGTTCTTTATGTAGTTGAATAGTCCATCATAGCATGTGACTTAATTAAACTTGCTCTGTTATATTCAGAATGTCTGCAATAAAGTCAAATGGACTTTGGCAATGTGCTGGCTAACAGAAACATATGATTATCTGGATCAATAATTCACATCAGTTTTTGTAAGAGAAACACCCAAAATTGGAATGAGAATAGAAGCTGAAAATACTCTTCAATAAGTGTATATTTGGACATCAAATTATGTTGTGTGTGCAAATAACTGCAATAATGCAGAGGAGATCGCATGTGACTCTGTTCCAAAAATCCTGGCACTTATTAGATCAAAACCATCAGCTGACCATCAAGCAATGAAGTGATTTTTAATAGCTCTACTGAAAGATCAATACAAAATTTATCCCAATGTTTTCAAATTATTCTTGACTGATTAGGTGTTGTGTAACAATATTGAAATAAAGGCAGAATTTAAGAGATTATAAATAGGCAGAGATTTCATATCCTTTTGATTTGATTTGATTTGAATCCAGTTTTGATAAATTCATTTTAAGACTATCTTTAGCCATGTAGTTAGAATATGTCATTTTTCCACTTAGTTGTTTGATGTGGCACTCTTCTTTCCTTGATCTAATATATACATATATGTGTGCGCGTACACACACACACACCAAGAATAGGCAATTTATTCACGTTTTTCTTTTTGATTATTTTTTTAGTCTGTCTTCTCAGATTGCATGACCTTTTCTTTCATCCATCGATAGATAGGTTTTCTTGGGAGGAGTGGGGGAGAGGAAGAGAGGGAGAGAGATTGTTGGGGTTGTTTTTTTTTTGCCTGTTTAAGTACAATATGCTCCCTTTTTAAAACTGGTGTGATTGTGATAGAAAATGATAATATTATTTTTCCGTCCAAATTTTATGGTCTCCAAAATGGGAGATACCGTGTTAATGTTGAACTGGGATATATTGACATGTAATTTTATATCCCTCTTTTCTTCTCATTCCTTTTGGAAGATCATTTCGGAACCTTTTCCCTCACATCATTGGATGTTTCAAGACACTGCTAGATGCCTCTTATGAAATGATAAATTTTGTCTCTTCCTCGGGACTGTTTGTCTCAGAAACCAGGGCAGGTTTTGTGTCACAATCTTAAAATTCTGAAGTGACCAGCCATTTGACACCTACCCTTAAGATGTAGAGAAGAATTTTAGCACAATTATATAACAGGGGATGTGTAGATGACATAGCTTTGCTCATGCTGCTAAATTGGGTCAGTTTGGCTGACCTAATTTAGCTGATGCCGAAGGTGTTGTGGTCTCTTCTGTTCACCGTTACCTATAGCAGTGTTTCTCAATCTTGGCAACTTTAACTATGCTGGATGGGAAGTCATACAATACAATACAATACAATAGCAGAGTTGGAAGGGACCTTGGAAATCTTCTAGTCCAACCCCCTGCCTAGGCAGGAGCCCTATGCCATTTCAGACAAATGGCTATCCAACATCTTCTTAAAGTCTTCCGGTGTTGGGGCATTCACAACTTCTGGAGGCAAGCTGTTCCACTGGTTAATTGTTCTAACTGTCAGGAAATTTCTCCTCAGTTCTAAGTTGCTTCTCTCCTTGATTAATTTCCACCCAATGACTTCTTGTTCTACCCTCAGGTGCCTTGGTGAATAGTTTGACTCCCTCTTCTTTGTGGCAACCCCTGAGATATTGGAACACTGCTATCATGTCTCCCCTGGTCCTTCTTTTCATTAAACTAGACATATTTGAATTTGAATTTATTTATATTTATATCTCGTCCTTCTCCACAGAGGACCCAGGGTGGCGCACAGGAAATTTAAAAACATACAAAAATACAAAAAATAAATACATAATTTAAAATATATATTAAACTATCCTAATCCTATGCTAAAAGCCAAATTTTAAAATACCCAATTTAAAACTTTCTAAAGTTTTAGACATACCCAGTTCCTGCAACCGTTCTTCATATGTTTTAGTCTCCAGTCCCCTAATCATCTTGGTTGCGTTTCTCTGCACTCTTTCCAGAGTCTCCACGTCTTTTCTACATCTTGGCGACCAAAACTGAATGCAGTATTCCAAGTGTGGCATTACCAAGGCATTATAAAGTGGTATTAACACTTCTCGTGATCTTGATTCTATCCCTCTGTTTATGCAGCCTAGAACTGTGTTGGCTTTTTTGGCAGCTGCTGCACACTGCTGGCTCATATTTAAATGGTTGTCCACTAGGATTCCAAGATCCCTCTCACAGTTGCTACTATTGAGCAAGGTGCCACCTATATTGTACCTGTGCATTTGGTTTTTCTTGCCTAAATGTAGAACCTTACTTTTTTCACCATTGAATTTCATTGTTGTTAGACAGTGCCCAATGTTCAAGTTTGTCAAAATCTTTCTGTATCTTAAACCTATCTTCTGGAGTGTTGACTATTCCTGCCAGCTTGGTGTCATCTGCAAATTTGATAAGTTCCCCATTTATTCCTTCATCCAAATCATTGATGAAGATGTTGAAGAGTACTGAGCCTAAAACAGAGCCTTGGGGTACTCCACTGCATACTTCTAGGAGTTCTAGGAGTTGAAATCCACACACCTTAAAGATGCCAAGGTTGAGAAACACTGACCTAGAGGAAATCTTGCCATTTGTTTTTGGTAGAGCTTGTTTATTCGTTTCATAGTTGATTGGTTTCTTTTGTAAGGAACTGAATGTCTTCAAAATTTCCACTTAGGAAGTTGCCTCTTCTTATAACCTGATGCTATTTTTCACATAAGACATAAAAAGGAGCAGAGGCAAGTAAGGCATCATCTATGGCAGCGGACCGTTCTGCCAGTTCAAACATCAGTGGGTAGCATTTAACTCAGTAGTTGGGGGAAAGCCATTAATGTGAGATTTCATTTCTTGCATACTGCCACATATGAAAAGGTTATGCGGATTACTGCTTAAGTCTCTTAAAAATGAATAGTTCCGTTTCTTTAAAATGAATGCAATAGTGATGGCTTTTAAAGAACAAAGACTCACACAAGCTGACATTTCTCAGAACAAGTATTTGGTTATTAGATTGACGAACAACTGGGGAGAGTTATTTCGCATCATTATATTTTCTATTTCAATCTTAGAGAAAGCTGCAAAATGTTGATGCTATTGTTTTAATGAAACCAAAAATGCAGTACGTGCCCTGTGACTCATATAACTCCTTAGGATAAGTGCTTCTTATTAGCTTAGTATACTGGAAATGAAAAAGTAACTAATCTCGAGATATTTATCCCATAGATCTCATCAGCAGCCATTGTTTGCTAGCAACATTTGGAATGTGAAACATTAAAATGTATTTATAGACTTTGTAAGCTTAGCTGTCTTCCAGAGGGAGTTCACTTGAGTTCATGTGAAAACTTGTATCTCTTAATTATGCAACAAATTGTGTTCCTTTACATTGCATGTTCTATTACCCTAAGATGTTTCAATAAACAGGAGTTTCTTCATTAAAAAGACATGTTAATAATAGGCCCGAAAGTCACATACTTGCTTTCTAATTACACTGCAATTCAGATTGTAAAGGTAATCTGAAATGGAATGTAAGCTATTATTGGCAGTGAAAGAGAATTTCATGTGAGAATTCCTCTGCAAGTAAAGAAACCGCTTCAGTAAAGCAAATAGTAAAGCAATTCCTCCCTCTTCCCTCCAGGTTTTTGGAGGAGTGGAAAGAATATCAAAAGAGGACAGAAGGGTTTATTCTAGATAATTCGGTATAGGATTGTCCAACATTGGACCTGGTAGGCACATTTGGCATTTTGAGAGCACATTAGAAGCATTGATTTTTGGTGGTAGGAAGTTATTTGTTTAACAAGTCTGATGTCCAATTATTTTTGAGGAAAGGAAAAGTGTTCTTAGAGCTCCTTTTTTCATTGTATGTTAAAATGGCCATAGCATACTGGAGAAGAGTATTTTATCTCCACTCACCTGAAATTATTCGTCTGGGGCAGGGCAGAATACAGTAATTGTGTAGGTTAAGTCTAGCTGGTGTCATAAATCATAGTTGAAAAGGCTAACTAACTGAAATACTCCATTTCTATTTAGGTGCTGTGAAACTTATAAGCTTAGCATGTGGAAATCAGCACATTTGGGCCTGTGACAGCTGTGGTGGGATTTATTTCCGAGTTGGAACTCAGCCTCTGAATCCAAACTTGATGCTGCCTGCATGGATAATGATTGAGCCACCCATCCAGGTAAAATAACCACACTTCTTTCAGCTTTCAAATAGTCACTTTTCTGTATGTTGTTGACATGAAAGAATCTTGCATTTTTCCAGCTATGGATATAAAGATGTTAAAGAAGATTAAAGCTGTGAGATTAAAAATTCTGTTGAATAGGTACACTGTCAGAATGAAATTGGGTTGGAACATTTAATGTGATATTCTGTTTGACGTTCGCATGTGATTTCAAGAAGTCCAAGTATATTCAGATACATGCGACTGACATGTTGTAGAATAAAATGCTTCAAGGATGTGAAGTGTGGTTTGTGAATGCTCTGGTTTGCATATGAAAATTTGATGAATTTTTACATTTGTTTTTTAACTAGCCTGGTGATAGGAATGCAACACAGATAACAACTAAGGTTAAATTTCTGGAAGCCTAACCATCAATAGTTATTTTCTGTTTAAAACTGCTAATACAGACTACATTCAAGGCAATATAAAACTATTTAAAAAAAACCCCAGCCAGACCTGCTGATGTAACTGCCGCTGATTAAAGTATTTGAAACATTAACTAGTCCCTGAAGCCTGAGTTTTTCCTAAATGCCTAATCACCAGTAGCACTGCTTCTCTTTGGCATGACTCCTCATAGCAGCTATAGGGGTAATGGCTCCCTCTTCTCTCCTTTTCCCTGCTTCTGGGCCCCTTAGAGCTTTGTCACAGCAAAATCAAGACTCTGAAAACCATTTCAGTCATATATGTTGTCTTACGTCATCATTTACTTCGTTTTGCATATGCCAGAATCTGCAGCTGCTATTTATTGCAGAGATAAGCCGATAGAAAAACAGAAGGGGGAGAATATTAATTTCCACTCTGCACCTCACTCTAGTGATTTACGTGCCCCCATACGGAAGAAGGGAGACCAAAGCAGTGATCAAAGCAACCAGGTTGTGACTTGAAGGCACAACTTGGTTCATAGTGGTTTTATTTGTTTTATTTTGTTAGCCCATGAGTTGATTCAGTAACATGTAATCCCAATAAATAATTAAGCTATTGCTTTCTTGCCAATCAACAATACAAAGCAAATAAAACAAATCTTAGTGAACAAGCAATTGTTTTATTTCCCAGAATTAAACTTAGTTTATATAAGAATGCCTGCTGCTGTTCCATGCAAATCTGAAAATGCAACATTTGGTAAAGGTAAAAAGTTCCCCTCGCACATATGTGCTAGTCGTTCCCAACTCTAGGGGGCAGTGCTCATCTCCATTTCAAAGCTGAAGAGCCAGCGCTGTCCATGACTCCGTGGTCATGTGGCCAGCATGATTAATGCCAAAGGCGCATGAACGCTGTTACCTTCCCACCAAAGGTGATTCCTATTTTTCTACTTGAATTTTTACATGCTTTCGAACTGCTAGGTTTGCAAAAGCTGGGACAAGTAACAGGAGCTCACTTGGTTACGCGCGCTAGGGATTCGAACTGCTAAACTGCCGATTTTTCTGATCAACAAGCTCAGCGTCTTAGCCACTGAGCCACCGTGTTCCCAAATGCAACATTATCTTGTCTAGATAAATAATGTGCTAAAATTTGTTAATTTTAATCTACTGTTTTACCTACAAATACTTTGTACTGAACCATTTAGGGCACATTGAAAGTCTATTATTTTGATTGAGGTTATGCTATATCATATTCACAGTGATGGAGATGAAGTGCAGATAGAGTCTAGGATTTCTTTGAAATATGAAGCTGTGCAAGTATAATTTTCCCCATTTGATGTATTTCCTAATTTACAAATCAATTTGCCAATGAAGTGCTACAATTTCTTACTCATCTTACACTCCAAAATTATGTTCTGCTGGTCATACTGACACAAATCATAAATCTGCAACCTAATGATAGTGTCTCTTGCTTAAATTTTCTCAAGTTTCTTACCTCTGCTGGTGAACCTGGCTTGGTGAATAATTGGTAATTAAATGGAGGCTCATTACTAAAGAATGTGATCTATTCTCTTTATAGGTTCTTTTGGTGGTTATGGGATAGCTCTGGTTTTCTCCCATGTGAAAACGAATATATTTGTTTTCCATCCTACTTGAATTGTTCATAAATTGAGAACGGTAAATGTCATGTAGGGAGTAACTAGGATATTGAAAAGTTTTTTATAATACTATAAGCCCATTCTGTTTTTCTTAAAATTACAAGCAAGCTGCCTAGTTTCCTTTTACTTTATGAGAAAATAAAACTTTTGAAATCACTGGTTATATTTGACTGAAAGTTTTATTTTCTACACTGGCTTTCAAGAATCTCAAAGAATAGCCAATTATCCATACCATACCATTTATATAATTCAGCACTACATACTGTAGTTTTACAGAAATTCTTGGGATTTATAAATTAAATCTGTTTTCTTTCTTTCCTTTTAGAAATGAAGTATTTTATGGCTTTAATAGCAGAAGAAATTTTATTTTCTTAACAGTTACTATATAATACTGTTTAGAACCACGGAGTTCAAAATCCAATCTGTATCATTTGTAAAGTATCACATCATTATTGAGCAATTTATCTTGTGCTTAAAGCACTTCAAGTCATATATACTGTGCACACTTCATATTTTTAAATTAATATAGGGTTCATTAGGGTGAAGTCATTTAAAATGACTTAAACGTTCATCAGAATAAAAACTTCTATCATTTTATTCCCCTTCCCTTCTCATACCATTACTCCCCCCCCTCCCAAATTTCCAGACTTTTGAAGAGGCCTTCCTGTATTAAATGAAATAAACCTGGGTAGGAAAACTTTATCTTCTCAATTTAAGTTTTAAAATCCAAAAAGCAGTTTGAGCAACTTCTGAGCTAGTTCAGCAATCTAGATCATGCTATATTACACTGGAGATCAGGGAACTCTCTTGAACAAGTAGGTTTTTCAAGAGATGCCCAAGATTATTTTAACTCAAATTCTAAGCTCCTTTTATCTGTTAGTGTTGTCTTAATTAAAGAAATGATACAATATTGAATGCTACTTTATAGTATTATGATCTCTACTGCTTTATAAAGTGGTTAATTGGGTAGCCTTAAGCAATAGAAGCCTTCAGCTTATTATTGCCCTGGGCTAAAGTTTTAAACATAATCTTTCATTATTGCAGCAATATACATATTAACAAATGAACTGACACAATAGTTAAGGCATTAGCCTAGAAACTGGGAAACAGTAAGACCCACCTTAGGCACAAAGCCAGCTGGGTGACCTTAAACTAGTCACACACTCTCAGCCCTAGGAAGGAATTCTGCCTGCCTAGGGACTTGTCCTGTGACTAAAAATTTAAACAGAATTTCTCATTATTGCAGAATTATTATAATTAACAAATGATTTGGCAATTAGAGCCATTGAGTTGAAACAACTTCTCTTTGCTGAAAGCGAGGGCAGTCCCAGCCTTAAAACAAGAGAAAGATGATACTTAGTAAAACACTTGTTGCCTTGTTTATGGAGAAGGGATAAATGATGCTGCTTTCAATGTGGAATCTCCCCCCTCCCCTTCTATGTACGTCTCAGTATATGAACCTGAAGGCATGCACAGGCAAGAAAACCTTAAGCATGGAAAACCGAAATATGTTCTGAGAATAAACTTTTAATAATAATAATAATAATAATAAATAATAATTTATTATATTTATAAACCGCCCCCTCTCCCCAAAGGGACTCGGGGCGGTGTACAGGAAAATTAAAAAACCATCTAAAACATACAATACACACAAATTAAAAACGAATTAAACTACCCTGTACAAAATTTAAAAACCATTAAAATTACCACCCATTAAAACCCAATAAACAATTTGAGAAAACAGACTGGGGCGAGAAGCGTAGATTAGGCCAAGCCGGCCTGATGAAACAAATAGGTTTTTACTTTTTGGCGGAAGGCGCGGAGGTCCGTAGTCGTTCTAATATCCGGGGGTAGGTCGTTCCAGAGGGTAGGGCCCATCACAGAGAAGGCCCTTCCCCTGGGCATCGCCTACTGGCACTGCCTGGTGGATGGCACCCGGAGAAGTCCCTCTCTGTGTGAGCAAATCGGCTGAAGGGATGTATGGGGCAGGATGCAATCCCGCAAATAACTAGCCTCGAGTCCCCTGGGGAGAGAGAGCGGGTAACAAATAAAATAAATAGGTCCTGTGCCATGGAGCGCTTTAAAGATGATAATCAACACCTTGAAACGCACCCGAAAGACCACAGGCAGCCAGTGCAGCTCGCGCAGGAGTGGTGTTACATGGGAGTATCTAGTGACTCCCATAACTTTTAACAGTCTGGAGCCAAATCTCAGAGAATGCTGAAGTAAACAGTAGTATTTAAGTGGGCAGGGTATTAAGTATCTTTCACATCTAAGATTTTTTAAGAGCTGATGATGTTGTGTTAATAATTCTGTTGTTGAAGCATACCATCGGTATAAACAGTTGTTTTCCCACTCCCTTCTAAAACAACTATCTGTCTAAAAGAGGCAAATGCACCAACCTATGATTTTAGGGTAAACGAAAGAACTGATCTTTCTTTTCTTTTCTTTTTGCAAATAAAGCAGAAAGGTTAGATTAATGCCTACATGCGCTAGAATAGAGCATGGATCTATAAAAAGAGTTTAAGAAGACATGCATGTGTCAGTGAGAGCACATCACTCATGCCCTCGTGACATCCCGGCTGGACTATTGCAACTCTCTCTACATGGGGCTCCCCCTTGAGGTGCACCCGAAGGCTTCAGCTAGTCCAGAATGCAGCCGCGCGGGCAGTTATGGGAGCCTCTAGGTTCTCCCATGTAACACCGCTCCTACGCGAGCTGCACTGGCTGCCTGTCGTCTTTCGGGTGCGCTTCAAGGTGTTAGTTACCATCTTTAAAGCTCTCCATGGCATGGGACCTAGCTATCTGCGGGATCGCATTCTGCCTCATACATCCCTGCGACCAATTCGCTCCCACAGAGAGGGACTTCTCCAGGTGCCGTCCACTAGGCTGTGCCAGCGGGCGACGTCCAGGGGAAGGGCCTTCTCTGTGGCGGGCCCGACCCTCTGGAACGATCTTCCCCCCGAAATCAGAACGACCACTGACCTTCGCTCCTTCCGACAGCTTTTAAAAACTCATTTCTTCCGTTTGGCTGGCCTAGGGTAATTTTAATTAGTTATAGTGTTAAGGGGTTTTAGGGACAGTTTTTAGTTTTTATAGATGTTTTTAGCGCATGATATGTTTAATTGTGATTTTAAATTTTGTACTCTGTTTGTGTTTATTGTTTTTTAATTCTCCTGTGCCCCGCCTCGAGTCCCTCTGGGGAGAGAGAGCGGGTTATAAATAAAAATTTATTATTATTTAATTTATTATTATTATTATTACATGTCCAGACTAAATTTTCCTTAGGGCACCCGGGTTCTACTTTGAAAATGAAGTATGTAAAATGAGATTGCAGGATAAGGTCAATGAGGGGATATTCTCATTACAGCAGTAGTACTATCCTGGAAGTATGATGGAGTTACAAATTGTATTTTTATAAAGCAAAACTTTACTACCGTTAGCAGCTGGTTTTTCTCTTAATCATTTTCTCTTCTGCTTAATTGCCTACTTACTATATTTATGTATGTCACTAATCCTTGCTATTAATTTTTTTTATTGGTAGAACAAATTAGCTTGCTTTTCTTTAAAAATAGTCCCAATTTGTGATAATAAAACCAACCAATTAAACCACTGAAAATTTAAAACGATACAACATTTTGAAACCTACAGCCATAAAACAGGATCAAACAAATTGAAATGTGCTAAATAATACTGTAGTATAAGTTCTGCCAAAAGTCAGTAATAGATCTTTTAATTGTACTAAAAGCTAACTAGCTTGGTGCTAGCCATAATTAAACAAAAAAACAATGTCATCGTTAGTGTGCTTATATCAAGAATGGCTCTTGTTACCCCGAAGCAAATGGATGATAAATGCAAGAATTATGCTGTACAAAGAATCCTACCTTTTCTACATTTCCTATGTTTTGACCATTGGTAGCTCAGATTCTTGTAGAGAGCTTAAGCTTGCAATAAATCTTTATACTCCGGATTTCCCTGGTTTGATACCAGGTACACCAAAATCTCTCTCTCTTCCTCTCCTTCTCTCCCCCCCCCCCCCAAACACCTTAAGGTAAAGGTTCAGTTCCTCAGTATTGATATTCATAATAAAATACTTTTAAGTATAGATTTTTAGGCAAATATGTCCTTATTTCAGCAAGAGTATGATTAAGTGAAGAACGTATTAAGGGGAGGTAAACAATTTGTAGCTCAGAGCTGTTTATGCACATCAGTTTCAACCCTCCCCCAGCTTCTCAGTAGCAGAATGGTTAATTTTAGTGGGATGCATCTGAGTGGCAGATCTCCCCCAGTAATCCAAAATTGCACCTCTAAAATCTGACTATTTTATTACTAAATATTGATGGCAATGATTTTAGCTGTTTAAGTATGGGAATGTAAGAAATGCTTCCCAAAGGGTTACAGTTCCCATTCTTGCTCCTCAAAACTGGTCCAAAATGACCACATTCCGATGATCCCATATGCAGAGGAATGCATTGCAGCTTCCAGTCAGACAATTGCTGACATCTGTTTTGGGTGTGTTTAAAGGATGAAATAATAATGTTATTTCTTTCTACTGAAGAGGAGAAAATTGGAACAGACAGGCACAAGTAGAGAACAAGTAGAGAACAAGTAGAGAAGAAGGCTATATTCTTGGCAGCCTTCAGTTGAATGCCTTTTAAACAGTTGGAACTTCTGCTCATGTGGCTTGCATGCATGTTCTCAGTTATAAAAGAGAGATTAAGTTGTTTTGTGATTAAAAGAAAGGATTAAATAGGCTGTCTACTTTTCTCCTCCTTTAAAGCTCCTTTGCATTTAAAAAGTAGGGATTAGCTATTTGGAAACATAATTTCAGTGATAATATAGAATTAATCAGAACTTGAATTTAAGAGCAACCAGAATAGCAGGTACCACTTAAATCATTCTGCTTTTTAATGTTAGTCTCTTTGTTATCATGTACAATAAATAAATAAGAATTAAGGTAGCTTTATGGTTTGCAGCAAATGAAAAACATTGAGTGATGATGGTGAGTGATGAAGGATACGGGAAATCCAGACTTGAATTTGGACTATCAGATCAAGCTATACATTTTATGTCTGCTAGAATATAATTAGAGAGCCAATTTGGTATAGTGATTAAATGTGCCAGGCTAGAAACGGGGGGGCGGGGGGATATTGCCCCTGTGGATGGGGCGGGCAATTTGGGTGTCCTCCTGGATGCCCGGCTGTCCATGGAAGATCAAGTGACAGCCGTGGCCAGGAGGGCGTTTTACCAGGTCCGCCTGGTTCGCCAATTGCTCCCCCTATTGGATCGGGACGCCCTTCGCACAGTCACTCATGCGCTCGTGACATCCCGACTGGACTATTGTAACTCTCTCTACATGGGGCTCCCCTTGAGGTGCACCCGGAGACTTCAGCTGGTCCAGAATGCAGCCGCGCGAGCAATTATGGGAACCTCAAGGTTTACCCACATAACACCGCTCTTGCGCGAGCTGCACTGGCTGCCTGTCGTCTTCTGGGTACGCTTCAAGGTGTTAGTCATCATCTTTAAAGCGCTCCATGGCTCGGGACCTAGCTATCTGCGGGATCGGATCCTGCCTCATACATCCTCACGGCCGATTCGCTCCCACAGAGAGGGACTTCTCCGGGTGCCGTCCACTAGACTTTGTCAGTGGGCGGCGCCCAGGGGAAGGGCTCTCTCTGTGGCGGGCCCAGCCCTCTGGAACAACCTTCCCCCCGACATTAGAACGACCACGGACCTCCGCTCCTTCCGTCTAAAATTAAAATCACATCTTTTCTGCCTGGCCGGCCTAGGGTAGTCTCTCTTTCTATGGGATTTTATTATGCTTAATTTATTGGGAATTTTAGTTTAGTTTAGTTTTAGTTTTAATGGGGAATTTTTAGCACAGGAATAAGGTTTAATCTGTTTTTAAATATGTTTGTATACTTGTTGTTTTTATTCTTCCTGTGCACCGCTCCGAGTCCCTATGGGGAGAGGGAGCGGTCTACAAATTTTATTATTATTATTATTATTATTATTATTATTATTATTATTATTATTATTATTATTATTATTATTATTATTATTATTATTATTATTATTATTATTATTATTATTATTATTATTATTATTATTATTATTATTATATGAGTACTAGACATGCCTTGGGCATAAAGCTAGCCGGGGACAGTCACTTTGTCTTTCATCCCTGGTGGGAAAAAGCAAAAAACGATGTTGGGGTTACCTGAGCCTCATTTGAATAGAGTTCATATGTGCCCTTTTCAGGTTTGCTGTGCAAAATAGCAATGCAGAAACAATCTAGTCAGAACACTGATGGAACTCTGCATACCACTGAAGGCATCATAAATATAATTTCATGAATTAAATGCATGCAACCTTCTAGAACAACTTTCCTACTCAGTTGGTTTTCAGATAAAATGAACATGCTTATAAAAATTGTGTTCCATCAATGCTGGACTATACCAGGAAGGTCTCCATAAGTATAAAAAGGTGATTTATACACCAGTATGCATCAAATAATTTGTGAAAGTTACAAAACAGCATCTTAAAAATAGGGATCAACGGATTTCATACATTCTGGTAGAAAACACAATTTAATCAGCTACACATAAATGGACAGTACTAAAAAGAAAGGGGATTCTAAATTTGGAAAGATTTTGAAGACGGAAGGCACTACTTAAAATTCAAACCATATCTTTAGAAATACATAGGTAAAAACATTGGATTGGCAAGATAGAGCAATAGGAGGTCTATATGACTAGATTGAATAATATATCAAAAGAACAGAGCTAATTTTATATTAACATTTTATGGATATATTCTTAATTTCTACAAATGTTATTTACTTATACATTCTCATATATATTTATTTATTTCACTAACTATGAAATATATTTAATTGCTATATTTTGGGTTTTATTTTATGGCTGTTATTTTCATAAATGTATGTACATATAAAAAAAACCCTTTGGATTGGGTTAGAAAAGCACCTTAAGTAATATAACTAGCACAAAATTTGTGATTGATGTTTTGAACCCTTGATTTCCCTAAACATAGTTTTATTTAGTACCAGTTAAAAATTTCTAATAATTTTCTCCTCTTTTGCCATCTGTGCATGCTTATTGGTGGAAGGGTGAAATTGAATTTACTGAAATTGCATTCATATTCAATTCATGGTGAATATGTAGACATATTGCTACTTATTTCAGTGACTTTGAGATTTTCTTTTTCTAGAATTGGCTAATTTGATCAGTGGTTTATCCATTTATTTCCCCCCCCCCCTCACTTCAGTTAGTTTGCCAATTCCCAAAATAGGATCTGTAACATCAAACGATGTGTTTTACTTTTGTAGGCAGCCGGAGTCCACTTGATCAGGGTGTACTCAAGTCCTAATGATCAGAGTCTGTGGGCCATTGACAACAAATGCAATGTTCATGTGCGCACTGGGATTACAGAGGAGATGCCCGTAGGCACAGATTGGGACCAGGTTCCAGGTAAGATTACTTAACAACTGTGTGCTTTGGTTGTAACTTGAGTACAGGTAGTCCTCAATTTATGACCACAATTGAGCCCAACACTTCTGTTATTAAGTGAGATTACTAATTATATGTTTCTTCTGAACACAGTATGCATAGTATCCATCTCAAAGTTTGTACCTCAAATGTCTTGGCTTTCTTACTGGTTATATGTCTAGAATGGATTTTGAAAGAATGTCTTACTTTTTAAGGTTTCAAAATGTTCCTGATTCAGATTCAGAAAATTTAAAAGATTTAATGCGCACAATTTTAGCAGATTATACTAAAAAGAGTAAAGAATATATCTGGGGGGACATAGACCTGATTTACAGAATTAATTCAGCATATGCCAGAATAAATAATGTACCCAAAGAGATACATATTAAATTTGTAAGAAGATCAACAAGGGATGAGATTCTGAGAGCACAGCGAGATGGCCCTTTGATATATCAGCAGACAGAAATTGCTATCTTGAAGCAGATCCCGAAAAAGATTCGAGAGATAAGAAGGAAATATTCCTTTTTATCCAAAAAATTGTATTAAAAAGGGGAGTGGTTCAAGTAGTCAATGCCTGAAGGAATGTTGGTGTTCTGGGAGTGGGGGACAGTAAGAATTAAAACAATTTAAGAGGTGGAAGCCTTTCTTAAAAAACATTCCTCAATCCTGGAGGACGAAAATGGGGGAGCGGGAGGGGCCAGGGCTATTTGGCACAATAGCCAAAAGACTCAGATCACAAAAATGATTTTTCTTTTATTTTTATATACTGTAATTCCTAAACAGATGCTAACAGAAACAAATGATTGAATGCATAAAACTTATGATACGATATGTATGTATCTCTTTCCACCTTATATTGAATTTTTTTTTTCTTTATGTAACCTCGGAGGCGACTACCACCTCCGACATGGAAGCCCTAAAATATTTCTTTTATATCCTATATACCCTTTTCCTATTGAAAAAAATTGTAAAACCAATAAAATTGTTGTTTAAAAAAAATGTCTTGGCTTTTAGGGCTTCAAGCAAGTGAGTTAGTAATAAGCATGAAGACTGTATGGGCACGTTGTCCAAATGGAGATGTAGCACGCCGATATGGCATCACAGATAAAAATCCTGCAGGCGATTACTGGAAGAAGATTCCAGGAAATGTTTCTTGTTTGGCAGGTGAGTATCTCCTCTCCCCCCCCCCCCCCCCCCGCCCCATCTTTCTTCATGTTATTTGGGGGATTACAGCAAGAATTCTGTTTATTTGGGATCAGAAAGCTGAAATATACTAGCTGTTCTAATCAGTTTGATCTTAATTTCACACAACCCCTTTCTACATCTAGATTTTAAGTCCCCCGAACAGCCTTAAAGAGATCTTATTTAATTGTTTTAATCTCCATTTGGAATAACAAACTGCCATTGGCTTAATTCCTTACTGTAGAACACATGAACCATTCACTACCAAAACAAATCAAGCAAACAGATATCAGTACACAGACAAAGTGATATCAAGAAAATTCTATTCTAACAACTACTTTCAACTGAATCGTTGAACTTTTTCTGTTTTCTGTTTATTTTTTAATTTAGATGAAGTTGGAAAGAAAATGAGACACAGTTTCTTTCTCCAAACTTGACAAGTTTAATTTATTATTATTGCTTGGTTGTACACTCAGCTAGATTTTTAGACTGATTTTGGCATTATTATCCACCTTTCCAGTCCTTCCCAAGGATCTGGAATAAACAAATGTTGTTGCTTACTGGTATTGCAGGTAGCATACAGAATATAAGCTGGTCCAAGTACAGCAACTGTCTTTTGTAATTGATTGATGGGGATTTTGTCAGTGCCAATGGTATCCAAGTAATACTCCATTGTTATTGTTAAGACATTAAATCAACGAGAGAAGTTAATGCTGAGCACAAATCCATTGATTTCAATGGCCATATTTTTAAGTATAATTCAGCCTTACATTTTTCTGGTTGGAGGTAAACTAAATTTCTTGAGTCATTGGTTCTTCTATGTTGTATACTAAAACTAATTTGTTGTTATTGTTTCCCAGTCACACCTCTGGATGAACTATGGGCAACTGGTTCTTCAGGAAATCTCATTCACCGCCTCACAAAGACATTCCAGCATTCTCATAACATGCAGAAACACAGTGATGCTTCTCTATCATTTCACACTGATGATTTTGAGGATGAGTGGGAAGTGATATAAAACAAATAACAGTAAATAAGTAAGAACACAATCTGGGAATTCTGTCACTTGGGAAATGCCAAGCTTTTGAAGCCACAAACATTTTATAACATTACCTTTTTGAGATATAGGAGACTAATTTATACAGTAGTCCTCAAATTGTTTAGTGAAATGTCTTGTTCAGTATATCTCAGGTGAGGCAGGCAATGCAGCTTAAAGAAATTGTGAACTTGTCTTTATTCTAGAAATTGTACTTTGACCATAATGTATCAATTTAACCTCATTAACAGCAAAATGAATTTGCTGTAGCATGCAAGCTAATGTCTGTACTATATAGGAAGAATTTCTGTTATATTACATATTTCTCAGCTGCTGAAAAATGCTATTTAGTGTTTATCTTGAACATTAATCTCTTAGGGGAAAATGGGTATGTCTTTAATAGAAAGGAATAAAGTACTCTAATTTTTTTCAGTGGAAAGAGCTGCACAGTTTAGTGCTCAGATTAAAGTTTCATTATCAGAGCTCTACTGAATGTTTTTGCTCTGATTACCTGGGCTAAAAGCATTCCTCTCCCTTATTCTTCCCTAACTTTGAGTCTCTTGTGAATTGATAGTATAACTGTCCAAATTCCCAGCCATGTGTAACATTTTGTTTGAGAAGTGTGGACATTTTGGTTGTCAGGTATCTTGGAGGGCTTCTGGTTAGGGGAGATTGCCTTACACGTTTTTCCAAACAATTTAGGCTATTGTTCCACAGATGCCTATGAGAGTTAAACACAATATTATAAGTCATTTCAATAAAATGAGGGTGGCTCTGTGGGTGAGATTCAGTACCACTTTTAGCCTGACAGAATTAAGTCTGTGTTCAGAGTAGATTCTGTTTTTCCTTTTGTACCATAATTTATAATCAAATCTAAATTTAGTACTAAAGAAGCTTATCCCAAAAGAAAGGTTGTAGTACTCATCAGGATTTGCCTTTATAATAGGAAATTTTAGCTACATTAGCTAAATCTTGCAATGTCTTATATTTAAAATGTTTACAGCAGAAATGCTTCAATATATAATTTACTGATCACTGCAGCTTATGTGTCATAATTATCGAATTTCTTAAGAACACTGTAAAACAAAACATAATCCCAATAGTTTTCATTTATAGTACTTTTTAATATATATGTATATTTATTTGAGACCTGAATATTTCAAGCAACTATAATTGAATCTGCAAATGAGCTAACTGAAGTGATTGTGGATGAACCTGGGTGGAGATAATAGGATTTTTCTTTCTTTCTAAAACTTCCTGATACAACCTGTATCAGTGGATTTTCCATGTAAGAACTAATTTGGGCACCGTAGACTTACTTATTAGCAGCAGCACTTGTATGATCAATGCTATGTTCTTGGTTGATTCTTTTAT
Source organism: Rhabdophis nuchalis (assembly GCA_039707465.1). Taxonomy (NCBI): domain Eukaryota; kingdom Metazoa; phylum Chordata; class Lepidosauria; order Squamata; family Natricidae; genus Rhabdophis; species Rhabdophis nuchalis. The sequence goes on along the minus strand of CM077643.1, from coordinate 56,963,902 downwards.
TTTGCAGTGACCAAGTGACTACATTTGTTTTATTCTGAGATCTCATCTATTTGAGTCGGCCTCTGAGGGTTTTTGTTACTAACCGCTGTCCAACTATCCCTAGTTCAATTGGCATTTTACTTTGGAAGTCCTTGGACAACTGGGATTCCAGTGCCATCACTTCTCTGAAATTTTGAGCAAGTGGAGTAGTCCCATGATGCACTTCTGGCCAAATATTCTTATTCTAATAGTGAAAAAAATTACGCACTTGCATTTTATGTATACCCAAAAATATATATGAAAGTTTGCACATATATAAACACAATAACACTTTTAAAAATGTGCCCTATTTCAATAATTACTTACTTTGCCAGGTTGTTTATACAGTGCATAACAGTGTGATTGGCTTGATTCATAACTATGAATTGGTGTTGACAGCTCTTCTAAACCCAATGAGTTCTTTTGTATCTTCTGAAATGTTTACCATTATAGGTTCACTTCCATAGATGTGATTATTTTCCCCACGAGCTTTCAGATAAGTGCAATAAACTAGATTTTTTTTCTTAAAAAGTGTTTTTGTTTTGATATTTAATTTTGGTATATTTATTTATGAAATATATAGGCTTCCCCAATCTATTATGTCTCTGAGTAAAACTATCCTGTTGGTTTTATGGAGCTATATAGTAAAGATTTTGATAAAATTAATAGAACTTCCAAGAAAACCTTACAGTTTCTTTTTCTAGGTCCCAAAGATCCAGGTTTTGAGCTAATAATAGTATTTGGTTGGAAACAATGTGTGAAGACTTATTTCTTATATTTTGAGAAATTATTTATTTCATCAAATACTCAGTTCTACTTGGGTGATTCCAGATGATCATCTTTGTATTTGTATATTTAGGCAACTATGTGTATGATTTGTAGGTAATAGAACAGGTTCTGACTGGTTTTTACATTGTCGTAAAGCATCCAGAGTCATTTGTTTGAGGCAGTTAACAAAATAAATGTTCAGCTCTCACAAGGAGCTAAATTGACTCAGGTATTCAATCAAAGAGATAACAATAATGTCTGGATTTGAAAGGTCTTTGAAAACATGCTCATGGACTTATGGAAATGAATCATGCCTTGATCAAAATCTCTACCAAATTCAGAAAAAAAGATTATTGGTTATCGGGATGATAGATACTTCAAAATTATTGCCATTTAAATTATTTACTCAGGTCATACATTTGTTCAGGAATTCAAGATAACATACACAATTTCCCCCACAAGAACAGCTCAGTGAGATAGATTGGGCTGAGAGTGACTGAGTCAAAGTCAGCATATGAAATTTCATGGCTGATGGTGGATTTGAATTTGCGTTTCTCTGGTATATTCCGCACCTTAATTACGACACCATATATTAGCCTCCAGCTATCTATGGTCACACGTATAGAAATGCAGAAAATAAAACATTATTGTAACTCTTTGCAAGAACAGTCAACCGGCAAAATTCACCTCAAGAGCAAAATGGGCGATTCTCCAAGAGGTTGCTGAGAAGGTATGGGTAATAGCAAATAAACTAAGGCTACTCTTGCATTGAACAGTTAATGAGAAACACCTAATTCAAAGAAAAGAACCCAATGATTCCAACCATGAAGTAAATTAGTGAGAGTATCTTAGTTTGGGGAGTAACAGTGGATTCTGAATTGCCCCAGTGAATATTACAGGAGAATGCAGAATACCTGTGAACTGTTAAAGCAGTGTGGGTCATGCAACCCAACAATAGCTGGGGGAAAAAAATCACATTTTGGAATGACGGACAAAATCTTGATCTTTCCTCAACTGAAATGTTGTGCCATGATTTGAAGGCAGTTCAGGCAAGACAGCCCCAGAATATGAGCTGAAGCTGTTCGCTAAAGAGAAATGATCAAATTATCTGCAGGAATGATCAGGAGGACACTTGATTGAAATTGATCCTGAAGGAGATGCCATTGGTTACTAAAATTAAAGCTTCCAAAGAAGACAGTACAATTTACAATAAATACATGACACGGTACGCTGTTTACAGTAATGTTGATCTTTTTGTTAACAAAACATAGAGGGGTTTGACAACATTGTAGGTGGTAATATTTCAGTTACATACAGTTCTAAAAGATTCAAAACCATACCACGGAAGAGGAATCTAAATCCTAAAATGTTGTTGGACTGTTAACTTAGATCAACTAAGCACAAGGCTGGCCAGAATCCCGTATAAAGTAAGGACACACGTTTTATAGTTTTAAGCAATATAAAATTTTACACAGATGATTTGAAATATTACACAAAGCATGGTAGATGGGGGCAGAATCTGATGCTGTTGTACATAGCAGTTTAAGTGCAATTTTAGATTTTTCAACATCCTCCCACATTTCAACATAATAATCTCCATGAATGTAGGACATTCATACCCCAGAAAAAAGTGGATGCTCTTTAGTGTAGAAGATTTTTTTAAGTGGGGAAAACATCAACATCATGATTCTCTTTACAATCTAAAATAAATAAAGCTAATTCTTTACAATTTAAATAGTATTCTATTTGTAGAACAATTGTAAAAAAGCAAAATACCTCTTGAGAAATTGCCACAATGGGGAAATTGACTGATTTATACAATAGGGACAATAGTTGACCTCACATATCTCCTCAATTCAACTTATGTATGATTCTACCTATATTACTTTACCTCTAAGACCTTTCGCTCTATGGTCCTTTTAAGATCTACGTCCTGTTTTTTAAGATCTTGAATGCAGCTACCGAACTGAAATTTTTAAATCTGTCCTCACTGGTGCACTTTAAACCTATTTATTTATTCTTAACATCTATTTATAACATCTATTTTAATCTGTGATCAACGATGCTTTTAATATCCACGACCCATGTATGAATTTCATCTTTACATTTTATATGTATTTATAATTATTTATTAATTGTCTATTTATATGGAATGTGCTCTAGAGCTGAATTATTGCGACTGCGAGAGTCCCCACTCTCGCAGGTTTGGCCCTCCGCTCTATCGAGGGCCCACCTTGATGAGGGATTTATTAATCCGGAGAGGTGGGAAAAGCGTGGTTTTAGGGGTTTTTTAATACGTAGATTACTGTCTGTTTTAGGGGGTACCAGGGAGGGGGGAGGGTGCAGAAAGGTAGAGACGGAGAAAGAAAGAAAGGGCCGGACCAGCAGCCAGCGGAGGGCAGCGGAAGGTCCCGACGGGAGGGGGGAAATAAGAGTCGTCCCGGTGGAGGGCATACCCATCAACAGGGTCGTGGGGAGAGGCAGGTCTGAGGGGAGACAAGTTTCATTCTCCCGGTTGGGGGCACGCGGCCGTTGGTTGCAAACGGTCAGGTGCCACAACCCCCGCAGGCTAGGTGGTCAGGGAGTGCAGAGCCAGGGCCCGCGGCTGATGTTTTGCAACGCCAGGTCCGTTGTCAACAAAGCCCCCCTCATCCATGACCTTGTGTCAGAGGGGGAGCCGGACCTGGTAGGAATTGCGGAGACCTGGTTGGGCCACGAGGGAGGACTCCCCCTCGTTGAAATGTGCCCACCAGGTTACCGCGCTTTTCATCAGCCCCGGGCCCTAGGCAGTGGTGGTGGGGTAGCGGTTATTATTAGGGAAGGTCTTGAGCCGAGAGAGACCATTGTGCCACAGACCACCGGTTGTGAGTCCCTCTGCGTGAAGTGGGGCCTAGGGAGGCAGTTGGGCGTGCTGGTTGTATACCTGGCTCCCCGCTATGTAGCAGCAGCCCTGCCCGAGCTCCTCGAGGTGATCGCTACGATGGCAGTTGAGACCCCCAGACTTTTGGTCATGGGGGACTTTAATCTGCCATCGGTGGGCGAATCATCCGCGGTAGCTCGGGAGTTCATGGCTTCCATGACGGCCATGGACCTGACCCAATTAATTCAAGGCCCCACCCACAAGGGTGGACACACACCGGATCTCATCTTTGTCTCAGGCCAATGGAAGAGTGATCTGGGTACAGGGGATATAGTCATCACACCCTTGTCATGGTCAGACCACTCACTTCTCCGGCTCGACTTTCCAACCGCTACTCCCCACCGCGGGGAGGCGGAACCTGAGTCACCTATCTGGTTCCGCCCCAGGCGCCTGATGGACCCTGACGGGTTCCAGGCGGCGCTTGGGCCACTTCCTGTACCCCTGACCCGCGCCCCGATGGAGGACCTCGTGGCCGCATGGAATACTGCGGCCGTGGGAGCCTTGGATCGGGTCGCGCCCTTGCGGCCTCTCTTGCGGCGGCGAGCCACCCTGGCTCCTTGGTTTACCGAGGAGCTAAGGGTGATGAAACGCCACAAGAGATGCCTAGAGAGAAGATGGAGGTATACTCGATCTGAATCTGACCGGACACAGGTAAGAGCCCATTTACGGACTTACATTGTGGCGCTGAGAGTGGCCAAACGTCATCATTGTGCCACTCTCATAGCATCCGCAGAAAACCGCCCTGCCGCCCTGTTTAGGGTGACCCGCTCCCTCCTTCAACAGAGGGTGCGGGAAGCCCCACTACAGGGTAGAGCAGAGGAATTTGTGACTTTTCTGCAGGAGAAAATCGCTCAGATACAGAACGAGCTAGCCCCCATTGCTGGTCCAGTGGAGTGCCGCGAGGCGGATCTTGTTTGGGAGGAGTTTGACTCCGTTGCTTCCGATGATATGGACAGGTTACGTGGGCGACTGCGAGCCACCACATGTTTATTGGACCCGTGTCCCTCCTGGCTTGTACTGGCATCCTGGGAGGTGACACGAGGCTGGCTCCAAGAGGTTATCAACGCATCCTTGAGTGAGGGTTCCTTGCCTGCTTCCCTAAAAGAGGCTATGGTGAGGCCCCTCCTCAAGAAGCCCTCTTTGGATCCAGCTCTTTTAAACAACTACTGTCCAGTCTCCAACCTTCCCTTTTTGGCGAAGGTTGTTGAGAGTGTGGTGGCACAACAGTTTCCCCGTCACCTGGAGGAAGTTGATTATCTAGACCCGCGCCAGTCCAGCTTTCGGCCCGGGCATAGCACCGAGACGGCATTGGTCGCGTTGGTCGATGATCTCTGGAGGGCCAGAGATGGGGGTTGTTCCTCCATCCTGGTCCTATTAGACCTCTCGGCGGCTTTCGATACCATCGACCATGGTATCCTATTGCATCGGCTGGGGGGGTTGGGGGTGGGAGGCACCGTGTTACGGTGGTTCTCCTCCTACCTCTCTGGCCGATCGCAATTTGTGTTGGCAGGAGGGCAGAGGTCGACCATGTGGGGTGCCTCAGGGGTCGGTCCTCTTGCCTCTCCTGTTTAATGCATATATGAAGCCGCTGGGTGAGATCATCCGTGGTTTTGGGGTAGAGTACCATCTGTACGCTGATGACACTCAGCTGTACATATCTACCCCAAACCACCCCAACGATGCCGTAGCGGTGATGTGCCAGTGCCTGGAAGCCGTGCGGACCTGGATGGGAAGTAACGGACTCAGGCTCAACCCGACCAAGACCGAGTGGCTGTGGTTTCCGGCTGCCCGATTCAACCAGATGATTCCATCTCTGGCCATAGGGGGCGAACATCTTGCCCCTGTGGATGGGGCGCGCAACTTGGGTGTCCTCCTGGATACCCGGCTGTCTATGGAAGATCAAGTGACAGCCGTGGCCAGGAGGGCGTTTTACCAGGTCCGCCTGGTACGCCAGTTGCGCCCCCTATTGGATCGGGACGCCCTTCGCACAGTCACTCATGCTCTCGTGACATCCCGACTGGATTATTGCAACTCTCTCTACATGGGGCTCCCCTTGAGGTGCACCCGGAGGCTTCAGTTGGTCCAGAACGCAGCCGCGCGAGCAATTATGGGCACCTCTAGGTTTGCCCACGTAACACCGCTCTTGCGCGAGCTGCACTGGCTACCTGTCGTCTTCCGGGTGCGCTTCAAGGTGTTAATTATCATCTTCAAAGCGCTCCATGGCTCGGGACCTAGTTATCTGCGGGATCGGATCCTGCCTCATACATCCTCACGGCCGATACGCTCCCACAGAGAGGGACTGCTCCGGGTGCCGTCCACTAGACTTTGTCAGCGGGCGACGCCCAGGGGAAGGGCCTTCTCTGTGGCGGGCCCAGCCCTCTGGAACGACCTTCCCCCCGATATTAGGACAACCACGGACCTCCGCTCCTTCCGCTTAAAATTAAAGACACACTTTTTTCGCCTGGCCGGCCTTGGGTAGTCTCTTTTTAGGTTAGGGGTTTTTAGGGGTAATTTTTAGTTTAGCATATGGGTTTTAGCGCAGGGATAATTTAATTCACTTTTAATTTTGTAGTTTGTATTCTGTATTTTGTTCTTTGTATTTTTAATTGCCTGTGCCCCGCCTCGAGTCCCCTTGGGGAGAGAGAGCGGGTTATAAAAATTAAATTATTATTATTATTATTATTAAAGCTATTTGGCTTTCCATTATATTGCCAATTCAATTACAGTACCACATCAAGAATAATTGCCCTTTTAAGTGAACTTCCAATAAGATTCTTTTTCAGTGTGAGAATTTACTGGTGCATATCTTTTGAAATTGCTTTGGCTGTAGAATATTCTACTATAGAAAAAAAAATCTCTTCACCAAGTTTTATTAATGTTGGAAGATATAGCCACTGATATTTTAATATTAGTTCATGAAACCCTCAGAAAAAGTGTGCAATGGCCTAATGGATTAAATGGCAAGATCTTTCCATGGTCTGAAACAGGAGTGGATAATGTTCCACTACCAAATAAACATGCATCAGACTGTTCTGTGAGATTTCTCTGATCAGAAAACAGTCCTAATTGCTAGTGTTGCATTTACCATGATTAAAGAAGAATAGAAAAAAGATGGACAAATACATCTCACCGATGCAAGGCGTCACGGCTATGCTATGAAGTGTGGAGGGTGTCAGGCCTGGAAGTCATATTTTGCATTGTGCCTTCAGGCCTGCTACATTTATTGCTGTGGGAAACGGAGGGGGGATTGTATGAAGTGGGGTAGATATAGTCAAAATAACATTCCTTTCTCAGAGAGTCAAGGATATCTTGCTCTGCACCTGGAGTGGCGTGGCTGAGAGGCATCTCCAGTTGGGTCAGTGCCTGATTGGGCCTTGTGATGGACATGTGGGTGCTTGAAGGACTTGAACTTTCACTTGGATGGGGAAAACCTGGAAGCTTTCAGATTCGGGTTTTCCCAGATGTGCCAAAATGACATCTCTAATAAAATGGAACTTTGAGGAAACTCAAGCCTCAGAGTCTTCTTTTATTAGGGGAGTTACTTAGAACCCTGACATTAACCCAAATTTGCAAGTTTCCAGGTTTTCTCCACCCAAACGGAAGTTCAAGAACCCTGACATGGGGTTTTCAATTTCTCTCACTTGCATCTGGCAATTTCACCGGTGCTTTCTACAAACAATGTTCCTGATGAGATCCCACTTGAATACTGTGTTGAAGTGCCTTTCTTCCATTGTAATAAGAGTCTTCTTTGAAGGAAAATGGAAGCAAGACTTCTCAGTCATCACTTAAACTTTTTGATTGCTTCCTGACAATTAGTACTCTTTCTTTCAAATGCCAGCTCAGATTGGTGCTTTGGAGCTTATTGAGACAAAAAGGGAGTCACCCACCAAAAAGAAAAAGCAGAGCCTCCCCTTTCTTTCTCTCATATAGCAACATGGCATGAGATTTTGTAGGTATCTGGGCAACTGTTTCTAATGCTTTGGTGCCAAAGTGGGAGGCAAGGAAAGACTTTTTTGACTGCTGAACAAAAGGCCACCAATTACATACTTAAGATTTCTCACAGCTGCTGCGCTATTGCCTCCTACCCATCAGAAATCAGCAGAAATCAAAATAAGACTGTGGTGCCACTAACAAGAATGCCACCCTTGCATCTAGAAACCCTGCCAGAAAAATCTCTATGGATGCACCCTAAATAGCTTGATGGTGAACCTGGTTATGAAAGCACAAATTGCAAAATTAAATACCTGTTAAATGCTGGCATAACTTCTGACTGATAAAGAAAAACCTGAAAGCTACATTTTCTGCAAGGGCCGGCTATCTCTACAGCCTGTTTTCAATACCGTGATTCAGCCTTGCAGTGTATTGAGGTTCAGGATGAGGATCAACAAAAGCTATTGCATGTAAGCAGAGAGGTTGGTTTGTTTTTTTGTTTCTTTTTAAAAGAAAATTGGTTCTATTGAACTTTTCAATTTTTGTCCTACCAGGTGCTTGTCAAAAAAGAAGCCTAGGTCCAGTGGGATCATGAAGAGCTTTATTATTGGGATGCTTCCGCTAAATTCCCCAATCCCTCATTATTCTCCCTTCCTGTATCGTAGCATTCAATTTAAAAAGCAACACCAAATTCCAAGGAAAGTTCAGCTTTGTCTTTAGGAACGCCATTTACTGCCTGAAGATCTACTTGAGACAATACAGTGTTGATACAGTGTTGAATGGTGGCAGGAAAACAACTGCAAGGATTAATCGATAATGGTTTGACAGGGAATCTAAAAAAAGGTCATGGATTCTTAGGGGTCTTTGCTGAATGAATTTTTTTTGTGTGCCATTATATTTACATAAAATACTTCATTTATTTGTGGTGTACTTAACCTAGTTTTCTGGCCTTGACTTATGAAGAAGTCTATAACTATAACTGCACAAACTGGATTCACATAATATGCCAGGCTATAATGAGATTGGCTAATATATGATACTGTGTGGTGTGAACTCAGCTGATCAAATATAGGTTGTGGACAGTACACAAACGTCTTATTTGCCTGATCTATAATTGTGAGTTTTGTCATAAGGTAGAGGTTGTTAGAAACATAGCGTTGCAATTCTTCAGGTGAATTGTGAAAAAATTGGCAATGGTATCTCAATCTTTCTTGTTTAAAAGAGGCAACAACCAGTTGTATTGCTTTTTCATTTGTGAAAGGGAGGCAGCTTAGCATAGTCAGGAATAGAGTTGTGTGAAAGCCATTTGAGTAATGTTGGTACTGAAGGTACCACCTTGCTATCAACAATATCAAAACTGATGAACACAGCAGAGAAGAATTATGAAAACTGATATCATATATCCCCCTCAGTCCCGCCTTTGCCAGGCTAAGTGCATCCAGTACCTCTAACTGTTCTTCATAAATTTTTCCTTCCAGGTTCCTTATCATCTTGGCATAATGGTCCAGTTCAGAGGTGGTATTCAGCAGGTTCTGACCAGTTCTGGAGAACCGGTAGCGGAAATTCTGAGTAGTTCAAAGAACCGGTAAATACCACCTCTGATTGGCCCCATCCCCATCTATTCTCTGCCTCCTGAGTCCCAGCTGATTGGGAGGAAACTGAGATTTTATAGTATCCTTCCCCTGCCATGCCCACAAAGCCACACCCACAGAACCAGTAGTAAAAAAAAATTGAATCCCACCACTGGTCCAGTTGGTCTGTTTCTCCTAAACTGGTTACCAAACTAGATGTAACATTCTGTGTGTGGCCTAATCAATGAAGGATGTAGAGTAGAATGATTACGCCTCTTGATCTATTCTCTCTCTCTCTCTCTCTCTCTCTCTCTCTCTCTCTCTCTCTCTCTCTCTCTCTCTCTCTCTCTCTCCCTCCCTCCCTCCCTCCCTCCCTCCCTCCCTCCCTCCCTCCCTCCCTCCCTCCCCTCTCTCTCCCCAATCTTTATGTCATCTACAAATTTGATAATCCTATTATTTAAACCCCTCATTCAAGTATTTATAAATATATTAAACAGTGCATGGTCTAGAATGGCCCCTTGCAGTATACCACTCATTATTTCTTCCAGACTGTTGTAGAACCACTGATGTACACTTACTCATTGGGTACAATTGTTGAGCAAACTTTATATCCATTTAACAGTAGCACACCTGTGATCAATTAAACATTCAAAAATTGAGATCAAGTTGGTTAACCATGACTTCTGCCAAATACATGCTCCCAAAAAGGCTGTTTAATGATATGTTTCAGAGTTTTCATTCCACTATCAATAGCAAAGTCTGTGACTAGTTAAGTCCTCTTTTCTTCCTTCCTTATTCCAAGAATAATATTTCCCCTTCTCCAGTCTTCTGGCACTAGACTTGTCTCAAATTTCACTGAAGGGGGCAATTTGTATTCCCAAACTGGCTGGCATTGAAAGTGTGGCCAATCACAACAGAATTGAAGCAGAATACAAAATGATGAATTTCTAGTCCTCCAGAATATTTCCTACCTTTACAAATGATCCTCCCTCCCTCCCTCCCTCCCTCCCTCCCTCCCTCCCTCCCCTTTGAAACAAATCATAGGAATGGCAGCCAGCCATCGTTTTTGTTTTTTAAGAACATCTGTTCAACCAGTGCAGAGCCTAAAGGTTTTTAAAGAAATAAAAATAATGGAGGAGAGGATGTTTTGTTCTGCAGTTTGCTAGTTTTCTATTTTATTTTTTTAACTGAAAGAATCTTTGAAATTCAGAAAGGAGCCTAATGCCGAAGAAGCTGTCAAAACGTTCGTAACAAGGCACTGGGTTACCCATCTGCAATAAAGGCTAAAGCAGATAGGAAGTTGGTAGGTCCCTTTGTTTAAAGTCTTTGTTTGCTCCAAATATCAGCTCGAGATCCTTTTCATATACTCTTTGGGGTATTGTGCATCCTTCCCTAATATGATGTCCTTCATGCATTTAGAATGTTTCAAAGTTGGTCATGCTGCCTAAAGATGCTGAGAGTTGACATTTAATCTATCTAGGGACTATTAAATTGGGGTAAGCTGATTTAATATAAGAAAATGAGTTATTTCCTGTTTATTGCCTTCAGGTCTGTATGTTGCATGGATCTGGATTTTGAAAAAAGAAAAAAGTCAAGCTTTATACATATTTGCATTCTTATTTCTTATTGGTTGCTCAGGAATCAAATAGAAGGTAACTTGGCAAACTCTGCACTTGATGAAGAACCGTCTGCTGAAATCCACCATGCAATTTGGCCACGATTGCCGGATGATGAATGAAAAACACTATGTTGTCCTTGCAACTCTTTTCCTAATATCTTAATCTCTCATCTTTATCTTGATGGTTCTATATAACACTTCACTTTTTTTTCCTGCTTGAAGCCTCAAAGGAGAAAATGTCCATTTATGTCTATTCGGGACCTAGTTACATGCGAGACCGTCTCCTGCCCCATATATCCCTTAGACCAGGGGTCCCCAACCTTTTTTGCACCAGGGACCGGTTTAATTTTAAAGAAAATTCTGCGGACCGGCTGGCGTAGAGGAGGAGTGGGGGGGGAGGGGGAACAGGCGGCACATGCGTACGTGGGGGGGAGGGGGAACAGGTGGCGCATGCGCACGTGGGGGGGGGAGTCGGCTCACTCGGCCCTCTAGGGCCTCCAACGGTGCGAATGGCCGCGCCTGCGCTCTCCCGCATCCGGTGCGCGCTCTGCCCAGGGGGCTGCCCCCTCCTCCCTCCTCCTCTCCAGCCCTGCGGCCCGGTTCCTATCAAGCCACGGACCGGCACCGGTCCGCGGACCGGGGGTTGGGGACCCCTGCCTTAGACCAATACACTCCCACAGAGAGGGCCTTCTCAGGGTGCCGTCGGCCGGACAATGCCGACTGGCGACACCGAGGGGAAGGGCCTTCTCTGTGGCGCGGCCTGCCCTTTGGAACGACCTTCCCCCTGAACTTCGCACCATCTCCGACCTCCACCTCTTCTGCCAGTGTCTAAAGACACATTTTTTCCATCTAGCCGACCTAGCGTAACCTCCGCAATGACTATTTTAGACAGTTTTTTAATTTTGGGGATTTTAATTTGGTTTTAGCGCAGGATGGTTATTAAATAAGTTTTTTAAATTTTTTATTTGATCTTGTATGTATTTTTAAATTCCTGTCCACCGCCCTGGGTCCTTTTGGAGAAGGGCGGGGTATAAATTTTATATTTTATTAATAAAATAAAAAATAAATAAATAAATACATCCTGCCCTTGATGGAATCCAGCCTGTTCCCCTTTAGTCTGCCTGGTGATAACAATCCCAAGCTGTTCTGCAGAACATTGCAGAAATGCCTTCACTGCAATGACGTTTGCAATGACATGTCCTGGTTTTGATGAAAGACCTTTCCTGGGCATGTTTTCAAGTCTTAGGAAACAAAAGAGTTCCTTGTGTGGTAACACAAAAAAACCTCCTAAACAGTAGGCTTCTTGTTCAATACCGTACTTTTTATTTTTTGTTTTTTTACAAATAATGGTTTATCCAAATATATTAACAAAAAGTTTGAAAATTGGTTCGGTCTCTGATGGGGCGATGATTTAAATCACCTATGGTACAACAGTAATTTGTTACTTCCAAACCAGGTTACATAGGAAATATGGATAAAAATTATCAAAGGATAATTAAAGGCTGGCTTTAAAGCAAAGGTTGTTGGCTTACGTATGTTAGTAGAAGCACAAAAATGCAAATGGAGGAAACCTGTCCCATGCCAGAGCGTGATACTGGGTAGCGGAAGGATGTTGAGTGTTCAGAGGAAAAGTGGGAAACTCATTGTTTGGAGAAATGATATGGGATAAACGTTGAGAAGGAGAGAAGGCAAGCATTTTGTTACAGATTACACTTATTTTCAAATGGCTTAACATATTTCATACGTTTGCAGCCATTTTTCAAGGGTACTTTCCACAGGTGGGCTTCAAGAATTTCAGCAATGGGTTATCTGCCCAGTGGCTGGATGGGCGTGGGCATGTCGGCTTCCTGCACCAAGGCGGTGGTGGGGCGTGTTTTCACCTTCCCCAGGCTCCAGAGGCTTTCCTCAAGCCTCTGGGAGGGCAAAAACTGCCTCCCCTGGGTTCCGGAGGCTGGAAATGGGCCTGTTTTTGGTCTTCTGGAACTTCCAGGAGACCCATTTTTCCTCCTCCCCGAGCTTCTGCACTGGCCCTGCAATTACCTCGCATCCAAAACAGGCCGTGTAGAGACTCTTGGGAAGGGAGAGAAGGGCAGGGCAGGGTAGGTGTGGCCAGCCAGGGCTGGTATTTGGAAGTTCTCCGAACTGGCCATAACATTAGCTACGGGTTTCCCCGAACCCGGGCGAATCTGTAGCATCCCACCCCTGGTACTTTCTGTGCAACTCCTTCCAGAAGGGCAGATAAGTTTTTCTTTTGCCTCCTTTTCATTTAGGGAATGCCAATACTGTAATGAATGTACTGTAAATCCTGAATTAAATCCCTCGTAGAAAGGCATGTAAGTTATAGAAAGTTAAACCTTATTGTTAAAATGAACCTTACACAACCACTCAAGGGTAAAATAAAAAAAATTGACTCATAAAGTTAATGGCCTTCTTTGTACACTTTTACTCAAGAGAATGGAAATAAATAAGACCAAGCTTCAGTTCTTAATCTAGATTCTAGAAGGACCAACATGATTTAATATGAAACAGACTTGATAGGATATTTTCTATGACTGAAATATAGCAATTGAAGGATAGCTTTTATTTTTTTTAAAAAGAGAAGAGACACAGAGAATGCATTGCATTGCAAGTTAAGAGCACCCTTTTTCACTCATTGCAAGTTAAAAGCACCTTTTCTTGCACCCTTATTTAAGTGAATAAATTTGAAATGCTGTAGAGAGCATTTTGGTTAATTGCTGACTAAGAGTTAAATATCTGGAAAGTTGAGACTATATCCTTATGTGAAGCTTGACACAGGGAATATCTATCAAACTTGCAGATGATAATAAGTGGGATGGCTAACACCCTAGAAGAAATAAATAAAATTCAACATGATTTTGATAGGTTATTGCCAATAACCTATTAAGATAGGTTAATACATTAATACATTAATACTACAAAATATATAATTTAAGTCATAAATTTGTCGCTTCCAAAATCAACTATGCAAGTGTAGAATGGGAATATCTGGCTTGATGATGGTACTCAAGAAAAGTATCTTGGCTGCCAAGAAGGCAGATGCAATCTTAGGCTGCATCAACAGAAGCTTTTTAAATTACAGGAAATAATTTTTCCACTGTTTTGCTTTGGTTGAAAATCACCTTGAATATGGTGCTAAATTCTGACCACTGCACTTTTAAGAGGGACTCAGAAATGGAGCAAAAATGTTCAAAGAATTAGAAATTAAACCCTGAGATGACAGATTGAAGGAGCAGGGTAAGTTTAGCTTTGAGAAAAGTTGATTGAGTTGGGCTAGGATAGGACTTTTCAAATATCTGCAAGGATTCATACAGAAAAATGTCTAACTCTAGACCTATTCTTCAACATTTTATCACACACGGACTGCAAAACACTTAAGTGGTTTGCAGACTGAGCATATTGCCCCCAACAATTTAGGTCCCCATTTAACCACCTTGGAAGGATGGAAGGCTGAGGAGCTCAACTTTGAGCCCCTCAGAATTGAACTCCTGGAGTGAGCAGTGAGTTAGCCTGCAGTACTGCATTCTAACCACTGTGCCACCATGGCTCTTAAATCTTAAATTTCCTATTTTAAGATTAGGTTTAGGTTTAGGTTTTATTAGTTTTTTATACCGCCCTATTCCCGAAGGACTCAGGGCGGTGTACAGCCAAAGTAAAACAGATGGTATATAAAAGTTAAAAAAGTTTTTAAAAAACATATTAAACAATTTGGCCTCAAAATTAAAAAACCAAACAAACCCCGATTAAAAATAATAAAAATTCGTAATTTAAAATTCATTTTTATGCCAGCCCGGCTTGTTGGAAAAAAACGGTTTTGAGAGCACGGTAGAAGGTGCATAAGTCAGGGATAGTTCTTAATTCTGGGGGCAATTCGTTCCAGAGGGCAGGTGCTCTCACGGAGAAGGTTCTCCCCCTGGGTGTCGCCAGTCGACATTGTTTACCTGATGGCACCATGAGGAGAACCTCTCTATGGGAGTGTACTGGCCAGTGGGAGGCTCTCAGTGGCAGAAGGTGATCTCGTAAGTACCCTGGTCCTAAGCCATGGAGCGCTTTAAAGATAGTAACCAACACCTTGAATCGCACCCGGAAAACCACCGGAAGCCAGTGCAGCTCACGCAGGAGGGGTATTACATGGGAGCGTTGCGTCGCTCGTGCGGTAATTATGATAGGAAAGCAGATTTCTTCAACTGAATATTGTTCGTATGTGCATGTGCGGGATAATTCAAATTATAAAAGAAATGTAACAGTGGAATAAAATACCCAGTCCCGGGGTGGGGGTGGGGTTAGTTATATTGGTTACATTCATGCAGATGCTACACAGCCATGTATCTGGGGTGCAGAGAGAAGAAGCCTGGAAGTGATGGCCTAAATGCACCCTTCCAACTCCAGATATCTAACCTAAGCAGGGCAACAGATTCTGAAGCAGAGCAGGAGCTCTCCTCCGACTCCACCACCCATATTCCATTCTGCTTCTTTCCCTTAGAGGTCAGTATTGCATGTCTCCTATTCTCAGTATTGATTCTTTGCATTAATACCCTAGTTTTTCTCTGGGAACTCAGAGTTATGTGTATCAGGATCTCCTCTCATTTTATCCCTTCCAATGAGAGTAGACTAAAATGGTCTGATAAACGGGTAGGAACTTAGTGTCTTTGCATCCCAGGTCTCATCACAGAGCCACCAGGTTCTGTGCCACTAAAGTAAAGGATTGAAGTAAATTATTTTTTGCATTTTAGCTAACAATTGTGTACAAAGGGGAGGGACTCGGTCTAATCCAGTGGTTCCGAACCTTCCCAATGCCGCGACCCTTTAATACAGTTCCTCATGTTGTGGTGTCCCCCAACCATAAAATTAGTGTCTCGGTTCCTAAGACCATTGAAAATATATGTTTTCCAATGGTCTTAGGTGACTCCTGTGAAAGGGTCGTTTGACCCCCAAGGGGGTCACAACCCACAGATTGGGAACCACTGGTCTAATCCTTCTGGACCTGCATTGATTGGGTAGATGAATCTGGGTTATTGTGGGTGCACAATTTGACCCTCTTTTGCATCTTATTCTCATTCAAAACACTTTTTGTCCTTCTGGACCATTTTGTGATGAGATATGGAACCAATCTGTAAGAATAGCCAGTAGATGTCTACCGTATTCAGTGTTCAGTGGGCTGTTTATAGCCCCATGTTCTTAAAAAGATTCATGAAATGAAGAGTTACTATGTGAGCTGTGTGGCTATACAAATGTAATAGACAGACAGACAGACAGACAGACAGACAGATGAGAAATGACTCTGAAGAGAACAATGTCAACAGGGGTATGTGAAGCTTTGCATTTTTACATCTTGGTTCTTGACCCTCATCAGTATTCCTTCTGATCTCAAATAATTTTTGAATGGCTGCAAAAATATTTTCTTGACTTTGAAGGTTTTTTTCAGTTTTCACTGCTTCTTATTGAAATAGTTACTGCTTTTATTGTTCCACTATGATTGTTCTTATTAATACCAATGGAAATTAGTATGTGTTTAATGATTTTTTTTTAAGTTTAATGCTCAGCTGATTTGACCTCCTCTTGGATGTGTGCACTTTTAAATAAAAGTGAACTATTGATGGCAGAGAAAATGACAATAATTCTTTTAGAAATGGACTCTTGCAATATATTGCCATGAGAAAATAATGAGAGAGCAAGAGAGTAAGGAGAGCTGGGCAATAGTTCAAATCTTTCTAAAATCTAATAGCTGTTTTATACAAAATGGTATTTTTTGACCCTTTTCACATTTGCTGGACACAATTCTATCAGAGGTAATAGCTTAAAACAACATTTCTAACTCTGGTTGTGTTGTGTTTGTTTAAATTATATACAATCCTGTGGCACGTAGTTTGAAGTTGACAAAGAAAAGGTTGAAAAACTGGACATACTCCAAACCTTTTGCTGTTTGGGAGTATATCCAGGTGGGTTTTTTTTTTCCCAGCAATCAATATCCAGTTGGTGCATTATTTACTGTTGATTTACTGAGTATGGATTCCAGAAGCTACTCTCCTTTTCATTGCTTGGTTTAGCTTCTGGCCTAAAATGCTAATTCACTTGGGTAGTCTACAAATCGTCATGCCCAAGTTAAGCTTTAAGCTGTGCGTCCTGCCATAAAATGGAATTTATTTTTAGAATGCACTCTAGGTGTTCCACTCTCTCCGGCTGAGCGATAGTTAAATAAAACACAACATATTAAAATCTTTGGAAAAAAGTCTCTAATTAAAACAAGTGCTTCTCCTTCTCCCACACAGAGTTCATTTTTCAGTACATGGGTTCTCCACACAACCTATTTTCATCACACAAGCAGCAATTAAAAGGAGAGAGAGAGAGAGAGAGAGAGAGAGAGTCCAAGTATGAGAAGGTGATCTCTAGCTTATAATAATCTTAGCCCTTCAACTTCAGGTCCAAAGGTTTCAGAAAGTGCGGCAAAGGTAGACCATCCAGAGCTTCTGGGAAATGTTCGCGTGAAATGCTCCCAATTAAAACTTGCATGGATCTAACAAAGAGAGAGAAAGGAGCAAAACCAGCCAACCACTGATACCGGCTATCACCCAGAAGGTCCTGCCAGGGTTGCTGGTCTTCCCGCAGCTGCTGTTTCATGGCAAAAGGGAAGCCGGTAGGCATGAAGAGCAAGAGGGTGTCCAGAAGGAGAAGCTTGGTGCAGAGATTTGATGCTGGACTTTCCCAAATTTGTTGTAGAAGTAGGTCTAGAGGTGTGTTCCCAGCACAGTCACCAAGGCAAGGCGAGGCTCCATGTCCCAGTAACAAAAGCAAACACTCTGGCCTTGCCAGTTCACATGCCACATGAAGGGCTGTTTTGCCACCTTCTACTCGACTGCAACCTCGGCGGTCCAAATAGGTAGCTCGGTCGCTTACTGGAAAGTTTTTGACGGCCTTCAAAATCTCTACTAGGACATGGATACGATTGTACCGGACAGCCATAGCTAAGTGAGGAGCTGAAGAGTGGCAGCAGCTGAAGTGAAGGCTCGGTACTGCAAGGGCACTTTTAGGAAATTGGTTCAGTAAATATTGGGCATAAGGCTGGTGGTTGTGTACCAGGGCATATAGCAGTGCCTCTGAAGGTGAATATGTGCTGACTTTGCCTCCTTCTTGCCAGTGGAAAACCTCCATGCGCCTCATGTCTTCCAGCAGCCATACTGGTAGCTGGTCTCTCACAGCTTGATAGAAAGCAAAAGAGGATTTCTTGCATTGTTTCTGAGACTGGGAGCTGTAGCTGTTGCAGCTATTCAACCATTTGACGTTCCACGGCATCCTTGAGGTTGGGTTCACAGGGAAGGGCTCCCTTCTTGGCTACCAGATGTTTTTCTCATGAAGAGTCAAGAAGACGGAGGAAGGCTTTAAGAGAAAAGGAATTGTTTAGAAACTATCCCTCCCAAAAGCTACATCCTTCTGTGTCTTTTTGTCTCCCATGCAAGGTTCATCAAGGTATTCCTCAATGTACAATGTACATTCATTTAGTGACTGTTTGAGGTTACAACAGCATTGAAAAAGGTGACTTTATGACCATTTCCCACACTTACAACCATTGCAGCATCCCCATCAAAATTCAGATGCTTTGCAACCGACTCATATTTAGGACGGTTGCAGGGTCCTGGAGTTACACAATCATCTTTTGCAACCTTCTGACAAGCAAAGTCAACGGGGAAGACAGATTCACTTATCAATCAGAGTGATTCACTTAACAGCTGCGACAAGAAAGGTCATAAAACGGGGCAAAACTCACATAACAAATGTTTTGCCTAGCAACAAGTATCTTGGGCTCAGCTGTGGTTGTAAGTTGAGGACTACCTGTATTGTGAGGTAGCTGACAAAAACTGTTTGAAGACGATGAGAAAGAACCCAGGGGTGAAATTCATTTTTTTAACTACCGGTTCTGTGGGTGTGGCTTGGTGGCCGTGGCAGGGGAAGGATACTGTAAAATCTCCATTCCCTCCTCACTCCTGGGCGAAGGATATTGCAAAATCCCCATTCCCTCCCCACTCGGGGGCCAGCCAGAGGTGGTATTTGTCGGTTCTCCGAACTACTCAAAATTTCTGCTACCGGTTCTCCAGAACCTGTCAGAACCTGCTGAATTTCACCCCTGAAAGAACCCTGCCTGAGTCTGAAGCTTCCCCATATTTATGGGAACTGCTGCAGGCACTGCCATCCAACTCCTTGAAAATAGTTCTTGATCTCTCTCTGTTCAAACATCAATTACAGTGTAGTTAAAATTACCATGAAGTGAGGAGTTTTTGTTTTGAAACTCCAAGGCTCCATTGTCTCATTGGAAGGAACTCTGCTAGTTACCAAATGTCAGATTCTACAGGAGTTTGACGGCTTTAAATTTTGCTCAGACAAAAAAACTGGGGTGGTGCGGTGGGGGGACTGACAAGTTTGTGGCACTGTTATGCTTGTCAGTTGCCTCCAAGACCAGCTGTGGTATGCAAAGTGTCAGGCTTCTGATGTTATTCTTTTCCTTCCATCCCTTTTGTGTAGTTGGGATTTTTGCTGTTGCATAATTTATAGAAGGTCAAGCTGGCACAGTATTTTCCCCAGCCTTTAAAGTCAAATGAAGACATGGATCAGTGTTTCCCTGAAAATAAGACAGGGTCTTGTTTTCTTCTGACCCCCCCCCCCCCAAATAAGTGCTTGGCCTTATTTCTGGGGAGGTCTTATTATTTTTGAGGTGCAGGAGGCGGTGAGTGTGGTCACCTCATGGCTGCTACTATGTCGCAATATTTTCAGGGAGGGCTTATTTTTGGGGGGAGGGCTTATTTTAGCGCATGCACCCAAAAGCCCGATTGGGCTTATTATCCGGGGGGGTCTTATTTTCAGGGAAACAGGGTATTTCTGAGGGTTTGGGGAACAAAAACAGTACCAGTGCTTTTAAGATCTTCCACAATTTTAACCTATATTTCTCAAGTTTCAATGGACTTAATGAGGATTTTTGGGGCAGCTTTTCTTCGCATAAACATATATTTCTTCTTCTCCCAACCCTCTATCAAATAATAGACATATCTGGTTATATGTCATTTTACTCAATGCCCCTAATATTGCTCAGTTCAGTTGGATAATCTTTAGCCTAATCTCCAAATTCTGTAGACATTTCTTTCTGTGGTTATCACCTCTTATAACACTAATTCTGCTTAGTGATTAATTTTTCCCTGCCCTTAAAAATAAGAAAGGAATGAGGAAGTGTTGCCTGAACTAAGTAATTTAAATCTAACCCAGATTGAATCCCTTTTCCCTACAAGACAGATGGAATGGAAATTTGCAGAGCTAGTTTTTACACTGTACCTGAACTCTAATAAATTCGATGTCAGTCCCCTTGATATTATTAAGTATGATAAAGGAAATAGACAGTACCCTTTTAGAGGTGTACATGGTCTGTATTTTATTTAACTGGGCTGTTTGTCACTCCTCATCTAAAACTGAATGCACTATGTACATATTTGTCTTAGTTCATTCATGACCAATAAACGAAGGGTCTATTTCACTCCTCAGTATCAAACTGAGCTACAAACAGCAGATCAGGCCTTGAAAAATAACTGTCTTTGGTGAATTTTATGAGAGTCCCAGAAATGGGCTGCTAAATATGGTGTTTACGTCTCCTAGGAGCTCCAAAAGACTTCTGACCTACTCTGTATAAGCTTTGTTGTTGTTGTTGTTGTTGTTGTTGTTGTTGTTGTTAGTTGCAAAGTCGTGTCCAACCCATTGTGACCCCATGGACAACATTCCTCTGGAGTCCAGGCTTTCCTATTCTCCACCATCCTCTGGAGTCCATTTAAGTTCACACCTACTGCTTCGATGACTCAATCCTGCCACCTCATTCTCTGTTGTCCCCTTCTCCTTTTGCCCTCAATCTTTCCCAGCATTAGGCTCTTCTCCAGTGAGCTTATAAGCTTATCTATTCCTATTCACCCCAATATTACAATTAATATAATACATGCAACAAAATGACTTCTTCAGTTTATTGTCTTTGGAGCTGTTAGATTTCCTAGGCAAGGAATGGAGCACTCTTGTAGCAGCCCTTGGAAGTTTACTATACCCCCAAACACCATACCCACAAAGGGATTTCCAAGTACATCATTAACACCGTAGCTTCTCTTTCCTATTGATAGATCTGAGATAAATTAACTCTGCTAGCCAGTTCAGCTTTGTTTTGTTTTGTTTACCCTAGCAGAAGGGTTTAAGGGTGCCTGCACTTTGGCACAGGAAGGTGTGATGTTTGCTTCCTTTTCAAGGGCAAAGGGCCATGAAGATCAGGCCCAGAAGCGAGTAACAAAGGGTGACCTCCTGATCAAGTTGCAATTTGAAGAAGGCCAATCAAATACCACCCTGCAAATCCCAATCCATTTTCTTAGCATTATGGCAAACTTGCTTTACAAGTGGAGTCCCCAGTGATCTCAACATCAGGGTTTGGTCCTTCTTGGACAGGTAGCTACTCGAAATATAGTAGTTTGGGATTTAATATGTGGTCCAAAGGCACTTTCAGGCCAATCTACTGCACCAATGTGTCTCAATCTTGGCAGTATTAAGATGAATGGACTTCAACTCCCAGCCAACTGAGGAATTCTGTGAGTTAAAAACCACTCCAAGGCTGAGAAACACAGGCCTACACCTGGGGTCTCCAACCTTGGGCAACTTTAAGACTTGTGGACTTCAACTCCCAGAATTCCTCAGCCAGCTGGGAGTTGTGGGAGTTGAAGTCCACAACTCTTAAAGCTGCCAAGGTTGGATACCCCTGGTCCACACTATCTTGCCCTTGAATCCCGCCTTCCTCCCCTTTTGAGCTAGCACGATCTTCATCCCACTGCACCCAAGGGGACCTTGCTGGTAAACAGACCAACAAGGGAATGTCCTCCAAACCTTGCACCTTTGAGGGCTCCAAAGGCAGCTACCACTTGACCTGCTTTCCCCTCACTGGCATTCATCTTTCTTCTCCTCTCTTGCCAGGCAGAGGCTTGTAACAAGACATGGAGAGGGGAGGAACAAGGAGACCAGGACTCTCTCACTCTGGATATGCTGCTAGTTTTGTACCCAAAAACCTCTTTTCTGCAGGCTGCTCTCTCTCCCCCCCTCCCTCTCCCCTCTCTCATTTGTGGAGTACCTGGCTCCCCCCCAAATGCTTCCCTTCCAAAGATCCCTCCTCCCTTTCTTACAGCATTCAACAAACAAACATGCATTTTTGGGGGCGGCTGACGGTTCATCTTGCAAGACCTCAAGGGAGAAGGGGCGCTACTCATCTCTCAAAAGACACCCCTGTGCCCCCAAGACACCCCCCCTTCTCTGCTTCCCACCCTCAGCCTTCCCAAGCGGCAGATGCCATTCCGGCCACGACCCCCTGCCTCGCCCTCCTTCCCTCCCTCTTTCTCCTTCCCTCCCCCGCTCTCCATCTTCCCCTTCCTCTCGCCAGATGCCCCCGGTCTCCTCTTACCTCGCGCGTCTCCACCCCAAAAACTCCCAGCCAGCTCCGCCGGTCTTCCGAAAACGCCCGAGGGGGACGGGACGACTGGGCTTTAGATCTGGCATTCGAGGCTTGGGCCGGGTCGGAGGGAAATGGAAGGGTTAAAAAACAACCACCACCCTTCTGGATCTTTCGTCCTGTCAAGAATGCAGCCTGGCGAGATTCGCCTGCGGGTCGCGCCGGCTCTTCCTCGGGGCTGCCCGCAGCAATGAATGAGCCGCTCGCTCCGCTCCGTTCCTTCTCTCCGGCTGCAGGCGCGCGCGCGCAGGCGCGCGCACCCGAGGGAGTCCGGCCGCCGCGGCTCTTCCCTCCGCCCCCCGCCCCCGTGCGCTCCTCCGCCGCCTGCGCTCTCCTCCCCCTGCGGAAGAAGAGCGTCTGTGCTGGGCTCCCGGCTGCACGGAGCGCGAACCGCAGCGGGCGGGAACAGCAGCAGCAGCAGCCGCAGAGCCGTCTGGCTCAGCGGCAGGAATAGCAGCGGCGGCAGCAGCAGCGGCGGCCAAACTTCAATTGCCTCCTCCGGGCTCTTTTATACCCTTCCCCGATCCCGTGCGGTGAAGGTCGGCGAGGACCGGGGAACTGTCCAAAGCCTCAGGATTGGTCCCGGCGGGTCCTCCCCCCCCAGCTTCCCATTGGCTGAGAGGAGAGGATGGGGCCCCGCAGCGATTGTTGGCGTCAGCGGGAGGCAAAGTTCCAAGAAAGTTTCCGGGCGGCTTTGCAAGTCGTGGGAGCTGGTGCTGTTGACCCTAAAAGGGGAGGAGGGCGAAAAGGGAAGCAAGGCAGGTGGGGCTTCCCTCGGGGGATCAGACGCCTCCCCTCCCCCCGAGCCCTCTTCCTTCCCTTCGGCCCCCTTTTTCCTCCCCATCCTCAGGGTTTGCTCCCATGGGCTGCCTTAACGCTCTGGGAGGGAAATGTTCCTAGCGCGAGCTCTGCTGCCCCATCGCCCACCCCTCTCCTGCCACAACAAGGGGCGCCGCTAAAGGGGCTGCCCCTGCGCGCCTATTGTGAACCGGCTCTCCCGTGGATGAGGCCGACAGTTGTTGTTGTTGTTGTTGTTGTTGTCAAAACAAGGGCAGGTGCACTAGAGCAGGGGTCTCCAACCTTTGCAACTTTAAGTCTGAAGGACTTCAGCTCCTAGAATTCTCCAGCCAGCTTTGCTGGCTGTAGAATTCTGGAAGCTGAAGTCCTTCAGACTTAAAGTTGCAAAGGTTGGAGACCCCTGCACTAGAGAGAGCTGAGCGTTCGCCCCTTTCACTCGGAAAAGTCTCAAGTTCCTGACTCTTGTTGCCACGATGGCTTATAAATTGTGGCTTTCCCTGGAAATTCCTGTGTTGTTAGCGTAACCCTCCTTCCAAGAAACGGGACTCATGGAAGTTCCCAGAACTTTTTCGATGTTTTTGTTTTCGGTACTGGTTTTCAATGCAAGAGAAAGTTAGACACCGAATCAGTTAAGGAAAAGGGTTGGTGAATCTGCAACTTCATTTTCTCTTTCATCACTTGCCTGGAAGTCAGCTGCCAATCACCCTCTCTGTCAGGTCTGCTTCTAACAATAACCAAGAAAGAAACCACTCAACTCCATTTTGGAAGGAATTAAGAGTACTTTTACTGGTTATGAAATGAATGGCATAGATGCTAAGCAATGTCTGAAGCGTTTAGGAGCGAAAGCATACATATCAATATATGTCCAACCCCCTTTTCCCAATAACCTCCATCCCATTGTCCAATATGCACAGGTGTCATGGGGTTGCATCTTCAGGATCATCATCAGGATGGCATGCAAGACCATTGACCTTGACCACCGCACGGCCCCAGCCACTGGTATGCAAAGTAGAATTTACTCCTTTCTGCAAATCAACCTCCTGCACCGTGACAATCCCAAACCCCAATAGCAAAGCCCCTCCCTCCCCGTTTCATATGGCAGCCGAAGCAAACAGCAAAGCGGAGGTTGACACTCTCTACAAATTATTTATTTATTTATTTGTCAACATGTACAAGGTAACAGGTATTAGTGTAGACATGGACATTTTCGCATGAGATTGGCACAAATAGATGGATACAAATAAGTATAACATGGCCATGAATACACTAAATGAGTACATATCAATGGGGACAGTAGGACGGGGATAATAGGCACGCTGGTGCGCTTATGCACACCCCCTTAGGGACCTCTTAGGAAACGTGTGAGGTCCACGGTGGACAGTTTTGGTCACCACACTGTAAAAAAAGTTGTTGGGATTCTAGAAAAAGTGCAGAGAAGAGCAACCGGGATGATTAGGAGACTGGAGGCTAAAACACATGAAGAACGGTTGCAGGAACTGGGCATGGCTAGCCTAGTGAAGAGAAGGACCAGGGGAGACATGATAGCAGTGTTCCAATATTTGAGGGGCTGTTATGGAGAGGAATGGGTCAAGCAATTTTCCAAAGCACCTGAAGGCCAGACAAGAAATAATGGATGGAAACTGATCAAGGAGAGATTCAACCTAGAAATGAGAACTTTTCTGACAGTGAGAGCAAACAACCAATGGAACACCTTGCCTTCAGAAGTTGTGGGAGTTTCATCACTGGAGGCTTTCAAGAAGAGACTGGACTGCCATCTGTCAGAAATGGTGTAGGGTCTCCTGCTTAGGCAGTGGGTTGGACTAGATGACCTAGAAGGTCCCTTCCTAAATGACATCTGCCTATCCCAGGTCCTTGGGAAGGACTCTATAGGTAGATAAAAGTGCCAAATCTGGCATAAATATCTGGCTGACTGTTGGATGAACCACAATAATAAAATAGTAATTTGTGCAATTCCAAAACAACTAGAGTACCACTGGAACACCATCAGCATTGACTAGTCAATTGAAAAAAATCAACTTTATTTGGAACAGCTTGCATCCTGTAACCATATCTTGCAACACCACCAAACATCCACATCTGCCCATCTCAAGTCCTTGGGAAGGACTCAATAGGCGTACAAAAATGCCAAATCCAGCCTAAATATCTGGCTGACTGTGGTGAACCATAATAATTTATTAAACTAGTGTGCCAACTGGACAGATCTCAGTTCTTCAAAAACATCAGCAGTCACTGAAGTCACTGAAATGTGCTGGAGTACATTTACGGCTAATTTTTTCTGGGAGAAGAAAAAAGCTGTCTTAGTTATGGGCTCATCTTGTAGGTAATATGGCAGAAAACGTATGGCAGAAAAAGAGGTTACCAGGACATGTTTGTAAGCAAGAGCCCTCAGATACTTTTGTATTTCTTGACACACCCACTTCAAATGCTTGTATTTTCTTTTTATACAGTATGTGATGTTGGGTTGAGTGATTTTTGCATGCATAATATCTATCTGTTCTGGGAATGGTGGTGTTGGAGCTTCCCACGCAGATTTGCATACCTCTCTTGATGAGGAAATTGGGTGTTTCCAAATTCTGGGTGAGCTTTGTGTGACATGTCTAGCAAGGTACATATCTGAAAATCAAGAATTTATTTCAGGAATAACCTGCAATAAATTATTTGTTGAATTCGTTCCTTGGATTGTATTTGCTAATGAAGGGCACTGTATTTCTATTTTCGTCTGGTGCTTAATATTTGTTGGTCTGTCTTAAAATTGCAGGTAAACTCATCTACCATGTACATTGGATTAAAAAAAGTTTTACAACTGTTCAGAAGCAAAGTTCACACTGAATCCAGCATCATCCTCAGCATGTATTTTTTTAAACAAAATATAAAGATTTTCCCTGACCAGTGATGTCAGACTCTAGGGCAGGGGTCTCCAACCTTGGCCACTTGAAGACTTGTGGACTTCAATTCCCAGAATTCCTCCGCCAGCTTTGCTCTAGGGCAGGGGTCTGCAAAGTTGGCTCTTTTAAGACTGGTGGACTTCAACTCCCAGAATTCCCCAGCCAGCTATGCTGGCTGGGGAACTCTGGGAGTTGAAGTCCACCAGTCTTAAAAGAGCCAACTTTGCAGACCCCTGCTCTAGGGGAGTGGTGCTTATCTCTGTTTCCTAGGTGAAGGAACTAGCATTGTCTGAAGACGCTTCCATGGTCATGTGGTTGGTATGTCTATATGCTGAGGCACATGCAACGCTGTTATCTTCTCACCACAGAGGTGCCTATTCATGTACTTGCATGCTTTCAAATGTATATTTAGCAATAGATTTGGCAATGTTTTTGAATTGGTCCATTTGTTTTAATAAAAAAGTGCATTCACAGCAGCATAAGCATGTAATCTAAAATAATAATCAGGAAAATAGTCTTTTAAAAGAAATGCATAAGCAGTAAACAGCTGAATGCATATATCATTGTTGAAAACTCAGTTGATTTTTTAATTAAAATTAAAATTAACCATGTAGTAAATCTGGAATCAATTGATGATTTCAACAGGATGAAATTTCACGCAAATGTGGCTAATGCATGCAGATGTATTTGAGAGCAAAGGGTGCAGAGATTAGTTTGATCATTGATCCAAGGAAAGGAACTAGACTTGTGTTCTTGGACGGCAGTACTTCAATCATCCCTAATAGGGATCATGGATACTGGAGTTATAAATATCTGAAGGGGAACCTTTGCCCTTTCTTGATGTGGTTTGCAGAACTCCACTTAAGGGGAGCAGGTAATACAGAAAGAGCCACTTTCAACATTAAAAATAAAAAGGGCCCCTTTCCATTAGTGTACAAAATACATTCTCCTGTTGAAATCCTTACATCTTAAAGTTGCTGAAGTTGAAAATACTGTTATATGTGGAAAGATGGACACCTGAATATGTTGCCACTGCCTTCTCTCTTGGTTTTCTTCAAATATACTTTTTTTTTTTTTCAAAATCAGCATCATTTACCTACCAGTGATCTAGTGGCAATTATTGATGTTTACTTTGGCCAGGTCCAACAGTTCAATTCATTTGATGGTTTGGTTGTGACTCACTTGCTGACTGAGCAGGCGTTTTTCTGGATTAAAGTACTGGATATATACTGGGCGCTAATCTGGCCAATACAGATGTACTTTTTTTCCTTATCAAGCCAACACGTAATTTTCTTTCTCTTATTTCTGCTTCTGATTGGAAGACGTAAAACCAACGCTATTTCCATGGGACTCTGCTTATCATAGAGTTGCTATTTGGAGAGTGTCCAAAATGAAAAGAGAGGAGAATCTACATTTCTACTGAAGTTGCTGATTTACGACTCTTGTAATCCCTGACTACTGTAGTGATCAGGCTGATTGCAACTTGTAGGAGCTGAAACTCAAATGTTCTAGAGACCTACAGCTTTTGAGCCTGATTATACAGGCACCTGTACTTAAACAGGTAAAGTAAAGGTAAAGATTCCCCTGCACATATGTGCTAGTCATTCCCAACGAGGGGGGCGGTGTTCATCTCTGTTTCTAAGCCAAAGACCCAGCTCTGTCAGAAGGTGTTTCCATGGTCATGTTCAGCATGAATAAATGCTGAAGGCCCATGAAGCACTGTTATCTTCCCACCAAGGTAGTCCCTATTTTTCTACTTGCATTTTTTACGTGCTTTCGACCTGCTAGGTTGGCAGAAACTGGGACAAGTAACCGGAGCTCACTCCATTATGTGGCACTAGGGATTCGAACTGCTGAACTGCTGACCTTCTGATTGCCAAGCTCAGTGTCTTAGCCACTGAGCTACTGTGTCCCTTGTACTTAAACAACAACCCCCCCCAAAAGGTATAATTATTTATGCCAAAAGATTTACAGTCTAAATGTTGGAAGCAGGTTTGCAACCTTCCGTAACCTGCTAATTGCTCACAAGAATGAGCATTGAACCAGAGTTTCTCTGCAGAAGGAGGGTACCATGTAAATGAATCCATCAGGGGGGAAAATCCTGTCTCTTATAGATGGCAGCATATTATCTGGTGATAAAAGTAATATTATGAAGGTCCCTGGAGATCAGGAGGTTTCCTTTGCGTATCCATGTTCATGGAGAAGGAACTAGGAAATTGTCTAATGAGGCTGTTCTACGCGGTTTCTTATAGCGTGCTGACTTTTTGTTTTTAATGGGTAACCTTTCGTGAGACTAGATGTCATCTTAATATAGCTTGTTACCAATGTTACGTTAGATATGTATTAGTGAAAATAGACTGAGCTGACTGGAACACTCTAAGCCTAAGGCCTGGCATAAATATAGAAACATCAGCTAGGCAGAAAAGGCATCTGTAATCCATAACCCAAGATGTAAATGGAGAAGGCAGAAAGCATGCTCAGCTGCTATTTATTACAACATAGTCCATATTGTATTAGACTCTTTCCTCATGTCCAGGAAAACATGCAATGCCATCTCGTCAAACAAATTTCCAGGTGGCTTCATTGAGACACCTGATACTGAAACCTGAAGGTTTTCAGTAATAATATGGTCTTAGTTTGCCCCTGCTTTCTTCAGGAAGGGTTTTTTCTCTTTCTAAAACTTTTCAGTCTAGTCTGAGGGGTCCTTGGCACTCTCTGATCTTGGTTGTTTTCTTGCAGACATTTCATTACGCAAACTAGGTAACACCATCAGTGCTAGTAAGGAGTGGGGTTTGTTCTCAATTTATATTTTAGTGGCTGGCCCTGTGAGTGTTGATGGGGATGGTCTTGGAAATTGTTTGGTTGGACTGTTTATTGTTAGCTTGTTTTGCTGTTCCTTGATTGGAGTATTGTTTACACCTGCCCATCCAGCACTTTGAAAGCATGCAAATGCGAGTAGATAAATAGGTACCACTTTGATGGGAAGGTAACAGCATTCTGTATGTCTCAGCATATAGTCATGCTGGTCATATGATCACAAAAGTGTATTTGGGCAATGCTTTCTCCCTCAGCTAAAAAATGGACTGAGCACCACTCCCTAGCATTACACACAGCTTAGCTTTACCTTTTACTTGCTGATTGTCTCTTTTGCTACAGCAGGTAGATGTTGTTTATGCTTATGTATTTATTGATGGCCAATTTGTCAGAGTACCAGGCTTCCAGAACTTCTCTAGTGATTTGGATTTGGCTTAATCTAACATGGTTGCAGTTTCCTAATTGAAACTCTGACTAAGCCTGTCTATTTGTTGTAAAATTAAAATCTAAGTCTACTGGTCTACTAAGTCTACTATTCTGGTATTCTCCAGCTGCATAGTCACTACATAATTTTTGAAAGCATCTAGACCACATTAAAAAAATAAAAAATAGCTCTAACAGTTACAATATTCTGTCTTTCTGTGTAACAGGAACACTCTGAAATGCTGGCCCTTAATGACTTGTTGATGTGTGTAGTTTTTCTTTCAAGTATACTAGATAACAGTTTGTCACTTTATTTAGGATAGTGAGAGAACATGAGGGGCCACAATAATATTGAATTTCAATTCCCATCATCTCTCTGTATTGACCATATTGATTGGTGCTGCTGAGAATGATAGCTTAATTAGAGAGACAGTTTCCTGTTTCTCATTTAGGATTCAGATCCCAAAATTCTTATTTCCAAAAGCACAAAGTCCTGCAAGATGTGGAAAGCATGAGTGTTGCCAACTGTATTCAGAATGATGAATATAAGCAGTAAGCTCGTGTATAAGTCACAGATCAAAAGTCTGCTAGTTTTTATTCTGCAATCCAATGATTTTGTTTTAACTCAACTTGCTGTTACTAACTCAGTCATTCTAGAGCTGCCCTAGAAAGCTATGGAGAACAATAACTGCCCCCCCCCCACGACACAGCTGGAGAAATCCCCTTTCTTCCATCTCAACTGAAAATATCTTTGTCTGCTTTCACCAGCACTGTACAAATTTAATTCTGCACCAACTTAGGTTAATGACCTTGAAATGGAGAAAAGAAAACATTTATTCTGATCGCTATAGAAGGTCACCAATCTTAATTTCCATTCATGAATAGGCAAAGATTATTTATGTATTTAAACAATATGCAGTCCAAGGAGTGAATTAAAACTGGGGAAACATGAGGACATATCCCTACTCAGATTATCACAAGAAGAATCATACATAGAAGTCTTTCAAATACCTTCAGGATTCTTTGTTGCTCTTATTTATCCCAGTACCAAGAACACAAAGAAAGCAATGTGGACTTACCATTTGCTTTCCTTCTGAACTAAAACCTTTACTCATTAACTCCTCTTCCTTGTATACATGCCTAAATCCAAGTCTTTCTGGCCAGAAAGGAAGCTTATAAAGCACACTCTGTTTGATATCTTATAGGTACTATAGTTTCAGAAGTGGTATTCAGCATGTTCTGAACAGTTCTGGAGAACCAATAGTGGAAATTTTGAGTAGTTTGGAGAACTGGTAAATACACCTCTGACTGGCCCCACCTTCATCTATTCTCTGCCACCAAGCCACGCCATGACACGCTCACCAAGCCACGCCCAAAGTAGTAAAATGTTTCGAATCCCACCACTGTATAGTTCCCATTCATTTTATTGGCTTCCCAAAATGTATACCCAGTCCCAAGGTGATACTCTTCTCACGTCTCCTACTGCTATTCCACCATCTCATCCAGTCCTCATGCAACCTTTGAGTATTTAGGAAACAAATATTGCTTTGAAATTGCTACTACTTTAAAAAAAAACTATTTTGCTTTTATGACCTGCTTTGAATGAGTCTCAAATACCTCATGTTTTATAAATGTCCACGTGCCATCAGGCAAATGTTCTCCTGAACATGATGATAGACCTAACAAAATGATGTTGATATTGCAATAGAATGGCATTTAAGGCTATTTGTTAATAAAATGTAATTATCTTGGAATAATTTCCACATCACTGAGGTAAAGAAATGCTATCCAGGTCCTTGGAAGGTCTGTGGAATATGCTGGCTGAACTTCCAAGCAAAGAAGTAGCTGGTTCTTGAGATAAACTTCTCCCTCAGTCAGGGCTTTGCTACATTTTTCCTCATAATACAGAATTACTTCTGCCCCCAAAGCTCAGCTTTGGGGAAAGAAACTGAAGGTTATAGGCAGCATATTCTGTATTGAGACTTGCAAGAGAAGTCAAAGACTAGAAATAAGTGGAGATCATGCAAAATTGGATCAGATGATAGTTCAGGATAGGTAGACAAGTGAGTTGTCATTGTGTGGAAAAGGCAGCTGAAATTATTCCATGTGTGTTTTGCCATGGAACAGCAAGATAATGTTATCTCAGCAGGAAGCAAGGATTAAGTGCTGCAAACCCAACCATCTGATATAGGCTTACATTTGTCCAATGAGTTACTCAACCTCATTTCCTGGATATAATTTAGGCAAAATTAGGTTACCATAATTTTGATAAATTAGCCAAGATGGACCAGATTCACAGAACAATGGTTGTGTAGTGTAGCACTGGACAATTTTGCTGATTAAAAAAAGCAAGTGGCGATTTTTCTGATAAAAAAAGCAATGTTCTCCGATTGGTGAATGAAACTCTGGTTGCGAGGGCAGATTGCTATTTTCTCATTAGCATTTTCTGCTGCATCTTTAAAGAAAACCCAGTGTAAACTGTTAGATGCATAAATCCCTTGAAATTATTTTAAAAGTATTGACAGATTGCAGTAGGGCTCAGATGTACTCTGAAATGGTTTGAACACTCCAAAATATTTCATAAATGCAAAAGCAGTTTCACAGGGGCCCTCTTTATGTATCTGAAAATTTGTAATGCAAAATAAAGGGAAATTTGCCTCTTCCCAAAGGTAGAATGTCAAATAATGAATTTAAGTTATAGGATTCCAATGGACAGTTAGAAAATAGTATAATAATCACAAACAGAACCTGGGATTGAGGAAGGTTGCAAATTCCTTTTTACTGGAATTCTACAAACAGATGTTGGCTAAATGTTTGTCAGAGAGATGTTTTAAATTGACCTCCAGCACTGAGCAAAGATTGAATTCCTGCCTTCTTATTCTAGGTTTCTATGTAATCCTTGTTAATTAATTAATTAATTGTTTTATTTGAAGGCAGATTTTTTTAAAGTCTCCAATTGTTTTCAATAGTAGTAATAAAGGCTAGTTGTATTGTTCCTCCCATAGATCAATATGCGCTGCTTTTATTCTTCTTTGAGATTAAATTTCTATTGAGGCTTCTCTTGCCCCTTGATTCAGGGAGGATTGATTGTTCTTGAACACATTCCAATAATTTTCTCATAGGGATAACTGACTGAGCTTTCTATTTAATTAAGAGACACTTTGATAAATGTTACACATAAGAACGTTGGAGTCCATACTCTCTAGAGGAATGGCGAGTAAGCATCTCAGATACCATCCCAGAGCTCTTTGCCTTTTAAGAACACCTTTCGGGTTAGCTCTCATAGCTCTGGCCAGCAATTGCAAATGGATGTTTACTTTGGTGGTTTGCTTAATAAAGTTAAGCAAGTATTGGAGGTTTTCACAAGAGGACAGTGACCTGGCCTTGATGCAAGCAAGCAAAGTCTAGGATGGCAAAGGGATCAGGCCTTAGCCTCACACCCATAGCTGTAAGCACATTTTCTTGCTTATCAAGGAACACTTCTTAGACATTCAGCCCAAAGTTCTCAGAGGAAACAAACAAAACAGGAGGCTAGCAGGACTCTAAAGACCTTAATGTTATGTTATAGCACAGGTCAGCAACCTTTACCTCTGGAGCCACATGTGGCTCTTTCATCACTCTGCTGCAGCTCCCTGTCGCTGGTCGGCTCCACAATTGATAGAGCTTTCGGTTAGGACAGGTAGAGGAAAAAGGATGCCACACTAGTAGGAGACTCCATGGTGGGGGAACTGACTTCTGGTCAATAGAGGAAAAAGGACACTGTGCTAGGAGGAGACTATGATCGGGGAACCGGTTGGCTCCAGAATTGAATGGGGTTAGGACCTTTGTGGCTTTTTGAGTGTTTAATTTTGCCAACTTCTGTGCTATAGAGATGACAAGACTACTCTACTTTCACAGCCAATGATAACAAGAGATGTCTTAACAACTGCAGGCTACGTTGGGAATTTCTCTTTCGTTTCAGTGTGGTTTTAATTAAGCCCATCACCTTCAAGCAGTATTCAAAAATGTTATTTCAAATGAAGGATTTTGTAGATTGTCCAATTAACATGCATAGCCTCCAAGGAAGCCCTCTTAGCTGTCCTATTGTGAGCAATCCCCAACCTTCTATGTAATTAAACTTGGTTCCTGTGACTACAGCATTTACAATATGAAAAATTTAAATGTGAATGGTTAGTTTAACAGTATTACTTGTAATGGGGGGGGGGTAAGGAATGAAAAATATGTGTATTAAAAGCTTTGCGTTTAATATTTCTCGCTTTGTGTTTAATGTTTTCTTTAATATTTGGAAATCAAGGGCCCTTCCATGCCAACCTCTGTGTGTCAATCCAAAATCTGCATTATTTCATGGGCTGATTAAAGTGCGTGCATTCAGATCTAATTAATGTCAGAATTAATAAGCTCTGCTATAAAGAAAAACAATAGCAAAGCCTGATTTTCAGCGTTTCATCTGTAGTAAAAGAGGACCCGTCTTCCAGTTCCTGCAGTTTTTCCTTTCGCTCCAAGGAAAGATATGTCATCAATCCCCACTGATTTCTGGCAGCTTTACTAGGCCTTCTTCTCTCTGGCTGATTTGTTGGTTGGTTTACTTTGTTAATTGTTACCAAAGGAAAGAAAAAATAGCAAAAGAACAAGAGAGGATGGGTATGGCTGGTTGCTACTTTGAGTTGATCCCATTGGACTATTGGAAGTATTCCTGGCCAGCTCAAGTGCGGGAAAGGTGAGGATTCTCAAGACATAAAAATTACCCTGATAATTTGGAAAGGAAATGGTTGCATGGAAAGACTCCCAGAGTGGGCACAATGAAAGACATAATAAACAGACAGAAAAGAACAAGAGACAGTTTCTTCTTCTACACAGTTATTAATTGGACTTCTCATGAGAACTTCTCACAATTTCTCACATTAGATGCTGAACGCCTGTCTTAATGTATCTTGACAGTGCTAAACATTTTACCAACTACATTTATTTACTCGATTATGTCCTATGTTCTATATCATGGATGATTCTACATATTAAACCATTATTATTAGGATTTATAGTATGTCTCTTCCTTTTCCAAGTCTCTAAGGAGTTTATAGAAATGCAATAAGAGCGACAAAGAATTTGGTCCATCCATCTTGCTGCTAGTCATTCTCGTCTTCTCTTTCCACCCACTTTCTTGGCATTACAGCTTTTTCCAGAGAATTAGATCTTCACATAATGTGACCAAAGTAGGATAATTTGAGCTTCTGCCTTGAAGGAGAATTCTGGGTTGATTTGTTTGACGATTCATTTGTTTGTTTTTGGGTTCTCCAGGCAATTCTCAAAGAGTTTTCCCCAACACAAACTTTCAAAAGCATCAATATTGTTTCTATCCACTACAGCAGGGGTCCCCAACCTTTTTTTCACCAGGGACCGGTTTCATTTTAAAGAAAATTCTGCGGACCGGCTGAGTGGCTCAGCAGTCATGTGACTGGGTGGGCGGGGCCAACTTGGAAAATGTGAAACTCACTTAACAATGATCTTGGTTAGCAACCAAACTTTTGGCCTCAACTGTGGTCATAAGTTCTTTCTTTCTTTCTTTCTTTCTTTCTTTCTTTCTTTCTTTCTTTCTTTCTTTCTTTCTTTCTTTCTTTCTTTCTTTCTTTCTTTCTTTCTCTCTCTCTTTCTCTTTCTTTGTCTCTGTCTCTCT
Source organism: Rhabdophis nuchalis (assembly GCA_039707465.1). Classification (NCBI taxonomy): domain Eukaryota; kingdom Metazoa; phylum Chordata; class Lepidosauria; order Squamata; family Natricidae; genus Rhabdophis; species Rhabdophis nuchalis. Next base: position 56,928,944 of record CM077643.1, on the reverse strand, counting down.
TTCTTTCTCTTGCTATTTCTTTCTTTCTCTCTTTCTCTCTCTTTCCCTTTCTCTCGCTATTTCTTTCTCTTTCTTTCTCTGTCTCTCTCCTTCATCCGCCCATCTCTGTCACTCTGTGTGTGTGTGCGTGTGTCTGTCGGTCTTGCGTTCACTCAATCACTCATTCTGTGTCTCTGTCTATCTTTCTCTCCCTCCCTCCCTCTCTCTGTCTCTCTATGTGTGTCTGTCGTCGTCGTCGTTGTCCCCCCCCGCCTCCTCAGCTCGCCTGCCGCGCTTGGTCGCTCGTTCGCTCGTTCAGGCTTCGTGGCTGCAGGGCTGGAGAGGAGGAGGAGGGAGGAGGGGGCAGCCCATTGGGCAGAGCGCGCGAGAGAACGCAGGAGGATGGTGGGGGCTCTTCCTCCACCCTCGTCGACGGAGGGACTCCTGTGCGCCGCTGGAGCAACCCTCCCGAGGAGGGTGGAGGAAGAGCCCCCACCATCCTCCTGCGTTCTCCCGCGCGCTCTGCCCAATGGACTGCCCCCTCCTCCCTCCTCCTCCTCTCCAGCCAGTTCCTTCCCCCGCTGGCGGAGCCTCCGCAGCCCCTGGAAAAAAACAAGTGGCCGGCATGCCAGCAGGGAAGGGAATCGGCGCCCAGGAGCTCTGCCCAATGGACTGCCCCCTCCTCCCTCCTCCTCCTCTCCAGCCAGTTCCTTCCCCCACTGGCGGAGCCTCCGCAGCCCCTGGAAAAAAACGAATGGCCGGCATGCCAGCAGGGAAGGGAATCGGCGCCCAGGAGTCCCTCCCCCGATGAGGGAGGAGGAAGAGCCACACTCCAACGGCGCAAACAGCCGCACCTGCGTTCTCCCGCGCGCTCTGCTAAGGGGGCTGCCCCCTCCTCCCTCCTCCTCCTCTCCAGCCCTGCGGCCCGGCTCCCACCCAGCCACGGACCGGCACCGGTCCGCGGCCCGGGGGTTGGGGACCCCTGCACTACAGCATGTAGCACATTGAAAAATGGGATCAAAATTAAATGTACAGAAGACCAAACAATGACAACAGAGAGAACATCTAGCCTTCAAATTTGCAATAAAGATTTTGAAATGGTAGATACCTTTAGCCTTTTAGGATGAACCATCAATGGTGAAGAACAAGCACCCAAGAAATATACCACGGATAGCATTTTGTAGAGTGTTTAACTAATTATTAAATTTGTATACTGTTTAATTCTCTGAAAAGCCTTGGAAAAAATATTCTGATACCATGATATGCCTATATCTACAAAGACCAGAATAGTGCAAGCAATGGTGTTCTTTGTAATACTCCATGGAAATGAAAAGTTGGACTTTGAAGAAACAGGATAGGAAGAGCATGAGTACCTTTGAACTTTGTTGTTGGGGAAGATTCTAGAGAATACCATGGACAGCAAAGAAAGCAAACAAGTGGATCATGGAACAAATCAATTCATTTAGAATAGAAAAGAAAAGAATAGAATAGAATAGAATAGAATTATTTATTGGCCTAATGTGATTGGACACACAAGGAATTTGTCTTTGGTGCATATACTCTCAGTTTACATAAGGAGAATGAAATATGTTCATCAAGAATCATAAGATACAACACATAGTGATAGTCAAGATTATTAATAAGCTATCAAATTGTACTAGGAAGCAAATAAAAACTATACTAGGAAGAGAAGAATAATAGTAACAATATAGTCTTAATAAATAATTTGACAGTGTTGTGGGAATTAGTTATTTAGCAGAGTGATGGCATTTGGTAAAAAAATTGTCCTTATGTCTAGTTGTTCTGGTGTGCAATGCCCTATAGCAGTGGTAGGCAACCTGGTCCCTACCGCCCACTAGTGGGCGTTCCAGCATTCATGGTGGGCAGTAGGGGTTTTGTCCGATACTGAAGCACTTTCCTTTTTTTAATTTAATTGAATTCCCTACTTTATAAATCACCAATACTGTGGAACCGGTGGGAGGTTAGAAAATTTTACTACTAACAGAGATACAAAAGTGGGCGGTAGGTATAAAAAGGTTGACTACCCCCGCCCTATAGCATCGTTTTGAGGGTAGAAGTTGAAACAATTTATATCCAGGATGTGAGGGGTCTGTAGATATTTTCACAGCCCTCTTTTTGACTCGTGCAGTGTACAGGTCCTCAATGGAAGGCAGATGGGTAGCAATCTGTAGGTAGCAAATGGAAGGCAGATTGTTTTTTTTCTGCAGTTCTAATTATCCGTTGAAGTCTTTGTTTGTCTTGTTTGGTTGCAGAGTTATGGAGGTGCAGATGACAGGCTCAATAATTCCTCTGTAGAACTGAATCAGCAGCACAAAGGACCAGGCTCTAATAGTTATACTCCAGTCCAGAGACATTATGCAAAGACCTAGTTCTCTGAAGAAGGTTCTAATGCTAGGAAAAATGGAGGGAAAAAGCAGCAGCAAAGTGTATGGACTCAGTTACCGTGGCAATGAGTGCACGACTGGGAGACTTGAAAGAACAGGTTAGGGACAGATAGAGTCCAAATCCTGCTTTTTTTTTAGCATGGTTTTAGCTGCCAACCCTTCAACCATTGTTTTAATGACAAGGGTTGCAATGCTCAAGTTGGGAATATAGAGTTTTTAATGAGAAAATTGCCCAACAAAACATTTCACATATATTTTATATCAAAGCGCTTGGCTGTGGAATTCCTAATTATAACTAAGCTTCCTGTGAGAAGAACTTGTTGTGGCATGAATGGAAACAAGGATTATTTACTATGAGTTGTTTTGTACATCATTTGCAAACGTGTCTAAACAAGTTGAGACCTTTTGTGTAAGCATAAAGAGAGACTAGAAAATATGACTGATCAGCCTATGACTGATGATGCATTTTATTTTCTTCTTATTTTGAAATGGGTAATTTATAACTTGCAATGCCTCTCACTGTCCTCTCAAAATGTATTCATTTTTTCCACATATTCCTATTTTTAGCACTTATACAGCAACTTCTATTCTATTACATCAATATCTCAGTTATCTGACTTATTCAGTAAAGTGGCTTTTTGATTTTGTGACACACCAAACTATAAACTAAGCACTTGGGCTAGATTAAAAAATGGTTAGGTAAATTGTGACAAAGTGTGTGATGTTAACACAACCAGAGTCTCCTCCTACTTTTTAACCACCTGTTAACTTGCTTATCCTCACTTTCTATATTTATAGTGACACTATTCAAGCTAGTATATTTGTCAAAGAATTAAAGGCTGAGTATAATAACCAAGTTGTATTTTTGGGATGTGTACAGCATTGTAAATGAAACAGTTACTGAAACCCTCTGGATTTGTCGCTTTCTTTTTTGAGGACCTCACCAGCTGTGGGGAAACATCTGCTTCTTGGGACAGTGATGCAAAGTGGGGCTTCTCTTGTTTTACTACATTTATCAAAAGAAGAGGATGCATCTGTCCAAGCTTGCTGTCCTCATATTACTTTGGAACAGCTGAGCCCAGGTCTTCCTACCAGGAGCATGGAAAAAAGAAGGGTACTAAGGGAAATGCCCAAATATCTGAGGAAAAAGTGGCATGCTTGCACCAACCTGAATGGGTAATGGGCTCGTCTTGAACCCAACCATTTGACTGACCCTGAGGTAATATTTGATTAAGTCAGATTTCCCTGAGATTTGAACTGCTTTGGGTTTCTCCCAGATAATAGTTGAATATGTCCTTGACTGTTTAGTATTAAAATAACACCTTGCTCTTGTTTCACTTCATTCATGGTCCGGAGATGAGGTGAAGACAATACCATGGTGACAAAAAGAGAGTTTCTGGGGCACAATGCCAGGCCATCTTGAGAATATGTTATAGCTCTGGTCAAGAGAGAAGACTGGCCAGATCTCAAGGGAAGGAACTTCTGGAATTGCTAAACAGTTATGTATTGCATTAAATTGAGTAACTTTAAAGAATATTGTTGAACTTGAAACTTTGGAATTCTTTTTGGAAACAGGTCAGTGTGGAAATAATATTTGCATCAGCTTCTATCTTTCTGGCATTCATATTTTAGCATTCAGGATTCTATTACTGATCTTACCTATTACCTCCTGATTACTCTTCAATTGAACTTTTGACAAGGGATGCAAACATCTGAATTACCACTCGATGGCAGCCCTGAGTGCAAGTTTTCTATGTTTCTTTACTACCTTCGAGTGGTTAGCAAGATTTTTGCAGCCTAGATATGGTTGCTTTAATTTGTGATCTTCTCAACTAAATGTTTACTGCTCTTTGTAAACCCTTCTAAAATGTTTACTGAAACACATTTATGTACACCAATCTGACATTCTGCTTTTTGAGTGAACTATATTGGCTTGGCACATCATTGTTGTTCCAACATACCATATATCCTGCCTTTCTACCTAGAGAAGGCTTAGTAAGCCATAAACCAAAATTTCTCCATCACACCTGTTGAATTCATGGTGGATGCTAAACTAAAGCCATGATTTCTGGCTGAGGTCTGCAAAACACAGCAGGCTAATGTGCAGCTAGCTAGAATGGCTCAGTGACAGGAGTTAAATGCTACCGGTTCAGACCGATTTGCCCAAACCGGTAGCAAAGATCCCAGCTGTTCTCCTGAACCAGTAGTAAAAAAAATGCTACCAGTTCAGTGAACCAGTTTTTCTGATGATCAGCTGCGCTACATTTTCTGCTTTCTAGCTAATATAAATTGTGTGGCTCAGTGGATTTCCCCCCCCCCCCGCCGTTCCTTACTCGCTTGCCAAGTGCGTTCGGTAGCAGGCTCTGCTCACCCACCCGGATGTCATTTTGAGCTCTGCTCATGTGCGGAAGGTCACATTGCTACTCAACTGGTAGCAAAGGTAAGTGGATTTCATCCTGCTCAGTGACTATAGTCATCTGGCATCTTGCCACAAGCTAGCTAGCTACACTTTTTAATACAATACAATACAATAGCAGAGTTGGAAGGGACCTTGGAGGTCTTCTAGTCCAACTCCCTGCCTAGGCAGGAAACCCTATGCCATTTCAGACAAATGGCTATCCAACATCTTCTTAAAGACTTGCAGTGTTGGGGCATTCACAACTTCTGGAGACAAGCTGTTCCACTGATCAATTGTTCTAACTGTCAGGAAATTTCTCCTCAGTTCTAAGTTGCTTCTCTCCTTGATTAGTTTCCACCCATTACTTCTTGTTCTGCCCTCAGGTGCTTTTTTCTCTGGTATGAATCAACAACTTGTTAATTCCCCTAAATGTTAAACATGCTAGTATATTAGTACACGAGGACACAAAAAGGTGAATCAAATCTATTTAGTAAGTCGTGATTAAAACAATCTGCAATGGGTTAGCCATGGTGTGTTAGGCTGTTGCTGCAAATACCTGATTACCATCATGGAGGACCCAGTGATTTCAACTAGACAAGTAATACAATAATACAATAGCAGAGTTGGAAGGGACCTTGTAGGTCTTCTAGTCCAACCCCCTGCATGGGCAGGAACCTTATACCATTTCAGACAAATGGCTGTCTAACATCTTTTTAAAGACTTCCAGGGTTGGGGCATTCACAACTGCTGGAGGCAAGCTGTTCCAGAGGTTAATTGTTCTTACTGTTAGGAAATTTCTCCTTAGTTCTAAGTTGCTTCTCTCCTTGGTTAGTTTCCACCCATTGCTCCTTGTCCTGCCCCCAGGTGCCTTGGAGAAAAGTTTGACTCCCTCTTCTTTGTGGCACCCTCTGAGATATCGGAACACTGCTATCATGTCTCCCCTGGTCCTTCTCTTCATCAAACTAGACATACCCAGCTCCTGCAGCCGTTCTTCATATGTCTTAGTCTCCAGTCCTCTAATCATCTTGGTTGCTCTTCTCTGCACTCTTTCCAGAGTCTCCACGTCTTTTCTACATCGTGGCGACCAAAACTGTATGCAGTATTCCAAGTGTGGCCTTACCAAGGCACCATACAGTGGCATTAACACTTCACGCGATCTAGATTCTATCCCTCTGTTGATGCAGCCTAGAACTGTGTTGGCTTTTTTGGCAGCTGCTGCACACTGCTGGCTCATATTTAGATGGTTGTCCACTAGGATTCCGAGATCCCTCTCACAGTTGCTACTATCGAGCAAGGTACCACCTATACTGTACTTGTGCATTTGGTTTTTCTTGCCTATATGTAGGACCTTACTTTTTTCACAATTGAATTTCATTTTGTTAGACAGTGCCCAATGTTCAAGTTTGTCTAGATCCTTCTGTATCTTAAGCCTATCTTCTGGAGTGTTGGCTATTCCTGCCAGCTTGGTGTCGTCTGCGAATTTGATGAGTTCCCCATTTATCCCCTCATCCAAATCGTTGATGAAGATGTTAAAGAGTACTGGGCCTAAAACAGAGCCTTGGGGGACTCCACTGCATACTTCCTTCCATGTAGATGCAGTTCCATTGAGGACTACACGTTGAGTGCGGTTGGTCAGCCAGTTGCGAATCCATTTGGTGGTGCTGCTGTCTAACCCACAATTTTCTACTTTATCTAATAGTAGGTTATGGTCTACTTTATCAAATGCCTTACTGAAGTCCAGGTAAATTATATCAACAGCATTCCTCTGGTCCACTGATTTTGTTACTTTGTCAAAGAATGCAATTAGATTCGTCTGGCATGATCTGTTTTTGACAAACCCATGTTGGCTTTTGGCTATTACTTTGTTTGCTTCTAGGTGTTCACTTATTTGTTGTTTAATTATCTTTTCCAGAATCTTTCCTGGTATTGAGGTCAGGCTGATGGGTCTATAGTTTCCTGGATCTGTTTTTTTTCCTTTTTTGAAGATGGGAACCACATCTGCTCTTTTCCAGTCTTCTGGCAGTTCCCCGGTGCTCCAGGATCTCTGAAAGATATAGTTCAGTGGTTCTGAGATCTCGTCTGCCAGTTCCTTCAGAACCCTGGGGTGTAATCCATCCGGTCCTGGTGATTTGAACTCGTCCAGGGCAGACAGGTGCTCACTTACCATTTTCTTCCCTATTTCAACTTGTGTTCCTAATCTGATATTTGTGGTGCTGTTTTTGATTGATTGGACTGTTTTATCCCTAGAGTTCAAAGTGTTCTTAAAAGTGTAACACTGTGTGACTAAGTGATCAAAGGGTTTTTAAAGTTGGAGTACCATGTGACTTGATTTCAGGTAGGGAAGATTCAGAACTGCAAATTAAACAGGCATGATTCATCAAGTATACACTTGCATTTCATACCAGAGCTTATTTAGAATCTGACAGTGATTTATTAAAGAATTGTAGGAGGAGAGTAGTATTAGTTCTCGGGAAAAAAGCAAAAGGAATCCAATAGTACTTTTCCAGACTTACAAATTTGATTTAAAAGCATTAACTTTTGTGAAAGCTCAGTAGGAAATATGCTAGTTGACTTCTGATTTATGATATACCCAGTAATTGCGCAAAATTATTTTTCCTTGCTTCTTTGAAACACTGAGAAATAACTGCATCCATAGCAAAATGTTACCCTCTACAGACAACTAATAGTTACTGCAACAGGTATTACCAGCTCTAGAACTCTTCTTTGTTGCCAAATATTGAATTCCTCTCTAACCCAGCCACATCCACTTACAATCCACACATTTTCTGCCTCCCCAGAAAAATTCTGAATTGTTTGCTGCCTGATAAAGAGTTAAATGAAACTTGAAACCTTCTTAACCAATGCCTGTTGCCTTTATCTTTTCTATATTTTCTTTCTAGCTGCTTCCTCATAGTCTTACAGGAAACAAAATGTATAACCTATATCACATACTGATTTTTGTAAACCTCATAGAGTAATTTAGTTAATGAGTTGTGTGTAACAGGGCAAGATGGCAGGCAGGTTGGCTGTCAAATCAGGAGCTTTCAGACTTGGCAACTTGAAGATATGTGGACTTCAACTTCCAGACTTCTAGTTGAAGTCTTCGTAGCTTCAAGTTGTCAAGTTTGAAAAAAACAACCCTGGCCTACACTTTTGGGTTTACTGTGTCATACAAAACCAGCTATTTTTCCCCTATGAATTTTATAGTTTGCTGATTTAGACCTGCCACGAGGACCATATTCAATCACCATGTTATATAATGGAAAGTATGCTCTGCTTTATTGGCAATCTATGTCTAGTTTAATGAAAAGAAGGACCAGGGGAGACATGATAGCAGTGTTCCAATATCTCAGGGGTTGCCACAAAGAAGAGGATGTCAAACTATTCTCCAAAGCACCTGAGGGCAGAACAAGAAGCAATGGGTGGAAACTAATCAAGGAGAGAAGCAACTTAGAACTGAGGAGAAATGTCCTGACAGTTAGGAAAATTAATCAGTGGAACTTGCCTCCAGAAGTTGTGAATTCCCCAACACTGCAAGTCTTCAAAAAGATGTTGGATAGCCATTTGTCTGAAATGGTATAGGGCTTCCTGCCTAGGCAGGGAGTTGGACTAGATGACCTCCAAGGTCCCTTCCAACTCTCCTAATGTATTATTGTATTATTTCCAAAATCTTGCCACAAAGACTGAAGGGATTTGTCCATGCAATTGTCAGGAGTCAAGACTGATGTGGAGAAACCTAAATAAATAATTACATAAACATATTTTAGTAACGATATTCTGGCATTAATATCTGATTTATTCAGTAGCATGAGAATAATTCATGATTATATATGGTAATCTGTTCCAACACGCTTTAATGGGCTGAATGCCTTAATCCGCAGGCTCTGGAACTAACAGTTGTAGAAGAGCAGGAAACAGGTTCTTGGCTGAGGATTTCCCAGATTAATTAGGTTACTCTTAATCCAGGTCCAAGAGTCCAAGACGGCCATAGCTAAACTATGAGTATGATTGACCCACTTATCTTTGGGCCATTTTGTGAAAGCACCTGCAACAAACCTCAAGAATGCTAACTGAGGAATTCTGGGAGTTGAAGTCCAACTACCATGGTTGTGAAACACTGCAATAGGTGATAGCAAGGAGCGAGAGTTTTCTGTATCTCTTTGCTGCTCTCTAGTAGTGGTCTGGAGTTTGCAGCCTCAGGGTCCTTCAGCTTATAGATAGGCCTTTCCTCTATTGTTAGGGCTACCAGATATGGATGGCAAACTAGGTAGCAATAAAGAACGAGAGATGTCTCTATTACTTTGCTGCCTTCTAATAGCTTACTAGTATCTTGCAGCCCAGATACACGGTAGAAGCTCTAACTAAAATATAAGTCAGTTTCATCCCACTTTGTTGCAATTTTTAAATATTTTGTACTGTCTGTTTTATCCCTCAACTGCTGGCACCAAGTTATGATTAGAAAAATCAACTTATTTCATAACAATCAGGATCACTGAATCACAAGTAGAACTTCACTTCATTTGTCTGACACCATTTAAGTCCAGTTAAATGATCCCAGTAGACAGCAGGTTCACCAAAGGCTTATCTTTTGGAAGCAATAATTTAGTTAGCAAGGGAGAATTGCTCCACCCACAGAAAAAATATGATGCAATCGGAATATTTTGCAACGATTTGCTGAGCAATTTAGCGTTTTTACATCCTGGTTCTCTGAGAAACACATTCTGAATTTGCAAGATTTTAAGAACAAAATTACGTACTTTTCTCTATATTAAGGGAGGCTGCTGGATGTGCAAACATAATGTTTGGCTCCAACGAAACACATGGTGTGCATGAAAAGCATGAGTCCAGTGGAATATGTTTCCTGTCAGCAAGTCCCATGATACCAAATGCCACCTCTTTAATTTCTGCTTGACACACAAGTCCTAACTGTAAGTTGATAGGGCCAACAGGATACAGGTCAGGTAGCCTTTGACTTGAGTCTATAATTGAATCTGGCAATTACACTGAGTCATATTGGTTGTAAAGTGGATCACTTGCTTTTAATGACCTTTTTTGAGATGGTCATAAAACAATTGTCATAGTCGTTAAGTGAACCCATTGTTCGCTATGGGCCACAGGGTTTTTTTTTTGCCAGAAATTGAAAGAAAACACCAGTTTCCAACAAAATTATTATACATTGCAATGACATGACCACGAGGCACTGTAAATAGACGTAAATGTGGGTCGGTTGCCAAGTGCCCAATATGTGGTCATGTGACTGTGGGGGAGGGGCAATGTCAGAACTCTGAAGTTGGATTGTAAGTACCTTTGGAGCAGTGGTGGGTTTCAAATTTTTTAGAACCTACTCTGTAGGTGTGGCCTATTTTGTGGGCGTGGCTTGGCAGTCATGTGACAGGGTGGAAGTGGCTACCTTTTAAAATGTGGTGAAACTCATTTAACAACGCTCTTGCTTAGCAACCAAAATTTTGGACTCAATTGTGATGATAAATTTTCTTTCTTTCTTTCTTTCTTTCTTTCTTTCTTTCTTTCTTTCTTTCTTTCTTTCTTTCTTTCTTTCTTTCTTTCTTTCTTTCTTTCTTTCTTTCTTTTCTCTCTCTCTCTCTCTCTGTCTCTCTCTCTCTCTCTCTCTCTCTCTCTCTCTCTCTCTCTTTCTTTCTTTCCTTTCTTCCTTCCTTTCCTTCCCGTTGGGTCACTGGCAGCGGCGGGCCAGATTTACTTCCAGGTACGCCAGTGGAACCCCCTCTCACCGGCTCTCTAAATTTCACCAACCGGCTCTCGCGAGTAGGTGCGAGCCTGCAGAAACCCACCACTGCTTTGGAGGATGGCATCATAACTTCAAGAAGTTGCTAAGAACTGGTTGTAAGTTGAGCACTTCCTTTACTGTATTTGCATAGGTCAAGGGTCGGCAACCTTAAACACTCCAAGAGCCACAAAGGTCCTAACAGGAAGCCCCCTGTTCAATTCTGGAGCCGACCGGAAGTCTGGTTCCCCCACCATAGAGTCTCCTCCTAGCGCGACATCCTTTTTCCTTTTACTGACCAGTGACAGGGAGCTGCAGCAGAGGGATGAAAGAGCCACATGTGGCTTCAGAGTCACGAGTTGCTGACCCCTGCCATAGATCTAAACTAAAAAGCAATCAGTATGGATTCCTTAACAAATCTATGACCGCTGCCTACTGAACAGATTGGGGAGCTGTACCCAGATGCAGTGAAACGAACTTTTCTTACACACTTTAGTTCCTGGAAGATGTCTAGATCCTTGTGCTCAGCTGAAGGAGGGAAGGGAAAAGCAGATAAACAGAAAAGTGAAATCTGAGGGTAGAAAAGAGCCCAACAATGATCTCCTTTCCTGTATCTGTAGTTGTTGACGTTGGAAATACTACCAGTATTTCCAATCAGGGGCTATGCTGATATCAACACTCAGAGGCAGAGGGAATGAATGAAGTCAGTTTGATAGGATATATCTATGGAGATTATCAGTCACAGTTGTCCCAAAGGTGCTTTTTCAAGAGGCAACTGGACTTTCTGGTTTTTCTCTGAAGATATTTCGCTTCTCATCTAAGAAGCTTCTTCTGCTCTGACTGGATGGTGGGGAATTGAAGGATTTATACTCCTTGCAGACAGCTGGTCATTTGCATTCTTTTAGTGAATCGTTTGATAGGATATACCTTTGGTCTTTCATTAAAATGCAAACCCACAAAGACAAGTCTATGCACACATCACACAGAGCCTTTGAGCAACAGTGCCTGGTTATCAGCAACACTCCTTGCTGGCTCCTAAGCATCCTGAACAAGGTCTGAAGTTCTTTAAGGTAACCCAGGCTCTCCTTTTGAATGTGTCTATTAAATTTCTGCAAATATCACCAATTTTGAAGTGCAAGTTTATTCTGTTTTGTTTCGGCTTAGGATGTAAACTCTGGGGTAAAAAGAAACCCCACATTTCTTGTGTGTTTGTTGCAACACATCTAATTGCTCCTAATATTGTATTTCTTCCAGGATAATATTATTTTGTGCATTGTTTCATACCATTGACTTTATGATGCGTTGGAATAAATGTCCTTCTGGGTTCAGTTCCAAGTGGGGAAAAAGACACTGGAAACATGGAGGCTGCTTGGAAAGATGGTTTAATGGTGGACAAGATCACATGGCTTGAGATCCTGAACAGAAAAGGGGGATCACATGCTTCCAGATGTTGGATGAAGAAAAGAGAGAGAAGAAGATGAAGTTCCTGGTTTTATCAGACTCTCATGGGGTCATGCAGGGGCAACTCTCTAGACTGTGTTTTGAGTCCAAGTTTGGTTGAGTTCCTAGAGGCGATGTGGTGAGTTTCTTTAGAAAGCTAATCCTATCTTTGTTATGTAAAGTAAGCTAGCTCAGGGCCCCTAATGGCCCATTGAAAAGTTGGGGGCTATTAAGAGTGAGTATGTTTCCTGCCTAAAACATGTTTTTCCATTTCTGATAACAGGTAAATATAATATTCTGCCTTTTCAATATTTCCCAGGATATTTCATTTTTCTAGGAGAGGGGTGGGTGCTAACTTCCTCCAGATGATAATCAGTAGAATGCAAACCAACTGTATACCTTGTAATTTTAACCCAGGAGCATCAGCATCATTTTGTCTCTAAAGTTGCCAGCATTCCCCCCCAAACATGCTCCAGTACATCTAACTGTTCTGAGATGGCAAAAAATGGGATAGGGGCTGGCTTCTGATCTTACCCTTTTGCTCCTTGGATACGTTGCTCTTGCGGAGAGTTTGCTTCAGAGCAAAGCGTTGGTAGCTTCATTATGACGGGGGTTTCCATATCACACTATGCCATCACGTGATTGGCCACAGTTGATTTAATACATCATCATGGGTGGCTTCACACAATTCAACTAAGCACATCATGTGTCTTAATTGTAGAGTGGAAATAATAGTCTTACAGCTTTCGGTGCATTTTTATGCAGGGTTTATTTTATTTATTTGGCATCTTGATTGGGGGGGGGGGAGGGTTGAGGTTTGTTTCCTAGGAAAAGAACTGAGACAAGATTGAGGGATTCTGAGAACTGTAGTTCTGTAGAATTTGGAGGGACTCATAACAGAGGTGGTGTTCAGCAGGTTCTGACCAGTTCTGGAGAACCGGTAGCGGGAATTTTGAGTAGTTTGGAGAACCGGTAAATACCATCTCTGATAGGCCCAGCCTCCATCTATTCTCTGTCTCCCATGCCCCAGCTGATCAGGAGGGAATGGAGATTTGACAGTATCCTTCCCCTGGAGTGGGGAGGGAGTGGGGATTTGACAGTATCCTTCACATGCCACACCCACAAAGCCATACCATGCCCACAAAGCCATGCCCACAGAACCGGTAGTAAAATATTTTGAATCCCACCACTGACTCATATTCTCTTTTACTTACTGGCATTTGAGAGACTTGGTTGTTTTAGATACAGATGACTTTGGGAACCGTGCTTCTTTGCTCTCACTTGCTCCATCTATTGGGACCTCAAATATTTCTCCCACGAGGGAGAGGAGGAGTATTTCATTTCCTTTCTCAACAGCATTGATTTCTGGTCCATTGTGGGAAAGGAATGCAAAAATAGGAGGAGGAGGAAAGAATATTTTTTTAAATATGGGATTTTTAATTCGGTTTTAGCACAGGATTTTATTAGAATAAGTTTTTAAAAATTTTATTATGTTTTGTATGTATTTTAACATTCCTGTGCGCCGCCCTGGGTCCGCTTGGAGAAGGGCGGGGTATAAATATAATAAATATAAATATATAAATATAAATATAAATAATATTAAGTACGTTCATTGCCTTGAGTTAATAAAGGTGGGGAATAAATAAAATTTTCTGTGCAGGATGGGGGTTGGATTAGAATACCTACGAAATCCTTCCCAGCCTTGTGATTCCACAATCTTGTTAAAAAGAATTTTCTTAAGTCCTGTAAGCTGCCATTTCTCCAGATCTGCAGGAAGTACGATTTCAATTGTGTTGAATTGTATTTCACAGGAGATGAGTCAGGAAAGTTAATGGAAGAGTTTACTATGGTTCACAAGGGTAAAAGTCACCTCTTCTCTCAACTGCCTGGCACCTCTTGCCACCTATGAGCTGTGGCATATTCATGCTAATGCTGAAAAGTTTAATTAACTTCACCCCACCTATCAATGCTACACAAACACACATTTATTCACTCTTCATTTACTCTTGTACACTTCAGGCAATGTATTTATGTGTGTCATATTTATGTATATAAGTGTTTATTAATTAAAGCAAAGGTGATTCTGGGCAGCACACAATAGATAAAATATAATAACAGTGAAAGCAAATATAAAAAAACACAGTAATAAGTATCCTAAGAATAAAGAAGGGTTGGTGTGGTCTAGTTGTTAATGCACTAGATTAGAAAGCAAGAGAGCATGAATTCAAGTCCTTTCTTAGCCATGAAATCCATCTGGGTGACTTTGGGCCAGGCACTGTCAGCCCAACCCACTTCACAGGGTTATTGTTATGGGGAAAACAGGAGGAGGAAGGTGTGTTGGATATGTTCGCCATCTTGAGTTATTTGCAAAACTAATAAAGGTGGGCTATTGAGCTGAGGTGGCACAGTGGTTAGAGTGTAGTACTGCAGGCTACTTCAGCTGACTAGAAGCTACAGTTCAGCAGTTCAAATCTCACCGGCTCAAGGTTGACTCAGCCTTCAATTCTTCCGAGGCAAGTAAAATGAGGACCCAGATTGTTGGGGGCAAGATGCTGACTCTGTAAACCACTTAGGGAGGGCTGTAAAAGCACTACGACGTGGTATATAAGTCTAAGTGCTATTGCTATATAAACAAAGAAGCAAACAACCCAAAATACAATAAAAATAAAGGGAAAATAAAACATGGCCTATCATCCTGCTGAGTCAGTGGCAACCCCAGGCCTGGTCACACAATTAGATCTTGAATTTCTTTAGGAATAGCAAAAGGGATGGGGGACAATCTAATTTTGTAGAGAAGGATGTTCTGTAGGTGGGCACCACAGCTTAAGACTATCTGCTGGTTTCATTAAGCAGATAGAATGGGTACATCCCAGATTCCCTGCCTGAAATCTTGCCATCTAGTGATATCTTGGAAGTGGGCCTGTTCCGTGACTGCCCTTAAATCCTCTTGCTGGAGATTCAAGAGATACCCATCCTTCTAGCTATTTAGAGGGCCATTAAGACCTATTTTTTTTTACTGAGGCATTGGGATTGCATTATATAGTAGATAGTATGGAAGGAGGGCAACTGAGCTTGCTGTGGGGCATCCCAAGGGGACATTTAAGGTGCAGGAGTTTTGTTTTACTGTTTATATTGTTTTATGATTGTTTTATTTATAGGTTTTATTGTTGCTGTGAGCCTCCCACAGTTGCTTAACGTGGGTGGCCATATAAATATTTTAAGTAAACAAATAGCAAAGCTTGCCTGTGAGACATGCATCGCAGGAACATCCCATCCAAGGATATTCCAGCTAGGCTAAAGAGGAACAAAGAAATTGCAAACAAGCCCTCCATGGGAAAACAAATTCCAGCAAACCCAGGATAACATTGGAATGCTGTTTCATTAGCACCAATACTAGTGGCTAGCAGAAAACATGCAACTGAATTTGGAAGTCTGAGAAACGAAGAAAACCTAGCAAATTGAAGTGTTAAAATCTAAGCCAGTTTTTATACATTACTTGTTTTTGTAACTGGAAAAGTTAGGGATTAAATCTGGCTCTTGCAAAGAAAGTGCTTTAACATTAAGCTTAATGTTTGAAATGAATGGAATAGCTATTACCATCTAACGCTTGTTTATTTTAGTGAGGCTTGCATAAGTAATAATCTGCTCCTTAAAGCATTCGTACTGTATCTTTCCCTGAAATCACACCTCCACAACCCTAATATTTAGGTACAATTCCCAGGCAGAGGGAATTCTTTGGAGTAAGTAGATACAGGCTGGAGGCAGGGAAATGTCTTAGTTACCCACATCTATGGAAATTAGGTTTTCGTCTCTTTTTAAGATGTGAGTTAGCACTTCTGTGTGCAATCATTGTCCCATCAATGTCTCAAAGACAATTAAGTTAATAGCTGGTAGTGCATGAGAAAGACTCCAGGGAAAACTACTGACTGAGTGCAGAACTGAGCCAAGAATATTACCTGATTGCTTACCTGTTTATTACCCACTTATGGTGCTTCTTAGCAAGGAAAGGAGAAGTTGGAACAGGATGTTCTATCAAGCAGTCAACAGCCAGGGAATCGGTTTCTCATATGTTGCCCTAGAGCAAGGAGTAGCTATTGCAGGTGCAATCAACTTCTTACTCCCTTCCCACCTCCATACTCCCTCTCCTCCACTAATATGCTAGCTGTACTTCCAACAAGAAAGGGTGAAGTAGAAGCTGCATCCCTTTTCAAATTCACACAATGAAGTTAAATTAAGCCATCCTTTATTGTGTGCTCTTAACCCACACTTGGTTTCCCTGAAATGAGGTCAAGGAAGTTATGTGTAACTGTTGATTTACAAATGTAAGAAGAAGGAACAACTTACCTTGACATGTGCCCTTGTAAGTGTTGGTGGAAGGGATGACAACATCAACATCATAAAATGCCACTAGAGTGGAGGGCACGGCTTTAAAAGAGTTGCATAGCTCTTTATTTCTCCATCCATTTGGTTTATTTTTAAGCCAAAGTACTTTAAGGCGTAAAACCAAAGGCAGGCACAAATAAAATGAAAATAGCTAGATGGAAAGGGACCAGAGCCATGATGGTGAACCTATGGCATGCGGTTTGGGGTAACCCGCTCCCTCCTTCAACAGAGGCCGCGGGAAGCCCCTCTACAGGGCAGAGCAGAGGAATTTGTGGAGTATCTGCAGGACAAAATCGCTTAGATTCGGAGTGAGTTGGTCTCCACTGGAAGTGGTCTGGAGGGGACGTTGGAGGCGGGTCTTGAGGCACCATTCTGGGAGGAGTTTGACTCTGTTACTGCCGATGATATGGACAGGTTGCGTAGGCGACTGAGAGCTATCACATGTTTATTGGACCCGTGTCCCTCCTGGCTTGTACTGGCATCCTGGGAGGTTTCACGAGGCTGGCTCCAGGAAATAGTGAATGCTTCTTTGAGTGAGGGGTTCTTGCCCACAGTCTTGAAAGAGGCGGTGGTGAGGCCCCTCCTCAAGAAGCCTTCCCTGGACCCAGCATTGTTAGTAAATTACCGTCCGGTCTCCAACCTTCACTTTTTGGCGAAGGTTGTAGAGAGTGTGGTGGCACAACAGTTTCCACGTCACTTGGAGGAAATTGATTATCTGGACCCGCGCCAGTCCGGCTTCCAGCCCGGTCACAGCATGGAGACGGCATTGGTTGCGTTGGTGGATGATCTCTGGAGGGCCAGAGATGGGGGTTGCTCCTGCTGCTTACCTTCCAAGTCAGCAATGGAAAGTAGAACAGCGAGAGGTGGTGGGTGGGAGTCAGCTGTGCTACGTGATTGAGATGAGCTAGAAAGCAGGAAATAAAGGACAGGATAGGGCGGTAGACAGGACCAACTGATCGTCAGAGCTACCTTTTCGCCCAAACCAATCCGAACTGGCTGAATACCACCTCTGATGCCATTCACTTTCTGTATTTTTCAGGAGAGTGAGAGGTTTGTGGAGCTGAGAGGCTTGCTAAAGAAGACTGTCCCCAGGTAGTTATGCTGCTGCTGGTTCCTAGAACAGCTGGAGACTCTTCACTTCCTCTGATAACAACAGACAATTACATAGAACTACATGGTTCTTTTTTGGATGGTGCTGACAGCATTGGCATGTGTAATTTCCCCAACTCATATTACCTTTATTTATAGAATTGTGATGGATTTAACCAATCTTCTGTTTACCAGTCTTAGTAACTGGGGGCTATTGTGAGCTCAAGTCTCCAACTTTCACATTAGGTTGTGGTCTCCAAAAAGGATAAATAACTTTTTTGTGGTGAGAGACCTATTTGATGTATCAAGAATAACCCTCATCCTGCCCACCAAGGGGGCTGGTCAGTCAATGGAGAAGCCTCCCCAGAGCCCTCATGTTTTGTGGATGTTCACAACATGCTCTTGAAGTTTCATTAACGGGACATCTGTTGGGGGTGTAAAAAAAATCAAGACAAGTAAGCTGCAACTTTACAAGCAAAGCTCTGCTACTTTTTAACGTGTAATTTATTTTATTTATTTTATTAAATTTATACCCCGCCCTTCTCCTTGTTAGGACCCAGGGCGGCGCACAGGCATTATATAAAACCATAAATACAATATATATCAATTAAAAATATATTAAATTAATTCACCCGTGCTAAAACCCATTATTAAAACCGTAACCAAATTATAATTTATATTTAAAAGTCAGACGCAGGGGGCTATCCTAGGCCGGCTTGTTGGAATAAGTACGTCTTAAGACGTTGGCGGAAGAGGCGGAGGTCCGAGGTAGTGCGAAGTTCGGGGGGTAGGTCGTTCCAGAGGGCCGGGCCCGCCACAGAGAAGGCTCTTCCCCTGGGTGTCGCCAGCCAGCATTGCCCAGCCGACGGCACCCGGAGTAGGCCCGCTCTGTGGGAGCGGACCGGACGAAGGGATATATGGGTAAGACATGTGAAAAAGTGTGAGGCTTCTGTCATGGGACTGTGGCTGCCATTTTGACTCTGTTACCCTCCTTTGTGGTTACCCCTGGCTTATGGTAAGAGCCAGCGACTCCATCTTCTTACAGAAACTGAAGCCACTAATATGATAGGATTGCTTAGGATTGCCTTGCAGGCACCATTTCTCCCGCAAAACATTAGCCTACCTCCAAACCATTTTGAAAGAATTTTTGAGCCTCAGCCAAGTTCTACAGTTGAAACACCTGCCCTCTAAATCAGCCAGATCACCCTTTAGCTTTTTATACAGAAATTGTTGAATGTCTGTACAAAAAGAAGAGGCAGATTGCTTGTTGTCTTGGGATTCTAAATTTAGCAGATGGTAGACAGGCATCTTTTTAATCCTAATGGTAAAAAGCCAAATGTGAAATAAAATGCCTCACTTTCAATATAGAAAAGAACAATAGGACTAATAAATTGCTTTGTAATGAGATGCAGTACAAATTTGGACTATGAAGCTTACCAGGGTGGTTAACATGTGTTTGGATAAATAGACACTTTTTTTTGAGAACAGGCAACAGAATTTCATTTTTAATGTTGGCCAGTGCTCACAGTAAAAATTTGACAATAAAAAGTTTATCTATCTATCTATATATCCATCTATCTATTTATCTATCTATATCTAACTATCATCTCTCTATTACCTATTTCTCTGTCATCTGTCTGTCTGTCCATCCATCCTCTATCATCTCTCTGTTACCTATTTCTGATCGATCGATCTATCTATCTATCTATCTATCTATCTATCTATCTATCTATCTATCTATCTATCTATCTATCTATCTATCTATCTATCTATCTATCTATCTATCTATCTCTATTATATCTCTATAACCTATCTCTCTGTCATCTCTCTGTCCATCCATCCATCCATCATCTATCATCTCTCTATCACCTATCTCTCTGTCATCTGTCTGTCTGTCTGTCCGTCTGTCCATCTGTCCATCTGTCCATCCGTCCATCCATCCATCCATCCATCCATCCATCCATCCATCCATCCTCTATCATCTCTCTGTTATCTATCTATCTATCTATCTATCTATCTATCTATCTATCTATCTATCTATCTATCTATCTATCTATCTATCTATCTATCTATCTATCTATCTATCTATCTATCTCTGCCCAAGCACACCTGTAAGACTATGCCATGTCTACCAAGTCTTCAACATCTTATCTTGAGTTTACATTCCTTAAACTGAAATAATAATACATCATTGGTTTCTCTGTTGTCTGAGTTGATAGCTGAAAGGGGGATTCTTCTCAGATTTCCTGAGGTGAGGTATATAGTCTATCCTTGGCAGCTGGATCATGCATTAGGGACAAGTAAATTGGCCAGTTTTCACCTTGAGCATCTCTGCAAGATGTCACACAAAAAGCTTAATGGAGGTTGTATAGTTTTCCTTGCCATCTGTTCTCAGTAAATCTTAGCTTCCACTTCAAGGACAAATTCTATTCTATAAGGTAAGGTCTCCACCTCTATGATGTTACTTTAAATAGGAATATTTTAGAGAAATAATCCCTGAAAACAAATCTGCTTTGTTATCCATATTGAAATGGATAATTGAAATAGTATTTAGTATCAGCTCCACATTGTAAATTAGTTTGGAGCTTTAACTCAACCTTTAGCCTTCACGTTGTTACTTTTAACAAGTGTCCAAATAGGTCAGAAGGAAAAACTGTGTTGGACTCTGATAACTTTGCTGTTCCTTGCATTTCTGCAAAACCTAACACTTAGCTTGGGATGATTGGCAAGAGTTATCTGAAAGAAACTAGTTACAAGTCCACAAACCTGTTTATAAAATTATATATAGTTAGTTATGACTTTTCCCTCATGTTTGCATATATACATTTCTTTCATTTAAGTTATTTATTGTATTATTGTATTTTCTTCCTGTTTTCCCTGCAACTTCACAGTTCCCACAACAACAACAACCCTGCAAGGTTAACTGGACAGAGAGAATGATGGTCTTTAGTCCCTCACTGAACATCATGGCTAAGTTGAAGTTCAGACTGGCTTTCTCTCATCTGAGTCTAGATCACAGGTGTCAAACTTCATCGTGTCACGTGACGTATTATGGCATTTTTTGCCTTTGCAAAGCCAGTGTGGGCATGACCTGTGTGTGACATATCTGGCCTACAGGCTGCCAGTTTGACAGACTGGGTCTAGAGCAGTGGTAGTCAACCTGGTCCCTACTGCCCACTAGTGGGCATTCCAGCTTTCATGGTGGGCGGTAGGGGTTTTGTCCGATACTGAAGCACTTTCCTTTTTAAAATTTAATTGACTTCCCTACTTTATAAATCACCATTACTGTGGAACCGGTGGGCGGTTAGAAAATTTTACTACTAACAGAGATATAAAAGTGGGAGGTAGGTATAAAAAGGTTGACTACCTCTGGTCTAGAGACTCAGGTGTTAGTACCAACTTTTTAATTGATCTCAAAAAGCTAAGTGTTGGTTTGCATTTGGAGGGAAGGTTACCAGGAAATCCAGAACTATAGGGATTTTTTGACTAAGAATTCAGAAAACATCCAGAAAAAAGGCAGTGACAATCTGCTATCTTGCCAAGAAAGCAATGGCAAGATCCAGAGTCAGTCAGAAGTAAGCTCAACTTGCAAGAGACATTTCCTTGTTTTTTTGTGAGCATAAGAAGGTTAATTCACGAAGGGCCTTATATATTTCCTTGAGGCTTTCACATTGTCACCTCTAACCAGTGGTGGGATATGACCGGTACGCTCTGGTACAGGCATACCAGTGCCTGCTGGGAGCACAAGGTACCATTCTGGTACCCACCGACCCACCTGCGCTCCTTACCTGTATTTGAGCTGATTGGGGCTTCCGCACACATGCACGGAGCATACGGCACCTGTGTGACACTCCGCTGAGCAGCTGGAGCATCACGGAGGCGTCACAGAGTGTCGCGGGCGGTAAGTACGTATGCGCATACTGCATGTGTGCTGCACACATACATGTGGTGGATGCCCGGACCCATTGCACCGTACGGTTGCCACGGCATCCGGAACCCACCACTGCCTCTAACCCTATAGAAATCTTGAGAGTAAAAAGATTGCAGAGCTGGAAGGTAAACTGCGAGATCATCTTGTCAAAACCACAATATCACAATTTAATTGTGATCATCAAAAGGGATTCTATGTGAGAAATATGTAAAAAATATGACAGAATTTGATTCAGAGGCTAGGGAAATTTGCTCTGAATCCCCCTCCAAAATGGTGTGCTGAATAGACAGGTGATTCTTTTTCTCCTGCTGTTGAACAGCTGATTTTGTCCCCAAAGCTGGTTATTTGGTGGCTCGGTTCCCTGTTTTTTGAAGGGGAAACTAGGAAGACCCAGGATGATCTTTGGACGATTATGCACCAACGGAGAAGAGAGGGGCTGGATAACCGTGGAAGGTCTGGTCTCTTGCCATCTTTTCCCTTCAGCTGCTCATTTTTCTTAATGTCGCCTGGTTTTTAATTGCACTTTTTGAAGCTTTACTACCTCTTGCTCTATGACTAGTTGACTTTTCACCTATTTTATAGCCTCTTGCTGGATTTATATATATATTTTTCCCGGTTTGTACATTATTTACTATTATATTCCAAACTACTCTTTAGCCACGTGCGCACACACACACACACACACACACACACACACACACACACAAAAACAAATGTACATACATACATAGATACATACATACATACATAGAAATATATCATCATCATCATCATCATCATCATCATCATCAT
The DNA here is from genome assembly GCA_039707465.1 of Rhabdophis nuchalis. Taxonomy (NCBI): domain Eukaryota; kingdom Metazoa; phylum Chordata; class Lepidosauria; order Squamata; family Natricidae; genus Rhabdophis; species Rhabdophis nuchalis. The sequence continues at coordinate 56,906,787 of CM077643.1, read as the reverse complement.
CATCATCATCATCATCATTTTAGCCATTGTCTAACCACACCAGGATGAAGGCCTCTTCCACATGTTTCCAGCCAAAATGATCCATCTTAGGTCTCCATTTCCCCTGGAAGTTTTTCTTATATTCCTCTTTATAAATGTAACATATTTAGAGTTTAGAGTTTATTGGTTTTTTTATACCACCCTATTCCCGGAGGACTCAGGGCGGTGCACAGCCAGAATAAAAACAAATATATATAAAAGTTAAAAGAAGGCTTTTAAAAGACATAATTAAACTATTGGCTGAAACATGGAAAAAAAACCAAACTAACCCTGATTAAAATAATAAAAATTTAAATTTAAAAATCATGTTTTATGCCAGCCCGGCTTGCTGGAAGAAAAAGGTTTTGAGACCACGGCGGAAGGTGCGTAAGTCAGGGATAGTTCTTAATTCCGGGGACAATTTGTTCCAGAGTACAGGTGCTCCCACGGAGAAGGCTCTCCCCTTGGGTGTCACCAGTCGACATTGTCTAGCCAACGGCACCATGAGGAGACCCTCTCTATGGGAGCGTACGGGCCGGTGGGAGGCTCTTGGTGGCAGAAGGCAATCTCGTAAGTACCCAGGTCCTAAGCCATGGAGCGCTTTAAAGATAGTAATCAACACCTTGAATCGCACCGGAAAACCACCAGAAACCAGTGCAGCTCACACAGGAGGGGTGTTACATGGGAGCATTGCGTCTCCCCCATAATTACCCGTGCATTCTGGACCAGTTGAAGCCTCTGGGTGCTCTTCAAAGGGAGCCCCATGTAGAGAGCATTGCAATAGTCCAGACGGGAAGAGACAAGGGCGTGAGTGACCGTGCATAAGGCATCCTGATCTAGGAAGGGACGCAACTGGTAAATCAGGCAAACCTGATAAAAAGCCCCCCTGGCAACAGCCGTCATATGATCTTCTAAGGACAGCCATGCATCCAGGAGGACACCCAAGTTGCAAGCCCTTCTTGTGGGGGCTAAGGTCTCACCCCCCATAGCCAGCGATGGAACCAGCTGACTGTAACAGGATGCCGGGAACCACAGCCATTCGGTTTTGGAGGGGTTGAGCCTGAGCCTGTTCCTCCCCATCCAGATCCGCATGGCCTCCAGGCACTGGGACATCACGTCAAGGGCAACATTGGGGTGGTCCGGGGACGAAATGTACAGCTGCGTATCATCAGTGTACTGATGGAACTTTACCCCAAAACCTCGGATGATCTCGCCCAGCGGCTTCACATAAATGTTGAATTTATGTGAAATAAATTAGAGAAACCTTCAAGTTTCTCTTTCTTCCCACATTGCTTAGGATCTCCTAATTGCAAATCCATTCCTTCCTAGGCTAGGTCAAAGGAGAACGTTTAAAAAAATGTTGCAAAACAGGCTCCAATTTTAAAGCCGCTCCCACTGATAAAAGTTATGTTAGATAAGCCTGTATGTTGCTTGGTACCTCATGGAAATTACAATTATAAAGGGGGGAAATGTAATAAAAGTAGGAAATTTAAAATAGTGGGGGATAAGAGAGCTTGAGAGCTATGTGTGTGCCAAGCATGTGAACTAAATATCATGGTTCCCAAGGGAAGGAGATGTTTGGGTTAGGGTTAGGGTGACTTTCTGTGGGCGACAAAGAGAATGACCATGAAGAGTTGCTTTCAAGGCAACAATCAGATAAAAGTAACCTCAGTCATGCCAAGAAAATAACATACCTAAGCATCATAGGCAAGCCCTTCCCTAGTCCACATGAAGATTTCTTTTATAGAAAAGGGAGATATCAACAGGCTCAGAGAGCACGTTGGAGACAAATGAACAGATGAATAGAGGGATACCAAAGATATTTTAATACAGCCCAATTCAATTTCCAATTACTTATAACAATATCGTGAGGGGAAGAAAAAAGTTCAATAAATCAACGGAAAATGAATCCATTCAATGGCAGTGAAATGCTAACAATTCTGGGAATGTGGAGGGATGGGAAAACCCAGAAAGAGGGAATTGATAGAATGTTCTAGATGCGGACACAGTTAGAATCTTTATCAGGAGCCTCCATGTTGCAATATGTTGCAATATGCAATATGTTGCTAGGACTTTCTGAGTCTCCAAGATGTTGGCAGATTGAAACCATTTTCTGCTTTCCATTTTTCTTACTTTCCTTCAGTTATTTTCTAAGGCAGAGTATTAATGCCTTAAAAAAATCCATTCCTGTAGTTGCTAAGAAAAGGGTTCTGCAAGCAACAGATTCTGGTATCTGAATCTGATTGTGACAGGCATGAGAAGTTTCCAGTTTGCCACTAAGTCTTCAGACTGATGTATATGAAGATCTTCTACGAATATCTGTTGGGATTAGTTGAATTCTAAAGGATCTTACCCATACATTGTATAGGATTAGAGGTCCCTTGAGATTATTTCCATGCCAGAAAATCTCATTTTGTTATCTTCAGAATGACATATCCTTTGCTCTTAACCAGGAGTGTCAAACTCAAGGTCCGTGGGCCAGATCTGGCCTGCGGAGCTGCCATGGAAAAGCGAAGAACCAGCCTGCAGTGCCTCTCCCAGTGGAAAATGGACTCCCAATCTCTGTTTTCGGTTGAGACAGCCTCTTGCAACCCTCTACCAGCGAAAACAGAGGTTGGGAGCCAAACTAGGTGGCTCAGTGGCTAAGACACCGAGCTTGTCGATCAGAAAGGTCGGCAGTTTGGTGATTTGAATCCCTGGTACAGGTCTCCTGCGTGAGCAGGGGGTTGGATTAGATGACCTCCAAGGTCCCTTCTAACTCTGTTACTGTTTACTGTTTCAACTGCCAGAGCTTTCGGACCACCACAGGTGCTTGACATGAGAGACATCAAGCTGGCCACACCACCCTGGCCATGCCCACCCTGCCCCTTCCCCCAAGATTAAACACAACCCTGATGTGGCTCTCAATGAAATCGAGTTTGTCACCCCTGCTCTTAAACAGGGATTTCCTACCTCATATGTATATTTACTACTTGAGGTATATATTTTCAAAGAATTTCTGAGATTAGATAAAATTAGATTAAAATGTATCATAAAAGGTCTGATCATTTAAGATTGGGTAACTGCTGTCAACAAGATCTTTAAAGTGATAGGACATGTTTACAGTGTCAGCTTTGAGTAAGAAGCCTGTGTGCAAGTCAACTTCTATCCAGCAGAGGTCAGTAATTCCTGAGCTTCAGCACTTTTGGTATAAACCAGAACAAAATTGATATAATTGTCAAACCATCAGTTGGAGAGCACAGACTATTGCACTGGATCATTCTGTCTGCGGTATTCCAAATGTAAAGCCAGTTACTCCGAGTTTAAAAATAAATCCTGAGAGCAGAGATGTTAAAAGGAAAAAACGTTCCAAGTCACAGGAAATTATTCAGTAGTAAAAATGAAGACTGGATGCCCTGTTGCAGTACCTGGTGTAAAATCTTAGGGACAGAGCAAGGAACTCAAATGCGTACTATAGAATAGGAAGTACCTTGCTTGAGGATTGCACTTCTGAGTCAGAACTGATCATGAGTCAGCAATTCAGGCTGGCAGCGAAAGAGGGAAACTTAAGTTATTTGGCTGCATCCCTTTCATAGCACAGGAAGTTATTCTACCCGCTCTGTTGGGTATAATACTGGCTGGGCAAGTCTGGGAGTTGAAGTCCACACACCTTGAAGTTGCTGAGGTTGGGAAACAAGCAATGACCTTGGTTCATGGACTTCATGCTTGAGAAGGATCCAGGCAAGCTGGAAGAGGCATAAAGTGAGGCAATGAATGAAGCTAATTTTGGGGACTGGAAATTTGTTCCTTCAAGAAGAGGGTGAGGGAACTGAGCATGCTGAATGGAAGTACAGGTCATCAACTTACCACTACGCTTAAGTCCAAAAGAGTGTATGTGATTGGCTTTCTCTTACGGAATGTGGCTAGACACAGATCTTTTCATTTGGACTTCTGCACTGATCAAGGATTTGATCCAGTGCAGATTTCAATGTCTTGTACTAATCCTATTATTTTATTAATATATACTTTATGGCAGGGGTCTCCAACCTTTGCAACTTTAAGTCTGAAGGACTTCAGCTCCCAGAATTCTCCAGCCAGCTGGCTGGAGAATTCTGGGAGCTGAAGTCCTTCAGACTTAAAGTTGCAAAGGTTGGAGACCCCTGCTTTGTGGTGTACAGTCACAGACATCTATACAATACAATAGCAGAGTTGGAAGGGACCTTGGAGGTCATCTAGTCCAACCCCCTGCCTAGGCAGGAAACCCTATACCATTTCAGACAAATGGCTATCCAACATCTTCTTGAAGACTTCCAGGGTTGGGACATTCACAACTTCTGGAGACAAGCTGTTCCACTGATTGATTGTCCTAACTGTAAGGAATTTGTCCTCAGTTCTAAGTTGCTTCTCTCCTTGATTAGTTTCCACCCATTGCTTCTTGTTCTGCCCTCAGGTGCTTTGGAGAATAGTTTCATCTGCAGGTGAAGGACAAAGATAGGGCAGGTGTTGTAATATTGTGATGGACACCCCATTCCTTATGTATTTATGTGCTATATAATGTCACAAAAGAGCAGTTTTGTGTAGTGGTCAAGGCAGTGGGCTAGAATCCAGGAGACCATGACTTCTGTTCTGGTCCTGCCTCAGAGCTGTGGTGGCGCAGTGGTTAGAATGCAGTATTGCAGGCTTACTCTGCTCATGTTGCCAGGAGTTCGATTCCTTTGTTCCTGACCAGCTCAAGGTTGACACAGCCTTCCATCCTTCTGAGGTCAGTAAAATGAGGACCCAGATTGTTGGGGACAATATAAACCACCTAGAGAGGACTGTAAAACACTGTGAAGCCGTATATAAGTCTAAGTGCTACTCCTATTGCTTAGGTACAAAGCCAGCTGGGTGATCTTGCTGGAAATCTAAGCACAGTCTGACAGTGTAAGTAACCTTTGCCACAGCGTCTTCTTTTTCTCTTTACTTATCTATCCCTGAATCATATACCAGTCATCCACATATTTATACAGTAGGTCTTTATTTTTATAATATCTTCATTCTAGTAATCCTATTCTTTTCTGTAACCAGAATGTGCTTATCCGTCAGTAAAGCGGTTTAGCATCAGGACAGGAGAAGTGAGCTACTTTGGCCATGAAGGCGCTGCATGGTGAGACAATAGCTGTGTGTTTCGCAGTTGAAGCAATTAACACACATGGCAATTTAGAAGCCTCCCCCCACAAGACTATTTAGTTCAAGGTCAATATTACGGTACTTTCCTGCATCACCACCTGTGCTATCTAATGTGCTGTATCAAAGGAGGCTCACAAATGAAACATGAAATTAAGATGGCCGCTTTTCCAGCCTGATGATTACCACTGTTTTCACAATTCCCCTGATGAGTTTCACCTGAAGTAGCAAAGCTTTCCTAGCTGTTTTCTGAAACAGAGAAGTATTCCAAGCAATTGGTGAAAGCAATGTGCAAGCAGCCTGCTGCTTTTCTTAATAGGGGTCAAGCTGAATGATTGCAAAGTCTCCAGCTTTTACTATTGTTCAGTGGGAAACAGCTGAAGGATACCTGCAAATGCCTCTTAACTTCTGTTGCCATTCCCTTTCTCAAGATTGATGTTGTGACAAAGCTCAGAAATTGACCCTGGAGCAATACAAGAGAAGAGGATAACATTTCTGAGTCACCAGAAGAGCAAGAAAAGAACAGGTGAGTTCATTTCTCACTGAACGGAAAGCAAGCACCTTCCTGTTTTGTTCAATCTGCAAGCAGGTCTGTGCTTGCCTTGGTCCTTTGACTAAGCATTTGAGCACTACGTTTGATTGTATACCTCTGTGGCGATCTTTGGGATGTCTCCCAGTTGATGTTGGTGAGGAGAAAATAAGAATCCATCTTGGTCTCCAAGACCACCGCAGTTGGAGACGGCAGCCAAGAAATTAAAAGACGCTTGCTCCTGGGGAGGAAAGCTATGGCAAATCTAGACAGCATACTAAAAAGCAGAGACATCACCCTGCCAACAAAAGTGTGTATAGTCAAGGCTATGGTTTTCCCAGTTGCAATGTATGGCTGTGAAAGTTGGACCATAAGAAAGGCTGAGCACCAAAGAATTGAGGCCTTTGAACGATGGTGCTGGAGAAGACTCCTGAGAGACCCTTGGGCTACAAGGTGATCAAACTGGTCAGTCCTACAGGAGATCAACCCTGACTGCTCTTTAGAAGGCCAGATCCTGAAGATGAAACTCTTTGGCCATCTAATGAGAAGGAAGGACTCACTGGAGAAGGGCAAAAGAACAACGGAAAGACAGAGAATGAGGTGGCTGGATGGAGTCACAGAAGCAGTTGGCGTGAGCTTAAATGGACTCCAGAGGATGGTAGAAGACAGGAAGGCCTGCAGGAACGTTGTCCATGGAGTCACAATGGGTCAGACATGACTTTGCAACTAACAACAACAACATTCCAACACATCTAAGAACACCAGATTGAGATGATCTATTTTAGATCAACCTACCCCAAGTTATTTTGAGTGTGGTTAATACGTTTTAAGCCCATAGTTAAGACATGTTTGTTTTCCACACCGTCAGGACATTAACAAATTGTATTGCTTGGAATGTTCTAATTCATCTGATTAAATTCCTGTCTTTTGTCCTGATTGAGCACATTTATATCCCACTCAACCCTCAAAGAGCTCAAAATGACTCCCACAAATAATCTTTCCATTTAATTTCTTACAATCATAAGAATGTCATTATAAGAATATATTAAGTGGTATGACGGTACCTGGCAAAGAATACCAGGCTTGTGGATAGAAATTTGACACCTGAATAGTGATTGGAAATATGCATCCCTAGTTCTCTGCAAACCCCAAATTTGAATCACCACAATACTATAAATACTTCCAGTGCTAGAGGCCAGTGTGTGTGGCCACTGCATCTCCCATCGGTTATTTCAGCAATTTTCCTCCTGTGCTTATTGTAGCAAAGCTGGTAACTATGTCATTGAGATGATGTTTGGGCTAGGTAAATTGAGTCACAGCTCACTCACTCATGTTTATGATTTAATTATAATCTACCTTGTGGTAGTGACCATCATCACACCTTCTGACTGGAAGTCCTTTGTTATGTGCCTGATTCTGCAAGTTAGCTTTGGAAGCTGGCTTCGAACCAGAGTTTACCCTGGGATTTTTGGTATCCTTTCCCAAGGCAGCTTTAGATAAGCCTTGATTGATAGATTGATCTGTCTCCTCATATCACAATGGTAATAATGTCGGGTGACATGCAAGGATTAAAACACAAAATTCACAGCATTCAAGAACTCCACTCATAGAGAAGCACATAACCACAACAGAGTTCTGTTTTCACTGGTGCCAAGGAAAAGTGCTGGATGAATGCCTGCTTCTCTAAGCTCTTATTATTGCATGATTTTCACTCATGTATGCTCTGATCCTCCAAAGCCCCATTAACTTGTACAGCTAAAGTTGTTTTTCCATTTCTAATTTGCACTGCTTATTCACTGAGCCACAGAAGTGTAGGAGCTGGAGAAATACCAAGAAGTGTAGAGTACTGTATCCTCTGCTTAGGATCTGAATTGCCTTGTAATGTTTGCTCTAAATCAGGGGTTCCCAAACTTGGCAACTTTAAGACTTGTGGACTTCAACTCCCAGAATTCTCCAGCCAGCTAAAGTTGCCAAGTTTGGGAACCCCTGCTCTAAATCAATGGCCCCCAACCTATTGGGCCCCACAGACTGGTTCTATGGGGAAAGGTTTTTCCATGGACTGGAAAGGATGTGGTTTTACATGCTGCCTGCATCCTAGGATGGGGCTTTGCTTGTTTGCGCGGACCAGTGGCTGGCAATCTGCAGTCCGGGGGCTATCCATGGACCATTTAGACCAGGGGTCTCCAACCTTTGCAACTTTAAGTCTGAAGGACTTCAGTTCCCAGAAGTCTGGGAACTGAAGTCCTTCAGACTTAAAGTTGCAAAGGTTGGAAACCCCTGATCTAGACCCCTGCTCTAAATGAAACATCTTGCAACTCTGGGCAACTTACAAAAAAAGTTAAAAGGTGTTAGAAAACAGTTAAAATTAGAAAGACTGAATAGAGAACTTAAAAGTTAAAAATCATGATGATGTTAGTCCTGGGGGTGAGAATCTTCTGTAACCTGTCAACCACTATGAATAGAACACGTCCCTGTTTGGCCCAGGCCAAACATGCAGAGCAATAGCAATAGCACTTAGACTTACATACCATTTCACAGTGCTTTACAGCTCTCTCTAAGCCAATGGTTCTCAACGTGTGTCGGGACCTCTTTGGGGGTTGAATGACCCTTTCCCAGGGGTTGCCCAAGACCATTGGAGAACACATATTTTCGATGGTCTCAGGAATAATTTTATGTTTGGAGGTCACCACAACATGAGGAACTATATTAAAGGATTGCGGCATTGGGAAGATTGAGAACCACTGCTCTAAGCAGTTTACAGAGTCATCATATGGCTATACAGAGTCATCATATACCCCAAGGCTCTGTTTTCGGCCCAATACTCTTCAACATCTTCATCAATGACTTGGATGAGGGGATAAATGGGGAACTCATCAAATTTGCAGACGACACCAAGCTGGCAGGAATAGCCAACACTCCAGAAGATAGGCTTAAGATACAGAAGGATCTTGACAAACTTGAACATTGGGCACTATCTAACAAAATGAAATTCAATTGTGAAAAAAGTAAGGTTCTACATCTAGGCAAGAAAAACAAAATGCACAGGTACAGTATAGGTGGTACCTTGCTCAATAGCAGCAACTGTGAGAGGGATCTTGGAATCCTAGTGGACAACCATTTAAATATGAGCCAGCAGTGTGCAGCAGCTGCCAAAAAAGCCAACACAGTTCTAGGCTGCATAAACAGAGGGATAGAATCTAGATCACGTGAAGTGTTAATACCACTTTATAATGCCTTGGTAAGGCCACACTTGTAATACTGCATACAGTTTTGGTCGCCACGATGTAGAAAAGACGTGGAGACTCTGGAAATAGTGCAGAGAAGAGCAACCAAGATGATTAGGGGACTGGAGGCTAAAACATATGAAGAACGGTTGCAGGAACTGGGTATGTCTAGTTTAATGAAAAGAAGGACCAGGAGAGACATGGTACCAGTGTTCCCATATCTCAGAGGGTGCCACAAAGAAGAGGGAGTCAAGGCACCTGGGGGCAGGACAAGAAGCAACGGGTGGAAACTAATCAAGGAGAGAAGCAACTTAGAACTAAGGAGAAATTTCCTGACAGTTAGAACAATTAACCTTTGGAACAGCTTGCCTCCAGAAGTTGTGAATGCCCCAACCCTGGAAGTCTTTAAGAAGATGTTGGATAGCCATTTGTCTATCCGCCGCCCTGGGTCCTAACAAGGAGAAGGGCGGGGTATAAATTTAATAAAATAAAATAAAATTAAATTAAATTTGTCTGAAATGGTATAAGTTTCCTGCCTACGCAGGGGGTTGGACTAGAAGACCTACAAGATCCCTTCCAACTCTGCTGTTGTATTGTATATTGCCCCCAACAATCTGGGTCCTCATTTTGCCCACCTTGGAAGGATGAAAGGCGGGGGTGGGTTCTGGAAGTCACTACTGCTGGTTCACTCACGGGTGTGCTTCACTCGTGGGAAGGCTTTGCTCATAGGCAGGCTTTGTGCAGGCGTGCTTGATGTGTGCCACGCGCACATGCGCCATGCAAAAAAAATGCTCTGTGCATGTGCAGAGGCAAAAAACAAGAGAACAGGAGAACCGGTTTGGAGGTGTGGTGGGCCTGGGTTGCTGCCGGTTCCAGCAACCCAGTCCACCAAACCATTACCAGTTCGGCCGAACCGACCCAAGCCAGTAGGAACCCACCACTGATGGAAGACTGAGTCAACCTTGAGCTGGTGAGATTTGAACTGCCAAATTGCACGCAGCTGGCAGTCAGCAGAAGTAACTTGCAGTACTGCATTCTAACCTCTCAGCCACCACCTGAGATGCGGGTCTCTAGCCACATTTTTAGGCTCCTCTGGAAATCCAGGAATGTGGGGGCAGACCTCAAATCTGACGAGAGAATAGTCCAGAGGGCAGAGGCCATAGCAGAAAAGGCTCTTTTCCTGGACCCCACCAGCTGAACTTCTTTGGCTGACAGGATCTGAAGTAATTCCTTTCCGCTGAAACAAGTGTGGGTTAGTCCCACTAGAGCAGTGTTTCTCTCTTGGTGACTTTAAGTCCTGTGGACTTCAACTCCCAGAATCCCTGAGCCAGCTGTGCTGGCTGGGGGATTCTGGGAGTTGAAGTCCACAGAACTTAAAGTTGCCAAAGTGGAGAAACACTGTACTAGAGCAAGATGGTTCCTCAGATATCTTCGACCAGGCCATAAAGAGTTTTAAAGGTAATGACCAACACCTTGAGTAAGACCTGAAGCCAAACTGGCAGCCACTGCACCTCACATAACAGCAGTGTTACATGTGCCACCTGAGAGGCCTCCAAAACAGTCTGTGCTGCTGTGTTATATACCAATTGTAGCTTCCAAGTACTCTTCAAAGGCACCCCATGTAGAGTGCATTGCAATCATCCAACAGGGAGATGAATAGGGAATGAATGACGGTGTACTACACGCCTTACGATCCAGGAAAGGGAACAACTGGTGCATAGCACAAAGTTGTGAAAAGGCTCATCTAGCCATGATTACCACCTGCTCTTTGAGCAGGAGTCTCAAGTCTAGGAGAAGCCACAGATTGTGCGCTGCATCCGTCTGGAGTAATGCAAATCCATCCAGAACTAAGGATGATAAACCTCCAGATCCCAAGGCCCCTTGAACCCACAGCCTTTTATTACATTTAAGATACAATCCTCCTTTTTGCTTTCATTAGTTTACTTATTGCATAATATCTAGCTTTCTTTTTTAAAAATAAGGATGCCAACTTTTTCATTGTTTTTTTCTTTTCAGCCTGTAAATGCCAGAGGCTTTCCATGCAGAAATGTTGCAACTAAAGCATTTCCTAGATGATAATGTGTTGGGACTACAATGGAATCAGCAGCTGGCATCATTAGCAACCCCAAACGTTTGGCTGCACCCCCTGCTAATTCTAACCCTAAATTCCTGTCCAATTAATAATTCTAGATCTTCAGGTACCCTGCTTTTCCTTCGCCCATAATGTATATAGAGATTCTCAGTCATCCAGGTCATGGTTGTCCCAAAGGTGCTTTTTTTCAAGAGGCAACTGGACTTTGTTTTTCCTTGAAGACATCTCACTTCTCATCCAAAAAGCTTCTTCAGTTCTATTCAATTCAATTTTCAATTTATTCAATTTATATATCGCCCTTCTCCCTTCAGGGCAGTTCTGACTGAATGGTGGGGAAGGGAAGGGAAGGATTTATATTCCTTGACCTCTTTCTCAGAAAGAGTTCTGAGAAACTCACAGTCTCCCTTTAGCTAAGTGCCTTAACTACTAAACCAAACTAGCAATCCTTGATGTTAACTGTATTGCGGTATAGACTTTCAGTAGAGCCCAATTTGTCAAAATTTGTATTTGTATTTGTATTTATTAAATTTATATACCGCACCTTCTCCCTACTGGGACTCAGGGCGGTGTACAGGCAGGTAAAAATCGATAATATAAAAATGTGTTAGATATTGAGCAATAGGCTCTACCAAGGTCCTCCATTCCGGCGGGAAAATACTTGATGCTGATTGGCTGAGCCGTCTGACAGCTCCCTATAAAAGGGCGACCTGTCAGACAGGCCAGCACTGGATCTGCACCCAGTTTGCTGAATGAAGAGCTGTTGTTGTCACTGAAGCCTGAGTCCTGCCTCATCCGTTCACCCTATCTAACAATTTGCAATTTGGAGCCTTTATGGAAACAAAGATTTTGTCTCTGAGAAGAAATACAGTTCTCTGCGCCACATTAGCTTCATAGCAGTGGTGGGATTCAATTTTTTTTTACTGCCGGTTCTGTGGGCGTGGCTTGGTGGGTGTGGCAAGGGAAGGTTACTGCAAAATCCCCATTTCCTCCCTATCAGCTGGGACTCGGAAGGCAGAGAATAGATGGGGGCGGAGCCAGTCAGAGTTGCTATTTACCGGTTCTCCGAACTATACAAAATTTCCGCTACCTGTTCTCCAGAACTGGTCCGAACCTGCTGAATCCCACCTCTGCTTCATAGCACTTATAGTGAAAAAGCTGCAATGAAACAATATTTTATCTGATACTAAAGCAGGGCAAGCATCTAAAGCACCGATTCAGGTTACCTGTTTACCACCAGATTTGGAGCTCATGGATGCACAGAGCACTCCCGGAAGTGCAGGCACTGATCAAGAGAAGTATGCTTGCTAGGGCATTGATCAAGGCAAGTATACTAGCTAAGTTGATTTGCCAGAGATGAAAGATCTTTGGTGTGTATGTGTGTGCATATGAAAGAGTGGGAAGGGGAAAACTCCCATGTTCATTATTTTTTTTTGCTGAAAACAAGTTACCACTCCTTTTTTTGTTTTAAGATTTTTATTCATTTGCATTGCTCGCGTGCATTTGACTGCATGCTAGTGCTTGGAAATTTAGAAGGTCATGGTTTGCCTGGCAAGCAAGTAGGGGGAAACATCTCTTCCTTTGTTTCTGCATGTCAGCTGCTGTTAAAGGCACAGTGGAAAGTGAACTAAATGGCACCTTAAATGACCTTCTGGAGGGGAGGACTTGGGTTCTCTCGTTGTTTTTTTCCTAGTAGTGTTGGAGATACCCCAACCAGAGAGAGCCTTTTCTCATGGAGGTTTAATTAAGCCTCTTTAAAAAGGAGATACCCCATTGCCTTCTTTCCTTCCTAGCAGCTGCAGTGTTTGGGATTAATGATTTCTGTTGACTCAGAAGGCATCCTTAATTAATTGGTTAGCCTGTTTTCAAATCTTACATGTTTTTTTTTATAGAACTGCAGATGGCAAGTGCTACCTTGGAAGAGACATTCCCCCATTGTGGGTGGGAGAGAAAAATGGATAATTTCATTTCTGAAATTAAACTCCCGGTAGCACATATGGCTGTAATCAGGAAAAAAAAGTCAGTATCTTTTTAAATAGATAAGGACGTTATGTGGATCTATTTAATGCCGTAACATTCTTCACGTGTTTCTTAGATGAAAATCCCATTTTGTTTAAGGGCGGTAACTCCACATAAGCATGTTCAGGACTGTAGCCTTAATTGATTGGCCAGCCTAATATTGCTGGGAAACACTTTTCTTTAAATCTGAGAAAAATACATTGATTTAGAGGCAAAAAGAATTGACTTCTGTAATTTTGTGGAAGACAGACACCCAGCAAGTGAAAGAATCTTTTTGGACATATGTCATGCCATATATCAGGGGTGTCAAACTCAAGGCCCAGGGGCCAGATACAGCCCATGGGGTACTTAGATCTGGCCTGTGGGGCCACCCTGGAAGCATCAAAGGACTGGCCCGCAGTGCTTCTGCTAGGGAAAACGGGCTCCCAACCACCATTTTCAGCTGCAACAGCCTCCTGCAACCCTCTGCCAGTGAAAATGAAGCTCAGGAGGTCTGTTTTCTCTGGCAGAGCACTCGGGCTCCCGCAGGCACCCCCGACAGGAGTGATGTTAACCTGGTTGCGTCCACCATGGCCATACCCACCCCACTCCTCCGAGGTCAAACACAACCCTGATGTGGCTCTCAATCTAATTGAGTTTGACACCCCTGCCATATAGGATACTTGCTAAAATCCACTTTTCCTCGTATTTCTTCTAGGACTCTCTACAGCAGTGATGGCGAACCTATGGCACAGGTGCCACAGGTAACATGCGGAACCATTTCTTAGAGCACGCGAGGCATTGCCCTGTCAGCTCCAGTGTGCATGTGTGTGCTGGCCAGCTGATTTAGGCCTTCTTTTGAGACTGTTTTTCACCCTCTGGAGGCTTCAGGGAAGCTCCTGTTTTCACCCTCTCCAGGCTCCTAGAAAGTCTGGGGAGAGCGAAAAAAGCGTGCCAAGAGCAGGGGGTCACGCACATAGCATTATGGGTGTGACACGCCCACGCACGACCCCCTTGTGCTCCCCCAGCTTTTGGCACACGAGCCAAAAACGGTTAGCCATCACTGGTCTACAGAATAGACAGGTTTGATGACTGGCTGCTTAGTGACTGTTCAAAGTTATGACCAACCTGAAAAAGGATTTACAACTCAGATTCAAAGTTCTGATGATCGGCCCGCCTTCCACAGTGGTCACATGACCAAACCTTGGGCATTCGGCTGCAAAGCCATATTTAGGGTTGCTTGCAGTGTCCCACAGTCACATGACTGCATTTTACAATTGTTTTGCTAAAAAATGCACCTCTTTTTTTTGGCAAAATTGTGCTTAGTAAATTACTGGTTTGTTTAAGATGGTTGTGTTTACTTATCAACCGCTGTGTTCACTTTACAACTGCTTTACAAATTGATGTTTGCTTTACAGTCTCTGCATTTGTTTCACAACCGTTGTCAAACGGTTTATGGCTGACACGGCATATGACCACAATGGGTTCGCTCCCTTACAGTCGTATGTTTGAGACTGAAATTTTTAAAAAGTCAAAATGGCAGCCGCAATGACGTCATTAAAGCTCTCCCAATTGTTTATACCTGTTGCGCACACAATATTCTTTCCTGCCCTCTGCCCTACATTTCCTGACATATTCTGTTTTGAGAGGGCCCCAAACCTGGCCCCGTTTACCCTTAATTATGTTAAGGTTTAAATCAGGGGTCCCCCAACCTTTGCAACTTTGCAAGTCTGAAGGAGCTGAAGTCCTTCAGACTTAAAGTTGCAAAGGTTGGGGACCCCTAGTTTAAATTATTGTGAAAGTCTGTGTGCAGCAGATGTGTCTGACGCTTGGCATTTGCCCCAATCTCTCCATTAGTGTTTGTGTGTGTGAAAGAAAGATGCAACCACACAATGTCTCCTTCTGTAGCATTAGGTATCTGAAGTGCCTACAAGAGATCAGAACATTAAAAGGTACAATATTCAAACAGTGCATTATCGCAGACAGTCGATCTCCCATTCTCCATCATTCAGTAGGGATGTTATTTATTCCACTTGCATTTAACTTCATCACAATGCTAGTATTTGACATATAACAATAAATCCTGCCTAGCAAATTTTCAGCTTTAGTTAACGCAGCTCTGTTGTGACTTCATCTCTTATTAGCAATCTTGTACAAACATACCAACCAGGACAATAGAACCTGGCATTCTTTATTACAGATTTCTCCCCATTTTTACTGCGCTGTAATAGCAAATCTGAGAAAGACTGAAGAAGCCAGTCAGAAAATAGGTTTCCCTTTTCGGAATGGTGAACAATTGCAGGGAGAATAGATAAAGTGGGAAAATGCAGGAAGCACAACAAAAAAGTCCTCCAGTCGATGTGATCCTTGGCATTCTGTTATTTAGCCTTCTTCGGTACTTAATTTCTCACTTTCCACTGCTTTTTAATCCCCTCAGTCAGCTTTTTAGCGATGAGCTATTTATTTATTTAGCATACTTACATGGCCACTCATATACCAATGGCACTCAGGGTAGCAAAAAAGTAAAACCAACTTTATAAAACACACACAAACACATACACACAAATGAGCCCACCCACCCCCATCTCAATAACAGCATAAGAAACACACATGCACCAGAGGTGGTATTCAGCCAGTTCTGACAGGTTCTGTAGAACCAGAAGTGGAAATTTTGAGTAGTTTGGAGAACCAGCAAATAGGCTGGCCTTGCCCCAGCTGCCTCCCAGCTGATCTTCTTTTGTTGCCCTGAACAGGAGATGGAAAGCAGGTTAGTGGGATGGGGAGGAAATGGGGAGTTTGCAGTATCCTTCTCCTGCTACACCCACAAAGCCATGCTCACAGAACCAGTAGTAACATTTTTTGAATCCCACCACTGACATGCACCCATACCAGAGCTCTATTAACATGCTGACCCCAGTATTTGGGGGAAAGCCAGGTCTTTGGGCAGGGTTGGGGGTGTCCGTATCTTGGAGGTGGGGGAGGCTCTTTCGCATGACAAGGTCCATCATAGAGAAGGCACAGTTTCCTGGGATCACCAAGTGACCCCAGTCTTGCCTAGTTGAGTCACATAATCTAAACCCAATAATGAGAGGCAAAGGAAAGCAACATTCATTCCATAGATTCTCTGTTGGACCTCCCCTTGTTGATATGTTCCTGGGGTAGCCTTTTCCCCAGGCTCTGCCTGACAACTCTGAGGGGAGAAAATCTGTGGCTGGAGAAGTGTGGGAGCTGAAGTCCTTCAGACTTAAAGTTGCAAAAGTTGGAGACCCCTGCTCTACATGAGCAGGAATGTCATGTCTGAATGAGCTGTAGGGCAGTTCTACTCACAATACACACACAATGCCCTGACTGTGAGTCCATAAACACTTCCATGATGTTATGCTGGTAATAACGTGGAAGAGTTTGACCAGGCTGCCTATTAGGATATTTTTAATGACTTCTGAGACAAGACAGCAGCCCTACGGATTTCCTAGTTGCTTCCCACCCCAGGATTAATCAGAGTTGGATGTGAGCAGCTGAAAAAGTCAAGCTGGCAGCCACAACAATGTGATCAAAGCTGCCTCCCAGCCCCCTTTTTGATGTACACTGGCCTTGTCAAAAAGGGGCCGGGCTGTGATCACATGTTTTGCCTGCCAGCTTGATTATTTTTTCCTTTAACCACTCTCCTGCTAGTTCTGCTCCTGCTCAATTTTTGTTGTTAGCCAAGCTTGGCTAGTGCTGTCATCTCCCACGGCACCTTCTATTACTGTGTGTAATATAACCAAAGTGCATGAAACGGCGTAAAAAATATCCCTCTGCACTGCCTTGAAAGGTTCTTATGGACTTATTATTATAGAATTATAATGTAGGTTCTTATTATAACCGGAGATATTAAAAAAAGACAGGACCATTTTCACATCAATGTATTTAAAACCCTCCGTCTTTCACATTCTATCTTTTAATTTACTGATGAGCAAGAAATTGGATCTTGCTGATTTTCTTTTTTTTTTTTTAAACCCTCATGTAATTAGGTAAGTCATATAATTGCACCTTCTCAAGGATTCTCTCACCCGTGAAGGGGATATAAGCTGGATCAGCAAGGTGGGCTTTCTGGATGCAACTTAATATTGTCCACTCAGCATGAGCATCTGAACTGTCCTACCCCCCACCCCCCCAAAGGTGGAAAAAGTAATTGGGCTGGAGAAGAGAGCAGAACTGAGCAGAGAGATAGATACCTTGGAAGAGAATGAGAGATTGATAGATCAGCATGTAAAAATCTGAAAGAGTGGATCCAGACTGTTTTATCTGTGTTGTGTGAGGGTGGGCATGTGTTTGAAACTGCAGTAAAACTAGGTTTTTCTTTTGTAATGTTTGGGAACACATTCCCCTTTCTCTACTTGTCTCAAGCTGCTTCCTGAGTTCAAATTTTTGAATTGGGGCAAATGAATTTACTGAATTTATTTTCTCTCTCCTTGCATCTTCCTCCTCCTATAACTTCTCTTTCAAGGCAGTTGCTGGGAAAAAAATATATATCAAACAGTTGTTTGTCAGTTTGCAGCCTGTGGACTCCCTGCCAAAAAGAAGGGTGAAAAAGAGATTAATGTTGAAGGTTTCAGCCTTGCTCACTGCCAGGCTACAGCACTGCCAGAAAGAGTTGCAAGGATCTGCAGACAAAAGAGCTCACATCAATCCAGATTGTCATCTTCATTCCTGCAGCCACCGCAAAAAGCACCCACTGTTAGAGGTTGGGAAAAGCACCCGGTTGCAAAATGCTGACATGCTGTCTTTTTGATTGCATGTGTTGTAGTGGCTTTCAAATGAAAACAAAGGAATGGTGCCTTTGTAATCAAGTTGATTCCCCTCATGGTAACTATTCAGATATATAGCAAAGGTAAAGGTTTCCCTCGCACATATGTGCTAGTCATTCTTGACTCTAGGGGGCAGTGCTCATCTCCATTTCAAAGCCAAAGAGCTAGTGCTGTCCAAAGACATCTCCATGGTCATGTGGCCGGAATGACTAAACACCGAAGGTGCACGGAAGGCTATTATCTTCCCACCAAAGATGGTTCATATTTTTCCACTTGCATTTATGTGCTTTTGAACTGCTAGGTTGGCAGAAGCTGGGACAAGTAACAGGAGCTCACTCCATTACATAGTGCTAGGGATTCAAACGACCAAACTGCCAACCATTTCTGATCGACAAGCTCACTGTCTTAGCTACTGAGCTATTGCATCCCTTATTCATTCATTCATTCATTCATTCATTCATTCATTCATTCATTCATTCATTCATACATGCATGCATTGGAGAACACAAGAACACAGTAAGAAAAAAAGAAAACACTTCCTCTCTTCTCCAGCACTTTAAAGCTACAGGACATGAAATTGATTTTGAAGGAACCAAATTAATCTCCAAAACTGAACACTTCAACAAGAGAATAATTATGGAAGCCATCGAAATAGAGAAACATCTCCACAACATGAATAAACATGATGATACCACCCACCTACCAGACATCTGGAAACTAGCCCTAGTCAACAAACGAGCCCCACCCACCATCCAGGTTGTTACAACACAAAAGAACAATGGACACACAGCCAGCACCAATCAGCACCAATCTACCAATCATGATACAACTACACAGCCAATCAGCCCACTTACAGCAACAAAGCAAGCACTCCACACACACCCACCAAGTTTTATAGAAAGACGGCAGCTCCGACCACGCCTTACTCACACAAGCACGAAGCCGAAAACACCAGCCTGAAGATGGCGAGTGTGACCTTGCCGAAACGTTGCCAAGACAATTTCAATCTTACATGGGAACACTTCAGCTCCCAGAATTCCCTAGTGGGCATGCTGGCTAAGCAATTCTGAAGTTTGAAATCCACATATCTTAATATTGTCAAGTTGAAACATGCTGATGTGGAATGTAGGCAGAAGGACTTTTATTTTTCTTACCTGAGGAAATTTAGGGGATAAGGCACTTACTGAAAAAATAATTTGGGAACTCTCTGTTAGGTCAGCTGAAGGAAGCACAGATTGCCACATGGTATTTTCTGCCTATTTCTAGCATTCTGAAGTCAGTAGACGTTTGCTTCAGATTGCTTCAGAAACTGAAGAGGAAAAAAAGGAAGCGAGGAAGGAAAGCGGGCGAGATGGGAGTGTTCCAAATGACAAAAATGACTGAATGACCAATGTTATAGGCTCTTTGTAACTGAGAGTTGGTTTATATACACTATGTATTTCAAAATTGGTAACATACACATTCTTCTCAAAAGTAAAATGATAGGGGTTATAGAAATATAACTGGTATCTTTTTCTCTCTGCATTGACTGCCGGCTGAGTCTACTTGTCAGCCGTAAAGCAGTAAACAAACCGGAAGAATGTGCCTTAATCTAAGACAGGGGTCTCCAACCTTTGCAACTTTAAGTCTGAAGGACTTCAGCTCCCAGAATTCTGGGAGCTGAAGTCCTTCAGACTTAAAGTTGCAAAGGTTGGAGACCCCTGATCTAAGAGACAGGCACTTTAATCTTTTGTTTCCTGCCACCAAAACAAATATTTCATAACCAGGATAGCCATAAAGTAATTTTAGACTCTGGACTTAGTTATTTACACAGCAGCTTTCCTAAGATGGCAACATGAATTGTTTTACTTCATTTATCACATTTTAACTCTCCTCCTACTCTGTTTTGTTTGGGGCTGTTTGGGGCTTTTGACTTTATGTTCTGATAGGCTTCCTGTCTAAGTAGGGTTCTATTCTATTCTATTCTATTCTATTCTACTCTACTCTACTCTACTCTACTCTACTCTACTCTACTCTACTCTACTCTACTCTACTTTACTCTACTCTATTCCTTGAATTTATATAACCTAATCCTGTTTTCATGGAACCAGTGGTCTCTAACTGATCATACAATCTTACTGTATCTTAATTACAACATAATATAAATATTAATATAGCAACATACAGTATATTTCTTAAATGGTGGGCTGCTACATCATTGGGATTGAGGATTAGTCAAGATCAAGGTTTCCCATACTTAACAACGCTAAATGGGTGGACTTCAATTCCTAGAATTCCTTTGTTAAATTCCTTAGTTAGCATGCCTGGAGCACCGAGGAACTACCGGAGGATGGGAAAAGAGCTGATGTGGTTCCCATCTTCAAAAAAGGAACAAAAGTAGAACCAAGGAATTACAGACAAATCAGCCTGACATCAATACCTGGGAAATCCTGGAAAAGATAATCAAGCAACAGATCTGCAAACACCTAGAATTAAGCAAAATTATAACCAGAAGCCAACATGGGTTTGTCAAAAACAGATAATGCCAAACCAATCTTATTTCATTCTTTGATAAATTTAGTGGATCAGTGAAATGCTATAGTCATAATATTCTTGGATTTCAGTAAGGCATTTGACAATGTAGAAACAACCTAATCTTTGTAAGTTAGAAAAATGTGGTATAGACAGCATCACTACCCGATGGATTCATAAGTGGCTGACAAACTGCATTCATTGTGTAGTTCTTAGTGGAACAACATCTACATGGAGGGATGTAAGCAGTGGGGCTCTTCTAGGTTCTGTCTTAGACCCGGTATTCTTTAATATTTGCATAACAAATTTTGATGAGGGAATAGAAGGGGAACTCATCAAAATTGCAGATAACATCAAGCTGACAGGAACAGGCCAATCCCAGAAGATAGGCTCAAGATCCAGAAAGATCGCGACAGACTAAGACTGGGCCCTATCTAACTGAATGAAATTCAATGGTGAGAAAAATAAGATTTTATACTTAGACAAGAAAAACCAAATGTACAGATGCAGAATAAGTGGAACCTGGCTCAATAGCAGTAACTGCAAGAGGGATGTTAGAGTTCTGGTAGCCAATCAGTTAAATATGAGCCAGCAGTGTAGTGCAGCTGCCAAAAAAGCCAATGCAATCCAAGGCTGCATTAATAGAGGATAGAATCAAGGTTATGTGGAGTATTAGTACTGCTTTACAATGCTTTGGTAAACTCACAATAGGAATATTGCATCCAGTTTTAGTTACTACAGTATAAAAAAAGATGTTCAAATTCTAGAAATAATACAAAGAAAGGCAAAAAAGATGATTAGGGGGCTGGAAGCTAAAACATATGAAGAATGGTTGCAGGAATTGAGTTTATCTAGTCTAGTGAAAAGAAGGACTGGGGGTTACACAATATCAGTGTTCCAATATTTGAGGGGCTGCCACAAAGAAGAGGTGTGTGTGTGTCAACATCTTTTCCAAAGCACCTGAGGGCAATATAAAAAGCAATGGGTGGAAACTAATCAAAGAGAGAAGCAAGGGAGTTAGGAAGAAATTTCCTGACAGTGAGAACAATTAATCAGTGGAATCGGTTGCCTTCAGAAGTTGTGGGGGCTCCATCACTAGAGTTTTTAAGAAGAGATTGGGCAGCCATTTATCTAGAATGGTATATGGGCTCCTGCTTCTGCAGGGAGTTGAATCAGAATCCTTTCCAATTCTGTTATTCTGTTATATCTCAAAGTGGCCAGGGTTGGGAAACACTGATCTAGATGGATTTTAGAGCTTCCACACTCCTGCCTGTCAGATCTGGAAGCCATCTTTTACATTGGGCCTTCAGGTCTGCCACATTTTTCTACTGTGGTAAAATGGGAGGGGGGATTATATAGAGCAGGGATAGTCAACCTTTTTATACCCACCGCCCACTTTTGTATCTCTGTTAGTAATAAAATTTTCTAACAGTTCCACAGTAATGGTGATTTATAAAATAGGAAAGTCAATTAAATTTAAAAAAGGGAAGTGCTTCAGTATCAGACAAAACCCCTACCGCCCACCATGAAAGCTGGAACGCCCACTAATGGGCGGTAGGGACCAGGTTGACTACCACTGATACAGAGCATGGGTGATATATAGTCAAAATAACATTCTTTTCTCAGAGAGTCAAGGACACCTTGCCCTGCAGCTACGATGATGTGACTGGGAGGAATCTCCAGTTTTGGAGGGTGCCTGATTGGACCATGTGATGGACATGTGGGTGCTGGGTAGAGACTTGAACTTTCTTTTGGGTGGGGAAAACCTGGAAACTTTCAGATTCGGGTTTTCCCAGATATGCCAATAGGACATCTCTAATAAAATGGAATTTTGCTCAGGCCTTGGAGTCTTCTTTTGTTGGGGGTGTTACTTTGAACCCTGACACTGCCCTTCCCTTGTCTTCAGTCAAAAGAATGTGGACTTTTACGTAAAGGACTGGAAGCCATATTGAAGCAATTTTAAAGAGGTTAAAAGGTAGATTTTAAAAAAACCCAATCATTTTATCTCCATCCCATCCATATATTGAAATAATTTTTCCCTCATAAAACCAATGGCTATTTTTTCCCTTTCCTTCTTGTTCGGTGCTAGGTGTGTTCACAAGGTATAGTCCAAAGATCAAGATGGCAGCCACAATGGTGCCATCAAAACTTCACTCATGGGTTTTTTTGATGATTCAATCATACCATAGTGTAGGGGTGGGCAAACGTTGCAACTTTAAGTCTGAAGGACTTCAGCTCCCAGAATTCTCCAGCCAGCTTTGCTGGCTGGAGAAGTCAGGGAGCTGAAGTCCTTCAGACTTAAAGTTGCAAAGTTTGCCCACCCCTTCCATAGTGGCTGCTATCTTGACATTTTGCACACCTCTGTTTAGTTCTCTGGCTCTATATGTACCCATAGTCACAAACAGTTTTTGAGTAATCTGACTCCAGCGATTTCTAGCCCTCTTCAATTGGCCCTGAATCCAAAGCTTGGAAACTTTCCTCCCATAATATCTACAGTATACAGTTAGAGATTACGTCTTGTCCTGAAGCAGAAAAATAACAAAGTGCAGGTTCTCCTTCACTTACAACCACAAGTGAACCCAACATTTCTGTTGATAAGCAAGACAGTTGTTAAGTGAGTTTTGCCCCATTTTACGGCTTTTCTCGCCCCAGTTGTTAAGTGAATCACTGCAATTGTTAAGGGAGTAACATAGTTGTTAAACGAATCTGGCTTCCCCGTTGACTTTGCTTGTCAGAAGGTTGCAAAAGGTGATCACGATCCAGGACGTTGCAACCATCAAAATGATATTAGATTTTTTAGGGGGAATTTTTAGCACAGGTTGTGATTTAATTCTTTTTATCTATTTATTGTATTTATTGTATTTTATTATCGTTGTTTTAAATTCCTGTGCACCGCCCTGGGTCCACTTCGGTGGAGAAGGCGCGGTATATAAATTGAAATAAATTAAATTAAAATTAAATCAAAAATACTTGCCAGTTGCCACGCGGTTGAATTTTGATCAGGGAGATGCTGCATCCTTTTCATAAGGATGAAAAACAGCTGTAAGTCACTTTTTTCAGTGCTCATGTAACTTCAAGCAGTCATTAAATGAATGGTTCTAAATCCAAGACTACCTGTAATCCTCAACGTGATCAAAATGTTATCCCAGAATGTAAGATGTGATCTTCAAACAGAAGATTATGTGGAGAATATATACGGAGAGATTGTCCTGGAAGTTAGCAGTTGCAATTGTGCCAGCATTGCAGTGAAAGAAAATACAGTAGCTAATGCCATGAAGAGATCTTCCACACAAAAGCTTTGTGCCACTTGGGGCTTGTCTCAGGACTGGTTTGATCTCGTGGCTTGGGGAACCGAGCCAATTTATTCCTGGATATGTATAGCTTGTGGGCAGCCTGCTATCCCAACAGCAGGAAATCTTGCCTGCCTTTGCTTCCTGGGCTCAAGCAGCTATTTCTCCCTCCCTCCCTCCCTTTCTTTTCAGCATTCTGTTTCTGGAGCTTGCCTCTTCCTCCATGCATTATTTAGAATCGTCTCCCCCTCTCCAGCCACAGTAGCAATACTTAGATATAGTTAGATGATTGGGGGCGGTGGGGGGGGGGAGGGAGGGAGAGAAACCACCAGGTTGCAAAATTGCTGGAATGCTATTATTTATCTTCATAATTCACAAGGGCTTTTAAATGTGACAGATGAATAACAACAGAGGGGCTGAGAAGCCTTTGCAGGTTTTCAATACTTTAGTTTACATTTTGTTTTCCAATAGATCTTTCAATAGATGGCTTCCCTCTTTGCAATCGATCAGATCGTCTTTTTTGCAAACAGGCAGCTGGATGCATACAAATAAACATTTTGAAAGATGTGAAGTGTGTGTGTGTGTCCGTGTGGGATGAAATCCTAGAATATTATTCTATTTAGAATGGTGTGGGGGTAAGGGTGTCTTTGTTTTCTCTGTACCTCCAGTACCTTTGGAGAATGGATCATTAAATTAAAATATTTAATGTTCTTTGTATTCTCCCCCACTGGGCCACTGGAGGGAGTCCTGTTTGCCTCATAGTATTCTCCAGATTTTGAGATCAGCTGAAGAGAGGAATCACAGCTTGCTTTCAAACTGTTAGGTGACTGATGGTAGAAAATAAACTGTGGTAGTGGGGTGGGATAGTCTATCAGTGTTCCTCAGACAGTGGACAGAGAGTGGGATTAGGTAGGACACAAGGAAGTCTTGAAAAGTCTCTGGTTGCTACAGAGGTGGCATTCAGCCAGTTCGCATCAGTTTGCGTGAACCGACGGTGGCCATTTCCCCGAGGTTGGAGAACCGGTAGCAATGGCTGGCCGGTCATGCCCCCAAACCGGTCCCCTGGCATGTCCTTCCTAGCTTGCCCCAACAGGTCATTACTCGCTCGCTCGCTCGCCCTGCCTGGCCGATGCACGCTCGCCCTGCCCGCCCAACACTCGCTCACTTGCTCGACGCTCACCCCACTCATATGAGCTCTATATATGCCTTTGCCATGTGGCCCAGCTTCCAGCTATGTACCTTGCCAGTTGCCTCCACATCTCACCCACTTTTCTCAGCTCACTAAAGGTAAGTAAGTATCGCTCGCTTTGGGTCAGGGGCCGGGGCCCCAGAGATGGGCTATTCCCTGAGGCCTCAGAGCTGCTGCCTTCTTGCTGCCCCACCATCCCTACAGCGCCGGCACTAACTCCACTTCCCCCCCTCTTTCAGCAGCTTACCTTTTGTGGCAGCTGGTCCAGAGTCTGGAAGACAAGCTGAAACTCCCAGCCAGCCACTGCTGCTGGGAAGCGGCTGGCTGGCAATGAAGCCTCCCAGCCACTGCCCCTTTCAGAACTGGCGACTGGGGGGCATTTTTGCCAGCCAGCCACAAGCCACCAAAAAATCCTCCAGTTGGCGAAAAAGCTGCTGCCGTCACTGCCATGTTCTTCGTGCATATGTAACCCTTGGATTCTCCAAGAGGTGGTGGCTAGGAGGCTTCTTTGCCAGCCAGTGCTTCTCACAGGCAGTCAAAAAATCCCAAAAATTTTTGCCACTGGTTTGATGGGTGTGGCTTGAGGGGGTCATATGACTGAGTGGATGTGAGTGACATCAAGTTGGCCATGCCCACTCAATCACATGCCCTCCCCGCCCACCGAACTGGTGGTGAAAAATTTTGAAACCCACCACTGGGCTGTTGTACTTTCCATGTATGATTCTTCCCAGTTCTGTATTGCTTGCACAACACAACTGTTTTAATAGTGGCAGAAGCTACTTATAAAGCAGGGGTGTCAAACTCAATATCATTGAGGACTGCATCAGGGTTGTGTTTGACATTGGGGGGGGGGACTGGGGTAGGTGTAGCCAAGGTGGGCGTGGCCAGCTCGATGTCACTTGTGTCGGGAGCATCTGTGGCGGCCTGAGTGCTCTGCCAGTGAAAACTAGCTCCTTTTTTTGCTGTGACAACCTCCTGCAACCCTCTGCCTATGAAAACAGAACTCAGGAAGGCTGCATGCAGCCCTCCCAAGCTCCATTTTCACTGGCAAAGGTACTGCAGGCCAGTCCTTCACTGTTTCCAGGGTGGCTGCGTGGACCAAATCTAAGCACCTCATGGGCCGGCTCTGGATCCCAGGCCTTGAGTTTGACACCCCCATTATAGAGTAATAGAACCATAGACCTGGAAGAGACCTTGGAGGTCTTCTAGTCCAACCCCCCCATCAGAACACCTAGATCCAGGGCTGGGCTGCTGGGGCTTCACACGGTTTCAGGTGATCCTCTAGCTAGGATTCTGCCCAGTTCGGTGAACCCCCAAATGCCAACCCTGGCCGTTCATCATGCCAGGTAAGTGGAGGGACTGCATGGAGGCTCAGGGAGGGGGGGGAAATAGGCCTACTAGAAGTTCCGGAAGTCTGGAAATGGACCTGTATGCAGCCACTGGTGGGCCTCTGGAGCCTGGGGAAAGCAGTTTTCATCTTCTCGGAGGCTCAAGGAAAGCCTCTGGAGCCTGAGGAGGGCAAAAAATGCTCCTCTGGCTGTGGTGCAGGAGTCTGACTACGCCATACCCACCATAATAATAATAATAATAATAATAATAAATTTAATTTATAGACCGCTCCCTCTCCCCGGGGGGACTCGGAGCGGTGCACAGGGAAGTTAAAAATACAATAAATATACATAAATACTTAAAAGACAAATTAAACAATTATCCCTGTGCTAAAATTCCCAATTTAAATTTACTAAAATCCCATGATAAAAGAGACTACCCTAGACCGGCCAAGCAGAAAAGGTGTGTTTTTAATTTTAGACGGAAGGAGCGGAGGTCCGTGGTTGTTCTAATGTTGGGGGGAAGGTCGTTCCAGAGGGCTGGGCCCACCACAGAGAAAGCCCTTCCCCTGGGCGTCGCCCGCTGACAGAGTCTAGTGGACGGCACCCGGAGAAGTCCCTCTCTGTGGGAGCGAATCGGCCGTGAGGATGTATGGGGCAGGATCCGATCCCGCAGATAGCTAGGTCCCGAGCCATGGAGCGCTTTGAAGATGACAACTAGCACCTTGAAGCACACCCGGAAGACGACAGGCAGCCAGTGCAGCTCGCGCAAGAGCGGTGTTACGTGGGTAAACCTTGAGGTTCCCATTATTGCTCGCGCGGCTGCATTCTGGACCAGCTGAAGTCTCCGGGTGCACCTCAAGGGGAGCCCCATGTAGAGAGAGTTACAATAGTCCAGTCGGGATGTCACGAGAGCATGAGTGACTGTGCGAAGGGCATCCCGATCCAATAGGGGGCGCAACTGGCGTACCAGGCGAACCTGGTAAAACGCCCTCCTGGCCACGGCTGTCACTTGATCTTCCATGGACAGCCGGGTATCCAGGAGGACACCCATGTTGCGCGCCCCATCCACAGGGGCAAGATGTTCGCCCCCTATGGCCAGCGATGGAATCAGCTGGTTGAATCGGGCAGCCGGAAACCACAGCCACTCGGTCTTGGTCGGGTTGAGCCTGAGTCTGTTACTTCCCATCCAGATCCGCACGGCTTCCAGGCACTGGCACATCACTGCTACGGCATCGTTGGGGTGGTTTGGGGTAGATATATACAGCTGTGTATCATCAGCGTAGAGGTGATACTCTACCCCAAAACCACGGATGATCTCACCCAGCGGCTTCATACATGTGTTGAACAGGAGAGGCGAGAGGACCGACCCCTGAGGCACCCCACATGTAAGGGGTCTCGAGGTCGACCTCTGCTCTCCTGTCAACACAAATTGCGATCGGCCAGAGAGGTAGGAGGAGAACCACTGTAAAACGGTGCCTCCCACCCCCAACCCCCCCCAGCCGATGCAATAGGATACCATGGTCGATGGTATCGAAAGCCGCCGAGAGGTCTAATAGGACCAGGATGGAGGAACAACCCCCATCTCTGGCCCTCCAGAGATCATCAACCAACGCGACCAATGCCGTCTCGGTGCTATGCCCGGGCCGAAAGCCGGACTGGCGCGGGTCTAGATAATCAACTTCCTCCAGGTGACGGGGAAACTGTTGTGCCACCACACTCTCAACAACCTTCGCCAAAAAGGGAAGGTTGGAGACGGGACGATAGTTGGTTAATAAAGCTGGATCCAAAGAGGGCTTCTTCAGGAGGGGCCTCACCATGGCCTCTTTAAGGGAGGCAGGCAAGGAACCCTCACTTAAGGAAGCGTTGACAACCTCTTGGAGCCAGCCTCGTGTCACCTCCCAGGATGCCAGTACAAGCCAGGAGGGACACGGGTCCAATAAACATGTGGTGGCTCGCAGTCACCCACGTAACCTGTCCATATCCTTGGAAGTAACGGAGTCAAACTCCTCCCAAACAAGATCTGCCTCGTGCAATCCCACTGGGCCATCAATGGGGGCTAACTCGTTCTGTATCTGAGCGATTTTCTCCTGCATTTTTAAATGGCCACACCCACCCAGCAACAGGGCCGCAAACCCATTGCTGCCTAGATCCCTCTCATAGGTGGTATTGTTAATCTAGATACTGCCTATTTTGTACCTGAATTGTATTTTCCCCTTCTCACACCCCATCTACCTTGTCCCTTTTGAGACAAAAAGAGGCAAGCTAGCTGGAGAATGAAATCTTATTCTGCTGCCATTTAACATTTATAGCCCCTGAAGTATCTATACCTTACTATAAAACACATATTAATAGCATTATATAAATATAACAACAGAATGTGTTGCTTTCTGGGAGCTTTGTGAGACCAAGATCCTGCT
This sequence comes from Rhabdophis nuchalis, assembly GCA_039707465.1. Lineage (NCBI taxonomy): Eukaryota > Metazoa > Chordata > Lepidosauria > Squamata > Natricidae > Rhabdophis > Rhabdophis nuchalis. Next base: position 56,878,259 of record CM077643.1, on the reverse strand, counting down.
ACATAAAGACTCAAAATGTTTATTTCCATCTAAATTTGCCGAACATTTAAGAAGCAAAAATGATACCAAGAATTTATAAGAACATACCATATTGCCTTTTACCTGTATTAATAGACAAATATTCGAATGAAAGCAGATCCTATTTACACAATTTACGAGGAAAAGAAAACAAAAGCCTGTGACCCCCTCCCCTGAAAAATGGAGGGGAATATTCTCAAAGAAGCAAATGTTTGTGAGAAAAGGTAAGTCTTAATCAGGCTTCATAAGTAATTATTGCTTACTAATCTATATTTACTAACCATTATTATCACACCATGTTTAGACCATCATAAAATGCCCAAGCAGTTAAGGTTGTTAATAAACAGCTAAGGATTTGCTGCTCACAAAAGTTCTTAATTTTATTTTTTCCTTATTTTCCTACTTATTTAAAATAAATATAATATTTTATATATAATAATTAATAATAATAATAATAATAATAATTTAATTTTATATCCCGCTCTCTCTCCCCGAGGGGACTCGAGGCGGGGCACAGGCAATTAAAAATACAAATAAGACCACCAACAAATACAAAATACAAACTACAAAATTAAAAGTGAATTAAATTATTCCTGCGCTAAAACCCATAAACTAAATTAAAAATTACCCCTAAAACCCCTAACCTAAAAAGAGACTACCCAAGGCCGGCCAGGCGAAAAAAGTGTGTCTTTAATTTTAAGCGGAAGGAGCGGAGGTCCGTGGTTGTCCTAATATAGGGGGGAAGGTCGTTCCAGAGGGCTGGGCCCGCCACAGAGAAGGCCCTTCCCCTGGGCGTCGCCCGCTGACAAAGTCTAGTGGACGGCACCCGGAGAAGTCCCTCTCTGTGGGAGCGAATCGGCCGTGAGGATGTATGGGGCAGGATCCGATCCCGCAGGTAGCTAGGTCCCGAGCCATGGAGCGCTTTAAAGATGATAATTAACACCTTGAAGTGCACCCGGAAGACAACAGGTAGCCAGTGCAGCTCGCGCAAGAGCGGTGTTACGTGGGCAAACCTAGAGGTGCCCATAATTGCTCGCGCGGCTGCGTTCTGGACCAACTGAAGCCTCTGGGTGCACCTCAAGGGGAGCCCCATGTAGAGAGAGTTGCAATAATCCAGTCGGGATGTCACGAGAGCATGAGTGACTGTGCGAAGGGCGTCCCGATCCAATAGGGGGCGCAACTGGCGTACCAGGCGAACTTGGTAAAACGCCCTCCTGGCCACGGCTGTCACTTGATCTTCCATGGACAGCCGGGCATCCAGGAGGACACCCAGGTTGCGCGCCCCATCCACAGGGGCAAGATGTTCGCCCCCTATGGCCAGCGATGGAGTCAGCTGGTTGAATCGGGCAGCCAGAAACCACAGCCACTCGGTCTTAGTCGGGTTGAGCTATATATTATAGTTTAGTTCATTTATTAAAAAAGTTATTATCATCGTTGTCTGGCAGAAATGAAATTGATTACTCAGCTCCTGGTCATAAAAAGCAGCATCAATAACTACCCTCTACTCTCAGCCAACTTTAGGACCAGAAGTGGGTTTCAGCCGTTTTGCCCTGGATTGGGTGAACCGGTGGTAGCGGGGACGGGAGGCTCCACCCACTCACCAGGACGCTTCTGTGGAAGTGTTGCATGTGAGTGTGTGCCTAAACCAGTAATAAAAAAATTAGCAACCTATCTCTGGTCTAAACACTATCTTACAGGTGTTTTCTACAGTATTTGTTTGGAGATATGGATTCATCTAGGTTAAAAGTGTGAATTAAGTTGCTCCTTAAAATGTGGATCAAATTACTCCTCCAGCTTACCACTATATTTGAAAGAGCCTCATGTGACATATCCTCCATTGGTCTCTTTCAACCTCCCCTCCTCCCAAGTAGGTATAGAGACTATGCTAATTTCTAGGTTCTAAGCTGCATAAACAGATCAAGATCACGTGAAGAGTTAACACCACTTTATAATGGCTTGGTAAGGTCACACTTGGAATATTGCATCCAGTTTTGGTTGCCATGATGTAAAAAAGATGTGGAGACTCTAGAAAGAGTGCAGAGAAGAGCAACAAAGATGATTAGGGGACTGGAGGCTAAAACATATGAAGAACGGTTGCAGGAACTGGGTATGTCTACTTTAATGAAAAGGAGAGACATGATACCAGTGTTCCAATATCTCAGGGGCTGCCACAAAGAAGAGGGAGTCAAGCTATTCTCCAAAGCACCTGAGGGTAAAAGAAGATGGGCAGAAACTAATTAAGGAGAGAAGCAACTTAGAACTAAGGAGAAATTTCCTGACAGTCAGAACAATTAATCAGTGGAACAACTTGCCTTCAGAAGTTGTGAATGTTCCAACACTGGAAGTTTTTAAGAAGAGATTGGATAACCATTTGTTGTAGGGTTTCCTGCCTAAGTAGGGGGTTGGACTAGAAGACCTCCAAGGTGCCTTCCAACTCTGTTATTCTATTCTATTCTATTCTATTCTATTCTATTCTATTCTATTCTATTCTATTCTGCCAGCAGTAGCAGAAGTGGTTAAGGTGCTGGCTTATAAATCAGGAGACTGTTAGTTCTAGTCCTGCTTTAGGCTTGAAAGCCAGCTGACTGACTTTGGACCAATCACTGACTCTCAGCTCAACTCAACTCCCAAGGTTGTTGTTGTGAAGAAAATAGAAGGTGGGAGAATTAGATATGTTCACCTTCTTAAGTTACTTATAAAGTAATAAAGGCAGGATAAAAATCAATCAATCAATCAAACAAACAAACAAACAAACTAACAAACACTTTAATTTTATTTTACCATATCTTTCTGGGAGGGGAGTGTGATCTCCAGCCTGATACAGAATGCTGCCATCTTGATTTCCCCAGAATATCTCTAGTTTTATGCAATAGCCAGCACCGTTGAAATAAAGAGTAAAGAGCAATATAGAGAAGATTATTACAGAAGATCAGTGCATAACCGATTGATGCAACCCGAATGGTTTTATTGACAGATCTCTGAATAAAATTGCTTACTACTTTAAATGCCATTCATTAGTGGAAAAGCAAGATACAGTTTCAGCAAACCTAAATCTATAAAAGACAAGTCACGCTAATTCATAATAAAGATCATGGCCAGTTGTGCTAGTTTATCAGAGATTGGAATTATTGATAAATACACCTCCTTTTTCACACAGCTGTTATTTACTCCCACATTATCCACTGTAATTAAACACTTCACCCATATTCCACAAAGTCATTTCAGGTCAGGAGAACCGAGCGATTGCTATTCCTTTCTGGTTCTGCCCAAGGCTGACTTAAAAAAAAAGAAAGAACAACATCGTCCTTCATTTCGCTATATTAAGTAATGGATGAAGAAGAATGCTGGGTCTGAAAAGGGCATTCTGTTCCAATAATTATTGCCCTAAAGAACCAAAGGATTTGTCCTTCAGACAAGGTTCCTTTCACCCAAAACCAAAAGAAGTGACCACGGCTTTCATTTCTTACTTTCCTGTGTTCCCATTTTCAACAAATATGGGGCTCAATGTCACTTCTTCCAACAGTAGTACAAATGTAATTCCTAAACTATCCTTGTACCTCCAGTCTTCCAACATTCCTTTGGAACTATTAGGGTTCAATATATTCATAGATGATGTTGAAGGTGCAGAGCATAGTTGTCAAAGGACACCATATTTTCAGGAAGGCAAATACTCTGAAGTGGGCCTTTGTGCAAATTGAGTGAACAGAAAATAAAATAAAACCCGAAATGCAATCATATCCATTTGTATACTTCTTCATCTTGAAAAGTGGTCCATAACATCAAAAGAGCCCAAAGTCATCTTATAGAGGAAGAGGCGGCATCAAAAGTTAATAAATAAATCTCACATCATAACTTAATAGTTAAATATTACTTATCAACACTTATAAGGCAACATCTAATGATGTAAACTGCCTAAAATCACCTCACAGTAAGATGGACAACAAACAAATTTAATAATAATAACAACTGTTTTTTTATATAATATATAGTAATATTAATAGACACACACTGTTTGAAAGATCAATAATTTGCATAATAATGAGACAATAAACATATTCCACATAGCAGCAAAAACAAAACCACCAAAAGACTACTTTATTTTCAATTTATATACCACCCTTTTCACCAAAAAGGGACTCAGGGCGGTGCACAGAAAGATAAAACCCCACAATATACAAAATTTAAAAAACAATTAAACCAATACAGCTGTGCTAAAATTGAATAAATAATTAAAACCATAAATAACAAATTAAAATAGCCCCTAATCTATGTCAGGCCGGCAAGACGAAAGAAATGAGCTTTTACCATCCGACGGAAGAGTCGTAGCTCTGTGATGGTACGGATATCGGGGGGGGAGGTCGTTCCAGAGTGTCGGACCCGCCACAGAGAAGGCTCTTTCCCTGGGGGTCGCCAGTCGGCATTGACTGGCTGACAGCACCCTGAGAAGGCCAACTCTGTGAGAGCGGACAGGTCGAAGGGAGGAATGTGGTAGGAGACGGTCTCTCAAGTAACCAGGACCCGAACCAGGACCCGAGCCAATGTCTGTGGAGATTCTCAGTCATCCAGATCATAGTTGTCTCAAAGGTGCTTTTTTTTCAAAAAGGCAACTAAACTGTGGGTTTTTTTTCCTTTGAGGAAGAAGAAGGAAATGTTTCACTTCTCATCCAAGAAGCTTCATCAGTTCTGATGATGAAGGGGGGATGGAAGGATTTTAAAAAGACCACTTTAACCAATATTAACTATTAAACCAAAAAACAAAAAGAAGAATTTCTGGATATATTCTAGCCAGCATCTGAAATGTTTTTTGTGATGTAATCAGCCAGGGGTTTCCCAACTGAGGCTGAAATGAGAAAGACTAATCTTTCCCAATTGGCCACTTTTGGGGATTTAGAAGATAACCTGATTGAGAAAAGGTGATCTAGATGAGAAGCAAGGACAACCCAGTTATATAGCAGGACTCTGATATATTTTGGGCCCAAATTTTTTAATTTCACATGTACATTAGTAGATAAAAGCTAGAGGTGCATTACTGTGGCTAATCTAGAAGCTGGCTAGTTACGTTTGGGAGACTGGCAAGGAGGTGTGTGTACAACCTGGTTTATTAGCATGAGACGTAACTGCAATCTATCAAAATGTTCCTGGCAGTATAAGAGCCAAACAGAACTCCATCAGGCAAAGTCCTCTGAGTATATATGTATCTACATGTATGTATGTAGGTATATATATGTGTATACATATTAATGTTGCATTTTTGCTGATTAATAAATGAAGGGAGACCAGTATAGATCTATTTCAAGCTATTTAGCTCTTATCAGCTAGCCATACCCTTACTGGGATTCCAACTTGGGCTGTTTTTACATATTAGGCAATTATATTAACCTCTAAACCACAAGCTCTCCTCCCTTATCAGATGAGCCAGGGGAATGATTAAGTGTTTTTCTTTTGTCAAAGCACCCGGTATGCCCAAATATAGGAGGAAGCATGCTGCTTCCCTTTTGCCTTTCAGCCCCACTCCAGGAGCCTTCCAGGCAGTATATTCCCTCCCATATTTGGGCATGCCAGGTGCTTTGACAAAAGAAAAAAACACATATATATTTATATAACATACGTATAAGTGTGTTATGTATATGTATGAATAGATATATACTTTCTTTTGAAAGGCAACAGAATTTCATTTTTAATGTGTGCCAGTGTGATCACTGTAAAAAATGGCAAAGATTAACTTAATCAGAGGTGGGTTTCACATAATTCTACCATCGGTTTGCTGCACACTGAAAATGTGAGTGTGCGGGGCTTGCATGCATGTATGCGGCTTAGAAAACGTGGCTAAATAGGACACCCACTACCACTACCAGTTCGCCTGAACCAGTCCGAACCAGCTGAATATCACTATTTTTTAAAAAAAATCACATTTATATCCCGCCCTTCTCCACAAAGGACCCAGGGCGGCTCCTTTGATCTTAATCTAAGTAAAGTCAGAGGAATCTTTGGTGTTTTACTTTGAAAGCTGGGTGATGAGCCTCTGGTTGCAAGAAAGTAGGATTCCTAGGAACCCAGTTATTCCAGAATTGGACAAGTTATAACAGGCATTTGGAAAAATGGCATTTCTCCCTAGTCAGAATTGTTGTGTTAAGGAACTTCCATCTAGTTAGTTGAGGCCTGTGTCCTTCTACCTTGAGATTATTTCAGAGGATGCTGACTCAGAGTGTTGATCGTGAATCAGCCCTGACAGTCTGTGGAAAAAGAAAGCTAGGATATTTCACCCTTGTCTCCTTCCTCATCAATTTGAGTCAGTTTCAGGTCGTTTGATTCTGCAGGAACCGATGCATTTTCCGGCTTCTGCACAGTAGAGATAATAACTTTGCAATTGTTTGCTGCTTCCAGACTGCGATAGAGAGTAGAGAACCTTCACCAATGATTTTTTTTCCTTTTTCCACTCTCTAGCTCTCCTCTTGATTGTTGATTATGTTAATTATGGGGTTGAGGCACCTAAAAATCCTTAGGTTTAACAACATTTTGAAGACCAAGACCTGCACTTCACATTCACTCGAGGTGCTGAAGTTTACAACATTGTAAAGTTAGGCAGAGTGTTAGAGGAAGTCTGAGCTTACTTTGTCTTTCATCTTTTATTATAGCAAAATACTTTTCAGATGTTTCCCACTTCAAAATGGTGGGAAATTATGCCTTCAGTTTTCAGCAATCATCATTAAATGGGACACAGAAGATCAAACTAGGAATCAGGTCAGGTTTTCCACTCTTTTTTTTAATGCATCTAATTGTTCCTAGCGGAGATGGTTTATTTGCAAACTTCAACAATTACAGTGTTCTTTAAAGACATTCAAAAGCATTTGTTATAGGTATTTTTATGATGTGTAACAAGCATGGGAATATTTTCCTCTGTCTTAGGGACAGGAATGTTTTAGCTGGTAGTCTTTCATTCAGGCCGTTCCTCACCGCTGAGTTGAAGTATCATCAATCCACCCTTTTCAGTAGCTGAAAAATCCCCTAGCATAAAATTTGTCACCCCATCTCTGTCCCCATCCTGGCCGTTTCAAGTCACATTAGTCACTTGATTTCCTTCTAGAGTAATGGATGACAAAGGGCTGTCATCTGCTTATCTCCTATGCTGAAGCCAGTAGGAGATGAAGCTTTAGAGCAGGGGTCCTCAAACTACGGCCTGGGGGCCTGATATGGCCTGCCAAAGCCATTAATCCAGCCCACGAGGGACCACAAGGCTGCCCCATCTACATCGCCCACCAGCCACCACCTGCCTTTTGGAGGCCAAGGAGGCCAAAAACAGGATGCACAGAGGCCTCAGGAAGGCCAAAATGGTTCCTTTTTATGGTGGCAGAATGGTTCTAGAGGCCGAGGAAACCAAATCACCACAAAACATATATCTCGGTTTCCCAATCTTTACAACTTTAAGATGTGTGGGCTTCAATTCCCATGGTTGGCTGGGGAATTCTGGGAGCTGAAGTCCCACACATCTTAAAGTTGCAAAGGTTAAGAAACCTTGTCATATGTATAGATAGGGTTTTGCTGGTAGAAGGGGGAAAATGTCACTTCCACTCCAGATCAGATATTCTGACAGACAGTTTTGGCTAGAGATGAAGGATGAGAGCTATCATCATAAAATGATGTTAATATCATGTTAAAAACCTGGAACTGTTTTACAGTAAATTTTATATTGGGAATATTAAAGCATTTATGTTCTTCTCGCCCACATCTTTTGGAATGTTGAACTTACAATTAAAATTCTACAATTCAGCAAAACAGATTGTCTCTGTGAGACAAATATTCCCTCTTCTTCCCCTTGCCAAGTTCTTTTTGTTATAAACTTGCATTTTTTTCCAGACTATTTTTTCTATATGTGGAGCAAAGCCTAGGCCAGTGATGGCTAACCGTTCTGTCCTTGTGTGCCAAAACTGTGTGTGTGTGCGCAATAGCACATGCATAAATGCTCACACCCACAATGCAATGCCCCCTGCACATTCGCGCATGACCCCCTTCCCCATATGCATGTGCAAACCTCCCTCATGGTGGGGGAGGGGGAAGTTCTGGAGGCTTTCCTCCTGCCTCCGGAGGGGTTGTGAAAACGGCCTCCCCCAGGCTCTGGAGACCCTCCGGAGCCGGAAACAGGCCCATTTCCGGACTTCCGGGTGTCCTGTTTTTCACCCTCCCCAGGCTCCGGAGGCTTTCCTTGAGCTTCTGGGAGGTCGAAAATGGCCTCGCCCCAGCTCCGGAGGCCCTCCCTGAAGCCTCCTGGCATAAAAAATGGAGTGGGCTGAGCCGGCCGACTGCTTGTATGACTGCAGAGTGTGCTCTGCATGCCACCTGTGGCACGCCTGCCGTAGGTTGGGCATCACGGGCCTAGGCCATCTTCAGTTATTTCTTGCATCCATTCCTGCAGATAGGGATTAGACAGATTTTCTACAGTAAAAATATTGATATACTGTAGTTTATCTGCTTCTTTTTTTCCCATGGAACTTTCTTTGACAAAACTATCATCACCATTATTCTAAGAAAAGAAAAGAAAAACCCAAAAGCTGTTTTTGATATTATCGTTCAGCATTTCAGAATGTATATACCTAATATTTCTAATTACACCTACCATGTTTTACTAACTATGGGTCATTCTAAAGCCATTGGCAGAATGTATATTTTAACCATTGCTAATCTTCAACTAGCAAAATTCACTCCTAAATATTCTCAACTCCATTACTGTGAGCAAGAACGATATAACCTTACAAGGGATATTTAGATGGGCCCTGGCATGGTATTTTATTTAAAGCCAACTTCAAAGTGAGAAAACGGCTCCTCTGCCTGAAAAGGTTTTTTAGCATTGGCTAATAAAAATTACCATGAAGAAATGAGAGAATGTGGGGTTTTTGGTGCCGTAGAGTCATTTTTAACTCTTGGTGACTGCCTGCACTAGCCCCTGCAATTTTCTTTCTTTCTCTCTCTTAAAAAAAAAAAACTTTATTAAATTTCAGAGTCAAACTTTAAAATACAAACTAACATAAATTTTCAGAACTAGTTTGTCATTCTCTTTCTTCTTCTTAGGGCTGAAAAAGAGTTATTCCCCCAACTGGCTTCGTGCCTAAAACAGGACTAGAACTCACTGTCTCCTGGTTTATAATTTGATACCTTAATCCAGGGATGTCCAAACTTGGGAACTTTAAGACTTGTGGACTTCAACTCCCAGAATTCCCCAGCCAGCAATTCTGGGAGTTGAAGTCCACAAGTCTTAAAGTTCCCAAGTTTGGACATCCCTGCCTTAATCACTACACCAAACTGGCTCTGAGGCAAACTTTATCTGGTCTCAAAAATTATTAAAATTTATTTGGCAATCCAGTTCAAAGTTTCACTTTGGCATTAACAAGTCATGCTAATTAATGGGCAGTTAGACTAAGAGATTTCATAGGCCATCATAAAAATGATGTCATTCTTTATGAAGTGGAAAAAGCACAGTTAAACAACTGGTCTGACTAGCTGAATGAGAGGTCTGTATGCCAAAACAGATAGAAAAGGAAACAGTTTGAACTAATAGACACCCAGATTGCTTGTGCTAGAACAGAATGAATAAGCACCGGTATTTCCTTCTTTAAAAGGAAATTGACCCAATTAAAAAAAAATCTTGCCATTCTCAACTATTGCCTTTGACCAAGTTGGCTGGGAACTTAAGGAGTTGGACAAACATACCTAGATGCAACAGATTGTGGAAGCTGTATAACAATTAACTCTAGCTAAGGATATGTACAGCAACGAAACTGACAGTTTTTTTAATCGTTAAACTTACTGGGATTTTGACAAGATTAGCCAACCTGTGGCCCATAGATTGCATATTATAGAACCTTATTTACAGACTCAAAGTACCTTGGAATATTATGTCAAAATTCAGCAGTGCAAATCCTTCCTTCCTTCCTTCCCTCCTTCCTTCCTTCTCTTTCCTTCCTTCCTTCCTTCCTTCCTTCCTTCCTTCCTTCCTTCCTTCCTTCCTTCCTTCCTTCCTTCTTTCTCTTTCTTTCCTTCCCTCCTTCCCCCCCTCTCTCACCCCCTCCCTTCCTTTTACTTACTTAGTATATAAACTGTTCTAATCAAAGAGACTCTGGGTGGCATCTGATCCCCCAATCCAGAATTTGGATTGAAACCAGACAAGATAAATAAGAAGATACTTGTAACATTAACAATTATATTACCCCCCCCCCCCCAAACCCTTTTAAAAATGCCAGAATAAGTCTGGAAATAGGTTCAACTAAGTTTGGGTGACGTAACAGTAACAATTATTGCTACTCTTTAATCCCACTGAAATTTTCAAATTGTGAAAATTTAAATCAGAATGCCCATGTTATTAGAAGGCCTTTTGCAGCTTTTGGCCAGTCCAGGAGGTGAATCTCAGACCTCTGGCCAGAAACCATTGTAACTGCTATAGTCCAAGGAAGATTTAGGATTAACACTGCTTGGGAGGCAGAACTGTGAATAGAGTGCCCAGAATTCCACTGAATTCCACTGAATTCCACTGAAGCTTAATTTTATTTGACACAGGAATTCCTCTGCAAGTCCCTACAAAACAAAGATGCTCTGAGTCTTTGGCAAGGGCTCCTCCACATTCTTCTCAGTTGCTTCCACCTCAGCTGGAGGTCTTGTCACTTGTGAAACTTCCATATGGCAGGCTGCCCATAGTGAATGGCAACTACTGAAGGATGTCTTAACTGGGAGTATCAAGAGAAATAATAAGCAGGAGGGGATAGGAGCAATAGAGAGCTATGACTGATCCTGCAGCAGAATGTAACTTCCTGGGGCAGCTGCCAGGAACTTGCCAAAGATGCTTGCTCTCTGTGGCTTATCCTAGAAGTTGCAATTTTAATTTTCTAGTACTAATCTCCTGATGCAGCAGTTCTCAAAAGGCATCTTCAACACATTCACCCCAGCCAGGCACAAGAACAGCTCCATAACTTTGAAACTGGTTATCTGAAAGAGCATTTTCTCATATATAAACGCCAACATCTCCTTGAGATCTTACAGTGACTACATTCAAATGACACACTGATTTGCAATATGGTCATCCACATATACATATGATAGCAGCAGAAAGGTACAAAGAGATTGAGAAGCACTGCAATGGATTAAATTTCCCTGACATTTTTCTTATAGTCTGGCTTCAATGTCTTTTCCCATTGTTTCTTCACTATTTTTCTGAAATTTATATAACTGTTTCTTCCAAAAAGGATTAATGTATTAGGAAACTGGCACCCAGTAAAAGTAAAATGGCTTTGTAATACTGTATTTTTCGGAGTATAAGATGCACCTTTCCCCCTAAAAACAGAGGCTGAAAATCTGGATACATCTTATAAACTGAATACAGCACTTTTTGTCTCCAGAAACCCTTCCCCGTCACTAAAATGGCCATGCGTAGCCTTTAGGAGGCTTCCAGAGAGCTCCTGGGGACTGGGGAGGGCAGAAATGAGTGAAAAAGGGGATGTTTTTTGCTCAATTTTGCCCCCCCAGCCCCCAGGAGCACTTTGAAAAGAAAAACAGGCCTGTTTTTGTGAAAAATGGGTCATTTTTGGGAGGTCTGCAGAGTGCAAAAACTTTTTTTTAAAATTTGCCTCTTCAAAATCTTGGTGCATCTTATACTCCAAAAAATATGGTAGGTTGCATTTCTGTATAGCATTTCTGAAGTGATGGTGGGTTCCTATCGGTTTGGACCGGTTTGGACAAACTGGTAGTGTTTTGGCGGTCTGGGTCACTGGAACCGGCAGCGACCAAGGCCTACCATGCCCCCGAACTGGTTCTCCAGGCAGTGCTATAAGCACCACCATCTTGTTTTTCAGTTCTGTGCATGCGCAGAACAATTTTAACTGCACTGCCCATGCACGCACAGTGTGTATTAAGTGTGCGTGCACGCAGCATGCACATGAGCAAACCGGCAGTAGTGCCTGCCAGAACCCACCCCTGGGTCATACCTCCAACTTTCCAAAATCATTTGCAAGAGCATCCAGAACACGTTCCTCAGATTCCAAAGATGCTCAAAGGAATTGTAGATCTATTGGTCATCTGAACCTAGGCAATTGCTTGTCGGATTGAAATGAGTAAATTAACCAAGTCTAAGCATGAGAACAGAGAGGGTAACCTTTCAGGCAACACTGTAGCAGGGAACTACCTTGGAGAAGTTTTTTTCACAAGTGAAATCTCAATTATGCTATGTTGTCCAAGGTTTTCTTGAATCATCTCTGTTGTATGATTCTGTATTTTGCTTCATGTTTAAATTGCACTTCTGCTTATTTGTTAGAAGCCATGCAGAGAACTATGTGACAAGAAAACATGTGAGTATGGAATAAATATAAATGTAGGTTGTCTCTGAAAGCACCATTATGGCTATCAACACAAGAAGCATTCTACAGACAAGAAATGATTAGTTAAACATGAATGGTTAACATCGTGATGTACTAGAATTTTCTCACAGGAACTGTAAAATAAAACCAAGGGATTATTCGATAAAAGAAAGACATATCTGCCAATGGTTTTCTAAAGTACAATTATCAGAAAAGTTTAAACTGGATCAAAGATTTTATGGGTTTGAAAAAAGATAAAACTGAAGCAGAACTCTTTATTAATGTTATTGCTAAAATGTATATGCTTTTATTGAAATATGAGATAGAAGAACAAGTGCAAGAATTCATGATTACATTGCCCAAAAATATCAGTTATAATATACTAATGAATCAATGGGAATGTGGAAGGAAGGATTAACATTTACATTATGTTCTAACTTTAAAGAGAATTTTTATAGAATGATGTATCATTGAACTTTGTCACAAGATAAATTGTCTAGAACAGTGGTTCTCAACCTTCCTAACGCCATGACCCTTTAATACAGTTCTTCATGTTGTGGTGACCCCCAACCATAAAATTATTTTATGTTTTCAGTATTATTTCAAAAACATGTGTTTTCCAATGGTCTTAGGCGACCCCTGTAAAAGGGTTGTTCGACCCCCCCAAAGGGGTCCGGACCCACAGGTTGAGAACCACTGGTCTAGAATGTATAAAACTTCCAGTTTTTGCTAAAAATGTGAACAATATGAAGAGAAACCCTATACCGTTTCAGACAAATGGCTATCTAACATCTTCTTAAAGACTTCTAGTGTTGTGAATGCCCCAACACTGGAAGTCTTTAAGAAGATGTTGGATAGCCATTTGTCTGAAACGGTATAGGGTTTCCTGCCTAAGCAGGGGGTTGGATTAGAAGACCTCCAAGGTCCCTTCCAACTCTGCTATTGTATCATGTTTAGTGAATGTGTAAAGAACACTCGAATGTGTAAAGAACACTAGAACTAGGGGGCACTCCATGAAACTTTTGATAGCTAGACCTCAAACAAATAAGAGGAAGTACTTTTTCACCCAGAGGATCACTGGTCTATGGAACTCCCTGCCAGAAGAAGTGGTGACAGCTGTCAGCCTCGACACCTTTAAGAAAGGATTAGACGAGTTCATGGAGAACAAGGGTATCAATGGCTATCATGATGGATGCCTAAGGACACCCTCTGGGTTGGAGAGATAGGCAGGGTATCTCTCAATGCCATTTGCAGGGAATCATAAGCAGATGAAGACTTGTGCTTGGGAAGACCCTGAAGCAAATGGTGAGCCACTGTGTGAGACAGAATGCTGGACTGGATGGGCTGTGGCCTGTTCCAGCAAGGCTATTCTTATGTTCTTATGAATACAAGTACTGCACATATATTACAATACAATACAATACAATAGCAGAGTTGGAAGGGACCTTGTAGGTCTTCTAGTCCAACCCCCTGCATGGGCAGGAACCTTATACCATTTCAGACAAATGGCTGTCTAACATCTTTTTAAAGACTTCCAGGGTTGGGGCATTCACAACTGCTGGAGGCAAGCTGTTCCAGAGGTTAATTGTTCTTACTGTTAGGAAATTTCTCCTTAGTTCTAAGTTGCTTCTCTCCTTGGTTAGTTTCCACCCATTGCTCCTTGTCCTGCCCCCAGGTGCCTTGGAGAAAAGTTTGACTCCCTCTTCTTTGTGGCACCCTCTGAGATATCGGAACACTGCTATCATGTCTCCCCTGGTCCTTCTCTTCATCAAACTAGACATACCCAGCTCCTGCAGCCGTTCTTCATATGTCTTAGTCTCCAGTCCTCTAATCATCTTGGTTGCTCTTCTTTGCACTCTTTCCAGAGTCTCCACGTCTTTTCTACATCGTGGCGACCAAAACTGTATGCAGTATTCCAAGTGTGGCCTTACCAAGGCACTATACAGTGGCATTAACACTTCACGCGATCTAGATTCTATCCCTCTGTTGATGCAGCCTAGAACTGTGTTGGCTTTTTTGGCAGCTGCTGCACACTGCTGGCTCATATTTAAATGGTTGTCCACTAGGATTCCGAGATCCCTCTCACAGTTGCTACTATTGAGCAAGGTACCACCTATACTGTACTTGTGCATTTGGTTTTTCTTGCCTATATGTAGGACCTTACTTTTTTCACAATTGAATTTCATTTTATTAGACAGTGCCCAATGTTCAAGTTTGTCTAGATCCTTCTGTATCTTAAGCCTATCTTCTGGAGTGTTGGCTATTCCTGCCAGCTTGGTGTCGTCTGCGAATTTGATGAGTTCCCCATTTATCCCCTCATCCAAATCGTTGATGAAGATGTTAAAGAGTACTGGGCCTAAAACAGAGCCTTGGGGGACTCCACTGCATACTTCCTTCCATGTAGATGCAGTTCCATTGAGGACTACATGTTGAGTGCGGTTGGTCAGCCAGTTGCGAATCCATTTGGTGGTGCTGCTGTCTAACCCACAATTTTCTACTTTACCTAATAGTAGGTTATGGTCTACTTTATCAAATGCCTTACTGAAGTCCAGGTAGATTATATCAACAGCATTCCTCTGGTCCACTGATTTTGTTACTTTGTCAAAGAATGCAATTAGATTCGTCTGGCATGATCTGTTTTTGACAAACCCATGTTGGCTTTTGGCTATTACTTTGTTTGCTTCTAGGTGTTCACTTATTTGTTGTTTAATTATCTTTTCCAGAATCTTTCCTGGTATTGAGGTCAGGCTGATGTGTCTATAGTTTCCTGGATCTGTTTTTTTTCCCTTTTTTGAAGATGGGAACCACATCTGCTCTTTTCCAGTCTTCTGGCAGTTCCCCGGTGCTCCAGGATCTCTGAAAGATATAGTTCAGTGGTTCTGAGATCTCGTCTGCCAGTTCCTTCAGAACCCTGGGGTGTAATCCATCCGGTCCTGGTGATTTGAACTCGTCCAGGGCAGACAGGTGCTCACTTACCATTTTCTTCCCTATTTCAACTTGTGTTCCTAATCTGATATTTGTGGTGCTGTTTTTGATTGATTGGACTGTTTTATCCCTTTGTGTAAAGACAGATGCAAAAAAAGAGTTAAATAATTCTGCTTTCTCCCTGTTGCTTATCATCTTCTTGCCATTTTCTCCCAGCAGTGGACCAATTGTTTCCTTAACTTTTTTCTTATTTTTAACATGTTGGAAGAAGCTTTTTTTGTTATTTTTTACTTTTTTGGCAAGCCTTTCTTCATTGTGAGCCTTAGCTTTCCTCACTTCATCTTTACAGGCTCGGGCTATTTGCTGATATTTTGCCTTGGTTATGTCCCCCTTTTTCCACTTTTTATATTTATCCTTTTTGTCTTTCAATTTTGTCTTTCAATATTGTCTTTCAATATTGATTCAGAAAATTTTAAAGTCTGAAGTACAATTGAAACCAGAGAGTTTTCTTTTTGGACTGGTGAACAGCAACTAGAAAAAAAGAGATGGATCTTTGTTTTTTATATATGACAACTACAGCAAGATTATTATATACTAAACATTGGGAAAGTTTGACACTACCCACAATGGAGCAATGGTTGGTGAAGAAGATGGAATTTGCAGAGATAACTAAACTTCTTTGATGAGAGAAAAGCTGAGTACAGATCCTTTATATAATTTTTGCAGAAAAGAGGGAAAAAATGCACTTGTAGTTTGTGGCTTCAATGATTAGAAAAAGACTGGGTAATAGGAAAAAAAATGAGTTTTTGTAATTATAGAGAACTTTGTAATCATACTGAATTTGCTGCAGGTGAAATTGGAAGCTGTTTCTTCCTGTTTCTTTTTATCTTTTCTGATTCTCTCTCTCTGTCTCGCTTTTCTCCTTAGTCTATACCAGTTTGTTTTTATGTTTTCTACACACACACTAACACACACACACAAACACGAAAGTACATGCATGCCAAAAATAAGAAGTATCCCCCCCTCCCAATTAGCATGACAGCAATGGCTGCTGTGAAGTTAAATAACATCTGTATTTCCACAGTATAATTCTTTCAGTTTCTTTCACAGCTACCTTGCTATCACATATCACCTTTACCTATGTAATACACAGCTTGCTTATCTCACACAAGGATAAGCACACATTATTGTTGCTAATTAATGAGGGCATAGTTGAACCACTGTTGCAATAGAAAGAGAGCATGTAAATATGTGCTAATGAGCAGCTGGAATGAAGCGCAGGAACTTTTATCTATTTAAGTCCAATAATTATAATGGAAATGGAATATAATCAAGATATTGGCTAAAGTACTGATCTAACAATATTAATATACATTATTTTTAGAATTACAGCCCGTAAAAAAATAAAAATCAACCTACTTACCTACCTATAATATCTATATACCTACCTAAGGTACCTATCTACCTGTCTTTCAGATTCGAAAGTATGATCCTGAGAAATAAGAAACATAACATTTTAACTTGTGTCCATATCATAAAGCATGTGCAAATGAGTGTAACATTTAAATATTACAATATGGATTTAACACAATATGCAATATCTTTGTAGGGATGCCTACGTATATTTGATGTTATTTGTGTAAAGTTACGTTGTAATTATGTATATTGCTTTTCTTCTGGATAAAAACTTAATGCAGTTAAGGACCTTTGCTTAAATGTTAAACGTAACAATATATCATTTAATGCACTTTTTAAAATGTATACTTTTTAGGAAGAACCATGCAACTCCCTGAGAAATTTGTACCTCACAGCTAAGACAGATCCATCTACCACTGTATATAACCCATGGATTGATCTTGAGAAATGGTGCAGAAAAGTATTTTTAGAATGTTAGTCACCCAAATGTATCAATTCCTATCATATCCATACAAACATTCCAGAACGTGATGACAGTGACAGAAAAGGTCACTGGATGATGGACAATTCAAACATGGAATTTTGAGGAATTGTGAAGAAATCCATAAATTTCTAGGCACATAGAGCTGATGAATGCATTTTCTACAAACAAAGGACAAGATTTTAACGTACCATATCTTGGCTTAAAAAATTCAGACTGCCATGAGATGGGAGCAGATGGTTCTATGCTATCAGTGGTGGGATACTTACTTGCCTTTGCTGCTGGTTCACAAATGTGAGCGTGCTCTCATGCATAGAAAGTCGTGCATTACGTCGGGGCGGGTGGGCAGAGCCTCCAGCAGCCACCGCTACTGGTTCACCCGAACTGGTAAGAACTGGCAGAATATCACCACTGCCACATATGGCAGGCCTAACAAAAATTAGCAGATACAGAAATATATTTAAACTCCTTAATCCACTTGCCTTCGAAGAATACCCAGGTAAAACAAAAGATTTCTGCGTGGTGATAGGTTTGGAGCGTTCCTAGATAAGATAGAAATTGCACAATGTCTTTATTGTTGGAACTAAGGCAGAGGGTAAGCAATCTCTCTAAGCCACTGATCGTATAGGTAGTACTTGACTTATCACAATTGAATCCCAAACTTCCGTTGCTATGCACATCAGTTGTTATGTGAGTTTTCCTCATTTCATGAGGCCATAGCTGTTGTTAAGTGAGTAATATGATTGTTAGTGAATCTGGCTTCCTCACCTCATTAAGGTGACCCAATCTGTGCTGTAAAAGAGGTAGAAAAAGCCCTGGACTTTTGTTGTCAGCTGGATCACTGCAACTAAGGCCTCTAAACTGAGTTTGGCACAGTGGTGAGAGTGCAGTACTGCATGCTACTTCTGCTGCCTGCCGGCTGCCTACAATTTGTCAGTTCAAATCTCATCAGGCTCAAGGTTGACACATCCTTCCATCCTTTCAGGGTCATAAAATGAGACTCCAAATTGTTGGGGGCAATATGCTGACTCTGTAAACCACTTAGAGAAGGCTATAAAGCACTCTAAGGTGGTATATAAGTCTAAGTGCTATTGCAATTGCTATTCATAGCAGATCTGTGATATAGTAATGGTCTGTATTCAGGCAGGGGCAATGGACATCACCCACTCCTTAGTCCTGTGAACTGAAAATGAATCAGGCACTTTATATGGACAAAGCATATGCTCTGTTAAGCAGCGAACAGAGTAGAACAGAGCAACTAAAATGGAACCATCTCACTGGACTTCCCTAGAACCACAGAGGATTTCTGACAAATTGGAACCCTCAAATGCTCCACGCTGCAACATATCTTCTCATGGTTCATTTGTGAACACGTGGAATTGCTGAGTCAGTTTGAAATAACTGCAGCAAAAAGGATGCACTGTATTAAAAGATGGAGAGAGCAGCTTTGCTTTTTGCAAAGTAAGATCAGTTGCAAATTTGGTGGGAGGGGGAAGGACAGAGATATAAGCAGGACGGAGGCTCAGAAAGCAGAGCTCTTGCCTACTACTCCCTCTTGCTGCACACTGAGCCTGTCAACAGTGCATTTGTTTTATTACAGACATGATGCTATAACGTAACCCTGTACCAAGCTAGAGGAACTGCATAAAGCCTTATCGAAAGGCAATAAAAACTGTACTCAGAATTTAGACGGACAGAAAGGCAAGTGATTAACCCAAGTCCAACAGGATCAGATCTTCTCTTGTAACTGATGTTAATTCTATCTTGCTTTGTACCTTTTTATGTTAATACTGTAAATAACTAGGATTTTTATATAATTATGGCAAGATAAACATGTAATAAACACATATTTCATCATTGCCAATCACTAATTTTACTTCCTGCTGGCAAGTTAGAACTATTCCAATTGATTTTCAATCATTATGAACTACACCTTTCACTCTATCCATTAACAGCTCTCTTTTTGGCAAGGACGATGCCCTTATTTTGTGCTACAGTATACAAACGTTTGCAAAACCTTTGTGCGGTTTCATAATTAGTCTTTTGAGCCAAGGAGCAGAAACTGGAGTGTATTAGGCTTTCCATTACTAACTAGAACCCCCCTCCCCCAGAAATTTCCACTCCTTGCACCTCTTTTGCCATCCATCCCACAGGTGCTTTTGCTCTGATCACGCCATGCATTGGCTTCAGAGAACCACAAAGAAAGGAAAGACAAACTACTTGTAGAGGAACTCGTTCAAGAGCTCATGCAGTCCTACTGCTGTTCTTCCGCTCACGAAAGTTTTGCTCCAGGTTTTCACTAGTTATTAATTGTTTAGTGTGTGAAGCTGTAATCTGAAATAATGCCTTTTACATAAGGCAGAGTGCTTTTGGATCGGCCAGTATTCACTTTATAGAGGTAAAGGTTCCCCTTGCACACCTGTGCTAGTCATTCCCAATTTTAGGGGGCAGTGCTCATCTCCATTTCAAAGCCGAAGAGCCAGCACTGTCTGAAGACGTTCTCTGAGGTCATGTGGCCGGCATGACTAAATGCCAAAGGCGCACAGAACGCTGTTATTTTACCACCAAGGTGGTCCCTATTTTTCTACTTGAATTTTAGGCGCTTTCAAACTGCTAGGTTGGCAGAAGCTGGGACAAGTAAGAGCTCATTCTGTTATGTGGTGCTAGGGATTCGAACTTCAGAACTGCCAACCTTTCTGATCATCAAGTTCAGCATCTTAGCCACTGAGCTACCATGTCCCTGTACCCACCTTACAGCATACCTCATTTTGTTTGGTCTGTTTTTTGAGGTTCTGCCTATTTGTACCCTATACTCTGAGCACTGGTGTCCAGGCATCTGAACTCTTTAGCACAGCTTTTTTCAAGATGCCTGTTGCATCTTCTGGTGATTCATGAGCACCCCTTCCTTCTTAGCACTCCCTTCCTTATTTAACATTTAATGCTTTGAGTGTGTTTCTGGGTATTGGTCTTGCGCTCTTCAGATTTTGTCTAAAATCCACCAGAAAACCTGAGCAAGGTGTCTTCCAAACATCCTTCCTATACTTTAGTGAGATTTGTCTCTCACCAAAAGCCCTTCCTATAGTTAATACAGGTAGTCCTCAACTTACAACAGTTCTATAACCATTTTTCACTCTTATGACCATTGTAGCATCCCCAGGGTCATGTGATCAAAATTTAGGTGTTTGGAAACTCATATTTATGATGGTTGCAGTGTGCTGGGATCAGGTGGTCACCCTCTGTGACCTTCTGACAAGCAAGGTCAACGGGGAAGCCAGATTCACTTAACAACCGTGTTACTAACTTAACAACTTCAATGATTCACTTAACAACTGGGCCAAGAAAATTCGTAAAATGTGGCAAAACTCTTACAGTAAATGTTTCCCTTAACAACAGAAATGTTGGCCTCAATTGTGGTTGTAAGTTGAGGACTACCCGTGTAGAGCATGTTCCAAGAATCCAAAGTTTTTCAATAATATTTTCCCTTTAACTTGTAGATCTCTTTCAGAATTCTGCATTCTTCCTTTGGATCATGATCTTCAGATGGAATTGTGGACAAAGGTGTCACCTGTGCTGCAAGTTCTTTTTCATTCCTGCCTAGCTTTTGCTGTCCTTCAATTTCTTTCCAGATTCTTTCTTGGCAGTGTCATTTATTCCAGCATGAAACAAGAAAGGGATAGTGATCAATAAGTTTAATTAGTCAGGTCAGCCTCTTCATCATATTCTGCATCTTTGCTCTGGAAAGATAATGCCCTTCCCTTGAAAAAATGTCAGGGTTCCAAGTACACACCCAATGAAAGAAGACTCCGAGGCTTGAGTTTCCTCAAAGTTCCATTTTATTAGAGATGTTATATTGGCACACCTGGGAAAACCCGAATCTGAAAGTTTCCAGGTTTTCCCCACCCAAATGAATGTCCAAGCCCCTGCCCAGCACTCACATGTCTATCACATGGCCCAATCAGGCACTGTCCCAACTGAAGATGCACCCCAGTCACACTACTCCAGGTGCATGGCAAGATGTCCTTGACTTGCAGAGAAAGGAATGTTATTTTGACTATATCTATCCCACTCCATACAATCCCCCCTCCCAGTTTCCCACAGCAATAAATGTGGCCAGACTGAAGGGCCAGTGGTGAGATTCAGCCAGTTCGCACCACTTCGGGAGAGCCAGCTGTTAGGTTTCTCAGCAGTTTGGTGAACTGGTTGGTGGAAGAAATCATTAGGGCCCAGAGCAGGTTGTTAAATTATTTGAATTCCACCACTGCTGAAGGCCCAATGCAAAAGATGGTTTCCAGGCTTGACATCCCCACCAGATCAGAAGATCATGTCCTACAATGAGAATTAGACAGGGGGTTAATATTCAGGCTTGACAGTCTGAACTGCAGACAGCTGTTCCACTCAACACCAAGTTGCCCATTTCCTCCACATGCCTTTCCCTCATTGGGTCAATTTTTGGATTCCTCCCCTTCTTCTCATCTCAAGAATGCTGGGAAATAATACACATCTGTGAGCCACCTCCTGGGAGAGGACCTGAAATTGATTGTGCAGATTCAGCAGTGTCTCTGAGTTACATGCAGACAACCCTCCTCCTCTGATAGGTTCAAGTTTTCTTTGTGGTTGTCTCTTTCTTCCTGTGCTCATTTTGCAGACATCTTCTTGCCTTGTCCAAAGAAGTGTCAGTGCCATTCAACATGCCTCCAGACCCCTCCGGTTTCTATCCCCACCAATATAATATATAACCGCATACCTCCACTCGACCTGTCCGCTCCCACAGGGAGGGCCTCCTTAGGGTGCCATCCGCTGGACAATGCCGGATGGCGACGCCCAGAGGAAGAGCCTTCTCTGTGGCAGGCCCCGCCCTTTGGAATGACCTCCCCCCGGACCTCCGGACCATCACCGACCTTCGCCTCTTCCGCCGGACTTTAAAAACCTATTTTTTCCGTATGGCCGGCCTGGCATAGTTGCTACAACCATATTTTATTAGATTTGGGTTTTAAATTGATTGTCTCTTTTAGCACAGGTTAAACGGTTTAATAGTTGTTTTAAATTTTGTAGATTTTGTACTTTTGTATTGTTGGTTTTTAAGTCCCTGTGCGCCGCCCTGAGTCCCTCTTTTGGGAGATAGGGCGGGATAGAAATCTAATAAATAATAATGAACTTGGACTTAGTGCAACCGTACCTTGCAGGACAAAAACATGGCATATTATCTTGTAGGTCATCATGACACTTGTCTCCTTGTCGATGTCTATATGTTTCCTGAAGATTGTGCAGCTTCAAACAGCTTCTTCTTTTATACATCTTCTTGTCTAGATTCTCCTGCCAAAAAAGGGGAAAAAAAAAACCTTGAAAAGCATCAACTGATAAAACAAACTCTAATAACTGCCCAGTGTTGCAATGAGATGGGCAGCAAATAAATTTAATAAATAAATATATAAAAAAATAATAAAACAAATATTTCTGCTGCCAATGGTGACCTTCTGCTCACTTCCCAGACTACTCTAGGATAGGGGTCTGCAAAGTCGGCTCTTTTAAGACTGGTGGACTTCAACTCCCAGAATTCCCCAGCCAGCTATGCTGGCTGGGGAACTCTGGGAGTTGAAGTCCACCAGTCTTAAAAGAGCCGACTTTGCAGACCCCTGCTCTAGGAGTATGTAAATTATCCTGATGAGTTAGAATAATTTCCCATCTCTAGAGGGAAAGTGGGCATTAATGATGATTCTAGATCCGGTGCAAACAACACCAGCTGCCTTGGGAACATCAACTCTTTATTTAGAAGTTATTTTTATTTTGAAAAGAAATGTTGCATTAAGTGGAACAAACTCACAGCATTATATTTATAACTAAGAATGTCAATATGCCAAAGATAGCACATATCAAGTCATTACTCCCACGTTGGTTATAACAGCAGACAGTTACAAACTATTATTGTTGTAGAAATTAAACAGCATATGATTTAAGGAAAGAGAGGTTCTGCGAAGCTTTATAGGCCTACCCTGAAGAGGAGGAGGGGGGAAGAAAATGGAAGGAGGGAGGGAGATTATGGGAAAATGGGAAACTTTGGGGAAAATAAGAAAAAAAGAAGAGAAGAAACAGGAGAAAATGGTCTTGCTAGGGTTAAAATTTTGCTTGTGACTGCAGGAAGCCGGGCATGAGCTGTGGTGTCACAGTGGTTAGAATGCAGTCTTGCAGGCTAACTCTGGATTCCACTGCCAGGATTTCAATTCTGGCTGACTCAAGGTTGACTTAGCCATCCATCCTCCCAAGGTCGGTAAAATGAGGGCCCAGATTGGTGAGGGCAATAGGCTGACTCTGTGAAACGGCTTAGAGAGGGCTGTAAAGGACTATGAAGCAGTATATAAGTCTAAATGCTATTGCTATTAATTCATAATGACTAACACATCTAATCAAGTCAAATGCCTAATCAACTACATTTGCCTCTGACCCCATCAAGATGAAGAACCCTGGCCCTACCAACTTGCTCTCTTTCCATTTACCAGGAAAGTATAAGGGGAAACGGAGAGAATAAGGTCCATCCTAAGGACCCTTAACCAGAATAATGTCACCATTAATTAACCATAATGTCGCCAGCAATACCTCTTCTTCATCTCTCTAAATCTGCACTAGGAAGTCCCGTCCCATAGAACAGATTTTGGGTACATGGAAGGAATCTTGCAAAGCTGATGAGGGGATGAAAAGGATCTGTTGTATAAAGACTTCTTTGGTACAGCAGTTGTTCAATAATTATAGCGTATACAATTTTGCCCATTATCTCCTAAGGATCTAAAGAGGTTTGGTCAATACATGTAAGCCCAAATTTCTGAAATTACATGTCCGTGTTTAGAGAATTTATGGAAATCATACATTTTGCAAAAAAGATAAAATATAAAACTTAACGTGTGAATAAACTATGTATTTGTATAATAGGTTTTTAAAAGAACTGTAATTTTCTAACTGCTAAGATATAGAAATATCTATCAAGAGAGAAAGATAACAAAGAATGAATGATATTTTGTGTTATCAGTCATTTTCTATTAGTTTTCCTATCAATGTCAGAAAATGCAAACACATTTTTTTCTTTGTTTATCTAAAAAATACCAGTGAAGCCCAAAAAGGAGTATTAAGGGGATTTGTTTATAGGTGAGACTACACTATTTTCATTTTCAAAATTAAGAGAACTGAGAATTAATCATTTTAGCTCTCTTCCAGTTTTTTTAAGCTAAGCTATTTTGTTAAGGGTTTGTGAACCCTGAATCAACTTACCGTAATTCAGCCAAAATGGTTTCTTCTTTATCTGTGTGGTCACCATAGATACCATTTCAATCTACTAAGAAATGTACTACTATTTTGTTCTTAAATTATTTTATCCACAGATGCTCTATGATTTGTTTTGTACAAATCTGACATAGCTGCATCAGACTTTGCCTCTTTTTGTATGAGATAAATATAGTAGACAATGGCTACTATATAATTATGCATTTCAAAACAGAGATTTGTAAACATAAAGTCTAGTGCTGTATTTTCATATACTATGACATTCAAATGGCATTAAAATATGTAATTTCACTCATATGATTTGTACTTATAATTCTATTCTGATGATTTGTCTAATTTATTATACAAGTGATACATACTAAAATAAAGCAGAATACATCCCATGAGGAATTGTACAGATATAAAAACAAAGTTCCTGCGTGCAGGATTATGTTATAAAACTAATTAACATAGACGGAAAAAAGGGAGAAAGATTAGTCAGGCTACCAAGGAAAAATATAAGGCTAACAATTGTAGCTTAATGATGGAGTGTAAATCTATATCAAGAGAATCCCAGATAAAATCCTTGACACTTTGAGTTAAAAGAACACTGGATCAATAGTATATTTATTCCATCGTTGTGACATCAGGCTCACTTAAAGATACTCAACACATTATTCAACTTGTTCTCTTGACACTATTTTATCTCAATATTCCTTAATGGGATTTTATGACCATTCTATTAGTTTATGGTCATTCTTCCTCCTAATAGTAAGATGTGTTCCAGTTTTCAATGAGCAATAGTCAAAGGAGAGGACCCTGGTGTCATGTGATTACCTTTTGTGACCTTCTGACAAGCAAAGTCAATGGGGAAGCCAGATTCACTGAACAATCACGTTATTAAGTTAGAAACTTCAGTGATTCACTTAACAACTGTGGCAAGTAAGATTGTAAAATGGGGCAAAATTCAGTTAAACAGCTATTTTGTTTAGCAAAAGACATTTTGGTTCAATTGTGTCACAATTCGAGGACTGCAGAAAGAAATAGTGCTAGTTAAGGCAAGTAAAGTATCCCCTCACCAAATGTATGTACCATGGGAAAAATAAACTGCCAGCTATGCTACAGAGCATTTAGACTCAAAGAATGTGATTAGGCCACTAAGAGATAGAACAACACCGGGAAGCAAGCAAGGTCATTGGGAAATAATACCTAGAAGAAAGTGCAACACATCAGTTGTGACTTTATTCAGAGAACATATTCTTTGTCTAACTCAATGAGCTATTGTCTGTGTGTCATCTTCATTGCCTCACTATCTTTGCCTCATCAATGTGCATATCAAATCAAACTGTGTTGCTATATCCAGTAAATTAATCTACCGTACTGATTGTATGTATACCATAATTAGAATGTGTCTACATAATAAGGCTGCAGCTCCACCCTTCTTTAGGCTAACCTCTGCTGCTTTTCATACCGTAATAAACAATATGTGCTTCAGTGAAAGGCTATCTCTCATTCCCAATTGCTAAAGGATCTATTAAGACATTTCTCTTACAATGATCTGACTGGGAACCCGAGCTGAATTACTCCACAGTATGATACTCCCTAGGATTCTTAGTAAGTTATAAACAATGTGGAGCAGAATCTTGTATAGTGATGTTTTTGTTAAACAATACATATTTCAAAATTTTTATGTTTCAGAAAATACTCCTTGAAAATGTGGGAAAGAGGATTTAAGTCTTGCATTCTGAGTGTTGTGGTGCCTGGGAGCTGTATTGAGAAACTTGAATGTCTTTGGTTAAGAAAAATGAGTTGCTAACAAGAGTTGTAGTCTTAATTTGGTTGTTTTGTTTATATGCATCATCACCCTTGGTTTGGAGTAGCTAATATTTCCACCCAGTTTCTCTATCCATTTTATAAATCTTAAGTCTTATATACAAACAACCTCCAATAATTTAAAACAATTAAGAACCCTTATATATAAATAAATAATTATATTGCTCCAGCATTGCTTAGGGCAGGGGTCAGCAATCTGCGGCTCTGGAGCCACATGTGGCTCTTTCATCCCTCTGCTGTGGCTCTGTCACTGGTTGGCGCCACAATTTTGAGAGGAGCGTCTGGTGAGGTGGGGGGAAAGCACAGTGTGCCAGGAGAAGACTCTATGGTAATGGGAGGGTTTTCCAGTTGTCTCCACAATTGATAGGGCTTTCGGTTATGAGAGGAAAAAGGATGCCACACTAGGAGAAGACTCTATGGTGGGGGAACTGAACTTCCGGTCAGCTCCAGAATTGAACAGGGTGCTTCCGGTTAGGACCGTTGGGGCTCCCGGTGTTTTCTTTTCTGTGGGAAACGGGTCCAAATGGCTCTTTGAGTGTTTAAGTTTGCCGACCCCTGGCTTAGGGTATTTTACAGGATAACATTAATATTAGGGTTTTGTTATAAGTATCTGGGCCAAGATACACAGAGGGATACTAATGATATGCTGTTGGATACACCTTTTTCTTTCAGGTTTTTGTTTTGATATTTGGCAATAGCAATAGCAGAGTTGGAAAGGACCTTGGAGGTCTTCTAGTCCAACCCCCTGCCTAGGCAGGAAGCCCTATAGTACCGTTTCAGACAAATGGCTATCCAACATCTTAAAGTGTTGGGGCATTCACAACTTCGGGAGGCAAGCTGTTCCACTGATTAATTGTTCTACCTGTCAGGAAATTTCTCTTCACTTCTAAGTTGCTGGAGGAAAAAATTCTGGAGGAAATTTCTGGAGGAAAAACGTACCCACTGTTTTGTTTTCTTGCAGGCAGATTTACATCCGGTGACATGAAAAGGAAGCACATTTCCGAGTCTTCAGTTTAAATATATACAGTATTTCATCATATTTTATAAAATTCAAGATTTATGCTGATTTCAGTTCAATATAATAGAACTAACGAAACTATGAAGTCTGGTTGGACATTGCTATATAGTCAGTTTTATCCCTTTGATTTTGGGTTCTTTATTTATTGCTCCCTTTATATACTGTACTATAAGTCACAAATGAAACTGAGAATATTATATATATATATTTGTATGTCGCCCAACTATTTTATGCTCTTTTCATACTTCCAACTAGCCATTGTGCAAGCATGTCCTGGCAACATCTTTTTTCCTACCACTTCTCTAATATTGCCATCTTCTTCTCCCCAGCCATGAGTGAGAAAGGATTGAGTCATTCCCCTAATTCAGACATCATCCAAGGGCAACATGAAGGTGTCCTAAAATCTATTACACTTTCCACTCATTTACTTTGAAGGGAAATCAGCTGACTGCAATGACTGAATAAAGGCAAAAGAGGCAGCATGCAGTAGGGATTGGCAGAGAGGACCTCAAATGTCATGCTGGGATAGCCGTCTGATGGCTCAAGCTTTGGTTGATCAACCTTCAATTTAGGGTTAGGAGGAATGGACCTGAATCAAACGAACAAGGGAAGAACCGGGTCCCTTAAGTCAGGGGTCTCCAACCTTTGCAACTTTAAGTCTGAAGGACTTCAGCTCCCAGACATCTCCAGCCAGCTTTGCTGAAGTCCTTCAGGCTTAAAGTTGCAAAGGTTGGAGACCCCTGACTTAAGTGACTCCCCCTTCCCCCCCAAGTTAATAGCTTTATGGAATTACAAAATGTGGATAATATACAGAATACAGATACTTCACTAAGTACAGTGGGTTTGTGGAATAGATACTAGTAATTGTTAACACTGTGATAATTTAGATTAACGAAACCTTTCACAATAAGGGAAAATGATAAATATGATTTCTAAAATACGAACATAAGGTTGCTTAAATTATACAATTAATGCTGAGTATGGTATTGATAAACAGTTGCGAAATGGATTATTTTATAATACAAAGGTTTTGATCTTCATGCTCAATCCTGAAGTATAGACTATAATATTTATTATTCATAAATAATAAAGGAGAGGGAAAACAAAGGAAGAAGTAGATACAGGTAGTAGTTAATTTCTAATTACCTTCTTTATGTTCTGACTGTTTTTCAGTGTTTATAAATATTTAGACTCCCTTAAAACCCACCCTAGGTATTTTCCTTCTCCATGATGTAGTATGCATTCAACTATTCTTGTTTGAATTTAGTTAAATATCTGCTGTGGACATACGTTGTTAGTTTTGCCATTGTTACATATTCTCCCAGTTTATTTTATTTATTAAATTTATATTCCCCCCTCACCGCACTTTCTAAAGCTTCTCTGGGCGTCTGAGTTCCCAATCCAATATCGTTGGTACTATATTTTTCTTCTAATGTTGGGGAAAGTTTATCTTCCCTGCTATGAGCAAATACCTCAGTAAATTATGAGTTACTTGCTAATTCTGGGATTGTACCTACTAAAAATAAGATTTCATCTCAAATTTAATTTTTTAAAATTATATGGTTAGTGCTATGTACATCTTTCCAATCCTTTTGAGGTTTTTTTTTAACATGTCTACCACTGTATAAAACTTTCCTTCTTCTGTTTCATTACCACTGTTTGTTACTGTAACATTTGTATATCTTGGAACTCATTGATAGAGCTATATACCATCTGTGAAACATTTGTACCCATTTTCTTTTAGATTAAAACTAGGAATAAAAGTCTTCAGCAATTGTAAAGGGAGAAGATTCCAAGAACTTGCGTGGGGGGAGGGGGGAGGCAGTTGGGCCTTTGTGCTAAGCCTCATGTCCTGTTTATGTTTTTGAATACAGAGGTTTGGAAATTAGGAAAAAGACAGTTTTACTTTACACAAACATATGTAGTATGATTTGAGTCACTGCAAATTCTTGAACTTTGAAGCAATTCTGTTTTCCTTTGGTAGGAACTCTCCCTCTCCCTCACATCCTTGGCATGTCTCCACTCCCTGCAGCTGATACTCTGATAATCCTTACATCTGGATTTAGACAGGCAACAACTTCATTTTTAACTGTTGGTCTTAATGCCTAAACCAACAAGGGTAGGCAAGGATGAGGAATGGGGTGTTGGATTTAATATGCAGAAACCTAGTTCGTGACTTTCATTAGGCACATTTTGCTTAATGTTGTAGGAAGTTAAAACCCACCCCTCTCCTAGAAAAATGAAATATCCTAGGAAATATTGAAAAGGCAGAATATTATACTTCCCTGGATGTGAAAAGGGAGAAACATGTTTTAATTCCTGCAGCTTCCTGCCTACCCCACCTTTTGTCAATGGGCCATTAAGAGGCCAAGCCAGTCTATTCACATAACAAAGACCTCTCCCTATCAGCTCCAGGGTGATGGAATCAAGGCAGGCTAGTATTATACCCAACTGACCACATGGCATCTGAGAACTCAACCAAACCTGGACTCAGCCTAGAGAGTTGCCCCTGCATGGCCCCATGTGAGTCGGACAACCAATCAGAATACATTTCTTACACAGGAACAGGAAACAGATAGGTGGGGCCAAACAGATTATAAAAAGCCTAGCAAGCCCCTCCCTCAGCCCTTCTTCTTCACCCAACACCTGAAAGCATGTGTTCACCTTTTCCCCAGGACCTCAAGCCATGTGGTCCTGTCCACCATTAAACCATCTTTCTAAGCAGCCTCCATGTCTCCAGTGTCTTTTCCCCCACTTGGAGCCGAACCCAGAAGGACATTTCTTCCAACAATGTATTATCTTTCACATGTTATCAAAGTCATATAGCCCCACATATCACAAAAGGAGATTCTCAGCAGCATGCAATAAAAAACAAACCATAAAATTAACAATACTACAATATTCCATAATTAGAAAACAATTTGGAGAACTTCTTCCTGATTCACCATTTTGTGCGTCTGATGAAGGCTTCTCAGGAATTCCAGTACTCTATGCTGTTTTTTTTTCTTTGTCATTTGATTGATCCTGATAAAAATACTACTGCGTGATGAGTCTCGGATTGATTTTACTTTATTTTTCCTGATGGATCATCACAATTATTATTCATGGAAGAAGACGAAACTTAATAGGTGAAGCCTTTCTGACTTGGAGTTAAACACCATATGAACAGTTCAGGTTTCTAGAGATATTTCTGCATTTGTGGCTGTCAAACAGCTTAGGAATAGTGCAAGAGATAGTGAAAAATGTGGGTAAATCCTGTACAAGAGGCCTTTTTTTAGAGGACTATTTTTGACTCAGATTCCACGTGTATTCTCAAATCGTCCTTGTGCTTTTACATTTCTGTTGGTTAGGAGCAATTTCAAATGAAAGAGACAGATTGCCACCTTCTGTGGAAAAACTTGTGGGAGAAGGGAAATGCCAGAAGCCTCCTCCTCTCTTGAGAGGCGCCAGTTCCCAGACTGAGAAAGATTGGAACGCTGAATCCCTCTGCTGTGAATATGCCGGAAGGAGTTTTGCTCTGAGTGAAATGTCAGACTTTTCTGGCTCCCCTTGTGGTGCATTTGTGGTCACTTTTGAAATTTGAAAGATGGAAACTGAAGGAGTCTCTTCACTGTATCTTTACCATGAAGATTTTGCCCCTGCCTGCCTTCCTTCACCTGAGATCAAAATTAGACTTATATTTGCATTCCTTCTCATCGTAAGCCTAATGCTAAAGGCAACATTTTACATTAATGCTCAAAAGATATATAAGAGATCTAAGCAGTTGTTATTATAATGTAACGTTTGAGGTTGGAAACCAGGATTATCTTTAAGCTGTCATAATTCATGCTCAAGGCATCTCTGGTCATATAAAGGACTGGTATATTTTATCTTGAAGAGATAATAATTGCAAACTTACAGTTTATAATATTGCATCACAATTTACTCTTTATAACAAAGTTAAAATGTTCTCGCACATAAAGTATGGATCATGGCAAGTTGAGTTAACGGTATAAACATAATTGGACCAGTCACCCTCTCTCAGCTAAATCCACCTCACAGGGTTATTGTGTGAAGAATAAGAGGAAGGAGTATTATGTACATTCTCTGCCTTGAGTTAATAATAAAAAGAACAAAGGTGGAAAAACAACCAACCAACCAACCAAATAGTATATTGTCTTCTTCACATTCAGATAACATCAACAGGAATCCTAAAAACTCTGACTAAAGTCAAACCCTACTATATTGCTTTGCAACATAGAAATTTGTATAGAATATTATTGGTGGTAATGTGCTGATGTTTATAGAATTTAAGTGCCATGTAATATATATATATATATATATATATATATATATATATATATATATATATATATATATATATATATATATATATATATATATATATATATATATATGTATGTATGTAGGTCTTTGGTTGTTCGGGTTTTCTCCCGCGTAGAATTGGAAGTATCTTCACGACGTTTCGATGAAATCTCATTCATCATCTTCAGGCTGGTGCTTCGGGCTTGGTGCTTCCAGGAGCAATGTATATATATATATGAGAGAATATATATATATGTATGTATGTATGTATGTATGTATGTATGTATGTATGTATGTATATGTATATGTGTGTGTGTGTTATGTTTTTGAGCTGATCAATAAATAAGTCAGGGAGACTAGTATAGATCTATTTCGAGCCTTTTAGCTCTCATCAGCTAGCCATACCCTTCCTGGGATTTGAACCAGGGCTGTATTACATGCTAGGCAGGAGCCTTAGCCATTAGGCCACCAGGTTCTCTTCCTGATCAGCTGAGACAGGAGGATAAGTATATACTTGTGTCACAACACCCTGTTAAGTATATACTTGTGTCACCCTGTGACACAAATATATACTTATCCTCCTGTCTCAGCTGATCAGGAAGAGAACCTGGTGGCCTAATGGCTAAGGCTCCTGTCTGGCATGTAATACAGCCCCGGTTCAAATCCCAGTAAGGGTATGGCTAGCTGATGAGAGCTAAAAAGCTCGAAATAGTCTCCCTGATTTATTTATTGATCAGCTCAAAAATGTAACACACACATAAAAATTTATACAACGGAACTCATAGCTTTCTGTCTAGATGGTCTCTGGTGATGAGCCGAAAGGCAGAAAAGGAGAGCAGTATGCTTCCTCCCTTAATTGGGGCTTAACAGGGTGTTGTGACACAAATATATATATATGTATGCATGTATGTATGTATGTTAGATTTTTCAGCTGATCAATAAATACATCAGTGAGACTAGTATAGATTGTATTTATTTACAATCTATACTAGTATTTATTGATCAGCTCAAAAACCTAACACACATATAAAAAAGTACACAACAATACCCTGTTAGGGCCCCAATTAAGGGAGGAGACATACTGTTTCCTTTTCTGCCTTTCGGCTCATCACCAGAGACCATCTAGACAGAAAGCCATGATTTCCGTTGTGTGATTTTTTAAAAATATGTGTGTTAGTTTTATGAGCTGATCAATAAATAAATCAGAGAGACTAGGATAGATCTATTTCGAGCTTATTAGCTTTCATCAGCTTGTCAAACTCATACCCCGGTTCGAATCCCAGTAAGAATATGACTAGTTGATGAGAGCTAATAAGCTTGAAATAGATCTATCCTAGTCTCTCTGATGTATTTATTGATGATGATGATGATGATGATGATGATGATGATGATGATGATGATAATAATAATAATAATAATAATAATAATAATATTAATAATAATAATAATTTATTACATTTATAAACCACCCCCTCTCCCCGAAGGGACTTGGGGCGGTGTACAGGAAAATTAAAAACCATCTAAAAACATACAATACATACAAAGTTAAAAACGAATTAAATTACCCCGTACTAAAACTTAAAACATTAAAATTATAACCCATTAAAACCAAATTGATAATTTGCAAAAAACAGACTGGGGCAAGAAGCGTCAATTAGGCCAAACCGGCCTGATGGAATAAATAAGTTTTTACTTTTTGGCGGAAGGTGCGGAGGTCCGTGGTCATTCTAATATCCGGGGATAGGTCGTTCCAGAGGGTCGGGCCCATCACAGAGAAGGCCCTTCCCCTGGGCATCGCCTGCTGGCATTGCCTAGTGGACGGCACCCGGAGAAGTCCCTCTCTGTGTGAGCGAATCGGCCGAAGGGATGTATGGGGCAGGATACGATCCCGCAAATTACTAGGTCCTGTGCCATGGAGCGCTTTAAAGATGATAGTCAACACCTTGAAATGCACCCAAAAGGCCACAGGCAGCCAGTGCAGCTCACGCAGGAGTGTTGTAACATGGGAGTATCTAGTAGCTCCCATAACTGCCCGCACGGCCGCGTTCTGGACCAGCTGTAGCCTTCGAGTGCATCTCAAGGGGAGCCCCATGTAGAGAGCATTGCAATAGTCCAGACGAGACGTCACAAGCGCATGAGTGACCGTGCGAAGGGCGTCCTGGTCCAATAGGGGACGCAACTGGCGCACCAGGCAAACCTGGTAAAATGCCCCCCTGGCCACGGCTGTCACATGGTCTTCTATTGACAGCCGAGAGTCCAGGAGGATGCCTAAGTTGCGTGCCCGCTCCACGGGGACTAGATGTTCGCCCCCTATGGCCAGTGATGGCGTCAACTGGTTGAACCGGGGCGCCGGTAGCCACAGCCACTCAGTCTTGGACGGGTTGAGCTTGAGTCTGTTCCTTCTCATCCAGATCCGCATGGCTTCCAGACACCGGGACATCACTTTGACGGCATCGTTGGGGTGGTTTGGGGTAGAGATGTACAGCTGGGTGTCATCTGCGTACAGATGGTAATCTACCCCAAACCCACGTATGATCTCACCCAGTGGCTTCATATATGTATTGAACAAGAGGGGCGAGAGGACCAGAGACGATCTAGACAGAAAGCCATGATTTCCGTTGTGTAATTTTTAAAATATTTTTAGCTGTCATCAGCTAGCCATACCCTTACTGGGATTCGATGGTTTCTGGTGATTAGCCGAAAGGCAGAAAAGGAAACAGGATGTCTCCTCCCTTAATTGGGGCCCTAACAGGGTGTTGTGGAACAATTATAGATACTAATCCTCTTGTCTCAGCTGATACAATGGGAGAGCCTGGCTGTCTGAATGGCTAAAGGCTCTTGCCTGATATGCAATACAGCCCCGGTTCGAATCCCAGTAAGGGTATGGCTAGCTGATGAGAGCTAAAAAGCTTGAAATAGATCTATACTAGTCTCTCTGATTTATTTATTGATCAGCTCATAAAACTAACACACACACACACACACATATATATTTGTTTCCACAGCACCCTGTTAAGGCCCCAATTAAGGGAGGAAGCATACTGTTTTTCCTTTTCTGCCTTTTGGCTCATCACCAGAGACCATCTAAACAGAAAGCCCTGAATTCCATTGTGTAATTTTTTTATATGTGTGGTACGTTTTTGAGCTGATCAATAAATAAGTCAGGGATCTATCCTAGTCTCCCTGACTTATTTATTGATCAGCTCAAAAATGTAACATACATACATACATACATACATACATACATACATACATACATACATACATAATTGTTTCCACAACACCCTGTTAGGGCCCCAATTAAGGAAGGAAACACACTGCTTTTCCTTTTCTGCCTTTCGGCTCATCACCAAAGACCATCTAGACAGAAAGCCATGAATTCTGTTGTGTAATTTTTTTATATGTGCGTTACGTTTTTGAGCTGATCAATAAATAAGTCAGGGAGACTAGGATAGATCTATTTCAAGTTTATTAGCTCTCATCAGCTAGCCATACCCTTACTGGGATTCGAACCGGGGCTGTATTACATGCCAGGCGATCTATCCTAGTCCCACTGATTTATTTATTGATCAGCTCAAAAACGTAATACACACACACACACACACACATATACACACACACATACACACATATACACATATATTCACAGTTTATAAATATAAACTCTGATTCTAACTTTAAATTTTTATTTTCATAGATGTAAAAGAGAAAGGAAAATGTGTAAACAAAATTGAAAGTAAATTTAGATAGTGTGCTAGCTTAAATAAAAGATAATAACAGTGAAAAGGAATCGAATACCTGAAGGGGGATGGTGAATTTCAGAGACTAAAACTCAGATTATATAAAAGAGTATTCATAAAATTATTTTTCTAATAAGGATTTTGGATTTTTTCCTCTTGTGATCAACATGGTTATCTTTGCTTCTGTGACTTGGGAAGGTTGGGGGTGAGGATGAAGCTGGTAATCAGAAATTCTCACATTGGTTTGCAAATATCAGAAGGCCTTTCAATATCACTAGGGGATTGTGAGGCCAGTGTAGCTTGAAATGGCAATTCTAAATCATAGCTACTCTCTTTTTAGAAACTAGTTAAGAATGTAAAAAAATGTTTATCTATAGAAGGAAAAAAGACTGTGCTTAATTTAGAAATTTAAATTTAAATGGTTTACAAATAGAATTCATTATAACTATAGATGTATCTAAAAAAATTAAAGCTTTCACTCTTTAGGGACAAGTTAATTTAGCTGATGTACAATTAGCATTCTATTTAAAAATACATTAACTTGCAAAAAAAAACCCAAACCCTCTTTGCTACAAAATAAACGTAACATTTTAAAACAAACCCTATAAAAAAATATCTGCATGACAGACATTCCTCAGACACCTTGAAATCTCATCTCATTACAATAAAGCAAGATTAATCCTACTGAACTCCACATTTTCATATAGATGTTCTTAAAGGACTAAAGTATACAACAAAGTTGAAACCTATGGAGAATTAATTAATCCATATTATATGCAACTGGCATTCTAGCAAGCCAGTTTTCCAAAGCCTAAATTAGAGAATAACTTTGGATTTCTATCCTGGGAAATATTTTGCCCATAAAGGTGTATGAGTAAGGATTCTGCTCCTATTAATTCTATCTTGATTGACAAGTTTGAGTACAGGTGGTCCTCAACTTAAAACCATTTGTTTAATGACCTTTCAAAGCTACCACAGCACTGAAAATGTGGCTTATGACCAAGGGGGTGTTCCGGCTGATGGTACTGCTGGTTTGTTCAGGGATGCGCATGTGCGTGCATGCGCAGTACTAAAAATAAATGCTTATGCATATGTGCAGAAGCAAAAAACAAGATAGTGGTACCTATGGCGCTGCTGAGAGAACTGGTTCAGGGGTGTGGCAGGCTGAGTTACTACCTACTCAGCTGAACTGGTTCGAACCAGTAGGAACCCACCTCTGCTTATGACCATTTTTCACCCTTACGACTTGCAGCATCCCCATAGTCATGTGATCAAAATTTGGATGCAACTGGTTCATATTTAAAATGGTTGCAGCGTTCCAGGGTCATGGTGATCAACTTTTGCAACATTTTGTCAAGCAAAATCAATGGAGAAGCCAGATTCACTTATGTTACTAACTTAAAAACCGCAGCGATTCACTTAACAACGGTGGCAAGAAAGATTGTAAAATGGGGCAAAACTAACATAGCTGTTTCGCTTAGCAAAGGAATTGTTGGGCTCAATTGTGCTCATACGTCAAGGACAACCTGTACTCCAATTATGTTACACAAATCAGTCTTAGTGGCAACTGAAGCCCTGCTTGAATCTGATTCCTTACACATAAATGAAAATGTAACTGCTTGGGTCACTGTTTTGGAATAATATAAAGTGAGCTTTTGGTAGAGATGGCTGGATTTTATGGACAGAAGGGATAGGTGAGGTAACCTCTGCACCACATTTAAAACTAGACGGCTGCCTTGATTGTGATCCTCATGGTGCTCTCAGTTGCTTGTGTAATTGTGTTGTGCACTCCTGGTCATACTTCCCTAATCATAAGGAACAATATACATCTAGATATGCCAACTCAGTTTAAGCATAATATCAATGACACAGAATACCACACAATAACTGGTGAACTTTTAAAAATCTCCAGTATCCCACCTAATTAGGCTTGAAGGAGAAAATTTGAAGCAGCTGGAGCAGCTTTACGAAAGCCTTATAAATAATCTGCCGGTCAGCAGGTTTTAAAAATTCCATCACAATTAACCAAGAAATAGATGCAGAAAAATTGCTATACTTCATAATGTTTATTATTGATCTATTTTTTTAAAAAGTGTTTTTGCCTACTCAAGGCTGATTAGATAGCACTTTAACTCGGTAACGAGACCCAGAAAAATGTTTCTTTCAGGAAAATCAAGATATGTATACATACAGGACAGTCAATCTTCAGTATTTTTAGTTCTAAGAGCTATACAGGTCTCTCTTACAAACAGTAATTGGAACTAAGATCTCCATGCTAAGCAATTTGGTCATAAGGTGTGATGTCACAAGATCACACCGACTTACCCAAAGATGAGATCAGGGGGGACATTGACCTAGTCTACAGAATAAATTCTGCATATGCCAGGATAAATGAGGTACCCAGAGAGATACATATCAAATTTGTTAGGAGGTCAACCAGGGAGGGAATTTTGAAGGCACAGAGAGGTGGTCCGTTAATTTACCAGCAAAAAGTAGTCGCTATCTTGAAGCAGATCCCTAAAAAAATTAGAGAGATGAGAAGGAAATTTTCCTTCTTATCCAAAAAATTGTATGACCACGGGATTTGGTTCAAGTGGGCGATGCCGGAAGGAATGTTGGTGTTCTGGGAAGGAGGAAGAATAAGGATTAAAACAATTGCTGAGGCGGAAGCCTTTCTTAAAAAACATTCCTCTGTCCTGGGGGAAGATCCAGGGGGGGGCAGGGGGGGCCACGGCCCTGCCCACTGGGGGCCTGGAGGGAGAGACAGAAGACACAATTGCCACTTATGATGGCAGTTCTGGCAGTCTCAGTTGCTGTTATTAGACAAATACTGCACGGCCGCAGTATCCTGCATTATCCTGCAGTCATGTGATCACCTTTTTCAAACTCCTGCTGGTTTACCTATGACAGTGATGGTGAACCTTTTTGGCACCAAGTGCCCAAACTGAAATGTGCACGTCGTGCCAGAGTGCCAGAAACCCGAACACTAGCTGGTCAGTGCGCATGCACACACCGACCACCTGTCCTTTGAGTTTCCAGTGCAAGATGCTTGACGGACAGCTGGTCTTCACTCTCACCATAGTGCCGGACAGCTGGTCTTTGGATTTCCAGCACTCCAGCATGCATCAAAACCAGAAGCCGATGCAGGTGCCCACAGAGAGGGCTCTGCATTCCACCTCTGGCACGCATGCCATAGGTTCGCCATCACGGCCCTATGGTCTTTGCTTGTTGGAAGCCAGCAGTGAAAGTCACAAATGATGACATTGTGATCATGAACTGGTTGCCAAGTATATAAATTGTGACTATATGACTATGTGGAAGTTGCTGTAGCTGCAAGTATGAGGAGCAGGAGTAAGCCTCCTTGTTCAACATTATCACAAAGTCTGAACAGTTGTTAAGTGAGAACTACCTACAGTTCAATGAGTAGAGAAATTGTACTGTATACAAAAAGATCCTAAATTCAATTCCTAACATTTCCAGCTGTAAATGGGAACAACCCTGCCCCATTTGTAAAATAGGAGGGAACTAATCCAAGTTTATGAAAAAAATCAGAACTGCTGGGTTGTACAACATTCTCAGCTAAAGTCAATCAGGCACTATGGAAGGTTTTACAGCTCAGTCAGAATATGTATGCACCTTTCCCCAATGTTGAGCTTAAATAATTCTCCTTTCTTGAATTGGCAGAAAACTACACCAGTGGCAAATGTACTGTACTGTCCCTATTACCAGTTCTTACCCTGCCTCTCTTTAAAGGCATTGTTACCTATGTTCTTCTAAGGCAATGGATGCCAAGGTCTAATAGATTTTGCACACCTTGAAGCTGTCCTTGGACAATGTAAGAATAAATGGAAATATGCTACTTTAAGACTGGTACAGCTAACAATGGGCCCGTCTCATTCATCAGTTGGGGAAGAGATGGAGGCAATGTCATGGACATACTGAAGAAAAATGTTTCCAGACATGTTTGTGCTGTGCTTAAATACAAGTAAGAAAAATATTATGAAGGTTGTATTAAAAATCCTGCATCTAGTGTTTGATTCCCCCTGGCCTTAGAAGCTTTCCACCCTAAAGTTTCTCCTTAGTCAACTGGTATCTCCATCGTATGTTTGAATGGTGTCATTTTGTCAATAGGAGCAAAACCAACTCATATGTGTTTGCTACGGTATTAATTAAAGTAATAGTCTATTGTTGTCTTTTTGCCAAAGAGCTCAGGAACACAGAGCCATGGTGGAACAGTGGCTAGAAAGCAGTTTAGCAGGCTAATTCTACTGATTGCCAGCAGTTTGATTTTCAATGACTCCTTGTTGACTCAGCCTTCCACCCTTCC
The DNA here is from genome assembly GCA_039707465.1 of Rhabdophis nuchalis. NCBI lineage: Eukaryota > Metazoa > Chordata > Lepidosauria > Squamata > Natricidae > Rhabdophis > Rhabdophis nuchalis. The sequence continues at coordinate 56,838,613 of CM077643.1, read as the reverse complement.
AAGGTTGGTAAAATGAAGACCAGATTGTTGGGGGCAATACACTACTCTGCTTAGAAAGAGCTGTAAAGTCCTGTGAAGTAGTATATAAGTCTAAATGCTATCGCTATTATAGTTTATGCTCAGATATATGACTATGGACTTTCCCCACATAGACCTAATCACAGCACAAATGTGTGTTAGCAGCATCGTTTTTCTGCTGCAGCCCATAATATTGGCATGTCTAGCAACATGTATAAAACTAGACGTACTTCCTAGTCAATGGCGCAGGCAGGATTAGCTCACACCCACTGAATATTTCTGGCTGGTGTGAGCACTTCTAATCCCCCTGCTGTCTTTGCATTCTGTTTTAGGTTCATTCATACTAGGTTCTATAAGGGTCTAAAGCAAGCACATTAGCTGTTTGGTGGACCTTAAACAGTTGGACTTCCGCTGTCCCAGGCACTTCCTTGAGCTTCTGGTAAGGTACTGATGGCTCAACCTGTAAGGGAACAGGGGATGCAGTGACAAAAGCACTAACATGATACAAATTCCCTTTTGTGTGTGTCTGCACTGTGATATATGAAAGGGGCAGAGCTTGCAAAACTCCCTATGTTTTTTTGATAGAAGTGCTGGATCCTGTAGACCAGGGGTAGTCAACCTTTTTATACCTACCGCCCACTTTTGTATCTCTGTTAGTAGTAAAAAAATTTAACCACCCACCGGTGGTGATTTATAAAGTAGGGAAGTCAATTAAATTTTTAAAACTGAAAGTACTTCAGTATCGGACAAAACCCCTACTGCCCACCACGAAAGCTGGAACGCCCACTAGTGGGCAGTAGGGACCAGGTTGACTACCACTGCTCTAGACCAATGGTGTCAAACTCAGAAACAGGGCCACTAAACTGTACATAAGGATCCTTCAGGCTGCATTTTAATTTAGAAAACTATATGTTTATATGTGTCTTATTAATACTTCAGAACATTAAAATCAGATAGGATCTACAGAAAATATGACTAATTACATAAAAATGTATTACTACAAATTTGACTGTTTTCAATATTTATCTCTGTGTACATTTCTATTTGTGTTTGTGTGTGTACAGTCCTGGTCCAACCCACCTCTGCCCCACTCTGAACTTACTCCTGGTCTACTGCCAAACTTTTGCACAAACCACCTCTTTACCTCCTACTCCCACTGATCACCTCCCTGCAATGTTTCCTCTCATTTTTGACGTGCTTCCTGAGGGGGGGAAATTGTTTTGTGCAGTTTTTCCCAGACCAAATATAAAATTGTACTTATTTATTTATTTATTTATTTATTTATTTACATTTATATCCCGCCCTTCTCCACAGAGGACCCAGGGCGGCGCACAGGAAAATTAAAAAACATACAAAATACAATAAATATAATTTAAAAAACTATTAAATAAACCTATCCTGCGCTAAAACCAAAATTTAAAAACCCAATTTAAAACTATCTAAAAGTCCCCATGGGAGGTTAGGCTAGGCCGGCTTGTTGAAACAGATATGTCTTAAGACATTGGCGGAAGAGGCGGAGGTCGGTGATGGTGCGTAATTCAGGGGGCAGGTCATTCCAGAGGGCTGGCCCCGCCACAGAGAAGGCTCTCCCCCTGGGTGTCGCCAGTCGGCATTGTCCGGCCGACGGCACCCTGAGGAGGCCCTCTCTGTGGGAGCGTATCGGTCTAAGGGATGTATGGGGCAGGAGGCGGTCTACATCACAAGAATATGAGTAAATTAAAAATACATACAATAGTGACATCTCATTTATGTATTTCTTTCTTAAACTATAGTATATACTATAATGTATATAATATCATGTCAGTCAGATACACTCTTTGGATGTTCATGTCATTTTGGGCTCCTGGCAATTGCCCCCTGCACTTTCCTTGGCAGCTTTGTTCAGAAGTGGCTTGGCAGTTCTTTCTTCCTATGGGTGACAGAAGTGACAGGCCCCAAGTCACCCAGCTGACTTTGTAACTAAGGCAAGACAAGAAACCATGGTCTCCTGATTTCCAGTCTGACACTTTAACCACTACACCAAACACACTGACAGATTATAATATAAACTCACTGGTCGCTAATAACTGCAATATTTTATAAGCATTAACATTATTCCCACTCTCTCATTCTCTCTCACACACATTTGATATTATAATAAAAGAAAGAAATAAGAAAAGCATTATTCATAAAGCATTTAGAATGCTCCCTTTCTTTCATTGCCATTTTCTTTTTCTCTGGATATATTGTGAACTTATAACTTTAATAATTATTAATTTAAACATGGAAACTTTATAGAGTTAACAATGATCCTAGACCTTGTGCAGCCTGGAACTCAACTGATGTTATTTAAAACTACTTTAGAGGGAAGAAAGAAGCAAATTCAGTCTGTTTTGGAGAGAGGTGCTGCTTCCCATGCCAGAGGTTTTGGGTCTGGAGGTGGTTGACTGTCGGTGCAAGTCATTCACTTAATGACTATCCGGGAAAAAGGCACAAACTCTCTGCCTCACTTAAACGCAGCATCAAGTTTACTTGACACTGATGCATCGCAGACTGAGTGGGAACTCCTGTCATCTGATGCACCTACTCCAGTCATACCGCAGCAATGCCAAAGGAATTCTGTGTTCTACAATTAAACTGTGGCAGCAAACTTGCGCAAGCCCCAGATTTATTTCTCTTTGCAGCATTCCATGGACATCTGACTGCAATTTTGGCATTTTTTTGCTAGTTTCTGGTATTTACTTTACATTTGCAGCAGCAAAAAAAAGCCTACTTGGGAAAATGGATTTGATAATGATGGCATTTTGATGACCAGAGTGCTTACTTAACTTTGCCCACTGCAAAAAAGGTCATAAGATCAGGTATGGCGACATGGCTAATGACTGCCATTACTTATGACTCTGATTTTGGTCTCTCTTGACTTATAACCAAATTTGGGACTGCAATTTCTATTGCTAAGCAATGAAGTCATTAAGTGAATTGCACCCAATTTTACAACATTTTACTGCAGGTATTAACTAAATCATCTAGTCAATTAGTGAACCCAGTTTCTTCTAATGACTTTGTTTATTGGAAGCACTACTGGGAAAATAGTAAACAGCAATCATGTGACCCCAGGCTGTTGCAACCATTGTAGATACTTGCCAGTTGCAAAGTGTTCAAATTTTGATCACATGACCTCAAGGGCATTGTCATGATTAAGTGTTAGGACCAGTTTCAAGTCACTTTTTTCAGCACTGTCATAACTTTTAAACAGAATAACAGAGTTGAAAGGGGCTGTGAAAGTCTTCTAGCTCAGGGGTCTCCAACCTTTGCAACTTTAAGTCTGAAGGACTTCAGTTCCCAGAATTCTCCAGCCAGCTTTGCTGACTGGAGAATTCTGGGAGCTGCAGTCCTTCAGACTTAAAGTTGCAAAGGTTGGAGACTTAAAGTTGCAAAGGTTGGAGACCCAACCCCTGCAAAGGTTGGAGACCCCTGTTCTAGCTCAACACCGTTCAAGCAGGAAACCCATCACCATTTCAGAGAAATGGCTGTCCAATCTCTTCTTAAAAACCTCCAGTGATGGAACACCCACAACTTCTGAAGGCAACCCATTCCACTGGCTAATTGTTCTCACTGTCAGTAAATTTCTTCTTAGTTCTAGCTTGCTTCTCTCCTTGATTATTTTCCATCCGTTGCTTTTTATCCTACCCTCAGGTGCTTTGGAGAATAGGTGGAGCCCCTTTTTTGTGGTTGCCCCTCTAATATTGGAATACTGTCATCACATTGTGTCTAGTCCTTCTTTTCAATGGACATAACCAATTTCTGCAAACGTTCATATGTTTTAGCTTCAAACCTCCAATCATCTTTGTTGCTCTTCTCTGCAACCTTTCTAGTCTCAACATCTTTTTTACATCATGGTGACCAAAACTGGATGCCATATTCCAAGTATGGCCTTACCAAAGTATTATAAAGTGGCATTAGTACTTCATGTAATCTTGATTCTATCCCTCTGCTAATGCAGCCTAAGATTGCACTGGCTTTTTTGGCAGCTGCTGCACACTGCTGGCTCATATTATTAAGCAGTTGTTTACTAGGGCTCCAGAAGTAGATTGGATCAATTGAAGCTGAAGTTGATAAGAGTTTTGATGGATGGCTGAACTTATTAGTGCTATGATTGGTAGAGGGTTTCTCTTCAGCTGGTCAAAAGCAGGAAAGTCAAAAGGTTAACTAGTAGCTTTACTTAATATGGACAACTTAGACAACACTCTCTGGCAACAAGCCAGGACAGACACTAAAGCGACAGGATAGGGGAATGGGAATAGCAGATTTTGCGCTGGTAAGCTCTTTGATGGCTCAAGGACATAAGGATAGCACTTTAACCGAGCTGGAAGGAAAAGTCATTTGTCATCCATTACCTTGGAGGAAAGTCAGGTGACTGCAGTGACTTGAAACACAGGTAGGGTAGAGATCAGCAATGGGAAAAGTAAATTACTTGTTGGGATAGTTATAGTGACTAAAGGTTGAGTGGAGAAATGCTTTTATCTCAACCCTGGGAAGGCCCTAAGAAATCTTACGCATTACTCAAGTTTACAAAAGAACAGAGCAGAAATGTCTCTGCCTAAACGGTGCAGCCATAGAGAGGCAGCAGTCCCCATCTTTGCGCCACTCGATGCCTCGCTAACTTTGCTAACTCCACTTTGAAGAGGGAAGCACAGAGAAAGTAATTAGTTTTGGAGGCAGCTCATGGCTAGGAGGCTCCTGAAAGCAGGACTGGAACCTCGAGGCATCTTGAAAAATAACCACCATCTTTGTTTTGGTACTTCAATTTTTCTCTTTTTAAGTTTCACTTCTCTGCTTTGCAGCTATCTTCAATACATTTAGCTGGCTCCTTTGTGTGTGTGTATATATATAAAACCTTTGCAAGGAAAAGATGAGGCATTGGCAGACTATAACTTCATTCCAATATAAATCCTCAAAGCTGCTTCCCCCCCCCCCCCCACACCCCCTCGCCTTTCTTTACGTAGAAAAAATGGTTAGATGTTGGCAAGTTCGTTCTGAGAGATTCAGCACACTTCCTCCTCGTGGGCGAGGAGGGGGGTGGGTGGAAGAAGCTGAGAAAGGGCTGCTTCCCCCCCCCCCCCGGTTTGGCATTCATATTAACCCGTTTGTGTCATTAGCCCCCGTCTGTATCTCTCTAGCCCTAGCGGCCGCTTCCAACTAGCAGCATTGCCTGTCGGTGGATACACATTTCAAGGGGACATTTCAAATCCAAAATTCAGGGTTTCCCCTTCCTTTTCTTCACTGGATATTGTCATCTCGGTGGCCTCTTCCCTTTTCCAAAGTGACCCCCCCCTCCCCCAAGGAAAATCAGCATGGAAAGTTGCCTTTTATCCCTTCAAAAAGCCCTGGCTTCCTTCTCTCTCAACTCGGCGCCCCGATACAAACCCGGTTTGCTTAAAAACTCCAGCAATTCAGAGTTTATTCCCCCCCCCCCCCGCGCCTCTCCGAAGCCCTAACTCGCTTTCTGTCGCGACCTCTCCTTGCCCCCCCCCCCCAACCTCGCTTCCTTCCCCGAAAAGGACACATCGCTTCAGTTACGGAGGGAGGTTTGGCCACTCGAAAGGGGGGGGGAGGGGACGGAGAGAAGAAGCCCGTTTTCCCACGGACACGCGTGGGGACACGCGTCGAAACTGCACGGCGGAGAGACTTCCGCGCTGTTCTTTTTAGTTTCTTTGTATGGAGATTCCATTCAAACTGTTCAGCGTGTCGCCGGTAGCCTTCCGCCAAGGAGGAGGGATGGTGGAAGAAAATAGTCCCAAGCTACTCTTTTTTACCCCTCTCTCTCTGAGGGCAGAAAGCGAGAGGAAGAGCGCGAGTGGGGACCCCCGGATTGCAGCTCGTCCCGCCGCCGCCCCCCCCCAACCCGAGGCCGTGCCTTTGCACCCGTGCCCCCTTCCTAAGAGGGGTCCTAGAGACGAGCTATAGGGCAGCTGCCCAACTCCCCCCTTTCCCCCCTCCCCCCCCTCTATATAACGATACAATGTAGCCTTGGAACAAGCTGTATCATTGGGCGTAGAGATTGCAAAGCCCTCACCACGTAGAGCGGGCGAATACGCCTCTCCACCTAACTTAACAAACGGAAGCGCCGGGCCGGTTTGATGGACGGGGAGGGCGAGCCAATGGGGAGTGGAGAAAGCTTCCCAAAATGTGCGGGCGGCCAATGGGCGGAGCGGGGGGGCAGGCTCGCGGGGAGCCTAGCAGCTCAGGTTGACAGTGACTAGTCCCAGTGCAAGGGAAGTGCAAGGGAAGGGATGAGCCTTTAAAGTTCGGAGCTTCATCTCATTGCAGGGAATTTGAAAAGAAGAAGAAGAAGAGGAAGAAGAAGAAGAGGGGAAGGAAAAAAAAAAGGAGCGAGGAAGGAAAAGTCCCGCAATCTAAAACTTGCAAATAGCGCGAAGCCTTCAGTTGCGGCCAACTTCCCCGGAGCTGTTTTATTTTTTAATTTTTTTTATTATTATTATTTTCTTTTTCCCTCCCCCTGCCTTTTTTTTTTTTTTGCAGAAAGCGAAGAAGAGTTCCTGCCGTTCTTTCTCTCCGATTTTCTCACCCAATTCCGAGTCCGCGCTTTTTTTCTTAGCCGCCTCTCCCCCTCCCTCCCTCCCACCCGCCCCCCCTCCCCCGATTACCCCCACCCCACCCCTCCCACTCCCAATGCCAACCATGATAGAAAAGGGCCCAGAGGTCTCGGGGAAAAGAAGGGGCAGGAACAATAATGCCAGCGGCGCGGCCAACGCTTCCAACAGCGCCTCCGCCAGCGCCAACAACGCTAACAATGGGAATAATAAAAGTTTGGCAGCGGCAGCAGCGCCCAATGGGAATAGCAGCAGCAACAACTGGGAGGAAGGCAGCTCCGGCTCTTCCAGCGATGAGGAGCACGGTGAGTCTTTTTTTGGGGGGGGGGAGGGGAGAAGAGACGACTCACAAAAACCCACAACTCTCTTATCACAGCTACAACCCGCGCAGGGGGAAGGGGAAGGGAGAAAAAGCTAGAATTGAGAAATAACAATTATTTGTTTTTTCCCCCCTTTTAACCGTGTCAAGGAGGAGGAGGAATGAGAGTGGGACCCCAGTATCAAGCGGTTGTTCCTGACTTTGATCCTGGTGAGTCATTTTTTTTCCTCTCCTTCTTTTCCCCCCCCCCTCCCAAAAAAGCAGAAATCTCTTCTTTCTTTCACGACTTCTCCATCGAAATTTTTGAAAGAGGTGGCTCTCTCTTTACACCTTCTTTACCACTCCTCCTGCCAACCTGATGGCGGTCTTCCTCGCGGGTAAAGCTCACCAGTGCCCTAAAACTGTGGCCAGCTTTCTAATAATGTGGACTTTATTCGGGGGAGGGTATCTGCGTGGAGTTTAATGGATCTTCATCCCCAAGGCAAGGGAAAGCCTTGTCTGGATCGCTAGGAGGCTTGTGTAATTAACTCTTGTCTCTCCCCCCCCCCCTCCTCTCCCGAAAATATTAAAAGTGACACTAGAGGACACTTCCTTCCTGTTGTTTTAGTTTTTTTTTTTTAAAGTGAGTTTTCAAATGAAGAGGGGAGAAGGAAAAAAAAAATCCCCTCCCTGCATAGATTGCATATATGGCCAGCAGTTCAAAGAAAGAAAGAAAGAAAGAAAGAAAGAAAGAAAGAAAGAAAGAAAGAAAGAAAGAAAGAAAGAAAGAGGAAAGAAAATGGGAAGGGGGTGGGGGGGGGAAGAGAAGAGAATTTGATGATGGATAGATTGAAATGAGTTCAGGAAAGGTGGCAGCAGCACGTTTGGGAATGGCTGGGGGAGGGAGGGAGGAAGGGGGGAGAGAGGGAGGAAGGGGGGAGAGGAGGACAGTGGAGTTATTCTGGGATTTTACTTCCTTAAATGAAATCTATTTCAGAAATAAATGTTGCTTTTTTTTCTTTTTTGTCCTTCCCTTTCGGGGGTGTGGAAGATAACTGCTTAACATAGCAAGGGAAAAAAGAAGCTTTAATCTTAAGTCCCCCACCTTCATTTTTTGCTGGTTTTCAGGTGTGGCTACTATTTCCATATTCACAGAGTTAGAAAGAGCTGGCCCTTTATGAAAATCGGTGCCAGTCTACTCCCGGAGACTCCTCCCCTTCCCCCTTGCACATAATTATTTTAGATGCAATTGACCTAAATCCAATTACTTTTTTTTTTTAATGAGTGTTTTTATCCGATTATTTTTTTGAGGTAGTGGGGAGACTAAGGCTCTTTCACTTCTTGCTTTCTTAATGATGAAATTTAGGGCAAGTAAAGGGCAAAGAAAGAAAAGAGGAGAGCAGTTAATAAAAAGCAGCACAGCACTTTCTAGGGGGCGCTTGGTAGACCTGGTGACAAACAGGAAAACGAATTTGTCCATTGAGAAAGAAGCATTCCTGATTCTCTTCCTGTGTTTGCAAATGTGGTACTATCGTCAGGAATGGGGCAAAAAGCTTCTCTTTCTTTTGTTCCTTTCTTTAGGCTTTGCAGTTTCATTAAACTCAGCCTTCCTTCTTGGAGAAGCTACTCTGTAATGTTCTACTTGGTTTCCTCCCCCACCCCCCCCATTTGAACCGTTAAGGAAACACTGAATAAACAAAGGGATTCAAATGTTCTTGTAAAACATTTTTTAAAAACTGTACCTCTTGAGTGTATTGGAAACCATACCTGCAATTTGTTTAAAAGGGGGGGTGGGGAGAGGTTCATTTCCTTAGGTTTTAAATGCTGGCTTTTAAATGGTTTCCTTTAATTACAAGTTTTTAAAAACAAAAACAAAAAAACCCATCCTGTTTAATTTGCCATTTCTTTTGGTCCTGAGGAATTCCTAATAAGATTTATCCAGTTAGCTGATTGCCATAATAGGTGAATGTACTTAAAGATATATGAAGCTGCCAAAACTATGAATCAGGACATCCCTGGTTTTCTGCCACAGAGTTAGCAAGGGCCTTGCAATCCATCCAGTTCCCTTGTGGCAACAGGAAATACACAACTGGAGCATCCTCAGAAAAATGGCTGTTCAGTTTTTGTTGGAAAACTGACAAATGAAACCCCTCCCATTAGTTGAAAATATTGAACTATTAATTGCTGTTTCTTTAAAAAGTTACTTCTAATGGTCAACCAAAATCTCCCCTTAAATAGTCCATTACACCTTGCCTTGTTTTTTGGAAGTGGAAAACAAGCTTTTTCCTGTCATATAGGACAGATATTTCATGGGAAGGCTATCTGTCAATAGCCTTCTATCTTTTCTAAATAGTCCTATTTCTATTATCTTGTGATGGACATTTCCTCAAGAGTTTTCCATCTCTTGAACTTCTTTGATTTGTTACATATGCTCCTTAAGGTGGAATGCAAAGAACTAGGCACAATATTTCACCAAGAGGCCAGGCTGCAGAGTAAACTCAAATTGTTTCTCATAATTTGGGAACTACGCTGAAAATTGCACTTATGTATTTATTTTGACAGCTATTTTTCTTGTGGATCCTCATTAAGCTTGTGATGGTTGAAGCTCAATTGTTTAGATGTATTTATTTGATTCTTTCCCTCCTCCCATATGAAACTTTTTATAAGTGTTTGAGATGAACTAATAAAACAGTTTCTTACTTTAGAAATATTCTAAATTTAATTCTTCTATTTACTTCCTAATATGTGCGTATGTGAATATAATATACCTGTGCATCTTTAAACTGAATGTGGCCTTAACAATCTTTGGATTCTTTCCACTTAGTTTTTAAGCCTGCAACATATAGAGTAAATTAGAAAGATTCTTTGCAATACACTTTTCCATACAAAACCTTAATACAATAAACTGATTCTCTCCTAAGCAGCGATAAAATGATTACACTTGCATTATAACAATCCGTATTATTACTGCTGTTATGTGAACTCATATGCTAAGTTACAAAAGAAAGAGCAGAGAATCTGATAACAGATCAGTCCATGCATTTTATTCTTAAAACCTCAGGACCATTTCATCCAAGAGGTCTCTTCTACTTGAAAGCAAATTGCATAATACACTAGGATGCTATTTATGAATGATACAACATGTGTCTATCTTGCTGCATAGATTTAACACTTTCACAAGCTCTCTTCGATCATTTGGTTTCCAAAGCATGGGAAAGAGAGAGACCTCAAAACACACTCTCAGCTACTCACTCATACCAGTCCAAAATAAAAGGTCACCAAAAGGTGGTTCCTGCCTTCCACACACTCAGAATTGTGGTCACAGAGATTAGTTGATTTCATATAAAAACATGGCTATAGATTCACTTCCTTACCAACAATTGGCAGGGCTAGTACCAAAGAATGCCTACTCCTTTCCATACTTTTGGATTCAAACACCTGAAAGCAGCTATACACAAATGTAAAAATAGCAACTCTGAAGTTAGGCATTTGTCACATGACTAAGCTGTATGTGGAATTCATGTACTGCAGTTTCCTGGACAGATATATATTAGGTGTAAAAAGGGAGCTAACATTAGTATGATACAAGCATATATATGCCATAGCATCCTGCTAGACTTAGGAAAACACAGATTCCAATCAACAGTATGAAATTTATTAGAATTACTCTCAGACTAACCATCCAATAAACATGAGAACAGAACAGGTAAAGAAAAAAACTGCATATACAATCTTCACTTTAAAAAAAAAAGAAAAAGGAGGGATGTAATAATTAGATAAACAGCTGTCTGGAATGGAAAAAGAATCCAGAGAGAAAATATAAATATTCTGTTATAATAAAATACCATCTTTAATTTTCCTAAGACAGTCAATGTATATTTTTTCTAAGCTTCACAATTTTATATAGCATAAAGTGCTAACATATGCAGACAAGTTCTCATATTTAAGAATCACATGGAATAAAGCAATACCCTAACTAGGAAGATCAAAATCAATCTGCATCTATGTGGTGGTTCCAAGTTTTCAGTATTTTGTTTCTATCCTGTGTCGCACTACAATTAGTTGGTGTCAGTTGTGTGTATCGTGAATGCATCCACTATTATGATTTATACAGTAGACCATCGTTTTGAATAAGGTTTAAATGAGCCCAACCACATGATTTTATTTAAGAAATAATAAATAATGGGTTAGCATGATAAATATACCCCAATTACTAAAATATCAGTGGTCAGTTTTCTGTAGTTTTTGTGTTCAGTAAATGTGTTAGGACTATAGTTTCCAGACGTCATAGCCTATATTGAAAAGAATACTAGAAATGGTGGTTCCCATGTACTTGGAGGACATCAGATTGAGGAAAGTTGTTCATAGATTAATTTGTTGAAAGCAGCATTGTGTTTTATATAATTTTCTTGAAAAACATCAATGTATGTGTAAAAGCAAATCCCAACTCCCCATGTTCAATTTTAAAAAAATGTGTTCTTTTAAATCAAAGTTGGGTTTGTAATAAAATTTAAATTGAATTCTAGATACTTGCAGATGGTATGCTGGAGTTAAGAGCAGGGGAATCCTAATGATTTTGAAGGAAATGGATTGTGCTCAGTGAGTTATTGTGCGCATGTACTAGAAATTACTGCGGTTTTATGCAAAGAACAGTAAATTGCTCTTAAGATTTTTTTAAAAAGTAGTTTGTATCCAGTGTTAAGGAATTTGCAGAGAACTGTAATTTAAAGAAATCTATCTTTTCATTAAAAACCCCTTATTAGTAATGTTCTGTAGTAATTAAAGGTGTACATTGTCAAATTACTTAGTAGAACTTCACAATGGATACTGCTTTAACTCACAGAAAAGTCAGCAAAGTCAAGTGAATCTTTGCTATGTATTGTGTTAAGTAGTTCTTTTAATTTTCTTTAAAAATGAACAAAGTTTCTTTCTTCCTGAATCAGTAAGTAAATTGTGCTGGAAAATATTCCAGGTAGGTTTTTTCTCCTTTTTTTTTTTAACCTTTTTCCTGATTTTCTCTCTCTATCTTGAAAATTATTTTCTAGACCTGTAGTTTAATCTTCATGACATATCTTTAAAAAAAAAAATTAAATGTCTAAAATAATCCAACCAGAAAAACAGGACTACTTGGGCTTCTAAATGTTTTTATTGACCCGTTTTCTGTTACATACCAGTGCATATTATTGTTTTTACTGCTTTAATAGTCCAGAAAATGTTGAATATCCGCAAGTTTAGAAATGTAATAAAAGCAATAGGATGATAACACTTGCCTAAAGCAGGGGTCTGCAAAGTTGGCTCTTTTAAGACTGGTGGACTTCAACTCCCAGAATTCCCCAGCCAGCTATGCTATGCTATGCTATGCTGGCTGGGGAATTCTGGGAGTGGAAGTCCACCAGTCTTAAAAGAGCCAACTTTGCAGACCCCTGGCCTAAAGAATGAATAGGTTTGCTATAAATGAGAAATTTTGATATATCACTTTGATCAGCAGTGTTTGTGAAAATCTGTATTTCATGCTGTTGAATCAGGTGCATTGCCATATTGTCTTGGGTTCATCAACAGTTGGTAAAAAAATATCATGTGATCTTGATTTCCAGGGAATGTCACCACCAGGGACATAAGAGCACACCTCTGCTGATGCTCCTCTTCTATGGAAGAGCACCTCATTGGAAATGGGGGCAGCACTGACCCTGCTAGTATTTGAGGCCACAAAGAGCTGGCTTTTCTTGAGGATACTTGTGGGATGGGTTCTTATGGAAAATCAGCATCAGTGGTTATTTCTTGATGCTGTACTATTTTAATGGGTTACTTATTTTGGAGAGTAAGGTGTTCAATGTCTCTTGCTATTGGAACTGCATATATAAATCCCAGTAAATAAGTAAATGTATTTTATATGATCTCAAGGCACGTGGTTTATTTGTTTTGGGCTAGTTGTGTTTTATAAACTTAGCAAAGCGTATTCAGTAAGCAGTGACTAAATCTGATATTTAAGCCACATCATTTATAGATATGTAATGCACAATTGAGGCTGCATAATATCCAATTATTTTAGAATTGGGAGTGAACTTCTTAATGGTCTTCTGATGAGCCTTTACTGTTTTTTGTGAGTTTCCTTTTCTGCTTTTCTGGGACATTCAAGAGAACAGTCTAGAGCCGGGATGGCGAACCAATGGCACACGTGCCACAGGTGACACACGGAGCCATTTGTCAGGGCATGTGGGGCGCTGGCCAGCTGAGTGCACCCCTTTTTAAAGCCATTTTTCGCCCTTCCCAGGCTCCAGAGGCTTTATAGGAGCCCGGGGAGGACGAAACGAGCCTCCCCCCCCCCCGAGGCCTTTCGGAGGCTTCATGAGCTTCCCTGAAGCCTCCGGAGCGCAAAAAAACTGCCCTATGGGAAAACCGGAAGTTAAGGAATGGACTTCTGGTTTGCTTGGAGGGTTGTTTTGAGTGCTCTAGAGGCTTCAGGGACCTTCAGGAGGCTTCCCTGAAGCCTCCGGAGCACTCAAAACGACCCTATGAGCAAACTGGACCAGTTTGCTCAGAGGGTTGTTTTGAGTGCTCCAAACGCTTCACGGAAGGTTCCTGAAGGTCCCTGAAGCCTCCGGAGGGCCTCTGGGGAGGGTGGGGGAAGGCTGTTTTCACTCTCCCCAGGCTCCTATAAAACCTCTGGAGCCTGGGGAGGGCGAAAAAAGTATGCAAAAAATAGGTGGTCGGACTGTAGTGCGCGCATGCGCACTGGGGATGGTCTCACATTGTATTATGGGTGCGGCACAACCCCCCTGTCCTCCCCCCACTTATGGCACGTGAGCCTAAAAAGGTTCGCTATCGCTGGTCTAGAGATCCTGCCATATATCCTATGTGTTCAGCAAACACCTGAAATTTATTTGCCAAGTTTTTCATTATAATTGCTTATGGTATACTGCTTGCTTCCAACCGTGTTTGTGATGTCTGGTTAGAAAGTTCAAGATTAGAGGCATGGCATGAGAGAGGAATTGGTTAATGGGAGGAATGATGGAACCACTGTTGTGATGCAAGCTTTGCTGAAAGCATTTGTGACATATGGGGAAAGGGTGGATAAACTTATGACGACAATTGGGATTGGAATCTTGGTTGTTGAGTGATCTTGTCATTAAATGAGACATCCATGTCACTGTTTCATTTAATGACTTCAATCCCAGTAATCTGAATTGCAGTTGTTAAGCAATATCGCAAGTTATTAAGTAGTCATAGGTAAGGAGCTTAGGTTGCCTTGGACGGTGAGGCTCCATTTTTTTTTTTTTGCACAGTTAAGTGAATCACACAGTTATTAAGAAAATTCAGCTTCCCCCATTGAATTTGCTTGTCAGAAGTCGGCTGGGATCAAATGGTGTTCACATGACCCTAGGACACTGCAAGTGTCATAAGTGTTTGTTGGTTTCCTAGTGCCCAAATTTTGACACTGTGACTGTGGGAATGGTGCAGTTATTGTAAGTGCAATACTTGGTTATAAGTCACCTTTTCAATGTCATTGTAACTTCAAACAGTTGCTAAATAAATAGTTTTAAGTGGAGGAATCCTGTAGTTTATTTAAAAAAGTAACTAAAAATAGCCAATAAATACAGAGAAATACAGAGAATTGGGTTCAAATCTCTAGTCACATTTAATTTAATTCACCCAGTAAACTGCCACTTCTGGCCTAACTGTGGGGAAAATGCATGGGATTTTGGATTCTTTAAAGGAGGATTATAAATGATGACAATAGTAATAATAAAATCTTTTCCAACTTCCTCTTCCTCACTGAACAACTAACATTGTTCGAAAAGAGCTCTTTTGAAAGTTTGCTTGTTCATTTTCTTCTTTGAAAACATTTACTGTTTTAATCTTAATATCTGTTAAAGAGAGAAATGCTGGTGAATATGATTAGATCTGTGTTTTAAAGTGAAGTGATTTAATTCACATTTCTTTGATTAGTATTCAGAAAGTAAGTATAGCACAGTTATCTTTTGTATTGTGCTCAATTTTGGGATTTGAAATGTAGTTCTCAGCTAAAGAATATGTGCAGAAATGCATATTTTTTTGACACAATAGTGCTGAGGTAGGCTCATTTTTACAGCAAAATGTGTGCAGAAATGTTTGGGATTTAAAATTTCTATACATGTATAACTGAACATAAATACAATGACACAGACTTGGGGATAAAGGGACCCTTCGACATGCAGAAATAAAGTTAATGCTGACCAGCATTTTACATGTCAAGGATTTAGGCTTAGTGAACTAGTAATACATCAGAAATGTGGGAGAACATTAGCAACAAATAGGTAATATGTATTATGGATATTCTAAGAGCATTTCTGAGAATTGTCTTTTGATATGAAGTGTCATTTTAAAGACAGTAAGCATTTGCAGGAAGTGAAAGTATAGAAAGAAAGGGAGTGGCAAAAGAAAGACACACAATCATAGTTCCAGTTTCTCATGTACTAACTTAGCTATACCTGGATAGGAATTTGCAGTGCAAGAAAACTTTTTTTTGTAGAATGCAAGCAACATTTGAATTCAGATTCTGTTTTAGGAAGGAGAAGGATTACAATTGAAGTAAAAGAGTCTTAGATTGTCATTCTACCAACCCCCTCAACAGCTTGCCTGTGTGCAGCATGCAATGCTGACAGTTTGCTATCCAATTTTTGGAAAAGGGTAGAACCCACAGCCCCAAAGTTTAGGGGATTGCAATTGGTAATTTAAATTTCATCTAAAAGCATCTCCCAACCATGCAATATTCAATTTTTATAATATTCCACTATTCATATTTGTTTGGCTTCAGGATTTTATGTTGAAATGTCTGAAGATCCTGAATTGCACTGTATTATGACTAAATACTTGGCTAAGCAGAAGTCATAATGATCTTCTGAATTAAGCAGTCATGCTGGCTAGAAATTACAGGGGCTGAATTGTCCAATAAATGTTAGGGGATATCTAAAATATTTCTTGGCATAAATAGTCAACAAATAATATATTATAAGACAGTGAAGGAACTTAGAATGGCAACTGGAGAAGTCAGAGTTCAAACCTTTATCTGGTTTTGAATTTTATTGGTTGGCTGTGTAGCTAGTTTCAGTACATTCAGCCCAGTTTAATACTATAAAGATAAAATTGGGAGACAAAACATGTTTCTCTAAGCACTTTGGAGATGAAATGGGGTGTGTACACGTAATAAATATAAGAAAGTTCTTGTGTTGGGCAGATGGTTTAAATAAGGTAGATCTGATGAACAAATCTAAGGCTTGCATGGGCCAACTTACCATTGTAGAACTTTTTGTGTGTATTTCCCCTGGTAATGTTTCTGTGCTGAACTGACTCTGACTCTCCCCCCCCCCCCCATATCAAAATTAATGGCAGATGCAGTTTGACTGTTCCAGACCTTTGATAGGATTTAACCATGTTTTCCCAAAAATAAGACGCTGTTATTTTCTTTTGACTCTCAAAATATGGCCTTGGCCTTATTATTGTGTGTGTGTTATTGTTTTGGGGTTGCTGGGTGGCTGCTCTGTTGCGAACAGGCTCCCAAAGAGCCTGGTGCGAGGATGGGAGGTCGCGGGCACAACCTCTGGGGCAAACGGCTGGGTTGCGCTGTCGCGCAAGCACCTGTCCTTCCTTGCTGCCATGACTTGGTGCTTTCGGGATATTGCTAGGTTGGTGAGTGGCACTCTCTGCCTGGCTGGAGGGGGGGGGGTTTGTCCAAGGGGATTATTTTTGGGGGAGGGCTTATATTTTTGCCCACCTCAAAAATCTGGCATGGCCTTATTTTCAGGACATGTCATATTTTTGGGGAAACACGGTAACTTTTTCAAAACTTTGAGCAAACATAACTGTAATTTATAGACTTAACATAGCTAGAGAAACCAAGAGAATAAGTTAAGAATAAGAATAAGTTACGGATAAGTTAATTAATAATTATCCTGAAAATGAGGAAGTATTGCACAATTAAAAATTGTATCATTCTCCTGCCATTTTAAAGCAGATGTGAACAGAATATAGGTCTAGCCATAATAATAGAAGTTTGGGTGATTTGTAGCAAATCAGCAAAGAATTCTGCCTTGCAGGTATTTTTAATCAATAATACATTTCCCTCTCTAAATTGTAAGGCTCTGAAGTGAAGCAAACTGAAATGTTGATTTTTATGTAGAAAAACTAATAAGCTGGTAGAGTTTAAGATTCCAGCAAGCAACAACCATGTATATCTTGCAAGCTTGAAGTTTTCCTCAGTTGCTTTTAAAGTCATAGACAGCATGTTTAGAACAAACGAGCCTGGCATAATTAAAAGGATTTGTCATCTGAACTTGCAATTTTTTTCAAGTGGGAAGGAATTTACAAAACTATTTTAAAGGCCGTTGCAACAAGTAGTTAGGAAACATTTGTTTTCTGTCTTAAGTATATTAAATGCTGGATGAATTGGGGAGCAAGTAGTGAATAGAAGATAAAGAGTTTCCCTCCAGCTTTAAGAGATGGTTAAATTGTTTCATTTTTGTTGCTTTGTACCAATGCAGGAACTAAGGGTACAAATAAAATGAAACATCTAATTTTCTCCCATGTTTGATTATTTATATATAAGTAGATTTGAAATGAAGCAAGCTCACTATTAGACCATAATATTCACTTGTCATTATCTCTTTGTTTAACTTCTGTGAAGTTATCTAATCATTTTTGAGGAGAAAATGAAAATAGGATTACAGTTCAAGGATGTAAAAAAAAATCCCAACCCTCTGTAAACACAGTATTTCAGCACCAGTCCAAGTTCACTATATGATTATCTTTATAAATTTCTCCAAGTTGGTATCCTTCAGATCTTTGTAGATTCAAGTCCTATAATGAGAGAAACATTGCATGCAGAAAATTAAAAAATAAACAAACCAAAGGTCAACTATTGAATTATCTCCAGTGACATCAAAGTAGAGTTGCTGCTTTATTCCTAATTTACATCTGTATGTAGATTTCCATAATAAATGGACACTTAGAAATACAAACTAATCAAGGCATTTTGTACAGTAAGCAAATAACATTTCATGGCTATTGCAAATCCCTGCAGATTTTAAGTACTTCAGGAATTGGTCATGAAGGCTAGAATTTTCACTCCAACAGTTAATGTTAAGCATCTATGCTTCATAAGAAAACTATGGATGTTGAATAGAATATATATCCTGTGAGTTCACAAGATGGTTGGCATATCTGCTTAAAGTTGATTTTTCTCTTCCTTCTAACCATTTTATGACTTCTGGAAATAAGTTTTAAAATTCTATGATCTAAGGCCTTGTTACCAACCCAGAAACCTTGCTTCTGATCAAGATACGCTAGAAAAATAAATGGTTTACTTGTTAGATTAGTGGTAGTCAACCTGGTCCCTACCGCCCACTAGTGGGTGTTCCAGTTTTCATGGTGGGCAGTAGGGTTTTGTCCAATACTGAAGCACTTTCCTTTTTTAAATTTAATTGACTTCCCTACTTTATAAATCACCATTACTGTGGAACCGGTGGGGGGTTAGAAAAATTTACTACTAACAGAGATACAAAAGTGGGCGGTTGTATAAAAAGGTTGACTAACCCTGTGTTAGATGTATGCCTTGTGTTTCCTTCCTGAGTTTAAAGGACCTTAAATAGGGACCTCCTTCAGTTTTGCCCCACAACAATAGAACTGTAGTTAGATGAAGCAGAGGGAATAGGAATGACTGCCCCAAAGTCATCTAATGAATTTTCCTGGCTGAGAGGACATTTAAGCTTGAGTCTCTCCAGTCCTAACACCTTAACCACTAGATCATACTGGTTGTCTTAGTGGGTCCATGCCCAATTTTATACTTGAGTGTATTGCTGTTACAGATAGTCCTTGCTTTACAACCACAATTGGAAATGGCAACGCCATTGCTAAGCACCACTATCACTTAATGGAAACTTTTGTGACTGTGATTGGGCTTGCAAATCATTCCCCATTTGATCATTAAGTGAAATGCAGTCATTAAGCAAGATATCACGTAACTGTGATGTGCAATTTTACTTCATCAAATTTGTCAGAAGCTGGTTGCAAAATAGTGAAATGGCAATCATGTAACTATGGGAGGCTATGACATTTGTAAATGTGAGGACTGACTGCAGAAATCTTTTTTGTTTGTTTGTTTATAGTGTAAGTTTGACTGGTCGTTAGGCAAAGCAGTTGATGTGAGGACTACGTGATACTGAACCATGATGAAAATGTCCTCTTGCTCCAGCCAAATAGTACAGTTGCTGTATTCATGTCTTCGTAGGACACCTGCGATATGGGCAATAAAATGAAAGACCATTAGCCTTCCCCAAAATGGACCCATCCAGAAATGCTGGGATTGAAACTCCAGTATTTATACAAAGTTAGGAATTGGATGGTGTTGCAGCTTATACTTATCTAAACTATTCTTGGTTAGAGAATGCTGTATTAGAAACTTTCACTTCTCCGGCTCGACTTTCCAACCGCTACTCCCCTCCGCGGGGAGGCAGAACCTGAGTCACCAATTTGGTTCCGCCCCAGGCGCCTGATGGACCCTGATGGGTTCCAGGCGGCGCTTGGGCCACTTCCTGTACCCCTGACCCGCGCCCCGATGGAGGACCTCGTGGCCGCATGGAATACTGTGACCACGGGAGCCTTGGATCGGGTCGCGCCCGTGCGGCCTCTCTTGCGGCGGCGAGCCACCCTGGCTCCTTGGTTTACCGAGGAGCTGAGGGTGATGAAACGCCACAAGAGATGCCTAGAGAGAAGATGGAGGTCTACCCGATCTGAATCTGACCGGACACAGGTAAGAGCCCATTTACGGACTTACATTGTGGCGCTGAGAGTGGCCAAACGTCATCATTGTGCCACTCTCATAGCATCCGCAGACAACCGCCCTGCCGCCCTGTTTAGGGTGACCCGCTCCCTCCTTCAACAGAGGGTGCGGGAAGCCCCGCTACAGGGTAGAGGAGAGGAATTTGTGACTTTTCTGCAGGAGAAAATCGCTCAGATACAGAACGAGCTAGCCCCCATTGATGGCCCAGTGGGATGCCACGAGACAGATCTTGTTTGGGAGGAGTTTGACTCCGTTGCTTCCGAGGATATGGACAGGTTACGTGGGCGACTGCGAGCCACCACATGCTTATTGGACCCGTGTCCCTCCTGGCTTGTACTGGCATCCTGGGAGGTGACATGAGGCTGGCTCCAAGAGGTTGTCAACGCATCCTTGAGTGAGGGCTCCTTGCCTGCCTCCCTAAAAGAGGCTATGGTGAGGCCCCTCCTTAAGAAGCCCTCTTTGGATCCAGCTTTATTAACCAACTATCGTCCAGTCTCCAACCTTCCCTTTTTGGCGAAGGTTGTTGAGAGTGTGGTGGCACAACAGTTTCCCCGTCACCTGGAGGAAGTTGACTATCTAGACCCGCGCCAGTCCGGCTTTCGGCCCGGGCATAGCACCGAGACGGCATTGGTCGCGTTGGTCGATGATCTCTGGAGGGCCAGAGATGGGGGTTGTTCCTCCATCCTGGTCCTATTAGACCTCTCGGCGGCTTTTGATACCATCGACCATGGTATCCTATTGCATCGGCTGGGGGGGTTGGGGGTGGGAGGCACCGTTTTACGGTGGTTCTCTTCCTACCTCTCTGGCCGATCGCAATTTGTGTTGACAGGAGAGCAGAGGTCGACCTCGAGGCCCCTCACATGTGGGGTGCCTCAGGGGTCGGTCCTCTCGCCTCTCCTGTTTAACACATATATGAAGCCGCTGGGTGAGATCACCCGTGGTTTTGGGGTAGAGTACCATCTCTACGCTGATGATACTCAGCTGTATATATCTACCCCAAACCACCCCAACGATGCCGTAGCGGTGATGTGCCAGTGCCTGGAAGCCGTACGGATCTGGATGGGAAGAAACGGACTCAAGCTCCACCCGACCAAGACCGAGTGGCTGTGGTTTCCGGCTGCCCGATTCAACCAGCTGACTCCATCGCTGGCCATTGGGGACGAACATCTTGCCCCAGTGGATGGGGCGCGCAACTTGGGTGTCCTCCTGGATGCCCGGCTGTCCATGGAAGATCAAGTGACAGCCGTGGCCAGGAGGGCGTTCTACCAGGTTCGCCTGGTTCGCCAGTTGCGCCCCCTATTGGATCGGGACGCCCTTCGCACAGTCACTCATGCTCTCGTGACATCCCGACTGGACTATTGTAACTCTCTCTACATGGGGCTCCCCTTGAGGTGCACTCGGAGACTTCAGCTAGTCCAGAATGCAGCCGCGCGAGCAATTATGGGAACCTCAAGGTTTACCCACGTAACACCGCTCTTGCGCGAGCTGCACTGGCTGCCTGTCGTCTTCCGGGTGCGCTTCAAGGTTCTAGTTATCATCTTTAAAGCGCTCCATGGCTCGGGACCTAGCTATTTGCGGGATCGGATCCTGCCTCATACATCCACACGGCCGATTCGCTCCCACAGAGAGGGACTTCTCCGGGTGCCGTCCACTAGACTTTGTCAGCGGGCGACGCCCAGGGGAAGGGCTCTCTCTGTGGCGGGCCCAGCCCTCTGGAACGACCTTCCCCCCGACATTAGAACAACCACGGACCTCCGCTCCTTCCGTCTAAAACTAAAAACATATCTGTTCTGCTTGGCCGGCCTAGGGTAGTCTCTCTTCGATGGGGTTAGTAATTTTAGATGGGGATTTTAGTAATTTTTAACTGGAAATTTTTAGCGCAGGGATAATATTTAATCTGTTTTTAATTATGTTTGTGTGTTTATTGTTTTATTTGCCCTGTGCACCGCTCAGAGTCACTTCGGGGAGAGAGAGCGGTCAACAAATTAAATTTATTATTATTATTATTTTATGTTAAAAAACGAAGAGAAGAAACAGGTCTGATTAATTAACTGTGTGAACCAGTAAAAGCTTGCTTTATTTAGCTGACCAGAATTCCAGAATTTCAGGCAGAGATTTTAGTATTGTCTGCTCCTTTCCAGTGTATATAAGAGGGACTGAACCTTGGATTTTCCTTAAACCTGAGGTATGGTTCAATCTTCAATTGCCCTAGGCCAGGGGTCTGCAAAGTCGGCTCTTTTAAGACTGGTGGACTTCAACTCCCAGAATTCTGGGAGTTGAAGTCCACCAGTCTTAAAAGAGCCGACTTTGCAGACCCCTGCCCTAGACCCATGAGAGGGAACGGAGCCATATCTGAGAGCACGTGAGGTGTTGCCCTATATTAACTCCAATGCTCATGTATGCACTGGCCAGCTGATTTTTGGCCTTCCGGGGGGCGGGGAGAGGTCATTTTCGCCCTCACCAGTCTTCAGGAAAACCTCTGGAGCCTTGTGGATGGTGAAAAATGGGCCAGTGGGTAAACAGGAAGTTTATTTCCAAACTTCCTGTAGGCCTGTTGGGCCCATTTTTCACCATCCACAGCCTCTGGAGACTCTCCTGAAGCTTGGGGAGAGCAAAAAACAGCCCAACAGGCCCACCGGACATCTGGAGGCTTCAGTGAGGCCTCCACGCATGCGCAGGGGGAGGACATTGCATTATGAGTGTTGACACACATGCATGCGTTTGCGCGCGCCATTTTGGCACCCGAGCAGAAAAATATTCACCACTGCACTAGGCACATCATGACTCCTTACGTTGTTCTAAAAGCATAAAGATGATTAAGGAAATAATAATTTTTCGTACTTCACAGTACTAGGTCTTGGATGTTCCAGTTCACGGCAGTCTTTTTCTGATTGATCTTATAGTAAGAATCTTCTGGCAGTCCAGATGTTCATGAAGCACACCTGCCAGGAGTCCCAGCCAGGTGAAGTCAAAGTGAAGGAGTTTGAAACTATAATTCAGCAATCTCTTCAGGACCACAGATTCTGTATACTTGTCTTAAATTGTATACTATTTCTGCATTTGTGCGCTGCCTTTTCTTTCAAACAAATTATTTAAGATGGTTTAGTTAAGGGGTGGAAAAATGTATTGTTTATATCTATCAAAACATTTTTCTCTTTCTTGTAGAGAGCATTATATACTTTAACACAGAGTGAGCTATATGAAATTCCAGAAAATCAGTGCCTCTTCCTGACCCAAAGAGCCACAATTGACAATGTTTGCAACATCTTGAAGTGTAAAAACTGGAAGTTTAGTGTGTCTAGCAATATAAAAACAAAATGCAAAACAGAAAGCTGGAATAGCTTTGCTCATTCGTGCGAGAGAACTCTACTTACTATTCCTCATGATCCCTCCCATTTTTATATGCCCTCACTAATCTCCAAAATATTTCCCATTTGTCATATAAACTTGTTAGTTACTCTATAATCATTTAGAGTCCTTGTTTTATCTTAGATATTAATAATTCTCACCAGAAATTCTATCCTCATTTTCTGGAGCTAGATTGATTTTTTATGAATAATTATTTTTCATCCCTCTGTTTCCAGCTTATTAATTTTATATGCTTTTGTTGAATTTTACATTAGATTAATAGTTTATCTGTTTTTTTTTACAACATTTACAACATTTCTTACAAGCTGCTTAGGATTCTAGTGGTCTAACATATATATTGCTTTTTCAAATGTGACTAGTTCAAAAGTATGCAATAGAAAATAAGAGAGGTTTAAACCAGTGGTGGGTTGCTCTTACCTTCGCTACCAGTATGCTGACCGTGGTCTGTCTGTGCATGTGCTGGATGTGCGCTCTGCATGCGCCTGATGTGCGCTGTGCACGCATACGCAATCCACCGCTCCTGTGACAACCAGCTGCTTGTTGGGGCTCACGCAGGCACTGCATGCTGTGCACGCCTGCGCATTTCGCAGTTTCCCATAAAAAACAGCTATAGAGCACGGGCGAGCAGGTGGGCCAAACAAGCCACCATACCGCTCCCGGCCACTACCAGTACGGCTGTACTGGGCTGTACCCGCAGCAAACCACCTCAACTGCTCCCGGCCACTACCAGTACGGCTTTACTGGGCTGTACCCGCAGCAAACCACCTCTGGTTTAAACAGATTGCAACTTGTTTATGAAAGACATTTGCATGCTTCTCAATAAGTCAGCAGGGGATTGGCAGCTATGTATTTATTCATAAAGCTAAAAGGAGGATCATGATTAGTCAAGCCCTGGCTCATATCTTTTCCTGGCTATGAAATTTGTTGAATAACTTTAAGCAAACTATTATATCCCAGTCTAACCTACACAGAGAGTTATTTTGTGGTTAAAATAATGCTACAATTCCTGAAGGAAGGTAGATGAGAAAGGCCTGTTGTTTTTCAAATGTTTCTGAATTGTAGCTCTCAGCAACTCCAACCACAGAAGGCTTCAGATTTTCCACATCTGTCCTAAAGGAAGACTGAGAAATGAATGTATTAGTGAGCAGGGCAGAAAGTTTAATATTTCCTTCATGATGGTCCTCCATAAATATGATTTTCCTGTTCTGTACCTCACCCTTGAGACTCTGAGAATGGTGGAAATCCTGCTGTAACAAAAATAAAGAGGCTAATAACAGGTAGTACCAATAATAATAATAATAACAACAACAATAACAACAATAATAACAACAATAACAACAACAACAATAATAACAATAATAACAATAATAACAATAATAACAACAACAACAATAATAATAATAATCTTTTTGTCATTGTAATAATATTGTAATAAAATTACAATGAAATAAAGGGTTGAAATGAGGACCCCTCATTATAAAACGTAGGATTGGGAAACTGAAGAGTTAAACAGCACTACAACACCCACCCACCCCCAAATCGACATTATGTTGGTTAGGAAATACACATTATAGTTAGTTACCTTTGGAAACCACTTCTTAACATTGAATGTTCTACATTTCTGCTGAGACCAAAGTGCTATGTGGTCAACAGCTGCCCAAGGTAAGATAATTTCTCTTCAGATGGCAAATAATGGTATAATGGCTGATGCTGACTTTCCATTACAATATAATTCTTTGTCTATTGACTGATATATATTGTCTATATAGTGTACAGTAGTAGCTTGAATTAAAATATTCTAGCCTTGCTTACTCTTAACTACTGTATGAGTTCCAAAACATGTCAGTAAATGCAGGTTAGTCCCTATAGTTAATAATGATCATCACATTTGTGTGCTTGATTGTATATTTTGTGTGTGTATGTGTAAATTATAGATTATCATTTAGAATAGATGACAAATAGAAAAATAAAAATTGATGAGTCAGAAATCACAAAACTGATTTAAAAAATCAATTGTCATGTTGGAAGTCTTGACAGAATTTTATTGTGTGATTCACTTGCCATTTCCCACCCTGCCAGTCAAGTGCTTACAGTTTTCTTGACAACAGTTTTCCAGAAATGGTTTTCCAATGCCTCCTTCGTAGGGCTGAGAGAAAATGACTGGTCCAGGGTCACCCTTTATGCTTAAGATGACACTAGAACTCAGTCTCCCAGTTTCTAGCCTGAAGCTTTAACATTATACACCAAACTGGCTATCTTGTTATAATAAATAAAAAGCTTTTGACTGAATAACATAGGGATTCTCATTTATTTATGCTTCCTTAATTCATTTACACATTCCTATGTTCCTCCATAGTAAAGCATTTGGGGCCTTTTGATAGTAGGAATGGATTCATCTAAGCAACAATTTAATTTTGTATTATTTTGCCTTACTGCTTTGTGTAAGGCTATCCATTGCAGTTTCTAAATCATTTTTTGTTACTAAGCATATTGTGTGAACCCAGCTCAGTGTAATGCATAAATCTAGCATAATTTTACCCATGAAATTCCCTTGTTAAGTTAGCTCAGCTCATTTTGTTTAGTAAATGTGCAGTATATGCAGTGTTTCCTATTACTAATGAAGTCATCTGGGACAAGAATGGGCTGGGTTAGTGCTGGGGTAATAGTTAAAGATTATAAGGGTTCTTTTTAAACATTATTTGGAATTAGTTTTTAATTGTATGTTTTTATTTTATTGAAAAACATAACGAGACAAAAAACCTTTAAAGATTACATAATGTAAAGGAAATAAGCCCCACCTCCTGCCAGTTTTGAAGGCATTCAAGTGTGAGTAGGTACCACTTCAGTGGGAAGGTAGCAGCGCTCTGTGATATCATACCGGCCACATGACTGCAGAAACGTCTTTGGACAGCACTGGCTCAATGACCCTTGAAACGGAGATGAGCACCACGCCCTAGAGCAGCGATGGCTAACCTTTTAGGCACTGAGTGCCCAAACTGTGCACGTGTGTGCCCAAACTGCAAGATGCACGCGTGTGTGAACATGTGCCCATGAGCAGCAGAGACCCGAAGACCAGTTGGGAGGCGGGGCAACCTAACATTGGCAGATCTGCCAGAAGTGAGATCTTTTTCTTTCGTGAGCTTCTGATTCATTGTTTGCAGGGAAACAGAAGCTCACAAAAGAAACGCCATGGAGATCTGACCTGGGGTGATAGTGTGCATGCCCACAAATAGGGCTCTGTGTGCCACCTGTGGCACGTGTGCCATTGGTTTGCCAACACGGCCCTAGAGTTAACAAGCAGCAGAGTAAAATTCACAGGGATTTGGGATTTATCTGCAGGAGAAAATCACTCGGTTTCGGAATGAGCTACCCTCCATCGACAGTGGTCCAGTCGGACTGTCCAAGGCTGTTCTTGAGACACCATCCTGGGAGGAGTTTGACTTTGTTACTACCGAGGATATGGACAGGTTGTCAAAGAGACTTAAGGCTACCACATGTTTATTGGACCCGTGTCCCTCCTGGCTTGTACTGGCATCCTGGGAGACGACACGAGGCTGGCTCCAGGGCATTGTCAACGCATCTTTGAGTGAGGGGTCCTTGCCTGCCGTCTTGAAAGAGGCGGTAGTAAGGCCTCTCCTCAAGAAGCCGTCCCTGGATCCAGCATTATTAGAGAACTATCGTCCCGTCTCCAACCTCCACTTTTTAGTGAAGGTTGTAGGGAGTGTGGTGGCCCAACAGTTTCCGCGACACTTGGAGGAAATTGATTATCTAGACCCGCGCCAGTCCGGCTTCCGACCCGGTCACAGCACCGAGCCGGCATTGGTCGCGTTGGTTGATGATCTCTGGAGGGCGCGGGATAGAGGATATTCCTCTATCCTAGTCCTATTAGACCTCTCAGCGGCTTTTGATACCATCGACCATAGTATCCTATTGCGCCAACTGGGGGGGTTGGGACTGGGAGGCACCGTTTTGCGGTAGTTCTCGTCGTACCTCTCTGGTCGGTCGCAATATGTGTTGCCAGGGGGGCAGAGGTCGGCCTCGAGACCCCTCCTATGTGGGGTTCCTCAGGGGTCGGTCCTCTCGCCCCTACTATTCAACACATATATGAAGCCGCTGGGCGAGATCATCCGTGGTTTTGGGGTGGGATATAATCTGTACGCTGATGATACTCAGCTGTACATATCCATCCCAGACCACCCCAACGATGCCGCCAAGGTGATGTCCCAGTGTTTGGAGGCCGTACGGATCTGGATGGGTAGTAACAAACTCAGGCTCAACCCGTCCAAGACTGAGTGGCTGTGGCTTCCGGCACCCTGGTTCAGCCAAATTACTCCAACTCTGGCCATTGGGGGCGAAACACCGGCCCCCGTGGAGAGGGCGCGCAATTTGGGTGTCCTCCTGGATTCCCGGCTGTCCATGGAGGACCATGTGGCGGCCGTGGCCAGGAGGGCGTTTTACCAGGTTTGCCTGGTTCGCCAGTTGCGCCCCCTATTGGATCGGGACGCCCTTCGCACAGTCACTCATGCTCTCGTGACATCCCGACTGGACTATTGTAACTCTCTCTACATGGGGCTCCCCTTGAGGTGCACCCAAAGACTTCAGCTGGTCCAGAATGCAGCCGTGCGAGCAATAATGGGTACCGCAAGGTATACCCATGTAACACCGCTCTTGCGCGAGCTGCACTGGCTACCTGTCGTCTTTCGGGTGCGCTTCAAGGTGCTAGTTCTCATCTTTAAAGCGCTCCATGGCTCGGGACCTAGCTATCTGCGGGATCGGATTCTGCCCCATACATCCTCCCGGCCAATTCGCTCCCACAGAGAGGGACTTCTCCGGGTGCCGTCCACTAGACTTTGTCAGCGGGCGACGCCCAGGGGAAGGGCCTTCTCTGTGGCGGGTCCAGCCCTCTGGAACGACCTTCCCCCCGACATTAGAACAATTACGGACCTCCGCTCCTTCCGTCAGAAATTAAAAACTCACTTCTTCTGCTTGGCCGGCCTAGGTTAGTCTCTACCTCAGGGGTTAGGGAATGTTAATTTTAAAAATGGGGATTTTAGTGCAGGGACAGTTGATTTAATCTGTTTTTATTGTATTTATTTATGTATATATTTTATGTTTGTTTTAATTTTTCCCTGTGCAACGCTCCGAGTCCCCCAGGGGAGAGGACGCGGTATAGAAAAATAAAATCTATCTATCTATCTATCTATCTATCTATCTATCTATCTATCTATCTATCTATCTATCTATCTATCTATCTATCTATCTATCTATCTATCTATCTATCTATCTATCTATCTATCTATCTATCTATCTATCTATCTATCTATCTATCTATCTATCTATCTATCTATCTATCTATCTATCTATCTATCTATCTATCTATCTATCTATCTATCTATCTATCTATCTATCTATCTATCTATCTATCTATCTATCTATCTATCTATCTATCTATCTATCTATCTATCTATCTATCTATCTATCTATCTATCTATCTATCTATCTATCTATCTATCTATCTATCTATCTATCTATCTATCTATCTATCTATCTATCTATCTATCTATCTATCTATCTATCTATCTATCTATCTATCTATCTATCGGGCTTCCCTTGAGGTGCACTCGAAAGCTGCAGTTAGTCCAGAATGCAGCCGCGCGGGTGATTACGGGAGCGCCTAGGCACTCCCATATAACACCAATCCTGCGCGAGCTGCACTGACTTCCTGTGGTCTTTCGGGTGCGCTTCAAGGTCTTGACCATCTTCAAAGCGCTCCATGGCTCGGGGCATAGTTACATGCGAGACAGTCTCCTGCCCCATACATCCCTTAGACCGATACGCTCCCACAGAGAGGGCTTTCTCAGGGTGCCGTCGGCCGGACAATGCCGACTGGCGACACCCAGGGGAAGAGCCATCTCTGTGGCGGGCCCAGACCTTTGGAATGACTTACCCCCTGAACTTTGCACCATCTCCGACCTCCGCCTCTTCTGCAAGTGCCTAAAGACACATTTGTTCCATCTAGCCGGCCTAGCGTAACCTCCACAATGACTATTTTAGACAGTTTTTAAATTTTGGGGATTTTAATTTGGTTTTAGTGCAGGATGGTTATCAAATAAGTTTTTTAATTTTTTTACGTGATTTTGTATGTATTTTTAAATTCCTGTGCGCCGCCCTGGGTCCTTTTGGAGAAGGGCGGGGTATAAATTTAATAAAATAAAATAAATAAGGGACTCCTTTATCTTTTTAGACATATGCCTCCATGACGGCCATGGACCTGACCCAGGTAATTCAGGGCCCCACTCATACAGGGAAAAACACTCTAGACCTAATTTTGCCTCTGGCCAGTGGTTGAGTGATCTAGGAGTAGGGGAATTAGCCATCGAACCTCTGTCATGGTCAGATCACTCCCTTCTCCGGCTGGACTTCCCAACCGCTACAACCCCACCGCGGGGAGGCGGAACCAGAGACACTGAAATGGTTCCGCCCCAGGCGCCTGATGGACCCTGATAGGTTCCAGACGGAGCTTGAGCCTATACCTTTAACCCTAACCCGCGGCTCGACTGAGGGCGTAGTGGCAGCATGGAATAATGCTGCCACAGGGGCCTTGGACCGGGTCGTGCCCTTGCGGCCTCTCACGTGGCGCCGATCCACCCTCGCTCCTTGGTTTACGGAGGAGCTGAGGGCGATGAAATGCCGCAAGAGATGCCTGGAGAGCAGGTGGAGATCCAGTTGCTCCGAATCCGATCGAACACAGGTAAGGTCCCATTTAAGGACCTACCTTGTGGCGATAAGCAGGGTGAAATGTTCCCATCTCGCCACCCTTATCGCGTCCGCAGATAACCGCCCTGCCGCCCTGTTTAGAGTGACCCGCTCCCTTCTTCATCAAGGGCCGCGGGAAGCTCCTTTGCAGGGCAGAGCAGAGCAGAGCAGAGGAATTTGAAACTTATCTGCAGGATAAAATCGCTCGGATCTGGGACGACCTGGCCTCCACTCCAATAGATCTTGGCGGATTGTCCGAGCCGGGCCTTGAGACCGTTTTGTGGGATGAGTTTGACTTTGTTACTTCCGAAGACATGGACAGGTTGCCGAGGCGGCTGAATGCCACCACATGTTTATTGGACCCGTGTCCCTCCTGGTTGATACTGGCCTCCTGGGAGGTGATGCGTGGCTGACTCCAGGAAATAGTAAATGCTTCTTTGAATGAGGGGTTCTTGCCTGCCGCCTTGAAAGAGGCGGTGGTGAGGCCCCTCCTCAGGAAGCCTTCCCTGGACCCAGCGTTGTTAATTAATTATCGTCCGGCCTCCAACCTTCACTTCCTTGCGAAGGTTGTTGAGAGTGTGGTGGCACAACAGTTCCCTCGACACCTGGAGGAAACTGCTTATCTACACCCGAGCCAGTCCAGCTTCCGCCCCGGGCACAGCACTGAGACGGCATTGGTCGCGTTGGTAGATGATCTCTGGAGGGCCAGAGATAGGGGTTATTCCTCTATCCTGGTTCTGTTAGACCTCTCAGCGGCTTTTGATACCATCGACCATGGTATCCTATTGCACCGACTGGAGAGGTTGGGAGTGGGGGGCACTGTTTTACAGTGGTTCTCCTCCTACCTCTCCGGTCGGTCGCAATTTGTACTGACAGGAGGGCAGAGGTCGACGTTGAGGCTCCTAACATTTGGGGTGCCTCAGGGGTCGGTCCTCTTGCCCCTCCTGTTTAACATCTACATGAAGCCGCTGGGTGAGATCATCCGTGGTTGTGGGGTAGAGTACCACCTGAACGCTCATGATACTCAGCTGTACATATCTACCCCCAACCACCCCAACGATGCTGTCCAAGTGATGTCCCGGTGTGTGGAGGCCGTGCGGCTCTGGATGGAAAGTAACAAACTCCGGCTCAACCCGTCCAAGACCGAGTGGCTGTGGTTTCCGGCGTCCCGGCATAGCCAGCTAATTCCATCGCTGGTTATCGGGGGCGAGTCAATGGTCCCCATGGAAAGGGCTCGCAACTTAGGCATCCTCTTGGATTCACGGCTGTCCCTGGATGACCATGTGGCGGCCGTGACCAGGGGGGCTTTTTACCAGGTTCGACTGGTATGCCAGTTGCGTCCCTTTCTGGACCGGGACGCCCTCCGCACAGTCACTCAAGCACTCGTGACATCCCGCCTTGACTATTGCAACGCTCTCTACATGGGACTCCCCTTGAGGTGCATCTGGAGGCTCCAGTTGGTCCAGAACGCGGCCGTGCGGGGGATTTCGGGAACTTCTCAAAGTTCCCATGTAACACCTCTTCTGCGCGAGCTGCACTGGCTACCGGTGGCCTTCCGGGTGCGCTTCAAGGTGCTTGTTACCATCTTCAAATCGCTCTATGGCTCGGGGCCTAGTTATTTGCCGGACCGCCTCCTGCCACATACCTCCCACCTACCGATTCGCTCCCACAGAGAGGGCCTCCTCGGGGTGCCGACTGCCGGTGAATGCCGGCTGGCGACGCCCAGGAGTAGGGCCTTCTCTGTGGCAGGGCCTGCCCTCTGGAACGACCTCCCCCCCGAACTTCGCACTAGCACTGACCTTCCCCTCTTCCGCCGCTCACTTAAGACACATCTCTTTCAGCAAGCCGGACTAGCATAGAATTTAAATCTAGGAACGATAGAGCCTCAGCTAAATTAGATAGGTTTTAATGGGAATTTTAGCACAGGTTTATTATTTAATTTCTTTTTTAACTTTTGTATATTTGTTATTTATTTATTGTAGATTTTAATGTCCTGTGCACCGCCCAGAGTCCGTCTCGACGGAGATTGGTGCGGTTTACAAATCGAATTAAATAAATAAATATGTATGTGTGATATTAACTTATCGATTGTTGTGCAGCATCAAGCAATGCAGAGTACATATTCTGAGCAAAACTGAGATAGAGCTACATTCCACATCTGATGCTGTCCATATAAATTGGGACTACCACTCATCTGAATTTCTATCTATTGTCCTGAGAATTCTGGGAATTATAGTTCCAGCATTTGTAGGAAAATCTAGGTTAGAGGAGGATGTTGGGAGGGATAGATTGCTTTACTTTCTTGCTATCTAGAAATAGTAAACTCTATTATGGTACACATATGTCATAATTTTACAGAATATGGATTATTTTATCTCAGTGGTGATGCCAAAAGCAATTTTAAGATGGCATTTCTGGTTTGGATCAAAACCGACCCCATTTTTAACAGTAACATCCAGGTTGCAAGATGCTGGGTTATAAATTCTACCTGACCAATTTACAAAAAAGAAAGTTTTTTTTAAAAAAATCTCCCAGTTCTCTTTGCTTTATTTTTTAATATGAAACGAGAAATTGAGCTATTTTTACAAAGCTGTATTTGAAATAGACAGTGAAGCTGTAGTATGGAACTTAAAAGTGTCTTAGTAACATGATGCATTGCTTTACAACTAAGTGTGTATGATGAATATAAAGATAGGTTCTCTTTTAAAAATCTCTCTGAACCAGACTGATAGTAGTAATGTAGACACAGAACTTTAAGCTGTACCTGTTAAAAATGAAAAAGAGAGAACTTCCCATAGGAAAATGAATTGGATGAGCTGTTTGGAGATGCTGTAGAATTTTGGTACCTTTAAAAGGCTATTCTGATTGTACTTAGATTATATCAGCTTTCCCCAATTTGATGGCTTTCTCGTATGTAAGAGACTAATCTTCATCAAAACTAAACCCCCCCCCCCCCCCCCAAGAAAACTTGATCTTTCAGACTTCAGGAGTCCTCACTTCTAGGTAGACGATTAAGTGGTTAGAACTCATCTTTAGCCACTGGAAAAATGAATTTTGTAATGTTTTATAATCTTTTCTAAACTAAATCATTTAACTAGGTGTCTCAGGAACGTTTCTATTCAGCCCAGGGACCCAACGTCAATATATTTAAAAGTGAGTCTTTCTATTGCTAATTTTGTTATTCTGCAGCTCAGTTTAACAGATTCCAAGGCTAAGCACATGGTAATAAATGCCTTAATCCCTAGGAATATGGTGATTGCTCTTTCTCCTTAACAAGTTATTAGCATCTGCCTATACTTATCTATGGTAGAGAAAGACTCCTGAATGAGTGTGCAAACTTGTGAAAGCATATCCCATGTATGCTTTCATTTTAATATTCAATCTTAGACCCTATTCAGTAACTCTTTAAAAAATACTTAGGAATATTGTAATTTGTTAGCTGGAAAAGGTACTATCAGACTTTGGATTTTTGGCTCCTGTACACATTTTCGCTGATTTTGGCACCTTCTATAGTATCTACACAAAAAAAAATATACCGTACTTTGTACTTCATCTTTATGTAATTTCAGATTGATAACACTGCAATACTCATGGCAGATGACCTCTATGTGAAGGCAAATAGTATAGTGATGGAGTTCATGATTTGAATGCAAAATTCCCAGCTTCAGTGCTTGGGACTTTCATATAGGTCTAAGAAAACCACTCTGTGAATAGCTATTGGCAATTCAAATAAGCCAAGGAGCCACAGGTTTTTGGCTCTGTGCACTAATTCATAACATAGCGAAAGTATTGAAGAGCTGCCAGGAAGTGGCACCAATTACTGTAGTGAGACTACAAGATATCATTTGCACAAGAGCATTACTTTGTGTGAATTCTAAACCCAATAATGCTATTTTGAAATCATGATTTTCTGCGCCAATAGAGTATAGGTCAGTGATGGCTAACCTTTTTTGGCTCGTGTGCCTAAAGCAGGGGGCGCGCAGGGGAATCGTGCATGGGCATGCCACACCCATAATGCTATGTGTGTGATCCCCTGCTTTTGGTGCGCTTTTTAGCCCTCCCCAGGCTTCAGAGGCTTTCTAGGAGCCTGGGGAGGGTGAAAACAGCCTTCCCTCTCCACATCCAGAGGCTTCAGGATCCTCAAAAGAAGGCCTAAATCAGCTGGCCAGAGCACACATGCATGTTAGTGCTGACAGGGCAACGCCTCGCGTGCCCTAAGAAAAGATTCCGCGTGCCACCTGTGGCACCCGTGCCATAGGTTCGCCATCACTGGTATAGATAGTGTTTGACTTATGAGCATAACTGAGTCTACAACCATGATGGCGAACCTATGGCATGGGTGCCACAGGTGGCACGTGGAATCATTTCTTAGGGCATGCGAGGCGTTGCCCTGTCAGCTCCAGCACGTATGTGTGGGCTGGCCAGCTGATTTAGGCCTTCTTTTGAGGCCGTTTTTCACCCTCCCTGAAGCCTCTGGAGGTGGGGGGGGGGAGGCTGTTTTCACCCTCCCCAGGCTCCTAGAAAGCCGCTCTGGAGCCTGGGGAAAGCGAAAAAAGCACACCAAAAGCAGAGGGTCGCGCACATAGCATTATGGGTGTGGCACATCCACGCACAACTCCGGTCAAAAGTTGTGATGGGTGTAAAGTGCGTCACCACACGACCAAATCCAATTTTATGATCTTTTTGCAGTGGTGATTAACTGAACGCTGCAATTATAAGTGAATGCTGTGGTTGTTAAGCTAATGCTGCAATCATTAAGTGAACCCATTGTTTGCTGGGAAGCTGAAATAAACATTGGTTTCCAGCAAAAATGTCGTAAATCGCAACCACATGATTGTGATGCGCTGCAAATGGCTGTAAATGCATGCCAGTTGCTAAGCACACAAAATACAGTCACATCACCAAAGGAGGGCCCGGACATCTTAACTTTGAATTTGAGTAGTAGGTATCTTTTTCAGGGTCCTCCATAAAGTTTGAATATTTGTTAAGTGACCTGTTATATGTTGAAGACTATTATATGTTTTATACAGTACAAAAACATTTAACTTTGGTCTGTGGCTGTAATAAAAGATTGTTTGAAAACACTCATTTAGTAGAAGAAAAGTTTTTTTCTATGTACTAGTTAAATCCTTTTATCAGCCTTTCACCCTTTATTAATTCACTAGCTGTACCCGGCCACGCATTGCTGTGGCCCAGTCTGGTTAAAAGGCCAACCAAACTGTGTACACACAACCACCGTATAACCACCAACCTACCTACCTACCTACTCTATTTCTACCTACCTACCTACCTACCTACCTACCTACCTACCTACCTACCTACTGTATATATATTTCTCTCTATCCCTGTACCTACCTACCTACCTACCTACCTACCTACCTACCTACCTACCTACCTACTGTATTTTCTCCCTCTCTATCCCTCTACCTAACTACCTACTGTATTTCTCCCTCTCTATCTATCCCTCTACCTACCTACCTACCTACCTACCTACCTACCTACCTACCTACCTACTTTTTTTCTCCCTCGCTCTCTCTATCCCTCCCTCTACCTCTCTCTATCTGCCTCACTGATGCTGCTGCTGTGCCTGCGGCTCCTGGCGCTTCTGCCGCCTCCCCACAGTCGGTTTGGCTCCCCTCCCTCTCGCCCTTGGGGCTGGCGGCCGCAGCCACTTGTGGCTTTGCGGGGCGCCGTGTCTGGTTTCTCCTGGGGGTGGGGGCAGGTTTCCGCCTCCGTGCCTCCTCGCTGATGCTGTCGTGGTGCCTGCTGCTCCTGGTGCTTCTGCCGCCGCTGTGGCCTAGCCCTCCGCCTCCCTGTGGTGGCAGCACCGGCGAGAAGAGATCGGTGCGCCGGTGGGGGGGGGGCTGCTGCGGCGGTGAGGGCGCCGGGAGCAGCGGTGGCATTAGCAAGGAGGTAGAGGCTTCCCCCCCACCCCTGGGGGAGGTGGGACGTGGCATCCCGAGGGGCTGCGGAGTGGCTGGGGCCATTGGCTTGAGGGGGGGCGGGTTGGCTGTGGGGGGGCAGTGGAGGCGCCAGGAGCGGCGAGTAGGTGTGGAGGCGAGGCTTCCCCCCACCCCACCCCCAGGAGATGCCGGGCGCGGTGTCCCACGGGTGGCTTTGGCCGTTGGCCTGGCCCAGGGAGACACATGCGCAGATTCCCACGTTGCCCTTGGCAACGCGCCGCCTGAAGGCCATTCACTGACGCAACAGTCGGGTGGGAGGAGTTACAGGGAGGTAAAAACCTGATCAGTGGGTACATTTTACATTTGTGTACCTTGCACATGACACACATAGCCACAAAATAAGTATGTTTAATATTATTGGAAGTCCTTTGGTGTAAATCGGTCCAGTAGTTTTTGAGATTAGCGGCTTTGCACAAACTATTTTATATTTTTATTTATATAGATTCCAAGACTTGCCTGAAATCCTTTATTTTTATTTTATTTATTATTAGATTACTATCCCGCCCTATCTCCCAAAAGAGGGACTCAGGGCGGCGCACAGGAACTTAAAAACCAACAATACAAAAAGTACAAATTCTACAAAATTTAAAACAACTATTAAACCGTTTAACCTGTGCTAAAAGAGACAATCAATTTAAAACCCAAATCTAATAAAATATGGTTGTAGCAGCTATGCCAAGCCGGCCATACGGGAAAAATAGGTTTTTAAAGTCCGGCGGAAGAGGCGAAGGTCGGTGATAGTCCGGAGGTCTGGGAGGAGGTCATTCCAAAGGGCGGGGCCTGCCACAGAGAAGGCTCTTTCCCTGGGCGTCGCCAGCCGGCATTGTCCATCGGACGGCACCCTAAGGAGGCCCTCCCTGTGGGAGCGGACAGGTCGAGTGGAGGTATGTGGTAGAAGGCGGTCCTGCAAGTAGCCAGGCCCACTGCCATGGAGCGCTTTAAAGATGGTCACTAAAACCATGAAACGCACCCGGAAGGTGTGCCCTTCCAAATATTCCTGAATGACAGGGGTGCTGGGAGTTGTAGTTTGCTGACATCTGAAAGACTCCTACCTGGTACAAGATTTTTCTGTGTTTGATATATCAATTTTTAGGACTGAAATGGCTTGCCCCCTCATTCCCTTTTCCTTCTTACAGTGATTTTTAAATCTTAGTAAATGCAAGATTTGTAAATCTTAGCCGATTATGCTGACAATCCTGTGTAAATAGTATGGGAAGCTGATTTTGAGCTTTTTCCCTGTACTTATGAAAGATGGATACATAGCTGCTAGTTACTCATGCTACTACTGGTATTTTCTTTCTCCTCCATTAACAACCCCCCCCCCCCCCCCAGGGACCCTGCAGCTGATTGTGCTTGGCTGCTAACTTCACTGTTGGTGACAGTAGCCATGGGAACGCAAGAAGGAAGATACGAGTTAGTAACTCCAAACTTGTTGCTAGGCAGGTCTAACTTGGTATAGATATCAAGCAGTCTTGATGATAAAAACACTTTGTTTTTTTCCCTATTCTCTGCGATCACAAAGTCCTGAGACAGAGGATTTTTAAAAAAGAGAAAAGACACTTGAAGAACTAAGCAGTTTTATTTGAACACATTCAGCAAATGAACAGTAGGAACAGGGTGCTTGAAGAAAGTGGATGTGTGAGCCACATTAAAGCAGAGCAACTTGCTCGTGCATTTCTCACACTCTTAAGAATCAGTGTAGTTTTGTAATTAAAATGTTAAATGAAGACCAGGAAAGCTCAGATTCAGATCCCCAATTAGTTGTGAATTGGTTCATTATTTATCCTAACTTACCCTGCAGAGTTGTGAAGATCAAGTGATTTTTGGAAGAAAAACTAGGAAGTTAGCCTTGAGTTCCTTGAAGGAAACATCTCATGAGATTTGTATTCAGCGCTACCATCAATTACATTTATAATAGATATTTGGTGTCTCTCGTTCAACTTCTTCTCTTCACTGATGATATTTTCATATTTATCATATCCTCATATTAGTTCACAGGAAAGCAGTTTCTCCAAAAAAACACATTTCTATACTTCCAAAAGAAAATTCAAAAGACTTGTAATAATCGAAGGCTAGTGGCAAAATGATTAATAATTCATTTGACAGTTAAAAAAAACCATGGGGTTATTTTGGGAGATGCTGGCAGAGGGTCACCAACCTTTTGGATCTCAGGGACCACTACATCCATAATTTTAAATCCTGTGGACCACTAATATGAATTTTTAAAAAGATAAATAGTATTTAGTGCAATATAAAAATGCAAATAATTTTTCTGTGGGCAACCAACATTTTCTTGAGGTCCTTCAGTGGTCCATAGACCACCAGTTGGTGACCACTGGACTAGAATATCTTTAAATTCCCTTCTACTCATGTAATTCTGTGACTCTAGGCTTGTCCACTGGAAAGATTTGCCCTATAGAATAAGGAGATTGATGATGATTAGAACTGGTTGCTGTGATAGTTACTGTTGCCCCACTTGATGCTGGCAAGAAGAGGAGGTCTTTTGGTTTATCAGTATTAAACTTCTCTAAGAAGAATACATTTTCTTTATATACAGTCAGGTGGATTTGATTTAAATCAAGTCAATTTAAATCATGATTTAAATCACTAGTAAAAAGGCTTAATTTAAATCAGCTCGATTTAAATCATAATTTTTAAAGAGCAACTGTCATCTCTGTCCCACAGCGGTCGCTTTTCTGACCCGCTGTTGACTCGCCGACAGTCCCATTTGCTTTAATGGGATGGCAGGTGATGTGATAGTGACACCACAAGGTGAGGGAGGTGGCAGGCAGCAAGTGTGTGGATGCCCGCTAACAGGCGGGATCTGAAATGGCAGGTGCTCTTTAATATTATATTTATAAGCTGCTTAGAAGGTTTCCTTTTTACTGCTTGCCCTTTCTCTTCACACTTAGAGTCTGGTGGTACAGATGCATTTCTCTTCAAACAATCATAGCGTTTGTAGTGTATATTGATTTGCAAAACAATGGGATAAAGGAGTATTCTTGATCTTTATTTTATGATTTATCTCATGGTTACTGTGAAATTGTGTGATTGCATCAATGCAGTGCACATTATCTCAGCTTGCAGAACTTGGATTCATTGAATGAGTTTACCAAAAATGTAAATATTACAGAATATACAGCCTAATGCTATATAACTAAGCTCTACTTCATGCTGAATAAATTAAATTATTAATGTATCTATCTTTAGATAGATTTTTACTCCAAAAGCATTTTATTAAAATAAATTTGATTTAAAAAAAATCTGATTTAAATTTTTTTTTAAACCATTTTTTTTAAAATCATTGGTTTTTATATACCCTGTTTACAGTATACATAGTGCTTCATACATACTCAGTTGTTCACATTGCTTTTCAAGATAAATAATTTTATGTACATTGCAGAAATAATAAGTGAAAAATTGTCACATATAAAGTAAACAAAAGAAAAAAGCTAATTCTCATTCTATAGGACCACACCATTTTAACTTACTTGTTTTGCTGTGGTAGTCATTTTTGTTTCAATCCAGATTCATTCAGCACCCTTTCTTTCATGTCTTATTTGCTATCTACAGTCTTATCACATTTCTAATGCATCCAATTTATTCCATGTTTCTCTTGACATATAGCTCTTCAGCTCTCATTCCCATATCACAAAGAGAGCAAAAACACGGTTTTATGTGTATGCATGTTCACTTCTCCCTGCTCCGGATGTGAAGGACTTCAATTGGGAATCCCTTCTTGTGCTCCTGGGCCTCATCTCAGCAGAATTTCACTGGCTTTTAGGATTAAGGGCCTCCATGCATTGGGGCAGGAGGGAAACTTTTTCAATGCCATTGCAACTTTGAAAGATCACTAAATAAATTGTTATGAGTCAAGGACTACCTGTACAGAGAAATAATTCCTTGTCTAAGGAGTTCTTGATAGTGTGAAGAATGTGTAGCTTTAATCCCTCGGGTGTTTTTGCAGTCAAGCTTCATATCAGTTATCTACGTCACAAAGGAAAATGAAAAATCCCAGAGTAAGAATAAAAAAAACAACCCGTGACACTTTTGGCCATAAATTAACTGCAAGTAACCAACATTCTTTGAATAAATTATGTCAATGACAACTATATAGAAATGGTGCGTTGAGATATGCACCATTCCTGATCAAAAATTGACGGATAAAAGTTGATCCCTTAATATTTGAACACTGGGGAAAAAACTGGATTTGATGTAGGTTTCCTCTGCTAAACCTCCACAGATGCTATAATTTTACCCCTTTTAATTTGCGCTAAGGTTATTATCAGTGCTTACTTTATGCTGTAGCTCTTCTTGCTTATTAAATTTACAGCATAAGAGCAGTTATGTTGCAATTCTGTATCATGGCTACAGGGGTGAGTCTTTGCTCATTTATTATTGGCCTTTCTGTCTAATGAGAGTAACTTCTTAATCCAGAATTCAAGGTTTGCCTACAAACTGATTATAACATACATATACAAGCATCTGTTTGGAAGGTGTTATGTGTTCTCAGGTGGTTTGTTGTGGAGAAGATGAATGTTTTGAACTACTTAATCCAGGGGTCCTCAGTAAATTAGAATGTGACTGGGTGATCATGGCCAATTTAGTAGTCCATTTTGCATTTGTCCTTGCTGTACTTGCTCAACCCAAGGAATCTATTTACTTAAGAGCCCCCTTCCCCCCCCCCCAAGGAAAAAAGAGCGCAAACTTTCTTGCCTAACTTCATTAAAACAGCAGCTTCAGGCTCCTTAAAATAGGCCATTAAAAAAAGAATAAAACAAACAGGATTTCCTTCAAAATAACTCCTGATTATATGTCTCAGATGACCACACAATAAACCAGACTGAGAACTGCACCAATTAAGACTGCAACTAAAACCCCCAAGATGGGCATTGAGAGAAATTGTAAGCAGGCAGAAGAATTCACCCACTGCTTTGATTCTTCCCATATATAAAGTACATCCACCAACTTGATTGCTGAACAATTTTGGTAGATATTCATGTGTGTATATACCCACATGCACATGTGGCAAAAAGCAAATCAGTTTGTGAATTCTTCTTCAGGCTTAAAAGATCTTTAGCCCTGTAATCCCAAATAAGCAGGCCCACACTTCCCATTGATTTAGTAGTATAGTTATGTTGGTTAAAATTGTTCTTCATTTTAAATATTGTATTATTTCATGCTTTTTGCACTAGAAATAAAGATGTGGAGACATGTCCCCCTCCCACCCACTTACTTTTAAAGCGGTACTTAGAAGCCCTTCTACTCACCCACCGGCCCTGGATCACATGGCTGTGAAAAACATTTGAAAGGCTGTTTTTAAAGGACCTTTAAAGACTTTTAACACTACTTTACAAGCTGGCAGCTGTTTTCATCCTACCACTCCATGGGCCGGATACATTGCATCGGCGGCCCATATCCGGCCCATGGGCTGTAGTTTGAGGAGCTCACAGCTTGGTGGCAAGGCTCTTGGCGGTTTTTCTTGCGTTCTGAACTGCCGCCAGCCATGGTGAAGTGTGCGGCTGTCTTTTAACTTGCAGCAGCTATTTTCTAAGCTGTCTTCCAACCTTGCACTAAAAAAACAGCGGCCATTTTTGGATGGCTTTTTTGCACCATTTTCAATGGACGTCTTGCCAATAGCCGCATTCCTGCAGATAGCCGCTGAGTGGCCAGCTGAACTTTTTTCAGGGCTTCGGCAGGGTCGCTGCCACTCAGGACAGTCGGATTAGGGCGGCGCTGGTGTCTTGGCAGCCTGGCAGTCATACACCGGCACAGAGAGGGCTGGTTTCTCCTGTTGCGCCCTCTCTGCATTATCTGCTAGGCTTCGCAGCCAGCCGGGCTGCGTTTCCTCCAACAGACCTCCTCAATTCAATCTGTGGCTTCTTCTATTGATTGACTTTAGCAGTGAGCCTCAATAACTTACACGTTCAGTGGTGGTTTTATTGATTGACTCTCGACTCTGAGCCTCATTAAACTGTGCCTTCAGCTTTGCATTACCACCAATAGTACCATCTGTGCCTGATCCAGCCACCTGAGTCTCCATCGTTCCCTGCTATTCTGCAGTGCCTGGTTTCAAATGGTGGAGGATCCTAGCCCTGCAGTTATGGAGCAGCCAGTACCCTGTTTGCACCTTGACGGTAGACCAGGACCCTCTCATGCCCTAGCCAGGGATTCCCCTAGCCAGGCAAGGGCAAGAGGCAAGGAGGGGCAGGGTGGCCAGTCAAGGTAGTCATTCCTACCAATCAGCGGCTCCGGACAGGGATATGGCATGGTGGCAGAGGGCTCTAGATAAACAATTTGAGAAAGCCCAACACCAGGCAACAAGAGAGACCCAGAAAACGTCTGCTGGGGCTGAGCTGCCCTTCCACCATCTCCCATGGGGGATCCACTGAGGGTCATTGAAGAAGAAGTGGAGTCACAGGAGGTATCCCTGGATAGATCCTTGGCAGATCCAGGTTCCCCTGCAAGCCATCCTGGCAGGGATTCGCCAAGGGGACCTCCTCATGTCCATAGATTTGAGGAGGCATAACTACACATCCCAATTTGGCCACAACACCAAACGTTTCTGCAGTTCTTCTACTCGGGCTGACACTACCAGTACAGGGCTCTGCCATTCGGCCTGTCGTCAGCACCCAGGACCTTCACCAAAATTTTGTCAGTTGTCGCAGCGCACCTCAGGCGCAGACCCATAAGGCTACAGTGTTATTTGCACGACATTCTCCTGTAGTCGTTGTCCAGGCCCTGCAGGATCTTCAGGTCACCATGAGATCCCTCCAGTCCCACGGGTTCTCCGTGAACCTCACACCGATAAGTCCCAATTCTCCACCTGGGGCCAGTGATAGACACTTCTATCTGCAAGAGATAGACAGCATACACTCCCTAGTCCACAAGGTTCAGGGATTAAGGTAGGTCCCTGTGCTGCTTCTCTCGCAACTGTTAGGGAAGATGATCTCGTGCATCTCGGTAGTTCTCTGGGCATGACTACACTCCCGGGAGTTGCAGTGGTTCCTTCTGCCACACTAGAGATCCAACAGAAGCAACTCCCTCATGAAGGTCCGACTTCCACCGACAGTGAAGAGGTCCCTCAGTTGATGGAGATCAGCAGCCCTGCTAAAAGGTCACCACTTCAAAGAATTTGTGAGAGTAGTAATCACGACGGATGCCAGCCTCACCAGCTGGGGTGCACACATGAGACATTGCAAGTGGTCTCCAGCCAAAACGACCTGCAACATCAATTGGCTAGAGCTCCAGGCAGCGAGACTCACCCTGCGTCATTTTTAACAAGACATTCTACATCAGCACCTACTATTAATGACAGACAATGTGGCTACCAAGGCACATATAAATCGCCAGGGCGGCACAAGGTCCAGGAAGCTCATGGCAGAGGCAGAGGCCCTGGGCAGGTAGGCAGAGCATCACATCGAACCCATCTAATCCGAACAGATCTCGGGGGTGGACAACACCCAGGCGGACTGGTTGAGCAGGACCACCATAGACAATGCAGAGTGGCGATTGCATCCAGTCCTGTTCCACCAGTTGTCTTGCAGATTTGGCACTCCAGTTATCAGCCAGTGGGAACACGCAGCTACAACAATTCTTCTCCTTCCATTCACCAGGGACAGATGTTCTCTACTGCAGGTGGCCTCAGGAGCTGTTATACGCGTTTCTTCCACTT
This sequence comes from Rhabdophis nuchalis, assembly GCA_039707465.1. Classification (NCBI taxonomy): domain Eukaryota; kingdom Metazoa; phylum Chordata; class Lepidosauria; order Squamata; family Natricidae; genus Rhabdophis; species Rhabdophis nuchalis. The sequence continues at coordinate 56,795,127 of CM077643.1, read as the reverse complement.
CCGCTTCTGCCACAAGTGATCCGCAAAATCATCGTGAAGCATCGTGCTGCTGGTAGCGCCTCACTGACCCCGGAGATCCTGGTATGCCGACCTTGTTATCCTCTCGGTGTCCTGCCCATGGCGAATCCCTCAGGGCCAGATCTCCCTCAGCCAGGGGGCCATCATCCATCGGGATCTCCAGTGGCTCCAGTTGAGGGACGGCCTATCCAAGGAGGTGATATGTACCATCCAAGCACCTAGGCAACTTTTGACGACCAGGATTTACGTGGGCCACCTTTGCCAAGTGGTGTGATAAGCTCCAGCTTGATCCGGTCACAGCACCTGTGTCCATATATTGGACTTTCTACAGGAAGGTCTTGATAAGGGACTCACTCCCAACAGGTCACCACATTATCTACCGTTTGGTCTGGAGATTTGGTTCAGCCCCTCAGCAGACTACCAAGGGTTCGGTGTTTTCTCAAGGGTGCCTCCAATCACCCCCGGTGATTCACCGGTTCTCGACCTGGCAGTTATCGATGGTCCTGCAGACTCTTATTTCAGCTCCCTTCGAGTCTCTTTGTATGACTTCTCTCCGGCACCTCTCACTTAAGGCTGCTTTCCTTGTCACAATAACCTCTGCTCAGGGAATATCCGAACTGGCGGCCTTTTCAGTCCGAGAAGACCTATGTATTATACATCCTGACAGGGTTATACTTTGTCTGGACCCAGCCTTTATCTCAAAAGTTAACACATGGTTCCATAGGGCACAAGAGGTAATTTTACCGAACTTTTGCCAGCACCCCAGACACTCGAGGGAATGTGTCTGGCATACCCTGGATGTCAGATGGGCCCTGTGTAGGTACATTAAACGAACCACAGACTTCCGCAGGTCCGAGGCCCTTTTTGTGTCGTTCCAGCCAGGGTCCATGGAATGAAAAATAACATCTTCTACCGTTGGCAGATCACTATGAGCATGCATTGCAACTGCGTATGAGCATCAATCCAAAGCGGTCCCTCGACATATCACCACCCACTCCACAAGGAGCACCGCAACTATCGCTACCTGGACAACCCAGGCTACAAGAGACAAAATCTGCAGAGCAGCTACGTGGTCATCACCATTGCCCTTTGTCAGAAACTATAAATTGGACATGTATGCTTCAGCCAAGGCGTCGTTCGGCAGGCGGGTTCTGTAGGGGGTTGTTTCCACAATCAAATCCCAGAACAGACTTTCTTCCTGCCCCAGTGACAATTAACTTGGGTATGTCCCATACTTGGAGTCTCCAAGCAGTGCACAAGAAAATGACCATTGACTTACCTGAAGGGTCCTTTTCTGTGCACTGTGAGAGAGTCAAAACCTTCCCAGTGACCTTCGGGTCCAGGTATTTGGGGCCATCATATTGACTTGGACAATTTTTTTGATTTCTTCATCACATCATCAGACTTTACTAGTTCCAGAAGTGGTAAAAAATCTGGCATTAAGGAGGCATGGACAAAGAAAAAGTTTCCTCAGTCCTTGGGCAACCAGACTAATTTAACCCATGCTTGGACTATCCCGCAGTGCATAGAAAAGGATCCTTCAGGTAAGCCAATGGACATTCTGGGTTGTAATAGGCAAACTTGATTTTCATTACAAATTTTGAGGAAATAATGTTGCCATTTGACCTGCATGGATTCTGTTTAATTAAAAAACACCAACAAAGCAATGTTTGGTAGAGGTATCTTGATGTCATATAGTACATATGCTATTATTGACATGTTTGACTTGAAGTAAAGGTGCTGAGAAACTGAAAAATGAATAAGGGTATGAAATACTTCAGAATTGAAGCTGCAATGGAGACCTCTAGTTTGATCCTCTGCAGCCTGATTTAGAAACTGTACAGAATTAAGCCAAAATCAGGAAATACTGTATCAAAAAGTACTCAGATATTTCTCCCCCTCCCCATGTGATAGTGTACTAACTGAAGCAATTTCCCCGATCTTAATTTTCTAGGTTTGTTACTGTAATTCACATTACCTCTGGATTAAAGCATCTGATTAAAGCATTGGATGCTCATCTCCTTTGGAGTTTATTAATCTAGTGCAATGTTTCCCAACTTTGAAACTTTAAGATAATATACGAATTTCAAACCTCACAGTGGACAGTTGAGTTAGCGTGCTGGCTAGGGAATGCTGGGAGTTGAACTCCATACATATTAAAGTTGCCAAGGTTTGAATACTGATCTTATGAGAGACTGGACTCACTAAGATTGGGCGGGGGGAAAAAGTACTGTGCTCACATAATGGGTGATATCCAAACCACTATATTGTAGCTAAAAGTATCCTGGCCTGCTAAATTAATGTCTGGCTACTTATAATTTTAAAACAACAAATTACTCACCATGTTTAACTTGGTCTGAATTGTGTAAACTGAATCATAAGATTGGTGAGGGGACATACAGTTAAAATGAAGTTGAGTAATTGTAGTTTCTCTTGTTAATCTACAAATATACCTATAGATACAATATCAAGGCTTTTAGATATGATGGATTTAATTCCAGTTATAATTCGAGAATGAATGGCGTGCTTGTATAACACATGTGGAAAACACCAGATTGGAGAAGACTGTTTCTGTTTATACAACATGTTTCTGCTGCAGACAGAAGAGCTGGAAGGCTTTTTAGATATAATATTCTAAAATTATATCTTAAAATCCCCAAGCTAAAATAAAATTATGTTATCCACTACATGTGTCCTGCAGCTTATATCAAAGTGAAGAATACAAATTGTAACTGATCAAGACATGTGGAAGATTCATGGGAAAGAAAACATACACCATATCACCTATCTCTTGTTTCTCAAATCTGTGGATTTCTTAAAAGTAGGCACATTTAAATGGGGTTTATTTCTTGCTTCTTTCAAGATATTGTATGAGAAAAGACCAGCAGCACTAGTGCCTCTAAAAGAGAAATATTTTTTCAGATAGAAAGGAAAAGAAACTGTCCCTGGCAGATCATCAACTGCTGCCTATAGGCAATCAAAAATAGAATGTTTGGTTTTGATGGAAACTGTTGCATATGGATAGAATTCCATTTTGCAGTGCGATGTTTGGAGCATTCTTGTATGATTGAGAAATGTAGTGAAGTGACAGAAAATAAGAGCCTTTGTTTAAAAATCTCCCTGCCTATATATTAATGCATGTGGAAACGAAGAATTACGATTGCCTTCTTGATGTGCCAACTTCCTCTATTTTGTGATCATGTCTTCAATAAGGTGACATTTGCAATCGGAATTAAACATCGTGCATCCAATTTCTTGCACATCCTTGATTACGGTGGGTAGATGGATTCTCCATCCTCTCTTTCATCCTCACTGATTCATGTAGTTTGTTTTTTAAGTTTTTTAAAAAAAGATTTTTATCCTGCCTTTTAATATATATAACCCAAGGTGGTGAACATACCAATATTCCTTCTTCCTCTAGAGCAGTGATGGTGAACCTTTTCAGCACTGAGTGCCGAAAAGGGAGCACTTCGTCTGGGCCATGACTAGGAGGAGGAGCTGCCCAGGGGACAGGCGCACGCTGGAAAATGAACTTCTGGTTTCTGGCATGCACATGTGTTCCAGCTGGCAAGTCTTCTGGTTACTGTCGTGCATGTGCATACACTGATCAGCTGGCCGGTGCACATGTTCATGCCAGAAAATGGAAGACCAGATCTTATGGTTACTGGAACTGCCACACGCACAAAGGCCAGTTGATCATCACGTGTGCATGTGCACCAGAAACCCGGAAGAGGAACGGGCGATGCCATGCGTGCCAGGTGACATGGCTCCACGTGCCACAGGTTCGCCATCCTGGCTCTAGAGTCATTTGTCTGATTACTTAGTTTTGTATTTACAGTGACAGATGGAGTGGATTCTGTTCACAAGGGCGAAACCTCTCTCGTTTGTTTTGAAGGTAGCAATTCTAGTACTTTGGGCAAGGGAAGGCCTTTCTAATATAGGTAATCAAAAATCTACGACCATAATTGAGCCCTACATTTTTGTTGCTAAGCGAGACAGTAGCTATGTGAATTTTGTCCCATTTTATGACCTTTGTTGCCACACTTGTTAAGTGAATCCCTGCAGTTGTTAAGTTAGAGACATGGCTGCTAAGTGAATCTGACTTCCCCTTTGACTTGGCTCATTAGAAGGTCACAAAAGGTGATCTGGGATACTGCAGTCATCATAAGTATGAGTCAGTTGCCAAGCATCTGAATTTTGATCATGGGACAGTGGAGATGCTGCACTGGTTGTAAGTGTGAAAAATGATCATAAGTCACTTTTCAGTGTTATTGTAGCTTCGACTGGTCACTAAATGAACTGTTGTAAGTCAAGGACTAACTATATAGTTACTGAAATGTATGCTCTGTGTTGGGATTACCAAGCTATCCTTCCTTCCAAATTGTCTTGTACTGTACGAAAGTGTTGCTTTAACTTTTTGGATCTCTATTTGTATTTGACAAAACTTAAAACAAGGGTGTTTTAAATACTTTGTGGCCACAGAAGTTGCTTATTTAAAAAAAAATGTGAAGAGCGGTAGGGTTTCTGAATGTTTGATGGTAGGTCCCATCATTTCAGCTGTACAATAAAGACTAATAACCCCCCCCCCCAAATTTGAGAGGACTAAGAATTTTCCCCCTCAGTCTTTTGCAGAGAGAATACAGTGGTACCTCGGTTCACGAACTTAATTCGTGAAATGACTCTGGTCGCGAACCGAATTGGTCGTGAACCGAGGCACAATTTCCCATAGGGTTTAATGTAAATCCGGTTAATCCGTTCTGACCTTGTTTTTTGGTCGTAATTCTTGAACTGACTCTGTTCGCGAACCGAATTGGTCGTGAACAGAGGCACAGTTTCCCATAGGGTTTAATGTAAATCCAATTAATCCGTTCTGATCTTTCTTTTGGTTTTAATTCTTGAACTGACTCTGTTCGCGAACCAAATTGGTTGTGAACCGAGGCGGAGTTCGTGAACCGAGGCGGAGTTCGTGAACAGAAGCGGAGTTCGTGAACCAGACCATATTTTTATGAACTTTTCTGTTCGTGAACCGAGGCGGAGTTCGTGAACAGAAGCGGAGTTCGTGAACCAGACCATATTTTTATGAACTTTTCCGTTCGTGAACCGAAACGGAGTTCGTGAACCGGAGCACATTTTGAGGAACTTTTCTGTTCGTAAACCGAATTGGTCGTGAACAGAGGCGTTCGTGAACCGAGGTACCACTGTAGTTTTTATTTGTTTAGTTTGCCTCCGGCTGCTATGGAAAACGGCAAAGGACCAAGGACAAAGCAAAACAGCAGTCCCACTCTCACCCACAAGGGACTAACCCGTTCTCCCCCTTATTCACTTGCAGAGAGGGCTTCACCTCCCCCTCCCCAAACCTGCAGAACCGATTCAGACATAAAGGAAATCAATCATTTCTTGCTATTGTTCCCCGTTGACTGATATTAGCTGGCTTGCTGCCCTTGATCCTGGAAACAGAATATTGCTGTCATAGGTAGTAATATAAACAGGATTCTACTACCTGAATTTACCTGGTCTGCCTTTAAAGAAATGCAAAGACATAACTGCAATGATCATATTAAAATACACCATACACCTTGGATAGTTTGGGAATCTTCCTTCCGTCTCACCATTTATTATTAATAAATTTATTATTTAATTCCTGAGGTCCTCTCACTCCTGCGTCATTTTTACAGATCATGTTTGCATGTTTAAGAGAATCTGGCAAAAGCAAAACTGGAACAAAAAAGTATAGGGAGGAAAGAATATTCATTTTGGAAAGTAATCACCGTGGGGATTGATGTTTTTCATCTTGGATGCTTTTACATTGTGTTTTAAAATATATACAGAGGTCATTACAAAGACATTAGCAGAGGTTTCTTTGGAATATTGGTAAGGCTAGGTTTTACCTGCATTTTAATCTTCTTGGTGACTTAAGTCAATATTCCCCTCCTCTCCTTTTCCTACTTCATGACACTGTTATCGGGGTCTGCAGATATTTCCTGCGATTCTCAGATGAAAAATTGAATAAAAATAAAATCATGAACAATACTAGTGCGCCCTTTCTCAAAAATATGCATTTTATAGACTACTCAAATGTGTAAGTTATTATAAAGTATCTTTATTTAAACATACCGAACTGCCTATAATTAAGTTAAAAGTGAAGAGATGGTTGACAAAAGAAATGTAGGATTATAAATTTTATAATTCCAAACATGGCAGAGAATGATGTGAGCTGTGATCCAGCACTTTTGGAGGGTGCTAAATGTTTGGGACTTCTACATTAATAGAGGACTCCTGCAAAGGAAAAAAAAATTCTCAGCTTTTTACTGAGGGTACTTTCGTGTTACAGTGCTCTTTCCTCTTGAGGCTTTCAACACCAATTGAATAGGTGTTCAGTGATGGTTTGATTAGATTAGAAGTGGATGGGTTGGGCATTCTTATGCTGACTGAATTGCTGAGATATGGATGAAAGCTCTAGAAGCAAAAAGCACAAACACTGCTTTTACAGCTGCATGTATACAATATAGCTTCTTTGCTCTAGATTTACATATACCCACTGAAATATCTCTTTAATATGCATTTGTGGTACACTGAGGGTTGACAATACCGATAGAAGATTCGCTCCTTGGTTTACAGGTCTTCCTTACTCAATATGATGTTTGACCAGTTTTATCAGAGTTTTCTCAGAAAATGGAGCAGCAGATGTTATCTGAAATAGTCTTCCATAGCACATTCCAATTCTGATGGATTACAACCCCTGTAATCCTAATTAGCTAGTACAATAAATTTAGGGTGGAGAATGTGGTAAACGGAAGCAAGACATGTATGAAAAATTAGCAAAATAATTTCCTTAGTTTGGCTGGTACATACATAATTTGCTTTCTCTTGTGATTGAATCTACATCCTCAAGGTTTAATGCTTATTAATGAAACTTTTGTGTGTTTTTACATTACTTTTGTCTACATAGCCTGGGAAGTTAAAAATGAATGAGAGATAAATTGTGTCCTCTCTCTCTGTTCTTTCAGTGAATGCTAATGAGTGGGTGGTGGTGAAGAAGTTATGAAAAGATCTTTTTTTTGTCTCTCTCATATTAATAAATGTGGAAAGAAAAGGTTGTTACCGAGAGCATATCCTTGAAAAGGATTGCAGCTCTTCTGATTTAACAATGGATACAGTATTGAAAAATGATCCTCATAGTTCTCCCCCCCCCCAGGGTCTCTAATATCATTAGGAAAAGCTGGCAAGTGTTTGATCCTGAGACACAAAACCAAAAATCTCCCTATTTATCGTGAGGAAATGTGTACATGTAAACAGTGGTGGGTTCTAAATTTTTTTTTACTACCAGTTTGGTGGGCGTGGCTAGGTGGGGACCATGTGACTGAGTGGGCATGGCCAAAGCCAACTTGATGTCACACACGTCCACTTAGTCACATGCCCCCCCACCTAGCCACGCCGACCGAACTGGTGAAAATTTATGTTTTGCCAGCTGGGAGGCTGGCAAAGAAGCCTCGCTTTCTCTGCCACTGCAGCTACTTCTACCTCAGTAACGAATGGTCCGTGCCCTCCTGCTACGAACAATGGCGTAGGAGGGCAGGAAAGAAGCCAGTATTGGGAGAGAATGTGGGTGGGTGGTTTGTGGCCGGTGCTTCCTTCGCTTCCTTCTCTCGTTGGGGCAGGTGCAGCAAGATGCATGTCTTTTCCTCCCGCTCCTCCCCTGCTTTGCCTGGTCACAAGGGCCGAAGAAACGACAGCAGGGGATTAAGCAGAGACAAGAGGACTCCTGGAGCAGTGCTCCCCTTTGCCCTTAGCGGCAGTGGCTGCTTTATCATGCGGCTCCTTTCTTCGGCTCCTCTCCTTCCCTCACTTACCCTGGCAGTATCCCGGCGGTAGCAGTTGAGCGAGGTAAGGAGACATGCAATAAAGCAGCTGTCACTGCCAAGGGCAAAGGGGAGCGCCCCTCCGGGGGTCCTCTTGTCTCTGCTTAATCTAATCCTCTGCCCTCGTTTCTTCAGCCTTTGTGACCAGGCAACGCAGGGGAGGAAAAGCAGCAGCAGGAGGGTAGGCAAAGAAAGAGAGAGAGAGGAGGAAGAAAAATTTGCCTACTTGCACGCTGTCTTCACCCAGGCAGGCGGCACAGACACTGACATGCATCTTGCTGCACCACTCCAACGAACGAAGGAGGTGCCAGCCACAAACCACCCACCTGCTTTCCAACCATCCTGCTTCCTCTCTCCCCACACGGGCTCTCTTCAGGGGGAGGAAAGTTCTCTCCCATGACCTGCTTCTTTTCTGCCCTTCTGCAGCATCAATCCATTGAGTCACGAGGAGCCCACTGTGACTTTAGAGCTTTCTCTCCCCCTTTCTCAGGGTGGGCGCTCCAGCAGGCACTGAAGGTTCCCAGGAGTGGGAAGGTGATGTGATTGGTTGGTCGGTCTGGTGCGCACCACACAGAGAATCCTCGGGTGCTAATCCTTAACAGTGCCCCCCCACCAGCTGTAGCAGGACCCCTGCTTCTACAACAGTGCTGAACAGTCCGTGCCCCCCTACACACACACACACACACACACACACACACACACACACACCGCGTTTCCCCTGGTGGCATCCCGGCAGTAGCAGCTGAGCAAAGGAAGGAGAGGGGCCAGAGCGTGAAGTGTGCTGAATGAAGTGCTGTCGCTTCTTCGCAACAGCTGTGGACGTAAGAGGCACCTCTTCCGTCCTCGGCTGTTATGTAGAAGCGACAGCTATGGGTACACCTGCTTCGTTCTCTTTGAGAGCCACTTTGCATCTTGTTTGTAACCTGCTGCTTGGAATTCACCACCGCGCAAATGCTTACCTGTGTATAGGCAGGAGGAGGCAGTTCTGTGGATGGATGTGGTGAAGGCGAGGCAGGGTGAGTGTCGGAGTGGGCCAGTTCAGGGGCATGGCCAGCCAGCCATCACTACCAGTTCAGTGACCCAAGCACAATTACCACTACCAGTTCGCCTGAACCAGTGCGAACCGGGAACAACCTCTGCATGCAAAGGACAAAGAAGGGGATATTAAATGTTTACCCACACTTTGCTTGGCACTTGTCAATAGACAGTATGCATAATTGTCACAATGTTAGGAATAGGAAATGGGAGAGCATATATCCTTATGGAAAAAATCTCTAAAAGAAGCATGATTTATTTGGCTCACTATCTAATTTTATAGATAACTCTGTGGTTAATGTTTGAATTTATTTAAGGAAAATAATGATATAAAAGGCACAAACTAGAGATTGACCTCTTACTGGTGGAGAGGCAAGGAGGGCTTATACCTGATTTGGGACCATTGCATGTGCCTGAGAATAGAGGTGGAACATATTGGGAATGTGCAAGGACCATGTATATTTTCCCTACAGCACAAATGAATTTTCACTGGAGAGCATAATGCAAGATAAAATCCTCTTCTTAAATCACATTATACAGTGACTTGGTTCAGCTATAAATTGTGTCATGTATGATTCTAGTCAGTGTGATTTGCTAACTGTGGTTTAAAACCTAGATTACAAAACATGGCTAAATGGATTTTGTTAAATTCTGTTCTGTTTCTCACAATTCAGAGCAGATCCTTCCAGTATCTCATAAAATAGTATCATCCACAAAGTTAAATGAAGCGGAATGTGACTGACTAAAGCATTTTACCCCTTAGTCAGAATTTCCAACTTGATTTTCCAGTCTTTGGCATAACCATTCTCCTACCTAATGATAGTGCTAGCCATGCCTTTCAGTTTGAGGACTCTTTTTTGTGAATTCTTCTTTTTTTGCAGTTGGGATCTAACATACTATGCAAATATCTCTGCATTATAACACTGAATTTGGGGTTCATTTTTTAAAGCAATTGACATGGCTTTTTTCTGTAATAGAAATATTATAATTTTCAGTGGAACACAAAACCAATTTCCAACAGGTGCAGTTAAAATAACTTTTCTCTCCTACCTTACCTTGTAAAAGGGAAGGTCAAAGACATGAAATCCAAAAAAGCATTATATATTTTTTATAATATTTTGTATTATAAGTTTCTATTCATAGGTTTTCAGGGGAATGAAATTCATAATACAAAGCTTTACTTTCCAAGCAGTATTGTCAAACCAAGTGTGGATTAATCTATACGTCAAGCATATTGCGCATATTACCAATACGGTTTGGGGCATTTTGGAAACAAATCCATATGTTGAATTTTTCATCACTATTTTCAATAGTTTTTTATCATGCATAGAAGGCAATAATCATAGCATGGAATTTCTACTCTATCTTCATGTAAAGGCAGCTCCATTTCTTTAATTTTCTGGTTTTTATTTTTATTATTTATTTATTTATCTATCTATCTATCTATCTATCTATCTATCTATCTATCTATCTATCTATCTATCTATCTATCTATCTATCTATCTATCTATCTATCTATCTATCTATCTATCTATCTATTTATTTATTTATTTATTTCGATTTGTATAACCGCTCCTTCTCCATTGAGATGGACCCAGGGCGGTGCACAGGAAATTAAAATCAATAAATAGCAATAAATACAGTAATAATATCTAAAATGAATTAAACTAAGAACCTGTGCTAAAACATTCCCATTAAAATTCTAAAATACATTTACTCATTGGCTAAAATTAAATTGTGTCAGAGCTCTAAGCTCTAAGCTAGACCGGCTTGATGGAAAAGATACGTCTTAAGTGAGCGGTGAAAGAGGGGAAGGTCCGTGATAGTCCGAAGTTCGGGGGGTAGGTCGTTAAAGAGGGATGGCCCTGCCACCGAGAAGGCCCTTCCCCTGGACACCGCCAGCTGGCATTGACCGGCGGACGGTACCCTGAGGAAGCCCTCCCTATGGGAGCGTATCGGACGGTGGGAGGTATGCGGCAGGAGGCTAGGCTATCCCATGTACTGTATGTTCAAGTTGACTTTTGTTTTCTTCAGAACAAATGGAAGCTGAAATTATCTCGGTGCTGTCTGAATAGTTTTTGGAAGCGTACTCTTTTCTGATACCTGGATGACCCAGTGTTTGTGCTCAGGATAGGTTATAGGGCAGGAGTGTCAAACTCAAGGCCCAATGGCCGGATCCGGACCACGGGGTGCTTAGCTCTGAGGGGCCACCCTGGGAACAGCCCATTTTCGCTGGCAGAGCTCTTGGGCCACCACAGACAACCCTGACACGAGTGACGTATAGCTGGATATCCCCACTCTGCCTCCCAAAATCAAACACACCACTGATGCAGCCCTCAATGAAATTGAGTTTGACATCCCCGTTATAGGGCATGATTTGAATGGAAAGACCTTTAAAAAAAATCTTTTAGAGGGAGAGATTTAGACTTTTTTCCCCACCAGTGATAAACCTATTTTAAAACTTAAACTCTGATTTCCCCCCACCTATAAATGGCAATAATTTGCATATGCTAAAATTTGGTTTGAGAAAGTTCTTTGGAGGTGGGAATAAAGGATTTGAAGTCTATTAGTGTGTGGTTTAATATCATATAAGGTACTATAATAAACCATAGTTTGTTTCCGAGGAGAGTTACTAATTTCTCTATCTGGAGAACAATGTAGTTTGTTTTTTAAAAATTGTTTTCAGAAGAGAGCTTATTTCTTGAATATTTATGCATGTTCACAATTCTGCAAAATGCACCTGTCTTAGAAATAACTGGCTTTTACTTGGCTTCAGTGCCTACCCAGGTACTTCTTTAGATTTTGGCTGGCTTTACTTTCCCATTTAATTTTAATGAGGGTGTATGAATGTTTCTTTTTTGTTTAAAAGACTATGACGAAGGATGTTCTTAGCCCGAGGATGACTTTGTAGTCTTGTACTTTCATAGCTGTTGATTTTCTCTAATTCTTGACTACCTGCCCTCCTGTTCCTTTTTCTGCTTTTGTTACAAGCATGCAAAGTAGTATCATGGTTGGTTTTTTTGGGTTTACATGAAATGGGGAAAATAAGTAGGAACCAAATTAAATATTTGATTGTGGTTTAATATGGGGAATTACACTAAAAAGCAGAAATAAGTTTTAAAAGGAAAATGATGAGCGAACCCTGTAATAAATTTAAAAATGCAGTCGGTATTTTAAACTACCCCCTTATAACTCTAGGGAATATAAAATATATTTATATCATAAAATACAAGAATAAATAAAAAAGGGTTTTTAAAAGCTTAAAGCTAGCCTTTGTAGTGGGGGTAGAGTGGGGTGGGATGGGGAGACAGGGGATTGGCTGCCATAAATACTATCTTTGAGGGAAAAGTTTTGTTTTCTATTCCAAGACTTGGGTGAAGAGAGTTCAGTAGGCAGCAGAAGGTGGCACAGATTTGTTCAGCTCTTTTCTACACTGGCCTATATTACCTCCTCTCTGCTTGAGACAACAAATAGACAGAGCAAGACCTTGACTGGTGTTTATAGCCATTCTCTAGTTCCTTGATGGCAAACCTATGGCACACATGCAAGAGGTGGCACCCAGAGCCTTCTCTATGGGCACACACACCATTGCAAGCTCTTCTTCTGGGTTCCATTGCACGCATTCATTCCGGACAGCTGGTCTGGCGCACATGCGCACTAGCCAGCGGGTATTCGCGCGAAGACCAGCATGCATGCTGGATTCTGGAAGAGAGCAGCTGGCCACCACGTGCATGCTTCCCAGCCAGCTGCTCGCTTTTGGGTTCTGGTGCTCCGTCCACACTCCAGTTTTGTCACTTGGTGCCAAAAAAGGTTAACCATCACTGCTCTAGTTAGTGCCTTCCCTCTCTTTTCCTTTGCCTAGATTTGTGGCCTGATATCCCAATGGAACATTTCTAAACCTTCAACTGATGCCAAGTTGTGAAAGATCTAGCGGGGCAGTTTGCTTGCAGGAGAGAGATTGCAAAGAGATTGAGATGAAATCTCTGGCTTGTCATCTGGCCACTTTACTAACCATAAGCTGATTTCCTGATTTTTGCTCATAAATGTACTACATTCTGAGTTAGCTTTGATGCTGGAGCGTTATTGGTTTAAAAAAAGCCAACCTTGAGAAACACTGGTTTTAAATGTTATTATCACTCTTGCTGCTTTTACTAGGAGTTCTCAGTTTCTAAAAGTGCCGTAAACTGTATCTTGAATATTCCCCGCTGTAAATTTGTTTTTAACAGTGACTGTAGAGATCTGTACTAGATCATAAAAACCGTACAGGGTGAACTTTGTCCCAGTGACTTTCTTTCAGTCTGATCTAACTCATTGCTGTTTTGTGGGTGGGGGAAGAAGTGGTTCTCAGTTCGTAAAGAAAAGGCGAAATATAAATTGAACAAGAAAAATACTCTGATGCCATTTTAAGTAATATCTTCTTTTCTCATCTTTACAATGGAGCCTGGTCTGCAGGTCAAAATTCTTATTCACAGTGGATGTGAATTATAATTGCACCTTAGCAGTAGTAGAATGAAAAATTATCTTTTAACACTTTTGCTAGTCTAGTATGTGAGTAGAATTAATTGTAAAAAAGTTCCAGTCCAGATGACATTTCAAGGCATTTTATCATTTTAACTTTGGATAGGTGGCTCTGTAGTATTCCACCTTATAAGTATGATTTGAATGGACAGAAACAAGAAGTTGTCTGCATAAATATTTATTGGCTCTGAAATCCTTTGAAAAGCAGGAAGATCTAACTGTTTTCAATGCAAGCGCACACTTTTGGCTTTTTAGTTGATCCTAGTTCAGGTAGTTAGATGATTTTTTTCTTCTGATTTTTCTTTTCGTAGTGGGCCGTCACAGCACTTTAATCATAATTACAGATACTTTGGAGCCTGATTGAAATGCAAAACACCTTCTTAATTTTTAATAATAGTGTGTCCCAAACCCCTTTGATGAATCTTGCGTTATTGAGAATTATTTTTCCTGTATCTATTTTAAATAGTGTTTGCTCTAATTGAACATTACTAAACCCATGTTTTGGTTTTATATTTTGATATTGATTTATCCTGGTACTAAAATTCAGATGATTCAGCTAAACAGTGTATTGATAGATATATGTATTCTAACTTTATTTTGCCTTCATTCTGAAGAGCTCAAAAGTGGTGCCAAATCTGACTTCTTTTGGCTGGGCTGGGGCTCTGAAGCTAATCAGGATCATACTTGTTTCATACTTAGGAGTTCAAAATACGGTTGCTACAAAGCCTTCATGGTTGTGTCCATGCATTTGTTGCAGGGTAGATTTGATTTAAATTAAGTCGATTTAAATAACGATTTAAATTAGTAGTAAAAAAGGCTTGATTTAAATCAACTCAATTTAAATCATAATTTTTAAAGAGCATCTGTCATCTCTGTCCCACAGTGGCTTCTCCTCTGACCTGCTGTTTGACTCACTGACAGTCCCTGTATTGCAGAATATATAGCCTCATGCTAAATAACTAAGCTCCATTTCATGCTGAATAAACTAAATTATTAATGTATCTTAAATAGAAAAAAAATCTTTAGATAGATTTTCATCCAAAGAATTTTATTACTTTTTTTTGGATTTAAAAAAAATCCAATTTAAATCAAAACAATCCGATTTAAATAAAACAAAATCTGATTTTTTGATATTTTTTAAAAAAGCATTGCTTTTTATCCACATTGATTTGTTGTACTAAACTTGAGGGCATCCTTACCTGGCAGAAGAGTGGGTATTTTTAATTGCAGTTTAACATCATACCAAAACATTATTCTTTGAATCCAAAAAGGTCCCAAATGTGACAGACTAAAATTTATGAAATATTGGTGCCTGCAACATCTCTGATATTCTGAAGTTACTCTCATCATCTTGCAGCCCTACTGATTTTGGAAGCACTACCGAATTTAAAGATAAGAAAGGAGAGCCCTACATTTTTATTAATGATGCATTTTTAATAGCAATGCTGCCTTCATTTAATACCTGATAGCTAATTCTTCCCCCTTCCCCCTCAATCTCTGCTTTTTTAGCTATGGCACTTCTCAGCAGTGGTGGTAGCGCTGGAGCTAAAATAGAGACCATTCTCAGCTGGCCCCATCACTTTGCACCTCTATTTCAGCCCCAGCACCACAACCACTGTTTAGAAGTGCCACCTTAAGCCCTGCCCCATGGTCAGCCACGCCATGCAAGGCATTAGCCACCCCTCTCACCCTGTGGTCTGTAGGCCCTGCTACACCCTTGTCCTCCTGAGGCTACTCACACCATTCTTCAACATGGGGCTCCCCTTGAGGTGCACCCGAAGACTACAGCTAGTTCAGAATGCAGCCGCGCAGGCAATATTGGGTACCTCTAGGTATTCCCACGTAACACCGCTCCTGCGCGAGCTGCACTGGCTGCCTGTGGTCTTTCGGGTGCGCTTCAAGGTGCTGGTCACCATCTTCAAAGCGCTCCATGGCATGGGACCTAGTTATCTGTGGGATCGCATCCTACCCCATACATCTCTTCGGCCGATTCGCTCCCACAGAGAGGGGCTTCTCCGGGTGCCATCCACTAGGCAATGCCAGCGGGTGACGCCCACGGCCTTCTCTGTGGCGGGCCCGACCCTCTGGAACGACCTACCCCCCGAACTTAGATCTATCCCGGACCTCCGCTCCTTCCGCCAGCAACTAAAAACCTACTTTTTCCAACAGGCCGGCCTGGCCTAACCTACCATTTTCAGCCTCAGTTCTTTAGTAGAGAAATTTTAAATTGGGCTTTAGGGATTTTAATGGGGTAGTTTTTAGCACAGGGTGTAATTTAATATAGTTTTAATGTATTTATGTATTTATTGTGATGTATTATATTTTTTATATTTTCCTGTGCACCGGCCCGAGTCCCTTCGGGGAGAGGGGGCGGTTAATAAGTCGAATAAATGAATGAATGAATAAAATAGCGTACACTGGTCTTGCAATGCTTCAAAAAACTTTCAGAAGCTTTCTGAAGATCAGCTGGGTGTAGCTGAAGGCCCTGGGCCTCTACTTTTTTAGCCCCAGTGCTACTGCTACAGCTGAGGATTGTCTCTGTGCAGAGCAGCCAAAAGGGCAGAGGTCAGGTGAAAGGTAGGTGGCGTGAGTTGAGGAGGAGGCAGTCCCTTATTTACCAAGGCTCAGGGCTGGAGGGACCAAGCTGGGAATGGCTTGGCTTGGATCCTTATCTAGTGGGATTTGGTTAATGATGGCATAGGGACTACCAGGATTTCTGTCACTAAGCAATGTGGTTAATGTACTTTACAATCAATACAATACAATAGCAGAGTTGGAAGGGACCTTGTAGGTCTTCTAGTCCAACCCCCTGCATGGGCAGGAATCTTATACCATTTCAGACAAATGGCTGTCTAACATCTTTTTAAAGACTTCCAGGGTTGGGGCATTCACAACTGCTGGAGGCAAGCTGTTCCAGAGGTTAATTGTTCTTACTGTTAGGAAATTTCTCCTTAGTTCTAAGTTGCTTCTCTCCTTGGTTAGTTTCCACCCATTGCTCCTTGTCCTGCCCCCAGGTGCCTTGGAGAAAAGTTTGACTCCCTCTTCTTTGTGGCACCCTCTGAGATATCGGAACACTGCTATCATGTCTCCCCTGGTCCTTCTCTTCATCAAACTAGACATACCCAGTTCCTGCAGCCGTTCTTCATATGTCTTAGTCTCCAGTCCTCTAATCATCATGGTTGCTCTTCTTTGCACTCTTTCCAGAGTCTCCACGTCTTTTCTACATCGTGGCGACCAAAACTGTATGCAGTATTCCAAGTGTGGCCTTACCAAGGCACTATACAGTGGCATTAACACTTCACGCGATCTAGATTCTATCCCTCTGTTGATGCAGCCTAGAACTGTGTTGGCTTTTTTGGCAGCTGCTGCACACTGCTGGCTCATATTTAAATGGTTGTCCACTAGGATTCCGAGATCCCTCTCACAGTTGCTACTATTGAGCAAGGTACCACCTATACTGTACTTGTGCATTTGGTTTTTCTTGCCTATATGTAGGACCTTACTTTTTTCACAATTGAATTTCATTTTATTAGACAGTGCCCAATGTTCAAGTTTGTCTAGATCCTTCTGTATCTTAAGCCTATCTTCTGGAGTGTTGGCTATTCCTGCCAGCTTGGTGTCGTCTGCGAATTTGATGAGTTCCCCATTTATCCCCTCATCCAAATCGTTGATGAAGATGTTAAAGAGTACTGGGCCTAAAACAGAGCCTTGGGGGACTCCACTGCATACTTCCTTCCATGTAGATGCAGTTCCATTGAGGACTACACGTTGAGTTCCTTCCATGTAGATGCAGTTCCATTGAGTTCCTTCCATGTAGATGCAGTTCCATTGAGGACTACACATCACTTAGTGATGGAATTTATATGAGCTACTTTGATAGTACTATATATGATAACCTTTAATAAAATAGTCCTTAGACAAAAAGTTTCTAATAGCTAAAACTTTTTGTTCATAAAATTAATCAAATATCAAAGATGCATGACTGTCACATACATGTGTCCCTTTAGTTTTGGCTTCTGTTATTATACTGATATGCTGATGGTTTTGTAGTTACAACTGTTGTTGGTACTGCAGGTACTATATACAATAGAATATCTTTAATAAAAGGCTTGGTTTTTAGATGTAAAGGGTATTATTAAATATAGGAAGATTAAAATATTGCTTAGTTTGCAGGTCTTTTTAAAGACAGACTTAATTTCCATGGTTAGGTCTGGAAGTGTTCTACCATATTGTTTTAATAGTCTGCTGCCCTTTTGTCTTTCTTTCTTTATAAGAACATCAGAATTAAATTTACAGGAACATTAACATAAAGTACTGGCATTTGTTAAATTTAAACTTCATCTCTGATTGTAAATCCATTATGCAGATGAATAATAAATTGACCGGTTTGTATTAAAAATTCTGAATCAAATAACTCCTGCCAAATTTGCTTCTTTGTTTCTTATCTACAATTTCTGATAGTATAACTTTATTCTATAATAAATCTCCAAATCCATTTGTAGTTTTATTTTGAAAATCTCAATTAGAACCTAGAAATGCACAGAAGCTCTCAAAGTCCTACTAATCGTAGAACAATTTCAGAATTCTTTACTGCTGCTCTTTTAGATAAAACGTCTCAATTTAATTTCAGTTCTGATTTCTGTAATAATGCTGAGGAAAAAAATTCCATAGGCACAGATACACATAACACGCGCTAAGTACATTAGTAAGAATTAACTAACTGTAAGAAAACCTGAGTGACAGATCATATTCATAAACAGGCTTATTTAGCAAACAATTTAGCAAACCAAAAATTGGGATTGGTTACTTAAATGAAGTAAATAATTAATAAATTTCACATGATCATATCCCCAGTCTGGTCAGAAAGAGTTGTAGATTCCTATAACTTTTCTGTCACCAGCTGATTTTTGGGAAACGTCCAGATCAACAAAGCATGTTTCACTAGGCATTTCTTTAAGAGCAGCTCCCAAATAATACAGTATCTGCTTCAAAACATTCCTAATCCTTTAAGATTTCTTCCTGGAAATGGAATGCCATTTATGGAGGATGTCAAGGGCTTGGAGGCAAAGGTCTTAGTCCTATCTAATGATGCCTGGCCATAGAATAATTCTAGAAGAATCTGAACTTTGATATAGATTTTGAATTATGGTTGATTTATGGGGAACCGATTGACATCTTTTTTATGTAGCCACAAACCTACCCTTTTATTTAGCAGCTGTTTGGATAAAATGTTAATATTCTTTACAGATACAGAAAGGCAGACCTATAAAATAGTTTTCAGTCTGTTATTTTCAACATTACCCTACTTTTGTTAAATGAGAAGTGTGGGAAATCTGCATATCTTATCTCACTTGTCTCATCATATTAATTTAATAGCTTCCAGAATGAGCTTGGTATCCACAATGATCTTTAAAAACATGAGGCAATTGTACAAATAAATGATTCATAACTATCCTTGGATTCGTTAGATTTGCTTTGCTAGTTCTCAGTTCCCTTGAAAAGTAAACCAGATGTCAACAGTTGTAATATTATGACCTCTAATCTGATAAATGAATTTATGTAACTCCCACTTGTAATAAAATGTATTAACAAATACCGCAGTAAATAATAAATATTGGTAAGTTCTGTAATCGGCTGAGGATTTTTGAGAGATGACTTAGACACCCATGCTTAACCATTAAAACTAGCTGTGAACTTATCCAGGCAGATCAGGAACAACTTTTGACAGGGCTTCTGCTTTACCATTGCAAAACTGATTAACCACAGTCTGAAATTTCCTGCATGACAGCACCCATTTATAGAGACCTCCTTAACAAGTCACTGGGCAAGTACTGTGCCATAGCAGTCTTAAATAAAATGAAACGTGATAATATAGTGCTAATTGGGTTATACTTGGCTTGGTGACTTAAATGAAAACCATTTGTCTCTAAGATCAGTATTAGAAGCCATGTCTTCTGGCCATTCACTAGTAAGAATTTGATTGATGCATCAAAGAGATGTATGAAAGGAAGTGAACTTTTCATTATTATTTATTATTATTTATTATTTAATATTTGTAAAACCGCACCCTCTCCCCACGGGGACTCGGGGCGGTGCACAGGCAGAATAAAAACAATACATACATACAAAACAATTCTAAAAACAAATTAAACAAACATGCGCTAAAATTTCCCCATTAAAACTAAACAATACTGATTCCAATAAAAACCCCAAAGACAGAGAGACTTATCCTAGGCCGGCCAGACAGAAAAAGTGAGTTTTTAATTTAAGACGGAAGGAGCGGAGGTCCGTGGTCGTCCTGATATCGGGGGGAAGGTCGTTCCAGAGGGCCGGGCCCGCCACAGAGATAGCCCTTCCCCTGGGTGTCGCCCGCTGACAATGTCTAGTGGACGGCACCCGGAGAAGTCCCTCTCTGTGGGAGCGAATCGGCCGTGAGGAAGTATGGTGGTACCATAATAAAACCTTTTAGAAGTGGCTTGAATGGTGGTACCATAATAAAACCTTTTAGAAGTGGCTTGAAAGTCACTTCCTTTTCCACTTTCAAATAAGTTCCAAAAACTTTTTTATTGCAGAAAACCTTGTGTCAAGATGTTTGTTTTCGTGAATAATACTTTAGACTTTTATTACATACATGGGGCAAATTTATTTGTTGTATTTGTGCAGCCACCCCATCTCATATTGTCACATACCTCATCTTCTGCTTTTCATTTTTCCCACAACCCTGTGAGGTAGGTTGGGCTGAAAGAGATTAGCCCAAAATCCCCCAGCCAGATTTCACACCTAAGTGAGGCGAAGCATTCATAGTCTCCTGTTACTAGGCTAGCACCTTAAACACTACATCAAATTCTGGCTGTCTTTATATTTTTTCTTTTTAATACTGATATCATTTTTCTTACATTCCATTGTTTTCTTTTGTGCTACCTTTTCAATTAAAGGAGGTATTTAATTTTTTTCTAGTATGTTCTTTAAAATCTTCTGAAAACTGGTGAGCATTTTCTTGAAAGGTCTGTAGGCAAAAAATTGACTTCCTGTTTATTTGGTCCCTGGCTTTAATACATTAAATATCTTCCTTCTCCTTACTATTTTTTAAATGTTAATCTTTAGTTGTATATTGATTAGAATTTATTTATGAGACTGCTCAGTCAACCAGCTACTTGTTGATGAATTCTATAAATCTGCTGATTTCATAGTGATCATGTATAATAAACACGCTGTCTTTTAGTTCTTGGAAATACGCAGTACTGTACTATTTTCCTCATTTAAAAGTTGCACTTTGTCTCTTGATTGATTCCCTTGAACAATTTCTTATTTCCCACTTTCTATATAAATGTCTCTGGTGAAGGTATCTACTACTGAAGTTTTATTGCTGCTTAGTTTGTTCAGCCTGACAGTTTCCAATTTGGAGCAGTCTCCCCTTTTCTTTCAGCCAAGTCAAGGCGTTCTCTTTAAAATCCTTCCGAGGCCATGTCTTGAATTCATGAATTCAAACTGTTTCACCTCTCTGCCTCTGCTCTTCAGCTGCCACTTGATTGTCTCTGTACCATCTTTTCCTTTTCAATTTCTGCTTGTTTTATGCCCATTTTGTTCACTGTACTGACCAGGAGTTTAATTCAACCTATCTGAGGGATGCCAGATGGGTATATTACATCTTTCTTTCCCAATCAATTGTTCTATGTTCTTGATCCTTATCTAAAAATAGAAGCCTTGGAGAAGGAAAGTATTTCCCTCCCGTGTTCTTTCTCTAAGACAATGCTTCTCAAAGCAGTGTTGGTGTTGGGTCTTGCAAGACTGTTGGGAGGAGGGGGGGTGTCTTATACCAAGAGAACACCTTCTTCTCCAGTGTGCTGTGGAGAATCAAAGGAATGGGCAGAAAGACAGAGTTAACCCATTCCTTGGATTCTCTCTCGGCACACCGAGAAGGAGCGAATCATGTAAGATGAACAGCCCTTCTGGCAGGCTTACCAGTTTGATGCAAAAATGTTAAATGCATAGTATCACTACTTTTCCAAAGCTTTAGCCTGAACGTTCCTTTTTTTCATTTTAATACATTATCTTTGCTTTTCAGTAGAGGAATAATCATTCCTGGAGGATACTAGGCTCTTGTGCAAACCTTTGACCTTTTGACCTAACAGTTACTGTGCCTAGGGATTAATCTCTGAGGTGAAAGGGGGAGGGCTTGGGAGCTTCAACAAGGAGGAATGTGTTAAGAATGGAGTACAGGATTAACAAGCAACAAACATATGTCAAGGACATGAGATGATGGTGCTATGATATTATTGCACTGTTGGGAGAGATGGCTAAGAAATTGCCAGTACTTTGCAAGTTATTGCATTTTAAGAATTGTTTAGGAAAGCTGATTTAAGGCAAGGAACACTCACTATTTCATCCGGTACCCAAAACAACCTATATAAAAGGAATGTCCCTTCTATTTTTCACTCTGACTTTCTTAATGAACAAGTGATTCTTTGGATCATAAAATCTAGTTTTTAGGGGAAAAGTAAGTGCACTCATCCTTCCCATTTAAAATGGTTAAAAATTGTTTTAAATTGGTTTTATTTTTCCCCCAACAGTTTCACTGTATAGTGTTATAAAGTTTTATTATTGTCTTATTTGATTTGATTGTTTTCACTGTTTGATTTAATATTTAAACTAAATAATAAATAAACAATAAAGCAACCAATAAAGTTAAAATAATTAAAACAAGTAGAACAATTAAAATAAGTGGTGTATTTCTTGTCCAGTTGTCACAACAGTGAAATTACTAGTTTATGCTTGGAATGGGATCACCCTAATTCATGTATCATTTCAAAGATCTATAATATTTCAGAATTTGAGAATTCCTTCCATAAACTTTTCTCAATAAAAACAAAAACTCAATGCTGAAATATTTTGTTTTTTAAAAGAAATATACTAAATCAAGAAGACAGCCAATACAGGTAGTCCTCGACTTATGACCACAATTGAATTCAAAACTATGTTGCTAAGTGACAAATTTGTTAAATGAATTTTGCTCTTTTTTATGAACTTCCTTGCCACTGTTGTTAAGTGAACCCTTGCAGCTATCAAGTTAGTAACCGTGTTAAGTGAATCTGGCTTCCACATTGATTCTCCTTGTCCGAAAACTGAAAAAGGGGATCACATGACCCTGAGACACCGCAACCGTCATAAATATGTTAGTCAGTTGCGCATGAATTTTGATCATGTGACCATGGGGGATGCTGCGATGGTCCTATAAAAATGGTCATAAGTCACTTTTTTCAGTGCCGTTGCAACTTTGATTGGTCACTAAATGAACTGTTGTAAGTCAAGGACTGCATGTACATGCAAAGATAAAAATAAGCAGAGAAATTGCTAGCAGTCCTATAGTGATATTAAATGAGACTGGTCTAGCGTGTGTGTGTGTGTAAAAATCTGAGCCACAGGAAGAAGAGGTATGTTTTCCATTGCTTTGAGGTTTAACCCTTTTGTTAATGCTTCCCTTTAACTATGGTTAAAGATCTACACTGAATTTAGCAAAAGCCTGGACTCATGCTGTGCCTTGCCTCTTCTTGCTTACCTTCTTCGATCTTCCCTTCACCTTCACCCAACCTATTACTCGCTCCCCGCACCTGGTAGTAACCACTTACCTACCTATGTGCTTGGGAGTTGCAAGTTTCTGCTGCTTTTTCTGCTAACTTCGGTTGTGGGAAGTCAAGAGTGAAGTTGTGTTGTCTAACAGCTATGGGATTCAGTTAACGATGGTCATTGGGACTGCAAGGATTGCCTTTGCTTGGAATAGTGCGGCCATGGGGGCCTTGGACCAGGTTGTGCCCTTGCGGCCTCTCTCTCGGCATCGATCTACCCTGGCTCCTTGGTTTTCGGAGGAGCTGAGGGTAATGAATCTGACCGAACACAGGTAAGGTTGCATTTGCGGACCTACCTTGTGGCGATAAGAGCGGCGATGCCGACGGGTGGCCCCCAGGGGGAGAGCCTTCTCTGTGGCGGGGCCTGCCCTCGGGAACGACCTACCCCCCGACCTTCATACCATCACTGACCTATGCCTCTTCCGCCGGGCATTAAAGACATATCTATTTCAAGAGGCCGGCCTGGCATAGTTTTAATGGGTAAAGTTTTAATTGATTTTAATCTTTTCTAATCCAAATTTTTAGCACAGATCCTAATTCAATTCATTTTAAATTGTTTTGTATTGTATTTGTTTTTATATTTCTGTGCACTGCCCTGAGTCCCCTCGGGGAGATAGGGCGGTATATAAATTTGAAAATAAATAAATAAAATAAATAAATAAAAATAAATTTGCTAAGTAAAATGGTTCATGCTTTACGACCAATTGCTTAGTAATGGAAATTCTGGTCCCAATTTCTATTGTAAATTGAGGATTACTTGATGTTTCAAAATTTACAGGAGCATAAACACAGTTCTAATTCGCAATACTTTAAAGCAGCCCCTCCCTCTCTTGGGGTTGCCGAGGGCTTCATGCGGTCTTAGGGGAAAAATGAAACAGCTTTAAAGAGCTGGGAGAGGACCTAGTTTGTTCTTTCATGGGCTCCAAAGCACTTTTTGGGGATTAAATCCGAAGCACTGCCCAGCCCTTCGGTTACAGCTTGAGCAGCTCCATGGTAATACAGTATATTGGCTGTGCTCCCTATGTGATTCAGTTAACAATTTATTTATTTATTTAACCAAACAGATCAGTTAGTGAATATGTTATGCTTATGTTCCCCAATGTTTGTTCCTCCACGTTCAGGAAGGAGCAGAACTGTCTGTTCCCTTTGTACAGATATTTGCACAGTATCTGTACATTTCATCATATTCTGCCACCAAACAAGGAGAAGAGTTACAGGTGCTTAAAAAAAGGAAGCATTTAACAATCTAGTTCAAAATATTTTGTTAAGTAGACCAGAGTGTAAGGCAATTTCCTGAATATCTATATATTTGTGATGGCTGGCGCCACCAGTGTTAATAACTGACCCGGCTGTTTGTGCTGACACAATGCAGGCAGCATTGTCTTTGCTGGCTTTCTGTTTTCCCCTTGGCCAGCAGTGCAGGACGAATAAAATAGCAGCCTTTGCTGCATACCTGCAATTTAACAGAAGATAGTCTTTGGGATATCTCCATGCAATGCAGAAAATAAAAATGCACAAACTTAAAACAAAAGAAAACATTTCCCCTTTTTATTATCTTCAATTGATCTTCCAAAACACTGTTAAGACACATTTTGGTCTTTTGTGGGAATGGAAGGATGCTTTGGGTCTAAAATCTTTCAAAGATGGTACATTTGTGTTTTGGCATTTTGGATTTTTCTATTCCAAAATGCTATTCCAAAAATAGAAATCCTATTTCTATTTTTCTATAGGAATATTCCTATTTCTTTTGTTATGTGTTTTAAAGGGATGAGCATTAACATGGGTAGGTTTTCTTTTAACACATTTCATATCTATTTTCTTTGTCAGCTAAAGTTACCAAGCGATCTCAGGAGAGAGAGAATCTCGGTATGCTGGTGTGGTCACCCAATCAGAATATTTCAGAAGCAAAATGTAAGTCACTGCTTTGTTTCTCTTTTACTTACTTTCCACCCCACAGTGCTCTTTATTATATAAATGGTTAAAGAATAGAATGAAATGCCTCCAAATGTATTTGAGTGTTCATATGCACCCTGTGACACAGTGATGTTTATTTTTAAATAGACATGTGCAGGATTGCTCTCTTAACTTTTTTTTTTTTTTACTCATCACATGTGTCATAAAAATGATTGGAAAGAGGATTACTTGTCACAATCCAAATCTGAATTAACTTTAGAAGAAACAAGGCTATACCATAGACATTTTATAAAGTTAAAAATAGGTTATTTGCTATTTGTGTCTTCATTTAGTATTGACCTTTTATCTTTATCATAGCACACTAGAATTTTGAAACAAGTACTGTATTGCCTGGCATAAATGAAGTGAAGTGATGGGAAGAAACACAAAAACAATTCAGAATGTAGAAATTAGCATTGCAATTCCTGGATTGGTTTAGGAATCATATCTCTCTGTAATGAGTTGTGCTACTGGTACAGCTCCGGTATGAGGGGAAAAAAGACAATCAGGAAGGATTTAACTATAATCCCTGTGTTTTGTATGTACTTGAAAGCTATGGTTAACAGTTGCAAAGATGCCTGAATGTCAAACTACAGTATGACTGGATGCCTATTTAATATTCTTTTCTATAATTGATGAATTCTGCTCTTTTGTTTGGGAAAAATAAGTCATAATTAATTTTAGCTTAAAAGGAAACTATGTCTGTAAAAATAGCTTCATAAGCTAACTTTAAGTAATATTTTAGTACCAAATTTGCCAAAAATTATGGGCAGTCTTTTAAGATCATTGAAGCTGGATGGAAATAAACCACAGGGTGCAGAATTGGAAATTAATGGCAATACCTTCTGCTGGTCTTAAGCTTTCTTTCGCAGCACAGGAAAGGGGCATTTTCTAGAGCTGTTTATAGGTTTAGAGGGATTTGGCTTCACAGCGTTGAGCAAAGGACCATTTCAGAGCAGTTGCACTCTCCCATCTGCATTGTTTCACTTTCTATTGCTTCAGAATTCTCTCACAGCATTTCCAGTAGTCAGAATAAGCTTCTGCAGATTCAGTTGCATTAGTAGATGAGACATTCTTTGAAATTTGTTCTGGCAACTGGATATACTATAGGAAAGTGCCTGAAATGTCTCAGCTAGATGGAAGTGAGTTGCAAAGCACCCGAAAGTAAAGTACTGTTGCTTTCCACAGAAAGATACTGTAGTCCTCCAGTTATGACGGTAATGGAATTTGCTGTGATTATAAGTCAAGAACAATCTGTACCTAGCTTTTAAAATAAATAGCAAGGAATGGCATCAATGGGGAATTTCATAGAGGACAGGTGGTAAATGATGACTATATAATGCTTATGTATAAAATTTGGCAAAGCAATTTATGGTATTTTTGATGCATCCTGTATGCTTCATCATTTATTTATTGACTGCTATGCAACCATAGGAAAATTAGCTGTCCTGTACATCAGGGCAGGCAGCTTATAACTTCAAAGGTGCATGTGGTTCCTGCATCTCCTTTTTGATTTTCTGAGTTACTGTCTCAATGAAAATCAGAATTATAACTTTCTGTTATTGTAAAGTGGAACGCACAACAGAAAAACTGAATATATCTCCTGTAATTACTTTATGATCAATTAAGAAAAAGGAAGAAAAAGAAAACACTTCTCCCACGCCAAAGAAGACCTGATTACCTGCAAGACCGCCTCGTACCACATACCTCCATTCTACCTGTCCGCTCCCACAGGGAGGGCCTCCTTAGGGTGCTGTCCGCCGGACAATGCCGGCAGGCGACTCCCAGGGGAAGAGCCTTCTCTGTGGCAGGCCCTGCCCTCTGGAACGACCTGCCCCCCCCCCCCCCCCCCCCCCGACCTGCGTACAATCACAGACCTTCGCCTCTTTCGTCGGGCACTAAAAACACACTTCTTTCATGCGGCCGGCCTGGCATAGCTGTTTTATGGTTGATTTTAGTTGGGTTTTAATTATGTTTTTAGCACGGGTCTAAATTTTACTTTTCAGTTTTAACTACTTGATTGTCTATATATTTTTATATTTTTATTGTTCCTGTGCACCGCCCTGAGTCCCGTCTGGGAGAGAGGGCGGTATAGAAATACAATAAAGATTAAAGATTAAGATTAAGCATCTGAATTTTGATGACATCATGGGGATGCTACAAAGGTTGTAAGGTTGAAAAATGGTCATAAGTCACTTTTTTCAGTGTCGTTGTCATTTTGAATGGTTAGTAAATGAACTGTGTAAGTCGAGGACTACCTACATTACAGTATTATGACACAACACAGTCACAGTATTGTGACACAGTTAACATTTAGACTAGCTTCAGGGAGGCCCAACTCTTATCTCCGCCAGCCATGGAATCTCCCTGGATGACTTTGGGTCAGTTGCGCATCCTTTCTCAGCCCAACCCACCTTACAGGGTGGTCGTTGTGGGGAAAAATAGAATACTGTGCTTTTCACTTTGTACTTCTATATGAAAGATGGGATGTAAATCAATAAAGCATAACGCTCACTGGACTCTCTAAATTCAATAAAACGCTCGCTCTACGGAGGACTTTAGGCATGACTCCCAGCTCTGTCAAAAATGTGAACATTTGAAGGACTGCATTTCTGTTCTTCAAAATTGTTCCTTTTTATACTACTGTAGGAGACTTTTAAGGTCACGTGAAATTTGCATCTGTAAATTAGTATATGTGCTAATTGGGACAGCACAAAAATAGTGTACAGCTGATGTTCTCAAAAACGTTTTGTTATAGTGAACTTTGCTAAGTCAAGAGCAAACGTGTTTATGCTGCCAAAGTTTAAAAAAAAACACTTCAGTGAATAGAACCAGAATTGGGGCCATACAGATGAAAGGCCATCATAATAACTTTACTGCTCCATTGTACAGCAGTACGTGGGCGACTGCGAGCCACCACATGTTTATTGGACCCGTGTCCCTCCTGGCTTGTACTGGCATCCTGGGAGGTGACACGAGGCTGGCTCCAAGAGGTTGTCAACGCATCCTTAAGTGAGGGTTCCTTGCCTGCTTCCCTAAAAGAAGCGATGGTGAGGCCCCTCCTTAAGAAGCCCTCTTTGGACCCAGCTCTTTTAAACAACTATCGTCCAGTCTCCAACCTTCCCTTTTTGGCGAAGGTTGTTGAGAGTGTGGTGGCACAACAGTTTCCCCGTCACCTGGAGGAAGTTGATTATCTAGATCCGCGCCAGTCCGGCTTTCGGCCCGGGCATAGCACCGAGACGGCATTGGTCGCGTTGGTTGATGATCTCTGGAGGACCAGAGATGGGGGATGTTCCTCCATCCTGGTCCTATTAGACCTCTCGGCGGCTTTCGATACCATCGACCATGGTATCCTATTGCATCGGCTGGGGGGGTTGGGGGTGGGAGGCACCGTTCTACGGTGGTTCTCCTCCTACCTCTCTGGCCGATCGCAATTTGTGTTGGCAGGGGGGCAGAGGTCGACCGCGAGACCCCTCGTATGTGGGGTGCCTCAGGGGTCGGTCCTCTCGCCCCTCCTGTTCAACACATACATGAAGCCGCTGGGTGAGATCATCCGTGGTTTTGGGGTAGAGTACCACCTGTACGCTGATGACACCCAGCTGTACATATCTACCCCAAACCACCCCAACGATGCCGTAGCGGTGATGTGCCAGTGCCTGGAAGCCGTGCGGATCTGGATGGGAAGTAACGAACTCAGGCTCAACCCGACCAAGATCGAGTGGCTGTGGTTTCCGGCCGCCCGATTCAACCAGCTCACTCCATCGCTGGCCATAGGGGGCGAACATCTTGCCCCTGTGGATGGGGCGCGCAATTTGGGTGTCCTCCTGGATGCCCGGCTGTCCATGGAAGATCAAGTGACGGCCGTGGCCAGGAGGGCGTTTTACCAGGTTCGCCTGGTTCGCCAATTGCGCCCCCTATTGGATCGGGACGCCCTTCGCACAGTCACTCATGCGCTCGTGACATCCCGACTGGACTATTGCAACTCTCTCTACATGGGGCTCCCCTTGAGGTGCACCCAGAGACTTCAGCTAGTCCAGAATGCAGCCGCGCGAGCAATTATGGGGACCGCAAGGTCTACCCATGTAACACCGCTCTTGCGCGAGCTGCACTGGCTACCTGTCGTCTTCCGGGTGCGCTTCAAGGTGTTAATTATCATCTTTAAAGCGCTCCATGGCTCGGGACCTAGCTATCTGCGGGATCGGATCCTGCCTCATACATCCTCACGGCCGATTCGCTCCCACAGAGAGGGACTTCTCCGGGTGCCGTCCACTAGACAGTGTCAGCGGGCGACACCCAGGGGAAGGGCTCTCTCTGTGGCGGGCCCGGCCCTCTGGAACGACCTTCCCCCCGATATTAGGACGACCACGGACCTCCGCTCCTTCCGTCTTAAATTAAAAACTTACTTTTTCCGTCTGGCCGGCCTGGGATAGTCCCCCTGTCTAGGGTTTTTACTGGGTAAATTTTAGTTTAGTTAGTTAAATGGGATTTTAGCACAGGCTGTGTTTAATTTGCTTTTAATTGTTTGTATATTTATTGATGTTTGTATGTTTTTTACTGTTTTTATTCTACCTGTGCACCGCCCCGAGTCCCCATGGGGAGAGGGTGCGGTTTATAAGTATTAAATGATGATGAAGTAGGGAAGTGAAAAGATTGTATTCATCTATCACTTTAAGACATATCTTAGTTTAATAATCATATCCTTTCAGAAATTAGTCAGTCTTGCACCTGAGCAAATGTAGTCAATTTTAGGTTTGTGGGGTTTTGGGGCTATATGAGTCTTTGTTGGGTTTTTTGTTCATTTTCTGTTGCAGCTGAATCTCTTAGAGATTTTGCTGGGCAAATTGTATTCTGGCTAGAATGGAACTGAAATATGGCCAGAAATCCTTTATATAAAAAAGCTGGTTTCTTGGCATTCATCAAGTGGGATCAAGAGATTGTTACTGAGATTGTCAAATATCATATCATAATTTTAATTTTTGAGATGCTGAAATTTTATTTCTTCATTGCCAAAAACTGTTAGCTGCCATTCAGGAAATTAATTTGGGAAGGGATTTTGTATTTCTTTGCTTCAAATAATATTAATTCTTACTCATATATTTCAATTACTTTGATTATATGAGTCATGGTGGTTCAGTGGTTAGACTTCAGTACTGCAGTTACTTTAGCTGACTGCCAACTGCCTGCAGTTTGGCAGATCGAATCTCACCAGGCTCAAAGTTGACGCAGCCTTCCATCCTTCTGAGGTCGGTAAAATGAGGACCCAGACTGTTGGGGGTAATATGCTGACTCTGTAAACCACTTAGAGAGGACTGTAAAGCACTATGAAGTGGTATATAAGTGCTATTACTATATTCTAATTGAGGGCCTCCCCAACCATTTGGGCACCAGGGACTGGTTCCACAGGAAAATTGTTTTCCATGGACCTGGGTTTATGGGATTTCATATGCTATTTAAATCCCATGCAGATGCAGATGATTGTATGACCCAGTTCCCAAAGAGCCTGAGGGTTGGGACCCATATCCTAATTGACTTGCAAGATTAAAGTGCTATGAGAAACAGATAGGATTTTCTTCAGGAGCTATGAAGTAGGAGCTGTGAAGGAGCTCTGTGAAAGTGTAGGATTTGACC
The DNA here is from genome assembly GCA_039707465.1 of Rhabdophis nuchalis. Lineage (NCBI taxonomy): Eukaryota > Metazoa > Chordata > Lepidosauria > Squamata > Natricidae > Rhabdophis > Rhabdophis nuchalis. The sequence goes on along the minus strand of CM077643.1, from coordinate 56,764,493 downwards.
CTTTTTTGTTATGGCTGCTAAAGGAGAACAGGTAGTGGTGAACCATGAGATGGTTCCGCCCCAGGCGCCTGATGGACCCTGAGAGATTCCAGATGGAGCTTGGACCAATACCAGAGACCCTGACCCGTGACTCGACTGAGGACCTAGTGGCCGCCTTGAATAGTGCGACCACGGGGGCCCTGGACCGGGTCGTGCCTTTGCGGCCTCTCACCCGGCGCCAATCCACCTTGGCTCCTTGGTTCTCTGAGGAGCTGAGGGTGATGAAGCATTGGAAGAGATACCTAGAGAGCGTTTAAAGGGCCACCCGCTCCGAATCTGACCGGACACTGGTAAGGTCGCATTTGAGGACCTACCTAGTGGCGATAAAAGCGGCGAAACAGAATTATTTCTCCGCTCTTATCGCGTCTTCAGATAACCCACCTGCCGCCCTGTTTAGGGTGACCTGTTCCCGTCCTTTATCAGAGGACGCGGGACTGGTTCAGACGGGCTGACGGAGGCAGGTCTTGAGTCTGTTATCTGGGAAGAGTTCGATCCTGTGACTCCTGAGGATATGGACAGGATGCTGGGGCGGCTGAACGCCACCACATATTTATTGGACCCGTGTCCCTCCTGGTTGGTACTGGCCTCCCGGGAGGTTACACGAGGTTGGCTCCAGGGAATTGTCAACGCTTCTTTGAGTGAGGGGTTTTTGCCGGCCCTCTTGAAAGAGGAGGGATGTATCCATGTAGACATGGACAGGTTATGTATGTAACCTGTCCATGTCTTCGGAAGTAACAGAGTCAAACTCCTCCCGCAAACTTGTCTCAAGACCTGCCTCGGGTAATCCCTCTAGACTACTTTCATTGGAGGCCAACTCGCTTCGAATCTGAGCGATTTTGTCCTGCAGATACTCTCCAAATTCCTCTGCTCTACCCTGTAGGGGGGCTTCCCGTGGCCTCTGTTGAAGGAGGGAGCGGGTCACCCCAAACAGGGTGGCAGGGCGGTTATCTGCGGCTGTGATGAGAGTGGCACAATGATGACGTTTGGCCACTCTTATCGCCACAAGGTAAGTGAGAGCCTTAAATGGGCTCTCACCTGTGTTCGGTCAGATTCAGACCGAGTGGATCTCCATTTCCTCTCTAGGTGTCTCTTATGGCATTTCATCACCCTCAACTCCTCGGTGAACCAAGGAGCCTGGGTGGTTCTGCGCCACAAGAGAGGCCGCAAGGGCGCGACCCGATCCAAGTCCCCAGTGGCCGCGGTACTCCATGCCGCCACTAGGTCTTCTGTCGGGGTGCAGATCAGAGTCACAGGTAGTGGCCTAATCTCCGTCTGGAACCTATCCGGGTCCATCAGGCGCCTGGGGCGGAACTATCTAGGAGTTGTAGGTTCCACCTCCCCACGGTGGAGTGTAGCGGTAGGAAAGTCGAGCCGGAGAAGTGAGTGATCCGACCATGACAGGGGTGTAATGGCTAAGTCCCCTATGCCAAGATCACTTGTCCACTGACCAGAGACAAAAATCAAATCCAGCGTGCGTCCTCTCTCGTGTGTGGGGCCCTGAATTACCTGGATCAGGTCCATGGCCGTCATGGAGGCCATGAACTCCCAAGCTGCCTCGGATGATTTGCCAACCGATGGCAGGTTGAAATCCCCCATGACTAACAGTCTGGGGGTCTCAACCGCCACCTCAGCGATCACCTCGAGAAGCTCAGGCAGGGCTGCTGTTACATAGCACGGCCAACTGCCTCCCTAGGCCCCACTTCACGCAGAGAGACTCACAGCTGGTGGTCTGTGGTACAGTGGTCTCTCTCGGCTCCAGGCCTTCCTTAATAATAACCGCCACCCCCCCACCCCTGCCAAGGGCCCGTGGCTGATGAAATGCACGATAACCTGGCGGGCACATTTCCACGAGAGGTAAACCTCCCTCGTGGCCCAGCCAGGTCTCCGTAACTCCCACCAGGTCCGGCTCCCCCTCCGACACAAGGTCGTTAATGAGAGGGCTTTGTTGGCAACGGACCTGGCGTTGCATAACATCAGCCTAGGGCCCTGGCTCTGTGATCCCTGACCACCTAGATTGCAGGGGTTGGGGCGCGTGACCGCCTGAAGCCAGCGGCATCGCTCCCCCAACCAATGATGAGATCTTAATCTTCCATCGCACCTACCTCTCCCCACAACCGTTTGGATGGATTTAAAACCCTCTATAGGGACGACCCATGTTCCCCCCCTATTGGACCCACCCGCTTCCTTCTCGGCTCCGCCAGTCGCCTTGGCACTATTTCCACCCTCGACCTGTCTAAACCCTCCCTCCTCCCTGGTACCCCCTAAAATACGAATAACAAATCTGACTAAAAAACCCCTGAGTCCACGCTTCGCCCACCTCTCTGGATTGATTAATCCCTCATTAAGGTGGGTCCTCGTTAGAGCGGAGGGCCAAGCCTGCGAGAGGGGGGACTCTCGCAGTGATATAAGGTCTGCCCTTGAGTACACGATGGATTATAAAATATTAATAAAATATAAATATAACTATAGAATATAAAATGGGTCACATAATTAGTTATGGAGAACATCGTTGGCTACATAAATATTTCAGATGGATATTTAAAAGTTGATATTAAAATGATTAAATAAATTCATATTTAAAATAAAATTCACATGCTCCAGTGAGATAAAGTCCGGCTCTTACAGTTCTTACAGTTCTTAAAGCTCTTGCAATCATGAGTGGTAGAATAGTCTGTCCGAGTAAGGTATAGTGGGGTATAATTTGGAGGTAGGCCCAACCACCATTTTCAATCCAAGTCTGCAGGCCTTAGATGTTTCCTAATCGAGGCCTAACACTCCTTCGGCCTCATGGCCCCATAGTTATGCTGACCTCCAGCCTCCGGTCCTTCGAGGCCTTCGATTTCAACTACCCCGACCTCAATCCGGCGACTCCATCAGTTCCAACGGCTCCGAAGGCTCCTGCAGCTGGGACTTAATGGGACTCTCCCGGCCTCACGTCCTCCCAGAAGGCCCAGGGCTGGCCGCTCTTCCACCTCCTGGTGTAGCCCGGCCCAGCCGAAGACTCTGACAGCTGGGCGATGTCTCACAGGCCTCTCGGGCCTCGGCTGCGCTCCCATCTTGTTTCTTCCAGCCGCCCGGTCTCACCTCCTCCCAAAAGGTTCTCCTCTTACCTCTCTGACCGGTCGCAATTTGTGTTGACAGGAGGGCAGAGGTCGATGTCGAGGTGCCTCACTTGTGGGGTACCATAGGGGTCGGTCCTCTCGCCTCTCCTGTTCAACATCTATATGAAGCCATTGGGTGAGATCATCCGTGGTTTCGGGGTAGAGTTCCACCTGTACGCGGGTGACACCCAGTTGTACATCTCTACCCCAGACCATCCCAACGATGCCGTGGAAGTGATGTCCCGGTGTCTAGAGGCCGTGCGAGTCTGGATGGGGAGAAACAGGCTTCGACTCAACCCATCCAAGACCGAGTGGCTGTGGCTTCCGGCGTCACGGTATAGCCAGCTGGTGCCATCTCTGGCTATTGGGGGCAAATTATTGGCCCCCACAGAGAGGACTCACAACTTGGGCATCCTCCTGGACTCTCGGCTGTCGTTAGATGATCATATGACAGCTGTGGCCGGGGGACTTTTTATCAGGTCCGCCTGATACGCCAGTTGCGCCCCTTTCTGGATCGTGACGCTTTACGCATGGTCACTCAAGCCCTCATCATCTCCTGCCTGGACTACTGCAACACTCTCTACATGGGGCTTCCCTTAAGGTGCACCCGGAGGCTCCAGTTAGTTCAGAATGTGGCCGCGCGGGGGATTCTGGGAGCCTCTAGATGCTCCCATGTGACACGTCTCCTGCGCGAGCTGCACTGGCTGCCTGTGGCTTTCCAGGTGCGCTTCAAGGTACTAGTAATCATCTTTAAAGCGCTCCATGGCATGGGACCTGGTTACTTGCAGGAACGCCTCCTGCTACCAAATACCTCCCACCGACCAGTTCGATCCCACAGAGAGGGCCTCCTCAGGGTGCCGTCGGCCAAGCAATGCTGGCTGGCGACCCCTAGGGGGAGAGCCTTCTCTGTGGCAGCTCCTGCCCTCTGGAATGACCTACCCCCTGACCTTCGCACAACCACAGACCTGCGCCTCTTCCATCGGGCCTTGAAAACCTACTTATTTTGTGTGGCCGGCCTGGTGTAGTTTTTAAATTATTTTTACCAGGGGTTTTTATCTGAATTTTAGAACAGGCTACCCATTTAATATATTTTTAATGTATTTTAGCGTATTTTAATGTATTTGATGTTTTCTATTGTTGTTTTTATTGTTGCCTGTTTACCGCCCTGAGTCCTGAAAGGGAGAAGGGCGGTATAAAAATTTGAGAAAATAAATAAATAAATAAATAATTGACATTTATATCTCCTATTTTATATTTTACTTGTGTTTTATTAAGGCTTATTTATTATAAAAATCACCTGAGGAGCTTTTGGATAGTTGTGATAGGAAATTGATATATAACAAACAATAAATGAATCAATCCTGAAGCTGTATGACAGATTCCCTTTTGCACAAGGAATGCTTGTGTTTATTACTTGAATTTGTCACCTACCATGATAGAAAAGAAATGGATAAATGGTGCATAAATTGGTACACATGAAAGAGTCAGCAGCCATCTTGTGAAGTCTCCGTGTTTGACAAGAGAAGCAAAAATGTATATAAAAGTGTGTTTCTGCTCACTTTGTTATATAGAGCCAAGCATTGACTATGGCAGGGCAAATATAAAAGTGAATTGAATGCAATAGGAATAGAGTGCTTAAATTTGTGGTAAGGCAAAAACAGGTCAGGTCAAGAATGATTTAAGTGCTGAATGAATGAATGTGGATTAAATGCAAAAGTGAATAATTACTACAAAAGAGATAAGTGGAGATTTGGTCATAAAGAGAGAGTGAATGACAATCAAATCACAAATTAAATATATTAAATAGGTGAATGTATTGAGAAGAAGGTAAGGACCAAGTACATTGTGATTGTGTGCAGCTGATGAAATTCCGGAAGAAAGAAGGATAAGATTTAAAGGACAAAAACAATATATGAATTGGAATATGAACATGATAAAGGCAAGGATGGGTTGCAAGGAGAAGCAACTATGCAGAGAGGTAGAGTGAAGGATGTCGGTGCTTTGAAAAGAAATAGCTTGATGGATGTGTAGTATATGCTAGAATACTAAGGTTGTCTAGTAATTGTCTTTAAAATCCTTGTTGAGGTCATTTGAAATGATACTTTGTTATGAAGTGCAGGGGAGTGTTTCTCTGATTAGAGGTCTTCCCACCTCCGTAGTAGACTGAAAGATGAATAGATTGAAAATCATTTACATAGTAGAGGAACGTTTTATTAATACAGGGGTATTCCACTAGAATTCTTGTCTTCTCTAATTCAAGAGCCAGGGATTTCATCACATCCTGAGGTATTTGGAAAAAAACAAATTGGCAAGTCGTCCTTGAACATAGCTTTTCATTTTGTCTGAACAGGGAACAGTGGTTAATAGCCTTCAAACAGGTATGGTTATAAGCCAGCCTTAAGCCGTGTCAAAAAAGGATCATTTTTTTTATCACGCTATATGCATTAGACAGCATATCAATCAAAATAATGAGCACCTCACAATCCAGCAGTTGTTTTGCTAATACAGTAAATTCTTGGCTTTAGCCAGGAGGAAGGAGGGTCTGCTAGAGGGGAGTCAGTGGCATAGCGTGGGTTGTCAGCACCCGGGGCAAGGCAAGTAATTTGCGCCCCCTAACCCGTGGATTTTAGCACTCGAGTCTCTTCCACTAGATTAGTTAAAGAAATCCTTACCCCCTAAGCACATGTATTGTTTGTTATGAAAATACTGATGTAATTAATCCATCAGGCTGTATCATCCAATTTCTGTTTCATGTGGATATTCAGGATTTACATAGGCCTAGCAATTAAAATAATGTTGGCGTCTTGGAATTTTAACTGCCCTTTCAAACCTTACCAAGGGAGGTATATAGAACAGTACAGTACAAGTAATGGGAGTGGTCAAAGTACACAGTACTTACTTATCTATATCACAAACTTAATAGCACATACAAGTGTAGTTGGGTAAATATCTACAACAATAGGCATGCCTTTAAAGCCTCAAAGTAATCAAGTTATGACTCATTTCTGCTAGGTTACTCTGAAAACCGACTAAAACACAACCTCAAAGTCTTAAAAAAAACACTAATTTTCATTTATCCCAAGTCAAAAAAAAGTATTCAGGCAGAAAATGTCAGAAGGGACAATAATAAAAACTTTTAAGGAAAAGGTGTAAGTTCCCACCTTAAAAACAATCCCCCTGCGGCCTTTGGGTTCGCTTCCTCCGCTCTTTTACCTGTCCTCTTTGCAAGCTGCGCCTTCCCGGACCCGACAATGCCGGTGTGTGTGTGTTTGTGTGTGTGTGTGTGTGGGGCTACCTCCCGCGCGCGCTAAGCTCTTTTGCTGAGGGGGGGGGGTTGTTGCAAAGTGAACTCTTCCTCCACCCCCAGCTCGGCGCCTTCACTCTTTCTCTCTCCCCAGCCCCGTTATTTCATCGGCGGGGAGAGGGAGGGGGGCGGTGGCCAAGGCTGCTCCACAGCGACCTCTGCTGCCCGCAATAGGCGAGGCGAACGGGTGGGTCGAGCCCCTTCCTCTCCTCCGCTTGTAATCTGCATATAGGCGATTTTTGCAGGAGGTGGCGGGGGAGCTCTCGGCTTCCTGACTTCCCTTCCCCTCGCCTCAGCTCGGCCGGCTCGGATCGGATTCGCACAGCCAGCACTGCAGAGAGAGTGAGTGAGCCAGGCAGGGGCAGAGAGCTGCGAGTGCGAGCGCCCCCCCAGATGTTGCGCCCGGTGCGGCCGGCCCCCCCTGCACCCCCCACGCTATGCCTCTGAGGGGAGTAAATAAATGATGGATGGGATGTTAAGCAATGGATTAAATGTACATAGTGTATAAAATCTAGATAAAAGGTGCATAATAATATAAAAAGTACTGTAGAATATGTAAAAATTGTTTGGACTGATTAATACAACAGTCTTAGATCATTGCTGGTAGAAAGTCTATTATATTGTGTGAAATTCTGATTCTGTCTTTTATATCCAAAGTCCACTGCATTGAGATCTGTAAAATCAAGACTTTACTGTAGTTAGTATGTATGGATATGATTCACTGTCCACTTCATAAATTTCATTTCCCTTTGAAGGGTTTTTTTTTTATCCTCTTCCCCTCCCCACTGACAGGGATGCGTGTAATAATACTTCTCTCTCACAGCAGAGTTCCATAGGTATAAGGCAGTGGTCGGCAAACCGCGGCTCGCAAGCCACAAGCGGCTCTTTGGCCTCTCGAGTGCAGCTCTTCCTCCACCCTCGCCGACGGTGGGACTCTTGGGACCCGCCAGAGCAACCCTCCATACCGGCTGCCGATTCCCTCCCCCTCCCCCCGTGGAGCCTTCCCAGCCGGCATGCTGGCCACTCGTCTACTTCCAGGGGCTGCGGAGACTCCGCGGGCAGGGGGAGGGAACAGGCATCCGGTGGGTCACCCACTGAATGCTGTTCCTCCCCCCCCCCCCACGGAGTCTTCTCAGCCCCTGGAAGTAGCCTAAGCAAGCGAACGAGCAAGCAAGCGTGGCGGGCGGGCGGGCGGGCCAGGCTACTTCCAGGGCGATTGGAGGGAACCGGCGTCCAGTGGGTCACCCACTGAATGCCGTTCCTCCCCCCCCCCAACACGGAGCCTTCTCAGCCCCTGGAAGTAGCCTGAGCGAGCGAATGAGCGAGCAAGCGCGGCGGGCCGGGCTGAAGAGGCTCCGCGGCGGGGGGGGGGGGGAGACAGACAGACAGAGAGGCACAGACACAGAGAGAGACAGGGAGGGAGGGAGGGAATCATAGAGTGGCTGACACACACAGAGAGACAGGGAGAGACAGAGAGAGGGAGGGAGGGAGAGAAAGATAGACAGAGACACAGAATGAGTGATTAAGTGAGTGAATGCGAGACAGACAGACAGACACACACACAGAGTAACAGAGATGGGCGGACGAAGGAGCGAGAGACAGATAGAGAGAGAAAGAGAAAGAAAAAGAAAGAAAGAGAGAGAAAGAAAGAGAGAGAAAGAAAGAAAGAGAAAGAAAGAAAGAGAGCGAGAAAGAAAGAAAGAGAGAGAAAGAAACAGAAAGAGGGAAAGAGAGAAAGAAAGAGAGAAAGAAAGAGAGACAAAGAAAGAGAGAAATAGAGAGAGAAATGGAGAAAGAGAGAAAGAGAAAGAAAAAGAGAGAAAGAAAGAGAGAAAGAAAGGAAGAAAGGGAAAGAAAGAAAGAACTTATGACCACAATTGAGCCTAAAAGTTTGGTTGCTAACCAAGACCATTGTTAAGTGAGTTTCACATTTTCCAAGTTGGCCACACCCACCCAGTCACATGACCACTGAGCCACTCCCACAAAACAGGCCACACCTTCCGGCTCTCAAAATAAATTTCAATCGTGGTATTGTTGATATTTGGCTCTGTTGACTAATGAGTTTGCCCACCACTGGTATAAGGTGTCACAAAACTGTTGTTTTTGCTTTGTTAGTTTAACACAGCTAAAGCTGCCTGGAAATTTATGCAGCAGAAAACCATTGCTTATTTTGTTTTAACCCCAAAGCCATATTAAGAAGGCTTTTGTTGTTTGGCTAAATAAATGCTTGAAGTTGAGAATTTCAGGTTGAATTTAGCCTTTTTCATATTGTTGGAATAGAAAGCTGATTGAAGTCACTGGTATATAAATTGTCGGATAGAAGCGCAGGGGCCCTAAGGCATACATAGTTCAATTCCCATTGTTTTGAGGAAATGATAGATATCCCTATTTGCTTTTTGAAGTATATATTCAAAGCTCTCCTTATTTCCTAACAAATCTCTTAGAAACAGCTCCAAGGTCAAAGGATGGGCTAATTTTATAAATAGTTTTCATGTAAACAGTATCTCGCTGTTTTTGTGTTACCTTATTTCCAGTTATTCAATTTCTACTCTTGCAGGAAGCTTTAAAGATGTCTGTAAGCACATATTAGTCAGAAAGATTTCATCCTATAAGATTGTATGTTTAGGAGTACCGTGTTTCCCTGAAAATAAGACAGGGTCTTATTTTCTTTTGACTCCCGAAATAAGCACTTGGCCTTATATTTGGGGAGGTCTTATTATTTTTGAGGTGCAGGAGGCGCATTAACCTTGGCCTCAGCTGACCCAGAGAGGGCCAGAAGTTCTGTCTTGGTTTCTGGCACATTCTTTCCAGCCCTAGCATCACTGGGCCTGCCACTCTTTTTGCGGCTGCCACTAAGAGAAGGGGTGTAGTAGCTAGGGTTCACGGGAGCAGCCTCCGTGAGGCCGTTCCATGTGGATGGCAGGTATATGTGGGATGCATGGGGCATGTTCCCCCTTCCCCACCAGAAAATGGCAGGGACCGGCTGAGCATGAGTTTAAATATTTTAGGAGAGGGCTTATTTTTAGGGGGAGGGCTTATTTTAATGCATGCACAATTTTCGGGGAAACAGGGTAGTTGCCACCATTAAAAGTGATGGGAAACGTGTCACTGGTCCAATAGATAGTGTTTTGCAGGCCTGCAAAGTTTAAGTGAAAGCTAGGAGCAGCAAGACCCAGGTTGTAGTCCTCCTGAGTCATGGAAATACATTGAGTGACTCAAATGAGACTACTTTGCAGGATCATTGTTGTGAGGGAAAATAAGAGGATGTAACACTATGTACACTGCCTTGAGATCCTGTACAGAAGACATGTAATAAAAGATGAACTAGAAATGTGTCTGGATCAATTCTGCAATGGATTTTAATAATAAGTGCACTTGATTTTCAAAAACAGTAATATAAAGACTTCTGTATAAAACATTTTAAGATAAGGCCTGTTAAGTGTCAAATGTGTGTGTTAACATGTTAATATTAATTTGGCTCCACATTAGTTTTTATTTTCTTAAGCCAAATTGCTATGACACGGAGCAATTTAATCAACAAAATCTACATTATATCATATAGTAAAATGTGACATCACTACAAAAATTACAAGTGCGTGAAAATGCGTGGAAAAATAATACAGGTATAAAACATGGATAAAAATATTATTGTTTTAAGACAAAACGTGCAACATTTTTTAGAATTATATACTGTAGGTAAGTTCTTAAAGATGCCTCTTTAAACTCCAGATCAGTTAGTGGGACAACCAAGGGCGGTTCCCCTTGGTATCTTTTGAGTCTAGCTCAACTTCAGTGACTTGCTGAAATGTTTTGCAATAGTTTTATGGGATTTATTCTTTCAATTTCTCAATCCAGTTTATGGTCCTGATTTCCCCCCAAATTGCCTTTCATCCAGCAGCAATCAGGGCCAGCTCATTTTGTTTTTTGGGATGGGTAAAAATTCAAAACCTTTTTGGGAGGGAGCCAATAGTTATAAAATGCTTTCAGTGGAAAAGCTACTCAACAGTTGAAAGAGCTGAATATACTCATCTACTATGATAACCTTGTTCATTTATCAAGGTACCTTATATGCTATTTAAAATAAGTGAAAAATTATCAGTGAAAGTATTATTATTTAGGATAGGCAATATAAGTAGTGAAGAAATTCTTGTTGTATTTTAATAATGTTTTGCAATAATTCGCAGTTCAGAAATATGTGGATGAACAACATTATTTTTAGACTAATATGGAAATGGAACATGTAAGTACTTTAAAGAGGTATGAAGTATGAAATTAACTGAAACAATAACCTTAGTAAGAGATCCTTTGAATTGTTATTTTATTTAAATTGCCACAATTTTTACAAAAATGTGTAGGGTGTTAAACAGATAATCTTGAGTTTTGATGACTCCCCAGATGAAAGCATATTCCACTCTAGTTATTTAATTATATGCTTACACGATTTGATTAAATAGGTGGTATAATAAGCCATATATGGGTAGTCCTTAATGTGCAACAGTTCATTTAGAATCATGATCACCTTTTGGCAACCTTCTGACAAGCAAACTCAATGGGCAAGCCAGATTCATTTAACAATTAACTTAACAACTGCAGTGATTCAATTAACAGTGGCAAGCAAGATTGTAAAATGGGGCGAAACTCACGTAACAACAGAAATTAGGGGCTCAATGTATTTGTAGGTAGAGGACTACGTGTAAAATAATGGACGAAGGAAGTGAGAGAGAAAAGTGGAAGTTTAAACATGAGTGCAAATATACCCACAGCCTTGAAGCTAATCTTGAGCCAAAAAAGTGTGGTACTTTCCTATATTTCTCAGATGCAAAACCTCCCTAACATATTATAAATGTAGACAGGTCATAAATAATAAAACTAGATTATATTTGTTAAGTGTAGAAAGCCTTCTCTAAGGGGAATATTTGAAAATGCATACATTCAGCACCTCTCTCAATTCTTTGTGTTGGCCTTCCAAAGCTGTTTGTTAAATTATGATCTTTAGTTTAATGGAATGGGAAATAAAGCATATGACTATATTAATTACCTTTAATTTTTAAAAATTTAGTTAATTTTAAATTATGTCATATTACATTTATCATCCCTATACTCCGTGATTTGGAATACAATCAAAGGCCAAAAGGTGCCCTTAATGTGAAAAAATTATACATTACTAGTTTACAAACACTTACCAATCAATATCAATCAATCTGATCTTATTCATCTATGCATGTGAAGCATGCAATGTAGGGATCACTGATTTTATATAGAAGAAATTGTCTTGGGATATGCTGCCACTTCAGATAATTTAATGGCAATTTGTTTTGTAATTGAAGATTATAGCAGATAGTTTATACCAGTAAGTGCTCTGGCTGCAATGAAAATAATGCTCTATTAGATAACTATGCCCTGTTCTGTCATTGTTTCAGAGGTGTTTCCTTATCTAAACAGAGAAACAGAATGACCATGTGTGGGCAAAAAAGCAGTGGGTGTAGGAGCAACTTTCAACTTCCTGCCAAATTTCCTTTGAAATTTCTTCTGTGAATCTGGCATAGATCATCAGAAATCAATCTCTTCCTTCCCTCCCTCCCAATCCATGAATAAATTTGAATAAACGTCCTTGCTGGTTGGGATCTGGCATTAAATGTCTGATGTAAGGGTGGATTTGCCTTGAATAATCACAGAAGGACTTCTTTGGCACCAAAATATATTATTTGGAAGAGGCAGTTGTATTGTCTGATGTTTTTCCTGAACTTATTTGCAGTAGATTCATCATTGCTATATTAATTAAATAGTTTATTAGGCAAAGATAGATACCTGCCTATCCCAGGGTTAAGCAAGCTGCAGCTCTGGAGCCGAATGTGGGTCTTTCATCCCTCTTCTGCGGCTCCCTGTCACTCAAAATATGTGTCACAACCACCAATATGCAACACAGAGGTGGGTTGTTTGGCTCGGTTCAGGCGACCCAGTAGTGGAATTCAGGCCTGGGTCGCAGAATCAGCAGGGACCCAGTCCTGCCACACCCCTGAATTGATTCCCTCGCCGATGCTGGACCGCTGCCATTTTGGTTTTTAGTGACTGCCCATGTGTAGTTCACTGTAAATTGTTCTTCGTATGCGTGAAGAACAATTTACATTGAATAGTGCACATATGCGTAGCGTACATTTGGTGCACAGGTTGCGAACCGGTAGTAAAACTGGCAGCAACCCACCCCTGGTGCAATACCCGCTGGCACACAATTTATTGAGCTTTTCGGCCTCCGGTAGCTTTTGTGGCTCCTGGTGTTTTCTTTTCTGTGGGAAATGGATCCAAATGGCTCTTTGAGTGTTTAAAGTTGTGGGCCCCTAGCCTATCCTGACCTTTCCTTTCATAAAGCAGAAATTTGCAGATTCTTCAGGGAAGAGGAATGCTTGACAGTGAGGATAGGCTTTGACCATGTGACCAACATCAACAGAAATATGTCATTAAGACATGCATTTTGTCTCACTGTTTCTCAAATTCCATTCTGTCCTAGCGGATCCATTCTGTACATTAGTCCATTTGAGGTAGACTGGTTCAAAAATTGTTGCCTTGTGATGTCCCATTTTGCCCAATTAATAGTAATGACAACAAGCTGTTTAGTAATATATAAAGGTAGATCTCGGATTTACTATGTTATGGTGAGAAACAAGATTATTAAGCCAATAATGCCTTGCTTGTATCCTTTATAGTTGCATCTAGCAGTTAGCTGAAATGAAGGCTTTAAAAATAAAATCAATTTCTGTAAGGAAGTTCTTAGAGCAATCTTAATTTTGGGGATTGCCTGCTTCATAAATTAATAGAGCTTGATGTGGAATAGCTTCTTGCAAATTAGTGTCCTGCAAATACATTGGCATTGCAAATCCAGAACTCCTACCTTGCAAACATTTACCTTGTGGATTGTAAAAAAGCTTCTGGAGATACTTTTCCATTTACAAAAAGGTGGGGGGGGGGGGACATAACAGTTTCAAAGTGCCATTTACCTTAATGTTGCTTGTCACACACACTAGCTTCCTTTCCTAGAGGATGCTATTATCTCTGCTTCCTTTTGGTTTTTTGAACTAGTGCGTTTTCAGACAGTCATGGTGTCTGTTTTATTTCCTTAAAAAACGTTGGATCCATCTGGACCCAAAGGCATTCTTAGAAATAAAGATGATACAAGAGGCTGGCGCTTTTCTGTGGATCATGCACGCTTCTGTTTTCTAATTAAATAATTTTTGAAAATTTACTCTTCTTGAAACACTTTCATTAAATTTCATGGGATATTGTCTAAAATATTCGTAATGAAGAAACCATATCCAGCAACCAAGTATAAAAGCTTTTTTTGTTTGTGTTAGAAGGTTACACAAAACAGTATGCTCCAGATGTAAAGTTTAAAAAGTTTGGTCACTGTGACCTAGGCATCCAGAATTTGTTGAACCCACAAATACATCCCTTAATGCCCATGAGGCTTATTTTAGATTATCTGTCTCTTACTTTCTGTATTTAAAATTGGAATAACTGCAAAACAGAACTTAAATAGTGTAACATTGGACCAGCCTAAACATCTCCCATTTCCTATTATAAAGGAGTATTGATTTTCCTTTTCTCTGGCCTTTGTTTACACAATTCATACTTTGAGCCAATTATGATATTAATAGTATATGAAATTATTAAAATCCTGATGCTTATTTAAATAAGCATCCCTGGGTCCTTTTGGAGAAGGGCGGGATATAAATTGGATAAAATAAAATAGAAATAGAAATAAAATTTATCCTATAAAACATCACACAATTAAATATTGTGTGATGTTTTATAGGATAAATATTGAAGCATATAATTTTTAAAATGATAACAATTGCTATTAATACTTTGTGTGTTTTGGGGGAAATGAGAATAAATCCATATTCCACTTATTCTGGATTTTTATCTTAAAAGAAGGAGTTGTTTTCCACAAGGAGAAAAGTTTCATCTGAAATGCTTCTAAAAAGACATTTATCATTGAAGTCTGTGTTGCAAGATTCTCTTGACAAATTAACTGCAAATAAAAGTCAGCTTCAAATCAAGATGCTTAAATAATGGGACTCAGAAAATCTATCATTTAACATTTATTTAACTTGGTTTTAATTTTCTTAGTTGGTAATAGTCAGTATGAAATTTGGAGGACTTCTCTTAGCACCTGTAATCCTTCTACTCTACCTGATCTTAATTTTCTGCACTTTTTTCCAATGAAAAAAAATAAATAGAAGCTTGCATTTGAAAAAGCAGAATACTGGCTTCTATTGTATGTTTTATTTATAGAAATACCTTTATACCTCACATAATCTCTAAGCCACTTTAGCCATTGAAAATACTGGATGGTTTCTTTTCAATTCAGTTTTTGTAAGCACGTGCAGCTGTCAAACATTTAAAAACGGGAAGGAATGGAAAGAAGCATCTGGAGCATTAGAAATAAATGATACGGAGTAACGTCAACACTATTTTGTGACTGCACACAATCACAGTCACATTTTATGTGTAGGAGGAATAAAGTCCTTCAATGATCATCTTTTGTTTTGTTTTATAGAACATCATCTTAGAATTTGCCCTTTCATCCAGCAAAAATGTTTAACTGCCAATGTATCTCTTGAATTACCACACATATCTTACTCTGAAGAGGTGTAAAGAAAACGAGTTGTTTGCATTCATTGTGCAACATGTTTTCTGAGAGTAAGATTGCACTAAACTTTGGATTTAATTACATATTTCTGGAATTTGGCTGACCTCTTTTTTACTGATTTGCCTCCTTTCCTTATAGCATGCTTCACAAATGAGATGGGGTGGGTTCATTTTTCTACACGTTTTTTCAGATTTCCCATCTTCTACATCCAACTGAGAGATTGATGATAAACTTCTTTTAAGAAAATCAAAGAAACAAATCAGGGCCATCAGTCTCTCACCCTAGCAACCAATACTGTGGTAGGATGTGCATGGAAAAGAGAGTTAATAATTCCTTTACATGAGCATAATAACACACCGATGCAGACTCTGAACCACATAGAACTTTAGAGGTAACGGCCAGCACCTTGAATAGCCTTTAGAAACACACTGAAAATCATTACAGCTCCAACAGCAGCAGACTGCCCCGTTAAGCACATAGGTTGTTGCATTTTCTACCA
Source organism: Rhabdophis nuchalis (assembly GCA_039707465.1). NCBI lineage: Eukaryota > Metazoa > Chordata > Lepidosauria > Squamata > Natricidae > Rhabdophis > Rhabdophis nuchalis. The sequence goes on along the minus strand of CM077643.1, from coordinate 56,748,903 downwards.
GTTGAAATTACCAGCTAATTAAGGAATCATAGGTAAGCAGTAATAATATGAGGGACATGCAGTAGACACCATGAATAACCAACTTGTGGCAAATGACCTAAGTGGGCAACAAACAAAGCAGCAACCGGGTGCATTCAATTGGGTGATGTTTATCATGTTTATTGCCATTTCTTATTAGTTATAGGTTTTGTACTATATTATTAGTACAAAATTGAAACTTGGAAAATTGAGTAAGCATATTTCCTCCTGTACAGACGGTGATCCTTATTGTACTCAAATGTGAGCAAATTTGAGCTGTAAAATGTGAATGGACTGTTTTTACTTCCTACAAGTGTTGCTGACATGGAAAAGAGAATTGTTGCATAATTTGATGATGCTTCTCAGATGAAAGTCTATATAAATCCACTCACTGAGAGCATTGGAGTGATTTTAGTCCCTACCCCTTTTCCTCCTTATTGTTGATCAGTTCTTTTTTGCTGGATGACAATGACAGTCTTGTCGTTCCTTAAACTTGTCACTTTTTACATTGTGTGGTAATTACTGCAAGGAAAATAATAAATTTCTACAAGTTCAGCAAATATTGAACAAGGAAACCTGGTTGCTATTGTGGTACAATATACATAATGACTGAAGAAGGCAAAGAAGAGGAACAATAAATATAAATATAGGCACAAATATGCATTCTTATTGTTTTACCTCTTAATCTCCCAGTCCTTTATTTTTAGCACTATAGTTTCATGGACTTGGAACATGATTGTAGAACATTGAGTCCAATTCCCTAGTGCCGTGTGGCAAACCTATGGCATGCGTAAGGAGGGGGTTGGGTGCATGGGAGGGGTGTCATGAGTTCATTGCATTATGGGCGTGGGCATGTGCGCACATGTGTACATGCGCACGCTTTCGGCACGCAAGGACAAAAAGGTTAGCCATCATTGCCCTAGTGAGTGCAAGAATGCAAATTGAAACAGTCCTAGAGATGGCTGTTCTGGTTTTAAACACATCCAATGAAAGGGAACACATCACTTGAGTAATTGGTTCCATTATTCTTTTCTAGAAGACAATCAAGATTAGGCTAATTTAAATTCATTATTTTATGTATTGCATTCTGGTGGAGGGGAGGGAGAGGAAAGGTCATGAATGTGTTCTGCAAGGCAGATTGTTTCAGATAGTTGAGCATGCTATCATATCTTCCCTAATTTCTATGCAATGTGCCAAATGTACATGGAAATGTTTATCCAAAGGAGGTGAGTATCGGGGATGGGGGGTGGGGAGTATTTTTGCTGACTGCTTTCTCTTTAACCACGAAGGTCCTAAATCTATTTTGCTAGTATAGTATTCAACTGATTTACAGAAGAGACAACTGGATACGTACAGTAGATGACAAAGAAAATATGGTGAACTTAAAGCACTCCTGGACTTTAAAACATTTTACTACATCAATAAATGAGCACAGATCTCTTGTCTCCTCCTTTCCTGTTATTTTTTTTTAACTAAAAAATACAGTTTACAGTTCTTTAAGCCAGAGGTCACCAATTGGTGGTCCGTGGTTCACTGGTGGTCTGTGAGAAAATTTTGGTGGTCTGGTGGAGGAGCTGCTCCAGGATGACCAATGGGGCAGTCATGTGACTAGAGCTCGGAAATATGGGAGTGGTCAGGCAGCTCATGACGGGGCTGGAAATCGCTGCTATAGAGGGAGGTATGTGTAACTTGCAACGTGCAAGGAGTAGTGCAGCCCTCATTGGCCGGAATGAGGTAATGGTGCTGTTATGGTGCTATTGTGGTGCAGGCAGGCAAAAGCAATGGGTGTTGGCAGTCTGCAGCTCTTTCGTCCACCTGCTGTGGCTTCCTGTTGGCTGAATCCACCACTGGCTGGCCCAACCCTTGTCTTCCCCTCCCATTCACTCCTCGTCTGGCCTGAGTGGCCTTGCATGACCTTGCCATGACTGGGAGACGCGTGACTTCCTCTCTGCCATAAGACACTGGCTGGCCCAATGTGTGTGTGTGTGTGTGTGTGTGTGTGTGTGTGTGTGTGTGTGTTTGTGTATTTGTGTATTTGTATGTGTGTGTGTGTGTGTGTGTGTATATGTGTGTATATATATATTTATATATACTTTATATAGTTTTGATACCATCGACCATGGTATCTTATTGCACCGATTGGGGGGGTTGGGGCTGAGAGGCACCGTCCTACGGTGGTTCTCGTCTTACCTCTCTGGTCGGTCGCAATGGGTGTTGGCAGGAGGGCAGAGGTCGTCCCCGAGGCCACTCACATGTGGGGTCCCTCAGGGGTCGGTCCTCTCGCCACTCCTGTTTAACACCTACATGAAGCCGCTGGGCGAGATCATCCGTGGTTTTGGGGTGGAATACCATCTGTACGCTGATGACACTCAGTTGTACATATCCACCCCAAACCACCCCAACGATGCCGTCGAGGTGCTGTCCCGGTGTCTGGAGGCCGTACGGATCTGGATGGGTAGTAACAAACTCAGACTCAACCCGTCCAAGACCGAGTGGCTGTGGTTTCCGGCACCCCGGTTCAGCCAGATAAGTCCAACACTGACCATTGGGGGCGAACAACTGGCCCCCGTGGAGAGGGCGCGCAACTTGGGCGTCCTCCTGGATTCGCGGCTGTCCATGGAGGACCATGTGACGGCCGTGGCCAGGGGGGCGTTCTATCAGGTACGCATGATACGCCAGTTGCGCCCCTTACTGGACCGGGGAGCCCTTCGCACAGTCACTCAAGCGCTTGTGACATCCCAGCTGGATTACTGTAATGCTCTCTACATGGGGCTCCCCTTGAGGTGCACTCGAAAGCTACAGTTAGTACAGAATGCGGCCGCGCGGGTGATTATGGGTGCCTCAAGGCAAACCCACGTAACACCTCTCCTGCGCGAGCTGCACTGGCTGCCTGTGGCCTTTCGAGTGCGCTTCAAGGTGCTGACGACCATCTTTAAATCGCTCCATGGCTCGGGGCCTAGCTATATACGAGACCGTCTCCTGCCCCATACATCCCTTCGTCCGATCCGCTCCCACAGAGAGGGTCTTCTCCGGGTGCCGTCAGCGGGGCAATGCCGGCTGGCGACACCCAGGGGAAGGGCCTTCTCTGTGGCGGGCCCGGCCCTCTGGAACGACCTACCCCCCAACCTTCGCACTATCTCGGACCTCCGCCTCTTCCGCCAACGTCTTAAGACGTATCTATTCCAACAAGCCGGCCTAGGATAGCCCCTACTTCTGACTTTTAAAATTAAAATTAATTTGGTATGGTTTTAAAATGGGTTTTTAGCACGGGTCCAATAATTTAATATATTTTAATCGATTTTGTATTTTGTATTTTGTGGTTTTAATAATGCCTGTGCGCCGCCCTGGGTCCTAACAAGGAGAAGGGCGGGGTATAAATTTAATAAAATAAATAAATAAATAAATAAATTTTATATAAAGTATATATTTTATATCTAGTTTATATAATTATACTATATATATACTTTATGTATAGTTTATATAATTTATTGATCAGCTCATAAAACTAACATATATATGTATGTATGTATGTATGTATGTATGTATGTATGTATATGTTTTCGTAGATTTTCACGGGTGTAGGTATGCTGGCATAGTTGGCTTCGGGGATTTTCCCGTGTATAAGGCATAGAAAAGTTGCCTCCGCAGTCACACTCACAGACACAAGCCTGCCTGATGATGACAAGTGAGATCTTGTCGAAACGTTGCAACAACTTTTCTATGCCTTATACACGGGAAAATCCCCGAAGCCAGCTATGCCAGCATATATGTATATGTATATATGTGTGTGTGTGTGTGTGTGTGTGTGTGTGTGTGTGTTTTATGAGCTGATCAATAAATAAATCAGATAGACTAGTATAGATCTATTTCGAGCTTTTTAGCTCTCATCAGCTAACCATACCTTTACTGGGATTCAAACCGGGTCTGTATTGCATATCAGGCAAGAGCCTTTAACCATTCAGCCAGCCACGCACTCCCAATTGCATCAGCTGAAACAGGAGGATTAATATCCATAATTGTTCCACAACATCCTGTTAGGGCCCCAATTAAGGGAGGAAGCACACTGCTTTCCTCTTCTGCCTTTCAGCTCATCAGCAGAGACCATCTAGACAGAAAGCCATGAGTTCCGTTGTGTGATTTTTTAAATATGTGTGTTAGTTTTATGAGCTGATCAATAAATAAATCAGGGAGACTAGTATAGATCTATTTAAAGGTGGGCAACTGGGGGCAGGACTATATAGATCTAGTATAGATTTATTTATTGATCAGCTCATAAAACTAACACACATTAAAAAAATCACACAACGGAACTCATGGCTTTCTGTCTAGATGGTCTCTGGTGATGAGCCGAAAGGCAGAAGAGGAAAGCAGAGGAAAGCAGTGTGCTTCCTCCTTTAATTGGGGCCCTAACAGGGTGTTGTGGAACAATTATATATATATATATATATTCCACAACACCCTGTTAGGGCCCCAATTAAGTGACGAAGCACACTGCATATATACATACATACACACACACTTGTGTCACAACACCCTATTAAGCCCCAATTAAGGGAGGAAACATACTGCTTTCCTTTTCTGCCTTTTGGCTCATCACCAGAGACCATCTAGACAGAAAGCTATGAGTTCCGTTGCGTACTTTTTTTATATGTGTGTTAGGTTGTTGATCTGATCAATAAATAAATCAGGGAGACTAGGATAGATCTATTTCGAGCTTTTTAGCTCTCATCAGCTAGCCATACCCTTACTGGGATTTGAACCAGGGCTGTATTACATGTTAGGCAGAAGCCTTAGCCACTAAGCCACCAGGTTCTCTTCCTGATCAGCTGAGACAGGAGGATAAGTATATACTTGTGTCACAACACCCTGTTAAGCCCCAATTAAGGGAGGAAGCATATAGATATATCCTAGTCTCCCTGATTTGTTTATTGATCAGCTCAAAAACCTAACATATATTTATATATATTTGTGTTACGTTTGTGCTGATAAATAAATAAACAAAGCAGCTTACTTCCTCCCTTAATTGGGGCTTACCAGGGTGTTGTCACACACACACGCACGCACATGAAAGAGAGAAAAAGAGATGAGAGAGAGATGAGAGAAAGAAAGATGATAGAGAGAAAACGAATGAGAGAGAGAGATGAGAGAGATCCTAGAGAGATGCAGGGAGAAAGAGATACTGAGAGAGAGATGAGGGAAAGAAAGAGATGAGAGAAAGAGAGATACAGAGAATGATTAGAGAGAAAAGAGATGAGAGAAAAGAAAGAGATGAGAGAAAAGAAAGAGATGAGAGTGAGCGATACAGAGATGGAGATGAAAAAGATACTGAGAGAGATGAGAGACAAAGGGAGGAAGAGGGTGGGAGGGAAGAGACATGAGAGATCCTGGTGTTTTGTTTTCTGTGGGAAATGGGTCCAAATGGCTCTTTGAGTGTTTAAGGTTGGAGAAACTGGCGGCCAAGCTAAGTGTTTGAAGGACCTCATCCTGTCACTGGGAGTCCAGGCACTTCAGTGAGTGGCCCGCTGGATTCATATTAGTGGTCCATAGGATTTAAAATTATGAATTTAGTACTCCCTAAGGTCCGAAGGTTTGGTGAGCCTTATACATGGTAAATGTATCCTACTTTTTAGAATGTGGTAAACTTTATACTTAGAAGAATTTGAAATAAAAATTCAGAAATTAAAAAAAAATCCCATTCTTTTAAGTGAAAAAGCACCCAATCCACAAAATAGCCCAAATAAGAAATAATATACCCAAGAACAGAGGTAAATGATGCAAAACATTGTGGGAAAGATATTGTAACTATGATCTTTTGTGCTGTAACACTTTGTGGAAAGCCCTTGTGTGTATATCATACATAAATATCCAGATTCCCAACATATCACATTTCTGATAAAAGAAATTTGGCTTTCTTCCAATCTCTGAAAAGTTTTCCTATCTGATTGTCTGGAGAAAATATTTGCCCCAAGTGATCTAATTATCTCAACTCCAAACAATGTGAAAATTGTTGCAATTCTTGGAACAAACATAACAAGACTTAAGTCATCTGTAGTTGGCCTAGTGTTCCCACAACTCCTTTTTATGCTGTTAAATCAGTGCTTTGTTTTTAAACTTATGCTAGGGAATAGGACTAATAAATCATATTGTGACACTTTATGCGTATAGGCATGCCCTTGTAAAACTAGTTAGCTGCAAGTTTTTGAAATGGAAAACTTAACTCTGTGGATATGCATATTGCTTGAGGGGTCATGAAAGTGAGGGAAACAAGCCCTATGTATTGAAAACCTGGTGTGATTCGGCTGGTTGTCATCTTCATGCATTTTATTCCTCTCAGAAGTTTTGTTTTCAGTCAAATCTATCCTGAACATCTTATATCAGAATTGTGAAGCTCTCACAATTTTTCTTTTATATTTAATTTGTCAGTTCATTCATCTTACCAGCCATCCAATAGGGAGATTTTTCTGGATGATGTGCAAAACACGCAAAATAATATGATAGATTAAGATGCCACAGACAGAAAATGTAAAATCAGAACAAATTGCAAAGACTGCAACAATAATCATATATAGGCATGTTAAAAAACAATCTTTATAACATGAAACGATGGCACTAAAACTGCAGTACAGTATAAAATTTAAAAGCTCGAGAAAAGAACATTGACATTTAAGATAGACACTGCCGACTACCTTTCTAGAAAGATTTCACAGTTGAGATGCTTTGAAGAAAAACCTGTTTTCGTGGCATTTCAGTTGTTGGCCGTACTTAGAAAAAGGGGTGCAGAAAAGATTGGGTGGGTCAACTATCAGACTACTTGTAAGCATAATTCAAAGAGATTTCTATAATCAAATCCTGGAGATCTGATTTTCTGTAAAAGTAAACGAACCTCAGATCTGATTCTTGAGAAACATGTCTCTCTTTCTCATGTATGCTCAAGGACATTGGGTTAGATCTGTTGTGCCCGCCAGTGGCCAATGGAGCTAGCAGCAGATTCATACAGTGAGGAGGTTGGGGAGGAACATGGGCCAGTCCTGGAGTCTGGGGAAGGCTCTGATGAGGGCTCTGTGTTGGGAGCAGAGAGGGGGCCAGAGCCATATGCCAGTTATCAGCTGCCTTCAGAGTCAGACCTCTTTTCACCCCTTTTTCTAAGGAGAGACAGACAAATAGCTGGAGCCTGTTCCCAATTTGCGCATGCGCATAGTTCCCATATGAAGGGAACAGCTAATGAAGGGAATAAGGCCACCGGTGGATGATGAATGGCCACTCCCAGAGGAAATAAAAGAATGAAAGGGGAGTAGCGTTTGCAGGAGACAATTAGTATGCTTAATTGGTTTGTGACTCTCCGAGACTCTTTGCCAAGTTTTGCAGATATTGGCCTGGCAGCTCTTCAAGCCAGATAAGGTCTGTGACTGTAAATCCTCCCTTGAAAGACTTTGCTGGATGTGAAAGAGCAGAATTCACAGTAAATTAATAAAAAGTTTTTTTTTTGTCAGGACAAGGAGTTTGCTTGGGCAGCTTAGGTCAGAACAAGACCAGTGATGATGAACCTTTTAGACACTGTCCAAACCGGGCATGTGCGAATGTGCGCATACATGAACATCCATGTGTGCGCATGCACAGACATATGCACATGCGCAGCAGAGACCCAAAGACCAGCTGGCCAGTGGAGATTGGGCATCCCAACAACAGCAGCGCAGCAAGAGATAAGATCTTTTTCTTTCATGAGCTTCTGTTTCATCGCTTGCAGAAAAACAAGCTCACAAAAGAAACGCCATGGGGATCTGATCTGGGGCGATGGTGCACATGCCAGCAGAGAGGGCTCTGTGTGCTACCTTGCTGGCTGGAGAATTCTGGGAGCTGAAGTCCTTCAGACTTAAAGTTGCAAACTTTGCCCTCTCCTGGTCTAGACTGTGATGAAGGGCTTGTTGGAGGCTGTTCTAGCTATTGCTAGTTCTTGCTTAGTTTAATTCAAACTTTTGCAAGCATGCTAGAGTGCATACTTTTATAAATGAAATTTATTTTAATCTGTGTTGTGTTATTGGTTCATTTTTATTTGGATTAACTACTTTAATGATACTTTCTTTTCTTTTATCTCTATTGGTTTCTTGCCCTGAGCATTCTTTTAAGTAGAAAGTTGGTGTATAATTTAAATAAACAATCTGTGGCCTGATATCAAAGCAGCATTTATGCATGGAAAAGAGAAAAAGAGACTGTGTTACTTGTGTGTCTTAAGCTTTACAAGCACTTTTCAGAAGAAAGCAGAAATATTTTTATTGATTTGTTCAATTTTGTTTACTTGCTACAGTCGACTCCCCTAAGTAAGAGACATTTGTATATCCACATTTGCCATATATTTAAAATCCTGGGTCCTTTCTGGAGAAGGGCGGGGTATAAATGCAAATAAAATAAAAATAAAATAAAATAAAATATGTAAAGCTAGAATTTAAAGCTAAAGCAGTGTCCAATAATAGTTTCTTTAAAATTTCTAGACTTGAACATGTATATTAAATCAGTGTCTCATTTTTTGCAATTGATAATTACTGTTTGTAGGTGCCTGTTTGCTAGAAGTACTGCACAAAAACTCAGAGACAATATAATTATTACATGTTAAAATTGATCAACAAACAATTTTAAAATATTCAAAGTACAAGTACATTGAAAGTGCCAGGCATAATTTGAGACACCAATTTAAGAGTGACTGCCAGAAGGAACGTGTAGGGCAGGGGTCTGCAAAGTCGGCTCTTTTAAGACTGGTGGACTTCAACTCCCAGAGTTCCCCAGCCAGCTATGCTGGCTGGGGAACTCTGGGAGTTGAAATCCACCAGTCTTAAAAGAGCCGACTTTGCAGACCCCTGGTGTAGGGCATCCAAATTTTGGTTAGGAAATAATTGTTAGTTACAGTGCTGAACTACATTTTGGCAGGGTTTTTTTGCTGATAGTGAAAGCTGTAAGACTGGTTTGGTCAGAAGCTGCTAACAGCACAGACCCGATAATAATTGTGACCAGCTCAAGTCTGTTGTGACCCCAGCAAAAGTTTGAGCAATTTGAGCACGTAGCAGAATGTGCTTTTTGCTTGTTTGTTTCCTACTTTTAAGCGATTGCTGGGTGAGAATTGGAATGTTGACGAATTGGGCTGGATTGTTTTTAAATGTCTTCATCAAGGTTGAATATAAATTTAAAGGCTAACCTACTATTGCAGTTAACAACAGTTTTTGAACAGTTTTGATTTCCATTTCCAAATCTGCATTTCTGCTTTCACAAGATGTAGTATTGAGTAGTGTTAAACAGCATTTGGAATTGTAATGGGGATAGTCATGTTGTTTCATGTGCTAGAAGCACATGGGGCCACATCTATGGAATATGTTAAGACGGTATGTAAGATCTTGTTCCCATTTCATCATTCCTTCCTCCAGCGCATACTTTTAAAAGTAGATATTCCTAGACAAAGTTCTTCTGCACTGAAACTGAATAGAGTACAGTAGTTCCATTCTTAATTATCTACCTCTGAAGAACTTTGTAGCAATCCATGTGTTCTGGCAATTTCAGTATATTGTTGACATTTTCTTTGCCGTGGTGGCGCAGTGATTCGAATGCAATACTGCAGGCTGCTTCTGCTGACTGCTGGCTGTTTGGCAGTTGAGTCTCATTGGCCCAAGGTTGATTTGGCCTTCCATCCTTCCAAGGTCGGTAAAATGAGGACCCAGATTGTTGGGGGTAATATACTGACACTCTAAACAGCTTAGAGAGTAATGTGAAGCATTGTGGAGTGGTATATAATTCTTAAGTGCTATATTTGCTCCATATATTTCCTCCACCCTTCTGGTAAGTTTCAGCAGTGGTAGAACTTGACTGACTTTGTCTGCACTCAGAAGCTAAGCATTTATTTATTTATTTTTTATTTATTTGTCAGATTTATATACCGCCCTATTCTCCGTGGTGCACAGGGCGGTGCACAGAAAAGATAAAACCACAACAAATATATACAATATAAAATAGAATTAAATAATTAAATCTGTGCTAAAATAGTTAAAACGATTAAAATATTAAATTTAAAATAAAACCAATTAATCTATGCCAGGCCAGCTAGGTGGAAAAAATGCATTTTAAGCGTCCGACGGAATAGGCGTAGGTCAGCAATGGTGTGAAGATCGGGGGGGGGGGAGGTCGTTCCAAAGGGCCGGACCCGCCACAGAAAAGGCCCTACCCCTGGGAGTTGCCAGCCGGTATTGACCGGTAGACGGCACCCTGAGGAGGCCCTCTCTATGGGAGTGGACAGGTCGGAGGGAGGTGTGTGGTAGGAGGCGGTCTCGTAAATAACCAGGACCCCTGCCACGGAGCGCTTTTAAGATGGTTACTAACACCTTGAAGCGCACCCGGAAGACTACAGGCAGCCAGTGCAGCTCGCGCAGGAGAAGTGTTACATGGGAGTACCGTGAGGCTCCCAGAATTCCCCGCGCGGCTGCATTCTGAACCAGCTGGAGTCTCCGGGTGCACCTCAAGCATGATCAGACTTGGCTTACCAGTTGGGTGGATGACACCAGGGCTGTCCAGGACTGTAGTTGAAAAGTACTCCAGAAGGAGGCAGAGACATACCAGGAGTGAAATTCAGTAGGTGCTGACAGGTTCTGGGGAACCGGTAGCAGAAATTTTGAGTAGTTTGGAGAACCGGCAAATTTCGCCTCTGGCTGCCCCCAAAGTTGGGTGGGAATGGAGATTTTGCAATATCCTTCTCCCAGGAGTGGGGAGGGAATAAAATTTTGCAGTATCTTTCTCCCTGCCAGGCCCACCAAGCCACACCCACAGAACCAGTAGTAAAAAAAATTGGAATTTCACCACCAAGGCAAATAATTGTCAGGAAAACTGCACGAGGTATCCATGAAGTCACCAGGAGTGAAGCTTGACTTAAAGATTCCATGTTTCCCCTAAAATGAGACCCACCCAAAAAGAAGCCCTATCATGTTTTTGAACATGCACTCAAATTAAGCCCTACCCCCAAAATTAGCCCTAATTAAGACCCTGTCACCCCGGGGTTCAGGGGTGTTGGGGTGAGGTAAAAATTAAGCTAGGTTGAGGATATGGGGGTGGAGTGACCCTACTTACCAGGCCTCGCACAGCTCAGTACCTGCCTCACTTTCATCTGCAGCCCACTTCTGCGGCCCCTTGCTGTTGCTCGCACATATCGCCTTGGCCTCCATTTCACCTTCAGAGTCCTTCTGGAAAGCTCTCTGCAGCTGGGAAATGGGCTCTGTATTGATGCACATGGCACCCTCTGGCTTCTGTTTTGCCTTCAGAGGCCTTCCAGAAAGTCCTCTGCAGTCTATAACAGATCTCCGAATCAATCCCGAGCTCTGTTGTCAGTTGCAGAGGGCTTTCCAGAAGGCCTCTGAAGGTGAAATGGAGGCCCAAGGCAACACATCTGAGTGGCAGCAAGCGCCCCCAGAAGTGGGCTCTTGCTGGGCAGGGTTGTTGGTGCCCACCTCGAGGTGAGTCAATAATTAGACACCCCCCCCCCCAAATAAATCCTAGCTGTTTTTTCAAAGGTCAAAAGAAAACAAGTCTTATTTTCAGGGAAACCCAAGTATCTTTACGTTTTTTCAAAACCTTCTTTTAGTGTGCTATAGTTTGTTCTTCAAACTATAACCCTGTGAAGAAGTTTGTAAGATGTATAACTGAGGTTCATTTGATCCAACACAAGAAATACAACAATTTAGGGTCTTTATGTTCTGTATATTCATTGTAGAATAGGCTGTCATAAACATAGCACCACATATTTGACACCAAATGCAAATAAGAATGTGAGTTGATATAAAGGTCTCTAGATTTTGGTCAAGAAAGAGCATCTGGTGCCCCAGGAAATGTATGGGGATAGGGAGAGATAAACTTCATCTCACTTAACTTCTTTTTGGAAATTAGGGTATTGGAATGGAGAAAGTGGAATATAACTGGAATGGACAATCTTGGCTAAGGCCTGCCTTAAAGAGCCCTTTGTGAACAGGAAATTTTAATCTCTGGTGAAAGCACATTATTTTTCAGAGTATAAGATGCACTTTTTTCTTCCAAAAAAGAGGCTGAAAATCTGGGTGCGTGTTATACACTGAATACAGCATTTTTGGCCTCCCGAAACTCCACCCCATGTATCCCATTTTTCGCAAAAGGGTTTTGGGGAGGACAAAAATGAACAAAAAACGGAGTTTGGAACCTCAAACTTGATTCAAAGGCTTTGGCTCCTGAGATTGCTGCGTTACCAACCAAAACGCTGGTACCACGATCTCTGCAACGCCCGCTTTCCCTGCCCCTTCTTGGGTGGTTCCAGGCGGCAGAGATCGCGGTAATAGCAATCTCTATAACAATAGAGATTGTTCCTCTTCCCGTCCCTTCCTCCCCCCGCCTTCCCCACCAATCTCTCTGGATCTGCTTATTGCTATTGCGCCCCTCTATTGTATCTCTTTGCTGCATGACAGATCCGGGCGGCTTGGGGGAGGGGGTGGAGGAAGGGAAGAGAAACAATATCCATGAAGGCTTTTCTCAGGACCCTAGATCTCCACTGTCTCTCGGAAAAAATGCTATTCGCATTGTCGGGATTTTGGCTAATGGAACAAGCATGGGATGGAAAGGAAACTTCGGAATACAGAAGCGCCATATTCCTGGAGCCTGGCAGCTGCTGCATTCCGAGGTTTCCTTTCCATTCAGCGCTTCGTTCACTAGCTAAAATCCCAACAATGCCAATAGCTTTTTCCGGAGAGAAAGTGGAGTTCTAGGGTCATGAGAAAAGTCTTCTTGCAGAGGTGATTGGTTCTCTTCCCTTGCTCCCCCCCTCCCAATCTCTCCAGATCTGTCATGCAGTGCTTATTGCTACTGCTGCTATTGAGCCCAGCTACCGTATCTCTTTGCTGCATGACAGATCCGGGCGGATTTTGTGTGTGTGTGTGTGTGTGTGTGTGTGTCTGTCAAAGTAGCCTCGTTTCCTTTATGCTTCCCTTTTGCTACTCAGGCGCCACCATGAGGAACCATTAATCCAAATGGAAAGGATCCCCCCCCCCCATATCCAATGGGCCGTTCCCAGCCAAGCCAAGCAGCAGCCATTCAGCAACCCCCGCATGTCTTTCTCTCCTCACTGAAGAGAAAAGTGGATTTGAGATCGATAAAAAGCCTTAATCTTTAAGAAGATCAAGCTCCCACACGTCGCATTTTTGTCCTCCCTGGCCCCCAGGAACACTTTGCAGGCCTCCCAAACTCTCTGCATGCCCCATTTTTCACAAAAAATGAGGTGTGCAGATGGTTTGGGATGCCTGCAGAGTGCTCCTGGGAGCTGGGGAGGGCAAATCTTTTTTTAAAAAAATTTGCCTCTTCAAAACCTGGGTGCGTCTTATACTCCGGTGCATCTTATACTCTGAAAAATACGGTAGTTCTGTAGAGGAGGGTCAGCATATGACCTCTACATTGTAGATGAAGTAGGTGAATGAAAAAGTAGCTTGCTAAGAATGTCCAGCAATTTTAAAGTTTGGGAAGGAGTCTACTTCTTGCAGAAAGCTTAGTCACTTACACCATATTATAGCCCATTACATTTGTCTTGTCAGTTTCCTTCCCAGCTCATTATAAAACAGTTCATCTCTTTTCTCCTTTTTGTTCTTCTGCATGCCAGGAGGAAGACAAATTGTCCGCTACTTGTGCATCTTCAGCAGTTAGATCTATGTGAAATTCACTCTTGCAAAAGGCTTAATTGTGCTCAACCTTCTTGATGCAATTTAATCTGAGTGCTAGGCTGCCACACCCACATCTTGTTCTCCCACTTTTTCCTTTCTGAATATTATGTGCCCTTGCACAATATAACATACTATGTTTTGGAATAATGGATTTGCTCTATCAACTATTTATGAAGCTAGACTCCAATGTTGAATTTTCATTTGGAAACATAGAAAACTGACAGCAGAAAAAAACCTAGTGGTCCATTAAGTCTGCTCTTTGAGTTTGTTTTTTGTTTACTTATTTATTATTTTTTAAATTATTTTTATATTTTCATTTTCATTTTTGTGAGGTGATGCACATGTATCCCAAGCATATTTAAACTCAGTCTTCAATCTCAATTTGAGAAAAGAAAAACAATTTAGTTTGGCTAGAAATGTAAATAGAATTAAATGACTTGTATTTGTTTATCTAAAAAGGAACTTGAGAAAATTAGAGTATGTGTATGGGATGCATCTAAGACATTAAAAAGTAGGCTTTGCTTTAATTGCAGTTCTGTGGGAACCAGTGTTTGTGGTAAAGTGATCATATGAGAGGATCCCAAACACAGAATTGCATCTATATAATATGTGGCATTTAAAATTCATGCCTTTTCCAGTTCATGTTTTATTACTATTTCATATTTTTAAAAGCAAATGTTACTTGCAGTTATGATATTTAAAAGATGTGTATAATTCAGAAACAAACAAGGATAATAATTACCAATAGCAAACAACTCAAAGAAAGTACAGATAAGTGAATGGGTGGGTGGATTGATGGATACAGTTTATGTCTATTTATGTTCTTCTTGAATGCTTTATGGTAGAAGAGAACAAATGGGTGCTTGGGCATTTGGCGCAGTAGAATTCATGTGCACGACATAGTCCTTGACTTATGACCACAATCGAGCCCTAAATTTCCATTACTAAGCAAGACAGTTATTAAGTGAGTTTCAGCAATAGCAATAGCACTTATTTACTGCTTTTCAGTGCATTACAGCCCTCTCTAAGCAGTTTACAGAATCAGCATATTGCCTCCGACAATCTGGGTCCTCATTTTACCGACCTTGGAAGGATGGAAGGCTGAGTCAACCTTGAGCCTGGTGAGATTCGATCTGCTAAACTGCTGACAGTTGGCAATCAGCAGAAGTAGTCTGCAGTACTGCACTCTAACCACATTTGGCAGATACACATTGTATTTCATACTAGCTGTACCTGGCCACGCATTGCTGTGGCCCAGTCTGCTTAAATGGCCAACCAATCTGTGTGTAGATGTACACCTGCACACACAAACACATACACACAACCACTGTATAACCCCCAACCTACTTACCTACTCTATTTCTCCCTCTCTCTTTATTCCTCTACCTACCTACCTACCTACCTACCTACCTACCTACCTACCTACCTACTGTATTTCCCCCCTCTCTATCCCTCTACCTAGCTACCTACCTAGTGTATTCCCCCCCTCTCTCTATCCACCTACCTACCTACCTACCTACCTACCTACCTACCAACCATGCACCCTCCTGGGACCACAAAAGGGGCCGCCTGGGAGCGTGCCACCCTGTGCGCTTTGTTTTGGGCCTAGTAGGCCTCCATGCAGTGTGGGAATGTTGGAGGCTTATTCGGTTGCTGAGGAAATGACCGTTGGACATGTGAGGGGCGTGTGCACGACGCATCATAAGAAGCAGCCGGATGGGAGGACCTACAGGGAGGTGAAAACCTGAGAAGTGCGTACATTTTACGTTTGTGCTGCTTGCACATGACACACATGTGCCAGCCACACAAAATGTACGTATGATTGCATTGGAAGTCTTTGGGAACATTGTGTGAAAATTTGGTGCCGATCGGTGCAGTACTTTCTGAGATTAGCGGCTTTGCACAAACTATTTTACATTTTTATTTATATAGATTTGGGAGACTTAAGATATGCAAAGTGGAGGGGGCTGTATCATATGTGGGGGAATAGCAGAGTTGGATGTGGGTTTCCTTTCTTAAAGGATGTATTATGCATATATTAGGGATTAAGTATACTTTAAAAATGGTTCCCATTTCAAAATAGCAAGATTCCTCCCCCCCCCCCCCAGCAATGTCAGTCAAAAAAGGATCTAGTAGCTTCCAGAAAGGATTTGGGGGCTGCACATGCAGTCCTGTTTCCATAGGTTGATCACTTAGACTTTGCAGGAAGGGAGTTTTGGATTTTTAAAAAAAACCTCAAGTGGAGTAGGGAGTGTGGTAACTATATAGAAAGATGGTGTCCACAAAAACCATCTTGGTGCCTCCTGAATTAAGCATCTTGACAGAGCAAAGCTGCCTCCTCACTAAAACAATATACCCTATTTTCCTGAAAATAAGGCCTACCCCCAAAATAAGCCCGAGCCTGATTTTTAGCATGCTCCTAATAAGCCCTACCTAAAATAAGCCCTAGTTAAGAGTGTCATCAGCAGAAGGCATGGTCAACACTGGAGGCAGTGAGGGTGTGGGGCTGATGGTGTCCGGAAGTAGCCTCAACTTCAGCAGCACAGGAGACTTGATTACCTGTCCAAGCAGCAGATGGACGGCAGAGGCGTGGGGGAATGCAGGCGATCCCGATAAGCTGCACAAGCTGAGGGAAAGACAAGAGACATGAAGACAAGCCTCATGTGGCCGCCTGCCACTCCATCCGTTGAACCGCAAGCAAGCAGAAGAAATGGGCCAACCCTATTTTTGGGGAAACACAACTAGGTAGCCATTGTTAATTAATGCCTCATGTAGTGCCCAAATGCAGTTATGATAGTGATGAAAACGTACATTTATGATGAATCCTCCCATTTATGACCTTTACAGATCTGTACACCAAAGGAAAGCTGAAGAAAGATCCTAAGCAC
The DNA here is from genome assembly GCA_039707465.1 of Rhabdophis nuchalis. Lineage (NCBI taxonomy): Eukaryota > Metazoa > Chordata > Lepidosauria > Squamata > Natricidae > Rhabdophis > Rhabdophis nuchalis. The sequence goes on along the minus strand of CM077643.1, from coordinate 56,732,297 downwards.
AGTTGTGGTTTCTTTTAGCAGCCACTTTGCTTAATGATGAAGTTGCTGGCCTCAATTGTGGTTGCTACATGAGAACTGCAATTGTTATTTTTATAGTGATGTTTAGTCAAAATGCTTGGCTAAATATTTCTTTCCAGGTTTGATCCATTGCATCTAGTTCGGCCCTGGGGAGCATAACATTTATGCCTATAGTTGCCTATACATCAATAAATGCAAACTGGCATTTTGCTTGAGCACATGATAAGAACTATATTTATGTTGGGCTCCCAAATTGCTTACTGTCTATTCACTGGTTACTCTGAGGTCTTTTTAGCTTTATATTCTTTCATACTACAGCCATGAAACACATCATTTGCAGACCATGGGCTATTTCTTCAAGCAATTCTTACTTTTTTCTTCCAATACACTATATTTGTCTTGGTAAACATACAGTAGATTTAAAACCACCATCACAAAATGAGAATAAATAAATGTTCTTACTTAATCCAAAAGTTCAGATAATATATATTGAACAAAAAGGTAATTGAAACTGATCAGAAATATGTTCATCTTTTAAAAATTGGATAAATGTCTGTAAAGCATGTTAGCCTTCTCATGTCAAGAATCTTATATTAAGAACTAGGTATGGATAGACTAATTTCAATCCTAGTTAAATCTTCATGCTATTATTTTTGTCATCCAGAGGTTAATGGTCAAATGCTATGGATATTTACCATACCATACTCCAGTATGGTATGTTTAAGTAGCTTAAGTTTACACCCATTTTTATTTACTGCATAAAGAGATCTTTAAAGTATGAGTCCATCAGTAAAATAATTTAAAGTAATGCTCCTTTAACTCATTTTGAATAGAAAAAGATCATTTTAGGAAAGCAAAACAAGTTACTGACTTTGTTAGTTCCTTATCACTCAGAATATCCTTTCAGTGTTCAAATGATAGCACCCTAATAGGTATCATTCCATTTATTCTCCTTGGCAAAATTTATGGTACCCTATCCTGTTTTACTTTCCATTTGGGTAAATAATGAGTTTTGTGATAAACATTTTTCTTTCATTTTTTGATGTTTGTTTTAACAATTGTAATAGTAGCTTGGCCTGACAGTTTCTTAAAATGCCAGGGAAAAGTAGGCTTCAAGTCTAATTTAAATCCTTCATAGTCCATATTTTGCTGAAGTACCTAAATGCAGTACAGGTGGTCCTTGACTTACAACTGTTCATTTAGTGACCATTCAAAGTTACAACAGCATGGAAAAAAGGGACTTAGGACCGTTTTTCACACTTACAACCATTGCACCCCCCTATGGTCACATGATCAAAATTCAGACACTTGGCAATTGATTCATATTTATGACGGTTGCAGTGTCCCTCAGTCATGTGATTCACTTTTGTAAGCTTCCGGCAGGCAAAGTCAGTGGGGAAGCCGGATTCGTTTTACTGCCAGATGACGAGCTTAACAACTGCAGCGATTTACTTAACAACTGAGGCAAGAAAGGTCATAAAAGGGGACAAAATTCACTTAACAAATGTCTCACTTACCATCAGAAATTTTGGGCTCAATTAGGGTCGTAACACACACCTGTAGTGTGTTTCCCAATCTGGCTCCCAGCCTGGTAGTCAGTGATAAAACTATGAAACGTGGCAAACATGAACTGAAATAAACTTGTATAAATAAATAAACAAATTTGCCTGAAACGGTATAGGCTTCCTGCCTAGGCAGAGGGTTGGACTAGAAGACCTCCAAGGTCCCTTCCAACTCTGCTATTGTATTGTATTGTATAAACTGACTTGAAAGTTAAAACATCACATTACATAGTCCTGAGCAGCTTGCACTTTTTCTGGCCAGCCGTTTAATCTACATCTCCTTGTATCAGAAACTGCTTACCCAGGGCTTCAGAAATGGGGTGGTGGTTTTTGCAATTGACAGGTTCCAACCCAGCACTAACGATTCTGTCCATCATGATAATTTGCAAGTTGCGAGGCCCGGATTACCCTTTTGACGGTCTCGGTTTTGGCCTCCATCCTTAACTGTGGCTTTTTGAATCCAAAGTCTCCTTACTAGCCATGAGATGGCAGCCTTGCTCTACTGAAACAGTTCTGAATCGAGCCTCCTCCCTCTTGTTGCAAGGCAATAGCACTACTCTTGTTTTTTTTTTTTTTTCCCCACAGCAAAGATTAAAGCTTCTCCTGCTATTTGTTTTAGGCTGTCACCGTCTTCTGGAGCTTGAGGATATTTCAGATTTGTATGCAAGCCATCTACGTTGGGTCTCCTGCATGATAATGGATTTTGTAAGGGGGAGGAAAGGAGGAATGAGAAATCCTGCTTGCTTCTGTTTTAGCCTCTCATTGTTCCATCAGTGCTAGAACCCGCATCAGGCATACTAAATGCAGGAAGGCTGTGGAAACTGCTGCTGTGTCCTGAAGTCACCCTGTTCTCTCAGTGCATTTTGGCACGTAACAGACAAGGTGCTTGGTGCTTCCTTGCAGTACCTCATCAAATAATGGTGCCATGGTAGCTTAACTTCAGGATTACTTGCTCTCCCTTTGCATTTGGATGTTTATGGACACTCAGATCTTAACAGCACGCTGTGGGGAGTAATCCCTAGGTCTTCGGCAGGGTGAGAAGGAGGATTTAGTGACTGGATGAGGGTGGGTGGGTGGAGGAAACGAGAAGACACTTTGCACAGGCTTAACTTTTTAATCAATATGTTGGACTGTACATTCGTTTATAGTTCCCCGCAAGTATTGTACAGTCATTTAAAACCATAATGGTGGTTATTATTTAATATTATTAGCTATTCGTATTCAAATCTGGAACAGCAGAAAAGCTCCGATAAACACATAATGTCGCTGTGCTGTAAAAATGTACAATGGAGCTAAAATCTAACTACAGGGATTATTAAAAATCGAATTTTCTAAAATTGGGTAGCAAGAATTAGCTTGGTATCTAAAAATGTATTTATTTATTATTTAGCAGGTTTATATAGCTGCCTACGTGATTCTGGGCAGGTTACAACCATTGGAACAGTTAAAACAATTAAATATGAAAATTAAGATTGTGGGAGAATAATAACTATCTAGATAAAATCCAATCCTTTTACAGGCTGCTCATGAGATCACCAGGGTTATTGGAAGATATATATTGTAAGTGCTTTCAGGAAAACTACCATGGATGGGGCTAACCCCACCTTGAGGGAAATGAATTTTCAGAGGTGGAAGCGACAGTCGCAAAGGCATGACTTCGTGATCCTGAGAGATGGAACTCTTCAGTAGATGGAACTCTGCTGGACTTGATGTGGCAATAGATGTAATTGAGAAGAGGTGGTCCCTCAAATAATCTGATTCCAAGTCATAATAGAGTTTTAAAGATCAAAAATAGCACCTTGAATGGCACCCAGATCATCAAGGGAAGTCCCATGTAGAGCATATTACAGTAATCCATTATAGAAGTGACCAGGGCATGAGTCATTGAGTAAATGGTACCAAATGTTCAAGGAAGTCTAGAATGACACTCTGAGCCTGTAGTGCAGGAGTATCAAACTCAGGTAATCATGGCACTTTCTCCCCCTTTGCTAAACTGGGTGTGGGTGTGGCCAGCACATGACAGCCATGTTGTAGAGCAAAACAGGTGTCAGAGCTTTCCATGAGCCCTTGTCTTGCCTTCCCATCTTAGTGTAACTGCTTGGTAGCTACTGCTATGGAGATGCCATTATCTGGTGTTCTCTCAACTCTAGCATATGAGAGAGATTGAGCTCCCATACTATATTCACCTTACAACAAGAAAAAGGAAATTGATTTCTTTGGGGAGAGTGCATCATTGCTGTTGGGATCCTCTGACTAGGACTCAGCAGTGAATCATAGATCTACTGTCAAGTAGCTTGACTTCATGACTCCTGAAATTTGGTAAACAACTCCGACATAGCTCAGCTACAAATTCTGTATACAACACTTGAGATGAAAATTATTTTGATAGCCTGCCTTGGGTCTTAAATTAACAGCCCCACCCCAGCCCATCTTTCTAAATTATAGATACTTGATGAGTCATTTGGTAGTTATGTGTATTTGGGATATGTACAAAACAGAAAAATGTTCTGTTTCTTATCTGGAACAAACCATTCTACTCCAGAAATTTCCACCAAAACAATGATATCTGGTTGATTGCCTAGTACTTGGCCATCTATCTGGATCTGGAGGTCCCATAAGATCTTAGCCCTCTTGTTTTCCATGACCTTCTATGGTATCTCCATCTGGGCTTGGGAAGTTCTAGCCCACATACTGTGCAGATATTCTTGTACACGATGCCAGCTATTTAGTTGTGCCAGTCAGAATATGCTTTTTCTGCCTGCATCTTACACCCTGCCCCTATTGTTGGACTATCTCTGAGGCCTCTAGTCTATACCTTGGGTCCTGTCTAGTGTGCTATATCTCTGCTTCTATGGATTGGGCGCTTAGTGGCTGTTCTTGTGGTGTTATGACTAGTGCCTCAGTTATATCTTTAAGTCCAACTCTTTCCAGACATTGGTAAGAAAGAGTAACAATGTCTGTCACTTCAGCTGCTGATGTTATATCCAATGCAGGGTCTTGATTTGCCATGGGAATTCCTCTGCTCGATCTTCTTCCCATATCTGCTGCTGCCTCAAACATTCTCGCAACAATTCAGTGCCATGTTATTGAGGTACTCTTTGGGTTTCATGCAGAACAGTGCCTTTTACCCTCCCTGTCATCTTTCTGGCTGGTATTCAGCCCATAGATGTTGAACTTGGGGTGAAAACCTCTGTACATTGTGAGGAACTTCTTGGTCTTCAGCTTGACTTCTTCTATGTTCTCCTGTGGCCAGCTCACTATACTAGCAGGTATCTGATGACTGACAGGGTATATGTGTTGATGGCATGGGTTTTGTTCTTCCCATTGGGAAGATGGCTCTTCAACATCTGTCTTATCCTTTGGTGATCCTTTTGCTGTCTTCTTTGTCTCCTTACATTGTGGTTCTCGTGTGATTATAGGATACCACGGTAGTTGTCTACATATCTACTATGTGACCTGCTGGTAGCTCCTCTTCATCATTCTTAACTACTTTCTCTCTCTTGACTCCCATCCAACCATTTTTCTCCAACCCAAATAATGCCCCTATGTCCTCACTGTAGATCCATGTCAGGTAGATCAGCAAATTGATGGCTCATTTACCATTAGCATATAGCTTGGAGAAGAGATGGCTGTTGGTAGAAGAGGTAGTTGTTGGTAGTTTTACCCCGGAACTAGTATCTGTATGCAGTCCTTGTGATTATCTGAATAATTGGCCCAAGCCTATGCAGAACAGCAGTGGGGACAGTGCATCACCTAGTTATATGCTGCATTTGACGAACACTTGTATGAGCTGTCTCAAGTTGATTTTCAGTGTAGTCTTCCATAATTTAATTGAGTTCTTTAGGAAGCCTTTAGTGTCCTGTTGGCTTTGTATAGTGCCAGGCATTCATGGATTTATGTGTGTGTCATTGAGTCATAGGTTTTTTTCCAGTCAATCAGGCGGTGCTCAGATTGGTCTGTCTAGGACTTGTTACTTGGGTGACTGCTCTATCCATGAGCAAGTGGTGTTTTGAATCTATGGTCTTGTTCCTAATGTCATTTTGAGCTGTGCTGACGTACTGGCACATATGGCCTAATAGCTTGGGACTATGATGCCTGGTAGAACTTTCCATGTTGTAGGGAGGACGACTTTTCTGGTAGTGGGATAATGCTGTTTCCATTTGGGTAGACTTTAATGATTAGCACCGTTCTTCCTCATTTTAGCCAAGTTGGGTGGAGCTTGCTGTTAGCTCTTAGTCAAAAGGTGTAGTTCATATCTGGGCTTGATACTGTCCAACTCTTCATGTTCTTTAGTCGCTGTTGGATATTTATGCAGTGATTGTGAATGGTTCCTGTTTTGGGAGATTGCTGTGATCTGCTTTCAGGTCCTGCAGCCACTTTGCATTATGTGTCTTCTCTTTCTCCAATACGTTCCTTCAATACTATTGTCTTTCTGCTGTTCTTGATTGTGTAGCCAAGCACCTCTGTGATTACAGCAGCACATATCAATTCCTTGGTTTGAGTAATGGTAGAAGGGATTGTTGTGAGGCCTCTATTGGCATCTTCTGGCATGCTATTTGGGGGACTTCTCCACTGAGCCTTGACAACTAGTCTTGAAGTTTGTCCATGATCTAGTTTATCCATGATCTTATGTCTCATATCAGCAGCTATGCTCTATAATGGAGAAAATGGTAGTGCATTCCACTTTTAGGTGTTGGCTGCACATCCAGTTGTTCTTCCGGGTCTTCTTGAGTATGGGCTATAATGTGTAGTTGGTGTATCTTAGGTTGCAAGAGCAGCTTCCTCTTCACTTTGTTGAAACATTGGGTAATTAACTGTTTTTCAGTTAGTGTAGATGCAGGTTTTCTCTCCATCCATAGTTCCTTCATATATTTCATACGTTCATACAATTTGCCTTTCTATGGTATCTTGAAACCCAAGGTGATTGCTGGAAAGGCCCAGTAGGGAAGCATCATGCTGGAGGCAGTTGATGGGCCAATAGAAGATCCAACTTCCCTGAGCACCCTGCCCCTTCCTTCCCCATCTTTAATTATAATTTGTGTTCCTATTGTTATTGTTATTCGGAAAATCTATGTTTCATGGTTTCATTGCTTTTGATGCCTGTCGATCAATAAATCAATATTTGTAAAGGACAGAAGCCAAATTAATAGTAAATAATTATTTCCCATTATAATGTATCATATTGAATAATAACAAAAATAAATAATCTATAAAATATATTGGGAACAAATAAAGGCAAAGATAGGTCCACATTGCTTTTCTATTAAATGCCTATTTTTATGAGTTGGATAATGCTAAGAAAACTGGAAACAATTTGTTGGCAAAATTTTATTTCATGATGGTGTAGTTTAACTGATAGATTGCAAAACTCCAAATAAATAGCATAGCATTAAAAGAACGGTAGAAACAAGGGGGAATATTGAGAGATGTGACTGAATTAAAAAACCTTATAATATGTAGTTTGAAGTATTTGTTACATTTGATTTATAAATTATTGGTGCAGTAAAATTCGATATCTAAATAATATAAAGATTTCTTGATTGAGTGGATGCAGAATTAGCATGCAGTAATACAGATGCAACAATAGGATACTTAAATGGAAGCAGAATATTAAATTTATTCCATACTGTTTTTAGAAAACTGCTGGGGAATGACTGGCAGAGCCTGGAGGTAGAGTTAAAAGAGGGATTAACCTAGAATCCCTATGTAACCATAAGTGAGCTAAGTCCAACCTCCTTTAAATTATGTTGACCGATATCTAACTCCAAGTAGATACCAACTGCTAGTTGAAAATATTCCTGTGCACAGGCATGAGTAGCAATAAATCAGTTTAATTGAACTTTCATGCGTGAACCTGATCTTTTGCACCTGGCAAAGATATTGATATAAGATGTTTTATCATTGGCATATCACCCCAGTTTTAATTACTAAAAGAGATAATTCATTTATGAAAAATTGTTGGAAAAGTAATGAGCAGGGCAGATTTTTTCCCTCCATATTTATATAGCATTGCTATAAAGCTGAACAATTTGAAACAAATTTTAAAAGTTGAATTTTCATTTCAATCTATATTATTCTTATAATATTTTATTAGCCCATATATTTCTTCTAAGTATATTCAATTAACTTTGTACCTGCTAAACATTACCAGGATATTATACGCTTCTTAGTGGAAAAATAAATTCCTCTCTTGGGAATGATAGTTAACCAAGTTGTGGGAGTATGCTTTTATGTCCAATATAACTTTACATCATGAAAGCAAATGTGAGATAGAATTTAATTTAAACTAGAAACCATTCCTAGACTACAATTTAATACAGGGGTCTCCAACCTTGACAACTTTAAGACTTGTGGACTCCAACTCCCAAAATTCCTCAGCCAGCAAAGCTGGCTGAGGAATTGTAGGAGTTGAAGTCCACAAGTCTTAAAGTTGTCAAGGTTGGAGACCCCTGATTTAATATATGGATCTACGTATCATTTTCATGGAATATTTAAACAAGAATAATTTTTCAGTTTTCATTCAATCTAGCGTATGGTTTTATTTTGTGATTCATACGGTGTTGGGTATAGTTCTTGATATTCATCCTTGCCTAGAGATTTTTGTTTGTTTCCTAAAGTGATATGTTCCATGGTTCATAATTAATTGATCAATTATATACTGAAAGTTTACAACTTTCTAGAAAATTTTGTATCCTTTGTTCACTTAATTTGTATAACTCTACCCTCTTTACCTTTTTTGCTACATTGCTCAACCTTTGTAAAGCATTTAATTAAATTATAAATAAATACATATTGCGAGAGGCAAAAAATTCAAGAGGACATGTTCACTTTTTCCCATGATTCCCACTGCTCTTCAGCCAGCTCTTTCCTATTGGTAAGGATAAGTTTCAGAATAATAGATTTCTTTGTTTTTTCTTAACTTTCTGGAAAATAAAATTGTTATCAGGAACCAACAAAGAATTTTTACAATTTGACTGGGTTAATTTTCCAACAGATGCTTGGAAAGTTAAAGTCTTACATTACTAGTATGTCTTTCCTCCTTGAAAGTTCAATAACTAGGAGGTCATTATTAGCATCTTCTTCCTGATTTAAGGTCTGCTGTAGTCTCTAGCACACCATTCAAATGTTGTTCTTGTTTCTTCTATGTATTCTTAGTCAAATATTTTCAGCTTTATCTTTGTGCTTAGATGTTTGTATCTTTACGTGTGATTACACTTCCTTCACATATGCTTTCACATTGTCCAATTTTGTGGTGGTCTATTTTTTTTTGGAAGAAATTATACCATTCAGGTTTGACCTTCATCCTTCTAATTTTCACAACTGTGTATTAAATAACATTTGTCCTTCTGTTTGACTTGTATGCTCCCCATTCTGCCCAATGTGCATTTTTATAGAGACACTGGAATCCTTGAATCATATAACTTTAGGTTATTCTTTCTTATATCCACCTGCTTAACATTGAATGTCTCCATGTCGTCTGGTTCCCATTACTTGAGGTTGTAGATTTTCTGGCTTTCTTTTCCATATTCCATAGGATTCAGTCTAAAACAGAAAATTTTGGGCATTCTGCACACAAATAAGTACCCATTTAAAAACAAAATATATGTGAAATGACAAATGAGTCAGTGCATTGTGTATATTAAGATGGATTCTGATGTTACCGTGTTTGATTCTGAGATGCTATGAATGCTGATCTCAAATTTCGGCCCTTCCTATTATCAAAGACTACAAGCTTACCCACTGGTCAGGGAGGTACTGGTTCATGGAAAATGTGGTTGATACCACCTGGAAGAGCAGAGATTTGGGAAGGCAAAAGTTAAAGGCAGAATAGGGCAGAAAGATATTCTAAATCATTTAAAAGGAACAGAAGTTATAATGGGTACAGGTAGTCCTAGACTTACAACCACAGTGGAACCCCAAATTTCTGTTGTTAAGTGAGACATTTGTTAAATGGCTTTTGCCCCGTTTTACAACCTTTCTTGCCACAGTTGTTAAGTGAATCACTGCAGTTGATAAGTTAGCAATCCGTTTATTAAGTGAACCCGGTTTGCCTATTGACTTTGCTTGTCAGGACGTCACAAAAGATGACCTTGGGACCCAGCAACGGTGATACGTATGAACCAGTTGCCAAGCATCTGAATTTTGATCACATGATTAAGGGGATGCGGCAAACGTCATAACTCTGCAAAACAGCCATAAGTCGATTTTTTCAGTGCCGTTGTAACTTTGAACAATCACTAAATGAACTGTTGTAAGTCAAGGACTACCTGTAAAAGCTATGTTTATAGTTTGGTACAGAAGAAGGATGTTAACTGAAAAATTTCATAAGAGTCACAGTCTAGACAGCAACTCCTTCAACATTCCAACTCCCAATGCAAAGCAGGGAGGATTTATTGTCCCTTTCTGAAATTAGTCCTTAGGCAGCCAGCTCTTTGCAGTAGTTTTTTAAATTAGTGGGGACTTGTGTTTATGAAAAATTACTGATTATTCCTTAATTAATCTCAATTGCTGATGGTTACTTATGCTTTCAATTTTTCATAATTAACATAATGAGCTAAGAAGATTAGAGTGAAAAAAGATGGTATAATGCTAACAAATAAGCTTAGACAATCACTGAAAATGGATTCGAATGTTTGTAAATGTGAAAAAACTTTTATTATGTGACATGCATGCCTGGCATCTTGAATAATGAATTCAGTGCATATCCGTGCATGTATACTTGCAGCCCTTTTAAACCTCCCATACTGCGCGTAAGAAAGAAAATATCTGTACCTGCCAATTTGGCTTTAACTTCTATCGAGAGAATAATTGTTTACACAGTACTTCATCCTTCATATGTGTTTAAAGATGTTTAGGAATGTTGGCCCAGATTTTAAGCACATTCGCTCTGCTTCCTTGGGTAGTAATGTAGACCAGCACTTAGTCTCATTTTGATACTTTTCTGAATTTTGCAGTATTGCTCTTTGCTCAAAAGGTATATCAAAACATGCATGGATGGAAAGTGCAGAAAAAATGTGTATTGTGCTAAAATACATTAATAATTTTCTGCAACATTTAAATAAAAAACTTGATACAAGCAAAACAGATAAAAAGCAACTGCTGTCCATTTTTTAGTTCCAAGGAGACATTTGTTGCAAATAGAATGTTTAGAAGGATACAAATAGCAAGGTAGAGTGACTTGTTTCATCCAGAGAAAATCCTAATTTAAAAAATCTTGAGGTAGTAGTTGGTATTGATAAAAGCTTTGTAGTCTTAAAGAGTGAAACTGTTGAATTGTGAACAATTAATGCATTCGGTCTATGGAGATTCTCAGTTATCCAGGTCATGGTTGTCCCAAATGTGCTTTTTCAAAAGGCAACTGGAGTTTCTGGGTTCAGTCCTTTGGCCAAAACATTATATTCTGTCTGGGTAAGCTCTTTGTCAGACAGATTTCTCATAGAAACTCCGTTGGCCTTTTGAAAAAGCACCTTTGGGACAATTAGCACATTCCAATTGTTACAGTTATTTGGAACCCAGATTAGGTCTAGAAATCACAGATTTTAAGTTGATATGATGTGGCTTTCTGATGAATGTGTCTGCTTGTATCACCATGGTTTTCTGGTCAAGTGGCATTGCTCTGAAAAAGTGCTTTTTAAAGCATAGCAAAATATTTCTGAGTATAACTAATCCAATAATTATGGAATGCTCCCTGGATGTCAGTACAACTTAAATTTCAATCATAAATTAAGGGCGTCATCAGGTCAATATAAATAAATAATAATAATTGAAGCTTAGTGTGTTGATGGGTGTATAGTCCATTGCAGCACAGTCATGTGGATAAGAGCTGGACAATTGGTAGCCTTTAAGTTGCTGTTTACTCATCATGCAGCATGACCAACTAGAAATCGAGGCCCCGCCTCGAGTCCCTTTGGGGGGAGAGAGCGGGATATAAATAAAATTTATTATTATTATTATTATTATTATTATTATTATTATTATTATTATTATTATTATTTATAGAACAATATATTTTTTTATTGGCCAAGTGTGATTGGACACACAAGGAATTTGCCTTTGGTGTATATGCTCTCAGTATACATAAAAAGAAAAAAAATCATCAAGAATCATAAGATATGATTCCCCGATATTAGAAATACCACGGACCTCCGCTCCTTCCGCCAAAAAGTTAAGACCCATCTGTTCCATCAGGCTGGCTTGGCCTAATTTATGCTTCTCGACCCAGTCTGTAATTTAAATTGATTTATTTGGTTTTAATGGGATATAGTTTTTAATGTTTTATAAATTTTGTACAGGGTTATTTAATTCGATTTTAATTATGTATGTATTGTTATGTTTTTTTAGATGTTTTAATTTTTCCTGTACACCGCCCCAAGTCCCTTCGGGGAGAGGGGGCGGTCTAGAAATTTAATAAAATAAATAAATAAAATAAATAAGATATATTACTTATAGGTTACTAATAAGCAATCAAATCATACTAGGAAACAAAAACAATATAAATTGTAAAGATACAAGCTACATGGTTATAGACATAAGTGGGAGGAGATAGGTAATAGGAATGATGAGAAGAATAATAGTAATGCAGTCTTAGTCAATAGTTCGACAGTGTTGCGGGAATTAGTTGTTTAGCAGAGTGATAGCATTCGGGAAAAAATTGTCCTTATGTCTAGTTATTCTGGTGTGCAATGCCCTATAGCAGTGATGGCGAACCCTTTTTGGCTCGTGTGTTAAAAGTGGGGGGAGTGCAGGGGGGGGTTGTGTGCGGGCATGCCACACATGCGTGCACTTTCCCCCTCTGGTTTGCTCGTAGGGTCATTTTTCGCCCTCAGGAGCCTTCAGCCATCCGGAGCCTTCAGGGAAGTCTCTGGAGGGTGAAAAATGGTCTCAAAAGAAGGGCGGTCAGCTGGACATGCATGCTGGAGTTGACAGGGCAACGCCTCGCTGCCCTAACAAATGGCTCCGTGTGCCACCTGTGGCACCCGTGCCATAGGTTCACCATCGTGGCCCTATAGCATCGTTTTGAGGGTAGAAGTTGAAACAATTTATATCTAGGATGTGAGGGGTCTGTAGATATTTTCACAGCCCTCTTTTTGACTCGTGCAGTGTACAGGTCCTCAATGGAAGGCAGATTGGTAGCAATTGTTTTTTCTGAAGTTCTAATTATCCGAAGTCTATGTTTGTCTTATTTGGTTGCAGAGCCAAACCAGACAGTTATGGAGGTGCAGGTGACAGACTCAATAATTCTTCTGTAGAATTGAATCAGCAGCTCTTTGGGAAGTTTGAGCTTCCTCAGTTGGCACAGAAAGAACATTCTTTGTTATGCTTTTTCGATGACGTTTTTGATGTTAGGTGTCCATTTTAAGTCTTGAGATATGCTAGAACCTAGAAACTTGAAGGTCTCTTCTGTTGATACTGTGTTGTCTAGTATTGTAAGTATTGTGACTATCATGAGGTGTCAGAGGTAATGGGAGAGATATTGAAATCCAACAACCTTTGTAGGACTATAGGTTTCCCATCCTTATGGAAATAACAGGTATGGGAAAAACGGGAGAGATGATCCTTAAGGCATTGGATTGGATTGCTTCTGAAACCGTTTCAAGGAAGAGCAAGACTACTTGTTTAGTAACCTTAGCACTAAGGGGTTCCAAGTAATACATCCATAGCAAATAAAACTCTGAGACAGGTAAATTCCTCAAAGAATAGTTTTATTTGGATATATCCTATTGGCACAGTTCTGGTGAAAACCAACTTTGAAGGTTCCCGTGGTTTTCACTAATTAAAAGTAAAAGTTTTTCCCCCTCTGCAACAATTAGTCACATGGTCCAATCACATCCAGTTGCCTGGTAACATCACTCCTCCTTCCTCTGACCAGGTGTGAGAATGTTCTTGGTTCCCAAGAGAAAGTATTTTGTTTTGGCTACAAACCCCCAGCTATTTCTATCCCCCCTCCCTATCCGTCAGCTCCAGTGTGGCTACACTGAAACTCCAAGATGGATTCAGTCAGGTCAACTTCAGGGTTGACACTAAGAGTTTCTCACCATTTTTAGAGAGAAATTTAAGCCATTGTGAGCTATTGTTCTGTATTAAAGTACATTATTTGTAGGCAAAATTTTTCAAATTCAAACCTTTCTATTTCCATTTAAAAGGTTCTCAGGCAGTAAAGCTGGAAGAAAGTTGGTTTTTTCCTCAGACAGCAATGATACTTATAGACTGGTTTTTAAAGCCAGTTTTCCTTATTTTAGACTGCATTTTTGAGAAGTAACACTTTGCTGTTATATAATATTCTGGATTTCTTTTGTATTTTGGTACATGGCATTGGTTTTTAGTTTGCCTATAGCTTTGGAGAGATCAGATGTTAATAGTATTAAACAAGCTTCCTGTTATCTATCTTTTAAGTATTGTAACTGGCAACTCTACTAGTTGCAGAATAAATAATAGAGAAAAGCATTTGTGTTCAGATAAAACAAAGAAAATGCTGGATAAATGTTGCAAATGATTAACATATGTAATGTTCAAAGTCTTATTCCAATTCTGCTTTTAACACTGATAACTAGGTGAAAAATACATGAGAATTGGCTGCCTCATATTAAAAGTCTATATTAAAAGCTCTTGGTTTTTTGTCTCTTAGGATAGCTACTAAATGCCTTTACAGGTAGCCCTTGACTTACAACAGTTCATTTAGTGACCGTTCAAAGTTACAACAGCACTGAAAAAAGTCACCAATGACCGTTTTTCACGGTTACAACCTTTGTAACATCCCCATGATCCTGTGATCAAAATTCAGATACTTGGCAACTGGTCCATACTTATGACCGTTGCTGTGTCCCATGATCATGAGATCACCTTTTGTGACCTTCTGACAAAGAAAGTCAATAGGGAAGCAAGATTCACTTAATAACCATGTTATCAACTGCAGCAATTCACTTAACAGTTGTGGCAAGAAAGGTTGTAAAATGGGGCAAACCTTACCTAGCAAATGTCTCACTTAACAGAAATTTTGGACTCAGTTGTGGCCGTAAGTCGAGGACTACCTGTATACCATAAATAAGTAAACATTTTTAAACATCTAATCTAAAGCCATCATAAGATGGGAATCATAATTTACATATATTGTTTTTAGTGTTATTCAATTTCAGGGCTTGGTTCAAATTAGGTACCATCTCTTGCTTTAATCCTAGGAATTAAGCACTCTTCTAATTGTGTAGAAACAATAGATTTAAAGACTTCAAATTCAGAGAAAAGAACCCTGTCATGTTTTAAAAGAAGATCCTCTGTCGAAAGCAACCCTTTACTTTAGCCGTTAACATGTCTTGCTGGCATTTTATTTGAACAGGTTTTCATGGTCATATGTGCATATGCATGTTCATGTTGTCTCATGCAGTCCAGCAAGGTGGGTGTCATCCATCCTGGGGTAAACTAGACTACTTTATTGTAAGGCTACATTAACATAATCTTGCAAGTCTGAATGTACAAACTTTACTTTTAACCATCCGATCAATTAGGGTGGTTCCTTCCTGAGTTTCTTTCTTTGACTTTGAGCCACTGGG
This sequence comes from Rhabdophis nuchalis, assembly GCA_039707465.1. NCBI lineage: Eukaryota > Metazoa > Chordata > Lepidosauria > Squamata > Natricidae > Rhabdophis > Rhabdophis nuchalis. Next base: position 56,717,173 of record CM077643.1, on the reverse strand, counting down.
GGCTCCTGCCTATCTTGTGTGGCTCTTTCCTAGGCAGCCTCTCTTCTCCTCATCCTGCAAGGTCATCCACACATTCCATTACTACAAGGTGCTTCATGGGCTATTTTGACATACTGATGTCAACTCTGAACAATTGGACGACAACTAGAAGCTTCGACAGAGTAGGAAAAGCTTTAATATTTTGAACTCTCTTTCTATGCTGCAACACATATTCTTTTTAATATTGCTTCCCTTTCTATTTCAAAGAGAAGTTATACAGCTTCAAATTTTAATTTCATCCATATAACCTAACAGCAGCAAGTAACAGAGCAAACAGTTGCTTGCAAAGATTTGCCTGTGGAATTCTAAAAAAGCTGAATAAAGTGGTCTAATACAGGGATCCCCAACCCCCGGGCTGCGGACAGGTGCCGGTCCGTGGCTTGATAGGAACCGGGCCGCAGGGCCAGAGAGGAAGAGAAGGGAGGAGGGGGCAGCCCCCTGGGCAGAGAGCGCCGGATGCGGGAGCACAGGCCATTCGCGGCGTTGGAGGCCCTAGGGGGCCGAGTGAGCCGACTCCCCCCCACGTGCACATGCGCCGCCTGTTCCCCCTCCCCCACGCTCCTCCTCTACGCCAGCCGGTCCGCAGAATTTTCTTAAAACTGAAACCGGTCCCTGGTGAAAAAAAGGTTGGGGACCCCTGGTCTAATACATTAATCTCCAGGTCATGAAAAAATAGATGACAACCCTCTTTTTCTTCCAAGAGCTGTTTCTCATTTCATTGCTTATTCACATATTCAGCTTCAACTATGTATGCTACTCACTATAGCCAGTAATATTTTATGTAGAACAAAAGTATTTTGCAGTGGGATCCCTGAAATTTGCCTTACGGTTGCTATTGACATAGAAGGCTTTTTTCCCTATCTCCCCTCTTAAATACTTGAGTTACATTGACAGTGAAAATAGCTTTAAAGGACAGTAAACTTTATGATTAGTTGCTAGTGAAATTAGACTGTTGAGAGTTTAATTTAGGAAGGCAAATCTTTAATCTCAACTTTAAAAATAATCCGCAGAGCAAACAAAATCCACAACACATGGCTTAGCTTCAGTGTTAAAAATCAGTGATGACACTTTTATTCTATCCAAGAGTGGAATGAAATCATAAAAACCAGAGTTTTTCATTTTCATTCATCTCTCCCCTCTGACTATTGTTTCAACTTCCTTACTTCACTTTTTGTATTGAAACCAAGAGAAATAACTGGAGAATCTTTATTTATTCATGTAATTATTTTATGACTTGAAACTAAGGGGCTTTTACAATTTACAATGTAAAAATATAACATAAAAACCAGCATTATAATTACTTAAAATAATAAAACCCCAAACCTAATTTTCCATATAAATGCTAAAATTAATAAGCTATCTTTGTTTAATATGGTGCTGCTGGTTATAATGGCTCCCCAGAGATCTTCTAGAACAGAGCTCCCCGATCTTTCTGGTGGGTAATGCATCTGTGTGCATAGCTCCATTTGGGTGAGCTTCCACAAGTGGTGATGCACGCATGCTCATCTGCCACTTCTGTGGCCTGGTTCCGAAGGGCTCAAGGCCTGGTAGTGGGTCACAGCCTGGGTGTTGTGGACCCATATTCTAGAAGACTTCCCAGAAAAGGCAGATGTTTCACTTCTGAAAGATTATGAGGATGGGGAACATCCTTGCTTCTAGCAGTTAGCTGTTCCAAAGGTGGGAAGCTACTGTAAAGAATGCTTCCAGTCGGTCCCCATCTTGCAATACTTCCAGCTAGGTGGGGATTCTTAGTGGTGCTCTCTGGTTATTTTGGTGGAACAGGCAGAAATCAATTGTGGAAAGGTAGACCCTAAGACATCTATTATCTAGGCCTCTATAGCTACCAATCAGGCCTCTAGAGCAGGGGTGTCAAACTGAAGACCCAGGGGTCAGATCCATCCCATGGAATGCTTACATCTGGCCTGCGGGCCCGCCCTGGAAACAGCGAAGAAGTGGCCCACGCTGCCTCTGCCAGCAGAAATGGAGCTCAGGAGGGCTGCAGGAGGCTGTCTCAGCCAAAAACAGAGCTAGGGAGCCTGTTTTCTCTGGCAGAATGCTCGGGCCACCACAGGAGTCCCTGACACGAGTGATGTCGACCTGGTCAACTCCAGCCCTCCGAGGTCAAACACAACCCTGATGCAGCTTTCAATGAAATCGAGTTTGACACTCCTGCCTTATAGCTACTTACTTACTTATTTAATTTTATTTTATTATAGCTGCCCATTTCAACAAACTCTGTGCAGGTTACAAAATCCAAAATCTAATAGAAGATAAAATAATAAAAACATAAAACAAAACAGTCTGGACTAAAAACAGCCAGTGAAACACAATGCAATCCCCCCCCCCAACATAAATCCAGGTGTTACATCCAACATTAAGTCTGAAGGGTTTTTTGAAACCCTAGGACAGTGATTTCTGGCCAGATGTTGTTCTAGAGGGTGGGGGCCACAACAGACAAGGCACCCTTCCAACGTCCCAAAAAAAGGCAACACTAGTAACCAATGAAACTCCAGCAGAAGTCTAAGGTTACGGTATTATGACCATGCATAGTGCATGATGTTGAATTCTGGACCAGTTGAAATTTCGAAATAGTCTTCAAAGCAGCGCTATGTAAAGTTACAGTAATCTAATCAAGAGATGAAAAGAGCGTGAATGAATGTCTCCAGATAAGGTCACCACTGGTACATCAGCTAAAGCCCCCCTAACCTTGATCTTCACCTGCTCTTGGGGTTGGAGATAAGGGAGACTCCACTATTGTGAACTCCTGTATCTGGGAGAGCACAACTTTTGTTAAAAAACCCAAAGATGGTACAGTCCTGGAATCAATCAGCCTTTGAATCACACCTTTTTGTTTGGGTTGGGTCTGAGTCTTGTTTACCTGTCCTGATACAAGGTCATGGACTGTCAGAAAGATAGTTAGTGCATCGTCTTTGGTTTGCTCCTGTTCCCGTGAATGTAAGATCCTTCAGAATGTTATGGTTGAGTGACATTTCTTTCATGTCTCTGTGGCCTTTTTAGAATATACGTACCTGATAGTGAAGCATTTAGTCAAAGATATCTGTAGATGGAAGATTGCTATACAAGAACCTATCCTAATTCAGTGACTTCCCAGACCTACAGTTCTTAGCAAGTTTCTTGCTAAGTTTAAGAGTTGTAAAGGGAGTCCTCAACTTACAACAGTTTATTTAGTAACTGTTCAAAGTTACAACAGCACTGAAAAAAGTGACTTATCATTTTTCACACAATCATTGTAGCATCCCCATGGTCATGTGATCAAAATTCAGACAACTGGCAATTGTCCAGGGTCATGCAGACCTCTTTTGCTACCTGCTCACAATCAGTCAGTGGGGAATCCAGATTCACTTAACAACCGTGTTACTAATTTAACAACTGCAGTAATTCACTTAACAACTATGGCAAGAAAGGTTGTAAAAATTAACTGTCTCACTTAGCAACATAATTTTTTTGTTCAATTGTGGTCATACGTCGAGGACTTATGATCACACAGTAGTTTCGATACAACTGAAGAATGAAGTTTATAGATGTATAATGTACAGTGAGTAAGAGACAGCACACATAGAACTATGCAGTCTTAGATTGCCTTTAAAGCTCCTTCTCTGAGAAAGCCACTTTCTGTGATAAGTTTAAGATTTAAAAAAAAAAAAAAAGCTTTGATGAAATCAGTTGTTAATTCTGTTCCTGCTTACCTTGTGAAGTAAACCTGGGGTTTTGAGGTGTGAAGGCATTTTAATGTAAAGTTAGTCCATCGAAAGCTGCCATTATATTTTGTTATCTGCCACAGATTTTTTATATGCATTTTTAAATTTCTTGATGAAATGGTAGAATGTGGGCCCTTTGAAAAATGTGAACTTAAGTACTTGGGCAGATCTGTATCATGCCAATTTTAGTTCTTTGGACACACTCAAGTCTTTTCTTTTTGTTTAATCCTCACTGCTGCTTCAAATCTTGAGGAGAAACCATAAGCCGAAATGTTGGGCCGTGTGCGCTGCAGTGTGGAATTAATGAGATGATATTAGATGAAGGAAACAAAGCCTGCTTCTTTGATATCACCCCAGTAAAAATCTGTTCACTCAGCTGACTTTTTTGGATTTGTTTCTGTGAGCCTTGTGATGGTTAAAATACTTTTCTTAAATGCAAACTTGTAATTTTGATTTGATGAGTGGCAGATTGTGTATATATGAGATTTTCTACAGTTAGAGTAGGGTTGAGGGAGAGATTGCCCCCGCCTCCGAGTATCATCTTATCACTGTGCCAGTCGTGTTGATGCTTCTTTCTACTAGTAGGAAGTTTGTTCTTCCTTTCCTTCTTCAACTACAAGGCAAAAGATGATTTTCTTCCTTGTATTTGGCAACTTGTATTAGTTACAATAATGGCAAAGAAATGCTATACCATGACTGCAACAATATGTATTTGGCCACATCCTCAAACTATTGAGTCTTTTTGATTTACAAAAATCTCATGTTTTTGTAATGTATGAATGGTTTATTCTGCATTACTACATTTGGATGTACTACAGTCTAGAGCAGTGATGGCAAATCTTTTAGGCATAGTGCCCAAACTGGAAGGCGTGCATGCGCCGGAGTGCCAAAAACCTGATGACCAGCTGGCCAGCATGCATGCACACCTCAGAAACCTGATGACCAGCTGGTTGAGCTTAGGCGATGGCACACGTGCCCTCAGAGAGGACATCATCACAGGTCTGGAGCAAAATACCTATCTCCCTCCCCCCAAACCTGTTAAATAGGCATCTCTTTCAGCTAAATTTGTTGACCAAACTTAGAATGGCAATTTCCTAAGGACATTCGTTGACCTGCAGATTTAAACATGTCCCAGAAAAGTTGGCTATTCCTTGCCAATAGACCACTGAAAATGTCTTATTTCCTGTCGCTCCTGAAAAACAATTATGATGTAGGAAGTCCAGCTTGGCTCCATCTGTGAACAAGTAGCAGCAGGAAACTCTTGTTCTTTTTTTGCAATTTGGAAGAACACACAAAACCAGCTGCCAGTTGCTGTGGCACAAAAGAAGATATGCCATGGCTCTATCCATCTACTAGGAAGTTAAAAGTTGTGAAGTTGTACTGAAGGATAGAGTTAACTTGATCCACTTTATCCAATCAGATAAAGTAGCAAAATTATGAAATATCTAACACAAGTACCTGTATTTGTTTTCCTCCCTCTTCCTTTCCCCTATTTTGCATGTTGTGTTTTTTTTAAGTGGAAATTTGACTGTTGAAACTATTGTCATAATTTGTAGAGTGGTTAGTAATTCTTAGACAACATATTAATGTTAACAGTTACCTAATTCTGGTATATGCATGGGGGAATAGAGTTACAATATGGGTGTGCTTATCTTTATAGCATCTTCAAACTGGAAACCCTGGGTTAACAAATTCTAAATAAGACAAGTTATAAGTTGGCTTCAAGTATTTGATTTTGGAGCTATAGCTATAGTTTTTAAGCTTCCCAAAGATTTTATTATCTAAATGTAAATTATATTATATTTACTATATGATAAGCAATTTTTTTTTAATAGATTTGTTTTTCTAATTTTTATTTTTATTTTCTATTCTCAGTGGATGAATACATTGCTATTGCAAAAGAAAAACATGGGTACAACATGGAACAGGTAAATAAACAGTTGGAAAATGTTGAAATGTGTTCCCTCCCCTTCTCCATCTGGGGTAGAGGTGGGTTTTTTGACAACTTGGTTTATTATTTTCAGTAAATACAAAATATGATGTAAAAGAGAAGCAGAAGTAACTATAGAGACTTTCAATATGTTGATTTTGGCTCTAGGTGATTTTTATTAACCATGTTACTGTATTTTTAGTGTGTATGATATTTGCATATATAGAACTTCATGCAGTCATTTTAATTCTGCCTATTCAAAATGTCAAGCTGGATTCTTACACAAAAATCTTGATTAAAACAGAATGCAGAAACTAAATGAGCTTTTCCGGGAAGCTCAATAAAAGAGACAGCCAAAGACAGGGCCAGTTGTGCAGCAGAAGCCAAATGAGGATTTTACATCTAAACACAGACTCCTTATATTTATTTCTGAATAATAAAAAAGAATATGCACCCCGCAGATAAATGCAGAGAATTATTCCAAATAGAATGTTCATTTTAGGTTTCTTAAAAATGTCAAATTAGAATTTGTAATGCCTGCCTGATCAGATGTAGCATGAAATAAACCTCCTGATTTATAAACCATAGAAGGGGTAGAGTTGTGTTGGTGAACCTATGGCATGTGTGTCTGAAGTGGCATGCAGAGCCATGTTCCCTGGCACACGTGGCATCGCCTGTTCTCCTGAGTTTCTGGTACGCATAAACGTGCAACGATCATCTGGCCTTTGTGCTTGCGGCAGTGCAGGAAACTGGAACAGCTGGTCTACTGTTTTCCTGCGTGAGTATGCGTGCTGGCCAGCTGATTGTTGCACGTGCATGCGGGCCATTAACCTGGAAGACAAGCTGGCTGGCGTGCATATGCGCACCGGAAACCGGAAGTTCATTTTAAGGGGCGTGCATGCAGCCTGGGCAGCTCCCCTTCCAAAAAGGAAGGGGTATAGGTGGTACCTTGCTCAATAGTAGCAACTGTGAGAGGGATCTTGGAATCCTAGTGGACAACCATTTAAATATGAGCCAGCAGTGTGCAGCAGCTGCCAAAAAAGCCAACACAGTTCTAGGCTGCATAAACAGAGGGATAGAATCTAGATCACGTGAAGTGTTAATGCCACTGTATGGTGCCTTGGTAAGGCCACACTTGGAATACTGCATACAGTTTTGGTCGCCACGATGTAGAAAAGACGTGGAGACTCTGGAAAGAGTGCAGAGAAGAGCAACCAAGATGATTAGGGAACTGGAGACTAAAACATTTGAAGAACGGTTGCAGGAGCTGGGTATGTCTAATTTATTTATTTATTTATTTATTTATTTATTTGGATTTATTGACCGCCCCTCTCTCCGAAGAGACTCGGGGCGGTGTACAAGAATTTAGAGCATATACATAAATAACAATTAGAAATAATAAAACTAAATTAAATGTTTTACCCTGTGTTAAAATATTTATAACGTAAAAACCCGATTACTACAACTAGGATGGTATGGTAGATTAGGTTAGGCCAGGCCGGCCTGCTGGAAAAGATGGGTCTTTAATTGTTGACGGAAGGAGCGGAGGTCCATAGGAGATCTAAGCTCGGGGTGTAGGTCATTCCAGAGGGTTGGGCCTGCCACAGAGAAGGACCTTCCCCTGGAAGCCGCCTGTTGGCATTGCCAGGAGGACGGCACCTGGAGAAGTCCCTCTCTGTGGGAGCGAATCGGTCGAAGGGATGTGTGGGGTAGGATACGATCACGCAGATAGCTAGGACCCGTGCCATGGAGTGCTTTAAAGATGGTAATCAACACCTTGAAGTGCACCCGAAAGGCCACAGGTAGCCTGTGATGAATTTGATGAAGAGAAGGATCAGGGGAGACATGATAGCAGTGTTCCGATATCTCAGAGGGTTCCACAAAGAAGAGGGAGTCAAACTATTCTCCAAGGCACCTGGGGGCAGGACAAGAAGCAATGGGTGGAAACTAATCAAGGAGAGAAGCAACTTAGAACTAAGGAGAAATTTCCTGACAGTCAGAACAATTAACCTCTGGAACAACTTGCCTCCAGAAGTTGTGAATGCCCCAACCCCGGAAGTCTTTAAAAAGATGTTAGATAGCCATTTGTCTGAAATGGTATAAGGTTCCTGCCCACGCAGGGGGTTGGACTAGAAGACCTACAAGGTCCCTTCCAACTCTGCTATTGTATTGTAAGGTTGCCGAAATCACTGGGCTAGAGTCACTTCTGAGGTTTGAGAATACTTTTTATAGAAAATTTCCAGAGAAGATTTCCCAAAAAGACCTAAACCTATTTATGTTGTGAGTGAGAATGAATAATCTTTTCTTTCTCAAGCAGATCGTGCCCTAGGTTTTAAGAACAGTCTTTATATGTTTTGAAACCAAATGAGAAGGAAAACCTATTGTGTGCTTCTCTGCCCCAGGAACATTGTGTTGTTGAAATGTGAAGGAAGAGCAAGCTGGCAGCTAGGCACAAGTGTGCCCAATTACAGATCATCAATTTTGGGTTGCTCTGATGCCACACACTTTAAGTTATAGATAGTCCAACTCACCCATGACCTTACCTAAAGTGATGTACAGCTGTTAGGAAGCTCCTGCCCTTCTCTAATTTTCTTTTAATTAAAAAAAATGAATTGCGTTCAGCAGACTGCCAGCCTAATGTTATATTTGCAGTAATGCACCCACTTAGAGCTCAGAAGAATTTCATTGACTTCAGAGATTGCAAAGACCCCACTGGATTTGCATTGTTTGGTTTGCCTTCTGTATATCCATGACTTTGTGAGAGTGCCCACCATGTGTTCTCAACCGTTCAAATGAATCTCTAACACATAAAAGTTGGAAGTTTTAGGCAATGCACTAATATTCTTGGAGGTGCTTCTTTTTAGCCTTTTTGTTTTTCTTGCCAGCTGTTCTGTTTTCCTCACTCTGAGTTGGAGCTTATTTCTCATGTAGGAGTTCTAATGTGGGGTCAGGAAAGTACTGTGGTGTGTGTAGAAGAGTAGAATAACAGAATAGATGGTAAGGGAGGGTGAAAGATAATGGAAGGATCAACAGGTCAGTAGATGGACAAATGTGATACGTGTTAGTATTTATTTGTGGACTGGCTGGAGGAACAGAACTGAAGAGCATTTTCTCACATATTGACCTTAACATCTATCAATATGTGGTTCCCAAACACTTTCCACTAAAACAACACAGCTCTTGGCTATAAAATGTTTGCTTGCCCCTGTGTCCCTCCAGACATAAAAGCAACAACTTTAATCAGTATGGTCAGTGATAAGGCATATTGGAAGCTACAGTTGAACAAAAGTTGGTCCACTGTAGTCTGTTTTCTCTTTCTGATATAAGAATTTATTATAATTCAGATAACACAGTTAAAAGAACTGGGCCTTAGATGAATTTGAGTTCCTTTATTTCTCAACTTTTAAATATGTCTAAAGAAAAGGGAAGGGAAGGAAGCATTGCTTTAAAAAAATCTGTGGCCCTATCCACATCATTATGTTGTCATTGTTAAACATCTAGGGAGTTTCCATCTTGGCATTTTCTTAGCATGATTTATTGCAAGTATTCTACATATAATAAGTAGTCACCGGAAAGGATCCTACCCTTTTCATATATCCAGTAAGGTCTGCCTCATAGAAGATGGAATTACAGGTCCTTTATTTGGGTCATTTTCCAGTGTTTCAAATAGGATGGGCTTCCCAATAATCTTCCCTTCATAAAAAAATTGGTTTGGAGGACTGGGAAATTCCAATGACAGAGTTATCATTTCACTTTGAAGTATCTGAGTCAAAAGTTTTGATCCAGGGTATCTGGATTTTCTATATGACTGCAGAAAGTAAGACTTGTTCAGCTAAATAATTTAAGCTATTGATTGAGGTAGAAAATTTTACTTGAGTAAGCCTGAATGTCTGCTTAATTTTATTTAAATAAGTAGCCCCTTTTCATATAGATTCATTGATTTGCAGAATTAAATAGATTTGCAGAAACTGTGTTGTGCACTAGAATAGAACTTTCTTTTTGTGCTGTTCTGTACAGGAACTAACAGACTTTTGAAATTAGATTAAAATTTAGAACGGAGTGGGGTTTCCAGATATCCTTTATTCACACTTCTCAAAAATAGCCTGATGAAACAGAATAGTATTTCTTTTACTAAACTAGATTAAATACCTCCATAATATAGAACAAAAATATTTCTTCGTTAGTTTATGGATTAATTACTTTTTTGCAAAAGTGGTCATTCAGACCCACAGAATATCCAGTTTTCTTAAATTCAAATTGTAGGGGACTATTTCATGCACTACATTATACTATTAAGTTGCAGATTAACAACTAAGTGATGATGTCTACTTCTATATCCTCTGTAGACTTAATGTTCCAATTTAGAATGATGTCAAAATGATGCAGTAATTTGCACCAGTGGCCTCAAGACATCACACACACCAGAAGTCCATGGATACTCACCATACAATAATGCATCGGTGGAGGAGAAAGCGTTTTTCACAGCATTCAGCCCCTTTTGTGTTTTTTGCAGCATTTCTAGATTGAATCACTTCAAAAGAAAGCATTGTAATATAACAGTGCTTGTAAAGAGTCCTATGTCTACAAGTTCACGTGATATTAAGCGAGAATCTCTTTGTTACTTCCTTCTGTCACTGTAGTTTTCTTTGTAGTAAGAATGTGGTATGTGGCTGTTGTTGCAGAGGACAATTGGGAACTATCTAAAACAGACCAGACCACTAAAACCTGTGCTGTGATGGGCTATTTTAAATGTAAACATGCCATACTGTTTTCCTTTAATTCTGGGTTTTTCTTTCTGCTCTATCTTCCCCTATTGCAGGCCCTTGGGATGCTGTTTTGGCACAAACATAACATCGAGAAATCCCTAGCAGATTTACCCAACTTCACCCCCTTCCCAGATGAATGGACAGTTGAAGACAAAGTATTGTTTGAACAAGCTTTCAGTTTCCATGGGAAAACTTTTCATCGAATTCAGCAAATGGTAAGGATCGTCAAGTGTATGACATTGCAAGTGCAAAGGTCTTGACTTAAATACAAATGAGGGAGTTAAAATGTACTTTAATGATTAGCTTTTATTATCCAAATGCATGTATCTCCCATTTTATCCTTGTTTATTATTTACAAAGTTCAGCATGCAAGCATTGATGATATTGATGATAGCCAGGAAAAAGAATGGACTGAGTAATATTTGGGAGATGATAATGTGGTATATTAGAAACTTCTCATTGTACACAATAAATAGTGTCTGCATATTAGCAATATAAAGGACCATTTCATTATCAATTTTTGGTAGGTCTTTAATAGAGGGAAAATAATGTCAAATTATTTTTCCATTGTTGTAAAATCAACAGTACGTGGAACGTTTTGCAGTAATCGTCCGTCAAAAGATTCCATATTTTCAGAATATAGTGCCATACATGTTTGTATATTTGAAAACCTTAGCAGCAGGCCGGATTAAGCAATTTTCTGAGATAAAACTAAAAGAGAAGATGGTAGAAGTTTGAGATGTTTAAATATCAGTTTTACTTGCATTTAATCCAGTCTTTATCATCTGAGTGACAGAAGCACTGAAAACATTCTCTTTCCTCCAGATCTGTTTTTGTATGAAGATATTTTAAAGAATAAAATGTTTTATATTGATAATCACTAAAGTTTAAGGGGCACACTTGTAACTGCAAGATGTTAATTGGATGAAATAACCACATTTCCTCTTTTTTGTGGCCAAGACATCCCATTTAGTACTCTGCCTTTAAGGACTTTTTCCAGTTCTTCAAACCAGCAAATTGGTTTGTTCTGGGTTATTGAATGTTTTAAAGAGTTAAAGAATTGTGCTTCTGGTATCCATAAAACAGTCTCATTCAAGACTAAGCTGTCCTTCTTTTGAGGATAATTTGATTTGAATCCCTGTGCATGTTGGGATTCCATGGTCTAAATTACCCCTTCCATCCCTGTGATTCTATGACGTGACCAGTGGTGGGTTTCTGCAGGCTCGCACCTACTCGCGAGAGCCGGATGGTGAAATTTAGAGAGCCGGTGAGAGGGGGTTCCACCGGCGTACGTGGAAGTAAATCTGGCCCGCCGCTGCCAGTGACCCAACAGGAAGGAAAGGAAAGGAAAGGAAGGAAGAAATGAAAGAAAGAAAGAAAGAAAGAAAGAAAGAAAGAATTTATCATCACAATTGAGTTCTAAATTTTGGTTGCTAAGCAAGAGTGTTGTTAAATGAGTTTCACCACATTTTAAAAGGTGGCCACTCCCACCCTGTCACATGACTGCCAAGCCACGCCCACAAAATAGGCCACACCTACAGAGTAGGTTCTAAAAATTTTTGAAACCCACCACTGGACATGACCTATGATTCTACTGCTGATTTGCCTTCTGATAGCATACAGCTAGTCCTTTAACAGGCAGGAAATAATCTTATGGAATAAAATATTTTTGTTATAAGAGTTGGGGCTATATAGACTTTTTATGGGGGAAAAATGATGTTATTGGAAGAAAAGGAATGTCTTATGGCACTCCTTAACACATTCCAAATAAAAAACCGATTTCTTGGTCACTAGAAAGAAAACTATTGCATACTAGATTACTCTTCTAGTATTTTTCTTTCCCAGTACAACTTTCTGGACAAGCAAGTAGTAATTGAATTCAGGCAGTCCTCCAAATCATGGTCTGGAAGATAAATGAAATGGAAGCAACAGTGATTCTCTCTGAGACATGCCTTTACTTGCTTTTTACTGTTTAACAGTTATTTTTGTTTGTCATAATGTCTACATTTGCCTGGGGCAGCACGCTGGCTCAGCGGTTAAGACATTGGGCTGTTTGGCTGAAAGCATGCCATGATGTCATGATGGCCACATGACTGCGCAAATGTTTTTGGTTGGTGCTGGCTCAATGGCCTTGAAATGGAGATGAACTCCACCCTCTATATCAGCATTGATTATTGGAGTAATATCCGCAGGGAGTCCTTTACCTTTTTTTTAAAAACCTACATTTGTCATCTATACTTAGCAATGTATGTATTGGAAATGGGTTAGGAGCCAAAATTCCTAGAATTGGAATGTGCAGAATGTCAAGTAGACAACTGCTATCTCTCACATCTCTCAAGTGTAAAGCAAAGATGAAACATGAAAGAAAGAAGGACCAAAAATTAAGGATGCATAAGGTGAGACAGCAGCCTTACCGATCAACTGTTGTAGCAGAGTTTCAGATGAATCATGTCTTCAGAAGCTTCATCCTAGTTCTTACATCCTGTGGAAATCTGAGAGTATACATTTATGTATGTGTGCTTCTTTGTTCAGCACCTACTACAGGTGGTCCTTGACTTATGACCTCAATTGAGCCCCAAATTTCTGTTGCTAAGTGAGACATTTCTTAAGTGAGTTTTGCTCCATTTTGCAACATTTCTTGCCATAGTTGTTAAGTAAATTACTGCTGCAGTTAGTAACATGATTGTTAAATGAATCTGGGTTCCCCATTGGCTTTGCTTGTCAGAAGGTCACGAAAGGAGATCACATGATCCTGGGAAAGTCATAAATATGAGACAGTTGCCAAGCATCTGAATGTTGAATAAGTGACCATGGGATGCCACAACAGTCATAAGTGTGAAAAACGGTAATTATAACTCTGAATCAGATGTGTGGTATTCAGCCAGTTCTGACCAGTAGCGGAAATGTTGAGTAGTTTGGAGAACCGGAAAATACCACGTCTGGCTGGCCCCGCCCCCATCTATTCACTGCCTGCCGAGTCTCAGCTGATTGGAGTCCCAGCTGATTGGCTGGGTTTTCTTCTGTTCCCCTGCACAGGAGAACGGAGCTGGAAAGCAGGTTAGTGGGGTGGGGAGGGAATGGAGATTTTATAGTATCCTTCCACTGCCACGCCCACCAAGCCTAGCCACGCCCACCAAGCCACACCCACAGAACCGGTAGTAAAAAAAAATTGAATCCCACCAGTGCTCCGAATGGTCACTAAATGAACTGTTGTAAGTTGAGGACTATCTGCACCATTTTATTTTGTTATAGAATTCGCACACAAAATGGTCTAGAATAAAAAATAGGCAGAGTTGCAGATGAATTCCCTGAAAGCAATGTTTGAAATTGCCAGCTTCTGCTCATACTGGATCATAGCTCAGAAGCATCACTATTGGACACATCATCGCTATTTGTACTTTTGTCAACAGTTATTTTGTGTTCCCCAGCTTCCTGACAAATCAATAGCAAGCTTGGTAAAGTTTTACTACTCCTGGAAAAAGACAAGAACCAAAACAAGTGTCATGGATCGTCATGCACGAAAGCAAAAAAGAGAAAGGGAAGAAAGGTAAGCAGGGGCAATCGTGAATATGCACTTCACACTGAACTTTTGATGAAATATTGAAGGCTTTTATGCTCCATATCCACAGAACTCCTGTTATCAATCAGATCACAGGAAAGTAGCTGATCTAATCTGACAGTTAGAGAGGAACATTTGTTTTTAAAGATCCACGTAATTCTAATGGTTATTTCCCATGAGTTTAATAATGTTCACTTTCTTTTGCATGAAGAATTAAAATATGGCAGCAACTTCTGAAGAATCTCTGAGGGCTGCAGGCAAGGCTTTCAGGACCCGTTTGAAGTGATGGAACCATAATAAAATATAACAAAAATCTGTAAAACAAATCATGATGGCGGGAACTTACATCTTATATATTAAAATGAGATCACAAAGCATCCTTTCCCAGTGCATCTTCAAGACCAATGGCTTAAATATGGTTAAACTTGCTGGAGAGACATTTGATGTAGTAGATAAAAGTCCACCAAAGTCTACTACACCAAACTGGTGCCCGCTAGGTCAGGTGAGGATAGTAGGTTGGGGAAATATGGATTATGCTACAATAATTTTGTTGTGCTTCTTTTTCTTTTTGTTCAAAGGTAGCTCTTTGAAAATTAACACACAGCAAGGCTATCTCGCTTTTCAGAACAGGCAGAAGAAAAGAGCTTGTAAACTGCTGACATTTTGGGTACAAATGCTACTTTGTTTGTCTCCATCAGATATATATTTTTTAAAATCCCAAGCTTTGTTTTGTAGCTTATTCCATTCTAGTGGTAAATAAGAATAGGTATAATTACCGTATAAGAATGCGTGTCTAAGGTTCCATGTTTTATACAGTCATTGTATCTGTGCTATCATTTCCTGAAATAAACATAATTACCATGTTGACTTTAAAACTTCTTAGAAATTTAGGAATATGAATTGGTTTTTATGATCATGTATACAGATGTTAGAAAGATAGTCTTCTATAATTCACACTTGTGCTTAGGCCTATTGTGGTAAGCAGTGTAATGCTGATATGTTTGTAGTTTTCCTGGTTGAACAAAGCACTAGCTGAGTGGTTTTATTTGTATCCTAATTCATGGAAGGACATCACATATTTGATGTTCATATTCATGTTGATTGCAGAGACTATGTGCTTGAGTATGGCACAGGAAGGATTTCTTGTTGCTCCATTCCTTCCAAACAAAATGCAACAAAATATATTCCCTAAAGTCATGTGTAGAACTCTTTTCAATAATACAAACGAATGAATAGAGCTTGTATAACTTTATCCAGAACATTGATTCAATACCAGTTGGTATTGAATTGCCCATGTGTATTGGTCAGCAGGTTTAACCAATTTATGGATTTTCTGGTGGATGGAATCCTTGTTCTAAGCTTTGTTATGATTTTTATCCATATTATTTTTTCCAGTCACGTGTTCTACTTCCTGAGCCAAAAATGCTCTGTATGAAAAGTGCTCTGTGAATTGTTGCTCAAACACCTTTATGGATTATATTTAAGAGTCTTTGGTTAGTCTTATTAACTTAAAAAATGAACAAACTCTTTATTATACAATGTTCCTTTTTTTCCTTTGTATTAATTCATCCGTCAACTTGTATCTCCAATAAACAAATTCTTGTTCATCTAAACTATGATAATCAGCTTTGGAAGAAACCCAGGTTATTAAAAAGTATTTTAAATGTTGGTTTAAGGGCTTAGATTGTTCTGGGAGTTGTTAGCCACATGGGAAATTATGTTTAATTTGACTTCTGTATTTCATTTTATCTTCATTATGTATACCATGAAGAGAGGGAAGGGGAACTTTATTTGGAGGATTAAATATTAGGCATGATCAAGAACAGTCGCAACCTTTAAAAAATATATATATATCTTAAAATTTATCACAGGCAAAAGACTTAGCCATTTGTATTTTTAATTATGTGTAATAATTATACCAATGCCTTTTTCATGGCAATTGAAGGCTTGCATTATATAACCAAAATTTTGAATGGGAATCAACTTAATAAATCTTGACCGTCTCCTGTGGGCTTTCCCCCCCATATATTCTGCTCATTGTGTAGAATTAAATTAGTCTCATAAATTTAATTTGATTTATGAGCAATTTGATATAGGTTTGGTCTTAAAGAATCCATGAAGATCTGCCAGAACCTGGACTTTATATTAATATGTGTTCTCTCAGTGCAGGAATATTGATTCAAAATACTCTGAGAGCTTGTTGCTATGGAGATGGTGATTCCATTTGTACAGTTTTGGGAAAGGGGCCAACCTGGCACATGTATGCTTGCATTCATAAACTACAGGCTTAGGATGTACTTGGTTTGGTAATTGAAAGCCACATTCAGCACATGAGGAACAGCAAGGTAGAAATATTTTAAACATTAAATAAGCTTGCAAGGAGGTCTGTTTCTGGTTTCTCAATAGCTGAAATTCATCAAACAAGCCACTTTATCTGAAAACAAATATTGAAATTGGCACTGTTGTCCTTAAGATTGTAACCTGTCATGTATGGTTGCCAATCACTGAAGGAAAAATCTGTATAGAATTGATGATTATACAGTTTCTTTTAATACTAATAAGCGCATCTTCCTAGATCATTGAATTGACGCTCCTTTTATCAGCAAGAATACCTAACAATATCACAAAGTAAGATTCCCTTTAGGCAGGTCAGGACACATATTTTCTCAGATTACTAATATAAGAGTTAGAAAACAAAGAAGTGGGAAAGTAAGCCATTTGGGGATTTAAATTTTAATAGACTAAAATGCTTTGCATTTGCTAAAATATGGGTGATAGTTAATCACCACGTTAAACTATTTTTCAAATTTTGAGCGATTATCTCTTTTTGTAATTTCTCTAGACTTTTGGAACAGAATTGATATTCCTATTTTCAGTAATATGTTTTGTGCTTATTGATTATATTTCTTTGTTAAGGTTATTTGAATTGCCTCTCCATGAGAATTCTTGGGAGTTGAAGGTGTAACAGATGAATTCAGTGACGTGTGGAGCTGAAAGTCTGTTGAATCCACTGCTCAATGCAGGGATCCTAGTTAAATTCTCTAGTATATGGCTTCCAGCACTGTCTCCCTCAGTAATTAGATCTATTATACAGCTGTTCATACCATTGAGAGTTTGACTTATAAATTAATATACATCTGCCTTGTATTTCTCACTAAACAATTATCCTGAGAAATAAGACACCTGGATGTTGCATTTTATTATATTCAACTTCTTGTAAATTTAGAACCATGGTTCAAAAATACCAATTACCTCCACTACCACATTCCCTACTTACTAAGCTCACAGTTATTGGTTATTGCAGGGGAAAATGGCAAGTATTCTGTGCTTCCCTTGTGAGTCCAATAATACAATAATACAATAGCAGAGTTGGAAGGGACCTTGTAGGTCTTCTAGTCCAACCCCCTGCGTGAGCAGGAACCTTATACCATTTCAGACAAATGGCTATCTAACATCTTCTTAAAGACTTCCAGGGTTGGGGCATTCACAACTTCTGGAGGCAAGCTGTTCCACTGATTAATTGTTCCAACTGTCAGGAAATTTCTCCTTAGTTCTAAGTTGCTTCTCTCCTTGATTAGTTTCCATCCATTGCTTCTTGTTCTGCCCCCAGGTGCCTTGGAGAATAGTTTGACTCCCTCTTCTTTGTGGCACCCTCTGAAATATCGGAACACTGCTATCATGTCTCCCCTGGTTCTTCTCTCCATCAAACTAGACATACCCAGTTCCTGCAAACGTTCTTCATATGTTTTAGCCTCCAGGCCCCTAATCATCTTGGTTGCTCTTCTCTGCACTTTTTCCAGAGTCTCCACGTCTTTTCTACATCGTGGCGACCAAAACTGTATGCAGTATTCCAAGTGTGGCCTTACCAAGGCACTATACAGTGGCATTAACACTTCACGTGATCTAGATTCTATCCCTCTGTTTATGCAGCCTAGAACTGTGTTGGCTTTTTTGGCAGCTGCTGCACACTGCTGGCTCATATTTAAATGGTTGTCCACTAGGATTCCAAGATCCCTCTCACAGTTGCTACTATTGAGCAAGGTACCTCCTATACTGTACTTGTGCATTTTGTTTTTCTTGCCTAAATGTAGAACCTGACTCTTTTCACCATTGAATTTCATTTTGTTAGATAGTGCCCAATGTTCAAGTTTGTCAAGATCCTTCTGTATCTTAAGCCTATCTTCTGGAATGTTGGCTATTCCTGCCAGCTTGGTGTCGTCTGTAAATTTGATGAGTTCCCCATTTATCCCCTCATACAAATCATTGTAGGACAAGACTAAAAAAAAATTGCCCTGATTAAATTGCACAATTATTTTAGTTATAGCTATGGTCTCTAAACATAATCTGTAAACAATTCTGCAAATGCATAGCTAAATATACAAGTAGTCTAAATTATTCCAGACTGTACAAACAAAACACTTGTTTGTCTAACCCATTTTGTTGTATACATGATTTACAATGACAATAAAGGCTATAGAGTAATATGTGTAATTCTTGATTTTTACTTTATAGCCAGTCACTCTTCAGGTTCTTCAAGTTGCTCTTGAGGAGGCAACTTGGTCTGAAGAACAAGGATTATTTGTTTATTTATCACATTTCTATACTGCCCATTACCCTTGCAATAGCAGCAATTGATGAAATTTGCATTTGAAGGCATAGCTCTGCAATTACAATGTGAGTAATACCAATAGTGGAATAGGGACATCGATTCTCCACTCAGAAATAATATAATCCTGCATATGTATTAGTGCATTTCATCGTCATTGTGGTGGCAGTCATACCTAAATGTTTACCGAACAATTGGAAAAAGCAAACTAAACATATAAATTATCACCAAGATGACGGCTTCTTCATAGATTGTGATGGGCCATGCTGGTGTAGTGCAGTTTGTAGATGTTCTCTGCGAAGAAGGGCGGGATATAAATGTAAATAAAATAAATAAAATAAATAAATGTTATTCAATCTCACAGTCTATGGCTGTTTGTCAGTGACTGGCCCAAAATAACACAGTGATAAGGCTGGACTAGAACATGTGTTTCCCCAGTCTGTTGAATGCTGCCCAGAGTAGCCCCAGGGTGGGATGAACTGTAAATAAATTTAATAAATAAATTATATAATTGATAGATTAATATGAATTATTCAGTGATCATAGAGCAGGAATGTCCAAACTTGGGAACTTTAAGACTTGTGGAGTTCAACTCCTAGAATTCCCCAGCCAGCATAGCTGGCTGGGGAATTCTGGGAGTTGAAGTCCACAAGTCTTAAAGTTCCCAAGTTTGGACATCCCTGTCATAGTCTGTAATATGGATTTCTGTTGTCCCTCTCTTTTGTTCCAAGCTGTTAGTATATACTGATAATACAAAAGAATGTAAGAAACAACAAAATCTGAATACTTGCAAAGTAGAATCTGGACGTGAAAGGGTACCAGCCAGATTACATAAATCACTCTTCTGTCTTGAGTATCATATCCTTAAGAATGAGCTGACTTCTTTCTAAAAGGACACAGTTATGAAGTAGAAGCAAAGTAATACTTTTGGGTTTAATTAATTCTATAGAAATATGGTATATAAAATGATCTTCCATTATGTTCATGTGCTGGAAATGCTAATTTGTTATTCTGTGCCTCCTTTATAAGCTGATTATTTTATATCAGAGCCAGTTTGGTATAGTAGTTAAGGCATCAGACTAGAACCAGAAAACTATGAATTCAAGTCCCATCTTGGGCATTTAGCTAGTTACATGATGAACATTCTTTTTCTCATCAAAGTGCAAAATATAGATTCCAGAATGGCCGAAAAATCATGTTATTTTATTAAGCATCCGCAGAAAACCGCCCTGCCGCCCTGTTTAGGGTGACCCGCTCCCTACTTCAACAGAGGGTGCGGGAAGCCCCGCTACAGGGTAGAGCAGAGGAATTTGTGACTTTTCTGCAGGAGAAAACCGCTCAGATACAGAACGGGCTACCCTCCATTGATGGCCCAGTGGGATGCCACGAGACAGATCTTGTTTGGGAGGAGTTTGACTCCGTTACTTCTGAGGATATGGACAGGTTACGTGGGCGACTGCGAGCCACCACATGTTTATTGGACCCGTGTCCCTCCTGGCTTGTACTGGCATCCTGGGAGGTGACACGAGGCTGGCTCCAAGAGGTTGTCAACGCCTCCTTGAGTGAGGGTTCCTTGCCTGCTTCCCTAAAAGAAGCCTTGGTGAGGCCCCTCCTTAAGAAGCCCTCTTTGGACCCAGCTCTTTTAAACAACTATCGTCCAGTCTCCAACCTTCCCTTTTTGGCGAAGGTTGTCGAGAGTGTGGTGGCACAACAGTTTCCCCGTCACCTGGAGGAAGTTGATTATCTAGACCCGCGCCAGTCCGGCTTTCGGCCCGGGCACAGCACTGAGAAGGCATTGGTCGCGTTGGTCGATGATCTCTGGAGGGCCAGAGATGGGGGTTGTTCCTCCATCCTGGTCCTATTAGACCTCTCGGCGGCTTTCGATACCATCAACCATGGTATCCTATTGCATCGGCTGGGGGGGTTGGGAGTGGGAGGCACCGTTTTACGGTGGTTCTCCTCCTACCTCTCTGGCCGATTGCAATTTGTGTTGGCAGGAGAGCAGAGGTCGACCTCGAGACCCCTCACATGTGGGGTGCCTCAGGGGTCGGTCCTCTCGCCTCTCCTGTTTAACACATACATGAAGCCGCTGGGTGAGATCATCCGTGGCTTTGGGGTAGAGTACCATCTATACGCTGACGACACCCAGCTGTATATTTCTACCCCAAACCACCCCAACGATGCCGTAGCGGTGATGTGCCAGTGCCTGGAAGCCGTGCGGGTCTGGATGGGAAGTAACGGACTCAGGCTCAACCCGACCAAGACCAAGTGGCTGTGGTTTCCGGCTGCCCGATTCAACCAGCTCACTCCATCGCTGGCCATAGGGGACGAACATCTTGCCCCTGTGGATGGGGCGCGCAATTTGGGTGTCCTCCTGGATGCCCGGCTGTCCATGGAAGACCAAGTGACAGCCGTGGCCAGGAGGGCGTTTTACCAGGTTCGCCTGGTTCGCCAATTACGCCCCCTATTGGATCGGGACGCCCTTCGCACAGTCACTCATGCGCTCGTGACATCCCGACTGGACTATTGCAACTCTCTCTACATGGGGCTCCCCTTGAGGTGCACCCGGAGACTTCAGCTAGTCCAGAACGCAGCCGCGCGAGCAATTATGGGAACCGCTAGGTTTACCCATGTAACACCGCTCTTGCGCGAGCTGCACTGGCTACCTGTTGTCTTCCGGGTGCGCTTCAAGGTGCTGATTATCATCTTTAAAGCGCTCCATGGCTCGGGACCTAGCTATCTGCGGGATCGGATCCTGCCTCATACATCCTCACGGCCGATTCGCTCCCACAGAGAGGGACTTCTCCGGGTGCCGTCCACTAGACTTTGTCAGCGGGCGACGCCCAGGGGAAGGGCTCTCTCTGTGGCGGGCCTGGCCCTCTGGAACGACCTTCCCCCCGACATTAGGACGACCACGGACCTCCGCTCCTTCTGTCTCAAATTAAAAACTCATTTCTTCTGTCTGGCCGGCCTAGGATAGTCTCTCTGTCTTTGGGGTTTTATTGAGGTTTTATAATATAGCTTAGTTTTAATGGGGAATTTTAGCGCAGGTTTAGATTTAATTTATTTTTAATGAAATGTTTGTATGTATTTATTGTTTTATTGTGCCTGTGCACCGCCCCGAGTCCCTGTGGGGAGAGGGTGCGGTTTAGAAATATTAAAATTATTATTATTATTATTATTATTATTATTATTATTATTATTATTATTATTATTATTATTATTATTATTATTATTATTATTATTAAGTTGAGAAAGAAAATATAATGTGCCATATAAATTTAAATATTAACTTCTTTGATAATGGGAATTTCCTACTTGAAAAATACAAGGATGCTGTCATAAATATCAGTATCATTTGTTTTTAAAGTATTAATTTTGCCAATGATGCTCAATCTAAGTAAAATTAGTGTTGAACATCACTTCCAAAACTGAAATTGCATATGCCTTCTGGAATTTCAGATTTTTTTCATCTACTGACTAATCCAGTATTTTCTGCCTGTCTATCCTTTCTCTTCCCATGTATTTTACAATTAAAGGTTAAGCCCATTAAAAAAAAATTAAAAATGAATTGTTAAGTTAGTACAGAGATAAAGTAAGATAGGGGAAAATGGTGTTAAATTGTTCATTTATGAAGGCTAATATTAGTTAAGTTTAACCTTTAACTATTTCCTTAACCACTGCTGTATGAGTCATTGCTAGTTTTCATATTGGACTGAAAACCTAAATAAGAGCTTTAAAAGAGCAGCAGTAAAATTACAAATATTGTAGGTTGTGGAAGCAATTATAAATGATTAATTGCAGATAACTGTTTACATCATATAGGCTTCTGCAAAATCTTTTTAATTTCATGGGTTGTTGGAAAGGTGTGCCTGCTCACTGAATCTGAACCTTACACATATCTTACAAATAGAGTTGTTATATTTCTTATGGTTACTAATGCCTTCAACAGTAGATCTAGGATAGAAGTGCTGTCTCACGGATAGAATATATATAATTTTAATGTAAAATGCAGTTCAGGATAATGATTAAATTAATTTAGACAAGTGCTGCATCTTCCTCAGATTTTGAGGCATCCCTGAAAATGTTTAGTATTGCATCTCTGAAAAGTTTACAATCTAGCCATCTCTTTAACTGAAGCTGTTAGTGGATTGAATAGTAAGTTAATTATGTTGATCTCAATGTAATAAACAGCAAAAACTAGCAAGACTGTTCAAAGCAATAATTTATTATTTTAAAATTGCTAGTGTTGGTAAATTTTAGAGGTTTGACTAGCTAGCTTGGTTGTGTATAACACTTATTATTTGTATTTTAAAGTCAAATTTGGTCCAGTGGAAAGCTCCTTTATATTGGCTTCATCAAGCATGAGATATAACAAAATGATTATTCTCTTAAAATCAAACAACATTGCTACCAAGGACTTAAATCTTAAACTAAATATATTTGCTGTCTCTCTTGATTTTTGAATTGGCTCTCTGTCAATAGAATGTTCATTTTATTCCATTAACATCAATGGGAGTCCTGTGGGGTCTAGGACAACTTGCCTGAGACAATTTACCATGACTAATTCGCTTCAGGAAACTTGCCATGGGACAAAAATTACACAATATAGAAAAAATTGTGAACTAGAATCATTAAAGAAAGGATGCAAAAGAAGGGACGAAATGTGAATGACCAACATTAAAATCATTTTTAAATTTATTTGAAATAATTAAATAAAATTGTTGAATTATCCTGCGATGAGTTTTCCCGTAGCGTATTGGCTACGATGAATTGTCTTGTGCTGAGTTGGCCATGGCAAACTGGCCATGACAAGTTGCTAATGGTGAATTGGCAGTGATGATGTGGTCATGGCAAGTTGTCCTGCTCTGCTTGGTAGCTCAGTAGTTAGACTGCATTGCTGCAGGCTATCTCTGTCCATAGCCTGGAGTTCAATTCTGAAGGGTTGACTCAGCTTTCCATCCTTTCAAAGTTAGTAAAATGAGGGCCCAGATTTTGGGGAGCAATATGCTGACATTGTAAACCGTCCAAAGAATACTGTAAAGCACTGAGGGGCTGTATATAAGTCTTAAGTTCTATTGCTATCGATAGAGTGAAGAGACAGGCTAATATTACTCTGTGTCAAGATTTAATTTTGCCTTTAAAAACACAACCATTTCATACATATTTGGGGTGTTTTTTTCATTTTGGAAAGCAAACAAAAGTATGTGTGAAAAATGAGGGTGGAGCGGAATTGAGCTTTGTTAGCAAATGATCTATAATTTATATCTGGCTTCAGAATCTCAGCAAATAGTTTTTTCTAAGAAATAACATACTGAGGTGGTTTTTCTCCAAAAATACTTCCGAAACCAAAATATATGTAACTTTCATCATACTTTCTTGACATAGACTTATTTTTTTGGCACAACTGATGCATCTGTCATGTTTAAACTTGCCTTATCTTACTTTTGAAAGCTTTATCACTCATAAAAGTTATAAAAATAAAATAATGAAAAATCTAAACTTGATCTATATAAGTTTGCTAACTTTATTAATACTGAACTTCAATTACACAGAAATTCCAAAAATTGCTGAAATAGTATATGCTTCAGCAAAGGTCACCCCTGTGTATGAAACCATCTTCTAATCACAGCACTCCACACAATTGTACCTATGGCTATTGCTGCTCACTCTGGCTGGGCAAGTATAGGCAGAGAGCATGAGGAAGTTCTGAGTACAGATAGTCCTTAACTCATGACCACAGTGGAGCCTAGAATTTTGATCCCAAGTCATTGCAGTCTTAAACTGAGACACCACATGACTGGACATGATTTTATGATTTTTACAATTATCATAAAGTGAATTAACTTGGCCGTTAAGTAAACCACATAGTTAAGCAAATCCAGCATATCCAGGGGGTGATTTTTTTTGCTAGAAATTGGAAAAAAGTCACAAATCGAGGAGGTCCTTAGTGCTTTCTGAGTTTGGTTGTTTTCTTGCAAATGTTTCCTTATCCATACTAGGTAACATCATCAGGGCTGAAGATGTTATCTAATTTGGGTAAGG
This sequence comes from Rhabdophis nuchalis, assembly GCA_039707465.1. Taxonomy (NCBI): domain Eukaryota; kingdom Metazoa; phylum Chordata; class Lepidosauria; order Squamata; family Natricidae; genus Rhabdophis; species Rhabdophis nuchalis. Next base: position 56,692,509 of record CM077643.1, on the reverse strand, counting down.
AAATGTCTGCAAGAAAACAACCAAGTTCAGAACATACCAAGAGCCCCTCATTTTCTTTGTGGTTGTGATGATTTTAAAATGGTTATGAATCCTTCATGCAGGTCCATATACAGCAGATTAAAAATCTAAATAAATAAAACATTCCAATCATAGGCCCCTTGTCCTCTCAGAATTGGCATTGTTTCTGTTTCCTGAAACTGGACTATTATTTCTTACTTATTATTAACCAAACATATTTTTAACCAAGCATATATTTCTCAGCCAAAAGTAACACATGTGCATAACTGGGCATATTGTTGAACATATGCTCCCTAGCAGGTATAATCTGACATTTATAAAAATGAAGAAGAGGACATATGTGATTTTAATAAATAGGCCATTCTGTAGGAAGACATTAATTCATTTTGTTTTCTTGTAGTTTGTTTTATTAGATTTATAGACTGCCAGAATCGAAATACTTTTAATAGTTACAATAGCAATAGTTGTGTTGAGCTCCTATATTCCATTTATTCAAGGAGATAAAATACAAAGTATTTGGGTGTGTACTTGACACATGCCTTTGGGAAAAAAATACTTGTGAAGCTTGTGAAGTAGTAGCGCAAGGAAACTTTATAAAAGTAAAACTAATAGACGATAAAAGCAACTATTAGTTGTTGTGGGCTGAAAACTTCTGAATCAACACTTGGGCAATAGGCTTTTCAGCACTTTTATATTTTTTCCAATATATAATATAATAGGTCAGTGGTCGGCAAACCGCGGCTTGCGAGCCGCATGCGGCTCTTTGGCCCCTCGAGTGCGGCTCTTCCTCCACCCTCGTCGACGGTGGAACTCCTGGGACCCACCGGAGCAACCCTCCCTACCAGCCGCCGATTCCCTCTCTCCGCGGAGCCTCCCCAGGGCTACTTCCAGGGCGATTGGAGGGAACCGGCGTCCAAACGCTGTTCCTTCCTGCCCACACACGGAGCCTGGAAGTAGCCTGTGCGAGCAGCCAGGAGAGCGGGCGGCCAGGCTCCTTCCAGGGCGATTGGAGGGAACCGGCGTCCAAACGCTGTTCCTTCCCGCCCACACATGGAGCCTGGAAGTAGCCTGAGCAAATGCAGCGGCCGGCCGGTCGGGCCAGGCTAAGGCGAGCAAGTGAGTAACCGCGGCGGGCTGGGGGGCAGACAGACAGACAGACAGACAGAGAGAGGCACAGACACAGAGAGAGACAAGGAGGGAGGGGGGAATCAGAGAGTGACAGACACACACAGAGAGACAGGGAGAGACAAAGAGAGGGAGGGAGGGAGAGAAAGATAGACAGAGACACAGAATGAGTGATTAAGTGCTTGAATGTGAGACAGACAGACAGACACACACACACACACACACACAGAGTGACGGAGATGGGTGGACGGAGAGAGAGACAGAGAGAGAGAGAGAGAAAGAAAGAAAGAGAAAAAGAGAGAAAGAAAGAAAGAAAGAAAGAGGGGAAGAAAGAGAGAGAAGGAGAGAGAGAAAGAAAGCCCACCCAGTCACATGACCGCTGAACCACTCCCACAAAACAGGCCACACCTTCCGGCTCTCAAAAGAAATTTCAATCGTGATATTGTTGATATTTGGCTCTGTTGACTAATGAGTTTGCCCACCACTGGAATAGGTGATCATTCAAAAAATTATATCTATGTCTATTTAATGTAAAATTATCAGGGTGACACTTTGCCCATTGTGCTTCCATTTTAAGGTAGTTTTTCTTATGTCCAATTCTCAAGAGACTGCCCAGACAAGTCCTTGAAGTTTTCTTGGCAAAGTTTTTCAGAAGTGGTTTGTCATTGTTTCCTTCCTAGGGTTGAGTGAAAGTCATTGGCCAAAGATCACCCAGGTGACTTTGTGCCCATGTCAGGACTAGAACTCATGGTCTTTCAGTTTCTACCCTGATGCTACACTACACAAAGTTGCTCTCATTTTATTATTACATCATTTTAAATTATATGTCAACATCATATTCTCAGTTTGAACTTCTCCTCTGGATACATATTCTGATCACACTTTTTTATTTGATATGTGGAAATGGGTAAGAAGGGAAATTATGCAATACACAATAAAATGTAGATTTTTTTTCTTTTTTAAAAGTTGTATCTAATTGGAGACTTCTGGCAGTCTTGACAGAGAAATAATTTGGTATTGTCTTGTTTATTTTCAGTGAGGATGAAATGGAAGAAGCAAATGGAAATAACCCTATTGACATTGAGGTTGAACAAAACAAGGAGAGCAAAAAAGAGGTATTTTCCCTGATATTGCTTTAGTGCATGAAGTATTATGAACCTATTTTTTTAAACCATGTTTCTCAATCTCAGCAGCTTGCTTACTGGGGAATTCTGGGATTTGAAGTCAGTATATCTTAGTCACTGAGATTGAGAAATACTGCTCTAAATGATTTATTTAAATATTATTAAATTGCTGTTGATAATAGCAAATTCTGTGATCCAAGTATATCATTCTAAGTATTTAAGTGTATCTGAGAGATTTTTTTTTAAAATCCATATTTTATTCCATACATTAATTCTTTATGTAGCTCTATTTGGTGTACATATTTATACTTCAGAAAAATCTCAGTTTAAGAATATCTGTTGATTTGCTGCTCAGTGTTTTGGCTGAATGCGGAGGACTTATTCTCTTGTTTGCCTTTTGTTGTGCTGTCGTTTCTTCCCATGCTTACTTAATCAGTGGAAAATCACCATATAACATGGTGAAGGATGCATAGAGAATAAGCGAGTTAAACATTTATCCTAATAAAATGGAAGCACTGTGCTATTTCAGGACTGATTGTTGATCTTGTTTTGGGTTCCTTTTAACAATCAGATGCCCATTGTGAGCTTTTTAAACAAGATTTTGCCCTCAGATACCCAGTCAATAACAATGGCCATCAGCCTTCTTCACTTATCAACTACTTTTCATCTTGGATAAATCAGTTGGCTCAAGTGGAAGAATCCATATGACCAGAAATATTCTGAACAATCATTTCAGGGTTGTTAAAACTGAAAACTGATTTTAGCAGATCAGACAGATTGTCCTTCCAGCTTGGTATTGTGTGTTCCTATTAATAGTTATCTCAGTATCATCACGTCATTATCTCTTTATTTCACAATGAAAGATGGAGCAAGGACTTGCTACATGCAAAATAATATATTCCATCATTGTGACTAGTGCCTGCCTTGGCTAGGTTGATTGCTTCTTTGCTTTTGGGCACAATTTGATATTTTAATCTTTAAGACCGAAAATGGCCATAGATCATAGTATCTTACAAATTACCTTCTGAATAGAAATTTGTCTGGATATTTCATTTAGCAATCAAAGCCTTACTGATTGTACAGTTCCTTGTCCTCTGAGTTCTTGGTAGTTTTTAGCACACAGTCAAAAAACGCTTTAAAAAAGCCTAACTCAGTGCTGATTTAGAAAAGGATGTACAGTATGTTGGTAGTGCCAGTTTAGTGGTTAAATATTGTAAGTTTGGTGCCTGTTTATTATACAATTTTAACTTAACATTTTCTTGCACGCCTCTATTTAATTGTTTTTATTTAATTTAATTTAGAGTCCATCTGACTTAGGGTAGGTCACAGCATAATAAAAATAAATAAACAAATTTAGATGGGATCTGATTGCTCTACTCAAAAGAATAGACATTTTACAAAGGTTATATCCATCTAGGCCTAGGACAACAACCAAGACTTCAAGGCCTAACCATACCAACAGGGTGAGAGCCAGATAGATTTCAGTGAAGGGGATCTTATTTGGATGCCATGCCAGAAAACACACACTTCCTAGGTTCCAGTAGATGCAGCATCTAATCAAGAAAACCTCCAACTCTGTCAGCAGAAACCATGGGGATTAGGTAATCTATCACATAACCTGACCTATGCCAGGTGGGGTTTTATAGGTAATGACCAGGACCTTGATCTGCACTCAGAAGCATACTGACAATCAGGACAATTTGTGAAGTATGTGTGCCACATGTGCACACCAAAACATACCTATCGCTTTCCACATCATTACATTCTGGACTAGTTGAAGCTTTTGAATGATTTTCAAGCGCAACCCCATGTAGAATATATTTCAGTAGCTGAGCTATGAGGTAATTAGGGCATGAATGATTGTCAGAAAGGCCTCCAATCCAGGAAGGAGTCCAATTGTCATACATGATGAAGCTGTACAAAGACCTCTTTGGCCACAGCTGCCACTGCTATGTGCTTTTCAGCTTTTCCCTAACAACCCTTTCCTCCTCCGATCATGCATCACTCTTGAATGGGAAATGACATCCTATCCAAGAATATAGATCAGTGATGGCTAACCTTTTTGTTCGTGAGTGCCGAAAGCATGCATGTGTGTGTGCCCACACCCATAATATAATGCATGTGTGCGCCCTGCTCATGCGAGCATGATCCCTCAAGCTCCATTTTGGGCCTAACAGGCCTCCCTGAAGCCTCCTGGGACCAAAAATGGGGCGGGTGTCCATCCCCCGCACGCCTCCCTTTGCATGCATCCCTTTGGTGCCGTTGGCCAGACAATGTCGGCTGGCGACCCCTAGGAGGAGAGCCTTCTCTGTGGCAGCTCCTGCCCTCTGGAATGACCTACCCCCTGACCTATGGACAACCACGGACCTGCGCCTTTTCCGTCGGGCCTTGAAGACCTATTTATTTCGTGTGGCCGGCCTGGCGTAGTTTTAATTGTTTTTAGTAGGGGTTTTAGTAGGGTTTTAGGACAGGCTAATCATTTAATATATTTTTAACGTATTTTATGTTTTATACTACTGATTTTTATCAATAATAATAATAATAGTAGTAGTAGTAGTAGTAGTAGTAGTAGTAATAATAATAATAATAATAATAATAATAATAATAATAATAATAATGCAGAGTATACATGGTGAAGTAAGAATTAATATTCAGAGACCATAATACATCCATGCCTACAAAGATCAAAACATGCAGGCAGTGGTTTTCACAATATCTCTTATGGAAGCAAAATTTAAACTGAAAAAGCAGGACTGAAAGAATATTCATATTCTTGAACTGTGATGCTGGCAATGGAGACGTTGTTGGAAGATCTGAAAGATTAGGTTGGGGACATATAATTATGGAGGCTATCTGTTCACTAACAGTTGGCACTAACTCGATGGCACATAATTACATCACTAATCAAGATTTGCACATTAGCTTACATTAAAGTTATCAATCGACATAGAGAATAATGTTAAGGTGACTTCCTAAGATGCTACTTATCTCATAATACCTGATAATGAAAGTAAATCAATGTCTTTATTAATTGGATAAATTCTGAGAGTACTACAAATTTCCACATTAAAAAAACACCTTAATCCTTGCTATACATGTTAAGACCACGGACCTCCGTTCTTTCCGCCAGAAACTCAAGACCTACCTTTTCCAACAGGCCGGCTTGGCCTAACTCTACCTAGCCTTTAGCCTGACATTAAATTGTTTAAATTGGTCTTTTTTTAAGGGTAATAGCTTAATTTATTGTAAATTTTAGCACAGGGTGAATAATTTAATTTGATTTTAAATTTTGTATATTGTCATGTTTTTATATGCTTTTTTAATTTCCTGTGCACCGCCCCGAGTCCCTTTTTGGGGAAGGGAGCGGTATATAAATTAAATAAATCTAATCTAATCTAAGAGTCATTACATGTTTGCATTGAGCCCATCTTATAGGATTTTTGCTGACAAATTGAAGGGTCCTTTGAATGCATATGGTCTTCTTGTGAGTTGCAATTTACCTTTTGAAATCTAGCAAGAAAAATGGTGGTTTGCTAGTCACTTGTCAGCTCCACAGTTTTTCACACTTACGACACAATCTCCATGGTCACATGATCAAAATTCAGATACTTGGCAACTGGCATGTATTTATGGCAGTTGCAGTGTCCCAGGGTCATGTAATCAACTTTTGCGACCTTCTGACAAGCAAACTCAGTGCGGAAGCCTGATTCACTTAACAACTATATAACTCACTTAGTAACTTGTGATTTACTTAACATCTGTAGCAAGAAAGATCGTAAAATGGAGCAAAACTCATTTAACAGCTTAGCAGTAGAAATTTGGTGCTCAATTATGGTCTTATATATGAATATTTCAGACATTTTAGATCACCGATCAGTCTGTTGTTCCTGTTTCATTAGATACTTTGTACCAGTCTCCATTTATACCATTATTGGTTTCTTTTCGATAATAAAAAAATCCAAGATTATGTAGAATAAGCAACAATGCTTAAAACAACAAAAGTTTATTGGGCGATAAGAAATTGGTATCCAAACCATATCCCAGTTCTGCAATTGAACTTTAATTTTGAAAACACTAAGTAAGTAATACTTTAAATTGTTGCTAAAGGTTAGTCATACATAGGGAAATTCCTCAGATTAAAGATAGGGGATTTTTTTTTAAAAAAAAAAGCAAGATTATGTCATTTCCTTTTTTCTAAATAGTAACAACAGTCATATTACAGCATGCATATGCCTATAACAATAATAGCTGGATGCAATAAAACTTTTAATTTGCTCTTAATTATTGCAGGAAGCTAATTGTCTTCAGTTCAAGCAGGGATAGGTAAAAAAAATCAAATTGTGGCATTAGTTTTGCATCTTGCAGCGGACAGCATTTTACAGACTCCCAGAATGTCTTTTCTGCTTTTGGCATCTGATTAACATTGACGGGATCTGTCAACTTTAGTTCATAACTAAAGATGATAGAAATAAACTCCTGCAAGATTACAGCTTAATTGCATATTATGTCCATGTGCAGTTGTAGATGTGGAGAACTCCTCTGCCATGAGAAAAATAGATATGGGCATTTTAATTTGAGTGTCATTTTGATAGTGCTTTATTTTACATTTTTGCAGCTTGTGTTCAAATTTTATGTGCTTGTCATAACTATTAGTGACTTCTTGGCATTATTTTTGTGTAGAGTCAAGGGTAAAAATATCTGTCATAGAAAATACTATTTTACTTCTAGCTGAAATTTGAGAGGCAACTTGATTCCTTGAGACAAAAATGAATGGTGTGTTCACTTATAATTACATAAGTTGCATTTGAATTGGTTCTCTTGTCCTTCGTGGGCTTAGTACAGAAAGTTCAACATACACAGGTAGTTCTCGACTTTACAACAGTTCATTTGATGGCTGTTCAAAGTTACAACAGCACTGAAAAAATGTGACATGATCATTTTTCACAATTATGACCTCTGCAGCATACCCATAATCATGTGATGAAAATTCACATGCTTGGCAGTTTTTTCATATTTATGACGGTTTCAGTTCCCCTCTTTTCCGACCTTCTGACAAGCAAAATCAATGGGGAAGCCAGATTCACTTAACAACCAGGTTACTAACTGAACAACTGTGGCAAGAAAGGTCGTAATATGGGGCAACACTCATTTATTTATTTATTTTTATTTATTTATTTAAATTTATATCCCGCCCTTCTCCACAGAGGACCCAGGGCGGCGCACAGGAAATTTAAAAAACATTTAACAAATGTTTCACTTAACAACAGAAATACTGGGCTCAATTGTGGTCATAAGTCCAGGATTACCTGTATTATGCCCCTAAGACTACTATTTTTTTTTAAGATCAAACCTCATACGGGTTTTAGATGGTGTGACTGGCAAATAAATAAGTGCCTAGTTATGCCAAAACGTAAGATGAATTACTGTTGATTTATTTGAATTATTATATACACATCAAAAAATTGTGTGTCCTTTTCTTTGTTTCTAATTCAAGGGTTGAGTGGTCTATGAGCCCCATGAGAATGTGACGGCACATGTGGATCCCATTGCTGAAGTTTGGTAGTGAAATGGCTAAATTTCAGCAGATACAATCCCCTCTCCCCATTTTTAGCAAGAATAAAAATAAGGGAGGGCATGAATATATTTTTAAAAGGCAAAATGCATCCATTCCAAATTTCGGCACTTTCCTTTTTCAAAAATGGAAAGGGGAAAAAAGAGACCATGTAATTTTACAATTACAGATGCTAAACATTTCTTTACTTTTCTTTTTTTTTTTAAATGCCTCTGTCTTTAAAAAAAAATGCAGATTATTATACTTGCACCTCTTTTGAATCATCTACTTAGTAATCAAATTGGATTTTAATGGGCAAATTTTAATAAAAGCTTCATTAGTATATAAATATCCAAAGACTTCTACTATAAATAAAATAATATAACACAATTAAGTTAATGCAAGACAAAGAGGCTATCATATATCAGCTGAAATACAACAGCATTATAATACAGAAAGTTTCATCTGCAAAAGCATCCTTATACCGATAGGCAAAACCCCAGATTTCTGTTACATTATATGTGATTTTATTGTAGTGTGTGACTACTTATTTTGTATATCTTTTCTTTACTTTTAGTTTGGTATAGTCTGAAAGTCTACTCCCTTGATGGACGTGGTACATTAAGTTTTAGTAAGGCAAATTCATTAAGACTATGTGATAGTGAATAGTGCAATAGTGTTGGAAAGTGATGGGTGAATTGACCCCAACATAATTTGCAGTTTGTTCACTGACTTGATAATCCAGTGTTACGAATTTAGATGTAAAACACTGGATTTTCAGATTTCATTGAATCTTCAAACATTCATACATAAACGATATCAAAATGTATCTGGGGAATGTGGCATATATAATTGTATTACTATAAGCATTAGTGACATACTATTTGCCAAAAACTTGTTGTTATTTAAACAGGAAGTAGGGTTCTCCCCACCTCCCCAAATATAGTTTATTAGTGAATGGTTTCAGAGCCAACAATTTAAAAGAGGTTAAATTCTTGAGCAAAGTGAATTTAATAAGCTAGAATAAAGTTATACCATATTATCTACAGTGCAAGTAGGATTTTTCCTTTATTTTAAAAACTTTATGAAAGTTTATGGAACGCTTATCAATTTTTTTTCTGGATATCATTTATCTAATTTGAATAGTCATATCGGTTTTAAATTACAGGTATGTATTATGCTAGATATTGTGAGTTGCCCAGACAGATTTTGGAGTCAAGCAGTCCCCAAATCAAACCAATCAATAGTAAATATTGATATCCTCTGATTGGTGGACTGCGCTTGCGCGAGGAAGATGGCGGTCTAGCTCCGAGCTCCGCTGGGTCATGGAGCTCGTTAGCTGATTTTTAGTGCCCCAGCCCGTTATATTATCATTTTGAGGGCTGGGATCGGAGAGGAACCCACCTGGATTTCAGGGTGAGGTCTGCGCTGAGGTGGCAATGACGGCGGCGGCGGCGGTGTGAGCGCCGGACCGGAGGTCGGCGTCCCCGGCGTCCATGGGATGGCGGTGGAAGTCGGCCGTGCGCCTGGATGCCGGAGGGCCTGGAGGGCCGGGAAGGCGAACTCAGGTGCGGAGGTGGCGGCGGTGAGAGTGCCGCCACGGAGACCAGCGGCTCGACGGCGGAGGTGGCTGTGAGAGAGCCTGGATGCCGGAGAGCCTGGAGAGAGCCTGGATGCCGGCTGTGAGAGAGCCTGGATGCCAGAGAGCCTGAAGGCCCTGGAGGGCCGGGAGGACGGAGGATGGACTTAGCTGCAGAGGCGGCGGTGAGAGGGCCGCCACGGAGACCAGTGGCGCAATGGCGGTGGAGGTGGCTGTGAGAGAGCCAAAATGGAGGTTGGCGCCCTGGGGATGGTTGCTTAACCCGGTGGGAGCGCCAGGGTGGAGGCCGACATCTTCGGCGTCCCTGCGGCGTCCTGCAAAGGCAGAGGGCCGTTCGTGTGGGCGAGCCCCTGGAGACCAGGAAGCGTAGAAGCCCCGGCCGGGAGAGGAGGGAGTTTACCCCCAGACGCTGTGACCAGTCGTGGGGAGAGGCCTTTGAGAGCAAGCCGAGACTGGAGAGGAGAATGGTGGTGTCTCCAGTTCCCGGGCTAGGCCAGCCGGGAGGGGGAAGTACGGCTGGCTCTGGCCTTGCCCTTCTCTCCTGGACACGAGAAGCTTTCTTTTTCAACTGGAGGACAGATTTTCTGCCGGCGCTGATGGTGCCAAATGTATGATCCTGCCTATAGACCTTTTAAGAACTGAAAGCAACCACTAAGATCTTTCGACCTATGGACATTTCTCTAAGACCTTTTTAATCCTTCCAAAGGGAAAGATCTAGAACGCTTCAGCTGGACTAAATCCCTCAATGATGCACTTTTATCTGTTAACTGATATTTAACATCTATTTATTACTTTTTAACATCTATTTATTACACCCTAAATGGCTAACGATGCTTTTTAAATCTTTATGACCCATGCTTTTATGTATTTAACCGCTCTACATTGTATCTATATATAATTATTTATTTAATTATTTATCTATATTAATGTATTCTAAGCTAGACCTGTTACGACTGCGAGAGTCCCCGCTCTCGCAGGTTTGGCCCTCCGCTCTAACGAGGGCCCACCTTGATGAAGGATTTATTAATCTGGAGAGGTGGAAGAAGCGTGGTCTTAGGGGTTTTTTAATTTGTAAATTAATGTCTATTTTAGGGGGTACCAGGGAGGGGGGAGGGGATAGACAGGTAGAGGCGGGTGAGGGAAGAGAGGGCCAGGCCAGCGGGCGATGGACGGTAGCGGAAGGTTCGGTTAGGAGGGGGGAGACTCAAGTCGTTCCGACAGAGGGCATTCCCATCCAGAAGGTTGTGGGGAGAGGCAGGTCCGAGGGGAGACAAGTGTTATCCTCCCGGTTGGGGGCGCGAAGCCGTTGGCTGCAAACGGTCAAGTGCCTCAACCCCCGCAGGCTAGGTGGCCAGGGAGTACAGAGCCAGGGCCTGCGGCTGATGTTCTGCAACGCCAGGTCCGTTGCCAACAAAGCCCCCCTCGTTCATGACCTTGTGTCAGAGGGGGAGCCGGACCTGGTGGGAATTGCGGAGACCTGGTTGGGCCACAAGGGTGGACTCCGCCTCGTTGAAATGTGCCCACCAGGTTACCGCGCGTTTCATCAGCCCCGGGCCCTAGGTAGGGGCGGTGGGGTAGCGGTCATTGTAAAGGAAGGTCTTGAGCCAAAAGAGACCATTGTGCCACAGACCACCGGTTGTGAGTCCCTCTGTGTGAAGTGGGGCCTAGGGAGGCAGTTGGGCTTGCTGGTTGTATACCTGGCTCCCCGCTATGTAGCAGCAGCCCTGCCCGAGCTCCTCGAGGTGATCGCTACGGTGGCAGTTGAGACCCCCAGACTTTTAGTCATGGGGGACTTTAATCTGCCATCGGTGGGCGAATCATCCGAGGTGGCTCGGGAGTTCATGGCTTCCATGACGGCCATGGACCTGACCCAACTAATTCAAGGCCCCACTCACGAGGGTGGACATACACCGGACCTCATCTTTGTCTCAGGCCAATGGAAGAGTGATCTGGGTATAGGGGATATAGTCATCACACCCTTGTCATGGACAGACCACTCACTTCTCCGGCTCGACTTTCCGACCGCTGCTCCCCTCCGCGGGGAGGCGGAACCTGAGTCACCAATCTGGTTCCGCCCCAGGCGCCTGATGGACCCGGATGGGTTCCAAACGGCGCTTGGGCCAGTTCCTGTACCCCTGACCCGCGCCCTGATGGAGGACCTCGTGGCCGCATGGAATATTGCGACCACGGGAGCCTTGGATCGGGTCGCGCCCTTGCGGCCTCTCCTGCGGCGTCGAAACAACCTGGCTCCTTGGTTTACCGAGGAGCTACGGGTGATGAAACGCCGCAAGAGATGCCTAGAGGGAAGATGGAGGTCTACCCGTTCTGAATCTGACCGGACACAGGTAAGAGCCCATTTACGGACTTACATTGTGGCGCTGAGAGTAGCCAAACGTCACCATTGTGCTACTCTCATAGCATCCGCAGAAAACCGCCCTGCCGCCCTGTTTAGGGTGACCCGCTCCCTCCTTCAACAGAGGGTGCGGGAAGCCCCGTTACAGGGTAGAGCAGAGGAATTTGTGACTTTTCTGCAGGAGAAAATCGCTCAGATACAGAACGAGCTAGCCCCCATTCATGGCCCAGTGGGATGCCACGAGACAGATCTTGTTTGGGAGGAGTTTGACTCCGTTACTTCCGAGGATATGGACAGGTTACGTGGGCGACTGCGAGCCACCACATGTTTATTGGACCCGTGTCCCTCCTGGCTTGTACTGGCATCCTGGGAGGTGACACGAGGCTGGCTCCAAGAGGTTGTCAACGCATCCTTAAGTGAGGGTTCCTTGCCTGCTTCCCTAAAAGAAGCGATGGTGAGGCCCCTCCTTAAGAAGCCCTCTTTGGACCCAGCTCTTTTGAACAACTACCGTCCAGTCTCCAACCTTCCCTTTTTGGCGAAGGTTGTTGAGAGTGTGGTGGCACAACAGTTTCCCCGTCACCTGGAGGAAGTTGATTATCTAGATCCGCGCCAGTCCGGCTTTCGGCCCGGGCATAGCACCGAGACGGCATTGGTTGCGTTGGTTGATGATCTCTGGAGGGCCAGAGATGGGGGCTGTTCCTCCATCCTGGTCCTATTAGACCTCTCGGCGGCTTTCGATACCATCGACCATGGTATCCTATTGCATCGGCTGGGGGGGTTGGGGGTGGGAGGCAACGTTTTACGGTGGTTCTCCTCCTAACTCTCTGGCCGATCGCAATTTGTGTTGGCAGGGGGGCAGAGGTTGACCGCGAGACCCCTCGTATGTGGGGTGCCTCAGGGGTCGGTCCTCTCGCCCCTCCTGTTCAACACATACATGAAGCCGCTGGGTGAGATCATCCGTGGTTTTGGGGTAGAGTACCATCTATACGCTGATGATACTCAGTTGTATATATCTACCCCAAACCACCCCAACGATGCCGTAGCGGTGATGTGCCAGTGCCTGGAAGCCGTACGGATCTGGATGGGAAGTAACGGACTCAGGCTCAACCCGACCAAGACCGAGTGGCTGTGGTTTCCGGCCGCCCGATTCAACCAGCTCACTCCATCGCTGGCCATTGGGGGCGAACATCTTGCCCCTGTGGATGGGGCGCGCAATTTGGGTGTCCTCCTGGATGCCCGGCTGTCCATGGAAGACCAAGTGACAGCCGTGGCCAGGAGGGCGTTTTACCAGGTTCGCCTGGTTCGCCAATTGCGCCCCCTATTGGATCGGGACGCCCTTCGCACAGTCACTCATGCGCTCGTGACATCCCGACTGGACTATTGCAACTCTCTCTACATGGGGCTTCCCTTGAGGTGCACCCGGAGACTTCAGCTAGTCCAGAATGCAGCCGCGCGAGCAATTATGGGGACCGCAAGGTCCACCCATGTAACACCGCTCTTGCGCGAGCTGCACTGGCTACCTGTCGTCTTCCGGGTGCGCTTCAAGGTGCTAATTATCATCTTTAAAGCGCTCCATGGCTCGGGACATAGCTATCTGCGGGATCGGATCCTGCCTCATACATCCTCACGGCCGATTCGCTCCCACAGAGAGGGACTTCTCCAGGTGCCGTCCACTAGACTGTGTCAGCGGGCGACACCCAGGGGAAGGGCTCTCTCTGTGGCGGGCCCGGCCCTCTGGAACGACCTTCCCCCCGATATTAGGACGACCACGGACCTCCGCTCCTTCCGTCTTAAATTAAAAACTTTTTTTTTCCGTCTGGCCGGCTTGGGATAGTCCCCCTGTCTTGGGGTTTTACTGGGTAGATTTTAGTTCAGTTAGTTTAATGGGAATTTTAGCACAGGCTGAGTTTAATTTGGCTTTTAAAATTGTTTGTATATTTTATTGTTGTTTGTATGTTTTTTACTGTTTTTATTCTACCTGTGCACCGCCCCGAGTCCCCATGGGGAGAGGGAGCGGTTTATAAGTATTAAATGAATTGAATTGAATTGAATTGAAATAGAAGTAACTTTGAATAAATGCAATGATTTAATACTGGGATGTTTAAAGGGGACTGAAATTGAAGATGAGTGTAGTTAGACATATGCCTTGAGGTTCAAGAAAGCAGATTGTGATAAAATCAAATCCATACAGAAAGAAACTGGTAGAAAAAGGAGCCCGGGATGCATGGGAATTTCTAAAAAGGAGCTTGTAAAAGCATATTTGCAATTTTTTTCCAACAAAGGGAGAGGGCAAGAAGGCAAAAGATGAAATCATGCATCTCATTGAAGATATGAAAGCAAAAAACAAAAACAAAAAATCACATAGGAAGCGGAAAGAATAGCAAGGCCACCCACAAAGGGCTCTCAAGACTTGGAAAGATAGTGTCAAGAAAGAATAAGGCTAGATTAATGAAGGATGTAAAGAACAACAAAAAGATCTTCAGATCCATTCAAAATAAAAGGAAGAGAAGTAAGCGATTGTACCAGCTGCTCAGTAAGGATAACAATGGATAAGAAGTATAAAGATTGTGTATCAGATTTACAGATGATACAAAATTGGGTTGGATATCCAGTGCCCAAGAAAACCGAAATGAGATTCAAAATGAACTTGACAATTTAGAGAAATGGTTGGGGGGGAAAAGAATGAAATTTAACAGAGACAAATGCAAAGTTCTTCATGTAAGAAAAAGAAATCAAAGTACTTGTGTAAAAAAGCTTGGAATTATAGTTGATTACAAACTAAATATGAGTCAGCAGTGTGACATAGTTGCTGAAAGGGCAAATGCAATTTAAGGCTGCCTCAATTGAAGCCTAGTTTGTAAATCACAGGAAGTGATCATTGCATTTTATTTGGTATTCTTCATCTCCCATCTGAAATACTGGACACCATATTTTATAAAAGATTCAGAGAAACTAGAGCAGATGCAGAAAATGGCAAAACAAGGTTGATAAAAGACAATCTGAGTCTTACAAAGCAATTGTGACAACTTGGCATGTTCAGCTTTGAAATAAGTCAAATGTATGTGCGTGTGTGTGTGGGGGGGGGCATACAATAGCACTTTGTAAAAACCTGAAGGTAAGTGAAGAGTCCTGGAGCACAGGATGGACTAAATGTCTATGGAGATTCTCAGTCATCCAGGTCATGGTTGTCTCAAGTGCTTTTTAATAGGCCAGTTGTGGTAACTAGTGAATGTTACAAAGCACTTCCTATAATGAGGGCAGTTTTAACATCCAGGTCATGGTTGTCTCAAGTGCATTTTCAAGAGGTCAGTTGTGTGACTATTGAATGCTACAAAGCACTTCCTATAATGAGGGCAGTTTTAACACTAGAACCATTGGCTAAGGGAGCTGGAGAGCTTGCTTTCAATGTTTGTGTTTAAACAGTGGCTGGACAACCAAGTATTAGGGAATGTGTACTTTTGTCCTAAATGGGGAGTTTCTCTTTCTGACATAAATTAAATTAAGAACTGTGGTGATGCAGTGGTTAGAATGCAGTTTTGCAGACTAATTCTGCCAACTGCCAGGAGTTCAATCCTCACCAGCTCAAGGTTGACTCAGCCTTTCATCTTTCCGAGGTCAATAAAATGAGGAGCCAGATTGCTGGGGGCAAGATGCTGTCTCTGTAAACCACTTAGAGAGCGCTGTAAAGCACTATGAAGTAGTATATAAGTCTAAGTGCTGTTGCTATTAAATTGCATCTTCCAACTCTATAAATTTATGGTGCATGTGTGTGTGTGTGGATTATTTAATAAAACAGAACAGAAAACAAAACAAAAATTAAAAATGCAATAGTGACAAGATAAATAGAATTATTATGCGTATCAAGATATATTTTATATCTTATATAACCATTTCAATAACAGATAACCATATTTCACTGTAATTGTCCATGCATAATCAGCATCTATAAGCATTTCATTCACAAGATGCAAGTAACTTCCTCTCTTCACTCCACCCGGTAATTGATGCCATAAATTTGTCTTTCCAATGTTTAAGAACTAATCTCTTGGCAATAATAAGGGCACAGAGAATCAATTAGGGTAACCCTTCAGTTATGCAGTGGGAAGAAATAATTATGTATATTCATTTGACTTTGAAACAAAGTTTAATATTTTCATAGCCACTACTTGGAAATTGATTCACTGTTTCTTTATGTGAGAAATGCAAATTACACCAGCTCCGACCATAAAAATTATTTTACAATCTTGACTTGGATAATGAAACTTGGTATGACTGTACTAGATGCAACTTAAAAGCTGACTATTTAAACCAGGGGTAGTCAACCTTTTTATACCTACCACCCACTTTTGTATCTCTGTTAGTAAAACTTTCTAACCACCCCACCGATTCCATAGTAATGGTGATTTATAAAGTAGGGAAGTCAATTAAATTAAAAAAAGGAAAGTGCTTCAGTATCGGACAAAACCCCTACCGCTCACCATGAAAGCTGGAGCGCCCACTAGTGGGCAGTAGGGACCAGGTTGACTACCACTAATTTAAATATTTAAACATTTCAGTGCCATTACTTCTGAATCAGCCAATCTGATTTCACTATATCACACAGTTCTATTTTATAGTAGAATGATACCTCATGGTTCAAGTCAACAAAGTAATGTGTGTAATAGAATGTGTGAATGACTTTGGAGAGTGAGAGGAAGAGATGCTGCCTGGGAAACAGAAGAGAAAAAGGAGCCCCATTAAGTGGCTTAATGGTCAGAAGAAAGAAACTTAGGAAGCACCTGTCCTAATTAATCAAAATGGTAAACGTGATGGGAAATTTGTACCTTCAGATTTGCAAGATTCTGTTAATGTATAATGTGATACTAAAATGGAAGTAGTTCATCTAGTTTTGTTTCATTTCAGGCTTTCTGTCTAGTTCACATATCACTATAATCGTAAAGTGACTTATTTTGATTCATATTGTACGAACCAGCCATTTGTAGCTTATGAGCACGGGGGGGGGGTGTCATGTGTCGGTATACCACATACATAATGCTATGCGCATGAGATGAATCCCCCCACACATGCATGCACGCACAACCAACTCCACCTGCTTTTGGCACTGTTTTTTTGCCTTCCCCAGGCTCCAGAGGCTTTCTAGGAGCCTGGGGAGGGTAAATCTGCCCCCCTGGAGGCTTCAGGAGCTTCCCTGAAGCCTTTGGAGGGCGAAAACGGGCCCTACGGGGAACCCAGAAGTTCAGGAATGGTGACTTACAATTTGTCCGTAGAGCCGTTTTTCAACCTCTGGAGCCTTCAGCCTTCCTTCAGGGGAGCCTCCTGAAGGCTCCGGAGAGCAAAAAATGGCCCTACGAGCAAACTGGAAATCTGTTCCCGAACTTCCAGTTTGCCCATAGGGTCAGGTTTTCACGCTCTGGAGGTTTCAAGGGAGCCTCTGGAGGGCGAAAAACAGTCTCAAAAGAAGGCCAAAGTCAGCTGGGAGCTGACAGGGCACCGCCTCGCATGCCCTAACAAATGGCTCTGCCTGTTCCCTGTGGCACGCGTACCATAGGTTCGCCATCATGGATCTAGACAGATGAACATCCCTCTGAAGCTGTAGCTTGTACATACATCCTATAACTGTGGGCTCCCACAGCAACAGAGGGAGCCCATAGTTATAGGGGGCATACAGCAGCAAAATTCCCTTACTGCTGTTAATAAAAGGAGCACCTTGTGGTAGGATTGCATGTTGCAATACATTTATATAACAAAACATTTAATCATATTTTGCCAAATAAGCAATGGTTTGTTTAACCATATTTCACCATATATTTCTTTTTCTTCAAAACAAGCTTAACAATGTTAAAAACTAAAATCCCTTCTCCCTCCCCCCCCCCAAAAAAACAAAACAGACTAGCTGTCCAAAAATATACAATTCAGTCTTTTCCTTTCTCAAAAGTTTGATAATATTAGCAACTACCAAAAGTTGTCTCTTTCATAAACAATTGCTCTTGTATTGCAGTGGCTCAGTTTTCACAGTACACTAATATAGGACCAAACTAACTACATACTGGTTTAGAACAAACTTCACATATTCTTGAAATCCATAGGTTGTGTGCTTTTGAATGTCAGTTTCTGGGGAATAATAAATTGCAGAAAGTTTTTGCAATTGTATTTTGCTTGTGGGCTTCCCAGAGGCATCTGGTTGACCACGGTGGGGAACTAAGTGATGGATTTGATCAGTTTGTTTTTGCAGTTATTTTTATCTAGATTCAAAGTATGGTGGAAGTGTAAAGATAGAAGATGTGTTTCACAAAACCAATATTTCAAGTTCTTAAGAAAAAGATAATAATAATAATAACAATAATAATAACAATAATAATAATAATAATAATAATAATAATAATAATAATAATAATAATAATAATAATAATAATAATAATAATAATAATTTATAAACCGCTCTCTCTCCCCAAAGGGATTCTAGGCGGTGCACAGGGAATTTAAAAATACATGTATAAAACCACAAGCATAAATACAATATTAAAATGAATTAAATTTAAACCCTGCACTAAAACCCCAAACCAACTAAAACTAAATCCCTAAAAAACCCTAATAAAACAGTTCGATTACCCCAGGCCGGCCAGGCAGAAGAAATGAGTTTTTAGTTTTTGACGGCAGGAGCGGAGGTCCGTAGTTGTTCTAATTTCGGGAGGAAGGTCGTTCCAGAGGGTCGGGTTTGCCACAGAGAAGGCCCTTCCTCTGGGCGTTGCCCTCTGGTATAGCCTAGTGGACGGCACCCAGAGAAGTCCCTCTCTGTGGGAACGAATCGGCCGCAGGGATGTATGAGGCAGGATGCGATCCCGCAGATAGCTAGGTCCCGTTCCATGGAGTGCTTTGAAGATGATGACCAACACCTTGAAGCGCACCCGAAAGATGACAGGCAGCCAATGCAGCTCGCGCAGGAGCGGTGTTACATGGGAGAACCTGGAGGTTCCCATAACTGCCCGCGCGGCTGCATTCTGGACAAGCTGCAGTCTTCGGGTGCACCCCAAGGGGACCCCCATGTAGAGAGCATTACAGTAGTCCAGTCGGGATGTCACGAGTGCATGAGTGACTGTGCAAAGGGCATCCCGGTCCAATAGGGGTTGACTGTGGATTTTTTTGTTTGTTTCGTATTAGTTTTTGGCACCACCAAGGTTACAACTATATTAGTTGGATGGCTGTTCAGTGAGAGGTGAATAATTAGCTAAATTTGTAATAGTCTTTACATTTGACAAATGGGAACTTGGGAACTTTCGGGGAAGACATGGCAACTGAAAATGAAGAGCCAGCAAGTAGACTGTCTGTTTATAATTCCTCTCTGGACAAGAGAGGACTTGAGATCGTCCACACATTCTCCACACAGTTGCTTCTCATAAGGAGACTGCAACATAGCATCTCTAGTGGATTTGAGCTCTGGGAGATGAGGGAATAGCCCTCTTTTTTTTTGTAGAAGCCACTGTTGGTACTTTCAAAATGACACTTGGTTGCATATTTCTTTTCTAGTCACTTTCAAAAATGGCTTTGTTAACTACTTTAGAGTCATTGTATCACTGGGTGTGTTTATTTCAATTTTAGTGTAAAAGATTTAAATACAAGTTTAAGGACTTAATTTTTTATTCTTTGGGAATCAACAGCAAAAGGATGATTTGAATTTTGATTTTGAAAAGTTACAAAAAGAGAATGATCCAGGTGGATTTGAAATAAGATTTTATAAGAATCCTTCCCAGGGGAAAATGGTTTTGTTTGAATTCTTTTTTAAAAAAATGATAGGATGAGAAGGTTGGATACTAGGGAGAACCAGAAGGAACTAATTATTACAATTAAAGGAGAAGAATGCTTAAATGGAGTAAAATATTTTAACATTGGGAATATTGAGGGATATTTTTGAACAACGAACCCGGAAGTTAATTTTAAGTGGGTTTGCCTCTTGAGTGTTTTTTTTTTTTTTAAAGACTGAGACTGATTTGAAGATGGATTTAAAAATGACAGGGTACAAGAATGGTATAGAAAAAGATACTGTTATCAAAAGGAAACTGGCTGATGTCTTAATAATGAAAAGAGATATACAAATAACATATCAGAAGAATGAGTTGGATAACTAACTTATATTGGGAGACCTGTTAAAACTAAAGTATTTTGTGAAAAGGGGCAAAGGAAAAAGGAAGAACGTTATTTGAAGGAATTAAAGATCAAGATTGTTAAAAGTAAAGGGAAGAAATATAAAATTAGTTTATTTAATCACGGTTAAAATAATTGTTGTTATTTCTGGTAATATTTAGTGGACTTTTGCTGATCAGAATTGAATGAGAAAGCTTTAAGGAAGATTAGTTAGTTAGTTAGTTAGTTAGTTAGTTAGCTAGTTAATTAGGTAGGTAGGTAGGTAGGTAGGTAGATTGATTGATTGATAGATTGATAGATTGATAGATTGATAGATTGATAGATTAATTGATTGATTGATAGATAGATTGATAGATTGATAGATTGATTGATAGATAGATAGATTGATTATAGGTAAGACATGAGATATGAAAGCCAGTTTCGCGACTTTGGTCCAGTCAATCACTCACTTACAGTCCAACCCATCTTACAGGGTAGTTGTAAAGAAAATAGAAGGGAGAAGGTGTGTTGAATATGTTCGCTTCCTTGAGTTGGGTTTAAAAATAATAAAGGTGTGATATAAATTGGAAAAAAAACCCAAAATATGGGAAGAAGAAATAATTTATTATATTTTAAGATAAGAAGATAAATTACCTAAGTTCATATTTGTGATGAAAAGGGAAGTCATTTCTTCGTTTACTATATTCTTATTTTTTCTGTCTTTTTTATTTTCTATTTTTATTTCCTGCACTTTATTTTTTTTTGGTAGTAGTTTTTAATTTTTTAATTATAATTTTAATAACATTACTATAAAAAAGATAAATGCAGGCTTTGGTTCTGCCTATCCCCATAAGCTTTGATTTGCCATTGATTCCCTGCAATGCTGCTCAGAGCAGTGGACGTAGCCATGCATAGTGAAAGTCAAACTTAATTTGTATCTGCTGTGTTTTCCAAAAGGAAACAGATGGTTGTAATGTTTGAGTTTGTCCCCTTTCCAGATAGTATAAGGTATATTGACTTACACTCCTTTGTTTTTTACACACTCCTACAACCTTCCCAACCCTGTACCCTTCAAATGTGTGGGACATAGAATCATAGGCGAAAGGGGGCCTTGAATTCAGTGAGTGAGGAGAGGGAATTCAGTCCCTCTCCTCACTCACTGCAGGAATCCACTGCTATAGCATCACTGACAGATGGCTATCTAACCTGTTTAAATCCTCATGGTATAAAAGATCCGACCTGTTCCCAAAGCAGTCTATGTTTATTATTAGGAATTTCTTCCTGATGTCCAACTGAGATCTACTTCCTCATAACTCTTTTGGTGTTCTGCAACACCAAAAGTATACCTGTTCATAAATCCTATTAGACTCAGTGCCCCCATGAATCCCTAATAAGACCCTCACCACCAGCCCCTTCTTTGTCTTGGTTTCTTTCTGGATAGGCTCCAGTTTCTCAGAGTCCATCCTAATTTGTGGTACTGAGAACAGGTTGCAATATTTTAGGCACAGTCTGGCAAATGCAGAATAAAGAAGAACAATAACTTTTGACTTCAATTAGAATAGTTCCTTAGCATTGCTATAGGCTGTGCTCTCACGGTAGATCAGGGGTGTCAAACTGGCGGCCCGCAAGCCGGATGTCTCATACGCAGACCATGCCCACCCTGGCTCCGCAACAGCAAAAAACATTGTGATGCGTCATGTGATGCAATCGAATTTGACACCTGTGTTATAGATGTAAGATTTTCAAAACCCCAGATTAGGGATCTTCAAATGATGATGACGATGACGATAACAACAACAACAACAACAACAACAACAACAACAACAACAACAATATAATTAGAGCCCTTGGAGCAATACCTAAAGGGCTACCTCGCTATTTAGAAATTCTAAATTTACCGCACTTGAACATTCTGACTCTACAAAAATCCACCCTACTTGGAACAGCTTATATCCTCCGATGTTACCTTAACAGTTCCTGGTTCTTGGTTAGGACTCGAGCTGTTGAGCTACCAACCAGCCCCAAAGGCTGTGAATCACACCAAAGATTAATCACACAACAATAATAATAATGCAGTGAGTGCAGCAAAATCGCACAAACTGATTACAAAGTTAGACATGACCAAGTGCTAAATTAATCCACTGGTCATTAAGTAAAAAAATATGACTTACCTGTATCCGAAAAGTCATGGGAACATAAAGTGGAAAAAGCTGTACAAAATGATACGGTGACGATCTTGTGGGGCTTTCAAATACAGACAGATTGTCATTTGGAACACAATATGCCAGATATCAGAGTTGTTGAAAACTGAAACGTACAATTTATTGATATCGCTGTACCAGGAGACGCCAGACTCAAAGAAATAAAAGTGGAAAAAATCATGAAATATCACGACCTGGCCATCGTGATTATGGAAGAAGCATGTAACAGCGATACCAATTGTCATCGGGGTACTTGGTACCATGTTTAAAAATGTACATCAAGAAATTGCAGCTTCCTGCAATAGCACCAGTGGAACTGCAAAAAACTGTGGTACTCATAACATAGTACATTTTAAGAAGATATTTGGTCAATACCTAGGATGCTGGCAGCAACCTGTATCAACCACCAGAGCCAGTCAATGATATTTGTGATACATTTTAAAATGTTCAGTTGACTGAGTTTCATGTTATAATAATAATAACAAGAACAACAACAACAACTGGATCACCTGGTAAGTTGCTGCAAGAAGATCGCACACACTGACTACAAGCAGTGGCATGACAAAGTAGCAACAGCGATACATTGGAAGATCTGCAAGAAATATCATTTGCCTGTAAGCAAAAACTGGTGGGATCATAAAATAGAAAAAGTCATAGAAAATGAAGACGTTAAATTGCTCTGGGACTTCAGGATCCAGACAGGCAGGCACCTACCACATAACACCCCAGACTTCACAGTTGTTGATAAGAAAGACAAAAAAGTCTGGATAGTGGATGTGGCAGGGGCCTCAGACAGCAGGCTAGAAGAGAAGAACTGGAGAGAACAATAAAATACAAAGACCTACAAATAGAAAGAGAACAACTATGGCAAAGCAGGCAAGGGTAGAATAAAAAATAATAGGCATCTTGGGAGCAATCCAAAAACAACTGGAGCACCACTTGAACACCATAGGCATTGACCAATTTGCTATCAGTCAATTGCAGAAGGCGGCTTTACTTGGAACAGCTTCTATCCTGCAATGATATATGAAATACCGCCCAACATCAGATTTACCTCTCTCAGGTCCTTGGTAAAGACTCAATAGGTAGACAAAAATACCAAACCCAGACTAAACATCTGGCTCACTGCAATGAATTATTATTGTTATTGTTGTTATATCTCTTTTATCCCAAATAGTTATGAAAACATTTATAATATATCTTTTATGCAAGTAATCTGTGCATGCTTGCTTGTGTCTCCAATGATGACATAATTTGAAGTAGAAGGATGACCTATTTTCCAACTTCCTGCTTTCAAGAAGTGATGGGTTTATGTGCGGGAAATAATTAGGCATGGTTCAGCCCCTTTCTTATTAACCATTCCACCATCCACCAGGTTTTGTGGTGATGCAATTAAAAGCAACAAGTAATCTTTCCTCAAAAAATTGTTGAAACAAAGGCAACTGGTCTATAGCTCTGTAATCTTGTAGGTGATAGAGCTGATTATCCAAAATTATCTCAGAACATTAAATCTGTAAGAGGATGTACATTTCTTTACTGTCATATTTTTCTAGAAGTAATATGGCTACATTTTCCATCACCTGCAAATTCATAGCTTTATCATTCAGTTAAACAGTATTAAACATTATTATGGTAATAGGGAATATTTTAAAAGATTTTGTTTCAGTGTTCACATCACAGTTTTCTTAAATTATATTAATGACCTCTTCTTCCATTCTAATATTTTTTTAAATTTGTGTATCTCACTATAGCTTAATATAAAAATTAATATTTCAATATTTGCATACCAGAGGAAATGTAAGTCTATTTTCCTACCTAAACATAATAAGAAAACTGAACTTCTTTAAGTTCAGTTACTCAGGAACAGTTACTCGGGAACAAAATAGATTGTCCTTGCTTAGCAAGGTTGATTACCAATAGCACGTAGACTTATATACCACTTTGGAGCCCTCTCTAAGCGGTTTTACCAACCTCGGAAGGATGGAAGGTGGAGTCAACCTTGAGCCTGGTGAGACTCGAACTGATTCATGACCATTTGAAGTTATAACAGTCCTTTAAAAAAGCTACTTATAACCCATCCTTCAAGTTATGATTGCGCATCACCACAATTTTGGCCTCATGATTGCATTTTGGGCATTTGTGAACCATCTCACATTTGGGGGCAATATGCTGAGGACTGTAAAGCTCTGGGAAACGGTATTTAAGTCTAAGTACAGTTGCTAATTACAAGCGGTTGGCTTGTCCTGTGGTCAGATGATCATGATTTGCTATGTTTTTGCCATTTCCCATTTACAGTATGTAATGAGAAATATCTTCTCCAACTACATCTTAGTGACATGCTTTTGTTGAAAATGTATCGCCAGATGCCAAGTTGGCTTGCATCTGCTAGCCAATGATTGTTTGTGGTGTCAAAAAACTCACCATGTTTTTCTGAGTTTTCAATTTTACAGAAAGATTGAAAGCATGAGGTGTTAGTTATCATCTTTAAAGCGCTCCATGGCTCGGGACCTAGCTATCTGCGGGATCGGATCCTGCCTCATACATCCTCACGGCCGATTCGCTCCCACAGAGAGGGACTTCTCCGGGTGCCGTCCACTAGACTTTGTCAGCGGGCGACACCCAGGGGAAGGGCTCTCTCTGTGGCGGGCCCAGCCCTCTGGAACGACCTTCC
Organism: Rhabdophis nuchalis; assembly: GCA_039707465.1. NCBI lineage: Eukaryota > Metazoa > Chordata > Lepidosauria > Squamata > Natricidae > Rhabdophis > Rhabdophis nuchalis. Next base: position 56,667,748 of record CM077643.1, on the reverse strand, counting down.
CCCCGACATTAGGACGACCACGGACCTCCGCTCCTTCCGTCCTAAATTAAAAACACATCTTTTCTGTCTGGCCGGCCTAGGATAGTCTCTCTGTCTCTGGGGTTTTATTGGGAATCCTTTTTTAGTTTAGCTTAGTTTTAATGGGAATTTTAGCACAGGTATAGGTTTAATTTGTTTTTAAAGAAATGTCTGTATATATTTATTGTTTTTTATTCATCCTGTGCACCGCCCCGAGTCCCTATGGGGAGAGGGAGCGGTTTACAAATATTAAATATTATTATTAAATATTATTATTATTATTATGAATGGTAACCACCTATCTTTGTGCTGAAGTGTCACAGCTAAGAACTAGGAGTCTCTTCCATAGCTTAGAAGATAATATTGGAATTTAATTTATTCCATACTATATAGAGAAATGAACTCTTACCACTTGTAAGCTGTTGAGAGGTGTTGTGGATGCTTTGATGTTTCAGTACAAAACACAGTAATATATAAAATTGCCCTTAATCTCTATTACGTTATTGACCTATATAGATCAAGTTATTTTCTGCTAACAGTAGCTAAGATTTTCTGGCTAGACCTTTGCTGGGAAACACAAATGTCCTTATAAAGGCATATCTCTACCCCCTCATACATTGTTTGTTTTGCACATCACACTATTTTTCCTTTCCATTCAGTATGTCCGATTGTCAGAGACTGTCTGGACAAATGTACAGTATGTACATATAATGTCTTGAATAAACTGCAGTTAGCAAAGTTCACCTTAACATGCTAAACTTAAACCAGATAAACCCATATAATACAGCTTAGTGCAATATGTGAAGTCAGTCTTTCAACGTAAGTACTAGATGAATGCTGCATGTGGCTTTGAATATGCTTCAGTGATTCAGTGTGGGCATAGGATCATGTCTAAGGAAGACAAGGACCCTAATTAAGGTGTGTGTGTGTAAATTCTGGTTGAGGTAAATTGTCTTGGGAAGTGTTTCTTTTCCTCTTTCCTGCCAGCCCTTCCCTGAGTCCCTCTCTCATGTATGCCCAGTCCATTACTGACCGTTCTCTGTTCAGTCCTTGATGCTCAAACTAGCAAAATCCTAATTCATGCTAGATCAAGCTTGTTTTCAACCCAAAAACCAGCATCAAGATTGAAAGCTGATTTAAGTCACTGACTTAAGATCATAGGATGATTAAAATCAACTAGTAATCCTTCAAGGTGCACATTGTAATAAAACATGGTCATCACTGAGCAGACATGGAAATGGACAGAGGGAAGCAGGCAGCAGGACTGCTCAGGTAAAATGGACGTCAAACTAAGGTGAGGCTCATGTACCCCCCCTCCCCTTCCCCTTATAGGAAGAGGCAGAATCTTCTGGGAATTCTGTGCATACTGTACAATTTCCGGTTGAGCTTGGAGGTTATTTTCCTCAGAGTAGGAAAACTCTGTGGTGGTTGCTTGATGCCTCTATGCTTTGCTGTTTTCATTTGAAGAAAGGCAGAAGCAATTATGGCTTTCCCTTAACAGGGAGCTTTTTAAGGGTCTTTTTCACATTCTGGAGACATGTCCTTAGTGTTATCAAAAGATTCAGTAGAAATTTTAAAAATTACATCGCTAGTGGAGTGGCAGGCAGATCTAAGTGTTCCTTTGCAGGAATCTAAAACAGTGTCTCAGATACATTCTTTATGTTTCATACTTGTCCCTGAAAGACCTTTTTCTAGGGCAGATTTCATACCAATGCAAAAAAATCTTTATCCCTCAGTTTTGCAGTGCTGCATATAAAAAGGAATGAGCTTTAAGGATTAGCCTGCAATCATCTGACCCTTCATGTTTTGTCTTAAATTAGTTTCCTCTTCTTCCCCTCTGGCTGACACACACGAAGTTGCATATCAAACATAATTTTTAGATTTTTCTCCCCTAATTTAGCTACCTTCATGCTCAACTGAGATATCTTTTTTATTTCTGATACACTATTAAACTGAGGTGCTGATGGCCAGAGCTTGGAAAGAGTGCTTTTCAAGTGGCATTCCTGGAACGTGTGATGGGTGTTGTCACTTCAGTCCTCTATGGGGGCATTGAGTCCTTTTCTCAAGACTGGGAGTAAGGACGGTAGTCTTTGGTTAAAAGAGTATTTCTCATATATGTTGGAGCCATGGTATTATGTGTGGTTTTGGGTTAGTGCATTTATCTTCTGTTTCAGTAATAGAACTTAAGGAATATACTTAGTAGACTTCATCTTACTTAGAGTCATGGTGGTGGAGTGGTTAGAATGCAATATTGCAGGCTAATTCACTGCTCACTCCAGGAGTTCGATTCTAAGTGGCTCAAGTTTGACTCAGCCTTCCATCCTTCCAAGGTCGGTAAAATGAGATTGTTGAGGGCAATACGCTGACTCTGTAAACTGTTTAAAGAGGGCTGTAAAGCTCTATGAAGTTATATATAAGTGTAAGTGCTATTGCTATTACTTTATTTTAACAAGATAGGTGCATTTGTGCTCTTGTGTCGTGTCTATCCTCCCAGTCTTCTTGTTACTTTAGAAAATTACTTGGGCAGCACCAACAAATTGTCCCACAGCTCAATGTGCAGAGAGTCTTATATGATTTTTAAAGATGTTTGGCCTATGGCAAGCCAGAAGAATGATGCCATGATGCCTTTGGACTGGACAGGCCTACTATGCAAGTTGGCCTTTTTTGAACAACAAAATGGATGCTCTAAAGATTAAAGAACTCATATTCAAGCGACCTCTATGTTCTGGGAAGATTAAAATTAGATGCCTCTTTCACCCATTAAATTGTGAAAAAGCTGGTCCTATCCACTGGTTTAGTAAAAAGGTGAAGCAAGATAGTACAGTATATCCCCTTTGTAGTTGGCTTTTGTAATGCAGGATCATGGAAAAAGAATACACTTATGACTGTCCACCTCAGGTTTGGGGCATGTCTGGAAATGGCAGTAGTTGTAGATGGCTTGTAGTTGAATCATCAGGCTTACATATGGTAGATCTCTCCTTTGCAGATTCCTCCCGTGGAAACAATTCCTCAGGTAAAGAAAGAAAAGCACAGTTCTCAGGCTGCTAAGAACAGGGCCAAGAGGAAACCTCCCAAAGGAATGTTTCTCTCTCAGGAAGATGTGGAAGCTGTGTCTGCCAACGCAACCGCTGCCACCACTTTGCTCAGGCAACTGGATATGGAGCTCGTCTCCATCAAGCGACAGGTATGTGCTTTCTCCTGGCAACAGCGCGAGGCTTCTTTTTAATCATCTGATACATATTTTAAACAATCTCAACTTCACAGCTCCCTGGGAGGATTTATAGCTTGGGTGAGATGTTTTGCATCAGGATGAGACCTGATTAACAAGCTGTCAGTTGCAGTACATTTTAGAGGAGAATTATTTCAACTTGGCTTTCTATTTACAGTGCAGCAAGATGAATTGCCAACTTCCTGTATCTTACTCAGGATTTCCATAAATCAGTTTCCATGTTTCTCCACACTTTGGGCTTTCTAGTTTCTGAAAACTTTTATATCAGTAATCAATTACTTTATTGATTTCCATCTAAATTCTAATTCTACACATTCAAGTATAAAAATCTTAGAATATTTCTCCTCTGCCTTACCACTTCTGTGCAGTTAGCTTTTATTCTTCTATTTCCTCTATTGGTTAGAAGATTACTGCACTGGTGGTTTGTTTGGTCCCATGGGCATCCACTTAACCATATCCATGTAACAATGATCAGTTCCTTTTATATTTGCCACATTGTCTGTTCCACTTGACATTTTAAAGGATTATTTTAATTTTAAAATACATCTAAATGGAAAACTGTGGATTGCAAAGCACAACTTCAACCTTCAGCATCACCAGGGTCATAGGTTCCACTGGCAGGTAGATAGATAGCTTTTATTATGGCCAGGCATTGAGAAAAAAAACTCCATAGGCATCTTCACGAAATAAAAATAATGAGGGGATGCAGTTCAGAGGGTGAGCTAGGGTTGTTGTTTTTTAAATGCTGTGGTGTTCAAAAAAAAAAAAAGACACAGTCAAGCAATGGGAACACAATCATTTTAACAATGTAAGGGTTCTGTTGGCAATCATCCAACTTAGTATCTTTTTTTTTTTACAAGTATCAACATTAGAAAGTCCCCAAAGAGGCTAAGAACGAAAGATTCTATTCCCCATTATTGCTTCTCAACTACTAGGTTATTGGATGTTTGGGTGGGAGAGGAAAAAGGACAAGACCCCCAATCTTAGTTGGGAAGGGAACTGTGGTTTTTGGAGGAGGGGAGAAGGGGTTCTTGTTTAAATTATCGGGGAGAGGGTTGATAATATTCCCCTCCTCCCATCAATATTTTAGGGAATATTTGAAATTAGATCAAATTTTATGCAAACTTTGTATATTATCCAAACTGAAAGAGGAACCTTTCTTTTCAGATTCAAAATATCAAGCAAACAAACAGCTCTCTGAAAGAGAAACTTGAAGGGGGAATAGAGCAATATAGGTTACCAGAGGTAAGCTTGTGTTCTAATGGGAAATTGTGTGTTTTTCCTTCTTTTTCTGAAGTTTATAGAAGGGCACCTGACTAAGTTGATCAAATTTGCCATTTATCCCTATAATTACATTGGGCTGCAGAGGTCCTTCGGGAGCTTGTGGGGCCCAGTGCAATTTGGGGAATTACCCCAGTTCCTTTTCTAACTCCAGTATTGGAGTTAGATTGAAAAGAAGTGCACAGTTCACAATCAGGAAGATATCAAAAGCCACAGTCCAGATGCCCTCAAATTTTGACTTGGTTGACGAAGCCAAACCATGCATGGACCCTTGTAGCTAACTTGTGCTAAAATAATTGACCGCTTCCTTTATCCCTTTTTTCCTCTTTGCAGTTATAAATTAAATGTTGTTAACTAAATAATGGACTACCTCTATAATTTCACTTGAAAAGAGATTTTAAAAAAAACATGCTGAGTAGAATAATGCAGGCTTTATTTAACAAATGACTGCTCAAGCAATGTATTCACTTTTTCATTTGTATACAGTTTGGGGGCTGAGGTTTAAAAGCACATCTGTTATCTAAGTAAATTATTCTCTTTATGTTTTATAATGCTTAGGTAACATTGAAATTTAATGCACGCTGGACCACAGATGAACAGCTTCTTGCAGTGCAAGGTATGGCGTTGCAAATATATTCCTGTTCTGTAGGGAAGATGACCCTGTATCTTGATTTCTGATGGAGCATTTCTGCTTCTGACTTCATGTCTTAGGGTTGATGCTAACCTTGGAGACCTAAACTACATTTATTGTAGGGTGGTCAGACTCATTCGTTTTTGCATTGACAGTTTCCCATGTGCCAGATGATGACTGACCCAGTTCCTCATATTCCAAGTCATGATTGTTGGTTGAAGTGGGATGGAGTTTGACTGGATATACTAGCCTTATTCTTGTATTTCTGATGGTGTGTGTGTGTGTGTGTGTGTGTGTATTCAGTGTGCATGTTTTAAACATAAGAATAGTTTCTCTCTGTGTGTGCTTGCACTGTATGCAAAATGTGCCCAATTTCAGCCACTGCAGGCATACTTATCAGGGTGTGCTTACAAGAAGAGATCCTTGTTTCTGCTTTTATCAGGTAGTGGAAACATATTTGTTAACATAGAAATATGGCTTGGAGTCCCTGTGGGATCAGTCATTAGCATTCATTTATTTATTTATCAAATTTGTATGCCTAGGGGCACTGAGCATATTTGAGACGAGTCATAGTTGGCTTGTCCAGGCAGAGGAGGCAAGTCTTCTCAAACCTACATTCTGTTCTGCAGCCAGTGATGCTGTTTTTATACGAATAGGATAGGATAGGATACTTTATTGTCATTGTACGTATATACACAGTATACTCATACAGTGAAATTAATATAACACCCAGAGACCAGGCCCAACCCACATGACAATCCCCAAACACCCCCCACCCACCCACCAAAAATTCCCCACCCCTAAACCAACCAAGCATCCACACTACAGATCAGGTAATGCTGTCCACAGGCTCACTGATGGTGGCCCTTTAGTTCTTTGTTGAGGGCAATTATAGCTCTGGGTTAAAAAACTATTCGGAAGACGTGTGGTCCGAGTTTTAATTGTTCTGAATCTTCTCCCAGAAGGCAACAGTCCAAAAAGTTTGTAAGCAGGATGGGAGGAGTCTCTGAGAATGTTGTGTAACTTCCTCGAACAGCGAGATGCGAAGATGTCATCCAGGGCTGGGTAGCTGGAGTCCAGTGATATTCTGGGCAGTTTTAATGATTCTCTGCAGAGCTTTTTTGTCCGCTGCAGAGCTGCTCCCATACCATGCAAGGATGCCATATGTCAGGACTCAATGGTGCTGCGATAGTAGGACAGAAGTAGATGATGAGATAATTTATCTTCCTGATCATTCTAAGGAAGTACAGCCTCTTCTGTGCCTTCTTCGCAAGCATGTTAGCATTCATAGTCCATGAGAGGTCTTCCAAGAAATAAATGCCCAGAAATTTAAAACTACCAATCCTCTCTACCTCTCCATCACCTATATGTGATTCCCTTCTGAGAGCCCTGTTTCTCCTACCCACTATGAGAAATGTGAATGTCCCAGTGAAACGGTGCTCCCCTTCCTGCAATAGTGGTTGGCAACGAATCTGCAGGTAGATGGAATTGTGACTGAGTAGATTCAAGTAAAGCAACACATCTGATTGAGAGATGATATGATTAGCATTAATGCAGACTAGGAAAGGGAGAGCATCATCAAGGCCATAGGATTTTGCCATTGAAGAAATGCAGTGGTGGCATTTGGATCTTGCTAAAAGGAAAGGAGAAACGTCTGGAGTAAGAGGTATATTAGCCACTTAAACAATCACACACAATTGTAGAAATCCAGCCAGCACGTCTTGAAATTGATAATCATACTATTTAATGATGTTATCATTGAGGTTTACACAAACTCATTAATTTCAGGGCATCATTGCATATCCAGATTTGAGAAGCTCTGTATTAATCAATTAAATGTTTTAGGAATAGAATAGTTGCTTGTGCTATTAATATTTTGTTTCATTTTAAAATGATTTTGGAATATTTAAACCAAGAATGTGAACATACTTCTAGAGATGCAATAGAAAAATGTACCAAACAGATTAAAAAGGGGAAATAATTACACAGATTATATAGGGTTTAGCTTTTTGCTGCCTTTAAAAAAAACAATGAACAATGAACATTAAAATCTCCCCTTGCCTTGATATGATGTTTTTCATCATTGGAGCAGCATATTAGATAGCATATTATAGTCATTGAGTTAACCAGTGGTGAGGTCCTTCACAGTACTCTTGATGTTTGATGGTATATCAAAATTTCAGGATTGCTTCACTTTTAAAAGATTGTTGCTAGGTTTTAATTTGTTTTTAACATTGTTCACCAGCTAGGCTTTCAAATTGGATGGACTTAAATTAATTAATAACTATCATTTTATTTACACTTTGGGAGAAGCAGTGATAAGCAAAGTACACAAAAGAAGAAAGAATTAATAAGGGGTGTGTGTGGAAATCTCAAAGTATGGGATAAGAAAAATTAGAAGGAAATATAGCTAAATCTATATTTGGCCATAAGAAATATCAAATATTTTCAAACATTTAGTTTTAGTCACATAATTGGTTTAATGATAAGTATAAATTGTTAATTTTATTGTAGAGTTGTCTTGCATGAGATTGGTGGCTATATTTGATGAATAAAATGAAATAATAAATAAATAGCCATATTGATGCAGAATCTTAAGAAAGCCAAGATTTACCACTCTTCTATAAACCTATAATTGGTTTAGAAACAGTGTGACCTTTGATGTATCCCTTAAATTTAGTTGTTGACTTTGAAACTATAAATAGTATATCCATTCAATCTCAAGGAGGTTCATTTGCTGTGTCAATAAATTCTCTACAGCCTCTACAGCATGCATTTTTTGCAGTACTGTTGATGCAAATACTCACTCATCAAGTTTTATTCTGACATCTCATTCAAGGTTACAAGGGGATCTAGGCTAAATTCTCACAGCCATGTCTACTGGATGATCTTAGGCTACTCGGTCTAATCTAGCTCCCTGCATGCTTGTGAAAATGCACACTACTCTGAACATGATTCCTTAGTATGAGTGTGAAGGTTATATATACATTGTCCTCTGGGCTTCAGAAATGGTACTGATAGATATGTTTTCTTTTGTAGCAATCAGGAAATACGGTCGTGATTTTCAAGCAATCTCTGATGTCATTGGAAACAAATCTGTGGTGCAAGTGAAAAACTTTTTTGTAAATTATCGGCGGCGTTTTAACATAGACGAAGTCCTACAGGAGTGGGAAGCTGAGCATGGGAAGGCCGAAACAAATGGAACCAGTACACAGAAACCTGTCAAATCCCCGGATAATTCTATTAAAGTATCTGAAGAAGAAGATGAGGTAGTAGTAGGGGTTTTTTTAATTACTTGAAAGCAGCAAACTGGATTTTCCCAAACTGGGTTATAGTGTTTTTGGTATTATCAACTATTTGGTTAGCTTTTGGATAACTGTACTATATAACCTTTGGGACGTGGTGACTCAGTGGCTAAGACACTGAGCTTGTTGATCAGGAAGGTCAGCAGTTCGGCAGTTCGAATGCCTAGCACCGTGTAACTGAGTGAGCTCCCATTACTTATCCTAGCTTCTGCCAACTTAGCAGTTCGAAAGCACGTAAAAGACCACTGGCTCTTTGGCTTTGAAACGGAGATGAGCACCTCCCCCCTAGAGTCGGGAACGACTAGTGCATATGTGCGTAGGGAACCTTTACCTTTATTATATAACCATGCTGTTTGGAAATGGATGTCATCACTTAAGGTCATGGTTATCCCAAATGTGCTTTTCCAAAAGGCAACTGAACTTGTTTTTGTTTTTTTCTTTGAAAACGTTTTGCTTCTCATCCAAGAAGCTTCTTCAATTCTTGAACGAGAAGCAAAATGTTTTCAAACAAAAAGAAAGTCCAGTTGCCTTTTGGAAAAGCACCTTTGGGTCTCTCATGGGTGTATCATAGTGCTAATCTATAAAATCTTCCTTTTCAGTCATATTTGCTCCCCAGGTTTTCTTTCCATACTGTTTAATATTACTATGCATTCATAGTGTGGTTTTAGACTGATATTATTTGTAGTTTTTAATTTATTTTGGCATTATTTACAATTCCATATATATCTGAAGCAATGAAACAGAAATGTATAAATTCATGGCCAAAGAGACAAGTTTGACATTTGTGCTAACATTTTTTTCCTCTTTCTTGCTTCATTGAAAATAATGCTTCTAATGATAGATCTTGATGTTTCAGAATTCTATTTGTTTTAGACTATTGATTGAGAATTCCAATAATGGAATCTGAGGAGAGAGAGACTTATTAATTCATTGCTCCACATAACTATCTGTGGGTTTTCCTTTCTTTTAATGTCTGCTCTTCTTTCTTAAACCAGAAATGAAATGAAATAAAAGGAGTATGTGCACGTGCATAAAAAAACAATTTTGAAATGTTGCTTACTGCTACCATCCTTTTCTTCTATTGCAGGCTACTTCAGTTTTGGATGTCAGATATTCATCCACTTCATGAAAAACTCAGGTAGCCTAGAACAATGTTATGTTTGACTACTGTGCTATCTGAAATATCAGGTATTAGCAAAACTTCGGACAGCCATCTGCATCATAACTCTGTGGACAAGCAGCTATTACCAAAAAAGAGAGAGGGAGCGAAAGAGAGAGGACAGATCACAACTATGGGCAAACACTTCTGTTCCTGTCCTGTATTTGCCTTAACTTTCTCCTCAATCTTCCCAACCAACCACCGATCCAGTTTCTGCAACTCCTGGAACAAGCTCTCAGATTTCAACACCATCAAGTTTTAAAGCATCAGTGACTTCTTGAACCATCTACATCCCTTTCTGTAAACTTTGATTAGCCAACCTGGCTCCTCGTCATGTTCACAAGTTACCTCCTGACAGCAGGGGCATTTCTAAAAGATACTCTGCATTAAGATAATAGTATGCATTTCTATATGCCCTTGTATGATTTAAACTTATTTTTTATGATATAATCATTGCTGATAAGGTAACCTTTTATTTTATTTTTTTAATGAGCGAGTTTTCTGTTAAGAAAAGTATTGTGTCTAGGCTAATTAATCCTTTCCAAAGTGATGTCCTCCAGGGGTCCCAATACTTGGAGGCATGCTGTGGGGAAAGCTGTGCTAGTTGGTCTAGTAGTTTATTTGAAAGTAATGATTGGGGGCCGATGTGATTTTCAGAATAGAAAACAGATTTTTCCTGTGTCTTAATTCTGTTCTTATAGTCAACTCCTCCTTAGAAAGCTCACTGATATTAATTGTGATTATTATTATTATTATTATTATTATTATTATGAACCTTTTTATTTAGTGCAAAAGGGAATGTGCAGTGTGTAACCTTGCTTTGATTCTATATATGCATATACTTTGCCATTCAGTGGACTTGCATTATAATCTCTAGGTGAGTAGCAAAATAAATGACTTGATTGGATATCCAGGGGTTTAAGACATAGCAACAGCTTGTTATAATTTGAGGTGCTTGTATACCGCTGCATTAGGGACCTCATGTTCTATTGAGGTGAGTGGAAGCTACCTCTTAGCTTTCCATGGTTAATTGCTGGTCTGGATGAGAGCTTAGTAGCAGTAATCACAAACCCAAAAAAGAGTGCATCAGTACTTAAAATGCTTGTTGGCAAGTAATCTTCCAGTCATAAATTTTATTCCATTTCTACCAAACCAATGGCTCTCCTCAGATGACTCTAGGCATTTGGCTTTGACAGCATGAGAGGTCCATTCTTCTGAAAGATGCACAGATGTGGGGTTTTTTTTTAAATCAGTGAGTTTGTTCTAACAATAGAAAATTAAGTTAGTATTTTAATTGGGCATGCAGCAATATTTCCTACCACATTGACTTTGGTATCTTCTCAACTCAAAGGCACAAATCAGATAAAAATGAACTTGTAACTACAGTTACTTTTTGAGTTCCTGAAGACAGTCTGTGAAATAATTTGCCCCTAGTAAGTTATCTAACAATTGACAGCTGCAAAAAATGTTTCCTTCACTCACAGCTTATTATGTTAGGGCTTGCCTTTGGGTGAGCCTGGTCTGGGCATAACCATTAAGGAAATCTTTCTCTGTCTGTAAGAGGAGAAGCCATAGAGAAGTCTTAAGAATCAATAGAGAACAAATCCTTTACAAAGAATGACAAACAACTGGTCTAATATAGCAGGGGTCTCCCACCTTTGCAACTTTAAGTCTGAAGGACTTCAGCTCCCAGACTTCTCCAGCCAGCAAAGATTGGAGTTGCAAAGGTTGGAGACCCCTGCAATATAGAACAGAGAAGTGGAAAAGCCCTAAGATGCATGTGGCAAAACCCATGCCCCCCCCCTCCAAATTAACTTCCAGTAATACTGCTTTATGTTTATGAAATGTGACTCAAATTATCAGCTCTGGGAAATTGATATTTTGTGTATTTTAAATACCCAGCTCATTCTTCTCCAATTTGGCATTTCAGGATGTGTTGATATTTTAGTCTTTAGTTACGCTGCTTGGAAATGTAGGCGTCATCGGGAGGGTGCCAGGTTGAAGAAACAGATTTATTCTCTTTATGTAAAGCTGAGTGTTTGCTAAACACTTTCAAATGTTTTGATAAAGAATTGGCATATTTTAACTCTGTTACAAGGCAAACTTGGTATAGCATCCAGTCCTTTTGGGTGGGTGGGTGGTTGATTTTTTAAATCTAGCTACAATGGTAGGCAGTGTGCAATTTTATAAAATCTGAAAAATATCTATGTAAATATTTTATATTCTATTAGCAAAAAAACTAGAATAAGATAGAGCAGCTGGAGTGGACTGCCTGAAATCTATGTTAGCTAAGAGCTAAAATGTATGATAATTGCTTTATGTGATGTGTGTATTGTTGGGTTGTACCATTTTAGACTTCAGCAGGAATTAAATGTTCATAAGCTCCCCCATATTTTTATACGCAAAAATATGGGCGAACATATGCACATCTTTTTACATTGTTGCATGCACACATTCTACTTAATTTACTTGGTCACAAATGGTTTGAACCAACTATAATGGTTGGACTAGCACATCATGCTAAGCCATAACCCATGGCCTCACAAATAACAGTGGTTATAACCATGGATCATACAACATGCTAAACCAAAACAAAATGAAATATCTTCCCCATTTTTGTATATCTGGAACAGATATTGCATTAATATTCAGTTTGCCAAAAACCAGTGATCCAAATTTCTGAGTCTTTCTAAATTACTATCTTTTAAACAAGTTATAACAATGTTTGCACTTTAAAAAAATAGCATTGATATGTAGGTTTCTTAAAACAAATTTACAGTTCACTTCTTTCATCCCTATTTGTTTCAGTAACATATGCACAACATTCCTTCTTCTTAAATGACATTACTAACCTCTTTTAGTGACCCTAAAGTTGTTTAATCCTAGTGAAAAACAGATGAATGCAAAGCAAGGGTTCCTTTTAATGTGGTGCTAATAGTAAGTAATCCATAGAAGTGGTTTGTCCTTCTTCTCCAAACAGCCCCAAGGACCTCCTGAATAGAATGAGAGATGAGGAGGAGGAACTGGGCTTAGGAGGTCATAGTAACTGAACAGAAATCTATCTCATGAGCAGAAACATCACCTGTAATACCATCCAGGTTTTTCTAGAACAAAGGTGAACAAGACAAAAGTTCATTAGGTAACTAGTTCCTTGAACATAAATGAATTAAATCATATTTTCATTATGACATTGTTAACATTTAATCACTGCTCCAGCCTCAAGTGGTACAATTAAATGATGAATCTAATAATCATGTGGCTTAGCTCTGAATACTAATATGTTGCATTGCTCTCTTCTGTGAATTTACCAAACAATATGATCAGAAAAAGATTCAGTTTTGGCTCATTCCCCTGTGGAAATTGACACAGAATCCCTCTATGAGGACAATAACTAATGTATATTTTCTCATTGTTTCATTACTATCATATTGTAGATTTCCCCCCCTGTTAACTAAACTATGCTTGTAATTGTTCCATTTTGAAATGGAAAAACTTATTTAGCTTTTAGGTTTTTTTCTTCAAATCTGATGTTTTTGTAGGGGACAAACCAGATTTGTTGTTCAAACATTATTTAATCAAGGCTTCATGTACTGATTTCGAAGGGTCCACAAAGATTACTACATAATATGTAAAACTCACATTTTCTTTTCTTAAACTAGCAATGTGAATGTTATAGTTATATATATTTTGTGGAAGATGAAAATTTTTATTTCTTATTAGGTATAAATTATTGTGCATAACTATAGTATCACAAAAAAGTGATACTTCTTTTTTTTTTTAAAAACCAGCAAAACCCTAGTTTTAGAAATCTTAACCAATGTATTGTATATGCACCAGAATTTTACATTTGTTCTATTTAATTTTTAAATGTAGTTGTGTAACATGACAGTAAATTTTTCATTTTCCCTGCCTCCCTGCTCCATTAGAATATGTTATTACTTGAATATTATATCTTAACTAGACTGAAATGCAGCAATTAAACATCTGTAATCTAGAATGAAGGGAATGGAGGAAGCAATATATATGATTCCATGTATAATACAGAATTTCTTGCAACATACATGTACAATCATACATGTTCAGTAGTAGTTATAGTCAAACAGGCTGTTGTAGACATATTTCAGGGATTTTTAAATACGTTTTGTGAAGTTAGCCTCTTTTACTGCTTCTTTCTTGTTAATAATAACAGTTACGGTGATAGTGGGATATTGCACCCACTGGTTTGAGGTCCTGGCCCATGTGTGACTGTTATCCCATGTCTCCTCATTTTCAACCGAAGCAGTGAAAGGAACCTCTTGCCATTTATGACTACACAGCTGTGAAGTCTTCAACATATTCAGGAAGTCTGCATTTTCTGATGTAGATGAATCTGGTCTTATCTCTGCCTTTCATGTCTTCTGCTAACCAGGCAGAGATCAGACCCCACAATGAGTGTTGTGCATGGAGGGTAACTGGAGAGAGAAGACGTTGGTCTTATATCACTCTGAAAGTGAAATTAAATCAATGAATTAGTAGTCTCTTTGGCTATGTGTAATTCTCTAGTAGGAAGAAAAAAGTTCCCTCTTTTTAAAAACCCAGTAGTTTTATTGCAGTATCAGCAGATCAAATTCAAGAGAGAGCTGCTTCTTGGGGTAGAAAGGGGGAGAAATCTAAAGGTATCTTGAGCTCAAGGAATTAGATTGATTGTTCTGTGGCTCTTGCTCTGGGGTAAAACGATACCCAGATTTTCTCTGCACTTTTTTTTAAAAAAAGGTGTTAAATTATGAACTTGGCAATTTCCCCCCCATTTTAGATAGCTTTTGGCTAAAACATTTTAATTTAAATTCTCTCCTCCTTTCCATCATTCTAATAAGATGTTGGTATTCTTGCACATCAAATAGGAGTCAATCGTTTTGTTAGGTTAATAGCTCACTGCATAAAAGGGGTTTATAAAATTTGGAATTTAACATTAATTAAAAAAGCAAAAGGTGCAGCAGAAGCTATAAGAGAGATATAGCTCCTTCCTCCCGTCTATTTTTTTTTTTAAATGTAGAAAAGACATGCGCCAATGTATACAGCTAAGTGCTGCTGTTGTTAATGAAGATCACAATTTCAATTTGATTAGCTCCACTATGGGCAGTAGCTAGTTGAAATCTAGCATCTTGTGTGATGTTCTACTCCCAAGAAGCAATGCAGTTCTAGGCCCAATTTGCTGGACATTGACACTGCATAGCTTCCATTCATTTCTACAGGGGATGGGTGGGATAGATGTACAGGAATTCTCTGGCTGCATGTATTCTTACAAAAGAGAGAGACTATACATCAACAGTGCCTGTTAGATTGATGCCTCTGTGGACGGTAAAGCACAATTACTGCAAAAGCTACAGTTCTGAAACAGAAGGTCAGTATATGTCTATGCATGTTGTATATTAATGAATGTTTACATTCATGTTCTCAACTAAATTTATATTGGCGTGTATATTATTGCATTATTTAGACCAGGGGTCTCCAACCTTTGCAACTTTAAGTCTGAAGGACTTCAGCTTCCAGACTTCTCCAGCCAGCTTTGGGAGCTGAAGTCCTTCAGACGTAAAGTTGCAAAGGTTGGAGACCCCTGATTTAGACCATCCTCCTAGAACATTGTATTCCAGATTTGCTGGAGCTTCAATTCCCAAAATTCTCAGCCAGCACGATTATATATTTTGGGAGTTGTAGTCCCATAACATTTGGAGGGCACCAAATTGAGAAACATTGATATAGTTTTTATCAGCTTATGTTAAATTCTCATAGACGTCTTATATGGGTCTTTTCCCTCCCTTGCCAATATTTTATGATGTATAATGTTATATTTGCAAATATAATAAAATTCTGTATAGTCTTTGAACTGATAAAATATTTCGCATCGGAGAGGTTTTTTTTTTTAAAGTATTATAATGTTGTTGTAAATAATATTTTTCATATTTTTTCTTTTCACATTTTGGCTTGTTTTTTTTCCTATTTAGTACACCTCTGGTAATTAATGTTGATATAATTATAAAGCTACTTAGCCAATGAAAAATAACAATTGAGAGATTCTTTTCTTTGAATTTTCAATTTTCAGGTTCAAGATTTCCCCCCCTGAAATTCTCTATATTCAATTTTTCTATTATTTCCAACGTTTGCTGATGTGACATTAATGAAACGAAGATCAAGCCACCGATATAAATCTATGTGTCTCTAAAAGCCCCTCCTTCTAAAATAAATGGATCATAACTGGTTTATGGCACCTTCTGGAACTTAAGAGATTTTCTCTTCTTCTTCCAACCCCCCCACTCCTTACTTCCTTCTTTATCCAGTTTAGATTACATGCCACTTCCTTTCCAAGCATCTTGAATGATTTATTAAGTATTAAAATTAATAAAATCCATGTGTAACTGAATTATGATCAGTTTGATGTGCCATCGTTCAGGGTTGCTTAGGGTTACTTATCATGAAACGCCTTTCTGAAGAGCCATGTGTTTTCACAGCTTTCAAATGCATAATTGGAAAGGTTGATCCGAATATCTCTGTATATTTGCAAATATTTTTATGTTATCTTTTGAAACTGAGATTTCACCATTGGCTCAAATCATCTATGTCCACTTCCATAGTAGACTCTGCATGCTTTCAAAGACCCATTGTCAAATCCTGACAGATCTCCAACTCTATTATTTCCAAGTTAAGAAATTTGGTCAGTCCTTAATTATCCATTCCAAAAATTTTATTTATCAGGATGCCCAGCTAGATCTGGACTGGAGTGAGAACAAATATTTGTTGTAAGCCCCAGAGAAAGGATGAAAAGCTCAGTTTGTTAGTGCTTACAAGTTCAAAGCCTTACCAGTGTGTGTTTCAGAGAGAAGACATGATTTGCAAAGATATGTGTCTGCTTGTCTCATCTAATGTTTGGAGTTCCCCTCACGAGGCAGACTTTATTGTGGATACCCATTCATTGTATAGCAGACATATTGGAATTGTAACAGTTCTCAGGGAGTAGAGGTGAAAATTGCACTCGCTGGGAACCCTAGGAATCCATGTAAACATATCTGAGGAGCACCAGGTTAAGGAAGGCTAATGGAGACAATACTGAGTTAAATAGACCTGACAGCTCTGTGTTGTTTACAACAGAGGTGGCATTCAGCAGGTTCTGACCAGTTCTGGAGAACTGGTAGTGGAAATTTTGAGTAGTTCAGAGAACCGGTAAATACCACCTCTGACTGGCCCCGCCCCCATCTATTCTCTGCCTCCCGAGTCCCAGCTGATCGGGAGGAAATGGAGATTTTACAGAATCCTTCTCCTGCCAGGCCCACCAAGCCACGCCCACAGAACCAGTTTAAAAAAAAATTGAACCCCACCATTGGTTTACAAGCCTGCTTTTCACATATCTAGTTGCCTCTAGGACTCCCCACTGAAAGAATTAAATCTATGCTGGATGGAATTATTTTTCAGTTGTATATTTCCCTGATTATTTTTGCTTGCTGGTCCCAGTTCTCTATATTGCATGGTTTCTTACAGTGTTGATTCAATGAAATACACATTTAACTATAGTATCACTCTGTTTTTCAGACTTTTTTTTTTTTTTTATAAATGTGGCATTTTGGACCATGAATATACCCAGTTTCAGCAATCTCTCTCTTGTAGAACTGTCCTAGGCTTCACTAGTATGATAATCCACATCCTGACAATTAATTTGACAAATTTTTGGTGCAAAGAGTTGTTAAAGTTCACAAAGAGGAGCAGCAGCAATGATCTTTCCTAGCGTGGCCAAGAAACTTGAAAACTCATTTGATGGAAGCTGTCATGAACATTAATTGTAAGATAGTTATTGTCTTATTTGGGAAAAAAAACATGAGTGTGTGGTGGCCTAATGGTGAAGACGCTTCCCTCCTACTTGGAAAGTTGAGTGTTCAATCCTAGGTAGAAGCAGATGTTTCTCAGGGTGCAAAGAGAAAATATCTGCTGAGAACTCCACATAGGCGTTTGGAAGGGCATCCAGCCAGTAAATTCTCAGCTCCATTCAGTCACCTCCCACTCTACCGTGAATTAAGGGATTACAGGGTCGTAAAAAGAAAAAAAATACCAACTGTAGGTGAATTGTGTAGACAGAGGAAAATTTGTATCGAACATGAAAACAACTAGCATACAAGTTAGTCCTTGACTTATGTCTATAATGTAGCCTGCCCATTATATGTCCTAAGTTGTGGCCGTCGTAAAACATGACAAACCTTTTTGGCTTTAAGTCATTAAGCAAATACAGTAGTCACTAAGTGAAGACTGCTGCTGTGGGCACAGTTTTGCTGAAAATAGGAAGCAAATGATGGTTGTGGAGCATCCAAGGTTCAGCTACATGACTGTAGAAAGACCTCAATATTGGAACTTTGAATCTGGTTCATAAGTAGCTATCAGGTAAGGTCTGTCTTAACCAATAGTTGCCAAGCGACTGGTTGTAAGTTAAGGACTACCTGAACCAAGTAAAGGTATATATGACAATTATTAAATCACTGCCTTTTTGCTTAACATCTTTTTCTAATTTTTAAATTGAAGCAGTCTCTGGGTTTGTTAAATGAAACATTTAAGGCTATAAAAATGGCACTGGAGTTGCTGCTATCTCAGGTTGGTTGGTTCAAATACATTTGTACAGAAGTACAGCAAGTACACAATCTGTTTCTCAGGGGAACCATGAATACTAGAGGCTGTACATGTTTGTAGCTATTATCCAGAAACAGATTTGCTCTCCTCTTTCTTCAGCTTGGGAAGTTAATGAAAGAGAGAACACACGCAAGAATAAGCTAAGTAGATGCTGTACCACGCACTGGAGCGAGGCTGTATGTTTTAGAATTGAGCTGCCCTATTTCTAAAGTTGAAAGAGAACAAGAGGACCACAAATGGGCATGTAGATGAACTCGGTGACTGCTGGAAGACCTGAAGGACCAAACTGGGGAGTAAATCATCATGGAGAAAAATCTACTTTTGTCGGGAAGCCATAAAATCTTCCGTTCATCAACCCTTTCATGAAGATTCAGATTGTTCATTGGAAACCCCCTCCCCAAAACATTTATTATATGAAAATAATATTAGTTTAATAATACTTTGAATAACAACCGATAATAGGTGATTTCAGAAAAATAGGAAATGTTTAAAATTTATAAACTCAACATACTAATCATACTCTTAAGCCTCCAGATATCATTGCCCTTGACACTTGTCAGTCTTCTCACTAATGATATCAAAAGTTTCAGTTAAAAAAAGTTGTATTAAATTTTTAATTTTAAGGTATTTAATATAACTTTTTAAATGGAAACTTGATATCTTAAGTGAGAAGACTATGATGAGTATCAACAAGGGCAATGATAGCTGGAGATTTGGAGATACGATCAGTATGTCAGGAACAGGAATGCTACATGTATGTATTAGACAAGCAGCAGAACAGAGGATTATAAATACAATGCAAAACAAGCTGGTAAGCAAGACCAGTGTCAACACCTGGCTAATAAGAGATCACTGGATAATGCTGCTGTGCCACTAGCTACACCCAGGACTAGGGAATGGTAGCTTTTGCATTTAGATTTATATACAGTCCCATAATGATTTATAGCACACTCTGGGTGGTTTACAATGTCAGCATTTTGTCCCCAACAATCTGGATCCTCATTTTATCAACCTCAGAAGGGTGAGTCAACCTTGAGCCCCATCAGGACTGAACTCCACGCTGTTAGCCAAGTTTGCCTGCAATACTGCACTTTAACCACTGTGCCATCAGGAATGTGGAGCTCTGTAGAGATCCCAAAAGATTAATTTCCCACAATCACCCTTCCATGATTTTTTGGATCTCCTATTGACCTCCAGATGTTTGCTGAATCCCTAATGATCCCCATCTATTCATTGACTTCTTGGATAGTCCCATCAATCAGTATTGATCACTTTGGGGGATCTTGATCTAAGTGGTCACTAATTTAATGGCACAGAACCAATCGGTTCCAATGTATATAGCCTGACTCCAATGGACCTTTTATCACAAGTTAATATAACTCAATGAAATTATACTCACCTTAACATTCAAGATGCAAGGCTCTTTTGGCTCCATGCCAGAGTTAGAACATCCTGGGCACACAGCTGTGTAACTCCTGCTTGGCATGATAAAAAACATTACATTCGTTTTTTTATCCCAGCCCACCTGCCCTATTCAGCTGTCTGCAATCTCTGAAAAGGCTTTCAAGAATAACAGGAACCTTCCTAAATGAAGAATTAGAAGAGGATGCTGAGGAGGAACAAATATAGTCCCAGTAAGCTAGAAGTTTGCCCTTTGTTTATGATTAGCCCCACAGTAGGGAAGCAATGCCAGAATACTGAACGAATTGCCAGAAACCTGAGATTTGGAAGGCTGCAAAGAGTTGCAAGGAGAGGGTGCTAAAATCTTTCTAAGATGTATTTGGCTTTAGAGCTTATTTTTGTATTATCTAAGATAATAAGAAAAATGGTTACATAAAAATACTCAATACTATTGATAGAGAGCCATTTGTTCAAAGTGTTCCAACTTCACCCAAAAGGAAGCAATTGAGCATTGATGTGAATTGTAACTCTGCTGTTGAGACAATCATTCATGTTTTTGCTGCTTTCTGCGGGGGAAACCCAGAGGATTTGCAATAAAAACAGCAAAGTCACAATTGCATGAGTAGAGACCAGTATTTGGCACATTAAGAAGCGTTTAGAAAAGTTCCATGGGAGTACCTCTTTATTTTCTGCATTGATTGTGTTACATTTAACAAGTAGGTTATAAGCCCCACTGTAGAATTCTCACTATTTGAGTGGAACAGAAGCTTGGTGGCTTGTAAAGTCTTTTTTCCTGTAGATACAACGATTCTTTCGACAATTTAAAGCTTCGGTTTCATTGTAAAATGCCAATTTATCTTTTTTGCATAAGAGAGCGTATTACCTGGGGGCCCTTTTGTACTGAGAATTGCTGTCTTAGTGGATCCAGCCACCTTCTCATTGTGACAGCAAAGAACCCAGCAACAACAGATTGTTTGCTCTTGGCATTGTTTGTATTGAAATTAAGGAGCTTTTATAATTTGAATGCTGTACAAGAATGTCAGTTGTGATGTTTAGAGGACTAGGTGGTAGATGGTGGGACCCAAGTTCAGTGGTGGGAGCACATATTTGCCATGTATAAGGTCTCAAGTACTACTTCTATTTTCTGTATAACAATTTTTATTGATTTTACAATTTTATAACAGGAAAGGGGTGTGTAGGGTATTTAACAAATGTTTTAGAGCTTCCATGTCAGGGTTGGTAACCTCCTCCGAGACTTCATACAAAATAATTTCAATAAAAGGTGGAAAGAGATACATACATTTCATGTCATAGATTCCATGCATTCAATCATTTGTTCGTGTTAACATCCATGTAGGAGTTACAATACAAAATAAAAAATCATTTTTGTGATCTTAGCCTCTTTGCTATTGTTTCTTCTTCTTTACCGCCGGTGGGCGGAGCCATGGCCCCTCCCGTTCCCACAACTTCGTCCTCCAGGGTTGAGTTGTGTTTTTTAAGAAAGGCCTCCGCCTCTTCTACTGTTTTAATTCTGGCTCTGCCTCCCTCCCAGAACACCAACATTCCCTCTGGCATTAACCATTTGAACCACACCCCTTTTTTATATAATTTTTTTGATAAGAAGGAATATTTCCTTCTTATTTCTCGAATTTTTTTAGGGATCTGTTTCAATATGGCAATTTCTTTTTGTTGATATATCAAAGGCCCTCCCCTCTGCACTCTCAGAATCTCATCCCTTGTTGACCTCTTTACAAATTTAATATGAATCTCTCTGGGTACATCATTTATTCTGGCATAGGCTGAATTAATTCTATAAATCAGGTCTATATCCCCCCAGATATGTTCTTTATTCTTTTTGGTATATTCTGCTAAAATCATGCTCATTAAATCTTTTAAATTTTCAGAGTCTGACTCTGGGACGTTTTGAAACCTTAAGAAAAAAGACATTTTTTCAAAATCCATTCTTGACATATGACCAGTAATATCTGTAATATCTTTCTGAAATTCCCTCATCTCTTCCCTCATCTCAACTGCCCCTCTCTCCAACCCATCAATTTTTTGTTTGTTTTCTGTTATAGCTCTTTGTGCCTCCAGTAATTCCAATCTTGTGCTTATATTGTCTTTCCAGATCTCTCTTATTTCTCTCTTATTTCCTTCATTATGCTTTGCAGCATCTCTTCTATTGTTGGTAGGGCGTCCTCTCCTGATGTTTCTTTCTGCAGTATTGTAGAAATTTTTGCCTGCTGTAAGGATGGACTAGCCTTCATAGAGGGTGGAGCGGAAAGTGATTTCCCCAACGGAGGCTTTTTCGCTGCCATTGTTAAAATTTTAAGTTCTTGTGGCAAAAGATGGCATCGATGGGCAGGCAGTCAGTGAAGTCCGAGAGAAGGAAAAGTCTGTTTCAAAGTTCAAAATTTTGTACTGTGTAAAATCCAGAGAAACAATTGTATCATCCATCCATCAAGAAAAAAAAAGTAAAAAGGCTCACAATGGGAGAAACACTGAGAGTCGCTTGGGTGGCTTTGATCTTGTAAAAGTGAAGGAATGTTCTCAAGTCAAAGAATGTTTACTGCTGGGAACAAAGAAGCACCATTTTTCCACCCTGTTAGCGGTAGTGAAGAGTTAGCAAATGTTTCATTTTAGCTATAGCGAGACTCGGATACAAAGTTTCTATAGCAACTCCATATATGGTAATACATTTCCCTTTCTTTAATGTTAATTTGGATGTTTCACTTTCTCCTTCTCCCCGATCCCGGGGAGCATTTTAAAATGCTGCTTAATTCTATTGGGGGGGGGGGGGTTTCTGGCAACTCCCCCTGCTATTCTTCTTTTCAAAGAGTTGAGTGCATTAAAGTCAATAACTCACAGTCCGTGCAGCTGTCCAGAGTCTTGGTGCGGTCCTCCAACTCTGGCGTTTCAGCCCGTTCTCCAAACGTTTGTTGTTCCAGCACTTCTTCGGAGAGAGGACTCTTCCCCCCGCATTCTGTCTTTCAGCTCCTGGAGCAGATGGGCACACACCCCCACGACTGCCATCTGGGTGGGGGCCTCTCACAGCCGCCCATACAGTGGGGGCTCTCTACAGGAGCCCCCTGCCCCCGAAGGCGCTCACCAAAAGAACCAAGCGGCGGACGTGTCAGAAAACACGTCCGTCTTGTCCGGAAGCCGGAAGCGATCTCCAAGTACTATTTCTATTTTGAAGGAGTCAGAAGAAGGGGATAGGAACCAACCCCCAAGAAGCTATTGAGATCAGAGTCTCAATACCGACAAGTATTTGGGGTTGGTTCAGATGGATGAGTGGCTTAGCATCTATCTCTGGCAGATGACTACCCATTCTCGGATTGGGAAATGCATTTGCTGCAGGTGCATTTGGCAGCAAAAATAAAATAGAGTATAAGCTAATTATGGAAAGAATGGTTGCTTTCAGGAAAGCAGTTTTACATTTTGATGGTCTGGCTTAGAGGAGTTGAAAACTCTACAGCAGGGGTGGTGTCCAATCTTCACAACTTTAAGATTCGGGGATTTCAATTCTCAGAATTCCCTAGCCAGCATTCTAGAAGTCACCAAGGTTTGACCTCCCTGCTTTACAGCTTTCAGGCTTTCAGCTGAATTTTGATGAGGGCAGAGACGTGTTTCAGTTTTGCATGTTTCCAACAAGTCTCAAGTAAAAGGTAGCCTAAGGTGAGGGACGAGCTGTGAACTCCACTGGAGGCTCTGGTTTCCTTTCCTCATTCATCAGCTTCTCTGTTTCCGTGGCCTTTTTGGTCATGGGGTAGAAAGGTCAGTAGCCTAAAAACAATTGATAGGCTTCTCTGACTGTAGGAACCCTGACTATCTGGGTTTTTGATTCATTTTCAAGGACTTCTCAGTTTTGGAGTCTGGGCAGATCTAGACCCACTACAGTGATGGCTCGCGTACCAAAAGCGGGGGGAGTGCAGGGGGGGAGTGCGTGGGCGTGCCACACCCATAATGCTATGTGCGGGACCCCCTGCTTTTGGCGCAGTTTTTTCACCCTCCCCAGGCTTCAGAGGCTTTCTAGAGTGAAAACAGGCTCTCCCCCACCTCCAGAGGCTTGAGGAGCTTCCCTAAAGCCTCCAGAGGGAGAGAAACGGCCTCAAAAGAAGGTCTAAATCAGCTGGGCAGCGCACACAAGCGCACTGGAGCTGACAGGGCAATGCCTTGCGTGCCCTGAGAAATGGTTCCGCGTGCCACCTGTGGCACCCCTGCCATAGGTTCGCCATCACGGCACTAGGATATATTTAACAATTTAATATTGAAAAAATCCATATTTGTGCAAAGTTTGTACATGCTAAGATTAAACACTACAATAATATGCATATGAAGCCTCCCTTCAACTCACCCAACTGTGAAGGTATCTTACTATTTACTTTAAAAAAATATATCTTAAGGGAGTATTCTTTATATTTCCTACTTCCTACAATACTGAAAAGGAATTCTTCCCACTAAGCGTAAACACTCCCTAAGGGAGTAAATTATATTTGATTATTCTAAGTCAGGGGTAGTCAACCTTTTTATACCTACCATCCACTTTTGTATCTCTGTTAGTAAAATTTTCTAACCGCCCACCGGTTCCACAGTAATGGTGATTTATAAAGTAGGGAAGTCAATTAAATTAAAAAAAGGAAAGTTCTTCAGTATCGGAGAAAACTCCTACCACTCACCATGAAAGGTGGAACACCCACTAGTGGGCGGTAGGGACTAGGTTGACTACCACTGTTCTAAGTTATGGCTTCAATCTCACTATTAAATCCCCCATTTTAATCCAGTTTACATTATGCTTGTTTTTAATTGGTACAATTTAGTTTCTGTGCCGCAGCTATAGATTCTTCCAACTCTTTTTTCCTTCTGTGAATGTGAACAATATACGCGTAGGAGTTACTGGATCATACAAAGCCTTTCCTGACATGGTAGATCAAGATCCTTTTTCCTACTGAGTGAAAGATCAGAGAAAACCATACTAAAAGATAGTGAAGCAGTTATGTGTGGATTGGATGGCATGACAATTAAGTAGATAAATAGGTGGCTTAAGATCTCATTAGTGGTGCTTGTCAGACTGAAGTGAGATATTGAAGAGCATCACAAGATCAAGTCCTGGGCCCTATATACATTTTTATTAATGACTTATTTGACCTGCCTTGACAAGAGTGTTTGTGAAAATGGCTTTGGAGCAGTAGGTGCTTAAAAATGCATAGCAAGAAAAAGGAGGAGGGTGAATGCCTTGGGACATAAGATGACTTAATAGCCCAGGGCTCCTCAAACTTTTTAACCAGGGGGCCAATTCATGGTCCCTCAGACTGTTAGGGGGCCGGACTGGCTAAGTGAGTATGGCTAGGTGGTCATGTGTCTGGGTGGGCATGGCTAGGTGGTCATGTGACTGGGTAGGCGTGGCTGTCTGGTCATGTGACCGGGTGAGCATGGTCAATTTAGCAGTCCATTAAATAATACACACAAATTAAACTTTAATCTGTTATGCTCCTGGGGTGGAAAGCAGATTAGTGAAGGGATGCGGCTGCCTTGGAGTGTGTGTGAAGGTCTCTCTCTCTCTTGCTCTCTCACTCACTCACTCTCTCTCTCTCCTCCCTCCCTCTCTCTGGAAGCTGGGGAGGCTAAAAATGGGCCCATTTCTGGCCTCCTTGGCTTCCAGAACCATTCTGCCACCCTAAAATGGGCCCATTTTTGGCTTCCTGAGGCCTCCACGCATCCCATTTTTGGCCTTCTCAGCCTCCAAAATGTGGGTGGGGGCCAGTGGGTAGGTAGACCAATGTGGATGGGACAGCCTTGTGGTCCCTTGCAGGCTGGATTAATGGCTTCAGCAGGCCATATCCGGCCCCCAGGCTGTAGTTTGAGGACTCCTGGAATAGGCTGAACAAGCAAGAAAGGACCCCCAGTGAATGAACAGAGGAAAACCAGAAGTAAAAGGAAATGAATTATGTTTTTAAGATTAAAAAAAATCACAAGAAAATTTAGTATTAAGTTATTAGGAGATCTGAAAACTTGATCATGAAAGAAGTAGAACAGGCAAGTGAGGTTAAAGGAAGAAAGATAAGCATTTTATGAGAATAATTATATAACTGGAAACATTTACAGAGTAAGAAAAATTGGGAATCAACTCCTTTAAAAAGTGAGGCTTGACAGAGAGTAGATCAGCTTCAAATAAGAAAGCATCACATATTTTTCCTTGAGGCAATGGAAAGATTAATCAGTATTATAGGTAGTCTTTGACTTACCAGAATTAGAACGGGAACTTCCATTGTTCGGCAATGTGATTATTAAGCGAATCGTGCCTAATTCGATAACTACATCTGCTGCAGTTGCTAAGTGAATAACTTAGTTGTTAAGCAAATTCTGCTTCCCTCATTGACTTTGCTGGTTGGAAGCCCGGTAGTGGTTTGGCGGCCTGGGTTGCTGGAACCGGCAGCGACTCAGGCCTGCCATGCCCCCAAACCAGTTGTCCGGGTGGCACCATAGGCACTGTCATCTTGTTTTTCAGTACCCCACAGCTCCTTCCTAGCTACTCTGACTATATCAGTAGTTATGCAAGTAGTTGCTTTAGACTGGCAAAATTCTGTCTGTAGATGAAGAACGATCAAGGAAACTATTCTTAAGTAATTCCACATGTCATTCTTGGGTCCTGATAATAAATGCTGATTGTCAAGCACCCAAATTTTGATCATTCCCATGGGGATGCTGTAACAGTCATAAATGTATAAGGACTGGTCATAACTCTCTCTTTGGCACCATCATAACTTTGAATGATTGATAAATAGTCGTAAGTCAAGGACTACCTGTACGCCAGCAGTCGTGTTTTAATGCTGGTTTTAAAATAAGTTGTTTTTGTACAGTATCTTCTAAAGATACTTATCTTCTTTTTTTACATTCTCCTCTTTCTGGATACTTCCTAGCACGATAAGTCTATCTTTCTGTAGCTCTCTCTC
Source organism: Rhabdophis nuchalis (assembly GCA_039707465.1). NCBI lineage: Eukaryota > Metazoa > Chordata > Lepidosauria > Squamata > Natricidae > Rhabdophis > Rhabdophis nuchalis. The sequence goes on along the minus strand of CM077643.1, from coordinate 56,641,128 downwards.
TCTAACTCATATTACACTGAGATGCCTACTGAACTATTTAAAGCTACAAGCAATAAAACTGATGACAGCTGTATAACAACAAACAAGGAAAAAAGAATTGTGTCACCCACAAATCGAAACAAAATTGGTATGCATATACCAAAGGAGGAATATGCCAAAGAATGTGCAAACCATTGAATAACTGCACTTAAAAAGAAGAATAGAACCATACATGGAGGAGAGGATGGTGGATGAACAGGCAGGCTTCCGAAAAGTCAAAGAAGACACAAGATCAAACAGCTAAAAAGGAGCCAGAAAATATAAGAGGAGGTGTACCTCTCTTTTATTCTCTACAGCAGATCCTTTGTTTAAATTATGCCAGAATATGTCATATAGTAGAGTGAATGAGTGTGCCAGAATACTTGATTATTCTCCTAAGCTAATGCAAGAATTGACCTCGGAGAAACAGTTTCTCATCTCTATAAAGGAGACCAGACCAAGAAATCAATGCCACATAGGTCTAGAACGACTTTTATTGGAACATCTGTAGTAAGACAATATTGAAAGTCTGATTGTGCTACCTCACGCCATCATTTTATCTGTGTGTGAATTAGGGAGAGATTTATCTGAGATATTTTATCAAACTAATTTGTTGGGGAGGACTCAAGCTCCCGTTTGTCTGATGAGTGCCTTGGTAGTGATTCTTCCTCCTGTCCTTCAAAGTTATTCACTAGGCTCTTTACAGTGGTTTCAGCATAGGGAGGAGAATAAAATGCGAATGAAGGCTATCTCCATCTCTGTTTATAAAGCATGGAATATTGCGACCACGGGAGCCTTGGATCGGGTCGCGCCCTTGCGGCCTCTCTTGCGGCGCTGAAACACCCTGGCTCCTTGGTTTACCGAGGAGCTACAGGTGATGAAACGCCGCAAGAGATGCCTAGAGGGAAGATGGAGGTCTACCCGTTCTGAATCTGACCGGACACAGGTAAGAGCCCATTTACGGACTTACATTGTGGCGCTGAGAGCAGCCAAACGTCATCATTGTGCTGCTCTCATAGCATCTGCAGACAACCGCCCTGCCGCCCTGTTTAGGGTGACCCGCTCCCTCCTTCAACAGAGGGTGCGGGAAGCCCCGCTACAGGGTAGAGCAGAGGAATTTGTGATTTTTCTGCAGGAGAAAATCGCTCAGATACAGAACGAGCTAGCCCCCATTCATGGCCCAGTGAGATGCCACAGGACAGATCTTGTTTGGGAGGAGTTTGACTCCGTTACTTCCGAGGATATGGACAGGTTACGTGGGCGACTGCGAGCCACCACATGTTTATTGGACCCGTGTCCCTCCTGGCTTGTACTGGCATCCTGGGAGGTGTCACGAGGCTGGCTCCAAGAGGTTGTCAACGCATACTTAAGTGAGAGTTCCTTGCCTGCTTCCCTAAAAGAAGCGATGGTGAGGCCCCTCCTTAAGAAGCCCTCTTTGGATCCAGCTCTTTTGAACAACTATCGTCCAGTCTCCAACCTTCCCTTTTTGGCGAAGGTTGTTGAGAGTGTGGTGGCACAACAGTTTCCCCGTCACCTGGAGGAAGTTGATTATCTAGATCCGCGCCAGTCCGGCTTTCGGCCCGGGCATAGCACCGAGACGGCATTGGTCGCGTTGGTTGATGATCTCTGGAGGGCCAGAGATGGGGGTTGTTCCTCCATCCTGGTCCTATTAGACCTCTCGGCGGCTTTCGATACCATCGACCATGGTATCCTATTGCATCGGCTGGGGGGGTTGGGGGTGGGAGGCACCGTTTTACGGTGGTTCTCCTACCTCTCTGGCCGATCGCAATTTGTGTTGGCAGGGGGGCAGAGGTCGACCGCGAGACCCCTCACATGTGGGGTGCCTCAGGGGTCGGTCCTCTCGCCCCTCCTGTTTAACACATATATGAAGCCGCTGGGTGAGATCATCCGTGGTTTTGGGGTAGAGTACCATCTATACGCTGATGATACTCAGTTGTATATATCTACCCCAAACCACCCCAACGATGCCGTAGCGGTGATGTGCCAGTGCCTGGAAGCCGTACGGATCTGGATGGGAAGTAACGGACTGGATGGGAAGTAAGCGGTTTATAAGTATTAAAATTATTAAATTATTATTATTATTAATATATTATAAGAATGACAGGACTGAAATAGATGACCGTGGGACTAAAAATACAAGACTAAAACATTTTGAGGGAAAGGGACAACACCACTTTGTTAGCTGAAAGTGCAGATTAGAAGAGATTATTATTATTATTATTATTATTATTATTATTATTATTATTATTATTAATTTGATTTCTATACCGCCCTCTCTCCCGTAGGAACTCAGGGCAGTGCACAGGAATAATAAAGGATAAAATACATATAAATACAGTCAATAGATAAATTTAAATTTAAATTAAATAAATTTAACCTGTGTTAAAATAATAAGAAACCCTATTAAAATGATAGTAAAAACACACTATGCCAGGCCGGCCGCATGAAAAAAGTAAGTATTTAATGTTCGCCGGAAGAGGTGAAGGTCCGTGATGGTACAATGGTCAGGAGTCAGTTCGTTCCAGAGGGCTGGGCCCGCCACAGAGAAGGCCCTTCCCCTGGGAACCGCCAGCCGGCATTGTCCCGCGGAAATTGGGAAAGTAGATTGGAAAGTATAAAATCTGAGTTAATATTAAATATAAAGAAGACAAGTAGGTGTATTAAATTTGTTGTGAAAGGTGAAAAGGTGGTAGGTAGGTAGGTGGCCTTTATTAGAGAAGTGAAGAAGAGTGGATTTCCTGGAAGGAAAATGAAGAGGAATAATTCTACATTAATAAAATGGCTTACCTTATTTTGAACTTAAAGTAGTAATAGTTTTCCATCTAAAGAAGAGAAGAAGCACCAGCCCAAAGTCTGTAACAATGCAACGGATGTGATTTACCACGGGGCTTGTCATCCTTCTCTTGAAAAAGCATGTGTTTTAAAAAGCTGGAATAAAGATTGTGATCCATTTGAAAAACTCTGAACATTAATAGTATGTCATAACTTTAAGTTGGGACTGATAATAAATAACTACATGGAAGATAGAGTTGCAAAGATCAGTCCATCTTATTAGTGTCAGATTTCACTTTGCTCTTGTGACAGAAAGAATGTAAAAAAATGTACCGCAGATAACATTTTATTCTCTACCTGTCTGCGGAAAGTGAATTGGCAAAGTACTTGCGTATACAGTATATACCTATATTTAAATCACAAAACATAGCCATATGCTTTCAATGTAATAGTTATCAGCTTAATGTGAAAGTGGATGCTATACAGCCAATGCAGTTCTTTAAAAGAAAATGGTTTAAGCTAGAAATCTTCCTTAATTTGCATTGATTCTTGGTGCAATCCTATATATAATTTCTTCAGAAATAATCTTCCTTTTGATCAAAGATACTCCAAGATAAGAGTTTACACCAACCCCTGCTTTTTCCTATAAAATAATCTGAAGAATATCATATATCTGTGCCAACCGATAAAATTATCAGAAATTACAAGGCATTAAAATCAACATATACACAATGCACCTAAAATTACAAAGGACGTAAATGCTACTATAAATCACTGAAGGGCATCAGTCTCTTTAATAACTTAGTTTTCAAAAGTTTATGGGAAGCTAAAAGTGCAGGTATTTATGACTTTCCATCCTCAACGGCCATCAGGCCTGCCATCAGTTCACACCCTGCTGATGAAAGCCCAGACACGCTGGGCAGGCTATGTTGCAAGGATGCCAGACCATCACGTCCCCAAACAGCTGCTTTATGGTGAGTTGTCTCAAAGAAAACAATTGCACGGCGGACAAAGGAGGTGATACAAAGACACATTGAAAGCCTACTTCAAGTCCCTGGAAATTGACACCACCTCCTGGGAAACCCTGGCACAAGATTGATCAACATGGCGCACATTGATCCACTAAGGCTGCCAGACATCTGAGGACAGAAGAACAACCAGAGCACAAGAGAAATGAGCACTCTGCAAAGCCAGAGCTGCAAATGCTGCAACAATGGTGCCCACACATGTCTGCCCGACATGTGGCAGAACATTTTCTACCCATATAGGCCTTACTAGCCACCTGTGTACACATTGGGGAGGGCCCACAACTTGTTAGATGTCAAGATCCTCTTTGAACATGATGGACGAACATCATCATCAAAACATTATTGCTCATCTTCTGTTTCATATTGCAAATGTAATTTGGAAACTCAAAGTGAAATCAGATGTCATAGTTTGATAAAATATTTCCATTGTAAGTAGGGACAAGATGGTAGAAGTTTAGTTTGTTGAATGTATGCAATGAAGTGTCCCATGTCCCAGAGGACTGACTGAAAAATCAGGAGAGGACTGATTGAAAAAAAAACCTGATGCTGGGAAAAATTGACAGCAAAAGTAGAAGGGGATGTGGCATAGGATAAGATGATTAGATAGCGTCATTGGGTTGGGCAAACTTTGGGAGATAGTGAAGGCCAGGAGGCCTGGCCTGCTGTGGTCCATAGGGTTGTGGAGAGTCTTAGCGACTGAACAACAAAATCTCAAGACCTATGCTAAAGGAAACAGATCTATTGATTGCCAAGACTGTTGCCAAGACAGATTCCTGGTGGCTTACAACACTCTATGTGGAAAAAACCAAAATAAAAAAACAGCAAGAATAAACAAACAACAAAAAACCAAGAGCAAAACAGATTAAACATACAATCCTAAATTTTGAACACATTGTAAGTTTAACCAACACCCTCAAGGTCAAATTTTTCCTTCTAAAAAGGAGCTGCTTCGTTTTATGTAGATAAAACCTTCATCTTTGTAATTTGAGTCCACTAGTTCAAGTATTTCCCATCCAGAGCAACAGAAAAACTTGTTTCAGTAGCTACAAGACAGCTCATCAAATACTTGAAAGTTGCTATCATGTCATCTCAATCTCCAGGCTAAACATACAGCGGTCTTTCTCTCTTCCCTCACAGGAGCTGCTGTTGAGGCCTCTTACCATCTCTGACATCCTTGTCTGTATGTCTGGATATACTTCAGATTTTGACACACTTCTTAAACTGGCAAATCCAAAATTAGACACAGTTGAGCTATGTCTGAAACGAAGTGGAGCTGTCCTGTTAGACCTCACAAACTGGAAGTTATACTTCAGTTGATGTGCCTAGAAATGTCTTTGCCTTTTTAACTGATATACTCCATTGCTGACTCATACTCAAGCTTATGTCCTTTTAAATCATTTAGGTCTTATTAATGGACACCCCTCTGTCCATGCACACAGTGAACCCTCCCTACAAACCAATAACAAGCCATTCCCAATATGTGAACTGCTTAAATGCCCTTATAAGAAAACATTCACAGCAAGATGAATTGATCCAGAGTGGCAACAGGAGGAAGGATCGGATGGGGGTCACTAGCCCAGTAAACTAGATGGTTGATGTTTACTACCCATATCGGCAAAGTATAGCTACCATGCTGACCTAGGAGGAAGGTTTTAAAAAGGTCACCCTGATAGATTTATCAATAACATTCCAATGTCATTCTGTAATTTACACTATGTCTGCCTTTGTTGTGTCTTTGAAAAGTAATAGACTGAACACTACTTGCTGAGTAGTATTAGTAATGTTGAGAGTCTAGAAAGGGTGCAGAGGAAAGCAACAAAAATCATTAAGAGGACTGAGGGCTAAACTGTACAATGAATTGTTATGGGAACTGGGAATGTTTAATGAAAAGAAGGATGAGGGATGACATGATATAAGTCTTCCAATATTTGAGGGGCTTTCACAGAGAGGAGGAGGTCAACCTATTCTCCAAAGCATTAAGGGTAAGACAAGAAATAAATGATAGAAGCTTAACAAATTCTAGATCCAGTCTAGAATTGGGGAGAAATTTTCTGTCCGTGAGAACAATTCAGTGGAACAGCTTGTGGAACAGCTTGCCTCTAAAAGTTTTAGGTGGTCCATCACTGGAGAGATTGGACAGCCATTTTTCCAGAATGATATAGGGGTTGAACTAGAAAACCTCCAAGGTTTGTTTTTCTGTATTCTGCATATAAATTATGGTTCTGTTTTTCATTTATCTCCCACCTTTATTCACTAAAAACATTCATGGCAGCTAACCCAAATTAAATATTGACTTCCATCTTGTTCTACAGAATATACCCTCTAGGTATGTTGGGAGTGAAACTCCAAAAATTCTCAGCCAGCAGTCTCAAAACACCTAAAGAACAAGCTGGGAAGGTTAATGTAGACATGTATCCCGCTCCTTCTTAAGGAAAAGTGTAAAGAGGAGGACAGGATGAACTATTTTGACTTCTTGGGAGGAGTAATTATTAAAATCTTACAAGCAGGGGTTATCATTATTCACAACTCTATAATTACCATGGCGTTTTCCCACATAGGAATGCCCTAAGAAGCTCAGAACGTAAACCCCAACTATCTTTCAACACATAGCCACCATACAATTCATTGTTGGGTTCGACTGGCAATTGGGATTGGGAATACCTTTTGCTGTCATAACCTCAAGGCTTCATGGGTCATTAAGTGTGAAGAGGCAGGATTCCCAGCTAAGGAGCATGGGGGAGGGGAATGCGGTGTGTGTGTGTGTGTGTTTGTGTGCGCGTGTGCAGGCAGGAGCTGGGGCAAATGGGCAGGCCAACAACAACATTCATTCCCCATTGGGAATCATGGACAGGCAGAGGGAAGATACTACAGAATATGAGATTCCTGGGATCTTATTTTCCATAGTGGGACTCCAGGAGAAAAAGGAGCAGGAATTACAGGAGCAACTTACAACCTTCCCTGCTGGTTTCCTCATTTACTTTGCTTGTGGGGAACTGGTAGGGAAGGTCACAAATTGTGTTCATGTGGGGACACTGTAGGTACACTGCAACAGCTGCAACTTTACGGTTGCTGAATGAGTGATTGTAAGTGGAGAATTACCTATAAACAGAACCAATGCATTGCAAAACATAATCTGTCACTTGGAAAAACACCTCCATTCAGTAACACTAACTGTGACTGGAGCAGCACGTAACATTTTACATTCATTCTAAAACCTGCAGCATCCATCATTCAGAAATACACCACCAGTTGATATTATATATATCAATAATGCTCAAAGCCGTATCAGATGCGCTAACGTTTCCCGGCATAGTCCAGGATTGATAAATGAGACAGCCAGCAGCCTATCATTTTCCCCAAACCATCAGGTTTCTTCCATCTGGCAGTCAAAAGCTCTTCTATGTCACCTCTCCACCCCCAGCCCCCCACTTCATTTTGGAGAGCAATAGAAAGGAGAACGGGGAAAGGCGCCACTCAGCTTTGCTCATGTTTGGCTGCTCCTGCTGGCTTGGGCTTCTGCCAGTTTTCAGAGACTCAACTAGGAAGTTACTGAGCCAGTCAGTGTTTCAAGCACTAAAAGAAATGCTTCCCTGTAGATAAATATCCACATTTTTTCAGCTGAGTTGGGGGATGGAGAAGGGAGGCAGGAGTGGGGCTACAAATGACTTTCTGGAAAGTGTTGATTCTGCAAATCCTACACTGGATCAATACGATCTAAGAGCCCTCCAAACGACAAGGGATCGTGTCCTGGCGACACTGAACTACAAGCCACATTTTCAGCCATGTGTAGTAGTGTGTGAACCCCAAACAGGGTTATTAAACATGGCTAAGCCCGTTGTTTAAATACAGCCAATTGTTTCTCAGTCATTGCTCTCAGCAGGCGGTGGCAACTTCTGGATATGCATCAAAGCCCCAGCGGTTTTTTCCCCCTAGAACAATGAGAAACCTTTTACATGGTTTAATTAGAGGCTGCTTTTCTGTTAGAAGTGGAACAGAAGCCGGTGCCCTGTCCTTTGCATGTAGCTCTTAAAAGCAGATGCAGCAAAGGAGAGCTCATCGCCTCCCTTACTTTGGTCTTCCACTGCTCTCACCATTAAAGAGCTTTTCCTGAAGTTCACTCAGAATCTTGTAACTTGAGACCATTATCCCTCTCCCTGCATTCTGGGATAACAAAGATCCAGTCCCTGCTTCCTTTTTAATTAGATTTTTTTTTTTTGGAGATACTTGAAGAGCACCGTGTTATTGCCACTCACATATAGTCCTCTCAATCCAGCCAGGTTAGACTTAATTCCCAATTTTATCCCCTTCCCTTGCTGAGGTATCCGTGGCCACAGTTTGTCGAAGTCCGAAGGATTCATTGAGATGAGAAATGGCACCTCAAGGCAAAGAGTTCACCCTCGTTAAAACAACGATTGAAATGGGTAACGTGAAGTTAAAACCCAAGAAAGTAATTCATGACAGGACAGTTGAAAGGCAGCAAAACTAAAACATTCAGCAGCACTTCTATTCTTTAAAAAAAAAAAAAGCAGATTATAAAATGACAAGTTAGATGTGAAGATACCTTTACCAGGTAATAAAAATATTGCATTTACCCAAAAGGCAGATGATCCCATAATCAAGATAATCCCCTTAAGGCAGAGGTGTCAAACTCAAGGCCCAGGGGCCGGATCCGGCCCATAGGATCATAGGGTGCTTAGATCTGACCCAAAAGACCACCCTGGAAACAGCCCATTTTCGCTGTTGGGCCACCACAAGCACCCCTGACATGAGTGGCATATAGCTGGCCACACCCACCCCGCCTCCTGAGGTCAAACACAACGCTAATGCGGCCCTCAATGAAATCAAGTTTGACCCCCCTGCCTTAAAGAAGGAGAGAAGAGACACGAAAAATTAAATAAACAAACACTGTGCAATTCCCAGCTCTTCACCTTGTTCAATGAAAGATTGTCGGCTCAAGCTGAAACCAATTCCCAGAAATCCCACCCACTCCCCAAAAAATATGCCTGTGTGACTTGTACATGAATGTTTGCATGTGTTTCTGCATACAAATACTTGCCAGAAGCCCCCAAAAGAGACAGAAAACATACATACAGCAAGAGCATATCCATTAATAGCGTGGATTAAAATTAACTGCCTGTAAAATGAGGTAGCCCATTTAAGAAATGAATTGATCCCTGTCTGCACATACCGACTGTTCTCTCTCTCACCCTCAACCTCTCTCCAAGACCCATGCAAACATTACCACCTCCTCCTCCTAGTAGAAACAGCAAAAAGAAAAACAACAACAACTTGAAGTTGGGGTAAGAAAAAGAGAAGGAAAGGAAGGAAAAGCCAGATTGGGTAGTGATATAGTGTGCCCAAAAAGCAACAGACAGGAAAGAAAACTAAAGGGAGAGAATCTCTGCTAATGCATTAATTTTTTTTTACAGGGCTAACATAAATAACCTCTCTCAAATCATATTTCACCTTCTGATTGATCTCCAAAGGCGTCTCTGCTGTTTCACAGACAAAGTAGCCCAGATCTGCTTTCTTTCTTTTCCCTCCCCCCTCCTGTCTGTGCCCTCCCGTGTTTGGAGGAAAAGGTTAGCAAATAAGTGGAGTAGATTCAGTCTGAAAGAGCACAGCATAAAGGAGGAGGAGGAGGAGGAGGAGGAGGAGGAGGAAAAAAAGAAGCAGTAGCTGCAGAAGAAGAAGAAGAAGAAGAAGAAGAAGAAGAAGAAGAAGAAGAAGAAGAAGAAGAAGAAGAAGAAGAAGAAGAAGAAGAAGAAGAAGAAGAAGAAGAAGAAGAAGAAGAAGAAGAAGAAGAAGAAGAAAGAATTAACTTTATGGTAACAATTGTGGCCACCTGCTTTACAAGAAAGAGAGACCTACAACACTGGGAAGGAACTCCCCTACTAGGGCTGTCCTTGGACCTTACTGGGAATGGGTAAGGTTCCTGCTCTTTAGGTTAGATGAAGGTTCTAAGGTTCTTCTTCTTTCTTTAGGTTAGATGAAATCTCAGTGGGACTTTGACCTGGGATAAGAGAGTCGATTTGGGTCTGATAGAATTAGGCAAAGAGGTGAAGTGGAGTTGATCACAGCCTTTTCCAAAAAAGTGGGGGTGGGTGGGAGGAGCAGCTTCCATTTTATTTGTTAGCTTTATTTTCTCCTTTACCTCAAATTAAGGGATTACAGGGTTGTAAAAATGGAGGGTTCCCCCCTCCACTACAGCACATACATATTTTGCTTATTTTGAATGCCATCGATATACTAGCAGCATCCTTTGTGTTTTTTCTTCTGACAAGGCTTCCCAGGAATTGGGGGTGTTTTGGTGTTTTGATTTCTGTCCTCCAGGGTCAAGCTAGTCCCACAGTTGATTTGTTTCCTATCTTTATAAAAATGTGGATTTATCATTTGTATATCACCCTGCCCCAAATTCGTTAGTGCAAAGGCAAAAAAAAAAAAAAAGTGGAGAAATTACTTGTTTTTCCATCCAACGGGTGCACAAATCAGCTTATTATATTAAACACTAACAACTAGTAGGAGAAACTGTTCCCTTGTAAACCCATTTAGTATCAAGACAGGACAAGAAATGGCAAGGAATGTAATGCTAGGTTCCAGTCTCTTGGAATAAGATGGTTTTAATTGGATCAATAGGGATTGCAATTCTGTGAGCTTTCCCGGCAAATCTTTTCTAGAAATCATTCCAAAGGCCAAGGTCTAAGAAGATGCCAGGCTCACTTGACCAGCAGGTAGTGATGTCTCAGCAGGACCCTCGGGGGAAAGCACTTTACGAAGTCTCACACATGTACCCAGTACAACCTTTGAGTCATCAGAGGCAAGATTGCTGGATGGGAGCATCAATGACTGTCTCTGCAGTTCCGCAGAGAAAATGGTGCGCGAGAAAGCCCCCTGTGTAATATAACTGTGCTCTGTATGATAATGGCGGCTTAAGAGAGTTAGCATTTACATTTCATATTTTCCCTTGCTCCTAACAAGGCTGCTTTCTATTCCGAGCTCCTAGGAACACGTTGTGAGATAAATCAAAACCGTACTGTACTGTTAACAGTTCAAAGCTTCCTTGAATGATGGTGCTGAATTTCCTCTTAGGGAAAATGTGTGTGTGTGTGTGTGTGTGTGTGTGTGTGTGTAGTATGCTTTCATAATGAGCTTTTTACTATATAGCAGAATGAAATAATAGAGGTATAGTCACTCTGAACAATCAGCGAAAAGCTTTTCTTTACCCATTTAAGACATTAGTTCCATTGATTTCATTGCAAGACTTGAAAAGGACTTTATTTTCCCCATATTCTTCTCCTCCTTCTGCTACTGGACCTCAGTGGCTTCTGTAAGAGATAACAGGAGATAACAAGTGGAAGAGTGCAGGAGGGTGGGGTGGTGGTGGGGAAGACTAGATAAGACAGGGGATAAAATGGAGGAACGGATAATGGCAGTGATGGGCAGAGGAAAATGGGGCAAATCCTTCCAGAGGAAATGTAGTTCCTATCGGTACTTCTTGCCCCCCCAGACCAGGGGCGGGTTCTGGCTGCTGCTACTGCTGGTTTGCTCAGGGATGTGCTGCGTGTGTGCTTGAAGCATGCTACACGCTTGCACAGTACTAAATAAAAAGCTGCTGCGCATGCAGAGAAAACAAGATGGCGCCACTGTCGCGAGAACCAGTCCGGGTGTGTGACAGGCCGACTTATTATCTACTCGGCCGAATCAGTCTGAACCTGTAGGAACTGGACAAGGAAGCAGCAGTTTTGTTCCTGGTTGCCCCAGACTCCAGATGCTATTAGGAGCAGTGATGGCACAGTGGTTAGAATGCAGTATTGCAGGCAAACTCTGCCAACAGCCTGGAGTTTGATCCTGGTGGGGCTCTTTACTTTTACTTTTATTAAATTTGTATACCGCCCTTCTCCCTTGCGGGACTCAGGGTGGTAAACAGGCATAATAAAACAGTAAAACATCCGATACAAAAATACATTAAAATACATTAAAACTAATTAAATTTAAGGGTCGGTTCTAAAAAACCAGATAACCATATAAAAACAGTTAATAAAATTAACTAAAATCAATTTAAAAATTACAATCGATTAAAGGCTCAAGGTTGACTCAACCTTCCATCCTTCCAAGGTCAATAAAATGAGGATCCAGATTGTTGGGGGAAACATGCTGTCATTGTAAACCACCCAGAGTGGTCTGTAAAGCATTATGGGGCGGTATATAAGTCTACGTGCTATTGCTATTAAATTCCAGGTCTTAGGTAATAAAACCAGCCACTTTCAGAATTTAACTGTGATCCAGAAGAAAGACCTGGCAGATATCACTAAGACCTAATTGGAAGAAGTTGGGATCTTTCTAATGAAGGGTGTCTCAGCTGGCTTTTGGATCTCATATAAATCCTGACCTTAGGGCGGGAGAGATGATCTCGCAGTTGTCTACCATGAGACCAACCAGAAGTTGCAAACAGTGCTATTTGCAGGTTGCAGGAACTTGAGGTCTTGCTCATATTGTTGAGCCAAAGGACAAGCTGGGGCTATTTGTATTGCCATCCTAGCTGTGCCGCAATCTCATTCACTGAACTATTCAATTTTATTGTAAAGTTGTATACTTGCCCAAATGATTGGTACAGAGTGATGTCAACTTCCTACCTCTGGGATTGAAGGCAACGATGACAATATGCTTCTACCAGGTCATCAATGGCCCAGGTCAGACACTGTGACACATGCTTCTACCATGTCATCAATGGGATTCATCTGGTGTTCACTTCAGAGCAAATGTGTCATGATCTGATCCTGGGGAACTTTCCCATGAGTACATTATCAAGGGTATATCGCTTCCTCGTGTTAATGGAATTAACTGGAGCACCCAACCTCTTCATGGAGGTGGGATCCATTGGTTTGTCCCAGGTGTCTGATGGATTCAACAGGTTTCTTGTTGGTGCTTGGAGAGTTTCCTAGCGAACTGGAAGGTAACATTGTTGGATACCTTATTGATCTTTGGAATATAAGGGCAATTAGAGGTAACAGGATCAGCAAAGGCATAAGATGGGCAAAGTGCATGGGCAGAATGCATGCATTCTGGACCAGTTGCAGCTTCTGGATGGTCTTCAAGAACAGCCCCATGTGGAACACATTGCAGTAATCCAATAGGGAGTTGACTTACACACGTGACTAATCAGTGTCATAGAAACTATGCCTTCTCTGTTGCTGCGTCTTCCCTGTGGAACAGCATTTCCCCTTCCCCCACTGAGGTTTGGGATGGCCCTTACTTCGAGGGCTTTCCATAAGGCAGGGATGTCCAAACTTGGGAACTTTAAGACTTGTGGACTTCAACTCCCAGAATTCCCCAGCCAGCATAGCTGGCTGGGGAATTCTGGGAGTTGAAGTCCACAAGTCTTAAAGTTCCCAAGTTTGGACATCCCTGCCATAAGGTGTCAAAAACCTGGCTTACCAAATATTAAGAATTTAAGTATATTATGTGAGTAGCATTGTGCTGAAATATACTTTATTTAAACTGAGAAGATGGAGCAGTAGATTGTCAATTTGACTAGATTTAATAATTTGTTAAAGGTTGAGACAAACTTGAACATTGGGCACTGTCTAATAAAATGAAATTCAATTGTGAAAAAAGTAAGGTCCTACATATAGGCAAGAAAAACCAAATGCACAAGTACAGTATAGGTGGTACCTTGCTCAATAGTAGCAGCTGTGAGAGGGATCTTGGAATCCTAGTGGACAACCATTTAAATATGAGCCAGCAGTGTGCAGCAGCTGCCAAAAAAGCCAACACAGTTCTAGGCTGCATCAACAGAGGGATAGAATCTAGATCACGTGAAGTGTTAATGCCACTGTATAGTGCCTTGGTAAGGCCACACTTGGAATACTGCATACAGTTTTGGTCGCCACGATGTAGAAAAGACGTGGAGACTCTGGAAAGAGTGCAGAGAAGAGCAACCAAGATGATTAGAGGACTGGAGACTAAGACATATGAAGAACGGCTGCAGGAGCTGGGTATGTCTAGTTTGATGAAGAGAAGGACCAGGGGAGACATGATAGCAGTGTTCCGATATCTCAGAGGGTGCCACAAAGAAGAGGGAGTCAAACTTTTCTCCAAGGCACCTGGGGGCAGGACAAGAAGCAATGGGTGGAAACTAACCAAGGAGAGAAGCAACTTAGAATTAAGGAGAAATTTCCTGACAGTAAGAACAATTAACCTCTGGAACAGCTTGCCTCCAGAAGTTGTGAATGCCCCAACCCTGGAAGTCTTTAAAAAGATGTTAGACAGCCATTTGTCTGAAATGGTATAAGGTTCCTGCCCATGCAGGGGGTTGGACTAGAAGACCTACAAGGTCCCTTCCAACTCTGCTATTGTATTATTGTATTATTGTTGAGAGAGTTCTACATTGATACTTTATGGATATATCTTCAGCTTTTTTTAAAAAAAATGCTGCCCATCTAATTTCTACATCATGTATTCTTTTTTGATTATATTAGCAATGTTATATTTTTGGTTGCACTTCTTCATATCTTTTAATTGTTATACTTTACCCTTGGCTTTTCCTCCAGGCACTGGGCCAGGAAGCAGTTGAGACTATTTTTAGGGGTTATTAATGTAACACTGTATTTTTGCTGCTCCAAATATGGTGTATTTTTAGTTTTTGTTGATGTTTTTATTGTTGTCTTTAGTTTGCTGTTCACTTTCTTGAGTCATTGGTCAAGTGGGTTGCCATACAAATAGAATGAATGGATGGATGGATGAGAAATGGCCCTCAATACTGTATTGCTGCTACTTGGCATTTTTCACTGGATGGAAAAAGGAACGGTACATAAAACATGGATTTCCTCCAAGTACAAGCAACTCTTCTCAGTGTGCTAGTAGTCTAGATACTGTTTAAAAGGATTTAGAGTGCCAACATGGCAATCCTGTCACTCTTCTTAGTCTTCTTTCTTAATCTAGTACCTGGATTAGACCACTGGCATGTCTTAAGAATTTTAGGAGGGGTGCTTTAATATTTAATATTTCTGGAAGATACACTGCAACTACATACTTTTAAATACATATAAAAGATATTTACATGTATATTTACATTCATATATGTATATGTTTATTTATATGTGGGTATATAAGTATGTATGTGTATAAATATATGTAAATGTATACATATATGTACGTACGTATGTTTGTATATATGTATGTATGTATACATATATATATGTAGGTCTTGGTGTATTCGGGTCTTATCCTGTGTAAGATTGAAAGTATCTTGGCAACATTTGGACGAGGTCACACTCGTCATCTTCAGGCTGGTGCCTTTGGCTTTGTGCTTGTGCGAGACCAGTTTGCTCCCACAAGCACGAAGCCAAAGGCGCCAGCCTGAAGATGACGAGTGTGACCTCGTCAAAACGTTGCCAAGATACTTTCAATCTTACACGGGAAAAGATTCGAATACACCAAGACCTACATACCTATACCCGTAAAAATCTACAAAAACAAATGTATGTATATAGATAGATAGATAGATAGATAGATTTTATTTTCTATACCACGTCCTCTCCCCAGGGGGACTCGGAGCGGTGCACAGGGAAAATTAAAACAGCATAAAATATATACATAAATAAATACAATAAAAACAGATTAAATCAACTGTCCCTGCACTAAAATCCCCATTTTTAAAATTAACATTCCCTAACCCCTGAGGTAGAGACTAACCTAGGCCGGCCAAGCAGAAAAAGTGAGTTTTTAATTTCTGACGGAAGGAGCGGAGGTCCGTAGTTGTTCTAATGTCGGGGGGAAGGTCGTTCCAGAGGGCTGGGCCCACCACAGAGAAGGCCCTTCCCCTGGGCGTCGCCCGCTGACAAAGTCTAGTGGACGGCACCCGGAGAAGTCCCTCTCTGTGGGAGCGAATCGGCCGGGAAGATGTATGGGGCAGAATCCGATCCCGCAGATAGCTAGGTCCCGAGCCATGGAGCGCTTTAAAGATGAGAACTAGCACCTTGAAGCGCACCCTAAAGACGACAGGTAGCCAGTGCAGTTCGCGCAAGAGCGGTGTTACATGGGTATACCTTGCGGTACCCATTATTGCTCGCGCGGCTGCATTCTGGACCAGCTGAAGTCTTCGGGTGCACCTCAAGGGGAGCCCCATGTAGAGAGAGTTACAATAGTCCAGTCGGGATGTCACGAGAGCATGAGTGACTGTGCGAAGGGCATCCCGATCCAATAGGGGGCGCAACTGACGAACCAGGCGAACCTGGTAAAACGCCCTCCTGGCCACGGCTGTCACTTGATCTTCCATAGACAGCCGGGCATCCAGGAGGACACCCAAGTTGCGCACCCCATCCACAGGGGCAAGATGTTCGCCCCCTATGGCCAGCGATGGAATCAGCTGGTTGAATCGGGCAGCCGGAAACCACAGCCACTCGGTCTTGGTCGGGTTGAGTCTGAGTCCGTTACTTCCCATCCAGATCCGTACGGCTTCCAGGCACTGGCACATCACCGCTATGGCATCGTTGGGGTGGTTTGGGGTAGATATATACAGCTGAGTATCATCAGCGTAGAGATGGTACTCTACCCCAAAGCCACGGATGATCTCACCCAGTGGCTTCATATATGTGTTGAACAGGAGAGGCGAGAGGACCGACCCCTGAGGTACCCCACATGTGAGGGGTCTCGAGGTCGACCTCTGCTCTCCTGCCAACACAAATTGCGATCGGCCAGAGAGGTAGGAGGAGAACCACCGTAAAACGGTGCCTCCTACCCCCAACCCCTCCAGCCAATACAATAGGATACCATGGTCGATGGTATCGAAAGCCGCCGAGAGGTCTAATAGGACCAGGATGGAGGAGCAACCCCCATCTCTGGCCCTCCAGAGATCATCGACCAACGCGACCAATGCCGTCTCGGTGCTATGCCTGGGCCGAAAGCCGGACTGGCGCGGGTCTAAATAATCAACTTCCTCCAGGTGACGGGGAAACTGTTGTGCCACCACACTGTCAACAACCTTCGCCAAAAAGGGAAGGTTGGAGACTGGACGATAGTTGGTTAATAAAGCTGGATCCAAAGAGGGCTTCTTAAGGAGGGGCCTCACCATAGCCTCTTTTAGGGAAGCAGGTAAGGCACCCTCACTTAAGGATGCGTTGACAACCTCTTGGAGCCAGCCTCGTGTCACCTCCCAGGATGCCAGTACAAGCCAGGAGGGACATGGGTCCAATAAACATGTGGTGGCTCGCAGTCGCCCACGTAACCTGTCCATATCCTCGGAAGTAACGGAGTCAAACTCCTCCCAAACAAGATCTGTCTCGTGGCATCCCACTGGGCCATCAATGGAGGCTAACTCATTCTGTATCTGAGCGATTTTCTCCTGCAGAAAAATCACAAATTCCTCTGCTCTACCCTGTAGCGGGGCTTCCCGCACCCTCTGTTGAAGGAGGGAGCGGGTCACCCTAAACAGGGCGGCAGGGCGATTTTCTGCTGATGCTATGAGAGTGGCACAATGATGACGTTTGGCCACTCTCAGCGCCACAATGTAAGTCCGTAAATGGGCTCTTACCTGTGTCCGGTCAGATTCAGAATGGGTAGACCTCCATCTTCTCTCTAGGCATCTCTTGTGGCGTTTCATCACCCTCAGCTCCTCGGTAAACCAAGGAGCCAGGGTGGCTCGCCGCCGCAAGAGAGGCTGCAAGGGCGCGACCCGATCCAAGGCTCCCGTGGTCGCAATATTCCATGCGGCCACGAGGTCCTCCATCGGGGCGCGGGTCAGGGGTACAGGAAGTGGCCCAAGTGCCGTCTGGAACCCATCAGGGTCCATCAGGCGCCTGGGGCAGAACCAAATAGGTGACTCAGGTTCCGCCTCCCCGCGGTGAGGGGCAGCGGTTGGAAAGTCGAGCCGGAGAAGTGAGTGGTCTGTCCATGACAAGGGCGTGATGACTATATCCCCTATACCCAGATCACTCTTCCATTGGCCTGAGACAAAGATGAGATCCGGTGTATGTATACCCTCGTGAGTGGGGCCTTGAATTAGTTGGGTCAGGTCCATGGCCGTCATGGAAGCCATGAACTCCCGAGCTACCCCGGATGATTCGCCCGCCGATGGCAGATTAAAGTCCCCCATGACTAAAAGTCTGGGGGTCTCAACTGCCATCGTAGCGATCACCTCGAGGAGCTCGGGCAGGGCTGCTGTTACATAGCGGGGGGCCAGGTATACAACTAGCAAGCCCAACTGCCTCCCTAGGCCCCACTTCACGCAGAGGGACTCACAACCGGTAGTCTGTGGCACAATGGTCTCTCTCGGCTCTAGACCTTCCCTAATAATAACCGCTACCCCACCACCCCTGCCTAGGGCCCAGGCTGATGAAAAGCGTGGTAACCTGGTGGGCACATTTCAACGAGGGGGAGTCCTCCCTCGTGGCCCAACCAGGTCTCCGCAATTCCTACCAGGTCCGGCTCCCCCTCTGACACGAGGTCATGGATGAGGGGGGCTTTGTTGACCACGGACCTGGCATTGCAGAACATCAGCCGTAGGCCCTGGCTCTGTACTCCCTGACCACCTAGCCTGCGGGGGTTGTGGCACTTGACCGTTTGTAGCCATCGGCCTCGTGCCCCCAACCGGGAGGATAGAACTTGTCTCCCATCGGATCTGCCTCTCCCTGCCACCCTCTCGATGGGTAGGCCCTCCATGGAAACGACCCCTGTATCCCCCCTCTTAGCGGAACCATCCGCCTCCCTCCGTCGTCTGCTGGCTCGGCCCGTATGTATGTATGTATGTATGTATGTATGTATCTATCTATCTATCTATCTATCTATCTATCTATCTATCTATCTATCTATCTATCTATCTATCTATCTATCTATCTATCCAGAGGGATAGTTGTTTGTATTTGACCCAGAGTCCTGGGTGGATTTTGTTGCTGAGTTTGAGGTGAAGAGTGAGTAGGTCTCAGTTGGTTTGATCTAGTAAATGTGGAGTTCATTTCTGATTAGGGATAATTCAGGTCTTTTCAGGATCCTTTCAGTGGCTGAGGTTTGAGAATGGAATTTTAGTTGGAAGCATGTGGGGATCAGGCTTTTGTCTCGGCAGTTGCATAGAAATGTGAGTGAATGAATTACACACTCTCACAAGCGTATTAATTTCCAACAGATTCCAAAGAAAAACAATTACAGTATCAATCTAATCCAAAAGGAGATACCCCCCAAGAACCGAGACACAGAACAGGACAATGGCATCGTCCTCCTTACATCAAAGGCACCACAGATAAAATCAGCAAAATTCTACACAAGCACAATATCAAGACAGCCTTCAACACTGACCCAAAAATAGCCAACATCCTAAGAAACCCCAAAGACCAGATCCAGCTAGAAAACCAAGGAGTCTACGAAATACCATGAAAAATCTTCCCTGTAACTTACATAGCACAAACTATCCTGTTTCCCTCAAAATAAGACCTCCCCGGATAATAAGTCCAATCGGGCTTTTGAGCACATGCGCTAAAATAACCCTTCCCCTGAAAATAACCCCTCCCAGAAAATATTGCAAAACAGCAGCCATGAGGTGACCACGCTCACCTCCTTCTGCATCTCAAAAATAATAAGACCATCCCGAAAATAAGGCTTATTTTGTGAGTCAAAAGAGAATAAAACCTGTCTTATTTTGGGGGCAACACGGTAATAGGAGAATAAATGCATGCGTCACAGAACATAAGAACGCAGTAAGAAAACAACTTACAACTTCATCCCTCTACCAGCACTTTAAAGCTACAGGACATGAAATTGATTTGGAAGGAACCAAATTAATCTCCAAAACTGAACAGCTCAACAAGAGAATAATCAGGGAAGCCATCAAAATAGAGAAACACCCCCACAACATGAACAAACGTGATGATACTACCTGCCTACCAGACATCTGGAAACCAGCACTGGCCAATAGACAAGTCCAATACAAAAGATCAATGAACACATAAATAGTATCAATCAGCACCAATCTACCAATCATGATACAACTACACAGCCAATCAGCCCACTCATAGCAACAAAGCCAGCACTCCAGCCCCCCCCCCACCAAGATTTATAGAAAGACGGCAGCTGTGAAGCCACAGATGCCAGCTTGAAGATGGTGAGTGAGACCTCGCCGAAAGGTTACAAAGACAATCTCAATCTTACATGGGAAAAGACCCAAATGTGTGTGTGTGTGCGTGCACGTGTGTGTGTGTAATGATCATTTAAATGTGAGTCATCAGTGTGTGGCAGCAACCCAAAAAGCGAATACAATCCTTGGTTGTATAAACAGAGGCATAGAATCAAAATCATGTGAAATATTAGTACCTCTTTATAAAGCCTTAGTAAAGCCACACCTGGAATACTGTATACAGTTTTGGTCACCACATTATAAAAAAGATGTGGAGACTGGAAAAAGTGCAAAGAGCTACTAAGAGGCTTAAAGATCTGGAGACTAAAACATATGAAGAACGGTTGCAGGATTTGGGCTTGGCTAGTCTAGAGAAAAGAAGGACTTGGGGGGGACATGATAGCAGTATTCCAGTACTTGAGAGGCTGCTACAAAGAGGATGGGGTCAGTTTATTTTCCAAAGCACCAGAGAGCAAGACAAGAAACAATGGATGGAAACTGATCAAGGAGAGAAGCAACCTGGAATTAAGGAGAAACTTCCTAACAATCAGGGCAATTAACTAGTGGAATAACTTGCCTTTAGAAGTTGTGGGTGCTCCATCACTGGCGGTTTTTAAGAAGAGACTGGACAGTCACTTGCCTGAAATGGTGTAGTGTCTTCTGCTTGAGCAGGGAGCTGGAGTAGAAGATCTCCAAAGTCCCTTCCAGCTCTATTTTGATTGATTAAAGTATATATTTCATTATTAAGAGTGATTGATATGGTTGGGTTTCTAATGCAAAGTCTGGATGTAATTCCACCTGGATGTAATTCCACAGAGTAATAGAGTATGGCATTTGTGTGTGTGTGTGTTTCTTGGTTGTTTCTCATTGACTTGCTTCTTTTCACTTTGTAATAACATTTTTAGTAACATATGCAAAAGTAACTGGGCCACTTCAGGAATTCCTCCCTGTTTGTTTTACAACTACCACTGATGTATTTTTATAGCTGAGGACGAAAGGAGGAAAATGGCTTTGCTAGAACAGGCAAACATACAATACTACAAAACAGTGCATGCAAATATTCAACAACACAAAAATTTCTACAAAGTGGAAATATGTAGCATGTTTATACAATGCCTTTCAATGGTAATTTATTGAAAAAGCTCATGGGTAAGACCTCCATAAGTTTGCCTATAATGTTAGTAGCCTTGAAGAAGCAGAAAAAATAATATTAGAGTAAAAACCACTTTGTGACTTGCTAAAGAATGAATGTAACTAGGATAAGATTTTAATTGGCACCTTATGCATGGTCTGCAAATACCAGCCAAGCTGGCTGGCAGAATTCTGAAGATGTTGAATTGACTATGCATTTTTAAACAAAACAAAAAAAAGGGGGGGGGGTGATTTTAATGTTCCCACTGATGAACAGATTAGAAAAGATTGAGATCAACATTGTCCCTACATGATGATTGTTTGTTTGTTTGTTTATATCATGTTTTTTAGGAATTTACCACTGAGAAGGAAACAGTTAATAGATTAAGTAAAAATAAAGGGAAATAATACCTAAAAGTAAAAAGAAGAAATACCAAGATCTATTGGCATTTTTATTTGTTCAAAGTTTGATCAATAGATATGTTGTTATCCGTGGTGAAATTCATTTTTTTTTTTTTTACTACCAGTTAGTAAAAAAAACATGGATATAGCTTGGAGGACATGGCAGGGGAAGGATACTGCAAAATCCTCATTTCCTCCCCACTCCTGGGGAAAGGATATTGCAAAATCTCCATTCCAGCCAGAGGTGGTATTTGCCAATTCTCCGAACTACTCAAAATTTCCGCTACCAGTTCTCTAGAACCTGCTGAATTTCACCCCTGGTTGTTATTCCTGATGATTCTTAATGGACGTTTGTGGACAAAACTGAATGATGAAGCTTTCAATATTTGTTTACAAATAAGACATGAGATATAGGAAGAAGAGAACAATTTGTTGCCTTTTAAGAGAAGATGGTTATTTACTAAAATTGTTTATGCTTACTCATACTTGTTGCTATGAAGAGAGAGTGTCAGGCCTGCTTCTAACAATAACCAGGAAAGAACACACTCAAATCCATTGTGGAAGATTTAAGGTTACTTTTACTGATTACGAAAAGACAGCAGTGAATTTCAAGCAAGGAATGAGATATTCAGGTGCGAAAGCATAGATATTAAGCATTGTCCATCCCCTTTAACCTATACCCCCCAAGTTAATATCCAATGCAAAAATCCCCTTGATGTCAGGTGCGTAGCATCTTCAGAAGCATCATCAGATTGGAATGTAAGACCGTTGGCCTTGGTCGCTGGCGATAGCAGCTCCTGGCTCCAAACACCTCCTGCACTATTCAATGCCCATTACCCACAGCCCCTCCCTCCCCATTTCAATGGCAGACGAAGCAAGCAGTAAAGCGGAGGCTGGCATCCGGCCCTCCTCCAGAAAAGCGGTATTAGCACTGCAAAACAGACAGAAACCAAACAAGTAGACAGAACAATAGACAACAGTGAGTAAAAATCAATTAAGGTTTGTCAGGGTATTTTGCATAAAACTTCTTCAAGAGTTTAGGGGCTCTGACATGACTTTTATCCACCCACTCAGTTTGGGATGGGGGAAAGTGTTTCCAAGCAACAAGGTAGTGCACTCTGTTTCTTCGACTTCTCGAGTCCAAAATGTCTTTGATTTCGAAATGTTGCTCACCATTCACCAAAATTGGCGAAGGGGGGGGCAGGTTGTGATGGCCGAAGAGGGGACAAACATTCAGGTTTCAATAGGTGCACATGAAAAATAGGGTAAAGTCAGCGGAGACTTTTAGGCCGCCCATATAACAGTATAACCCAGGCTACTTGGCAGGTCGACAATGAAATCCATAGATATTTCTTTCCAAGGAGCCTCCGGGTGGGCAACAGCTTGGAGGAGGCCTTGAGGCTTGGCCGGAGAACGTTTTGACGCTGCACAAACTGGGCAACTGGCAATGTAAGACTCAATGTCTTTTTTCAACGATGGCCACCAAAATTGTCGTTTAACTAAATGCAGAGTTTTCACAAACCCAAAATGTCCTGCCATCCTCGAATCATGAGCCTTTTGAAGTACAAGAGGTCTAAGTGTTGCTGGAACATATAACTTTGAGCCCACCCAAGGCAAGTCATCTCTCAAGGTGCAGTCCCCAGAGTGTGAAGTAAACCAGTCATCAGATCGAAGTTCATCCTTGATTTTTGAAATCAAGTCGTTGAGGACTTCAGTTTCCAGCACCGCACAGTTCCTGGTTACGACAGGGGCAGCGAGAGTATGCACAGGAATGATGGGATGCACGACAGTCAACTTTGAACTATTATATTGGGGGAGACGCAACAAAACATCAGCCATAATAAAAGTCTTTCCTCCAGGAATATATTTGAGAGTAAAATTAAAGCGATTGAAATGTTGAGACCATCGAACTTGTTTCGGAGAGAGTTTGCGGGGCGTTTTCAAGGCTTCCAAATTCTTATGATCATTCCAGACTTCAAACAGGTGAGTAGCACCCTCCAAAAAATGGCGCCAGGTCATAAGTGTCCAACATACGGCAAATGCCTCCTCCTGCCATATAGCCCACCGCCTTTTCATGTTGGAGAGTTTACGAGATGTGTAGGCATATGGTTGTAAATTTCCATCCATGTTGTATTGCAGCAAAACCGCACCAACTGCTACATCACTAGCATCTGCCTGGACGATAAATGGTGCATCTATGTCAGGGTGCCTCAACACCGGCTCAGCAGCAAAAAGACGTTTCAGTTTTTCGAAAGCCACTTGACATTCCATAGTCCAGTTCAACGGTTTACTTGGTCACAGTTTGCCATCACCTTTTGTCTTCAAAAGATTTGTAATAGGGAAAGCAATGCTAGCAAACGATGGGATAAACTGGCGATAAAAATTTGCAAATCCCAAGAAACTCTGTAATTGTTTGCGTGTATGGAGCAGTGCCCATTCAGTTACAGCAGGGTCCATCTCAATTCCCTCTCTGGATATGCGGTATCCGAGGTAGTCAATTTTGTCCTGATGAAATTCACATTTAGAAAGTTTAGCGTAAAGTTCAGCAGACCTCAATTTTTTCAGGACTGAACAGACTAACTTCACATGTTCCTCATGGGTCTTCGTGTAAATAAGGATGTCGTCAAGATAGACGATCACGCCCTTGTACAGGTGTTGATGCAAAACCTCATTGATCAATTGCATGAAAACCACTGGCTCGGTTTCTTTCCCTTCCCTTCTTTCCCTTCCCTTCATTCCATTCCATTCTTCTAGTAAGCATTAGTTCTTATCTTATTAATTGTAATGCACCATAAAATCATTATTAAAAAATCACTTCCCTGTTGTGCACCTAGAGTCATCTATCTGGTAATTTTTCCAGCTGCCTCGCTCCTTAGAGGAAGAGCACCTCTGCTGCTAGTAAATTGACTTTGTTTTCTTAGATTAGTTCACAAACATTGCAAAATGACTGTCACCATCCAGGACCATTTCTGTGGCAGGAAAAAAATTGTACTGTGCTGCCTGAATGAAAAATAAAGCCAAAGTTAACTTGTTTGTGATCTGAATGCAAAAGATAACAATGCGGTACAATGCAGGCTCCCATTTTCAGAAATCTGATTGTTTTCAGCCCGAAGAAAATCATGTCCAAAGCATCTTAGGAAACTCAAAGGTTATTCATTCAATTATTTGAAAAGTAACATCGTGCCTTTCCATTTTCAGTAGAAAACCATGATGATGGATTGAAAACAAGAATTGGTGTAACAAGGAAATGCTCCAATGTACTCAAATAGCTTTAGCCAAGTCAACTTCCTCACAAGAGAGATGGCTGAATTGACACTCCAAGAAAGGATGATTCACAAATTAAGTGGCACTTCAAAAATATCTTCTCATCAGGCAACAACACATGTGCAGCCCTGGACCTGTTTCATCTGGGCTCAGAAACTGAGCAGGATCAGATCTGGTTGGTGCTTACCTGGCAGACTAGCAAGGAATATAATGTTGTAGGCTGGATTGGGAAGAATATTTTGGAAGATGCTAATGGACAAACAAGGTCCATTTGTCAACTCTGAAGCGAAGCTGGCTGGAGCCATTTTGGAGGCTTCAACATTGCTACAATGCGAAGAAGGAATGGGGGGGCATAGTTAGATGGGGGCTTTGTAGCCAAAACAAAATAGTTTCCTGTGGGAACCAAGGATATTCCAACAGGTGGCTGGAGAAAGGAGGAGTGAAGTAACCAGGCAACTGGCCAGCCCCTTGATTGGACAATGTGACTGATTGTTTAGGAAAAGTGGGAACTTTCCCTTTTTAATTAGGGGAAAACTGCGGTTTGAGTGAGTCGGTTTTCACCAGTTGGGCCAATAATATATCTGCAATAAAACTGTTATTTGAGGAATCTGCCTGCCTTGGAGTTCTGCTTTCTAAATGGGGTTATTACTTGGAACGCTGACATCATGCTGTTGCCCCAAACACTGCAGCTGCATGAATGCTGATGTCATGACCAGAAGCCAAGCTCAATTTAAGGAGATCTTTACATTTCTTCAGTTCTTGAATTTGGTTCTTTAGAAAACACATTGTGCAATAGCACAAACACAAGCCAGATCTTAAGACAGACCCCCCCCCCCCCAAACACTTATTTTTACATTTGTATCTATCTGGTGTTCTGTCCACATAACATTTTTGAAAGACAAAGATTGGCTTAAAGCAATTTAATTCCATGCTCAAGTATGGGCTTGAATTTGTTTCTTATTGGTTTTAATTTTAACACCAGAATCGTCAGTTCACGCTGGTGTCTAGGATGATGTGATAGAAAGCTGCCTTTAATGCATTCCAGTTCTGTTTGATAAAGAATTGTAAAGGTTAATTTGCAAAGAAACAAATAGGCAATCAATAAAAATGATGCATGATTAGAGTTATATTTATACCCGAGCTCCAGTTCAGACTCTGGTGGCTGTGCTTTGAAATAGTGGAATTTTCTGGAGGGCTTCAGAGGAAACCTCACAGAGATAGCATTACATTAATCTGAACATAATATTTATATTTAATTGTAGTGGCTAATAGCTATTGTAACATTGTAATTTTATTGCTCATTCTGGATAAGAAATTAATAAGGAATCAAGAAAACACGTCTTAGTCAAAGAGAAACTCTGTGGCCCTGTGGAATGGATATCTCAGTCAGTTTTGAAAATCCCCAATGAGACTTGCTGAAAAAATGGATGAAATAGAATTAAAATATTTGAAAAGATCTGTAGGAAGCAGTAGATGGGTAACATTTTCTCTAAGAAGGAATGTAGAGGTTTGGTTCAGCTAAGGGACTTACTTTCAGTCCCATGCAAAACTGTGTACTTGGTTCTTACTTTTAGACTCTGCTACCTGGGAAAGCAGCTAATGAATTGCTAATTTTAAGTGTCTAAGATGATTTTTCTGCTTGCAATGTCCATTTTAAGATTTAAGTAAAATCTGGGGTGTTTTTTTCCCAAAAATTGTTTTTTTTTCTTAGTTTTTCTTTTCTGTTTCATAAAAATAAATAAAAAATTCAGGGATTTGTGATTGACATTTAATTGGAACACAGTGGTTAAGTGCAGTATTGCAGGCAAACTCTGCCCACAGCCTGGAGTTTGAACCTGCTGGGACTCAAGGCTGATTCAACCTTCCATTCTTCAGAGGTTGGTAAAATGAGGTCCCAAATAATTGGGAGCATTATGTAAATAATGCTTCTACGTTGTAAACATGGCAATATGTAAATAATGCTTCTACATTGCAGCCCCGAGAGTGCTGTAAAGTGTTATTGGGGGTGGGTTGGTAAAGGTTCTTCTCGCACATATGCGCTAATCGTTCCTGACTCTAGGGGGCAGTGCTCATCTCCATTTCAAAGCTGAAGAGCCAGAAGTAACAGAGTGGGCTCACAACTTGGGTATCCTCCTAGACTCTCGGCTGTCTTTAGAAGAGCACATGACGGCTGTGGTGAGGGGGGGCCTTTTATCAGGTTTGCCTGATACGCCAATTGCGTCCCTTTCTGGATCGTGACGCCTTACGCACTGTCACTCAAGTTCTCGGCACCTCCTGCCTGGACTACTGTAACGCTCTCTACATGGGGCTTCCCTTGAGGTGCACCCGGAGGCTCCAGTTGGTTCAGAATGCGGCCGCGCGGGGGATTTGGGGAGCATCTAGACGCTCCCATGTGACACCTCTCCTGCGTGAGCTGCACTGGCTACCTGTGGCCTTCCGGGTGCACTTCAAGATTCTAGTGACCACCTTTAAAGCGCTCCATGGCAAAGGACCTGATTACCTGCAAGACCGCCTCCTGCTGCAAAATACCTCCCACCGACCAGTCCACTCCCACAGAGAAGGCCTCCTCAGGGTGCCGTCAGCCAGACAATGTCGGCTGGCGACCCCTAGGGGGAGACCCTTCTCTGTGGCAGCTCCTGCCCTCTGAAATGGCCTCCCCCCTGAATTACCCATGATCACAGACCTACGTCTCTTCCGTCGGGCCCTGAAGACACATCTATTTTGTGCAGCCGGCCTGTCATAGTCTTTTAATTGGGTTTTAGCATTGAGTGTTATAATTAAGAGGCCAATCTATTTAATATTTATTAATCTGCTATCATAACTTTTGTATTTCTTCTTTTTATTGTGGCTGTTCACTGCCCTGAGTCCCGAGAGGGAGAAGGGCGGTATATAAATTAAATAAAACAAACAAACAAACAAACTGGAAATGTAGTAAGATCATATATGATGTTACCTGGTAACTGTATACATACAGGGGGTGAGTCACTCCCAGTTATATCTATGTAGTTTTGTCTTGTCAATGTCCTAGTTCTGTTTTTTTTCTTTCTGTTACTAGTTTACAATAAAATTATATTTAAAATAAAAATAAAAACCTGGCTATACTTCTGTAGGACAAGATACTGTTTAGTGCAGGGATGTCCAAACTTGGGAACTTTAAGAGTTGTGGACTTCAACTCCCAGAATTCCCCAGCCAGCCATGTTGGCTGGGGAATTCTGGGAGTTGAAGTACACAACTCTTAAAGTTCCCAAGTTTGGACACCCCTGGTTTAGTTCATTCACACTTCCTAAGATCTGCCACGTCTAAACTGAATGAAGAACGGGTGGGGCGTCTTACCTGAATTCAGACTAAGTCTTGCTCAGCAAGCCTTGGCACAAAACAACCTTCATAAGAAGGTGATGCCCAGCAATCAAGGTCTTTTCCAGGTTTTCCCCTCTTGCATTTCTGCTGGGATGCTATGCAAAGAGAGCCAGGCAGAGACAACCTGGGAAAGCTCTCAGAGGAATTGCACCTAGTTTACTGCATTTGCCTCCACCGCCTGAGGACTGCTGTGCTTGTGCCACCAGTTCTCCGCAAAAGCCCCTTCCACTATTGTGCACAACCATATCGTGTAACACAGAGATGCCTAAGGTTCCTGCAATATAACGCAATGCAGCCTGCTGAGAGAATGGGGAAAGATTTTATATCAGGGGAGCCAGATAGAGCGCTGCAATACATCCTCCTACTAGTTGGATCATAGCTGTCCTAGTTTTACTGACATCCATGAAGCGAAAGGAACAAAGGCAGATGTAATGGAAAAAGGAAGATGGGGGGGGGGGGGCAAGGAACCTGTGTTCTTATGGGAACATACTGTTTAAAAAAGAATGAATGTTGCTGCTTTTCTGAAAATATGAATTTAAGGCCAGCAAAAGGTGAACCGAGATGTAGAAGAAGAGTTACAGTTAAAATATATATTACAACTGGGGCTTTTGGGGGATTGTACATTGCTTCAGGAAACAAAATGGGTTCATCTAGGAAGATTCACTAAGCTAAAACAGATTTTTTTTTTTAAAAAAAGAACATCTGATAGCAGCTATTTTCTCCACTCCTGCTACAATGTCTATGGAGATTCTCAGTCACCCAGGACATGGTTTATCCCGAAGGTGCTTTTTCAAGAGGCAACTGGACTTTCTGGTTTTTCTTTGAAGATGCTTCGCTTCTCATGCGAGAAGCTTCAGCTTCTTGCATGAGAAGTGAAGCGTTTTCAAAGAAAAACCAGAAAGTCCAGTTGCCTCTTGAAAAAGCACCTTTGGGACTACTGCTGCAATCTATTTTCCTTCCTTTTCTACATTATGATGAGGAAGTTTCTAAATTGCCTTAGCAGATAGCTCTATTTTGTTGACCATTGTGAAGTTGCCAGGCACAATTGTCACACAGGAGTCCTCAAAAGGAGGAAAGGGGATGGGAAAGGTAAAATTTCTTAGCCAACGGACGTAAAACACACATAGTCTTGTTAAATCCTCAGACTTACGACCGTGCCAGTAAGTCTGGTGAACTATAATTACCACATTCCTGAATGGAGCAGGCAGCCGCGTCTGATTGGCTGAGACGCGGCTGGCCGGATTCAGTCTATCTCTTGCAACAATTGTTGCAAGGAGGTTGCATCTGATTGGATAGGACGCGACTAGCCGGAATTTGCCTTGCCGCCTCGTTGAGGCTTTTCCCGCCTGACAGCTATATATAAATTGCTGTCAGGCGGGAAAACTCTCGCCTTCACTACTTTGCACTTGACTTGTATATAGTTAATAAAGAGTTGTGTTATGACTACGCCTGAGTCGGAATCCTTCTTGCAATCTAACAAGTCTGAAATTCTAATTACTGGGACACTGGGAGCTCTAGTCTTGCTTTAGGCACAAAGCCATTCCGGTGATCTTGGGCCAGTCATTCTGTCCCAACTCCAGGAAGGAAGCAATGGCAACCCACTGCTAAAAAGCCTTGCCAAGAAAACTGAAGGCACTTCTCAGGAGTTAAAAATTGACTCAAAAGCACATACGCACAAAGCTGGGAATGGTTGAAAAATCTGTATTGAATTTTCTTTAAGATAATTTTTCTTCTGGTGTGACCATTACTCAGATCATCTATTCTCCCAAGGGATTAATTAGTACTTGAATTGATGAAACAATCTCGAGGTCTGTGAAATAATGTATAAAGCTTCTGAATCTAGAGATAAGCAGGAGCTCTTAAAATATCTCACATTAATAGCTGTATTAAAATACCTGGGGATAGTCTCTACAAATGTAGTGCCTTTCAGATTGGAAGGATTCAGTACAGTAATGGAACTGCAGCCCTCAGAACTGCTAACCAATTGAAATCATATTATGAAATATGCATGTTGTGAAATTGGCAATAATGCAAAGTACAATACAATACCAGAGTTGGAAGGGACCTTGTAGGTCTTCTAGTCCAACCCCCTGCGTGGGCAGGAGCCTTATACCATTTCAGACAAATGGCTATCTAACATCTTTTTAAAGACTTCCAGGGTTGGGGCATTCACAACTTCTGGAGGCAAGCTGTTCCAGAGGTTAATTGTTCTAACTGTCAGGAAATTTCTCCTTAGTTCTAAGTTGCTTCTCTCATTGATTAGTTTCCACCCATTGCTTCTTGTCCTGCCCCCAGATGCCTTGGAGAATAGTTTGACTCCCTTTTCTTTGTGGCACCCTCTGAGATATCGGAACACTGCTATCATGTCTCCCCTGGTCCTTCTCTTCGTCAAACTAGACATACCCAGCTCCTGCAACCGTTCTTCATATGTTTTAGTCTCCAGTCCCCTAATCATCTTGGTTGCTCTTCTCTGCACTCTTTCCAGAGTCTCCACGTCTTTTCCAAATTGTGGCGACCAAAACTGTATGCAGTATTCCAAGTGTGGCCTTACCAAGGCACTATACAGTGGCATTAACACTTCACGTGATCTAGATTCTATCCCTCTGTTTATGCAGCCTAAAGTAAGTCAGCTTGTGGATAAGGTCCACTAGCTTCCCATATTCTCAAAATTCAACAGCGGTGCTTACAAGAGGTGGGCTTCAAAAATTTCAGCAACAAGTTCTCTGCCCAGTTGCTGAGTAGGCATAGCCATGGTGGGCGTGGCCTAGTCAGCCTCCTGCACCACGGTGGTGGTGGGGCATTTTCACTTTTCCCAGGCCCTGGAAGCTTTCCTCGGCCTTCCAGAACTTCCAGGAGGCCCGTTTGCCCCCCTCCTTGAGCTTCTACACGGGCCTGCACTTACTTTGCATCCAAAACAGGCTGCATGGAGACTCCTGGGAGGGGTGGGGTGCGAGGGGCAGGATGGGGTGCAGTGAGCAGGGCCAGCCAGGGGTGGGATTTGGAGGTTCTCTGAATTGGCCATAACATTACCTACGGGTTCTCTCGAACCTGGCCGAACCTGTAGCAGCCCACCCCTGGTGCTTACCCTGGTTTAATTTTTTTGAAGATGAGATCACTGGAAATGGAAACTGTTTCTGTATATTTGAGTTTATTTAGAACTACATTTCTACCCTACATCCTCCTAACAATCCCTTTCGGAACACTTTTCTCTGCTACCTTCTCTCACTTGATCCACACTGCATTTTGTAAGTGATTTATTTCTTCCTTTACACTTTTCTGGCTCCCCCCACCATGTCTAAAGAGAGATAGAAGAAGATACCATCTCTCCCCCCCTACCCTTCCATCCCATGGCTCTCCTTCCATTCAGAATATTCCAGAAAAGTCATCTACATATGATTTTCTAGTGACCTCTTAAATATTGTGGCTCATTGACATTACTTTGTCCAGTCCCAAATTCAAATCCATTATTATTTCAGGCAAGCCCCGAGTAGTGCAAGTATGTCTCATGACAATGCCCCAGCAATGCTGTAAAGTATTCCTATATTTTATTTATTTATGTTCATTTATCAAATGTATACAGCCTATTTTGTATCTCACAAAAAATGACCCTGGGCAGCACACAACAATTAATTAAAACAATCAATGTATTAAAACAATCATTTAATATATATATAAAAAAACCAAGGCACAAGAGAGAATGAATGTCAATCACAATAAGGGAAACATCTTAAAAGTTTACATCCAGGCTTGGTGATACAACCGGGTTTTGAAGGACTAGTCTAGAGAAGAGAAGAGAAGAGAAGAGAAGAGAAGAGAAGAGATTTGGAAGGGACCTTGGAGGTCTTCTAGTCCAAACCCCTGCTCAAGAAGGAAACGAATGGAACATTAACAGGGATAGAGCTAATCTCACTTTGGTTGGCAGGAGAGAAATGTTCCATAGTATGGGCACCATGGCAGAGATAACTTATATCAAATATAAGACTCCAGTAGATAATACCCACAATGTGCCTTCTCTGCCAGTCTGCTAATGGGACTGGCTGATGTAATCAAGGAGAGGCAGTCTGTCAGATAACCTGGCCCCATGCTATGAAAGGGTTTAAAAATTAAAATCAGCATGTTGAACTGGACCCAAAAGCAAACTGGCAACCAATGCAGCTTGGTATATACTGAGATAAGCAACCCCTGGCCTATAGGCACCCTGTTTCTCTGCAGGCCCTAAATATTACCATGCTGAATATGGGCGACAAAGTTTAAAGAATCAGTGCCATGATTTGCCACTTGCCACTTTAGCCTTGCTAAACCGTAGCTGACTACATAAAAAATGAGCAAAAGCCAATATGCTGAAAGCCCATCGGCACTCAAAAAAATTGTAGCTTTGCCCACTGTTGATGACGTCCTTCTAGTTTTGATCACTCAGTACATAGAAAGGACAGTTCCAGCCATTAAAATGTTGACTGTTCCTGTGCAGCTGTACTCCTCTCTAAACAGATGCAAAAAGATTCTAGGCACTCAATGCACTCAATTGACGCACTGAATTGGTTCCCAACATAAAGATGCGCTAAAAATTCTACAATGGCATGTTGCATGCGTACGTTTAAGATGCCTCTTAATTACACTGCAGAGTTTGTGTTCTAGCAGTAGCGTAATTAGAATGAATGGAGAGGAAGCAGCTGCTTTAGGAAATACAGGCCTGTTCAGCAACCCCCTTGGTACCCACACTTCGCCCATGCCTTTATGTGCAGATGTAGAGAGGAAGGAAGATGACCTTGTCAGAGATAGGCAAAATTTGTTACTGAAGTCACAGAAAACAGATCTGAAGTCCAAAGTTTGAAAGCCTCTGCAGGTTTTGTCATTTAAGCCACCCTTCACTGTCCAATCCAGAAAAGTAGTCCAAACCAGTGGTGGGTTCCAGCCAGTATGGCCATATCAGTAGTAGCTGGGAGCACCTGGCAGCGTACCAGTATGGTCCAAACTCCCACCAGTGTTCTATACTTGCTTTTAAAGCAACTGACCAATTATGTACCCGTGCACAGCGTGCTGTGCCTGTGCAACCTCCAACTAGCAGCTGGATGTTGCAGGGGTGGTGGAGTACACATGGTGTGCAACACTCACCCACAAACAGAATGCCCAGCCCCGTGAGCAGTGTATCGGTAGTGACAGGGAGATAACAAGTCACCAGCCATACATCCAGTTAAAAAACAAACCTTTATATACAAACATACACACACACACACACACTCTGTGTGTGTGTGTGTGTGTGTGTGTGAGAGAGAGAGAGAGAGGGAGGGAGGGAGGGAGGGAGGGAGGGAGAGAGAGAGAGAGAGAGAGAGAGAGAGAGAGAGAGAGAGAGAGAGAGAGAGAGAGAGAGAGAGAGAATCTTCCAGCATAACTTTTGAATGCCTTGAGCAATTTCAACCAAACTTGGTACCCAGATTACTTACCCTCTGGAAACAAATACTGTGGGTGATAAGACACCCCTGACACCCCTCAGGGTGTGTGTTCTATTAAGATACAGCCTGTTGTGCCTTAAAATGGCTTCTACCATACTGCCTTAAAATGGCTTCTACTGTAAAGCGCTGTGGAGTGTCCATGGTAATGGTTTCACAGTACTCCACAAGGGGGCTCTCTCTGGTAAGGGGGAAAAGCCAACATTACAAATCACAGTGATGTTCATGGAAGGAAGGTTGGGATAAATAAATACCTGGGCAGTGCCAGGTTATCAGCTAGTCTTAAATAACAAAACATAGCCTCAAAAAAGCACTGTAGTAGGCCCTATCTATACCATTAAAGTATAAACAGTCAGATACTGAAATCCAAACTAAATCACCTTGGAATATAATTTTCCAACTAATTGTGAATTTATTGATTATTAATTTATTTGGGTTCTTGGTGTCATTGTTATGTGGGACAGCCTTAAAAAACCTTCCTTCTGTTTTTAGTGTACCAAATCCAACGGGATGCTTAGCTACCCAACATCGAATTAACCTCCAAGCTCAATTTGCCAAGTCCACTTCATGTCAAATTCATGGCTGCTTGGCTTTTCAATATCAAAATTTTATTTTGAACGGATTTGAAATTTAATTGAAGAAAAGATTCCTCAACTTACTATTATGAGGTTGCATCAAAACACTTTTGGCTACTTCATTTCGGCAGAACTGGATGAGAAGAGGGGGGGGGTAGTCTATCCTAACCTTCTACGGTAGTAGTAGACACTAACATTGCCTGATTGCAGCTGGACACCTTTAAGGGCAAAGGCATAATCATAATATCAAGATCACGTGAGGTGATAATACCACTTTATAATGCCTTGGTAAGGCCACACTTAGAATACTGCATTCAGTTTTGGTCACCACAATGTAGAAAAGACGTGGAGACTCTAGAAAGAGTGCAGAGAAGAGCAACCAAGATGATTAGGGGACTGGAGACTAAAACATATGAAGAACGGTTGCAGGAACTGAGTATATCTAGTTTAATGAAAAGAAGGACTAGGGGAGACATGATAGCAGTGTTCCAATATCTCAGGGGTTGACACAAAGAAGAGGGAGTCAAACTATTCTCCAAAGCACCTGATTGCAGAACAAGAAGCAATGGGTGGAAACTAATCAAGGAGAGAAGCAGCTTAGAACTGAGGAGAAATTTCCTGACAGTTAGAACAATTAATCAGTGGAGCAGCTTGCCTCCAGAAGTTGTGAATGCCCCAACACTGGAAGTCTTCAAGAAGATGTTGGATAGCCATTTGTCTTGAACGGTATAGGGTTTCCTGCCTAGGCAGGGGGTTGGACTAAAAGACCTTCAAGGTCCTTTCCAACTCTGCAATTGTATTGTATTATAGTATTGTATTGTAATACATTTTTGAAATAGTCCCTCTGCACCTCTTTGAAACTAGAGATAGCAAGGATGAGCATTTACAATGACAGCGCAGCAATCACCAGATTGTCCAATAGACAGCCTAAATTATGCTGAATCAATGCAGAAAATGTCCTACTTGTACTTAAAAATGAAATTGTTCAAAATCTATTAAGAAGTAAGATCAAAGAATAAACCATCCTTCGGGCTACTTCATTTTCTAAGCACTGACTACTCTTTCCCCAGTTTTGTGTGCACCAAATTTTGAGTCTGTGCCAGAAATACCAATCCATCTAATCTCCAAATGTCCTTCTCAGCCCCTCTCACCAATAGTTGTCTCAGGGCAGCATCTGTTTCAATTCAACACCTCAAGCCACTTGAGAGTCTTGAGTCAAAGGACTTGTTTGATCAAATGTCCTGTACATTCAAAATATTATGCTACTCCACCGAACACCAGCTGCCATACAAAGAGGCACATACTTTTCACCTGCAAGTCCTGGCTGAATAGCAGGCAAGACAACAAAATATGCAAAATGAAACAGAAATCAAAGTTTGTTACTGTGATGATGAACATATGGCACGCATGTCAGAGATGGCACACAGCGTCCTCTCTGTGAGCATGTGAGCTGTCACCCCAGCTCAACTCTGCTGTGCATACGTGTGCACCTTCCAGCTGGTCTTTGGGTCTCTGCCAAGAATGCATGGGGGACAGGGCGCATGCGCAGGGACACACGTTCATGCATGGGTGCAGGATGCATGCGGGGAGCGGGGAACATGGCCACATGCATGGGGGCACATACACATGTGCAGCGGTGGGGCACATGCACAGGGGCCACATACACATTACATTTTGGGGGGTTCGGGTGCAAGTGTGGGTGCAGACTTTGGGCACTTGGTCCGGAAAAGGTTAGCCATCACTGGTCTATTGCATGGTAGAGCAATCAAAATTGCCTGCAGCTGTTGGTCTTAACCCTCTCTTCAAAGTACAGTTGCCAAACTACAATGGAGCCCCCCTTCCCATCTTATATTGGATATTATATGACTATTGTGAGAATATGGTCTTAGTGGTTCCCAGAATAACTTGTTTTTAGATTTCCAATAACATGCAAAACAACTTTTTGATCAAATAGGGCAGGGGTGTCCAAACTGGGAAACTTTAAGACTTGTGGACTTCAACTCCCAGAATTCCCCAGCCAGCTATGCTGGCTGGGGAATTCTGGTAGTTGAAGTCCACAAGTCTTAAAGTTTCCAAGTTTGGACACCCCTGAAATAGGGTGCTCTAACAGTGGCACACACACCCATTCTGTGGGAGGAAGACTCTTAATGTTGTCCTCTTGAGATGAAGCACTTTGTCGAAGCAAAACAATTTACTTTCATCTCATGGTTTGGTTTTGGAGTTATAATGATTCAAGGCTCTGGCTGTATCCAGGAATGATAAATTAAGCTTTCAAAAGAGGGGCAAAATGTAATTCCAACCTAATTCCAGAACTTGTGGTTATCACCCTGTGCATTTTATAGGCAGCATCATGTTCTAATTTTCTTTCTCCCACCTGTAAAATCAGCTTTGCAGTTGTGAACAAATAATTCCCATTTTCTTCTCTGAAGGAGAAAAATAAATGTTATATTAGCTATGTGAAGTTTGAGAGCACAAGGTTGAGGAGATCTGGGTGAAAGCAGGTGAATAGCAAGTGAAAGACTTGGAAGTGAATAACAGAGTTGGAAGGGACCTTAGAGGTCTTCTAATCCAACCACCCACACCCCCGACGTAAGCAGGAAAACCTATACTGTTCTGGAGAAATGTTTGTTCAACCTCTACTTTAAAAAACTCCAGTGATGGATCACCCACAACTTCTGGAGACAGAAGTTACAATACAAGTCTTTCGGTAAGTAAGGCAGAACAACACATATGAATAATATATGCCTGTCACAGGAAATTTAATATATTTCTCCATACCTTTGCTTCTTTGCAATTCATCTGAGGTTGAGCCATGTCCCTTCACTAATTCATGCACAGTCATTTGTTCCATAAACCTGTCACCTCTCTCTACTCAACCACATCTTTCTCAAATGTTGCCCTTCTTCTCAACCCATTCAATCTTCATCAGCTATCTCTCTATGATTTAATTACATCTATGGACTTCTTGTGTACTGGACATTCCCTTTTCTGCTCAATTCCTTTTGTATCTGTTCATTCTTGATCTCATCTGTTCTTCTTTTACCACACTTATTTTGGAATTCCATTCCGTCTGCCCTGAACTTTTGCTGTTTTCCAGATGTACCTGTCGCTCATTTCCATGTAACAAAGTTGATAGAAATTGGTGTCAAACAAGCTACACAGATGTGTCTTAAGCAAACCAGACCTTTTATCCCCATCTAAACCAGCAGCCTTATTGGTTCCACATTTTAATAACATTTATGATTTCCTTTACTCAGTTTTTGAACACTTAAAAAAATGTATAGCGTTGTGTCAGTTCTACTTCCGGCATATTGTTGTTATTCCCAAGAATTCCCCAGAATGCTACTTCCTCCTGTCACTTTAATCTCAACTCATTTCATGATTTTTATTTATTTATTTCATTGTATTGGCTGCCCAACTCCATTTTAATTCCACTCCCACTGCTGTGTGCTCTTTGTTTAGCCCTCTTTCCTATTTCCACCGCAATTGTTTAAGTGGTCGTTTTACATTTTCATTCAAACCCCTCTGCATTTTCTCTCTTTTACTCATTCCTTGCCTTCGTTGACCACATTCTAGCCTAGTTATTTGTGGGACTGTCTCCTGCCACATACCTGCCTCCGTCCGATCCGTTCCCATAGGGAGGGCCTCCTCAGGGTGCCATCCGCCGGCCAATGCCGGCTAGCAGTGCCCAGGGGGAGGGCCTTCTCAGTGGCTGGGCCATCCCTCTACCCCTCGAACTTCGGACCATCACAGACCTTCCCCTCTTTCGCCGCTCACTTAAGACTTATCTGTTCCATCAAGCCGGCCTAGCTTAGCCAATGAGTAAATGTATTTTAGAATTTTAATTGGGATTTTTAGCACAGGCTTTTAGTTTAATTTATTCTTAACTTTTCTGTATTTATTGTTATTTATCGATTTTAATTTCCTGTGCACCGCCCTGGATCCATTTCGATGGAGAATGGCGGTTCTATAAATCTAAATAAATTAAAATTAAATTAAATTCTTTGAATCTATCCTTTTCCCTCTAGTCTCATTATATAATCTTTCTGACATTGTTTTAATGCAGCAGTCACTTTTTTGCAGCAATCATTTCAATATATACACCTCCCCCTTCAGCCAGTTTTTTCCACTTCATCATTTTACCAAGCAGCCTTTTTTATACTTCTCATAAGTAGGATGTTTTGCCTCTGCCTTTGCTGTTCCCAATGTCATTGCCATTGCTATTGCCATTTCCTTCCCTTCCCTTCCCTTCCCTTTTCCCACCCAGTTTATACACACTTCTGTTGTATCCTATAATATACAGTAATTATACAATACAATACAATAGCAGAGTTGGAAGGGACCTTGTAGGTCTTCTAGTCCAACCCCCTGCGTGGGCAGGAACCTTATACCATTTCAGACAAATGGCTGTCTAACATCTTCTTAAAGACTTCCAGGGTTGGGGCATTCACAACTTCTGGAGCTAGACATACCCAGCTCCTGCAGCCGTTCTTCATATGTCTTAGTCTCCAGTCCCCTAATCATCTTGGTTGATCTTCTCTGCACTCTTTCCAGAGTCTCCACGTCTTTTCTACATCGTGGCGACCAAAACTGTATGCAGTATTCCAAGTGTGGCCTTACCAAGGCACTATACAGTGGTATTAACACTTCATGTGATCTAGATTCTATCCCTCTGTTTATGCAGCCTAGAACTGTGTTGGCTTTTTTGGCAGCTGCTGCACACTGCTGGCTCATATTTAAATGGTTGTCCACTAGGATTCCAAGATCCCTCTCACAGTTGCTACTATTGAGCACCTATACTGTACTTGTGTATTTGGTTTTTCTTGCCTATATGTAGGACCTTTTTCACAATTGAATTTCATTTTATTAGATAGTGCCCAATGGTCAAGTTTGTCTAGATCCTTCTGTATCTTAAGCCTATCTTCTGGAGTGTTGGCTATTCCTGCCAGCTTGGTGTCGTCTGCAAATTTGATGAGTTCCCCATTTATCCCCTCATCCAAATCGTTGATGAAGATGTTAAAGAGTACTGGGCCTAAAACAGAGCCTTGGGGGAGTTTCTCTCAAGGCTAATTGTTTCCCTCTATTCCAAGTTGCTTCCATACCATTTTTCTTGCAACCCCCTTCCGTTCATTCTGTTGGGAGATCATCTTTCTTTCCCAATACTTGTTCATACAGGACTCATACGTCTTCTTCCTGCAGTTTTTTTCTGTTTAAGTCTTGTTCCATTCACAGTTTTTGTTTTCTTCTAATCTCCATTTCCCCGATGCTTCTTCCTCGCACCACTACAAATGGCCTGTGCTCCATTGAGAATTTTTCTGCACTCGTGTATTCTACACAGATTGTTAAACAAACTGTTGTCATTACTTCTGCATGCTTTCAGTACTGTTTGTGCAAATTTTGTAACAATTATTTTAACAATATGTTTTCATAACAGGTATAATGGGAGAGGAGGAAGTTATATGTTCCTTAAGAATGCTTCCAGGCTGG
This sequence comes from Rhabdophis nuchalis, assembly GCA_039707465.1. NCBI lineage: Eukaryota > Metazoa > Chordata > Lepidosauria > Squamata > Natricidae > Rhabdophis > Rhabdophis nuchalis. Next base: position 56,601,523 of record CM077643.1, on the reverse strand, counting down.
GAACATGAAAAATATGGCAAAGCTTTATATGGGAGAAGTTGATTGGTTGATTGTGTTCATCCAGTTAATTGCTGAGTGTTAGTGACTAGCCAGATATATGTGTTGATGTTGGCTGTTTATAGTGTGAGCACTTCTCTTTATCTGGACAGGTCTTTCTAAATTTTGTTTGATATTTTTCTATGTCCAATTTGTGTAAATCACTAGGATTCACTTTTGATCTGGATGGTGTATACATATTATGAATGAATATCATAATGCAATTTATGCAACTTAGACCTAAGGAGCCCACAAAATTAAAATGGGAAAAACAATTTATTTTAAGTATTTATACCTTGCATTTGTCATAGTCAAAACACTGATACAAAGCTAGTAAAAAATGACAGATAAAAATAGTTATATCAAGATAGCGGCAGTAGTTGGAAAAATATTTCTCAACCAGAGGAAATAAATGGCACAGGAAGGAATCAGTGGAAATATAACAATCAAGAAGATGGTTTTCTCTAGTTATCATTTACCATATTTTTCAGAGTATAAGATGCTCCAAAGTATAAGACACAAAAGAAGGGGGAGGGAAGTCTGTCTCTGCCTCCCAGCAATTTGCTTCCTTGCAGCAAAGAGCAAACAGTACAGATGATATACACTGTTTGTGGTGTTACATTTTAGACTATACTTGTACAGATATTGTTAAAAGTGGTGTGGCTTTCTGGAAATATACGTTATTCTCTGCTATTTAAAAGAAGATACACTGGCACTGGACCTCTTCTGATCAAGCATTTATTTTAAAAAGCTTCTTCATTTTGTTGTCTAGAACAATAATAAAGCAGTCTTTATTATAAAATAAGTCTAATAATTTGAACATTCTGTAGGCATTTATAGTTATTATACAATACAATACAATAGCAGAGTTGGAAGGGACCTTGTAGGTCTTCTAGTCCAACGCCCTGCGTTGGCAGGAACCTTATACCATTTCAGACAAATGGCTATCTAACATCTTCTTAAAGACTTCCAGGGTTGGGGCATTCACAACTTCTGGAGGCAAGCTGTTCCAGAGGTTAATTGTTCTAACTGTCAGGAAATTTCTCCTTAGTTCTAAGTTGCTTCTCTCCTTGATTAGTTTCCACCCGTTGCTTCTTGTCCTGCCCCCAGGTGCCTTGGATAATAGTTTGACTCCCTCTTCTTTGTGGCACCCTCTGAGATATCGGAACACTGCTATCATGTCTCCCCTGGTCCTTCTCTTCATCAAACTAGACATACCCAGCTCCTGCAACCGTTCTTCATATGTTTTAGTCTCCAGTCCCCTAATCATCTTGGTTGCTCTTCTCTGCACTCTTTCCAGAGTCTCCATGTCTTTTCTACATCGTGGCGACCAAAACTGCACGCAGTATTCCAAGTGTGGCCTTACCAAGGCACTATACAGTGGCATTAACACTTCACGTGATCTAGATTCTATCCCTCTATCCCTATTGATTTACTTCCTTGCAGCAAACAGCCTGTTTCAGTTTAGCCTTGTTAGCACAAGAAAAAAAAAATCTGCCTCTGCCTCCCAGCAATTTTCTCCTTACAGCAAACAGCAAACAGCCCTTTTCACTTTCACTTTGACTACGGGCCTTCCTGTGATCAGCTGTTTCAGGCTGCAGGGAGTGCCATAGCCTCTTGCTGCCTCTACAAGCCCCATTTTCCCCATTTGCTGCAAGGAGCTAAATTGCTGAGAGGCAGAGGCCAAAGAGTGGGGCTGGTGGGTGCGATACACCCAAATTTTCACCCTCTTTTAGAGGCGGGGGGAGTGCGTCTTATACTCTGAAAAATATGGTACTCACATGCTCAGAATAGAGCATATCCAAAGACATCTAGCCCATAAGTAGAATGGCATCTTTTGAGACATGTCTTCAGGTGCCCTGGTCTCAAGGAGAATAGCTTACTAAACATCACAGCATCAATATACTGAATTATGCTCCAGTTATCAGACTTTTTATGCCATTTGGAAAAGAAAATTCTAACTAACCCATTTGGGGAGATTTTGGACATTTAATCATCCTTGTCCCTTAAATTATCCTTATTTTTTAACTTTATTCCTTAATCAGCAGAAATATTGGATGACTAATTAAAATTGAATACATTTATTGTATTTCAATATTTGATTTACTCCTTTTCCTTAAATTTGTGGCTTGTTATATTACATCTCTGTTTGTCCCATTTTACAGAATAGAACCAAAAGAGTCCCTTAACTCAAGCTAAGGAAAATTATGAGTCTATAAGGTTCCCTTCATACATATATGCTAGTTGTTCCTGACTCAGCACTGTCCGAAGACGTCTCCATGTCATGTGGCCGGCATGACTAAATGGCTAAGGTGCATGAAACGCTGTTATCTTCCCACCAAAGGTGGTTCCTATTTTTTCTATTTGCATTTTTTTTGTTTGAAAAAGTTTTATTGGTTTTAACAATTTATAACAGGAAAGGGGTAAATAAGGTGTTAGATAATATTTTGGAGCTTCCACATCGGGTTTGATGACCGCCTCCGAGTCTTCATACATATTCCATTAAGAAAAATAAAATAAAAGGAAGGGGTACATACATTTTAAAATCATAAATTTTCATATTATTTTATACATTCAATTACTTTGTACTATTGAAATCCGTACAGGAATTACCATCATAAAAAAAAAGAATATCACAAATTATTTTTGCGATCTGAGCCTCTTTGCTATAGTCTCTTCCTCCCCCCCCCCACCAGCAGGCGGACCCGTGGCCCCTCCCGTTCCCATCTCATCATCATCCAGGATTGAGGAGTGTTTTTTAAGAAAGTTCTGCGCCTCTTCAACTGTTTTGATTCTAACTCTTCCTCCCTCCCAGAATACCAGCATCCCTTCCGGCATCAACCACTTGAACCACACCCCCTTTTTGAATAATTTTTTTGTTAAGAAGGAATAATTCCTCCTTATATCTCGTATTTTCTTTGGGATCTGCTTCAATATGGCCACCTCGTTTTGCTGATACATCAAAGCCCCCCCCCCTTTGCGCTCTCAGTATCTCATCCCTCGTTGACCTTCTTATAAATTTAATATGTATCTCTCTGGGTACCTCATTTATTCTGGCAAATGCTGAATTAATTCTATAAATCAAATCAATGTCCCCCCAAATAAATTCCTTATCTTTCTTAATATAATCCGCTAACATAGTAGCCATCAACTCTTTTAAATTCTCATTAGGTAATTCTGGAACGTTCTGAAATCTTAAAAAGAAAGACATGCGTTCAAAATCAATTTTAGACATTTGACCAGTAATATCTGTAAGTTCTTTCTTAAAGTCTTTTATCTCTTCCTTCATCTCAACCGCCCCCCCTTCCAGCACCACAATTTTTTGTTTATTATTTGTTATTTCTCTTTGCGCCTCCAATAGTTCCAATCTTGTACTTAAATTGTCTTTCCGGATTTGTTGCATTTCATTCATTATTTTTTTAAACATCTCCTCTACATTTAATGGCTGAGGGCTTGGTGACTTAGGATCCCCTACTTCTGTTTCCTTCTGTAACAAAGCTGAAATCTTTGGTTGTGAGGATGGGCTGGGTTTTGTAGATGCTGGAGCAGAGCTTGGTTTCCCAGATGGGGGTTTCCTCGATGCCATAATTAAAGTTTTAAATGTTAGTGCGTAGAGAAGAAAGAAAGAAAAAAAATGGCGCTGTTGGGCGGGCAGTCTGTGAAGTCCGAGACAAAAGCAGCTGTAGTTCAAATTAAGTTTACAACGTCCGAAGAGAAAAAGGAAAAAAAAGGAAAAAACTTTCCAAACAAAAGCAGAAGGTTTCACGAAGGGGGAGAAAACCAAAAGACACCAGAGCAGGTCCTTTTCTTATATATTTTGAAATTAGTCTAATTTTGTTAAAATAGAGGAATGCTTATTTCCAAAGAAAAAAAGTTCCATCCTGGGAACAAAGAGAATGCCATCTTTCCGCCTTGCCGGCAGGGTGGATAAACTAGAAGTGGAAACAATCAATTTAAAATGTAGCAAGGCTCAGGATACATTGTTTAACAGCAATCCCTTAGTTAACAAGAATTTTCCTTTTTCAATAAATCCAATGGAAGTCACTTTCACTCTCTCCGCATCGCGGGACTCTTCCTCCAATGCCGCTTTAATTCCAGGGGGGTTGTTTCCAACTCCCCCCTATCTTCTCTTTTCATCAAATTGAATGCAAAAAAAAGTCCAAATAAGGCACATACCATTTTTCAAATCTGGAGCCTCGGCGCAGTCATTCAGCCCCGGAGTTTCAGCTCCTTGTAAAATCCTCCATGTTCCAGCTCCTTCAGCAAAAGGGAAACTCCCCCTGCGAAAGTTCCCCAGCCCCTAGGGCTAAGCGGGAGCGCCCCCCCGACCGCTGTCGAGATGGGGGCCCTCACCACAAGCCGCCCTTGTAGAGGGGGGGATTATGCCCGTCCCCCCCGCACCCGAAGGCACAGCTGAGGCAACACAGCGGCGGACGTGTGGAATCCACGTCCGTCCGCGTCCGAAGCCGGAAACGATCTCCTCTATTTGCATTTTTATATGCTTTCAAACTGCTAAGTTGGCAGAAGGTGGGACAAGTAACAGGAGCTCACTCCATTATGCGGCACTAGGGATTTGAACCCCCAAACTGCCAACCTTTCTGATTGACAAGCTCAGCATCTTAGTCATTGAGCTACCACATTACTTTTATGAGTCTATACAAGCAGGTATATAATTTTGTGAATCATGAATTATTTTCCTATATTCCTTTCACTCATAATTTGCAACTTATTGTACTTCAATAAAGGCAGTGTTGCCATTAATTTGTGTTTGAACGCTTAATGTAGGATTTGCAATATGGTTACCAAAGAACAAGAACATCAGTGGAGGTGCCAGGACAGCAACAAATGTTGAAAGTTTATTAAGAAATTGTCTCTAAATATACTCAGAGCACCAGCGGCCTGTCCTTAATCTGCCAGATGAGCCCAAACAGCAAGGATTGTCCCTAGAATTGAACTCAAAAAGGAGCTACTTTCATTGGACAAGTTTTATAACCCTGTAACTGCACTTTCCCTCTGCACACCCAGGAAAATTAGATAATAGTGGCACAGAGGTTAGAATGCAATATTGCAGGGTAACTCTGCCCACAGCCAGGAGTTTGATTCTGATTGACTCAAGGTTGACTCAGCCTTCAATCCTTCCGGGGTCAATAAAATTAGGACCTAGATTGTTGGGGGGGAATATGCAGACACTGTAAACCACTCAGAGAATGCTGTGAAGCACTATGGAACAGTAAGCTTCCCCTCGCACATAAGTGCTAGTTGTTCCCGACTCTAGGGGGCAGTGCTCATTTCCATTTCAAAGCCAAAGAGCCAGCGCTGTCAAAAGACTTCTCCATGGCATGAAGGTGCATGGAACACTTTTACCTTCCCACCAAAGGTTGTTCCTTATTTTTCTACTTGCATTTTTATATGCTTTCGAACTGCTAGGTTGACAGAAGCTGGGATAAGTAATGGGAGCTCACTGCATTACGCAGTGCTAGGGATTCGAGCCGCCGAACTGCTGACTTTTCTGATCGACAAGCTCAGCTTCTTAGCCACTGAGCCACCATGTCCCTATGGAGCAGTATATAAGTCTAAATGCTATTGCTATATTAATGAGGTTTAAATGTCTAGCAGGCTGGGTGCATGCTATAACACTGGGTGTCTGCTACAGCAAAAGAGGGAAATAATTATCCGATCGGAGTTAGACTAGAGTTTCATAACCTCAGTGACTTTCAGATATAAGGACTTCAACTCTCAGAATTCCCCAGCCAATAAGGCTAGGAAATTTTGGGAGTTCAAGTCCACAAAGTTGCTGAGGTTTTCATTTCATTTTCATTTATTTATATTTATATCCCGCCCTTCTCCACAGAGGACCCAGGGCGGCGCACAGGAAATTTTAAAATATACAAAAATAGGAAAATAAATACATAATTTAAAATATATATTAAATTATCCCGATCCTATGCTAAAAACCAAATTGTTAAAATACCCAATTTTAAAACTGTCTAAAATTCCCCATGGGAGGTTAGGCTAGGCCGGCTTGATGGAAAAAATATGTCTTTAAACATTGGCGGAAGAGGCGGAGGTCGGTGATGGTACGTAATTCAGGGGGTAGGTCATTCCAAAGGGCTGGGCCCGCCACAGAGAAGGCTCTTCCCCTGGGTGTCGCCAGTCGGCATTGTCCGGCCGACGGCACCCTGAGAAGGCCCTCTCTGTGGGAGCGTATCGGTCTAAGGGATGTATGGGGCAGGAGACGGTCTCGCATATAACTAGGCCCCGAGCCATGGAGCGCTTTAAAGATGGTCGTCAGACATCAACAGGGTTAGAGTAAAAAGTTTGCTATTGTACAAGATGTAAAGTAAATGGGAAGAGCTTGCTTGTCCAAGCCTCCTCTCTTCCAAGTGTTAATTGAAAAATGCAAGTCAATCTCAGGACAGGCAGAGTTTCTGCTGTATGTGCACTGTTTGTACTTTTAAGACTCTTTTTTAAAAAAAAGCAGAATTGGAACTGACTTGGAGAGGGGGTGGGATTTTGATCTCAGATAAATTCCCTTGCAAAAAAATAATAACAACACAGAACACCGTCAGGAGCCTGTACATTAGATAATCTGAACGGTGTCATTATCTGAGTAAAGTAAGTAATTCGGCCTGATAATTTGTTTGAAAAATAAGGCAAGACCTAGGAATGATTTAAGATGGATGTGCCAGTTCAGATCCAGTCACACAAAAGAGAAGATAAGAGAAAAGGTATCTTCCCCCGCAGATCAGAGACAGTGGAGAGGATGCAATTTTCTTTTTTTGAATAGTTTCATGTCAGGACTGTTTGAGATTCACTCTTTTATAATTAGCCGAAGGTTTTCAGTGGGTGCAGATTTTGACTGGTCTTCTCAGGAAACGCTATTTGCAATGATTGTGCCCTCTCTGGTCTCTTGTATGATTAATTGGTTCATATCCTGAACCACACAATGCAGCCAGTGTTATGTAGGGGATGAGAATGCCTTAGATTGGAACAAGGTCAGTGATTCATACATTACAAAACTGTATCTTGTCATAGTAATGCATCTGAGGGGCTATTGGTGAGCAATGCAATACAGTTCCCAGTATGATTTATGTCTATAGAAGCAGACTCAGGGCCCAGGAAAAAAAAATGAAGCCAAATATTTATTTTGTTGAAAAATCTTCTAACTTTCGGACTCCAACCTACAGTCTATTACAGGAGTTAGGACTCTTAGCTCATTTCTATGCCATCCAAATCCACTTTATCTTTTTATTCTTCTCTCCATTTTAGTACACGAAAGGAAAAAATGGAATTTTAAAAATGCCATCCACTTCAATTCTGGAGAGTTTGATTTCCTTGAAAGCTAACTATGGTTGCTTGATGAAAGGATCAACTAGGAAGTTCAAATGAAATGCAACCCCAATACATATCCAAAGATCAGTCTTTCCAAATGCCACACTGCAGGGGTGAGATCCAGCAGTTTCTGAAAGGTTCTGGAGAAACGGTAGCAGAAATTTTGAGTAGTTCGGAGAACTGGCAAATGCCACCTCTGGCTGGCCCCAGAGTGGGGTGGGAATGGAGTTTTTGCAGTATCCTTCCCCTGTCATGCCCAGCAAGCCATGGCCAAAGAACTGATAGTAAAAAAAAATGAATTTCACCACTGCCTAAGGTGACCAGACGTTACGCTTTTGGCGGGACAATCACGCTTTCAAAGAATTAGTCCCGCCTCCCACGGCCTCTTCAAAATGTCCCACTTTTTGCCTGGGGTGGCAGCGGGCAGCGGGCAGCCGGCGGGCACTCTGCACGTGCTCAGACAGAGGCATGGGGCGCGGGCAGGAAGCGGCGGGCTGGCGGGCTGGCGGGCGGGGAGGGCCGGTGAGGGAGGAGCCAGACAGGCAGCAGACGGCGGAAGAAGAGGAGAGCCAGCCGGAGCCCGTGCTGCCATGCGCTGAGAGCGGCCGGCTGGAAGCCCCACCGCCGGCTCATCCCGGGCGCCCATGGCGGGACGGGTGGACGGCAGGACAGGCGGGTGGCAGTGGAGCTTCGTGCTGGCCGCTCTCAGCGCATCGCAGCATGGCGCAAACTTCAGGGCCGTGCGGGCTCTGGCTGGCTCTCCTCTTCTTCCGCCGCCTGCTGCCTATCTGGCTCCTCCCTCACCAGCCCTCCCCTTCCACCTGCCCGCCAGCCCACTGCTTCCTGCCCGTGCCCTGTGCCTCTGTCTGAGCGCATGCAGAGTGCCCGCCGCCTGCCCAGCCCCGCCGCCCCACCAGACGCCTACCTGCAGGTGCCCTGCTCGGGGGGGGGGGAAGGGAGGGAGGGGGGAAGGGAGGGAGGGGGTCAGCCTGCGCGCACCCCGGCCAGCGAGGGAAGCGGAGCTGGGAAAGCCCCCCCCCCGTCGATGGTGTCCCGCTTTAGGAAAGTAGAAATCTGGTCACCTTACCACTGCCACTCTGGCTGGGAATTTTCTGAGTTATATAGTCAGATACATTTGCAAGGTTCCAGAGCAGAGAAGGCCAATTGTATAGTAATAATAATAATAATAATAATATTTTTATTTTATATACCCCGTCCTCTCCCCAGAGGGACTCGGAGCGGTGCACAGGGAAAACTAAAAACACATAAAATAAGTACATCAATAATACAGTAGAATAAAAATAAATTAAACTAATTGTCCCTGCACTAAAATCCCCATTAAAACTAATATTCCCTAAAAAAACCCTAAGGAAGAGACTACCCTAGGCCGGCCAAGCAGAAAAAGTATGTTTTTAATTTTTGACGAAAGGAGCGGAGGTCCGTAGTTGTTCTAATGTCGGGGGGAAGGTCGTTCCAGAGGGCTGGGCCCGCCACAGAGAAGGCCCTTCCCCTGGGCATCGCCCGCTGACAAAGTCTAGTGGACGGCACCCGGAGAAGTCCCTCTCTGTGGGAGCGAATCGGCCGTGAGAATGTATGGGGCAGGATCCGATCCCAGAAAGGTTTCTGGTATACCAGATAGATGATTCTTGCTTCCATCCACAGGACATTGGAGATCCATTCTCTTATCCTGTAGTTCCAGGATGTATTATACTTGGTTTTGGCTTAGCATGTAATGTGAAAACAAGCCACTGTGGTTAACAAATCATGGTCAATAACTTGGTACAATATGCAACCCTGCCCAGGTTGGGACATATTTATCAAATTATACTTAACACACTTTGTTTGCAGACTTAACACAGACCTAGGTGTGCAATGTGCAAACCCAGTCTGTGGTTGGGTTTGCACAGCATGCCTAATCAGGTCGGTTTGCACGAAATGTAAAGGCAGAGAATGAATATATTCAGTATCATGTTATGTAAGTGCAGTCATTTTATGCTGAAGCTTCTTTATTAACTGATTGTCAAAAGGTTTTGGATATCCATCCCGAAGGATTTCATAATGTTCTGACCCTGGTGACTGATTTTGTACATTGAACTAATGCAAAATATTTCGTGTTTACAATTTGTTGAATTTTCTGTAATTGACTGGATTCTCACAACACACTACACCAGGGGTAGTCAACCTTTTTATACCTACCGCCCATTTTTGTATGTCTGTTAGTAGTAAAATTTTCTAACCACCCACCAGTTCCACAGTAATGGTGATTTATAAAGTAGGGAAGTCAATTAAATTAAAAAAAGGAAAGTGCTTCAGTATCGGACAAAACCCCTACCGCCCACCATGAAAGCTGGAACGCCCACTAGTGGGCGGTAGGGACCAGGCTTACTACCACTGCACTACACTATAACCTAACAAACTATATTATGGATTAATGAGATATGCAAATATAAGGAAGAAAGAACATGGACCTATTGTTTCAGAGTCTGGGAGAGAGTGGAAAGTGGAAGAAGAAGAAATAATTTCTTAATTTAAGATAAATTCATGGACCTTTTATGCTTTACAAATTAGACTTCAAGTTGGAGTTCCAAGGACACTGGTTTCTTGTCTGCATTGGGATCTCTAATACACCATTAATGTCTGACACCATAGGAAGAATTACAGAAAAAAATATTTAATAGCTTAGGAGGCCCCATTGTCATGCAGTTCACGTACTAGCTTATAATTCATAAATTATGAGTCTGCCCAAGCTACTAATTCATGGTTGTGATTATTTAAAGGTGGCCTTTTTTTTTTTTTTGGAACTCACTTTCTGGATTTATAGTTTTTCAGTTGAAATTTCAATTTTCCCAACGAAACCAGGCAGAGTGTATTGCTGGGTTTGTAGTGAGGATGTGGGTGGGTTTCAGTAATACATAATAAGATCCAAGATGTATCAAAAAAACAATAATGGCAATAATAATAGCAAAACATAGTAAGAATAGTGATTATTTCTACACTGTAAATAGGGATTTTCAGAGTTAGCCAACTCAAGGTAAACTGCTCCAAACTTGTTTGCAGAAAATATGACTTCAGCAAGAGTGGTCAATGCCTGGAATGCACTAACTGACTCTGTTGTTACATCCTTAAACCCCCATAACTTTAACCTTAAACTGTCTGGCGTGACCCTAACCCCATTCCTAAGAGGTGTCAGGTCTGCTTCACCGATAACCAAGAAAGAAACCTCTCGACTCCATTATTAGTGGAATTAAAAGTACTTTTACTGGTTAAGGAATGAATAGCATAGATGCTAAGCAAGGTCTGAAGCATTTAGGTGCGAAAGCATACATATCAATATATGTCCAACCCCCTTCCCCCGAATAACCCCCTTCCATGGTCCAATGTGTAAAGCCGCTAGGTGTCACGTGGCTTCATCTTCAAAAGCATCATCAGGTTGGTATGTAAGACCGTTGACCTTGACCATAAGATGACCCAAGCACTGGTACGCGCAATAGATGGTAACAGTAGATGGCACCAGAGTATTTCCTTCTGCAATTCACCCTCCTGCACCATACAGTCCCAAACCCAATGCAAAGCCCCTCCCCCCCATTTCATATGGCAGCCAGAGCGAACAGGAAAACGAAGGCTGACAAGAGGTCTGTAAGGAAGCGTGCATAAGTGCACCAGCATGCCTACCTTCCAGTGGTGGGATTCAACATTTTTTACTACCGGTTCTGTGGGTGGCTTGGTGGGTGTGGCAGGGGAAGGACACTGTAAAATCTCTATTCCCTCCCAATCGGCTGGGACTCGGGAGGCAGAGGATAGATGGGGCGGGGCCAGTCAGAGGTGGTATTTCCTGGTTCTCTGAACTACTCAAAATGTATGCTACTGGTTCTCCAGAACTGGTCAGAACCTGCTGAATACCACCTCTGCTACCGTCCCTGTCCTACTGTCCCCATTTATTTGTACCCATTTCCTGTGTTCATGTCCATGTTTATACTTATACCTGTTATCTTGTACATGTTTGACAAACTAAATAAATAAAAATAAATAAATAACTGTATTTTCCAACTAGTTTTAGAATGTCAAAAAAGTTTGTATGGTGGGGTGGGCATGGTGAATCATTTTTATCCCCAGTTCCATCCAGAATTTAGGGATAAAAGATACGGGGGAATTCTCCTCCCTCCCCATCACCTCTGGCTAGGATGTCTGGCTAGGATCCCTTTTTTCAGTTTCCCCTAAATTAAAAAAATTATATTGTGAGCAGAAAGACAATGCAGCAGGATTAGTTAGAATCTCTCATCCTGTTGTGACTTTTACTGGCAAGGAATTTGCCTGAGGTACCCTCCCCTTCCCATTTACCTGTAGTCTTAAATACTATATTTAATTGTATCATAATCACCTGTACAGATAATCAGTTATTAGTAGTCATTTTTAGCAGTGGTGGGATTCAAAATCTTTTACTACTGGTTCTATGGGTGTGGTGTGGCTTGGTGGGTGTGGCTTGGTGGGCGTGGCTTGGTGGGCATGGCAGAGGGAGCATACCGCAAAATCCCTATTCCCTTCCCACCCCACTAATCTGCTTTCTAGCTCTGTTCTCCTGTGCAGGGCAACTGAAGAAAACCCAGCTGATCAGCTGGGACTCAGGAGGCAGCGAATAGATGGGGGCGAAACCAGCCAGAGGTGGTATTTGCCAGTTCTCCAAACTACTCAAAATTTCTGCTATCGGTTCACCAGCATGGGTCAGAACTGTTTGAATACCACCTCTGATTTTAGGAGAAGCCATTTCCCTAACTTCTTCTAAATTCCCACCTTCAATACCAATACAATAGCAGAGTTGGAAGGGACCTTGTAGGTCTTCTAGTCCAATCCCCTGCGTGGGCAGGAACCTTCCAGATGTTGCTGAATAACAATTCTGAACAACCTTAGCCAGCATAGTTAATGGAAAGATGATGGAAACTGTGCCCCAACATCTGGAGAGCTACAGGACCTTGTTGTTCCTTATCGGTCCTTAATTTTCTCCTTGAATACTCAGGAGTAAACTTCTCGGGAGGCATTTGATATTGATGGGTCTACCCAAAGGTGCTATTTAGAGAACCCGACAATGTGACTGTACAGTTGATGTGAGACATCTTAAAACAGTTCTGCTTCTCCAGAAATGCTCGTGCACACCTATGCTCATATACTGTAAACGCTAATATCACTGTCAAAGCCCTGCTTGGTTAGTTTCAAAGGGAATAAGCGGAGAAAAAAGAGGAGTCATTAGAGATGCCAAATGATTGCAACGTGCTTTGAAATACTGCAGGGAACTCATCAAAGCTAGCTATAAATACCCTTCAAAATTACCATAAACTGTCTGCAGCTGTAGCAGAGAAATCGCGGCAAATGGTCACTCATTCGCTCAGGCTAAACCCCAACTTCTCCCCCTCTGAGGGGAAAGCTTCATATTGCTGGCTTTGCAGAACACATTGGCCCCAATGGCATTTGGTTGATGCCTGTTTAGTTTATTTGGTTATGCTAAATGTTACATGTCACATACTTTTCATGACTTAAGGCAGTATAAATTACGAAAAATACAATGAAATGTCCTTAAAATTCAAATAAGTGTAGCCTCAAGGATACACAACATGTCCCCACTGTAAAAAAAATTGCCCAGTCACAGTTGGCATCCAAGCATCCTGCAAAACAAAGTGCCTCAGGAGGCAAAGCATTTCAAGGTTCGTGACCAATGGCAGAAGAAGGATGTTGATCCTGTATCCTCTTTATTTCCTGTGTTATGGGGACTCTCAGAATCCTCCTCCTAGAACAGAGCAGAAGGTACATTAAAATTTTGATGGGGACACCTAGGATTCGAGCTATGTGGGACTGAACTGAAGAGACTGGACAGCCACTTGCCAGACATAGTATAAGCTGCAGGGGTATCAAACTGGCGGCCTGTGGGCCAGATGGGTCATGCACAGGCTATGCCCACCCAGCTCTGCTAATGGTAAAAACATCACGTGACAGCAACGTGACACGAGTTTGACACCCATGGTATAGTCTCCTGCTTGAACAGGAGATTGGACTAGATGACCTATAAGGTCCTTTCCAGCTCTGTTATTCTGTTCTACTGTTTGTTTTCTAGGTCTAACCAAAAGATGATGATGATGATGATGATGATGATGATGATGATGATAATAATAATAATAATCTTTATTGTCATTGTAATAATATTGTAATAAAATTACAATGAAATTGGTTTGAGCGCCGTGCCAACACCTGCACCAGGTGGGATACAGACAGCAGTGACAGCCACAACAGGAATCTCTCCAGGCAAACAAAAAGGCCAACAAATGACAGTTGAAACAAAATGGCCGACAAATGACAGTTGAAAAGGATCAATTGTACTTTGTCTTTTATTATCCATTTCTTCAAATCTGTTTGGCATTTTAGGAGTTGGTGGAAGAGGAGCACGTCTCTTTTTCTTTTTTATTTCTTATTGCAATGAACTTTGAGGAATCGCACTTGGCATTTTTGTTCTTCTTCTCTCTCAGCTTTCCCAACAGAAAAAGATGGAATTACTGGTAGGGGTGGTGCTCTCCGCTTCTTCATTTCAATTCTTGCAGTTGCTCCTTGTATATTCCCAAGAGATAATGATGGTGCCACTGTTACAGAACATAAACTTTGTGAAGAATCTGCGATCATTGTTTCATCAAGGCTTTGTTTATGATACAACATAGGTCTTAAAAATTCTCCACTACCCAGATCTAGGCTTCTTCTTGAGGATTTCTCTGCCTGAAACTTGTTTTCTTACTTGTCCTAATAAAGCCGAGTAATCCTTTTTTTCTTTAACTGATGTATCACAATCAGTTGATATGCTTGTTTCTCTATAATTCACAGTAGGTTCAGAGCGAGTTTTTGATGGAAAAGTCTGCTGTGACACCAGGAGCACTACCAGTGACCTACGAAGGGCTGTAATTGGCACACCAGCCAAACACCCTCCTGCCCCTGGTTTTTGGTTGTTGCTCCAATTGGCTGAGAATCCAAGAGGACTGCCCACCTCCAAATGCAGACCTGTTCCTTCAGGGGAAATGCAGCTCCATCTAGAAAGCTCCAGAATTAAGCCAGAACAATCGCCATCAGATAACTCTGTGTTCCAGATAATCAATCTGAACTTGTTAAAAGTTCACTGTATTGTGCAATTTTTTTTTTTTTAAAGGGCTTTACGGAATAAACTATAATTTAGCCGTTGTGGTGTCGTGTTGGGATGGGGATGGGACTCACCCTCAACCATGGAAACTCACTGAGCCAGTTTGTCTTTCTCAACCCAATCTACTTCACAGGGATGTTGGGATAAAATGGAGATCCCCATGTAACCCATTCTTGGAGCAATGGGGGAGAGAAATCAACAAATAATAGTTGTCTAGAAGGAGAATAAGCCCCATTATCCTAAAGGAGTGTTTCTCAATCATGGTCATTTGAAGATGTGTGGACTTCAATTCTGAGAATTCCCCAGTCAGCCATTTGTGGTAGAAACACTCCCTAAAAAATGGTATTGAACATGCCTAAATTCCATAAAGGGCAAGCACTTCCAGAGTTGTATCTAGCTGGTCTTGGTTCTCTTTGCAATATTTTTATTTACTTACACGCACATACAATATGGACAGCTGGAGGTATATCGCTAGCAACCAATTAATGCTTTATGTCAGATCCCTTCAAGTTGTCTTTAATCTCCTTGAATCTAGCTCTATCCCTTTCCTTTTAAAATGTATTTTAAGGTTTTATTTTTTACTCTTACCCAAAGGGATTCAGTTTTCTACCCCGATCAGTAGGCAGCAGCGAAGAATGTGGTGGATCTTTCCTGGGTAATGGCTCCCATTAAGAGAGATTTTTTTCTGCAAGAGCAACCGGTTCAGGATATGGCCATGTGAATTACTCTGCCCACCACTGCAAGTGGATTCCCAATAAAGGGGACTAGAAGGGTATCTCACATACGTTGCTCTGCCAATGAGTAAAGTTTATTCAGACTCTTTTTTTTAAAGTGAGCTTAATTTATTGCTGATTGAGCTTTTAATCAGGTGGCTGGCTTTCCTTTCCTTTTACTGATACGTTTTAAAGGATGAGTCTTTCCCCTGTTGTTTGCCTTGGTCATTAGCACTATATATTATTTTTGGTGAATGCTTGTATTTAATAATACATAATAAATTAACAAGAACTGTTTGTTGTGAATGCCCCAACCCTGGAAGTCTTTAAAAAGATGTTAGACAGCCATTTGTCTGAAATGGTATAAGGTTCCTGCCCACGCAGGGGGTTGGACTAGAAGACCTACAAGGTCCCTTCCAACTCCTGCTATTGTATTGTATTGTATTGCTTATCTGGGAGGGAGAACAGAAGTAGCCGAAAATGACCATTATCTTAATTTTCATGGAAATTCACTGTGTTCTTCTAATCCAGAACAATCTTCCACATATTTCTGGAGCCTAAAATCCCCAGAATTTTCTATCTTTGGAATAAGTAATTGATGGGGAAATATTTATTTATAAGGTGTATATGGATGCCCACCAGTGGTGGGTTCCTACCAGTTCAGACCGGTTCGGCCAAACCAGTAATGGTTTGGCAGACTGGGTTGCTGGAACCGGCAGTGACCCAGGCCTACCATGCCCCCGAACTGGTTCTCCAGGCGGCGCCATAGGAGCTGCCATCTTGTTTTTTTTACTTCAGCGCATGCACAGAACAATTTTTATTGTACTGCGATCGCGCATGCAGTGCACGTCAAGTGTGTGCGTGCCCACGAGCAAACCTGCAGTAGTGACTGCCAGAACCCATCCCTGATGGCCATCTTATAATGATACAGGGAGTCCTTGACTTAACAACAATTCATTTAGTGACTCTTTGAAATTGCAACCGCACTGAAAATACTGACTTATGACCGTTTTGCACACTTATTCCCATTGAAGCATCCCCATGGTCATGTGATTAAAATTCAGATGCTTGGCAACTGACTCATATTTATGATGGTTGAAGTGTCATGTTGCAACTTTCTATCAAGCAATCAATCAATCAAAATAGAGGTGGAAGAGCCATCTTCCTTCTCTCGTCCTCAGCTATAAAAATACATCAGTGCTAACTGTAATACAAACAGGCAGAAAGTGGCCCAGTTACCTTGGCATATGTTACTGCTGATGTTATTACAAAATGAAAAGAAGCTAGTCAATAAGAAATAACCAAGAAAGAAACACACACATAAATGCCATACTACATTACTTTATAGAATGACATCCAGGTAGAATTACATCCAGACTTTGCATCAGGAACCTCATTCCAACCCTATCAATCACACTTCACACTCTGCATAAACAGAGGGATAGAATCAAGATCACGTGAGATGATAATACCACTTTATAATGCCTTGGTAAGGCCACACTTGGAATACTGCATTCAGTTTTGGATGCCACGATGTAGAAAAGATGTGGAGACTCTAGAAAGAGTGCAGAGAAGAGCAACCAAGATGATTAGGGGACTGGAGACTAAAACATATGAAGAACGGTTGCAGGAGCTGGGTATGTCTAGTTTAATAAAAAGAAGGACTAGGGGAGACATGATAGCCGTGTTCCAATATCCCAGGGGTTGCCACAAAGAAGAGGGAGTCAAACTATTCTCCAAAGCACCTGAGGGCAGAACAAGAAGCAATGGGTGGAAACTAATCAAGGAGAGAAGCAACTTAGAACTGAGGAGAAATTTCCTGACAGTTAGGACAATTAATCAGTGGAACAGCTTGTCTCCAGAAGTTGTGAATGCCCCAACACTGGAAGTCTTCAAGAAGATGTTGGATAGCCATTTGTCTGAAATGGTATAGGACTTCCTGCCTGGGCAGGGAGTTGGATTAGATGACCTCCAAGGTCCCTTCCAACTCTGCTATTGTATTGTATTATTGTATTACTTATTAATGGAAGATATACTTTAATCAATCAATCAGAATAGAGCTGGAGGGGACCTTGGAGGTCTTCTAGTCCAGCCCCCTGCTCAAGCAGGAGACCCTGGCCTATACCATTTCAGGCAAGTGACTGTCCAGTCTCTTCTTAAAAACCGCCAGTGATGGAGCACCCACAACTTCTAAAGGCAAGTTATTCTACTAGTTAATTGCCCCGATTGTTAGGAAGTTTCTCCTTAATTCCAGGTTGCTTCTCTCCTTGATCATTTTCCATCCATTGTTTCTTTTCCTGCTCTCTGGTGCTTTGGAAAATAAACTGACCTCGTCCTCTTTGTGGCAGCCTCTCAAGTACTGGAATACTGCTATCATGTCCCCCCAAGTCCTTCTTTTCTCTAGACTAGCCAAGCCCAAATCCTGCAACCGTTCTTCATATATTTTATTCTCCAAGGTTTTAATATCTTAGTTGCTCTTCTTTGTACTCCCCCCTCCCCGCCCAAAGCCTCAACATCTCTTTTTGTAATGAGGTGACCAAAACTGGATGCAGTATTCTAGGTTTGGCCTTACTAAGGCTTTATAAAGTACTAATACTTCACATGGTTTTGATTCAATGGGGAAGCCAGGTTTGCTTAACAACGGAGTTACTAATTTAACAACTGCAATAATTCGCTTAACAACTGTGGCAAGGAAAGTAATAAAATGGGGCAAAATACACTTAACAGCTACCTTGCTTAGCAACAGAAATTTGGGACTCAATTCTGGTCATAAGCTGAGGACTCCCTGTAACTCTGGAAGGCTCACAAAATCAACAGTAAAAGTATGAAACAGAACAATAAAAGCAAATAAGAAAACAACTAGCAATGTTAGAACAGAATTATTACTGTTTTTACTTTGGGAGAAGGGTGGGATATAAATTGAATAAAATAAAATAAATAAATAAATACTTTGCTGTTGCCTCACCCTAGCACAGTGGTTGGCAAACCGTGGCTTGCGAGCCACGAGCGGCTCTTTGGCCCCTCGGGTGCGGCTCTTCCTCTCTCCCTCCCGCCCCCATGAGCGAACGGGCGTATGGGAGCGCCCGGGGCTGCGGCTTCGCCAGAGCCGTCCGGGCGCTGTGCGCCCGCCTCCCTGGGGGTAGACCCAGGGAGTCGTCCCAGCGCAGGTGAGCCTGGGAGGCTTCGCCGGAGCTGTCCGGCCGCCACGTGCCCGCCTCCCTGGGGGGAGACCCAGGGAGTCGTCCCAGCACAGGTGAGCCTGGGAGGCTTCACCGGAGCCGTCTGGGCACCGCACGCCCAGGGAGGCGGGCGCACAGTGCCCGGACAGCTCCGGCGCAGCTGCAGCCCTGGGCACTCCGCCTGCCCGCTACAGGGGGAGGCAGCCGGAGCCCCAGCAGCCGAAGCCCCAGCAGCCAACATGCCGGGCTCTCCGCTGCCTCCTGGTGGGGGGGGAGGGAGAGAGGAAGAGCCGCACCCGAGGGGCCAAAGAGGGACCTGGTGGAAACGTGGCCGGCTGTCCTGCCTGATGCGCTTGGAGGGCAGGAGCTGCATGTCGCAGGGCTCAGGGGCAGCAGCAGCAACAGCCGCCTGCAGAGGCCGCCGAGCTGTGCTTTCCGGGGCTGGCCACCACGTGCGGCTGGGATGGAGGTGGACGTGCAGCGCCCTGACAGCCTCCGCGGTGCTTGGATGGCCGCGGCCTCAGGTGCTCCCCCCGCCCGCTCGCTGAGGGAGAAGGCAGCCATGGCCTCCCCGGCCGGCGTGCCGGGCTTTCCACTGCTTCCGGGGGGAGAAGCGGGGGAGAGAGGGAGGGAGAGACTGACATACAGAGAGAGACAGAGGGGGAGGGAGGAAGAGACAAACAGAGAGAGACACAGAGAGAGAGGGGGGGAGAGAGGGAATCAGACACACACACACACACACACACAGAATGACAGATGGGTGGAGGGAGGAGAGAGAGACAGATAAAGAGAGAGATAGACAGAGAGAGACAAAAAGAGAAAGAAAAATAGAAAGAAAAAGAAAGTGGGAGAGAGAGAGAGAAAGAGAAAGGAAGAAAGAAAGAAAGAAAGAAAGAAAGAAAGAAAGAAAGAAAGAAAGAAAGAAAGAAAGAAAGAAAGAATTTTGATTGCTAAGCAGGACCGTCGTTAAGTGAGTTTCACCACATTTTCCAAGTTGGCCACGCCCACTCGGTCACATGACCGCTGAGCCACTCCCACAAAACAGGCCACACCTTTTGGCTCTCAAAAGAAATTTAAATCGTGGTACTGTTGATATTTGGCTCTCTTGACTAATAAGTTTGCCCGCCACTGCCCTAGCACAATACCTGAGGAAGACCCAATTTCTCAACCTCTTCCTGAAGACTAGGAAGTGGCTTGCTGGATCTTATTTTTTATTTTTATTTATTTTATTCAAATTTATACCCCGCACCTTCTCCAAAAAGGACCCAGGGCGGCGCACAGGAAATTTAAAAACATAACAAATATAACAAAATACAAAATTTAAAAAACTATTAAATCCCCACCCTGTGCTAAAATCGAATAAAATCCCCCAAATTAAAACTATCTAAGAGCGGTCACAACGGGAGGTTACGCTAGGCCGGCTTGATGGAAAAGATGTGTCTTAAGACACTGGCGGAAGAGGCGGAGGTCTGAGATGGTACGTAGTTCAGGGGGTAAGTCGTTCCAAAGCGTAGGGCCTGCCACAGAGAAGGCCCTTCCCCTGGGTGTTGCCAACCAGCATTGCCCGGCTGACGGCACCCTGAGAAGGCCCTCTCTGTGGGAGCGGATCGGACAAAGGGATGTATGGGGCAGGAGACATATAACTCACATATAACTAGGTCTCACATATAACTAGGTCCCGAGCCATGGAGTGCTTTAAAGATGGTCGTCAAAACCTTGAAGCGCACCCGAAAGGCCACAGGTAGCCAGTGCAGCTCGCGCAGGAGCGGTGTTATGTGAGAGTATCTGGAGGCTCCCGTAATTACCCGCGCGGCCGCATTCTGGACTAGCTGTAGCTTTCGAGTGCACCTCAAGGGAAGCCCCATGTAGAGAGCCCCATAGGAGGCAAGTGTGCCACAGGACAGTTAACTTTGCCCACAGTCTGCAGTTTAATCCCAATGGGGTCGAGGTTGACTCAGCCTTCCAAGGTTGGTAAAATGAGGACCCAGACTGTTGGGGGCAATATGCTGACTCTGTAAATTGCTCAGAGAGGGCTGAAGTATGGAAAATTCCAGTGCTATGGAGAAGGCCTACTACCTAGGTCCAACCTAGATTTAAAGGGAAGCACCTGAAGCATACTCACTCTTTCTCACCTGGTGGAATTGCAGGTATCCTTAGAGAGAGCTGGCTCTGCAAATGTGGGAGTTGTAATCCCAGGTTATCTTAGAGGAAAAAAATATTGTGCTTTGAATGTTTAGGCAATGAGCATTGCTTGGAGCAAGGAAGATTATGAGTAACAAGAAGCTAATAAATTCAGGTTGAATATTAAAACATGCCCTTGACTGTTAATGTCATTTGTTCAGATGGGTAGTTGCAGGAAAACACCTAGTATAAAACATGCACCCAAATCTAAACCTAGCACCCAAAGGTTAAACCCCAACTAGTGAAATTTTTAGCCTTTAAAGGCCTAGCTCAAGGTTTGTCTTCTAAGTGGGGGACAGTTACAACTCATAGGAATGCCTTGCACGGCTATAGAGTGACTGCTACATAATCGATCACATGCATTATTATTCAGAAATAAGTTCTGCTGTGTCAACTGGACTTAAATCTCTGGTAAATGTGCTTAGAAATATATTTACAGTGCTTTTTAAAAGTAGCAGGAGCAATTTGATCAGCTACTGAAACATGAAGAACATGAAGTCCAAGGTTTTTAGCTAAAGAAACACCTACAACCTGTAGGTCTCATGTGGGCTGTACTCTACTTTTGCTGCTCTTGCTCAAAACGCTTTTCAAAACAAAATACAGTGCCACGTTTTATAACCAAACACAGATGCGCACAGAAAACAGATGTGCTAAGCTTGACTGAACTTCTCCAGAATCTTTCCTGCCCTATCATTATGATTCCTGTGGCCATCAGAGGCTGGGATGAAAAGTTAAAAAAAAAAAACTGTAACTGAAAAAATTAAAATTGCCTAACCTTGGAAAGAAATTAAAAAAAAACGCTTGCTCCTGGGAAGAAAAGCTATGGCAAATCTAAAAAGCACCCTGACAAAAAAAGTGTGTATAATCAAGGCTATGGTTTTCCCAATTGGAGCGTATGGCTGTGAAAGTTGGACCATAAGAAAGGCTGGGCACCAAAGAATTGTGGCCTTTGAACTATGGTGCTAGAGAAGACTCCTGCAAGTCCCTTGGACTTCAAGGCGATCAAACTGGTCAATTCTAGAGGAGACCAACCCTGGCTGCTCTTTAGAAGGCCAGAGCCTGAAGATGAAACTCAAATACTTTAGCCACCTAATGAGAAGAAAGGACTTACTGAAGAAGAGCCTGATGCTGGGAAAGACTGAGGGCAAAAGAAGAATGGGACGACAGAGAATGAAGTGGCTGGAGGTGTCACTGAAGCAGTCGGCATGAGCTTGAATGGACTCCAGAGGATGGTAGAGGACAGGAAGGCCTGGAGGAACATTGTCCATGGGGTCACGATGGGTCGGGCACGACTTTGCAACTAACAACAACAATAACAACAACAACAACAAACCTTGGCATGCAATATTCATATGTAGGAGTGGAGTATTAGGCTAAGACCTGGCAAATATGTTTTAATATTTCCATAGAGGATTCCACAGAAGATCCAAATACAAACAGGAAGCCAGGTTGCAGTAGGATATACAGAATCTTCAGTAGGTTCTTCAAATTCCTGGAATAAATCCAAACTGAAGTGCAGGTGTAAATCCAGTTCATCTGTGCCTTATTTATACTGCAATTAACATAGTTGGATTCTTACAACCATCTATTTATAGAGCTATTTTTTAAGAACTATGTCCAATGTCCTTGAGAATACCAGCTCAGCACTTTTGTGATACTTATGCATTTTTTCAGCCAACATTAAGTAAGAGTGGCTTATTAGTTATACTTAGACGGACTGGGACCAACTACTAAAGGAACTTTCCAAGGTACAAGTGAATAATAATGTTTTGGATTTTATTTATTTAACAGGGAAAATGCAACAAAGGAAGATTAATGATCCTTTTATTGAAATCTACTGAGATTTTTTTTTCAAAGGGCTGTAGTTCCTTTGTTTCATTTCAGAAGCTTGATAGAAATGTGAAGAAAGTGAGGGAAAACTCTCCCTCCACATATATTTCTTGGACTTGTGGACACACAATAAAATCAACTGACACGAGATTCAACAGATAGAAATGAAGGATTTCTTTACAATATTCAGTGCATCATGTGCTTATGGATTTTACAAAAAAAATGATGATGAATACCAGCTTAATAGCTTCCAGAGGGAGTTAGTGTTGAGAAGCTGAAAGTCATAGGAGAATATCCTGCTGTTTTATCAAATGAAAGCCAATTGGAAATGAGCCCAAGAGAAGATAAGGTTGCTATCATCAATCATGACCCAAGGGTGATTTTTCAAGATGCAACTGGACTTTCTGGTTTTTCTTTGAAGACGATTCGCTTCTCCTCCAAGAAGCTTCTTCTGCTCTGGCTGGATGGTGGGGAATGGAAGGATTTATACTCCTTGCAGACAGCTGGTCATTTGCATTCTTTACTGAGTTGTTAAGGCCATCTGGAGGTTTCTCTGTGCCAACTTGAAAAAGCACCTTTGGGACAACCATGACCTGGAGGACTGAGAATCTCCATAGACATTTAGTGATACAAGGATAAGTTTGCAGGAACACAAAGAAGCAGTTTCTAATAGAGAATTTGGTTAAATTGTGTCCGTAACTTCAAGAAATGGCAGTAACTGGAAAAAAAACATGCAGAAAATAAAATTGTCTTATAGTGAGATGTGCAGCAAACAAATTCAATAAATAATTAAAATTAAAATGAACACTGTTAGATCGGCGAGAAGCAGTAGACGAGAGGCACGAGTGAGTTTCAGAACTTTTTATTTCAAGAGTAAGTGACTGGGCTCTGCCGGCTGGGCTGCCAGATGTCGCCTTTTAAGGAGCTCCGGCAGACCAGTGGCCAATGACAGTTGTTTAAATTTCCCTGGGTTTGTGCAACCAATCCGCAGTAAGCATGTGAAAACATGTAAATTAAGGAGCTCCGGCAGACCAGCCAGCCAATGACAGTTGTTTAAGCTTCCTGGGCTTCCTGGGCAACCAATCCACGGTGAGCATTTGAAAACATGTAAATTTAACAACGTATGTCTGTACATAACAAACACACATTTCTGAGAATGCAGAAAATTCTTTCCAGATCCATTACTTAGGACAAGAGTATCAAACTCAAGGCCTGCAAGCTGGAACCAACCTGCAGGGTGCTTAGATCTGGCTCGCGGTGCCACCCTGGAAACAGTGAAGGACCAGCCCACGGTCCCTTTGCCCGCAAAAACAGAGGCCCTCCCGAGCTCCGTTTTAGCTGGCAGAAGGTTGCACATGGCCCTCCCATGCTCCGTTTTCTCTGGCAGAGGGTTGCAGGCCATCCCAGCCAAAAATGGAGATCAGGAGCCCATTTTTTCTGGCAAAGAACTTGGGCCACCATAGGCAATCCTGACACAATCTGGCCATGCCCACCCTGACCATGCCCACCCCAGTCCCCCAAGGTCAAACACAACCCTGATGTGGCCCTCAATGAAATTGAGTTTGACACCCCTGACCTAGGATATTCTCCCCCAATAATACCATATTAGTAGAACCAAAGTATCATGGCTGGACTAGAGCCATCTGGATCATCTCCAAGACCCTAGAAAGAAACTCAGAGTCAAGGGAATCCTACTCACCAGAAGGAAGCAAATTTTGGATCAAGTCACAAATAAGGAGTCAAAAAGGGCAGAACAGCATAACATAACAGCTTGCAGATTCCAGAATGTGCTAAGGCAAATATCTGTGACTATGTCCTTTGTTCATGGCAGCTCTTCAGGTAGATCATACTAAGTATCCAATGTCATGTAGGTCTGGACTAGTTTTATATAAAGCTATAGTAACAACATCTTGCAGGTCTGGATGTGCTTTCCCCCTCCTTTTTGGTTCTTTCTTATTTGTTTATTGTGCCTTTTGAATGGCATGTAAACTATAGTTTCATGTGTTGTGAAATTAAGGAGTTTTTCATCATGTCTTCTGAATGCTGGTTGGTGGTCATGAATGCACTCCACTGCCTGTCTGTCTGTCTGTCTGTCTGTCTGTCTGTCTTTGTTGTTGTTCTTATACTGTACATTGTAGATAACTTCTGCTTTCTTTTCTGGGGACTGCTTTTTAAAAATTTTTTACTTAAGATGTTTTGGAGGGCTTTGATTTTTTTGCATGCTACAGTAATGCCATGTGTTTGCAATGGTCTTTTGGTTGTTTCTGAGATCTTTTTTTTAATGTCTTTTATTTATTTTATTATTTTACAAACATTTCCCTCTCTCGCCCCACCCCCTCCCCGACTTCCCAGAGCAAAATACAGGGTATAACATTTAACAAACAGTTGCTAATATTAACTAACCATCCATTAATGTAAGTACAGTACATTCCCTTTCCATTCATTCGAAAGCCATTTTAAATTTGTCAGTCATATATTCGTTTTGTGTATATTCAATCCATCTTTCCCATTCCAGTAAATATCTTTCTTGAGAGTGATCTTTCAAATAAGCTGAGATTTTCACCATTTCCGCTAAGTTGACTACTTTTAATGTCCATTCTTCAATAGTCGGCAAGTCTTCCTTCTTCCAGTATTGCGCCACCAAAAGCCTAGCTGCTGTTATTAAATTTAATATTAATTTAGACTCCACAACCGTACAATCCGTTATTATACCTAACAAAAACAACTGCGTGGTAAACTTAATCCTCCTTTTCAAAATATTCTGCATAGTCCACCATTTATCCAAAATGTTTTGATTTTCTTACGCGTCCACCATATATGATAATAGGTAGCGTCTTCACCTTCACATCTCCAACATTTCGATTGGAGATTTGGGTACATGCACGATCATTTTTTGGGATCCAAATGCCATCTATAAAACATTTTGTAAAAGTTTTCCCTTAATCATTGTGCTTGTATACATTTCACGTTTCTGAATATAAATTAAACTTTAAAAAATAGAAAGAAAAATAGATAGTAAAATGCAATAAAAAGAATATGGTAAAGAAGAAGAAAAGAAAGATATAAAGAAGAGACTTCCAACTTTCCTTATGTGTCTACAGATATTTAGTAACTCTTTCCCCATTAAGGTTATAAAACAATCTCTCTTCCCTTATTCTAATCTTTAGCTATATGCAAATCCATAAAACATCATTTTTTTAATCCCAGCATCAGCTGAAAGACAATAAAGGGATGCCAGGACTTTGCAAATAAATATATTATTTGAACCTTGATCAAAGAAATCAACTTTCTTTTCTTTTCATTTCTAACTGTCCTAAACTGTAGTTCATTTCATAGGCTGACTAATTAAGAATAGCATAGAAAACAATAGAATAGAATAGAATAGAATAGAATAGAAGAGTTGGAAGGGACCTTGGAGGTCTTCTAGTCCAAACCCTTGCCTAGGCAGGAAACCCTACACCACTTCAGACAAACGACTATCCAACATCTTCTTAAAGACTTCCAATGTTGGAGCATTCTCAATTTCTGGAGGCAAGTTGTTCCACTGATTAATTGTTCTAACTGTCAGGAAATTTCTCTTCAGTTCTAAGTTGCTTCTCTCCTTGATTAGTTTCCACCCATTGCTTCTTGTTCTGCAATCAGGTGCTTTGGAGAATAGTTTGACTCC
Organism: Rhabdophis nuchalis; assembly: GCA_039707465.1. Lineage (NCBI taxonomy): Eukaryota > Metazoa > Chordata > Lepidosauria > Squamata > Natricidae > Rhabdophis > Rhabdophis nuchalis. The sequence goes on along the minus strand of CM077643.1, from coordinate 56,575,420 downwards.
CTCTTATTTGTGGCAGTCCCTGAGATATCAGAACACTGCTATCATGTCTCCCGTAGTCCTTCTATTCATAAGACTAATATTGTCATGGAATTTGATTTCTTTACAATTCTTTATCTCACTGCAAAGACTTCTTCAAGGATTTAGCAAGTGTCACGCCCAAGCTCAAATGTCCTTGCTCTTTATGAATAAATTCTTGCCAAGCTAAAGCTATAATCTTCTAACCCAGCAGCCCCCAATCTTTTTGGTTCCAGGGCCGGTTCCATGGAGAGAGTTTTTTCCATGGACCAGGGAGTGGGGAGTTGCACAGATGGGGCTTCATTTGGTTGTGTAGCCCAGTCTCTGGCACACTGGATTGGGATGGTTGGAGACCCCCTGTTCTATTCTACTAATTATATCCTAACAGATTCTAGGGCACTGATGGCGAACCTTTTTTGCCTCGGTTGCCAAAAGCACACACTTGCACACTATTGCACGCACTCAGGTGTCCACCCCCATAATTTCATCCCCCCATGCCATACCCCTTGTGCATGCATGCATGCATGACACCCCGCCCTGCTGCCCCACGCATGCATGCACAAGTTTCTTGGAGCCTGGGGAGGGCAAAAACGCCCACCTCCCAGAGGCCCTCCGGAGGCCAGAAACAGCCCATTTTCCAACTTGGGGTGGGCCTCTGGAGGCTTTCCCGTAGCCTCCAGAGGCCAAAAAAACTGCTGAAAACCAAGGCTGAAAATCAGCTGAACAGCATGTGCATGCATGCTGAAGCTGACAGGGCAACACCTCACGTGCCCTCAGAAATGGCTCCGCGTGCCACCTCAAGACTTTTTTTGTAGATCCAATCAGAAAACATTTCCAGGTCATTCTTTTGGTTTGTCATTGGTATTTCGCCTTTAATTTTGTAAAACTTAAGCTAGTTTCTTTTATATTTCCAATGTTATAACATCTTGGGTCATTTTGTTAATCCCACTTAACCAATATGAAAAGCTGATTTGTATTTTTTTTCTTTCTACTTAGAATATTTAGTATTCTCTTTAGTATTCCCAGTTTCTAAAATTAAAAAAAATCATTTGTTATGAGCCAGGATAGCCAAAATAACTCCTGTTACTACAAGAAGCATTCATTTTTCGTAGTTTATTCCAAAATCTTATTGTAAAATATGCCAAATTTAACTGGACCCTTAATTCATTTGCAATTTCCTTAGTTCAAAATCTTAGCTTGTTGTTGTTTACTTCAAATTCTTCAGCTTAACTTACCGTAATTCGGTAATTAATTTTCCTTTGTTCAATTTTGAAGCTAAATTCACCCGTGGTTTTTCAAACTTGTTGTTCCAATGGGTCTCGAATAGTTTTAAGATGGTTATAGGCAATTTCCAAAACTGATCAGAAAGTGAAGCTTTGAAAGATTTAGTGTCTTTAAAAAAAACCTCTGCCATGGTTGCAAGCAATGTGGCTGATTGCATCATCTTCTGGCACTCAAACCCACAGAAAAACCACTGTACTTTGGCCTCATGTAGATGGACCATTCCCCTTCTCTTCTTGTCTGGAAAAGTTTTGAAGAGCCAGTGTACTCACTGGTTCTGTGGTCTTCCGCATGGTTTTTGACTGCACTTTCATGGAGATATCTTCATTCATTCTGTCCAGGCCTGCTAGAATAATGTGGATCTGCAAGTTCCACAACCTGATGCCAGCCTAAAAAAACCACAAAAAGAGTTGATAATACAGTACAATGGTTTAGTGATCTTACTACCCAGTTGTTCCAAAAATAAGATCTCCCTGGATAATATGCCCAATTGGGCTTTTGAGTGCATGCACTAAAATAGACCCTCCCCTGAAAATAAGACCTCCCAAAAATATTATAACATAGCAGCAGCCATGAGGAAACCATGCTCACCACCTCTTGAACTTAAAAATAATAAGACCTCCCCCCAAATAAGGCCAAATGCTTATTTCAGGGGTCAAAAGTAAATAAGATCCCGTCTCATTTTCGGGAAAACACAGTAATGGCTTGTTATTCATATCCCTTTGCATAATCCCCCTTCCTGTTTTCAATAATGACTTTTTTACAAAGTAGAAAATGTTATGAGTGAAGATGCCCCAAGATAGAAAATAGTATTTCTTTCCACTATTCTACCCAATTCGGGCTTTGAAGGACCCTCCCCTCCCCACCCCAAAAAACCAGTAGATCTTGGTTTGTGGCAAAAACCAGTGAACTGCTGCTTAGCTGACATTTTAAGAAATTGAGTTTGAAATAAGACCCATTCTATGAATGATTGTGTTAATTTCATTTTCACGCAGAAAAATGATGCGCTTGGACACCGAGAACATAACAGATCATTGCAAATGTAGACTAATGACTTGCAAGTTATATTATTCCTGTTCAGAGTATTTTAAGTCACTGAAATTGGACTGCATTAATGGCCAAGTTATTGAATGTAAGCAAATGTAATTCTACAAAAAAAGAGAAAAAACTGATGAAACAATTTCCAGCCAGAAAGGCATGAAATGAATGTATGAATGAGTGTTCCGATATCTCAGAGGGCGCCACAAAGAAGAGGGAGTCAAGCTATTCTCCAAGGCACCTGGGGGCAGGACAAGAAGCAATGGGTGGAAACTAATCAAGGAGAGAGGCAACTTAGAACTGAGGAGAAATTTCCTGACAGTAAGAACAATTAACCTCTGGAACAGCTTGCCTCCAGAAGTTGTGAATGCCCCAACCCTGGAAGTCTTTAAAAAGATGTTAGATAGCCATTTGTCTGAAATGGTATAAGGTTCCTGCCCACGCAGGGGGTTGGACTAGAAGACCTACAAGGTCCCTTCCAACTCTGCTATTGTATTGTATTGTATTGAAATGTACTGCTAGATTCTCCTCCCTTTGGGCGTTTTGGTAATCCATTTATATTTTTTTGCAGTTTTGCAGCCAATCCTGGTCTGAAGGATTTCCTGTTATCAGGGACTTCCACAGGATGGTTAAAAAATAAAAGTCAAGATGGTAACCACAACAGTGGGATTGACGTTCTGCCCAAGAGAGAGAGACTTACCTGATTTCATAAACAGAGAGTGTCTCCAAGGAGAAGGCTGGCTGCCAATGCCATCTTCCGGACTGGATATAAGTAAGGATGTGGATAATGTCTCATGTTTCTTTCTGGATTTATCAGCAGTGAAACAGGATGCAATGGGTAAGCTCTCTTTATTTATTTTTCCAACTCAAAGAAAGAAATTGCATGAAGAAGCTCATTATTCCATCCATCAGTGGTTCTTCCATTCCAAGTTTCCCCATTTTTCCTTCCTGGTTGTATGTGTGGAACAGAACTATTAGAATTCCAAACGCATTGCTCCATAGGCCTTCCCTAATTTCTTTTACATTAATTTTGGGGAGGCAGCCAAAGACCTACAGGGTGAAGAGATGATGCAGCAACGTTGTCACTTCATGCAGGTGGTCAAGAATTTCCAGGACAGGAAATGATATGTTATGAAGGGATTGAGTCCTTGGATGTGGTGAGCTTTTATAAAGCTTGACTATGTGGCTTTTTTACATCCACCTCCTTTGAAGGTAGAAAATTGTACCTTTGTGTCTTGGCATATGGCTGCCAACACGTAGAAACATGTTTTCCAAGTGGGGAATGGAATGAAGGGGCTCTCAGCCTGGAGGGTTGGGTTTTTTTGCCCTGAAAATTTGTTTGTTTCTTTGTTTGTTCGTTCGTTCATTCAGTCAGTCAAACATGTATAAGATAACAGATATAAGAATAAACATGATTATAAGTATAGGAAATGGATACGAACCGGTGGGGACAGGAGGGCAGGGACCTACCGTCCCTGGTGCGCTTATGCATGCCCCTTACAAACCTCTTAGGAATGGGGTGAAGTCAATCAAAAACAGTTTAAGGTTAAAGTTATGGGGGTTTGTGGATGAAACCACAGAATCAGGTGGTGCATTCCAGGCATTGACCGCTCTGTTGCTGAAATTGTATATTCTGCAATCGAGTTTGGAGCCGTTTACCATATGTTTGTATCTATTGTGAGCTCGTGTGTTGTTGTGGTTGAAGCTGAAGTAGTCATTAACAGGTAGGACTTTGCAGCAGATAATTTTGCGTACTACGCTCCGGTCAGACAGAAGGCGCATAGGTCTAAGTCAGAGATCTGCAAAGTCGGCTCTTTTAAGACTGGTGGACTTCAAGTCCTAGAACTCTGGGAGTTGAAGTCCACCAGTCTTAAAAGAGCCAACTTTGCAGACCCCTGATCTAAGTTGTCTAAGCCAAAATTCCAAGCCTGGTGGTAAGGTATTCTGTTGTGAGCAGAGGAATGGAGGACTCCTCTTGTGAAAGATTGCTCATTCCTACATGGAAACTTTGCACATAGACTCTGTGCACAAATATCACTTTGAGATTGCTATTTTTGGAGTGTGATCAGAGCGGTTTTCACTCTGGGTTTTCAAATTCATGAGAATGTTGTGAGGGTAAAATAGCATATTGCTGCAGCATTATGGACTATCACTACTAAAATGGTGATGCGGGTATTTAGGGGAACAGAAAGCAGCTAGGGCTGTAAATACATAAATATAGCCTTTTCAAAGCTGCTACATCAAATATATGCTTCAAATATTGACTAGGAGCTGGCCTCCATTTTGGAGGAGGCTGACATAGAAACTTTGCATTAGAGCTGTTCCCTCCTATTCATGCTATCTACCATGACCTGGATGGCCATCATGGAGGCTCAGATTGCCAGTGCTAATTTTAAAGCTGTTCAGCTCTGAACCAAATTGACTTTGACATATTGATTTTTCAGCAAAACAGTGAAATTGATATTGATATCTTGCAAGACAACAACACAGAGAGGTGACTTCTTCATAAATAGACCCCAATCTTCTAAAAACCAGAGGTTGTACGTCCATGGGGTCATGCTATTAATCAGAGCCAAAGCCCATCAAATTTAGTATAATTTCTCTAAAGTGAACATATTGATAAATCAAGAAAATAAGTCAAGAAAACAAAATGTTTTATCTGTGTTTGGGGAAGGAGTCTTTCTCAGTCCTGTTTCTTCCAAAATAACACTCCATGTTCACAAATCAAAACGATAATTTTCATTCAATTGTGAAAAAAGTAAGGTCCTACATATAGGCAAGAAAAACCAAATGCACAAGTACAGTATAGGAGGTACCTTGCTCAATAGTAGCAACTGTGAGAGGGATCTCGGACGACGGAGGGGAGCGGAAGGATCCTTCAAGGGGGGGAGATATGTGTCGTGTCGGCAGAGGGCAATTCCATTCAGAGGATCGTGGGGAGAGGCAGGTCCGAGGGGAGACAAGTTCGATCCTCCCGGTTGGGGGCACAGAACCGTTGGTTGCGAACGGTGAAGTGCCACAACCCCCGCAGGCTAGGTGGTCTGGGAGTACAGAGCCAGGGCCTGCGGCTGATGTTTTGTAATGCCAGGTCCGGGGTCAACAAGGCCCCCCTCATCCAAGATCTCGTGTTGGAGGGGGAGCCGGACCTGGCGGGAATCGCAGAGACCTGGTTGGGCCACGAGGGTGGGCTTCCCCTCGTTGAAATGTGCCCACCAGGCTACCGCGCCTTCCATCAGCCCCGGGCCCTAGGCAGGGGTGGTGGGGTAGCGGTCATTGTCAAGGAAAGTCTTGAGCCGAGAGAGACCAATGTGCCACAGACCACCGGCTGTGAGTCCCTCTGCGTGAAGTGGGGCCTAGGGAGGCAGTTGGGCTTGCTGGTTGTATACCTGGCTCCCCGCTATGTAGCAGCAGCCCTGCCCGAGCTCCTGGAGGTGATCGCTACGGTGGCAGTGGAGACCCCCAGACTTTTAGTCATGGGGGACTTTAATCTGCCATCGTTGGGCGAATCATCCCAGGTAGCTCGGGAGTTCATGGCTTCCATGACGGCCATGGACCTGACCCAACTAATTCAGGGCCCCACTCACGAGGGTGGACATACGCCGGATCTCATCTTTGTCTCTGGCCAATGGAAGAGTGATCTGGGTATAGGGGATATAGTCATCACGCCCTTGTCATGGTCGGACCACTCACTTCTCCGGCTCGACTTTCCGACCGCTGCTCCCCTCCGCGGGGAGGCGGAACCAGAGTCTCCAATCTGGTACCGCCCCAGGCGCCTGATGGACCCGGATGGGTTCCAGACGGCGCTTGGGCCATTTCCTGTACCCCTGACCCGTGCCCCGATAGAGGACCTGCGGCCGTGGGAGCCTTGGATCGGGTCGCGCCCTTGCGGCCTCTCTTGCGGCGCCGAACCACCCTGGCTCCTTGGTTTACCGAAGAGCTGCGGGTGATGAAACGCCGCAAGAGATGCCTAGAGGGAAGATGGAGGTCTACCCGATCTGAATCTGACCGGACACAGGTAAGAGCCCATTTACGGACTTACATTGTGGCGCTGAGAGTGGCCAAACGCCATCATTGTGCTACTCTCATAGCATCCGCAGAAAACCGCCCTGCCGCCCTGTTTAGGGTGACCCGCTCCCTACTTCAGCAAAGGGTGCGGGAAGCCCCGTTACAGGGTAGAGCAGAGGAATTTGTGACTTTTCTGCAGGAGAAAACCGCTCAGATACAGAACGGGTTACCCTCCATTGATGGCCCAGTGGGATGCCACGAGACAGATCTTGTTTGGGAGGAGTTTGACTCCGTTACTTCCGATGATATGGACAGGTTACGTGGGCGACTGCGAGCCACCACATGTTTATTGGACCCGTGCCCCTCCTGGCTTGTACTGGCATCCTGGGAGGTGACACGAGGCTGGCTCCAAGAGGTTATCAACGCATCCTTAAGTGAGGGTTCCTTGCCTGCTTCCCTAAAAGAAGCGATGGTGAGGCCCCTCCTTAAGAAGCCCTCTTTGGATCCAGCTCTTCTAAACAACTACCGTCCAGTCTCCAACCTTCCCTTCGTGGCGAAGGTTGTTGAGAGTGTGGTGGCACAACAGTTTCCCCGTCACCTGGAGGAAGTTGACTATCTAGATCCGCGCCAGTCCGGCTTTCGGCCCGGGCATAGCACCGAGACGGCATTGGTCGCGTTGGTTGATGATCTCTGGAGGGCCAGAGATGGAGGTTGTTCCTCCATCCTGGTCCTATTAGACCTCTCGGCGGCTTTTGATACCATCGACCATGGTATCCTATTGCATCGGCTGGGGGGGTTGGGAGTGGGAAGCACCGTCTTACGATGGTTCTCCTCCTACCTCTCTGGCCGATCGCAATTTGTGTTGGCAGGGGGGCAGAGGTCGACCTCGAGACCACTCACGTGTGGGGTGCCTCAGGGGTCGGTCCTCTCGCCTCTCCTGTTTAACACATACATGAAGCCGCTGGGTGAGATCATCCGTGGTTTTGGGGTAGAATACCATCTATACGCTGATGATACTCAGTTGTATATATCTACCCCAAACCACCCCAACGATGCCGTAGCGGTGATGTGCCAGTGCCTGGAAGCCGTGCGGATCTGGATGGGAAGTAACGGACTTAGGCTCAACCCGACCAAGACCGAGTGGCTGTGGTTTCCGGCTGCCCGATTCAACCAGCTTATTCCATCGCTGGCCATAGGGGGCGAACATCTTGCCCCTGTGGATGGGGCGCGCAATTTGGGTGTCCTCCTGGATTCCCGGCTGTCCATGGAAGATCAAGTGACAGCCGTGGCCAGGAGGGCGTTTTACCAGGTTCGCCTGGTCAGCCAATTGCGCCCCCTATTGGATTGGGACGCCCTGCGCACAGTCACTCATGCGCTCGTGACATCCCGACTGGACTATTGTAACTCTCTCTACATGGGGCTCCCCTTGAGGTGCACCCGGAGACTTCAGCTAGTCCAGAATGCAGCCGCGCGAGCAATTATGGGAACCGCTAGGTTTACCCATGTAACACCGCTCTTGCGCGAGCTGCACTGGCTACCTGTCGTCTTCCGGGTGCGCTTCAAGGTGTTAATTATCATCTTTAAAGCGCTCCATGGCTCGGGACCTAGCTATCTGCGGGATCGGTTCCTGCCTCATACATCCTTGCGGCCGATTCGCTCCCACAGAGAGGGACTTCTCCGGGTGCCGTCCACTAGACACTGTCAGCGGGCGACACCCAGGGGAAGGGCTATCTCTGTGGCGGGCCCGGCCCTCTGGAACGACCTCCCCCCCGATATTAGGACGACCACGGACCTCCGCTCCTTCCGTCTTAAATTAAAGACTCACTTTTTCTGTCTGGCCGGCCTAGGATGAGTCTCTCTGCCTTTGGGGTTTTATGGGGAATTAGTATTATTTAGTTTTAATGGGAATTTTAGCGCAGGTTATATTTAATTTGTTTTTAGAATTGTTGTATGTATTTGGTTTTTATTCTACCTGTGCACCGCCCCGAGTCCCTGTGGGGAGAGGGTGCGGTTTTATAAATTAAAATTATTATCATTATTATTATTATCTTGGAATCCTAGTGGACAACCATATAAATATGAGCCAGCAGTGTGCAGCAGCTGCCAAAAAAGCCAACACAGTTCTACGCTGCATAAACAGAGGGATAGAATCTAGATCACGTGAAGTGTTAATGCCACTGTATAGTGCCTTGGTAAGGCCACACTTGGAATACTGCATACAGTTTTGGTCGCCACGATGTAGAAGAGACGTGGAGACTCTGGAAAGAGTGCAGAGAAGGGCAACCAAGATGATTAGGGAACTGGAGACTAAAACATATGAAGAACGGTTGCAGGAGCTGGGTATGTCTAGCTTGATGAAGAGAAGGACCAGGGGAGACATGATAGCAGTGTTCCAATATCTCAGAGGGTGCCACAAAGAAGAGGGAGCCAAACTATTCTCCAAGGCATCCGGGGGTAGGACAAGAAGCAACGGGTGGAAACTAATCAAGGAGAGAAGCAACTTAGAACTAAGGAGAAATTTCCTGACAGTAAGAACAATTAACCTCTGGAACAACTTGCCTCCAGAAGTTGTGAATGCCCCAACCCTGGAAGTCTTTAAGAAGATGTTAGATAGCCATTTGTCTGAAATGGTATAAGGTTCCTGCCCACGCAGGGGGTTAGACTAGAAGACCTACAAGGTCCCTTCCAACTGCTATTGTATTGTATTGTATTAATACCCTAATGGTTGATATATAAGATGCCCACTATGGATTTCTCTGAGACTTGTAAGGTGGAGTAAAATAGACTTCAAAAGAGTAGTTGCACTGCAGCATTGAACAGAATCTACTAACATTCATTTCTGGTTGAAAAAAAATATTACATATGTACATTTGTTGGCGAAATATGCATCTAAAAAGAGTGAAAGCAGGATTGAAAGGGTGGTGGTGGTCTGCATGGCAGAACATTACATTAAAGAGATTGTTATCATGAAATGTCTTAAAATGAAGACATCTTATTTACATTAAAGCTGTATTTATTAGGAGAGAGACAGCTTGGTAGTGGTTAGAGCAGTAGGCTAGAAAATGAGATCTGGAATTCTGGTCCCACTTTAGGCACATAGCCAGCTGGGTGACCTTGGCCTTGTCACTCTCTCAATTTTAAGAAGAAGGTCAAGGTGAACCACTTCTGAAATTTGCCCCCCAAAATTGCAGAAACTTGTTCAGACATTTGCCAAGAACCAACACTGACTTGAAGGAAAAGAGAGAGAAAGAGAGAGGGGGGAGAGGGAGGGAGGGAAGGAAGGAAGGAAGGAAGGAAGGGGGAGAGAGACACACACAGAGAGACAAAGAGAGAGAGAGAGAGAAAGAGAAAGAGAGAAAGAAAGAAAGAAAGGACGAGCATAGAAAAAAAATTGTATATTAGGAAAAATTGTTAGACAGCAAATGCAGAATTGTGCTTTAACATCCATTGGAAAAACAATAGACTAAAATAATGCCTAGTGACATTCGTATGGGAGAGACCAGAATAAAAAAAATTGCAATGTGTGTATAATGGTGCAAGACACACCCCTTTCGAATGGGGGTATAATATCAATGTCTGTACAAAACGGAAAAAGTTGGCACTGCAACACTTCGCCCATCACTGGACTGATTTTGTCACCCTCTGATTCTGCTGATAATGTCTTACTGGGCAATAGAAAACATACATTAGTTTTATCCTGATCTGTATACCTCTAACTGTAAATTATAATAAATATTATGAAATGTTACCTGCCATGCCATTCTGTTATGAAATTGAAGGTTATGACTTTTAGCAGATTGGTTAGCATTTTCACCTTTCCTCAAATCACAAATGAATGTACAGTAGGAGAAAACCCTATGGGTGAAGCTGCTTAATGCCTGTGACGAAGCATCAAGGTTGTCAGAATTTAAATCAATTAAACACCTATGCCAAGGGAGGATACATGCTATTTATTTAATTGTCATTTAATTTATTCAGTTATTAGCTGGAGCTGGAGCAAAAAGAAAAAAAAAAGCACTGTAGGCTGGCACTAAAACCCAGGAGAGCAAACTACAGAAACAACTGTTCAGGAGCTAAATTTAAGATACTAAAATCCTAAAGAAAGATGATAAATCTTGTAGCTTAGGCAGAGTTTGAGTAAAGATGCTTCAAGTAACTTCAATAAACCTCTCTCTCTCTCTCTCTCTCTCTCTCTCTCTCTCTCTCTCTCTCTCTCTCTCTCTCTCTTCTCTTCTACTTTCCTACCTCATTAGGTAACTATGTAAAATATGTTAAAATATGAATGTTTCTATTATATAATAAAATGTAAAGAGCCAAGCTTTGAGGGTTAATAAAGAAAACATATCAGAACAAGATCCATGTGAAAGTAGAACAAGAATCTGTATATGTTTACTGTATTCTTAATTTTCATTTATATTTTCCTATTTTTTTGTATTCTGCATTTTACTGCATTGTTAAAACTGAGTACATGTTTGAGAAGAAAAGCAGGATTTTCACTGAATAAAATAGAAAAAGCCCACAGTCTTAACACTCAGTTCAAACTAGCATTAGGGGAATGTAACATTTCATTGCCAGAGAAATGTAACCATGATTTATAAAATAAATCATATTTTGCTAGGTTTCTATAACACACAAGGCATACTCCAACTTATAAACTGCAGTGGTTAGATTTACATTAAAAATTATTAAAACTAAAAAAAACCCCACATTATGGTAACATACTAAGCTAGTGTTTTTAGGCTTTTAATTACAGCTCACAAACTGACATTTAGGCTATAATCATGTGATGTACTAAGCCACCAAATTCACTTAATGAGCCCAGACTGCTGTCCTAAGCCACCTCCATCCACTATCAATTTTACATAGCTCTTTGATCACAGAGTCATACTTACTATGTCTCTTTAATTGGAATTGCAGCTCTTTGAGGTTTATGGAATTTGAAATGGAGACGTATAAGAGATTTCCATATCATTTCCCATAAATGCCAAATGGTGGCTGCATGACGTGATAACCTTCATATTTTTTTGAAACAAGTCTTTTTGGTTGACAATATTTAGATACACAGCCTTTGATGGAGATCCATAGATTGACTGAAGTGTTGTGATTGCAGATTGGGTTTAAATACCCGACAGAAATCTAGAACATTGTGCAGAGAGCCAGGCTTGGCTAAAATGAACCTACAGGCATCCCTTGCTTACTAATGGGCCCGCCTTCTCTGTGGCGGGCCCAGCCCTCTGGAATGACCTACCCCCTGAACTACGCACCATCACCGACCTCCGCCTCTTCCGCCAATGTCTAAAGACATATTTGTTCCAACAAGTCGGCCTAGCCTAACCTCCCATGGGGACTTTTAGGAAGTTTTTAAATTGGGTTTTAAATTTGGTTTTAGCACAGGTGGGAATGTTTAATATTTATTTTAAATTATATATTTACTTTTTGTACTTCATATGTTTTTTAAATTTCCTGTGCGCCGCCCTGGGTTCTCCATGGAGAAGGGCGGGATATAAATTCGAATAAAATAAATAAATAATGGATAGCTGGGACCAGGAAGACTGTCACTAAATGATATAGTTTTAAGGTATGATGTCAGATGACTGCACCAATGTACAACAGCAGTTCCAGCAGTCTCATTTGCTGTGGCTAGGCAATTGTTCTGACCTAGGCTTCCCCAAAAAGCATGAGGCAGAGTCCTGGTCCCTACAAAACCCCTTTTATTAAACAAATGTGAATTCCTTTCATTCATATCCTGCAAGGCTTAGCAAACAGTCTTTCAAAGGAATATTTATGACTACCGACCTTATCTATCTTGGAAAGCTGCCATGTAACTATTTTCCAAATGAGGTGCTCTGCAAGGAAAGTTTGGGCACAAAGTCTCTGAGATTCACAGACAGATTTTCACACTCCTGAATTGAATTTAATGACCAAACGAATGAATTGTTTCCTGCAAAAGTCCACTCCCCTTTCACTCCTCCTTTATTTCTTATGGGAGGGGCCAAACATCTTCCACCTGTGACTTTACTCCCAAGTCTACCCTGATTTCTGAGTTGTTCTTTTCTTCTGGTAGCTCTGCGCACACTGGGGACAGGCTCTAGCTGTTCCTCTGCCTCACTGCTGTCTAGCTCCATAGGCACCTTATCACTGCCAGATGGCCTCGGTCTCGTCTCTGCCTCCAACTCAGAGCCCTTGTCCGAGCCTTCCTCAGCCTCCAGGACTGGCCCATGCTCCTCCCTAACCTCCTCACTGTCCAACTCTGCTGCCAGCTCCACTCCCCACATCAGCAACTCTTATATGGATGCAGCACCCAATAGTCATATGATTGTCATTTGTGACCCCCTGCCTATTTTCCCATTCATTTTGCTTGTTGGAAGTTGGCAATGAAAGTTGTAATTGGTGATCACGTGACAGTGGGGCACTGCCATGTTGTAATTGCAAGCTGGTTGCCTAGCATCCAAATCACAATCACAAGACCAAGGGCCACTGTGATGGCCCCAACTATGAGGGCCGCTTGTAAGTAGCCCTTTAACTTTGAATGTTAAAGTCCTGGCAAGAATGGCTGCGGAATTTGAAAGTTGCCAAGGTTGAGAATCATTTATCTAGATTTGCATATTGCATTGAGCTTGTGAACCCAGCCAATGGGGTTTATAAATCATAGTCTTTGATTAGTCAAACCAACCATAGTTTCTTCTGTTATGTAAATCCATCGGAGCAGTGATTTTCTATTCTGAAAGAGAGCATCTCCCCAGCATCTCAGACAGAGCTTTTCCTTCTTAGAAGTATGTTGCCTTTGGACTGGAAACATCCAGCACTGGATTTGGGATATTTGACATACTGTATAAACACTACTTTCTCACATCAAGGTATTGATATTGGGGCCATGTTCACACAATTCAGTTGCTATAAATCTCAGCTAGAGAACATGTGAATGCTGCCACTTTTACCTGCAGAAATCTAACACACTAGGTTTGCTGTTTCATTGAATGTGTTGAAACTCTAATGACTTCTATCTTGGATTCTTAGAATTTAGAATAGTTCCTTTTCCTTGGGTTTTTGTTGCAAGTCACAAAACCCGAGGGGTCCCTCATAGGCATTTAATAAACAAAGCATTTAAAATAAATTTGCTTAGAGTATTGTAGATGTTGCTTGGTTACTGTTGTTTTTCCCCAAAAGGCACATTTATCTTTACATCCAGCAGGCACTACTGCTGGTTCACTCGTGGGTGCGCACGCGATAAAGCGCACTGCACGCGCATGCACACTACAATAAAAATTGTTCTGTGCATGCCCAGAAGTGAAAAGCAAGATGGCGGCACCTACGGCTCCATTTGGAGAACCGCTTCGGGGGTGTGGTAGACCTGGGTCACTGCCGGTTCCAGCTACCCAGGCTGTCAAACCACTACCAGTTCAGCCGAACTGGTCCGAACCAGTAGGAACCCACCACTGCTTTACATTGGCTTCACTGGGTGTGGATGGTGAAGATTAGGACTATTGCTAAGAATGGTGACATTTTCTGCTCACATGTCAAAAAGAAGCCTTTCGTCTAGATAGCAAAAAACTGTGAACCGCATATTTAATTTCCAGAAGCAGCTTTGAAAATATAAAGGGCAGTTTATTTGTTTCTGATTAAAATGATTAATCGGAACAGCCTGAAGCATGAAAAGAAAGCAATGGAGCTTCTTTTCTAAACAATGCAAACAATTCCATCATTCATGCATTGATTCACTGTGGATAAGGCTGAATGCAACGAAATGTTGGTAGACTCAAATATATAGATACAGGATAGAGTCAATTTGAATTAATTAGTAACCACACAGCAGAAGAATCCTATGGAAGTAAATGAAGAGTATGCATATCAGGACAAAATATTACACATACACACAGTGTGTATGCACAACTATACAGACCTCCCCACCCCAGTACAAGGAGATGTTTCCTGTAAATGGCTCAAGGCTGACAACATTGGGGAGATCAAATTGCAGTTAAAGGGATAGGACTGAATTTGTCATTTTTGGGGGCATCCACAATCACAGGCATCTATAACTAATTTACAGTGGCATCAAAATGACAATCTATCCTGTTTCCCTGAAAATAAGACCTCCCCAAATAATAAGCCCAATCAGGCTTTTGAGCGCATGCGCTAAAATAAGCCCTCCCCTGAAAATAAGCCCTCCCCAAAAATATTGCAACACAGCAGCAGCCATGAGGGGACCATGATCCCCACCTCCTGCACCTCAACAATAATAAGACCTTTGGGCGGTGGAAGATGGCTGCCCTTTGTTCCTAAACGACTATTCTTTATGGAAAATTACCAACATCTCTTTGTGACCTGGACTGCCTCTCTCTACTAACGGAGGATTTTCTGGATTAATTGATTCCTTCCCTGGAGTGCCTTCTTTGTCTTAACAATAATAAGATCTCACCAAAAATAAGGCCAAGCACTTATTTCAGGGGGTCAAAAGAAAATAAGACCCTGTCTTATTTTCGGGGAAACACGGTAGGCATTCATGATGTCATGGCACATATGATCCCATCATGTACTTTAAACAGCAAATCTGGTGCAAAAACATAAGTTGCATCTTTTGCATAATGATATCATGATGCACATGTATGGGTAGTCATTTGTTCCCTCCTTGCCATTCTATGGATGATGATGAACTCCTGCTTTCTACTAAACAGGCAGATCTCATCATGTCCACGGCTGTCTTAACAGCATCATGGGCCCCCGGGCAAAGCAGTGTACTGCAAAGCAGTGTTCTGGGGCCCCTATGACAACTATTCACAGGAATAAAAATGTAAATGGTCAATAAAATTAAATATATATTTGCATGTTAGTATTAATAAAAATGCAGTGAAATGTAATAATTATGTTGGTGTATTTATATGATACACAGTGCATTGTATGTTGTATGGGGCCCCTGGGCTCATGGGGCTCATGGGAAAGTGCCCATCAGGCCCATGCGTTAAGACAGCCCTGATCATGTCCCATCACAAACCCACTTGTCTGTCCCAAGCAACTGAATTTCCAAGAGCTCTCACCTTCTGTGGTGTATCCTTGGCATGGGAAGACAGCCAAGTTCACACTCTGTAGAACAGGCATCGGTAACAAGCTGCAAAGACATCAAAATGATGACACAGGCATCATGGTATCACATAATGCAAGTGCGTTCCAGTGTCCTAACGTTTGAAACAACCACATAAAGCTATGCTGGCTGGGGAACTCTGGGAGTTGAAGTCCACCAGTCTTAAAAGAGCCGACTTTGCAGACCCCTGACATAAAAGTAAAGCATGAGATGTCCCAAAAGTGCTTTTTCAAGTGGCAACTGGACTTTCTTGTCTTGCTTTGAAGACATTTCACTTCTCATCCAAGAAGCTTCTTCAGCTCTGACTGGATGGTGGGGAGAGCTGAAGAAGCTTCCTGGATGAGAAACGAAATGTCTTCAAAGCAAAACAAGAAAGTCCAGTTGCCTCTTGAAAAAGCACCTTTGGGACAACCGTGACCTGGATGACTGAGAATCTCCATAGACATAAAGCATGACATATGCCATTGTTTGTTTCCCCTTCTTTCCCTGTGGCAACCTGTGCTTTAATCATATTGTGCTTTGTTTAGTTTGGGTTTGTTGTGTTGTGAAAACCAAGGTAACTGTAGTGCTAGCTGTGGCTTATTCAGCAAAATCATAAAATCAGCTATAACTTAGCACAATGTCTAAACTCAAGACCTTTCCACCAAAGTCTGTTGAGCTAATCCAAAATCAGTACCAGATCGGCGTGACTGGTGTATAATCATATCTCATTGACTTTATTTGCAACTGAGCTGATTTATTTCTGGATAAGCTGCAATGCGTCTCAAATGAAACTTTAAGCCATTCTCCTTTTGAAACGCTGAAGGTTGAACAGGATGTGGGAGGGCCAGCTTTCGATTGGCAGGAGCTCTCCTATCCCTTTGCCCCCCTCCCCTTCCTGGGCTCTTAGTCCTCCACTGAAGAAGAGCCATCAGAGCATCACAGATGACTTGAAAGAGAGAAGAAAGTTCCTGTACAGCTTTTGCAGCTCTTCCTCTATAATAACCTTTCCAACTTGGGGTGGGGGAGGAGAATAAAGCCCACGGTATGATCTAAAAAGTTGACAAAGGGTGAAGGACTCTGAATTCTGTTTCTTCCCTCTTCCATTGGGAAGCTGCAGGGAACACTGATTGAGGCTCCTTCTGGATTCAAGAGACTGAATTGTCCAAGAAACAATGAAGATGATCCCCAGATGCTTCTGGGGAACTGGGAAGCTGAAATGTGGACAGGGTAGAACTATCCCCAGCCAACATCTAAGGTTTTAAGATCTTACAGTTCTGCACAGTTCATCCTGTACTCTCTGAGGTCAGCAATAGGACTCCTGCAGCTGATTTTGCTATTCATTTTTTTAAATATCTGTTCCTTTCACTTTTCCTATGATCATTTTATGAAAAAAAACATGTCTCTGGAATTAACCTTCCTTATTACAGTTTAGGATGGCTCTCATTCACTTAGGCCTTTTAATGTTTTCATGCTATTGTTTCAGTTTTTAGTATTTAGTTTTTTTTGGTTAATGCATGTTTTTTTATTCTTACTTTAATAAAACACCCAGCACCATTAAAGGAATGGGGGAGGGGGAGGGGGAGGTTTCAATTTTTTTTAGAACCTCTTCTATAGGTGTGGCCTGCTTTGTGGGAGTGGCTTGCCGGCCATGTGACCTGGTGGGAGTGGCTTGCTTAATTCACTTAACAACACTTTTGCTTAGCAACCAAAATATTGGCTCACAAACTGGCATTTGAAGCATGCAAGTCTTAAAGCTATTGAGTTACAAGACCCTTGCATCCCTAACCCTTTAGAAAAAAAAGCCCCAGGGGTGTTCAAACTTGACAGCTTTAAGACTTGTGGACTTCAACTCCCAGAATTCCTCCTCTTGCTCTTCATCTTGATGATGTGTGAATGGGCGGGGGGAGGAAGCTGGAATTGGTTCTAAATGGTGGAACCTCTTCTATAGAAGAGGTTAGAACTAGCAGGAATGGTGGGAGGCATATACACTTTCTAAATCCAATCAATTAAACAGGACCCCCTTTTCCATCTCCCCAGGAACAACTGCTCCCAGAAATGACTGTTCTCTACAATCCCTCAGAAGGTGGAAGTAGGATATGGCTAACATATTCCTTGCCCATTTAACAGATTAAGGGACTTGGAAGGGACCTTGCAGGTCATCTAGTACACACACACACACACACACACACACACACACACACACACACACATACCCGCCCAAGCAGGAGACCCTACACCTGCTCTACCTAGGATTGAACTCACAACCTTCTGATTGGGAGGCAAGAGCTCCACCTCTAAGTCACAGCAGCTGGTTCCAGCAGTTCCACATCAAGTGTGCTTCAAAAGAATCATATTTGTGTTTGTCTTCTGACTTGCAAGCAAATATATTGCACACTGGATAATATGCCATGTTAACAACCACCTGGCCCTGTGACTTTTCTCTTTCATAGCTAATTTTGATATTTTTTTTTTTTGAGGGGCTACATCAGCCCTCCTATGGTATGGAATAGAGAAAAATCACCTGTTATCCTACTTTCCACCTCTCCTCTGCTGCATTTATCTGGACCTGCAATATTCAAACTGGTTTCTCTGGAACCCCAAGGTTGTGGGGAAATCATTCAGAGGTTCACCATAACAATTTCTGTGTTTGTTTTACCATAAGGTAAAAGTTCCCCTCGCACATATGTGCTAGCTGTTCCCGACAGGGGGTGGTGCTCATCTCTGTTTCAAAGCTGAAGAGTGTCTCTGTGGTCATGTGGCTGACATGACTAAACACCGAAGGCGCAGGGAACACTGTTACTTTCTCACCAAAGTGGTTCCTATTTTTCTACTTGCATTTTTTACGTGCTTTTGAACTGCTAGGTTGGCAGATGTTTGGACAAGTAGTGGGAGCTTACTCTGCTATGTGGCGCTAGGGATTCGAACCGCCGACCTTTCTGATCCACAAGCTCAGGGTCTTAGCCATTGAACCACCGCGTCCCATGTTATACCATATGAAATACATTATTGCCACATTAATGGTAACATTTTGTTCAAATAAAATGTATTACATTAGGGTGGTTTTTTTTTCTTTCAACCATCTGAAAGTTGCCAAGGTTGACCAACAGTGATCTAAGTGGAACCTGGCTTGATAAGAAGCCATGCTACAGTTCATCTTGGCTAAAAGATCAAGGAGCATTTTCCTAGGCGTTGAAAACCGTCCTGTGTTCAAAGCAAGCATTGTGATTGTTTGCTCCTACAGTCTGTCGGAATCTAAAATCTCATTTTCGCAAGAAGATTTTTTTTATTTTTTTTCATTTGCTACGAGTGCGATCTGACGAACGGAAGAGCTACCATTATGGATTTAAGCTGATTAATGAATTGGCAGGAAGCTGGTTTCTCATGGTTATGCAGTTCAGTAATAAATCAGGGTTTTCTGGGAATACAGTACTTACTTTTCTTTCTCCCCTGAAGCTCAGAGAAGATTCTAAACAGCCATGTTATTACTGGGAGGCTGGAGGTGAATGAATAAATTCTGCTGCAGAATTCCCCCAACCCTGCAGCAGAGACTGCTCTGCCTGCCTCCTGTGCCTTTTCTGATTCAGCGCTTTCCCCTCCTATAGCTCTCTCAACTTGGCAGCAATGAGGTGTGATTAGAATAAACAGGGCTGCTTTTGGAAGCAGCATTTCAGAGCGTGATTTTTTCCCCCCTTCATAAAAGCTGCTGCAGGATGATGAGATTGATGGACAACATCGTCTCCGACACCCTATGTGGCTTTCAGCCTTCGAAAGCGGGCTACGAACGTTCTCAGAAATTCCTGAATGTTATCAGCTCCTCCTGA
This sequence comes from Rhabdophis nuchalis, assembly GCA_039707465.1. NCBI lineage: Eukaryota > Metazoa > Chordata > Lepidosauria > Squamata > Natricidae > Rhabdophis > Rhabdophis nuchalis. The sequence goes on along the minus strand of CM077643.1, from coordinate 56,556,202 downwards.
CAAAGCAAATGTTCTTGGTGGTACTTATTGTGCTTTTATTAAATTTTACAAAACGATAAGCCCGGCTGTGTGATGAAGCTCTGCCAGGGAGGCAATCCATCTCAGCTTTCGAGCCTTACCATATGGAGAACAGAATGCTGTCTCTGTGTGCTCTTCGTTTCTTTCTCTATTAATACTGTTTGCATAGCAGGATCACCACAAGGCAACCTTCTGTTTTACCCTAGAGCAACAAATGTGGCGTGCTAAAATGAAAATCAACATTTCATCTTTGTCAGGGAAAGGAAATGGCACTGATGTTGCTCCACCAACTGTTATACAGTTGCCTTAAAATTATCATGAATGGTTGGAAGTTGGCAATGAGTGCCATGTCGATGTTATGGCACGGGATGTGCTTATACTGGAAAATCTGATGATGATGCTATTTAGTTCGCTTGCGGCTTGGTGCTTGTTCTGGTATACCACCTTCTGCTCAGATTGAGTACATGTCTGAATCAGTGGTGGGATTCAATAATGTTTACTACCAGTTCTGTGGCTTGGGTGTGTGTGGCTTGGGAGGGCATGGCTTGGTGGGCGTGGCTGGGGAACGATACTGCAAAATCACCATTCTCTCCCCACTCCTGGGGGCAGGATACGGTAAAATCTCCACTTCTTCCCCTTTCCAGGGCAAAGATACTCTGAAATTTTCATTCGGCCTCCACCCCACTAACCTGCTTTCCATCTCCATTCTGTGCAGGGCAACAAAAGAAGACCCAGCTGATCAGCTGGGACTCAGAAGGGAGTGAATAAGATGAGGGCAAGACCAGTCAGAGTTGGTATTTACTGGTTCTCCAAATCAGGGGTCCCCAACCCCCGGGCCGTGGACTGGTGCCGGTCCGTGGCTTGATAGGAACCGGGCCGCAGTGAGCAGTGCAACTCTAAGAAAGGGCCGGAGAGGAGGAGGAGGGAGGAGGGGGCAGCCCCCTGGGCAGAGTGCACACCAGGGGTGGGAGACCGCAGGCGCAGCTGCTCACGCCGTTGGGGGCCCGAGAGGGGCGAGTGAGCCGATTCACCCCCCCCCACACATGTGCATGCGCCGCCTGTTCCCGCTCCCCCCCGCTCCCCCTCTACACCGGCTGAGCCATGGCCACCGGTCCGCAGAATTCCTTTAACATGAAACCAGTCCCTGGTGCCAAAAAGGTTGGGGACCTCTGCTCCAAATGACTCAAAATTCACCAGAATTCACCGGTTCACCAGAACTGATAAGAAATGGCTGAATACTACCTCTGGTATGAAATCTAGGAGTAGTGTGCTTCTGAAACATTTCATGCTCCAACGACTGAACCTGAAGCTTTTTGCAGGCAAAGCTTGCAAAGCCAGGAGTGGGATTTGGGGGTTCTCCAAACGGCACTGAATCTTAGCTAGCAGTTTTCCTGAACCCCTGCAAACCCCCAGCAGCCCACCCTTGGAGCCCCAAGGGCTTTTTCTACTATTGGGACCTTTATTTCCCACATCCTCTCTAGTTCCTCTGTCAAGCCCTGATACTTCTCCTGCTTCTCCTATTCCTCCCCGATTAAGTGGTGTTTTTTTTATCAGGGCAACCTGGTCTACCCAAATATGGGCCAGAGCATACTGCTTCCACTTGATTGATAAGAAGCAATGCTTATCATTCCTCCCTGATGTTGCTTCACTTGGTACTGCAATTTCCATCACTGCCACTGGCTTCTGGTTCTTGTCTTTTATCAGAATGTCTGGTTGATTGGCCAGTATTTGCCTGTCTGTCTGAATCTGTAAGTCCCATAGGATTTTATTATTCTCCTCAATCTTCTGCGAATCTACCATCTGGGCCTGCAGAGTCTAGTCCATGCCCTATGCAGATGTTTCTGTATGCAATGCCAGCTACTTAGTTGTGCCATTCAGAATCTACTGTTTCTGCTTACATCTTATACCCTGCCACTATAATATAAGGCTCCAAGTAAAAAGCCTTTAGACCAGGGGTGTCAAACTCAATGCCCCAGGGGCCAATGGGGTGCTTAGATATGGCCCGTGGAGCCACCCTGGAAACAGCAAAAGACCGGCCCACACTGCTTCTTCCAACAAAAACGGAGCTCGGGAGGGCCGCAGGAGGCCCCCCTGAGCTCTGTTTTTGCTGGCAGAGGATTGCAGGAGGCTATCGCAGCTGAAAACAAAGCTCAGGAGCCAATTTCATTGGAGATGGTTGCAGGAGGCCATCACAGCTGAAAATGGAGCTCAGGAACCCATTTTTGTTGGCTGAACACTCGGGCCTAAAGGCACCCATGACACAAGTGACGTCAAGCTGGCCACACCCACCCTAGTCACACCCACCTCAACCACCCCCCAAGGCCAAACGCAACTCTGATGCAGCCCTCGATGAAATCAAACTTGACACCCCTGCTTTAGACTGTCTACCACAGCTCCTGTGGAAATGGTTTTAAATACCAAATCTCAAGCCATTTAATTTGAAATATTTCTTTGCTATCCTGACAATGTGTAGGCTTTGTTGCTGTTACATCTTGAACGGAGCATGCATGATCACTGATGCGCTGGCAGCGGGGGAAATACTGGAAGTTTCTTGCTAATGTCCTGGCCCATTGGAATTCACAAACATCAAGTGAATTTTAAGTTAGAGGGAAATGAATGCATTTGTTCTGTTCAAATCCCAGGATTAAGAATGAATTCATCGGCGTTCATCTGAAACATAGTTAGATAATGACAGCCTCAATATCTGGGGAAGAATTATAATGATTCTGATTTGGGAAGATTCCAGGAGATTAGTTGGCCTATACAGCAGGGCTGAAATTTGGACTGAAGAGATGTGAGGATTTCATCTTTTTCACCATTTGAGGAAACAGGTTTAGTGTTGTGGGAGAGATGGTGACAAGGAGGTGGACGAGGAAAATAGTTTAGGTGTAAAGAGATAATATAGCCCAGACACGAGAGCCACGTGACAGCCGTTTTAGAGACTCTGCCCCACTTAACTCACCATGTAATGAGGAATTTACTTTGACAGGATTAAAGATTATGTTTTTACTTCAGACTAATATTAAAGACATTTTTCTGAAATTATGGTACTTGCATCTTTGGTTGATCAACTACGCGGGGCATGACAAAGGTTGCATTTGGAGAGCTTTCTTAATCAGTCTCCATCCCACCCATCCCCACCCCCAAAAGACATCACTTCGATATGTGTTGGATTGCATCTTCTTTCTTCCCAACCTGCATAAGAATGCAGTTCTAAGCAGTAACCACTGTATTTAACTCAGGTTTCATTGGAGGTAATCTCACCACTGCTTTCTTCTAGCTAATAGGGATTTATCCTTGCCTGAAGGAAGCAGTAATAAGGGCTGCGCAGTCCTTTGGATTAAATCTCAAGGAGGCTTTTGGCATGATTTAGCAACCGTATCATTTCCCCCCAGGTTTACGTGAAATCTAGCATGTGATTGTGTTACTGCTGAGACACCTTTACGAGACCAAACTACTAAGACCTGCACAGCCTTAGAAGTAATAATTTCTGCTGTTCATACATTCATACTTATTTCGCAGGTCAGACATCAAGTGGTGAAACTTAATTCTCCAAGCAGTTGGTTCAGGGGTATCTACAATGACATACTTAAATGGCATTCTAGTCACTTCCATTAAAATAATAGTGTCCTTGCTCACACTGGCGCTAGTAATTTTATTTGCAAAGTATCCAGAAGAATTCACTTGCTTCTGCATTTTGGTCTCTCCCAGGGGTGGGCTTCAAAGAAGTTTGCTGTTGACTTCCGCTTCCGCCTTCCAGCGGCGACGGACGGGTCCTGGACTCGTCCGCCGCTTTGTCCTTTTTTCTGCCCCCCGACGGGGGCGAGACGCCCCTCCTTGGGGGTCTCCCGTAGGGCCGGCTTGCTGGGGCCGTTTTTTCCCTGCGGAGGTGGGGGAGCGACCCTTGTCTTCGGCCTAGGTGAGGAAAGGCTGGCTGCGGGGGGGAGACGCTTTGTCTCTTCCTTCGCCAATGGAGAACGGTAAAGCTTTGTGAATGTGGAGAGAGCCGGACGTTCGGGTCGGAAGGCTCTCCCGAGGCTCGGCTGCGAGGTGAAGAGTGAGTGTTCTTTTTTTATTTCGGCTTTGCTGGCAGCGCTGGACTAAAGAGCTTGGAGGGGGGTGTTTTGCTCGTTAAACCCCCCCTCGGATTTAAAGCGGCGCTCGGAAATGGCTCCTCGTTGCGAGGAACCGGATTCTTTCTATGTGGATTGCCTGGAACTTAATGAAAGCAAGTGAAAGTGGTATGCGGCTTGCTTTTTTACAATGTTTCTAAGTTCGACTGGCTTGCAACAACTTTTCTTTTGTAACTTTCTCCGGCTGGCTCTCAGTTTGGGCGGTGGAAAATGGCTACTCTTTGTTCCTGAATGACTATTTCATTTATGGAAAATTACCAGCATTTCCTTGTGATTTGGATTTCCTCTTGCCATTAATGAAGAATTTTTTGGATTAATTGATTCCTTGTCTGGAGTGCCTTTTCTACTATAATTATTGATTTGGAAAAGTGTTTCTCTTCTGGTTTTTGAACTTTCTACAACCCTGACCTGAAACTTTCATCTCCTGACTTGCCTCAGCGGCCCCACCCAAAAAACGCCATTTTAGTGGCACTGACTTTAACAGCTAACCATGGCACAAAAATCAGAACTGGCAGGTTTGGAACAAAGAATGTCTTCTCTGGAATCTGTGTTACAAACTTTGGTGCAAGAAATCAAGGCTCAGAGAGAAGAAAATAGCAACTTTAAGAAGGAACTTCTGGAAACACGGAAGCAAGTGCGGGGGAACACACAGAAGACTGAAGAGTTGGAGGGGGGGCTGGCTGGGGCAAAGGGAGAGCTTAAAAATGTTACTAATGAGGTCGTAGAAATAAATGGGCATGTGTCTAGGATTGATATGGAAAGGATGACATATTTTTTAAGATTTCAGAATATTTCTGAGGAACTGGGTGAGTGTCTCCCTGAACTCATGAGTACAATTTTAGCAGATTATTTACATAAACCTAAGGATGAGATCAGGGGGGACATTGACCTAGTTTACAGAATAAATTCCGCATATGCCAGGATAAATGAAGTACCCAGAGAGATACATGTTAAATTTGTTAAAAGGTCAACCAGAGAGGAAATTTTGAAGGCGCAGAAAGGAGGTTAATTTACCAACAAAAGGTTGTCGTCATCTTGAAGCAGATCCCAAAAAAGATTAGGGAGATGAGAAGGAGGTATTCCTTCTTATCCAAAAAATTGTTTGATCACGGGATTTGGTTCAAGTGGGCGATGCCCGAAGGGATGCTGGTGTTCTGGGAAGGAGGAAGAGTAAGGATTAAAACAGTTGTCGAGGCGGAAGCCTTTCTTTAAAAACATTCCTCTGTCCTGGGGGAAGATCCAGGGGGAGCAGGGGGGGCCACGGCCCCGCCCACTGGGGGCCAGGAGGGAGAAAAAGAAGATACAATTGCCAAGAGGCTTAGATCCCAAAAATGACTTTGCTTGCTTTTTTTTCTTTTTTTATTAACTTTTTTTAACCTTTTTGTACCAGGATGTTTGTACAAGTCTGCCAGCGTAGAATGGGAAATGTATGATGTATTCACTTATCTTTATCTTGTAGTATTTTTTTGATAAATTTTCTTACCAATGTTTTATTATGTAGCCCGGGAAGGGCCAAGGACTCCGACGCAAAGGTTCTCAAAATGTTTCTGTAACCCCTACCTTACCCTTTGGAAAATTGCAAAAACCAATAAAACTTTTTCAAAACCGAAAAAAGTTTGCTGTTTGCTGCCCCGTTGCTGGGTGGTCGTGGCCATGGTGCTCATGGCCTAGTCGGTCTCCTGCAGCACAGCGGAGGACATGTTTTTTGCCCTCCCCAGGCTTCAGAGGCTTCCGGAGGCCCTCCCCAGGCTTCAGAGGCTTCCGGAGGCCCTCTGGAGGCGGGAAACAGGGGCATTTCTGGACTTCTGGAACCTCCAGTAGGCCTGTTACCCTACCCCTCTGAGCCTCCACATGGGCCCTGAACTTACCTGGCATGATGAACAGGCCACGTGGAGACTCCTTGGAGGGGAGGGGTATGGTGGGTGTGGCCAGCCAGGGGTGGCATTTGGGGTTTGCCAAACTGGGCAGAATCCTAACTAGAGGATGGCCCAAACCCATGCAAACCCCCAGCAGCCCACCCCAGGTCTCTCCTCACCACCCCTATCGAAAGACTGGGCCTTTGCCTTTGCTGTGTCTCTCTTTAATCAGGGCCCAGGCTTTCCTCATCCTGCCATGCTTAAATTTTCCTGCGGCCCTTCTACAACCCTTCCTGTTTCACAAAAGAGGGAAATTTATTCTCATCACAACTCTTTTGACATTTGCTCTTGTCTTTCATTGCTGCCATACTTCTAGGATGGGGTCAGGCGCATTTTGGAAAGGACTAAATTAAGTGCCTGGGTCATTGTGCCATTCCAAGGGAACATCAGAGCCTGCTAATCAAATTGGACATCTAAAACTGTAACATCCAGGAAAAGCATGCTAGAAAGCTTATTGCAATAAGCAAGCAGCCTTCGTGTAAGTTTCCATGCAAATTGCTTAAAAGTCAGTGAGTACTGATGAAACAGAATTATAACATTGTGAATGAGCAAAATGCAAATGTAGCATGAATAATTCATACACAAAGTTATTTGTTTATCTTTTCTTGATCACTGATTGAATTAAACTAGCCAGGTATGATGGACAGCATCTTTATCAATAGGACATCCGTCTCTCCTGTCTATTACCGTACCTAATTAAATTAATAAAACAACAACAACAATACTATTTTCTGCAGCTTCATTTACACGTGGTCTCAAGGATTGTATAGAGTATAAAATTAAGACTATAGACAGACATAAAAAAGATTCATTACCATTCTTACTGAAAAAGCATTGGGTTTTATATCCGGCGACAAAATAGATTTCAGTATTAAATGAAAATATTCCGTAGTTATTCTTAACCTTAGTAAAGATTTGTTAATTTTCATAGGTGAGAAAATTGTTCACATATGTATACCTCCAACTATTCTTATTATCAGGAATCAGAGTTATTGAGTAACTTGGGAATTTGTAGAAATCTAGAATTCCACAAGCCCAAAATTTCTAAAGTAGAAAAGTGGAGAAATCAGCAGCCATGGATGGAATGTCCATTGTATGGAATGTCAGAGAAGTGTCTGGGTTGAAACTGGACTTAGTTTTGGATCTGTTTGAGCTGTTCCTGGAGAAGCAGGCCAGATGATGTGTCATGCTTGTAGACCCAATAGATAGATTGTGAAAGTAAGCCATCTGTTCTTTGTGACTGGTATCTCACCTTTATGGACTTTTTCTTTGGTGGAGTTTGGTGGGGTTTGTTGGCAGTTGTGTTAGAGAGAAAGTTGACAGCTAGGCTGGCCATCAGCAGTGGAGGACTGGGCATTTCTTGAAGCTAGTTGATAATACTGAGGGGTTCTAATTGCATGTTGATGATGGAGATCCTCTTCTCACTGCAACATTGTGAGGCCCTGACAGCTGAGAGCTGCGCCCTGGCAGATCTCCATCTGGGAAGTCAACCAGGATGTTGGGACTTGGAGAGTGATGATGGTGAATGGAGAAGGTGAAATAACCGTAGATTGGCAGGCTATTATGAACCCTCCATCACTGCAGAAGCCATTTTGCCCTCTCTTTAGCCAGTTCCAAAAAGGAAGATGATGTGGTAATTGGTTACCACCTTGACATGGATCTCTCAGCTAAGTTATCTATGGCTGTGGACCTCGGTTTTCCAACGAGGACTCTTTCTCCCCTCTGGATGAGAGCCAAAGGAGAGAATTAGTAGGGCTTGGAGATAAATGGAAGGTTGCCCTTGATCAGTTGGTGAGAACAATGCCTATGAGTGCCAGTGTGTTTGTGACTATGTCTATGGGAGAAATGGGGGAGGTGGTTACTGGGTATTCTTATGGCACTGAAAGCTAATGAACCTAAAGTGCCTTGAAGAACCTGACTTCCTCTTCCTGGGATGGATGAAATTGTGAAGAGTGGGAGGTCCCTTAGCTTAGGGAATGCTCCTGTCTTTGGGGAGGGGTATTGGGGCAAGCCAAAATATTTTTTTTTAAATTTCTAAACCACCCCCTCTCCCCAAAGGGACTCGGGCGGTGTACAGGAAAATTAAGAACATCTAAAAACATAACAATACATACATAGTTAAAACCAGATTAAATCATTAACCCTGTACTAAAATTTATAAAACATTAAAACTATCCCATTAAAACCTGATTAAACAATTTAAGTGCAGACTGGGGCGAGGAGCATAGATTAGGCCAAGCTGGCCTGATGGAACAGATAGGTCTTTACTTTTAAGCGGAAGGAGCAGAGGTCCGTAGTAGTTCTAATATCGGGGGGTAGGTCATTCCAAAGGGTCGGGCCCATCACAGAGAAGGCCCTTCCCCTGGGCGTCGCCCGCTGGCATTGCCTAGCAGACGGCACTCGGAGACGTCCCTCTCTGTGGGAGCGAATTGGCCGAAGGAATGTATGGGGCAGGATACGATCCCACAAATAACTAGGTCCTGTGCCATGGAGCGCTTTAAAGATGGTGACCAGCACCTTGAAACGCACCTACAGGAGCGGTGTTACGTAAACTCCCTACAACTATTCTCTTGCTTTGCCTCTCTAACTTCTGACCCAGTGAGCCTCAATCCATTTCACTCAATTTACCTAAATGGCATAAAAAGGTTATTTCTGACTTAAACTCTTCCACCAAAAGATATTGCATGCAAAGGTGCAACTCAGTGATGGGTTTCAAAATTTTTTAGAACCTCTTCTGTAGGTGTGGCCTACTTTGTGGGAGTGGCTTGCTGGCCATGTGACCGAGTGGGAGTGGCTTGGCAGTCATGTAACTGGGTAGGCGTGGCCAAGTTGTAAAAATGTGGTCAAACTCACTTAACAACGCTCTTGCTTAGCAATCAAAATGTTGGCTCAGAAACTGGCATTTGAAGCATGCAAGTCTTAAACTGTCAAGTTATAAGACTCTTGCACCCCTAACCCTTTAGGAAAAAAAACTCCAGGGGTGTTCAAACTTGACAGCTTTAAGACTTGTGGACTTCAACTCCCAGAATTCCTCCTCTCGCTCTTCATCTTGATGATGTGCAGGGGAGGGAGCTAGAACCGGTTCTAAACGGAACTGTAGATTTGTGGAACCTCTTCTATAGAAGAGGTTAGAACTGGCAGGAACCCACCCCTGGTGCAACTCTAGTTATTTCTTTGTCAGCTACTTTTCACTAATTAATAGCAAGTTGTACAACAATGTGATATAATTTCATCTTGCATAATTTTAAAAAGTCAGCAGAGGCTTTTAGGGAGTGTGGAACATAATAGAATAGAACCTGCTTGCTTTACTGGTGATTGGAGGGTGATAAAAGGCTCCCGCATGCATAGTAGAGAACGTAAATCACTATGGTGACAGATGTGTAGTGATCAGAGGTTATAATGATACTGGACCTAGGCCTAGGGAAGGGGAAAGGTACTTCTCACCCTGTGTCTTCACTGCTGGCTTTGGACTGTAATTGGAGGTAGATCCTGTCACTGTCATCTGTACAGAGACTCTTGTCTACCTGAGGTGGCCTGAGCAGGTGGGGGATCAAACCTATCACTGTAAGACTAGGGCCAAAACATGCTCTATCTGCTCCTACCACCATCACAGCTCTGCCTTGCAATAGTTTGAAAAGCCTGGCTCAGTGCCCAGGCAGGGCAGGGCGAGTGGTGATTGCACAGTTAATCCTGCCTTGAGATGTTGACATGGCTTGGGCCATGTCCTGCTCCCATTGCCACTGCTATAAATCCTCTTTGCTACAGAGAGTACAGCTTTGTGCTCAGGTGACATGCTGAATGCGCCAAGTCAGAGTCTTGATGCACCGGGAGCTTGTCAGCTTATCTGCCTCGCTTGGGTCCTTTGAGTTGTTTTATTTCCATCCTGCTATTGTATAAGTTTTGGAAAACTACTGTGGGTACTTTCCAGTTTAGTGGAAAACCTATTTTCAGTTGTCCCTACATCTAGATCAGAGCAAATTCAACTACACAATTAGACCTGATGGTTACTTATTAACATCGGGCAAATAATCAAGCAGAAAGCACCCTAATCAAGGAGTTAAGAAGGACAAAACCATACCCTCACCAGTACTGGCAGGGAAAGCTATTATGTATAAATAGGGAGCAAACCCCACACCCACTTGCACTGATGATGCTACCTAGTTGTGTAATGAAATATCTGCAAGCAAACAACCCAATTCAGAGAACACCAAGAAGTCCACAGTTCCTAAGCTACATATATTTTCTTTTATTTGATTAGTTATTAAATTTCAGTAAAGAGCACAACAGAAGTCAACGAAGGATAAAATATAGGCAAAAACATGTCAGGGGGAGGGGGGAGAGATCTATCTATCTATCTATCGTATCTATCATCTATCAATCTATTATCTATCTATCTATCTATCTATCTATCTATCTATCTATCCATCCATCCATCCATCCATTTCTCATCTATCTATGTATGGTATGCCCACGCAGGGGGTTGGACTAGAAGACCTACAAGGTCCCTTCCAACTCTGCTATTGTATTATTGTATTGTATCTATCTATCTATCTATCTATCTATCTATCTATCTATCTATCTATCTATCTATCCATCCATCCATCCATCCATCCAACCATTTCTTGTCTGTCTATCTATCTATCTATCTATCTATCTATCTATCTATCTATCCATCCAACCATTTCTCGTCTGTCTGTCTATCTGTCTATCTATCTATCTATCTATCTATCTATCTATCTATCTATCTATCTATCTATCTATCTATCTATCTATCTATCTATCTATCTATCTATCTTCTTCTATCTCTTCTCATCCAAGAAGTTTCTTCAGTTCTTTAGTCAGAACTGAAAGAGCTACTTGAATGAGATGTGAAATGTTTTCAAGGGTGAAAACCAAGAAAGTCCAGTTAGTAATAGTAGTTTAGTAGTTTAATTTCTTGACCGCTCCTCTCCCCGTAGGGACTCGGAGCGGTGCACAGGGAAACTAAAAACCATAAATATACAATCAAGAACATCTTAAAAACAAATTAAATAGTACCTGTGCAAAATAGTTGCTTTTAGAAAAGTACCTTTGGGATATTTTGCAGCATAGCTACTTAATTCTTTTCACTCTGATATGAGAGCTTCCATTGCCATTTTCTTTATGTTTGTTTTCCATGATTTTTGTATGGACATTAATCAAACCTATTTTGTTTTTGTATGTGACTTGCATTCTATGATTCTCTCTTTTTGCAGTTTTTCTAGTTTCCCTTTCTTTTCCTCTCCTCATCTCTCCTCTCCTCTTTCCTTTCCCCCCAAAATTCAATTTTGATACCACCAAGACATAGAGTACCCTACATTCAGAACCTTTTATCACCTTTATATCCCTGCAAATCCCTTCTATCTAATTCTTTGATTGCCACCATTCACTGGAATGTAGCAAATATTTATCACCAATCTATATCATTTCATACTTCCTGACATGCATTTTAGCCCCTTTCTCTATAATTACATGTATACCACTGCTTCCCTGCTGGTATTCATGAATTCTGTAAGTTCAGACCAACTTAATTCTGCTCTATCATAACTTTCCCCTTTTTTTTAGTTTCATAGACACACACAATCACTGTTTTTTCTCATCATTTGAGATATTAATCATGCTTTTTACATTTTATTCTGTTACATTTCAAGTTACGAAGTTCCATATACTATGACAGTTACCAGATGGTCCTACATATAATCAGAATATTCCTCACACGTTTTCAGAACAGAAGAAAAAACATCAAAGGAGGATACACATCCAACAGTGTTTGAACCTATACTCAAAACAGTGTTTGGGTAGGTTTTTTGTTTTTTGTTTTAGTGACATGAAATGGAGATTAATGACAAGGACTGATGTTCCTTCTGGTATTTTCAAGCTGAAACAGTTGCTTCTTATTGGGTTCTACAAACAATGACCCTGCTGAATTCCAAAGTTTTGTGACATTGTAGGCATGAAATATCTGCATTTTATGCCTTTTTCCATACTTTTGACCTTCCTCCCTACCTTCCTTCGTGTTACCTTTTATTTTGTCTGGCATTCATCTTTGCCTGTCGTTTAAAAGAAGAGAAGGCAAATTACCTTTGCTTGATAATGCTATTGATAGAATTGCCACAAATGAGTCTGTATGCTTCTCAGCTCATTAAAGCTGCATTGTTCTTTGCTTTTGTGTTTTCAGTGTAGACTGATTTCTGAAAAGCTTGATTGAAAGAAAAAGCAGTATTAGGCTAACATGCTATGAATAACTCTTTTATCCAACATGGAGGGAAGGGAGGTGTCTGAAAATAATAATCTCATTTCATTAAGACTGTTGCAAAAACAAAATATCCAAGTTGTAGAATACAGCATTTGAAAAAAAAAAACTCTTCTTGTTTTAATTTTTGGTTCCCTTACATCATCATCCATTTATATCATTGTGGTGGCCTAGCACCCCGGAATTGCTTGCAGTCCCTCAATATTTTTGCTATTTCCAGACTTCCTTTAACAGGGCCAGAAAACACTTTTTAAATATAATTTGGGATATGGAAGCTACACAAATGAGTGTATATCTAAAAGAAGCTTAACGTGGTTTAAAAAACAAAACATCAAAGGAACTCCTTAATTGCCCTAAAAAATAAATCAGAAAAGTCCCTCCCATTCATATGTGCCCCAACTTTGGTGCATTGTGTCATAAAGCAAAATCAGATCCAACATCTGAGGGTTCTAGCTATTTGATGGATCTTCCCCAATATTAACTTTCTGCCTGTATTTCTCAAAACAGTAAAAAGTCCTTTATTATTCTTTCTGTTCTCTGAGACAACTAATAGATATTGAAAAGCACTGAACACTATATATTCTGGGAAATCCAAAAAAGAAATGTGGCCATTACCTTCTAGTGCTTCCTGCAAGATGTCCAGATAGATATATTTATTTATGTAGAAAATTTATATTGCTGCCTACTCACTATGTCTCTACCAATTGCTGCAAATAGGATATTGTATTACTCAGTCGCCAGCCCTTCGAGGCAGGCAAGGTTGAAAATGATTAGAATTTTTCACATATCATATCACATCACAGGACTGTTAAAATCACAGCCCATGGACTGGATGTATCCCGCCCTGGCCACCCCATGTCCATTTAGCAAAGGGGGAAAAAGTTATGATGTATCACATGATGCTGCCGTGACAATGCGAGTTTGACACCCCTGTCATATCATATCATCATATATCAATATTTTCAAAATATTGAAAAACCCAAGAGAATTGTCCTCTCTCTTTTTCATACCTGAGAGTATCAAGGCAGGGTCATTTTCTATCTTTTTCTGTCCTTGGCTTAAATCATGTTTTGTTAACTGCCACTACATACCTTCTCCAAATTAATCTTTGTGTTCTTTACACCAATCCCTTTAATCTTCACCAAGTAAAGCATCATTGGTGCTTCCCCAGATATAGAATAGAATAGAATAACAGAGTTGGAAGGAACCTTGGAGATCTTCTAGTCCAATCCGGTGCTTAGGCAGGAAACCCTACAGCACTACAGACAAATGGTTATACAACATCTTCTTAAAGACTTCCAGTGTTGGGGCATTCACAACTTCTGGAGGCAAGCTGTTCCACTGATTAATTGTTCTAACTGTTGGGAAATTTCTCCTCAGTTCTAAGTTGCTTCTCTCCTTGATTAGTTCCACCCATTGCTTCTTGTCCTACCTTCAGATGCTTTGGAGAATAGTTTGACTCCCTCTTCTTTATGGCAACCCCTGAGGTATTGAAACACTGCTATCATGTCTCCCAGTGGTGGGTTGCCAACTTTTTTATTAATGGTTTGGGCACGCTTGCGCGCATGCTCACATACTCAAGACACTTCTGCGCATGCACAGAAGCATCAGGGTGGGTGGGCAGAGCTTCCCACCACCGCTACTACCTGTTTGCCTGATCCAGAACAAACTGGGAGCAACCCACCTCTGATGTCTCCCCTAGTCCTTCTATCATTAAACTAGACATACCCAGTTCCCGCAACTGTTCCTCATACGTTTTAGTCTCCAGTCCCCTAATCATCTTTGTTGCTCTTATCTGGACTCTTTCTAGAGTGTCCACATCTTTTCTACATCATGGTGACCAAAACCGAATGCAGTATTCCAAGTGTGGCCTTACCAAGGCATTATAAAGTGGTATTAACACTTCACGTGATCTTGATCCTATCCCTCTGTTTATGCAGCCTAGAACTGTGCTGGCTTTTTTGGCAGCTGCTGCACACTGCTGGCTTATAATGGACATCGACTTCTTTAAATCTCATTTGGGCTGGGCACCACGGGAACTGAAATATAGCAACACATCTGGAATAGGGTTGGGAAATCTGTTTTCATCCTTTGGGTGGGGGGCTTTGGGAATGGACTAAATGATGTTTGATATGATAGGTTCATCTCTCCCTTTCTCTTTTTCTCCCTCTGCTAGGAAGGGAGAAAATTATAAGTGAAAGCTCTAGGTGAATCAATTGGCATTACAAATAGGTTCAATGAAGGAAAATCCCTGACTTAATAGCAAAGCCTGTCCTTAGTCTTTTGTCCCCTTTCCTTCTGAATCCTCTGGGAATGCATCAAACAAAAGCCAGAGATGTACTGGATGTGCGTCATTCCTAAGCATCTCTGGGAATTCAATGTCCGTCTCCAAAGTTGTTTCAGATACAGCTAAGATTATTGATTTTCCTGCTGCATGGACAAAAACCAAACAACAGCTTTCTAATTTGGGGAAGAAGTTAAAGGATGTTGTATACTAGCAGTAATGAGCACAGAAGGGCTGCTTAGACTAAAGTTAAAGTGAATTAATTGCCAGCTTTTTTAATCTAACTGAGATGTATCTACTGGCTCAGATGCCGGTCCAAGAGCACATTTATCACTGCATTACTATAAAATCTTCTGCAAGTATTCATGGATACGGATAGAGAGTTGTAGCTTTGCAGAACGATGGGAGATTCCTTCTGCTCTTTTCTTTTTAACATTTTTCCAGCTGTCTACCCCACTGACCAACTGTGGCTCTATTCACTCTAACTCTGCCATTCAGACTCAGTATGCAATTTGAGGAGCCTCCTGGACTCACAACTCCTGCTTGAAGAGGAGGGGGTCTGTAGCTCTGTGTGTGTGTCTTTGCGCAGATTCAGCTTGTGCACCAACTGCGCCTATTTCTGAACCTGCACCTATTCCTGAACTGAGCAGTCTTGCTCATATGGCCCATGCCTTAATCACCTCCTACTTGTACAACGCACACTCACCTTTATGACATTCATGGGCGATGTGAGCTTGATGACAGACCTCTCTCTATGACAATTTCCCCATACACCCCTTTGCAGGAGTCTTTTCTCAACAGAGGTCAAAGTAGTCCCTATTTTGTTACATTTTCATGGTGCTCTTATTCAGTGTTTCTCAACCTTGTCAACTTGAAGATGTCTGGACTTCAACTCCCAGAATTCCCCAGCCAGCGAATGCTGGCTGGGGAATTCTGGGAGTTGAAGTCCAGACATCTTCAAGTTGACAAGGTTGAGAAACACTGCTCTTATTCTTTAATGTTTTATAAGTGAGGGAACTCACCTTGGCATTTTATATTTTGGGTTTTATAGTTGTGCCTTACTTTATTTTATATTTTTAATAGTTAGATAGACTTTATTTTTCACTTCATTTTATTTTATTTCTGGTGGCTTCCCAGAGCATTCTTGCCAACAGAAATGTAGTCCATTTCTCTCAATATATACAGAAGAGCAATTCATGAATGGTTTCACAGATGAGTCTAAATCTAGTCCATGGCATGACTGCATGTATTGACTGTATTCTGTTCCCTCAGCAAGTCTTCTGCTGTTCTTTAAAGTCATGAAAAACCGTTTCCTTTCAGCTGAAACTTGCTAACACATATCTTTTATATGTATGCATGCAAGTCATTTTTATCAATTCAGTTTCATCTGCCTGTCGTCTTTCGGGTGCCCTTCAAGGTGTTAGTTGTCATCTTTAAAGCGCTCCATGGCTCGGGACCTAGCTATCTGCGGGATCGGATCCTGCCCCCTACATCCTCACGGCCGATTCGCTCCCACAGAGAGGGACTTCTCCGGGTGCCGTCCACTAGACTATGTCAGCGGGCGACTCCCAGGGGAAGGGCCTTCTCTGTGGCGGGCCCAGCCCTCTGGAACGACCTTCCCCCCGATATCAGGACAACTACGGACCTCCGCTCCTTCCGTCTAAAACTAAAAACACATCTTTTTCGCTTGGCCGGCCTAGGGTAGTCTCTTTTATGGTTAGGGATTTTATTAACTAATTGGGGGGTTTTAGCGCAGGGAGTACTGTTTAATTTACCTTTTACTTAATTATTATATTTATTGCTTTTAACTTTGTACTTGTTTTTAATTCCCCTGTGCCCCGCCTCGAGTCCCCTCGGGGAGAGAGAGCGGGTTAGAAATAAAATTATTATTATTATTATTATTATTATTATTATTATTATTATTATTATTATTATTATTATTATTATTATTATTATTATTGCAACTTCTTTCAGTTTTTAATACACAATTGGCTGTAGGTACCTGCATTTAATTGTTTCTCAAATAATTAATCTTTAAAATGGGAGTTTCTTAAATAGTGGAGAATATAGAACTGGAGATAGAAAAGTGGTTTCCCCTCCATGTAATCTTTCTTTAGCAGAAGTTGCCCTAAATTTGAGATTACTTTCTTTTTGGGTAAGCAGAATATGTTCTTTTTTCATTGACAAAGCTGTCTATGGTACACATATTTAAAACATAATTGTAATAAACCTTTTTATACGCAATGTTCCTCAGTCTAAAGTGTTTTGTTTGATTTTTAATTGAAAATGATTGCCCCTAGATTGGTTGTGAATATATTTACACGGGCTTGATTAATTTTAACCGAGGTTTGTTTGGGGGTTAGCATTTGCCAACACAGCCTGTCTGGATAGTTTAAAATGTAAGCACACTTTCCAAATCCGGAAAATGGGTCAATTCAATAATCTGGTTAAGGTCTGCGTGAAAGCAGTCACTGCCAACTGGGAGAAAAGGTGTGGATGCTTAAAAAAATGGCAAATACCTTGGCATTTCTTACCCAGAAGACAAGAACAAACAAGCCATGTGCTATGTAGATGTTCCCAGAAGAACATCTTAGGGGTGATCTCCTGAGGCATCTAAAAATGGTTACCAATCTGTCATAACGGAAGAAGAAAACCAATCAATACATGCTTGGGGAGTTATTGTTATCTAGTATAACTAATTGGATTGAATTTTAAATAAAATAAGGTGATTTATATTATTTTGTTCTGCCCCCTCCTCCTTTTATTTGAATTTGGCTCCAAATCACTCAATTGAAACACATTACGTGAGCCTGCATTTCTCCTTGGAGCAATCACAAGGAGAAAAAAAGTGCTTGGGTACTACTGATCCAAGAAAATAAGAAATTCACTTAATCTCCTGCAATCATTGCTCTAACGTAGTTTAATATTTTGTACTGACCGGGAGTGAATCTTTCTAGTCACACTTAAACTTCTTAAAGACTGAATCTTTTTCCCCCTCTGTGTGGAAAGTGCGCACATTATCACTAAGCTGCAGCCTTTCCCATTGTTATTGTACTCTCAGTCTAGTACTGTATGATATTTCTCAACTTCAGCAACTTTAAGATGTGGGGACTTCAATCCCTAGAATTCTAGCACTATCTATTTCTATTCAAATCAATCTCAATACTATGTGTGGCGGTCTTAATATGAACCTTCTAATACAGGCTGTCAAACTTGCATGTCACATGCTGGCCACGCCCAGGCCCGGTTTAGCGAAGGGGAAAAAAGTCACAATATGTCACATGATGATGCAACTTTAGCACCCCTGTCCTAATATATTTTCTGCAATGTTGCATGTCATCAAAGTATCATTCCCACTCTCAAAGATTCTCTTTATTGGGTACATCATATCTAGAGATGGGTTGCTAATTTTTTGACTACTGCTTCAGACGCGTTCCTGCTCCCGGTCCTGCGCATGCGCAGAAGCATCTGGGCAGGTGAGCAGAACCTCCTGCCGCTGCTACTGGTCCGGCTGATCCGGGCCGAAGTGGCAACAACCCACCTCTGATCCTATCGGCACGTTCAGATGTGAAACCAAGTCTAAATATTTCCTGTGGTTCAGTATAATTAAAAGAGTAAATGATTCTCTCCCCCAAGTGTCACAGATCACGTTGCCCAACTGGATGAATAGTAAACTCTTCAGGCATTCCCTTCCTTTCATGCTCAGCACTTGTTGAGATGGCCTTGGCTCTACCAGCCTCTGCCTGTGTTATGTCTAGCACCTCGTAGAATAGCATTCCAAATCTCTATCTTCCTCCCATCTGTGTGGCAACTGAGAAATGGGGGTGGGGTGGGGTGGAATGCCTCAGTCAGGGTCATTTTGAAAGTTGACAGCCACCTACAATGAGCGATTTAGGAAAAAAATATACAATTTGGCAGATTTGGAATAAAAAGAAATTTTTAAAGAATGGCCTGATCAAAATGTTGTCCAACTCTGGATTAGAAGACAGAAATGTCAGTTATTAAATCCATTTTCTGCTTCAGTGTTTCCCAAATAAGAAAAGTAAATTTGTGTTTTGGTTCTGTTTTGTTTACAGACACACAGCTTTCCGCTGCTCCTGAAGCTTAAGGAAGATTCAGTTTTAGTTCCGATTCCTTCAGAAAGAAATTGTGCTTTACCTCACAGAGCCAATGGGTCTTACTAAACAATCAAATTGGATTCACAGTATTATGAGGTCTGGCACTGATGCTTAATTATAGCACTGGATATGCATCAATAAAATATGAGACAGGTTTTATAGCCTGACTAGGTCCCCTTTTCTTTGCAAGTTGAATCAAATATACAAGATAAGAATGTTTCCATGTTCCAGAATTAAGTCTTCCTTAACATATAGTTTGCGTGGCTCTGATTTAGAATCTGGAATTTGCTATTGTAGTGTTGGGCCAGGCCAGTTTGTTATGGTACAGAGTTAGTTTTGGACAGCTAAACTGGAGAAACACAGTCTGGATTTATCAATAGGAAGTGTTCAAGAATGACAGGGAAGCTGTAGCTTACTGTCTTCTGGGAAAAACAACATAGCCAATCATAGAAGAAGCTACAGGGACCTTTTCTCTTTCTTCTTGGTTTTTATTATTTTATTTTATTTTATTTTATTTTATTTTATTTTATTTTATTATTTTATTATTTTATTTTATTTTATTTTATTTTATTTTATTATTTTATTTTATTTTATTTTATTTTATTTTATTTTATTTTATTTTATTTTACTTTACGATTTTACGATTGTATGTATGTATGTATGTATGTATGTATGTATGTATGTATGTATGTATGTATGTATGTATGTATGTATCAGTGGTGGGATTCAAATAATTTAACAACCGGCTCTCTACCCTAATGACCAGCTGGGTAGGCGGGGCTTGGTGGTCATGTGACTGGGTGGGTGTGGCCAACTCAACATCACTCACATCGATAGCCACTTCGCCTTAGGTGTTACAATGCAATAAGGGTTAATCAGAGAGGCAGTTTCTGCTAGCAGGGCAATAAAGATGAGGCTAGAAACAACACCAGAATGTTTCCTTCCTGCCTTCCTTACAGGATTAGCCCTGTAAAGTGGAATAAACAAAATGAGATTTCTTCCAACAACCAGTTTTCCAAACTGCTTAGAAAGTTAGTTAACAACCGGTTCTTCCGAATAGGTGCGAACTGGCTGAATCCCACCACTGGTATGTATTGGCCACCCTTCTTACCACCCATCTTCTGGGTGGCTTACAGTCATAAAAATATGTCTGTACACATACATTAAAATCTAAGGACCTGTGAGGATGGCAGGAGGCAGAGTGGAGGGGAGAGGTGGGATCTGTTGTTGCTCAATCAACTACCTCCATTGTGCTGTTGTCCCACTGGGGCCTCAAATTGACAAAGCCACATTTTTAAGCCCTTACAAAAGGATGGGATAGGTTGGGGCCAATGCCACAATGGGAGGGGCAAGATGTCCCAGTATGTTATTGGCTAAATGGGACACTAGATTAAGGGTGCTTGCTTGATTTTGATGTTGCTTCAAATGATGGCAAGATCATTCACAAGGGACCCAGTGTTGAATAGTAGTTAAAGAGCCTTGGTCGTGCAGTGGCTAGAATGCAGTATTGCAAGCAAATTCTTCCCACAGCCTGCAGTTGGAGCCTAACAGGGCTTAAGGTTGACTCAGCCTTTCATCCTTCCGAGATCAATAAAATGAAGTTCCAGATTGTTGGGGGCAACATGCCGACATTGTAAACTGCCTAGAGAGAACTGTAAAGCAGGGGTCTCCAACCTTGGCAACTTTAAGCCTGGAGCTTTGCTGGCTGGGGAATTCTGGGAGTTGAAGTCCACCAGGCTTAAAGTTGCCAAGGTTGGAGACCCCTGCTGTAAAGCATTACTGGGCAGTATATAAATCTAAGTGCTATTGCTGAGTACTAATGCTATTAATGCACCAGGACTCATTAGAAAACCCATTCTCAGCCATTAAAGTTTATAGGAAGATTTTGAGTCAATCCCTGTCTCACCCCTCCCAACTACACAGGATTGTTGCTGATATGTGAGGTGAAATGAACAACGGCAACAAATGTTGGGAATAGAAGATATCAATCTTTTACAAAATAACATTGAAGGATATTTAGCACTCTGCATATATATCTGCCTGCTTGGGACAGCTCTTCTTATTTTGTGTTGTCCATTTTTATGAGATCTCATAATTTGAGCCAGGAGGTTGTGATTTCTGAAATTCTAAATTGAGATTTTGCTTAATAGCATAACCGTGTATTTTGCATTCTATATGGTATTACAGTCCTCGACCTATAACCACTGTTAGGATATTCAGCCTTATATTGGGTTGACAATATATATGAGCCTATGTTCTTAAGGAGTTATGTAGCTTTAAGAACTGTGTTTTGGTTTCTGATTGACTGTGAGTCTCAGCTCTACCATAAAGCAAGCTCAGAATCACAGTCCGTTCCCTTTTCGATTCCATTCCTGTTCTTACTGTTTTTGCTGGGGAGAAGATTGAAGACTGAAGTATTTGCTTTGCATCACCGTAAGATAACTCTGTGTTGCATTGAAGGACTGTTATTATTGTTTGAGAAGTTAGTCGGAAGAAGCATTTTAGTTGCTACAAAGTAAAGACTATTTATTTTCTTACTATCACTGTTTTAGAGTTTGTTTGTGGTTACAGCAACGTATCTCTTTACTGTCCGGTGAATTACACTATTCCGCATTTATTTGCTAACACTGGTTAAGGGACCAGAGTTGTAACACTGGTTGTGAACCCAGAGTTTGTTGACAACCACAATTGAGCCCAACGTTTATGTTGCTAAACAAGACAGTTGTCAAGTGAATTTTGCCCCATTTCACAACCTTCCTTGTCATGTTTCTTAAGTGAATCACTGCAGTTACTCAGTTAGTAAATAGTGTGTTACAGGACCTGGCTTTCCTATTGGGTTTACTTGTCAGAAGCTTGCAAAAGGTGATCGCATGACCCTGGGACACTGCAGCTGTCATAAATATGATTCAGTTGCCAGGCATCTGAATTTTGATCATATGATCACAGGAATGTTGCAAGGTTCATAAGTGTGAAAAACAGTCGTAAGTCACTTTATTCAGTGTCGTAACTTCAAATGGTCACTCAATGAACTGCTCTAAGTTGAGAACTAGTCGTATACAATATCTTAAGCTACAATACCTGGCACAGTTACTAGTGCATTCTGCTGGGCTTCATGGACTGGCTTTTAGCCATGTACAGAATTTCACTGTGTGGATGTTCTTCCTTTGGAAGATGTGCTAATCCGTGCATTTGACTTGGATGCCATTGGTGTCAGATAATTCATCGCTTAAATTGCATATTTATTACCGTAATTAGTTATTAAAGTAACTAATAAAATAGCAACGCTAATATTTTAAAGCAGTGTCTTGAACTGCTGCAATGTGAGTAAAAACATGTCATATAGTGACAGCAAGCAGCGAATAAGGAGTGTTTTTAATATTCCTCGTTGGGTTCTACCAATGACCTTTCGTCAAAGAAGCTTGGATATTCCTCTGCCCTGCTCACATCAAAGCAAGTGCATCTATTTTGTGAAATGCTAGAGGTCGTGGATATTTGTTTATTTTTAAGCAGACTTAGAGGCACCCAGACGCTGTCAGGGGTTTCTGTATAAACTTGCAGCCTCTTCTTCTGTCTTGTAAAGTCTATGATTCTGTCCTGAATTACTTCATGAAACCAAAGCTAATATTGTGAAAAGCAAGAACAGTAAAATCAGTAAATAATTATACACCCAAACTGGCCAATTAAAAAAAAAAAGCAACAAATATAATGACAGTTTGATATATAAACAGTTCAAGTTGAGCAGTTTGAGTTTGGTGCCTAGTAAAAGCCTTCCTTTTTATATACAGATGATGAAATCAGGCTAAGATAGGAACTTAATATACTATTATGCCCTTCATGAAATATATAAAATTATTTTTGGATTGTCTAGTCTGGTGCCACTTAGCAATTAATTTAAGCTTAGCTGAGCAGGGCAGCTTCCTATACATAGAATGGCAGTATAAACATTACAGTTAAAATTAAATATGAATCTGCATTGCTTAACATAGCTACATCTGGCGAGGCAGGATTAATACTTCTCGCATTTTATTATGAGTCGGTAGAATATGTATTGATACAAACAGGAAACATTTAACCATGCATTTTATAACAATGACAATTGGTAGGACATAGGGGGTTAACATAAAAAAAAAAGGCAGGCTGTTGTCACAAAGAAGAGGGGTCATAACCTATTCTCCAGAGCAAATGAGGACAGGATAAGAAGTAACAGATGGAAAGTTATTAAGGAGAGATCCAACCTAGAAAGAAGGAGAAATTTTCTGATGGTGAAAACAATTAACCAATGGAATGGCTTGCCTTCAGAAGCTGTGGGTGCTCCATCATTGGAGAATTTTAAGAAGATATTGGACAGCCATTTGTCTGAAATAATACAGGGTCTCCTGCTTGAGTGGAGGATTGGACTAGAAGACCTCCAAGATCCCTTCCATCTCTGTTATTCTGTATTCTGTAAATAAACATCTAGAATGTCAAGCCCAGCATAAGAATGATGTAGAACAATCCAGCCAAAGTTCAGCTCTTTTTTGCTTACAGCCAATAGACAGAATCTTGTCAGACTAAACCTTTAACCTTCACTCCAACAGATGTACCCTGGGAGATTCTAGGGAGTGATTACCCTAACTCCCTTCCTCTGTGTCTGGGCTGTGCTGTTTCTTGTCTTACGCCCACTAGGAAGGTGCTCCCTCCTTCCTGGAAAGCTGCTGCTTCACTGTAGTCCATCATATCACCGTTGGTAGACAGGATCCTCACACAACATAGGAACATACAGTAACATATACTTGAAGTTTAAAAATCATTCTATTTTCAGTTAGCAAAGACAGAGCCCAATTCTTAGTGTACATGCCTCCAAGTACATCTGGGTCTACAAAAACCAAAAAGGCTGCGGCCATCTAGATCTCAAGGGCACACTGTTCCATAGTGCAAGTCCTGCAACAGAGAAAGTATGACTCCTAGTTTCCACTAGAGGACATTTCCTAATAAAAGAGACTTGGACATGTCAACCCTGCCAATTCTGATAGAGCAAGCAGAAAGTATAGACACAGGCAGGCACACAAATATTGTGGCCTTGTGCCATGTAGGGCATTATAGGTGCCAAGCAACAGTTTGGAAGTCCATTGGGAGAGTCTGCAGTTTGTAAAGTAGAGGTGCATTGCAGAGTATTCAATATTGCCAGAGGTGCAGTGGTGGGATATGACTGGTACACCCCAGTACGGGCATACCGCTGCCTGCTGGGAGCACCAGGTACCATTCTGGTATGGTGCTCCGGAGGGCCCAACTGCCCACCTGCCCTCCTTACCGCTATTTGAGCTGATTAGTGCTTCTGCGCATGCGCAGAGACCATACAGCACCTGTACAACGCTCCACTGAGCAGCTGGAGTGTTGTGGAGCTGTCGCGGAGCATCATGGGTGGAAAGTAAGCATGCATGCGCTGCACACGTGCATGTGGTGGACACCCGGCCACATTGTACCATACTGGTTGCACCAGGATCCAGAACCTACCACTGCAGAGGTGGGTTCCTACCGGTTCGACCAAGTAGGTAGTAACTCGGCCTGCCATGTCCCCGAACCGATGGCAGCCACTGGTGCCACCATATTGATTTTAGATTTTGCACATATGCAGAACAATCTCCATACGTAGAAATGTATTTTGTTTCCTTATCTAACGTTGTGCACATGTGCAGACCTTTGTAGGTGCAAAAGTGCCCATGCACGGAGCTTTTTTTGCACGCCGAACCGACAGTAATGCCGGCAGCAACCCAATCCTGAATATTGGCCATCCTATTGCATTCGGGATGAACTGCAGCTTCCAAAGGCTCTTCGAGAACTGCCATAGGTATAACCCATTACAATGTTCCAACTGGATGGTGGCATGAGTTATTGTGCTTAAGGTAGTTACAAATTTAGGTGTAGTCAAAGAAGACTTATAACCTTCTTTGAATATTAA
Organism: Rhabdophis nuchalis; assembly: GCA_039707465.1. Classification (NCBI taxonomy): domain Eukaryota; kingdom Metazoa; phylum Chordata; class Lepidosauria; order Squamata; family Natricidae; genus Rhabdophis; species Rhabdophis nuchalis. Next base: position 56,531,524 of record CM077643.1, on the reverse strand, counting down.
CTCTGCCTTTGCATAGCATATGAGGGGCCATAATTTAAAAAGAAGTGGATGCAGCTAGACAAATTTCAATTTTTGTTCTACTGACATTTAAATTTAACTAAGGTTGTACAGAGATGTAGATGGATATAGATACATATTCAATCAGGCATTTAATAATTTTCTCAGTCTGTCACATTAAAAATGTTAGCTTGGCAACAATTTTTGGAATTGTTCAAGAGCTTTTTTTGTTCAGCTGTGCTGCTTTTAAATGATTCAGCAGTCTGAAATTGTAAATTTTACACATTATATAATGTGATGGTTTAATGGATGCTTACTATAAGCTTCTTTGAATAAAAGAAATAGCAAGGAACAAAAGGGAATAATTCAGAGGTGCACAAATTGAGGCCACATCTGGCTCCTGAAATGTTTTGGTGTTGCTAAGTATAAGGAAAGTATTAGAGTAGAAAGTATTCATTACAATCCTGGTGTTGGAGAAGACTCCTTGGCCAGGCAAGAAAACAAACAATTCAACCCAGAGCTCTGATTCAAGGCACAAATGCCCAGACTCAAATTATTCTACTTCAGACACATCAGGCGAATATGCAGCTCTCTGGAGAAAGATCGGATGCTAGGAAAAGTGGAAGGAAAGAGAAGAAAGGAATGACTAGCAGCAAGGTGGATGGATTCAAGTCAGGCCTTCATCATTGGAAGACCTGAATGACCAGCTTAGAAATAGATCATCATGGGGAAAATATTTCTAGGTGTTCATTAGAAATCATTTGATAGCTCATTCAAGGGACCCGGTGGCTCAGTGACTAAGACGCTGAGCTTGTCAATTAGAAAGGTTGACAGTTCGGAAGTTTGAATTCCTAGTGCCACCTAACGGAGTGAGCTCCTGTCACTTGTCCCAGATCCCAAATCAGTGTTTTCCACATATTGATGGCTGGATGTTTCAAATGAAGAGTTAGATACAATACAATACAATACAATAGCAGAGTTGGAAGGGACCTTGTAGGTCTTCTAGTCCAACCCCCTGCGTGGGCAGGAACCTTATACCATTTCAGACAAATGGCTATCTAACATCTTCTTAAAGACTTCCAGGGTTGGGGCATTCACAACTTCTGGAGGCAAGCTGTTCCAGAGGTTAATTGTTCTAACTGTCAGGAAATTTCTCCTTAGTTCTAAGTTGCTTCTCTCCTTGATTAGTTTCCACCCATTGCTTCTTGTCCTGCCCCCAGGTGCCTTGGAGAATAGTTTGACTCCCTCTTCTTTGTGGCATCCTCTGAGATATCGGAACACTGCTATCATGTCTCCCCTGGTCCTTCTCTTCATCAAACTAGACATACCCAGCTCCTGCAACCGTTCTTCATATGTTTTAGTCTCCAGTTCCCTAATCATCTTGGTTGCTCTTCTCTGCACTCTTTCCAGAGTCTCCACGTCTTTTCTACATCGTGGTGACCAAAACTGTATGCAGTATTCCAAGTGTGGCCTTACCAAGGCACTATACAATGGCATTAACACTTCACGTGATCTAGATTCTATCCCTCTGTTTATGCAGCCTAGAACTGTGTTGGCTTTTTTGGCAGCTGCTGCACACTGCTGGCTCATATTTAAATGGTTGTCCACTAGGATTCCTAGATCCCTCTCACAGTTGCTATTATTGAGCAAGGTACCACCTATACTGTACTTGTGCATTTGGTTTTTCTTGCCTATATGTAGGACCTTACTTTTTTCACAATTGAATTTCATTTTATTAGATAGTGCCCAATGTTCAAGTTTGTCTAGATCCTTCTGTATCTTAAGCCTATCTTCTGGAGTGCATTCAATTATTTATTTGATATATAGCCTCTCATTTCCCCCAGATGAATAAACTCATGCTAGAGGTTTGGTATGCAGTGGCTCAGTGGCTAAGATGCTGTGGTTGTGGATCAGAAAGGTTGGCAGTTCAGCGGTTCGAATCCCTAGCGCTACCTAATGGAGTGAGCTCCTGTCACTTGTCCCAGCTTCTGCCAACCTAGCAGTTCGAAAGCATGTAAAAATGCAAGTAGAAAAATAGGAACCACCTTTGGTGGGAAGGTAACAGCGTTACGTGTGCCTTCAGCATTTAGTCATGATGGCCACATGACCACAGAGGTGTCTTCAGACAGCGCTGGCTCTTCGGCTTTGAAACGGAGATGAGCACCACCCCCTAGAATCGGGAACGACTAGCACGCATGTGCAAGGGGAACCTTTACCTTTAATCAATCATTCAATCATTACAAGCCCTAATTCAATTCTGCCCAGTTTCTGCTTCAATCTATGTATTTAAAAGCAAATACTATGCTCCCATTTATTACTGAATGTACAATATTTCATAATTTGTCATATTTGCGTGCCATTTTAATCAAGAACTATCATGAAGTTGAATAAGAAGACAAAGGATAACTTTGATTTGTTCTGCTTGATTTCAATGTATGCATGTTTGTGTACATGTGTTTTTATATATAGATAGTACAAATAAAAAAGAAAAGCAAAAAATAATTAAAGAAGCAACTTCCAGTCTCCTTTAACCCAGCTACAGACCAAGTTATTATTCCTCCCCCCCCTTTAAGATTACATCACACAGCTCCTCTGTATCCTGTTTTCAACCTTTTAAATCAGCAAATCCAAAAACTATCATTTCATTTCCCCCCATTTTTAATAAAAAGTCCATAAAAGTTTTCTAGTCTTTGAGATAAATATTTGTGGTTCTGATATAATAAAGTTAAATTACTTGGCCTAAAGTGTGTGAATTCTGCTCCATTTGTGTTATGGGAGATCACATTATATTTTATGTGCTGTAGATGAATATCAACATCTCTTTGGTATGAGAACAGCAGCACTGTGGCAATTTAACCTTTTTATTAGTTGAAGTAGCATTTTTATTTTAAACAGTACTAGAGTGGGAGCACAGGTGAAAACTATATGAAAAGTATGGTGGTGAAATGGCATCTATGATAAAGAGGAAACACAATGTCTAATGTAAAAAGAAAATGTGTCACCCCAAAAAGAAGTGAAAGGAAGATATCTATCTATCTATCTATCTATCTATCTATCTATCTATCTATCTATCTATCTATCTATCTATCTATCTATCTATCTATCTATCTATCTCTATCTCTATCTCTATCTCTATCTCTATCTCTATCTCTATCTCTATCTCTATCTCTATCTATCTATCTATCTATCTATCTATCTATCTATCTATATATATATATATATATATATATATATATATATATATATGAATAAAATATTCAATTCAATTCAATTCAATTTCAATTTATTAAATTTATAAACCGCCCCACTCTCCCCAAAGGGACTTGGGGCGGTGCACAGGAAGTTAAAATAGAATAAAAAGACACACATGACAATAAATAGTACTAAAAATAAATTAAACCCCAATACCCTGTGCTAAAATCCTAAAACCATTTAAAATCCTAAAAACTTTACCCTTAAAAACCGAATTAACAGAATTTAAACTTCAGTCTGTAACTACTAAATGATGGCTATAGATATAAATAGGGAAATCATTTGTATATTTTAATCAGAAAACAATAAAGCAGAAGTTTCTGACCTGCTGACATATGTGCCCTAGGGTTCATTTTTTTCAGTCAATGTGTTAATTACTCCTGTGCAATTTTAAAGCGCCTGCTTTCCCTCCTAATGGTCTTTTTAAGCATTAAGTTTGATTCGGATTGGAACCCCTTCCAAATGAGAATATTTTAAACAGAGAACTGCCCTCTGCTAAGTACTGCATGTGACCAGCTTAGGGCAAACATGGTCTTTTCAAGTATTTTTGCATCACACTTGCAAGAGACATGTTCAGTCTCTGGATGGATATAAGGACATACAAGTGCACAGATTATTTCCCTTCCCCTATTGTGAATAAAGTAATAGGCATGGAGAAATAGGCACAGTGAGCCCAAGGCAAGGTAACTCTAAAATTGCTGCCCTGAGTTAGACTTGTTCTGATTCTAGATAGTTGGAATGGAGAGAGCATTTGGCAGAAGTACAACTTCCGAAGCTTATCCCCATAAGATTGAGCTGGTGAGTCTCACTCTTCCTATTGCATCCTAGTCTTCCATCCTTGTAGGCCTCTGCCCATTAGTGGGTCACTTCTGCATCGGGAGCTTTCTCTTCTAATATAGTCTTATGGCATGATTTTCTTTGGATCTTGGAGTCCAACAATACCCCTGAGGCTGAAAAGCTTGTCGTATTGGTGAAGAGAAATGTAGTTTCCAAGGCAACAACAGAACTATAGACCTCTAAGATGACTGAATTACAGTATTACCAGGCTTGTCATTACTGAGCCTGAATCCAAATGGAGACCAGTGTCTGCAGCTTCCAGGCCTGAGCTCAGTAACAACTACCAACGGCTACAGAGCTGGTACCCCAACATAGACAGCCTGCCCAGGATAAGCTCAAGAAGAAACAATCATTACTACATACAAAGCGCTTGATTAATTGACACATTTTATATGTTCTCCATGTTTCCATTAACAATTGTATGCCTGGCGGTTTTCATTTCTCAGGAAACGGGTGGAGGCTGGGAAGGATGGTCAGGCTCAAGGAGCATAGAAGAGCTCCATTCAAAAAGAGGCTGGGATTGAAATAAATTGCTGCTGTCCAGGGTCCTGAAAAATTCGCAAATGCCCACTTGTCTATTGTATCATCTTCATTTGTCCCTAGCCATATACTGGATCTGTACCTTTCTGCCATTTGGTTCTTCATTGCAGATTGGGAAATGATTGATTGAAGAGCTGAGTCTTGACTGGGCGAATTCAAATTCAAGTCAGCCTCTAAAAAGGAAAGCTCATTTGGTGATTTTGAGACAATCAGTATCTTTCAGCAAAACCTTTAAAGGTAAAGGTAAAGGTTCTCCTCACACATATGTGCTAGTTGTTCCCAAATCTAGGGGGTGGTGCTCATCTCCGTTTCAAAGCCGAAGAGCCAGCGCTGTCTGAAGATGTCTCCATGGTCATGTGGTTGACATGACTAAACACCGAAGGCGCACGTAACGCTGTTACCTTCCCACCAAAGTGGTCTCTATTTTTCTACTTGCATTTTTACATGCTTTTGAATTGCTTGGTTGGCAGAAGCTGGGAAAAGTAACGGGAGCTCACTCCGTTGTGTGGCGCTAGGGATTCGAACCGCTGAACTGTCAACCTTTCTGATCCTCAAGCACAGCATCTTAGCCACTGAGCCACCGCATACCAAACCTTTAGCATAAGTTTATTCATCTGGGGGAAATGAGAGGCTATATATCGAATAAATAATTGAATGCACAGTATCTAACTCTTCATTTGAAACATCCAGCCATCAATATGTGGAAAACACTGATTTGGGGTGATGAAGGGGCCAAAGAGTAAAAGGTTTCCATGGAGTACCTGTAAGCTCAACTATGCACACATATATCAATGTTCAGATTTGTGTGTACATGTGCGTGTGTGTGTAGGGATATATTATGCAGTATCAATGGATATGATTCTTGAGCTGAAAATTTTGCTCATCCTTGGACTAGATTTTAAAGAAAAGTCATGTCAGTATCAGCCTGTGGTGTGTAGATCCACTTCAAAAGAAGTGAGCCCAAATCATGTCTCCCTGTCTATACTGAACAACCAGAGAATTGCTAAATAGCTATGAAGACTCTGCAAAGGCCTATATCCATGAGGGTGACCCTATGGCACATGCGCCACAAGTGGCATGCATAGCCACATTTGCCGGCATGGCAACCCTCAGCAGCCCTCAGCTCTGGCGCACATACATGCAATGGCCAGCTAATTTTTGGCCTTCTGGAGGGCCAGGGGAGGCCATTTTCAGGCTCCCCAGGCATCAGGAAAGCCTTTGGAGGCTAGAGAGGGCGAAAAGCAGGGCCAACGGGCCAACCGGAAGTTCGTTTCCTAACTTCCGGTTGGGCCGTTGGGCCATTTTTCACCCTCCCCAGGCTCTGGAGACTTTCCTGGTGAGGGTGAAAAACAGCACAACAGGCAAAACGGAAGTTTGTTCCTGAACTTCTGGTTGGTCCATTTTTTGCCCTCTCCAGGCTTCAGGAAAGACTCTGGAGCCTGGGGAGGGCAAAAATATCTCCCTTACTTGCGCATGTGTGGGGAGGTTGCTCATGCCTTTGGAGGTCGGTGGGCATGTGTGCACGCGCAATAGAGCGGGCACACACAGTTTTGGCACACCTTTAGAAAAAGGTTAGCCATCACTGGCCTATATACTTACTTACATGCAATATTAGCTTCCTTCAACATGGCTTACTGCAATAGCATCACAATCTAGCCATAGTATAATACAGTTTTAGCATAATAATAAAGCATTAATTAAGTCCATGAATAGCCCAGTTAAATCATTTGCTTTATTCTTACAATTAGACCTATAATAATTTAAAAACTTAGAATGGAGTAATAAACCTATTGGGGAAAGTCAATACATTCCCAGTATCAACCAATTCGTACACCCAAGCCTGCCAGGAAGGCTGCTGAGATATAAAACCTATGTCCACAGGTTGATTGATTCATCAGATAAAACAGTAGCCATGAGTTAGACTTTCTTGGAAGAAGCAGCCGAACTATAGATCTCCCATTTAAGGGAAAAAGCTACATTTTCTTAGATAACATTTATGTTCATTCAGACATTTGTAGAAAAACATTTATTCCAAGATCAAACTATCTTTTAGATGATGGTGGTAGTGGTGGTAGTGGTGATGAAGATGACGATTCTTCTCTTTTCGCATTTATTTATTAATTTCGCTTCTTTATTTTATTTATTAAACAAATTTATTTTAATTAGATTATGCTGTTGTTTTATGAATTCATATGGACTTCACCAGAAGGTATAGGAATGGTGTAGAAAATAATTGAACAGACAGACAGATAAATGATAGAGATGACAGATGGACAGAAAGAAGAAATTTTAATAAAAACAGAGGGAATAAGCCATTATGGAATTAAGCATAACTTTTTTTTTTTTTTAGAAAATGAGACAAAGAAGGAAAATTTAAAAATGGTAGAAACGTGATGCACTTGTAAAATTGTAGTTATCTGAATCATGTGCAGAATTAATGTGCAGTGTAAATACCTAAAGCTGACAAGTTGCTGGCCTAAGAAGAAGCAGCTTTAACTAAAAGCAGGCTTTATTTTCTGTTGTGGCCCAGCCGGCTCCGGATGAGCTGCTGATGGACTCCTCTAGTGAGGAGTCCTATGAGTCTGCTCTGGAGGAGGAGGGCGACCTTGAGAGAACAGAGAGCCCGGCTAGTCATCAGGAGGCACCTGGGTCTTGGAGTAGTGGGGAGGATCAAGGCCAGTTTGTCTCTGATGCTAGGTTAAGACGGGCTGAAAAAAGAAAGCTTCAGTTGCAGCAGAGGCGAATTCGGAGGAGTTGAATTAGTCCCAGCTGCCTAATGACTGGCCCCTCCCAAGAGGGTTTAAAAGGAAGCCTCTGCTAAGGAAGTTTTGCAGAGAACAACATGTACTTTCTAGGTTCGAGTGTCTTGAGTTGAGTTCGTGTGAAGAAGCTTCGTCTCTGTCATTCAGGCAAGCAGCCAAGAGTCTTGTAATTAGTTGAAGAAAGGGGGGTCAGAACAATTTTCTATGCATTAAAGCAGGGGTGTCAAACTCAAGGCCTGTGGGCCGGATCCCGTGCTTAGATCTGGCTTGGGACACCTGGAAACACTGAAGTGCCTCTGCCAGCAAAAACAGCTCGCAAGTGTTGCACATGCCCCTCCCAAGCTCCGTTTTTGGTAGCAGAGGGTTGCAGGAAGCCATCACAGCTGAAAACGGAGCTCCGGAGGCCTGGCAGAGCACTTGGGCCACCGAAGGCACCCCTGACATGAATGGCGTTGCGCTGGCCATGCCCACTCCAGCCCCCGAGATCAAACGCAACTCTGATGTGGCGCTCAATGAAATCAAGTTTGACAAGTTTGACATATGAGGAACGGTTGCAGGAACTGGGCATGTCTAGTTTAATGAAAAGAAGGGCCAGGGGAGACATGATAGCAGTGCTCCAATATCTCAGGGGTTGCCACAAAGAAGAGGGAGTCAAACTATTCTCCAAGGCACCTGAGGGTAGGACAAGAAGCAATGGGTGGAAACTAATCAAGGAGAGAAGCAACTTAGAACTGAGGAGAAATTTCCTGACAGTCAGAACAATTAATCAGTGGAGCAGCTTGTCTCCAGAAATTGTGAATGTCCCAACACTGGAAGTCTTTAAGAAGATGTTGGATAGCCATTTGTCTCAAATGGTATAGGGTTTCCTGCCTAGGCAGGGGGTTGGACTAGAAGATCTCCAAGGTCCCTTCCAACTCTGCAATTGTATTGCATTGTATTATCCCTGCATTAAAGTGTTTTCTCTCCGTCAGTTACGTGCAGACATAACTATAGTCCAGTTGTCCAGTCCCACCTACTAAATACTCCAGGAAAAAAAAGAAGCGATGTAGATGGTACTATAGGAGGTTTAACATTCAGAAAACAGCACTGAGGTGAGATATGACTGAACTATTTATGGAGTCTACAAAAGAAGACCCTGACCTTTTCTCTATTACCCACAATGCAGGATTTGAAATAAGGGATTAAAATTACAGGAAGGGACATTGCCGTTGGTGATAGTAGGACACTGCTCACACCAAGGTCAAGATACAAGGAAAACCAAGCAACCTCCAGCTCTTTAAAGGGTTGAGTACAGGCCTTTAACTGAAAAAGAAAGCAGGCAAAACATTCATAGGGAAAGGCCTGAAGGCTTGAAATTTCAAAACCGTACTTCCTCCGTGTCTTGCAAGCTGCAGGAGGAAACTACCTGCCAATTGTTGGAAACAACTAAAGAGCTTCATAGGATGAAATGAGGGAGACACAGAACACGGTGACTCTGTGTCCATTACAAGAGACCTGTAACATCTGTTACACTTTGGGGGTGGGGAACGTACTTAAATGGATATGAAAATCAAAATAATTTAAATAAAGAAGGAACATTCTAACATTAAAAGAATGAAAAGGTGTTTTAAAAAATTTCAACAGTAAGAATAATACAAACATTGGGGGGGGAAATGCCTCAGAATTAATGCCTTTTTCTTACAGAACTGTCTGGGTTGTTGCATTTAGAATAGAAACTATACCAGTGATAAAGTCTGTGAGTGGCAAAATTGGAAAGACCACTAGAGGGCAGCACATTAGAGTTGCCTGAATTCCTGCAGTTATCTAAGGCAGCCGGTGTCTGGCAGCCCTACTGCATGGCCTGAACGTCCTTCCTAATTACATTGCTACTAATGCTAGATTTTATTACTAGAATCTAGGTTATTCGATAATCTTTCACATTTCTCTTTTGGGAGGGCTATCTATGATGCATCTGCTCAAAGTATTTCTGGTTTATTGTTTTTCTTGTTTGATATCTCTCCAGATATAGTCCCAGTTTAGGGGCTAAATCTTATTTTTTGTTACCTTGTTACATGGTGGTGTTCTAAGCTTGTTAAAATTCAACTGTTACATATCTTGTTGACATACATACTAAAAAGCAAATACCAAATTAGAGTGACTTATAATGCCTGCTGTGAATACCAGTCCAAATGCAAAACTTTATAACTCTCATGTTGTTGTTTTTTTACAAGTTGTTAAAGGTGGCTCAGTGCTGAGATGCTGAGCTTGTCGATCCGAAAGGTTGGCAGTTCAAATCCCTAGAACTGCCTAACAGAGTTAGCTCCCATTACTTGTCCCAGCTTCTGCAAACCTAGCAGTTTGAAAGCATGTAAAAATGCAAGTAGAAAAATAGGAACCACCTTTGGTGGGAAGGTAACAGCATTCCGTGTGTCTTCTGCATTTAGTCATGCTGGCCACATAACCATGGAGAACGTCTTCAGATAGCACTGGCTTTTCGGCTTTGAAATGAAGATGAGCATTGCCCCCTAGGGTCGGGAACGACTAGCACATATGTATGAGGGGAACCTTTACCTTTATCTTACAAGTTGTTATTTTAGGTAATAGGAAGCCAATGCCCTCAATGCCCTTCTCTGACAAAATGTACTACATCAACTACATACAGCAAAGCTGGAATTTAATAATGTTGTAACATTGGGAAGTGATAATTAGATGAAAGAGACTGAATTATTGAATTAATGGACATATGAAAAGGGGCTAGAAGCCATCCTTGCCTCACCCTACCCCCAGGGAAGCATCTGACTCTCAATGAAGAACAGAATAAACAGTCTGGATACGTACAAAGGAACAAATCTGTCCATTGAGGATTCCTGCAGTTTTTCCTATAGTTCTCTTTTGAAACCAGACCAAAAGATAATTTGAAATCCATAAATGTTGAAAAAAAGGTGCCTTTGGGCAGTAAGGTATATGTCAGGCCTGCAGCCAGGTGTATTTTTCAGCTAAAGGGTACAGGACTGGACAATGGTCTAGAGTTGAACTGCCCCCTCTAAATCCTGGTTGTTTTTAAACAAGACTATTTTCCTTTTTGACTCAATTCTATAGTTTTAAGTAACAATATTTTACATATAGCTTATTGTACTAAGCAAGCTAATGGGTCTGTAATTAGCAAGGTGAAGTCTATTTCTTGGATTCTAACAGAGAGGGCTAACTAAGGACTCCTTCCCTCAAATGGAAAGTATGTTGTGCTGTTAATATAGATAAAGGGAGCAGCCAGCACTGATGCCCACCCGTTTTATTTTTTTTAAAGATAAAATAAAATCATTTCCAGAAGCTCTCCCAGATTTCAGTTGTACAAAGAAATCTTAGCCTCAGCTATAGAAGCAAGAGGACATGTAGGAGCAGTCATTACTGAGTAGATGACCGCTTGATTATTTGATCATTCTGTGTTGAAAATATTTTGGAAGTAATTCTCCCAAATATCTGCAGGTATTTGGCAGACAGAACCCAAGCAACTACTCATAGGAAAGCAGATAAGTGGGAGCCAGAACCCAGCAGGGTCCTTAAAATTAGGCTGCTGCAAATAATTGACACTGACTTCAGTTAGAAAGTAATGCAGAGAAAAGCAGGGATAAGGTATAGGGAAATAATAACTGAGGTTTTTTTAGTAGTGAAAACTAGAGAGAAATAGAAATAGCACTTAGACTTATATACCTTGTCACAGTGCTTTACAGCCCTCTGTAAGCGGTTTACAGAGTCAGCATATTGCCTGCAACAATCTGGGTCCTCATCTGCGGGATCGCATTCTGCCTCATACATCCCTGCGGCCGATTCGCTCCCACAGAGAGGGACTTCTCCGGGTGCAGTCCACTAGGCTGTGCCAGCGGGCGACGCCCAGGGGAAGGGCCTTCTCTGTGGCGGGCCCGACCCTCTGGAACGACCTTCCCCCCAAAATCAGAACAACCACGGACCTTCGCTCCTTCCGACAGCTATTAAAAACTCATTTCTTCCGTTTGGCTGGCCTAGGGTAATTTAATTTAAATTTTAAATTATTAAGGTTTTTTTTAGGGATAGTTATATTTTTATAGAAGTTTTTAGCACAGGGTCAGTTTAATTTGATTTTAGCTTTGTATTTTGTCTGTTGTAATTTGTTTTTTAATTTCCCTGTGCCCCACCTCGAGTCCCTTCGGGGAGAGAGAGCGGGATATAAATAAAAATTTATTATTATTATTTAATATTATTTTACCGACCTCAGAAGGATGGAAGACCGAGTCAATCATGAGCTGAATCAAACTGCCAAATTGCTGGCAGCCGGCAGTCAGAAGAAGTAGTACTGTAGTACTGCATTCTAACCACTGCGCCACAATGGATCATGAAATAGGATTAAAACTCTGGCTTCTCACATTCATATTATTTGATATCATTTCTTAATGCCTGGTGATGTCACAGATTTGCTAATACCTCAAATATGGAGGAGCTGTGATGTTAGACATGCCGAGAGGGAAGATACCTGTGGGGCTTTACCCTGAGGAAACCTTTTGCGGACGCCCATTAATTCCAGCTATGAGTCCCCAGTAACATCTGGGGGGCAATACAAACTGCAAGCGGTGTGTTAAAACCGCCTGCGGAGCAGGCGGAGGGGGACTGCCGGTCGATGCATGGACCTCACTGGGGAGCGGCCGGACCTTCGTGGTTGTGCGGCTGCCGCTGCTGCAGCCACTGCCCACCCCCCGCAGCCCGTACCTTTTGTACCTTCGGATTTTCTCTGTTCTATTGTTCCATCGCTGTGGCCATGGTGGCCGTTTGTTATCGTCGCCCCGCCGGTCGTCTGCCTGTTCGTTCCTCTCATCGTCCCGCTGTCCAGTTCTTTTGTCGCTTCGCCTCACTGCCTCATGTTTCCACCTCTCTGCTGTCTCTTCACCCCTCCCCACTCCTCTGTGGTAGTCCATCATTCTTGCCGTTGCTGACTGTCTGCCTCTGCCGCCCGGTGTGTGCAATGCCCCGAGGGATGCTGGTTTGTTTCAGCATGGGTGTCGTTGTCCCTGCTACGGGCGGCCATCATCTTTGCCACCTGTGTGATCATCACTGCCCCAGGTGGCCAGTGGAGGCAATTGGTGCAACAGGCATGGTGGGGCAATTAAGAACACAGCAGGACACTGGAGGCACAGGCGAGCTACCCCCCAGGCCTCTTATGACCTTTATTATGGCCATCATTTTTTACCATCATGTACTTTTATTATTCCATGTGAAGAAAGGGGGACGTTATGGAACCATACCAAAGAAGACATTTATATCCTGGTTTTGTGATCTACCAGCTGAATTATCTCACAGGCTCAGTTTTGGAGCCAACATGGCATATAGGTATACCTCGACTTTGGGTTTTAATGACATCGCCGCTAAGGCAATATCCTTTTTCGGAACTCTGCAGCTGACCTCCTTGCCCTGCGAGATTCCCATCTCTTGCAGGCTTGGCCCTCAACACTAACGAGGGCCCACCTCGATGATGGAATTCTAAATCCTGAGAGGTGGCGAAAACGAAAATTTAGGAACTTTTGGGGGAATTTTTTAAAGTGTTTTTTAAGGGGCCCCAGGGAGGGGGGGTTAGGTGGGATTAAAATTGTGGGTGAGGGGATTGGCCCTCGGGAGGCCATCTCCAGGCCGCCAATGGTCCCAGCGGGGAGGATGTAGGATCCGATATGAGGGGAGGAACTAGGGTCAATTTGACCATCAGGACAGTGTATGAGAGAGGTAGGTATGGCGTGGGCCGGGGACCATATCATGTTACGGGAGGGCGCACCCGATGTTTATCTGTGGTCGCACGCTCCGGTCCCCATGGCCCTTCTCGCAACCCAGGTGGTATGGGATCACAGGGCCTGGGCCTTAGGCTGCTGCTGTGCAACGCCAGGTCCGTGGTCAACAAAGCCCCCCTCATTTATGATCTGGTGTTGGAAGGGGAGCCGGACCTGGCGGGTATTACAGAGACCTGGCTGGGCCACGAAGGGCGAGTGCCCCTTGTGGAAATGTGCCCACCAGGCTACCGAGCATTTCATCAGCCACGGAGCCAGGGTCGGGGTGGGGGAGTGGCGGTTATTATTAAGGAAGACCTTGATCCGAGGGAGACCGCTGTGCCGCAGATGGCTGGCTGTGAATCCCTGTGTGTGAAGTGGGGCCCTGGGAGGCAGATGGGCGTGCTGATCATGTACTTGGCTCTCCGCTACATATCAGCAGCCCTACCCAAGCTTCTTGATGTAATAACCAAGATGGCGGTTGTTACCCCCAGGCTGTTAGTCATGGGGGATTTCAACCTGCCGTCGGTAGGTGAAACATCAGAGGTAGCTCGGGAGTTCATGGCCTCCATGACGGCCATGGACCTGACCCAATTAATTCAGGACCCCACTCACACCGGGGGGGGGGGGCACACGCTAGACCTAGTTTTTGCCTCCGGCCAGTGGAGAAATGATCTGGGATTGAGGGGAATAGACATCACACCCCTGTCATGGACAGATCATTCACTCCTGCGGCTTGACTTCCAAACCGCCACACCCCACCGCCGGGAGGCGGAACCAGAAACACCAATATGGTTCTGCCCCATGCACCTGATGGACCCGGAGAGGTTCCAGAGGGAGCTTGGGCCAATACCTGCGGTCCTGTCCCACGACTCGACTGAGGACCTAGTGGCCGCTTGGAATAGTGTGGCCACGGGGGCCTTGGACCGGGTCGTGCCCTTGTGGCCTCTCTTTCGGCGTCGATCTATCCTGGGTCCCTGGTTTTTGGAGGAGCTGAGGGTGATGAAGCGCCGAAAGAGATGCCTAGAGAGCATTTGAAGGTCTACTCGTTCCGAATCTGACCGAACACAGGTAAGGTTGCATTTGCGGACCTACCTTGTGGCGATAAGAGCGGCGAAATGTAATTATCTCTACGCTCTTATCGCATCCGCAGATAACCGCCCTGCTGCCCTGTTTAGAGTAACCCCCTCCCTCCTTCAACAGAGGCTGTGGGAAGCTCTTTTGCAGGGCCGGGCAGAGGAATTTGGATGTTATCTGCAGGATAAAATCGCTCAGATCCGTGACGAGTTGACCTCCGATGAGATTGGTCCAGGCGGGCGGGTGGAGGCAGGTCTTGAGACTGTTTGCTGGGATGAGTTTGACCTTGTTTCTCCCGATGACATGGACAGGTTACTGGGGCGGCTGAATGCCACCACATGTTTATTGGACCCGTGTCCCTCCTGGCTTGTACTGGCATCCCAGGAGGTTACACGAGGCTGGTTCCTGGGAATAGTGAATGCTTCCTTTAGTGAGGGGTTCTTGCCAGCTGACTTGAAAGAGGCAGTGGTGAGACCCCTCCTCAAGAGGCCTTCCCTGGACCCAGCAGAGCTGGCTAATTATCGTCCAGTCTGTGAATGTGGTGGCACGACAGTTTCCCCAGCACCTGGAGGAAACTGTCTATCTAGACCCGCGCCAGTCCGGCTTCCGGCCTGGGCACAGCACGGAGACGGCATTGGTCGCATTGGTGGATGATCTCTGGAGGGCTCGGGATAGAGATCATGCCTCTATCCTGGTCCTATTAGATCTCTCAGCGGCTTTCGATACCATCGACCATGGTATCCTATTGCACCGGCTAGAGGGGCTGGGGGTGAGAGACACCATTCTACGGTGGTTCTCCTCCTTCCTCTTCGGCCCGTCGCAATTTGTATTGGCAGGAGGGCAGAGGTTGACGTTGAGGCCCCTCACGTGTGGGGTGCCTCAGGGGTCGGTCCTCTCGCCCCTCCTGTTCAACATCTACATGAAGCCACTGGGCAAGATCATCCATGGTTTTGGGGTAGAGTTCCATCAGTACGCTGATGATACTCAGCTGTACTTCTCTACCCCTAACCACCCCAACGATGCCATCGAAGTGGTGTCCCAGTGTCTGGAGGCCGTGCGAGTCTGGATGGGGAGGAACAAACTCCGACTCAACCCGTCCAAGACCGAGTGGCTGTGGTTTCCGGCGTCACAATATAGTCAGCTGGCTCCATCTCTGGCTATCGGGGGCGAGTCACTGGCCCCCGCAGATAGGGCTCACAATCTGGGCATCCTCTTGGATTCTCGGCTGTCATTGGATGACCATGTGACAGCCGTGACCAGGGGGGCCTTTTATCAGGTTCACCTGATCCGCCACTTGCGCCCCTATCTAGATTGTGACGCCTTACGCACAGTCATTCAAGCACTCATCACCTCCCGCCTGGACTACTGCAATGCTCTCTACATGGGGCTTCCCTTGAGGTGCACCCGGAGACTCCAGCTAGTCCAGAATGCGGCCACACAGGGGATTCTGGGAATTTCTCGTTACTCCCACGTAACACCTCTCCTGCGCGAGCTGCACTGGCTGCCGGTGGCCTTCTGGGTGCGCTTCAAGGTGCTAGTGACCATCTTTAAAGCGCTCCATGGCACGGGACCTGGCTACTTGCGGGACCGCCTCCTACTACATACCTCCCTTAGACATGTCCGCTCCCACAGAACAACCTACCCCCCTGATCTTCGTACCATCACGGACCTATGCCTCTTCCGTCGGGCATTAAAGACACATCTATTTCAAGAAGCCGGCCTGGCTTAATTTTAATGAGTAAAGTTTTAATTGATTTTAACCTTTTCTAATTCAAATTTTTAGCATAGACCCTGATTTAATTCCGTTTTAAACTGTTATATATTGTATTGTTTTGTGTATGTTTTTATATTTCTGTGCACCGCCCTGAGTCCCCTCGGGGAGATAGGGCGGTATACAAATTTGATTAAATAAATAAATAAATAAATAAATAAATAAATAAATAAATAAATAAATAAATAAGTGTTACAATAATTGCTTCAATCAGCTATTGAGTTGAGTTAAAATGGTATCTGTGCAGGTCAAGGAGAAAAATCTGAACAACGTTTATGACTGATGAATGTAACTTCGTGCTGATGTGAGATATATAACTGTTGTTAATAGTATATGTATATGTACATATACATATATAAATACGTGTGTTTTGGAGTGGGAATTGTGTTGTGGGTTTATGCTTACATTTTATCCTTTTATTTTGTTCTTAGGGATTATTCTAATGATAAGTTATTTGGAAATATATTAAAGTAAGCAATTAAATGGATATGCGTGCTTTCTGAATGGTCTATTCCAGACAAGACAATTTCTTATTTGTGTGTGTGTGTGTTTGCGTGCACACACACACGTTACGTATATCTGTCAGTCAGTGGTGGGTTCCGGATCCCGTTCCAACCAGTACAGTTGGAATGGACCTGGCATTATCCACATGGATGTGCACAGCACGTTCGTATGCATCGTACCATCCAGTGACACCTCTGCTAGCCTCCGCAATGCTCCTGCTGCTCAGCGGAGCATCGCACAGTCACTGTATGCACTGTACGTGGAAGTGCCAAAGACTTTAAAGATCGGTAAGGAGCATGGGCGGGCGGGTGGGCCCTCCGAAGCACGATACCGGAGAAGTACCCTGTGCTCCAGGCAGGCTCCGGTACGCCCGTACCTCAACATGCTGCCTGCAATCCACCACTGCTGTCAGTTAAACTAAACTATTTGTGATGACTGCCACGGAGGTTTCCCGAGATACCTCTTCAAATATCAGTTCAGAGGAGGGTGAGTCAGTCCCAGGCACTACAGGAGGGAAAATTGGTCAATAGCTCTGAGCAACTGCCTGAGAGGGATTTGGCTGAAGCACAGCTGCAGCAGGACAGTCCTGAGGCTTCAGGTGGTGAAAGCATGCACCTGCAACTGGTCTGTGATGATGATGGGCTGCACCAGAAGCTGCCTATTTGCAGATGGAGACGATGCTGGGAACAACACGTTCATTTCCTAGCTGTGTGTTTCCTGGTTGTTGTGATTCCTGCCTTGCTTTGGATTGTCACAGTGCCTTGACTTGGATCTTGCCTTGTGAATTCTGGACTTTTGCCTCATTAGCCCTCTTGTGTTTTGTAGATTTAATTTTGCCTGGTGGTTTATCTTATTTGGGAAACTTTCAAGTGCCTTGTGGACTCATTGGCCATCACTCTTTGGAGTAGCATCAGTCTGCTTTTCGCTGGTCTTAATTGGGACAGTTCTGAATTTTTGGTGAAGGGAATTGCTGGGGAATATTAATAAACTCACTAAACCACCACTATGTGTGTATGAATGGGATAGCACACTATTCTAAACAGTTGTCGCTTTTCATTTCTTCCCCTTCACTATTGTACGTCTTTAATTTCTACTACAACAACAAAGTTTTTCTTCTGGGATTAGTGCTATAGTGCAAGCAAACAGGAAGTCACATTTCACTGACTAATTAGTTTCAGGTGAAGCAAGAACAAGAGCCAATCTCTGGGTTAGTGAAAGTCATGTCCCCCCCTCCAATTTTACTTGTGGGATACTTTCTTTTTGGCCATAAATTAAGTGATCAGGCAGAATTTCTAAATATCCCAAGCTTGCTTATTTGGTAATCTTAAAAAAAAAATTAACCAGGCAAAATTTAGTGAAGGGAATGCCTCTTAACACAGAAAAGTAGAACTAATGAATCTTTTGTGTGTTGCATAATAAAATCCTGTAATTTTTAGATAAACTGTGCACTGGGCTCATTTAAACAGAAATTAACTTCCAAAAGACTTCCACTTTCTTCTCTTGGTCTATACCTTCACTTGTATTAAGGACATTGCCCAAGAGAGTTGCCCAATATTACTGTTAGATCCAGTGGTGAAATTCATTTTTTTTTTTTACTACCGGCTCTATGGGCATGGCCGGGGAAGGATACTGCAAAATCTCCATACCCAGCCCACTCTGGGATCAGCCAGAGGTTGTATTTGCCGGTATTCTGAACTACTCAAAATTTGCTCTACCAGTTCTCCAGAACCTGTAAGAACCTGCTGAATTTCACCCCTGGTCAGATCTCTTCTTTATTTTTGGATAGCCTGAGCTGCCCTGTCCACTCCTTCTTTCTGTCCTTTATTACAAGGGTTAAATTCTATTTGTTTATGCTTTTATTTGTCAAATGAATTTGGTCATCCATTTAACATGAAGTGACTCCGGGTGGTGTAAAATAAATCCAACAATTAAAGCATTCTCCAAAACCAATAAAAACAATAAACATGGATACAACAAGACCATGGGAGGGAAAGTATTATGTATAATGCAGCCAATGTGCAGGCTCTCTATTGAAAGGGGATCTCTAGGCTTGTTAAAAAAACAAACACCTCACTGTTTCTGGGCCTTCCAGAAAGTTAGAAGAATTGGGGCTAGCCCAGAGGTGGTATTTAGCAGGTTCAGACCAGTTCTGGAGAACCTGTTAGCAGAAATTTTGAGTAGTTTGCAGAACCGGCAAATACCACCTCTGACTGGTCCTGCGCTCATCTATTCTCTGCCTCCCGAGTCCCAGCTGATTGTGAGGAAATGGGGATTTTGCAGTAACTTCCCCTGGAGCGGGGAGGGAATGGAGATTTTACAGCATCCTTCCCATGGAGCGGGGAGGTAATGGAGATTTTGCAGCATCCTTCCCCTGGAGTGGGAAGGGAATGGAGATTTTACAGCATCCTTTCCCTGGAGCGGGGAGGGAATGGAGATTTTGCAGCATCCTTCCCCTGGAGTGGGGAGGGAATGGAGATTTTGCAGCATCCTTCCCCTGGAGTGGGGAGGGAATGGAGATTTTACAGCATCCTTTCCCTGGAGTGGGAAGGGAATGGAGATTTTGCAGCATCCTTCCCCTGGAGTGGGGAGGGAATGGAGATTTTGCAGCATCCTTCCCCTGGAGTGGGAAGGGAATGGAGATTTTACAGTATTCTTCAGGATTGTAATGCGTGTCCTTCTAGTGACCCACATTAAGTGACCAGAGTATGAATAACTAAGCAGAGTTTCACAATTCAGGAACAGGGGCAACTGGTGTACAACATGTTGTGTAAAGACCCCACAACTGCCACCTGCTTTTCAAACCAAAGTTGTGAGTCCAGAAGGACCCCCAGATTATGGATCGGGTCTATTTGGGACAGTTCCATCTCATCTAATACCAAATAATGTAAAACCCTAGATCTGGAAGACCCTAAAACTCAAAGCTGCTCAATCTTGCTAAGGTACAGTTGAAGCCTATTGTTTCCCATCAGGACCCCTACAGCTTCCAGGCATCATGACAGGACCGCCACAGCACCACTTAATTTGCCAGGGTCAAAGATTATATAATTGAGTATCATTACTATACTGGTAATACCTCACTCCATAGCAACAGATGATCTCCCTAAGCAGTTTCATGTAGAGGTTAAACAGGAGTGCGTAGAGCACTGAAGCATGCATTAGCCCTCACTAAAGCATCTGAGGGAGGATTCTCACTCCTGACCAACATTGACTAGTTTCAATCCCTTAGGAAGGAAGCATACTGTTATCCCCTCCAATTCCTGGAGTCATTCAGAAGAATGCCATGACGGATGGTTGTGAAAGTCACTGAGAGGTCAAGGAGAGCCAGGATTTACGTTACTGATTACATTGTGCATTGTAATTGTTGCTTTCTTTGTTCTTTGACTTTTCTCTGCTTCAGTTTGTGATTTGAGGCAAGTCTGCACTGAATAGTTCCTTGTTTTTCCTCTTAGCTACAAAAATGATTTAACCCAACACACTAATTTATTTATTTTATTTTATTAAATTTATACCCCGCCCTTCTCCTAAAAAAGGACCCCTGGGCATTATCTGAATTATTCTTCTTTCTTTTTTATTTAAAATCAGTTTAATAGCTGAGATCATCAATATAATATTTTATTATTCTGGGTAGCAGAATACCATGTAGGTTTGGGTGTGACTTTAGCTTTGAGTTCATTGTGCACCACCACCTGAAATTGAAGAGGGAGGAACCTTGATATAGACCAGTGGTGGTGAACATTTTAGACACTGAATGCCCAAACTATGCGTGTACATGCCCAAACCTGTGTAGATGTGCATGTGTGCATGCACGGATGTGCACGAATGTGAGCAAGCACAGACATGCGTGAACGTGTGCATGTGCGAAGATGCACCCGCATGCACAGGCATGCGCATGCACAGCAGAGACCAGAAGACCAGCTGGATGGCGGGAGGTGGGGCATCCCAACACCAGCAGCAATGCAAGAGGTAAGATCTTTTTCTTTCGTGAGCTTGTTTCGTTGTTTGCAGGGAAGCAGAAGCTCACGAAAGAAACGCCCCGGAGATCTGACCTGGGGTGACAGTGTGCATGCCAGCAGAGAGGGCTCTGCATGCCACCCATATCATGGATATAGACCATGCAACTTTAAGTCTGAAGGACTTCAGCTCCCAGACCCTGATATAGACTGTACATATAATTTTTGATATACAAGTTACTGAAATCAGATTGTCTCAGATGGAATGAAGCTTTCATTTAAATAATACCTTTGATTATTCTAATCTAAGACAGTTTAAAACAATTCATACATAGTGATATTTCAGAGCAGTCTTTAATACATCTGGGACCTAGAGTGGTGATTAAATTCCCAGAATAATTACAATGTTCAAAATTCTGAACTAGCCTCCAGGATCTGATGTCTTTCAAACATGCATATTTTCAGTTAAATGTCTGTGGAGATTCTCAGTCATCCAGGTCATAGTTGTCCCAAAGGTGCTTTTTCAAGAGGCAACTGGACTTTCTGGTTTTTCTCTGAAGAGGTTTCGCTTCTCACCCAAGAAGCTTCTTCAGCTCTGAAAGTCCAGTTACCTCTTGTAAAAGCAACTTTGAGATATGCAGACTTTTAGATTATGACAATTTGGTTGGGATTATGGCAGTGTTTTTTTTTTCTAATTAGTGGACTGTATTGTATGACATTGCACACACAAAATAATACAAAGAATAATTAAAATTGTTTACAATCCTGCAAGGTATTGCACATAAGACTTCAGGGTTCCCATCTTAAATTTAAATTATGAGAATTACAAGTTTGGAGATATTTTGTTTAATAACTGTTGTTTAATCCGAGATTTTAATTAACTTTATATGCAGCTAAATGTGCCACATTGCTCACTTCTTATATTTTTATATTGAAAAAGTTTTATTGGTTTTTACAATTTTCCAAAAGGGTAGGGTAAGGGATACAGAAACATTTTAAGAACTTTCGCGTCGGGATCATTGGCCCTTCCAGGGCTTCATAATAAAATATTGAAAAAACATTTTTCCAAAAATACTACAAGGTGAAAATAAGTACATGTTTCCGAAATTCTCAATTCTATGCTAGCAGTCATGTGCAAACATCCAGATATAAAGGTTATACAATATTAATAATAAAAAGAGAAAAAAGCAAAGTTATTTTTTCGATCTAAGTCTCTTGGCAATTGTATCTTCTTTTTCTCCTCCCTGGCCCCCAGCGGGCGGGGCCATGGCCCCCCCTGCCTCCCCTGAATCGTCCCCCAGGACAGAGGAATGTTTTTTAAGAAAGGCTTCCGCCTCAACAACTGTTTTAATCCTTATTCTTCCTTCATCCCAGAACACCAACATCCCTTCCGGCATCGCCCACTTAAACTAAATCCCGTGGTCAAACAATTTTTTGGATAAGAAGGAATACCTCCTTCTCATCTCTCTAATCTTTTTTGGGATCTGCTTCAAGATGGCGACTTCCTTTTGTTGGTAAATTAACGGGCCCCCTCTCTGCGCCTTCAAAATTCCCTCTCTGGTTGACCTTCTGACAAATTTAATATGTATCTCTCTGGGTACTTCATTTATCCTGGCATATGTCGAATTTATTCTGTAGACTAGGTCAATGTCCCCCCTGATCTCATCTTTAGGTTTATGTAAATAGTCTGCTAAAATTGTACTCATGAGTTCAGGAAGACATTCACCAGATTCTTCAGAAATATTCTGAAATCTTAAAAAATATGACATCCTTTCAAAATCCATCCTAGACATATGACCAGACAAATCTGCAATTTCAGTGTTGACATTTTTAAGTTCTCCCTTTGCCCCAACCAGCCCCCCTTCCAGCTCCTCAGTCTTCTGTGTGTTCTCCAGCACTTGCTTCCGTGTTTCCAGAAGATCCTTCTTGAAGCTACTATTATCTTCTCTCAAAGCTTTAATTTCCTGCACCAGAGCTTGTAACACTGATTCCATAGATGACATTCTTTGTTCCAATCCTGCCAATTCTGATTTTGATGCCATGGTAAGCTGTTAAAGTCAGTGCCACTAAGATGGCGTTTTTTGGGTGGGGCCGTTGAAGCAAGTCAGGAGAAAAACAGTTCAAATGAAAGTTGTAAAAAGTTCAAGACCCAGAAGAGAAACACTTTTCACAGTCAATAATTATAGCAGAGAAGGCACTCCAGGGAAGGAATCAATTAATCCAGAAATTTCTTCATTAGTAGAGAGAGAGAGTCCAAATCACAAAGAGATGTTGGTAATTTTCCAAAAATAAAAATAATCATTCAGGAACCAAGGGAGCCATCCTCCACCGCCCAGTCTGAGAGCCAGCAGGAGAAAGTAACAAAAGAAAAATTGTTTCAATCCAGCCGGACTTAGATACATTGTAAAGAAACAAGCCGCAAATCATTTTCACTTAGTTCAAAGCAGTCCGGATGCAAAATATCCGCTTCCTCGCAACGAGGAGCCATTTCTAAACGCCGCTTTAAATCCGAGGGGGGGGGGGGTTAACAAACAAACACCCCCCTCTACGTTCTTTCAGTCCAGGCTGCCAGCACAAATAATGTTAAAAATCACTCACTCTTCACCTCGCTGCCAAAGCCCCAGGGAGCCTTCTGACCCGAACACTCAGCTCTTTTCAAATTCGTCGTTTGTTGCCGTCCTCCATTGGCGAAGGGAAAACCCCCCGCAGCATGTCTCCTCTCGCCTAGGCCGAAGACAAGGGCCGTTTTCCCGCTGCCGCTGGGATAAACAAACCCAAGCAAGCCAGCCCTACGGAAGGCCCCCCCAAAAAGGGGGTGCCTCGCCCCCGTTGGGGGGCAGAAAAAAGAACAAAGCGGCGGACGAGCCCAGGACTCGTCTGTCGCCGCTGGAAGGCGGAACCGGAAGTCGCTCACTTGTTGATTATAGAAATCTTACATGTTAGGAACATGACATATTGTAGGAAAAAGTGATCTAACTATAACTCAACAGTCTCTTCTATTAGCTATTATTCATTTTACAAGCCTCCCTCCATTCAATTCATACCTCTTTCTTAACCTCATGAATTAGGAAGTCCCATCTTTATCATGTTGCAATTATCTTTTTCTTGCCTCAAGTTCTTGAATCATAGATTCCTAGTTGTAGGATCATATTTTTCCTAATTTCTAACTAGTATGATTACCAGTTCTTCACTCCCCACCCCCCCAATAAAAGCTAAACTGCAAAACGGTGACTAATCATTCCATTTTACAATACCAATTCAGTAAATCTCCATTGGAAGCCATGAGCACAACACTATCTGATTTTTCTCTTCCATAGATTATCAATTTAAAATAAGCAATTACAATTTACAATATCCATGGTTTACCTATCTAGAACTTGTTTATATTTGATGGCATTTACCATTGGGAAAATCAATTGATGTAGTAAACAAGGCTTGTAGTAACATTTTTACAATAAATATTAGCATAGCACAGTAATATTATACAATATTAATACAATTTAGTACTATAGTATTATTAGTATTAGCATTTCACTTGGCTAAAATAGGTTAGTATTGTATTTTCTAGCTTCTTGCTGACCTATTCTGCCCTTTAGCTGAGCCAAGTTTGGATTTATGCTCAGCTCTAAAATAATTTTAAAATAACCCAGCAGTCCATTTTTCCCTCTAGGAAATTATTTTGGCCCGATAAAATTTGTAATGTATCTTTGCCCTTCCCATCCCCACACCACTTCTTTCCTTCAATTTTCATTAAAGGGACGAGCTACTTCTATATTTTGTAATTTTGCCATAACTGTGTGTTTTATACCACTTAAAGAAATATGGTCTTCAGCATGATCCATATTGTATATTAAATGATAAGTTAATAATTTACAGAATCAAATTTATAATAATGTATAATTGCATGTTACTTACTATCCTTTTCCTGGTGAATTCTTTAGTCTTGGCTATATAAAGGTTCTAGGAACTTTTGTGAATTGTGAAATTTACAATGACAAAAGCAACTTTAGGCAAAATAGTTGTGGCTGGTTCTTTTGTAGTAATGAGAAGGACAATGGATAGATTCAGATTGTTTCTTGGCCATTAAATGCTACTGACAATAAGAGATAAGAAGCTGTAAATGGCACAAAGGTACGAAGCTTAATTTTCACTAATTGTAGGAAACAACTGGAAAGATGCAAGTGCTGGCTGAGTGGACTTCACATATCAGAAAAACAGCACCCGGTAGCATCACTTAAACCATATAAAAGCTGCTTCATACAGATAGCTTGTCATGCTAAGAAAAATGACAAGAAGCAGAATTTAGGCATTTAAAATAAAATATAGGCTTTGGCAGCTCTCCAAGGAATGGAAATTCGTAATCTGGAATCCTGACAACCAATTTGGTATAGTTGTTAAAGTTGCCAGACAAAAAAATGGGAGACTGTGAATTCTAGTACTGTCGTATACATGAAATCAGCAGGGTGAATTTGGGCCAGTCACTTCCTAAAATGTTGCCAGAAAACCCCTGGGAGTTGTACAGGCAGTGACTAGGATTTAAGATTGACCAGAAGGCACCATAAATAAATAACTATCACACACACCCCAAAGCAAACATCTGCACACTCACTCCACGTTTGAATCCTAAAGCATTTTCAAATAACTGTTTGCAATCATTTTGGGATTAGCTCCAAACCAGATTGATTTCATGCTATCATTTATTTTCAGATGCAAAATTATTCTGTTCTGAGTCTAATCCAAATTCTTTGGAATCATTACAAAACTAATATTTTACTTAGAATTGCTTAACATTGTAAATCTCCTAAGTGGTTAATTTTCTCATTTGTTGGAATCCTTACCTCACCCTTCTTCCTAGCACTTAAGTTAAACTGAGTTACCAAATGTTAAACTAGACCTCCAAGGTCCTGTCTAGTCCTATGATTCTATGATTCCCCCCTCCTCCCCATACACCAGGGGTGTCCAAACTTGGGAACTTTAAGACTTGTGGACTTCAACTCCCAGAATTCCCCAGCCAGCGATGCTGGCTAGGGAATTCTGGGAGTTGAAGTCCACAAGTCTTAAAGTTCTCAAGTTTGGACACCCCTGCCATACACACATAAACACTTTAAAACTTGGCATCCTGTTCTGAGCTTGATTTTTCCTGTATCGTTTAAAATTTCTGCTTTTCCCCAGTCCAGCAAAGGTAACCATGGTCACAGTTGTAAGGAAAAGAATCCACTTGAACAATTGCCAAGACAGTGAGGTTTTTCAGTGCTCTGAGGCTGGTAGAAGTAATAACATTTATTGGTTGGACTTGGAATCACACTGCTTTATGAGGGATTAAAGGGGTGGAAACACTGATGCTGTAGAAGTGGCTCTAATTCGCATGAGAGGTTCTTTCTTCCTAACAGGCTTTGCCATGGCTGCCAGTCTCTAACAACACATTCAATTGTATGATCAACATGGATTGTGTTGGATAAGAATCTCAATTGCACCAGATTATCCAGATGTGGCAAAGATCTGGTAAGAAGAGACAACCTCTCAAAGAGATAAACTAGGATCCAGTTATCTGCTTGCTTTTTCAGCTGGAGAAGGGGTTTGTCATAGCCTAAATATGAGCATTTCTTCAAAATGATTTAAGTTCCCCCCCTTTTTTATAGACATTTCAGAATAAAGAGCTACAACCATAAAGCAGCTTTAATGTGGGTCTAATAACTTTCAAATTTACCAGTTTAATGCTATTTCTCTAATCTCTAATATCCAAAACATGCAAATATGTACTACTAGAATAACCTTAAGATAAAAAGTTTTTCTATGAATTAGGTTATAATAGCAAATAGATAATATTTGCTAAGTGTGAAAATCAATACATGTAAGTTGCCTCTGTTGGCTGGGTTTTGATAGCTCCCATAAATCTTGGGTTTTCTTGCCATCTGAAGTTGTGTTTTACATGTTGTTTATTCTTATTCATCACATTGTTTTGACCCTTGACTTTGGAGTGAAATGAGCTTACTTTCTTGAATTGGTTATTTGGCCTTGTGATTTCCCTTCATTTTCACTTGTCATGTTGTTTCTTTTCCTTCTTCATTCTCTGCTTCTCTAGTGCTTTCACAGAAGGCTGACTGAAAACCTCTTTACATGAGTAGTGTGCTTTTTAGTAGCAGAGATAGTTGCTTGGCTGTGCCCAAAGTAGCCTTCCTTAATTTGATACCCTCGTCAGTGCCATCCCAACACATCTGGAGGGCACCATGTTAAGAAAAGATTTATAGGAAGCCAGGCTTTTTTTAAACCCGTTTCCATGTATTTCATTTTAGAAATACTGCACCTCATAATTACAAACACCAAATGGGGTGAGGTGACCCATCTTGTTTCATGCTTTTATTCCAACAGTGTATGTTTTTTTAAATATCGTGAACTGTTCTGTAGTAAAAAGATCTGAGTTGTGCAAGCCATGATGTTCCCAGTGACATGGGAACTGAAAGTTGGACTTTGAAGAAGCAGGATAGGAAGAGTATTGATGCTTTTGAAGTTTGGTGTTGGAGAGTGCCTTTATGACTTTTTTAAAAAAAAAACATTAAATATTTGAGGAAACTCTTAATTTGTAACTTGCATTAAAATGCTTTTAATGAATTATTCTGTTTTAAAACCGTGTCAGATACATTTCAGCACCAGTGAAATGGAGGGGGTTACTGATCTTCTCCATAAATGTTTTAAAACTCACTTTTACGAAATAATTATCAATGCTACCATGCCCTACTGTGAAAATCATAAAGGAAAAAAAAGGTGAAATAAAAACCCGATTTAAGCAAATACTCAGGGGTTGCTCTTTTCCCTCCACACCAACTGTGCAAAATCCAAGTTTTAATTCCCTATGTTTAAACTTTATGATGGAAGTCAGCGCTCGCCACAGATACCGGTCTTATAAGTGGAAGGCCAGGACAGCGCTCAGCCCATGCTCAGAGAGAGAGGGAGACTTCATTTAATCATTTCACCACACAAACAAGTGCTAGAATTCCAGCGGGACTCCCGATATAAGTGAAACCCCAATTACGCACGAATGAAACAGCGCCATCTCTGTCCCTTCTTCCTCGGAACTACGGCTAGGGGGGAGTCAGTCGTTCCTTTTTCCTCCTGAATGAAATGTGTGCGGAAATAGCGCCCCCGCCCCATGCCCCCCGCTTTTTTTTCTCTTTTCCGTCAGGCAGGAGAGCCAACCAGCCCACGGTTGGCGAATGAGCGGGGCGGGGACTGAGCTCCGCGGAGGCCCGTCCCTCGTTCAACCCGCCTCGCCAGTGCCGAGAAGCCAGTCTGGAGGCGCGCTTAATGGTGGCGGCGGCGGCGGTGTGCTGGTTGTAGAAAGAGCCCGGCAGCGCGCGAGAGGGAGAGCGAGCGAGCGGGCGGGCGAGCGCGAGCAAAGAAAGAACGCGGCGGGGATTTCCAGACTGGGCTCGAGGGCGGGAGAGGAAGTGCCGGGCGGGCGGGGAAAGAAAAAGGAAAAAAAAAAAAAAGAACCAGCCGGGGCAGCGCACCAGGGACTTTCCAGCCGGGGCAAGGCAAAGACTACGTTGTGGCTGAATTGCTGCAAAGAGAGCAGTGGTCGGTAGTGCTGGCGTCCGCGGTTCTTTTTGCCCCCCCCTCTCCCTTCTTTTCCTCAGGCGCAGAGTAAGTAGTAGGGGAAGAACCGGAGAAGGTTCGCCGGCCGTTTGCTCGCCTCCAGGCAGAGGCGGAATCCGGAGCTGGTGGGGAGGAGGAGGAGGGAGTCTTGCCAAAGCCGAGGCAGAGCGGGTCGGTCTCCCCCGTTCCCTGCTGCTTTGCTAAATCAGGGGCTGGCTGGAAGGGGAAGCCGTCGTGTGCAACGGCCGGAGGTCCCCCCTTTGGAAGAGCCCACGGGGCGTGGAGGGGGGGGGATCTGCTCGAACCGTGGACCTGCTGTGGGGAAGGGGCTGGCGCCGCGGCTAGTCTGGAGGGGTCCGCCGCTGCTCAGTTATAAGCGCGTGTCTGGAGTGGTGGGAGCTCGCCTAGAACTGGGTAGGGGGCTGCATCTTCCCGCTCCCCCGAGCTGTTGCTTCTCTCTCTCTCTCTCTCTCTCTCTCTCTCTCGCCTCTTTGTTTTTTTCCCAATTAAGGCAGCCGCCCGGAAAGAAGGCTGCTGCTTGGGGACTATGCGGGGAGTCTGTTGGTGCTGCTGCTGCTGCTACTGCCCGGAGGCATTCGCATTCAGCCTCCATGCGCCTCAAAACTGCCTCTCCGAGGTAGATTCGTTCTGCTGCTCTTGCTGCTGCTGCTGCTGCTGCCGCCGCCGCCAAGAATCACTACTGGCTGCTTTGCTCGCACATTCATCACCCTTCAAGCTGTTGCTGCTATTGTTGCTCCTCTCCCTCCTCCTCCTCCTCCTCCTCCTCTTCTTCCCTCCTGCTCCTACTATATTCGCTTTGGAAGAAGAGTGGGGTGGCGTGTCTGGCTGCTTTAAGAGACGCGGTGTGCCTTTTTTTTCTTTCTTCCTTTCTTGAAGCTTGTTGCGAGGCCGAAACCTCTAGTCACGTTTCAGGATCGGATCAGCAGGACGCGGGGTCTGATAGCTGCCGGCGGGGAAGAAAAGCATGCCGTTTTTTTTTCCTTCGGCCGCCGCTGCTGCTGCACTATAAAGGTGTCTGCCTACATGCATTTGATGTGTGTGAATGCAGAACGCTCTCTTAATTCCTGGCTCCCTCCATATGCATTCGATGTGGGCGGACCGAAGGGTTTTGCAAAGGGGAAAGCGTCTGCCTTGGTAAAAAACGGGGGTTGGGGGAATGCTGCTTTTGATTCACTTGTGGCAAACTCTCGTTGTACGTACCAACTTTGTATCTTTCCCCCGAACACTTGTTTTGCTTGATCACTTTGCAGTCCAGTCACTGAAGGATGCTCAGGCAGCTGCATTTTGAATTTGTATCAGTGGTAGTAGGCATGCAGGATTAAAGACTGTTGCAGGTGCAGCTGAAGAGGAGGGAGGACACTTGTAAAAGATGTGGGATGAATGAAATGCAATGGAGATTTCTTTATTCTGTGCCTTTTTTTGCTTTTGTTTTATAGGGATAGCTTTATAGCAAGTGCAGAAGAAGGAGCAGTTAAAGGATACAACATGAAGGTATTACCCGGGTTGGGTTACAAATTGTTTTACTGTTGTCACCACAGTAGTACTTTAAACGTGCCTCTATTTTAAGAAGTAGAAAAGCTTGAATTATACACGATTACGTCATTTTATAGTGCCGTGAAGAATTTGCTTAAAAGTTTATACTGAGTCATGCCTCTGCAGATAAATCTCACTGATTCTTAAAGCTGATTGTAATGCTTTTTTATTGGTTTGCCTGTTTTAAATGAGGAAGGGAAGTTGGCAACAGATCAGTTTGTAAAACATATATTAGAAAAAGATAGGATTTAATTTAAGAAAACCATAGTTGTATTTGTCAGTCTAGTCATGTCTACATAGTGTTTTACTAAGAGGTTGCTGAAATATTCAGATGTCATAGTCAATAGCATGGGTTTCTGTCCTTTCAGTCATCTAAATGTATTTTGGAAAGCTTTGTTTTTATATTATGTTGTGCTAGGAAATTAAACAGATATGGATTGTAGGACCTTGTCAGTTTATATGTGCTGACAATGGGAGGAGTAACCCTCAAGCTAGTAAGGATGAATGTTCAGCATTTTGATCAAAGATAAAAAGGGATGCATGTTACAGATTTTATGGGTATATCTAATATTTTTTAGAGCTCAGTTCTCCCAGTTACTGAACTCGATGACTAAACATGTCTCTGAGATCAGGACTGCACCAGTAGTACTGTATGCTTCAGGCATGTCTGTGGAGAGAAGCAGTCTGCTGTAGCCTATGCAATTGAATGCTATAATGTGAATGACTTTGACTTTTGATCTCTATATAGGCTATTTAGAAAAACAATTATTACAATTGTTATGGGCTGCATGTAGTAAATAAACATTCTGACATTTTTAGTCAATATACTATCTTTTTCTTTTTTAATCTTTCCATTCTAATTCGCTGAAGGCTAATGGTTGGTTTTGAAACTGCATGTATTTGGTTATCTAAATAATAGAAGATAGGTTTAGAAAACCATATTCGGGTTTAAAATATTTGGGAAGCAAAAGCTGGATTTCAGTGTTTGTAGCAAAGCTGTTCCATGTATGAAAGAATTGTTTTTAGTATATGGTAGTGAGATTGTAGGGTCATTTTGGGAAACTTGTTTTTTATTAGGGAGGAATGGAAAGAGTGTCAGGTTAAAAAAATGAAATAATATTTGCATGTGTCCTTAAAAGTAAGTTGTGTTGTTATATGTATTCCTTATGTGCAATTGCAAGGATCTAATCCCAAGTCAATGAAAGTGTTAAGAAAATTGAAAACCATGCTTTTTCTAGAATCTATAAGTAAGAAAGGAATATTTATGACAGTTTGTCACTTAGATTTAGAGGTGAAGAGCAGACAATTTTGACATTCTAAAAAAAAACATTAGACTAACTTATTGCATATGTACATTATTTTTGTCTGCAGTGGACATATGCAGCATACCATGAAGCTAAAATCAGGAATTATGACATTTCTCGAAATGTAAAGTATATACTTAAGAACATGACTGACCTGCTGGATCAGACCAAAGCCCTCCCTAATGTGGCATCCTGTTTCCTGTAGTAGCCAAGTAGCTGTCCCTGGGAAGCCTGCAAGCAGGATGTAAGAATCATAACCCGATATTGCTGCTCTCCAGCAACTGGTATTCAGGTTCATGCTGCTTTTCATATTAGAGATAATACGTAGTTATCACAATTGCTGCCCATTGATGCCTATGTTCTGCCTATGGTCATTAATAAGCAATAGCGTCAGTGAATTTCCAGTATTTCAAAAGGTTCAGAGAATGAGGTTTCCATTCTGATAAGGATTCTTAATTCTTGGATTCATGTCAGTTCTGCACTTATATCTCTGCTTTTAAATAACATTTACACAAGTATATTTCAAGATGGAAAGAAACTACATATAATTTGGAGATGATGAAGTGAAATAATTGAAGTATGTATGTGATACTGACTAGCATAATATGCTACATGGTTGCTTTTTTTTCTTCCTATTTTGTTCTGAACTTGGATTCCATCTATAAAATCAATGGAAGTCTACATAAGAAATAAACAGTTCATTTTATAACTCTCTTCTGAAACTTTTGATACAGTCTTTTCTTAAAATGACTCAGTGGGGATAGCCATCTAGTTCTCTCTTGACAAGTTTGCTCAGTTTTTCAGAAATTAAAAAAATTAGTTTATATTCTAAATATTCATTTCAAATGAATGGATCAGAAAGATACAAGTAGGCTAGAACAAGATGATGCTTGTCCTCCAGTGGCCATTGAGATCTGGGCAAACTGTTTGCATAACCGTGGATAAAGAGCAATGCATGCAGTTCTGTTTTGTGCAGTCATGAGGAATTTCATAAAATCACATTGTCACTATTTAGTCGACACAAAAATATGACTGACAACCCCCCCCCCCCCCCAACTTTAGTGTTACTTTTGTATGAAATAAATTTGGACAGCCCAAAACTTACAGCAGAACTTATTTTTGTAGTGGAGGAAGCTACATTTTTTGATGTTTGCATTTGCTACTAGCTTTCAATGGCATGGAATAATGTGTTTGTGTGTGTGCGTTCAGAAAGTATTCAGGCCCCTGTCACTTTTTGTTATGCTGCAGGCTGATTCTACAGTTGTTGATTTCCCCCCCTCATTAATCTACACTTGATACCCCATAACGACAAAGTGAAAAACAGACGTTTACAAAGATTACAAAGATAAATTTAAAAAGGAAAAAAAAACACCCTGAAATATCATATTAGCATAATAAGTATTCGGACCCTTTGCAACAACACTTGAAAGTTAGCTCAGATGTCTCCCATTTCTTTTGATTATTGCTGACATGTTTCTACACCTTGATTGGAGTCTACATTTGGTAAATTAAATTGAAGGGACATGATTTGGAAAGGCACATACCTCTATAGAAGGCCTCACACTTGATAATGCACACTGTAGCAGAGCAAAAGCCATGAGGTTGAAGGAACTGCCTGCAGAGCTCAGAGACAGAATTATTGCAAGGCACAGATCTGGGGAAGGCTACAATAAAATTTCTGTTGCACTGAAGTTTCCTCAGCACAGTGGCCTTCATAATTCTCAAATGGAAAAGTTTAGCATAACCAGGGCTCTTCCAAGAATTGGTCACCTGGTCAAACTGAACAATCGGGGGAGAAGGGCCTTAGTAAGAGAAGTTACCATGGTCACTCTGACTGAGTTCCACTCTGACTGTAGATTGAACAATTCCAGAAGGATAGTCATCCCAGCAGTTCTCCACCGATCTGGGCCTTATGGCAGAGTGACTGGATGGAAACCTCTTAGTGCAAAACACATAAAAGCCCACTTGGAATTTGTGAAAAAGCATCTGAAGAACTCAGACTGTGAGGAACAAGATTCTCTGGTCTGATGAAACCAAGATTGAACTGTTTATACTCTTCTGAACCTTGTGTCAGGAGGAAACCAGACACCACTGATCCCATGCCCAATATCATCCCAACAGTGAAGCATGGTGGTGGCAGTATACTATCGGGTTGTTTTTCAGCAGCAGGAACTGGGAATCTGGTCAGGGTTGAAGGAAAACTGAATAAAGTACAGGGATATCCTCTATGAAAACCTGTTCTACAGTGGCTAGGACCTCAGACTCCGTCGAAGGTTCACTTTCTAACATGACAACGATCCTAAGCCAAGACAACACAGGAGTGGCTTAGGGACAACTCTGTGAATGTCCTAGAGTGGCTCAGCCAGCCCTGTCTTGAATCCTATTGAACATCTGTGGAGGGATCTGAAAATAGCTGTCCACCAATGGTCTCCATCCAACCTGACTGAGCTTTGGAGGATTTGCAAGGAAGAATGGCCGAAAATCTGCCAGTCCAGTAGTAACCAAAAAGACTCAAGGCTGTAAATGCTGCCAAAGGTGCTTCAAAAAAGGTAGTGAATGAAGGTATGGATACTTATGCCTATTTGATACTTCAGTTTTTTCTTTTTAATAAATTTACAGATATTTTTAAACTTCTGTTTTTAGCTTGTTTTTGTCGGGTACTGAGTGTAAATTCATAAGGAGAAAAAAAAGAGTTTCAACAACTGTAGAATCAGGCTGCAGCATAGCAAAATTGACAAAAGTAAAGTTTTTTTCTGAACGACACACACGCATGCACACACTATCACTGAAGTTCCAGTTAGCACTTTTGAGTGAATTGGATGGATTTTAACATTTGAACCAAATTATCTGTGGCCCCAAAACTTTATTAAGATATAAAAAAGCAACTTTTAGAATAATTTGTGTAATAATTTAGTAAATATTTACTGAAGCAAAAAATAATCACACTAAATTTCCTTTCCCTCATCTTCCTAGCTGCCAAACCCAATCAAATAAAATGCTTCTTGGTACTTGAATGTTGTAGGGCAGGGGTGTCCAAACTTGGGAACTTTTAAGACTTGTGGACTTCAACTCCCAGAATTACCCAGCCAGCATAGCTGGCTGGGGAATTCTGGGAGTTGAAGTCCACAAGTCTTAAAGTTCCCAAGTTTGGACACCCCTCTTGTAGGGTCTTCAAAAGAGAAACATCCCATAATTCTAGACATTTCTGGACCTCTGTAATGTGTTCTCCGTGGGGTTGCCCTTGGAAGATATCCAGAAGTTTCAGTTGGTTCAGAATGCAGCAGCCTGAACAATTTTGTGCAAGCCTAGATTTGTGCGCCTCTTGTTGGAGCCTTTACTGGCTGCAGGTCTTGTTTCCGGGTACAATTCAAGGTGCATGACTGTCACCTTTAAAGCCCATGTGGCCTTCCTCTGTTTCATCCCTTTTGCCCAATGCAACGGGAAGTCAGGGTATGTTGTGGATGCATTAAGGAATGGACATCTGGTGAGACCACAAAAAAGGGTCTTCTCAGTGGTTGCCTCTTTGGAACATTTCCCTTGAAGTATGATTGGCCCCTACCGTGTTGCCTTTCCAAAAGGGCCTGACAACAGGATTTTCTCAGTGGGTCTGGGGACCACAAATGGAGATGGAGCCGATCAACTGTTGTTGCTGCTGTGGGGGAGGGGGGTGTTGTTGGATTTTTATATTGTGCATTTTTAATACAATTTGCCCAGAGTCATCTGTGTGTAAGTTGGATGGCTATAGAAATTTGCTAAATAAACAAACAAATAAATTGAAATGAAATGTAGTGTTGCTGGTGTAAATATCCTCCCCTGTAGCCTACAGGTGGAGATAGTAATCCAGAATTGGTATGAGCCAATAGTGAGTTCCGGATCCTGTTCCAACTGGTACGGTTGCAACTGGGCCCAGCGTTGCCATATGGATGCGCGCAGAGCATGTGCACATATGCGCAGCACGCACATGCATCTTACCCTCCAGCAATGCCTGCGCGACACCAGCTGCTCGGCGGAGTGTCATGCAGGCATTGTATGCAGCATGCGCATGCGCAGAAGTGCCAAAGAGTTTAAAGACAGGTAAGGAGCCTGGGTGAGTGGGCCCTCCGGAGCACCGTACTGGCACGGTACCTGGTACTCCGGGCAGGCACCGGTACGCCCGTACCAGAGCTTACCGCCTGCAACCCACCACTGGTATGAGCACGCAATATGAGGAATAGCAATGTTGCTAAATAGATTTTTTTTTTACAAAAGCTAAATATGTAGCAGATTTCATTGTAATTTTATTACAATGACAATAAAGATTATTATTATTAAAAAGCATATTCTCAGTCTAGGAACTGATTCAAAAACATACTAGCTCTTCCTCAATGTGAAGATGGAATCTGGATACAAGTGCACTGTAGAATCTGCTACTCAGATAATCTGATAGAAAAGATGTGCAATGGCAGCATGGAATACATAATAATCAGCCTGTTAAAGAGTTGCATAGACTTTAAGGTGAGCCATTCCTGCAACACAATGGGAAATGCATTTGGGTGCTTTCTGCATACCAATGGCTCTCTTTTATTTATATAAGCAATATTTATATATTCCTTCTAAGCAAATATATGCATATCTATAACTTTTCCAAAAGTATTTGTAAAACATTAAGCTTTGAATTGTTTCCTAAATCCATAAGCAATCAAACTGGATGGCTGTTTCTTATAAAGGGAAGAACCTCAGAACCACAACTGAAAAGGCTCTTCTTTTATTGATAATTTCCTCTGTTTATATTTCTGATTCATTCAGTGCCTTTTCATACATTTCAAACTGCAAAGGAAGGAAAAGGGGAAAATCTGCAGAATCCATGCTTTCAAAGGAATATCTTCCAAAGATGGCTATTGCTCTTCATAGATTATTGTTTAGAATTAATAGAAGCAAATTTGTTTTAGAAGTCGTAATTTAGGTAGTCCTTGACTTAAGACCGGTCACTTAGCAACCATTTGATGTTCACGAGGATCTACTTATGACCAGCTTTGAAATTGCAACAGTCAGTCACACACCTTATGTGTGACTATACTTGGGGCACTCGGTAACTGGTCCATGATTGTTGTGTCCTGCAATCATGTGATCATGTTTTAGGACAGTTTTGCCAAAAAATTGGCATTTACTTCTGAATTTTGGCAAAACTATACCCATAACCAACTATTGGTTTGCTTAATGAATGTGGCATTTGCTTAGTGACAGTGGTGATTCACTTAATGATTGCCACAATAAATAAAATCATAAATCAGGGAGATCATATGGCCAATCCATTTTATGAGTTACAACTGCGATGGGCAGGCTCCATTATGATTGGAACACAAGAACAATCTGTAAGTGCACTCAAGTAAATGGGAATTGCAACATAAATAGGCTATTATACAGCTTACATTTTTAATGTAAGAATTTTTAATGAGGTTACCAGATACAAAGATAAAAACCAATACAAAGTAAGAAAATACAAACAGTAAAAATGTGAAGGAAAAACAAACATTAGTAAAGAAAGGAGATATATAAAGAAATGGCTTCTTTTTCAAGAAAGTACAAACCACTTCAATAACGTACCACCTTTTCTGATAACCTCAAAATCATACCTATATTCCCATATCTCATCTCTTATCTATAAACAAAAATCTCACCATTCAGTCCCAATCAGCAAAAATCCATTAAGAATTACCAGAAACAACACACATTTTAACTTTAAATAAACAACTTTATATTCCTTCCCTTTGCTTTTAAGAATCTTTCAATTCCTTTAAATATTGTTCCAAAAGATTATTTCTTTTCATTTTCACCGTCACTTCTCAGAAACTCCGTCATAGGTTTAACATGTCTCTTTTGTAAATCTAAAATAAAGTTATCCAAGTCACTTTTCTGGTTTGTTATTTATACCTTCTGATGATCAAAACATCAACTGGTTTCATTTGTAAATTCGGTGTAACATCTTTTTCCATATCATTTTTTAAACTCATTTTTAAATCTACATGCAAAACATCCTCTTCTATCACCTCTTGAATCCATTTTTATGAGAGCATCAATCTTTAAAGTAATATCTGAGTTCATTGCTCCTAAATAACATTGGATTCTTTCAAAGTTAGAATACATTGATCCATTCTATACTAATGGGTCGCTTCTCTTTTAATTATAATCTTTCGGTTTCTCTAATGTCCAACTTTTAACGTCCTTTCTTATCCTTTTTTTTTAATGAACAGCATTTTCCATGGGAGAATACTTACATTAACTTCAAAATGTTAATACTTCATAAGGAAAGCAAGGAAACCCCGTGTCCTTTTGAAAGTGCTAAATCATGGCTTGGGTAAAGATGGCAGTTTCTCCAGAGCTTTAAAATGAGCCAATGACCATTGTTTTACTATCTTCTAGATCAGATTCATAAAGTAGAGAAGTCAATTAAATTAAAAAAAGGAAAGCGCGTCAGTATTGGACAAAATCCCTACTGCCCTCCATGAAAGCTGCAACCCCCACTAGTGGGTGGTAGGGACCAGGTTGACTACCACTATTTTAAATAGAGCAATTGTGGGAAATTCCAGATTCTCCTCTTGAGCAGAGAAATTCTGAGGAATCAGTCTATTTGTCAGCTCCTTATTCCATCAGTCACTGGCTTGCTCTCAGTGTAACTTGCTGGGAAATTGATTTAAAATTGAGATTCAGGTGGCAACTAGGAGAAAATTCCAAGCATGGAGTTCCAGTGTTATTTTTGGAGGTGTGCCTTTGATCAGTGTTGACTCCTGGCAACTGGACTAGTCCCTGAACTTTTTTGGCAAAGTTTCACAATTAATCTTGTAATTTGTCATTGTCTTCTTCCAAGCCCTGAGGGAAAATGATTGGTTTAAGGTCACCCATGGTTAAAGGTGCCAGCTGTCTTTGTACCTATGACAGGCCTAAGACCTATGATCGCCCAGTTTTAACTATACCAAACTGTCTCTCAGTAAGTTAGTGATTTAGTACTATCTACTTGTAGAATTCAGACAAGCAGGAATAATACACTGTTTTGAATTGCCAAGGACTTTCACTAATTTATATTTTCAATTTTTGTATTGCTCTTTCTCCTAAAATTCAGGATCTCATTTTACTTTTGCAAACATGTTACATATATGAGTAGGCTTTCAATTTGTTTCCAACTTAAAGCTCAGTTCATTGTACCATGCTAGTTTGTGCACTTTTTCCTTCTCCCTCCTAATATACATAATTAATCACCATTAACTATAAGCTTTAATTACATATTAAACTTTGGTTGGTGTCACTAAAGTTGCTAGACTAAAATGTGATTGGCTAATTTGTGACTAATTTTGCAATTTCAAGCAGTTGAGCTAATAAACCATGGTTCAATTAACTGTGATTGTAGTATACAAACACAAGTTTGTCAGCCAAGGTGGAAGAGCAGGCAGTTCTTGGACATGGCAGTCTTCAGTGACCTCTGTCATGTAAGCTGCATAGATGTACCACCTGTCTCACTTGCATTAGAATTTGTTAGTAAAAAAATAATCAAATTTGAAATTGAAATTTGAACGAAATCTGTCAATAAATATGGATCTTCCAGAATTTATTTATTTATTTATATGATTTATACAATTTATATGGCTGTCATCACTTGTTACTCTGGGCAGCAAACAAATTCAAACAAACAAACAAACAAAAAGAACAATGCAAATAATTCAAAAGAAATGTCAACCACAAACAATATATTGTATAACATGACAGACATTAAAAAACAATCCATTTTACAATCAATAAACGCCCCCACAGCCATAAACAAATCAACCAGCAAAACTCACTTAACATTGACCCAAATGCCTAAGGGAGCATGGCTTTGTTTGAAGCAATTCTTCCGTATTAATACATTAAATATTTTAAGTTCCAAATTATGCTAATTATGAAAGCTGAAAAAGTATTTTTCTCACACGCCTCTTGCACAGGAGTTGCTGTGCCATCTTACCTGAAAGAAATCTTTCCTACAAGATGTTCATACAGAAATATTAATTATAAGTAAATTATTATGATAATTTAAACCAGGGGTAGTCAACTTTTTCATACATACCGCCCACTTTTGTATCTCTGTTAGTAGTAAAATTTTCTAACCACCCACCGGTTTCACAGTATTGGTGATTTTATGAAAACCTAATGAAAATGTTTTGAAATAATGCTATGATTTTTTTTAAAAAAGTCAATTACATTAAAAAAAAGGAAAGTGCTTCAGTAGACAAAACCCCTACCGCCCACCATGAAAGCTGGAACGCCCACTAGTGGGCGGTAGGGACCAGGTTGACTACCACTGATTTAAACTGACAACATCAACAACATTTAAATCATCTGGTTAATATAAATCTTTTAAGTCTGCCATTGAGGCTGGGCCTCTTCACTCTAGAATGATGGCGCCTGAGAGGTGACCTGATTGAAGTCTATAAAATCATGCACGGTGTGGACAAAGTAGAAAAGGAAAAACTGTTTTCCCTATCGCACAACACTAAAACTAGGGGGCACTCCATGAAACTTTTGATAACTAGACCTCAAACAAATAAGTGGAAGTACTTTTTCACCCAGAGGGTCACTGCTCTATGGAACTCCCTGCCAGAAGAAGTGGTGACAGCTGTCAGCCTCGACACCTTTAAGAAAGGATTAGACGAGTTCATGGAGAACAAGGGTATCCATGGCTATTATGATGGATGCTTAAGGACACCCTCCGGGTTGGAGAGATAGGCAGGATATTTCTCAATGCCATTTGCAGGGAATCATAAGCAGGTGAAGACATCTGCTTGGGAATACCCTGAAGCAAATGGTGAGCCACTGTGTGAGACAGAATGCTGGACTGGATGGGCTGTGGCCTGTTCCAGCAAGGCTATTCTTATGTTCTTATGATGACCTGCAAATGAAAAGAGTAAGTAATTCTGAAAAGAGTAAGCAATTAAAAGCTGAATTTGTCCTATTGTCATGTGACCAGCACAGGATGCATTTGTCTGGTTCCTAAGTACAGTGCTTGGCCATGAACATAATGTCCTTGGGTTGAAGCAAGTGAATTGGCTCCTGGATCTGCAGTAGCTCCTGGATCTGCAGTAGCACGAGATCAGGCAGATTGCTTTTCGTTACAGTTCTGCAAAATTTCTAGGATTGTTAAAAGAATTTTTGTTGATATAAATTGTGGATCATCATTCCCCAATCATTGAGAATGGTCTTGTTCATAATATCTGCCCTTTGAAACTCTTCTCACTTGATAAGCAAAGGGCAACTATTAACTACATTTACATTTAACTACAAATGTTCTAATTTGTCATTGTGACTGGTGGAGCTGGATTTTTAAAAACTTTCTCTCATTCATTTTTTAATGTATATCTTATATGGAGTGTTTTAACTTAAATGTTTTATTATTGTTCTTTAAAGTAATTGTAAATAACTTGGAAATGCAGTATAAGTGGCAATATATAAATGGTTTTAATGAATTTCTATCATGTTAATCTTGCAATATGGCAATTTGATTGGATACTCTTATTTGAACTATCCATTAAGTCTTGCTTTCAAAAATGCAAATATATTGTAACATCTCCAAGGTCAATTGCATCTTGTTACTTGTTGAAATTATATTGATTAATTCTTCTACCATGATTTCTGTAAGTAAAATATTTTTCTTGCAGATATAAACCACATCAAATTAGTGATGTTCAAGACATGTTGAATATGAGCAATCTGATGTTGCCTTTCTTGTAACTTACTGGACCAATTTATTAACATCTATCCATTGATTTTTTTAATGCATTTTATTAAACTTTTACAAAACACATACAAACTAACATGGACCAATAAAGAACAGAATCAGTAGAGAAAGAAAGAACAAAAGCAAAAGTACAGGAAGAAAA
Source organism: Rhabdophis nuchalis (assembly GCA_039707465.1). Classification (NCBI taxonomy): domain Eukaryota; kingdom Metazoa; phylum Chordata; class Lepidosauria; order Squamata; family Natricidae; genus Rhabdophis; species Rhabdophis nuchalis. Next base: position 56,490,740 of record CM077643.1, on the reverse strand, counting down.
TCAAAGAAAAATTTGGATGAAGAAGCTTCTGATTTCATTTACAGCAAATACAAATGATATTACAGAATTATCTTTTACACTGATTATTTTTAAAAAACCACTGTTTTTTTCCTATTAATTTTTTTTAATCAGCAAAACTACAAATCCTAAATGCATTTGTTCTATAAGTGGTGTCTAGTCAATCATAAATGTAGATATGTTTTTTCTCTCTGACCAAATCAGTTAATTTGGTCTTCTCTGCAAATTCCATCATCTTTACCAAACAATTCTCTGTAGTAGGTAATGATGAGCCTTTCCACTTTTGAGCATATAAATAATATTTCAGTTGTCATATTCCGTATAAAAACTAAATTCCCCAATTTTTCCTAGTTGTCCATTAATCCCAAAATCTATTACAACCAAAAGTTTAGCCCATTTTATCGTACATCCTTTCACTTATTCTCTCTCCATATTTCAACTAAAGTTTATATATTTTAGCAATAACATACTCATTAGTATATGAAAGTCATAAAGGTGTTCTCAGAATCTGTTGTTAATGAATCCCAGCTCTCCTTGTTTACCTTAAGCCTGAAGCGTTCAGACATCCGTTTCTGTTCCTGGACCTTGCATTTCCTGGAATGAAATATATCATCAAGTACATTTGATGTTATGAATATGTCCTTCAAATCAGTTGTGACCTAACTCGTCATGTCTTTCAAGAAGGCGATGTAAAAGCTATTTTGGGACAAAATATGTGGAACATCCTCCCTCTGGAGATTAAAATGGCCCTAACTCTTAGCCTTTTGTAATGCCTTAAACACTGACTATGCCCCCAGGCTTGGGGTACTAAATGTGTTAAGTACCCTGTTTCCTGGATGTATTGCCAACTGGCCAAGTATCTTCTCCCTATAGTATGTATATTTAATTAATCTGGATGTTTTTAGGATTTTTATTGTTTTAAATGTTTTAGGAATATCTCTGAATTTCAAAGGTTTTAAAATATTTATATATATATATTTTTTTTTTAAATGTCTTGCTTTAAGGCAGGTGTGTCAAACTGGCAGCCAGTGGGTCGGATGTGTCACATGCAAGCCGTGCCCACCTCAGCTCTGCAAAGGGAAAAACGTGATACGTCATGTGACGGCAAGATGACGTGGCGAGTTTGACACCCGTGCTTTAAGGAATTAAATTTATTTATTTATTTTTATTTTATTCAATTTATATCCCGCCCTTCTCCAAAAGGACCCAATATTATATTGATATCCACAACTTTTCTCAGGATGTCAGGTGTTCGTACTCTCGACTCGACTACTGTAATGCTCTCTACATGGGGCTCCCCTTGAGGTGCACCCGAAAGCTGCAGCTAGTCCAGAACGCAGCCGCGCGGGTGATTACGGGAGCGCCTAGACACTCCCACATAACACCTATCCTGCGCGAGCTGCACTGGTCTTTCGGGTGCGCTTCAAGGTTTTAACGATCATCTTTAAAGCGCTCCATGGCTCGGGGCCTAGTTATATGCGAGACCGCCTCCTGCCCCATATATCCCTCAGACCGATACGCTCCCACAGAGAGGGCCTCCTCAGGGTGCCGTCGGCTGGACAATGCCGACTGGCGACACCCAGGGGAAGAGCCTTCTCTGTGGCGGGCCCAGCCCTCTGGAACGACTTACCCCCTGAACTCCGCACCATCTCCGACCTCCGCCTCTTCCGCAAGTGTCTGAAGACACATCTATTCCATCTAGCCGGCCTAGCGTAACCTCCATTACTGACTATTAGACAGTTTTAAACTTGGGATTTTTAATTCGGTTTTTGGCGCAGGGTTTATTTATTAGAATAAGTTTTTTAAATTTTATATATTTTATATATTTTGTATGTATTTTAACATCCCTGTGCGCTGCCCTGGGTCCATTTGGAGAAGGGTGGGGTATAAATTTAATAAAATATTAAAAAAAATAAAAAATATAAAAGCCATTCTGAAAAACTGAGCCCAAACTGAGTACCAAGATGGAAATACATTAAATCAGAAAGAGAAAAAACTGAATGAGAAAAGAAGAAAACTAAGCAAAAAAATAATTTTAGGATTAGCCAAGTGCCTAAATGTATTTATCCTACTGGCTAAATAAAATGGAGAGATAATATTTGGATTCTGAGGCCAAGAACTGGAGGATAGTATTGTATGCCATTTCTCAAAAAAGGACTTTCATACTAATGAGTCTTCTTTAATAAGCATTGTCATTGTACTTGAGATGAGGCTGTTTAGTGTTTTGTAGCTGGTAAGTATCCTTAAAAACAGCAACTTTGTTTTGCAGTAGGAAAGTAATTGGTGTTTTCACTGGTTTAAGTTAATCTTTTGATAACCATGCGTCTCCTCTCACCTGCTATTAGTTTGTGTTTCTCTGTGTATATTAGAATATGCAGAAAAAACTGCAATTGTAAATTCTTGCTCAGAATTGTGTCAACACATCACCTTTGTCCATTTTAGTGATCTCAGCTCTCGTACATTAAATACAAAGCTTTACTCTAGTATGATGTCTGTTTTGTATGTGTACAGATTGAAGGTGGTTTCGAAACCACAGAAAACAAGTGGCAGAAATGGAAACCAAGACATTAGTTAAAAATAACAGACTGGCAATCTGGTCTCAGCCTTTCCAAAAATGGGTTTTAATCAATACTGTAGTATAAATATAGAAGGCTGTTCAGGTTTTTTTTTAAATTGTAAGTCTAGCATGTGGTGATTTTTGATGGGTTTTTTTTTTACTAAACTAAGTCTCAAACTAAAAATTTATTTACAATAACAGAATCTTCTGATTCTCCACATCCCATCCCATCCCATCAGGCCAAGTGAAAAAAATAAATCCATTTGTTTATAGATTTTGTATTACTAGAAGTTCAAAATCAGAGTCAAACTTCTAAAGATTATCTCTATAGAAAAGAGGAGAAAAAAGGGACGACTTGAAATCTAATAGTAGGCCCCCAACTTATTTCTTCACAAATAGATCTGCTGCTGCTTTATTGTACACTTTACAGTTATAAAGCTTGTACATTAGGCCTCAACTTATGACTGTAATTAAGGTCATAAATTGTACCAGTCATTAAGAAGGTCAACCATATGACTGTACCTGATTTTATGAGCTTTCTCTGATGTTTAATCACTGTAGTCTTTAAACCAACCCATTTCCCTCAATGGGTGTTTTTTGTCAAGGTGGAAATAAACACTAGTTTGTAGCACAAAACATAAACCACAGTTGCCTGACCACAGGACTGAAAACGGACATTAATGCAGGCCCATTGCCAAGCTCCCAAAATGAGATCACTAAACGTAGGAAGGGGTGTTTGGGCCCTCGGAACTTTGAATCTGGGTCATAAGTATCCCTGGGGAGGTCTGTGATAAATTTGACCAGTTGCTAAGTAACTGGTTGCAAGTTGAGGACTACTATATGCTTAGATCTATTTTTATAACAGTGCTCTGCAGAGTACAATGGTGCTCTGCCCCAACTCCTAGAATTATCAGCAGTGGAAAAAACCCAGGTTTGGGGAGACTGACTTATTTGTCAAAGTACCCAGTACCATAGTTTCCATTATCATGAAAGCTTAATGTTCTGAACCTGTTTTATTAGAGTCTAATATTTAATTATTTAGTATTTAGTATTAGTATTAGTAATAATTTAGTATTTAGTATTATTTAGTATTTAGTATTAGTCTAATCAGTTTGGATTGTAAGTGATTAGTCTTCAGTTATTTTTCATCCAAGTGGTACCCTCATAGGGTAAATTGGCAGAGGATGAGAATGGACTGGAAAGATCTATATTCTGATTGAATGTAACTCAGGCAGAATAGATAGAACTCAGGCATTTTTATGAAAATAGGTCTAAAAATGCATTCAATTAAGTACAGGTTTCCTGGAATCAGTTTTGGTAAAACGTTGGTAGAGAATGTATTAAAGGCTTGGTCCTGATAGGATCCAGAGCAAAAAGCACAGCTCTAATAAGAGCTTTTTTCAAAGTCATAGCTCAATAACTTGTTATTTGCTGAGTCATTGGTTTTTGCAGATTGGATACAGACTTATGCAGTTTAGGCATAAGACAGCAAGAGTTTCTAAAATATAGGCTTCCGTGAATTAATCTGCAAAAAGCAAAATTTTCATATGTAACCTAACGCCAAAATGTGAGCAGTTTAGTTTTCTCTGTTTTATAATGTGTCAAACAAAGCAGCAGTTTAGTACTTTGCATCCCTTCTTATATTAACAATCTAGTTCTGTCTTCCTAAGCTTGATGCCCTCCAAATGCATAGACCAATTCCCAGAATTTTCAGCAATGGCTATCTATTCTGATTGGGAAATTATAGAAATTGAAGGCTATATGCCAACTGGATGCCCAGCTTGGGTAAGGCTGATCTAGTTCTTCATGAGAATTGTAAGATGGTGAGGCTACAGATACCATTTTTATAGCATAGAAGGCAGAAACCTGCATCCTTATATGAAGATATGTTAAGAGATGAGAAGTATCATTACTAAAAGTCACACAAGTGTCAAATTATGTCTTTCTTATCTCCAGTATAATTTTGACCGTGAAAAAAAATACAAATATCTAACAATAAAAGTTGTTAAGGTATAAGGTAGAAAACAATATTAACTAACTTAACGTATTGATGTAGAAAATGCATAATTTGATGATTTTATAACATTTTCGTCATCATTCCATTTTTCAAAAGCAAAATTAACTTGGGGCTGTTACAAAACCTTTTATGTTCCAATACAGACATCTTTAAATCAATGTTTTGAGCTGGAATTCTTGTGCTCAGTATCAAAGCCATATTTTTGATATATGCAATGCAAATAATACATACCTGGCCAATATTTTTCAGGAGAGTCGCCCTTTCTTAAATTATTAGAATAACAGAGTTTGAAGGGTCCTTGCAGATCATCTACTGTAGTTAGCCCTTTGCTCAAGCAGGAGATCCTGTACCATTTCTGACAAGTAGCTATCCTGCCTCTTCTTGAAAGCCTTGAGTGATGAAGTACCTACAACTTCTGATGGCAAACTGTTGACAGCCTCTCAAATATTGGAACACTGCTATCATGTCACCCCTGGTCCGTCTCTTCACTAGACTAGCCATGCCCAGTTCTTTAACCGTTCTTCATGTTTTAGCCTCCAGGCCCCTAATCATTTTTGTTGTTGTCTGTACTCTTTCTAGGATTTCAACATCTTTTTTATTGTGTGGTGACCAAAACTGGGTGCAGTATTCTAGATGTGGTCATATTGTGGAATAGTGTAGTAAATAATTATAGTATGTAATATAAAATAGAAATAAAATTACAAGATGCAGTGTTTTTGTTGTTATTTTTCAGCTACCTTGACTTTTTGGTGAAAATTTGGAAGATAAATTTAAAGAAAAAATATTAAATCATTTGAAAGTTAATGATATTAAAAATTAAAGTAGGGAAGCACATTAACAAGGGAGAAGAATCAAAGCTATTAAAAATCTTGTAAGAGCTCATGAGGCTGCATTTCTATGAGAATGAAATAAGCTGGAACAAACCTGAAATGAAATTACATACTTTGTAGAGCTAAGGTTCCTGTTTGAGAAATAATCTGCTAGTTTCGGATGATAGAAGCTTTCATGGGACACTGAATGTTCCATGAAACGTTGTGTATGTATATTGTATTATTAATCTGAATAGATATATGAATTAACACGGTCATGGCAACTCATCAGGATAGGGCCCTAACTTCCTAGCTTAGACTTTGAACTTCCAAGCTTGAAGCCATAGACTCCATGACTTAGAATAAGTTAATAAATGTAGAACATGAGAAACTTTCTTACCCCAAGCTGAACTTTTTGTTCAACTAGTACTGTTTACTCGGATGAACAACAGCTGTTGGAGATTCCTGTCAAAGAAATTCTTTCTCATTAGCCGCTTGCTTGGCCTTTTTTTTAATGGAAATGCCAGAGATTAATTCTAAGCCCTATTGCAAGCATAGCAAGTGTTCTACCTTCATTTGACCTGAATTTTGTGTTTGAAGATGCTAATTGTTTCATTGAAAGCTAAATGGTATTCTGAGAAGACAGGTTTTAGAGGCAGTGCCTGGAAACAATTTAATTCTTCCGTTCTTTCAGTATAATATTTGTCTTACCTTTCAAAACAAACGTTTGCACTTTTATCAAAAAATATTTTCAACTAATATCATTCAGTGCAATAGATTCAACTAATATCCATTGAGTTAGACTGGAATCCCAGTGGGTTGAGAAAAATGAAGTAGATTGAAATAAAATAAAATCCTACTTAAAATAAGTGGGAGTTAGATACTGCTTCTATAAGTGGTGTCACCACTGAAAATGCATGTTTCTTGCAACTCTAATTTATCTTAAAATAAGGGGCAAGTTTCTGTTGATTAATGGTAAGGCCTAGAGCAGCAGCCTGTGGGCCGCGACCCCTTTGGGAGTTGAATGACCCTTTTACAGGGGTCAGCTAAGACCATCAGAAAACACATATTTTCGATGGTCTTGGGAATCAAGACACTAATTTTATGGTTGGGGGTCACCATAACATGAGGAACTGTATTAAAGGGTCTCGGCATTGGGAAGGTTGAGAACCACTGGCCTAAAGGGTTCTTATGAAATAAAGTGATCTTTTGTCCAATCTGGTTTTAGAGCTTGGTAAACTGAATGCACTGACAGAAAAAAATATTTGTGGTGCTGCTGAGGTTTTCGTATCAGCCATAGCTTAAAAGAATTGGAAAATAAAAAAGAAGGAAGGGGTGACTCTAGCAAGTTGTTCAAATGGAATTTTATTTGGAACTTTAGAGAGCGTGTTCTTTTAATGCCATTCATCAAAGCTTGTACTAATACAGGATAATTTATTTATAAATATTATTTGAATTAAAAATATGTATTTTAAACTAAAATTGGACCAAATTTATTCTAGATATTTTTGCATTTTTTGAGACTAGGTTTTTATAAGAGTGTCAATTTAGTGATGATACCAGGCTGCAAACAGAGACTATGAGTTCTAGTCCTACTTTAGGAATAAAACCAGCTGGGTGACCTTAGGCCAGTCACCCACTCTCAGCCCTAGGAAATGGGCAATAGCAATAGCATTTAGATTTATATATTACTTTATAGCACTTTACTGTCTATCTAAGCAGTTTACAGAATCAGCATATTGCCCCCAATAATCTGGGTCCCCATTTTACTGATCTCAGAAGGATGGAATGCTGAATGAACCTTGAGGCAGTCAGGATTGAATTGCTGGCAGTCGGCGGAATTAGCTTGCAATACTGCATTCTAACCATTGTGCTACCATGGCTCTATGGCAAACAATGGCAATGGCAAACCACTCCAGGTGGCAGTCAGGAGTCAATGCTGACTCAAAATACTGCAGTTGTTATGATTATGAAATGAATCTGGCTTCTCCGATTGATTTTGAAATTTTTTTTTTGAAAAAAAAAAAGATTTTGAAAAAAATAAATAAATAAATTTTACTTGTCAGAAGATCGCAAAAGTAGGTCACATGATCTTGGAACACTGCAATACCATAAATATGAGCCAGTTGCCTGAATTTTAATCGCGTGACCATGAGGATGATGCAATGGTCGTAAATGTGAAGAATAAGTCACTTTTTTCTCAGTGCTGCTGTAACTTCTAATGGTCACTAACTGAAAGATTTTAAATCAAGGACTACCTGTAGTCAAGTGGGATATATGTTGACTCTAAACCAGTTTTAATTGTCCTAATCGTTTGCAAATTTTAAAACTGGACTAGTAGATTAATTTCTTTAATTGCCGTTGTAAATCAAGGGCTACTTGAACAATCACAAGCTTTCACTTTCAGAAGGTATAGTTTGGTTAAATTGGAGAAAATGCATAGCAGAGTTTCATAGCACCTTGAAACTTCCTTGATTCTATATGCTCTTTAGAGTTCTCTGTGCATTTCTGCTGGATTCCCACATGAAACTTCCTAACTTGCTCCCCCGTTTGCTTGCTCAGTGTATTTGCCCTCTCAGGAGGTGGATTCCATATATGGGTCCTGAAACTGTGTTATCTAGGTTAACAGTAAGCAGTCCTCCAAACATACACAGTGCACAATCAGCAACCATCAGAAAATAGCCAGCTAGTAGCAATTAGTCAGCAATTTTCCTCCTCTTTCTTTCCCCTCCTCAGCTCATCCCCCTTGTGGAACCCTTCTATTTTCTCTCTGTTTCTTATACCCAGGAGCATAATCCTCTGTATGTACTTGATAAAGAATATTCACTCAACCACATAAAGCAAAAACACTAGAAGCAAGAAAAAAGACATATATTGTCATGTACACTACACCTCGGAAAATACCAGGTTGTAGATAGATCATTTTGGAGAAAATTGACACCAATTTGATAGTGCATAATTGATCAATATTGGTGTAGGATTTTGTGGTTAGCATCAAGAAGTGATGAGATTTCAGGCTGAATGGCTATAGTGTGGTTTTTTGATATCCTGATGCTTTGCTGGTAGTTCTAGTTGGTATATTCAGAGGCAGAGTAAGCTACTCTGATAGTTGAGAGGCACAGGCAGCTGAACTGACTAGATTCTTGTATTTGTACCTGGATTTGTCCAAGTTATAGGAATCCAAGAAAGCCGGTTCCTCCTTGGTCTTCATCTTGCTAGACTAGATAGCTATTTATCTACTGCATATCTTTAAGATGAAGGAGATAACATTAAATCTATGAAACCTAGAAAAGTTGCCTGTTTTGAAGCCCTTCCTTTTTAATGTTATTAAACACATTGGTTTTTTTGACTTGAATATTGTTGGATACTCTATATCAGGGTGTCAAACTCGATCGCATTGCGGGCCGGATCGTGACGTATCAACGTTTTCCAACTCTGTTATTCTGTAATATTTAATTTCCTTGTCAAGTTTGGATTTCAGAAATCCAGACTTGTATACAAAATTGTCTTAGGAATCAGAAACAGCCTCAAAACAACAGTCAGGACCTGTAGATATCTCTGTATTTGGCTGGTCAGTATTTATGACTCTACTATCAGAAAAACACTAGATTAAAAACAGATTCATAGGAGACTAGCTAGGTAGAACCATTCCTTATTAAGAACATTGATGCTCACCTTAAATTTGCTGAAGTACCAGGATCATCCTTTAGACTTCCAAATGAAAATTCTATGGACAAATGAGTCAAAAATGGAAATTTTTGAGCTACCTCAATTTTTTTTTGCCTGGTGGAAACTAATCATTGCACTTCATCCCAGTTCTTAATTAGTGTCATGCCTTGGTAAAGCTTTTGCTGCTTCAGGACCTGGAGCATTCACCATTTTTGAAGGAAGCATGCATTCTGGTTTAGCAGAAATCTGGTGTGACAGAAATCTGTAGAAGAATATCAGGACTTGCAGCTGACGTGCTTGTAGCTCATGCAGCAGGACAGTGATTCCAAATAGTGGCTGGTCAAAGAACAAATTTAGTGCTTTGGAATAGCCAATCTCTGGATACAAGCCAGACTTAGATATTGTGTGCCAAGTCTTGAAATAAAAAGTTCAAGGTAGAATACCCTCAAAATTTCCTGAGTTGAAACAGATTGCCATGCCATGGATGAATTAATCAAACTTCCTACATAGCAGTGCAAGAGACAAACTTTCTTATTGGTTGTGTTGTAACCAGCGACTGTATCTGTGGGTTACGTTTCTCATGAACAGATTTCATATTAAATGACTTGGTTATGAAATTGAGCACCAAATTTTGGTGCTATTATTTATTTACTCAGATTCCGTTTAGTATAATGTAGACCTATATGATGCTATGATAATATTTAATAGCAAAGATATATAAAGATTCAAAACATTCAAAAGAAGGTGATTTTTTAAAAAGTATAAGTTTTGAGATTCCTAATTGGTAATACATGTGAAAATGATTTCAGGATTGTAATTGACTCCTAATTGAGGTAATGTTGCTTTTCAGAAATGATAGTACAGGCATCCCTCAACTTAAAACCACAATTGGGACCAGAATTTCAGTCGCTAAACAAAGTGGTTGTTAAATGATTTGACACTTGATTTTGGTTTTGGCCATGGTTAAGCAAATCATTGCAGTTGTTAAGCGAAAAATGCAGTTCTTAAACAAATTTAGCTTTCCTTATTGATTCTGCTTATCGGAAAAGCCAGTTGGGAACTTTGCAAATGGTCATCACATGACCTGAGGATGCTGTAATCATCATAAAACATGCATTTGCCAATATTCTTCTTTTTAGTTTGTAATGCACAATACAAGGGAAATAGCATTATCAATGGCACTTAGACTTATATACTGCTTCATAGTGTTTTACATCGCACACTAAGCAGTTTACAGAGTCAGCATATTGTCCCCAACAATTTGGGTCCTCATTTTGCCGACGTCGGAAGGATGGAAGGCTGAGTCAACCTTGAACCGGTCAGGATCGAATTCCTGGCAGTGAGCAGAGTTAGCCTGCAATACTGCATTCTAACCACTGCACCCACATAGTTCCTACTACCAGTTATTCAGTCTTTCCTCAAATTTTCTCCACCTGCATTAGGGTAAATTGTTCTGTGAAATAAAATAATTCACTCCTGAATATGTGCTATTTAAATATATATTGCATTCCAAGATATGCATACTTATTCAACTGTTTCAATTGTTTTTCAGTTCATCATTCATAAATCATAAATCAACAGCAACCTATGGTCTGGTCTGTTGCTCTTAAATCCTAAGATCTTATTCCTTTTTGATAAACTGTCTATAATGTGGAAAACGGGAGGACAGTAGAATGCTGTCATTTTCAAGAGCAATCTTTTAAAAAAAATATTTATTGTGAATGTTATATAAAGTAAAAGACAAACCTAAAGAAAACACAAAAAGGAGCAAGAAAAAAAGGAAAATAATTATGAAATATGACTTCTGACTTATTCCTCAATGGTTACTATAAAACCTATTATTTTCTTTCCTTATCTTTGAGAGATAGTCTTCAATCCCTTATTTAATTCTCAGCTGTTTCAATCATTAAATCCATAAATCATTCCACATTTTTTCTTTTTTTAGCAAAAAAAATCCATAAAACAGACTTATTTTTCGATGCGCAGCATAGCTTCTAGAACTGAAATCTTTAATTCTGAAGAATCTCCTGATAGGTTTGCTCAGGGGTATACCTGAGGAGAAACTTGAATTTGAAAACATGATCTGAAAAACTTCACGCATTGGCATTTTCACCTTCTTGAATATATACCAGTGCTTAATGAGAAATTCATACCTTAATGACAAATTAGTATTTCTGTTCAAAATTAAACAGCTCATTTACATATATGATTAGCATTTACAATCCCTCAGAGTTGACCCAGAAGTAGCATAAGAAAAAAAGGGAAGCATCAAAATTATGAAATTATAAGCAAGAAATCCAGTATCCCAATAGTAGAATAATTTAACACTTCTGTAAGCAAGGTTAAAAAGCTAAACAACTTTAGGTTGTGACCCTGATATGCAGTATATCTAAGGAGTAGTCATTTTCAAATGTTTCCAAAATTCCATCACTATATTTGTTTTTTGCCTTGGGAGCTTGTTTTAATTGCTTGTGCTTATTAATAGTAGAACTTAAAATAAGGTTTACCAGTCTTTCTCCCAGCAGGATGTACCTTTCTATTGAGACTTCCAACCCCAATAATGGGACCAACTCTTCAACCAGCTCTAATCTGTTCAAAATGCAGAGTGGCGTTTTGCAACTTGTTTTGTCACTTTCTTTTAATTTTATCCCCTATATATTGGAAAATACTACTAGAATTATTTCACTTTTAGGTATTGCAGAAGGTTGGTCTTTGTGTATATGGCTTCTGGTATTTGGCTGCTCAGTAAAGTAATTAATCTGGCACTATCATGTCTGTAAATTTCTGCTGTAATCAAATTTATTTTATTATTTAAAGAGTCAAGATTTATTGCTATACTTGGAGTAAAGCTTGACTCTCACTCTGAGGTTGAATATGTTTTGGCCTTCCGATTACATTTTAAACAATATGATTTCATAGTCTCTTGCCTAAAATGTATATTCCATCTTAGCTTTTGCTTTTCCCCTTTCTGGGAGAGGAGAACCAACTGATAAAATATTTTATGAAGAGATTGTGGAGATACCTCTATCCATTAGCATCTCCACAACCTCTAGTTTGAAGTCTGTCCTTTTTTCCTTTCCATGTTAATGATCGAGCACCATTTGTCCAAGGTGACTTCTCCATGGACCTATCATGGAAGACAACTTTTAACTTACTGAGTAGGAGGGTACAATGTGTACAGTACCTTGCAAAATAATCTCTATTTTTCATAAAGATAAGATCATTTTTTTTACTCATTTGTCTTCTTCCAAATTCCTTCTCTGTGTTTGACTTGAGTCAGATAGATATAGTTCCAAGATGTAAAGTTTATGTCTCTTCAAATATTGTCTAAATGGATAGCAGCAACTATCAGGCACTATTATTATGCATTGACAAAGACACTGTGGGTCTTTTACCAGGGTGACAGCAACATTTGCAGCTTTTCTTCAAAGAATCCCTTTACTGATGCTATGGAGGGCCATAATATGGATATAATCCTCCACCTTCACCTAGTGCTATAGACTGGATTTCCATTTTTGGAGATACTATCTTTGGAACAGAAGTCCTTTCTCTTGTTATTTTATGTCAATCAGACCTTCTTCCAAGTTTCTCACCAGTATGTATGAATCACAAGATTTTAATATTTTAACTATATCTCTTAATTATGTCTTTTAAAAGCTTTTTAAAACTTTTATATATTTGTTTTTATTTTGGCTGTACACCGCCTTGAGTCCTTCGGAAGTAGGGCGGTATAAAAAAACCCAATAAATCTAAACCTAAACCTAAGATGTCTAATTAGAATTTACACCAAGGTGTTAATTTGTGAATTGTCCCCATCCATTCTTGTATCCTACTTCGTATCAGATGATTTCATGGTTCCTCCTGATATCTACTGTCAGTCTCAGAAATTGAAGTGATTCAGCAAAAACTTTGCCTTGTATGCATACTGTGCTCAAAGAATTCTCTCATCTCTAAAATGTTTCAGACAGCCCTCCACAGGTGGATAATCCATATGAATTCATACATCTCTAATTGAAAAACTTCATGATAAATAGTATTTTCATACATATTATGCGTATGATCACAATCCGTCAGGTTTAGTATATAAATACTCAACTTGATATTCCAGAACTCAGTATTTCCTGTGGGATAAAAATACAGATAGTTTGCAGAACTCAGTTTAGTATTAAATGGCGTTTGCCCAAAACTGGCAAAAAAACTCACGTTGTGGTTATATGACCATAAAACCACAACCTGTTGTCAAGCACCTGTCAGGCAGTCACGTGAACATGGAAGAAGCATCACAACTGTTTACAATGGCTGGAGAAAGCGTTGTGGGTTGTTAAGCATCATCTTAATACGAAAGCTGAGAAGAATGTTTGTCTTCGTAAGTGCTCTCTTTCTCCCTGCCTTCAGCCACCCATTCATAGGATATTCTCTTTTGTTGGATATGATGTTCTTTTTGAAGAACAGATAAGATAAATGTAGTAATATGTATTTTTGGAGCGCTTCTTTAATCTGGCTATGTTTAATCCACCTTTTTAATGCTGCCCATCTGAACTCCTGAAGCAGGATAATGTCTCTTGTGGATTTTTTTTCCTGTTTAATTTAACTAATCAAGATTGGATATCTGTCAAGTGCTAGTTTTTAATCCCAGTAATGTTTTATAGCGTCAGGGAGCCTCTCTACATTCTTTTTTCTTCTTCAGAAAAGCAAATTCACAGTGATGCTTATTGTTCAACAGCATGATAGAGAAAAGAAAACCCATGAATTACAACATTTCCTTAAATTGTTTTTTTATTCTTCTCACAAAGCATATGAACCAGTTAAGTTCAAATTAAGTTTCTCTAAGCATTTTTAGCTGTGTGACTTCAAAACTCCTTTTGTAGACCCATCCAGAACTAAATAGCATATTCAGTGTGAAAATTTAATGTTCTTGTTTTTTTGTTTTTAATATTGCTTGAAAAATATTAGAAATAATATGTAAAAGTAAGCAACAGGGAAAGAAATTGTCATTGTATTTGATTGGTTGGCACCATAGCTCTCATGGAAATAAGTACAAATCCAAAAAAATGCTGGGCTACTAAATTGTATATTTAGAGTTGGCTGTTAAAAACTCAACTGGGGGCAAACTGATCCTTTTTCCCATTACTGCAACTGATGGTGGAGTAGTTTTCTTTATTGATTGTACATGCTTAACAAGTTATATAAGCGCATAGTTTTGTCGTACTGTAAACAGCTATGCCCCTTCTCCTTAAATTCTGGCATACCTGAAATAGATGTAAAATGCTTCTCGTGCCATAAGATATATCTTAACAAGTCTTAGTATTTCATCATTTGGGGGACAAAGAGCAAATCTATGTATACATTAGTTGTAATGACTATGGAGATTCTCAGTCATCTACGTCAAGGTGCTTTTCAAAAGGCAACTGGACTTCCTTTTTTCCTTGAAAATGTTTTGCTTCTCATCCAAGAATGAACTGAAGAAGCTTCATGGATGAGAAGTGCAACGTTTTCAAAGAAAAACCAAGAAAGTCTTTGGGCTTCCAATGCTCTGGCGTGCACTAAGACCAGCTGCAGCTGGCAATTGAATTGAATCTCTCCTTGATCAGTTTCCATCCATTGTTCCTTGTCTGGCCTTCAAGTGCTTTGGAAAATAGGTTGTCCCCTTCCTTTCTGTGACAGCCCCTCCAATATTAGAACCCTGCTATCATATTATCTCTGGTCCTTCTCTTCCCCTGACTAGTTAGCCATGCTTATTATTTACTTCCTAGAAGCTAAGAATCTTCTGAAGGAACAGGAAAATCCACTTCTACTGTTGATGAGATAACTTTTATGTATGTTTAAAGATTAAAAAAACTTTATTTTTGGGAAACAGTAAAATAGGGACTGGAATGTGGATTTTGGAAAGTTAAGTGGCTATGTGGATTTGAAAGAACATTCCCTGTAGGATGTTTAAACATTTGTAAAATAATTTATGAAGATTTTGGAATTAATTGTAAAAAATCCTCATGTGCGAAAGTTTTCTTGATTGGAAAATAAAAAGATTATCTACTATTAGATAAAGTAGAAAATTGTGGGTTAGACAGCTTCACCATCAGTTGGATTCGCAACTGGCTGACCAACCTCACTCAACATGTAGTCCTCAATGGAACTGCATCTACATGGAAGGAAGTATGCAGTGGAGTACGCCAAGGCTCTGTTTTAGGCCCAGTACTCTTCAACATCTTCATCAATGATTTGGATGAGGGGATAAATGGGAAACTCATCAAATTTGCAGATGACACCAAGCTGGCAGGAATAGCCAACACTCCAGAAGATAGGCTTAAGATACAGAAAGATCTTGACAAACTTGAACATTGGGCACTATCTAAAAAAATGAAATTCAATTGTGAAAAAAGTAAGGTTCTACATTTAGGCAAGAAAAACAAAATGCACAGGTACAGTATAGGTGGTACCTTGCTCAATAGTAGCAACTGTGAGAGGGATCTTGGAATCCTAGTGGACAACCATTTAAATATGAGCCAGCAGTGTGCAGCAGCTGCCAAAAAAGCCAACACAGTTCTAGGCTGCATAAACAGAGGGATAGAATCAAGATCACATGAAGTGTTAATACCACTTTATAATGCCTTGGTAAGGCCACACTTGGAATACTGCATACAGTTTTGGTCGCCACGATGTAGAAAAGACGTGGAGACTCTGGAAAGTGCAGAGAAGAGCAACCAAGATGATTAGGGGACTGGAGGCTAAAACATGAAGAACGGTTGCAGGAACTGGGTATGTCTAGTTTGATGAAGAGAAGGACCAAGGGAGACATGATAGCAGTGTTCCGATATCTCAGAGGGTGCCACAAAGAAGAGGGAGTCAAACTATTCTCCAAGGCACCTGGGGGCAGGACAAGAAGCAATGGGTGGAAATTAATCAAGGAGAGACGCAACTTAGAATTAAGGAGAAATTTCTTGACAGTTAGAACAATTAATCTCTGGAACAGCTTGCCTCCAGAAGTTGTGAATGCCCCAACCCTGGAAGTCTTTAAGAAGATGTTAGATAGCCATTTGTCTGAAATGGTATAAGGCCTCCTTGTCCTGGGGTTTTAGGGTAATTTTAATTATTTGTAGTGTTAAGGGGTTTTAGGGACAGTTTTTAGTTTTTATAGATGTTTTTAGCGCAGGATTTGTTTAATTGGGATTTTAAATTATGTATTCTGTTTGTGTTTATTGTTTTTTAATTTTCCTGTGCCCCGCCTCGAGTCCCTCTGGGGAGAGAGAGCGGGCTACAAATAAAATTTATTATTATTATTATTATTATTATTATTAAGGTTCCTGCCCACGCAGGGGGTTGGACTAGAAGACCTACAAGGTCCCTTCCAACTCTGCTATTGTATTATTGTATAAGAGGGGACTTGAAAGCTTACTAAAAGGAACCAGAAAAAAACAAATGATTACAATTATGGGAGAAGAGACTCATTCATGTAATGGTGCAATACTATTTAACTATAGAAAAAATCAAGGCTGTTTTAAGAACAATGTAAGATTGTTTTGGAGCAAAGAGCAACATATGTCATTGGGTAAAATTGAGTGAGACCGATTTAAATGTGGATTTGGGGTTTTAGAAAATGCTGGATTATAAAAGTGATATGGAAAAAGATGCCGTGGACCTGAAAATGGACTTCAAATGCCAAAGAAAGAAGGATGTGGAAAAAGATGCCAACATGATGAAGATGCCAAATGAAACCAGCTGGAGCCTTAACAATTAAAGGGGTCATACAAATAATAAATCAGAAGTGTGACATGGGAAGCTAAAAAAGGAATGTGTGAAATCAAGGAAACTTTCTCTGAGGAGACAAAGAGAAACTACTGAAGCTATTTCTGAAAAGAGACAAAGAGAATAACAAGAAATTAACTTGTGGGATATTATTTGATGAAATTAAAGATCAAGCTTCAAGCTTTTTAAAATAAACAGCTGTACAGAGTGAGTTTAGAGTTAAAATATATATTTTCTGTTTCTAGTAGCAATTAATGGGATTTATTTTTGACCAGGATTGAATGATGAGGCTTTAAAGATCAGTTCACAAATGGGGAGAGATTTCTTTTGCTTTATTTCTTATAGAAAGCTTGTGAATACAAAATGGATTTGCTTGATGAAGGTTAATGATTGCTGAACAATTGGTATGAGATGTTTGTGCTGATCTGTTGTGTTTCGTTTTTGCCAAACATGGCATTGTGCATTATGGCCAAACATCTTCACTTTGGTCTCGTCTGTCCAAAGGACAGTGTTCTACAAGTCTTATTCGGATGTAATTTTGCAATCCTAAACTGTAGTGCCATGTTCTTTTTAGAGAAAAGATGCTTTCTACTAGCAACCTTTCCTAACAAATCATACTTGATCAGTCTTTCTCCTCTGATCGTGGAGACAGCAACCAGACTGGACTTGCTCTGTCCAGTAACCAACTGGACTGAGTCTACACTTATGATGTCATCGAGCCCTTGGTAGCTCCTCTCTCAGATTAGACTCAGTCCAACCTGGACTAGCTGTGAGAATTAGTCTCCTCCAAATTTAAACTTTCTAGCATTAATTGGTGATTTTTTCCCAAAACAAATTCTCTTTAAATTGGATTTTAAAAAAATTATATATATAGACCAAAGCCTGAAGATGGCAAGTGAGATCTTGCCAAAATGTTGCAAAGACAATCTCATTCTTACACGAGAAAACACCCGAGTACAACAAGACCAGCAGCGAGCGCAGTCAGACCGGCCAGCTCATAAGCTATGGCTCCGGAGCTGTTTCTAAATGGCGCTCCGGGTTTTCCACTTTAGACTAATCTTCTTCACTATAGAATAATGGAGTTCAAATTGTTTGGAAATGGCCTTATAACTCTTCCCAGATTGATGGGCAGCAACAATTGCTTCTCTAAGATCTATTTACTCTTTGACATTGTGTTAACATATACCTGAATGCTGGAGACCAGCAAAGTCCTAAAGCTTTGGCTTTTGTAGAGGTAGTCACATTTGCTGATGATCAATTCATCAAGGGCACTTCATTAGTAGCACCTGGCTGCCACTTAGCATCTTCATACCTATGGAAACATAGGTATTAGTTTTTCACACATGGCTTCTCCATTTTGGCTTTCTTTTTGTAATAAATGATGACATGGTGTAATATGCCATGTGCTGTTGTTCATTTGAGCATTTACTTATTTTTAAGAACCGCCAAGGGCCTGGTGATTTTACTACATCCTGCTACATAAAACCATACAACTCAAAGAGGGTGTACTTTCTTTTTCATATGTTTGTATAAGCCTATCATCAGCCTAACAGTTCAGGGAAAATATATTTTTAATGGTAGTCTTTGGCCAGTGCGCATATAACATCTCCTCTGAGTGAAGTTTGACTCCTGATGACCATTTAGAGAAGTCCAAGGCCACTTCTATTTTTTTGTTACCTGAAAATAGAACCCCAGTACTTCATTCTGATATCTATTTTGTTGATACAATTTTAAAACTTTTAGATCGGGGCATCAAACTCATGCCGTGAATGGCAGCATCATGTGATGTATTGGAACTCTTCCCGCCCTTCACTAAACTGGACATGGTCATGGCCAACATGTGACACATCTGGTCTGCGGGCCGGGAGTTTGACAGCCCTGATTAAGATTATTTGAAGAACCTGAGCATCATGATGACCACTAACTAAATTAGATGTAAGACAGTATGTGTATAATCTATTTCTATGGCCTCTTTTCTACTGGAATTATTTGCAAAATACAAAGTGGTACAATACAAACTTCTACATAGGATTATCCTGAACATATTTAATACATTTGCTTCAATGTAACACTGTGATTTGTAGCTCTTGTCATTAAAAAAAAGTTTAAGTGATGTTTATTATTTTGTTCATGCATCTTAGGGGGAGTTGTATGTTTACTTTAAATTAATATTAAAATTAATATTAGTACTTAAAATGTATTTTAATATATTTCATTCTCATCTTTTTCTGGCTGAAAAAATCAATTGGCAACTATATTATTATGCTTTTTGGATTTGAGGATGTTATAGGGCAGTGATGGTGAACCTTTTTGGCTTGTGTGCCAAAACTGGGGAGGGAGCGCAGGGGGGTCGTGGGAAGATGTGCCACACCCATAATGCTATATGCACGACCCCAGCGTTCATGCGCGCACGACCAGCACTCCCCCTATTTTTAGCGTGCCTTTTTCTCCCTCCCCAGGCACCAGAGGCTTTATAAGTTCGGGAACGGATTTCCAGTTTGCTCGTAGGGCCGGTTTTTCATGCTCCAGAGGCTTCAGGGAAGCTTCTGAAGCCTCCGGAGGGCGAAAAATGACCTCAAAAGAAGGCCAAAGTCAGCTGGTCAGTGCCTGCATGCGCACTGGACAGCCCACAGGGCAACATCTCGCGTGCCCTGACAAATGGCTCTGTGTGCCACCTGTGGCCCCCATGCCATGGGTTCGCTATCATGGGTATAGGGATTTTATAAATAAAATAAGTTGACTTTATGATACATTTAGATATTTCTTGAAAATTTTTTATAAAGCAGGACAGGCATTCCTCACTTGCTTATGTTGATGCAAAGTGCTCTTGTTAGTCTAATGGATTTCATTTTATTTCTTTTACCTGTCATTTCCATTTGTTCAGTATTAACAATGAATAGCTGTTCTTTAAAAAACAACCAATTGATTACGTATCAAGGGCGACATGTTGGAAAAAAGGCAAGCCTTCCTGAATTTATGAAACCTATCTTTGGATCCTAGTTCAATTATGGGTTAGTTCCTTTTATTTATTTATGTTTAATATGCTTTAGAATATCTTATTTATTAGAACATCAAATTATTGCCCCTGAATCCCCTCAGAACTGGACACTATTTGAGAAGGATTCAGTTGAATGCAAAGTAAATTGGAAATATTATTTCCCATGACTTGAAAATTATATTTCTGTTGATAGAGCCCAAAATTGCAATTGCCTTTTTTCTTCTTCAACCATGTTACACCAATGACTACCTAGTCTGTAATTGGATTTTCACAAGTACTTTTGATGGAACATGATGAAACAGGCTGGTCCAGAATGGCAAAGAAGTGAGACAAAACTATATATTCTGTCCTTATGTATTCAACCTACATGCTGAATACATATTGAGGAAAGTCTGGATTGCTTAATGTACATGGTTTTTAAATTGGAGGAAGATCTATCAATAACCTTTGATATTCTGATTACATTTCTCTGAGGGCTAAAAATGCAAGTTGTCTACAAGCTCTAGTAAAAAAAATCAAGGAGAGCATTGGCTCTAAAATTAAGACCAAAATAATGGCAAGTTTAACAACCAGCTTTTAGGATTGTAAATGAAAATACTGAAGAGGTAGGTAGCTTCTACTTTTTTTCAGGGTTGACTATTAACAGTAAAGGGTCCAAAAGTCAATAAATATGCCTCAGATTTGTACATGGTAGAATAGTGCTGGCAGTGATTTTCCCTTTGACAATAGTTGGACTTTAAAGAATAGAATAGAAAGAGTGTTGGCAGTTTTCAATGTTGGTGTTGGAGAAGGCATTTTGAGAATATAAATAGCCAATACAAAGAATACAAAGCAAATCAATCTAGAGTTCTCACTCAAACTACAGATCATTAGACTCAAATGAACATATTTAGGACATGTGAAAATCCAGTTTCTTTGAGAAATCTGTAAAGCTAGGGAGGGTAATAGGCAGGAAGAGAAAAGGTCAGCTAGCAACAGGATGGATGGACTCAATATAGTGGGACTCAATATAGTGGTGACGGATGCATTGGTGACAGACTTGCAGTATGAGACTGGGGACAGAAGTTCCTGGAGAAAGTCTCTGCTATCTCTGCTAAGAGATCACACTGATTGGATGGCACATTAAATTATCAACAACATCTTCAAAGGAATACAATTCATAAGGGAAGAAGAAAACAACATGCTGCCCTACTCACAAGAGAATCTGTGTAAGAACATAGACGAGCACAAACAAATTGCAGTAATTCCTGGACATCACGTTAAGGAATCAGATGATTTATACATCTTCCAACAATATGGATATGCACACAACTTTATCAAAAAGTGCTTGATCACTCAACCTACCACAGTACAACCAACACAAGCTAAGAAAAGGATAACACTGCCATACATTCAAACCATCTTAGAAACCACCAACAGTTACAACAACATGGTATCACTGTAGCACACAAACCAACTAAAGCTCTCCACAATATCCTAAGTAAACCAAGGATGTAGCAACCCCAGGAGAAAAAAATGGAATAATCTACAATATACAATGTATGGATTGTAATATCCACTACGTAGGACAAACAGACAAAGACTAGCAGAATTCTTCCATGAATACCAATTAGCAGTTAGAAGACATGATGAAAACTTCTTACTTTCACAACACATGGGCAGACTTAACTATAGTTTCAACTAGGAATTACGAGCATTCTAGACCAAGCCAAATTAAAAAATGCTAGAGAATTTCTGGAAGCCTGACACCCAGACAAATCAGCAATCAACAGGCACAGAAAATAAATAACAACTACATACCATTCAAAAGACAATAAGAAAGGAAACAAAAAGATCAAAACACCTTACCAACTATCGTTAATCAGAGAAGCAGAGATTAACACCAAGATTAATACAAGACCAAAAATCAAAAAATGAACAATACCCCAATTAAGGAACTACTAACTCAGATTTACAAGATAACAGTAAACAGCCTAATCAAGAAACTACTACTATCAACATTGGTAGGGCAAGTCCTTAATGTATAAATTAATAGCAAACCAGAATCTCTTCTAGCCCTGAGATACCTAGTTTGGTAATGAAACATCTGCAAGAAAACAGCCAAGCTGAGAGAGCACCAAGGACCTCACACAATTAATTTCACAACTACTGTTGCCAAGCTAGATATTTCTCTTATATCTAAGCACTTTCTATTATATTTCTTTCTATTTTTTAAAGGAAGAACTTTGTATTTATTTTTTATCAATTTCATGCTGTTATTTTTAGACCCTTTCTCTAATTTATGAAGTAATCAGAGAAAATCTATGTGCTTTTTAAGAGATCACAGTGACATAAATGACTCATAATACATATAAAAATAAATATGAATCTTACACCATCTAAAGATTGATAAATACTTTACTCTTCACCTACTGGGCCAGATTTATAATTGGCTTGTTGACCAGGGAAGCCTCAAAATGGGCAGTCCATCTTTTGGAGATCAACCACGTTTTATAGATAATTATACTAAAATTTATGGCCTGACTGAGAGCTACTTTTGATTGACAGGCTAGACGAGGAATAATTTAACGTAAGATTGAACAACAGTGTCAGGGTAAACTCAAAGTATAATTGTGGAGTTCAACTGGATTGAGGAAGTGTATACATTTGATAGATCAATCAATCAATCAATCAATCAATCAAATGAATAAATGACAAACAACTTCTAGTGCAGGATGTGAGATGGAATGAAATGACATAGATTGACCAGTTTAAAGGAGCCTATCTAATTTCATTGTAATTTTATTACAATGACAGTAACGATTATTATTACTATTATTAATAAACTATAGGATGATTTAATTGGAGAGGACACTGCAGATTCTTTAGAAACATTCCTTCAGTGCTTCGATAACTGGACATACTGAATGGGAAAGATAAATAATCTCTGATTTCCCCCTCCATTTCTCTCCATCTGCTTATGACACATTTATTTATTTATTTTATTAAATTTATATCATGCCCTTCTCCTAAAAAAGGACCCAGGGCGGCGACAGTACATATCTAAAAAAGGACCCAGGGCGACATCAGTACATATCTAATCCATGCAGCAAAGCACCCAGCAGAATCAGGTTGGCAGTAGAAAAGCAGTGCCAACACATGCATGACCTTTGTTATGTATTGTGGGACTTTGGGACATTTTGTACTATTGGTAACTTTTCCTGCACTGAATCAGCTGTGAAATCCTACCCATAGGCGTTGTGAGGGCATTTGGCCATTTTCTGGCCTAGATGCCATAAGCTTGACTCTATGGTGAAGGAACATGGCCTCTACTCCAGGGGTTTGGTAGAAGGAACATCTGACAGTTAAAGAATACTGAAACTCACCATGTACAAAATCAACATTTAGGCATAGAAAAGTAAAAGAGATTCACTGTAGAAACAGTGCATTGACTATCTGAGGGATAGGGGAGGATGAAAGCACCAGGCTTCTTCAGGAACGAATGTTTTGAAAAGGAAGTAGGGTGAGAACACATTCACATAAGATCACCAGCAAATACCAGATGTACTGTACATAGCAGTCAGTGGAATTCTTTTGTAATAATTTAATTAACTTTGCTATTCATTAGAGCTTTTCCATTCTTGGAAATCTTGTTTCTGCAGTTTCTTATCTAACTGCCCCTGAGAAGTCTGATAACTCTTAAAAAAAAAACCAAGTTCTTATCCTTTCTCGAGTTCTTTTTCTTTTTCTTGCCATAGGA
Source organism: Rhabdophis nuchalis (assembly GCA_039707465.1). Lineage (NCBI taxonomy): Eukaryota > Metazoa > Chordata > Lepidosauria > Squamata > Natricidae > Rhabdophis > Rhabdophis nuchalis. Next base: position 56,467,190 of record CM077643.1, on the reverse strand, counting down.
GGCTATTTAAGATTGTTATTTATAGTTAAGGTTTCTAGCTTTCTGATTAATAATCAGAAAGAACATGGCTCATAAAGTTCATGGCCTTTGTTGTCTATACAGAAATGCTTAGAATATGGGGAATAAACAAGGTGAATTAGATTTTTTAAGAAAGGAAATACGAATCCTCCATTTAACAGTCACTCAAGCGCTCATTACGTCCCGCCTAGACTATTGCAACGCTCTCTACATGGGGCTCCCCTTGAGGTGTATCCGGAGGCTTCAGTTAGTGCAGAATGCGGCCGCGCGAGGGATTTTGGGAGCATCTCGAAGCTCCCATGTAACACCTCCTGCGTGAGCTGCACTGGCTGCTGGTGGCCTTCCGGGTGCGCTTCAAGATGCTTGTTACCATCTTCAAATCGCTCCATGGCACGGGGCCTAGTTATTTGGGGGACCGTCTCCTGCCGCATATCTCCCACCGTCTGATCCGCTCCCATAGGGAGGGCCTCCTCAGGGTACTGTCCGCCGGTCAATGCCGGCTGACGGTGCCCAGGGGAAGGGCCTTCTCGGTGGCAGGGCCATCCCTCTGGAACGATCTACCCCCGAACTTCGGACTATCACGGACCTTCCCCTCTTTCGCCACTCACTTAAGACGTATCTTTTCCATCAAGCCGGTCTAGCTTAGAGCTTAGAGCTCTGACACAATTTAATTTTAGCCAATGAGTAAATGTATTTTAGAATTTTAATGGGAATGTTTTAGCACAGGTTCTTAGTTTAATTCATTTTAGATATTATTACTGTATTTATTGCTATTTATTGATTTTAATTTCCTGTGCACCGCCCTGAGTCCATCTCGATGGAGAAGGAGCGGTTATACAAATCGAAATAAATAAATAAATAAATAAATAAATAAATAAATAAATAATGATGATGATAATAATAAATGTATAAACTCAAAAAATTATAAGCAGTAGAAAGCAGTCTTAGTGTGTTTATATCTTCATATCCTAATAGATATATACATTATTTATATCTGCTCACAAGTCTTAAGAAAATGAACCTGGAAATACTGTAGAGCAGGCATAATCAACCTTTTTATACCTACCACCCACTTTTGTATCTCTGTTAGTAGTAAGATTTTCTAACCGCCCACTGGTTTCACAGTAATGGTGATTTATAAAGTAGGGAAGTCAATTAAATTTTAAAAAGGAAAGTGCTTCAGTATCGGACAAAAACCCTACTGCCCACCAAGAAAGCTGGAACGCCCACTAGTGCCCAACCTAAGGACCAGGTTGAATACCACTGCTGTACAGTGTTTGTATTAAAATAAATGAATGAACAAATAAAAATACAAGTAATCCATAGTTAATGACCACTCACTGACTTTGCAATGACATGGAACAAGTAGTACTTAACACTGGTCCTCAGAGTTATGGCCATCTGACCATCCCTAATGTCATGTGATTGCTGGTGGTTCGCTTGGCAACCGGGAGTGCCAGAATTGTATTTGCTTAATATGACACAGTCATGTTAGGTCACACTTTACGACTACATCACTTATTAATGACAATTTTTATTGTTATTGCTTCTGTCATTTTAATTGTGAGCTTCCCAGAGTCACATTTGTAAAATAGGTGGTTACCCAATGTGATAAATGAATAAAAAATAAGGAAGACCTGGTAAAAAAGTACCAGATGTTTAGGGAAAAGTGACCATGTACTACCGATGTTGGTGTTCTGGGAAGGAGGAAGAGTAAGGATTAAAACAGTTGTTGAGGCGGAAGCCTTTCTTAAAAAACATTCCTCTATCCTGGGGGAAGATCCAGGGGAGGCAGAGGGAGCCACGGCCCCGCCCGCTGGGGGCCAGGAAGGAGAACAAGAAGACACAATTGCCAAGAGACTTAGATCTAAAAAATGATTTTGCTTTTTATTAATACAGTATAACTTTTTATCTGGATGTTTGTACATGACTGCCAGCATAGAATTTAGAATTTATGATATATGCATTTATTTTCACCTTGTAGTATTATTGGAAAATGTATTACCAATGTCTTATTAAGAAGCCCTGGAAGGGCCAATGATTTCGACGTGAAAGTTCTCAAAATATTTCTGTACTACCCTACCTTACCCTAACTGAAAAAATTTGTAAAAACCAATAAAACTTTTGCAATATAAGAATGAAGCTATTCTTGTATACCGTATTTATTCGACTATAACGCGCACCCGTGTATAACGCGCACCCCCTAATTTTCCATTAAAAATCGGTATAAAATTTTTATACCGATTTTTATAAAGCATGACTGACGGGCTCCACAGCTGAGGGGCGATGGAGCGATGCCGTTCCACCCTAACCGCGTCCCTTTCTGTCTCCGCTTCTCCCCAGCATCCCTTTCTGTCTCCGCTTCTTCCCCGCGTCCCTTTCTGCCTTCCGCTTCTCCTCAGTGTCCCTTTCTGCCTTCCGCTTCTCCCCAGCGTCTCTTTCTGCATTCCGCTTCTCCTCAGCCTCCCTTTCTGCCTTCCGCTTCTCCCCAGCGTCTCTTTCTGCCTTCCGCTTCTCCTCAGCCTCCCTTTCTGCCTTCCGCTTCTCCCCAGCGTCTCTTTCTGCCTTCCGCTTCTCCTCAGCCTCCCTTTCTGCCTTCCGCTTCTCCCCAGCGTCTCTTTCTGCCTTCCGCTTCTCCTCAGCCTCCCTTTCTGCCTTCCGCTTCTCCCCAGCGTCTCTTTCTGCCTTCCGCTTCTCCTCAGCCTCCCTTTCTGCCTTCCGCTTTTCCCCAGCGTCTCTTTCTGCCTTCCACTTCTCCTCAGCCTCCCTTTCTGCCTTCCGCTTCTCCTCAGCCTCCCTTTCTGCCTTCCGCTTCTCCCCAGCGTCTCTTTCTGCCTTCCGCTTCTCCTCAGCGTCCCTTTCTGCCTCCGCTTCTCCCCCCCCCCCGCCGCCGCCGCCGCCGCCGCCCAGAAACCTGAATTTATTTATTCGAGTATAACGCGCACCCAAACTTTGAGTTCTTTTTTGGGTACAAAATTTTGCGCGTTATACTCGAATAAATACGGTAGATAAATTTTGGGCATTAAGTTATTCTATCAAGACATAGTCAGTGGGCTGATTCTCACCAGTTCTGCTGGGTTTCTTTAGTGGAGCATTTTAAAAGAAACATTTTAGCACTCACTTAAATGAGAACACAAACTATTTTTATGTTTCAGAATTGCTTCATTTGTAAGTTTGTACGCTTGGATTGTTATGTAATTTCCTAATGGAATGATCATGGGTTACCAACAAGTTTCTAACCTTTCAAAATTAATGTTACAAATTCTTATTAACTAAAGATGAATAAATATATATGCTATAAAAAAAATTATTTCATTTTTCATGGTAGTGAGTCACCATCTACCTTGTGCTTACAATGCAACCCTAGGTACTGAAACAGACTTTGTTTTCAAGGAAAGTTGCAAAATCTCTATTGCATAATATCGGGATGGAAATAGAGAATTAAAATAAATAGTTGAACATAGAGGTGAGCTGCTACCAACACAGCAACTCCTAGTTAGCTTAGATCCTGATGAAATTTTTAGAGATTGCTGTCCTATGGGTTTATTTTCTAAGATCACTTCCATATTTTCAGTGTTTATAGCTAAAACTTTGTTTTCAGATGCTGCAGTTGCAGATTTCATAAAATTATGAGCTCTTTCATGGAAACTATTTTTGTAAATCAATAGATTTCTTATCCAGTTTCTGAATATGATAAATCATTTTTCTAATACTATGATATGCTGACTTCAGACATAGTATTTTCTTGTTTAATCAAAGTTATTTTCCCCCCCTGAAATGTAGCTTTGCTTTACATTTAAGATTGCTCACTTTTTATTGCCCGGTATTAGAGAATAATTAAGTAACTAACAGCAATTTTATTTCATTGTGGAAAAACTGAAATTATTTATTTATAAAATTTATTGGCCACCCATCTTACCAGAGGGTAACTTTCTCTTAGCAAAATGTACCTCTGAGCTACAAAAATTAATTTCTTATTGTAAATAACCAGTAATGTTACCAAGATTAGGGTGTACTGTTTATTTTGCAGGCCTTCTTATTTTTTCAAATTAAAGAGGGTGGGGATGGAAGTGGAAATGTTTATGTTTAAGCAGAAATATTTGCTGACCTGTGACTGTGGGGAGATTTAAGTCTGAGATTAAAAACTTATTTAATAGTCTTATGGTAAAATATATCTGCTGTTGAAAGCAATAGTAATTAATTACCTATAACCAAATGCCATTGTTTAAAAACATATATTTGATCCTACCTATTTTTCTATTTTTTTTCTATCCTTGCATTCAAATCAATTCAAATAATTATAATTATAAATTTACATGGTAACACATTCATCTTATAAAGATTTTTGGTTTTTTGTTTGTTTGTTTTCTGTGGTTGCATGGGGAAAAATACCACTAGTTTGGAAGAGTAGTAATTGAAATGTACATGTAACATGACAAATACTGAAAGCCAAATAAAAATGAAAACAGGATAAGGTGGAAAAATAAGTTTTAAAAGATCTCTGTTGGATAAGCAATATGGAAAAGAAATCTTAGAGGAGTAAAAGAGACACACTTAAAATTTGTGGCAAGGATGACATGAGGACAGTCTGATTATGTATTCACCAGATATATTTTTATTCTGTATGATTCTGTATGCATTTATATTTTGGATGTGAGCTTAAAGATGTTCATCTGTATCTTTAGGTTAAAGAGTCCACATTTGATGACTTCAAGTTGGAGTAGCCTGAGTGTTCATTTTTCTTTGACGTTTTCCTCTAATCCAATTTAGATGTTCTTATCCTTTTCATCTTTCATACAGGTAAGCTATTTTATTTTGGGGAAGAAATATTATTAACATTTAAGAACAGAACTGATGTTATGAGGGCCAGCATATTGTATGGTTAAGACTTGGACTCTAAGGAGATGTGTTCTAGTCCTCCATGAAGGTAAGCTGTGTTACCTTGGACAGTCAGTGAAAGAAAGGGCCAAGGAATGATAGATCAGATTAAAAAACAAGATTAACTGATAATGAATTTGGTTCAGCCTCTACAAAGAGTTATAATGGAAAAGCCATCTTCCGCAATGGAGGTATGGCAGAAGTGAACTGTGCTGGCAGTATGTCCAGCTTACAAGGTCAGGAGAAGAGTGCAGATTGCCTTCATTAACCTCTGATTTAGAAGACCAAATTGGGAGATTGGACCCCCAGCTCCAAAACTGGAGAAGCCAGTGAAACAGGTAGCAGCAGAGTCAGAGTCTTGAACTCTGATAAAGAGATTAACTTGCAGAAACTGGTGAAAGGGAAAGAGAGGATGAATACCAGTCTTATCAGGTATTTTGTAGCTACAGTGGGGTTTCACAAAGGAAGTAAGGCAATATCACGTGTCCAATGTGCAAATTGGAAAGTACTGAGAAAGTCTCCTACTCCAGAGTGAGAAAATTGAGGTAGGGAGGCACTGCTGTCTGGTAGATACTGAAAGTGTACAGATAATGGGGAGTTCCTAGCCCTCTGGAACGACCTTCCCCCCGACATCAGAACAACTACAGACCTCCGCTCCTTCCGTCAAAAACTTAAAACATACTTTTTCTACTTGGCCGGCCTAGGTTAGTCTCTACCTCTGAGGTGTTAGGGAATTTTAGTGTTTTAACTGGGGATTTTAGCGCAGGGACATTTCTAATATAATTTGTTTTTATGCTCTGTATGTATTTTATAGTATTTTAAATTTTTCCCTGTGCACCGCTCCGAGTCCCCTTGGGGAGAGGACGCGGTATACAAAATAAATTTATTATTATTATTATTATTATTGAAGGGTAAAGGCTAATGGGACTAATTACAATTTAGGCAGAAGATGAAATGAGTTAGGGTTGATGTATTACATGCCATTCTAAACCCATAGAAATATCCTGTAATGATGTTGATGAGATAGGTAGATGGCCAGTGCAGGAAGATAAGGGAAGTGTATATTTTTATGTTTAGGGTGATTTGATTGGGGTTCAATTGAACAGATGTATATATAGCAGAAGGTGCTAGGGATTGTTATAAGGTTTTTGGAGCGATAAGGCAATCCATAGAGAAAAGGTGGTTTTCTTTCTTCCTCCTAGTGCAAAAGAAAAATTAATATTCTGTCATTCTGCTTTTACTTTCCAACTTTTACTCTTATTTTTCTCCAAAATTCCGCACCTTGTTTTATATACTTCCTATTTATTTTTGTAATAATTTAATTATTATTAAAGAATTGAATTGAACCTTCTCCACATTGAGCATAACTTAATTTACTGTACTAATATACACCTAAGTTATAAATTTAGAAAAATCTTCTCCCCATAGCTTAATCTTTATTTCTACACAGTCTAGAAACCATCTTTTTAATCTAAGCAAAAAGTCCACTAGGAATTAACAGAAATATCAAATAACTAATTTATCCATGGTCACATAGTCCAACTTTATATTCCTTCTTTTTGCTCTGCGCAATCTTGATCTTTAAATCATTCCTATCGCATGACAGGAGTTGATCTTTTATCACTGTTTGTATAGAAGAATAATAGGCAGAGCGGAGTTAAGCATGTCATCAGTTTAGAATTCTTATGTGGCCAGAAATGATCTAAGTCCAACAACTCCTGAATTCTGTTGACATTTATGTGGTGTCAATTTAGTGTTGAACTTTAGTTGACTAGATTCTTGGACATAGGCTTGAAAAAAAATCTATGCTGCAGTCTAACAGATGGTCTTGATTCTTTGCTTCTGTTGCTTTGGCATTTAATAGGAGTCTTCAAAGCTTTCACCAACCTCTGTAAATCTCATGAAGAGGCATTATCTAGAATTTATTGTTGCAGTTGTTCCATGTCCATATATTTTTCTTGATTTGTCTTTTGTATTTCCATTTGATAATCTCAATTTTGTTGTCTTCCGTGCCTTCAAACTCTAAAATGCCTGACATTTTTTTTATCATCTCTTAAAAGTCTATCCATTGAAATATGTGTTATTTCTGATACATTAATATTTCAATCCATGATACAAAATACTTTTTTTAGATAAGAGAAAGATAACTAGCTTAGGTATTTTAACTCTTTTGTTCTGCCTTGTCCTTTAGTTCCCTCTAGTGTCCATTTGCAATCTTCATCAAATCTCCATTCCTAGCATGGTTCCTTTCAGTCATTTCCCATGAGGGTATATTATTTAATTATAATATAATTTCATGGGAAATGACTGAAAGGAAATAGTTAATTTTTAAATAATTATTGTTTAATTATAAATATGTTTTTCAAATAAACATATTTATAATTAAACAATAAACAATGCCCATATCTCTCTAGTTTTTTAATCCATTTAATTTAAAAAAAAAATAAACTCTTTTTATAAAAAGCTTTTTGCCAATTCTTTAAAATTTCTGAAGAATGTAAAACTCACCAGATGTCAAATTAAGCTCACTGTTTTGAAGGTCTCTAATATTCCTAAAGAGGTGGAATTGAATATTTTAAAATGTGATTAGGAAGTGAATTCAGCCGCTTTGTGTCCTTACTAAAGGCTCTGCTGCTATTGAGAGCAAATATAGTATCTTCCTCCATTCCTGGGGCTTGAACTTGCATGAGGAGGTTGCCTGGAGGAGCTGCCATTCATAGCAGTCTTCTTCCCAGAGAGATTCAGAGGACTGGTCTACTTGCTGGTCTGTCTTTCTTTTCAGCTTGCTTGCCAAGATATCTTTAGTCAGCCCCTAATCACACTGCAAACTACTAATTACTGTATTTTTATTTTTATTTTATTAAATATTAATTCTTTTTAAAGGTCTGTCAATTCCAGATCTTTACTGACCTTTCTCCTGGCTGTTTGCCGTCTCTCTTGTGCCTCCCTTCGGGGGGAGGGGGCGGTCTAGAAATCTAATTAAATAAATTAAATAAATCAATGTGCGGCTGGCCACCACTGTAGATCTTGATTGCCTGTAGTACTGCTGTAGCCTTAACTTATTTTCTATCTGCACTGACCTTCTCTGACATAAGCTGCTATTATGCCAGGACCACTTGGCTCTATTGCTGGCTCTCATCACCTCGTCCTTGGCTTTCTGGTACTAATGGTCTGGCACTAGCTCTTTTTGATTGATACTGTCTGGCATTGCTGCTTTGATACTTCTAGCCTACTCTGAAATGAACCTCTCTGATCACTGGTTTATCCTGTTACTCCGATTCAGTCCTCTCTGGCATGCCTTCTCTAGTTTGACCTTCAATTTGTGTGTCTAATATGCTTCAATTTTACTCTCTCTGTCACTTGGTGCTGCTGTTTTTGTTGCTCTGTGCTTCTTCCAGCCTCATCTACAGTTTCTGCCTGGCTTGGATGAAGTGAAAATGCTGGGCGCTGTAAAGCTAACTTTTTCTGGCCTCAACTCTTCTCAGAGTTCAGCCTAGTACCCCAGTGCTTTCCAGTTCCTTGTGACTGGAAAAACCCCTTTTCAAGGGACTTGCCCTCTCAGACTTTCCCTGGCACCACTTCCCTTTTGTTTTTTTTTGGTTCTCTTTAACACTTGAACTCCTTTTTCTCTCTCTCTCTCTCTCTCCTTTGTGGTGCTGCACTGCAGAGTCAAGCTTTCCTGTGCCTGCTCCAATTTCATCATTGTTTAAACCAGGTGTCCCCAGCCCCTGGTCCGTGGTCCAGTACTGGTCTGTAGCCTGAGAGGAATGGGGCTACACAAGTGACAGGCCAGTGATCAAAGCCTCATCTGCACATGCACAGGACGTAGGTTGCGCACAAAACCATCCCTTTTCCGGTCCGTGGAAAAATGGTCTTCCATGAAACTGGTCCTTGATGCCAGAAAGGTTGGGGACCCCTGGTTTAAATGACTGGCTCCTCAAAATGGTAATGGTGCAGTCCTTTTAAACCATTGGAGCAAAGGTACAGCTGTCCTTACCACTGCTGGTGTCCTCTCACAGAGAGATTGTTGCAGGAAAAAGAACACATTATTTCAAAGCCAGCTGTTCATCCTTCGGCATAGGGACCGGAATTCTTAGATACCAGGGTTCCGGCTACTGCTAGTAAAGACCAGATCTTTATGAAATAAGACCATACCCATATATGATGGAAAGAGGCGCGAATGTGGTGGAACTGAGATCTTGTTGGGCAGCTATGGGGACATTTGCTCTTCTAGGTTCCAGGTCTTGCTCAGTTATGATGCAAGATAGCATAGTTGTGCCTATGCCTTTTGCAGTGAGTTCAATTTCTCCAATGCATCTATATAGGGAAAGCATTTAGACTTTGGCATGGAATGTTGGCAACTTTTCCAGATTGGTTTTTTTCTTTTTCTGAATGTAACTTATTGCCTTTTTAAAATGAATACTTAAAAAAAAACCCAAACAATGAAGTAAAAATATCAATATTCTATCATTTCCTCCATAATATCTAGTATTTCAATTCCAGTTTCCAAATGTGTTAATAAAAGGATCCTTTTGAGATTATACTGCAATTCTGCTTTTATGTTTATTATGCCCCGCCCCAAAGAATCTGGAATACTTCACATCTATTAGGAATGTGTTCCTGTGGTTTCCTGTGCTAATGCACCTTAAATGGTAAATTATTCCCCACTAGTCTTTTGAATTTGGTGTATATAGAGTTAGTAACTTTGTAAAGCTCATACTTACTTTTTCTGCTGATCTCATCTATGAAAATGATGTTTTAGGAACATCCTGTGATGACTAAACCAACTGTTGATTCCCCAACACCTCTTAGGACTCAGCAAAGATTGGATACAAAATTCTATATCTTTTCCACTTCATTATTTAATTATTTAAAATGTAAAGCAAGTTTGAAAGACTGCTATTGGGCTTGGAAAAAAGGAAAGAGGTTGATTAAGCTGCTCTTTCTGCTGTTCAGTGCTTTCTAAAATATAAATTATGCAAAGGAGAAAAATGCTGACATTGACTCTTCCTGAGCATAGAGTTACTAAAAGGACTTCTTTTCATTATAAGAGTTTTCTGTGACTGACAATCAAAACTATTAGTTCATTAGTCCTGCAGGTCCTAATTGATAAAAACATAGCAGGAAGCTATTAATCATAAAATTACACACAACTATTCACATGGTAAAACTCAGTGACTCATCTTATTTATGTTCTAGACTTCATATATTCATATTTATAACCTTTAGAGCACTGGGACTCGTCAGACACTACTTTTCCAGAATTGGTTTCTTATCTAGACTGAAAATCTAGGGAGTTGTATTTAAGAATCCTCCCATCTCATGAGTTTCTGGAATTGGGGGTGAAACAACAGGCATTTTCCTATACCCATTCTCCGTGGCCACTCCCACTCCCATATCCTGGGGACATGAAGGCCCCTTCCTTCCTCAAATTCTTAAGTCTATTTTATTTCACTATGTCTTTGATTCTGATTGAGTTTAGTTCATCATTATACTTATATTTTTTTAATGTTGTGTTTTACTTTTGCTTTGGGGTCCCCCTGCAATTTGTGCTTTTTGTAACATGGCCCAGATCTGCATGGATTAGAATAGTGAACAAATACTTAATTTTTTAATGTTTTAAAAAATTTAAATTTACAGATTTTTTAAGGTCATGTAGCAGATCATAGTGAATGATTCGAAAGTCCCTGAATCTTAGAATGTTTGTTTCACATGCAGGAAAAAATAAACTGGAAGAACTGAATGTAGGCTAGAACATTAAAGCTTAAGAACATATTTTAGTTCTGTTTTACTGATCAATAGTAAACAAATTAATGTCATAATGAGCAATTTTAAGGATGTGATTACCACACCATTGTTCCTCTAACTGTTTCCATGTTGTAACCATGTTTTAATCTTTTGCTACTCTTATTACAATACAATAGCAGAGTTGGATGGGACCTTGGAGGTCTTCTAGTCCAACCTTCTGCCTAGGCAGGAAACCCTATACTGTTTCAGACAAATGGCTATCCAACATCTTCTTAAGACTTCCAGTGTTCGGGCATTAACAACTTCTGGAGGCAAGTTGTTGCACTGGCTGATAGTTCTAACTGTCAGGAAACTTCTCCTCAGTTCTAAATTGCTTCTCTCCTTGATTAGTTTCCACCCATTGCTTCTTGCTTACCCTCAGGTGGCTTGGAGAATAGTTTGACTCCCTCTTCAAGTTAAATCCAAGACTTTTGATAACAATGATAACTTTTAATCTAGTTCATTTCAAATACATATAAATTATAAATACTTCCTGTTAGAATATAAAATTGTGCCAATATGTGCCATTGTACAACTGGTTTTAGTAAATGGTACACCATAAAAGCACCTTCAAAAACAAGGAAGAGAAAGAACAGTCTCACCAACACGGTGTCAAGAATTAATGACGAGAATATACTGAAGAGCTTTATGCCTGCAACAAAGAGACCCAACCTCCCAAGGATGATGAAGAAAGGGAAGCAGAAATGGGACCAGCTATCCTTTAGGAAGAAGTCATGTGGGCAATAAGCCAGTTGCCAAACAAGAAAGCCCAAAATATTGAACCACCCTTCAGCATTGCTGAGGTCTGCACTATCCACATCCATCATAGCTTTGTGCTAGAAAATCTGGGAAATGAACTCATGGCCACAGGATTGGAAATGATCAGTATTCATTGATTGCCCAAAAACAGTGACTCTTAAGGATTATTCTAATTTCCACACAATTGCCCTTATCAGATATACTAGCCAGATTCGCCTTAAGATCATACAACAATATCTGGCACTATATAGTATCTGAGCATCTAAAGGGAATTACAGAAGCTCAAACTGGTTTCATTATCAATATTGCAAATCTATGCTGAGGCATGGAAAAATCTCAAGAATATCAAAAGAACATTTACATCTGCTTTATTGACTAAAAGAAAGCTTTTGATTGAGTTGATCATGACAAGCTGTGAAGAGCCCTAGAAGATCTGGTACCATCACATCTGACCAAGTTTGTGCAATTGCTGAACAGAATTCAGGACGTCATTGTGTGAACATCATATGGACACACTGACTGATTCAAGAAAAAGGAAGGAGTGCGTCAAGATAGCTTTTTTAACCTTTTTTATTTAATCCGTATGTCAAAGCGATCATGATAAAGCTGGAACTTGAAGAATCAAAAATCGGAGTAAAGATTGGAGAAAGGAACATCAACAATCTTTAATATGCTAAATATAATCATATCCTCAGAAACCAAACAAAGCCTGTAATATTTGATCAAAAAGATTAAAGAAGAAAGCAAGACATTTGTTGATGCTCTTATGCTCTTCTTGAACATAAAAAGGACTAAACTCATGACCACTATAAAAACTAGAAATGTGTAAATAACAATCGATAGTGAAGAAATTGAACGTATGCAAGAATTCACTTTCCTAGAATCACTGATTGATCAAAGTAGGGAATAAAGTCCAAAAATAATCGCATGTGTCACCCAACATTGATGAATATAAATTGAGTATGGAAAAGCAAGGACATCAGGCTGGCAAAAAAAATGCAGATTAATATGCACTATTGTGTGCTCCATAACTACTTATTATTGCGAAAGTTGGACCATGGAAAAACTAGACAGGAGGAAAGTCGACTCGGTCAAGCTATAATGTTGGAGTAGTTCCTGTACATTCCTTGGACAGAAAGGTGACAAACAAACAAGTACAGGAGTGTATAAAATCAAACATCTCACTGGAAGGCAAAATCATAAAATTCCATCTTACTTATTTTTGCCATGACGCAATTCACTGGAAAAATGCTCAGAATGGTCAGCTGTAAAAGAAAAGAAGCTGCCAAAAACATGGCTAGACACCATCCAAGGTGATACCAGAGCATAAATCAATTGAAAGAAGCCATTCAAGATTTGAAAATGTGGAGAGAGTTGGTCCATAGATTTGCCAAGAATCAAAACAATTTAGCAGAAGGCATCAGTACAGCTGGTTTTACAGAATTGAGAACTATTGTGCAGGTGTTCGATGTAGCAAATATCGTTTTGAATATACTTATGGTTGTAGTACAAAATAAGACATATGACATGTCAGAAGGAAAATTGTGGATACATTAGTTTCCCCTTTTGCTTTTACTAAGATGACAGAAGTCTACTGGAAGAATTAAATACCACTAATGTAAACTCTGATTTTGTGGAATATGTTTGCAACTGCAACTTAATTTAAAATGTTGGAATTAGTTAAAAAGCGGGAGAGTAGATGAATCATTCTAAACTTAATGGCAGGAATAATTCATGTGAATTTCAAGAAAATAAAAATCAAGAAACTTTAATTCATAGGGATATAAGGAATATATTCCTCTCACCCTGAAATGTGATTCAAAGTACAATTGGGAAAGTTTACTTAATGCTGTTGAGAAGATTGAGTTGGCAGCAGATGTAATACATGCTCTTTACCTGCCAGTTATAAGAAATACCGCTATGTTGCCTTTGAGGAGCTGGCTAGTGTTGATCCAAGAGTAAGGTATTTTGAATTGATGAAGTGCAGAAATAGGACAAAAAGAAAGAATTAAGAATTTTGCATAAATATAAACAGGAGGTAACCAGGTCACAGGTTCATTGAGAGCTAAAATGTTCCAGGTCCTTAACGTCATTGATTTATTCTCAGTGCAGGTTTGCAAGATTAATGAGAGCATTTCTCCTCTCTGTGACTATTAATGACCCTAATACTTAGGAGCTGTAAGGATGAACAAGCTGAAAAAATATTGGTATTCGCTATGTCTACTAGAAATTACATTTCAGCAGGTTGGTATGAATGAACTCAATTGAAAAATATTAAATAATTTGAGGTGATAGGTGGTTACTTGATGATGAATCATTGAGGATTAAGCCTTATCCATGGATTGGCCCATGGGAGGGAGTAGCATGATTTCAAGTGCAAACATGATCTGTGCATTCATTTTCATATGAATTATATACATAAAAGAGTATGCTTTGTTAATATGTTTAATTATTGAGCATATATATGTTTTCTTTATAGTATTTATTAATTCCAACATGGATACAAGCAAGAAAGCAGACCCTCCAGTCTTAGTGGAAACCATACAGCAAAAAGCAAATCCTGATCGCCACCCTATCCCATCCATTTATGTACCGGAACAAGGTGGTTACAAGGAAAAATTTGTGAATGCAGTGGAAGACAAATACAAATGTGAAAAATGTCATCTCATTTTGTGCAATCCAAGACAGACAGAATGTGGGCATCGCTATTGTGAGACCTGCATGAGTTTTCTGTTCAGGTTAGTCATTCTTTATATATATGAACTGGACTTTAAAAAAAAGGAAACTTAGGATTTTAAACCTGTATCTCAATTCTTTCTTCCAACTGACCCATTTAATGATGATGATGATGATGATGTATGCATTAGGTACTTGCAGAAAGTCTGAGACAAAATTCGGAGTAAACATAGTTTAGATTTGTATTGGGCAATTCTTTACTCATATTAATTTAATATAATTAATTAATAAGGTCACTGTTTTTAACCCAGAAAAAGATGAGTAGATCTTTCCCTCTAATGCAGAGATTCTTAATCATGACAACTTTTAATGTATGGATTTACTTCTCAGAATTTCCCATAACTAGCTGGGGAATTCTGGAAGTAGAAGTCCATATATTTTATATTTGCCAAGGATGAGAAGCATTGCTCTAATGTTATGCTACACTTCAAAGCATTTCTAATTCCTGTTGCTTCCAGAGCACCTTAGAAAAAGCATATGTATTGTTATAAATAGGAGCCGCTGCTCTTCCATGAATTAGGAGATGATTAGGATTGCATTGACCATTCTGATTATTTGCATCTATGATACAATGTTGAAAGAGTGTTATCTGCAAAAGAACATTTGAACTCTTCCCCCCCACCCCAAAATTAGGATAGCAATGAAATATCCAAGAAAAAATGTAATTTTAAATTCATGTGTGTGATGGTGACGGTTAATACAAAACTTACAGGAATTTGAAATAATGCACCGAGACTGCAAAATTACAATACAATACAATACAATAGCAGAGTTGGAAGGGACCTTGTAGGTCTTCTAGTCCAACCCCCTGCGTAGGCAGGAACCTTATACCATTTCAGATAAATGGCTATCCAACATCTTCTTAAAGACTTCCAGGGTTGGGGCATTCACAACTTCTGGAGGCAAGCTGTTCCACTGGTTAATTGTTCTAACTGTCAGGAAATTTCTCCTTAGTTCTAAGTTGCTTCTCTCCTTGATTAGTTTCCACCCCTTGCTTCTTGTCCTGTCTCCAGGTGCCTTGGAGAATAGTTTGACTCCCTCTTCTTTGTGGCACCCTCTGAGATATCGGAATTGAACTTGAAATATCTGTAATTGCTGAATGGACAGAAAACAGCAATGTGATTTTACAGATATATAGAAAAAAAGAAATTGTAGGCTGTTATAGTAGCTTGGGTTCAATTATTGTTCTTGGTAGTTTCTAATTACAAATTTCTGCCATTAGGTTCACTGCACAGATTTTAGATACTTTGTCCTTCTTGATCCATTCTTAAATATGCAGATCAGAAATGTATCTTCCTGATTTCCCTGATAAAAGTGATTTTGTATTATAACTTTCTAGCTGAAGGTTTTATGATATAAAATGTTTAGAGTTGGTATATAACCAAAATATTTTCTGTCAGGAAATAGTAAATGAATGTAAATTTAAATATATAAAATCTGAAAAGAACAAAAGGCATTTTAGTACCTAACATTTTCCTGGCATTGTTGCTTTATATGCAGAAGCCTTCCTGAACAATGGATTTCAAAATATTATTTTCGATGATTATATTTTTTTCCTTTTGTAACTATTAAAATAAATAAAAGATGTGCCATAATGATGATTTTCAGAATAGTCCCCCACCCCCAATCCCCATTTCTGGCGTTCATGTTAGCATTCAGTGATAAAGCTGTGAAGTGTTAGTACTTCTTTGGGTCATTTGAGGATACAAATACAAGAACTACCGATGATTTCTCAGTGACGATTACTGCTCAGTAATCTCTACGACAAGAGAACAAACAAGCTGCTCGAGTAGATTCAGCACGGACTAGAAAACGATGAGACCTTTTTGCTATTTGGTCTGCTGCAGAATGTAGCTTGTAGCATTGTGCTTGTACCAGAGGAGCAAACAATAAAGGGGGGAAAAATACAGCCAGTGCAGAACTGTTGCTTTTAAAATATAAGGTTTCAAATGGACTAAAAATGATCAAGGACTATAAAGATGGTAGCTGGACAAATGCTGGACAAACAATTCAGTGTAGTATTGTAACAATTATTGCTCTATTTTAAACAAATGCCATGGCAAAATCTTGGTTGTCCACACACACCATGCAAGAATGTAAAAATTATACGTGACAATCATAAAAAATTCTAAATCATAAAAAATGTAGCAGAAGG
The DNA here is from genome assembly GCA_039707465.1 of Rhabdophis nuchalis. Classification (NCBI taxonomy): domain Eukaryota; kingdom Metazoa; phylum Chordata; class Lepidosauria; order Squamata; family Natricidae; genus Rhabdophis; species Rhabdophis nuchalis. The sequence continues at coordinate 56,450,857 of CM077643.1, read as the reverse complement.
CAAACTAGTAGAGTTGTTTCCTTCTCGCTTCTTCTAATCTCTTCTGCTGATTAATACCACCTCAGCTTAATTCTCTTTCTTTCTGGACCAATGGCATGTTTTTCAGCTAAAACACTTCTCTACATTTTTATTTTCCAAGAATAAAATAGACTTCTCTGGGGCCCAAAGGTATTGCTATGAATACAGGTTGTATTTGAGAGTGATGTTTTGCTTCCTATTTATTTACTTTAGTAGTAAAGAATGTAGAAAATTGGTGAAACAGATACTCTGGCAGATGCCAAGAAAGGTATACCTAAGCCTATGGGTTCTCATAAGTGTCACAAACAGAATCTGTGATTTATATGTTGGCACACAAGAACAATGAAGCAGTTGTGTTTATAAAAACGTATCCTTAATTGCATAAATCAAAATGTACATTAACAGTAATATTGTTCCAGTCTAGTCTCTCTTTGCTTTATCTTTGTCTGTCTGTCAACATACGTCAGAATGTCATTAATATTAATGCACTCATCTCTACATCATTTCTCCCATTTTCTGATCTCTCTGTCTCTCTGTCTCTCTCTCTCTCTATCAGTAATTATATCTCTATAAAAATTTATAATCTAAAATCAAGGTTTTTTTTTCTCTTCTAGTTCTACAAGTCCAAAATGTTCAGCATGCCAAGAAACAATAGTGAAGGATAAGGTATAATTTCCCCCCATAATTTTGCAATTTTGTGTTGCTCCTGTTACTGTTACTAGTGTGACAATACTTTGGTTTGGTTATATTTTGAAAATCCATTAGAAAAGGGTTTTGTGCTATGTAAATGAATCTCTGCATTTCTTACTGCAGAGTTTTTATGAATGCAGTTCTTGAATGAACAGATCTCTTTTATTTTTTGTGGGGTTTTCCCCTGTGGCTTTCCCTAAAGCAGGGGTGTCCAAACTTGGGAACTTTAAGACTTGTGGACTTCAACTCCCAGAATTCCCCAGCCAGCATTCGCTGGCTGGGGAATTCTGGGAGTTGAAGTCCACAAGTCTTAAAGTTCCCAAGTTTGGACACCCCTGCCCTAAAGCTTCACCTATTTGGTGGGCTGTAAATAGTACTTGCCATTTTATTTTTATAATGGTTCACACAAATAAATAATAATAAGGTGGTCTACAGACTTCTTTATGAACAAATACAGGTTGTCTTTGACTTATTATCACAGTTGAGCCCACAATTTTGGTTGTTAATTCATGATGGACATAGCATGGGTCCCCTTGTGACTCCATCCAGCCTTTTCTACAGTGGGCATTAAGCAAACCCATTGTTTGCGATGGGGCACTCTTTTTTTTTTTGTCAGAAGCTGGAAGTAAGTGCCAGAAATTGGAACTTTCAATCCAGGTTAGAATTCCCTTTTTAAGATCTTTTACAATGTTGAATAGTGTTCAGTTGTCTACAACTACATATACAAACATTTCCTCTGACAATACCCATTAAGGGAAACTGTTCTTTATAAATACACATGCATACAGATAGCCAAAGATAAATGTCCAATCCCCAGAGACAGCAGGGGAGAAACATTTAACACTAGGGCCTTCAAAAATAGATAAATGTTTGCTCTTCCACAAGGAAGCTGCTTTGCATTATGATAATATATAAGGCATGCACACATGACTGGGAAAATGCTGAAAAATTAAAAATGAGGATGCATACAGTCCAGTTTCCTTGCCCATTTGGTGCCTTTAGTTGTATTGCGTATATACTCCACACAAACTGAAGTCTTGGAAATCCTGGCATTTGCACTCTTAACATATTTGAGGAGAATAGATTGGAGTTCAGTTTGCTCTTTGCAATATTGGCCAAACAAACAAACTCACTGACAGACACAAAGATATTATATATTTCCTGTGATATCCTCATTCAGAAGGTGATTGGGAGTTCCATTGAGCAGACATGACCAATTGCATTTTGCACTAGTAAAAAAAAGTGTATTTTTCATTTTAAAGAAGAGTTAAAATCAGATTCTTGCAATTGAAAGTTAATACCGTTTAGCTCATGTTTGTTTGTTGAAAAAACAAGTCCAAATATTCTACTACTGTATAACAAAATAATAGGGTGCTTTAGAGGTTGTAGTACTACTTTAGTGCCTGAACTGCTTTTCTATGATATTAATTCTGATTTTACCTGCTATAGCTCTTCCTTTATATACTTTTTTTATCTGGACTTCAAATTGAGCTGGTTGTGTAGCATTTATCATACAGAACATTGCTTAGTGCACAGTCTTGTTATCTTATTCATTTCTCTGCTCCTTAGTCACTTGTGACAGATCCTTATTACTCTTTATAGATGTTTTTATTGCCTCATAAAATCTACTTTAAAACCAGTAAGCATTGACATAAGGTCTGCTTTTCTATATATAGTCTAAACTCACCTTATAAATTTTGTGTCCATATGTGTTCCAATAAGAAGAGGGTAGACAGTCCTGAGAAATATACTTTGCTTCAGCTGTATACGTGACAGCTATGAACTTAGAGAACTATTGGAACAATTTAAAATCAGTCTACAGCTATATAAATAATGTATGGCAGGGGTCCAAAACCCCTGGGCCGTTGCCCACTACCGGGCAGTGGCCTGTTGGGAACTGGGCCGCATGAGTGGTTGGCTGGCACACATGTATATACGCAGCTGTACTTGCATGATCAGTGGGCTGGTGCACATGCGCACAGCTCAACCAGTTTTCTCCCCCCCCCCCCCCCCAGGTCACCAAGCTTTAAAAGTTGGGGACCTCTGGTGTATTAATCTTTGCATGAACCCAAAAAGACTAGGGTTGAAAGATATGTTACTTTTGTCACCCGACTCCTTGAAGGGCCATAAGCAGGTAGGAGAAGATAGGTAGTATTTCCAATTTCTATTGAAGTATGGTTCTCTACTATAGTTGGTATTAATAAAAGTTGGAAGTACACAGAAAGTCCTAAAGGTTGCTGAAAATTTCCTTGGACTGCATATCTTTTTTTGTTTAAAGATATATCTGTACCAACAAATCTTTAATGTGGAAAAAATGTAATTGCAATTTTCTATGGCTGAAATGGGGTATTGGTTCATTTTCTCACATTTTGGGCTGAGTCAAAAATATAGCTCAACATTTTCAGACTTTACACAATACATCTTGCTGTGCAAAGAAAAGTGAAGAAGTTCTTGTGTTGTCAGTTTGTATCTGTATAGCAATTGCCTTCAAAATTTCTTACTCTTAAAAAATGTTCTAAAATAGTTTGTCAGATTTCATGTGAATTTGTTTATATGTTTTAATTCTCTAAGAGAAGTTTATTTATCAGAATGTAGTTATTTGCATCAAGTGGGTTAGTGCCAACTAACCTTTAGATCATCACAAAAATTATAACTCTATTAAATGTCTGTTTATTCTAGATATTTAAAGATAATTGCTGCCGAAGGGAGCTTCTAGCCCTTCAGATATTCTGCAGAAATGAAAATAAAGGTTGTCGAGATCAATTGACCTTGGGACAGTTGCTGGTAAGTAGCTAAAAACCTTCCAATATGTTTTTGTCTCTCCTTCTCCTTTCATCATTGAATGGTGATTATATGATAACCAATAACCAATTTCGTTGTATTTAAGTACAATGACAATAAAGATTATACTTATGATTTGTGGTGTTGATTGAGCCTAAGTTACACATTGTTTTAACAAAAAACCCATATCAAAGTTGTAATGTATGAAGTAAGTTAAACCTCTAGACCAGGGGTGTCAAACTAGCGACTACACGTCAACTAAAAATATTAAAACACAGTGAAAATCACTGTGTTGCTGGATACTAAATTCTTAAGTATTCCACCCTCAATAACCTTTGGTAGTATATTTCTGTCAGTGTTTTGACAGTAGTCCTCAACTTATGACCACAATTGAGCCCAACATTTCTGTTGCTAACTGAGACAGTTGTTAACAGAATTTTACCCCATTTTTACAACCTTTCTTGCCACATTTAAGTGAGTCACTGCAGTTTTGAAGTTAGTAATAGAGTTGTTAAGTGAATCTGGCTTCCCCATTGACTTTGCTTGTCAGAAGGTTGCAAAAGATGATCACATGACCATGGAACATTGCAACTGTCATAAATATGAGTCAGTTGTCAAGCATCTGAATTCTTATCATATGACTGTGGGGATACTAGAACGGTTGTAAGTGTGAAAAATGGTCATAAGTCACTTTTTTCAGCACTGTTGTAACTAGGGTCACTATATGAACTGTTGTTAAGTCAAGGAGGACCTGTATCATATTTTACCACTGCTGCTGCAAGAAGATTCAGATGTTTCAAACTTCTGGGTGGCAATCTCAAATTTATTGGCAACCCGGCTTTTGTGTTTATTTCTTAGCTGTTAATATAATATTAACTTATATTTTATGCCCAAGGAAAAACAAGGGGGAAGAATATTTTGAATTGCTTGCAATCACTAAATAAAGTTAATAGGATTCATTATCTTTAAATTGATAAATAAACTGAATGTATTATCTCTTGTTTATTGGTGACTTGGTGTTTGTTTGGTTTCAGACACATCTAAGAAATGACTGTCTCTTTGAAGAACTTCCATGTCCTCGTACTGATTGTAAAGAAAAAATACTGAGAAAAGATTTACCAGATCATATAGAAAAAAACTGTAACTATCGGGAAACAACATGTAAATACTGCAAAAGCCAAGTACCAATCATTATGATACAAGTAAGTATGCCTTCTTAGAAAGCAAAACAACTTTTCAGGAAACTATCTATGGTGAATAAGGTCTTTTGAAGAATCTGGGAGCCTTTAAGACAGACAGACCATTCAATGTCATATGCACTCTCTTAATATAATAACAATGAACTTTTTCTCCATTGTTTCTGATTCATTACAATTAGCAGCCTTGTAAATGGGATTGAATGGAAAAAGTCCGAAAGGTTGAAGTCTCCTAAGGTCACTTTTATTGCCTTGATTGAAAAGTGGAGGAATATTTTTGATAAGATTATTTCAAATAGATAACCATGATTTGGATAGCAATATCTCTAAGTACAGGGGTCCAGAGTAATTGTCTCTCTAGAGCCGTGACGGCGAACCTATGGCACGCGTGCCACAGGTGGCACGCAGAGCCATTTGTCAGGGCATGCGAAGCTTGCTCTGTCAGCTGGCCAGCATGCGCTTCTTTTGAGGCCATTTTTCACCCTCCTGGAGGCTCCTGAAGGATCTGGAGGGCTAAAACCGGCCCTACGAGCAACCCGGAAATCCATAGGGCCGGTTTTTCCCGCTCCAGAGGCTTCAGGGAAGCTTCTGCTCCTGAAGCTTCCAGAGGGGCTCTGGAGAAGGAGCAGAGGGGGCTGTTTTCACCCTCCCCAGGCTCCTATAAAGCCTCTTGAACCTGGGGAGGGTGAAAAAAGTAGTCCAAAAATGGAGGGGAGCCCTGGTCGTGCATGCATGCACACTGGGGTCATGTGCAAAGCAGCATAGGTGTGGCACACCCGTGCACAACCCCCCCCCCCCCGAGCTCCCTTTGCTTTTGGCACGTGAGCCAAAAAAGGTTCTCCATCGCTGCTCTAGAGGCTATAATTTGAAAGCTGCCTAAACCAAGGGTCTCCAACTTTGGCAACTTTAAGACTTGTGGACTTCAACTCCCAGAATTCCTCAGTCAATGAAGCCAAGGTTGGAGACCCCTGTTTTAAACAGTTTACAAACTGGGAAGAATATGCTCTAAGAAAGGTGCTGCAACATTTGAGCTTCATTTAGAACATTTGGAAATTCAGATTTCTTAAACCTTTCATTCTGTTAAATCTAATAAGGGGTACTTAATGGCTATATTTGTTTGGGGAAAATAACAGAAACTTATACAATTTTCCCCCAAATCAGAGGGAGTTCTCAAACAATAGAACAAACCAATTGATTTTTTCCATATGGTCATAAATTCCAGGGCTTAAAAATGAAGAAGGAAGACGGAAGGAAGCTGTACAGGACTGGGGAATGGAATGAAAGTTATACAAATACGTTTTGATATTTTTCTACTTTTGATAATTCAGAAATTTGTAACCTCTACTTGTTCTTCAAAGTAAGAAATCTCAGTTATGTTGAGGATTTGCAATTCAATGAATAATTGACTAGTATCTTTGGCACCAATTACTGATATTAAAAAAAATAATCACATAATTGTACATAGGGTGTTGTACAAGGTGTTGATTACCATCTTTAAAGCGCTCCATGGCACAGGTCCTAGTTACTTGCGAGACCGCCTCCTACCTCATACATCCCTCAGACCGATTCGCTCCCACAGAGAGGGTCTTCTCCGGGTGCCGTCGGCCGGGCAATGCCAACTGGCGACGCCCAGGGGAAGGGCCTTCTCTGTAGCAGGCCCTGCCCTCTGGAACGACCTACCCCCTGATCTCAGGACTATCACGGACCTCCGCCTCTTCCGTCAACATCTAAAGACACACTTCTTCCATGTAGCTGGCCTGGCCTAATTTCCGAGATTATTTTACCGAATGATTTTAAATTAATTTATAGTTTTAATAAGTGGGTTTTAAATTGATTTTAGCACAGGGTGTTGTTTATTTAATAGGATTTTATATTGACTATTTACAACTTATTTATTTTTGTATATATGTTTGTATCCATTTTAATCACCTGTGCACCGCCCCGAGTCCCTTATGGGAGAGGGCTGCGGTATATAAGTTTAATAAAATCTAAATCTAAAAAACTAGGGAAGAGCAACTTTTATCAACCTGATACCTGATTGTATCTGCTAGTTGTGACTTTGATTACCATAGTAGCAATATTAAAACCTTGTTTCTTTAGAGATTTCTTTGCAGATTTCAGGATTTAATGGGACAATATATATGCCTCTAGCCTTCTAAAGTCTATATTTTGTGCTCAAATTCTCAAGATATGAAAAATAAGCCCAGTTGTGTTTTGCTTGAAACAAAACACTTTGAAACATTCGGTGCTGCCTATATCCTATTGAAAAAGAACTTGAAACAGCTGAAGGATCCATGTATTTGTTGGAACCAAATATGGAATGTTTCAAGCTCTGAATGAAATAGTAGGAAGTGACTGCCTTGCTATCTTCTTTTTATCACAGTGCTGCAGAAATAGGAAGGATGCACAGTTGCAGAAAAATAAGCCAGTGTTTTAAAACTATCTGATGTAGGATGAATTGAACCATTTCTAGGGACAGAGGGGAGGGAGCGGTGGTAGAGAGAGGGAGAGAGAATAGGAGAGGGAGGGAGGGAGGTATAAGATAGTTGTTAGGGATAGGGTGATTAATGGATTATTATTAAATATCCACTTTATTTTTGTTCTATAAAACACTGCTACAATCAAGTGTTGTTCTTACAACATACAGACATGCACATACACATTAAAAAGTGATATGTATATATAACATACATCACATGTGCATACACACATGCATATACATCTTGCACAACTAACAAGCAAAATGCATTCTTAGAAAATTATGTCAGGGTAAGATAATTTGTGCACATTTATTTCCAGATAATGGGACTCAAGATAATGTACATTTTGTTCAAACTTGGAACATTTGAAATGGGAAGTTGGAGAAAGAAACATTTTGTGCATCTCTAAAAGGCAGATTTTCAGTCCTACAAATAAATTATATTGACAGGTTATAAACTCACGTTATTTGTTGTAAGAAACAGCTTCTACACCATTTTATTTTTTTGTACAAGACAAGTGATTATGAATGTACAAGTACATGACATGACTTTTCCTATTGTTTTCTTAGAAACATGAAGATGCAGACTGTCCTTGTGTAATGGTTACATGTCCTCATCAGTGCAGTGTTTCAGCACTCCTCAGAAGAGAGGTAAAAAATCATATTGCAGAGCTTTTTATAAAATCAGATAAGCAGAATGTTTTTTGTTGAAATAGTAGTTTGACAGAAGCAGTTCCAATACATTTGAAAAACAAGAGAACCATTCTTTCTATTGCTGAAATTAACTTTAAAGGTTCTAAGCTCCCAGAATGCAATGCTGCATTTTTCTTAAATAAATAAGTAAACAAACATCTGCATTGATTGCAACAATTTTTCCCATTACCCTTATTATACGCTGCATTAAAACTCATTTAATTGTCGCAGATATCAAAAAAACTTGTTAGTGCTTTGTAATGAATGCATTATAGGAGATTTTAAGAATAGTGTAATTGCTTGGTAAGCTTAGAGCCATTAGACCAGGGATAGTCAACCTTTTTATACCTACCACCCACTTTTGTATCTCTGTTAGTAGCAAAATTTTCTAACCTCCCACCAGTTCCACAGTAACGGTAATTTATAAAGTAGGGAAGTCAATTAAATTTTAAAAAGGAAAGTGCTTCAGTATTGGACAAAATCCCTACTGCCCACCATGAAAGCTGGAACACCCTACTAGTGGACGATAGGGACCAGGTTGACTACCACTGCATTAGACTAAGTCAGGGGTGGGCAAACTTTGCAACTTTAAGTCTGAAGGACTTCAGCTCCCAGAAGACATTACCATTCATTTGGTAAGTCTCCCAGACTTCTCCAAAGCTGGCTGGAGAAGTCTGGGAGCTGAAGTCCTTCAGACTTAAAGTTGCAAAGTTTGTCCACCCCTGGACTAAGTTCATAATCTGTTATTTTTGCCTTTTAACTTGCATTAATCAATCAATCAATCATGAGGGCACAATATTTCTAAGAAAGCAGCATACAAACATTTATTTATTTCCTCCAATACTCTCTTTGATTTGAGAAGCTATTTGTACTAGGAGCTAAAGTAATATACACGTAATATAACATTTAGCCCAAATACCTACAACCTACATTAAAGATGACTCATTCATATAGGATGAAAATTCTGCCTCAAATGAAATTTAAAAACTACCTTTAGAGATAGAGGAGGGTTTTTTGTTTGTTTGTTTTGGTCTGTCTGAGCAAAAATCAGTGCAGGAGATACATTAATCATTCCTTGGCAATACTTCTCCAGTTCTTTCTAGTCATTTTATTCCCAAAGTTCTTTTCCAAATGAACTCCAAAACTGTCCTGGGTTTTTTTAAAAAGCCCTGAAGGTAGATGATTCAGCATTCCATACCCTGCCAAGCAATTTTTCTCTGCAGTTCAAATGAATGGTAATGTCTTGCATTACTATGCAACTGATTGAAGTAATGTGATGCTTCACCTTCAGTGTGTACAACTATAATCATATTCATTGACCCTAATTAGAAAAAATATTATGGTACGATGAGTGTATTCATTGGTCTGAGATTAATATCGATGTCTTCTTTTGATAGAACATTTATTAGAGGTCTACTGACCCAATGGAAACAGATTTCAATCAGGGAGGGAACTAACTATTCAGAAGATGTATTTGAATTATGTGTAGAATAAGCACCCCCACAATGTTTTGTATTTACACTGAAGTTAATAAGGTTTGGTGGTTTCAGTATTGACTGGGAAATAGATTTGGGTCAGGAATAGATTTGTGGACGTCAACTCCCAAAATTCCTTGGCCAGACCCCTATAAACGATGAGGTTTTGTAATAAGCAAGTAATGTTTAGATTATTTAATAAATTCAGAAAAATCATTACGGTTGAATAAAGCTTATATACCAATATCATAGTTGAGGTTATACTTTTGTGGGATAATTTTATTGAGTTTAAATTATAAACAAAGTTTATCCAAAATTTTCTGAAATGGCAGAAATAGCTATTTTATGTGGTTCTATCTAATTGCTTAAATCAACTGATTTACCTATAGTGAAATAGTAATCTCTTCCACTGCCTTGAAAATCCCCCACTAATATGAAAACTCCAACCAAAAAATCTTTGGTTGCATGAGTGTATAAAAAATGGAGGTAGCTTTCTTTCTATGAAGCTGACCAAGTAAAATTGTGAGGTCTGGAAGGAAAAATAATGTTCAGGAAAATGAATTTGTGCCATTCTCTTTACACTGAATAGATTTTTCTCTAGATGATATTATTCAATTTTAAAGAATTACTCCTTGAAGTAGTATGGATTGGCTGTTGTTTTTTATTTAAAAATTACTTTAGGAAGTTGCGTTTCTTGGACATTTTTCTCCTCCTCAACCTCTATAGTATCTTAAAAAAAAATCTTAACTTTACAAAAATGGAAGCATATCCTATGTTACCTGCAGTTATTCTTATTCTGATGCTGTAAAGTGAAGCTAAAACTGTTTTTTGTCGTTCATCTATTATATGCTATAAACAAGAAGTTGAGCTGTGGAGATTTTACAAACTCCATGATCCTGAGTCAAATCTCCATTAGATGCAAGCAGAGAGCTGAAGAACTAAGGCATGTCATAGACCACACTGGCATTGTATCAGACAGCCATGGTTTCAGTGTAGTCAGTATTCAGTGATGCTTTAGAGCAGAGGTGCCAAACTCAAGGTGTGCTTAGATCTGGCCTGTAGGCCCGCCCTATAAACAGCAAAGGACCCGCCCACAGTGCCTCTGCCAGCAAAAATGGAGCTTGGGAGGGTCGCATGCAGCCCTGCCAGGCTCCGTTTTCAGCCATAATGGCCTCCTGCAACCTTCCGCCAGTGAAAACAGTGCTCAGGGAGGCTACACATGGCCCGCCAAGGTCTTTTTTCGGCTGTGACGGCCTTCTGGAGCTCTTTGCCAGCGAAATTGGAGCGGCATCCCCAGGCTCTGTTTTCACAGAGTGAAAACATTGAGTGACATTGAGCTGGCCGCGCCTACCCTGGTCACGCCCCCCTGAGCTCAAACACAACCCTGATGTGGCCCTCAATGAAATCGAGCTTGACACCCCTACTTCAGAGGATCCAAAAGCTTTTTGTGGAATAATAAAGACCATTTCTTTATTTACCATTTGACTTATATCTACTTTATTCTCCATTGCTCTTAGCTATTAGGATAGTTTTAAATATCTATATCTATCTATATATCCATCTATCTATGCAGTGTGAAACAACATGAAGTTACTTAAACAACTTTTATTTCTATGTTCTGTTTTAGTAAATACAAATTTTAATTTACAAATGTACATGTTTGTTTCATGCAATATTTGTTTAAAGTCTCTGTCAAAATGTTCTATTTTCTTATCACTGGAATTTTGCATGAAAATCTGTTTTGAATTAAAAATTTGGGAAGCAGCCTGAGGGGGAAGGATGTGCATTAATACAGTGAAACCTCTATCCAGTATGATTGGCCCACAAGATTAGTTAATGTGCCTTTTGAAAAATTGGCTTTTCGATAAAAACACACTGAAATCCTTTTGAAATTAGCTGAAATGATTATTTGATTAGGTTTCACTGTAAATGTGTCAATTTGTACATTCTACTGGAATGTTCCTGTGATTACATGTGTATGTGTATACTCTCAAGTACAACTGGAGGTAATATGAACACATGGTTTTAAAATAAACTAAAACCAATCAACCACAATACAAACTTGTATTGCATCCCCTATATATTTTTTATCTTATTATGCATATGCATTTTTCATCCCCCCAAAAAAACTCATATTTTTTTCCTATTACAGTTGAATGCACATTTGTCAGAATGTATTAATGCCCCAAGTACCTGTAGTTTTAAGCGTTATGGCTGCACTTTTCAGGTCAGTATATAATGATTTATATACTTGATGAAAGTCTGCAATAAGAAAATAATTATTAATAACTCTCTGGACTGGACTTGATGTCTCTTGTTATCCATGAAGAGAAAATGCATCCAGTTGCTTGAGTGATTAAAAGCTTCGTATTGGATTTATAGTAATGTCCTTTTTCTTTTTTTTCATACTATAGAAATTTAAATGGTTTCAAGAACTTTGAATATCAAATTTAGAATATGCAAGACATATTTTTAAATTCAAGAAAGCAGACTTTAATTATTTCAGCTGTTTCAGCGATACATTTTTTTTTCTTTAGAAAAGAAACATTTCAATTCTTCCTGTTTGAGTGGAATCAAATCCATTGCAGGCTAAAAACGTGTATAACTTCCACTGTTGGGAATTTCGTTTGGATATGTATTCCACATACAGTAGATTCAGAATTTAGTGGATTGTGCTCAAGAAAACTAAACATATTAGCCCAGAACAAATCTTTTAGAAATATTATTGTAAGTGTGAACAGACTTGTCTAATTCTTTGACAATCAGAATTAAATTGGCAAAAACAAATTAGTATAGTAGAAGATGGGCTTTTTTTTTTTTAGCAAGGCTATGTTATGTATATATTTAAAGTTGTGCAGTTCATGTTTTTCTGTAAATTGCTTATTTGATATCAGTGTTAAATTCCAATAAGAGAGTTATATTAAAAAGGCTAAGGGTAAAGAGTAGTTCACTGAAATAAAATCCCTGCATGTCTTTTTCTCTCTCTAATCTTGTAAACATGTGGCTTGTGGCTTAACTTTATTTATTTGAATATTAACTGCCCCTTTTAAAATCTAATGTTGAATCCATAAAATACTTTGTCCCTCCATAGTTTAACACTTTGCCATGTTTTGGAAAGGAAGGGTAGTGTAATCCAAGTTACATACAGAGCTATTATTCTCACTGTTTTAAATGGGGCTGTATTGTAATGATGTTATAAGATCAATAAGAAGTAACAAGACCAATAAACTATTTTCTTCTAAAAGGCTCTAGACACCAAATAGCATTGAGTGATAAAATCAAAACATTTAAGTGGTTTGCATATAACACATTTGCTCTAAGAAGAAATAGACTGTGATGTTAGCATTGCTTTCCGTTCCTTCTTTATTTTTATGTTGTGTGTTTGAAAATATATGTTTACCTATAGTTTGAATATATTAAACACAATGTACATATTGACGTAAGGATACTATATTTGCAGCTTATTCTACATAATACTTTATCAAAATGACATGTGTACTAAAAGTATGACAGAAAGGAAAGGCAAATGCAGCCTTTTCCTTAAGTACTCCATATTATAATTTCTTCTTCAATTATATAAGATGCACTATATTGTGTCTACAGCACTGAAGTGTTCTGTACATTCTTTAGAGCAGGGGTCCCCAACCTTTGCAACTTTAAGTCTGAAGGACTTCAGCTCCCAGACTTCTCCAGCCAGCTTTGCTGGCTGGAGAATTCTGGGAGCTGAAGTCCTTCAGACTTAAAGTTGCAAAGGTTGGGGACCCCTGCTTTAGAGTAGGGAATTTTATTTTATTAAAGCAGACAGTGCTGCTATTTCTGGGGGGGTAGATGAATTGGGTCTGACTGTTTTCATTTCAGTCTATTCAGCTGAAACTGTATGTCTCCGTACAAAAGCATTTTGGTAACCTAGAAATTTGGATCCAGTCCTCCAAGTTTTGTTCCTGTGGAATTTTAATATAACTAAGAAAATGACTGCTACAACTGTTGCCCTTAAAACCACATTGTTAATAATGTCCAACTGCCTGTCCTTTCTTTCTTCTGTCATGGATAGAAGGTAATTGAGTTGAAACTCAATTTTTATAACTTCATGGACATATCCATGTAGTTTTCTTAACAACAGTAATGATATAATATGCCATTGCCTTCTCCCTCCAAGCTTATAGGTCTCAGATTTGCTGGCAATCTGGGGCAGCCCAGCTGACCTTCACCAATCTTAACTGACTAATACTTTGAGATTGGTGCTGCCACAGAAGTTTAAAAGCAAACATCTCAAAGCCAATAGTCTTGTCATCTCATCACTCCATAACCAACTAGATTTTTCTAGAAAAAATATATCATATTTTCCTTTTTTCCCATGGAAGTGGTATATAATTATCATTAATAACTTTATTAACTGTGAATTTGTCTAGACTCCCTTTAAGTTTATGTCTGTCATATCATATAACTGGCTCTGTAAAACATTTTTGGTTTGTCTGACTGAATCTCTTGTAAATTATCTTAACTGGATAACTCCATTTTTACTAGGATGAGAAAGAGAAAAATGTCATTTCCTCTACTCATTTCTCTATTACCATGTACAAAGATGGAAACACCATCTTTGTACATCCATTCATTCTCAATGGTTTAATTGAGAATGAATGGATGTTCACAATTAATCCATTAAAGAAATATTGGCAACACAGATATTGGCAAGGCAGGGTTTTTGCCTCTTTTTGAGGTAATTATTTGCTATAGAGCAGCATTTCTGGAACATTTTACTTTTAAAATATATAGTACGTAACCTTCAGTTAGATAAAAGATTCTGAAATGTGATTTGAAATAATGTTAATGTAGTTGTTACATTTTTAAATTTTCATTTTGGGTGCGTCACTAATTATTGGAAAGTTGACTCTGTGTTGTTATTTGTACTGTTTTTCTGTTAAAGTAGGTCTCCAGTAATATGTTTGAAAAATGCATCAGTGGGTTAATATACAATATTGTTCAATTATAGATGGGAAAATGCTATACTTTAGTGTAGGTTTGCTAAGAAATGAAGCTGGCTAAAATATATTCTTTGTCACAGGGAACAAACCAGCAAGTTAAAGCACACGAAGCCACCTCAGCAGTGCAGCATGTAGACTTATTGAAAGAGTGGAGTAATTGTCTAGAAAATAAGGTACATCTCCTGCTCACATTATCTTTCATATTTAATATATTTTACTAATGGAGCACAGGTAAAATTCTGTACTTTAGAATGATTATCTAAATATCTTCAGTTTTAAAGGCAATGAAATGACTTAAATTTAAGAGCAAATCCAAACCAAACTGCTTCATAGTTAAAAATAAACATTGAAGTAATTTTTTCATGAATCAGTGGCATATTCATATTATGCTTTTAGCTGGATGCTTCTCATAAAATACTTCCCATTGGGTTCATCTCATTAAGAGAGGAGTTGGGGACTTTTAATAATAGAGCTGAAGACTTTTATCATTTACAACTGATTAACCATCTCTGACAGGCTATGCCAGAAAATGTTACTGCATTTCTGTTTTTTTTTAATTCCTGTACTTAATACAACTGTAATGTATCATTCACAGAATTAATTTCTGCTATATTTTATTGCAAAGAAAGGTTTATTCTACATGTTGGATCATGAAATTGTATACTTAAACTTATTTATAATTGTTCCAACTCCTTTTCCTTCTTGTTCTTTCTTCTTTACTCCTCTTTACAAATATAATAATAAATATAGAACACTCTACCATATACATTTTTAACATTAGACTTCCTGAAATATACATTATCAGTAGTCCTATGTTATATAGCAATGCAATAAACCACCAGTCATGATGCTAGCTTTTTGCATCCCAATAACAGTGTTGGCTATTTAAATTGTAGCAATCAAAATGTTAGCTAAATCAATTTAAAGTTTATTTGTGCACTTCTCAAAATCATTAATGCCCATGCAGATGTCTGAAATATTTGTGTGTGTTCTCACAATACCTTAAATATTTCAGAGAGAAGGAATATCACTGCTGATATTGGAATTCTCTTTTCTACTCCATCTTTATCCCCACAGAGGGAAATTCCAGAGAACATTCATGTTTTAGAGAGTTGTGCTTCTATTCTGTTATTTCTGTTTAAATGGTTTGTCTGTGTTCCAAGAAAAACAGGCAAAATGGAGAGATTGCACAAGAGATCTTCTTCATATGCAATATTAACAATTCTTCTGGAACTAGTCAAAGTTCTCAGCTACCTCACCAAAGTACAGTTTCTGTTCTAGTATTCTGTAAGCCTAGAATATCTCAGTAACATAATAGGAAATATATAAAAACACTGTTTTCTGTTCAAGGTGGCTCAAAGGTAGAAGTGATATCTAACACAGCTGTTCAGATGAAAGGCAAGTACATGGTTTAGAGTGCATGAGGATACCCCTGCCATATCCATCTGCAGTCGCTTAAAGCAGATTTATCTTTTCCCAGTAGTGCAAGTTGTTCCTTCACAATCCTGAGAAAAGATGTGCTTAGTTTAAGGAGTTGCAGATAGGTATTCTGAAACATTTTTTGTCTTTGAATCTCAAACAAACAGCCCTGGGACTTGACATACTTAAATTGCAATTAAACAATGGTTTCTACAGAAATGTGGGCTTTGCCATATTTGTTGGAAAACAGTTTTGTATGGGTAGAACCAAGTTACAAATTCAAGCCTTATTCCCCCCCCTCCCCCCCGAAGTGTGATGGTAGTGCCTTGTTAATAGAAAATTAGACTGGCTTTTCAAGTATCAATATTGATAATCTAAAAGGAAATTTGAACCTGATTCTTATCTTTAATAAAGCTTTATGTAACATTTCTTTCAAAATACTTTTCTTTTCATTTAGTTATGTTGGATTTCAACTCCAAAGTGATTTCCAGATAGCATGGCCTTTGATGAGAATTGGTCAAACATCTGGGAAGCACCAGTTTGGGGAAAATGTTATTATGTGAGAAGTTTGAAACATTCTGTTATCCGGGTTGTCTTAATAAATAGACAGAATATGAAAAAAGACACAGGTTATTATGTTACACTATTGCACATTTGGGGACTTGTTAGATTCCAAGGGCCATCTGTCCAAGGCAATAGAGTCCAGTAATCAGTTTAAAAAAATATCTAAAGGGCTACAGATTCCAGCACCATATTATATGCAACAAGTACCAATGCAGAATCTGAATATCTTTATATGCATCCTTTCTAAAATAGTCAGGAATGGTCTCATCTCTTGCAAATTGTATTGCCTTTGATATTGTGTTATAGCTTTGTCATCCTAAACTAGAATATGTGAACAGGTATAGTGGGTGTTCCCTAGAGAATTTTAGGATAAACACTTATTCATAGAGCTGAGATTAGCAGGGGAACTTAGTATGAATGTAAAGCAGTACTTCTGCGGTGGTGAATGATGTGTGATACCACCTTGGAAGGTTACCTAATCTGCCTGAGGCTGGCTCTGAAATGGTAGGAAGTAAGCTAAATAAAGTTTTTAGAGTTTTTCTATGCATCTTCATTGTATGTCTGTGTTTTTTTAAAGTTCAACATTCTGCAAATACTGTTTGGGTCCTAGTGCAAGGTGTTAGGAGAGCATCCTCTTTTAAAAAAACAAAGGGGTTAGTTGATCTTACACAGTTTAATTACTAATGGTAGAAAACTTGATGTTTGTCTATTTTGGTGTGTTTTTACTGTTACGGATAGTCAGGGCCAGGTTGGATGGATCATAGATGTTTATCCTTCGCAGTTTTCAATAAAGTTTACTTTACAAGGTGCTAGTTATCATCTTTAAAGCGCTCCATGGCACGAGACCTAGTTATCTGCGGGATCGGATCCTGCCCCATACATCCCTGCGGCCGATTCATTCCCACAGAGAGGGACTTCTCCGGGTGCCGTCCACTAGGCTATGCCAGCGGGCGACGCCCAGGGGAAGGGCCTTCTCTGTAGCGGGCCCAGCCCTCTGGAACGACCTTCCCCCCGAAATTAGAACAACTACGGACCTCCGCTCCTTCCGTCAAAAACTGAAAACACACTTTTTCTGCTTGGCCGGCCTAGGTTAGTCTTCCGTCTTTTAATAGGGTTTAGGGGATTTTAGTTAATTTTAAAATTGGGGATTTTAGCGCAGGGATAATTTTTGTTTAATTTGTCTTTTATCTATTCTATTTATGTATATTTATTGGTATTTTTAATTTCCCTGTGCACCGCTCCGAGTCCCTTTGGGGAGAGGATGCGGTCAACAAATAAAATTATTATTATTATTATTACATGAACATTTTTCCTAGTTGCTCTCAGTTTCAAATACAGTATGTAGAATGTGCCTTTGGCAAGACAATAGGGCTGAATTCCAGGTGCAAGATATTTTTAGGGAAGGATATACAGTGATGAACCATGTGCAAGTTCTCGTGGGTGACACATGCTGTGAATAAAATGTACTAGTTAGCCATCTTTTATGAAACTGTTCACAAGGCTACAAAGTTGGCTGAGAATTTTAAGGAAACAAAAGCATGGATTGAATACTTTCAGGGAATATCAAACAAAGCTTTTCCCTCTCTCATTTTTTCCTTTGTGTGATTTCATTCATAAAATTATTACAGGATGATTTTGGCTTTCATCACTTGTAGTTTCACTTAATTATTACATATATAATAGCTTCAGTTCTGGCTACAGAACACATCCCCAGTAGGTTTATTTTGTTTAAGAGACAAAGCAGGATGACACAATTATCTCCATCTTATTTCTTTTGTAATTCATTGACCATGAGAGATAGCTGACGCTTTTCCACATTTGGAGTAATAATTTTAGGTTTTTTTTTTTTTTTTCAGGTGGCCATGCTCCAAAATGAAAGCTTGGAAAAGAACAAGAGCATACAAACTTTACATAATCAAATCTGTAGCTTTGAAATAGAAATTGAGAGACAGAAGGAAATGCTGCGAAGTAATGAAACTAAAATACATCACTTACAGGTAAAACTTTGTTTTTTCTTCCATTAAAAAAACCCCAGAAACCATCTCCTTATGTTTTGGTTTTCATGTTGAAGAGTAGTCAAATCTGCAAACCTAAACAGTTCCCCAGGAATAAGCTATCTGTGAATAGATACCATGTTTCCCTAAAAATAAGACAGGGTCTTATTTTGACCCCCGAAATAAGCACTTGACCTTATTTTGGGGAAGGTCTTATTATTTTTGAGGTGCAGGAGGCAGTGAGTGTGGTCACCTCATGGTTGCTGCTGTGTTGCAATATTTTCAGGGAGGGCTTATTTTGGGGGGAGGGCTTATTTTAGCGCATGCGCTCAAAAGCCCAATTGGGCTTATTATCCAAGGAGGTATTATTTTAGGGAAAACAGGATACATGTTCAGGAAAACAGGGCCATGCAATTTAGATGCATCTTGATAGCACCTTCTTGATTATCTTCATGACGTTATATGAAAACATACCCAGATACAGCTTTTATGGTGAGAATATATATCATTATTTGTAAATTTAAATGTGTTTAAATGTCACGGTTCTAACTCAAATTGTGACATTCATTTATTAATGTAAATTGTACACATATTGTATGTATGTTAGGAGGGTGATTATTGTTTTGACTTTCTTTTTCCCAAGACAGTGGATTAAAATAGCAAAGGTACAGCTCTCTACATATTTTAGTACTGCAGAACTAACTGATTATTTTTGTTAAAAAAAATACATTCTGGGCAACTCTTTTAAAATGATTTTTTGTGGGGAGAAAGGCAGGGCATAGCCCAATTTAGGTAAGGCTGTGTGATTTAACGATCTATTGAGGTCATATTCTAGAGCAGGGGTTCCCAAACTTGGCAACTTTAAGACTTGTGGACTTCAACTCCCAGAATTCTCCAGCCAGCATAGCATAGCTGGCTGGAGAATTCTGGGAGTTGAAGTCCACAAGCCTTAAAGTTGCCAAGTTTGGGAACTCCTGTTCTAGAGCATATGTCTTGTTCAGCAATTTTGTATCTTTTTTAAAAAGTCTGGGAAAATGCGATATTTTCACTGAATTTTCAAATGTTATAATTATGGAAGGAAAGCCATTCTGAAATCCCACTGGCTTACAGTAGATACTTTTCAGTATGGTTCTTCCATGATATAATGAACGGAAAGAATTTGAGAGTTTCTTTCTTTCTTTCCTTTTTTCTATAATGGGGGAATAATTGAGAAAAGCAGACTTCTTTGTCTATACCAGGGTTCAGTGGCTCAGTGACTAAGACACTGAGCTTGTCGACCAGAAAGGTCGGCAGTTCAAATCCCTGGCACCACGTAATAGAGTCAGCTCCTGTTATTTGGGCCAGCTTCCGCCAACCTAGCAGTTCGAAAGCATGTAAAAATGCAAGTAGAAAACTAGGACAACCTTTAGTGGGAAGATAACAGCGTTCCATGCGCCTTCAGCATTTAGTCATGCTGGCCACATGGCCATGGCAATGTCTCCGGACAGCGCTGACTCTTCGGCTTTGAAACGGAGATGAGCCTCCTAGAGTCGGGAACGACTAGCACATATGTGCGAGGGGGACTTTTTGTCTATACCATTAACCCTAAATTTCACTATTTCTGCCTCAGCTTCTTTGAGGTCATGTGTGTGTGTGTGTGTGTGTGTGTGTGTGTGTGTGTGTGTGTGTGTACTAAAATTCCCCCTATGTGACTTGTTTGAACTTACAAATAAGGCATAATCAAGCCACATAGAAGGCAAAAAGTTTTTTCTTGCTCTCCTTCTAGTTCAAGATTAAATTATCTATCCTGGCCAGTTATTTTGCAATCCCATAGGTACAATTGATTACATGAAATAAATTGTTTGCTTAAAAATCTTAACCAAATATTAATATAATCTGTAAAATACCATAATTTGAAACTGATTAGGAGTTATCATCAGTAGTGGAAACTGATAAAGAATGATTCAGAAATCACTTACAATTTTCTTTTGCCTGCTGTAATAATATAGATACACTACAGAACATTATAGTTGGTGTAAATATTTTACGTTGGGTTTGAATAGTAATACTTGTAACTTCAAATCCTGTGATTGCAATTGCTTCCAGTTAAATTTTCTGCTTTTTCAAATTGTATGGGGCAATGTATTGTATTAGAAAATACAATAGAGCTGTGATGATACAGTGCTTGAAATGCAATATTGCAGGCTAACTCTACCTATAGCTTGGAGTTTGATCCTGATGGGGCTCAAGGTTGATTCAGCCTTCCATACTTCCAAAGTTTGTAAAATGGGGACCTGGATTGTTACAGGCAATATGCTGACACTGTAAATCACTTAGAGACTACTGTATGGCACTATGGAGTGATATATAAGTAAGGGGCAAAAGTCCCATTGATATGCCTTGGCCCACTAAAGATTAGGAATCGGAACTCCTTTCTGGTTGCATAATACATTTATATTTTGCAGTGATGGAGCTGGTACAGTTGGAAAGGAGCAGAGAACAAGTTTTGCAGTGATTTTTCACCCCAAGTTTTTTCTCAATCACATACTTGCTGTTTCTCTCTGTTGATTTTGTCTGGCCAAAAAGAATATAGCAATATATCTCTTTGCAATTGTAATAGTAGTATTGTATTATAGAAATGTTTTAGTAAACTAACTTCCTCAACTAAATGGATGCCAAAGATATTTGTTTGTTCAAAATTGATTGCAAAACACTTGCCCAGATATCTAAGGTTTCTTAAATTTTATTTTTACATAATTGTTTTGAATTTAATAAGGTTTATTAGATAGGTGAGTATCGCACTAGGCCAGAGTATCGCACTAGGCCCGTGATGACGAACCTATGGCACACATGCCAGATGTGGCATATAGCGCCCTCTCTGATAGCACATGAGCTGTTGCCCCAGTTCAGCTCTGCTGCGCATGTGCCTCCCGCCAGCCAGCTGGTCTTTGGGTCTCTACTGTACATGCCTGCGGGCTAGGCACATGGGGCAGTGCGCACTTGTGCACGCCCGAACCCCTAAGCATGGAAGGCGCACATGCATTGCATTTTGGGGGTTCGGGCGTGCACAAGTGCTTTGGGCATTTGGTGCAAAAAAGGTTAGCCATCACTGCACTAGGCAGTCATGTCTGATTTATTTGAAATTCTTATATAATTACTCTGTAAGTTTATCGTACAGTATTAAGTGCTCCCTATATATTATTTTCCTTGAGGTTCTTCTATATTTATGCAATTTACTTTTTTCTAAAAGCGGGTAATAGATAGTCAAGCTGAGAAGCTGAAAGAACTAGACAAGGAGATTCGACCTTTCCGACAGAACTGGGAAGAAGCAGACAGCATGAAGAGTAGTGTTGAGTCACTTCAGAACAGGGTGACTGAACTGGAAAGCATTGATAAAAATACTGGCCAAGGAGCTAGAAACACAGGTAAGTTTGAACATGAGATGGTGAAGTAACAGCAGATTCTGACAAATTAGACATTCTGAAATGCGGCTGCCCTGTAACCTCTTGCAAGATAACTATTTATTTAACCTGGTTCTTTTATTAATTTGCATAATGTTTATTTTAGAGTGTTTATGCTGCTAAACCAACAGGTATTCTCCTATCAACCCCATTAGAGCAAAGTGGTATATATAGTTTGCTAAAAAGCCATAAGGTTGATAATGCTATGAGTTAACTTTTGATTGTTCTTTAGAAAAAAAAAGGTTTTCAGAATTCCAGAGAAGTTTCATTTCTTGAAATAAAGTATATAAAGTCTGTTTTCAGAAAATGAATAGCAATTGTCTTCTAAAGGGAGGGGAAAAACGGTATTTAATTACATTATATTTTGCTTGATACATTCCCCATTTATACCTTGAGGTGAGTTCTACTATAAGGCTTAACATCATACATGTTTAGTTCAGAGGAATCTTTCTTGTGAGCAGCGCAATGGGATCAGATAAAATAAAAAGGTCATTGCCTCATTTGAATTAAGCAATAAAGCCACCAGTTAGCAATATGACATGTACCTTTCTAAGAGGCTCACAAAATACTGTTTAGTCAATTGAAAGACATTAGCATATAAAAGGATTGCCATCTGTTAAAGCACCTTGAATCACTCTTCATTCATTACAGAGCAGTACTACAGTCATTCAGAGCTTGAAGTTCAGGTAGCTTCTGCTGGTGATTGAAATTTCATAAGCCCCCCAATCCAAAGAGAGGAAAGTGACTCTTGTAAGCATGGAGAATTGATTTACTGAGGAGAATTCTGAGAGAGATTAAAGTCCCCAATAATATTTTAAAAACCAATGAACTAGAATAATAGAACGTTTAAAACCACAGAAAATATGATTTCTGCATATGTGTGCAAATATGCCTGCACACATACCTCCCCCACATATTTATTTATTTTATTTATTTTATTGGATTTCTAGACTGCCCCCTCTCCCCAAGGGGACTCGGGGCGGTGTACAGGAAAAAATTAAAACTACTAAAAACATGACAATACATACAGAATTAAAATCGAATTAAATAACCCTGTACAAATTTATAAATGTTAAAAACTGAACCCATTAAAACCAAATAAAACAATTTAGATTACAGACTGGGGCGAGAAGCGTAAATTAGGCCAAGCCGGCTTGATGAAACAGATGAGTATATACATACTTGCATTTACCTTTGGAACATCTCTCCTCCAAAACCTTAAACCTGTGTCACTGAGCTTGGAGATCCAGATGGGGTCTAAGACAATTTGCCCTGGCCAACTCACCACAGCTAACTTGCCACCACCAATTCACTACAAGACAACCCACTGAAGGACTAACACCTTTTGCTAAGATCCGGTGTTTGGAGGCCGTACGGATCTGGATGGGTGGTAACAAACTCAGGCTCAACCCGTCCAAGACTGAGTGGCTGTGGCTTCCGGCGCCCCGGTTCAGCCAGATTATTCCAACTCTGGCCATTGGGGGCGAAACACCGGCCCCCGTGGAGAGGGTGCGCAATTTGGGTGTCCTCCTGGATTCCCGGCTGTCTATGGAAGATCATGTGGCAGCCGTGGCCAGGGGGGCATTCCATCAGGTACGCCTGATGCGCCAATTGCGCCCCTTACTGGACCGGGGTGCCTTACGCACAGTCACTCAAGCACTCGTCACCTCTCGACTTGACTACTGTAATGCTCTCTACATGGGGCTCCCCTTGAGGTGCACCCGAAAGCTGCAGCTAGTCCAGAACGCAGCCGCGCGGGTGATTACGGGAGCGCCTAGACACTCCCACATAACACCTATCCTGCGCGAGCTGCACTGGCTCCCTGTGGTCTTTCGGGTGCGCTTCAAGGTTTTAACGACCATCTTTAAAGCGCTCCATGGCTCGGGGCCTAGTTATATGCGAGACCGCCTCCTGCCCCATACATCCCTCAGACCGATACGCTCCCACAGAGAGGGCCTCCTCAGGGTGCCGTCGGCTGGACAATGCCGACTGGCGACACCCAGGGGAAGAGCCTTCTCTGTGGCGGGCCCTTCCCTTTGGAACGACCTACCCCCTGAACTCCGCACCATCTCTGACCTCCGTCTCTTCCGCAAGTGTCTGAAGACACACCTATTCCATCTAGCCGGCCTAGCATAACCCCCATTACTGACTCTTAGATAGTTTTAAATTTGGGTTTTTTAAATTCGGTTTTTAGCGCAGGGTCTATTAGAATAAGTTTTTTAAAATTTTATATGTTTTATATGTGTTTTAACATCCCTGTGCGCCGCCCTGGGTCCGTTTGGAGAAGGGCGGGGTATAAATTTAATTAAAAAAATAATAATAATAATTTTGCAACCAATACATGCACTGATGACCAAATTTCATGTGTCTGATCATGCCCGTTAGAGTGAGAATAACACTGGTGTAGCTGTACAAGAGAACCTTATTTGAATGAGAAGATCAGCAACCAGTGGTTTTTGCAGTAAGGCTCACATGTTCAATAGGCTACCATATTGCTTAAGGACCTGGTGGGTGTAAATTTCATTTAATTTTTTTTAAAGTCCCTTGTTTTCTTTCTAGGTCTTCTAGAATCACAGTTATCTAGGCATGATCAAATGCTAAGTGTTCATGACATCCGTCTGGCTGACATGGACCTCCGATTTCAAGTCCTGGAAACAGCAAGTTACAATGGAGTATTAATCTGGAAAATCCGAGATTACAAACGTCGAAAGCAAGAGGCTGTTATGGGGAAGACTTTGTCCTTATATAGCCAACCATTTTATACAGGATACTTTGGCTATAAGATGTGTGCCAGGGTTTACCTCAATGGAGATGGGATGGGCAAAGGGACGCACTTGTCTTTGTTCTTTGTTATAATGCGGGGAGAATATGATGCATTGCTTCCTTGGCCATTCAAGCAAAAGGTCACCCTTATGTTGATGGATCAAGGACCTTCTCGGCGCCACTTAGGAGATGCATTCAAGCCAGACCCCAACAGCAGTAGTTTCAAGAAACCCACTGGGGAAATGAATATTGCATCTGGTTGTCCAGTCTTTGTTGCACAAACTGTTCTAGAAAATGGAACATATATTAAAGATGATACTATTTTTATTAAAGTCATAGTGGATACTTCGGATCTACCAGACCCCTGACACATAGCAGAAAGGCAGATTCAACAGAAGACAACTCCATTTGGGGCTCTTTTTTATATCTGTCTTCAATGAGAGGTCCTTAAAGCTCAGAGAGGACCACTTTATGTTAACAGAGGAAGAGTTTGGGGGTATAACTTGCATAGGGTCCAATGGCAAACATAGCAACCCATTAAGAAACCATAACTGTGGTGTATTTTCTAAACTAATAGGAACACTTCAAGTTCTGACAAGTTACTTAATCCTCGTGAAGACAAAGATCACTGTCAGAAAAGCTTTTTGTAATTTATTGACAATATTTTGGGAGAGGAAAAAAAAGTATCTTATGATGAATACGACATCAGACTTTACTTTCATTTTAACTAGAAAATAAAAGTTCACATGTGGGTTAGCTACAAACTGTCAGCATGTTAAGTAAAAAAAAGAAATTATGAAGTATTGTTGCAGTTAAAGATATTATTACTTTGAACATCTAAGTGCAATGTTGTCTGAAATACAGTATACTGTCTATTTTCAAGGCCTCATCTGGTCTCTGTTTTAAAAATTACTTTGTCAGAAGATCTTGACAAAAATGTCTAGATCTTCTTGAAAGTGTCTAAATCAGAGTCATATTTTTGTTTAGAGTTCTATTAATTGCTACAGAAAACATTTTATTTTAAAACTGTTGATAGACTGATATTTCTTGGAAGAAAAAAAAAGATCAAATGCAGGTTATCACTTGTGATATGAAAAGAAACTATTCAATACTGCTGTTATTTCTCTTTAGAAATGTAAACCTACAATATATGTCGTAGTTAATGACACTATTTCAAAATTAAGAAAAAAAATCACTCATGGATGCTGTGCATCATTATCAGATTTATAATTTTCACCCTAAAATAGGGCATTTGTTGAACTTTGGAGTTCTAAATGGAATCCTGTATGTTTTTAAAGTTCTGCCTCATGCGCTCAGACCAAGCTCTATAAAATAGATGTGTGTATATAAACATATTATATTATATTTTTTGCTAAAGCATAAATGTGCAACATATTTTTTGGGTTTGAGAGGAGGCGTAGTGCTGAGTAATACCTATATGGGAAACTGCTAATTAATCCTTTAGGGAGAAATTTTTTTTCTACCTTAACAGAGGATATCCGTTAGGAGAAAGCAGTGTCTTAATGGAGATACGGTAGTGTGCATGCATTCATGTGCCTTAGCTGTGACGTGCTGCTTTATAGCTCATAGTTTTGTATTCAGACTTTAATTTTGGATTGTTAGAATACTTGTTTTAACTGGACTTTAGGCATAATGTGCTGACTGATCTGTAAAACCCACCAATATTTTGCAGCATACAGAAATGGAAACCCAGATTTGTGTCTGTTTCCATCAATGAAATACTACTTATTCAGGTGCTATATTTTTGTTCACGGTGCTCCTATGGAGCTAGGACTTTTGACAGTGCCCCTTCCCCTTCAGTTTCCAAATCAGTAGTGAAACTGCTGCACGATAAAATGCCTCAAAGTAGCAGAGCTAATCATTTCAATTTGGCTCAATTCAGAATAGTAAAAGAATAGATTTGCTAGCCAATTCACAGTGATGGTTTTCTGGCAAACTGACACCTATCCCTGCAGGGAAACCCACAGGAGCCTCCTACTTAAACAACTACCTGAGCTTTACTAGAAAGCATTCTCCAGCCTTTAAATCATGCTGATTGCAACCCACAGAATTTACTCACTTCTGTTTTAATAGTCCTTTGTGAGACTAGTAAGTCTAATGGCATAGCTTGAGCGTACACCAACCATGTGGGTGCTGCTTAATTGCATGGGTGCTGTGTAACCTGAATGCTCCCCTAGAACGAACTGATGTGGAACTGGAAAAAGAAATTGTGTGGCCTGTTGTCTAGCCAGTGAAGTTACATCCATTGAGCTTTCCTCTTAGGTTGGGCATTATAGACAGAGTTCATGTCTAGGACTCAGTTGAATTATCACGTTTCATTGTTATTTTTCTTGCCCTTGCCATTGGTCTTTATGGCTGTGCCTTCCTACCCAGTGCCTGCAAGAGGTATTTTTCTGTTAATAAATATACAGTGCATGCTGAGTGGTTTTCATGGGTTTTCAAGCCACCTGCTTGAATAGGGCCTGCTATTTGGCAGCCAGAGCATTTTGTAGCAATATGTCTTCCTATTCTTGCCTTCCATTATTCAGGTGCTGTATTCTGTCTTTCTTATGGTTCTTAGGTGTCAACTGGTACAAATCAATGTAAGAAGGCAAGCATTACCATTCTAGTTCTGGTACAAAAGGAAGACTTCCTACTCAAGATCTATATGCCACAATTTTACGCAGGCTGATGTAAACCCATCACCTTTTCTTAGGGGAAAGAATTAACCTGGCTTCTCATACTATTCTAATAGTCATGAGTATAGGTAGCTGAGCTTTTGTATATGCATTACAGAATTTTACTGAAAACAGGATTCCCTAGTGAAGATGTCCAAAGGGCTCAGTACCCATAGCTTCTGCATCATGCAGTTAATGTCCAATTGGAATAAGTTAGTTGTGTTCTATAATCTAGACTATTCTAATCTGGTGTTGTTCCTTCAAAAATAACCTTTATTCCAAGAACATCTGAAAACGCAAATTGAGTTTAAAAAAAACCCCAATTCTAATTCTTTTTCTTAAATCAACAAATTGCCAATAACAACTTTGGTTTATATATTCCAATTACTCTGATGTGCGACAGTTTGAAAACCTTTTATATATATACACATTTAAAACACAAATTACTTAACGGGCTATAAAATTAGGACTTGTGCACTTTATTAAAACTTCCTTGTTAATAAATAAGGCCAGATATCAGCATATTTATGGCAGCTGTTATGGCTCCATTGCTATAGCTATTTTTCCCCACCATTATGTGAAGTTCTTCTTCTTGCCACACTCCAGTAGATCAATGTAAGTGCTTGAATTTCTGCTGCAGAGTCTGATAGCTGATAAAAATAACTTGTTTCCCCAAAGCACAAAAGAAGAAGCTCATGGTTCTTTTTAAAACCAGCACCCAGAAGGGAGGAGCAGTAGGGATGAGAATACACCCATTCAAAACAAAACATACTGTTCAAAAGATTAGTTTAGGGTTATCTTCTCATATATTTTGGTGGTGTCTTTTAGAAGCAAATGCTATCTTCAAAATGATCCAATTTTAATGCTGTGAATATACTCTGTCATCCACATTGGCTCACTAATGCTTTTAATATAGCACAGCAAGCTAGCTAGCCAATTATTGACAAAATTATTTAGTTCAGACAACCTTAACATTTTCTAAAGTAAGTTTTGTAGGATGGCTGAAAAGTTTCATGTTCTTGATGATAACACGTTCTTTGATAAAGATGCTTATCCAAAAAGACTGAAAGAACGATAGCTTATATAGTATATATCTCCAGTACTCTTCACAGGATATTTGCTTAATTCATCATGAATAGCCCCAGTTTGTGGAAGAAATTGTATCCTGAAATGTAGATACAGTAATTGGAATATGACATATGAATAGGATTAGAATTTGCATTTATATTTTATATATTTTACCTCCCTTAAGATTCTAATAGTATTTGTCCATGTCAACCCAATCAATAGAGAATATATAATTTAAATTATAATAAAACATAACAAATATTGCTGCAGAATATCACCAGGTTGTTTTGATTGCCAAAAGTTACCCCATTTTTAAAATTAAAATAATTTCAAAAACCAATTTTTAATTTTGTAATTTTTTTATGGAAAGTGATTCTACAGTGGGAAGGAGAAAAGTCCAGTCACTGCCACAAATAATAACTTTCATGATTGATTTGATCATATAGACTTATATCTTTGCTTGGCCCTGATTTATGTTGAGTTAAAGAGGAGATGCCTACCTACAAAACCAGCCGTCTTGGTATCTTCTCTAAACTGAGAGAAAAGTGTGTTAAAAAGTCCAAATCTATTGCGCCTTTTCTGGAAAAAATGTGAATATGTTGTTGTTATATATATTGGATTCCTTTCCCAAGGCTATTCATTAGTACTGCCCTTCGATGCTCCTACTCCAAAGTTGCACTTGATATTACAAAACATCTTGTATTTCTGTGTACTACTAAAATTCTCATGTCTGTTTGATTATTTTTAACCTTCATTAAGATAAGGCAACCATTTTTTAATCAACATACCTCAAATGGGCTGTCATAAAGAATGCATCCAAAATCCAGGACTCATGCTCCCATGGGATTTAAATTTGGCAAAGTTGCGGCCTCTTCAGTGGTGCCACACTGCCGCAGACACATGATCATCATTTCCAACTCTCCTTGCAGCTTCCTACAAGAAAAGTCAATGGGGAAGCCACCATTGGAAGCCACTCCTGATCCCATAGCTTTTTTTTATCAGCCCATGATCATTCTGTTTCTTTGTTTAGGTAGGGAAATATCTCTGAAATGATGATCCCAAGGGGCCCATGGGAGGTTTATTTCAATGGACATGCATAGAATTCAGTATTAAGTCAGTTTTTGGTTATCAAATGCTGTTACTTTCCATTCACCTTAAATCTCCAAGCATGTTTTCTCCCTTATATTTTAACAAAGCACTTTAGTCTGCCATCTCATATTGTATCACGCTAACCTATCTATTTTTAATCTCACAGAATCCAACCAAGGTTATTTCAGTGCCTAAAGATCAATATGCATGACTGTGTTTGCATTGTTTTACTGTTTATTTTGTTTCAATTATTTACAGTAAGAATTTGGGTGGCTTATATGCAGCATTCATTTTCAGCCTTATATTGTAACTTTCACTGCTTTTGAGAATGTAGAATAGGAAAAAAAGTAGTGGCATTACAGATAATGGAATGTAATTAATCGCTTAACCTATAAAGGTGAGATGCACTCCAATCTCTTTTCAAAGCTACCTTCCTTATACCATGAGAAAGAGCATAAAGAATATTTGAATCTATGAAACAGTGATGTTAACAGCTGGCCAATCTATTTGAATTCTAGAATTTTAATTTAATAATCTGGTCCGTCAATGGTTGAGATTGCATTATTTTAAAATGTTACAATTTGCCTTGAGAAACTTTAAAAGAGAAAACACTCGTTTATATTGCTTTCCTAGCTTCTTAAAATATGGTATACAATATGGCTGCTAGACAGTGATTACTACAGGAGATATTTTTCTGCACCTTGATGATTTAACAAAAATTCTGATATCTCCTGTCATTTTGATGCCTTCATACATGCAACTATGCAAATGTATAAATAAGTGGATAGATTTTAAAAAAAAGCAGTTTAATTTCAGCTATGGGCCTAATAATTTTGCGTGACATGTGTCTGAAGTTTTCTCAGCAGTTATTCTCAAATTGCCCTTTAAAATTGCTTAGCAGGTGATGGACAATAGCAGAATCTATGTTTTGCATTCAAAAGATTGCCCCCTCCCCTATTCAACTCTTGGCAATGTTAGTTTAAAATTAATAGATAACAGATAGCTTCTGCCCAGTCCTTGAAACGATAAAGTCAGCCAGAATAGCCAGTATAGGGTAGATAAGATAATTAAAGTGACTTCCCATTTTCCTATTACAAAAGTGGGAAGGGGGGCTTACGTCACAGACAATATGTCCTCTTGAAAAACCTGTGTGCCAAATGTAATGTAATTAGTCTTTATCTGACGGGACAGTTTTTCATTTACTACCTGCTTGTTGTGAAAGTGATGGTTTGGGGATGCTACTAAGTTATTGTTCAACAGTGAATGCTCAGGATATGTACAATTTAACTTTGCTTAATATAAAGAAGTAGTTTGTTGCTGCTTTAAAATACGCTTGTGTTGGATGGACTGCCACAAATGTTAAATGTGCTCTTTTTCAGACCAAAAGTGAGGATAAAAAAATAGGTAGATCAAAATCGGAGCTATTATACAGACAAATGAATTGACAGCATCAAAATGTCTGCCAGCGTTCACAGTTAATTGTGCTTAATATTTTTTTTCCTGTTTATCAATCAAAAATAATAGTTAAAACCAATGAATATGGGGTTTCGGTCAACTCCAAATAGTAACTTGGTGCTTGGTACAATTTCCCTCTGTGCAGTGCTTTACTGATATCAATCAAGCCTCAAAATTGCTTATTCAGTAGAAACTGAAATTGAATGTTCTATGGAGGACGGGCCTGTGTAGGTGCTATATAGAATACCCAGGCTCTGGCCTCCTTGTGCTACTTTTAGGCCACTAAACAATGTTATTTATTGCTGTGCCATAGAAATGGGCAAGGAACCTGCTTTATCCTGTATAACTGACTGATCAGTCATCATGCTTTGGGAACATATTTGTCCGATGTGCACGTTATGATGTCCTTTTACTTTTGCAATTGATGAGATTGAGAAATTCAGTATGTATATTCCAGTGTGTGCCCAACAGTAATGATAACCTGTGTCTTGATTTCATAAAAACTTCTGGTAGAACTTTTTTTTTTAAAGATTTCAGTTTTAAGGGCTTTATTGGACAAGGTGAACTTAAAAATATTTTAAGCGCATGACTTAATTCTCTTTCTGTCAACTTCAGCACTGTGAATATTATAATTAAGTATTTTAAAGAAAATACATTGAGGGCTTAACTACTACTTCCTGCTTTTTAATATAAGGATTACTTCCAGCATAAATATCTTGCATCCATTCATGGCTCCTGAAGAATGTGAATATGAGATTCATTACTTATTGTGTATTATTATTGAAAGAGAAAAAAAAATAACTCATTGTAATACATTTCTTCATATAGAGTAGGCCTGTGCAAATTTGAAAGTAAGACCTTTTTTTCAACAGACTTGAGTGAAACACCCCATCAAGCTACTTCATAAAAGGATGAACCTTCCTCATTTCTAATGACAAATTGAATCAATTACATTACTTCACTTTTCCTCCTTTGTGGGACCTCCTGTGGTTATTGTGCAAATGCCAGCTAAAGCTGAGAAACAACACGGATCACCTTGTTGGTGTATGTAGATTGTATGGCCTCTCCTCAATGAAGGGAATTGTATTATTTCCCCATCTGAAGTCTTTCATAGAGGGGAATCTAAATAATCTCACATAAGCAAAATTCACAGTGAGGGTAATCATTCATTAAGAGCCATCCTTTGAATGTAAAATATTATGCTGAAATTGATCTCTAATGTTGAGACTAATGCAAAATGGAGGCAAGTTGAAGCATTATTATGGCTGCAGAACATGGTTATCCTGTATGGTTTTAAAGTAGCATTAGGCCACAAAAAGAATTGATTAAATCTTTAATTATCTTCTAGCAAATTGGCAAGACCACGTAGCTTTTCGTCTTCCGTTTCATGAAAGTTTTAAGCCTAATCCTAAACATTTGCTTGTGGTTCTAGTATGATGCTAAGTGTGTCGTGTTGTGGGTATACGTCATTTCAAGCACCAGTGTGTGTCAGATGCATTAAAGTTTAGGAATAGGCAGTGCGTATCTATAATACTTTTTCAATAACTGATTCCTTATTGGAAGCATGCAAGCACTCCGGATTTTATAAGCATTAAATTAGAATCCCAGGTCTAAAATCCCATAACATTTGAAACTAGACTTAGATCTTGTTCTCTTACCTTTGCCATTTTTATCAGATGATGGATGGAAAGATTGCTTCTTTCCTTACAATTTGCTATTGCCACTTGTAGAAAGACTAGTTTCTAACTAAAGGGAGTTCTGATCGTGGACAGTTTGGTAAACTGGGGTTTTGAAATAAACCACTATTTTGAAATAACTCATTCCCTGCTGATTCTGAACTTTAGCAGAGCTATTGCATGTGAACACAATATTTTCCAGCCAGGACCTCTTCTCCTGGCAGAGAGTTAGTCTTTGCGCACTTGGGAAATGGGGGCAAATCATTGAATTGCCAAGGCACTGAACCACCTTGTATTGTATTATTTTCTCTCTAGCTCTCTAAAATGTATATCTTCTACAGTTTGTATGAGAAAATAGTTTTTTTCACTGTGATCCAAAGCCTCCAGAGGTTCAGGATAAATGAGGATGGAATGGGACACCCCATCTTGAAATGATGGACTATGAATCTGTTATTTAAGACAAGTAGGATAACCTTTTAACATCCATAAAATGCCATTAATTCAATGCGATGGAAAAAATGGTCATCCTTTTCCAAGAAGAAATACCTGTTAAATGCATCAGTACTATGAACTCTGTACAAAATCAGTCTGTGTAAACTTGTGTGGTGTTTTATTTCATATTCTATTCTTTGGTAAAAAGGTACATTGGTTGTGTTCTGTTTTCTGATCCAGAAACAAAGACCAAAGAAGGCCAACCTCATTTGATTGTGTATATTCTGCCTGTTTTAATTATAGATTGCTATAAAGGATACAGTGCAAGTAAGTGAACCTGGTAATCAATGATTTTTGTATTTTCTTTTTAAAGGAAAGGAAACTTTGAAGTGTATAATTTATTGCTCAGCAATACAATGTTGTTAATAACTATTAGCAACATATCCTAATTTCCCAATAGCATTATTCTATGTTGTCCTTCAGTTTGTTGTATTGTTATTTGGTATTTATTTGTATTTGAAGGTCTTGCTCTGTCTTGTGTTTTGATGCTAATAATTGAGAACAGTGTGTAGAATGCAAAACTTTGAAATGCTGAACTGTATTAAAGGAAAAAAATAAACCTAAATAGGAAGTCATATTTTTTAAGAAACAGAATTGTGTTTTAATTTTTTCATGTTATATTGATGCACAAAATTAAAACATCCTTTTATCTATTTTCAGTTCACTTGCTTTGTTCCAATCCCTCTTTTGCTTTGTATTTCACTGCAAAGTATGCTACAGTTCACCAGTAACAGTTTTAATATGAACACATTCTATTCTAAACTTACAATTACACCCATATGGAAGAGTAGACCTCTTCAGAAGTTTCTTTTAATCTATAAGAATCATAGCATTAACTGAGTAACCTGGTATACATGTTTGACTGTTTCCTAAGTTAGGGAGTGGGGAACTATCAGTTTCAATTTCCAATTTATTTATTTTAAAAAAAACATCAAAAATGAGCTGTTTTTAGAAGAAATCAATATAAAATATAAATATTTTGAGACTAATTTACCAGTTTATTTTGGAATGGTTCCCTGGACTTTATAGCATGGTCAAAACTTTTCTTGTCATCAGACACTGTCAAGCAAAAGAAAACCAAATTTCTAGGTTTCCAAGGAGAGAGCTAGCAGATACTGAAAACTCTTGCTGCCACTTATGGATTTTTATGGACCAGATGTGCAGTTATATTTTGGGGTTATTTTTCAGATGATATTAACATAAGGCTAGGTCACAAAGGAAATTAACTCGCATGTAGAGTTTGGTTTAGCTATCATTTTCCTTCGAAAATATGAGTGATTCTTATTTTCTTTTGACCCCTGAAAAACAGCTAGGCCTTTTTGAGGAGTGTCTTAATTTCTCCACACACCTCGCCTGGCCACTGGGCCACTTCTTTCACAGCCAAAAAGCGAGCACCTCACCTCGTGTACCCTTGCCTACCTGTAACAGTCACTCCAGCTACCGGTAGCTGTCCACCTGAAAAAGCCTGCCATCATCCACTCCGGCAAGTCTGGCTGTGCATGCACTTAAATAGGGCCAAATTTTGGGGATAGGGCTTAATTTTAACGCATGCGCACAAAACAGTGCTGGGCCTTCTTTTTGGGGTGGGTCATGTATATGGGAATATCTATACTCCTGTGTAAATGTTATAGGAATAGACATACTAAGTTGCTTTATACAAATGACATCAAATGTCAAATTGAAGTATGATTCTAAGGAAAAGTGGAGAGTTTTAGGATAGATTGGAGTCTAAGTGACCTGAAGATTTGTCAATAAGATTGCACAATTTCAACATTATTTAGATGTGCTTCAAACCATGCACAAATACATCAACACTGCTAATTGTCAAAGTGACTTCATGTTTAGAGTTCCACACAAGCCTAAAAAAATAGCACTGCTTCAAGAAGTCAATCATTAAGATTAATGCAGTTTTAATTAAAAGCAGATGTGCTATGAGCCGTCTGCAGTGCACCTAAATAAATTTCAAAACATAATAAGCCCTATTATGTACTTGCTATTAAAGGAATTGTGCTTTGTAATTTCTTAGTATAAGCATAGATCTTTACAAATAATATACTTTTAAATACAAAAATTGGAAGCCCCAAGTTGACTGGCTGATAGCCCTGTTGCCTGCCTTCAATGGTTGTCGATCTCTAAACATTGCCTCCTGATTCCCCAACTGCTTACTATTTTCTCATCTCCTTTTCACCTACGCACCCCCCACACTGTCTTAGTGTTTATGTTTGCAAGCTAAGGGCCTGGTAAGATATGGCTGTCTCTGGACATTAGCATGTCCTTGAAAACAAGGAGGTGGCTCAATTAGCAAGACAATTGGAACTCTGGCCTGGGTGCTATGAATGAATGAATGAATGAATGAATGAATGAATGAATGAATGAATGAATGAATGAATGAATGAATGAATGAATCTCTAAACATAGTCCCCCTGTCTAGGGTTTTTACTGGGTAAATTTTAGTTTAGTTAGTTAAATGGGATTTTAGCACAGGCTGTGTTTAATTTGCTTTTAAATTGTTTGTATATTTTATTGATGTTTGTATGTTTTTTACTGTTTTTATTCTACCTGTGCACCGCCCCGAGTCCCCATGGGGAGAGAGCGCGGTTTATAAGTATTAAAATGAATGATGATGATGATGATGAATGAATGAATTTCCCTCAGGTTTCTGGAGCTGTAAAGTTTCACAACCCTTTTGAAAAAAAAGCATAAACTATGCTGATCCTTGGATGGGAGGGGTTTGCCTGCCTGCAGCTGTTTTTCCCAAGTACAGACAGCAATCCCAGATTCAATTGCACACAAATAACTGCTTTTTAAAAAAATTAGTTTCAATATAGGAATAAAATATAGCTTTGTTTAACATGATTATCATTGAAAGTCTTCCTTTATTATTCCTTTATTATTATTATTTCCTCTTTACATCTTTACAACGTAATGTCTTAATTAACTGGATCATTTTCTTCTTGATTTTGTAAACACAAAACTAACTGCTAGCTTGGTGAAAGGGAAAGATGGGTTTCTTGATAATGACAGCATTTCTTTGTGTTCCTGTCCTGTTTTGAGAGCCAAGGATATCTGACTTGCTAAAAACAATGAAGTATGGAAAATTTGGTTTATTATAAAGAATCCCACATCAGTGGTGGAATTAAAAATTTTTTACTACTGGTTCTGTGGTCGTGGCTTGGTGGGCAGGGCATGGCTTACTGGGCGTGGCAATGGAAGGAAAATCCCCATTTCCTCCCCACCCCACTAACCTGCTTTCCAGCTCCATAGGGAAACAGGAGAAGACCCAGCCAATCAGCTGGAACTCTGATCAACTGGGAATAGATGGGGGCAGGGCCAGTCAGAGGTGGTATTTGCCAGTTCTCCGAATTACTCAAAATTTCTGCTACTGGTTTGCCAGAACTGGATGAATACCATCTCTGCTACTCATGCAGTGAATTGCATAGAAAAATAATTAATTCTTCTATATTGAGAAGGCAGAATCAAACTTA
Source organism: Rhabdophis nuchalis (assembly GCA_039707465.1). Classification (NCBI taxonomy): domain Eukaryota; kingdom Metazoa; phylum Chordata; class Lepidosauria; order Squamata; family Natricidae; genus Rhabdophis; species Rhabdophis nuchalis. Next base: position 56,414,420 of record CM077643.1, on the reverse strand, counting down.
AGAGCTAAGTCATAGTGGAAAAGGAGAAGGCATCTTAAGTCATTGATCTTCAGCATAAGCTATGTTGTACGGGGCAAATACCTTAACATTCAGCAAGAAAAAAACAAGGAAAGGGATCAGGGTAAGAAAGGAGACAGAAAAAAAAGAATTTCTCAAAAAACCCCAAACCCTTGACTAATTATGCTTTGAGCACATCTTGGATTCAAAGGGAATAAATGTTTATTCCACGACTGGCTGAACTCAAGCTCAAGTCCTTGCTGAGCAAAAAAAAAAAAAAAAAAGTCATGACATTCAGCATTCTATTCTCAATTGGGAATGGAGATGGAGATGGAAAAGGAAAATAACAGATTAACAGTGGTAAATTATCTAGTCCAACCCCTTATTCAAGCAGGAGACCCTATACCATTTCAGGCAAACGGCTGCCCAGTCTCTTTTAAAAGCCTTCAGAGATGGAGCTCCCACAACTTCTGAAGGCATGCTATTCTATTGTTCTCATTGTCAAGAAATTTCTTAGTTCTAGGTTACTTCTCTTTGTTAGGGTGCACACAGTGTGACAATTTTGAGACAACCAGGAGCAAAATACAATAAACAGCAGTTTTTCTTTCAAATAGTGGTTTATCTACAAGGAATATATACATACATGTACTAGGCAAAGTCAGGCAATCAATCAACAACTATAGCACAGAAGCACACATGGAGAGAGGGACACCCTCACAGGGCCTCTCATTTTCCAGTCCTCTGGGAACTACCAGAGGACTGGAAAAGAGCTGATGTGGTTCCCATCTTCAAAAAAGGAAAAAAGATAGATCCAGGAAACTACAGACCCATCAGCCTGACCTCAATACCAGGAAAGATTCTTGAAAAAATAATCAAGCAGCGAATTACTGAACACCTAGAAGCAAACAAAATAATAACCAAAAGCCAACATGGTTTTGTCAAAAATAGATCATGCCAGACTAATCTTATTGCATTCTTTGATAATGTGACAAAATTAGTGGACCAGAGGAATGCCGTCGATATAGTTTACTGGGACTTCAGTAAGGCATTTGACAAGGTAGACCATAACCTACTACTAGATAAAGTAGAAGAATGTGGGTTAGACACATCACCACCAGATGGATTCGTAACTGGCTGACCAACCGCACTCAACGTGTAGTCCTCAATGGAACTGCATCTATATGGAAGGAAGTATGCAGTGGAGTCCCCGAAGGCTCTGTTTTAGGCCCAGTACTCTTCAACATCTTCATCAATGATTTGGACGAGGGAATAAATGGGGAACTCATCAAATTTGCAGACGATACCAAGCTGGCAGGAATAGCCAACACTCCAGAAGATAGGCTTAAGATACAGAAGGATCTTGACAAACTTGAACATTGGGCACTATCTAACAAAATGAAATTCAATGGCGAAAAGAGTAAGGTTCTACATTTAGGCAACAAAAATGAAGTGCACAGGTACAGTACCTTGCTCAATAGCAGTAACTGTGAAAAGGATCTTGGAGTCCTAGTAGACAACCATTTAAATATGAGCCAGCAGTGTGCAGCAGCTGCCAAAAAAGCCAACACAGTTCTAGGCTGCATAAACAGAGGGATAGAATCAAGATCACGTGAAGTGTTAATACCACTTTATAATGCCTTGGTAAGGCCACACTTGGAATACTGCATTCAGTTTTGGTCACCACGATGTAGAAAAGATGTGGAGACTCTAGAAAGAGTGCAGAGAAGAGCAACAAAGATGATTAAGGGACTGGAGACTAAAACATACGAAGAACGGTTGCAGGAACTGGGTATGTCTAGTTTAATAAAAAGAAGGACTAGGGGAGACAGGATAGCAGTGTTCCAATATCTCAGGGGTTGCCAAAAAGAAGAGGGAGTCAAACCATTCTCCAAAGCACCTGGAGACAGGACAAGAAGCAATGGGTGGAAACTAATCAAGGAGAGAAGCAACTTAGAACTGAGGAGAAATTTCCTGACAGTTAGAACAATTAATCAGTGGAACAGCTTGCCTCCAGAAGTTGTGAATGCCCCAACACTACAAGTCTTCAAGAAGATGTTGGATAACCATTTGTCTGAAATGGTATAGGGCTTCCTGCCTAGCCAGGGAGTTGGACTAGATGACCTCCAAGGTCCCTTCCAACTCTGCTATTGTATTGTATTGTATATACAGCTTCTTAAAGTGATAACAGTTAATTCACCCCGCTGACACATTCTCATTGTATCATCATTTCAGTATTATAGCATTACAACATTACATTATTGGTTAGTTTCCAAATATTTATTTTTGTCTTGCTTTCTGGTGCTTTGGTAAATAAATTGATCCCCTCTTTGTGGCAGCCCCTCAAAAACCAGGGGGGGTGTCAACCTATTTATGTGGGAATGTGGGAAATCTGCTTCAGGGCACCTGAAGTAAAATGAATCATTTGTGGAATATTCATCAATTGCATAGTGGGGATTGAGATTGAAGAACTATCTTGCATTTATGGTTATGACAGCAGAGAAAGTATTCCCATTGTCAAATTTGTTGTGATACTTTATAAACAGGAAGATCTGCTTTCTCTTATAAGTTAGGACAATTCATTATATGATTTGGTGATTCTCAACATTGGCCACTTTAAGATATGTGGACTCTATATTCCCAGAATTCTGAAAAGAGTCCACATATCTTAAAAGTTGCTGAGGTTGAGAAACCCAGATTTAATTCATTTGCTCTTCCTGAACCTCTGGATCTTGTTTTGCACTCCTCTGATACAAGATATGAACTGTCTGTTGTCTCTCTGATATGTAAGGTCCTAGTATATAGCCTGGCTCTGTTCAATACGATACTTCATCTTACTGGAAAGTTATAGCTTCGAGTAGGAGGAAGGTAATTCTAAAGTTGCAGGGGCTTGAGGAAACTACAGAACAACCATAACACATGAGAAAACAAATGTTCTTTGTTTTCTCAGAATGATTTTGGGACTTTTCTAAATAATTGTATGTGGCAGGAGTAAAAAGTAAACTATAGAATATCTTCTGTTAGAATTAGAAGTCACATAAGAGAAGTCACACAAAATACTAGCATACCGAAATTCTTTAATTACCCAATGTAATATCTGCAAACTACCCATTGGGAAGGGTTTTTTTTTTTTCCTACACAGTATCAATACAATATTCATGCTATAGATCAGTGGTGGGAATCAAAAACATTTACTACCAGTTCTGTGGATGTGGCTTGGTGGGCATGGCAGGGGAAGGTTACTGCAAAATCCCCATTCCCTCCTGATCAACTGGGACTTGGGAGGGAGAGAATAGATGGGGGCAGGGCCAGTCAGAGGTAGTATTTACCGGTTCTCCAAACTACTCAAAATTTTCACAACCGGTTCTCCAGAACTGGTCCGAACCTGCTGAATACCACCTCTGATGGAGATGCACTATAGTTGCAAGAGCAGATCCATGTCTAGCAGCTGAGACACTGTCAGTTTCAGAGAAGGGGGAATAATTTAACACTTTCTTTGCTGATGGATTTTCATGTTCACTTTTGTACGTGGTTTGTGGATCATTTCCAATTCTTTTCACTTATCAGCTGACTCGCAGGAGTTCAGTGGAGATAATTCATATAACTCTTGGATGAGAAACAAGGAACAGATTGCACTGCTGTTTTCCCCCCTAAGACAAAGCAATAATAATAATAATAATAATAATAATAATAATAATAATGATGATGATGATGATGATGATGATGATGATGATGATGATGATGATGATGATGATGCTTTGGGGTGGGTGGAACTCCTTCCCCAGAACTTTGCCTTCGAGATAAACAGACCAGACCAGTACAAAGTACTGTATATTCTTGCAATACAAACCGCATATCTAGTAGATTAAACTCTTTTAAAGTTCCATGGATATCTTTTCATAATTGATGTAATGTATATTTGAATTCTGTGAGTAAAACCAGCTATATATTTATCTAACCATATTAAGAAAAATCTCTGAATCAAAGAGCAATTGAGGAACCTTTCAAATGTAAGAGACTGGAGGTGCATAACCTAGATCCGTGATGGCGAACCTATGGCATGCATGCCACAGGTGGCACACAGAGCCATTCGTCAGGGCACGCATGCACGCGCTGGCCAACTGAATTCACCCTTTTTTGCATGCTCTTTTCATCCTCCCCAGGCTCTAAAGGCTTTATAGGAGCCTGGGGAGGGCGAAAAGAGCTTGTCCTGCCCCCCACCAGAGGCCCTCCGGAGGCTTCATGAACTTCATGAGCACGCAAAATGATGCACCGCTGAAACCAGAAGTGACGTCCGATTTGCTTGGAGCGTCATTTTGAGTGGTCCGGAGGCTTAAGGGAAACCTCCTGAAGGTCACTGAAGCCTCTGGACCATTCAAAATGACACTCCAAGAAAATTGTACGTCACTTCTGGTTTCGGCGGTGTGTTATTTTGAGTGCTCCAGAGGCTTCCCAGGCTGTCCAGAGGCCCTCTGGAGGCTTCAGCGACCTTCAGGAGGCTTCCCTGAAGCCTCTGGAGCACTCAAAATGATGCGCCACCAAAACCAGAAGTGACGTCCAATTTGCTTGGAGCATCATTTTGAGTGGTCCGGAGACTTCAGTGACCTTCAGGAGGTTTCCCTTAGACTCCGGACCACTCAAAACGACACTCCAAGCAAATTGGACATCACTTCTGGTTTCAGCGGTGCATCATTTTGAGTGCTCTGGAGGCTTCCCAGGCCCTCCAGAGACCCTCTGGAGGCTTCAGCGACCTTCAGGAGGCTTCCCTGAAGCCTCCGGAGCACTCAAAATGATGCGCCGCTGAAACCGGAAGTGACATCCGATTTGCTTGGAGCGTTGTTTTGAGTGGTCCAGAGGCTTCAGGTAAGCCTCCTGAAGGTCGCTGAAGCCTCTGGACCACTCAAAATGACGCTTCAAGCAAATCGGACATCACTTTTGGTTTGGTCGGTGCAACATTTTGAGTGCTCCGGAGGCTTCAGGGAAGCCTCCTGAAGGTTGCTGAAGCCTCCGGAGGGCCACTGGGGGGGCAGGGGGGGCTGTTTTTGCCCTCTCCAGGCTCCTATTAAGCCTCTGGAGCCCGGAGAGAGCAAAAAGAGCATGCAAAAAATGGGGTGTCACGTCTGTAGTGCGTGCATGCGCACTGGGGGTGTCACACATTGCATTATGGGTGCAGCACGCCTGCACAGAACCCCCCTGCACTCCCCCCACTTATGGCACGTGAGCCACAAAAGGTTCGCCATCGCTGACTTAGATGGAAGGTAAACCTGTACTATTTGATCCTGCTTTTTTAAGAAGAGAAATCAATCTATCCTTGTGCTTCGGTGCTCTTTTGATTAAGAAGGAAACCAAATGGGTATATGTGGGTGAATGATTTCAGATGAATCCGTTAGTGATTTAATGAGACTCTTCCAAATTAATATGGTAGCCCTGGAGCCTCTTAGTTCCACTTACAAAGCGGCACTTTTAATTTTGGTGCGTGCAGATTTCAGAGGCTGCTAAAATCTCATTTTGCCTGCTTAGTGCTCTACCATAAAATTGTAATTTCTTGGTGATTGCTTAATAATTAAATATCCAATGCAAAGAGTTAAAAATATATGGTGAACCTTAGATTATACCTGCTGAGTCTCTGTGGGCCAAATCTAGATAGGAGGATGTGCAGTTCAAGTGCACCTTTGCAGTTATGTAAATAGCCAATTCAGGGAAAGCAGTTTCTTTCTTTTTCTTTTTTACCCACCACATAGAAGCATTATTTGCATTGCAAGGGAGGTTTCGATCTGCAGCAGTGAGGATTGTTCCCTTGAAATACAAAAGAAGCAGCTTCTGGGAGAATGCATAGAGACTCTTGGAGTAGGGGTGGGGGAGAGAGATTTTTATCTTTCTTCATCAATTGGTACACACACAGTACTTAAACTATGGAAGAAGGAATGGAGATACATTGAAAATGCTAATTTAACAGTACAGCATAGCTGGCTGGGGAATTCTGGGAGTTGAAGTCCACAAGTCTTAAAGTTCCCAAGTTTGGACATCCCTGCTTTAACATCTTTCAACCTCCCAACTTTAAGGGCTAATGCAGTGACAATAAAGATTATTATTATTATTATTATTATTATTATTATTATTATTATTATTATTATTATTATTATTATTATTATTATTATTATTATTATTATTATTATTATTATAACTAACCTTTTAGTCCTTGCATGCCAAAAGCGCACATGTGCACATACGACTTTGTGTGTGTGTGTGTGTGTGTGTGTGCACCCATAATATCATGCATGTGTGAACACCCCCCCCACCGCTCCCCTGCACATCAGCGCACTTCCCCCTGTCCCTCATTTTGGGCCTAGCAGGCCTCCCTGAAGCCTCCTGGGACCAAACATGGGGTGCAGAGGGACACGGGGGGGTACAGGGGGGTGCCTCCCATGCTCCCCTCGCCCCCATGGATGCTGACACTGTTACAAGTGTTATGTCTGTCTTGTATGTAGGGTGGAGCTCAGCTGGGCGACTCAGAGGCCTCCACCTGTCACTTGTGCCATGTATGCCATGAGTTTGCCATCGCTGGGCTAGTGTGTCGTAGATACAGTAGCTAAGGATTTACTCTGTGAGGGTTCCTTGGTGCTCTCTGAACTTGCTTCTTTTCTTGCAAACCTTTCATTACCTGTTGTATACTCAAGTGAAGAGGGGTCGCTGTCATTCAAGCAAGAAGCAGATTCTCATTGGAGCAAACTGGGAAGGCATTCTCCCGCCTGAACGCCTCCCCAGTTTACTCCAATGAGAATCTGCTTCTTGCTTGAATGACAGCGGCCCCTCTTCACTTGAGTATACAACATTACCCTAACTAGGTAACATCATCAGTGCTGGCTAGCACTGATGATGTTACCTAGTTAGGGCAACCTACTGTAGGTAACTAGGTAACAAGCAAGCTGAGAGAGCACAAAGAACCCTTCATTTCAACCCTGAGCTACAACTATTCTCCTTTCTTTATTTAGCTAGCTATTCTTCATCTTTGACTTTTTTTACTTTACTTTTATTAAATTTCTATCCCGCCCTATCTCCCACAAAGGGACTCAGGGCGGCGCACAGGAACTTAAAATCCAAAAATACAAACAATAAAAATCTACAAAATTTAAAACTACAATTAAACAGTTTAACCCGTACTAAAAAGAGAAAACAATTAATTTAAAGCCCAGCTCTAATAAATATGGTTGTAGCAGCTATGCCAGGCCGGCCATATGGAAGAAATAGGTTTTTAAAGTCCGGTGGAAGAGGCGAAGGTCGGTGATAGTCCGGAGGTCTGGGGGGAGGTCATTCCAGAGGGTGGGGCCTGCCACAGAGAAGGCTCTTCCCCTGGGCATCGCCAGCCGGCATTGTCCAGCGGATGGCACCCTAAGGAGGCCCTCCCTGTGGGAGCGTACAGGTCGAATGGAGGTATGCGGTAGAAGGCGGTCCTGCAAGTAACCAGGCCCACTGCCATGGAGCACTTTAAAGATGGTCACTAAAACCTTGAAACGCACCTGGAAGGCTACCGGCAGCCAGTGTAGCTCGCGCAAAAGAGGTGTTACATGGGAGTATTTTGAAACTTCCAAGATCCCCTGCGCAGCCGCATTCGGCACTAACTGGAGCCTCCGGGTGCATCTCAAGGGGAGCCCCATGTAGAGAGCATCTTTGACTTTCATTACGTACATATCTATGTACTTAAGTCAATTTTTTGTTGCCTGAATTAAACCTTATTTATTTTTTGAATTTATATTGCCACCTATTCGGCCATGGTGACTCAAGGCATCTTCCAGAACATAAAACCATTGCGGGTTTCTTGGAAGTGGTTTGCCATTGCCTGCTTCTTCCTAGAGCCAAGCGAGAATGACTGGTGAAGTTACCTCAGTGGGCTTTGTGCTTAAGGCAGGACTTGAACCGATGGTCCCCTGGCATCTAGCCTGATGCTGTAAGCACTACGCCAAACTGGCTCTTTATCTAGGAGTTTGCTAATCTTAGGATCTTCTTCCTCTCCTTTATCCCCAAATATGCCTGCACAGAGCCTTTGATTGCTGATTCTCCTCACAATAGGATTCAGAGAAGACCAACATTTTCCCTTTGCTTTTGGAAAAAGAAAATGGTTCTAAAGTCCCAAGGGTGCAGCTTTTGTGCTGGACAAAGGAAGTACCACAGAAAGGAGGCAGGATCAAAGAACCTTGGTAGCTACAAATGAGAAAGCAGCTGGGATGAACTGCCTGGGGAGGAGGAGTGCAATTCTTGTGTGAGATTTAGATCAAAGCAAAGATATTTGGAAAAACCTTCTCGGGCCTTTCTGAAAAAGATTCGCCATTTTCAAAGTGCATCTTTCCAGAGAGCTGTTTAATAAGTGCCTTGGAGGTGGTGGAAGATCTGGCACATACATCAAATGTGGAGTTAGGAAAGATTACCCGAAGGGCAAACCTTGCCTATTGTGCTAGAAATGCTGATTGCCCTTTTTCAAAGCATCCTACATTAAGCCAGAAGACTATAGTAAATGTACTAGAAATAAAGCAGAAAGCAGGCATTAATTTTGTAATTAACTGCTTGCAAGACTTGGATCTCGGTAATTGTGAGCCAATAAAATTGACTTGCACTCAAAACTTGCAAAACCAGTGCAGGGAGAGAAAATACCTCCATTACAGTTGGCTCAGTCGTTTGCATGGTAATTGTCAAATGTAGAGAAACTGCTCAGAATAGCAGCAATAAGGATGGATCAAATTGATGTAAAGACTGAATTCCTGCATGGGGAAATCAACAGTTAAGGAGGCATTAAGGAGGGAAAAACAGGGCAATGGTATTTGGTTGTACTTCGTGAGATTGCTGAGATCCAAAGCAAATCTGTTCCTAAGGCTGTGCAGCTACCACACAAGCCAGTGGTGGGTTCCAGATCCTATTGCAACCGGTACGATGCAACAGGGCCCGGTGTCTCCCACATGCATGCACGCAGCATGCATGCACACGTGCATAGCATGCGCATGTGTCCTTACCTCTGTGATGCCTCTGTGACACTTCCGCAATGCTGTGCGCTCCCTGCGGATGGGCTGAAATGCCAAAGAGCTCAAAGCAGGCGGTTGGGCTTTCCAGAACACCGTACCGGGACGGTACCCAGTGCTCCCAGCAGGCACCGGTATGCTCGTACCAGGGTGTACCACCTGCAACCCACCACTGATGCAAGCCCAAGAAAGGGTGCATTTCCCTTAACAATTTTGCCCACAGGTCAGTGTGGATCCAGGGCTAGATCTGATTCACTTAACCATGGCAGGAAAGTTTGGAAAATTGAGTGTGAGTCATTTAACGACCGCAGTGCATAACAATGTAAATTCTGGTCCCAATTTTGCTTTGTATCAAAATACTGCGCAGGTCATAATAATAATAAATAATAATAATAAATTTAATTTGTAGACCGCTCCCTCTCCCCGAAGGGACTCGGAGCAGTGCACAGGGGAATTAAAACATACAAACATAGTAACATAAATATATATAAAATCAAATTAAACAATTTATCCCTGCGCTAAAAACCCAAAATCATCCTCAAACATTGTGACACCTTAAACGAGAAATGAATTTATGTAGAGGCCCTTATGAATAAACTGATTGCTGTTGGTTGGAGTATTTTTGACATAGAGCTAGATTTTTGTCTCATCACTGGAGGTTTTAAAGAAGAGACTGGACAGTCATTTGCCTGAAATGGTATAGGATCTCCTGCTTGGGGGTTGGACTAAAAGACCTCCAAGGTCCCTTCCCGCTCTATTCTGATTCTGATTTACAGATTGAATCATTTTCCAAAGTTCCTTCAGCCTTTTACTCCCCATTTTGCCTGTGGTGGACTTATCAGTTCTTTTTTTTAAAAAAAGCAACCTCCTTTGAATTGCCCCCACACACACACCGGATCCCTGCTGTCAGTACTGAACTCGTTGAGTTGATAAGAACTGATTGAGTCCTCATCATCCCTAATATTTAATTTTAGAACAAATAAGATCAGTGCTGTAGTCAATAGTTTTACTTCTAGATTACAACTATTCCTTTAGCAACACTTCAGAATTGTAATGACACTGAAAAAAGTGACTTTTGACTGGTTCCCACACTTATAAGAATTGTAGCATACCCAGGAATGGGTCCTGGCAGGCACTATTGCCGATTCGTCTTTGTGTGCACCCCACCTGCGCACACACACTTGATGCATGCATTTGCAGTGCAATAAAAATTGTTCTGCACACGTGCAAAAGCCAAAAACAAGATGGCAGCACCTATGGCATCACCCGGAGAACTGGTTCAGGCACATAGCAGGCCTGGGTTGCTGCTGGTTCCAGCAACCCAGGCCATCAAATTGCTACTGGTTCGTCCCACCACTGAGCATACACATGGTTACATGATCAAAATTTGGACACTTGGCAACTGGCATATATTCACAACACTTGCAGCATCTCAGGGTAATGTTATTATTGTGGTGTCGCAGTGGTTAGAATGCAGTATTACAGGTTGACTCTGTTCAGTGCCAGGAATTCGATCCTGACTGACTCAAGGTTGAGTCAGGGGTGGGCTGCTGGGTGTACCCACGGTTTCGGGCAATCCTCTAGCTAGGATACTGCCCAGTTCGACAAACCCCAAATGCCATCACTGACTGTCCATGCCCACCCCACCCCGCCCTTCCCAGGAGTCTCATGCCAGGTAAGTTCAGGGCCCATGCAGAGGCTCAAGGAGGGCAGAAAATGTGCATACCAGAGGTTCAGAAATTCTAGAAATGGGCCTGTTTCTGGCCTCCGGGTGGTCTCTGGAGGGCCTCTGGACCCCGGGGAAACCAGTTTTCCCCCTCCTAGAGGCTTGAGGAAAGCCTCTGGAGCCTGGGGAGGGTGGAAAACACCTCCCCGCCATGGTGCACGAGACTGACTAGGCCACACCCACATGGCCATGCCTACCGAGCAACAGGGCAGCGAACCCGTTGCTGCAATTTTTGAAGCCCACCCCTGGGTTGACTCAGCCTCCCTCTGAGGTTGATCAAATGAAGACCCAGATCGTTGGGGCAATATGCTGATGTTTGTAATCACTCAGAGAGTGCTATAAAGTACAAGGAGTGGTATATAAGTCTGAGTGCTATTTGCAACCTTCCCAACTCTTACAAGCAAAGTCAACAGGGAAAGTTGGATTCACATAATAACTCAAGTCACTCCACCATAACGAAAAAAGGTTGTTAAATCAGGTGCAACTTATTTAACAACTACCTTGCTTAAAGTGAAAATTCTGGTTCCAATTGTGGTCATAAGTTGAGGACTATTTGTCAGTAGAAGTTATAAACAAAGTTACGGGTGGAGAGAAATGGAGATCTAGTTGCAAAGAAAGAGAAGAAGAGGAAGAAGTCCTTTAACAGCATTATCTACTAATATGATTATAACAATTAGAGAAGATATTTCTTCCTCCTTGACTTTTTATCGGTCTTTGATGAACTTGCACACTACTCTTGTATCTTCATATTCCCTATAATGCTGCCTAAGGAAAAAATGGGGAGTTGAGAAATCATGGAGGAAGCAGTTATGGTTGAGCTATACAGAGCCGTGTTGAAATCACAGAATCCGAATAGCTCGGCCAAAGAAAAGAAACAGGTAAATGAAGCATACATTTCCTAATTCTATTATTTAACTTTGGTAGGTTTGATGTTGCTAGTCACAACAGCTTTATGAACTAATCTTCAGGATATGAACTCAGTTTCTGCATCTTGCTGAAGGAGCACAGTTCCCCTCAGCAGGCATCTCATTTACCCAGGCCCAAGAGATGAGAGGAAGTCCTCTCAGCGAGTGGAAACTGTTTGCAACCTTTCCTGCTGGCTTTCCCATTGACATTTCCCTTTCCCACTGGCTTCCCCATTTATCCTTTCTGGGGAAACCATCAGAGAAGATTACAAATGGCAGTCTATGATTGTGGGGCATTTGGCAACCAGTTATATGTGCAAACAGGTTGCCAAAAACCTGGGTCATAGATAGTCACAGGAGAGCAGGAGTGAGGGTACAACATTTTGCAATGGCTAGATGCCATCTGTCCCTTTCTGAGTCCATCATAATTCCGGACCATTGTTAAATGGATTATCATAAATCAAGAACTACCTGTAGTACAGCACATTTTCAAACTGTGCTCTGAACATTTTTCTTAACAACACTGAAACGTTGTTTGCTTTTTTCACGCCCATTCCTTCATAAATGTAGAGTTAAGTTTTCCAGAGACGTATATGACGTATGATGGTGTCACCACTCTGATAGCTAATGGAGGGTTTCTTTCACAAATATTTAACAACAGCTGTGCTGGCACAATTGCTGCTAGCTATCAAAGAGCAGATTGATTCACTAGGCTTTAGGGCTGAGGTCTGCTTTCAACTACTTGCAAAATTCCAGACAATTTAACAATTGCTCTAATCCGACAATTGAATATGAAACAGCATCCTGTTCAAAGTTATAGCATAGCTTTTCCCAATCTGGTATTCAAGCTGGAAGTTTTCCACCCACACAGCTTGGTCAATAAGCCAAGAAGGCCAAAGTATTGGGAAATTGCTTTTCATAAAGTGTTTGAATGTAGGTGGGGCAAGGATGGTGCCACTATTACAACCCACTCACTCCATTTCATGCAGTATATTGATGAAATAATAAGAAAATATGTCGTTGGAAGAACTGAAATTTACATTACTTAAAACAGTTTTTTTTACAACATGAATGCACTGTTGGTTTCTGATTCCAGAAAAATTATCTAAAATGTATAAAGGTTCTGCAGATTTAAAATGGAAATATAAACAACATGAAAGTTAATCTTATCATGCTTGGTGGATTTGTGAAAAAGCCAGGAAATGTTGGGTTCATGGTAGTACAAAACATTTTTAAAAATCAACATTATGGATTCAACTGAAACCAGATTTTCTTTCATTGGGACTAAGAGAGAGACAATTAAAAGAGATATGGGACATTGTTTCTGTATATGATAATTTTTGTATGTGATAAAAATGGAAAGACCCTGAAATACCCATCATGGAGAGAGGGATGGTAAAAATTACAGAATTAGCAGAGATGGAAACATTGACTTGTTTGTTTAGAAAAAGAAGACTAACTCCTTAGTTTAAAGTACAAACCCAGGAACTGTGATGCGGTATATGAATTTTCAAACATATATTTGTTAACACTGCATGTTATTTGTGTATGTGAGGGTATTAAGTTTGCACTTTTTCAAATCATGTATTGCATCTAAAATATATCAAGAAGATAATTTAAAATGAAGCATATATACAAAGGGCAGCATGGAGGAAAAGAAGATATAATACTCAGTTCACTTAATGGAATCCCTTAAAATTTATGACTCAGATAACAGGGTTAATGAAATCTTAAATCTGGGTGCAAACAGATTCATTGGTAAAAGCAGGAGTTAGGAAGGAACTGTGATACTGTGATAATGTAATCAATGCTTAAGAGGATTTCCAAGAAATTGTCATTTTGGTATTTACTGGCCTCCATTTTGAGAGAGGGAGGGAGAGAGGGAGGGAGAGAGAGAGAGACAGAGAGACAGAGAGAGAGACTCCAGTCAATAGTCACATAATTAATGGATAAAGCTACAAAACCTCCCTCCCTTCCTCTCACTTTCTCATTTATAAATAAAAAACTTGGGAAAAAGGTTTCCACCTACATTCCTGAACACATCACCTTAATTAAGTAATTAAAAACATAACTATGAAATACTTATTTTATACATTGTGTAGTTTCCCTCTCATTTAATCAACCACACTGACACTGAGCTGCCTATAAGGGCAGTTTTCCACCTGCTCAAAATATGTTGTTCAGCTCATAATAAAAACATAATGATGAAATTAATTTTACATATTACAAAAAACCCCACAGTATCTCCCATTTATGTTCTGACCCAGTTAAAAGTGTTTGTTTTCGAGAAGGCAGAGCCATGCCACGCTGATACAACGTGGTGCCTCAGCGTTCTGAGACCCCCATTGAACTTTTGCCATCCCCTTGGTTCCGTAGGAACCTAAACCGTCCTGGAGGATGGCGACAAGGAAGCAAACCTTGCTGGTCATAGGGGTATCCCAAAACCCCTATGTGACCCAAGGGAAAAACTTCTGAAGGATGGCAAACAGGCAGCCCCCATGGGCGGACAAAGCGCGGAAAGCTTCGAAAGGAAGGGAAAGCGAAAGTGCAAAACCAGGAAGGTATTTTATCTTTTTTCTGAAACACTTTGCTAAAGAAACTTTTTTTTTTTAGTAACTAGAGCTTTTAAATATGAGTAAGCGGCGGAATTAATTTAACGTGCTTTGAACTGAGAGGTTTCCTTTTTTTTACATATTTCTCTGAGATTGTGGATTGAAGCGCCAGAACAAGGTTAGTTTATACTTTCCTTTGAAAGTGATTGGACTATTTCTGGTTTCTTTTTTCCCCATTTTTATTCTTTGCTACTTAAAACTTTGAATCTGGGGTTATTTCTACAATTACTTTTGAAGATTTATTGCGTATCCTTGAAACTAAATAAGAACTATACTTTCTACTTTTTTTTTCTCTTGACAACAAAAAAAAGGATATACTAAAAATCTGTTACATTGTTTTTATTATATTGTCTTGCCGCTGGAGGTCACTGGTTGGTTTCTATGAATGTCAAGGTTAAAAGCATGAGTTGTTTACAACAGCTGCTTTTTGATAACTGAAAACATCAAAAATAAAACTGGCCAGAGACCAGGGTGGCAATGAGAATTGGATTTCATCACCTTTTGGATTTGTCAACATGGTTTTATACCTAGAAGAGGATATTTCAGAAAATCAGAATGCTTTGGCTGAAATCTTAAACTTGTTGAAACAAAGTACCAGAAGAATGGATAACACACTGGACAAACTTCTGTCTGTTATATCAAACTATGCCCAATTGGAAACTCCAGAAATTAAAGAGAAAGAAGAAAAGGATGAAGATGAAGAGATGCTCACTTTAGTCGAAGATAAAGATAAAGATATCAATGGATCAAATGTGGGAGAAAATATAGAGAAGGAAATACTTAAAAGAGAATTTGAGGAATCTGAGCCTCAGCTTGTTTATCAAGGAAAAGGGGGGGAGAATTGAAGATGGATGAAAGAGGAGAAACCTCTTGAGAAATACATCTGACATTTAAAAACAAACAACATGTAAAGATAGGAATTGGACAGCGGTATTATTTGAGAATTATATTAGACAATAAAATGCGAAAAGAAGTTTATAAAAAACCTGGTAAGAAGAATAAAAAGAGATGGGGGCCACAAATGGCAAAAGAGATAAGTCCAATTTGCTATTGGAAGGACACTGGCTGATAAAGAAAGATTTTATCCTTTGATGATTAATAACTAGGGATTGTGTTTAGAATATCTTTGAAGGATTATTAGTTAATCAATAGTTATTTACAATGAGAGCAATTAATAATCTTATAGTCTAATGATATATATCTATGTACCTATGTATTTGTAGAAATCTATAAACAAATTTAAGACAGTATTAGATATTACTGAAGAATCACTAGCATAGAAATTATGAGTCATATTAAGAGTAACGGAATAATTATAGTTGATATTGGCTGATAATGAAAATTGTTAAACTTGGATGATTAATAATTAGTTAGATGGTTCTAGAATACTATTGAAGGATTGCTAGTTAGTTAATAATTATTCAAAAAACATTTTTGAGACTGTTTTAGATTATTATTGAAAAATCTATATAGGTGTATGTATATGTGTAAGTTTGTTGGGAATAGACCATGGATGCCATTAGGTGGTTGTGTTTTAAAGACATGTTTGAAGAAGAAGATAGACCAAATTTGGAATATTAGATGAGAATTTTGGTGTACTGATATTAAGGTATAGGATGATTTTTTTGATTTAAAATTTATAAAATGAGATTATTTATGAATAATAATTACTTTAGAGATGCACAGAAATTATGTTTGGACGGTTGGTATGCTTTCCAAAGGATGCAATGTAGAGTCATGACTTTTCCTTTTCCTTTTTATTTTTATTCTTAATTTTATTCTTGTTCTTTTCTCCTTGTTTGTCTTATTAATAGAATGCCATTATATACTTTTACTTTACTTACAAAAGGATGTAAAAACAATCAGTTAAATTAAGGTTGAGATATAATAATTGTAATAATTGTTATGAAAAATAAGTGATGACTATGGAAGAAACGCATAGAAATTTGTGATTAACTGACGCAATTTTTATAATTTATAATTTGTAATTTGTAATGGAAGAT
The DNA here is from genome assembly GCA_039707465.1 of Rhabdophis nuchalis. NCBI lineage: Eukaryota > Metazoa > Chordata > Lepidosauria > Squamata > Natricidae > Rhabdophis > Rhabdophis nuchalis. Next base: position 56,398,172 of record CM077643.1, on the reverse strand, counting down.
GCTTTTTATGTTTTTTCTGATATTTTTGTTTTATCTGTGTTTGTTCAAAATAAATAAAAATTATTCCAAAAAATAAAATAATAATTTTTTTTTAAAAAACTAAAAGTGTTTGTTTTCATCTTTAATACTTCATTCTGTTTATGATCAAGGTCTCTGGCAAATTGGCTTCTCTCAGTTGAGGGGTTTACTATCTTGTACATATTGGGTTGCATGGGTGGGGCTCCCAACCCTGGGCTGTTGCCACAATCAGATTGTGTGTGTAGAACAGCAAACAGCTTAGTTTCTTGCAATCTCTTTCTCTCCAATCTCTCTGTTATACAAGGTGGGGGGAGGGAGACAACAAAAAGTGTGGTCAGGCACAGGACAATGTATACTGATCACCAGATGGACACACTTTCTCCTTCCATTTCCTTCTGTTCTGGAGCTGTCCCAACTTCATCAGCTTTTGGCTGTGCTTTTGTCACCAGCTAGAAGAAATTCTCTTGGATCAATCAGGGACTTTATGGAGTCCCTGAGATCAGCAAGACATATTCTTCCCTGTCACCATCTCTGCGGCATAGTTTAGGTCCGAAGGGACCATCCAGCGGCAAAAGTATCGACAGTGATTTTGGAGCATCGAGATCACACATCGTGTCGTCGCGACATCAGCTCCTTTCTCTCTGCACCATTATAATTTCTAACCATGACTGAACAAATAGTAAGTGAGGACTATCTTGTTATAAACACCAGGAGCTCTCAGATTACTTAGTTTGTTTGACCTCCACCTTTGTCTATGGATATTCTCCAATCATCCAGGTTATAGTTTACATTCTGGGCAGAGAGGGCCACTTGTTTGAAAAAGGGATTAAAGAGGTTATCTATGTTAAAACTGAACAGCCCTCCCTCAACATAGGGGGGCGGAATATGACCCAGCTATCTCCTGCTTATAATATAGTCCTTTCAGCAGACCCAAGAAGGTTCCACACCCATTTGCATTCTGATTCAGGTGACTCTGAGGATTCAAATAAACCCCAAAGTAATCTCAATGACTCTCAGAGAATTAACAACCAATCTTCAGAGTGCTAATAACCAGATGACTTTAAAAATTATAAATCTTCCAAGTCCCAAAGCAAAAAGAAGGGAAGGAAGGAAGGAAGGAAGGAAGGAAGGAAGGAAGGAAGGAAGGAAGGAAGGAAGGGAAAGAAAGACCAGTTTACTTTTAGAAAAAGCATCTTTGGGACATCCACCCACCACATTTATTTTTTATCAGTGATGTTTATTTTTTAGACTGTTTAGAAGCCCCTTTAAGGATAGAATCTCTCCTAAAAGCATTTCAGGACTAGTGATTAATTATTATTATACTTTATTCATTAAACATGAAACTCAGTCAACTGAACATGAAAAAATGCATCACAAATACCATTGATAAACCAGCTAATGGTTTATACGGGTTGCTGCCAGTGTCCTAGGTATCCACCAAGTATCTTCTTAAAATACATGATGTTAAGTAGTGCAATTTTTTGCAGTTCCGCTGGTGTTATTGCAGGAAGCTGCAAGTTGTTGATGTATCCTATAAAATTCTTGGATGTTATACCAAGTGCCCCAATGACAATTGGTATCACTGTTACATGCTTCTTCTTCTTCTTCTTCTTCTTCTTCTTCTTCTTCTTCTTCTTCTTCTTCTTTTAAATTTCTTAGAAATTTCTTCTCCACAAGAATCTAAAAATATAATTCAGTCATCAATAATGGAACTATATTAATAATGGAAATAATGCTTTATCTCATCAGAACAACGGCTCATGAGGAAATACACCAAATCACCCTAGAGTAAAATTATATTTGGTTTCATTTTATCCCCAATGACAATATATGACTTTTGTCATGGAGACGGCTGAGAAAAAGTCACTCCATGAATTTTCATAACTGAAATTGGCCTTCAATGGGTTTTCCCTAATTTCACATTTTTATATTGAAAAAGTTTTATTGGTTTTACATTTTTTCTATAGGATAGGGTAAGGGATACAAAGAAATTTTGAGAGCATTCACGTCAAAGTCGTCGGCCCTTCCGAGACCTCAAAATACACAATAAAAAAATAACCAAAAAAAGCATTTTTCATAACACTACAAGGTAAAAGCAAGTACATATACCTAAATTCTCAATTCCATGCTGTCAGACATTTACAAAAAATCCAGAAAATATTATGCAAAATTGTTCAGTAAAATCAAGGCAAAGTTATTTTTTTTGATCTAAGTCTCTTGGCTATTGTATCTTCTTTTTCTCCTCCCTGGCCCCCAGCGGGCGGGGCCGTAGCTCCCTCCATCCCCCCTGGATCTTCCCCCAGGGCAGAGGAATGTTTTTTAAGAAAGGCTTCCGCCTCAGCAACTGTTTTAATCCTCACTCTTCCTCCTTCCCAGAACACCAGCATCCCTTCGGATGTCACCCACTTGAACCAAATCCCATGATCAAATAAAATTTTAGACAAGAAGGAAAAATTCCTCCTTGCTTCTCGAATCTTTCTAGGAATCTGCTTCAAGATAGTGACCATTTTTTGTTGGTAAATTAAAGGGTTCCCTCTCTGCGCCTTCAAGATTTCCTCTCTGGTTGACCTTCTAACAAATTTCACATGTATCTCTCTAGGCACTTCATTTATCCTGGCATATGCTGAGTTAATTCTATAGGCTAGGTCAATGTCCCCCCTGATCTCATCTTTAGGTTTTTGTAAATAGTCTGCTAAAATTGTGCTCATAAGATCAGGGAGGCATTCACCCGGTTGCTCAAAAACATTCTGAAATCTCAAAAAATATGTCATTCTTTCCATATCAATCCTAGACACATGCCCACTTGTTTCCTCAACCTCTTTAGTAACATTTTTAATCTCTCCCTTAACCCCCACCAGCCCCCCTTCCAATTCTTCAGTCTTCTGTGTGATTTCCAGCGTTTGGTTCCGTATGTCCAATAGCTCCTTCTTGAAAATGATGTTTTCTGCCCTCTGGGCCTGAATTTCTTGAACCAAAGTTTGTATAACAGTTTCAAGAGATAAGATATAATCCATTTCCCCCTTTTTACAACAATGTAGTCGCTAATATTAAGACAAAATTGGGCATTAATTATTTAAGCATACCATCATTTTCCAGATAGACAGCCCACCCCCACCCCCCATGGAATGGAATGAAAAAGAGTCTTGCCCTAAATATATTTGTGGGGTATTTTTTCAAACTGTAGTTTATTCACTGGAATACATCTGGATTGTTGGCAGATTGATCATATATTAAAATGTAATCCTGCACAAGGATTAGATTCCATCCTCCTTTTACATTTACATATTCCTTTAACAAATGGAATTAGGCCAGCAGGAGCTGGGAGGATCAACAGTTTCAAGAGAAGCCATCCGTTGTTCTAAACTTGTCAGTGCTGTTTCTTGAGCCATCTTAACTGTTAGAGTCAGTGCCACCAAAATGGCGTTTTCAGGGTGGGGCTGGTGAGACTAACCGGGAGCCAAAAGTTCAGATCAGGGTTGAAACGTTGTAAAATTCAGGAACCAAGAGAGAGACAATTTTCCAACTCAATAGTTATAATAACGAAGGTAATCCAGAAAGGAACCACAAATCCAACAAGAACAAAATTCTTCATTAATATCCAGAGAGAGTCCCAATTGTAAAGAGACACTGGGAATTTCCCATAGTTAAAATAGTCAGGCAGGGGCAAAGAAAAGCCACTTTCCACCGCCCATCTCAGAGCCCAGAGGAGAGAGTAGTAAAATAAATTTTTTTTAACCAGCCAGACCTAGACACAATGTTGCAAGTAGCCGCATACCACTTTCCCTTGTTAGAGACAGTCCGGATTTAAGATTTCCGCTTTCTCTTCCAGAGAAGCCATTTCCAAGTGCCGCTTAAGTCCGAGGGGGGTTTTTTGAAAACAAACTCCCCCCTCCCAGTCCTTTCAGCCTGGCTGACAGCAGAAAAAAAGTTTTTTTAAAAACTCACTCTCCCCTCGCAGCTGAAGCCTCGGGAGACCTTCCGACTGAGCCGATCAACCCTCTTCATTGTTGTAAATGGCGCCGTCTTCCTTAGGCGAAGGGAGAACCCCCCCTAATTTCACATTTTAACCATATTCTACTTGCAGATATTCTACAAATTGAATCAGCAAGATGATCAACAAGACAAAAGAATATGAAAAATACGAAGAAATGAAGAGCTTTGTCACTTCTGTTTAATTCTTATGATAATTTGCATTTAGTCCTTTCTTTCTGATAAAGGTAATCTGGCTGAAGTATACTTTGCGTGAATAGTCTTGCCTTTGCTCCTTAATTTGGGGGTAAAATACTTATCCAAACGATAACATCAAGCTGTTCCACTGACTTAATCAGTCTTTTCTGCCTAGCTAAATTCCCTGACGAACCATGCAATTTATTAGACATATTACATTAGTGAAAATGCAGCTTTGCAATATAATATTCAACATACATCAACTCAGCAAATGGCCTAGTTGAGGTGGAGAGTGTAGGAATTTGTTAAGTTGCAATCCCTCTTTGCCTTCCAGTGATTTGAATACATGAGCTGATTTGGCAATGTTTCTCATGGATAAACAACATACATTTTCAAAGGCACAGCCTCTCTTTCTTCAGCAAAAACATCCAAGTTAGAACTGTGATATACATTCTGCCATTACTCATTGATCCTCCCAGCTCCTGCTGGCCTAATTCCATTTGTTAAAGGAATATGTAAATGTAAAAGGAGGATGGAATCTAATCCTTGTGCAGGATTACATTTTAATATATGATCAATCTGCCAACAATCCAGATGTATTCCAGTGAATAAACTACAGTTTGAAAAAATACCCCACTCTTTTTCATTCCATTCCATGGGGGTGGGGGGTGGGTGGGCTGTCTATCTGGAAAATGATGGTATGCTTAAACAATTAATGCCCAATTTTGTCTTAATATTAATAATATTAATAATATTAATAATATTAATAATATTAATAATATTAATAATATTAATAATATTAATAATATTAATAATATTAATAATATTAATAATATTAATAATATTAATAATATTAATAATATTAATAATATTAATAATATTAATAATATTAATAATATTAATAATATTAATAATAATAATAATAATAATAATAATAATAATAATAATAATAATAATAATAATAATAATAATAATAATAATAATAATAATAATAATAATAATAATAATAATAATAATAATTTAATTTCTAGACCGCTCCCTCTCCCCAAGGGGACTCCGGGAGAGACTACATGTAGCGACTACATTGTTATAAAAAGGGGGAAATGGATTATATCTTATCTCATTTATTTGGTTTTATTTCTGTATTTAGAAACTAGAATATTATGATAAAGTGAAATATTTGCCTCACCTTCAAGGCAGTCAAATTAAGAAGCAAAGGCAAGACTATTCAGGCAAAGTATACTTCAGCCAAATTACCTTTATTAGAAAGAAAGTTGCCATTTATGTGTTCTCTAATAGGTTGTAATGCATGAAAATACTCATTGCTCATAAGAAAATTCTCACAGTATTCTTCAAGCGAGCATTCATTCCCTTTCATTGGTTCCTGAAGCATGACATAGCTAGGCTGAACATTTATCCTGGATCAATTTGGGCCTGGAAATTGGATGTCGGGGTTCCAAATTCCAAATGTAGGAAAGTTGTATACCAGTGGTGGGTTTCAAATTTTTTAGAACCTACTCTGTAGGTGTGGCCTATTTTGTGGGCGTGGCTTGGTAGCCATGTGACAGGGTGGGAGTGGCCACCTTTTAAAATGTGGTGAAACTCATTTAACAACGCTCTTGCTTAGCAACCAAAATTTTGGACTCAATTGTGATAATAAATTCTTTCTTTCTTTCTTTCTTTCTTTCTTTCTTTCTTTCTTTCTTTCTTTCTTTCTTTCTTTCTTTCTTTCTTTCTTTCTTTCTTTCTTTCCTTCCTTCCTTCCTTCCTTCCTTCCTTCCTTCCTTCCTTCCTTCCTTCTTTCTTTCCTTCCTTCTTTCCTTCCTTTCCTTTCCTTTCCTTTCTTTTACTTCCTGTTGGGTCACTGGCAGCGGTGGGCCAGATTTACTTCCAGGTACGCCGGTGGAACCCCTTCTCACTGGTTCTCTAAATTTCACCAACCGGCTCTCGCGAGTAGGTGCGAGCCTGCAGAAACCCACCACTGTTGTATACACTATCCAGTAAATGCAACTATGCTCAGGGCAATGCAAATACCTGAGGACCAAAGGAAACTACACGGAACGCCATAGTTCTCTTATATTTTAGTCTTCTATCTGTCAGCAAGACTAAAAATGGATACTGATATTGAGAGTGGCACATTTGGAACTAACATTTGGCTGCTGTGAAGATTATTTGCCTGAAGTAATGATCCTCTGAGATATGGTGAAGGCCAGAGATTGAGAAGTAGATTGTGATGCAGATTATTTTTAAAAGTGGGGGAGGGCAGGGCTTCAATTACATGGTTATGGATACCATTTTGACTTTTATGGCCCCCTCTGTTGCAAAGAACATGTCTTGTGGCAGCTGGAAGCTTAAAGACAAATACATATCTTGGTTCTACCAAAAGTCCTTGGCAGTCAAAATTATGAAATGCATTAGTAGCTACTGCTTAGGCAAGGAGATCTGGTCCTCTCAGAGTCTATGGTCACGGTAGTGACAGCAATTGCCATTTTCTTTCTTTAAAAAAACCACAAAGTATTTTTATTTGTTGTTGCATATTTACCATTCTTTTGTAAACAGAGTTTATTTATTTATTTATTTATTTATTTATTTATTTATTTATTTATTTATTTATTTATTTATTTATTTATTTATTTATTTATTTATTTATTTATTTATTTATTGGATTTATATAACCACACCCTCTCCCCGAAGGGACCCGGGGCGGTGCACAGGAAGTTAAAACACACAGTATCACAATATAAATAATTAAAACCAGATTAAATAAGTTATCCCTGTGCTAAAATTTAAAAGGTTAAAACATAATCCCATTTAAAACCCAATTAAAACAATTTATTGTACAGACTGTAGGCTAGGTAAATAACTTAGGCCAAGCGGGCCTGATGAAACAGGAGTGTCTTTAATTTCTGGCGGAAGGTGCGGAGGTCCGTGGTTGTTCTGAGGTCGGGTGGTAGGTCGTTCCAGAGGGTTGGGCCCACCACAGAGAAGGCCCTTCCCCTGGGCGTCGCCCGCTGGCATTGCCTAGTGGACGGCACCCGGAGAAGTCCCTCTCTGTGGGAGCAGATCAGCCGAAGGGATGTACGCGGTAGGATGCGGTCTCGCAGGTAGCTAGGTCCCGTGCCATGGAGCACTTTAAAGATGGTGATCAACACCTTGAAGTGCACCCGAAAGACCACAGGTAACCAGTGCAGCTTGCGCAGGAGCGGTGTTACATGGGAATACCTAGACGTTCCCAAGATCGCCCGCGCGGCCGCATTCTGGACCAGCTGTAGTCTTTGGGTGCACCCCAAGGGGAGCCCCATGTAGAGAGCATTGCAGTAGTCCAGCCGGGATGTCACAAGCACGTGAGTGACTGTGCGAAGGGCGTTCCGGTCCAATAAGGGACGCAACTGCCGCACCAGGTGTACCTGGTGGAATGCCCCCCTGGCCACGGTCATCACATGATCTTGCATAGACAGCTGGGTATCCAGGAGGACACCTAGGTTGCGTGCCCAATCCACGGGGGCCAGATGTTCACCCCCTATGGCCAGTGATGGGATCAACTGGTTGTACCGGGGCGCCGGAAACCACAGCCACTCGGTCTTGGATGGGTTGAGTTTGAGTCTGTTGCCTCCCATCCAGATCCGTACGGCTTCCAGACATCGGGACATCACTTCAGCGGCATCGTTGGGGTGGTTTGGGGTAGAAAAGTACAGCTGCGTGTCGTCAGCGTAGATGTGATACTCTATCCCAAAACCACGGATGATCTCACCCAGCGGCTTCATGTATGTGCTGAACAGGAGCGGCGAGAGGACCGACCCCTGAGGCACCCCACACGTGAGGGGTCTTGAGGTCGACCTCTGCCCTCCTGCCAACACAAATTGCGATCGGCCGGAGAGGTAGGAGGAGAACCACCGTAAAATGGTGCCCCTCACCCCCAACCCCTCCAGCCAGTGCAATAGGATACCATGGTCGATGGTATCAAAAGCCGCCGAGAGATGTAACAGGACCAGGATGCTGTCCAGTTTCCCCCCTTTAACATTTTCTCATATACATAATTCATTTTACATTATATTTCCATTTCCCATTTTCTCTAATAGCCCCTGTGCTATTAGTGATTAAGAATAGACATTACAGAGTATGATATCTGTTGGAAAACTATGCATTTTTGCTCCTGGCTAATAATTTTTGTTGCAGAAGCATTGTTAGTAGGAGAGATACATAAATTATTATATTTATTTTATATTTGTAACATATACTTATGTTAAGAAAACTATGCAGCTGTGCTTAGGGACAATTAGTCCGTTAATTGTTTTTGCCTTCTGGATTTGATTTGACTTTCATCTTTTTCTCTGTGTCTGTACAACCAGATTGTGAGAGAACCCTCTTTCTCTTTTAATTACTCTATTGGTGTTGCCTGTTGCCAAATTCCAGGCAAAATCTTCAGGTGAACTTATCTCAGCTTTTTCTCTCACAGTGATTTACTGTTCAGTTCAAAATGCCACTTACTTCTATTGTAGTTCTTGTGGTAACAGTGGAGAGCCCCATTTCTATTTGGCAAATATGATCTTTAAACTTATCCTTATCCTTGTTTGGCTTTTCAATTGCAGTGAGAAATGGGGACACACAAGAGGGCTGGTTCTCTATTGTAGTATATATATATATATATCTGCTGAATTCCTTTTTTGTTCTTTCACTCTCACTATATTTAGTACAATGTTTCTGCTTGTCATTATATAGGTGCAAATAAGAGCTTTTATGTGCTCAAGAGCTTGACTGATAAAAGATACTTTGCTTTCTAAAACTGTACCATAATGGGTGCTCTTTCTCCCAGGTGAATAAATTAAAATAAATAAAATTGTTTTTGAACATAAGGCAGAGAAAACACAAAATTCTCTGCTTGGGGATGACTAATTAAAATAACTAAAAATGTGCAACTCTTTCAATCATTTGCCTGAGGAAACTTCTTCATGATTTTTCTGCCTCTGAGCAAAGCCTGGCAGATATGGGAAGAATGTAATTCTCAAAATTCTCAAGTTGTTAAATCAGAATTGGATATGCATCTGGGGCTTCACACAAAGTGAGAATAAATGCACAATTATTTTATTCATTACTCGAATTTTATTACTGAGGGGAAAGGATTGAATCAAACCTACTTTGCCATTCTTCTCAAGCAGAGGTATTCTTAGGATGTAGTAAAAAAAAAAGTCAAGATAGTGGCTATAACTAGGATCAAAGCTCTGCCTATTTGTTATGTATCACACATAAGAAAACAGGTTGAGCTTCAGTTGCACTTCTATGGCCACCATCTTAATTTTTTCAACCCTATCCTACAGATGTCCCCATCTCACTTGATACCTGAGGGCTTCAAATGAGAACCAAGAAAAGCAGCCTGCTGCATTAGACATGCTTTTTAAAAAAATATATAAATATAAATCTTTGTTAATATTTGCCATATAAAACCACACAATCAACAAATACAGAGTAAGCTGGGAAGACATACATAAACATACTGGGGAAATTTCTAGTCCCCTAGATTGAGAATTGAGTTTATCCTAGTCTAACTTATCAGTTTTTATTTATAATTATACAAAGATTTTTTTCCTCAGATTTACTATCCTCTTGTCTTATTTATTCCTCACATTGATTTCTTAAATAGTCTATCTAGTTGATTCCCTTGGTATCCCTTACTCTCCTGTTACACCATGAATACCATTTATTCCAGCTTTTGAAAAAGGTTGAGTCTTGTCTATCTTTTAAGATTCTGCACAGTTGAAAATTTTGGCTATAATTAGGTGCTCTGGTGGTAGGTTATTGTCTTTCCAATGTTGTTAATGCTTTTACTATGGAGATTGCTACATTAATAAAAATGCTGCTATGTATTTCTCAAATGGCTATTCATAGCACACAATCCATCAGCTGAAGCCATGGGTTTTGGGTTTGCATTTGATTTTTTCACTCACAACCCTCTGCTGGATGCAAAGTCTTGTCACTGGCTTTTACGTATTAAGATTTATTGAAGTTTTGTAGGTTTCTGACTAATGCTCAACCACATACCAGCTGTTTAACCAAATGATAAAATTTGCTATAAGCTCAAACACCAGTGTTGTACAGTTATTATTGTTTTATATTACAGTGTGCCATTCTTCTTTCCTGAAGTTTTTATGGATAAGCCTAGCTTTCAATTATATCCCCCAATTTATAAAGACCTATGAGAAGATGTTTGACTATTATGTACAATCACTGATTTATTCCCTTAAAAAAAGATGTTTTATCAATGTCATCTTTCACATCCTATCTCCCAGTTTGTGCACGAGAAATATTTTTGTGGAATTATCTATGATTTATATGCTAATGAACTAAAGCTTGATATAGCCTAAAGAGAGTTTTGTACAGTTTTATAAGCCTGAAGCTTGTGGTTCAATCCCTGCTGGAGCCTATGAAATAAAATAAAATAAAAGTTTTTGGGTTTCCACCCGCAACGGTTGGGAAGGGTAGGAAAAGAAATATAACTGGGTTATACTGTATTAACCTGTGACATCATCTGCTATGGTTCTCATCAGACACTCAGAAACTGCAATTGGTACAAAGCACAACAGCAAAATTGGTGATGTATCAATCCCGTCAATATAGGGTAATACCAAATGTGAAGTTCTAACATTGTCTATTAGTAGATTTCTAGGGTCAATTCAAGCTGTTGGTCATCGTCTTTAAAGCCTTATTTGATGCAACACTGGGATACTTCAGATAAAATCTCACCAAAATAAACTAGAGAGGTCTTACTGAAGGTCTTCTTTCCTTGAGTACATTGGGGATACACCAGGAAACAAATCTTCTCATTGGTTGCCTGCATCTTATGGAATATTGTTTCCTTGGAAGTAGAATGATTCTTAATTCTCCTTGCATTTTGTAAGCAAGTTAAAGCAATATTATTTTGATATACTCTTGGTTTCTAGCTGAATCTGGGCATCACTTACAGTACGTATTTTGTTTACTGCCATGTTTTTAAAATTGTTTTGAACTAAGTTATTCACTGCTCAAAGTCTATGTGAATTGGCACAAGCTATAAATATTAATGTATGAATGAATAATGAATAAAGTTGCCTAGTCCTAAATTAGCCACTGGGGTGTAACCTCTGACTCATCTCCTTGGCATTAATTAGCCAACATTCCCACTTTTCACATAATAATGAAATTATTTATAACTAATTTGCTGTAATGTATGTGCATGAGCTTGAGACAATTTCTTTCTACATTTGTCTCCTTATGTTTTATGGTGAAATAAAACACCATTTATATGTTATTTTTTAAAACTATGTACATTTGTTTTTTGCTTAAGGAAAGAAGCTAAAAAAACTATGGCTGAAGGGATTTTGCATTGCTGTTATTCATAAATCAGTTTCAGGTATATGTTTATCTACTTAGCATTCAGGTCAGAAAAGGCACCCATAAGGAGCTTAATTCTATTCTGTGTGTTGTCTTAGACAATTTTTGATATAGTCCCTGAACTTGGAAATAGGAACTCTATACAAACAACCTCTTACCTCTAATGTCACCCACTGAGTGACTTTTCTTTGAAAATTTAACCTGCCAGCATATTAACCAAAATATGTTTATTAAAGGTATATCTATATTTCAATAGATTATAGATTTTTTATAGGAAATTATGCAGGACAACCAGTGCTTAAAGAGTGGTATCAGCTGTTGATATGTTACTAGTTATAATTCAAAGTGTTTCTTCTTTAAAACGATGGGCTTTATATTTACTGAACATTGTTCTGTGCGATCTGTAGTCAAGTACTTCTCTGGTGATGTCTGTTGATTCATTTTTCTGTTGTGAATTGCCCAGAGTTATTCACTTAGGATAGGCAACCAAACAAAATTTATAAATAAATAATTAAACAAATTTGACTGAATACAAATATAATCTCAAAAAGAAAAGAAGACCAGCAGTATACAATGGCTGTAATTCCTGTCCCTCTGAAGGAGTTTTCCACTGAAGGAGTTCCCTTCCATGCATTGGAAGAGTGGAGAGTGGAACTCCTTCAGCTGGCAGCTCTTTCAACCTACCCCTGGAGGTGACAGGAAGCTAAAATCCACACAGTCTCAGTACAGTAAGGTACGGGGTGGTGGGATGCCTCCGATAGATAAGGGAGGTTCTGGAGGCCCGGTGCAGGCCACATGCAAGCTTTCATTTGTTCAGGAGTTGAAAATCCTGCTTGGGTATTGGTACTGCTTTACTCAGTGTTCACAATCCCAGCACTCCAACTGAGGTCATTAAGCAAGCCCCGACATTAGAACAACTATGGACCTCCGCTCCTTCCGTCAGAAATTAAAAACTCACTTTTTCTGCTTGGCCGGCCTAGGTTAGTCTCTGCCCAGGGATTAGGGATTGTTAATTTTAAATGGGAATTTTAGTGTAGGGATAGTCAAATTTAATTTGTTTTTATTGTATTTATTGTATTCATGTATATATTTTATGCTGTTTTATTCCTCCCTGTACACCGCTCCGAGTCCCCTAGGGGAGAGGACGCGGTTATACAAATAAATATTCGTATTCGTATTCGTAAGTGAGAGTCCTTGGAAAAATTGTCAGTTCCTGAACAGAGCTTCACTTGCTTAATGACCTCAGTTGGAGTGCTGGGATTGTGAACACTGAGTAAAGCAGTCACATGACAACTGGTTTGCTCAATGATTGATAATCCAATCTCAATTGTGGTCCACCCCGTACCTTACTGTAGGACTACACCGCATTCAATTCAGTTCACTTTCATATGCAACATTTTACACATCTTTTGACATTCATTCTTTATAACAGACCACGTACTATCCATTACCAGTATGCCCATGTATTACCACTGCTACACAATCTGCTTTGGATGCCAGCTGTAATTCAACGTGCTGGTTGTTATCTATGAAGTTCATATGTAGCATAGGGCCTTCATAATTGAGAGTCTGCCTATTTCCAACTGTTTATGTTGACCTGGTACATTCTAAGCAGAGTTTGTGTGCTCTAAGGCCCTTCTGCTAAATGTTGTCATCTTATGGGATCAAGAAAGTGTGACTTCTCTGTTGCATAATTCAATTCTATTCACTGTATCATCTTCCTTCACTGCTTGCTTGCTTTCTTCCTTCTTAATTGCTGCCTATGTACCTCTGCATTCACAACACTGAACTTTCCCAATTTTTCTCACTGTCACTGTCTAAACATTTTCAGCCAGAATTTACCCCAAACCTTCCAAGGCACAGTTAATAAACACATACCCCTTAGTGAATGTTTTATATTCCCTCCTACTATGTACATGAAAACAGCAACAGCATTCTTCTAATCATCAGGCACCGATGCAGTCTTCCCACACATATTAAATAAGCCAAACAGCCACTCCATAAACAAAATGCATCATTTCTGCCTGTCACATCATTATGTTCCTACCAGCCCTTCAACTCCAATCTGTCCAATTACTTCAGTTTTATTATCTACGCTTGAAACTTCACTATATTTAATATTCTCACAGCATTTATTACTTCTTTTTCATTCATTTTGCTTGGACTCTCTTGGACAAAACTCACTTCAATTCCACTTTTTTGACATATCACCATCGTTTCCATATGGATCTCTAAAATATTCCTTTCCACAAATCTTCCTCACTTCAAACTAATCCAGAATTAACTTCGTGACTTTTATTTTTTATTCACTTCCATCGAGTACAACTTTCTTGTTTGCCTCTTTTATGTATGTACCAAACAGGTTTTTTTTTATTTCTATCAACATTGCTCTACCTATTTTATTTAATCCTTGCCCTTTTAGGCTGCTTTCTTTGTAGATGTCTCTTTCTCTATATGCACACTGTATGGTCTTTCTATCATTCTCATTTTTGCATGAATTATTCTTTTACATGTATTATTACCCTCCCCCCCCCCACACACACATTTTACCACATTTTCCATATTTCTCAGCATATTCCTAGCAGCTTTAACATTCTACTTGGGGGACGACGACACATCTGTACCTCAGAATTTAATTTTGGAGTTCTTGATACTCCAAAGAGATAAGTCCATGCTGTCTTTTCCCTAGAGAGGAAACTAATTCTCCTGCCATCCAGTCCAGAAATAAATTGTTTTGAATGTCACAATCAATATACAATAGTTTGAGATCCATCCAGCAAACGAATGTTGTAGACGTCATAAAATCTAGGTTCTTCCACAACAAGTAATCCAATTGGCTAGAAATAATCTTCTCTCCATTTGACTGTGAGTGTGAGCTGTTGATGGTTATAGCATCATGTTGATGGTTATAACACTTCTTCCATCAGGACAGTTGCATGGCTCAGGCCAGAATTGGGCTTGTTGTCTAGTCTGCTACCCTACTCCACAAAATCAGAGCACTACAGATCTCCCCTTTCAGCCCTCCCAATGTGACAGATGAGCTGCAACTTCTATTTCAATTAAGCTGTAGAATTGTCACCAGTTCCACACATATCACACACCATGATTTCTGCTTCTGATAAGTGCTTGCCAATGCTTCTTGGCAATACCACTATCCAAGCCACAGTCTTCATAGTCAGCAATCACCAAAGGTTCTCATCCAGCAATAGGCTGCCAAACTAGTTCTAGAACATAAAAACATAAAAGCATAAGCAGTGCCTCCTGGATCAGATCCCTGGTCCATCTAGTTCAGCTGTTCTCATACTAGCCAACCACGTGCACAAGGAAGCTCACTAGACTCCCAGCAGATGGTCTTCAGAGGCAGTCTCATGCCCATCAAGGCTAATTGCCATTGATCCTGAGGATTTTCATGAATCGGTCCAACCCATTTTGAAGCCAACCAAGCTGATAGAGAATGCTGATACCTGAGATTTTGGTTTCCCCACTGTATACTGTGGCAGTAAATTTCAATGTTCAATTATGCATTGTATTAAAAAAAATGCTTTAGTCTGCCTTGACTCTTCCTAGATTCCATTTCATGGGGTGATCTCTGATTCTAGTATCTGGGCGAGGGAAAATAGCTTCTCCTTGTTTACTTTTCTCAACACCATGCAACTCAATTATGGCCCCTCTTATTTGCCTTTTCTCTAGACTAAAAAGCACCAAATATCATCGTTTCCACTCAGAGAAGCTATTCCAGTCCTTGATCATCTTAGTTACCCTCTCTGAACCTTCTCTAAGTCCACTATATTCTTTTTGGACAAGGGCTTATTTCAGTTTCTCACTTAATTAATTGACACTTTGGGGATACTACTCAGGATTCCATCTATTAATTTAGCCACATTCTGGCCCTCACACCTATTGTAGTCAACAAACCTCCTTTAACTCCTTTTTCTGTCCCCACAAAAGCAACCTACTTTTTCTAAAGCCATATTGGGAGGGTAAAAAGCCAACTGCCAGAACCTTTCATTATGATGAAATATATAGATTTATACCACCAATTACTATGACATATATACTATATCAGTTTTTCCATATCAACAATTAATCATGCTTTCAGAATGATTCCTTTGCCATGGATACACCTGAATAGACCTACCTCTATTAGTCTCTCTAAACCCAAATATTTGAAATAGATCTTTAGCTAAGCATATGAATTTTGTTCTTTTGGGATTGAGCATGGCAAAACCACTTTTCTTTGCTCTCTTACCTCATTTTCACTCGTTTATCCATGCCACTTAATAGAATAACATGATCTTTAGATCATATGTATAAATTTTGTAACATTTTCCAAAACTCGCCCTTGATTCTTTCATTATAAGCATACTGGAGTATTAACGCAAAAGTATTACCAAACTACCAATTTGTGTTTTCATACAAATCCTAACAATCTCGAAGAATCCCATTCATACTTTCCAACATATATTGCAGCTCTTTAATTTAGAATTGCATCAAAACTTTACTTCTATATTCATCATCTATATTCCAGAAGAGATCACATTCATTTAAATGCTATTTAATTCTTCTCTTTTAGTTTCAGGAATACACAATGAATCTATTTTTCTTCTTCTTTTCCCTCTTCCATTAATTAATGGCCTTACTGAATCTTTCTTGTGAGTTCCAACTCTTTTTGCTTTTAGCAAGAAAAATGATGTTATGTAAATATGTTTCACTTTCTTCTCAGTTCCTTCTTCAGCTCTGTCTTCTCTTCTCTGATGATCATCTTCAGCATCATCCAATTTCCAAATTTTAATAAAATTATTTTTATTCACTCATGTCTTCAGGAAGTTTAATTGGAAAAGCTACCAATTTGACACTATTATTAGTAATTATTAGATAATGGATCTTTTAGAGTGGGAATGAGCATAATAGCATAATGAATAGCAGCTCTAGAAAATGTTAACATTTTACAAACAGTGAATGAAATTCAATTAATGAGAGCTTAATGATAATTCCTAAACCAATGTCAGAGAGGGAAACTGATAGCTCTAATCTGCAACTCCACTTGCTTTGGAAAAGTTCCATTAACTTTAACAGGACTACTTTAGAATTCATAAATTAAATTTACAGTGCAACATTCTATTTTTCTGCCTGCTTCACAAGCAAATAGTTTCCTAGGGATGAGACATTCTGACAATGGTGCCTGTCCAATTGTATGCATCTATTCATATTTTTCTTCATTTCCCTTTTATATTTGGTGGTACTATGTGCTGCAATTACTTATAGTTTTGCTTCATTTTTGGACGTTGTACCAATCAGTGGTGGGTTCCAGATCCCTTTGCAACTGGTATGGCTGCGATGGGGCCTGGCATCCACTACATGAACGTGCGCAGTGCGTGTGCACAGGCGTGCAGCATGTGCATGCATCGTTACCTCTTGCGACACCTCTGTGACGCTCCAGCTGCTCGGCAGAGCATTGAGCAGGCACCGTGTGCTCCATGCACGTGCGTGGAAGCGCCCAAGAGCTCAAATACAGGTAAGGACTTTGGGTGGGTGGGCCCTGGGGAGTACCATACTGGAACGGTACCCGGTGCTCCAGGCAGGCGCCTGTACGCCCGTACTGGGGCATACCGCCTGCAATCTACCACTGGTATCAATGTGATATAATAGCCTGGATATTAAATGTTATCATCAAATGGGACTATCAAAGTATGCTTTCTCTGTTGCCCCCACTCTGTAAAAAGCATCTCCCCAGAGGTAAGGACAGCACTTATTTCCTAGGGTTCCAGAAAATTGTTAAAACCTGGCTTTGTTTTCAGGTCTGGAGTTGATGTATTACTGTGAATGTCAGGCCTGGAAGCCATCTTTTGCATTGGGCCTTCAGGCCTGCCACATTCAATGCTGTGGGAAAATGGAAGGAGGGATTATATGGCGTGTGGGAGATATATAGTCATAATAACATTCTGTTCTCAGAGAGTCAAGGACATCTTGCCCTGCACCTGGAGGGATATGTCTGGGAGGCAGTTGGGACGGTGCCTTATTGGGCCATGTGATGGCCAAGTGGGTGTTGGGCTTGGACTTTCATTTGGGTGGGGGAAACCTGGAAACTTTCGCATCCGGGTTTTCCCAGATGTGCCAATATGACATAAAATGGAACTGAGGAACTTCAAGCCTCAGAGTCTTCTTTCTTTGGGGGTGTTACTTGGAACCCTGGCAGTGTAGTTGTAATTGTAGGAAGGAATGTTTTATTTAATTTATTTATTTATTTATTTAAATTTCTAGACCGCCCCCTCTCCCCGAAGGGACTCGGGGCGGTGTACAGGAAAAATTAAAAACATCTAAAAAACATAATGATACATACATAATTAAAATCGAATTAAATAACCCTGTACAAAAATTTATAAAACATTAAAAACTATATCCCATTAAAACCAAATAAAACAATTTAAATTACAGACTGGGGCGTTTTGTTTGATTTGCATTGTTTGATCATTTTCAACTGGATTGTTTGATTTGATGTTTTGTCTGCTTTTATGTAATTTCAACTTTTGTATGCCACCCAGAGTTGGACAGCTAATACATTTGAATAAATAAATGACAACAACTATAAAGGGATATAAAGGGATCACTGGCTGATTCTAGAGACGTGGAAACCTCTGGACATGTCCTTCTTTGCTGCTCTTTTTACAGAAACATTCAAACAAAATTTACTTTCCCGATAGTTAATAGTATCCTGACCATTCCAATACCATTTATCTTCAGTGGTTGCTTAAAGCCAAACGGATCATAGCGCAGATAGCTAGATTCTGTGCAGCAGTAATAAAAATTCCCTGGAACTTGATGAATAATCCATTATAACCATTTTATATAATTCATGCTCCAAAACCTTACGATATTATCACTGTGTTGTATTTTAGTATCTAATAACTATAGGCCATCACAATATTACATCATAGCTTAGGGCGTGCTCTTGTTTACATATAACCAATGGATAGGCTGCCAAATTATGATTTCAATATCAATTTTATTTGTTATTTGTTATTATTTTATCCTAGAACTTTTAAATAGATACTCTGAGTATTTTTAATTGGGCTGGTCCTAATAAAATATTAAATGTGAAGGTGGTCTCCAGCCAAGTCCACCAAGTCAGCCATAGAAACTCTTTGGACAAGTCACTTGTTCTCACCCAAACATTATTCACAGGGTTAGTCTCCTGAGGATAAAACAAAGGCAGATCCCTGTAAAGTAGCTTGAGCACCTAAGAAAGAGGGGATAAAGGGAGAGGAACAATCCTCTGTAAATAAAGCTGTGTTTAATGGAGAATCCCCACATTTATTGAACCTCTTCTCACTTCTGGTTGAGGATATTGGCATTTGAGCAAAGAATTCTTGTGAGAATGAAGTCAGCGTAGGTTGATAATAGTTAATAGCAGTAACTGTGAGAGGGATCTTGGAGTCTTAGTGAGCAACCAATTAGATATGAGGCAACAGTGCGTGGCAGCAGCCCCAAAAGCCAACACAATCGTAAATTGCATTAACAGAGGGTTACAATCAAGATCAAGCAAGGTACTAATACCACTCTATAAAGCCTTAGTAAGACCACACCTAGAATACTGCATCCAGTTTTGGTCACCACACTATAAAGAAGATGTTGAGACTCTAGAAAGAGTGCAGAGGAGAGCAACCAAGATGATTAGGGGACTGGAGGCTAACACATATGATGAATGGTTGAAGGAACTAGCTAGTCTAGTGAAGAGAACAACCAGGGAGACATGATAGCAGTGTTCCAATATTTGAGGGGCTGCCACAAAGAGGAGGGGGTCAAGCTATTTTCTAAAGCATCTGAAGGCCAGACAAGGAATAATGGATGGAAACTGAACAAGGAGAGATTCAAACTGCAAATAAGGAGGAATTTTCTGACAGTGAGAGCAATCAACCAATGGAACAGCTTGCCTTCAGAAGTTGTGGGAGCTTCATCACTGGAGACTTTAAAGAAGAGACTGAACTGCCATCTGTCAGAAATGTTGTAGGGTCTGCTTGGTGAGGGATTGGACTAGATGACCTGCAAGGTCCCATCCAGCTCTGTAAATCTGTAATCTAATTTTAAAGGGTCACATATTATAGACTTGAAGTTGTACTGAGATTACTTTTTCATATGCCCCACCCTTTTTGCATAATATTAAAAAAAAAGTTAGATACTGTTTTTGGGGAAGGGCTATGATTCAGATCATGCTCCAGCAGCAGTACATGATATTGTGCCTAAACTAAAAGGGAAGAACACTCTTAATCCCACAATCATCTCACAGTTCTGCAGAGTTTCCTTAAATTACAACGTGTCATATGATAAGAAGCGTCCAAAGTTCATAAGGAGACTGAGGAGGCAAAGTAGAACCAAGAGGCTGCAAAATGAAGGTGTTCCTTTCCTTTGTTTTGCTAGAGATTTTTGGTAAGTAAAAAAAGTACTATCTAAGATTGGGAGGGATGCAGGTCAAGTCATTTTCTATGTAGCATACGTGTTGTGTAAAAGAATCAAGAATTTGATCATTTGTGATTTATTTGTAATTCAGTCAGAAAAAGGTAATTTCCATGTAGATAGGTTTTGGGGTGATTTGCAGAACCAGCATGCTCATAGCAAATCTGCACCTTGGATTTTCCCCTTCCTTTCCTTCTATCTAAGCTTCTCCCTCCATCCTGCAGCCCCCCTATGTGTAAAGCCTGAAGCTACTACTGTGAGATAACTTCTGTTAAATATGCATTGCTATTTAAGATTCAAAGACCAAGCTCCCTTAATGCAAGAACTGAATAAAGCAGAAGTCACAATTTATTTATAGAAATTAAACACAGCAACAGTACCATAACTGTTGAGAACTGAAAATATTTTATTGCAATTTGCAACATTTTATTATATAAAATACCACAGTAATTACATTAGAAAATAGAGATTGAATGTTTCTCTGGCAGTGTAATGAAAAGAATACTTAGGACTATGCCGTTGATTTCAAAACTATGATCTAATGTTTAATATAATCCCATCAAGTTTTACAACAACATTGTAATGTAGGCTGGTATTGTAAGCTTTAAATTACACATAACTGAGATGAAAAGAAAATATGGTTTGCATAAACTGAGATTTCATTTTCCCTACAGTATATCAGTTCCCATGTTCGTATCTGTGATGTTTTGCAAATTTGTATTTTGCTTGCATATTAATCGTAAAATGAAAAGAAATAAAATTATTGATATACACTTTTCTAAGAGTTGTTTAAACATATGTGTAAAATTTTAAATCATGATAATGATTGTCATGGTATTTTATTTTGTTTTATTCAATGAGTGTGGCTGTACTATCTGCCTTACTGGAACTTTCTGTTTGACAAGGAGATTAACACTTTTAATTGCAGACAGGAGTTTGCCTTGCTGAATTTCTTTCAAATAAAAAAAACACCCAATCTCCACAAGAAGCATAGATAACATCTACTTTATGCAGCCATTCTTTTCATACATTGGAAATCTTTCAATCCCATGATTCTTTCAGCTGCATTTAGAAGTGACAAAATCCAGAATCAAACTGTCAGTTAGGGTAAAGCTAGAACATGGATATTTCTATAATTTAAAGAGGCAAAAGATTTTATAATGGATCTTGGTTTTTTTTTTTATTATCCAATGTCTCATACAAAATTAGTGTTGAACGAAGTGGAAGCTGCTATTAAGTTTTCCAATACTTAGGCCATGCATCATAGAAGATTTGTTTCTATTTGAAATCCCATCTAGTTCAAAGATTCTATGAGTGAACAGAAGTCATCAAAGAGATGTTGCACACAAAGAGATGTTGCACACAAATCACCAATATTTTTATATATACAGCACACACACACACACACACATTTATATAGCTGCCCACCTTTAACAAACTCTAGACAAGCAAAAAAGTAAGACAAAAAAGTAAAACAATATAAAAACCATGTCAAAATTACAAAAAATAAACACATTAAAAACAAAGTATGTTCCTGCTTTGACTGATTGTCTCTGCTAACTGTAGCAAGTTAACTGACATTCTGTCAATGAACTAACCAGTTCAAGCCCTAGACAGATTGTGAGGAGGTTTGAAAGGGTCTACTCATTTTCTCTGCATGACATGAATACAAGCAAGCAAATGATTGAGTTGAGGTGCTGCTGTTGTTCTTTGGAGCTTGGTGGTGGTAGTTAATTATCAGTTTCTGAGATCTAGGAGATGCAGGAAGCAGCTTTTCTATTATGTTTTACTCTGGGTCTGCCTTGTTTTCATGCAACTATTTCTCTCTTATGATTCATTGCCAAGGATCAGAGTTTTCTGGATCCCTTTGTTGTCATCATTGGCTCATCTGGACATTTGTAATCCAGATCCTCGCTCTCATCCTCACCCAGACTGTTTGTTACTCTGTGGAACAGAAATTGAAGAAAAAGCCATTGATGGTTGCCTAGCAACTAGCAGACACATTTACAGTTTAAGAGTTGATGAGAAAAACATAGGCAGGGAATATCAAATATTTACTTCCTTTCTTGTAATACCACCGACGAAAGTAGAAAATCCATGCTGGATTTAAGCATACCAGCATTGGAATTTAACCTCAAGGCTTCCTCACAGCTCAGGGAATGGTGTGAGATGGAGGATCTGTGACTTCTTGTTTGCTAAGGGCCTTTGTTGAAAGTGTGAGAGGTGAAGTGAGGTTGCCCGTGTTATCAACATGCCCTGAAGCTGAAGTGCCCTTTGGCCATGTATGATAGTGACCATGCATTAAATGATAAGCTGAAAGGAGAGCTAAGTGTGAAGCGATATATGCTGGATGTGTTTCTTTGTGCAAATGGTTAATTGGATGTCTGCTTTGTCCTGGCCCCTCCCACACCATCCTGGTTGTGAAGAGATTGGCACCGCATTTATGTTGACATTGAGGACATCACAGTGAACAATTCCACTGAAGGGGCTTGTGGTATATTTGTTATGTTTATCATAAAGCAGTGGTTGGGATTACCATTTTGTTAAAAGTTGTAGTGGAGACAAATTTCATTTGTGCATATAAATATTGCCAAAGCTACTGGCTTATAATTGACTCAAAACTGGGGGAAATGTACAATATCAAGCTAAACATTTTGTCAGTAAATCACATGAGATTAATAGAAACGTCAAGAACAAATTAGATAAGGGAAGTGTATGTGTGTGTGTGTGATGTATGTGTGTGTGAGATGGAGAAGTGTGAAATATATTTTCAAGTGTTGCCATTTTAACCAATATTAGAATTTGACTGATATTTTTAATAACCTAAAGCTTTAAAAGGCTCAAGAATTTTGGTCATCATTAGATTTCAACATAAGCATATTACATTAGATCCACTCCAGCCTAGACAATTCTCGATTTTTCTTACTTTTACAGTCAGAAATAGAACCAGAGAGATAAAACAAGCTATTTAGGCCATCAAATCCAACCTGCTGTTCAATCCAGAAATCCAAAATGAAGCATATCCAATAGATAATTTTCCAGTCTCTGACTGAAAATAAATTTTCCCCACGAGCAAGTCATAATGCTATTCCTCTATCTTGGAAATGGCACAAAACTGTTTCAGCATGAAATGCCATGTCTTCGTTGCCAATCTGTATCTAACTATTGTTGCTCCTGTTACATATCATTGCAGTCACCCGGCTTCAAGATAATGAATGACAAAAGCGAATACATTTTTAAATCTATCCTTAAATAATAGCTTGAATAAGGAGGAAAAATACTATTCTGACACTGATATAAGTATGGTTACGTTAAATTTGCATAAATCATGGGCTAGTGCAGGGTCTGCAAAGTCGGCTCTTTTAAGACTGGTAGACTTCAACTCCCAGAATTCCCCAGCCAGCTATGCTGGCTGGGGAATTCTGGAAGTTGAAGTCCACCAGTCTTAAAAGAGCCAACTTTGCAGACCCCTGGGCTAGTGAGATGAAGGCAATATCATAGACTCTTGGGAGGAAAAGGATTGTGCCATGGTATTGTTAGGTATAGGTAGGGCATGACTTTCAACCCAGGAAGGGATTTTACACATTCCTCAGTAATAAATCAATTTCACTATCCAAACATCTGGGCTTCCCCCACCTCTAATTTTCAACAACAAGAGGTTTTCTTGTAATTTAGGTCAATCCCTCTTCCACACTCTGTGGTTAAAAAAAAAAGATATTGACCTTCTGTGTGATATTGATCTAGAGACTTGAAAACTTTTATCCATTCTGTCAGTTTTACCTTTTTTAATTGATTCAATTTCTCTGAATTTTTCTTAAGGTAATGCAGGGAACTGAACATAGGAAGGGTTCAAAATGGGACTGACTAATGCAGAATAAGTTTATTATTTCCTGTGATTTGGATGTTAATGGTTCTTTTGACACAACCTAAAATGGCATTTGCTTTTTATTTGTGTGCTATGTCACACCTCTGAGTAATGCTGTGGATGATCAAATACAGTTCCAGTTCACACATACAGTTACTATCTGCAGTCATGGCTTTTTATTTTCACTTCTGCTTTTAAGGCACCATCAATTAAAAAAATACTTTTTATTTCTTCTCTTTCTGTCTGTCCACACTGTCATCTAATAGGGAAGATTTATTACATCTTTGCCCCTTAAACTCCACCAACTCCTGTTAAGTCTCCTTGATTGGTCTGCCAGGAAGAGAACAGATTTATTTTTTAAGTTGTTAAGAATAGTTTCAAACTGCCTATGATATTAAAAATGTATCTACCATATTTTTCTTATAAACTGAATCACATGAGGTGGTGAGGAGAAATTAGGATTGAAATTATAGCATCTGAGGGAAAGTTTTTCTAACCCCTTCCTCTGTTCAAGAAATAATCCACAGAAAAACATCCTCTCTGAAGTTGCTATTACTTTGGGGAGAAGTTTCCATTGACGCTATAATACAGGGGTCACCAACCTTTCGGACCTCAGGGCCACTTAATTCATAATTTTAAATCCTGCGGGCCACTAATATGATCTGCCTAATGACCAGCTGGGTGGGTGTGGCAAGGTGGTCATGTGACTGTTGGGCATGGCCAACTCAATGGCACTCAATGGCACGTCAAGGGGCACCTTGCCAGCCTCTACTTGCCACTCCTCGCCTGCCTGCTTGGGTTCCTTAGGGCCCCAACAGGAAGCAGCTACCATGAGAAAGAGTTGGCAAAATAGCTGGCTCAGTTCAAATTGATGTGATCGAGAAGGAGTCTCAACAGAACTGAGGACAACAAGCATAGGCTTTCCAAGCAGAGGGAGGACCTGGAGTTCAAAGCCAGGTGCCAGCACTTGGAGGCTCAGGAGACTGAGATGGTCAGCCAGTTCCAGGCCCTGATATAGTCCTACTGGAACAAGGGGCTTTGTCTTTTTGCACTTCTGTTAAGTTCTGTAATTGAGGGAGTCGGACACATCCCACGACGAACTGTGAGCCCCATCCACCTTGGCCTCGGAGAAGACATGCGGCTGGACCTTGGGGGGGGGACTCTTCTTTCCGCAGATCCCAAGGTCCACCCGAGCACGCCTTGAAGAAGAACACATTTTGGGAAAAGAAACACAAGCCACGCGTATGTCCCTTGGACTCGCGAGCTCCCTTCCACAACTTTCTTCCGTGGCATTGGGGGTATCCTGCGACGCGCAGGAAGCCAACCGGGGACTGGATTACTGCATCTCGGATCCAGTGGCCACAAAAAACTGATTGCATAGGATCTGGCCACATCCACTTGCAGCAGGATTCAGCCCGAAAGATTTGCAGAAAGTTCATCCCTTTGCAGGAATTGGTGTGTGTGTACGCATGTGTGTAATCCCACCTTCGTCGCCAGTGTTAAGTTCTGTAATTGAGGGAGTCCGACACAGGTTAGTCAAACACAACAGCCTTTTATTAGGCTAAAATCACACACAGAATAGCTGAACTATATACAGAAAACAAAAAGTGCGGTAGACAGGGGCTTCCCCGCTTGACAGCTATTAAGCAAGAGCTGTCAAGCGGGGAACCAATCAGGATGCCCAGTAACCCAATTCCAGCCAGTCGCATCTGAGCCAATCAGACGCGACTGGCTGTTACCGAGCCTACAGGGATGAGGTCGAAGACTTGCGGCCGGTCGTAAGTCGAGGACCGGTTGCAAGTCGAGGACCTCAACAACTTCCCTCCAGTCTTTGCCCAAAGCCCTGCACCAGTCAGCTGAAACAGACCCCAAGTCAGAATCTCTGCCCCCTCCGGCCCACACAAAAAGATCCAGAACGGGGAGCCTCTCTGCAGCAATACAGAGAGCATTCATTCTACGTATCCAACCCAGGGGCCATAGTTTGAGAAGCCCTGATTTAGTGAAAGATAAAAAAAAATCCAAATAATTTTTCTGCGGACCTCCAAAATTTTCTCACAGACCACCAGTGGTGCACAGACCATCAGTGGGTGACCGCTGCTATACTACATCACTAAAGGAGAATATTTGTAGCTCAGGATTGAAATGAGGGGTACTTGTTGCTCTCTGAGCTTGCTTGTTTTCATTAGTTGACTAGCACTGCTGATATTACCTAGTTAGGGTAATGAAACACCTGCAAGCAAATAAGCAAGCTCAGAGATCACTAAGGATCCCTCACTGTAATATATTCTCTTTTAGTTCTCCCTTAGCTTGATGGCATTTTCTTACCATATGACCGTGGTGGCGAACCTATGGCACGTGTGCCACAGGTGGCACAAGGAGCCATTTGTCAGAGCACGCAAGGCGTTGCCCCTGTCAACTGGCCAGTGTGCATGCGCATGCTGGTCAGCTGATTTCGGCCTTTTGAGGCCATTTTTTGCCCTCCGGAGGCTCAGGAGCACGAAAAACGGGCCCTATAGGGAAACCAGAAGTTCGAGAATGGGCTTCCGGTTTGCTTGTAGGGCCGGTTTTAGATCTCTGGAGCCTTCAGGAGGCTTCCCTGAAGGCTCCGGAGGGCAAAAAATGACCCTACGAGGGGGGGGGGAGTGCTGGTCATGTGCGCACGCGCACTGGGGTCATGCACAAAGCATTATGGGTATGGCACGCCCGTGCAAGACCCTCTTGCGCTCCATGGCATGCCAGAAAATGTTTCATGCAAACAAGCAACGCCCCATCCACAGGATGCAGGCAGTACATGAAGCCACGCCCTCTCCGGTCCGTGGAAAACACTCTCTCCATGGAACCGGTCCCTGATGCCCAAAAGGTTGGGGGTTGCGGTACTGCAGTATAATTAATTTGTCCAGGAGATTTAAACTCATCTAAAGTACCAATTATCCTCTGATCATCTCTGCATCAGTCACAGGCTTCAGTCCTGCTTTGTCATCTTCTTCCCAATTTCCAGGTGAATCAATATTTTTATTACCCCAAAGCATTGTGCTTTCTAAGCAGCTGATATACACTTTCCTTTCCTTTCCTTCTTTCCTTTCTTTACCTTTCCTTCTTTTCTTTCTTCCTTCCCTCCCTCCCTTTCCTTTCCTCCCCTCTCCTTTTCTTTTTTTTTGCTAGTGAACTTTATACCTCAACTTCATCTGACCTTTTAATTCCTAGCACCAACTCTAACTCTTCCTTTGTAACCTGGTCAGCAACACATCAGAAATTTCTCAGAATAACTTTACTTGCAAGAGGGGAAAAAAATATTTTTAAGAGTGAGAATTGTCAACAGATTTTGTAGCTTCCCTTTCTTAGAACAAAGGGTGATATAGGAGAAAGACGGTTCATTCAAGATGATTACCTCTGCTGAACTGACATCCCCAAAGTAAATGATGTTAAAGGTACCCAATTACTGGCCAGGGACTGTTATTTCTGGAGCAGATACATTTACAGATAATGTGCAGAGAATTAAACAAGAAATCTACTTCTACAAGATTTAGTTACTTCTGTACAAGTGATACATGGATGAATGATAGCAAATAATGAAAGATTCGGTATCTAGGAATATTTGCTATGAGAAAGGGTGAATGCAATAAAAATTTACAACTCTTTGTTATAGTCAGGCAGTTATAGACTCCACAGGCCATGTCCTTTCAATAACATATTTGTTTTCTTGGTTCTATCAACAAATCAACTTGTTTGTGGGTGTATATGTGAAGATCCTTAAATAATCTCACATTTATTGTTTCCCAAAGAGGATATTTTCTTCCTTTCTGCTTGACTGATGAATGCTACTAAGACCCATAGAATGAACTCAGCTATGTTATTTTTTTTTAGAGAAAGGCTGTAATAATTTAATTCTTGGCTTAACAGTAATTTTTGTTCCTAATTTAATGGAATGTACAATTTCTAATTGTGTTGAAGCCCCTTCATCACATATTGGCATTAGAAAAAGACAGTGTTCCAAATAATATAACTTGCATTTTCTAACAAGAGTAAATTGAACATATGAGAACTTTTCAGACATTAGCTTGAGTGAATTGCTGGAAGAAAAGCTCATGCTTCTTAATTTGTTCTACTTTGCACCATAAGTTATATGAGTGTGTGTTTTTGAGAATCTGACAAAGATTAAATGAGTATAAACTATTCATGCAGGTTGCTCACACAATTATAGTCCTTGAATAGGCAAAATCTTTGATTATAAAAGGCAAACATGAATTTCAATCTTTCTGCATGTGCATTCAGACAATACAGAAGGAGCTATGCAGGTTGTATGAATGAGCCGAAGAATGAAAGAAGCATTACGTGGATGGCAAGTGATCATCATGAGATGCTTCACCCACTGCCTAAGAGTGGGCCTAACATTAAACAAGGACATATTCATGCCACCATCATTTTATTTCCCAAGTCTTAGATGCAATAGAAAGCTACGTACGATTACTGGATTTCCCACTTCTGATGACCTGAAATGCAGGGTAGAGGGGGCAGTGCCCAAGCCAGTCCAATTTCTTTAAAAACAAAATCCACTGACCACAACTTCACATCAAAGGGCAGGCCTCTAGGGCAAAGGAGAAAAAGGGAGAGAGCGAAGGAGGAAGACGTTCTTTTTTTATTATTATTAAATTTGTATCCCGCCCTTCACCTACAAAAGGACCCAGGGCGGTGCACAGGAAATTAAAAGTCAATACAAATATACAAATACACCATTTATTAAAACCCTTATTAAACTTAAGTTACTCTGTGCTAAAAACATTTTAAAATCCTCTAATTAAAATTTACAGCTAATGAAAAGTCCACATCGGGTGGTTATGCTAGGCCAGCTTGTTGAAATAAAAGCGTTTTGAGATGCTGGCGGAAAAGGCGGAGGTCCGAGGTAGTGCGGAGTTCAGGGGGCAGGTCGTTCCAGAGGGTAGGGCCTGCCACAGAGAAGGCCCTTCCCCTGGGTGTCGCCAACCGGCATTGCCCGGCCAACGCCACCTGGAGAAGGCCCTCTCTATGGGAGGGGATTGGTCGGAGGGATGTATGGAGCAGGAGACGGTCTCGCATGTAACTAGGCCCCGAGCCATGGAGCGCTTTAAAGATGGTAGTCAACACCTTGTTCTTCCATGTCAAGGAAAAGGGGGGGTATTAACAAAATAGTAAATAATTAATTAGTAATTTCACCATACTCTTTTTTTGTTTTGCTTGTTTGCTTGCAGCACTGACAAGCTAGCATTTTCCTTATAGGATCACAAGTTCAAGGATTTAGTGTATTACCAATGTCTTATTGTATTACCAATGTCTTATTAAGAAGCCCTGGAGGGGCCAACGATCTCGACGTGAAAGTTCTCAAAATATTTCTGTACTTCACCTTACCCTTCCCTACTTGAAAAAATTTGTAAAAACCAATAAAACTTTTTCAATTAAAAAAAAAAAAGGATTTAGGAGAAGTGGTAATTTATTTATTTAATGTATCATATAATGGACTAGCCATATAAATTAACATCTTAACTAGATTAGTAGAATCCAATAAAATATAAATACTAAAAAGATCTATGTTCAAATATTAATGGCTAGGCCAGGGGTGTCAATCCCAGTTGCATCATGGGCCGTATCGTGACATATTGGGCCATACTGGGATGGTTTTTGCCTTGAGTGGGTGTGGCCTGCATGGGCCATATCTGGCCCATGGGCTGCCAGTTTGATAGGTCTGGTCTAGGCCAGCATCATTTACATTAAACAAATCAGATACTGGACTGGTATGTGCCCTCCGTTTACAGCCGATCACAATATGGTAATAATTCCCTCCAATGGGAAAATGAAACCTCAGCAAAGGAGGGGAAAGTAATATCATAGCAATTTCATTTACTCAGTGATAGGATTCAAATAATTTAACAACTGGTTCTCTGCACTAATGTCCAGCTGGGTAGGTGGGGCTCGGTGGTCATGTGACTGTGTGGGCATGGCCAACTCAATGTCACTTGGGTTGATGGGCACTTCGCCTTAGCTGTTACAATGTAATAAGGGTTAACTGGAGAGGCAGTTTCTGTAAGCAGGGCAATAAAGATTAGGCTAGAAAGAACACCAGAATGTTTCCTTCCTGCCTTCCTTACAGGATTAGCTCTGTAAAGTGGAAAAAAACAAAATGAGATTTCTGCCAACAGCCGGTTCTCCACACTGTTTAGAAAGTTAACAACTAGTTTTCCTGAATAGGTGTGAACTGGCTAAATCCCACCACTGCATTTACTCCAAGCCAGCGTACTCCCAACATGGCTGACATTCTGGGAACACAGATATCTGGACATTCTTTCAGACTGGTTCGGAATCCTTCTGTGGAAGGACCACTAAAAGATCTCTTCTGGTGGAATCCTAATAACCTGGAGCCAGAAATCTTCCTTACTTGATATTATCTATGGCACTTCCATCTCCCAGGACAAAATGCACCCTCTGAGAAGACTAGATACGTGAGAAAGTGTTTTTAAAATAATAGCAATTGACAGCTCTTCATCATAATGAGTACAAAACACTGCAAGTGTCTTCCAGGGCAGGAATTAATTCACAATTCATTCGCTATGTTTGCTTAGATCTCAATTACTTTAGATGTGATGGAAAATCAGGCTGTCCAATATGTCTGTATGATTATTTTCTTTGAGTGTTGCAGGAGAAGCATGAATTGTGTGACGAGCTGCCTACTATAGGGCTTACTGGATTTTGCCATATTTAAAACCTTTCTGGAAATTCTCTAGAAATCATTGTCTAAAGCAGGTGGCTAAATCGCAGTGGAACAATATTTATGTAGAAAATAAACAACAATGACAGGAGGAGGAGACCAGTTTGGCTAAATAACAAATGTCTCCCTACCCCAATTATTCTGTCCTTAAAATGGTACCTTCAGCCCTGGGTCCTCTTTGGAGAAGGGTGGGATATAAATTTAAATAAATAATAAAATAAAAAAATAAATATTGGCTGTTGCATGCATGCCAAAGTATACAGAGCAGAAGTACTTATAAATCCATTTAAGCATAGCAATACCAGCAATACGCATTCTGCCATAAAGTGAAAGTGCTGTTGAAAATATAATAAAGCACAACACATGGAGTTGTTAAGACTTTGTACAGTAATAAAGGACATCAATCAGTCTGACCAGGGTCTATCAAGTGGCATTTTAATACCTGTGGCGATATCTGAAATACATAGCTACTTATTTTATTTATTTATTTTATTTCGATTTATATAATAATAATAATAATAATAATAATAATAATAATAATAATAATAATAATAATAATACTTTTTATTTATAACCCTCTCTCTCTCCCCGAAGGGACTCGAGGCGGGGCACAGGGAATTAAAAAACAGTTAAAACAGACAGAATACAAAGTTAAAAACAAATCAAACTGGCCCTGCGCTAAAAACTCCTATAAAACTCCTATATAACCGCCCTTCTCCATCAAAATGGACCCAGGGCGGTGCACAGGGAGTTAAAATCAATAAATAATAATAAATACAGAGTAATGTATAAAATAAATTAAACTAAAGACCTGTGCTAAAACATCCCATTAAAATTCTAAAATACATTTACTCATTAGCTAACATTGAATTAAATCAGAGCTCTAAGCTCTCAAGCTAGACCGGCTTGATAGAAAAGATATGTCTTAAGTGAGCGGCGAAAGAGGGGAAAGTCTGTGATAGTCGGAAGTTCGGGGGGTAGGTCGTTCCAGAGGGATGGCCCAGCCACTGAGAAGGCCCTTCCCCTAGGCACCGATAGCCGGCATTGACCGGCGGATGGTACCCTGAGGAGGCCTTCCCTATGGGAGCGGATCGGACGGTGGGAGGTATGCGGCAGGAGACGGTCCCGCAAATAGCTAGGCCCCGTGCCATGGAGTGATTTGAAGATGATAACAAGCACCTTGAAGCGCACCCGGAAGGCCACAGGCAGCCAGTACTAAGCCACTAAAACTTAATTTTTAGTGGCTTAGTAAACACATGCACTCACACTCACACACCCCCCCTTTATTGAAATATATTGGTGTGTTTGTATAAATATATTTTAATAATTGGGTAACTGGTAAAGACACACCCACACACACATATATACCATTTACTAAAGTGTGTGTGTGTGTGCGTGTGTGTGTAAAGGAAAAGGCCAAGCTTCAATTTCAATTGAATCATGCAGTGAATGGAGTAAGAAAAAACAGACATCCCATTTTGCTGTGGCCGTATCTCCCCAATCGAAGCTTGTGGACATTATAGTTATTTTTCTTTCCCTCTCAGGCTCTTCAGTTGCTGTGTACAAAAAGTGGATTCCAAATACAAATTTTGAAAATGCTGCTAACTGGGATCCAAACCGAATCCCATGTGCCAAGGATATCGTTCTTTTTGGGAGTAGTAAGGTGCTTAATTTTTGAATCAAAACCAAATTTGCCACAGCCGGTCTTTTCAGGAATGTGGTCTTTATTTATACGTCTTTATTCCTTCCAGATTGTATCAGTTTTTGTCCAGGCATCCCACTCTTTGACAGACATGGTAAGTATACTCATTATTGTGACATGTTGAACCAGAGTAATGCCTAAATATATGACTTACTTAAAATTATACTGCAAGTAAGTGAGAGATTATTTTTGTGCCATTTCTATTTACAGTATGTTGTACCAGTACAAGTAGTATTGCCTTTCAGAATAATAAAGAAAAGCACACCCAAATAATTATGTCTGGAGAGCTTGGTCAAAAGCATCAAGGTGGCAGTCAAACTGTGATAAAAGAAAATGTAGTCAAAGCTCTTTTTGCAGTGCACATAAAAGTGCACTGGGTTTTGACCACACCATCGTGGCTGCCATTTGGCCTTGTTGACCATGCCCTATGGACATCTAAGTCCAAAAACAATCACTTTTCTTGATTATATTATTATTATTTACTTTATTCATAAAACATGAAACTCAGCCAGCTGAACATTCAAAAATGCATTACAAATACTACTGACTGGTGCCAATGGCTGATACAGTTTGCTGCCAGCATCTTAGGTATCAACCAAGTATCTTCCTAGGATGTAAGATGTTCCAAGTAGCGCAGTTTTTTGCAGTTCCGCTGGTGTTATTGCAGGAAGCTGCAATTTGCTGAGATATTTAGTAAAATTCTTGGACATGGTGCCAAGTGCCCCAATGACAATGGGTGGCATTTTGACATGCTTCATTCAAAGCTGTGTGGTTTTGATGGCCAGGTCGCGATATTTCATTATTTTTTCTAGTTCTTTTTCTTCGACTCTGGCATCTCCAGGAACAGCGATATCAATGAACTGTACACTTCGGCCCTCTACAACCTGATATCTGGTGTGTTGTGCTCCAAATGATGGTCTGTTTGTATTTAAAAGTCCCACAAGATCTTCACCCTCTCATTCTCGATAACCTTTTCCACTTTGTGTTCCCATGACTTTCTGGATACAGGTAAACCATATTTTTTACATAATGACCAGTGTATTAATTTAGCAACTTGGTCGTGTCTAGCTTTGTAATCAGTTTGTGCGATTTTGCTGCTTTCACATATTAAATGTGAAACAGTTTCGACTTTGTTATTGCAAAGTCGGTAGTTTGGGTTGTCAGTGGATTTTTGAATCTTCGCTTTCATGGCATTAGTTTGTAGTGCTTGTTCTTGAGCGGCCAGTATTAAACCTTCTGTTTCTTTCTTGATAGTTCCCATCTTAAGCCATGTCCATGTCAAGTTGTCATCACATTTTCCTTCAATGTTTTTCAAGTGCTGTCCATGCAAAGCCTTGGTCTTCCATCTATTTAATCTGTCATCCAGCTGTTTTTCCTTATATTCTGCCTTTGTTTCTGTTGTTTTTATGCTGTTCTCCATTTTTACAGCCTGCAGCAATTTTTTCTGTACTTTGGTTCACATAATCATTCAAACTTCATTTTTCTTCTTCTACAGTTTGATGGATTTGCAATAGCCCCCTGCCCCCTATTTTTCTTGGCAGGTACAATCTGTCAATGGATGTAAAGCATGGTATATATTCAAAAGCTTGCGTGTTTTCCGGTCCAGGTTTTCCAGTTCAGCCAGAGTCCAGTTGATAATTCCAGCTGAATAGCGTATCACTGGAACTGCCCATGTATTAATGGCTTTAATTATGTTTCCGGCATTCAGCTTTGATTTTAATATTTTGCGGACCCTCCTGATGTATTCCTTTTGTGTTGACTCTTTGACTTTTTCATTCAAGATCTTATCTGCTTCCAATATGCCTAGGTACTTGTAACCATCATCCTTTGCTATTGCTTTCACTATATTTCCATTTCCCAGTTCTATTCCTTCTGTTTTTTCCATTTTTCCTCGCTGCATGGATAATATAGCACATTTTTCAAGTCCAAAGTTCATTAATAATAATAATAATAATAATAATAATAATAATAATAATAATAATAATAGTAATATGCATTTTTAAATGTTCAGTTGGCTGAGTTTCATGTTTTATGAATAAAGTTGTTAATAATAATAATAATAATAATAATAATAATAATTATTATTATTATTATTATTATTATTATTATTATTATTATTATTATTTGAACAAGACTATATATGTTAAAGTATGCATGTCAAATTAATGTGCAATATTCTGAAAATGCTTCTGACGCTAATTCATTTGTTAAGAAACTGTTTTGATTTTGGTTGTAAAATTCTTGGAGGTTTCAGAGAATTCTGCATGTGTTTGAAGACACTCTAGGGGTGTCAAACTTGTGTCATCACGGCATCATCATGTGACATAATGTAACTTTTTTCCCTTCGGTAAACTGAATATTGGCATAGTCAGCTCATGACACATCCAGCCCTGGGCTATGAGTTTGACACACCTGCTCTAGAGATCAAAGCCGAGATTTAAGGCCTCATGGGAGATAAGTCAATAAAGTTAACTATATTCTTCATCAAATTGATCACAACTCAAGGTAACTAGATGGATGTAGCCATATTGTTTTTGTCTTTGGCAAAAAGGAATTAGTCTGAGCTTCCTGTTTCTAGGACTCTTTTAGATTATTATTTCCTAGTAAAGTCTACAGCTAAACTTTACATTCACTAAGCAGCTCATCTATGCTTAGATTTAGATCAATTTAGTTGAGCTTTGCCATTTGTTTTGACTTTAAGTTATTTTACTTTTATGTAAGAGCAACTTGCTTCTGCTTAGTGACAAATGTCAGAATTGCCAGTGCTTGCTTAAGATTCATGAAAAAATAATGTTGATCACCACGGATGGACTCAGTATTAGCCAGAACTGAATTTAGGAACTGCAGGTCCTCTGTGTTTAAAGATGTACATATTATCATCCCAATTTGGAAGTAGAACCCTGGACACTGATAGCATTTTTATGGCAGATTGTTTATTTGGGTATGTATCAGTGGTGGGTTTCTGCAGGCTCGCACCTACTCGCGAGAGCCGGTTGGTGAAATTTAGAGAACCGTTGAGAGGGGGTTCCACCGGCGTACCTGGAAGTAAATCTGGCCCGCCGCTGCCAGTGACCCAACGGGAAGGAAAGGAAAGGAAGGAAGGAAGAAAGAAAGAAAGAAAGAAAGAAAGAAAGAAAGAAAGAAAGAAAGAAAGAAAGAAAGAAAGAAAGAATTTATCATCACAATTGAGTCCAAAATTTTGGTTGCTAAGCAAGAGCGTTGTTAAATGAGTTTCACCACATTTTAAAAGGTGGCCACTCCCACCCTGTCACATGACTGCCAAGCCATGCCCACAAAATAGGCCACACCTACAGAGTAGGTTCTAAAAAAATTGTAACCCACCACTGGTATGTATGCAGGAATAAGGTGAAGATTCATAGGTTCTCATCAGTGGTGGGTTTCTACCGGTTCAGAACAGTTCCCCCGAACCAGTAGCTCTGCCATCAAGCAGAGAGCGAACCGGTTCTCTGCTGTTTTGAAAGGGTGCCCGCCCGCCCGCTCCTAGGTTATACCTATCTTTATTTCAGCCCAGCTGATCAGGGGTGGCAGACTGAATTTCCTCTCCTCAGCTGTTTTCCTTGCTTTGCGAACAAGTTTCTTTCCAGTATGCATGCGCGCACGTGCAACGAAGCAGTAGGAACGCCAGTAGGAACCCACCACTGGTTCTCATAATCAGTACTCCATGCAATTGTTGTTCTTCATCTGTTTCAAGGGGAGCCATAGCATCATCAAATTTCTTGCTGCAAAAATGTCAGCTCTTTACCTCCTTTTTCAAATCTGTTTGAAAAATAGGAACAGATGGCTTAAATGCATGGATAAAATTTGCCCTTTCCACTTGGTCTAGTACAGGGGTCTGCAAAGTTGGCTCTTTTAAGACGGGTGGACTTCAACTCCTAGAATGCCCCAGCCAGCTCTGCTGGCTGGGGAATTCTGGGAGTTGAAGTCCACTCATCTTAAAAGAGCCAACTTTGCAGACCCCTGGTCTAGTATAATGCAAAATTGAGTCATATTTCTTCTATAACTTATGATTTCTTGGGAATAATCTAACTTTTGCTGGAGAAAAAAAACATTTCCTTTGTCACATCGGAAGATGTATTGGTTCAGGAAATCCAGACAAACATTCTGCTCATAGAAAGCATAGTCAAAATTATGTTTTGACTCTACCAACATCTTGATCAACTCACAAGCCCAAGATATTACTTTATTGAGCTAGTTCCTGAGATACTCAAACCAAATATTTAATGTCTTCTGGTTTGTTTGAATAAATATGGTTGTATATTTATTCTCCACAGTGCTCCTGTCATTGCATGCTTCCCTTTCCCACAAAGTATGAACTATTCTTGGAGCAGCACTTTTATGTTCATTTTTCTTCTTATAGGTTTGGGTACATGAGCGTTAGGGCGGAGGGCTTGGGTGCTGCAGTGGTGGGATTCAATTTTTTTTATTACTGGTTCGGTGGGCGTGGCTTGGTGGGTGTGGCTTGGCTTGGTGGGCGTGGCAGGCGAAGGATACTGCAAAATCCCCATTCTCTCCCCACTCCTTGGGGAAGGTTATGGCAAAATCCCATTCCCTCCCCACCCCACTAACCTGCTTTCCAGCTCCGCTTCCAAGATCAGCTGGGAGGATGGGAGACAGCGGGGGTGAGGCCAGCCTATTTGCCGGTTCTCTGAACTACGCAGAATTTCCGCTACTGGTTCTCCAGAACTTGTCAGTATTGGCTGAATATCATCTCTTGTCCTGCAGGTGTCTAATTCTTTGTAATATTTATAACTATATCTTGAAACTAGCAAGTAACAAATCTGAAGTAGGCAACTTTGTTGCTGAACTACAATTCCCATCCTTGTTCTCTTACATGTTGGGGCTTCTGGGAATTAGTTCATTACCACTTGGACTACCACAAGTTCTGTGCTTTTCCAATTACACTGGACAGATTCCACATTAAAAAGTACCTTCAGTTTTGGGCCAATATAGATTATTTTTCTCTATTTTCCTTCTCCTCAGCTATCTCATTTACAATGCTCTTGTTATTACTCAGTTATTCATATCTCCTCTCAGAGTATTATTCTTTCCAAATTATGATGGGTCTCTTATTCAGAAACAAAGAGTTGCCAGGAAACTGGCAACTAACCATTAGTTCCAACTGATGGGATCTTAATGAACCTTCTGAACTGTTGACTAGCAATCAACTAAAGAAAAGAATGGAACAGCACCTTACAGCTAGAATTGTCTTATCTCTTTTCAATCTGTACACACTCTTAAAGAACCTAAAATATTGAATAGGAACAATTCTACATTTGGAAAGAACTAGGCTATGTAGTTAAATGCCTTCCTCTGCTTGTGTTTTCTTGTTAACACATTTCTTCTTGTTTCAAATACTTGAGCTTTTAAGAATGGGTTATGCCCTAAAATGACCCTTTCCCTCTAATAGCTTCATTTCACTATTGCACACTTGGGCATTCTTAAAGCATTTAATAGCCTAGTCAACATGCGCAAGGGAAACGAAATTATTTTGAAGCACACAGCCTTTGGTTGGTGCTGTAAACAATGATTCTGTCAACATATCTGCTTTTTCATTTACCCCCCTCAAATTGCATTCGTCCTAGGAACCTCAGGTTGCTACGGTGATTTGATTTCCCAGCGAGAGAGTTATCAACCATTAAATAGCCACATTCAAAACTGCATAAAGCAACATCATGCAATTGTCTTTTTCTCTATGACTATATCTCCTTGCTTCAGTTGTGACTGGAAGCATTAATTCCATCTCCTGCCACCACTTGAAGGAGCAGGACCAGGGTCTTCTTAGCTGAAACCCTCAGATTGTGTGACCTGGTGATGCTAGGCTCTTGATTTTTATATTGGCATATTATATCCTGTGGGCTGTTTTAAATACATATATTGCTATTCATTTTGATGGCTTGTTTTTCTTTCCTCCTTTGAACTTCATATTAAGTCTTTTTTTCTTATAGAAAGTCTTTTTTTCTCGAAGTTGTGATAAAATTTTAATTAATAATATGCTTATAATAATAATAATAATAATAATAATAATAATTTAATATTTATAGAACCGCCCCCTCTCCCCATAGGGACTCGGGGCGGTGCACAGGTAGAATAAAAACAATAAAAATATACAAACATTTCTTAAAAACAAATTAAACCTAACCTGCGCTAAAATTCCCCATTAAAACTAGACTATACTAAAAACTATCCAATAAAACCCCCGAGACAGAGAGACTATCCCAGGCCGGCCAGACAGAAAAGATGAGTTTTTAATTTAAGACGGAAGGAGCGGAGGTCCGTGGTCATCCTAATATCGGGGGGAAGGTCGTTCCAGAGGGCCGGGCCCGCCACAGAGAGAGCCCTTCCCCTGGGCGTCGCCCGCTGACAAAGTCTGGTGGACGGCACCCGGAGAAGTCCCTCTCTGTGGGAGCGAATCGGCCGTGAGGATGTATGAGGCTTGCTTTGGAACCTTTTTGATTATCTGCCTTGACAGTCCTTAAATGGTCAAAATTCAGAAGGCAAATGTTTTAGTTAAATAAGTAAATTTTGGAATATGAAAAGCGTTGGTAGCTGTTCAGTGTCAAAAGATGGATTAAAGAGTTTCTAAGAAATGAGCGGCATATAAATTTAAGAAATGAATAAAATTATACCATTGATTACTTTGTGCCATCAAGTTGCTTTCAGCTGTTAGAGACCACATAAATTTCTCCATAATGACCTTCCCCTACCTGCTCCTAGAATATAAATAATTTAATGTAATCTGCCATTTGCAAATTACTGATCACCCAGTAATCCAGGCACATAAAAAAAGGAGCTGGGATTTTCATTATATTGTTGGAAGCAGAGGTGGTGTTCAGCAGGTTCTGACAAGTTCTGGAGAATCAGTAGCAGAAATTTTGAATAGTTTGGAGAACCGGTAAATACCACCTCTGACTGGCTTCACCCCCATCTATTGTCTGCCTCCCGAGTCCCAGCTGATTGGGAGGGAATGGGGATTTTGCAGTAACCTTCCCCTGCCACACCCGGCATGCCATGCCATGCCCACCAAGTCATGCCCACAGAACTGGTAGTAAAAGTTTTTGGATCCCACCACTGGTTGGAAGAAAGATTTTGGTTGCCATCTTGATTTTTAACATCTCCACCTACTGATCAGTTCACTCAAGCCCTATCCCAAATGCTGTATGGAGAACAGGGGTGGTATACACTTACCCTCCCTACCGGTTCGCAAATGTGAGTGCACACACCACCTCCACGCATGCGCATATCCTTCCTTGCATGTGTTTTTGGTGAAAAAATGGCCTAAATAGGATGTCATAGAGCCGGGCGTGGAGCTACCCCCGATTTCCACTACCAGTTCAGATGACCCGATCCAAACCGGTAGAATACCACCTCTGATGGAGAGCTAATTCTGATTGTTTAAGTCATAGCAGTGGTGGGTTTCTGCAGGCTCGCACCTACTCGCGAAAGCCGGGTGGTGAAATTTAGAGAACCGGTGAGAGGGGGTTCCATCGGTGTACCTGGAAGCAAATCTGGCCCGCCGCTGCCAGTGACCCAACGGGAAGGAAAGGAAAGGAAGGAAGAAAGGAAGGAAGGAAGGAAGGAAGGAAAGAAAGAAAGAAAGAAAGAAAGAAAGAAAGAAAGAAAGAAAGAAAGAAAGAAAGAAAGAAAGAAAGAAAGAAAGAAAGAAAGAAAGAAAGAATTTATCATCACAATTGAGTACAAAATTTTGGTTGCTAAGCAAGAGCGTTGTTAAATGAGTCTCACCACATTTTAAAAGGTGGCCACTCCCACCCTGTCACATGACTGCCAAGCCACGCCCACAAATTAGGCCATACCTACAGAGTAGGTTCTAAAAAAAATTGAAACCACCACTGAGTCATAGGGTTGGTGGGAGGAATATCACAGTAGTGTTTGGCTGGGACAAAAAAAAGGACTCCTGAGGCAAGAATCAGCTCATTCCTCCACGTACTTTCTCTCAGGCAGTTCCTTTTAAAGGAAAGAAACTGGCTAAAATCCAAAAACAACACATACTCTAGTGTATAGCAGGTGACAGCATCTTACAAGAGTCCTCCAAGTCTGATTTCCCACAGAGGTAAGAAAGAATCATTGGCATTCTAGTCTATAACCTAAGGAATGCATCAAATGAATAAGGCTATGTTAGAAAAAGTAGGTTATGGGTTGGCTGATGTGAAAACTCTGCAATGGAAAGAGTCCACCCAGAGAAACATTTTCATGCTTTCCACTTGTGAAAATTACTGTGTAAGGGATGTACTTTGCTCCTAGTCCAGTACACCAGGGGTCTCCAACCTTTGCAACTTTAAGTCTGAAGGACTTCAGCTCCCAGAATTCTCCAGCCAGCAAAGCTGGGAGCTGAAGTCCTTCAGACTTAAAGTTGCAAAGGTTGGAGACCCCTGCAGTACACAATGCTCTGGGGTTTTTTCCCCCTTTCCAAATATCTGTTCTCTGGCAGTAAGGATCTGAGCCAAGACGGCAGAAAGGGATTTAAAAATAAATGGATGTTGAGGGAAATCATCCAGTTTCTTCTTGTTAATATGGTTGATTCTTAGTCTGTCTTGCGCCTCTTTTCTTTATTTATGGAGTAGGTTTCTTTTCATTTTCTAAGGGTCACGCATGATTTCATCTGTCCAAATAACCCATATAATTTTATTTGTGATAATTTATTCAGGCTGTTTAAATTGCTAATTACTTGACTGTTTAATAGGATAACATGCTGTGTTTAACTGGTCTGTAAGCATCCACATGAGAATTGTACTTCACTGTGTATAATTATTTTAAACTTGTGGTATTTTAAGAGGCTATATCAGAGGTAAAATGGTGGGATGTCAAAGCTAAACCAATTGTGTTTATTGTGCATATTATGTTATAGGTTTTTTTTCCAAAACAATGTAAATCATGAAAAAGAAATACAAATGATTGATTACAGGTAGTTCCCAATTTACAACAGTTCATTTAGTGACTGTTCAAAGTTACATCACTGAAAAAAGTGACTTATGACAGTTATTCACACTTATGACTATTGCAGCGTCTCCATAGTTAGGCGATCAAAATTCAGATGCTTGGGAACTGACTCCTATTTATGAGGGTTCCAGGGTCACCTGAGCACCTGTTGTGACCTTCTGACAAGAAAAGTCAATGGGAAAGCCAGATTCACTTAACAACTTAACTGTGACAAGAAAGGTTATAAAATGGTGCAAAATTCACTTTACAACTCTCTTTCTTAAATTTTGGAGTCAATTGTGGTCATAAGTCGAGGACTACCTGTATTATACCAGGACAATATTTTACCACTGC
This sequence comes from Rhabdophis nuchalis, assembly GCA_039707465.1. Classification (NCBI taxonomy): domain Eukaryota; kingdom Metazoa; phylum Chordata; class Lepidosauria; order Squamata; family Natricidae; genus Rhabdophis; species Rhabdophis nuchalis. Next base: position 56,356,559 of record CM077643.1, on the reverse strand, counting down.
CTGTCTTCTTCAACATCCTGGTTTTTCCTGAATTACGTATTGTTATTATTATGGGACAGAGCATCCCATCTAGCAACATTACATTAGGGAAGAAGTACAGTGGTGCCTCGGTTCACGAACTTAATTCGCGAAATGACTCTGGTCGCGAACCGAATTGGTCGTGAACCGAGGCACAATTTCCCATAGGGTTTAATGTAAATCCGGTTAATCCGTTCTGACCTTGTTTTTTGGTCGTAATTCTTGAACTGACTCTGTTCGCGAACCGAATTGGTTGTGAACCGAGGCACAGTTTCCCATAGGGTTTAATGTAAATCCAATTAATCCGTTCTGATCTTTCTTTTGGTTTTAATTCTTGAACTGACTCTGTTCGCGAACCAAATTGGTTGTGAACCGAGGCGGAGTTCGTGAACCGAGGCGGAGTTCGTGAACAGAAGCGGAGTTCGTGAACCAGACCATATTTTTATGAACTTTTCTGTTCGTGAACCGAGGCGGAGTTCGTGAACAGAAGCGGAGTTCGTGAACCAGACCATATTTTTACGAACTTTTCCGTTCGTGAACCGAAACGGAGTTCGTGAACCGGAGCACATTTTGAGGAACTTTTCTATTCGTAAACCGAATTGGTCGTGAACAGAGGCGTTTGTGAACCGAGGTACCACTGTATAGGGTTAGGTTAGGGCAGGGGTCTGCAAAGTTGGCTCTTTTAAGACTGGTGGACTTCAACTCCCAGAGTTCCCCAGCCAGCATAGGGAGTTGAAGTCCACCAGTCTTAAAAGAGCCAACTTTGCAGACCCCTGGGTTAGGGTAAGCATTTACTGCTCTTTTTATTTTAAATAAGCATTTGCTGTTCTTTTTATTTATTTTTCTTCAGAACAAATAACGTGTCCATTTTGGATGCAGTAGCTTAGTGGCTAAGACACTGAGCTTGTCAATCAGAAAGGTCGGCAGTTTGGTGGTTCGAATCCCTAGTGCTGCATAACGGAGTGAGCTCCCGTTACGTGTCCCAGCTTCTGCCAACCTTGCAGTTCAAAAATAGGAACCACCTTTGGTGGGAAGGTAACAGCATTCCGTGTTCCTTCAGCTTTTAGGCATGCTGGCCACATGACCACAGAGATGTCTTTGGACAGCACTGGCTCTTTGGCTTTGAAATGGAGATGAGCACCGCCTCCTAGAGTAGGGAATGACTAGTACATATGTGTGAGGGGAACCTTTACCTTTACCTTTTTTGTTCAATGCAAGGAAATATGTGAGTTATGGAGGGAGAAAGAGACTTTGACCATAAAGTTTTCTACATCCTTTTTTGTAATTCTCAGCCATTCCAGAAATATTAGAATTTCTGACATTGGGAAGACCAATTTTTGCCTAGTAAAAGAGCTTATCCAGTATACCTGATGTATCCTATGGACCAGCTATCGACAGTCCCCAGCAGCCATGGTATTACATAGTATTCAGCATTATTCTCCAGAATAGTTCTATCAAAATGATCTTATAGTCCAAGCAATGGAAAGCATTCACGAATAAGAAAGCCATTTTAAGAATGTTTCCTCTGGCTTTAGAAAGACATTACGAAAGAACATTCCCAGAGTTCAATCTGATATCCTATTTATGTTCGTAAGGCATTTTACTGTATGAATCTTTTTAATCTTAAAAACCCCAAGAATAAATTATTGTGTGTGACAGTGCTATTATTACAAACATTTTAACTCTGTAAAGGGCTTTGGCTTTCTGTATTTATTGATTATTTCTATAATGCTAATCAAGAGCTTTATTTTGTTTCTTAACAATTCTGCTAATTTGTTGCTTGATAAATTTTTGTTAAACTGAAGTTGATTTTTTTCATCCCATTTATTTTGTGTATTGGTCAAAGAGCTAGTTTTTATTGAGTTAAGGAATGAAGCTCTTGATCTTATCAATGATACCATAATGCCAATGATATTCTTTTAGATAAAGACAAAGATGACCCTAACTTTAGCTTTCCAGTGGTTGTTTCTATTCAAGTGTGTTGAGGTCCTCGACTTGGTGTTGACTTATTTAAGTTACTGCCAATAGAATCAGCAGAAAAGGATGTGGTTGAGAAATAGTCCCAGAGTTTTAAGATTTTCAGGTTAAATATAAGTAGCAGATTCAGAGGATTGGGAATGATATAATGATATTATGAATAATAAAGGTAAATGGATTAGGATATATGTTACAAAATCCAAGTTTTGTGGCTAAAAGGATACAAGGCTAGGTTGTTGCTTATACTGTTCCAGTATCTGATTACTCTTAGACATAGGTTTTTGTGATGTTCTCATCCAAATCCAGCTACTGTTAATTATCCTGAATGAGGTGACAGGATACATGGAAAGAACTTCTGGCTCTTAATAGAACATTTGTCCCAGAGGGCCCATTCTTGAAGCCTGGTGATCCTCTCTCTTTGCTCTTTGACAATCAACCTGATGCTACCTTTGTTTGCAAATGTATGAATGGCATGTAATTTCCTCAAGATCATTATCCAGAGTTAGAGGGTCACAGGAGTGGGAGTTTTTCCCTGGAGCATAGAGAAAAAAAGATTCTTATTTGCATTTGGCAGCAGGCAAAAAAAGCAGGCCATTGGTGTGTGCATGTATACATGGAATGACATGAATAAGAGGCCACCAAGTAACTCTGGCTTGTAGGTTTCCAAGCTACACAATATCTAAATTGTGGTTCATAATGTTAAAGATTGTTGTATAATCTAGCTTCTTCCATAAAAATATAAAGGTTCCCCTTGCACATATGTGCTAGTCATTCCCTACTCTAGAGGACGGTGCTCATCTCCATTTCAAAGCCGAAGAGCCAGTGCTGCCCAAAGATGTCTCTGTGGTCATGTAGCCGACATGACTAAATGCTGAAGGTGCACGGAAGGTGGTTTCTACTTTTCTACTTGCATTTTTACATGCTTTCAAACTGCTAGGTTGGCAGAAGCTGGGACAAAAAACAAGATCTCACTCCATTACACGGTGCTAGGGATTCGAACTGCTAAACTGCCAACCTTTCTGATTAATAAGCTCAGTGTCTTAGCCCCTGAACCACCCTTCTTCCATACTAGCCACTATATGTTGCCAGTATCGTCAGCATGCCACCAAATTTTGGTGATGGTAAACAACACAGAGTTAAAGTCCTGTTTTTTACACACTAGAGCTGCAGAACTGTGAATGCTTAGGCTGTTCTAATGTCTCCCTTTATCTCTTCACACTGCCCATATGATGTCACGTACATCACTTCTAAATAATAGCATCAGCTCTTCTTCTTCTTCTGCCTCCCACCATCTACCATGAACTTGCTGCTTCTAGTCATCCATCTGTCCCAAACCATACCAGCCTATCTTACTCACTACTTCTTTATTACCCAGTTTGAGGCAATATGCATTATCTGTTCACCAATTGTTGATGGGGTGTGTGTCTCTGTGTGTGTATGCCAGTGTAGGTTTATCCATTTATCTTTTTTATTACTATAGGATGTGATAAAGCCCCAGTCCCAGACATTTATGTATTCCTGGTTTTAGAGTTAAAGACAGTATGGCATACCGTGTTTCCCCGAAAATAAGACCCGGTCTTATTTTCTCTCCCCAAAAGATACATTAGGGCTTATTTTTGGGGAAACACAGTATCGTCATGGCAATGGCGAGGGACCAGCCCCCACCACCCCAGCCTAGCCCAGCTGACGGCCCCATCCCCTAGTGCGCACAAAAGAGGTGGTGAATGTGTGGAGCCAATGGTGTCTGGCAGCAGCTGCAGCCTGCTGCCTCTTGGCCATCACACAATGGGGCTGCACAGCCCATGTAATGCAGGTGAGTCCAAGCACTGCATTGCTGGGCTGACCCTCCAAGCAGAAGGCAGAGGCACGAGGAGAGAGGCACATGATCTGGCCTGCCAGTCATGCCACATGGCTGCCTGCCCACTGTCTTTGCTGTCGTCCAGCCATGATGGGATAAGTGGCTGTTCGGTGTGTTTGGCAGGTGAGATCATGTGCCTCCCCCGACACCTGACTTTGTCGGCTGCTTGGAGAGCTGGTCCAGCAGTGGTAGCAGTTGGGCTCATCCCCAGAGTGTGCCAGCCCCTTGGCTGGTGGGCTGCAGCTGCTGCCAGACACCATTGGCCCCTGTGCAGTTCTCAGTCTCCCAGGTAGCTGAGTCATGGCACTTGGGTTTATTTTCTTGTTGATTCAAAGTGTTTTGCTGCTCATCCAAGTACAGTAATCCCTCGTTTTCTGCGGCTTCATTTTCCGCGGCTTCAGTGCTTCGCGGGTTTTTCAATAGCAAAAAAATGCATCGGTAGGAGGCAAGCGCCCCCTAGTGCTTGCTTTAAACGATGTCCACCAACTCAAGTTTCCGGTATAGATATACAGAATCCTACTTTGCGGTTTTTCAGTTTCCGCGGAAGGGTCCGGTCCCGATTAGCCGCGAAAAACGAGGGATTACTGTAGCTGCTTTATTTTCTTTCCAATAAGAAAAGAATTCCAGTTCCCGTGACTCAGCTTTCAGACAATTATAGTTGAAGTTCTACCAAAACCTCATTTTTCCAGCAGGCATTGGAGGTGGATATGTCACGAAGCTATTCCCTCTTGTAGTTTGAGTTTTTACCTAGATGCAGTTTTTATACTCTACAAAACAATGTGGTTTTGTGTTTTGTATGTATATGATTACATTTATTTATAGAATAAGATATCTAAGCTGCTCACAGTATGGAGCGAATCCAGTGGCATATAAGCCCAATAAACAAACAACCATTTCCCCTAGTGACATACAGCATTTATTGACCAATTATATGATTCCTATATTTCCTAAATAATATGCACATTCATATTAAATGAACTGCCTTTAATTGGTGCAGTTGATTTCTTGAATTAAAACTATTAGATAGCAAAATTAAGAATTTATTTTTTCATCAAATATTGTTGCATGTTCTAGAGCAGGGGTCTCCAACCTTTGCAACTTTAAGTCTGAAGGACTTCAGCTCCCAGAATTCTCCAGCCAGCAAAGCTTTCTGGGAGCTGAAGTCTCCCAGAATTCTGGGAGCTGAAGTCCTTCAGACTTAAAGTTGCAAAGGTTGGAGACCCCTGTTCTAGAGGGCTAGAATTTTATACCATACTATTACGTTTGTCGAAAAGCTGTAAAACTCAACACCAACTGTAGTTGAATGGGAAGATGGATTTTTCACTTGGTTGGGTTGATTTTCTTAATCGTGACACAAGTTTGCCTCAGAAAGAACCCAAACTAGGCTTTAATAATTGGATGAGACATAAGGAATTTCTTTTCTTTAAACCAATTAAATCTTAAAAAAAAATAAAAATAGAATACTAATCAATTTACCAATTAGGAGTTGCAATAATTTTCTATAAAATTATACCAATGAAAATAGTAGTAAAGCAGTGAGGTTCTAAAAAATAATATCAAAATTATTTTTAATGTTCTTAGAAATATTTTAAAAACTTTCATTGACAACAATAACAACAAAATGAAATTAAAATGGTTCTAGGCAAGTATTTTTTGAACAGGATTCCACAAATAGCACACCACTATGAGAAAGCCCGTTTTTTGTCATGATTGCTATTTCCTTCTTTATGCAGTGACTCTCATTAACATCTTAGGATTTAAGTAGGTTGTTAACTTGGTTGGCTATTGTAGTTTCTTTGGACATGTCTTTTGCTAAATTTATTTATTTATTTATTTATTTATTTATTTATTATTATTTATTAATCGTATTTATAAGCTGCACCCATCTCACCACACAGGGACTCGGGGCGGTGCACAGGGAATATAAAATATAAATATACATATATACAAGAATAAAGCATTCTTAAAACTAAATTAAATTAAACCCACCCTGTGCTAAAACCTATTTAAAACCCCTGAATTAAAACTTTGGTCAACTAAAAGCAGTGTCGAGTAAAATCATGCCAGGCCGGCTTGTTGGAAGAAGTGCATTTTTAACCGCTGGCGGAACAGGGGGAGGTCCGAGATGACACGGAGTTCGGGAGGTAGGGCGTTCCAGAGGGTTGGGCCCATCACAGAGAAGGCTCTTCCCCTGGGCGTCGCCAACCGGCATTGCCCGGTTGACGGCACCCGGAGCAGATCCTCTCTGTGAGAGCGTATTGGTCGTAGGGACATATGGGGCAGCAGACGGTCTCGTAGGTAACTAGGCCCCGTGCCATGGAGCACCTTGAAGATGGTCATCAAAACCTTGTAACGCACCCGGAAGGTCACAGGCAGCCAGTGCAGCTCGCGCAGGAGCAGTGTTATGTGGGATTGCCTTGAAGCACCCATAATCACCCACGCGGCCGCATTCTGGATCAACTGCAACCTCCGAGTGCATCTCAAGGGGAGCTCCATGTAGAGAGCGTTACAGTAGTCCTTTAGGATCTGATTCATGGTGCATGTACACACACACACAATGTTTATGTATATGTATGTGTTCTGAGCCGGCTGGACCACAACATGTATTTATGTATGTATGTATGTAAATATGTAGATATGTATATGTTGTGTGTGTGCACGCATCATGTATCCGATCCTAAAGGACTTTTAGTAAAAGACACATCCAAAGAAACTACAACAGCCAACCAAGTTAACCATGTAGCTCTTCCATTTTGAATTAACTGAAGTTTCCATTCTGCCCACCCACCCCCAATGCAATTCTATGTTTGCTTCATGCATAACCCAAATACAAGTGAGCAGAGTGGAAATGATTGTTGTAAGGCTATCTTGGACCAGGGGAATAAAGCTGCTTGGATTTCCAATAAAATCCTTAATCCAAAAACATCCCCAAAGTGATTATTCAAAGTGATTGTTCAAAGAAAGTGCAACAGGAGGAACATCACATAACGAGGCAGTCAAACTGTTCATCAATATTATCTTTGACTGGGGACGTCAAGATGGAGGAAAAGGGCAATCTGATACATCCCTAAAGAGGTGATGCTGAGGTAGAAAACTGGAAATGGGTGGTGAGCCTGGAGGGGTGGCGTTTCTCTGGATGAGGAGAAGCCAAAGCATTTGCCCACATGCTCTTGGGAAGACAGCGCTTTCTAAGGAAGCCTGCAGAGATTCTGCAGGTGAATTTCGAATAAAGAATGCCAAAAGCTGAGAAAGAAAGCTTGTGCTTGCATCCTCAGCGGAACCCATAATGGACATTGGGTCCAACCTAACTCCACTTTTCAAAACACATTTGCATTATAATTAAAAGTTACAGAGATCTTTGGAGCAATTAGTAATTAGACCGCTTGGTTAATGTTCCTACAATCCAGAGCGTGAATAAAAAGAAAGAGAAATAAAAAAGTACATGGATTTAAAAATAATCTATACCAAAAAAAAAAAAAAAAGTTTGGACTATGAGAATTTAAAACAGATACAGGATTTTGGTGACTTTAGATTTTGCTTATTTTCAAGTATTTTTGAAATAATTAATTAAGCAAATAAATAAATGGTACAGATTTTTGTGGGAAAGTGGGTTCAAGGGCCTGTCATTAAATGATATAGACGAGTGATGGTGAACCTTTTTTGACTTATGTACCAAAAGCAGGTGGAGCGCAGGGGGGTCATGCACGGGTGTGCCATACCCATAATGCTATATGCACAACCACAGCATGCCTGCGCGTATGACCAGCACTCCCCCCCCATTTTTGTCGTGCTTTTTTCGCCCTCCCCAGGCTCCCCTGTCCCCGCAGAGGCCCTCCAGAGGCTTCAGGAGCTTCCACGAAGCCTCCGGAGCACGAAAAACCACCCCTATGGGCAAAACGGAAGTTCAGGAACTGACTTCTGGTTTGCTGTTACGGCCAGTTTTAGGCCTCTGGAGGGCGAAAAATGGCCTCAAAAGAAGGCCAAAGCCAGCTGGCCAGTGCACGCATGCTAACAGGGCAAGCTTTGCATGCCCTGACAAATGGCTTCATGTGCCACCTGTGGCACGCGTGCCATAGGTTCACCATCATGGGTATAGACTGTAGAACACGTTAAATGGGACTAAAGAATTAAGAAAATAGAGGAAGTGAAAAGGAAGAGAGAGAGAGTCTCCTTTCTAGCTGTTGCTTTCTCTTGTTGGATAAATCCAAAGAAATGGAGAGAAAGATGACGATTATTACTGAAGCGGTGAAAGAAGGGAGAAGAGGCTCACTAACACAGCAAAAACCAAGAAAAGGCATTACAATAGAGATGCTACGTAGGATTTTAAAGAATGGGGAAGAATCAGAGGTGGTATTCAGCTGGTTCAGACTGGTTCAGGAGAACCGGTAGCACAGATTATCAGTCAGTCCCGCCTACCCGCCTCTGCCCTATCCTGTCCTTTATTTCCTGCTTTCTAGCTCATGTAGATTTTCCCCTCCCTCCTTGTTTTACTTACCGTTACTGACATGGAAGGTAAGAAGCTGAGCTTCTAAATGCTCCATTTTCAGCACTGCACGTGCCCACAAAGTGCACACTCACTGAACCGGTTGTTAAACCCACAGCATCCCACCACTGGGAAGAATGTCATAATGTCAGTGACAATTTTACTGATGGAAGATTTGCAAATATGAAATAAATTATTATTTTCTAAATGAAAGAATCCACAATATAAATAATTGGAAGAATTAAACAAATTGAGGAAAAAGGAAAGATCCCAGGAATTAAGGTGGAAATGACAATCAGAAAAATTAGTGAAGGACTGGCTTATTATTATTATTGGATTATTGGAATTAAGAGAGGAAGAAATTTGTTTGCAATTGAGAGTATGTTTGGAACAACGTTAGGAAGGCATTAAGGAGATGATTGTTGAAGTTTTAACAGAATGGGAAAAGAAAGATGAGGTTATAGAAGTAGATGGATTGTACATAATTAAATAAAATTTAAAAATGTTTTAAGAACTCTCTCTTAGGAAGAAATATTAAGTTATGCAACAATAGATCAACACCAAGTTACATTTGCCCAAGAAATGTCTATTAGAACAGGGGTCCCCAACCTTTTTGGCACCAGGGACCGGTTTCACATTAAAAAAAAATCCACGTACTGGTGGGAGCCTCCAGCAGGTGAGTCGAGTCATGTGGGCCACACGCATGTTCAGCTCACTCCAGTGAGGTTACTATCAAGCCACGGACTGGCACCAGTCCGCGGACCGGGGGTTGGGGACCCCTGTATTAAAAGATTTCCTACAAGGAAGGAATACAAAGTAGATTTCTTTGGTCAGAGATAAAATAATAAGTACTTTCATACAAGTTGAAAACTTGATTGCTGACTTGGATGATTTTTGTTTTTGTTAGTTAAAAAGGGTTGAATATGAGGAAAGAGGAAATATTTATGAAATTTTAAAGGAGGGGAGATAAGCTTGTAAACTTCTATTTTCTAATATACCTTACTTTTTTCTTTCCTGCACTTTTTCTTTCATCTTTTTTCTTAACATTGTTTTATATTTTTATATTACATTCATTTGTGGAAAAAATAATATATATGCAAACACACACACACAAAACCACACACACACAATCTTTGTCCCTAATCTGAATGCATGCTAATTTAATAGCTTTTATTCAGTCTACTTCTCTGTCCAAGGTAGAAGCTAACCCACCAAAAATAATTTGTAGATTGTATAAGATACACCAGGGGTAGTCAACCTTTTTATACCTACCGCCCATTACCACCCACTTTTGTAGTAGTAAAATTTTCTAACTGCCCACTGGTTCCACAGTAATGGTCATTTCATTCATTTCATTTATTCAACTTATTAACTGCCCCGTCTCCCCGAAGGGACTCGGGGCGGTGCACAGGAAATGTAAAAAACACAATATATCACAGAATAAATACATAAATACTTAAAACTATATTAAATTAACACCCTGTGCTAAAATCTACCCCATTAAAACTAATCCATCAAACCAATGTACGAATTTCTCTGCTAAAAACTAAGGCTAGGTACGGTAGGTTAGGCCAGGCCGGCCTGTTGGAAAAAATAGGTTTTTAGTTGCTGGCGGAAGGAGCGGAGGTCTATAGTTGTTCTAAGTTCGGGGGGAAGGTCGTTCCAGAGGGTCGGGCCCGCCACAGAGAAGGCCCTTCCCCTGGGCGTCACCCGCTGGCATTGCGTAGTGGACGGCACCCGGAGAAGTCCCTCTCTGTGGGAGCAAATCGGCCGAAGGGATGTGTGGGGTAGGATACGATCCCGCAGATAACTAGGTCCCGCACCATGGAGCGCTTTGAAGATGGTAACCAACACCTTCAAGCGCACCCGAAAGACCACAGGCAGCCAGTCCAGCTCGCGCAGGAGCAGTGTTACGTGGGAATACCTGGAGGTACCCAATATTGCCCGCGCGGCTGCATTCTGGACTAGCTGTAGTCTTTGGGTGCACCTCAAGGGGAGCCCCATGTAGAGAGCGTTGCAGTAGTCCAGCCTTTTATTAAAAGTCCAGTCCTTTTATTAAATTTAATTGACTTTCCGACTTTATAAATGGTGATTTATAAAGTAGGGAAGTCAATTAAATTTAATAAAAGGAAAGTGCTTCAGTATCGGACAAAACCCCTACCGCTCACCATGAAAGCTGGAAAGCCCACTAGTGGCGGTAGGGACCAGGTTGACTACCACTGGGATACACTATATATGTTAGTACAGTTCTGTTAAGTGTATGTTTGAAGCATAATTCCTTCAAAACGGATATAACTTTGGTGGTAGACTGTTTTAATACCAGTTTAACAATGGCATCTTGCCTTAGCTACAACCATCTTAAAGACTATATATGATGTAAAATATCCCAACTCACAGGGACATTTTCACCTAGTAAGTGCTAAACTAGAAAGCGAGTTTGATGTAAGTTTAATCAGTTTGTAATTAAGTCATCAGACAAGCCTAGGGACCATTAATTCTAATCCGGCCTGAGACACCAAGCCAGCTAGTTGACCTTCACCCAGTCACTGTCTCCAAGCCAGTGGAGGAAGGAGGCAATGACAAACCACTTTGAAAACTTCACAGGAAAACTGCAGGAAGGCAGTCACGGGAGACAACTCAATGGCACACAGATGCAAAATGCTGGCAAAAATGGGGATGGCAAGGGACAACAAAATTAATTTAAACTTACAGTTTTAGTTTTTGTTTTTTAATTGCAGAGATCATTCAGAGTGCAGACTAATTAGGAGCCTTGTTTCTCCATTGCCTAGCAACTGCATGGAGTTAAAAGAATTTGAGATGAGTATCTTGTGTGCACTAAAGAAAAAAGGCAGGTATGTTCCGACTTTTCATACACATGCATATGTGTGTTTGTGTGAGGCTCTGCATGTATTTGTGTGTGTCTGTGTCTATAGTATCTCTCTCTCTCTCTCTCTCTCTCTCTCTCTCTCTCTCTCTCTCTCTCTCTCTCTCTATCTATCTATCTATCTATCTATCTATCTATCTATCTATCTATCTTTAGCTAGCTCACTCTGGACAGATCTATCTGTCTGTCTGTCCGTCTGTTCATCCGTCCATCCGCCCGCCCGCCCACCCACCTATCACTAGCTCTGGACAGATCTATCTATCTATCTATCTATCTATCTATCTATCTATCTATCTATCTATCTATCTATCTATCTATCTATCTATCATTAGCTAGCTCGCTCGCTCTGGACAGATCTATCTATCTATCTATCTATCTATCTATCTATCTATCTATCTATCTATCTATCTATCTATCTATCTATCTATCTATCTATCCATCCACCCACCCACCCACCCACCCAACCCACCCACCTACCTATCACTAGCTCTGGACAGATCTATCTGTCTGTCTGTCTGTCTATCGCTAGCTAGCTATCATCTATTACTTTCAAGCCTATTCCAATCTGAAAACAATTTGTTGCTTTAGAATTCTTTGGGCTGTTTTATTTCCATACTATGTAAAAGAAGTTCTTTGAATAGCTGTAAAATAGCCTTTATTAATTAAAAGCAGTCTATGAAGACAATTGTCTAATGAAAATTCAGATTTATGGGATAACTGTTTAGCAAAATAATAAATGAATGCTGAGGAGCCAAATAAATTCCTTCTGCTCATCTAGTGCAGGAAAAATTAGCAAGACACAAAGCAGCCTGATAAAATATAATAGAGAGAGAGATTTCTGTAAGCACACCAGAGAAGGAGATGGATGCTTCCAGTGTTCAACCTAAATAAACAGTGTTACATTTCAGTGTAAATTTCCAATTCAATTGGGAGGACAATTTCTCATTCGGTGACTCATGGGGATTTCTTCCCATCTAGAAGGTCCTGTGAGGTTTGTCCAAAAATTGAGCTTTGTCCAGAGACTTGCAATTAGCTCAGCTCAACTTGGGGGTTGGCAGTCCTCCCCCATCATTTCCCTTGAGCCACCTCCAGGCAGCTCAAGTCCTATTTAAAGTCCTATCCTTCTGAGAGAGCTTCCTGGAAATGATGCTTCCTGGTTATTAGCCTGGAAACTAACATAAATGTGACAACTCTACACCCACACAGGAGAGATTCACTGATTTCGTTTCTTGTCCTTTGAGGGGGGAAAACACAAGTTTCTTTCTATACAACTGAATGCTGGCTGCATGGACGTCCCTATGTAGTCTCCAACAGTGGTGTTCAGTTGTTGTTTTTTTAATAGATATTTTTATTTTATTTTCGGTTTTCAAAGTAAATAACAACATATATACTGTTACTTAGCCAACATCATATTATATTATTACATGTTTACATCATTCCATTTTACCATCATTTCATTTTACCATCAACACCCAGAAAACTCCCAGAGGGCTCTTCTGCTCTCCATACACCATATTTGTGCCTTACCCATCATTTTCTTTCCCCTCTCTCCTCCTCCTCCCTACCTCCTTTCTTCCCTCTGACGCCCTTCCCTTCTCTACTTTCCCTTCCTCTCTCCTTCTCCTCTCTCCCCTTTCCACTCCTCCTTTCTCTTCTCCTCTTCCCCCTCTTTGCCCTCTCTCCTTTCTCTCTCTTCTTCCCTTACCTTTCTACTCCACACTTTTCGTCTTATTTACTTGGTGTATTTCGGCCTCGGAGCCAGTTCTATTTTGTGTTGATGGTATTTATAATTTCAGATTTAAGGTTTATCGCTCAATTTTCATATCGATTATTACAATTCTTATGTCTCAGTCCCAAATCTTGCTAGTTGTTTTAATACCCTTTTAAGTAAAGCCTAATTGTATAATAATGTTCTATTTATAAAACCAAACAAAAAAGAACCAAAAACAGTATAAGTAGATTTAAATAAATTTAAATATAAGAAGGCCTAATCGGGTATCCATAAGTTCTGTGCCTTCCAGGAGTAGTTATTATTCATGGATTATCTCATTTTATTAATTTTAAATCTAACAATTTATCCTGTGATTCAATATCAGTATCCACAAGTCTTATCAAGTATTCTAGCCTCAATCTATTTTTTCTTTAATATCTTTAAATCCTATTTACTATTAATATCCCTTATTTAATCCCCTCATATCTCTATAGATTCCATATAATTATCTAAAATTTTGTGAAGCTGTTAATTGATTGATCATTTACCAAGAGTGATAGTATTCTATAACCATCTTAATCGCATACTTCCCCATCTATAGATAAGCAAATATATATCATTCACTAACACGTAATCTTTCTTTAACCATCTAAATAGCATAGTTCCCCATCGATAGAAAAACAAATGTATATCATTAACAAAACCTTTACCAAGGTATTCTGTAACCATCTTAGTAGCATAACTCCCCATCTATAGATAAGCAGATATATATCATTCATTGACACATCATTTTTCTATAACCATCTAAATAGCCCAATTCCCCATCTATAGATAAACTAATATATATCATTATCAAAAACCTAATCTTATTATAAGCATCTATAGTTATTACTAACAATCAATTATTTAATAATCCTTGATGGTAATTTAAACCCAGCCTAATTATTACTCATCAAGGGATAAAAATTCCTCTTTTCAGCCGTTGTCTCTCCAAGGATGAATTAAATTTGCCTCTTTTAAAGTCCACATTCTCCATCGGCTTTTTTTCCTCTTCTCAAGTTCTTTATAAACTTCCATTGGCACATTGTGATCCTGTATAGCTGTACAATCATAGTGCTGACCAATTCTTTTCCTCAAATTTGATTTATTTTCAAATATCAAGTGTATCTCTGATGTGATTTCCTCTATCTTTTGTTCTCCTTTTCCTTCCTTTTGCCAGACAGGTTGAAATTCAAATTTCTGATGGGATCTTGGTCTTATCTCCTCTCCTGGATCTTCTCCCTTGTCTTCAGTTAAATCCAGTCCACAAACAGCCTCGTTTTCCTTTTCTTCTTTAATTTCTCTAATCTGTTCAATTTCTTCACTTGGTGTAATGTCGAGTATTGCACGAAATTCTCTCAATTCCCTCAAGATTTCAGCCAAAAGCTCCTGGTTTTCTGGAGTGTATATATCTATGTGCGTAGACATTTTGGCGAATCTGCAAACTAGGAAAAAGTAGCTCCAATTACCTTGTTAACACTTAGTTTATCTCTGTTAGTTTGTTTCTAGACAATATTTCCAGTAAATCTATTCATGTATGTCCGCCCACTGTTTTTCCAAGAGCGATACGATGTATGAAATAGTTTAAATAGTTTCAAAGTGTTTCAGTCCTTTTTGTTGGAAGGAAAACAGAGACAAAAAAAAGATAAGATATGGTCCTTATTTAAGTTTAAAGATGCGCAATAGAGTGTCCAAATAATTATAGGATTGTGGAAGTGCTCCAAGTTTCAAAGTTTTGAGTGAAATAAATCAAAAAGACAGAAAAAAAGAATTAGAAAAGTCAGTCATAATCCAATCCTTTTCAGCGCAAACGTAAGTAACTATTATCAGTTCAGTCGGCCATTTCAAAACATTCTGTGAAGCTGAGGAATCTCACACTTCAATTTAAGTTCGCCACTTATCTTTAACTTCAAAGCTTTGGTAAAAAAAAAGGTTTCTTAGCAGAGTGTTTCAGAGACCAAATAAAGTACCTTCCTGAAGTATTCCAGCAGATTTTTCCCTTTCTTGTTTCAAAGATTCTCCTTCGCCTATGGTCCACCCTCCAGAAAGGGGGGGGGGATGCGATTCGTCTCCCTTCAGAGATTTTGCTTCGTGTCGGGCAGGGATCTTGCGTGGTCCCTGCACCCAGCGAAGATTTATCTCCTAATCACCACCTCTCCGGGGTGGCTTAGATTCCTTATGGAATCACGGGGGAGGCGAATTCCAGCCGGGTCCCTGCAGTTTAGGGAGCCCGGTTGTGTCGGCTCGGGAGGCTCCGCCTTCTTCAGTGGTGTTCAGTTTTGATGGCCGGTCTCTTTCTTAATGTTTGAAAAATGCCAAAGAAGAATTCTTTACAGCACCGAAATGGGACAACTCACCACTGCCAATTCGCCATGGCCAATGGCCAACTCGCCGCAGCCAATTCACCATAGTACAACTCGTGGCTAACTAACCATGGGGCAATTTGCCACAGGATAATACAACATATACAAAAATTAAATTAATTTCAACATAACCATGGCCAATAATAATAAAATTAAAAAGTCAATACAGAAATATAAGAGTTATAATAATTTCAGCAAAAATGTGGTCACCAACAACAAAAGTAACTGAATGAAATAGTTAGTACAATGTTGAATTGCCCCATGGGGAGTTGGCCATGGGGAGTTAGCTACAGCGAGTTGGCTATGGTGAATTGCATATGACCAGTTGTCCTAGACCTTTGCAGCACTAGTCTGAATATTAGTGCCAGGATGGAAATGAGGATTTCAGGGCTATGTGAAGAAGCCTCAGTTTAGCTTTGGAAGCAGTGGTGAGATTTGTAACAGTGGTGGGATTCAAAACTGTTTACTACCAGTTCTGTGGGCATGGCTTGGTGGCTGTGACATGGCTTGCTGGCAGTGGTGAAATTCAATTTTTTTTACTACCAATTCTGTGGGCGTGGCTTGGTGGGCGTGGCAGGGGAAGGCTACTGCAAAATATCCATTTCCTCCCTTCGGGGAGAGGGGGCGGTCTAGAAGTCCAATAAATAAATAAATAAAATAAATATTCTGGGGCTAGCCAGAGGTGGTATTTGCCTGTTCTCCGAACAACTCAAAATTTCCACTACCGGTTCTCCAGAACCTGTCAGAACTTGCTGAATACCACCGCTGATTCATAGGACTATTGGTATTTCTAGTGGTAGAAAGAGGCTGGGGATGAGGGAGGACCTGCATTTTTGGAGTCTGATGAAAGGGAGAGCCTGTTCCCTGGAAGAGGCCCATACTTCCTCCTTTAGGCAGCAGCTACAATTCATCTTTTATTTTTATTTTATTTTATTTATTCGAATTTATACCCCGCCCTTCTCCTTGTTAGGACCCAGGGCGGCGCACAGGCATTATTTAAAACCATAAATACAATATACATCATTAAAATATATTAAATTATTTAAACCCATGCTAAAACCTACATTAAAACCCTACCAAAATTATAATTTATGTATAAAAAGTCAGCTTCTCTTCTGCTCTTCTCTGATGTGCAGTCCTGCCAATAATGTTGGTACCATTTCATAACATAGAGTTTTGAAATCATACTGCTTGTACTATGGCAAAAAAAAGTGCTTTTATCATTGCAAGGGGTAGGTTTGCATATACAAAAGGTGGGACTTTGTTGTCACTGCTTCCTCCCGAGTGGAAAAGAAGAAAGAAATGGCAGTCATATAAAGAGAGAGCATTTCTGCTCTAAAACTTCCCCCCTCCAAGCTTGATCAATATGTCATTTATCAATAGCAATGCTCCCAGGAAAATGAGCATCAATTTCACTGCTGGCAATAACCCAGTGGCAAGAAGATTGTTCCATCAGGTTGAGTAAAAATAAATGAGAGCCAAAAACGGAATCAGGCTGCCTAATGGTATACATTTCCAGAAGCACTTTTGTGAAAATGCAGAAATGTTTCACTGGTGTTCAATGCAAAGGAAAGGAAAAGTCTTTGCAGAAAAATAAAATGAAATAAACGGAAGAAACCTAATTTGGGGTAGAGAGGGGTTGGTTCTGAGGATCGGGCTGCCATTGAATAAGGGATGGAGGCAGGCCATAATGTGTGGTGTCAGGTATTGTTATGGAAAGCATGGATGACCTTGGTGAAAGAGGAGAAGAGATGCTGCCTAGGAAATAATCAGTCAAGAGAGACAGGAGCTCCCAGGAATTTATATGGTCAGAGAAAGAAACTTAACAAGGACCTGCCCTAAAGGATCAAGCACTTAAAACGGTGATGGTGGCACAGTGGTTAGAATGCAGTACTGCAAACTACTTCTGTTGCCTGCCAGCTACCTGCAGTTAGGCAGATTGAATCTCACCAGGCTCAAGGTTGACTCAGCCTTCCATCCTTCCGAGGCGGGTAAAATGAGGACCCGAATTGTTGGGGGCAATTTCCTGACTCTGTAAACTGCTTAGAGAGGGCTGTAAAGCAGTATGTAATTCTTCTATAGCAGTATAATGATGAGATGTCTGTACTTTCAGACTTGCAAGATTCTGTTAATACAGTCATACAATAAGGTAGAATTAGTCGTGTTTCCTGTCTGACAAGCATGGGGAGACATGGTGGGTGACAGGGAGTGGGCCACTCTCGGGACATGGAACTCTTGCCTCATACAAGTTTTGCATTCCAGCTACTTGGTCTCAACCCCTGGTACCCTGTCAGCAGATCTTCAGTAGCCCTGGACTCTGGCTGCTGGTACTGAATGCCAGTTCAGTCTGTAATAAGGCCTCCTTCTCCAGTGATGTAATAATTGATAAGAGGCATGTATTACTGAGACCTGGCTAGGTCAGGAAGGGGAGGTTATTCTTTCCAAATATGCCCAGCTGGATTGTGACATCAGATAAGACTCTAGGGTAGAGATAGGAGTGTGGTGATTGTCATCCAGAGTCTCTTGTAACTTTCAGGGCTACTGCATTGCAGGTCAATGGATATGAGATCCTGTTCATTAAATTGGGTTCCAAGGGTCAGTTGGAATTGTTGCCACTGTACCAACCTTCCCTGCTGCATTGTGACCTCCCTTTCTGAGCTCCTTGACTTTGTCTCAGTTTGGCAATGGAATTCCCCAAGCTTATGGCCATGGGAGATTTCAGCTGCCTTTCTTGGCAGGGTAGTCTCAGAAATTTATGGCCATCATGTCTGTCATGGTTTTAGCACAGTCAGTCAGATCCTGATGTAGGACAGTGGTTGCACTCCAAATCTGATATTCCTGTCAAAGCCCTGGCTGTGTGATCTGAAATTGGGAAAGCTTTGCACATGTCCTGTTCTTGGTCCCTGCTATGTACAATACAATAGCAGAGTTGGAAGGGACCTTGTAGGTCTTCTAGTCCAACCCCCTGCGTGGGTAGGAACCTTATACCATTTCAGACAAATGGCTATCTAACATCTTCTTAAAGACTTCCAGGGTTGGGGCATTCACAACTTCTGGAGGCAAGCTGTTCCAGAGGTTAATTGTTCTAACTGTCAGGAAATTTCTCCTTAGTTCTAAGTTGCTTCTCTCCTTGATTAGTTTCCACCCATTACTTCTTGTCCTGCCCCCAAGTGCCTTGGAGAATAGTTTGACTCCCTCTTCTTTGTGGCACCCTCTGAGATATCGGAACACTGCTATCATGTCTCCCCTGGTCCTTCTCTTCATCAAACTAGACATACCCAGCTCCTGCAACTGTTCTTCATATGTTTTAGTCTCCAGTTCCCTAATCATCTTGGTTGCTCTTCTCTGCACTTTTTCCAGAGTCTCCACGTCTTTTCTACATCGTGGCAACCAAAACTGTATGCAGTATTCCAAATGTGGCCTTACCAAGGCACTATACAATGGCATTAACACTTCACGTGATCTAGATTATATCCCTCTGTTTATGCAGCCTAGAACTGTGTTGGCTTTTTTGGCAGCTGCTGCACACTGCTGGCACTATTTAAATGGTTGTCCACTAGGATTCCAAGATCCCTCTCACAGTTGCTACTATTGAGCAAGGTACCACCTATACTGTACCTGTGCATTTTGTTTTTCTTGCCTAAATGTAGAACCTTACTTTTTTCACAATTGAATTTCATTTTGTTAGATAGTGCTCAATGTTCAAGTTTGTCAAGATCCTTCTGTATCTTAAGCCTATTTTCTGGAGTGTTGGCTATTCCTGCCAGCTTGGTGTCGTCTGCAAATTTGATGAGTTCCCCATTTATCCCCTCATCCAAATCATTGATGAAGATGTTGAAGAGTACTGGGCCTAAAACAGAGCCTTGGGGGACTCCACTGCATACTTCCTTCCATGTAGATGCAGTTCCATTGAGGACTACACGTTGAGTGCGGTTGGTCAACCAGTTGCGAACTCAACGTGTAGTCCTCAATGGAGGGTGTGCCCTTCTCTCCTTTCCTCTTGAGGTTGCTAGGTGAGTCCATCATCACCATGACATAAGGTGCTATCAATATACTAATGATACCCAATTATATATACCTGCCCCTGGTGAATTAAATAATGCTGTGAACATCTTATTCTTGTTTATTTTATTTATTTTATTTTATTAGATTTATATCCCACCCTTCTCCAAGATACATGCATTAAAATACATACAAAACAAATATAAAATTTAAAAACTTATTAAATACCCATCCTGCACTAAAACCAAATTAAAATCCCCCTAAAATAAAAGCTATCTAAAATAGTCACAGCAGAGGTTACACTAGGCCAGCTTGATGAAAGAAATGTGTCTTTAGACACTGGCGGAGGAGGCGGAGGTCTGAGATGGTGCAAGGTTCTGGGGGTAGGTCGTTCCAAAGGGCGGGGCCCGCCACAGAGAAGGCCCTTCCCCTGGGTGCCGCCAGTCGGCATTGAGATGCCTGGAGATTGTTAGGGTCTGCATGGGGAGCAACAGGCTTCAGCTGAACCCTGGCAAGACCATCCCTCTTGATGTTCTGGAACAGGAGTGGGTTCTGGCTTCTGTTACTGCCACTTCACTCAGGGATGTGCTTTGCGTGCATGCACGCTTTGCACCAGTGGTGGGTTGCAGGCGCTACGCCCTGGTATGGGCGCACTGGAGCCTGCCCAGAGCACCAGGTAACATTCCGATACAGTGCTCCGGAGGGGCCACCCACTGGCCTGTGCTCCTTACCTGTCTTTAAAGTCTTTGGCACTTCTGCACATGTGCACGGCGCATACAGTGCCTGCGCGATGCTCCGACGAGCAGCTGGAGTGTTATAAAGGCTTGCAGACAAATTGCTAGTATGGTTGGAACTGGATCCCGAACCCACTACTGCTTTGCACGCAGGCATGCACAGTAGTATAAAATTGCTTCTGCACATGCGCAGAAGCAAAAAACAAGATGGCGCCACCAATAAAATCAGTTCAGGGGCATGGCTGAGTTACTACCTACTCAGTCAAACCGGTCCGAACTGGTAGGAACCCACCTCTGTTCTGGAAGTCCTCCCAAGACCTGGTTATGTCACTAGACTTGGGACCTCCAAGTCTAGTGGCCCCCAAATCTACAGCCCCCAAGTCTAGAGCCACTCAGTCTTCCCCAGGGTTCAGCTGAAGTCTGTTGCTCCTCATCCAGACCAGGAACCGGAGACATGCATAGATGGTTCCTCTACTGAGATGGCTCCACATACTCTGTCTTTCTCCAAGGTTTGTATATCTTGTCTTAATAATATTTAATGCCAATTTTATATATTTTTAAACCCTGATTGTTTTTTATATGCCTTGTTTTATATGATTGTTGTAGGTCCCAGAATAACTTTTTCATGAGATGGGCAGCCATAAAAGTTAATAATAAATAAAAATTAATGAACTCTGGTATAGTCTCAGAGGCACAATTGGCACCGCTTTTGTGGCATTGATCTGTGGCTGGATAGATGTCAGTCATATATAAAAACAGAGAGCATGAGCTGCAGGATTCAGGCACAGTAAAGGAATACAGAAAATCACATGATTTTGATAGTTATGAGCTGCATTTTAATCTATAGGGTTCGTCTTAATTGTGTGCATAACACACACACAAACCTTTGCATAGCATTCTACCAAATTTATTGGAACCAGTGTGCGTGCAATTGCGTGCAGAGTTACTATGTATAGCCTCCATTAAACATAATGATGTTTACTGCCAACTGCACAGCCTTCATTTGTGAAATGTGTTTTTTTTTTTAACAAACTCTTTTTGTCAATGAAGTGTTACTATTTAAAATGCTTCTCTACCTAAGACAGAGGAACAATTAACCACTTTCCTGCTTAACTATTTACCTTAGACCAGGGATGTCCAAACTTGGGAACTTTAAGACTTGTGGACTTCAACTCCCAGAATTCCCCAGCCAGCATAGCTGGCTGGGGAATTCTGGGAGTTGAAGTCCACAAGTCTTAAAGTTCCCAAGTTTGGACATCCCTGCCTTAGACACTGATATCTTCCATGCTGATGGGAGAAGGAACGAAAATAAAATCTGATTTTAGAGTAGATAAGTCTTGTTATAGTTACACCCACAATCTAGCAGCCAGTTGATTCTTGGATGCAGATCTTGGTTTTAAGGAGTTCATACGTACGATCTATGGTCAGTCTAATCTGACTGATCATGTGGCATCAAGCAGAAACAAAAGCAAAGATTTTCTCCTGGGCAATCTGTCCCTAACCTATTCTTTCAAGTCTCCCAATGCACTCATCACCACTCTAACTGGGTTCATCTAACTTGCTGCTGGTGTCTTTTTCTCTTTCCTTTCCCCTTTCCCAGCATCAGAGCTTTCTCCAGGGAGTTAAGGATAATTTGAGTTATCATTGTCCTGTGAATGAGAAAGCTGGGTTGATTTGTTTATTGATCCGTTTGTCTCTTTGGTATTCCCAGAAGTCTTCTCCAACATCAAAGTTCAGATGTGTCAAAAAACAAACAAACAGATAGAGCAACCAGCCTTAGGACTGAGAATGAATGTATCATACTCCTAGGGAGTAGGCGGTTTAGAAATAGGACTCCTCATGTCAACCCTGAGCTACAAATATTCTCCTTTATTACTGGGATATTGTGGTCTAGGTGGGCACCAACTGGTATAACAGCAGAAGCTGTATAAAGGTCCCTCTGCTCAATTTGCAGGAGCCATGGGTTCAGAAGGACCTCATGTTGCTTCTAGGGCAGGGGTCTGCAAAGTCGGCTCTTTTAAGACTGGTGGACTTCAACTCCCAGAGTTCCCCAGCCAGCATAGCTGGCTGGGGAACTCTGGGAGTTGAAGTCCACCAGTCTTAAAAGAGCCGACTTTGCAGACCCCTGTTCTAGGGGAGCAAAACCTCACAAAAGAACAATTGGAATTGATGTTAATAGATAAGCCTGATATTTATAGACATACATTCCTTCCGCCTTAACATGATGTAATATGAGCTTCTTTCTCCTTATCTTAAGGCTGTAGGTTTTTGTGTCTGGAGCATTTCCTCCTATCCAGGATGATGATCTAAAGCTAAGTGTTCTGTGCTTGACTAGAGTAGGAGTGTCAAACTTGCAACAAGATGGCGGCGTCACATGATGTATTGGGACTTTTCCTCCCTTGCTAAAGCGGGCATGGGTGTGGCCAGTATGTGAAGCATCCAGCCCGCAGCCCACAAGTTTGAAAGTCCTGACCTAGAGTGACAATGTATAGATTGAATATCACCATTGTATTGATGATCATTGCCCCAAATTGATGGATGACTTCTTCCAGTTGTTTCAAATATATGTTGCCAGTTGGCGACACCCAGGGGAAGGGCCTTCTCTTTGGCGTGCCCAGCCCTCTGGAACAACCTACCCCCCGACCTACGCACCACCTCGGACCTCCGCCTCTTCCGCCAGCGTCTCAAGACATATTTATTCCAACAAGCCGGCCTAGCATAACCCTCTGTTTCTGACTTTTATCTGAACAAATTTTAATTCTCAAGGTTTTAAAAGGGTTTTTTAGCACGGGATTTAATTTAATAGTTTTTTTAAAATGTATTTTGTATGGTTTTATATTGCCTGTGCGCCGCCCTGGGTCCTTACAAGGAGAAGGGCGGGGTATAAATTTAATAAAATAAAATAAATGTTAAATAGTATGGGTTAAAAAGCAGTGACTATAGTACCCCACACTGGAACATCTAAGGGCTCAGCTATTGTTTCCATGACCAACACATGCTCAGGAGTGGAACCACTTTAAAACAATGCCAAATTTCAAATCTTGCAGGATGATGGTACGGAAAAGCTTTAAAAGGTCCAAGAGGTGGTGACCTCCCCTCATCCAGTTCTGCTAGAGCAGCTAGCGCTGCTTTTGCCCCATGATGGTTCTAAAGGCCACAGCTGCCTGTGGCCTTTCGAGTGCGCTTCAAGGTGTTGACCACCATCTTTAAATCGCTCCATGGCTCGGGGCCTAGCTATATACGAGACCGCCACCTGCCCCATACATCCCTTCGTCCGGCCCGCTCCCACAGAGCGGGCCTACTCCGGGTGCCGTCGGCCGGGCAATGCCGGCTGGCGACACCCAGGGGAAGAGCCTTCTCTGTGGTGGGCCCGGCCCTCTGGAACGACCTACCCCCCGACCTTCGCACTACCTCGGACCTCCGCCTCTTCCGCCAACGTCTTAAGACGTACTTATTCCAACAAGCCGGCCTAGGATAGCCCCCCCGCGTCTGACTTTTAAATATAAATTATAATTTGGTTACCGTTTTAATAACGGGTTTTAGCACGGGTGAATTAATTTAATATATTTTTAATTGATGTATATTGTATTTATGGTTTTATATACAATACAATAGCAGAGTTGGAAGGGACCTTGTAGGTCTTCTAGTCCAACCCCCTGCATGGGCAGGAACCTTATACCATTTCAGACAAATGGCTGTCTAACATCTTTTTAAAGACTTCCAGGGTTGGGGCATTCACAACTGCTGGAGGCAAGCTGTTCCAGAGGTTAATTGTTCTTACTGTTAGGAAATTTCTCCTTAGTTCTAAGTTGCTTCTCTCCTTGGTTAGTTTCCACCCATTGCTCCTTGTCCTGCCCCCAGGTGCCTTGGAGAAAAGTTTGACTCCCTCTTCTTTGTGGCACCCTCTGAGATATCGGAACACTGCTATCATGTCTCCCCTGGTCCTTCTCTTCATCAAACTAGACATACCCAGCTCCTGCAGCCGTTCTTCATATGTCTTAGTCTCCAGTCCTCTAATCATCTTGGTTGCTCTTCTTTGCACTCTTTCCAGAGTCTCCACGTCTTTTCTACATCGTGGCGACCAAAACTGTATGCAGTATTCCAAGTGTGGCCTTACCAAGGCACTATATAGTGGCATTAACACTTCACGCGATCTAGATTCTATCCCTCTGTTGATGCAGCCTAGAACTGTGTTGGCTTTTTTGGCAGCTGCTGCACACTGCTGGCTCATATTTAAATGGTTGTCCACTAGGATTCCGAGATCCCTCTCACAGTTGCTACTATTGAGCAAGGTACCACCTATACTGTACTTGTGCATTTGGTTTTTCTTGCCTATATGTAGGACCTTACTTTTTTCACAATTGAATTTCATTTTATTAGACAGTGCCCAATGTTCAAGTTTGTCTAGATCCTTCTGTATCTTAAGCCTATCTTCTGGAGTGTTGGCTATTCCTGCCAGCTTGGTGTCGTCTGCGAATTTGATGAGTTCCCCATTTATCCCCTCATCCAAATCTATATAATATATAGATTTATAAATAAATCTATAAATCTATTTATAAATATAATAAATAAATAAATCTATTTATAAATATAATGCCTGTGCGCCGCCCTGGGTCCTAACAAGGAGAAGGGTGGGGTATAAATTTAATAAAATAAAATAAAAATAAAATAAAATAAATAAAACTTGACTGAAAATGATCCAAATAATCTACTTCCTCTAGAATATTCCACAACAGAATCTCCATCATCTTCTCAATAGTTTCCTTAAAGGGGAGGTTGAAGACAAAATGGAAGTTACCAGGGAACTAAGTAAAGTTAAGTATAATCTGTTCTGTGAAAATTTAAAGTCCAAAAAATAGCCAAAATTTTCGTCCGGATCAGTCCAAACTTCCATCAAATTCAGCTTCTAGTTTCCCGCTCACTTGATGAATGCAGCAGTTCCCCCTGCTGGTAGCAACTAGTATTTAAAGTTGTGTCACCTATAAACATGCACTCTCAACCTTTTAGCGTGCTTTTAATCAAACTGTTTTTGTATGAAATGAAAGTATCTATGCTACAATGTTGTTGGTTGTAGTGCTTTTATATTTAGGTAACCCACTTTATATAGTTAGTAACAAGATAGAATAGAAATAAGTTGAAGAGCTACAAAGATGATTAGGGGGCTGGAGGCCAATATATATGATGAAGTGTTTCAAAAACAGCAGAGCTGGCTGGAGAATTCTGGGAATTGAAGTCCACAAGTCTTAAAGTTGCCAAGTTTGGGAAACTCTGGTCTAGACTAAGAAAGAGGAGCTAGGGGTTAGATAATTGATTAATTGATAATTATTATAATTGATATTCTTAATTGATAATTAATAATAGTCTTCCAATATCTATGGGGTTGTCACAGAGAAGAGGGAGGTCAACCTATTCTCCAAAACACCTGAGGGCGGGACAATGAGTAACAGATGGAAACATATCAAGTAAAGATCCAGTCTACAACTAAGGAGAAATTTCCTGACAGTGAGAACAATTAATCAGTGGAATGGCTTGCCTCCAAAAGGTATGGCTGATCCATCACTGGAGGTTTTAAAGAAGAGATTGGACAGCCATTTGTTCCAAATGATATAAGGTCTCCTGCTTGAGCAGAGGTTTGGACTAGAAGACCTCCAAGGTCCCTTCCAACTCTGCTATTCTGTATCCTTGACTATGTATTTGCCCAATCTGTTTTCTTTTCTTTTCTTAAAGTTT
The DNA here is from genome assembly GCA_039707465.1 of Rhabdophis nuchalis. Classification (NCBI taxonomy): domain Eukaryota; kingdom Metazoa; phylum Chordata; class Lepidosauria; order Squamata; family Natricidae; genus Rhabdophis; species Rhabdophis nuchalis. The sequence continues at coordinate 56,330,760 of CM077643.1, read as the reverse complement.
TTTTATTTCCCCCTTTTCATAACATGTATACTATTACATAGCCAACATCATATTGTATTATTAAATGTTTACATCAATTCACCTTACCATCAACTCTGTTTTTAAATATGTTTGTATATTTATTGTTTTTTATTCTCCCTGTGCACCGCTCCGAGTCCCTATGGGGAGAGGGAGCGGTCTACAAATTTAAAAAAAACAAAAAAACAAAACAAACAAACTCCCAAAAGCAATTATTGGTTCTTCTGCTTGCCATACACCATATTTGTACCTTATCCATCACTTTCTTCTCCCTCTGCTCTCCCTCCCTACCTCTTTTCTTCCCTCTGTCGTCCTTCTCTTCTCTACTTTCCCTTCCTCTCTCCCTCTCCTCTCTCCCCTTTCCACTCCTTTCTCTCCTCCTCTTCCCCCCTTGTCCTCTCTCTTATCCCTCTCTTCTTCCCTTCCCTCTCTCCTCTACTTCACCCCTTTCATCTCATTTACTTGTAAATCAGTATTTCAGACTTTGAGCATGCTCCATTTTATGTTGAAGGGATTTATAATTCCTTTTCAATATACATATTTAATTTTGACATATATCTTCCTCCTTTAAAAAAAAAGAGAGAACAAAAAGTACATATATAGTCACTGTACTTTTAACACACACACACACACACACACACACACACACACACACACAGCCTATTTTGGCTGAGAAGTAGACCTGGTTACAATTCCCAGCTACCCTCATCATTATATTTATATAATTATACATCCTTACACACCAGTGGTGGGTTTCAAAATTTTTTAGAACCTACTCTGTAGGTGTGGCCTATTTTGTGGGCATGGCTTGGCAGTCATGTGACAGGGTGGGAGTGGCCACCTTTTAAAATGTGGTGAAACTCATTTAACAACGCTCTTGCTTAGCAACCAAAATTTTGGACTCAATTGTGATGATAAATTCTTTCTTTCTTTCTTTCTTTCTTTCTTTCTTTCTTTCTTTCTTTCTTTCTTTCTTTCTTTCTTTCTTTCTTTCTTTCTTTCTTTCTTTCTTTCTTTCTTTCTTTCTTCCTTTCCTTTCCTTTCCTTTCCTTCCCATTGGGTCACTGGCAGCGGCGGGCCAGATTTACTTCCAAGTATACCGGTGGAACCCCCTCTCTAAATTTCACCAACCGGCTCTCGCGAGTAGGTGCAAGCCTGCAGAAACCCACCACTGTTACACACCCCCAATTTGTGATTCTGTCTTTAAATCTCAATAGTTTTCCATTGTAAGTATATGCCCAATCTGTTTTCTAAGCCAGGTGTCCCCAACCCCCGGGCTGTGGACCAGTGCTGGTCTGTGGCTTGATAGGAACCAGGCCACAGGCCCGAAGAGGAAGAGGAGGGAGGAGGGGGCAGCCCCCTCGGCAGAGCACGCACCGGGGGCGGGAGAGCGTAGGTGCGGCTGCTCGTGCCGTTGGGGCCCTAGAGGGGTGAGTGAGCCGACTCCCCCCCCCCCCCGTGCAGATGCGCCGCCTGCTCCCCCTGCTCCTCCTCTACGCCAGCCGGTCCGTGGAATTTTCTTTAAAATGAAACCGGTCCCTGGTGCAAAAAAGGTTGGGGACTCCTGTTCTAAGCCACTGAAGCATACACATGATTCTGCTTAGAAGTGGGAAACCTGTAGCTTCGCAGAGGTTATTGCATTCCAACTTCCACCAAACAAAATTCAGCATGGTCAATGAACAGATATCACAAGTGTTGTAATGTAACAACACAATTTATTAACTTCTGGCACGCAGTGAGTTCTTATTTAAAAATTGTTCTCCTCTGTCTTTGAGGGAGATTCATGCCACCATTTATAAACTGGAATGTGACTTTCCTGCTCATTTTTCATCAGTGCTGGGTGAAAACTATTCACAAAGAGGAGCAAGATAAGCCCATTGTTCAGATCATATAGTGATAAATCAGAATTACAGAGGATCCTGGCTGTTTCACAACTGGCATGTTTGTGAATGCTTTCTGTTCACTGTCGTTTGACTCTTCTTTTGGATGGGAGCAACTTAATCAACCACAAATGGACTAATGGGCAATAATATTAAGTCAAATCCAGACTAAATCACAAACTGAAAACAAACTTCAAATCCAAAATGTAATGCAACACCAAATGGTAGTTTCTTCCCTTTGTGTTTTTAGTTGCTCAAATAGCATGACCAAGCAGTGTGTGTGACTTTGTTAAAAAAAAAAAAGCTTGAATTTTCAACCATTCTGATTCATTGTTTATATTTAAAGTACTAGAATGGCAATGTGCATTGTAATTTGAATTTTAGCCATATGAAGGGGTGTTTGTAACATCTGGCTTTACTTCGTGGTGTCTCATCTATCTCATAAACATGTGTGGATGGGCTTTTCAAGGAGAATCTAGCTTTTATCTTTACCACTGATAAAATCTGCATTACTTGGCTTCACAGATTTCAATACTGAGTATCAATTTATTGAGATAGTTCTAAAAAGTCTCCCAGGCCAAGTATATATACTATATTTACCTCAGTGGTGGGTTTCTGCAGGCTCGCACCTACTCGCGAGAGCCGGTTGGTGAAATTTAGAGAACCGGTGAGAGGGGGTTCCACCGGCGTACCTGGAAGTAAATCTGGCCCATCGCTGCCAGTGACCCAACAGGAAGGGAAGGAAAGGAAAGGAAAGGAAAGGAAAGGAGGAAGGAAGGAAGGAAGGAAGGAAGGAAGGAAGGAAGAAAGAAAGAAAGAAAGAAAGAAAGAAAGAAAGAAAGAAAGAAAGAAAGAAAGAAAGAAAGAAAGAAAGAAAGAAAGAATTTATCATCACAATTGAGTCCAAAATTTTGGTTGCTAAGCAAGAGCGTTGTTAAATGAGTTTCACTACATTTTAAAATCCTCAATGGAAGGCAAATTGGTAGCAATTGGGTTTGTTTTTCTGAAGTTCTAATTATCCATTGAAGTTTGTGTCTGTCTTGTTTGGTTGCAGAGTCAAACCAGACAGTTATGGAGTTGCAGACTCAATAATTCCTCTGTTGCTAATTTTGGTTGCTAAGCAAGAGCGTTGTTAAATGAGTTTCACTACATTTTAAAGTCCTCAATGGAAGGCAAATTGGTAGCAATTGGGTTTGTTTTTCTGAAGTTCTAATTATCCATTGAAGTTTGTGTCTGTCTTGTTTGGTTGCAGAGTCAAACCAGACAGTTATGGAGTTGCAGACTCAATAATTCCTCTGTAGAACTGAATCAGCAGCTCTTTGGCCACTCCCACCCTGTCACATGACTGCCAAGCCACGCCCACAAAATAGGCCACACCTACAGAGTAGGTTCTAAAAAATTTGAAACCCACCACTGATTTACCTCCTTCCCCAGAGATGAACTTGAGTTTAAAAAGTAAGAATAGACAGAAAAATGGTGTAAACACCAAAATTCTATACTGAGTCCTGCTTTTCTCCTTCATCAATCAAGGATTGTATCATAACTCAAATCTGGAATTTCATCTGCCCATTACATATATGCATCAGGCATATTTATATATCTGTGTGAGTGCGTGAATGCATGAGTCTGTCTGTCTGTCTGTCTGTCTGTCTGTCTGTCTGTCTGTCTGTCTGTCTGTCTGTCTGTCTGTCTGTCTATCTATCTATCTATCTATCTATCTATCTATCTATCTATCTATCTATCTATCTATCTATCTATCTATCTGAAGTGTTAATGCCACTGTATAGTGCCTTGGTAAGGCCACACTTGGAATACTGCATACAGTTTTGGTCGCCACGATGTAGAAAAGACGTGGAGACTCTGGAAAGAGTGCAGAGAAGAGCAACCAAGATGATTAGGGAACTGGAGACTAAAACATATGAAGAACGGCTGCAGGAGCTGGGTATGTCTAGTTTGATGAAGAGAAGGACCAGGGGAGACATGATAGCAGTGTTCCGATATCTCAGAGGGTGCCACAAAGAAGAGGGAATCAAACTATTCTCCAAGGCACCTGGGGGCAGGACAAGAAGCAATGGGTGGAAACTAATCAAGGAGAGAAGCAACTTAGAACTAAGGAGAAATTTCCTGACAGTTAGAACAATTAACCTCTGGAACAGCTTGCCTCCAGAAGTTGTGAATGCCCCAACCCTGGAAGTCTTTAAAAAGATGTTAGATAGCCATTTGTCTGAAATGGTATAAGGTTAATGCCCACGCAGGGGGTTGGACTAGAAGACCTACAAGGTCCCTTCCAACTCTGCTATTATTATTATTATTATTATTATTATTATTATTATTATTATTATTATTATTATTATTATTATTATTATTATTATTATTATTATTATTATTATTAATCTATCTATCTATCTATCTATCTATCTATCTATCTATCTATCTATCTATCTATCTATCTATCTATCTATCTATCTATCTATCTATCTATCTATCTATCTATTCTGAGCCATGGTGGTGCAGTGGTTAGAGTGTAGTACTGCAGGCTACTTCTACTGACTGCTGGCTGCCTGTAGTTCAGCAGTTCAAATCTCACCAGGCTCAAGGTTGACTCAGCCTTCCATCCTTCTGAGGTGGGTAAAATGAGGACCCAGATTGTTGGGGGCAATATGCTAACTCTGTAAACCGCTTAGGGAGGACCATAAGCACTGTGAAGCAGTATATGTCTAGTTCCATTGCTATTACCATCTATCTATCAGAAACCATGCTCGGCCAAAATGTGGGTTCAGATAAAAGAAATAATTGAATTAAACACTTCTAATTATAATTAAGTGCTGTGAAATAAGAAATCACATTGCAACAAAAATGGATTCTTCTCACTCCACATGCCGTATGTTAACTATGCTTTCTCATATAGTACACACATATCAATACACATTCCTCTCCTGCATTCTAGGAGATCAACAACAACAAAAAACGAGAACAGAAATGTAGTAAGGAGATGATAGAGCTGTGCTGGGAAAGAATGGCACGACAAAAGCCATAGAAAATGCACTTTGAATTGAATTGAGGAAAGTATCTGATCCAGAAGGAAAGGAAAGAAGCTTGTTTTCCTTGAGAGGTTAAATTCACTAGGTGAGCAGCTTATCCCAAGTAACAGTGAACATTTTAAGGCTACTTTAAAAGGAAACCATATTTTGCAATGACTAGCTCAATGGTGGGATTCCAATTTTTTTTACTGCCAGTTCTGTGGGTGTGGCTTGATGGGCATGACAGGGGAAGTTTACTGCAAAATCCCCATTCTCTCCTGATCAGCTGGGACTCAGGAAGCAGAGAATAGATGGGGGCGGAGCCAGTCAGAGGTGGTATTTACTGGTTCTCCAAACTACTCAAAATTTCTGCTACCGGTTCTCCAGAACTGGTCAGAACCTGCTGAATACCACCTCTGGACTGGATCTATTGTCCTTTGCATCTTCTAGACCAGGGGTGTCAACTTCAAGGGCCACAGGGGGTTTAGATCTGGCTCACAGGGCCCGCAAGGGGCTTAGATCTGGCTCACAGGGTTGCCCTGGAAACAGCAAAGGACTGGCCCACAGTGCCTCGGCCAGTGAAAATGGAGCCTGCAGACCTCCCGAGCTCTGTTTTCACTGGTAGAGGGTTGCAGGAGGCTGTCACAGCTGAAAATGGAGCTCAGGGGCCTGTTTTTAATGGCAGAGTGCTTGGGCCACCACACGCGCCTCTGACACAAGTGACATCGAACTGCCCTCCATGTCCATGCTCCCTAGGCCCCCCCAAGGTCAAACACAATGCTGATGTGGCCCTCAATGAAATCGAGTTTGACGCCCCTGTTCTAGACATTTTTTTGTTTTCAACAATATCAGATGAAAGTGAGCCTCCCTCTGCCCCCTGCCCGATATCTAGCCATTTTATATAATACTTCAAGGGAGCTGAATCATTAGAATTGCTGTGGGATTACTGTGGAAGAGAACAGTGTTTAGATAAATTAATATTTTTCCTTATACACATACCTGCAAAAACAACACATTCATTTAAATCATTGCAAAGTATGTAACAAAATTGCATGTTTAAAGTAAAGACATAAAATATTTATACATGGCAATTGCATCTATTCATATCTACCACGTTGCAATTAACTCCAATTAATAATACTCATTACTGTTCATCAAAACTGTGAGTCTGGATTAAAAATAGAGATATCTGTAGAATCTCACTTTGAAATGGAAGCTCTCTATTTTTATTCTTATAAGGTAAGCACAGTTTAAACTAATGTAAAAGCTATACTATCTTTGCTCCAGGTTCACTGAATGTAACTTTTGCTAGCATATGTCTAATTAAAAAAAACAAAGGAATGGAGAGTCCTGAAAAAAGAAAAGTGAAGATATCAGCCTGGGGAGAAGTAGATGCATTCCTGGTTTTGCATCTTGATAACATTATCAGAACATATATATATTATCTGAAATATAACATTATATTATATAACATTATCTGACATATAACATTATATAACATTTAATGGCCATTAAAAAAGGCGGTATTTATGCTAAAGATAGTAGTTAGGTTTAGGTTTAGGTTTAGGTTTATTGGTTTTTTATACCGCCCTACTCCTGAAGGACTCAGGGCGGGTACAGCCAAAATAAAAACAAATATATAAAAGTTAGAAAAAGCTTTTAAAAGGCATAGTTAAAAGACATCATTAAAATATTGGCCGAAACGTGGAAAAAAAACCCAAACTAACCCTAATTAAAATAATAAAAATTTAAATTTAAAATTTTAAAAACAGTGATGTTAGCATATGATAGTCTATTCTTTGAAAAGCTAAATTGGTGAAAAGAATGATAATTTCTGCTTAGATGTTTTCTCTTCTTTTTAATGTTGCATGTCTTTCATGCTTGACCCCATGGACCAGAAAGTCTTTTTACAAATTAAAATGCAAATCTTTCCTTTAAAGCACGGGACCCCAACCCCCGGGCCATGGACTGGAGCTTGGTCCATGGCGCACTGAAAGCCAGGCTACACAAACAAGTAAAATCCCATCCGTGCAGGCAGCACACAAAACCACTTTCCGTCCAGTCCACGGAAAAACCTCTTTTCCATGTAACTGGTTCCTGGCATCCAAAAAAATGGAGACTGCTGCTTTAAAGCCAGTGGTAGTATCCATGTTTCCTTTGGACCGCAATGTAAGAATTGAGATTAAAATACAGGCATCTGGTAAAAGCCATAATGAAATCATGCAAATCACATAATCTAAGTCACTTGTGCAGGGGTATCATGATGCATATAAGATCACTTGTTTCCCTTTCCCCTGTGGCTACCTAGGGGCAAACATATAATATTTGTAGTTAGTATTTTGGAGTCTTTAGGGCATTTCATGTATATGATCATGAAGTGCAGCCTAATTATTGGTGGGTTCCTCAGGCTCTGCAGTCATTGCCAATAAATGCCGACTGTTATTTTTGACCTATCAAGCTCTATATGCTTGGAGCCTACATACCTGCAGGGCTGCATTTACCTACATGACTCAGCCCATCTACAGTAGCATGTTCTTCAGTGGTGGGATTCAAAAATTCTTACTGCTGATTCTGTGGGTGTGGCTTGGTGGGTGTGGCAAGGGAAGGATACTGCAAAATCCCCATTTCCTCCCGATCAGCTGGGACTCGGGAGGCTAAGAATAGAATAGTGGGGCCAGTCAGAGGTGGTATTTACCGGTTCTCTGAACTACTCAAAATTTCTGCTACCGGTTCTCCAGAACTGGTCAGAACCTGCCGAATACCACCTCTGGTGTTCTTCCTGGGAAAAACCAGTATACTCCATTTGCCATTGAGGTAAGTGGAACGGAAGCCAGGAGGCGCTGTTTCTCAATTGCTGGTTCCACCTTTTCTCCTCCTTTTTCTTATCCCAGGAGTTGCTTACTTTACTTTTTACTTTTTATTTGATTTCTATAGAAATCGGGACTCAGGGACTCAGACTTTTAGCTTAAGACTAAAATTTTATGTAGAACATTTGGAAAAGAGTTTGACCGTGGCCATCATTTTTATTTTGAAATTAATTTATCTGCTAGGTTTTGCTTTTGTACCTTTGTTGTATACTTTTATCTGTTGGTTGTTTTATATGGTTTGTGATTATTGATTCTTTTAATTGTTTTGCTCCGAGCCTTTTAAATGGATGGTTATTTATCTTTATGGATGCAAACCATGGCAAGTTTTTTTTATTGATTTGCAAAAACAGTAAAATAGGTTATGCAATCTTAATTCTTGCAATCATCTATAACAGAGTTCTACATGGGATTGGGGGAAGGAAAGAAATACTGTTTGTTTAGAACAGGGGTCTCCAACCTTTGCAACTTTAAGTCTGAAGGACTTCAGCTCCCAGACTTCTCCAGCCAGCTTTGCTGGCTGGAGAAGTCTGGGAGCTGAAGTCCTTCAGACTTAAAGTTGCAAAGGTTGGAAACCCCTGGTTTAGAACAGCAACTTATGACTGGATCAGTGGTGGGTTCCGGATCCCGTTGCAACTGGGGCTGGGTGCGCACCATGGGCACGCTGCTTCCACCATGCCGGAACAGTACCTGGTGCTCCCTGCAGGCACTGGTATGCCCATACCGGGGCATACCAGTCGTAACCCACCACTGGACTGGATTGACATAAATTTTATATGTACATATCTTAGGGTTTATTTAAGTTAAAAATAAACCATAATTGATTGTTTATACAACTGCTAAAGCATAACTCCTGGCTTCCAAAACAAACGTTAGGTTTCTACATCATGCTAAGCCAAATCATAGTGAAAATCTTCCTGCAAGCATATTGTAAGTTCACTATAGCACAAATTGAGTGAGAGAAATGGATTTTTATGATGATTTAAGAGATGCTGTGGATGTCCTGTCTTGGTACTTGGAAGACTATAGGGCAGTGGTAGGATTCAAATGTTTTTACTACCGGTTCTGTGGGCGTGGCTTGGTGGGCGTGGCAGGGGAAGGATACTGCAAAATCTCCATTCCCTCCCGATCAGCTGGGACTCGGGAGGCAGAGAATAGATGGGAGTGGGGACAGTCAGAGGTGGTATTTACCGGTTCTCCAAACTATTCAAATTTTCTGCTACCGGTTCTCCAGAAATAGTGAGAACCTGCTGAATACCACCTCTCCTATAGGGGTTTGGATGGGGAACAGTAGGCTTTAACTCCATGCCCAGGAGGGCCTTCACACAACTTCATGCTGTGCACAAATTGTGCCTGTTTTTGGATCCATGAGATTTTGCTCACAGTTTATCATGCCTTGGTTATCTCCTGAATGTACTAATCTAACACACTGCACATAAGGCTGCCCTTGAACTAGAAGGGTTCAAGGGTTCTAGAAGATAGCTAGAAGTTTTTTCTGGTGCAAAATACAGTGGTGTGAGCAGTTATACATGTTACAACAGGGGTAGTCAACCTTTTTATATCTACCGCCCACTTTTTTATCTCTGTTAGTATTGAAATTTTCTATCCGCCCACCGGTTCCACAGTAATGGTGATTTATAAAGTAGGAAAGTCAATTAAATTTTAAAAAAGGAAAGTGCTTCAGTATCAGACAAAACCCCTACCGCCCAGCATGAAAGCCGGAATGCCCACTAGTGGACAGTAGGGACCAGGTTGACTACCACTGTGTTACAAGAAGGACACACATTACATCTCTGCTCTGTGAGCTGCATTGGCTTGCCACTTTGCTCCCGGGTACAATTCAGTGGGCTGATTTTGACTTTTAAAGGGGGCCATGTTATTTGAGAGACCACCTCTCCTGATTACATTTGTCCAACCCATCAGTTTCAGCAGAAGAGGCATGTTGTGGGTCTCATCTTCAATTGGGACCAGTGGTGGGTTCCTACCTGTTCGGACCAGTTCGGCTGTGCTGGCAGTGGTTTAGCGGCCTGGGTCGCTGGAACCGGCAGCGACCCAGACCTGCCACACCCTCAAACCAGTTCCCTGGGCAGAGCCATAGGCACTGCCACCTTGTTTTTCATTTCTGAGCATGCCCAGAACAATTCTAATTGCACTCCACATGTGCATGAACCATGCATGCATGCACAGCATGCACATGAGCAAACCAACAGTAGCGCCTGCTAGAACCTGCCCCTGATTGGGACCCTGGAGATATTGTGCCTTTTGTGCTGGAACCTCATCCCCCTTGGGGTGAAATTATCCCCAACCGTATGGCATTTTGGAAAGTCCTCAAAATGATTATTTTTTCATCAGGCCTGGAGATTCCCGGAGACTAGTGAGCCCAGACATTGGTTGTACCTCTTAAACTTAATTTGACCCTCTTATAGTCTTGTTTTAACTTATATTAATTGCTTGATTGTTTTAACTGGTTTTTATATTCTAATTTTTGGTTTTATTGTATTTTTGGTTTTACCTTGTATGAGACGGGCAAGCTATACAAATTTTATAAATAAATAAGCAAATAAATAAAACTGGGAATATTCCACTGAAGAATAGAGAGAAGGTACAAGTGCTGCTAAAATGCTTAACTCCTTTCCTCTTCCAAATGAAAAAATATTCCGCATTTGAACATTGTTGTAGGCATTGCTCTTCCAATCTTGCCATTTTGAAAACCAGAAGTATTCCTTTAGATCAGGGGTCTCCAACCTTTGCAACTTTAAGTCTGAAGGACTTCAGCTCCCAGAATTCTGGGAGACTTCAGCTCCCAGAAAGCTTTGCTGGCTGGAGAATTCTGGGAGCTGAAGTCCTTCAGACTTAAAGTTGCAAAGGTTGGGGACCCCTGCTTTAGATCAAAGGCACACCATCCGCAAGTCTTGTACCACACATGTCCTTTAGCTAATTTCATGCAGTTCTTATCTAATTTCAAAAGTACTGCAGGTGATTAATTCCAACCCAGAACAAAGATTACCTGCCCCTCCCATGGCTGATAGCTGGGCAAAAAGAAGAAGAAGAAGAGAGATAAAGAACAAAGGATTGTGAAGCAAGGCAAGGAAGGGGAAAGCTGGACATATACATTGCATTATTTGCTGGTCTTGAAGCCCTGCACTGAACCGTAACATGGCTTTGCATTGTGGAAAGTTATCACCCATCCCTCTCCCAGAGAAATGAAATATCCTGGGAAATGTTGAAAAGGCAGAATATTACATTTCCCTGGATGTGAAAAGGAAGAAACATGTTTTGTCTCCTGCAGCCTCCTGCCCCCACCCCCTCTGTCAATGGGCCATTAAAGCCTTAGCTAGTCCACTTTACATAATAAAGAGTTTCCCCCTTCAGCTCCAGAGTCATGGGATCAAGGTAGGACTGGCCTTACCAAACCTGGACTCAGCCCATAGGAGCCTGGCAACCAATCAGAGTACAGTTCTTACACAGGAACAAGAAACAGATAGGTGGGGCCGAACAGTTGATAAAAAGCCCTGCAAGCCCCTTGCTCAGCCCTTCTCTTCCTGTCCACCAACATTGAAGCATGTGAGCACCTTTTCTGTTCAGGACTCCAGCCATGTGGTCCTGTCCACCATTAAACCATCTTTCCAAGCAGCCTCCATGTCTCCAGTGTCTTCTTCCCCACTTGGAGCCGAACCCAGAAGGACATTCCTTTTAACAACTTCATGAATCTTCTGCAACCTGCAGTTATTTAGAGATACATATTAAGTCTTCACAAGCCTTTTCAGATTGATTGATGTCAACCTTTGAGTCTTGTGTCAGAAACAAGCCCCAAGCAGGTCAAGACAAAAAAATAAGCAACTTCATTTTAGTTACACTGCAATTTGATTAAAATCAAATGTAATTTAAACGACTACTTTCCAGTCCTAACTTTAATAATTGTACTTTAGTGTTATTTTCAATAACGACTTTTGGAAGTGTATCGAGATTTTCAGTCCTGGCTTCCTGAGGTTGGAGGTACCTCAGTTTATTACATGCCTACTTTATGGTTTGTGCTATACAAAACCCAACCAGTTCCATAAACCAAGATTAAACCAATTATTTGTTAACCCAATTGGGAATTCAGTAAGAAGCAGAGAAAGGGAAAGACAGTCTCATGATGGCCTTAGTCACTGTCAGTTCACAACACCAATTGGAGACAGTCCCTTTGGGCAGCATTATTTTGTAAAATAATTTTATTGGTTTTACAATTTTATAATAGGAAAAGGGTAAATAGGGTGTTTCTTAACAATATTTTAGAGCTTCCATATCGGTGCTGATGACCGCCTCCGAGGCTTCTTACAATATCGATTCAGTTTAAGAATATTAAAAAAAAATTGGAAAAGGTACATACATTTCAAATCGCAACTTTCATAATCTAGAAATTCATACATTCAATTACTTTGTTTCCATAAACATCCTTAACATGGATTACTATATATAAGCAAGAAAAACACAAAAAAAACATTTTTGTGATCTGAGTCTCTTTGCTATTGTTTCTTCTTCTTCCACCCCACCGGTAGGCAGAGCTGTAGCCCCTCCTGTTCCCGTATCATCGTCGTCTAGGATTGAGGAGTGCTTTTTAAGAAAGGCCTGGGCCTCATCTACCGTTTTCATTCTGACTCTTCCTCCCTCCCAGAACACCAACATTCCTTCAGGCATCAACCATTTAAACCAAACCTTTTTATGTAATTTTTTAGATAAGAAGGAGTATTTCCTTCTTATAGCTCGTATTTTTTTCGGGATTTGCTTTAATATAGCTATCTCATTCTGCTGGTATATCAGGGGCCCTCCCCTTTGCGCTCTCAAAACCTCATCTCTCGTTGACCTTCTTGTAAATGTAATATGTATCTCCCTTGGTACATTATTTATTCTGGCATATGCTGAATTGATTCTATAGATTAAATCAATGTCCCCCCAAATATATTCTTTATTTTTTTTAGTATAATCCGCTAAAATCGTAGCCATAAGTTCTCTTAAGTCTTCCGTGTCAGACTCAGGAACGTTCTGAAATCTCAAAAAAAAAGACATACGCTCAAAATCAATTTTAGACATATGACCTGTAATATCTGTAATTTCATTTTTAACCTCCTTCATCTCTTCCCCCATCCCAACTGCCCCGCTCTCCAACCCCTCAATCTTCTGTTTATTATTTGTTATTTCTCTCTGTGCCTCCAAAAGCTCCAGCCTTGTGCTTAAATTGTCTTTCCGAATTTGCTGCATTTCGTTCATTATTCTTTGAAACATCTCATCTACTGAGGGTGATGGTGTTGGTGATGGTGTTTTTGCCTCTGTTGCTTCTGTTTCCTTCTGGAGGAGTTCAGTAATTTTTGATTGTGAGATTGGGCTTGGTCTGGTAGATGTAGGAGCAGATTGTGATTTGCCTGATGGAGACTTTCTTGTCTTTGGGCAGCATTATTGTATGTAAGGATGGATTTCCTAAAGACTGTCTAGGGCAGGGGTCTGCAAAGTTGGCTCTTTTAAGACGGGTGGACTTCAACTCCCAGAGTTCCCCAGCCAGCTATGCTATGAATTCTGGGAGTTGAAGTCCACCCGTCTTAAAAGAGCCAACTTTGCCGACCCCTGGTCTAGGGGAAGGGGATCTTCTGAACTACTTCCTATTGTATAAGACACCAGAAAACCAACTTCTCTCTTTGCCTTTGCTTCATGGAGCTTTTGGTATAAATCTCAAAGAGGCAGAATTTCTGCAATGTTGGATCAATGTCAACATGCCCTAAACAGAGTTTTATAAGGCAGCTAAGGAGAGAAAACAGAAAGATGCTGACAGTTCAGCATTTTTTAAGACTTCTGGAGAGGAGAAAATAAAAAGTATAGCTGTGGAAACATACATCAATCAGTGTGCTGAAAAATGGATCCCACCAGCCAGTGCATTATCCATCTTTTCCCCACTACCATACACAAACATTAACTGTGAAATTTCCTGTGCCTGAAAGAGAATGTAAAGCTGTGGAAATCTAATAACATGGAAGGAAATGTGGAGAGAGAGAAAATGTATCTATTTAAAGGGCCACAGTACCAGCTTAGACAGTAGCAGGCCACAGCTGTGTTCTCTAAATTAGAACAATTCAGTGGATTTAACAAATCCACCTGACTCTAGCTAGATTGTGTGACTTATTACAATATTTTTAAATTGCTTTGGCTGAAGAATGTCTACAGAAACAATACGAGGAACAAAGCACTGCACTACCATAACAAGCCCAGATTAAAAACAAAATTAATTTGGAAACAGACAATAAGATTGTTAATTTTTAAAATGGATGAGTTATAAATGATTTACCTACATGATGGGAAAGGTAGTATTTAAGACAATGTATAAAAACACAAAGGATACATTCACCCAGGTAACTCCAACTCTGGCCATTGGGGGTGAAACACTGGCCCCCGGGGAGAGGGCGCGCAATTTGGGTGTCCTCCTGGATTCCCGGCTGTCCATGGAGGACCATGTGGCAGCCGTGGCCAGGGGGGCGTTCCATCAGTTATGCCTGATGCACCAATTGCGCCCCTTACTGGACCGGGCTGCCCTTCGCACAGTCACTCAAGCACTCGTGACATCCCGACTTGACTACTGTAATGCTCTCTACATGGGGCTTCCCTTGAGGTGCACTCGAAAGCTACAGCTAGTCCAGAACGCAGCCGTGCGGATAATTACGGGAGCCCCTAGATACTCCCACATAACACTGCTCCTGCGCGAGCTGCACTGGCTACCTGTGGCCTTTTAGGCGCGCTTCAAGGTTTTGACGACCTTAAAGTGCTCCATGGCTCGGGACCTAGTTATATGCAAGACCGTCTCCTGCCCCATACATCCCTTCGTCCGATCCGCTCCCACAGAGAGGGCCTTCTCAGGGTGCCGTCGGCCGGGCAATGCCAGTTGGCGACACCCAGGGGAAGGGCCTTCTCTGTGGCGGGCCCCACCCTTTGGAACGACCTACCCCCTGAACTATGTACTATCTCTGACCTCCGCCTCTTCCACCAGTATCTAAAGACACACCTTTTCCATCAAGCCGGCCTAGCGTAACCTTCCGTTATGGCTGCTCTTAGACAGTTTTAATTTGGGGTTTTTAAATTGATTTTAGCACAGGGTGGGTATTTAATATCTTTTTAAATTTTATATTTTGTTATATTTGTATGTTTTTAATTCCTGTGCGCCGCCCTAGGTCCTTTCTGGAGAAGGGCGGGGTATAAATTTAATAAATAAAATAAAATAAATAAAATAAAAGTTAATTAGGAAGAAAATGGAAGCATTTATCAGCTTTTCTTGTAAAACTGAAGATTGATGGGAACAATCCAAGAGAATGTTGAAATTGTAATGCCGTCTCATGATTAGACCCCATCTTGAATTCACTCCAAACTACTGTATGTTGGTGATAGCTTATTCAGAAATCTAGGCATTCACATGTTACACAAGTGATTTAATACAATACAATATAATAGCAGAGTTGGAAGGGACCTTGTAGGTCTTCTAGTCCAACCCCCTGCGTGGGCAGGAACCTTATACCATTTCAGACAAATGGCTATCTAACATCTTTTTAAAGACTTCCAGGGTTGGGGCATTCACAACTTCTGGAGGCAAGCTGTTTAATCATGGTTTGTTGAAAAAGATGTAGCTACTAAGTTCATGTATACCCCCGAACTCTAAACATCTTTTATAAACGACAGTGGCTAAATTCACATATTGTCCTAATCAACTCAAACAATTGATGTGGTTACTTAAGCCAAAATCAGCCTAAGAGGGAGCAACTACCTTGTGGAAAGCTGGCAGTGAGTCCCAGCTATCTGTAAATTAGCCCATTTGGGGTATGTTGGTTGAAAATGTTTTGCCGTAAAAACATATTTTTTTCAGATAAATACAGTATGAATTTTGGCTATAGCAATCCATCAGCACATGTCAGAAAATTCTTCTGTCACTTATGTTGGAAAGAAATACTTGTAGAACTATTTCCTCTGGTTAAAAAAGAAAAAGATATACGATTTAATTTTTTTAAAATTACCATACTTTTTGGAGTATAAGATCAACATCCCCCCCCCCCCCCCCGAAAAGCTTGGAGATGTTGGTTGTCTTATACAATGAATACAGCCATTTTTGGCCTCCTGAAGCCCTGGCGCTGCATCCAATTTTTGTGAAAAACAGGCTGGTTTTTGCAAAAAATGGAGGCATTTTTGCCTTCCCTCATCCTCCAGAAGCACTCTGCAGGCTTCAGCAGGGCTGGAGAAAGGCAAAAATGTCTCTGTTTTTGCAAAAACTGGCCCATTGTTTTTGCAGAAATGGGCATTTTTGCCTTTCTCCAGCCCTGCTGAAGCTTGCAGAGTTCTCCTGGGGGGCTGGGGAGGACAAAAACTTTTTTCTTACTTATCTCTTCCAAATCTTGGTGTGTCTTATACATCAGTGCGTCTTATAGTCCAAAAATACGGTAATAAAACTTGTAAAAATAAGCCCAATATTTTACCTATTCCACAAACAAACAAACAAACAACAAACAAATCATTAATTCCCTAGCCAAGTTCCCTTTAGAAGATGCAGGTAGCCTGATCCCACCACAAAAACATCATGGAAGTCAGTGATTGGAGGAGAGATGATATTCTTGACAGTGCCTTCCAGGGTCAGCCTGGAATATCACTTTTGGAATATCACTTTCAGCCTGTTCACTTTTACCATAAACAGCCTTATCCATTTTTTTTGTAGTTTATTGTGAAAAAAGATCATTTATTAATAACTAAGCAGTAGTTTGGAAGAATGACTATTCTTATTTTAAGAAGCCGATAATTATTTTCAGGCCATGGCAAAGATGAATATCAATTTATCTGGTCAATACCTGGCATGAATTTTGTCCACTCAACATAAATCTCCCTAAACTTTTGCAATAGATCAGAGTTGTAAGCAAATAGGTTGACTTCCTTATTGTTTGAAAATCTGAAAACGAAGGCTGCTACTATTCCATGGTGCTTTGGAACAAAGCAGCAGAACCATCCAATAAAGTTTAGGGGTTAAGTATTAATTATTATAACACTCTCTTGAATATTTAGAGCAACACTTAGAACACATCCACATTTCCAAGTTATTCTGCCACAAATATAGGTCTCCAACCATTTCTTGAAGGTAGGAATGAACATTGCCTTCTACTTCCCATCCAGAATGTGGCCTCTGCCCTTACTTCCCTTTTCCAAATTAAAAAAGGGGGTTTTCTAGCTTGTGCTGGCTCAAGAGTTGCTATCTCATTTGTCAGTTAGACTTTGCTTTCTGCTAGATATCCTCCCTCCTGCCCTTTGATAAAAGGAAGACACATTCCCTCACTTCATATTCCCTGCTCTGCCTCAATAGGTTGATGCACTTCTGAGGGCTTACATAATAGTTATAGGTAAAGGTTGCACATATGTGCTGGTCGTTCCCGACTCTAGGGGGTGGTGCTCATCTCCGTTTCAGAGCCAGTGCTGTCAGAAGACGTCTCCGTGGTCATGTGGCTAGCATGACTAAATGCCGAAGCCACACACAGAACGCTGTTACCTTCCCACCAAAGGTGGTTCCTATTTTTCTACTTGCATTTTTACATGCTTTCGAACTGCGAGGTTGGCAGAATCTGGGACAAGTAACGGGAGCTCACTCCATTACACGGCGCTAGGGATTTGAACCGCTGAACTGCCAACCTTTCTGGTCAACAAGCTCAGCATCTTAACCACTGAGCCACCACGTCCCTATTTAGTTATAACTAAATAATAGTTATAACACTCCTTCAGTTCAAAAGCTACTAGAAACCTTTTCACTATTTTTGAGAGCTATCCACTTTTCAAATGGGCTTGATGCACCACTAAACTAATTAAAGTTTAACAGCTATAAGCCAGAAAGCTCAGGAAAAGAAAAATAGTAATTTAAAAAGAAAATCTTGTTAGGCTACAGACTGGTGAAGTTCTACACGTCTGTAAATGTTGTGATTTTTGTGCCACTCAGAAACGTGGGAGTGAAAATCACCCACGGAATTGTCTGTGTGTTTTTGCATGTCATATAATAAAGATATACAGTTGTAGTTAGACCAGTGCCAAATGAACAGAAACATTTTGATTTATTTATTTTAGCTTTCTCCTTAACTATATTTGCCTATGTGAACTGCAATAAATGTCTGTATAACAATTGGTAGATTTTGCACAATACACTAGAATAAACCTGAATGAATCATATTAAGGCTTAGTGTGATACTGTACTTAATATAATGAAGCCAGCAACGGCAGACCACCATTGCCTTAAAATGTATATAATACTTTCCCCAAGTACTGTGATGAAAGTATCTCTTGTTGCCAATAAGATAACTGCAATGCAACATTGGTTAGTGCAGCAGTGATGCGACTATTCATTAAACATTCTAATAAGGGCCGGTAGGATTGAGAATAGAAAAATGCGCCTCCTGTCAGAGGCATTGCAAAAGCCTCTGAAGCATCAGGACAGGTGACCCCACTGCTCTGTTTCTCAGTGGGGAGTCTCCACTGAATGCTTTCTTCCATGAATGGAAAAGGTCTTCTATTCCTGAAACAGCCAATCAACACCCAATCCCCAATTTTATTCATCCTTCAAAGAATGCTGTATCAGCTTGCTTGCCTGGGGTAGACTGTCCTCTTAGCAAACACATTCTGTGCAAAATCCAGTTCGGTCTTTTTTTTTCTTTTTTTTTTCTGAAGCAACTTGACAGTCTCCTCAAATCTGAAGACAGCCTAGTCAGGTCCAATTTTCTCTTTGTATGAAAAGGTCAGGTATATGTTTGCTTTGGTTTTTTTTTCCCCCCCACTTCCCTGAGCATAGATTCAGTAGCCAGCAATTATTGGCAAACCTCTTATCCTTAGATTCCCTTTCCTCTTCCTCGTTTCACCCCAACTGAACACAGAAATAATGTTTTGTTCCATGTAAGCTGGTATAGATAGGTCTGACAATCTGCTGCCACCTTCTGGTAAGAACTGGCAAACACACTAAAAGAGAAGCGTAGACCTCGAACAGATGGAAAGCAATAACTGGGAAATGTCTCTCTCTC
Organism: Rhabdophis nuchalis; assembly: GCA_039707465.1. Lineage (NCBI taxonomy): Eukaryota > Metazoa > Chordata > Lepidosauria > Squamata > Natricidae > Rhabdophis > Rhabdophis nuchalis. The sequence continues at coordinate 56,311,930 of CM077643.1, read as the reverse complement.
TCTCTCTCTCTCTCTCTCTCTCTCTCTCTCTCTCTCTCTCTCTCTCTCTCTCTCTCTCTCTCTCTCTCTCCTATTTCCAGTTTTAATCTCAGAGGTATGCATTAATGTAAAGAGCCTTGCAGGGAGCTTCTATATTAAAAAGCAGCCTACATCTCAGAGACATCAATCAGTGCTAGGCTAGCTAAAAGGTACTCAGCCTCGGTTTATGGCAGGGGAAGAAATTCAAAGTCGAGCGTTGCCTCCAATCAGCAACACCGTGCAGGCTTGATTGCGAACAAGCCCTTTTGCAGCACTCCCAAGTGGTTCCAGCACTGCAGAACAGCATGCTCTGATGATGCAGTCGGTGACACGCGGGCAGGACAAGGCTGGCACGATGCAGGCAGAGCGAAATGAAAACGGCTTTCATTTCGGAGAGGAATGAAATTAAAATCACAGCATAGCAGATGACATCTAATAGAATTGTTCCACCTTAAGGACACTTAACACTTCCCGTCTCTGACAGCTGTGTAACATCGACTAAAAGAATTGGCTTTTGAACATGGCTAAACCTAAACCGAGAGGGACGTGGTGGCTCAGTGGCTAAGACGCTGAGCGTGTCGATCAGAATGGTCAGCAGTTCAGGCAGTTCGAAGCCCTAGCGCCGCGTAACGGAGTGAGCTCCCGTTACTTGTCCCAACTTCTGCCAACCTAACAGTCCAAAAGCACATAAAAATGCAAGTAGAAAAAATAGGAACCATCTGGTGGGAAGATAACAGTGATCTGTGCACCTTGGGCATTTAGTCCTGCTGGCCACATGACCACTAAGACGTCTTCGGACAGCACTGGTTCTTCGGCTTTGAAACAGAGATGAGCACCGCCCCCTAGAGTCGGGAACGACCAGCACATACCTTTACCTTTAAACCTAGACATGAGCCCCACATTACATTTAGCATTATTTGTGAGGAAGAAATTATTGCTGCACCCCCTTCCCCCATGGATGCTGGTCTGAGCTTATCAGGGACAGAAGCACATCTGAAAAGCTGGTCAACTACTTCAAATGTTGCCCTCCAGAGAACCTAAAAATGTCCATGTGGAATGAAGGTTGAGACCCATAATCTGAGTCCTTTGGTGACTGGTTGATGTTATAACTGGGAACCTGCCTTGACAAACAATTTCAGCTTATCTTAGCTGTTTCTTTGAATGAAAAGTTGTCATTTCAAGGCACTGAATAGACAGGAGAGAGACAGATGCTCACACTTCTGTCTAGGTTAAAGGGGTGTCATAGTCATATGCTTATGTTCTTAAAACACCTGAAAATCCACAAAACAGCTTGGATATTAGAGATATGGGAGGAGGGAGAAAATCCCAGATGCAGAGAAGCGGGTGGGGACTTCTTGAAACTGCCCCAAAAGCTGGTAACTCTTTATCTTGCTGTTCTTCTCACACTTCTTCCTACTATTCTTTTACCTCCCCCCCCCCCCCCCCAAGACAGAGGGGGAAATGTCTTCGGGAGAAAATGTCTTGGGGGCAGCATTCCCTATCTGTAATAAATAGTAATCTTCCAATCTAATTTAGAAATAAGCAAAAATAAAGCACAATCAGTTTTAGTTGGCTTTGAAAGTGGATCCAAGAAGACAGGAGATGAAACATCTACAGGTAGTCCTTGACGTATGACCAGAATTGAGCCCAATATTTAGGTTGCTAAGTGAGAAATTTGTGAAGTAAGTTTTGGCCCATTTTAGAACTTTTCTTGTAACATTTGTTAAGCCAATTAGTACAGTTGTTAAATTAATAACACAGTTGTTAAGTGAATCCACTGACTTTGCTCGTCAGAAGGTCACAAAACTAGATCACATGACCCCAGGACACAGCAATGGCCATAAAAATGAACCAATTGTCAAGCAGCCGAATATAAATCACATGACCATGGGGATGCTGCAATGGTCATAAGTGTGAAAATGGTCATAAGTCTATTTTTTCAGAGCCGTTGTAACTATATACGGTCACTAAATGAACTGTTGTACTCATCTGGAAGTGCCAAAATGCTTCAACCCAATGCTCTCTAAGCAGACAATGAAGGTTTCAACAAACTATGCCCACATTCCAGTTACAGAGTTCCCAGTCATGCATGTGTCATTAGTGCCACATTTAGGCCTTCTAGGACATCACAAGTTTAAGCACAGAAAAACAATGGCAAAGTGGGTGGGGGCCAGCCTATTGCTGGTTCTCCGAACTACTTAAAATTTCCCCTACATGTTCCTCAGAACTGGTCAGAATTGGCTGAATACCACTTCTGGTTTTTGCATTTACCAATAATGGCTGCTCTCATATAAAATATCAAATTACAATTTCTAGCTGCTTAAATAAACCCAGTATTTATATCTTCTCTTCTCTACCATATTCTGCTTAGTAGCTTGCTTCACGATAGGGCAGGCTGTTTGCCCATCTAGCAATAACTCTCTGATGCCTGGGTCTCTTTTTCTTTCAAATGCATAGGTGGGTACATCCTTATGCAAAGCACGTGGATGTAGATACTAGACTAATCTATCACTTCTTGGTTCAGAGGCATCAAGCAAGCATTGACTTGCTCTGTGCCATAATGAGGGGGAATTGCTGTGCAACAGGTCTCTTTGTGTATGTGCCTAGCTATGATTTGGCATTATGTCTGTGCAGCGCTGGTGTTTATGAATAGGGACGATTCCGTTCCCCACCCTTAAAAAGGAGATCATTAGACAGCTATCTTGAGAAACGCCATGTAGTCTTCCTGTCCTCTGTGCTATACCTAGAGCAGGTATGTCGAACTGGATTTCATTGAGGACCACATCAGGGCTGTGTTTGACCTCAGGTGGTGGGTGGATATGGGCATGGGCAGTATGACATCACTTGTGTCACGGGTGTCTGTGGTGGCTTGAACGCTCTGCAAGAAAAAAATGGGCTCCTGGACTCCATTTCTGGCTATAACAGCCTCCTACAACCCCCTGCCAGCAAAAATAGAGGTTGCGAGGGTCATGCACGGCCCTCCTGAGCTCCATTTTCACTGGCAGAGGCACTGCAGGCCGGTCCCTCTCTGTTTCCAGGGTGGCCCCACATGCCAGATATAAGCATCCCACAGGCCTTGACCTAGAGCAGTGCTTCTCAATTATTTTCTGTCATGCCCCCCTAGGAAGAAGAAAACATTTCGCGCTCCCCGCGCGACTGTAAATAGTATCATCCGGGTCTAAAAGTCACACGGGCGGGTTTGGCTAATCAGGATAGAGCATCATGTCTATCCAATCGGGTCTGTTCTCCTCGAAAGGGAGGAACATGCGCAGTCACATGTACTGGCTTAATGCTCACTATCGATGCAAATGTCAGCAGCGGTAGCCCAATTTCTTTAGCAAGTTTGATTAATTGGGGCAGCGTTATGTTTCACAGGAGAAGGTCCTTGTCAGCATCTGACTGGATACAGAGACATAAACACGGGGCTTGGCTTGTTATGACAGTGTTTGCCGAGGTCAAACGCGCCCCCCTTTACGGAGCCTCGCGCCCCCCCTGGAGGGCCCGCCCCACTATTTGAGAAGCACTGACCTAGAGGGATGTGTTTTTGATTTGCTGTGTTCGAGTGGCTTGGGAGACGTTTTCTGTGATTGCCTCAGTCCTGTGATATTCTATTCCCTTGGGGGTTAAGATGGCTGCTCCCCACTTTTATTTAAGGAAGGTCATCTTTCTTTTCAGCTAAGGAAAATCATCTTCTTTAGTTGGAGTTTGGAAAGATATATTGGTATTACAGTACTTACAGCTGTTTGTTAACAATGGTGCTTATATTTCTTACAATTGCGTGTGATGCATTATTTTAATGATTGATGAAGTAGGTAAATGGCTATGCAGTAAATGACCTTCTCCCTGAGAATCTAACTTTCTAGAATCATTAAAAAACATAGTTTTGAATATGAATAAATGCTTAGGAAAGGAAGGGCAGATTATAAAAAAAAATTCTGTAAACGTAATTATGTCACAGCCCTTTGATTATTAGGAACCCAGATCCAACTGATCTTTAGTTCTCCAGGCTTTGCTGCCATCCTTCAGTGGCTTGTTCTACATTTCCTTCATTTACAATTGAGATTGAGTATTGGCTGCATTCCATCTGTTGGCTTGGAAAAGAAGAGAAGATTGGGTAAAAGGACAGAAGGAGAAACGTTCAGAGAAAAATCAGCTCTTGTTGTTTGGCTTGATAAGTCAGTCGTGCAACCTTTTAGTACATTGTAAGCCAGGTGATGGTGGGACCATTCCTACCATTAAAGATAAAGGTTTCCCTGTCCAGTTCTCTAAGACAGGGGTCTCCAACCTTTGCAACTTTAAGTCTGAAGGACTTCAGCTCCCAGAATTCTGGGAGCTGAAGTCCTTCAGACTTAAAGTTGCAAAGGTTGGAGACCCCTGCTCTAAGACATGGTGCTCATCTCTGTTTCTTGGCCAAGAAAGTCAGCATTGTCTGAAGACATTTTCTATGGTCATGTGGCCAGTATGGCTATATGCCAAACATGAGCAGGCTTTCAAACTGCTAAGTGGACAGGAGCTTGGAGCTGGAATGAGAGCTCAGTCTGTTGCATGGTGCTTGGGTTTCAAACCTAGGCTGTCAGCTTTCCAGCTAACAAGCTCAGCATCTTTGGAAGTAGGGGTGTAGCATCTTAAATGTTTGAGGACCACCTGCAATCTCTGGGTTGCCATTATGTAAATCATCAAATACAAAAAAAAGCAGATATGTTCTCTCTCTCTCTCACACACACATCCAATTTTGACACTTGGTTTGGCTTGTACTACATAATGTACTGTTTAAAAAAAAATCATATTTCCATTTGAAATAAAAGGGCCCTTGTAATTATAGTTAATTTGCTTCTCTCTGACCCTGATGAATGGCATCCTGTGTCTGAGTAGACTTCAGGATTTTACAGCATTTCATTTCTTATAAAAATGAATTATGAGCAATGTTAGAAAGTTTTAAGGGCGACTCTGCAACTTTCAGGTTAAGAATTCTTTGAATGTTATATTATATTTCACTTATCCACATTCCCCGAGGTCACTCTGAATTGTGCAGCCTAAGAGAAAAAAAGTCACCTTCCCTTACATCCAAATAGGAGTTGTTGGAATAATTAAGACTGGCTGTCTTTAATTTCAAATGGAAATATTGTATAAATAATAAATGAATCAATATTGCCATTGCTGATGATGTTTGGATAGTGCTTCTAAATAATACAAACTGGGGGAAGATTGTAGTTAATGGTACATTATGGGCATAGCTGGTCTTCAGCAGTTCAGCCCAGAGAGAAATTGAAAAATTTATGCCTTTTGTTTATTCTGTTTTGCTGCTTAGTACCTTCCGGTGAACGGAGAATTCATTATGGCCCCCACTGCTGGGTTTGCAGCTTTTGACGGCAATTACAATCCAGGATGTGAGACAGGTATTGTGCTCAGCCAACCATTAATTAGTCATGCCAAATAAGCACTATGAGATTATTCCTCAGTTGTGCCTGTGTTCATTTGAGTCACTTTTCCAGTTACAATAAACTTTTCCCTGGAGTTCTCCAAAGTTTTTTGAAATTATCATCAGAGCTTTCTTTCCCGTAGTGGGAGGAAGACGAAGGAAATTATCAACACTGGCCAGGTATATGTTTTGAGACCTTTTCTGGTGGAGGTGTTATGGATAAGAAGTTTGTCCTTGCTACCACTGCATTTGCTGTAGGGTGACTCACATAGAGGATACACCAGCTTATTGAATTTCTTTATTTCTATTGGTGATACTGAAATCTGCATTTTTAAGCTTCCAGGCTTTTCTTTAAGGAAATATTGGTTTTGATTTGGTGCCAAGTCTCGGAATCTTTTTGGACTGTTGAATTCATAAAGTTAATAGCCTTTGTGGGTTCTTCCACTCAGAGCTTGCACATTAAGTTGTGTACATCTAACCAAATTGATTGCAGTGGACTTAAGACTGCCATAACCCTGTTATACGCAATATAGTTCTGGCTGTTTCTTCAATAATTTTAAAGTAGGTCTCACAACTTAAAAGTTGACCAGGCTGAGAAACACTGAGGAAGCAACATCTCATATAACGAAGCTGCAAATTAGTTGTGCTTACATCCTGTTTTGCACAAGCAAACTTAGAATATATATTATATATACAAGAAGAGTATATTTGACTCTTGAGTAGGATGACAATGATGGTGATTGAATAGGGGATTCAACTAATTCTAATCAATTAGGAATTTGTGATGAGATGTGGGGCACAGAAAAAGATATCACAGAGAAATAGTCCCTTGTTGTTGAGTAAATGGGGAAGTCAATTGCCTGCAATCTATATACTATGTAGTTGATATTCCTCTGAAGGAAGAGGATGTGGAAGCTTTATCTGTACAAGAAAATCCCATGTCCCATGCAGTTCAGGAATATTAAGTGCCATAGCAAGGACTTTGGGTTCTTGTGAGTATACTTGTTTATGCATAGATGCACGACAGCTTCATAAATATTAAATAGAAAGTTGTTAATGAATTAAATATGAATTTCAGTAATGTACTGTGTATAATAGCCCTCATGCACTATAATTCCCTAGCAGAGGAATTATGATACTCAGTTATAGTTGGCATGTTTGTAAAAAAAAAAAAAAGTGATGGCAGTGGAAAAAATGGTTAATACATTACTAATAAAATTGTCATGCTTACTGTCATCCTAGTTTCCCACAGGCCTATTCACACATCATATTTATGGGAAATTCTCTCCAGCAGCTCCAGTTAAGTTCTAGGTAGTGTTCTATTAAACCGCCCGAGGCAATAAACCAAATTTTGCCATACTACAGTAAGGTGACTCTAATCTTTTGTTACCAGCAGGGGTTGCTTGCTCTCAAAAAATTAATGCAATAACTGCATCCTGTTCAATGCTATAGCTCAACTTTTACCAATCTGGTATTCAGGTGGGATATTTTCCACCCACAAAGCTTGGGCAATGGCCAAGAAAGCCAAAATGCTGGGAAATATGCTTTTCATAAAGTGTTTGAAAGCAGGTTGGGCAAAGAATGGTATCCTTATCACAACCCTATCTTCCATTGTATTTACTTTGTCAATTTGTTTTGTATATAAACAAGTGATTATATTGGGAGGGAGGTTTTAGATATATTTGATATCAAGTTAGACATAAACATGCTAAATATTTAGCTCTCTATCAGATATAAATATGATAGTGATCATATTTGTATGATAAATAAATAATAATGATAAATAAATTGGCTGTTTTTGGTTAGCAAACTCCCCGAGATTTGTAAAAATAAAAGAAATTAAAAATCTTATCCCTGCCCAGTGGCATCTGCCAGGGCATCCAAAACTGGGAAGAGATGTAACAACCCCTTTCCCTTTAGAATGATGACATGGCCAACATCTTGTTGATTTACACACACACACACACACACACACACACACACACATGGACACTACTGCCTCTGTCCATCTGTATGATAGAACCTACGTCACAAGAAAAATGTTAGTTCTGCGTAACATGGAAAGGGTGGATTTTTGGTAATGACACCTTTCTCATAATCCTCATTCCTCTTGCCTTAACACAGTGCTTCTCAAATAGTGGGGCGCGCCCCCCAGGGGGGGCGCGAGGCTCCGTAAAGGGGGGCGCGTTTGACCTCGGCAAACACTGTCATAACAAGCCAAGCCCCGTGTTTATGTCTCTGTATCCAGTCAGATGCTGACAAGGACCTTCTCCTGTGAAACATAACGCTGCCCCAATTAATCAAACTTGCTAAAGAAATCGGGCTACCGCTGCTGACATTTGCATCGATAGTGAGCATTAAGCCAGTACATGTGACTGCGCATGCTCCTCCCTTTCGAGGAGAACAGACCCGATTGGATAGACATGATGCTCTATCCTGATTAGCCAAACCCGCCCGTGTGACTTTTAGACCCGGATGATACTATTTACAGTCGCTCGGGGGGCGCGAAATGTTTTCTTCTTCCTAGGGGGGCATGACAGAAAATAATTGAGAAGCACTGCCTTAACACATCATAAATTGGCCCAGGAAAGTCAAAGGGAGTTTGGGTGTTTCTCTATTAATTTAGCAGGTGCAATTGGTGGCAGAAAGGAAGAAGAAATAATGGCCATGCATGAGGGAGATTGCCAGAATGCTGCTACTTCTCAGATAGCCTCAGCAATGGTTCCTGTTATGCAGTAATTGAACAATTACAAATATATTCATTCTGAAAAAGAAGGTTTTCACTACAGATAAAACACAAACTCTAATAAATCCAGTTGCACATCTATGGGATACCTGTTCATGAAATATAGAGTAAATTCAGAGAGTTTAGATAAATTGGATTTTTCCTCAATGTTATTATTAGGCTAAATAACAACATTTCTATGGGAGGAGAAAAGCCAGTGGAAATTTCAGAATGTGTTAGATAAAATGTGCTATATGTTATAGTTACAATTTATAAGAAGTCTTCTCATCTAGATGACATCCAGATCTATTGCTCTCTCAACTCCCAGAATTCCAAGCTGCCATGACCAAAGGCTATGCTTTTAAAATTTGTATAATCGACATAGTGTTCCAATATCTCAGGGGTTGCCACAAAGAAGAGAGAGTCAAACTATTCTCCAAGGGTAAAAGAAGCAATGGGTGGAAACTAATCAAGGAGAGAAGCAACTTAGAACTGAGGAGAAATTTCCTGATAGAACAATCAATCAGTGGGACAACTTTTTGTTGAATGAATTTTAATGGGATATTTTAGCACAGGTTCTAAGTTTAATTGTATTTTAGATATTACTATTATATTTATTATTTATTGCTGATTTTTAATTCCCTGTGCACCGCCCTGAGTCCATCTTGATGGAGAAGGAGCGGTATATAAATCAAAAACTAAACTAAACAACTTGCCTCCAGAAGTTGTGAATGCCCCAACACTGGAAGTTTTTAAGAAGATGTTGGATAGCTATTTGTTTGTAGGGCTGTAGGGTTTCCTGCCTAAGCAGGGAGTTGGACTAGAAGACCTCCCAGGTCCCTTCCAATTCTGTTGTTCTATTCTATTCTATTCTATATCTGAAAAGTATCAAATTTCACAGGACAGAACCATATTATAAGAAGTTCAGGTTAAGAATAAACTTTGGCATTTGAAATCTAATACTGGGACACCTAATGCCAATATTACTAGACTGATCCCTAGATTACTTTCAAATATTCTTCACGATGAAGAAAAGTCTTATGAACCAAATTGCCATGTAGATTGGACAACATATTCTACATTTTCTTAGACTTAACTCAGAGTTCATTCTGCAGATTTATGAACAATTTTTAAAAACCAGTGATTGTAAGTGGACTATATCTATGGCTCTTGCTTTCTGTCATTTTCATTATTAGCTTCGGAAATCACATTTAACAGTACAGACAATTATGACTGGTATGATCCTACGCTATGGCATGCTGCAGCCTCTTTGGAAAACTTAGATCTGGGCAAATACATTTTCCTTGTTGATGAAGAACGGGTTCCCTGCCAGTACGATGATGTTATTTTTCAGCCTGAAAGCTCCTTCCGAGTGAACATCACCTCCGAGCCAGCGATACACCTTAAGAGCATTTCAATCATGGGGCAGGTAAAATAGAAGCTGCGATATCATCACCTTACATTGTGCCTCCTTCCCCCCCTCCCCCCCCCAGAAAAGCTCACAACTAGTAATATCAACTTTTTCCAAATTTATATTGAATTGCCATGGAAAATGAACTGAATTACCATATTTTTCGGAGTATAAGACGCCCTAAAAGAGTGTGAAAATGTTGGTGCATCTTATACACCGAATACAGCCATTTATGGTCTCCAGAAGCCCCATCCCTGCATCCCATTTTTGTGAAAAATGGCCCATTTTATGCAAAAACTGAGACTTTTTTGCTTTCCCGTAATCCCCAGAAGCCCTCTGCAGGCTTCAGCAGGCCTGGGGCAAGGCACAAACAGGGGCATTTTTGCCTTGCCCAAGCCCTGCTGATGCCTGCAGAGTGCTGCTGGGGGCTAAGGGAAGGCAAAACATTTTTTTCTTACTTACATCTTCAAAATTTTGGTGCGTCTTACACACTGGTGTGTCTTATAGTCCGAAAAATACGGTACTTTCCAATATTTAGCCCCACTTTATTAACTCAGTCAATTCAAGACATACACATTCCCTTACAGCAAAAGCATTCATTCCAGATGAGAAAATATCAATGCATACATATGGGTGCAATAAAATAAAGAGGAAGAGTCATATCTAAAGAATTGGATCAGGTCATTGCACAGCACATAGCCCTGCAAGGCATTCAGAATTTATATTTCAAAATATGAATATAAAGCCAGTGGTCCAGTGAGCAGGCTTAGGAGGGAAGATCACCGCATCTGTTACAAAATTGCTAAAATGTTTACAGGATCTAAAGAGGCTCATTTAAGGAGGAGGAGTAAAAGATGTATTGGTGCAGGGCAGTTCTGCACTTTATGCTTGGCCCATTGTCAGGACATGCAGCTCACTATTTCCTAAATGTAAGAATGGATGATGAGGTTGCAAATGCACTGCTGACATGTGCATTCCAGTTTTGATTCAAAAGCTGCTGTTTCCAACCAGACCACCTTAAGCCCTTCACTGGTGATAGAAAACTTGGAAAGTTACTTCCAGTCTGAAGCATTAATATAATCTTCCCAATTTTATACCTTCCATCATTCTATGGCTGCGCTGGATGGCTATTATGGAATTGATTTCCTATACATCCAGAGGGCACCAAGCTGCCTTAATAGCAGTCAATTGTCTGTCTGGAGTAACACAATCCTGTGTATTTCCTAGGTGTGTCTGTGGGGGGAGGGAGGGAGGGGGGGAGGGGGGGAGGGATTTCTGGAATCCACATCAAATGCGAATGGTGCGATCAGTGGAACCTAGCAAATTGAATTCCTCCAATATTGACACCGGTAGTACACAAATTTTGGTATAATGCAAATACAATTTAGGCAAACCAAACCGCAATTCTCATATGTATGACATAACTATGATTGGTTGTCCTACTCACTGCATTCACTCCCTCTCACCAAAGCATTTGTCCTTGGTTGCAATGCAGTTAATATTTTGAAGTGAGGTCAGAGGTTGAATTAAACTATCTTGCTGGTGATTTGCTGTAGAAGGAAATGATTTGCTGATTTTGTGTTGTCCTTTCTTTCCTGAATTGGAATTAGAACTTCACCGATGACAATACCCTGTCAGAATACATGCAGAGCTCTTCTGCAAAGCTTCAGTTCCATGGGCAAGGGACACTCCGGTTATCACATACCAGATGTTCAGACAAATCTGGCTGCGAATGTGGAAACTCAGCAGTAAGTCTTTGTGTTTAGTCTTGATATCAGGGTGGGAACTTGGCTTTCTTCCCAGATCACACCCCCTAGGACACTGATGGCGAACCTTTTTGTAAACCCGTGCCAAAATTGTGCATACCCACAATGCAATGCACCCCACCCACCTGTGCATGCGCACATGACCCATGCACATACATGCACGACCTCCCCCGCATGCGGGGAGGGTGTTTTCACTCTTCACAGGCTCCAGAGACTTTCCTGAAGCCTGGGGAGGGTGAAAACACCCTCCACGGCCCTCTGGAAGGCCAAAAGTCAGCTGGCTGGCATGCGTATGCACACTGGAGTTGACAGCTCATATGTTGGCAGATATGGCTCCGCATGCCAATATACCTTGCCACAGGTTCCCCATCATGGCCTTAGGAGATGTACCATTGCTGGTTAGTAAAAGTGTGTTTTGTTCTCTCCCCTCCGAAAAAATAGCAAATTTCTGTTCCTATGAGTTAGAAGGAATCTCTGACAGAGGACTTTTGAAATGAAGCCATGGGCAACATTAGAGCCACATATAGGCTCTCTCTTTTCTAGTTTCTGCTATTAAGAGGCTACTACTAATGAAAGGATGGAAGGAAATGGAGTGTCCTATTAGAAACCTTGTGTGCATAATGATATATTACTGAACTAATTCAGTGGATTGACTGAGTCATAAACATTCATTCAGGCAGAAAGAATTGTTGATCCTCTAAACCAGGGGTGTCAAACTCAAGGCCTGTGGCTGGATCTGGCCTGAGAGTGCTTAAATCTGGCCCATGGGGCTGGCCTGGAAATATCAAAGGACCAGCCCATGGCTCATTTTCAGCCTCCCCGGCCATTTTTTGGGCTGCCAGAGTGCTGCAGGAAGCCATGGAGGCCGAAAACTGGCCTCGAGGGGCCTCCCACTCACCCCCATTTTCACTGGCAAAGTACTGCAGGAGGCACCCATCCTATCTCCCCCTCGCTTCCTTCCCCCCGCCAGCCCACAGAGAAGATCTAGAATGCTGATCCAGCCCTTGAAGAAATCTAGTTTGACACCCCTGTTGTAACGAAGAAAGGAAACTGGGCATTCCTGATTACAGAAGTGTACCGGTAATAGCCTAAACCCTGAACCCTTGATCAGGTATTCCTCTTTAGGCCTTTAGAGACAACAGTGTGCCAACAATGTGTGTACACGGGGGAAATATTTTAGAATATAATAGAATTATGCTAATGCATTGAAGTATTTCTGCTTCAAAGTATTGATCTCTGTTATGGATTATGCCCATCCGTTCAGACCTGCCTCAGCTTGTAAGCTAAGTAAGAATGATCCTTAACTCCATTTATCGAGAAAGGTATAGATTACTCGAAGTCAAGTGAATCACAGTAGTGCATAGCCAGAACTGAAAATCATGTGCCAAAATTCCCAAGTCTAACTTTTTCCTCCTTCAGTTGCCTCCCATCAATGTCCAATCTAATTCAAACAAGATGTTTCTAGAACAGTCACTTCATGCCTCGGTTTAGTTTGCAGTTGCCTTTCCATTCCCAGCCAATTGTCCTTGAAGCCTCAGAGAGATACAGTGAAGTTTCGGAGAGGTGCAATGAAGTTTCCCTGGAAACATCTCCCTTGTCCCATCCAGTCCCCTTAGAGTTCATGGCAGCTGATGATGAATGGTTGTGAGGAGGCATCTGTATCAACATTTATCTGGTTTCCTATAGTTTCTGTTGTGTGGTTCCATCTCTGAAAGGGATGAAGGAGAGAGAGAGGTTAACTTGGTCCCCAAATGTCATCCTTTACAAATGGGTTGATAATGACAATGTACAGTGATCCCTCGTTTTTCGCGGCTTCATGTTTCGCGAATTCACTGCTTTGCGGCTTTTTAAAAACACAGAAAAAAAATGCATTGGTAGGAGGCAAGCGCCCCCTAGTGCTTGCTTTAAACGATGTCCACCAACTCAAGTTTCCAGTGCGAATCCTACTTCGCGGTTTTTCAGTTTTCGCAGAAGGTTCCGGTCCCCATTAACCGTGAAAAACGAGGGATTACTGTAGTAACAGTTTTTCTTATGAAACCTCTTGACAGGCTATGCTGGAATTATCAGAAGTCAATTATGTAGTTTCTTTCCAATTAATACATATATATTATATTAAAGACCCATGAGAGAATCTGTGCTGCCTTGCTCCAGAAGTCCAGGAATCAATGTCCAATGGTTATGTGCAAAGATGCAATAAAGCCTACTGGTCACTGCTGTGAAATATGTGGTGAGTGATTATTGTTACAACTGTATTGTGACATTATGCTCCGTCATTATGTGACAGAAGAGCAAATTCCTCTAATCCCCTGTACATAAAGCTGATGATCTCCCTATTCCCTCACCCTGGCCACTCACCTCATTGGGAAACACCATGGTAGAACTTTCCATGGGGACAAAAAAGATTGTATATATTTCTGAGAATAGGAATTTAACCTGGACATTGGTTAATGAATGAAGCTTTATAAAAGAAATGTATTTAAGGAACGACATGATGGGGATTAGATAGGCAAAGCCAACTACTTCCTTAAATAGGAGAGCCAAGACCAAGTGCTCTGTGTGTGCAGACCTGGGAGCATAAGCAGAAAGAAATGATCTGAGATTTCAATCTCAAAGAGCAGATAGAGTGATACATCAAAAAAGTGACACAAAGCAAAACCTTAATTATGTACATCCCTCTGTCTGTCTGTCTGTCTGTCTCTCTCTCTCTCCCTCCATCCACACATCCATCTCTATTAGGCGAATTTACAGAATGTGTCCAAAATTCAGATTCATGACTCTTGTGGGATTAAAAATTGAAAAAGTTTATAAAACATTTTATGACACAAAATTATCATAAAACCATTTATTGCATAATATAAAATACCATAAAACATTTCCTGTGCTGATGTTTGACTTGGATTATAAGCTTAATCTGGACTGTTTTTCAAGACAGATGCATCTCTGAATGTATCCCAACTTTTCCAAGTGAATTTCTGTCATTGTTGTAGGCACTGAGGACTTTGGTGAAAGGATTACCCACTGGGTCACAATCTGTCAATTATTAAAGATCATAGGAGACAAGGCAAAGCCATGTGGACCTGGACTTGATTGTCCAACCATTTAAGAGCAGAACCAATAAAGAACAATGTCCTTTTATCCCCAGCCTTCAGACATAGTTCAGAAGGATAATATGGTTAATAGTACCAGAAACTTCTGAAAGGTCTTATAAGGAAAGAGGGATACATTTCCCCACCTGACATAGTTCAGAAGGATAATATGGTTAATAGTACCAGAAACTTCTGAAAGGTCTTATAAGGAAAGAGGGATACATTTCCCCACCTGACATAGTTCAGAAGGATAATATGGTTAATAGTACCAGAAACTTCTGAAAGGTCTTATAAGGAAAGAGGGATACATTTCCCCACCCAATTCTGGAAAAAAGATCATTCACCAGAATAACCAATTCTGTGTCTATCCCATGACCAGACCAGTTTAATATAAGTGGCACACAGGGATGGGCTACTATGGGTTCCACCGGGTTTGGGAGAACCCGTAGCTAACATTATGGCCGGTTCAGAGAACTTCCAAATCCCACCCCTGGCTGGCCCTGCCCACCACACTCTTCCTCTCCCAGGGGTCTCCACACAGCCCATTTTGGATAAATGCAGGCCCGCATGGAGGCTTAGGAAGGGGGAAATTCATTGTCCCTCCCACCATGGTGCAGGAAGCTGACTAGGTCATGCCCACATGGTCACGGCCACCCAACAACTGGGCAGAGAACCCGTTGCTGAAATTTTTGAAGCCCACCCCTGCCCATATTCCATCGAAAAATAATTAATCATCTTCTAGAGTCCTTAACTAAGATGCTCTCAGTAACCTTTCTTAAAAAGAGAAGACTGGAGACAGGATGAAAGCTGACTGAGAGGTAGTCTCTTCAGCTGGTCTTTCTTGAATAGGCAGCGGTTCACTTTCTCTCAGAGAGATATTCCCCACTTCCCAATTTAGCCATGCACGCTATAGATACTAGGTGGAGCATAAATCCAACCCTAGGGTGGTACTCCTCATACTATAATACACTTTATCCATTTCCTCTGGTTTTACAAATTCAGAAGATTCTCCAATAATGCTGCTATCGGTAGATGTTACTCTAACTCACCTCACATTTTGCTCTGCTCAAACGAAATTAAGACATAGTCAAATGTGTGCAATTACCTACAAAAAACATTCAGAATCTTTCAGGCAGAACGCAGAAGCTTTGCTTTTTAATCAATCCCTAATTCCAGTCTGCTTAATCAGAACCATCAGTTCAGAGTCCAGAATGTGGATCAGAAGACAAGAACTCCTTATAAATCACTAAAGAGTTCATCTTAACAGGCAGAGATGTTGAAGAGGATAAAATTAAGGTACCCATGTAAGCTACCTTGATGTTTCAGAGAAGCAGCATGAAATAGCAATACCTAAGGACAGTACTAACCAAACCAATATTGAAGTGCAATTTAAAGTGAAATATCTGTCAAACAGGTTGATGATTGAGTTTACTTTATTTTTGTATTTCATTCACATGTGTGATTTGCCAGATATCAACTATAGAATTTTCCTGTACCATTTTTAAAAAGTGTTATGAAAACAGAACACTTTAGGGCACGGGTGTTAAACTCAAGGCCTGGGGACTGAATCCAGCCTGAAGAGTGCTTAGATCTGGCCCCTGGGGCTGTCCTGGAAACAGCAAAGAACTGGCTCACGGTGCCTCTGTCAGCAAAAAAGGAGCTCGGGAGCATCGCATGTAGCCCTCCTGAGCTGTATTTTCACTGGCAGAGAGTTGCAGGAGGCCATCACAGCCAAAAATAGAGCTCAGGAGCCTGTTTTCACCCCCAGAGTGCTCGGGCCACCACGGGTGCTCACAACACGAGTGATGTCAAGCTGGCTACACCCACCCCAGCCATGCCTACCCTAATCCCCCCAAGGCTTTCAAGAAGAGATTGCCATTTATCAGAAATGGTGTAGGACAGGGGTGGGTTTCTGCAGGTTCGCACCTACTCGCGAGAACCGGTTGGTGAAATTTAGAGAACCGGTGAGAGGGGGTTCCACCGGCGTACCTGGAAGTAAATCTGCCCCGCCGCTGCCAGTGACCCAACGGGAAGGAAAGGAAAGGAAGGAAAAAAGGAAGGGAGGAAGGAAGGAAAGAAAGAAAGAAAGAAAGAAAGAAAGAAAGAAAGAAAGAAAGAAAGAAAGAAAGAAAGAAAGAAAGAAAGAATTTATCATCACAATTGAGTCCAAAATTTTGGTTATAAGCAAGAGCGTTGTTAAATGAGTTTCACCACATTTTAAAAGGTGGCCACTCCCACCCTGTCACATGACTGCCAAGCCACGCCCACAAAATAGGCCACACCTACAGAGTAGGTTCTAAAAAATTTGAAACCCACCCCTGGTGTAGGGTCTTCTGCTTGAGCAGGAGGTTTGGACTAGGTGACCTGTAAAGTCCCTTCCAACTCTGTTAATCTGTATGCGATTTTAATGCCTCATGAGTAAAGAGAGGAGTGCTCTATCTTGGATCTCCATTGTACCCTGCTCAGCTGTTTAATTTACCTCTTCAAAATCTTGGTGCGTCTTATATTCCAGTGCATCTTATACTCCGAAAAATACAATATATATTTAAAAGGAAAAAGTGAAGAAAGGGGCTTGAGAAGAAAGGATGGGGAAAGAAGAGAAAAAAAATATTGAATTTCAGAAGCTTAGTTAAGGAATAGTTGCACCTCATTTCAAGAGAAACGACCACGTTAGAAGAAATGTAGCGATGAACATTAGTTAGAATTAGTAATGATCTTAAAGTGGTTTATTGTGACCTGAGGATGTGAGCAAAAAGAGACACCATAAAAGGAACAAATGTTCCATGGTATTAATAGAACTTCATACAACAGCATATATAATGAGTCTAAAATCCTGTAAACTAAAAGGATTCTATCAGTGCCCTCATTATTGTCGTCATATATGAAACGGAGTTAAATGGACAAATCCATTTAATATTGGCAGACAATTTCGAATATTCTTGGGAAACAGCCTAAAACATTTTTTGCTGCACAGCAAAACATTCAGTATACTCAACACAACCAAATTAATTTGTCACGTTTATCTGGCATCTTACAAATGCTCCTTGAGAGAAAATTATTATAGAAACAAGTACAAATTAAAATGTACGGATCTGGATGGGTGGTAACAAACTCAAGCTCAACCCTGCCAAGACTGAGTGGCTGTGGTTTCCGGCACCCCGGTTCAGCCAGATTACACCAACTCTGGCCATTGGGGGCGAAACACTGGCCCCCGTGGAGAGGGCGCGCAATTTGGGTGTCCTCCTGGATTCCCGGCTGTCCATGGAGGACCATGTGGCGGCCGTGGCCAGGGGGGCGTTTCATCAGGTACGCCTGATGCGCCAATTGCGCCCCTTACTGGACCGGGCTGCCCTTCGCACAGTCACTCAAGCTCTCGTGACGTCCCGACTCGACTACTGTAATGCTCTCTACATGGGGCTTCCCTTGAGGTGCACTCGAAAGCTACAGCTAGTCCAAAACGCAGCCGCGCGGGTGATTATGGGAGCCACTAGATGCTCCCACATAACACCGATCCTGCGCGAGCTGCATTGGCTTCCTGTGGTTTTTCGAGTGCGCTTCAAGGTTTTGACAACTATCTTTAAAGCGCTCCATGGCTCGGGGCCTAGTTATATGCGAGACCGCCTCCTGCCCCATACATCCCTTAGACCGATACGCTCCCACAGAGAGGGCCTTCTCAGGGTGCCGTCGGCCGGACAATGCCGACTGGCGACACCCAGGGGAAGAGCCTTCTCTGTGGCGGGCCCAGCCCTTTGGAATGACCTACCCCCTGAATTACGTACCATCACCGACCTCCGCCTCTTCCGCCAATGTCTTAAGACATATTTGTTTCAACAAGCCGGCCTAGCCTAACCTCCCATGGGGACTTTTAGGTAGTTTTAAATTGGGTTTTTAAAATTTGGTTTTAGCGCAGGATAGGTTATTTAATAGTTTTTTAAATTATATTTATTGTATTTTGTATGTTTTTAAATTTTCCTGTGCGCCGCCCTGGGTCCTTCGTGGAGAAGGGCGGGATATAAATTTAAATAAAATAAATAAATAAATAAATAAATAAATGTGTATTTTTATGGCACTGAAATTCTTCGACCTGAGGTAGATTTACATTTATTGTAAAAATCTGTGTCTACCAGTCACCCAGGGAAGATCTGGATGAAAAGATGAATCAGAGGTCTGAACAATTTAAGAGACATCTTCGCAACAGTGGAGAAGAACATTCCAAAGAGGAGGTTTCACTACCAAGCTTGTACTTGTAGAACTAAATGGCATAAGAAAACCCAAGAATGATTCCTCACAGTTTAAATTCATACTTTCGTGGCTGTGAGGGAGATGAACGACTGAACGTAGACAAGGCATGTCTAACCCACAGTCCCAAGGTCACATGTGGCCCTGGAGAACAGCAGAAGATTTTATTAAAAATATAAATATATAAAGAAATAAAGGAAGTTTGTTATTTATATACATCAACATTAACATTATATATTTTATACACTGTCCAAGATAATTCCCCTTCATTCAATGCCACCCAGGCATGTATGATGTAGACATACATAGTTGGAATTGGAAAAGACCCAAAATATTCTATTCACAGTACCATAGAGCTGGAAGAGAACTTGGAGGTCTTCTGTTTCAACCCTCTGCCCAAAGCAGGAGTCCTTATACCATGCCAGACAATTCTCACAATTTTGGGAAGCAAGCTATTCCACTGATTAATTGCTTTCACTCTCTTCTTAGTTCCAGGTAGTATCTCTCTTTAACACCCATTGTTTCTTGTCCTGCCCTCCAATGTTTTGGAGAAGAAGTCAAGCCCTTCATCTGTGTGAATCCCCCTCAGGCTATCCTGTCACCCCTAATCCTTCTCTTCATTAGACTAGACATATCCGAGGGAGACCTCTGTGCCGCAGACAGCCGGTTGTGAGTCCCTCTATGTGAAATGGGGTCATGGGAGGCAGCTGGGTTTGCTGATTGTGTACCTGGCTCCTCACTACGTCTCAGCAGCCCTGCCCGAGCTCCTTGATGTGATCGCTGAGATGGCGGTTGATACCCCCAGGCTTTTAGTCATGGGAGATTTCAACCTGCCATTGGTAGGCGAGACATCTGAGGTGGCCCAGGAGTTCATGGCCTCCATGACGGCCATGGACCTGACCCAAGTAATTCATGGCCCCACGCACACCAGGGGACACACTCTGGACCTTGTTTTTGCCTCCGGCCAGTGGATGAGTGATCTAGGATTAGGGGAATTAGTCATCGAACATCTGTCATGGTCAGATCACTCTCTCCTCCGGCTTTACTTTCCAACCGTTGCACCCCACCATGGGGAGGCAGAGCCAGAAATGCCAATATGGTTCCGCCCCAGGCGTCTGATGGATCCCGAAAGGTTCCAGATGGAGCTTGGGCCAATACCTGAATCCCTGACCCACGAACCGACTGAGGACCTAGTGGCCACCTGGAATAGTGCGGCCATGGGGGTCCTGGACCAGGTTGTGCCTTTGCGGCCTCTCACCTGCGTCGATCTACCTTGGCTCCTCGGTTTTCCGAGGAGCTGAGGAAAATGAAATGCCAGAAGAGATGACTAGAGAGCATCTGGAGGTCCACCCGTGCCGAATCTGACCGAACACAGGTAAGGTCGCATTTACGGACCTACCTAGTGGCGATGAAGGTGGTGAAGCAAGACTATCTCGTCGCCCTCATCGCATCCGCAGATAACTGCCCTGCTGCCCTGGTTGGGGTGACCTGCACCCTCCTTCACCAGAGGTCGCGGGAGGCTCCCTTGCAGGGTCGTGCAGAGGAATTTGGATCTTATCTGCAGGATAAAATTGTTCAGATCAGGAGCGAGCTAGCCTCCAATTGGACTAGTCTGGGCGGGGTGACAGAGATAGGCCTTGAGACCACTGTTTGGGCTGAGTTTGACACCATGACTCCCGATGGCATGGACAGGATACTGGGGCAATTGAAGGCCACTACATGTTTATTGGATGCGTGTCCCTCCTGGCTTGTACTGGCCTCCTGGGAGGTTACGCGAGGCTGGCTCCAGGGGGTTGTAAATGCTTCTTTGAGTGAGGGGTTCTTGCCGGCCGTCTTGAAAGAGGCGGTAGTGAGACCCCTCCTCAAGAAGCCCTCCCTGGACCCAGCTTTATTATCCAAATATCGTCCAGTCTCCAACCTTCCCTTTTTGGCGAATGTTGTTGAGAGTGTGGTGGCACAACAATTACCCCAGCACTTGGAGAAAACTGCCTATCTAGACTCGCGCTAGTCCGGTTTCCGACCCGGACACAGCACGGAGATGGCATTGGTCGTGTTGGTAGATGATCTCTGGAGGGCTCCGGATAGGGGTTGCTCCTCTATCCTGGTCCTGTTAGATCTCTTAGCGGCTTTCGATACCATCGACCATGGTATCCTATTGCACCAGCTGGGGGGGTTGGGGCTGGGGGGAACCACACTTTGGTGGTTCTCCTCCTACCTCTCCGACCAGTCGCAATTTGTGCTGGCAAGGGGACAGAGGTCGACTTTGAGGCCCCTCACTTGTGGGGTGCCGCAGGGGTCAGTCCTCTCGCCTCTCCTGTTTAACATCTACATGAAGCCGCTGGGTGAGATCATCCGTGGTTTTGGGGTAGAGTTCCATCTGTACGCAGACGACACCCAGTTGTACATCTCTACACCTAACCACTCCAATGATGCCATTGAAATGATGTCCCGGTGTCTGGAGGCCGTGCGAATCTGGATGGGGAGGAACGGGCTACGACTCAACCCGTCCAAGACTGAGTGGCTGTGGTTTCTGGCGCCACGATATAGCCAGTTGGTTCCATCTCTGGCTATTGGGGGCGAGTCATTAGCCCCCGCAGAAAGGGCTTGCAACTTGGGCATCCTCCTGGACTCTCGGCTGTCCTTGGATGACCATGTGATAGCTGTAGCCAGGGGGGCCTTTTATCAGGTTTACCTGATATGCCAGTTGCGCCCCTTTCTGGATTGCGATGCCCTGCGCACAGTCACACAAGCTCTTGTCATTTCCCGCCTAGACTACTGCAATGCTCTCTACATGGGGCTACCCTTGAGGTGCACCCGAGGGCTCCAGTTAGTGCAGAATGCGGCCACGTGGGGGATCTTGGGAGCACCAAGACACTCCCACATAACACTTCTCCTGCGTGAGCTGCACTGGCTGCCTGTGGCCTTTCGGTGCGCTTCAAGGTTTTGGTGACCATCTTCAAAGCGCTTCATGGCATGGGTCCTGATTATTTGCAGAACCGCCTCCTGCCACATACCTCCATCCAACCTGTCCGCTCCCACAGGGAGGGCCTCTTCAGGGTGCCGTCCGCTGGACAATGCTGGCTGGCGACTCCCACGGGAAGGGCTTTCTCTGTGGCGGGTCCAGCCCTTTAGAATGACCTGCCCCATGACCTTCGTACTATCACCGACCTTCGCCTCTTCCGTCAAGCATTAAAGACCTACCTCTTTCATGCGGCTGGCCTGGCATAGTTTTTTTTACCATCATTTTAATAGGGTTTCTTAATATTTTAGCATGGGTTAAATTTATTTAATTTAATTTTAAATTTATTTATTGATTGTATTTATATGTATTTTATCTTTTATTATCCCTGTGCACTGCCCTGAGTCCCAACGGGAGAGAGGGCGGTATACAAATTAAACTAATAAAATAAAATAAATAAATATCTAATTCCCTTAACCATTCATTGTACAGCTTAGTCTTCAGACATCTTATCATTTTTTGCTCTTCTCTGCATTTCTTCTAGGGCAGTGATAGCTAACCTTTTTTGTCATTGTGTGCTGATGCATCCACACACATGCGAGCACCCATAATGTGATGCATGTGCGACCCCCGCACAACCCCCAGCCCCCGGGCATGTGTGCATGACCCCCATATGTGTGCCTCACCTTCGTGCATGTGCAGCAGAGACCTGAAAACCAGCTGGCCAGTGCCATCACTGTTCTAGGATCTCAGCATCACAGAACCAAATATAATATTACACGTATGGCTTCACTAGTATAGTATAGAGTGGTACAATCACAGACAGACCATCATCACTGGACTAGAAGACCTACAAGGTCCCTTCCAACTCTGCTATTGTATTATTGTATCAATTGTAGAATATTTCATGTTTCTTATTCTGTATTTTAACTACAGGAGTTGTCATTACCTTAACATACTCTGCTGATTTTGACATTGAACTCTATCGAGACAGAATATTCCATACTTTTCTGAATCTGGTATGTGTATTCTAAGCTTGGATATGATGGAAGTGAGCATGAAGACAATCAACTAGTCTGGAATATTTATCATTACAGAACAGTTATTTGAGACAGAACAGTCCATGATCAAAAAAGCCAAGATAGTGACTACAATGGTGCAATTGGCTGCACTTAAAAAAATAGGCAGAGCTTTAGTTACCGCATTGTGGCTGCTATCTTGACATTTTTTTACTGTACCATGTGGACACCCCTGGAAACGGAAGTTTTAGGGGACAGATAAATCAAGAAGACAACATCCTTTCAAGGTCTCAGATGGATGGACTAGTAGCTCTTTGCTCACTGTCTCTTTTAATGGAAGCTGTTCAAGACTGAATCTGAGACTTTTAGCAGGCAGGTATGTGCTCTGCCCCTGAGTTATGGCCCTTCCATAATTATCTATTCCATAATTATCTGCATTGTATGCAGAAAAAGAGGAGCACAAAAGGTTTTGGAGAATCATGTATTTGTGGTTTCTTCTCTGGTCACTTTTTTTCTTTAGGAGAGAAAGCAAGAGAAATGCAGTCTTTTATCATTTTTGTTTTGCCCGAAAGTGAAATGTATATAGATCATTAAACTGTTGCCCTAGAGTGAAATCATCTTGTCAGTGTGCTGCTGGCACAGCAGTTATACTGTTATCATCCTGAATAGCTTATTTAGATAAGTTTTAGATATAACTCTTAACACAACATTCATTGTAGCCAAGAAGGATGTGACCTAAAGCAGGGGTCCCCAACCTTTGCAACTTTAAGTCTGAAGGACTTCAAGCTCCCAGAATTCTCCAGCCAGCTTTGCTGGCTGGAGAATTCTGGGAGCTGAAGTCCTTCAGACTTAAAGTTGCAAAAGTTGGGGACCCCTGACCTAGATGATAACTGTGGTATTCATGCCAAAGCATCTGCTAAAATGCTAAATGAGATTATTGTGAAATTTAGGTTTTCATCTGAACCTGGACTATTTATCAAATTGCAGTTAAATCATAACTGCTTAGCCATCATTGCTGATCAGGTTTTTGCCTGGGTTACATAGCTCTTTGTGTTAGAATCAGACAAAAGGATAAATCTGTTCATTAATCTATCATTTGATTAACTCTTCCCCCGAAACTCCTACAGAGAGATGGGAAATTAGCGTAGCCTGGCAATGGAGTAGCTCTAGCTACATATCGCTTATGCATGTCTCTGGACATTCTCCTCATTCCAGAGGGGGTGGGAAGAAATAAAGAAATAAAGAGACTTAGGGAGGTGACTGTAATTTTGATTAGGCCATTCCCGTTTTAGTTTAATTTTATTTTTAATGAAACAGCTTTCCAAAACAACCAAGGAGTTTCTGGTGGCCAATCAGTGTAAAGGTAGTTGGGATGCCAGTGAAAATCATATTAAATCAGAAAATTAGAGCTGGACCATTGGAGAAACACATTACTGTTAGGAAAAGATGTGAATGAATGATTATCTAGTTGAAAAAAGACAGTTAATTGCTCACATTAAAAATTTCTTAATATTCCTAGAAATGTTGCTTAACATGTTGGATTGGCTTAAATAGACGTATTTCTTTCTTTTTTTCTTCTGCAAAGCCCAGGAATGAAGGTGTTCAGATGGCCATGTCCAAGATGAAAAAATCTCAGACTCCCTTGAGAATTGTGCCACGTGGCTTAGACTCAATCATCCAGATTGTGCTAATTGACAATAAAACAGAACCCTATGCTGGCACTCAGGCTGAACAGCTGGCTAATGACATCCTGAAGGATATAGCAGACCATGGTAACTCTTTTGATCATATTGCTGTAGTATGTCCGTATTCTAGAGGTCCAGCTCCAGGGAGAAAGCAGTGGCCTTTGCCTGTATAAGAGTCTTCCTTGAGTAAAAGGGCATGGGAAAATGACTTTGCATGCCAAATGTCCTTGCAACAAAAATTAAAGGATCGTATTACCAGACACAGAGAAATTATCTGTCTAAAATCATAAAGAACCCATTGATTGTTAGAATAGGCATTAATGTCTAGATAAAATGTCTCATCCAATAGCTTCCTCAGTGTCTTTTGTGACAAGCATATGAGTCGAGTGTGTGTGTGTATAGATAGAGTGGGGGGAGAGAGAAAGAGAGACAGACAGACAGACAGACAGAGACAGAGAGACAGAGAAGGAGAGACAGAGAAAGGAGAGAGACAGACAGACAGAGACAGAAAGAGTCAGAGAAGGAGAGACAAGACATAGGAGAGACAGAGACAGATAGAAGGAGAGAGAGACAGAGACAGAGAAAAGAGAGAGACAGACAGGCAGACAGAGAGAGACAGAGAGAGACAGAGAAGGAGAGACAGAGACAGAGAAAGGAGAGAGAGACAGAGACAGAGAAAGGAGAGAGACAGACAGACAGACAGACAGAAAGAGTCAGAGAAGGAGAGACAGACATAGAAGGAGAGACAGAGACAGATAGAAGGAGAGAGGGACAGAGACAGAGAAAAGAGAGAGACAGACAGGCAGACAGAGAGAGACAGAGAGAGTCAGAGAAGGAGAGACAGAGACAGAGAAAGAAGGAGAGAGAGAGAGAGAGAGATTCCCTGGCTCTAGATGTGCAAAGCTAAATGTACTAGAAGCCATTAATAAAGCATTGGAAGATTCACTAAATATTATTTCTGTTTGCCCTGCCAGGCTTTCATTAATGTACTGCAAGAAATAATTTAGCTGCTTTGGTAACAACATGCTTTAAACAAGCGTTTCTCTGTATGCGTGTGAAGATGATTTTATTTTGTTATAGCATTTTGTGGTATAATTACAGTCCTTGCTGTAATGCTGTATTTTTAAAAAAATAAAAATATCACGCCTCATTTTGATATGTACAATGATTAGAAGAGTGACATATAATACTTATGATTATCACCATAACCGATAATGACAACAGCAATAACAGTGTGTGTGTATCTCCTAAATCAAAAGTGCTCAACCTTTACAGCTCCGAGGACTGGCAGTGGTGGCGGTGGGAGGGAATGGTTCGTGTATGTTCACACCACTTGTGTAAATGGAGCTTCCTATTTTCAGCCACCCCTTGCGACCCAATTACCAAAATGCTATGGATCAGTAGCAGTCCAGGGACTGGGGGTTGGGGATCCCTTTACTAAATCACTGTGCCTTACTCCAGGTCAGCCTTTTTTTTTTTTTACCATTCGGTCCAATATTGTTTGCTCTGAATGAAAGGAGGTTTTCAAAGTCCTAGAATCAAGGGTGTCAAACTCACGGTGTCATGGCAGCATCATGTGACATATTGGGACTTTCCCCTCCTTCACTGTACCAGGTGTGGGTGTGGCCAGCATGTGACACATCCAGCCCACAAGCTAGGGAGTTTGACAGTCCTATCCTAGATCAATGATCTGTTCCATTATTTCTTACCTCATCCAGCAGCAGATGCCAGTTTGACTTTGAGTCTCTTCTCTGGCCAACTGTATACTCTACCGCTGTGGTTCCTTCCTGAAACTCTCCTAATAGCTTCAAAGAGGTCTTACTATGTATACAGTAGCATTTTTTCTACTGTTTTAATTTATAAGCAGTTTTATTGCCGTATATTCATTGGCTTTTATAATTCTGCATTTTATACACTATATAGACTTACATACTTTCCAAAACTATTGGACACAACTGAATAAACCTGAGATTGTGTTGTGCATGGGTTAACAATCCCACAGCGTTTCTTCTTTCCAAATCTGGGGAAAGTGCATTGCAGCAGTAAAAATGGAAGCAGAGAAGGGTGAAGAGGTTCATTGCTGCTTTCATTTGCTCTCTTTGGGAATGATTGTTGCTTTCTGGTGACCGCAATGCTCTCTCCACAATGAGGAAATCAGCCAGAGAAGCAAGATGGAAGAAAAGCTATGTTCTACCTAACTGAAGATGGACTACTTCCCGCAATTACAATGACAAGTAACATTTGATTATTTTTCAGGAAAATTCTTTGGCATTTTGACAGCCAACGTGCAAGTAGCCACTGGCAGCAACTGGACTGCTGAAGGACTCAGCAGCTATCTTGGCCCTAAGATCCCTGGGATTGTCATAGGAATCCTCCTTATCCTGTTTTTTCTGGGAATTACTCTTCTTCTTCATAAAAAAGATGTATTAAGGTAATAGATACATGGCCTGCTGTAATATCTTTCCTTGGGTTAATATGGTATATGAATAAATATGTGTAATCTTTTTCCTATGTTTAAAAATCCTGAATGCAGAACATGATTGTTAGAGAGAAAACCGGACCTGAATACTGGCCATTAGCATATTTACTTATTTATCTATCCTCCCCCCCCCCCCTCACCTCTCTCATCTACCCCTTGAGGTGCACCCGAAGACTTCAGCCTGTCCAGAATGCAGCCGCGCGGGCAGTTATGGGAACCTCTAGGTTTTCCCATGTAACACCACTCCTGCGCGAGCTGCATTGGCTGCCTGTCGTCTTTCGGGTGCGCTTCAAGGTGTTGGTTATCATCTTCAAAGTGCTCCATGGCATGAGACCTAGCTATCTGTGGGATCGCATCCTGCCCCATACATCCCTGTGGCCGATTCGCTCCCACAGAGAGGGACTTCTCTGGATGCCGTCCACTAGGTTATGCCAGCGGGCAACGTCCAGGGAAGGGCCTTCTCTGTGGCAGGCCCAACCCTCTGGAACGACCTTTCCCCCGAAATCAGAACAACCACGGACCTCCGCTCCTTCCGTCAAAAATTAAAAACACACTTCTTCTGCTTGGCCGGCATAGGGTAATTAAACTGTTTTTAGGGGTTTTTAGTTTTTATATGGGATTTTAGCGCAGGGTTAGTTTAATTCGTTTTAACATTGTATTGTGTTTATGGTTTTTATTTGTATTTTTAAATTCCCTGTGCCCCGCCTCGAGTCCTTTCAGGGAGAGAGAGCGGGTTATAATTATTATTATTATTATTATTATTATTATTATTATTATTATTATTATTATTATTATTATTATTATTATTATTATTATTATTATCCATCTATATTTATTAAATGTGTATGCCAGCCATCTCAACACTGAGTGACTCTGGATGGTTTACAATATCATGAAAGCAATATACACAATTACAATAGAAGCATTACAATATCAAGTCTTAAAATTGAAAGTTAACATTGAGAATAAGTTAAATAAAGAATCAGTGTGCAGGGTGGTATTTTATTTTATTAAATTTGTAGCCATCTCAAGAATGAGACACCCCAATCCAGTTGACACAGCCAAGGTTTTAGGTCTTATTAAAGGCCAAGAGGATGGAAGCAGATTCACTTCTAGGGGAATGATGTTCTGAAGGTCAGGAGCCATAACAGAAGAAAACTCTTTTCTTGGGCTTCATCACCTGCTTCCTTAGTTGATGGAATGTACAGCATGCTGCTTCTGCCACCACCAGTGGGACAGGCCAATCCCATTGGGGTGAGACACTGCTTCAGAAATTTTTTTTTTAATTTAAATTTATATCCCGCCCTTCTCCACAGAGGACCCAGGGCGGCGTACAGGAAATTTAAAAACATACCAATACAAAGATAAAATATAATTTAAAATAAATATTAAACAGTCCTATCCTGTACTAAAACCAAATTTAAAATACCCAATTTAAAAACTTCCTAAAAGTCCCCACGGGAGGTTAGGCTAGGCCGGCTTGTTGGAACAAATATGTCTTTAGACATTGGCGGAAGAGGCGGAGGTCGGTGATGGTACGTAATTCAGGGGGTAGGTCATTCCAGAGGGCTGGGCCCGCCACAGAGAAGGCTCTTCCCCTGGGTGTCACCAGTCGGCATTGTCCGGCCGACGGCACCCTGAGAAGGCCCTCTCTGTGGGAGCGTATCGGTCTAAGGGATGTATGGGGCAGGAGGCGGTCTCGCATATAACTAGGCCCCGAGCCATGGAGCACTTTAAAGATGGTCGTCAAAACCTTGAAGCCTTGACCCAGGTCATGAAGGGCTTTAAAGGTGATAACATACACCTTGAATAGGGTCCAGAAGCAAACCAGCAACCAGTAGTGTTTGCACAACAGAGGTTACCTCGGATTGCTAAAACTGTTTGTGCTGATGCATTTTGGCCAGCTGAAGTTTTTGAATATTCTTCGAAGGTAGCCTCATGTACAGCGCATTGCAGTAGTCCAAGCACAAGATGATCAGGGCGTGGATGTCTGAATGCAGAGCTTCGCAACCCAGGAAAGGATGCAACTGGTGCACAACATGGTTGTGCAAAGGCTCTCCTAGTCACAACTGCCATCTGTTTTTCAAGCAGGAGTCGTGAGTCTAGAAGAACCCTTAGGCAATATATGGGATCAGCCTGGGGGAAATACAATCCTATCCAGAACTAAGGATGTTAAATTGCCTGGTCCCAAGGCTCCACATACCCATAGCCACTCAATCTTGTCAGGGTGCAATTGAAGCCTATTGTCCCCCATCCACACACCCCATAGCTGTCCATGATATTCACCAAAAACATTGGCATTCTTTCTTCTTCCGCTTCTTAAAAGTTCAGTTTTCACTTCCATAGAATGTCACAATGGCTTGAACAATTATGATCACACGGGTATGTAGCATTTGAATATCTTTTCCAGGACCTTCATAGCTGCTGTACCAAGTGCTAGTCTGCGGCGTATTTCTTGAATGCTTGTTCCTTTGCTATTGCACCTTTGGCGAGGTCTGTCAATGTAACGTGATAGCAATTTAGATCTGTACAGATAGCTGTTGTAACATTAGAAGGCTTACTGCAGAGATCTGGGTGATAAATGAATTGGTATGACTCTACTGGTTCATGTTGCTCTTGCATTTGAGGTAGCAGGTGAAGCATTAATAGGTCTTTTCCCAAGGAACCCTACTGGTCAGCTAAGTACCAGCCAAAACATGAAACCTGGTCTCCTGCATCAAAGGCACTGCTCTAACCAGAGGTTTCCCCTCTTTTAAAGGACCCATTCTATGTCCTTTTTGAAAATCAATTATCCTAGGATAGTACTTTCTACCCTTTTCAAACTGATCTAGTTTTTTTGTTATGGTAACTGATCAGGATTTTGAACTATTTGTGTTAACATTTATGTCCCCAAAACATGGATTAATTATGGAAATAAATAGGCTAATTCAACCCACAAAGCACTATAAATAAAAACAGTAGAATCCTATAGCATTTAAATACTTAAAACAATTTGATTAGATTGTAACACAACTTTGTATATTTATAAGATCCGAAATTTAGAAGAGTATTTTCCTGCATAAAGCAATAGCAGCTGAAAGACTGTCTACAACTCTTCTGAAGAATCTGGTCTGACAGTAAAAGGAAAATGGAATCATACTCAGAACAGATGTAGCTTCTTTTGTAGGTGGAGTTATCAGGGCAGGGCCTAAGTTGATGTAGAAGGGAATTGATGGAATCATGGACTAAAGACTCAGGTTCCTTTAAGCCACAGGGATGAAAAGAGCATTGTTATTTCATCCCTCCAATATCATGAAGAGGAAGACATTCAGCTGAGCTAAGGAGAGAGTTTTCCATTGTGTTGGATAACTAATAGTGAACAGGCAATTTGCTAATGTTATTGGTTTTCTATTTATATTCTGCCAGTATTTTTAAATATTTTTTATTTATAAAGATATTATAATAACTATAAGAAGTACAATACATACATACATATATACAATACATACATACACATATATAGTTATATGTATAAGGCAGGGATGGTATTCACTTAACTTAGCTACTGGCTCGCCAATGTGAACACTCTTGTATGTGCAGAACGTCAAAAATGGGATGCAATGACATGTAGGCGGGTAGGCAGAGCCTCCCACCGCCGCTGCTACCAGTTCACCTGAACCGGATAGAACCAGCTGAATAGCATCACTGGTATAAGGATTAAAAAGGAAGACAAGAAGAGCAAGTCATAAAATCACATATTAATAATTCTTTAATATTCCTCCCATATTAATCTGACATAAAATGATTATAGTCCCCATGGATAAAAAGGTAAAGGTTCCCCTTGCACATATGTGCTAGTCGTTCCCAACTCTAGGGGGCAGTACTCATCTCCGTTTCAAAGCCAAACAGCCAGAATTGTCCGAAGACGAAGTCTCCATAGTCATGTGGCCAGCACGACTAAATGCTGAAGGCGCATGGAATGCTGTTACCTTCCTACCAAAGATGGTTCCTATTTTTCTACTTGCATTTTTTCATGCTTTCAAACTGCTAGGTTGGCAGAAGCAGGGACAAGTAACAGGAGCTCACTCTGTTACGCAGCACTAGGGATTCGAACTGCTGAACTGCCGACCTTTCTGATCGATTCACCACATTCCACTTCCCCATGGATAGAATAAGATATAAAACCAGACTATATACTTGCAAAGGCTTTAACTATAAGTTGACGAAAAAGCATAGTTGAGGAATGTAGGTCAGCTTCTCAGCTATATCAATATGCCAAACATTCTGGTACCAGCGCTCCGTGTCATAATTTTATCTTTCCAGTGTTTAGCTACAGACATTCCAGCTGAAAGATTCCATCAGCATCATCCCAATTACTAAACGGAGTGCTGAAACTGAAATGCAGTAAGGTAATCAGAATAGCATTTTAGGAATCTAAACTGGAGTTTTTATGATACTCGGTTTGGTCAACCTGCTCTGGAATGTGGTCATGCCATGAGTCAGTGAAAGACAGCCAATTAGTTCAACAACAGAAATGTTCTTTGGCTGATGTCACTTTCATCCCAGGATAAAAATTATGAAGAATAATCTAAGAATGGGTTCCTTGGGCAAGTAGCCCAAAAGGAAGATAATTATTATAAGTGTACACTGATTGGAGGGATTCTGGAAACTAACCTTCAGTGGAATTATGAGGAATCCCAGGAAAGATTCACTGGAAATCTCAGCTAAGCCATCTTTTAAAAACATTTGGCTTAATATTGATGCAAAAAAATACAATATTACATCTTTAGAAGAATTTTTTTGGAAGAAAGCTCAAGAAAATAAATGGAGAATTCCAAACCTAGAAGCAAAAATTAGACATTGATCAAGAGTTGCTTTAGAGGTCTGTCAGGTTAAACTGAAACCTTGGAATTGACTTGTAACGTAGGCAGCATTAAAGTAATAGAAAAATAGATTCGAAGTCATTATGGAATTTAAAATAGCACAAAGAATGACTTTGAGACGATAATGAGAAGGGACCAATTTCCATTCTTCTCTAACAAGGTGACTTCCAGACAAGCTGGGGCCTTAGCTTTTACAGTTCCTAATCAAAAGACATCCTGGTTAGAGAGAAACAAGACCAGAACATCTGGAGGTAAATGGCTCAGGAGAACAGAATGAACTGATCTACTGGAAGGAAGGAAAGCCTCAAAGAGCCCCTTCAGACAACATGACCTTAAATTGCATAATTGCAGTATTAATATAGAAGACATATAGAAGATATACTATAAGCATCATGTAGTGCGCCTATATAAAATGACATTTCTATTTACTTGGTTGGCTTTTGTTTGATTTTAAAACAAAAATTATAATGTATAAATTCAGCACATTAATTTTTTATAAACAAAACCTTTCCCTCCCCAAAATAGAGCTCCCAGCAGCTGTTAGTAACAAGAAAAGTGAGATCAAAAGGGGAAAAAACCTTCCTACTCAGCTGGCTCAGCAGTCAAAGCAGCTCATACGCCAAAGGGCCTGTCTGAATAAAAATATCTTTCCTTGCTGGTACAAGGAGAACTGAGATGGATGGGATTGCCAGACCCATCCGTCAACATTTTGACCAATTCATCCCTCTCAGAAGGAAGAAAGTTTTAGGACCGAATGATTTCCCCCCAGCTAAGCTTAGGATCATACATCTTAAAGACACTGGATACGACATTTATTCTTTGGGAGGAGTTTGGTTCAGTCTAACTCAGTGTTTCTCAAATCTTGGCAACTTTAAATCTGTGGACGTCAACTCCCAGAATTCCCCAGCTGGAATGAAAGTTGAGGAATTCGGGATGTTGGTCCACATATTGTAAAGCTGCCAATGTTGAGAAATACTGGACGCAATCACGGGCCACGGGGGCCCTGGACCGGGTCGTGCCTTTGCGGCCTCTCACCCGGCACCGTGCCACCTTGGCCCCCTGGTTTTCTGAGGAGCTGAGGGTGATGAAGCGCCGGAAGAGATGCCTAGAGAGCAGTTGGAGGACCACCCATTCCAAATCTGACCAGACACTGGTAAGGTCGCATTTGAAGACCGACCTAGTGGCGATAGAAGCGGCGAAGCGTAACTACTTCTCTGCTCTTATCGCCTCTGCAGATAACCGGCCTGCCGCCCTGTTTAGGGTGACCCACTCCATCCTTCATCAGAGGGCGCGGGATGCCCCTTTGCAGGGTCGTGCGGAGGAATTTGGGTGTTATCTGCATGATAAAATCGATCAGATCTGGGCCGGGTTGGCCTCTGACTGGACTAGTTCAGACGGGCTGACGGAGGCAGGTCTTGGGTCAGTCATCTGGAAAGAATTCGATCCTGTGACTCCCGAGGACATGGACAGGATGCTGGGGTGGCTGAACGCCACCACATATTTATTGGACCCGTGTCCCTCCTGGTTGGTACTGGCCTCCCGGGAGGTTACACGAGGCTGGCTCCAGGGAATTGTCAGCGCTTCTCTGAGTGAGGGTTTCCTACCAGCCACCTTGAAAGAGGCGGTGGTGAGGCCCCTCCTCAAGAAGCCCTCCCTGGACCCGGCTGTGTTGGCCAATTACACCAACTACACCAACTCATCACCTGGAGGAAACTGTCTATCTGGACTTGTTCCAGTCTGGCTTCCGTCCTGGGCACAGCACAGAGACGGCATTGGTCGCGCTGGTGGATGATCTCTGGAGGACTCGGGATAGGGGTCGTTCCTCTATCCTGGTCCTGTTAGACCTCTCAGCGGCTTTCGATACCATCGACCATGGTATCTTGTTGCACCGGCTGGAGGGGCTGGGGATGGGGGGCACCGTTCTACGGTGGTTCTCCTCCTACCTCTCCGACCGGTCACAATTTGTGCTGGCAGGAGGGCAGGGGTCGACGTCGAGGTGCTTCTCATGTGGGGTACCACAGTGGTCAGTCCTCTCGCCTCTCCTGTTTAACATCTACATGAAGCCGCTGGGCGAGATAATCCGTGGTTTCAGGGTAGAGTTCCACCAGTACACTGATGATACTCAGCTGTACATCTCTACCCCGGACCACCCCAACAATGCCGTTGAAGTGATGTCCCGGTGTCTGGAGGCCATGCGAGTCTGGATGGGGAGAAACAGGCTCCGACTCAACCCATCCAAGACCGAGTGGCTATGGCTTCCGGCGTCACAATATAGCCAGTTGGTACCATCTCTGGCTATTGGGGGCGAGTCATTGGCCCCTACAGAGAGGACTCACAACTTGGGTGTCCTGGATTCTCAGCTGTCTCTAGAAGATCACATGACGGCCATGGCCAGGGGGGCTTTTTATCAGGTCTGCCTCATACACCAGTTGCATCCCTTTCTGGATCGTGACACTTTACGCACGGTCACTCAAGCCCTTGTCATCTCCTGCCTGGACTATTGTAATGCTCTCTACATGGGGCTTCCCTTGAGGTGCACCCGGAGGCTCCAGCTAGTTCAGAATGCGGCCGCACGGGGGATTCTGGGAGCGTCTAGATGCTCCCATGTGACACCTCTCTTGCGCGAGCTGCACTGGCTGCCTGTGGCTTTCCGGGTGCGCTTCAAGGTATTAGTAACCACCTTTAAAGTGCTCCATGGCAAGGGATCTGGCTATCTGCAAGACCGCCTCCTGCTACCAAATGCCTCCCACCGTCCAGTTCGCTCCCACAGAGAGGGCCTCCTCAGGGTGCCGTTGGCCAGGCAATGTTGACTGGCGACCCCCAGGGGGAGAGCCTTCTCTGTGGCAGCCCCCACCCTCTGGAATGACCTACCCCCTGACCTTCGTACAATCACAGACCTGTGCCTTTTCCGTCGGGCTTTGAAGACCCATCTGTTTCGAGTAGCCGGCCTGGCATAGTTTCTAAACTGGCATACTTTTAAACGCTTTAGTTATATATGGTTTTAGTAGGGATTTTAACAGGTTTTAGACAGGCTATTCATTATTTAATGTATTTTTAATAGGTTTTTAATTGCTTTCTATATTTTTATTCGTGATTTTACTGCTGCCTGTACACCGCCCTGAGTCCCGGAAGGGAGAAGGGCAGTATAGAAATTTAAATATTAAATTAAATTAAATTAAACCAGTGGAGAAAAAAATAACACCTTCTCAATGTTAATCAGGAGCAATGTTCCATGCATAAATACTGTAAGCTCTGACACTGTGCCATCCTTTGGGACCACGGTTCTTCTTCCCAGAAGTCTACCAAACCTCTGGCTTCCTAGCTCATTCCAGGACAAAATAGAAGCCTACAAGAAAAATCCACAGTGTAACTACACACGGAATAAGAGCTAGCATGTCTAACTTCTTGGTATAATGTAAGAAGTAATAACATCTGCACTGAAATTCCATGGCTTGGCACACCATTATTTTCATGGGGGTGCATATTTGGAGAACCAAGGGAGCATTGGTCTGGTTGCCTAGGCAACAGAGATGTTCCTTCTCATCCCCATCCCCCAATTGGCAGCCACACTGAGAAAAACAATAGCCTCCATGAAGGGTGGAAATGGGGGGGGGGGAGAGAGAGAGCGATTCGTGGTGCTTTTTTTAAAACCCCCAAGACTGCCAAGATCAAATTGCATGAAAATATGGTTCAGTATAATAACAGATACATAAAAAAAAGCCAATGTGGTCTAATACTTTGTTTTACTTAATAATATGAAAATTTGTCTCCTGCCTGCCTAATGCACATGCAGCGCTCAAGATCCAACAGCATTTATATCAGTACAAAATCGAAATAACTTAGACCAAATGATTTTAGCCATCGTCTAAAAACAAAGGTCACTAAAACACTGAAAAGAATCACTAACAAGAGCGGGAGAGAAAACAGATAGCATCTTCAAGTCAAACCGCTCCTGGGGAAAAATGCCTTCCTAAAGAGGAAAGCTTTGAGCAAATAATCTGGATGCCCATAAGCAATATTACGACTCTGGAGATGAGCCTCCTTGGAATACTTTCCACAGCTCAGAACAAAAAAAATTAAATTCTGCAAATATGCATGGGCATGATTTGTAGCTCCCTCTGCTACCAGAAGGACATGTCAAAAAGTCACTTGCTTCTTCCTTCATATATTAAGAAGAAATAGCCTAGCAAGACATGGGGAATAGATATATGTATAGGAATTTCAAGAGAGCAGCTCTTCTGAGTGCTAAATTTCAGAATCCCATTTGAAATGGAACCATTACAAACAGATGGTTTTGATTACATCTGTTTCATGCGGTGCCTGTTACAAATATGAGGGCTGTGCTAATCCATCACAAGAGGATTTGGAATATGCAGAGAAAGCTCCTTTTCTGAAGGCCGAAACAGCCAGGAGCAGCTTCCTGAACAGCCACACAAACCTATAATGAGAGTTTAAAGATGGGATCAAATTTATTATGCACCTTGCAGGGTGACAGAGGTCATCTTAAAAGGAGTAACAGCGATTTTATGGAGCTGTAGGGAATAAAAGGAGTTCAGCTTCTTCTATCATCATCAAACATGATTTTCTGAGGATTTCTACCCAGGCTCTCTGCCTCCCCTCCCGAGGTGAGGAGGTTAACAATCAAAGAGGCAACCTCCTTAATTACACTGCCTCACTGGTGGACTATTTTGTGTGGCCCTTGTGAATCCTCATTTGCTCAGGTGTTTAATGACTGACATATTTGATGGTGGTGGTGAAGAAGAGGAGGAGGAGGAGGAGGAGGAGTAGGAGGAGGAGGAGGAGGAGGAGGAGGAGGAGGAGGAGGAGGAGGAGGAGGAGGAGGAGATAATTTAGTCACAGACCAAAGTAAACAAAAAAGCAACATTCAAATACCTGAGATTAGAAAAAGGCTTATTCACACTAGGAGTAACATGTATTATGCCTATATGGTCTTCTCACTTTCTTGCTTTATGATCCTGGTC
Source organism: Rhabdophis nuchalis (assembly GCA_039707465.1). Classification (NCBI taxonomy): domain Eukaryota; kingdom Metazoa; phylum Chordata; class Lepidosauria; order Squamata; family Natricidae; genus Rhabdophis; species Rhabdophis nuchalis. The sequence continues at coordinate 56,275,280 of CM077643.1, read as the reverse complement.
ATTTAATAAGAAACACCCAATTGACTGTTGAGATCAGGGCTGATAATTTGTGATTAGATGAATGATTAACTCTGTCATCCAAGAATGATAGATAGGACTCATTTATATACGCACGTATTCTGGATAGGAGATATGGGATCTTCTGGTCAATAGCATTGAGAACACAGCATCCATGTATTCCCTTCTGAGGGTGGAGGGTGCAAGGCTATAATAGAAGTATTTGGGATGGGTAAAAGGTAGATACTGTACGTGAGTTCCTTCTGAGGTATTAAATTGCTTTGTGCATCAAGGTTAAAAATATGCTCTGCTTAATCTTGCTCCAAGCTTTGTCACTTCTTCTGTTTCTCTAGTTGTGTGATTTATTGCAAAAAGTATGTGTATAAATGCAAACATAAATAAATAAACAAATCTGCAATGTTTCCATTTACTGCTTTATAGACAGCCATTATAATTGTTACCTCAGGGACAGCCCAATTATATTGCCTTGGGTAAAGAACAATATGGAACTATCATTCAGTTCCAGTTCCAAAAGTTACCTAGAAATTGATACTGATAGGCCTGCATATTCCACAGCATTGGAGATGGCAGGCTAAATACATTTGTTTGTTAGTTTAGGCAATGTATATATGGCCACTTGAGGGAAATTGAATGGCTAACTTAGAATTAGAAACACAAAGCAAAACAACCAAACAGCACAAACATCATAGAAACACACTGCCATCCAACACAACCAAGGCCATATCACAGCATGTTCTCATTCCAAAATCGTTTCCCAGATGGGCTCCTCCAATAACCCAGCCAAGTGACTGGAGGAAAAAACAGGTTTTGAAAGCCAACTTGATCTGTTCCAAAAGACGTGCTGTGTGTGACCAAAAAAAGGCACATCTACAGGGTCACCTACAGGGTCCCATTAGGTGACGTTGTTTCATGGCAGCTACCCAAAACATGCCATTTCCCAGGGGATGAAGCAGTCAAATCAAAGAGAGGCTAGTTTGCAAAAAGTTAGGTCATAAGGAAGGCCATATACTAACAAATCAGCTATGCCTCTCACATGTCAATTACACAGGGTCTTGGAAATCTATTACTAGTCTTTTCCTTTCCTCTAAATGGGTGTGTTTGAGAAATCACTCAGTATCTTTATATCGTGGAATATATGTTTTTATTAATCCAGCTTAAACTGCAGCTCTGAAGTAAATTTATATCACAGTGACATCAATTCTAGTGCAGCATAAATGTCCTGAAAATACCAAAGTATACTTTGGGAGTTTATTTTACTTTTCTTGTATATTATGTTAACTCACACATCTGCTACAAAGACTGCTGATATTAGGGTGGCTTCTCTTTTTGGCCAATTTTCACTGATAGTACACAGATTTTAAGTTCTGATAACTTACTAAATTCAGTGGATATCAGTGACGAATCAAATAGAATTGTCTTTGTTGATGTTCTGCCATTTCTATTTTCACAGATTTCTTTCCTCTCTGAATCTTTCTTCTTTGTGGAAACGAAAAAAGGATCAAGAAGATTTCAGTGGAACAATTGTAGAAGGGTTTGATAATCCCATCTTTGACTCACCATGTAACCCAAGTGTAAGGGCTCAATTTTCTATATATTTATGTACTGTATGTATGAACAATGCACTTCCAACAATGTGCAAAAATTTTAAAAACCACCCCACTGCACCTGCATTATCCTGCGGTATTTGCACTGACAAAGCTAAATGTGAGTGATCAACATTTTTTCCAATTTTATTTTACTCTGACAGTTTCCGTCTTGCACTGAGATCAGTGGGAGAAAAAAACATATGCAGTATACAAGGCTGGAAGACATTCCCAATCGATCTACGCCAATCCATCCAATATGCCTTGATAAACATCGTATTTCAAAGTAACAAAAGCCTCAGAGGTCTATCTGTAGGAATGGGATAAGAGCATCTAATATGAAATCTCTTCTTGGAATAGGGTGTCCAAATTACCTACTTATTCCTGGGCCCAACTCCCTCCCTGAATTGCAACTTTAAAATATTTTTAAATTAAACACCTATTATAATTTGTAAAAACCAATAAAATTCCTTTGGGAGAAAAATATTTTTAAATTACTGTTTAAGGCAAAAAGCCTCTGAAGTTAATTATTATTGTTGCTATTTAATTAATAAAAAAGGAAAGAAAAAAAGAGCAGAATAGAAAATAATATTGACACAAACATACATTATTAAAACACATAAAAAGTACTATAACAAAAGTGGAAAATATAATCCTGGGAGGTGACACGAGGCTGGCTCCAAGAGGTTGTCAACGCATCCTTGAGTGAGGGTTCCTTGCCTGCTTCCCTAAAAGAGGCTATGGTGAGGCCCCTCCTTAAGAAGCCCTCTTTGGACCCAGCTCTTTTAACCAACTATCGTCCCGTCTCCAACCTTCCCTTTCTGGCGAAGGTTGTTGAGAGTGTGGTGGCACAACAGTTTCCCCGTCACCTGGAGGAAGTTGATTATCTAGATCCGCGCCAGTCCGGCTTTCGGCCCGGGCATAGCACCGAGACGGCATTGGTCGCGTTGGTGGATGATCTCTGGAGGGCCAGGGATGGGGGTTGTTCCTCCATCCTGGTCCTATTAGACCTCTCGGCGGCTTTCGATACCATCGACCATGGTATCCTATTGCATCGGCTGGGGGGGTTGGGGGTGGGAGGCACCGTTTTACGGTGGTTCTCCTCCTACCTCTCTGGCCGATCGCAATTTGTGTTGGCAGGAGAGCAGAGGTCGACCCCGAGACCCCTCACATGTGGGGTGCCTCAGGGGTCGGTCCTCTCGCCTCTCTTGTTTAATGCATACATGAAGCCGCTGGGTGAGATCATCCGTGGTTTTGGGGTAGAGTACCATCTCTACGCTGATGACACTCAGCTGTATATATCTACCCCAAACCACCCCAACGATGCCGTAGCGGTGATGTGCCAGTGCCTGGAAGCCGTGCGGATCTGGATGGGAAGTAACGGACTCAGGCTCAACCCGACCAAGACCGAGTGGCTGTGGTTTCCGGCTGCCCGATTCAACCAGCTTTCTCCAACGCTGGCCATAGGGGGCGAACATCTTGCCCCTGTGGATGGGGCGCGCAATTTGGGAGTCCTCCTGGATACCCGGCTGTCTATGGAAGAGCAAGTGACAGCCGTGGCCAGGAGGGCGTTTTACCAGGTTCGCCTGGTTCGCCAATTGCGCCCCCTATTGGATCGGGACGCCCTTCGCACAGTCACTCATGCCCTCGTGACATCCCGACTGGACTACTGTAACTCCCTCTACATGGGGCTCCCCTTGAGGTGCACCCGGAGGCTTCAGTTAGTTCAGAATGCAGCCGCGCGAGCAATTATGGGAACCACTAGGTTTACCCATGTAACACCGCTCTTGCGCGAGCTGCACTGGCTGCCTGTCGTCTTCCGGGTGCGCTTCAAGGTGCTGGTTATCATCTTTAAAGCGCTCCATGGCTCGGGACCTAGCTACCTGCGGGATCGGATCCTGCCTCACACATCCTCACGGCCGATTCGCTCCCACAGAGAGGGACTTCTCCGGGTGCCGTCCACTAGACTTTGTCAGCGGGCGACGCCCAGGGGAAGGGCTCTCTCTGTGGCAGGCCCGGCCCTCTGGAACGACCTTCCCCCCGATATTAGAACGACCACGGACCTCCGCTCCTTCCGCCTGAAACTAAAGACACATCTTTTCCGCCTGGCCGGCCTAGGGTAGTCTCTCTCTCTATGGGTTTTTTAATTGTTTATTTATATTGAGTGGGGATTTTTAGTTAATGGGATTTTAGCACAGGAGTTTGTTTAATCTGTTTTAAATTGTATGTATTTTTGTATATTTATGGTTTTTATTCTCCCTGTGCACCGCCCCGAGTCCCTGTGGGGAGAGGGAGTGGTTAATAAATTCAGTTTTATTATTATTATTATTATTATAATAAAAATTATATATCATTATAATGATAAACAGTTACAATTCTATATATACTTGACCAATGCAAATATTGGTCAAGATACAGTATATACCTTTCTTATACATTTATAGAGCTATATGTACCTACTGTACATTCTGTATAAATGAGTCCCATATTTCATTATACCTGTGCATAAAAACCCACATCTATAGGCAATCTGCTCATAGATTATAAATGCAATAGGTCTTCAATCCACTGAGTGAAAGGAGCCATATATTGATCTAATACTCAAATACTCTTTTGGCATAGTAAGGGGAAAGAGAATCTATTTATCTGGTTCGTTCCATTTAGTAGGTATGTAGTTCAAAAGGATATTATCCTCTGAGAAGTTTAGCTTTTCTTTGACAATTGTATCTATAAAGTCCACTACTTTCCCCCCAAACTTGGTGAGTATAGTAAGCATCATAAAAAAGGGTAAACCCTTTAAAAAAAATTAAACATTAAATCTCATAGCTTTCTAATGAACATAAATGTTTCCAGAGATATAGTTTTAGTATATTTAACCCCTAATGCTGTCTATCCATCAAAGATGTGAAATTAAAAATAGAAAGAATTCTTTGTACAATTTTTTTTATGTCATAAATCTGGTACTAAGGCTGCTAATGTTGATCTAAAGCCCGTTGATGTTATTCAGATACTAAACAATAATAAGAGATAACATTTTAGTTTATCTTCTATATAAATAAAAATGTAAAATAGTTTGTACAAATCCACTAATCTCAAAAACTACTGGACTGATTTACCTCAATTTTTCACACAATGTTCACAAGGACTTCCGATAATAGAATACCTACTCATTTTGTGCCTAGCACATGCGTGTCATGTGCAAGGTACACAAATGTAAAATGTACCCACTGATCATGTTTTCAACTCCCTGTAGCCCCGCCCACCTGGCATTTCCAACAGTCATTTCCTCAAGAACTCTGTACGGAGGCCTAAAAGGGCCAAGACAAGGCACAGAGGATAGCAAACTCCCAGGTGGCCCATAGAGAGGGGGGGGGGAGAAATACAGTTTAATAAAAGAAGGACTAGGGGAGACATGATAGCAGCCTTCCAATATCTCAGGGGTTGCCACAAAGAAGAGGGAGTCAACCTCTTCTCCAAGGTATCTGAGGGCAGAACAAGAAGCAATGGGTGGAAACTAATCAAGGAGAGAAGCAACTTAGAACTGAGGAGGAATTTCCTGACAATTAGAACAATTAGTCAGTGGAACAGAAGTTGCCTCCAGAAGTTGTGAATGCCACAACACTGCAAGTCTTTAAGAAGATGTTGGATAGCCATTTGTCTGAAATAGGGAGTGATGGCTAACCTTTTTTGGCTCGCGTGCCAAAAGCAGGGGGAGTGCAGGGGCGATGTGCACAGGTGAGCCACATCCATAATGCTATGTGCATGACCCCCTGCATTTGGCATGCTTTTTACATCCTCCCCAGACTCCAGAGGCTTTATAGGAGCCTGGGGAGGGTGAAAACAGCCACCCCCCACCTCCAGAGGGCAAAAATCGGCCTCAAAAGAAGGCCTAAATCAGCTGGCCAGGGCACACATACACGTTGAAGCTGACAGGGCAATGCCTCGCATGCCCTAAGAAATGGTTCCATGTGCCACCTGTGGCACCCGTGCCATAGGTTCGCCATCATGGGTATAGGGCTTCCTGCTTAGACAGGGAGTTGGACTAGATGACCTCCAAGGTCCCTTCCAACTCTGCTATTGTATTATTGTATTACAGTAGGTAGGTAGGTAGATAGAGGGATAGATAGAAAGGTAGAAATAAGGTAGGTAGGTAGGTAGGTAGGTAGGGTGATAGAGAGGGAGAAATACAGTAGGTAGGTAGGTAGGTAGGTAGGTAGGTAGGTAGGTAGGTAGGTAGGTAGGTAGGTAGAGGGAGAAAGGAAGAAATATAGTAGGTAGGTAGGTAGAGGGATAGATAGAGAGGGAGAAATGCAGTAGGTAAGCAGGTAGGTAGATAGGGGGATAGATAGATAGAGAGGGAGAAATACAGTATGTATGTATGTAGGTAGGTAGGTAGGTAGGTAGGTAGGTAGGTAGGTAGGTAGATAGATAGATAGATAGATAGATAGATAGATAGATAGATAGATAGATAGATAGATAGATAGATAGATAGATAGATAGATAGATAGAGGGAGAAAGGAAGAAATGCAGTAGGTAGGTAAGTAGAGGGATAGACAGTGAGGGAGAAATACCGTAGGTAGGTAGGTAGGTAGGTAGGTAGGTAGGAGGTAGAGGAATAGAGAGAGAAGGAGAAATACAGTAGGTAGGTAGGTAGAGGGATAGAGAGGGGGAAATACAGTAGGTAGGTAGGTAAATAGAGAGAGAAAGGAAGAAATACAGTAGGTAGGTAGGTAGAGGGATAGATAGAGAGGGAGAAATACGATAGGTAGGTAGGTAGAGGGATAGATAGGGAGAAATACAGTAGGTAGTTAGGTTGGGCCTTATATGATGGTTGTGTGTATGTGTGCAGGTGTAGATCTACACACAGATTGGTTGGCCATTTAACCAGACTGGGCCACAGCAACGTGTGGCCGGGTATAGCTAGTGATATATAGATTGCATTATTATTTAAGAGTAAATTAGAACATTTAGATTTGTAATCTTGGTTTCAAACTGATGAAGAATAAATAGCTTTCCCATGAAGAGGCATGCCATAAAATAGAAGTGTTTGAATATATGCCTTTGCAAGAGATCACTTCCATTTCATTAATCCCTTAGAATAGGTCAAATGACTCCACTTTCATTAGAGCAGGGGTCTCAAACTCAATTTACCTGGGGGCCTCTGCAGGCAGAGTCTGGGTGAAGCTGGGCCGTATATTAATATTATATTATATATTATAATTAATATTATATCATGGTGGGGGCCGCAAGATACTGTCCTGCGGGCCGCAATTGGCCCGCGGGCGCGAGACCTCTGCATTAGAGCAATGATACTACCAATATGGTAGACATAGTCTGGAGGTTGAAATAGCAGTAATCTAAAGGGGGGAAAACCATATTGCAGTGGAGTTCTTCAATTCAATTCAATTTATTCACATTTGTAGTCCCTAGCGCAGGCATGTCCAAAGTCAGGCCCGGGGGCCATTTGCGGCCCGGGGGCCGGTTTAATACGGCCCTCCAACAGCCCTCCCTGCTCTGTGTAAATGTGGCTCTCCCTTCCTCCCTCTGTCTCTGGGGCTGTGTGGCTGGGAGGGAGGTGGACGGAGGTTACGGACGCCTCCTCCTGCAGTGGGCGAGGGAGCAGGCGGGGTGAGCACCCAAGGCTACCGTCATCTTAAGCACCACCGAGGCTATCGCCCGGCAGGGGCGTCAGTCAGGGAAGCCGGTCGCGCCTCCATCGCTGTACGTTCTGGGGCTGCGAAGCTGGGAGGGAGGTGAACGCGTGGCCCCAGAACGTCCGCTTGGCGCGTTCACCTCCCTCCCAGCCACGCAGCCCCAGAACGTGCAGCTCCCGCCGCACAAGGTCGCCCGGCAGGGGCGTCAGGCAGGGAAGACGGACATGCGGCCTCAGAACGTAAGCCGTGGTGCCTGCCGGAGGGAGCCGCGATGGAGACGCGACCGGCTTCCCTGCCTGACGCCCCTGCCGGGCGACAGCCTCGGTGGTGCTTAAGATGACGGTAGCCTTGGGTGCTCACCCCGCCTGCTCCCTCGCCCGCCGTGAGTGGCGAGGGAGTGACTGACAGACACACAGAGAGACAGAAGGGGAGGGAGGGAAAGACAGAGAGACAGAGAGAAAGAGAGGGAGGGAGAGTGACGGAGAGAGACACAGATAGAGAATGAATCGGAATCGGATTGAATCCGAGACAGACGGGGAAAGAGAGAGAGACCGACATACAGAGAGAGGGAGGGAGGGAGAGAATCAGAGAGAGTGACACACACAGAGACAGGGAGAGACAGAGAGAGGGAGGGAGAGACAGATAAATAGAGACTGATTAAGTGAGTGAGTGAGAGACAGACAGACAGACAGACACACACACAGAGTGAAAGAGAGAAAGAGAGAAAGAGAAAGAGAGAAAGAAAGAGAAAGAGAAGGAAAGAGAAAGAAAGAGAGAGAGAGAAAGAGACAGAAAGAAAGAGAAAGAGAGAGAGAGAAATGGAGAGAGAGAGAGAGGAAGAAAGAGAGAGAAAAAGAGAGAGAGAGTGAGAGAGAAAGGGAGACAGAAAGAAAGAGAAAAAGAGAGAGAGAGAGAAAGAGAGAAAGAGCGAGAGAAATGGAGAGAGAGCGAGAGAGGAAGAAAGAGAGAGAGAGAGAAAGAAAGAGAGACAGAAAGAAAGAGAAAAAGAGAGAGAGAGAAAGAAAGAGAGAAAGAGCGAGAGAAATGGAGAGAGAGAGAGGAAGAAAGAGAGAAAGAGGTAGGTAAGTTTTTTTTAAATTTATTTTCAATACATTGTGAAAACTCAACTGTCAGTTGATCTTAATGTTATGAAATGAAAAGTAGGTCATTTGCAATTAACTTGGCATAAAATAATTTATTTGCATTTAATTGTAATGGTTCAAAGAATGTTCGGAAAAATGTTCGGCCCTCCACCATGTTCACTTCATCCAATCTGGCCCTCTTTGAAAAAAGTTTGGACACCACTGCCCTAGCGGGACTCAGGGCGGTGAACAGGCAGCAATAAAATCAACAATAAAAAGAAAAAATACAATAAATACGCTAAAATATATTAAACAAATAAGCCTGCTCTAAAATCCCAATACAAAATCCTGGTAAAAACAATTAAAAACTACGCCAGGCCAGCCTCACGAAATAGGTGGGTTTTCAGGGCCCGACGGAACAGGCGCAGGTCCGTGATTGTGCGTAGGTCAGGGGCTAGGTCATTCCAGAGGGCAGGAGCTGCCACAGAGAAAGCTCTCCCCCTAGGGGTCGCCAGCCGGCAACAAAGAAAAAATAGAACTACTCAATTCACCTTTTTATTTAGTCATTTCTAAAAAAAAATGATGTGTGTTCCAACAAGCAGTTCTGAAGAACAGGATGAAATGGCAAGATGGAAACTTAAGTTTGAAGAAATATGGTCAATGAATATGTTACTTTGAATAAGTTTAAATCATCAATGTCAGATAAACTGCATACTAGGGTACTGAAAAATCATGCAGGTGATCTACCAAACCTTTATGTATTATTTGAGATAAATCTTGGAAAATGACGAAGGTTGAATCTTCAAAAAAAAAAGAGGAAAAATAAGGATCCATCATCGAGTCCCAGTTATATTCTAAAATATAAAAAGATTGAGTTGTAAGCAACTTGAAACAAGGTGTTAAATACTAGATGTCAGGTTACTGTATGTATTTCTCCAGAACAAGTCTTCCAAAACTAATCTTATCTCATGCTTTGATCAGGTAACTTCCTTGGTAGATTGTGAAATGCTGTGAGCATAATATATCTTGATTTCAACAAAGCATTTGACAAAGGACAACCATGACATTCCAATTAGCAAGTTAGTTAAGTGTGGGTTGGATGGCATAATCATTATATAAACACGTACTTGGGTCAAAACTGCTTAAAGAATATTTATCAAGATTAAACTAGAAAGAAGATCTTAAATGGACTGCCACAACATTTGGTTCTGAGCTCTGCTTGTTATATATTAATGGCTTCTATGTGAAGGGAATGCTTTACAAATTTTCAGATGACACAAGATTGGGCAGGTTAGTTAATACCGCAGAAAATGGAAATTTTATTTAAATGAGAGTCAGCAGCGTGATGTAGCTGAAAAAAGGCTAAGTAGTATCAATATCGCAAGAAATAATAATTCCACTTAATTCTGGGCAGTACATCTTAAGGAGACCGACAAACTGACACAAGTGCAAAGACGAGAGACCAGGAAACTATAAATTAAGCTGTCGGCAAAGATTCAAGGACATTGTTAGGCTTCAAGAGATGGGGTTGATATGTTAGAACTCTTCAAATACCTGGGGAGAAAAGTGACATAGAAGTAGGTGAAGAATTATTCCGAGAGTGCAGGACATTAAATAACGGGTTGATGTTATAGGAAAGTAGATTTTGATTGATATCAAAGAAGTCTGTCAATGGAACAAATTGTCCATATAGTGGTAGGTTCCATGTCGCTAATGTGTTTGAACAAGGCAAAACAGCCATCTTATTGGAATTCTTACATCTGGATTCCTGCACTGACTAGGTGGTTAGACTTGATGGCCTAAGTAGCAGTCCCTTACAATTAGCTAATAAGTAAGAATTGAATACATAGGGTGGGTGGGTGGGGGGAAGTTACTCATCGCCCCATTGTAATCCTAATCTTGTTCAAACTTCAAAACCAAACAAAAAACTCCCACCTTTAAAAGTATTATTTGCCTTTTTTATTACCTAGAGTACACTTCTGTAAAAATGAAGATTTTATGTCAGCCAAGTAACTTTGCCTCTATATTACCGTGATTTCCCCAAAAATAAGACAGAGTCTTACAGTGGTACCTCGGATCATGAACTTAATTCGTGAAATGACTCTGGTCGCGATCCGATTTGGTTGTGATGCGAGGCACAATTTCCCATAGGGTTCAATGTAAATCCGATTAATCCGTTCCGACCTTGTTTTTTGGTTGTGATGCGAGGCACAGTTTCCCATAGGGTTCAATGTAAAGCCGGTTAATCCGTTCTGACCTTGTTTTTAAAATGTCCGCGGCTCCGGTTCGTGAAGCGAAACGGAGGTCGTGAATCCGGGCATTTTTACGAACTTTTCCGTTCGTGATGCGAGGGCGGAGTTCGTGATGCGAGGCAGAGTTCGTGAAGTGAGGCGGAGTTCGTGCAGCGGAGCATTTTTTACGAACTTTTCCGTTCGTGCAGCGAAACGGTGTTCGTGAACCGGGGCACATTTTTTGGGAAATTTTTGGTCGTGAAGCGAATTGGACGTGATGAGAGGCGTTCGTGGTCCGAGGTACCACTGTATTTTCTTTTGAATCCCGAAATAAACGCTTGGCCTTATTTTTGGGGAGGTCTTATTATTTTTGAGGTGCAGAAGGCAGCAGGCATGGTCACCTCATGGCTGCTGCTGTGATGCAATATTTGTGGAGAAGGCTTATTTTCAAGGGAGGGCTTATTTTAGCACATGCGCTCAAAAGCCTGACTGGACTTATTATCCGGGGAGGTCTTATTTTCGGGGAAACAGGGTATATATTTATAAAATGTGTTTAAATATAAAGTTCAAGTTTTCTGAATGCAGAAATGACATTATGTGCACAGCAAATGAACAACCAAAGTGTTACAGGTAGTTCTTGAATTATGACCATAACTAATTATTAATTAATTATTATTAGACTTATAAACCGCCCCCTCTCCCCGAAGGGACTCAGGGCGGTGTACAGGAAAAAATTAAAAAACCATATAAAACATACAATATATACAGAGTTAAAAACGAATTAAATTAACCTGTACTAAAATTTAAGAACATTAAAATACAACCCTCCTAAACTAAAATTCCCTAAATCTAAAATCCATATACGTATTTGGCAGATGTTATGTTATGAGAGTCAGTACTGTTTACGCAAGACCAGCTTGTTGAAATTAATATGTTTTAAGTCATGATGGTCATAATTGATATGACCAGACCTGATTTTATGACCTTTTCCACAGTAGTCATTAAGGAACACAGTGATGATTAAGGGAATATAGTAGGGTTAAGCGAATGCAATAGTCGTTAAGTAAACATGGTGGGTTATTAAGTGAACCATCTGTTCACTATGAGGCGATTTTTATTAGAAACCAGAAGTAAATGTTGGTTTCTGGAAAAATTGTAAATTGCAGTGACATGACTAGGGGCTGTGCATGCAGCCACAAATACAGGCTGGTTGCTGAGCCCCCCAAATGTAATAACTGCAGGGATGTGTGATGTCAGAACTTTGAAACCAGGTCATAAATAGCATTTTAGCATCCTTTGTAAGCCAAAATGCTCACTAAGTGGCTTGTTCTAAGTCAAGGACTACCTTTACTTTGCCAACTATAAATACTAGACTGATAGCATGAATTCATCATACCTTACAACAGTGATGGCTAACCTTTTTGGCTCGTGTGCCAAAAGCGGGAGGAGCACAAGGAGGTCGTATGTGGGCATGCCATACCCATAATGCTATGTGTGCGATCCCCTGCTTTTGGCGTGCTTTTTTCACCCTCCCCAGGCTCCAGAGGCTTTCCAGGAGGTTGGGGAGGGTGAAAACAGCCTCCCCTCCCCACCTCCAGAGGCTTCAGGAGCTTTTCTGAAGCTCCCAGAGGGCGAAAAACAGCCTCAAAAGAAGACCTAAATCAGCTGGCCAGTGCACACATGCGCACTGGAGCTGACAGGGCAATGCCTCGCGTGCCCTAAGAAATGGTTTCACGTGCCACCTGTGGCTCCCGTGCCACAGGGTCGCCATCGCTGCCTTACAAGAACTCTTTTCTGTTCAAAGCATTTAGGTTCCCAAATTAGTTTTAAAGGAATTGCATTAACATATGGATTTTCTCTTTTTTCTTCTAGGTTTTAGCCAATAGACATTCGGTGGGGGAAACTCAAGAGGAGATGGCAAGCAGAAATAGCAGACTTTATTACATTAACACTTTATATGATGAAATAGAACTTAATGTTTAAGCCATGCATTGCAAGCAGTCAAAAGACTCAGTCACTGATTATTCTTACAGATTTCATTTGTGCAGTTGTGTGCATTATATCAAGATCAGTGTGATGTGGCCTGAATTAAATTGCGGGCAATAAACTAATGAATGGAGCTCATCCTAGGGAAATTTATTTCTAATCCTTGTATTCCTTCATTTGGTGTCCTCCACATCCTGTGACATTGCAACCCTTTTCAAGCAGTGTTTTCCAACGACTCTGAAAAATTGGGGGAACACTGATTTACAGAAACATTCATCAGATTGCTGCAAGAAACCCCTGGCATAATTAAACAGAGTATGCCCATTGTATACTCATTCCCAGTTCTTCTAAGGAGAAATTGGAATCCAGTCAAACTTTATGACCTTTGCCTCATTTAAGAAATCTTCTGCAAGTGAAGCAGGTTTGCCAGGTTTAAGATGTTGATGCTGTTAGAGTCTGCTGGCCACAAGAAAAAAAAATTGAGAGCTTTTGCTGTTCAAGGAAGCTCATCACATTCTGAGCACAATAGTATAGAAATAGCTTCTTAAACCAAATGGAATACATCCATACAAGGACAGCACAGGGGATAAAGGGCCTTGAAGGCATGCCCAGTAGTATGTTCTTACCAGTTTGAACCGGTTTGACTAAACCGATAGTGGTTTGTCAGCCTGGGTCACTGGAACCGGCAACGACGCAGGCTTGGCATGCCCCCAAACCAGTTCTCTGGGCAGCGCCGTGGGTGCCGCCATCTTGTTTTTCACTTCTGCGCATGCGCAAAACAATTTTTATTGCATTGTGCATTCACATGCAGCACACATCAAGCACATGTACGGGGGGCGCACACATGAGTGAACCATCAGTACTGCCTGTTGGAACTCACCCCTGGGCATGTCCCATGTCAGATGTAGGCAACTTAGGTCCTTCTAGATTTTTTTTGGCCTTTCATTTCCTCCATCTTGGAGAGGATGCCTCAAGATGGGCAGACAAAGAAACAATTAATTCAGAGAGTTGGCCTCAAAGCACAAATAACCAAATGCAAATTATCTGACTGGGGACACCTCATGCAAAGGTAGCTCTCTGGAGAATGCTGTAATGCTGGGAAAGGGGGAAGGAATGATAAGAGGAGGATGACTAACAGCAAAAAGAATAGATTCAGTTACAGTACGGGTGGGTGCGTCATTGGAAGAGCTGAAGGACCAGGTTAAGGACACAAGAGCATAATGAGGGGGGGGGGAAACTTGTTGGCATGTAATCATTTCTACCAACTCCAGCCAACCTAAGCAATGACAAAGGACTAGAATTTGTAGTTGAAAACATCTGGATATCAGGTTGTCTAGTCCTGAACTTAGGAGGAAAAATTGACAGAGCTGGGTTCGCATAGCTTGGAGGAAAATGTCCCTTTCCCTCATTCCTGTTTATTATAATAAAGCTTTGGAAAGAGAAAGGAAGTACATTTAATCTGGGCAGGAAACATATTAGGGGGCAAAAATTCAATTTCCATCTGAGCATCTCCAGTGAGCCATTATCTTGGAGACAGGCTGTAATGCTTTTAAATGCTATAGAGTAGCTATCATATTTTGGCAGCGCTTGTAATGTATGTCAAAAGAGTTCCAAAATCTCTGAATAATGAAGAGGGATCCTAGTCCTGCTTAGCAGGAGGGGAACATCAACTTGCCATGACTTCTGGTATTTCATTGATGGCCCCATCAATGAAATGCAAATATGTACGTTCTTCACCTTTGCTACATGGTTATAAAAGGCAGGAGCTGGTCTTTTTAAAATGAAAATATAATGAAATGCTACTTTGAAACAGACTGTCAATCCTTGTTATCAAATACACACACACAAACATAAACAAACCAACAATTTCAGATAACACTGGAAGCCAGCAAAAAATGAATCCAAGCCCACATTTTGTTTCTATTTGTTTTCCTGAATTCTATTGCAAGATGCAGGAGCTGAATAGAAGTTTCTGTGAAGTATGTTTATGTAGGTAGATTTATCAAATTTGGTAGCGACAGATCTCTTGCATTTTCTATAAGATTGGCTATTCTTTCTGAGGGTTTTGCTTTCTTTACTTTACTCTATATTGACTGGAACTAGAAAAATAAAAATGTTGGATTTGCACAGCACATTAAATTATGATACGGTTTGCTCGGGCCTAGTTTATTGTGTGAACCCATCTATTGTGATTTCTAAATCATTATTCCTACCTTGGAATTTCACAAATGAGATGCTATTAAATAATTTCAGTTCAATGTTTCCTTACAGTCCAATTTATTATTATTTATTTATTTATTTATCGTATTTATAAGCCGCACCCATCTCACCAGATAGAAACTCGGGGCGGCGCACAGGGAATATAAAATATAAATATACATATATACAAGAATATAAGCATTCTTAAAACTGAATTAAATTAAACCCACCCTGCGCTAAAACCCATATTAAAACCCCTGAATTAAAACTTTGATCAACTAAAAGCAGTACAGTGTCGAGTAAAATCATGCCAGGCCGGCTTGTTGGAAGAATGGCGTTTTTAACCGCTGGCGGAACAAGCGGAGGTCCGAGATGACACGGAGTTCGGGAGGTAGAGCGTTCCAGAGGGTTGGGCCCATCACAGAGAAGGCTCTTCCCCTGGGCGTCGCCAACCGGCATTGCCCGGTTGACGGCACCCGGAGCAGATCCTCTCTGTGAGAGTGTATTGGTCGTAGGGACGTATGGGGCAGCAGACGGTCTCGTAGGTAGCTAGGCCCCATGCCATGGAGCACCTTGAAGATGGTCATCAAAACCTTGTAACGCACCCGGAAGGTCACAGGCAGCCAGTGCAGCTCGCACAGGAGCGGTGTTATGTGGGATTGCCTTGAAGCACCCATAATCACTCGCGCGGCTGCATTCTGGACCAACTGCAACCTCCGAGTGCATCTCAAGGGGAGCCCCATGTAGAGAGCATTACAGTAGTCCAGGCGAGAAGTCACGAGCGCTTGAGTGACTGTGCGAATTTAAGTTTAAGAACAATATAAAAGAATTAATTCACAAGGCAGTAGGAATGCAAATGGAGATCCTGTTGATTTGCTGATTGCTGAGAAATATTAAATGGAAAAATATAGGGTGGATCATAAGAAACATAAAGAAAGGGCGGGTTAAAAGATATTGTAATCTTTGGTCTTTGACAACAAACTATGATATGTTCTGATATTATAAATAGCCATGGTGGCACAGTGGTTAGAATGCAGTATTGCAGGCTAATTCTGCCAATTGCCAGTAGTTCATTTTTGACTGGTTCAAGATTGACCCAGTCTTTTATCCTTCTAAGTTTGGGAAAATGAGGAGCCAGTTTGTTGGGGGCACTATAGTAAGCACTTCAAAGCGGTTTATAAGTCTAAATGCTATTGGTACTAGGAAAAAAAAATCCACACTCTCAAAATAGAGTCACATTTTGACTGAGATGAATGAATGAATGTCAGTGATTGCATTTTGGCTTATAATGAAATTCTCAGAGTTTTGACATATGTGTTTCAGAATTAATCATCTTATTGTTCCCAGGCAAAGAGCAGATTTGGAGAAGTAAAGAGATGGTCAGACTCTGCTCTGATTAGGCAATTAATACCATCTTTTCCAAGCCCTCCTTAGTACAGTTGTTATTAGTAGGCCAGCCAGCCAACATTTCCCAGTTGAGTGGCCTGCAAATGTGTTGGAGAATAACTGTGATCTATAATTATAGATGCTTATTTGCATGAAAATGAGGGGTACATGTGTGACTCTACCATGCAAGTTAATTTAAATTCTTTTTTATATTTATCCTCTTATTATGCTAACACAGGCTGTTCCAATCTCATGCTCTTCTTATAAGTAGGAATAGAGCTCTCATAATACAATTGTCAGGCTGGTGGAGAAGAAGGAGGAAGAGCCATCTTCCATAATCCATCACATCTGAAGAATACAAGTTGGAGAAGGTTATGTTAACATACCTATTCTTCTGGAAACCAACTTGGAGAAATCTAAAGTAGCAACAAGTCAACAAATTGTGCGACTTGCATCCATGCACACTGATTACATTATGTCCCCTTGGGATATGAAGCATTATGCAAAGTGCAAAAAAGGATAATGAACAACAAGCCAAAGTAATTAAAAGCATGAGTTGGGGTATGTGAGCATGTTAAATAAATCCACTATACACAATTCAATAGATCCACTTCTATCTGTACACTATTTAATAAATCCAATTCAGTAGATCCACTTCTTCTAGCCTCACAAACTTTGCTTCAATCAAATCTATATGCCATTTCATTCATTACTTTTTGTTCTCTAATCTGGCATGTCCAGATATCTAAGTAATATGTTGAAAGAAAGGGAATAGTTACTTAACATTCTGCCTACAGGATCTAGATAATCTCAATAAGGGCAGCTAGGAGAGCAGCAAATGACATTGAAATATATTTGTGCCAAGCCTCCTTTCCAATGCATACAAATCATGGCCTGATTGTATTTGTAGCCCTATGATGGAAAGTCAAGCACAACAAAAGAAAATATGTGCATTCTGAAACTCTCAGAGAGAAAGTGGGTGGATTTTCAAGAATTTCATCTTTCAAGGTGCCTTTGAACAATACAGAGCCGTGGCAGAAAATATATTTAGTAAAGTGGATGATTCCAAACTTCCCTTAAATTTTAATTCTGTGTAATTGCTGAAACTGCTACTTAATTTTATGTGTGGGCTGAGTATTTCTGTGCATCTCAACAGAAGTAGGAAGATATAAAAAACATCTATATATTCAGATTGATCATTGACAGTACTTCTCAGTAGACCCAGTTCACAGATACAGTTAAACAAATGTGTGAGAAAAATGCAACATCAACATTTAAAAACAAAACCAAAAACTACCAAACAAAACATATACTGTAATTGTTATTTCTAATCAGAAATATTTTCTTTCTGATTTCAAGCTATAATCAGGTCCAAATGAATTTAGTCTGAGAGTTCCATAATGTTTCTTTAACATCCTTTTCCATCATAATTATGTGTGTGTCTCTGTGTGTAAACATTAAAAAAAAAAGATACAGAAGTGTTGGGAAAATACAGATGGAATATGGCAATGCTTCAATTTTCTTAAAATAGAGATAGAACTGTTGCGAAATAAAAGCTTTGCTTGGCAGCATCTGTAGACTAAGATCTAAATTCTGTTCATTCTATTGGTTTGTTTTGAGGGTTACAGCTTGGTAAAATACATTCTTTGCAGATGCTACTAACAGACTTTTGTTTTTGTTTTTCTTTCTTTCAAAAAAACTTCTAACCTTATCTTTTTCTTTATGAAAATAAAGGTTGCCAATCTGCACAGAGGTGATACCAAAAATGTGTTTCCGTGATAACACCCATAATCAAAACCCATTTATTATGGTGACTGGGCTTATAAGATTTAGATATGATACAGAAGGCAGTTTGCTTATCTCTGAGCATTATCTAGTGCAGGGGTCTCCAACCTTTGCAACTTTAAGTCTGAAGGACTTCAGCTCCCAGACTTCTCCAGCCAGCAAAGCTGGCTGGAGACGTCTGGGAGCTGAAGTCCTTCAGACTTAAAGTTGCAAAGGTTGGAGACCCCTGATCTAGTGGTCAAAGAGAACCTAGATTACTAATTGTTCCTACAAAAAAAAGCTCCATCCATATTTTTCATACCCTTCACACCTTCCGTTCGGGAGTTTGAACTCATTTCCTTCTGACTGTTCTACAGTATTTGCATCTCATTGATGGAGGCAATTAATTCAGATGATTCCTTTTTTTTTTTTTTTGAACAATAATTTTATTGGTTTTACAAATTTTTAAAGGGAAAAAGGGTATATAGGATATACATAGAAATATTTTAGGCCTTCCATGTCGGAGGTGGTGGCTACCTCCGAGACGTCATACAAAATGTTTTCAATATAAGCTGGAAAGAGATACATACATATCATATCATAAATTCGATGCAATCAATCATTTGTTTCTATTAGCATCCGTTAGGAATTACAATGTATATAAAAAGAAATAAAAATCATTAATTCAGATGATTTCTGTGTTTATTGTTTCACAACAAGAACACGCTAACTTGAATGACTGACTCATGTTATGGTAGAAAAGCCAATGAAGATCCTTTCAGCTTCAAAGAGATGCTGGCTGCATGAAAACAACAGTTAGAAATAGTAAGAGCAGGTAAAGGTAAAAAGGATCGTGATTTTTAGCTGCTCTAATAGGCTGCAGATGCCTGGCAAACACATCTAATAGAAGTTTCCTAAGGTGACTCATCCCTGCAGAGAACTTTGGGTTCTCTTTAGATCAGTTTGCATTCTGGCTAAGTGTCAGGGGATTTTAGGATAGATTGAAGAAGCCGTGAAGTGAATGCTTTCAGCCATTAATACAAAGAAGGCAATTGATGCGATGCCTGGGAAAATGAGAGTAAAAGGGCTGAAGTGACATAGATGGGACAGCACAAGACACTTGGGGAAGAACACCCTCACAGTTACTGGTGTCAGTGTTTGAAAAGAACACTGGCTTCTGAAGCTGCCCAGGGAAAAGCAGTAATTATTGGGATCATTGACTAGCTCTGCAGCAAAACATGATTTTTCAGGCAGCTTGAGTAACTCAGATGTCATACAAATATATCCGTACAGAATCAAGTCTGAGTCATAGGAGGATTGGATGTCAAAAGAGAGGATGTCAGAGTAAACAGTAACATGCAGCGTGACAAGAAGCAGCGGCTTCGGGTGGCATAATATCAACCTAGGTTAGCCCCTTCCTACCAGGGAGTCAGGATTCCCTCTGCTAGCAAGGATTCATTTGTGATGCATTAGTATCAGTGTGAGAGCTTGAGGTCACTCACTGAAAAGATTTTAATTAAAGCCGTGATCAATTCTGTCAGCCTGCTAACAAAGCACATTCTGTTCTTTTCCTGTGGAAGACACGTTCCATCACCCAAGAAGAAAACTCTGCAGAGAGGCTCCAAACTTTTCAAAGAAGTACCAACTAGGATGGGGATGGGAGAGGCGTGTGAATTGAGAAGATTCAATAGGGATGCTTAGATATCATGGTAGGTTTTGATCCTCTTAGTCTCGTCATACACGCACCACAAGAAGAAAATGCTAATTGATATTTCTGCACGGTGTAGGTGGCAATTGTATGCAGTTAGTTGTCTTCTGCATTGGAAAGATTGCTCTTATGGCAATGAGGGGATGACAATGACCACAGATCTTGAATGTACCTTGGGGGGGGGGGAGGAAACTTAAAGGTGGGTTATGTAGTACCAGGCTCCAACCCATCTTATTTATTTTATTTATTTCGAATTTATACCCCGCCCTTCTCCTTGTTAGGACCCAGGGCGTCGCACAGGCATTATTAAAACCACAATAAGAACAATATAAATCAATTTAAAACATATTCAATTATTAAACCCGTGCTAAAACCATTTAAAACCCTGCCAAATAGCAATTTATAACATAAAAAGTCAGAAGCGGGGGGCTATGCTAGGATTCTGCTAGTTATAACTAGGCTATGCTAGTTATTCTATTCTAAATCTGGATTTAGAATAGAATAACAGAGTTGGAAAAGACCTTGGGGGTCTTCTAGTCCAACCTTACACCACTTCAGACAAATGGCTATCTAACATCTCCTTAAAAACCTTCAGTGTGGGAGCATCCACAACTTCTGGAGCAAGTTGTTCCACTGATTAATTGTTCTAACTGTCAGAAAATTTCTCCTTAGTTCTAGGTTGTTTCTCTCCTTGAGTAGTTTCCACCCCTTGCTTCTTGTCCTACCCTCAGGTGCTTTGGACAATAGTTTGACTTGATTTAAATCATCCTCATTCTCATCTATGATGCAAAGCAAATGACCAGCTTCTAGCATCTATTTACAAAGATACATTTGGGTTCAACAAAGGCCCTACTGAAATGGTAGACAGCATCCTGGGGTGCAATTTCATTTTCTGATGAGCAGGTATTTTGTGATTAACTTTCTAAAACAGATACTGTAAGCTGAGGCATCAAGCTAGCACCGTCTTTCTGTAGAAGTGAACCAAGATGGGGAAGGTTATTGAAGTGATTCTCTCAAATCAGCTGACACTATCCACGCAGTAACATGGGGGATTGAGGTAACAATGTTGATGAGGGACAGAGGATCACAATGAACAGGGGTTATCCAAAAGTGGACACACTCTTTATAAACACAAGAGGGGCAGTGGTGGGATTCAGCCAGTTCTCACCACTTTGGGAGAACCAGTTGTTAACTTTCTGAGCAGTTTGGTGAACTGGATGTTGGAATAAATCATTAGGGCAGAAAACCGGTTGTTAAATTATTTGAATCACTGTTTAGTGATTTAGGCTTGAGAATTGCATTCTCTCCTATCAATTTAGAGAGTAGTTTTAGGGCCCTTTGCATTTGTTTTTTAAATTAGGATTATTTGTGGCCTGAAGAGCCATAGTGGCACAGTGGTTAGAGTGCAGTACAGTAGGATGCTTCTGCTGATCACAGGCTGCCAACAGTTTGGCAGGTCAAATCTCACCAGGCTCAAGGTTGACTCAACCTTCCATCCTTCTGAGGTGGGTAAAAGGAGGGCCCAGATTGTTGGGGGCAATTTGCTGACTCTGTAAACCACTTAGAGAGGGCTGTAAAGCACCTTGAAGTGGTGTATAAGTCTAAGTGCTATTACTATTGCTATTCTGCTATCATTGTCAGTATTTGCCGTGGCCAGGAGGGCGTTTTACCAGGTTCGCCTGGTTCGCCAATTGCGCCCCCTATTGGATCGGGACGCCCTTCGCACAGTCACTCATGCCCTCGTGACATCCCGACTGGACTATTGTAACTCTCTCTACATGGGGCTTCCCTTGAGGTGCACCCGGAGGCTTCAGTTAGTTCAGAATGCAGCCGCGCGAGCTATTATGGGGACCACCAGGTTCACCCACGTTACACCGCTCTTGCGCGAGCTGCACTGGCTGCCTGTCGTCTTCCGGGTGCGCTTCAAGGTGCTAATTATCATCTTTAAGGCGCTGCATGGCTCGGGACCTAGCTATCTGCGGGATCGGATCCTGCCCCATACATCCTCGCGACCGATTCGCTCCCACAGAGAGGGACTTCTCCGGGTGCCGTCCACTAGACTTTGTCAGCGGGTGACGCCCAGGGGAAGGGCTCTCTCTGTGGCGGGCCCGGCCCTCTGGAACGACCTTCCCCCCGATATCAGAACGACCACGGACCTCCGCTCCTTCCGTACGAAATTAAAGACCCATTTCTTTCGACTGGCCGGCCTTGGATAGTCTCTCTGTCTATAGATTCTAAATGTATTTTAATGGGTTTTAATTTTTTAGCACGGGATAACATTGTTTAATTGTGTTTTAAAGTATATATTTTTGTATCTATTGTTTATATTGTTTTTAGTCCTCCTGTGCACCGCCCCGGGTCCCTGTGGGGAGAGGGAGCGGTTAATAAATTCAAAGTTATTATTATTTCTTACCTTACCATCACAGGAGTGGATGCGCTACTCTTCCACAAATGTGATTACCACAGGCTTTTTGGAGCTACATAAAAAAGGTTCAAAGGCTGTCCACAGCTCTGCACCCTCAGGATGTCCACTTAGGGAAGAGCAGCACTGCATAGGCAATATTTGTTTAGCTCAATTGTGTCAATCTTCCCTACAGGCTGATGGGACCTGTTTCCAGAGAGATCTTGGGCTTTTCCCAGAGGATTTGGTGAATAGTTTGGCTGAGCCTTAGTTGCTCTCATGAAACTGAGGGAGACAGGTGATCTGGAAGCATGATAAGCAAACAAAACAAACAAACAAACAAACAAATAAATAACTTTAAATGGCCTTGGGAGAGACCAAGTGAAAAGATGCTACCTAGGGAATAGTCAGATAGGAGGGAACATAGCCCACAGCTGCGTAGTAGGTGAAGCAAGAGGCTCAGGGGAAGCGTCCCTAAGTTGTCAGGTAGCAAAGGCAATGGCTGGAGAATGGTACTTTCTGATTGGCAAGATTCTGTTAATGTGGCTTTACAATAAAGTAGAATTAGTTTCTCTGTCTGCATTTCCTGTCTGGTCTACTTGGTAAGTAGGAGAACAATCTAGCAAGTCTAAAAGTGAAAGTAGAAGAGGTGTGCTCTCCTCAAGAGCTTGTCCTTGGACACAAGAGTCCTTGAGAACTATTGTCCCATTTTCAGCCTTCCCTTTCAAAATTCTGTCCCAGTGCCTGGAAGCTGTGTAGATTCGGAAGAAGAAGAATGATATCTAACTTAATTCTACCAAGACCAAATGGCTGTGGGAGTTTAGGCCACCTAGATCTGGAGATATTCCAAGCCTCACAATTTCTGCTTAATGAAACCGTAGGATCTTTGCACATTTTCATCTTGTACCTTATTGCATCCTTTCCTTAGTAGGGAGGGCCTTGGGGCTATTCCTCATGTTCTCTAGTCACTTTGCAGCTTGACTACTGCAAAGTGTTGTACAGGTCTTTGCCCTTGAAAACCCGCTCAGAAGCTTCAACAGAATGCAGTGGCACAGGGAGTGATGGGCATGCCTTGGTGTGCTCGTGTAAATACTTGATTCATGAGCTTGCACTTTGTTTCTGGTGTGATTTAGGTGGTTGGTCATTGCCTACATAGCATGGGCCTGGTTTCTTGAGGGACTATCTATTTCCATAGTACCTGCCTAGCTAATTAGATGCAACCCAGTACTCTGGGCTATTTCAGTTATATGCGGGACCGTCTCGTGCCCCATACATCCCTTAGACCGATACGCTCCCACAGAGAGGGCCTTCTCAGGGTGCCGTCGGCCGGACAATGCCGACTGGCGACACCCAGGGGAAGAGCCTTCTCTGTGGCGGGCCCAGCCCTTTGGAACGACCTACCCCCTGAACTCCGGACCATCACCGACCTCCGCCTCTTCCGCCAATGTCTAAAGACATACTTTTTTCATCAAGCCGGCCTAGCCTAACCTCCCATGGGGACTTTTAGAAAAGTTTTAAATTGGGTTTTTAATTAATAATTGGTTTTAGCACAGGT
Organism: Rhabdophis nuchalis; assembly: GCA_039707465.1. Lineage (NCBI taxonomy): Eukaryota > Metazoa > Chordata > Lepidosauria > Squamata > Natricidae > Rhabdophis > Rhabdophis nuchalis. The sequence goes on along the minus strand of CM077643.1, from coordinate 56,251,713 downwards.
TTGGGATTTAATATATATTTTAAATTATTTATCTATGTTCTATTTTGTATGTTTTTTAAATCTCCTGTGCGCCGCCCTGGGTCCTCTGCGGAGAAGGGTGGGATATAAATGTAATAAAATAAAAATAAATAAAAATAAAATATAAGGCCATCTAACAGAATCCTGAAAGCACACATTTTCTGTTGCAGTGAGACTGCTCACCCAGTCAGGTTGCCAGCTGTTATTTATCAACCACAAGAACTTGTAGTTCTCCATGGATCAGTAAATAGCTCCAGAAGAAAAGACCGCTTCACTATAGCTAAAAGATTTGGCAATTATTTGAGTCAGCAGAACCTATCAAGTAGTCCCCCCCTCCCTTTAACCAAAATGCTCAAATTCTTTTCTTTAGCTAGACTGGGAAAATGAGACTGGGAGACAATGGAGCAAGGCAGGCAGTCTAGCTCAGAGAAATAAGAAAGGAGTGAAAAACTGGTTGTGGCAGGATGATAAAAAAAAATTGAGGGGTGCTTTGTAACTAATGGCCTCTAGGAAATGCGCGAACTGTTGTTGTTGTTTTTTATTAAACTCCTTCAAAAAGTCTTGACTGACTAGGCTGGAAAATCAAACAAATATTCCAAAGGTAGGCATCGGCAAGCCACTTTTGAATGGTTGTCAAGAAACTTTATGGATATCTTACCAGGAGTCAAATGAATCATTGCCTCAAAGGAGGCATTGCTTTTTTAAACTATAGTAGTCCATTAATAGTCCTGATCAGTACCCACAATACCCCCAACTTTGAATAGGAATGAGGCAGTTTACCCTCTGGTTTTTAGCAGATCTTTGAAGGATGAAATAATAGAAGAGACATCTTGAGTACTGCTGGTGGGAAAACTAAGAGCAGACATGACTGGAGGCACCGTCTTGTCATGCTATCTGGGATGAGTTCAAACTTGTTAGTCTTGAGGAAGTGGACAGCCATCTGTGTCCTAGATCCATGCTGGTTGATTAAGGCATTTAATTCATGCATTGACAAATGGATCTTTGAGGGAGGATGTGGTTCTGAAAGGCAGTGGTGCATTTCTTCTTCAATAGGCCATCATTGGTTTTTAGCCAAATCTGGTCAATTTTTATTCAGTCTCCAACCTCTCCCTTTTAGTTGGATTTAGACTAGGTTATAGTATTGAGATGGCTTTGATTTGGGTTTACACCTAATTACCTATTGGTAATGTATGATGAGTTTGGGATGGGAACAGTGCACCCACCCAGGCTCATCTTGATCTTTTGGCAGTATTTGATATTATCAACCATGGTTTCTGTCTGGACTAACTTAGTGGGGTCAGAAGTAGGGGCATCATTTTGCGGTGCTTCCCTTTTTTACTTCAGGGTCAATTATAGCCAGTGTTGTGGGAAATGAGAAGTTGAGTCCCAGGCCCTTGTTTTGCATAATGCCTCAGGGCACCATCTTCTCCCTCTTCTTTTAACTATCTACAGAAAGTTACTGTCAGCATAGATTTAACATGCTGATGGTAGTTATTCATCTCTGTATCCAAGTGAAGCTGCCAAGGTTCTGTCTCCGTGTCTTGAGAAAGTCAGGACCTGGATGGGGAAGAACAGGTCTAAGCCCTGCCAGATTGAGTGGGTATGGGATCTAGGACCTGGAATGTGTCCATATGAGCAGGATGGCACTGCCCCATTTAGATTCTATATAAAATCTGAGAGTCCTCCTAATCAAAGCACAGATAGCAGCTATACTTGAGGTGTGTATGTTGTACAACTGCTTCTTGGATGCCAGCTTTGCCCATTCCACAACTGGGAGATCTTGCTAACAATCACTTATACCTCAGTCCTCTCTTGATTGAACTATTGCAACATGTTCTACCCTTGAAAACGATCCAAAATGGTACAGTTAGTTGATCCAGAATGCAGCAGCACGTGGGTATGGGTTATTAAAGCCATGTGATCCTGTTGCTCCACAGGCTGTATTGACTCTGGGTGTGATTCAAGATATCACATAGCATGGGCTGACATAGCATGGGCTTGAGAGACTTATGGGAACACTTTCTCCCAAGATAACTGTCCATTCCACATAGTATCATAGGGAGGACATATTTCAGGTTCCATCTCTCAAACATTGCCTTTGTATGGGTTCTAGGAGGTCTCAGAAGTTGCCCTGTTCCCTAGAAAAAACGTCCCCTGCCTCCTCCTGATATGTAACATCTTCCAACTCTATTTGCTTTGAAGAAAGCTGTTAACATTTGGCTTTTTCTCCAAGGTGTAGGTCCAATTGAGTGAGGTCCCTTTATGGTTCTATAATGATCACATTTGGTTGCCATTCTAAATTTTATATAATGGGCTGTTTTTCAATCTTGTATTTTTTTTCCTGTTTATTGCTTGTTTTTGTTGTACATTGCCCAGAATCAAATTGTTTGCTTTGAACAGCCAATAAATAAACCATAAATTTTGATTGTAAAAATATTGGTGGTGGAGTATCTGGCTTCCAAAAATATTATAAAATTATCAAGTCTTCAGTTCTTCAAGATGGGACCAAGCCATCCAATATAATTGTCTGAGGCCTATATTTTTAGGGTTCTTTAAATGTGGGAGGTGAGAAGGTCAGGAATCCAAAGACAATGTTTTTTTCCTGTGGTCCTCAATCTTGGAATACTTTCTTCAGAATATTTGACTAGCACTGTGTTTCTCAACCTTGGCAACTTGAAGATGTCCGGACTTCAACTCCCAGAATTCCCCAGCCAGCATTTGCTGGCTGGGGAATTCTGGGGCTTGAAGTCTAGACATCTTCAAGTTGCCAAGGCTAAGAAACACTGGACTAGCAGAAGGCTATCATTTTGTTCAGGAAATCTTTTCAACAGGATTTTTGAAGAAAATAGGTTGGTTCTACAGTATTTGTGGTTTATTAATCACTGTTTTATTGTTTTTCTTTCACTGTAAATCACAGCAAATTAATCCTGATTCCATTACATTCAACAGACCACCAAATAATAAATGTCTTACCCCTTTCTTTTTTAACTAATAGGGGTCATTTAAACAACAAAAAGCTTGAGGAAAGGCTCCTGAGGAAATACAACCACTTAGAACAAGGGTAGTCAAACTTGATTTCATCGAGGGCCACATCAGGGTTATGTGTGATCTTGGAGGGAGGGGCAGGGCCAGCTTGACATCACTCATGTTGGGGGCACCTGTGGTGGTCAAGTGCTAAGACAGGACTTCCCTCAGACCCCCACTCCCTCTCATTATAATCTTCCTTCCTTCCTTCCTTCCTTCCTTCCTTCCTTCCTTCCTTCCTTCCTTCCTTCCTTCCTTCCTTCCTTCCCTCCCTCTTCATTCTCCTTTCTTCTTCCTTCCCAGATTTCCTCCTTTGTCCTTCCTTTTTCCCTTTCTTCTTTCCTGTCCCTTCTTGGATGCTCAAATACAAAAGGGGAAACATTTCTCCTTTAGTTTGTTTTGCTAGCCCTCTGCCAGCAAACATGGAGCTTTGGAGCTCCGTGTGTGGCTTTCCTGGGCTGTTTTCAGCAGCCTTCTGCACCCCTCTGCCAGTGAAAATGGAGCCTGATTTTGCTGGTAGAGGGTTGCAGGTGGCCGTTGCGGCCAAAAATGGGACGGCACATGCAGCCCTCCCAAGCTCCATTTTCCCGGCAGAGGCACTGTGGGCCAGTCTAAGCACCCCATGGACCAGATCCACGGGCCTTGAGTTTGACACCCCTGGCTTAGAATGATCCTTAGGCAAGAAGTACTAGGCCAGGATCAGGAGTTGAACTTATCCCACAACGACCTTTTCAGTTTGGAACTGTCTTCTTAAAAATTGTGTTTTCTTTGTTGGTGTCAGCCTCCGCTTTGTTGCTTGCTTCGACTGCCATTGAAACGGGGAGGGAGGGAGGGGCTTTGGTATTTGGAAATGGGATTGTATGGTGCAGGAGGGTGATTTGGAGAAAGGAGTATGTTATTGCCATCTACTTCGCATACCACTGACTGGGCGCCCAGTGGTCAAAGTCAACGGTTGCATGCCATCCTGATGATGCTCCTGGAGATGGAACCCACATGACGCCTCTGGAGATTTTGCATTGGACAATGGGGTGGGGGTTGCTAGGGGAAAAGGGTTGGACAATTATTGATATGTATGCTTTCGCGCGTTTGGGTCTCAGACCTTGCTTTACCTCGATGCTGTTCTTTTCATAACCAGTAAAAGTACTCTTAATTATTTTAAAATGGAGTTGAGTGGATTCTTTCTTGGTTATTGTTAGAAGCAAACCTGACAGTTGGGTTTTGGAGAACCATATGTAAAATAAACACCTACTCATAAAAATGAAAGCAAGAAGCCAAACCATTAAAGGGACAACTAGGATAAAATATGAAGATTTTGTTACAGGTGCAGCCAGTCTGTAAGAATCTCCTCAATACATCCAACTTGAGAAGAGAAACAATCACAAAAGAGAAGCAGTGAATGCTGTGAAGGAGAACTCTCAAAGAATATGGATTGGAGAAACACTGGCTTTGTGTATATATGTGTGTGGAAAGACCCAATAGGTATAAAATAAACCCCCAAAGGGAAAAGGTCCTTCAATCCCAGAATTTGGACTGCAGTGATGCATATAAAAAATGAGGCAGCTATGGGGCAACCAAGAAGCTTTGGGATCCAAACTGGACTTCTCTCAACACTCTAGACTTTGTCTGGACAACGTAGTTATCAGGATATGATGAGTAGGATGCATGTGTTTGAGGAGCATAAATGTGTTTTGCTTTCGTAAAGAAACTCTTAAGTTACTGGGAAAACATCTCAGCATCTGTTGGCAACTTTAATTCCAAGGGAGATTTTTATACAAAAGCTTAAGAAGAGTACATTGAATGCGAGAGTGTGTTTTCCAATAAATAAACTCATCATACACCAGGACTAGGCATAATTTCTCTCTCTGCTCTTTAGTTAGGGAAAATCCTCTCTTACTTTAAAGATAAGATAATGGCATAAAAAAAGCAAGGAGAAAAAGAAAGTCCCTAGAGGCAGTGAATTGAGTATGTATCTCTAGGAGGAGAGAAACACAGGAGGAATATTTTATTCAAATCAACTTTTGGATAATCTTAGGGGGTGTCAAACTCAATTTCACTGAGGGATGCATCAGGGTTGTGTTTCGCCATGGGGGCCCAGAGTGGACGAGGCCAGGGTGTGCCTGGTCAATTTGACATCACTCATGTTGGGGGGGGGGGCATCTGTGGCAGCCTGAGAGCTCTGCCAGAGAAAACGGAGCTTGCAAGGGCTGTGCACAACCTCCCGAGCTCCATTTTCGCTGGTAGAGGCACCCCAAGCCAGTCCTTGGCTGTTTCCAGGGCGGCCTTGTGGGCCAGATCTAAGCAGCCCACAGGCCGGATCTGGGTCATGGGCTTTGAGTTTCACACCCCTGATCTTCGGGTTCATTTTATAATTTATGAACTAGAGCTATATGATTGCAGATTAATTCTGCTCTAAGATTTTAATTGGTAGCCATTATACTGGTATCCTAAAGTTCTAAATATTTTGTGCTGTGCATGAAAGAGAAATAGTGTTACTGATAAGAGGAGAAAATTTGTAGCTCAGGGTTGAGGGGTTCTTGATGCTCTCTGAGCTTGGTTGGGGTTATTTGTGCAGATGTTTCATTACCAAACTAGGTGACATCCTTACCAACATCCGTGTTGATGTTACCTATCTGGCAATACAATATCTGCAAGAAAACAACCAAACTAAGAAAAATAGTAAGTCACAAGGCACACCCCCTCCAAACATAATCTAGAACCATGATGGCAAACCTATGGCATACGTGCCACAGATGGCACACAGAGCCCTCTCTCTAGGCATGCAAATCATTGCCTAGTTCAGTTCTATCATGCATGCGTGCACGCCTTCCGTCGGCCAGCTGGTTTTGGGGTCTCTGCTGTGCATGCTTATGGGGCATGTGGGAGATGTGCATGCATGCACGGGGTGGGAGGAGCATGGGGCGGTCACACATGCATGTGTGGGGGGAAGGTCATGCACGGAGGTTGTGTGTGCATGCGCAGGGATGGTGCACATAGGGAGGTTGCATGTACTTTGCATTATGTGTCCGTGCACATGCGTGCTAGCGTGCCCACACATGCTTTTGGCACGCAGTAATGAAAATGTTAGCCATCACTGATCTAGAAGGTAGAACAGCCGTTCAGGGTAGGAAGATGTCGGTTGTTTATTTTGTCTGCCCCGCATTCCTGAAAGTTTTGGGTAGCTAATTATTAATGTTAGCATAAAATTTTAAAAAAACAACACTCTCAAAAATAATGAACTCACCTAAAATAATAATTAGGTAAAGTAATACCCAAAAATATAGAAAGTCATACATCTGCCGGATTTCAACCTTCGCTGACAACATGCTCCCGTCCTGCATTGTGGTCCTGCAAGTCTTGTTCCAGTTTTCTCTTAACGGGGAAAGAAGACTGGATCTCCTTGGAAGGCAATTCCAGTGCAAGGGAATGGCCCGTTTTTGAGCTCTCATCAGTTGACAATATTGTAAAGGTGGAACAGGGTCCTTCCTCTTTTCCCCTCACCCCCTTCAGCTCAGGCCACACAATGCAAAGGAAAGGAAGATTTCCCAGCTGCCTGGCTTTTTCCTGTGTGTATCTTAAAGCAGGGGTCTCCAACCTTTGCAACTTTAAGTCTGAAGGACTTCAGTTCCCAGAATTCTCCAGCCAGCAAAGCTGGCTGGAGAATTCTGGGAGCTGAAGTTCTTCAGACTTAAAGTTGCAAAGGTTGGAGACCTCTGTCTTAAAGAACTTGGCCAATCCACCATAGTTGCAACTAGGATCGGTAGAACTCTTGCTCGGATTTACTACTCTGACTACTGGTTGCCATGTCTTTCTCTGTTGATTTGGCTTAATGAGTTCTCTGGCTTGTGGGGTCCCAAAAGCCAAGGCAGGGGTGGGACTCAAGCCCGGCTTCTTTCTAGACTTGGCTATCTGGCTTTGTCACTCTGCCTATCAGTAAACCACTCTTCTGGATAGGCCAGTGATGGCGAACCTATGGCACGCGTGCCACAGGTGGCACACGGAGTCATTTGGCAAGGCGTTGCCCTATCAACTGGCCAGCTGATTCAGCCATTTTTAAAGCCATTTTTCGCCCTCCCCAGGAAGTGACTTCCGGTTTTCTCGTAGCGTCATTTTTAGTCCTCCGGTGGGGCAGGAGGCCTGTTTTCGCCCTCCCCAGGCTCCTATAAAGCCTCTGGAGCCTGGGGAGGGCGAAAAAAGCATGCAAAAAATGGGGGGAGCGTCTGACACGCCCGCATGTGCACTAGAGGGGGCGCATTGCATTATGGGTTTGGCACGCTGGCGCTCGACCCCCCTGTGCTCCCCCATTATGGCAAGCGAGCCTAAAAAGGTTTGGCATCGCTGGGATAGGCCCTCAGCAGAAGAGGCATGAAAGCTTGTCTGTCTTGCAGCTAAGAAGCCATGTTTTTTGTGCTATAGCGATAGTTCCAGACCTTATTAAATAGGAGAAGTATCGGGGTGGATGGAGCATAAGGCCCCCAAAGATTGACAAGCTCATGAAAAATGTTTGCACAGCAGCACTATCAAGAATGCAGCAAGTAGGGAACAAACCTACAACACTACCATTGTCCTGAGCGTGCTGACAAGAGGAGAAAATTTTGATTTGGTAATGGTTTTGCATCAGGGGATTTAGAATTAGTATCCTGGCAACCGGGAGATAACACAAAATGGTTGGTGTCCTGAGCAATTTCATTTACTGTAGTCAATAGTCCCTCTACTGGTTGAATCTGCAAACTACAGTTAATCAATCACATTTAATAAGAGCCCAGCAATGAACTGCTTTAGTATTCCCATTTATAAACGCAGTAAACAGGTGATTTTTCATACGGAGCATTCTTTACGTTTCAAATCTTCCACCATTTCAATTTTCTCTCCACCGTGCTTGCTTTTTCAAAGTCTGCTCCGTTTAGGAACTTTCTTTCTTAGGTTAGTTTCTAGAACAGTGATAGCAAATCTTTTGAACTCAGCATGTTAGAAATTTGGAAAATGCCTAACTTAACTCTGCCAGCATGTCACCATCCCCCTTCAAACAAAAGAGAAACAATTATTTACATATTCATTTATTTAAAAATACAGTTCAATTATATGTTGTGCTGTGTGTTATTTAAAGACACATCACATGATTAAAACAATGAAATGCAAGTAAACAAACTCATTTTCAGAGGGTCTGGAGGCTGTGTGAGACCCCATTCTCCCACGGCGCCTGCAGCCTCTGAAAATTGTGCAAGAATGGGGCATGATTTCAAGGATATTGTCAGCTGTTGGTAAATAATGGTGTCACCCAAAATATCATGGTGTCTCATCGTGGACATATGATAAACAGTATTTATATTGGCTCCAGGATATATCACATAGACCAGGAGTGAGCAAACTTTGCAACTTTAAGTCTGAAGGACTTCAGCTCCCAGACTTCTCCAGCCAGCTTTGCTGGCTGGAGAATTCTGGGAGCTGACGTCCTTCAGACTTAAAGTTGCAAAGTTTGCCCACCCCTGACATAGACATTAACAGATAACAGAATAACAGTTGGAAAGGACATTGGAGGTTTTCTAACACAACCCACTGCTCAAGCAGGGGGCCCTATACCATTTTAAGCAAATGACTATCCAGTCATTTTTTTAGAAGCCACTTGTGATGGAGCACCCACAACTTCTGAAGCCTTTTCATTGGTCACTTCCGGTTTGCTCATAGGGCCAATTGTGACTTCCAGTTTGTCCATAGGGCCGGTTTTTCGAGCTCCAAAGACTTCAAGAAAGCCTCCAGAGGGTGAAAAACAGCCTCAAAAGAAGTCAGCTGACAGGGCTTCACGTGCCCTAACAAATGGCTTTGTGTGCCATCTGAGATTGTAGACTTGGGATTTTCATGAGATGTAAGCCATAATCATCACAATAATGACAAATCACGGTTTGATCTATCTTGCTTTGCATGTAGTTGAGTCTCTCTCATATATTAGTTTCACCTTTTAAGTTGCATTACTGAAATAAATGAACTTTTGCACGATATTCTAATTTTTCGAGTTTCACCTATATATATTTTAGTTGTGAGATATTTTAATGAAAATTATGGGAGTGGATCTTCAGTCAGATAAGTCTGCCTTCATAAGGTTAATGGGTCTTTGCAACCCATTAATGGGGTTTTTGCAACCCATGTGCTAAAGTTAATAGGTTAGTACTATAATATGTGTACTGAATTATAATATTTGAATGCATGGTTTTACTGACAACATTCACATGCTCCTACATATAACTTTTTTTTTCTTTTTACAACCCTATAATCCCTTGTTTCAGGGAGGTGTCAGGGTCACTAAATGGAGCTGAGTGTTTACTGGCTGAATGCCCTTCCTGATGCCTGTGGAGAGTTCACAGCAGGTATTTTCTTTGCATCGATAAACATCTGTCCTTCCCTAGGATTGAACTCTCAAACCTTCCAAGTGATAGGCGAGAATCATCACTTCTAGGCTACTGCACCAATTATGTTTATATTTATTTATTATAAATATAAAGCTTATTTACTTTGATCAGGTATGGGCACATTTTTGAAGGTTCCATAGTGTCTATACTTTTAAAAAAATGCACTTTTAAGATTTAGAAGGAAAACAGTAGGTTTGGGTTACATGTTTTAGAAATAAAACAAAGCTTAAAATATATGAAGTCTCCCTTGTTTAAAATACCAAATTTAAAGAGTCAACTCCAGAAATATTGCTACCTTGATCTCATGGTTCTCAGAGGTTTTTATTTTTTAGTGCATAATGTCCTTTTCCCTGAACAGAAATTGTATAACCCTAGTGCCATATGACTAGAGATTGATGAACAACCCATTAATTAAGGCATTGCTTATGCAAAATACATTTCCAGTGTGGGCAAGAAAATATGTACAATGTTGTAGTCTATATGAGTTAAAAACTTTATATTGAAAATTTAAAAATATCTGACTTTGATTATTTTTATTGCTGCTCAGGATTATTTTGTTTTAAAAGCTTGGTAAATTCAACTCAAATACGTTGTTAGGAACCTATTTGAGTTTAATTTCTGTATTAGCTAACAAATGTCTTTGGTTTTTTAAATGTCTTGATTTGGTTGTTTTTGGGTGAAAATATGCTATCAGTTTACTGGAATATCCCATTTCAGTGATAATTGTTTTTAAGAGATAACGTTACCAACTATTGGCTCCAATCCATCCTCCAGCTATTCTGTGCTCCCAAATGGAACAGAAAATTGGCAGTTCTCAGCTAAGCAGCGTCCTCAGATAAAACAAGACTGGCTAATTCAAGTGCTCTGCCATTTCACATATTCTCACTTTCATCCCAATTTCATTCTAGGTATTCAATTATGCAGAATATTCTATGACTACTGTTTTACCTGAAACAATGTATGTGTAATTAAATTATGTGGTTCATACTGTCAAAAATCCAGAAAAGTCATTAGAATGTTTACAACACATTTAACAAACTGCTTTGTAACACCCTAAAACAAATGGATTTATTATTAAAATAAGCTGGACTGGACTGAAATCCTCTTCACAAAATGTAAAATAATTAACATCTAAATTTAATTCTACTAGTAATTCTCCTTCTACTCCTAGTACATTTTTAAAATATACAGTTAACATATATAGTCTGTTAAATCAGAGAAAAACCAGTAAGCAGTCCATTAAAATAGATAACAAATGCAACACTCCACAAAGATATTTTTTGTAAAGCAAAGAACTTGTGCCAATATTATAATGACTGGTAATTTTCTCAAATGAGTAAACAGTTTTCCATCTGCCCTGAGAAAAACAAAGCAAAAAGTTGTCAAAGCAGGCATTCTTTAAGCTGGCCAGTTACATTAATCCATCCAACATCTGTTATTCCTAATAAATTCATATATATTAAGTTGGTAATTCAGCATAGACTAGAACAGATGCCAGAAGAAGAAAGGAAGAAAAGATTAACACGGTTTGCCTTTGTGACAAACTGTAAAGGGAACACAGCATTCTTCCCATTTCAGATGCTTCTGTAGCTGGTTTTTTTTTTTTTTTGCCTCACTGAAGAAGAAAAGTTGATAAAAGCTCTTGCACCAACAAACCTGATTATGTAGGAGTTTTTCTCTCTCCCCAACTGCAGGGTATTTCTTTTCCCTATTTCTGTAGCGATTAGAATCATGCCACAGTGCTTTCCAAAGAACTATGCACATTTATATAATTAATGACAGGACAACCAGAAACTTTTTAAAACATCCCTCTTCTGCTTTATTGACAAGTAGATTGTTCAAAAATGTTCTCACAATTCAATAATTACAAAGACTTGAGACATACATTTAAAAAAAGAGTAAAAACCAGAAAAAAACCCCAAAGCAGTAGTGTCCAGCTCAAACTGAGCTTTATTAATCAAGAATCTGAGAAAGAGCAAATATTGTCAAACACTTAATGAAACAGAATTAAATGTTGACTAGAACCACTTGGTTTAAACTAGGGATAAGTGCATGTCCTATACAGTGTCTCAGGAAAGAGTGTTAGCCATTGGTATAGTATTAGCCCATAGAAACCAGATTTTAAAACAATTGACATCCAACTGTCATCAAATTGGCACAGAAGGCACACTAGTGTGACAATGACAAACTGAATATGCCAGCCATAGAATTAATTACACACTTTTAAATGAAACATGATCACTAGGATGGGTGGGTAGGTAGTGTTACTAAATGTATAATACATGGAAGCATGAGATTAAATATACATGTAATATGTCACTGCTGCAAAATATACAGGAATGTGCTGTGCATTTCCTCCCCTACACATTCAGTACTTTTAATGAGCAATCATGGGGTTGGGATCATCATGCAGGTGAGGATATAATGAATCAAGGGAAGTGGGGGGGGGGAAAGACGAGGTACCCTCATATACACACCCTTCTATGCTTCCACTTTGGTTACCAAGAAAAATCAGAAGCGATTTATTACTACACAACCCCTTCATACAAGCAGCCATCGGGGAGCAATCTCAAGAGAATGCTGGCCTAGTAAAACTTTTTCAAATGTAGTGTTATCTTTTACTCTGAAAAAAAAAAATCCAAGAGAAATTACAAAAAGGTTTGAGAAGATGGACTGCGAGAAATACAGGAAAATCTGTTTTCCAACAGTATGTTGTTTTTTTAAAAAAAGCCCTGTCCTAGCTAATCAGATTAAAAAAGTAGGGTAAGGATAAAACATTTCTGATAGGTCCTTTATGTACATGACTAAAATTTCAGTAGAAAGACATTTATACAGCGGAGAACGTATGTAATGGCTAAGTAAGTTAAAAGGCCACAATCTAGAACTTCTGTTTTCACTTTCCTGTTTTATTCTACTGAAGCTGGAAATGGCCCTACAACTTCCTATCATCCTTCTAAATTTTGAAAAAAGAAAGAAACAATATATTTAGAATATGTTTAGCCAAGGATGTAACTACACTGCTTTTACTTCATACCCAAAGGTCTGCATTTTTTTTCTAAAAAGAATTTGCTGATAAGGAGATATTACATTATCCTATAGAAAAATAATATTCCTGGTACTGTATAGTAGTAAAAACTATCAGCATCTCTCTTTTTTCAGCTTAAGTATGAAGATTTTATCAGTAGCCTTTACTGCATGTTATGAGAGTATCACAGCTGTGCAGAAATGGATCCACCTTGAGTGTAAGAGTGAACAGTTTACATTAAAAAAAAAACAATTTAATTACTATAGCAATAAAGATTTCTTGCCTCCTTTTTATGCCCTCAAATCTACAATCTAGATACAGGAATTTACTTTTGTGCAATGCTAAAAATTAAGCATCAGTCTTGGCACTGTTGTTGGAGACAGATGTCCTGCTTTTGATGCTCCACGACGTAGCGGACAATCCCAAATGGGAGAAACAGTAGAGAGAGCTGCAGTGTTATGCATCACAGGTTGATTGGTCTAATCCATCTAGTGTCAGCTGGTTCCTATGGGGAGAGTTGGGACTTGGGGGACTGCTAGGGTTAGAGCTGTTGGAAGGAGTTGAGTGTTTGGTAGAATCCGAATCAGGCTGTTGAAAAGAAACAGAAAAACAATGTCTTCCAATCACATTCTATTTCTAGACCAAGAACTGCAAAGATGAATCTAACAAAAGGAGAGGTTCAGCCAACTGCTCCTGAAAGGACCCCTCCTCCTCTAACATCTCCCACCCTATTATGTGCTCTCAGAAGTGTGAAAATAGTGTAGATTAATTTTTCCTCCAATTTCCTCTTCAAAATTGTATTTTCTCCTGTCTTTAACTTACCATATTTTTCAGAGTATAAGACGCACCTTTTTCCCTCAAAAAAGAGGCTGAAAATCTGGGTGCATCTTATACACTCAATACAGCATTTTTTGCCTCCCGAAACCCCGCCTCCTCACCAAAATGGCTGTGCATAGCTTTTAGGAGGCTTTCAGAGAGCTCCTGGGGGCTGGGGAGGGCAGAAATGAGCGAAAAATGGGCCATTTGTTGCTCAATTTTGTTCCCCCCAGCCCCCAGGAGCACTCTAAAAGCCTCCTAAAGGCTATTCATGCCCTTTTTTGGGGGGGAAGGGCCCATTTTTGCAAAGAAGTGCCATTTTGGAGAGGTTTGCAGAGTCTTTCTTCTCATGTTTCTTTTTGTTTTTTGTTTAAATAAATGATATTCTGTCATTGATTACACTGATTAACAACTCTGTTTAAATCACTACTAATCAGAAGAACAGAGTCCAGAAGGCCTCAAAAGCCAATATGAGCAATCAAATGTTCTAAAAAGAAACTTGCAGTTCACAAAAGCAAAAATATCAAAATCAAACAAATTAAATTTAAGAGAATGTATTTGTGTATTTATAGGTATCCACAAATTTGTTCACACACCTATTTTACGAACAGCCTTCTCTATAACAGAAAATTCCCCAATAACTTAAAGTTATAAGAGATTTGGGCCTTCAAAAATACAAAATTCTTAAGATCCTGACATAGACTCATTAGTCAACTTCAGATATTTCAGTATGATAAAAGAGAATATTTTAGCTGAAGGTTTGAACTGTGGGATCCTTATTGCTTTTTTTGAGCTTGGTGGGGTTCTTTTTTGCTGATGTATCATTTACCAAATGAGATAACATCAATATTAATATTATATTTTAGAAGTAGTTTTACTAAAACTACTAAAATACTGAACCTCAAAACTCTAAATATATTAAAATCATGAGCCAATGTCCACCCTTCTTCACTAATATCCTTTCAATGACAGAAAGTAGTAAGTAAGCCAGAACCTATGCCAATATACAGTGGGCATTTACAGGGTAATAGATGTATAATCATAAATATAGCCTTCTAAAACACTAAAAGAAACTGTGGACATTCCTCATACTGATAAGTAACATTTATACTATACACAAACTTGTTTGTTGCACATGCTCATAATATTTCATTGGATAACAAACCACAAACTTATCTCCATTGGAATCAGTTTCCTAAACACATGGAGAGTTTTAATTTTGCTTAGCAAGATGCAATTTTTGCACAAAACGATGGATCCAAATTTTTTGTCTTCATTTCTCTTCCATCTATTCCTTTTCTAATGTTCTTTTGCAATATGCATAGAAAGATTCTGTTGGAATTATATCCTGAATTTGGTTTGACCTATAGCTGAACAAGGAAATGTATGGCCAAACTATGCCAAATATGTAATTGTATAATTTCCTCAGGGCAGAATTCCACCATACTTAGCTGGAGAACACACTACAAAGGCAAAATTGACCCATGATCTTTTTTATTATTAAGTGGTACAAAAAAGAATTAGAGATTTATGAAGCAGTTAAATATATCCACAGCTCTGCCTTTGCATCCATAGCTCTTTTGTGAGATATCCTGCTGATCGCAGGCATTCAAAGCACTGTCCTTCCTTGGACAATTTTCTGATAGTTTGGAATGCAGTTAATTATTCATAATGTTTAGCTTCATAGCAGATGCGTTATAGTGTCAGTCAGTTTAATGGGGAAAAGAAGAATTTATTTAGACAACAGATGCTTGAAGATATACTTGTCAAGATTGTGCTGTGGTTATAAATACTGTATCTAATGCAGTTGTTCAGACAAATGCTGTGATAAGGCAACAATCCAGAGTACAATCCAGAATTTTATACTGCTCTTTCTATGTAAGCATATATACAAGCCCCCACATTGATCCAAATACAAAATCTCATATGAACTCACTTTGGTTTTTCGCCAATGTATCATTGGTTATTATTTGTTCTCTTTAATCCTAATGTGTAGGTAATCTAGCGATGCCTTTTTAATTGAAGCAACAGATAGCTAGATTTTTTTAAAATGCTGCCTAATAGTGTAGGGAATAAACTGAGAAAACCAGACTGGAATCTTTCAATTTATTCGCTTGGGTCCATATGTAGCAAAATACATGAACCAGTAAAACCAAGAATTTTTGGTGACCGATGCGTAAGATCCAAAAGGACAGCTAGATATATAGGTGGAGGAAGCTATATACCGCATTATGAAAAGTATGTATCTCTGAACATTCACTTAGCAGGGGGAAAACAACTGTTCTCTTATGACACAAAGCAGGATGAACCGAAAAGCTGATTCAACTTCCAATGAGGAGAGAGCAGAGAAAAAAGAGAGATAAGAAGCTGCTTTGATTTTGATCTGTTCTCCTAATGTCCCCAGTGGTCAACAGACTAAAAAATATGGTTTATGCTCCTAGCAGGTGGAAGGACTTCAGTAGTTTTTCTTTTGCAGCAAGTATCCCCTCAATAATAGTTTTCTAATGATTAAATTCATTAAAACTAAAACTACAGCTGTTGTAATTGAGAATTTCTCCAACATCCAGTGAAGATATTAATGGTAATGGCAACATTAAAACATTAACTACGATAATGTTAATGTTTAATATCATTAACTGAGATTTTAAAAAAAATCAAAGCCATCTTTGTCCTTTAAAAACTTATGAATCATTTCTTATTTTCCCTAAGAAAAAAAATTTCAAAAAGTGATCCAAATAAATATTTGCAGAGAATTTAGGTTTTCAATTGGATTGTTTGAAAACACGATGGGAACAGAGATTTATAAGTTAAGATTTTTGGACAGCACTAAATTCTGCAATTTGGCATGTTGGTTATGCAGACATTGGCTTGAACAATAAAATGTTTTGTATATACCTAGCAGTTGAAAACACCTGGTAACTCTTGACTGGATTTGGAAGCTAAGCAAGTTTGGGTTGGGTGAGTACTTAATGGGACCCTTCCAAGGAATTCTAATGTTGTAGGCTAGATTGGGAAGTACCTCCCCCCCAAAATGGGGTGTGTTCTCAAAGACAATGGAAGCCACTTATACTGAAGCCAAGAGAAGAACATAACTATGTCCATGAAGTCAATAAGATCTGGGCTCCACTAAAAGGCTTGTTTACTGAGAAATATGCCATTTTTGGATTCTCAAACTCTTCAGACAGACAAGCAGCACTGCTGCATGATGGAGGATCCATCATGAGTCGGTCACTGGGACACACACTCTGCTAGAGAGAAGTTTCTTGAGGATGGGCTCCAGCATGAATCCGAAAGCTCGGAAGACTAAACCTTTGGTCCTGGTGACCAACCCAGATTGGATCCTATAACATTATTCTGGGACACGTATATTCGCCTTCATTCACTGCAGCATAATTTTATATAATATCATAGGTTGAGATTATATACGCATAAATTCTACATACTGTATGAAAACATACTTTTGAAAATATTAGAAGTCAGTACCCTCTAGTGCAGGGGTAGGGAATTATGGCTCTTTTATGACTCATAGACTTCACTACCCAGAATTCCTGAGCCAGCATGGCTGGCTCAGGAATTCTGGGTATTGCAGTCCATGAGTCATAAAAGAACCATAGTTCCCTACCCCTGCTCTAGTGTTATCAACCATTTTTCTAAATCCACCTCACTATTTGAAAACCTGTGAGGATATAGAGATTTATCTCACCTCTTTGTCAAACTCCTGATCTGGATCAGACATACTTCGCAAGGGCATGGCTGCTCCCTGGTCACTGCCACCTGCAAAGCAAAGGTGTTTGAGAATCTCCCCTAGGAGAAGCTTAGGAAGCTTATGGCTTTGAAAGAGATCTACTTTGACTCTTACTTGAAGATGGCCATGAAATGTAGCTTTTATTTCTGTGAGGTGCTTGGCGTGAAATGTTGCTTGTTGGAGGACAAACCTTCTCATCTTGTGTCTGTAGCAGAAATGTAACCAAACTCAATTAGATGGATATTTTCAACTTGTTTCTTTTTTTAAATACAGAGCCTTTTAAATTATTCAAAACCTAAAATCAGTACAAGAAGCTCTTTTTTTTTAAAGAAAAATGGTTTCATCTTGACTACTGAGAATCATATAAAGCAAAGCATGTTGCTCAAAGAATCAGCCAGGGGATAAATATAGCCATTCCACCCCAAAAAGCAAGTAAAAAGGTCAGTATTTAAATCTCAGTTCTTTCCAGTAGCTGGAGACGTTTTACAAAAGTTATTAGAAAAATAAGTCTGTCTGAATGAGCCACATCACATTATCTTTTACTTTATAGCTTTATTCCCCTCTTGGAGGCTAATGCAGAGCCAAAGTTATAAGTTAATGCCTTATTTTGGATTTGGTGACATTCTATTAATTATGTGATCTTACTGATTTTGCCAGTGTGCTATTACAGTCTGATATTATGCAGCATAAGGAACAGAATTTGATTGCAAATTATGCCTCTAGGCTTTCCAAATTATAAAATGGGAACATGATTTGCCTTTTACTTTTGCTGCATTTGGCAGCTCTGATAGTAAATGCTGGCAGTTTGGTTGCAATGAAACAAATATTGAGTATTATCCAATAAGCTTTCTCCTTGCCTCCTGCCACTGGAAGGATGGTTACTCTCTTATCCTAGATTATTAGCCTATTAGAGAAGACGGGATTTAGATTTTGCACTGACAGCCTGCTGTTTTAACTGCGGAACTTAGGGCAGGAAAGCACAAGCTTATTCACACAGAGGTTAGCCAGCTGAGAGGTCTAATGCACACTATCATCCACTTCAGTTCCTAAAGAGCTGCTCCTACCCTTGCTACAGAAGCAGAGGAGGGGCAGGAAGAGGAGGAAAGCATTGAGGAGGAATGGTCACTCTGGAGAAAGAGATCAGCAGAGAGAGGGCTCATGTGATAGACGTGCTCAAAGCCTGTTGGAGATGATATCAGAGCAGAATGTCGGGAGGATGAGGGGGAAGGAAATTCGTTCTATTATTTTAGACAAAAGAAACAAGAAAAGGAAGGAGGGAAAGAAGAGTTATTCAGAAACACTATCATACGCCTGGCAATGTACTTCATTTTCCACGTCCTTGTGAGCTCCTGGCAACAGCTCTCAAAACAGCGTTACAGGGGCTATTAAGACGTCATTTCCCCCATGCCCACCCCAAAATGAAGGCCAAAGGTTGGGTTTGCATTCTCCCTTCTTTTTTCCTCTGTCTTCAGTCAGGGCTATTAATGGGATCCTTTGTATTTTTGATTAGTGTTGGAAAAAATGTCAATAGTAAAAGAGATTTTGGACTGAAATAGTTAACAAATCATTGTGAAAGGACATCCCAAAGTTGCTTAACTAAACTTTCTGGTTTTTCTTTGATGACATTTCACTTCTCATCCAAGAAGCTTCTTCAGCTGGATGGTGGGGAATGGAAGGATTTATACTTCTTGCAGACAGCTGGTAATTTGCATTCTTTTAGCGAGTACTTGAGGCCACTTGGAGGTTTATCTATGTCATCAGGGTCACCTGAGAAGGGGAATATGATATTATCTATCTCCAATCTACCACACAGTCTTTTCAATAGTTCCAAAAAGGCTCCACACCCATTTGCATCACTCAGATAACGGATCACAGATAAACCTCCAGGTGGCCTTAATGACTTGCTAAAAGAATGCAAATTACCAGCTGTCTGCAAGGAGTATACATCCTTCCATTCCCCACCATCCAACCAGAGTTGAAGAAGCTTCCTGGATGAGAAGTGAAACATCTTCAAAGAAAAACCAGAAAATCCAGTTGCCTCTTGAAAAAAAAAAAGCATCTTTGGGACAACCACGACTGAAAATCTCTATAGACATTGTGAAAGGACTATTTATTTATTTATTCAATGCACAGGTAGTCCTCAACTTATGACCACAATTAAGCCCAACATTTCCATTGCTAAGCAAGGCAGCTGCTAAAGGAATCCAGCTCCCTCCCCTGAATTTGCTTGTCAGAAACCGCCGAGGAAGCTTACAAAGAGTGATCATATTATCCTGGGACAATGCAACTTCATAAAATACATGCCAGTTGCCAAGTGCCCAAAATTTGATCACATGAACATGGGGTTACAGTAATAGCGATGTGAAAAATGATCATAAATCACATTTTCCCCCAGTGCCTTTGTTATTTCGAGCGGTTACTAAACAAATGATTGTAAGTTGAGGGTTACTTGTAGAAGGCTGCCCATTTATGTGTGACCTGTGGATAGCACACTATTAAAATAAATTAAAAGAGTTAAATGAAAAGTAACAAAGATTAAAAAAAAATTAAAACACAAGCAGCTGATAAACAACCAAATGTAAGTGATTGAATTACAGCCAACCTCTAAATTCTTTATAGGAACCACCTTAGGCCTGCATAATGATTTCAATTACCCCTCAGAAAACAAACAGTATCCCTTTTTTGACTGCAAAAACTCCTGGCCAACGTGTCCCCTGGCTGAGCGAAGGCTTTCTCTGTGAACATTTTTTTGGGGGGTTGTTTTACCAATGGCAGATCCATGAGCACTTGCATTCCATCTCCTGGTCCCATATGAGCCACATGGTTGAAATTGGTGGGGTTGGAAATCATTCTGGATCTGAGCTCGGGGTCTCGGAGCATCTCTCTGAATCAACAAAGGGTATCAAATAATGATTTTTCAACATGGAAAAGATTCCCTTTCCACCCAGGTTGTGACAAAACTAGCCAAGCCTTACCGTCTTTGTTGTAATCTTTCTTCCTCAGGAACTTTAAAGACGAACCGTCTTTTGCTTCGAGTACGGAGCATTTGCTTTTTGCTGGTGTCAGATGTTTCTGGCACACTAAGAGCAGCTCCTCCTGTAAAATATATATTTATATATATATAATGCAATTGCAAAGCTGGATACCATCTCCTACAGGTTGCTCTCCAGATTTTCATCTATTATAATAATAATAATAATAATAATTTAATTTTATATCCCGCTCTCTCTCCCCCAGGGGACTCGAGGCGGGGCACAGGCAATTAAAAATACAAATAAGACCACAGACAAAATACAAAATACAAAATTAAAAATAGATTAAATTGATCCTGCGCTAAAACCCATAAACTAAACTAAAAATTACCCCTGAAACCCCTAACCTAAAAAGGCCGGCCAGGCGGAAAAAGTGTGTCTTTAATTTTAAGCGGAAGGAGCGGAGGTCCGTGGTTGTCCTGATATCGGGGGGAAGGTCGTTCCAGAGGGCTGGGCCCGCCACAGAGAAGGCCCTTCCCCTGGGCGTCGCCCGCTGACAGAGTCTAGTGGACGGCACCCGGAGAAGTCCCTCTCTGTGGGAGCGAATCGGCCGTGAGGATGTATGGGGCAGGATCCGATCCCGCAGGTAGCTAGGTCCCGAGGCATGGAGCGCTTTGAAGATGGTAATTAACACCTTGAAGCGCACCCGGAAGACGACAGGTAGCCAGTGCAGCTCGCGCAAGAGCGGTGTTACGTGGGCAAACCTAGAGGTGCCCATAATCGCTCGCGCGGCTGCGTTCTGGACCAACTGAAGCCTCCGGGTACACCTCAAGGGGAGCCCCATGTAGAGAGAGTTGCAATAATCCAGTCGGGATGTCACGAGAGCATGAGTGACTGTGCGAAGGGCGTCCCGATCCAATAGGGGGCGCAACTGGCGTACCAGGCGAACCTGGTAAAACGCCCTCCTGGCCACGGCTGTCACTTGATCTTCCATGGACAGCCGGGTATCCAGGAGGACACCCAAGTTGCGCACCCCATCCACAGGGGCAAGATGTTCGCCCCCTATGGCCAGCGATGGAGTCAGCTGGTTGAATCGGGCAGCCGGAAACCACAGCCACTCGGTCTTGGTCGGGTTGAGCCTGAGTCCGTTACTTCCCATCCAGATTATATTGTGGAGATCTCCAAAGCTGCATTACACATAAATCGCATGTTGCTTTCTAGAACTATTATTTGACTGCAAGATATGCATACTTTAATTTTAGGAATGTTTTTCCATAAAGGGCTGAGCAAAAAAGACTTAATTCAGTCGTTTCACAGAAAAGTTTCTACTTCTTGGTTTTGGATACGTTCAGGGAAGGGCTGGGAAGCGTCTCCATTATAAGCCACTAGTCATGACAATACTAGCCTAATTGACCCGTAGTCTTATTTACAACCATCTCCTTTTAGCTAATTAAGTCAATACAATTATATACAATAAAATAAATTGTACAGTACAATTAAAATAAAATAGTGTGTTACAAAACTTTAATAGATGCCTATTATTTTTAGTGAAGCACTAAAAAAAAAAAGAGTAAATTCTATTATCTATTTTTTTATTGAAATAAAAGCCACTTTAAGTCTTTTCCTTGTCGTGGTCTGTTCAAGACTAAATAAAACTAAATAAATTTATAAAATTTAGTTTTATGAAAACTAAAATATACATAGATACAATATACTAAATTAAAATTAAGACTTCCCAAAATTCAACGAGAGTAAGCTCCTCTCCATCCATCTACCAACCTGAAAACTTGTTCTTGAAATAAATTAACCGAGGAGGTTCACAGCTAAGGAGATTCAATGTGCCATTAACATTTAGAGGTCGAATCTGTTATAAAGGAAAAGTGACAGAAGCTTTTTAGAATAGGCCTTCAGTACAATGCAATGAAATTTTCAGAAAATTATAAAGCACATTTTACTCTACACTCAAGATACTAACCTTTCTTAAACCGATAGTTTGGACCCATTCCATAGTGTTAACATCAAAAACATCAACCCCATATTCACTGTACACGGTTAAATAGGATGGATTGCAACCTGGAGAGAAAAAAGCAAAATCTCTTATGGCTCCAAATATTTGAGATAAAACTGTGCGCCCCAGTGTTTACCACTGTTGCTTCTCAAGCTGATTTATACTAGAGAATGGTATCTTATGCAAAATTTTCATGAGCACCAAAAATCCTTGCTGGAGGTATTCCACTTTTGACTGCACGTAGGCACTTGAATTTTGAAAGAAACAGATAAAGCCAAAATTCTGGCATTTTATACAAAAGAAACATTACATTTATATAATAATTTAATTTATACACTACCTTTTTGTTTAATCAAATACTCAAACATCCATATTCAAACATTCATTTTGAATATATAACAGGGAGAACAAATTGGTTTAATGAATAATCGTGTTTACTTACTATGTTGTCAAAAGGTTTTTAGATAGTAAACTTCTGCCTGATATTCAATCACTGTGGGCAGCTAGTTATGCTCATTAAAAAAAGGCAACTCCCCTGGCCGTAAAATTATCTTATATTTCTCTCTGATACTCAAGAGGAAACTTGTTCTAAACATAGAACCTCCCATAAATAGCATTTTTGACAGCACATTAAATGAAGCATTTCCCATTCAGTGGTTGGATTTCAGTTTACCAGCAAAAGCCTTGCAGTTTAATAAAAGGATGCCATTTCCTTTTGAACATCATACCAAATCACTTTCTCCTTGTTTTGCAACAGTAGAGTTCATATATATCTTTAAGGAAATCTCTTGCAATAAATTCATATATTCTGTCTGAGATGAAGAGCAGTCATTTTAATTTGAGTATTCAAGTATTTGCAGGCATGATTAATATTATCTCCAATTTTGATGGAAGGCAAAGCCAAATAGCAATAGTTAAAAGCAACCCCAGATGAAAGCAAGGGTCCCCAGAAGAACCACATCAGCAACAGCCTTCCCCCACCACACAAAAAAAGAGGGTTAAGGAAGAACACCAACCACACCAGGGTCACATATTCATACAGGACATTGAGTAACTTTCTGTCTATATTACTAAAAGCAAAGTTGTAAGAGGAACCCAACTTTTCTATGGACTCTGACATGGCTGATTTCACACTAAGACTAGGCTCATATTCCACATTACATAGACCATAGAGTAAAGCATGGGTTATAGTACTGGACAGCAACAAGAAAAATGATTCAGTCAAATCCAGCACACTATTTCCATAATTGTGAAATAGTTTCTTCTGCAAAATCTGGAAGCAAACTTATAGAGCATGTAAGTTGGGCACCATGCTGAGTTAGATCGGCTATTGGGCCTATCACTGTTCACCAATTGAAGTAAAGCAATCAAAGATACGGAAACAGAAAAACATATACATACTACACGCAACGGGAGTCGCCGGCCACATTAGTTCCTGCATGCGTGACCTTCGACCTTGTGCATCAACGTATACTCCCAACAGGCTGAAGCAAAGTAGGTATTCCTCGTTGCTGAGCTCCACAGCACAAAGGGTGTCAAAAGACTGTTGCGAGAGGAATGCAAGTGAAGAATCAGTGGGATTTATCAGGCTTATTGACTGTCCATCTCCTTGGATGTTCATTAAAGAGAAACCGGATGGGTAGCCAACACAAAGTCTGTCTCTGAATACCGCCATCCATTGTACATAGCCAGGAGCTTGGATTTCATTAAACTTTTTATGGAAAGGTTTAGTTCTGTGAATCTCGTAGCAGAGAATCTGTCGCTTAACGGCCACAAACAAACTCGGTAAGGAGCTCTTCTTCAGCACTCCAGTTGTAATGAACTGGCAGCCTTTTGTTTCAGGAAGCTTGACATCAAAGCTGCTTTCCGATCCATCCAGGGAAGACCAAGGATACAAATGAACATGATGATTCCGGCCACAAATGAGAATAATTATTTTCTCTTTGGGAACCAGCTCTATCTGGTAGACCTTCTTGCAATCAGCAGCTCGAACAATTACTAGAGAAAATAACAGATGCACATAAGAGAGCACGTATGTGTTGGGCCATGATATGTTAACAATGTAATTGTTTGAGAAATATGTAATCTTTTGATGTAACAAAGACATAGTTGTACCAGCACAAATCTCATCATGAATTTAAACAATGGCATCAAACCAGCAATAAATACATAAATAAATAAATAACAAAGCCACACAGTTTTATCATAGCAGGAGCAAAATGTTTCATTTTAAACGCATGTGGAGCTGCGAGTTTATTCTTGAAAATGAAAATCTAAGCAATTATGGATCGTTTCCTGAAAAAAAGTTCCATCACACAAATTCTAACTTCCCAATCATTTTATCAATAGAAACCTTCACACTGCCCAGGTGAGGGATAGGAACAAATACTAGGAAAAGATAACAATTGTTATTCATACAGAATTTCAAAACAGTACAAATAAAATCAAAACTAAAGTGCACGCGGACAAGCAAAAATAAGAGGAGTAATTGTAAATGTTCAGGAAAAGTTAGCTTTTAATATATTTAGAAGGCTATGCTAAGACTTCGTATTTTTCTGTCTTTTGATCCTTCTATGTTATGGACAAGGTTCCGGAATGTGAGTAATTCTACTGAAAAGGCTTCCTTTACTGGAAAGCTTAATTTTCCTATAGATTCTGAGTGCCAATAGCTGGGGTTATGGCGTGGGTAGTCAGATATTTTAACATTGAAAAGTCAAGTAAAAACCCTTTGAATTGGACTCAGAAACCAAATAGCTTCTGCTGCAAGCACTTTAGGATAAGTATTTTTTAAATATGCTGTCAAAAGTCTGGCAGTTATATTAGTTAAAGCTTCTGAACTGCCTTCAAAGGCACTCCAGTACAAAGATATTACAATAGAGAAGCATGGAAAATGTAAAGCATGCCTATTTGAATAATCTACTTTTCTTTGGTAGAGAGAAACATGATATAATTTATATTTAACTATCAATAATTCTCTAGAAATCGTGCTTCAAAGAATTACAGCATTACTTCTTTTGGCATTGTGCAAAAATGTGCCTAGGTATGAAACCTACAGTGTGCATAACTCTTAAAATTGGCCATATGAAAATCACGCATACTTCCAGAATGTAATGAATCAAAAGTCTCAAGAGAAGTAGATTCTCATATCTGCTTCTATCCTGTAAACTCAAAAGAGTCCCTTCTCTAGAAATTAGTTAAAAATCATTAAAGTCTCTTTCCCATGTTTAGCATAATAAATTCAAGCATAGGAACGGAAATATTATTCCGTAAATCAGAAATGAATTTTTGATAAAGAGTAAAAATGGAAAATTTAGCTGAAGGATAGAATTATTTCAATTATCCAAATACATTACTTCCAAGTTACAGGGTAGCAAACCTTACTGCTAATATTTGAAGTCCTTCCGAAAGTCATAATTATTCTGAGGTATTAGCTTCTGAGGTTCCTGGAACTGGAGGACGCAGTAGCAGGATTTTGCACTTTAAAGCTTGGACATGCATTAAAAAACCTCCAGAGTATCCAAGAAAAACTGCTTCAAAATGAATAGCCCCAGAAGTCTACTTGCTATTAGGCAAGTGATCTAAATACAAATAAGGTAGAGAAAGAATGCAAAACATAGCTTCTGGAATTGTTTCTAACTTCTTAATACTAGCTTCACTCAAGTACTAGGAGGAAGGAGAAAAAGGATGAAGCAAGTGGCATAATTCCTTTCCAACATTCTTTTGGATTAGAAAGAATAAAAATGAATATTTCCTCTTTACTCTCACATCCTGTCTTGCAAATTAATATTACTGTGAATCTGCCTGGATGGGTTATTAGAGGATTTACAGCTGTACAGCATGAATATATATGAATTATTTTTTAATTCTCTATTTCTTGCCTTTTTTAATGCAGAGGAAAGTGCCCAAATGCTAATAAAATGGGTTTCATGAAGACATTACCAAAATGTTTTGATCAGTAGACAGAATAACAGGAAATGGAGATGTACTCTGTCCTGGTTGATTTTGTACTAATTAGTTTGCTAGATTACCAAAAAAAAAAAAAAAAAGCCAACGAGGGATAGATCTGGATGGGAGACCACATCAGAAACCCGTGGCTTTAGGCTAGTTTGCAAAGTTGAAAATATATATTTGAAAAGAGCAATAACAAACTATATTTCACTATTGCCAAATGGAGGGGGGGAAACATTTGGCATATCCATATAGTCATCAGGAGCCAAGTTCAACTTGATGGAGACAGTTTTTATAGTTTGGGAATGCTTCCATGCTCAAATGGCTAGCTTTCCTACTTTTCATTTTCTAGTTTAGTTAGTGTGCACACTATCCTACTTTCCAGATAAAACAGATTTGATTTTGCTCCCACAAGTCCTAATCAAATCCAGACCAGATTAGCCCAACATGCCAAAAATCACATGCTTTTGGAAAGCAGTCAGAAAGTTCTGATGTTTACAGAACTCATAACTAAATTAATTTCTGGGGCAGAGAAGCTATTTATCATCTCAATTTTCTTCTAGCTGTACCCTCAAGTTCATTTCCAAACCTAACATATTGTACACACATGTACACACACACCCGTGTACACACACACCTGTGTACACTCCCCCATCAAATTACTCCCATTCAGGATAAGCTAAACAATATACAAATGAAAAAGAGGAATAATAAATAGCAACATGAAATTAACTTGGTGATGCAGAAAGAATGAATGGGAATTGAATTGGAAATAATTGTATGAAGTGAATGGGATGAAGGAAAAGGAAAAACCAAGTTACAGTAACAGGAAATTGATGAGATCCTCAAAAAGAGGTTACAAGTTTAAAAATCAGGAATGTAATGTTATGATAAAAGCAAGGATTGAAGCAATTTTAAGGAACTTAAAGAAGCAACATATATGGACATATAGTCCATACATGGACTTCAAGTACTAAGTTGGCTGGGAAATTCTAGATCTTGAAATCTGCATATCTTAAAGTTGCTGATAAGATATATGATATTTTGTGTGTGTGTGTGTGTGTGTGTGTGTGTGTGTGTGTGTGAGGTTTTGGAGCTGATCAATAAATAAATCAGGGAGACTAGTATAGATCTATTTCGAGCTTTTTAGCTCTCATCTAATTTTATTCATGAGGTAAAAAGCTTGAAATAGATCTATACTAGTCTCCCTGATTTATTTATTGATCAGCTCAAAAACCTAACATACATATATAAAAAAAAATTACACAACGGAACTCATGGGTTTCTGTCTAGATGGTCTCTGGTGATGAGCCGAAAGGCAGAAAAGGAAACAGTATGTCTCCTCCCTTCATTGGGGCCCTAACAGGGTGTTGTGGAACAATAATTTATATATATATATAAAAAAGCCCCGGTTCGAATCCCAGTAAGGGGTATGGCCAGCTGATGAGAGCTAATAAGCTCGAAATAGAGCTATCCTGGTCTCTCTCTAATTTAATTTATTGATCAGCTCATAAAACTAACACACATATCTAAAATATTATACAACGTAATTCTTGGCTTGCTGTCTGGATGGTCTCTAGTGATGAGCCGATAGGCAGTAAGGGAAACAGTATGTCTCCTCCCTGAATTGGGGCCTAATAATAACAGGTTGTTGTGAAACAATTACCTATACTAATATGCCCTGTCTAAGCTGATGCAATAAGGAGAACCGGCTTGGCTACAGTGCTAGGCTACTTGCTTAGCATGCAACAAAGCCCCGGTTCGAATCCCAGTAAGGGGTATGGCCAGCTGATGAGAGCTAATAAGCTCGAAATAGATCTATCCTGGTCTCTCTCTAATTTAATTTATTGATCAGCTCATAAAACTCACACACACACACACACACACACACACACACACACACATATATATATATATATTTTTTGAGCTGATCAATAAATGCAGTGTGCTTCCTCCCTTAATTGGGGCCGTAACAGGGTGTTGTGGAAACAATTGTATGTATGTATGTATGTATGTATGTATGTATGTATGTATGTATGTATGTATGTATGTAATTTTTATATGCTGGTCTTGTTGTCTTCGGGTGTTTTCCCGTGTAAGTATGAAATCGTTAACATTTCGGCAAGATCTAACTTGCCATCTTCAGGCTTCGGTCCGAAGATGGCAAGTGAGACCGAAACCTGAAGATGGCAAGTGAGATCTTGCCGAAACGTTGCAAAAACAATTTCATACTTACACGGGAAAACACCCGAAGACAACAATACCAGCATACCTACACCCGTGGAAATCTACGAAAGTATATATATTTTTTATAGTTTTTATTTTATTTATTGATCAGCTCATAAAACTAACACACGTATCTAAAAAAAATATTTACACAACGGAACTCTTGGCTTTCTGTCTAGATGGTCTCTGGTGATGAGTCGAAAGGCAGAAAAGGAAACAGTATGTCTCCTCCCTTAATGGGGCCCTAACAGGATATTGTGAAAACTATTACCTATACTAAATACCCCTGTCTCAGCTGATGCAATAAGGGAGAGCCGGCTTGGCTGAATTGCTAGGCTCCTGCCTGATATGCAATACAGCCCCGGTTCGAGTCCCAGTAAAAGGGTATGGCCAGCTGATGAGAGCTAATAAGCTCGAAATAGATCTATCCTGGTCTCTCTGATTTATTTATTGATCAGCTCATAAAACTAACACACATATCTAAAAAAAAATTTACACAATGGAACTCTTGGCTTTCTGTCTAGATGGTCTCTGGTGATGAGCCGAAAGGCAGAAAAGGAAACAGTATGTCTCCTCCCTTAATGGGGTCCTAACAGGATGTTGTGAAAACAATTACCTATACTAAATACCCCTGTCTCAGCTGATGCAATAAGAGAGAGCCGGCTTGGTTGAATTGCAACGAAACTAATAGCTTTCTGTCTGGATGGTCTCTGGTGATGAGCCGAAAGACAGAAAAGGAAAGCAGTATGCTTCCTCCCTTATTTGGGGCTTACCAGGGTGTTGTGACACACACACACACACATATATATATATGGGCAGGAAGAGAACCTGGTGGCTCAAGTGGCTAAGGCATTTGCCTAGCATGTAATACAGTCCCAGTTCGAATCCCAATAAGGGTATGGCTAGCTGATAAGAGCTAAAAAGCTCGAAATAGATACTAGTCTCCCTGACTTATTTATTGATCAGCTCAAAAATGTCACACACACACACACACATACACACACACACAAACTATTTTACTTTTTTATATTCATCGATTCTGGTGCCATGCTCCAAAAGTGTGTGCTTTTTTTCCCTGCCACTGAGCTTATGGAAAGAGGAAATGGGGGGTGGGGGGAGAGAAAAGAATGTATGATAATTTGTGTAAAGATAAAAGACTGAGTTTGAAAAGCAGCTCATTCTAGATTACCTAAAAGTTCCACAGTATCCCAAAGGGTACTTCTGTGAAGAATTTTATTATGTCAAAAGACAAATCACCCAGAGATGCAGCTTAGTGGCCAAGGTTCTTTTTTTTCCAAGCAAGGTACAAAAGTAGCTTATCAGCTAATTATGAAGTAGTAGTGAACAAACCAGATTAGCCTCTATGAATATGCATTTGATGTCAAATGAACAAATGCCTTTTGTGAAAGGTAAGAAGAGCTGTGACATAAATGTCCCATTTAATAGTTCATTAAATAAGCCGGTATTCCAAGTCTTCATCTCTTGTCAGACAAGCAAATTCTATATAAGGGAATTCTGCAAATAATCAAGAATTAACTGATGGAGCTCATCCCTTGGCATGTATTTGCTAAATGCAATCAAGAATTTACTTACCGTCACGGGTGACCTCTATGACAGAGAGACCTTCATCTGAACCAATTGCTATTCTATCTCGATCTAGTGGTAACAAGGTGAGAAAAATAATCATTAATATAAATATTCATTCTAACCCTGGTTTCTACTTTTTTACAGAAAGTGTCCATTTGATAAACAGAATATGCATATGCTAAAACAACCTCAGTGGATACCGTTTTGCGGTATCAAAAATATCAGACCTCAATAATAATATAATTCAATCCATGTCTAACCAAATGAAAATCCACAGTATTTAGTGAAGATTGCTCATAGGAAAGTAGGTATATCAATACAAACTATACAGCATTGGCCTCAGATTATTTAAAAGAGAACTTTGGAGAAGACCGTCTATGGAGATTCTCCGTCATCTAGGTCAGGGTTATCCCAAAGATGCTTTTTCAAGAGTAACTGGACTTTCTTGTTTTCCTTTGAAGATGTATCGCTGAAGTTTCTTGGATGAGAAGTGAAACATCTTCAAAGGAAAACAAGAAAGTTCAGTTGCCTCCTGATAAAGAACTTTTGGGTTTGGAGGAGGCTGAGCTCCAAGATTTTTCTATTTTGGAGCTTAAATTGGTAGAGATGAAGAATCAGATTTTTCAGTAAATGTTGTTCTCATGATCTCTATAACCAGGACTGTAGTACTGGGTTAATCTCATCCATCCCATCCCATCCCATCCTCCGGAATGAGGAAAAATACTTCTTTTTCAGAAGATTTAAGGAAAGTGAGATATTTTAAAATAGTTGAGAAATGCATTCTCATTTCAAACTGTTGTTAATATTCTCCTCTCTTACTACTTTAAAGTTATTATATATGGTGCTAATACAATCCTTTTGGTTCTTGCAGATGACAACTATCCATAAGACAGAAGCAAGGAAGTAAGGTAGGTAGGCAGGCAAACAAATGATGACTCCAAATAAGAAGGAAATATAACATTTGTTAATGTACTTTATTTTAGCACAATAAGGAATGGGACCAAAACTGAGTCAATGCATCTAAGCATTGATGATATCTACTTCAAGTAGTGATAAACATACACCAATTCATTTTATGAGTCAATCACTAAATTTCATGCTACTAATTTTTGCTGCCCAGAGATAAAAAATCAGAAACAATATATTTAAAGATGGCAATGTATCAGGCTCAATTACAGGTGTAATGTTACACATTCAAAGTGTCTTGTTATATTCCAACATACCTATAATAGTAGCAGCTAGGGTGGTTTTAATGAAAGGCAGTGTACTGTCATAGGCTTCCTGCGGAATATGTATAACTTGATTTCTGAGTTTATTTTTGTGCAGAATAGATTGCAGTCCCTCTAGAATTCCAACCCACTTTCGCTTTTCATTCTCGTTTTCTGTTAGGAGCAGCAGAGAGCAGGTCTTTGAAGGAGAGCCTAAGAGAGAAGCCGTCACCTTGAGAACAAGAAGACAGAAAAGGAAAATAATTGCATGAAATTCACTCACGCGAGACATGCCTCAACTAAAGCAAGGAGACAAAATGGAAATGTACACTAGAGTCAGACAATGTGTTTTTCAAAATGCCCTGCTCCAGAGTGAGCCTTCTGTAGGCAGCATGAATAAATGCAGTGGCAAAAGAGAGAAGTGATAATGACAAACTGATTTCTTAGAAGCTATCTGCTCTGCAGATATCGACATAGAAGGGATTTCTTCAGTGTTTTCTCCCACCTCAACCAACTTGGAAGTATAGACAATCATCTTCATTCTTAGCCCTGATTTTGGGCCTAAGACTATGAATCAGAAGAGAGACTGTAAAGTTCATGTTCTTTGGGGAGGGTGATTAGATGATATATACTCTTCCATAAGGCGCTGAAGACCTGGTTCTGCCAGTGGGCCTGGGGAACCCAGAGCAGGATGGAGTCCATTAAATGGCTCGTGTGATCTGATATCGCGGGGGCGGGAGGTGATTTTATTATATTATACTATTTATATTATACTATTTATTTGATTGTTTTTATTAGTTTTATTGTTTTAAATATTCTGTAAGCTACCTTGAGTCACCATAGGCAAATAGGCGGCAATACAAATTCAATATTTAATTAAATAAATAAAATCTTGCTATCCTTTACATTAGGCAAGCTGATTGGGAATAATGGGAGTTGAAATAACATGCAAGGCACCACAATGTGCCTGGATTTAATTTCAATGAAATCATGTCTAGTTTATATTTAATTCATTACCAATACAATGCTGGCAAATCTCTTTTACTCTTGTTTTGCAGGGTATGCCAGAAATATTGCTACAAACAGTGACATGGTGACAATCATATATTGTCTTTACTCATGTGGTTAATCAGAAATTCTTGCTTCATTTTCATCTCTCATTTCACAGACTCCTTTCAAAAATTATCTATAACATTTGTGCAGGTGTTGATTTAAGCAAGCTTTAGATGCTTACTTTCTTTCCAATTAAATTCCTTTCTAATTCATTCCGATTAAGTTAAAACTTGCAGCCCTTTGGCAAACTCAGCCTTCTTTATTCCAATTCACTGAGCAATGTATATACATTTGATATGTTTCATTTCCCACACAAATGACTCTCTCCATAGCTCCCTCCCTATGCATTAATAAGATTTGATGGTACTCAAAGCAAGAGCTCAAATCAAGAGCTCAAATCAAGAGCTTTTGCACTTATTTTGTAATTTATCAGGCTGCTTATATAAGGGCGCACTCACTGTGACTCTCAACTTTAGTAGAAATGAGTCAACAAACAATAGGTAGTTTTAAGAAATGTTTTTAAATAGTCCAAACCTGTGAATATATTTATAAAACTCAATAGAGGAGACATACTTATAGGGCAAGTTATAGACATACTTATAGGTAAATTCCACTCCCTACTAGCACTGATGATGTTACCTACTTTGGTAATGAAACATTTGCAAGAACTCAACTAAGCTCAGAAAGCATCAAGGACCCTTCATTTATAAAACTTGTCTGAAAACTGGCATATGAATATCTACAGTAGTGATACCTATTCTTGTAAGTGTAATTCAATTTCGCTTTAAAAATTAAAATGTGGGAGTTCAATGATAGTAAAAAAAAAACCATGAAGATTCCAGATTCCTAGAATTGACCCAAATAAAATAAAATAACTTATGAATAGAGTATGCATTGAACAAAACACATGGTTCTATCCATCACATACTTTGTTCATAATGAGCAGAACCTGGTTGCAGTGTACTCTGTAATGTTAACTCAGATGTAAAGCTTTCTATTACTTCACTTCTTCAACACAAATTATTTTATTATTTATTTTAACTTTAGACTGAATTCTTGCCCCTAAAATATTTCCAGATATGGATGTTGTAATTCACTGGTATATGTATTATGTGTAATAAATACTTCCTTATTACTAGGCATCATGGTGGTTTAAGGTAATCTGGCAATTAAATTAGCATCCTGAGGCACTTTGGTAACCTGGAATTTACTAAAAAAAAAAAAAAAAAAATATGATCTACAAGCTGGATAACAAAACCAAAACATTATTATGTAGGCTATCTGCAAAATAAATATTTCACCTTCTTGATTCATCAGACAAGACAACCTCTTTCCAAGCGAGAAGATATCAAGCTACATACACACACACAAATGTGTATTATATAATTGCATAAACTAGCTGAACATGTTTCACCACTGTCTTATCACCCTTTTAGACAGATTCTAAAAGAAAATTAGAAAACAAATATAATAAAATCTATTTCTGTGACTAAATTATTAGATTGTAAACCCATAATCAACCTTCAATAGAGTAGCTATGGAAAGCTAACAGTTTTGTTTTGCTTAGAATGGAAAATTTTGTAAAACTTTATTTTTTATCAATCATAGCTAAGTAAAACATGAATTGTATTTGTACAAATTAGTCAGATGAACATACCCTGAATATACAAGGAACATCTTTACGGGTTGCATGTATAACATCTGATGCTAGGACAGAACTCACACAAAACTCTTCATCTCTGGAAAAAAAATAACAGTACATGTTATTAAATTTAAACTACATATTTAAAATCCTTGCTAAAGTAAAATTTATCAGCAAGAAATTAACAAATTAATTGGTTAAATCTGAATCACTAAGTTAAAGAGATTCTGGGTAGAGGTTTAAGATATTATTTTGTACCAGAAAAAATCAAGAGCACGTGAGAACATAAACCTATTCTCTCATACCTTAGACAAATGTGGCCTATACTTTTGTCAAAAAGCACACACGTCTATGCTATGCAACATCAATGAAAATCCAGCAATTGTGTTATTCTTCACTTGCTATTTTTTCTCTGACACAATCAAGCTTATAAAAACATGTGGCTTAAGGTTGCGAACCTGAGATCCATAACTTGGCTTGCAACAACTCCTGGCTGAGTGGATTTTCCTTCAGGCACATCATAGAGGAAAAGTTTACAGTCACAGACAACTGCATAAACTCGCTGCCATCCTTTCTTAACTCCTGTTGGCTTTGGAACCTGTAAATGTAGAAATATAATTCATACCATAAAAGGAAGCAAAGACTAATTTTTATTTATTAAATGTATTATGTTATTCATGAAATATATATCAATATACCATCTCATCATTGAAGCGAGTCATAAAATATTTCCAGGGATTTGCAACAATATATATGTTTTTTAAATATTGTAATTTCTTCATTTTAGTTATACAATGGCTGCAAACAAATCAATCAATTAACTAATTGATCAGTAAATATGATTGGCTTTCCTAAGAAACCTGAAGTGATCTTTTGGATGTTATGAGTCATCTCTTCATGGGAAATTAAGTTGCACAACATTCATTTTTTCAATAGCTGAATTTACAAATAATATTAAGCTACAATTTAATGAAATAAGCAATAACCCCTGGATCAATTTATAAGAAATCTGTTAGAAAAGTATTAATTTAAAGTTAATGATGATGGTATATTTTAATTCTTCCATAATTTCTGATACAGCCTGCAACAAGAATACTTATCTCTTGCATGAACAATAAATTGATTAAGCAGTGCCATTTAGCAGGTTCCTTCTCTGTTGCGTCACCTGTTCTCTTGGAAAGATAGCCCTAACTCCCAAGACTCAGATGGATCCAATGTTGTCGTCATTCAGGAAGCTTTGGAAGACTTGAATATTCCCCCTGGCTTTGGGAGTAGAGTGATGGCTGAGCCCCTGTTCAGGACATTCCAATTTCTATTTTATTTTTGTATTTATCTTTTTTTTTTAATTGTAGGCCACCCAGAAATATTGGAGGTCTATTCACAACTAAATAATAAATTAATGCATGGACAGATGAAAAGTTTTTCTAAATCTCTTTATCGGGCCGGTGTAAATTCAACAGGAACTTTGTAAAGATATTCTCTTTCTAACAGTTAAAAGTTCAATTCCTAATGGTTATATGAACATGTGTTCTAGATGTCAATATGGAATGTCTGTCTTTGCTTTCTCTGGGAATATTTTTCAGATCCCAGTTCTGTTTAAGTCGAAGTTACAGCTCTTAATAGTCTTCTATTCAAGTACTAATTAGGCTCAACTCTGCTTAACTTTTTCAAAAACAGCTGAGCTTAGTTAAGTGCTGCTGATTGTTGTCATTATTTTATGCTGTATAATTACTTTTTCAAATGTCACAGACACTTCACTGAACTTGATAATTATTTCCATCTACCTATCTTTTTTAATCACAGTTTTGGAGGACAGAAGCAATAACAATTTGATAATAATTAAATCCTGAATAATCTTGAAGGTGCAATCAATAAGCCGTAATGGGACAAGTTGTCTTTAGAGGAGAAGGAAATGCTGGGAAAGGTATTGAATTGGAAGGCTTCAAATGCCCTGAAACAGTTTCTGGGTGGGTTAGAAGCAATGTCTCATACTCCATCTTGCCATGGTTGACTCTTAAAGTTTCTACTCTAATTTCTTTTACCTGAAATTGTATTAAGTTTTGAATTCCTCAAGAAGTGATTAGCTTGAAGTTTTCAACTGAACTTGGACTCTATTTTATAGCCAGATTTGCTTGACTGTCTATGTCAATGGTTCTCAACCTGTGGGCCCCTTTCACAGGGGTCGCCTTAAGACCATCGGAAAACATATTTTCAATGGTTTTAGGAACCAATTTCATGGTTAGGGGTCACCACAACATGAGGAACTGTATTAAAGAGTCGCGGCATTGGGAAGGTTGAGAACCACTGGTCCACAGTATGTCAACATTTGCATTGGGATTTGACTATGCACAGTAACGCTGATTATCTGATTACTGACCATGTGCCAATATGTGCAAAAGACCATCATCTTTTTCTGCCAGATTCTTACCTTGACATAGCCCTTATAGGCTGTTCCTATTCCTCTTTGAACATCTACTCCAAGGGGTCTCTTGGCTTGCTCTGGAGGTATAGGACAGACTTGTGGTGCACCGTCTTTGCAGGTAATGTGGCATGCAAACGAACACACTAAGGATGAAAAAGTAAACTTGTTAAGCTTTGTGTTGTGACACAATAAATTCTATAGAACAGAGAACTGGTTAACAGTGAATGAGCAAGGAAAGGACATCACACCATAGTTAGTCAGCAGCTAGTCTCCAAGAATGACAAATTTAAAATGGCAAACACAATATTCATTTATTTCATATGAAAAAGTAATGAATATACCATAGCAGGAGCTTCATTAAACCATAATCACGCTTCAGTAATGTTATATTTTAAAATATAAAAGACTCTCCAGGTTTTAAAATTATGGCATTTTCTTTCTTCCTGGATTTATACATACTTCATTATTTTGAATAACTCAGTTTCCTTCTGATCAATTATTTAAATCTTTAAAAGACCCATTAGAGTTCTGATTTTAAACAAAAAAAAATAGAACCTAGTTTGGCAAGCCTCCCTTTTTTTCCTTATGAAATAAAGGTCTGCAATAAATATAAGTAAAATCTACAGATAAAGGAAAAAAATGCACAACAATATTTTCACTTCTGGGAATGGTTACCTGAGTTTGAGGATATTCAAGATCTGTTTAGCTAAATAAAACTCTATTTTTAGAGTTTTATTTCTATTTTTATAATAATAAACAACACGCACCCCTATTTTGCATTTCCCTGATTTATGCATATTTTTGCCACTGAATGCTAGCAAAACTCCGTTTAATTTCTGTATATCTCAATTTACAACAGATCACGTATTGACCATTCAAAGTTCCAATTGACCTGAAAAGGGAGACTTACAAAACGCATTCAAAATTCCACTGTTTGGGCGGGCCCCATATGTGTTCACATGTCCACATCCCTCAATCAAATGACAATGTTTTATGACAGCTTTGCTCAAAGCCAGCATTTACTCCAGTTTTTGGCAAAACTGCACTCATATTGAGCTATTGGTTAGCTTAACAGCCGTGTTCGCATAATGGCTGTAGTGATTCGCTTAAAGACCATCAGAAAAAAGGTCATAAAATCAGGTTGGGTCATGTGACTAGCCTATTTTACAACCATTATGACATATTATTATGATGGGCAGATTGCATTAGGGTCATTTATCAAGGACTACTGATAATTTGTATTTTCTTGAGTCACTCAATATGTAATATTCCAGTATGAGACACAAGTAGCCTGCATGTGCAGAACAGGGAGCAAACATTACTGTGGGTTTGGATAGTATTCTCACTTTATTTGTCCAATTTTTTTTCCAAGTGATATGATCTCCCCTCTCCTTCTCAAAATATAGGTTAAAACTATCTGGCTGGTAGTGACTCATAGTTCGAGAACTCCTTGATAGAAAGTTGTAGAGACACCTAAGGTTGGTAGCTTAGTTTTCCAATGTATATTTCAGCAATGTACAGGTACACATTCTGAGAAATACTGTTTGAAGTCCCAAACATTTAGTGTTATTATTCAAAAGAAATTCTCACTAATATATAATTTGTAGGAAAGCATTCTATAACATTCTATATTATAATCCAAATAAAACAATCCAGTAATATCACTGTTTACTAAATAGATTTTATAACATCTTTTATATTATTCAGTGTATATAATCTTAATAATTAAGAGGGAATTGTTCCATTCGATGAACTGTGTGGCATAACTGATACTTTAACATCATCTCTCGCCAATGAGCCATACTATTAAAAAAAAAGATCTAAAGCTAAAGCTAAACCAATGCATTTGGGAACTAAATTTCTGCCTTCATTCAATACTACTATTTTAAATTGATGTTTCCAAGAAAATTGATGTTTCCAAGAAAATTCCAAACAGATTTGTTTTCTTTCCAAATTACAATTAAGCTATAAAGATGCCCAAATGTTTAAGAGATTTAACCAACTTACCATCGCAAGCATAACCCTGTCTAATCAATCCCACCATGAGAGATGTACAGTGGCTGCATTGAGTTGGGCTTGAAAAGGATCTGATACTTAGTTGATGAGCTTTAGGCTGAAAAAAAAGGTCACAATAAAGCAACATAAAAGTTCAGTGAAAAATGGACACCTCTGATAAATTATTAATGAGACAGTGTACCAGCTTTCCATATCAATTCCATATCAAGTGGACGGTTGGAGTTAATTCAACTGTAGACCCTTATTTGGAATGGATATTGGTTAGGAGCTACTCCTCGTATGCTGCTGACACAGTGTATTATATCCTCCATCTCCGTATAAAAACTATTTTGAATAGAATAATGTTTTAGCTGTTTGTTGTGATTATTTTCAGCAGTGAATGAGATTAATGTCACTCAGTTTTTGATGAACTGTTAAGAATGTATTGATTTCAAATAGGTGCTGTTCTTTTGTTTCGCTTTTATGACAGATTAATGGGCTTCCCTATTGATTATGCTTTGTTTGTTTTATCCTGGCTTTTGCACTGTGCTGAAATAGTTTTTTTATTGGTTAATTTATATTTGAATTGTACTGTCAAAAGCAATACAGTCATTCTTTCAAAAGAAATACATGACCAGTATAGAGTAGTTTGGGCAACATATATTTTTAATAGGTGCACTGTGCAACCATCTAAATTATAATCAACAATCAGCTAAGAATTATAACCTACAATCAAATCCACTCAAACCGAAACTGAAATAATATGTAAGCTTAACCCACCATTATTATATTAGCTTTTACAGAAGCTCAACACCTTTTTTATCACCACACTTAATACTATATAGCAGAAATGGCGAACCTATGGCATGCGCGCCACAGGTGGCACGCGGAGCCATTTGGCAGGGCACATGAGGCGTTGCCCTGTCAGCTGGCAAGTGCGCATGTGCACATTGGCCAGCTGATTCAGCCGTTTTTAAAGCCATTTGTCGCCCTCCCCAGGCTTTAAAGGTGCCTGGAGAGGGCGAAAACAGCCCCCTGCCCCCCAGAGACACCCCCCCTGGAGGCTTCAGGAGCTTCCTTGAAGCCTCTGGAGGGCTAAACACAATGCTACAAGCAAACCGGAAGTGACTTCCAGTTTACTCGTAGGGCCTTTTTTAGTCTGAAGGTCCCTGAAGGCTGCAGAGGACTAAAAAAGGCCCTACGAGCAAAACGGAAGTCATATCTGGTTTGCTCATAGCGTCATGCTTAGAGCTTCCCTGAAGCCTCCGGAAGGCCTCGGGGGGGGGGGCTTTTTTCACCCTCTCCAGTCTCCTATAAAGCCTCTGGAGCCTGGGGAGGGTAAAAAAAGCATGTAAAAATGGGGGCGGGGGAAAGCTCCTGTCATGCGCACATGCACACTGTGGGGCGCGTATTGCATTAGGGGTGCGGCACACCGGCGCACAACCCTCCTGTGCTCCCTCTTCCCTTATGGCACGCGAGCCTAAAAGGGTTCGCCATCATTACTATATAGCAAAACTAGTTGCTTACTGGCTATCACAACTGAATATCGATTGCACTTAGTCTGTGGAACAAAATAATAAAAGCAAATACAAAGTTCTAATTTGGGGCTGGTGAACCAGGGCAAATCCCTTTGGTAACAGGCTTATTTAAGGGGGAGAGGGAATCCAAGCCAGCAAATTTCCAGTCTGATTGAAAAAGAAGTGAGGGAAGGGAGAAGGGAAAAGAGGAAGGGGGGGAAATGTGGAAATTTGCCAGATCAAAGTTGCTGGATAGGCACAGTTTGCACTCACTTTATAAACATATGGAAGTGGCTAGAGAAGCTATTCTTTTTTAATGCTACAGCAGTGTCAGATTTTGTGGAAAATAAGAGGGTTTTTCTCTGACATTTCTTTCACATACTGTTGCATATAGTCACAATCAAAATAGAGACTTTTACTCTTAAAAAAAGCTATCTTTAATGCCAACTTGCTGGGCTTTTTACTGATTTTAAAAAATGAAAATACCCTCTCAAGCAAATATTTAGACAGAAAACGGATTTGTCTTCTAACATGTACAGCATGTATTTTCTGGGGAAGGACAGAAAGTACCCAGAACCTGTCCCAGGATTAATAAACTGGAAACAAAACACCCCAAAACACTCCCATAAGATTCTATACAGAATTCATTTTAATTCTTAATCCAGATTAAAATAATCCCTCCAAAAACCATGCTTAGACATAGCTAACATACAGACATGAACAAACTGACAAATGGATCATGCATGAGGCATAATACCTTACATGTTAACTGTCTGCCCACATTTATTTTTGTTAAAACAAACCATTAAAGCCCCCTACCTTTGGTACAGCTAGAGAAATGGACTGAATGGTGGGGGAAGGAGCAGCAGGCATCCTCTGAAGCCGAATTGGTTCCTGAATTGCAAAAAACTGTAGCTGAATAACATTTAATTTTTCCAGGGTCCCATGTACATTTGGTTTTGCAACATTTGACACATCTCTACTTCTAAATTTTAGTAAGCGATTCTACTGAAAAATGCTGGCTTGCCCCTAATTTATTAGAAGCAAGTTTGCAGATCACGATAGACTCACAGGAAAACCTGCACTTTAGCAAGCAGCAGAAGATAAGCAAATAAGAGAACAAAAAATGCACGGCTGAATGAGACAATAAGAGCCAGGGAAACAGTAGCAAAACAAATGAAGTTCACACCAACTTTGTACATTTAAACATGACACAAGTCTACAAGGAAACATGCCGTGAAAAGAAATACTCTTTTCTCATAGATTTCTGATTGAGACACGCACTTATTAGGATACCCTAAATTGTTTATTTGGATATGGATGCTTACTTCTTGCTGCTGCTGCTGCTGCTGCTGTTCTGCAGTTGCAACAGACGTTGACAGTGCCACTTCGGCCTTTGTACCTTGTACCTCCTGCTCACTAACAGAATTTGTCTGCAGAAACACAATCAAGAAAATTAGCTTCTAGCCTCAGTAGTCACTCAATATAGGAAGATCAAGGTTATCCAAGGTTAAAAAAATCTGTCTGTTCAGAATTTTTAAAAAAAGTAAAGAGAGTTCCTCTGCCGCTACTAAAAACAAGCCCCCAGAACACAATGGAAATTATTCTGATAGAATGATCACGAACTGACTTTTCCTTCTAAAATAAAGTCCTCATTGGTTAGCCTCCCCAAATCATCTGAAGTTATTTTGAACTAATTAGAGAGACAATATTCCACTTGATTACAAAGTCCAACCAAATGCCAAAATCTACATAAAAACATTAGTTAATTATGTTTTTTATTATTAAAGTGTACCTGAAAGCTGTACTCTCTGAATGGCATGGAATACACAAATCAAAGTGCAGCTGCAAAAATAGTGGAGGAGGAGGAAGAAGGGGAGGAAGGAAATCTGGTTATA
The DNA here is from genome assembly GCA_039707465.1 of Rhabdophis nuchalis. Taxonomy (NCBI): domain Eukaryota; kingdom Metazoa; phylum Chordata; class Lepidosauria; order Squamata; family Natricidae; genus Rhabdophis; species Rhabdophis nuchalis. The sequence continues at coordinate 56,210,208 of CM077643.1, read as the reverse complement.
AAAAAGGTAAAGGTTCCCCTCGCACATATGCGCTAGTCGTTCCCGACTCTAGGGGGCGGTGCTCATCTCTGTTTGAAAGCCGAAGAGCCAGTGCTGTTCAAAGACGTCTCCGTGGTCATGTGTCCGGCATGACTAAACACCGAAGGTGCATGAAATGCTGTTACCTTCCCACCAAAGGTGGTTCCTATTTTTCTACTTGTATTTTTATGTCCTTTTGAACTGCTAGGTTGGCAGAAGCTGGGACAAGTAACAGGAGCTCACTCAGTTCTGTGGCACTAGGGATTGGAACCGGTGATCTTTCTGATCGACAAGCTCAGTGTCTTAGCCACTGAGCCACCGTGTCCCTACGGTGGGATAACTTTTATGGTTATAAAAGACATCTCTAAAAGTGAAGACTTGTGGATAAGGATAAGAAATCCAATTTATTATAAGACTGATATTCTGTCTTATTTGGGAATTTACAGGGACACACAAACGGCAGTTTTTCCTTCCATTCTTCTTTAAATAACTACCCCATGGGCTGTCTGTTGGTTTGAAAAAGAATGGTGATCCAAATCATCCAGTAATGGATGAAGATAAACTTGAATCTGAATCCACCAATCCAACACTTTAACCATCACTGTCACAAGATAGAATGCATTATAAAGGAATAAAATAATCGGCTTACTACTTGAAACACTACAACTGTTTTATGTTAATTCATCTGACATATAGACAAAGTAAAAAAACCAAGCACATGTGAGTGAATAAATATGTACATTAATATATATAGAACTAAAGTATTGCATGTGGGGTTTTTTTTGCATTTAGGGGAAATAGAATATAATTATTGCTCCTAGATTTTGGTTTACAAATAAGATATTTGCAAGTTGGCTTTTTGTCAAAATTATCACTGGAGGGGAAAGGGAAATGAAAAAAAGAGTTCCTCTGAGGCGCTATGAGGAGGGATATCTGAATTCATAGATGACCTGTTGAAGAAATCCAGTTACAGGGTCTTCTTCATTATGTTTTCCATATTGGAGGGTTTAATCATCATGAAGTGATCAAATATCTTTTTTCCCCCAAAGTAGCAGCAATCTGAGAGCAGGCATCCCTTCCATAATGTTGGAGAAAGGTGAAAAGTTAAGACTAGGTAATTACCAATCCAGCATGGGGAGTTTTGGAAGAAAAACTGCAAATAATCCTGTCACCCTAATTCAGTGCTTCTCAAATAGTGGGGGGCGCCCCCCAGGGGGGGCGCGAGGCTCCGTAAAGGGGGGCGCGAGGCTCCGTAAAGGGGGGGCGCGTTTGACCTCGGCAAACACTGTCATAACAAGCCAAGCCCCGTGTTTATGTCTCTGTGACTGTGCATGCTCCTCCCTTTCGAGGAGAACAGATCCGATTGGATAGACATGATGCTCTATCCTGATTAGCCAAACCCGCCCGTGTGACTTTTAGACCCGGATGATACTATTTACAGTCGCGCGGGGGGCGCGAAATGTTTTCTTCTTCCTAGGGGGGCATGACAGAAAATAATTGAGAAGCACTGCCCTAATTGAATGGCATGGATCCCACAGAGACATTGCTGCTTTATGTTTCCATTGAAATTGAGGGATTGGGAGAAAGGGAAGATAATAAAATATCATAAGTCAAATGAAAATTGGAGACTGGCACAGCTACACCACCATTGCTGTACTTTCAAATATATCATTTTTATGGCGGGAATGAAAAATGACTAAAGGTGATTGCTATAGACTTGTGTGACTTAGTATTAGCATGAAGAGAACAAGGTAAAAACTCCAAACCAAAACTGGCAAACATATCAGCAGATACAGGATTACCAGGATTTTCACGAAATATTTTATTAGCAGGTTAAAAAAATATAAAGAGCTATCACCAGTGAAGGTGACAGCAGTGATAACTTGGCATATATAGGAGAGAGTGTCAAGGAATTTCATTGATATAGGATATTTTCAAAGGATTTCTACTTGGTTGCATTGGAAGCCTTTCAGGATGATTTTCAAGAAACTGGGAGAATTTCTAACCTGGTTAGAACTAAATCCATCAAGTTGTATGGTTCAGGGAATTAAGCTTTGGGTAGAACAGCCATACTTAAGTTGGGACAGTTGAAGAGTGTTGCATCAGCAGGCAAGAAGTAATAAAACAGTGCCTTATGGTGTTGAAGAACACCATGGTGGAACAGCATGCAACTAAAGAGGGAACAGTTAGAAAGAGGTACAGAGAGACTCCATTCCATGAGAAAATAAATGCAGTACAAAAGAAATTCCCATTGACATCCATTGGGTAACTATTTTACCCAGGCCGCAAATTGGGTATTACCAGCTTTCCTGCATTTTAAAATATTGATCTTTAAAAAGCCTCACTGAGATTTGATAAGCAGAGTCAAAGGATGCAGTTAGGGAGGCATCAAGGGTAAATTGTGATAAGAGATTTGGGGGAAAGATTTATTGAAGTCAGAAATGAAGAACTAGAGCCAGGGATATGAATTCAGAGGAGTGAAATGAACATGTCACTCATTAAGAGACACAGATGGCTATGGGCAAAACCAATTATTACATTTACAATTGACGCATGGCTCAATAACTAAAGAATGATCTTTGCTTTTGTTCTTGATGAGAGCTTGCATATAAGATGCACCAATGGAAAGGAAAGTAGTATTGACTCCTGCCTCTCCTCATTATATATCTTTCATCATAATAAAGAAAGATCCAGGATATGCAAATATAGAACGGACTAGCTATATGATTAAAAATATAAGAACAAAAATAAGCAGCGACGACATAGTCAATCAATACAAAAATGCTATCATAGACATAGAGAAAGGGCCTGGTGCTGTCGATTGGGGGGAAAAAACCCCCACAAATGAGAAAAGTTGTGTTGGCATAAAAGTCCTTGTACTATATATAAATAAAGAGAGATGAAATAGTACAATGTACTGGTGGTAGTTTATTAGACTAATAGTAGATCCCACTCTACCCTGCATCCTGCTCCTTTTCCACCTATCTTTTAATTCATCTTGTATGCTTTCATTATTTATTTTTGCCAATAACTCATTGTTTTACTAATGCTATATTTACATATTTTTCTAATTTTACATTTTTTCTACCCTTCTCCTGACTGATATCTTCCAACTATGAGATACCTCTGATGCTCTGTAAACTCTTTGCAGACCATGGCTTTTGTTGGAAGAGGCAACTGCATAAATGTCAGAAATATTCTACTAAAGCAGCTAAACTTTATATGGCTTAATCCCAGTCACTTTAACAACCATATTTTTCGGAGTATAAGACACACCTAGTTTTTGGGGAGGAAAACGGGGGGGGGGGGGGGAATCTGCATCTACCTCCCAACAATTTGCCTCCTTGCAGCAAGCAGCAAACAGTACAGACGATATACACTGTTTGTGGTGTTATATTTCAAACTATACTTGTACAGATGCTGTTAAAATTTATTTATTTTATTACATTTATATCCCGCCCTTCTCCGCAGAGGACCCAGGGCGGCGCACAGAAAATTTAAAAAACATACAAAATAGAACATAAATAAATAATTTAAAATATATATTAAATCCCAAACCTGTGCTAAAACCAATTATTAATTAAAAACCCAATTTAAAACTTTTCTAAGAGTCCCCATGGGAGGCTAGGCTATTTTTGATGTGGCTCTCTGGAAGTATACGTTATTCTCTGCTATTTAAAAGAAGATACAGTAGCACCGAGCCTCTTTAGATCGAGCATTTATTTTAAAAAAGCTTCTTCATTTTGTTAAGTTGTCAAGAACAATAATAAAGCAGTCTTAAAAAAATAAGTCTAATAATTTGAACATTCTATAGGCATTTATAGTTATTGACTTACCCCCGTTTGCAACAAACAGCCTGTTTCAGTAGCCTAATTCAGTAGCCCCGTTTGCAACAAACAGTCTGTTTCAGTAGCCTGATTAGCACAAGAAAAAAAATCGGCCTCTGCCTCCCAGCAATTTTCTTCTTGCAGCAAACAGCCCATTTCACTTTCAATTTCAGCAGGGGCCTCCCGATGATCAGCTGTTTCAGGCTGCAGGAATTGCCATAGCTTATTGCCTCCACTACAAGCCCCATTTTCCCATTTCCCCCTTTTGCTGCAAGGAAGTAAATTGCTGGGAGGCAGAGGCCAAAGGGTGGGTGGGTGGGTGGGTGGGGCTAGATTCAGTGTATAAGATGCACCCACAATTTTTACCCTCTTTTAGGGGGGGAAAAAGTGGGTCTTATGCTCCAAAAAATACGGTAATGACAGATAGGTTCTGGCTGCTATTTACCATGTTTGAATATGATTAATTCTGAAGACAGCCACATCCCTACTTATAAGACGATGTGCAGACTTACACAAGCAGGTTATTATACATTTTTTATCTTGATCTGATTTTTTTTTATATGTCAGAAACATACATTTGAACAAGGATGTGTAGGGTTTTTTTACTTCCACTGATTTTAATTCTTAGCAAATTCTGCTTCTGCTTGAAATCTTGAAAATACCTCTGGCAAGTGGAATGAAAATGGACAAACTTTATTCCACTAAAATGATGGCATTTCCCCTTCATATTTGGTAGTATACACCTCATAATGCTTTTGAGGTGGATACTTTACTGATGATTTTCCAACTAAGTGCTACTGAGATTTCCTAACGCCCTGCTATTGAATATTTTGGACTGTAGGAGCCTGACTGAGATATCTTGACTATAATAGACCTAGAAGATGAATGTTGGAAAGGGAATTGGTTTCTGACTTCTTCCATTATGTGAATATTTTTAACATGGTGAAATTTTAATGACATAATGGTCACCTTGATTCAGGCATCTTTTGTTATTTTCAGCAGTACTGAAAGCCTGGATAACTGGTGAATTATTAGCATCTTGTAGCTAGTCGACTGCTTCTTCTACTTAAAATAATTTTGAATTTCAAGGCTCAAAGACTGCACCATCACACAAATCAGCTTGCAACTGAAACAGAGACTTTCAGAAGGAGAACTGATTTCTTGGTCCTACCTTTTCCATAATGCAACAATACTGAAGAAGTTGGTCAGACTAGCAAAGAGGCATTTTAGTCATAGTCATCTCAAAAATCAGATCAGGTGGGAAACTATGTCATTTCTCTGATACCATGGCAATAATAGGAATTTCTGGGCAAAGGATCTCTGAAAATATTGCATTCACTGAAAGAGAGGACAGTGATCTTAGTGGAAAAGGCTATACAGACTGGAAGTCTGGATTTCAATAAAGGTGAACTGGACATGCTGTGAATGTGCTAATCATACTACATATAGCAAATGAAATACAGATTTAAGTGAAGAAATTAACTGAGCAGACTTTCAAAAGTTGTTATCAGCTCCATATTCAGTTTTTGGTTTCTATTATCATATTTGGAAGCTACCATGAGTACATGCTTAAAAGAAAATGTACATATGCAAACATGTCCTAAAGGAATATTTGGTGAAGAATAACGTTTGACTTTCATTAAAAGTGCAGCCTCTGTCACTTAAGGCTTTTAACTATGTAGGAAAAATACCATAATGCATTGTTTTACAGCAGCTAGAAACTGACAGTCACATTCTGTGAAAAGTAAACAGACTTAGTCTTTTTCTCCACAATTAGCATAAAATTTGGAAAGGAAATAAGGGAAGCTAGACATGTACAAATGCTGCTGAGATATTAAAAAATAACTTTTTTTTTCTCATATATGGTCTTATTTACAATATCAACATTGCCTATTTTATGGAATAAGCCATAAAATTCAGGGAGATCAAGTGTATTGAACCTAACATTAATAATTCCATATGATAATTTCCTTTATTAACCTCAGGGGAAAACTATTTGTAAATGGTCCAAGCATATGCACCTGAAGTTTAAACAAAACGTTCTGAAAAAGACTTAAATTGTGGACCACAATTTCACAAACAGCCACTACCATTATGATACAAACAGCGGGGTATGGCTATTTTCATCCAATCTGTGACCTTTTCTGAGTATTTGGCTGGCAAAAAATGGATAAGCTGATCCTCGAAATGGTAAATCTTGACATATTTTTCTTTCTCTTGCTTTTCATCTGAATTCTAACCAACAGATCCATTGCAAGTTTAATATGACATTTAAAATAATATTAAAAATGGCACTGATAAACACACTTATTGATTTAGAATTTATAAATGTGAAGTAATACGAATTCATTAGTTTAATCAACTATATTAATCAACAATGGGTTACATTTGGAAGGAGGGCTGGAGGGGGCTAAGGGAGAGATTAAAAATGTTTCTAATGAGGTGGGGGAAATAAATGGGCATGTGTCTAGGATAGATATGGAAAGAATGACATATTTTTTGAGATTTCAGAATGTTCTTGAGGAATCTGGTGAATGCCTACCTGATCTTATGAGTACAATTTTAGCAGACTATTTACAAAAACCTAAGGATGAGATCAGGGGGGACATTGACCTAGCCTATAGAATTAATTCTGCATATGCCAGGATGAATGAAGTGCCTAGAGAGATACATGTGAAATTTGTTAGAAGGTCAACCAGAGAGGAAATCCTGAAATTGCAGAGAGAAAGTCCATTAATTTACCAACTAAAAACGGTCACTATCTTGAAGCAGATTCCTAGAAAGATTCGAGATGCAAGACGGAAATTTTCCTTCTTGTCTAAAACATTGTTTGATCACGGGATTTGGTTCAAGTGGGTGACACCCGAAGGGATGCTGGTGTTCTGGGAAGGAGGAAGAGTGAGGATTAAAACAGTTGCTGAGGCGGAAGCCTTTCTTAAAAAACATTCCTCTGCCCTGGGGGAAGATCCAGGGGGGACGGAGGGGGTCACGGCCCCGCCCGCGGGGGGCCAGGGGGGAGAGAAAGAAGATACAATAGCCAAAAGACTTAGATCAAAAAAATAACTTTGCCTTGATTTTTCTTGAACAATTTTGTATAATATTTCTATCCGGACTTTTTGTAAATGTCTGACAGCATGGAAGGGAGAATTTAGGTAAATGTACTTGCTTTCATCTTGTAGTGGTATGGAAAATGTTTTCTATGTTAACTTTTTTTTAATGTGTATTTTGAGGTCTCGGAAGGTCCGACGACTCTGACGTGAATGCTCTCAAAATTTCTTTCTAACCATTACCCTATCCTGTTAAAAAATGTAAAACCAATAAAACTTTTTCAATAAAAAAAAACAAAAAAAAAAAACAATGGGTTACATTTATTGTTATAAAATTGTATAAATATAAGGATGCTTTTCTCGTTAGGCAAAAGCAAGCTATGATGCTGGTCTGGTACTGATTAATATACTTTAGAGCAGGGGTCCCCAACCTTCTCAACTTTAAGTCTGAAGGACTTAAATTCTGGGAGCTGAAGTCCTTCAGACTTAAAGTTGCAAAGGTTGGGGACCCCTGCTTTAGAGTATAATATAATATAAAGTATAATTGTAGATCTCATTATTCTAAATCATGTTCTCTTTACCATTTTAATAATACTTCATCTATTTTCTCAATGGAAAGAGATAGTATAGAAAGAAGTCTGTTTGCCCATGTTGTGAGAGACTGAAGGGTAAAGAATGCCAGAAGATACAAGTGAATTTTCTCTTTCGGTAGGGATGTAGTTTGACAAAGGATGTGGAAGAATTAAGCTGACAATTGAAGAAAAGATACTGAGGACAGATACTTATTTATTAATGAAAAACATAAAGTGGAAATTATAGAATAGGAAATATTTCAGCCTAACACAGAAATTTAAATCCTGTCTTTACTTTGAACCCCCTTACTTCATTTGTTTCCCATGATTCAAGTTACATAAAAGTAAGTAATATATAAACAATGCAGCAAACATAAAAACACACAATAAAATAATAATCTAACTTCAATAGGAACAGTACTACCGTACCTGCCACTGTTACAAGTTAAGAAAGGTGCAAGTGATGGTAGAATTGGTAGGAATAGGAGAATATATTCTGAAATGTGTTTAGTAAGTTTATACAAGATCGATGTTTTTATGTATAGACTCTGCACTCAACATGCAATTCAATGTGCATTTCTGTGTTATCTTTGGCAAATGTTTGTAATCATATTTTAATACTCACTCTGAAAGTCAGATCATGCGTAAGAGGAGAGGTATTGAAGTACTCAAAAATGGAAACTTGGAAATCTGAAAGTTTAAGACCTAAAAAATAAATAAATAAATAAATGAATGAATAAATAAATAAATAAACAAACAAGAGTAATCATTCTGCAATATGTTGACTAAATTTTCACCTGAATCTGATCGATATTTTTCCTCCAGTTTCTTTTTAAAACCTTCAACTTCTTCTAAGAGTTCCTGATTTCTTGCTTCAGATTCCTTTAGTTTGCTAAATGACAAAATGGAAATACAGGGACATATGAAACATAAGTTAGCCACCACATATCTTACTGCCTCTGTTCTTTGTTGAGTGGCTCTTCCAACCCTCCTAAATTTAGTTATTTTTCATTTCCATAATAGATTCATGAGTGTGATATACTGCTTCCAAAACTAAAGAGTGTTACACCTATTAAATTATATACAAGTTACTGAGTACCATCAGAAAGAAACAAATGCCTAGCAGAGATTAGCATCAAAAAAATCTTTAATACATGTTAAAATACATCATTACACAGGACCCAGCCCTTTCAAAAATTACCTTTCAAAGGACAGGTTGGCATCTTTCACTTTCCTTAATTCTTCTTGGACTAGCTGTTTGGCACGTATTTCAGCATCAAGAGCAGATTGTAATTCCAGCCTTGCTGACATATCCAGCTTCTGACTACGTCTCACTTTCCAGAGTGGATCCTGTTACATCAAGCAATTGTTATTTCTTCTACATTATTAATAACATTTTAAATATTAATGCTATTCAAAAATTTCACTTGTACATACGACTATTAATGAGTGCATGTTTGATTGGAAAAGTCCTATATAATTGGAAAAAAATGTCAGAATAACTCTTTACAGGTACTCCTCATTCATTTAGTGACCGTTCAAAGTTACAACGGCACTGAAAAAAGTGACTTATGACGCTTTTTCACAGTCATGACCTTCGAGGCATCCCCACGATCATGTGATTAGAAGCTTGGTAACTGGTTCATACTTGCGGTGTCCCAAGGTCATGTTTTGTAACCTTCTGACAAGCAAAGTCAATGGGGAACCCAGGCTCACTTAACAAGCAGGTTACTAACTTATCAACTGCAGTGATTCACTTAACAACTGTGGTAAGACAGTTTGTAAAATGGGACAAAACTCACTTAACAAGCATCTCACTTAACAACAGAAATGTTGGGCTCAACTGTGGTCATAAGTCACGGGCTACCCGTATTTCTCAATCAGTTTCTATTGATTTTACATTCTTATCAGATACACATAAATGCAATCTGAAAAAAGAGAGAGCGCAATGTCAACAACACTTAACCAGGATGTTGCATTATGGACCTCTCTTAAACTTGCAGGTCTCAGGAGTACCACCTTGGTGTGTAATAGGTGAAACATTTTATTTCCCAATATATTGAAAGGAGTGGAAAAGAGCAAAGGGAACATCAGATGAAACCACCTCCTGTCCTATGAAACATTGCCAAGTCTATATTCTTTTTCTTTGGGTTATATATCATCTCCAATTCCTGCTTTTCTTGTAGCGTCAAATAATATGTTATTAGTCTATTCTTCCTCCAAATGTTATAATCTAGTCATTCTTCCCAAATGGATTTCAAAATAGGTAATACTTAAAACAAAAACTAAATGAAAGGAAATAAAAGCTGCTCATAAAAGTACTACAACCTTCTTTAAATAGCTACTTAATTCTTAAGGATTAAAGGATTAAATCAAATGTGATTAGTTTCAGTTTTGATTTAGAACAATGAACCAGGGATGTTGGAAAATATAAAAGGATTCATATTGAGGAAGTAGCTTTGTCTCAAAGAAGGATGTAGAAATAGTAGAAAAAGGCATAAAATTCCAAATTGGTCAAGTGTTTCTAATCTGGAAAATAGGGTTAGTAAAAGGAGGTATAATAAAATTTAGAAAAATATGTATAATAGTGATAGCAGCTGGTTTTTTTCTTCATCTCTCATAATAATAGAACTCAGATCTCATTCAATGAGAACTCACCAGGAGTTAATTTTTAATAGATAAAGTATAAATCCTTCATTCGATGCATAATTCATTTGTGGAAATCATAGGATGAAGATGGAATTGTCACTCAGTGAGTACATAGGATAACTTTACGTACAGAAGCAGCATATAAAAAGGACAGACTGGCAGCAACAAGAGTAGAAAACAATTTACGGTAATTCATATCTTATTTGTGGACATCTTAAACTATCTGCCCAAGTTGATGATTTGAGCCATCATGGTGTTTATATGGATCTCATTTCCAATGTATCAAGGAGCTTTAGAAACACCACAACTGAATAATAAACAACCTTCTCCTCTTCTTTTAGAGCAGCAGACTCTCACTTACAGAGGCTAGCAAAAACACGTGAGAGGATTTTTCTTAGCTGTAAGCACTATATCAATGCCATGGTATAGCTCAGATGATGCTCCGATGATGCAATGACTCTGTTGGATTATGAGGGACATGTTTAATGATGAACTCTTCACTCTCCTATGACATCTAAGTGGGATACCAGCAGCCATAGCTGACAGTGATTGAATTGCAATTAAAACATCAAACATTATAAAACTTTCCCATTAATTAATCATGTACATTTCCATGCTCACCAGTGTTCTTGATCCCAGACTAGAGCTTTTCAAAGATTCAAGTTCTTCTGTCATCTTAGAAGCTAGTGCCTGAAGATAGCCACGTGCATCTTTTTCATCACTCACCCTAGGGTGTAAAGCATATCAGAAACATAATTTTATATAGGCGGTTACTTGAAAATGTTTCATATGTATTCAGTCACATTAAAACATAAGTAAAACAGTTTTCAAACTATCAAAATATGGTCTTGAATGAAAACATATCATAAATTTGAAACTAGCAGAGACAAGACACTTTTTCTACCTACGATTAAACAATTTTTAATAAATTCTGTGGCTCTTTTATTGTTTATAGTTTTGTTATTTGGAATCAACATAGCAATAGCACTTAGACTTATATACCACAGTGCTTTACAACCCTCTCTAAGCAGTTTAAAGAATCAGCATATTGCTCCCCCAACAATCTGGATCCTCCTTTTACACCCTCGGGAAGATGGAAGGCTGAGTCAAACTTGAGCCAGTGTAAATTGAACTGCTCGCAATCGGCAGAATTATCCTGCAATATTACATTCTAATCATTGTGCCACCATGGCTCTTTTACCCTTTTTCAACTTTATTTCACATAATATGTTTCCTTTGCAGTGGAAACATTTATGTTTCACCATACTGTTGGTTAGTAGTAGAACAAATTCCAAGCTCATATTTGAAATTCCTTTCCTCGTGTTTTCAGGATGAGGAAGTCTCATTTATAACATGGCTCTTGAAATATGACCGCTTTAAATCTTTTTTTCCTGCCCAGTGAGGCTTTCAAAGGAAGGCCCTTTCAGTTCCTCCATAAAATTAACACGAAACAAGCCAAAAGCCAAAAATTACTTAAATCAGCTACTGCAATCACAATGTTCAGGACTATGAGAGACAAGTCAAGACTATTTTTACCATGTAGGCTAGCTTAGTAGTTCAAAGAAAAGTTCCTCCATGGATATTATGCTTTAGAACCTTATCTTTCAATCAAGAGGAAAACAAATATTATTAACAATATTAACAATTAACTAATTAATTAATTAATGAAATAATGACATATCACATCTAACTTGACAGTTGATCCATATTCATAACCTTGCTTTGGCAGGCAGGCACAACACAGATTAGCCACTTTACTGAAGACAACAATGAAGACCCAAAGGAACTGCCTCCTGCTACAATTAGAAACTGAACCCTATTTTTACGTTTCTCCCCCAGAGTTTAAATTCTTGGCCTTTTCCTCCCATCCTCCAAGTCAATAATATGAGAGTTTGTGGGCTGGAAAGACTGAGATAGTAATGGAAGGAACTATAGGCATATACAACAAAGAGACAGACGTCTATTCATAGCTTATTTCAGTACAATCCAGCTGGTAAAAATACTTGGGAAAGACTCTTGTCTTAACAAATTTACAAATAGTTGGAAATTTCCCTTGATGTTTCTGAAATTTTGCATTTGCTCTTTAAAATATTAACTTTAACATTAAAGGCGCTGTTTTATTTTTAACTCTGCACAAAACGGGGAAGGGAGGGATAGGAGTATTAGGTATATTTGCTGCTTTTGAGTTATTTATGAAAATATTACAGAGAAGAAATATAATAAGGTTTTACTACCCTTAGACAAATCCTCCACATTGGGGGTCACTGAAGAATGTTATATTTTTTCCATTCAGGCAGACTATTAAATTTATGCAGAATGTTACAGTGAGGGAATAATGAAGCTCTGTTGCAAAGGGAAAACAAATTCCTTTAGTATTTTGGCTACATTATCATGTAATTTAAGAAAATATTTAAAGGTTCAACACTGTTTCATCTTAGAGCTCTCAGATTTTTTAGTATAAAAATATTGAAATAGCAAAATAACAGAGAGCCGTTGTGAAAAACCTTTTTGTTGGTATTTAGGCAATAATTAAAACTAAATGGCTTGTAAGGGTGAGAAAAAAGAGAAGACAATATTCTAACCTATTAACATTTGCTGTTACGTGTAATTTATGAAGATCACATTCACAAAATGATACATTTCAATTATCTTCAAATTTTACTTCTGTTGAGAAGATTCCAAGTATATTTTTTTTACTGGATCCCCAAAGGGTACATACCACTGAATGATTTCTGCAATCTGAGCTTCCCAATGGGCCACAGATTCTTTCTTTCCTGCCAAATCCTGAAGCTCATCCTCTAATTGTCTGTTTTGTGATGTCAATTTATCGACAAAGGAACAAAGCTGTGACAACAGAATGTATTAATTAGTAGTTTTCATAACTGTAGTTTAATGTAACTTACAGCCCATTCAAACTAAGCGCAAACTGCTTGCAACATGCCAGATTGTGCACCAAACAGTGAAAGTCCAGAACCAGACAAAGTGCATACATATGTTCGACTCGACTTTCGAGTTTCGACTTTCCAATCGCTACACCCCACCGCGGGGAGGCCGAACCTGAGTCACCTATTTGGTTCCGCCCCAGGCGCCTGATGGACCCTGACAGGTTCCAGATGGCGCTTGGGCCACTTCCTGTATCCCTGACCCGCGCCCCGATGGAGGACCTCGTGGCCGCATGGAATACTGCTGCCACGGGAGCCTTGGATCGGGTCGCGCCCTTGCGGCCTCTCTTCCGGCGGCGATCCACCCTGCCTCCTTGGTTCACCGAGGAGCTAAGGGTGATGAAACGCCACAAGAGATGCCTAGAGAGGAGATGGAGATCCTCTCGGTCTGAATCTGACCGAACACAGGTGAGAGCCCATTTACGGACTTACCTTGTGGCACTGAGAGTGGCCAAACGTCATCATTGTGCCACTCTCATCGCATCCGCAGATAACCGCCCTGCCGCCCTGTTTAGGGTGACCCGCTCCCTCCTTCAACAGAGGGTGCGGGAAACCCCATTACAGGGTAGAGCAGAGGAATTTGGGATTTATCTGCAGGATAAAATCGCTCAGATTCAGAGCGAGTTAGTCTCCATCGATGGCCCAGTGGGATGTCCCGAGGCAGGTCTTGAGACAGTTTTGTGGGAAGAGTTTGACTCTGTTACTTCCGAAGATATGGACAGGTTACGTGGGCGACTGCGAGCCACCACATGTTTATTGGACCCGTGTCCCTCCTGGCTTGTACTGGCATCCTGGGAGGTGACACGAGGCTGGCTCAAGGAGGTTGTCAACGCTTCTCTGAATGAGGGTTTCTTGCCTGCCTCCCTTAAAGAGGCCATGGTGAGGCCCCTCCTGAAGAAGCCCTCTCTGGACCCAGCATTATTGGTTAATTACCGTCCGGTCTCCAACCTTCACTTTTTGGCGAAGGTTGTAGAGAGTGTGGTGGCACAACAGTTTCCCCGTCACCTGGAGGAAGTTGATTATCTGGACCCGCGCCAGTCCGGCTTCCGGCCCGGGCACAGCACCGAGACGGCATTGGTCGCGTTGGTAGATGATCTCTGGAGGGCCAGAGATGGGGGTTGTTCCTCCATCCTGGTCCTATTAGACCTCTCAGCGGCTTTTGATACCATCCACCATGGTATCCTATTGCATCAGCTGGGGGGGCTGGGGGTGAGGGGCACCGTACTGCTGTGGTTCTCCTCCTACCTCTTCGATCGATCGCAATTTGTGTTGGCAGGAGAGCAGAGGTCGACCTCGAGACCCCTCACTTGTGGGGTGCCTCAGGGGTCGGTCCTCTCGCCTCTCCTGTTCAACACATATATGAAGCCGCTGGGTGAGATCATCCGTGGTTTTGGGGTAGAGTACCACCTCTACGCTGACGATACGCAGCTGTATATATCTACCCCAAACCACCCCAACGATGCCGTAGCGGTGATGTGCCAGTGCCTTGAAGCCGTGCGGGCCTGGATAGGAAGTAACAGACTCAGACTCAACCTGTCCAAGACCGAGTGGCTGTGGTTTCCGGCATCCCGATATAACCAGCTGACTCCATCGCTGGCCATAGGGGACGAACATCTTACCCCTGTGGAAGAGGCATGCAACTTGGGCGTCCTCCTGGATACCCGGCTGTCCATGGAAGATCAAGTGACAGCCGTGGCCAGGAGAGCGTTTTACCAGGTTCGCCTGGTACGCCAGTTGCGTCCCCTATTGGATTGGGATGCCCTCTGCACAGTCACTCATGCCCTCGTGACATCCCGACTGGACTACTGTAATTCTCTCTACATGGGGCTCCCCTTGAGGTGCACCCGAAGACTTCAGCTTGTCCAGAATGCAGCCGCGCGAGCAATAATGGGAACCTCTAGGTTTACCCACATAACACCGCTCTTGCGCGAGCTGCATTGGCTGCCTGTTGTCTTTCGGGTGCGCTTCAAGGTGTTAGTTACCATCTTTAAAGCGCTCCATGGCTCGGGACCTAGTTATCTACGGGATCGGATCCTGCCCCATACATCCCTGCGCCCGATTCGCTCCCACAGAGAGGGGCTTCTCCGGGTGCCGTCCACTAGGCTATGCCAGCGGGCGACGCCCAGGGGAAGGGCCTTCTCTGTGGCGGGCCCGGCCCTCTGGAACGACCTTCCCCCCGAAATCAGAATAACCACGGACCTCCGCTCCTTCCGTCAAAAATTGAAAACACACTTTTTCTGCTTGGCCGGCCTAGGTTAGTCTTCCGTCTTTCGATAGGGTTTTAGGTTTTTTTTAGTGTAATTTAAATTTAGGGGATTTTAGCGCAGGGACAATTTCAGTTTAATTCGTATTTTAACTATTTATCTTTTTATGTATTTTATATTGGTTTTTATTCCCTGTGCACCGCTCCGAGTCCCTTTGGGGAGAGGAGGCGGTATAAAAATAAAATTTATTATTATATGTGATTTTTTTTTAAAAAAAGCAAAATTATTCATCAAAGTTTGACTTGGTATATGGCAATGTCTTCTAACAGCGCTGGCTCAAAGGCATTGAAATGGCAATGAGCATCTTCTCCTATAGTTAGCAATGACTAGTGCAGTAAAATCGGCAAGGACTCCTTCACTTTTACCTACTTGGTACAGAGTTACACTCTCCCTCTCTCTCTCCCTCTCTCTCTCTCTCTCACACACACACACGATGTTCAGAAATATTTCTACCATTTTCTTATATTTTGGGGGGGAGGGACGGAGAATTGGAAAAAATCTGAATTTACATACTACTTGAGATTTAAAAAATATTTCCGCTTAATCTCAATTACCTTTTCATTTTCAGTCGTTAATTTCTTGTTATCTTCAAATAACATCGTTCTCTCTCGTTCATATTTATCTTTTAGAGTTCCCACAGCTTCTTCCATCTCACTGTGCCTAGAAGTGAAATAAGATCCCATAAATGCCATTCCAAAGATTGCTAACACCTTTTTTTTTACTTTACTTTTGGATTTCAGATACTTTTTGAACAATTAAAAAAAGGTTTCAAAACACAACTGTATAGAGTACTTACTTCTCTCTTTTTGCCTTATCCAGTTTATCTTTTAATACCATGATTTCTTTTTGAAGGGCAAGCTGATGGCTTTCTATATCATGTGCCTCCTTTTTCACATTTTTTACTTCCAAGACATGGGAAGCTTCTCGCCTGACCAACTCTTCTTCATAAAATGAAATTTTGTTCTGAAGCTCTGAGTTCTCCTTAGCTAGCTCCTTCTGATGCTCCTGCATGGCCATTCCTGCACCACGTCCTCCCTGCTTTACCTGCAAAAGAGCAAAAATTGTTTTTAAAAACGGGACGATGTAAAAGTTTATCTCTCTAATATCAAGAGACAATTGAACCAAGAGACAATCAGGATGCTTCAAACATATCGATTAGGTCTTGGAAGTAACAAGAAATTGGAATTCCCAGAGTTCTAAGCCATAAGAATGGTGGATATTCTGTAAAAGGACCTACTGTTTACTTTTTCCAAGGTGAGGAAACTCTATGAGAAAACATAGAGAAGAATAGAATGGCACAGGTTTTATAACAGGAAAGACTTCCAGCCTTTCCAGTGCTGTGTAGATTATTAGCATCTTAAGGAAAGATATTTTAGCCTAGTCATCTTATCAGCTGAAAATAAGTGCCTTATTATTTTTCCTATAGCAGCACTTTGCAGTTTACCAGGTCATTTAAATTGTCTCAGCTACAAATTTTCAGTTTCAGTCACAAGTGGACTTCCATGGACCTTACTTCATACTTAAGTGATCAGTAGCGGCGGGGAGGGTGCATAAGTACACTAAAACACCTATCATCCGTGTCACTGTATTTTTATTATGTTATTCTTGTTCTGGTTTTTGTTTGACAAATGCCAATAAACAAATAGAAAATAAATACGTTTTAAGGAAATCGCCTAAACTAAATGGCAACTTTTACAAATTGTGTTGTTGGGGCCATAAGCATGGCCACCTATGTAGATCCATGTCCTCCAATGCATGATTAGGTCCAAATGATGCTATATTCATCTTTGAGTGGAAAAGGAGTTTCTACTTAAACTTGAGGCAGTAATCCATCTGTCCCCATTTCAAGAAATCATTCCTGGATTCAACATTGCTGCATAATTCTTACCTATCTTTAACCTCCCCTGTTTGGGGAAGAAAAACTGATGGCTTGCAGCTTCAAAGGAAACTGGATTATTTGGATCCCTTCCAATCAAATTTCAGGCCTGGGTATAGCATTGAAACAACAATAATCAGAGGAGAGGGTGGACGTTGATATAATATCTCATGAGATCCTTCTGTACTTGCAAAGATGTTTGGGAGTGGAGAGAAGGTTATTGTGATAGTTCTGTTTCTTCCTTCAGGTTTGGTTCCAATTGATATTGATGGAGAAATCTAGCCCAAGGACATAGTTTGTTGGTTGCCTAAAGGCTTGATTCTCTCCTCACACCTATTGAATATCTACACAAAGATGCTGTGTGAGATTAATGTTGATATGAGTTTATGTATCATCAGAGCACTGATGACATCTAGCTATACATTTCAACTCTAGGCCATCCAAGAAATACTATAAAGATTCTCAGTGTCTATTGGCTTCATGGGGAGGAACTAGCAAGTTACATGGCTATGAATTTTGGGCTACTTGGATGTGGAAACCTTCCTTCCAATGTTGCACTGCCCTAAACAGAACCTATAAACAAACTGAGCTCTTCCTCACCTCTTGGCATCTGCTCAAAGAGCTCATGGTATTTAGTTAGGTTAGGAGGTCCTTTGGATAAATCCATCTTGTGTGCCAGTTACATCCATTCAACAATCAAGAGGCTTTACTCACAATTGCTCACATTATGGTCACCTCTTTGGATTTCTGCAATGCCCGTCAAATGGGCATGTTCTTGAAGACTACTTAAAAGCTACAGATACTTCAAAATACACTTAAGCAGCCTCATATTATTTTCTCTGTCACCACAGAATATAGAACATAGAACGATGAGGTTGAAAGACATCTGCAACTGACTATAAATTAAATGTATATGATGCCAATTTGGTTTTAGATGTTTCAATGTGAATATAAAAATAATAATTATATTGAGCTTCCTGACCCTGACAAGCTAAATTCTAGAACATGGATAGCTTGCAACTGTAAAATGGAATATATTAAACACACACGCACACTTCTGGTTCTTCCCAAAAAAAGTAAGCCTGGAGATGGTTTAATCATTCATAACATAGTCACCTTTAATGTTTCCAGTTCATTTTCAAGCTGTTTAGCTGCTTTTTCACTACATTCTCTAAGTTTCCGCTCTTTTGATACTTCTGCTAGTGCATCATCAAGTTGTCCTTCTAGCTATAAAAAGAAAAATAAGCATAATTATAGAAACAACTTGAGCTTAGCCATTATTAGTTCTACAATATCAAGAGGAACTAGCTGTTGTGATGAAGTACTAAAAAATAAGTAAAGCCCATTTTAAAAACAACAAGACTTACAGGAAAAAGAAAATAGAGTGTAAAAACAGGTCACTATAAGGATACACTGAGATATATTCATAATTTATTTCTGAAACTTAAAAAAAGTTTTCTCATATTTTATTTTCATTGCAGTGGTTTCTACCATATTTTAATGTTTCATTGAATCAACATTAGATTATTTTACAGCAAATGTACACTCCAAATAAGAGGCAGATTCTATTATGTTTTAAAAAATAAACTTTGATATGTAGAAAATATCAGTATAAAGAATGGAAAAATACAGTATTGTTATGATGAGATAAAATTTTTAACAAAAGTGCCTTATTACAGAGATGTGAGGTACAGTAAATAAAACCGTAATCTAGAAAACTGCTATGAATTTAGACATTATAATAGACTATATTCAATAAATACTTCACACTTTCTTTTTACACATTACCTTCTAAATTGGAAGTGTTGTTACGAATTTCACACACAAACACATACACACTTTACTAAATAGCAGTAGCAGTTAAAATCCATGCTCCTCCAGCACCCTGATGAACTACCTCTTTCCTTGCTTTTTCCAATTTACGCATTTCTTGTCTCATGGAGTCTGTTTTCTGCATGATCACTTCCACTTCTTCCTCTTTGTCACGGAGTTGTCGAGTGAGTTTCTGCTTGTAAGAACGCAAGTCTGCCATCCTTTCATTCAGTTCCGAGAATTCCTGCATTGCTAGCTTTCTTTGTTGATGAGCATCCTTTGATTCTTTCGACTGTATCTTTAATCTTTCAGATGCCTCAAGGAGTTGCTGGTGAAAGAAACGACCCAAATCAGTTTAAAAGCTATACTGAGTTTGAAGATACATTTGGTTAATGTCAAATAGTACTTAGCAAAGTCTACAGAAGAATGCTACAATTATACCCTGGCAACTTTGGGGGAATGGCTTTGCGCCTCCCTCCTATCCTCAGTGTATTAAGAATATTTCTATAATATTGGCTTTTATTATATCACTAGCTTGATATACACAATCCACTATATATTTATATTTGATTTCTCTCTATTATTATTCTTTTCTTACTTTTAAAAACCTATTTCCCTTTCTTCTCCTATCTTTTATCCATCTCATTTATACATTGTACCTCTTCCATTGTTCTATTTCCTTCTCTCTTCTTTTCTCCTCCATCTTCAAAGAAATACATATATATAGTTTTTAAAAAAATTATTCTACTGTGGTTGCTGCTTTTGTTCTCTACTTGTATTTTGAAGATCATTTCCTTCCCAGAAGCAGAAAAAGAATATAATTTGAAAGGTTCTGCTGCAATTCCTGGCAAAAGGAGCCATCGGATAAGAAATAAGTAAAATCTCTTGGTGATCATCTATTCTTTAGAGATTACACAGGAATAGCAGTTTCTCACTGGGATTAAAGACAGGGCACACCTTAACATGTACATAGCTTTTTACTTAGACTCTTGGCCTTCCTCTAACCCTTCCTCTAATGGGCCATTGCCCATTGTTCTTCCGGGTTCCAGCGCATTGCCCAGCTGGTCTTCACACATGCGGGAGTGCTGGAAACTGGAAGAGCAGCCACCCGTGTGCATGCATGTGCTAGGAAGATGATCTTCCAGTTTCTACCGCATGCATGCACACCGGCCAGCTCTTCTCCTCACATGCATGCACACCAAAAACCAGAAGATCATCTTCTCGGCGCATGCATGTGCTCGGGGCAGCTGCTCTTCCAGTTTCTGGCATGCGCATGCATGGTATTCAGTGCCGCAACAGTTCGCCAATGCTGCTCTAACCCAAGGATAGACAACCTTTTGTAACTCTGAGAATCAAGTGTGATTCCGTGATTGCATCTGTGCAGGTTTTTTAACTTGGTTAAGGAAATGGTTTGCCCAATTTCTTCATCTATGATTTGACTTCCATCTCCAGCCTATAGACCCGGAATTCTCAAATGGTTTCCCACCCAAACACTAAAATTAATGGTGTGCCAAATATTTTGAGCCCAAAACATCCCATTCTGAAACTCATACATCTCATTTCAAAGTTGAAACAGGCTGCTTTACCTCACGAAAAGCATTTAGACACTATTCTCGTATTAGCAGATATGTTCTGAGCTTGAAGAGACAGAGTTATGATTAGGCCAGAATGAAAATTTTAAATTCAAAACATTTTGTACATCACTATATTAATTATGTAGTACAGGTTTTCCTTATGCAAAAAAATATACAGAATATAATTGAGTTTAATCCACAATTGAAATGTTACTCTCAATTGGCTTTGATGTATGGAGAAAAGCAGTAGAAGAAGTAAGAGAAAGTTAATGAAATGGAGCATTGCTTGTTTATGGATAAGAAACTAGATTTATGGCTATGACATTACAGCATAAAATGTCTTGTTGGCAACTGCAGGATGCCGTGTTTTAGTGACAAATTTTTCTGGCTTTTTTTGTTTTGTTTATAAAAAAAACACTTAAATAAACCTTGCATCTCACTCCAATAGTTAGGGTATTATTAAGTAAATATAATGGAGCAGCGAAAGAAGTCTGGATTAGTAAAGTCTAGATCCGTGATGGTGAACCTGTGGCACGCGAAGCCATTTGTCAGGGCACTCGAGGATTGCTCTGTTAGCATGCACATGCTGGCCAGCTGACTTTGGCCTTCTTTTGAGGCCATTTTTCGCCCTCCGGAAGCCTAAAACTGACCCTGTGAGCAAACCAGAAGTCAGCTCCTGAACGTCCGGTTTGTCTGTAGGGCTGGTTTTTCGTGCTTCAGAGGCTTCAGGGAAGCTCCTGAAGCCTCTGGAGGGCCTCCGGGGGGGCAAGGGAGCCTGGGGAGGGCGAAAAAAGCACGCCAAAAATGGGGGGGAGTGCTGGTCGTGTGCGCATGTGCGGTGTGGTTGTGCATATAGCATTATGGGTGTGGCATGCCCACACACAACCCCCCTGCGCTCCCCCCACTTTTGGCACACGAGCCAAAAAAGGTCCGCCGTCACTGGTCTAGATCCTGATTATTGTCTACTCAGCCATAAAGATTGTTGACTTATGCAATCCTAAAAAAATACTGCATGTCTATATTACATAATTCCTATTATGCTGAAATATATTAATCCCATGATCTGGAAAAAAAGTGTGTGATATGAATATGACAAGTAATATATTTTACTAATAACCATTCTTAAACTATGTTGTGCAGCTTGCCAAACCAGCTGTTTTATACCTCTATTTCCTAGGCAACATATATCTCACTTCAACGAAGCCTTTTCTACAATAAATACCTTATGGAGATCATCCTTCTCCTGCCTTAGTATCCTGCATTGCTTTTCAAGGCCTTTTAACTTGTGGGTGGAATCTTCATGTTCCTGTCGCAAGGTCACTGCATCTTCAAGCTGCCGTTCTAACCTATTTGAATCTATGAACAGAGAAGTTTCTTTTCACAGAGGATAGAGAAACATTTTTCTCCATTAAGATGAACAATTTAAATTGGATCACAATTCTTCCCTGCTGCAATATACACAGGCAAAATCGCATTTTATCACTCTTTGAATTCTCATTGAACTAATGAGAATTCTCACGGAATATTTTCCACAAGGAAGAGGAAGGAAATAATCACAGACCAATGCGTGGTGCAGACATTACAGGAAGAAACAGGAAATTAAGTTAAGCAATGAAGGCCCCCACCCCTCAATCATCTCTAGCTTAAATTAATCTTCCTGCCATCAGGATCTTTTTAATCGAAAGATTCTTTATATTTAAGCTTTTAAGCTAACAAGAACTGGGAACCTTTACAAATAAAAATACGAAAGAAGGGGAGGGAAATTAAGACGTAAAATCTTCCCTTTGGCTTTCTGTCATAATTCCACCATGGAAAACTGGTGGGGGACGGGGCAATTTTTCTGAACAACCAATACTTTAGGAATTTTAAACATACGTTGTGCAAACTTTTCTAAATATGGCTACTGTTGGGTGGAGGGAAAAACATAGCCAATTACAAAACATGGATTTATCAAAACATTGCCTGGCATCCCTTCTACTTTATCATTCTAAACAATTCTTCTTACTGCTACTTCTAATGAATTGCTAATCATCAGTTACATCTCATTTTTATTTTAATGAGTAGCAAATAAAGATAATACTTAAGGTTAGCATTATGTTTACAGCATTCCAGGTTGTTGTTGTTTTCAATTTTTTTTAATCTGGGGAAAAAATGGCAGGGCAAGCAAAAAAGGTTTGTAGATGAATTGGTATCCCCGGATGCCATATTATGGTTCTCAGGTTTATAATATGGTAAATAGCTTGAACATAAAGAAAAAGTCCAATATATATACATGTACACACAAATGGACGCAAGTGTCTATATGCTATGCATGTTGTAGAATTGTTCTTTATTTATCTGCAAGCAACTATGTTGGGGAAAAAATCAGTTATGACCCTTACATTCCAACAATTACTTTCTAAATTCTGGATGAGGATTATCAATTGGATTTTAATCAAAACTCACAACTGTAACATTTTCACCAGAAGTGATGCATATTTTTTTAAAAGCAGTTTACAAACTAATAAAAAATAATTAATTAAAGTAAGTATTCTCTGACTCTTGAGGTTGATACACTGACAGATTGACTTTCTCCAGTGGTTTAAGGCAGTGATGGCGAACCTTTTTTGGCTCGCGTGCCAAAAGCGGGGAGAGCGCAGAGGACACCTGTGCATCCTTCCCCCTTCTGTATGCATGCGTGTGCGACCAGTGGTCCGCCCCTGCTTTTGGCACTCTTTTTTCACCCTCCCCAGGCTCCAGAGGCTTTCTAGGAGCCTGGGGAGAGCAAAAACAGCTCCCCCCCAACCCTCCCTGAAGCCTCTGGAGCGTGAAAAACCGGTCCTACAAGCAAACCAGTTCTGGTTTCAGGAAAGCCTCCGGAGGGTGAAAAATGGCCTCAAAAGAAGGCCAAAGTCAACTGGCCAGCACAACATGCGTGCTGGAACTGACAGGGCAATGCCTCACGTGTCCTGACAAATGGCTCCGTGTGCCAACTGTGGCAGGTGTGCCATAGGTTTGCCATCACAGGTTTAAGGCAAGCATTTCCAAACTTTCGGCCTTACATTAAAGAGGAATTGTCTTGGGCTGCATACAAAATGTATAATATAGTTAATGTATATAAATAGCAAATTTTCTTTATTTTGGAGGGTCTTATGGGGCCACATTACTAATTGTCCAGGGCTAAATCCGGCCCCTAGACGATGGGTTGGACACATCTAGTTTAAGTACTGATTTCTCTAAATTGCTTCACCTGCAACCCATTTATAATCTCATAACAATCATAGACCATGCCTAAGTATGTCATATATAAAGATTACATAAAATGCATTGTTTTAATACATAATATGGACGTCTATGGAGATTCTCAGTCATCCAGGTTATGGTTGTCCCAAAGGTGCTTTTTCAAAAGGCAACTGGACTTCTTTTGTTTTTGCTTGAAATCATTTCGCTTCTCATCCAAGAAGCTTCTTCAAAATGTCTTCAAGCAAAAATGCATCTTTGGGATATGATACGGACCTTGTTCCGTTTCACCTTTGGCCAAGATGCATAAGAGACAAGCTCTAGTTTTACAAACAGTAAAAATTCACAAACAACTAGGAGGTAGTCTAGTAGCAGATTCATTAACACATTGTATTAAAAACCATAAGCTCTCCTCCTTCTATGTAGCTCACATAAGGAAATTTAGACAAATAATGCAGATACGTAGTTGACAAGCAGCAATAAATGTGAAGGTGGAGTTTATTTAAATAATCTGATCTAATATTGACAGTTCTCAGCACCATTAATGTAAGCAAGCCAAGTGTTAATGAAAGTTTTTATAAATTCATAGTATGAACCAACTGGATAGCCATACGGGAGAGCCTCCCCCACCCCAAAATGACTGAGGCACAGTTTATAAAGTGCATAGCACCAATTAAGGCTTTATTACTGGATTTAGTAACATATTCCAAACTTACCTGCTATTTTATGTTTCAAACGTTCAATTTCTTCATTTAGCTTTTTTATTTCTTTATCCCTATTTGTGTTCATTGTTAAGCGAGTAGTACCATGAAGGGACTGAAGAGCCTGGGTAGACTCTTAAATTGAATGGAAAACATAATGGTTAGAAATGATAACATTATATTATTCCACTAGATGGACTCGAAGAAAGCCAATGAGAAGGTATACCTTGCAACTTCCTACTCAGTTCCAGCTTCTCTTGTTCCAGTCTTCGTATTCTCCTCTCATATGCCTCTATTTGCAAACTATTCTCCAGGTCACGTTGAACATCCTCATCTTTGGTTATGCTACTCGACTGCATTACACTTCTAAGTGAACCTCGATCAGAAAAACAGCTGAGACCCAAAATAATCAGTGCACACATTAATTAGCATGTTTAATCAACCATAAACAGCAAATTTCCTGTTGAAAATTCAATAGAATCAGAAAAGTTAATATAATCTTAAATCATAGAAATTATATAAATGTTTACCTACTGAGTGAGCTGGCAAGTAAACAGCAATCTGTTTTTTCTCACTCCAACCCTACAAAGGAAAGCTTACTTGCAAGGAAGTAGCTGTAATAATTTCTACACAAATGGGATTTAAAGCAGAAGATTGATACCACTGCTCCCACATGGTCTTTTCTATTTCACTTTTTAAGACAGGCAAAGGGAATACAGGAGAAGATTGCCTTTCCAAGCAGGAGGGTATAGTACTTTTTTTTTCATAATAATTTCAGGTTTACACTGAGGAAACACTCAGGAAAACCTGGAGCATCTTTGAAAGATGGAAAACAAAACACTGGATTCAGTCAGGCCAGTGATCTGATTCAAGTTCCGTTTGCTAACATTATATAC
Source organism: Rhabdophis nuchalis (assembly GCA_039707465.1). Classification (NCBI taxonomy): domain Eukaryota; kingdom Metazoa; phylum Chordata; class Lepidosauria; order Squamata; family Natricidae; genus Rhabdophis; species Rhabdophis nuchalis. The sequence goes on along the minus strand of CM077643.1, from coordinate 56,184,811 downwards.
ATTTATGACAGGAGCTAGAAAATTATTTTCACCAGATTGTATTTCTTTTTGCCTGCCAGATATTCCTTTAATACAGCAATCAATCAAGGCTAGCATAAGCTTAAAAAAATCTATAACTAACTAAGCTTGTGGATAGCTAATCTATCATCCTTCCAGTAGGATATCTGTCTATGAAGCTCATTGAGTAGCTTTGTGATAATCATTAGTCCTTAACTGTTTGAGGACAGCATTTGATGTGGACACACTAGCTACATGAAGTACAAAGAAAGAACACCCCAACCCATAACAACTGATCATGTACAAAAAAAATCAATAAAGAATAATAAAGAATTTTAGCATAACTCAGAAATCTATATAATAGAGGTAATAGTAGTAGTTTTATCTACCACTATAACACCATGCAGTGAGACTGGAGCTTACAGAAAATTGATTCTTTTTTTAGTTAGGAGCCATTAAAGGGTCACTTTGGAATATGTGCCACTCACTTCTCCGGCTCGACTTTCCGACCGCTGCTCCCCTCCGCGGGGAGGCGGAACCAGAGTTACCAATCTGGTACCGCCCCAGGCGCTTGATGGACCCGGATGGGTTCCAGACAGCGCTTGGGCCATTTCCTGTATCCCTGACCCGCGCCCCGATGGAGGACCTCACGGCCGCATGAAACTCTGCTGCCGTGGGAGCCTTGGATCGGGTCGCGCCCTTGCGGCCTCTCTTGCGGCGGCGAACCACCCTAGCTCCTTGGTTCACTGAGGAGCTGCGGGTGATGAAGCGCCGCAAGAGATGCCTAGAGAGAAGATGGAGGTCTAGCCGTTCTGAATCTGACCGGACACAGGTAAGAGCCCATTTACGGACTTACATTGTGGCGCTGAGAGTGGCCAAACGTCATCATTGTGCTACTCTCATAGCATCCGCAGAAAACCGCCCTGCCGCCCTGTTTAGGGTGACCCGCTCCCTCCTTCAACAGAGGGAGCGGGAAGCCCCACTACAGGGTAGAGCAGAGGAATTTGTGACTTTTCTGCAGGAGAAAACCGCTCAGATACAGAATGAGCTAGCCCCCATTCTTGGTCCAGGGGGATGCCACGAGAGAGATCTTGTTTGGGAGGAGTTTGACTCCGTTACTTCCGAAGATATGGACAGGTTACGTGGGCGACTGCGAGCCACCACATGTTTATTGGACCCGTGTCCCTCCTGGCTTGTACTGGCATCCTGGGAGGTGACACGAGGCTGGCTCCAAGAGGTTGTCAACGCATCCTTAAGTGAGGGTTCCTTGCCTGCTTCCCTAAAAGAAGCTATGGTGAGGCCCCTCCTTAAGAAGCCCTCTTTGGACCCAGCTCTTTTAAACAACTATCGTCCAGTCTCCAACCTTCCCTTTTTGGCGAAGGTTGTCGAGAGTGTGGTGGCACAACAGTTTCCCCGTCACCTGGAGGAAATTGAGTATCTAGATCCGCGCCAGTCCGGCTTTCGGCCCGGGCATAGCACCGAGACGGCATTGGTCGCGTTGGTAGATGATCTCTGGAGGGCCAGAGATGGGGGATGTTCCTCCATCCTGGTCCTATTAGACCTCTCAGCGGCTTTCGATACCATCGACCATGGTATCCTATTGCATCGGCTGGGGGGGTTGGGGGTGGGAGGCACCGTTTTACGGTGGTTCTCCTCCTACCTCTCTGGCCGATCGCAATTTGTGTTGGCAGGGGAGCAGAGGTCGACCCCGAGACCCCTCACATGCGGGGTGCCTCAGGGGTCGGTCCTCTCGCCTCTCCTGTTCAACACATACATGAAGCCGCTGGGTGAGATCATCCGTGGTTTTGGGGTGGAGTACCATCTTTACGCTGATGATACTCAGTTGTATATTTCCACCCCAAACCACCCCAACGATGCCGTAGCGGTGATGTGCCAGTGCCTGGAAGCCGTACGGATCTGGATGGGAAGGAACGGACTCAGACTCAACCCGACCAAGACCGAGTGGCTGTGGTTTCCGGCTGCCCGATTCAACCAGCTCACTCCATCGCTGGCCATAGGGGGCGAACATCTTGCCCCTGTGGATGGGGCGCGCAATTTCGGTGTCCTCCTGGATACCCGGCTGTCCATGGAAGATCAAGTGACAGCCGTGGCCAGGAGGGCATTTTGCCAGGTTCGCCTGGTTCGCCAATTGCGCCCCCTATTGGATCGGGACGCCCTTCGCACAGTCACTCATGCTCTCGTGACATCCCGACTGGACTATTGCAACTCTCTCTACATGGGGCTCCCCTTGAGGTGCACCCGGAGGCTTCAGCTAGTCCAGAATGCAGCCGCGCGAGCAATTATGGGGACCACTAGGTTGACCCACATAACACCGCTCTTGCGCGAGCTGCACTGGCTACCTGTCGTCTTCCGGGTGCGCTTCAAGGTGTTAGTTATCATCTTCAAAGTGCTCCATGGCTCGGGACCTAGCTATCTGCGGGATCGGATCCTGCCCCACATCCTCACGGCCGATCCGCTCCCACAGAGAGGGACTTCTCCGGGTGCCGTCCACTAGACTCTGTCAGCGGGCGACTCCCAGGGGAAGGGCTCTCTCTGTGGCGGGCCCGGCCCTCTGGAACGACCTTCCCCCCGATATCAGGATGACCACTGACCTCCGCTCCTTCCGTCTCAAGCTAAAAACACACTTCTTCTGTCTGGCCGGCCTAGGATAGTCTCTCTGTCTTTGGGGTTTTTTAATGGGGTAGCACATTTTTAGCGAATTTTTAGCACAGGGTTGGTTTAATTGTTTTTTATGAAATGTATGTATTTTTTGACTGTTTTTATTCTGCCTGTGCACCGCCCCGGGTCCCTGTGGGGAGAGGGTGCGGTTTAAAAATTAAAATTATTATTATTATTATTATTATTATTATGAACCATCAAGCATTTATACCTGAGTTGCTTTATAGCAAGACAGGCAGCATATAAATTGAATAAATAGATAGAATAAATCAAAACCTATTATTTAGCTTTTTTTGTCCCATCAACATATAGAGATATACACAAAGAATTAGAATAAACAGCAGTAGAACTGATGTGGGCAAAAAAGATGTGTGACATAGCACTGTCTTTTTACCGATTTAACATGCTGTTATATAGTGGAATAATCATTATATTACATTCTATAATCTTAGAAACCAGCTGATGTACTAGATGGGCTGGGCTCACATGAATTCCAAGCTTAAATAATACATATGTATATAAATATATTACCTTGCATTTACTCTGCAACACTGCCATTATAGAAAAATACCTCTTTTTCTTTCCCATATCATTCTTTAAAGCATTTGTACCTGACAGTGTTATATGTTAATCATAAAAAGAAGCAAAGACTACCCTAGAGCTACCCCTCCATGTGAGCTTTCTAAACTGCAATTCTTTTTTTTTCAACCTACCTTTCTGTTGTGTAGGTAAAGCCAACAAAAGGTAAATGCAACCCAGAAAAGCCAGTATGAGAACCAGGTGGTATCATCTCCTGCACAAAAACAAATACAAGCAGAAAATGGAGATGGATCAAAAACATGGTGAGTTAATTCAAAACTGAAAGTATAACATAATATAAACAGAAAAGGCATGGAATTAAAAGAATTTTTAAAAGCCTTTCAACCTGTCTTTTAAGGTGCACTATCCTCACAAAAGCAGCTTAGGGGAACCTAACTTTAATCATGCTTCCTACAAATACTTCATTTATTTGCAAATCTAATCTATACAACATCTTAATGTATTAATAGAGCATTACTTAAATTGTTCTTATAACCAGATCCGCCATCTCCTTATTGCGTAGCATGTATTTGCATAGTTTTTTTTCAAATTTTAGAAAGACCATTGTGGTGGGTGTTCTTAGCATTTGTCCACATGCTTGTGAAATTCACTTCTTTTTGCACTGTGCTTACCTGCTTCTTATGGTAAAGCTATCAGTGCATGATGGCAACTAGGACTTTTTTGCTTATTAACTGGCTTGTCACAAGTCCTGATGCTGATGTGAGCTCAGAGAAAATGACTGGCCCAAAGTCATCCAGAGCTCTACCTTGATTAAGGAGTCCAGCATCTCAGCCATTATACCATGCTGGTTCTCCCTATTTATAGAAAAAAAAATATTTTTCAACATCTCTGTAAAGGGTATTTCTACATACCAAGTTATTTTATTTTCACTTTTCTCCCATGATTTAAAAAAAAAAATTACTTCAGACTGGGACTTAACCCAGGCCCAGGCTGAAGCAGAGAATGAAATGTCCACGCTAGATGTTAAGCGAATGAATAAAATGTGATGTGAAAATGAAATGTAGTTTGACCATGAATGTATCTGAGAAATTAAGATATTGAAATCTCATTTAGGAAGAAAATCCTTTATATCAATATTTTTTCTAAATATGATTCAATCTGAACATTAATTTTAAGATTGCATGAACTCAAGTATTAAATTGTATCTAAAACCTAATATTGTACAATACGTATATCCCTTCTCACTCTAGGCGGATACTTTTAGCTTTTTTAAAAAAAAATCATTTAATCTGACAATTTTTTTTATTAAACTCGATACAATTAAGAAGGTAAATTTGGCTTTACTCATCAAGACAACAGAAACAAGTTTATTTTATTTATTTTTATTTTTATTATATTTATATCCTGCCCTTCTCCACAGAGGACCCAGGGCGGCGCACAGGAATTAAAAACATACAAAAAATAAATACATAATTTAAAATATATTAAACTATTCTAATCCTATGCTAAAACCCAATTTTTAAAATACCCAATTTAAAACTCTCTAAAATAGTCCCCATGGGAGGTTAGGCTAGGCCGGCTTGTTGGAAAAGATATGTCTTTAGACATTGGCGGAAGAGGCGGAGGTCAGTGATGGTGCGTAATTCAGGGGGTAGGTCGTTCCAAAGGGCAGGGCCCGCCACAGAGAAGGCTCTTCCCCTGGGTGTCGCCAGTCGGCATTGTCCGGCCGACGGCACCCTGAGAAGGCCCTCTCTGTGGGAGCGGATTGGCCGAAGGGATGTATGGGGCAGAAGGCGGTCTCGCATATAACTAGGCCCCGAGCCATGGAGCGCTTTAAAGATGGTCATCAAAACCTTGAAGCGCACTCGAAAGGCCACAGGAAGCCAGTGCAGCTCGCGCAGGATCGGTGTTATATGGGAGCATCTGGTGGCTCCCATAATCACCCGCGCGGCTGCATTCTGGACTAACTGTAGCTTTCGAGTGCACCTCAAGGGAAGCCCCATGTAGAGAGCATTACAGTAGTCGAGTCGGGACGTCACGAGAGCTTGAGTGACTGTGCGAAGGGCAGCCCGGTCCAGTAAGGGGCGCAATTGGCGCATCAGGCGTTAAATTCAAAGTTTATCAGCATGTTAAACAGAACAAGCATTAGAAATCTGTATCAGTATCCCTTTAGTTTACTGGAGGAAATACACAGAATTGCAAAATATAATTGGTATCAGTTCATATTTCATGGGAAAGCCATCCAAGTCCATTTCTACCTCTTAAATAAAAGACAAAAGGTAGAATCTTAGAATGACCTAAAGGCTCAGGTTTTGAATGAATTCAATGGTTTGTTTAAATGTTCTATAAAATGGGTTTTGGCAAAGTGCCCTGTTTCCCCCAAAATAAGACCTCCCCAGATAGTAAGCCCTATCAGGCATTTGAGTGCATGTGCTAAAATAAGCCCTCCCCCGAAAATATTGCAGCACAGTAACAGCCATGAGGTAACTACACTCACTGCCTCCTGCACCTCAAAAATAATAAGACCTCCAAGAAAATAAGCCCAAGTGCTTATTTCGGGGAAACACGGTACTATGTTCCAGACCCTCGGGGAATGCGCTGAATCTTTCAAAGTTCAATCAAGAGAGAGAAACAAGATAAAGAAGAAGTGATGAAACCAACCAAAGACACAGAAAACACATCATAAGGGGCTCCAGCCTTTTTTGCCCAGAGCCTGGGAGATCATCTGCATACAGTCTTGTGGCCCATCCTTATTAACCAATTCCTACTTCAAAACATATATTTCTGGACAATAATGGCAAGGGCTCCCAGGGAAAAAACCGGAACATTCCCTGCCCAGAACATAAAAGTTTTAAATATCCCTGGTTATATGTAAATTTATGAATTGATACTATTTGGACACTGAGATCTGGTTATCAATATAGCAAATGAAAAATATTTTAATTTTAGTAATTTCATCCATGCTGCTTTTAGAAACATTGGCATTCTACAAAGCAGATGACCTAAGAAAGATTTAAGATTAATTTACTGCAGCATGCAAAAATGTCATGATATACGAGACCGCCTCCTGCCCCATACATCCCTTCGTCCGCTCCGCTCCCACAGAGAGGGTCTTCTTCGGGTGCCGTCGGCGGGGCAATGCCAGTTAGCGACACCCAGGGGAAGGGCCTTCTCTGTGGCGGGCCCGGCCCTCTTGAACGACCTACCCCCCGACCTTCGTACTATCTCGGACCTCCGCCTCTTCCGCCAACATCTTAAGACGTATTTATTTCAACAAGCCGGCCTAGGATAGCCCCCCGTTTCTGACTTTTTTAAGAAAAATGTATAATTTGGTAAGGGTTTTAATATTGGGTTTTAGCACGGGTTTATTAATTTAATACATTTTAATTGATATTTATTGTATTTTGTGTTTTTAAATAATGCCTGGGTCCTAACAAGGAGAAGGGTGGGGTATAAATTTAATAAAATAAATAAATAAAATAAAATAAATTCAGCTCAGAAGCTAGAAAATCAGTGATGTAGAAAACAAACAAACAACAACAACAACAACAAGAAAATACACTAATTACTCACAGGGTTTCTCAATATATCATCGTCTACATCAAAATTTGATGTATCTGAAGGACTGCTAACTTCTGGAATGTAAGGTGCTTCTAAATTTCGGATATTATCCCAATTGAGTCCTTCAAAAAATGCATGTGATTTGAAATCTTCTATTCCATTCTGCCCCAGACGACGTTCCCTGCTGCAGATAAGTCGTTGGATTAAATCTTTTGCTTCTTCAGATACGTCAGCAACATGAGATGGAAACTGGAACCTCTCCTGAAGAACAGGAAGGGAAATCTGAATTGAAGATATTCTTTTCTATGGCAAAATGTTTTTAATGTGTACATTCATACCATTAAAAAAAATCCTACAGAAGGCTTCCTGAGCTTCAAAATTTGTTAAGTGTTCTTATTTTTAGAATTTCTACTTTTTAATGTTAGTCGTTTATCTTTGGCGTTGCTTGTCTGAAAGAAACACCCTTAACCAATTTCGTTGTATTTAAGTACAATGACAATAAAGATTATACTTATACTTAAATATATTTTATTAGTCTAATTAGACTAATTTCAATATGTTGTACTTATATTTTTTGCTGAATGTGCTCATTTTAAGTCTGCTTTGCGGCAAAATATACAGTGAAAAGGTTTTCAGAAATAATTGAATCAATATATTCCAAGTATACATCAACAGAAGTCTGAGAATACCTGTTCTGAACATTAGTCACAGAAGATTTTTCTTATAAGATACACTAAGCAATGCAGTTACTCATACACACAAACACAAAGATTTTGGATCCTTGTGATATATTTCTGCAAAAATTACACAACTAAGAGGAACAAACTTTTTATAGCACTTACTTCATGATTCATAATCTTCCCATAGGTTTCCACCAGTGACTCTGCATAAAAAGGTGTTTCTCCATATAACATTTCATACATGCAGACACCTAGGGACCACCAATCACATTCAGGTCCATATTTTCCCATGCCATCCTCCATGGCTTGCAGTATTTCAGGGGAAATATAATCAGGGGTGCCCACTGCGACTGAAGATTGTACCTTGAAGAGAAACAATGCAAAATAGTATATAAGGAGAAATTAATGTAATTGTATGCATGTATAAATCTATAGGTCAATGAGCATTACTGAGATATAAAAAGAAAAGTTTATGCTTTCTTGCATTATTCAGTAATTATTATTATTATTATTATTATTATTATTATTATTATTATTATTTTATGCATTATTCAGTATAAGTCAAAAGAATCATAACACCACTTTGTTATGTACAAATAAAAAGTTTAATTGGCCATGAAACAGCATAAGGAAATACATGAGAATATTACAGGATACTCCATTCATAAAGAATACATAGCAGTTCTGATTAAAAATAATGCAGAAGGATGATACAATATAAAATGTTGCTATATTCACATGTACTTTTGCAGCTTATCTTCCAAATATATCCCCCAAACTAATTCAAACACACTGCAGTTTAAGTATTCTAGTAAAAAAAAAAAAACTATACTTTTTTGATACATACAGTGCCATCCTCGCTCATCTTTAAGCAGGATCCAAAATCTGCCAGGCGTATGTGACCATTCGCATCCAATAAAACATTGTCAGGTTTTATATCTCTGATTTTTCAAAAAAGAAAAAGGTATTATTTTAAATCAGGCACATAGTTGGAACATTACCTTGAACCAGGTATTTTAAACGTACATTAAAATAAAGTTAGTTGTTATAAAAATAGGATACTAACAATTTTATACCATTTATATTTAAAAGCTGATGTCATTTTATAAGAGCAAAAGATCAAATCGTCTATGACAGAAAAACAATCCCAAATATCACTATAAAAAATACTGTAAATATCACTATGATTATATAACCTATCAAATTAAATCTCTACCCCCATGTAGGATGTGCACCCTTTGGAAATAATTTGGAAGAATAATTTGGAGCATCTAACTTGGTTCCTTTATGTAGTTTTTCAGGTTAGTATTTTTTCAGGTTAGTATAGAAATCTGAAACAAAACATTGGTCTTCAAATATTAGCCGCATTTAAATAAGTTCTGAAGAATTCCTTCCAAATCATTTTTGAACTGTGCTTTTTGACAAAGAATTTCCTGGTTTTCTATTTCCTTCGAAGTGCATATTTGAATATGGTTTATATAGTTTTCACAAAAAATAGCTCTAAAACAACAATTAAAGATAGCTTTATACATGCAAACATTCACAGATGCCTTGGTTTTGTTGCTAAATTGAACATATCTATTATATTTCCCATTTAATTTGGATTATTATAAGCTTGTGTTCTGACTTTGTTGGCCATGCAACATGCCTTCAAATTTCTTGAAAAATTAACTTTTCAAGAAATAATATCTAATAAACATTCTAGATGTTTAGACATCATGTTTAGACCATAAAACAGTCATTAAAATCCAGTATATATCTGCCATACTTCATGACAGTGTATTTATGAAATTATTCTAAAGGAAAGGTTCCAAGCATAAATTAAAGAAAACTCATCTTCTACACTGAAAAAACAGCAGAATTAATGTGTGAAGAAAAAGTATTGCTAAGAAGTAGATCATAGATCGATATCCACATATACTGCAGGTTTTATCACATGTTTTTCATCTGTTTACTGAAGATTCTTTTGGAACACATATTCCTAACAACAACTCAACAGTAAAAATGCACAACACGTACTTTGTCTCCCATTTCCTCTCACAGTATAAGAGGAAGGAAGGTGATTAACTACTGAAGAGCTTTAGTGGGGACTTTTAGTTTTAAATTGGGTTTTTAAATTTTGGTTTTAGCGCAGGATAGGTTATTTAATAGTTTTTTAAATTATATTTATTGTATTTTGTATGTTTTTAAATTTTCCTGTGCGCCGCCCTGGGTCCTTCGTGGAGAAGGGCGGGATATAAATTTAAATAAATAAATAAAATAAAATAAATAAAACTGTGGTATTTCTTTCAAAGCTTCACTAACACAGGGACATTTTCTGCCAGCAAAACAATCTGCAAAAAGAAACACTAAGAGCTAATAGAGGTTTCTTTGCTGTACAGTGTAATCCAAACACAGTAATGCAACACATGTGTACTCAAAGGTAAACCTCACTTACCTCAGAGGGACTTACTCTGAGGTAAGCATGCATAACATTGCAGCATAAGTAAGTAATAGCATTAATGGACAGCTATATTAATTCACTTCACTGATTTTTTCCTCCAATTTTATCATACATACTTATTCTAATACCATTTTGCTGGCTAGCTTTGATCAAAGCAATAAGTCTTCAAATGATTTCCTGAAGCAATATGGTAATTCTAAAGGTTATTAAAAGCCATTTTGTATTTAGCAAGATAAAATACTTTAATGGGGAAACTATTGGCCTCCTGAAACGGCCACACATTAACAAACTTTTTGATCATATTACTCTATGTACTCAATATTGTACATTTTTGTGATGGTTTTATATATTGTAGCATTAAATTGTGTTCTATGAAGGACACAAATAGGAGTAACAACAGAATACTGGATTTCATTTGTGAGGGATGCTGTTCTATACTATAATCCACAAGCCCAATTCTTCTAAGATATATTTTATATGTCATCCACTAACTAGTGACTCAACCCTTCCAACCGCCTACATTTTTCAACTATCTCAAAAATAAATATTCTCTTTTTGATATTCTGAACGTATAACATTATGTACATTAAAGCAAATCTTTTGCAATCAACTCAGCTTGCTTCTGACTTAATTATTCCTTAGGTTTAGCTTCATGTCATGATGCAAAGGATTGCATATTTAACATGTGCCACCATAGATTAATTGGCTTGAGAAGTTCCCACAGCAATTCAATATTATTATTGTTTAATTCCTTTGCCGGATCTGGAACTGACTTACCTACAAAAAGGTTAACTCAGGATTTGTAGCAATGGCTATTATATAAAATAGTGCAGATATATTGCTTTATTTAGTAGGACTCACATGCTATGAGATGAGTGGCTTACATTCTCTTCTTATATGAAAAGAATTTAATAACAATAACAGCGATGTTCCCACCCTTTTTAAATATATAGTTTGATCAATTCAAGAGAATATACTTGCCTCCTATTTCCCCACATAATTAACACCCTGTGGGGTGGGCTGAGCTGAAAGAGAATAACTGGCTGAAAGTCACCCAGCCCACTTTCATGCCTAAAAGAGGCCTTGAAATTCCAGGCTCCAGGCTTCTAGATTAGTGCCTTAACCACCAACACATACTGTCCTAAACTGTATGCTAAATTAATAAACTACAGTTCAAAATAATAAGTTATTAAGAAGAAATTAATGTCACTGCGAACAAGAAACAACCAAGTACAACTTATAAAGGTCCCCACCCAGTGCTTCTTTAAAAAACAAGTTTAAACAGCTCTCCTAAAGTACAATAGGGTAGAGTTAGTAAACTGCTCCAAACAAGTGGGGCTACTTCACAGAAAGTGCAACACCCTGGGCTACATATTTGGCAATACCTAAAAGAAAGGAACCAGTGGAGTGATTGAGCTTCCTAATCCTGTAACTAATGTCACCTTACATTAAGAAAATGACTATATGAGACAAGTTTATTTTTGCTGCTGTCTTAATGTTTATAAACATGTACAGACTTTATCCAAGATTACAACAGTAAAAAGGTCAAATTGAAGGAATACACTTAAATTCAAGAACATATTCTTTATTCCTCATAAATATAGCATCACATTCTAGATGTACTCTCATAAGCAAATGAGAAAGTTTCCCCCATGTAAATTTTACACTGACATAATGAATGTGTTGCAAATTATGGTCTTTTACAGTATCTTACTTCAGCATAAAAATTGGCTATGCTGGTACTTAGAAATCAGAAAAGGACCTATTCATTTACATTCATTATATGTGTGCTCAAAAGCACACATATAAAATTCTTGCATGAAAAACATGGACAAAATTCTTAATTTATTTTATACATATTAAATAAATCAATATTATTTCTTATACGATGTATCTAGCTTTCCTTGGTTAAAGCTCAGAACACTAATTTGAAGAACTGTAACAGGGCTCATTTGGACAGCAACTTATTGCCCAACAACTAGGATATTAAAAGTTTTCCTTCACTGGCCTAGTTTTTCAATATTTAAGTGGATTTATGGAATTTTTAAAAATGAGATTTAGAAACCTTTGTTATAGTTATAACTATTGCATTTAAATTTTTTAAAATAAAAGTCATATTACAATTGTTTTAAAAGTTACAACTGAATAACTGCATGTGGATGAAACATTTTTTTTGGCTTGATTAGAGTAAATAATTGCTGTTCCTCTCCACTTCGAAATACACACAAAACCCATGGTCTGTATATAATTAAACACTGCACAGTGGCTACTTCTAATCAAAATTAACCAGATTGGATAGCCATAAACATTCCAACACCATTTTGTATAGTTAGTTAAAGGCAAAAATAACATAACAAGCAAACTAAAAATTGGGGGGTTATCAGCTTTTAGGAGTCTGAGGAAGAAAGTATAAAATAGTACATTCCTTTAAATAGCAAAGAAGGTGTCTCACCACGCTAAGAATTTTGAAAGTGAAAGTAATCATTTTGCAGTAATGCTAAACATGACCGTAAAGCTGCAAAACTATAATCCAATGTTCCATGAATGGGAAACCTATTATCTAAACAGATGCGTCTTTCTGTACTTCTGTGTTTTCAACACTTTTATGTTCCCATTATTTTTTCCATTCAGATTTTTCCTCCTGACTGGACAAGTTCTAGTAATCTTGGATTTTGAATTGGTATAAGAAGAAAAACCTGAAACCAGGTTTTCACGTACTGAATGATATCCCCCTACAATGTAAGAAATGATAATTTACAAGTATAAAAAGGTATAGAGATACTGTAAATGCTATTGGTATATATGACAGAGTTTTTCCCCCCTTATCTCTTCTCTTTAACTTTTGCTACTACTTTTGTGAAAGAGTCTAGACATTTCCTGCAACATTTTGCCTTAAACCCTGTTTATGTATAATAACCTTCAAACTGAAATTTAAATTGAACCAACCAAAATTTGAAGTGGTGGAAATATACATTCTGTAAATTTAAATAACTATTTGATTACAGATGGAAGAAATGAGCATACTGACTGTATGCCTTAATGGGATGGGAAGGGAAAACTGATCTGCTTGAGCCCCCTAATAGCTTACAATATTTGAAGATGGGCATGGCCACAATCTGGAATTATAAATAGGAACATTATTTTCAGATAACCAACTTCATAACATCTTACTGTTTACATGCCATTTGTTTTTTTGTTTTTTTTTAATCTGTAACTTCATTTTATATTTAATTAGCTTAATGCAGGTAGTCCATAACTTAAACCATTCATTTAGTGACCGTTGAAAGTTATAATGGCTCTGAAAAAAGTGGCATATGCCTTTTTTCACACTTAATGCTGTTGCAGCATTACCATGGTCACATGATCAAAATTTGGATGCTTGAAAATTGATTCATATTTATGATGGTTGCAGGACCCTGAAGTCATGTGATCACCTTTTATGACCTTCTAACAACTAAAAGTCAATGAGAAAGCCAGATTCATTTAACAACCATGTTACTAACTTAACAACTGCAATGGTTCACTTAACAGTTGTAGAAAGAAAGGTCACAAAATTGGGCAAAACTCTCTTAACAATTGTCTCACCTAGCAATGGAAATTTTGGGCTCAACTGTGGTCAAGGACTACCTGTATTTATATGCCATAATAAGAAATCTTACCTGTGCACATAATGCAGCTGATGAATGGAATGAATAGCAAGAACCATTTCACCAATGTAGAACCTGGCCATATCTTCCGGAAGCTTGTCTTCAAACTTGCTAAGTAATGTCAACAAATCACCACCCACATAGTAGTCCATTACTAAATACTAAAAAACAAGAACACTTACTGGTAAGAATCACTGCAGAATTATATCATAAGTGATTACATGAAATGTTCACTAGAATACAACTTTAATATATTATTGTTGAAACTGGAGTCAAAGTGAGTGGTTTAACAGGGCACACTGACTTTAACTGCTCCCTCTTAACTAATAATTAAATTATCCAATCAAAGTAAACATGGGAATTTAAACTAACCTAAACTATTTCCCAGGCAATTATTATGCTAGACATATTCTCTCCCCCTCCCCCCCCAGTTATTTCATATCAATATGCTAGTTTACAAAAGAGAAGCATAAATACATACAATATAATTAAAGAAATATAACTTTAATCTTAGTAATTCTCATAGGAATAATTTAAAACAAAAATGGGAATGAAAAAAAATGATCAATGTTTTTCCTTTCTCCTTTGCTGGGAGAAATAATTCAAATGTCATTTGTAATAATCAATGAAATGTATGGTTTAATCTGCTAAAATATGGTTCCAGTGGGTACATGATCCAGTAACTATGCTGAGGTTAAGAACTATGGTGAGGCTTGTCATTATCTGGACAAAAGATTGCTTGCCAAAGCAAAATCCACTGCCTCAATTGTTGTAAGAAAACATTCATGTACATAAAATCCTTTTAGTTAATTGAGTTCACTGCAATGATCATTTATAGTCAAAAATTTGCATAGTTGCATTTTACTATGATAAAAGATTCCTAGGCATATACCAGATATTCTACTAAACGCCATAGAAATGGGCAGCTATACTAAATCTAAATAACAACACCAATTTAGTAGTTCAATGTATTTCCTGGAGAAATGAAATGACAAGAGTAAATTGCTGGAAAATATAGATTAGCCAAAGCGACACATACTAATTATTTGTTAATTAGTATTTTTCATTTAAATATATTAGTTTTCCTATTTTTTTAATTTCTCACCATAAGAGTAAGAGCACAGTAAAATATTTCAGAAAAATCTTAATTCCTGTCCACATCTTAAATAAATATAAAAAGGAAAACGTTATCAAAAATGGCCTCATAGGTGAAATATACTTTATGACCTAAATGACCTACTGAACTTTTTAAAGACTATTAAACTTAGAACTAAGGAGAAATTTCCTGACAGTTAGAACAATTAACCTCTGGAACAGCTTGCCTCCAGAAGTTGTGAATGTCCCAACCCTGGAAGTCTTTAAAAAGATGTTAGATAGCCATTTGTCTGAAATGGTATAAGGTTCCTGCCCACGCAGGGGGTTGGACTAGAAGACATACAAGGTCCCTTCCAACTCTGCTATTGTATTATTATAAACAATATTATAATGTGTAATTTTGACAAATTATAAATTGTTAAGGCTTCTTACCTAATCAGATTTCTGTGATAATAAATGGATGAATTAATATGATATGAAAAATACAATGAACAAAGAAAGAAGCTAGCTCTCAGTCATTTGTACTTTTGTCAAGGTTCTGAAAAACTGCCTCTATTTCATTCACTTGAAATTCTTCCTTTGGCACTCCTTTCCTTAACAACCCTTCTCAAAGACACAAAGCAATTAGAATATCCCAAGTAACTATTTGCATTTTTCCCATCCTGCGGGTTGTTGTTTTTTTGAGAAAAAAATCCAGTATTTACTTCTTACTGGATGCAAACCATTTTGGAACCTCCAAACATTTATACCAGGGATGTAATCCTATGCACACTTACCTGGTAGTAACTCATTGAAATCAGCAAGATTTATTTCTGAGTAAACATGCATAGGATTGTACTGTAAAGGCGGTTTCTTTTCAATACTATTCCGGTTTTTATTGTCCGCAAGTGCTTCAGAGCTGAAAATGAACATTACAGAAGCCACAGTTGGCCCACAAACCGGTTTGGCCACTTCTGGATTTTAACAGCAGTCTTGAGATTGTGTGTATAAAATGACACATTAGCAGTACTGTGCCAAGGTAAGTAACTAGATGATAAGTGTTCAACTGAACAATTTATTTATCTAATTAAGTTAACTCTAGCTCATTATACTTAATAGCAAACTAGAGATGGAAAATAGAGTAACTTGTAAATAATTTGTTTTGGAATTTTTTCTCTCTCTTAAAATAAGAATATAAACAGTTACATATTGACCCAAAAGGAAGACGATTCTAGATTTTAGACTAAACACCCAAATTTTATATAATTTTCAGCTGGGATTGCCAATTTCTATTTCAAATTATTTCATTAAAAATGTTTACTCCTTACTTTACTTAAGAAAAGAACAGAATCAGAGGCCCATTCCATGAAAGAATATAGCCAGGACAAATATTAAATGTTCAATCAAATTAATGACTGCAAATAAAAATTGCCTGTAAAATAAGACATCCCATCTGTAAATTTAATTAAGTACCTATTTGCATATACAAATAGAGACACACAAACTAGTCATATTACACCCAAATATGCACACACTCACTGCAGTGGGAGATTGTGGGCTCAGCTACTGTAAATTTCTGCATGTTTATTTGCAGTAAGTGTGCTATGTTGTGGAAATTAGCCCAGCTTACTCCAAATAAATGGAATGTAAAGTGAGGAAAAAAATATTGGTTTCTGAGCTGCAAGAAGAAAACTGGAGGCCTCCATACTGGGCTGCAACCATAACTGCATTAGTAAATCTCATTAAATTCTGTATCTCTTCTAAGAAAGAATGCCTAGGAATTTTAGTTCTGTTTATTCAATTTGGTAGCCCCATTCTTCTCTCAGCATCCTTCATGCATAAAGGCTAAGGAACTGCAATGAAGAGCCTCTTTACCTAGTGATGGTTATGTTGAGCTCTCAAGATCTCTCCACTGCAATCAATTACCAATTATCGTACATACAGAGAGTGGTAATAAATAATTGTGTCTTCTCTTCATTAGAAGATGAAGGTGAGATATAACAATGATTCCTTTTCAGCTTTGTTTCAAATATTTGTTATCTCTTATTTCTTCTGTTCCAGTATTTTCAACAAATGCAAATCAAAATGGGACCAATCTATATCACTAAGCTGAGGGCAATTGCTGATACTTGAAAGTTAGACTCATGATTCAGACTTGAGCATTGGCCGTATCCAACAAGATGCAGTTCAGTAGTGAGAAAAGTAAGCCATTGCACTTAGGCAGGGAAAATCAAGGCACAGTTACAGGATAGGCATGGCACAAGAGTATCCCTGTGAGAGGGATCTAGGTGTCCTGATGAATCACTGCTTAAGCAGTGTGATGCAGCTCCCCAAAAAGCCCACACAATCCTAAGATGCCACCAACAGAAAGATAGCATCAAGATCACAGGATGTGATAATGCCATTCCTCACTGCACTAGTGAGGCTACATTTGAAATTGCATTCAATTCTGGTCACAATAGAAAAAAGATGTTGAAGCCCTAGGAAGAGTGCAGAGAACAGCAACAAAGATGATAAGGGGCCTGGAGGTGATTGTGCAATAAACAGCTAAGGGAACAAATATGTTTAGCCTAACAAAGAGAAGTCTCACATGATAGCAATATTCCAATAATTGAAGGGCTGTCACAGAGGAAAGAATATTGATTTACTGTGTTTTTCGGAGTATAAGACGGACCTTTTCCCTCAAAAAAGAGGCAAAAAACGGGCCATTTTTGGGAGGTTTGCAGAGTGCAAAAACCTTTTTTTTTAAAAATTTCCTCTTCAAAACTTTGCTGCGTCTTATACTCCGGTGCATCTTATATTCCAAAAAATATGGTATACTAGGATAAGAAGGAATGAGTGGAAGCACATCAGAGAGCGATCCAATCTGGAAATAAAGAGGAATTTCCTGATAGTGAGAATTATTATCAATAGAACAGCTTGCTTCTCAGAATTGTGATTGCTCCATGACTTAGGTTTTCAAGAAAAGATTGGACAATCATTTGACCAAAAGATATAAGGACTCCTAACTTGGGCAGGAAGTTGGATTAGAAGACCTCTACAGTCCCTTCCAGCTCTATGATTCTATGAAAATCCCTTTCCCTTCACTGGAGGGGGGGGAGAGGAGAAATCTTCCTTTCAGATAAATACGGTTGATAATGCTCTGAATTCAAAATATTTTGAAATGAGAAACCAGATTACGAGCTACTTCTTTATAGGCTTATTGTACCCACATACCAAATAGTTTTCATCCTGAAAAGCATAGTGCAACGTTGTAATCCACTGACAGTCTCCATTCACCAAAACATCTCTCTCTTCTCGGAAACAAGCAGTCTAGAAATAAGAGAGTAAAAGTGGGAGAAAAAGTTATTTAACTAATCTCTTGACCTTAATAAACAAGGATGCAAAAATTGTATTAATATTTATGTAATATAAGATTATAACATTCATAAATATAACACCTCTACAATAATTCAGTATCTAAACCAAGGAATAAAACTTTTCATAGCTAACCAAAAATAATTTAAAAATCAAATTTAAAAAGCATGATAGCATTGGATTCTTGAGATAACATTTTAGTTTTAATAATAACCTGAATATTTTTAAAATATCTACAGCAATATCCAGTCTCCTAAAGGTGAACATGCTGACAACCTTCAAGAAAACAATAAACTTTTTAAATGTTTGCTTGAAAGAAAACAAAAATAAGATTAGAGAATGGGCAATACAAACCTGCCCAATTTATTCAATAATGTTTCCTGGAAATGGGAGCTGAATTCCTTGCATGTATCATACAAGTCACATATCTCTGAGCCTATTATCCCTCTACCCACCCCCCACTAATTGTACATGATTTAAGTATTTAAGGGCCATGACTACTTCCAAGGGAAACAGAAGGAGGAAGATAATTATGACTTCAGAAAAGGTATTTCCTTCTGTTTTAATGAAGTCCTGGCTGAAGGCCTTATGTTACAAAGAATGTGAAATCCATATTAGCATCTAGTGTCTAGGAACAAAGTAAAATTAGGATTTTTAAACACAGATCATGGAACATATTTCCATCTAATTTTCTATCTGAATTCTTTGATCCGGAGCATGGGTCTCTTACTTCTATCTCCTACTTAGTCTGAACCACAAAATTCCATGATTATTCAAACGTCTATTAACCCTACCTCCAAATTTCTACCATTATCATAAATTGCATTTTAACATTAGAAAGCTAAAGTTCAGAAATAGATCAGTCATAACAGTCACAAAATAGTCTCTGACATGGCAAGGTGTTTTCTAATTGCATTTTTCTTCAAAAGCTTCTTAATTTTTTTAAATTCAAAT
The DNA here is from genome assembly GCA_039707465.1 of Rhabdophis nuchalis. Lineage (NCBI taxonomy): Eukaryota > Metazoa > Chordata > Lepidosauria > Squamata > Natricidae > Rhabdophis > Rhabdophis nuchalis. Next base: position 56,165,879 of record CM077643.1, on the reverse strand, counting down.
ATATGACTATTCTCCAAGTTTCCACAAAAATAACAAATTCAAACTCATTTTAACCAGGCAATACTAAAGTTAGCTTCTGAGTATCAGACAGGTAAAAAGGATTCATCTATCTTATATTAAACTTTTAAATTGCCTCTGTTTGGAGGTTCATTGATAGTTCGTTCTATTCTATCTATGAAACTGTTATCTACTATTTACTGTAGCAGGATTTCTTTCTTATTTTATACTGTTTATTTTGATATAAAATAATACCTCACCTTTACACTATTCAGAGAATAAATTCATAAAGTTTGTTAAGGGCCTGGAGAATAATAATCTGTTTTTGTTCTATAACATTACGTGGCCACACATTATTTCAATTAGAAAAGTATCTTGCAAAATATATCAATAACATTATGAATATGTTAAGCTGAATTAGAATAACTTATAAACTGTTGCAACCATTTTAATAGAAGGTATAACAATGTAAAAATGGAAGATTCTTAAACAATCCATCACTTGCCTCCTGTTATAATTATTTCAGGTTCATAACACAGAACATTTTTATGCATCACTCAAAAATATGCTTCACTAAGTTCAATTAGTGCAGAAACACATGATCAATTTACTTTTTCCCTTACTTTCATGCATGAACTACCCAATTTCTTATGTTTACCTAATAGTTTTATTATCCACTAGTTCTTCCTTCATTGTGACATTATATCCCAGAAGAAGTATAATTACATAATTATAAACTACTAATTGCAGTTAATAATTTGAACTATCCTAAATGGAAAGTCAAGTTTTCTTTTTCTCTTTATATGGAACAGAGAGAGAGATTTCTGTTAGCATCTACATTTATTTTTTTTTTAAACTGAAATATTGTAAAATTTTGAAATTGATACAGGACACTCTGTAATGGGAGAATAAAAGACTATGTTGACAGATTGCAAGATCCAAGAATAAAACATTTCCATAAGAGTAAAAAGTAGACACTCAACTACAAATGCAACTTCCTGTTCAAAATCTAGCACTATACAAAAAATATCTGAAGCTATAGAAACTGAATACTGAACTGAAACAACCCTACTTTGAGAAATTGCTGTTATGAATATGAAATGGGCTGTTTCAAGCCTTTTGAGACCTTTTCACACTTACCCATTGCCAAAGTGGTTGAAATTTTGAGTTTATAACAGCTGTTTCACATTTGAGTGGGATGCTTCAAATTCAAATGAGGGTATTTCAAATTTGAATCAATTGGATTTGAAATATTTTGTATAGCTTTACCAAAAAAAAAAAAAACCTTTAAAATTTGAGTATTCTTATTGAATTTCGCTATATTTTCATACACCAGTCAGGTGAACTTGTTAAGGTATCAGAATAGAAATCCGGCGACTATGAATTCTAGCCCTGTCTTAGGGACAAAACCAGTTGGGGTGGATTTGGATTACTCACATTCTCTCAGCCCAAGCATTGGGAAGCAATGGCAAACATGAAAAAACATACCAAGAAAACTTTGTCTACGAGAATCAAGCACGATTGAACCAAAAAAAAAAAAGATTGTATAAATCTTCATACTTAAAAATGTTGGCTAATGAATTCTTGCTTTATGTATGATATAATGCATATTATATTAAATATCTTTACTGTAACAAATAAAATATGTAAATATACAGTATTTATTTAATAATCTATAATGCTTAATTGATTTAGTCCTGCAAAATCTACTTCTTTATAAAAATGGAACCAAGCATGAGTCTTCCTTGAAATTCTGACTTTCAATGTAACCAAAGTTCAAGTTTCCATCTAGTAATTAACTTGATTTTCTTTTTTTCCATGTTTTATTTATTTTATTTGTATTACTTTCCATTTCTACCTAACAGTGTGGTATCTGGGTTGTGAACAATCAAAATCAACAATCAAAAAATATAACGTATTTGTTATACTTTTCATCACAAAACTATTAATAATATAACTATATATCAATACAATTATAAATTACATAACATCTTCATCATCAAATTCTCTCCACATTAACATTTCCTCTTTTTTATATCTCCTTTTTAATACATTTTATTTACTATGAAAACCAAGTTAACTAGTATTTACTATGAAAAACTAACTAACTTGGTTTTCATAGTAAATGAAAATCATGCTATATGAAAAAAAACGGGGCAGACAGACAGATATAAATATACAGAAAGCAATAATGGCTACAAAAATATGGTATTTGATATGAAAAACCTGCCGGAAAAAAGAGAAATTTCTTATATGCTTAAGTAGTAACTGTTTAATGTGATCTTCTTTAGTACCATTTATAAAGAAATCTGAACTGAAAATAACAGACTTACCTCTGCCCTTTTAAGCATTTCCCATTTATTTAGGATTTTCATTGCATAAATGCGCTCTGTGCACTTCAATTTTACAACTGCAACCTACAATTTAAAAAGTAAAAATAACACAATGACATTCTAGTATTATTTATTCATTTCAGTTTTCAAGCCACCTGACTTTTGGCATGCTACAGATAAAAGTTTTAAAAAAAAACAAGTATAGCAAGGGAAAACAAAGGCATCAACCAGAAACAACACTCAAAGAAACAAACAGCAAAATTTACAACAGCTACTGTAAAACTGGAAGAGAGTGAAGCAGTAGTATGGTATCTCGCTTATTGGCCCTTCACTTAACAACCCAGATTCTGTACCAAATTGGGATTGTAAGTGAACACTACCTGTATCCACCTTTAAGAATCTTGGCTGCTTTCAAAATGACATAATTTGTTTCCTAAAGGGAGTGGCTGACATAAGAATTAGGTTCCCTCATTTTTATTACAGTTGACATAGGGGAAAGTTTTCATGAACCCCTTTACTTAAGTTTTGGCTTGAACAGCAAAATTAATTTTACTACAGGTAGTTAGACTTCTGACCACAACTGAGACCAACATTTCCATTGCTAAGTAAGACAGTTGTTAATGATGAGTTTTGCCTCATTTTATGACTTTTGCCATAACTTTGAATGGTCACTAAACAAATGGTTGTAAGTTGAAGACTAGTGAAGTGTGTTTCTTTGTTCCTGTTTTTATTGATGGATGGTGGTGGTAGTAATCTATTCATATCTCTCCAATTAAGAACAACAGATAGCAATGAGAGAGAAAAATGATTGCTGTCTAAATATTTTGGAGAATCATGCAAGTGATACCAGTCCACACAAATAAATCAAACAGTCTCTTCAGTTATAAGGCAGAGCCATAGAAAAGTAGCTATGACTACTTCCCTGAAGGCTCCGAAGGGCAACAAACGACCCTACAAGCAAACTGGAAGTCCGGGTTGCTTGTAGAGCCAGTTTTAGCCCTCTGGAGCCTTCAGGCAAGCCTCCTGAAGGCCCCTGAAGGCTCCGGAAGACGTAAAGCGGCCCTAAGGACAAACCGGAAGTCACTTTCGGTTTGCTCGTAGGATCATTTTTTGCCTTCCGGAGCCTTCAGGGAGGCCTCCTGAAGGCTCAAGAGGACTAAAGCCGGCCCTATGAACAAACCAGAAGTCCGTCCCCGAACTTCCGGTTTAAGCGTAGGGCCAGTTTTTCACACTCCGGAGGCTTCAGGAGCTTCCTCTGGGGGGTAGGGGGGCTGTTTTCACCTTCCCCAGGCTCCTATAAAGCCTCTGTAGCATGGGGAGGATGAGAAAAGCATGCCCAAAATTGGGGGAAAGCTGGTCATGCACACATGCACATTGAGGTCATACGCAAAGCATTATGGGTGTGGCATGCCCACGCACATCTCCCTTGCGCTCCCCTTGCTTTTGGCACGCGAGCCAAAAAAGATTCGCCATCACTGTGATAGAGAATTTAATAATAGTGACTGGTCCTAATAATAGCAGCAAAAATAATTATGTTAACTTTGTCCTGAGACTAGAATATCTTTTAAGTACAACTATTTATACTTTCAATGGGCTTTAGGGAACCGTTTCCTCGACTTTTAGCTTTGCCCTGTGGCATAGTATAGAGACAGCAATGAACACTCTTGTCAGTAACCTTTCCCTGAGTCAGGACAGCAATGGTGCAATTTTTCAGATCTCTCAATGGCTTTTGATACCATTGATCATGGTATCCTTCTGGATGGACTGCAGTTGTAGCAGTTGAGTCTCAGTATTACAGTGGTTCTCACTGTGCGGTCAATTCTACTAGTATTGAGGATATTGAGAAGTGGGAAAGAATGGCACAAGATTGGATGTTTTCACCATCTGCAGGAAGCTGATGGGTGATGTCATTCATCAACACAGGCTGTTGAACGCAGCATATCATCAATATGCTGGTGATTCCAAATTGAACCAAATCTTGAGCCCAACCTAACCAAATGATTCTGTCTTATCCCAATGTCTGAAGGCTGCTGGGGTCTAGATGGGAAGAAAGAAACTTAAATTCAATCCTGATAAGACTGAGTGGCTGCGTATTTTTGTCTGGAACCATGAATCCTTTGTATTTAATTCTAAAATGGGGTAGACCTTCCCTGGGGAAAACTAGTGTGGACTCATAACTCCTGCTTGAAGAGTAGATCCCAGGTATAGCCAGGAGGCCTTTGCCCTTTTCTGGATCAGGAACCCCTTCTCACAGTCATTATTATTTGTGTGTGTGGACTATTGCAACATGCAACAATGAAGATAACCTTAAAAACCACCTCAAAACTACAGTTGGCCTAGAGTGCATCAATGCATGAAGTTATGGGCACACCTTGAAATGTTTGTGTAACACTTTTGCGTGCAGTCTGCACTGCTTTACAGTTAGCTTCTGGTTACATTTCAGAGAGCTATTTAAGACTTCTACAGTCCTTTATGGCATAGGGCCTGGCTATCTGAGTGACCATCTTTTTCCTATTTTTTCTCCCTATCTAATAAGATCTAACAGAGTGGGCATGTTCCAGATTCTGTCTTTAAAAGAGTGTCATCTGATGGGATCTCAGTGGAATGCTTTTTCTGTCACAGTGTCTGCACCGTGCAATAGTACCGTATTTTTCGGAGTATAAGACGCACCTTTTTCCCTCCCAAAAAAGGGTGAAAATTTGGGTGCGTCTTATACTCTGAATGTAGCTCCGCCCACCTGGTCCACACATCGGTCCGGTGAGGGCGCAGGAGCTGGGCATGGGCAGAGGGCAGGCAGATCAGAGGCAGCTGGCTGATTGCCGGCTTGCCAGCTCTGCTGCTGATTTCCTGGAGCAAGCAGGCAGCGAAGGAAACTCACATCGTGGTCTCCTCCTTCTCCTGCCTCTGCACATTGAGGAGGCTGAGTAGCAGCAGCAAGGAGAATGTGGACCTCCCGAGCCATGAGAAGCAGCTGTCAGCGATGCCCTCGAGGTGAAAACGTTTCAAGCAGGGAAGGCTTGGTCCCCTCAGGAGCCGCTGCCTGAAAAGCGATCGTGGAAAGATCCGTGCACCCTCCCCCTCCTCCGCAGACTCGCCTTCTCTTTTTTTTCTGGCCAGATCTGCCGCCTGAAACAGATCTGGCCAGGAGAGAAGGAGAGTCTGCAAAGGAGGAGGAGGGGGCTGAAGGAGAATGTGCAGGAGCTGAATCCCCTTTCCGCCCGCTCGCCCACAGGCAGAGACAACACACACACACCAATCGGAATCAGTCCTGATTTTTGGAGGGAGAGCGGGTGGAAAGGGGGTTCAGTTCCTGCATGTTTCTTTCTTTACTTGCAAACCAGAGAGCCCGGTTGTGAAAGGAGAGGGCAGGGAAGGCTGGAGAGTCTCTGGGAGACTTATCCCCCTTTACCCTAAAGGTCAGCTCCAGCTTGGCAACAGTGATGGCCAGGACGATCGCCAGCATGAACCAGTCCCTCCCGCCCTCCCCCCCACTCTGCCTCCAAATTTGCAGCAGCTGCTCCTCCTCATCTCTCCTGTCCATTTTGTGGAGTCATGCGCCCTTTCCTCCTTTCCCATGAGTGTGGTGCGGGAAAGGAGTCTCTGGTGGCTGCAGCAGCAGCAGATCCACCAGCGGCGGCGGCTGGAACGCAACCCTGGGCAGCCAGCTCCGGCTCTCCCTTCTCCAAGCATGTCCCATGGTGGTTGCAGCTGAGCAGCGGGGCTCTTGCCATCGCTGCTGTTGCTACTGCTGCCATGAATGGCAAAAGTCCCACCAGTGCCAGCAGTAACAGGACATGCTCGGGAAGGGAGAGCCGGAGCTGGCAGCCCAGGGTTGTGCTCCAGCCACCACCGCTTCTGCTGCTGTGGCCACCAGAGACTCCTTCCCTGCTGCAGCTCCCCTCTCTCCCCCTTTCCTCAGCCTCCACACTATTCAGGGTGAGGTGAGGAGCAAGCAGCTGCCAGGCAGGAGGACCACCACGCTTTCCCAATGGGTGGGAGATTGAAGGGGTGACCGCCGGTGCAAGAGAAAGACTTCAAAGTCAGTGGAGATGATGTGTGGCTGGCGTGCCTTGTTCCGACTTTCCCTGGGTGCAAAATGCTTTAAAAAATAAAGTTTTATTTTTTTTGGTTTTTGTAAAGAATTAGGGATACAGTTTTAAGACTTGTGCACTTCAAGTTCCAGAGTTGAAGAGTTGTAAAAGTATATGTGGTTGTAAACATTATTCTGCTATACTGATATTTTATTAAATAATATATTACCACACCATTTGGTTCAAAATACTTTTTTCCTTGTTTTCTTCCTCTAAAATCTAGGTGCGTCTTATAGTTCGGTGCGTCTTATACTCCGAAAAATACAGTAATCTCCAGAGGTCTGAGTTATCTTGATCGTGCCATTCTTTAAAAAGGTCTTGGAAGACCTGATTGTTTTCCTAAGCTCTTTGTTACGAAGTATGTGCTTTTGTGAGAATTTTGTTAATGTGCTCTATCTATTAATTCCCTTTCTTTTTGTTTTTATTTATAGTATTTGTTTTTAATTTATATGCTGTGCATGGTTGTTATGTATTCAGCAACCTACACATCTGATTTATATATAATATTGTGAAATGTAACACACAGGTACAAACAGACCATTTTCAATTATCTAGTTTCCATTGTAAAAGGAAGGTGGATTCAAAACAAAGAATTCCTCTATTGGAAAAATCAGTCAACAGTATATTTCCTTACTCATCTGGGAGCTTTAAAGGTATCTTACCTCACCAAATGCACCTCTGCCAATGACTTTTATGATTTCAAAGTCATCTCGATGAAGTTGCATTTCCTTCACCAACTGGGTAAATGGTTTGGCTGTTTGAAAATAAGAGGAAATCTCAAGTTAAAGTTTGTATATTGTATACTGATGTAAACTGATTGGTATCAATCTGTATATTAGTTTGGATTTGATAATAAGACATCAAAAATTGCTACCTCAATCACAGGCGGTATGGTCAAGAAGAAGCCAGTTCTTTTTTCTAATACAAAGAACCTTATTTAGTCTTCCTAGCGCAACTAACCAATGAATTTAAAAAAAATAGGTGTCCAAAAAAAGCCCCCAACCCACTTACAAATAAATATGCTAAGCTAGGAAGCAACTAGCCAATCAAAATTCTCAGAGATACAGAATGTATCTCTTATTAATAAAATAAGCAAAAATGCTAACCTTAAAGAAGAACTTCAAGCCTATCTGCAAGAAATTAACAACTAGCCCTGGGAAGATAAGGCTTTCAGAAAAGCTCCTAAGGTATAACTAATACTTCAGGTTGAAGAATTATTTGATCTTTGAATCTAAAAGAACCATTGTATAATGTTCTATATTACCACTATTATCTCATACTTCCCTATTAAATTTTCTATTCTGTCTCCAGTACCAAAATCTGTCAATTAACTTTTGCTTTAATGTAATGGGACCTTTATATTCCTGAGAGAATTCTCCTAAAGCAGTCAACACAATGTTTGCAAATACCACATTCAGTAAATAGTAACTTTGTCTATATTTTTTCTTTCCGAGATATCTTCACAGGATCTTCAGACGGAAATATTAGGAACACATTTGATTTTCTGAAGGACAGCAACTGATCCCATATTCAGTTACTAACCTAATGTAATCTAGAAGCAATAACCATATCGGTAGTAGATCTAGAAGTACAATTTACTGGTAGTTTACTGGGTGCATGGAGAGATAATTCTTATGCACTATCTTCAATCACCTCAAATAAAATTAACTGCTTATCAAGCTAGGTCCTCGAGATTTCATTATATGCCATCAACTTATTATTGACTCTGAATGACCACACACACATCATTTTTCTCTACAACAATCTGTCCCTAACCTGGTCTTTCTGGTCTTCCAGTGGATCATCCAATACTACTGTAATTGAGTCTAATCACTTTACTGCTGTTCTTCCCTTTGCTTCCATCTTTCTCAAGCATTAGAATTTCCTCTAGAGAGTTAGATCTTTACATCATGTATCTGGAGTAGGATAATTTAAGTGTGGTCATTTGTAATTTAATGAGAACTCTTGTGTTTATTTGTTCAATGATCCATTTGGTTTTGTTTTCCCCCTTGGATGGCCATAGTATATTTCAGGAGTCTTCCACAACACAAGATTTCAAAAGCACCTATAGTTTTTCCATTTTCAAAATTCAACTTTTTTTTTCATATTTCAGAGAATACAATTGTTTATACTATTTTGATATAAACACATCACAACATCTGAATGTCTTTTTCAAGGTCTTCATGAATACCAGTCTACATCACAGGTGTCAAATTTGTGGTGTCAACTTGCCGTTGCATGACATTGTGCAACATTTTTCCAATTTGTGGAGGTGGGATGGGCGTTGTCTGCTTGTGACACATCCAGCCCATGGGCCGCCAGTTTGACACCCCTGGTTTACAGCATATTTCTTAACAACTAGTTCCTTTACTGTTGATGTTGATCATAAAAGGAAGAAGCTCTTTGATATTAGTTCTACAACTGCTATTAATTAAACTACTAATTAAGCAATAAACATGGTTTATAAATGATAATGGTTTGATTCACACAATATACTAATCCAAAAACACATTAGAGTTTAGCACAATACATGAATAATCACAAAAAATTAAAGTTGAAGGCATGTTTAAAACATTTTAATATATATTTATATAAAGGAAACGCATTATACCACAATAGGTAACAAGTCCAAAAGCAAACTTATTCTTATTCCAAATTTGCCACACTTTTAATAATCATATTCTACGGAAATACATACACCCACAAACAACTACCGTGTTTCCCCAAAAATACAACAGGGTCTTACATTTTTTTTGACCCACAAAATATCGCCTTGGGCTTATTAGAGGGGGAGGGCTTATTGTTTTGGGGTTGCCGGGCAGCTGCTCCTTTTGACTGGGCTCCCGAAGAGCCGGGCACAGCCTCAGGGGCGAAGCAGTCATGAGGTGGCCATGCTCACGAGCAGCCACCCAGCAAATCCCCTCTCCAGCCAGGCAGAGCACCATTCACTAACCTAGGGAGTATCTCTAAGGCGCCAAGCCATGTGGCGCTCTACCTGCTCCCCAGCTCCCGTGGCTTGGCACATTCGGGATACCCCCTAGGTCAATGCATGGAGCTCTGTCCAGCTGGAGTGGGGGTTGCGCAAGCGCCTGCTCTGCCCTCAGCTTCCATGCCTCCCAGCCTCACCATTTCCTTGGCCAGCTCTCCTTACAGGACTAGGGCACCGCTGCCGAGCTCCAAATAAAACTTCTTCTCTGGCTTCCAAACTCTAGAACTCGACTTCTGATTTTTCTAGCAGCAGCCGCTCTAGGAGTGTGTTCTATGGTTATGGGCAGTCTTCCAGCAGGCTGGGGGGCGGAAACTGGGGGGCGGGCAGAGCACCATATGCCCTGGCGCCTTAGGGATACTCCCTAGGTCAGTGAATGGTGCTCTGCCTTGCCGGAGGGGGGGGGTTGTCCAGGGGGCTTATTTGCAGGGGAGGGCTTACATTTTTGCCCATGAGGAAAAATGTGGCATGGCCTTATTAGTGGAACATGTCATAGTTTCAGGAAAACACGGCATAAGAAGTGTCCAAGAAAGACCAGAACAATTTTTAAATGTTCTGTCCGGGCCATGGAAATTGGACACATAGGTAAATTTTATATTTTTACTAAAAAGGTCTCTAAACAGAACTTTAATGGCAAAAAGAATTGGACAAACAATCATAATCTCTCATGCCCAAAATACCCAGCCCACAAAGACTCAATCATCTTAGATTAGAATTCAAATTGTAAACAAGTCAATCAAATATAGCATGAGGGTCCAGGGTTACTATTTGAGAGGGTAGGCTCTTAAGGAATTCAGGAATACAGTGGTGTGGTAAGTTGAGAATTGTTGCCAATGGATCTGGTCAGGTGCACGGCTCCTCTTATATAGAAGTAGCATGATCCTGATTTATTCCATTGAGAGGGTTGATGTTCTTTCTGGCCAACAGTCTTCCTGAGTGCCTTTGATCATCCCACCTCTTTTCAAATTGGGAGGAGATGCTAGTTCCACCTCTTCATCTTCTGAAGCCAGGGATAGCTGCCTCTCCTGGTTTCTAAGCAACGCTTAGTTTTCCTGACTGACTCTTCCAGCTGAATCCCCTCAGGCTGCTGACCCTCCCGTAACTCCTCTTCATCTTCAGAGTCTGAGCTGGCCATTACACTAAGTGTATCAAGTAATCAATAACTCACACAATAGTTCTATTTATTCTAGTCCTCTTTTGAAATTAGAAGCCAATCAACTTAAAATAAGTCATTGCAATGAGACAACTCTGATGGTGGGGGGGTGGGAGTATGAAAGTCATGATTTACCTAATCACTTGAGATATTACAATAGGTTGCTAATAGTTCACCTACAACACAAGTCATGAACTATTGATGATGTCAGTGATGATTCACACACATTTAGTAAATCACCTCATAAGGTTGTAGGGAAAAATGAAATAACAATTTCGTTGTTAAGGTTTAAAATAATTTTTTCAATTTTTAAAAATAAAACAATAGATTAACCATTTGTAGTGCAAAGTCAATTAAACACTACCACGTCTCACTGTGTCAGAGGCATGGTTTCTTCAACTCTCCTCTGCAATAGTATTCTCCAAGAGATTTCCATATGACTCCCATGCTGATGCTGCAAAAAGCACTGAAAACCTGATTATTGAAGGTGCCTAGTAGAGCTTGGGATGGTAGAGAAAGTGAATTAATTACTTTTTTTTTTAAAACCACAGGATTGCACAAGGCCACTTAGTAGGCTACATGCAGCCTGCAGGTCTTGAGCTATGTTATTTCATTAATAATAGTAGAAAGTCTTTTTTTTTAAAAAAAAATCAGACATGAATTGAAAATACCAGAAAATGAGGGGAAAGCTTTGGATTACTGTACTATTCTTAGTACTTTAAATTTGAACTTTTGAATTTAAAACCTTTTTTGTAATTCAAACTATTTCAAATTTGAAACCCCTAGTTTGTGTCCATTTTATATTCTGTTCTGACTGAAAAACAGGTTGTATTGAAACAGCTCTGTTTCTAGAGGGACAGTCTTAAACTAAGCAGTCTACACCTGAATGTATTTGTATAATGATTTTTATGCCATCCAATTTTAAATGTCCTTGAAGTGGTTTACAAACATGAACAAATCTCAGGCTCTTGAACAAGACTGAGAGCAAGTAGAAGGGAGAAAAAAGAGAAAGATAATAATCTGATCACATTCAAAAACACACTATACAAACATAGAAACATTAGTATCTCAGATAAGTATCGTAAATTGCCTGAATATGACTGCATACAGTCCAAAGTCTCTTTGATCTACATCATATATCATTCTGCCCATTAGAGAGAGTGAAATGAGGGCATGGTAATGTATACTATGAGGAAGTGTTCAGGAATCAAATAAGAACAAAAAAGATTCTTATTTTTCATCCGAGTTCTTTTTTACAGAGTTCTCTTTTACAGGGGGAAAAAAGAACCGCCTGAATACTAAGTTATAATTACATTCAAGCAACCAGAATGCCTATCTTCAGTCAAACATAATGCTTGAAAATGAGAGATAAGTACACAAAGGAAATAACCCTGTTTTATAAATACTCCTGAAGGACCTTTGAATGTTACCAGACACAAACATGCATTCATGTATGCATTACATAATAATCCTAAAAAAATTATACAATTTTGTCTTCTATGGGGAAGTCTTGTCCAACTTTATCCTCTCAAAAGCAAACCTGGAAAATGGACTGGGTGGAATGTAAATACGTCTTAGCTGCTTGTGTGAATAGCTTTCATGGCACATTAAATTCTACTACAGGTGATCCTCGCTTATCAATCATTACTTTCCAAAGTTACAATGATACCAAATGAATGGTAGATACAAATGGTAGTTCTTGTGATCAAAATTGGCATATATTTACTGCATGATGTTGACCCCTCCTGTCTATCCTCCCATAATTCCCAAAGGGCCAATAGTTGCAATGGCCAAGCACACCTTGTCAGCAGCAGGAGGAAGAAGACATCAAAAGTGGCGGGGAGGGGGGAGGCATAGGGAAGCAGGACTAAACAATGGCATGGAGTGGAGGGCAGCCAGATGGACAGAGAAGGGGGAGGGGACATAGATAAATAGGGAGAGCTGGACAAGAAGGCTCAATGGGGTAGCTCTCTTCATCTGCTGAAGAGAGCTCAATGGGTCAAGTTAGGAAGGAGGATAGAGCTGGCAGATTACACAGGGTAGGAAAAGCATGAGGTCCTCACCTAACTACCATAACCAAGACTACCAGAAGTGTCCTCATAGGCCATACAGTCATGTGGTATTTTGCCCAATCACCACTTCGCTTTGCAACAGAAATTCTCAGTCCCAATTAGAGTCATTATATTATACAGTAAACAGCAAGTGCTTTTCTGAGATTTTTCTCATTACACTATTTTTAAAAAAGTACATTTTCAAGTGTGAAGGAATCTGTCATTCCTTTCACACGTAACTGATAAAACCGAATGACATGCCTATTCGTGTTTGTATCATATTTAACTAATAGAATTAGGGAGGGGGAGCAGGAATAAGTACATTTTCTTCAAAATGGATACATTGTGAAGTTATTATTGTTGCTGGATATAACATAAATATGTGTACAGAACATATTGCCACCTAAAGATAGAGAGCAAAGGGTAGCAATTAGCGAACACAAAGGTGTGGCATACCACTCTGTTTTTTCCACTTCCTTGAAATGAGTTGCAATACATAACCAGTCATGCTCACTTTTGTCCTCACCCTATCTTACTTCCTTAGTGATCTACTTTTGATTGAAAGGCCAATGAGAGTCAAACCTTTGCCTCAGGCAAAAATCCATGAAAAGGCATGAATCACACTCACTGTTGTTACAGTAATGAAACAAATTTTCAATAGTGAAACTTTAAATTTGTAAGGAATGCTAGAAAAAAGTTTCCCAGATGGTATGTTTCGCAGGCTCCAACTTTGGTTTGAGAAGTAGCCATTCTTTAGAATGTGTTTTTGTATACTAATCCCTTGATTAAATCTGCACTCTGGATTACTATTTAGAAAGATATTTTTCAAGTTCCATAAAGTGAACACAATGATACAAGCTATTCTACTGAAAACAAATCTACAAAATGTTTGGGACCAGAATACCTAAACAAACAAAAATCTCCTCGCTCCTTTGGGATCCACCCACCTTCTATGATAATAAGAAAGAATGAACCTCTAGTATGTCCCACCTCTACTATATTCTAATGTGGAAAATTTTAGGGAAAAAAGTTCTATTGAACAAGAGCCAATTTTGGAATATGACATTCTTGAGACATAGAAGTAAACTTTTCTCCCTGTCAATCTTTCATTTACAATGTGAAAAGTTTTAGTTTAGATTTTTAAAAGAGATGTATTCTTTATTTTTTTTCCCTTCCTCCATCACCTAATTCTCTACTACACATGTCAAAAAGATCTATAGAATCTACAGGCTTCTATATTACATCTTTTAGGGAATGACAAAGCCCTCCCCCCAATTAAATAATTATTTGTTTATTTAATTAACATATTTCTATGGCCACTCATGTGGCCATAGAAGCTTATAAAACGTAATAAAAATACCACATCAAAGCCTTATAACAACATCACATTAAAAATTGAGGTTCCTCGCATATTTAACATCATAAAAGAGAACACGTTTGGGATTCACTAACATCATGGCTTTGTGCAGGTTTTTTTCCCCGTTTTTGGGACGCTTATGCAATGGGAAAGAAGATATACAGTATATAATGGGAATAAAGGGTATAAGAGTGGCTGGAAACACAAAGAGTGCATTAATTTTCAGAGAATTCCTGAAGCTTCCACTCTTTCAATTCAATAAGAGCCCTGGTGGTTAGTATGCAATATTTCAGGCAATATTATTCTCTTCTCAGGAAACATTTTTCTTCTGAGGAGAGGCTACCTGTCAGGCCTGAAGCCATGTTCCTTTTGGATCTTTGGGCCTGCCACACTTCTATCTACTATGCTGTTTCTATAGTGGGGAAATGGGAGGAGGATAGTAGGGAGCAGAATATGATGTAACCAAAATAAAATTCCTTTTAGGTTGCCAAGGTCATCCTTTATCTTGGCACCTCTGCACCTGACTGGAACTGGATGGGTGGAACTGCCAGCCTGGCATTGGAAGATTGGACCATGTGATGGACTTGTGGGTGTGGGAGCAAGATCATGAAATTTAACATGGAGGGGGGGAACGGAAGAAGCTTCAGATTCGTGTTTTCCCCTGATGTGCCAACATGGTTCTCTTAATAAATTGGAACTTTGAGCAGCGCACATTGCCTTGGATTCTAATTTAATTTTGGATGCTATCTGGAATGCTGACACTCTGCCCACAGCCTGGAGTTTGATCCTGATGCAGGTCAAGGTTGACTCAACTTTCGATCCTTTCAAGGTTGGCCAAATGACGACCCAAATTGTTGGGAGCAATATGCAAATAATGTTTAGACTGTAAAATGCCCAGAGAATGTTGTAAAGCATGATGGGACAGTGTATAAGTCTAAGTGCTGTCACTATTGCATTTCCACAATGAATGTCGCAAGAGCAGTGAGTTATGAGGAGGGTTAGCAGGTTTGCCCATGAGGAGTTGAGTCACTACCAACATTTAATTGGACTGTGGCAACAGGATCAGACAAGCTGGCAATGAGACTGATCCTGACAAGATTCTAGCTTTATGTCTTAAAACAGAGATGGAATGGGTAAGGAATCAATTTAATGTTAATCTGATACCTGACACAATGGCTAGTACCAAGGGGAAATCCAGTGGTTTCATTTGGGTGGTGGCATATATGCAAAATTAATTTATTGTTTCAAGGAGCACCACATTTTAGAATATTGATTAATTAATTTTGAAAAATGTTGGCTTACATGCGTTTCAAGTTACCCTGTTTCCTGAAAATATGACCTCCCCAGATAATAAACCCAATTGGGCTTTTGAGTGCATGTGCTAAAATAAGCTCACCCCTGAAAATAAGACCTCCCCAAAAATATTGCAAAACAACAGCAGCCATGAGGTGACCATGCTGCCACCTCCTGCACCTCGAAAATAATAAGACCTCCCCAAAAATAAGTCCAAACGCTTGTTTTGGGAGTCAAAAGAAAATAAGACCCTGTCTTATTTTCGGGGAAACATGGGATCTCTTTTAGTGAGCTTATGATAAATGCATTTCTAGTCAATAAGGTTTTACAGATTCACCAGCAAATAATGCATTCCAATTGAATAAACTTACCATATTTTTCGGAGTATAAGACGCACCCTTTTCCCTCAAAAAAGAAACTGAAAATCTGGGTGCATCTTATACATTGAATACAGCATTTTTTGCCTCCCGAAAACCCACCCCCTTCACCAAAATGGCCATGCAGACCCTTTGGGAGGCTTATAGAGTACTCCTGGGAGCTGGGGAAGGCAGAAATGAACAGAAAAGGGCCATTTTTTGCTCAATTCTCCCTCCCCCCAGCAGCACTCTCTAAGCCTCCTAAAGACTATGCATGCCCCCCCTTTTTTGACAAAAAAACAGGCCTGGGCCCACCCAGCCCCCAGGAGCACTCTACAGGCTATTCATGCTCCCCTTTTTAAAAAAAGGACTGTTTTTGCAAAAAACGGGCCATTTTTGGGAGGTCTACTGAGTGCAAAACCTTTTTTTTAAATTTGCCTCTTCAAAATCTTGGTGCGTCTTATACTCCGAAAAAATACGGTGATATTTTATTGGAATTACTGATTAATCATTTGTAAAACAATATATTCCTTCTAGGATTTGTTGTTGAAGTGACTGTTATGGATATTTAAAAAATACAATAAAAGTGAAACTGTTGCATAGATTGTTTATATTTTTAGAGATAATAGTTATCTGACTAGAGGGGGAAAAAACTTTATTTTACCAGTAGTATTGGTCTTTGGGTGTAGTTTAGTGATAAAACACAAAGTTCACATGCAAAAAATCTAATTCCCAGTATAAAAATACTTCTCTTGGTAACAAAGAGGACATGAAACAGATTTATATTTCTAAATATGTTTCATTAATGCTGTCTTCATCTTTATAAACAATAGGAGACTCATCTTTGTTCAAAGGAAATTATTTCCGGGCAGCACATGTTTTAATAGGAATGTACACAACAAAGATTTCCCTTTCCACAATTATGTGTACAGTATCTTTTTTGCTGTGATGAAATTTTCAAGTGAAAACAGGATAATTTTTATATATTTTCCCTCAAATATCAAGAGCAAGATATACTAAATACGATATACAAAACCACAAGAGTACTAAATTTCAGTGCATATCTATCTTTATCACCTTTTCCCCCCAAGAAATTATTTATTTATATTCATATTTCTAAACAATTAACTTCAACCCCACTCAGTTTAGGCTTCATAGGTTGAGCATAACATCACAGTTAATTTTTGTTCAATGTCTTTATTTTAATATATACTTGACAGTTTTAAAGATTTATTTCTAGAATACTGTCTTTTTGCAAAGCAAATTTACAAAATGGAAAATGGAACTGATTTACCAGTTTATACAGAATAAGAAAGATACAAAGAAATTACTTTCCTTCTTCTCAAATTGACATAACATTAGGTTAATATGAAACTAAACACCATATTCAGCTGAGGAGACAGAAATTCTACTCCTCTATAAGTAGAGTTTCTTTTTTTTTTTCATACTTTTAATATTCTATGGAATTGATTTCAAAAGCCAGAATCTGTGGAGGTAAAATGTCATTCATTTTCAATAGGTAATAATGACAATGAAGAATTGCTTTGACTAAGTGTTTTGTACTCTTGTGGTCAAGAACATGGAAAATGTGCTACATCCAACAGGTGTACCGATGTAAAAATTATAGCATCCCTCAGTAGAAAGGATTCCCCCTATACAGCTCTGCCAAAATATGTTAAGTTCTAGAATACATTTTGAGGCATTAGGCATCAACAGACTAGACAAATATAGTAGCTAATGTGTTGAGGTATACCATATTTTTCGGAGACGCACCGGAGTATTAGACGCACCCAGGTTTTGAAGAGGCAATTTTTTTTAAAAAGTAGGTAGGTAGATAGAGGGATAGAGAGGGAGAGAAAGAGAGAGAAATACAGTAGGTAGGTAGGGAGAGAGAGAGAGTAGGTAGGTAGATAGGGAGAGGGAGAGAGAAATACAGTAGAGAGGGAGGGAGACAGAGTGTGTAGTTAGGTAGGTAGGTAGATAAAGGGATAGAGAGAGAGAAATACAGTAGGTAGGTAAGTAGGGGGAGAGAGTGTGTAGATAGGTAGGTAAGTAGAGGGATAGAGAGAGAGAAATAGAGAGAGAGAAAAATACAGTAGATAGGTAGAGAGAGAGAGAGAGAGAGAGAGAGTAGGTAGACAGGTAGGCAGGTAGATGTTTCCAGGTGTATTTACCCATATGCTGGAGAAGGAAATCACTGACCACCTTTGGAACAAATCTTTGTTTCTGCAAGCACAGTACTTGACCAACGTAATTCTCATCAATCACTCTAACTAAACAGCTTTCCAAAAGGGAAAAAAAAACCTTTTTGCACTGTGCAAACCTGCCCCAAATGGCCCGGTTTTTGCGAAAATGGGCCCTTTTTTTCAAATAAAAGGCATGAATAGCCTTGGGGGGGGGCTTGCAGAGTGCTCCTGGGGAGGGCTAAAACGAGGAAAAACCACCTGGTTTTTTCGTGAAAACGGGCCGGTTTTTGGTCAAAAAAATAGCATGCATAGCTTTATGGAGGCTTATAGAGTGCTGCTGGGGGCTAGGGGAGCAAAAACGCCCTGGTTTTTTGCTTATTTCTGCCCTCCCCAGCCCCCAGGAGCTCTCTGGAAACCTCCATAAGCGTATGCGCAAGGCCATTTTGGTGAAGGGGCGGGATTTCAGGAGGCAAAAAATGCTGTATTCGATGTATAAGACGCACCCAGATTTCCAGCCTCTTTTTAAAGGAAAAAAAGATGTGTCTTATACTCCGAAAAATACGGTAACTAGGGAGACCCAGATTAAAAGATACTGTCTGCCATGGAAGCTTACTGGGTTAATTCGGACAAGTAAATTGCTCTCAATCCACCTACCTCGTAAGGTATGGGGGGAAATTAAAGGAGGCAGCGCTTTGTATGTTCTGAGCTCCTAGAGAAAAGATAGGATATAAATCTAACAGACAAATATTAATCTGCTAACACTGCAAGACCGCGACTGTACTTTGGAGTCCTTGGTACTCTCTGAGCTTGATTGTTTGCTTGCAGATGTTTCATTACTCAATTAGGCAACATCATCAGTACTAATGAAAGTGAAGTTTGCTCCCTGTTTATACACTATGGCTTGCTCCTGCCACTATTGATGGAAGTTGATTTTTTTCCCCTCAACAGGTCCTTGTTTAGAGTATTGTTTTCTGCTTAAGTATTTGTCTGGATTTTATACCAGGAATAAGATTTTTTTTGCATCTGAAGTTTGTTGCTGGCAAGGCTGTGTTCTGTTCTTTTTGTTTCCTTCTTAGCACTTAGCATTTGAAGGATAATGTTTTTGAGGAGACACTGGAAAACACAAAAGTAAAGATATAAAGGACAATTAAGGGAAATGGCAAAAAGGATGCAGATTTGATAGATATTAAAGGAAGTGCATAAGAAGAAGAAAACCAAAGCAGTGGGAAACTAGAAAAATGAAAGGCCTGCTTTCAAGATTCTTTCTTTAGAATGGTTGGCATGACCTTTAAGCAGTATAGTTCAAAAGGAATTACAAAAACAGGGAGGCCTGAATATTTAAAAGTCTTAACTGAAATTGAGAAACATTTGTTGGGCTTATTTACAACTTAATGGAACAAATTTAGAAACCAAGAAGGTTATAGACTTTTATGATTAAATGGATGCAGAAATTAAATGTACAATAATAGAAATATCAACAGAAGATAAATATTAAATCTACTATGAATATTACACTAAGAGAAAGCCAGTATAAAAAATGTTACCATTGGTATATTACCCCACTGCTTACTATTAAGATAGTTATAGGTAGTCCTTGACACTCAGCATTGCAAAAAAGGTGATTTATGATCGATCTTCACACTTCGCATCACACAAACTCCCACCCCTGGTCATGTGATCAAAATTCAAGGCCTTGGCAACTGGCATGAATTTACAAGAGTTGCAGTGTTTCACTAGCAATCTTCTCAGTCAATTTCCAGCAAGTAAAGTCAATAGGGGAAGTTGGACTCACTTAACAACCATATTATTCACTTAATTGTGGCAAAAAAAAAGATTGTAAAATGCACTGAAATTTGTTACTTTGCCTAGCAACAAAAATTCCAGTTCCAATTTTGATCATAAATCAAAGACTACCTACCTGTAATTCATTTTCTAATAACTTTTGGAATGCAATATTCAGACTGTATAATTTTTTTCATATTTGTTGACAATGCTATAAACTCCAACGAATTAGATTTTTGCTAAGTGGTGACAAGAAGTTAATGACACATAATCAAAAAACTATCAGTAAATTCCTTGAGTATCTTTAAATATCCTAACCCTATTCCTTGGATGAAATTCATCTTAGTATTATTCAAAGCATATAAATATTCTTGACTATTCTTGACTATGTTATACAAGGCATAGCCATATATAATCTACAAAACTATCTTAAAACTAATTTCAACTGTCACAACTATTTTGCTATTCAGTTGGCTACTGTCAAGCTTTACCCTAGGAACAACAAAAATGTCACTGAAATTTGTATTACTGTTTAATTATACATATATAAGCATTTAAGAACATTCCTAGCAGGGAAAGTTAATACAAATGTTTGCATCAACTGTAAATAGATTTTGTCTTTCAGACCTGGCATTGATGTTTCAGGTAGTTATGAAACCATTTGAAATAACAATGCTAACAGGTACCTATAATATGAATATGATCACTGCATGCCCATGATGGTGAACCTATGGCACGCGTGCCACAGGTGGCACGCAGAACCATTTGTTATGGCATGCAAGGTGCTGCCCAGCACGCATGTGTGTGCTGGTCAGCTGACTTTGGCCTTCTTTTGAGTCAGTTTTTCGCCCTCTGGAGGCTTCCTTGAAGGCTCCAGAGTGCAAAAAACTGGCCTTAAGGGCAAACCGGAAGTCACCATCCCTGAACTTCCAGGTTCCCCATAGGTCTGTTTTTTCACCCTCCAGAGGTTTCGGAGGCTTCCCTGAATGCTCCAGAGGGCAAAAAATGGTCTACGAGCAAACTGGAAGTGACTTCTGGGTTGTCCATATGTCTGTATTTCACCCTCCGGAGCCTTCAGGGAACCTCCTGAGGCTGCCAGGGGGCATCCGGGGGGGGGGGGGGGAATGGGGAAGGCAGTTTTTGCCCTCCCCGGGCTCCTAGAAAGCTTCTGGAGCCTGGGGAGAGTGAAAAAAGCATGCCAAAAGCCGAGGGAGTCGCTGGTTGTGCACACATGCATGGAGGGGGGGGGGGTCACGCGCATAGCTTTATGGGTATGGCACACCCATGCACGACCCCCTTGTGCTCCCCCCACTTTCGGCATGGGAGCCAAAAAAGGTTTGCCATCACTGCTATATGCCATAATAATAACATTTTAACAACCTTGAATATCAGCTCCTTCAAAGGAATTGATTTTTAAAAGGTTCAGTTACATAATAAATATATATATGTAGGTCTTTGGTTGTTCGGGTTTTCTCCCGCGTAGAATTGGAAGTATCTTCACGACGTTTCAATGAAATCTCATTCATCATCTTCAGGCTGGTGCTTCCGGCTTGGTGCTCCAATTGCTCCTGGAAGCACCAAGCCGGAAGCACCAGCCTGAAGATGATGAATGAGATTTCATCGAAACGTCGTGAAGATACTTCCAATTCTACGCGGGAGAAAACCCGAACAACCAAAGACCTACATACAAACACCCGCGAAAACCTCAGAAAACATATATATATATATAATTTATAAATAATTATATATATATATAAATATATTATATATATATATATAATATAAATATATTCATTTATATTGGAAGATTTAAACATCTAATCTATGATATTTCTGAAAAGGCAAAGATAATATTTTGGAGAAGTTTCAATAGCTTGATGAAAATAAATACACAGATTTACTTTGTAAGATATTGAAATATATGAGTTAATGTTAATTTTTGTTTTATAATGGGAAATGAAACAGTTGTGGACAGCCCAATATTATTATGTACATCCTTGGAAAATAGCAACCCAAAGCATTTGTCTCCCAAATCCCCTTTTCTTCAGACAAAATTCTGCTTGCCAATTTGACTGCAGTTTGTTTTGAAAGGGATTTCACTTATTTCGGTGATCAAATTAATAGTGTAAGAACCCCCTAGATCTAGCATCATACTTGATACACAAGCAGTCATAGCTGTTAAAAGCAGCTTTATCACTCTATGCATTGCAGCCTTACTACAAAATCAGACCTAGTCTCTATTATTCCTGTTCTATTCATGCACAGAATAGGCTGGGATTGCTTTTAAAGATAGTTCTGGAACAAGATGTTAGACAGCCATTTGTCTGAAATGGTATAAGATTCCTGCCCATGCAGGGGGTTGGACTAGAAGACCTACAAGGTCCCTTCCAACTCTGCTATTGTATTGTATTGTACAGAATAGGCTGGGATTGCTTTTAAAGATAGTTCTGGAACAAATGAACAAAATGCAACCATCAGAAACCTTGACAGTGCTTTCAATAATCAGAGCACATTGTGTTTCAGCTGAATCAGTTATTTATCCATTACAAAACTCATTTATTCATTTTAAAGATGGAAGTGGGCCAACACCAATGTCCCTTTATACACTCCCTTCATCTGTATGAACATGCCCAGCTTTAAGATTAGAACTGAAAGGGATATACACAGAAGACCGGATAGTAACAGAACATTGGAATATATTTTCTAAGAGATTTGGCAGAGTCCCACTTGTTTTGATTTCATAGTGGTTATTAGAAAATCTATATTGAGATAAGCAGTTGATGTGAAATCCCTGGCTATTATTAAGGACTTAAATAGATTCATCATGTTGTCTATTTCTTCCTGGTATTTAGTTTTTATTAATTACATGTGCTAATAAAGCAACAAAAAGTTGATTTCTGGTCTATTAAACAGTATCTGCACTGGCTTCCAGTGGTTTTCCGGGTGCGATTCAAGGTGTTGGTTACTATCTTTAAAGCGCTCCATGGCTTAGGACCTGGGTACTTACGAGATCGCCTTCTGCCACCGAGAGCCTCCCACCGGCCAGTACACTCCCATAGAGAGGTTCTCCTCATGGTGCCGTCGGCTAGACAATGTCAACTGATGACACCCAGGGAGAGAGCCTTCTCCGTGGGAGCACCTGTCCTCTGGAACGAATTGCCCCCGGGATTAAGAACTATCCCTGACTTACGCATCTTCCGCCATGCTCTACAAACCATTTTTTTTCCAACAAGCCGGGCTGGCATAAAAATGATTTTTAAATTACAAATTTTTATTAATTTTAATCAGGGTTGGTTGGGTTTTTTCATTTTTAGGCCAAATTGTTTAATATCTCTTTTAAAAACTTTTTAAACTTTTATATATTTGTTTTACTCTGGCTGTACACCGCCCTGAGTCCTTCGGGAGTAGGGCGGTATAAAAAACCAATAAAACCTAAACCTATCAAATGAAAGTATGATATTGCACAATACATTCATTTGTAAAACTCTTATTAGCATGACTAAAGAATAATGTGTTGCAATGCACAATTGTAGAAGTGTGCATCACTTGGATCAAAAGCAAGCAAGAGTGCTTCAGAGCCATGTGAACACCCTTGCTATAATATCAGATAACATCTTAAAACAGGCCTAGTGAGGTTATCAGTGCTACCTCCAAGGCATCCTTCTCCAATTCAGGTGTAGATGCAGCGCATCTTTATTCAGTTGTCTAAACAAGGGAAAATTAAAATCCCTATTAAGACCTGAAGGAATGCATTGCACAAATGTAATAATAATTATGTTAGGGCTTGTTGATGAGCCTTTCATGCTCTTCTCAAAAGTATCCCTTTAAATCCATTTATATGGACAGAAAATCAAGTATGCTCCAATGTAAATAGATTTGAAGAAAAGATTGTGAAAGTATAAATTGTTTAAAAATTTCAACCAAATCAGATGCAATTACTTATTCAGTAGTTTACTAAGGTAAATTTAATTCAGTAAAACATGAAAACCTATTTGCAATTAGAAAACAAGCATTGTTCTTCGTCCTGCATTTACATAATCTTCAAGCAAAACCAACTTCTATGTTCAAAGCACCATTCTTGGATTAAGAAATACTAGTTAGTCATATCATTATTGTTATAGATGTATACAATATTGCCATCTAAAAATGAAGTACTAAAACTAGTTACATCAACTGTATCCCAAGACAGAAAAAAGATAAAGATGAAACTGATGGCATGCCACAGCATATTTGAGATTCAAATTTCCCACTAAACCCAAAAGGAGAATGTGTTCTTAAAATTTATATATAATATAATTCTCTCTTAACAGTTTTTTTTATTTTCCACTTTCACATTTAACCTTAGGGTTCTAGAATTTTATATGTTGTATTGAATGGCTCTTTGCTATATAATGCTTTACTAATGGAGTTTGAGGTTTACTCTAGTTTAAATGCATTGTTGAAAATATGTTTAACAGCCCTGAATATCATTCTTTACCACATGGGAAATTATGACATTCAAGCTTACCAATGCTTTTGCATAATCTCTACTCTAGTATCATGTTAGTTTGCATACTTTAGCAGACTTTAATATTATTGATCATCTGCACAATCAGTTATATTTAACACTAAACACAAATCATAATATAATAAATATTTTATTTGCAAGAAGGTAGCTATTGTTAAGTTAAAGATATAATTAATTTTGTAAATCCTTTTTTATACTCTTAACTCTCTGTAAGACCTTCCAAAAATACTTGCTTCATTCAATGGATGCTGTAAGATTTGTGCTTGTCTAGAAAAGGCCCTAAAACTTGGGCTGTCTCTGTTTTATCTCAATAATTAAGACTTTCCTGTGGTACATGGTAAATTTCAAATATCAAGGTGTTAACATCTACATCATTTCTCCTCTATGTGTCTGTCATATTGTTCACTATGTTCAGTTAAATATATATAAAATACTTATTACTATTATTATTACTATAATAAAATAGTCTCTGTGGAACATTAACAAATTGTTCAAGCTACATAAGTAAAGTCTTACTGTATTGCTTTTCCCAAATAATAAAGATATAAGAAGAGTTTAAGTTTGAGTATAAATGAATAGCCCTCTTTCTAAAGCTTATAACACTACATTAAATAAACACTGGCTAGAGATTTTGATTATTGTGCTATTCTGAGACACTTTCTTTTGTGTAGGACTTTTGATCTGAGTCTTTTCCTATAATCCCTTGCTTTTTCCTATAAAGTCTTTGCTTTGATCAAGCTTTTTATCTATACTTGTCTATACTGTTTCTTCTCTCATCTATGTTAGACTTCTTCCTCTTAGCCAGGCGCACACTCATCACTAGATATCTGGGGTTGTTCAGAATATCCCTGTACTTATTAGTTGCTCCTTAGAAGAATTGTATCTTTTCCTATGCAGGCTCCAGAACATACACGCTTAATTAAGGAGACTTAAATCAGTAGTCAGACATTTTATTTCTTCGGTAGCTTGTTCTGGCCATCTGATTTTGAGACTATTTTAAAGGTAAAATATGAATTTATTTAATAATGCAATCATAATACACTGTTTTCACATAGTATCCACAGACACTTTAGATAACAACTACTTAAACATATGCTATTTCCTGGCCATAAGATACTGATAAGATTTATTATTATAGCATGGCAGTTATAGGTGAATGTTATTGCAACATACAAAAATTAAGTTTTAAAATTACTTATCATATTTTTCAGAGTATAAGATGCACCCTTTTCCTCTAACAAGAGGCTGAAAATCTGGGTGTGTCTTATACATTGAACACAGCATTTCTTTGCCTCCTGAAGCCCCGCCTCCTTCACCAAAATGGCTGTGCATAGCCTTATGGAGGCTTTCAAGAGAGCTCCTAGGAGCAGTCTATAAGCCTCCATAAGGCTTATGACAAAAAAAAAACGGCCTGTTTTTGCGAAAAACAAGCCGATTTTGCTTGTCTGTGCTTTTATCACTGTTGTTACCTACCCAGAGTTATCCCCTACCGGTTGGACAGCTATATAAATTATTTAAATAAATAAAGAGTTCAGAAACGTGAAAAATAAAATAAATAAAATAAAATAGACATGAAGGAAAAGAACTCTTTCAGATCCAAATCCTGGAAACCAGAGGTATCTATATTGCATCTAAAGCATCCAGGAATGCAGTGGCTCATAAGGTTAGAATGCTGAGCTGACAATTGGCAGCCTTCACATGCTCCAGCTCCCCCGACCCAATGGTTCAAAAGCAGGCAAGTGACTGCAAGTAGATAAAAGGGTACCACTGGTGGGCAGTTTCACAAAAGGAGCCCCCAACTGGGTGTCCTCCAGGCAACAGTGATATCACTGCCAAATCTTTTCACTACAGAAACACTTCGGTGTTTTCAACACAGAAATATTAGTACCTCCAATACACCCTTGCCCACTTCAGATACTAAATATTTTACTTCTGTACAATTGTGTATTTTAATGTCTTAATTCTTAGCAAAGGAATTCATACTAATGACTAGGTCATTGGTCATGTGAATAGTTTTCTAAACTTAAGTGTACTAATATTTTCATCTTTCCTTTCAAATGTGATATCTATACCTAGTTACCCACCATTCACTACAAAAGTGCTTTTATTTTGAATTCTACTTCTCTAAACTAAAATTGGCTATTATTTAGTTTATAGTTCAATCTTCCCATAGTATATGAAACTGATTTGTACTGAATTAGGCTATTAAATCATTTTGCTTAGAATGTTTGGAATCTAAATCCAAGGCATGTATTCTTTACTAAGCAATCAAACTTTCCCATTGCATGTACCTTGGCAAAAGTTCCTGCAACAAATATTGGCATCAACATATGAATTAATGTTCAACTATTTCCTAATTCTTCTATAATAAAATTCAAATAAAATAACATGAATATTTTTTCAAAGAAAGAAATAATAGCGGTCATGGCAGTGGCTAAATAGCTATGATAGTAAAAAGGCAGTATATCAAAAAAGTTCAGGAGAGCTTAGAAAAGACCACTGCAGTTCTAAATTAGAACTTTTGGAGACACAGAAGAAATTAATGCAGAATACACAGAAGACTGAAGAGTTAGAAGTGGGGCTGGCTGGGGCAAGGGGGGAGCTCAAAAATGTTAATACTGAAATTGGAGATTTAACTGGTCATGGGTTGGATTGTCTAGGATGGATTTTGAAAGGATGTCATATTTTTTAAGATTTCAGAATATTCCTGAAGAATCTGGTGAATGCCGTCCTGATCTTATGAGCACAATTTTAGCAGACTATTTACACAAACCTAAGGAAGAGATCAGGGGGGACATTGACCTGGAATAGAATAAATTCAGCATATGCCGGGATAAATGAAGTACCCAGAGAGATACATATTAAATTTGTTAGAAGGTCGACTAGGGAGGGAATATTGAGGGCGCAGAGGGAGGGTCCGTTAATTTACCAACAAAAAGAAGTCGCTATCTTGAAGCAGATCCCGAAAAAGATTAGAGAGGTGAAGAGGAAATACTCCTTCTTATCTAAAAAATTGTTTAAACAGGGGATTTGGTTCAAGTGGGTGATGCCAGAAGAGATGTTGGTGTTCTGGGAAGGAGGGAGAGTAAGGATTAAAACAGTTGCTGAGGCGGAAGCCTTTCTTAAAAAATATTCCTCAATCCTGGAGGATGAAAATGGAAGAGCAGAGGGGGCCGCGGCCTCGCCCATTGGGGGCCAGGGAGGAGAACAAGAAGATACAATTGCTAAGAGACTTAGATCTAAAAAATGACTTTTTAAATATAGTATAACTTTTGTTTGGATGTTTGTATATGATTGCTAGCACAGAATTTACAATGATGCATGCACTTCTCTTCACTTTGTAGTACTATTGAAACTATGTATTATCTATGTTTTGTCAAGAAGCCCCGGAGGGGGCCTACGATCTCGACGTGAAAGTTCTCAAAATATTTCTTTTTCACACCTTACCTTACCCTACTTGGAAAAATTGTAAAACTCAATAAAACTTTTTCAATACGAAAAAAGTTCAGGATTCTGAACTATTTAGAATTTACTTGTTGCCTCATAAATACTTGTAATATAATAGATAGTTGTACAATAGCTGGACCACTTTTAAAACAAATTCCTATTTAAATATTAAGGAACTGATCTAAAAAAAATTTCTAACAGAAAATTCAATTGTTTGAAAACAACACTCAAAGCTCATGCATATCTCTGCCAATAATGAAATTGAACTAGTCCAATATCAGCATTCATCTTATAAGAATAAAATCAAAATTAGAAAGTATTCGTTATTAGAAATCAATGTTTTTATCATCCAGTACAAATTAAATCTCCAAAATGGAACACAACAATTTATATACGTCAACTGATTATATACTGTAAATATTTTTTTTAAAAACCACCATGATTACAGTATTACTTTATATCTGCCACGAAACTAATCAATTCTATGAGCTTTTAACGTAGATGACAGGTAGTGTTCAATTATTCAGTTAAAGGGCTTATTGATGTCAATAGATGACTGCAGGAAGTGAATCCTCTTAGTGGGTTAATGTAAAACAAAAAGCACTGGTCCATTCAGAAATTGAGAACCAGATGTTCTCACATTTTAGTGTTGTACTAAGTATCATTAAGAGGAAGTAAAAGATTCCTCATCCCTTATATTCATATGTATCTCTTCCTGGAGAAATTTTTAAAAAACTCTAAGCCCTAATCACGCCTAACTGAAAGGGAAGTAGGTTTATATAAAAAGTTTAATTAGAGTTAAATTAATAATTAACCTTACATGCTGCAATACAGTAAATGTCTTGTAGTTTTGAGTTCCAAAATACATAGTTTCACATACCATGTCACTATTTTACTTTCTATACAGCTTAATAAGCATAGCCTATTTTTAAATTATAGCTGTTAATCTGCAGCAACATTTTGTAAACCCTTGTGTTTTATTTTATGCTGGCCAGTGATGAAAAATATGTGGATTGAATTTACAAAACAAAGACAAAGTCAGAAGTACTCCATTAATCAGTAATCCACCAATTAAAAAAGCATTTGAGAACTTGATATATTTCAAAATCATACCTCTTTCCAGGTATACTTTTTAATTTAACCTCTCTCTTCTCCTCCCCCCCCCCCTCTAAGAATATTTTAGAAGTGTATGTGGAACTCAAAGCTTTTACCTAACCTTTGAGGTTAGGAGTAACCTAACTTACACAAGAGAAGCTGTGTAAGAATTCTATTTAGACTGCCACAACTCTGAACAGCGGAAAAAGAAAACAGAACATCCACACAACATCTTTCAACAAAATGGATATCCACCCAATTTCATCAAAAACTGCTTGACCACTCCACCCAATATAGTATAAGCAACACAAGTCGTAAAAAGGCTAACACTGTCATACATGAAAAACATCTGAGAAACCACCAACAGACCATTATGACCACACAGAATCAGTGCAGCATCCAAACCAACTAAAGCCCTCCAAAACATGAGTAAATCAAAAGACCCAGCAGACCCAGAAAAAAAACAGGAGTCATCTATGCAATTATAGTGTAAAGACTACAACAGCCACTATACAGAAGACTAGTAGAACACATCCATGAGCACCAATCAGCAGTCAGAAGACATGATGAAAACTCCTTAATTTCACAACATATGGACAGATTTAACCATAGTTTCAACTGGGAAATGGTAACCATCCTAGACCATGCCAGGTTCAAAAAAACGCTAGAAAATTCCTGGAAGCTTGGCACTTTGACAAATCTACAGTCAAAGCCATCTACAGTCACCCAGACATAAACAACATCTATATACTGTGCAAAAGAAACAATCAACAAACCATAAAAGGAAGAAAAACATCTCCCCAACAGCAATCAATGCCCAGATGAGCACAGATTAACACCAAGATTAACATCAGAGCAACAATCAAGAAGTAAACAATATTCCAATCTAGGAACTGCCAAACAAGCTAACAGAAAACAGCCCAACCAAAAAATCATCAAGACCACTCCCACCAACACTGACAGGACACTAAAATATAAACTGAGAACAAGCTCCACTTCTTACTAGCACTAATGTTACCTAGTTTGGATAACGAAATGTCTACGAGAAAACAACCAAGCTCAGGGAGCACTAAAAACCCATCACTGAAAGGTTTTGTTCAGAGCTTTCTTTTCCTTTCTTGATTTATATACTTGTAATGGAAATATTTTTTTTCTAAAAAAAAGTTCAGAAAGGAATGGAGAGATGCAAGCATCTGTCTTCCTTCCCTTCATTGTTGCACTGGATTTCTTGGAACCTCCAATATTACAGCAAACCAAGAAGGTACATTGTATTCCTCAGTTACTAAAAGTAACACTGACTCCAAATTCTTCATTTAAACTAATTCTAGCTTTGAATCTCATCTCTTCTAATAGTCCATCTGGCTGTGCTATTAATGGAATCTAATCCATCCCCCTCCCCCCATATTAGTCAGGATGACAGTCTGAACTGTCACCTTCAGGATATGAACACTTCCTTCCTTGCAGCTTTGAACATAAAAGTGTCTTCTGACTTTTATTCACTGCTCATTTCAGATAAATACAGTATTTCTGTAAGAGCTGTCTGGGATGTATTGATTAGTCCCATTTTCTTAAATTGACAATGATGTGCGATTTCTTTCACAAAGTCTGCAGTTTATTTTCTAATGTACTTGTAGACTGAGTTCCCTATTTTCTCTTTTGTGATCAGTAGCATCTGGAGCTATTCCATATGTTGACAATTCCTATCCTAAAATAGTGTCGTCTCTAATTTTGCAGAAACAGCATATCTTTCATTCACATCCTGTTCTCCTTAATTCACCTTTAACCAATACAATTCTATTCTAACTTTCTTCTTTTCTTCTAAGTTAGACCAACAAAACCCATAATTCAAAGTGAATTTATACCACATCCTTTGGCCTTACCATCTTCCTATTCATCCAGCTACATTTGAATTCATGCAACTCCTATTTCTGCAACTGTAGATCATTATGAATGATTATTTTAAAACAATGCTCTCCTAGCTTGGATAATACTTTGGCTCTTCTGCCTTCTTTGTCATTCGAATGCACTCAATGTACAACAGTCTTATCACTGAGTGAGGACACTTTCCTTCATCCTCACTGTTGCCACTCCCAAAGTCTCATAAGAGACATTTCTCACCAGAAATGTCCATGCTTAGCTCTGTAAAAGCTTTTAGGACAGAAATTGTGCTTTCTTTGTTTACCATTGCCACTTCATTACTTAAGTTTCTGTTCCAAAGTCTTACCATCCCAGTCTCCTAAAAAATGAACCTATGCTCGGATGATTCAGGTAATAATCCTCCTCCTGCTACTTCGGCCAATTTGACAGGGGATGCACTTTTTTCCCCATCCTCCTGTTAATTAACGCAGCGATTCTTCCTTCTCACCTCCCCCCAGAGCACTTATCAGCCAGACCCTTCCTTATAATACATCTCCGTCTCAGGTTTCCACGAACTCCCCAACCCGATCATCTCAAACTCCTGTTTAAACCGAGTGGGCGCTCCCGCTTTCTATCGCCCTACAAAAACAAGCTTTTAATCGTACCCACTGCCTACTTACTCGGAAGCAAGTCGCTCGGAGTTCAGCCGGGGGCGACCAGAGAGGAAACCTCATCCCACCCCCCCGGTTCACCTAAACCAAGCCGACCCAGCGATCCAGCAAGATTCCCAACCCGTTTCCCTTACCCTCCCCCAGGCCTCCTCTTCCTCACCCCACTCGAGGAAGTCGGAGACGAGCCTGTCCCTGCGAAGCGGCGAGTCGCGGCTGCACTCGGTGTAGAGCCCGACCAGGAGATCCAGCAGCCCCTCGACGCTCAGGACGCTCTCGTTGCGCCGGGGCCCATCCAAGAGCAGCTGCTCCAGCTTCTTCAGCCGCACCTTGGCCGACATGGTGGCGGCGGCGGTTGAGGAGAGCGAGCTGAGCGACTGGTCGGTCAAGGCAGGAGGGAGAGGCCGAGCGAGGCGGAGAGGGAAGGCGAGGAGGAGGAGGAAAGAGCCGCCGCCTCAGGCTCCGGGCAGCAGCAGCGGCGGCGAAGGCATCCGCCTATCCAGGCGCTCCCTCCTCAACGCCTTCCGACGGGCCCTGGGCCCGGCAAGACTAGGGGCTGCTTCGCCTCCACGCTACGCCCACATTTCGCGAGGCCTTTCCGAAGAGCAGCCCTTGCAGCAGGCTCCGCTCCAGGCCCGGCTGGTCCATCGGTTGGTCCCTCCCCTTCGGACCCGCCCTCTCACTTCGCCTGGCAACGGCGGAGGAGGAGGAGGAAGAAGATGAAGTCCCGGCTTTCAGTTGCGACGGTCGCCGCTGGGAAGGCGGTGCGGCAAAGCCATGCCGGTGGTCAAAGCAGCCCCCGCCCCCTCCCCTCCCCCCCAAAGCAGGCCGCCTCTTCTCGACTCAGCCCCGCTTGTCGCCTGTCCACGCCCATCCACCCCCCGCCCCGCCCTCTCTGGCGCTTGGGAGCAGGACGGAAAACGCTGGGCGAGGGCCCTGGAAAAGTGGCCCGAGAAGAAGCCGGAAGGACTTGGTCCTCGCCTCTTGCCGTAGTTCCTAAGGAAACGCTCCCGCTGGCTGTGAGCATCCGGGCAACAGGAAGCTCGGAGAGGAGGAGGAGGAGGAGGAGGGAGGGAGGGAGGAGAAGCGCGATTGGAAGGTCGGGAAGAAAACCTTTTCGGCAGATTCGCGAGTTGCGCAACCTGGAAGCCCTCGGGAGCAAAACAAACCGGCCGCTTTCTCGTCACGTATCCAAAGCCCTTCCCTTTGCCAAGTGGACTGAAACAAGCGAGGCACCGGAATTCCCGTCAGCATATTCCTGGCTCCCACGCCCCAAATGCTTCACATTTGTTACAACTTCCCACTCGTTCCTGATAAGGGCATCCCGTTCATAAGGACGGGGTTAAATCCAAGCGATTGGGTAGATTTAGCAAATATTCGTTTAGATACTCGAGGGGTCGGGGTGTTGTGCGAACATAGACCTGATTTTTTATATTGTGGCTGTTAGTTGCGAAGTTGTGTCTGACCCATCGCGACCCCGTGGGCAACGTTCCTCCAGGCCTTCCTGTCCTTTACCTGCCTCTGGTGTCCATTCAAGCTCACATCTCCTGCTTCGGTGACTCCATCCAACCACCTCATTCTCTGTTGTCCGTTCTTCTTTTGCCCTCAATCTTTCCCAGCATTGGGCTCTTCTCCAGTGAGTCCTTCCTTTAGGTGGCCAAAGTGTTTTGAGTTTCATCTTAAGGATCTGGCCTTCTAAAGAGCAGTCAGGGTTGATCGCCTTGCAGTCCAAGGGGCTCTCAGGAGTCTTCTCCAGCACCATACTTCAAAGGCCTCAATTCTTTGGCCCTCAGCTTTTCTTATGGTCCAACTTTCACAGCCGTGCATTGTTGGCAGGGTGATGTCTCTGCTTTTTAGTATGCTGTCTAGATTTGCCATAGCTTTCTTCCCCAGAACAAGCGTGTTTTAATTTATTGGCTGTAGTCCCCATCTGCAGTGATCTTGCAACCCAGGAAAGTAAAATCTGTCACTACCTCCATTTCTTCCCCATCTATTTGCCAGGCATTGAGAGGGTAGGATGCCATGATCTTAGTTTTCTTAATATTGACTTTGAAGGCAACTTTTGCACTCTCCTTCACCCACATCAAAAGGCTCTTTAGTTCCTCTTCACTTTCTGCCATTAGAAAGAAATATACGTATATAAAACACCTGGTATGCCCAAATATGGGAGGGAGCATACTGCTTCCCTTTTGCCTTTCAGCTCCACTCCAGGAGCCTTCCAGGGAGAAAAACCATTTTGTGTTGCTTTTTTGCTGATAAATAAATAAAGGGAGACTAATATCAGCTGGTAAGGAAGGAGAGCTTGTGGCTTAGAGGTCAATATAACTGCCTAACGTAAAAAAAACCCAATTTGAATTCTAGTAAGGGTATGGCTAACTGATGATAGCTTAAATAGCTTGAAATAGATCTATAATAGTCTCAATTTATTTATCAGCAAAAATTATATATATGTATGTATGTATGTATGTTAGGTTTTTGAGCTGATAAATAAACAAGGGAGACTAGGATAGATCTAATTCGAGCTATTTAGCTCTCATCAGCTAGCCATACCCTTACTGGGATTCGAACCAGGGAAATATTACATGTGAGGCAGTTGTAATTGCCACTAGACTAGTGGTTCTTATCCTGATCAGCTAGGCCATGGGAATAAGTATATACTTGTGTCACAACACCCTGGTATGCCCCAAACATGGGAGAGAGCAGAACTGCTTCCCTTTTCTGTCTTACAGCTTCACTAGAGACCATGCAGACAGAAAGCTACTAGTTTTGTTGTCTTTTGTTTCCATGTGTGTTAGGTTTTTGAGCTGATAAATAAATAACACAAGTGCCTCACATGTAATACTTCCCTGGTTCAAATCCCAGTAAGAGTATGGCTAGCTGATGAGAGCTAAATTGCTCGAAATAGATCTATCCTAGTCTCCCTTGTTTATTTATCAGCTCAAAAACCTAACACACATGGAAACAAAAGACAACAAAACTAGTAGCTTTCTGTCTGCATGGTCTCTAGTGAAGCCGATGGAGGCCAACTCGCTTCGAATCTGAGCGATTTTATCCTGCAGATATTCTCCAAATTCCTCTGCTCTGCCCTGCAGAGGGGCTTCCCGCGGCCTCTGTTGAAGGAGGGAGCGGGTCACCCCAAACAGGGCGGCAGGGCGGTTATCTGCGGATGCGATAAGAGTGGCGCAATAAGACCGTTTGGCCACTCTTATCACCACAAGATAAGTCCTCAAATGGGCTCTCACCTGTGTTCGGTCAGATTCAGAGCGTGTGGATCTCCATCTCCTCTCTAGGCGTCTCTTGCGGCGTTTCATCACTCTCAGCTCATCAGTAAACCAAGGGGCCCAGGTGGCTCGGCGCCGCAAGAGAGGCCGCAAGGGTGCGACCCGATCCAAGGTCCCAGCGGCCGCAGTGCTCCATGCCGCCACCAGGTCCTCAGTCACAGGTAATGGCCCAAGCTCCATCTGGAACCTCTCAGGGTCCATCAGGCGCCTGGGGCGGAACCACCTAGGGATCTCTGGTTCCGCCTCCCCGCAGTGGGGTGTAGCGATTAGAAAGTATATATAAACTTTTTGCTGATATATATCAAATAATAACACTGAGCTTATCTATTTCCATACCCCTCCTCCTCCCATAGCTTTCTGTGATTAAGCAGCTGAATGAGTGGCTGAGATTTTACAAACTTAAATCAAATCTGAATAAATATGATTAAATGCCATCAAAGTGTTCTGTTTCTGGTTTTTGATGTTGTCTAATTCTGATTTTTGCAGCCTGGATCTCATTGCTCTGATTAAACTGGGAAAGATTTTCAAGAAACATTTTGGGGAACAGAATAACAGAGTTAGAAGGGGTCTTGGAGGCCTTATAGTCCAACCCCCTGAGACAGATAAATGGCTGTCCAATCTCTTTTTAAAAGGCAAGCCATTCCACCAGCTGATCATTCTCCCTGTCAAGAAATTTTTCTGTAGTTCCAGGTTGCTTCCCTCTTTGATTAGTTTCCATCCACTGTTTCTTTTCCTACCTTCTGGTGCTTTGGAAAATAGGTTGACCCCATCTCTTCTTTGTGGCAGCCCCTCAAATATTGGAGCACTTCTCTCACGTCGCCCCTAGTCCTTTTTTTTTTTTATTAGACTAGACGGCCCAATTCCTGCAAATATTCTTCATATGTTTTAGCCTCCAGACCCATAATCAATAGCAATAGAAGTTAGACGTATATGCCACTTCATAGTGCTATACAGCCCCCTCTAAGCAATTTACAATGTTAGCATATTGCCCCAACTATGTGTTTTCATTTTACCAAAGGACAGAAGGCTGAGTCAACTTTGAATTCAACTGAAATGAGCAGTGAGTTAGCCTGCACTACTGCATTCTAACCACTGTGCCATCACAGCTCACCTTTGTTGCTCTTCTCTGCACTCTTTCCAGAGTCTCTACATCTTTTTTATATTGTGACTAAAGCTGGATGCAATATTCAAAGTGTTGGCTTATCAAAGCAGGATAAAGCACTACAAACACTTCATGTGATCTTACTTCCATCCATTCAGTTAATACAGTCTAGGATTGCATTGGTTTTTTTGAAGACTGTGGCAGAGTGAAAGCTGCTGTAGGCTCTCCAAGATCCCTATTGCAATTACTGCTATTGAGCCAAGTTTCACCTAATCTGTATCTGTACATTTTTTTTCTTGCCTAAATGTAAAGCCTTACTTTTCTCTCCATCGAATTTCATTTTGTTGGATAGGGTCCAGTGTTCAAGTCTGTTGAGATCCATCTGCATCTTGAGCCTATCTACTTTTCCTTGGTCACGCAGCTGTACAAAGCTCAACTTATTCTTTTATTTCCAATTCCCTCTTCCAGAATGTTTTTATGACATCTTCATCTAACCTACTCTGATGAGATTTCCTCATGATCCCCCATCTAAATATTAACTAGGTCTTACTCCAATTAAGATTTCAAGATTAGCGAAGTGGGAGGTGATAGAGCCATTTAGTTGGGTCCAACTTGTGGATATCTTGAGATAAATTCTGTTGTTTCTAAAGGAGTGCTATGATAGGCTCACCAATTGAGGTTCCTACCTCCACTTACTTGAAAGTAAGAATCAATTAACCAAGACTATCTTCTTACATTGTTTTTGCATTTTATGCTTTACCATGATCTATTCAATCCAATTTTATGGGTTCATATGATAATTGAACCAATTAAATAATGACATAGATTGCATTGTAACATGGGCGAGGCGTAGTCTTAGGGGGTTTTTAATACGTAAATTGTCTTTTTTAGGGGGTACCAGGGAGGGGGGTGGGTATAGACAGATAGAGACGGAAGAACAGAACAAAAGGAAGGGCCAGGCCAGCAGCCGACGGAGGGAAGCGGAAGGAGCCGATAGGAGGGGGGACACACGAGTTGTTCCATTTGAGGGCATACCAATCCAGAGGGTCGTGGGGAGAGGCAGGGCCGAGGGGAGACAAGTTTCATCCTCCCGGTTGGGGGCACGCAGCCGTTGGCTACAAACGGTCGTGTGCCACAACCCCCGCAGGCTAGGTGGTCAGGGAGTACAGAGCCGGGGTCCGCGGCTGATGTTCTGCAATGCCAGGTCCGTTGTCAACAAAGCCCCCCTCATTAGTGACCTTGTGTCAGAGGGGGAGCCGGACCTGGCTGGAATTGCGGAGACCTGGTTGGGCCACGAGGGAGGACTTCCCCTCGTTGAAATGTGCCCACCAGGCTACCGCGCTTTTCATCAGCCCCGGGCCCTAGGTAGGGGCGGTGGGGTAGCGGTCATTGTCAAAGAAGGTCTTGAGCCGAGAGAGACCATTGTGCCACAGACCACCGGTTGTGAGTCCCTCTGCGTGAAGTGGGGCCTAGGGAGGCAGTTGGGCGTGCTGGTTGTATACCTGGCTCCCCGCTATGTAGCAGCAGCCCTGCCCGAGCTCCTAGAGGTGATCGCTACGGTGGCAGTTGAGACCCCCAGACTTTTAGTCATGGGGGACTTTAATCTGCCATCGGTGGGCGAATCATCCGTGGTAGCTCGGGAGTTCATGGCTTCCATGACGGCCATGGACCTGACCCAAGTAATTCAGGGCCCCACTCACGTGGACATACGCCGGATCTCATCTTTGTCTCAGACCAATGGAAGAGTGATCTGGGTATAGGGGACATAGTCATCACGCCCTTGTCATGGTCAGACCACTCACTTCTCCGGCTCGACTTTCCGACCGCTGCTCCCCTCCGCGGGGAGGCGGAACCAGAGTCACCAATCTGGTACCGCCCCAGGCGCCTGATGGACCCGGATGGGTTCCAGACAGCGCTTGGGCCATTTCCTGTTTCCCTGACCCGCGCCCCGATCGAGGACCTCACGGCCGCATGGAACATTGCGGCCGTGGGAGCCTTGGATCGGGTCGCGCCCTTGCGGCCTCTCTTGCGGCGGCGAACCACCCTGGCTCCATGGTTTACTGAGGAGCTGCGGGTGATGAAACGCCGCAAGAGATGCCTAGAGGGAAGATGGAGGTCTAGCCGTTCTGAATCTGACCGGACACAGGTAAGAGCCCATTTACGGACTTACATTGTGGCGCTGAGAGTGGCCAAACGTCATCATTGTGCCACTCTCATAGCATCCGCAGAAAACCGCCCTGCCGCCCTGTTTAGGGTGACCCGCTCCCTCCTCCAACAGAGGGAGCGGGAAGCCCCGCTACAGGGTAGAGCAGAGGAATTTGTGTCTTTTCTGCAGGAGAAAACCGCTCAGATACAGAGTGAGCTAGCCCCCATTCATGGCCCAGTGGGATGCCACGAGAGAGATCTTGTTTGGGAGGAGTTTGACTCCGTTACTTCCGAAGATATGGACAGGTTACGTGGGCGACTGCGAGCCACCACATGTTTATTGGACCCGTGCCCCTCCTGGCTTGTACTGGCATCCTGGGAGGTGACACGAGGCTGGCTCCAAGAGGTTGTCAACGCATCCTTGAGTGAGGGCTCCTTGCCTGCTTCCCTAAAAGAGGCCATGGTGAGGCCCCTCCTCAAGAAGCCCTCTTTGGACCCAGCTCTTTTAAACAACTATCGTCCAGTCTCCAACCTTCCCTTTTTGGCGAAGGTTGTTGAGAGTGTGGTGGCACAACAGTTTCCCCGTCACCTGGAGGAAATTGAGTATCTAGATCCGCGCCAGTCCGGCTTTCGGCCCGGGCATAGCACCGAGACGGCATTGGTCGCGTTGGTAGATGATCTCTGGAGGGCCAGAGATGGGGGATGTTCCTCCATCCTGGTCCTATTAGACCTCTCGGCGGCTTTCGATACCATCGACCATGGTATCCTATTGCATCGGCTGGGGGGGTTGGGGGTGGGAGGCACCGTTTTACGGTGGTTCTCCTCCTACCTCTCTGGCCGATCGCAATTTGTGCCGGCAGGAGAGCAGAGGTCGACCCCGAGACCACTCACATGCGGGGTGCCTCAGGGGTCGGTCCTCTCGCCTCTCCTGTTTAACGCATATATGAAGCCGCTGGGTGAGATCATCCGTGGTTTTGGGGTAGATTACCATCTGTACGCTGATGACACCCAGCTGTACATATCTACCCCAAACCACCCCAACGATGCCGTAGCGGTGATGTGCCAGTGCCTGGAAGCCGTGCGGATCTGGATGGGAAGTAACGGACTCAGGCTCAACCCGACCAAGACCGAGTGGCTGTGGTTTCCGGCTGCCCGATTCAACCAGCTTTCTCCAACGCTGGCCATAGGGGGCGAACATCTTGCCCCTGTGGATGGGGCGCGCAATTTGGGTGTCCTCCTGGATACCCGGCTGTCTATGGAAGAGCAAGTGACAGCCGTGGCCAGGAGGGCGTTTTACCAGGTTCGCCTGGTTCGCCAATTGCGCCCCCTATTGGATCGGGACGCCCTTCGCACAGTCACTCATGCCCTCGTGACATCCCGACTGGACTATTGTAACTCTCTCTACATGGGGCTTCCCTTGAGGTGCACCCGGAGGCTTCAGTTAGTTCAGAATGCAGCCGCGCGGGCAATTATGGGGACCACCAGGTTCGCCCACGTTACACCACTCCTGCGCGAGCTGCACTGGCTGCCTGTCGTCTTCCGGGTGCGCTTCAAGGTGCTAACTATCATCTTTAAGGCGCTCCATGGCTCGGGACCTAGCTATCTGCGGGATCGGATCCTGCCCCATACATCCTCACGACCGATTCGCTCCCACAGAGAGGGACTTCTCCGGGTGCCGTCCACCAGACTTTGTCAGCGGGCGACGCCCAGGGGAAGGGCTCTCTCTGTGGCGGGCCCGGCCCTCTGGAACGACCTTCCCCCCGATATCAGAACGACCACGGACCTCCGCTCCTTCCGTATGAAACTAAAGACCCATTTCTTTCGACTGGCCGGCCTTGGATAGTCTCTCTGTCTATAGATTTTTAAATGTATTTTAATGGGTTTTAATTTTTTAGCACGGGATAACATAGTTTAATGGTGTTTTAAACTGTATATTTTGTATTGATTGTTTATATTGTTTTTAGTTTCTCCTGTGCACCGCCCCGGGTCCCTGTGGGGAGAGGGAGCGGTTAATAAATGCAAAGTTATTATTATTATTATTATTATTATATGCTTAATTGCAGCTCACTGTATAGCAGCAATAAAATCCATATAAAGTAAGGATTATGCCATCAGATTTAACTTTTTAAGGGAATGCAATGCAAAATGTTGACTGTTCATTATAATTTTCTTCACTGGAGGTAATGAACCATTAAATATTCAAAATTCAAGGATAGTAAGAAATACGATTTTCAAAAATAGGTATAGAAAGAGACAGTTTCAGAACTCAGTACTTGTTCACATCCAGTTAGAATAGTATAATGAGAAACAACAAACAAAATCTCTCAGATATTCCACCAGCAAGCATAGGCATACTGTTAAGGATCAGTGATTGCTATGTATCACAAGTCTGGTTTCTCGTATAGCAGGAACATGTAAAGTTGTGAAGTACTGAATTGGAATTGAATTGTCTATTCTGACTTGCAGAACCTCCTAAATGAATGATGGTGAACCTTTTTGGCACCAAATGTCCAACTGCGTGCCCCAGAGCACCGGGAACCTAAAGACCATTTGACCGGCACACATCAGCCACCTGGTCTTCCAGTTTCCAGAGTGTGCAATGACCAGCTGACTGGCGTGCATTTGTGCACTGGAAACCTGAAGACCAGGTAGTGACAGGGTGCATGCTCACAGAGTCCCCCCAGGGAAAATAGGGCGGTATATAAATCGAAATAATAAAGAGAGGCACGCATGTGATAGGTTCACCATCACGGTCCTTAGTGCTCTTAGCTGAGATCCTTCATATGAGTTAAACAAAATGTAATGATGAGATAGTCTGAGATCTTCCTTATATAAAGTAGATCTATCAACAGTCCTTATCTCAAATACTAAACGTGTTAAATATTATCTCTATGGTGATGCTCTGTTAAATATTATTTAAAATACACAGCTGGGACTTGAAAATAAACTTAGGAATTGTTTGTTGGTGATCTTGAGATTCTTACGAAGATTCCTGGAAGTCCTTAACTGGAAGTTGTGAAGTGGATTTAGTTGCTAGGTTGTGTTCATAAAACATGTTTAGCAAGAAAGTGAAGCTAACAATTGCATGCAATGCCGTTACAGTGGTACCATGGTACTCAACTGCTTTGAAATTCATCCAATTTGATACTCAACACATTTTGACACAAAATTTTTGTCCCAATACTTATTGTTTGTTTGGTACTCAACACATAAGCTGGAACTTGTCATTGTCAGTTGCCTTGTGACTCATTACATTATTTCTTATGGTGAAAAATTATTTGGTACTCATCATGCCTCCCAAAACTAATTAACAATCAGTTACTGTAGCTTGGTATCACTTTAACTGTTCTTGTAGCTTTTTAAAATGAAGTTTCAAACTTCTGAATTCCTCTCTGAGATACAGTATATATACACTTACTGCCTTCAATCTCTTTGTTTCAGGTGCTACACTTTACAAGTATTAAGGTTATCGTACTCTGTTGAATTAAGCTTTAATTAGATGTTTCACATATTAAGCAATAATCACATATGTTCACATATGACAGTAACTGGATTCAAAACAAACTCAAGCAAACTCATAATCAGCCTCAGAGAGTATATTTCTGATGTTAGATGCCAGTTATTTCAGTTGGCATTATATAACCAATTGTGCTTTAGTCAACAAATTAGAGATAGCACAGCTATGACTAGAACAATGTGCAGTCCATCTGGCTTCAAGAACAAGGTGTTTGCATAATTCAAAATGGTGTCAAATTTTCAGATAGCTTTCTAAGACAACGCATACATAATTTCTGATGCAATGTTTCAAATGCTAGTCAGCTCATGGAAATCTCAGTGACTATTTTGCTTCAGCTGCTTGTCTGGGAATGAAGAAATCGGAGCTCTTCACGCACACAATGGCTGCCTGCGTTCAGCCTAGTGAATCATAGACTATGCAAGCTTGGATTGGGGTGGTGCTGATAACTGAGGTGAATGCTAAAAATAAAAATGACTTGGCTATGAAGGGAAAAATATGTCCCAACAGTTCCTTTTTCCTGCCCAATTTTTCTGTGGAAAAATACAAACATGATTTCCTTATCTGTCTTGTGAAATTATTCTAAAAACTGCTTTTGCTAAACCTTATGTAAACAAAGTAATTTCTGCTGTGTCCACCAGCACCCTCCTGAAATATTCCTCAAAGCGCACATGTTTAAAAGTAACAGTTTTGAAAAGGATTTCTAAACTAAGGTGTAGTCTGAATCTTTTGTTCTTGGCTGTTCTCCAAGAAATTTGGTAGATAATACAAGACTGATATCCTGTGTTACAGGGCAACAGGAAACTGTTTCAGGAAAGTCCACCCACAAAGATCATGGGTTTTAGACTAATCAGTTAAAGAAACCAATGGGAAAACTAAGAAACACCGGTCCTCACATTGTAGAAACAACTTGGGCTATACACCAGCTTTCTCCAACTTGGTGCCCTTGAGATATTTTGGGACTGCAATCACAAATTTTCAGGCAGTGTGACCATTGTTGCCTGTGATAATTGATAAAAGGGAGGCATCTGATTGGAATAGCTACTCAGGAAAGATAATGTACTAGTCCAGGGGTCTGCAAAGTCGGCTCTTTTAAGACTGGTGGACTTCAACTCCCAGAGTTCCCCAGCCAGCTATGCTGGCTGGGGAATTCTGGGAGTTGAAGTCCACCAGTCTTAAAAGAGCCGACTTTGCAGACCCCTGGACTAGTCCTATTTCTCTCCCTCCTTTTCTCTTTGTTGCATCCCAATAGACAAGTAAATCTCTCTGGCAGAGGAAATTTCTCCTACTCAGTCCCTCCACTCCTGCCGGCGCCCTGGCTTCTTGCGTTCAGCTTCATTGAAGATAAAGCTGAATGTTATAGGTATTGTCTTTCCCATCTGCCTTGGGTCCTCTGTTCTTTTTCATAAATTTGGCACTGCAGTCTTGGGGAAAAGAGCCAAGTGGTTAAACAAACTGCAAAAATATGTCAGACTATTCTAAAAGCAACCCTTTTGCACCATGCATTATATATGCTCCAGGGGTGGGTTCCAGCAGTCACTACTGCTCATTCGCTCATGGGCGCACTGTGCTCGCGCGCTTGATATGTGCATGCACAGAGCAATAAAAATTGCTTTACGCATGTGCAGAAGCAAAAAAACAAGATGGTGACGCCTATGGAGAACTAGTTAGGGGGCGTGGCAGGCCTGAGTCGTTGCCAGTTCCAGCAATCCAGGCCGCCAAGCTACTATGGGTTTGGCCGAACTGATCCAAACTGGTAGGAACCCACCACTGATACACTCCCATAAGCTGACATGCCTTTTCCTTTCACTGGTCTTATTTAAAGGTGAAACTAATGCAATGAAATTCTTAAAAAAATAAGTAGCACTCTTCTCACACACACCCTACCCCCCCCATCAAGAGCAATCCAGCATGCATAAATGAAAGATGTTATAGTGTAGATATCTTGGAAAGAAGTGTGAACCTTGAATGCTTGATTGTGTTCTTGAAAATACTCACCTCAAGATACAT
The DNA here is from genome assembly GCA_039707465.1 of Rhabdophis nuchalis. Taxonomy (NCBI): domain Eukaryota; kingdom Metazoa; phylum Chordata; class Lepidosauria; order Squamata; family Natricidae; genus Rhabdophis; species Rhabdophis nuchalis. The sequence goes on along the minus strand of CM077643.1, from coordinate 56,122,668 downwards.
AATGTGCCCATTCAGTAGCCCTCAGTCAAAGTATTCCAATTACGTGTGAGGTACCTGATTAAATTAAGGCACACTGTATAATCCTTTGTTCCATTCTCCAATTTTTATTGCAACAGAGCAAGCTTAGATGGGCTTTTAATGTCAGTGATAAGCTTGAATCAGGAAAGGTTGTACCATATTGAAAAAAAATGTCTAAGTGGTGGAGAGGGGGTGGGTGGATATTGTACTTTGGCCAAAGACAAAAACAACAAAACAGCAGGGGACACTGTGTGAAAACCAGTATTGCTTGTTCAATTGGCTGCCTGTTGAGAACTGGCATAGGACCATCCATTGTTATGAAGGCCACTTAAAACACATTATGGATTTAAAGGAAATACTCAGAAATGTAGCAGCAAGATATGTCTTGTTTTTTTATGTGTTTGTTCACAGTTATGTAATAGTAAATGGATAATATTGGCTTTCTTCCTCACATCAGTAAAAATTGAGTACAATTTGAACATTTCCATTCATCCAAGCCTGCTGAGATTCTCTATTTAATTGCTTTTATGTTCTGCTTTTCATCCAGGTATTCAAAGCAGCCTATGCGGTTGTCTTCCCAACCTTTTGATCCGCACAATAACCTTGAGAAGTAGATTAGATTAACAAATGATGACTATTAGTCACCTAATAAATATATAAACATATTGGTGCTTTCAGTTTTGGTCTTCCTAGTTCTGAAGCAGTATCTACAGAGATGTTATGGCTATAACCCTAACGGAATTGAAATATGTTCCAAAATGTTCTGCTATTGATATTCTCTCAGAGATTCCACCCACCCCTGCTTTTCTGTGGCTTTTCTGCTGGATCTTTTGTACATCTTCAGGATACATCTAGAAGGAAGGTGACTATTATATATGCTGGTCTTATTGTATTTGGGTCTTTTCCTGTGTAAGAATGAGATTGTCTTGGCATCATTTCAGCAAGGTCTCACTCGCCATCCCCAGGCCGGTGTCTAAGGGATAGATGCCAGCCTGGGAATGGCGACTGAGACCTCGCCAAAACATTGCCAAGACAATCTCATTCCTACATGGGAAAAGACCCGAATGCAAAACAAAAACAAAAACTGAAATTGATAAGATTGCATTCTTTAATAAGATTTTAAGTACTGAACTTTACTAGAGAATGGAAGGTAGTCAAAAAATGGTGAAAAGACCCCTACTTGCACCAAGGGATTTCATGATATTGATTTTTTTAAAGAAACCCCTTAATGTATGTAATATATGATACGGAAAGGGAAAGAGTTCAAACCTATTGAAATTTTCACTGGGACATGTACAAATAGCATATGCAAATAATAACAATTAGAGCCCGCAACTGAATCATGAATTTGACTGTCAAAAATTTCACCTATGGTTGTAGTTATGAGACATGAGTTTTGCACTCCCACTCTCTGTATCCAGCAGATACTGTATGGTACTTTTTCATATACCTACTAACTTGCATTTCAGAACAGCATTGGACCATCCCTGGTAAGATGAGACAAGGCAAGTGGGGTGTTTCGTATTTGAAACATTGTGAATTTGAAAGTTACAGCACACCTCTTGATAACACAACAACATACAGACATAAACCATGGTTTATAACCTATACACCAATAAATGGATTTGAAAAGGAAGATGGATGCCTTGGGCTTCATTTTTCAAGACACGTTACTTGGAGGCTTGATACCAAGCTAACAATCAAACAAGCTGAATAATGGCATAGCACAGTGTGGGAATCAATCACCTCACCATAGCACAGTGTGGGAATCAATCACCTGTTTTTACTTTATTTTCCTTAAAAAAAATAATGGAATCAAAATATGCTGCGAAATACAAATATACCAGTACAAATTACGAGAATGATCAAAACACAAGGTTATATTTCCCCCTCTAAGAAATAAAGCTTTAATTTGTACCAGCTATATTTACACTGAACATGGGAATAGAAAATGTGATAAAAAAGAAACTCTCTGAACTGGGGAATGAAAATAGATATTTCCAAATATTTTACAACAGTGGTCCCCAACCTTTCCAGTTCCACCAACTGGCAGAGTTGAAATGCTTTCACATGTGCAACCTAATCCTGTGCATGCACAAATGGAACTTTGAACGCTTGGCCACTGCTTGCATGGCACAGTTCCCAATGTGCTGCGGACTGATAGCATGGACCAGGTGAGGGGGAGTGAGAACCCCTGTTCTACACAAAGAAGAAGTAAACTAATTTGTAGTATAACAATAAACAATTAGCATCTTCCCCGTCAAACCAAGATTATATTAAAATGATGATTAAGAAAACAGGGAGGCTCTTCAAAATACTCACTGGGTGGTTGCTTGGTTGGCTTGCTGGTTAATTGACGAAAACAAGAAAAATATAACAGGTAAATGAGATTCAAGGCATATATATATATATATATATATATATACCCAGTTTCCAAATCTCTGCAGCCTAACTTGTAATGGCATTTGTCTTCCCTGAATATTTGAGAATGCGGCTTTCTTGATTGTGAGTTGTTATCAACGTTTTTTTTTACCACAAAAAAATAATCATGGGGAAGAACAAGCCTAAATACTATTGCAAATTTCATCTTTCTTCTTAACCCTTATCAAGCCCGTCAGTTGAAAATCCAATTTGGGCAGGCTATAATAGCCTGTATTATATTAAAATGTTCCATTTAAAAAAATAAGAAAAATCCCATCTCTGACTGCTACCTCTACTAAAAATGATTTAACCAATAGTTTCCTTCTGTTCTGCAGAGATATAAATTGATGGCCAGAAATTAATTCTATTATGTTTAGTGATTATATTATTCCATTTATGAATTAAAAACACACCTATGATGGTATTCTACTGGGTTTTCCTGTTACAAATAAAGAGATAACTGATGACCAGTCTTTCTGTCTCTCATTTCTGAAAATCAGAGAATGATGAACTGTAATGCTCGGTTTCACCAATTTTGTTTTACCTTTCTATCTGCTATGTCTTCCATCTAGGCTTCTAATTAATAGCTCTAATTATTTCTTATTCAGGTTTTAGTTTACCTGTTTAGTTAAAACTCTCTATATTTCTTGGCAACCCAAATCATACTTTTTAAGACAGAGCTTCCCTCAGATTAGGAGAACCCATTCCTTTCTTTCTAAAGCAAGTAACTGCTTGGAGTCATTGATGTGTGACTAGCAGAGTCATAATGAGACAGGAACTAGCTTCCATAATTAACCTTTCCAGTCCTTTATAAACTCTTGCTGCTCCATCTTCCCATTAGCATCCCATTAGATTCTTGAACTGAGAGATTTCCATTTCTTGAAAAGGATCATCTGCTATAATTTATTGCCTTGCTCAAATCGGGTTTTCCCCCCAGGTTTTTTTCTGCTAGACAAGGTAATAAGTTATTTGCATTAAGGTGTTGCTTTCCTTGACAAATGTACAATTGAATAATTAAACACCGCCAGCTGTTCCAGCCCCCGAGCAAATTTCCCCTTTGCCTAATGAAACTTCAATGATCCATCATCTGTCCTCAAAGTAAATATTGTTATTCTGAAGAAAATTTTATTGAAACCTAACAGGAGGTTGCTAAATTGTCAGTGGCTGTGTTCCTACATAGTAAAAAGACATGATGTGATTTGTTTAGTTTTTGCTTAAAGTATTGTATGTACCAACTATTTTGAATTATTTATTACTATATGTGCCATCAAGTCAGTGTAGACCACATATTTACGGATATTTTCTAGGATGATCTAGTCCCAGATTGGCCCTTGAGGTCTCCCAAGAATACATCCATCACCACTATAATCAAGTCCGTCCACCTTGCTGAAGCCGTCCCCTTCTTCTTTTTCCTTCCATCTTTCCCAACATTACCATACTGACTTCTTGAGGGAGCTGAACCTTTACATAATATGTTCAAAATATGTTAATTAGAACCTGAACATTTATGTCTTAAGCAGAACTCATATTTCTTGACTACTGGTTCTATTTCTACTGGGATTTATAATTAAATCCAAAGGGGAGAAGCTATCCATCCTAGATGACAACTTAACAAGTTGTGCTTATCAAACCTATTATTGGTTAGTGAATAACTTATGATTTAATAAACCATGGTTTAACACATTTATGAAAAATGTCTTCTGAGAGGGAACACCTAAGATAAATACATTGATAAACCTTATAATCAAGTGTTGTACATTTAGGTTTATGTAAACAAATATTGAATTGTTAATTTACATTGACCTGTGTAATGACATTCTATAAAGCCAACGTCATCAGTTTTTTGTGGGATAATAGGAGCTGCTGAAATTCCCACATGCAACTTGTGATTTTCCTTCCCTTTTATTAGTACCAGAATGGCAGTAAGTAGTTTTATTTGCAGGTATATAAAGTAATTCAAGCATCATTTAATTACAACAGCTAAAGTGGAACTAATTAGCTCTTTAGCAACTAAGTCCTTTCCCTCACTCCCACACATTCCTTCTGATGATTAGCAGAACTTATTTTATTTATTTAAAATATTTGTATAGTCATCCATCTTAAAATAACTCTGGGCAACTTACAACTGATAAAACAATATAAAACCAACTTATTTGATCAATGTGTTGATTTGATTAGCATTTGGTCCAGCATTTTTAAAGTAACTACTATTTTTATGGGTATGTGTGTAGTCTAATGTAGTGTATAGTGCAGCAATGGCGAACCTTTTTTTGGTTCGCATGCCATAGTAGGGGGAGCGCAGGGGATTGTGCGCAGGCATGACACACCCATAATGCAATGAGTGACCCCCAGTGTGCATGCGCTCACTACAGGCGCTCCCCCTCCCATTTTTTGCATGCTCTTTTCGCCCTCCCCAGGCTCCAGAGGCTTTATAGGAGCCTGGGGAGGGCGAAAAGAGCCTCCCCTCCCCAGTGACCTTCAGGAGGCTTACCTGAAGCCTCCGGAGCACTCAAAACGACACTCTGAGTAAATTGGAGGTCACTTCTGGTTTGGTCGGAGTGTCGTTTTGAGTGCTCCGGAGGCTTCAGGGAAGCCTCCAGAGCGCTCAAAATGACGCTCCGAGCAAATTGGAGGTCACTTTTGGTTTGGTCAGAGCATCGTTTTGAGTGCTCCAGAGGCTTCAGGGAAGCCTCCTGGAGGTCTCTGAAGCCTCTGGAGCGCTCAAAACGACACTCCAAGCAAATCGGAGGTCCCTTCCGGTTTGGTTGGACTGTCGTTTTGAGTGTTCCAGAGGCTTCAGGAAAGCTCATGAAGCCTCCGGAGGGCTGGGGGGCATGGGAGGCTCTTTTCACCTTTCCCAGGCTCCTATAAAGCCTCTGGAGCCTGGGGGTGGTGAAAAATGGCTTCAAAAAAGGGCAAATTCAGCTGCCTGACAGGGCAGCGCCTTGCGTGCCCTGACAAATGGGTCCGCATGCTACCTGTGGCACGCGTGCCATAGGTTCACCATCACGGGTATAGTGTATTACTAGAGTCCTGCTTATATATATATATATTTTTAAAAGACTTAATATTCCCTTTGATGTGAACTCTTCCGTCTCCAGATTTTCATAAAAGCCATTTGTGATCATTAGACCCTGTTCTTCCTTCAGTAGGTCTTCTCTGGAACCCCTGCTCACCTCCATTTCAATGGTTTTTTTGCCCCAGGATCTCTGGGAACCAGCAATCCTTCAATAGTCAATATAGTCTAGAATTTATATCACTGCCAAGATTTAGCCATAGGAAATCTAAGTCTCTCTTCTTAAACATTGCACTCTAAGCCAACTATGCATGCACCTTTAGTATCCTTTACTATGCACATATAATTAATAATAATAATAATTTATTAGATTTATAAACCACCCCCTCTCCCCGAAGGGACTCGGGACGGTGTACAGGAAAAATTAAAAACCATATAAAAACATACAATATATCCAAAGTTAAAAACGAATTAAATTAACCTGTACTAAAATTTGAGAACATTAAAATTATGAAAAATTATGCTTTCAATGAAATTATTATTTAATTATAATTAGACTTAAATATTGCTCCAGAGTGCTTTACATCATTCTCTGAGTGGTTTACAAAGTCAGCATATTGCCCCCTACAATCTGGGTCCTCATTTTACCGAACTCAGAAAGGTGGAAAGCCAAGTTTTAGGGGTAATTTTTAGTTTAGTTTATGGGTTTTAGCGCAGGATCAATTTAATTCACTTTTAATTTTGTATTTTGTATTTTGTATTTGTCGATGGTCTTATTTGTATTTTAATTGCCTGTGCCCCGCCTCGAGTCCCCTTGGGGGGAGAGAGCGGGATATAAAATTAAATTATTATTATTATTATTATTAAGTCAACCTTGAATCCTGTCAGGATCAAACTCCAGACTATGAACAGAGTTAGCCTGCAATACTGCATTCTAACCACTGTGCCATGATGGCTCCTCCAATGCCATTTCTATTCCATGACCAGGCTTAAATCCTAACAGATTTACAGATTTCCCCAGATTTACAAAGGAAAATCTGTTTCCTTTGTATTATGTCATCCTAAAACAAGATTTGTTTAACCATACTGAATAAGCTTGACTTATATGCCACAACCAATTAAACAAAAAACAAACCACATCACAGCTAAGTATGCTGTGTGAACACAATCATTCATACAGAACTGTAGCAGAATGAAGCCTTATTATAATAAAGATTAAATTAAGAAAAGGAACAGATTTTATGAAGAAATGATTTCATATTACACTAATCACAATTAAAGATGTGATTTCCTTCCTACCTATCCTACTAATCATGATTTTCTATGCATTTTACTATCTACTTAATAGGGAGGGCCTATCAAGAAGCAAGGGTGGTGCAGTGGTTAGACTGCAGTATTGCAGGTTAATTCTGCCCTCAGTCAGGAGTTTGATCCTGACTGGCTCAAAGTTGACTCAGCCTTTCAGCCTTCCAAGGTCAGTAAAATGAGAACCCAGATAGTTGGGAGCAATGTGCTGATATTTGTAAACTGTTGAGAGAGTGCTGTAAAGCACTGTAGAGTGGTATCTAAGTGCTATTGATTCCTGGCAGACCCAAGAATATGAGTGTTGCAATCAGTATTTTAAGTACCGTATTTTTCGGAGTATAAGATTTTTTGCAAAAATGAGCCTTTAAAAAAAAAAAAGGCATGCATAGCCTTTAGGAGGCTTATAGAGTGCTCCTGGGGGCTGGGGAGGGCAAAACTGAGCAAAAAACAGCCCAGTTTTTGCTCATTTCTGCCCTCCCCAGCCCCCAGGTGCACTCTGGAAGCCTCCTAAAGGCTATGCATGGCCATTTTGGTGAAGGGGCGGGGTTTCTGGAGGCAAAAAATGCTGTACTCTGTGTATGACACGCCCAGATTTTCAGCCTCTTTTTTGAGGGAAAAAGGTGTTTCTTATACTGTGAAAAATATGGTATTTAGTATTTTACGAAACCCATCTTAGCCACCTACATGTCTTAGGAGCTTATCTTTTATTATATTTCAGAGTTATTTCCTAGAATTCCACAGTAGCTCCTTGCCTTTCTGTCAATGTCTTGGACACAGTGGAAAATAACTGTTTAAGAGAGTTTCTTTGGGTTGTGAGAATCTCTTCTAAAGAGGGAGATTCAAGCCTTTAGATCAGGGATGTCCAAACTTGGGAACTTTAAGACTTGTGGACTTCAACTCCCAGAATTCCCCAGCCAGCATAGCTGGCTGGGGAATTCTGGGAGTTGAAGTCCACAAGTCTTAAAGTTCCCAAGTTTGGATATCCCTGCTTTAGATGGTCTGATCAAATGCCTGCCAAGTGATTCCTGGGAGTACTTCTTTAAAAGAAAATAACTCTGTGTGAGTACCACAGTATTAGTAGAGGACAGTGATGGCAAACCTTTTCGGCACCAAATGCCCAACCAGAATGTGCATGCATGTGTAGGTGCCAGAGCAGTGGAAACCTGAAGACCATCGTGCCATGTGCCTGTTTTGGGGGTGCATATGCCAGCGTGCATATGTCTGTTTTGGGGCCATTTTCAGGCAATGTATCTGGCTGTTTTCTGGCCCAGAAAACGGCCATTTCCTTAGCCAGGATTTTGGCTGTTTTCCAGAGCTCTGGTGCCTGCAAGACCAGCTTGCTGGTGTGCAAAAACATCCTGGAAAATGGCCTGATTTTTGGCCGTTTTCAGGCCATTTTCTGGCGCTCCAGCACCCGTAAAGACCAACTGGCCTGGAACCAGAAAAGCCGTTGGTGATGATCTGCATACCCACAGAGAGGGCTCTGTGTGCCACCTCTGGCATGTGTACCATAGGTTGCCCATCATGGGTATGGGATAAGGCTGAATTATAGGAAAATCAATCTGGGATGTGGAGTTAGGTACATTTTGAGAATGCCCTTTGTATGGAGTTAAAGTAAGTAAATGGGGAAATATCAATACACAATACTGTATTATATTATCTATTGTCCCATTCAAATTAGTATTGCCTCTGAATGATGTAGCACCCTGTTACTTTTATGAAAGACTCTGTCTATCCAGAACATTTACTCTGATGGAATAAATTTTCTCAGTTCATCATAACCTAAAACATTTGTTTTTCAAACTTGGCAACTTTAAGGTGTGTGGACTTCAACTCCCAGAATTACTCAGCTAGCACACAACTTCAGCTTTTGGGTGCTTACCTTTTCATTTCATTCCACCCCTGATTTCCAGATCGTATTATAGTTTTCTTTACCAGGATCCCAAAAGTTGAGCTGTATTTTGAGTATACAGGTCTTGACTTCTCTTGTATATTATTACTATAACAGTTTTAAATGCGCTAACTGTTCATTGCTTTGAAGGTTTATTTTGTTCTGCCGCAACCTATTCTGAACATTCAGAAAAACACAGAATGTAAAACAATATAGTAACCTATAGGATTCCTCCAATACTATGAACTGACCAAAATACCTGAATTACTGCAATGTTGTTTGTCCCCATATAAAACTCCTTTAAGCTTTCTAGTAGATTAATATTTTCTGGCTGCATGATTTTTATTTGGGGTTAAGAAGAACTTAAAACCCAAAGAAAGAATTACCATAAATCTCTAGAAGAAAAGAAGGAAGACAGCAACAAAGGCTTCTCTTCCAGCCACCATCTGTGTGTGTAAAACAGCAACTTTTTCCTACTGACACCAGACTTACACAAATAATTTTTTTAAAAGGTTTAGAAAAGAGACTTCTCTTAGCCTAGAGTATTCTAAAAGTTTTGGGACTATCAGAGAATTTTGGGATTCCTTGGGTTGGTAGAGGCAGGCTGCTTGGGAAATTGATCAGATTCCTATCCATTTACAATTAAAGGATTATAAGATTATATCGTGTTTATATTCTAATAAATCAGATAACCAATGTTTCATTATTGGTAGTAGTTTTAGGAACAGAACAGCACTTATATAGTTTGTATGTCCAATTACCACATCACTAGTGGAACTGATAACAAAGGAAGAGGAAAGGGATAGACCTCATGACCAATTGATGAAGAATATGAATTCTGACATGGAACAAATAAAATTGCAAGAAAGAAAAGGTGATTTCCAACATGGCTATAATTTCATTTAGACTTCAATGATTTAAAAAAAACAACTACCGTAACTTCTGGCATGGTGGGGCTGGATATTTATAACGTTATTTAAGAAGAAGTTGATTAGCCAATTATTAGAAGTGTTTTTAGATGTGCCTGTGACAAAGCTCATTCATAGAATAGAAATGGTAGGATATGCGGTGAAGAAAGAAGATTCACACTATTATGCAATACACAGCAGCTTTAATTTTTTAAAAAGTTTTCTTTATTCAATTTATATGCCTCCCATTTCACTATCAAGCAACATTCTATAAATATATATTGGGATGTCTTCAACAGGAACGAAATCCAAAGTTTTTTTAAAAATCCCCTGTGAAGTTAAACAGCTAGATTTCTTAATGTCATTGAGGAACCAATTCACTAAAAACCAAGATCAATTAGTGATTGTAGTTGGACAGCTGGTATGTAGGAAAGCAGCTTACTCAGACTAATAAGCATTGCCTTGCTGTTACCTCACAATCCCTCCATGCCTTTGTTCCTTCCATCTGCTGTCCCTCATCAACATCTGCAGGCTTTTGGGGAAGGGACATTGGGCCTATTCACGTGGCATGTCCAGCACAATGGGGCTTTCAGGTGCCAACATGATCCCATTAAATTCCTGTATTATATTTCCTCTGGGTCTCAAAGTTCACAAGGTAGATAACAATCCCTGAACAGAAAAGCATAAATGTGAAAAGAAATAAGAAGATGACATTTATACCCTGCTTTTCTTTTTTAAATGACTTGTCAATGATTAACAATGACATGTACAGTATATCCACGAGGGGATGGTGCATTAGAAACACTGGCCCATGGCTCTTCTAAGGGGTACGTGCAGAATCTTAATAACTGTCCTAAGACTAAAAATATATTATGTTCTGTATGAATTTAATATAAGTTATTTGCAGAAAAAGAGCCAAAAATGTTATGGGAAGAACTGAGATTTTGCCTGTGGAATAAAGTGGAATAAAGTGTTACAGGGGTAGTATAGAATCTAATACAATATATTTATGTATGTATGTATGTATGTATGTATGTATGTATGTATGTATGTATGTATATGTATATGTATATGTATATGTATATGTATATGTATATGTATATGTATATGTATATGTATATGTATATGTATATGTATATGTATATAATTATTCCACAACACCCTGTTAGGGCCCCAATTAAGGGAGGAGACATACTGTTTCCTTTTCTGCCTTTCAGCTCATCGCCAGAGACCATCTAGACAGAAAGCCAAGAATTCCATTGTGTGATTTTTTTTAAATATGTGTTAGTTTTTATGAGCTGATCAATAAATAAATCAAAGAGACTAGGATAGATGTATTTCGAGCTTTTTAGCTCTCATCAGCTTATCAGTTCGAATCCCAGTAAGAGTATGACTAGCTGATGAGAGCTAAAAAGCTTTCTTGCTCCTTCTTCCCCATTAAACACAGACCTTTCTAGTTGATAGTCCCAGGAACATAACTGTGGAGGAAAGAGGGAAATAGAAGCAGAATAATATGGCTGTGAGTCTTTCTTGACAAAAGATACAGGTAGTCCTCGAGACACAACAGTTCATTTAGTGACCATTCAAAGACACTGAAAAAGGTGACTTACGACCGTTTCCCAAAACCTTTGCAACATCCCCATGATCCTGTGATCAAAACTCAGATGCTTGGCAATTGGTTCATACTTATGACCCTTGCTGGGTTCCAAGGTCATGTGATCAGCTTTTGCAACCTTCTGACAAAAAAAGTCAATGGGGAAGCCAGATTCACTTAACAACCAGGTTACTAACTTATCAACTGCAGTGATTCACTTAACAACTATGGCAAGAAAGGTTGTAAAATAAGGCAAAACTCACTTAACAAATGTCTCACTTAGCAACCAAAAGTTTGGGCTCAATTGTGATTGTAAGTCGAGGACTACCTGTCCTCATTTGAAGATTTTGGCTTAGGGAGATGTTGTAAGCCCTACCATATGTGATGTATTGAATAAAACATGATTAAAGGAGTTAAAGCTTAATATTGGCATGAACTTAGTTTAAATGTAAAGATACCCATCATGGCATCTATTTTTGTGACAGGCACAGATCACAAATAATCGCTCATTTCTAATATGTGACACCATAATGATGACTGTTGCATGATGTGTAATGACAATTAACATACTGTTGACTTAGTTTAACCATTCTGTTGACTTCTCTACTTCTGGTCCGGATATTCCAGCAATCATCTATTATCATATACTTATTTGGAAATGCTATTAATAAAAAAGTCTGTGCTGTTCATTATTAGAGTTTCCACATGTGGGAGGGGGGAAGGCTAAAGGTCCAGCACACACATTGATAGATATCGGTAGATTGTATATATACACATACAAAAAGCAGATCTACCTTATTTTCATGGCTATTTTTTGTTTAATCATAAGCCAGCCAGTAGCCCAGGTTTGTACATCAGCAAAATCTAAGTAAGCTAATCTTAACCAAGCTGTGGTTAACATGATCATTCTTAGTATGCTGTCAAAATTTAAATCAAGTCGCAATTTGATTTTCAGTCTGAATTCAAATAATCCATTAAGCAAAAATCACAATTATAATTTAACACATTTTCAAGCATAGATAATTTTATACTTTTCAGAGTTATTGTAGGAAACTAATGTAGATGGTGCATTAGCATGCCAAGATTATTTAAAATCCTAGATGGAAAGGCAGAAAGAAATACTACCTGCATGGAGCATTTCTGCAGGGACAAAATGTTTCCCCCTTTCTTGAATAGAAGAAAAAAAAATTCAAGGAAGAACAAAACTGTAACTCAGTTTACATCTGAAGAGATAAGAACTATGCTGTCTCATATCTGTTTTTCCACTCAATCACACTTTGAGGTTTCCCATTCAGCTGCTTCTGTATTTTAATCTTGTATTTTGCCTTTGCCATCTTTTTTATGCTCCATAGAAAAGTAAATTTGAAAGAGCCCTTGTGACTTCCAGGAATGCTCTAGGGAGCCAACCTAACGTTTTTTAATTACTTAAGAATGGATAAAGAGAAGGGGAAAAAACCCACACCAGAGTGCCCTCTAGCGACATTCAAGAAACACGATTAAAAAAACCATACCATATATTGAATTCTGTCTGAATTGTTTCAGGCAGTATTTCTTTCAAAGACTAGATCAACCAAGATATAAACATAAATTGTGGCTGAATGAGAAAAAAAAACCATGCTTGAGCAGTTTACTGATTTAATGTAGTATATTGCTGAACACAGTTGTGGTGCACATGCAAACAATGGCTTTGCAAAATGGTATTAATCCATAGATACAGATGTTTAATATTTTCTATGTGGTTGTTTCAGCAATAAAATATTGATAAATCTTATAGTCAAACAGATAGGAGAACTTTTCTATACTTTTTACCGTGTTTTCCCGAAAATAAGACAGAGTCTTATTTTCTTTTGACCCCCCAAAATAAGCACTTGGTCTTACTTTCAGGGAGATCTTATTATTTTTGAGATGTGATCACCTCATGGCGGCTGCTGTGTTGCAATATTTTCAGGGAGGGCTTATTTTCGGTGGAGGGCTTATTTTAGCGCATGTGCTCAAAAGCTCAATTGGGCTTATTATCCGGGGAGCAGAGGTGGGTTCCTGCTAGCATTATTATCGATTCGGTGCTGAAAAATTTTGCACTCTGCACACATGCGTATTTGCACTTTAAAGGGTCTCTGCTTGTGCAAAACATTAAAAGGGGAGGGAAAATGCATTTTTCCAATGAAGATTGTTCTGCGCATGTGCAAACAGAAAATCAAGATGGCGCCACCGAGAATAGAACCGGTACGGTCACATGTCCAGGTGAGTTACTACCTATTTGGCCAAACTGGGAGGAACTCACCTCTGCCAGGGAGGTCTTATTTTCGGGGAAATAGGGTATAATACAATACACAAGGAAAGCATTGTTGGAGCCACTTCTTGGGAAAGAGTTCAGTTGGAGAAATAAGAAAGTATATACAGCATTTCCTTTAATGCTGATAACATGGCTCTTAGGAGCTGTTACCTGAAATTGTCCAGAGCAGCAAAGCTTCAGGTCTGCCAACATTGCTCGATAAAAGCACCCACACGAATGAGAAGTCAGAGTCCCCTGTACCCTGCAGTCCTAGAGATGTAGCAGTTGCTTCAGTAAATATCAGGCTATTGACATTTATAACGCTTCAATCAGTTAATGGGTAACAGAAGTGTTCCACTCTTTATTTCTCGGCTTCACAAGTTCTAACAAAGGGGACTAGGGGGTTAAGATTTTTTTTTAAATATCTAAACTCCAAGCTCCAAAGAACCTTTGCTTTTATAAAGGTCAAAATCTTGCACAGACTGAAGTCAGGAAAAAAAATGTGCTTTTTTATTTCACTGGAAGCAAGCCACTCTCAGTGAATGAAAAGCTCTCCTTGGCTTCTTCTCACAAGCCAAAAGTTCAAATGAGTATGTGTGCAGTTTGGAAAATAGGCAATAAAGTGGAGGAAAATGGAAAGTCAAACATAAGCTGAACGCATCTTGAAGGTGTAAATGTTTTTCCAGGAACTGATGTGGAATACTGAATCTTTCTGATTACATACCTGTCTGCAGCTTAGTCTGTCTTTGTATATTTGTAAATAAAATATTTTTATACATATTTACAAATATACAATTATTTTCAGTACTCATGTATGAACATAGACATTATGCGGTAGTGCACTACCACAAAGTTAAATTCATTTCATTTTCATTTTATTACATTTATATCCCGCCCTTCTCCACAGAGGACCCAGGGCGGCGCACAGGAAATTTAAAAAACATACACAATAGAAGATAGACAAATAATTTAAAATATATATTAAATAATCCCCAATCCTGTGCTAAAAACCAATTATTAAAAACCCAATTTAAAACTTTTCTAAAAGTCCCCATGGGAGGTTAGGCTAGGCCGGCTTGATGGAAAAAATATGTCTTTAAACATTTGCGGAAGAGGCGGAGGTCGGTGATGGTCCGGAGTTCAGGGGGTAGGTCGTTCCAAAGGGCAGGGCCCGCCACAGAGAAGGCTCTTCCCCTGGGTGTCGCCAGTCGGCATTGTCCGGCCGACGGCACCCTGAGAAGGCCCTCTCTGTGGGAGCGGATCGGTCTAAGGGATGTATGGGGCAGGAGACGGTCTCGCATATAACTAGGCCCCGAGCCATGGAGCGCTTTAAAGATGGTCGTCAGAACCTTGAAGCGCACCCGAAAGACCACAGGAAGCCAATGCAGCTCGCGCAGGATTGGTGTTATATGGGAGCTTCTGGTGGCTCCCGTAATTACCCGCGCGGCTGCGTTTTGGACTAGCTGTAGCTTTCGAGTGCACCTCAAGGGAAGCCCCATGTAGAGAGCATTACAGTAGTCGAGACGTGACGTCACAAGAGCTTGAGTGACTGTGCAAAGGGCAGCCCGGTCCAGTAAGGGGCGCAATTGGCGCATCAGGCGTACCTGATGAAACGCCCCCCTGGCCACGGCCGTCACATGGTCCTCCAAGGACAGCCGGGAATCCAGGAGGACACCCAAATTGCGCGCCCTCTCCACGGGGGCCAGTGTTTCGCCCTCAATGGCCAGAGTTGGAGTAATCTGGCTGAACCGGGGTGCCGGAAACCACAGCCACTCAGTCTTGGCAGGGTTGAGCTTGAGTTTGTTACCACCCATCCAGATCCGTACGGCTTCCAAACACCGGGACAGCACTTCGGCGGCATCGTTGGGGTGGTCTGGGGTGGATATGTACAGCTGGGTGTCGTCAGCATACAGATGGTACTCCACCCCAAAACCACGGATGATCTCACCCAGCGGCTTCATATTTGTGTTAAACAGGAGGGGCGAGAGGACCGACCCCTGAGGAACCCCACATAAGAGGGGTCTCGAGGTCGACCTCTGCCCTCCCGTCAACACATATTGTGACCGACCAGAGAGGTAGGATGAGAACCACCGCAAAACGGTGCCTCCCAGCCCCAACCCCCCCAGTCGGTGCAATAGGATACCATGGTCGATGGTATCAAAAGCCGCCGAGAGGTCTAATAGGACTAGGATAGAGGAATACCCTCTATCCCGCGCCCTCCAGAGATCATCAACCAACGCGACCAATGCCGTCTCGGTACTGTGACCGGGTCGGAAGCCGGACTGGCGCGGGTCTAGATAATCAACTTCCTCCAGGTGTTGTGGAAACTGTTGGGCTACCACACTCTCAACAACCTTCACCAGAAAGTGAAGGTTGGAGACTGGACGATAGTTCTCTAGTAAAGCTGGGTCCAGGGACGGCTTCTTGAGGAGGGGCCTCACTACCGCCTCTTTCAAGACGGCAGGCAAGGACCCCTCACTCAAAGATGCGTTGACAATGCCCTGGAGCCAGCCTCGTGTCGTCTCCCAGGATGCCAGTACAAGCCAGGAGGGACACGGGTCCAATAAACATGTGGTCGCTCTAAGTTTCCTTGACAGCCTGTTCATATCCTCGGTGGTAACAAAGTCAAACTCCTCCCAAGCAGGAACCTCAAGACTAGCCTCGGACAGTCCCACAGGACCACTGTCGATGGAGGGTAGCTCATTCCGAATCCGAGTGATTTTCTCCTGCAGATAAATCCCAAATTCCTCTGCTCGCCCTTGTAGAGGGGCTTCCCGCGGCCTCTGGTGAAGGAGGGAGCGGGTCACCCCAAACAGGGCGGCAGGGCGGTTATCTGCGGATGCAATTAGGGTGGCACAATACTCACGTTTGGCCACCCTTATCGCCACTAAGTAAGCCCTAATATGGGTTCTCACTAGTGTTCGGTCGGCTTCGGAGCGAGAGGATCTCCATCTGCTCTCTAGGCGTCTCTTGTGGCGTTTCATCCCCCGAAGCTCCTCAGTAAACCAGGGAGCCTGGGTGATTCGTCGCCGCAAGAGAGGCCGCAAGGGCGCGACTCGGTCCAAGGCCCCCGTGGCCGCACTTAACCATGCGGCCACTAGGTCCTCAGTCGAGTCGCGGGGCAGGATCACAGGAATTGGCCCAAGCTCCCTCTGGAACCTTTCCGGGTCCATTAGAAGCCTGGGGCGGAACCATCTAGGAGTGTCCGGTTCCGCCTCCCCGCGGTGAGGTGGAGCGATTGGAAAGTCCAGCCGGAAGAGAGCGTGATCTGTCCATGACAAGGGAGTGATGACTAAGTCCCCTATTCCCAGATCGCGACTCCACTGTCCCGAGACAAAGATGAGATCCAGCGTGTTTCCCCCCTCGTGAGTGGGACCTAAAACTACCTGGGTCAGGTCCATGGCCGTCATGGAGGCCATGAACTCCCGAGCTGCTCCAGAGGCTTCGCCCGCCGACGGCAAGTTAAAGTCCCCCATGACTACCAGTCTGGGGGTCTCAACCGCCGCCTCGGCTATCACCTCTAGGAGCTCGGGCAGGGCTGTTGTTGCATAGCGAGGAGCCAGGTATACAACTAACACGCCCAACTGCCTCCCTAGGCCCCATCTCACGCAGAGAGATTCACACCCGGTTGTCTGGGGGACCGTGGTCTCCTTCGGCTCAAGACCTTCCTTTACGATAATCGCCACCCCCCCACCCCTCCCTAGGGCCCTAGGCTGATGGAAGGCGCGGTAACCTGGTGGGCAGATGTCTACGAGGGGTATACCCCCTTCATGGCCCAACCAGGTTTCCGTTATACCCACCAGGTCCGGGTCCCCCTCTGACACAAGGTCACAGATGAGGGGGGCTTTCTGAACCACGGACCTGGTGTTGCATAACATCAGCTTCGGGCCCCGGGTCTGTGAATCCTGCCCACCTAGTCTGCGATGGGAGGACGGAGAGTTGGAGCACGTGACCACCTGTGTCCAGCGGCCACGGTCTTCCAACCGATGACGCCTATTCCGCCTCCCACCGCCCCTGCCCCTCCCTAAGACCAGATCGATGGAAAATGCCTCAGTGGAAACGACCCCCCCTTCCCCTCCCTCCGTTACTCCTCTTCCGCCGGCCGGCCCACTCATTTGCCATTTCCTCCCAGGACTATTTTCCCCCCCCACCCTGGAACCCCCTAAAATCCGAATTAAAAATTTAAATAAAAACCCCCTTAAAAAATCTTAATGTTGCAAGCCAGAAAAATACACTGGATTAAGCTACAGATGGTCTTTGCTTAGCAGCTACTCATGCAGAGACCTTTCAAACTTCCAACAGTGCTGAACGAACGATAGTTATGACTAGTCCTCATTTTTATGTCAATCACAGCATCCCCACAGTCACATGATTGCAATTGGGTGCTCAGCACCTGGTTCTCAATAACAACACTGCAGCATCCGGCAGTAAAGTGATCGTTATTTCCAACCTTCCTTGCCAGTTTTCAACAAACAAAGTCAATGGGGAAGACAGCAGGAGGTCACAAATAGGGACCATGTGATATTACTGCTTAACAACCCATAACCATTTAACAATGACACCTGGGCCTGCCAGAATTTATGTTGCTAAGCTACGCAGTCACATGATATCATCCTTTACTGTATAATGATGTCACTTAATGATGAACATTTTGGTCCCAATTTCATTGTAATTTTTACAATGACAATAAAAATTATTATTATTATTATTATTATTATTATTATTATTATTATTATTATTATTATTATTGCTGCTAAGTGAGGACTACTTGTATTTGTTAAATTATTAATACTTGTGTCAGTCAGATGAACTATACTAAGCTACCTGTTTCTTCCTTAAAAATTTATTCACATACTTCTGATATTCTGAAGGAGCTGGCAGACATGATCTCTAAATCCCTGACCCATAGCTTTCAAAGACCCTGGAGCACTGGGGAACTATCAGAGAACTGGAAAAGATCTAACATGGTTCCAATCTTCAAAAAAAATGGGGGGGGGGGGGAAATGGATCCAGGAAACCACATACCACTTTGCCTGACATCCATTCCTGGGAACATCCTGGAAAAGGTAATCAAGCAACGGATCTGCAAACACCTAGAAGCAAAACTATTACTGGGAGCCAACATGAGTTTCCCAAAAACAGATTATGCCAGGCAAGAAAAGAAAGTGTATTCTACTCTCCCCTTCCTTTCATGAGCTGTGGTAGCACTGTGATTAGAGTGCAGTATTGCAGGCTATTTCTGCTGCCTGCCAGCTGCCTGCAATTTGGCAGTTGAAATCTCACCAGGCTCAAGGTTGACTGAGGCTTCCATCCTTCCGAAGTCAGTAAAATGAGGACCCAAATTGTTGGGGGTAACACGCTGACTCTGTAAACTGCTTAGAGAGGGCTGTAGAGCGCTATACAGAGGAATTATAACACTCCTATATTAATATTTAATCCCCACCATACACGACTCTGGGTGGGACTCTGGCAGCTGTTATTTAGCAGTCTCTAGTGGCCTTGAGGAGTGATGAGAGGCTTCCTTTGTGAGAGCTGAAGGGGATCAATTGTGCATGCTGCTTGCTTCCCTCAGTAGTCCTGTCCAAGCTCCCTGAGTCCATGGCTGAGTTGGCAATGGAGTTCCCCATAGTGACGATGCTTAGGACTTCAGCTTGCCTTCTTTGGAATGGGAGTTGGAAATGGCTTGGGAGTCCATGGTCACCTTGGCAGCTGTTGACCTGAACCATCTTAGTCCATCTCAGCTGGACTCCCATGGGGGTTTGTGTCACAGATTGGGTCTAATATGTGTCTCAGGCAGTGGCATCTGGGTCCAAGTGGTTGTTTCTGCCTCTTTGCAAGAGTGTGATCCTGGCTGCTCTGAAAGAGGTGGCGATTCGCTTGTTCCTCAAGAAACCATTCATTGGAAAGTTTCCATCCACTCTCTAATCTTCATAGGGAAGTTGTTGAAAGTTGCACCGGGCTTACAACTTCAGAGAGCCTTGAATGAAACAGATTATCTAGACCAGGGGTAGTCAACCTTTTTATACCTACCGCCCACTTTTGTATCTCTGTTAGTAGTAAAAAATTTAACCGCCCACCGGTTCCACAGTATTGGTGATTTATAAAATAGAGAAGTCAATTAAATTAAAAAAAGGAAAGTGCTTCAGTATCGGACAAAACCCCTACCGCCCATCATGAAAGCTGGAACGCCCACTAGTGGGTGGTAGGGACTAGGTTGACTACCACTGCTGTAGACCCTTTTCAGTTAGAATTTAGACTGGGCTACACAATATCAAGACTTCATTTGTTGGGGATGACTTCTGGAGCACTCCAAATGGAGAGTTGCGTGCAGAGTGGTAATCAGCCATTTCTCTCTGGTTTGGGTGAACCAGTAGTGGCGGCTCTGGGAGGCTCCACCCACCCACCCTGACATCATGTGCAAGCACTGTGCATGCAGTGCAGTGGTGGGTTTCAATTTTTTTTAGAACCTACTCTGTAGGTGTGGCCTATTTTGTGGGCGTGGCTTGGCAGTCATGTGACAGGGTGAGAGTGGCCAACTTGTAAAATGTGGTGAAACTCATTTAACAATGCTCTTGCTTAGCAACCCAAATTTTGGGCTCAATTGTGATGATAAATTCTTTCTCTCTCTCTCTCTCTCTCTCTCTCTCTCTCTTTCTTTCTTTCTTTCCTTTCTTACTTTCTGCCTTCCTTTCCTTTCCTTCCTATTGGGTTACCGGCAGCGGCAGGCCAGACTTACTTCTGGGTCCGCCGGTGGAACCCCCTCTCACCGGCTCTCTAAATTTCACCATCCGGCTCTTGTGAGTAGGTGCGAGCCTGCAGAAACCCACCACTGATGCAGTGACACGGTGTGCGCGAGCGCAAGCAAGCATGCGTGTGTTCATATTTGCGAAACAGTAGGGAAGGTAAGTGAATCCTACTGCTGGTTGTGTGTCCATCTTGACTCTCCTGGATTTTTCACCTTTAAAGTGCTACATGGCATAGGGTCAGATTATGTTCAGGTTCACATTCCTGGTTATCCCACATATCTGGTTATCCCACAATCACAGACAGATGGGCAGACACCAGATTTCTCAAACATTGTCATCTAGTGGGACCTTGAAGTTGCAACTTCTCTGTGGCCACTTGAATCTTTTCAAATAGCTCTCAGCCTGAGATTTGGGTGTGTTTGTGTATGGAATGCACATTTAGCCTTCTGGAAGACAAGAAAAACCTGTCTCTTCCCCAAGCAATGGGCTAGGATGAGTTTGGGTCATGGAGTCACCTGGGCCATCTGATGGAAGGATCTGATTTGTTTTTATAGTATTGTTTTTTATAGGCTGTGGACTGGCTAGGATTACTGCATGAGATAAACAGCTATGTTTTTAAATAAATAAACTTCTCATTAGCAATAGCAATACCACTTTAGACTTATATACCACTTTGCAGTGCTCTGCTGCCCTCTCTAAGTGGTTTACGGAGTCAGCCTATAGCCCCCAACAATATGGGTCCTCATTTTACCAACCTCAGAAGGATGGAAGGCTCGGTCAACCTTGAGCTTGGTGAGATGTGAACTAGCAAATTGCAGGCAGCAGAAATAGCCTGCAATACTTCATTCTAACCACTATGCCACCACGGCTTAGATTGTCAAATAAGAGGAACTAGGGGAGCAGCATTCCTCCTTTATAAGATTAAGTATGGCAGCCAGCTACTGGCAGCCTGCCTCCCCCCCCCCTCCCAAGTCAGAGCACTCAAATTCTAGATCTGTTCACAAACTGAACTTGGCTCAATCAGAAAAGGTAACTGTTCTAGTAGCATTCCAAAATTGCTGATTCTAAGCCGATGGTATACCTGCTATTTTGCATTTCAATTAAGAAAGTCTTAGATCTAGACAATTCCTCCAGGTGAAAGAAAAGCAACAATTGTTTTTTTTAAACAAAATTATTCATAATAGCCTCAAACTAATGCAATGAACCATTGAGTTTCTCATCTCCCAAGAGAACTTCATCAATTGAGAAAATGCTCAATTATTACGAAACCTATCCGTAAGAACCACAAGAGGGAGCTAAAAGTAAATTAACTATTTGTTCCTGTCTTTTTTCCCCACAGAAGGGAGCTAAAACAGTTTAGAATAACAAATCTCATTGCTAACCTTTACATTAGAACAAACTACCTAATGACTCAGTAGATCTCCCTTTCTAAGCCCCATTTCTATAAGCTCAGATAATGAGATATGAAAGCAAACAAAATGCCTTTGCAATCTTACAAAGAAGAACAGAGAGGCAGCTGAAAAAGATAAGTTGAATGAACAGGCAGGTTTCAGAAAAACAGAGGGGTGTGAGGCAGGGGTGAAATTCAGTAGGTTCTGACAGGTTCTCCAGGTTCTGGAGAACCCATAGTGGAAATTTTGAGTAGTTCGGAAAACCGGCCAAAACCAACTCTAGCTGGTCCCAGAGTGGGGAGCGAATGGTGATTTTGCAGGATACGTCCCCTGCCACGCCCACCAAGCCACGCCCACAAACTGGTAGTAAAAAAAATTGAATTTCACACTGGTGTGAGGTCCAATAGCTGCAGGGGTGTGTTCCAGCAGAGACTGTCGTGCACGCGCTTAATGTGCGCTGCATGTGCAGTACAACTAAAATTGCTCTGCACATGCACAGAAGCAAAAATCAAGATGGCGGTACCTATGACAACGCTGGGGAAACCAGTTTGGGGGTGTGGCAGGTCTGGATCGCTGCGACCCAGGCCACCAAGCTGCTACTGGTTCGGCTGAACCGGTCCAAACCGGTAGGAATCCCCCACTGGATAGCTGACATATGATCAAAATGGATAAACCCAGAGAAATACAAGAATGGGGTTTACTTCAATTTCAGTGAATAAAGTTAGGCCTTTTATCCACATATTAGATTCAAAGGATTGTCCATAGCATATAGTTAAAAAAAAAAGAGTCAAAACAGTGCCAAAATGGTGTGCTCAAAGGGGCATCCATGGGTGGGCTACTGCCTGGTGGGACCGGTTCAGGTGAACCGGTAGTTCCGACCGGCTGAGTCTGCACACTCACCCCGGTGCTATCCTATCCTATTTATCTCACTTTCTGGCTTTGTTCCCTGCCTGTGCAGCTCAGCTGATTGCTGCTCCTCTCCTGCTCTATTCACTGCAGCTGCCTGAGATGATTAGTTGTGTGTTTGAAGCTGCATGAAAGTGCGGAAGGCGTGCACACTCACATTTCTGGTGAACCGATTGTTAACGTATGTGCAGTCCACCTCTGGGGCCATCCATTTGTTATGTGTAACCCAAGTGGGTCCACTGTGGCTGCCATCTCGACTCTTTTGACCGTGTCTCCTGACAACCCTGTGGATTTATGTTCCTCCTTTTTATGAGTTCAAAGTGAGGCATATAGTACTTCTGTTTCCAAGTCCACTACACAACACATTTGTGGATTGTGTACTGGATAGGTTTGTCAAGTTCTCATTAAAAACCACCTAAACTGGCAGCATCTAGCCAAGTAAGTTTCATAAGTTAGTAGCCCTGGTTTTTAATATTGTGAGAAATGGGGTGGGGTGGGGGATCTCCATAGGCTCTTTTTCTACTCTATACATGACTTTCCAGCTCTCTTACCTCTTTTCTCTTGTCTGCTTTATTTCTATATTTATTGGAATGCAGCTTAGTTGTCTAGTAATTTTGACTGTCGCTTGCTACAGATCTTCTTTCTGAATAGCACTCTATATACTGTAGTACCTTACTATAGTTTCGCTACAGATGTATATGGCAGCATTGTTATATCAGCACTTTTATTTCTCTTTATTCTAATGATTCCTGATGTGCAATTCAACTTTTCAAATAGCAGCTGCACATTGGGTGGATATTTTCATTGAGGGCAGCTTGACATTTTCATTTCCATTATGACTTTAAGATTCCTTTTCTGTGGGCATACCTTTGTTCCAATATATGTCGCTTTGGACCTGCTTTTATTGAACTCCATATGTCATTCAAAAGCCCAGTTTCTTCAATATCCCTTTTTTTCCTTTTACTGCCCTGAATAACCTGGATGTAAGCCATGTGAAGATATCATATACAAGTTCATGTGATGTTTAATATATGTGCAATATAAACGGGTTTAATAAATAAATAATTTGGGGATATCAACAAACTTTGCTACCTTGGTGCTACCTTGGCTCTTTTTCCTCACTCTATAGTCTACTTAAAGCCAGGTTAAAAAGCAACAATCTTCATGCAGATCAGGGGTCTCCAACCTTTGCAACTTTAAGTCTGAAGGACTTCAGCTCCCAGAATTCTCCAGCCAGCTTCGATGCAGATGACGGCTTTCAATCAAAATAGAGCTGGAAGGGAGCTTGGAGGTCTTCTAGTCCAACACTGTGTCAAGCAGGAGACCCTACACAATTTAAGGCAAGTGGTGAAACACCCACAACTTCTGAAGGCAAGCTGTTTGACTGGTTAATTTTTCTCACTGTTAGGAATTATGTTAGTGCTAAAAAAATATATCAAAAACATTAGATGCACTTTATACAGATAAATACAGAATATAAAGATATGCTCTATATTCAAAATAAGATAGCTTTTCTCTTGGCTAATTTTGTTTTGTTTTCAGGCTGGTTGATTGTATGTACCCCATATATATTGCTTAAGTACTTTGATAATGGATGGCATATACATTTATAATAAAATAGTAGGGTTGGAAGGGACCTTGGAGGTCTTCTAGTCCAACCCCCTGCCTAGGCAGGAAACCCTATACCGTTCCAGACAAATAGCTATCCAATATCTTCTTAAAGGCTTGCAGTGTTGGGGCATTCACCACTTCTGGAGGCAAGCTGTTCCACTGATTAATTGTCCTAATTGTCAGGAAATTTCTCCTCAGTTCTAAGTTGTTTCTCTCCTTGATTAGTTTCCACCCATTGCTTCTTGTTCTGCAAACAGGTGCTTTCGAGAATAGTTTGACTCCCTCTTCTTTGTGGCAACCTCTGAGATATGGGAACACTGCTATCCTGTCTCCTTCTTTTCATTAAACTAGATATAACCATTTCCTGCAACCGTTCTTCCTATGTTTTAGTCTCCAGTCCCCTAATTATCTTTGTTGCTCTTCTCTGCACTCTTTCTAGAGTCTCCACGTCTTTTCTACATTGTGGTGACCAAAACTGAATGCAGTATTCCAAGTGTGGCCTCACCAAGGCATTATAAAGTGGTATTAACACTTCTCGTGATCTAGATTCTATCCCTCTATTTATACAGCCTAGAACTGTGTTGGCTTTTTTGGCAGCTGCTGCATACTGATAGATATAACTAGATTAGAAATTCATAAAGGAATCTATACCTTTGTCCCTGTATTCATTTCCATGTATACCAGACAACTATTCTATTCCCCATCTGTTCGGTGGTTGTGTCTTTTCTTTTCTGCTAGAGCCAGATACCTTATTCCAAACTGCAAATTGTATTTCAAGACAAGATTTAAAAACTGCCTTAGAAGGAACTGATTCACAAGGTCAGTCATATTTGCAAGGAACACATTGCTGATGAGCTCTAATGTTATGAAGTTCATACTGAATCATCATGTGATAATTATTTTAGGTCACTCGGTCCATACTTGTGCTATCTTGTGACGCACCCTACAGTAGCCTGGAGAAAATGATGTGATGTGCAAGTGATGCTTTTGAAACTAGAAAGTTTATTAAAATAATAGTAATAATAGCAATGACAACAGCAACAACAATGATGATGCAGTACAATAAGGAACACAGTAGCTCAGTGCGCTGCCCTGGGTCCTGTTGGAGAAGGGCGGGATATTAAAAAAAAAAAAAAGGTGGCTAAGACACTGAGCTTGTCAATCAGAAGGTCGGCAGTTCAGCAGTTTGAATCCCTCACGCTGTATAACAGAGTGAGCTCCCAGTTTCTGCCAACCTAGCAGTTCGAAAACACATAAAAATGCAAGTAGAAAAATAGGAACCACCACCTTTGGTGGGAAGGTAAAGCGTTCCGTGCGCCTTCAACATTTAGCCACATGACCACAGAGACATCTTCGGACAGCGCTGGCTCTTCGGCTTTGAAACAGAGATGAACACCACCCCAAGAGCTGTAAACAACTGGCACACATGTGTGGGGGAACCGTTACCTTTACAATAAGACAGATAATTTGATGTACTGGTTAAAGAAACCAGGTTAAAAACTAGTCCATGATGCCAGCTGGGTGATTTTGGGCCAGTCACTCACTCTCAGCACTAGGAAGAAGAAGACATGACCTTTCATAAAAGCCTAAAGATCTGGCTCTGCCAATTAGCTTGTGGATGCAATGGGAGAACATCTCAGTGGTTAACAGTTGATAGATTAACAACAAATCTCATCTCCCTCCCCATCTTTAATTCACTGCAGTGTCTGGCTTTTTGTATTAACTTATCTATGTCTTTTATATACAGTTTTTAGTTTTTTATTATTATAAGTTGCCCAGAGTTACCCCAAAGTTAGATGAGTGGCCAATAAATTTTACAAATAAGAATAAATAAACCATTTGCACAAGTGTTGCCAAGGAAACTGCTGGGACTAGTCTAGGCAGTTGCCAGGAATTGACACTGAGTCCAAGGCACAAAAAGTCTATATAATCATGAACTGGGTGAATTCTTGATGGTTTCTCCGTTCCCTGCCCAAGCAGAGCTAGGACATTATTGCAGAGAGGGACAGGGAATTTGATGTTCTTTGCTTGTTGCTGAGTTCTCATTATCTCTGACCATGTTGATGGGAGCTGAGAGCCAAACAACACACCCAGATGCTTCTTATAATGGTTTGTTTGAGAAACTCTGGTATGTGAGAAGCAACCTCATTTCACAGAGAGTGGAATGATGTGGTATCAGTTTATGTTTCAGCAGCTCCCATATGTTCCTTAGGAATTTTCAGAAAAGTCTCTTATCTGATCTGAACTACTGAGGTTAGCAGCATATTTACTTGACATGATTGTCAGAAGTAGGATTGCCCGAGAGTGCTGCTCAGAATTTGTCAGTTGTAACAATAACTTATGATTGAGTTGGTGGTTGTTTTTTTAAAAGTGACTAGGCAGGCATAAACATGAGAATCTGACTGGCAAACTGAACGAGCATCTGGAAAAAAGAGAGAATATCCAAATATTCATTTTTTAAAATTATGAATATCAGACTATTGAACATATGGACCAAGTTAATCCATGGTGCTAAGTCCTCATTTATTGTACTTTATTTTCATTTAGCCTATTATAGAAAATTAAACACTGTAACGTATTCCACAACCACAATTAAAATAAGTCATGGTTGATTGCGATGAATTTTGGGCAGCGGGCAGCAACTGCCTTATTTCATATCAACTATTTCTCATTTCTACTGTCTACTACTTTTTAAGTGAAAGTACTTGGGCTACACATGGATCTAAACCATGTAGATAACATTATAGCGCTCCAGCTGCCTCCGAAACAAAATGCTATGTTGTAAAAACATGCAGCTCATGCTGTCATTCCTCTGCCTGCAGAACGAACATAATCTACTGTTTTTTAAATGACATATCTTTATATCACATTTGTCTCATCTCTAGAAGTAGCAGCTCAGTCATCTTTAGACGTTTCAGTTACAATATCATGTTTTTCAGTCTTCTTCATTTTTTATTTTTTTTACTCTGGACATGATCTTGGATGCTTGAACAACAGTATGGTTGATTATGCTGTTGGAAGAAATGTCCTTCTGTGTTCAGTTCCAAGTGGGGGAAAAGACACTGGAAACACGGAGGCTGCTTGGAAAGATGATTTTAATGGTGTATAGGACCATATGGTTTGAGGTCCTAGGAGAAAAGGTGATCCCATGCTTCAAGATGTTGAGTGAAGAAGAAAAGAGAAAGAAGATCTTGTTGAGAGTTCCTGGGTTTTTTATACCCTCTGTTTGGCCCCACCCCTCTGTTTCCTGTACCTGTGTAAGAAATGTATGCTGATTGGTTATCAGACTCCCATGGGTCCATGTAGGGGCAACTTTCTAGGCTGTGTTTTGAGTCCAAGTTTGGTTAGCATTGCTTCTTCCCAGGTGCCTTGTGGTGAGATGGATAAAGGGCTAATCCTATCTTTGTTATGTAGAGTAGACTAACTCAGGGCCCCTAATGACCCATTTGGAAAGGTGGGGCTATTAAGAGTGAGTCTGTTTCCTGCCTAAAAACATGTTTCTTCATTTCTTATCCAGGGAAATATAATATTCAGCCTTTTCAATATTTCATTTTTTTTCTAGGAGTGGGGAGGGTGCTAACTTCCAACAAAGCAATTGAGCTCTTATTGGACCACATCTCACAGCTATAATTTTGGCCAGACCTTTAGGAAAGTCTGGATATCAAATTTCTACAGAGAAATCTGCCTGGATGATACCTGAAGCACTTGTCAAGTCTCACTTGGCTTCCTTATATGCACTAAACACATGTTTCAAATTTAGTTTTGCTTATAGGTTGCAAATAGTTCAGGTTGTATAGCTAGAGGAAGTTCTCTCTAGCATATTGGGGGGGGGGGGGAGCTCTGTCTTGCTCCATCGGATATCCCATGCCTCCATTATTATTTTTTAATGGGGGATTAGGATTTTTATCAAAAGAGCAACAGACTGACATTCAAAAATAGACCGAAGGATCACTGGAGCAGATCTATGCCTGCAATTGTTAATGGGCAACTTGACAAGTAGTAAAACCACCAGTTGAAGGCCCTGTCTACAGCCCTGCTCTATTGCTTCTTAAGAAATTGGATATGTCTAGTTTAATGAAAAAAAGGACCAGGGGAGACATGCTAGCAGTGTTCCAATATCTCAGGGGTTGCCCCAAAGAAGAGGGAGTCAAACTGTTCTCCAAAGTACTTCAGGGCAGGACAAGAAGCAATGGGTGGAAACTAATCAAGGAGAGAAGCAACTTAGAACTGAGGAGAAATTTCCCAACAGTTAGAACAATTAATCAGTGGAACAGCTTGCCTCCAGAAGTTGTGAATGCCCCAACACTGGAAGTCTTTAAGAGGATGTTGGATAGCCATTTGTCTGAAACGGTATAGGGTTTCCTGCCTAGGCAGGGGGTTGAACTATCCAAGGTCCCTTCCAACTCTGTTATTGTATTGTATTGTATTGTAAATATAATTAGTAATTGTCTTTTCCACCAGTGCATACTGCTCAGTGGGAAAGGAATGGAGTTAGGGAAAATCACCATAACCTGTTCCACATTAAGAAAGGAGAAAGCACTGCTTTAAAGATTACTTTAAGTAGCTCCGGCTGCTGGTTGTGGACAAGATGAAGACAATAACATGAGAGCATAATTTTCAAAAGCCAGGCATGTTTATGCTATAATTAAGGATGAGTTCTGAGTGAGGATTTGAGGCAGGTTTCTTCAGCCGTGAAAGTGGAATAATAACCATCATATCATGCTGACTTTCGTGTGCAAGTGAAAAACCAGTGGCCTATTTTATGCCACAAAATGCATCAAATAATTTTAGCCATCGTACGGCACCAAGCTACTCTGAATCAATAATATGTGACTAATAAGACATTAAGAGCCTGCTGAGAAAGAAGACAGCAGCTTGTCAAAAAAAATAATGTGTGGAGACATTAAAACTTTGGGACAATAACACGATGCACCAAACAAAAGAGGATGTGAATTTTTTACCGGCCTTTTCAGGCACTAATGGAGCTGTTGACAGAATGTTGTCAGGTTAGGAAGACATTTGGATCTGAAAGAATCCACAAACTGTCAGCAGATACAGCCTAGCAATGATTGGGGTTAAAACCTGCCTTGGTAATAATTGCAGTGAGTGCTAAAAAAAACCCTTAAAAACCCATTAATGGTATAAAATAACATCTTCCAAGAAGGAAGAAGAAAAATATGTAATTTCTCTCTCTCTTCCTTCCAAACATACATACAGAAAAACAACCTAAACCTAACACTGTTCTCTTCTTCCCCATAATTCTTGGCTTTTCTGATTGTGAGTTGGCTTTTGGGGGGGGGGGAGGATCTGGAGCTGTAGTTAAGGGATAAGTGGATTTGTATCGCACTGAAGCATTCCCTCCCTGTGTTACTGTGGGCGTTACAAATTGCTAAGCAGATTTCAACTGTTCTTTTGAGTTGTGAGCTGCATATTTTCGGCACTTACTGATTATTCTCCCACCCCTACCCTTTCTCCTTTTTCTTTTTAAACGAAATGCCATGAGTATGATCTTAAAACTCTTGGATTTTTTTTTTTAAAAAAAAAGCATGACTAGAAGATTCCCTACGCCCCAATAAATGTTGTAGGATTAGCCCCAATTAGTAGAGTTACAGGATATAATTTGATGAATCTACTGTGTGCCACCTCCTGGGCAACAGGATACAGGAAGAGACAATAGAAACCTCATTCATGCTGCCCACTCAGTACAAGCCAATGAATGCCATAAAAACGGTGTGTTTAAGCACAGTGGTGATGTGTAGTTTAAGTCGTGGAGATGGTAGCCCTAATTCTGCATTAATATATGTTTTGCGTTGCCAGGAAAACATTACCACAACGATTAAAGGAAAGAAACAGAACCTTTCAAGAGTTCAGAATTAGTTTCTTTATTCATACTCGCTGTGTGTTAGGTTGCCATGTTCTACTGACAAAGAAATGAGCTCATGGCAAATAGTTTAGTTCTATGTCTTTGTGGGATCAGAAATGAGAGGAGGTAGAATTCCTTGTGTCACTCTGCATTAGTAGCACCACAAGTTTCGTAACTCTAAACTCTAATGTTGTTAGAATGACTTGTATCATGCACCGAAGAAGGTAGTATCAAGAGCCGCGGTGGCGCAGTGGTTAGAATGCAATACTGCAGGCTAATTCTGCTGACTGCCAACTGCCAGCAGTTCAGCAGTTCGATTCTCACTGGCTCAAGGTTGACTCAGCCTTCCATCTTTCTGAGGTCGGTAAAGTGAGGACTCAAATTGTTGGGGGCAATATGTTTACTCTGTAAACCACTTATAGAGGGCTGTAAAGCACTGTAAAGTCTAAGTGCTATTGCTATTCCTATTGCTATTATGTACACTGACTCAAAAGCTCAGTACAATCTTTAAATCTGGCAGTACTAATGGTCATATTCATCAGGCCAATGGTCATCATTTTAGAGATTGAAATATACCAATCCCTTCTTTTGTTCCTGGATTTGCACAGAATAGGGTTTTGGGAGATTGAAACATGTATGCTTATGAGATTATTCTTTAAGGTAAAAATATAAGAAATGATTGATGAAACATTTTTTGCAATTGTAATAGAAAGGAAATGCAACCTTTGCATCAAGGTGATCTATTTATATGCATCTTGCTCCTGCTGTGCTGAATACAATCCTTATACAAATATGCTTGACTATTGGTGCAAACCTCTCATCATAGTTGTTACCATTCTCAGTCAAGAGTTTCTTTAGCACACCAGTCATCGTTTTTTTTCCAAGTGGAAACTCCCCCCGCCTCTACACACACATCATACATGGTCTTGAAAACTCACTTATATCTCATGATTTATTTCCCTACTAGTAACCTGAGAGGTTTTAAAAATATCATTCTTGTGGAGTGTTTCAATTATTATTTCTTCTTCCTCATTACTCCCTAGTATTTCTCTACCCACCCTGAATTTGTAGCGTGTAGCTCATCTTCACAGTTCAGGGAATATATTTTTTTCTTCATTTTTTTGCCACACCATTCTATTCTGGGATATAGGGCACTTCAACTGCATGCACTGTCCCTTTATAAATAGTATCTGGATTTCTGAGCCCTAACCTCCTTTGCCATTTTTGATATTACAATTCTTAACTGCTCTTGCCTTATCATCTGTACAGTCTAATTCAAATAGTCTCTTTTTGGAAGGTACTTTTCATAAACAATTCTCCATTGCCAGTTACAGTGCAATACATTCCTTCAAGTGTTATATCACATGATTTTTCTGTGATATTGTTGTGGCCCACCAGCGGAGCTGGCAGCAGATTCAGACAGTGAGAAGGTTGGGGAGGAACATGGACCAGTCCTGGAATCAGGGGAGATTCTGATGAGGGCTCTGTATTGGAGGTAGAGAAGGGGGCAGAGCTGTATACTAATTATCAGCTGCCTTCAGAGTCAGACATCAGTGAGGCAGATGAACAGCTGGAGCCTGTTCCCGGTGTGCACATGAGCAGAGTTGCCAGATGAAGGGAACAACTAAAGAACAGGGGTTGACTTGGGAGTAAGGCCACAGGTGGACAATGAATGGCCCCTCCCAGAGTAAAATAAAAGAGGAGCGAAAGGGGAGTGGAGTTTGCTTTGGGAGAGGCCATTTGCAGGAAACAACAGTTCATATTCATAGTCAAGAATAATAATAATAATAATAATAATTTTTTATTTCTAACCCGCTCTCTCTCCCCGAAGGGACTCGAGGCGGGGCACAGGGAATTAAAAACAACTAAAATCAACAAAGTACAAAATTAAAAATACAAATATAAATAAATGACTAAACTAAATAAAAATAGATTAAACAAATAACCCTGCGCTAAAATCCCTTATAATATCCCCTAACCTTAAAAGAGACTACCCTAGGCCGGCCAAGCGAAAAAGATGTGTTTTTAGTTTTAGGCGGAAGGAGCGGAGGTCCGTGGTTGTTCTAATGTCGGGGGGAAGGTCGTTCCTGACCTTGTGTCAGAGGGGGACCCGGACCTGGTAGGCATTACGGAAACCTGGTTGGGCCACGAGGGAGGACATCCCCTCGTAGAAATGTGCCCACCAGGATACCGAGTCTTCCATCAGCCTAGGGCCCTAGGGAGGGGTGGGGGGGGGTGGCGATTATGGTTAGGGAAGGTCTTGAGCCAAAGGAGACCACGATCCCTCAGACGACCGGGTGCGAGTCCCTCCTTGTGAAGTGGGGCCTTGGGAGGCAGTTGGGCGTGTTAGTTGTATACCTGGCTCCTCGCTATGCAACAACAGCCCTGCCCGAGCTCCTAGAGGTGATAGCCGAGGCGGCGGTTGAGACCCCCAGACTTTTAGTCATGGGGGACTTTAACCTGCCGTCGGCAGGCGAAACCTCTGGTGCAGCTCGGGAGTTCATGGCT
This sequence comes from Rhabdophis nuchalis, assembly GCA_039707465.1. Taxonomy (NCBI): domain Eukaryota; kingdom Metazoa; phylum Chordata; class Lepidosauria; order Squamata; family Natricidae; genus Rhabdophis; species Rhabdophis nuchalis. The sequence goes on along the minus strand of CM077643.1, from coordinate 56,090,218 downwards.
TCCATGACAGCCATGGACCTGACCCAGGTAGTTTTAGGCCCTACTCACGAGGGCGGACACACCCTGGATCTCATCTTCGTCTCGGGACAGTGGAGTAGTGATCTGGGAATAGGGGATTTAGTCATCACACCCCTGTCATGGACAGATCACGCTCTCCTTCGGCTCGACTTTCCGATCGCCGCACCTCACTGCGGGGAGGCGGAACCGGACATTCCTATATGGTTCCGCCCCAGGCTCCTGATGGACCCGATAAGGTTCCAGAGGGAGCTTGGGCCAATTCCTGTGGACTTGCCCCGCGACTCGACTGAGGACCTAGTGGCTGCATGGTTAAGTGCGGCCACGGGGGCCTTGGACCGAGTTGCGCCCTTGCGGCCTCTCTTGCGGCGCCGAACCACCTGGGCTCCTTGGTTTACCGAGGGGCTTAGGGAGATGAAGCGCCACAAGAGACGCCTAGAGAGCAGATGGAGATCTCACTCCGAAGCCGACCGAACACTAGTGAGAGACCATATTAGGACTTACTTAGTGGCGATAAAAGTGGCCAAACGTGAGTATTGCGCCACTCTTATTGCATTCGCAGATAACCGCCCTGCCACCCTGTTTGGGGTGACCCGCTCCCTCCTTCAACAGAGGCCGCGGGAAGCCCCTTTACAGGGTCGAGCAGAGGAATTTGGGATTTATCTGCAGGAGAAAATCACTCGGATTCGGAACGAGCTACCCTCCATCGACAGTGGTCCAGTCGAGCAGGCCGAGGCTGTTCTTGTGACACCATCCTGGGAGGAGTTTGATTTTGTTACCACCGAGGATATGGACAAGTTGTCAAAGAGACTTAGGGCTACCACATGTTTATTGGACCCGTGTCCCTCCTGGCTTGTACTGGCATCCTGGGAGACGACACGAGGCTGGCTCCAGGGCATTGTCAACGCATCTTTGAGTGAGGGGTCCTTGCCTGCCGTCCTGAAAGAGGCGGGAGACTCTAATAGAACCAGGATGGAGGAACAACCCCCATCTCTGGCCCTCCAGAGATCATCCACCAACGCGACCAATGCCGTCTCGGTGCTGGTCGGTCGCAATATGTGTTGGCAGGGGGGCAGAGGTCGGCCTCGAGGTCCCTCATATGTGGGGTTCCTCAGGGGTCGGTCCTCTCGCCCTTACTGTTCAACACATATATGAAGCCGCTGGGTGAGATCATCCGTGGTTTTGGGGTGGGATATCATCTATACGCTGATGATACTCAGTTGTACATATCCACCCCAGACCACCCCAACGATGCCGTCGAGGTTATGTCCCGGTGTTTGGAGGCCGTACGGATCTGGATGGGTGGTAACAAACTCAGGCTCAACCCGTCCAAGACTGAGTGGCTGTGGCTTCCGGCGCCCCGGTTCAGCCAGATTATTCCAACTCTAGCCATTGGGGGCGAAACACCGGCCCCCGTGGAGAGGGTGCGCAATTTGGGTGTCCTCCTGGATTCCCGGCTGTCTATGGAAGATCATGTGGCAGCCGTGGCCAGGGGGGCATTCCATCAGGTACGCCTGATGCGCCAATTGCGCCCCTTACTGGACCGGGGTGCCTTACGCACAGTCACTCAAGCACTCGTCACCTCTCGACTTGACTACTGTAATGCTCTCTACATGGGGCTTCCCTTGAGGTGCACCCGAAAGCTGCAGCTAGTCCAGAACGCAGCCGCGCGGGTGATTACGGGAGCGCCTAGACACTCCCACATAACACCTATCCTGCGCGAGCTGCAGGATAGGTGGCTCCCTGTGGTCTTTCGGGTGCGCTTCAAGGTTTTAACGACCATCTTTAAAGCGCTCCATGGCTCGGGGCCTAGTTATATGCGAGACTGCCTCCTGCCCCATACATCCCTCAGACCGATACGCTCCCACAGAGAGGGCCTCCTCAGGGTGCCGTCGGCTGGACAATGCCGACTGGCGACACCCAGGGGAAGAGCCTTCTCTGTGGCGGGCCCTGCCCTTTGGAACGACCTACCCCCTGAACTCCGCACCATCTCTGACCTCCGCCTCTTCCGCAAGTGTCTGAAGACACACCTATTCCATCAAGCCGGCCTAGCATAACCCCCATTACTGACTCTTAGATAGTTTTAAATTTGGGTTTTTTAAATTCGGTTTTTAGCGCAGGGTCTATTAGAATAAGTTTTTTAAAATTTTATATGTTTTATATGTGTTTTAACATCCCTGTGCGCCGCCCTGGGTCCGCTTGGAGAAGGGCGGGGTATAAATTTAATAAAATAAAAAAATAAGAGGGCAGGGCCCGCCACAGAGAGAGCCCTTCCCCTGGGCGTCACCCGCTGACAAAGTCTAGTGGACGGCACCCGGAGAAGTCCCTCTCTGTGGGAGCGAATCGGCCGTGAGGATGTATGGGGCAGGATCCGATCCCGCAGATAACTAGGTCCCCGGGTGCACCTCAAGGGGAGCCCCATGTCGAGAGAGTTGCAATAGTCCAGTCGGGATGTCACGAGAGCATGAGTGACTGTGCGAAGGGCGTCCCGATCCAATAGGGGGCGCAACTGGCATACCAGGCGAACCTGGTAAAACGCCCTCCTGGCCATGGCTGTCACTTGATCTTCCATGGACAGCCGGGTATCCAGGAGAACACCCAAGTTGCGCGCCCCATCCACAGGGGCAAGATGTTCGCCCCCTATGGCCAGAGATGGAATCAGCTGGTTGAATCGGGCAGCAGGAAACCACAGCCACTCGGTCTTGGTCGGATTGAGCTTGAGTCCGTTACTTCCCATCCAGATCCGCACGGCTTCCAGGCACTGGCACATCACCGCTACGGCATCGTTGGGGTGGTTTGGGGTAGATATATACAGCTGAGTATCATCAGCGTAGAGATGATACTCTACCCCAAAACCACGGATGATCTCACCCAGCGGCTTCACATATGTGTTGAACAGGAGAGGCGAGAGGACCGACCCCTGAGGCACCCCACATGTGAGGGGTCTCGAGGTCGACCTCTGCTCTCCTGTCAACACAAATTGCGATCGGCCAGAGAGGTAGGAGGAGAACCACCGTAAAACGGTGCCTCCCACCCCCAACCCCCCCAGCCGATGCAATAGGATACCATGGTCGATGGTATCGAAAGTCGCCGAGAGGTCTAATAGAACCAGGATGGAGGAACAACCCCCATCTCTGGCCCTCCAGAGATCATCCACCAACGCGACCAATGCCGTCTCGGTGCTATGCCCGGGCCGAAAGCCGGACTGGCGCGGGTCTAGATAATCAACTTCCTCCAGGTGACGGGGAAACTGTTGTGCCACCACACTCTCAACAACCTTCACCAAAAAGGGAAGGTTGGAGACAGGACGATAGTTGGATAGTAAAGCTGGGTCCAAAGAGGGCTTCTTCAGGAGGGGCCTCACCATAGCCTCTTTAAGAGAGGCAGGCAAGGAGCCCTCACTCAAGGAAGCGTTGACAACCTCTTGGAGCCAGCCTCGTGTCACCTCCCAGGATGCCAGTAGAAGCCAGGAGGGACACGGGTCCAGTAAACATGTGGTGGCTCGCAGTCGCCCACGTAACCTGTTCATATCCTCGGAAGTAACGGAGTCAAATTCCTCCCAAACAAGATCCGCCTCGTGGCATTCCACTGGGCCAGCAATGGGGGCTAACTCGTTCTGTATCTGAGCGGTTTTCTCCTGCAGATAAGACACAAATTCCTCTGCTCTGCCCTGTAGGGGGGCTTCCCGCACCCTCTGTTGAAGGAGGGAGCGGGTCACCCTAAACAGGGCGGCAGGGCGGTTATCTGCGGATGCTATGAGAGTGGCACAATGATGACGTTTGGCCACTCTCAGCGCCACAATGTAAGTCCGTAAATGGGCTCTTACCTGTGTCCGGTCAGATTCAGAGCGGGTAGACCTCCATCTTCTCTCTAGGCATCTCTTGTGGCGTTTCATCACCCTCAGCTCCTCGGTAAACCAAGGAGCCAGGGTGGTTCGCCACCGCAAGAGAGGCCGCAAGGGCGTGACCCAATCCAAGGCTCCCGTGGTCGCAGTATTCCATGCGGCCACGAGGTCCTCCATCGGGGTGCGGGTCAGGGGTACAGGAAGTGGCCCAAGCGCCGCTTGGAACCCATCAGGGTCCATCAGGCGCCTGGGGCGGAACCAGATAGGCGACTCGGGTTCCACCTCCCCGCGGTGAGGGGCAGCGGTTGGAAAGTCGAGCCGGAGAAGTGAGTGGTCTGACCATGACAAGGGCGTGATGGCTATATCCCCTAAACCCAGATCACTCTTCCATTGGTCTGAGACAAAGATAAGATCCTTTGTATGTCCACCCTCGTGAGTGGGGCCTTGAATTAATTGGGTCAGGTCCATGGCCGTCATGGAAGCCATGAACTCCCGAGCTACCGCGGATGATTCGCCCACCGATGGCAGATTAAAGCCCCCCATGACTACAAGTCTGGGGGTCTCAACTGCCACCGTAGCGATCACCTCCGGGAGCTCGGGCAGGGCTGCTGTTACATAGCGGGGAGCCAGGTATACAACCAGCAAGCCCAACTGCCTCCCTAGGCCCCACTTCACGCAGAGGGACTCACAACCGGTAGTCTGCGGCACAATGGTCTCTCTCGGCTCAAGACCTTCCCTAACAATAACCGCTACCCCACCACCCCTACCTAGGGCCCGGGGCTGATGAAAAGCGCGGTAACCTGGTGGGCACATTTCAACGAGGGGGAGTCCACCCTCGTGGCCCAACCAGGTCTCCGCAATTCCTGCCAGGTCCGGCTCCCCCTCTGACACAAGGTCATGGACGAGGGGGGCTTTGTTGACCACGGACCTGGCGTTACAAAACATCAGCCGCAGGCCCTGGCTCTGTACTCCCTGACCACCTAGCCTGCGGGGGTTGTGGCACCTGACCGTTTGCAGCCATCGGCCTCGTGCCCCCAACCGGGAGGATGGGATTTGTCTCCCATCGGATCTGCCTCTCCCCACCAACCTCTAGATGGGTAGGCCCTCCGTGGAAACGACCCGTGTCTCCCCCCTCTTAGCGGATCCATCCGCCTCCTTCCGTAGTCTGCTGGCTCGGCCCGTTCCCTTCTTACTAGTCTCAACCTGTCTACACCCTCCCCCCTCCCTGGTACCCCCTAAAATAAACAACAAATTTCTAACTAAAAAACCCCTAAGGCCGCGCTTCGCCCACCTCTCCGGATTAATAAATCCCTCATCAAGGCGGGCCCTCGTTAAAGAGGAGGGCCAGACCTGCGAGAGCGGGGACTCTCGCAGTAGCATAAGGTCTGCCTTAGAATACATGATTATAATTATATTATATAAATATAAATATATAAATACATAGACACATAAATATATCAATATATAAATACATAAATATATAAATATATTTATGTATAAATATGTATGTCGGTGCCTTCGATCCATGTCCGTGAATCTCTGTGTGAAAAGGGTGCTGCAGAGTTTAATGTGAGTTATATGGGCTCACAGCCAATTAGTTCGCTTAATTGGTTTGTGACTCTCCAAGATTCCTTGACAGGTTCTGAAGATATCAGCCTGTCAGCTCTGCAAGCCAGATAAGGTCTGTGACTGTAAATCCTCCCTTGAAAGACTTTGTTGGATGTAAATTAATAAAAGGGTTTTTTGCCGGGACAAGGTGAAGCCTAGGTCAGAACTGATATATCTTAAAATTGACTCCAGGGCTGGGACATACAGTATAAACATCTATAATAGGAAGGGATAGTTCTTATTTGCCTAATGCACAACAGATAGGTGTTTATGGAGCTTCTCAGTCATGCAGGTCATGGTTGTCCTAAAGGTGCTTTTCCAAGAGGCAACTAGACATTCTTGTTTTTCTTTGAAGATGTTCAGACAACAGACAGACTCTTACAGAGTTTTCCCAGGGAGGTGATCTTTTAAATGTATTTATAGACTTTCCCTGTCCCCCTTTACTAGAACAAGGAAAGGCAAATGACCCAAGCCATTGCAAATAAAACATATCCTGATTTTTCTCCTGCCCTAACAAAGCAGATTCTTGACTAAGAGATGCTTCTTCCTCTTCAGAGTTTCTCAGTTCTAAGTCTTGCAATTTATTATGAAATTACTATTTATTGCTTGTCTCTTTTCTGTTGCAGCTTTTTAAACTGCTGGACAATTAATTTAAAAAGAAAGCAATAAGCATTTCTTGTCATGTAGGCTTGTTTTGCCTCTCACTGGGAAAGTAAAGTTTTGAAAGAGAGAAATGAAATCCAAAATGCTTTTAGCTTTTCCTCTTCATACTATTGGCTTTAGTTTCACCCACTTTACTGTATACTAACAAGTTCATAGGAAATGCAATGTGGTATTGACAAGAAAACAGAGTTCCTTACTTTTACTTTTAGATCAGTGATGGTTAGCCTTTTCCGGAGCGAGTGCTCACGTGCCCCTCAACCCCCTAAATGCAATGCACAGCTCCTGTGCACAATTCCTGTGCATGCACCCCACCCTATGCATGGACATGTGGCCCCCAGCCCCCGCACATGTGGGGCCCCCTGCATGCCCCTGCCCCCCATCCCACGCATGTGTGTGCACCCCCACACACAGATCCCACCCCTGCGCATGCATGGCAAAGACCTGAAGACCAGCTGGCCAGCTGGAGCACATGCACAGCGGAACTGAACTGGGGCAACGGCTCATGTACCATCAGAGAGGGTGCTATGTGCTACTTCTGGCACGCGTGCCGTAGGTTCACCATTACAGCTGTAGCTCATACTTAGTTTGGTATTCTCCATAAGTATTGTGCTGGATTTTATAAGATTGTTTTGAATAGTGGCTTTATGGGTTAAATTTTGAATAAATTTAAAAAAAAACTTTTAGTTTCCTTAATTGGCAGAGTCTATCCTGCTCGGAGATTATGGGCATTCACATAACATATCTGGAGGACACTTTACTGGGGAAGGGAGAATAAGCAGCATTATACAAAAAGGAAAATGGGAGCAAGAAACAATAGCCAAAGAAAGTTTGATTTATTGCTTTTTTAATCAGATATGATTTATCATTTCTTTAAACTTCCAACGAGTTCACAAACTGCTCTGAAAATGGAGTAGGTGTAACTTGGCTCAGATGCGAATGATTTTGGAGCTGAGCAATATAATTTTTTGTCAGTAATATAATTTTTACCTTTAGTCAAGAATACTAAATGTAATAGCTATACCCGTTCCTATTTGTGCTGAGACTGGATGACCTTGGGGCAACCTCTAAATACAGTCAGTTAGGCTAAAATTGCCCAGCTCCTTAGTGAAGAGAGGCAAACAAAAGAAATATTGAAAAGGCTCAAGACAACAGGCAATAGCCATATAACTGACCACCCAGATATAGAATTAAAAATTGAGTTCTACCGTGTATTTGTTGTTATAATATCCCAGATCAGTGTTCTCAATATGGGAGTTACAAACAGAAAATGACCATTGTAGAAAGATTATTTTCATCTAAATTCTATATTCATTTATCATTTTCAGCTGAAGGACCCAGAAAGGAAGAGGAAGGATGTTAGAGAAACAACTTTTTGTATTAATGTTTTGTTCTATTCTTAACATTCATCACCAGCATGAGAGAGCCAAATTGTCTTCCGGTTACTAAGCAGCTATGTTACAATATTGAGTGGTAAGATAAGGAGATCCAATCGCACGCTTGAGTGAAAAAGGAAAAACATCATAATGGGGAAAGGAATGGTCAGGAAGCTCCTTCTTTCCCCCATTATGATCATCTTCTTCTCTTGTACTAAAGTCAATACTGCCGAACTGATTGAAGGATGATTGCATTTGAGTCTCTGTGTTGAGTCCCTATATCAGTGATGGCTAACCTTTTCAGCAGCAAGTGCCAAAAGCGTGTCAATAATAATAATAATAATAATAATAATAATAATAATAATAATAATAATAACAACAACAACAACAACAACAACAATAATAATAATAAATTTTAATTTATAACCCGCTCTCTCCCCCCGAAGGGACTCGAGGCGGGGCACAGGGAATTTAAAATACATATAAAATCACAAACATAGTACAATATAAAATAAAATTAAACTAACCCTGCGCTGAAATCCCATATTAAAACTAAAAATTAATCGTTAAAAACCCTAAAAACAGTTGATTATCCTAGGCCGGCCAAGCAGAAAAAGTGTGTTTTTAATTTTTGACGGAAGGAGCGGAGGTCCGTAGTTCTAATTTCAGGGGGAAGGTCGTTCCAGAGGGTCGGGCCCGCCACCGAGAAGGCCCTTCCCCTGGGCGTCGCTCGCTGGCACAGCCTAGTGGACGGCACCCGGAGAAGTCCTTCTCTGTAGGAGCAAATCGGCCGCAGGGATGTATGGGGCAGGATGCGATCCCGCAGATAGCTAGGTCCCGTGCCATGGAGCGTTTTAAAGATGATAACCAACACCTTGAAGCGCACCCGAAAGATGACAGGCAGCCAATGCAGCTCATGCAGGAGCGGTGTTACATGGGAAAACCTAGAGGTTCCCATAACTGCCCGCGCGGCTGCATTCTGGACAAGCTGAAGCCTTCGGGTGCACCTCAAGGGGAGCCCCATGTAGAGAGCATTGCAGTATTCCAGTCGGGATGTCACGAGGGCATGAGTGACTGTGCAGAGGGCACGCCGATCCAATAGGGGACGCAACTGGCAGACCAGGCGAACCTGGTAAAACGCCCTCCTGGCCACGGCTGTCACTTGATCTTCCATGGACAGCCGTGCATCAAGGAGGACGCCCAAGTTGCGTGCCCCATCCACAGGGGTTAGATGTTCACCCCCTATGGCCAGTGATGGAGTCAACTGGTTGTACCGGGATGCCGGAAACCACAGCCACTCGGTCTTGGACGGGTTGAGTCTGAGTCTGTTCCTTCCCATCCAGGCCCGCACAGCTTCCAGGCACTGGCACATCACCTCTACGGCATCGTTGGGGTGGTTTGGGGTAGATACATACAGCTGCGTATTGTCAGCGTAGAGGTGGTACTCTACCCCAAAACCACGGATGATCTCACCCAGTGGCTTCATATATGTGTTGAACAGGAGAGGCGAGAGGACCGACCCCTGAGGCACCCCACATGTGAGGGGTCTCGAGGTCGACCTCTGCTCTCCTGCCAACACAAATTGCGATCAACCGGAGAGGTAGGAGGAGAACCACTGTAACACGGTGACCCTCACCGCCAACACCTCCAGCCGATGCAATAGGATACCATGGTCGATGGTATCAAAAGCCGCTGAGAGGTCTAATAGGACCAGGATGCAATGCATGCCCTGCTCCCTGCACATGTGACCCTCTGTGGGTGCCTTGCCCCCCAGCATGCTAACACAACCCCCCTGCACAACCCGAAACCCGCACATGCATGCGGGTCTTCCGCATGCGCCCCATGCAAGCAGAGACTTAAAAACCAGATGACTGGCGGGAGGTGCACGTGCATGTTCAGCAGAGCTGAGCTGGGCCGAGAGAGGGCTCTGCATGCATCCTGTGCCATAGGTTCACCATCATGGTCCTATATTGTGTGATGTTTATACTAATTTAATGGTTCAAACCTTAACAAAAAATAAAGTTCCATCCTGTCCACTCCCACAAACTTCTTGATCAATCAATAGTAAGGTGCCTGTTGTGACCCAGCTGGCTCCGGATGAGCTGCTGATGGACTCTTCTAGTGACGAGGAGGAAGAGGAGGGAGACCTTGGGCAGGGTTCAGAGGCAGAGCAGGAAGCAGAGAGGCTGGTTGGCCAACAGGAGGTGCCTGAGGCATGGAGTAGTGGGGAGGATCAGGGGCAGTTTGTCGCTGATGCTAGATTACGCAGGGCTGATAGACAAAGGCAGCAATTATGTCAGAGGCAGGTTCACAGGAGATAATTGGTTACCAGATGGTTGTTGATTGGCCCCTCCCAAGAGAGCTTATAGGGAAGGCTTTGGGAGGGGCCATTTGCAGGAAATAATAATCTCTGTGTGAAAAGGGTGCTGCAGAGTTTAATGTGAGTTATACGGGCTCACAGCCAAGAAATTCCTAATCTCAGCAATTAAACAGTGGCAAGCAGCCATGTCTGTGCTTTGTACTCTTCGCAGGCCGGGGTGGGGGTGGGGGGATCAGAACAGGCGCCTATAGGTAGATGATGTTATAGTTTCCTCAACGATATTGACTGAACAACAAAAAAAAGAACTTTAAGCCATTGTCTCTTATTGTTTAGATGAAGGTCATTTTATACATTTGCAAAAGTCAAAGATCCTGGCCTTTCTAAATAAAATACAGAGCTATAGAGAGCAGTGGGACTTTGATAGAACTTAAGTTATAGTAATTAAATATTTAGGAATAGTTTCCTAGGCTTCTATCTTTTATTGGAAATATTTAAAATTGGAAGCAAAGAATGCCTATAGAAACAACTCTGCGGGTTTTTTTCTTTTTCGTATACTTGAAGAAATGATTTAGTCTAAATGTAGTCGAAAATTCTCAGTCATCCAGATAGAGCTGCCTGGAAGTTGAGTCATGGAAACTGAACTTTTTTTCTTGTTGATTCAAAATGTTTCCCTGCTTATCCAAGAGACGGAAGAAGATACTTGAATAAGCAGTGAAATGTTTTGAACCAACAAGAAAAGAAGTATGGTTGCCATGACTCAACTTCTAGAAGGAGTAATGTTATTCCTACTACTTCGAAGATCTTTAATATGAATACGTAAAAGTACTATGCACAATTCTTTCCACACAAAACTTTTAGGCTTTCCAAAACCTACATTTTGTTAAGGGACAGAACCAGAACATATGTCTTTGGTCTGGACATAGTCCCAGAATATACATATTCTTGGGGTGTGAAGAGGTGACATACAACAATTTGAGTCATGATAATATAAAGGAAAGTGGAGCTGCTGCTGCTCCTTCTCCTTCTCCTTCTCCTTCTCCTTCTCCTTCTCCTTCTCCTTCTCCTCAGAATTCCCCAGCCAATGACATTGAAAAAAATGAGCTAGCACTTTGGATCACAAAAATACTCTCTAGAAGTCTTAGCTGCAGACAGATTTTTGAAGGTTTTACCATATCATAATTTTCAATGAACAAACAAAGAAAGAACCGACAAAGAAAAAATAAATTAAAGGCTTGGCACGATACTAATAACATTAAAAGTATATCATTTTAAATTGCTGTAAATTAATACATCTGCTAATGACATTCCATCATGGAGGCCGTGCGAGTCTGGATGGGGAGAAACAGGCTCCGACTCAACCCGTCCAAGACCGAGTGGCTGTAGCTTCTGGCGTCACGATATAGCCAGTTGGTGCCATTGCTAGCTATTGGGGGCGAGTCATTGGCCCCTACAGAGAGGGCTCACAACTTGGGTGACCTCCTGGACTCGCGGCTGTCTCTAGAAGACCATATGACAGCCGTGGCCAGGGGGGCTTTTTTATCAGGTTCGCCTGATAAGCCAGTTGCGCCCCTTTCTGGATCGTGACGCTTTCTGCACAGTCACCCAAGCCCTCATCACCTCCCGTGTGGACTACTGCAACGCTCTCTACATGGGGCTCCCCTTGAGGTACACCTGGAGGCTCCAGTTGGTTCAGAATGTGGCCTCACGGGGGATTCTGGGAGTGTCTAGATGCTCCCACGTGACACCTGTCCTGCGCGAGCTGCACTGGCTGCCTGTGGCTTTCCGGGTGCGCTTCAAGGTACGAGTAACCACCTTTAAAGTGCTCCATGGCAAGGGACCTGGTTACCTGCAAGACCGCCTCCTGCTACCAAACACCTCCCACCGACCAGTTCACTCGCACAGAGAGGGCCTCCTCAGGGTGCCGTCGGCCAGGCAATGTCGACTGGCGACCCCTAGGGGGAGAGCCTTCTCTGTGGCAGCTCCTGCCCTCTGGAATGACCTACCCACTGACCTACGGACGACCACGGACCTGCACCATTGGGGCCTTGAAGACCTATTCATTTCGTGCGGCCGGCCTGGCATAGTTTTAACTGTTTTTAGTAGAGGTTTTAGTAGGGTTTTAGGACAGGCTAATCATTTAATATATTTTTAACGTATTTTATGTTTTATACTATTGATTTTTATCGTTGCCTGTACACCGCCCTGAGTCCCGAAAGGGAGAAGGGCGGGATAATAATAATAATAATAATAATAATAATAATAATAATAATAATAATAATAATAATAATAATAATAATAATAATGTCAATTAAAGGTCTGAGCAGCTCTTGGATCAGAAAGTTTGCTTACATATATCTACAAAGCACATTTGAATTAAACTAGCATTTGGCTTCTCAGACAAAATCGGATATTTTCTCTTCTCCCCCCGCCCCCAGTTTCTATCCATGGTTAATAGAATTTCCCAGTGACCCTGTTGTCATATTACAGGTAGTCCTCAACTTACAACAGTTCGTTTCATGACTGTTAAAAGTTACAATGGCACTGAAAAGAGTAACTTATGATCATTGTTCACAATTATGGCCATTGCAGCATCCCCATGGTCATGTGATCAAAATTCAGACAATTGGCAACTGATTCATATTTATGACAGCTGCTATGCCCCAGGATCATGTGATCACCTTTTGAGACCTTCTGATAAGCAAAATCAATGGGGAAGCCAGATTCACTTAACAACTGGATTACTAACCTAAACAACTGCAGTGATGCACTTAACAGCTTTGGCAAGAAAAATAATTAAATGGGTCAAAACCCACTTAATAAGTGTTTCATTTAGCAGTAGAAAATGTTGGCTCAATTGTGGCCATATGTTGAGGACAACTTATACTGCAATAGGATTTTCCAAGGTTATTTTGCATTTTTAAGATTTCCGTTGTTGCAGTTATTTGTTTACATATTCTGTAAAACATGATTATAGCTTTGACATGTTTAGTATTTATTCTGCCTTAGCCAAATGGTTTCTTTATGCAGAATTCTATTCTTTTTATTGCTTCCTGTTGTTCTTGCTTGGGAGAATAAGCGATGAAGTCTCGGATTATTATTTTTTTCAGCTGGAGGAGAGAGGTGTTTATTAATGTACTAATAATCCCCTATTTTTTTCATTCATTTAAAAATGGCACCGCAATATTTTATTACTCTTAGAAATGAAAAGAACAATAAAATGCATTCCTTGAACACAAGCAGACATTGAAGAGCTAAGAATTCAGTTGGCACATTGAAATAGAACTTCCCTAGCCAAAGTCAGCAGGAAGTAATAATTTGGACAGAAACAGTACTCAAGTAACTTTTAATTAATTTCATTGGAAAGGGCAGAACATTAAATGAATGAGTGTACAGTGCTTATGAGAAAGCATAATAGAAATATTTTAGCCACAGAGAAAGGCATTGCTAGATATATTCAGCACTGCAAGAACTTCTGCTATAAGTCCATTTTCACCTTACAAAGGGAAAGTCTAATAGTGCAATAAAATTTGACAGTTATTATTGTTATTATTATTATACCTAATCTGCTGAATAAGTGGCTGGATAAGAAAATAGAACCATTGGGTTGCACTGCCTGTTACTCCTTTGAAAATATAAAGGGCAGCAACTGTTCCGTTCTGGTTGATTTATTGGATTATACAATGCCAGGCAAGGTAGCTCCTTTTTAAATACCTATATTAGAACCAGCTAGAAAGCCACATATTTTTAAAAGCAGGCTTTGGAATTATGTAAAAAATTTTTTTTATCAGCCTACATTTTTATATGCTAAATCGAGACTGAAGGGAAGTTGCAGTAATTCAAAAGAAAATTCAAGTATAGAATTTTAAAGCATCTAAAATGCACTGCTGGGGTCCTATTTGCAAAGTATTCTTTTCCACCTATAGACGATTTTAATTCTGCAAATTGGATGAATTAATTAATCTCTGCTTTCCACCATGATGTTCAATTTCCAATTCCAATTCATTCATAAAGAAAATAATTGATCCATTCGTTTTGCCCTCCGATCCTTCAGCCAAAGCTCGTTAAGTCTGCCTCTAAACAAAAAGTTGTGGTCACTTTAATAATAATAATAATAATAATAATAATAATAATAATAATAATAATAATAATAATAATAATAATAATTATTATTATTATTATTATTATTATTATTATTATTATTATTATTATTATTATTATTATTATTAATTAAATTTCTAAACTGCCCCCTCTCCCCGAAGGGACTTGGGGCGGTGTACAGGAAAATTAAGAACATCTAAAAACATCACAATACATACATAATTAAAACCAAATTAAATAATAACCCTGTACTAAAATTTATAAAACATTAAAACGTATCCCATTAAAACCTGATTAAACAATTTAAGCTACAGACTGGGGTGAGGAACATAAATTAGGCCAAGCCGGCCTGATGGAACAGATAGGTCTTTACTTTTAGGCGGAAGGAGCGGAGGTCCGTAGTAGTTCTAATATCGGGGGGTAGGTCGTTCCAAAGGGTCGGGCCCATCACAGAGAAGGCCAATCCCCTGGGCGTCGCCCGCTGGCATTGCCTAGCGGATGGCACCCGGAGAAGTCCCTCTCTGTGGGAGCGAATCAGCCGAAGGGATGTATGTACTTTAAAGAAAAGCTCAAATTCTATGCGATGTAGCAATCGTAAGGTGCACTTATGTTTTTAATTTCCTGTAAATATCATTAGAACCTAAGAAAAAAGTTATGGGCATTTAATACTGTAGCCCTTTTTATCCTAGATAAGTGTGAAAATATGAGTTTCTTGTATAACATTCCAGAATTCAGATTAATTGGGATGAGTTATTCCCTTCCCCTAAAAACAGATTTTGCTACTTTCTGAGGAAAATTCTAACGTTGAGGAGGAATAGGGGGTTCCTGCAGAGCCCCAAAAACTGGGGCGTCTGGCAGTGGGTCACAAAAATAAAGATGGGTGTTACTACCATGCAATTGAAATCCTGCTTCTTTTTTGTGTGTGTTGTGCATGTAAAAAGAAACAGGACTTTGATCAAATAGTCATCTTTTTATTAATCTACCCCTGCTGATGTCCCTGTCTCAAAATCTTAATCTACATCTACATCATTCTGAGGTTACCTTTTTTGTGCTATGTATTGCACTGCGGCTTGCAATCTACCTGTAGATTGCAAATAGATTGTATCTGTGGCTTGCAATCTATTGTTTACAGCAGTGTTTCTCAGTGTCAGGAACTTTTAAGATGTGTGAACTTCAATATCCTGGTGGGAAACTCTGGTAAGTGAAGTCGACACATCTGAAAGTTACTGAGGTTGAGAAACACTGATTTACAGTCTGTGAAGCCAGCCCAGTGTGATTTATTCAACAAGTCAAGGTTAGAAAACCATGGTTTAACACATTGTAATAACTTTCCCTCATTTGATTCTATATCAACCACCTACTGTAATAGTTCTGAGTCAGAAGCTTCCATAGTGAAAGGATTTGCTGGTGACATGACCATTGCCCGGGGATAACCAGTTGGGCGCTCCTTTCATGTCCCTGTGTTATTCATTTATCTACTTGCAGTCGCCACTTTTGAACTGCTGGGTTGGCAGAAGCTGGATTATGTGTCATGAGCTCACACTGCCCAGTCACAGCAATGGATCTCAAATGCTAGGCTGCTGATCATCAGTCCAGCGTTCTAACCTCCTGAACTACCACACTCCTCTAACCACTTAATTTACAATGTCTAACAAAAGAAAATGTATTTTTACATATCGATTTACACAGGTAAGTGCAAGTTAGAGACAGTGCCCATTATTTTCAAAGGAATGTATCGCTTCAATATATGGAAGACTTGTGAACAGATCAACTGTCTACTCTCTGGTCCATGTTCTGCTGTCTATTGATTGGAATTTCAATGCCTTTCATTTCCCACTGGATAATATTTGATTGCAAATTGGATTGGAAAACCCTTCTTACAGAGCAAAGATACAAAACATCTGATCCAGAAACTTATTCCAATCCCCAATTAATCCTGTTGTCACCTTGCCCCAACAGGTATAATATCCCATTATTTTGAGAAGAGAATTGCACGAAAACCAAAGTCTTCAGCCATGTGGGTTAATAGCTTAACACAGATGAAAAAGAAAGTTTTTAAAAACCCTCATCTTATTTCAGAACAAAAGGGAAAGCGGTTTTGCTAGCTCTGTCTATGCGTTGACTCTGCTTTTACATGTATTATTGCTTGTAGTTATCAATCACTACTGAAACATAGAAATGCCTGTGAAAAGAAGGTCTTAGGAATTGGAGGTTGGCTTCTGGAAAGAAAGCCATATGATTCTCCCCAGCTCTTGCCAGAGAAAATGCACAAGGGAAGCCAATTCATGTCCCCTTTTTCCATCCACGTGCTGGGAGTAAGAGCACATCATTCTAATGCAATTAATTTATCTAATGGATACATGGTATTATCCTTCTGCTGCTATCTGTACCATCTGACAGGTATATCAAATGTAGAACTGGCTCAGTGACTCGTCTGATGCCCATTTTCCACTGACAATAAATCCCTTTATTTTGGTACATGAGTTGGAGGAACAGAGAAGGATAAATAAGGTGACGAGATACAACAGAAACGTCTACATTTCCATAGCTTCACCCAAATTATTGAGTTTTTCACTGCAAATTATATTTTCTTGAATTTATTGATTATACTTTTATGTCATTCAGTAAAAGATCTCAAGTTGTTGTACGGCCAGTTGAATGTGGGAATGGTTCTGGGTTATTTATTTCTGTTTCTTTGTTTGGTGGCTACACAAATTTGTTTATTAAATTTGTATAGCCACTGATCTCACAAAAACCAACATTTTAGCTTTGCCACCTTTTTCAAAAAATTGACAACTTGGCTGGTTAACAGAGCAAGATTCAAGGAGCTAGAATGATCAGATATGGACATTCCATGAAGTGCTATATTTTGAGGAGATGTGTTTGTAGAGCATCAGAAACAGAAGACATTGCTCATTGTCTTTAATTGTTGAAGGACCCTGAACAAAGCAGATTATTGGGACCTATTTCAGTCAGGTTCAGACTGGGTTACTGTTAGGATAATTATCCTGATGGATTGACAATATATATAAGCCAGGATCCTTAAAGAGTATATGTAACTTTAAGGACTATGTTGAATCTGATTGGCTGTGCTTCCCAGCTCAATCATAAAAAGGCAGCTGGGAACACAGTTCATTTCCTTTTGCTTTCCTTTGCTTCCTGATTGCAACTGAGGAGGAGCTGAACATGAAGATGGAGGAAAAGTATCATTGTTTTGACTTACTGTAAGAAAACTGTGGTTTTGGTGAAGGACTGTTTACTGTTAGAGGAGTTAGTATCACTGTTTTGGGAGAAGTATTTTAGCTACTACAAAAGTAAAGACTATTTATTTTTTCTACTATCAGTGTTTGAAAGTTATTGTGTGTTTCAAGCAACGTATCTCTTGTTGTCCAGTATATTGCACTATTCCACCTTTATTTTCCAACGGGGGTGTTTTTTACCCCTAACAGTTACAAGACTGAAACACCATGAATAATGCTTGTAGATGACTTCTGGCAGGAGCAGAATAGATGTAGTGCAACATCCATGCTCTTCTTGACCTCTCAGTGGTCTTTGATACCATTGAATATGTATCCTTCAGGAGTTGCTAGTGGGTGTCACTATGTGGCATTGATTCTCCTCCTTTCTTGACAGTCGCTTCCAGTTGGTTTTGATAGAGGTGATCCAGCCCATGGATCCTACTTTGTGGGTTGCCTCAAGGCTCAGTTCTCTTTCCTCTATTTCACTTCTACTGTATATGAGACCACTGAGTGAGGTGATGTGATGGTTTGGAGTGAAGTATCATCAATATTGTGATAATAGCAAGCTTTATATCTCAATCTTAGGCTGCCTGAGCAATGTCATTAATGTTCTGTCCCAATGCCTGGAGGCTGCAAGGGGTCTGAATGGGATACAATGGGCTTTGACTCAACCACAGCAAGACAGAGTGGCTTTGAGTATTTGGGTCTTCCTGTGACAAGTTTTTACCACTGCTGGTTGGGGCAGCACTAATCCAGACAGACCCAGTGCACAACCTGGAGGGCTTCTAGCTCCTGCTAGAAAGGCAGGTGGCAGCTGTGACCAGAAAGGCTTCGTACACCTGAGGGTTCTGTATCTGTTGCACCTGTGCCTGGATTGGAGGCTTTTCCTTTTGCCTATATTGCATGCTCTACATCAGCAGCTCCCAACCAGGTTCTGTGGAGAGAGGTTTTTCTTTGGGGAACTAAGTCTAAACTTAAGCCTAACTCTAACCCCAAACAAGAAACCGCCAAAGAGCCATCAGTAAACAGCCCAACCAAAGAATATCTAAGACACACACCCCTCAAACGCACAGAAAAGCAAATCACCAGAATATAAACTGATAGCAAACAGCACTCCTTACTAGTCTTGATAATGTTACCTAGTTAGGTTAATGAAATGTCAGCAAGAAAACAAACAAGCTCAGAGACCACCAAGGATCCCTGATTGTAAAACTATTTTGGTTACTTTAATATAATTTAGACGTGCTTTTAGATGTGTAGATGTAAATATCATAACTTTTTAACATTTTGTTTGTTTTACCAGTGCTGGTCCACAGACCGAGGGTTAGGGACCCCTGCTCTACACAGGTAGCTGCGTGGGTAGCAGTTGATGTTAGATAGCCATGCATGTAACACCACTGCTATGTGAGCTTTATTGGCTGCCAATATTCTTCTGGGTGCAATTCACAGTGCTGGTTATCACCTTTAAAGCCCTTTATATCTTGGGGATCTCAGGTTATCTAAGGCAGGGGTCTCCAACCTTTGCAACTTTAAGTCTGAAGGACTTCAGCTCCCAGAATTCTCCAGCCAGCAAAGCTGGCTGGAGAAGTCTGAGAGCTGAAGTCCTTCAGACTTAAAGTTGCAAAGGTTGGAGACCCCTGATCTAAGGAACCATCTTGTCCCAGTTGTTTCTGGGCATTTTATGGCCCCCATTTATGGGTCAGCTGAGATGAGGCGATCTATCTTCTCTGCCACAGCTTCTGCCCTCTGGAGCATTATCCCTTCAGAAATCAGGATGAGGCTGTTTGCCTTTCATAAGGCATTGGAAACATTGTACTTCAGCCCTGGGTCCCAAGTGTGTTAAGGGCCTCAATTCTTGGCTGTATTAATCTCCATGGCAATAATTCTACTCAGTGACCATATATAGTTATTATGTAATGTTTTAATTGTTTTGAGGGGTGTTTTTTATGTTTCATGATGTACACCACTCAGAGTCACCTATTGAAATGAGCGGCTATAGCCGTGATGGCGAACCTATGGCACGGGTGCCACCGGTGGCACGCGGAGCTATTTGTTAGGGCATGCAAGGCATTGCCCTGTCAGCTCCAGTGCGCATGTCCAGCTCACTTCAGCCTACTTTTGAGACCGTTTTTCACCCTCCAGAGGCTTCCCTGAAGGCTCCTGAGGGCTGAAGGCTCCGGAGGGCAGAAAATGACCCTACGAGCAAACCAGAGGGGGAGAGGTGCATGCATGTGTGGCACGCCCACGCACAAACGCACCCTGCAGTCCCCTCGCTTTTGGCACATGAGCCAAAAAAGGTTCGCCATCACTGGGCTATAGACATAAAATAAATAAATCCAGTCAGCTAAAGATCGAGTTGAAGTTGAAGACAAGTCTGATATGGAATTGGGGGGAAAATAATATTCTCGTTGAAATGCATTTAAAGGCATCTTTTCTCCCATATAGTAACAGCAACCAGGATGGCCACTGCACAATACTGGAAAGATACCAACTTACCGCCAGATTAGTTAATTATAGTAAAAAAATTAACTGCGCAGAATCTGACAAATTAACATACATCCTAAAAGATAGGCAAGACTCGGTTTTCTTTAAAAGCTGGAATAGATAGTACTTATGCTGTAGGAGACTAATGGATGGTACTTATTAGTAGGAGACTAATGGATACCAAGGAAACTAACTAGACAGACTACTTAAGGAACAAATGTAAGGAATAAACAAGATAAAATTATAGTAAATTTGAGATAGAAATCTCTGTATAGTTATAAGCAATAATTGATAAGTTAGACTGGGATAAACTTAATTTTCAATTTAGGGGACTAGATATTTCCCCGGTATATTTATGTATGTTTCCCCAGCTACCCTTACCCTATTTTTGTTGATTGTGTGGTTTTATGTTACAAATACTAATAAAGATTTAATTTTTTAAAAAAGAAATGCATTTAAAGGCCATCATATAGCCACCAAATTAAATTTCTGTAAATAAATTTGTAACACTTTCTACAGATTTCTATGATTAATTTAACAAGCAAAAGAAATTATTTCCCTCCTATAATGAAACTGGAATAGCCATAAAGGAATTTCTCTCTGTTTTGATATGTTTTCAGCTCAGCTATGCTGTGTCTCTCCAAAGGAAAGCAGAAGCAACATTTCTTCCTGTTGTTTATGAAAAGTATGTTGGGTGTATCTAGGCAACATTTCTGCTTTTCCACTCAGAGAAGAGAAAGAATTATCAAGAAATATATATCTGCTAACCATGGTGGCACAGTGGTTAGAATGCAGTATTGCAGGCTGACTGCTCACTGCCAGGAGTTTGATCATGACCGGCTCAAGGTTAATTCAGCTTTCCATCCTTCAAAGGTTGGTAAAATGATGTCCCAGATTATTGGGGACACTATGCTGACTTTGTAAACCACTTAGAGAGGGCTGTAAAGCCTGATGAAGCAGCATATAAATCCAACTACTATTGAGATTGCTATTGCTCTCTGCTAACTACTAAAGATTTCAAAACTTTTCTTGCCTATTGGGCTGGTCTTGTTGCAACTTCGTTTACAAGAGAACTGGCAATAGAGGACTTCATCTTGATTTGTATGATTATTGTTTTGTTACATTTTGTATTGTCTCCCCTGTTGCAAGCTGCTTTATGAAATGACTAGAAAAATCGAATAATAAATAGTTTAAAACTGCTAATCAAAAGTAAATGCATGTTATGCTTTTAAACAAGTGTGTCAGACTCTTGCAGAAAAACAAGAGAAGAACATGTAACAGGAAAAACAGAATGTAAGCAAAATATATAGTAAAAATTGGGTAGCCTTCAATAGGTGCACCTTCATTCAGCTTCAGGTTTCACCACTGTGTGTGATCATGCATAGCTTTCAATATGCCTAGAAGTTCCCTGTAGTTGACATGTCTATTTGGTGATTTCCATTTTTTTCAAACATGATACAATCATAAGCACAGGCTGGGAACATATATTCAGTTAAGAAATGGTTTGCTAGTTTGCATATTAGGCAAATACAGATATGTATCACTAATTCTCATCTGTTCTCATGGAGATTGCAGGGAAAACCAATGGAAAGTGAAGACTTCGGCCAACAAATATAGTCTTTGTCTCCTTTAATAGATTTCGTTAGTGCAATATAGAGAGGGAATTAAAATGAGAACTTCGGTCTCAAGGTTTAACTTCTGCAGCTTCTCAGTGGCCCAGCTAAATACCCGAATCACCACAATTTGTTTAAACTTGAAACACGGGAAATAGTGTATAATCTATCCAAAGGCTAGACCTATCTATTCCCTTTTTAAAAAAAGTGGGGAGAGAGACCCACAAACTTTAGATCAAACTGGATAGTGACATTACTATCATACTATTTTTTCATGGGCCTGTGTGTTTTGGGGAAGGGGAGACATTGGCATTGTGATTGTGCAATTAAAACCCCACTTTGGTTTTAGGGTCTGCATGTTAATACAATAATACAATAGCAGAGTTGGAAGGGACCTTGTAGGTCTTCTAGTCCAACCCCCTGCATGGGCAGGAATCTTATACCATTTCAGACAAATGGCTGTCTAACATCTTTTTAAAGACTTCCAGGGTTGGGGCATTCACAACTGCTGGAGGCAAGCTGTTCCAGAGGTTAATTGTTCTTACTGTTAGGAAATTTCTCCTTAGTTCTAAGTTGCTTCTCTCCTTGGTTAGTTTCCACCCCATTGCTCCTTGTTGTTTTTATAACCCAAATAAAAAAAAGGGGCCAGGCTTCAATCATGCAGTCACAGCTGCCTTCTTGCTGGCAAACTTTCTTGACTTCCCTGCCAATGCCTCTGCCTCTTTGCCTTTGGAAGCTGAAAATAAAAATAATTTTAAAGTGTGTCCTTCTGGCTCAAAAATTTTGTTCATCCTGCAGAAAGCAACACAGGAAAAATATATCTCTTTGATTTCTTTGAGATGAAAATTATGGGGCTCTCTCCTAGTATCTAAAGTTAACAGAATTATTTTCAAGCTAATATTATGGACTTTGTCCTGAAAGAAATCAGACCCTGCTTTACCCCTGTTTAGGAGAACAAGATGAATTACTGTCTAGCAATATATTTCCATTCCTTTCTAAAGGCATTGGAAGCATTACCAATCTTCTTTTGTGTGCAGAATATAACAAGGGAATGGAGAATTTTAAATCTCCATTTAAGAAGCGAAGGCAGGATGGAAATTGTATCCAAGGCAGTCAGTTATGGAGGTATTAAACAGCAGACAAAGAGGGAAAGCTTGCATCTGTTCTTGGCTTAGCCGCAAATCATTTTAAACCCCTTCTGGTGACTAGTGGGATGTATTGTCTGCTGAACTATTATTTTCCTCTGCTAAAACCTAACCAGCAAATTAGTTTTGTTAGAGGAATCAGGTCTTTCTTGCAAAACTTTGGAAAAGCACTAGATCAGGAGTCCCCAACCAGGGGTAAAATCTACTTACCTTCACTACCGGTTCACAAATGTGAGCACATGTCACTTCCGTGCATGCGCAGGACCTTCCGTGCATGCACAGAGCATCAAAAAAGGATGTGATGACATCCAGGTGGGTGGGCTGAGCCTGCTACCGAGCATGCCTGAAAGGTAAGTAGAACACCGCCTGGGGGCGGGGGAGGGAAATCTACTGGGCCACACAATTTAGATTAGCTAGAAAGCAGGAAAACCTGCTCTCTAGCTCAGGGGTCTCCAACCTTTGCAACTTTAAGTCTGAAGGACTTCAGCTCCCAGAATTCTCCAGCCAGCAAAGCTGGCTGGAGAATTCTGGGAGCTGAAGTCCTTCAGACTTAAAGTTGCAAAGGTTGGAGACCCCTGCTCTAGCTAATATAAATCATGTGTCACAGCTGATTGTCAGAAATACTAATTCACTCAAACTGTTGTTACACCACACAAACAAGTGAAGTCCCATCCGTGCTAAACCATGCCCCCTCCGGTCCATGGAAACACCTCTCTTCACTGAATCAGTGCCTGGTACCCAAAAGTTTGGAGGTGGCTGCACTAGAACTGAAGAAGCTTCTTGGATGAGAAAGAAAACATCTTCAAAGAAAAAAGAGAGAAAAGTCCAGTTGCCTCTTGAAAAAGCACCTTTGGGACCTGGACGACTGAGACTCTCCAGAGACATAAAAGCAAGGACGTTTGTAGATTATGGTCAAAATAGTTAATAGGGCAGATGCATGGTGTAAATTCCTCTTGGGTTTTTTTTAATGTGCATCGTAGATTTTAAAAAGCCCTCCACATTAAAAAAACAAAACAAAACAGAGGGAGGTTAATCACACCATCCAAATTGACTTTTTAACCATTCCCTACAGGTAGCCCTGATTGTAAACTTGAGTACAGGTACTGTTGTATACTGATTTTTGTAAGCAACTCTGGGGGTCCATTTTGACTAAAAAAAAAGAGGACAACAGATTTTTTAGACATCATGAAAACTGTAGGAGAGGCAGATCCTATCTTGGTGTGACCACATCAGAGTCACAGAGTTTCATAGAACCCACAGAATTACAAAATCAGTGGTGGGTTGCAGGCGGTACACCCTGGTACGGGCGTACCAGTGCCTGCCCGGAGCACCAGGTACCGTTCCGGTTTGGTGCTCCGGAGGGCCGGCCCACCCGCCCGCCCGAGCACCTTACCTGTATCTGAGCTCTTTGGTGCTTATGCGCATGCACATGGAGCGCACGGTGCCTGCGTGATGCTCTGCCAAGCAGCTGGAGCATCACGGAGGCTCGTGGAGGTGTTCCAAGAGGTAACGACATGCACTGCACATGTTCATGTCGTGGACACCGGGCCCCATTGCAACCGTTCCAGTTGCAACGGGATCCGGAACCCCCCACTGTACCAAATGAAATTAGTTCTTTCTGCTTTTATGTTTATATGACCACTTATCTCACAAAAAGAACTCTGGGCAGCAGACACTGTTAAAAAGTATCAGTATAATAATACAAAATGAAAATGAAAAATAAGAATATACAGGAATAAAATAAACAAATGATAGCCTAGAACAGGGGTCTGCAAAGTCGGCTCTTTTAAGACTGGTGGACTTCAACTTCCAGAATTCCTCAGCCAGCATGGCTGGCTGGGGAATTCTAGGAGTTGAAGTCCACCAGTCTTAAAAGAGCCGACTTTGAAGACCCCTGGCCTAGGACAACTTTCAACAATCCTAAACAATATCTCACAGGCTCCCTAATCTCCTGAGCCCAAACTATGAGAAATAGACAGATTAACAGATTAACAGAGTTGAAAGGGACCTCATGGGTCATTCAGTCCACCCCCCTGCCCAAGCAGAAGACCCTACACTATTTTGACAAACAGCAGTCCAGTCTCTTCTTGAAAGCTTCCAGTGATGAAGCTCCCACAAGCTGTTCCAAAGGCAAGATGTTCCATTGGTTGATTGTTCTCACTGTCGGAAAATTTCTCATTATTTCTAGGTTGAATCTCTCCTTGATCAGTTTCCATTCATTGTTCCTTGTCCGGCCTTCGGGTGCTTTTGAAAATAGCTTGACCCCTTTCTCTCTATGGCAGCCCCTCATATATTGGAACACTACTATCATGTATCTCCTGGTCCTTCTCTTCACTAGACCAGCCATGCCCAGTTCCTGTAACTGTTCATTGTATGTTTGAGTCTCCAGTCCTCTAATCCTCATGATTGCTCTTCTCTGCACTTTTTCTAGAGTCTCAACATCTTTTTTATAGCATGGTAATCAAAACTGGATACAGTTCTCAAGATATGTTTTAATAAGGCTTTATAGAATGGTAATAGTACCTCAGTTGATCTTATTTTTATCTCTCTGATAATGCAGTTTAGGTTTGCATTGGCTTTTTTATTTATTTATTTTTATACCGCCCTTCTCCCTTCCGGGACTCAGGGCGGTGTACAGGCAGCAATAAAAATCAGTGGTATAAAATATAAAATACATAAAATACATTTTAAAATATATTAAATGGTAGGCCTGTTCTAAAACCTTAATAAAACCCTACTAAAAACCCATTTAAAAAATACACCAGGCTGGCTGCACGAAATAAATAGGTCTTCAAGGCCCGGCGGAAGAGTCGCAGGTCCGTGGTCGTGCATAGGTCAGTGGGTAGGTCATTCCAGAGGGCAGGAGCCGCCACAGAGAAGGCTCTCCCCCTAGGGGTTGCCAGCAGACATTGCCTCGCCGACGGCACCCTGAGGAGGCCCTCTCTGTGGGAGCGAACTGGTCGGTGGGAGGTATTTGGTAGCAGGAGGTGGTCTTGCAGGTAACCAGGTCCCTTGCCATGGAGCGCTTCAAAGGTAGTTACTAGTACCTTGAAGCACACCCGGAAAGCCACAGGTAGCCAGTGCAGCTCATGCAGGAGAGGTGTCACATGGGAGCATCTAGGAGCTCCCAGGATCCCCCGCGCAGCCGCATTCTGAACTAACTGGAGCCTCCGGGTGCACTTCAAGGGAAGCGCCATGTAGAGAGCGTTGCAGTAGTCCAGGCGGGAGATGACGAGGGCTTGAGTGACTGTGCGTAAAGCATCATGATCCAGAAAGGGGCGCAACTGGCGTATCAGGCGGACCTAATAAAAAGGCCCCCTGGCCACGGCTGTCATATGATCTTCTAGAGACAGCCGAGAGTCCAGGAGGACGCCCAAGTTGCGAGCCCTCTCTTTTGGCTGCCACTGCTGTATTTTTCCTTCACTTCCACATGCATGTACTGTATATCAAATGGCACATCTTTTTCCCACTCTCAAATGAGCCATGTCGAATACTTGCTACCATTCATCATATGTTTTAACCTCCAATCCCCTAATCATCTGCAACCAGTTCTTCTGGAGACTAGTAGGTCTTTGCTTTTAGAAAGGTAGTCAAGATACATCTCTTCAATTGAGTTTTTAAATGGCTTAAATTGTGGTTTTAACACTGCCTTTTGCATTTTAAGTCTGCCCATATTAATAATTTCTTCCTTAGGAAAGTCCTGGTACCAATTCCCATCCAACTTGCTTTTTAGATGTGCAATGAAACATGTAAATTGCTGTGATTTTTCTCCTGCTGCCTGATTGCATTTTCTCTGTGATAAAACGTTCTGCTCTTATTGTTTAGTTGATTTTCTGTGATTGGCAGCCATCTTCGACCAGATCTCCTATGTCATTTCGCATAGCATCTGTAGCCATAACAGTCTGAGCAAAGCAGAATGATTAGGAGAAAAAATATGTTGCTGTTGTCATTTTTTATAGAATTGAATTCTTAATCCAATGTTTTACCAATATTGAATACAGAAGAGTTTAGAATAGCTGCATAAGTACAAGCTGAAGAGAACTCTGCAGATAAAATAAAACGCCACTCAGATTTTTAGAAATTCTGCATTTTATTATAGATATACAGAAAAGGAAAGTGAGAAAGAAGACTGAAAAAAATGAATTCTCAGTTTTTCAAGATTTATTTATTTATTTGTTTGTGGAATTTATATAACCGCACCCTCTCCCCAAAGGGACCCGGGGCGGTGCACAGAAAATTAAAACACACAATATCACAAATATAAATAATTAATACCAAATTAAATCAATTATCCCTGTGCTAAAATTTAAAAATGTTAAAACATGACCCCATCTAAAACCCAATTAAAACAATTTATGGTACAGACTGTAGGCTAGGTAAGTAGTTTAGGCTTGTTTACCTCCCTAATAGAGTATGTGATGCAAAAATAGATAAAAATGTTAAGCTATTAAAATCAATCAGACAAAGCAAAAATGATAAGCCATTCCTTACTTATAACCTTCAGATATATTTGGACAAGAGGTTTGTTCTTGAGCTAAGAGTAGTGCAAATTGTCAAAATATATCTGAAGGCTTACAGATTGTGAAGGGATAATTTATACATTCAAAATAATTTAGTGTGTACATTTTCTCCTTGTTTATCGTTTTGGGCTATGGGTGGTACAGAGATGTTAAGAGTATTTCATTCTTGAAGACATTACACTGGAAATGGACGTTTAAGATTATTCTGTTCCTGTCAGGCTGGTTTTCTGCACGCGCAATGGAATTGTTTTCCTGTGGAAGTGCAGTCATATTCTCAGACCTTTTACCTACTCCACCCATTTCATTCCACTCCATTACACGTATTAGAGTCCAAGGAACATTTAAATTCTTGATTTTTCTAAAACCTTGGACAGCTAAGATCCTCTATTCATACTGTGCATGTGTGTGAACTGTATATGTGTGGGTGAGTGTATATTTCTCCCAGTATTTACATGCTGACGAAAGGTCAGTAGGCCCCAAGTATTTGCCAGCATTGAATCACAAGCTGTTAGGATAAGTATGGTTTCACCCACATTTTTCTGAGCTTCTACCACCTTCCCCTGCAAAGAAATAGGCTGGCAGTCAGAGCAGTGCAGATTGCTTGAAGAACTCTGCACAACTAAAAAGTTCACACTGGTTTGTTGTTAGAGATAAGGTCTCTCCTCTCTTGCTCTCCTCTCCTGACTCAGAAGTAAGAACCCAGAAGCGGTGACAAATCTTAGAGAGTTCTCAGAGCAAATTCTAAGCAAATAAGTTTGTTCTAAAAAGGGAAACTTTAAGTCGGGAAAACTTGCAAATTTGTTCATTTATTTTAATAGCTGCCCATCTTATATCAAACTCTGAGCAGCTCTCAGAATGGAGACCAAGACTGTTACTAGATGAAGTTTCTATTATTATTATGCAAACCATAAAGTCTACAGTTTTTGGTAGAAAATAGATTTAAGGAGAAAGGTCACAAAAAGTAATCATATGATCGCGGGACACGCAGCTGTCATGAATATGAACCAGTTGCTAAGCATCTGAATGTTGATCACATGACCATGGGGATGCTGCAACGGTTGTAAGGATGACAAATGGTCATAAGTCACTTATATGCTATTGTAACTTTGAACAGTCACTTCAAAGTTACAACAGTGCGTAAGCACACTAACACATACGTTATAAGTTGAGGACTACCTGTATTGCATACCTAAGGTAGAGTCTTCAACCCAGAATGTAAAGCAAACTTTGATGGAAAGCAGATTAAACACATTCCTGCTGAAGTGTATATGAAAGTAAGAAGCCTTGATGGATTAAGCCAAGGGTAGATCATCAGAATGCCTCACACTGGTCACTCAGGTGCATCTGGGAAGGTCACAAGGACTTTCTTCCACTGGTGCTTTGTCACAGCTGGTATTTAAGAATTCAGAAAATATCACTAAAGCTAGCAAGCACTGGTAGCACAATCTCCCACAAATTAACACATTAAATTAACAAATACAAAAGCCTTCCTTTTCTCTGTTTTGAATTTTCCCACGTTGATCTTCAATTTTTTGTCAGAGTACTTTTTATTTATTTTATTTTATTTTATTACATTTATATCCCGCCCTTCTCCACAGAGGACCCTTTTGTGCAACTGAAAAAAAATTATACCTTTCATACTAACTGTAGGAACTGAATGTAATTTAGGATTTTTTATTTCTGTTAACGCTAACCGAACACGATCTCCTAATGCTTTTTAATAATAATAATAATAATAATAATAATAATAATAATAATAATAATAATAATAATAATAATAATAATAATAATAATAATAATAATAATAATAATTTAATACTTATAAACCGCTCCCTCTCCCCATGGGGACTCGGGGCGGTGCACAGGTAGAATAAAAACAATAAATACATACAAACATTCCTTAAAAACAAATTAAACCTAACCTGCGCTAAAATTTCCCATTAAAACTGAACTATACTAAAACTACCCAGTAAAACCCCAAAGACAGAGAGACTATCCTAGGCCGGCCAGACAGAAAAGATGAGTTTTTAATTTAAGACGGAAGGAGCGGAGGTCCGTGGTCGTCCTAATATCGGGGGGAAGGTCGTTCCAGAGGGCCGGGCCCGCCACAGAGATAGCCCTTCCCCTGGGTGTCGCCCGCTGACAGTGTCTAGTGGACGGCACCTGGAGAAGTCCCTCTCTGTGGGAGCGAATTGGCCGTGAGGATGTATGAGGCAGGATCCGATCCCGCAGGTAGCTAGGTCCCGAGCCATGGAGCGCTTTAAAGATGATAATTAACACCTTGAAGCGCACCCGAAAGATGACAGGTAGCCAGTGCAGCTTGCGCAAGAGCGGTGTTACATGGGTAAACCTGGCGGTTCCCATAATTGCTTGCGCGGCTGCGTTCTGGACTAGCTGAAGCCTTTGGGTGCACCTCAAGGGGAGCCCCATGTAGAGAGAGTTACAATAGTCCAGTCGGGATGTCACGAGCGCATGAGTGACTGTGCGAAGGGCGTCCCGATCCAATAGGGGGCGCAATTGGCGAACCAGGCGAACCTGGTAAAACGCCCTCCTGGCCACGGCTGTCACTTGATCTTCCATGGACATCCAGGAGGACACCCAAATTGCGCGCCTCATCCACAGGGGCAAGATGTTCGCCCCCTATGGCCAGCGATGGAGTGAGCTGGTTGAATCGGGCAGCCGGAAACCACAGCCACTCGGTCTTGGTCGGGTTGAGCCTGAGTCCGTTCCTTCCCATCCAGATCCGCACGGCTTCCAGGCACTGGCACATCACTGCTACGGCATCGTTGGGGTGGTTTGGGGTAGATATATACAACTGAGTGTCATCAGCGTATAGATGGTACTCTACCCCAAAACCACGGATGATCTCACCCAGCGGCTTCATATATGTGTTAAACAGGAGAGGTGAGAGGACCGACCCCTGAGGCACCCCACATGTGAGTGGTCTCGAGGTCGACCTCTGCCCCCCTGCCAACACAAATTGCGATCGGCCAGAGAGGTAGGAGGAGAACCACCGTAAAACGGTGCCTCCCACCCCCAACCCCCCCAGCCGATGCAATAGGATACCATGGTCGATGGTATCGAAAGCTGCCGAGAGGTCTAATAGGACCAGGATGGAGGAACAACCCCCATCTCTGGCCCTCCAGAGATCATCAACCAATGCGACCAATGCCGTCTCGGTGCTATGCCCGGGCCGAAAGCCGGACTGGCGCGGATCTAGATAGTCAACTTCCTCCAGGTGACGGGGAAACTGTTGTGCCACCACACTCTCAACAACCTTCACCAAAAAGGGAAGGTTGGAGACTGGACGGTAGTTGTTTAAAAGAGCTGGATCCAAGGAGGGCTTCTTAAGGAGGGGCCTCACCATAGCTTCTTTTAGGGAAGCAGGCAAGGAACCTTCACTTAAGGATGCGTTGACAACCTCCTGGAGCCAGCCTCGTGTCACCTCCCAGGATGCCAGTACAAGCCAGGAGGGGCACGGGTCCAATAAACATGTGGTGGCTCGCAGTCGCTCACGTAACCTGTCCATATCTTCGGAAGTAACGGAGTCAAACTCCTCCCAAACAATATCTGTCTCGTGGCATCTCACTGGGCCATCAATGGAGGGTAGCCCGTTCTGTATCTGAGCGGTTTTCTCCTGCAGAAAAATCACAAATTCCTCTGCTCTACCCTGTAGCGGGGCTTCCCGCACCCTTTGTTGAAGCAGGGAGCGGGTCACCCTAAACAGGGCGGCAGGGCGGTTTTCTGCGGATGCTATGAGAGTAGCACAATGATGGCGTTTGGCCACTCTCAGCGCCACAATGTAAGTCCGTAAATGGGCTCTTACCTGTGTCCGGTCAGATTCAGATCGGGAAGACCTCCATCTTCTCTCTAGGCATCTCTTGCGGCGTTTCATCACCCGCAGCTCCTCGGTAAACCAAGGAGCCAGGGTGGTTCGCCGCCGCAAGAGAGGCCGCAAGGGCGCGACCCGATCCAAGGCTCCCACGGCCGCACTATTCCATGCGGCCGTGAGGTCCTCCATCGGGGCACGGGTCAGGGGTACAGGAAATGGCCCAAGCGCCGTCTGGAACCCATCCGGGTCCATCAGGCGTCTGGGGCGGTACCAGATTGGAGACTCTGGTTCCGCCTCCCCGTGGAGGGAAGCAGCGGTCGGAAAGTCGAGCCGGAGAAGTGAGTGGTCTGACCATGACAAGGGCATGATGACTATATCCCCTATACCCAGATCACTCTTCCATTGGCCTGAGACAAAGATGAGATCCGGCGTATGTCCACCCTCGTGAGTGGGGCCTTGAATTAGTTGGGTCAGGTCCATGGCCGTCATGGAAGCCATGAACTCCCGAGCTACCTCGGATGATTCGCCCAACGATGGCAGATTAAAGTCCCCCATGACTAAAAGTCTGGGGGTCTCCACTGCCACCGTAGCGATCACCTCCAGGAGCTCGGGCAGGGCTGCTGCTACATAGCGGGGAGCCAGGTATACAACCAGCAAGCCCAACTGCCTCCCTAGGCCCCACTTCACGCAGAGGGACTCACAGCCGGTAGTCTGTGGCACAATGGTCTCTCTCGGCTCAAGACCTTCCTTAACAAGGACCGCTACCCCACCGCCCCTACCAAGGGCCCGGGGCTGATGAAAAGCGCGGTAGCCTGGTGGGCACATTTCAACGAGGGGGAGTCCTCCCTCGTGGCCCAACCAGGTCTCCGCGATTCCAGCCAGGTCCGGCTCCCCCTCTGACACTAAGTCACTAATGAGGGGGGCTTTGTTGACAATGGACCTGGCATTGCAGAACATCAGCCGTAGGCCCTGGCTCTGTACTCCCTGACCACCTAGCCTGCGGGGGTTGTGGCACCCGACCGTTTGTAACCAACGGCTGCGTGCCACCAACCGGGAGGATGAAACTTGTCTCCCCTCGGCCCTGCCCCTCCCCACGACCCTCTGGATTGGTATGCCCTCAAACGGAACGACTCGTGTTTCCCCCCTCCTATCGGAACCTTCCGCTTCCCTCCGTCGACTGCTGGCCTGGCCCTTCTTTTCGTTCTGTTCTTCTATCTCTATCTGTCTATGCCCACCCCCCTCCCTAGTACCCCCTAAAATAGACAATAATTTGTTAATTAAAAACCCCCGAAGACTACGCTTCGCCCACCTCTCCGGATTTATAAATCCCTCATCAAGGCGGGCCCTCGTTAGAGCGGAGGGCCAGACTTGTGAGAGCGGGGACTCTCGCAGAAGCAATAAATCAGACCTGGAGTACATTGTGATATAATAAATAATTAAATAGTTAAAATAATTATAAATATATATACAATATAAGAATGAATTTCATCAAAGGGTCATGGGTAAAAGATTATAAAAATATCAATGGCCTTGGTTTAAAATATAAAATTTCATAAAAGGATGGTAAAATTCATGAATAGATGGTAAATAGGTAGAATTAAAGTGCATCAAGAGGAATAGTTGGGAAATGGTAATTAAGCTGTTTCTGTCCATAGGTCTTTCTGAGGGACTACAAGAGTCTCTAAGGGACATTTGATGTATAAAGTCTGACAAACCATGGTGAGGAGGGTTCCAAAGTTCTTAGTTCTTATAAGTTGCATCTGCGACTAGGTCTTAAAGTCTTAAGTCCTCTGGCCGTCACCGGCCTGCCCAGCGACAGACCACTTGGTCAGTGGCCCCGCCATCAAGGTCGCCGGGGCTGGGCCGGGGCTGGGCCGGAGCTCTCACCTCCATAGCTGGGCTGGAGCTCTCACCTCCGTCTCTGCCTCCGCCTCCGCTGCCACCTGCAAGCCAGGACTCTACAAGCCAACATCTGCAACATTAAGGCCATCTCGTGGCATTGGCCGACGTGGCGTCCGGCGATCCCCTCAGCACTCTCACCGCCCTCATCTCGTTCATCTCCTCTCTCTCTCGGCGCTTCTCACCGCCGCCATCTTCATTTCCCGCGGCGCTCCCACCGCCGTCATTCTTCTCCAACCTCTGCCGTCCTCGCCGCCGGCCTCCTGGCGCTCTCGCCGCCGGCCTCCACTCCATAGGCAGAGTCCCATTCTCGCCCTCGCCGGGGGATGTACGGCGTAGTCAGCGTTCCGCGCCCTGATACAGACGCCGAAACGCCGACCTCTGCTCTGGCGCTCCGGCATTCTCAAAGCCGAACCACGCCGTCCGTACACCCCCCGCATCCACAAACCTCACCCAGGGGTGCCTGGGTGGATCCCTCATTGATCCCATGCCCTCCTAGTTAAAACGGGAGGGCTGGGGCACTTAAAAAGGCCAGCAACCTCCATGACCCAGCACGGAGCTCCAGGACTAGCCCGCCATAGTTCGTGCAAGCGCAGTCATAAGGTACACTACAATGTGATTGAGTTCAACCAATATGTGAGATATAAAACCAATCGCTTCCAGCTACCATTTAGCGGGATCAAAAACATTAATGAAATTGTTTTGTTGATGTCAGTCAAATCTGTTAATTATATTTACACAGTACTATCAAACAGATGCATTGTAAAGCAACCTGGTTTATGATTAGGATTAGCACCGAAGAGGTTACCTCGCTTGGGTAATGAAACGTCTTCAAGAAAACAACCAAACTCTGAGAGCACCAAGGACCCCTCATTTTAACCCTGAGCTACCAATATTCTCCTTTATCGGTGACTTATGATTAAACCTAGTGTGTTGCGTGAAAATAAAAGAAAGCAGGAAGTCTTGTGACACTGAGGGGCTAATGGGCATATTGTGAAGTGGGCTTTCAACAACCTCCTTCATCATCTGCGAGGCCAGATTCATGACAGATGAAATTAAGCCTCCGGCTATTGGAATGAGATGGATGGACCCTTGCCCCTGGATCACTGTAAAATACTTGAGGCATTTTCATTCTTTCTGTATAAATGTTCCAGGCAGACCTATTTGGATTGCCTCCTTCTGAGCTAACTACGGATAAGCAAATTATGGGAACCCAGTCAATTTGCTTTGAGTTCCGTTAAAGAAAATAAAGCAAGCTAGAGATTCAGTGAATCATACCTCTCCTAAGTCTTTATTTTGATTAAGACTGCAGGAAAAAATTACATCTCAGCCTTGATAAAACACATAGACAGCACTTGTTGCTTATGCAAAAAAAGAAAAACATCATTAACTTAAAGGATGTATCTTTCACCTTGTTGTTGT
This sequence comes from Rhabdophis nuchalis, assembly GCA_039707465.1. Classification (NCBI taxonomy): domain Eukaryota; kingdom Metazoa; phylum Chordata; class Lepidosauria; order Squamata; family Natricidae; genus Rhabdophis; species Rhabdophis nuchalis. Next base: position 56,056,143 of record CM077643.1, on the reverse strand, counting down.
TATTAGTTGCGAAGTCATGTCCGACCCATCGCGACCCCATGGACAACGTTCCTCCAGGACGTCCTGTCCTCTATTATCCTTTGGAGTCCATTTAAGCTCATGCCTAATGCTTCAGTGACTCCATCCATTTCACCCTGTAGGTCTACATAATGCATATATTCATGGCTTTTGTATTCTGACATGGTTTTTTTTCCCCTCTTAGAATTCAGGTGTGGATTTAAGACCAAAAAATGGCTCAAGCGAACACTTGACTAAAGAAGCCCATCAGCCTTCTGACAGGTTAATACCCCCACTTATTTCAGAACGCTCATTAATAAGTAATTTAGTATCTTTGGTTTCCTTCAGCCGTAAGATTTGACCTTCCTAGAAATGGATGCATTTTAATGGTAGGGCGGTTTTGCTAGAATGTTTTCCTGCCACAGGAAGCCAAGCAACAGCAGGAAGTTGTCCCATTAAAGTCACTCCAGTCAGTCAGTTAAAAATACCAGAGCATTTTTGTCCTCATTCATCATCAAGATAAATAGCTATGAGACTGAGACAAAATTCTTTTTTTTCCCACCACAGTTTGCTACCCTATATCGACTGAACATTGTGGCAGCTTTAATATCGTAGGTTTATTTGCAAGTTTACTTGTAAGAAAATTATCCTAATTGTTCTCTTGGACCTGCCTAGTATGCATACAACGCGTTAAGCCATAATTCAAATAAATCATGCTATGGTTAAGTGTGTGCTCAGTGGATCCAGCCAGTATCTTCTATGTCAGGGGTCTCCAACCTTTGCAACTTTAAGTCTGAAGGACTTCAGCTCCCAGAATTCTCCGGCTGGAGAATTCTGGGAGCTGAAGTCCTTCAGACTTAAAGTTGCAAAGGTTGGAGACCCCTGTTCTATGTCACCTAGGCTGTGTTCTTCTGAACCATAGTCATATTTTAGACTATGTGCAATAGTATATTGTGCAAATCCACTTCACAGAAACTTTATGACAGCATTGGCAGGGGCCATCTCTTTTTATATTACTCCTCTTTTTCTTCCTTTGTTTATTTTATTTTTATTTTATTTATTTTATTTATTGGATTTCTATACCGCCCTCTCTCCCAACATGGGACTCAGGGCAGTGCACAGGAACTATAAGATATAAAAATACAAACAATCAAAATAGTTAAAACTAGAATTAAATAGAATTTGGCCCGTGCTAAGAACATAATTAAAACCTAACTAAAATGATAAAATAGCTATATCAGCTATGCCCGGCCGGCCAAATGAAAGAAGTATGTTTTTAATGCCTGACGGAAGAGGCGAAGGTCTGTGATTGTACGGAGGTCGGGGGGCAGGTCGTTCCAGAGGGCAGGGCCTGCCACAGAGAAGGCTCTTCCCCTGGAAGTTGTCAGCCAGCATTGTCCGGCGGATGGCACCCTAAAGAGGCCCTCCCTGTGGGAGCGGACAGGTCGAATAGAGGTGTGTGGTAGGAGGCGGTCCTGCAAGTAACCAGGTCCTATGCCATGGAACGCTTTAAAGATGGTCACTAAAACCTTGAAATGCACCCAGAAGGCTACAGGGAGCCAGTGCAGCTCGCACAGGAGAGGTGTTACATGGGAGTATCTTGAAACTCCCACGATCCCCCAGCAGCCGCATTCTGCACTAACTGGAGCCTCCGGGTGCACCTCAAGGGGAGCCCCATGTAGAGAGCATTACAGTAGTCCAGTTTCATAATAACCACCACCAGATGGATTCATAACTGGCTAACCAACTGCACTCAATGTGTAGTCCTCAATGGAACTGCATCTACAGGGAGGGAAGTATGCAGTGGAGTACCCCAAGGTTCTGTTTTAGGCCCAGTACTCTTCAACATCTTCATCAATGATTTGGATGAGGGAATAAATGGGGAACTCATCAAATTTGAGGATGACACCAAGCTGACAAGAATAGCCAACACTCCAGAAGATAGGCTTGTTAAGTTTGTCAAGATACAGAAGGATCTTGACAAACTTGAACATTGGGCACTATCTAACAAAATGAAATTCAATGGTGAAAAAAGTAAGGTTCTACATTTAGGCAACAAAAACGAAATGCACAGGTACAGTATATTAGCACCTGTGAAAGGATCTTGGAGTCCTAGTGGACAACCATTTAAATATGAGCCAGCAGTGTGCAGCAGCTGCCAAAAAAGCCAACACAGTTCTAGGCTGCATAAATAGAGGGATAGAATCAAGATCACATGAAGTGTTAATACCACTTTATAATGCCTTGGTAAGGCCATACTTGGAATACTGCATTCAGTTTTGGTCGCCACGATGTAGAAAAGATGTGGAGACTCTAGAAAGAGTTGCAGAGAAAAGCAACAAAGATGATTAGGGGACTGGAGACTAAAACATATGAAGAACGGTTGCAGGAACTGGGTATGTCTAGTAGTTTAATGAAAAGAAGGACTAGGGGAGATATGATAGCAGTGTTCCAATATCCCAGGGGTTACCACAAAGAAGAGGGAGTGAAACTATTCTCCAAGGCACCTGAGGGTAGAACAAGAAGCAATGGGTGGAAACTAATCAAGGAGAGAAGCAACTTAGAACTGAGGAGAAATTTCCTGACAGTTAGAACAATTAATTAGTGGAACAGCTTGTCTCCAGAATTTGTGAATGCCCCAACACTGCAAGTCTTTAAGATGTTGGATAGCCATTTGTCTGAAACGGTATAGGGCTTCCTGCCTAGGCAGGGGGTTGGACTAGAAGACCTCCAAGGCCCCTTCCAACTCTGCTATTGTATTTGTATTTATTTGTATAATTTTATTTTGTATCTCTTTCTGCTTTCCTGCAATTGGGTACTAGGAAAGGCCAGAAGTCTGAAATAATAGTCTGTAAAGAATTTTGAAATTAGGTTTTCAATGGGTTTACTCATTATGCTAAGCCTTAGTTTGTGTTTTTACGTAAGCCATTCTACCCATGGGACTGGGCCAATCCAAGATTGGTATTTCTCCTCCCTTTCTCTTTCATGATAACTTGTGGCTTCCATGAGATTGAGAAACCAACCCAATTCACTATCACACCAGCTCTGCTCCAAAGGAAATACTGCAAAAGATGGTTTTATTGTGTGTTTCTGGAGCAGGAGGCAATTTCTGATTAGCTGGAACACCCATCTTGTTTAACCGTTTAACCTTGGGATTCCTTCCTGCACTTTTGCTACTAACCCACCAAATTTTGAGGCTTTATTAGAATACCAACTGATTGCTGCTTTAAAACTGTTTTTTTATTCACCATGAAAAGAAACTGGAAGCAACCCTGGCTGGCTCAAGGAGGGAAAAGTAATAATAGCTGCCAGGTGCAGCATAGCAGCATGAAAATATTGCTTTTAGTTGCAAGGGAGTACGGAATAAAGGCAGCAGCTATGTGGATGGGGATTTTGTGTTATTTGAAAATGGGCATGTCATTCATTTAACAAACCATACTTAAACATACCATGGCTAACCAAAATGTATGGTCCCAACTGAATTCTTAAAAGAGTTTTCTTTTTTTCCAGGATGTAATTGGACAGCCATCTCTGAAATTGCTTTTTTACTATAGAGAAATGGTTCCGAAGATTTTCTGTTAAGCTTTTCCAACTTAATTCAGGGAAAAGTCCAACTCTGGCCCATGGGGTTCATCTCCGTTTCTTAGCTGAGGGAGCCAGCGTTGCCCAAAGACATTTCCATGGTCATGTGGCCAAAGCTCATGGAATGCTGTTAATTTCCCACCAAAGTGGTACTTATTTATCTACTCACACCTTCATGCTTTGGACTGCTAGGTGGGCAGGACACCTGGAGCAAGTAACAGGAGCTCATCTGGTCATGCAGCACTCAGGTCTCAAAATCAGGCTGTCTGTTTTCCAGCTGACACGCTCTGCACCTTTAACCACTGAGCCATCTCACCACTTTTTTCCCCAACCTATTTTGTTAATAATGATTTACTGAACTCAGTAAACCTTTCAGCTGGTAATTCTTGCAAATTTTAATGTAGCCTTGTACTTTGGGAAACTGACTTCTTCCATGCTTGCATCTAGATCAATGATGGCTAACCTTTTTCGGACCGAGTGCCCAACGTACAAGCGCATGTGTGTGAATGCACACGCGCACATCCCTGAACCCCCAAAATGTAATGTGTGCATGACTGTCACACATGCACGCACGGCCTCCCCACCTGTGCATCAACCCCTGCATGCACGCACTCCCGGCATGCCCCACACACATGCGTGTGCCGCTCCATGCATGTGCCGTGCCCCTCACGCATGCGCTGCAGAGACCCAATGACCAGCTGGCTGGCAGGAGGTGCGCACACATGCCTGGTAGAGCTGAACTAGGGCAATGGCTTGTGTGTCCACAGAGAGGGGGCTGCATGTCACCTGTGGCATTCGTACCATAGGTTCGCCATCACAGATCTAGGTAGAAGGTGTGGGATATTGCATCACAATAATAGGATTGTTTTGCTGCCTTTGAAATATACAGATACTATAATTCTCTGCAAGGAAGTGGGTAGAGAGAAAAAAAATATTTTGCAGGCATATCTGCTACAGATGTTAATTGACGTGGTAATGAAGTGTCAGCCAATAACATTTGGATAAAATTTCATGGTTGTCTAAGGAAATCAATTAGATCCTTCTGAGTCTCTTTAAAAACCCTCCAAGTGTCTTAAATATATAACCTCTCTTGAACATTTCTTTTTCAACGATATTTTGCATATTTCTAAGACAGGAAATTTAATTCTAAAGTTCTGTATCAACATGTAGCAATCTGAGCTTCAGATTGTACAATCATACTGGCCACTTGTTTTCAAATGCTTCATTTTGATGAGAGCTATTTTAATTCTGCATCCATACATATATGTATTATTAAGCATGAACATTTTATGAGCCTCGGTGGTACAGTGGTCAGAGTGCAGTACTGCAGGCTACTTCTGCTGAGTGCCTGCTGCCTGCAGTTTGGCAGTTCAAATCTCACCAGGCTCAAGGTTGACTCAGCCTTCCATCTTTCTGAGGTGGGTAAAATGAGGACCCAGATTGTTGGGGGCAATAGGCTGACTCTGTAAAACTGCTTAAAGGGGTCTGTAAAGCACTGTGAAGCAGTATATACAGTAAGTCTAAGTGTTATTGCTATTGCTATGAAAGTGAGAACTGGATAAATCAGGAGGAACATAAAAATGGGATATTGTGGGGGTGGGTTATGTAAGGAGTGTGTGTGATAAACGAAGAAGGGTCATAAGTCTGGCAAAAGATCACTTGTTACTGTATCTGTTTGCACAATTACTTGTACAAACAGAAGATTACCATACAACAGTATAGTCTTTCTTATATTGATCCCCTAAGCCAGCTGTCATGCCGAAGTGTGATAAAATGTTTATATGGCTTAATTTCTCCCGAGTTTTCTTTTTCCAAATGTAAATAGTGAGGAAACTCAAAGTATATGCTACAATATACATGCAATAGAATTTATAGGCAATTAAATTTATTTATTTTTAAAAGGATTATTATAATAGATTTGTTTTTATTTAACGCTAAATGCTGAGGGTTTTGTTTTGTCTGATTTTTTTTTAAAGAAATCTCGAGATGGGGCATAGGAAATATTATGGTTACCTATGAGGGAAAGACATCAGAATATCCTCAGAGACATTATATTGTTTATTTTCAGTACCAGAACACTAAGGTTAGAACATAACTTTGTCATGCAATCATCAGCATGTTTCCTCAGAAGGAAACCCCAATGTGTTCACTGTGAGTTATTTTTTCAGTAGAGTTGAAGAGATATATACCCTATTTTTCTGAAAATAAGGCCTCCCTGGATAATAAATCCAATCAGGCTTTTGAGCGCATGTGCTAAAATAAGCTTTCAACCCCAAAATAAGCCCTTCCTGAAAATATTTAACTGCATGAGCAGCCAGTCCCCACCACAAACAACAAGAGGTGAGGCGAGGCCGGAGGGGGGGGGGTGAAAAGGGAGGGGGGAAATGCCCCATGCCCCCCCATGCCCTTACTTAATGGCTGCTCCTGCAACCCTAGCCACCGAGCTCCTTCTGTCACGCTAATGGCCACCACAAAAAGAGTGGCAGGCCCAGCAATGCGCAACACAGCAGCAGCCATGCTCGCCACCTCCTGCACCTCAACAATAATAAGACCTCCCCAGAAATAAGGCCGAGTGCTTATTTCGAGGAGGTCAAAAGAAAATAAGACCCTATCTTATTTTGGGGAAAACACGGTACTAGAGTGGACTTTGAGAGAGAGATTTCTGTTCAAGTTACTTTGGCGTAAGAGAGACCATAGGGTTGGCTCCCTTATCATGAGCAGCCCTGGACTAGAGAAGGCTATGCTCAGATTCACCTCGGGGGGGGGGGAGTTCTGTAAGAGCATGGTTCTCATTGGTAGGGAAAGGAGTGTCTTCCATGTGTTCCCTTCTGTTCAGATATCAGAATTCTGTTGCTTTTAAGTCTGGCTCTAACCTAATTCATAACTGTTGCTAATAGTAATTATTACTAATACTTTTAATTCTTCTGTTTATAAAATACTTTTTGGTTAATATATTTCTTAATACAACTACTCTGTGTAAGTAGGCCCTTGATATAGATGTTAAAATATGCTTCTACATTGGAGGCATAGTAGGCTTCACTGTAAGGCAGGGGTCTCCAACCTTTGCAACTTTAAGTCTGAAGGACTTCAGCTTCAGCAAGAAGAAGAATATAGTCAATCTTTAGTTGTTGTTCTAAGCAAACTTTATTTACTTTCTAGAAGATGGAAGGTAAATATTTATTTTTAAAAGTGGGCTGTTGGAGTTTGAACCAGGTATCTTACGTATTGAAGGAATGCTGCAAAATGAAATAAACAAAGTACTACTGTGTGTCCAATATACTAAATCATTTATTGAGCTGACTGCTCTGAGAAACGTTATTTTTCCCTTCCTAATGTTTACTTGCAAGTGCAGGGTCTATTTTTGTGGGAGGGCCAATGTTTATCCATTAGTTGCAACAGAAATTGACCAATTGGCTTGTCACCTGAACCTGATGTCATGGATTGAAAGAGAATGACTGGTAAAGTTACTCAATCAGCTTTCATGTGTAAAGCAGGATTAGAACTCACAGTCTCCTAGTTTCTATCATATAAGTCCAAGAAAAGGCATAGCTTTCTTAAAGAAGTGTAGAGAAGTAGAGCATTAACATGAGAATCTACATGTACTCCAAAGCATCGTTTCAGCTTTGCGTCTGAAGCACTACAACTCCTATTCTATAGAAGTCATTTGCTAGTGCCTTCTTGTTGAATATTTGTTTGGATTTCCAATCTAACATATAAGTCTGCAATTTCCAGGCAATTTCATTTTCACATATAAGTAGTCTTTAACTTACGACCTCAATTAAGTCCAAAATTTCTGTTACTAAGTGAAAAAGTTATTAAATGAGTTTGGCCAAAGGTTATGACCTTTCTTGTCACCGTTAAGCGAATCACTGCAGATGTTACGTAACTAACATGGTTGTTAAGTGAATCTGGCTTCCCCATTGACTCTGCTTGTCAGAAGCTTGCAAAGGATGATCACATGACCTTGGGATACTGCAACCGTCATAAATATGAGTCAGTTGTCAAGCATCTGAAACACTGGTTTATGGGTTTCAGAGTTAAACAGAATAGCCTTTGGGTCACATCAGCAGCAAGTGGTAGCATTTAGATGACTAGGATTGATCTTAGTGGACCTCTTGCAAAAGCCACCAGGATAGCCTAAGACAGTGATGGCGAACCTTTTCTGGACTGAGTGCCCAAAACGCATGCGTGCGTGCGAATCCCCAAATTGCAATGCGTGTGTGGCCTCCATGCATGCACCCTGCCCCCCCATGTGTGGGTGAATCCCCTGCTTACACCCCCCCATGCGTGCATGCGCCCCACACATGTGCCCCTCATACATGCATGGCAGAGACCCGAAGACCAGCTGGCCAGTAGGAGGCGCACATACATGCAGGGTGATGCTGAGCTGGAGCGGCGGCCTTGCATGCCCACAGAGAGAGAGAGGGCTCTGCGTGCCATCACTGACCTAAGACCTCTACTATACAGGTAGCCCTCAACTTACAACCACAATGGAGGCCAAAAATTATGTCGCTAAGGGAGAAATCTGTTAAGTGAGCTTTGCCCCATTTTAAGACTTTTCTTGCCACGTTTGTTAAGTGAAACACTGCAGTTGTTAATCACACGTTTGTTAAGTCAAACTTTTCAGAAGGTTTTAAAAGGGGAATCCCATGATCCCGCGATAATGCAACCGTCATAAATATGAACCAGTTGCTGAGCATCTGAATTTTAATCATGTGGCAACGGGGGATGCTGCAACGGTCATAAGTGTGAAAACCGGTCATAAGTCACTTTTTTTCAGTGCTGCTGTAACTTCAAGTGGTCATTAAACAAACAGGTGTACGTCGAGCATGAAGTCGAAAGACAAGGAGGGGGGGGGAAAGAAATGGCAAACCACTTCCATATATAGTTGTTTAGATTAGAAAACTTACTCAGGAATGCTTTACTTCCTCCAAGCCAGAGAGGTTCACTCCACATTCTGGGAGACATCTAGCAGAAGAAAGTTCTCTTGGAGGCGGGGCTATGGAGTTTGCAAACTTGGTAAGCCCCGCCCACCTCCCAAAGCGCGGGTCAAAACTTAAAGCACCCCCACCGGGGTGGGGGGACGGGACGGGGACGGGGACACGACCACACCCAGGGTCGAGCTAACAGAATCCAGGGGAGCCTGGAACCTGAACTCCTTAAAGGAGGCGCGGCCCAAGAATCCGAGGCAGGGGCAGTGCTCCCTAGTGAAGACGGGGTGGGATTTGCCACTCCGTCGCCTCTTCCCCCTCCCCGCCGCCGCATTTCCTCCTCCTCCTCCTCCTCTTCTTCTCCTTTTTCCTGAAAGTCGCCGAGCTGCTTTGCATGTCAACGAAGGACCGGGGCGGCAGAAGCAGGAACGGAGATGCCAGTAGCAGCCTCTGTCTGACACGCGCGGTGCCGCTGCTACTCAGGTTCCCTTTGGCGAGCGGCTGGGCTCGGTGCATGGGCACCCTAGCGCTCGGTGCCTGCTCGCAGCCCTCTCCCAGCCCTTAAAGCCCACTCGGCGGGCAGAGAAGAAGCACCGCCGCGGCTCCTGGCGCCAGCAGGTACGTGCCCAGGCACCGCCCGCGTTTTCCAGGGGATTTGCACCGGTCCGCGGCAGGCGAGCCGGTCGGATAAAAGACCCATCGACGGGACGTCCGAAGGAAGGGGAGCCGGAGATGCCCTAACAGCCAGCCAGAGTTGGAAGAGGAGGAGGGAGGTTCCTCGCATTTAGGTGCTGGGAAGCGAAGCGGGGAAGAAAGTCCGGACAGTGGCCGAGCAAGCGTCTGGCGGGATGGGGGAGCCAAGGGATGGGTCCGGGCTCGGAGGCAGAAAGAAGGGAGCGTGGAAGGTACACGGGGCAGCCGGACGCTTTCCACGGCGGCGGCGGCGGCGGCAGGGAGTAAGTCTCGAGAAGGGGAAGAGTTGAGAGACTGGGGGGAAACGCTGCAGGGACCGAAGAAGCAGGGAAGGGTCGGACTGATGTTTTCGCTTGGGGGCTCAAGAGAGGACGGGAGGCCAAGAGTGGCTCTGGGGCGCTCAGAGGTCACAGGGCGTGGTGGCAAAAGCAGGGTCCCAGTGTCCTGCCTTTGTCTCTCTGTTTGTGTGAGAGGGGGGGGAGAGGGAGGGAGAGAAAGCCGGAGAGATGAGACAGAGAGCGAGTGAGACAGACAGAGAGAGAGGGAGAGATGGAGAGAGAGGGAGAGAGGAAGAGGAAGAGAGGGGGGGAGAGGAAGACAGGGGGAGAGAGGGAGAGGAAGATGGGGGAGAGAGGGAGAGGGAGAGAGGGAGAGGGAGAAAGAGAGAGAGACAGAGAAGAGAGAGAGAGAGAGGCTGTCTTCTTATACAGCTAGGTGGCTAGCGGGAGACCAAATCCTTTCCGCCCAGGTGCTTTTACTATATAGTTATCTCACTCTCTCTTTCCCCATGGGCGAAGGTAGGTAGGTAGGTAGGAAACCGCCAATCACGGGGACCACCGCTTGATGCAGAATTTGGGGAAGGGAAGGAAAAGACAGCTGCGGGAGGACAATCTTGAAGGCAGGGAGTTCCTGTGCTAAAATGTTTTAAGCCTGGGCGTCCACAGACTGGTGGCAGAAAGGAGGGTGGGACAGAGGAAAAGCCTGGAAAGAGCATGGAGGGTTCTTAGTTGAGCCTTGGTCTGTCCCCGTTATAGCCAGCTCTTCCCATTCAAGAGGGCAGAGGTTTCCTTTCTAGAGTAGAATCAGAACTTCTAGGATCCGGTTATTTCACTTTTCCCAGTAGCTTATTTTTCCCCCTCTGAAATGAAAGCAGCAGGTGTTTTCCTCTGGTTTAGCAAGGTGTTTTCTAGCTGGTAATAATTTATCTTATGAAATGGTGTGGAAGCGAAGGTTTAACAAAGTTAAAGTGGATGGTGATGATGAAGATGAGAATAGCAATAGCACTTAGACTTATATACCGCTTCATAGTGCTTTACAGCCCTCTCTAAGCGGTTCACATGTTGCCCCCAACAATTTGGGTCCTCGTTTTACCGATCTCAGAAGGATGGAAAGCCCAGTCAACCAATCAAAATGATGATGATGATTGATGTTGATGGTGATGATGATGATATAAATCTACTAGCATATTACCTTTTGAGTCGGAAACTAGAACTGCCATTCTGCATTGCATACGGGGGCAACAAATTAAAATAATAATAATAATAATAATAATTTAATACTTATAGACCGCTCCCTCTCCCCATAGAAATGAACTTAGTATGTCAATCTTCTAATATGCATTTGATTGCCGTGGGATATAAGGCAGCTTAAACAAATGGGGTAGAAGCCATTGTGGGAAAAAGAGGAAGAAAGCAGGATACAGGTTTTCTTACACAAAGCATATAAAACATTGATCTAGCTTAGTTTTTCTTTTTTTTTTTAAAAAAAGGAGCTCTTCATATGAATCTCTTTAAAATAATTGCATGTCTATACATTTCCATTGTTCATATTTTATCCATTGTATAGATGAATTACTATCATTAGCTTTTATTTCATATGCCTTAGCTCTACAGCCCAGTCAGAAAATGACTGTCCCGTTTTATAGAAGATCAAAGGTCAAAGAAATGATTTTGTCTACAAAATCCTTTCATACATGGCATAGTTGCAAACCTAAATCTAGTAATGATTGTGCACCTAAAAACAATTGTCAGGCAGTTCTAATAAAAAATGAATAGGTATTGTTTGGAGGAGGGGGTTGCATACAGTATGTTTTAATGGCCACATTCAGATGAACAAAACCCAGTTTCAAAAAATGTCCCAGTTCCTCATTTTCTTTCATTTTGCACAAGCACAGAAAACCGAAGAAGAAGCAGCTAATATAGCTTTACTTTACATTTGTATTGAGTAACTATGTTTATGGATTTCCACAGCAAATAAAAAAGGTTATGAGCCCATGAGGACCTGCTGACATAAAAAGCCAGAAGTTAAGTATTATATTTGGTCTCAGATCCTAAATTGTTGCTTCTTTTACATAACAAACTATACATTATTATTTCTGGAGAAGAGAGACAAGCTCGAATTTTCAGCTTCCATTTTTATCAGCAAATTTGCTTGTCAACAGTAACTTAGAACTTTGCTGTGGCGTTCTATGCAAATGGGATATGTATGCATATTTAAAAATATGAAATCTGATTTGGCTGATCTTAATTTCATATCTTCAGGGTTTAGAACTGCATTTCACTTACTGGAAGAGTTAGAATGGAAGTCAGAAAACTGTAGGAGTTATGTACATTCTAGCTTCATCTGCTTGGAGGCATTACTTAGCACTGATATTGTAAATACTGTATCCACCTGTCCTTTAGCCTTGTGAAGACAAAAAGAGTGGGTGGGCATATCTCTGTGTAATGATCGCTTGTAAAGTGTGCTTTTCTTTTAGATTTTATATTCGTAATATATGAAAGAACAAAGATGCAAATTACACTTGCCATATTCTTTAGGCTACAGAGTCAATAATAAGTAGAGAGAGTGCGACGAAGGCAAATATATATTGAGGAAAGAGATTGGCATTAACAATCTTTGGTAAGAAATAAATAATTCAGAATTCGTATGATCTCAGGTGCCACAGCAGGATTTAAAAGAGGACTTCTGAATATTTTTAAAAGCTAGAGATTTGCAAAACCTATTTCTTTATTTTTCTTGCATATTCTGCTTTGTCTTTGTTTGCTCTAACGTAGCTTCCTCGGAAATTCCATGTCTTTCATACCCTGGCCTTTCTGAACAGGACACACTCTCTCTCTCAGAGAGTTGAGGGAACTGCTGTCTGTTATTGATTACCAATGGATTTATGTTGACTAGTTTATGCAGTGTTGTTTTATCCTCTTGAAAGTATGTGACATGGAAAAACAACTGTACACACAGTAATTATGCACATATATTTTACTCAGATTAACAAAGTTGGAAGGGACCTTGTAGGTCATCTAGTCCAGGGGTCCCCAACCTTTTTTGCACCAGGGACCGGTTTCATTTTAAAGAAAATTCCGTGGACCGGCCAGCGTAGAGGGGGAACGGGGGGGAGGGGGAACAGGTGGTGCATGCGCATGCGGGGTGTGTGTGAGTCAGCTCACTCGCCCCTCTAGGGCCCCAAATGGCGTGAGCAGCCGCACCTGCGCTCTCCCGCCCCTGGTGTGCGCTCTGCCCAGGGGGCTGCCCCATCCTCCCTCCTCCTCCTCTCCAGCCCTGCGGCCCGGTTCTTATCAAGCCACGGACCGACACCGGTCCGCGGACCGGGGGTTGGGTACCCCTGATCTAGTCTAACCCCCTGCCTGAGCAGGAGACCCTACAGCAGGGGTAGTCAACCTTTTTATACCTACCACCCACTTTTGTATCTTTGTTAGTAGTAAAATTTTCTAAACGCCCATCGGTTCCACAGTAATAGTGATTTATAAAGTAGGGAAGTCAATTAAATTAAAAAAAGAAAAGTGCTTCAGTATCGGATAAAACCCCTACTGCCCACCATGAAAGCTGGAACGCCCACTAGTGGGTGGTAGAGACCAGGTTGACTACCACTCCTTACACCATCACCAACGAATAGCAATCTAATCTCTTCTTGAAAGCATCCAGTGAAGAAGCTCACACAACTCCAAATACAAGCTGTTCCATTGGCTGATTGTTCTCACTGTCAGAAAATTTCTTTTTATTTCTAGGTTGAATCTCTCCATGTTCAGTTTCCAGCCATTATTCCTTGTCTTGCCTTTGGGTGCCTTGGAAAATAGCTTGACCTCTTCCTCTCTGTGGCAACCCCTCAAATATTGGAACACTGCTATCATGTCTCCCCTGGTCCTTCTCTTCACTAGACTAGCTATGCCCAATTCCTGTAACTGTTCATCGTATGTTTTAGTCTCCAGTCCACTAATCATCATGGTTGCTCTTCTCTGCACTTTTTCTAGAGTCTCAACATCTTTTTTATAGTGTGGTGACCAAAACTGGATGCAGTACTCTAGGTGTGGTCTTACTAAGGCTTTATAGAATGGTATTAGTACTTCACTTGATCTTGATCATATCTCTCTGATAATGCAATTTAGGATTGCAATCACATTTTTGGCTGCTGCCACACACTACTATTCTCTTCCTTCATTTCCACATGCATGTACTGTATATCAGATGGCACATCTTTTTCCCACTCTCAAATGAGAGGCACATTAGAGATAACTTGACATAACCAATGGTTTGAGGTAGGACATTAAGGGAATCTATTGCACATAGCATACATGGAGTATTCTCCCCCACCCCTCCAATTGTGCAGAGATGCCACTTCAAGACAGCAATATTTTCTTTGCAGTTAACTTGCTGGTGTGAAAAAGCCAGCTTTTTTTTTTTTTTACATTTTCCAATCAGGTTGACAATGTCACACCTACATTTACATTTATAGAAATAATTAATCCAGTGTGCCCTGGAAAACTGGCAATGTACATATTGAATTTAAGGTGTAAATACTTTCCTGTGAAACCTTGTAGATTGATAGTCAGCAAAGGCATCATAAGAATGTTCACAATGAGTATATTTTTGTATCTTCCTGTTTGGAGGGGAGGAAAGTCAGCATTTCCCTTTGTGGTCAGAAACTTAGGGTTGTGGGTTTAAAAAATAAGAGTCCCCCCACCACCACCACTCTGTTGGCAGCTGGGATCACTTTTTCTTGTTTCTTAGACTGGAAGCAGATGATTCGTTTTTCATATAGCTGTAGGTGGTATCAGTGAGCCATGCTGGCTAAGTTATTTCTTTTCATCCCACTGTTTTTAGATATTTGGAAAAGCACACACGAACATAAACTTCTTTATAGGTTTTTTTAAAAGGTAACTGAGCTTGAAATGATAAAGGTGTGATTTAAATCATAATGCCATGATTTACGGGAAAATATCATACTCAGACCACAGGCCTAACTTTAGTAGTTTTCCTGAACTTCAAAAAAACCTTCCAAATGCAAACTCCTATCACTGAAACAGATTTGTGTATACAGTAACATACACACTCTTTTCACTGTCATATATCTTATCATTTATTTATTATTACACTTAAGAGTTTAGAAGTCCTTACTGTAGGTCTTCGTTCCTTATGGCACAGATGTATTCTTTTTAATTTGCCAGCATTAAAGGCAACTTATTATTGATAAAAGATTTTCCCTATACTTAGGGGTGGGGAGGGAAGGAGGCATGGAGATGTTTAAAATTAATGTTATAATTTTGAAAACTTCATTGGATAATAGGGTGAGAAAGAATTTTCAAAGTCTTCCAGTCTAATAAACTGCTTAGGGCAAAAATAGCAATAGCACTTAGACTTATATACTGCTTCACAGCCCTCGGTTTACAGAGTCAGCATATTTTCCTCATTTTACCCATCTCAGAAGGATGGAAGGCTGAGTGAACCTGGACCCTGGTGAGATTTGATCTGCCAAATTTCAGTCAGCTGGCAGTCAGCAGAAATAGCCTGCAGTACCGCATTCCAACCACTGCACCACCGCAGCTCTTAACATCCTCATAGCATCCCAGAATTGGCCTTAAATAGGTTAAGCTGCCCAACTGGAAGTTTAGGATTTGGTTCTCCCATCTTCCTCCTTCCTTATATATACAATGGGCAATTTAAAGGTACATCCTGGGAGATGGGATGGACATCGGTTGGAGGACCGTGGCCGCTGGCTACAGGCGGTCACGCACTCCGACCTCCCATGCTCCCATCGCAGACTAGGAGGGCAAGAACCACAGACCCGGGGCCCTAGGCTGATGCTATGCAACGCCAGGTCCGTGGTACAAAAAGCCCCCCTCATCCATGACCTTGTGTCAGAGGGGGACCCGGACCTGGTAGGTATTACGGAAACCTGGTTGGGCCACGAGGGAGGACATCCCCTCGTAGAAATGTGCCCACCAGGATACCGAGCCTTTCATCAGCCTAGGGCCCTAGGGAGGGGTGGGGGGTGGCGATTATGGTTAGGGAAGGTCTTGAGCCAAAGGAGACCACGATCCCTCAGACGACCGGGTGCGAGTCCCTCCTTGTGAAGTGGGGCCTAGGGAGGCAGTTGGGCGTGTTAGTTGTATACCTGGCTCCTCGCTATACAACAACAGCCCTGCCCGAGCTCCTAGAGGTGATAGCTGAGGCGGCAGTGGAGACCCCCAGACTGTTAGTCATGGGGGACTTTAATCTGCCGTCAGCAGGCGAAACCTCCGGGTTAGCCCGGGAGTTCATGGCTTCCATGACAGCCATGGACCTGACCCAAGTAGTTGTAGGCCCTACCCACGAGGGCGGACACACCCTGGATCTAATCTTCGTCTCGGGACAGTGGAGTAGTGATCTGGGAATAGGGGATCTAGTCATCACACCCCTGTCATGGACAGATCACGCTCTCCTTCGGCTCGACTTTCCGATCGCCGCACCTCACCGCGGGGAGGCGGAACCGGATATTCCTATATGGTTCCGCCCCAGGCTCCTGATGGACCCGATAAGGTTCCAAAGGGAGCTTGGGCCAATTCCTGTGGACTTGCCCCGCGACTCGACTGAGGACCTAGTGGCCGCATGGTTAAGTGTGGCCATGGGGGCCTTGGACCGAGTCGCGCCCTTGCGGCCTCTCTTGCGGCGACGAACCACCTGGGCTCCTTGGTTTACCGAGGGGCTTAGGGGGATGAAGCGCCACAAGAGACGCCTAGAGAGCAGATGGAGATCTTCTCGCTCCGAAACCGACCGAACACTAGTGAGAGACCATATTAGGACTTACTTAGTGGCGATAAGAGTGGCCAAACGTGAGTATTGTGCCACTCTTATTGCATCCGCAGATAACCGCCCTGCCGCCCTGTTTGGGGTGACCCGCTCCCTCCTTCAACAGAGGCCGCGGGAAGCCCCTTTACAGGGTCGAGCAGAGGAATTTGGGATTTATCTGCAGGAGAAAATCACTCGGATTCGGAACGAGTTACCCTCCATCGACAGTGGCCCAGTCGAGCGGGCCGAGGCTGTTCTTGTGACACCATCTTGGGAGGAGTTTGATTTTGTTACCACCGAGGATATGGACAAGTTGTCAAAGAGACTTAGGGCTACCACATGTTTATTGGACCCGTGTCCCTCCTGGCTTGTACTGGCATCCTGGGAGACGACACGAGGCTGGCTCCAGGGCATTGTCAACGCATCTTTGAGTGAGGGGTCCTTGCCTGCCGTCTTGAAAGAGGCGGTAGTAAGGCCCCTCCTCAAGAAGCCGTCCCTGGATCCAGCATTATTACAGAACTATCGTCCCGTCTCCAACCTCCACTTTCTAGTGAAGGTTGTTGAGAGTGTGGTGGCTCAACAGTTTCCGCGACACTTGGAGGAAGTTGATTATCTAGACCCGCGCCAGTCCGGCTTCCGACCCGGGCACAGCACCGAGACGGCATTGGTCGCGTTGGTTGATGATCTCTGGAGGGCGCGGGATAGAGGATATTCCTCTATCCTAGTCCTATTAGACCTCTCAGCGGCTTTTGATACCATCGACCATGGTATCCTATTGCGCCGACTGGGGGGGTTGGGGCTGGGAGGCACCGTTCTGCGGTGGTTCTCATCCTACCTCTCTGGTCGGTCGCAATATGTGTTGACAGGGGGGCAGAGGTCGGCCTCGAGACCCCTCATATGTGGGGTTCCTCAGGGGTCGGTCCTCTCGCCCCTCCTATTCAACACATATATGAAGCCGCTGGGTGAGATCATCCGTGGTTTTGGGGTGGGATATCATCTGTACGCTGATGATACTCAGTTGTACTTATCCACCCCAGACCACCCCAACGATGCCGTCGAGGTTATGTCCCAGTGCTTGGAAGCCGTACGGATCTGGATGGGTGGTAACAAACTCAGGCTCAACCCGTCCAAGACTGAGTGGCTGTGGCTTCCGGCGCCTCGGTTCAGCCAGATTATTCCAACTCTGGCCATTGGGGGCGAAACACCGGCCCCCGTGGAGAGGGCGCGCAATTTGGGTGTCCTCCTGGATTCCCGGCTGTCTATGGAAGATCATGTGGCAGCCGTGGCCAGGGGGGCGTTTCATCAGGTTCGCCTGATGCGCCAATTGCGCCCCTTACTGGACCGGGGGGCCTTACGCACAGTCACTCAAGCACTCGTCACCTCTCGACTCGACTACTGTAATGCTCTCTACATGGGGCTTCCCTTGAGGTGCACCCGAAAGCTGCAGCTAGTCCAGAACGCAGCCGCGCGGGTGATTACGGGAGCGCCTAGACACTCCCACATAACACCTATCCTGCGCGAGCTGCACTGGCTTCCTGTGGTCTTTCGGGTGCGCTTCAAGGTTTTAACGACCATCTTTAAAGCGCTCCATGGCTCGGGGCCTAGTTATATGCGAGACCGCCTCCTGCCCCATACATCCCTCAGACCGATACGCTCCCAAAGAGAGGGCCTCCTCAGGGTGCCGTCGGCTGGACAATGCCGACTAGCGACACCCAGGGGGAGAGCCTTCTCTGTGGCGGGCCCAGCCCTCTGGAACGACTTACCCCCTGAACTCCGCACCATCTCCGACCTCCGCCTCTTCCGCAAGTGTCTGAAGACACACCTATTTCATCTAGCCGGCCTAGCGTAACCTCCATACTGACTATTAGATAGTTTTTAAACTTGGGATTTTAATTCGGTTTTTAGCGCAGGGTTTATTTATTAGAATAAGTATTTTAAATTTCATATATTTTATATATTTTGTATGTATTTTAACATCCCTGTGCGCCGCCCTGGGTCCTAACAAGGAGAAGGGCGGGGTATAAATTTAATAAAATAAAATAAATAAATAAATAAATCCAACATTTTATTTTTTACATAAACTTAGGAAGCTTTATCTACATGCATTAGCCATGTTTTATATCATTATAGACATCTGTCTTGTTTAATCCTGCAACAAGTAACTATTTTGACACACAGTACCACCCCAAAGTCTTTTGCTTGAGATACACTGGGAATTATGCTATGAGTAAAATAGTACTTATATTTATGAAATGAATTAAAATATGCCCTTATTTAGCTGAGAATGATATATGTTTGATGATATGACTTATGAAATTTATATCCTGCCTTCTTCCAGCAGCTCAAGGCACCATATATAACACTTCTTATCAATCCCTCCCCACTACACAATAACCTTCTAGGACAGATTGGATTGAGAGAAAGTAATTGCGCTATGACCACAATGTGAGTTTCAATGACTGGGGAAGGACTTGAATTTGAGACTCCCAGATCCTAAATCTAACATCCTAGCCACTATCATGATGGTGAACCTATGGCATTAGTGCCACAGGTGGCATGTGGAGCCATATCGGTGGGCACGGGAGCTCAGTTCCGACCTGCATGCACGTGCCAGCCAGCTGATATTTGGGCCTTCTGGGCCCACCAGATGTCGGGAAACAAGCAGTTTTCAGCCTCTGGTGGGCCTCTGGGGGGGTGGGGAAGGCTGCTTTCGTCCTCCTCAGGCGCCTAGAAAGGCTATGGAGCCTGGGGAGAGTGAAAAACAGACTTCTGGTCCGACCGGAAGTTGGCAAATGGCAGTTTCCAGCCTCCAGAGCGCCTCCAGGGGGTGGGGAAGGCCGTTTTCACCCTCCCCAGGCTCCTAGAAAGGATCTGAAGCCTGGGGAAGGCGAAAAACAGGTCCACCGTGTCATCACGTGCCAAAAGCGGGGGAAGCACAGGCGGGACACATGCGCATGCATAGGGGGCAGGTACATAGAGTTATGGGTGTGGGCACACACGCACACAACACACACACACACACACACACACCCTGCACTTTTCCCACTATAGCATACTATTGCTAATCAGGTTGTTCCATAATTTCCATGTAAGAATAATGAGCCAAGAAAACATTTTCAAATTTGTTTGCACTTAGTAGGACTAAAATCACATGAGTACGGCACCTCTAATTAAAGCAGATTCTTCCCCCCCCCCCCCCATCCACGTGTAAAAAAGGTGCAGCTGCCTTAAGAATTATATTATGGAGAGAGGTGAATAATTTAAATGATTTCTGAAGCCTGCACAGTCCTAGCACTCAGAATTAATCTCCCTCCATCCCTTGAAGAACAGTAATTGCCTTGGCTTCTGATACTTTGCATAATTTATTTTACCTTTTTACTATTTTGTATATTTCACAGCAAGGCGCTGTTCAGCACTGAAAACTCATCTCTGATTATTAGAAATCTTTTTTAACAAGCTGTTTAGCTCACCCAGGCATTTTCCAAACACTTTTCAACCACCCAAGATTAAAAATCATGTTTTGATATAAGTAGTCCTCCACTTACAACAGTTCATTTAGTGACCATTTGAAGTCACTGAAACTTATGACCGTTTTTCACACTTATGACCGTTTCAGCATCCCCGTGGTCACTCGATCAAAATTCCAATGCTTGGCAACTGACTCGTATTTATAACAGTTGCAGTGTCCTGCGGTCATGTGATCGCCTTTTGTGACCTTCTGACAAGGTCAATAGGGAAGCCAGATTCACTTAACAACTGCAGTGATTCACGTAACAACTGGGAGAAGAAAGATCATAAAATGGGGAAAATTCGCTTAACAAATGTTTCACTTAACAACAGAAATTTTGGGCTCAATTGTGTTCGTAATTCAAAGAATACCCTGTATACAGTTTGTGTGCAATGGAAACTGGATTTTGTCTCCACTGTTTTTGTCAATGGAGATTCTCAGTCATCCAGGTAGAATTCAGGAAGTTGAGTTAAGAAACTACTTGGATAAGCAGCAAAACATTTAAACTCAAGAAGAAAAAGCAGCCCAATTGCTATGAATCAACTTCCAGACTTCCCTGGTTTTTTTTTTTTATATTGCAAAAGTTTTATTGGTTTTACAAATTTTTGGGATAGGGTAGGGTAAGGTGATACAAATTTTTTTTTGAGAACTTTCACGTCGAAGTCGTTGGCCCCTCCGGGCTGCGTGGTAAGACATTGGTAATACATTGTTCATTAATACAACAAGGTGAAGATAAATGCGTAAATCATACATTCTAAATTATATGCTGGCAATCATGTACAAACATCCAGACAAAGAATTATACTATGTTAATAAAAAGCAAAGTCATTTTTTAGATCTAAGTCTCTTGGCAATTGTGTCTTCTTGTTCTCCTCCCTGGCCCCCAGTGGGCAGGGCCGTGGCCCCCTCTGCCCCTCCTGGATCTTCCCCCAGGATAGAGGAATGTTTTTTAAGAAAGGCTTCCGCCTCAGCAACTGTTTTAATCCTTACTCTTCCTCCTTCCCAGAACACCAACATCCCTCCTGGCATCGCCCACTTAAACCAAATCCCGTGGTTAAACAATTTTTTAGATAAGAAGGAATACTTCCTCCTCACCTCTCTAATCTTTTTTGGGATCTGCTTCAAGATGGCGACTTCCTTTTGTTGATAAATTAAAGGCCCGTCTCTCTGCGCCTTCAGAATTCCCTCCCTGGTCGACCTTCTAACAAATTTAATATGTATCTCTCTGGGTACTTCATATAACCTGGCATATGTTGAGTTAATTCTATAGACTAGGTCAATGTCCCCCCTGATCTCCTCTTTAGGTTTGTGTAAATAGTCTGCTAAAATTGTACTCATGAGATCAGGAAGGCATTCACCAGTTTCCTCCAAAATGTTCTGAAATCTTAAAAAATATGACATTCTTTCAAAATCCATCCTAGACATATGACCAGACAAATCTCCAATTTCAGTGTTGACATTTTTAAGTTCTCCCTTTGCCCCAGCCAACCCCACTTCCAGCTCCTCGGTCTTCTGCGTGTTCTCCATCAATTCTTTTTGTGTTTCCAAAAGTTCAAGCTTAGAGCTACACTGGTCTTTCCTCATCGCTTTAATTTCCAGCACCAAGGAGTTTAATGCTTCCTCCATCGCCGTCATTCTTTGTTCCAATCCCAAATTCTCTGGTTGTTTTTTTGAAGCCATGATGAGCTATTATAATCAGTGCCACTAAGATGGCATTTTTTGGGTGCGGCTGCTGGAGCAAGTCAGGAGAAAAAAGTTCAGCTCAAAGTTGTAACAAGTTGTAGAGCTGAAACAGTTTCCACAGTCAATTGTTAAAAAAGAGAAGGTATTCCAGGGAAGGAACCAATTATTCAAAAAAAAATTTCCATTAATAAAGAGAGACAGTCCAAATTATATAGAAATGTTGGTGATTTTCCATAAAGAAATAGTCATTCAGGAACAAAGAGGAGCCATCTTCCACCGCCCAGCCAGGCAGCCAGCAGGAGAGAGTGAAAAAAGAAATTGTTTCAATAAAGCCGGACTTAGATACATTGTATGGAAACCAGCCGCGAAGCACTTTCACTTGTTCCGCAAAAGTCCGGATGAAAAATATCCGCTTCCTCGCAACGAGGAGCCATTTCTAAACGCCGCTATTGTAAATCCGAGGGGGGGTTTAACAAACACCCCCCTCCACGTCTCTCTCAGTCCAAGCCGCCAGCAAAAAAAGTTTTAAAGTCAATTACTCTCCGCCTCGCATCTCAAGCCCCAGCAAAGCCATCCGACTCGAGCGCTCCGAATCCATTATTTGTTGCCGTCCTCCGTTGGCGAAGGGAACCAAGCCCCCCGCAGCATGTCTTCTTCCACCTGGACCGAAGACAAGGACCGTTCCCCAGCTGCCGCCGGCAGAACCAGTCCAGGCAAGCCAGCCCTACGGAGGGTCCCCCCCAGAAAAAAAGGGGGGGCACCCCGCCCCGTTAGGGGCAGAAAAAAGAGCAAAACGGCGGACGAACCCCAAGGTTCATCCGTCGCCGCCAGAAGCCGGAACAGGAAGTCCAGACTTACCTGTTTTTTGTTTTGCTATCACAAAATTATAACTTTATATTTGTAAACTGCTTAGAGACAGTCGCTTAGACAGTGAGATAGGTGGTGTATAAATATGATAAACAAATACATTACACCTTCATAGTTTTATTTATTGCAATCATTGACATATGAGTGTTACAATTCAAACTTTTTTAAAAGTTCATGGAAGATTCAACACATATTATTGTTTAGTCCCATGGCTGGGTGGTCATCAGAGGTGGGCTGAAAACAGAAGTTCCTATGTTATAGTTAATAGTATAGTTGTAGTTAATGAACTTGGTTTTGTCATACCGCTTTCTGGTAGTTTTTATTAAGTTACCATAAATTCACAACTACAGACCTTTATCATGCTTGGGGAGCTGCCAGGCTGATATATTCCAAACACCATTCTTTAGCTGGCAATACTTGGCAAGAAGTCAGGAACAAATCTTCACTCTAATGAATTGAACTAATTGTCTCCTGCAAACTCCCCTCCCCTTTTGCTCCTCTTTATTCCCCATGGGAGGGGCCATTCACTGTCCACCGGTGGCTTTCCTCCCAAATCAGCCCTTGTTCCTTAGCTATTGCCTTCTCCTGGCAGCTCTGTGCATGCATACATCAGGAACAGGCTCCAGCTGTTCTTCTGCCCCACTGATATCTGACTCCGAAGGCAGCTGATAACTGTCGGATGGCCCTGGCCCCATCTCTGCCTCCGATGCAGAGCACTCGTCAGAGCCTTCCCCAGACTCCAGGACTGGCCCATGTTCCTCCCCAACCTCCTCACTGTCTGAGTCTGTCACCAATTCCGTTGGCTGCTGGCGGGCCACAACAGGGATGTTCAGAGGATAAGAAATGGTAGCTTCTTGTGGTCTTTGAACCAGGCCAAAGTATAGAGCTTTTTGGAATCCTTTAGAATAATCACACTTGTTGGATAACCTTAAATCAGTATTCAGTTCAAGCATTTGATCAATGTAGGAAGAATACAATTTTAGGCTCAGCATGAAACAAATCTTTATTATTTTGTTAAAGATGAAAAAGAATTTTGCAATTGAGAAGAAACATATGCTGACCTAGCCACGGTGACCCAAACCCTTTTCTGTAAGATCTGAGTCTCATTATTGCAATGTTCTGTATAGCCTTGTGCCCAAAGACTCCTGAGAAGTTGCAATTGATCCAAAATGCAATTACTAGGGCCCTGACTAGTGCTACCGTTCTTACTCCAGCAAGATATTAATTTGATTTCTGTACAATTCAAAGTACAGATTATGATTTAAAACCTGAGATCGGAATACCTAATGTACCACCTACTCAAATATGAATCTGCCTGACTCATAAGAGCTCCGGAGTGGATCTCCCCCAGGAGCCACGGGGGGGGGGGGGGGGAGGTGTTCTTTTTTTTTCTTTTTTACTGGACTGAAATCCACCTGCTTCTAAACTCATTATTTTTAAGTGTAAAAATTAAAAAAAACATCCTTCATAATTTTCATTCATTGGAATCTAATGGGTTTGGAGTATTTTTATTTATTGCAATTAGCCACTTTACTTCTGCTGACAGAAGGGTAGTGTGTAAATAAAAATAAAAATTGTTTAAAAAAAAGAAAAGAAGGGTAGTGTGTATATGAGAAGAGGGGATAATTTGAGTATATCACACATACACTTCTGCAGTCCCATGTGAATGAGTGTAATTCTGCATTTTTTCCCTTATAGTAGCCAAGTTGCTGTCTATGAGATGATAATGGTAAGATCATGAATACAAATTCAGTCTACTATACCAGGAGATTCTTAGCTACTTGTATTCTGAGGTATATTGACTTAGACACTGAAAAATCTCTGCAAATGAAAATACGCACCAAGACTATGCCATAACTGTCTCTACTTCAGCATTTATTTATTCTGTAACCTATATATGAAATTTCTTCCCGTTATCTGTCCAGTGCTTAGCTTATGTTCTTCCTGCAGATTCTCTTTTAGGTTAAGATCCTTAGGAAATTGGCAAAATGAGGTCTAGAGTAAGGGAAATAGAATTTAACAAATACAACAATTTTGTGTAAGTATAGCTTATCAGACTTTCTCACCTTTTGCTTCTTCCTGTTGGAAACCAGCCCGCAGTTTACTGTTCTAAAGTTAGTTTTGGATTGAGAATGCTGGGTCAAATCCTGCACTGGACAATTACAGATTTGCCTGAGGTCATACAGGTGATTTTTCTGCAGTGTTTGTCAACCTTGGCAACTTGAAGATGAGTGGATTTCAACTCCCAGAATTCCCCAGCCAGCTTTGCTGTTCTAAAGGCTATGAGTTTGTTTATTTATTTATAAAATGTATTTGCTGCCCATCTCGTATAGACGACTCTGGGCAGCTTACAGCATTAAAATATGGAACCCTAACCAATAAGTAAGTTATCACCCTTTTCCCAAAAGACACTTGCCATAGAAACCTAGGTTTTTTAGGTTTAAATAAACAGCTATAGGATTGCAACCTTAGCAGACCCAAATTGTGTTGCCGCCTTCTGACTTTTAAAGCTCTGCACACCTTAGGATCCATGGTGGCGCAGTGGTTAGAATGCAGTATTGTAGGCTAATTCTGCTAACTTCTGACTGCCAGAGGTTGGGCAGTTCAATCCTGACCTGCTCAAGATTGACTCACCCTTTCATCCTTCTGAGTTTGGTAAAATGAGGTTCCAGGTTGTTTGTGGCAATGCTGACTCTGTAAACCACTTTAGAGAGGACTATGAAGTGGTATATAAGTCTAAGTGCTGTTGCTGTTAGGATCCATTTACCTCCATGAGGCTTAACTGCAAAACCAATTTCTTGGGTTTTAAAATCTCATGCTCACGGATATTGCCTTCTCCAGCTATCTGTGCCTCCATCAAGGATAAAGTGGCCTTTGAACAAAGCAGCTATTTTCAGTTTTTAAACAGTGGCATATTGATTTTTTTCCCCTATACAGATTTGACCTTGTTTCAAAACTTTAAGCAACTTAGATACATGGTTGTGTTTCTTACCTAGGCAATTTCACTGAATCCTACCTTAGGGTATGATGTGATCAAATGATCACATTTGATTTTTATCATTTATTGGGTTGTTTTCGTGTTTTCCCTGTATTGTTTTATGCTTTTACTTTTACCATGAATTCTGATGCTGACAATATATAAATAGGAGGAATTTTTAAAAAATGTATACAGAGTAAAGAAAAGTTTAAATAAATCAAGAGAAATCAACAGAAAAATCCTGCTACTGTAATTTCAGTGGAAGATATGAGCCATTATCCCAAATGACAGATAAAAACTTTGTCCTGTTGCCTTAGCAACTAGTGAGGCTTCTTTGCATAGGGTTTTAGTTCTGTGTTATTCAGTAGACCTCATATTATTGGTGCTAAATCTGTGCAGGGCTCTTAAGCAAACATAGTTGAATGTGGTTTGCCAAATTGAACATGGGGCAACAACAAACATTTTAATCTGGATTAAATTTTAATATTTTAATTCTTCAATATTGTAAAAATGTTGGCTTTATTGCTACATCAGATTTCTTTTAAATCACCCATTGACAGAAAAGAACAATCAGTTCATGCTCTGAAGTATTTCTGCGTCTTATTATTTATTAAATGTATATGCTGCCCATCTCACAACCAAGTGACTCTTGCAGCCAGTGTGGATGAATCATTAAATTTAGTTACATGTTTAGATACTTTGTGTGTCTTTGTGGGAAGATTACATCTTTTTATATAGTAAGCTTTTATAAACATAGCAGTCGGGATCTTCAATCAGAATAGAGCTGGAAGGGACCTTGGAGGTCTTTTATTCCAACCCACTGCTCAATGCTGTTCAATACTGCAATGCTCTCTACATGGCTTAGGACCAGGGTTCTTACGAGATTGCCTTCTGCCACCAAGAGCCTCCCACCGGCCAGTACGCTGTCATAGAAAGGGTCTCCTCATGGTGCTGTCGGCTAAACAATGTCGACTGGCGACACCCAGGGGGAGAGCCTTCTCTGTGGGAGCACCTGCCCTCTGGGACGAATTGCCCTCGGAATTAAGAACTATCCCTGACTTCCGCACCTTCTGCCATGATCTCAAAACCTTTTTCTTCCAACAAGCCAGGCTGGCATAAAACATGATTTTTAAATTCAAATTTTTATTAATTTTAATCAGGGTTAGTTTGGGTTTTTTCCCCACGTTTCGGCCAAAGTTTAATCTGTCTTTTAAAAGCTTTTTAAAACTTTTATATATTTGTTTTTATTCTGGCTGTACACCGCCCTGAGTCCTTCGGGAGTAGGGCGGTATAAAAAACTCAAACTCAAACTCAAGCAGGAGACCCTGTACCATTTCAGATAGGTAGCTGTTCAGTCTTTTCTTAAAAACCTCCAGTGATGAAGCACCTACAACCTCTGAAGACAAGCGGTTCCACTGCTTCATTGTCCTCACTGTTAGGAGGTTTTCCCTTAATTCCAGGTTGCGTCTCTCCTTAATTGGTTTCTACCCATTGTTTCTTGTCTTGCCTTCTGGTGCATTGGAAAATAAGTTGAAATGGATAGAGTAATGTTTACTATTAAGAACAAAGAAGAAAGTGAATATTATGGCACCTATTTTATCAATGGTTAGAGAATAGAAACAGAAGTTAGAAAGGGGGAGACATAAAAAGAGGACATGTTAAAACGGAGACTCGTTAAAGTAGATAATGTTAAACATTGTTATTATACTATCATTATTATTGTGATGAATACTCTTGTAAACATTTGGACTATGACAGCCTAAAAACAATTGTACCCAGGCACCACACTGTTTGATGGAAATTGAATTTTTATGTTATATAAATAAAATAAATAAAACATGGGGGAGGAGGAAAATAAGTTGATCCCCTCTTCTTTGTGGTAGCCCCTCAAATACTGAACTACTGTTACCACGTCACCACTAGTCCTTCTTTTCTCTAGTCTGGCCATACTCAAATCCTGCAACTGTTATATAGATGTTTTTGTCTCCAGGTCCTTAAACATCTTAGTTGCTCTTCTTTGCACTTTTCCCAAAGTCTCAACATCTTTTTTGTAATGTGGTGACCAAAACTGGACGTAGGTTTTGGTTTTACTAAGGATTTATAAAGCGGTGCTAGTAGTTCACATGATTTCAATTCTGGGCTTTTATTTATACAACCAAGGATTGTATTAGGTTTTCTGGCTGCTGCTGCACACTGCTGGTTCATGTTTAAGTGACCATCCACTAGGACTCCAAAGTCCCTCTCACAGGGACTGTTTTTGAGCCAGGCGTTGCCTGATCTGTACTTATATCTTTGGTTTGTCCTGCCTAGGTGTAAAACTTTGTTTTTCTCCACATTAAATTTAATTTTGTTCGATAGAGCCAAGATAGATTCAAGTCTGTCAAGATCTTTTTTGATCCTCAGCTTGTTTTCTTTGGTGTTGGCTATTGCTGCCAGCTTAGTGTCATCTGCAAGTTTGATGAGTTCCCCTGATCTATGTCATTTATGAAGATATTGAAGAGTACTGGGCCTTAGACAGAGCCTTATGGTATCCCACTGCTTGCTTCCCTCCATGTGGACGTATTACTCATTGAGTACGGTTTGTCAGCTAGTTACAAATCCACCCAGGGGTGATGCTGTCCAGCCCACATTTTTTTAGTTTATCAAGAAGTAGATTGTGGTCTTCTTTGTCAAATGCCTTGCTGAAGTCTTAAGTATCACAGCATTTCGCTGGTCTACTAATTTAATCACTGTCAAAAAATAAAATAAAATTGGTTTGGCATGATCTATTTTTAGCAAATCCATGCTCGCTGCTAGTTATAACTTTATGTATTTCTGGATGTTCAGAGATCTGTTTTATTATTATTTTTTCCAGTATCTTCCCAGGTATTGTTGTTAGGCTGATTGGTCTGTGGTTTCCTGGGTCTGGTTGGTTGTTTTTGTTTGTTTTTTTGAAAATGGGAACCACATCAGCTCTTTTCTAATCCTCTAGAATTTCCCTAGTGGTCCAGTATTTTTAAAAAATATGGTACAATGGTTCTGAGATAACATCTGTCAGCTCCTTCAGAACTCAGGGAAGTAATCAATCAGGTCCCAATGATTTATATTCATCAAGGTCAGACTGGTGTTCTCATACTCTTTTTTTTTTGCTTATTTTACTTTTTATTTCTAGTCTGTCTTTGGTACGTTGGGCTACAGTTTCTTTTTGGATGAAGACTGATCTAAAGAATGAGTTAAACAGCTCTGCTTTTTTCTCTACTGCCTATTACTTCTTTGCAGGGTGGATTTGATTTAAATCAAGTTGATTTAAATCACAATTTAAATCATGATTTAAATCACTAATAAAAAAAGCTTGATTTAAATCATAGTTTTCTACATAAATCTTGCTGGTATAACTTATAATATGCAAGTAGATGAAGATTTTTAGAATAACAACTTTTCATATTAGTTTTTTTTATCCCCAGTTTAATAGGTTAATCATTCATATTTGGACAACTTTTCTGTTGTACTTAGGAAGGAGAAAAATAATCATTACCTTAATAATAACAATTTAAATAGATTTATTCAACTGAAACAATAACATTACAGCATATGTTATTTGCTTAAACAAACATCCATGTTTGTTAACTAATTTGTCTAAACAAAATATATATATTTTAAGAAATTTAGACTTTCATTTTGTAGTACTGCTTGTCTGCTTGCCCCTTCCTCCTCACACTTAGTTTCAATTTCTTCTTGTGCAGATCTATTCCACTCCAAACAATCAGAAAAATATTGTTTCTATTCTATTCACTGAACTTCTTGAAACTTAGCACTGAAGGGGTTGAT
The DNA here is from genome assembly GCA_039707465.1 of Rhabdophis nuchalis. NCBI lineage: Eukaryota > Metazoa > Chordata > Lepidosauria > Squamata > Natricidae > Rhabdophis > Rhabdophis nuchalis. Next base: position 56,027,039 of record CM077643.1, on the reverse strand, counting down.
TCTGTATTCATAGGTTTGTAGAAGTTAGGATTAAGGTCTTTTTTTCAACTCTGTTCATGTTATAATATTTTTGCTGTGAAGAAGAGGCACGTGATCTCTCCTGAGTCAAATTCAGTTTTGAGAACTGCAAAAGTAAACCAAGCATCTGTGATAATATCTTGTAGGCAGAGAAACTGCCCAATAATCTTACAAAAACCTCTGGAAGAACATGACATTGTGAATGGATTAATGGAATTTATTTACCAAAAAATTTAAACATATACAGCCTTATTCTACATAATTAAAAAACTAATCTTTATTTCATGATGGAATAACCTTTGGATGGTAATATATTTTCCTCAAAAAGCATTTTACATAAAACAATCCAATTTAAATCAAAAAAATCCGATTTTTTTATATTTAAAAAAAAATCATTGATTTTTATCCACCCCGTTTCTTGCCATTTTCTCTCTTTAGTGGACCGACTGTTTCCTTGACTCTTTTCTTGTTATTCATATGTTGAAAGAAACTTGTTTATTATCTTTGACTTTTATTGCAAGTTTTTGTTCATTCTGATCCTTTGTTTTCCTGACTTCATCTTTGCAGATTCGAGCTATCGGCTGATATTCTTCCTCTTTCCATTTTTTGTACTTATTCTTTTTGTCTTTCGATTTGCCAGAGAGAGACCTGTGCAACCATGCTCATTTCTTCTTAGATTTCTTGTTTTTCTTTTTCAGTGGTATTGTTGGACTGGGCTTTTGTGATATTTCTCAGAGTCTCTCATGCGTCCTGAGTTGTTTTCCTCTTTAGGATTTTTATCTATGGAATTTTTCTTGAACTCTCTGAGTTTGTTAAAATCAGCTCTTTTAAAGTTTAAGACACTGGTTGGATTACATTCTATTGCTTGTGTTTGCATTATATTGAATTCCAATATGATGTGGTCACTCTTATCCAAGATTCTGGCAACTTCAACTCCCTCTATCACTTCTTCTCTATTAGTAAGAATTAGGTCCAGTATAGCTTTTCTTCTAGCCTGGGCAATTGCACTATGTGTAATTGCAAAAAAAAAAAAAAAAGCAACAATAGATAATCAACAGAAATAAGAATTATTCTGATCTTTATCTATAATGAGATGATACATAAATGAAGGCTGCATTATTTCCACTGATTGGCATTATGATATGATGATTTTTAAAGGGGGGGGGGGACTTGCCTTAAGAAAAAACAATTAAGCATCCTCTGTGATCTTTGGCCCTAATGGACATCAGCTCTTTTGTATTTCTTCTAAAGTAAAAATAAAAGACCATCCTTATAGTTATCAGTGTTTCTTGCCTTGTTCCAGGATTTTTTTCAGTGTTTCCCATGCCAAATGAAAAGCAGGATAAGTTTCAGTCTTATCATTAATTAGTACTGTGTATCAAGCTGTAAACTCTTAATGACAGTTTGTGCTCTCTTTCTTCGTTTCTTAAAATAAAAATGTGTTTGCATATTCTCTTTCTGTAACAATTTCCTTCCCTTTCCCAGCTCTAAATGTGCTGCATTGCACTTCCTATGGTTTCAGGTTGCTGCAATTCTTAATTGCTCTAGAAATTCAGCTTTCATTTCTCCTTGGTAGAATTTTATATTTCTTCCTTTAAGATGCTAGCTGTAACAGGTCATCTCCCTACACGCTGTTCATGGTACTAATTCTACAATCTGAAATACACATACTTTGAAGTAAGCTACACAAATCAGAGAGTGAATATTAAAATTGTACCTATGGGTTGTATCCAGTAGGTCCCTCTGTTGATGAAAGGTGCTTTGATCCAGCAAGAAGTCTCCACCTGTTGAACTAGAAGGAAAGTGTATTTTGCTGATTTCCCACTCCTCTTCACATCTGGAATCTATTTATAGGAAGTTAAGACAGACTATTGCAAGAGGGAAGCACAATGAATAAAAATAATATCCTTTCTATTGTGCTGACAAAACAATCTCCTGGAACACAGTCTTTGGGGAATTTAAAGAGACCATTGGCTCTAATTTTGTGAACACAATTCACAACAAATTGCACTGTTTGAGAAATGTGCCATTCATTTCAGTGGATTGCCCTGTAATCCATCTGTCTCCCTCGCTACATTTTAATCCTGAATTAATGGTATTCCTCCCATTCACTTTTCTTTTTGTCAATGCTAAAAGCACCATTCCAAGTTGGGCATTATTTGTCAAGTTACTCAAAATGTTTTTTCGTATTGAATTGTATTTCAAGCTACACATGTATAGTTTATCTGTGAAGGTAGGTCTATCCTTTCCTACCTATCCTCCCCAATAGGCTTCAGTTCAACTGGCGCAAACTGCTTGGGTTTGGGTTTGGGGGCCTTCAGATTCTTTCAACTTACCATCTTTGGGGCTAGATGGGGGTGACACTGCTACCAACAGACCCTATGCACAGCTTGAAGGTCCTGTTGGGCTCATGACGTCTGCTTGAGGCACAGATAGAGGTCCTTTGCACAACTTCGGATTATGTGCCAGTTGCACCCATTTGTCTTTTGAGAGGCTCTAGTCTCAGTGGCTCATGCTTGGATTATCTCTTACATGGATTACTTTAATGTGTTGTACATGAAGAACACCTGGAAGTTGCAACTGGTGAAAAATATAACGACACAGGCAGTTATATGCACTTCTGGATAAGTGCACTTTTGCTTCCAAGTTCACATCAAAGTGCTGGATGATGACATATAGAGCTCTTACATGGCATGAGACTTGTTATTTGAGGGACCACCTCTTCCTGGTTACATCTACCCATCCCATCCTGTCAGGCAGAAGAGGCTTATTATGGGTCCCATTAATTAGGAAACGCAACCAGGACTACCAGGACTGCTGTCATTAAATGAGGTGATTGCATGATATTTCACGTAATGACCAGTTCGCTTAGCGATGGAAATTCCAGCCATCATTAAGGCAGTTAAGTGAGAACTATCTGTACAGATTTTAATAGCTTTTAATTGGATTTTAAAAGTTTTGTTTTTGGTTGCTTATCTGTACTTATATATTGGTTTTGTCGTTATTTTAATTGTGTGAGCCACCCAGAGCTACAAGTAACTATATAAATTATTTAGATAAATACATATTTTGAAATTTGCTTCTCTTGAATCACGTGTCTCTTTAATGACTATTTTCCTAGTTTAGTGATCAAACTTAGAAACTTTGCTGTTCTTTTTTGTCATAACAGACTTAATAATTCTGTATGTAAGAACATTAGGCTGTCATTGTGCTCACTAGTAGCTATGTTCCTTTGGGAGAGCGAACAGAATATAAATCTAACAACAGTAAAAACAAATTTCTTCATCCCCTCTACTCTTATTTTGGGTGCAACATTTACAAGTTAAAGAGCACACAGAAGAGTAGGGTAATTGAGATTTAAAGATGGGTAGTAGAGAATCAATAATACAATAATACAATAGCAGAGTTAGAAGGGACCTTGTAGGTCTTCTAGTCCAACCCCCTGCGTTGGCAGGAACCTTATACCATTTCAGACAAATGGCTATCTAACATCTTTTTAAAGACTTCCAGGGTTGGGGCATTCACAACTTCTGGAGGCAAGCTGTTCCAGAGGTTAATTGTTCTAACTGTCAGGAAATTTCTCCTTAGTTCTAAGTTGCTTCTCTCCTTGATTAGTTTCCATTGCTTCTTGTCCTGCCCCCAGGTGCCTTGGAGAATAGTTTGACTCCCTCTTCTTTGTGGCACCCTCTGAGATATCGGAACACTGCTATCATGTCTCCCCTGGTCCTTCTCTTCATCAAACTAGACATACCCAGCTCCTGCAACCGTTCTTCATATGTTTTAGTCTCCAGTCCCCTAATCATCTTGGTTGCTCTTTTCTGCACTCTTTCCAGAGTCTCCACGTCTTTTCTACATCGTGGCGACCAAAACTGTATGCAGTATTCCAAGTGTGGCCTTACCAAGGCACTATACAGTGGCATTAACACTTCACGTGATCTAGATTCTATCCCTCTGTTTATGCAGCCTAGAACTGTGTTGGCTTTTTTGGCAGCTGCTGCACACTGCTGGCTCATATTTAAATGGTTGTCCACTAGGATTCCAAGATCCCTCTCACAGTTGCTACTATTGAGCATTAACAGGTTGATCTAATGGTTAATCCACAATATTAGAAGCCTGGAGACAATGAGTTCTAGTTCCACCTTATGTACAAAGTCAGTAGAGTGACCTTTGAAGAAGGCTGTTGTGGCCCGCCAGCAGCCAGCCAAGCTGGTAGAAGAGTCAAGGCAGTGATGAGATTGGGGAGGAACATGGGCCAGTCCTAGGGGCTGAGGAAAGCTCAGACAAGGGCTCTGCTTCGGGGGCAGAGAGGGAGCTAGACAGCAGTGAGGCAGAGGAACAGCTGGAGCTTGTTCCCAGTGTGCACATGCGCAAGGCTGCCAGAAGACAAGAACAACTAAGAAAGCAGGGTCAACTTGGCAGTAAAGGCAAACCTTGGAGGTGATTGGCCCCTCCCATAAGAAACAAAAGAGGAACAAACAGGCAGTGGGCTTTTGCAGAAGCAATTTGTTCCTTCGGTCATTTCAAGAGTGAAAAGTACTGTTTGTGCCTATAAGAGGCTCTGTGCCAAGTGTTGCCTTGCCCTGTGTTTGGAAATAATATTTTGTGTGTTGCAAATCACATATTTGAAATTGAATCCAAAACATTATACAGCTGTACTATTTATTCATCATTCTCTCTGTTTCCTAGTTTTTATTACCCAATTGAAAAATACTTTTTCTATTATTCCACAAATGTTCTGTATTCCTAAGCATTTTCAGAGTGACAGTGTTAAAGGGCTTTGAAAGTCTCTGTAAAATTATTTCTAAAGGAAGGTGCATGTGCTTTTTTTTTTTTTTAACCAATACATGATTGGACAAAATTCAGCAGCATTTTTTTGTGCAGCTGTTGATAAAAATAAGATCACCAACATGATCGCCAACATCCGATGACAGATATGGCACAGGAAGAAGAAGAAGAATAATACATGATTACTGAGGCAGGACTTAATTGCCAAAAGGCAACTTAATTATTCATCAGAAAAAAATTGAGAACATTTAGAAACATATATCACCAGTTTATCTGGAACAAAGATAAAGCTAGCTTACCTTTAATTTGCTAAACCTGTTTTAAGAAATTACCATCGGCAACTTAAGTATGGATTATTAAATTAACTCATCATTTTTGCTTAGTTTAGGAAAACATCATTGCAAATCAAATGCATCAAAGGCCTGCTACAATTTATTTGGTGATCCCTTACTATAAGACTTTGGTTTGTAGTCACATATTCTATTATCTGAAATAAAGCTGTAGTAGAAACAATAAAGTTTACTTCAGATTTACTTCAGATTGCCTTAGCAATATATAATAGCAATAGCACAATCTATAACATATCGCTTGACAGTGCTTTACAGCCTTCTCTAAGTGGTATACAAAGTCAGTATATTTGCCTCCCAACAATCTGGGTCCTCATTTTACCAACCTTGAAAGGATGGAGGGCTGAGTCAACCTTGAGCTGGTTAGGATTGAACTGCTGGCAATTGGCAGAATTAGCCTGCAATTCTGTATTCTATCCAGTGCACCACCATGGCTCTTGTATATACTTTCTTAGGCATAATACCTTACTGTAATTTCCTGCACCAATATGCATGCAAACAGAGACATATTTTAGGATAAACATAGAGAGAGGAGGGGAGGGAGGCAGGGGGGAGAGAGAGAGAGAGAGAGAGAGAGAGACTAAGTAATGCACTTAATATTCTGTTATAGAAAATATGCAAAACGGAATCTCCTTTACCAGCCTTTTTTAATTGTTAAATGTTTTTGTGCCTATTTTAGTACTAATTTTAATCTTTATTGTTAACCTTTTTATATTCAAATTTTGTTTTCAAGTTTTGTTAGGTGTTTTGAAAGGCACGGTATAAATCAGATAAATTACTTGTGCTGTAAATTATTTCTGTCACTGTACCATACGAAATTAATATTCTTTGTGGAAATTTTCCTGAGAGGGAGAGAGACAGACATGTTAGAAACTCTCACATATTCTGTTCTCCATTCTTGATAATTGTCTGGTCTTGTTCGTGTTCTGAAAGATTTGCCCACACATCCTTCTGTTAGGGGAAACCAAGTACAGACATTTGGTCGTAGTTGCTCAATAAAGAACAGTTAGCATGCTTTCCTGCTTGGTGGATTGAGAACATTCAAAACTGAAGCTTTGTCCAAAAAGGGGAAGAAGGAGATGGAGGTGCTAGGATTTACCCTGTCATCAACTCCCATAGCACTTGATAAATGCAGCACAACCTGAGCATTGAGAAAGATTTACGAAGGGACAGGCTAGCATAGACTTTATAATGACAGGGGTCGACAGGGGATGCCATCACCACTGCTCTCCATATCGCACTGAGCCACCTTGAAAAATCTGGGAATTATGTCAGAATGCTTTTTATAGATTATAGCTCGGCCTTTAACACCATCCTACCAGGCATTCTCATTGAAAAGTTGACTGACCTGAATTTCCCTCCCCTTACTTGTGAATGGATCAAAGACTTCCTGACCGATCGTCCACAAACAGTAAGGGTTGGGTCCTTTACATCTTCCACACTGAAGCTCAGCACAGGCTCCCCTCAGGGCTGTGTGCTCAGCCCCTACCTCTACTCACTGTATACATATGACTGCATATCCTCTGATCCATCCAACATCATAATAAAGTTTGCAGATGACACAACGGTGGTGGGTCTCATAACTGGAGGGGACGAATCAGCATACAGGGAAGAAGTCCAGAAGGTATCCGCATGGTGCTCAAGAAACAACTTACATCTAAATACTAGCAAGACAAAGGAGATGGTGCTAGATTTCCGGAGGCACAGAGAGGAACCTGCCCCACTGTATATCGAGGGGGGCTGTGTGGAGAGGGTTTCCTCTTTTAAATTCTTAGGAGTGCTTATTAGCCAAGATCTCACCTGGAAAAACAACACGTCTCTGGTGATTGGAAAAGCTCAACAGAGACTTCATTTCCTTAGAGTCCTGCGGAAAAATCAGGTGGAACAACGGCTGATGACCTCTTTCTATCGGTCCATCATAGAAAGTGTCCTCACATATTGTATCACAGTGTGGTATGCTGGTTTAACAGTTGCGGAGAGGAAGGCACTACAGAGAGTGATCAATTCGGCACAAGAAACCATCGGTTGCCCTCTGACATCACTGGATAACATCGCCAGATCTCGCTGCTTTAGCAGAGCAAGGAAGATTCTCAAAGATGATTCACACCCTGGTTGGTATCTCTTTGCCCTTCTACCATCAGGCAGAAGATATCAAAGTATAGCCAGCCGAACGAACAGGTTTAAAGGTAGCTTCTATCCATGGGCTGTGAGACTTTTAAATTCAACCGCAATCACTCCATGCACATGCTAGTTTTTTCTTTTTTCTTTTCTCTCTTTTTTGTTTCTGTTATAATTTTGCACCAGTGAAGTTAAAACCAATTTCATTGTAATTTTTACAATGACAATAAAGATTATTATTATTGTTGTTGTTGTTGTTGTTGTTGTTATTATTATTATTATTGACACTGAAGAGAGCATTGTAGCATAATGCAAGACTATGGAAGAAAGATTTATAGTGTTCATGGAAAACAAGCATCTAGCCAGGCAGTTGGGTTCAATGATTTTGTTATGACCTAGGCTTCCCAAAAGCATGAAGCAAACTCCTTTTCCCCCCAAAAAAACTCCTTTTATTAATTTGCTGTGAATTCTGCTCATTCACATTCAAGGGAGGATTTACAGTCACAGACATTACCTGGATTGGAGAGCTGACAGGTCAATATCTGCAAAACTTGGCAAGGAGTCTCGGAGAGTCATGAGCCCATTAAGCGAAGTAACTAAATGTCTCCTGTAAACTCCACTCCCTTATTGCTCCTCTTTTATTTCCTCTGAGAGGGGCCATTCATCATCCACCTATGGCCTTGCTCCCTAGTTTACCCCTGTTCTTTAGCTATTCCCTTCGTCTGGCAACTCTGCATATGTGTATACTGGGAACTGGCTCCAGCTGTTCGTCTGCCTCACTGATTTCTGACTCTGAAGGCAGCTGATCGCTGGCATACAGCTCTGGCCCCCTCTCTGCCTCCGACACAGAGCCCTCATCAGAGCCTCCCCAGACTCCAGGACTGGCCCATGTTCCTCCCAACCTCCTCACTGTGCGAATCTGCTGCCAGCTCTGCTGGCGGGCCACAACAGATTTAGCTCTATCGTGCCAAGGAAACCAGCCTCATATTTCCTCTTTTCCATAGCTGTAAAGTTACAAGAGCCTTGCCATTTTTCAGCTGACCATCCTATCATGCCCTGTTCCAAGACACTCAATTCCATTTCCCTCATGCCAACAGGTAGTAAGTGTTTTGAACTCATCAGGTATACTTGGTTTACATGGAGAATCTTTCCATCTTTTTATTTCATCTTTATCCTGGTTCCTTGGATATACAATATTGTACTATTTAAGCCAGGGGTCTCCAACCTTTGCAACTTTAAGTCTGAAGGACTCCAGCTTTGCTGGCTGGAGAATTCTGGGAGCTGAAGTCCTTCAGACTTAAAGTTGCAAAGGTTGGAGACCCCTGATTTAAGCTACATAAGGATGGCACTCAGTGGCTGCATTCATACAGCAAACACAATTAATCCTGATGCTGACATTGTTAGCACAACCCAGAAACATAGCAAAACATGCTTAGTTTGCATACAAATCTAATGCACTCTAAGCCAAGCATAACATGTCCCAATTTAGCCACTATGTTGGTAAAAGTGAAGCATGTGCAACACAACCAATGAATGCATTGCTCTTAAAATACAGAAAAGGTAATGCAACTTTATACAAATTATGTTCCCCTTTCCCTTTCATACAAGAAGCTGCCTTAGACAAATTAGAATTTCAGAACAAAATTCTACTCTTGAAGCAACACAAATTATGTAGGTTTATGATGGTTCAAGGAGTGGAGGTGTTCATATTAACACAGCCATGAGGAAGAGCCTAGAAAAATCATGTCCAGTTTTTTGAATGAGTACATTTAACCAGGCAAACAGCAGGACAGAGGCTTATTCATTCCCAATTTGCTATGAAGGCCAGTCCGATAAAAAAGATTGCAGCCAATGCACTTCTTCTCAGTTTCTTTCACATTTTTATCCTCAGCTAATATTAGACTTCTTGCACCCAATTCAAATATAATATTTGTTTTGGAGGAATTTGTATAACTGAGTACATCTCAGCTTTGGACCCTTGGCTGATTTTGGATTACAGATCCCATTAACATAAGTCAATTTGCAGATCACATTAACATTAGTCAATGTAGCCAATGGCCTCTAGTTTTACATTTGGAATTTAGTAATTAATCCTTTTCCCAACTATAAGATTAGAAAGCAGATGCTAGCTCAGGTGAATCAATAATCCTGCATTTAAGTTATTATATTTTCTCTATTTTGTTCTACTTCTATTTCAGATAACAAGATCAATAGCTGCCATATCCATTATATTTTTATGGTATCAGTAGTAGAGATACAAAACTCCCTTCAACTTTTCTTTATTTGAACCACATATATAATGCTGATGGATGAGTCCTTCTTTTAGAGAGCTAGTTATCTAATGGATAGGGCAGTGATGGCTAACCTTTTTTGGCTCACGTGCCAAAAGTGGGGGGAGCACAGGGGGGTCGTGCATGGGCGTGCCACACCCATAATCCTATGTGCGCAACCCCCTGCTTTTGGCGCGCTTTTTGTGCCCTCCCCAGGCTCCAGAGGCTTTCTAGGAGCCTGGGGAGGGTGAAAACAGCCTCCCCTCCCCACCTCCAGAGGCTTCAGGAGCTTCCCTGAAGCCTCAAGAGGGCAAAAAACAGCCTCAAAAGAAGACCTAAATCAGCTAGTCAGTGCACACATGCGCACTGGAGCTGACAGGGCAATGCCTCCAGTGCCCTAAGAAATGGATCTGCGTGCCACCTGTGGCACCCGTGCCATAGGTTCGCCATCACGGGGATAGGGTATCAGGCTAAAAACCAGGAGACTGAGTTCTAGTCCCATTTTAGGCATGAAAGGTGTCTGAGTGACTTTGGATCAGTCACTCTCATCCCAATCTACCTCACAGGTTGTTGTTGTGGGGGGAAATAGGAAATAATACTAGGTATGTTCACTTCTTGAGTCATTTATAAAAAAATAATAAAGGTGGGATTTTTTTTTTAAGTGTTCTGTAGTCATTTCAATATGAAGAACAGGAGACCAGTGTGCAAAATGTGAACTGAAAATAATTTTTGCAGTACAATTGTTCTATAAAACAAATAATAGTTTGTAAACTAAACAAATGAACACTATTTTATTCTCTACATCAGAGATATCAAGAGAATTATAGAATCACTCTTAATTCAGTATTTGGAATGAGATCAATCTGTAAGAATCTTGAGAGAAATGCTGTGATTACTAAAAGCTCACCATCAAGTTATCAAGAACAAGTTTCACCATACTGATCTGATTTCATCTTTTTTTGTTTGAGTAATGTCCTTAGTAATTGGAGGAATGCTATAAGCTTGATATATTTTAACGGCAGCAACGTATTTGTCAAATTTTCTTATGGCATTCTAATCAGTAAATTAGTTAAGGAAGAACTAGATAAAAATCAATTGGATGTATCCACAGATGGTTCAAAAACCATCAAACCATATATTCATCAAAAGTTCCTCATCAAATTGGAAAGAGGTGTCAAGTGGACTTTTATAGGCTTTAATTCTGGACATAATCCTCTTCAACATTTTTGCTTAGTCAGATAAATAGATGGAAGGAATGCTTGTCAAAGCTAATATAGCTAATATACTAAAAATAGAAAATGCTGAGAATAATTTTGAGAGAAGTGGTTTGAAAAAAGCAAAATTAAAAATTAATAAAGACAAAAATAACGTTTCATCTTAGGAATCAGAAATTAAGTGCACAAATATAAGATAGAAGATTGGAAGTAGTACAAAATTAGATATACCTTGAAGTTATAGTTGATTACAAATTGAATACATGTTGAGTCTGATGTGGCTACTAAAAAAGTGACTATGATATTAGGCTGCATAGACAGAAGTCCAGTTTTCAAAACATGTGAAATAACAGATCCAGTAGATTCTGCATTGATACACTGAATTCTTTTGGATGTGATTATACTCTAATATAAGAAAGGATGTAGGATAGAAGAAAGTTAAGAAAGTTCTTTACTGTACCACATACACTGAATATTGATGTTCTAAATATAAAATCAGGTGTTTCTTATACAAGCTAAAAAAATATTCTTCAGCTTTCCCTGACCTCCTTCTGTCCAGAGGTGTTGGACTCTCCAAATCTTTAGTTGCCATAGTCTGAAAATTATGAATATAATAATCAACACATTTGGATAAGTATGTAATTGGTAATGTTGGGATCTGTTATAGATCTCCCAAACATCCAGAAAAGATTCCCAGAGTGTTTAGGATATTAGGTAGAAAACAAGAAATCAGTAGAAAATTTTCTTCCTCTCTTCTATTTATGGGTGGATCAATTTGTGGACTTCCATTCACTCAATTCTAATCCAGTTTGATGAATCGATTCTAGAACTAATTATGTTTCTTGTCTGCATAGTCCTTTTCTGTTGATGGTTGACTCTAAAAGACAGAAGCTATCTACCACCTTGATATCTCTATTGTCAGTTTTAAGCCTGATTATTCTACCTGATGTCATTAGTTCCAGGTTTTCCATTTTTCTGAGCACATTTCACAGCTTGGCATAAATCAACACAAAAGACTTTTCTATTATGATGAAGCATGCAGTGACTTCTTTTTGGTACTTTTTCTTAATTGTACAGCATGCATTAGCAACAACGTCTTCTGTCCCTCAGCCTTTTCTAAAGCTGGCTTGAATGTTTGGCATCTCTTTTTCCATGTAGGGTTCTAATCTGTGTTGGATGATCCTAATCATTGTTGTCGTAATCTTGTAAAATTAAGAATAATTATTGTAGAACCGTTTGCACAAATTTGTAGAGATTCTCAGTCATCTAGGTCATGGTTGTCCCCAAAATACTTTTTCTTTGAAGACATTTGACTTGTCATCCAAGGAGCTTTTTCAGCTCCGACAGGATAGCGGAGAATGGAAGGATTTATATTCCTTGCAGACAGCTGGTCATTTGCATCCTTTTAACGTCTTCAAACATCTTCAAAGAAAAAACAAGAAAGTCCAATTGCCTCCTGAAAAAGCACCTCTGGGACAACAGTTTGCACACTCTACACATTCTCAATCTGAATCTTGCCTACAGAAGCTGTGGGTGCTCCAATATTGGAGGTTTTTAAGAAGACATTGAACAACCATTTGTCTGAAATGATATAGGGTCTCCTGCTTGAACAGGGGATTGGACTAGAAGACCTCCAAGGTCCCTTCCAATTCTGTTATTCTGTTAGACTGGAGCATAGATTACAGTAGACTGTTTATCTGCAATAAGAATCAGCTGGACAAATTCTTTTAGATGTAGCTAAGTTGAATTTTGGAGCAGTATTCATAATGCTTTTTAATACTGAATCAATGTAGTAAATAAGGTTAATTTTAGAAAGTGAAAAAAACAATAAATTCAATACTGAACCATTTTACATCATATTTAAATAATATTCTATGCTATTCTATTTTAAAATACAATTAAATTGTTATAGCATTCATTTAGTATGCTGTAATTTGCTTATACTTTATTCTTTCTTCATAATAAAATTTACAGCCAAATGGAATCTTGTACTTTTTGCAATATATCAAAAATAAATTTCATCATTCAGCAACATATGTTCTATGGTCTTCCTTCTTCAACTGTTTCACACAATATTGGATTTTTTTCCAACCAAATCAAAGCCAAGCAACCCAGCGATTGTGTTATATCACCCATAATTCTATCTATTAAATATTATTGTACTTTAGTCCTTCATTTGCTCACAAACATAGCTATGTTAAAGAATATTAAAACAATATTAAAATTAAAATATTAGAACCCAAGAACGTATTTTTATTTAAACAAATTCTAGAGCAGATCTTCATTCTTAAGACCTGTGCCATGGTCCCAGTTTTGCAGAGTGAAAGACTGAGAAATGAATTGTTAAGTCTGCTGATTTAGTCAGATTTAAATCAGAATATATGATGTTCAACCACATACTTGGAATTTCCAAAACAATGCATTTTTATAATCTAAGTTGGTTTACTTTTCAAATGGAAAGTGTAACTTTTGAAAATAATGCAATAAAAATGTTGTTAAAAAGATTAGTTCACATATGTAAAACATGTTTTTGGGGAGCGACATGGAGAAGGAAATTAGATACTGGTATGAAGTGTATTAAGAGATGTGGTGGCTCACTGGCTAAGACGCTGAGCTTGTCGATCAGAAAAGTCGACAGTTCAGCAGTTCGAATCCCTAGTGTCGTGTAACGGGGTGAGCTCCCGTTACTTGTCCCAGCTTCTGCCAACCTAGCAGTTTGAAAGCAGGATAACAAATGCAAGTAGAAAAATAGGGACCACTTTGGTGGGAAGGTAAGAGCGATTCCTGTGCCTTCAGCATTGAGTCATGCTGGCCACATGATCACGGAGACATCTTCAGACAACCCTGGCTCTTTGGCTTAGAAACAGAGATGAGCACCACCCCCTAGAGCAGGAAACAACTGCATGCATGTGCGGGGGAACCTTTACCTTATGAAGTGTATAGTTTCTAGATTTGTATTTATGAAGTATAAAAAAAGAAAGCCACTCCTGTTTTTCTCTGCAGCTGAAAATATGGTATTGCCTGGTGGCATTTTCAGACTCCAGAAGAGTTGAAGGTCATTGCCGTGGCCAGGGGGGCGTTTTACCAGGTTCGCCTGGGACGCCAGTTGCGTCCCCTATTGGACCGGGACGCCCTTTGCACAGTCACTCATGCGCTTGTGACGTCCTGTCTAGACTACTGTAATGCTCTCTACATGGGGCTCCCCTTGAGGTGCACCCGAAGGCTACAGCTGGTCCTGAACGCGGCCGCGCAGGCAGTTTTGGGAGCTACCAGATACTCCCACGTAACACCGCTCCTGCGCGAGCTGCACTGGCTGCCTGTGGCCTTTCGGGTGCGTTTCAAGGTGTTGGTCACCATCTTTAAAGCGCTCCATGGCACAGGACCTAGTTATTTGCGGGATCGTATCCTGCCCCATACATCCCTTCGGCCAATTCGCTCCCACAGAGAGGGACTTCGGGTGCCCTCCACTAGGCAATGCCAGCGGGCGACGTCCAGGGGAAGGGCCTTCTCTGTGATGGGCCCGACTCTTTGGAACGACCTACCCCCCGATATTAGAACTACCACGGACCTCCGCTCCTTCCGCCAAAAAGTTAAGACCTATTTGTTCCATCAGGCTGGCTTGGCCTAATTTATGCTTCTCACCCCAGTCTGTAATTTAAATTGTTTTATTTGGTTTTAATGGGATATAGTTTTTAAGGTTTTATAAATTTTTGTACAGGTTTATTTAATTCGATTTTAATTATGTACGTATTGTTATGTTTTTAGATGTTTTTAATTTTTCCTGTACACCACCCCAAGTCCCTTCGGGGAGAGGGGGCGGTCTAGAAATTAAATTAAATTAAATTAAATTAAATTAAATTAAATTGCAGAAATTGTTTTATTTAAAAAAAACACTTTTCCATACCTTTCCCCCCCTCCCTCTTGAACCACCTTTCACACAGAGCATGTCTGTATCTTCTGGACTCAGTTTATTTTGTTGCCTTTGAGAAGAAAAGAACCCTATAACTAATCTGTACATATGTGAAGAGAAAAGCAGCTCTAACCTTGTGGAGCAGCCGAAGAGCTCAAGTAGAGCGTGGGTGGGAAGAAGGAACTGTGGCTCCTGGAAAGATAGAACAGGATGGAATTGTCTGATTTGTAGTCTCTGACATATCTTGCTTTCTTCAGTTGCTTAGGAGAAGCGGGGGGTGGAGAGCGAGAGAGGAAGAAAAAAGAAAATACTTAAATACTTCCAAAAAGCAGTAGGCGGTTTTCAGAAAGATCTGCATACATGAGTGCATGATTTCTCTTTGGTGGATCATATAACATGACAAAGCCACTGATGTTTTCCTTGATGCCATTGTGAATTTCCAAAAGTACCATCATTAAGCAGAAATGATCTCTGTCTCTCTCCCTCTCCCTCCCTCTCACCCTCACCCTCCCTCCCGCCCTCTCCCTCCCTCCCTCCCATAAACTCTTCATGTCTTCCTGCCCTGGCTACTAGGAAAGAGAGACCATGCTTTTGCCAAAAATGTAAAGAACTGAGAGTGCAACCACACAGGATGTTTTGAGTCAACAGTACATAAGAACTGCCATACTATTAGACGCAATGTCAGATTAATGTTGTTATGTCTTAAGAGCCATTGCATTAGAGAGGGAAGGGTATTCCAATGGGATGAAGAAGATCGAGATTGGGATTAAGAAGCTTAAATATTCCTGTTCTGTCAAGACATGGAATCATAAAGCTAAAGGAAGGCAGACTTTGATTGTTTGGAAAAAGAATTCCCAATAGCAATAACAGTTGTTAAAATATATGAAGAACAGTTGCAGGCACTGGGTACGGCTAGTTTATAGAAAAGAAGAGCTAGGGGAGACATGATAGTATTTGAGGGGCTGCCACGAAGAAGAGGGAGTCAACTTATTTTCCAAATCACCAGAAGGCAAGACAAGAAATGATGGATGGAAACTAATCAAGGAGAGAAGGAACCTGGAATTAAGGGGAAACTTCCTAACAGGGAGGACAATTAACCAGTGGAACAGTTTGCCTTCAGAAGGTGTAGATGCTTCCTTACTGGAGGTTTTAAAGAAGAGACTTGTCTGAAGTTGTATAGGATCTCCTGCTTGAGCATGGGGTTGAACTCAAAGACCTCCAAGATCCCTTCAAGGTCTATTCTGATTGAGTTCAACAGTGGAACTAATTACCCAGAAATTTCTTTTCCTGGATGTACCAAAGATGCTTTTTCAAGACGCAACTAGACTTTCTGGCTCTTTTTTGTAGACGTTTCGCTTCTCATCCAAGAAGCTTCTTCAGCTCTGACTGAATGGTGGGGAATAGAAGGATTTACGCTCCTTGCAGACAACTGGTCATTTGCATTCTTTCAGTATGTCATTAAGGCCACCTGGAGTTTACCTGTGTTATGGGGGGAGGGGTGTCACCTGAGTAGTGGAAATGGATGTGGAGCCTTCTTGGAATTTTTGAAAGGAGTGAGTTGTAGTTTGCAGATAGATGGTGTCATATCCCTCCCCCTCTGTGACCTTAATGACTTGCTAAAAGAATGCGAATGACCAGCTGTCTGCAAGAATTATATAAATCCTTCCATTCTCCACCATCCAGTCAGAAAAACTTCTTGAAAAAACTTCTTGGGTAAGAAGCGAAACATCTTCAAAGAAAAACCAGAAAGTCCAGTTGCCTTTTGAAAAAGCATGTTTGGGGCAACCAGGACCTAGATGACTGAGAATCTCCATAGACATTTCCTGGATGTAATGAAATGGAATTTCTACTCAACCTGTGAGATTGCAGTTGATGGTTTAAATGCCTTTTTCCAACCTTTTTATTCTATGAAATCATATTCCACCATGAAGATGGCAGGGCTATCTTGAAATATTTTACCTGACCTAAAAATGTAGTGTAGGAAGAAATTGTGGTAACATTGCTATCTCTTGTCTTGAGCTCCTTGATAGTAAGGTTGAATACTGCTGTTATATATGACTGTTATCCACATTCAGAAAGTCATAAAAATTCTAGATATGTGGCTTTTTTACTCATAGAATTCCCTTTCTTCCCCCCTTTCTAAATCGTAACAGCCAAATCAGAAAATCTTTGATAATCAAAATTTAGCCAACTTCAAGATCCAGCTTTTTTTATTAAGTTTGGACAAAATGAAAAATGTTGATTAATTGAAGTCTTTCTATTGGTGCAAATCTTAGTTTATTTTTAATATTTTAAAATATTTTTTAAAATATTGTTTACAATTAACATTAAAACTGCTTAATGTTTAAATTCTATCTATCATCTATCTTTGCTTTAAATGTAAGACAATGGGACTTGTAATAGGGATCAAATGTTCCCTCCTGTCTATCATAATCCATTGAACAAGACACCGGAATAGCTTTCCATTTATTTAGAGTAAAATAGGTCACGCAAAGTCCCTGGTAGTCAGGCAGCATATAAATTATTATTAGAAAGCAGAAAAGTGAAGAAACCTAGTTTATGTGGACATATAATTGTATGTGTTTGGAATTTTTAGCATTTTCCTCCACCCTACCCTGAGACAGTAGAAGTTATGGTATATGTGAAGATTCTTCAAGTATTTAGATGGGAGTCTTTTCTAATCTTACCTAGATACTGTATGTCAAGGATAAGAGTGGTCAGAGTGCAGTACTGCAGGCTACTTCTGCTGACTGCCAGCTGCCTGCAACTTGGCAGTTTGAATCTCACCACGCTCAAAGTTGACTCAGCCTTCCATCCTTCCGAGGTGGGCAAAACGAGTACCCAAATTGTTGGGGGCAATAGGCTGACTCTGTAAACTGCTTAGAGAGGGCTGTAAAACACTGTGAAGTGGTATATAAGTCTAAGTGCTATTGCTATCAACCTTTTGATTGGCTCTGAACTACATTCCTTTTTAAAAACATTCTACAAAACAGGAACTGTCCAGGGCTTAAGAGAAGTAGAAACATAAACACCAGGCAAGTGATTGTATGAAATAGAGTTGTCATTTTTCTTGCTCTTGTTGGTGGTGGTGGTGGTTTCCCTTGTTGGTTCTGAGATAATCTGACCAATATTTCAATATTTCAATATTGGCCTCACCCCACTGCGGGGAGGCGGAACCTGAGATGCCAAGATGGTTCCGCCCCAGGCGCCTGATGGATCTACTTCCCGAACTCCGTGTCATCTCTGACCTCCGCCTGTTCCGCCAGCGCCTAAAAACGCACTTTTTTCATCTAGCCGGCCTGGCATGAACTACCCGACACCGAACTGACTTTTAGTTGATCAAAGTTTTAATTTGGGGGTTTTAATTATGTTTTAGCGCAGGGTTGGGTGTAATATAGTTTTAAGAATCTTTGTATTTTGTATATTTGTATATTTGTATTTTTAATCTTTCTGTGCGCCGCCCCGGGTCCCTTTGTGGGAGATGGGCGCGGGATATAAATATGAAAAATAAAATAAAATAAATAAATATTTACTAGTGTCAGTGTGCAAGTTTCAGTTATTGCTCCAAAGTTACAACCTCTCAATGGGATACAGTACAAGTCACCTTCCCTTTCAGTAAAACAATTGATAGGATATTATACCAAGCTATGTACACATTCTATAGAGAGGAATTTTTAGCTTGAGGCATCTAAGCTGTGAGTCAGATTAGAGATGATTTGTCACAGATACTGAAGATCAAATGTTCCTGGAATTGAGAACAGCACTTCAAGTGATATTATGAATGACTAACTTGTGGCAGGCAGGGTAATGCTGGAGATAATCATATAGTTCGTTCTCCATTAAAAAGCCACTGTATATAGTTAGCTAAATCTACTGTTAAAGCTTTTCTGGAATAGATCTTCCTATCCTGATAGCAGGAATAACTTCATAGTTGCAAAGCATGGAACAAACAAATAAAATGTAATGCCAGATGATGTGATGGTAGCTGTCATTTTAGGAATTAATTCATGGAGCTATAAAAGTACAGTAGCACTAAAAATTAACTCCTGAGGAAAACAACAGAATGACACTGCTTTTGTGTTATGCTTGTGGTAAAATCTAGTTGACCTAAATGGATTACACTTGAATCCAGCACAATTTACGTCTGTATATATATATATAAAAAAAGAATTCATCTACAAGCAATGCATTTGTAGAGAAATTATAAAATGCAGATGTGTCCCGTAAGGGAGTCCCATAAGGGAGATAGGGCGGTATATAAATTTAAATAAAGTGAAAGTGAAAGTTAGATGGACAGCTGGTTATAGCTATAAGAATGTAAACTCCAGGACAGCTCCATATTTTTGCTTAGAATTTTGCATTGTGTCTTTTGTACAAATATTGTATTGGAGAAATATTGTATCTGGAAAATAGGTTTGGGTGATTACAGGAAGTCTTCAAAATGTTCTGGTTAATTTGGAATCCAAGCTGTTGTCTTGGGAATTCAGGAATTCAAATGCTGTTTTTCAGCCAGCCTGTTCACTCATCTGGACCAATGGTTCAGTCAGGGGGAAAATATTGCAAACAAGTTCTGTAATTCCAATTAGCATTCTCATGGGTAAATTAGAAGATCTCAGATTGAAATACACCTAACACAATACAGAAAGAACAATCTAAATATAATTTGAAGAACTGAACATACAACTTTAAAAAAAAAACCAGAATAATATGTTGCCAAGTGAACCATATCCCTTATATGAACTAGATATTACAGTATGTGGGTAAAATGCTAGATTACACATTTGCTCCACATTAGTAGGCATCTATGGCAGGGGTCCCCAACCTTTGCAACTTTAAGTCTGAAGGACTTCAGCTCCTAGACTTCTCCAGCCAGCTTTGTCTGGAGAATTCTGGGAGCTGAAGTCCTTCAGACTTAAAGTTGCAAAGGTTGGAGACCCCTGATCTATGGGACACAAATCCCAAGCAAACAGTCTTAATTAATAGATCTAACTTTGATTAAGACAGCTTCCTATATTTAAATCTGTTTTATTTCAATGAAACAAATATCATATTATCTGTTGTTATGGCTCTGTATAAAACTTGGCTTTTAGGTTCATATAAGAAAGGATGATGGAGAAAAAAATGGAAGAAAGGAAGGAGGAGGAATGGAAGGAAATCCACACATTAAATCGTCTGGACTATACAGTCTTGTCTGGATAGATTGCTCTATATTATAATAATTATTTTTGCAATGGCTAAAATTTTGCTTCAAGAACAATGTGGTTCAAGCATTTAAATGGATGTTAGTATCATGAACAGTGATTTAGAGAACAAACAGATTTGCTATTCTTTTTAAACAATATATTTTATCATTCATCATTTGGACATTGTATCACAGCCTATTTTTATCATAATAATAATAATAATAATAATAATTTTTAATTTTATATCCCGCTCTCTCTCCCCAAAGGGACTCGAGGCGGGGCACAGGCACTTAAAAATACAATTAAAACCACAGACAAAATACAAAATTAAAAATGAATTAAATTAATCCTGCGCTAAAAACCCATAAACTAAAATTCCCCCTTTAAAACCCCTAACCTTAAAAGAGACTACCCAAGGCCGGCCAGGCGAAAAAGATGTGTCTTTAATTTTAAACGGAAGGAGCGGAGGTCCGTAGTTGTCCTAATGTCGGGGGGAAGGTCGTTCCAGAGGGCTGGGCCCGCCACAGAGAAGGCCCTTCCCCTGGGCGTCGCCCGCTGACAGAGTCTAGTGGACGGCACCCGGAGAAGTCCCTCTCTGTGGGAGCGAATTGGCCGTGAGGATGTATGGGGCAGGATCCGATCCCGCAGATAGCTAGGTCCCGAGCCATGGAGCGCTTTGAAGATGATGACTAACACCTTGAAGCGCACCCGAAAGACGACAGGTAGCCAGTGCAGCTCGCGCAAGAGCGGTGTTACGTGGGTAAACCTAGAGGTTCCCATTATTGCTCGCGCGGCTGCGTTCTGGACCAACTGAAGCCTCCGGGTGCACCTCAAGGGGAGCCCCATGTAGAGAGAGTTACAATAGTCCAGTCGGGATGTCACGAGAGCATGAGTGACTGTGCAAAGGGCGTCCCGATCCAATAGGGTGCGCAACTGGCGTACCAGGCGAACCTGGTAAAACGCCCTCCTGGCCACGGCTGTCACTTGATCTTCCATGGACAGCCGGGTATCCAGGAGGACACCCAAGTTGCGCGCCCCATCCACAGGGGCAAGATGTTCGCCCCCTATGGCCAGAGATGGCATCAACTGGTTGAATCGGGCAGCCGGAAACCACAGCCACTCGGTCTTGGTCGGGTTGAGCCCGAGTCCGTTACTTCCCATCCAGATCCGCACAGCTTCCAGGCACTGGCACATCACCGCTACGGCATCGTTGGGGTGGTTTGGGGTAGATATATACAGCTGAGTATCATCAGCGTAGAGATGATACTCTACCCCAAAGCCACGGATGATCTCGCCCAGCGGCTTCATATATGTGTTGAACAGGAGAGGCGAGAGGACCGACCCCTGAGGCACCCCACATGTGAGGGGAGGTCGACCTCTGCTCTCCCGTCAACACAAATTGCGATCGGCCAGAGAGGTAGGAGGAGAACCACCGTAAAACGGTGCCTCCCACCCCCAACCCCCCCAGCCGATGCAATAAGATACCATGGTCGATGGTATCGAAAGCCGCCGAGAGGTCTAATAGAACCAGGATGGAGGAACAACCCCCATCTCTGGCCCTCCAGAGATCATCCACCAACGCGTCCAATGCCGTCTCGGTGCTATGCCCGGGCCGAAAGCCGGACTGGCGCGGGTCTAGATAATCAACTTCCTCCAGGTGACGGGGAAACTGTTGTGCCACCACACTCTCAACAACCTTCGCCAAAAAGGGAAGGTTGGAGACAGGACGATAGTTAGATAATAGAGCTGGATCCAAAGAGGGCTTCTTGAGGAGGGGTCTCACCATGGCTTCTTTTAGGGAGGCAGGCAAGGAACCCTCACTCAAGGATGCGTTGACAACCTCTTGGAGCCAGCCTCGTGTCACCTCCCAGGATGCCAGTACAAGCCAGGAGGGACACGGGTCCAGTAAACATGTGGTGGCTCGCAGTCGCCCACGAAGCCTGTCCATATCATCGGAAGTAACGGAGTCAAACTCCTCCCAAACAAGATCCGCCTCGTGGCATTCCACTGGGCCATTAATGGGGGTTAGCTCGTTCTGTATCTGAGCGATTTTCTCCTGCAGATAAGATATAAATATAAGCAAATTGGACAGAGCAGGAAGAAGAAAAGGGTAAAATTGCCTAGAGATTTCAGATGAAACCTGGAACAGAATAAAAGCCAGAATAAAAGCCAAGTTTTATATAGATCCATAACAACAAATAATATGATACTGCTTATGATTCTATGTTCTATATTCTATGAAAACAGAATTGGCTTGTAAGCACAGAGGTAATTGTGAAGCATTAGAATCTCTTTAATTGTAATGACCCAGGATCTTTTCAGAAAATGAGTATTGAAAGATAAGAGACATTTTTTTTCCTAATTGTTATTTTTGAATGAAATCATTGCCTCATTAATCTACTATTCTACATTCTATTCTATGACTGAAATGATTCCTAACTAAGAAGGTTTGTTAAACCTCTGTGGCTATGATCCAAGTTACTGTAAGGCATACAGCTTATACACTACTGCTATTCATTTCAGTGAAGACAGCTTTTTCAACTCTAGGGAAATGGCTGTAGTTGGCATAAAATATTTTAGTTAAAGATTCTTTGAGTTGGGAAGGATAGACTGGACACTCTGTTGGAACCTGATGTTTGCGTCTTTCATAACTTTTCAAGTCCTTTTACTAGTACAAACATTCCTCTGTGTGTGTGTGTGTGTGTGTGTGTGTATACAGTGACTTTTTTAATGGTCATTAATAAGCAACATGATAGCCGAAGGGTAGCCATGGTCTAATGGGCAGAGTGTTTAATCAAAATCTATTTTTGCCTATCGCTTTTCCCTTCAACATACTTCAAGTCCCCTATTACAAAAACATCAATTGAAGTCTGTAACCATGTTCCACTGCAAAATAATAATAATAATAATAATGGCGGGCAGGCCATTTAATCAGTGGAAGAACTTGCCTCCAGAAGTTGTGAATGCTCCAACACTGGATGTTTTTAAGAAGAGATTGGATAACCATTTGTCAGAAATGGTATAGGGTTTCCTGTCTAGGCAGAGGGTTGGACTAGAAGACCTCCAAGGTCCCTTCCAACTCTGTTATTCTATTCTATTCTATTCTATTCAGGCAAGGAAGGAAGGAAGGAAGGAAGGAAGGAAGGAAGGAAGGAAGGAAGGAAGGAAGGAAGGAGGCAGGCAGGCAGGCAGGCAGGCAGGCAAGCAAGCATCCACCAAGTTAAGAATCTCCTAAAAATGTTGGGACATCCATTACCATCTTCTCTGATATATTTAGATCCCAAATGCAGCCTGTCCTGTATTTTCCAGATTATTTAAAGTTAAAGTAGAATACTCTGTGCACTGCCATTTAACTTGGGTCATCAATTGTTTAATAATTGCTAGTGTTGGCTTTTAGTACTTTGGTACCATTTATGATCGAAAGGCAACTGTACATTTTTTAAAGATTTTGCCTTCTTCTACAATCCTGTTTGCCATAATTATGTTCCATTGATCTCTGGTTATCTTTTTTACATTTATTTTTTATTTTAAAAAAAACACAGATAAATAAAAGCTAAATATAAAACAATGTAAAGAAAAGCAAAAGAAATAATATGCAGTGGAGAATTAGGTTTTATAGAAAGAGATACAAATAGAAAAAAAGGAAAGCTATATTAAGAACCAATTTCCAATCTTTTTTACAGCACTTACAAACTTATTCTCATTCCTCCCTCATTAAAATTGCATTCTCTTCTTCTCATATTCAGTCCTTTTTAATCAGAAAATCCATAAATCATCAGTTCATTTTTTCCATTTTCAGCAAAAAGTCCATAAGAGGTTTCCAAGTTTTTCTAGTCTTATCCCTGATGAAACAGGTCAATTTTGCCACTTCCACCAATTCCATAATCTTTACACACCACTCCAGTTTCAGAATGTTTTTATCTTGTGCATATAATAATCTTGCTGCAGTTACCATATTCAGAATCAATCTTTCATAAGTATCTTCCAATTGGCTGTCCACAAGTCCCAAGTTATAAACAGTTAAGATTTCATCTGTAAGGTTGATCTTTCAACAACCTCTGAGTGCCATGCTTCTCATCTTCCCCCTTTCCCGTGTCTGTCAGGGGGATCATAGAATGTGGGAAGAAAGTCTTAGAGAAAATCTGTGCACCTCGACACAAACTCTTATTAAGCTCTAGCCTTGAGAGAAAACATTGAGAGGGAGTCCTTTACTGCCAAAATAAAATACACCTTTTACTGTAATTCCACCTCCAAGTTTGCAATGGACAGTGAAACTCTTCAACCATCTTAAAGAAAACCAGTGTAAGAAAAAAGACGAGCTCTTTGCTTTTCGTTTTAGACTAGAAATTGGGCGAAGGGGATTTGTGAATTTGTGCAGAAGAACAAACTCAAATTAGATTGGGCAGGTTCTATTAGGAGAGACTGAAGAAGGTATGAAAGAATTTAGTTTCATAAAGAGAAGAACCAGGAATATTTGGGGAATAAAGAGCTTCTATTTTATTAGAATACTATCTGAAGAAGGGAGGAGTTTCCCTCCCCCCTCAATCTCCTTAGTGAATATGGGTGGTGCAACGGCCCAGTGGTTAAAGTGCTGGGCTTATCAGCCCGGGTTTGAGACCCAAGTGTCACGTGATGAGGTAAGCACCCATCTTCACCAAGCTCCTGTCCACCTAGCAGCTTGAAAGCATGCAAATACAAGTAGATAAATAGGTACCACTTTGGTTGGGAGGAAAAAGTGCTCTGCGATGTCATGCTGGCCACATTACTGTATAAATGTCTTTGGACAGCACTGGATCAATGGCCTCAAAATGGAAATGAGAACCACCCCCTCTAGTCAGCAATGACTAGCAGAGTAAGATCCGCAGGGATTCCTATTAGTGAATATGCAAATATCTATGCCATCTTTTATAGGTTTCACATAACATCTCTTAAAGGTAAAGGTTCCCCTCGCACATATGTGCTAGTCGTTCCCAACTCAGGGGTGGTGCTCATCTCGGTTTCAAAGCCAAAGATCCAGCGTTGCCCAAAGACGTCTCCGTGGTCATGTGGCTGGCATGACTAAACACCAAAGGCACATGGAATGCTGTTACCTTCCCATCAAAAGTGGTTCCTATTTTTCTACTTGCATTTTTACATGCTTTCAAACTGCTAGGTTGGCAGAAGCTGGAACAAATAATGGGAGCTCACTCTGTCACTAGGGATTTGAACCGTTGAACTGCCGACATTTCTGATTGACAAGCTCAGTGTCTTAGCCACTGAGCTTTCAATAAACTTAATTTGGATAGTTATAATTTGAGGAGCAAGCGATAGGTTATTTGAGAAAATGGGTAGCATTGTATATTGGTAGCATTTACCAATATACCTCATTCAGAAGGCAACCTGGTGCTATTAAAATCTCTACCACCTTCCTCACCCCAGATGCATACTAAATAAAAAATATTTGACAAAGCAATAAGAGGAGATAGGAGAGAGGAAAATAGAAGGGAGATGAAAAGTAGGAAAGAAAAAAGGAGTTGAAAGAGGAGAGAGGAGAAGGAGAGAGGAAAGGGAAGTAGAGTAGAAAAGGATGGTAGTGGGAAGAAAGGAGGTATGGAGAAGGAGGAGAGAGGGAGAGGAGATAGGACGGCAGTGAAATAGAGTATATGGTGTATTGAAAGCAGAAGAGCAAATGATACCCCAACGATGCCGTGGAAGTGCTGTCTCGGTATCTGGAGGTCGTATGGGTCTGGATGGGGAGGAACAAATTCAGACTCAACCTGTCCAAGACCGAGTGGCTGTGGTTTCTGGCATCTCGATATAGCCAGTTAACTCCATCGCTGGCTATTAGGGGCGAGTCATTGGCCCCCGCGGAAAGGGCTCGCAACTTGGGCATCCTCCTGGATTCGCAGCTGTCCTTGGACGACCATGTGATGGCCGTGGCCAGGGGGGGCTTTTTATCAGGTTCACCTGATACGGCAGTTGCGCCCCTTTCTAGATCGGGATGCCCTACGCACAGTCACTCAAGCCCACGTTATTTCCCGCCTGGACTACTGTAACGCCCTCTATATGGGGCTCCCCCTGAGGTGCACCCGGAGACTCCAGCTAGTGCAGAATGCAGCCGCGTGGGGGATTTTGGGAGTCTGTCGTTACTCCCATGTAATGCCTCTCCTGCGCGAGCTGCACTGGCTGCCTGTGGTCTTCCGGGTGCGCTTCAAGGTGTTAGTCACCATCTATAAAGCGCTCCATGGCACGGGTCCTGGTTACTTGAGAGACCGCCTCCTGCCACATACCTCCATTTGACCTGTCCGCTCCCACAGAGTGGGCCTCCTCAGGATGCCGTCAGCCGGTCAATGCCGGCTGGCGACTCCCAGGGGAAGAGCCTTCTCTGTGGCGGGTCCGGCACTCAGGAACGACCTGCCCCCCGATATCCGTACCATCACGAACCTACGCCTCTTCCGTCGGATGTTAAAAGCACATTTCTTTCATCTAGCCGGCCTGACATAGACTAAGGATATAATTTTAAATTTTGATATTTATTGGTTTTAATTTTTATATTATCCAAATTTTAGCACAGATTTAATAATTTAATTGACTTTTATATTTTGTATGTGTTGTTGGGTTTTTATCTTTCTGTGCACCGCCCTGAGTCCCTCTAGAGAAAATAGGGCGGTATATAAATCGAAATAATAAATAAATAAAATAAATAAGATAGCTGTTCTGGGTCAAGGAATGATATAATAATGGACAATACAAAATAATTTTTGTTTAATGGTATATTTGTGGTTATATGTATGAAATTAAAATTTAAAAAAACTTTTTTTCAAAAAATGATTCCTCAGAGGAGAAACAGTAGCAGATTTCATGGTTGTAGAAGGAAAGCCAAGCATCTTTGTAATCCCAGCAAATGCATAGGTTTATCTACCATATATACAAAATTCTCCTGAATTGTCTTTTGGGATTTTGTAGAAATTTCAGTGTGGAACTGCTTGCTTCCTCCAGTTCTCTTTTTATCTCAGGTTCATTATGCCCAATTTTTCTAGCTTTATCACTTCCACTACATCCTCTGATTCATTCCAATATTGTCTTTTTCAGATGCTGTATGTGATTGACGCAATTGGCACAACACTTCCTTCCCAGAGCGAACATTGGCAACACGCATAGATTTTTCAGGAGACAAATCCATTCATGTTCTTAGAAGGTAAATGTAATCTTCATTTATGTCATTTTCTTCCCCTTATTTACCCCAGCTAAGATGCTTAGTTGTTAATGATGTACTCATCTGCCAATTCCTGCTTTTTGTCAAGAGAATGAAAGAAGCTGGTTCCTTAGATTTAGATCTAGGTTTTTGCCCTCTGTAGGCTGCACTACATGCTGAGTGCATTACAAATGTAGTTTGTAGGATAGATAGATAGATTTTATTTTTCTATACCGCGTCCTCTCCCCAGGGGGACTCGGAGCGGTGCACAGGGAAAATTAAAACAACATAAAATATATACATAAATAAATACAATAAAAACAAATTAAATCAACTGTCCCTGCACTAAAATCCCCATTTTAAAATTAACATTCCCTAACCTCTGAGGTAGAGACTAACCTAGGCCGGCCAAGCAGAAAAAGTGAGTTTTTAATTTCTGACGGAAGGAGCGGAGGTCCGTAGTTGTTCTAATGTCGGGGGGAAGGTCGTTCCAGAGGGCTGGGCCCGCCACAGAGAAGGCCCTTCCCCTGGGCGTCGCCCGCTGACAAAGTCTAGTGGACGGCACCCGGAGAAGTCCCTCTCTGTGGGAGCGAATCGGCCGGGAAGATGTATGGGGCAGAATCCGATCCCGCAGAGGAAAGAAAGGAGCCTATTGACATACCACTTGTGCTAATCTTTGTCGGTATGCAAACAGGTTCAGGAAAAAATGAAAGCATCTCAATCCATTCCTAAAGTGAGTTCAATATATTTCTGGCATCTGGATTGAACAAGCCAGTACATATTACTGAATGAAAGATACTTCAGTAGGTTAGGTTCTTTGGGCAAGTCCTGGTAGTTCACTGTGGATGGACATATAGTGACTGATGCTTTTGAATGGAAAACTTAATGTACATTCAAGGCAGTTTATATCATACGTTGCATTCATGTTTTTTCAGGGGGAACTTGATGGCCGGGTCTGATAGTCATTTGTGCAACAATGATTTGGCATGTCTGTTTGCATGGCAAATTGTGCTGAACCTTCAGTGAATAACTATAGATAGTCAATGGTTTCTCTGAAAGTAAACGGCAAGGCTCCAAGCTGACAGCAATCTAGTTTCTATTATCCTTAAAACTGCATATATTGTCTTAAATCTCCTAATATATCTCCTAATTAAGAGGCTATGGCATAGCTATTTATGCCTTGCATCAACAAGCTGGCAACAGCTCTAACTTTTCAAATCACTGGTTCTAAAAAAAGGAAGAGATAGTCTGCCGTGATTAAAGGAAAGTTCACTCTGAAAATAGGGGCTACATTGTCTTCCTTCATCATCACAGCTTCATTGTTATGGTTGAGACCTTTTCCAAACAGGAACATAGCTCTGGAGCAACAATAGCAGTAAATGGGCCAGAACAGCAAAAATCACGATAGACGCGTGATAGACGGGGGACCCAGAGGTGGCACGCAGATCCCTCTCTGTGGGGACACACACCGTTGCCAGCTGTGCTTCTGGTTTCTGACATGCATGGTCTTCACGGGCACTGGAGCGCCAGAAAATGGCCTGAAAATAGTCAGAAAAATGCCCTCAAAATAGGCCATTTTCCGGGCCATTTTCAGACCATTTTGGGGCCATTTATGGACCAAAAAATGGCTCAAAACCACCCCAAAAACAGGCATACGTGCACTGACCAGCTGGTCTTCAGGTTTCCAGTGCTCCAGCACGTGCAAAGACCAGCTGGCTGATGCACATGCACATGCCAGAAACCCAAAAACTAGCAGGCTGGCACATGCATGCACACCGGCCAGCTAGTCTTTAGGTTTCCGGCACTGCGGCATGCATGTATGTGCATTCCGGTTTGGCACTCAAAAAGTTTCACCATCACTGTGATAGACACTTCTATGGACTGTCAAAACCGTAGTTGTATAAGATGCATGCCATCTTATAACATAACATACTGGGTTTCCTATTTCCTCTTGTTGCTTCACAACACAGAGTCCTCATGTTCTGATGGAATTGATATTGAACAAAGAGATCAGAATAGTTTCAATTCTCATTCTGTCCTGGTGACTGACTGTTAACTGTAAAAAAAAACACCAAAAAACCAACCCTGGCAGCATTCTCTTAAAGCATTTAATATTGTTCAGCTGCATGGAAGAGCATCTGTGCATTTTTATAGTTCTTTTATTTCTGCACTATTTTTTTTTTTCAAAAGATGCTTAGATACTTAAGCTTGACTGCTTCTGCAAATGTCATCTGCGCTTGCTCTCTACTCTTTCCTTGAGAAAGCACTGCAGTGTGGAATCAGAGTGGGCATTTCATCCATTTCAATTGATTCTTGCCAGATAGTTTCTGGTTTTTAGTTCATGCAAATGTCCATTTTCCCCTGTCATCTGGTGCCACAAAATCTATTTCCTTTACAAGCAATTTATGGGGAGTGGGTTAACGATCTAATTTCTTCATGCCACAAAGGTGAGGCATTTCAATGTATGTTCTGTCATTTTATACGTTTTCTCAGGCTGAGTATGTTAACTGTCTAATTATAGTAGTTATTTTCTTTAGGGACTAGTTCCACTGCAAATGATTGAAGCAGGCAGCAGCTCATTGTAGGCTGTAATTTTGATTTGTTCTGGTTTGAAGTTTGTCCTTGGAAGTTTTAAATGAACATTTAAAGCAGTAGAACACAGAATATAGAACACAGACTAATAGGGATGGAATGGACTTCAAAAACCTTCTAGTCCAACCCCCAGCTCAAGGCAGGAGACCTTGTACCATTCCAGCCAAATGGTTGTGCAGTCTATATTTGAAAACCTCCAGGGATGGAGCACCCACAAGCTATTTAATCGAATAATTGTTCTCTCACTGTCAGAAAACTTCTCCTTCCTTCTAAGTCAGATCTCTCTTTAAGAAGCTTCCACTCTTTACTTCTTGCCCTGCCCTCTGGTGATTTGGAGCAGGGGTCTCCAACCTTTGCAACTTTAAGTCTGAAGGACTTCAGCTCCCAGAATTCTCCAGCCAGCTTTGCTGGCTGGAGAATTCTGGGAGCTAAAGTCCTTCAGACTTAAAGTTGCAAAGGTTGGAGACCCCTGCTTTGGAGAATAAGTGAACCCCCTCTTCTCTGTAGCAGACCCTCAAATACTGAAAGACAGTTATCATGTCCCCTTGAATCCTTCTGTTCGATAAGCTAGAACAGCCATTCATTCATCATAATATTTCACTTCTGTTATCAGTTCTGTCAACCTCATTTCTGCAACCTCAGAAAAAGAACAAAATCTATATTGAGTCATAGGGAATCACCATCCAATTTTTCTGAGTTGCCTTTGGTTTAATGTCTCACTAATTTTTCTGACTTGATTTGAAGTAAGGAAGAGAGAAGAATGGCCATGGATAGGGAAAGATTTAACATGAAAGTTGTGGTGCAAATAGTTCTGTTTTTTTCCTGCAAATTCATGAACACAGTTAAAAGAATCCAACTAATATGAATTATGCCATTAATAGATATACAGGCATAGAAGCTTGGTTTATTAATACATAAGCCATAGTGTGCTTTGTCTGGCTTGTGGATAAGAAAATTAAAATACGTTATGAGACATTTGACCTGTCTTAAATCTTTCACATTTTAAATAGCCTGTTCTGATTTTTGCAGCATGACGGAGGTAATGAATACACGTGAACCTGTGATGGAGGAATTTACCTTGAGCCAACCTGAGGAAGAAGGAGGCACTTCCACTCAGGTAAATGTATGCAAATTGAATACAAAGCTACAGTCAGACAAGGTCACATCTTCAAAGTCTGTCAGAACAATTTAACTTCTTAGTTATGAGACACCACAAGATCATAGTATATAAAAATTGAAATCCACTGTGTATTTTAATCTGAAGTGCAAGAAGGATTATGAGCTAGGTTTTGTTATGACTATCATTTTGGTGAAGCTTGGAGCTAAATTCCTTTTGAATATAATAGAAGGTGACAGTGCTTCACAAAACACAATACTTTCAAAGTTGCTGACCAAAACCCATTAGGTTTTATATCAGTGAATCAAGTGACAGATTTTTAAAAAGTAGATTCAAGATCAAGGTACTAGACAGACAACATCTGGAATGTAGAACCCATGAATAGCTACATTGACTTTGGAGAATCACTGGAAAATGGTGGTACATACTAATCATACAAGATTGCCTTTTTGATAACTTATCTCTCTAAATAAGAGACGGTAACCTTACAGTAAACTCTACATAATTTTTTGGGAAGACTGTAGATGATAGGTTGCTCATATAAGGCAGGTGGGACTGTATCATAAATGTGGGCAGGATCAGGGTGTTCTAATATTCTTATTTAGGAGATGTGTTCCCAACCTTAAAATGGCAGAAAATTTAAATGCAGCTTTTAACAATTAAATACTTCTTTATCTACATTAAATGTAGCGCTCAGAATGGAAATACAGAACTCCTTTTGACTAAATGTCATCATTCTCTTATATGTAATTTGGAAACTTAGAAAAAGTTCCCATAGATTCAGGATCCATTCTAAGGTTCTAAGAGAGATTTTTCCAGCAGAATATAGTTTTGAGTGAAGACATTAGACCTGACTACATCATGTACCACATTTAAAACAAGTTTTCACATTGTGTAGCCTTATGTAAGGTAATGATGACGGAAATGGTAGTCTATAATGAACATAACATAGTGTTATTTTTCCAACTTAGTTCAGAGGCCGCTGAGGTGACATCCTGTTTTTGTTCAGTCTAATGAAAATAAGGCAATCCACTTTTCCACTGTATTTTCCGAGTTTGTTTATATATGACCCTTCAAAACAAAATTTTCAGAGTAGCTTACAATACACTGAAATCAAAAAATAACATTGTGAACAACAATTAGAATACTGTACAAAAGAGTAAATGTAATTAAAATATGCACTAGGCTGCATTGTCTCAATTGTGTGTCAATTTGAGATTTCATATTTACAATGATTTATAATAACCTAGCCCTTTGCCACAATTACTGTATTTTAGAGTAAAGTTTTTGCACAGTGTATTTTTGGAGAAATAGCTTTTCGTTATAAATATGTATCTTCAGGTTTGGCCTTGGGCAGAATCAGTTGTTGCATAAGTGCATAAGCCTACTTCAGGCTACAGTTTTAAAATACCCATTCAGGACATTTGAAATTGGATAGCTTATGTAACAAATTTACTTTTTCCATTCCATGCACAATGCTTATGATTTAATGGAAAAAGTGTGGGGAGATATTGAAAATTGACAAATGAGAGACATCTGAATATCTCCCTGCATAATTACACAAAGGTTTAATTATACAATTGATTGTATAAAAAGTACAATCTAGAAGTACCCATAATTTGAGAACCTCCCTGAGTCTGGTGCATTTTCTTTGCAAGTTCTAGTGCATTTCTGATGCATTATCTAATCACCAGTCACATACAATGTATAAGATCATAAAGATGACATTATCTGAGGATTTGATAAAAGTCAATTAATAAGCTGAAAGAAGGATATGGCAGGGGATCGATTTGGCCATTTTTAATGGAAAATAGGGAGATCTGCCTTGGGCAAACTACTACTGATAAGACATATCATATTAATTAATGTATAGCACAGCATTGATAACAATTCCACGTCTCAGTATGTTACATGAATTCTTTTTTATTTTTTTCTATATTCATATTTGTTATAGGAAATGTCAGAACTAAGAGTATTGTTGACATTTACTGGTAATTCCATGGAGACCTACTAGGAGATCTCAGGAGGCTTACAGCAAACTTTTATTCTTCCATTGCTTGCTAAATATCCTATAGTAGTAAGCGATAGTAATGAAGATGAATTTTGATGAAAACAATCAGAAGATTGTTGAGATTTACATTACAGTTTTCTGACATTTCCTTAAGGCTTTCTTTAAAAAAAAAACTCAGTAATTACCAGTAAATATAAATATCTATGAAATATCTTCTAATACAGGGGTCCCCAACCTTTGCAACTTTTAAGTCTGAAGGACTTCAGCTCCCAGAATTCTCCAGCCAGCTTTGCTGGCTGGTGAATTCTGGGAGCTGAAGTTCTTCAGACTTAAAGTTGCAAAGGTTGGGGACCCCTGTAATACTTCCAACAATGGGACATATATATTGACAGATGTATTGTCTTTATAACTTTTCTCATTAAGTATATGAGAAGACAAAGGTATTAGGCAACCCTAAAAACTAACAACAGGCTAATCTGAATAGTTCTCAATTTCTCATTTTCCCCATCCTAAATTATTTTCTTCATTAGTTGGTAAATTTGGCAAATAAATCAAGAAAATCCATACCTATTTCCTTGTATGTTTTTCCTAATATACATATTTTGTCTAAGGTTTTCCTTCCACATACCTTTTTAAGAGTACTGTATTTCATCCTTAAAATATGTTGTTTCTGTTCATTATTCCTCAGTATACATATTTTACGTGTGTTCCTATTAAGAATAGTTCTTTTTTGTGATGTGGTATATTCTGTTTTCTAAAGTCTGGAGACCTAGTCATTTTATATCTGGGTGATTGAGAATTTCAATCTCTGCTCTGACTCTGGTGATTAGACAGACTCCACATATTTACACTGGCATGAATCTAAAAAGTGCTTGATAAGTTTTCAAATGCAGCAAATGTGGCACCCTCTCCAAATTGACAACAAGAAACAGAAACAAAAATAGACAGCCATGTTCAGTGATTGAACAATTTTAAGACACCATGCCTAGAGACCAAATGCCTGTTTGGTCACTTGCCCTTCCATTTGTAGTTACTTCAAGGGCTCATATATACCTCTTTCCTATCTACGTATTATAATTTCTGCCACTTCCCAGCAACCATGGTGGTGCAGTTAGAATGCAGTATTGCAGGCTAATTCTGCTGACTACCAGCAGTTCGATTCTCACCAGCTCAGCATTGACTCAGCCTTCCATCTTTCCGAAGACCCATTTATTTCGTGCTACTGGCCTGTCGTAGTTTTTAAATTGATTTTAGTAGGGGGTTTTAATTTGGCAGGCCAATTTATTTAATTATATCTTAACATTTGATCTTAACTTTTATATTACTCATTTTTACTGTTGGCTGTACACCGCCCTGAGTCCCAAAAGCGAGATAGGGCGGTATATAAATGCAATAAATCTTAAAATCTTAAATCTTAAAATCTTTCTGAGTTCAGTAAAATGAGGACCCAGGTTATTAGGGGATGACTCTGTAAAATCACTTAGAAAGGAGTGTAAAGCACTATGAAGCTATATATAACTTTAAGTGTTATTGCTATTAGCTGAGCAGGTTTGAGCTGTGATGCTTGAACTGCTGATTGATGTGAAAAGTAACTGGAGGGCCACAAACTCACCATCCCAGAGTTAAAACAAAAGGCCTGTCAGTCCTGCCTCGACTTCAACCTTAGGCAAGAATGATCCATGACTCCATTTTTGAGAGTAAGGTATAGTTTTACTAAAGTCATGTGAAGTACAGTAAAGCAAACCCAGGCCTGAGGTTCCCATGCCAATTCCCTAGTGATACCCCCTTGTTTCCCACATCTGGCTCCCATTGGTGTCCTTGTGTCTTACCATATCCAACCAGATGTTTTCAGAACGGTCATCCTTGGAATGTATCTGCATTGTTCTTTCTGCCCAGGTGTCCTTGAGGCAGAGGTGGGTTCTTACTGGTTTGGACTGGTTCAGCCAAACCATTAGTAACTTCGTGGTGTGGGTCGCTGGAACCAGCAGCAACCCAGGTCTGCCACGCCCCCAAACCAGTTCTCATATGGCGGCGCCATCTTGATTTTCGGTTCTGCGCATGCGCAGAACAATTTTCATTGCAGAAATGTAATTTTTTCCCCTTTTTTAACATTTTGCACATGCACAGACCATTTTAGGTACAAATGTGCATGTGCGAGGAATGTGCAATTGGTGTGCAAGTAGCGAGCGCACACACACAAAAATTTTTGCAGACCAAACCAGCAGCAATGCCGGCAGCAACCCACCCCTGCCTTGAGGTGTTGTCTCTGGCTGGCACAAAGGAGTGTGGAGAGTGTCTCCCTTTCCCCCTCCCAAGGGTTTCCCTCTCTCAGCCTCCGGAGTTTATGGCAGGCGGTCACTGAGCAAGGTGAAAGCAGGAGTAAAGTGGCAGCTCTGACAATGCCTCAACATAGACTCTATGGTTAACATTTATTTTATTTTTAAGTAAAATAGTTTTAATTTTTTTGGGGGGGGGAATCCATTTATCATAAGGAATGGACAACTTGCCCTTATTAGGGATGTTAGCTAATCACTTCCTTGGGTTTTTTGAAATTAATTGAAAATCCACGCACACCTAGAAACTGTGCTTCTCTGTTGCAAGAATTGGTGGAATCTGTTCTGACTGGCAGTTAGTTCTGTTTCTTTCTCTACCTTGCATCTAGCCTTTGAAATCCTCCATGTAAGGAGACTGACACCAAATCTGGAGTCATTTAAGTGACGATTGATCACATGAAGCTTGTACTAAAAAGTCATCCTGTTCTAAAGTAACAGAACACTCTTTACTATTTGCACTATTTGCACTATTTGCAGCT
Source organism: Rhabdophis nuchalis (assembly GCA_039707465.1). NCBI lineage: Eukaryota > Metazoa > Chordata > Lepidosauria > Squamata > Natricidae > Rhabdophis > Rhabdophis nuchalis. The sequence goes on along the minus strand of CM077643.1, from coordinate 55,991,488 downwards.
TTCATGGTTTCATAACAATTGTCATTGGTTTGTGTTGAGGCTGTCGGCTACATTCATGCCAGACGATTAAATATTGGATATTTGTATTATACAAATATTAACCATCAAAATGATAGAATGTAAATAGCAATAAGTCACAGTAAATTACCATTATCCATTGTTTTTAGAAGTGCCAATAAAGTACAAAAGGTGGGAGGTAAAGATTCTTGGTTTGCCAGGAGAAATGCTACACTATTTCTTATTTCTATTGCCCAGTGGAATTGTATCATACTGGCAAATATTTGAGTTAAGAGGCCACAGCAGAAGCAAATGGGTATTGAAGGCCTAACTTCTTGTTTTGGAAGGATGATACCAAGAAACCCATCTGTCTGTTGACCTTCTCATTTTGTCAGTTTCAAATATTCCAGCTTGTTCTTCTCTGGGCTAAAGGGAAGGAGTGTTCCTTGGTTTGAGAGAAAACGACCTTTTACATGAATTCACCTTCAAAATATTGCTTATATTTAATTGGATTTAGTGTTCAGAGTAATTGTGATAACCAGCTTAAGGTGAAGTTTGAAGATATATTGAGATAAATTGCATGGTAAGAACTCTTCCGGTAGCATTCCTTTCTGTCTTCCGGTGCATAAAATGGAAAATGCAAGTTTGCAAGAAGCCCAAAGCAGATTATGAAGGGCACAGCAGCTATCACCACCATCGTCCCATTATTACTAGTGGAGAATTGATAGTCAACAGGATGCCACCAAAAATAAAATTACTACTTTGTAACATGGATACATCCATTTCCTCTAGAACTTTCGCTTAGCTTTCCTGATTTATGAAAGTTTGTGTTGCAAGATTGTACTAATAATTGCTGTGGGATTTGATAGTTTGTTCTTTTTATAATCTTTAATGGCATTTTAAATCATTGAAACAGAGAACATCCATTTGCCCCTATAGTTATTTTTTTATACATGTCATTACAACCTGGTCATCGTGATGAAACCAATTAAATACTTCATTGTACTTCATAGGCTTTTCCGGATGCCCATGAAAAGTATCCAAAACTGTCAAAGAGATTACCATCCATTGTGGTAGAGCCATCTGAGATGGGGGATGTTGAAAGTGGAGAGCTTCGTTGGCCGCCAGAGGATCTGAAATCAATGGAAGACAAGAAGGCTCTCGCTGCTCAGAGATCCTGTGCTCAGCAACACCAGATGGATCTTGAAAGTATGAACATTTTAATTAACTTTTACTGGAGAAACATGTTAAAAAGAATGTGACATTGCCTGTACTAGCACACCATGTGTTCCACCCATCATTTTTTTTTAAATCTTCAACTGGTGTATTTTAATTCCTCTGTTGGGGTGTTCTAATACAGGGGAGTCAAACTTGTGGCCTACGGGCTAGATGCATCATGCACTAGTCACACCCACACCCGGTTTAGCGAAGGGGGGAGGAGTCACAAAACGCCACCATGACACCACAAGTTTGACACCCCTGTTCTAATATATCAAGCATAGGCAGATGTGGTCTTCAAATACCATCAATCGGTTAATGTTAAATGGCAAGGGATTACATAAATTTAAGCCAAACATTTGACCATGATTGGGACAATCCTGGTGTCTTCTAAGATCGTGCACCCTTTCCTCCTCCAGCTTAACCCATCAGAAATTTCAGCTTCCATTTACAATTATCCAAACACATTGTATCACTTAGTATAATTTTTGAGATAAAGTAACTTCATATATTATGCGTCTTTAACAAACTGCAGCTAGGTTAATCATAATTTCTCTAACACAGGAACCATTGTCTCTCTCCAGGTGCTTCACCACACCAAGACATAGGAGATAGTACAAAATCCAGTGAAAGCAGAACTGAGGATGACTAAGGAACTTCATTCAACAAACTGAAGCTGTGGTGGGACCCTAATTGGAAAGCTGGCACATTCCGAAGGCTTGTCAACATGCTCTATTTTAAAACCATAGAAGGTTTTAATTTTAGTTCTATTATTAGGTTAGTACATGGCAAGAAATTTAGGGGCTTTAGAACTGCTTCTTTTCAGGCTGGGATTCATATTATTTCAATTTCCTTTGAGGAAAAACGGAGCACATTAGGTAGTTCTTCCTGGTTCCTTTTATTAATGCCACAAAAGGAAAAATAGAAGCAAAACTATTCATATCAAACACCAAAAAAATTCCAATCAATTGCAATGAGCACTTATAAGTGAAATTGCCTCTTAACGATAAAAGAGCTACCTGGTATTGATACCAAGACACAGGGTTTGTTTGCCATAGAATATATTAAATCAATTAAACCTCTTTTGTTTTAGCCATTTAAAACTAGCACTGTGATATTATGGATAATAGATGTAATATAATGTCACCTTCTAACTTTGTACCTTTTTTTGTATAGAAATGCAAGTTTCACTTTTAAATCTGGATTAAATGGAGAATTTAGGACTGCCTTTTTGTGATGCACAGCAGGGATCTTTACTTATCCCTTATCTCTTTTTCTGTGCAAATTCAAGTGAACCAGCCTTTTATTAACACTGCATTTGAAAGAAAATGAGTTAACATTTAAGGAATTCTTTACCAGTGTACATTTTGAATGGAAATAGCTGTTCATTATTGTTTGTGAACCGAGTTAGTTCTGTGTAACTTCAGCAGCCTTTTCTATGGTTTGTGCAAACAATTTGTGATCCAAATGCTAACCTGGTTTAACTGAGCCTGTTTTGAAAGGGAAAAAGAGAACACTGCTTTTTCATCACTGTTTTAGGATATTTCCAATGCATTTGTACATAGACTCTGCTGAAATTTTTATCTATCATTTGGGATCAAAGACTAGACAGAAATGGCCAAGACAGACATAAGATGCATTTTCTATGTAATTAATGATGCCACTCAGACCATCTGCTTTATTTGGATTATTTAATCTATTGTAGGCTTTTGCACAGGGAGTCTTAAGTGGAACCCCACAGTAGCAGTGACTAGGATAAAACTGATACAGCAGTTATTCCCAAGAGCGTTTTTCAATGCTTTAACTTTGATGTGATCACCAAAATACAGTCTCCAGAATTGGGTAGAAGTCATGACAAAGTGATATGATAAAGCAAGGCGATATTTGTATGATGTTAATTTCAAGATTAGCTCGACTTGACTTGATTCTTGCATTTTGATGTCTTAGGGTGAGTTTTCACTATTTTAGCATAAAGAAAGTTTTGTTTCTGTTAAGTAATTACATTGAAATAAAGCTCTCCAGGGTGATGAGACATTGAAGTACATTTTATTTGTATATGATAGTAATCAAAGATCAACCTATTAAAACAATTTTGGGATGGGTGAGAATGATACATTTTCACTCGTGACATATATAAATAATAATAATGAGCATCAGCCTTAATGTGTTTGTACACCAGCTAAGAAAATTTGTAGAAGTATTCATTTTAAAAAAAATGTTTTCTTAATATGGGGGTCCATGCTTTATTTTAAAAGTGTCTACCAATCTTAGATTAACAGACTGAAATATGTGTGGGCATAAAAAGTTCTAATAATTTCCCAAATTCTATTTGTACTTTACTTTCAAACAAGATTTGCTATTTATTGGAACTAGCAAAACAGAAGCTATCCATATGCCATGCTTAACATTAGGAAAAAGCTAAAATCCTGAGGTGGAGAAAAATGTTCTCCATACAAAAATTACATGGATACCTATAAGGAAGGGAGTAAAAAAATTCAAGATGGCATCCACAAACATGGAATTGAAGTGTCACCTGTGACACACACAAAAGAGAAGCAGGCTTTCATTGCAAGATTGTGACTTTTTTATATATTTTAATTATTTATTGGCCAAATCTATATGGCTGCCTATCTCAGAAGCGACTCTGACACACAACAGTCAAATAAAACAATGATATAAAAGTATAATAATAAAACTATCAACAACCATTGTTAAATTAAAATATGTTTAAAAATTAAAATATGCAAACCACAAAGTACAGTGAGAGTCCAAATATAAACCACAATAGGGGAGCAATCTTAGAATGTCACTGGTTTCCTGGGAGCCCCACATCTTGGTGACACAACTTCTGGAATATCAACATGATGGAAGACATGCAAAGCAGATGCTATACATTTTTTTTTCTTTAGCTATGGAATCTTTGTTGGTGAACCTTCTATCAGAGCTCACTGTGATCCCCTCACAGAAATCCTCTCCTCTCCTCTCCTCTATGTTGCAGCAATCAGTACTTATATGATTCCAAAGAGCTTCACTCATAAATACTAGGTAGTGGTGATTGAAAGAGTAGAGCATGTATGCCTATGTGTTGTATTTGTGTGGGTGTGAATCACATTAAAAGAAGGAGCTTTTTATACAAAATTAAAGATTGGTCTAGAAATATGCGTGTGTAGGAAATGACAGAGATGACCACAGAGGAGTGTGGCATTTAGCAAAACATGAATTTAGTCGCTGAAAGGAATAAAATATTAGAAATAAACTTAAACTAACTCTGCCTTAACTCTCTTTAGTATAAGAAAGGAAGGGAAAAACAACTTCGGGCTTTCAGGATTGATAGGTCAGGTCAGGAAACAGATGCCACAAGAAATACTAGAATACTACTTGACTGGCACAAACTATGGTAGCCCGATCTTGAAACTATCTTCCTTTTCTGGGCTTCATTCATGTTACCTAATTGAGGTGTTCCTTCTCCAAGGTCATCTCTGCAGTGCTCTCCAGTGTAACAGGAAAGATTTTATAGTAGTCTGTTCTTTAGACTGATAAAGTAGCCTTCCGCTAAGTTAAAACTTGTGAAATTTTATAAGGGGAGCACTAAGTTTATGGAATAAAACTGAAACTTTAACTCCAGTTACTCTTCTCCACTTATTCACTCAACCTACTTCTTCTATCTGTTCCCACTTACAATTCTTGAAAAATAAAAAGAGATACATATTCTCCCTCATTCCACAAAACTGTCCTAAATATATATCTACTGTTTTTAAGAAAAAGAAAATTTAAATTTGATTGTAAACTTCCACTTTTATGATTGCTCTCCAAATCATATAAAAGTCTCACTTCTAAAATGATTAACAATTCCAAATTCTATTATAATGAATGAAATTGGTTGGGTTTGGTCCCAAAATGGGATTTGGTTCTGGAGAACCGATAGTGGAGATTTTGAGTAGTTCAGAGTAGTTCTCCGAACTACTGGAACCACTTCTGTGGTTGGCCACAGATTGGGGTGGGAATGGGGATTTTGCAGCATTCTTCCTCTGCAATGCCCACCAAGCCACACCCACAGAACTGGTAGTAAAAAAAAATGAATTTCACCAAATTTTCTTTTTAGGATCTTTTTCACTGCATGAGGATCATTACTAGTATAATGAAAAATATTTTAATAAGATTGTTCTATATATATTCTTAGTAACCAAATATTATTTAAAAACTGTTGTGCTACATTAGCAATAAGGTAGAAGTATACAACTTTTTCTTAGACAAAGTGAACATAATGCAGTTTATGTATAAAAGGTAATTCATTATTTTGGATAATAGGTGGCTGGTACTGATCCCATCATGTAGGGTTGCTATTTTGGGGAGTTTATATCTCCAATATAGGAGAAGGGAGTCAACCTGATTTAATGGTTAACATGCTAAAGTAGACACCAAACGTTCCACCTTAGGCACAAAGACATCTGAGTGATCTTAGGTCAGACATTCTCTCTCAGCCTTACCACTTCCAAAAAAAACCTTGCCAAGAAAACTATAGGGACTTATCCAGGCAGTTGCCAAGAGCAACATTGACTGGAAGGCACAAAAATAAAATAAAATAATTAAAATGGAGTAATGTGTCCTGTTATGATGGATTTTATTTATTCTTTTAATTTGAAGTCATAATCTTGTCACCAAGTGATCTTTTTGTTGAGGAACAACCTGCCCCCTGACATTCGTACCATCACGGACCTATGCCTCTTCCGCCGGGTGCTTAAAATGCACTTTTTCCATCTGGCTGGCCTGGCATAGATTAACGACTAATTTTAAATTTAATTTTAATAGTTTTAACTATTTTAGCACAGATTTAATTATTTAATTCCATTTTATATTGTGTTGACTTGTTGTGGGTTTTTATCTCTTCTGTGCACCGCCCTGAGTCCCACCCGGGAGAATAGGGCAGTATATAAATTTGAAAAATAAAAATAAATCAATAAACTTAAATTTAGCCCACCTCAGCTTTAGTGAAAAAGAAAACCAAACTTAGAAGTCATAAACCCCATTCAGGTAACTAGCAATTCTCACTTACAGTCTGCCAGGTGCTTTGAATACAAATTGCGCAGAATATGGTAACTAACTTAGTGCTTTAAAGCGCTCTCTAAGTGGTTTACAGCACCAGCATATTCCCCCCCAACAATCTGGGTCCTCATTTTACCAACTTCAGAAAGATGGAAGGCTGAGTCAATCTTGAGCCTAGATCAAACTGCTGGCAGTCGGCAGAATTAGCCTGCAATACTGCATTCTAACCACTGCGCCACCCGCTCCTATCTGATCCTTAGCCCGCTCAAATTACTTTGTGAGCATTGTATTTCCAAGAAAATCCAGCAAGGCTTTATTCAAAAGTGAATATGTAGGAGTATAACTTAATTCCGGTGGTTCTCAACAGGATTTAATGTAGTCTTGATAAAGAGCTGAATATATATTTCAGGATAGCTTTTTTTTTTTTACTTAAAATGAAGAGCTGGATGACAATCCTCCAGCATTTTTCATCTGCCTCCTTTTATCTCCAAAGCCACCAGTCAACCCACGTTCATGCTATTGTGTATAAGCTCAGATTGCATTATGCAGCTCTAAATGTCTTCAAGGTGACACAATTTATACAGAATGGTAGGATATAGGCTGATACAATGAAACTGAATGGCGAGACATTTCGCAGAAGGAAGCATTTCTTTGTACAGTGCGTAGTTAAGCTACAGACTACAGGACTCAAAGATCTGGAAACGATGTTTAAGTTGGACAGATTTTTAAAAAAGGAATTAAACAAATTCGTGGAGAATAGGGCGATGAATGTCGACTAATCACGATGGCTATATAATCATCAGAATCTGAAGCAGAGCATTTTTCAGTGACAGTTGCTTTAGAGCATAAATGAGAAGATAATATTGTGTTCATGTCTTGGCTGTGGACTAATCATAAGCACCTCCATGGTTACTGTAGGAACATGCTGCTGATCAAGATAAACCGTTGGTTTGCTCCAGCTTCGCTTTTCTGATCGTATGCTAAATGTAACTGTTTTAATTACACTTTGTTAAGTAGCATTTAATTTTAAGAGAGGTAAATTTTATAAATTAATGAGAAAGAAAAGTAAGAAAACTGTTTCAGGAATACAAATGTATTCAATGGTGCATAGCCACATATATGACATTATTTTATCTGTGTACAATAGAATTGTCCTGCCTACTAAACTTAATTGATTGTTTCTGTATTTCCTTTGTTTGGGATGAAATGCTTTGTAGGAAAGGGGGAAACACTCAGAATAGTTGGTCATATTTTTGTAGACTATTAAAAACAAGATGTGGATTCTGCACCTTTGAAACTGATTTTTTTTGTAAATTGCCATCTATGTATAAACTCCTATAATGCTATGTCTTGCAGATGTAATTAAATCAATTAAAACTTACATGGACCTAATTTGGTAAGCTGGTATATCAAATATTTATTTTAAAATGTGTTTCCAATTTGACAAGCAAAGCTTCCTCTATCATCAGCAGCTTCGTTGGTGAGAATATAAGAAACCTGTAGCATTCCTGTAGTAAAGGTCAAGGATGGAAAGTAGGTAGCTTAAATATCAGGCATATGCTATTTTCATTCAATTCTGCCTACCAGATCCTCTCCTAAAACATTTTTGACTGATGAGAAAATATTTACAGGCGACATAGATTATTTGATCCTAGCTGTAATAGTGAAAAACAAATGTCCTTTCAGATTAGATCATGGGGAGATAAGAGAAGGCCATTACTTTTGTATTCAACATGGAATGGCTCTTGTTACATACAAAATGTATTTATTTGTTTGTTTGTTTAAAATTTATATACTATCCATTCCACTATCCAAAGCAACTTTGGTTAGACTAGATAAAATGGCAGGCTACCGTATTTTTCAGAGTATAAGATGCACTGGAGTATAAAACACACCAAGGTCTTGAAGAGGCTAATTAAAAAATAAAGTAGGTAGGTAGGTAGAGGGATAGAGAGGGAGAGAAAGAAAGAGAAATACAGTAGGTAGAGAGAGAGAGTAGGTAGGTAGGTAAGTAGGTAGATAAAGGGAGAGAGAGAGAGATAAAGAAATACAGTAGATAGATAGGGAGAGAGTGTTTGTGTGTAGGTAGGTAGGTAGGTAGGTAGAGGGATAGAGAGAGACATACAGTAGGTAGGTAGGGGGAGAGAGTGCATGTAGGTAGGTAAGTAGGTAGAGGGATAGAGAGAGAGAAATAGAAAGAGAGAGAAATACAGTGGGTAGGAAGGGAGAGAGAGTGTAGGTAAGTAGGTAGGTAGGTAGGTAGGTAGGTAGAGGGATATAGAGAGAGAAATATATATAGAGAGAAATACAGTAGATAGGTAGGGAGAAAGAGAGTAGGTAGGTAGAGGGATAGAGAAAGAGAAAGAAAGAGAGAGAAATACAATAGGGAGGAAGGGAGGGAATAGGTAGGTAGATGTTTCCAGGTGTATTTATCCATATCCTGGAGAAGGAAATCGCTGACAAACCTTAGGACTTTGTTTCTGCTGGCACAGCACTTTATCAATGTAATTTTCATCAGTTAAAGAGCTTTCCAAAAGGGGGAAAAAAGTTTTTGCACTCTGCAAACCTCCAAAAAATGGCCCGCTTTTTGTGAAAACGGGCCTATTTTTTTCAAATAAAAGGCATGAATAGCCTTGGGGGGGGGCTTGCAGAATGCTCCTGGGGGGCAGCAGGGGACAAAAAGAGCAAAAAATGGCCTGTTTTCACAAACATGGGTCTGTTTTTGTCAAACAAATTGCATGCATAGCCTTATGGAGGCTTATAGAGTGCTGCTGGGGGTGCAATAAATGGCCCGTTTTTTGCTCATTTCTGCCCTCCTCAGCCCCCAGGAGCTCTATGCAAAGCCTCCATAAGGCTATGCACGGCCATTTTGGCTTTGGGAGGCAAAAAAAATTGCTAGTCTTATTCGATGTATAAGATGCACACAGATTTTCAGCCTCTTTGTAGAGGGAAAAAAGGTGCATCTTATACTCTGAAAAATACGGTAGATAAAATGTTGAGTTCTACATGCTTTATTTTATTCCTGTAGGGTTTTTAAATGAAAGAACACAGCAGAAGTTTTAGAAAATGAGAGGAAGATTACAAGTGGAAAATTATATTGTTCGCCCTTCCCCCACATTATTCTTCCTGAATGAGGCAGGGCAATTTGAAAAAAAAATCTGATCTGGACTCCATCACAGATACAGAAGGTACACATAAATAATATAATTAATACAGAATGAGTGTCACTTAACTTTCTATTTCCAGGATTCAGGTAATGTATGCTGCTGTGAAGCCATAAAAATGACACTATCTAGGCACAAGAAGGCTGTTTGGGGGAATCTCAGGAAGGAAGTTTTAAAAGATGGCACATTCCAAAACATCCTGATATGCTTTATGACAACAGATGGTCATAAAGTGAAGTGAAGAAGGAATGCAAAACAATGAAGTCTACAGAATTTATTTCAGAGTGGGAGAAGCATTAACTTGTACGGCCACTGATGAGGAATTCTGGGAACTGTGATTCAGCAGCAACTAGCCTGAGGATCTTTATTCTTATCTTAGGGTATAAATCTTCTCACAATGGTTCAAGCGATTGCGAAAGCTACTGTAAAATTAATTTAAGAAATAATAAATGCCAGCGATTAAAGCAATGCTGACAATCCATTTCAAAAATATTTAAACCATTGGCAGTCCCACAAAAAAAAAATCCAAGGGGAAAAAAATAAACAAAAAAGGATTAGGGTTACAACAGAAGAAGTGGTGTGGCTCAGTGGCTTAAAAGATGTCGGAGAAGATCTGCGCCCTGGCAGTTTGTGGCAGAGTGAGCTCCCGTCACTTGCCTCAGCTTCTGCCAACCTAGCAGATGGATAGCATGTAAAATGCAAGTAGATAAATAGGTACCACTTTGGTGGGAAGATAACAGCATTCCATGTTTCTCTACACCCTTTGTGCCACAGCGTGATGTCATGCTGACCACAGGACTGCTGAAACATCTTTGGACAGCGCTGGATCAATGGCTTAAAGAAACAGATGAGCAACGGCCCCTGAAGTCGGCTACAAATAGCGGAGTAAAATTCACAGGGACTCCTTTATCTTTTAGGGTTAGGTTAAAAGGCCCACCCTGTGAAAAAGGCCCACACATTGATTTTAAAATGCAGGAAGGGGTGAGGAGGGTCATAGGGGTGTCAAAAAAGGACGGCCATTGTGATGGCACAAAGCCTGGCTCTTTTTCAAATATCATGTCAAGTACCCTCTCAACACACATGAAAAAAGGAAACACACATGTGTAAGGTTCTAGCAGTTTTCCCTTAGCCACTTAAATGCCAAAGAGTGAGACTCGAGACAAGGCTTGCAAAAAGTATCAGCTTTTATTTATGGCCATAGCAAAAGCTGGGTGACAAAACTATATCCAACGCATACAAACAAATGCATGTAAGGAATAGCCACACCCTGGAAGAGGGGCTCAGAGCATTATATACATTTTAGGCAGATAGAAACAAAGTTTATCCAATCAGAGACAAAGATTCGTTACCAACCTGATACTTAAAGAATTCTTTTGTTCAAGCTCCTGTCTCTGTCTACCTTATCTGTGGAATATTCCTATAGCCTTGTGTAGGGGGTGGCAGCTCCCCTTTGCCCAGTTGTTTTTCGGCAGAATGCTTGAAGGCAGGGGTGTCCAAACTTGGGAACTTTAAGACTTGTGGACTTCAACTCCCAGAATTCCCCAGCCAGCGAATGCTGGCTGGGGAATTCTGGGAGTTGAAGTCCACAAGTCTTAAAGTCCCCAAGTTTGGACACCCCTGCTTTAAGGATTTATGAGCCAGGTAAACTCCCTAGTTTGGTTCCTTTAACTATACAGTTTAATATTCCCGTGTAACAATTTCTTCTTCTAGCTTTCAAAAATGTGCCAAGCTTTGAAGCCAAGAATAGAAGCGAGGCGCAGCAGTGAGATAGCATTTGCAGTCCAGTATGAAGGTTACAATTTGCTATGCTAAAAAATAACTAATTTCAGGAAGTATACAATAATATAAGCAGAAGCCTATATTGATGCATATACTCCTTCACATGAAAACCAGCACTATTTCAACCTTTTTGCCATCCTCCCCTTGCAGATGGCCCTAAAGTGCAACCAACTTGGAAGGAAATATCTGGCCACAAAAAATATTTCAGCCATCTTCTCAATCTGCTTAGCGCTGGTCCCTGAGGCTTTTAAGAACTTTTGCTCTATCCCTACATTTGAAAGTTAAAAGATACAAATGGCCATTTTCAAAAAATAATTCGAAAGGCAAAAGCTTAATCTTTTGAATTACCTCAGATATATTGAAAGATTCCGTCCCTTTCCATTATAAACGACATGTATCTATTTTTAAAGCTTTCAGAATTAGCACAGTAATTTCTGAGTTTGTACCAATGTATCATGAAATGTATTAATTTGGACAGCCTATGAAAGGAAGCCACATTTTAACCTTCTCTTTAAAAAAAAAAAAGGAATTGCAACAGCTTTGATTTTTTTCCCCCTTGAATGAATGAACTGGTAATTTAATTTATGAATCATGTAAAATATCAACCAGCTATTTCTGTATTGTTTGACATATGCAGTACATTGGGATGTTATTCATGAATATGTTAAACTTTTAATATCAACTGCTGACATGGAAGGGAAACGATTGAACTCAAGTTAAGGAAATACTGTACTTTTTGTAAATCCAAGCGTTATTTTCCAGCCAACTTGGAAACATAGTGGAGTTCCGGTTGATTGTGCTTACTGTTGTCATTTAAATTTCTCTAAAGCGGAATTAAAGGAAGGGAAGAAAATAAAAACAAGATTGCTGTATACCAGTGATGGTGAACCTTTTCAAGCACCAAGTGCCGAACCGGGAGCACTTCGCGCACGCTCATCTAGGCTGCGACCAGTAAGAGAAGCTGCCCAGGGGGAAGGCACATACCAGAAAATGAACTTCTGGTTTCCGGCACGTGCATGCGTGCTGGCCAGCAAGTCTTCCAGTTACTGCCATGCATTTGCACATGGTGATCAGCTGGTCGGCGTGCATGCTCATGCGGGAAAATGGAAGACCAGTTCTTCCGATTTCCAGCACTGTCACATGCACAAAGGCCAGCTGGTCATCGCATGCACATGTGCGCCAGAAACCCAGAGGAGGAACAGGTGACACCACACATACCAGGCAATGTGGCTCTGTATGCCACTTCAGGCATGCGTGCCATAAGTTCACCATCTATGGTTCACTGTATACAAATTGCTTCAGTATAGTGACTAGTTACCATATTTTTGGGAGTGTGACGCTCCTTTTTCTCTAAAAAAGAGGCCTCCCGAAACCCCGGTCCCTTTGCAAAAGTGGCCATTAATCCTTTAGGAGGCTTCCAGAATGCTCCTGGGTGCTGGGGAGGGAAAAATTCATGAAAAGTGGGCCGTTTTTGCTCATCCCCAGCCCTCAGGAGCACTCTATAAGCCTCCTAAAGGCTATGCATGCTCTTTTTTGACAAAAAATGGACTTGTTTTTTGTGAAAAACAGGTCATTTTGCGGAGGTCTGCAGAGTGCAAAAACTTTTTTTTTAATTAGCTTCTTCAAAATCTTGGTATGTTTTATACTCCGGTGCGTCTTATACTCTAAAAAAATATGGTTCTCCTCTGGAATTTCAGGCAGAAATCTTTCTCAGCCCTTCCTGTAGGTGCCAAGGGTTGAAACTAGGATCTTTTGTGTGTAAATCATGCTTTCTGCCACTGACCTATTTTCAACCAAAGACTCTTTTTAAAGCAAAAATCACAACAACAACCAGAGACCCTCAAATTGAACTAAATTCCAGAGGATTGTGTGGATGAGTCACGTAGCAATAGTAGAGAGCTGGTTCCCTCTGCCTTTTTCTAACTTTCTGATCAAGCCTATAGCTGTAGGATTTTCTACCATCCAAAAACTAACCAGGGCAAACACTGCTTAGCTTTTTTTCATCATTGATTGTGGTTGGCTTGGTGTTACACTTATTATTTGAATTGGATGAACTATTTCTCAAAGCAATTAACTAAATCTGGATGCTAATTTCATACTAACAATCCAGGAATGGTTTCCAGCTTCTTGTACTGCCAATTTGCTCAAGGATGTGCTTTGGGCGTGTGCTTGATGCGCACTACATGCACATGCACAGGAGTAAAAAAATTGCTTCTGCGCATGCACAGAAGCAAAAAACAAGATGGTGCTGCCAATAGAACTGATTTGGGCACGTATCCGGCTGAGTTACTTCCTACTCAACTGAACCAGGCCAAACCGGTAGGAACCCACCTTTGTAACAATCTAATGATGACATTTAACACTCAACATTGAGCAGTCTGGAAAAATATACTCACTGTGCTACTGACAGATATGTATGTTTCACTCTAGCAAAAAAACCCATTTTATTATCTTCCGTTTTCAGCCGTTGCACACCTTGTGGGTTGCTGGCTGGCCAATCTCTGGGACGTCATGGAAGTAAATATTCCCAGAGAGGTTTTCCTACTTTCCAGTACCAATGTGATGCCTAAATAAATGCTTGAGTGGATGCCCGGTCCTGTTGTGCTTTATTCCTGTTCAAAGCAGGCAGCCTACTGAGAAAGAAGCCTTTTGAAAGAGCATTTGGTTTACTATCCAGTACTTTTATCAGATAGATTACCAACATGAAAGAAACAATTGATTATGGAGCAAGGTGAATGAGATAAATTTTGCACTTCATCTCTTTTCCAAATATGGACAGCAACCCAATCTTATTTTCTTTCTAGTTTTGCCCACCTGGGACGCTGCTACATAAAATCGATGCATCCAGTCAGAATCAGCCCTAGTTGTGCCTTATATAGGAGAGTAGTAGCTACCATATTTTTTGAAGTATAAGACGCTCCAGAGTATAAGACACACATCAGGTTTTGCGGAGGAAAACAAGAAAAAAATCTGCCTCTGCCTACAAGCATCCATGTGGCTAGCATCCTTGCAGCAAACAGCAAACAGACTAGTCAGCTTCAGCACATTATTGCAGTTTGAATCAGCATGAGCATCTGATTGGCAGTTGGATTGGCCCCCTGGAATACTGCCAACCAGCTGTTCCAGGCTGCGGGGATCACCATAGCCCATTGCTGCCTCCACACATGACATTTTTGGCCTCCATGCATTGTTTTCAGCCTCCGCACACCCTGTTTTTAGTTTGCACATGTTGCATTTTTGGCCAGTTCCAGGCAGTGGTGATTGCCACCGCCACTGCCTATCCCTCCCACCTGGAACCAGCCAAAAGTGCGACACACGAAGGCCAAAAACAGTGTGTGCGGAGGCCAAAAATGTGACATGAGGAAGCTGAAAACGTGACGTGTGGAGGCGGTGATTGGTGGCAATGCGCTCTGGCAAACCCCACAGCCTGGAATGGTTCTAAAATGGAGCGTGAGGAGGCCAAAAATGCGATGCACAGAAGCCGAAAACAGCCAAAGGGTGGGGGCCGGTAAGTGGGTGGGGCTTCAGCAACATTCGGGGTATAAGATGCACCACAATTTTCACCCACTTTAAGAGGGGGGGAGTGCATCTTATACTCCAAAAAATATGGTAGTTCTGAGAGATAGTTGAAATATTCTGGTTTTGCAGGAGTGCATGGGGAACTGGAGCAAAAGAGACTATCACCTAGCTCAAAAAAGAACAAAAAGGACGAAGCACCTCTCCACCAGCAATCAGTGCCCAGATCAGCATAAATTAAGGTTAACATCAGACGAACAATCAAGCAAACAATACCACAATCAAGAAACTGCCAAAGAGCCAACAGCAAACTGCCCAACCAAAGAACCTCTGAATCCACCCACCACCATCACCGACAGGGCAAGCTACCAGAATACAATCTGACAGCAAACTGCACTCCTTACTAGCACTGATGATATTACCATATTACCTAGTTTGGGTAATGAAACATCTGCAAGAAAACAAGCAAGCTTAGAGAACACCAAGGATTCCACATGTCAACCCTGAGCTACAAATATCCTCCTTTATTGGAGCAAAACTGTTTTGTTTTTAAATTGTTGTAGCTCCGAGGTGGACTGGGAGCTCTGACTGTACCTCCCTCCCCAGCTTTTATCTGGATTTTTGCAGGTGAGAGCTGGTAACCCTAATTCAAGGCTAAAGTAATTTGGCAAAAGTAAGTATGCTAATATCCCTACTTTTACTTGGAACATGAGATCCTATTTCTCACGCCACTGGATAATGAAGGTTTTTTGAAATATCGATGACCATTTTTCTATAGTTTGCAAAGTTTGCAGGGAATCAGCTTAGCAATAAAGTTCTGTAACC
Source organism: Rhabdophis nuchalis (assembly GCA_039707465.1). NCBI lineage: Eukaryota > Metazoa > Chordata > Lepidosauria > Squamata > Natricidae > Rhabdophis > Rhabdophis nuchalis. The sequence goes on along the minus strand of CM077643.1, from coordinate 55,975,946 downwards.
TTCTCCAAGGCTTTTCAGAACCTAATTGCAAGTGATTATGAAACCAACTGCTTCATACTCTAGAGCAGCGGTGGGCAAACTTTGCAACTTTAAGTCTGAAGGACTTCAGCTCCCAGACTTCTCCAGCCAGCTTTGCTGGCTGGAGAAGTCTGGGAGCTGAAGTCCTTCAGACTTTGCTGGCTGGAGAAGCCTTCAGGCTTTGCTGGCTGGAGAAGTCTGGGAGCTGAAGTCCTTCAGACTTTGCTGGCTGGAGAAGCCTTCAGGCTTTGCTGGCTGGAGAAGTCTGGGAGCTGAAGTCCTTCAGACTTAAAGTTGCAAAGTTTGCCCACCCCTGCTCTAGAAGCAGAGATGGATTCCTACCTATTCGGTCCAGTTCTGACGAATAGGTAGTAACTCCAGCGGACACGTGACTATACCGGTTCTATGATCAACATACCATCTTGATTTTCTGTTCTGCACATGCGCAGAATAATCTTCATTTTAAAAATGTAATTTTAATTCATTTTTAAACATTGTACACATTTGCAGATCATTTTGAATGAAAATGCGCACACGTGTAGAGCCAATTTTTTTCCTACTGAACAGGTAGTAATGGTGGCCGGAAACCACCCCTGTCTAGAAGGGGCCTTTTAGAAGGCACCATTGCATAGCAAGGCTACCTGGTCTGGAGTGCAAAAGTCTGGGGAAACTACTAATGGTAGCAAAGGGAGAGATGTTGGTGCAAAATGCAGTGGCACAAGCAGTCACGAGTTCCCCTAAGAACAGCATACATTACAGTTTTGCTTCACAAGCTGCATTGCTTACCATGCAATTCAATTTGCATTCAATTCAGAGTGCTGTTTTGAATTATAAAGCCCTTCATAGCAGGGATCCAATTTATCTGAGGTTTAATATTAACCCTAACCCAATCCCTGATGACATCCGCCCAGCCCATCAGCTTCAGGTAAGTTGTGGATCCTGTCCATGAATGATTCCATCTGTTGGAATCTGCTATGGCAACCTGGCCTGTGGAAAATCATTTCTGTTGTGGCATGTGGCCTATGGAACATCATTTCCCCTGAGGTGAGACTGGCCTCATCCTTAATATCCTTTCGAAAGTTTCTCACAACGTAGTATCAACGAGGTTGGGGATCTCATGAACTGTCAACTTAGTGAGGTGGCTGCATTGTCTATAATAGAGGTGTCAAACTTGTGGCCCATGGATGGGCTGGATGCATCACACGCTGGCCAGACTCACACCCAGTTTAGCAAAGGAAAAAAAGTTGTGATACATCACATGACGGCAACATGACATCGTGAGTTTGTCACCCATGGTCCGTAGCATCAAACCCTCTCATCGTGTTCAATAATGATATCAGCAGATCAGAGATTTCCTGCTTCCAGTTACTAGATCCCTTAAATTAGGAAGAATAAGTAAGCAGTCACACCAATAAGAACTGAACAAGAGGGTCTTGCTTGAACTTTTGCATTCAAAATTTCATTAGAATTGTAAAAACACATTTCCCGAATATTTAGATGAGCATTAATGGGCATACAACCAGCAGTAAGGTACAAAAATGTCAGTGATGTGTCAAATTCCTGAAATCAGTGAATGGACTCTGCTTATTGTTTTCTCAAGTAAAAGCACATACAAGTGGCACTTGAGAGCAGAAAATTGCTCCTCTTCTTGACTGAGGGATCAGCAAGAGGTCCCACTTTACTTGTGCACACAAATAAAGACTCATTGTTTTGCTTCACCTTTCTGGCTCAGAGTCTATTTGGGCGAAGACACACCAGGCCCAACAAATCTATTATTGGTCTATCCAGCCAATGATAGTGACACCAATAGATGCTTCTAATTGTAGAGTTCTTTTTTAATATTATTATTTTATGGTTTGTTTTTATTATATGTTACCCAGAGTCACAGTCTCAACCAAATACCTCACCCCATTCCTAAGAGGTCTTTAAGGGGTGTGCATAAGCACGCCAGCATGCCTACCGTCCCTGTCCTAATATTCCCTTGTATTTGTATTCATTTCATGTATTCCTAAACATGCCTATACTTATATCTGCTATCGAATCCATGCTTGACAAAATAAAATAAATAAAATAAATAAAATAAATAAAATAAATAAAATAAATAAAATAAATAAAATAAATAAAATAAATAAAATAAATAAAATAAATAAATAAAATAAATAAAATAAATAAAATAAATAAAATAAATAAAATAAATAAAATAAATAAAATAAATAAAATAAATAAAATAAATCAACACTAACTGGAATCCAAAGGCGCTTTTCAAAAGATAACTGGACTATGTTTTTCCTTGAAGATGTTTTGCTTCTCATCTAAGCATCTTCATAACTCCAGTTGCCTTTTGAAAAAGCACCTTTGGGTTCCAGTTAGACAACCATGACCTGGATGACTGAGAACCAGTCTACTAACTGGAACCAAACCTGGGGGAAGAAGGAGAAGAAGCACAAAACAGATCTCAAGCCCTGAAGCTGGTTTATAAAGACCCTGGTGAATGATATCAAAAGGCTGCAAAGGCAAAATCAAATCCAACTATCGCTCTCATTCCAAATGACAATATTGACCAGATATTGACCAGTTATAGGAGCTCTTGTGGCTCATCTTCTCCTTCCTACAAAGATTGTAGCAGTTGGTATCTTGCTTTGAAGGTCAAGAAAGGTCAGGAAAAGCCCTTATCCCCATGGAATTTAACAAGATATCTTAATTTGCTCAAGTGACATACTTCTCCCCACCCTACTTCTGTCTCAGAAGTAAAATGACAGAGCAGAGGTTTCTGTGCTTGGCATTTGAAAAGTGTGAAATTAATAGACTGCAGAGTAATCCTTGTAATGACTAGATAATGTAACAAGAAACCTTATCATTTGCAAATTAGGGAGAGTCATTAAAGGCTATGTAAGAATAAGTTCATAACAGCAGACTTATTACCTGTGGTTCCAGTCTGACTAATAAAAACAGTGGGTTCATACTTTTCTTGGCCCCTTTCAACATTATGATTCTCTGAAACAAATTAAAGTTGACTAGATTCACAGAAATCCCTAAACTCTATGCCATAGGCATAGCCAATAAATCACAATGGTTTGGCTTCCCATGCACATGCTAAGCCAATGTTTTTCAACTTTGGCAACTTTAGGATGTGTGGATTTTAGTTACCAGAATTCCCCAGGCAGCATGCCCACTACAGTTGGACATAATATTATGAGTTCTGATTAGACCCTCCCCTCCAAAATGTCATTTGGGGAGGGCCCTAATGCTGGGAGACTCCATTTTCTCTCCCATGGAGAGGGCGCGCAATTTGGGTGTCCTCCTGGATTCCCGGCTGTCGATGGAGGATCATGTGGCAGCCGTGGCCAGGGGAGCGTTTTATCAGGTATGCCTGATACGCCAGTTGCGCCCCTTACTGGACCGGGTGGCCCTTCGCACAGTCACTCAAGCAATCGTGACGTCTCGGCTAGACTACTGCAACGCTCTACATGGGGCTCCCCTTGAGGTGCACTCGAAGGTTACAGTTAGTCCAGAATGCAACCGCGCAGGTGATCATGGGAGCCTCAAGGTACTCCCATATAACACCGCTCCTGCGCGAGCTGCACTAGCTACCTGTGGCCTTTTGAGTGCGCTTCAAGGTGTTGACGACCATCTTCAAAGCGCTCCATGGCTCGGGGCCTAGTTATATGCGAGACCGTCTCCTGCCCCATATATCCCTGTGACCAATCCGCTCCCACAGAGAGGGCCTTTTCAGGGTGCCGTCGGCCGGGCAATGCCGGTTGGAGGCGCCCAGGGGAAGGGCCTTCTCTGTGGCGGGCCCTACCCTCTGGAACGACCTGCCCCCCGAACTACGCGCCATCTCTGACCTCCGCCTTTTCCGCCAGCGTCTTAAGACGCACCTATTTCAACAAGCCGGCCTAGCATAACCTCCCGTTCCTGATTGTTTTAGTTATAAATTTTAATTAGGGAATGGTTTTAGCACAGGGTATGGGTTTAATTGGTTTTTAAATCAATCGAGTCCCTTTGGGGAGAGAGAGCGGGTTATAAATAAAATTATTATTATTATTATTATTATTATTATTATTAATTAACGGTATTTTGTATATTTGTATTGTTTTTAACTATTGTTTGCATGCTATTCAAACTAGTGATGTATAGATATCCAGATTTAAAGAGCAAATTCAGAGTATGTGTGGCATCAATATAGAACTTAAAAAACTGTATTTTTCCTGGACTCATGCAATCCTCTACAGCTGACATATGTTCATGACTTACAAATTCCTTGTATGTCATATAACTTTAAATCACACTTGTACAATAAACCTATTCTATTCTATTCTATTCTATTCTGTTGAAAAGACACATTTCTTGCACACATATGTACTCCAGTCTGCATTTTGCCCCATCAAATCTGAATTTCTGCCCAGCTCTAATAACAATCTCAGTTTTCAATGACATAATACCAAGGAAACCAAATACAATGTTCACACTTCTGGAATTATCACTTCTTGAAGAATGAAAATATCACAGGGTGGCAAAACCTCATTAGAGAAGGCTGACTGGGTGATTTCTTGATAAGTACATCTCTACTGTATTTTTTTAAAGGATACGACTATTTAACTTTTTTTTTTTACTATTTCACAAGATAACAGCTCATCATTAACATACAGCAAAACATTTTTTTTAAAATTGTCATTGTATATACTACTGTTCAATACAAGCAAATTTCCTGCATTTTCTGCACAAAATACTGGTAGTCCTCATTTAATCCACACTTATTTAGTGACCATTCAAACTTACACCAGTGCTGAATGAGTGGTCGCTCTAACCACTCTTGAAGTTCAGACTGGCAAAACTGTCCCATGGGTGCTCAGCAAATGGTCCAGATTCCTGAATGTCTCCGTGTCCCACAGTCACGTGAACACAATTTGCAACCTTCCCTGTTGGCTTCCCACAAAACAAAGTAAATGGTGAAGCCATCAGGAAGTTGGAAGTTTGCATGAAGTCCTTGCTTAACAACCCTTGCCACGATGACTGGAGAATGATGGAACTACTGTCACTAAGTGGAGCAGTCATGTGCAATTGCACTTTATAGCGTTGTTTAGTGATGATTTATTTTTTTTGATTTATTTATTTTCGTATTTGTATCCCGCGCCCATCTCCCACCAAGGGACCCGGGGCGGCACACAGGAAATTTAAAAACATAGATATACAAATATTCAAAATACAAAACCTATTAAAACTATATTAAACCCCATCCTGCACTAAAACCTCATTAAAAAACCCCAAATTAAAACATTTATCACTAAAAGCCAGTTCAGAGTCGGGTAGTTCATGCCCAATTACTAGTCCCAATTACTGTCATTAACTGAGCACTATTTTTAAAACAAAATAATAAACACAAATAACTTCATATGAAAAACAGGATGAAATGCCAGCAGCTAAATACAATACAACTCCCACCATAATGATGGAATTTAAAACAAACAAATTTACTTTAAAAGACTCTGATATACATGTGCGGAATCCAATACAAACAAGACCTTTCACAGTAGTGCTGACTACAACTTTTCAGGACTTTTGTTAAGATGACATGACCAAATTCCCTCCCATTATCCCCTCCATTCCTTTCTCCATCTCGGTCTACTCCATTTGCTCAAAAGGAACGGACAAATCTCACATGTCCCTTATTCTTTACCACAAGTCAGAGGTGAGATGCTCCCAGTTTGTCCCGGATTGGGCGAACCGGTAGTAGCAGCAGTGGGAGGCTCTGCCCAACTGCCTGGGGGCTTCTGTGCATGCGCAGAAGCGTCACACATCCCCTCCCCTGAACCAGTAGTAAAAAAATTGGCAACCCACCAGTGTTCCAAGTGTCTACATGGCCTTTTTCTCACATTGCTTCCAGACTGTAAAATCTCCTATGGGTATGTCCACATCACATATTATTGTTGAAAGAAAGAATGGGGAGCAGACTTCATCCAAACTGGTACAAAACAGAAAGAACACCATTGGCAAGAAGAAAATGGAATGGGGCATGAATGTCTAGGTTGAAGATGGCTCATTGACTTGAGAGATTGTTGTTGGATCAACCACAGTTTTATGTGGCTACCCAGCAGAGAACAGAATAGTCTGACAGACAAGTATGAAATTGCTTCACAGGGCAGTGACCAGCTGTTGAAAGGAAGGGATGTGCAGACACGGCTGTCAACTGAAGGTGAGGCTGCTAATAAAGAACCCAATGATGGAGACCATCTGCTCTGAAGAGCTTAAGGTAGCTCAGGTCACATAGAAGCAGTTTCGAATCAAAGCTGGCAAAAATAAATGTAAAATGCATTTGCAAGGGGCCGGAAATGGAAAAAAAGAGATGATATCATATCAGCACTTAGGAAGTGGTGAATGGCCTTACAGGCCACACAAAAGATGGTGTGTGTATGTGTGTGTGTGTGTCCTGACTATTAATTATTAGGAGAGCAGTGAAATAAATGCCTAAATAACACTTTTTGATCAGCCTACAGTCACCATTGTAAATTACTATTTATGAGAAATTGAGGCTCTAATTCAGAGGTTCCCATAGTGATTAGAGCAGAGGTTCCCAAACTTGGCAACTTTAAGACTTGTGGACTTCAACTCCTAGAATTCACCAGCCAGCTCTGCTGGCTGGAGAATTCTGGGAGTTGAAGTCCACAAGTCTTAAAATTGCCAAGTTTGGGAACCTCTGCTCTAATCACTATGACATCATCTGAAGGCAACTGCAGCTTTATGAAATGGCAGGATGCCCTCAGGCCCAGTTGTGAGCCCAAACAACAGAGGGAAAGCTATGAATATGACAGAAAGGCAAATATGGGGATGAAGGAAGAGAGACAATGCTGGATGACCAAGTGATGAATACCATGAAGAGCAAAGGCAAGAGAGTTTGATACGGTATTTTCTAAACTTGGCAATTTTAAAATGTGGGGACATCAGCTCTCGAAATTCCCACACTGGCTCTGGAATTCTGGGATTTGATTTCCACACATCTTAAAGTTGCCAAATATGAAGAATACTGGTTTGGTAGTTAGCATAATAATATTAAAACTGATAGAGATAAATTCCCTTTAATATCAAATTTCTGCCAGGAAAGCCTAACTGACCCCAGTTAATCTTGAAAAGACAAGCAAAGTCTGATCTGGTTAGTACTTAATTAGAAAGTCAAAAACAACCCAGGCAGAAGCTATGGCAAATGATTCCTATGGCAAATATGTATGTGAGTATATATATATATGTGGACATCAGGAATTCAGGTTTATTCTATACAGCCACAATTATAACTCTGGGGCCTATTTAGGTCTCAGGTATAGAGGAGATGTAATTCTGAGTGTTGTCAAAAGTGAGCTTATCATACTTATTTTTTAGAAATACCAGTATATTTGTTATGGCTCCCTAACCTGTTTTCTCCTCTCTTTTTTACACCCCTCTCCGTGTAGTTTTCAAGCAGTGGTGAAATTATTGTTTTTTTTACTACCAGTTCTGTGCACGTGGCTTGGTGGGCATGGTGTTGTGTGGCTTGGTGGGTGTGGCTTGGTGGGCATGGCAGGGGAAAGGATATTGCAAAATCTCCATTCCCACCCCATTCTGGGGCCAGACAGAGGTGTCATTTGCCAGTTCTCCGAACTACTCAAAATGTCTGTTACTAGTTCTCCAGAACCTGTGAGAACCTGCTGGATTTCACACCTGCGATCAAGGTGTAGCATATCAGTTTTTTCTCATGAAAAATCAATGGGAAATTGCATCACCATTGTTTAACATTGCTGTCAAATTTTGATGTGTGACCCTGAAGGCTCTGAAAGTCACCATAACAGAACCAAAGCCATCTGAAGCTCTAGGCCTAGTGGAAGATGCAGGTTATACACTCCTCTGCAGATTTCCCCTTCATGTAGACCAGGGGTCTGCAAAGTCGGCTCTTTTAAGACTGGTGGACTTCAACTCCCAGAATTCCCCAGCCAGCATAGCTGGCTGGGGAATTCTGGGAGTTGAAGTCCACCAGTCTTAAAAGAGCCGACTTTGCAGACCCCTGATGTAGACCATGGGTGTCAAACCTGCAGCGTCACATTGCCATCATGTGATGTGTCACAGTGTTTTTCCCCTTCACCGAGCTGGGATGGGCTTGGCCTCCGCGTGACACATTCGGTCCAAAGGCCACCAGTTTGGCACCCCTGATGTAGACTGTAGGCTTCAATGGTAATGTGGATTCTAGTCTACAGATTTGGAGGTGCCGAGCTGGGGAAGGTTATTCTAATATATGTTTCATGAAGGACACAATTGAGTACAAATAGTCCTCGACTTACAACAGTTTGCTTAGTGATCGTCCGAAGGCACTGAAAAAATTGACTTATGATTGCTTTCCACCCCTGTGACCATTGTAGCATCCCCATGGTTACATAATTTACATTTGAATGCTTGACAACTGGCTCATGTTTACGACGGTTGCAGTGGCCTGGGATCATGTGATCCTCTTTTGTGATCTCCTGACAAGCAAAGTCAGAAGTTGGATTCACTTAACCACCATGTTACTAACTTAACAAATGTGACAAGAATAGTTGTAAAATGGGACAAAAGTCTCTTAACAAATTTCTCACTTAACAACATAGATTTTAGGCTCAATTGTGGTCGTAAGTTGAGGACTCTCTGTATTATACAGGAGTGAGGAAACTGATGGACATTATTGTTCTAGATCAGGGGTGTCAAACCTGCGGCCCACGGATCAGGTGTGTCAGGTGCTGGCTATGCCCGGTTTAGCGAAGGGGGGGAAAAGTTACAATTACATCATGTGATGAGGATGTGACGATGCAAGCTTGACACCCCTATTCTAGATGCTAGAAATAGCTGCCTCATGAATCTGACTTCTTTGTATACATCTTCTGGGTATATCTAAACCATTAAAAAAAAAGACCCTGCTTTTTCATGTGGTGCTTATAAATATCATTTCACATTTTGTTGTGGGCATTTTCACAGGAGTTTTGGTATCAGTTTTTCCTCCTTTTTCACAGTTTGGATAATTATACCCTGCATTGAGCAAAGTCATCTGAGATGTGTTGATGGTACAGAAATAGCTGCTTGTTTCTAATGGGAAATTTACATAGAGAAGGCGGGGGGGGGGGGAGAGAAGAAAAAAGAAAATGAATGCCAGTAATAGCTGTAGGCTGGCTGGACTTCAAGTGGCGCTGACCTTTCAGTCAGATTTAGTGGCAATCATTAACATAAATACACTTCTATATAAGTGACACATGCTACAGTTTCTGGTACAGTAATGTCTACATAGCACGTTGTCTACCCATAATATTTTGGCTCTTATCTTTTGCACTCAGTGTGCAGTGTCTTTTTCAAATCTTGACAAAGCTTCCTGCGAGACCTAATAATTCTTGTTTGGCCAGGTTTTTCTTTTAAAAAGTTCCAAATGGTCTAAAAATTCTGTACATCTGGAAGGGCAGATTAGGAGAAATCACATTAAAATAATCAGATATCAGATCTATCTTTATTTTCAGAACTATAGTGCGAGAGGAAAAAACCAAAACCAAAATGCCTCTCATATCTTTCATTCCACTCCATGGCAGTCAACTTGAGGTACCACAAGTCAGGCTCCCCAGCCCCCTCAAGGAACTCCCAGACAATCAAACAAAAGACTGCTTACGTCTTTAATGCTCTATTAAAACATAGGTTGAAATTGACAAAACGTGTCTGCCATTAAGGAATCAGTAAACAGTGACAAATTTAATCATAACTAAAGAAAATCACTTCAAGACATGAAAAATTTCTGACTACACAAAGACGACTGCCAGAGTCAGATCCCTTATCCAACATTGTAACACCTCAACACACAAAGGATTAAGAATTAACATGTGACACAAATATTAAATATTTGTCAGGCCTGCAGCCATCTGTCTTTTGGATCCTTGGCCTGCCATCCTTTCTATTAGGCATAGTAGGCATAACAAAATTCCTTCTCGAAAGCCAAGGTCATCCTTTGTCTTTGCACCTCTGCACCTGACCAGAACGGGATGGGTAGATTTTTTTTATTTTTATTTTATTAAATTTATACCCTGCCCTTCTCCTTGTTAGGCCCTTGTTAGGGCGGCGCACAGGCATTATTTAAAACCACAAAATACAATATATATCAATTAAAATATATTAAATTAATTAAACCCGTGCTAAAACCCATGTTAAAACCTTACCAAATTATAATTTATTTTTAAAAAGTCAGAAATGGGGGGCTATCCTAGGCCGGCTTGTTGGAATAAATACGTCTTAAGACATTGGCGGAAGAGGCGGAGGTCCGAGAAGGTCGGGGGGTAGGTCGTTCCAGAGGGCCGGGCCCGCCACAGAGAAGGCCCTTCCCCTGGGTGTCACCAACCGGCATTGCCCCGCCGACGGCAACTGGAGAAGACCCTCTCTGTGGGAGCGGATCGGATGAAGGGATGTATGGGGCAGGAGGCGGTCTCGTATATAGCTAGGCCCCGAGCCATGGAGCGATTTAAAGATGGTCGTCAACACCTTGAAGCGCACTCAAAAGGCCACAGGCAGCCAGTGCAGCTCACGCAGGAGAGGTGTTACGTGGGTTTGCCTTGAGGCACCCATAATCACCCGCGCGGCCGCATTCCGTACTAACTGTAGCTTTCGAGTGCACCTCAAGGGGAGCCCCATGTAGAGAGCGTTACAGTAATCCAGCCGGGATGTCACAAGCGCTTGAGTGACTGTGCGAAGGACTCCCCGGTCCAGTAAGGGGCGCAACTGGCGTATCAGGCGTACCTGATAGAACGCGCCCCTGGCCACGGCCGCCACATGGTCCTCCATGGACAGCCGGGAATCCAGGAGGACGCCCAAGTTGCGCGCCCTCTCCACGAGGGCCAGTTGTTCGCCCCCAATGGCCAGTGTTGGACTTAACTGGCTGAACTGGGTTGCCGGAAACCACAGCCACTCGGTCTTGGACGGGTTGAGTTTGAGTTTGTTACTACCCATCCAGATGTGGATGGATGTGCCAACCTGGCTCTCTTAATAAATTGGAACTTTGAGCAATATTTTGCTTTGGACTCTGATTTACTTTCCCCCCCTCTTTCAATTCATGGCCAACTTTGAGAGGTGTAGTATCCACCACACCATCAAATAAACCATCCTTCTCCTCAAGCAAGTTGCCTAGTATGTTTATTTTCATGATCTGGAATGGAAAACAGGTAAAAAGAATTTTCTTCTAACAAACAGATAACATTCTAAATCAGAAAAAGAATAATGAGTCCCAAACGGGAGAGAGGGTGGTATACAAATTAAATTAATAAATAATAAATAAATAATTGACATGATATGCTTCCCGCTTTTGACTGTGTTCATACATATACAGGTTTTCCCAATATCTCTCAGGTCATATTTGTTTCTCCAAGTTTGAATGTTTAACTCCTTTGTGGCTTAAACCTGCTAGTTGATTGGTACACAAACACTGGAGATGTTGCTACTTACAAGTTTGGCCACCATCATATTTGAGATAATTTTTTTGTATACATTTTGCTGCTTTATTCAATTTTCATATGCAGCCATCTTCAAATCCTTATCATTATCCCTCTCTTCACTCACTCGATACCAAGTTGTGTAAAGAAATATAAAGGATACCTGCTGAGAAGGTATGAAAGAACCGTTGAAGAGTGATTTGGTGAAAAAATTACAATCTAGAACCAGGATGGCGAACCTATGGCACGGGTGCCACAGGTGGCACGCGGAGCCATTTCAGAGGGCACGCAAGATGTTGCCCTGTCAGCTCTAGCACGCATGCACACACTGGCCAGCTGATTTTTGGGCTTGATTTTCAGCAGTTTTTTGTCTTCTGGAGACTTCAGGAAAGCCTCCAGAGAGCGAAAAATGGACTTACCGGGCCCACCAGAAGTTGGAAAATGGTCTGTTTCTGGCCTCTGGAGGGCCTCTGGGAGGGGGACTTTTCACTCTCCCCAGGCTCCAAGAAAGTTGTGTGTGTATGCGCGGGGCAGCAGGGCGGGTGTCACACACGCATACACAGGGGGCATGGGATGGGAAGATGAAATTATGGGGGTGGGCACGCAAGTGCATGCAATATTGTGCAAGTGCGTGCTTTTGGTACCCGAGGCAAAAAAGATTCGCCATCACTGATCTAGAGGTTGAACAAGTATGAGAAATAACCCACATTGGCTTTGTTTAGGATAGGATAGGACCTAAATAGGCTTTCCATTATTATAGAAATAGACTTTTTATTGCTTTCATCCCCATTGGAGCCCTGGAAAAATAGGATTCAAGAACTCTACTAGGCTAAAGAAAAGTGATCAAAAGTAAGGAGAGCAATAGAGAGAGTAAATTGCCTGGATTGAAATTTTACTAATGTATACTAGTCTTCTCCAATCTGGTATTTTCCAGCAGAGTTGGATTTGAATTCCCATAATTCCCAATCAATACAATTTTTCAAAGATTGCATTGTGGCTGGTTGGTGCTCTGAACAGGATTTTATTAAGGCAGAATATACCAGATATTTTTACAGGTATCATTTGCCACTTCAATTAAGCATGGAAGCTTCTGATAATTGATTGAATTCATATATTGCGTAAGTCAAACTGAAAAAAATGAGTTCATATGATGTATAAAGCCAGTCATTACTAGGATACATTGGTACAATTGAATAAATCATGGTTTGTTTTACCAATAGTTTGATTTACATATAGCACAGACATAAATCATAGTTTACTGCAATAATTGGATTCAGATATAGTAACATGATACAACATGGGCTTTTACAATAGGCTAGTTAGGTTAAATTGCAGATCAATCCCCTTAGGCAAATTCAGGCAATGTGACTAGTTTATAATTCCATGTCCTGTGAATTATGGTTCAAATTGTCCACATTTAGTGTTTGAACAATATGAGTGAGTGAATGCGTGAATGAGCAGGGAGGGGGGGAGTAAATAACAAGCATTATGTGTCATACATTCTTTTAATGAAATATAATTAGCAGTTTCATTAGAGCCTTCCCAAGGTTGACTCAGCCTTCCCTTCTTGCAAGGTCAGTAAAATTAGGACCAGGATTGTTGGGGGCAATGTGCTGACTCTATAAACTGCTTAGAGATGACTGTAAAACACTGTGAAACAGTACATAAGTCTAAGTACTATTGCTATTGCTATGTATTCTCTAAAATAATTTCAAGGATAATATAGGACTATAGCTTCAATGGCAATTTTAAGAAAGTCAGATTTAGGAAAAGATGATGGTCAATTCAGCTTCTTTATTGACTGCATCCCATCCTCATTTTAGCCTTTCTTTCATTTTTTTTGCCAGTCTTACCTTTTCTGTGAGGCTAGATAATTTTGGATAGAGATTGAGGAAGTTCAAAATTAAGCCTTTTGGAACACAGGCAAACTGCCTCTGAAATATGCTGATAGTTAAGCTGAAAGCACAAAGGAAAACTGACAAGGTTATGTCACTGTGGCAACCACTTCTTATGATTAACCCGATCAAATGCCAAGGGTGCAATATGAAAATGTGTACCTAATCAAGACACATCTCTTCACTATCTTACTTCCCCCAATTATATCTGTTCTTCTCAGAATTGAGGAAGGGTTTGAATGTCTGTGAACCCACAAAGATTTCAAAGAAAATTACAGGATAAGCATATTTGATCAGCAGAGGAAAAAACATCTTCTGCCATAATTCATTTTCAAATAGACGCATGGATTAGCACATAACAGCTGCAAATAGCTTTCTTTGTTGCATGGAGTGACGATGGGAAACAGAAAATGTGAATGACTCATGCTTCTTATTTGTCAACCTGCTCTAAACTGAAGATTTTGATATCTCAATGGTAGCCATGTTGGACTCTAAAGTCCAAAGACTTTCACAGAATTTATTTTTGACATCGAACAAAAAAACAAAAAAGCAGATCTAACAAATTCCAAGAGACACAGGCAGGAGTCACTGATGGATTTTCACAACATGGCTTGTGTTGTCACTCAGTTGGACAAGATGACTTCTTTAGAAGGAACGAGAGCATATATTGTAAATAACATTAGTATTTATATTAATAATTTCTCAGCCCACAAGAAAATGTTTGATAAATGTATGACGCTCTATGCATGGTCACTCAAACCCTCGTCATCTCCCGCCTGGACTATTGTGACGCTCTCTACATGGGGCTTCCCTTGAAGTGCACCCGAAGGCTCCAGCTAGTTCAGAATGCGGCCGCGGGGGGATTTTGGGGGCCTCGAGATGCTCCCATGTAACACCTCTCCTGCACGAGCTGCACTGGCTGCCTGTGGCTTTCCGGGTGCACTTCAAGGTGTTAGTAACCACCTTTAAAGCGCTCCATGGTTATTTGCAGGACCGCCTCCTACCACATACCTCCCTTCGACCTGTTCGCTCCCACAGAGAGGGCCTCCTTAGGGTGCGACTCCTAGGGGGAGAGCCTTCTCTGTGGCAGCCCCCGCCCTCTGGAATGATCTACCCCCCCCGACCTATGTACAACCACGGACCTGCACCTCTTCCGCCGGGCATTGAAAACATCTATTCCATGCGGCCGGCCTGGCATAGTTTTTAAATTTGGCTTTTAATAGGGGTTTTACTGTGATTTTAGTACAGGCATTTTAGTTTAATTCATTTTTAAGATGTTTTTATTGTATTTGTTGTTTATTGTCATTTTATTAGTGCCTATTCACCGCCCTGAGTCCCGCAAGGGAGATAGGGTGGTATATAAATACGAATAAAATCAAAATCAAAATCAAATTACCATATTTTTAAATTATACAAATATACAAATATACAATAGCAGAGTTGGAAGGGACCTTGGAGGTCTTCTAGTCCAACCCCCTGCCTAGGCAGGAACCTTATACTGTTTCAGACAAATGACTATCCAACATCTTCTTAAAGACTTCCAGTATTGGGGCATTCACAACTTCTGGGGACAAGCTGTTCCACTGACTAATTGTTCTAACTGTCAGGAAATTTCTCCTCAGTTCTAAGTTGCTTCTCTCCTTGATTAGTTTCCACCCATTGCTTCTTATATTGAAAAAGTTTTATTGGTTTTACATTTTTTCTATAGGGTAGGGTAAGGGATACAAAGAAATTTTGAGAGCATTCACGTCAGAGTCGTCGGCCCTTCCGAGACCTCAAAATACACAATAAAAAAATAACAAAAAAAAGCATTTTTCATAACACTACAAGGTAAAAGCAAGTACATATACCTAAATTCTCAGTTCCATGCTGTCAGACATTTACAATAAATCCAGAAAATATTATGCAAAATTGTTCAGGAAAATCAAGGCAAAGTTATTTTTTCAATCTAAGTCTCTTGGCTATTGTATCTTCTTTTTCTCCTCCCTGGCCCCCAGCGGGCGGGGCCGTGGCCCCCTCCGTCCCCCCTGGATCTTCCCCCAGGGCAGAGGAATGTTTTTTAAGAAAGGCTTCCGCCTCAGCAACTGTTTTAATCCTCACTCTTCCTCCTTCCCAGAGCACCAGCATCCCTTCGGGTGTCACCCACTTGAACCAAATCCCATGATCAAATAAAATTTTAGACAAGAAGGAAAATTTCCTCCTTGCTTCTCGAATCTTTCTAGGAATCTGCTTCAAGATAGTGACCATTTTTTGTTGGTAAATTAAAGGGTTCCCTCTCTGCGCCTTCAAAATTTCCTCTCTGGTTGACCTTCTAACAAATTTCACATGTATCTCTCTAGGCACTTCATTTATCCTGGCATATGCTGAGTTAATTCTATAGGCTAGGTCAATGTCCCCCCTGATCTCATCTTTAGATTTTTGTAAATAGTCTGCTAAAATTGTGCTCATAAGATCAGGGAGGCATTCACCAGGTTGCTCAAAAACATTCTGAAATCTCAAAAAATATGTCATTCTTTCCATATCAATCCTAGACACATGCCCACTTGTTTTCTCAACCTCTTTAGTAACATTTTTAATCTCTCCCTTAACCCCCACCAGCCCCCCTTCCAATTCTTCAGTCTTCTGTGTGATTTCCAGCGTTTGGTTTCGTGTGTCCAATAGTTCCTTCTTGAAAATGATGTTTTCTGCCCTCTGGGCCTGAATTTCTTGAACCAAAGTTTGTATAACAGTTTCAAGAGAAGCCATCCGTTGTTCTAAACTTGTCAGTGCTGTTTCCAGAGCCATCTTAACTGTTAGAGTCAGTGCCACCAAAATGGCGTTTTCAGGGTGGAGCTGGTGAGACTAACCGGGAGCCAAAAGTTCAGATCAAGGTTGAAACGTTGTAAAATTCAGGAACCAAGAGAGAGACAATTTTCCAACTCAATAGTTATAATAGCGAAGGTAATCCAGAAAGGAACCACAAATCCAACAAGAAAAAATTCTTCATTAATATCCAGAGAGAGTCCCAATTGTAAAGAGACGCTGGGAATTTCCCATAGTTAAAATAGTCAGGCAGGGACAAAGAAAAGCCACTTTCCACCGCCCATCTCAGAGCCCAGAGGAGAGAGTAGAAAAATAAATTTTTTAACCAGCCAGACCTAGAAACAATGTTGCAAGTAGCCGCATACCACTTTCCCTTGTTAGAGACAGTCCGGATTTAAGATTTCCGCTTTCTCTTCCAGAGAAGCCATTTCCAAGTGCCGCTTAAGTCCGAGGGGTTTTTTTTGAAAACAAACACCCCCCTCCCAGTCCGTTCAGCCTGGCTGGCAGCAGAAAAAAAAGTTTTTTTAAAAACTCACTCTCCCCTCGCAGCTGAAGCCTCGGGAGACCTTCCGACTGAGTCGATCAGCCCTCTTCATTGTTGTAGATCACCCATTGCTTCTTGTTCTGCCCTCAGGTGCCTTGGTGAATAGCTTGACTCTCTCTTCTTTGTGTCAACCCCTGAGATATCGGAAGGCTGCTATCATGCCTCCCCAGTCCTTCTTTTTATTAAACCATACATACCCAGTTCCTGCAACCTTTTCCCCTGAGAAAAGAGGGTGAAAATCCGGGTGCGTCTTATACACTGAATACAGCATTTTGGGCCTCCCAACCCCCCCCCCCCCTTCACCAAAATGGCCATGCATAGCATTAAGGAGGCTTTCAGAGAGCTCCTGGGGGCTGGGGAGGGCAGAAATGAGTGAAAACGGGCCGCTTTTGCTCAATTTTGCCCCCCCCCCCCCGCCGCCAGATGCATTCTATAAGCTTCCTAAAGGCTATGCATGCACTATTTTTGACAAAAAAATGGACCTTTTTTCTTGTTTTGGGAGGGCCCTACCCCCCAGGAGCACTCTACAAGCCTCCTAAAGCCTATTCATGCCCCCCTTTTTTGGGGAAAAAACAGTCCTGTTTTTGTGAACAACGGGCCATCTTTGGGAGGTCTGCAGAGCGCAAAACCTTTTTTTAAAAATTTACCTCTTCAAAATCTTTGTGCGTCTCATACTCGGGTGCGTCTTATACTCCAAAAAATATGGTATATAATCTATGAGTTATTAGTTATCTAGTCTAATTCCCTATCCAAGGAGTAGCCAGTCTCCAGTGAGACAGTAATCCAAAATTAAAGATCTTTCAAAAAAGCAAGATGTACTTTGTACCGAGGACTTTAATTATCCAGACACTTGTTGGAGACAAATTCTGCCTGCCAGATAATCTGAGACTCATCTTGCTGATAATGTTCTGACTCAGAATATGGAGGAAGCTACAAGAGGATGCTTGAACATTGTCACGCTACATATTTCTTTGGCTTTTCAGATATTTACCAACAAATTATGTTTAACTGGACAAGTGGAAGTAGCACATAATATTAGGAGACACTATTTAATGCTGAACTTCTTGATTTTAAGAAAAACTAAACATGAGTGTGGTTGAACGTGTATTTTTAATCAATGATAAGCAGAATTCCATGGTGGGGGGAAAAACCAAAAAAGCCAATATGGCTGAGAAAAACAATGAAAAGGGATCATATTACAGGCGTATATACATACCCATCACACTATTCTCTTTGGGGTAATCAAAGTTATGCAGAATGCAATAAAGAAATTAGAAGTAGTAAGCCAAATAAATTGAGGGGACAAGATAAGAGAAAGGAATATACCTCAATGTTTTTTTAATAAAATCGTAAAAACCTGATATAAACTAAGCTACACATACACACCCCTTAGACTTACACATGCCACATGTAGCATTTCCTGCCAATGGTAAAAAAAAAAGTGCTACACCATTTTGGCACATTTCATCAATATGTCATAAATACTATCAAATCCTTGTTTTATTACATAGCCCTTAAGACAGAAGATACATATACTGGCTCATACTCAGGATTTATTTTTATTTATTTATTCATCATATTCAGTTTGGAAAGTATTACTCTAATGGCATTACCTGGTTGCATTTTTTTCTCCATGGGTAGTTCAGCAGCAACTTTCAATGGGTGACGAGACAGGCCGATACTAGCATGCATGTATTAGGATTCCTAAATAGATTTAAGTGGGAAAGAACATTTTTGTAAAACAGGTACTCCAATAAAAAGAATACATAGAGTTCAAACAAATCCTTTTACACATTTGCTAATTAACTGAATGAATATAAACAATTGTTTGTCTTTGTTGAAACAGTTACTGTTCTTTATGCTGTGGCATTGGCAATGCCAGTTTAAATATGAAAATAACATTTTTATATTCCCTCTTTAATATTTATATAATAATAATAATAATAATATAATTTTAATTTTATATCCCGCTCTCTCTCCCCAAAGGGACTCGAGGCGGGGCACAGGCAGTTAAAAATACAGATAAAACCACAGACAGAATACAAAATTAAAAATGAATTAAATTAGTCCTGCGCTAAAAACCCATAAACTAAACTAAAACTACCCCTAAAACCCCAAACCTTAGAAGAGACTACCCAAGACCGGCCAGGCGAAAAAGATGTGTCTTTAATTTTAAACGGAAGGAGCGGAGGTCCGTAGTTGTCCTAATATCGGGGGGAAGGTCGTTCCAGAGGGCTGGGCCCGCCACAGAGAAGGCCCTTCCCCTGGGCGTCGCCCGCTGACAAAGTCTAGTGGACGGCACCCGGAGAAGTCCCTCTCTGTGGGAGCGAATCGGCCGTGAGGATGTATGGGGCAGGATCCGATCCCGCAGATAGCTAGGTCCCGAGCCATTTAAACTTTTCTTCAGCTTTATTTAATGAATAATGTTAGTAAGCAGTAAACCAAGGATCTGGTATAATCCATCATCTAGTAATTCAATCTTTGAAAGAATTCACAGTTAACTTTTGGCTATATTTGCACATACTACCACAGATACTAGGAAACCCATGACTCAATGCATTATCCTTTCAGAGATATTTTCTTACCTAATTGGAATGGCCATGAGTGGGCAAAAAGGCAGAGAGAATGGAAGCAATTTCCAATTTCCTGTTGGCTTCCCCATTGACTTTCCTTGTGGGAAGCTGGCAAGGAGTGTCAAAAATCACAATCACTTTGACTGCAGCAGTGCTGTGGCAGCCACAATTTTGCAAATACAATTGATGTGCAAATTCTTGAAATTTCAATTACACAGCATTAATGGGTCCCAGATTTTGTATGCATTTTTTTAAGTTTACAGTTTGAATACCTTGATTCAAAGTATTTTGTGCTATGGTGCACCATTTGGGCTAATTGAAAGTTACAAACAGACTTTTTGTTTGTTTGTTTGTAATTTGCACTGCAAATTCCCTTCTCTGGATCTCCCCACTTGTTTCTGTTCTTCTCTGTTAGCAATGGAACATCTAAAGTTTCCTGTCCATGTGGATTGATTTTCTGTAGTGTTAACAAAAGAAAGATATGTTGAATTTAAGGCAGAGCATCAAAATAATACCCCCAACGCTGGATGTTTTTGTAATATGACATAAATGAGAAACTGCACCTGCGGGCCTGTCAGACTCAGCTAGAACAGGCATAAATCGAGGTCTATGAGATGCACCTATAAAGAAGGAGAGAGACTTTTTGCAAAGTTTTCCTTTAAATTTCAAAACAGACCATTTATTATATATGCTCAACAATCTGACCATACTCCGAAGTAGTCAAAAGTAATAAATATTCTCTAGCTTTCAATAGAATATATTTACAATGACTGGTAAATATATTCTATCACATTTTTATGACAAAAACGTGTTTTGGAGCATGCCCAAATGTTCCGTATTTTTCAGAGTATGAGACGCACCTTTTTCCATCAAAAAAGAGACTGAAAATCTGGGTGCGTCTTATACACTGAATAGAGCATTTTTTGCCTCCTTTCACCAAAATGGCCGTGCATAACCTTATGGAAGCTTTCAGAGAGCTCCTGAGGACTGGGGAGGGCAGAAATGAGCGAAAAACAGGCCATTTATTGCACACACACCAGCTCCCGGAAGCACTCTGTAAGCCTTCTAAAGGCTATGTATGCACTATTTTTTGACAAAAAATGGACCTGTTTTGGGGAGGTCTGCAAAACTTTTTTTAAAAAAAATCCTCTTCAAAATCTCGGTGCTTCTTATAATATACTCCAAAAAATACATAGCACCTCTCCACAACTCGTGTATAATGATGGGAAAAGAGGAATGATATCATATTTGCACCCTACATATTCCAGAGCATCCTTTTGGAACTGAATTCAAAAGATCATTCAAGAAAATTGTCCTGAAACAAACAAAAAAAAGGCATTATCATAGCAGCTATAGAAGGTAAACACTTGAAGATTGAATAACAGAGTCGGAAGGGTCTTTGGAGGTCTTTTAGTCCAACCCCCTTCTCCAGCAGGGGACAAATGGTTCAGACAAATGGTTGTCCAATCTCTTCTTAAAAACTTCCAGTATTGGAGCACCCACAACTTCTGGAAGGAAGTCATTCCACCGATTAATTTGTTCTATCTGGAAGTTTCGCCTTAGTTTTAAGTTGCTTCTCTCTTTTATTAGTTTCCAACCATTGCTTCTTGTTCTGCCTTCTGGTGCTTTGAAGAATAGGTTGACTCCCTATTCTGTATGGCAACCCCTCAGATATTGAAATATTGTTATCATGTTACTCCTAGTTCTGTTCGCACAACATACTTAACCTGATTACTAAACTAACCCATTTTCTGGATTCATTCAATAACTGAGATTTATGTTGAACAAATATAAGGTAAGGGTAAAGGTTCCTCTTGCACATATGTGCTAGTTGTTCCCGACTCTAGGGTATAGTACTCATCTCTGTTTCAAAGCTGAAGAGCCAGCGCTGTCCGAAGATGTCTCCGTGGTCATGTGGCCAGCATGACTAAATACCGAAGGCGCATGTAAAGCTGTTTCCTTCCCATCAAGGTGGTTCCCATTTTTCTACTTGCATTTTTAGATGCTTTCGAACTGCTGGGTTGGCAGAAGCTGGGACAAGTAACTGGAGCTCATTCCGTTACGCGGTGCTAGGGATTTGAACCACTGAATTGCCAACCTTTCTGATGGACAAGCTCAGTGTCTTAGCTACTGAGCCTTTGTGAACAAATATACTAATCCCTAAAACTGAATGATGATTACAACTAAGCTTTGTTTATGATATAAATGCAGCCTCGTCTAGGCCTTTAACTGATCTAATCAATGACAAAACACGAATGTAGCAAAAAAATTAATTGTTTTCTCCCTGCCATTCCTTCTCAAACCCTGTACTCTCTACAATCCCCATTTATCTTTGCCCCTCCCCCTTTTATTTCTGGACAGTTACTAAATTTTCAAATGAATCTCTCAACTGCAGGTATTCTAGAGCAGGGGTCTCCAACCTTTGCAACTTTAAGTCTGAAGGACTTCAGCTCCCAGACTTCTCCAGCCAGCAAAGCTGGCTGGAGAATTCTGGGAGCTGAAGTCCTTCAGACTTAAAGTTGCAAAGGTTGGAGACCCCTGCTCTAGAGACATTCCATGAAAGAAAATCCATGCTGGGAGCTGAAGATTTTTTTTCTTTTCTTTTTTTAAGAATTATTTTTTATTGGTTTTCAAAATACATACAGGGAGAAAGGTATAGGGTAAGAATAACTTTTTGGTTACTGCCGTTGGTGGTGGCCCTCCCAAAACTTCATAAATTTACAATTTTAAAAGTAAAGGATAGGCATATATAAAGGTTACATTGTACAGTCTATACATTCAATCATCTTTTTCTTTGCCATTTTATCTTGTATCAACAATTACGACTTCCTGTTCCTGTTCCTGGCGGCGACGGACGAACCTTGGGGTTCGTCCGCCGTTTTGTTCTTTTTTCTGCCCCTAACGGGGCGGGGCACCCCCTTTTTTGGGGGGTCCCTCCGTAAAACTGGCTTGCCTGGGCTGGTTTATCCTGGCGGCGGCTGGGAAACGGCCCTTGTCTTCGGTTTAGGCGAAGGAAGACATGCTGCGGGGGGAGTTTCCCTTCGCCAATGGAGGACGGTAACGATCCGCAAAATGTTAAAAGAACTGAGCGTGCGGGTCGGAAGGCTCCCTGGGGCTTTGGCAGCGAGGTGAAGAGTGAGTGATTTACAATATTATTTATGCTGGCAGCCTGGATTGAAAGAACGTAGAGGGGGGTGTTTGTTGGTTAAATCCCCCCTCGGATTTAAAGCGGCGTTCCGAAATGGCTCCTTGTTGCAAGGAAGTGGATACTTTGTATAATTTCTTAGACAAGAAATTCTTATTCTTATTTCTCTATTTTTTTCCGGAATTTGTTTAAAATGATTATTTCTTTATCTTGATACTTTAAAATTCCATCCCATTGAGCCCTCAATATCTCATCCCTTGTGGATCGCCTAAGAAATTTAACATGAACTTCTCTTGGTACATTATGCATCCTAGTATAAGCTGAATTAATTCTATAAACCAGATCCATATCCCACCAGAGTTGTTCTTTATCTCTTTTAAGGCATTCTGCTAACATTGTACTCATAACATCTTTAAGATCTTCATTTTCTGACTCTGGTATATTCTGGAACTTGAGGAAAAAAGACATTCTTTCAAATTCAATTTTAGTCATATGAGCTCCTAATTCTAGACTCTCCTTCCGGATCTCCTTAACCTCTTCCCCCATCTCGGCCGCCCCTTCCTCTAACTTCACAATTTTTTGTTTATTTTCCATTGTACTTCATTGTGTTTCCCTGAGTTCTAATGTTAAATCCGTCATTTCTTTTCGCAATTCATTCAAGTTTTTCATTATTTCCCGAAACATTTCTATAACCGACAGTTCCTGTGAGCTCTCTCCAGCAGGTTCTTTCTGTAAAAGTGAAGAAATCTTCGGCTGTGTAGTTGGGCAGGAGACAGCTGAGGATGGGGAGAAAGTTGACTTTCCCGTTGGTGGCTTTTTTTTCTGTTGATTAAAATAAACTAAAATATTGAAGCAGGCTGAATGGGCATATATACGTAGTCAACCACAATTGAGTCAAAATTTCTGTTGCTAAGTGAGTTTTGCCCTATTTTACAACTTTTCACAGTTGTTAAGTAAATCACTGCAGTTGACTAGTTAGTAACACAATTGTTAAGTGAATCTGGCTTTCCCATTGACTTTGCTTGTCAAAAGGTTGCAAAAACTGATCACATGACCTTGAGACACTGCAAATGTCATGAGTCAGTCACCTGAATTCTGATCACATGATCATGGTCATAAGTTCCTTTTTTCAATGCTGTCATAAGTTTGAACGGTCATTAAATGAACTGTTGTGAGTTAAGGTCAACTTTTATTGGGAGATGGAATGACAAAACATGATATAAAACAAACCACATGACTTCTGTGGGACAAAGTACAACATTGGGAATTATGATGTGACCATCTTGATCAAGATCTTGTCGTTTTTCATCACAGCAGTTTGTTCCAAATGTTTTGGAGTTCCATGTTCCCGATTCCCAATCCTCAAAGCATCAGAGAAATAATAGAATTGAGGTTGATTCGTTCAAGCTCACAGAAATCTTTGACACCATCTGAAGTAAACCAAAAACAGCTTTTCGGGTACTTGGCTCTCTGTCCGACCTCTTCTTTTAAGAAGCAGAGTAAAAAGCTCGATGATTGTATATAAATAGCTCAGCACAAACAAGAAAAGCATTGAGAATAAAATCTTAGCAACTGGGTAGAACAATCCGGCCACATCAGAGCAACAGGGAGGTTTTCTGAAACTCTGCCTTGGGAGAGAAAGATAAACTTCCCCCTTACACTGTGCACTTTTCATTTGATTTTCATTACTATTCAGAAGCACACAAGTGCTGAATTTAAAAAGTATTCCTGGGTAGAGCCAGCAGTCTAGCAGCAGAAAAAGGATCATACTGGATTATTATTAATTATTTGTAAAGGGCAAATATGAAGGTAAAAAAAAAAACAACCTCCATGGTTAATATTGTAGTATTTATTTATTTATTTAGCCTATGGCACGTGTTAGCCAGGGATCACAGAGGTGGTTGTAACAAGTCATGTGAGAGGCACAAATGTGGATGGGGGGCAGGGGGGAAGCACATAGTACAGGGGTGTCCAAACTTGGGAACTTTAAGACTTGTGGACTTCAACTCCCAGAATTCCCCAGCCAGCGAATGCTGGCTGGGGAATTCTGGGAGTTGAAGTCCACAAGTCTTAAAGTTCCCAAGTTTGGACACCCCTGACATAGTACTTTCGTAAGAGCCCACTGGACCTACAAGGAGAGTTTGTGTGTCTGTGTGTCTATGTGTAGTAAACAGCCTCCAAATGCTAAAGGCATTCCTTGGAAACATGCCAGTTTCCTCTTAATTAAAAACAGGGGAAGGACAAACCTGGGAGGAAGGGTAGGAGAGCTTTCTTCCCCCCCCACCTCCCACCCCCAAACCTAATAATAGCCCTTCTGTTTCACCAAGTCTCCGTCTCCTTTATTCTTGTCATCAAAAGCTGTTACGAATTGCCACCGAAACAAACTGTTTTAAACATTTTCCCTTCTGAGCATGCTAGCTAAAAGCTGATCCATTTTGGGATTCCCCACCTTTTAATTGCTGAGTGTGAATGTGCTGCAATTTATACCGATATCATGCTGACAAATCACAGCAACACCACTGAAATAGCGCCACTCACTGTTGTCACTCACAATGGTTGTTACTGTAGGACTGTGTTTCGCAAGCTCAGCAAGTTTAAGAGGCATGGACTTTAATCCCAGAATCCCTGAACCATCATCTGCCCCACCCCCCAAAATAATATCCCCTCCCCCAAAAAAAGATTCTGCATGATTCTCATCCTAAATGTTCTCCCAAACATTTTTTTTTAAACTGGTAGTTCTGCCCAGCCTTGAAATAAAATGACTGCTGAGTCCTTGTAGGTTAATTTTGATTGTTGATTTGGTTTTTGTAGTGCTCTGGAAATCTATGATCTGTTTAAAATATGGAGTCAGGCTGCCTCTAAAACAGAGGTCTCAAACTCGCGGCCCGCGGGCCAATTGCAGCCCGCAGGACGGTATCTTGGGGCCCCCACCATGATATGAAAGTATAATATTAGTGATATGAAAGTATAATATCCAATATAATGGAATCCCTTATGCGGCCCAGCCTCACCCAGCCTCTGCCTCCAGCAGCCCCCAGGTAAATTGAGTTTGAGACCCCTGCTCTAAAATGAATGAATGAATGAATTAATTAATTAATTAATTCTGAATAAGTATTCACATACTTACATGAATAAAACCACTTCCAAGAATTGTCCCTTGCAATCATGTGTATATGACCATCTGTCAGGGTTTCAATCTCTTCTCAGCCTTTTGGCTAAGATCAAGTGGGTGTAATATCCAACTAACACCTCCAACCAATGAAGACTCCAAGGCCAGCAGTTCACCAAAGTACCATTTTATTAGCGATGTCATATTGGCACATCTAACTGATTGGAAACTAATCACAAGTACTCAACATTTCATTGTCTCATTACATGTCCAGTTTGTTGTACTATATGTATTTGTCTCTATAGGAATGTTGTTGGTTTTTAAAAAAAAACAACCCTAAGGAATATTTATTTATATAATACTTTATTTATCCATGCTAGAGCTATGTCTCTTAACATCTTAGAAGATAGACCCTTGATTCAGAAGGATCTTGATAGATGCAATTTAATGGAAAGAAAAGCAAGGTCCTACACTTAGGCAGGAAAAACCAAATTGAATAGGTCAGGGGTCTCCAACCTTTGCAAGTTTAAGTCTGAAGGACTTCAGCTCCCAGACCTCTACAGCCAGCTTTGCTGGCTGGAGAGGTCTGGAGAACTTTGCTGGCTGGAGAATTCTGGGAGCTGAGGTCCTTCAGACTTAAACTTGCAAAGGTTGGAGACCCCTGGAATAGGTGACACCTGGCTCAACAATAGTGCCTGTGAGAAGGATCTTGGTATCCTTGTGGACCATCACTTAAGTACAAGTCAGAAGTGTGCTGCAACTGCCAAAATGGCTCATCAATAGAGGATAGCAGCATGATCACAAGAAGTGATAGAATGGCTTTATACTGCCTTAGTTAAATCATACTTGGAACACTGCATCCAGTTGTGGTCAGTTCAATACAGTAAAGATGCTGAGGCCCTTGAAAATGTGTGAGAAGAACAACAAAGATGATAAAGGGCCCGGTGGCTAAACTGTATGAGGAACAGTTAACGGAATTAGAAATGTCTAGCCTAATGAAGAGAAGAGACATGATAGCCACTTTCCAACATTTGAAGGGCTATCATAGGGAACAGGGATGAAGTGGTTCAGTGGCTAAGATGCTGAACTTGCCGAACAGAAAGGTTGGCAGTTCGGTAGTTCGAATCCCTAGCACCACATAACGGAGTGAGCTCCCGTTACTTGTCCCAGCTTCTGCCAATCTTGCAGTTTGAAAGCATGTAAAAATGCAAGTAGCAAAATAGAGACCACCTTTGCTAAGAAGGTTCCGTACACCTTTGGTGTTTAGTCATGCCAACCACATGACCACGGAGATGTCTTTGGACAGCGCTTGCTTTTTGGCTTTGTAACGGAGATGAGCACTGTCCCCTAGAGTCGGGAACAACTAGCACATGTGCCAGGGGAACCTTTACCTTTACTTTTACCTTTACACAGGGAAGAAGGAGTTGACATTCTCCAAAGCACCTGAGGGCAGGATAAGAAGCAGTGGGTGAAAAAGAGATTTAATCTGGAACTAAGGAGAAATTTCCGGCAGTGAGAACAATCAATCAGTAGAACAGCTTACCTCCTAGAGTTGTGGGAGCTCTTCATTAAAAGCTTGGAGAGCCATTTGACTGGGATGAATGAGGTCTCCTGCCTTGGGCAGGAGGTTGAATAGAAGACCTCCAAGATCCCTTCCAGTCCTATGATTCTATGATTCTAACACCTAAACCCAGTCTTTAGCCCTAAAGGCTAAGAGGCATCTTCTTTCCCTCTGTGCAGAGTGTATTTCCAGTGACTAGTTCAGCAACTCACCAAAAAAGCTTGGATTGTGGGAAATCCCTCAGGATCATAGAGTATAACTGAACTAAGCCACAGTGTCTCTCGTCAAGCAAGTTAAGTACTGCTTCCTATGCGGTTTAAGATATCTTATGGATCCAGCAATACAAAAGGCACAAAAGCTTTCACATATAACTGCCTTTAGGCCCCAAAATGGTAAGAGGTTTATCTGTAGGCTCCTGTGGTGATATATTCTGTATGATCTTAGGCTAAATATCCATTTTCATCACTTCCCTAAATGTCACCCTCATCAGTGCCCTATTAAACTAGCTCAGCAGAGCATGCCATTATTTTTTAATGCATCCAATTATCCTGGTCCTGATCCTGACACAACGTACCCATGCCAGTGGCCTTTCATTAAATTCAATAGGTCTTTCTGATAAGTCATTCTATTCTATTCACATGAATACTGTGACCAAAGGATATTATTTTCATTTTCCTTCCGTCTGCTCAGAGAAACAACTCTTTTCACAGCTGCCCTTCAACAAACATTTGCTCTGTGGTAGGTAGCTTAGCTTGCAACTATTTTTAGCATTACAGTGATTACAGCTGATACCCTTAAAGCTCACTAGAAAGTGTGGTTGTGTCTGATGGGAAGCTGCAGTTTACACAGATCTCCTCCTATATAAATGATAATGCACATTTGATGAAAAGAAGGACTAGGGGTGACATGATAGAACTATCCAATATCTAAGGAGCCGCCATAAAAAAGAGGGAGTCAAACTGTTCTCCAAAGCACACAAGGACAGGACAAGAAGCAATGGGTGGAAACTAATCAAGGAGAGAAGCAACTTAGAACTAAAGAAAAATTTCCTGACGGTTATCAATGGAATGGCTTGCCTCCAGAGGTTGTGGGTACTTCAACATCTAAGATTTTAAAGAAGAGAAGAGCAACAAAGAGGATTAGGAGACTGGAGACTAAAACATATGAAGAACGGTTGCAGGAACTGGTTATGTCTAGTTTAATTAAAAGAAGGACCAGGGAAGACATGATAGCAGTGTTCCGATATCTCAGGGGTTGCCACAAAGAAGAGGGAGTCAAACTATTCTCCAAAGCACCTGAGGGTAGAACAAGAAGCAATGAGTGGAAGCTAATCAAGGAGAGAAGCAACTTAGAACTGAGGAGAAATTTCCTGACAGTTAGAACAATTAATCAGTGGAACAGCTTGCCTCCAGAAGTTGTGAATGCCCCAACACTGGAAGTCTTCAAGAAGATGTTGGATAGCCATTTGTCTGAAACGGTATAGGGCTTCCTGCCTAGGCAGGGAGTTGGACTAGAAGACTACCAAGGTCCCTTCCAACTCTGCTATTGTATTATTGTATAAGAGATTGGACAATCATTTGCCTGAAATGGTACAGGGCCATGACGGTGAACCTATGGCACAAATTCCAGAGGTGGCACTAAGAGCCCATTGGGCAACTTAGCCATTGCCCAAGTTCAGCTCTGCTGCACATGCGCACATGCCTCCCACTGGCCAGCTGGTCTTTGGGTCTCTGCAGCGCATGCACAGGGCGAGTGGGGTATAATGCAGGGATGTCACACATAATAATAATAATAATAATAATAATAATAATAATAATAATAATAATAATAATAATAATAATAATAATAATAATAATAATAATAATAATAATAAATTTAATTTAATTTAATTTAATGGGGGGCATGGCATGTGCAGGAGAGATCACACACACATGCACGGGGGGTGGGGCACATGCACATACACAGGGGGGTGCATGCATTGTATTTTGGGGATTTAGGCACACGCTTTGGGCACTCGGACCGGAAAAAGTTAGCCATCACTGGTATAGGGGTTCCTGCCTGAACAGGGGATTGAATTAGAAGACCTTAAAAGGTCACTTCCAATTCGGTTAATCTGTATGTTCTAATCACGGTTGATCACTCAGTTTGTGAGATTTGACCACGGCATGAACCATTTTTTATTTTAAATAGATTAATTTTCAATTCGTTTATAGGGGGAATCTTAGCCATGTGTTATGGGAGCAACTGGTGGATTGATCCCTGCATGCACCATGTTGCTGACTCTTCTTTAGAAATTTTGGCACCAGCTTTTGGAGGGGAGTCCCATTTGATGGCATCAAAAGACTGGCCTTCAGCTACAACTTTAGGCAACAAAAACGAAATGCACAGGTACAGTATAGGTGGTACCTTGCTCAATAGTAGTAACTGTGAAAGGGATCTTGGAGTCCTAGTGGACAACCATTTAAATATGAGCCAGCAGTGTGCAGCAGCCGACAAAAAAGCCAACACAGTTCCAGGCTACATAAACAGAGGGATAGAATCAAGATTACGTGAAGTGTTAATATCACTTTATAATGCCTTGGTAAAGCCACACTTGGAATACTGTATCCAGTTTTGGTCGCCATGATGTAGAAAAGATGTGGAGACTCTAGAAATAGTGCAGAGAAGAGCAACAAAGATGTGGCAGTTAATTGTCAGTAACTGCCTCATTTACTGACAATTACATTAGTGGTGAAAAAGTAACTTTGCAACAAATCCTCACATTTGTGACCTTTGCAGGTCTGTAAAGCAAAGCATAGCTAAAGTAAGTTCATAAGCACAGCTGTAATTTGTCGTAGTGACCGCTTTGCTTAACACCTCAATTCTTGGTCCCAATTATGTTGTTAAATGAAGAATACCTCTGTATATGTGTGTGCATATGTACTGAGTGCTGTGTCTATATGTATGGAAAATATCAAGTTAGCAATTGCAACCATGCAATCAAATCCCTGACCTGCTTTTTTTAAAAAGAAAGATTTTTCCATGTGGACAAATATAGAAAAGCTTTCTATGTCATCAACTTGACATTTTTTTAGTCCTTCTGTCACTCCATTCTATTAGGTATTTAAGGTTTTAATTGACTTTAGGTAGAGTCTACAATGGATGCTACCAATATTCAACATGGATGCTAGGACCTTGTCTATTTACAAGTTAAGTGAAACAAGTTAGGAAGAAAAGGGCAGAGTCAAAAATGTAAAACTTATTTTTTACATGGAGAGCTAGAATAATGTTTCAAAACAAATGTAGGCAGCAATGTAAAATCTGCTTTCACATCTGCAGCCCGCATTTCTTCTTTTCCAAAGTTTATTTTGGCAACATTACACTAGTAGAACAAAAATGGGTTCGGAAATGTTATTTTAAGTCACCAACACTCTTCCCCTCTATTCTCAGCTGAATAGCACTGTGGTAGTTATGTAATGTGCCCTTGTCTCTGGCCACCTCCATTCTAAAACGCTAAACACTTATCCAGCCTTTATAGCTAAAATGTCAGTTTCAAAAGAAATGATGTTACACACTCTTTCTCGAGTCTATAGTCTTTTCAAAGATTTTATTCTTTTCATCTTTCTAAAATGGGATTTGCAATTTGATAGGGAAAATCCAGACTGTATTTTTACTTGATATCTTTATTTAGATGTTTTTGAGGCAACAATGGTAGAACTGTATATATTCTGAGCCTTCAAAGAACAGAATGTTGAAGTTAAGAAAAAACTGTACAGTAATACAGCATATAGGTACCACATCCAGATTTAATTTAAGCATTTTTAACAGACATTTTATGTCCAATGAGAATGTTGAGCAAAGGTTACTGAGCCAACCATGTGGTTTTTTGAATAGAAAATGGTTTTTAAATTACAGACACTTTCAAGCTATTGGATTTGATATTTTGGACGAGCTCACTAAAGTCTACAGTTGGTGCTAGGTGCAAAATTGTGGCTCAGGCAGGCAGACGGATGTATACCAAGAATGAAGAAACCTATTGATGTCTCTGAGCACAGACTAAGCAATTTTATACCAAATCTGCATCTGGTTTCCCCCAAGTATTATTCTTAGTAACCTAATTCCATGGTGATAGTAAGCTCTTTAATTATCCAATCTTACAGTCTTTTCAGCAGTCAACAACAATTCCCTAATAGGGTCATGACAACAATAAATTTTAAAATCAACAGATTCCAGTCTATTTTTTTTTTAACCTGGATTTGAATTTACTGTAAGGACTGCTTCATGCACAAACACAAACAAATTGCACAAGCTTCTGGTTTGCCATTTTTTCCCATGGTGCCTGTACTATATTCAGGACTTTATTTGTCCCAGATTGTATTAGGGAAACTGCCAATCAGGCAAGGAGGAGGGATCAAGTGGGGAATTAGCCTTGAGTCATTATGCACTCACAGAAGATCAATGGCTGACCACCAGTACATGTATGGGACCTTATCTGTTTGTTCTCAAGAGAAGTCAAGCAGACTGAGGAGATTCTTGTATTATACGAGAATACAATAAAGTTAGCTTGACAGACTGGGTGGGAGAGAGTTTAGAGGTTTCCCATGCAACATCTCACAGTTTGGAATACATTCTCATTGATAGTTCTAGCTAGTAGTCAAAGGATTCTCAATCTATATCAGCGGTTCTCAACCTGTGGGTCGTGACCCCTTTGTAGATCGAATGGCCCTTTCACAGGGGTTGCCTAAGACCATCGAAAAACACATATTTTCGATAGTCTTAGGAACCGAGACACCAATTTTATGGTTGGGGGTCACCACAACATCCGGAACTGTATGAAAGGGTCACGGCATTGGGAAGGTTGAGAACCACTGATCTATATTGTACAGGTCATTAGATGTTAATACAATATTATTCAAATAAACCTTATTCTGGAAAGAATGTGGCAGAATGTATGCGCCATTGGGCTAGAAAATGACAACGAACTTTTCACAAGGTATTTGTGCTTCATAGGAAAGTCAGTTTCATCCGCTGGCTAGGAGCTGATAGTTTTGCTGAAAGTCCAAGATTTCAATACCACAATGCAGTTGTGCTATCACTATATTTTTGAACAGGCACAATCCATTTACAGAGCTTATCCAGATAAGCTGTTTAATTCTCCCATGCTCATTCTTAAACAGAAATCTATTAAAATATGATAGATAGGCACTAGGGAAGCAGAGTGCAAATACCATGTTTTCAATATTCTGTCCTTTGCTAACTACAGAGCATCCAACTGAACTGAACCATCCACAGAACTGAAAAAGTAGGAACCAGAAATTTTATGAGGGGAAAAAAGAATATATTTCTGTGCATTGAATTTCTGAGATAGCAATATAACTTCGAGTGCTATAATATTTCCTTGACAACTGATGTTTGGTTTTTTTTTAAGACAAGCAGTATGTGAAAATTGTATTCAAGCTGGATGGCAGATAAACAGATGGAAACGACTCAATTTAATACATTTAGTGCATGGTTAATCACCCCTGTATCCTGTTTTTTCTTTTCCTCCTCTTAACTAGACATGAGATATTAGTTAACATGGAACTCCTCTGATTAATTGTTCAAGTTGTTGTTTTATCTCACAGCCGAGATGTGGGGATATCCGCTTAGGGACTTTGCTGCATCTGCAAAGCAAAAGCAAATAAACCTTTGTGGAAAGTTGGGATGGCCACATTTAGCAGTTTAATCTTCTCCCACAATATTTTAAAATCTCAAAGTCTTTTCATTCAGTTTATAAAGATCATGTTCGTCCATTTGTACCAGTCAAAATCTGTAGGAACTGATAATTCTTTTACAGAAAGGACTGAGTTGTGTTTTTTGATGTGCATAAGAATTAACTTGTAGAAGAAAGGAGAGAAGAGGTGGCAGTATTGGTTTTGCATCATAAATATAGCTGAATACAGGGGAGAGGCACAGGGGTTAAGAACAAAACACATTAAAAAGAAGCAGGGTGTCAGATCTGCTTCCATCATAAATCAGGAAAGACCACACTTAAGCTCATTTGAAAGTTTAAGGTTACTTTTACTGAATATGATAAGACCACAGCGAAAGTCAAGCAAGGAATGAAACATTTAGGCGCGTAACATACGTATCAAAGCATAACCCAACCCTTAAGCCCCTTTGACCCCAGTGTAATATCCAATGCAAAGTTGTCCACGATGTCAGGTGCGCACCCTGCTCAGGAGCATCATCACAATGGAATGCAAGACCGTTAGCCTTGGCGATATCAGCCCCTGGCTCCATCTCTCTCCAGCCCACTTAATATCCAGTACCCACAGCCCCTCCCTCCCCGTTTCAAAATGACAGCCGAAGCAAGCAAAAAGCGGAGGCTGACATCCGGCCCTCCTCCAGAAAAGCGACGTCAGTCCTGAAAAACAAACAAACAAAGAAAACCCCGATAGGGACAGAGACCAACATAAAACACAGACACACATAAACAACAGTGGTTAAGGCTTGCCAGGATATTAAACATAACAATTCTTCAGTATTTTAGGGGCTTTAACGTGGCATTTATCCACCCACTCAGTATGGGACGGAGAGAAATCCTTTCAGGACACAAGGTACTGCACCTTGTTTTTCCACACTCTAGAGTCTAAAATGTCTCGTACTTCCCAGAAGGGGGGGGGAGGGGGCCCACCTACGTCTGGTATTTACTCCCCAAGGGATTTCTTCGAAAAGAAAGAAAGACCATTAGCCTTGGCGATATCAGGCCCTGGCTCCATCTCTCTCCAGCCCACTTAATATCCAGTACCCACAGCCCCTCCCTCCCCGTTTCAAAATGACAGCCGAAGCAAGCAAAAAGCGGAGGCTGACACAGGGCTTCAATCATGTCACTGCAGCCACTGTGTTGTTTTTCTACCTTCCCACTGTGTTTCCCCCAAAATAAGACAGAGCAGGGGTGGGTTGCTGCCAGTTTTCGCAATCCGTGCGCCAGATGCATGCATGCGCAGAAAAATTTACAGTGAACTTTGCATGCGCAGTCACTAAAATCCAAAATGGCGGCAGCCAAGCGGCAGCAAGGGAATTGGTTCAGGGGTGTGACAGGCCTGGGTTGCTGCTGGTTCTGCAACCCAAGCCTGAATTCCACTACCAATTCAGCTGAATCGGGCCAAACCAGCAGCAACCTGCCTTATGGCTGCTGCTGTGTAGCAATATTTTTGGGAAGGGCTTATTTTCTGGGAGGGCTTATTTTAGCGCATGTGCTCAAAAGCCTGTTTGGGCTTATTATCCAAGGAGGTCTTATTTTCAGAGAAACAGGATAGTTGTTTTGGTGACAGTCCTAAATTCGGCGCCTCTTTGGTGGGTGTTTGCATTCAGCTCCCATGCTCATGTCCTTGGATCATTCAACGGTAGCCTCTGGTTGGCACTTCTGCTTCTTGTCATCCCCTCTCCCTGAACCCTCCTTTTGCCCCCCTCGCCATATTTATGGCAGGCTGCATCAAAGCGAAGCAGGGCCAAAGCAGTATGATGGCAGATCTGACATTCCCTTTCAAATACAATAAACTGTTTTTCTGCTTTACTCATAGATATTGGGAAGAGGGAAGGAAAAAGAACCTGCAGTTTGTGTGGGTTTTTCTTTTCTAGGGGAAATTACTGTATTTGGGGGAGAAGGGGGAGGAATTATTAAAATAAAAAGGTCTTTTCTTTCTTTCTTTCTTTCTTTCTTTCTTTCCTTTCTTTCTTTCTTTCCTCTTTCTTTTTTCTTTGCTTTTGTACAAACCAGGTCTTACAATGCAAGGAAAAAGCTGGATTTTCCTATGATTCATCTGATTAATAGTGCCTCCTCCTGCCAGTTCTGAATGGTGCGTATTTAATTCTATTTAGCTCTCAGGACTTGGTGTGTCATTAGAGGACTAAAAGGCACGATGCGCCAACCAGATGGTGATTCAAAGAGATCATGTAGGAGGCAAACAAAAGCGCTCTTGCCTTTTTCTCTGCTTAATGATTATTCCATTCCAAAGTGCGAGGGACTAGACCACCAGGAACACGGGCAAGGCCACCTTCCCACTGGGCCATCAAGTGAAAGCCACGAAGTTTCAAGGATGCCCGGGAAGGGGAGGGGGGGTGTCTTAGGTGCTCTGATTGCAATGGTTGAACAAGAATGTTAATTGCATTGCCAATAAAAGCACACAGATAGATAAAATTTTGTGTGTGTGTGTGTGCGTACGTGTTTGTATTAAGTAGCTTTAATACTACTTCAAGCAGGAAAAGTGGAGGAGGATTACAAAAGAAGGAACTGTCGCATTAGGGTTCTTTCCATTACTGGTATCTCTAGCCATAAAGTACCTCGATGAAAAGCAAAAGAGCATGAATACACTGCTAGCTGTTGTAAGTGTGAATCAAACTGAAAGTTGGAGAAAGCATCCTATTCTTTCACATGTCACATGTCATTCTTCCTTCCCCAACTTTCCATTGCAAAAATATGCCACTTTCTGGGTTTATAGCTCTACCCACCCGTCCCTTGTTTTGTTAATTTACAATTCTTGGAGCTTCTTCAAGTTTGCTAATGCTTTTCTCTTTTTCATTGTTTCTGCCATTCTGGCAACATACATTTCTAGTTGAAAGAAGAGTTCACTGTTATTAGAGAGAATTAGATAATGATGTCTTCTCCCACTTGTCTTCCTTGGAGTATTTGCCCAGCCTGGATGTGTTTTCCAAGTTTAAAAAAGAAGTTCAACAGGTGAAAGAGTAGCAGGGAATAGCATAGTGATAGGAACTGTGACTGTTACATGTACAGAAATGCAGTGATACATATTCTAGCCTATTCTTTCCTTGTTTTCTGACGAGACTTGAATCCAAAGACAGCTGAGTCCCAGAAATTCTCCATTCCATCAGGATTCCATTACATCTACTATATCCTGGATCTCCTTAAACCATTTGCCCCAACAGACCAGACAGTTTACTTACACTAGCACAGAAACACTTATAATAAGAGTATATATGTTTGAGATTATTATTATTATTAAAATTAACTGACTTAAAATATATTCAATTTTGGGACTTTGACATTGTTTATTGCCAATCAAGACAAATCATGGAGAGTCAAATCCAGACCCATAATTGTTTACTGCCCTGTAAGACAGATATTGTTGCCTTGTGTTTTCAAGGAATAGAAGAGTGCAATCAAAATAGAGGAAGGTAAAAAGAAGGTGGCTTATCATATGGAAGTGGCTGAATTATTATTAGTAGTAGTAGTATTTATTTGCCTTAAAAAGGCTTCCTTGTCTTCTCATTCACCTGTAAACTTTAGGCATTCCTTTATTTTATACTATCTTTCAAAGAATGATCAGAGGAACAGCTTGTCTCTCAGTGGAATGGATCCAGAAGTTGGGGTGCTCCAATACCGGAGGATTTTAAGAAGAGATTGGACAATCATTTGTTTGAAAGGCTGTAGGGTCTCCTGCTTGGGTTGGAGTAGATGATTTCCAAGCTTCCTTCCATTATTCTATTATAATCTGACCATGCATGGTCATCTGCCTATCATGTGACTAATTTTTTTTTTTTTTTGGCAGGGAAATAATGAAGACCATAAAGATCTACAACACTGTGAATCTTCATTGGACTTTCCTAACTAAAGAGATGATGACGATCATGATGATGACTAGTATTACTACCAAGGGAAAATAAAGTGGGGTGTCTATTGTCTGTAATATTATCTTGCAAATAGTGATCAAGTAGAATTCATGCTTTGAAATGAAGTATAAAATAAAGGACGGTTCGTTGACCGTATTATGTGGTCTCCTGAATATTGTGGCGTCAGGACAATCAAGAATTCTCACATTAGTGCAGGTGAGCAAATGTTTGCAGAGACTATTTTAAATTTAAAAGGGGAAGAAATAAAGTTAAAGAATGTAAAGCATGAATTATGGCAGGAATTTGCACGCGCACACACACACACACACACACACAACACATACACCACTTTCTTTTTGCTCTTTTTAATATATGATTGCCTTTCCCAACCTTTATAGATGGGGTGAATTAAACAGAAGTCAACCATTTAGAACAGTACTAATCAAAACCCACATTATACACACTAATAACTTAGCAAGATGAAGTTACCATGCCAACTCACTACCTTTGTGGAGTAATTAAGTGTGTCTGTGTGTGAATATAGAGGCACAGGGGGTGGGAGAAGCAGCTTTCTCTCAAGGAAAAGGGTGAGAGGAAGCACCCATGTTAGTTACCTTCATTCTTAAAGAGCCTTTCTGAGAGAGGGCACAAAGCCATGAACCCCCTGCCTTCACCTTGCCTACAGCATTCTTCAGTTTTCAGAGAATAATATTGCATACAAAATTACCTTTTTTCTGGATTAGTTTACTTCCTATTTAGCAAAGTGTTCAATGAGTGGATAATCTGTGCCACACGCCCCATATTTCTCTTGGGGAACTTCAGCAGGGTTGTTAGTAAATGCCCTCTTGCTCTGCCAACTTATCTAGCAAATTGCATTCCCCAACGCGTGAGAAGCAGGTATGCACATTATTTATTTATTCGTTTGTTCATTCATTCAATTGTCAGGGTTCCAAGTAACATCCCTAATGAAAGAAGACTCTGAGGCTTGAGATTCCTCAAAGTTCTATTTTATTAGAGATGTCATATTGGCACATCTGGGAAAACCCGAATCTGAAAGTTTCCAGGTTTTCCCCACCCAAAAGAAGTTCAAGTCCCTGCCTAGCAGCCACATGTCCATCACATGGCCCAATCAGGCATCATTCCAACTGGAGATGCCTCTCAGACACCCCACTCCAGGTGCAGGGCAAGACGTCCTTGACTCTCTGAGAAAGGAATGTTATTTTGATTATGTCTATCACACTCCATATAATTCCCCCTCCCAATTTCCCACAGCATTAAATGTGGCAGGTCTGAAGGCCCAACGCAAAAGATGGCTTCCAGGCCTGACATTAATCATCATACACTCATACCCTGGGCAGGGACTTGAACTTTCATTTGGGTGGGGAAAACCTGAAAACTTTCAGATTCGGGTTTTCCCAGATGTGCCAATACGACATCTCTAATAAAATGGGAGCCAATCCACATTGGGAGGCTCACAGCTCTACTCAAGGTATCCACTCATTCTGTGAAACCCCATGTTATCTTCTGTATCCTTATCCTTTTCTAACCCTTTTTTGTCCCTATATCCTGTAACAATTGGTGGTTCTCAAGCTGAATGAGGTGCTTAGCCCAGATTTAAAAGTGTAATTGCAAATGATTTCAGTGAAGAGTGTAGAGCAGAGTTGAGCAGAGTGGTGTAGAGCAAAGTGGTTACACAAAGAGCTTAGTGAAGATGCATAGTGGCAGAGGTATCAGTAACAAGTCGTGATGGTGGCAAATGCATCATGACATCATCATGCAGAAGATGTGATTATGTGAAGATGTCTAATGCAATGATATACATTGTATCATTTGTGTGACATCATGACATACAGGTCATTTGCTCTTCCACTCCCATGTTCTTGCTAAAAAAGATCAAGATCATTAATGAAGTGTACAAAACAAGGAGCTTAGAATAATATAGATAATGTCAGGAATGGGAAAGACTCAGAATGAACTGAGATAAGATACCAATGCTAAGAACAGCACCAATTAAGATATATTTCAAATAAAAGGGGGAAAAAGAATTCTGATTAACCACTGCTCACAAATACCAGGTTACAAAGGAAAGATAGAAATACTCAGCTGTTATTTTGGTTCAGTTTTCACCAACACATGGAAATATATGCCACAAGGCCATTGTAAACCACGGGATAAGAAGCTCAGATGTAGAGTGAGAATGAATGAGAATGAAAGTGAGAGTGAAAGTGAGAGTGATAGATGTGGTCAACACATACTTTTTTCTTTGAATGAGTTTAAAACTCCAGGGCTGCATGAATTGTACCCTAGAATACTAAGCAAACTTACTGATATGTTATGACTAAGGGACAAAAAAAAAGTCCTCCAAAAGAGAAAAGGGAAGTAACAAGAAGACTCAGACCATTTGTCAATCTCATATTGAAACTCAGAAAAGTCTTAAAGATTTTCATAATCAATTAGATCTGCAAGTTGGTATGTATTTATAGATAGATAGATAGATTTTATAGATTTTATTTTTCTATACCGCGTCCTCTCCCCAGGGGGACTCGGAGCGGTGCACAGGGAAAATTAAAACAGCATAAAATATATACTTAAATAAATACAATAAAAACAAATTAAATCAACTGTCCCTGTACTAAAATCCCCATTTTAAAATTAACATTCCCTAACCCCTGAGGTAGAGACTAACCTAGGCCGGCCAAGCAGAAAAAGTGAGTTTTTAATTTCTGACGGAAGGAGCGGAGGTCTGTAGTTGTTCTAATGTCGGGGGGAAGGTCGTTCCAGAGGGCTGGGCCCGCCACAGAGAAGGCCCTTCCCCTGGGCGTCGCCCGCTGACAAAGTCTAGTGGACGGCACCCGGAGAAGTCCCTCTCTGTGGGAGCGAATGGGCCGGGAAGATGTATGAGGCAGAATCCGATCCCGCAGATAGCTAGGTCCCGAGCCTTTGTCAAGAAGTCTTCTCAGACTAATTGTATTTCACAATTAGTATAAGGTAACTTCCTCAGTAGATGCCAGTAATGCTGTAGACATAAGACATCTTGATTTCCGGAAAGCATTTGGCAAAATATTCCATAAAATTCTTATCTGTAATCAAGTCAAATATGGAATGGCAATTTAATGAATGCAGAATTGGCTCAAAAGTAACAGTCAAATGATGTTCATTCGGAAGTATCAAGTAAAATGTTTGATATTGAGAAATTGAAAATAAAAGGAGGCTGAGAAAACATCAACATTTTCACTGAAGAAATAAGAAATCAAGTTTATATGAGTAGTGTAGGGAATACATAGATTTACAATAGAACTTGTAAAAGAAATATTGGACCAACAATTGATTAAAACTCAATATGGGACAGCAGTGGCATGTAGCAATAGAAAATGTCAATGTATTTATTTATTAAATTTATGTGCTGTCCATGTCATCTCCAATGATTCTGGGTGGCTTACAACATAAAATCAATGAAAGTGAGAATGTCAATACAATCTTAGATGGGATCAATAGATGTAG
Source organism: Rhabdophis nuchalis (assembly GCA_039707465.1). Lineage (NCBI taxonomy): Eukaryota > Metazoa > Chordata > Lepidosauria > Squamata > Natricidae > Rhabdophis > Rhabdophis nuchalis. The sequence goes on along the minus strand of CM077643.1, from coordinate 55,935,757 downwards.
AGTTTCCAAATCACTGTAAGTAATTGTACCACTTTATCCTGCATTGATCAGGCACAAACTCAATTATTATATTCAGTTCTGGGTATTATACTTCAAGAAGCATTCAGACCAACTGAAACACAGGCAGAAAATTGCAACAGGGAAGATCATAGCAGGAAGCTTTGTAAAGGCATAGAAAAATAAGTTAATCCTTAAGAAGAAAGAATCATTGAGAATATGATAACAATTTGATTTCTTCTATTGTAAATGCATTCAAATGGAAACAGGACAAATTTGACCTTTCTAGTGGCATTGCTTAGATAAATTCCCTCAAAAAATAAGATAACTTACTATTTGATAAGATAGAGAAATATGGGTTAAACAGTATCATCACCAGATGAATTCGTAATTGGCTGACCAACGGTACTCAACATGTAGTCTTCAATCGAACTGCATCTAAATGGAGGGAAGTATGCAGTGGGGTGCCCCATGACTCTGTTTTAGGCCCAGTACTCTTCAACATTTTCATTAACAATTTGGACAAGGGGATAAGGGGAACTCATCATATTTGCAGATGACACCAAGCTGGCAGGAATAGCCTCCAGAAGATCAGCTCAAGATACAGAAGGATCTTGACAGACTTGAACATTCTAACAAAATGAAATTCAATGGTGAAAAAAGTAAGGTTCTACATTTAAGGAAGAAAAACAAAATGAAAAGGTACAGTATAGGTGGTACCTTGTTCAATAGTAGCAACTGTGAGAGGGATCTTGGAGTCCTAGTGGACAACCATATAAATATGAGCCAGCAGTGTGCAGCAGCTGACAAAAAGCCAACACAGTTCTAGGCTGCATAAACAGAGGGATAGAATCAAGATTATGTGAAGTGTTAATACCACTTTATAATGCCTTGGTAAGGCCACACTTGGAATACTGCATTCAGTTTTGGTCGCCACAATGTAAAAAAATGTTGAGACTCGAGAAAGAGTGCAGAGAAGAACAACCAAGATGATTAGGGGAGTGGAGGCTAAAACAAATGAAGAACGGTTGCAGGAACTGGGCATGTCTAGTTTAATGAAAAGAAGGATTAGGCATGACATGATAGTAGTGTTCCAATATCTCAGGGGCTGCCAAAAAGAAGAGGGAGTCAAGCTATTCTCCAAGGCTCCTGAGAACAAGAAGTAATAGGTGGAAACTAATCAAGGAGAGAAGCAACCTAGAACTAAAGAGAAATTTCCTGACAACTAGAACAATTAATCAATGGAACAACTTGCCTCCAGAAGTTGTGAATGGTCCAACACTGGAAGTTTTTAAGAAGAGATTGGATAACCATTTGTCTGAAGTGATGTAGGGTTTCCTGCCTAAGCAAGGGTTCACTAGAAAACCTCCAAGGTCCCTTCCAACTCTGCTATCCTACCCTACCCTACCCTACCCTACCCTATCCTATCCTATTAAGAGTCACTGATAGAAAAAAATATTCTTTATTCTAAGAGCTCAGGGTGGCACGTCTTGCACTTTTTGCAGAAAAATATTGTAAGAAAGGTCTCTAAAGAAACAGTGAGATACCACGGTTCCTAGTGAAACAATTTCTTACATCCTTTCCTCTATAACCTTCCATCCCAATAATCTTAGAAGCCCACCTGACAATTAGCTTATATATATATGCTAGATAGCTCGAAATAGATCTATCCTAATCTCCCTTATTTATTTATTTATCAGCTCAAAAACCTAACACACACACACACACACACACACACACAAACTATGGTCTGGGGATGATGGGGGAAAATCTTGGTCCATGGATTTAACTCAAAGGTGGTATTCATCAGGTTCTGACCAGTTCTGGTAACTGGTAACAGAAATGTTGAGTAGTTTGGAGAACCAGTAAATACCACCTCTGTCTAGCCCCACTCCCATCTATTCTCTCCCTTCTGAGTCCCAGCTGATCAGAAAGAAATGGAGATTTTGCAGTATCCTTCCCCTGCCACGCCCACCAAGCCACACAACACCCACCAAGCCATGCCCACCACTGGTTTAGCTCCCTCTCACCTTGTAACTCCCTGGTAACAGTTTACAGAAGAGAAGGCCTCTTCGGGGAAATCCTGGCATGGACTCTGGTGTGGGCACGACACTGAAGGTCTTGGCAGTCCCTGGAGTCTGAAAGTTGCAAAGCTAGCAGCTGCTTGTAAGTTCGACAGAAAATGCTGTCAATATTGCTGTTTATTTATAAATGAATACTTAAATGGAACAGCAAGTTCTGTTCTGCCATTCAGAAGTGTGGGGAAAGGCTTTTATTAATTCACAGGAGGGAGCTGGGAGTTGAATGGAACAATTTACCTTGCACTAGCAGTTGGGCCTTCTTTGCACAATCATTGGCAGCCTGTTCTACTGTTTGGAAAGAAAAAACAGAAACAAAAGGTTGAGATTTGGTATTTCAGGGGGGAAAAATGGGCAGCCAAAGAATCTCAGAATGTCCTTTGGCTTTCAAAAAGAAAGCTTCTAGTCCTTATGGCTGGGGAAGGCTTGGGAGAATGTAGGCGAAATTTCCCTGTGAAATTATCAGGATTATATAAACCAGAGGATGGGGCTGCACACTGCTCTGTGTACATAACGTGTGTGTTTGTGTATATAAATTAGGCATGCAGAGCTACATTTGTTTGAAGATATTTTTAATGGTGAAACCTCACACAGTGAGAAAAGCATCAACACATACAAGCAATTTAAAGACAAAGAAACCAGATGATAAATATAATACTAAAGTCTTTATTTTGGCTCTGCTTTGATGGAAATAGCACCGCCTGCCAACTCTAAAATTACTAGATTACCCACATGTGAATCAGAAATGTCTTAGAAAGGATTTCCTCCTAGTAGGTGAATTTTGACTAAGGAGAAGCATGCGTGGTTTGGTCTGAGTCTGGGATTCAACCAGACTCAACAACCAGGGTCACATATTTTGTTAAATCATGGCTTATTTAACCATGATATATTGAGTTGGCTATAATTTGTTGGATTTATATGTTTTATTGTGCCACAAACTAGAATTGGCCTTCCTGAACCCTTAAGTCAAGTCTTCCAAAGCTCTCTAAAAATTTTCATTTTCATATGAGCGAAGAAGAAAATTATTAAATTTATGAGCATGTGAGTTATGTCTTGGCCTCATTCTTATAGCAAGGATCACCTGCAGTTCAGAAAGAAATAGTCAGTCTGGATTATGAGGCACAACATGATAATCCAAACCATACTAGCCACATTTTGACTCAAGGCAATGTGTGAACCCAGCCACCAGAGGTTTCTGATGCACCTCTGATTACAAATTTAATTCTTACATCTACTGAACCTGCAGACCCTCCCAATAGAATTGGATAGCGATTAAAAATTATTCATTTGTTCTTGGCTTTGACTTGCACTCTGGATCATAGAACACGTTGAATTACCTATCCATTTTATACTGTTATAGGTTTTATTTTTTTTATAAGAAAAAGAAAACATCTCCAGGCTGTATATTTTTAAAAGGGGGAGGGGGTATTTATTGTAAATTTCCTTCCCAGTTTATAAGGCTTTGGTGGCTCAGAATAATGGAAATGCAAATAGTGTCTCTAGCTGGGTAAGGATGATTTAACATATCAGGCCAGAAGATATGCTTAGGCATTTCAAAACTGACCACTACACTACAGTACTTCTCAGGGGAACAAAAGCTTTACTTGTTTATGATCTAGCACTTGTGAGATTAATGTGACACAGTGGCAGGTCCAATCATTTTAAATTTTCATAGCGCCTAACAATGCAATGCAATGCAATGCAATACAATGCAATGCAATGCAATGCAATGCAATGCAATGCAATGCAATGCAATACAATACAATACAATACAAGAGTTGGAAGAGACCTTGGAGGTCTTCTAGTCCATCCCCCTGCCCAGGCATTTCAAACAAATGGCTATCCAACATCTTCTTAAAGACTTCCAGTGTTGGGGCATTCACAACCTCTGGAGGCAAGCTGTTCCACTGATTAATTGTTCTAACTGTCAGGAAGTTTTTCCTCTGTTCTAAGTTGCTTCTCTCCTGGATTAGTTTCCAACCATTGCTTCTTGTTCTACCCTCAGGTGCCTTAGAGAATAGTTTGACTCCCTCTTCTTTGTGGCAACCCCTGAGATATTGGAACACTGCTATCATGTCTCCCCTGGTCCTTCTTTTCATTAAACTAGACATATCCAGTTCCTGCAACCGTTCTTCATATATATTAGTCTCCAGTCCCCTAATCATCTTTGTTGCTCTTCTCTGCACTATTTCTAGAATCTCCACATCTTTTCTACATCGTGGTGACCAAAACTGGATGCAGTATTCCAGGTGTGGCCTTACCAAGGCATTATAAAGTGGTATTAACACTTCACGTGATCTTGATTCTATCCCTCTGTTTATGCAGCCAAGAACTGTGTTGGCTTTTTTGGCAGCTGCTGCACAAAATTCCATGATGAGGATGCAAAAGGTTTAGAGAAAACACCCATCCCACCCCAATACAGTTTCATTATTCAGAAAGTCAATCCTGGACTATGAAAAATGGAAATATTGTTTTGCCCCTAGAACAGGGAGGTGTAACCTTTTTAGATATAGTATTTTGCTGGGTTTTGGATGTCCATCAGTCACGTGGGATATGAATGCGAAGATTAATGAAACATTCATTATAAATAGAAAGCAAGCAAATTGCTATATTCCTTTCAGAAGCAGAAACCCATAAAGGATGATGGATTTCTCAGGGTCAGGCTAGGTTTTGCAAGGGTATTGAGAATTTTAAGGATCTTCATCCCTTCATGGATTACTGCCTTGTCGTGGCGAAGGGGCTTGCGTAGCTCAATGAAGCTATGAGCAATGCCGTGCAGGGCCACCCAAGATGGACAGGATGGACAGGTCATAGCAGAGAGCTGTGAGAAAACATGATCCACTGGAGAAGGAAATGTGATCCAGTATCTTTGCCATCAAAACCCCATGGACAGTACCAAAAGGCAAATAAGGCTTGGAGGAACGTTGTTCATGGGATCGCGATGGGTCGGACATGACTTCGCAACTAACAACAACAACAACAACAATGGTTGTTCAAGAAACACTCCTATTAGAATATTCATTTCATTTCTGCTCATTTTTAACATGTTTACAAGAAAGTTACTAAGTACGCTTTGACAATCCTGTTCATATTAATGGCAATGATTCACAAATTGTTTTCTAATAATGTTAAAATTTCACTGAGCTCCATCAAAGCATCAATACACAAAACATTCAACTATAAAAACAAATCATAGTTAATCCTATTCATGATTGTGAATAGCAAACTATGATTGTGGAATAGCACAATTTTCAAGCATTGGGAGGCATTGTATGGTTTTGTATAATAGTAATGAAGAGTATTATTGTTTCTTGGACCCAACTCTTGCAAGATTTTAGCAATTCTCTTTCAAAATTTCAGGAGTTTCTGATATATTAACTTGGTGCTTTTACACCATTTAAAGATTATTTCTAAAATTTTGGCAATTTTCTAGATGCTATTTGAGGGTTATAACAATCAGCATGATATCCACAGATATGGTATTGCTGACTCTTCCACGATAACTGTGTTTTACTTAAGGGTGAATAATTTTATTCTTTTTCTCTTTTCTTTCATTATTGAACAGTGAAAAATGCATGAGTGCATTCATGCTCCTTGAGCTATTTCTTCTGATCACACAATTACCAAACCCCCAAGTTAGAAATATTTTGTGGCTAGTTTAACAGTCATGTTGCTTTTTTGTCTTTTAACAGTGCCTTTTCAATGTTTTAATCCTTTCCTTGGGATAAATGTTGAACAATTGTTTACCCATGTATAATAACCAGCACCAACATATGTGATTTCACATATTGCTCCATGGTGGGTTCAGAGAAGTGGCAAAAAACAAACTTACATACTTACTCTAGGTTGAGGTCAGAAGAATTTTAAAAAATCATTTCCCTCTTCTTTTCTTGCCATCAAAGGTGGCATCAATTCTTAGCTGACATTTTTTGTCACCGCCAAGCAAAACACATTCCCCCAGGGAACAGGACCTGCAGTACACAAGCCATGCAGTAAATGGGCAGCTTTTCTCTGGTGGCAAGGGAATGAGGGAAGGGAAGCAGGAAATTGGCTCTTCAGCCAACAAGTCTCCAATTCCAAAGATCAATTTTGTGGGATCAGAGAATTGGCATCAAAAGAGCCGCTCGCCATCTGTACTTTTTTTGGGGCATCCTTCCAAGTCCTGACTGCCTGGGAAGCTGCTACCATCTCTGGCAAAGGTAGTAGAAGAAATGAGGAGATATGAGAGAGGTTGGATTCAAAGAACTATTTCTGTTGCCAAAAGCAGATTGGTCTGGAAAACAGAGTCCAGTGGGATGAGATGTATCCACATTAGGCTCAGTGGCCCCATAGGAGCTACGTAGAAGCCTAATTGTTCCATCACGTACCGCCAACCTGTAGTTGCCACCCAACTGTTCAACTTGCAAGGCTTATGCCATGAGGAGAGGGAAGAGTCTATTTCTAAACCAGGGGTATCCAACCGTTGTAATTTTAAGACTTGTGGACTTCATTCCCAGAATTTCCTGTCTTGGCTGGGGAATTCTGGGAGTTGAAGTCCACAAGTCTTAAAAAGTTCCATGGATGGACACCCATGTTCTAAATTGTACAGCTAAATTAAAATGTACCCTGCCTCTGTGATGGGTGGATATAAAAATAAGTGAAGGACATCTTCATGCCACTGTAGAAACGAGGGTTTTTTTCCTCCCTAACATTCAATCAGAATCGTTCTTCCTGTAGCTTAGATCCATTATTCTATTTCCTGCATTCTGGAATACAAGAGAACAGGTCTCAACCTTCTTCTGTATGAAATCATTTCAATTATTTGAAGAGTGCTATTACATCCCACGCTCAGTCATCTTTTTCAAGGCTGAAACACCAGTTCCTTCAGCTGCTCTTCATAGGGTTTAGTTTCTAGTTCCCTGATGCTCTCTGTTTGGTGCACAGAAATGGACATGGGCTCGCAACTAAAACAAAATAGAATTGAATCATTCTTTCCACCCCCACCCCCCTGAGATTTGGAAACCAGATTTCTTTTGATGCAGCCTAAAACTGAATTCATCTTCTTTGCAATCACACCAGAAAACAGATTCCAAGGACTACTCTCAAGTCCAATCTGTGCATTTGATGTTTGCTACCCAAGTGCACTTGTCTCTCTTAAAGTTCATTTGGTTACTTTCAGCCTACTACTCTAAACTATCACTACTGCTCTGAACATCATTTCATCCTGCTACAGCATCCTACTCACTTAACATTTATTGCAAATTTGAGAATTATTCCCTCAGCATTTCATCCAAAGCTTTAATGAAAATGTCAGAGTAGCAGACTAATCTTGCAGTGCCCCTCTTGAAACGTCTTTCAAATTCAATGAGTAACCACTGGTGAATATTTTCTGAGTATTTTTATATTTATTTATTTATTTATTTACTTATTCATATTTTTAATCCTTTTATTATTCTTACAAATAACTCAAAGAGCTGAACGTATTTAATCTGCCTCCTATTTTCTGCACAACTGTGACGTGGGTTGGACTGAGAGAAAGTGACTGGGCACTTCAGACAACTTTCATGCCTAAGGTGGGACTGGAATTCAGAGGCTCCTCATTTCTAGCCTGGTGCCTTAACCACTAGGCCACACTGGCTCTGGTTCAGTGGTGGGATTCAACAAATTTTCTACCAGTTTTATGAGTGTGGCTTTGTGGGTGTGGTGTGGCTTTGTGGGTGTGGCTTCGTGGCATGGCAAAGGAAAGATACTGCAAAATCCCCTCCCACTCCTGGGGGGAGATTACTACAAAATCCCCATTCCCTCCCCATCCCACTAACCTGCTTTCCAGCTCCGTTCTCCTGTTCTGGGCAACAAAAGAAGATCAGCTGAGAGGCTAGGAGGCAGCAGGGGTAGGGCCAGCCTATTTGCCGTTTCTCCAAACTACTTAACGTTTCTGCTACCGATTCTCCAGAACTTGTGAGAACTGGCTGAATACCACCTCTGCTCTGGCTCTTACTCTCTCTACATAAATGTTCGTGCCATCCAACTCATACTTATGCCTTATGAGTATGCTAATCGACATTTATTTTATTTATCTATTTATTCAATTTCTATAGCCCACCATCTTAATCCAGGTGACTCTACCAAAAACATTTAATAAAGTGTCCCAGTGCGATCAGATCCTGGTTTGCTGAAGTCAATGAACATTGGTCTACATCATCTCATAATCTGTTTTTGCTTATTTAAATGTTTGAAAGTGAGGATTACCCAGAGAAAGAAAGATTGTTTAGATCCCTCCCCCTTGATTGTATAGAATTAGTAAAGCAAATTATAGTCTAAGAAAGGGCCAGTCATGTAGGCCATTGAACCTAAATCTGATAAGTGCAGGAATCCCATTTAATATCATTCCTCACAAATGTCTATCTTTTTCTTGAATATATCCAATGAAGAGGATCAAAATCACCGTCTTCCTGGATAGCTCATTCCATTCTCCAACTGGTCTTTTCCAGTAGGAAGATTTTTTTTTCTAATCTTCTGTCATCCTGTAATCTAAAGCCATTATTAAATGAAATTAATATATCTGTATAACTTAATTTTTTTACACTTGGTTATATAAATATGCACTTCTGTGAAAATAGAAGATAGTATAATAGCCATCCCAACTTTCTCTAGACATGATGTACAACGCTCAAACATCCCAGTTTTGGGACCCATAATCCACATCTGGAGGGCAGCATGTTGGGAATGGCAGCCATATCCTAACTAAGACTGCAGTGTTTTTGTTTTCAAGGAAAAAACTGCAAAATTTTCTATCATTATCTTATAGCAATTCTTTCACCATCAAAACTAATTCTCCCCTAAGTGTTTTGGGCTCCTACTTTTAGAGTTGTAGAACCCTTGGCCCAAATAGTTTATCTGAGCATTAACTGAAGGATTAATTCCCATCACCTACACATACACACATACACACACACACAGAGGTGATGGGGAGGAAGAATGGGAGAGATAACTTTTTATAATGTATTTCATCCAGAGCTCCTTTGAAGAATTATTATGCTGCCATCATGTGGATTGAATAGCAACAGGCTAGAAAAGTTCCCTTCAACACTATCATTGCACGTAAATAATTTGATAAACTTGGTGTATTGCTGAAATCATTAGGAAAATCATTGGACAGTATGTCCTGTCTCATTCATTATGGAAAGTGCCGTGCTTAACTCCAAGTTAATGTCTTCGGTCCATGAATTTTTCTTCTTCTTGTACTTCATTCTCACAATCATTTCCTGATTGCTTTTGGGGTGGGGAGTCTTAGTTTACACAGTGTAGCATGTTAAACTCTAAAACTAGATTATCAAAAGATATTATTGCGTAATATCTTTTGTCCACATAAATAAACACTGCTAAGTCTTAACATGAAGGCCTGGTGCACATATAGCGATGATTGGGCTGTAGCTTTAAAGTGCTGGTAGAGGGATGCTACAGGACATGAACTTGATTTTGAAAGAACCAAATTAATCTCCAAAACTGAACAGCTCAACAAGAGAATAATCAGGAAAGCCATCGAAATAGAGAAACACCCCCACAATGTGAACAAACGTGATGATACCTCCCGCCTACCAGACATCTGGAAACCAGCACTGGCCAACAGATGAACCCCACCCATTATCCAGGCCATTACAATACAAAAGAACAATGAACACAGAAATAGCACCAATCAGCACCAATCTACCAATCATGATACAACTTCACAGCCAATCAACCCACTCACAGCAACAAAGCCAGCACTCCACACACCCCTCCCACCAAGATTTATAGAAAGATGACAGCTGCGAAGCCACAAATGCCAGCCTAAAGATGGCGAGTGAGACCTCGTCGAAACGTTGCAAAGACAATCTCAATGTTACACGGGAAAAGACCCGAATACAACAAGACCAGCATACCTACACCTGTGAAAATCTACGTGTGTGTGTGTGTGTGTGTGTGTGTGTATGCTGGTATTGTTGTATTCGGGTGTTTTCCCATGTAAGCATGAAATTGTTTTTGCAATGTTTTGGCAAGATCTCAATCTACGAAAGCATATATATATATGTGTGTGTATGTGTGTGTGTTAGTTTTATGAGCTGATCAATAAATAAATCAGAGAGACTAGTATAGATCTATTTCGAGCTTTTTAGGTCTCATCAGCTAGCCATACCCTTACTGGGATTCGAACCAGGGCTGTATTGCATATCAGGCAAGAGCCTTTAACCATTCAGCCAACCAGGTTTTCCAAATTGCATCAGCAGAGACAGGAGGATTAGTATCTATAATTGTTCCACAACACCCTGTTAGGGTCCTGATATGCAATACAGCCCCGGTTCGAATCCCAGTAAGAGTATGGCTAGCTGATGAGAGCTAAAAAGCTCGAAATAGATCTATACTAGTCTCTCTGATTTATTTATTGATCAGCTCATGAAACTAACACACATATTTAAAAAAATTCACACAACGGAACTCATGGCTTTCTGTCTAGATGGTCTCTGGTGATGAGCCGAAAGGCAGAAAAGGAAACAGTATGTCTCCTCCCTTAATTGGGGCCCTAACAGGGTGTTGTGGAACAATTATGTTTGTGTGTGTGTGTGTGTGTGTGTGTGTGTGTGTAATAAGTGGCTAATTGAGTAAAATAGTTGTTTAATTTTAATTTCCAAAGAATTACAGTAGCTGCCATTGAAACCCATCTATTTAACATTTTAATGAAGAGACCAACTCTAACAAATAGACAAAGCAATCTCTAGTACCAAAGTGAATTCAGTTTGTCAGCTCAGTTAAAACCAAGGCTCACTTCACTGTAACACGCAGACCTGTTTTTTGAACTATGCACTTTTATATTGCTTGTAAAAATATCACAGGAACAATATGCTATACCCGTGATGGTGAACCTATGGCATGCCTGCCACAGGTGGCACACAGAGCCCTTTCTGCAGGCACACCAGTTGTCGCCCCAGCTCACGTCCACCATGCATGTGAGCACACCTCCTGCCAGCCAGCTGGTTCCTTCCTCCCGGTTGGAGGCACGTAGCCGTTGGTTACAAACGGTCAGGTGCCACAACCCCCGCAGGCTAGGTGGCCAGGGAATACAGAGCCAGGGTCTGCGGCTGATGTTTTGCAACGCCAGGTCCGTTGTCAACAAAGCCCCCCTCATTAGTGACCTTGTGTCAGAGGGGGAGCCGGACCTGGTAGGAATTGCGGAGACCTGGTTGGGCCACGAGGGAGGACATCCCCTCGTTGAAATGTGCCCACCAGGCTACCGCGCATTTCATCAGCCGCGGGCCCTAGGCAGGGGCGGTGGGGTAGCGGTCATTATTAAGGAAGGCCTTGAGCCGAGAGAGACCATTGTGCCTCAGACTTCCGGCTGTGAGTCCCTCTGCGTGAAGTGGGGCCTAGGGAGGCAGTTGGGCTTGCTGGTTGTATACCTGGCTCCCCGCTATGTAGCAGCAGCCCTGCCCGAGCTCCTGGAGGTGATCGCTACAGTGGCAGTGGAGACCCCCAGACTTATAGTCATGGGGGACTTTAACCTGCCATCGTTGGGCGAATCATCCGTGGTAGCTCGGGAGTTCATGGCTTCCATGACGGCCATGGACCTGACCCAAGTAATTCAGGGCCCCACCCACGAGGGTGGACATACGCCGGACCTTATCTTCGTCTCGGGCCAATGGAAAAGTGATCTGGGTACAGGGGATATAGTCATCACACCCTTGTCATGGTCAGACCACTCACTTCTCCGGCTCGACTTTCCGACCGCTGCTCCCCTCCGCGGGGAGGCGGAACCAGAGTCACCAATCTGGTACCGCCCCAGGCGCTTGATGGACCCGGATGGGTTCCAGACAGCACTTGGGCCATTTCCTGTATCCCTGACCCGCGCCCCGATGGAGGACCTCACGGCCGCATGGAATAGTGCGGCCGTGGGAGCCTTAGATCGGGTCGCGCCCTTGCGGCCTCTCTCGCGGCGGCGAACCACCCTGGCTCCTTGGTTCACTGAGGAGCTGCGGGTGATGAAACGCCGCAAGAGATGCCTAGAGAGAAGATGGAGGGCTAGCCGCTCTGAATCTGACCGGACACAGGTAAGAGCCCATTTACGGACTTACATTGTGGCGCTGAGGGTGGCCAAACGTCATCATTGTGCCACTCTCATAGCATCCGCAGAAAACCGCCCTGCCGCCCTGTTTAGGGTGACCCGCGCCCTCCTTCAACAGAGGGAGCGGGAAGCCGCACTACAGGGTAGAGCAGAGGAATTTGTGATTTTTCTGCAGGAGAAAACCGCCCAGATACAGAGTGAGCTAACCCCCATTCATGGCCCAGTGGGATGCCACGAGAGAGATCTTGTTTGGGAGGAGTTTGACTCCGTTACTTCCGAGGATATGGACAGGCTACGTGGGCGACTGCGAGCCACCACATGTTTATTGGACCCGTGCCCCTCCTGGCTTGTACTGGCATCCTGGGAGGTGACACGAGGCTGGCTCCAAGAGGTTGTCAACGCATCCTTGAGTGAGGGTTCCTTGCCTGCCTCCCTAAAAGAGGCCATGGTGAGGCCCCTCCTCAAGAAGCCCTCTTTGGACCCAGCTCTTTTGAACAACTACCGTCCAGTCTCCAACCTTCCCTTCTTGGCGAAGGTTGTTGAGAGTGTGGTGGCACAACAGTTTCCCCGTCACCTGGAGGAAGTTGACTATCTAGATCCGCGCCAGTCCGGCTTTCGGCCCGGGCATAGCACCGAGACGGCATTGGTCGCGTTGGTAGATGATCTCTGGAGGGCCAGAGATGGGGGATGTTCCTCCATCCTGGTCCTATTAGACCTCTCGGCGGCTTTCGATACCATCGACCATGGTATCCTATTGCATCGGCTGGGGGGGTTGGGGGTGGGAGGCACTGTTTTACGGTGGTTCTCCTCCTACCTCTCTGGCCGATCGCAATTTGTGCGGGCAGGAGAGCAGAGGTCGACCCCGAGACCCCTCACATGCGGGGTGCCTCAGGGGTCGGTCCTCTCGCCTCTCCTGTTTAACGCATACATGAAGCCACTGGGTGAGATCATCCGTGGTTTTGGGGTAGAGTACCACCTGTACGCTGATGACACCCAGCTGTACATATCTACCCCAAACCACCCCAACGATGCCGTAGCGGTGATGTGCCAGTGCCTGGAAGCCGTGCGGATCTGGATGGGAAGTAACGGACTTAGGCTCAACCCGACCAAGACCGAGTGGCTGTGGTTTCCGGCTGCCCGATTCAACCAGCTCTCTCCAACGCTGGCCATAGGGGGCGAACATCTTGCCCCTGTGGATGGGGCGCGCAACTTGGGTGTCCTCCTGGATACCCGGCTGTCCATGGAAGATCAAGTGACAGCCGTGGCCAGGAGGGCGTTTTACCAGGTTCGCCTGGTACGCCAGTTGCGCCCCCTATTGGATCGGGACGCCCTTCGCACAGTCACTCATGCTCTCGTGACATCCCGACTGGATTATTGCAACTCTCTCTACATGGGGCTCCCCTTGAGGTGTACCCGGAGGCTTCAGTTGGTCCAGAATGCAGCCGCGCGAGCAATTATGGGCACGTCTAGGTTTGCCCACGTAACACCGCTCTTGCGCGAGCTGCACTGGCTACCTGTCGTCTTCCGGGTGTGCTTCAAGGTGTTAATTACCATCTTCAAAGCGCTCCATGGCTCGGGACCTAGCTACCTGCGGGATCGGATCCTGCCCCATACATCCTCACGGCCGATTCGCTCCCACAGAGAGGGACTTCTCCGGGTGCCGTCCACTAGACTTTGTCAGCGGGCGACGCCCAGGGGAAGGGCCTTCTCTGTGGCGGGCCCAGCCCTCTGGAATGACCTTCCCCCCGATATCAGGACAACCACGGACCTCCGCTCCTTCCGCTTAAAATTAAAGACACACTTTTTTCGTCTGGCCGGCCTTGGGTAGTCTCTTTTTAGGTTAGGGGTTTTTAGGGGTAATTTTTAGTTTAGTTTATGGGTTTTAGCGCAGGATCAATTTAATCTATTTTTAACTTTGTATTTTGTATTTGTCTGTGGTTTTATTTGTATTTTTAATTGCCTGTGCCCCGCCTCGAGTCCCCTTGGGGAGAGAGAGCGGGATATAAAATTAAATTATTATTATTATTATTATTATTATTTTGAGTCTCTGCCGCACATGCATGGGGGAGCGGGATGCATGCGGGAGATGTGCACACATGCGTGGGAAGTCATAAATGCATGCACGGGGGGGACACATTTACGGAGGGTCACACATGCATGCGGGGGAGGTAATGCGTGCATGGGTGGCAGGGGGAGTGCATGGGAGACGCACGCATGCGTAGGAGGCAGGGCACACACAAGGGGGCCCACAGGGATGCGTGTGCATTCCATTATGTGTGGATTTGCGGGCTATTGGCGTGCAGCAACAAAAGGTTTAGTCATCACGGTGCTATGCATTTTATATAATCTGATCTTTGGTATCAGTTACAGCAGATGAGGAGAGGAAATTCCAGTCTGATTGCTTATTTCTGATGGAAAAGTCTTTTCAATCAGTTGTCATGGGTATTTTTTCAGAAGACACCAGTGGGACAGGCAAGATCCACCCATGTGTGGGAGATTCACTATATCTCTTGTCACTGCATACAATCAAACTAAATTCAAGCAACAGATATAGTTGTAGTGGGACAATAGAACCAGTTATTGCTCCTATAATTAAGGATTTGTAATAGACCCTACATAATAAAAAAAAATTAAAATAGAACTCTGTATCTATTACCTTTTGACTAAGAATTTAGAATATATCCTAACATTTTTGAAAGGGCAAAAAATTCCAGGACAGTAATATGAATACTATCCATACTCACAGTCTATAGCTGAACGATATCACAAAAAAACAATATCCAGGGAGGGAAGAGGTACTAGTGCAGTGATGGCGAACCTTTTCTGCCTCAGGTGCCAAAAGTATGTGCTTGCGCAATATGGCGCACACTCGGATGCCCACCCCCATAATTTAATCCCCCCATCCTATGCCCCCTGTGCATGCATGCATGACACCCTGCCCTGCTGCCCCGCGCATACACACACCACTACCTTGGAGCCTGGGGAGGGTGAAAATGCCCCCCTCCCAAAAGCCCTCCAGAGGCCGGAAACAGCCCATTTTCCAACTTCCGGTGGGCCCGGTAAGTCCATTTTCGCTCTCTGGAGGCTTTCCTGATGCCTCCAGAGGATAAAAAATTGCTGAAAATCAAGGCTGAAAATCAGCTGGCCAGCGTGTGCATGCATGCTGGAGCTGACAGGGCAATACCTTGTGTGCCCTCAGAAATGGCTCCACGTGCCATAGGTTTGCCATCACAGGACTAGTGAGTGTTTTAATATGGAACTAGTAGCACAAACAAGACATTTTTTTCTTTTTAAATACTGCATGAATATGTATGTATGAATGCATGTATGTATGTTTATATATAAAACTCTTTCCATCAAACCATCCCTTAATACATTTGCAATTAAACGTTTCAAACAGCAGAAAAAACAGTCACAAATGATGAAATCATGAACCGCCGTGATTGTACTACTTTGGGGTATAGGTAGTTCAGTTTGTTTTTTGGTTTGATTGCCTTTCCCTTGATTTGGCATTCATGGCTATCAAGAGCACACCTTGATGGCTAATTATCATCTTCTTCACTCCAAAGAAACCTTGGAAGATAACCTTGAGTATCCACAGCCAAGAAGGAAAGACGGCTGCAACTGATTTGCCCAGTTCAGACGGAGCATTCATATAGCGGCCTGATCTTGCTGTGAAAGTAGCACTGGTGGCCTCTGTGCTTATTTCTGTAGGTTCCAATAGCTTCAGCCAGACAACTGTAAAACCGAGAAGATTATGACAAACGGTAAACTTTGTACATTCCCAGAATGTTTGCCACTGCTTGGACAAGAAAGTAATAACGCCACACTTTCAACATTAGTGGCTTTCATTAGCAAACCAGAGGAAATTGCTTCAGCACAGAAAAATCCCCATCAAATTTCACAGCAATGGAAACTTGGTACATGTTGCATATAAAACCGCAACTGTGGTAGTTTTTACATTTTGGTTTTCCATCAAGAGTTAATTCTATTTTTAAGTGTGGGGGGGGAGGAAGCCATTGCATTGAGTAGAAAAGATGTGGAGACTCTAGAAAGAGTGCAAATAAGAGCAACAAAAATGATTAGAGGACTGGGGACTAAAACATATGAAGAACAGTTGCGGGAACTGGGTGTGTCTGGTTTAATGAAAAGAAGGACTAGGGAAGACGTGATAGCAGTGTTCCAATATCTCAGGGGTTGCCATAAAGAAGAGGGAGTCAAACCATTCTCCAAAGTACTTGAGGGCAGAACAAGAAGCAATGGGTGGAAACTAATCAAGGAGAGAGGCAACCTAGAACTGCAATGGGTGGAAACTAATCAAGGAGAGAGGCAACCTAGAACTGAGGAGAAACTTCCTGACAATTAGAACAATTAATCAGTGGAACAGCTTGCCTCTAGAAGTTGTGAATGCCCCAGCACTGGAAGTCTTAAAGAAGATATTGGATAGCCATTTGTCTGTAGTGCTGTAGGGCTTCCTATCTAGGCAGGGGGTTGGACTAGAAGACCTCCAAGGTCCCATCCAACTCTGCTATTGTATTGTATTGTAGTATTGCACAAGAATAGATGGTGAATTGGGGCCAAATACTTTCCTTACCACTATGCAGAATGGCCAGTTTATTGTGACTCTCTGCAATAGTTAGTTGCCTACCTGGCTCTCCTACGGCAAGATAATAATTATAGTTCCCTGTTATTGTGTCCATCACACAATGTCACACTTAAATCTTCCTCAAAGTTGCTGCTACAGAATGGTCAACTGGAGAGGAAGTGGTGTCCATGCTGTTGCCAGGGAAGTTGATACACAGGAGGCAACGCATCATGGGGACGAAAGATAGGGGCAATAGCAGTGGGTCCTCTTCCTATCTCAAATTCTTTCATCTCAGGCACTAGCCTTCTTGTGTTGACTTTGTATCCCTAATGTCTATGAGGGTCCAGAATTGTTGAGGTCCTGAAGCTTCTTGTTCACCAAATGTCACCAAATTCCCATTCTTCAAGACACACTTTTGAGGGAAACGTGGCTAAAAATGCCCATTACTGTTTCAAGAAAAGAGGCTTGGTTTGCCAGTCCTGTGATATCAAGTCCTCACTTCAGAGGTGGTATTCAGCAGGTTCTGATCAGTTCTGGAGAACCGGTAGCGGAAATTTTAAGTAGTTCGGAAAAGCAGTAAATACCATTTCTGATTGTTCCCACCCCCATCTATTCTCTGCCTCCCGAGTCCCAGCTGATAGGGAGGAAATGGAGATTTTGCAGTAGCCTTGCCCACAAAGCCACACCCACAGAACCGGTAGTAAAAAAAATTGAATCTCACCCTTGCCTCACTGATGCCAGGAGAAGAGAGATTGAGCCATAGGAAGTTCTATTACAGATCCTCTCTTCCCTATGGAAAGCAAAGCCTTGCAGTGACCAGCAAGGGCTTGTCTTTCCGTTCGTTTTCTCCCCTGGGACCTTAAGACAGCCTGTAGAGCAAGGAGGGGGAATCAAACCCGATCGCGTCACCTGGCATATAGCAACGTTTTGTGGAGCCAGGGTGGGTGTGGCCAGTGCGTGACGCTTTTGGCCCGTGGGCCACCTGTTTGACAATGCTGTAGAGCAGAGGTCTCCAACCTTGGCAACTTTAAGACTTGGGGACTTTGCTGGCTGAGGAATTCTGGGAGTTGAAGTTGGAGAGCCCTGCTGTAGAGCATTGTGCCATACCTATTTTCAAAGTACGAAAGGAAAATGCTGACAGCACTAGAGGGTAGATGTATATGGATGAAGATTTGTGTTGTGGGGAAGAGCAGAAAGGAAGAATTTGCAGTTGAGGGAGTGGAGCAGCCATCAGCAGCTCAACAGGCAACTGATGATAAAGGAGAAGCAAGCTTAGGTTTCATCAAACCAGCAGTGGACCAGCTAAAAGGAGAAGAAGCAATGCTGAGAAACTATAGCCAGAGAGTAGCTGGCAAGTAACTTTTCTTTCTTACCCCAGCCCAGATTGAGAAACTGCTAAGACGACCCTTCAGCAGCAGTTTAGAAAAGCAGTGTGACAGAACAGAAGCCAACTTGAAGATGGGCACCTGGTGGCTCATGATTTTGGTGTGAACTCAAGCAGCAAAAAGAGAACAGATTATTATAGACTATTTAGAAATAAAATACAGACATAGATGTCAGTATAAGTATAGGATAATATAGCATAACCTTAGTAACAAATAGTAAAGTAAGAAATAGGTTAAGTTTGTTAATTGTTTTAAACAAATGCTTCCCTGGCAACATGAAGAGTTTTGTAAATTAGGATTGGAAGTTACTTCGGCTTCCACATTCACTTTGGGGGGTGGGGGAACTGTGAGAAAAGCAAAAGTGCCATTGAAATTCATGAGTTGGTCATTGTATTTTAATGATGTAGTCTTTAAAAACTTTGATGACTACAAAAATGGGACAGGGTTTGTGTGAAGTCAGCAAGCTGTGATATATTCATTCCTATCTACTTTAAGATTTTTTTTAAATCCTGCTGTCAATCCTAATTCAATCTTCCTCTTCATATACAGTAACAATACATTCTAATATGTGGAATATTTAAAATATAAGCAGATGATAAAGAGATATCACTACAAATACATTGTCCCATTGGAATTTCAATCAGATTTCCTTGCAGAACATCTAGTTATCTTTGAGGTGGCTCAAACTTAGTACTAGAAATCTCCTTGGTGAAATGCACAACAGGAGTCTAGCTTTGTTGCTGAAATTATCGCTCAGTGCCTTGCAATTTAAATAAAAGAATGGGGGGAAGTGCCATTTTGCTACCCATTTTTAAAGAATTACTGTCTTCCCACAGATTAAAAGATACCTGCTTGCTTCAAAACCATTTTCTGCCATCATTTTAGCAAATAACAAAGAATGAGATTTTTTTAGCACAAAAGACAACTTGTGTAGTGAATGCTTGTAGACTCACTGAGTACATTAGACATTCAGGAGCCTTTATTTATTTATTTATTTATTTATTTATTTATTTAAATTTATATCCCGCCCTTCTCCACAGAGGACCCAGGGCGGCTCTTAACAATAAACTCAGAAGTAGTATCTTGTATTTGTTTAAAATTTTTGCTACCCAATACACACAATAGAAATTGTCAGGATGATGTTCAAATATAGGAAGGAAGACAGTAAGATATTTTAAAAAATAATTCAAACAAAGAAATAGAAATATTTTTACCTACTATTGCAATTTGTAATGGCTGGAAAATCGATGATCTTATCAAAACAACCTATATGTGAGGTGGCAGATTCTCTTCATTTTATTTATGCAACAATAATCTATTGAGTGACAAAATGATAAAATTGCCCAACAGGCTTAAAGGATCTTTTCCAGGCATAGTCCAACACCTAAGTAATATTTAAATAATCCTATTCTTAAAGCAACTGTCAAGAATCAATGTGTCTATGGACTGCTTAATTCTTGGACATTTCTAGAAGACCAGATTTCTATCAGTTGTAGATACTACCCTATTTCCCCAAATAATAAGACCTCCCTATATAATAAGCCAAATCAGCCTTTTTAGTGCACGTGCTAAAATAAGCCCTGCCCTGAAAATAAGCCCTCCCCAAAAATATTGCAATGCATCACCAGCCATTAGGTGACCACGTTTGCCACCTCCTGCACCTCAAAAAAAATAAGATCACCCCAAAAATAAAGGCGAGAGCTTATTTCAGAGGTCAAAAAAATAAGACCCTGTCTTATTTTTGGAGAAACACGGTAGGACACAAATGAGAACAGAGAGACATTTTGACCCTTTTGGGGAAACTTGATCTTTTAGTGAAATCAGTGATGAATCAACGATACAATTAACTGCAAATTCCAACTCCAAATTTATAATAATTTAAAGTAGAAAATTAATGGAGTTCTAAAACAAAGGAACTAGAATGCTGACTCGTCTGCAAACATACAATTCTGGGATGATTTTATTGTGCTTTGAAGAAAATGTATACAGTTTACTTCCAGATGAACACAAATGCACTTTTAAGTGTGTAAATTAAAATCATTCATTGCACATCCAAAAAAAATATTAGTTTTTGAAGGGCACAAAAATGAGTGAATAGCTTTAGTTTACTCTGAAAATCTGCCTTGTTTGACAGTTTGATGAAAAGTGATGGAGAACAAGGAAAAAGAAGAAGAAATAAAATGATGGAAGTGCCAAAAATTTTAACATGTTCAGTATTTTTAACATGTAAAATGTATATGTCTTAAGATTTGTTTCATCTTCCTGTCAAACATATGCAAAGTAACTTTCAGACTGGGTTGTAAAATGATAAATAATGTAAACCATTCCCTTGAAGTCTTTGGAGAAGGTATTATTCCACAAAATAACAGCCACGTGTCATTCATTTCTTTCAAAGTATAATCTGACAATTCATTTAATTCATAAAGAAGACATTTGCCTGGAATCGTTCATAATATGTTCTGGAGTCAGTTCACTGTGCAGCTTTGCCTCCATAAGTTACTGTTTCAAAATCTAAAAACTTGGTCACACCTGGGGGAATATTTCCTTTATCATTGAAATGATAGCCTTCATTTTCAACACAATCATTCTCCCTGACACCAAAGTTCCTATCATGTTGGGAATTGGTTGGAGCTATCACATCCCAGAAGATCTAATCTATATAGACCACTTTGATGCTCCAGCTTAACCTTTGTGGTTTAAAGGAATGAAAGCAGCTCAACCCACCAAGCACTAACCCATGACATCTGCCCACATTGGACATTCTGAAATCACCTGGAAAACATTTTTATTCGGTAGCATTGCTTGCCATTAATAACTTTTCTTCTTTGGAGTAAGTTTGAAATAAAAGACAGCCATTATGACATACAGTACTTGTACAGAATTTAGAGGTATTACTTTTTTACTCAGTGGCGAAATTTATTTTGATACATAGACTCTGGATGTAGGAAACCAATGCAATTCCTTCCCCATTCATCCTCCTAGCTAAACTCACTCCCTGTTCTTGTTCTTCCTCCTGTTTGCCCACACCAGTCATAAACTTCAAATTGCCTCTTTTTCTAAAAAGTGGTGACTGGGACTGAGATGCTGGCTGAGGAATATAACTCTACCCACAAGCTACCATAGTCAGTGATTTGCGCAAATTGTGTACTTATTATATGTTCCCACTGTCTTTTATCTAAAGAAATGTAACAGGACCTGTAAATATAAGAAATATGCCAGTTTATACTATACTTATTAAAGACTTGTTGAGAATATGGTTTCTTGAAAAATCTGATTAATCTTATTTCTTTGATGTTGCCTACAAAACACACATATACTGTACTGTACTGTATCTCTTTCTCAGGAATGGGTTCCTGCCAGTTTTAACCTCTTCTATAGAAGAGGTTCCACAAATCTACAGTGCCGTTTAGAACTGATTCCAACTCCCTCCCCCCGCCCGTCCGCACATCATCAAGATGAAGAACGAGAGGAGGAATTCTGGGAGTTGAAGTCCACAAGTCTTAAAGCTGTCAAGTTTGAACACCCCTGGGGGTTTTTTTCTAAAGGGGTGCAAGGATCTTATAACTTGACAGCTTTAAGACTTGCGTGCTTCAAATGCCAGAGTTTCTGAGCCAACATTTTGGTTGCTAAGCAAGAGCATTGTTAAGTGAGTTCCACCACATTTTACAAGTTGACCATGCCCACCCAGTCACATGATTGCCAAGCCACTCCCACTCGGTCACATGGCTGGCAAGCTACTCCCACCCGGTCACATGGCCAGCAAGCCACTCCCATTAAGCAGGCCACACCTACAGAAGAGGTTCTAAAAAAAATTGAAACCCACCACTGCTCTGTCACCATTATAGTACTACATGGTCAAAAAAGCAAGCAAATTATATATCCTTGTCATAGCAGTTTTATTTTTTTTTATATTGAAAAAGTTTTATTGGTTTTACATTTTTTCTATAGGATAGGGTAAGGGATACAAAGAAATTTTGAAAGCATTCACGTCGAGGTCGTCGGCTCTTCCGGGACCTCAAAATACATTAATAACAATAAAAAGAAAAACATTTTTCATCAGACTACAAAGTGAAAGCGTGTACATATATCTAAATTCTCAATTCAATACTGTCAGTCCTTTACAAAAAATCCAAATACAAATATTATGCAAAATTGTTCAAAAAGAAAAGTCAAGGCAAAGTTATTTTTTTGATCTAAGTCTCTTGGCAATTGAATCTTCTTTTTCTCCTTCCAGGCCCCCAGTAGGCGGGGCCGTGGCCCCCTCCGTCCCCCCTGGATCTTCCCCCAGGATAGAGGAATGTTTTTTAAGAAAGGCTTCCGCCTCAGCAACTGTTTTAATCCTCACTCTTCCTCCTTCCCAGAACACCAGCATCCCTTCGGGTGTCACCCACTTGAACCAAATCCCATGATCAAATAAAATTTTAGACAAGAAGGAAAATTTCCTCCTTGCTTCTCGAATCTTTCTAGGGATCTGCTTCAAGATAGCAACCTCTTTTTGTTGGTAGATTAATGGACTACCTCTCTGCACTTTCAGGATTTCCTCTCTGGTTGACCTTCTAACAAATTTCACATGTATCTCTCTAGGCACTTCATTTATCCTGGCATATGCTGAGTTAATTCTGTAGGCTAGGTCAATGTCCCCCCTGATCTCATCCTTAGATTTTTGTAAATAGTCTGCTAAAATTGTGCTCATAAGATCAGGGAGGCATTCACCAGATTCCTCAAGAACGTTCTGAAATCTCAAAAAATATGTCATTCTTTCCATATCAATCCTAGACACATGCCCATTTGTTTCCCCAACCTCTTTAGTAACATTTTTAATCTCTCCCTTAACCCCCGCCAACCCCCCTTCCAATTCTTCAGTCTTCTGTGTGTTTTCCAGCACTTGCTTCCGTGTGTCCAATAGCTCCTTCTTGAAATTGATGTTTTCTGCCCTCTGGGCTTGAATCTCTTGTACCAAAGTTTGTATAACAGTTTCAAGAGAAGCCATCCGTTGTTCTAAACTTGTCAGTGCTGTTTCTTGAGCCATGATTAACTGTTAAAATCAATGCCACCAAAATGGCGTTTTCAGGGTGGGGTTGGTGAGACTAACCGGGAGCCAAAAGTTCTGATCAAGGTTGTAACGTTGTAAAATACAGGAACCAAGAGAGAGACAGTTTTCCAACTCAATAGATGTAATAGCGAAGGTACTCCAGAAAAGAAATCACAAATCCAAAAGAAAAAATTTCTTCATTAAAAACCAGAGATAGTCCAAATTGCAAAGAGACACTGGAAATTTTCCATAAACAAAATAGTCAATCAGGAACAAAGAGAGGCCATTTTCCACCGCCCAGCTCAGAGCCCGCAGGAGAGAGTAGTGAGAGAAATTGTATCAGCCAGACCTAGAAACATTGTTGCAAGCAAGCCGCAATCCACTTTCCCTTAACGCAAACAGTCAGGATTGAAAATTTCCGCTCCTCGCCGCAAGGAACCATTTCCAAGTGCCGCTTAAATCCGAGGGGGAGTTTTTTAAAAACAAACACCCCCCTCCCAGTCCTTTCAGCCCGGCTGACAGTAGAAAAAAAAGTTTTTGAACACTCACTCTCCCCTTGCAGCTAAAGCCTCAGGAAGCCTTCCGACATCGACGTTCAGCCCTCTACATAAATGTGAATGGCGCCGTCGTCCTTAGGCGAAGGGAGAACCCCCCGCAGCATGTTCTCCTTCACCTAGGCCGCGGCAAAGGGGTCGCCTCCCCCACCGCCGTGAGGGGGGGCGTCCCTGCCGAGCCGGCCCTACGGGAGACCCCCAAAAAAGGGGCGTCTCGCCCCCGTGGGGGGGCAGAAAAAGCAACAAAACGGCGAGCGAGCGCTAGGCTCGCTCGTCGCCGCTGGAGCCGGAACCGGAAGTCGTCATAGCAGTTTTAATGCAGTGGAAAAGGGCTACTTAGCGCAGGTGACTTCTTGGACCAGTTAGCACATTAACGTGTGTGCTAACATGATGTGTTAAATGCTTGCAGGGTCGCTCAGTGTTAATTTGCCTGTCAACACCTAAGAAACAATGGAAGATGAAATCCTAAATCACTAATTTAAAAAAAGTGTTAGATATTAGCCTATATTGCATGCATGCACATGAGGGAGAATATTTTCCAGCTAAATTCACTTGTAGCGATCAAAACGGCTAGATGGAAACATAGTATTCAACAATCATATTGTGAAATTACAATATATTCTGATGAGTGACTTTGATTGTAAGGAAAAATATTCATAATTTAGTATAAAAACAATTTACAGTAAAGAAAATTGCAGTACTCATCAGAAGAGGAAATGCTTCTTGAACTCATGAAGGGCACCAGATTGGTGACGAGGCATACAATGTTTTGCACTGACAATTAGAAAGTGATGCCCTCCAGTCAATATTACCAGAATAAAATATTATGTTAGGGGCTAGAATGGTATCGTAGTTGCTGTAATAGGGAGACTGGAGTGTCCCTGTTTCAAAATCATACTAACCAAGCTTCTTCAGTGGTCATGGTTCAGTCACTAAAGACTGAAAGAGAGCCATGCATGTACATTCTTAGAGATACTCCCAATATTGGCTATATTGATATAACACATCAATTGGGATCAGGATAGCTTCTCAACACCTGAGAACACATTCTCAGGTGTTGATTTAGTCTAGATATCCTCAACTTTACATTATCGAAATGTACTGCACTATAGGTCTGATCATTCCAATAAGAATGATCTATGGCTAGTCTATCTGGAACAAAATCAATTTAATTCCTAATTTGGAAGGACATGATTTAATAAAATATATCAATCTTTGCTTTTCCTTGTTCAGGCTTCCTGTTTATTATAAAGGAGGAATAAACTGTTTGCAACTTCACCTCAGTGTAGTGTAGTCCTCCTTACTTTGATGGTTTTCATGAAAGTTTCTAGCAAAGGGATTGGGATACAGAGACCTGGGCTGCTGAGTTTTGGCTGAAGTTGAAACACAAGTACCCATAGGAATTTTTTTTGGATTTTTTAATTGATGGGTCCCCTTATCACACACCCCAGAAGGCTTCTTCCAGCCCAGGTGACAGAATCAGTGGCCATCACTAAAACTTAAGGTCTTTAGGGGAAAAAAGTATTAATTTATGGGACTTCTTCATCCCTCAATAAAATACTGAGAATAATATTGATTGCATTCAATGAAGATCTAATGGGACGATTCCTATATTTGTATCACACTGAAAAGAGAATATAGTCAGTTGAAAAAGAACAAAACGAATGAAAATAACAATTCAAAATATTATCAATTCAACTTCAGCTCAATTTCAGCAACTTTAAGCTATATGGACCAACTCCCAGAGTTTGCTTGCCACCAATCTTTCTACAGCCACCATGTGTATTCTCCAGCCAACATACTGGGGAATTCTGGGAATTAAACTCCATACAGTTTAAAACTGCTGAGGTTGAGAAACATTGGCCTACCTCATTACAGTCATTAGAATTAGGTTACCATTTTTTTTCTTATCAGTTGAGTGGGAGTTCAATGTCTATATTCAGACTGTACATTTAAGATAGATAGGGTGTCTATGTTTTTCTTGTTCTCTATTTCTAGTAATTATTTTTTATGGCAGTATTCTTTGTAAGATGGAATGTAAAAGGGTTGGAATTTGCTTCTAAGTGTGGGAAAGTGTTATCTACCTTTTTAAAAACGGGAACAGAAATGGCTTTTTGACAGATGACTCATTCTTCCAAATGGTTTTTACTGTTAACTTAAGTTCAAAGGCAAAAAATTAAAAGAATTAAAAAAATAAAATAATTGTTCTCTTTATGCAATCCAATCCTGAGTGATTGATATATCTGGTTTCAGCTTCATATGAAATTAACAAGTTCTGTTCTGCAAAAATTGTTGTAATTTTAATTGGTTTATGCCAGTCAATGATTCTGGCAAAGAAGAAAGAAATGTAGTAAGCATTTAGATTTTTTTTAAAAAATCAGCAGGATCATACTGTATTTTTCATTCATGGAAAAGAATACACAGAGTCTAAATTAATTAACCAAACTCTTTAAAAATATTTATATTTAAATTTCATAGTTCTAATTTCACATCAACATTGAGATAATATTTACTACAGAATGTAAGATTATCACAAGATTACTAAGTGTATTTTACCTTTTTCTCTTCAAGAAATGAAGTTCCTTCCTCAGATGGTTTTGTCTCCTGTTTAATAGAAGTATATCAAAGGTGGGTTTAAAAAAAAAGATTCCTACATTGATTCATTGAGACAAAAAGGCAACCTATAAAGAACTAATTACTATAAGAGTGCAATGAGCAAAGAAATGATAAATTTCTCTTAGATTCCTGGGACATTATTTTTACACCACGTGCAATATATCAGTCACATCTATATATTCTGGCTTCTACAATGTGCCCCCCTGACATCAATTATTCATTTTTGTTCTCAGTTTTTTCCCCCTAATGTTCCTCATATTGGAAGATAAAATATTATTTATATTATTTATATTTTAATATTTAAAATATTACTTATTTTTTAAAAATTAGATTATATTAAAACACTGGATGTGTAAAAGTATTCAGTATACATTTAGAGAAAAGTTGTTTGAAAATAACTACTTTTGATCTGGATTTAAGAACAGTCTCTATGGAAACCATAGAAAACCATTTCTGCAAGGAAAAATGAAAGGAAGCTTAGAATACGAAAAATCCTGCAAAAGAAATACAAATGATAGAAGTGCAGGTTACGCCATTTCAGGAACAGAGAAATATGCACTGTATCACAGCATCCCATTAAAAGTAGTTTTGGCTTTTATCCCCCTGGGTCAGCTTCTTCTTACTTCTAAAAAAGGAAAAGAAAAAAAAGATATATTAATGAATAAAAATAATTATTTTCCTTTGACAAGAGAGTTGCATTAGTCTCTGGAGCTGCAGCTCATGAAAATTTGTGGCTTTTAATAAAATAGATTTGTTGGAAAAGGTGCTACCAGACACCTTCTAATTTTTTTTTTCTTTTGACAGTTGTGAGCATATCAAATCTCATCATCTACATTTTCTGTACTGGTAGTTCTGTTTCAGTCAACATCTCCATATGCCATACCATGGGATAAGATGAGGGTATTTTGCTCAAGCCGAACTAGTTCATCTGAAACAATCATGCAGGTATTCTCAAAACTGACATAGTGAGCTCTCCTCAATCAAGAAGAATCTTGTTTGGTCTTTTATTAAACACAACTCCAATCCCATATTTATGGAATCTCAAAATGATGTACAGTGCAGGAAAAAAATCTTCATAAGAATCTGATTTTGTACAATTACTATCATTATTGTCATTATCATCATCATCATAAAGAAAACTGATTAACCCTCAAAAATGATATTTACTTGGGATTCATCAATGTGCCTACTGGGTTTTCAAATGGTATTAACTTATTTGGGGTGGTAAAACCCCAAAGTAATAATTAAGGCTTTCAAGATTCTTTAAATTTGGTGAGAGAATTGTGCCTCATGACAGAACACAATTCAAATAAGTGAACAGGGATGCATACTTAAACCAAAACACATTGATGGCTTTCAGCTCTGTGTGTGTTTGTTTGTTTGTTTGTTTGTGTGTGTGTGTGTGTGTGTGTATGTTTGTGTAATGTACTGCATTCTTTCTACAGGTAAGAATGGATCTATAACACTCCATGTTTCTCCCAGGCATGTCCCAAACTAGCAATATACCTAAAGTCACTCTTAAATAAGGTAGTGGAAAATAATGGAAACATCTAATCAATAAATCCAACAAATAACTCATCCCAGAGAAGGCAATTAGCTAATGCCATATACAAACACGTCTTCAGTTTTTGCTATCCAACTTTCACTGAATGTGATGAAAAGGAATTTGTTCTTAACATTCCTTTTAAAAGGCAACATTAGTGAAATGCTCATGTGGGAAGTGTGTAGTGTTTGTGCATTTATTTATTTAAGAGGCAGCCAAGGGTTACATGTGACTCTCCCAGCATTCGTTCTGCCATCATTTCTTCAGTATTCTGGCTTCCCACACTTCAGTTAAATGGCAAGAGAAGACATCTTAAGGGAACTCTCATTGGGCTTCTTCACCTGAAGAATGAAGTCAAGGAGGCTTCAGAGCAATGAAAAAGTATATAATTGAAAACAACACCAACAGCTGCATCTTCAACCACTTTCAACAATACTCCATACCACCCCAAGCGCCGAAAAAATTCTCAAGCACTCTGAGAATTTTGCAAAGGAACAAATTGCAAGTGGATTTACAAAAACTTCAGAGCAGATTGCAGGCAAAGATACAGTTCCTTATTAGTAATCTCTAACTGGACTTTCCCCAGGAGGTTTTTCAAATTAATTCTCTGGCTCTTCATGTTATTTAGAAAATAGGCTATAATTGCAAGAGATTTAGCTGAATTTTTAATATTGGTACTGAAAGAAACACATTTAATTTGTTTACAAAGGATTAGTCCTATATATTCTGTAAGCAAATTTCTTAGTAAATATATTGGTCTTATCTGATATAAAAAATAAATATAGAAAAGTATTAAATGATAAACATAATTATTAAATGTTCTTTGGTCAATTCAGTTGCATTGAAAAGTGATTACAATTCCAAGCAATAGAAATAATTTAGTCAGTTACTTTGCAATTACTGAAGTATAATCTCAATAATTTATATAGTGCTGCCAAATTATTCTAGATATAATTTATAACCATTCTTTGGAAGAATCTAAACCATTTTGCCTAATTTGACAACCCTTTTTATTCCCTGCTCTTTCTTTTCAGGTTTGTTTGTACAGTCTTAATAGATGCACTTCCAAAATTTCCAGACAATAATCCCAGTCTGTACCCTGCTATCCAGAGAAACATGGTAGTTTCAATCCCAACACATCAAGAAACTATCAGCTCACAAAAAGTGTCTGTGTGTGTTTCTGTGTTTTTATATACTTAAAATTTATTACAGTTGTAGATCAGCCTGTTGTAATATATAGCAAGTTTTCGCATTCAAACAATGTTCGAGGTGCCTCAAGAATTAACATGATCCTGTTTTTATTATTTTACGATATATGGGAGTTGTAACAATAGATGGCATGCTTCTGTTCAGAACTTTAACTAGCTGACTGTGCCCTTTTCCAGGAGGTCACAGGAGGACACTGTACTACATGTGTCATCTTGATTTTTATTAAGAACTAGCTGTTCCCGGCCACACATTGCTGTGGCCCAGTCTGGTTAAATGGCCAACCAATCTATGTGTAGATGTACACCTGTACACACAAACACGTATTTCTGTATTTCTCCCTCTCTCCCTCTACCTACCTACCTACATACGTACATACCTACCTACAATATTTCTCCCTCTCCCTCTCTATCCCTCTCCCTGCCTACCTACCTACCTACCTACTTACCTACCTACCTACCTATCTATTGCATTTCTCCCTCCCTCTCTCTATCCCTATAGCTGCCTACCTACCTACCTACCTCATAAAGGAGGACATAATACCTGTGGCCCACTGCTCCTCTGTATCCATCTACCTACTTTTTTTATAATTTTTTACATTTCCATTGTGTATTCCTGGCACAGGTGTGACATCTACATAATCTATATATATCATTGGTGCCATATTCGAAAGGAACGCTGTGTGAAAATTTGGAAGCCATTGGTGCAGTACTTTTAGAGATTAGCGGTTATGAACAAACTCTTGTTACATTTTTATTTATATAGATTTTGATTATAATAGTAAAATCTAAGACTTTACAAATAAAACTGAAAGTAAGAGCAGAGAATAAAAAGGGCTATAAAGTGCAAGGGGAAAAAAGAAAGAGAAAATAACACTATATTTCCGCCTGGCCGGCCTAGGGTAGTCTCTCTCTCTATGGGTTTTTAAATGTATATTTATATTTAGTGGGGATTTTTAGTTAAGGGATTTTAGCACAGGAATTAGTTTAATCTGTTTTAAATTGGTATGTATTTTGTATATTTATTGCTTTTATTCTCCCTGTGCACCGCCCCGAGTCCCTGTGGGGAGAGGGAGCGGTCAATAAATTCAACTATTATTATTATTATTATTTATTACTATAATAAAGGAGAAAATAAATATATAAAGAAGTTACTTCCATCCTTCATCACAATAATTATAAACAAATTTAGTGATTCTTTTGTCGCCTCTTAAGGTTATGCATTCATCTTGTCATCCTACGTACCTTATCTATAAACAAATCCAAAAACAAAACAAAAAAATCCTTTTTTCAGTGTTGGTATCAAGATAAAGTCCATGAAGAGTTACCAGAAATGAAATGTTTTGTTTTAACCTTAATCAAATATACAATTTTATGTTACTTCTTTTTTTTTTAAACAACAATTTTATTGGTTTTTACAAATTTTTTCTTTATGTAACCCCGGAGGCGACCACCACCTCCGACATGGAAGCCCTAAAATATTTCTTTTATATCCTACATACCCTTTTCCTTTTGAAAAAATTTGAAAAAAATTTATGTTACTTCTAACATTCTTAATCTTGAGTTCATTCAAGTATTGTTGTAATATTTTATTTCTTTTAATTTCTTTTTTGCCGCATCACATAGTTCTTCGAGACTTTAACAAGCCTTTTCTTTGTGGAGAAAAATTATCCAGGTCATTCTCTTAGCTTTATTGTTTGTATTTCCATTTTAAACTTTTAAAATTGCAGTCAATTTATTTTGTAGATGCAGTGAAACATCTTTTTCTTTCCTATTATCTTGGCTTGCCAGTTGTGGGTTCACTTTTTTTACCATTTCTATCTTGTCAGAAAACTTTGTTCTACATTTGTCATTTTTAATAACATCATTTGGACATAGTCTGTTCAATAGAAGAAAATATTATTATTGACATTGTTAATATTGTGCCTTTTATTGATTAAAATTTGAAAGTATCAGCAATATGGTTGTGTCACTGCATTTAGAGAATTTTTCTGTTAATTCTGCCTTAGGCAGTCCACTTCTTTCCCCACAATAATGCCTCCTTTCTTTTCTTTTTTTAAATACAAAATTATTACATATATTCATGCTTTAACATTAAATGCAGGCTGGCCTTCATATTAAGATTCTCCTACCAAATTGTCATACCGTATTTTTCGGAGTATAATACGCACCTTTTTTCCTCTAAAAAGAGGCTGAAAATCTGGGTGCGTCTTATACATCGAATACAGCATTTTTTTGCCTCCTAGAACCCCACCCCCTTCACCAAACTGGCTGTGCCTAGTCTTATGGAGGCTTCCAGAGAGCTCCTGGGGGCTGGGGAGGGCAGAAATTAGCCTCAAACGGGCCGTTTCCCCCTCCCCCAGCAGCACTCTACAAGCCTCCATAGGACTATGCATGCAATTTATTTGACCCAGAAATGGCCAGTTTTCGCGATATATTGGGCAGTCCCCCCCAGGAGCATTCTGCAAGCCCCAAGGCTAGTCATGCTTTTTATTTGAAGAAAATCGGCCCCGTTTTTGCGGAGAAAGAGCAGTTTGGAGGAAGTATGCAAAGCGCAAAAAAAAAAACCTTTTTCCCTCCTGGAACCCCGCCCCCTTCACCAAACTGGCTGCGCCGAGCCTTATGGAGGCTTCCAGAGAGCTCCTAGGTAAACGTGGCAGGTTTTTTGCCCA
Source organism: Rhabdophis nuchalis (assembly GCA_039707465.1). Taxonomy (NCBI): domain Eukaryota; kingdom Metazoa; phylum Chordata; class Lepidosauria; order Squamata; family Natricidae; genus Rhabdophis; species Rhabdophis nuchalis. The sequence continues at coordinate 55,904,015 of CM077643.1, read as the reverse complement.
TTTTTCACCCCCTCACCCCCCCCCCAGGAGCACTCTGCAAGCCCCCCCCAAGGCTACTTATGCTTTTTATTTTTTAAAAAAAACCAGCCTCATTTTCACGGAGAAATAGCTGTTTTGGAAGTTTGCCGAGTGCAAAGGCTCCCCTCCCCCACCTTTCGGGAGGCTCTTTAACTTTTTCTGAGCAAGCAGAAACGAAGTTTTAAGGTTTGTTTGCGATTTCCTTCTGCAGGACATAGATAAACATCACCCTACCTACCTAATCTCTCTCTCTCTACCTACCTCCTGTATTTCTCCCTTTCTCTCTCTCTCTCTCTCTCTCTCTCTCTCCTTCTACTACACACACACACACACCCTCCTGTATTTCTCCCTTTCTCTCTCTCTCTCTCTCTCTCTCTCTCTCCTTCTACTACACACACACACACACCCTCCTGTATTTCTCTCTCTCTCTCTACTCTCTCTCTCTCTCTACTACCTACACACACACACACACTCACTCTTCCATTCTACCTACTGTATTTCTCTCTATTTCTCTCTGATCCTTCTACCTACCTACCTACCTACAGTACACACACACATTCTCCCTCTCCCCCTACATACCTATTGTATTTCTCTCTCTCTTTCTATTTCTCTCTCTATCCTTCTACCTACCTACACACACACACATTCTCCCTCTCCCCCTACATACCTACTGTATTTCTCTCTCTCCCCTTTTATCTACCTACCTACACAGACACTCTCTATCCCTACCTCCCTACCTACCTACTGTATTTCTCTCTCCCTATTTCTCTCTCTCTATAACCCTTTATCTACCTACCTACTCTCTCTCTTCCTACCTACCTACTGTATTTCTCTATTTTTCTCTCTCTCTCTCTATCCCTTTATCTACCTACCTTACGTATTTCTCTTTCTTTCTCTCCCTCTCTCTCCCTCTACCTACCTACCTACCTACCTACTTTTTTTTTTGTAATTTGCCTCTTCAAAACCTTGGTGTGTCTTATACTCCGGTGCGTCTTATACTCCAAAAAATACGGTAATTATTCCTGGATTATGCTGCTTAAAATTGTTCTGTGGATGTAGGGATGCTATGCTTGAAATTCCTTCTCCATATCAAAATAGCCTATCAGAGAAAAGGCTGACTAAGAATGTTTCTGATCCTTCCTTCCCTTCCCTTCCTCCCTCCCTCCTTCCCTCTTTCCTTCCTTCCTTCCTTCCTTCCTTCCTTCCTTCTTTCCTTTCCCTTCCCTTCCTGTACTACAGACCAGTTCACAATCTGCTAATCTTTCCACTGTCTTCCTAGTGCACAAAAAGGAAATGACATGAAGCCCTAAAGGTTTAAGATAATCTTTTTGCTGTAACAGATGGACTAAAGTAGAAAACAATGAATTATCTATTCTTAAAAAACATTTCAGTGGGCATTATACAACTGGTGCCGTCTCACTCTGAAATTAGAGCAAGAAATTGTTTATAAGTTTAAAAGCACCATTGATTCTATTCCCTAAACCTTCAAAAGTTGTTTAAATTTAATCTGCAATTGTCTTTGCTTCTACGTCTTGGAAATAGTAAAAACAAAGAACGGAAGTTACTGCCCTCCCTTGAGTTGCTACAGGACAGAGAATAAGACTTTTCTATGCTTTTCACTTCTGCCCTATGTAAAATTGAAATAAAATAGGATAGAATAGAATAGAATAGGATAGGATAGGATAGAATAGAATAGAATAGAATAGAATAGAATAGACGGAAGGGACCTTGGAGGTCTTCTAGTACAACCCCCTGCTCAGACAGGAAACCCTATATCACTTCAGACAAATGGTTATTCAACATCTTCTTAAAAATTTCCAGTGTTAGAGCATTCACAACTTCTAGAGGCAAGTTGTTCCATTTATTAATTGCTCTCTCAGGAAATTTCTCCTCAGTTCTAAGTTGCTTCTCTCCTTGATTAGTTTCCACCCATTGTTTCTTGTTCTAACCTCAGGTGCTTTGGAGAATAGTTTGACTCCCTCTTCTTTGTGCAACCCCTGAGATATTGGAATACTGCTATCATGTCTCCCCTAGTCCTTCTTTTCATCAGACTAGACATAACCAGTTCCTGCAACCATTCTTCATATGTTTTAGCCTCCAGTCCCCTAACCATCTTTGTTGTTCTTCTCTGCACTCTTTCTAGAGTCTCAACATTTTTTTACATCGTGGCGACCAAAACTGAATGTAGTATTCCAAGTATGGCCTATTCCTAACCAAGGAATTATAAAGTGGTATTAACACTTCACTTGATCTTGATTCTATCCCTCTGTTAACGCACTCTAGAACTGTGTTGGCTTTTTTGGCAGCTGCTGCATGCTGCTGGCTCATATTTAAATGGTTGTCCACTAGGACTCCAAGGTCACTCTCACAGTTACTACTATTAAGCAAGGTACCACCTATACTGTACCTGTGCATTTAATTTTTCTTGCCTAAAAGTAGAACCTTACTTTTTTCCCCATTGAATTTCATTTTGTTAGATAGCACCCAATGTTCAGGTTTGTCAAGATCCTTCTGTATCTTAAGCCTATCTTCTGGAGTGTTACCTCCAAATTACCTCCATCTCACCATAGTTGTTTCATGTTGCATGCATAAAATGAATGGCTCCTTTTGCCCAATCAAGATGACAGCGTCATCTCCCACAAATGCAGGGGTGATCCTTAAGGTATCACCAACAAGGGGAAGACACTGGAGATCTGTCAATGGAAAGGCCATTGTCTCACTCATGGAAAGAAAACTTATTGGTGCTTGCTTTCCCAACATAGATAGGAAGGCTAAAAAAGTAGGAAAATTCATAAAAATACCAGTCCATCCTCAGGATCAAACTGGAAGAAGGCATTGAAATCAGAAATAGAAGCTTTAAGCTAGTTTCATTTCCAGGAGCTTTATACACAAGGAGAGGCTATCATGCAAAAAAATAGAATTGAGTAGAGTAGAGTAGAGTAGAGTAGAGTAGAGTAGAGTAGAGTAGAGTAGAGTAGAGTAGAGTAACAGAGTTGGAAGGGACCTTGGAAGTCTTCTAGTCCAAAATATATTGTGACAGCCCTAATAACTTCCCTAGGAAGATATTTTGGGAGAAAGCCAAACAGCATGGAGGTCATCCAGAAGTCTCAATATCTGTCTTCAAGTAGGTGTGAGTGCTATTGCTATAGCAGGTGTAGTAGGTGTGAGTGCTATTGCTATAGCAGGTGTAGTAGGTGTGAGTGCTATTGCTATAGCAGGTGTAGTAGGTGTGAGTGCTATTGCTATAGCTGTCAAACTGGCAGCCCATGGATTGGATGTGTCACACTCTGGCCACACTCACCCCCGTTTTAACAAAGTGGGGGAAAGTCACAATACGTCATGTGACAATGACGTGACGATGCAACTTTGGCACCCCTGTGCAAGATGCTGCAAAGCTTCTACATAAACATTTAAAACTACTTATTAAAAAGCAATTACAACAGGGCATGCAGGAGAAGCTCATGTTGTTCATCATCTTATAATAGTTTCCAGAAAGGTAGTTGTGTTAAGCTGTTATAACAACATCAATAAAGAGTCTTGTGACACCTGAAACATTCATCTGTTTTTGGAGACTACAATCTATTTCTGTCACTTTGTCTTTAATGTAACCAAAGTCAATCTACCATATTGAACAACAGATACTGTGAAGCTCAGAAACTGCAATTGAAGGATGAACAAACACAGTTACATATGTATATACATGCAAATAAATAAAAGCTAGATCTCCCATTATTGTACTATTTGAGAAGTTTTCTTTTGTAGAAAGTTAGCACCCACTCCTCTCTTAGAAGAATGAAATATTTTGAGAAATATTAAAAAGGTAGAATATCATATTTTCCTGGCTGAGAAATGGAGAAACATGCTCTTGGAAAACAGCCTCCATCTTTCTTAATAGCCCTCAGCAGGTGTCAGCACTTAAGAGATAAAGAGATAGCTAGCAGTATTCATAAGCAAATATCCCCACCCAAAATCCAACAAAGGTAGGATTAGCCCTCAGCCATAATAGGAATTGCCCAAGGCCACTTCATTGCACCATCTCAGTTGATTCACACACACACACACACCCGGCAAACTTAACCAAACTTAGCTCAGACAAACTCCCAGGATTTGTTCATGGCCCTGTGGGAGTCTGACAACAGCCAATAGAATACATGTTCTTGAACAGGGAACTCAAGTGCAAAGCCCAAGAGAAGGTATAAATACCCCCCCCTCAACTCCATGCGGTCAGCTGCACCAGAACTACAAACATGTTCATCAATAAATGGACCTTCTTTCCAATCAGCCTCCAGCCTCAATTTTGTCTCCATGCCTTTCTCCCAGCTTGGAACTAAACCAGATGGATATTTCAAGATGGTGGCGCACTTAGGCGCTGTGGCTTTGAGCTCCCTGTGGTGTCACAGTAGAGTTAGGCAAAAACTAGTCTATACCCGCAGGGAGTTATTAAGTTATTATTAAAGATTGGATCTTCTAGTCGACTCGATATTACCAGCAACTTCCAGCAGTTTCATAATATACCAAGTGGCATAGTAAGACTGCCAGGCTCTCCATGGATTGTTGTTTGGCCTAGGAGGCAGCGAAGAGAGCCAAAGCAGAAGTGGGGATGCAGAGCAGTTTTGCTAATTCGATTAAGGAAGTAGCCTCACAGACCAGCATTACCAAGCATTTTCCTAAGCAACTCTAGATCCTTTGTCCACAAAAACTATGAACTAGAGCTATGGATGGCAGCGAATAAGCTCATTCGTGACTGCTGTGTGATGATCATCACAGAGACCTGGCTTCATCCACTTGTACCGGATGCGTCTGTGGAGCTAACTAACCGCACCACGCACCACTTTTACAGAAACAACAACTCTGGTAAAAGCAAAGGTGGAGGACTGTGTATTTACACACATAATAACTGGTGTACTAACAGTAGAGTTGCTTATATACACTGTTCTGCAGATGTGGAATTCTCAACTGTCATTTGTCGGCCATTTTATCTGCCTGGAGAGATTTCTGTTATAGTTGTCACTGCTGTCTGTATTCCACCTGATGCAAATGTTAGCGCAACGCTCAAACCAGTTTCATTGTAATTTTTTTATTTTATTACAATGACAATAAAGATTATTATTATTATTATTATTATTATTATTATTATTATTATTATTATTATTATTATTATTATTATTATTATTATTATTATTATTATTATTATATTTCTCCAAACACTTTGTATTTAGATTACATTTGTGGGAGTTTTAGTAAACCTCATCTTAGAAGAACCACTATTTCCTATATAGGGAAGCAAACAAGATGTCTCTTTTAAAGTAATACTCATATTATTTAATTTTTTAAAAAATCCTTCAAAGTGATTTTTAAAAGTCTCCCCAATTATTGGGGGCCATTAAAAATTATGTTTAAACAATTAATTTAACTATTAACTAAATATGCAGGTATTTAGTGTAGGTAGTACAGCTTTGATTTTCTCTGTTACAAAGTATGGTGCTTTGAGCTATGACGCATGTGTTATCCATTTCTACATATTATTCCTGGATGTTCAGCATTCAGATAGGATACGATCAGCTGTTGCTTTAGTTAAATCCTAAAACATGGCTGGCCATTACTTGTCTGCCAATGTTTGAATATGACATGCAAGGAACATACCACATTTTGAAAATATTTCATTCCCCCATCCCATAGCTACATGCCACATTCCCCATATCTTCACATATAGTCGCTCCACACCTCTCTAGACTCCACATTCTCCCACCTCCTCAATCCCAGTAACTCTAAACCAGGTTAAGAAAAGAGGGAGTGGCAGAAGATTTCCCCTTCCCTCCAGGAATGGTTCTTCAAATATTTGGGTTCACTCTGCCCTGTTCTAAAAATACAATATAGGATAGGAATGTTCTCCAAGGAGCTGGCAGTTTGTCTTCAGAAAATTTGCTTTCCTGAGGTAATGGATGCTGACTATTAATTAGACCCCCATCACTGAGTCTGACTGGAAATATTATTTTTTGTTTCATTATTCATTATTATAAAATGTACAACAACCTATGGGTTATTTTAAACATGTTTCATTGAACAAGCCACGGTTGTAGCCTTGTTCTAATATAACCATAAAGTATAGTTTGCAAACCACATTTGTAAAATTTTGTTTATTAAATTGATATGATACCCATCTGACTATTGAGTGACTCTGGACAACTTACAACATTATAAAAACAAGTATGTAAAAACATTGAACTTTAAGCAATGCTATTCTAATGAAATAATTTCATTCAATGATATTATTTTTATAATATAAGTAGCCCTTGAGTTATGACCATTTATTCAGCATGTGTTTGGACAGTGCTAAAGGAAGAAATTCATGACTGGTCCTTGAGGTTTGATAAGATTTTCTGATATGTTCAAAAATCAAAAATCAAAATTTTAATTTGTAGACCGCTCCCTCTCCCCAAGGGAACTCAGGGCGGTGCACAGGAGGTTAAAAACGTACAAACATGAAAACATTATAAATATATAAAATCAAATTAAACAATTAAGTCCCTGCGCTAAAAACCTAAAATCCTTAAAAACTAAACCCCTTAAAAACCCAGTTAAAACAATTTGAATATTCAGATTAAGGCTGGAAAGGTAGATTAGGCCAGGCCAGCCTGCTGGAAGAAATGAGTCTTAAACTTTTGGCGGAAGGAGCGGAGGTCCGAGGTTGTTCTGAGCTCGGGGGGTAGGTCGTTCCATAGGTCGTCCCGCGCTCCATGGCACGGGACCTAGTTATCTGAGAGATCGCATCCTGCCACATACATCCCTTCGACCGATACGCTCCCACAAAGAGGGGCTTCTCCGGGTGCCGTCCGCTAGGCAATGCCAGCGGGCGACGCCCAGGGGAAGGGCCTTCTCTGTCGCGGGCCCAACCCTATGGAACGACCTACCCCCCGATATGTTGTTTGGGTAATGAAGGAAAAAAGTTTGGAAAGCACTGATATTTCAGTTCTTGCTAAATTGTTTTCCTTTGCTTTAATTTCAAAATAAATATAATCACTTAGCATTTTATCCTCATCACTAACGTGATGCTACCACTAGGTGGTATGCTACCCCTACAAGTATCAAAATACGAAGCAAATACAGTAGGGGGGGGGGGAACTACTTTACATCCTTTTTCCTGAGGAGAAATCCAAGCTGGCAACATTATTTAATTACTTTTCAATTTTAAAAGATCTGTTTTAAAGTTTAGTGCTGATAGTAAGCATGCATCTTTACCACATTATTCCAGTTCACTTTTGGCTATGTACACTTCCATTTTAGGATGTTTCACATTTGGGATGAGATTCTTTTGGGAACTTAGAATATAACTGGAATGCAATGGAGCAGAACTCACATTAATATTTATCTACAATGAAGTAATATATCCGTGATACAAAAATCCAGGTGACTGTTAAATAGCAGGAAAAGCCATCTAGTACTAATCTAATTTTTTTTCACACACATCTGGCAGTATTAATATTTTAACCATTGGTTAAGTAATTCAGCCAGACAATAAAGTCACCAGTCTCTTAAGCGCCCCTCACACTCATGCACATCGTCTCTGACCTTTGCCATTCATACCAGGGGTGAGTTCAGGCAGTCACTACTGCCAGTTCACTCGCACATATGCTTGATGTATGCTGTGCGTGTATGCACAGAGCAATAAAAATTGCTCTGCACGTGCGCAGAAGCAACAAAAAAAAAAAGATGGTGGCACCTACAGCACCGCCAGGAGAACCAGTTCGGGGCGCATGGCAAGCCTGGATCAATGCCAGTTCTAGTGACCCAGGCCATCAAACTACTACCGGTTCAACCGAACCGGTCCAAACTGGTAGCAACCCACCACTGATTCATATGCCCTCTCATGCATCTTCTCCAGCTCTCCTCACACCTCCCTCAAACACTGTTGCACCCTTCGTGCACCCTCTTAGACCATCGCCAATTCAGAGGTGGTATTCTGCCAGTTCTGACTGGCTCGCCAGAACCGGTAGTGGAAAATTGTGCCCCCCCCCCCCCCCAGCTCTATGGCATCGCATTTAGGCTCTTTTTTTAGCCATGTGCGGAAGGTGTGCTCACATTTGTGAACTGGTAGGGAAGATAAGTGAATACTACCCCTGCTCATCATATTCGTCTTGTAACCTCACACACACCTTTGCACTCTTACACACCTTTGTGCACCCTCCCCGACCCTCAACACACTTCATAGCTCACCTTCTTGCATCCTCCCTCACATAGCAGGAGCCATTTACTTGCCTGCTATCCTACCCACAAACCACCTGGGATTTGCAACTTCCTGCCAGCTTTCCCACTCATTTGTTTGTAGAAAGCCGACAGGAAGTTGCCGTGCGTAATCCCTGTAGCATTCCGTTAGCAATGTCAACCAGGACTTAGATTTGCAACTCAGAGTTGCAGGGAAATTTGGATGCAAGGCAGAAAAAGGCTGCAAGCTAAATAGCTATATTGCAGAATGCTAAACACGTACAGATTGGAGAGATAGCAAATTATTTCCAGACTTGCTGACTCAAGGTTGTAGTTTAACTAAATTCAACCATAAAAAACAGGCAACGAGAGGGGGGATGGAATGGAGAAAAAGGTAACTAATTGTGGAGGGACATAAAGAGAGCGCTAGCCCAGAAACATACAAAATTCCAGCTTTTGGAATGGCAAGAGAAAAGATGAGAGACAAGGAAGAGCATTTGATGCTACAAGAGCAGAAGAGGGAGACATCCTCCTTCCACTTCCCAAAATACTACTTGTAAGCAAGGGATGAAGAAAAGAGGTCATGAGATACCAGAGCAATTCTTGGCAATTGACTCAATGTGCTGTGAAAAGCTAGAAGTTTCACATGTAACAAGAAGCTGAGAAGCACTTTGGAGAGGGCCAAGATGCTGGGATGGGGGGAAGCAAAGCAGGCTGACCTCATAAAGAGAGCAACAAGCAGACAGCTAAGGAGAATGGCAGAAAAAGATGGAACTCACTGATGGGGTGGAAGAAGAGAGTTGGGCTTTGTGCTTAAGGTGGGCAAAAAACAAAACCTTGATTTTGGGTTTTATTGATTAGATCAGTGTTTCTCAACTTTGGCGACTTTAAGTCCTTTGGACTTCAACTTCCAGAATACCCCAGCCAGCATAGCTGGCTGAGGAATTTTGGGAGTTAAAGTCCACAGGACTTAAAGTCGCCAAAGTTGAGAAACACTGGATTAGATTGATGTGTTGTTATAGAAATGGCTAGTTTATATTATTATGGAAAAGTAAAAAGTTGAGGTTCAATCTTAATGCTTTATTCTACTGTAACAGAGGAGGTCAGGAGTCAACACTTTTTCTCTTCTTTTCCTCACTTTTCGTTCCCTTTCTCCTTCCCACAGTGTCCTACTGTAGAAAGTTAACACCCACCACACTCCTAGGAAAATGAGATATTTTAGGAAATATTAAAAGGGCAGAATATTTCCCCTAAAAGGGAGGCAGAAACTTAGCCGCCCACCCACCCTTTTGTCAATGGGTCCCTAAGGCCTGAGCAAGTACATGCTACACAACAAAGGCTCTGCCTCCTTCAGGCAGAGCCATAATAGGAATCCCAAAGCCCTTTCATTACATCATCACCCAGCAACAGCTTAACCAAACTTGGGACTCAAAAGACAGACAGCCTACAGAGTTTGCTAAGACTTCCACCCCCTGGGAGTCTGACCACCAATCAGAATACATTTCTTACACAGGAACAGGAAGCTCTAATGTGGGGCCTAGAGAAGGCATATAATTCAGGCTCTCTCAGCATCTTTTCCCTTTTTTCTTCAAGGCATGTGATCCCCGTTTTTCCCAGCATCTCAAGTCATGTGGTCCTGTCCACCATTAAAACTATCTTTCCAAGCAACCTCCATGTTTCCAGTATCTTTCTCCCCACTTGGAATTGAACCCAGAAGGACATTTCTTCCAACACTACTATTTGCTTTTGTGTTTTTGTATTTTATTCTATAATCTAACAAAATGTGTTTTTTTTAAAGAACCCTTTGCATCTTACATTTGCCACAGCTCACTGACCTGCTCTTCTATTTCACTAAGCTTCCCTTATTTACATTTAAATTTGTTTTTGCTTCTATAATGCCATTGCCAGCTGGTGACAAAGGTTACTATTTGTATAGAGAGAATTTGTATAGGGATTCGAAGAATTCAGAATATAGGAAGGTACTTTCCCAGCCATACAAATCTCTTCGTTAAGCAAGCATAAACTTGTAATAGAGAGTTGTACTATTGCCTTGGTATCTGCCTATGGCGATTATCAATCATCAAAGTGCTTTGTTTTTTTCTTTCAAAAAGCTTCTTGGATGAAAAGTAAAATGTTTTCAAGGTGGGAGGGAAATCAAGAAAGTCCATTTGCCTTTTGGAAAAGCATCCTTAGGATATTGCCATGGTAAGTAGCAAACTGTGGCAAACATAGGTGAAGCTACATTCTTTTTATATTGAAAAAGTTTTATTGAGTTTACATTTTTTGTGGGGTAGGGTAAGGGATACATAGAAATTTTGAGAGTGGTCACGTCAAAGTCGTCGCCTCCTCCGGTACCTCAAGTTACATTATTAAAAAGAAAGAAAAGAAACATTTCACATAACACTACAAGCTGGGAGCAAGTACATATTCCTAAATTTTTCAGTTATATACTGTCAGTCAATTACAAAAATCCAGATTACAAATATCATACAATATTACTCAAAAAAAAACCAGGACAAAGTTATTTTTTAGATCTAAGTCTCTTGGCAATTGTATCTTCCACCTTCTCCCCCGGGCCCCCAGCGGGCGGGGCCATGGCTCCCCCTGCCCCCCCTGGATCTTCTCCCAGGACAGAGGAATGTTTTTTAAGAAAGGCTTCCGCCTCAACAACTGTTTTAATCTTCACTCTACCTCCTTCCCAGAACACCAGCATCCCTTCGGGTATCACCCACTTGAACCAGATCCCATGCTCAAACAATGTTTTAGACAAGAAGGAAAATTTCCTTCTGGCTTCTCTAATCTTTCTTGGAATCTGCTTCAAGATGGTAACCTCCTTTTGTTGGTAAATCATAGGACTCCCTCTTTGCGCCTTCAAGATTTCCTCTCTGGTTGACCTTCTAACAAATTTTACATGTATCTCTCTGGGTACTTCATTCATCCTGGCATATGCAGAATTTATTCTGTAGACTAGGTCAATGTCCCCTCTGATCTCATCTTTTGGTTTATGTAAATAGTCTGCAATAATTGTACTCATAAGATCAGGGAGACATTCACCATCCATCTCAGAAACATTCTGAAATCTCAAAAAGTATGTCATCCTTTCCATATCTATCCTAGTCACATGCCCATTTATTTCCACAACCTCATTAGAAACATTTTTAATCTCTCCCTTAGCCCCCTCCAGCCCCCCTTTCAATTCTTTATTCTTCTGTGTATTCTCAAGCACTTGTTTTCGAGTGTCCAGTAATTCCTTTTTAAAATTGACATTTTCTGCCCTCTGGGCCTTAATTTCTAATACCAAATTTTGTATAACAGATTCAAGGGCAGTCATTCTTTGTTCAAGGCTTGCCAGCGTTGCTTCTTGTGCCATGTTTAGCTATTAAAATCCGTGCCAGTAAAATGGCGTTTTTAGGGTGGGGCTGGTGAGGCAGATCAGGAGTCCAAAGTTCTCAAAGTTGTAGAGCTGCAGAATTCAGAAACCAGTAGAGAAACACTTTTCCAACTCCATAGGTATAATAACGAAGGTAATCCAGAAAGGAAAACACAAATCCAAAAGAGAAAAATTCTTCATCAATAATTAGAGGAAGTCCAAATCACAAAGAGACACTGGTAATTTTCCATAGGTCATAGTCAGTCGGGGACAAAGAGAAGCCATTTTCCGCCCAAACTCAGAGCCCGAGGGAGAAAGCGGTTAAAAAGCAAAAAAGAAACTGTTTCAGCCAGACCTAGAGACATAATTGCAAACAAGCCGCAAAATACTTTCCCTTGTTAGAGACCATCCGGATTGAAAGTTTCCGATTCCTCGCAACGAGGCATTTCCAAGTGCCGCTTTTAGTCCAAGGGGGTTTTTTTGGGAACAAACACCCCCCTCCTGTCCCTTTCAGCCCGGCTGACAGTACAAAAAAAAAAGTTTTAATAGCTCACTCTCCGCTCGCAGCTGAGGTCCCGAAAAGCCTCCCGACTCTTCCGATTGTCTCTCTGCATAGAATTAAATGGTGCCGCCAATCTTTGGCGAAGGAAAAGCCCCCCGCAGCATGTCCTCTTCCGCCTAAGCCGAGGATCGGGGTCGCTTTCCCCACTGCCGTGGGGGGGGCTTCCCCGTCGAGCCGGCTTTATGGGAGAAACCCCAAACAAGGGGCTTCTGGCCCCCGTGGGGGGGGCAGGAAAAGAAACAAAGCGGCGAGCGAACCCTAAGTTCGCCCGTCGCCGCCGGAACCGGAAGAACGTGAAGCTACATTCTTAATAATATTTTATGTGTCATTAAATAACTTATATCAATTAATATTATAAGCCATCAAAATAATATATAAAACATAAAGCACATAAGTTATTCACTTGCCTGTTCTGAATCTCCAAATATGAATCTGAACTAGACAGTTGCTTGATCTGATCCAGTAAGTCTTTGCTTATACTCTTATTATGGTAGGTATTCTCCTGGTTGGGTATCCTTGGTTTAAATCAGAGGGTGTAGTAAACCATAAAGTGTGGTAAAAAAAAAAAAGCACCTCACAACAGTGTGGTTGAACCTCCAGCTTTTGTTCTCTCTCTCTCACACACACACACATGCACACACACACACACAGATAAAACCAGGCAAAGTTTCATCACACCATTGTGGCCACTATCCTAGTCACCTGTGGACACCTAAGGACTAAATAATTCTGAGAAAGGGAAATGATTGCATATACCTGTTATATTCATTTTTTTCAAGTAAAAAAAATCTCCAGAGGTTGCTTATCAAAACATACTTTTTCAGTATCTGAATTTTCTTTCTACACTTTTTCTCAAAACTTTTTTCATTGTGGGTTTTTTTTCTTGGTTATTCCAACAGAAAGAGGAAGAAATAATGGGTGAGGTTAAATATAATAGTTTCGTGTGTTGCATATGACAGGGTCAGCAAGTGACTTGGAAGAAGGAAGGGTTATCGTATGATCAGAGACGAAGATTAAATTGAAGAAAACAAATAAGATGGCTACTGCAGCACAAAAATATAAATTGTTAGCTAGCAAAAGAATGATGTACCACATCAGAAACAATGAAAAAATATTACCAACCATTTTAGTTATAGTATAAAAACAAACATGATGTTGAAATATATATGAATGCATTAATATTATTAATATGTTACTCACATTAGGACAGGGTCCCCCAACCGTTCCAGCTTTGCACACCAGTGGGAAGGGGGGGAAGAGGGGATGGTTTTGCTTGAATGGCTGCAAGTACATGTGTGCACTCAGCTCCATTTGCACAAGCAGTGGACAGGCACACCCACCTCTCACGCAAATGGAGCATTCATGCACACACTTGCCCGCTGCTCGTACAAGTAAGGATGCAGATGCACATGCGTGCGCTTGCCCACCATTTCCACGGCCTGGTTGCAAACAGCTCGTGATCCACTAGTGGGCTACAGCCCAGAAGTTGGGGACACCTGCATTAGGAGAAATCCAGATTATTGTAAAACATGATGAATGCATGACAATGGAATATCTGTGTGTACTAATTTTGCAAATTGGTTAAAAAAATTGTAAAATAATCATGAAAATTCTGTTTACAGTATTTATTTATTTATTTATTTGTCAAATTTATTTCACAGTCAAAGTGATTCTGGGTAAGTTTGCCAATAAGAAAACAATAAACCATATAAAAGAAACACAGTTTTAAAACAGAGTTAGATACAAAGTTAGAAGTAGAAGTAGAAAGATGAGTGTTAAATAGTGGAGGCAGCAAACTCAAGTCACCCATGACTCTCAGGGATGCACAGCACTCTTTGAGCGCCAAGCCACTTGGCAAAGCCAGGGCTTCATGTTTTTCTGGAAAACCAGGAGTGCGGGTCAGCCACATCCCATAGGGCAGTGGCAGCAGCAGAGAAGGTACATAATATTATTATCATATTAGAATAACAGAAGTAATTGATAACTAAAGCCCCAAAGTTTTATTTCATAAAATAACCTAGGTCCATGCCATGAAGAGTTCATGCCATCAATTTATAGTATTTTTTAAAGTGCATCAACAGATTATGCAAGGCTATTACTAAAGCCAATCAATGGATTGCGGGTGCTGTACAGAGCTATGCATCTAAGAACAGGAGTGGGATTGTTTTAAATTTGGACAAATCTTTTGCACATCACAATTTTTCTAAATTTTTCTTCATTAACTCCAGATAACTAAAGCATGGAGCCAATTACATAATATTCTAATACAAATCTGTGTTTTTAACACAGAGGTGGTAGGGGTGTGGTTCAAGTGGGTGATGCCTGAGGGAATGTTGGTGTTCTGGGAGGGGGGAAGGGTAAGAATTAAAACAATTGCAGAGGCGGAAGCCTTTCTAAAAAAACACTCCTCAATCCTGGAGGATGAAAATGGGAGAACGGAGGGTTCCGCGGCCCCGCCCACTGGAGGTCAGGGAGAGGAAGATACAATTGCCAAAAGACTTAGATCTCACAAGTGACTTTATTTTTGTATAGTATAACTCTTATTTGGATGCTTACACATGATTGTTAGCATAGATTTTAAAATGACATATCTGTATTTCTTTCCACTTTGTAGTACAAATGAAAATTTATTGTATTATCTATATATATTTTTATGAAGCCTCGGAGGGGGCCGACACTTCCGACATAGAGGTTCTCAAAATGTCTTTGTAACTCCTTATCTTCCCTTATCCTATTTTTATAAAATTTGTAAAACCCAATAAAACTTTTTCAAAACGAACACAGAGGTGGGTTGTTGTTGTTTGCCACCCATCATGCCACAAGGTGACTCTGAATTGCCATGCATTTCATGTTTTTTTTCTTCTTTAGAGAAAGAGTTTTAACAGAAATTTTAACTGCAGCACAACTATAGAAATACTGATCACAGGCAATCAATATTTATGTATTATAAATATTTGTGTATTATGTATTATCAGAAGGAATCATATAGCTAAGAATTAAATAAGAATTCAATGCCAATCATAGCAAACTTTGCTAATTTGAAAATTAATTTGCTATTAGATTACCATATACCATTGCAGTAGAAATCAACAGCCAGTGACAAACTGCCACATTGCACTTGAAAGTCCCAGTAGATTCCAGGTTCTTCTTTGCAATTATCAAGTTTATACATCAGCAGATACGCAGGAGTTTCTTATTGGGCCGAAATGGAAGAAAGCTTCATGTGAAAGCTTTGCAATTGGACACTAGTGTTTTAAGTTAACTCAAAATCAATCACATATTTGGAAATTTACCAAGATTGGTCAATTCCAGCATATTATTTTATCCAATCACCTAGACTCAGTTTCATCTCTCAGTCCAGGCTTCTAAAGTAATCAGAAGCTAAATGAGAAATCAATTCTTTTCAGATATTTTCGAACAATGACATAGAGAAATTATCAAGCAAATCTATTTTATACACTACATATTATACAATGGAAGGAAGGCACCTCTTTCCATTATATAATATGTAAAATATAGAACAGGAGTCTTTCTCCAGGTATTTTCATCAAAACAAAAATACTAGCAAAGAAGCTTTCATTAGAATGGCCACATGTTTTAATTTTAATTTGAAAGCCAGCTTGCTTTGTGGTAAGGAATCAGACCAGAATCTGGAAGTCCAGGAGTTTTAGTCTCTTCTTTGGCTGGATAACCTTGGGCCAGTCTCTCAGTCCTAGGAAGGAAGCAATGGCAAACCATTTCCAAAATCTTGTCAAGAAAACTGCAGGCATTTGTCCAGACACTCTGCTAGAAGTCAAGACTGACTCAAAGGCATCAAGGAAAAAAGTGTTAATTTTACAGAGAATAGTCCTTTATTTAAAGAACCGTCCAATCCAAATCCACTGTAAACTGGAGGCACAGAATTGCCCCTCAACAGTTTGCATTTGCACAAAAATATTCAATATTCCCCAGTATGCCATGATCTGCTGTATCTCAAATTATTTCTATATTTAGTACCATTTCTATGCAAAACTATGCTCTTATTTTTTTTCCTCTTTCTTTTGACTCAAATCTCTTTTGGCCATGAAAAGGGCTACACTAATCCTAAGCACTAAACATGCCAATGGAGAAGTCACAGTCACACCTCCCACTAAACTATGACCTGACTTGTGTGGTTGGTTTTGACTTAGTATTTGAGGTAAATCCAAACAAGTGTGACTTTTTTTTTTGGAAATAATTTTTTATTAGTTTTAACATTTTATAATAGGAAAGGGGTAGGTAAGGTGTTATAACAATATTTTAGAGCTTCCACATCGGGGTTGGTGACTTCCGAGTCTTCTTGTGTAAGTTCCATTAAAAAATAATAAAAATAGGAAGGGGTACATACATTTTAAATCATAAGTTCCATAATCAAAAGTAAAAATTCGTACATTCAATTACTTTGTTTCTATTAACATCCATACAGGAATTACCATACATAAAAAAGAGGGGGGAAATTATTTTTGTGATCTGAGCCTTTTTACCATTGTTTCTTTCTCCTCCACCCCTCCAGTAGGCGGAGCCGTGGCCCCTCCCGTTTCCATATCGTTTCCTCCCAGAATACCAGCATCCCTTCGGGCATTAGCCACTTGAACCACACCCCCTTTTTATGTAATTTTTTCGATAGGAAGGAATATTTCCTTCTTAAATCTCGTATTTTTTTAGGGATCTGCTTCAGTATGGCCACCTCGTTTTGCTGATATATCAAAGGCCCCCCTCTTTGTGCTTTCAGTATCTCATCCCTTGTTGACCTTCTTATAAATTTAATATGTATCTCTCTGGGTACATCATTTATTCTGGCATATGCTGAATTAATTCTGTAAATCAAATCAATGTCCCCCCAAATAAGTTCCTTATTTTTCTTAGTATAATCCGCTAAAATTGTAGCCATTAAATCTCGTAAATTTTCATTATCTGCTTCTGGAACATTCTGAAATCTGAAACAAGTGTGACTTGTAAACATT
This sequence comes from Rhabdophis nuchalis, assembly GCA_039707465.1. NCBI lineage: Eukaryota > Metazoa > Chordata > Lepidosauria > Squamata > Natricidae > Rhabdophis > Rhabdophis nuchalis. The sequence goes on along the minus strand of CM077643.1, from coordinate 55,886,881 downwards.
GGTTGATGGCTTAGTGTTAAATGTGAACCCAGCCCTTTGGCTTATTCATTCACACACAATGGTTCAAAGAAGCCAAAGTTTAGAATAGGGGTGTCAAACTGGATTTCTTCAAGGGCTGGGTAAGCATTGTAGTTCTTCTCCATGGACCAGCTGGGGGAAGGCATTTTCGTGGCCCATTTTTTGCCTGGATGGCCTCCTGAAGCACTTTGCCAGAAAACAGGCCACATAGGGGCCACCTTCACTGCCACCCCCCACCCCCCATATGTCATTTTGGCTGCTAGAAGTACCATGGGCCGGTCCTTTGCTATTTCCAGGCTGGTCCCGCGGACCAGATTTAAGCATCCCTCGGCCCTTGAGTTTGACGCCCCTGGTTTAGAAGGATACAATATATCCAATAGGGCAGAAAATTCCCCTCCCTTTTTCCATTAGTAGTTCAAAGCTCTGAAACAGAGCAAACCAGGAAATAAAGGTAAGCAAATATTTTTCTGGGAAATATAGCAGTCCTTACCTTAATATTTCAAGTTCATTTTTCAGATATGGGCTCGGCACTGGGGGTTTTGTTTTTTTTTAAACTACTGTTTTCCAGTGAAGTTTTCTTGAGCCAACTACGTAAAACTACAGTTAGCTGCTTTTGTATCAGGAAATAATTTAGTACAGCACAATGTTTCCATTATGCTAAAACCTTTGCCCCTTATTGTTAAAAAAAAAGAAGTACAACCTTTTGGTTGACATCCCACATTCTTTCTTCTTTGTGCCCAAGTCATGGTGATTTCCAAATGTAGTGATTCAATGAATGCAAGGTCAGAGAAAGAAAGAAGAAAAAAACGTTTGTTGGGGGATTCCTTTCGTTCTTTACAATTGAGAAAATAAGCAGTAACGATGGAGGCCTCTTTATTGAGTAGTCAGAATTTCCTAGCATTTTGTAAGGAAATCATCTGGATCAGGCCACTGCAGCAAGTGAAAGTATTGGGAGGGAGGGAGATGTCTTAGTGCCTTTACCAGATCATATTTTCCCCCTTTGTATTCTGTTATTATAAATCTTGGTATGTAGTTATTTCAATGCAATGATATTTATATAGTGTCATTTAAGTACTGCTATTCCGTTATTTACATAACTTAGAGATAACTGACATACATTTAGTGCTCAGGTTACAACTTAGTCATTGGTATCAGGATTACTGTCACTAGGTGATGCAGTTGCATAGTATTCCCAGAAGTCACAATTTGTTTCTTTTTTTCTGATTTCCACAGCTACCCATCTAAATCAATGATGCAGGGCAGCTTATAATTAAAAAATATATTACAATTAAAACACTAAAACATTTTACAAGAATAAAAATAAAGACATATCCCCAGGACTGTATGAGTTGTTAAGTGGAAAGTGGCAGGAGTGGAGTGGACACATAACTACAGTAATCCCTCGTTTTTCGCGGCTTCATGTTCCGCGGCTTCAGTGCGTCATGGGTTTTTCAAAAATACAGAATAGAAAAAAAATGCATTGGTAGGAGGCAAGCGCCCCCTAGTGCTTGCTTTAAATGATGTCCACCAACTCAAGTTTCCGGTATAGATATACAGAATCCTACTTCGCGGTTTTTCAGTTTCCGCGGAAGGTTCCGGTCCCCATTAACCGCGAAAAACAAGGGATTACTGTAGTTGTTTGTAGAGTGTGAGTGGGCCAGCAGAAGGAATGGGCCAGTGTAAGTGTGAGTGTGTGCACGCACAAGCTGTAGGTAAGTGTTCACTATGGAGTGCAGACAGGCAGGGGGTGCTATAGAGCAGGGATGGCTAACCTTTTTTGGCTCGCGTGCCAAAAGCGGGGGGAGCGCAGGGGGGGCGTGTGTGGATGTGCCACACCCATAATGCTATGTGCGCGACCCCCTGCTTTTGGCACACTTTTTTCACCCTCCCCAGGCTCCAGAGGCTTTCTAGGAGCCTGGGGAGGGTGAAAACAGCCTCCCCCCCCCCACCTCCAGAGGCTTCAGGAGCTTCCCTGAAGCCTCCAGAGGGCGAAAAACGGCCTCAAAAGAAGCTCTAAATCAGGTGGTCAGTGCACACATGCGTGCTGGAGCTGACAGGGCAACGCCTCGCGTGCCCTAAGAAATGGCTTCGCGTGCCACCTGTGGCACCGGTGTCATAGGTTCGCCATCACGGCTATAGAGTATGAGAACCCATCTGTAGTAGGACTTCTCAGGAGAAAAATAGCAAGAGTTACTTGCAACCTTTCCTGCCAGCTTCCTCACTGACTTTGCTTGTGAGAAGCTGACAGGAAAAATTGCAAATAACTATCACCAGATAATAAGTCCAATTGGGCTTTTTGAGCTCATGCACTCAAAATAAGACCCTGTCTTATTTTCAGGAAAACGTGGTAAATATGACCATTCATTCAGCACCCTTGAAACTTTGAACAGTCACTGAACAAGTGGGCATAATTTGAGAACTACCTGCAAAGAATTAAAAAAACAGATATATTCTACCAATATTAATTACAATTTAGAAGATTCATGTTCTATGCAGTATGGTTATTTATTTATTTTCCAATCAGGGTTAAATATAACATTGGAAATGAAGAGATGAAAGAACCACTCATTGCAATGTACATCAATTTATTTATCCCATAATAAATAACTGAAGTTAATGACATGATATTGAGCCAAGGAAAATCAAGCAACAGTAGTTCAGCTTTTCTCACCCCTTCCATGGCAAGATGCAGTCATATACATTTAAGAGTCTTTTGCTTTGTTCCAGGAATTACTCTGTGGGGGGAAAAAGCAAGCTACATGACAGGTCCTGCCCATACTCAGAGTGCTCAGAATGAAAAAAAGCCTGATTCCATTAGCAAGCTTGATTCTAGATCTGGTCACATAGCAAAGGTAATAGAGTTATATTATGATTCCTGTACTTGATTGTTCCTATATAGTCGCTAACAAACAATTGAACTAACTTTCCCTTTGCCATATTAAACCAGGGCTGCTACTGTATAGCAAAAATCAGCAGAAATGTGATCTGACATTTTCTCATTCCTTAGTCACCTTTTGCCACATTTTTCTGATTCTGATTTTCAAGAGCACTTTTTGTAATTTCCAATCAGGCTACATTTACTTTTCAAGGATGGCTATTACTAAAAAGACATCTGGTTGGGACATCTGGACATCCTGAATGTGCAAATACCAGTGGTGGCATATTTAATAATGAATTAATTATGTAAAACACTGAAGTTTCAGAAAAGTTCATCTGAAGGAAATGCTTCTTCTGCATACAGATAAAAGCAGCATGGCAGCAGTATATAATCTGAGTTTCTGCTTTCTGCTATCACTCTTGCCTAAATGTTCATATTATGAGTATAGGTGCATTAAAAAAAGGTCCAGTTGTGTCCAACTCTAAGGGGCATTGCTTATCTCCATTTCTTAGCTGAGGGAGACAGCATTGTCTGAAGACATTATCCATTGTCATGTGGCCAGCATGACTATACACTGAGGCCCACAGAGCAGTGTTACCTTCCCACCAAAGTGGTACCTACTTACCTACTCACATTTCCATGCTTTCAAATTGCTAGGTTGGCAGGAGCTAAGGCAAGAATGGGAACTCACCCTATCATGTAGTGCTTGGATCTCAAACTGCCAACCTTCTGGTCCACAAGCTCAGCATCTTAACCACTGCGCATACACACTAATAAAGCTCAGAGAGAAGTGGAATTAAGACACAAAGTGTAACTATCTTCTTAGACTGTATCGTAAAGATGTATTCCAATATCTGACAATCTGCCTGCTATATTTGAAATAGTACAATATTAAAAAGGATTTATATAACATAATTCAGATGTTTAAAAATAGAGATGAATTTCAATATATGTAATGAACACAGAATTGTTTTACTATTTTGCTTGCTTGTTTTTAAGACTGATTATTATTTGTGTTTTGTTGTGTTAGCTAGCTGAATCAACACTTCATGGAGAGGCAGCATACAATTTTAGCAATTAATGAAGAGTTGATACTTTATTTCGGGTAATTAAATTGTTCCTATACTAAATTAATTTTATATCATCAAGGATGAAATATAAGGAGACAAATCTGGTAAAAGCATATTGTGAATCTCATTTAAAAATAATTTTCAATAGAATAAACCATAAGAGATTATTTAGTCAGAAGAGCTTTCTGATTTGACAAATTCCTGAAAAAAACAAAATTGATAAAGTTGGCCACACATTTCATTGTAGCAATTCTAGGTGGCAACCCACATGCAAAACTACAATCCAAAGTATCGTCAAAATAGCATAAGAAACCAATACAGACAACTAAAATAAAAATTAATCCATAATAAGCTCAGAACTGCAGCCATATGGTTTTCCAACAAACTGCCTAATCACATTGCTCAGGAACATAGTTACATCGAAGTTATACAAGTAGATAGTTTAGTTTTCCAGAACTGTTCAAGCATGATCAGATTCGTAGTGTGATCCCTTTCAAATGCCCTCTGATTTAAACTAATGTAGTTGTAGATATTTATGAAGTTGATTACGTGCTTTATAAACTTAATAAAATTAGACTTCTGGACATCCTGTTGTTATTAGGAACTTCCTTTTGATGCTTCTAATAGTTAGAATGGGATGAACTTATTTTTGTCAGAATTGGCAATGCAATTGCCACCTATGAGGAAGAGGCAGATCAAGAGATATTTATCTTAACACAAGAACAGAGAAGAATAAAGCTCCTGCACTCTCTTGCCATCTTTCCTGTTCATATGCTAGGTTGAAGGTGACTTCCTTCCTATTGTTGCTAGCGTCTGTTCTGCCAGTTTTGATCCTTATTTGATTAACAATATGCATACTCCACTGGGGTAGTTATTTCAAGATATTTCTTTTGTACAGGACAACTGGAGAAATAATTAAACCTTTGTTTTTCATACTAAGTTAAGCCTGAGTTAAGGATGTCATGATTCAGTGGAATTGCTGCCTCACTTGTTCCCATTGTTAGTTTGCCAGTTAATCCCTTCCAAGAAGTTGAAATGCTGTTGTTGCTACAGTCAAACTAGAATGCTAGAATGTCAAGGTCTTAACTTGTTTCTTGTTAAACCACATAGTACTGGATAAAACAAAAGAAACAAGAACATAGATTTTAGTAAGGTATCTGTATTGCTAGACTTGGGTAAGTACAGAGTATGTAAGAGGAATTTCCCACCTTCTGCTATAATGAGGTCAATAAGGCAAAAAACTACTCCCCTTCTACTACTTTCCCAGCTTCAACAATCTCTCACAACTCTCCCATCTCTCAGGCTGGTACCGTGTAGTAAGCATTATACTTTAGGTCAAATGTCCACTTTTAGAGAAAAAAGGTATAGTGTATTCTATTTAGAGATATTTATTTAAAATAATAACCTCCCCTATCAGCATGCCTTCAGTCTCTCAAACTGTACATTAATATACAAAAATACCAAAAGCCAGTGTGGTTATTTTCAATGTATTAAATATTTTCAATCTATTCAATGTATCTTTATTTGTTCATCAAGGTCAAAGACTCTCTGCTTTCACTTTCTACAGGTTTACTTCCAGATACAGCATAGATATAAATTGTGTCATGAGACCACAGTAAACCAGTTTGCCTGCAATTTCTTTCTCCTAAAGAGACTGGCGTCTATTCATCTGTAATAATTGGGCTAAAGATTTGACTCCCAAAAGTCTGCTTGAGCTAGTATTTCAACCAGCAGAGATACAAGTGGACCCCAGCATAAATGCATCTGAGAAAGACATAGAAATGCATTAACAATGGAGTGACAAATTTCTCAGAGTGGAGATACTTAGATTGGACCGCTTTTAATAAATAAGTATCCTTGTAAGTGCTACATGTGCACTGTACAACAAAAGTCATGACCAGTGGTAGTATTCTGACGGTTTGGATCAGTTCAGGAAAACCGGTAGTGGCAACCTGCATTCTCAAAATTCAAGCATTGATTGAATGCAGTGCATATCTGTCATAATTACAAATATGAATGCATGTAAAGTTTTTGCTAGCTTCCATTAATTATTGCTGAATTCCACATAGTCCAATAGAATGAGTGTTTGCAGCCGGTTATTGCATAATGACTGTGCAAGGGAGTTTAAGGAAATAACAGTCATGGGGATTAATGTCAGATTTGAACTAAACTGGCAACCTTTGTGAATTCCAAAAGATAAACTTGAAAGGAAAAGTCAGTATGTTGTAATTTCTACTTTTGTAGCACACTGCCAAATATTAACTAACCTTCAAATAGGAATTTATAGAAACTGAACGACTTTTTCAAAGGAAGTTCAACAAGCATGAGAGAAGTAGGGAAGAAAATCAAAGATTTTGGCTAAGGTACCTCCAAAGGTCAAAGATTGTAAATTTGTACTATTTCCTCTGAATTTGATTAATAAAGTTTGTGGTAGCTCCAAGTTCCTAAATGCTAAAAAAAATGTGAGTCTGCCCTGGGGACCACCAACTGAATACTGCTGTTGATGGAGATGTAGGGAAAAAAGAACCAAAGTCTTGGGGACTATTGAGTCCCATAACTTTGAACTGTGTTGTTACTGCTAACAGTAGTTTATGTGCAGGAAATAATTATGTAAAAGTCAAAGAAAGGAACTCAAAGTTTATTAGTTACTTATTTAAAATGAATGTTTACTTTTTATTTCAACATTAAATTAAACATTAAGTGAAATGTTGTATATATTAACAATGTATAGTCATTTACTTTTATATGCAAAAGGGGCAGACCTTCAATTGCATGGTTGTGGCTGCCATCTTGCTTTTGTTCCCCCACCCCTTCAAGGTTCACACTCCTGCTGACCTTCCATTTAATGTACGTGGTAATCCTCCTGTTTTTTACTTCAGTGCAGTCCTCAACAACAGGGGCTCCCAACCCCCAGTTCATGGACAGGCACTAGTCTGTGACATGCCAGCAACTGGGGCACTCAAACAAGTGAAACCCCATCTGTGGGATGCAGGCAGCATGCAAAACCTCATCCACAAAAAAAAAAACCCTTTCCATGGAACAGTTCCTGGTGAACAAAAGATTGAGGACCCTGATCTACAAGACAGATAATTTGTTTAAAATGACATGCAAATAAATTTCAAGTCATAAATATAGTTGCAGTATGAACAAACATTGAAAAAGTCCATTGACTTTTGAAAAGTCAATTTTTTTAAAGAAACAACTAAGGAGAGAGGAGGCATTTAAAATCTTTAAAACTGCAACCTAAAGGAAGATCTAATCTCAGTTATGAACAGGCCAAAATAGCCATGTATTTGAAGGCTAGTCAAAAGCAATCAACAAGAAAGGCTAGTATAATTTTCTATAGCACCAAATAGCCTGATGGGGCTATTCACGAACATTCCCACTTTCTTGGGCCAACACACAAACAGCAGAAAATTGTTCTTTCTATTCTTATGGATTTGGTAAGTGGCTGGTCTAGTCATTTTCTTCCACTATATCAACAAGGTAGCATTGTTGTAATGAAGACTATCATCCTTCTATCAGATTGGCTTCAATTGCCGATTTGTTTCTTCTCTGTTTGCCAGTCAAGATACTATAGTGGTATATAGTCCCTTTAGTTGCTTTCATAAGTCAGCCTTGCCTTTCACGCCTGTAAATAAAAAGAATAGCCAATATGTGAAGTCAATGTGATGAGAATTGCTTTCTCCTGCAGGCACCAGATAGCTAACTCTCACCGACAATGACCACCACCCCCTCCGGGCGGGATGTGAGTGCAAGATAGTTCTGAAGCCCTGACAGCCCAGTGGCTTGAATGCAGCATTGCAGGCTAACTCTGCCCACAGCCTGGAATTAGATCATGACAGGCTCAAGGTTGACTCAGTCTTCCATCAATCCAGTAAAATTAGGACTTCAATTGTTGGGGGCAATATGCTGACTCTGTAAACCACTTAGAGAGGGCTGTAAAGCACTGTGGAGAAGTATATGTTATAAGTCAAAGTGCTATTGCTATCTCTATTCTCAAACCAGCCATACCTATTGAATCCCAATAGCATGAAAGCCCTTTGCACATATTTGGTTCAAGCCAGTCATAAACATGGGACTTTACTAGTGCATTTAAACCTACTCAGTGTTACAGCATTTATACACTGTTTCTTGATCCGTTAAACCTTACGGCTGCTTAATAATTAAGCACAAGTTAGCTGGGCAACGTCACAGGTGATCCTATGAAGTGTCATGTAGAAATAGGAATGTAGCAATGCTGCATAAATATTTGGATCTCAAGGAGGGGAGGTTTGTGATTGAAGGTGAGTTAAATGTGAGTAAGGCCAGAGGCAGGATGTTGTAAATTTCCTGACAGCCTTTTATCACACTTCTGGAATTTACATGATGGGAAACAGACTGTTTATTTTGTATGGATATCAGATACTTCTGAGAAATCTGTGCTTTTGTTTATGGGTTCTGCTATGACAAGGACTATTCTATGACAGAACAGTTTTCCTGTTTTTAGTAACTTCTTGAATGAAACAACTTTCATTCATAGACTGCTTAGAATCTCATTTACTTCAGACATATTTTATTAAAATATTTTCTCCTTAATATTGATCTCAGTTGGTTTCAATGATGTTTTCAGGCCTGGAAGCCATCTTGGGCCTTGGATCTTCAGGCCTGCCATATTTAGTGCTGTGGGAAACTGGGAGGGAGGATTGCATGGAGCTGGGGAGATATATAGTCAAAATAACATTCCTTTTCCTGAGAGTCAAGGCCACTCTGCCCTACACTTGGAGGAATGTGACTGGGGAGTATCTTCAGTTACAGTAGGACGGTGTAAAAACATTGATTGGACCATGTGATGAACCTATGGGCGGTGGGGCAGGGACGTGGACTTTCTTTTGGGTGGGGAAAACCTGGAAGCTTTCAGATTCGGGTTTTCCCAGATGTGCCAATCTGACATCTCTAATAAAACAGATCTTTGAGGAATGCCTAGCCTCGGAGTCTTCTTTTGTTGTGGTGTTACTAGGAACCCTCACAGATGTACAGTATATCAAGTGAGGAAACATACTTAGTAGTTTGAACAAACACCATTGAAACAATGGCTTACTTCTAAATAAATATGCACCATTTTTCCAGTCACTGGAAGTAAGAGTGCTTCAGTCCCAACTCCCTGGTTAGAATTAATATACTTAGAGTCTTTAATTTGAATTCTAGCTGGAATGTAATATGAATAATAATGTCAAATTGTATGTGTCTTTTTAATTGTTGTCATGAAAAGATGGACTTGTTGCTGCATTTTCACTGTATCTATTTTGGTGTGGTATGTTAATAGAAACCTATGAATTGGAAATATATGGGAGTTTCTTTTGTTAATGTCATATCCTTGGCTTCCTTGTTCCCTTTATAATCCAACTTCCCTTTCCATCTGGTTCCATATTTAATATATTTGATAGTGTTTTATTGTTCCTTTCCTTTAGGACTCCAAGGCAGTAGTCTCTCTTCTAGTTTTCCTCACAACAACTATTGTGGGATGTGTTGGGCTAAGGTACAATGACAAGCTAAAATCACCCAGGGAAATTCCATGACTGACAATTAACTTGAACCTGGGTGTCTCAAATCTTAGATTACTACCTTAACTATCATTCCACACTGATGCTTTATTTACCATTTTCGTCCCATCTCCTTCATTTTGGTAAAATTTATTTATTTTATCAAACATGTGCAAGATAACAGGTGTAAGTATAAATATGGACATTTATTTATTTATTTATTTATTTATTTATTTATTTAATTCGATTTGTAAACCGCACCAATCTCTGTCGAGACGGACTCTGGGCGGTGCACAGGACATTAAAACCTACAATAAATAAATAACAAATATAAAAAAGTTAAAAAGAAATTAAATGATAAACCTGTGCTAAAATTCCCATTAAAACCTATCTAATTTAGCTGAGGTTCTATCGTTCCTAAATTTAAATTCTATGCTAGTCCAGCTTGCTGAAAGAGATGTGTCTTAAGTGAGCGGCGGAAGAGGGGAAGGTCCATGATAGTACGAAGTTCGGGGGGGAAGGTCGTTCCAGAGGGCGGGCCCTGCCACAGAGAAGGTCCTAATCCTGGGCGTCGCCAGCCGTCATTGACCGGCGGTCGGCATCCTGAGGAGGCCCTCTCTGTGGGAGCGAGTCGGTCGGTGGGAGGTATGTGGCAGGAGGCGGTCCCGCAAGTAACTAGGCCCTGAGCCATGGAGCGATTTGAAGATGGTAACAAGCACCTTGAAGCGCACCCGGAAGGCCACCGGTACCCAGTGCAGCTCGTGCAGGAGAGGTGTTACATGGGAACTTCGAGATGTTCCCGAAATCCCCCGTGCGGCCGCATTCTGGACTAACTGGAGCCTCCAGATGCACCTCAAGGGGAGCCCCATGTAGAGAGCATTGCAATAGTCAAGGCGGAATGTCACGAGTGCTTGAGTGACTGTGCGGAGGGCGTCCCAGTCCAGAAAGGGACGCAACTGGCGTACCAGTCGAACCTGGTAAAAAGCCCCCCTGGTCACGGCCGCCACATGGTCATCCAGGGACAGCCGTGAATCCAGGAGGACGCCTAAGTTGCGGGCCATTGACTCGCCCCCGATAACCAGCGATGGAATTAGCTGGCTATGCCAGGATGCCGGAAACCACAGCCACTCGGTCTTGGACGGGTTGAGCCAGAGTTTGTTACTTCCCATCCAGAGCCGCATGGCCTCCACACACCGGGACATCACTTTGACAACATCGTTGGGGTGGTTGGGGGTAGATATGTACAGCTGAGTATCATCAGCGTACAGGTGGTACTCTACCCCACAACCACGGATGATCTCACCCAGCGGCTTCATGTAGGTGTTAAACAGGAGGGGCGAGAGGACCGACCCCTGAGGCACCCCACATGTTGGGGGCCTCGACGTCGACCTCTCTCCTCCTGTCAATACGAATTGCGACCAACCGGAGAGGTAGGAGGAGAACCACTGCAATACAGTGCCCCCCAATCCCAACCCCTCCAGTCGGTGCAATAAGATACCATGGTCGATGGTATCAAAAGCCGCTGAGAGGTCTAACAGGACCAGGATAGAGGAATACAAATGAGTACAAATAAATGGGGACAGTAGAACAGGGACAGGGATGGTCATGGTAGGCAATCACCCCCTTTATGAACCTCTTAGGAATGGGGTGAGGTCCACGGTAGACAGTTTAAGGCAGTGGTTCCCAAACTTTTTCAGTCCACCGCCCCCTTGGTGCTACAAACTGATCCTCAGTGCCCCCCACCAGTGGTGGGTTTCAATTTTTTTTAGAACCTATTCTGTAGGTGTGGCCTATTTTGTGGGCGTGGCTTGGCAGTCATGTGACCGTGTGGGAGTGGCCACCTTGTAAAATGTAGTGAAACTCATTTAACGACGCTCTTGCTTAGCAACTAAAATTTTGGGCTCAATTGTGATAATAAATTCTTTCTTTTTCATTCATTCATCCTTTCCTTCCTTCCTTCTTTCTTTCTTTCTTTTCACTCTCCCCCTCTTTCTTTTTTTCTTTCTTTCTTTCCTTCCCTGTGTCACTCTCCCCGACTTTCTTTCTTTTTTTCTTTCTTTCTTCCTTTCTCTTCCCCTTCCTTCTTTCTTGTGTCACTCTCCCCCTCTTTCTTTCCTTCCTTCCTTGTGTCACTCTCCCCCTCTTCCTTCCTTCCTTCCTTTTTTTTCTTCCTTTTTCTTCCTCTTCCTTCCTTTCCTTTCCTTCCTTTTTTCCTTTCTTGTGTCATTCTCCCACCCTTCCTTCCTTCCTTCCTTCCTTCCTTCCTCCCTCCCTCCCTCCCTTCCTTCCTCTCTCTCTCTCTCCCCCCCCCCACCCCACCCCACCCCTCTCTCACACATACTTTCCAGTTGGTGAAAATTTCTGTTTTGCCAGCTGGGAGGCTAGCAAAGAAGACTCATTTTCCCTGCTGCCCGCAGCTCTCAGAGGCTGGAGGCAGGGAAGTGAGCCCCAGGCCTCATTTCTGCCTCCTTCTTCGAGAGCTGGCTTCAGGGATGGCCAGCCTCTCCCACCACTGCACCCTTCATTCACCTTCCATGCGGAGGCTCTGCCGGCAGTCGCCTCCCAAGACGGCTGCGAGCCTTCCAAGGAGGATGCTGGACATTGGGGGTGGGGGTGGCATCTGCTGTTTCTGCTGCTGCTGCAACTGGTAATGCAGGCTTCTCGCATTAAGTTGCAGGCGCACCGATTCCAGCAGCTGTGTTTTGCTTTGAAACTTGCTGCCCCAGCAACCCGAAGGGGACATTCTCCCAGCAACTTTCTCTCTTGCAAAATAGGCGCGCGAGGCCCCCAATGATCTAATGGGAACCGGGAAGAGCCAAACTGTGCCCAGACATCCTTACTCCCTCCCAGCTAAGGGTGGGAGCACCTGAGATGCCGCTGGAAGAATGTCCCCTTTGGATTGCTAGGAAAGCAAGTTTCAAGGCAAAATCCAGCTGCTGGAATCGCCCCGTTTCCAATGGGGGGGGGGGAATCCATGTTTTTCCTCCATCTCCATGGATCCCCCCCTATTGGAAATGAGGTGGCCGTGAAAGGGAAGGGAGCACCCCCCGCGTGTCTTCTTGAAACAGCAGGAGGAGGAACGGGGGGGGGGGAGTTTGGTTGTTTGAAAAGCCCCGCGTGGAACTCCCCTCCTATTCCTCCTCCGGCTGTTTGAAGACACGCGGGGGGCGCTCCCTTCCTTTCACAGCCACCTCATTTCCAATTGGGGGAGATCCATGGAGATGGAGGAAAAACATGGATTTCTCCCCCCCACCTCATTGGAAACGAGGCGGCTGTCAAAGCAAGGCAATGCCCCCCCCCAAGAAGAAGAAACAGAAGGGGAGTTAGCATCAGCCCTCCGCCCGCCCGCCAAGCAGTAGTTGGGTTGGGTGGGCGCTGGGCCCCCTGTCCTGGCCAAGTGGCGCTCGTGGTTGCCGCCGTGCCCGCGCCCCGGGCTGCCTGCTGAGGAGGAGGAGGTGGCAGGGATGTGTTGTTGGCAGTGGGCAGGGGGCGGGGTGGGTGCAACACTGCAGCCCTTGCCCGTGGGGCTCTTCTTAAGGGACATGCTGGCTGGCGCTGCTTCAGGAGGACTCGGCTGCCGCACCTGCCTGGTTCTGCCCGCCCCGCCCACCACCGCGCTCCAGCCGGGCTCTTCCTCCAAAGCCACCCCGCACCCCTTGCCTCTCACGCGGGGAGGTTGCAAGACATGCACCGGATCTTCCGCACCGCTTCCCCAGATGCATGGAGGGGCCAAAAGCGGCCGCACTGGAGCTCCATCCCCGGAGACTTTTCAGAAGGAAGGAGGCAGCCCCTGATCTGGACTAGCGGAGGCTCTAGTCCTGCTTGAGCAGGGGCTGGACTAGAGGACCTCCGAGCTCTCTTCCAGCTCCCTCCGGTTCACTTTGGGGCTGGAGCAGAGGCTTCCTTCCTCACAGGAGAGGCATGCGCGCATGCGCGCTGCTTCAATCTCCATCCCTGACCGGCTCTGGGGTCCCCTCCTCCCTCCGCAAAAGCCCCTGCCAGGCCAGCAAAGATCCCATCTGGACCAGGTGGCACTGGGACCCCCTGTGCCCTCCGCGCCCTCGCAGTGGCTCCCTTGCTCTGAGCTGCGCTTTGGAGTGGGCAGCGATCCCTCGAAAGCCCCCAAGTTGGTCCTCCTCCTCGCCCGGATCCAGAGCGGCGCTCCCCGTCTGGCCTTTGTCCCTGCTGGCTGACTAGAGGACCTCCGAGCTCTCTTCCAGCTCCCTCTGGTTCACTTTGGGACTGGAGCAGCAGCTTTCTTGGGGCCAGCAGGGACAAAGGCCGGGTGGCGAGCGCCGCGCTGGATCTGGGTGAGGAGGAGGACCAACCTGGGGGCTTTCGAGAGATCGCTGCCCGCTCCAAAGCGCAGCTCAGAGCAAGGGAGCTGTGGGGGCGCAGGGGACCAGCGCCGCCTGGTCTGGATGGGATCTTTGCTGGCCTGGCAGGGGCTTTTGTGGAGGGAAGAGGGGACGCTGGAGCTGGTCGGGGACAGGAGATTGAAGCAGCGCGCGCACACGCCTCTCCTGGGAGGAAGGCGGTGATTGGAGGGGAGGGTGGTGACGTTGCTTAAAGGGAAACCTGCTATTTCCAGGTTTGTTTTAACGATGTCGTCCTTGTGCCCACGCCGATAGGCTTTAACAGCCCATCTTCCGATCGGCAAGTTTCTTCCTCGCCCTCAGCGCCCCCCTGTTGCCTCCTAGTGCCCCCCTGCAGCCGTTTGGCCTCCTAGCGCCCCCCTAACGCAGGCCACTGCCCCCTGGGGGGCGTTACCGCCCACTTTGGGAACCACTGGTTTAAGGGTTGAAGCTGTGGAGGTTTGAGGATGTAACGACAGAGTTAGGTAGTGCATTCCAGGCATTGACCACTCTGTTGCTGAAGTCATATTTTCTGCAATCAAGTTTGGGGCAGTTTACCTTGAGTTAGTATCTGTTGTTTGTCTGGGTATTATTGAGGTTGAAGCTGAAGTAGTTGTTGACAGGTAAGACATTATAGCAGACAATTTTGTGTACTATGCTTAGGTCAGACCATAGGCGAACCCAATTAGCTATCATATATATCTCTTGGGTTCATCTTCAGCCCTGTCCTTACTCTGGCCTGCCTCCAAATTACACTCCAGTCTCTCAACGGGCAATCTAGCTTTCTTAGATTATCAGCTATCTGTGATCAGCTTGTGGCTTTTACGTGATTGTGCCTCAAATCTCCCTCTAAGTCAGGAGTGTCAAACTTGTGTCATCACAACTTCATCATGTGATGTATCACAACTTTTTTCCCCTTTGCTAAACCGGAAGTTGGAGTGGGTGGCCCGCACATGATGCATCTAGTTTGGGCCACTAGTTTGACAGCCCTGCTCTAAGTAAACCTAAATTCCTCCATCTAGAGCTTGAACAAGCTTAGGTGGCCAGCTACCTAGGCTAAGATGGTATCTTAGCCTAGGCCTTTCATTATCTAGGTGTCTGTGGATTTTCATATAACAAGCTTTATTTCTATGTTCATTGTATTTAGCTCTATGAGGATATTGACCCAGGAGTCTGAAAATACATGTTTTGAATCCAAAATCCAAGTAACATTTTCTCTGAAGAAGCAAACAAGAGGAAAACATTGGTTTTCTAATTTTATTGTTGTATTCATTTTTTTCCAGGTAATGTCATTTCTAATATTTTTGAACAAAGTAGTACTGATCTGAGAAAGACTGTATACCCTTTAGTTATCTAGCTATTACAAACCTCATAGATAATAGCAAATTAAAAACAATTTCTTATAGCAGAATTCATTGTGAAGGAGATGTAATTTTACCAATTTGTACAGAAACCTTCATCAAAAAGAATAACTCTCCTAGGGTTTAATATATTCCAATTCCTTCCTAAGGAAATTATCTTCAATAACTGTTCTAAATAATTTCTCATGATCTCTCCCTCTCACAAGTATGTAGCTGCACATATATCCCCATACTCCTTTTTTCTTGTTGTGATTTCAAAATGGTTAACAAGTCATTACTTCATGCTAGTAACATTAGCATGGATTTGATAAGATTTCTAGTCCTTCTGTAACCCAAATAAGATTCAATGACCTTTCTGAATCAGCAGTTGATTTTGCCAGCTCTAAATTTAGTTGTACACAACACTCCTTAGAATGAAAGTCAAGCCTGAGAGGTTGTATAAACTATCTGAGTAAAAGTGTTTACATGTGGATATTCAAAAACAAGTGAGGAAGTTACTAAGGAAGGAAAAATGTCACAATTTTAAAATGATGATAAAAGATTTCATATTTAAATTTCTCTACAGAAAAACAGGTGATTTATTTTGAAGTTTATGGTGGAAAATACCATAGCCATACAATTAAAAGGTAATAGCAATCATAAAACAATTGCTTGATTTAAATATAATAACAAAATGCCTAGCTTTTGGAAATGTAGGGTGCCCTTATCATATATTGCCAACATAATTTTCTTGGGCTTCTAAGATACTCTGATATTATTAGAACCTTGAGTATAAAATGCATTTGCAAAAAGTATCTACATAGGCATGGAATATTTTCAAAGGCTTCTATCTACACATAAACAAAGAAATATTCAGTTTCTCAGAACATTTGAAAAGGAATAAAAATATAAACATTTGTAGAATTTTGATAGATCTATGATAGTAAAACAAAAGTAAACAATTCCCTTAAATCATTCTCATAGGCGGGTGGGTGTGACCAACTCAACATCACTTACTCCCACCCAGTCACATGACCCCCCCCCAGCCACGCCTATCCAGCAGGCCATTAGAGCAAAGAACCCACCAAGAACTATATAACCCTTTTGACATCTCTCTCTCTCTCTCCCTCCCTCCTTCTCTCCCTTGTTTATTGTTTGGAAGCAAAGACTTTATTTAAAAGAAGATACTCCTGCAACTTCAGGAAAAATGATAAAATCTAAGCCCTATCCATGTGCACAATAGAGCTACAGTATATATCGTTATCACATCACCCATCATATCATGTCTCAGTCTGGAGAGAAGAAGTATGGCTATGGACTAGCAAAAGATGTCTGAGCCCTCAGAAAGAAATAGGTAACTCTCCTTACCAGCCAACTATCTATTCTTCAAAATTTAGTAGAAGGACTTTGACTTGTTTTGGTGATGACTGAAATGTCATCAAAATATTGAAGCATATACAAATATTTGAAACCCTCTAATTCTCAAGGTTATTTCTACTGATTATTTCTACTGACTCCTCCAACAACCAAGATTCAACCAGCTGCTCAAACCTTTCTCTAATTTACCATGCTAATTCCCACAGTGGCCAAATAATACAATACAATACAATAGCAGAGTTGGAAGGGACCTTGTAGGTCTTCTAGTCCAACCCCCTGCGTGGGCAGGAACCTTATACCATTTCAGACAAATGGCTATCTAACATCTTTTTAAAGACTTCCAGGGTTGGGGCATTCACAACTTCTGGAGGCAAGCTGTTCCAGAGGTTAATTGTTCTAACTGTCAGGAAATTTCTCCTTAGTTCTAAGTTGCTTCTCTCCTTGATTAGTTTCCACCCATTGCTTCTTGTCCTGCCCCCAGGTGCCTTGGAGAATAGTTTGACTCCCTCTTCTTTGTGGCACCCTCTGAGATATCGGAACACTGCTATCATGTCTCCCCTGGAGACATGATAATCTAAACAATCTACATTGATGGTCAGTCAGATAGCAGTAAATCCCCTGCTATGCTTGATTTATCCCCCCCTCCTAAAAAAAAGAAAACAGAGTAAGACCAGAATAGTAATTGCACACAAAAAAAAACCTACTGTGAAATCCCAACAATAGTCGGAAAGTGTAAATATTTCACAAAGCACTGACAAACCACTCCTGTGTCATTACTAAGAAAACATGACAGTTTTATTCAGGAATTGAAGAAATTTTTACCTTTTTAAAGATCCCCACATTTTTAGATTTTAAATTCCATTGCTTAATATGTGCTAAATACTTTTATTTAAACTGAATCTCAAAATATTCATCCTCAATTTATTCAATAGGTTAACATATGAAGATAATTTGAGATGGATAATTGGGAGAGAAATGTTTGTCCCACTACCTAATTGCTTGGCATAATATGCTATCCACATTTTATCCTTTTATTTCTAAGCTAATATTACATGGATAGAGCAAGTAAACGCATCACATGCATAAAGTGCCAGGGCACAGCTGAAGTGTGAAAATATGCACAGAAGCATTATTCAAATGCTGAAAGTTACAAAATCTAAAACAATGTACTAGAGACGCTGTGCTCCTTTGAACTTTGGCTCCCACTACAATGATTTTCTTATTCACCTGAAACACAATTGGTAAAGTAAGTAGAGACAAAAACAATTTAGCCATTATTCTGGTATAGGTCTTTATTCCAGTTCAGATTGTCAAAACCATTTAGATCAGGGGTCTCCAACCTTTGCAACTTTAAGTTTGAAGGACTTCAGCTCCCAGAATTCTCCAGCCAGTCTGGGAGCTGAAGTCCTTCAGACTTAAAGTTGCAAAGGTTGGAGACCCCTGATTTAGATTATCAAGGAGAAAGTATTTGCTAATCCCTTCATTTCATATACAATTATCCTCTCAAATGGCAGCTAGTTCCAGCCAGTCAAGAAAAAAATTGTCAACAGATGTCAACATGTTCCTAACACTGAAGTATATATTCTTTGTACAAACGTCTTTTGGGTCTACCCAAACTTTTCTAAAACTATAGGAGAAGAGCAGCCAAAGCTGGGGGCGGAGCTAAGTGAGTTATCAGCTTAGAGTCCTTACATTCCCAAAAACTGTCTTAAGTCCATCCCCTCTTTATTTATTTATTTCATTTATTAATCGAATGTATATACCGCCCTATCTCCCCAATGGGACTCTTGAATTCTATTGACTCTTATCTGGTGCTAATGTAATGTTATACATTAGCTAAGTAGATTCTGCAGTTACCCAGCCTGTACATGTGCTGTGAAATTAAGGAGTCTTTCCTTATGTCTTCTGACTGCTTTCAATGGGCGCACGTTCATAACATGACTACCAGGATAGACTAAATTGTAACCATCGATTTATCTAAATACAAAGAGATACAGTCACTCTATCTTCTCGGGAGAAACCTTATCATCCTGCTTCACTTTTGCTGTTGTTCTGGGCAGAAACATTTTTTCAACCAAGCACTGGGCTATAGTCTGCCCCCACTTTTTCTTCTAAGAAGGCCTAGGATCCTATGGGAAACTAAAGGGTATTCTTGTCAAGAAAGAAGCTGACACTTTGCTCTGTAGCATCACGATTTTGCATTTTAAAAATTAGAAGTATAGTTAAAAATAGTAACTGGGTAAGGGAGGCAGTCTAGCAGATGACATGGAGATGATTACAGAGCACTGTCATCTATACAGACTTTATTGTCATTTTTTTTAATTTCATCAATCATGAATTAAATAACAGATATAAGTATATTGATTATGACGTGATTATGAATACATGAAATGTATACAAATACAAGGGAATATTAGGACAGGGACGGTAGGCACGCTGGTGTGCTTATGCACGCCCCTTAAAGACCTCTTAGGAATGGGGTAAGGTCGACAGTAGACAGTCTAAGGTTAAAGTTTTGAGGTTTTTGGGGAAAAACCACAGTATCAGTCACTGATGACTCTATTACTGAAGTCGTATTTTCTGCAATCAATTTGGAGCGGTTTACCATAAGTTTGTATCTATCGTGAACTTGTGTGTTTTTGTGGTTGAAGTTGAGATATTCATTGACAGGTAGGACATTGTAGCAGATAATTTTATGTACTATGCCAGTGATGGCAAATCTATGGCATGGGTGCCACAGGTGGCACGCGAAACCATTTCTGAGGGCACGCAAGTCGTTGCCCTGTCAGCTCCAGCACACTTGTGTGCACTGGACAACTGAGTTAGGCCTTCTTTTGAGGCTGTTTTATTCATGCCAAAAGCAGGGGGTCACGCACATAGCATTATGGGTGTGGCACGCCCACGGACGACTCCCCTGCGCTCCCCCCATTTTTGGCACGCGAGCCAAAAAAGGTTCGCCATCACTGTTCTATGCTTATGTCGGATCGAAGGCAGTGAAGTTCTAACTTGTCTAAGCCCAAAATTTCGAGTGTAGTGGCATAAGGTATTTTGTTGCAAGCAGAGGAGTGGAGGACTCTTCTTCTCGTGAAATATATCTGGACTCATTTGATTGTATTTATGTCTGATATGCAGTGCAGGTTCCAGGCAGATGAGCTTTATTCAAGAATTGGTCTAGCGAAAGTTTTGTATGCCCTAGTTTGCAGTTCAATATTACCGGAGAAGAAGCTATGCAAGATTAGGTTGACAACTCTTAATGCCTCTTAGGCAATGCTGTTACAGTGAACTCTGGCACTTAGATCATTTTAGTTGAGTACTCCAAGGTCCTTGACTGTGTGGAGGTCATCTACGAGGTCACAACTGCCCGGTTTGTATTTTGTATTTTTTCTGCCAATGTGTAAGACAGAGCATTTGTTGGTTGAGATTTGGAGTTGCCAATTGTTTGAGCATTCTGACACATAGTCAAGATCTGTTTGTAGGGTAGCAGCATTGTCGGTGGTGTTGAATAGTTTTACATCATCAGTGAAGAGAACACAGTTGCTTATAATATGATCGCAAAGGTCATTTATGTAAAATATAGAGTGTGAGTCCTAAAACGCTAAAATGTTCAGCTTACAGTTTAATTTAACATTTGGCATTGGCACCCCGCAAAGCCAGAACTGCAAATGCTGCAACAATCTGCCCGACATGTGGCAGAACATTTCATGCCCATATAGGCCTTACCAGTGAATTGTAGACATATTGTGGCTAGCCCACAACCTGTTAGATGTCAAGGTCTTCTTTGAACACAATGGACGAACAGCATCAGCGATGTTCCCTGTGCTTCGGTGTAAAGTCATGCTCGCCACATGACCACAGAAATGTCTCTGGACAATGCTGACTCCCTCAGCTAAGAAATAGACATCAGCACCGTCCCCTGGAGTCGGACACGACTGGACAGAGGATACTTTTACCTTTACCTTTTTGTTGTTACAATGGTGCATAACAGGGTTCAAGTAGGAAATAGATTTTGTGGGTAAAAATGAAAAGAAATTAAAGGCCTATACAAATGCAATCGTAATCACCATCATCTGATTTGCCAAAAAAAAAAAAAAAAG
Organism: Rhabdophis nuchalis; assembly: GCA_039707465.1. Lineage (NCBI taxonomy): Eukaryota > Metazoa > Chordata > Lepidosauria > Squamata > Natricidae > Rhabdophis > Rhabdophis nuchalis. The sequence continues at coordinate 55,866,227 of CM077643.1, read as the reverse complement.
GAACTCCCTTAAAACCAAAAATGGAGCAGGGATGTTTCATTGGATAATCATTTCATTATGTGATGTATTTGGATCCACAATTTGAAAAACGCCACACTTCTTTGGGAATCAGGCAAAGGGAAGTGGGGTGACTGAGTCATCATGCATTTAACTGTTTAACTTTGCAGGCAGCACTTCGTGAGGATCTCAGAGGGAAGTCGTTTCTAATCCTGCCAAATGCGTCCTTTGTCACGGAGTCTTTATCCTTCCCTCTTGGAGGTTGGTGTCACACCCTTTGCAAACAGTGCATTATTCAATGGATAAACAATCCATAGTTGAGGCATAGTTGCACACTGCTGAGACACATTTATTTATTCATTTATTTATCTATATTTATTAATCAGATTTATATAGCTGCCAAAGGTGGCTCATTAACATTTGTGAACTGCACAAAAGTTGTGCTATTTCATTTTATTTATTAAATTTATTGGATGCTCGTCTTACCACAAGGTATGGATAATGTATGCCAAAACTATTTCATAAAGCAATTACAGAAACTGCCATCAAAAGGTAATCAAAGAACTTTAAAAATCTAGAGTGGATGTAAAAGACACAACCTTGGAAAAAAAAGATTAATATTAGAAAAAAAACAACAATTTAAGTACTAGAAGCAAATATCAATTTTTAGAGGTGTGTCATCCTTTGGGTATTTGCATTATATTTGTATTTCTGTTAAAAATTGTACAACTTTGATCTTCTTAAGCTATATAATTTCTACTGAGAGTTTGTGTTTCAGCCTCTTGAATAATGTATTTTTTAAAGTTCTTTATCAAATAGTACTACTTACTGGTTCTTCATCTTTGTAGGAGGAAACAGGTCTAGAAATAAATATATGAGTAATCCTTCATTATCAAAACTAGATAACATCATCAGGACTAGCACTGATAATGTTACCTAGTTTGGGTAATGAAACGTCTGCAAGAAAACAGGTAAGCCCAGAGAGCACCAAGGACCCCTCATTTCAACTCCATGCTACAATTATTGTCCTTTGCTTGTAAATTAATGTTTGCTTAATTTTGCATCATTTTTAATTTACTCATGGAATTTCCCAGGTAGGAAGCAGAAAGCCTTTGAAAAGTTTGATCTATTTCTTAAAAAAAAAAAAGTATACCATCATTCCACTAGTTAATTAAACATCATAAATTAACTTCGGGTCTGAAAGAAATTTGTTTAAATGTCTTAATTGGTTTGGATGCCCTTTGTAAAAAGAGAAAATAGAGAAGTCATAAGAAACATACAGCTGAGGAACTGAAACTATAAAACACAATCAACTTTCTGTAACATTTAAAAGTCTACTTTTAGCAAATGTGAAAACTGGAGTTTTAAAAGAACAATACTGAAATTATAATAATCTTTAGAGAGGTCACTTACTAAAAGAAGAAGAAGAAATGCAGTTGTGTAATGTAATAACAATTGAAGCCTTCTTCCGCATTTCATTTTGCAGTATTTCTGTTTCTCACAGTAGACACCCAGATGCACCCAAGTGCCTTTTGCAACACAGACTCTAAGAAAGCATGTGCACCCCTCCCTCTTTTCCAGTTATTTTGACCAACCCACTGCTACATCCACATTTGGAACTGATCAGAAACAAAGAATTAATACTGTAATTCTTTTAGAGAAAAGTTTAAGAAACCTGACCAAAGATCATGGATTCAGGGTGCAATGCCAAATTCAGTTTCACTAAATGGCATGTCCAAACCCTCTCCTTTGATACAGTTTTGTTTCATAAATATTTCATAATTTAATGCAGGATCTGATTCCATGTGCTGAGGAAACTCTAGCTGATCCACCAAGTAGAAACAGATGAGATCATTGTGCAAGATTTGGCTTTTTCTACAAAAGTGAAATAATAATATTGTTATGCAAGACAATAAACGTTTAGTTGCGACAGTCATGACAGCTATTTCTTTTCCAGCATTAGCTACATAGCAATAATACTTAGACTTATATACCAATTTACAGTGCCTCGCAGCCCTCTCTAAGTGGCTTACAGAGTCAGCAAATTGCCCCCAACAATCTGGGTCCTCATTTTACCCACCTCAGAAGGATGGAAGGCTGAGTCAACCTTGACCCTGGTGAGATTTGAACTGGCAAATTGCAGTCAGCCGGCAGTCAGCAGAAGTAGCCTGCAGTCCTGCACTCTAACCATTGCACCACTGTGGCTCACAAGGACCAAAACAGCCGCTCCTAACCCTGTTTTGATTTGATTTGATTTATTTGGATTTATATAACCGCACCCTCTCCCCAAAGGGACCCGGGGCGGTGCACAGGAAGTTAAAAAACACAACAGTATCACAATATAAATAGTTAAAATCAAATTAAACAAATTATCCCTGTGCTAAAAGGTTAAAACATAATCCCATACAAACCCAATTAAAACAATTTATTATACAGACTGTAGGCTAGGTAAATAACTTAGGCCAAGCCGGCCTGATGAAACAGGAGTGTCTTTAATTTCTGGCGGAAGGTGTGGAGGTCCGTGGTTGTTCTGAGGTCGGGGGGTAGGTCGTTCCAGAAGGTTGGGCCCACCACAGAGAAGGCCCTTCCCCTGGGCGTCGCCCGCTGACATTGCCTAGTGGACGGCACCCGGAGAAGTCCCTCTCTGTGGGAGCGGATCGGCCGCAGGGATGTATGAGGTAGGATGCAGTCTCGCAGGTAGCTAGGTCCCGTGCCATGGAACGCTCTAAAGATGGTAATCAACATCTTGAAGCGCACCCGAAAAACCACAGGTAACCAGTGCAGCTCGCGCAGGAGCGGTGTTACATGGGAATACCTAGACGTTTCCAAGATCGCCCACGTGGCCGCATTCTGGACGAGCTGTAGCCTTCGGGTGCACCCCAAGGGGAGCCCCATGTAGAGAGCATTGCAGTAGTCCAGCCGGGATGTCACAAGCGCGTGAGTGACTGTGCGAAGGGCATCCCGGTCCAATAAGGGACGCAACTGTCGCACCAGCCGTACCGGGTGGAAAGCCCCCCTGGCCACGGCCGTCACATGATCTTGCATAGACAGCCGGGTATCCAGGAGGACGCCTAGGTTGCGTGCCCGGTCCATGGGGGCCAGATGTTCGCCCCCTATGGCCAGTGATGGAATCAACTGGTTGTACCAGGACGCCGGAAACCACAGCCACTCAGTCTTGGATGGGTTGAGTTTGAGTCTGTTGTCTCCCATCCAGATCCGTACGGCTTCCAGACATCGGGACATCACTTCAACGGCATCGTTGGGGTGGTTTGGGGTAGAAAAGTACAGCTGCGTGTCATCAGCTTAGATGTGGTACTCTAACCCAAAACCACGGATGATCTCACCCAGCAGCTTCATGTATGTGTTGAACAGGAGCGGCGAGAGGACCGACCCCTGAGGCACCCCACAAGTGAGGGGTCTAGAGGTCGACCTCTGCCCTCCTGCCAACACAAATTGCGAACGGCCGGAGAGGTAGGAGGAGAACCACCATAAAACGGTGCCCCTCACCCCCAGCCCCTCCAGCCGATGCAATAGGATACCATGGTCGATGGTATCAAAAGCTGCAAAGAGATCTAACAGGACCAGGATGGAGGAACAACCCCCATCTCTGGCCCTCCAGAGATCATCCACCAACACGACCAATGCCGTCTCTGTGCTGTGCCCGGGCTGGAAGCCGGACTGGCGCGGGTCCAGATAATCAACTTCCTCCAGGTGATGGGGAAACTGTTGTGCCACCACACTCTCAACAACCTTCGCTAGAAAGTGAAGGTTGGAGACTGGACAATAGTTTTCCAATAAAGCTGGGTCCAGGGAAGGCTTCTTGAGGAGGGGTCTCACCATCGCCTCTTTAAGGGAGGCCGGCAAGAACCCCTCACTCAGAGAAGCGTTGACTAACTCCTGGAGCCAGCCTCGTGTAACCTCCCAGGATGCCAGTACAAGCCAGGAGGGACACGGGTCCAATAAACATGTGGTGGCTCTCAGTCGCCCATGTAACCTGTCCATATCTTCGGAGGCAACAGAGTCAAACTCCTCCCATAATGGTATCGCAAGACCGGCTTCCGACAATCCCTCTAGACCACTCTCAGTGGAAATCAGCTCGCTCCGGATCTGAGCGATTTTATCCTGCAGATAAACACAGAATTCCTCTGCTCGACCCTGCAGAGGGGCTTCCCGCGGCCTCTGTTGAAGGAGGGAGCGGGTCACCCCAAACAGGGCGGCAGGGCGGTTCTCTGCGGATGCGATAAGAGTGGCACAATAGTGATGCTTGGCCACTCTCATCGCCACAAGGTAAGTCCGTAAATGGGCTCTCACCTGTGTTCGGTCAGATTCGGAGCGTGTGGATCTCCATCTACTCTCTAGGCATCTCTTGTGGCGTTTCATCTCCCTCAGCTCCTCAGTAAACCAAGGAGCCCGGGTGGCTCTTCGCCACAAGAGAGGCCGCAAGGGCGCGACCCGATCCAAGGCTCCAGTGGCTGCAGTATTCCGTCTGGAACCTCTAAGGGTCCATCAGGCACCTGGGGCGGAACCATCTGTTATTGTGCAGTTGTGCTGGACCACAGCTCCTATCATCTAGAGGTATTGAAGACACATGAATCATGGAATCAGTCATCCAAACTATTTTGAGAAGTCCATGGCTGGAGACAGCAGAACAAGATTACTGCAATTCTATCAATTTGCTAAATTCCAATAATTAACTTTCTCCACAGGAAGGAACTGAAAATTCACAAAAATAGGCTGCCAGATCCTTTTGACAGAAAATAATTGTGCATATTATTTTATTTAATGTAATCTTCACCCTCAGCCACATAAATACACAACCAAACAGATGGGTGCAACTGTCAGTTCTGACATTGCTGAAATAGACAATTCAGAAATAAATTTTAGGTTTATGGAGAAGAGGACATTAATTTTCTTCTTCTTGCCATATATGTCATGAGATTACCTTCCTATTTACATCCCCACCTCCTATTCATATGGTAGCTGCTATCAGCCCTAGAGGCAAAACTCCTCTTGGCTTTATGGGACGTTCATACTTAAGAGTAAAGGTAATGTTGGCATATAATTTTGATTAGATTTATACAAAGCAAGCAGCTTAACGAATGACTTTTTACAATGGCTCAGTGGACCTGTAAATATAATGACCAATATACTGAAGAAAAACCAATCCATGCTGGGATGCAGGGTATTTGTTTTTGCTTTGAGTCTACTATACAAAGCAACTTTAAATCTCCATCCCAGACTGACCTAAATGTGTAGAAGTTGTGACCAGGTGATTGCAGTTCTTGAAGGTTAACAGCAGACAAAAACTAGTTACTGAAAATTTTGCAAGTCAAGGACTAGCAGTAGCAATAGCACCTAGACTTATATACCACTTTACAGTTCTTCAGAGCCCTTTCTAAGTGATTTACAGAATCAGCATATTGCTCCCAACAATTTGGGTCCTCACTGGAAAGATGGAAGGCTGAATCAACCTTGAGAGCCTGGTGAGATTTGAACTGCCAAACTACAGGCAGCCAGCAGGCAGCAGAAGTAGCCTGCAGTACCCCACTCTAACCACTGTGGCACCATGGCTCATGCTTGTATGCTTTCATACCATACATTCTCCTCTTGACTACACAAAGGAGTTCCAAAAGAATAATCTGTGTGCTATACCATCGAGGTCAGGGTTGTCAAACTGGTGGCCCACAGGCTGGATGAGTCATGCGCAGGCCACCCCCCCATCCCCCCCCCCCCGCTCCTTGAATGGGAAAAAGTCACGAAACATCATGTGATGGCAACATCATACCACAAGTTTGACACCTGTGATCTAGGTCTTTATATCCTTGATCTTCAATATTCTCTCACATTTGATAAAAAATATATATTTATTAGATATTAATAAGTAATAGGCCATTGTTACTTATTATAAGTATAGTGTAGGAGAGTATTTTGAGGTATCCCACAATTATCTTGAATTGGATCAACTTAATAGTTACAGGCGTTAAAATTTTGTGGGACATTCCATCACCATTCCCTAATTGATAAAACAGTGTATTAAGCAAGTTAGAACACATGATATGATTCATAAGGATTTCTAATAATGTTGTGGGTGCCACAGATGAACAAAGCTTCACCCTGTGAGTAAAAGAGAAATGCAGAGTCAGAGAGAAAGGCAGCTGTCCTATACATAAACTTCATCCTCTGCCAGTAAATGCCTGACTATGAGGAGGAGTAAAATAGCAAGGTGTCTCACCTCCAACTTCCTCTATCACTCTAAAAGTAGCCAGAAAATATGGAAGACACGAATTTATTTCCAGGGATTAAATAAATGTGAACTTATTTTCTCATCTGAACTATACCCACCCTTTTCTAAAAACACCATGTAACTTATCCTTCTTCATGCTGGCTTCCATTGTCTTGGCTATAGTTCCCATTATCCCCAACTGGCATGGTAACAGGAAATAGTACACCCTGGAATGCAACCCATCTATTGAGAGAATCAGGGCAAGGAAAACCAATGAGAGGCCTGTGGTTTTCAATTCAGCACAGAATTCCGGTTGCAGAGAATTTTGGCCTCCCATCCTGTTGATCACCTGCTGGTGGGTTTTAGAGCCATATATTCTTCCACAGCTATATTGCCCAAGAAAGGAAAAGAAAGAATACTAAAGTTATTAGACTAAAGAATCTAATATTTATTAATAAAGGAGAATATTTGTAGCTCAGGGTTGAAATGAGGGGTCCTGGGTGCTCTCTGAGTTGGGTTGTTTTCCTGCAGACATTTCATTACACAAACTAGGCAATATCATTAATAGAATAAAATAGAGTAGAATTCTTTATTGGCCAAATGTTATTGAATTTGTCTTTGGTGCATATGCTCTAAGTGTGCATAAAAAGGCAATATACATTCTCCAAGAATCATAAGGTACTACACTTAATGATAGTCATAGGGTACAAACAATCAATCAGGAAACAATCAATATCAATAGTAAGGATACAAGCAACGAAGTTACAGTCATGCAGTCATAAGTGGGAGGAGATGGGTACTAGGAGCGATGGGAATATTAATAGTAATAGTAATGCAGCCTTAGTGAATAGTTTGACAGTGTTGAGGGAATTATTTATTTAGCAGAGTGATGGCGTTTGAGGGGGAAAAACCTGTTCTTGTGTCTAGTTGTCTTGAAACGTTTGCAGGAAAACAACCCAGCTCCGTGTGCACCAGGACTCCTCATTTCAACCCCGAGGAGGGTTGAAATGAGGGATATTAGTATTTATCAGGTGCCTGCTGCGGAAAGAAAGACTGACGGTTGAATAGAGGCTGTGGTTTTTAATCTGAAAGGTTTGGTTTTCTGCAGAGAAAAATAACTGATTTTTCGGTGGCCAAGTACATCTTCAAGAGAAAAAACCACTCAGGATAGACACGTAATGGTCTTCCGCCACTAAAAAAGAAAAAGTCAACCCACACTCCAAATCAGTTGGAGGTGCAAGCCTGCTATTCCTGCTCGAGAAGTGAGTAAGCAAGCGTGAGAAGAAAAGCGGCTATTCCTGTAGCCGCACGCTTTTGCGCTCGCCTTTTCCTTTCCTTTCCTTCTTCGGCGGACAAACGGCTTGGCAACGGGCGGCAGCGGTGCTTTTCCAGCGCCTTGCCTGCCCTCTCCATGTTTGGGACGGTGAAGGGGGGACGGAGTGAGCGGGGAGGGTCCAAGCCTTACTGTTGAAGCGTTTGAGTGGGGGAACCAAAGAAAGACGCCCGCCCGGAGTAGCGTCTGCCTCCCTCGCCCTCTCACGCTCTTTTACGGGCCCTCAAAAACGCGCGGAAGAGCGACGGGGTTTTTCCCCCCCTCCTTTGCTAATTTTTTCCATGCAATCTCCCTCGAGTGGCCGCCGCTCTATTGGTCCCCGGCAGAAGACAAGCCGGAGCTGATTATTGGAAATTCCAGAGTTTCCGGGAAATTTTCCCACAGCCTCATACAAAGGGGGAGTTTCCAAAAGCCATTTACCCCCTGAGGGCTGCGTAGGCCTCGCCTCCCCGCCTCCTCCCTGTTTATAATAGGCTTGAGCCAGGGCAACTTCTGCCAAAAGTAGAGCGCGCGTATCCTCAGCCCGCCGGTGGAGAAAGACGGCTCTCCTGTCAGCTCCGACTTCCAGACACCGTAAGTCGCCGCCGACGCGCTTCTTTTCGCCGCATTGGCTTACCCAATTCTATTAAAAGAGCTAGCCCTCCAATTGTGTTTGTGCCACCTATTCTAATCTTGGTTACTTTTCACCTTGAGGGTTTTTTAAAAATTATTATTATTATTATTATTATTATTATTATTATTATTATTATTATTATTATTATTATTATTATTATTATTATTATTATTATTATTATTATTATTATTATTATTATTATTATTTGCATCTTGTGCAACGCCAGCCCGTTGGTTAGTTTATGATTTAGGGCAGTGGTTCTCAACCTGTGGATCGGCACCCCTTTGGGGGTCGAACAGTCCTTTCACAGGGGGTCGTCTAAGACCATCAGAAAACACATATTTTCGATGGTCTTAGGAACCGAGATGCCAATTTTATAGTTGGAGGTCACCACAACATCAGGAACTGTATTAAAGGGCATTGGGAAGGTTTAGAACCACTGATTTAGGGGAAAGTCCAGAAAGTGAGGGTAACGTATGAACGCAGTGGAAGTGGCGGATCTCGCAAAAGTTGTCCCCCCACCCGATCTGGTTTATTGTTACCTTTTCCTTTCTGTGTCTGCTGCCCCTTTCCTTCTTCTTGGAAAGGCACAAGAGAGGGCAAAGTAAACCTCGTACATGGGTTTGTGCAACAGTAAATTCTTTAAGTACAGTAATAATAGACTTTCCCGGAAGATACGCCTAGCCTCGTCCCTGTCTTCTGTCTGGGTCCAGTTTCTCTCTGGAAAAACTACAAGCCGCTGGAATTGACTTTCAGAGGCTTCTGGATTGACTTCAATTGACATCAATTAAAAATGAGGCCTCCCGGGTTTAAGGGAGCTCCTGGTAATCTATTAAGTGCCTTATGGCAACTCTGGCCAGGGAATTCCCACAGACAGGAGTTACAGAATTGGAAACCACATGGTAAAAAAAACCCTATAAAACAGGTTTTGTTCAAATCAAGCTATTGGTGCCTTGTAAATTATGACTTATTACTTTTCTGATCTTCTGATTTTGAGATGTGTTGCAATGGCAATTTCAAATGTTATAATTTTATTATTAATATCCCATACATTCAGTGGAAAGACTTGTTAATATAACATATGCATTCTGTCATTTATAGCTTATTCAATTTTAACCGTTAACAAACCATGGCTTAAAACGTTTGAACAAAATTGCAGTGTTTCAGTAAAGATTAAATAGTTCATTAAGGGGCAAGTCAGTATTGGTGGGTTTTTAAATATTTGACTCAATCAACAGGTGTACAATATGCTAACTCACAGGTACACAGTGTATTCAGATCTTATATTACGTATGTTATACATGACAAGAAAACCTAAATTTCTGATGTGTTTAGGACCCGGCTGACTAGTTGAATTGTTTCATAATAAACCAGGATCTGAAAATAAGATTTGGCTTGTAAAAATAATATTTTAGAGATCGTGGTTTGATGAAAACACTAGAGGCAAACCATAGATGGAAGCAAGTTTTCTTCTACTACCAGTGGGAGAAGTTAGGGAAGAATGGGGCAGCTGTTGGGGCATAGAAAGAAATCTGCTTATCACAGAATTTCATCTGTCTCCAAATATCCTCTCACATCAGCGGCCCAAAGAACCACAGAATTCCAACTTCCATGGGCAGTGATCCAATCAAACAAGTGAGCCAAGCCATAGACACAGATGGAGCGGAAGATAAAAGGTCAACTTTAGGACTGGCGGGGTTCTTTTTTAGATTCTTTCAGGAGGCTTGAAATGCCAGGTTTATTTCTTTTTATTTTAAAAGTATAAATTTTCTTCTGAAATAGGGTGAAATAAAACTTTAATTTGTGTCTAGAATTACATAATATTCATAACCCAAAGTGCAGAGTGTCAGCTTTATGCGGTCTTCCTTAACTGATGATGTTTCAAGCAATTCCATTTATATTGTTTAGTGAAAAACATTCAAACCACAGGACAATACTGCACATTAGTTGAAATTTGTGAAAGTACTTATTTATTTGATTGGAATGTGTTTAAGTAAAGACTTTGTTCTAGTCTCAAATGCTTTTTCATTTTCTTTCTTTTTTTAAAAATAATCTTTATTAATATAAATATAAAAGTTGAACATTTAACAATTATGGGGTTATTGGAGAGGACGTACAAGGGTAGAGAGGGGGGGAGAGGGGGAAGGATAAGGATAGGAGAGACAAACCGGGGATATATCTACTCCCCTGATTTAAGAAGTATATTTGTCCCAGTCTAATGTCAATTATTATTTATAATCATATTTAGATGCTTACATTTAGATCTATAACATTGTCTTAAATATAGTATTGTCTTATGAACTCCTTGTATCTATTTCGCTATTATTCTATCTAATTGGTTTCTTTGTTATCCATCACTCTCTTATCGTACCATCTGTACCATTTCTCCCAGGATTGGGCATAAATTGAGGTTGACTTGTCCTTTAAAATATATGTTAATTTATCTGATTCTGCACAGCTAAAGATTTTAGATATAATTAGGCTTTCAGTTGGTGGATTGTTATTTTTCCACTGTTGTGCAATGGCCATTCTGGTCGCTGTTGTGATGTGTGTAAAGAGGTACTAGTCCTGGTTTGGGATTTCTTGTGGTTTGATACCGAGCAAGTATAATTCCAGTTTAAGGGGAAAGTTAGTGCCTATTATTTCCATGAGCCAAATTTGTATTTTTTTCCAAAGTAGTACGGAAATTGGGTAGGTCCACCATTGGTGAAAAAATGTGCCCCTAGCTGTTTTGCATTTCCAGCATCTGTCCGATGAGTTCGGGAACATGTAGGCAATTCTGGCTGGTGGTAAATACCATCTATAAAGCATTTTATATAAATTCTCCTTAAAGGAGGAGGACAGGGTCATTTTCATAGATTTATTCCAAATAGTTTGCCATTTTTCAAGATTGATGTTCTTTCCTATATTCCTTCCCCAGGCGATCATAGTGCCTTTAATTATTTCTTCGCCTATGTACCTTTGTAGTAGTAATTTATAAGTCTTAGAAATGAATTTGGTTGGTGAGTCCCATAGAACCTTATCTATGTCTTGGTTTGTTGGGTATATTCCGAATTCATGTTTGTCCTTAATAAATTTAGATATGCCTGATTATATGGCCACCGCTTTTTCATTTTCTTGAATACCCTCCCTTTCTTTTTGCAAGCAATATGCTAAAACTGGACTTGAAAGAGGTGGTGGTGAGACCCCTCCTCAAGAAGCCCTCCCTGGACCCAGCATTGTTGGCCAACTACCGTCCAGTCTCCAACCTTAGCTTTCTGGCTAAGGTTGTAGAGAGTGTGGTAGCTCAACAGTTCTCCCGACACCTGGAGGAAACCGTCTATCTAGACCCGTGCCAGTCTGGCTTCTGTCCCGGGCACAGCACAGAGACAGCATTAGTCGCATTGGTTGATGATCTCTGGAGGGCCCGAGACAGAGGTTGCTCCTCTGTCCTGGCCCTATTAGACCTCTCAGCAGCTTTAGATACCATCGACCATGGTATCCTCCTGCACCGGCTGGAGGGGCTGGGATTGAGAGGCACTGTATTGCAGTGGTTCTCTTCCTACCTCTCTGACCAGTCGCAGTGTGTATTGACACGAGGGCAGAGATCGACCTCGAGGCCCCTTTTATGTGGGGTACCTCAGGGCTCGGTTCTCTCACCCCTCCTGTTTAACATCTACATGAAGCCGTTGGGTGAGATCATCCGTGGCTTTGAGGTAGAATACCATCTGTACGCTGATGACACGCAGCTGTACATTTCTACCCCTGGCCACCCCAACGATGCCGTGGAAGTGCTGTCTCGGTGTCTGGAAGCCGTGCGGCTCTGGATGGGGAGGAACAAACTCAAACTCAACCCGTCCAAGACCGAGTGGCTGTGGTTTCCGGCATCTCGATATAGCCTACTAACTCCATCGTTGGCTATCGGGGGCGAGTCATTGGCTCCTGCGGAAAGGGCCCGCAACTTGGGCGTCTTCCTAGACTCACGGCTGTCCTTAGACGACCATGTGACGGCCGTGGCCAGGGGGGCCTTCTATCAAGTTTACCTGATACGCCAGTTGCGCCCCTTTCTAGATCGAGATGCCCTACGCACGTTCACTCAAGCCCTTGTTATTTCCCGCCTAGACTACTGCAACGCTGTCTACATGGGGCTCCCCCTGAGGTGCACCCGGAGGCTCCAGCTAGTGCAGAATGCAGCCGCGCGGGGGATTCTGGGAGTCTTTCGTTACTCCCACGTAACACCTCTCTGCGTGAGTTGCACTGATTGCCTGTGGTCTTCCGGGTGCGCTTCAAGGTCGTAGTTACCATCTTCAAAGCGCTCCATGGCTCGGGTCCTGGTTACTTGAGAGACTGCCTCCTACCACATTCCTCCCTTCGACCTGTCCGCTCTCACAGAGTTGGCCTTCTCAGGGTGCCATCAGCTGATCAATGCCGACTGGCGACCCCCAGGGGAAGAGCCTTCTCTGTGGCGGGTCCGACACTCTGGAATGACCTCCCCCCCCCCCGATATCCGTACCATCACGGACCTACGACTCTTCCGTTGGATGGTAAAAGCTCATCTCTTTCGTCTTGCCGGCCTGACATAGATTAGGGACTATTTTAATTCGTTATTTATGGTTTTAACTATTTATTCAATTTTAGCACAGTCATATTGATTTAATTGTTTTTTAAATTTTGTATATTGTGGGGTTTTATCTTTCTGTGCACCGCCCTGAGTCCCTTTTGGTGAAAAGGGCGGTATATAAATTGAAAATAAAGTAAAATAAAAGGTCTAGTGGTTAAGGCACCAGGCTAGAAATTGCTGGCCCGCTGGGAATTCTAGTCCATACATGAAAGCCAGCTACGTCATAGCCATAGCCTATGGCTATCTCTCCATTCAACGCACCTCGAAGTGGTTATTGCGGGAAATAGGAGGAACGTATGTTAGGTATGTTCACAACTTTGAGTTATTTCAGTGGTGGGTTCCAGTATGGTGCTCTGGAGGGCCCACCCGCCCGCCCAAGCTCCTTACCTGTGTTTGAAGGCTTCCGTGCGCGTGCATGGCACGTACAGCGCCTGCGCAATGCTCCACTGAGCAGCTACAGCATCGTGGAGGCTTGCAGAAGCGTCGCTGAAAGCTAGGACGCATGGGGTGCATCGCATGCATGCATGTGGGCAACACCAGGACCATTCCAACTGGATCCAGAACCTACCACCTAGTTATTTTTAATAAATGAGGAAAACTAGAATGAAAAATAAATTTGTAATCTTTTCAAACTAACTAAATTGAGAGACTTTTGAAAGCATGTATTCTTTTGGAACAACATTCCCCAATCTTTCCAGCTTTGGGATGAACCAGCATGGGATCGATGGGATGGTTGTGCATGAGCTGCGCATACACACACACACACACACACACACACATGCTCACCCACCACTGAACAGGCTGTGGCCCTGGGGTGCTGGGGACCCCTGTGTTAGAAAGTATAGATGGAATGTGAGGGGAAATTAGGATGGATTGACAATCCAGTGTTTAATCGTAATGGCTTTTAATATAAACCATGATGTTATCCAGATGTTTTAGACTTCAGTTTCAATCAGTTCCATGTAGCATAATCAATGGCAAGGAATAGTCCACACTATAATCCAAAGAAAGCACCATTGTTTAGGCACTTTGCTCTGAAGAACTTTTTTTTTAAAGGCCTGCATTTATAGACATTGTAGTTTGGGAAAGAAAACATTTCACATCATGTGTACTTTCCCCATAATTCTTAGGTAGAATTTTAAACTTGGAAAATTATAGAGCCATTGTTTCTAAGATGCAATTAGGGTTAGCTTTTGGTTGTATTCCTCCCTTGAGAGACTTGCTGTCAATATTTCCCTTTTTCCTTCAGAAGAAAAATAAACAATAGATTAAAAATAATAAGTGCTCATGTATTTTTCAGTCATTATTTTGCTTTAGGTTGCTATACATTTTCTCTGTCTTATGGGGAAATTTTGCCCTGTAGTCTTATCACTCAGTTGTGCATGGATTTAACAAGGAAAACATAAATCTTTTGCATAGATAATCGAGAATATACAGACATTCTCCTTGTGTTGTCTATAATGGACCAAGGTCAACATTATTTACCAGAATTAGCTACAGTCACGTGCAAAAGTCTTTCATCCGCAGAATATATTCTTAATAGGATCATCTGTTTTCATTGCATATATTTAGGGTTAACTGAAGATATGTGGCTGAGATGGAGCAAACATTTCAATGTATCCTGAACTTTCACACTGCTTCACAATCACAGTCACTTGAGGTTTTCAATTTAATGACCCATGAGGCCTTCGTTTAACAACTGCAACTGGGATTGCTGTACCTAAGCAACATGGTCTTGTGAACATGAGTTGCTTAATGATATTTCCAGCCGTAGTTGCTGTTGTAACCTGAGGACTGACTGCACAATATTGAAACCTTTTAATTCATAATTCCAAGAGAGATTTTATAAACCTACAGTATTTTATCCATCTTTCTCACTTATATTGTAGAATACTGTAGAATCAAAATACTGTAACATAATGTTAAACATTATTATTTGAAGCCTCAGAATATTTTTGCTTTCTCAATTAATGGGGATACATTGACATAGTATATTGAGAATGTTTTAATCTCTGTTTTTCCTATAGTATTACTTGTTTTTTTACTTGAAATGAGTAAAATGAATGAAAATTATGGAGTCTGATAATTTCATCATATACTTTTCAGGGTCTTCCATAGAAGATGATGCTAAAATCAAGGCCCTTTTTCTATAGCAGTCCTCCAAAATCTGCTCAACAGGCTGAAAACAAGAAGACAGCCAAAGCTTCGATATCTTCTGAATCAGAATCTGATTCATTGTCAATTGAATCATCCTCTGAAGAAGCCCATCCAAAAAACCACGTGAGAACTGAAAATGATAAGCAGATTCCTCCCCTTGAATATTTTCCTCAATCATCTTTGGAACTCACTGGAACAGACCATGATAAGAAAAAGAAGAAAAAAGGACTAGGAAAAATAATTGGTTATATTTTTTTTGACAAAGGTGGGAAAAGAAAAGAAGAGAAACCCCAGAAGGAAAACTGCCAGCCAATCACAGGTACAGAATGATGATCATATGGAAGGACAGCCTGTCACTATATATTAGGGGTCTCCAAATGTAGTCCAACTCCCAGAATTCTTCAACCAGTTTTGAAGCCCCTGCTATATGTTATAGTAGGTTGTAGATTTACAAGAAGAATTGGCAAGATAGGCATCAAGCCTTCAAAGTATTTTAAGTGTCATCCACAGAATCTTAAAAATGAAAATGTTTTTATCTCTTATATCTTTTCCATGACATCCATGGCTGCTCTGCCAGGTGCTAATCTGTAGCATATTTCATAGTTTCTTGTTCCTTTACTGTTGATGGTCAGTTCCAAAAGGCAGAAGCTATTTATCACTTCAATAGCCTAATATCCTCATTATCAGCTCTAAGGCTGGTAGTTACACCTACTGGCACTCTTTTGGTCTTCTTTATATTTTAATTTGCTTTTTTTTCATTCTGTTCCTTGACTTGTATTATTAGAGCTTGCAGATCATTTGTATTTTTAACTATCAGATATCAGCACAGCGCAGTATTGATATTTCTTCATCAAATTTTAAAACCATGCTCAGCTTCTTCCACTGCAGCTTCCCTTAATATATGTTTAGTGTATAGGTTGAAAGACTAAATCTCTGTGTTCACAACTCTTTGCATGTGCTGCACCACAAATTTATGATAAATTGTGCAGATGTACACCTTATTTATTATTGTACAGAGAAATGACAAACGGCAACTGCTACTCAATGACACTTGAAAGAATAACATTATTCTTCTGCCAGTAAGCTTCTGATTTATTTTGATTACTATTAATCATAAAGGAGTTCTGCAAAATCCCAAATGGATTTGGGGGTGTCAGAAATATAACTTTCTACCCAACTGAGGCACAGTCAAACCACAATTTAATAGAAGTATATCGCAGTCACCTTTGCAGTGGTCAAAATGTTGAACCAGGTATCACTCCCAAATAATAGACAATACCTTTTGTATCCATGTCTTGTCTGGCTACTTTTGTAGCCAGACAAGAGCAATTAAATGCATGTAAATTACATATTGATTTAATTCTGCAAATGATCTTAATTGATTAAAATATTTTTATTAGATTTCTAATGTGCCTTTCATTCAAGAGCTATTGGCACTATTTGTACAATAATGCCCTAATGCAAATGATACAAATCTATACAAATGAGATATTTTGGATTCAGTAGACATCCAGAATATTTATTTTCAAAATGGACTGATCAGTTCAACAAAATAAGGTAATAGAAATGTTTAGAGAAATGAGCAAGATATAAGATTCCTAGATCAGTCTTTTGTCTGCTTATTTCAGTTTTTACTTTGCATCCTTGAGGGGCATAAGGCCAAAATGATATTAAAAGCTTAGTAAGGTCAAAAAAACCATCCTACCCCTTCTTTTTCTTAGTTGAGATTCCATCAAGGTGAGCTCACACCTGGTTTTCCATGGTTGAAATAGCATAAGTTGAGGATGATCCCTCAACTGCTCAGCTGGGAAGTACAAGACTCATCCAAAGACAGCATACTGAGAAAATATTTTTCCTCCTTTTTAAAATGAAAAATCAACGTCATGGAGAACAAACTTAGTGTTGCTACAGAGACCAATCAAATTTGTTATCCTCGTGAAAAAACCAGTATATACACTTTTAGACTATGAATTGCTCTGAGTAGACAACTTAAAATTGGGGAAATATAACTTGAATGAATTAGTAACCTATCAATTATGTGACATTGATTACTATGTTATGTTTGTTTTGCCAGTTGACGAAATCAAGAAGATGATTCAGAGCCAACAGTTTTACAAAGCCAGTGAACATCTCATCAAAATCCAAAAATCCAACAGCAATCTGGACAGCAGAAATGATGAAGAAACATTGGACAATCAGACTGAAATTGAGGATTTATTGAAATGTTTATATAAAAAGGTCTTCAACACCATAGAGTCCTCTATCAGCATAGCATCAGCAGAGTCAGAATTGCTGAAAAATGCCGTGAGCACAGTTGTTATGTGGGTGGAGGAGGAGGAGAGATCTGTTGATTCCCAGTTCAGAACATGGAAAGACAAATGGAGGAACATTATCCAGAAATCTGTAGAAGATCGAATGAGCGCACCTCCTTTGGTTTATAGCAATGACCTATCTTCCACTGCTAACACTTTCTTGCATATGGGTAAGACTATGAAGGATGACATGATCACAGTGGTGCAGCATATTAAACACCTTTACCCTGAGCATTTTCAGGTGTGCAACACTTATGCCAAGTTCTATCACAATTACTTTTCATCTCAGATGGAGACATTTGCTGAGTTTGAATTGAACAAATCTGACAGTTACCTTCTTCTCAAGTGGACACACAATTTATATCCAAAGTAAGTAATGTTTATACTGTATCTGGGTTTTTATGCAAGTCTTGCCAATTTAGACACAGATCAATTCCAGGAAATTGTTTGCCAAAATGCACATTGGCAGGGAAATATGAAAATACGTTCTTCTGAAAATGTTCACCATTTTTCATGCAAATGTTTAAGGTGTGTACAAACCAATGCGAAAACAAACTATAATAGGCTTATGATTGAAAAACAATCATGAATGTGACAGAAACTGAACTCAACAAGATCTTCCATCTCTAAAAGATAAATGCTGAGGCAGATAAACAAATAGTTTAAGCTGGTATAAAGCAGCCCTATGTTGATCAGAATAGGATTAAGAATGTGTTTTCATTGTTACCTGTTAGGTTGTTATATAGTTGAACCTGTTCAATAATGGAGACTGTTATATCTATTTAGATTCTAATAGGGATTAATCAAGAAATTTGGTTGTAACATAAAAGGCAGTCTTGAAAATATCTAAATGTAAACTGCCCTCAATTTGAGAAAATAGAACAATTACTTGGTATGGATATTAAAAAGTAGTGTCTATTTTCAATAAACTTTGGACAATTGTCCTCAGTCCTCCCCACTAATTCAACTCCAGTGCTTTTTAGATTTCTTGCCTGTTGCAAAGTGGGTTCATCTAGCCTCCTTTTAAAAAAATTGTTTTTAAAGGCATTTCCCACTTGTTTCAGTAGCTTGGATTGTCACTAGAAAGGTTGCCAGTATCAATTATTATGTGAAATGTTGGTCATACAATATGGGTGGTTTTCACATTGGAATCCAAGCATTCTGTGGCAAATAGCCTACTTTTACATCTGCTTTATATTGAGAATTTTTGGGAAATTGAATCAAACAATGAGGAAAGAATATGTTACCAGCTGATGAGATTTTTTTGGATATTTCAGTGATATTAAAAACAACAGTGTTTTAGTTAAAGAGTTGGATGAAGCTAGCATTGGAAACTTGTTGCCGTTGAGACAGATCAAACACCTTGAACAAACTTATTTGACTCATGAAACGGTAAGAATTTTGCTTATCTTTTCCTCCATAGCTTTTTAAGTTAGTTATGTTCATGTAAGAATTGGTGCAATGTGTCACATTTGTTCTTCAGTTGTAGATTCAACTTGTCACTTTTCACCCATCTGAGATCCCATCTCACCCATCTGGGGATCCCCCCCCCAAAAAAAAATCAAGGTAGCGAGTGCAACCTCAATATCAAAGCCCTGCTTTTTTTCTAACACATAAGGAGTAAGATCAGATTCTGTGTTCACACCTACCACGTTGGCTTTTTGGATTGCCCCACCTGCAGGCCCATGTACTGCAGCTCTTGTTTTGTTTCTTTAGCTTTGATTGAATGTGGTATGTGAACAAAACCACTGTGGTTGTAAGCTGCTTCTAATTTAATACTACACCTGAAACTAGACTACTGTCAGTTTTCCAAGTGGGTCAGACAAAAAATGCAACAAGGTGAGCTGATTTTTATTTGATTGTTCTCTAAGCAGCATCTCTTCCCCTCTCCCATCTTTCAGGGTAACTCCCACATTCCATTAGAGCTATTACAGGTTATTCAATACTGCACTGCTAATACAATGGGGGAAAGGAGGAACTCCATCTTCGCTATGTAATTTCTGTTTTGATCCAATTATCGGGTTTTTTTCTCATTGTTCTTGGGTAGTTTACAATTTAGATGCAAAGATGTTTCTGCTCCCACACTTAGCACCTGGCGTCCAATATATAGTAGATGCCAGAGCCCAGAATTGGGTAATGTCTCCCTGGTGGTGATGTCTGTCCTTCTTCCACTCACATATTCCCAAAAGAACCTCATTAGGAAGCCAAGGGCTATTGCAGGAAAACTAATATGTATTCCTAAATATTATAGGTGCTGCTATTACCAGAGAAGGTAAACACTCTTGTATGAGGGACGTTCCAGAAGACACTTTGTTGTGGATGGACCATTTTGGCTCCTTATTAGCTTTCATTCTTGTAGGTTTATTGAATGGGTGGGCAAAGGCCTATTAAACTGAAGCCCAGCATTCAAAATCCTTGTTCATGAGCTACTTTTTCACTTAATGGAGGAATTGTAGCATTGCATGCAGCGGAATTGTTATTCAGTCATTTTAAGAGCACTTTAGATTTAAATATATGTGCATTTCTAGAGAGATAGCTGCTAATTGTATATTTGGGTCTTCTTTTCTTACAAAGGATTTTATTAGATGTTGTCTGGACAACTGTTTGAAAATAGAAGTCAGGAGCTGGGCCCGAGATGTAGAACCAGAGATATTGGATGATTATTATCATAGTGAATTTTCATTTCATGCTATAAAGGTAAATAACAAATATTTTATGTTTATGTATTATTATGTCATCAACTCCTAAAAAATTGTTCCAGCATTCCTGTGGAAAGATCTATAATTATAGATCTACCCTGATAGTAGAAGCACCTCAAGATGGGATTCATGAACATTCAGAATAATATTGGTTCCACTGGATCTTTTTTTTTTTTTGCTTTTTTCCCATCAGCCCATTCCCAGTTCTAGCACACTATTATTGCTGAATCTGGCAGAGTAATTTTCAACTAATTTCAGTGGGAGAATTAAGAGGAAAATATATGCCAATACAAACAATGGAAAGCACAACTATTTTTGTTTCTACCCTGACTACAGCAAGTCAATAAAACTTTGAAATAATGGATGGCCTGATCCATGGATGGTGGAACTTTCACTGGTACACTTGCAATACTCCTACATTCAGCCATTTCATTCCAGATCTTTGGGCTGCCTTATAAACTCTTAGTTTATTGAGAATTGTGCAAACATATTCCACATGTTCTTATCCATGGGTTGGATTAAAACCGTTTTAAATCCATTTTTTCTATGGTTTGAACCCTTTTCTTTTGACACACACATTCTCATATTATCACACAATTACTACTACTCCCCAAAATAATGCTACATAGATTTACAGACCCTGGGAAGTCCCCTATCAATAACTTTTCCCATTTTATGTCAGAATGAAAATTAAAGATAGGAAATTAAAATAGATTTGGACTGTTTTACTAGAGAAAAGCAACCAAGTTTCACTAATACAGTGGAGGTTTACTGACAAGAAATAGTTATTTTTTTCTCTATATAGAGTTTTCTTTTAACAAGAGTTCAAGCAAATTAATTGAAATGTAAGGGAACAATCCTAACTAGACTCCCAATGAGGTTAGTTTTAAATGCAGATACAGAAGGTAGAGAATGTGGGCTGAGATCAGAGGATGGAGATGCCCAGCAGTGATGACATACAGTGACATACAGTGATGACAGCAGTGATGACATGTCTAGCTTCCCCATATCATCCTTTCTGATTTAGGCTTTTTGTATGGCTTTTTGACTGTTTTTGCCTTTTTTCTTCCTAAAATGGTAATCTTGCAGCCCTACCTCAAGATTGCTCAGGTTTTGTGCTCAGGTTTTGTGTCCAGGCAACTAAGAAATGTTTCAGTAACCCTGCAAGCTTCCTCCTCCTGAGCTGTGATCTTCACACCTGCTTCCTGTTTTACCTCCATCTACAGATTCTGTAGAGCTTCAACCAATTGGGATTTCCCAATTTTGCATCACCTGACAGAGGAACAAACCACATCCTATTGCAACTTTTAACTTGGCAGCTTTAAAGAAACAAAGTTGCAACTCCAAAATATGCTTTAAATATTAAACAATATGCATTAAAACATAGCAAACCAGTGCAAGTTCCCAAAATTCAATTCCAGTTTCAAAGTTTCCCAACATCATAACTATTAAGGTTACTCTATTTTTCATTTGAAAGTGTGCTGACACACGCCCTCAACTTTCCTGATTATGGGAATGGAGTCACAGAGTTCAGCTTATAACATAAGCAGGAAGTACTTAATTACAAAACTGGGAAACCTTGTCATTCTGGAATAGAAATGTGGAAACCATCTCAAAAAAATCCATTGTCACTTGAACATCCTTAGGAATTTCCTGGTTTCAGTCAGCCTGGAAAAGGAAGTTTGCAGTACTAATCAGATTGGGCTGTGAAGAAGTGGGCTGAAAAATATGGACAAAAAGTAACATTTGAAGGTCAAAAACAGAAGTCATAGTCTTATTTGTTTCTGGAACTTTTTTTATTATTCAATTTTCAAATGGTATGCATATCTTTCTGTTCTTTGAGATTATCCCATTTTGCTTACTAATAAATCTTATTGGTATCCTATTGAAAAAAATGTTTATATTTACGACTAGCTGATGACCCGGCCGTGCCTGGGTATTTATAGATTTATAGAGCCTTTTGTCCTCCTGCTCCCATGCCCATCATCCCTGCCCTCTTCCTTCTCCCTCCCATGTGCTCCTCTTTCCCGCCCTGTCTGCGATCCTGGCACTTTGTAGGCTTATTGTGTTACGGAGGCCTAGGCCTTAAGGGTCCACTGCGTGAGGGAGCATGCTCAATCAAAGGCCTCTGTACTGGCCTAATCAGGTTCCCTTTGCTTCGTAGGCCTAATGTGTGAGGGAAGCATAGGCCTGAGTTGGGGCAAAGGATGATCCTGGAAGACAGGCCGAAGCTGTTTCTTGTGAGATCGGGCCACTGCAGTGGAGGTGGGGCTGGGCGATCTGCTTAGTCCATAGCATGCTCAATCAAAGGCCTAATCAGGCTCTCTTCCTCCTCCCATGGCATCACGAACAATTGCTACTTTAGGAAGCTGCACTCGCTATCCTTAAAGGTCCAGGCTTTCCAGAGTTATGCTGGAACGCATGTGCGCACACGCGCGCACGCACACACACACACACACACACACACACACACCAGGGGTGTCTTACCCCTACAGTGTTTGTCTCCAGACCAGAGGGTATGTCATCTGTGTACCAAATTGAAATTGCTTGAGGCATTCCAGAGTAGTTATGCTAAACAATAATAATATATAAATAAATAATAAACGATTGTGCTTGTAGAATTGGAGAGTTATGTATTTAAAAGTTAAAAGTACTAATTCTTTGATTTTTTGGGGGGGATGGATGTTTTAGGTTATACATGAAAGTCAAAAGTTCGCTACGGATATCACTCCAGAGCTGGGCCACCAAATGTCAGCTTTACATTTGACAGAACTCTTGACTTTTCTGCAATGGTAAGATAGCAAATTGTTGGCAATGTGGTATCATGGCATGCTTGGCTACCAGTGTAAAGTTACTAATGGTTGTTTTCATTTTTATGATTTCTCCAGCTACAGGAGAGATCTGGAAACTTTCATTACAAAATATAGACAAATTCAATATTTTGAAGCGATAATAATTGCAAACATGAACAATTTCGAGAATTTCCGGTAAGAACAGAATGATAGTATTACAAATTTCTTACATAATAGAGTTGTGAAAAATGTTTGAACCTTCTCAGTTTTTTTTCTTATCCATAATCTCTTTCACAGCATTATTACACCAAACATTCTTCTTTCTATTTCTCATTAGCCTATATTGTATTTTTCAGAGTACAAGATGCACTTTTTTTCCTCTAAAAAGAGGCTGAAAATCTGGGTGTGTCTTACGCATCAAATATAGCATTTTTTTGCCTCCTGAAGTCCCACCCCTTCACCAAAATGGCCGTGGATAACCTTATGGAGGCTTTCAGAGGGCTCCTGGGGCTGGGGAGGGCAGAAATGAGCAAAAAACAGGCCATTTTGTCCGCCCCCCAGCCCCCAGCAGTACTCTATAAATCTCCATAAGGCTATGCATGCATTTTTTTGGACAAAAAACAGCATGTTTTCACAAAAAACAGACCATTTTTTGCTTGTTAGTGCCCCATCCCCACCAAGGGCACTCTGCAAGCCCCCCCCCCCCCCTTCAAGGCTATTCATGCCTTTAAAAAAAAATGGACCCATTTTCGCCAAAACCGGGCAGTTTGGAGAGGTTTTCAGAGTGCAAAAACTCTTCTTTTTTTCCCCTTTCGGAAAGCTGTTTAGTTAGTGTGGTTGATGAGAATTACATTGGTCAAGTGCTGTCCCAGCAGAAACAAAGGTTTAGGTGCTACAGGTTGTCAGCGATTACTTTCTCCAGCACATGGATAAATGCACCTGGAAACATCTATCTACCTACCTATTCTCTCTCTCTCCCTACCTACCTACCTGCTGTATTTCTCTCTCAGTCTCTCCCCCTATATTTCTCCAGCACATGGATAAATGCACCTGGAAACATCTATCTACCTACCTATTCTCTCTCTCTCCCTACCTACCTACCTGCTGTATTTCTCTCTCAGTCTCTCCCCCTATATCTACCTATAAACCTAACTACCTTCTCTCTTTCTCTCTCTCTCTCTCCCCCTACCTATCTACTATATTTCTTTCTCTATTTTTCTCTCTCTATCCCTCTACCTACCAACCTACCTACTCTCTCACTCTCTCCCTACCTATCTATTATTTCTCTCTATCTCTCTCTATTTCCTCTCTCTCTATCCCTCTTCCTATCATACCTATCTACACACTTTCTCTCCCTACCTACCTACTGTATTTCTCTTTCTTTCTCTGTTTCTCTCTCTCTACCTACCTACTTAAAAAAAAAAAGCCTCTTCAAAACCTGGATGCGTCTTATACTCTGAAAAATATGGTAACTCCACATTTCCATAGCAGTTCACAATGTAATTCTTTCATTCTTTTAAAAGCCACTTCATCATTCCTACCCTTTTCTTACTCCATTTTCCATCTATTTTCTTAGGAGATTCAACTTATACTCTTTCCAAACAGGATTTACAATCATTGTAATTTCTCTCTAGTTTCTTTCATTTTCCTTCCTTTTCATCCATGTCCATTTTTCCAAAACATGCCTTGATATTTTCAGAAAATTGTCTATCAAACCATCTGGTCTCATCCATATATTCTTTACTAATTCTTTTAGTCAGTCATCATAAACAATTAAATCAGGATTTATTTTTCATTTTTCTAGGTGTACATATGAATACACTTAAACCATTTATTCAGACCAAAAAAATCTGTTTCTAAGCAGATATTATTCTTATTCATTTTTTTGTCACAAAGGCCAAACGTTTTTTTCTAAATGCTCTCATTTGGTTTCTGCTATGCATTCATGTTGTCCATCAGAACAATTATTTCCTCCTGGATCACATCTGTACAAATTGTTGCATAATGTGTAATTCTTCCATGACCCCATTCAGTGAAAGGTAACATGAAATGTCACTAACAGATATATCTACTTTTATACATACTCATAATAACCTAAATGAAAGTATATAATGCTTTATTAAAGCATAGATAGATAGATAGATAGATAGATAGATAGATAGATAGATAGATAGATAGATAGATAGATAGATAGATAGATAGATAGATAGATAGATAGATAGAGTATGACTAGCTGATGAGAGCTAAAAAGCTCGAAATAGATCTATCCTAGTCTCTCTGATTTATTTATTGATCAGCTCATAAAACCAGCACACATATTAAAAAAATTAACACAACGGAACTCATGGCTTTCTGTCTAGATGGTCTCTGGTGATGAGCCGAAAGGCAGAAAAGGAAATAGTATGTCTCCTCCCTTAATTGGGGCTTTGTGTTATGTTTTTGAGCTGGAAGCATCTAAATTGAATAGATTACATTAGTATTAGCAACCATTATGATTATTATTGCTGCTGTCATTATTCTGATTTGTAATGTATACTTTTTTGGTTAAGAATTGTATTGCATTATATTCACTGGATTTTGTAAGCTGCTATAAGCAAAAAGAACTGATGTTTTAAAATAGCTGAAAAACAAGGCCTTTAATTTGTTATTAATTGGATTTTCAGGATCCATACGGAGACAATCACAGGTTCAACTGATGTTAAAATGAACATCTTTTCCATGCTTGATGACCTTCAGAGGACTGGGGTTAATGGGCTTTTTGAACCCTTGGTTCCAGAGATGCAGGTATTCTTACAGATATATACTACAAAGCTACCTACCCAGCTCATTCAAGATTCTTTGCTGCCTGAGACAAAGCATAAAATGAAACTTAAACCTTCTCCATTCAGTGAAGGTGTGAATAGATGACTTTCTCTGGAATTCTAAGGATGGAAAAGCACCTTCATTCTACTATTCTGGGAGAAGCAGACTACGTTTTATGATAGTTTTCTCTTCTACTGGAAGGAAACGGGTGGGGGATGGGCATGGATGAAAAAGAATAGCCACAGGTCTGTCAGCCTCCAAGAAAACTACCTATTCCCAATGGAATAGTTATTCTTGCTATTTACTCTTCAGTGGAAAAATAGTGTCTCCCAGGAAAACATTTTTAGAGAGTGAACAAAGTAAAACGTGTCCATAACCATTTTAATAATGTCTGGCAAAACTTGCATAAAATGCTTATAATAAATTATAATGAACATTAGGGGGGGAAGGAGACCACCCTGTGATAGCCTGAGCTAGGAAGGAGAAAGGACAGTGAAAGTGTCTTTGTTTATTTTTTTCAAGTCACGTTTAAACTAACAGAATTAGTTGCTGCTTGAAAAACCTAATCAAGTTTTTCCTCAAAGAAAGAGGATTTATGAGAATTTCTTTTTTTTTTTAAACTGAACAATTTTTAAAATTTGTTCTTCAGACGCTTTTGAGAAAGTTTAATGATAGATGGGATTCCTGCGGTGGCGTTATGAATGAAATAATTACAACCATGAATGCCCGTATCCATGTGTTCAAGAGGCTTAAAAACCCACATCGCCAGGTGAGCTGATGCAAGGAACTGCAAGTGCAAACATTTTTATGCTTTTCAAAATGTAATACTAAGAATGAAGTGAGCCAGTTCGTGCAACCTAAACCTTGAGATGATGCTGCAACAGTCATATTGTGCAAGTATCCGTTGTTAAGTCATTTTTTTTCCAGTGCCATTGTAACTTTGAATGGTCACTAAACGAATAGTGATAAGTTGAGGATTTCCTATAATATATAGCCCCAAGAGATTTTTTTTTAAAGGGAGTACATTAAAAATGTTTTCTTAGCACCTCTCCACAGGCCATAGAAACTATTTTGGTCTTAAGAGAAACCAGTTATGCACCTGTTGATGGCATTTTTATAACTCTGACAGTAGAATTTGTTTTCACCCCTGTAACTGATCTAAGAAAGTTAACCTCTGCTTCTTCTGTTATAGGTTATCATGGAAAGAATTCACCTCTACCTAGTCCAAAAATACATTCAAAAGATTATATGTAGAACACCCAAACTCAAAACTCCTGAAAACCAAAATCAATTGTCTGAACGTATCCGAAGTGATGCCTATATTTTGAACAAATTTTGCACAGAGAATGTAAGTCTGCATCTCCAGTCCTGTAATACCAGTCTGGATACCTCATGGACCTTGGGGCATCCAGTAATGTTCACTTTAGAATGAAAAGGCTTTGTTGTTTAACAAATAGATGATTTGGAGAGACAGATAAAAGGCTCAAACTCAGGTAGCCAACTTGTACCTATGCTGTGAAGTCATATTTTGGCAGTAAAGGGGGATAGGCAGACTTCAGTCTTCGGTAAGCCTACTCTCCTCTCTTTCCAACCTACAATCCCACAATCCTCTGAAAAATTCCTGCTAGATTAAGAACTGTATACCAGTTCAGTTCAAAGTACATGCTTTGCATACAGACATTCTCTAATTCTGAGCAGGACATGAAAAGATTCCTGTATGAAAGCTACCAGTCAGTGTAGACCAATGTTTTAGATTGTTTTAATTGCATGTTTCAAGTCCAACTCTTGACTATTCTAGAGGCTGTTCTAAAGAGTAATAAGGAAATACGTAGAAGCATCAGGAAGACTATGTACTGCTGTCCACTCCCCTAAGTTAAGGGAGGTTCTACCACTTGGTATCCAATGATTATTTTTGGAACAGGAGCAAGAAATTAGGGAAGTACACTTTTCGTTGTTGCTGCTGCTACTGTTGTTGTTATCTCTTTTATTCATTAAACATGAAACTCAGTCAACTGAACATTTTAAAACAGCGGTGACCAACTGGTGGTCCGTGGACCACTGATAGTCCACAGAAAAACTATTGAATGTCTTATATTGCACTAAATACTATTTATCTTTTTTAAAATTCATATTAGTGGTCCATGAGATTCATAAAAATTCAAAAAAAAATTATGAATTTAGTGGTCCCTGTAGTCTGAAAGTTTGGTCCCCCTGTTTTAAAATGTATCACAAATATTGACTGGCGTGATGGTTGATATGGGTTGCTGCCAACATCCTAGGTATGCACCATGAACTTTCTTGAAATGTACAATATTCTGAGTAGCACATTTTTTTTGCAGTTCTGCTGGTGTTATTGCAGGAGGCTGCAGTTCTTGATGTATTTTGTAAAATTCTTGGTTATGGTACCAAGTGCCCCGATGACAGTGGGTATCACTGTTACATGTTTCATCCATAATTGCATAGTTTCGATGGCCAGGTCGTAATATTTCTTTAATAACAACAATAACAACAACAACAACAATAGTATCGTACTATCATAGTCAAGTTACATCATTGGAGAGGGTGCTGCTGAACTTTTCAGTCCCACCTACTCCAATTTCAGGAATGTGATGGTTTATTGAAGCAAAATGTATGTGCCTTACCTATTCAGTGTTCGATATATAGGTGCTTTTACAGATAATCCTTGACTTGCCACCATTCATTTAGTGACTTTGAAAGCTACAGCAGCACTGAAAAAAGTGCTTATGACTGATTTTCACACTTATGACCATTGTAGTGTTCCCATGGTCACATGATCGACGTTTGGGCAGTTGGCAACTGGTATGTACTTATGACAGATGCAGTGTCCCGGGGTCATGTGATCACCATTTGTAACCTTCCCAGCTGGCTTCTGACAAACAAAGTCAATGGGGGGAGGAAATTCACTTAACAACTATATGATTCACAACAACTGCAGTGATTTGCTTAATAACTATGGTAAAATGTCATAAAATTGGATGTGACTCATTTAACTGTCTTGCTTAGCACTGGAATTTGGGGAGTCAAGGACTATCTGTATTTCTAGAAGAAAAAGTGTACTACTGTTTTTTAATGCATATTTTATTGAAAGTTTTAAAAAGAATATAACAATTAACACAAACTAATAAAGAATTTTTTAAAAACAAACAGAAAAGAACAAAGACAAAGGTACGGAAAGAAAAGATAAAAAAAGAAATAGAAGAAGCTTCCAACTTTCTTTGCAGCAAATAAAAAAGCATGATTACAAAATTATCTCTTACTATATAAAAAGGGTATTTTATTTTTCAATGAGGCTGCTAAGGTGGGCTTCAGAGGTTGTAAAAGAAAAAGTTGGGGGCATGCAAGCTTTAGGTTGCCCGTTTCCTATTTTGAGCATTATTTCAAAGTATATGGGTGAAAGAATTTATCATTGGTAGGAATTTGCAGAGTGAAATATTTAAACTATATATTTTATTTTGTTAGGGGTCTAATGCCACATGGCTGGAGTCTGCTATCCCAAGCTTGGCTGAAATCATCAGACTTCAAGATCTAGATGCTATTAAACTTGAAGTCAGTGCACTTGCCAGTAATTATCCTGATATCAAGTAAGGGGAAAAAGTCTTTATGAATTTGCTTTTAAGTACTAACCCAGTAACAATTAATTCCTCTGATTTTGTGCCACTAACACCACCATCTACACTAGCATGCGCAATGTGTGCATTTCCCACCATTTCATTTGAAACCACGCAACCACCCAGGTCATAGTGCTTTTTTCCAAAAGGCAACTGGACTTTCTTGGGTTTTTATCTAAAAAAACCATTTTGCTTCTCATCCAGAACTGAAGAAGCTTCTCGAATGAAAAGTGAAATGTTTTCAAAGGAAAATAAAAGTCCAGTTGCCCCGGGGAGGGGGGGGGGCAGCTTTGGGATCCATTAGAATTCCCTCTAAACGCAGTTTCCAAAAGCCAGGCAGCATAGTTTCTTGAAATCTCAAAAGGTTTTGAGAACTAGTTTCATACTACATCTAAATCTCTTTCAATTTAAATGAAAAATGAATGTTTCACTGCATTGATTTGAGCCACGCTTATTGTATCTTTGGTGGCTCCTAGGCAGAAAAGAAACAGAAAGAAGAGGTTAAATTCTCCTTCAATTATCCTATGAAATTTACATCAAAATTTGCTGCAGTTGGATGGTATACAGGTAGCTATTGACGTATGATCGGTTGCTTAGCAACTGTTAGAAGTTACAACCTACCTAAAAAAGAGGATTTACAATTGGATTTGAGGTTCTAATTGTCATCTCCCCACTCACAATCATGTTTGCATTTATGGCCATTTGCAGCCTCTAACAATCAGATGACCATATTTTACAGCAGTTTTGCTGAAAAACAGCACTTCTGGCTTTGACAAAACCTTAACCACAGCGAAACAGTGGGTTTGCTTAAGAACCACAGTTTTCGCACTTATGATTGTCACATTCACTTAACCCCCACCACAAATAACAAATGTAAAATAAGATCTGTCACTGACAACCATTAGGACTTGCAACAACCCTAACGGTGAATTATACTCTCAATGAAAGCATCAATATTTCTCAATTAAGAAACTGATTTCTATTAGTTCCCATTAAAATGAGAAATGCAGCTTCTACCCTGAAAAAACAAGTGACACTCCACGGGAAATACCGTATTTCTCTGAAAATAAGCCAGGGTCTTATTTTGTTTTGACTCCCCTAAAATAAGTGCTTGGTCATAGGTGGGACTAGAATTCACAGTCTCCTGGTTTCTAACCTGCTGCCTTAACCACTACACCACACCAATCTGGCTCCATAAAACTACACAAAGCTGAAATGACTACTTCTCATCTCATCTCGCCATGTTGCTCTGTCATTCCTCATGCTTTTTTTTTTTTTTTTGTCTTTCCAATATAGACGGAAACATCTCTATGGCATCTTGCACATTAAGCACTTATCCAGTAGCAACATTAACAACATTTCGAGTGTGCTAGACATTCATGGAGGTGCCACGCTGCCATCATCATCATTGCTGTTTTCAGGCATTAAGCCGGGATTTCAACTGCCTTGATTTGAACTATGCCTTGTAACTTCTGAGCAGAATAGAAGCAGAAAGAAAAGCTGGATTATTCTATCCTATGCAATATATATCAAAATTTGCTGCCATTGGATGGTATATAGGTAGCCCTTGACTTATGACCGTTTTTTCAGAAGTAATTCGCATTGCCTCCTTACTACAGCTGGCAGAAAAAGACTGATCCAAGATCATCTAAGATAGCTTTGCTCCAATGTTGGGACTAGAATTCACTGTCTCCTGATGATTTAACCGCTACACCAGACTGGCTTCTTATAACTTCATACAAAGCTAAAACTTCTGTTTCTCATCTCATCTCACCATTTTTCTTGAAACTTTACTCTGTCATTTCTCATCCTGTTTTTTTCTCTTTCCAATACAGAAAGAAACATCTCTGTGCCATCTTGAACATTAAGTCCTTATCCAATGCCAAGGTTAAAAGCATTCTGAGTGTGCTAAAGGTTCATGGAGACGCCACACTGGCATAATTATCACTTTTCAGGTGTCAGGGTACCATTTAAATAACTGGGATAGTTTCCATTTATGGAAAAAAAGTTGTATTGAATTTAATAAAGTCCTACTACTGGCACAATTATTTAACTCAATATTCAACCGTGGAAAAAATAGTGAAGTTTAGATCAGTGTTTCCCAACCTTGGCAACTTGAAGATGTCTAGACTTCAACTCCCAGAATTCCCCCGCCAGCATTTCTTTTTTGACCATAATTGGGTCCAGACCTCCTGTTGCTAAACAAGGCAGTTGTTAAGTAAGTCACATCGGAGTTTATGACTTTTTTGCCACAATTATCAAGTAAATCACTCCAGAGTGTTAATTTGGCTTTCCCCCATTGACTTTGCTTGTGGGAAAATGTCTAGAAAGGTTGAAACGAATGATCAAGTGACCATGGGATGCTGCAACCATTATAAATACATGCTGGCTGCCAAGTGCCTGAATCTTGATCATGTGACCATGGGGTGCAGGGATAGTTGTTTTCAGTGCCATTGTAGCTTCAAATAGTCCCTAAACAAATGGTTGTAAGTTGAGGACTATCTGCATATAAATCATCTTGCAGGAAGCATCCGGTATCATCATGCTGGGTCATTTTCCCCTATTAAAAAAACGGGCTATATCTTCTGCAAGCTACCTCATACAGGTGGTTCAGATAGGACATTCAGAGGTGGTTTCATTTTTCTGCTATTTGTTAAAGCGTTTGGCTGAAAGAACACGTGTTTTGCATGTGATTTCTCTCACATTAAACAAATGACCATATGAAAATCAAATGTAAATTGAGCTTTGCTATTAGCCTATCATTATCAAAAACCAGTTTTCACTCAGCATTTTGTTTACAGCTTCTGAGATAAGAGCTGGTGTAGTGCAGCATCACAGAACTGACTAGAGCAGGGGTGTCAAACTCAAGGCCTGCGGGCCACTTAGATCTGGCCTGCAGGGCCACTCAAGAAACAGCAAAAGACCAGCCAGTGGTGCTTCTACAGCAAAAACGTGCTCCCGATCTCCATTTTCGCTGGCACAGCACTCGAACCACCACGGGTGCCCCTGACACAAGTAACATCAAATTAGCCACGTCCACCCCAGCCCCCCGAGGGCAAACACAGCCCTTATGTGGACCTCAATGAAATTGAGTTTGACACCCCTGGACTAGAGGCTGCATTCAGATTCTTACTCGGCTATATAAAATGCAGTAGGTGATTTGGAGCTACTCATTCTCTCCCTGCTTCACTTAACCCACAAGGTTGTTGTGATGAAATAAATGAATGAACACTGTGCCCCGAATGGCAGAAAGACATTACTAATAGTCCTCAACTTATAACCACAATTGAGCTCAAAATTTATGCTGCTAAGTAAGAAATGTATTAAAGTGCATTTTGTCCCATTTTACACCGTTTCTTGCCATTTTTGCTAAGTGAATCACTGCAGTTGTTAAATGAATAACACAGTTATTAAGTAAATCCGGCAAGCATCCAAATGTAAATCATGTGACCATGAGGATGCTGCACCGGTCATAAGTGTGAAAAATGGTCATAAGTCACTTTTTTCACTGCTGTTGTAACTTCGGTTACTAAGTGAACTTTTGTAAGTCAAGGACTACCTGTATATACATATTAATAATATCTGTACATAATAGTTGTAAATACAAACATGCTGCTATGTATAGTATGCTTTATTTTTAACTATGACATTGTTTTTCTAAGATATATTTCTATGAAAGTATTTTAAAAAAATATAATATCAGTTAGCTCACGTTCGCCCCATCTCCAGGACATAGGCACATACAACTGTAGTCAAAAGAGCAGGTTTAAAAGCAAGGTTATAGATGCTGGTGCTCCATAACAGAGAACATCTATGGCAGGGGTCCCCAACCTTTGCAACTTTAAGTCTGAAGGACTTCAGCTCCCAGACTTCTCCAGCCAGCAAACCTTTGCAACTTTAAGTCTGAAGGACTTCAGCTCCCAGACTTCTCCAGCCAGCAAACCTTTGCAACTTTAAGTCTGAAGGACTTCAGCTCCCAGACTTCTCCAGCCAGCAAACCTTTGCAACTTTAAGTCTGAAGGACTTCAGCTCCCAGACTTCTCCAGTCAGCAAACCTTTGCAACTTTAAGTCTGAAGGACTTCAGCTCCCAGACTTCTCCAGCCAGCAAACCTTTGCAACTTTAAGTCTGAAGGACTACAGCTCCCAGACTTCTCCAGCCAGCAAACCTTTGCAACTTTAAGTCTGAAGGACTTCAGCTCCCAGACTTCTCCAGCCAGCAAACCTTTGCAACTTTAAGTCTGAAGGACTTCAGCTCCCAGACTTCTCCAGTCAGCAAACCTTTGCAACTTTAAGTCTGAAGGACTTCAGCTCCCAGACTTCTCCAGTCAGCAAACCTTTGCAACTTTAAGTCTGAAGGACTTCAGCTCCCAGACTTCTCCAGCCAGCAAACCTTTGCAACTTTAAGTCTGAAGGACTTCAGCTCCCAGACTTCTCCAGCCAGCAAACCTTTGCAACTTTAAGTCTGAAGGACTTCAGCTCCCAGACTTCTCCAGTCAGCAAACCTTTGCAACTTTAAGTCTCAAGGACTTCAGCTCCCAGACTTCTCCAGCCAGCAAACCTTTGCAACTTTAAGTCTGAAGGACTTCAGCTCCCAGACTTCTCCAGCCAGCAAACCTTTGCAACTTTAAGTCTGAAGGACTTCAGCTCCCAGACTTCTCCAGCCAGCAAACCTTTGCAACTTTAAGTCTGAAGGACTTCAGCTCCCAGACTTCTCCAGCCAGCAAACCTTTGCAACTTTAAGTCTGAAGGACTTCAGCTCCCAGACTTCTCCAGCCAGCAAACCTTTGCAACTTTAAGTCTGAAGGACTTCAGCTCCCAGACTTCTCCAGTCAGCAAACCTTTGCAACTTTAAGTCTGAAGGACTTCAGCTCCCAGACTTCTCCAGCCAGCAAAGCTGGAGAAGTCTGGGAGCTGAAGTCCTTCAGACTTAAAGTTGCAAAGGTTGGGGACCCCTGATCTATGGGAATACATTTTTATTAAGTTATAAAGTATTATAAAATACAAAAACAAATAAGAGGACAGCGAGGGGTGAGGGAAAAGGGGAAACGAAAATGAGGAAGGATAGGGAAAGAAAAAGAAACACTGATATCCGACTCTCTGTTACAGTAGAATAAGGCATTAACAGCAGGTCCTTGTTGCTTTACCATAATAGTATGAACCAGTCATTACTATAAAGATCTATGAATCTAATTTGTAAAACCCCAAATCAAAGTTTCATTCTAAGAACATCCATGTAGCTATTGTAGATTTTATCCGCTGTCTCATCATGGATACTTCATATTCTGGAATCAGGATGGTAGGAGGGGGAAAAAACAGAAACCGATAAGAGTGAGAATGGAAGTATGGGGTCATAAAAAGAACAGGGCTTAGATTCCCCAAACACTTTTTATATTTTATATTATATTTTTATACTATAGGAAATAGACTTTAGATTGCTCTTTCTTTCCAAGGAGGCGGCAGATCACAGAAGACATTTGAAGCTTTTGTGCTTTCTTTTTTACCAAGTAAAACACGTTCCTCTGTTTACCATCACACACAAAAAATCAAAATTTTAAGCCAGTATTTTTCTCAAAATATTATCCTAAATTAAGGTCTTATTATGGATGTCTTATTACAATCCACACAGGTTTTAGCATGCTCTATTGATCTCAGTTGGCTTAATTTTGCCCTTCTCAGGGCAATACTATGAATTGCCATCAAAGTTTTCTCTAAACAGGAGACAAAAATAAAATCAATGTGTGAATATTTTTATAATCCATGCACAATTTTATTTTTGCTTGTCGGACTGTTGAAAATGGATGAATATCAATGAAGGTTAGATGCAATTATTAAAGGAAAAAATAATTGTACTGAATTGTGTTCATTGTAATCTGAAAATTCTAAGTGGTCTATCTTATTAATAATAAAATGTCTTCAGAGTTAATGATTTGATTCAGGTTCTTTGCTTGATGGATTCTAAAAACACATATATTCACTTTAGAAACAATCAATCAATTTTACAGTCTTAGACCAGAGACCAGAAAAATTAAAACGTTCAGTAAACATACAATAAAAAATTCTGGTATAAAATAATAAGTAACTAAAATCTATAATAAAATTCAGTCTGTCAATTATACATGGTCTAACTACTACATTTACATTCCATAAACAATGTAGCCCATTGTAGGTTGACACTATTAAAAATAGCAATGAAAAGCATTATTGTGTCAATCAGAGGTTTTCACCTCTCTGGAATCACAGTGATTTGAAAAGAAGAGAAAAATCTGAGAAAAGGTTAATAAAATTAGGAGGAAATGACAAATAAAATATACACCGGGAATGGAATTGAACATCTAACTAAACTAAAGGCTTTAATCCTCACATCACCAAAGAGGCATCACCAAAGAGGGAGTGTTAATCTGAATCTTCGAAATTTCCACCATTGGATATAGCCATTGAGAAGGACATTTCCCTGTAGAGGTTAGGGCAGAGGTTCCCAAACTTGGCAACTTTAAGACTTGTGGACTTCAACTCCCAGAATTCTCCAGCCAGCTTTGCTTGTGGACTTGTGGAATTGAAGTCCACAAGTCTTAAAGTTGCCAAGTTTGGGAACCTCTGGGTTAGAGGTTCTGAATCTTGAAGGAAGTTGACAAGGGATGATAAGACCGTAACAGCAGCAGTAGCATTACCAGGACTATACAATACAATACAATACAATAGCAGAGTTGGAAGGGACCTTGTAGGTCTTCTAGTCCAACCCCCTGCATGGGCAGGAACCTTATACCATTTCAGACAAATGGCTGTCTAACATCTTTTTAAAGACTTCCAGGGTTGGGGCATTCACAACTGCTGGAGGCAAGCTGTTCCAGAGGTTAATTGTTCTTACTGTCAGGAAATTTCTCCTTAATTCTAAGTTGCTTCTCTCCTTGGTTAGTTTCCACCCATTGCTTCTTGTCCTGCCCCCAGGTGCCTTGGAGAAAAGTTTGACTCCCTCTTCTTTGTGGCACCCTCTGAGATATCGGAACACTGCTATCATGTCTCCCCTGGTCCTTCTCTTCATCAAACTAGACATACCCAGCTCCTGCAGCCGTTCTTCATATGTCTTAGTCTCCAGTCCTCTAATCATCTTGGTTGCTCTTCTCTGCACTCTTTCCAGAGTCTCCACGTCTTTTCTACATCGTGGCGACCAAAACTGTATGCAGTATTCCAAGTGTGGCCTTACCAAGGCACTATACAGTGGCATTAACACTTCACGCGATCTAGATTCTATCCCTCTGTTGATGCAGCCTAGAACTGTGTTGGCTTTTTTGGCAGCTGCTGCACACTGCTGGCTCACTAGTTGTGATGATAACTTCAGCAGATGTCAAAATAATGCTGGCACACAAAAAGATGCCTCGACAAGCTATCCTAAGCAAGAGATGAGACTTCCCTTTAGTCACCTCCTTGCCTGTTTTCCTTGAGCAATAACAATGCAGAACTTGGAGACATAAATCAGCTGCATTTGCAGTTCATTGTCTCCTTGCTCCTCTGCAAGATCATATTCTTAGCATTCCCAAATAAACTGGCAGTCACAAGAAGGAAGACAGTAACAGCAGCAGTAGCAGTACTAGAACTAGTTGTGATGATAACTTCAGCAGTTATGCTAAATCCCAGCTGAGGTAATACATGTTTTGGAGGATATGTTTGCATGTTTACATGGCAGAGGTGCCAGTTTGTCTAGTAGTATGTGTTCCTGGTTGCAATATTTCGTATCTGGTTAACAGTCCATGGATAGTGTTTTTACTGTAAAATATCAGATGGAACATGAGCCTGTTTTTGTCCATTGTTGCTTCAATAAAAATATATTTGGGAACCACAGACTGAAAAAGTACAGCTGTAAAAGAAACCAACACTATTGGATTAAATCTCATTTATGTAACTGAGCTAGAATTGACTAATGCATGCCAGATTCTAATAAAACAGAACATGAGAAGAATGTGAACTTTCTAAAGAATAACTGAATTTTCCAAAAGATTCACGAGAAGATTATAATAGAAAAAAGGATGGAATGACCTTACTTGCGCCAAAAAATAGATGGGAAAATATTGTTCCTGGAGAATGTCTACATACCTCATTACAATAATGGAGACTCTCTACTGTAATTGACTCTAGATATGCTGAAAAAGTAAATACTTTGGCAAGACATGGTCAAGATTGTTAAGAAAATTTGGATACTCATAAAGCAATTGTTTCCAATCTGGCATCCTTTAGTTGTGTGAAAATGGCAATTTCCAGAATTCCCTAGTACTGTAACCTTTGGAATTGTAGTTGCAAGACTTCTGGAAGAAGGTTAGTTTAAAGATATCATAAAATAAGACTCACTCACTCTACTCCATTAATACTCTACACATCTGGCAAAAACAATGCAAATAACTTGAGATTGTTTGCTTTTGCCCATCACACTATCCCAAATGGTAGCTTTACTGCAACCCCACAGAGCAAGCTAAATCAATTATTACACTAACAATAGCTGCTATAGTATAGGGATTCGAATTTTGGATGACAGGCCCAAGCTCAAGTCCATTCCTAGCTATGGAAGTTTACTGCTGATTTTGGCCATTTGCTTTTTCAGATCAATCTGTTCCATGGGGATTTTGGTTGTTGGGGGAAAACATAGAATACTGTGTATGCTAATTTGAGTTCTTGAAGAAAAGAGTGATTTTAAACCTAACTAATTTCAATCAATAACCATGCAAGTAGATTTCAAGTCTTCCAGATTGCCACTTTAGAATGCCATTCATTCAGAAGACTTTTTTTCTGGACTGAAAGAGTATGCTAGATCATGGGTAGCATTCTTAAGTGACTCTGTATTGTCATACCTAGCAAAAAATAGGAAGGATTCTTGTAGGCTCTCCATCCCAACATTCTTCTCAATGAAGAAAGCCTAAATTAAATTGCATATACATCTGCATATACTGCTATATATCTGACCCTGTTAGCTAGGAAGAATGGAATTGTAATTCAAATCATCTGTAGGACTTTGATTTATAATGATGAACCACAGTTCATAGATATACATCCTAAATCAGAAACAGGCAATCTGTTGCTCTATTGTTTGGCAGTTTAGTTCCCAGTAGTTTCTGCCAGCTTGGCCAATTACTCTCAAAAAATAGCTGGGAGGCACTATTAATATTTACAATGCATGAAAATGTTTTATAGGGCTTGTTTCAACAAATGAAAATGCCATCCCTCTGGAAGCAACAGACATCATTTGTCAAGCCTAACATTGCTTATTAATCATTTGATTATTTAAAAAAAACAAGAACTACTGTACACCTTAGCAACAGAAAAAAAAAAGTGGGCAAGCTATTTTCAAGGGAAACAAGTTCAAAAGACTAAATGCACTGCTTCCACTTGCCAAATCATTATAAACGCCTTCCTGACCCTCTTACATCTTTATCTAGGAAATGATTTCCTAATGTAAAACCATGAAACATTTGGGCTGCAGAAAAAATATGTGGAAATAAAAATGCTTGCTAACTAGACAGGATGAGTTAAATAACACTTTCCTATCAAAAACAGCAACTAAGAAACTTTGAAGAATGGTAGTTCAACTATAGAGCCACTGCTCGTGAGGGAAGAGATTATACACTGCAAATCCAAACTTTGCTTTTTCATTCTTGGATTGACCATAACTTTACTTTGTTTATAAACTTTGTACAGTGTAAATCATGCACCACGCCAGGCAACCAACTGACTCATGCAGTAGGGTTTACAATTTAGAGATTAGGGGATTTTTTTTTCCCCTATGTGACTGCAGACATCTGCACTCCTTTCTGCTTCGTCTCTATTCTATTTACATTAAAGAATCTTTTCCGCCTAACAGATGCCAAGACAAGAGTTAGAAACCACGGATCCTCTATAGCTAGGGAAGTCAACCACATAGGTATCTTCTGAGGGACAAAACAATCAATAACAACTAACCATGTCTGTGAAATTATACAGAACAATGCACCACAAGCACAAGTTTGAGAAAATTCACTTGGGAAAACTTCCAATTCTTGAGACGCTTTTGAGTGGAGGAAGCAGAGCAGCCATGGCTCCCAACCAAAGAATTCCAGGAAATTCTACTCATGTAATTTGGGGGAATCTTGGTTTGAAATAGTTTGAAGAGACAGAATTTAAGCATATGTTCAAGACCACAATAGAGCTAATTTAAAAAGAAAAAGAAAATGCTGCTCATCTGTTTTGCTTTTGATAATACACCTGCATAAGTAACTGTCCATTTTTTTTAGAATTTGCATGCCATTCTCATAGAACAAAATACATTCAGGCTAGAAGGGAAGGCGAACGGGATGGGAAAATGCAAACGGGATGACGAAAGAAGGGAAATTGTGAATATTGTTCCTTCTTTTTTTCCCACCATGGCCTTTTTTCAGTATTTCCAATAACAAAAAGTACATTTCAGGCAATATATCAAGAAAGCTAAAAAAATTAATAATATTTTTAGAATATTATGTTTTACTGGGACTGCTGTTGATTTGTTTTAATCAGCCCAATAACCAGAGAACTTTGAGATGATAGAAGTTCAGAGGTGGTATTCTGCTGGTTCTGACCAGTTCAGGTGAACTGGTAGTGGAAATTGCGGGTAGCCCCGCTCACCTGTCCCAGCTCTATGGCATCCCATTTAGGGTCTTTTTTTAGGCAAAACGCTTGCGCGGAAGGCGGAGCGCATGCACGGATGTGGTAGGGAAGGTAAGTCAATACCACCCCTGTACAAGTTATTTTAAACTTTTGCTTGTTTGTTTCTTTGTTTAGAAAATATATGTGCTGCCTAACACACCTTACAAAATAAAGTAAAAGTATCCATTAAAATCACCACCATCATCATCACTATTGTGGAAAAGAAAAAAGTCTACTTCATTGGTATTGCAATACTAGGTGGAAGCACAAATTGAGGAGAAACAGCTAGAAAAAAATAACAAAATATCATGATTTGCAAATTGAAGTGGAGCGATTATGGACGAAGAAATCGATAGTAATAGGAGCCCTTGGAGCAATATCCAAAGGGCTGCCTTAATACATGGAAATTTTGAGTTTATTAGACGTAAATATTCTTCCGAACTTGCCTATATTGTTGGCCTACTTTTTCGGCACAGTGCCAAATTAAGAGCACATGCAGAGGGGAGCACCAAAAACCAGAAGACCAGCTCCCTGGTGCACATCCGCAGGAGCAACAGAAACCGGAAAAGCAGTTCTCCAACGCACATTTCTATGCCGGAAAGCTGAGCTTCCGGTTTCCAGCATGCGCATGTGTGCCAGTCACTTGGTCTTCCGGTTTCTTTCCTGCATGCACATATGAAGACCAGCTAGCTGGTGCGCATGTGCACGCAGGAACCTGGAAGAGCAATGGACGATGGCTGGCGTGCCCAAAGAGATGCCCTTCCGGCACGCGTGCCATTACGGGCCTATATACTCAGATGCTACCTTAACAGCTCTTAGGTCCTTGGTTAGGACTTGACCTGTTAAATGTTTACCAGTCTTAGACTGTGAATCAAATTGAAGATCAAATCTTAAATAATAATAATATAAAGTAGGTGAATAAGAATAGAACAGTGATATTAAATAGTGTAGAAAAGGATGTACTGTATGTCCACTCCTCATCTATAAAAAAGGAAAACCCAACTTTGACTCCAGTAGC
This sequence comes from Rhabdophis nuchalis, assembly GCA_039707465.1. Taxonomy (NCBI): domain Eukaryota; kingdom Metazoa; phylum Chordata; class Lepidosauria; order Squamata; family Natricidae; genus Rhabdophis; species Rhabdophis nuchalis. The sequence continues at coordinate 55,825,410 of CM077643.1, read as the reverse complement.
GATTTATTTCATAATAAGATTCCTGCCGTGGACAATTTCTAACTGGTTGTGCATGCCAAAGGTAAACAAGACAGGACCTGCAATAGGCATTTCATTCACGATATATGAGAGCGGGTGGACTATATAGTCCTTTTTATCTATTTATTTAGCATATGGCACATCATACAGGTACCAGTAATATATATCAACATTTCACCTGGATTAGGAAAACACAATAAAATATAAATATTAAAAAGATCTATATTCAAATAACAATGCCTAGGCCATCTAACCATTGAAGTATAGCATTGTTTATATTTTTTTTTAAAATCAGATACTGGACCAATATATGCTCTCGGTTTACAGTTAGCCATTATATGATCTACAATTTGATGTGGGATGCCCCACAGTCATATATAGTCCTATAATAAAGTACTTCAGCTGAACTGAGAAGGCCATCAGAATCCAGTGAAGATGTTTCAGCAAGGGGTTGTGAGAATGGCAACCCTATTTATCATTTTTGTTGTCTGGACCACTTGCAATTTCCAAACCAACTTTCAAAGGTTACCCCATACAGAGGTGTTGATAACCATCTTTAAAGCGCTCCATGGCACAGGGCCTAGTTATGTGCGAGACCGTCTCCTACCTCATACATCCCTTTGACCGATTCGCTCCCATAGAGGGTCTTCTCCGGGTGCCGTCGGCCGTGCAATGCCGGTTGTCGACCCCCAGGGGAAGGGCCTTCTCTGTGGCGGGCCCAGCCCTCTGGAACGACCTTCCCCCCGAACTCCGGACCATCACGGACCTCTGCCTCTTCCGCCAGCAGTTGAAGACGCACCTATTCCAGCAAGCGGGCCTGGCCTAGTCCTCGGGTCCATTTTATATAGACTGTGTTCTAAATTGGTTGAGGTTTTTAATTAGTGGGATTTGTATTAAATTTTAGCACAGGGCTTCTTAAATTTAATCAGCTTTTATTGTGGTGTATTTTGTATGGTGTGTTTATTTATTTATTTTATACTTATTTTAACTTCCTGTGCACCGCCCTGAGTCCCTTCGGGGAGATAGGTTGCGGTTTATAAATCAAATAAATCTAAATCTAAATCTAAATCTCTTCTCCAGAATGGAAACAGAAAGGGGTGATGTAGCAATTAACCAATGAACCAATTTTTGATTGCCAAAAGGAAAGAAAAAAAGATGGCATACCTATAATTCCTTGGATATGTGTTTGGGGAAATGAGGAAAAGAAAAATAATAATAATAATAAAGTAAATGCCTTTATGTTTTTTAAAAAAATTATAGTTTTGATTGATTCCATTCCAACAAGTTTTCATCATAGCTTAACATGAGCCTTGGGGCAAATCTTGTTGAATCAATATGCTTCTTTCACACATTGGCCATTACCTAGGGACATTTGGCACATACTCAAAAAGCTTTTTGCTTTACATGCAAAAATTACTTAAAGTAGATTTACAGTTTGTAACGAAAGTCCTCTTCTGTAGAGCATTTGGAAAAAGATATAATTGGGACGGTAACAGATTCATTTTTATAGTTTTAGTTCAGTGTATTGCAATAAATGAAAAATATTCTTGTACAGTGATATTCCTGGAGAAACATTTATAAAATAGGTGAATAAAAGCAACCTGCTAGATTAAGCAAAAGAGCACCTAGTACAACATAGTATTTCATGTAATGACCAACCCCGTAAAATCTGCAAATATTGTATTTTTAGGACTATAAGACACACTTTTCCTTCCCAAAAATGTGGGTGGAACTTTCTGTGCTTCTTATAGAGCAAATGTTGCCAAAGCTACGCCCACCTTCAGCCTCTGCCTCCCAGCCATTTGCCTTCTTGCAGCAAACAGCAAGCAGCCTGGTCAGCTTCAGCACAGCCTGATTTAGCACAAGCAGCTGATTGGCAGCTGGATTGGCCTCCCGGAATATCACTGATCAGTTGTTCCAGGCTGCAGGGATTGCAACTTCCCATTGGCGCCATCAATGCCCATCGCTACTGCTACGTATCGCCACCTCCGTGCACCCCATTTTCGGCCTCTGTTCACCCCTTTTTTGGCCTCTGTGCATCCCATTTTCGACCTCTGCACGTTTCATTTTCAGCCCATTCCAGGCAGCAGGGATAAGAAGTGGCTTTCCCCACCGCCTGTAACAGGCCAAAAATGGGATGTGTGGAGGCCGAAAATGCATTGTGCAGAAGCCAAAAATGGGGCACATGGAGGTGGCGATAGGTGGCAGTGACAATGAGCGGCAATGATCCCAGCAAGCCTGGAACAGCTGATCAGTGGTATTCTGGGAGGCCGATCCAACTGCCAATCAGACTGTGCTGAAGCTGACCAGACTGTTTGCTGTTTGCTGAAGGAGGCAAATTGCTGGGAGGCAGAGGCAGATTTTTTTTTCTTGTTTTCCTCCCCAAAAGCTAGGTGTGTCTTATACTTCGTAGCATCTTATAGTCTGAAAAATATGGTAACCTATATACCATCTAGAACTAATCCTTGAGTAAACTTGGTGGGGGGAAACTGATAATTAAACAGCATCCGATATTTCTGCAGTCCAGATGGTGTTACCCAATACCATGTATCTGAACTGAGAGTAAGATAGAGCTAGGCCAATTTTAAGAAATGATGTTTTCAACTGAGAATGAAAAAGGGATATAATCTGAAACCTTTAAAATGTATTTATTTATTTATTAAATTCATATGCCGCCCATCTTACTATCCAAAGCAACTTCATATATAAAAATATACTACGTGCAAGAGAGCTGTCTAAGCGGATAGAAATTCCATTCATTTTTCCTCACTCTTCCTCACACAACCAGAGAAACATGTTCCTGCTTCCTTTTGTCTCTGGATGCCTTGCAGATGATTTACTGTAATATTTCACATTATCAGGAAGCAGAGACGATGATGGCTACACCCAGAGTGCTTAATTATTGTAAAATTTTATTTGGCTTAGTTATGAATTCTATGAAATCATCCTCTGCAGACTTGTTTTGCTTTGCTTAGCATTCTTGCTAAGCCAAAACTGAAGAATCAGAACAATGAATAATTGGAACAGAACAGAATAGAATAGAATTCTTTATTGGCCAAGTGTGATTTGTCACAAGGAATTTGCCTTCTGTGCATAAGTTCTTGGTGTGCATAAAAGCTATAAGTGATCGATCATGATCATACTCATCATAAAAATACAGTAATCATAGATCATAAGATACAACACTTAGTGACAGTCATAGGCTACTAAATAAACAAATATTTGTACTAAATAAGGATATACTACATAAGGATACTAAATAAGCATTGTTCACCCAAAGTCTGGTAAGTTAAACAAAGAGACAAATCATACATGCACAGATAACATATTGACTGTCAAGATCTTTTTTTCCCCCTTTTAGCTCACATTGTTCTTCCAAATGATTGAAAATATCCTGTCTCCTCCCCCTCCCCCTCCTTGTTACATCACAAGTTTAATGTTGACGTAGTCATGATGGTTAGACTAGAAGTAAGGAACCCAGGTTCTTAGTGCATTCTTGAACATGAAAGCTCGTTTGATGGCCTTGGTTCAGGCACTTTCTCCCAGCCTGACTTACTTCATGAGGTTTAAGTTATTAATAGTTAGGAATTGTAATGTATTACTGCCTGCAGAACCCCTGGGAGTAGATGTTTAATATCAGTTCTAGGGCTAAACAGTGGAAATGGATATAACCGTCCTATTCATGTCTGTCAGCTTCCAAATGAACCTAATTGGATATTGTAGGAGACAACTGTTGAATCCAGCAGGTTGTTTTCTATGTTCTTATGTCTTTTTATTGAGCTGGACTTCTTAATTTATTTTTCTACAGGAGCAATTATCCAAACATGCTCCATTTCTTCACTCCAATAAATCTGCCATGAACTTTCAATGTGTTGTAGCTTCCAGTTTAATGGCCACCAAGAGAGAATTTATTACCCCTTATGACTGGTGATTTTTTTTAGCGCTTGTCTTTTACAACAGAGGAAAGAAATAAGTTATCACAACAAATAGCTTTCCTCTTGTATGCTTCCTGTGAAAAACATGGGGCCAAAACATCAAAACAACAAAAAGGCATTCAAGCTAAATCTCATAATATATCTTTTCAATTTTTTCCCCAGCATCACAGAGCAGCATTTTCGGTATTTATGTGAAGAGGGGTCATGACCTTGCTGACAGGGTTAATATCAGCCTGACGTGGTTAAATTCCTCCTTTTCCTCCAGGCAGCTCATCCCAGTGTTGAAATTCATCCACAGTAGAAAAGCCTGAGAAACAAGACAGGCTGAAATAGGAAACCAAACACTGTTTAGGGAAAAACCCATCCTCTATAAGGTAAAAGACATTACTCATCCTTGAAATGTTAATCATAGATAATGAGAAAGAAAGTAGTTTTAAGGAAATCACGTGACCTTTTCTGATTTACTAAATATGGTGTGTTTAAAATTCTTTGCACGTTACTTTCAGTTAGCCCTGTAGGAACTTAGCACCTACCCATCTCCTAGAAAAATGAAATGTTTTAGGAAATATTAAAAAGGCAGAATATTATATTTCCCTGGATGAGAAATGGAAAAACATGTTTCTTTAGGCAGGAAGCAGACTCACTCTGAATAGCCCCCACCCTCCTACATACCCCACAGCAGATGTCTGCACTTAAGAGATAGAGAGATACCTAAGTCTATGCAAAGGCAAAGGCCCTCACCCAAGATTCAACAAATGTAGGATTAGCCCTCTACCCATCTCACCACATGGTGTCTGGGAAGATTACATCATCCAGCAAGGCTTGACCAAGCCTGGGACTCAGGACAGCCTACAGAGTTGCCCCTACATGGCCCATGGGAGTCTGACCACCAATCAGAATACAAGCTCAAATTCAAAAGCCCAGAGGAGGTGTAAAACTCAGATACTCTCAGCATCTCTTCCCTATTTTTCTTCACCCATCTTCAGTGCATGTGATCCTGTCCATCATTAAAACCATCTTTCCAAACAGCCACCATGTTTCCAGTGTCTTCAATTCCCAACTTGGAACTGAATCCAGAAGGACATTTCTTCCAACAGCCCTGAGATAATCTTCCCTCCTTTCTCCCTGAATATAGAAGTATTCTTATGAAAACAAGATATGATGAAGATCTGCATTTGATTAATGTTATGCTTGAGTTGAGAAGAGAGATAAGTGTTTTGTGATGGCTCTCTTCCTTTCTCTGTGGTAAGTTCCAGTTGATGTTGGGAAGGGAGGAAAGGCAGAGTAAGCCCGAGGTGTAGGGTGCCTCCTTGCCCAGATTCATTGTTCCTCTTCAATATCTCCATCAGACTACTGGGAAAGGCAGCATGGAATGTGGATTCTTCAATAAGCTGATGATAACCAATTATACATATCCCATGCTAGAGTAACACTAAGCAGCATTGACAGAATGCATGGGACCATAAAGTCTGGATAGGGAAGAACCAGATTTGATTCAAACTGAACTTTTGGCTCTGAGTGTTTGGCTTCTTGGGTCTGGTGAGGTGTCATCTTTGGTTTTTTGCTGAAGTAGCATTCCCATTGAAGAGAGCTATTGTGCAACTTAGGGGCCCTCCTGGACTATTCGCTCTTGCTTGAGGAGAGGTGGCGGCCATAGCTAGGGGGAGCTTTGCATATATTCATTTTGTGCAGATATTGCAGCCTTTTCCAGACCATGAAGCCTTACAGTTACTCCACAGCCTACTCATTTCTATTGGATTACTGCAACACACTCAGAATGGAACTGCCCTTGAAAACCATGAGCTTGTTATTTTGGTTGTTACTTCGATTACATGCTGGTGGCCGTCATCTTGACTTTTCTCCATGTGGTCATACCTGAAGGTTTCCACCTGACCTTTCTTTCTTTAATACTGCATCCATAAATACCATGCATTGATCTGCTATAATACCCTGCCTTCCTTCCATCTTCTGAGGGGTTGAGGAGACAGGTTGTGCAACATGCCTAAGAACAGAGACTCCTAAAGAGAAACATCTCCACCCATGTGGTGATGAGGACATCAAAAGTCTGGCTCCTGTCCTGCTGACTTACCTATTAATAGAAATACTAGGATTATATATTTTTCCCCAACCACAACCTAACATTTAGACAAGAGTGAGGATGGCCACCTCATTTCCCTACCAGCTGATCAGAAAGTGGAGATCTCAAGTAGTGCAGCTTTGTTCTGCACACTGGCTATAGTGGAACATATAGGATTGCATCAAGTGGGGTAAGTCTAAATATTGTTTATACCAGCAAATTGTACATGTGCTTCAGTGGTGGGTTACCACCGGTTTGGTCCGGTTGAGCTGAACCAGTAGTGGTTTGATGGCCTGGGTTGCTGCAACCGGCAGCGACCCACGCCTGCCACGCCCCCAAACCAGTTCCCCTGCCAGCACCATCAGCAGCACCATCTTGTTTTTTGGGTTCTGCGCATGTGCAGAACAATTTTAATGATTTTTTGATTTTTGACAGTTTGTTATTTTTATTTTTCAGTTATGTGTCTTAATTATTCTCATTGTAATAATTTAAAACAATTATTCTACTAGCAACCATTTTGTAAGGCTAAGAAAGCAAGCTGCCAGTAATGAAAGCAGATGTCCTATCCAGAGATTTGTGTGCATCGAAACACCACCATCTAGTGGGAAGATTTTAATCTTGGCTGATTATGTAATCCACATGCAAGGAGTAATCACCTTAAACCCAGGCACCAAAAATAGTTCTTTCAAAGTAGGTAGAAAAAGTAGTTCATTGCCTTTGGAGAAAATAAGTCTGCCAGGCTTAAATATAGCTATTCTCTTTTTGCCCTGCCACATGATTCTTTGCCTGGAGTTAGATATTACAGAAAAGCCAAGATGGAACTAAAATTTGGATCTGCTCCAGTGGTGGAATTCAAATTTTTTTACTATTGATTCTGTGGGCATGGTTTCGTGGACGTGGCATGGCTTGGTGGGCATGGCAGGGAAAGGATACTGTAAAATCTCCATTTCCTCCCGATCAGCTGGGACTCGGGAGGCAATGAATAGATGGAGGTGGGGCCAGTCAGAGGTGGTATTTACCGGTTCCCCAAACTACTCAAAATTTCCACTACTGGTTCTCCAGAACTGGTCACAACCTGCTGAATACCATCTCTGATCTGGTCTATAAAGTCCAAGGCTTAAGTCCATCTTTACTCCTTCTCCTATTCTCTCCCATCTCCCGGGCAGTGATATCAAACAGCAGGACACGATTGTGAAGAACACATCAACCCAGGGACTTGGGGAATTTAATGACAGAACTCTGGAGTTCCCCTTGGTCAAAAACTTGATTGAGCCAAAAGAATATTCCACAATATGCTGGTTCTCTCTCACTAGAGTAAAACTCAGTGAGATTAGACAGTGGGGGACAATGTTTGTTTTGCTTCTGCTCTTTCATATTTAGGTCATTCCATGAGATTGCACGGCAACACGAAGTTTGACAACCCGTTTTGATTTAGAATTTTAGATCAATCAACATATGTCTAGAGCAGGAGTGGGCAAACTTTGCAACTTTAAGTCTGAAGGACTTCAGCTCCCAGACTTCTCCAGCCAGCAAAGCTGGCTGGAGAAGTCTGGGAGCTGAGGTCCTACAGACTTAAAGTTACAAAGTTTGCCCACCCCTGCTCTAGAGTGAACTCCACCCTGCAGTCCTCATGTAATTAACTTCTTTTTGCTTTTATGCTACTGCCCAGTTTACTTGGGTCTGAAGTATCCATGAGTACATAGAGAAAGCTGGACTTGTTGCCAGATATAATTCAAACAATCAAATGCACAATCCTAGGATATCTTTTACTGCTGAAACCTTCCTTACTGATCATGGCCCCACAACTGTGATGATGTTGGGTACTTCATATTATATGTACTTTTTATTGCAGATTTTTATTTTCATTTATCTTCATCAGAGCCACAAATCTGAAGCTCTAGAGCCACAAGGAGCATCTGGGGAGCTTCAGTTATTTTCAGCCCCAACCAATATGGGCAGCCACAGGAGTTGCAAGCCAATGATTTCTAAATCTTGTGATTTATGTGGGTGGTTGTTGTTCCTATTAAAAAAATATATAACATTTATTTGTTTTCTCTGCATTGCAATAAACCAGGGATGGGCAAACCGGCAGATCTGGAGGCATATGCAACTCCGGCATCACTTTCTTCCTCAGAGCCTAGAATCTGGTCTCAGTACATCAGTGAATTTTTGTGGCAGAAGTATTCAAAGCTGTCAGGTCAGGCTTCTGTTGTGGCCCAGCCGGCTCGGGATGAGCTACTGATGGATTCCTCTAGTGAGGAGTCCTATGAGTTTGCTCTAGAGGAGGAGGCTGAGAGTGAGAGAGCAGAGAGCCCGGCTAGGCATCAGGAGGCACCTGGGGCTTGGTGTAGTGGGGAGGAGGAAGCCCAGTTTGTCCCTGATGTCAGGCTAAGAAGGATTGAGAGGAGGCAACAGCAATTAGCAGAACAAGCAGTCGGAGATAATCAGTAGCAGCTGCCTAATTGACTGGCCCCTCCCAAGAGGCTTTAAAAGAAATCCTCGGTACATCGAAAGGTTTGCAGGAAACAACAGAGAGGTTTTTCAGAGTCAGAGAGTTTTACAGAGTCGGTGAGTTGGTATCATGTTATCTTCTAGTCAAGGTTAGTTCAGGCAAGCTGCCAAGTAGCAGTCAGTCTAGTCATTTGTCTTGTGTCGGGAGGGAGTCAGAACAGGCTTCTATCATTTTGAGGTCAGTAACACAGAAACATAGCACACATGTTAAAGTAGGTTTAACACAATCTATAAATAAATATCCCCATCCCTTCTGCCCAGAAAAAAGAGGTGTGGGTAGGAGAGTGGGGGGAATCCTATTCTCCCATCCAGTTTATATCATTGCTCTGCCCAGTGTGGTTCTTGTTGTGAGGACATTTCTGCATGCATTGTATGCTTCTTCAAACATTTAGCAAAATGGCTTATTCAAATATATTGTATGTAAGGTAAAGGTAAAGGTTCCCCTCACACATATATACTAGTTGTTCCCGACTCTAGGGGGAGAGCCTCATCTCTGCTTCAAAGCCGAAGAGCCAGCACTGTCCAAAGATGTCTCCATGGTCATGTGGCCAGAATAACTAAACACTGAAGGTGCATGGAATGCGGTTACCTTCCCACAAAAGGTGGCTCCTATTTTTCTACTTGCATTTTTTTACATGCTTTCGAACTGCTACATCGGGAGAAGCTGGGACAAGTAACGGGAGCTCATCCTGTTACATGGCATTAGGGTTTTGAATCGCCGAACTGCTGACCTTTCTGATCGACAAGCTTTCTTGTTTTCTTGCAGACGTTTCATTACCCAAACTAGGTGACATCATCAGTGCTGGAGAACATAGGAGAACAAACCCATCAGGACTAGATTCAGCAGTCCATCTGCGTTTAAAAGACAAAGGCCACTCTTTTGAAGACAGCAAAGTCCACATTTTGGACAGAGAGCCCTGCTGGTTTGAAAGAGGAGTTAAAGGTCTAGAACGACCTTCCCCCCAAAATCAGAACAACCACGGACCTCCGCTCCTTCCGTCAAAAATTAAAAACACACTTCTTCTGCTTGGCCGGCCTAGGGTAATTAATTATTTTTAGGGGTTTTCGGGCTTAGTTTTAGTTAGTTTGGAGTTACCCTCCATCGAGAGTGGTCCAGCGAGATTGTCCGAGGTTGGTCTTGAGACTCCATTCTGGGAGGAGTTTGACTTTGTCACTACCGAGGATATGGACAGGTTGTCAAAGAGACTTAAGGCCACCACATGTTTATTGGACCCGTGTCCCTCCTGGCTTGTACTGGCATCCTGGGAGACGACACGAGGGTGTCTCCAGGGCATTGTCAATGCATCTTTGAGTGAGGGGTCCCTGCCTGCCGTCTTGAAAGAGGCGGTGGTAAGGCCCCTCCTCAAGAAGCCATCCCTGGACCCAGCATTATTAGAGAACTTTCGTCCCGTCTCCAACCTTCACTTTCTAGCGAAGGTTGTTGAGAGTGTGGTGGCCCAACAGTTTCCGCGACACCTGGAGGAAGTTGATTATCTAGACCCGCGCCAGTCCGGCTTCCGACCCGGTCACAGCACCGAGACGGCATTGGTCGCGTTGGTGGATGATCTCTGGAGGGCGTGGGATAGCGGACATTTCTCTATCCTAGTCCTGTTAGACCTCTCAGCGGCTTTTGATACCATCGACCATGGTATCCTATTGCACCGACTGGGGGGGGTTGGGGCTGGGAGGCACCGTTTTGCGGTGGTTCTCGTCCTACCTCTCTGGTCGGTCGCAATATGTGTTGGCAGGGGGGCAGAGGTCGGCCTCGAGGCCCCTCATATGTGGAGTCCCTCAGGGGTCGGTCCTCTCGCCCCTCCTATTCAACACATATATGAAGCCACTGGGTGAGATCATCCGTGGTTTTTGGGGTGGGATATCATCTGTACGCTGATGATACTCAGCTGTACATATCCACCCCAGAGCACCCCAATGATGTCGTTGAGGTGATGTCCCGGTGTTTGGAAGCCGTATGTATCTGGATGGGTAGTAACAAACTCAAGCTCAACCCGTCCAAGACTGAGTGGCTGTGGTTTCCGGCACCCCGGTTCAGCCAGATTACTCCAACTCTGGCCATTGGGGGCGAAACACCGGCCTCCGTGGAGAGGGCGCGCAATTTGGGTGTCCTCCTGGATTCCCGGCTGTCCATGGAGGACCATGTGGCGGCCGTGGCCAGGGGGACGTTTCATCAGGTACGCCTGATGCGCCAATTGCGCCCCTTACTGGACCGGGCTGCCCTTCGCACAGTCACTTAGGCCCTTGTGACATCTCGACTGGACTACTGCAATGCTCTCTACATGCGGCTTCCCTTGAGGTGCACTCGAAAGCTACAGTTAGTGCAGAATGCAGCCGCGCGGGTGATTACGGGAGCCTCTAGATGCTCCCACATAACACCGATCCTGCGCGAGCTGCACTGGCTTCCTGTGGTCTTTCTTCAAAGTGCTCCATGGCTCGGGACCTAGTTATATGCGAGACCGCCTCCTGCCCCATACATCCCTTAGACCGATACGCTCCCACAGAGAGGGCCTTCTCCAGATGCCATCGGCCGGACAATGCCGGCTGGCGACACCCAGGGGAAGGGCCTTCTCTGTGGCGGGCCCTACACTGTGGAACGACCTACCCCCTGAACTCCGCACCATCACTGACCTCCGCCTCTTCCGCCAGTGTTTAAAAACACACTTATTTCATCAAGCCGGCCTAACATAGCCTCCGCTGTGACTAATCTTAGATAGTTTTTAAATGGGGGATTTTAATTGGTTTTAGCGCAGGTTTTGCTATTTAATAGTTTTTTAAATTTATATGTTTTGTATTATTTTTGTATGTTGTTTTTAAATTCCTGTGCGCCGCCCTGGGCCCTTTTGGAGAAAGGTGGGATATGAATTGAATAAAAATAAAAAATAAATAAATTTTACATGGGATTTTAACGCAGGGCTAGTTTAATTTCATTTTAACACTGTATTTATTTGTGGTTTGTATTAGTATTTTTAATTCCCTGTGCAAAGCCTCGAGTCCCTTCGGGGAGAGAGAGTGGGTTATAAATTAAACATTATTATTATTATTATTATCATTATCATTATCATTATTATTATTATTAAAGAGGCCATTTACGTCAAAATTGAATAGTCCTCACTCAACAGAGGGGCGGGGATATGACACCAATCTACAATACAGTCCTTTCAACAGTTCCAAGAAGGCTCCATGCCAATTTGCACCACTCAGGTGACCCTGATGACACCAATAAACCTCCAGGTGGCTTTATGACCCACTAAAAGAATGCAAATGTCCAGCTGTCTGCAAGGAATATAAATCCGTCCATTCCACACCATCCCGTCAGAGCTGAAGAAGCTTCTTGGAGGAGAAGCAAAACGTCTTCAAAGGAAAACCAGAAAGTCCAAGTTGCCTTTTGAAAAGCACTTTTGGGACGATCATCATTGCTGCTGATGTTACCTTGTTTGGGGAATGAAACATCTGCAAGAAAATAATCATGCTCAGAGACTACCAAGGACCCCATCACGTCAACCCTGAGCTACAAATATTCTTCTTTATTAGTAAAGTAGGTTGGCTTTGTAAAATATGGGGTTCCTCTGTGTTTGTCAGTTGTCCTGTTTCTATGTGGTTCCATATTGGTTTTGGAGGAGCCAATATTCCAACTGTGTTGTTGCTATCAGTGTATTATGTGTCCTAGGAGCCCTGAGAATTTTCCAAGTTTTTTAAAACAATACCCAACTCTTTGCCTCCTTCGCGTATTCGGCATCATTTCAGGGAATCAAAACTGAAACCATTGGCTATGCTCTGACATTCCTCTACCCTAATTTGGAAGAAAGCGTGCAGAGCTTTTACATGAAGTCATCCTTTCCATGCCTGCTGAAAAAAACATCTATTGTGGACCAATGATAGATAGAAAAGAAAGCTGTAAATCTCAAGTACAAAAACAATCCTCCCTTTTTGCAAGTTCTCTGCTCTGTTTTAAACCATGAGAGACGCAGGTCTGATTTAGGGCAAGGGAGTGAAAACTAAGCCAAATGACATCATGCTTTTATTTCTGGTATCAGCAACTAAAGGCCAATTGTGAAATGTGGGGTTTTTGGAAAGGAATTATTAACAAACTTGGCCACGTTCTTTCCTTGCTCTTGATTTCAAATGTGCAGGATGTCAGCAACATTTAAGCAACAAGTTTTACAGATGGCAGCCCCCAGCTAAACTTGACTTATGTTGAAAAGTAGGATCGCATTGGTTAGCACCAGGATGGGAGACCACCATAAAATCCCATAATTGTTGGCTAGAATGGAAACTTGGGGGGAAAAAACCAGGAAGACATTTCAATATCATTGCCAAAAGAACAACATGGGCACCTGTGTAATCACTGGAGGTTGAGCTTGGCTAAAAGTAGACTTCATTTTTCAAGGGTGAGTTGTACTAAGAGTAGAAAGGCAATTTTTATTTATTTTTTGCTCAATCATTAGAATACAATCAGGGAAAGCAGATATTCAGGGCACTTCTACATGAGTTCTTTGCAGAATTCAAAAAAAGTTCAAGGCCCACCATACCTCAAGGTTGACTTAGCTGGGAACTGAAAAACTATCTTGCCCAATGGGACCAGCCCAACCCACAAATTCTGGCAGAATTGGCCTTCTGTGGATCTCATTAGCCAAGGAACTTTGGTTGGTGGGATCTAGAAGAGGGTTTTATACCATGGCTTGGGGCATCCTGCAAGGTCCACTTCCAAATGGTGGTCTTCCAAAAGGACCTAAAGACTTGGTTCTGCCAGTTGGCCTGGGGCCCCAATGGAGATGCTTTAGGCTGAAGGTGAAGGCACCACCTTGTCTCCATGCAAAACCGTGGTTATTAGATGATTTAATTCTTGTAATTTTAACCATTCCTATATTTATCATTGTTTTATACTGCTATTTTTATTGCAAATAAAAAGCTGCCTATAGTCACTCTGGTCAGTAAGATGAGGAGCATGTAAATTTAATAAATACATAAATAAACCACTAATGTATTACTAGCTTCACTGCAATGTGTATGAAATGACATCAAAAAATACTGTCTTTGCTCATGAAGCACTTCAACTCCAGTTTGTGGAAATGTTGTTTCCCATTGATGGCCTTTTAGCTCTGTTCTTCTCTCCAATCTACCTTCTATATCAGGAGTGTCAAACTCAAGGCCTGGGGGTCAGATCCAACCCATGGGTTGCTTAGATCTGGTCCGCGGGACTACCCTAGAAACAGCAAAGGACAGGCCTGCAATTTTTCTGCCAGCAAAAGTCAAGCTCAGCAGGGCAGCCTTCCCGAGCTCCATTTTCGCTAGCAGTGGGTTGTAGGAGACAGTTGCAGCCAAAAATGGATCTTGCGAGGGCTGCAGGTAGCCCCCTTGAGCTCCATTTTCACTGACAGAGGGTTGCAGGAAGCCATCGCAGCCAAAAATGGAGCTCGGGAGCCCGTTTTTGCTGGCAGAGTACTTGGGCCACCACAGGCACCCCTGACACAAGTGATGTTGAGCTGGCCATGCCCACCATGGCCACGTCCATCCTGGCCACACACATCATGGAGCCCCAAAGTCAAACACAACTCTGATGTGGCCCTCAATGAAATTGAGTTTGACACCCTGCTCTATATTGCCTATCTCATAGACATGAATTCTATCCAAGTGGGGAAAAGGCTGGTTCCCAAATGCTTCTGAGGAACTGAAAAGTAGGCAGAAAATATGATAATACAGAAGTGTTGCCCAATATCTCCCAAATTTTACCACTATCTGAACCATGTTTATTTTTCTAATTGCATGAATTAAAAATATATCCAGTACTTTTATATTTTTGTTTCCAATCTCAGTGTAACTATACTGTACAAAAGGAAGTTATTTTATATGAAATCATAATCAATAACAGTTTTCTACAATCTGATACCTTCCTGAGATGCTGGACTTGGGTTCCATTTCTCTAATGGGCACCTACTAGAGTTGAAATCCGACAGATTTTGGAGTGTACAGAAGTAAATGGAGGAAACCCTATATCAGACCTGCAGCCATCTTTTCTTTTGGGTCTTTGGCCTGCCACACTTTCTATTATTCTGCTATGCATTTTCTATGGTGGGAAAATGGGAGGGGGGATTGTAAGGAGTCACATACTATGTAGCCACAACAAAAGCCAAGGCCATCCTTCGTCTCTGCGCCTCTGCATCTGACTGGAATTGGATGGGTGGAACTGTCAGCATGGCAGTGGGAGATTGGACCATGTGATGGACTTGTGGGTGTGGGGGCAAGATCTTGAACTTTCAACTGGGTGGGGAAAACCGGGAAGCTTTCAGATTCGGGTTTTCCCAGATGTGCCAACAACTCTTAATAAATTGGAACTTTGAGCAATACTTTGCCTTGGACTTTGATTTACTTTTGGATGCTATTTGGAACGCTGACACCCTATGCATAAAAGTCACTGAAAGATCATAGGGAAGGCAGAAGAGATACAGCAATGCAAATATTTTAAGTGAAAGGTAGAATCACATAAAGATTTTCACACTAGAGCGGGAGTGTTCAACTTTGACAACGTTAAGATTTGTCGACTTTAATTTGCAGAATTCCACAGGTTTTAAAGTTGCCAATGTTGGACACCCTAGCACTAGAGAATAGGTGTCAAACTCACAACATCACATTGTCGTCACATGACGTATCACATTTCCTCCCTTCGCGGAGCTGGGTTGGGCGTGGCCTTTGTGTAACACATCTGGTCCACAGGCCACCAGTTTGACACTCTAGACTAGAGCATGTAAGGGAGGGAGTTTATATGATCATGTATTTGAGTTACAAAGCATAGACAATAGAAGAATGCTCTTTGAAATTCTCAAAGAAACAAATGAACTGATCACAAATTACATTTAAAAATGGACTGTGTAACAAATGGAAATAGTAACAGAACAATGATTTTAAAAAGCATCAGTTATTTTCTCTTTGCATTCCCTTCTCTCTCTCTATAGGTATATATATATAAATATACACAGCCCCACAAATCCTAGCTTCTGAAGATGTACTACACACACACTATAATGTTCAGTGGTCTATGATCATTATACCACCCCATAGACAGGAAAGAACCATGATTCTACAGCAGAAGTTATACGTTCCTTGCAAAATGACAGGCACTGTTGTGTCCACTTGTAGCTGTCCCTATGTGGTACATCACTGAATTGCAGATGGCAACTACGGATTGACTCCACTCATACAGTGCATGCTGTTCCTCCTGCAAAGGAATATACAACATTGCTTCATCAAGATCTTCCATACCTTCTTCAGATCCAGATCTTCAAGTGTCCTTGTTTCCTCTGTAGTGGTCCCTTTTTCTTGCTCCTTGGCCCTGTTTCCAAAGCAATGGAGCAACAGGTTGGACTAAAATACCTCCGAGGTCCCTAAACTGTATTGTATGAAAGTTCTATGTCTGCCTCGAGAATTCTGACACTGGTTTCAATTATTAAACTGATCCAGTATTTCCTTGGTTCACCTTAACTATCATAGCCCAGCTCTAATACAGTATCTGACAAAACAGATCGAGATATTTGGGGATTTTTCTCTTCCTAAATGCGATGCACAACACTTCATATATGATATTCCTAACTTTTCTGGCAATGCAGTACAAACATCAGATATAAATTAGCAGGATTTTCTCCATGCTTAATTGATATAAACCAGGCATGTCCAAAGTCCGGCCAGAGGCCCAATTGCGAACCGTTTTCAAATTTTGAGCGGCCTGCAGCCTCTTCTCCCCACCGGCTCAGCCTGTCACTGATCCCTGCTGGCCAGCATTTTTTTCCTTCACCACACATTAATGTTAATGATTCAAAGTGTTGGTTACTATTGTAGAGTTATAGTAATAATGATACAAACTTGTTGATTAATAGAAACATTTGCTTTCTGTAACACACATATATTATGCCTTGTATTTGTAATGATTATGCTTGCATGCTGTGGATTCCTGTGTGTCCTGGGGCTGATTTCCTGGGGTCCTGTTATTGGGGTCTGTAAGATATCTGGCAAATGTCAAATCCTGTGATAAGATCTGAAATCTTCATATGCCACCTCTGCTTCCTTCAGGAAAAGAGAAGATGCTCTCAAATTCCAGTTTGTGCTGCTAAATGGGCAATTAAGCAAACAGAGAAGGGAAAAGATAACAAACCTTTTGAGCCAGGAAGGATGCAAATCTGAGTTAAGATATATGATCCAAGTTTTACTTGGCTTTTTAAGTGCTCCCAGCCCTCTCTTTATGGCTTGGAAGGCTTGGGATCGATGAGGAGCCCACCCTGGCATTTCAGGGTGAGGTTCACGAAGTCGAGGGGTGAGTCGGGAGCGAATACGGCACTGGCGACGGGGATGCTGAGACGGTGATAGCGTCGGAGCGAAGGCCGTCGGAGCGGAGGCCGGAGCGGAGGCCAGCGTCCCTGGCGTTTTATCAAGGGCGGGGATGCCGGCTGTGCCTAGGAGTTCCCGACGTTGGCGGCGGCTCGCCATGGGGGTGAGACGGCGGTGAGAGTGCTGGGAGGCCAGCGGCGACGGCGACAATGACGGTGGAGAGAAGAGAGAGAGAGGAGAGAAGATGGTGGCGGTGAAAGCGCTGGGAGGTCGGAGAGAGAGGTGGAGGGAATGGCGAGTGGCGAGGCGGCCGCTGGAAGCCAGGCCGACGGCGGTGGAAGCACCGGGAGGCCGATGGTGAAGGCGGTGGCGCAGGAGATGGCGACAATGGTGGTGGAGAGAAGGTGGTGGTGGTGAGAGAGCCGGGAGGTCGGAGAGAGAGGTGGAGGGAGTGGTGAGGCGGCCGCTGGAAGCCAGGCCGACGGCGGTGGGAGCGCCGAGAGGCCGGTGGCGAAGGCGGTGGCGCAGGAGATGGTGGCGGTGGGAGCGCCGAAGCGGTCGCAGACGGCCATGCTGACCAACTTTGAAATCCTCTCCCTATGGTTTTGTAAGATCGAGAGAACTGAGCCATGTTAAGATCTTGAAAGACCTTGATTTGTCCTAAAGACCCATGGACGGGAATAGCTAAACGGACGCCCTAATTGACATTGCGAACTAATTTTCATTGCGAACTATCCTCATTGAAGCACTTTATTTCATTTTTAATATCAACTGATGAAATCTATTTTAAATCATGGCTAACGACTTTTAAAATCTATTGTATTTTAACCCATGACCCACTGATGAATTCCATCTTACATTGCCTATTTATTGATAATTAGTTTTAGTTATTTATTTATAGCATATGTACTCTAGAGTGAATCTTTTATTACTGCGAGAGTCCCCGCTCTCGCAGGTTTGGCCCTCCGCTCTATCGAGGGCCCGTCTTGATGAGGGATTTATTAATCCGGAGAGATGAGCGAAGCACGGCCTTAGGGGGTTTTTAGTAAGTAAATTATTGTCTTTTTTAGGGGGTACCAGGGAGGGGGGTAGGCATAGACAGATAGAAACGGAAGAACAAAATGGAAAAAAGGGCCGGACCAGCAGCCGACGGAGGGAAGCGGAAGGATCCGACAGGAGGGGGGAAACACGAGTCGTTCCGTTGGAGGGCATACCAATCCAGAGGGTCGTGGGGAGGGGCAGGGCCGAGGGGAGACAAGTTCCATCCTCCCGGTTGGTGGCACGTAGCCGTTGGTTACAAACGGTCGGGTGCCACAACCCCCGCAGGCTAGGTGGTCAGGGAGTACAGAGCCAGGGCCTGCGGCTGATGTTTTGTAACGCCAGGTCCGTGGTCAACAAAGCCCCCCTCATCAGTGACTTGGTGTCAGAGGGGGAGCCGGACCTGGCTGGAATTGCGGAGACCTGGTTGGGCCACGAGGGAGAACTCCCCCTCGTTGAAATGGTGCCCACCAGGCTACCGCGCTTTTCATCAGCCCCGGGCCCTAGGCAGGGGCGGTGGGGTAGCGGTCATTGTCAAGGAAGGTCTTGAGCCGAGAGAGACCATTGTGCCACAGACCACCGGTTGTGAGTCCCTCTGCGTGAAGTGGGGCCTAGGGAGGCAGTTGGGCTTGCTGGTTGTATACCTGGCTCCCCGCTATGTAGCAGCAGCCCTGCCCGAGCTCCTGGAGGTGATCGTTACGGTGGCAGTTGAGACCCCCAGACTTTTAGTCATGGGGGACTTTAATCTGCCATCGTTGGGCGAATCATCCAAGGCAGCTCGGGAGTTCATGGCTTCCATGACGGCCATGGACCTGACCCAACTAATTCAAGGCCCCACCCACGAGGGTGGACATATACCGGACCTCATCTTTGTCTCAGGCCAATGGAAGAGTGATCTGGGTATAGGGGATATAGTCATCACGCCCTTGTCAAGGTCAGACCACTCACTTCTCCGGCTCGACTTTCCGACCGCTGCTCCCCTCCGCGGGGAGGCGGAACCTGAGTCACCGATCTGGTTCCGCCCCAGGCGCCTGATGGACCCTGACGGAGCAGAGGAATTTGTGATTTTTCTGCAGGAGAAAATCGCTCAGATACAGAACGAGCTAGCCCCCATTGATGGCCCAGTGGGATGCCACGAGACAGATCTTGTTTGGGAGGAGTTTGACTCCGTTGCTTCCGAGGATATGGACAGGCTACGTGGGCGACTGCGAGCCACCACATGTTTATTGGACCCGTGTCCCTCCTGGCTTGTACTGGCATCCTGGGAGGTGACACGAGGCTGGCTCCAAGAGGTTGTCAACGCATCCTTGAGTGAGGGTTCCTTGCCTGCTTCCCTAAAAGAGGCTATGGTGAGGCCCCTCCTTAAGAAGCCCTCTTTGGATCCAGCTCTATTAACCAACTATCATCCAGTCTCCAACCTTCCCTTCTTGGCGAAGGTTGTTGAGAGTGTGGTGGCACAACAGTTTCCCCGTCACCTGGAGGAAGTTGATTATCTAGACCCGCGCCAGTCCGGCTTTCGGCCCGGGCATAGCACCGAGACGGCATTGGTCGCGTTGGTCGATGATCTCTGGAGGGCCAGAGATGGGGGTTGTTCCTCCATCCTGGTCCTATTAGACCTCTCGGCGGCTTTCGATACCATCGACCATGGTATCCTATTGCATCGGCTGGGGGGGTTGGGGGTGGGAGGCACCGTTCTACGGTGGTTCTCCTCCTACCTCTCTGGCCGATCGCAATTTGTGTTGGCAGGAGAGCAGAGGTCGACCTCGAGACCCCTCACATGTGGGGTGCCTCAGGGGTCGGTCCTCTCGCCTCTCCTGTTCAACACATATATGAAGCCGCTGGGTGAGATCATCCGTGGTTTTGGGGTAGAGTACCATCTCTACGCTGATGACACTCAGCTGTATATATCTACCCCAAACCACCCCAACGATGCCGTAGCGGTGATGTGCCAGTGCCTGGAAGCCGTATGGATCTAGATGGGAAGTAACGGACTCAGACTCAACCTGACCAAGACTGAGTGGCTGTGGTTTCCGGCTGCCCGATTCAACCAGCTGATTCCATCGCTGGCCATAGGGGGCGAACATCTTGCCCCTGTGGATGGGGCGCGCAACTTGGGTGTCCTCCTAGATGCCCGGCTGTCCATGGAAGATCAAGTGACAGCCGTGGCTAGGAGGGCGTTTTACCAGGTTCGCCCGGTTCGCCAGTTGCGCCCCCTATTGGATCGGGACGCCCTTCGCACAGTCACTCATGCTCTCGTGACATCCCGACTGGACTATTGCAACTCTCTCTACATGGGGCTCCCCTTGAGGTGCACCCGGAGACTTCAGATGGTCCAGAATGCAGCCGCGCGAGCAATTATGGGAACCTCCAGGTTTACCCACATAACACCGCTCTTGCGCGAGCTGCACTGGCTGCCTGTCGTCTTCCGGGTGCGCTTCAAGGTATTAATAATAATAATAATAATAATTTTAATACTTATAAACCGCTCCCTCTCCCCATGGGGACTCGGGGCGGTGCACAGGTAGAATAAAAACAATAAAAATATATACAAACAGTTCTAAAACCAAATTAAACTTAACCTGTGCTAAAATTCCCATAAAACTAACTATACTAAAAGCCATCATACTATACTAATTAGTCATAATCTTTAAAGCGCTACATGGCTCGGGACCTAGCTATCTGCGGGATCGGATCCTGCCTTACACATCCTCACGGCTGATTCGCTCCCACAGAGAGGGACTTCTCCGGGTGCCGTCCACTAGACTTTGTCAGCGGGCGACACCCAGGGGAAGAACTCTCTCTGTGGCGGGCCCAGCCCTCTGGAACGACCTTCCCCCCGACATTAGAACGACCACGGACTTCCGCTCTTTCCACCTAAAATTAAAAACGCATCTTTTCTGCTTGGCCGGCCTAGGGTAGTCTCTCTTCTATGGGGTTTTTAGTTTAAGGTTTTTTTTAGGATAGTTGGTATTTTATAGTTGTTTTAGCGCAGGATATGATTTAATGTGATTTTAATTTTGTACTTTGTTTTATGTTACTGTTCTTAATTTACCTGTGCCCCGCCTCGAGTCCCTTTGGGGAGAGAGAGCGGGTTAGAAATAAAATTTATTATTATTTATTATTTATTATTATTTACAATGTTAGGTTAAATGACTTAAGGTTTGACTTGAAGTTTACAATGTTGATTAGAATGATTTAGAATAGCTAGAGTAATTAGAATTCGAACAACAAAGAATCTTTTGAAGATCAAACATCTTGTCGTGTATAAGAAAGGACCCTGCGTAGTTGAGTTTTGTAGATCTTTCCCACCATGTCCCTTGTACATGGGTTTGGGATTTCTTACCCAGAACTTTAACTTTGATCAAAGAATAAAGTCTGTTTTCTCTATTATTCAAGCCTCCGTTTAAGTCTCTTGTTTGGCTCATTGTGACTTGAACGTTTTCTAAGGGTCTCAATGTATTTTCAAAACCTTACACTATCTTTAAAGCACTCCATGGCTTAGGACCTGGGTACTTACGAGATCGCCTTCTGCCACCAAGAGCCTCCCACCGGCCAGTACACTCCCATAGAGAGGGTCTCCTCATGGTGCCGTTGGCTAGACCAGGGGTCTCCAACCTTTGCAACGTTAAGTCTGAAGGACTTCAGCTTCCAGACTTCCCCAGCCAGCAAAGCTGGCTGGAGAATTCTGGAAGCTGAAGTCCTTCAGACTTAAAGTTGCAAAGGTTGGAGACCCCTGGGCTAGACAATGTCAACTGCCGAGACCCATGGGGAGAGCCTTCTCCGTGGGAGCACCTGTACTCTGGAACGAATTAAGTCCCCGGAATTAAGAACTATCCCTTCCGCACCTTCCGCCGTGCTCTCAAAATCTTTTTTTCCCAACAAGACGGCCTGGCATAAAACATGGTTTTTTTAATTCATATTTTTATTAATTTTAATCAGGGTTAGTTTGGGTTTTTTTTCCATGTTTCGGCCAGGTTGAATATGTTTTTAAAAGCTTTTTAACTTTTGTATATTTGTTTTTATTCTGGCTGTACACCCCCCTGAGTACTTCGGGAGTAGGGCAGTATAAAAAAACAATACACTAAACTAAACTAAACTAAAGAATGCCAGGCTGAATGGTCAGCCCCACACATTTTCACCTCACCAAATCTGACCCTCCTTGCAAAGTTTGGACACCCCCCGATATAAACAGTACTATTTTCACTAAGGTGTCTCTCCTTTTGTGGCAAAATAGTATCCAAGCATCCTGCATTTAAATATGCTTTGCTTAAGGCAGAGGTCAGTTACTTTTAAAGATGCCAGATTCCACTGTATGACTTAATGCAAAGGTTGCAGGCCTCAAAAAGTACTTTTCTAAAACTGAATGTAAAAAAATGCCCCGAATTTCACGGGACTGTGATGTTTCCTTTGGACGACTCCTCTGCTTCTGCCTCGGAGGCCGGAGGCCATCTCGAGGGGGAATGAGCGCATTCCTGGCACATCAGGAACGGGTTAATTAATGACTCTGAACTGCCGGCTGAAAGAGATTTACAGGCTTCGGCTGGGGACAGCTTGCAGGTCAGTGAAGAGGATGGGGAGATGCTGCCTCCCATGGTGGATCTCAGAGCACGCAGGGCAGAGATAAAGACTACAGCATTGGAAATCTGCCAGATTGCTCGCGAGAAGGCCCCATCCGTCTTGATGGGCTGCACCAGAAAGCTATTTATCATGGCAGGCAGAGGGAGGCCTTGCCGGGAACAGCATGTTTGGTTTATGGCTGTGTGTGTTTGTTCCATGTGCTCTCATGGATGTACTTTCGGTTTTGCTTGGTGGATTTAAGTTTGTTTGGTGAACTTACTTCTTGGAGCAGCTTTCCATTTGTGGACTATTGGCCATTGCCTTGTGGACTGATCTTGGTCTGGTTGTGCATGGCTTTATTTGGGACAGTTCTGAGGCCAGTTGAAGGGAGCTGCTGGGGAATATTAATAAAACTCTCTATAAACCACACTTAACCGTGTAAATCAGTGGTGGTATTCAAAGCAATTTACTACCGATTCTATGGGTGTGGCTTGGTGGGCGTGGCAGAAGAAGGTTACTGCAAAATCTCCATTTCCTCCCAGTCAACTGGGACTCGGGAGGCAGAGAATAGATGGGGGCAGGGCCAGTCAGAAGTGGCATTTACCGGTTCTCCGAACTACTCAAAACTTCCGCTACCAGTTCTCCAGAACTGGTCAGGACCTGCTGAATACCACCTCTGGTGTGTATGAGTAAGTGAGGTAACACAGGGATATGTTAATCTCATGGGATCTCAGCCTCAATCCATTTTATATGGCTTCCTGCCTCAAAGGAATCCAGACTACCATCTTGAAAATCAGTGAGTACTAATCTAGCATAACAGTATCTTAGAAGGATGTGAATACAACTTTTGAAAGATAACAATAGCTTTAGGGCTTTTTGGTGTTAAAACAGATGTTCCTCATTTAGGAGTCTCCCCAAATATATGCAAATAATTTTCAGCATTTTAATCCAGTGATCTTTCCTGAAACCAAAAAATGGAATTATCTTCAATGCAAGTCATGCCAGAAGAGTTTTGAGCTCCGATACCTCTCTGGTTATTGATCTAGTAATAATTATTAAATGTCAAATTTCAAGGTGAATAAGTCAATTCTTATTACTGAGCATAAAGCAACACAGCAATCACAGAATACTTCAGTCAGAAAATAATCTCGGAAATCAGCATTCAGCCCTGGTTGTGCAGTGGTTAGAATGCAGTATTGCAGGAAAATACTCTGCCCACAGCCATGAGATCGATCCTTACTGGGCTCAAGATTGATTCAACCCTCCATCCTTCTGAGGTCAGTAAAATGAGGATCTGGATTGTTGAAGGCAATATGCAAATAATGCTTTCACACTGTAAACTGCTCCGTGAGTGCTATAAAGTGCCTAAATGCTATTGCTAATGTTATTGCTAATTCTATCCTGATTCAGTGAAGGAGCACAATGCACATTTTCCAGCACAAGCATTCTAACTTGTGACTGTATAGATTCTCCCTCCAATAAAGGAAAACCTACAGTAATCCCTTGTTGGAAGGAAAATCCATCTGCTTCAGGTCCAAACAGGGAATAAAATAAAATGGAGGCTGGTTGAAAACAAAGTTTAATGATGAACAGAACCATACCAGTGGTGGGTTGCACTTAACTTCACTACCGGTTCGCTGATTGTGCATGCGTGCATTCCATTCACATGCACACCTGACTCGCACTGAATGCGCAATCCACCACCCTTGTGACAACCATCTGATTGTCAGGGCTGGTACAGGCACTCACGTGCGTGTGTGCGCAATTTGCCTTTTGCCATAAAAACAGGTATAGAGCACGGGCTGGCGGGCCAAAAAAGCCACCAAAGCAGTTCGCTCTCAGCTGCTCCAGGCCACTACCAGTTCAACCGAACCAGGCCAAACTGGCAGCAACCCACCTCTGAACCCCACACAAAGACAGTTTGCAGTACTGGGTCAGCTGAACAATTAGCTGGATTAGTGCCAGGATTTTTACACAGGTCCTGAAATACTGTTGGGGGGGGGGGTTGTGCAATGAAGGGGCTTGTGTTCTGAAAGGATATTGGACAATTCCTATTGTGGCTAATAGGAATTTTATCCTCTGCTGGATCTTGGGTGAGGGGCTAATCCTAACATTCTGCTTTTGTTATCTGCCAAACATTTCTGCAAGGAGTTTCGAAATATCCTGTCTTGAATGGATTTCTGCCTGCAGGATTTGCTTTGCTTATGAATGGAGCCATCCAGATAGCTGGCTTCATCTTTCAATAAGCTCTTTATCTCCTTAAGTGCTGGCATCTGCTGGGGTCTATTAAGAAAGAATGGGGGCTGCTTTTTGCCTCTAAAAGCTTGTTCCTCCCATTTCTGCTTTAGGGAACTGTAATATTCTGCCTTTTTTTAATATTTCCCAAACTATTTCATTCTTCTGGGGAGGGGGGGTTCCCCATACCCTTACATAATATCCATTTAATTCTGAGGAGGTTTCTTATTATTTAGCATAATTTTGATACCTGGTAATTTTTATCAGGTTCTATCTTCATTTTTTTTTTGTAATTTTAGTATTCATTTACTATTTTTAAAAAAAATATTTCCCATCTTTCAGTTTGAGGTGGTGTTTTTTGGAATGGAATGGAATGTTAGGAAATATAGAGCTTCCTATTCTTCAGAGATGATGTTGGCTCAGTGGCGAAGATGCTGACCTTGTCGATCAGAAAGTCGGTGGTTCAGATCCCTAGCACCATGTAACGGAGGAAGCTCCCATTACTTTTCCCAGCTTCTGCCAACCTAGCAGAATGTAGAAAAAAATGCAAGTAGAAAAATAGGAACCATTTTTGGTGGGAAGATAAGTGTGTTCTGTCCACCTTCGGTGTTTAGTCATGCCAGCCACATGACCATGGAGACATCTTTGGACAGCATTGGCTCTTCGGCTTTGAAACAGAGATGAGGCTCTCCCCCTAGGGCCGGGAACGACTAGCACATATGTGCAAGGGGAACCTTTACCTTCACTATTCTTCAGAGACATTTATTCACCAAGATGAACATCCTCACTATATTAATAAAATACATACTGTCTATACCTGCATTAGTATTCCCAAGGAAGTCTAAATGTCCTTCTCTTCCAAGGGAGGACAAACCAATAAAAATATGAATGAATCTCATGATCTAATCCCTGAGAAAACAAAAAGCAAACAAAAGAAACCCATCTTGTTACTGGATTTCTCTATTCAAGTCTGTAAAACTTTCCTAAACCTTTAAAAAGACCTGACCTTATAACAGCTCAGACAGGGATTGGAAGCATGCCATCCGACAGGAATGCCAAGAGAAAACAAACAAATTAGCTACTCTAGAGCAGTGGTGGGCAAACTCATTAGTCAACAGAGCCAAATATCAACAATACCATGATTGAAATTTCTTTTGAGAGCCGGAAGGTGTGGCCTGGTTTGTGGGAGTGGCTCAGCAGTCATGTGACTGGGTGGGCGTGGCCAACTTGGAAAATGTGAAACTCACTTAACAATGGTCTTGGTTAGCAACCAAACTTTTAGGCTCAATTGTGGTCATAAGTTCTTTCTTTCTTCCTTCCTTCCTTCCTTCCTTCCTTCCTTCCTTCCTTCCTTCCTTCCTTCCTTTTTATTTCTTTCTTCCTCTCTTTCTCTCTCTATTTCTTTCTTTCCTTCTTTCTCTCTCTTTTTCTCTCTCTTTCTGTCTCTCTTTTCCTTTCTCTCTCTTTCTGTCTCTCTGTCTCTGTTTCTCTCTTGCTCTCTCTTTCTTTCCCTCTTTCTCTCTCTCTCTTTCTGTTTCTCTCTTTCTCTCTCTCTTTCTGTCTCCCTCTCTTTCCCTCTTTCTGTCTCCCTCTCTCTTTCCCTCTTTCTCTCTTTCTGTCTCTCTCTCTCTTTCTTTCCCTCTCTCTCTCTCTCTCTCTTTGTTTCCCTATTTCTCTCTCTTTCTCTCTCTCTCTCTCTTTCTGTCTCCCTCTTTCCCTCTTTCTCTCTCTCTGTCTCTCTCTCTTTCCCTCTTTCTCTCTTTCTGTCTCCCTCTCTCTCTCTCTTTCCCTCTTTCTCTCTTTCTGTCTCCCTCTCTCCTCTCTCTCTCTTTCCCTCTTTCTCTCTTTCTGTCTCTCTTTCTGTCTCCCTCTTTCTCTCTCTCTCTCTCTTTCTCTCTCTCTTTCTCTCTCTCTCTTTCTGTTTCCCTCTTTCTCTCTCTCTTTCTGTCTCCCTCTCTCTTTCCCTCTCTTTCTGTCTCTTTCTGTCTCCCTCCCTCTCTTTCTCTCTTTCTTTCTGTCTCTCTCTCTCTCTCTTTCTCTCTCTTTCTTTCTTTCCCTCTTTCTCTCTCTTTCTTTCTCTTTCTATCTGCTTCGTCTGCCCATCTCTGTCACTCTGTGTGTGTGTGTGTCTGTCTCGCATTCAAGCACTTAATCACTCATTCTGTGTCTCTATCTTTCTCTCCCTCCCTCCCTCTATTTGTCTCTCCCAGACTGTCTCTCTGTGTGTTTGTCACTCTCTGATTCGCCCGGCTGCCCGCCGCGTTCGCTCGCCCGCTCAGGGTACTTCCAGGGCTCGATGTGAGGTGGGGAAGAAACGGCGATCCTCTGGACACCGGTTCCCTCCAATCTCCCTGGAAGGAGCCGGGCTCGCCCGCCCGCGCTCCTTCCAGGGCTCGATGTGGGGTGGGGTGGGGAAGAAACGGCGATCCTCCGGACGCCGGTTCCCTCCAATCTCCCTGGAAGGAGCCGGGCTCGCCCGCCCGCGCTCCTTCCAGGGCTCGATGTGGGGTGGGGTGGGGAAGAAACGGCGATCCTCTGGACGCCGGTTCCCTCCAATCGCCCGCAGAGCCTCCGCACCCCCTGGAAGTAGATGAGCGGCTGGCATGCCGCCTGGGGAGGCTCTGCGCAGGGAGCGAGGGAGGGAATGAGCGGCTGGCAGGGAGGGTTGCTCCGGCGGGTCCCGGGAGTCCCACCCTCGGCGAGGGTGGAGGAAGAGCCGGACTCGAGGGGCCAAAGAGCCGCATGCGGCTCGCGAGCCGCGGTTTGCCGACCACTGCTCTAGAGGAACACATCTGCAGCTGGAGAAGTCTCCATTCCAGGCTCAGATGTTGAAGAGAAAAATTGTAAAAGGAGATGTTTGCTTCTTTCTTTCTTTCTTTCTTTCTTTCTTTCTTTCTTTCTTCACTTTTTTAGCTGTTAAGAGTTTCATTTCATAATTTGACAGTGGAGCTACATGGGCGACTGCACAATATTTGTTTTAAAACTCTGTCCCTGAGAGTTTAAAAGAGAAGATGTGAATAAATTAATTCGGTTTTCCTATTCCTTTGTCCAGCAATGGCCTTCTGACACTTGCAACTGCTTGTCTGTTCCCCACCTCTCTGCATAAAAGGCTAGAATACACGTAGAAAGGGAGTTATCTTCAGTATCTTTTAGTTTCCACTAGATGGCGCTTGTGTGTTTTCCATATAGATGGTCCTTCAATATACGCGTTTGGATAGAATCTCTGCAAAGAGCCTGTGACTGCAGCCTCAATTCTCTGTATTTGCTATCAGAAGAGATTCAAGAAATCTGTGAAGAAAGTTCCTACAGGTCTGTCTGCTTTCAGTCACACTCTGTGTGTATGTGTATGAAGGTATTCAGAGCTAATTTGTCCATAACCTAAAAGTTGTAAGAATCTAACTTATGTACATCTAAGGCAAAGCTCTCGGCTGCAACCTTATTCTTTCCATCCCTAGACTGCAACAAACTTGGTTGCACAAACAGATAATAAACAGCCATTTCAATGTTATAGTGTCTGGAAATGGGAGTCGAAGTAGCCTTCTTTTTGCAGGTGCCTGACGTGGCTAGAGGCCAATAGTGGCTAAGACACTGAGCTTGTTGATCAGAAAGGTCAGCAGTTCAGCAGTTTGAATCCCTAGTGCTGCGTAACTCCCGTTACTTGTCCCAGCTTCTGCCAACCTAGCAGTTCGAAAGCAGGTAAAAATGCAAGTAGAAAAATAGGAACCACCTTCAGTGGGAAGGTAACAGCGTTCCGTGCACCTTCAGCATTTAGTTATGACGTCCACATGACCATGGAGATGTCTACGGACAGCGCTTGCTCTTCGGCTTTGAAACGCAGATGAGACGCACCCCCTAGAGTCAGGAACGACTAGCATATGTGTGAGGGGAACCTTTACTTTTACCTTAGAGGCCAACAGACACTTCCATATGCTATGTACACCATCTTGGGCTGCATGTTCCATCACAGAGAAGGATTGGCACTGATGTGTCAAGAGTTGAAGAAAGCAAAATCAATGAAATTCGGGAATCAACATTTTTAAGTTTTGAACTAATGTGGTTGCGACTCTAAAACTACTGGCTATAGCTGCTTGCTATAATCTATTCCAAAAATTAACGGTTCTCCTTTTCACAATCTATAAATTCCTAACAATCCAGGATTACAGTACTATGATTTGGAAGCTGGACATGTTGCAAGGCCTTGTTTTCCAAAAGCTACCTAAAGGTGGCAGTTAAAATAATGACAGACTTTTCCATATGCTTATCAGGAAATGGAGCAAGTGGGCACGATAATCCAACCATCTCTTTTACTAATCAAATCAGTTTCAGGGGGGGAAAAACTTACATATGTCTTACTGTGTGGCAGAGGTCATGTGAACTGATCTTTATAACTGCTTTTCCATGAAATCAAAGACATTCACTATTTAATATGCAGTCCATCAAAGCCACTGTGTGAACAGCACAAGGCCTTTCAATAGGCAAAAGGACTCTCTGAATCCAGGCTCTTCTATAGCTCTGGCATCTGATTATGGAGAATAAGTTTCTGAATAATAAATGGCCTTGAAAAAACATTGGGTACTTATTAAGACACTGGAATTGTCACATCCCACCCCCTGGGTGTGGGGAGTTAAGAATAACAATTTGTACTTGCTGTATAATTAGCCACAAAAAAGAATGACAATTCAGAGTGGCGGAGGAAAGTCTCAAAGAAGTGCCAGTATAGCAAGCTGAGGGATGAAATTTTGCGGTGTCAGCTGGACTCTTAAGAAGGAGGCCGTTGCGTCAGGCAGCAGATACTGTAGCAGAGGGCAGAGATGAAATCCTCCTATCTATTCTGAGATTCTTCCTTCTTCTGTTGAAAGCCAGCACTATGAAGACCTCACATCTCCTAGGCTCTTCCCTAAAAACTCTTCTGCCTCTGGCGTGATGGAGGCCACAATTTTATGGCCGGGTTTGGAGAAGGTTCAATCAGCTTCAAGATACGGACTGAGGAGGAGCTGCCTTCTTATCTTTTCATCCATAGATGAAAATTTCGTTGCCGTTTTTAGACAACTGATGGTGCCTTAAGAACAAGTGAGGCTTGCTTGACATGCATTTATGTATCTATGTAAGTCAAATGTCATCTTATATTACCGATTTAGTATTGCAATTGCTCACCAAGGGATGGACTTTACTAGTTTAAAAAAAAAGTACTTTGTACCTCCTGACCATTTGGATCCATATGAAATAGAAACCCTTCTAAATGTGCAAACCTAATTTTGGCTGACATAAGGCTTTGATTATTAACTAAGTTTAATACTTTTTGCAAAAAGTGTTCAGCTAACAAAAAGAGGTGGGGGCTGCAGCCATTGAAAAGGTTCAAAATCCTGTCTCTCTAAAATGCCAGAGTGCTTCATTTGTTTGTTTATGCTTTGCCCATTCATTTGCTAGACGGGATCACAAAGCATTCTTTGTAGTGAAGGGCAGAGAAAGGGAATTACCAATTCAGGGCTGATTTTCCCTACCAATCCCCAGCAAGAACAAAAGACTCTTTTCAGCATTAGCTGTTCTTTCCAAATATCCACCCAAAGGACAAGCTCTTTTATGTCTAAAGGGGAATTCACAAAGCAAAGGAGAAAGGGATAGCAAAGAACTGGGACTTTGAAGTTCACATGGGTTTCCCTTCCTGTAAGCAATGTTTTTAAAACATGGTTTTATTATAACTGTAGCCCTTTATAGTTATATATTTACAAGCCAAATGCTTGTACACATTTACAACCCAAATAATCCTGTAAATTGGGGATAAATGTTACTGACATATAGCTGTTAGGATTGGACAGGGATAGATAATGTCATGTCTGGAAAAAAACAGAGGCCTGGGGCTTCATGTAACAAAATAACTTGATGTTTCCTGTGACATGAGCTTTCTCTTTCTGTTATGTATCGTTCCCTCTAACAATTCTAAATAAATCAGTACTGTAGTGAACATTGACAAGGCTGTAAATAAAATGGAGGCACAATTAAAAAACAAAAGCGATATTAGGGAGGCAGAATTCATAGGCAAAAAGTGTAAGAAAATGTAACAGTAGAAATGTCTTTTTTTTAAAATTGTACTATGCCATGTTGTACCTCTTTGTACTGTTGCATGCAAATAAAATGAATTTAAAACCTTGTTGAAAACATATTCCATAAAAGCATCCACCTAGGTAGGATATATTTCTAACAGCTCAGCTGAGTCCCAGGATATTCTACAATATTTAAACAAACAGATACTCTACATTGGGTTTTCCTATGCCATACTTTATGAATGAAATATTATTTTGGCCACAGCTATATATCATTTTGGAGAATGACTGTACTGCACTGATTTTCTGCTTGTGTACAAACCCATAATTATTTCTTTTATTATATGTCCTTTATGTCTGTAATCTTGACAATCCTCTTCGCATAAAAATTGTGACTGTACATAGTAAATGAGATGTTAAATTTGTTAGTGATAATGATTAAAAGTTCGGGAAAGGAAGTGCAAAGACGAAATCACTTGCTTTAGTTGCTGGAGGCTTGTACCTTTTATACAATGAACACTTGAGTTATTTTTATGAATAGTTGACCTACATTTTCAGCTTGAATGATAATGTCCACCTACAGTTCAGTAAAGTCAGAAAAGCTTATGTTCCCTAAAAGCTTTTAAACTCAAGATGAAAAACAAACCGCAAATGAGACAAGCAATCTCATACACAAAAATTAAAATTAGGCAATTGATATAAAGGCATCCTTTTTTCAGGCTTCATTCTCTCTAAAATGAAAATGCTATTTGTCTCACAAGATCACAGAGAAATTAGTCAAGTTGTTGATGGAAAGCCTTTTGCAATCAAAACAGATCAGAGAAAAGACTCATGATTATTAGTTGTCCCATAATCTTAAAGGACATCACAAGACTTGGTCTCATAAGTTTCTTTATTCACTCCTTGATGTTTTAAAAATGACAGAGAAATACCTCTTTGGGACCCTGTAAAGCAGGCGTCCCCAACCTTTGCAACTTTAAGTCTGAAGGACTTCAGCTTTGCTGGCTGGAGAAGTCTGGGAGCTGAAGTCCTTCAGGCTTAAAGTTGCAAAGGTTGGGGACCCCTGCTGTAAAGGGTTCTTACCTGTTCTTATTTTTATATCCTTTCTTTCTTCTAGAAACTCCAGACAATATACAGTAAGTCCCCTCATTCTATTATCAAAACAAGAACCAGAGTGTGGATTTTTCTAAGTGCCTGGATGAAAGTCATCAATGGGTTCCATGGCTGAATGCAAGCTTGAATCTGATACCAGCTCAACAGCTTATTACAATCTTCCTCAACCTTGGCATATTCAAAATGAGCGGATTCCCACCAGCATAGCTTTTGCTAAGATTTCTGGAAACTGAAAGCCACCAAATTAGAAAAATCTGTCTTAACAGCATGGTATACATTTGATAGAAATAGTATAATGAATTCCTAATAGTTGCTTCATTAAGGTAAATCATCTTCGGAAGGAGCAGTCCTTTTAGCACAACATATACCAAATTACCTTATTATTGAGTCCAACCATTGATCCATCTGCTCCACCAATGCAATACTTTTTGGTTGCTGTCAATCAGAGGCAGGAAACACATGAAAATTGCAGTCCTAAAATAAGCTTGGCCTGTTTTGGTTTCTTAAAAAAAAAACCTAAAATATTCTTCTACCGTGAAGAAATACCAGTCCTGTTGATGCTGGTGACAAAACATCCCTCTCTACAGTTTTCAGACTCCAAAAAAAGTTACTTTCAGCTGTGGGTCACCAAAGGATGATCAGCTTTTGAACAAGTTCATTATTTAGCATTAGCATTTTGGGGTAAGGACTAGTATCCTGCTCTAACAATTCTAATTAAACAAAAGATGAAGAGAATCAAAAAACACATTATCCCTCATACCCCGCAAAACATGACAAGAGCACTACTGGCTTGGACCAAAGACCAATTAGTGAATTGTTACATGGCGTAAACAATCAAAGCCTAGAACCCAAACAAGCAGCCCAGACAGTACAAATACTGTGGAATCCTGCTGATGTTATCTAGTCACGCAATAAATTGTCTGCAAGTAAACAACCAAGCTCAGGGAGTATCAAGGACTCCATAGTTCAACCCTGAGCTGTATGTATATATATATATATCATCTTCTATTGTAACAGTACAAATACTCACTCCTACTTCTCAGGAACTGGTACACAGGGGACCTCTGATCCGGGAAGTAATAATAGCTATTATATCTAATTGCTATTGATAGTTTTGCTTGAGAAATAGTATGTTGAATCACACTTCAAAGCCATTAGGTAAGTGATTATTAAAGATCTCAGCTTCTAATGAGAGTAAAATTTACCCAATAAACAAGGAACCATTTACAGAAGACAAATTATCATAATTGGAAAAACTGGGGGGAAATGTAACACTGATTGGAGCAGATGAGAGCAGATAAAGTCCATTCCATAATAGGAAAAAATACAAAACTAATATAATTGTTTACGTTTATTTGTGTAACCATCACACATCAAGAAGTAATGAATTCCAAAATTTAACTCTCTGCCATGTGAAAAACTATTTCATTTTTTTCTGATGGGAAACTTCCCCATGCAGCTTTGTCAAGACTCTGGATTCTAATTTATGTGATGGGGAACTCCTTATTTTTGCTCACAACCTTCCTCTTATTTGCTTTCTTTATAAATTAATAAAGACAAAATCCATATTGGCTTGTTCAAAAATAGCTGTTATATAAGATGGTAGGTAGCCAATTAAAAATTGTAAAATACCCTTCCTAATTTTGCTTGAAATCATTGGGATTTATAATACACCAATTTCTATTGCGGTACTTATTTGTATTACACTCTTGATTCCTGTTATTACAAAGCAAAGAAGAAAAAAACTATGTTGAGGGTCAACCCAAGAAACTTAAGTACATTATAAATAATTAATTACACTACAAATTGGCACAGCTTCCCTACAGAAAAGTTCTTTCAGCCCCGTTATTTGCACTGGTTTTCCTAAAAAACATTTGGTAACATACTGCAAAGTAGGGCATGGAGCTTTTTATTTTTAGATGCTGTTTTAATGCTCTAGATTATTTATATGTGTTAAAGTGTGCTGAATATTATATAGTCTTCACTCCTCAACATCCTCCAAGCTTATCACTTAGAGCAGGCTTTTTTTTTAATGAAAATTAAATTAAATCAAACTTATTTTCAGAAGCCTAGGAAGATCTTTTCACCATCATAGCAAAAGTGATATAATAGATAATATTCTACAATAGGGCTGTCAAACTCCCGACCTGCGGGCCGGATGCATCATCTACTGGCCACGCCCACACCCAGTTTAGCAAAGGGGGGCAAAAAGTCCCGATACATCACATGATGCCACCATAATGATGTGATTTTGACACTCCTGTTCTACAAAAATCTTGACATGCGGGAATACCAAGACAGGAAATGAGGTGAAGGACCAAGAACCAATAGACCTCAACTCAACAGATGTCTTGCTGGAGAATCCAACCTGAATGGGAGCATTCACCACCCATCACAGTACCAGTAGGGAGAAGAGGGTGATTAAAAGGGAAATGAAATAATTGGTGGGATTATTAATCAATTAATCAGTCAAAAGATTGGAAAGCACTGGCAAATCACAACCAAGCATTTCTGCTTTTTCCAGGTGCCAATCTTTGGAAAGTCCTGTGATTTTTAAAGCACCTGAAACAATCCTCTCTGGATTAAGTTTGATGTAGATGTCTTTGGGGATTGTTTCTTACACTGCTTCTTTTCCTTTTTTAATTCCAATGTTTTAAGCAACAATGCTGCAACTACAAAGTTATAGAGGTAGATCAAGGGTGTCAAACCCATGGCCCGTGGGCCAGATGCGTCCAGCGCTGACCACTCCAATCCCCATTTTAGCAAAGGGGGAAAAGTCGCGATTCATCATGTGATGATGCGAAACTGCAAGTTTGACACCCCTGTGGTATATATAGTTTGACTATGAGAATATTTCAGCGTACAGTACAATAGGAAAAGCAGGGGCAGTCCAAAACACTTTGCTACCTATCTCTGAGGATAAGGTGGCAGCCATTTATGTCCTGTATCTATTCTGTAGTATTTAGGGAAGCCAATCATACTTCAATACAGGTAGTCTTCAATTTACAACCACAGTTGGGGACAGGATTTCATGGGTAAGCAAGGCAGTTGTTAAGTGAATCACATTCAATTTTACGACCTATTTTGCCGCACTTGTTAAGTGAGTCATGCAGTGGTTAAGCAAATACGGTTTCCCCCCATTGGTTTGCTGGTTGGAAGCTGATTGGGAAAGTCACAAATAGCGACCACATGACACAGGGATGGTGCCCCATCATAAATACATAGTGGTTGGCTTCCGGTTCCGCCTTC
The DNA here is from genome assembly GCA_039707465.1 of Rhabdophis nuchalis. Lineage (NCBI taxonomy): Eukaryota > Metazoa > Chordata > Lepidosauria > Squamata > Natricidae > Rhabdophis > Rhabdophis nuchalis. The sequence goes on along the minus strand of CM077643.1, from coordinate 55,790,305 downwards.
CAGCAGCGACGGATGAGTCTTGGGACTCGTCCGCCGTTTTGTTCTTTTTTCTGCCCCTCAACGGGGCGGGGCACCCCTTTTTTGGGGGTCCCTCCGTAAGGCTGGCTTGCCTGGGCCGGTTTATCCCAGCGGCAGCAGGAAAACGGCCCTTGTCTTCGGTCTAGGCGAGAGAAGACATGCTGCGGGGGGTTTTCCCTTCGCCAATGGAGGATGGCAACGCATAATGAATTTGGAGAGAGCTGAGTGTTCGGGTCGGAAGGCTTCCGGGGCTTTGGCGACGAGGTGGAGAGTGAGTGATTTTTAACTTTGTTGGTGCTGGCAGCCTGGACTGAAAGAACGTGGAGGGGGTGTTTTTTTGTTAACCCCCCCCCCCTCGGATTTAAAGCGGCGCTTAGAAATGGCTCCTCGTTGCGAGGAAGCGGACATTTCGCATCCGGATTGCTTTGAAGCAAGTGAAAGTGTTTTGCGGCTTGTTTCTTTACAATGTATCTAGGTCCGGCTGGCTTGAAACAATTTTTCTTTTGCTACTTTCTCCTGCTGGCTCTCAGATTGGGCGGTGGAAGATGGCTGCCCTTTGTTCCTGAATGACTTTTTTTTTAATGGAAAATTACCAACATCTCTTTGTGATTTGGACTCCCTCTCTCTATTAATGAAGAAATTTCTGGATTAATTGATTCCTTCCCTGGAGTGCCTTCTCTGCTATAATTATTGACTGTGAAAAGTGTTTCTCTTCTGGGTCCTAAACTTTTTACAACCTTGATTTGAACTGTCTTCTCCTGACTTGCTTCAGCGGCCCCACCCAAAAAACGCCATCTTAGTGGCACTGACTTTAACAGCTTACCATGGCATCAAAATCAGAATTGGCAGGTTTGGAACAAAGAATGACATCAATGGAATCAGTGTTACAAGCTTTGGTGCAGGAAATTAAAGCCTTGAGAGAAGATAATAGCAGCTTCAAGAAGGATCTTTTGGAAACACGGAAACAAGTGCTGGAGAACACACAGAAGACTGAGGAGCTGGAAGGGGGGCTGGCTGGGGCAAAGGGAGAGCTCAAAAATGTTAACAGTGAGGTTGGAGAACTGACTGGGCATATGTCTAGGATGGATTTTGAAAGGATGTCATATTTTTTAAGATTTCAGAACATTTCTGAAGAACCTGGTGAATGTCTTCCTGAACTCATGAGCACAATTTTAGCAGACTATTTACATAAACCTAAAGATGAGATCAGGGGGGACATTGACCTAGTCTACAGAATAAACTCGACATATGCCAGGATAAATGAAGTACCCAGAGAGATACATATTAAATTTGTTAGAAGGTCAACCAGAGAGGGAATTTTGAAGGCACAGAGAGGGGGGGCGCTAATTTACCAACAAAAGGAAGTCGCCATCTTGAAGCAGATCCCAAAAAAGATTAGAGAGATGAGAAGGAGGTATTCCTTCTTATCCAAAAAATTGTTTGACCACAGGACTTGGTTTAAGTGGGCGATGCCGGAAGGGATGTTGGTGTTCTGGGAAGGAGGGAGAGTTAGGATTAAAACAGTTGTTGAGGCGGAAGCCTTTCTTAAAAAACATTCCTCTGTCCTGGGGGAAGATTTAGGGGGGGCAGGGGGGGCCACGGCCCCGCCCGCTGGGGGCCAGGAAGGAGAAAAAGAAGACACAATTGCCAAGAGACTTAGATCAAAAAAATAACTTTGCTTTTTTTATTAACATAGTATAACCTTTTTATCTGGATGTTTGTACATGACTGCCAGCATTGAATTGAGAATTTAGGATGTATGCAGTTATTTTCACCTCATAGTATTTTTGAAAAATGTTTTCTTAATGTTTTATTATGAAGCCCTGGAAGGGCCAATGATCCTGACGCGAAGGTTCTCAAAATGTTTCTGTATCCCTTACCCTATCCTTTTGGAAAATTGTAAAAACCAATAAAACTTTTTCAATATAAAAAAAAATAAATACATAGTGGTTGCCAAGCGTCCAAAATCTGATTACATGATCATGAGGATGCTGTGATAGTCATTAAACGCGAGGACCAGTTGTGTGTACATTGGCTAGAAAATATGCAAAATAAAACAAAAATATGTGTATATTAGAGTTCATACATTCAATTTTGATTGATATGTAAAGGTTGTAGTCCACATTTCTTAATGGGACTCTATTTTTAGATCTTTTTGCATAGCAAAACTATCCTTGCTATCAGTAAAGGGACGCATAAAGTTCAGTTTCTCTTATCCATTTTCCACTGACTTCCTGAGAGCAACAAAGTAGTTACTATGGTAAATGGCACCCAATTTGCTTAGAGCAAAGAAGAGAACAGATGAAATGAATAGCACATGAACAGATAGCACTGTGACTGAAACAACGCACAAATATTTCAAAAGCATTTTGCAATTTTTTTTTCCTAGAGCAAAAATTAATCCTTCATAACGTTATATACTATTCATTATCTTTAGGGCCCTACATGGAGAGCCAATATGATGTAATGAATCTGGACTTTGGAAGCATTTGGAGTAAAATCTGCAGGGACCCCCTTACCTTTACTTTACAAATACCGTATTTTTGGGAGTATAAAATGCACCTTTGTTCCTCTAAAGAGACTGAAAATCTGGGTGTGTCTTATACACTGAATACAGCTTTTTTTTGCCTCCTGAAGCCCTGTCCTCTTCACCAAAATGGCCGAGGCTTTCAGAGAGCTTGTGATGGCTGGGGAAGGCAGAAATGAGCGAAAACTGAGCCTCCCCCCCCCCCCCGCCACTCCTGCAGCACGCTATAAGCCTCCATAAAGCTATGCGTGCAATTTTTTTGACAAAGAACGGGCCATTTTTGCTCAGTTTTGGGGAAATGAAGACCCCATCCCCCCAGGAGCATTCTGCAAGTCCCTCCAAGGCTATTCATGTCTTTAAAAAAAAAAACAGGCCCGTTTTTGTGAAAAACAGGCCATTTTGGCGAGGTTTGCAGAGTGCAAAAACTTTTTCCCCCCTTTCGGAAAGCTGTTTAATCAGAGGGATTGATGAGAATTACTTTGGTCAAGTGCTGTGCCAGCAGAAACAAAGTCTTAGGTGCTAAAGGTGTTTCCTTCTCCCGCACATGGATAAATACACCTGGAAACATCTACCTACCTACTCTCTTTCTTCCTACCTGTTTCTCTCTCTCCCCCCCTCTACCTACCTACCTCTCTCTCCTCCTTTCTACTCTATTTCTCTCCCCCCTCTATCTGCCTATCTACCTACCTACCCTCTCCCCACCTACCTATCTACTATATTTCTCTCTTTCTCAATCCCTCTCCCTATCTACTGTATTTCTATCTATCCCTCTACCTACCTACCTACCTACCTATGTACACACACTCTCCCTAGCTATCTACTGCATTTCTCTCCCCCCCCCCTTTATCTACCTACCTCACTACTTTAACTACTCTCTCTCTCTCCCTACCTACTGTATTTCTCTTTCTCCACCTCTCTATCCCTCTATCTACCTAACTACTTTTTTTTAAAAAATGCCTCTTCAAAACCTGGGTGCCTCTTATACTCCGAAAAATATGGTATATATAAAGAAAACCCTCACTCCATCTATATGAAATTCTGAACTTTATGTTAGTGATGATATTAGGCTTCTGAACTTTTTACAATTTCATTGTAATTTTTACAACGACAATAAAGATTATTATTATTATAACATGGTCAACCGGGACGCCCTTCGCACAGTCACTCAAGCACTGGTCACATCCCGTCTGGACTACTGTAATGCTCTCTACATGGGGCTCCCCTTGAGGTGCACCCAAAGGTTACAGCTAGTTCAGAACGTGGCCGCGCGGGTGATTATGAGAACCTCAAGGCGTTCCCATATAACACCTGTCCTGCGCGAGCTGCACTGGCTGCCTGTGGCCTTCCGGGTGCGCTTCAAGGTGTTGAAGATCACCATCTTTAATGGCTCCATGGCTCGGGGCCTAGTTATATGCGAGACCGTCTCCTGCCTCATACATCCCTTCGACCGATCCGCTCCCATAGAGAGGGACTTCTCCGGGTGCCGTCGGCCGGGCAATGCCGGTTGGCGACGCCCAGGGGAAGGGCCTTCTACCCTCTGGAATGACCTACCTCCCAATCTCCGTACCACCTTGGACCTCCGCCTTTTCCGCCAGCGTTTAAAAACGCACCTGTTTCAGCAAGCCGGCTTAGGGTAATCCACCCGATATATGACTGAGGGCTAGTTGCACAATTTTTTAATTAGAGGGTTTTTAAACAATATTTTTAGCACAGGAGTATTAAGTTTAATAGGGTTTTAGGATGTTTTATATTTGTATTGTATATTGTGTTTTTAAATTCCTTGTGTGCCGCCCTGGGTCCCATAGGAGATAGGTGCGGGATATAAATTTAATCCAAAAAAAAAAACTGTCTTGAGTTTTTTTCTGAATGTAAAATCTGGAGGTCACCGAACACAGCATATCCCACTTTTAATTTTTTTTAAAAAAATTAAAGACGATACACAGAAGCTGGTTTGACATAACACACTCAACTTGAATTTAACATTGACCCATATACTACCAAAATAGATTGACTTCCCACAAGACACATGCAGAGAGGTGTGTGTGTGTGTGTGTCTACAATTCACACTAACCAAGTTTAGCCCTGCAAATGTAGCTACTAAATCTTCAACTGATGTGGCTGAGTGCTCTGCTAAAAGCAAGGTTACTGGATCTAAGCTGCACAAAGAGGTGACCACTAATCGGTAGCAAAACATTAGGCTTCTTCTGTCTCCATTCTAACACCCAGCAGCAATCAGTAGTATAGATCTGGTATACATTCCACATTCTTAGAACAGACGGTGGCCAGGGCCAGGGCCACTTTTACACAGCTTCACGTTGAGTGCCAGTTGCACCCATTTCTATCTCACGGAAAAGTACTCATAGTCACGAAAGCCTTAGTCACCTCCCGTTTGAACAACTGCAATATGCTCTATGTAGGGCTGTCCTTGAAGAGCATTTGGAAGCTTCGCCTGTGCAAATTACAGTGCTGTGCAGGCAGTGATGAGTGCTAAAGTCCTCTTGCTTCATGAGCTGCATTAAGAACCGTGGTTAGAACAAAGTATTGTAGGCTAACTGCGCACATTCAGAAGTTTGATTCTCCTGCTCGGCTCAAGGTTGACTTACCGTATTTTTCGGAGTATAAGACATACCTTTTTACCTCAAAAAAGAGGCTGAAAATCTGGGTGCATCTTATACACTGAATACAGCATTTTTTGCCTCCTAAAACCCCGCCCCCTTCGCCAAAATGGCCGTGCATAGCTTTTAGAAGGCTTTCAGAGAGGTCCCGGGGACTGGGGAGGGCAGAAATGAGCAAAAAACGGACCATTGTTTGTTCAATTTTGCCCCCCCCCCAGCCCCTAGGAGCACTCTATAAGCTTCCTAAAGGCTATTCATGCCTTTTTTTTGGCAAAAACCAGGCCCATTTTTGTGAAAAACAGGCCGTTTTTGGGAGGTTTGTAGAGTGCAAAACCTTTTTTTTAAATTAGCCTCTTCAAAACCTTGGTGCGTCTTATACTCCGAAAAATACGGTAACTTTCCATCCTTCCGGGATCAGTAAAATGAAGACCCAGACTGTTGGGAACAATATGCTGACACTATAAACTGATCGAAGACTTCTGTAAAGCACTATGGAGCAGTATGTAAGTCAATATGTGCTATTGCTAATTATTGGTATGTTCTCAGAAACAATTCAAGGTGCTGGTGGACACCTTTAAAGCCCTTCATGACTTGAAAGCAAGAATGGGACCATCTCTACCCATTGGTAGCTATTCCTCCTATTGGATCCAGCAGGAGAGGCATGCTCAAGCAGTGCCATCTGGCAGGACCCAAGATAATGACCTTTTTTTTGCTCTGGCACCTGTTTTTTGCTCCTTGCCTCAACCCTACTTGCCTCAACCCTATTGGACTTTTACGAGGCATTAAAAAGTTGTCTGTGCCATCAAACCTGGGGTCTTAATACTGTAGTAAGCCTGTTTCTTGGCTGCAACTCTGTGAGTTTCTTGTTACTTTTTTGTGTAGATTGTGTTTGGGAGCTAAACTTCAGTTTTGACGCCTATGATTTTCAACCATCTCAGTCCTCTCCATCATCTTGTCACTCATTTGGCTTTATGTATCTTCCTTCCAGCTTTTAAGATGAACTTATACTATCTGGATAATTCATAGAAGAAACACGTTGAAGTTTTTTTGAGAATGCCTTGCAAAAAAAAAATCCCTTAATTTAAGAGAGGAAAGCATTTGCAGCAGTCAATAACAGTGAATTGCTAGTCCATGCATGATGTGCCATACGCTAAATATATGTGAATAACAACAGTCAGTGAAAGAAAAGTAGTTTAGAATAGGCACAACAGATGTGGCATCTCACAGTTCACAAGTGATTTTACATTATCATAGCAGTTGTCTGGTTTGGCATTCAGACCCCGATTAACTGCACAATTATACAGCTATCGGAAAATAATGGGACGTGAATGAAACTGCATTTGTTTGGTCCTTATTCATGGTTTAAGGTTTTCCCGTGTTCATCTAGTTCAAGAAATTATAAAAGATACTAGGAGCAATTAAAGCAATTTGCTATCTAGCCAATTTCTTATCAGAGTAACTTTATTTTTCCTTCGTAAAGAAAATCAAGTAACAAGTACAGTATATGCACCCATGTTTTCACATTTTAGTTCTTCCCCTGCTGCTTTTAAATTATGACCTCAGAAAGAATTCCGTAACTATGCAAGGATTGGGAAAGAAATATCTTATTCAGGAGAGGGACAAGGGAAGTGGGTAGATGCATCCTGGGCATCAGCCAAAAGATATTCACTCATTGAACTAGCTCTATTTTATTCTAATTATTCCATTTGGTTTTTAATGGGCCACATTTTAAGAGCAAAACATCTTACAAAATCTTCTAAACTCAAGATATTAGAGCATGAAATTTCTCAAAAGTTTTTATCATAAGCAGACCATATTACTGCTTTCATGACCCTGATAAGCTATCAATTGCATGCAGACAGAGGTCATAAGGAAAACTCTTAGTTAAAACCAAAGGTCTATCTAGTTACTGCAGATGTAAGCAACGCCTGACCCTTGGGTTACACGCAACTTCTCTTTCTGTAGTCCTAGGATTAGAATCCCAGGGTAGTGCCTAGGGACAGCAGTGTGCCCATCAACATTTTTTCCTGACAATTTTTTTACCTCATCTAGTTGTTTATATTCCCCTTCGTGGATTACTGCCTTGTCGTGGCGAAGGGGCTTGCGTAGCTCAATGAAGCTATGAGCTATGCCATGCAGGACCACCCAAGACGGACAGGTCGTAGCAGAGAGCTCTGACAAAACGTGACCCACTGGAGAAGGAAATGGCAACCCACTCCAGTATCTTTGCCATGAAAACCCCATGGACAGTAGCAAAAGGCACATGAGGTCGCGATGGGTCGGACACGACTTCGCAACTAACAACCATTTTTTATATTACAAAACATTTTAATGGGAAGCTGGTATCCTGAAAAGCAGACACGCTTCTAAAATAAGCTTTCTCGGAAAGTAAAACTAACAGGTCGATGCACCTCAGTATTTTGTTTGGAAGTGTGCTTACCTGACCAGAAAAAGGACACAAATAAACAGAAGTGTTACAAATTGTCTTGAAGATGAATTATATGGATGGCAGATAATGTTCTGGCAGAAGTGTGTTTTATAAGCACTTATGTTCCTCTTGTCCAAGTATTATCAGCAACCAGAGAATTCACTTGTTCTCAGAAATGCCCGCCTATATCTAATATGCTTCCCTAACTCAGAAATTGTCCCAGAAGTTCTACCCACCTTTCTCAAACATCAATCTGATAAATTAAGAGCAGTGAGGGCATAATAATTTGGATTAGGAAATACATTTATCTCACCCCTCTCCCACATCAATAGTGTTGTGGATTACTGTTCCCTTATATTTATGTAGGCTCTGTCCAGAGTCTGGTGGGTTTCAGATCACAGGCAAATCTCATAAATAGAACAACTCCAAGAGAAAAGCAACAATTTGAAGCACGATTGCTGGGTAGAAGTAAAGGTAAAGGCAAGGATTATCCCCATCCCAGTGACCAGCATAGAAAAAGTAGGGTGCATACATTAATGGGTATGGTATGGCTTTGCCATTTTGGATAGCTCCAGATTAATTCTGTGCAAATATTGTCCTTAATCCTAAAGGTTTCCCATCAAATGTGTTAGCGACTCTACCCTTCTTTTCTTGCAGTGCTGAGACAAGCGGTTGCAAAAATCCCAAATAGAATATGAAAAGAAAAATTACTCAAGGAGATACAATAGGGAAAGATGAAATCTCCATTAATCTATCCTGATTAGTAATCATTATTGAAAATCTCCACTATCCTTATTTGACAAACCCTAATCCTTTTAAATTTTCCTACATTGATACCCATCAATACATACCACACCAACAGTGCTTCAAGGGTTATATAATGTACATCAAAACATGTCATCTGTTGGGCCTTTTTGAGATTATGGAGCCTCCAAAATACAATACTTTTATTTTGTAACTACAGTTCATTTTCCCAAGAGGTCCATATGCTGCTAGAAATATCCCAAAGGTGTTTTTTCAAGAGGCAACTAGGCTTTCTTGTTTTTCTTTGAACACATTTCGCTCCTCGTCCAAGAAGCTTCTACATACTTGGGTCAAGATCAAAACACAGGAATTGGAAGTGTTCACCAAACACATCAATTATCTGGACAGATACACCAAATTCACACAGGAAGATGTTAAGGAAAATATTCTAGCCTTCCTGGACTGTGCAGTACACATTAATGAAGACAGAAGCCTTAACATTGAAGTTTACAGAAAACCCACTCACATAGATCGATATTTACATTTTGATTCTCACCACCCACTGGAGCATAAAATGGAAGCAATCAGAACGCTACACCATCAAGCTGAAGGCCCGCCTACCGGCAAAGATGGTAAAGAAAAAGAAGTAAAACGCATAAAGGAAACCCTCTGAACATGTGGCTATCCCAAGTGGGCCTTCATCAAATCCCAAAATAGACCCAGCAGAACAGAACAATAAATGAAGCAACATTGTCATTCCATATGTTGCAGGAATATCAGAAAAGCTCAGGAGGATCTTCAGCCAACACAACATACATGCACATATCAAACCCAGGAATACACTAAAGCAGAGGTTTGTCCACCCCAAGGATAAAACACCCAGACACAAACTGAGCAATGTGGTATATGCAATACAATGCGGTGAGCCATGTGCAGATCTGTTCATTGGGGAAACAAAACAATCACTTCATAAACGCATGGCACAACATAGAACAAACCCATTAGGACAAAATTCAGCAGTCCATCTGCATTTAAAAAACACAGGCCACTCTTTTGAAGACAGCAAAGTCCACATTTTGGACAGAGAGGTCTGCTGGTTTGAAGAAGGGTGAAAGAGGCCATCTATATCAAAATTGAATAGCCCTCCCTCAAGAGGGGCAGGGATATGACAACATCTATCTCCAGTCTACAACACAGTCTTTTCAACAGTCCCAAGAAGGCTCCACACCCATTTGCACTACTCAGGTGACCCTGACAACACAGATAAAACCTCCAAGTGACCTCAATGATTCTCTAAAACAGTGGTAGTCAACCTGGCCCCTACTGCCCACTAAGTGGGCGTTCCAGCTTTCATGGTGGGCGGTAGGGGTTTTGTCCGATATTGAAGCACTTTCCTTTTTTTTAATTTAATTGACTTCCCTACTTTATAAATCACCATTACTGTGGAACCGGTGGGCGGTTAGAAAATTTTACTACTAACAGAGATGCAAAAGTAGGCGGTAGGTATAAAAAGATTGACTACCCCTCCTCTAAAAGAATGCAAATGACCAACTGTCTGCAAAGAGTACAAATCCTTCCATTCCCCTCCATCTAGCCAGAGCTGAAGAAGTTTCTTGGATGAGAAGAGAAATGTCTTCAAAGAAAAACAAAATCCAGTTGCTTCTTGAAAAAATATCTGTGGGATAACTATGACTTCGGTGATTGAGAATCTCCATGCAACTGAAAGGGTGTGGGCCAATTCCTATTGTGGCTGAGAGCTAATCTTACTTTTGTTCAGACCTTGCTGCAGAGAATTTCAAAATATCCTGCAGTATTTGCTTTGTCTATGAATAGAACTGTCTAGATCTGTGATGGCGAACCTATGGCACGTGGCCACAGGTGGCATGCGGAGCCATTTGTCAGGGCACACAAGGCGATGCCCTGTCAGCTGGCCAGCATGCATGCGTGCGTTGGCCAGCTGAATTTGCCCTTTTTTGCATGCTTTGAATTTGCCCTTTTTTGCATGTCTTGAGATAACACCTTGGGAGGAGTTCGACTTTGTTACTACCGAGGATATGGACAGGTTGCGGAGGAACCTTAGAGCCACCACATGTTTATTGGACCCGTGCCCCTCCTGACTTGTACTGGCATCCTGGGAGGTGACACGAGGCTGGCTCCAGGGTATTGTGAATTCATCTCTGAGTGAGGGGTCCTTGCCTACCATCTTGAAAGAGGCGGTGGTGAGGCCCCTCCTCAAGAAGCCATCCCTGGACCCAGCTTTATTAGAGAACTATCGTCCCGTCTCCAACCTTCACTTTTTAGTGAAGGTTGTCGAGAGTGTGGTGGCTCAACAGTTTCCCCGACATCTGGAGGAAGTTGATTATCTAGACCCGCGCCAGTCTGGCTTCCGGCCCGGTCACAGCACTGAGACGGCATTGGTCGTGTTGGTTGATGATCTCTGGAGGGCACGGGATAGAGGCTGTTCCTCTATCCTTGTCCTATTAGATCTCTCAGCGGCTTTTGATACCATCGACCATGGTATCTTGTTGCACCGATTGGGGGGGTTGGGGGTGGGAGGCACCGTTTTACGGTGGTTCTCGTCCTACCTCTCTGGTCGGTCGCAATGGGTGTTGGCAGGAGGGCAGAGGTCGTCCCCGAGGCCCCTCACATGTGGGGTTCCTCAGGGGTCGGTCCTCTCGCCACTCCTGTTCAACACCTACATGAAGCCGCTGGGTGAGATCATCCGTGGTTTTGGGGTGGAATACCATCTGTACGCTGATGACACTCAGTTGTACATATCCACCCCAAACCACCCCAACGATGCCGTCGAGGTGCTGTCCCGGTGTCTGGAGGCCGTACGGATCTGGATGGGTAGTAACAAACTCAAGCTCAACCCGTCCAAGACCGAGTGGCTGTGGTTTCCGGCACCCCGGTTCAGCCAGATAAGTCCAACACTGGCCATTGGGGGCGAACAACTGGCCCCCATGGAGAGGGCGCGCAACTTGGGCGTCCTCCTGGATTCCCGGCTGTCCATGGAGGACCATGTGGCGGCCGTGGCCAGGGGGGGCGTTCTATCAGGTACGCCTGATACACCAGTTGCGCCCCTTACTGGACCGGGGAGCCCTTCGCACAGTCACTCAAGCGCTTGTGACGTCCCGGCTGGATTACTGTAACGCTCTCTACATGGGGCTCCCCTTGAGGTGCACTCGAAAGCTAGAGTTAGTACAGAATGCGGCCGCGCGGGTGATTATGGGTGCCTCAAGGCAAACCCACGTAACACCTCTCCTGCGCGAGCTGCACTGGCTGCCTGTGGCCTTTCGAGTGCGCTTCAAGGTATTGACGACCATCTTTAAATCGCTCCATGGCTCGGGGCCTAGCTATATACGAGACCGCCTCCTGCCCCATACATCCCTTCGTCCGATCCGCTCCCACAAAGAGGGTCTTCTTTGGGTGCCGTCGGCGGGGCAATGCCGGTTGGCGACACCCAGGGGAAGGGCCTTCTCTGTGGCGGGCCCGGCCCTCTGGAACGACCTACCCCCCAACCTTCGTACTATCTCGGACCTCTGCCTCTTCCGCCAACGTCTTAAGACGTATTTATTCCAACAAGCCGGCCTAGGATAGCCCCCCGTTTCTGACTTTTTAAAAAAAATATTATAATTTGGTAAGGGTTTTAATATTGGGTTTTAGCACGGGTTTATTAATTTAATACATTTTAATTGATATTTATTGTATTTTGTGTTTTTAAATAATGCCTGTACGCCGCCCTGGGTCCTAACAAGGAGAAGGGCGGGGTATAAATTTAATAAAGAAAGAAAGAAAGAAACCCTCCCCAGGCTCCAGAGGCTTTATAGGAGCCTGGGGAGTGTGAAAAGAGCGTTCCCCCCGCCCCGAGGCCCTCTGGAGGCTTCATGAACTTCGCACCATCACTGACATACGCCTCTTCCGTCGGATGCTTAAAACGCATTTTTTCCATCTGGCCGGCCTGGCATAGATTCAGGGTTTAATTTTAAAGTTAGCATTTTAGTGATTTTAATTTTTTAGCACAGATTTTCTATTTAATTTAATTTTATATTATATGTATGTGTTGTGGTTTTTACCTTTTTCTGTGCACCGCCCTGAGTCCTGCCACGGAGAATAGGGCGGTATATAAATTTGAAAAATAAAATAAATAAAATAATGAACTTTCCTAAAGCCTCCGAGCACACAAAATGATGCGCCACCGAAACCGGAAGTAATGTCCGATTTGCTTGGAGCGTCATGTTGAGTGGGCCGGAGGCTTCAGCGACCTTCAGGTTTCCCTTAAGCCTCCGGACCACTCAAAATGACGCTCCAAGCAAATCGGATGTCACTTCTGGTTTCGCCGGTGCGTCTTTTTGAGTGCTCCAGAGGCTTCAGGGAAGCCTCTTGAAGGTCGCTGAAGCCTCCAGGGAGACGGAGGAGGCTGTTTTCACCCTCCCTAAGCTCCTATAAAGCCTCTGGAGCCTGGAGAGAGCAAAAAAAGCATGCAAAATATGGTGGGGGCATGCCTGTAGTGCACGCATGCGCACTGGGGGGGTGACGCAGTGCATTATGGGTGCAGCACACCCACGCACGACCCCCCCTGCGCTCTCCCCACTTATGGCACGCGAGCCAAAAAAAAGTTCGCAATCGCTGGTCTAGATACTTGGCTCCTTTCAATAAGCTCTTTATCTTTATCAGTTCTAGGCTGTATAAACAGGGATAGAATCAAGATCACGTGAAGTGTTAATACCATTTTATAATGCCTTGGTAATACTGACTTATAATGACTTGGAATACTGCATTCAGTTTTGGTTGCGACGATGTAGAAAAGATTTGGAGACGCTAGAAAGAGTGCAGAGAAGAGCAACAAAGATGATTAGGAGACTGGAGACTAAAACATATTAAGAACGGTTGCAGGAACTGGGTATGTCTAGTTTAATAAAAAGAAGGATTAGGGGAGAGATGATAGCAGTGTTCCAATATCTCAGGGGTTGCCACAAAGAAGAGGGAGTCAAACTATTCTCCAAAGCACCTGAGGGCAGAACAAGAAGCAATGGGTGGAAACTAATCAAGGAGAGAAGCAACTTAGAACTAAGGAGAAATTTCCTGACAGTTAGAACAATTAATCAGTGGAACAGCTTGCCTCCAGAAGTTGTGAATGCCCCAACACTGCAAGTCTTCAAGATGTTGGATAGCCATTTGTCTGAAATGGTATAGGGCAGGGGTCTGCAAAGTCAGCTCTTTTAAGACTGGTGGACTTCAACTCCCAGAATTTCCCAGCCAGCCATGCTGGCTGAAGTCCACCAGTCTTAAAAGAGCCGACTTTGCAGACCCCTGGTATAGGGCTTCCTGCCTAGGCAGGGAGTTGGACTAGATGACCTCCAAGGTCCCTTCCAACTCTGCTATTGTATTGTATCTCTTAAGTGCTGACATCTCCTGAGGTCTATTAAGAAAGCTGGGGACTGCTTTCTGTATCCAACAGCAAGTTTCTCCATTTTTCCCTTTAGGAAAATATAATAGTCTGCCTTTTAAAAATATGTCTTAAAATATTTCATTCTTCTAGGAGAGGGGTGGGTGCTAACCTTCTACACATTGAAAAGCATACCCTCCAATAATTTGTTGAGTCCTCTAAAATATTAGACTAGGATGTCCACTGAACAGATAAAAAAACTGAAATCCAAATCTCAGTATTTACCGCAGAACTCCCACTCTGAGGCCTAGGTGTCTTGGGCCTACAATCTGCAAAATTCCCCAAACTGTTGGTTTTAGATTTAGATTTTTCAGGAGTTCCAATATATCCAAAGGATTATCAGTCTGGAGAAAGCTCATTTATTAGAACTAAACGTTGGAAAATAATTTCCTCGAGCCAGAGAAAAACATTTGAGTAACAAACTGTTAAAGCATCCAAAGAATTTGAAAGATATTGTTCCAATCACATGATTTAGGGTTATTATGAAAGAGTCCTGCATTTCCACTCTGCCTTGCAATAGCCAAATTCAGCAAACCTTTCTTCCTCAAAGCCTCACAGATCTCAACAAAAGGAGATTATGAAGTAGAATATGACGCAGTTTTCTTCTTATGCAAAGAAAACAACATTTTTAAAAAACATCAACTGCAAAAACTAAAATGGACAGAGAAGGATGTCATGCTGAGAAGAATGTTTCAAGGAGACCACATAACAAGAGTTAAAACATCTTGCATATCTTGGGAAGTAACTGGAAAAATTCTTCCCAATTTATTTCTTAAAGACTATCTTCCATCTTCACATGATTTCAACTAGACTTTTGTCTTTAAAGCAGTTATTGCATCTGTGAATAGCAATATTTAGCATTCTTGTCTAAAGCACCAATAAGCATTTTCCAGTGACTAGCAAAATGTCATTCATTGTGATACATAGAGAGGAAGGACATGCACATTAAAAAGCTCTGGCTGGAAGAAGGAGAATGCAGCACTCATTCTGGGATTCTCTCAGGGAAGGCTTGATTATTCAGCAACTAGGAACAATATTTTAGATTTACAACGACACCATGATCATATCCTTCAAAACATCCCAGATGAAATCAAGAACATGCTTAATGGCTTAACCATGTCTGTCTCTGATACACTTTATATACAGAACCACACACACACAGTTATTGCTGCAGAATCCTTTGCCTGCTATTTCAGTTAATATTTTCTTGAAGAAAATAGGGTTATAAATTTCATTATATTGAGGCACCCTCCCTCTTTAAGTGCAGTTTGAATGCTGACATCAATATTACCTCATCTTTGTCTGTACATAGGGCAGCCTCTTTCAGATATTTCCCTTCCATTTCAAAGTCCAACTGTTAAATGCATTGATTTAATTATTGACTGAGATTATCAATCTTTTCAACATAGAAGTGCTTTTCAACTCTGCCAGGCTTATTATCCCTACCGCAACAGTACTCCAGTGATGTGCAGAATGCAACCCTACAAATGCAGTCATTGAAAAAGCAATCAACACACAAAAATTGTTGTAGTATATAACATATCACATTAACAAATATACCTTGGTACATCAATGGCAAGCAGTTCACTCCACTGAGACCCCAGCATGTGTAGAAATTAACTTTTTCTTCTCTAACAGCCCTCTCTCGCCTCCCACTTAGCCCCAGAGGTTTCCATCAGCTATAAAAGTAACATGCTCTTAACAATAATATTTTAGACTTCCGGTATCCGGCTCCAGCGGCGACGGGCGAGCCTAGGGCTCGCTCGCCGCTTTGTTGCCTTTTCTGCCCCCCCACGGGGGCGAAACTCTCCGGTTACCGGAGGTTTCCCGTAGGGTCGGCTCAGAGGGAGCGTCCCTCGTCACGGCGGTGGGGAGAGCGCTCCTCTCTGCGACCTAGGTGGAGAGGAACATGCTGCGGGGGTTTTTTCCTTCGCCAACGGCTGTCGGCGCCATTCGCTTTAATGGAGAGGGCTGAACGGAGAGACCGGGCGGATCACCGAGGCTTCAGCTGCGAGGGAGAGTGAGTTTAAAAGAACACCTTTTTTTTTCCTTGCTGCCAGCCAGGCTGAACGGACTGGGAGGGGGGTGTTTATTTCTAAAAAAAAAACCCTCGGATTTAAGCGGCACGTTAAAATGGCTTCTCTGCAAAGAGAAAGTGGAAACTTTCACTCCGGACGGTCTTTAACAAGGGAAAGTGGAATGCGATTCTTTGCAACATTGTTTCTAGGTCTGGCTGGTTAAAAAATTCTTATTTTGCTACTCTCTCCCTCTGGCTCTGAGATGGGCCGTGGAAGTGGCTTTTCTTTGTCCCTGCCTGACTATTTCAACTAAGGAAAATTTCCAGCGTCTCTTTGAAAGCAGGACTCTCTCTGGATTTTTGAAAAAAAAAATTCTTTTGATGGATTTGTGATTTCTTCTCTGGAATACCTTCGTTATTACTATTTGCTGACCTGGGAAACTGTGTCTCTTTTGGTTTCTGAATTGTTTGCAACTTCACAGCCCTGAACTGAACTGAGCTCCTGATTTGCCCCACCAGCCCCACCCGGAAAACGCCATCTTGGTGGCAGTGACTCTAACTTTTAACCATGGCACAAGAAGCAGCACTTGTAAATTTGGAACAAAGGATGGCTTCTCTTGAAACCTCTATGCAAACTTTGATATCAGAAATAAAGGCCCATAGGGCTGAAAATATTACCTTCAAGAAGGAACTACTGGATACCCGGAAGCAAGTGTTGGAGAACACACAGAAGAATGAAGAACTGGAAGGGGGGTTGGAGGGGGCTAAGGGAGAGATTAAAAATGTTTCTAATGAGGTGGGGGAAATAAATGGGCATGTGTCTAGGATAGATATGGAAAGAATGACATATTTTTTGAGATTTCAGAATGTTTATGAGGAATCTGGTGAATGCCTGCCTGATCTTATGAGCACAATTTTAGCAGACTATTTACATAAACCTAAGGATGAGATCAGGGGGGACATTGACCTAGCCTATAGAATTAATTCTGCATATGCCAGGATAAATGAAGTGCCTAGAGAGATACATGTGAAATTTGTTAGAAGGTCAACCAGAGAGGAAATCCTGAAAGCGCAGAGAGAGAAACCTCTAACTCACCAAAAAAAACGGTCACTATCTTGAAGCAGATCCCTAGAAAAATTAGAGATGCAAGAAGGAATTTTTCCTTCTTGTCTAAAACCTTGTTTGATCACGGGATTTGGTTCAAGTGGATGACACCTGAAGGGATGCTGGTGTTCTGGGAAGGAGGAAGAGTGAGGATTAAAACAGTTGCTGAGGCGGAAGCCTTTCTTAAAAAATATTCCTCTGTCCTGGGGGAAGATCCAGGGGGGACGGAGGGGGCCACGGCCCCGCCTACGGGGGGCCAGGGAGGAGAGAAAGAAGATACAATAGCCAAAAGACTTAGATCAAAAAAATAACTTTGCCTTGATTTTTCTTGAACAATTTTGCATAATATTTCTATCTGGACTTTTTGTAAATGTCTGACAGCATGGAACGGAGAATTTAGGTAAATGTACTTGCTCTCATCTTGTAGTGGTATGGAAAATGTTTTCTATGTTAACTTTTTTATTGTGTATTTTGAGGTCTCGGAAGGTCCGACGACTCTAACGTGAATGCTCTCAAAATTTCTTTGTAACCATTACCCTATCCTGTTAAAAAATGTAAAACCAATAAAACTTTTTCAATATAAAAAAAACAAAAAACAATAATATTTTAATTTCAGGTTTTGGGCCTAGTAGGCCTTTTTGCAGCCTCTTGGGAGCAAAAACGGGCTGCATGGGCCCCCGCGGTACCCCTCGTGCATGTGCACGCGTCTCTCGCATGTGCCTTGCCCCCTATGCACGACAGAGCTGGCCGGCACAGGCACATGCACAGTGGGGCAATGGCTCGTGTGCCCGCAGAGAGGGCTCTGTGTGCCACCTGTGACCTGCATGGCATAGGTTTGCCATCACGGTTCTACTAGGAGCAATATAAACATAAACATTTTAGAAGGAGTCTTTTTTTGTTAATAGCAGTTTATTAGTTGTTAATGAAAGCTGTCTGTTTATATCACAACATTCTCAAATCCTATTTCATTTTTTCATGCACCATTCAAATCAAGAGTAGAATTCTCCTCTGGCACCATACAATTCTGTTGTAATTCATTAAACAGGAGGGTTGCATTAGGAAGTGAAAGAGTACATGCTATGCTCTGGCAGCTTTCTAAGCTAACCGGTTTTCCTATGTTTCTCCTTGGAGTAGATCTATTACTGATACAATACTGATCTTATTTTTGAAGGCAGTTAAGAAATTGTTTCAAGACTCCATCTAGTCACATGGAATATTTTGTCACATTTTAACTCTATGTAGAATCCCCTGTATTTTTCAAGTATTTTCAATTGAACCTCTCCTGTTTCGAACAGCATTGTATACAGATTTGATTAACTTTAAAAACTTGCTGCTTAACAGACTGAAAGAAGAAACCTATCTAGGGTAGTAGCCATCAACTCCTTATCAATCAGTTGCACTGAAAGAGAAAACACATATTTGTTTTTTAGGAATCACAAAGGCTGGTTCAGCTTTTTGACCAGTCCTGTTTCATGTGACATCCAGAATGGCCACATCAGTAGTATTTTTCTTTTTGTCCTCAAGACAAAAAGGAACATGCTTCTATTGTAATAATGTCTTTTTATATTTTCTCCATTCTTCCATACAAAACTGCATGAGATCAATAATTCTTTCTTTGTCTCAAATGTTTGGGTTTGGGGACAAGAAAAACCTGACTTAGCACAGAAAATTTGTTGGTTTTAAATATATATTAAGGTTGTCCAAAAGCACCCTGGTGTCTAAAACATGCATTCCACACCAAACTGCCTACCACTACTGCAGGATTTTTTCTTCTTTTCTTTTTCTTCATAGGCCAAGATTAAAACAATCCAGAGCAATTCAGAATCCACCAGAAGAATCTGACTTAATCATATTCTATAATTAAATCAAGTTAAAATACAATTTGGAACACCTTCAAACCAAACTAGTGCTTATGCAAGAGAATAAGTGAGCACAAATGCTATATTGGGAACCAATTGATCAATAACCAGTGGGAATAATTTAGCTGTTACTTTACTTGATTGCAAGATTTATCACATAAACCACAATGGCCAAGGGCCCACAACAGCATAAGATCAAAGGAAGGAAATAACATTATGACTTAGCCTTAATCGCTGACATGAATGTCTTCAATCTTAAAAACAGAAATTCTAAGTTCTTCTCCTATCTGAGCAGAAACAAAAAGACTTTTAAAAATCCAGACAGCTTAATCAGTTTTTCAATACCAGTATATGCTTATCAAGTTTGTGAATGGTTTTCTTCAATAATACAATTATCACTATATTTTCTCTACTTCATTCTCTACTCTGCTGGTTTCATTATTTATAAATCCCTCTCAAATAGATATATGTATGTCAACATTTCATGCTCTTAATGAAATGGGATAAAGACCATAAATGTTATTTTATACTATGTTTTGCTTCAAAATCCTTTTATTGTTTACATTAGAACTGTTTTACAAATATTAAAAGGCAGTACAATGTTGCAATGAAATAGTGTTGGCCATTATGTAGCATCATTCTGTTTGCATGCTGATTGCTTTGAGTATTAATGTAAAGCACCTTGAGTCTTTCCAATTTGGCAGCTATAGAAGTCTAATGAATAAATAAAATGCTATAATGTATTATGTTAAACCTTCTGAAAGATAATTATTTGGTTTGCTAAAAATCCAGAATTTATCCATTTTTGAATATCAGGAAATATTACCTTCAAAAAGGCAGGAATCCATTTTTACTAGAAGCAATAAAAATACAGGAAAACATATCAGGTTAAAATTACAATTTTACTAACAACTAAATTAATTGTTAAGTGGTGGCCTTGGAAAATTCAACATAAGCTTCCTTGAACAATATGAGTTAACACACTATTAGTGCATGTTTCAAAAAAGAACCATAAGATAAAAACATACTCTTTAACCTATAATCTGAATAAATAACCCAACAGATGCAACCCACAGGGGAAAATAGTATTTTGTATTGTTTTATGTTATTTCATCTTGGGGGGGGGAAATTCCCATTTTTGAGGCCTTTTACAAATTTTGGATTTTGAAGAGGTGTGGTGTGTGTAGAGTGGGAGGGGCATTTTAGTATTATTAGTAAATGCTAATAGAAGCAAATAGAAAGCTCTTTTCTTGGCTTAGGCTCTATATTAGCAACAGAGATAATAGTATAATAGTAAAGAGAAGGGGGAGTTGTAATAGAAAACTTGTGATAAGTAGGTAAGCTATTTTCATTCACTCTGGAAAAGTGGAATTTAATTCTCAAATGTATTTAGAAAGCAGACTCAAGAATTCAATTCTCTAATCAATTTGTCCTTAATTATTTTCCCTGTGCTTCCAAACACCTTGTTCTTTCACTGCATTCAATCAAATGCAGTGGAAGTACATACCCAGCAATTGCATCATTACACCGATTCTTTAAAGGGCCCTGCCACAATTTATTTCTATTTTTAAAAGTCCATACATGCAATACATGTCTTCTTGATAAGAAAAGCCAGGCGTCGCAATGTTTTAAAGGCTGTTTTCGTCCGAAAACACCTTAGATGACTGGGGTCAGATCAAGGTTATGATGGCCTAGACACCCAGAGGCTAAGGGCCTATATACCCCATCGTGGATCTCAAAGTACTTCACATACAGGAATGCTAAATACTTTTAACTATGCACCTTAATAGAAATAAATCTTCCGTATTTTCCTGCACATCGAAGATTAACTCGAAAAGCTAAAGTAACTACTGTGCAAATGAACCGCATCAACTTTTGCAGCACGTAGCTACAGGAAACACATGAGAACGGGTGACAAGCCAACTCTTGGTATTTTTCCCCCAGTGGCTTCTTAACTAAATCACAATATTCTACACCGGAAAACGTTCCCCAAATACTGCAGCATTTTTCTCAGATGAACGTTCAGGCAACCAGCCACCTTCCTAAAAGGATGCAATGATTAAAGTATTGAACAAGATCCAGGAGACCAGGGCTCAAGTCCGCCCTTTAACATAGAAACCCAGGGATTAAGGGTGGTCCAGTCACTTTATGTCCGACCAAGGGGTTTTGGGTCCAAAAAAAATCGGGGATGAAACGATCTCTTGACGAAAACCGACATATAGTTAATATATTTACTTCCCGCCTTAAAAAAAGCAACCGTTTCTTTAACGCAACGGTAGCATTCAGTAGTACCGAAGACGAGATGCTATTCCGAGAATAAAATGCATTTCTTTACATGCACCCTCTGCACGCGAACGTGTAAGAAGCCTCCACCCCAACCCCAACCCCCACCCCCGCAACAGAGAACACTGACTCATTCTTCCCCTTCTGCATAACTCTCGCGACATTCTGGCTCGCGTTGTTAAACGTGATGTCCTTTTGGGCGCTGGTATTTCTTCGATCGGAGGAGCTGACAGGGTGGGAAGAAAGAAAGCGAACATAAGGAGAGGTCGCCTAACATCATGACTGACAAGCACCTGAAACCAATGAAAAAGAAGAACGGCTCACGATGAGCCAATACGACGAAGAGGGAGGCGTGGACTCTCCGGCGGCTGATTGATCCCAGCCTTCGCGACGGTGTTGTTCAGTCGGCGCGAGAACATTCTAGAGGTAGGTACTTGGCGGCCATTACAGCTGTGCCCCTCCCCCTCTCCTTTAAAAAAAACCCACCCTAATGCTGCCGCTATGGCAGATTTGAGCTCGGTTTGAATGTAGGTGCGGGCGCTCCGCCGCCCGACTAACAATGCTGCCTCAGCTGATGGTCTTTCCCTTCCGGCAGAGTAACCGGCAAGGCTCATCCCGCTGATCCCGCCCGCCTCAGGACGCTTGGACCCCCCCTCCCCTCTCCTGGCGGTTGCGGCGTCCGCCTCCTCCGCATCTGTATCTCTTTAGGAAAAGCGCCCGGGTGCTCGGTGACACCCTCAACTCCGCCATCGTTCTCCTCGTACTAATTCGGCTTCGTCACAGCCCGGGGCGAGCAGCGTTGGGTTTATGTCTGTATTGGACGAAAACGGTAAGTAAAAAGAAGAGGGATCGGGGTGGGAGAGGTTAGCATATGGAGGGGGGGCAGTGAGGGACGGCTTCGCTTTGCTGGTGGGGCTGCGTTTCGGAGGCCGGGATGGTGAGGAAGACGGGCGGCGGCCTGAAAGAGCTTGCGAGGGTCGTTCGCATACACACACACCGCATTTGTGTAAGTGGAAGGTGTTAGTACTGGCCCCGAGTAACTTCCTGTCGGGCAAAATGGCAAGGTCGAGTCTGTTGGGGACGAGCGGACAAGACACTCTCTTATCCAAATTGCCCTCCGAGGGGTCGTTACAAAACGGAGCTCGTTCTCGAGAAGGAGCGGTGGGGGGGGGAGGAGACAAGAACGACTTCGTAGTCCGGACTTCGGCCTTGGCCCGCATTGCCCTAAACAGGGTGCGAGATGGAGCCGGATAGCCCAACGCGTCTAGAAAAGAAGCCTGCAAATATGGAGGTGGCGTCTCCTTCCCTTAACCGCCGCTGGCGGTCACTTCCCCCTCCCCCCTCCTTCGCCTTCTTGAACGAACGCGCGGCTCCACAAGATGGCGGCCGCCAGGTCTTCCGCGCCTCAGTCCTCGTGATGAGGGAGGGGGGGTGGAGGAGGGAGGCGGGCGGAGTGCGCGCTCTGTGGCGCAGTTCCTAAACCCGCAGTGTGCGAAGGGGGAGGGAGGCGGGCGGCTCCGCTCGGGCGCTTTCGAGGGTTCGGGAAAAGGGGCGGCGGGGAAGGCTGAGCGACGACTAAGCTGCCGCCGCTTTGTATTTAGAGCTGACTCAGTGCTTAATTGCTGCATTTCTGAGTCATTCCGACGCTGGGGTGAAGAGAGGGAGGAGTTCGGTTTTTTTTTAAAGTGGGTTTATGCGCGATAGCTTCTTCGTGGTTTTTCCTCTTTAAGATAAAATAATTTGAGCTCCTTTCTCTCCCCCCCCCCCCCCCTTTTTAGGGTTTTTTCTTGCGCTTCATTTGTATTTCATAACTATTATAGGCACGTGTGTAGATCACGTGGAGAGAGAAAAATTTGGTGGTTTTTAAATTCATATGCCTAAGTAAAAGAATAAAAGCCTTGGTTTATTTTAAATTATTTCAACGACCATTGCATTTATTATGAGGCATAGTGTCACTGGGATACTTTTTAGAATATTTTACTCGTTTTTAAGAATTGAATATTTCAACTTCAAAGGTTCCTCTATTTCTTAATAGAGGATACCACTGAAGTAACTATTTGCTGGCAAACTGTAATATATAATAATAATAATAATAAATTTTATTTATATCCCGCTCTCTCTCCCCGAAGGGACTTGAGGCGGGGCACAGGGAAATTAAAAACAAATTACAACAAACAAAGTACAAGGTTAAAATCAAATTAAACTTACCCTGCGCTAAAAACTTCTATAAAAAATAAAACTATCCCTAAAAAACCCCTTAATAATTTAAAATTAAAATTACCCTAGGCCATATGTCCCCTAAGGACTGATTGACAAATAACCAATTAAACCTCAATGAAAACATTTAATTGCTGGTCATAGAGCAATATAATGTAATAAGTTATAACAGTTACCAAGTCCAGAAACATAGCCTACAACATAACTTGATTCATCCTACCAAGCTTGTAGTGTTCTTACAAAATCAGCATTCATATTTCAGTTCTTTTTGCTGGAGGTTTTATGTTGAGAATTGTATAAAAATCAAACCAGTTATGTTTGAATTCAAACAAAACAAATGTGGGCATGTGTGTGAAGTATAAAAGCTTTTTATATTAATATTGCAGAGCTGTTGCGCAGCCATTGGTACCTGTATTGGGGAAATATAGCATACAAGCAAGAACCTCACAGCCTCAGTGGCGAAAATTTTTTCATGTCAGAGACCGAGAACTCTTGCAGTCGTTTATGTCATCACGTCTTCTCCAGACAGAAGATACCAAAAAGTTGCAATCAAAGATCTCTCCATCTTATTGATAAAGCTACTAATAAGCCAAAATGTCTGTCAACGTCAACCGCAGTGTTTCAGATCAGTTCTATCGCTACAAAATGCCCCGTTTGATTGCCAAGGTAGATATTTCACTATTCCTTTAAATGTGGGTTAAAATTATCAGTTAATGGTGTGATATCATATATACTTGAGTTTTCTTTTCAGGTTGAGGGCAAAGGAAATGGGATAAAGACAGTTATCGTCAATATGGTTGACGTTGCAAAGGCGCTTAATCGGCCTCCTACGTGTAAGTTCCATATAATTTTCCATTGAGCTTCATTTTATTAGTAAAAGCATTTTTAAAGTATCTTTTTAGAAAATGATAGTACTATAGTGTGTGTGTATACACATACACACAAGCAAACTTTGTTTTCTCCTTTTCATTCCCCCCGCCCCCTTTCAGTTTCAATTGCCTCATGGAAGTGTGAGATAACTGTCAATAACAGTGCTATTATCACTATGTCAGCCTAAATACACAGTTTTGTCTTCTGCCTCATGGTGTCAGCAATTTTTAAGGCAGAAAGGAAAAGAGCTGACTTGAATAGCTTTTATAGTAATGATAGCTATTGTGCATAGTACTCTGAAGCAATGCATAATTATTGTTTTGAGGCATTCCGTGTTAACTAAGGAATGTTGATTATCTGCAGAAACAGTTAATTGATGTGAATTTTAAAGGTGGTCTTAAAATTGTAGTAAGATAATAAAATAATGATTGCATTTTTCATGAGCAGATGGAGGAAGAAGTAGGAAGAACTACTATTGGAAGATCAAGTTGTAGTTTGGAGTTGAATGGTGCTAAAATAAATAAAATAAAATAAATTTGCAGAGGGTTAGTCAGAAGTGAGTGTGGGAAAGGAGTTGATGGAAAACTTAATGGCTAATTTTTCTTTTCTTGAAAGATCCCACCAAATTTTTTGGTTGTGAGCTGGGAGCGCAGACCCAGTTTGATGTTAAGAATGACCGTTACATTGTCAATGGATCTCATGAGGCGAATAAGCTACAAGACATGTTGGATGGGTTCATTAAAAAATTTGTTCTCTGTCCTGAGTGTGAAAATCCTGAAACTGATCTGGTAGGTGATGCTTTTAGAATGCTAAGAATTTAGAAAGAAAATAATATATAAAGTTTTTTTAAAAAACTACAATCCAGTTTTAGCAATCTCACTCAAACAGTTTTTTATTTGGTCAACCCTGAGGTTTTCCATAAGGTGCCCTACCAATGTCACACTATATTTTTTTGAGAAAGGCAGGAGATACATGTTTTGTAATTAGACATATTTAGCTAACATTTCAAACAGGATTACTTTGGTATTTAATGAACAAATTATATGTGTGACAATATAAGGTATATTAATTATGTACCGAATTACTTGTGAGTGAATTTGAGTAGGCTTTATGGAAGTAAGTTAAATGCCAAGTTCCCAAAGTAGGTAGCTCTAGCCATTTTAACATTGTAGTGATTTAAAACAGATTTCCAGGCTGCTTTATAACAAAGCAAAATTTAAAACAAGCTAGTCTAGAATTTTCTACACAAGTCTATTGCTTTCTGCTGTTTCATTTTATTTAGAAAACAGTTATAAAATAGAAGGGGGTAGCATATATAGATACAAATGAAATAATTTGTAGTGAAACTTGCTTTCTTTGGCAGCATGTCAACCCTAAGAAACAAACTATTGGTAACTCTTGCAAAGCCTGTGGCTATCGAGGCATGCTTGATACAAACCATAAACTCTGCACGTTCATCCTTAAAAACCCACCTGGTGAGTGTTTGTTCTTGATTTTGATATTTACCTATAAAGGATCATTCATTTTCTACTTAATTGAGGAAGAAAACTGGAGGAAGTTTTCTATGTGTATTGGAATTAGTCTAGAGAACAGTGCTGTGTGAAGACTGCAGGGCAAGCAACACTCTGAGGTAGATAACTTAGTTGTCTATCTCAATTTAAGCTTGCAATACTAAACATAGCCTGACCTATTCCAGTGGTCTTTAAAAATGAGGCCATCTGTTATACAGACTGTAACAATGTATTAACGGTGTTCTCTATAAGCAAATATATTCTGGAGTGTATTTGGATATATTCATTTCCAACTTTGTAGTATTAGCATTGAAAGTGCCTGTGACTGAGGAAATTCAGATAGCACTTGACTTAACAACAATCATTCATTTAATGATTGTTCAAAGTTACAATGGCAGTGAAAAAAATGACTTACAACCATTTTTTTTTGTTTATGACCATTGCATCATCCCCTTGGTGGCATGAACAAAATTCAATAATTTGGCAACTGACTCATTTATGTCCTGAGATCATGTGACCCTCTTTTGTTACCTTCTGACAGGCAAAGTTGATGAGAAAGCAGATTCACCTAATAACATGTCACTAACTTTAACTGCAATAATTCACTTAACAGCTGTGGCAAGAAAGGTTGTAAAATGGGGCAAAACTCACTTAACAACAAAAACTTTGTTCTCATTCGGTTGTAAAATGAGGATTGATCATCTGTACTAGTGCATTCCATGCTATGTGCAGTCAAGGCAGACTTATACTAGTATTTTTGTACATAATAACTTATTTCCTGTTGCTTTAGTTTTTACTTTAAAAACTTAAAAATAACAAATTAGAATGTTCATAACAGGTTGGTTGCTCGATTACTTGAGCTAGAAATAAATTTCAGTCGGATTTCTATACCTTTGGAAAGTCTGATATTTACTTTTTGTTACTTGTTAGTCATATCCCACTTACCTTGCCTGCAGGTGTCTGCCACAATCTTGTAATGCCTGTATTACAGAAGATAAAATTGTTCTTAGCAAAAGATTTCAGTATAAAGACTGATAAATTGCATGTGGAAAAGTCGTTTGTTACATATCCAGACTGAATTAAAAGTTGAATGTATAGGCTTCATAATCGGACAAACTATATACTTTGTAGTTCAAAAATTTATATAGAAGTAGACTGATTTAAGATTATCCAAGTACACCCAAATACCTTGACATGATGGAAAGCTAAAGCGGAGTTTGTAAATTAAAAATCTTTGGATGTATGTCTATTAAAAATATTTCATTGGACTCTTGCTAATGTTCACAGAGAGCTGTGAGTCTGGTACAGGCAAGAAAGAGAAAGAAAAGAAGAATAGAAAAGGCAAGGATAAAGAGAATGGTTGTGTGTCTAATACTGAGACACCACCACCACAGTCAGCACCACCAGAAGAACTTAGTCCTCCAAATGTAGTGGTAAGTAGATCTGGCCACAAAAAATGAGCAACAAAAATGTATGGTTTCATTGTAAACATTGTAGTTTCTTGAAGATGAGTGTGAATTTATGGTGACCTTTTTCTGATAATTAGACGGGAGTCTCAATTTTATGGTTAATTATTCAGGGGAATAATGGGTTGTTGTTTTTTTAGGAAAACGCAGTATCAAAGTAGTTGAATTGTGTATATTTCTTTTTTTTTTAAACTATGAAAATGGTTACCTTGTAAATTTCAGGAAGAGGAAGATGATGACTGGGGTGAAGATACCACTGAAGAAGCCCAAAGGCGTAGAATGGATGAAATCACTGATCGTGCAAAAGTACTCACATTGACTGATGATCTAGAAAGGACTATTGAGCAAAGAGTCAATATACTGTTTGACTTTGTTAAGGTATTTCAGATAAATGGCGTGCTTTCCTCATTTCAAAAACTTTTTAAAGTTGAAGTGGGATAATTTCAACTAGGGAAATAATCTTAACTATTAAAAAATATGTGTCTTTTAAAACAAAATGTCTTTTTTGATTCAGAAAAAGAAAGAAGAAGGTGTCATAGAGTCTTCCGACAAAGATATTGTGGCAGAAGCAGAAAGATTAGATGTTAAAGCTATGGGCCCTCTGGTGTTGACTGAAGTCCTCTTTGATGAAAAAATAAGAGAACAGATAAAGAAATACAGGCGCCATTTCTTGCGTGTAAGTTTTTTGTGATCAAAAATATTCTTCTGAGACAATAGGGCTTTCTGCTTTCTGTCCCAATCTGATTCATTACAGAATGTATAAAATTTGCTTCATATCCAGAATAAAAAAAAATCGTATAAAAAGGACTTTGTAATTATTATTTTACTGGTGGCCTTGGCATTTACTATATTGGCCATTGAAGGTGAATTTAGCTGCTTGTGCATGTAGTTTAATAATACAACAGCATGTAGTTTGTAGTATCTCTTGAAAATTCAGTTTGAATACTGAGCCAGGTCTAAAGACGTAAGTCTGCATTTACCTGGCTTATTTTATTTGTGTGAAACTTCTGTTACTGGTAGTTTATATAGTTAGGCAAGTGGGCTACACATACTAATTACACCTATTTACTAATATGTCCTGGTTCACATTTTAGTTCTGCCACAACAACAAGAAGGCCCAGCGGTATCTTCTTCATGGCTTTGAGTGTGTAGTAGCTATGCATCAATCACAGCTGATTTCTAAAATTCCACACATCCTGAAGGAAATGTATGATGCAGATCTTCTGGAAGAAGAAGTCATATTGGGCTGGGCAGAAAAGGTCAGTTTTTACAAATCAAGACAGCCCTTGAAAACTACATAATCCCTAATACTTGAAAAATGACTTCCATTGCAGGATTTGTGCTTGATAGTACTTCATTGTTGATGCTGAAAAGGAAAAACTACTCTCTAAATCACATGTCAAACTCAGTCTCATGTTGCCCTCACATGACATTTTGCAACGTTTTTTTTTCCTTCAAGCTGGGGTGGGCATGACCTGTGTGTGATGCATCCAGCCCATGGGCCACCAATTTGGCACCCCTGCTCTAAATGAAATCTTCAATTGGGGGAGGAGCAAGCACAAACTAAATGTATTTGGCATTGTTTATTATTTTTCTAAATGTGAGGATCTGGAAAAGTTTTTCAGTGAAGCAGGCTAGCTAGAGCTTGAAGTAACTGTTCTTTGGAACAGCTGTTTTCCATTTAAGGTAAGATTTCATGGATAGAATGTCCCAACCTTGGGACTAAATGTTACTTGGGTTTAAAATATCATACTTATAAAACAAATCTGCATAAATTGTTTCAAACTTTTGGTGTTTTAGGCCTCAAAGAAATATGTTTCTAAAGAGCTTGCCAAAGAAATTCGTGTCAAAGCAGAGCCATTCATTAAATGGCTGAAAGAAGCTGAAGAGGAATCGTCTGGCAATGAAGAAGAAGATGATGAAGATGAAAACATTGAGGTGAGCTTTAAATAAATGTTCGTTGCCCACATGTATTAGAAGCTCTAATTTGAAAATGCATGTTAGGTTAAAAGGATTTGTGTTCCAGTGCTTTATTGCTCATTTTATGATAATAAAAGACCATAAATGTGTAGCAGAGTTACTGTGACTAAACTTGTCTATTCTTGCAGGTGGTGTACTCTAAGACAGCCAGTGTACCTAAAGTTGAAACAGTGAAGACTGCAAACAACAAGGAAGATGACATTGATATTGATGCTATTTAAAATGAATCAACCTAGTTTCCAACTTCTCTGCATATCTTGCCAGAAGTGCAACCTTTGTGCACAAGCTATAATAGCTATAAACATCGTGCTATACTTCTTGAACTCAAATGTATGTTACCATGACTGGTATTTGTAACTAAGCTTAACAGATGAAAGGAGTTAATACACCAGCAGACTGATCCAAGTTTGCTGTCTGGCATGTTTCTTTTAAACTTGTATTGGACATAAATACTTGGAGCACATTTATACAGTTGTGAAAATAAAGGATTTGGTTTTGGAATCTTCAGTCCGGATACATTTTAGTGTTTTTTCTTCTAACCTAATGTGGGCAGTAATCAAAACTTTAATTGTGTTTGTGAGCCCATTATCATCCAAGCATCTTTCGTTTTCTCACCTTGTATACTCATGGAGATGAAAGTAAACGGGCTATTATTAATATAAAACCTATCTAAAACACTGCAGCCTGGCAAAGATTTGTATGTGGTTAGGATGTAATCCATATAGAATAGCTATGAAATCGTGAGAAATATATGTCGAGGAAAGACTCAGAATTTTGTGGTGAATTTGTGTTAAATTTATAATTGATGGTCTCCTGCTACCCAATTCAAATGCCTTTTTAAAAAAACAGCTGCATAAAAAGCATGCAGAACTGAGTTTCTTAGCACATCTGTGATTATACTGTGCACTTTGCAAATAATTTGGGTGTATTCTCACAGACTGAGGCAATCATGACTGAATTCTAAAAGGCTTATTGGGTAGTGCAGGAAAAATTGGAGTGACGGATCTAGTCACTAGGTGTTTGTTTAAATTTATAGCATTTTAATATAGAAAGGTATTGATAAGGGGTGGTAAAGAAAATTAAAGGTGATCAATATTCTGGTCAGTGCTAGTAGCGTTTAAGAGCAAAATAGATGTGTTTCTTCTGCAGTACAAATCTCAACAAGCCAGTGTTATTTGTGAGAGTAATGGGCAGTATTCATTGGAGGGAGAAAAGTTGGAGAAGCCAGTTTAATGTCACTTACTATGCACCCATAGTTAACAATGCATAGAAAAATCTATGGGGTATTATATAATGCTATCGGTTATATACAGATTTGACTTGAGGACGCCATATGAACTGAACTTGAATTCCTAAACGGGATTACTTGTATAAATATTTAGTACTTTAATATCACAGCAAGAAAAACAGGAAAGTAGGAACAAACAAAGACTTGCTAAATCAGCGTTTGGAAAAATGGTGAACAAATCTGTCTCAATACGTGATCCTGTGTCACTAAATTGTATAAAGGGTATTCTCTCCCCCTTTTAAACCTTGGAACATAGGTGGTTATTTCATATAATATTCCAAGATGAAAGATTTTGAGATAGATTGTTTCAGGGTTAGAACTTTTCATGATGGACTGTTTTGTACTCCCAAGTTCTTTTCTCTAGTAAATGAAACTAACCAATTAGAATATTTTAGAATATTTTCCTTGGGTGAAATCGCCCAAGAGCAATCGGTGCAAAAGCAGCTTTCCCATCAAAGCTATTCAAAATCATGTCAAATAGTTCATCATATACTTGATTATCCATGGTTCAAGAGCAAATCTTGTATTGTTGGTTACAGGTTTTTGGCTAATACAACCATAGAAATCCTGGAATAGTTTTTCATGGCAAGTATACATACGTGGAAAAACATTATTAACAGGAAATTATTTCACCTTGGTTTTTACTGTTGCCTGGAACAAGTTTGTTTTGTTGCTGTGTGCAATAAAACTACCCAGTTTTATTCTGTGAACAATCTAAAACAATTTGGTCATGGACCATCTGAAGCCAGAAAATGCTTTCCACGTCCTTACCACAGAAATAATTACTTGTGCAACTAGTTTCTACTCTGCAACAGAAAAACTATCTAAAGAATTGTTTATTAATAGGTTACTGTGTTAATTATAATATATCTACGTCTGTAATTCAAAGGTATAATTAACTAAATCGGACCATAAAAGAAAATGGTTAAAGGAGACACTACTGTATAAGTTTCCAGGAGCTTCCAGGAAAAGCTAATGATTTTGTGAAAGTAGAAAAAAATAGGGCTTTGTCTTAAGAAAATAGACTTAAGACATGGTCAATTTAAGGATGGTGTAAGGGCAGAAGTTCAGGTCAGGCGGCTTGTTTCCTAGAGTCTTGAGTTTTGCCCTTTTAAAAATCTTGAAACATTTAAAAATATGTTTAAACATGAAATTAAAGAAACTAGTAGCATTGTATATATGAAAGTTAATTGCATGACCAGGCCAATCAATGTTGTGGACATAATATACTTAAGGCATTTGACAAAGTAGATCACAATCTACTTCATGGTAAGTAGAAAAATGTGGGATAAAAAGCATCACCACTAGAGGGATTCATAACTGGCTGACAAACTGCACTCTACATGGAAGGAAGTTCCAAAGGTTCCATTTTAGGCCCAGTACTATTCAATATGATTTTGATGAGAGAATAGAAGAACTAAATTTGCAGATGGCACTAAACTGACAGGAACAGCCAACACTCCAGAAGATAGGCTCAAGATAAGGATATCAATAGATTTGAATACTGGACATGTATAACAAAATGGAAGCCAATAGTGAAAAAACGAAGGTTTTAACTTAAGAAAAATCAAATTCACAAGTATAGAATAGGTCCATGATGGCGAACCTATAGCATGCATGCTGGAAGTGGCACACAGCTGTTGCCAGTTGCTCTGGGTACCGGCGTGCCGGCCAGCTAGTCTTCCAATTTCTGGTGCGCATGCCCACAAAAACCAGCTAGATGGTGCACATGCGCACACCGGAAACCAGAAGATCACCTTCCTGACATGCATGAGCGCACCAGGAGGCTGCTCTTCCAGTGTCCAGCACATGTGCATGCACGCTCCTTTTTGGCACTTGATGCCAAAAAGGTTAGCCAACACTGGAATAGGTGCTATCTGGTTCAATAGCAGTAAGTGCAAGAGAGTTCAGAGTCCTAGTGGACAATCACTTAAATATGAGCCAGCAGTGCAGCTGCCAAAAAAATCCTAGGCTGTATTAACAGGAATAGAATCAAAATTACATGAAGTGTTAATACTACTTTGTGATACCTTGGCAATATTGGATCCAGTTTTGGTCGTCATAATATAAAAAAGATGTGACTTTTTTTTAAAATATATCTTTATTAATATAAAATCAAACATTCAACAAGTATAGGGTGGAGGTAACTGGCCTCTTCATTTAAGGAAAACTTGTATAAAATGCTATACAGGTGGTACCTACCACCTGCTCGAATTGCAAATATGTTCCCAAACTCATCAGATGTTGGAAACGTAAAATGGCCAGTGGTATGTTCTTTCACCTGCCCAATAATCATTCAACTATGGAAAGAAATACAAATCTGGCTTTTGGAAATAACAGGAATGAACTTCCCCCTTAAACCCGATCTGTATTTGCTAGGCATTAAACCAAGTAAAATTCAAAATCAGGATTGGTACCTCTTCTCACATATAATAACAGTGACTAGGATGACTATTGCGCAGCACTGGAAAGATACTAACCCACTATCAGAGCACCTAATTATAGCCAAAATCTTCAATTGCGCAGAATCAGACAAATTAACATATTTTAAAAGATAGACAAAACTCAACCTATGCTCAAAGCTGGAATAAATGGTATGCATGGTACAACAGGAGAATAATGGACACCAAGGAAATCAATTAGATAGAATACTTGACAAATAAATGTGAGGAATAAACAAGGTAATAGTAAATTTGAGAGAAATATATACGTATATATGTAGACATCTACGTATAATTGTACATAATAACTGATAAGTTAGACTGGGTCAAACTCAACTCTTAAATTAGGGGACTAGACATATCCCCGGTATGTTTCTAAAAAGATGTGGAGACTTTAGAAAGAGTGCAAAGAAGAGCAACAAAGATGACTGGGGACTGGAGGTTAAAACATAGAATGGTTGTATGAACTGAGTATGCCTATTCTAATGAAAAGGACTAGAGGTGACATGATAGCAGTGTTCTAATATCTAAGGGGCTGCCACAAAAGAGTCGGTCAACCTATTCTCCAAAGCACCTGAAGGCAGGATAAGATGGAAACTAATGGAGAGAATCTAGAAATAACGCTAAATTTCCTCAGAGGTGAAAACAATTAACCAATGGAATGGCTCTGTTATTCTGTTACTCTCAACCCAATTTATTTATTTATTTATTTGGATTTATTGACCGCCCCCTCTCTCCGAAGAGACTTGGGGCGGTGTACAGGAATTTAAGAACATATACATATAACAAATCATAAATAATTAAAACTAAATTAAATGTTTTACCCTGTGTTAAAAAGTACCTTGTTTAAATTTATATCGTAAAAACCCGATTGGTAATATTTACTAAAACTAGGCTGGTACGGTAGGTTAGGCCAGGCCAGCCTGCTGGAAAAGATGGGTCTTTAATTGTTGACGGAAGGAGCGGAGGTCCATGATAGATCTACGTTCGGGGGGTAGGTCATTCCAGAGGGTTGGGCCCGCCACAGAGAAGGCCCTTCCCCTGGATGCCACCTGTTGGCATTGCCAGGTGGACGGCACCCGGAGAAGTCCCTCTCTGTGTGAGCGAATTGGTCGAAGGGATGTGTGGGGTAGGATACGGTCACACAGATAGCTAGGACCCATGCCATGGAGCGCTTTAAAGATGGTAATCAACACCTTGAAGCGCACCCGAAAGGCCACAGGTAGCCAGTGTAGCTCGCGCAGGAGCGGTGTTATGTGGGAGTACCTAGTGGTACCCATAATTGCCCGCGTGGCCGCATTCTGGACTAGCTGTAGTCGTCGGGTGCACATCAAGGGGAGCCCCATGTAGAGAGGGTTACAGTAGTCCAGTCAGGATGTCACGAGCGCATGAGTGACTGTGCGAAGGGCGTCCCGATCCAATAGGGGCTGCAACTGGCGTACCAGGTAAACCTGGCAGAAAGCCCCCCTGGCCACAGCCGTCACATGACAGCCGAGTATCCAGGAGGACGCCCAAGTTGCGAGCCCGATCCACGGGGGCTAGATGTTCACCCCCTATGGCCAGTGATGGGATCAACTGGTTGTACCGGGGCGCCGGAAACCACAGCCACTCAGTCTTGGATGGGTTGAGTCTGAATCTCTTCCTTCCCATCCAGCTCCGCACGGCTTCCAAACATCGGGACATCACTTCGACGGCATCGTTGGGGTGGTCTGGGGTAGATATGTACAACTGAGTATCATCAGCGTACAGATGGTACTCTATCCCAAAACCACGGATGATCTCACCCAGCGGTTTCATATATGTGTTGAACAAGAGCGGCGAGAGGACCGACCCCTGAGGTACTCCACATATGAGGGGTCTCGAGGTCGACCTCTGCCCTCCTGCCAACACAAATTGCGATCGATCGGAGAGGTAGGAGGAGAACCACCATAAAACGGTGCCCCTCACCCCCAACCCCTCCATTCGATGCAATAGAATACCATGGTCGATGGTATCGAAAGCCGCTAAGAGGTCTAATAGGACCAGGATGGAGGAACAACCCCATCTTTGGCCCTCCAGAGATCATCTACCAACGTGACCAATGCCGTCTCAGTGCCTAGACCCGCACCGGAAGCTGAACTGGTGCGGGTCTAGGTAATCAATTTCCTCCAGGTAATGGGGAAACTGTTGTGCCACCACACTCTCTACAACCTTCGCCAGAAAGCGAAGGTTGGAGACAGGACGATAATTGACTAATAATCCTGGGTCCAGGGAAGGCTTCTTGAGGAGGGGCCTCACTACTGCCTCTTTCAAGACGGCGGGCAAGAACCCCTCACTCAAAGAAGCATTTACTACTTCCTGGAGCCAGCCTCGTGAGACCTCCCAGGATGCCAGTACAAGCCAGGAGGGACACGGGTCCAATAAACATGTGGTGGCTCTCAGTCGCCTACGTAACCTGTCCTTATCGTCGGAAATAACAGAGTCAAACTTCTCCCAAAAAGGTATCTCAAGACCTGCCTCCGGAATTCCCTCTAGACCACTTTCCATGAAGGCCATCTCGTTCCAGATCTGAGCGATTTTATCCTGCAGATATTCTCCAATTTCCTCAGCTCTGCCCTGTAGAGGGGCTTCCCGCGGCCTCTGTTGAAGGAGGGAGCGGGTCACCCCAAACAGGGCGGCAGGGTGGTTCTCTGCGGATGCTATAAGAGTGGCACAGTAATGACGTTTGGCCACTCTTATCGCCACAAGGTAAGTCTTCAAATGGGCTCTTACCTGTGTTCGGTCGGATTCAGACCGTGTGGATCTCCATCTACTCTCTAGGCGTCTCTTGCAGCGTTTCATCTCCCTCAGCTAGTTATATGCGAGACCGCCTCCTGCCCCATACATCCCTCAGACCGATATGCTCCTACAGAGAGGGCCTCCTCAGGGTGCCGTCGGCTGGACAATGCCGACTGGCGACACCCAGGGGGAGAGCCTTCTCTGTGGCGGGCCCCTGAACTTACCCCCTGAACTCCGCACCATCTCCGACCTCCGCCTCTTCCGCAAGTGTCTGAAGGCACACCTATTTCATCTAGCCGGCCTAGCGTAACCTCCATACTGACTATTAGATAGTTTTTAAACTTGGGATTTTAATTCGGTTTTTAGCGCAGGGTTTATTTATTAGAATAAGTATTTTAAATTTCATATATTTTATATATTTTGTATGTATTTTGACATCCCTGTGCGCCGCCCTGGGTCCTAACAAGGAGAATGCCGGGGTATAAATTTAATGAAATAAATAAAAAAATAAAAATCAGCTCCTTGGTAAACCAAGGGACCTGGGTGACTCGGCGCCGCATGAGAGGCCGCAAGGGCGCGACCCGATCCAAGGCCCCAGCGGCCGCAGTATTCCAAGCGGCTACTAGGTCCTCCGTCGGGGCGCAGGACAAGGCCACAGGTAATGGCCCAAGCTCCGTCTGGAACCTTTCAGGTTCCATCAGGCGCCTGGGGCGGAACCATCTAGGAGATTCTGGTTCCACCTCCCCGCGGTGGGATGTAGCGGTGGGAAAGTCGAGTCGGAGAAGTGAGTGATCTGACCATGACAAGGGCATGATGGTTAAATCCCCTACACCCAGATCCCTCATCCACTGGTCAGAGACAAAAATTAAATCCAGCGTGTGTCCCCCTACATGGGTGGGGCTCTGAATTACCTGGGTCAGGTCCATGGCTGTCATGGAGGCCATGAACTCCTG
Organism: Rhabdophis nuchalis; assembly: GCA_039707465.1. Taxonomy (NCBI): domain Eukaryota; kingdom Metazoa; phylum Chordata; class Lepidosauria; order Squamata; family Natricidae; genus Rhabdophis; species Rhabdophis nuchalis. Next base: position 55,753,777 of record CM077643.1, on the reverse strand, counting down.
GGCTATCTCGGATGATTCACCTGCCGATGGCAGGTTGAAGTCCCCCAAGACTATAAGACTGGGGGTCTCCACCGCCACTCTGGCGACAACCTCGAGGAGCTCGGGCAGGGCTGCTGATACGTAGCTGGGAGCCAGGTACACAATCAGCACACCCAACTGCCTCCCCAGGCCCCATCTTACATAGAGGAACTCACAACCGGTAGTCTGTGGCACAGTGGTATCTCTCGGCTCAAGACCTTCCTTAACAATAACCGCCACCCCTGCCTAGGGCCCGAGGCTGATGGGCCACGGTAACCTGGTGGGCACATTTCCACGAGAGGTAACCCCCCCTCGTGGCCCAACCAGGTCTCTGTAATCCCCACCAGGTCCGGCTCCCCCTCTGACACAAGGTCATTAATGAGGGGGACTTTGTTGACCACGGACCTGGCGTTACATAGCATCAGCCTAGGGCCCCGGCTCTGTGTGCCTTGAACTCCTAGATCGCGGAGGGAGCACAGAGGGTTGGGGCGCATTACTGCCTGTAGCCAGCGGCCGCGCGCTTCCATCCGGTGGTGATGTTTCTGTCTCCCATCACCCCTCCCCCTCCCCACGACCGTTCTGATTAAAGAACCCTCTGTTGAATCAACCCGTGTCCCCCACCCCATTTTGGACCCACCCATCTCCCTCCTGTCTCCGCCAGCCGGCCTGGCCATACTCCCAGTCATAGATTGCCTAATCCCTCCCTCCTCCCTGGTACCCCCTAAAAGCCGAATCAAATGATTTGTTAAAAAAACCCTCAATCTACATTTCGTCCACTTCTCGTGACTAATCAGTCCTTCCTTGAAGTGGGCCCTCGATAAAGTGGTGGGCCAGCCCTGCGAGAGGGGGGACTCTTGCAGCGAGATGAGGTCTGCCCTCGAGTACATTGCGGAGAATGGTCGTTTGCAGGGGCCATATGACCACTGTCAGATGTTTTTTCAGCAAGGCATGCATAGAATATAGGATATATAGATAGATGTTCTCAGTTGAAATATAAATATAGATATAACTATAAATATGTCATGGGTAATGATGTTAAATGATGTCATTTAGGATAAAAGAGAGGGAGGGGGATGGGATAAGGATGGGTAGGGGACAGTGAAGAATGGAGGTACAAAAAGTTAAAAGTCACAAGTAGGGTGAGATAATTATCCTGGTAGATGGTATGTTCTTCTCCAAGCTGGTGGAGTTGTCTAGCAGATGGTATATCCGGTAAGTATCACACAGTCAATGTTCCAACAAAGGCCGGGTAACTCAGACCTGATGAAGCTAAAAGTTAAAGCCTGGTGGCCCAGGGAGCTCTCTCCCAATTAATTGACCTCTCCTGTCTCTCCCATCCTACTTCCCTTCACCTCGATGCCCTAAATGGTATAGGCCACAGTCCAGGTCATCCAAGGGCCTCCGGAATCTCTGTTCTTGCCAGCCACCCGTCGGAGGCCTGCGGTGTTTCCAGCCTCCGACGTTTGAACGTCAACGTCTTTGACCTCGAGATCTTCCGTTGGGACCTCCGGTGTTTTAACCTCTCGGCGGTACTTCTCGCCTCCTTTCCCAGCTGGCCTCAGCCCCCAGCATCTAGCGTCGAGCTGAGCTCGGCTGCAGATATTTCTGGCCCCTATCGGGCCTCCGATGTTTCGAGCCTGCATCACCCCAGCATCTCCGTCTCCGTCTCTGGACCCACCGGCCTCCCAAGCCCTCAGCACGTCTCGGAGACTCAGCTTCCCATGATTCCCCACGCCGCACTCCGGGGCTCCGCGTTCCGCGCTTTCCCCTGCGGCTCGCCAGCGGACCACCGAGGCCATAAGGATCCCTGCGGGGCGGCGGGATGACAGTCTTGCTGGGCCTGGCCTTAGTAGATGGAATTTGGCCAGGCTAGATCTTCTTCGGCCAAAAAGGCCCCCACGGTCCGCATTGCGCTCAAAGACGCGCTGCCATCTTTTCGCGCCTGCGTAGTAGTTTGATGGAAGGAAAGTAGGTTCAGGAATATGGGGGGAGGGGGGGAATGAGACCTAACTGCCTGTTTGATGGTAGGAAGGAAGGTTCAGAAATATGGGGGGGGAATGAGGCCTACCTTCCTGTTTGATGGAAGGAAGGTAGGTTCAGGAATATGGGGGGGGGGAATGAGGCCTACCTTCCTGTTTGATGGTAGGAAGGAAGGTTCAGGAATATGGGGGGGGGAGAAATGAGGCCTACCTTCCTGTTTGATGGAAGGAAGGTTCAGGAATATGGGGGGGGGGGGAATGAGGCCTAACTCAAGGAATTCACCTCAAGGAAAGTAATAGGGAGAAGTAATGAGCATATTTGCTTCCTTGAGTTACTTGTAAAAATGATGACTGTGGGGTATAAATTGAAATATTGTATTTTTTGGACTAACACGTACCGGAGTAATAAGACGCACCAAGATTTTAAAGAGGTAATTTTTTTAAAGTTGTTGACACTCTCAAAGCCTCCCAAACCTTCTGACCTCCCCGTTTTTTGTGAAAAACGGGGTATGGAGAGTTTAAGAGGCCTGCAAAGTGCTCCTGGGAGCAGGATGGGAACAAAAACGGCCTGTTTTTCATGAAAATTGGCCCGTTTTTTGCAAAAAGAAACAGGGCATGCATAGGTTTTGGGAGGTTTGTAGAGTGCTCCTGGGGGTGGGGTGGGGTGGGGCAGGGGGAAACGAGCAAAAAAACAGCCTATTGCGTGCTCATTTCGCCCTCCCCAACCCCTGGGAGCACTTTGCAGGCCTCCCAAACCCTCTGCACATCCATTTTTGTGAAAAATTGGATGCACGGGGGCGAGGTTTCAGGAGGCCGGAAATGCTATATTCGGTGTATTAGACGCACCCAGATTTTCACCCTCTTTTTGGGGGGGGGGGGGGTGTGCATTTTTATACTTTGAAAAATACGGTAAATGTATAAATAAAATTTAGCTTTTCTACAAAACCCACTGTCATGTTTGGCCCTTGATATGACTCCAGAGTTAATTAATAATTCATATGCAACGGGTGAGTTTAAGAGACTGAACTGTGAAGCATGTAGTCTCTTGGTTTGGTTTCCATGACCACATGCATGCATGTGGTTACATTGGCTACTGGAAAGCAGCAACACATTAAGGGAAATAACAGTAATTCTGATAGGTCTTGTAGGGTTGTTATGAATTATTTGTTTATTTTATTTTTTGCTTGTTTATATGGCCTACATGTCTGTGCAGCTAACAAAAAACACCCTCAATATTAAGTATTAAGCAAAATTATAAAGTATGTATCTGATTTGAACATTTGAGAATGTTATAGTAAAATAACACCATTATAGATGCAATGCCATATTTTGCAATGAGATTTAATATTTTCTTGAGTATGATGTGGCCTATTCTCCTTGTGAAAATAATGCTACTTAAAACAGTGCTATAGCCATGTTTCTGCCCAAGAGATGGCTCGTTTCATCCTTCAGAAACATTCATTTATCAATTGAGGTAATTTCTTTAGATTTCCTGTATGTTTTGGTTTTTCTCAGCAGGAGGCAGCACCTAACTACCAAATCAGGGTTTAGAAATTAAAGTTGGTCAGCTTATTTAATATTTGGATGAGAGAATGCCAAGAAGTCATGCCAAGGCTGATAGGGTACACTGGAAGGTAGGGGGGAAAACAGTCCCAGAAAAAAGAAGTCCATGCCAGCTGCTTCCAAGAAAAAGAAAACAGACATGGAAGAGTCTTCGTTAGGTAAGAAGGGGGGGACGGACCTAATTCAGGGTTTAGCAACCTTAAACGCCCAAAGAGCCACAAAAATCCTAAGTGGAAACCCCCTGTTCAATTCAGTTCCCTCACCATAGAGTCTCCTAGCGCAGCGTCCTTTTTCCTCTACCTTCCTAACTGAAAGCCCTATCATACATATGGGGCCTCTTGCCCCATACATCCCTTAGACCGATACGCTCCCACAGAGAGGGCCTTCTCAGGGTGCCGTCGGCCGGACAATGCCGACTGGCGACACCCAGGGGAAGAGCCTTCTCTGTGGCGGGCCCAGCCCTTTGGAACGACCTACCCCCCGAATTACGCACCATCACCGACCTCCGCCTCTTCCGCCAATGTCTAAAGACATACCTATTCCAACAAGCCGGCCTAGCCTAACCTCCCATGGGGACTTTTAGATAGTTTTAAATTGGGTATTTTAAAATTGGGCTTTTAGCATAGGATAAGACGGTTTAATTTATATTTTAAATTGTGTATGTATTTTTGTATTCTGTATGTTTTTTAAATTTCCTGTGCGCCGCCCTGGGTCCTTTGCGGAGAAGGGCGGGATATAAATGTAAATAAAATAAAATAAAATAAAATAAATATCAATTGTGGAGCTGACTAGAAAACCCACTCCTTGCCATAGAGTCTCCTTCTGGCGTGCTGTGCTTCCCCCCCCCCCCAACCAGAAGCTCCTCTCAAAATTGTGGTGCCAACTGGTGACAGGGAGCCACAGCAGAGGGTTGAAAGAGCCACATGTGGCTCCAGAGTGGCGGGTTGCTGACCCCCTGCCCTAAGCAAATATCATTTTGAACTGAATCTGTCTTAAAGATTCATGAATATCACCAGTAGGATACAGCATGCTGAGCTCATTAAAATGTGTGCTATTGGTGCACAGGTTTTTCATAACCCTCCAAAATAAGATCAGAATAAAAAAGGAAGGAGAACCAGTTTGGGGTAGTGGTTAATGCACTAGGTTAGACATCAGAAGACTGAGTTCTAATTCCACCTTACATAGGAAGCCAGAGGGTGACTTAGGGCCTATTGCTCTTTCTCAACCCTAGGAATAAGGCAATGCAATCCAAAATCTTGTCAAGGAAACTGCTAGCATGTGTCCAGGGAGTCGCCAAGAATTAACTCTGACTTGAAGGAACAATAACAAACAACAACAAATCAACAAAGAGGGGGAAAGGTAAAACAAACCTAACCAACACATACACACACACACTCAATATGATTATTCTTTAACTGTTAAATAATTTGTCACATTAAATATTGCCCTTTAATTGTAGAAGGGCTTGCAATCAAAACTTCAAAGGGTCTCAAGTTGTGCATTTCTTTCAGTAGTGATTCACACAGTGGATAAACTAGAAAGGCCTAAGTTGGAATTCTCAGTTTATCATGAAACTATCCTTCAGGCAATCAACAAACTTTCAAACAAATCTGCTTGACTGGGTTGTCATGCTCATTCTCCGCAAGTGTGGAATAGTAGCTACAGTTCTAAAACTCATTTGTCCATCACACTGAGCCATGGCTTGACACATGGCCTGCTTTGTCGCACATAGTAAGTCAAACACCATGCTGGTATTTGGTGCAGTCTATGATCCCAACTATAGGAGACAACAAAGACTAATGCTGCTTCATTCTAGATTAGAAAAACAATCCAGGTTAGACTATTCCATTATTGAGCCCAGTTCTGATTAGCCTTAAGTCTCCAAAATCATGTTTATTTTAAGTGCAAATTAAATATTTTAATATTTATTTATTTATATTTCATATTTCTAAACCACCCATCTCTTAATATGATGGTAACCAAACAATGGATTGGCATGCAAAAAAAACCCCGCCTAATCAATATATTTTTTCAATGTCAGGACATATTCTGGGTAGTTACATTTTGATATTTTAAAATGCATTTATTAATTGGCAAATCTTTGTATATTGTTATAAGAAATATATTCTACTCATGAACACTGAGAAGAAAAATGTAATTTTAATGAATCTAGTGTGGGTTGACGATGCCTTGCTTAAACAGTGTTTTAAACAATATGGCAACTTGAGAAATTATATCTATATATCTCCCAGTTGTTTTTCATATGGCAAAAATATGTAAATAATGTCCTTAACACTATGCAGCAAGAATACAGCAAGAGGGCGGCATTTGTAGTAAGAAATTTATTTTTTCATTAGTGGGATACAGAATTGTAGAAATATATTTAAGGTGCTAATCAGACTATGAGGAATATATTGTTAAGATAGTAGTCACTGAAAGCATCTCCGATTTTTATATGTGTCACATGTAAAAGGAGGTAGAGCTTTAATTGTGAAGTTGTGCTTACCATCTTGAGTTTTGATGTGATGCTACTACTGTATGTTCTTCATGTCATGAAGAAGGTATATCTAGGCCTTCTTCTTGTGGTATCAGAAGTAGGAATGTGAAAAGGGAAACATGGGGGGGGGGGAAGCATGTATAAAAAAGTGACAGTATGGTCTGTCATCCACTGGCCAGATCACATAAGCTCTGAGAAATTTCACACAATCAAGCAGCTAAATGGCAAGTTGCTCCTGTGCCTGAATGTGACATATAAGAAAGGGCAAAGTTTTGGCTCCAGCTTCTCTTCCGTTTTCACATTAGTTGAATTAGCTAAATGTAAGGTGGACCAGAACTTTGAAATAAGATCTGTATAACGAACTTCAATTTTGGAACTGGACATTAAGGAAGAACAAAAGACCAAGATGGCTCCCGTTGCTTCATAGTAGCTGAATTAGATAAATTTAAGGTGGACCAGAACTCTGAAATAAGAAGTAATGAACTGTAACTTCGGAACTGGACATTATGGAAAGGTGGGGATTTGAAGAATTACGTGAAATTATAAAAAATATATATGCATAAATCATTAAAATCAGGCCTAAATAGAATTCTGAATTCAGAGAAGCAGGTATCTAAAGAAGAAGGGAAGGAAAAAGGGGAGATGGATAACAAAGGGGTAGAAATGGTGGGAAATAAAAAGCACACAAAAAAATTCATTGGGTTTGGCAGTGGTATAGGGAAAATTGAAAAAGGAGGATGTGTCCCAAATAAAAGCAGACAAAAGATGTTTCGGAGGTTGGCAGTGGCATAAAGAAAATTGAAAGAGGAGGTTACGCCCCAACAAAGGGAAATATAAAAGATTTCTTTGATGGTGGTTTGGGGAAAATTGAAGAGGGTGGACATGTCAAAACAAAGATGGAGCTCACTCAGAAGCTGAAATACACCAAGTAAATGAGATGAAGAGTGTGAAGTAGAGAAGAGAGGTAAGGGTAGGAGAGAGGGCATGAAACTTTTGATAGCTAGATCTCAAACAAATAAGAGGAAGTACTTTTTCACCCAGAGGATCACTGGTCTATGGAACTTCCTGCCAGAAGAAGTGGTGACAGCTGACAGCCTCGACACCTTTAAGAAAGGATTAGACGAGTTCATGGAGAACAAGGGTATCAATGGCTATCATGATGGATGCCTAAGGACACCCTCCGGGTTGGAGAGATAGGCAGGATATTTCTCAATGCTATTTGCAGGGAATCATAAGCAGGTGAAGACATCTGCTTGGGAAGACCCTGAAGCAAATGGTGAGCCATTTCATGGAAAACAGTTTTTCCTTTTCGACTTTGTCCAAAAAGATACAACACTTAGTGATAGCCAAGGTTACTAATAAGCTATCAAATCATACTAGTAAACAAATAAAAAAATGATGACTCAGGGGCTGTAGGTAGGTTCTGCACTATGAAACTTGTAACCAAAGAAAAATGATACCTAATGATATCAATGGGTCCTGTTGGAGAAGGGCGGGATATAAATTGAATAAAATAAAATAAAATCCCAGCATTTTGGCTCTGAAACGACCAGTGTAGAGTAACACAGGTTTTAGCTGATAACATTGATATGGACATAGTTTTGAAAGAGCCATGAATAATATGTTTCTTCAACAGCAAATCCGATGCATTACAGTATAAGGTTCTCTTCCTTCTATCAGAAGCTCTTTGATACAGTGTTTTCTATGGCTTTAGGAGTCTACACTGGTACCCCATTCTGTTTAACATTAAATGAGGCATACAATTGGGTGCAAATTACGTCCCACATCATGATGTCAGGAAAGGAGTTTAATAGAGCAGAAGAACTATGATGAGTGCTGCTCAGCAGAAAACTAAATATTCTGTTATATGTGGATGAAAGTGTGTGTGTGTGTGTGTGTGTGTGTGTGTGTGTGTGAGAGAGAGAGAGAGAGAGAGAGAGAGAGAGAGAGAGAGAGAGAGAGAGAGAGAGAGAGAGAGAGAGGGAAGGAGGGAGATAATTGCTGACTGTAGAAACTCTTTTAATTCCCATAATGGAAAAAAAAATTCCTGGAATTTAAAAACTTGTTAGATTTACCCTTATTCCAGTGCTACTCCAAGCAAACGAGCCATGGGGTAAAAAGAGCAGGCTCCATACAGGATTCATTGCCCAGAGATCTTTGAATTGAAAGCTGGAGCTGGCGAAATGAAGCAGAGGGCTACCATTGTCCTATATGGTGGCTGTGACTAGCTGAGTTGAAGGACTTTCCTCATGGTGGCCAAAGCAATCAACTACCCCATGAGGAAGGGCAAAAATATCTGCTTCAGAAATGATGGACTCATCTAAAACACCCCAAATCACTCATTTCTACCAGAGCTGGCCATTCCTGGAATAGTTTGCCATCAAATACTGGTTCCTTCACTAATTTAATTTCCCTTTATCTTCCTCGTCTATTTCGCTTTCTATATTTTTTCTTTTTATAATGTTAAGCCTAAAAGGACAAAGATTAATTTATATTATATTTTCAATTACCCTGTCCATCCTGAAGAATAAAGTATAAATATTTTAAATAAAAACCAGTACAGTAATCATCTGTGTTGGGAATCTGGCAAATCACAGAAGGGCATTTCAATCTTTGTTAATGCCAAGGAGATTAATATAATTAACCTACTTTTACTTAGTGGCTGCATTAACTCATGTACTGTAAGCCCAGTTTTCAACTGGTTTCAATATGGTTAATTATAGAGAATGAGGTTATCAAGGGCGGCTAATCCTGATGGCTACATAGCACCTTCATCATTAAGAATAGATTTGTTAATATCAATTGGGTGGAAATGGGTGGAAACTAACCAAGGAGAGAAGCAACTTAGAATTAAGGAGAAATTTCCTGACAGTAAGAACAATTAACCTCTGGAACAGCTTGCCTCCAGCAGTTGTGAATGCCCCAACCCTGGAAGTCTTTAAAAAGATGTTAGACAGCCATTTGTCTGAAATGGTATAAGGTTCCTGCCCATGCAGGGTGTTAGATTCTCGGCAGAGAAAAGAGAGTCCAGACCGGTATGACTTAGCAGCTCTTTATTGCAAGGAGAAAGACATAGCAAGTGACCAATTTTCAAAGGTGGCGCCTTCTGCCTTGCAGCTCCTTTTATGGAGCTGCTGGAGGGCAGCCGGCCAATCAGTGCGACCACGCCCTCCAGCCACAGCCAACCGCGGCTGGAGGGTAGCCGGCCAATCAGTGCGACCACACCCTCCAGCCACAGCCAACCGCGGCTGGAGGGTAGCCGGCCAATCAGCGCGACCGACGCCCTCGGCCACAGCCAACCGCGTCCCGTCTACTCCCGTCCAATCAGGACGCGGCTGGCGGCTGCCGGGGCTTCCCGTGTCTCTTCAGGATGCAACACTCCTTCCCCCCCAGGGAGTCCGTCCGTGGTCCTAACATACGTATTCGCTGAGGTATGTGGGACTACGTCTGTTCCGCCCCGAGCGTCTCAATGCCTGCGCCGGGGCCGCTGGGAGAGGGCGTGCTGGGATGTCATGGTCTGCGCCGTCACCCGGTGCCGCTGGTGGTGCGTCGTCCGGGGGCGTGTCCTGTGATGAGGCGTCTTGTTCAAGTCCGTTGGGTGATGTTCCCGGGTCGGCCAGACCCGGACGTGGTGTCCCGGGGGTGTGCTGTACGGCAGGTGGTTCCCGGAACGTTGGTTCTGTCAAGAGCAGTCCCGGGGATTGTCCCTGGAGAGGATAGTCGGTAAAGGTGTCGGCGGGTGCAGAAGATACGGGGCTGAGCCAGTCGTCCCGCTGGGTTGAGGCCTCGATGGTCGGCGAGTCTGACGGTCGTGATGGTGGCAGCGGGGTTGGAGATGGGATGCGGCGTCTCAGTTGATCCACGTGTCGCCGCCACTCGGATCCATCCGGTCGTTCGACCCTGTAGGAACAGGGGCCCGTTAGTTCGCGGACGACAGCGGGGACCCACCGTGGATCCCCAGCGAAGTTTCTGGCAAAAACGGCGTCGCCGGTGGAGAAACGGCGGGGCGATGGGGTCCCCAGGTTGCACGGCTGCATCTCATTGTATTGTGGGTGCAGCCTGTCCAGTTTGGTCCGCAGGCGGCGGCCCATCAGCAGCTCTGCGGGGCTTTTGCCTGTCGCCTGACAAGGTGTGGAGTGCTGTCCCATGAGATAAGCATCTACTCTAGACTGCCAGTCCCCCCTATCCATCCTCCCGAGAGCTTCTTTTGCTGAGCGGACGGCTCTTTCCGCCCGGCCGTTTGCGGCCGGGTGGTAGGGCGCCGTTGGTGCGTGTCGGATCCCCTGTGAGGCTAAGAATTCCTGGAACCCGGTGGCGTGAAATTGGGGCCCGTTGTCGGAGACTAGGCAGTCCGGCAACCCGTGCGTCGCGAAAAGGCGCCGGAGCGCCCGCACGGTGCTCTCGGCCGTGGTAGAGGTCATCAGAATGACCTCGGTCCAGCGAGAGTAAGCGTCTACCACTACCATGAAAGTCTGGCCATGGAAAGGTCCGGCGAAATCGATGTGAACCCTGGACCATGGTGACCTGGGGGCGTCCCAATCCCGATGGGGGGCGGTGGGGGGGGCGGGGCGGGAGGCCTGGCACCCCTGGCAAGCGCCAACCCAGGCGGCCACTTCGTCGTTCATACTCGGCCACCAGACATAGCTCCTGGCCAATGCTTTCATGCGGGCTATGCCTGGGTGGTTGGCATGGAGGGAGTCGAGTACCTGGTGGCGGAGGGGTGGGGGTATGATGACCCGGTCTCCCCAGAGCAAGCACCCGCTGTGGAGCGACAGTTCCAGCTGGCGGGCCCTGAAGGGCCGGTATACATCCGGCAGCGAGCCCCGGGGCCACCCTCGCAGGACCCACGTGGAGACCTGCGACAGGACAGGGTCGGCCTTGGTCTGCGCTGCGACGTCGGACGAGGTGAGGGGTAAGTCTGACTCGGCCACGGACAGGACGGATAGGGCCGGCACCGGCGCCGGATCTGTCCGGGGCAGGGGGCAACGGCTGAGGGCGTCTGCGTGTCCTAGCTGTTTCCCCGGGCGATAGAACAGCGTGTAGTCGTACGCTGTCAGGAACTCTGTCCACCTGGTCATTCTGGGGGAGAGGATCGGGGGGGTGGGCCGGTCGCCGGCCAAGAGCCCCAGGAGCGGCTTGTGGTCGGTGAAGACAGAGAAGTGGCGGCCGTACAGGTACTCGTGGAATTTCTTAATCCCGGACACTACAGCCAAGGCCTCTTTGTCAATCTGGCTGTAGTTGCGCTCCGTAGGAGACAGCGTTCGGGAATAAAAGGCAATGGGGGCCTCCGAGCCATCGGGGCGGACGTGGCTCAGGACGGCCCCCACTCCAAAGGGGGAGGCGTCTGATGCCAACGCTAAAGGCAAACGGTCAGAGTACTGTACCAACACGGCCTTTGATGTCAGCATATCTTTAATTGCCGCGAATGCCTGAGCCTCGCGGTTGCCCCAGCGCCAGGCCGCCGATCGATCGAGTAATCGATGGAGCGGCTCGGCTAGTGACGCCTTGTGTGGAATGAATGGCGCGTAAAAATTGAGCAGGCCGAGGAATGCTTGTAGCTCCTGTTTGGAAGTGGGGGTGGGGGCAGCGTGGATTGCCTCGACCTTGGAGGGGGTGGGGTGGATGCCCTGGGTGTCTACCATGAATCCCAGGAATTCGACCTTAGGCTCAGCGAATTTGCATTTGCTGAGCTTTAATTTGAAACCCGCGCCCCTGAAAATGGTGAGGACCTTCCGTAGTACTTTGGCAAGGTCTGATACGCTGTTGGCAGCTATCAGGACGTCGTCGAAATACGGTACGACCCCCGGAAGCCCATGGAGCAGCCGCTCCATGAGGCTCTGGAAGATCCCCGGGGCCACGGACACGCCAAATTGGAGGCGGCGGCAGCGAAAAGCACCCCGGTGGGTGACGATGGTCTGTGCTTCAGCTGCGTCGTCGTCCACCGGAAGTTGCTGGTAGGCCTGTGCCATATCTAGCTTTGCGAAGATGCGACCCTGCCCTAAGGAGTGTAGTAGGTGCTGCACTACCGGAACCGGGTAGGGGTTTGCCTGGAGCCCGCGGTTTATTGTCGACTTATAGTCGGCGCATATGCGTATGGACCCGTCGGGCTTAATGGGAACCACGATGGGGGTTTCCCATTTAGCCTGGTCGACCGGCTCCAGGACGCCCTGCGCTACTAATCGGTCGAGCTCCGCGTCCACCTTTGGCTTCAGGGCGAAGGGCAGTCTACGGGCCTTAAGCCGGATTGGGGCGACCTGGGGGTCTAAGTTGAGGGAAACTGGGGAGCCCTTGTAAGTGCCCAGAGTGCCATCGAACACATCGGGGAAGTCTGCCAGGACTTCGTCCACTGGTGAGGCAGTGGGCACCCGGTGTACCCGCTGGACTGAAAGACCCAGGGCGGTGAACCAGTCTAACCCTATGAGGGCGGCTAGGGGGCGCTTGACGACCAGGATTGGGAGAACCCCGGCGAAGCGACCATAGCGGACGTGGGCGCGGAGTTGGCCCAACACATCAATGGGGTTTCCCTGGTAGTCTTTTAACAGAGTCCCGGGCTGTGCCAAATTGGCAGGCTTAATAGTGGGGCAAAGGCTGGTTAGCTGTGGCCAGGAAACGAGGGATCGAGACGAGCCCGAATCAACCTCCATAGTAATGGGCCTGCCGTTTAAAAGAAGGGACGTGGAAATACGCCTACGGTCATCCGTTGGAAGCGGAATCGAGTCCTGGCACTCCGTCATGGCGAAACAGTCTGCCTCCGGCTGTGGTCTGCGGAATGGGCGGCGTTGGCTGAAATTCCGGAACGGCGTGGCGGTTGCAGGATACGTCGGCGGGGGGGCCAGGGTCGGGAGGTTGGCTCTGCAGACGCGTGCGATGTGGCCCTTGCGGTCGCAACGGCGGCAAATGGTGGCCCGGAAAGGGCAGTCGTTCCTTGGGTGACCACCGCCGCACCCGATGCAAGTTGTGGGTGGCCGGCGGGGTGGCTGAGCTCTGGCGCGGCTTCGGCCTGAGGCTTGAATGCGCGCTACCTGGTCGTAGGCCTCGAAGTCGTCCGTCGGGTCGACGAGGTCGTGGTCATCTACCAGGCAGGCCCGTGGGGCGGTCGATGGCGTTGTCTGTTGGCCGGGGCCTAGGTCAGGGGACGTGGCCTCGGCCAGCTCGGCGCCCCTAGCTTCCTCCACGGCCTGCTCCAGGGTGATGTCTGAGCGGGCCATCAGTTTTGAAGGGCAGGGAAGAACCCGCAGTTACATCCTCTTCAAATAGGATTTCATATCACTTTATTATAGAAACCACAATTTTACATGTCAGGGTTGTTATCAAAGGTGTTACTAGTAAGGTTTCTTTCTTTAGTATCATAAATTCTGTTATTGCTTCTTCTTCTATATCTTGCCATCTGTGGTAAAGTTCACATCCATCTAATTCATCTTTCCATGTTCGACTTTTCCCATAGCCAGACATAAGCCTCTCATCGAAAGGATCAGCCATTTTAGTTTCTTTGTGGTTAACTCCCTTTTTGGTGTTTAAGGGACCAACCTCTGTTTTTTTCCATGCGATATGTAGCTCCATCCTTTTCCACATATTCTCCAATTAAATGTTTAATTTTTTTTCTCAAATGAATTAGAGCATTGCCGTATTGCATCCATTATATCTCACAAACTAACATTTTGTCGTTGTTTAATAAATGCCATTGTACAATTTTTCTTGTTTCTTTTTATATCTTAGTTATTTTACAAAGAAATCAAATTCTTTGGTATTCTTTTTTTATATTGAAAAAGTTTTATTGGTTTTACATTTTTTCTGTAGGGTGGGGTAAGGGATACAAAGAAATTTTGAGAGCATTCACGTCAAAGTCGTCGGCCCTTCCGGGACCTCAAAATACATTGATAACAATTAAAAAAAACATTTTTCATAACGCTACAAAGTGAGAGCAAGTACATATACCTAAATTCTCAGTTCTATGCTGTCAGACATTTACAAAAAATACAAATACAAATATTATGCAATATTAATCAAAAAAAAATCAAGGCAAAGTTATTTTTTCGATCTAAATCTCTTGGCAATTGTATCTTCTTTTTCTCCTCCCTGGCCCCGAGTGGGCGGGGCCGTGGCCCCCTCCGTCCCCCCTGGATCTTCCCCCAGGATAGAGGAATGTTTTTTAAGAAAGGCTTCCGCCTCAGCAACTGTTTTAATCCTCACTCTTCCTCCTTCCCAGAACACCAGCATCCCTTCGGGTGTCACCCACTTGAACCAAATCCCGTGATCAAACAATGTTTTAGACAAGAAGGAAAATTTCCTTCTTGCATCTCTAATCTTTCTTGGGATCTGCTTCAAGATAGCAACCTCTTTTTGTTGGTAGATTAATGGACTACCTCTCTGCACTTTCAGGATTTCTTCTCTGGTTGACCTTCTAACAAATTTCACATGTATCTCTCTAGGTACTTCATTTATCCTGGCATATGCTGAGTTAATTCTGTAGGCTAGGTCAATGTCCCCCCTGATCTCATCCTTAGGTTTATGTAAATAGTCTGCTAAAATTGTGCTCATAAGATCAGGGAGGCATTCACCAGATTCCTCAAAAACATTCTGAAATCTCAAAAAAGATGTCATTCTTTCCATATCAATCGTAGACACATGCCCATTTATTTCCACAACTTCATTAGTAACATTTTTAATCTCTCCCTTAGCCCCCACCAGCCCCCCTTCCAATTCTTCGTTCTTCTGTGTGTTTTCCAGCAGTTGTTTCCGTGTATCCAATAACTCCTTCTTGAAGTTAATATTTTCTGCCCTCTGGGCCTTAATTTCTTGTACCAAAGTTTGTATAACAGATTCAAGAGAAGCCATCCTTTGTTCTAAACTTGCCAGTGCTGTTTCTTGTGCCATGATTAGTTCTTAAAATCAATGCCACTAAAATGGCGTTTTTTGGGTGGGGCCGGTGAGGCAATTCAGGAGCCAAAAGTTCAGTTCAGGGTTGTAAAGTTGTAAAGTTCAGGAACCAAGAGAGAAACAATTTTCCAACTCAATAAATATAATAATGAAGGAACTCCAGAAAAGAAATCACAAATCCAAAAAGAAAAAAAATCTTCATTAATATCCAGAGGAAGTCCAAATTGCAAAGAGACGCTGGGAATTTTCCATAAGTGAAATAGTCAGGCAGGGACAAAGAGAAGCCACCATCCACCGCCCAAGCTCAGAGCCCAGAGGAGAGAGTGGTAAAATAAATTGTTTCAGCCAGACCTAGAAACATTGTTGCAAACAACCGCAGATCACTTTCCCTTGCTGCAAACAGTCAGGATTAAAGATTTCCGCTTTCTCGCCACGAGAAGCCATTTCCGAGTGCCGCTTAAGTCCGAGGGGTTTTTTTTAAGAACAAACACCCCCCTCCCAGTCCTTTCAGCCCGGCTGACAGCAGAAAAAAAAGTTTTTAAAAACTCACTCTCCCCTCGCAGCTGAAGCCTCGGGAAGCCTTCCGACTCAGCCGTTTAACCCTCTTCATAATTGCGAATGGCGCCGTCTTCCTTGGGCGAAGGGAGAACCCCCCGCAGCATGTTCTCCTTCACCTAAGCCGAAGACAAGGGTCGCTTCCCCCACCGCCGTGGGGGGAGCGTCCCAGGCAAGCCGGCTTTACGGGAGACCCCCAAACAAGGGGCGTCTCGCCCCCGGGGAGGGGGCAGAAAAAGAAACAAAACGGCGAGCGAGCACTAGGCTCGCCCGTCGCCGCTGGAGCCGGAACCGGAAGCTCCAAATTCTTTGGTATTCTTAAGTGCAGTAGAAAGAGGAGAAAAAACTTTAAAATTCACACACAGTAATGAAAAGGAAGAGATTTAGTCCAAGGTTGTCATCAGAAAAAAAAAATAGAAGAGGAAGAGAAAACTTATTCTGTTTCTTTTGACAGTTCTTCATAGGTTTCATTTGAAATATCAATTAGAAAGGTTGTAACAACCCACTGACCAAGTCCTCCAGTGCTTAATTTCGCCACTTGTTTTCAATTTTTTTTGTCTTTTAAAAGTTTCATCTTAGTTTAGAAGATTTTTACTGGCTATCTCATTTGTAGCTGTCTCTTTAAGACAAACCAGATGGAATCACTTTAACTTCTCCCTCCTTCTTAATGAAGCCGTCTGCAACTTCGCCAGCCTGGGGGTGGGGGCTGTTCGTTTACTGTGGATTTGAAGCCCTTCCTTTGGACCAAACAGGGACTTTGCGATATCCCTGTGGTCAGCAAAGTTCCAGCTCCATCTTTGCTGGAGCTTTGCTGTCCCTTCAGGGCAGTTTAGGCCCAGTGGACCATCCAGCAGCAAAAGAATCAACTATTATCTTGCAGCAGCAGGTTCAAACGTGGTATCATTGCGACATAGGCTCCGCCTTCTCGCAGAACCAAGTCTTCAGTGCCTTCTGGAAGAGTATTAGAGTGGGGGCCGTTCTAATCTCTGGGGGAATGATGTTCCATAGAGAGGGAGCCACCACGGAGATGGCCCTTCTTCTGGGTCCCACCAGGTCTATCTCCCTCATGGATGGGACCTGCAGCATTCTCTGCTTCCCTGCTTTGATGTTATAGTACAGAATGTTGTACAAATGCTGTTTCTTGGGCTAACTTACCCATAGGTAAGACTCTCATGCAAAGCTATCTCATTTCACCTGCAGCATTCACCTGTAATCTAATAAGAAACACTTTCAGGTTTTACTGGTTCATAAAACCTGCATTCTGAGTCACGTAATCTATCAGTAAAGAACAAAACAGCATGACTGAAGTTTCGGGACAAATTATTCCCTTATATATAATCATATTTTTCCCAGCATTGTTTTTCCCTCTCTATCCTTACATACGTGAGAAATAAATCCCATGTTCCTTTAGGTGCAATGAAACTGTATAGGCCATTCAGGAAATATAGTCATGATTTATATTGCCTGGAAGCACATCTTAAATTGCAGCTCGTTTCCAATTTCATTGCAGAAAATGAGTTTCTTCCAAGGAGGAAGGAATACAATTGATGTGCATTCATAGGAGACTGTAATATTTCCCCCCCAAAAAATACATTCTAAAGCTGTAAAACACAACATCTTTTCAGAAGAAACTCTCTCCAGACCACTTTCTTCTCTTGTCTTTCACCCACTGGAGTAACTTTGATTCACTTTGCATTTATATAAATAATTTTATTCAGAGTTTAGGAGAAAACCTTTTTTCTCCCAGAAGAAGCTCTACTGTTCTACCACCTCTTACAATAGTATTTATTTTATTTTATTTTTATTTTATTCGATTTGTAAACCACACCAATCTCCGTCGAGACGGACTCTGGGCGGTGCACAGGAAATTAAAAACCACAATAAATAGATAACAACAAATACAATAAGTTAAAAATAAATTAAATTGCAAACCTGTGCTAAAATTCCCATTAAAAACCTATCAACCATTTTCTAAGTAGACAACACAGTATCAACCTTCAGGTTTCTAGCTTCTATTATCTCCAAGGACTTGAACCTAAATTAGAACCATCATTAAAAAGGCACAACACCGAATGTTCTTCCTGAGTTCAGAAAGCTCAGACTGCCTAGGGATCTGCTGAATTATTGAGTCTGTCATTTGTACCTCTGTAACTGTTTGTTTGGCAGAGCAACCAAACAGGATAGGTACAGACTTTAATGGATCGTTAGAGCTGGTGGGGGGGGGGGGGCACAATTACAACCAGTCTGCCTTCCATTGAGGAGCTGTACACTGCATGAACCAGAGAGAGGACTGAGAAAATATCTACAGACCCCACCAAGGCCACACTTGGGATATTTGCATCTGGTTTTGGTCGCCACAATGTAGAAAAGATTTGGAGGCTCTAGAAAGAGTGCAGAGAAGAGCAACAAAGATGATTAGGGGACTGGAGACTAAAACATATGAAGAACGGTTGCAGGAACTGGGTATGTCTAGTTTAATGAAAAGAAGGGCTAGGGGAGACATGATAGCAGTCTTCCGATATTTCAGAGGGTGCCACAAAGAGGAAGTCAACATATTCTCCAAAGCACCTGAGGGCAGAACAAGAAACAATGGGTAGTTTAGTTTAGTTTAATTTCAATTTATATACCGCCCTTTTCACCAAAAAGGGACTCAGGGCGGTGCACAGAAAGATAAAACCCCACAATATACAAAATTTAAAAAACAATTAAACCCATACAGCTGTGCTAAAATTGAATAAATAGTAAAACCATAAATAACAAATTAAAATAGTCCCTAATCTATGTCAGGCCGGCAAGACGAAAGAAATGAGCTTTTACCATCCGACGGAAGAGTCGTAGGTCCGTGATGGTACGGATATCGGGGGGGAGATCGTTCCAGAGTGTCGGACCCGCCACAGAGAAGGCTCTTCCCCTGGGGGCCACCAGTCGGCAAAGACCGGCTGACGGCACCCTGAGAAGGCCAACTCTGTGAGAGTGGACAGGTCGAAGGGAGGAATGTGGTAGGAGACGGTCTCTCAAGTAACCAGGACCCGAGCCATGGAGCGCTTTGAAGATGGTAACTACGACCTTGAAGCGCACACGGAAGACCACAGGCAGCCAGTGCAGCTCGCGCAGGAGAGGTGTTACATGGGAGTAACAAGAGACTCCCAGAATCCCCCGCGCGGCTGCATTCTGCACTAGCTGGAGTCTCCGGGTGCACCTCAGGGGGAGCCCCATGTAGAGGGTGTTGCAGTAGTCTAGGCGGGAAATAACGAGGGCGTGGGTGACCGTGCGTAGGGCATCTCGATCTAGAAAGGGGCGCAACTGGCGTATCAGGTAAACCTGATAGAAGGCTCCCCCTGGCCACGGCCGTCACATGGTCGTCTAAGGACAGCCGTGAGTCCAGGAGGACACCCAAGTTGCGGGCCCTTTCCGCGAGAGCCAATGACTCGCCCCCGATAGCCAGCGATGGAGTTAGTTGGCTATATCGAGATGCCGGAAACCACAGCCACTCGGTCTTGGATGGGTTGAGTTTGAGTTTGTTCTTCCCCATCCAGAGCCGCACGGCCTCCAGACACCGAGACAGCACTTCCACGGCATCGTTGGGGTGGCCAGGGGTAGAAACTAATCAAGGAGAGAAGCAACTTAGAACTGAGGAGAAATTTCCTGACAGTTAGAACAATTGATCAATGGAACAGCTTGTCTCCAGAAGTTGTGAATGCCCCAACACTGCAAGTCTGTAAGAAGATATTGGATAGCCATTTGTCTGAAATGGCATAGGGCTTCCTGCCTAGGCAGGGAATTGGACTAGATGACCTCCAAGGTCCCTTCCAACTCTGCTATTGTATTGTATTATCCTGGACATAATCTGTTTCCATTTCTCCCCTCTGGATATTGCTGTAGGGCATTGCATGCCAAACAATAAACACAAAGATAGTTGCTTCCCCTGTGCCATCACTTGCTGAACACTTAATTCCCACAGCACTGTCTTTGGCCTAAAGATATTTACCCATGTAGTACGGCTGTATTGGTATTATCCTTCTCATCTTTCCTACTACCTTCTCCTATTGGTGTCTAAGATTTATCACTTCTTGTTGTATCTTATTATTAATGATTGTAACTGTCAGGTCTGCCTCTAACGATAACCAAGAAAGAATCCACTCAACTCCATTTGAAAGAATTAAGAGTACTTTTACTGGTTATGAAAAGATAGCGAAGTAAAGCAAGGTCTGAGACCCAAGCGCGCGAAATCATACATGTCAATATGTGTCCAGCCCCCTCCTCCCCCATAACCCCCACCCCATTGTCCAATGTGCAATCCCCTTAGGTGTCATGTGGGTTGCATCTACAGGAGCATCATCAGGATGGCATGCAAGACCGTTGGCCTTGACCACCACACGCCCCCAGCCAGAGGTATGCGAAGTAGATGGTGGGAACATACTCCCTTCTCCAAATCGCCCTCCTGCACCATACAGTCCCATACCCAAATACCAAGACCCCTCCCTCCCCGTTTCAATGGCAGCCGAAGCTAGCAGCAAAGCAGAGGCTGACAGTAACTATGATCTATGATATATAACCTATCACTTTGTTGTTGTATGTACACTGAGAGCTTATGTACCGGAGACAAATTCCAATTGGACAAATGTGTGTCCAATCACATTTGGCCAATAAAGAATTCTATTCTATTCTATAAAAATTTTTATTCAGAGTTTAAAATAATCCTGAGTGTTCTCCTTTATTCTAAGAGGTAAAGTATAAACTCTCAAAATTCCAAGTGTGCACCCTGACTAAAAAGAATGTTTCTTTCTGGCTAGGCTCATTTAGTTTACTTTCTGTAGGTCTAGACGAGAAACTGTCAGAATGATATGTATAGTCCATTTTCCCTTAAGCTCTCAAAGCAGTTACAGGCATTATGTTAGAGCCCCATGTAAGAGGTTTTTCCATATCTCTTCTGTAGCTACTGTGTAGCAGGAACTGGATAACTCCTAAAGTTAATGTGCTGCATATTCTGCATTTATCTAAAATGCAAGGATCTATGAGTTCAATTCCAGATAGAGAATTCGAATTATGTTGAAAACCAACTGACCACCTGTACTGGATTATTTCCAATAAAGATGAAACTGAAAATGTGGTACCTGCTTGGTGGTCAACTAAAATAAACACTACCTCATTCCTTTAAAAGATCCATAAAGTTTTGTGCTCCAATTGAATTTGAACAAGATTCTGACTGAGACATGACTCTGCTTTTCCTTGATTGCAGAACTTCAATCTCCAGAGACATCATCATCAGGTATCTACCAGTGGAAGGATTCAAAAATGTTTGCTACCAATTCTCTGGGTGTGGCTTTGTGGACATGGGTTGGTGGGCATGGCAGGGAAAGGTTACTGGAAAATCCCCATTCCCTCCCCACCCCACTAACCTGCTTTCCAGCTCCGTTCTCCTGTTCAGGGCAACAAAAGAAGATGAGTTGGGAGGCTAGGAGGCAGTGGGGGTGGGACCAGCCTATTTGCAGATTCTCTGAACTACTCAAAATTTCTGCTACTGGTTCTCCAGAACCTGTCAGAACTGGCTGAATACCATCTCTGGTATCCACTGAATCCAAAAAAACTGCAGGCCTACTGCTGTTTCTGCCTTTTTATCTACCCACTCCGAGATTTAGGATTTAACAAAAGCCAAGAAGAAGCATCCATAGTCCAGTCTTCAGCAATATCAAACACATTGTGTCATACATTAAAAAGCGGGAGAACCATAAACGTGGTGTTTTTTAAAAAAAACCAAATATTTGAAAGCCATATTATACAGAAGTATCCACACCAGGGGTAGCCACAATGATACGTGCTGATTTCAAAATGGCAGGCAAGACAAGGCAATCCAAACTGTGCCTCTTTTTAATATGTATCACTTACACAGTGCACGGGCAAAAAGTGCAGAACTTCAATTGCCTACCTAGTTTGTAGCGCCTTACCCCCCTAGTTTGATGCTTACATGCATCAGCTGCAATGGAAGATCATTTTTACTGCTATGCATTTTGCTTGTGCACATGGAGCAGTTACCCAGGATCACTGAGATAAAAACACAGTCATGCTACAGAGAATTAACATAAACAGCTGCTCTTATTTCTGCAGAGTAGCTTGATTTGAGTTAGCAGCATGTAGTGTGAAACCACTTTTTTGCCTAAATGCTCTACATATGGTGTTCTGCTAGGTAGCATGTGGAGCCTGTCAGCATACCAATATTATTTGCCAATTGCCTACAATTGAGTCACATATGTCAGTTATTAAAGATGATCCAAATATACCAAAGGAGGTGTTTTTACACTTTCCAAGATCTCTGCCTCCTCCTGCTGCTCGCTCATCGCCAACTGTTTAAGCTCAGAATGTCCATCATCTCAGGATGACAAAATTGCCCATCATAAGATAAACAGACAGGCTCAGCATTTTATTTTATTTTTTTAATTCAAAATTCTCAGGGTCATTGTCATGGAAGAAAAATGTCAATAGCCAGGTTGTAGTAACCATCAATTGTAAAATAAGCTGTGGTGGCTGATTTAGCACACTATCTTAAATATTTAAAAAAACATTGTAGTTCCTGTAATGTATGATTCAGCGCTATAGTTTATAAATCACAGTAATCACAGGTTTCAAAATGTGATTAAGACTGATTTTATTTTGGTGTATCGGTGAGCCTAACTTCCTGTGAAATTATGCACTTCCTTGCAAAAAGCAGTAGCAGCCACAGGTTGGATCGGTGTCAAAATAGGTAAGATGGTGCATATGGTTGCCAGCTTTGGAAGCCAGCTGAACACCGGAAGCTTCCACGCTGCCACATTCTTGTGCTTGGGAAATTAGGAGGAGGGATTTAGTAGAGGGAATGTAGTTAGACATAATAGCATTCTTCTTTTCAAGGTCAAGGTCATGGTATTCCTGCACCTGGAGGAGGAGTGGTTGAAGTGATGTCTCAAGTTGGGATGGATGGGGAGTGAACTGTGTGATGGACTGATGGGTGCAGGGGTTGGATGTGGACTTTTGACTTACTGAGGGGAAACCCGGAACTCTCAGATGGGCCAGTATACCTACTGTAATAAATTGGAACTTTGAGAAAATTTCTGTCTTGAAGTTTTCATTTGGAGTTGGGTTCTTCTGGAACGCTGACAATGGCATTGCAGTACATGCCTCTTACATGTGTCTGGCATGTATACATCAGGACTTGCATCATGATGTCTATCATATTGCCTGTTTTGAACTTCCTTTGTGGATGCCCCTGGATCACATATAAACAGATGATGTTGAAGCTGACTGCCATTGATAAGGAGAGAGATAAGGGAGGTGAGGTAGCGACATTTTCAAACGTGTCTAGGATATAATAATACTTTATTTACGGTCACAGACCAAGACACAAGTGCTACAAAAAAGAAGAAAAAAACATAAGAGAATTAATCATAGCATCATAACAATCAGTCGCCAAAAGCTTAATTATGTCTAGGATATATACACCACTAGAGAATACAAGAAATCCATGTTCCAGGTCCTCATAAAGGTTTCAGCAATATCCTATGAGGAAAAATTAGCATGCTTATTTGGGAGAGAGAAAAAAAGTAAGGGAGGATACTAAAATAATAATACTATATTTCTCTCATTCATAATACTATATTTCTGGATCAATCCCAGGGTCACTGAAAGAGGCTGAGTGGTGGGAGATGCAAGGCAGGAAAAGGAAGTATTTTTTCCCTTACAGCATGTAAACTCTTGAATTTGTAACCACAATGATGCAATGATGGCCAACAGCTATGACAATTATGGCAAACCTTTTGGGCTCAGCATCAGGACTGGGTTCCCACCAGCTTTACTGCCAGTTTGCTTGTGTGTGCACTTTGCATGTTCGCGCACATGCGAAGTTCAATTAAAATTGTTCTGAACATGCACTGAACTCAAATACAAGATGGTGGAGTCAGCAACTGGGGAACGGCGACCGGGTTGGGGGCATGGCAGGCCTGGGTCATTGCCGTTTCAAGTACTGGTGGGAACCCACCTCTGCTCAGTATGTCAAATATTTGGAAAATGCCTCATTTGATTCTCCTGCTTGTCACAATTCCCTCTCTCTCTCTCCACCCAATCTTGGATACCTGAACAGCAACATTTAATAGCATTGTTGAGGCGTGGACACATAATACAACCACTGACACTGACACTCAACTGGGCCACCTTGCGCCATTTCCCAAGGGACACACGTCTTGAGGAACTGCGTGATTTCTTCCACAGGCCAGTGGTCCTCATGATGTGTTGTGTGCTGCTTACCTTCAGACACTGTTCTCTTTCTGTTCACAGGCTCTTGCAGCCTTCCCGAAACTACTCAGGGTGACACCTGGCTTTTGTTTTGGAAGTGGCTTCAGAGAATACTCTTTCATAGCTTCTGTAGCTCCTAAAAACCCACGAAAGCACTCCCTATTCTTGCAATAGGATCTGTTTCGGAAAATTGTCTGAAAGAATACCCTATTCTCACATGATTCTGAAGGCCATGCTCTCTTGTGCAATTTCCAGGGGCCCAGAGGCCATGCAACAGCACACGCCATTCTTGTGCAGCCTCCGAAAATCACACAAGAAATAAAAGGTCATACTTTCAAAAACAGTTGTCAGATAGGTAAACGATGACACCCAAACATCATGGTGTGTTAGCTTTGATATGTGTATCATAAGTTCTCCATCACTGAGCTAGGATGAGATTTAAACAAATACATAGAATTGGTTAATCGGGGAATTTATATAATAAAAAATGGCATAAGACCAGCAATATGGCCCATGAAAGAAGGGAATTGCAAAACCATTTCAGTATGAGTTATATTGCAGCATGTTATATTGCAGCATGTTCAATGCTGTTCAAATGCTGAACTGAAATACTAAAGCCAACAGAAATACAATTAAAAATGCATGAGGAGAAAAGATAATTCTTACTGCGGTGATATCTGTAAAGAAAAGATACAATAACCAGTAATGTTTTAAGTTTATTGGACTTAAATGTGAAAACAGGAGAATTATTATTGTTGAAGAAGTTGCTACTGGATTGAAATCAATCAACAAACTGCCAGCTTCACTTTCTATCCACCAAGAGTAAGCCTTAAACCATATTGAACGATGCTGTCCCTGTCTCAGGTATGTCAACAATAGAATCATGCTTTAAGAAAATGCCACATCTAAGTTTCATAAAACATATCCAGTACCATACACTATAACACAAAAAGGTATGAATTGAGTTGGATAGAGTAGCTGAAAGAATCCTTTCAAAAGTTAATTGGATCCAATGGCCTAAATACAATATGTATTTCCAATTCTAAAAAATAAAACAGAACTATCACGATCTGTGGTGACTTTAAAGCTATTAATCCAGGCTGAGCAATACTCTTTGTGTAGAATTGAGAAATTTTATATTAAGCTTGCTGGAGGATGTTTCAACAAAATAGACCTAGCAAAGATTCATTTACAGGTGGAAATGGGAGGAAGATTCCATGAAATGGGAGGAAGATTCCTATTAAGTAATAGAATTGTTTTTGAAATAATATCAGTCCCAGCATTTTGTCAGAAAGCAATGGACCAAGAATATCCTTGAGGCACCCAAAGCTACTTAGATGTCCTCACTATGACTGTACAGAATGAAAAGGCGCATCTGCAAATTTCAAGGAATTGCTTGTAGAGATGGAAGGATTAAAGCCTTAGAAATTAATATGACAAATATGACTTCTTTACCATTGGCATTACATATTACAATTATATCATTGATACACATGGCCTGTACAAATGTACAGAGAAAGTTTAATCAATTAGGAATGCCCAAAGGCTGCAATATGTCAGGCACAATGCTTTTTATCGTTTATCAATTATTATAATAGATTTCTGTCAAACGTAGCCACTGCAATGAATATGTACTACCCTTTGAACACTTTACTTCATGTGGGGAAGACACGATAATAGTGTAAACAAGCTTTCATGGAAGCAAAGAAAAGAGTGATATCAGGTACAGTGCAGTAATGGTATTCTATTTTCTTCACTACCGTTTCTGCATGCGCAGAAGGTCCTTGGTGACGTCTGGATGGGTGGGCGGAGCCTCGTGCCACCGCCACTACTGGTACACCCGAACCATTACAATACAATACAATACAATAGCAGAGTTGGAAGGGACCTTGTAGGTCTTCTAGTCCAACCCCCTGCGTGGGCAGGAACCTTATACGATTTCAGACAAATGGCTATCTAACATCTTCTTAAAGACTTCCAGGGTTGGGGCATTCACAACTTCTGGAGGCAAGCTGTTCCAGAGGTTAATTGTTCTAACTGTCAGGAAATTTCTCCTTAGTTCTAAGTTGTTTCTCTCCTTGATTAGTTTCCACCCATTGCTTCTTGTCCTGCCCCCAGGTGCCTTGGAGAATAGTTTGACTCCCTCTTCTTTGTGGCACCCTCTGAGATATCGGAACACTGCTATCATGGTCCTTCTCTTCATCAAACTAGACATACCCAGCTCCTGCAACCATTCTTCATATGTTTTAGTCTCCAGTCCCCTAATCATCTTGGTTGCTCTTCTCTGCACTCTTTCCAGAGTCTCCACGTCTTTTCTACATCGTGGCGACCAAAACTGTATGCAGTATTCCAAGTGTGGCCTTACCAAGGCTTTATAAAGTGGTATTAACACTTCACGTGATCTAGATTCTATCCCTCTGTTTATGCAGCCTAGAACCAGTGTGAACTGGCAGTATATCTGGTACAGTGGTCACAATTATAACTCACACTTACCAATGACATTGGCTTGTGATGCCTTATAATATAACTCTGCAATAGTTATGTTACACTTTATAAAAGGCAGCAATGAACACCCAATAGCTTTTGCATAATGCTCACTCACAGCTGCAAAGCAAAAAAAAATGCACTATGTTTAGTTAGGGGAGCTAAAGGCTTGAAGCAGTATTTGTACAGAAGGGAGTCTGCCCTCATCACTGGTCATCAGCCACTACTGTCAATCTTTTGAGTCCACAAAAAGGATTCCTCTTACAGCAGCTGCTCAACTGCAGTGTTGGGTTTTGTTCCTTGAAGGGCACATTCAGAGCAATATTCAAAAAGCTGCATAATCCCCCTACCTGTGAGATAGAGAGAGAAATAGGGAGGGGGATACAGACAGACAGTCAGTCCTGGTCCAATAATATCACCAGTACAATACGTATTGGTTCAAACAAATTTGTACTGGTATCACTAATGTACATTAGTTGTTCCCTTTCTTCTCATGTCAAGTAAGAAATCTTTTCATTATGCTATTTTGGTATCGTACAATAATTACACACTTTCTAAACTACAAGGTTCAGTTCCTGCTGCCAGAAGTATTCTTTCTTTCCCTTTTCAAGGACACACTGATCATAGCCCTGAAGTTACCCTCGTGTCCTTAGCAATGTATCCTTTTGGTAGATGATGCTGAGCTGCTAATGGCAAAGTCCCTCCCCTATTTCAGCAGCAGCATCCTTGCCTCCCTCCATGCCTGAGAAGGTTTTCATTCGTATTGTGCTAAATTGTGCTTTAAAATGCTGCAACTTGATGGGATGGCTTTCAGCACTGTTTCAGAATCCTTTTCCTGGTTGATCATGGCTTGCTCAAATGTACACATGAAATATGAATTCTGTACACCCACATACATCAATCCGCACTTTCTTATACTGAACTGCATTTGCCCTTTTGAGGCTGTTTCCCAATTTGGAGTAAGAGTTTAGAATTTTTATTTTTACTACCCAGAAAAGTTTGAAACAACCAACAAGTTTTTTAATCACACCACTCACCACTCCGGATTCCATAAAATACTCTTTGTAAAGGTAGTTTCAGCATGTTTAAAAATGCAACCAAGATTATAAGTTCAGTATCAGTTGCCAGCAAAAGGACATTCTGATCTTTGGAGCAATGCAAAATGTTATTAGAATAACTCTCTATGCTGTGATGACATCCAAGATCTGTCTATATAAGTAATACAAGATTATTGGCTGAATGAACCCCAGGCACAAATCCATTCTGGTCAGCTGCAAGTAGTTTTCATACATTTTGGGGCACTTTTCATGATTAAAGTAAAAATAATTTAATCTTAATTTTACCTTAAAGAAGGTTTAATTTCCATTCTTAAGCAAGTTTTTAAAAAATATAATGTATTTCAAGTCAGTCAAGCGTCGGTATTGTGCCACTCTTATTGCATCCACAGATAACTGCCCTGCCGCCCTGTTTGGGGTGACCCGCTCCCTCCTTCACCAGAGGCCGCGGGAAGCCCCGTTACAGGGCAGAGCAGAGGAATTTGGAGAGTATCTGCAGGACACAATCGCTCAGATTCGGAGCGAGTTGGTCTCCACCGAAAGTGGTCCGGAGGAGGTGTCGGAAGCGGGTCTTGAGGCACCATTCTGGGAGGAGTTTGACTCTGTTACTTCCGATGATATGGACAGGTTGCATAGGAGACTGAGGGCCACCACATGTTTATTGGACCCGTGTCCCTCCTGGCTTGTACTGGCATCCTGGGAGGTTTCACGAAGCTGGCTCCAGGAAATAGTGAGGGCTTCTTTGAGTGAGGGGTTCTTGCCTACCGTCTTGAAAGAGGCGGTGGTGAGGCCTCTCCTCAAGAAGCCTTCCCTGGATCCAGCATTATTAGTAAATTACTGTCCGGTCTTCAACCTTCACTTCTTGGCGAAGGTTGTAGAGAGTGTGGTGGCACAACAGTTTCCACATCATCTGGAGGAAATTGATTATCTGGACCCGCGCCAGTCCGGCTTCTGGCCCGGTCACAGCACCGAGACGGCATTGGTCGTGTTGGTGGATGATCTCTGGAGGGCCAGAGATGGGGGTTGTTCCTCCATCCTGGTCCTATTAGACCTCTCAGCGGCTTTTGATACCATCAACCATGGTATCCTATTGCACCGGCTGGAGGTGTTGGGGGTGAGGGGCACCGTTTTACGGTGGTTCTCCTCCTACCTCTCTGGTCGGTCGCAATTTGTATTGGCAGGGGGGCAGAGGTCGACTTCGAGGCCTCTCACTTGTGGGGTGCCTCAGGGGTCGGTCTTCTTGCCCGTCTTGTTCAATACATATATGAAGCCGCTGAGCGAGATCATACGTGGGATTGGGGTAGATTAGCATCTGTATGCGGATGACACCAGCTGTACATCTCTACCCCAAACCACCCCAACGATGCCATCGAAGTGATGTCCCGGTGTCTGGAAGCCATGCGGATCTGGATAGGAAGGAACAGACTCAAGCTCAACCCGTCCAAGACTGAGTGGCTGTGGCTACCGGCGCCCCGGTTCAACCAGTTGACGCCATCACTGGCCATAGTGGGCGAACATCTAGCCCCTGTAGAGTGGGCACGCAACTTAGGCATCCTCCTGGACTCTCGGCTCTCAATAGAAGATCATGTGACAGCCGTGGCCAGGGGGGCATTTTACCAAGTTCGCCTGGTGCGCCAGTTGCGGTCCCTATTGGACCGGGACGCCCTTCGCACTGTCACTCATGCGCTTGTGACGCCTCGGCTGGACTATTGCAATGCTCTCTACATGGGGCTCCCCTTGAGATGCACTCGAAGGCTACAGCTGGTCCAGAACACGGCCGCGCAGGCAGTTATGGGAGCTACAAGATACTCCCATGTTACACCACTCCTGCGCGAGCTGCATTGGCTGCCTGTGGCCTTTCGGGTGCGTTTCAAGGTGTTGACTATCATCTTTAAAGCGCTCCATGGCACAGGACCTAGTTATTTGCGGGATCGTATCCTGCCCCATACATCCCTTCGGCCGATTCGCTCACACAGAGAGGGACTTCTCCGGGTGCCGTCCACCAGGCCATGCCAGCGGGCGACGCCCAGGGGAAGGGCCTTCTCTGTGATGGGCCCGACCCTCTGGAATGACCTACCCCCGGATATTAGAACGACTACAGACCTCCGCACTTTCCGCCAAAAATTAAAAACTTATCTGTTTCAGGTATGTTTCTCGCCCCAGTCTGTATTTTCAAATTGTTTTATTTGGTTTTTAACGGGCCATAATTTTAATTGTTCTTAAAATTTTAGTACAGGTTAATTTAATTCGTTTTTAATCTTGTTATGTATTGTATGTTTTTGGATGGTTTTTAATTTTCCTGTACACCGCCCCGAGTCCCTTTGGGGAGAGGGGGCGGTTTATAAATGTAATAAATTATTATTATTATTATTAATTATTATGATGCTTTCTTTATCAATGATTTCAGAGGGGGAGGGAAACTGAACAAAATGAAGACTCCAACTGGCTTCAATTAGAGAATAAGAGGTGACCTTGAGTGAAATAAGCAAAACCCATTATCTAGGCCAGGGGTGTCAAACTCACAATGACACGTTGTCCTCACGTGATGTATCACAACTTTCCCCCCTTCGCTAAACTGGGGGTGGGTGTAGTCAGCGCATGACACATCTGGCCCGTGGGCTGCGAGTTTGATACCCCTGATCTAGGCAAAGAAGGCTGAATCATTCTTTTAGTCCAAGATAATATTCAGAAGCAACTCAGACAAATCCCTCCTTGATTCACTGAGATAGAAGCAGAAGGGAAGTACAGCACAAAGATTGTGTTATTATGGCCTATCTCAATAAAGTAAAATTCTAATCTTCCTGTGGGAGTGATTTTCTGGTGTGATCAACATAGTAGGACTCCGAAAATTTCTTCTTTTG
This sequence comes from Rhabdophis nuchalis, assembly GCA_039707465.1. Lineage (NCBI taxonomy): Eukaryota > Metazoa > Chordata > Lepidosauria > Squamata > Natricidae > Rhabdophis > Rhabdophis nuchalis. The sequence goes on along the minus strand of CM077643.1, from coordinate 55,723,626 downwards.
CTCGTGAAAATTGCTTGCCTAAACTTAATGGTAAAGGACAGAAATGGGTTGCTGCCGGTTCGGCCCAGAGCAGCTGAGAGTGAACCGGTACAGTGTCTCTTTTGGCTGGCCTGCCCATGCTCTATACTTGTTTTTATGGTAAAAGGCAAACTGTGCACACATGCACAACGTGCAGCGCCTGCGCGAGCCTCGACAATCAGCTGGTTGCACAGGGGCAGTGGATTGGGCACATGCGCACCGTGCGAGTCAGGTGCGTGCCTGAACAGAAAGCTCGTGCACGCAATCAGCAAACCGGTAGTGACAGTAAGTGCAACCCACCACTGGTAAAGGGCATCTCTTATGCCCTGGCCAAACCCATACAGTCCTGTCTCTTCCTATTTCTCTCTACAATTGAACCCTACTGCTTTAGCATGAGTATAGAAACAAAGAGAAAGAACAATTTCTGAGTCAGTTGTTCCTCTGCTTTCAGAGAAGAAAGAGGGTGGGAAACCATTTGAATATACAACTGCTGGCTGCAATTCTACAGCAGAAGCAGATCAATCTCTAAGCCAAATGACAGTCGCCCTATTTCCCAGGGTCATGACGAAAAGGGAGGGACCAGAGAAGGAATCATTTGGTTCAGTTCTCTATTATGGCAGCAACAGAGAAGCAACTACTGTGGTGATTTGTGAGCCAATTCTCTCTCTCTCTCTCTCTCTCTCTCTCCCTCCCTCCCTCCCTCCCTCTCTCTTTCCCTCCCTCCCTCTTCCCCTCTTCCCCTTTCCCTCCCTCCCTCTCTCCCTCTCTCTGTCCAAGATGAATAGAAGCAGAAGCTGAATTACTGAAAAGTACAGGCCCTTTCTCCTTTGCTGAGTGCAATCCATCCATATTTCAGTTGGCACAAACGATACTGACATGAAATTTCCTGTCTATACTAATATCTGTCTTACTTGCATTGTTTTGCTTGTGACTCACTGCCAAATAGTTATGACCTGATCATGCATGTGCGGGACATATAAAGTAAAGCTATTAGTTTAATTCAATGATTTTGCAGTCTCACCCGCCTCAGTCATTACCAGCCGGTAAGGAAACATCCAACAATCACTACAGTGATGTGAAAATAGGGTGGGGATTGATGTTTCGGAGAAATGAAGGTTAATCCCAGGGTAGCTATCATGTTTGTGAAGGATGTTGAATCACACATGCATATATCTCACGAACATCTCCCATGAGCTTCATATTTCAATAGCCACAACAGCACAATCACTAAACTACTCATCTTGCACATCCGTCATGATGCAGGAGGGAAGGAAAGAAACATTAAAAAAAAAAAAGGTTGTAGCAGCAGAAAAGTGTTGATTTCTAGTATATATTAGAAAGGGGTTTTGTAGCAGGATTTGAAACTTGGGGCAGACATGGCTCAATTAGAACTGTTCGTGGTTATGTAATGTAGTTAGTCCTCAGATTACGATTGTAATGGCCTTGTCATAATGTTGTCAAAAGCACACTAAAGAGTTTACAACCATTTCATGCTGGCTGCTAAGCGAACATGGTGGTCATAATTGCAAACCCATTGTTTACTATGGGAGCAGTTTTGCCAAATACCAGACATGCCAGTTTTCAGCAAAACCGCCGCAAAATGTGTTTATGTAAATATGGGATGCTGTAAATGGCCACAAATACAGCCATGTTGCTGAACACCTGAAATGGAGTCATATGACTATAGCAGTGATGGCGAACCTATGGCACGGGTGCCACAGGTGGCACGCGGAACTATTTCTTAGGGCATGCAAGGCGTTGCCCTGTCAGCTCCAGTGTGCTTGTGTGCGCTGACCAGCTGATTTAGGTCTTCTTTTGAGGCCGTTTTTCGCCCTCTGGAGGCTTCAGGGAAGCTCCTCAAGCCACTGGAGGTGGGGAGGGGAGGCTGTTTTCACCCTCCCCAGGCTCCTAGAAAGCCTCTGGATTCTGGGGAGGGTGAAAAAAGCATGCCAAAAGCAGGGGATCACGCACATAGTATTATGGGTATGGCACGTCCATGCACGACCCCCCTGCACTCCCCCCACTTTTGGCACACGAGCCAAAAAAGGTTAGCCATCACTGGACTATAGCAACAACTGTGGGATCTTTGGATCTGGGTCATTAGTCCCCTTTTTTCAAGTAGGTCATAACTTTGGTAGCTAAGTGACTGGTTGTAAATAAAGACTACTTCCAAGGTTTTTCATTTTTCTCCAAAGGACTCCAATGTGGTTCATCTTCAAACGAATCAGGAAGTGCTTAAAAATTATCTAGATTGAAACCACTGTTTTTCCAGGGGAGCTCCAGTACCACAGAGCAGGGCAGCTAATGGCCTTTGTGTTTCTTGCAGTTCCTAGACCCGTGGTGGCCATGTGTACCACAGGTGGCACGCAGACCCCTCTCTGTGGGCACGCCAACTGTTGTCCCAGCCCAGTACTACCACACATACGCGTGCACCTCCCGCCAGCCAGGTGGTCTTCAGGTCTCTACCATGCATGCATGCAGGGCGGTGCGTATGTGCAGGGGGCGCTAGCATTGCATTTTGGGGTTTTGCGTGTGCGCTTTGGGTACTCGACAACATCGCTGTCGAGTACCCAAAATGCAAAGTAGCCATCACTGTCCTAGACCTTTTTTTTGCAAATCCTAGTGCTTTCCCTTTCATCACAACACACCACTGATATTTGTTAGCAAAGCACCAAATAGAAGCAAATCTTTCCACCAATTTTAGTGGGAATTCAATTAAAATAAATCATACTGTATTGAACTTTCCACTAGGGAACACACACACACACACCGCTACAGTATTGCAGCTTATATTCTTGGATTTTCTCCTTCTCACCACCAATGTGATTTTCTGGAATGGAGCAGCTGGGTGTCTGTCTAAACTTATATTGTCTTGTTGGCAGCTAAAAGTGCCTACAGATTTAGTGCCTTCCCATTCCATACTGTGCTGCTAATCTTAACTTGGGGCATTCATGTCAACAGGTGCCTTCAAGAAAAGGAGGGATGTGGGATATTGGTACAGCTGGGGCAAGTATTTATAGGCTCTGTGTTGTTTTTAAAGAGTAAGCTTCTAGATCATATCTCTGTTAATATATGAAACTTAATCAGGGAAAATCCCTGTTTTTTTAATATATTCCACTGATACAGAATTTCCTGTGGAATCTTCTTCAGACCACAAACTTAAAACTAAAAATAAACATCATTGAAAGCTACATATAAAGTGAAACATTGCAAACATGAAGGTTTAAAAATAATCTATCTTAAGTAAAATACTGATGAATCAGCAGCCACTGTGTATGAAGTACAATTGATCATTTCCTGCCTTATTAGCATACTACTGAACTTTTTGTAAAACCTATTTGCTAGCAAATGCTAAACGTTTCAAAATTGGAGCTGACTGGCATCAACAGCTTAATTTGTCTGTTCAAACTCAATCAAACAAGATGCAATTCCATTGCAGTTCCTTTTCTACAAGTCCCTGGAGATTGTTTGGCGTCTATGTACAATTGTTTACAGCACTAGAAAAGGCTCAGAGTTTGGTGGGCAAGTATATCCATGTCCAATCAACAACTTGGTTTGGATGGTCTCTAGGTTTCATTTCTAAATCAGTTTTTTTGGCTCATATATTTAGGGAGAAATGGATTTGTTCTCAGTTCTGACATGAAGCTCAGTTTTAACAGATCCCTTCAGCAAAAACAGCAAAAACACAATGACATCCAAGGCAGCAGGCTATCAGACTGGGCTGCCCATTCCCTCCCCACCAAAGTAAATAATTGATGTTGGTTAAGCATAATAGAGATATCAGATCATTCTTGTAGCTCTGGGGATTGTTTCAATCTCCATTTTTACAGAGGCAGCCATTTTAGTTTGGTACAAGATTATGTTCATTTTTATGAACATAGAAAAAGCAAAATAGTAGAAATAGATAGCAAAAATATTTATATATCTTATAATTCCTTATTAGAATGAGCAATTCATAGAGAAGGTCAATCTTTATAATGTATGGGAAATGCATCAATTCATTTTTGTCCTCTAAGGCAGGGGTCTCCAACCTTTGCAACTTTAAGTCTGAAGGACTTCAGCTTCCAGAATTCTCCAGCCAGCAAAGCTGGCTGGAGAAGTCTGGGAGCTAAGGTCCTTCAGACTTAAAGTTGCAAAGGTTGGAGACCCCTGCTCTAAGGTATTAGACAGCATGGTGTTGATTCAGGAAGGTTGAGATGCAACCTGAATTTTTTGAACCTATCTTATTTTAGCTTGGAGGACATCTCCTTTGTGTCAGACCTGGAAGCCATCTTTTACATTTGGGCCTTCAGGCCTGCCACATTTTTTACTGTGGGAAAATGGGGGATTATATAGAGGATGGGTGATATATAGTCAAAATAACATTCTTTTCTCAGAGAGTCAAGGCCACCTTGCCCTGCAGCTGTGATGAGGTGATTGGGAAGCATCGCCTGTTTGGATGGTGCCTGATTGGATCATGAGATGGGCATATGGGTGCTGGACAGGGACTTGAACTTTCTTTTGGGCATGGAAAACCTGGAAATTTCAGATTCGGGTATTCCCAGATGTGCCAATATGACATATCTAATGGAACTTTGAGGAAACTCCTGATGTAACCAAGGGAATATATCAGAAAGGCTGACACATGACCACTGTAATTTCAGAAACTCAGAGTCTTCTTTTGTTGGGGGTGTTACTTGGAACCCTGACATTTTGAACCTTATGTGCATGTGCATATGGGGGGGGGGAGAGTAGATGGTTGCGTGTATTCATACGTTCAACTGTTGCTGATCTGCTACATCATTTTAGCAATGTGATCTTGGGGAACTCCAAAGGCTTCTAAAACAGGAAGTTGGACGATTGCAGATTGCTCTTCCATGATACACTGTCTGGCTGAAGGATCAAATCTGTACAAAAAAAGCCAACTATCTCTTTCATAAATTGGCTGGTTATATTCTGCCTATTATGGAGATAAATATCACTATGGGAATCATGTGCAGTTTTTGTCCTAGTTTCACATTGCTCATAAGAAAAGAACAGAAATTATACGAAGGAAATGACTGAGAATTTAGAGTCCCTTCCTATTTGTGGTTCTAGCTTCAGTCCCATCCACCAAATGGCCCCTGGCTGGCCACCTCTGAGAGCATAAGGCTCTTTTAAAAGGGACCATATTCCTTTAAATGTTTCTTTTTAAAACCCACACATCCAACTCTATCCTGACAGTCCCTTAAGAATCTCTCCCCACATCCCATCAATATGACTTCACTGTTTTACTAATATGTCCACTGCAATTTTTGGCCCTCTCAAAATAAAAGTGTTTCCCTGATTGCTAAAAAATTCCTTGTCCTAACATGCATGCAAAGTGGGGGGTGACTAGAACTGAAATTACAGTGGTCATGTGTCAGCCTTTCTGATATATTCCCTTGGTTATGTCAGGAGCTGCCAGGAGCTTCCATTTCTCATGTTGGAGATTTGTTTCCCTAGATTTTTAATTGCTTTAAATTATCACAGGTTCTTCTTTTGAAGCACCAATTACCAGACTGACCCAGATTCAACAAACACAAAGCATTGGAAACTTGGCAGTTGATTGGGTTTTGCATCTCCCTTCAATGGATGGATCGAGATTTTTATTTTACAAAAGGAAAGTTTACAGAATTCAATCTGTCTTTTATCTTTTTAAGTTTCTGCTTTCTACTTCTGTTCTGTCAAAGTTTTTGTTTCCTCTTCATCTTTTTTCATTGTTTGATCCTGGCTGGTTCTTCTCTGCTTCCAAATCTTTATTCCACCGGAGGGAAACCACTTGAAGAACTTTTACCTCACATCAGTCTGAGGGTAGGAGATAAATGCCTCTCTTCCCCCCAGTTTTCTCAGCTGCTGCTTCCTTTCATGTAGCCTCTTCTCATCTGGGCAATTTATCTTTTAGTTCGCCTCTTTACTTTGATTCATGGGATTTGGTTGTGTTTAGCCAGCCTATTTGTTGTGCTGACTCATATTTGATTGTCCACTAGGACTCCAAGATCCCTTTCGCAGTTAGCACTATTGAGCCAGGTTACACCTATTCTATACCTGTGTATTTGGTTTTTCTTTCCCAAATGTAGAGCCTTACTTTCCTCAAGGTTGAATTTCATTTTGTTAGATAGGGTCCAGTGTTCAAGTCTGTTGAACTTCTTCTGTATCTTGAGTCTCTCTTCTGGGATGTTGGCTATTCCTGCCAGCTTGTTGTCGTCTGCAAATTTGACGAGTTCCTGTTATATCCCCTTATCTAAATGATTGATGAAGATATTGAAGACTGAATATTCTTTTCTATTAGATTATTAAGCACAAAATTGCATCTGTGCATCTACTATTTCTTTTAAAACCAATCTGCTCTTCTGCTAGTTGTGGTTCTATAATTTGACTTATTCACATTTATATTATCTTGGTGTACATTTTCCCTATACTACTTAAGAGAGATGCCTCAATACTGTGTGCATTCTTATCGCTTCCTTTGTTTTTCCAAGTGGTATTATTGCTTGTTGCCAATCATAAGTGCGGTTAGCTGTGTCCATGTCACGTTAAAGATTCTCTTTAGTTATCTGATGCTGCTTTCACCTGCTGCCTAAATTATTTCTGTTAGTAGCCCATCTATTCCAGGAACTTTGTATTTGGGTGACTTTTTAACAACTTTTACTATTTCCTCAATCAGTATTTCTGGTAAGATAAAACAGTGCACATTTCAATTTTTCAGATTGTATGTCAAGAATATGAATTAGCAGTGTAAAGTTATCTGATGCTTGACAAAATTTTGTAAAACTACATTGTACTGGATTGGTAATAAAAACAATTATCATCTACATGCCATGGTTGCAGTCAATATTTTGATAGCATTTTACATTGAAATTGAGTAATACTTCGCTTTGTCAGCAGAAACCTTATCAGTCATCAACAGTTACACAAGAATTATTGTGGAAAGTTAGAGAAACTTTACAGTATTTAAAAAGTCATCCTCTGACTCGAAAAATATTGGGACATATTCAATTCTATAGATATAGCATAGGACCACTGGAGCATGGCTTTCTGTTTTCATAGATTTCATGTTTTCATAGATTTAACTGCAGCTAAAAGGAGTTTAATCATACATAATTTTAGCAAGAATTAGAATATATAAAAATGATTTCTTTTTCCATTCGCATCTGACTCTATTATAAAATAATAGACTAAACAATTAAAAGTCGAGTCAGAATTGTTACATACGATACCCGACATATTTTTAACACTGTACTAGAAGTCACTATTATTACATTGTGGCAAATATTTCAGTGAGATAACATTCCTGTTTTTTGTTTCCAATTATCTTTGCTTATATGGTTGAATAAATATTTGGTTTGATATGCACAACAGTTTTTTTAGCACTCATAAAAATTTAATATAATTCTGGTAGGTTGTCTTGTATAATTGTGGTAATATGACAAATATTCCTACCTTAGTCTGTACAGCTTAATTTTTTCTATGTCTGAGCATATAACTTCCTCATATATCCCCTTTGTAGTCAACTGAACTGCAGGAAGATAGGAAGTTTGCTCAGCAATATAGTGGACTCTTCCTCTTTGGATATATTGAAGCAGAAACTAAGTTGCTATCTGTCATGGGCCTAAATGGCCTTTTCCAACTGTGACTTTATGGCAGATGGAGAGATGAATATACAAAACAAGAGGCATATTTCTATACCAGTTCTTCAAATTTGTAGTACTAGTAGCTTTATTCATACAGTAGTATAATCAATTATAACATCATAATTAAAATCAGTCTCTAAACCAGTGGTAGTCAACCTGGTCCCTACCACCCACTAGTGAGCGTTCCAGCTTTCATGGTGGGCGGTAGGGGTTTTATCTGATACTGAAGAACTTTCCTTTTTTTAATTTAATTTACTTCCCTACTTTATAAATCACCATTACTGTGGAACCAGTGGGCAGTTAGAAAATTTTACTACTAACAGAGATACAAAAGTGGGCAATAGGTATAAAAAGGTTGACTACCCCTACTCTAAACTAAACTAAAAAGTCCAGGGCATATATACTAATCCCTAAACATTCAAAATAAAAAATAAGAATGGATATATTTGTTTAAAAGCAATTTGTTCCTTGAAATTCAAATCATAAAAATACTGTAAATGCTCTAGATCAGGGGTGTCAAACGTGTGTTGTCACATGACTATCATGACTTTTTTCCCCTTCGCTAAACCGGGCGTGACCATGACCCCGCGTGACGCATCTGGCCTACGGGCCACAAGCTTGAAAGCCTTCCTCTAGATTCTACATGACCATCTCATCTTTCATTGTGCCTTCTCTTATCTAGGACATACTGTTTATATATAGTTTTGCCCTTTTTGTTCCTTTAAACACGGAGATGTGATTGTTTATGAACTAAGGAAAATTAGTTCATAATTATCATAAGGTGGTAGAGTTAAGAGGCAAAAGTTAGTATTTCTCTACTTAGGGTATGGAGTGCCTACAGAAGGTCTGCCACAAAATTAAACAAAGAATAGTCTGATGTTTCTGCTTTGGAAGTTTGGCTGCTTATTAAGATTCCAACAATGCTAACTTTAGGAGAGAGATGTGATAAAAAAAAATTCATTTTCAGATTCATCTAATATATAGGATGGTTTGTACTTATATTAAATTATAACTTTCAATTTCTTGAGTAGTTTCCCCTCTGTTTCTCTTTTAACTGCATAGACTAAATCTCTGCATCACTACTTAAGGCTGGTGGTGATATATTAAATTGTTGGCTCCACTTCTTCAAGCAATCTGGGAATCTTAGGAAATATTAGATTTCTTAAGGCAATGATAGTGCCGATTTCAATAAAGAAGACAATCAATTAAAGAATTTTCATGGGATTATCATGTTGTCAATCATAGGCAAGGTATTTATGAAAGTAGTCCAAAAAAGAACAAGTCAAGAGTTTCTGTCAAGAGGATGCTGTGTCCAAATTTTGTATTATAACAATTTCTCAAGGAACACACCAGAAGTAGAAAGCTCATAATTGTGTTAATGAATTGTAGGAACCTTTGATAATGCCCATTAATCAACACTACAGAAAACACTCACTGCAGCACATATGCTTGCTAAAACACTAGGCTTCCTGCAGCAGCTTTTTGAGGGATCATGAAATTCTATTTACATTAATGACAAAATATTCAAGGATTCACTGGTCTAAGGCAAAACTGCATTGTATTTCCTTTGCTGCTCAACATTGTGATTGATGCAGTCCTACAGAAAATCCATGCCAGTTAGTGTGATGTCAAATTTGGACAAGATGGATTCATCACAGATTCATGTTTGCCGATGACAGTGTGATTTTTGCAGACAATGAAAGAGATGCTTGTGACATCCTACTCAGTATAGAAGCTCTGCTTATACAGATGGCTTGACCATCAACACTGATGAGACCCACTTTGAAAGAGTTCATCTTCAGCAAATTGAATTATTTAAATATCTTGGCTCAATTGTTCAAGAAGGGAAGGTAACTGCTACAGCCAATATCAGCAACTGAATCAGCCAGGCTGCCTCAGCCTGTAATGGTGTCTAAATATTAGTATCAAAATGTGCATCTATCAATCATTAACACTACTGATACTTGTATGGTACAGATTCTTGGATATTCTGTCCAATAATTTGAAAAAGTTTGAAGATTTCCAAATTCATTGCCTATTCCTAATTCTATATTAGGAATTTGAATTTATAACAAACTACAAAATTAAATAATGAATGTTGTTGTAACCAATTTATGATAGTTAACAAAATGTAGAAGCATCAAACACACTGAATTGTACACATAAAAATCCTGCTATTATAGCTATCATTATTAGAGAATTTAAATCCAAAATTGAATGGTAAGCTCTGTAAAGACTTTTTAAAGGTGTTAAATGCAAAACTATATGAATAAAAGTTTGCTCATATTTAAAACAAATACACAAAGGAGAAATAAATAAATAAAGCAATATCAAAGAGCATCAATGGTTTTTAGAAGTCATACTGTATATATTTATATATTCTTTTATCAAGTAACTTAGAATAATATAGAAGAGAAGGGAAAAACATTATTCTCATGTTTTACTACAATTCCATCCAGTAGAAAAACCACATTATCGGTTTCAGTTAACTATTGTCAAATTATTACTCTTATTGTTACTGCTTCTCCTCCTCCTTTTAGCACAAAGGTTCCCTATTTCATTGCTGCAGAATACAGTAAGTTTCTTTCTACTAATGTTCAAGCTTATCAATAATTAATTTGTACTTAAAACTCTTATATAGACTGAAATCATGCCTTTCTTCCCATCATGAATGGAATCTTTGATTCCATGTTAACCACACAGGAAATACAGTGTTGGTGCAATAGCATGCCTGACTCAGAAGGTAGCGAATCCAAAGAGAGTGACTCGCCAAAGAGGACATGCTGTGATACGAACGGGAGACTTGTATAAAACGAGTTTGTTGTTTTTAAAACACGTTAAACAAAACTATTGGCATGACTTCATAATCTTCAAAAGAAAAATGCTTAAGAAAAAATTAACCCATTGTTCTTAACAGCATTTAATTTACACAGCTTGAGCATCCTTCCTGAACATATGTTATGTGAAGTTCACAGAACATTATTAAACATCTTTAATTAAAATAATGACTTTGGTATAATTTATCATAAATATTATCTGGGCTACTAACTAATAACGCTATCAATGGCATATTTTCAGCATAATTTTACATATATATAGCAAGAAATCACACACACACACACACTGTACAATCCAAGGAAATTTAGTCTGTTCTTGTACTTGTTTAATTAGGAGCAAGGTCCAAGTTAGCACACATATGGCTATTGTTTTTATTAATTCTTTTTATTTTATTTAGAAAGGGCAATTGGGACCTATCTGATATGAACTATTTGTCTATCTTCTACAATGATTTCTAGGTGAAATGCATATATTATTTCAAGAGAGCTGGTAACACAGATTTGTATGAAATTATTTCCTTTGACTTGTTACCTATTTCCCTCTACTTGGTGCACTCCAAATGTGGGTGACTTCAGTTCCCACAATCCTTAACCAGCATAGCCTGTAGCTAGGGAAGTCCCATAAATCTGGAATGCATCATCTTGGGGCAGCTGTTCTATCTTTTTCTAAAATTTCCAGCATGACCTTTACCTTTTTCATAGCAGCCACAGTTCAGTTTTAACTGAGCTACTCGAGGCCAGCTCAAGATCTGTTTCCTTTTTAAACATTGCCTATATATACCCATGCTTATGGTAAATGGCAACAATCTTTTTAACACCTTCTCCTGCATCTTAGAGAAATTATTATGGGTTCTAAATTACTCAGAAATAACATTGCATAACCAGGAACCTTGGCTATCTCACTGCCCAGCAAATCATTTTTTAACAAACCTATTTGGACTGTTTTTAATACTGATTCTTTTTACGTTTCTCAAATAAGAAAACTCTCCATTTCTGATTTTTTGCTTCTTTTATATGCAATCACTGGCTCATATTACTGATTTATCCTATACCTGCTACTCATAAACCATTATTGACTAATTTGACAATTGGTTTTCAAATATCAAAGTACACTATCCGTACCGTCTTATGTCGTATCAGTAACACCATCAGAATTTTATTTGATAATAATAATAATAATATTTAATTTATAGACCGCTTCCTCTCCCCAAAGGGACTCGGAGCGGTGCACAGGGAAATTAAAAAATACAGACATAAAAATACATATAGATAAAATAGAAAATTAAACAATTTATCCCTGCGCTAAAAACCCACAATGCTAAAAAGCTAAACCCCTTAAAAACCCAATTAATAAACGGAAGACTACCCTAGGCCGGCCAAGCAGAAAAAGTGTGTTTTCAGTTTTTGACGGAAGGAGCGGAGGTCCGTAGTTGTTCTAATTTCGGGGGGAAGGTCGTTCCAGAGGGTTGGGCCCACCACAGAGATGGCCCTTCCCCTGCGCGTCGCCCGCTGGCATAGCCTAGTGGACGGCACCAGGAGAAGTCCCTCTCTGTGGGAGCTAATCGGCCGCAGGGATGTATGGGGCAGAATCCGATCCCGCAGATAGCTAGGTCCCGTGCCATGGAGCGCTTTAAAGATGATGACCAACACCTTGAAGCGCACCCGAAAGACGACAGGCAGCCAATGCAGCTCGCGCAAGAGCGGTGTTACGTGGGCAAACCTCGAGGTTCCCATAATTGCTCGCGCGGCTGCATTCTGGATAAGCTGAAGTCTTCGGGTGCACCTCAAGGGGAGCCCCATGTAGAGAGCACTGCAGTAGTGCAGTCGGGATGTCACGAGGGCATGAGTGACTGTGCATAGGGCATCCCGATCCAATAGGGGACGCAACTGGCGTACCAGGCGAACCTGGTAGAATGCCCTCCTGGCCACGGCTGTCACTTGATCTTCCATGGACAGCCGGGTATCCAGGAGGACGCCCAGGTTGCGTGCCCCATCCACAGGAGTAAGATGTTCACCCCCTATGGCCAGTGATGGAGTCAACTGGTTGTACCGGGATGCCAGAAACCACAGCCACTCGGTCTTGGACGGGTTGAGTCTGAGTCTGTTACTTCCCATCCAGGCCCGCATGGCTTCCAGACACCGGGACATCACTTCGATGGCATCGTTGGGGAGGTTTGGGGTAGAGATGTACAGCTGGTGTCATCCACGTACAGATGGTAATCTACCCCAAACCCACGTATGATCTCTCTCAGCGGCTTCATATATGTGTTGAACAGGAGAGGCGAGAGGACCGACCCCTGAGGTACCCCACAAGTGAGGGGTCTCAAGGTCGACCTCTGCTCTCCTGCCAACACAAATTGCGATCGACCGGAGAGGTAGGAGGAGAACCACCGTAAAACGGTGCCCCTCACCCCCAACCCCTCCAGCCGATGCAATAGGATACCATGGTCGATGGTATCAAAAGCCGCTGAGAGGTCTAATAGGACCAGGATGGAGGAACAACCCCCATCTCTGGCCCTCCAGAGATCATCCACCAACGCGACCAATGCCGTCTCGGTGCTGTGCCCGGGTCGGAAGCCGGACTGGCGTGGGTCCAGATAATCAACTTCCTCCAGATGACGGGGAAACTGTTGTGCCACCACACTCTCTACAACCTTCGCCAAAAAGTGAAGGTTGGAGACCGGACGGTAATTAACTAACAATGCTGGGTCCAGAGAGGGCTTCTTCAGGAGGGGTCTCACCATCGCTTCTTTAAGGGAGGCAGGCAAGAACCCCTCACTAAGGGAAGCGTTGACCACCTCCTGGAGCCAGCCTCGTGTAACCTCCCAGGATGCCAGTACAAGCCAGGAGGGACACGGGTCCAATAAACATGTGGTAGCTCGCAGTCGCCCACGTAACCTGTCCATATCATGATGTAATTACAATAGAAAGAAAACAAAGACAATTTACATTAGGCTGCATGACAACTTATATTAGATTTACATTGAAATTTCACACTGAAATAAAGATGGGAACAAGTGAAATAAATATTTTTAATAGTGTATAAATATACCAAATCAGTTATTTCACACTGCTTTTGAACATTGGAAATATAAGCATTCAGAAATTCAATTACATTCATCTAGGTTTTAATGTCAAATTAACAAAGTAAAGCTAGCAGATTATGAGGATCATGTTTCTTATCTTATATAAATTTAAGCTTTGCAAAAAAAAAATTCTATCTCAATTTTCATTTCTATACCATGTATACTATCTTCTACTGTCAACAATATGTACGGTATTTGCCAACTAAAGTAACTTTCCAAGTATTTGATGAAATGTAGTACTTATCCAGTGTATACAAATATATGTAATATAAAGTAATTAATGTTGTACAATAGACCTTTTTTTCTTTTGTTGTGACAGACAACTTGTTTCCCTTCACTTGCCTTTGATACATGTGTTCTTGTTTGCACAGAACCAGCTATTGGCTGGGGTCATATTGTATTTCTTTTTGCCTCTGCAGTAATGGATAACTCACTACTGAGCAAGAAGGGAGAAACAAATACTTAGCCAGGTCAATATGATAGAGATCCCTTGGGGGAAAAGAACCAGAGGCCCACTCTGCAGATGACCAGTTATGACTTAACACACTTTGAGATGAGTAAATTATTACACATTACTTCAAGAGAACTTCCTTATAAGATAATTAAGAACAACAAAATTGCAATTGTATTTGCTTTTAATAATAATAATAATAATAATAATAATAATAATAATAATAATAATACTTTATTGTCATTGTAAAAATTCTCCCCATTTGTAAAATTACATATACAGGAAAGAACAATTTCAGTAACATTTCTACTTCACTAGCTATTCACATTCTGTAAACACTGAATGCTGCAACCTAAACGGATGGGATACTGAGTAATCAACTCAGTATTTCTATTCTACTAATAAGTATATGTATTAAACTACCTAACTATTAAATGATAGAAAAATTCAAAAAGGATGCTTGCTGGCAATATATAAATGTCAGCACTATTAATTGCTACCATTATACAATGTAAGTTGAAAAGTGTTTAAACATTCTAGCATTTCAGATGCTAGAATCACCTATGTACTGTATTTATATGAATGAATCCTTTGGTCCTTTTTTTAAAAAAATGCTGTACATGAAATCAAAAGATTCAACAAATAGCCAGAGAAAGCCAGTGTGAAGAATGAGGTTTGGAACTTGCATTTATAAAGCACATTTAATAAAGCTATAGCAATAATTCACAATAGGGGATTGAAAACAGAAAATGTTACATATTTTATCTCACCTCTGCTTCTGTTTCCCAATTTTTCAAAAGCAGTATGGAGGGGATTTATGATCTTCAAATTTGCTGACCTCAAAACATAGAACAGTAGCTAGAAGTCACTACTTTCTGACTGGATGGACATAGGCTTGCTTTCCTAATCTTTCACTGGTATTAATTCATAGCTCCTCCAAGGACATTCTAGTATCTCTTTCATCTGCTTTATCCATTCTCTTCTCCATCTATTTTCCTCAACCCTGACAAGCATATTAGTTTTTCTAGGCCTTCATCTGCATCTATCATATGCCCAGATATTTGAATTTCTACTTGTTGAGAGGTCATTCTTTATTTTTTCTAGGCTAAATTTATTCCAGCTACCTTCTCTTACTATCATTTTATAATGTAACCATTGTATATATTAAATAAGAGAGCATTTTTGTCTTACTCCATCACCAACAATTCTTGCAACAGCTTTTCACTGCACATTCTCTTGTATAACCTCGGCTGGATTACTGTAACGCTCTCTACATGGGGCTCCCCTTGAGGTGCACTCGAAAGCTGCAGTTAGTGCAGAATGCGGCCACGCGGGTGGTTATGGGTGCCTCAAGGCAAGCCCACGTAACACCTCTCCTGCGCGAGCTGCACTGGCTGCCTGTGGCCTTTCGAGTGCGCTTCAAGGTGTTGACCACCATCTTTAAATCGCTCCATGGCTCGGGGCCTAGCTATATACGAGACCGCCTCCTGCCCCATACATCCCTTCGTCCGGTCCGCTCCCACAGAGCGGGCCTACTCCGGGTGCCGTCGGCTGGGCAATGCCGGCTGGCGACACCCAGGGGAAGAGCCTTCTCTGTGGCGGGCCCGGCCCTCTGGAACGACCTACCCCCCGACCTTCGCACTACCTCGGACCTCCGCCTCTTCCGCCAACGTCTTAAGACGTACTTATTCCAACAAGCCGGCCTAGGATAGCCCCCCGCATCTGACTTTTAAATATAAATTATAATTTGGTTACGGTTTTAATAATGGGTTTTAGCACGGGTGAATTAATTTAATATATTTTTAATTGATGTATATTGTATTTATGGTTTTATATAATGCCTGTGCGCCGCCCTGGGTCCTAACAAGGAGAAGGGCGGGGTATAAATTTAATAAAATAAAAAATAAATAAATTTTGTTCAGGCATATATACTAATCTTTTCCAATCTCAAAGCCACTCATATTTTCTATGACATAGAGCTGTTAATAATTTAATAATAATAACCACTCTTTCTCTAGAGCTACAGACATTTCAATGAATTCTTTTCTATTTGACAGTAGACATATACAATGGTGAAGTATATATTTAAACTGCAGTAGTTTTCTGTTTATTGCCAACAGTACAGTACCTCATAAAATCTTTTTTGAGTAACATTGTCACATTATTCTTTCATAATGTGTGGGGTAGGGGAGAGATATTGCCTAGGGAATGATCAGAGAAAAGGGGAGGAACCTGCAACTGAATGACAGAGAAAAAGTCAGAAAGGATACACCCTAAATAATCAGGTGGTAAAAAGAAAGGTGGAAGATTTGTACTTTCAGACTTGTAAGATTCTGTTAATGCAGCCTTACAAAAAGTAGAATTAGTTCATCTTGTGTTTCATGTCTGGTATATTTGGGAAGCTACCCAGATGGACTCATGCTTTGTAGATAATAAGGACAGTGACCATGATGGAAATATGCAAGAATAGTTACTTAGGCAAAGTGGTTGAAATGTTTTTTAAACCCCCCAAAACAAAATAATATTCAAAAATCAATCAGAGAGATTTATGAACCTCTCTGATTCAAAAGGAGTATAAGAAGGGAGGGAAATACAGCATAAGCAGACTTGTTAGGTTCTATTCTTATAACTTGCCTCAATGAAGGTAGTTCAACTCTTCCTAAGGAGTTGATCTCTTGATTTGAGTTACCTAATGCAGCTACCAGTTTTGAAGTCTATGGTATTATGTAATTATTTAAATTAAAATAGCCTATTTCAGTTTATCTAAATTATTTATTCATAAAATATCCATATTAGCATGCTTTGCTTTTGCTTTGACAAATTCATTATTTTTTTAGTTTATGATTCTCATATTCCATGTTCCTATTATGCGTTCTTCTAAAGGAAAAAAAAACCCTACCTTTTCAAAACTGATATGCTGAGTTGCCTGATTTCTTTCTGCTTTAATATATTTTATTCCCTCCAGATCAATGTGTGGAGTTCTTTACTCTCCCCCTCCACTTAAAAGACCACTTTCCTATTGGAGGATGTCGCATCATCTAGCATCCAAATGCAAACCAAATGTTACAGCCATTTTTTTTTTTACAATAGTCTTGGCAAAGATAGAGAAGTAATTTGCCATTGCTTTCTTGTGAGTTTGACCTCCGGAATTCCTTTTCCTAGATAGGATGGTGTCATTCATGCTCAACATGTTATGACATATTTTTTCTTAAGAGACCAATTAAGCCCAGAAGCTGGGAAGCACAATAAAGTATAATTTAGAGGGAAAAGGGGAAACAGAAGCTCCAGCATTTTAAAGCAAAGCTTCATATAACTGCAGTTTGAAATATGCTGCAGATGTGTCTTAAATAAATCAGATCAGCTACTGTCAAATAGGACCGAACTGAAACAGCTTTCAGAATAGCAAACACCTTACAACCTAGGAGTCATCAAAAACCACTTTACATAAAAATATCAGGGTTAAGTTCAGAGTATACTTTTTAAAGGCTAATGTGGATCTATTTTTATTTTTCCTCCCCCCAAATTGTCATGATTTCAAGATCTACTAATAAACTGAAGTGAATTTCTCAGAGAAGGCAAAGCACTTTATACAATATGAAAAAAAAATACTTTTGCCTTAGGAAGAACATTTCTTATCTGTACATCGGCTATGCCCTTTGGTAGATTCCAGAAGCCCTCAACAATTTTTACCATAAAATACCGCTAAAAGAATTTAAGTTCGTTTTTTTATAGGGCCACAAGACCCAGACTCTTGTCTGAAGCTGTGTTAAAAGAAAAAAAGAACAGAAAAAGCAGCTCATGTTTTATTTGAAAAAATACGCTTTACCGAAGAAAACAGAGCCTCTCCTAAAAAGAGGCTCCCTGAACTGTTGTACTGCAGCCACAGCTGCCTCTCAGGAGAAACGGTTGTCCCACCTCAATTTAAATCAGGGGTCCCCAGACTAGGCCACTTGAAGACTTGTGGACTTCAACTCCCAGAATTCTCCAGCCAGCACAGCTGTATTGCAGCCACAGCTGCCTCTCAGGAGAAACGGTTGTCCCACCTCAATTTAAATCAGGGGTCCCCAGACTAGGCCACAGGAAGACTTGTGGACTTCAACTCCCAGAATTATCCAGCCAGCACAGCTGTATTGCAGCCACAGCGAAGACCAAGTCTGTCTTAAACGGATCACCTTTCCAGATACCTTTCAATTTCTCGTCTGGAGGCTAACCATGGCTAGTCCCCCCACCCCACTTGAGATCCCCCCCCCCCCATTCATTCGCACCCGAGTTCGGTTAATTTTAAAAAAAGGATCGAAACCTGAAAGGGAATCTCAAGCGACCCCAGTTGAGATTTCCTTTCAGGATTCGATCCTTTTTAATTACGCGGGTGACCGCGTAGACCTGTCAAAAAGAGGAGCAGCAGCTTCTCCGTCCCCTCCACCCGAAAAGCGCTCCTCCTCCTCCAACGCCGCCCCGCCAAAACACCTTAGCAACAAGAGGCGAACCAAGCACGCACGCTTGCGCCTGCGTCCTCGACCTCCCCCCCCCCCCCCCACTCCTCGTCTCCGTTCCCTGTATGCAAGGGGCGGTCTCTTCCGGTTCATGTAGGAGCAGAGGAAGCCGGGCGGCCATCTTGGATCATCCGGGAGCGGCGGCGTTGTTGCCGCCGCCGCTGCTGCTGCCGCTAGTGCTGTGGCTACTGGTTGAGAGAACCGAGGGAGCTGGTTTGGCGGCGGCGGTGGCAGAGGGGTCCTCTTCTTTCAGTGTTTCCAACCCAGGCTGTGACGGGAGGGTCTTTCTCCTTGAGTCTTTGGGATAGGGGGTTGGTAGGCAGCGAAGGAGTTGGGAGTTCTCCTGGAGAAGAAGGAAGGGGAGGGGGCGCAATTAAGACATGAGAGCCCGAGGCCCGGCGAAGCGATCCGTGTAGAGTTAGAAAACGGCTGAGGGCTTGGCCCGCTTCCCTTTGACCAGCTCTGGGAAGGGGTTTGTTTGATCTTTCGCAGCCGACAGTGGTTTGCACGGAAAGCGGCGGCTGCTTCCCCACTTTTCCTTCCTCAGCAGCCTGCTAGTTGGGCTGTACCGTAATTGCTGCAGCGCCTGCCCGCTCCCATCTCTCCCGGCTCCTCGCTTTTTTTTCTTTCCTCTTTTAACGGCACCGGACCATTTTTTGGCCCGCTTTTCTTTCTGTGCTCCATGGGAATCTCCTCTAATCTGTCCGTCCCCACCTTCTAAAGACCCTAATCTGTCTGTAAGATGATTCCTGAAGATTCCCAGGGGGATCTAATGCTCCATTATCAGACTGGAAGATAGATGAGAAAAAGGGTGGTGGAGAAAAAAAATCACTCCAAATTTCTCTTCCCCCGTACTACCTTTTCCTTTGATGGTGGCACTTTATAACTGCTATCATGCTGTAAAATCACTTTTTTTTGTAAATATATATATGTATATGTGCTCGGTGGGAGGGAGGTGTTAGGATTTTTTTTATTTTTATATAATAAATAGTTGGATTTTGCCATTGCAAACGGTGCTTCAGCTAAGTGAATGAAAATGTCTACTAGAACTCCATTGCCCACGGTGAATGAACGGGACACTGAAAACGTGAGTGCGCTTAAGGATTCTTCATTAAGGTGTAGCTTCATAGTAAATGAATACTATTTTAATAATTAACGTCTATCATACGAAGTATAAGTGATAATGCAGATCCTTAGATTAATGGGAAAAAACCTTTTGTCTTCAGTGGGAAAAAAACGCAAGGAGGTAGCATATAGAGAAATAGTCTATGTTCATTTAAAATATAGCTTAACATTACATAGGGAATTTTCTACTGCAGCAACCTTTATTTCATGGAAGCTGAAAATCTGATAATGGTTATTTTTTACAGGTTGTTTGTTGCAAAATGTCAATTGCAAGAAAAGTCTTATGAGGCCTGCCT
Organism: Rhabdophis nuchalis; assembly: GCA_039707465.1. NCBI lineage: Eukaryota > Metazoa > Chordata > Lepidosauria > Squamata > Natricidae > Rhabdophis > Rhabdophis nuchalis. The sequence continues at coordinate 55,703,689 of CM077643.1, read as the reverse complement.
GTTGTAATGGCCTTCCTTTTCTATTGTTTTTGGAATCCTGCTTTTTCTCTCACTTCTTTTTCAAAATAAGCCTCTCATATTTAAAAAAATGTTTTCAGAAGACAATGGAGAACATACGTTCTTGGACATAAAATATATTAGTTGCTAAAAAGGGATCATGAATACATATATTGTGAGAAAGAATGGGTCATTCCTTCTGACAGATAATAAACAGTATCACCTACAGTAAATAAATATGTCTAATTTGTATTTCCTTTAACTATTTAAACTTTGATACTGATATTCAATTGGGTAATATTCAGTTGTTTCCTTTTTGGGTGTTAGTGAAAAGGAATTATCCATCCTTAAATTATTCATTTGCTAATTTCATGCATGTTGAAAAAAAAACACTATTATGTTCTGTATTGGATAAAATCTGGTATTTTTAACAATGTCAAACAGTTTAGCTAAAGATATTTTGTGGAAATTTAAATTGAAAAATTTAAATTGAAAAGCAGACTCTTAGGTTAAACCCAAGCATTTGTCTTGGTCTGTCACTTTAACAGATAATCAAAGAAATCCGGTACTGTAGAAGAAACATGTTGATTGATAGAGATCTTAAGTCATAAGAAATAAATACTTCTAACTGTACTTTGATTGAAATTTAATAGTAAACTAGAAGCTTATTAGGTTCAAAGAAAGGAAGATGTTAAGTTCCATTAGGATTTTAAATGTAGGAATGATAAATATAGCTGAATGTTTTATAATAGCTTTTTAATCAATTCAACTTATTATTCAATCAATTCACTGTTATTCATTGAATGTGATTGACCCAGGTTTAGGCACAAGAAGAAAATATGTTTAGAACAATTGTATTATCAAGGTTTTGTATTCACTATCATTGTTGATGAAACTTTTCTCCTTTGTTTACTTTAGCTCTTGATACAACTTGCAGAATTGTGTTCAGCAAAGGTTAAGTGCAAAAATTCAGCTATAGAATATTTTGAACTTCAGTTCAAGCTTTCAAAGTTTCATTTTATATAAAATTGTTCGGAATTAGATATTTCTGTAAATCATGGTCTCTGAGAATTATTTAGTAGGATTATTCGTGTGGACTTTCCTTAGATCTTTCAGTATTGTTTACATCAATCACTTAATATAATTTAGAAGTCATGTATGAAAATTGCCCTTACTCTCTACTCCAATACATTTAATGAAGTTCCAGAGTATATGAATACTTAAGTAGCTTATTAATGTACCATTGTTATTCAAAAAAGACATTTTTCAGTCTGAAGTATGCATGTACCTTGAGAAACAACATAGTAGGGATTTAGAAAATTGGGGAGCAAATTTTCTGTGCTTTGTTTCTCAGCATATTATGTGTAATTGTATTGTGGCCTGCAAAAGAAGCAGTAGACAAATCTGGCTTGTTGTATGAATGTAGCTAATATAATTTTAGCTTGTCTATGATCAAACAGGAATAGAATACACGATTCTTCTAAACACATTGTAAATTTCAGAATGTATATCTATAATTTCAATTGTATATAAAGTTGCTTTTTTCCTTAATACCTAATGTTGAAATACTTCCTCTTTGTAAATGTGGCAATTGTAGTGGAGAGATTTTAAGTGAAATGGATTTAAAATGAAAAGCACCTTATCAAATTCTTAAGAATTCAGTACTTTGTTATTTAAAAGTTTCATTCACATTCACTGGGAGTTTAGGATTTTTATTTGTGTTGTGTTGAACAACTCTTTGTAGTCTGATTCAGAAATAGTATGAGACTATAATGAGTAGGCTTCCACATCACACTAAGACTAAAACAAATAACATTGCTTAACACCACAAGTGAATTTGGCTTTCATTGTGAGATTCTATATACAGTGCTTTCATTCATATTTTAACATGAATAAATGCGCATTTGTATTCTAGCAATATTTTTCCACTTGCAACATCCATCCTTGGGGTTACTTTCACATTTGATATTTTCCTTGCCAACCATAGCTGTCAAACATGGGGGGGGGGTGTGTATAAAGAAACCTAAATTTAATGGCCAATCCCTCTTCCAGTTTAATACATTTATACCACTGGAAACATCCCCACAAAACATGGGACCTGACTATTGTATCCAAAGTAGGCTAAACAAGGCATTAAAAAACAAAACAAAACCTCCATTAAGTTTATTTAAATATCATTTGCATTATTATGATAAACTAAAACATTCGGGAAAGATGGAGCCCCTTTACATAAATGGTCTATTAATCAACAATTCATTTGATTGTACATGGAAATAACTCTGTTTTACACAATATACTTAAGAATATTTAATATACATCTATACACCTCATTGTCTTTGCACTGTTCCTAAAATAAACCTAATTTATTTTAGATTGCGTGTCAGTTTGGTGTGGTTAAAGCATCAGGCTAGAAACTAAGAAATTGTTCCCATCTTAGGCATAAGGCCAGCTGAGTGACTTTGGGCCAGTCATTTTCTCTTAGGAAGAAGGAACTGGCAAGCTACTTCTAAAATTGTTGCCAAAAAAACTACAGGCTGTTGCCAGGCATTCAAGACACAGATTTAGTTTGTTACTGAGTTTCTTTTAGACTACAGCTTGGGCCTGCTTTCCCTAGTCTGATATTTGCAGATGTATTGCACCACAACTGCTATCAAGCCTAGTTAGCGCAATCAATAGCTATGCTGGTTGAACATCGACACAGTTGTAATCTAAGACTTCTAGAGAACCCCAGGTTGGGTAAACTTGAATTGTGGTAATTTGGAAAACATTGTCCTTATAAGGCATGTGCTTGAATTGTATTTTTATGGGCACTGAACTTACTGTACATCTTACTCAATTATTGAAAGACCCATTTGTAGCATGAAATAGATGAAATCAGACTTTGCCATGGCACCGTAAAATGTGCCATAGATCAGTTACTGTGTTTAAATTAAAAATAATAAAATGTAAGTGATTTATCAGTATCGCTCCTTGAAAACAATGCAGTATTCCAACATAGTGCCTTTGCCGTGCAGTCTTTCTCAGTGGTCCAGGGTCTTCATAGTAAATTATGTACTATTAATTCATAAATCAAACTGCCTATGCTAAGTGACTTGTTTTAAATGATATTGTTTTAAATTATGCAGTAGAGGTTAGGACATTGCTATAGAATGTGAATCAAGTATATTTGCTGATGCATCTTTGTGAATTTATAAACTGATTCAGTCACTGGCAGTCACAACCACTATATAATCACATATAATTTATTTTCATGATGCAGTGTTAATGGCTTTTTACTTGGAAGCAATTTCACTGGAGAGTCAATTTGGTCTAATGGTTAGGCATTAGGCTAGAAACAGGGAGATCATCAGTTCTAGCCCTCCCTTAGGCATGAAGCCAGCTGGGTGACCTTGGGTCAATCACTCTCTCTCAACCTTAGGAAGGAGACAGTAGTAAACCACTTCTGAAAAGCCTTGCCAAGAAAACTGCAGGGACTTGTCCAGGCAGTGTCAGAATCTGACATGATAGAACTGAAGAAAAACAATCCACTGAGTTTTTAGAGATGGAGTTCTTCTATAAATATTAATGAAGTTATTTTGGGAATGAAAATCAAACATAAATTATATTTATCATCTTAGGGATACTTAACAGTTATATTCACATTATACAATTTGTATATTGGAATGTGGAAGTTTCACAGCATTTTGTTATTAAATCTCTCTCACACACACTTGTATAAATAAATAAAAGAGTAGAGTTGACATTTGACCTTTACATTTCTAAATTCCCAAATTAACATATCTTTGGGATTTTTATCCCAAAGTTCTCTTATCCTAAGAGAACTTTGGGGGCAAAAATGACTTCTTAAAATAGCCTTATGTTGCATAAGGTAAAAGTAAAGGCTCCCCTCACACATATGTACTAGTCGTTCCCGACTCTAGTGGGTGGTGCTCATCTCCATTTCAAAGCCGAAGAGCCACCGCTATCCTAAGACACCTCTGTGGTCATGTGGCTGGCATGACTAAATGCCAAAGGCGCACGGAACGCTGTTACCTTCCCACCAAAGGTGGTTCCTATTTTTCTACTTGCTTTTTATATGTTTTCGAACTGCTAGGTTTTCAGAAACTGGACACGTAACAGGAGCTCACTCCGTTACGCGACGCTAGGGATTCGAACCACTGAACTGCCGACCTTTCTGATTGACAAGCTCAGCATCTTAGCTACTGAACCACCGCATCCCTTTATGTTGCATAATGAAATTGAAATATAAAAAGATATTTTATAACATAAATCCCAGAGCTTTGCCTATTGAATGTTATTATGGTTTCATACATAATTTCTAACAATAGTTGAATAAGAACTGACCTAGGTTGACAATTTTATTAATGAATCAGACTTGCCTATGTCTTACTCTTAAGTTGCTATATTTACATTTAAGTGCTGATGACAGTAAGAATGTAGTCTGATCAGTGAACAGACTGATCAGTGAACAGACTTGGCATGATTGAGACAGTATATCAGATTGTGAAAAAAGCAGCATTTTCTCTCTCTCCTGTAAGTAACGATAAAGCTAGAATGTTCTTCTATGCAAAATAACTCATTTGTTTTACTATTATTTATTTTGTGTAGATGATCCCCCCAGTTCCTAACTAACTCACTATTTATTTTGTGATTAATCCAAGTATCCACATCATGGGAAATGTTGTGTATTTTGAGTACAAGAATGCCCATGGACGCAATTCTTGGCATCTACCAAGTTTCATTTGTTATTGTTTTTTAATTAGAAAAATAATATTGTGAAATTGGCATGTTGTAGAGCCAGTAGCTAGTAATATTCTCATTTGTAACATGGTTGGCATCATTTTCCAGCATTCATGCGATTTTGTGAAATGGGGCAGTCATCCAGGTATGTAAAACTGAAAATAAAAATTACCAAAATTTCTCAAGATTTCAGTGATAAGATCCCATAGGAATATTATATTTTCATGTAAGAATGTAAAAGCCTTTTGAGAGTTCAACCACTTTTAATGGCATTTTTTTTTTATTATTCTTAAGGTGCAGGGCCTCCTTACTTGAGGAATGTTATAGAAATCTTGGTGGCTGGGGGTGCCGTTCTACTTAATTGTGTCTTGAAGAATGACTCTTGGCCATACTTCCATAGAAAAAGTGTAAAGTAACAAGGTGATCCAGAATGTTCAATGACTCTGGAAGGAATTTCAGAGAGCACATTCATAAGCTTACCTTCTAGTAAATTGATATTATATAACTGATCGTGTCCATTACAGTAGCCATTAACAACTCTCTGACATTGACCATGGTATGTGCTCAAATTTCCAAATACACTTCCTACCTCAAAACGGTTGCTGATTGTTAACTCAGGTATTCAGGCAACCCAGATATATGACATAATTTAAGTTTGAAATATGAGTGCTTTGTGATTAACAGTACCTAATTATTATATATTATTTATCATTATGATGTTATACCAATGACCAAAATAAAAATTGCTTCTTAGTTGTTGTAAGCCACCTAGAGTCACTTCAGTTAAAAATGTAATGAATAAATAAATTGATGCAATTAAATGAAAACTAAGAAAAGTACCTCCCAAAATATGACTGTAAGGGCCATAGAAGCCCCTGGGCTATGAGGAGATACATAATGCAAACATTTAATGAATTAAATTCCCAATTCTTTCTCTTTGGCATAGTAATGCCAGTTTGTCATTCTTGTTCTGTCTGGTGATTGGCTATGAATAGTATTTTATATTTGGAATGCATGTGTCTTTGACCTATGCTGTTAAACCTTCATGTGAAGTACAGGAAGGAGAACTACATGTTGCTGAATCAGCTGCTTATTTTTATTAATAAATATTGCTTGCTTAGTGGTTGAGGAATATGCTATTCCTCTTGTATTTTTTGTGGTAGTTTCCATTGAGATTTAAATATTTGTTGGGACGAATTTTGTTAACATTTGAATATAGAAAAATATTAAAATATGTGTTCAGAAAAATCAAACTGTTCATAGTAAAGTGATGATCCTATGGTAAATATCGCCTACTGAATCCAGTCAATTAGTTTAACGGCGTTTAATACTGGAGCTACATAAGCTACAGCTACATAAGACAAAGTGGATCCAGAGAACGGAGGTTATATTGTACTGGACATTGTTTTACTTTTTAAAATGCAGCATAGCTTCTGGTTACAAATTCACTGACTGTTTCATATCTCTCTTATTTTGCTTTGCTTTCTCACTGGTCAATTCCTATATCTGCTCATCTCAAGCAAGTGAGAGTAGTAGTCCAGTATGTATGCCTCTCTAGCATATTTCCCTGATAGATTATTTTATTTACAAAAGAAACTTTCTTTTTATCCAAAGGGTAGATTTGCACATGGGAAAAAGCTAAGTAGATAATTCAGCTGTTTAGCAGAAACATATAATTTAATGGTCTTCTGTGTTAAATGCACCTCAAAATTCCAAGTCATAGTATTTTAGTCCAACATGACTGCAGAGCACCTGGTTAGACAAAAGTAATTAAATGCATAGAAATTCAAAGGTTGCCTAGATTATTGCTAAAGATTATCATATTAACATGATTCTGATATGACATTCTGGAGTTCAGGGTAAAGATGATGATGTGCCATCAGATTGTGTTAGCAATCACATTGATTTTCTCTATAATGATCTGTCCCTAACTGGTCCTTCAAGTCCTCCAATCATGCAACTATCATTGCTGTAACTGAATCCCTCCCTCCCTTGCTATTGGTTGATTTCTTCTCTTATTTGCTTCCACCTCTACTAGCATTAGAGCTTTCTCCAGAAAGCTACAGTAATATTTCATATAATGTGAAGTAGGTGAAGCCTGGCAATTTGTGCCTCAAGTGAGTAAGTACTATGGGTTGATCAGGTGTGAATCATTATACTAATCCAAAACTGGCAACGTGTGATGTTATGTTGAAGTATCCCAGGTTTAGTCCACAGCTTAAATCAATCTCACCTTCTGCTTATGCTAATCTACAGAACAGGTAAACATGCTGAATGATTTTCAGTATATGGACAATGACTTCTTATTCCCAATTGTTCAGTAGGGTTATAGTATATATTTGTAGGGGTGCTTCGTGACGCAACCAAACTATTCCTTTGAACCAATGTTTGAAATGTCCAGGTGTCATGGCCTCAAAAGCTTGATGTAGTTAATTCAGGTCATTCTCATTGAGATTGCTCCTGAAGTTGGCTCACACCATATGGGAGGTCCTTGAAGCGGCCATGGGAAACCTATGAGAGGATATGCTGCCTCAACATTTTGAGCAGCAAGTTTGGACAAGCATTTTTATCACTTTGGAAATTACCTGCCAAATGTTTGTCACATGCCTACAATATAAAAAAGGTATCCTCTCCATTTTTGACAATCCCTCTAAAGTCAGTATTTATGGATTCAAATCATTCCAGAATCTATTTCAAAATAATATTTTTATTTTTGAATAATTTAAAATTATTTTTATAATAAAAATAATTTAAAATTATTCAAAAATAAATAATTTTGGGTTTAACAAAATAACAAAACTAATCTCTGACAATTGAAATATGTCCATACAAAATCTTGGTAAGCAAGAAATAGAAATTCAGAGTAATTATATGTCCTGTAGAGCAGGGGTCTCCAACCTTTGCAACTTTAAGTCTGAAGGACTTCAGCTCCCAGAATTCTCCAGCCAGGAAAGCTGTAGAGCATATAAAATTAATTTCATTATGACAAAACTCTGCTAAAATTGTAATTTTATTGCAGTGAATTTTTACTTAAGTACTGTGTTGTACACTGTCCCCAACATAACCCCTTTAGTTTATAATTTTTATAACCATCCCATATTCTTTAATATTTAGGGCATCAAAAAAGAGGGAAAATCTCAGAATGATGCAGGGTAGGAGGCATTAGAATATATCTTCCATTGTGGCCCATGGTTATCAAACCAACAAGTTAAAAAAGTATGGCACCTGGCTACTGAATGTTTGCCTGCTTCTGTTTTAAAGACAAAAGTCCTAAAAAAATAGAAGATTGGTAATAAATCAGGATTTGCTGATGGATATTGGAAAAATGTAATAAATTATGAGTAAAACTAATAATCATTATTCAAATGTCATATTGTAAACAGGGAAAAGTTTCTGCTGTATTCCTTATCTTGGTATAAAAAGAATCTGTCAACAAAGAAGATTGATTCCTTGCATATTACTTAAAAATAGTATTGTATGGTTTCAGAAAAAATAAAATGCCTTCTGTCATTTAATTTCAGCTTTTAGAAAAATAGAAAAATAGTTTAGAAATTGCTGGATATTCAGATAAATTCATGTTATTTTTAAAAATCTGAATAATGAAATCAATAATTATCCTTTTTTTTAGGAAAATGTTTTTGATGTCAAATAGTCAGTTAGAGATTAGATAAAGTAATATGTAGTTAACCAGATCCTTCTTCAAAATTACTTGCTGCAACCAACAGACATCATTGAGTGATTATTATTTTATTGGATATAATAACTTTTTTTATCTATAGTATAATTAAGGAAAAAGTCTAAATCAGTTTTGATTAGCTTTTCAATATTTTTGATTAAAATAAAAGATAGATATAGATATAGATATATATCTGAGTTTAACTTGTCCTTGCTGTTGTCTGAGCTTGATTGTTTGCTTGCAGATGATGTTTCATTATCCAGCTAGATAATTTCATTAGTGCTGATGAATGTGGGGTTTGCTCCCTGTTTATATAAAGTAGCTTGCTCTGCCAGTGTTGATGGGGGAGTGGTTTGCACTAGCACTATTGATAAAGTGCAACCTTCCAATGACTGCATTGCTTAGAGATGGCAATTCTGGCAGTCTCTGTTGCTATCATTAACTAAATGGCATGACTAGCAGCTGCTCATATAAGGTTAGTCCCATGATGGCTACCTTTTCTGGACCAAGTGCCCAAAGCGTGTGCGTCCAAACCCCCAAATGCAATGAATGCGCGGGCCCCACACTTGTGCCCTGGTACTCGCACAAGCATCTGTGCTTTCCCTGCATACCACCTGCCCTCCGTGCATGCGCACATGGCTTTCCTCACGTGCCCTGCCCATTGCACATGTGTGGCAGAGACCGAAGACCAGCTGGCCGGTGGGAGATGCATGTGCATGTGTGGCAGAGTTGAACTGGGGTGATGGGACACGTGCCAACAGAGGGCGCTGCGTGCCACCTCTGGCACACGTGCCATAGGTTTGCTATCACGGAGTTAGGCCAAGGAAGAGATGGTGGTGCAGAAGAAAGATGTGTTGGGGATGCTAAAGTGTAATAACTACAGGGCAGCTGCCAAGCACTTGAATTTTGACCATGTGACCACAGGAGTGCTGCAGTGGCAGAAATTTCAAGGACCAGATCTAAGTACAATTCATTCAGCAATTTCATGTGATTGCTGAATGAATACTTGTTAAGCAAGGACTATCTGTACTTGCTAAGGAGTTGCAATGCAAAAGAAACAAATAATATCTAGCTCAGTATTTTTGGGACAACAGCTTTTTCCTAGAAATGTCATTTTCCACTCTTTCATGTTGCTGAAATGATCTGCAGGAGAGACTGAGTACACAGTTCAGTAAGCAGAATGTGTGGAAGGTAAATATTGTTTTCATCTGCCCAGGAAGAGCGTGGAGACACATAAATAATAATAATAATAATAATAATAATAATAATATTTAATTTCTAGACCGCTCCCTCTCCCCAAGGGGACTCGGAGCGGTGCACAGGGAAATTAAAACAATAAATATACATAGATATACAAAACAGTTAAAAAACACATTAAACAATAAGACCCTGCGCTAAAATTCCCCAAAACCAATCACTAAAACCCTAAACCCTATAATACTATGGTAAGAGGCTACCCTAGGACGGCCAGGCAGAAAAAGTGCGTTTTCAATTTCAGACGAAAGGAACGGAGGTCCGTGGTAGTTCTAATATCGGGGGGGAGGTCGTTCCAGAGGGCAGGGCCCGCCACAGAGAGAGCCCTTCCCCTGGGCGTCGCCCGCTGACAAAGTCTAGTGGACGGCACCCGGAGAAGTCCCTCTCTGTGGGAGCGAATCGGCCGTGAGGAAGTATGAGGCAGAATCCGATCCCGCATGATCCATTCACAGTATAGATATATTGGTTTATAGTATAATTATTATCATATTTTGAAGTAATTATGAACTTGACCTTTGGGAATGATTGCCCATATATTCAAAGAATTTATTATTATACCTGTGTGGTTAGGATAATACACCATAGTCCAAATACATGGGTTTTTTCTATTCAACATTTTGTGATAGGTGTTTTTATAAATAAATGTTTAAAGATGGACAATAAATACAAATCCCTATAAAATACATTACAGTTTCGTTTCCTAATCATTTTATAATAAAACTTTTTTTCTTTTAGCAGGTTTATAACCAACCATGTATCTTAACTGATCTCTTAGTATTTCTGTAGAATAGCCAGTAGTTTATCATGCATGTTAATGATAATGTCCTCTTTTAACTGTTGTTAATGTGTTCTTATTATAACTTTTTGAAATATGTTTCAATAAAAAGAATATATAAATATCCCTCTAATAAAATTCAATTGCCCCTTTTGACAAGTTTATTTCTATTTATTTTTCTCTTCTTGCTTTCACTATGCCTATTTCTTAATGAAAAAGGATGCTGAAACATCTGTAGGGGAAAACTTTTGTGAAAAGGCGCGTTATTTTTTTGTGTGTCCAAAAAACGCTTTTTTCTTTCTTCTGAATATATTAACTATCAAATGTATTTCTCTGTTCTTAGTTTGCTGATTTGATTGTAGATCACCAGAAACTAAAATTATATCCTATTGCTAAGAAGGAGGTGGTTAGTAAAATCACCAATACTTTCCATGAATACTTTGTAAGCTTGGATGTTTTGAAAAAGAATAATGAAATAATTGTGAAATTTACAATTCTTATTTACCTAGGATTATGTAATTTATCTAGAATTCTTTACTTTGGATTCTTATAAGGGGAGTTTGTCACTTTTTATCTCAGCTACTTTTGTTTCCCTACACATTGCTGATTTCTCAATGTATGCTTACTTTAAGTCATACTCTGCATACATTTTTCTGTGAAAAAATATTGTTAGAATATTTTAATGTCAGTTTTCTATCCTGTATCTTGCTTTCTTTGCAGTTTGATTTTAAGACTCTTAGAAATGTACTCAAAATATTTTGTCACTGGTAGAAACAATTGAATAATGTTTATTTAATTGAAAGTTAATGAGATCCATTGGAGGTGATAGAGATGTGTCTTAATTTTGTTATCTGGGGGCGTTCAAGCCAATTGTTACTGAGAAAATGGTCAGGGTCCTTGGAAATATTACCGGTAGTTCTGCCACCTATACTCTGAATCCATGCCCCTCCTGGTTGATTAAGGCCTCCTGGGAAATGACATGTGGTTGAGTTCAAGCAGTGATTAATGTCTCTTTGTAGGAGAGATGATACAGTTGTCCTGAAGGACGTGGTTGTGCACCCCCTTCTCAAGAAGCCATCTTTGCACCTCATAGTATTAACAACTTTTTTCCAGTGTCCAATCTTTCTTTTTGGGGGAAGGTTGTTGAAGATTGGTTGGTGTACAATTACAAAGGGCCCTGGATGAAGTGAATTATTTGGACCTTTTCAGTTGGGTTCAGGCCGGAGCACAGCACTGAAATGGCATAAGTCACACTTGTTGATGACCTTTGGAGGGCTTGAGATAGAGGTGGTGTGATCCTTCTGGCCCACCTGGACGTTGTAGCAACTTCCAGTATCATCAATCTTGATATCTTTCTGGATCGGCTTTGAGAGTTGGGAGTGTAAGACACTGTTATGATGATTCTCCTCCTTTCTCCATGGCTGGTCTCAGTTGGTGTTGGTATGAAGGAATGGTTGAACCTAGGCCCCTTCAATGTGAGTTGCCCCAGGGCTTCAGCCTTTCATAGCTCCTTTTTAAGGTTAAACTACTAAAAGAGATCATCCATTGGTACAGGATTCAGTATCATCATTATGCCAGTGATGTTAGGGTCTATGGTAGCCGCTACACTATCCCCTGGCTTTTGGCAGGTGTCTATCTTCCTAGCTTTCCATAGAGCTTCTGAAGACCTGGCTTTTCCCTCAACTATTGGGATAAAATTAAATATGCATTAAAAGTTTGACTTGGCACCAGGTTTTTTTTAAATAATTTTAATATTTTTGTACAATGGTACCTCAGTTCTCATTGTAAATTGGTTATGGGAGCTGCGATAAGTACTAAAAACAAGGAATGACTAACAAATCACATGATTTATCACATGATCCTTTGCTTTGGCCAGGAAAGACTTTCTGTCTGTCCCTTTTCTTATGTCAGCAATCTTCCCGGCATGGCTGACTTCCTGTCCATTCTCCACAGTCGTCCCCCTTTTCCTATTACAACGCATCAAGTACAAAAAATAAGGATGAGTACTTCGACAATGTTTTTATGACAAAATCTCAACTACCAAATTCTATGAGTTTTGAAGCAGTTGAATACCAAGGCACCACTGTATGTTTTTTAAAGTTTTGATTAAGAGCTGCCCCGAGTTGGTTATAAGATGGGTAGCTATATAAATTTTATAAGTAAGTCAATTAATTTAGCATAAAGTGCTAAACTAAATGACTCTTTAAGTTGGCTAAAAGATAAATTCTGGGCTATTTAATTATGTCTAATGGAGCACTCCAAGGAAAGGAACACTATGCAAAAAGTATTCAAGGATAGCTTCTTTGGTAGTTTGTGATATGTTGACATTTGTAAATGGTTTCAAAAAACAAGTGACTTCAAACACTGAATGAAGGTTGATGATTTTGTAGAAGTCATTATGTTGGGATGAGCCAATTTGAAACTTGCAGGATCTTGTTTTTTTAATATAGCCCTGAAGCCTGCCAGCTGAAGCCAGTTCCAGAATACTAACTCAGGCATGCAATCATATAAATTAATAATAATGGTGTTTCTGAGCATACATTCCAATACAGAAATCAGATTTTAGTATCGGTGCTAAGTATAAAATGATATTGATGAAAACTCATCTTAGTCTACCCTATCATCAGTATTTCTCTAATCTAAAGTACTTAAATTTGGAGAGAGTGAATTCATTTAAGTATTGCTGTTATTAGATAACGAAAAGCACAAAGCCTGATCAAATTGTTGCACAACATTTAGAGATATATCAATAGATTTAAATCTACTTTTAGATTTACAATACATTACAGTATTGTTCATTATTTTGTAGAAAGAACAATAACACTGAAATTAACATATAGATAAATTAGTGAATCAGTTTAAAAAAAGAATTGGAAAGATATTTGTGGGAACTATAAGGACATATAGAATAGTATGAATAATTGTAAAATATAGGAAATCAATTGTAAAATATTTTCCCCAAGTGCTGGGATAAGATTATGACTGCACATATAGAAGTTTGACTTGTTCCCAGGTTTTTATTGTTCTAAATGTTTTAAGGTGTTTAGTTTTATAGTTTTACTATGATTTTTATATGTTTTAACTTTTGATTGGCAGTCACCCAGATTTGGTTAGAAGATGGACAGTTCTATAAATGTTTTAAATAAATAAAAATATAAAGGAAATACTAAATGTAAATATAAGGAAGAATATGAAGAAACAATGATGCTAAAATATTATTGTAAAGAAAAGACTCATAGTACATATGGCAGTGCCACTTTATTATAATCTCAATAATAGAATCGAAATTGTAAAGTCTAAAAGCTTGTTTTGCATATGATATTGCAATGGCCAGTTTATGCATGCAATAAATTGTGTAATTTAGATTATTAAAAAGCTGGGGGAAATATTTTGACCGTACATGGATACTACACACACACACACACACACACACACACACACACACACACACACACACACACACACACATCATTGAGAGAAGCTAATAGCCCTTAAAATAAAACTTATTTTGTCAGCTTAAAAGTAGGAAAGTTTTCTGAATAAATGTGCTTTATTCTGTCAACAAAAGGATTACATAGATGGAGCCTAGACTCCTTGACTGGGAATAAAATAAAAATTCACTTGACAACTGGGCAATCATATAAATTGAATGAAGGAATAAATGAATAATGTAGTATTGATCATTAATGAGAATTCCAAAATCCAAGGTCATACAGGACATGTGTATTGGGACCAACCTAATATATAACACTGTTTCAAGATTTTGAAATTTCTTCTTTAAGCAAAGTTTTATTTAAAAGTGGTTGTGGGGAAGAAGGGAGGACTTGACTTTCTTTGGAAATCATGAAGTTTGCATATCCAACTTTAAAAAATAGTGGAAAATGATTCATAAATATAATAATAATAATAATTATTATTATTTGTTTGTTTGTTTGTTTGTTTGTTTGTTTGTTTGTAGACCGCCTCCTCTCCCCAAGGGGACTCGGAGCGGTGCACAGGGAAGTTAAAAAGCAAATATAAAATACATAAATAGTTAATATAAAAATTAAACAAATTGTCCCTGCGCTAAAACCCACTATACTAAAACTAAACTACACCCCCTAAAAAACCCAGTTAAAAACGGAAGACTAACCTAGGCCGGCCAAGCAGAAAAAGTGTGTTTTCAATTTTTGACGAAAGGAGCGGAGGTCCGTAGTTGTTCTAATTTCAGGGGGAAGGTCATTCCAGAGGGCTGGGCCCGCCACAGAGAAGGCCCTTTCCCTGGGCGTCGCCCGCTGGCATAGCCTAGTGGACGGCACCCGGAGACGTCCCTCTCTGTGGGAGCGAATCAGCTGCAGGGATGTAAGTCAACTAACTAATGACTTAGTTTTATCTCCAAGTTTCATTTAAAAAGCTGTTGGGCACATGATTGGAGTTTTTTTCTTTTTGCAGACAGGACAAAAGTGCTATAGTTCATATTATCAATAACCTTAAATAATTATGCAAGATATTGACTTTACATCAGAGGTGGGTTTCAAATCCCGGTGCTACTGGTGCTCTCTCATGTGCGCATGACACTTCGCATGTGCAGAAGCGCCGGCGGGTGGGCAGAATCTGCCACTGCCGCCACTACCGGTTTGGCCGATCTGGGCTGAACCGGGAGCAACCCACCTCTGCTTTACATCATACTAAAATGTGAAATATGGTGGAAACCGGCAGAATATCTCCAGATCATTGCAAGAAATGCCTATATTTGTATTACTGGTTTAAACTATTCAATAAGAGTGTCTGTTCAGTAAAAATACTATTATGTCATACTGCATTTAAAAGAAAATTGTAGAAATCAAAGTATGAAATCCATGTATAATCCATCTTGTTCTTGTTAGCTACTGAGATTGTTCAATAGGCAGACTACAAAAGTCTTCAAAAAATCAGGTGTTTGCTTGTTGGCTTTTCCAATACTATTAACATAAATATTTTCTGTTTAAATATCAAAGTTTTAATTTGACTATCATAACTTATATACTTGAACTGTCTGAATTGATTACCAGCTGTTAACAAAAACTGTAATAGTTGAACATACTGCAAAACAATATTTTGTTCTGTGTCTCCTAATCTGATATCAACTTAATTATGAGTTCGAATCTATTGTGTCACGTTATATCCTAATTTTTTCTATTTTTATTATAGCATACCTCTCACAGTGAAGGACGGCAGGAAATTTCCTCCCGAACTGGTCGGTCTGGGGCTCGCTGTAGGAATTCTATAGCTTCCTGTGCAGATGAGCAGCCTCATATTGGGAATTACAGACTCCTTAAGACAATTGGAAAGGGGAATTTTGCAAAAGTGAAACTGGCCAGACATATCCTTACTGGCAGAGAGGTAAAGTCTTGTACTGGCGTTTTTGTTTTTAGATTTTGGAAGATAAATTTCCTAATATAATCATTTTTAATAATTAAAATAATGTGAACTTTGCATAGAATCATAAATTTAACAGGATGGTTTTTTTCTCTATAATTAATACTAACAAAATGTTTTAACCTGAAACAGTACAACTAAAAGGTTGATTAAATGTTGCTAAATTAAACTGTGGTTGTTGTTCAGTCGCTAAGTCATGTCTCACTCTTTCTGTCCCCATGGACCATAGCACATCCTTCACTGTCTCCTGGAGTTTCCATGTTCCAAATCCATGTTCATTGCATTAGTGACTCTATCCAACCATCTCATTCCTCTGCTGTCCCCTTCTCCTTTTGCCTTCAATCTTTCTAGCATCAGGGTCTTTTCCAATGAGTCCTCTCTTCTCATTAGGTGGTCAAAGTATTTGAGCTTCAGTTTCATTATCTGTTTTCCAAAGAACAGTCAGGGTTGATTTCCTTTGGGATTTACTGATTTGCTTTCCTTGCAGTCCAAGGGACTCTCAAGAGCCTTCTCCAACACTGCAATTCAAAAGCATCAATTGTTCAGCACGTAGCCTTATGGTCCAACTGTCACAGCCATACATTACTACTGGGAAAACCATAGCTTTGACAATATAGACCTTTATCTCTGCCCTCTGTTTTTTAATGTGCTGTTTAGGTTTATCATAGCTTTCCTCCCAAGGAGCAAGTGTCTTTTAAATTCATGGCTGTGGTCACCATCTGCAGTGATCTTGAAACCAAGGAAAATATAATCTATTATTTCTTCCATTATCTTCCCCTTCTGTTTGCTAGGAAGTAATGGGACCAGATGCCATGAGCTTAGTTTTTTTTAATATTGAGTTTCAAGTCAACTTTTGCACTCTTCTTCACCCTCATCAAGATACTCCTTAGTTCCTCTACACTGTTTTCTCTTGGAGTGATATTGTCTGTATATGTGAGGTTGTTGGTGTTTCTCCCTGTGATTTTAATTCTGGCTTGTGATTCATCCAGCCCAGCATTTCACAAGATGTACTCAGCATATAGGTTAAATTAGCAAGGTAACAATATACATGTATAGTCTTGTCACACTCTTTTCTCTATTTTGAATCAATCAGTTGTTCCATGTCCAATCTAACAGGGATTTTTTGCCTCGCATAGAGATCAGTAAAATGATCTGGTACTTCCATCTTGGTGTAATTGTTGTGATCCACAAAATCAAAGGTTTTAGCAGGGTTCATGAGACTAAAGTAGATGTTTTTCTGAAACTCCCTTGCTTTTTCCATAATCCAGCAAATGTTGGCAATTTTATCTCTAGTTCCACTGCCTCTTCAAAACCCAACTTGTACTTCTGGTAGTTCTTGGTTCACATATAGCTGAAACCTAACTTGTAGGGTTTTGGGCATAACCTTGCTAGTGTGTGAAATGAGCTCAATTGTGCAGTAGTTTGAGCATTCTTTGCAATTGCCCTTCTTTGGGATTGGAAAGTAAACTGATCTTTTGCTGGCATATTGAGTACCGCACTTTGACAGTATCATCTTTTAGATTTTTAAATAGCTCAGTTGGAATACTATCAACTCCAGTAGTTTTGTTGTTGATAATGCTTCCTAAGGCCCACTTGACTTTGTACTCCAGGAGGTCTGATTTGAGGTGAGTGATCACACCATTGTGGTTATCAGGGGAAGTAAGATCTTTCTTGTATAGGTGTTCTGGGTATTCTTGCTACCTTCTCTTCATCTCTTTGCTTCTCTGCCCATCTTTGCACGAAATGTTCATTTGATATTCCCAGTTTCTTGAAGAGATCTCCAGTCTTTCCCATTCTATCCTCCCTGCATTTCTTTGCATTGCTCATTTAAGAAGGCTTTCTCCTTGCTATTCTCTGGAAATCTGTATTCAGTTGGGTATATATTTCTCTTTTTCCCTTGCCTTTTGCTTTCCTTCTTTTGTCAGCTATTTGTAAAGCCTCATAAGACAGCAACTTCACTGTCTTGTATTTCTTTTTCTTTGTAATAGTTTTAGTTGCTGCATCTTGTACAATGTTACAAATCTCCATTCCTAGTTCTCATCTCCCAGATCTAGTCCCTTAAATCTATTCATCACCTCCATTGTTTATTCATAAGGGATATGCTTTATGTCATATATGAATGACCTAGTTGTTTTCCCTACTTTCTTCAATTTAAGCCTGCAGTTCGCAATAAGAAGCTCATGATCTGAGCCACAGTCAGCTCCAGGTCTTGTTTTTAAACCAATTTCATTGTAATTTTTACAATGACAATAAAGATTATTATTATTATTATTAATGACTCTGAAGAACTTCACCATATTTTTGATTACAAAGCACATAATCTGATTTCAGGCAATGTCCATGTGCAGAGTCGACTCTTGGGTTGTTGGAAAAGAGGGTTTGCTATGACCAGGATGTCGTATTGATAAAACTCTTAACAAAACAAAAATTACCAAACTTTGTCCTGTTCCACGTTGTACTCCAAGGTCAAACTTGCCTGTTATTTCAGTTACTTTTTGAAAATGCATCTCTTTAGCATTCCAATTGCCTATAATGAAAAGGACATCTTTTTTTGGTGTTAGTTCTAGAAAGTATTGTAGGTCTTCATGGAACCAGTCAATCTCAGCCTCTTCATTATCGGTGGTTGGGAAAAGACTTGGATTACTGTGATGTTAATTGGTTTGCCTTGGATTCAAACCAAGATCATTCTGTCATTTTTGAACTTATACCCCAGAACGGCTTCTCCCATTCTTTTATGAGGGTTACTCCATTTCTTCTAAGGAATTCTTGAACACAGTAGTAGATAATGGTCATCTGAATTAAATTTGTCCATCCCATCCACTTTAGTTCACTGATTCCCAAGATGTCGATGATCAGTATTGCCATCTCTTGTTTGATCCCATCCAGCTTATCCTGATTCATAACTCTTACATTCAAGATTCCTAAGCCATATTGTTCTTTATAGTATCGGACTTTCTTTTCACCATCAGATAATCCACAGCTCAGCAACCTTTCGGCTTTGGTCCAGCTTCTTCATTCTTTCTGGAGCTACTTGTAATCACCCTCTGCTTTTCCCTAATAGCATATTGGACACCTTCCAACTTGAAGGACTCATCTTCTGACATCATATCTTTTAACTCTCTACATGGGGCTCCCCTTGAGATGCACTCGAAGGTTGCAGTTAGTCCAGAACACAGCTGCGCGGGTAATTATGGGTGCCTCTCGGCAATCCCACATAACACCTCTCCTGCGCGAGCTGCACTGGCTACCTGTGACCTTTCGGGTGCGTTACAAGGTTTTAATGACCATCTTCAAGGTGCTCCATGGCACGGGGCCTAGTTACCTGCGTGATCGCCTGTTGCCCCACACATCCCTACGTCCGATTCGCTCCCACAGAGAGGGTCTTCTCCGGGTGCCGTCGGCCGGGCAATGCCGGTTGGCGACACCCAGGGGAAGGGCCTTCTCTGTGGCGGGCCCAGCCCTCTGGAATGACCTACCTCCCGAACTCCGCGTCATCTCTGACCTCTGCCTGTTCCGCCAGCGCCTAAAAACGCACTTTTTTCATCTAGCCGGCCTGGCGTGACCTACCCGGTTCCGAACCTGACTTTTAGTGGATCAATGTTTTTAATTGGGGGTTTTAATGTGGTTTTAGCGCAGGTTGGTGGTTTAATATAGTTTTAATGGGTATTTATATTTTGTATATGTGTATTTCTATGTTTTTAATTTTCCTGTGCGCTGCCCCGGGTCCCTTTGTGGACAAATTTGAAAAAATAAATAAAAATAAAATAATAAATAACCTTTTGATACTGTGCTTGGGGTTTTCTTGGCAAGGATATTGGAGTGGATTGCCATTTCCTTCTCCAGTGGACCATATTTTTTCAGAACTCTCTCTCTATGACCTATCCATCAGGGGTGGCCTTGCACAATACAGCTCATAGCTTCATTGAGCTGCACAAGCTTCCTTGTCATGATAAGGCTGTGAACCATGAAGGAGAATGATTAATTAAATTAAATTAAAATTTAAAGTAAATTAAAGTAAAATTAAAACTATTAAAAATTAATGTTCTAGGAAATCCAAATAAATTGTATTCATTACGAGAAGCTAAACATTCCCTTTTATAGAATTAGTTTGACATGTAGCTTTCTTTATTTCATATATATTCTTGGCAGTACTTATGTAAAACATCTTTATATATCCTTTAAAAATCTGTGATTAAAATGAATTTAGATTCTGTTGCTCGGTTAAGAATGTGTACTTCTGCATTAGGACAAGCCCCATTACTCCAATATCCTCTTTTCTTATTTTGGCCAATTAGATGCCAAAGGATCTAAAGAATATGAAGAAAGGAGCCCCCTGTGCAGCTGTTCCCTAGCAATTATAGAATACTAGAGGTGGTTGCATATATAGTGGACAATGTGATATTAGCTGCTATCAATTAATAACCATATCACCTATGCACTCGTATAATCTTTTTCTAAAATCAGCTGTCAGTGGTTATAATTGTTTTTCATAAATGGATGACCCCAATTCATCGTTTATTTCCCCTTTTCAGCTTCTTTCTGCAGCTGTAGAATATCTTGGTGCTGCAACCAGTTAGATACACATATGTAATGCATATACAAAGGTTGATACTTTATGTTCATTTGTCTTCTTTCTTATCTCCACAAACAACAAGCACAGTCTCTGCTGCCCAGGAATGTTTTCCTTAGCAGGCAATCTTATCTGTTCAGACTGGTGAAATACTTGAACCATATTACAATATCTAAGCTGAGAAAGGCCTTTACTAGCTCAATTTAATCCTCTTCCTTCAGTCATTTTAATAATAATAATAATAATAATAATAATAATAATAATAATAATAATAATAATAATCTTTACTGTCATTGTAATAATACTGTAATAAAATTACAATGAAATTGGTTTGAGCGCCGTGCCAACACTTGCACCAGGTGGGATACAGACAGCAGTGACGGGCAGATACAAAAAAATAATAATCCATATGCTGCTTGACTATGCCCACGTGATACAGATGCTGTAGAACAGAGTTCCCTAACCTTTCCAGCTTTGGGATTAAGGGGGGAGGGATGATTCTGTGCAAGCGGTGGGCAAGCACCTATGCACACATCTCCATCTGTGTGAGCGGTGGGCACACCTGCCATTCTCCACATATATTTTATTTTTATTTCATTATTAAATTCATATGCTGCCCAGTTTCCAACAGTTCTGGATACCTGTGTTGGACATGAAGTTGAATCAGGGGAATAAGGCTTATATGAAGAGGGGTTTGAACTATGTTTTGCGTTAAAGCTGATTGATTGATTCTTGCCAGCAACTTAGACAAGAAAAAAATAGAATTCAGAATTTTGAGTCCACTGTGATTTAACTTGACCAGTTAAAAGGTTTCTGTTTGGTATAATGAAAGTCATGATTGCAGAGTATTCATAATGGTGAAGAAGTGTATAAATATATTGCTACTTATCAGAATTCTAGATTCAACAAATTATATCTTCTGCATGTGAAGAGAGATAGATTCAGAGGAGATCACTTTCTGTGTACTAGGTAACAACTTAAGTGTCCATTGTTAGTAACGAATACCTGCCTTTACTGCAGAAGAAATATTGCAAATATTGATCGTGGACTGTATTTAGAAGAGGGGATTTGAAGAAAGATTCTGTTATAATCTCTTTTTAGATTTTATAAATTGTTTTCCTTTTTTCAAATCCAGTTTTTTCATCCTTATCATCTTTATTCTTCATGTTTGTCTCTTGTTGTTTGTCTTGTATTTAATGTTTTAAACAATTTGTAAACTGCCCAGAATCACTGGCAGCTGACTGTGGAAGCATTTAACATATCCATTATTACTATTACTATTGACATTGCATTGATTTTGTGCTCATTCAGTAATATGCTATTAACAATCAAATATTTCTGCTTTGTAATACAACTACAGTTAAGAGAAATTAAACAACTGTATTTTTTCTAGGTTGCAATAAAAATAATTGACAAAACTCAATTGAATCCAACTAGTCTACAAAAGGTAAGTTTATTAGATGTTCATTTTTTAGGTATACTACTTTGTTTATAATATTTTTTTCTGGCACTTCTCTTTTCCATTTTTAAGCATTGTGTGTTATTTTAAGAATAATGATTTCATTTTAATCATACTTATTTTTCTCCTAATGGATAGAATGGAAGGAATCATGTAATCTAATTAAATTAGTCTTGATCTGAGCTCAGAATTTTTATCAAAAACCTGAAATAAATACATAACCTATATTCTCATACCCAAATCTGTAGTATAAATGGAATTGTCTCTGCCATTTTGATTAATGGACAAAAAATTATAAAAGCATCTTATCAGATCACTTACTCAGGCTGAAACTATATGGATTGAAATTAGGGATCCAGATTACAAACTGACTGGGAATCTGAACAGCTGTAGGCTTCAAAGGACAGGTGAGCTCGGGCGGGCGGGTCCTCCGGAGCACCATACTAGAACAGTACCCAGTGTTCCAGGCAGGCTCTGGTACGCCCGTACCGGGGCATACTGCCTGCAACCCACCACTACTCCCATTACCCAAAATGTTTGCTTGAGTTATGTAGCAAATTCGTATCAGGAATCTCCTCTGTAGAAAAGCAACTGGAGGCGGGAGAGATGTAGGAGAAAGTGTAGGAAAGATTAAGCAGTCTATCTTGCCCATTGTTTCACTATTGAATATTCCCTGCTGCATTTTTAGGTTTCCAGCAGTGAAATTGAATTTCTGTTGAATGTATATTCCAAATTATGAACAATGCTTTTATTTATTCAGTAAATTTTATAGCTGTTTGATGATTGTTTGAATACTAATTTCTCGTGATATTTTTATTTTAAAAATTGTTCTAGCCACAATGAAATGATATTTTGGTAGCATTATCTCTGAGGCAGTAGCTGATTTAAAATAAAACCATTTGATTGCTCTGCTCCTTTCTCTATTAAGAGCAGAAAATAACAAAGCAAATGTTTGGAGTGTCAACTTGAAACCTTGGTTACTTCAAAAGCAGAAAAAGGAAACCATTGTGCAGATCATGCAGTTCTTAGGAATCGGTCTTTGCTTTTGGAATCTTCCCAACTGAAAATCCCAGCTGTCAAATGAATATTGTTTACTTTATTAACACCTTGATGAAAATACCTTACTTTGAGTTGAAAATATTTAGCAAGCAGTTCAGTTTCCCAGTTAAT
Organism: Rhabdophis nuchalis; assembly: GCA_039707465.1. Classification (NCBI taxonomy): domain Eukaryota; kingdom Metazoa; phylum Chordata; class Lepidosauria; order Squamata; family Natricidae; genus Rhabdophis; species Rhabdophis nuchalis. The sequence goes on along the minus strand of CM077643.1, from coordinate 55,680,651 downwards.
GTCTATATAATAGGTGTGTATTCAGTTTAGAACAATCCAGTTACACATTTAAATAGAACCTTACATTTTATAGGAAAGAAAAGAAAGGCATTCTTTTCTTTTAAAATAACTAAATGTCCAAAACAGTACAAGCATTTCACAGAAATAAATAAATACAAATGCAAACCTTCTGTTGTCATGTAAGGGGGAAGAACATAAGTATTGTTGAGTTATTATGAACCTTTAATTCAATGGTAATCATTCCAGTGATTTAAAATGTCTGCCAGTGGAATGGAGAGGTGATTTTTAGGAACCTTTTAATTGTTGCAGCGCATTGCATATCTATGGAATTAATGTGGACCGGTATAATGGGCTGCAGGGGAAACAAATGGCCAAAAATATACTACATCTTTGTTTAGTTCGGGGAATTTTCCAACATTTGAATGACTGTTAAAATTTACAGTCTATAGACAAACTTCCCAATGGCTAAAAGTATCAGTATATCCAGGGAACTTCCTTTGCCACTCATCAGGCTCCTTGTCTCATTGAATTCTGAATTTCTGCATTAAAAATAAGAAGTTGGAGAGGAAGCTTGAGCACAAATGAACATGTACACATAAGTGAGGAAGAAACTCCCAAAGTCAAGAAAAATCATTTTAATAGAGTCCCAAAGTTTCCATGTTCAAAGCAGCACGCAAAAGAGTTGTCAGGGAGATGTGAGGGTCAAAGAGCAACAGAAGATTTGTGAGACAGTTTGCAATCCAAAGTCAAAGTCATGGGATTCAAAAGTTAAGGTTTCAGGAACATGGAGTATGAATTAGTGAACAATTGTCCAAGGGTTTGCTGCCTATCTACTGTATTTACCTACTGTAAGTAGAGACAGTCACTGTTGCTCATTACAGGAGGGTGTACGCCGTCTCTTGCAAGGAGCCTTGCAGAATGCCTTTGCTCTACTATCTTCTCCATGTGGTGAACCCTTGCGCTAAATGGAGGCAACAGTTCAGAGCACTCATCTTTTGAAACCAATAGCAGGTAATCCTATTGATTACCAGCTATCTCACCTCAACTTCCTGCAAGCCCACAGATAGAAATTCATCTGGTAACTCTGGAGCAGAGTTAGGTTATTGATTTAGAGCTAGACAGATTCCAGTCCCCTATCAAACTGTAAACTTATTTTAGAATGTTTTAGCTTTGGCATTTGAAGAATTAAATCTGTGCAGTTTTGTTTATAATTTTCCTCATCTTTTTTTACTTTTATAAATAACTCAAGGCAGTGAACATATCTAATATCATCCTCCTCCTCCTCACAACAGCAAGCCTGTGAGGTGAATTGGGCTGAGAGAGAATGACTGGTTCAAAGTCACCCAGTCAAGTTTTAAATACCTTGGATGGGACTAGAACTCATAGTCTCCTAGTTTTCCAGCCTGGTGCCTTAACCACTAGACTAAAGTGACCCTCAAAAATTCTAATCTAATGTTCAGGTTAAAACCTGAAAGAAGATTGAATATTCTTCTGGGTTTTTTTTCTGGTATACTTGTAATTTCCAGACTCTTCAAATATGATTACAGTTATAACACTTTTACATGCACATGTTCTCAGGGTTGCTAGCTATGTAATACTAACTTTTAAATTTTCTTTTCTAGCTGTTTAGGGAAGTAAGAATAATGAAGATTTTAAATCATCCTAACATAGGTAGAGTATGATTTCAATGTTCTCTTTTTGCATAGATCTATTTATCCATTCAAACATGCATTTTTAAAATATATGTATAAATGTGTACATTTAACATCTTCATGATCCACATGATTTTTAAGCACATTATTCATTCTCCTACTGCATTCAATATTTTCCTTCATTTCCAGTTTCAGTCAACTATACTCAAAATTTATTTTATTCATTTAAAATCTAAGGTCTTAGTATGCAGATTGATTATATATGTATCTTCTGTATGTGAAACCTTTCTATTGGGCATGCTTCTCCCTTAATTATTTGCTGTAAGGCAGTATTAATGTACTCATCATAATATCACCAATCGTTTGTGAGCAGATATCACAAATAAGATTGGCTCATCATAACTCAAGTAGTTGCAGCATTCCGCAAGGGAAGGCAGTTTTCAAAGTCAGAAGCCTTCTGGATGTAAATGAATACTTTATCTTGCCTGCAGTTTGTTCCCTTTCCCTTTCAATTGTATATATAGATGTATATCCATTACAGCTGATAATCCAAATTTCTTTTAGAGCATATTAAAGAATATTAATTGTTGAGATATGGGAATGAGTGGATTAAATAAACCTTGGAAAGCTTTTCAATTGAAAAGTCTGCTTTCTGTGTTTCATTCTGCCTTGCCTTTGTCTTTTGTACGACTGTCTTATTATCTTGTGCTCAAACATACTCTATTACATTAATTCTGGAAAGGCTTTAGCTGCTCTGAGTGATCACTCAGCTGTACTTCTGTTTTCTCCACCTCCAATAAGCCCTCATTCACCTGGGTAACATGTTGAGGAGCTTCAGGCTAACGGGAGAGGGAGAGCGCACAGGAAAAAGGAGTGGAACAATAGAGTATTTATTTATTTTATTTATTTATTTATAAAATTTATATAACCGCACCCTCTCCCCGAAGGGACCCGGGGCGGTGCACAGGAAATTTAAAACAACACAAATACAAAATATAAATAATTAAAATCGAATTAAATAGTTTATCCCTGTGCTAAAATTTAAATAGTTAAGACATAATCCCTTACAAACCCAATTAAAACAATTTATAATACAGACTGCAGACTAGGTAAATAACTTAGGCCAAACCGGCCTGATGGAACAGGAGTGTCTTTAATTTCTGGCGGAAGGTGCGGAGGTCCGTGGTTGTTCTGAGGTCGGGGGGTAGGTCGTTCCAGAGGGTTGGGCCCACCACAGAGAAGGCCCTTCCCCTGGGCGTCGCCCGCTGGCATTGCCTAGTGGATGGCACCCGGAGAAGTCCCTCTCTGTGGGAGCGAATCGGCCGCAGGGATGTATGAGGTAGGATGCGGTCTCGCAGGTAGCTTGGTCCCGTGCCATGGAGCGCTTTAAAGATGGTGATCAACACCTTGAAGCGCACCCGAAAGACCACAGGTAACCAGTGCAGCTCGCGCAGGAACGGTGTTACATGGGAATATCTAGACGTTCCCAAGATCGCCCGCGCGGCTGCATTCTGGACCAGCTGCAGCCTTCGGGTGCACGCCAAGGGGAGCCCCATGTAGAGAGCATTACAGTAGTCCAGCCGGGATGTCACAAGCGCGTGAGTGACTGTGCGGAGGGCGTCCCGGTCCAATAAGGGACGCAACTGCCGCACCAGGCGTACCTGGTGGAAAGCCCCCCTGGCCACGGCTGTCACGTGATCTTGCATAGACAGCCGGGTATCCAGGAGGACACCTAGGTTGCGTGCCCGATCCATGGGGGCCAGATGTTCGCCCCCAATGGCCAGTATAAAGCAAAGAGGGGAATAGAATAAGATACTGGGGAGGGAGAAAGAAAAGGATTAGAAGCATTGCTAGAGAAAAGGAGGATGAAAGAAATATGAAGGGGATTTAGGGGAAATATGAATGGATGACAAAAAAATAGACTTCCAGATCTGAACCGAAAAATAATGTAGATGGCAAAAAGGTTTTTTTTACAGCTCAGATTTAATAGCCTTAATAAATGGAATGGTGAGTTCCAAAAAGAGTTTGCCCTTGGTCGCCTGCTGCTTTAGGTACAACTTCTGGAAAGAGCTGTGGTGGTGCAATGGTTAGAATGCATTATTGCAGACTAAGTCTGCCCACTTCCAGGAGTTCGATCCTAATAATATAATAATAATATTTAATTTCTAGACCGCTCCCTCTCCCCAAGGGGACTCGGAGCGGTGCACAGGGAAATTAAAACAATAAATATACATAGATATACAAAACAGTTAAAAAACACATTAAACAATAAGACCCTGCGCTAAAATTCCCCAAAACCAATCACTAAAACCCTAAACCCTATAATACTATGGTAAGAGGCTACCCTAGGCCGGCCAGGCAGAAAAAGTGCGTTTTCAATTTCAGACGGAAGGAATGGAGGTCCGTGGTAGTTCTAATATCGGGGGGGGGGGAGGTCGTTCCAGAGGGCAGGGCCCGCCACAGAGAGAGCCCTTCCCCTGGGCGTCGCCTGACTGGTTCATGATTGACTCAGCCTTCTATCCTTCCAAGGTCGGTAATATGAGGACCCAGATTGTTGGGGACAATACACTGACTCTCTAAACCACCTAGAGTGCGCTGTAAGGCACTATGGAGCTGTATATCTATATAAATAAAAATGTAAAATAGTTTGTACGAAGCCGCTAATCTCAAAAACTACTGCACCGATTTACATCAAACTTTCACACAATGTTCACAAGGATTTCCGATAATAGAATACGTACTCATTTTGTGCCTAGCACACGTGTGTCATGTGTAAGGTACACAAATGTAAAATGTACCCATTGATCAGGTTTTCACCTCCCTGTAACTCCTCCCACCCACTGCTTTCCCAACAGTCATTTCCTCAAGAACACTGTACGGAGGCCTCTTAGGGCCAAAAAGGCACTGAGATAGCAAACTCCCAGGTGGCCCATAGAGAGAGAGAGACGGAGAAAAACAGTTTAATAAAAGAGGGACTAGGGAAGACAGGATAGCAGCCTTCCAATATCTCAGGGTTGCCACAAAGAGGGAGTCAAACTATTCTCCAAAGCACCTCAGGGCAGAACAAGAAGCAATGGGTGGAAACTAATCAAGGAGAGAAGCAACTTAGAACTGAGGAGAAATTTCCTGACAGAACAATTAACCAGTGGAACAGCTTGCCTCCAGAATTTGTGAATGCCCCAATACTGCAGGTCTTCAAGAAGATGTTGGATAGCCATTTGTCTGAAATGGTATAGGGCTTGCTGCCTAGGCAGGGAGTTGGACTAGATGATCTCCAAGGTCCCTTCCAACTCTGCTATTGTATTATTGTATTATAGTAGGTAGGTAGATAGGGGAATAGATAGAGAGGGAGAAATACAGTAGGTAGGTAGGTAGGTAGGTAGGTAGGTAGGTAGGTAGGTAGGTAGGTAGGTACGTAGATAGAGGGATAGATAGGGAGAAATACGGTAGGTAGGTAGGTGGATAGATAGATAGGGAGAAACACGGTAGGTAGGGTAATAGAGAGGGAGAAATACAGTAGGTAGGTAGGTAGGTAGAGGGAGAAAGGAAGAAATACAGTAGGTAAGTAGGTAGGTAGGTAGGTAGGTAGGTGGATAGATAGGGAGAAATACAGTAGGTAGATAGATAGGGGAATAGATAGGGAGAATTACAGTAGGTAGGTAGGTAGAGGGATAGAGAGAGAGGGAGAAATACAGTAGGTAGGTAGGTAGAGGGATAGAGAGGGAGAAATACAATAGGTAGGTAGGTAGATAGATAGAGGGAGAAAGGAAGAAATACAGTAGGTAGGTAGAGGGAGAAATACGGTAGGTAGGTAGGTAGGTAGGTAGGTGGATAGATAGAGAGGGAGAAATACAGTAGGTAGGTAGGTTGGGGGTTATACCATGGTTGTGTGTATGTGTGCAGGTGTAGATCTACACACCGATTGGTTGGCCATTTAACCAAACTGGGCCACAGCAACGCATGGCCGGGTATAGCTAGTAAGTCATAAAATAATTTGTCTCATTGTAAAAATTTTCCTTAGCTTCAGGCGACTCATCATTTGTCCTTAAAATATTTGGATTTGCTGCAGCTCTGCAGCATTCAGCAGTGTTGCACATGCTAAATTTATAACCCAAGTACACATTTATTTTCAAATGAGATTGAGTTATATCAGCTTAATTGGCATTTAAAAGTAAACACCAGTATTGAAATTAGTTAATTTTAACTGAATGTATTTTTGTGGAGTTGGCATTTTTGTAGCTTGGATATTGAAGAGAATAAAGCAGTACTAGTTTGCTTGCTGATCATTTATTGAGCCCAATAAGACCCGCAAATTACCATGTGAAGCACCTCTGAATGGAGGAGTATAATTTCCACATCATATCTATCAATCAGCATTTTACTTTTTCCTAATAAAACTTTACTCTGAAATCTTTCTACATTAGCCTTTGATTTTTTCCTGTTGGGATGATGGGGAGTTGGCTTCCTAAAATATAATCAATTGGTGCTTCCCGAAATTATTTAGTGGTCTGATCTTTAAGTGATTTCAGTTTGCATCTCCTAATAAAATGCTATTGCAACAACGCAAAGAGCTTTTTTTCAGATAAAGTTTAGCAAGGCTTTTGATATTTTTCTGTGAATACTTATCTCTGCCTGTAAACTGCTTTTGAGATTCCCCTGTGATTTTAATTATAGAATATGCAGTTCAACTTAAGAAGAGGCTATGACTCAGTGAAAACAACATACTATGTAGAATCATTCCTTAGCATTTCTAGCCAAAGGACATTAAGTAGAAAATTGGGATGACAATTTGCAAAAGGAGCCAGGTTTCTCATATTTAGCAATGCCTTGCTGTTCTTCTATTCCAAGGAGAATTTGATTAAAATATGTATTTTGTATTTGATGTCTACTGGATACTGGAATATCACATAGGAGAATGAAATACACTAACATTGTACAAGTAGATACATATATTTGATCGCATCTCTAAACTAGTTCTTTCTCTTTCTTTTTTTGGTTGTTGTTATTGTTCCAGTTAAATTATTTGAAGTAATTGAGACTGAAAAAACACTCTACTTAATCATGGAATATGCAAGTGGAGGTAAGTTCAAACACTTGCAAGCAAAACGTTTACCTAGCTTCTGTTTATATAAAATTTTATTTCTGAACAAGATATTTAAGAATTACTACTTTATAAATATAAGAATACTTAATTATTTTCAGTAATTATTTTCCCCTTGTTATTAAGCAAGGACTCCAAAGTCATCTAAAATAATCTAGAACTTTAGATGTTTGTGCTTTCAAAAAAAAATTGTACTTGATTTATTTGCCCAATTTAAATAATTGTATTTTTGTTATATTAATAATCTCCCTTCCTATCCAGTTGGGGAAATAAAAAGTATAATTCTTGATAGATAGATATATAATATTCTATTCTTTTTAATGTCCTTGGGGCTTTATATATTTTCCAAATAACATGTTAATTTGCAAATAAACTGTTTTAAACTGGTTTGTCCTTTGTACACAGTACAGTATATCACTTGCCACTTTCTTTTTTATCTGTACATGATAAAACATTTTATACGCAGACTGTTATGATTAGCTAATGTTTGGTGTTAAGCCTAAGAATTGTCCATAAACAAGATAATTTTATCTTCATTACTTCCTCTTTACTTTACATTTTGGAAAACAAATTGAAATCTCAGTCATTAAGAGTTATAAAAGATTGTTCATGGACAGAACAATTTTTCTATTTAGCAGGTAAATACTCATTGTAAGAATTGGTTGGACAGAATTTTTATCTACATAGAATAGCTTCCTTCTACTCAATGATAACAAGCCCTGGTAAAGAACTCTGATTAGCTTAACGTGGCTAAAGATTAACTGTGGGAACAGTTTATATTCATATTTAATAGATTATAAAAAAATTTTTAGATGTTTTTCAACACACCGGAACTTAAATTTTAACAATAGTTTGATACTTTTATCTTGTCAGGAATCAGTACTTACAGTTGTTTATTATTTTAGAAAGAGCTTCCCCATATCCTCAGTTACTTCTTAAATAATTTTGTGTTTGTACATTTCATATTTAGTTTTATTTACTTAACTATTCCAAAAGTTATAAATAAATTAAATCTGTTCAGAACGCTCTTCATATTGGGCTTCAAATCACATTTAATCCCTTGTGGGGTTACTGTGATTAAGAGATTGATTACCGTATTTTTTGGAGTATAAGACGCACTGGAGTATAAGACGCACCAAGGTTTTGAAGAGGCAAATTTTTAAAAACGTAGGTAGGTAGATAGAGGGGATAGAGAGGGAGAGTAAGAGAGAGAAATACAGTAGGTAGACAGGGAGAGAGAGAGAGAAAGAGAGAGAGAGAGAGAAATACAGTAGGTAGATAGGTAGGTAGGTAGGTAGGTAAAGGGGGAGAGAGAAAGAGAGAAATACAGTAGGTAGGTAGGGAGAGTGTAGGTAGGTAGAGGGATAGAGAGAGAAATAGAAAGATAGAAATACAGTAGATAAGTATGGAGAGAGAGTAGGTAGAGGGATACAGAGAGAGAGAGAGAGAGAGAGAGAGAAATATAATAGGGAGGGAGAGAGAGAGAGAGAGTAGGTAGGTAGGTAGATGTTTCCAGGTGTATTTATCCATGTGCTGGAGAAGGAAATCGCTGACAATCTGCAGCACCTAAGACTTTGTTTCTGCTGGGACAACACTTGATCAATGTAATTCTCATCAATCAGTTAAAGAGCTTTACAAAAGGGGGGGGGGGTTGCACTCTTCAAACCTCCCAAAAATGGCCCGTTTTTTGCGAAAATGAGCCCGTTTAAAAAAAAACAAGAGGCATGAATAGCCGGGGGGGGGGGGCTTGCAGAGTGCTGCTGGTGTGTGTGTGCCAAAAATGAGCATAAATAGCCTGTTTTCCATGAAAACAGGCCCGTTTTTTGTCAAAAACATTTGCATGAATAGCCTAATTGAGGCTTATAGAGTACTGAAGCGGGCGACTGGGCGGGGGAAACGGCCCATGTTTTGCTTATTTCTGCCCTCCCCAGCCCCCAGGAGGTCTCTAAAGGCCTCCATAAGGGTATGCACGGCCATTTTGGTGAAGGGGCAGGGCTTCAGGAGGCAAAAAAAATATATTGCTGTATTCGATGTATAAGACGCACCCAGATTTTTAGCCTCTTTTTTAAGGAAAAAAGGTGCGTCTTATACTCTGAAAAATACAGTAGTTTAGTTGCTACTTCAATATTTCCTCCTATCTTGGCTTTGTCACTTTTGATTTTTTATTTAATTGTTATTAATATTCTGGACAGTCCCAATATTTGATGTTATATTGTCTTCTGAAAATGAGGTGTTTGATTGCTCTGACGTTTTCATGCAGCTTGTCTTGCAGATAGGAAAAGACATATTTCAGTGATAGCTACAAGCTGAAAACTATACCATGCCTTCCTTTTTTGAACAAAAACATACATACAAATCATTTCCTCTGTATAAAAACTTACTACCACCTAAATAAGGCAAAAGGAAAACTTTTCTAGATCATTGGTTGGCTAAGTTCCAGCAAGCAACTTGGAACTGTGAATATCTACCAATTCCATTGATTTTCTGTTGCTTCTGGGTTCGGTATAAAGTGCAGTTAATGTTTTTAAAGCACTTAATGGTCTTGGGCTAGATTATCCAAGATCAATTTCAGTCCATTAACCTACACAGCATTGAAAATAATTTCAGAGTCTTTCCTAGAGATAAGATGGACAGGTACATGAAGGCACCTATTTTATTGATGATGTCAACACCGAGGAATATTTTTCATGCCTGGAAAATCTATAGCTTTTCCCATTACCACTGATTATTATTGTTTTAGTGGTTGTTATTGTTGTTTAAAACCTTTGACCACTCAATGTAGTTAATGGATTCATCATTCTCTAAGCCCTCTCCTTTGTATCTAGCCTTTGAATTCAGGAGTTTCTTTAACAGGACCTCTCCAGCCAATCATCCCATCTGGATAACTCAGGATTCTGTTTGTCTGTATTAAGTATTTAACACATTTATTTAAATGGGGCGGGATTGTTGTGCTACATGTAAAATTTTAAAGTAGGCTTGTTGTGTTTTAGTTACTGCACTGTGATTTCTTCTCTCTTCTGCTTTTGACAATAGAGCTTATGGAAAAGCAAACTATCAATAGCATAATCACAGTGCCTAGTCTAAAATGAATACTAGCATTAGATTCATTAATGTTAGGCTAAGTCTAAGAACAACATTCAGCCACAGTTCAGTTCCATATTTATGCTTACACATAACAAAAAAAATCTTGTCAAACTGTCCTGGGCCTAACATATAACCTGTGAGAATCTAAGGAGTGGCTATCTGAATAAATATTTCCAGGATATGTTGCCTCTTGTCTCCCTCCCCCTTTCTGGAATGTGCTCCCTCTTTACTGGGAGAATGTGTGTGTGTGTGTGTTAGTTTTATGAGCTGATCAACACATATTAAAAAAAATCACACAACGGAACTCATGGCTTTCTGTCTAGATCAGGGGTCCCCAATCCCTGGGCCGCAGACCGGTGCCGGTCCGTGGCTTGATAAGAACTGGGCTGCAGTGAGCGGCGCAACACTTAGAAAGGGCCAGAGAAGAGGAGGAGGAAGGAAGGAGCAGCCCGCTGGGCAGAGCACGCACTGGGGCCCCCGAGAGGGGCGAGTGAGCCGACTCAGCCCCCCACATGCGCATGTGCCACCTGTTCCCCCGCTCCCCCTCTACGTGGCCGAGCCATGGCCACCGGTCCGCGAAATTTTTTTAACATGAAACCAGTTCCTGGTGCCAAAAAGGTGGTCTCTGGTAATGAGGCGAAAGGCAAAAAAGGAAACAGTATGTCTCCTTCCTTAATTGGGGCCCTAACAGGGTGTTGTGGAACATATATATGTGTGTGTGTGTGTGTGTGTATGTGTGTATGTATGTATGTATGTATGTATGTATGTATGTATGTATGTATATGTAAAGTTTTTGAGCTGATCAATAAATAAGTCGGGGAGACTAGGATAGATCTATTTCGAGCTTATTAGCTCTCATCAGCTAGCCATACCCTTACTGGGATTCGAACCAGAGCTGTATTACATGCCAGGCGAGAGCCTTGCCATTAAGCCAGCTAGGTTCTGTTCTTGTCAGCTGAGACAGAAGGATAGTTATATATAATTGTTTCCACAACACCCTGTTAAGGCCCCAATTAAGGAAGGAAGCACGCTGCTTTTCCTTTTCTGCCTTTCGGCTCATCACCAGAGACCATCTAGACAGAAAGCCAAGAATTCCGTTGTGTAATTTTTTTATATGTGTGTTACGTTTTTGAGCTGATCAATAAATAAGTCGGGGAGACTAGGATAGATCTATTTCAAGCTTATTAGCTCTCATCAGTATGGCTAGCTGATGAGAGCTGATGAGAGTAGATACACGGGAGCTATATACAGTGGTACCTCGGTTCACGAACGCTTCTGTTCATGAACAACTCGGTTCACGAACAGAAAAGTTCATCAAAATATGCTCCGGTTCACGAACTCTGCTTCGGTTCACGAACAGGAGCCACGGCCATTTTAATGCTATTTCCTGGCTGTCACATGGTTGTGACTTCCTGTAGGAAGATCGTGGAGAGAAGGAGACACAGAAAAAAGTACACTCAGTACTTTCAGTGACTTTTTTTGATTTTTGTTATGCTTTTAGCACATCCAGTATTTGTCTCATATTTTTTGTGCTTCAAAAACCAAAAAAAAGATCAGAACAGATTAACCGGATTTACATTAAACCCTATGGGAAACTGTGCGTCGGTTCACGACCAATTCGGTTCGCGACCAGAGTCAGTTCACGAATTAAGTTCGTGAACCGAGGTACCACTGTATATATATAGCGAATTGTCCTAAACATTTTCTTCCCCAGAAAATAACGCTGAGCTATGTGATGTTGATTCAGAGGCATTTTCTCTGGCTTCCCCCCATGCCCCTTCAGCGTTATTTTCTGGGGAAGAACAGCCCAGGCTAGGTTTGATAAGGGAGAAAGGAATACAAACATCGATTAACATGCCTGACGCAAGAAAAACAACAGGGCTAACCACAGGTGGGAGGCGATTGGATGGACCTATCACGCGCGCAATGGCTAAATTGATTAACATTGTATAAAGGCAATCATCCTTTTATGGCTTTTACACTCTGACGATGTTAGCAGTTGCTAATGAAAGCTCAGTGAGCAATATATTTTAACCAGAGGATTCGTAGAATTGATCTCGAACGGTATAACTCCCTCCTTTTGCTTACACATTTGCTGATTGAATGCGAGGCTTATTAAGTGCACATGAGGTATATCAGGGTTAGGAAGGCCATGTGGGGGCCTGCTGATGGAACAGGCCACCTGCATAAGACCACCAAAGCTTCTGCAACCCACTGAAATACCTCATGCTCCCCACAATTGTTTTCCCTCTCCCAACCTGCCAGGCCGGGCCACTTACCTTGTGAAAGTCTAGCAAGCAGTCTCCTCTCCAGTCTCTTAGCTGCATGCGCCCCTCTGCATTTCCGTTTGGGCCTCCGCAGGACTTGTCTGTCAGGTTAGCATTCTAAATGGAGCTTCTGAAGGGCAAATCGGGCCCTCAGAAGCTCCAGTTTGGCCTGCAACAGGATCTGGACAGGCCTCTAGACCCCCAAATGGAGCTTCTGAGGAACAGTCATCCCCCCTGAATTTTGGCCAGCATCATGCAGGACAAATGTTGCAGAGCCTCTCTGATTGTTCATAAGGGTTAACAACTGCTATGGTGCTACAAGATTCATAGTTTCAGGCCTTGTTCGCAAACACTAGGGCAGGGGTCAGCAATCTTAACTGCTCAAAGAGCCATTTGGACCCATTTCCCACAGAAAAGAAAACACGGAGAGCCACAAAAGCTTTCCCGTACCTGACTTTCCTGAGCGGCCACAAAACTAGCATATCTAGTTGAATTAAACGTTCTGTTTTTTTCTGAAACTTTTCTTGAATTTATTCATGGTTGGCCTACCGGGGGTCAAAAAGCTCAATAAATTGTGTGCTGGCAGGTATTACACATATTTTGAGCGACAGGGAGCCGCAACAGAGGGATAAAAGAGCCACATGCGGCTCCCGAGCCGTCGACACTTATCACATAACTTCAACCATTTGTTAAGGGAACACTCATAACCCAGGGATTACCTGTACATATCCAATTCCCTTGCTATATTGCTGCTGCAAAGAGGGAACAAATTGATTACTGAAACATAAGAACAGGAAAAGATTAGAACGAAACCTATGTGGGTTAGTTTGTATGGGGGAATAATCGTAATGTCTCTAATCACACTTGAGTTGTTCCTGAATTCAGTTCTCAACAGCAAACAAGCATATTCTAGTATATGCTATTTATAACACAACTGATTCTTCCTTTGAAGGAATACGTTAATAAATTACGAGTAACCTTTTTATTTTTTCACTTGATATTTTACTTTTTATTTGCATATTATGTTATAATATATTTCATTTGCATATTAAAATAAGGAGCCTTCTTTTATTTTTCACTGTAGCTGGTTTGAAAAGATCTTAATTTGTATAATGTAAGAAAGCATGGTTTTGTTAGCATGCATGTTCCTGGAAGACTCACTCTGAGATTAAAATTTGTTGTATTGTCATTATATTTAGGGTGACATTTTAATTGGATTTTCTTTAATCAGTACATAGCGTTTTGTTCAGTTGAAATAATAATTTTCTAAAATATTTAAATATTTTTTCCAACAAATTTTCAGTCAGTATGAAGATATATCTTGCCTGGCCATATACTAAAAAAATAAAGTACACGAAGATACAGAAGGATCTTGACAAACTTGAACATTGGGCACTATCTAATAAAATGAAATTCAATGGCGAAAAGAGTAAGGTTCTACATTTAGGTAACAAAAATGAAATGCACAGGTACAGTATAGGTGGTACCTTGCTCAATAGCAGTAACTGTGAAAGGGATCTTGGAGTCCTAGTAGACAACCATTTAAATATGAGCTAGCAATGTGCAGCAGCTGCCAAAAAAGCCAATACAGTTCTAGGCTGCATAAACAGAGGGATAGAATCAAGATCACGTGAAGTGTTAATACCACTTTATAATGCCTTGGTAAGGCCACACTTGGAATACTGCATTCAGTTTTGGTCACCACGATGTAGAAAAGATGTGGAGACTCTAGAAAGAGTGCAGAGAAGAGCAACAAAGATGATTAGGGGACGAGACTAAAACATATGAAGAATGGTTGCGGGAACTGGGTATGTCTAGTTTAATAAAAAGAAGGACTGGGGGAGACATGATAGCAGTGTTCCAATATCTCAGGGGTTGCCACAAAGAAGAGGGAGTCAAACCATTCTCCAAAGCACCTGAGGGCAGAACAAGAAGCAATGGGTGGAAACTAATCAAGGAGAGAAGCAACTTAGAACTGAGGAGAAATTTCCTGACAGTTAGGACAATTAATCAGTGGAACAGTTTACCTCCAGAAGTTGTGAATGCCCTAACACTGCAAGTCTTCAAGAAGATGTTGGATAGCCATTTGTCTGAAATGGTATAGGGCTTCCTGCCTAGGCAGGGAGTTGGACTAGATGACCTCCAAGGTCCCTTCCAACTCTGCTATTGTATTGAAAGATAGTAATCAATTTACATTTTCTTACGTTTTCCTTACTGTGACTATTCCTTGTATAGTCAAAGCAATTTTACTGATGGGGGGGAGGACACATTTTAAAGTAGCACAGTAACAACTAAGGATAATTTCTATTAATGGTTGGGAGAGAAATGAGCAGGAGGCTACTACAGATCCCTGTTGTTAATAAGGGAAAATCCACCCAATTTTGTTCATGTGACTGCAGGGGTACTGCAGTGGTTATAACTTTGAAAACAGGTGATGAGTAGCTTTTCAGGTGTTCATTATAACTTTGAACTTAGCGACCAGCCATAACTTGTAAACTACCGGTAAACAGAAACCTAGAAACTTCTGGAGGAGAGAATGTTTAGTTGGCTTAAATCGGATCAGTTCATTTATTGTAGTAGCAATATTTATTCACATGCTTTCAAATAAATCGAAATAAAGTATAAATCGAAATAAATTAAATTAAATTAAATTAAATTGGAACTAGTATGGAGATTTTTTTTTCTGTGGGGCCTAAATAGTTTGGAAGTTAAACCACCATTTTCTAATCCAGACCCTGAAAAAATGGAGTTGTGAAGAGCTTTCCCATATTTTCCAGGATGAGAGAGAATAGCTTTGGCATAGGTTTTTCTTGCAAATTCCAAGTGTGAGAAACAATTATAAGGATCTTCCTTGATACAATTCTCTCAAGTACAGAAGCATAGTAACCAGACTGCTTCTCTAACTGCAAAAGTAATTTCTTAGATACACATTATGGGAGAGCTTTAAAGGAATGCAATGTATGTTATCCTGAAATTCTTTCCAATTCTCTAAAAATATGTGGACTATATTTGTTATAGGTTGGGAAAGCAGCACACATAATTTCCTCCAAGGCATCTGGGGATCATTGTGTGCAAAAGTTCAGGAGAGCTGGAGGCTCTAAATATGGGACTACAGATGATGGAAAATTGTTAATAACTGGGGAGAGGAATTTGTCTGTGGTAGTATAAGAAAATTCAATTTGATTCAGGCAATTTCCCCATTCTTATTATATTCAAGTATTTACTTTTCATTCTAACAGAAGATACAAGCCATTGTATTTTGACCTTATCTAATATGCAAACATTCTCAATATTTGAACTGTCCCATAGACTACAGCATGGGGGAGGGGGAGGGGGAGGAAGAAACATGATCATGGCTTACTGAATCAAATACAAGACTAAAACTAAATTAAATGGTATAAAGAATAATAGTTATTTCTTCCTTGTGTTACTAAAACTTAATTACCCAGTGCCATTTATAGCAGGAGATTGAGGAAAGGCAAAATTATCTCTTGCATGCAATATGCAGTTGAATTATGGAATCTACTAATCTAAATGAATCACCATTATGGATCAGCGTTAGATACGGTGTTATTTATTATTGCTGTCATGATTATCTTGCTTCACTAAGATTAGAAAAAGTATGTTTTGGAATACCAATTCCAACATAAGTAAGAGTCTTTCTGCTCTGCTCCTGCTGTCTTTTTTTGTAGATATTTGGTTTAATTCAGTGTTTCTCAACCGTGTCAACTTGAAGATGTCTGGACTTCAACTACCAGAATTCCCCAGCCAGCGAATGCTGGCTGGGGAATTCTGGGAGTTGAAGTCCAGACATCTTCAAGTTGACAAGGTTGAGAAACACTGGTTTAACTAATACAATTGTACCCCATTTATTCTCCAGAGTTTCCAAATGTTCACAGTAGTTGAAAATTAATCTTAAAATGATAAAATGTAAAGCATTGAAAAATAAAACCAAAACAATAAAATATAAAGCAGTTTATAACAGTTCTCAAGATGTTTAATAAAATATAACATGAAATCTATAAGATTTCACATGAACACATGAATATTCTGTTTGTTTTTAATTATAAATGTATTGTCACAGTGAAGCATAATTTAACTATTATTTGATCATTAAGTGATCTGTTTTTCTTTTGTATGCCTTAATTACAGGGGAGGTATTTGATTATCTAGTTGCACATGGAAGAATGAAGGAAAAAGAAGCAAGAGCGAAATTTCGACAGGTATGAAAATACTTTGATATAAGATGTTTCAAGACTTTTCCTGTTAGTGATTGATCTCATCCTTAATATATACTGTAGATAGATGCATTTGTTCATGGTGGAAAATACTGCTAAAATTGACTTCAATAATGTAACTGCAGTCCACGAAGGTAGATGCTTTAGATATATGATACAGCATTAAGGGAAGGTAATTCCTACATAATTTGGTGTTTCTACAAGGAGTTAATGAAGAATAATAGAAGAATCCAATCAGAGCAGGAAGAGACTGTTTAGGCCGTTAAATCTAATCTCAGACCTATGAAGGAACCTAAAGGCATTGACAACTTACGTCTGTCTCTCTTCTGCTTTAATATGTCAGGTAAAGAGAAGCAAAAACATTGTGGAATGTTTCCTAATATTGAATTAGAGTGTGCTTTCTTTATCTTAAATTGATGTTTATGCCGCGTGGGATGAGAACAGGTCTTGGTATCTTCTGTTCTACACTTTTTCCCAGATATTTCAAGTATGCCGTCATAATTCCCTCTTGTTTTCAGGATAAATTTCTCCATTCTTTCAATATTTCTACATAGGACTCAATTTCTAGGTCCCTGATAATTAATTTTGCTGTTCTCAGAACCTGTTCCAGTTTGTCTAATTCCTTTTTAGAGTATATGCCCACAACCTGGCACAACTTTGAGAGATGGTGTGATTAGCCTAGAAGGAAGTATTGTGGTTTCAAAATGTTTTTATTGCAGCTTTAAATTTCATTTGATCTTTATGCATTAATCGTATTGTTAGCTCATTCTCAGTTTGCAACCAACTTGTTTTTGAAGACTTTTTTCACAAATGCTATTACCATACCAGATGTTCCTCATCTTATACTTGTACACTACTTGTTTTTCCTAAGTGAAGAATTTTACTTTTGTCACTCTTATATTTCAATCTGTGGAATTTTAGCTCATTTTTATAAGTTGTGAAAATGATTTGTAAATTGGATATTAATATTCCATCCAATGTGTCATCTTCAGATTTGATAAATATTTTGTTCACTTGCTCAGTCAGATAATTAATAAAATATTAAGAGTAGAGAACCCAAAACAGTTCCTTTGTGGCATTCCATATGATTTCTGTCTCCAGTTTGAGGAGCATTACTTACGCTTGACCACTCCTTTCAGAGGTTATGCACAAATGTCACCAACTTCACTTTCACATTCTAGCCTAAAACCCAGGGGTCGGGAACCTTTTTGGCTGAGAGAGCCAGGAACGCCACATATTTTAAAATGTAATTCCGTGAGAGCCATACAATATGTTTAAAACTAAATACAAGTAAACATTTGCATTTTATGTAAGACCAACACTTTTAAAGTACAATAAGTCTCTTAATTCTTTTTCTTTCTTTCTTTCTCTTTCTCCCTCTTTTTCTGTGTGTGTCTCTCTCCTCCCTTCCTCTCTGTCACTGTGTGTGTGTGTCTGTCTGTCTTTCTGTCTCTCACTCAATCACTCACTCTATGTGTGTTTGTTTCTGTCTGTCTGTCACTCACTCAATCACTCACTCTGTGTGTGTGTGTGTGTGTCTTTCTCTCTGTGTTTGTCAGTCTCTCTCTGATTCCCCCCCTCCCCCCCCCTCTCTCTCTCTGTGCCTGTCTCATCTTCCGGCTGCAGCCCCACTCTGTAGAAAACATAGCTCCGCGCACGCCGCACAATTACAGCCCGGAGCAGGACCACAACCCCTCTCCCAACTGGTCCTTCCTTGCTCGGAGGGCTTCAGAGGGAAGCTTCTGCAGAAGCCCAGGCAAGTGAGAACAACTTCCCACCATTACGAACTCTCCGAGGCTGTAATTGTATGGGCTGTACGCACACACCTATGTTTTCCACAGTGTGGAGCACCGGCCACATAGGCGCATGCGCACAGCCCATACAATTATAGCCTCGGAGACTTTGTAATGGCGGGAAGTTGTTCTCACTCACCTGGAAGGACAAGGAAGGACCAGTTGGAAGAAGGGCTGTGGTCCTGCTCCAGGCTGTAATTGTGCGGCACGCACGCGACTATGTTATTTATATAGATTTGTCTGATATGGCTCTTTTGATGGCTGCATCTGGCTCGCGAGCCATAGGTTCCCGACCCCTGCTATAGACCCTCCTCTTTCACTTTTTTGAGCAACATTTGTTCGCTACATTCATCTGATACTTCACTACCTGACCAGGATTTCTCCAACAGAATTCATAGAGTTTCAACTGGATTATCAGTGTTTCCTTGCTTTGCATCCAGCTCTACAGAGTTCAAGTTATTGATACACTTCTTCAGTCCCATACTTTTGTCTTTCCTCTTCATTCTGCTCTTTGTAATTGCCAAGAGGAACACAATCCCAGCCTATTGAGGAAGATGGAGTAGAAGCTAAAATTGAATAATTTTTTTCTTCCCCTTTTTTTTTATCTGCTAGTATTTTACAGTCTTAATTAAGCAGATGATATACTATTTTTTTCTCTTTATTTTGAATATTTCCGAATGATATCTTTTTAATTGTTCTTATTGTTTGCCAATTTCTGCTCAATGTAATACCAACTTTATGGACTGTCTCTGTGCACTCTTCCTTAGTGGCACATTGCTCTTTCCTCTACCTATACCTGCCTTTTATATGTGCTATTTTAATTTTCAAATCTTCACCGAGCATTTTGTTGTCATGTAGACGTCTTGTGCTATTATGCAAATTTGCTTTCCTCCTTAAAATTGGTTGCCGTAGGTTTTTGTTATAAATCCTTGTTTATATTATTGAAACAGTTTTTTTGAACTCTACAATGAATTACTTTTGTATAATTATGTCATCACCATTATAATCTGCAAAATAACTTTCTTAACACCCAGATTCCTAGTTTCCCTACATTTTTTAAAATAGATTTTTTTTTTTAATGTGGGGACTAACATACTATAGAGCAAAGGACTAACCATTGTCATTTTATTTCAAGAACATACTTATGAGGATATTTGGGACCCATGGGAATTACTTAGAACATTTTTTTAAATTCCATTGGGTTGCTAATGAAAGATTAACAATAGCCAGTGTAAATAATAGATTTGCCTTCAGTCTTGTAGTAAATACTATTTTAATAATTTTTACTAATTTTGACAAATATATTTGAGCCTGCACCCTTTAGCATTCATAATATGTCTTATATTGCCTTTATAACTTTTCTTAATTTTAAGCACAGTTATAGTTGCTAGAATATATGTGCAAAATCTGATTCTATAAACAAATATTTTTATCATTGAACTTGTTTTCTATCCAGATAGTATCTGCAGTGCAGTATTGTCACCAAAAGCATATTGTTCACAGAGATCTCAAGGTAAGAGAACTATAAAGAATTTTATGTGTTCGCATTTTAGTCCATATTTTTTTACTCTTGTACTTACTTTTGTTTTAGTCTGAAAAAATAATGGATTACATTCTGTGACAAAGATGAGCTATTGCTTGGCATGTTATTAAGGCAAATATTTGGTTGGCATTTTAATAAAGTTGAACATGTTTTAGGGGAACAGATAGAAATAAGTACGTTTTTTATACCGAGTAAGGCTCTGTTGCACAAGTACAAGATGATTGTAAAGGCAAAAGTAGAAGCAACACATTTAACTTCCCACTTTAAGCTTTACATAGCCTCACACTGTCTATGTTTCTTATTCGATCATTCCTTGTCTCTAGGAAAATTTGTTCATACTCAATGTGATATGGTCTATTTCAGACCATAACAGCAACATTCCACATTGCACATACTTTAATATCCTCATAATTCCATTTTTGTTACGGCTTTCAGCATCTTTGTTTAATTGCCCTTATTTCTTCAGTTCTTCATGTTCTGTTTCAAGATTTTAAACCTGTTTCCTGGTTTTCCTTTCCCTCTTCAATGTCCACCTTTAAAACTCTTGTTTAACTGTTTCATTTTAATTTCTCACTGCCAAAAGCATATGGTATAAAGAACAATAGTTTTAATCCTTGTCTTTCCTTTTTTCCTCAATTCTAAACAATATTAATTCGGAAAATTCATTACGAAACCACAGCTTTTGAAAAAATCAGCTGTTTTTGCTATCTTTTCATAAAGATGATAAATCTTTATGAAGCAGTAACGTTAATTGTGCATGTTTTAAATTTCTTATTTGCGTTCAGTTGCCAGATAATGTTCAGTTGTTTATCTATTAAATCTTTAACCATTACGCCAATTACATAAACTACATCTTGAAGGGCAGCAAATAGAGGAAGCGGTTTATTTTATTGTGGCAAGAACAGCTCCCCCCCCCCCCCCCCCGCACAAGTCTTATCACATTATTTTTCCCCCTCTAGGCTGAAAATCTATTACTTGATGCAGACATGAACATTAAAATAGCCGATTTTGGTTTTAGTAACGAGTTTACAGTTGGTAATAAACTGGACACATTTTGTGGCAGCCCTCCCTATGCTGCACCAGAACTCTTCCAAGGCAAGAAATATGATGGACCAGAAGTAGACGTTTGGAGCTTAGGTGTCATTCTTTATACTCTTGTGAGTGGATCTCTGCCTTTTGATGGGCAGAATCTAAAGGTATGTATCTAATTTATATTTAAAAGATGAGGGACGGGAGACATTTCTTATGTCGTTTCTCAGCTGTATCAGCATATTGACTGTTTTTTGGAATTTTCTGATCACTATTGATTTAAGGAACTCAGAGAGAGAGTGTTAAGAGGAAAATACAGGATTCCTTTCTACATGTCAACAGATTGTGAAAACCTGCTAAAACGTTTCCTGGTGCTAAACCCAACTAAAAGAGGCACACTTGAGGTAATAGCATATTCGATAAACTTACTCTTATTTTACTGTAGCACATTTAGTAGACTTACTAATTTTTACATTCATTTTTGCATAGATTATATTACTAGGTAACTTTTCATCTGCTAGACCTCCCAAGTTGTTTTTCAATTGCAGAAAGAGAAAACATACTTGGGTATATTAAAATGCATGCAGCATATTTTATACCAGATATAATTAATCTACCTCCCATGCCCTCTCCATTACATAAGAAACTCAAATCTTGTTGCTGCCTTATGCATATTGTCCTAAGAAAATCAGGGCATCATGCAGTTGACTGAAATCATTGTATTGTCAGTAGTGAACTTTGTCCTTGGTGTTTTTTTTACGTTTCTGTATTTTAAAGGGGTTTTTTAATTTTAAAAAAGAATTATAAAGAAGTTTCTGAATTTTAAAGAGGTTGTGTTCTACCTGAAATGTTCTTTGTTAGTCTGAATCTAACTGAATGACTTTATAACAATAATTTATATGCCGATGTTGTTCGTTCTCCCTTAGAAAGTGCTTGTTTAAAACAAACATCAAAGTGATTTGTGAATGTGTTTTTAGAATCAAAGCGGAGATCTATTTAAAGTATTTGTTTCAATGATAGCCAGCAGTCGTCTGAGAAGCCCACAAGCAGGACACATGTCACTTTGATGTTTGTTTTAACCAATTTTTCCCTGATTTCTCAACAGCTAATTCTGATATATTAAAAATAATATATAAAAATCTTGATGAGTACGTTTTGTTAGCCCTTTCCTTAGTTTAATGAACCGGGGTTGTAGAAATTCAGAAAATATCTACTCCATTAGTGAATCCATCTGGTTGTCCAAATTTCTGCAGCCAAAATACTATTCTTCATGTTAGTTATATTATGTGAAGGAATCTTAAGTACCAATTAAGTGGTATACTGGTAATTGTCTAACAACTGGCTCTGCTAGTTCCATTGCTACACTGAACAGCTGATCTGCATGCTTGGAATAGTAGCTTAGGTCTGCTCTCAGTCAACTAACAAAATTCCAGAAAATTTAACAATCAGCTCTTGTGAGCTGGAACACCAGACCACTATACCATAATAAGAATCAAGGAGAAAAATATAACAAGTTACTTTCCTCTACAGTATTGGTAAACTGTTGGTGAAAACAATGTCTGTTAAAATGTACCCTAGGATACAGCTTTTAGTGTTTCAGAACAATAGGAAAAAAGGCATACTGTACATGGCATGATTACAGTGAATCAGCAGACCTTTTGAGACTCCTTATGAGAGAAATGTCCCTATTCTTTTGTACAAATTTGCCATTATGCAAATGGAAAAAAGAAAAAAAAAGTTACAGATAGAAAATATTTAAGGAAAGGACTATAGAATATCTGAAATTATAGTGATTCCCTTTGATTGAAGCCAGTATTTTAAGCCTTTACTATATAATGATAGAGCGTTCTTATTAGCATGCCTCTCCTACTTTCTTTTTTATTGTGACCACAGACATTATAGTCACTAAGACCTGTCTGCTTTAGCAGCAAACATCTATTTCATCTCATCCCTAGGAAGAAGTCAAAAATTGCTTAGATAACCATACTTTCCCCCTATTTCCTTTGAGGGGACCACTTCTTTCTCTCTTGGGATCAATGTAAGCATATATACCTGAAACCTCCCCTACTGTTCTTCCTTCCTCAGTAATTGTCCAACAGTGGACAAGAAGGTGATTCAGTAATTATATCCATCCGGGGCGGGGGGGATATTATGGATTGCAATAGAAAGGCTGGGTCACAGAATCATGATAATTTCAATATAGGCTGAACTAGTTCTTAATATGGACTTATTTTAGTTGTCATTCTAGCTTTCCATTGCTAGAATTTAAAATTTACATCTGGTGCGTTGTATGCAGAATAAGAAAGTAAGAAAGTCTTTTGTGGCATGTGGCAAAAAATGTGCCAAAAATAATTGCACTTATACAGAAATAAGCAAGTGCCAGTGCTGAAGCTTACTTGCCTTCAGATGTGAGCTTTACTAGAGATGTTTGTTGCTGTTGGAATAATATAAAAAATATAAAAACTTTTTATTTGCAGCAAATAATGAAGGACAGATGGATCAATGCAGGACACGAGGATGATGAACTTAAACCATTTGTGGAACCAGAATTAGACATCGCAGACCAGAAGAGAATAGGTAACCAATGAATTGAGATAGGAAGCATCAATAGTTAATACAGTAAATAGTGTACATTGTCATATTGTGTACTGCATTGTTTAATGTGCACATTTATACAGGACAAAGATATTTGCCATAATATTTCTGTAATTTGAGTTAACTCTATAATTAATATAATATGCCAATCAAACTTGAAAATTCCTTTTTTAGATATTATGGTTGGAATGGGATATTCTCAAGAAGAAATTCAGGAATCTCTCAGTAAAATGAAATATGATGAAATCACTGCTACATACTTACTACTGGGGAGGAAATCATCAGAAGTAAGTAAATTGTGCAAACTAACATTATAAGCTGAATATAATCACAAAGCATATTGTTTTATTAATATTTCATTAAAATCAGTATTATGTGTGTGGTCTATGTGTGTGTTCAGTATTTAGCATTACAAATTGATTCCCATATTAGTTGTGCAACAGTTCTTTTTTAAATAGACACATGCATTTAAAACTTGACGCAGCTTGTTCTCGTCATAATAAACTAGGATGTAGTTGGCTTATATACCCTTGAATATAAAAACGAATAATAATTTGGTTTAACAAGTAATACACTTGAAGTAGTAAATTTGGGAGAGTTTGGTGTTATGGTTGAGACGTAAGGTTAAAAATCAGAAAATAATCCCTTCTGGAACAGTGGTGCTTCTATTTTAGCAAGATTTTACATTTTCTCTCTCTGCTTCTGTTAGTTTACATGTATTTATTTTCTTTTTATAAGATGGAAGAGAAAGAAAATCTCTCTCTCTCTCTCTCTCTCTCTCTCTCACACACACACACACACACACACACACACAGTATTTTCAGTACTAATAAAGTAAAGTTAATAATTCTAGAAATACATTAGCAGAGTTATTTACTGATATTGTCTCTGTGATCATGGTAGATGCAGATGCAAGATATTAGGTGGCCATCTTCATCTTAGTGATGTTGAAATACTATAAACTCTGAATATTCATTGGCAGTTGCCAACTGATACCAAACATGGAATGGTAGCAACAACACTTGGGAATTTTATATTTCTCTTATAGCGGCCAACATTTTTAAATGAAGTATAATATTTTTCCCTTATTCCTAATTGGAATTAGGGAAAGAAAAAATAACCACAGCAGCTGGAAATGTTGAATCAAATTATTGATTATGCACCATCAAATCATTGTGGACTTTTAGCAACCACATAAATAGATTTTCTCCTTGAGGAACTATCTCTAACCTGGTTTTTCACACCTTTCAGTGATACACTCATCACTTTGCAATTGAATCCATCCAGCTTGCTGGTGGTCATCCTCTTCTCCCACCCCCACCCCCACCCCTTTTATCTTTTCTAATATTAGAGCCTCCTTCAGAGATCTAGGTATTTGTATAATGCAGGTGAAGATTTGTTCTCTGAGCTTGTGGGTTGGTTTCTGAATGTTTTGTTAACCAAACTAGGTAACATCTTCAGCATTTCGGGGATTTTAGTCACCTAAACTCCGCTGAAGATACTACCTAGCCTAGTAACAAAACTTTTGGAAACCAACCCACAAACTCAGAGAATGAACCTTCACTTTCATCCTACACCCAACCTACAGATATTCACCATTTATATAATGTATTCAAACTAGGATAGTTTGAGCCTGGCCGTTTGTGCTTAAAGTGAGAACACTCGGTTGATATATTCAATGAGTCTTTGATTCTCATGAGTCTTCTCCAACATTATCAGTATTCTTCCCATCCTGCATCTTCAAAATCCAACTTCCATTTCTCTAGAATGTGACAGAGTATCCCATGATTCTCATCTTAAAATGCTGGATGGATTTGGGGAAAAAATGATAATTCTGGGCTTTGTCAGTTTGAATTAATTTTAGCTGGATGGATTATAGTAGAATGTCTGAAGACTGCATGCAGCCTCCCACCACACTGCAGTTGTGTAATCAGAATCCAAAATGGTCTGTTTGCAGCTTTTTTTTTCAGGTTTAAGATAGGAAGTGGAGCAGGAAATTCCTGCAGGCAAAACACTCATATCCCCATTTTTGATCTTCCCAACCGCACCCAACCAGGAGCTAGGAATAGAATCACAAATAGTAATTTTAGTCTGATTGTTTTTTCAGAAGTTTTAAGGTTGAGAAAATTTTTACAATACGAACATTTTCTACCCCATCTTGAATTATTTTAACTATGTTTGGTGGAATAAGCTATAATGATTAGCTTCATAGATCACACTAATCCAAGTTTTCTTTATATTCTTATTGAATGCTGATCCACATTTCTAATGACCTAACCTTTGTCCTCTCTATTTATATTTAGTTGGATGCTAGTGATTCAAGCTCTAGCAGCAACCTTTCTCTTGCTAAAGTCAGGCCAAGTAGTGATCTCAACAATAGCACTGGACAGTCTCCACATCACAAAGTTCAAAGAAGTATATCTTCTAGCCAGAAGCAGCGAAGGTACAGCGACCATGGTGAGTGACTTTTCATTGTCTCAGAACTCTTCTGCTCTAGAAAACCAGCACATAGGTGTAGAGGTTGAGTCTCTTATCTACAGAGAAAAAGAAAAAAAAAACTGCCAACAATGGTTTAGCATATGACTAATCGGAAAGTTTTGAATTTAATGGTGGAGGCCAATTATGTACTACAGCTTCTCTGGTTGCAGATTAACTATTATTCAAGACAATGGGCTATAAATGTTGATGCCAAATACATTCTAAAAACTAATAAAGGGGTGTTTGATGAATTTCTATTAGTTATGAAATACATATTTGGACAGATTGCTATATATTTACACCCAAATACCTTATCTCTTGGTATTTCCATTATTCATAGCACAATTTTAAAACAGTATTTTCATACTATATAATTTTACTTAAAGATTATCAATAGGAAAAAAAAATCAAATAGCTTTCTTACCTAATGGATAGGTGCTATGAGCATATTTTCTTTCAATATTTCTTCCCACAAGACTCCTTTCCTTCTAGTTCTGTTGTCTGTTTTTGTTTTCATGAAGAACTTCATGTTTACTTCTACTTTTATTTCCTTTTCTTTGTGGGGAATGTGTCATTTATTTCACAAAGTTTCTAATTACCGTATTTTTTGGAGTATAAGACACACTGGAGTATAAGATACACCCAGGTTTTGAAGAGGCAAATTTTTAGAAAAAGTAGGTAGGTAAATAGAGGGATAGAGAGGGAGAGAAAGAGAGAGAAATACAGTAGGTAGGGAGAGAGAGTAGGTAGGTAGGTAGGTAGGTAGGTAGGTAGGTAGGTAGGTAGATAAAGGGATAGAGAGAAAGAGAGAGAGAAAGAGAAATACAGGAGGGAGGGAGAGAGAGTGTGTGTAGATAGGTAGGTAGGTAGAGGAATAGAAAGAGAGAAATAGAAAGAGATAATAATACAATAGCAGAATTGGAAGGTACCTTGGAGGTCTTCTATCCAACCCCTTCTTCTAGTCCAACCCCCTGCCTAGGCAGGAAGCCCTATACCATTTCAGACAAACAGATAGAGAGAGACAGAAATACAGTAGATAAGTAGGGGAGAGAGAGAGAGAAGGTAGGTAGGTATGTAGATAGAGGGGGGGAGAAAGACAGAGAAATACAATAGACAGATAGGGAGAGAGAGGTAGGTAGGTAGATGTTTCCTGGGGTATTTATCCATGTGCTGGAGAAGGAAATCGCTGACAATCTGTAGCAGCTAAAACTTTGTTTCTGCTGGGACAACACTTGATCAATGTAATTCTCATCAACCACTCTAACTAAACAGCTTTCCGAAAAAGGGGAGGGTTTGCACTCTACAAAACTTCCCTAAAATATGCCCTTAAAAAAAAAAAGGGCACAAATAGCCTTGGTGGGGTTGCAGAGTGCTCCTGGGGTGGGGGTGGGGAAAAAACTAGCAAAAATACCCCCCCCCCCTTTTTTTTTTTTTTTGCAAAAACGGGCGTTTTTTGTCAAAAGATTGCATGCATAGCCTTATGGAGCCTTATAGAGTGCTGCTGGGGGCTGGGGAGGGCAGAAAACGGCCCTTTTTTGCTCATCTCTGCTCTCCCCAGCCCCCAGGAGCTCTCTGCAAAGCCTCCATAAGGCTAGACACGGCCATTTTGGTGAAGGGGTGGGGCTTCAAGAGGCAATAGATGCTGTATTCGGTGTATAAGACGCACCCAGATTTTCAGCCTCTTTTTAGAGGAAAAAAAGATGTGTCTTATACTCTGAAAAATACGGTGTATATGGGGTGGTACAGTGGCTCATTGGTTGAGATGCTGCATTTGTCAGGTGGAAAGCTGGCAACCAAGTTTCAATACCCAAGTGCTACACACCGGAGTGAGCTCCCATCCTTGTCCTGGCTCCTGCCAACCTAGCAGCTTGCAAGCATAGAAATGCAAATAGATACCAGTTTGCTCTGTGATATCATGCTAGCCACATGACTACGGAAATGTCTTTGCACAATGTTGACTCAACGGCCTTGAAACGGAGATGAGTCTCTGTAATGAGCAACAACTAACGGAGTAAAATCCACCAGAATTCCTTTACCTTTGTTAACCCAATTATATAGAGCAGCAACTCAGTCTAATTTGCTCTGTATGATCTAATAAAAGCAGACAATTTCTTATTTTACATGAATTTGAAGGCTTGAAGAAAGATTGTACTTCTTTTACTCAGTTTCTAAAAGTTGTGTGAACAAAATTAAAAGCTCCAGCTTCTTAACAGCAGTGCAATTTACTACAAGGCAAAATAGGTTACATTTGAATTAATTTTCTAAAGGATGTATGCCATCTGCCCAAATATCAATCAATTTAAATTTAAACATGTTAGAAAAGCTAATAAATCTTTAAATGGATCATATTTTGCTTACTATTATGGTAAAGTATGTCTTGGTGATGAGGTCATTGTGATTTCATTCCAAAAGCAGTTACTTCACTTTGAAGACAAGGGTATGTTGAAGTTTTTAAATTAAGAAAAGAGTACTTATATTTGGATTAGATGGGAAGGCATATGCTCTTTCATTGCAAAAATTGTGTGTCTTTGAACATGGGGGATGATGTGCGTGTGTGTGTGCGCGCGCAGATTAATAATAACTGCCATTACCAACTGCATAAAAGCAAAATTATGCTTAACTGTATAAAATTTTAGCTTTGCTCCATCTGAGGATGAGATGAGTGGCACCTAAATTTGACAAATAAATAAATAAATCTTCATTGTTTTAAAAGAAAATAATGGCAGATTCTGTGACTATTTGCAGCAGAAAGAAAAATCAGTAATACAAAGTAGAAAATATGGATACAAAGTAGAAAATATATTGCATTATTTTGTGTGTGTGATGTAATAGTTAGGATGTTGTACTGGCATTGGAAAAACCCCGGCTCTATTCTACTCTTAGCCACAGATGTGCTGTAGGACAGTCATTTTCCCTGCCTACTACAAAGGACTGTTATTGTGGAGAAAACTATATATGCTACATTGAGCTTTTGAATAAAAGGCATGGTACAAATTTCACAAATAAATAAATTATTACATTCTTTCTGAAGCTCTTGTTAACAGCTGCAAAAGATGAACATGGCTTACTATAGTTATTTCTTTTTCTCCAAAAGAGCTAATGCAATCATGTGTTGAAGAGTGTTTGAAAATTAACAGAAAAACCTTAGTCCATATTCAGTATGTGATTGCATATTAATAGGCATATAAGAAAAATAATTGGTTTCAAAAGTTGAATAATATAATTTTTAAGATCAAGTGGTGCCAGAGCACTACTCCAATGTTGGCACCATTAGAGGTCATCAACAAGAGTGACAGTGACATTTCTGTTCAGCACGTAGGCCTAAATTTTGGATGGAAAGGGCCCAGCAAATATAGTCCATGCAGGAATTTCTGTAGCTGTAGTGCAACAACCTTACCAAACAGGAAACGTTGGAGAATGGTTGATAGTTGTCTAAAACAGAGGAGTCAAATGATATCATCTTAAGATGGGGGAGGACATAATAATACCTCTTCCAAAGCAGGAGGTAACCCCACCCACCTACCCACATTCAAGCTTAATTCTCTTCAATGTTCTCTTCAATCTTACAAGAATTAGAACATGTCTCTTAATTTTTTACACTTGGATTTCAGAAAGAAATGCTGCACTAGTAGTAGAAAACAAAAGAATTGCCTTCCAGAGAGTGGGCAAGTTATGTATTTTTGGTAATGTCCTCACTTAATATTTCTTAGAATATAGGTGCTTATTACATTTTCACAGATACTTTGCAATCATAATATTCAACAATTCTATGTTGTTGCTTTTTTTCAGCTGGTCCATCTATTCCTCCAGTAGTAGCATATCCTAAAAGGAGCCAGACGAGTACTACTGACAATGATCTCAAAGAAGAAGGGATTTCATCAAGGAAGTCCAGCAGCAGTGCAGCTGGAGGAAAAGGAATTGCTCCTGCTAGCCCTATGCTTGGGAATGCAAGCAATCCAAATAAAGCTGATATACCTGAGCGTAAAAGAAGTTCTGTTACACCCAATGTAAGTTGTGGATTTTCTTTAAATTATAAGACTATCTTACTCTTCAACCAACCTTATGTATTAGGAGCAATTTGGGGCAAAGCACGTTAATTTTTTTATCAGTAAGGAACATGGTATCTCATTCTGTGCTGTATCTGTGCTATGCTGTATCTATTCTGTGCTCTATCTAATTCTGAACTCTCTCACCATAGATTCTGAGTGTGGTATGATTGTGAGAATCTGTTGATTAGGTTTTTTCCCCTCTTGAGTAAACTTTGAGCTTAGGGTGAACTAAGTCCTTGTTATGCTACTGAAACAGTGTTTTTAATTATTTTTGGACTGGCTATTAATGTGGAGTTCTGTAAGGGAAATGGGCATTGAACCATTTCAGATACATGATACAGTTTTCCAAAAATATAGTTAGAGAAATACTACCTCGTTTGTTAAAACTTTTGATTGTGGAAAGTGAAAATGCTTCTGGTAATTAAATTTGTTGCTTTAGAGTCAAGTAAGCTTTCAGATTTAACAGGTGAAAGAGGTGAATGAAAGAGAACAGAGGAAAAAATGTACAGCTTAGTATCTTTTGGCGATCTGATCTATGACAGTGAAGGCATCCTAGTCACGCCCTCACAAAATCATCTG
Organism: Rhabdophis nuchalis; assembly: GCA_039707465.1. NCBI lineage: Eukaryota > Metazoa > Chordata > Lepidosauria > Squamata > Natricidae > Rhabdophis > Rhabdophis nuchalis. The sequence continues at coordinate 55,650,243 of CM077643.1, read as the reverse complement.
AACTGTCTCTTGGTTGATCTGTTTTCCAGTTCTCCTGGCTTTCTCAAACATAATCAGTCTGACTATCAGCAAACTTCTAGTCTGAGTTACAGTATATTTAGTTCCATAAACTTAACCTCATTTAAAGTAATACTGAGAACTAATTTGATGTAGTGGTTAAGGTCTCAGGCTAGGGACACTGTCAGTTCTAGTCCTGTCTTAGGCGCAAAACCCAAGGATGCAATGGCAAACCAGTTCTGAAAAATCCTGCCAAGAAGGCTGAAGGGAACTATCCAGGTAGCTATCTGATTCCTTGAGAATCAAACATAATTAAACAGAAAAGAACATACATACATACAGTGGGACCTTGGGTGCCAGGACTTCGGTCGGCACCTGATTTAGTCGTGACCAGAATCAAGACAAACTGTGCATGCGTGCACACACACAAAATGGTGTGGAAGGGGAAATCACTGCAGCTGTGTTTATTCGGCACCCGAGGATGTGTCCGTGATGTAAGTGAAACTTTTAGCAGATTTTTTTATCAGCACCCAAATTGTTTGTTGTCTGAGCCATCGGGACCTGAGGTCCCACTATATGTACGTACGTACACATACATACATACATACATACATACATACATACATACATACATACATACATACATCTTAAGCTTCATTCCTGGGGAGTTGCATACCATTTTGTTTGAAGAAACCAAGTCAACATAAGAATTGAATAGCTGTGCTTTTTCTTTTTGTATTCTTATTATTTTACCATTTTCAGTGAGTAGCTGTACAGTTTTGTTAACTTAGCACATAGTTGAACAATTTCATTAAAATTCACTGTTTTGAAACACCAGATTCAGGTGTTATTCAGCTTGAATATCCCTTAAAATCAAGAGCAACAGAATTAGCATGGTTATTTTTTCCCTGGTATTCCTGCTTCTATAATTCAACAAAATAAATGTCTTGTCTGTCAGTATCCAGTCAGTGATAGATGATCTTCTTGTTGTTTCCTTCTGAAAGAAAAAGTTGTCAGCAAAATTAGTCAAAGTCATGCTTAACAGTTTTTATTTTCAGATAAACATTAGAATAATTTTCTATGGAGATTCTCAGTCATCCAGGTCATGGTTGTCCCAAAAGTGCTATTGCAAGATATAACTGGACTTTCTGGTTTTTCTTTGAAAAAGAAAAGAAGCTTCTTCAGCTTCTAATTATCCTAATTAGTTTCCTTAATTATTCCATTAGAACAGAAGAGAATATATATATATATTGATGTTCTGTCTTCTTAATTATTCAGTTGGTCAGTTACAATAATTAAGAATATAAAACATCCATAACACGTTATTTATAACATTCACTATTATAAAATGGTAATTAAGACCCATCTTTTTAACCTGTAGTTTTAAAATGCATTTGTTTTCTGCTGCTATCATGATTGTTTTGTCAGCATGGCATTTTTTTCATAATCTATTAGTAAGATTTCATCACAGTTCCATCTAGAATAGCTGTCTGTTACAACTCCTGATTTTATTCTTCCAAAAACATGTGTCTCCATCTTTGTCCAGTTATAAACTGCCTTGAGATTTTTCATTTGAACCAGTGACATTGTTTCAAATAAATACATAATGCAAGATACTGAGTATTGTGCCAATGTTTTGCATAGCTTATCTTATCTAAGCCTACTAGGCAATCATAGAATTATGGAGTTGAAAGAGGATCATGTAGTCGAAATTCTTCTTGGTAAACCTCCAAAGTTGGAGAAGAAGCCCATAGATCGGTTCATACTATAGATCTTACTGTCATGAAGTTCTTCCTTATTTTAATTTATTCTATTTAAATAGCTAACCACCTGTCAGGTGCAAACAAGCAGACCCATAATTTAAAAGTTCAGTTAGCTGTTTTATTGCTAAAGCCTCTCACCTGGGTGACACTAAATAAAGTTCAAGTGCTTTTTTGGGGGGGAGACTTTCATCTTCTTGTGCTCACCTAGGGATTCCGACAATACCCCATTTGACTCACTTCTCTTGGGTGGGATAATCTCTCTTCTACACTGTCATAAAAATGACTGTAGAGATATACTTTCAATGTAGTATATTGTACATCTAATTTCCCTTTTCTTAACAAAGATATTCAAAAATACCCTCTCATAGTTGAATGGAAATTACAGTTTTTGTAATCTGTTAAAAGTTCTACAGTAGATTGTATCTAGACATTAATATAGCTTAAGCAAATTCTTAGTGAAAACAGCCATTGCATTTGTGACTTCATAATTTCTCTAAATTTAAACAGATAAAGGCAATTATAATGGAATGGCTTGTGACATTTCTGTTACAAGTAGCTGTTACAAGCTGTTACAAGTAGACATTATATTTGTATTTTAATGTAAGTTACATTTTATACTAAGATTCTGCAATGATCCCTTCCTTAGGTAATCAATACAAATGTGCCTTTTCTTTGTCTAGAGCAACACTACACCTGGAGCCATGACACGGCGAAACACTTACGTTTGTAATGAACGAACTGCTACAGACAGACACTCGGTAATTCAAAATGGCAAGGAAAGCAGGTAAGAGTTTCTGAAAGGAGGGTTAGGTTACTATTTCAGGTTTATTGAAAGCATATTGGTAAAGACATGCTTTTTAGTGAAGAAGATAAGCATGAAAAAAGCAAACAATACAGAGATGTGCAAAATTCTAACCTAGGCATACAATAGAATGTTCTGGTATTTCCCAGAATATTCTGTTTTTGTGATTTTGTGATTTTATGCTTTAGTGTATCCTGATTTGTCATAATTGAAAATAAAATATCTTATTACTGTACATATGTTTAAAATAATTACTGTAGGACAGTAAAATATAAATATGTACATACCGTATTTATCGGCGTATAACACGCACAGGCGTATAACACGCACCTTCATTTTAAGAGGAAAATTTCAGGAAAAAAATTTAAATTTCAAATAAAGAACTTTGAAGCAAAATAAGGGTAGCTCAGAACTTTTTTTTATTAATATTATTACCACTTATAAGGTAAATAATGTAAAAGGAAAATGTGGTGAAACTCACTTAACGACGGCCTTGGTTAGCAACCAAACTTTTAGGCTCAATTGTGGTCATAAGTTCTTTCTTTCTCTCTCTCTTTCCTCCTTCCCCCCTCTCTCCATTTCTCTTTCTTTCTCTCTTTTTCTCTTTCTTTCTCTCTCTTTCTCTTTCTTTCCCTTCGTCTCTCTCTTTCTATCTGTCTCTCCTTCCTCTGCCCATCTCTCTCACTCTGTGTTTGTTTGTCTGTCTGTCTGTCTCTCACTCACTTAATCAGTCTCTATCTATCTGTCTCTCCCTCCCTCTCTCTGTGTGTGTCACTCACTCTGATTCTCTCCCTCCCTCTCTGTCTCTGTATGTCTGTCTCTTCCTCTTTCCCACTGTCTGTCTCCGATTCATTCTCTATCTGTGTCTCTCTCCGTCTCTCTCCCTCCCTCTCTTTCTCTCTGTCTCTGTCTGTCTCTGTCTTTCCCTCCCTTCCCCTCTGTCTCTCTCTGTGTATGTCAGTCACTCCCTCTCTTCCCTCTCCCCCCGCCCCAACCCGGGAAGCAGCAGAAGCGCCGGCATGCCAGAGGTTACCGACGCCTCCTCCCACAGCGGGCCAGTTCGCCCGGCAGGGGCGTCAGGCAGAGAAGCCGCGCGCATCTCCGCCGGCTCCCTCCGACAGGGAGGAGAAACGTGTGCCGTGGTGGCTGTCAGAAGGAGCCGGTGGAGATGCGCGGGGCTTCCCTGCCCGATGCCCCTGCCGGGCGCAAGGCTCTGGGCTAGCAGCTAGCCCAGAGCCTTGCGCCCGGCAGGGGCATCGGGCAGGGAAGCCCCGCGCATCTCCACCGGCTCCCTCCGACAGGGAGGAGAAACGTGTGCCGTGGTGGCTGTCAGAGGGAGCCGGTGGAGATGCGCGCGGCTTCCCTGCCCGATGCCCCCTCTTTGGCCCTTCACCCCGCCCGTTCGCTTGCTCCAGGGGGCTGTGGCTCCGGCGCAGCCACAGCCCCGGGCATCCCCCTCGCCCGTTTGCTCGCTCCAGGGGGCTGTGGCTCCGGCTCAGCCACAGCCCCGGGCATTCCCCTCGCCCGTTCACTCGCTCCAGAGGGCTGTGGCTCCGGCGCAGCCACAGCCCCGGGCATTCCGCCCGCCCGTTCGCTCGCTCGAAGGGGCTGTGGCTGCGCCGGAGCCATCCGGGAGCCGCGCATACATGCCGTGCCGTTTGCTGCCGACCACTGTAAAAACATGGCTTCGGCGTATAACACGCATACATCATTTGCCCCCTATTTTCAGGGGGGGAAAGTGCGTGTTATACGCCGATAAATACGGTAAGTGTCTGTTTCTGAAGACTAATATGCATGTTGTACCCCACCTTATATTTGTTTTCAGTCTCTTCTAAACTTTCAAAACATTTGAATAATTATTTTCTATGTGAGTTCACGTTCTGTTATATCAATATATAATAAAACATGATGTTTCTTTTATCTCTACCTAAGTTTAGAACATAATTAAACATTTTAATATTTATATTGGCTCATAAATTCTAAAGTGTAAAAGCAGGTGGCAAGTAGTCCCCCCTCTCTCTCTTACAGCATACAGTCTAGAATGATGACCAAACAGCTGATAGAGCATATTTAGAGGAGATGGCAGGAAGAAGAAGAAAGCAGGGAACAGGGGAAGGCCCTTTTATTTGATGTAACATCTCTTCCTGTGATGTTGCAATCACTCTGGAGAAATTGAATCTCCAAGACGGAGAAATTGAATCTCTTTGCACATCTTTTGGGAAAGTGTATGTTTGGTTTTTTTAAAGCAAAGATAATAAATAAAATGTCATATGTGTTTTTGAAGGGGCATAACAGATACTTTTTTCCTACTATTTCTTGATTATGCAAAAGGTAATAAATTGTGTTATTTTGCTGCACATTAATAATAATTTAGTATTTTAAAAAACTTTTAAATAACCTTTTTTTTCTGCTGGTAATGCCAGAAAAATCTGTTGCCTTTTAGCGATGTACTGCTATCTAATATGGGCAAAAATATGAGATCTAAATAATAAAATATATCAAATAATTGACTAGAGAAGCAAGTGTTAGTGTAGGACATTTAGTTAAAATCTGGAAATCTATAGACAGTCTTGAAAGTTTTTTATAAGGAAAATATAGTAGGAATCTTAGGTAAGTTGTTTTCTACACTATCTTCTGTCTATTATATATGTATATGGCGGGGTTGGAGGTTGTTTCCTTACTTGCTTTTTTGCAACTTAATATCTTGCATGTTTATCACTAGTTAATTGTATTCTGGCTGTGAGTGAATCCAGCTCTCTCACAAGCTGACTGAGATGCTCATTTATAATACAGCTTGCCCCAATACCTATCCCTATGTTTGACTGTAATATCACAAGTCCTTGTCAACGTTAACTTTTTCAGCATGTAAAAACAATTTTTCCTCCAGTAAAGAATAATAGGGATACTTTCAGATGAATATACTAAACATTTCCTTAATATCAAACTAATTGGCATCCATTGTCTAACAACAACCCCCCCCTCCCCCAATCATTTTACAATTGCCTTCTGGAATAATCTTTTCTTGATCAACATTTTAAGTATTCCTTACTCCCTTAGTACTGGCAAAAATCCTTTTAGCCTTCCATTATAGCCAGCTTTTGGAAAATATTAGAATTAAAATGTCTTTAATGTATTTTTCTTCTTCAAAAATACTTTGAAAATCATTTAATACTTTTCTTTGCATTCTTTCTTATGCTGCCTTTAATCTATACAAAACCTTTTTTCCTCTATAAACCTTTTTTATTACCATTTTGCAATGTTTTTGGTTGTAAAATGTAAAGTATATAACAATATAGAAAAATAATCACCTACTATATTATGATCTACAAATCTTTGTCTATATGCTATAGTAGTATATTATGCTGTTTGTAAACACAGCTTTGTAAACGATTGAGGTTATACAGTTGAAATGTTTACGGTCCCATTGGCTTTATTTTAGTACCATTCCTGACCAGAGAACACCAGTTGCTTCAACTCACAGTATCAGCAGTGCAACAACACCTGATCGTATCCGATTCCCAAGAGGAACTGCCAGTCGTAGTACTTTCCATGGTCAGCTTAGAGAAAGGCGCACTGCCACCTATAATGGACCCCCTGCATCACCTAGTTTATCTCATGAGGCAACACCACTTTCACAGACACGAAGTAGGGGCTCCACTAATTTGTTCAGTAAATTGACTTCAAAGCTGACTAGAAGGTATGTATTTTTTAAGGAATCACAAACTAAGTTATAATTACTAAAGGGATTTTCAGTACTGAACACTTACACATATACATGTGACATTTTCATGTGTCAGTGATTTTTTTTTCTGTAACTATTTTTAAAAGTTAAATATTGACTATAAAAGTATGGAAATTATAGATCAAGTTCAGGAGCATTACTTTGTAAGGAGCTGCCTGCGTTTTCTCTCAGACAAATGTTATCCTAAAATGGATAACACAGTAGGTTTTCATCCTGCAAACAGAACCGTAGTTGAGGAAGCCAATTAAAACGACCCTTTTAAGCAATATGAACTATGAAGTAGAACATCTGCTATAATGCGGCGTATTTTAATGAATAGGAGTGTAGAAAATGTTCCTGGATCAGTTGGATCCAGGATTAGCTTTGATGGAGCTGAATGAAACATAAATGTTTCCGATACTTTGGTTCATGTGTTCAGAGTGGAACTATATAGTTTCAGATAAGGATACTGCTTATCTGCTAAAGAGAGGTAGGAGGAGAAGTGCTAAGACGATTGGCGGATGGCAAGGCAGGGAGGTATACCGTGGTGATTTTGGTGTTGTCTGAAGGGAATCCCCTGGGAAGATTGGGAGGCAGACAGGCAAGGGAAATATGTGTGCCAAGTTGAAATCTTACCAACAGAACCTTTTTTCAGTTAAGGTTTCTGAAACAGTGCCCCATTGTTGTTTATCTATTTAGTGGTTTTATTGTGATTCAGCTCTGTAGCATATCACAAGAAAATGAGAAGCATTCTTTTTAAGAACTTTTCTCAAAATGCACAACATACAGGACACAAAGAATTAACTATAGATACCATGTTAATGTTCAGTAATGTAGACTTGTACAGGCAGAAGCAGATGGATTGGACAGTATAGATGCTACATAGCGTCAAAATGAAAATCTGAGAATGTAACAGTTCCAAACATAACATCTTTTACACCTTTTTGTCTACTTTCAAATAATTAAAGTTACAATTGCAGATTTTACAAGAAATCTGAGAAAGAGGATTGTTTCTGTGGGCATTTGTTTGGAATTATTGATTACTAGGAGCTGCATTTCTAAAACTCTCATGTTTCAGAGATCCCAGTTGCAATTAATTAAGCAAATGGGTAAAGTCAATTCCTTAGTTGTAGAACAGGGCTGTCAAACTCCTGGCCCATGGGCCAGATGCCTCATGTCCATGCCCGGTTTAGCAAAGTGGGGAAACGTCCCAATATGTCACGTGACACCACCATGACAAAGTGAGTTTGACACCCCTGTTGTAGAAGATGTTTGGAAGCAGAAGATACCAAGTTCTATCTTCAATACTTCCCTGTAAATTTGGACGTCTGTGATACTTCATATATATTGATTAACTGAAGTTCTTGTGGTTTTTTCACTGAAAAATCTCTGAATGCTCCTCACCGTTTTCTATAATAGAGGCTTAGTGTTCCACCATTGCTTAGATCATTTTAATAATGCCTGATTAGGGTTGAAACCACACGTCCAATACTGATCTTCGCCTGAATTGATGCATTGGATATCCATTGGAAATCTTATGACTGTTGAAAAAGGGAAGAATCCTATTCATTTGGTAGAGGGAACTTGGACATGAAGTATTGATAAAGGAAAATGTTTGGAGTTCTGTTAACAAAAGTTAAGAGCTCTGTGGAGGATTTTTGGGGCCATATAGTTAATTTCTTTCATTGCATACCAGAGGTTTTACTTTTTAAAAGTCATTTTAATCCAAAACTGGAATGTACAAAATTCAACAATTTCGGAATTAAATGTTTTGGTGCTGAATAGGCAAATATTGTACATCCCTAGCCCAAATATTTGAATACTTACAACATGAGTTCCCATTGTATCTGAATTTTTTGAAGAATGTCTGTAAACATCCTGAAATGTGCAGGGTACCTATCTGCTATCTGCTCCTATTATCTATCTGCTCAGTATTTCAATCCACATCTACACTGTTGAATCCTACATAAATAGTTCTATAATTTATTGGCATACTTTTTAAGCAAAGTCGTTTTGACTAGTTAATCATATTTGCAAAACCTTGTTTATAATGTATATATATGTTACCCTATTCAGAACAGATTTCTAAAATATGTACATTCATAAAATAGTATTTTTATACGTAGTTACCAAAGATGTAATATGTGCATTATTTCTGCAAGCGATCAGAAATATGTATACAACTGACCAAATATTTAACTTTTACTCCAAAATGTAGTATGTTTATTCTTGGAATGATCTGTACATATTTCCCAAACCATTATCTTTTGTCTATGTATTTTTACCCTACAACAATGTTTTTAGGCATTTAAAGCATTAAACAAAATATGGGTGTTTTATTAGAAATACTTGTGATTCTGTCCTTGGGAAAAAAAATAGTAGATTTAGGTCTACTGATGAGGAAATAAATTGGAAAAATACATTCTTTTTTTTCAAGTCCCCAGTGCTTTAAAATATACTGCTTTAGATGTAGATATAGAGAGAAGCAGGCAGAAATGATTAAATCACTCCTATTTAAATCACCTGATTATTTCTTTCAAGTTCAGGGAATGTAGAGGAAATTCAGAGGAAAAAAAACCTGGCAAAACTACTGGTCAGTTTTTCCATCCAGTTTTTGATGACCTTTTTCTTTTTGAATGCCCATAATATTGTAGATAGAATCAGCATTTGTGGGTTGGTGAAGCAAGTTATCTTCCACCTGCTTCTTCTGAGGGCTAATATCCTTTGTTTTTATATTGTCTTCCAGAACATACTGTCTACAGTAATCTATTACAATAATATACAGTAATACACTGTCCTAATTTAATTGTTTTTGGATAATGATAACATGTAGAAAGCAGAAGTGACATGAAAGGATTCTCTGCTATTCAGAAGAGGTTCTAGAACAGGGCTGTCAACTTCCCTGTCCATGGGCCAGATGTGTCACGCGTTGGCCACACCCAGTTTAGTGAAGGGGAGGGAAAGTCCCGATACATCACGTGAAGCCGCTGTGACAAAATGAGTTTGATATCCCTGTTCTAGATCAACTGTTGATAAGTACTAGAAGCACACAGAGAAGAAAAATGTTGAATTCCTCATATTGAAAGGCCATCCATTTGATAACTATTTTTAATTTAATTAATGAATTTCAAATGTTTCCATATTTCATTCAGCTAGACTTATTCTGTGTCTCACACAATGAATAGATTTTCAGTTTATTTCATAATAACCCATTTGTTAATTATTATTTTGGCTTTAATTTCTTTTAGAAACATGTCATTCAGGTTTATCAAAAGGTAGGATTTTATTCATATTTTAAGAACCAGCTCTTGCGATTAACACCGAATTTGGCTTTCTAGCCTTGATTTTTCTTTTTTTTTAAATGAAACAACACTAAACCTTCTGCTGAGAACTAAATACTTTTCATGAACCCAAGAAAATAAAATAAAAAACTTCATATTAACTAATGATAATCCCTGTGGACTTCTGAATAATGAGATGCAAAGCATGCCTTGTGCGCTTTACTTACTTCAATAGTTCCAAAAGTAATTTTATTCTTTATACTAATACACTTAGCATGCTTGTGATTGGAGATTGATGTTTGGTGATACTGATTTAAACAAGTAATATACAAGAAACAGGTAAGTAACTCAGAACTTGCTTTATTATTCACATTTTAGTTTCATGACCGTGTCAATTTTCACTAATAATACATTCAGAAGTTATTTATGATTTGCAAATAAACTGCTAATATTGATAATTATAGTGTTAAACATCTTCAAGATTTTCAAAAAGTGTGTGTGTGTGTGTGTGTGTGTGTGTGTGTGTGTTAGAGGTATTCCTGCTGCTTGGTTGATATTGATGAATATGTTAATCAGAAAAGAAATATTTATTTATTTATTATATTTATACCCCGCCCTTCTCCAAGCGGACCCAGCTGTTGCTTCCTACTTTACTCCCTTGTCAGTTTGCAGCCAGGAAGAGCTTGTTGGAGCTTGCCTAAATATTCTGCAAGTTTGAGAAGGACTTTTCATACTCCTTGGTTTCAGAAAAAGTGGAATGTAGCTTACATATATGTGTAATTAGAGCTGGTTGGTTCACTGTCTTTGCCATTTTCAAAATTAGTCATCAGTTAGTACGTACTTATATTTTTTGTTACTGCCTTCATTCTCTTCAGCCTCTCTTCATATGCTTTGCTTCATGTTCTTCTCACTGAAAGCTTCTCCACGTTCATATGGACTGCACCCAGTCCATATGCATTATAAGCAGACTTTTCTTATGCAATAGGAGTTGCCTTTGCTTTATTTCCCCTCTCCTGACTGCTGGATAGTCACCCAGTTCTTCTAAGTAGATAGAAGGAAGAATTCATTCTGTTGGCAAATACTCATTCAATGTTTGATAGATACCACAGTTAAGACTGTTAGAGCTACTGTATTTTTCGGAGTATAAGACACTCCAATGTATTCAACACATCTAGCTTTGAGGGAGGAAAACAAGGGGGGGGGGGGGGAAATTGCCTCCCAGCAATTTGCCTCCTTGCAGCAAACAGCCCATTTCAGTTTCAGTACAGCCTGATTAGCACAAGCAAAGTCTGGCCTCCCAACTGTTTCAAGTTGCAGGGATTGCCTTAGCCTATTGTCGTCTCCATGCGCCCTGTTTTCCCCCCCATTCCAGGTGGTGGGGATCGGAATGGATGAAAAATGGGGCGCATGGACGCCAAAAACAAGACACATAAGAGGCCAAAAATGAGATGTAGAGGCCGAAAATATGGCACGTGGAGGTGGCAATATGCAATGGAAACCCCTGCAGCCTGAAACAGCTGATGGTTGGGAAGGCAATCCAACCGACAATCAGCTGCTTGTGCTAATCAGTGCTGAAACTGAAACAGGCTGTTTGCTGCAAGGAGGCAAATTCCTGGGAGGCCGAGGCCAAAGGATGGCTGTGGGTGGGGCTACATTCAGTGTATAATACACATTTAAATTTCACCCTCTTTGGGTGGGGGAATGTGTCTTATATTCTGAAAAATACAGTATTTTGCATATATAGTTGCCAGCTTACAGTGGTCTGCATTATTAGCACTTGAGGTTTTCAGCTAAATATATGTAGTTTAGTGACTATTCAAAGTTACAACAGTGCTGGAAAAAACTTAACTTACAATAGATCCTTACCCTTACAACCATCATAGCATCTCTGCAGTCAAGTGATAGCAATCCAAGCAACTGGCAACCCCTTCATATTTATGGCAGCTTCAGTGTCCTCGGATCAAGCAATTGCCATTTTTGACTTCCTAGCTGCCTTCCAACAAGCAAAATCTACAAGGAAGCCAGTGGCAATGTTGCATGTCAGTCATGTGATGTTTCACTTAACAATCACAGTGAATCACTTCATGAACATGGCAAAAAATGTAAAATTGGGTGCAATCACATTGATGCCTCAGTTAGCAACCGCACCACTTAACGGCAAATTTTCTGTTCCCAATTGTGGTCACCAGTTGAGGACCACCTACAGATTGAATTCAGCCGTTGTTCTTACAGGCCCAAATAACCTTGTAAAGGTTACATAATTAAAGTTGTCAGGGGGCAACTCGGGGCATAGGTGTGTTACTCATTTCACACAACAAATGAAATGCACAAATCCTTAGAACGGTATTCCCCACTATTTTCAGTTACATTCAAAGTCAAATTTAAGTGAAAGCATGTTTTTTCTGTAGACATTGCCTGCTTTTATTTTTCTATGACAGCATCTTGGTTAATTAGGCCACTGGATTTTTGGAATAATCTTGAATGGAAATGTATAATATTTTTCAGACATTTCATTTCAGTTTTTGAGAGAAAAATATACAAATGTAATTTTACATTCCTGCACATAAACTGCTTACTTCTTCCTGTAAAATTACTTATGACCTTCCCCAGTGGCAGAACCATTTCAAATATAATTAAATTTTATTTAGTCTTCCATATATTTCCCCAGTGATGTCTGCATCATAACAGCCTTGGCTGATTATTATACAGCTGTTCTGGTAGTAGCAAATAAAAGCTTATTTGTTTTGACTTAAAACTAATACAATTATACTTGGTTAATAGAGTATAAAACCAGTGAATATTTTAGCTTTGTTTATTTATAGCTTTCTAGCACTTTTTTCCAACATCCCCCCCCTCCCCTGAAGTAATGAAAATATAAAAATATATTAAAACATCTTTTTTTAAAGAAGCAACAGAACAGCAGTAGAAACTATTCAGGCACTGAAATCACCAAGAGAAGACTGTCTAAAAAGCACTTTAGATTCTGTATTGATTATTTATAACTTTACTTTTACTACATTCTGCTTGTGTTGTTGTCAATTACAGCTTAATTGACAGCATAAAAGCCAGCTGGTTTTTGACTGCCATACGCCAGTTTTTCCAATTAAAAATTCATAATAGGTTGTTCTTACCATGTGAGTTAACTGCTTAAATAATTTTTGGCATATATATTACATTACTATTTAACAATTTCAATTTATTAGACTTGTATCCCGCACCTATTTCCCGAAGGGACTCAGGGCGGCTAACTAACATAATTTACCAGTACAAGTGCTCTTGCATATTACAGTGACAAAACAATAAATTAAAGCCAAATATCATATTTCTTATTTCTCTTTTGCTATCTTCCAGTATATTTTCCTTTTCTAAGACACAATGTAAATTAATGGAAGAAGTTATATTACTATTGTTATGTTATAGACCAGTACTTCTAATATTAAAACATTAAGTAGCCTTTTAATTGTTCTATAGAATGCTACTTTCAAATTGTATAACTCTTCAGAATTGGATTTCACATTTGTATGGAGCTCTAGTTTACATAGTTATTAATCCTTTAGATTTAATACACAGTGCACTGAAATGCAAAAAGAAATGTTTAGTTTTCACTGATTTGTGAAATAAATCAGACTTTCATGTCAATCAGCTTTATTTTCATACAGCAGTCAAGCAGCCTCTTTAGAATATATGCCTTGCAGCCTTGTTTCCTGTCCAGAAAATAATGTAGAATTTCACCTGAATACGTTGAGCCAATCAAATATATATATTTTATTGTTACTGTATTTTATACTGACTTTTGAGGTGAAACTTTCCATATCAGTGTGACTAAAATTCCACACAAAGCTGTGACAATTCCACAATTAGGGAGTCAGATAAGATTGGTATAAAGACTTTGCCAGCATACTTTCAGTCCAGTATCTCAGACTTCTAAAAATGACATAGATAGATACAAAAGATATAGAACCCTGAGAGATAGCTCTGCACTTACAATGCCAAGAAAGGATTTCTTCCTTATTACTCTGTTAGCTATTTATCTATCCATTGACAGTAATTTTGTCGTAGAAATTCATTTTAAAGACTAGTTTAAATATGTCTTTTTAAAACCATATATTAATTAGAAAATATAGGTTAGTTGAGATTCTTGTTTCACATCCAGTTTATGCAAATTTTATTTTCATATCTTTCTGAAAGAATTAAGACGTATTTATCTTGTATTATTTCTATTTACTTTAAAGATGTACTGTTAACAGGTAAGAGAAAAGTATGCTAAGTATGTTCCAAACCATTGTTTGAAAGACAAAACCTCTGTGTACCGTATTTTGCTCTCAAAATAGTAGTCATGCTGTGCGCACTCACAAATTACAGAATAATAAAACTTTTAGCTGAAAACATGGATAGTGTGAACAGCAATTATCAAATTGGCTGTAAAATTTTCTTTGTCAAAGAAATGTTGCTAAAATCCTGGGAAGAATAAAACACAAATATAAGGTGTTTCTATTAGCTTATCTTAAACTGAAATGAATTTTTATTGCTTTGATTTTTTCCTTCCTATCTAGCATCTTCTGCAAGTAATTGAACTTTTCACAACCAACTTGTTTCTAATATCTCTAGAATATCTCAAACAGCAAATACCTGAGGCTTCCCAATATATTTGAACACGCAAATGCATGCTTTATATCCTGAATGTACTGATTATTTCAGTGTTTAAACCCAAGCAGTGAATTGCAATTAAATTGAATGAGATTTCAGTGTGCGGTGTTCTGCCATTATTATTTGTGCTAGTGTAAGATTTGTCTTCTCTTTCCTGCTTTCTTTGTGCTTCGGCATTGTTTTCATTGAGGCTCCCGACTGAATATGAGAGGAATGGGAGATATGAGGGCTCAAGGTGAGGGAAAACATGTTTTTTGCTTAGAATTTTAACTTAGATTAGTATGTCTCGTTCTCCCCTCCTTCAAAATATGTAAGGGTGTTGGTGGTGTTGGTGGCGGTGACTTAAGTATCTGAAAACCAAAATGCCTCCTATCTGCGAAACTGTGATTAAGTCATTCAAAGTACATGATTCTGATTTCTCATGCAGGTCCAGACCTACCTCCTCATCCTTAGAAAGAATCCATGTTCTTAGCTGCAATGTAATAAATCAGCTCAGAGAGATCCAGCAGGTAGTTTGCTGCTAAAGAATGCTCTCTGTTTAGCTTCAGATTGTCCCAAAAAGAAGCTACTTTCATTGCCAGATAAAGAAGGAGCTACATGCTGAAATTGCCGGTTCAGATCCAAGGATGGGAAAACATCCTGCCATAGAAGCAGTGTCACGTGACTAGGACTTAATCACAGAAATATCTGAAACAAGGGCTTTGAATGCTGAGCTAATACATTTTACATAAATTCATAGATTTTATTGACTTTAAAAAAACCCAACCACCACCACCTCTAGGATCCTGTTAAAAAATACCACATGCTAGGAATGAAATTAAATGAAATGTAGTTGTTTTCTTGAGTGCCACAGTGTTATCTCCCAAGCATTTGGTGTAATTCTGATTCCATGCACAAAAATTAACAGTACTAGATAACTTTATTTTTTAGAATTTAGGTGAGTAATGCTTTTCAGAAGGGCATGGCAATTTTTCACAGGATCAAGAAGCAGAAGAGTATGAACTTCTAAAAAACCCTGTGACCTCATTTTCTCTTAGCTTATCCCCAAAGAGTAAGGGAATTGGGTTGGGAAAGGAATGAGGCCATTTGTCAGGAATGAGGCCATAGAATCAAATGTATTTTTATCCAGAAGACTGTAGTCCAATAAACAAAAATCTTAACAGGTGCTGGTGTAAGTTGAACCAGATCGCAGTTTATAATTTTAATTCTAATCAACCTATAAATACAGTTTTGGAATGTGTATGTTAATTTTGCTGTTTTTCTGGAGCATATAAATGGCAGTTTTGACCCATACAAATTATGAGTGATAATTTATAAAATAATATGATGAACCTGTATTACTAACGTGAAGCATGAAAAATTATAATCTGTTTATTTTTTTTTTAAGAGAATAGAATTTTTTTAAGTCTGAAGTCATCTTCTAGCAATTATAAACTTTTAAGGAGTCTTTTCTAATAGGTTCAAAATGCAGTACCAATTTATTGTGCTCTCCCTAAAGAGTAGTGTAGTTGTTCCTTAAAAATTCCTCAATTCCCAATGTTGTATATTTCCTTCAGTATACTATATAAAATTCAGCATAGCCAAGCCTATTTGTTTGGAATTCTTTTGAGGACAGGAAATATGACCAATAAGGGAAAAAGATTTGGAGCAGAGAAGTTGCAGCAAAGTAATATAGGAGTCATGCTTAGTCACACTTCCATTTGCAGCCCCCCACCCCATAACATCTGCTTTCGGGAGGAACTACCTGTGGCCTTTTCTAGCTTTAGCTTTATAGGGCCCTGTCTAATCCATGTGTTGCTAAATACTAACCTAAGCTTTTTAATACCGATAGAAGAATGTTTTTAATACTGCATGCCGCAAAAGACAATAGCTTTTACTAACAGCAATTTCCAGGTTCATCCATGAATACTGAAACTTGATTTCATTTCAGTCGTAACGTGGCCGTTGATCAGAAGGATGACAGCAAGGAAGCCAAACCCCGTTCACTGCGATTTACTTGGAGCATGAAAACTACCAGTTCAATGGATCCTAATGATATGATGAGGGAAATTCGCAAGGTCCTGGATGCCAATAATTGTGACTATGAACAGAGGGAACGTTTCTTGCTTTTCTGTGTCCATGGGGATGGCCATGCAGAGAACCTCGTGCAATGGGAGATGGAGGTGTGTAAGCTTCCCAGACTGTCCCTGAACGGAGTTCGCTTTAAACGGATATCGGGAACATCCATAGCTTTTAAAAACATTGCTTCCAAAATTGCCAATGAATTAAAGCTGTAATGAGAAGAGCAATCGAGTTTGTAAATTAAGTAGCAAATTCAAGTGTTTTTGTTTTGTTTTTGAGGACACCAATGGTCATGTATAGAATACTTAGGGCAATAACTTCTGCATCTTCTGGATCGTGATATTAAAACAAGACAGCTCAGACAAGCTGCTGAGCTGGGAGGGAAGTTGGACTTTTTTTATAAGTGCACTACAGCATTAAAGTTGCCTATGTAAAATATTCCCTTCTGCTTTATTTCCATTGCTTTGAGTCTTGACAAACAATCTAAAACACACCATGTATACATTTGGATATTCCTCCTGTTGTGTGGATGTGTGAATGTACAGTATGTGTGTATAATTATAATATAAAAGTATTATATGTAAACAATTCATTTATAGCATCAGAGCTGTACCAGTACCTCTTCCGGGTTAATTTTGGTGCTAGAATTGAAATGGCCAAGGTGAAAGCCCTTAAGAATACTAAATAATCGGTAAACAAAAGTTTCACAGTTCACTGTTGTGTTTAAGATTATGAAGGTTTGGGTTTATGGGTGTGAACATTATTCCTGTATTTTTTTAAATTAATTTTCATGGCATGATTTAACCCCCCCCCCCCCCCCCACCCAATAGTTCATTCTTTTCTTTTGCCTATTTATTATTATTTAAGTCTGAAATCAATTTAAATTACTGAATTATGATAATGAAAATTGTGGGGGAAATGCTTCAAGGTTACATGTTTTTCCTTTGCTAAGCTGGTTGAACATTTTATCCTCACCTTTTTTTTTCTAGTACACGTTATAATTTTTAAATTTTTACTTGAACGGTTTGTTCTCAACTCCCATTCGTTTCAGTGGAGCTGGTGCAGGGAAAACCTTGTTGTTGCTAATGAAATACTGTAGAAACAGCCTGAACAATTGATATAAATTTTGCACTTAGGCTACCTTATAATAATGTATCTTGAAGTAAAAAACATATATTCAGACATTTCTAGTGTGAAAGAAATTCCTATGGCAAAATAATTGGGCCAGATGAGCAACAAATGATCAAGAGAGAATTCTTAAATTCTAGTAATTTAACATTCTTGTACGTACTGTACAATGACTGATAATATTAATCAAAATCAAAACATTATCAGCATAGTTTATAAAAGTGAGAAAGTATGACCTGTCCAGTCAGGATTTATGTTTTATTTGGTCTTTCCCAATTGTTTGCTGTCCAGATTTTAAAATTGGTTATGCAGGCTAGGAATTATGGGAATGGTAATTAAAAAAAAACAATTAAGGGAGATTAGAGGATTGAGGAAAGCTATTCTAAGTCCATCGCACGTGTTTAAATTTTGTCAGAGGCTTAAACTTCTTCAAAGCCTTGTTGCTGGTCCAGTCTTCCTTTATCATCAATTGCAACTCTATAGCAAATTCTGCCCTTAGAGACAAAAAGCTGTTGAAAACCGGGTGGGTGGAGAGGATTGCCTGCCAGTGACATGATAGCTCATAATTTCCATTTGGAAATGCTTCTGTAAATCTGAACAGGTTTATATGCTTTCTTGCACAGCTTCATGTTTAAAAATATTTTAGTCACAATGCACTGGAGTTTAGAAGGAGGTTGTAAATAACTTAAATCTTTGTTTTTATGCTGGGTACACAAATCCAATCCCTGGACCTTTATCTAAACTTCTATTATCTAAACTTATGACAAAGCTTCAGACGTTCAGTGTAATGATGATGACTAAAACACTTTTTAAGAAGGCTTGCTGATCCTGCATTGCAGGTGATACGAAGCAATTTTAGGTGTATTCTACATGAATTGGCTATAACTATCTGCCTTTTTCAAACTGCTATCTCCTCTGCTGGTCCTTACTAAACTGGGTATGATTTGTCTAAATCTAATCATAGAGGATGATATAATCTTTTCTGCTGCCTGAATCAATGCCTTTTGATTCAAATTTGTTAGGAGCTTAAACTATCATGGTCTGGCAAAAAAACCTTAATTTAAAATGTAGTGAATTGAATTATAATATTTCATTTGGAGGCAGCCAACTAAAATTCAATCCAGGGCGGTAATACAGAATACTGAATGTTCCAGACATTTTTCATTTATGTGTAATTTTCCCTTGAAACTTTGTAAAGATGTTATATTAATCCTGCATTGCTGTAGTATAGCACAAAATGACTGACTTCTGTTTTAAAAAGAAAAAGAAAAGAAATGAAAAGAACAGTATTCTGTATAAAGATATAATTATAACAATTGTTCAACAGTGGCTGTAGCAAGTACTGATTCTCTATTTTGTCAAAGCAATAAATAACATTTCAGGGCACTTATTTAAAACTTCAGGTGAGTATCCATCTGTCCTGTTATCTTTCCTGTTTAAATCTTTTTAAGCTGATTGAACTTTTTAATGCATAAAAATTGCCCGTTTTTATATTGTTCTGAAGAGAGCCAGGCCAAAAGTGAGAAGTAAAAAGTATGTTTCAAGATGATAATATATATTCTTTAGAGTCTGCAGACTTGCTGAATGAGATTTTACCATGTTCATAATTTCTGTGCTGAAAGGTATTCTGCAATACAAACCTTCCGGTGATGCTATAGGTTTTCTAATAAATTTGTCACCTGCCATAACTTGTTTCTATTTGTCAGTAACATATATTGTAGTCATCTTAATTTTGATTCATTCAAAGGTAAAGCACCTAATTAACTAAAGATTCCATTGTCTACTTCATAATTCACCCAATGTACTAGCTACTATTTATTCTACCAGGGGATACATTGGGACGCTTATCTTAGCAGTATGATGGAATCATCTTATATACATTGGAAAGGAAAATAGCTTCTGCCTATTGTAAAACATTCTTGCTACTCATTCTTAAGAGACAACTTTTTGGTTAATTCTATTATTGTTAGAGAAACTCAAAATCTTGCTTAGACACCACTGTACTTTCTTTTTCTGGGCTTCCCGTTCCCAATCGAATCCTAAGTGTAGTTCAAATGTTAATAATGTCATTTCCAATTTGGAAATATGAATATGTGTTCAGTGCCTATGTTCAGTTGCTCCAGTACCTGATACTACTTGGGATATATAATTTTGGGAAGAATGAGATAATATTGCTTGAAACAAATAATGACACTAAGCAAAACATTTATTAACACTGTTTCTGCTTTAGCTTTATACTGTAGCTATATAAAAGTATTGTTTCCTATAAAAGTATGAAAAGCTCTGAGGCATTCAGTCAAGAAACTTACCTAGTTTAGTTTCCCACAGTGGTCAATCAATTGTATAAAAGTCAGTGGCAGGTATAAAAACAACAAATGTTGATCAGTATCTATTAAGTATTGATATTCTGAAATGCTGCCTCTCTCAATTTAGTTTTTATCAGACACTATGACTATTAAAATATTCTAAACAGTATATTGAATGTGACAATATACTTGGTTTCTTAATGCAATCACAGCACTAGAATGCAGAAATGAATGCAAAACCCCAGTCTCTTCCAGAATTTAAATATCTATTTCCTAGTGTTAAGGCTAATGAAGGCTAATGCAAGAAGTCCAAAGCACCTGAATATTACAGGTTGTCCCTTGGTATCATAATGCTTAAGTGAAAATGGATTTTTCTTGTAAAGCTGCACCATACAGTTCTAGGTTTCTTGTTCAATGTCAGTTTTGGATTTTACCTTTTCAAATCTGTGTCCTTCATTGATTTGTTTACCATCACTACTCATTTCCAAATTCATGTGGAGGCTGGATGGGTCCATTTACATGTAGAACTACAGTAGCATAGTCAGTGATCCAAGTCTCAACACATGAATTAGGAAATTTTACATTTATGTTGTAGCATCTACTTAATTACTCAGTCTACGTGTTCCTTAGACATTACTTTTTTGGCAGAAGCTATTCTACTTCCTTTTCAGCAGGTCTTGTGTATTGTACCAATAAAAGAAAATATAAGTATGGAGTCCTAGGCACTCTCTGAGCATGGTTGTTTGCTAGTAGTCATTTCATTGACTATTACTAGCACTGATAATAGCTAGTCTGGTAATGAAACATCTCAAGCAAACAACCAAGCTCAGCAAGCATCAAGGATTCCACTCATATTGTGTTTTTCCAGCAATTTATGTAGAACAGACTGGAATACTTTAAGGACAAGATATTTTTCAAAAGATGTCTCTTTTTATAAGATACACAGATCTCTTGTGTCTATGAGTAACAGTAAACCCTATGCACCTTGATTTAAAAATAAATGTTATTAAATTCAGGATAAATAGGGTAAATTGACTGAAAGAATCCCAGCTATTAACCTGGAGGAAGGGAAAGGATGCTCCCAAAAAATGGTATTGAAGACTTTTGAAAATGAATGGAATAATCAGTCTGTTCGGGTGAGCTTTTTAAGAAGTCTATGCATTTGGAATGATGACAGAGGGATCATTTTTAAGAGTCTTGTAACAGACATAAATAAAATAATATAGTAACTCTGGAATTTATATCTAACAGCACCAAAGCTAAGTCCACAAAATTGTAATGACCGTGGTGGCCACACGATGTCTCTCAGGTGCAGAAATAGAAGGGAAAAAATACATATACATTCTGTTGGCTATCATCAATAGACAGATCTGCTGAAAGATGAAATTATAATAAATAATAACAGATGCACGGTTAATTTGGTTTGTTGGCAGATCTGATAGGTTTTTTTAAGACTTGTGGGCTTTTTTTTTTCAGAAGAGCTCATGGGCAGCATGCAAATAAAAAAAGAAAAATAAAACACTCAAAAGAAAAGCCTACTTTTATATTTAAAATTAAATATAAAACCCTCAAGTATTAATAAGTGGCCCTGCTGTATTTCAATACAACTTAGAAGGAATGCCATTACCAAGGAAACTTGAAGGTCATATCTACAAGCAGCAGAATCTTCCAAATAGATGTCAATCCACATATTGGTTAATAGTAAGATTACTCCCCTTTTAATTACTTGGAGGCTAAAACCTTGAAGGCTTTATAAATTAGGCATGACCCCTGTAGCTCAGTGGAATCTAAAAATTATAGGGCTGACACTGCAATTGCATTTATGGGAACTGTAGTCCAGTATATCTGGAAGATGCCAGCCTGTGGAAAGCCATTTCTACAATGTTTCAAGAACTCGGCAAAAGTAAATATGCTCCTTTTAAATTCCAGTCTGGTGTTGGCCTTTGCAAAAGTCTCTACTATTAGGACTTAGGAAATATAATTGCACAGGAAGTCAAGATAACTACCCACAGACACAAAAAACGTCCAAGTGAGGCATACAGGAAAGACTGGCTTGATACTAAAACCACAAAGTCTGCCTTTAGTCACTTTCTTAAAATGGAAGGCAGGAAGTGGAGCCTTACAAACCAAAAGTTGCAATGTATCTCCTTCACAGCTATGTAATTATGTGAAGGTGTGACTGTGAAAAGAGTGCAACACACAAACAAAAGCAGCTTCACATTTTTGCTCTGCATGTGAATTTGTTTATTTAAAGTTCCCCATCTGAGGTCAAATTCTGAGTAGCTCCTAATCATTTAAAACAACATCAGTAAAAACAACTTAACATGAATCTATTAAAGCCATAAACATTAATAACATGACACCAAAATGAAACTTCCAACATTCTTATGAAATCTCTGATCCACTTCACCATATTCTAGTGTAGGGGTGTCAAACTCAGGTCATGCCAGCGTCATGTGACGTATCGGGACTTTCCCCACTTTGCTAAAGCAGGCGTGGCCAGAACGTGACACATCCG
The DNA here is from genome assembly GCA_039707465.1 of Rhabdophis nuchalis. Taxonomy (NCBI): domain Eukaryota; kingdom Metazoa; phylum Chordata; class Lepidosauria; order Squamata; family Natricidae; genus Rhabdophis; species Rhabdophis nuchalis. The sequence continues at coordinate 55,628,019 of CM077643.1, read as the reverse complement.
GCCCATGGGCCAGGAGTTTGACAGCCCTATTCTAGTGATTGGAGGAAAAAGCCAGGTCTTAAAAGTGCTTTTCAAAAGGCTAAAAAGATGGAGACCTCCTGGACTTCATCAAGGGGAAGGGTGTTCCACAGGCCTCCTTTATAGATCTCAGGAGGTGGCAATGTTTAAAGGAAAGGACTAGAAGCATGCCTGTTCTTTCTGATCTGATAGGAAGGGTAGATGTGCCTAGGGAGAGGCAGTGATGAGAGAGAGAAATTGAGGATTTATAAATGCAGTTAGTCTCTATGCAAGTAATTACAGCTCACTTTGGCTAAGAGGACATCTAAGGAGCATTTGCTTTGCTACCGTGGGGGGAGCAAGGGACAACTGACTTTTATTGGGAATTAAAACTGATCTCCGCATTGCTGCTGCCTAATAAGTTTAACAATGGATTCTATTACAAGTCTCTGTAATTAACTCTTGTTTATAGCGTAGTCATCCAATCTGCCACTGAATATAATGTCCCACTAGCCTGCCTTCTATTCTCTCCACCTGTCTTATACTGTTGCAATGAAAGCAATCATTAGGATTGCAAGATTGTTTTATTCCTGCCATTGCAGTCCCACCCCACAAATTGCAACGAGAGGGGGAGGGTCTAATTCCTCTAGACATATTATAAACCATTGAAGGCTGGACTGTTATATTTAGTGTGTCGCCAAATAACCACTGTTTGTTTCCAAATGGCCATTATCAGAGTTATTTTTAACATGTTTCATTCTGTGTTGAAATCTCCCTCTAGAGTAGGGGAGGAGTGAAAAAACTGGTCAGTTTGGTCAGAATAAATTTTTTCTTGATCTTGGCAAAATCAGGTAAGTGCATAGTGACGTAAGGAGACTTTTTTGATGTGTAACGTTTAAAACCAGTACCTTACTACAGCAAATTGCCAACAAGCAAAATGTATCTTTTAGTCCTTAAGAGCCTAGCTGCTTCATTTTAAACTAGTTTGGAGTAGTTATTAAGACGCTGGCCTAGAAGCCAAGAGACACATGTTCTGGTCCTGCCTTAGGATGAACGATGGCTGGATGACCTGGTTCAGTCAGTCTGTCTCAGGCCAAATCACCTCACATGGTTGTTATTGGAGGGAAAATAGGAGGCAGAAGTACCAATATTGCTTTTGTGATGTCCACCTGGGGAATTAGGACCACAAAGGAGCACAAAAGATTCTTAGCCCAACAGTTTCCCCGACACCTGGAGGAAGTTGATTATCTAGACCCGCGCCAGTCCGGCTTCCGACCCGGTCACAGCACCGAGACGGCATTGGTCGCGTTCGTTGATGATCTCTGGAGGGCGCGGGATAGAGGTTATTCCTCTATCCTAGTCCTATTAGACCTCTCGGCGGCTTTTGATACCATCGACCATGGTATCCTATTGCACCGACTGGGGGGGTTGGGGCTGGGAGGCACCGTTCTGCGGTGGTTCTCTTCCTACCTCTCTGGTCGGTCGCAATATGTGTTGACGGGAGGGCAGAGGTCGACCTCGAGGCCTCTCCTATGTGGGGTCCCTCAGGGGTCGGTCCTCTCGCCCCTCCTTTTCAACACATATATGAAGCCGCTGGGTGAGATCATCCGTGGTTTTGGGGTGGAGTACCATCTGTACGCTGATGACACCCAGCTGTACATATCCACCCCAAGCCACCCCAACGATGCCGCCGAAGTGCTGTCTGGAAGCCGTACGGATCTGGATGGGTGGTAACAAACTCAAGCTCAACCCTGCCAAGACTGAGTGGCTGTGGTTTCCGGCACCCCGGTTCAGCCAGATTATTCCAACTCTGGCCATTGGGGGCGAAACACTGGCCCCCGTGGAGAGGGCGCGCAATTTGGGTGTCCTCCTGGATTCCCGGCTGTCCATGGAGGACCATGTGGCAGCCGTGGCCAGGGGGGCGTTTCATCAGGTACGCCTGATGCGCCAATTGCGCCCCTTACTGGACCGGGCTGCCCTTCGCACAGTCACTCAAGCTCTCGTGACGTCCCGACTCGACTATTGTAATGCTCTCTACATGGGGCTTCCCTTGAGGTGCACTCGAAAGCTACAGCTTGTCCAAAACGCAGCCGCGCGGGTGATTATGGGAGCCACTAGATGCTCCCACATAACACCGATCCTGCGCGAGCTGCATTGGCTTCCTGTGGCCTTTCGAGTGCGCTTCAAGGTTTTGACAACTATCTTTAAAGCGCTCCATGGCTCGGGGCCTAGTTATATGCGAGACCGCCTCCTGCCCCATACATCCCTTAGACCGATACGCTCCCACAGAGAGGGCCTCCTCAGGGTGCCGTCGGCCGGACAATGCCGACTGGCGACACCCAGGGGGAGAGCCTTCTCTGTGGCGGGGCCAGCCCTCTGGAATGACCTGCCCCCTGAATTACGTACCATCACCGACCTCCGCCTCTTCCGCCAATGTCTTAAGACATATCTGTTTCAACAAGCCGGCCTAGCCTAACCTCCCATGGGGACTTTTAGATAGTTTTAAATTGGGTTTTTAAAATTTGGTTTTAGCGCAGGATAGGTTTATTTAATAGTTTTTTAAATTATATTTATTGTATTTTGTATGTTTTTTAAATTTCCTGTGCGCCACCCTGGGTCCTCTGTGGAGAAGGGCGGGATATAAATTTAAATAAATAAATAAATAAAATAAAATTAGGGACCAATCTGAGTATCAACCTGTTCAGTTTTTTGATGACCCTCTAAACTAGGGGTGTCAAACTCAAGGCCCAAGGACTGGATCTGGCCCATAGGGTGCTTGGATCTGACCCGTGAGGTTGCCCTGGAAACAGTGAAGGACCAACCCGAAGTGCCTCTGCCAATGAAAAAAGGGCTCAGGGGGGTTGTGTGTACCCCCCCCCCCCCAGCTCCATTGTTCCTGGCAAAGGGTTGCAGGAGGCCATCACAGCCGAAAATGGAGCCTGGGAGTTGTTGCTGGCAGAGCGATCAAGCCACCACAATGCGCCCCTGACACACCCTGGCCACACCCACCCCAGGCCCCCAAGGTCAAACACAACCCTAATGCGACCCTCAATGGAATCAGGTTTGACACCCCTGCTCTAAACAGTTCACAACTAAGTCAATGTGCAAACAACAGGAAGAGTAAAACTTAATAAGAGAACTGGCATTTTATTATTTAATTTAAGCTCCCCTGTTCCCAACTCCGATTGCGAAGTAATAAAAGTAAGACTGCAGGAGGGCTAACTCTGGGCCAGCTAAGCACTAGGGGATGTAAGCATTGTCCCTTTGCAAACAAAACAATTGTCTGAAATGGGTCTTATTTGTCTAGTTCCCATAGAAACAAAAGCTGCACCCTCTGGCTTCTCTGTTTCTTGCAGATGATTAAAAAGTAAAAAATCTAACTCTTGTTCCTGACAGCTATGAGTCAGTCAAATGAGAATTAGTTGGCATTCCAACTGCATCTGCTCTATACTATTCCTGCTATGCAGTTGAAAAGATGCAGCCACACAATTGGGTGTGTGCTTCAAAATGTCTGTTTTCCATTATGAAGCTAGTCAGCTACCAGCTAAGGCCACATCCGATCAGACAGCAGAACTGAAAGTTACAGATGGGAAGCAAGGACAAGTTAGGACTGGTTGGCTAGAAAAGAAACCATGACCACAGGAGGGCTGTAACTTCTGGTTCAGAAAGCAGAGGCTGATTTGCTGAAATGAGGCTAGAAAAGAAAATACACCCGAATGCAATTTTATTTTCTGTTGTATGAAAAACATTTGGAGAAAAGGGCATCCACAAAAGATGTTCTGGCCTGGATCCTCCGACAAGTGCAGCTACCACTAAAGTCTGTGTGTTACACAGCTACTCTGACAGACAGCCCCCCCCCCCCCCAAATGGTGTCGGTAAAGTTCTACCCCCAATTTCCCCTGAAGGGAGTCATCCATAGACAGCCCCCCCCCCCAATGGTGTCGGTAAAGTTCTACCCCCAATTTCCCCTGAAGGGAGTCATCCATAGACAGCCCCCCCCCCCCCAATGGTGTCGGTAAAGTTCTACCCCCAATTTCCCCTGAAGGGAGTCATCCATAGTCAGGGCAACCCGATCCCACAAACTAGATCCAACAATCACCAGCCCCGACTCGCAAGGCATGGAAAAGGTGTGAAGTCCACAAGCAAGCTTCAGAGTTCACAAAGCAAGGCCCCAAATCCACAAGACACAACCCGAAGCCCACAAAGCAGGGTTTACAAGAGCCATAGAAGTGTTTGCCGAAGCAAATGGCTGTTCCCAACAAATGCACCTTCCTACAGCGTCTGGCTAAACCAGGAGTCTCCAACCTTTGCAACTTTAAGTCTGAAGGACTTCCGCTCCCAGAATTCTCCAGCCAGCTTTGCTGGCTGGAGAAGTCTGGGAGCTGAAGTCCTTCAGACTTAAAGTTGCAAAGGTTGGAGACCCCTGGGCTAAACCATCCCAGCCAAATGTTCCTTGTGAGGAGGGGAGGAACTTTCTCCTTGCCTGAAAGCTGTTCATGTTTGCAAACCCCTACACATTTTTGCTTCATCTAAAACAGTGTTTCTCAACCTTGGTGACTTTAAGTCCATAGCTGGCTGGGGAATTCTGGGAGTTGAAGTCCACAGGGCTTAAAATCACCAAGGTTGAGAAACACTGATCTAAAACCTAGGGAAGCATAAGAAGGCTTTCTGAGCATCTTCCTGACTTTTTCATGGAATTTTCCTGGGAATCCAGAGGATGTGCTTCAGCAGCTGAGTTCAGACCAAAGACTTAACCAAAACCACGCAGAGCTCTGATTTGGCCTTCACTGCTCCTGCCTCATTTACTGTCAATCTGGTAGTATGGGGAAACAGACCTAAATGAATGAGCATCTCTCCTTGTTGTCAAGAAAAGAGACACCCAATTCAGCTTTGTTTAATACAATGCAGTTCATGCTAATGACCTTGATGAATGATCCGTTCCCATTGTGAGGCCTTGTGTTTTGGAGATTAATTTGGTCTCTCTGTAAACGGTGAGAACAGATCTCAGTTCTGCAAATCATTTTGGCATATAAATTACTTCCACCTAGGGAGCTTGTATAGTTTTTTGAGTTCCTGTTAATTTTAATTTACTTGTGATTAATTTTACAAGTGAACTAAAGCAGGGGTCTCCAACCTTTGCAACTTTAAGTCTGAAGGACTTCAACTCCCAGTCTGGGAGTTGAAGTCCTTCAGACTTAAAAGTTGCAAAGGTTGGAGACCCCTGAACTAAAGCATTATTCAATTCAAACTAGTAAAAAGGGCAAACACAATGGGGGTGGGGGGTTGGGGCGTAGCAAGGAGACTTTGAGTAGCATGTGCGGAATATCCCACATCTCAGATATACCGTAAGTGAAATTAAGATTTGTGTATGTTGTGAAACACTATAAGTAAGGCAAAAATTGTATTTTCATTCCAGATTACACTGATTAAAGACGTGGAGACTCTAGAAAGAGTGCAGAGAAGAGCAACAAAGATGATTAAGGGACTAGAGACTAAAACATAGGAAGAACGGTTGCAGGAACTGGGTATGTCTAGTTTAATAAAAAGAAGGACTAGGGGAGACATGATAGCAGTGTTCCAATATCTCAGGGGTTGCCACAAAGAAGAGGGAGTCAAACTATTCTCCAAGGCACCTGAGGGCAGAACAAGAAGCAATGGGTGGAAACTAATCAAGGAGAGAAGCAACTTAGAACTGAGGAGAAATTTCCTGACAGTTAGAACAATTAACCAGTGGAACAGCTTGCCTCCAGAAGTTGTGAATGCCCCAACACTGCAAGTCTTCAAGAAGATGTTGGATAGCCATTTGTCTGAAACGGTATAGGGCTTCCTGCCTAGGCAGTGAGTTGGACTAGATGACCTCCAAGGTCCCTTCCAACTCTGCTTTTTTTTTTTTTATTGCAAAAGTTTTATTGGTTTTACAAATTTTTAAAATAGGGTAGGGTAAGGTACAAAATTTTTTTTTGAGAATTTTCACGTCGAAGTCATTGGCCCCTCCGGGCTGCTTGGTAAGACATTGGTAATACATTGTTCATTAATACAACAAGGTGAAGATAAATGCGTAAATCATACATTCTAAATTATATGCTGGCAATCATGTACAAACATCCAGACAAAGAATTATACTATGTTAATAAAAAGCAAAGTCATTTTTTAGATCTAAGTGTCTTGGCAATTGTGTCTTCTTGTTCTCCTCCCTGGCCCCCAGTGGGCGGGGCCGTGGCCCCCTCCGTCCCCCCTGAATCTTCCCCCAGGATAGAGGAATGTTTTTTAAGAAAGGCTTCCGCCTCAGCAACTGTTTTAATCCTTACTCTTCCTTCTTCCCAGAACACCAACATCCCTTCTGGCATCGCCCACTTAAACCAAATCCCGTGGTTAAATAATTTTTTAGATAAGAAGGAATACTTCCTCCTCACCTCTCTAATCTTTTTTGGGATCTGCTTCAAGATGGCGACTTCCTTTTGTTGGTAAATTAAAGGCCTGTCTCTCTGCGCCTTCAGAATTCCCTCCCTGGTCGACCTTCTAACAAATTTAATAGGTATCTCTCTGGGTACTTCATTTAACCTGGCATATGTTGAATTAATTCTATAGACTAGGTCAATGTCCCCCCTGATCTCCTCTTTAGGTTTGTGTAAATAGTCTGCTAAAATTGTACTCATGAGATCAGGAAGGCATTCACCAGTTTCCTCCAAAATGTTCTGAATTTTTAAAAAATATGACATTCTTTCAAAATCCATCCTAGACATATGACCAGACAAATCTGCAATTTCAGTGTTGACATTTTTAAGTTCTCCCTTTGCCCCAGCCAACCCCACTTCCAGCTCCTCGGTCTTCTGTGTGTTCTCCATCAATTTTTTTTGTGTTTCCAAAAATTCAAGCTTAGAGCTACACTGGTCTCTCCTCATCGCTTTAATTTCCAGCACCAAGGAGTTTAATGCTTCCTCCATCGCCATCATTCTTTGTTCCAGTCCCGAATTCTCTGGTTGATTTTTTGAAGCCATGATGAGCTATTATAATCAGTGCCACTAAGATGGCGTGTTTTGGGTGTGGCTGCTGGAGCAAGTCAGGAGGAAAAAAAGTTCAGCTCAAAGTTGTAACAAGCTGTAGAGCCCAGAGAAGAAACAGTTTCCACAGTCAATTGTTAAAAAAGAGAAGGTATTCCAGGGAAGGAACCAATTATTCAAAAAAAAAATTCCATTAATAAAGAGAGACAGTCCAAATTACAAAGAGATGTTGGTGATTTTCCATAAAAAAATAGTCATTCAGGAACAAAGAGGAGCCATCTTCCACCGCCCAGCCAGGCAGCCAGCAGGAGAGAGTGAAAAAAGAAATTGTTTCAATAAAGCCGGACTTAGATACATTGTATAGAAACAAGCCGCGAAGCACTTTCACTTGTTCCGCGAAAGTCCGGATGAGAAATATCCGCTTCCTCGCAATGAGGAGCCATTTCTAAACGCCGCTGTTGTAAATCCGAGGGGGGGTTTAACAAACACCTCCCTCCACGTCTCTCTCAGTCCAAGCCGCCAGCAAAAAAAGTTTTAAAGTCACTTACTCTCCGCCTCGTATCTCAAGCCCCGGCAAAGCCATCCGACTCAAGCGCTCCGTTCTCTCCAAATCCATTATTTGTTGCCGTCCTCCGTTGGCGAAGGGAACCAAGCCCCCCGCAGCATGTCTTCTTCCACCTGGACCGAAGACAAGGACCGTTCCTCCAGCTGCCGCCGGCAGAACCAGTCCAGGCAAGCCAGCCCTACGGAGGGTCCCCCCCAGAAAAAAAAGGGGGGGGGCACCCCGCCCCGTTAGGGGCAGAAAAAAGAACAAAACGGCGGACGAACCCCAAGGTTCATCCGTCGCCGCCAGAAGCCGGAACAGGAAGTCAACTCTGCTATTGTATTGTATTGTATTGTATTGTATTGATTTCCAGGTTATGTTGTGTTTCTTGTGGAAAAAGAAATGATGATCTTCAGAGATTAATATTTGTTGCTTAATATTTGTTCCTTGAATATACCTGTCTATATTTTCCATTCCTAGAGCCCATTTCTTCATTTTAGTGATCCCTACATTCTGTTCCATAATTGTTTGTTCATAATTCTTACTGCCTTCTGAAGTTCAGTTTTTTTTATAATAATAGTTTTATTAAACAATTGTTCAGAGGAAATTAATACAAGGTATAACAAAGAAAAAAAAGGAAAAGTCCAAAGACAGGAGAGAAGAGGAAGTATAAACAACTGATCACCATATCTTAAAATACAACAAATAGTTTTTTCATTCCATATCTCACCACATTGTTTATAAAACTTTAAAACCTCATCAATGCTTATCAGCAAAGATCCATTAAGGATCTTTGACTTTTTCCCTTTTTCATTTGTATCTCCTTTTCTGTGATTATACATGTCTCCTTTTCTATCATTAAAGAAGTCTCCCAAACATCATCTTTCAACTCTAATCAGTAAAAATCCAATACAAGTTTACTGAACTGTTTTAACCCTAATTAGATAAATTTAAAAGACAAAAAAAGACTTTTTACATCCAATTTAGAAAAGTAATCCAAGACACTCTTCTAGTGCATTATTTGTATGTTCTTTTAGTTACCAAACATTCACTGGTTTCATTTGTATATCCAACATTTCATCTTTTTCCACATCCTTCTTGTAGGCTATCATTTTTAAACCCACATTTGAGTTAATTTCGGTAATAACTTGTTCCTCTTCCATAGCATTATCAATAAATAATGGCAATAAACTAACTTCTGTGCCCATTGTCACAAATATCTCTCAATCATCCATCCATAAAAGATTTTGCTTTATTCTGCATTATCAGCTCACATTTAAATGTACTCCCCCTCTAATTATCTTTATTTGCTTTTGTTAGCATGTTGTCTTTCCTCTGAATGCAAAAACATGAATAACACATGTTTTTAAATTCTTACATTTAATTTCAGAATTTTATTACATTCAATTTGCACCCTTAGTCTGTTTTAATCAACACTTTAGTTACTCTTTTGCTGTTCATTCTTTTTAAAAACCCTTAAATTTGTAGTTAAAATTTATTTCACAAAGGAATGACCGAAACTCACCAGTGAATGCCATAAAGTTTGCCATTGCTGAAGGGTCTCATTATTTAAAGAGCAATAAAAAAATTAATTCCAAAGTGATTAAGGAAGGAGGCTTAACTATTACATTTTGCCTATCAGCTTCAAATGAGGACATGGTGAACTGAAGATGTTCCTAAAAAAGTAGAGAGGACATTTCAGCTGAAATTGCTGGTTAGAGAAAAGAGAGATTGTGAGATTACCCACACGTACTCCAGTGAGTGACTCCTCATTAATAAATGGCAGGAACTCATGTTTTTGCAATTCGTTTGTAAGTTGAGCAGCTGGGGAATTGGAGATTCCATTAAAACCCAACTCACTTCAGGAAAATTAATATACGTATTTGTTTAACAAATAAATATTCATCAAGAGGAAAAGAGAAGTCTAAATTGATTCAATGGCTTCAGCTCTTAGTAAGGAACACACTTCACTTGCATTAAAACAATTTGTCCATACTAAAGTGTGAGGCGTTTTTTGTTCTTAAGATTTGGCAACTGTAATATTAAAAAAAAACTTGCACAGTGCTGTGTCATAATGGACATTTTCAATCTGCCCATGTTTCAGCCCTTCCAGGAAGTCCAGACAGAAAACCAAAATCATGAATATGAATATTTCCTTCATTTTAAGATTACAATCATAGTCATGCAAGTCTGTATGTCTTTATGTTCCAGAGAATTAGGGAGGGCCAATTCTAATAGACTTACCGTATTTTTCAGAGTATAAGACACACTTTTCCCCCTCAAAAAAGAGGCTGAAAATCTAGGTGCGTCTTATACACAGAATACAACATTTTTGGCCTCCCAAAACCTCACCCCCTTCACCAAAATGGTCATGCAGAGCCTTTAGGAGGCTTTCAGAGAGCTCTGGGGGCTGAGGAGAGTAGAAACGAGCAAAACACCACCTGTTTTTTGCTCAATTTTACCCACCCACCCCCCCGCCCCACTCCCAGGAGCACTCTATAAGTTCCCTAATGCGCCTTTTTGACAAAAATGGGCCTGTTTTGGTGAACAATTGTCCATTTTTTGCTTGTTTGGGGGGACCCCACCCCCCCAGGGAACACTCTATAAGTCTCCTAAAGGCTATTCGTGCCCTTAAAAAGAAAATGGACCCATTTTCACTAAAAATGGACCATTTTTAGGAGGTTTGCAGAGTGCAAAAACTTTTTTTTTTTTTAATGTGTCTCTTCAAAACCTTAGTGTGCCTTATACTCCGGTGTATCTTATAGTCCGAAAATACGGTACTCAGATTATATTCTTGCTTTGGGCTCAGCTTTCATTTTATCAGATTGGCCTTACTTTCACTTAAGACTCAGCTATTTGTCTAGCCATGAAGATCATGAACCTAGTACGTTAGCCTACTGTTTCTCTTTGTTTTGATGAGAGGGCTATATAAATTAATGTTGACATTTAATATGGGTCCATGCAGTTCAATGTTGTGCTATTGAATGGTTGATTCTTGACTACAATCCGGTTGTAGGGTTAAACACGTAGTGTCTATGGAGGTTCTCAGTCATCCAGGCCATGGTTGTCTCCCAAAGGTGCTTTTTCAAGAGACAACTAGACTTTCTGGTTTTCCTTTGAAGACATTTCACTTTCCATCTAAGAAGCTTCTTTAGCTCTGACTGGAGGGGAATGGAAGGATTCATACTCCTTGCAGACAGCTAGTCATTTGAATTCTTTTAACAAATTGTTAAAGCCACCTGGAGGTTTATCTGTGTTATCAGGGTCACCTGAGTGGTGCAAATGAAAAAGCGCCTTTCAAAAAGCACCTTTGGGATTAAAAACTTAGATTGTTGGTGCAACATAAGATGCAGTGTCCCTTATTAGAAATGTTTCTCTGTGAGACAATATTCGGTAAAAGTACTAGAGGAATTATTGAAGTACCTCATCAGAGGCAACCCTTAAGTTCTAGAAAACACTAACTTTCAGGAACCACTAAAAGTCAATATCTAGGCATTTTTCTTGATGGGATGCCCAGGTTTTGGGTACCTGAGGCACAACATTCTCTTGGATTAAAATGGGCAAAAATCATGACTCCTATGTATCTTCTTGATTCATTCCTAGAACAATATTTATTCCTCCAGTTAGCAGATGTGGAGATCCTGCGATTCCATTATTGTTGCCTGTTGTAGTACCATTGCATTGATATATCAGTGTTCCCTCATGATGTAGGGCTGCTGTAAGTCATGATTTTATGAAACCTCCATGTTTAGAAGCAGTATACAGTATCTCATGATACAAAGAGGAGGTACCCATCTCCTTTAAGATGGATGGGTGAGCATTTGATGTGGCATTGCAAAAAAAGCATTCTGCTCTGACGTAGCTTTTCCCAATCTAGATGCATTCTGTTGTATGGACTTCAGTTCTCAGAATTACCTGCCAGAATGATCATGAAAGAGAATCCTTAAGAGTTGAACTTTACACATCTGGTGGGAACACATGCTGGAAAAGACTGGTATTACTAGGATTATAGAGATTTGTAGTAAATAGAATGATCCAGCATTATGGGATAACTGCTCAAGCAGTTACAAATTAGACCAGGGGTGGGTTCCGGCAGTCACTACTGCCAGTTCGCTTGTATCACACCGTGCACCTGCTTGATGTGCGCTACACACTCAGTGCAATAAAAATTGTGTATGCACAGAAGACGGTGTTGCCTAAGGCACCGACCTGAGAACCAGTTCGGGGACATGGCAAGCCTAGCGACCCAAGCTGCCAAACCACTACTGGTTCAGCTGAACCAGTCCAAACCGGTAGGAACCCACCACTGAACTAGACCATGAGCAGTTGAGGGAGCATGGCAATTTATATAAAATTTGGAGCTAAGCTTCTGTGTGTGGGGGGGAAGCAAAATAATGAGGAACTGGGTGTCAAAAATGCAAGCCAGATGGAATCTTCTTAAGGGTTTAAGTGGACCCAGTGTAAGAGATGCAAGGCTTGGACTGGGGTACTTTTTAAATTAATTCTACTTCTTTGGAAGTCTTGTATCAGCCATGGGTCTTTACAGCCTCCCTTCTGAGCCATTTGAGCAATCCATCCCGTTATGACTCAGAATTTCTTCTAAGAGACACCCAATGGAGGGTGGGGGATATTCCCAGGATGCTAACCATCAGCAATGATCAATGACATAATTGCCCCATCTTCGTTAAAAAGTCGGTCCCTTGGCCCTCATTAGACATGAGCAAGAAATAGAAGATATTTGGAAGAAAAATCCAGCAGCTATAGATATGCGTATGTAATACACCCACAGTGCGATAGGCAGCCAATACATATGTAACAAATATTCATATAATCATTTAGTAAACTGGTTGCACGAGTTTAGGCTTTGTTCCCTTCTCAGCTCACCAAATATGAATATTAAGTTTGTGCAACATTCGACTCTTTATCTCCAGAAAATATTTCTGACACAGGAGAAAGAAAGAAAAAGCATTTGCTTTAGGGAATGCAGACAGGAGCTATTTCTACTATTCCCCTGCCACACCTCTGTAGTGGAGCTGGTGACCACGGAGTAAAATAATATTGGATAAACGTGGTATACATGGTGTCCATCCCATGGGGGATGGGTGGAGAGCAATAGGGAAAACAGTGTTTTTAAAAGACCTACCTTTGGTAGCTGCTTGAACTTGTCTAAAGGACAAAAGACAGGCCTTATAATGAGAACCCTTCAGTTCAGAACCCTTCAATGATCCAACACTTTCTGACTGGAAATAAACCAAAACAGCAACTCACACAGAAATACCACAGATGTTTTCGTGATCCTAAGATTATCCTGCAGAATTCTTAAGATAGACATGCTGACTAGAAACTTCTGGGACTTTTAAGTCCACACATATTAAAGCTGTCAAGTTTTTTTTTTTAAGTAGCTCTTATCGCTTTAGACATTGGCCCACTCATGGTAGTCAGTTGACTTAACGCTTAGTCTGTGCGGCTTCTTAGAATCTTCTTATAGCTCCTGCAGCTTTAAGGCAACTTTAAGATTGTAGCTTTAGCTACCTTATTATTCTTTTTCAACCCAATAACAAAATCAAGATGCTTTTCAGGCCAAATGAAGTTTTATTTCAGTTTCTCAGTGATATTTCAGCCATCAAAAAAATAAACTCTAACACATGTGGATGGAAGACTTTCTACAATGTTACTAAGTGGGAAAATCTCTTGACTCCATGATTTCGATCGGAGCGTCATCTTATTTTGTGTGTATAATTCATCCAATAAGTTAGGAAGAAGCATGAGGAGCTAGAACACTAAAGTGCTTTTCATTTCTGAGCTGGGATCATATTGTTAATGCACTGGCCCTTTTCAAGGCGTTTCTCCATTTCAATCAGCAGCTTTACTCCATCCACTACCATCTGCACCAGCTCTACTTCAGAGAAGCCCAGACGGTCAGCATTGGAGATATCAAAGACTCCCCCCACAGCTGCTGTGTCCACACCACCTAAAACAAACCAAAACAGAAGTTAGGAACCCAAATTAAACGCTCTACGATACAGTGAATACATTGTTAAGTTGGGATCAGACTTCAAATTCAAATAATTACGGTAAACATACACACACACTTCTTATTCCAGCATGTTTGAACAGCACTACTCTACAAGCATCCAGGCAGCATGTTTATCCTAAAAAGTCTGCAGGATTGTCTTAAGATCACAAAAAGAGGATTAAATACAATTAAACTGCTTGCTTATCTGGATGTGTCTCCTTTCAAACAGTAAGGAAAAGCAGCACGTAGTTCCTAAATTCCAGAAATGAATTGGGCATGTGAGCTATCGGGCACTAAGGGAGTGTCTGATATCATTTGGGCCATGGCTTTGAAAGATCACATCAAAACTAAGCTGCCTTAGAATAGACCTCCACCTCACCTCCACAGCAATATAGCACAATGGTCTTGGAAAGTCAGTCAGTTTTTTTGAGTAGACTACTTGCCAGATAGGGCCATCCCTGCTATGAGGCAGAATGCAACACTATAAATTGGGTCACATTCCTTTTTCTTGTATTCTCACAATCTACCACCAGCAGAGCCTAAAGTATTTGTGTCTCCATAGCAGTTCTGAGGTCCAGTCCTAAACAGCCGCCCTTCATGCATCACTGGAGTGATTTCTCAGAATGATGGACACCGGGAAAGAACCCATGGAGGCTCTCTGAACATATAGCCATCATAGCTACCTCACAACATGGCATAGAGCCTGGTTGCCTGTTTATCTTTGATACCACTGCTTACTACCTGCCTGACTAATTTAATCTGGCTGAGGTGGCCCACATTACAGATTCCTTCAATTAAACAGTATCAGGATGCTTTCGCTCTTCTACTGTTTCAACGGGTCTTCAAGCTCTGCCTCTTCTTCCAGGCCTGTGGCAAGAGTGGGTGGGACCTCCTGGACACTTCCTTTCCATTCCAGTCACTTTCTGTCATCTTGCTATCTTTTACTTCTTATTCTTAACTGTTCTAGTGTTTATTTGTAAGCCACCAAGAGTGGGGAGTTGATTCTTTACAAACTAGACATAAAGAGATAGTGATAAACAGATCCTGATGCCTAACTCGTGTGAACAGCAGGGGTGAGTTGCTACCGGTGTTACTGCCAGTCTGCTGTGCGCGTGTGTGTAGTTGCCTATAAACCGTTATGCGCATGCACAGAACATTAAAATAGGACTAAAATAGGAGTAAAAAACATGCCGACAATGGCATGGGCAACTGCGAATTGGTTTGGGGTGTGTGGCCAGCCTGCCGTCCCTACCGGTTTGGCGACCCAGTCACAATTTCCAAACCGATAGCAACCCACATCTGGCGAACAGCAATGCTGATAACTCAGGAAGGCAAAAAAAAATCATCTTCCTGTCTTATGTGGAGATCCAGCCCCATGGACTCAGAGAGCAAACTTCTTTGGGCAGCTACATTACCAGATATATTGAGACTACAGAATCCCCATAATTTTTGTCCAACATATCAAGACTCTTATTGTAAAAATCTGCCTAATGTCTGCTAAGTTGAGGGCTGTCGGAATGAGATTCTAGGACAATCTGTGCTTAACTATTAATATCTTGGCTCTGCTGAATAAGTATCAGTCAGATGACATTTGCCAACTGGAGGGGCAGAAATATTTCTTAAATACAGATAGAGGTATGACATTTTTCAAAATTAGGGATGTCACGCAAAGCCAAATTCTCATTGTTAGAGAAACAGAAACTGATTATAACTCAAAGTGATGCTAGGATCTTGCACTTAATAGCTTTTACATGAAAAAAAATAATTCCCTGCATACAAAAGCAAGACAAAGAGAATATTTATCTTTAAAAAAATCTGTCTCAAAGACTCATTTCTTAGTACTATGACCTTCCCTCAGCCATTTTGTTTGAACTTTTTGTTACGTTTTAAAATGCCTTTCAGAAGTTGTTTAAATAAGTTTTATTGTATGTTTATCATTCATCATAAGCTGGCCCATGAGTCCTGGACAGAATGATTCACCGATTTCAAACAAATAAAACGAGCACCACCCATGCTTCCTTTCTCACCTGTACCACGTTTCTGCAGCCTAAGCCTCTTGAGGATATCTCCAAATTTCTCATGTTTGCTAAGATTCGGCAATTTAACATGAACTCCCCCTCGGAGACCTGTGCCAAGGTTGGAGGGGCAAGTCAAGATGTATCCCAGATGGGAATTCCACATATATTCATAGTTTTGGGATTTGAAGAGTGATTCAATCTAGAGAGAAATACAGATAGTTATAAAAAGCTTCTTCATTCCACAAGTCGAAGAAAACTGAAGAGATCAACAACACAATTTAAAGACATCTGCAGATTCCAACGTTAAATAATGTCAGCTCTAAAGCTGGCCTGACTGAGGCCATTTTGAGATTTCAGCACTGACACATTATAGAGGAGGGACAGGGAGGGGAGAATAGAGATAGTTGGAGTTTGTAGTCAAAACAAAATACTTTGTCTTGGGAACCAGATGCTCAGAAGGAGGGGATTGGAGTCACCTAGCAACTGGACAGTATCCTGATTGGACAATGCAACTGTTTTGAGAAAGTGAAAAACATTTACATTTAATTAGGTGAAACTGTGGGAATAGTAAGAGTCGGTTTTCACCAGCCTATGCCAATATGATATATCCAATAAACTTATTATTTGAGGAATTCAGTTTTGTTTGCTATGGGTATATTACTTGGAACCCTGACAAATTATGGCCAGCACATTTATATGAGCTCAGACAAGAATCCAGGTAAAAATAATTGAATTTTTGGCATTGTCACACAACAATCAGTGGCTCAGCAGTGGGATTGTCATGATCATATAAAAGATTGCTGGATGAGATTGTTGACCCCTTGCTTTATAGCAGAGGTTCCCAAACCTGGCAACTTTAAGACTTGTGGACGTCAACTCCCAGAAATCTCCAGCCAGCTATGCTATGCTGGCTGGAGATTTCTGGGAGTTGACGTCCACAAGTCTTAAAGTTGCCAGGTTTGGGAACCTCTGCTTTATAGGATGAAGGTAGTTTAGTTTTTTCAGTTCCCATACATAAAAGTGGAAGGAGGGATAAAGCCAGCACTATACAGTAAGAGTGAGACATGCAGCAAGGTTCTTCATGAAAAGTAGGTCCCCCCACTCTGCATTTCTCCAAAATAGAACCTCAGCTTGATGGAAAGTAACACTATTGGCATAGGATGGCCCAAATCAATGCCTCCAGGTTATATGAAGACGTCAAATATTTGGTGCAACCTGCAGAGTTGATTCAAAGACTGCCACCAAAATGTAAGCCCTTTAATATGCCATTTTATATATGCTATATAATATGTATGGGAAGTAAATTATGTCACATTATTTTTGAATTTAAGTAAACAAAAGTACTATTTCCCCTCCTTTCTGTCTGTCCATTTGCTGAAATGCAGTTCCCAGTATACTAGAAAGTAAACAGAGCACATACACACAAAGCAAATACAATTTAGAGCTTCATGTTTTATCCCTAATAGATGGATAATACACTTTCATCTTAAATGAATGAAAGATGACATTTTGATTCTGTGATTCACTGATTGCTATTTCTTTACTGTTTGTATTACCATTTTGGGCACTCTAACGTGCCCAGATAATTTAGGAAGTTACTATATAGATTAAAAATACCTAGAGACTTCCCTCAACCTCAACTCTGGTGGCATACCACAGCAGAGGCACCATTATAATAATAATAAAATTGAGATTTATTAACCGCACCCTCTCCCCACAGGGACCCGGGGCGGTGCACAGGCATAGTTAAAAACAGTATACAATAATACAAACATACTTAAAATAGAATTAAATAGAATTACCCGTGCTAAAAATATAAAATTCAGAACCCATTAAAATATTTGTAGTTAAAAGACAGAGAGAACTATTCAAGGCCGGCCAGTCGAAAGAGATAGGTCTTCAATTTTACACGGAAGGAGCGGAGGTCGGTGGTCGTTCTAATATCAGGGGGAAGGTCGTTCCAGAGGGCCGGGCCCGCCACAGAGAGCGCCCTTCCCCTGGGCGTCGCCCGCTGACAAAGTCTAGTGGACGGCACCCGGAGAAGCCCCTCTCTGTGGGAGCGAATCGGTCGTGAGGATGTGTGGGGCAGGATCCGATCTCGCAGATAGCTAGGTCCCGAGCCATGGAGCGCTTTGAAGATGATAACTAACACCTTGAAGCGCACCCGGAAGACGACAGGTAGCCAGTGCAGCTCGCGCAAGAGTGGTGTTACGTGGGCAAACCTAGAGGTGCCCATAATTACTCGCGCGGCTGCATTCTGAACTAACTGAAGCCTCCGGGTGCACCTCAAGGGGAGCCCCATGTAGAGAGAGTTACAATAGTCCAGTCGGGATGTCACGAGGGCATGAGTGACTGTGCGAAGGGCGTCCCGATCCAATAGGGGGCGCAATTGGCGAACCAGGCGAACCTGGTAAAACGCCCTCCTGGCCACGGCTGTCACTTGCTCTTCCATAGACAGCCGGGTATCCAGGAGGACACCCAAATTGCGCGCCCCATCCACAGGGGCAAGATGTTCGCCCCCTATGGCCAGCGTTGGAGAAAGCTGGTTGAATCGGGCAGCCGGAAACCACAGCCACTCGGTCTTGGTCGGGTTGAGCCTAAGTCCGTTACTTCCCATCCATTATGTTAGAAATGTTAGAAAAAGCAATGGCCAAACCTCATGATAAGCTATGCTGGGACTGGAGACATGCTGGGACTGGCCCTCTCTGCTCTTGGAAACCAATTTCTGAAGTTGAATGTAACTATCTGTTAGTACAAGACAGGCAAGTGAGTTGAAAAATGGCTTAAATCTGCAAGTCTTTCAAGATTTCTGGCCAGAGACGTAAGGGAATATATACATGATACATCACTATTATTTGACTTCTATTTTTCAATAAACAGGGAGAGTGGTATTCAAGAAGTCTCCGGGACAAGAAAGATCTGTATTTTTAATTTGAAGCTCACTATACCGCTACTTCTGCCTAAACAGATAATTTGAAACCATTATCATCACTACATACTGATATGTTTGTCCTAAAGTCTGTACTGTCTTTAAATCAGCACTTTGAGTTGAATATTGGATAAGAAGGCTGCACCAACTTAGATCCCAAGGCAAAATTCATGTGCCTCCATTACCAATTATATTTACCTGGGCTAGCCCGGAACAGAAGCGAGAGAAAACCTCTTTCATATTTCCACCTTTTTGCATGGAAATAATTCTAAGGTGATCTTCCTCATTGATCCATACAAGGAAAGTCTTACTGTCATTATGCCTAAGAAGACAAAAAATAAATAAACTCCATACTCCTTTAACTCAAACATAGAAAAAACATATATTACATACCAAAAAAGTTTCCAAATGATGTTCTATAGCTTCTGATTGAGCTCATATAGTTGCTTTGATAGCCATATCTATATATTACTATACTGTATACTCATTGTTATGACATTTAACTGAACAAAATGCTACATCACAGAATAATTTTTGAACCAAGATACTTCAAATGGATTTTGGATTTTTGCATCCAAAATCCAGCACCCATAAGTCCCAAGGCAATGAAATTTGGGGAAATCTGCTTCAGTGTTATTGGCAGCTGCTGCAGTCATGTGAATCTTCATTTTCAATGTCCCATGACAGTTTCCCAGCCAGTCTTGCAATCCCTTCTTTCCCCATCCAACATCAGACACCTGCTTGCTGCAAGGGAAGGGGGTTTAAAATACTTCTTGCTAGATTCCCACTAGGAATCTCAACGGGGAAGCTAGCAGAAATTCAGAAGTCACTCCTGCTCCCACTGCATTTTTGCCCACCCTTGGATCCTTCCGTTTCTCTGAAGGGCAAGGAAATATCTCTGAAACACTGATTCAATAGGGCACAAGGTTGCCTGGTAGATTAACAAAATATACCAAGCACTTCCAAGCTTGTAACTATAAATGGGAAATCTGCACTCACTAAATTAAGCATTTGTTCAGAAATTAGTATACCAATAGAGAGGTATAGCAATATGTAGCACTTAGACATATATTTTACAGCTCTAAGCGGTTTAGTCAGCATATTGCTCCCGACTATCTGGGTCCTCATTTTACCGACCTTGGAAGGATGGAAGGATGAGTCAACCTTGAGCAGTTGAGAATTGAACCCCTGACAGTCAGCAGAATTAGCTTGCAATACTACATTTTAACCACTGTGCCACCATGGTTCCTTGGAATGTTATACTGCCCAAGAATAGTTAGGCATCAAACAATTATTTCATCAGAATGTAAAATTAACCCATTAGGAGTTCATGAATACATACAACAAATGAAGGTATACATTAACTGTGAGTGAAACAACTGAAGTCTAAGTATGAAATGCATTATCTACATTCATAAAGATGTGAATAAATTTAGGAATCCATAGTCAGGTCAGGTGATATTTGCATGTAATGTTCCAAGGAATAGAGAGAATAGGAAAAAAAGGTATGAATTATGGAGAAAAAAACTCTGTATTTTTAATTCATGTGATGGGGAGAAAAAAAATATTCTTCTAGGTGACCTGGATGGATGAGTATAAGAAAAATGATTGATGCAGAAAATGAGGATGAGAGACATGCATACAGGATCTGGAGAGCACAGATATTTATTTGCAAATGTAACCAAAGTGAGCAAGGTAAGTAAATTAAAAGATCAAAATATGAGAATCAATAGATGCTGAATAATTTGAATTTAATAGAAAATGAATGATTGGCATGGAAAAAAATATGGTGAGAGAATGAATGAAACCTGAACTGGGAAATAAACATGAGAAGAAAGAACAAACAGGTAAAGAACCTGAAAAAGTCATGGTTGGATAGAATAAATGAGGTCTTAAGAAAGCAACAGGTAAGAAGTTTAAAGAACAAAAGGTTCTTTAAAGCGTGAAAGGATTGTTTACCAGGACAGAAAGGAAAGAAGAGAAATAATTAATGATGTTAATATAAGCTAGCTTTAATTATGTCTCCTTATATCATGCCCTTAACTTCTTGGGTTAACGCCAAATTATTGTGACAGGTATATATTATTTTGCACTGCTAGGATTTTTTTTTTTTTAAACCAATTTCATCAGAAAAAAGTATGGTTCAAGAGAGACAATCCAAGTTAATTCTACAGAATTGTTACAGGTAACATGAGCTGCATCTTAAGTTAAAAGAGCTTCTGTCTTCCAGCAAGTCTCTAATATGTTAAATAATACATGTTGCTGATCAGCTCAGTGACCAGTTTCACGTGTAGCTTTAATCCACAACATTGTGAAGTCACCTTTGTCGAATAAGTCACAACTGGATGGCTATACGAATTTATAAATCGCAGTATCAAGGTTAAATGAATGGCTCAATATTCAAGATGCAACTTTGCCTGGCAATACTCACCAGATGCCTCTTCCATCAGGCCAGTCACGGGCCATTCCAGAAGCCAAGAGCAAAGGGGAAACAGGTTTATCGAAAAGGAAGTGATCATCAATGAGCTGTTGCTGTTCGGCGTCTGTCATATTCTTCAAAGCATAGTACTTCCCACTGAAGTCCCCTTCCAGGCTGGCCAAAGCTGAAGGAAGAATAGCAAGGCTTGTAGCATTGAGATGGTTTTAAATGAGCCTATTTAATAGAATATGCATATTCTGGCCTACCATTCATTACGGCCAAGACAGCAAAAAGGGTAGTTTCAGCCTGGCATGCTAACTTTTAACAATTCTCTAGCAGAGCAAGGCACTGGCTGTTTTCCAGAGTCTTGAGGCAGGAATGGGAGGAAGAATGCACCCTTCGCTCAATGTACCTGCTTTTTAGCTGCTCCATTAATTAACGTGCAGTTAGTTAATTGATACTCATGAAGTAGTGTTTATTTTCAGGAACTTCTTCCAGCAGGGTTATCTGTTAAGAGGGTGGCTGCAACAATGTATTTAAAGCTCCTTGCATGAGAACACTTAAAAAAACCCGGAGCAGCTGTAACTGTAGTTACTCTGTTTCCCTTGCATTTACTTGAATGAATGCGAGTAAATGCAAAGGAAACAGAGTAACTACCGTTCAATTTTCTGCCGCAGGCAAAACTTTTCAAAGGTGCATTGAGCTACAGGTATGGTACAACTTTCTAGCAGACACAAAGGAGTTTAATATGAAACAACCAAGAGATAGTTCAATCATACTCACCAAGTGTCTTATTAAACAAAACAGGTAGTCCTAATTTATGACAATTGAGACCAAAATCTTGGTTGTTGAGCGAAGCAGTTGTGAGATATCATGGGACTGCCCACATGTCTGCTTTGCTCAATGACTGCAATCCCAATACTCACTTAATTGTTAAGTGGTTGCACAGGTCATTAAGTAGATAGTATCCCAAATAAAGAGTGTGGAGTGCTTAGGGAATAGGGAAGCCATGGGAGGCTCTGCTCAGGAGCTGAGTAGCCTCCCTGCCCATATCCAAACAGGATTTTCAACCCAAGTAGAGTGATACTTACAAGTGTTATGCACTGGGCCTCCGTCCCTCATCTGGGGCATCTCATGCTCCTATCATACCATGCACTCTGCTTAGTTTTCAGCTCCATTTTGTCTTTGGCTGGAAAATCTCCCTACCAAAGCAGTTCAGCTCCCCTCCATGCACAGAAGAGAATTTCATCCGGAGGTATGCAAAGACGGGGCTAAAATCTATAGGATTTTAGCTCCGTTCCTGCACCCCACTAAAGGACTTCAGCTCCTTGGGAGGCAACTCTTTCAGCCAACCCCTCACTTGGAGCTAGAGGGAGTTCTCTCAGCAAGCATGGTGATACAACATTTTGTAATGTCTGGATGTGCTGTATGGGCCATAATTCCAAATCATTATTAAAACAAACAGTTAAAAGTTAAGGACTACCAGCAATGCAAAAGGCAAGGGTAGTTCTACCCTATTATATATTTATCTGTTCTTTTTGATTATCAAAATATCATCAGGACTGAGACCAATTCTACTTGTTTTGGGGTTTGACTAGAAGCAATGCTGAATTTTACCTTCCACAGAAAGTTTTTCAATTGCACGTCTTTCTCCTCTGCTACAGTGGGGAGGCAGACAGAAGCCACGGATGCTCCTACCAGTTCGGACACGTGAACTCAGAACATAGTTGGGGTCCAAATCATCACCACCCTAATAAAAGGAAAGAGCTTCATCATAGTAGTAAGAGATCCAATAGCAAATTCCATCTAGACTTACTCTGCAAATGAAAGGCAAACTCAGAGTTACATTGTACATATTATATTTAAAGGCAAGTGCTATTAAATCTGTACTTTCATTCTCCTTCCATACCCTGTAATTAAAGTTTAGTCAATTTAAATTTAATCAAAGAGAGAAGCAACCTAGAATTAAGGAGAAACTTCTTAACAGTGAGGACAATTAACCAGTGGAACAACTTGCCTTCAGAAGTTGTGGGTGCTCCATCACTGGTGGTTTTTAAGAAGAGGCTGGACAGTCACTTGCCTGAAATGGTACAGGGTCTCCTGCTTGAGCTGGGGGTTGGACTAGAAGACTTCCAAGGTTCCTTTCAGATCTATTCTGATTGATGTATTGACTTGGCTGTACAAATTTCAGCCAATACTTAGTTCCCAACTGCTTCTACTTCAACCTTTTATTACATCCAGCCTTGCTGCTGATAAACATCACCATTCCACGATTTTCCTAGCAGATTAAGCAAGGTCAGTACTTATGCTGAAAGAAGCATTTTAAACCAACTCTTGTCATTCCTATAGATAAAGGAAGTGTGAGATATTGTCATGGAGAGAAAAACCCATCTTTAGGGGGCATCACCATTCTGGAAACAGGATTCTGGCTTACTTTACAGCCAAAAATATGCCATACGCCTGTTGCAGGTGCTTGAAAATAGGTAAAGTTTCAATTTGCTTTTTTACTCTTAGTCCTTTACCTGTCCTTGAATTGAGTCTAATACATTTGGACGGCACTGGAGGAAAATCAGAGTATCAATTCATTACTCTCTCCAACATAAAGATGACTTTCTTCCATGAACAGGAAAGCTCAGCTCACTAGCCATGGCCAGTTATTTTTTATACTGACAGACATAGTGATAGAATACTCTTCAATCATACATTCCATGACAGAAGTGATTTATTCATCTCCACTGCTAAGGAATAAAGGACTGAACAAGTCAATTTATCACATTCATTGCCCAGATAATTCTAACTGAATGTTCAGAGTGCAGACAGACATTCACACCCAGATTAATAGAGTTGGCAGGGACCTTGTAAGTCATCTAGTCTAAGCCTCACCCAAGCAGGAGATCCTACTCCATTTCTGACATATGGCAGTCCAGTGTCTTCTTGAACGCTTTCAGTGATGAAGCTCCCACAACTTCTGAGGGCAAGCTGTGCCATTGGTTAATTGCTCTGTCAGAAAAATTCTCTTTATTTCCAGGTTGAATCTCTCCTGGTTCAGTTTCCATTATTCCTTGTCTGGCCTTCAAGGACTTTGGAAAATAGCTTGACCCCTTCCTCTCTGTGGCTGTCCCTCAAATATTGGAAGACTGCTATCATGTCTCCCCTGGTCCTTCTCTTTACTAGACTAGCCATATCCAGCTCCTGTAACCATTCTCCATACATTTTAGACATTTAATCCCCTAATCATCTTGGTTGCTCTTTTCTGCACTCTTTCTAGTGTCTCAATATATATTTTTATAGTGTGGGGACCAAAACTCAATACAGTATTCTAGGTGTGGTCTTATTAAGGCTTTATAAAGTGTTATTAGTACCTCACTTGGTCTTGATTGTATCCCTCTGTTAATGCAATTTAGGATTGCATTGGCTTTTTTGGCTGCTGCTACACACTGCTGGCTCATACATAATTGGTTGTCAACTAAGACTCCAATTCCCTCTCATGCTTTCCTGAAGAATTTGATCTTTCTACACATGAGAAAGAAACCTAATAGTGGGGTCTAAGCCAATCCTAAACATACCTGTGCAATTTCTATTACAACTTTTTAGCAACAGGGATCTATTAAAATTTTGAAACTGGCAATATAAAATTGTGGCCTTCATAAATGTCACTCAGTAAACATATTCCATTGCTGGAGAAATAATTCTAGGTTAAGGGTAGTTTTTAACATGCCCTTCCAGGTGTGAATAAGATGGTACAGCATCAAAAGAATAGAATGAGCTAGCAATCTGGTAATATTTGCCAATAAAGGAGAATTATGTGTAGCTCAGGGTTGAAACAAGGGGTCCCTCGTGCTCTCTCAGCTTGTTTTCTTGCAGATGTTTCATTACTTTAACTAGGTAACATCATCAGTACCAGTTGGCCAGCATTGATGATGCTACCTAGTTAGGGTAATGAAACATCTGCAAGAAAACAAGCAAGCTCAGAGAAAACCAAGGATCCCTCCATAAATATCTGCTTCTTTTTAAAAAAAGACTTCTCTACCTCCAGGTTATCAGCATTCAAGTCAGTCTTATGTTGATCCGTAGGTTTGTAGCCTCCATGTCGATCTTCAATAACTGGGTCAAAGAGGTCACAGAATGTGACATACGATTCCTCATCACCAGCTACGCATCCTACTGTCTTAATGAAGGGATGGCCTACAGGAATTAACAAGCCAGGAGAGCTTTGGTTTGGATAATGCTTCAGTTTCATTGCAGCATTTGGCATGTCCACTCAAACATATTAGATTTTGCATGACGGTAGCTTTATAAGGTATAAAGACATTTTTGATACACCGTGAGTTCTCTGTGCAATTAGACTTTGTAGTTTGCTCATAAGTTTGTGTGAATGCAGCACATTTAATCTCTCTCTCTCTCATGTGTGTGTGTAAAATAAAGCTGCTTTGAATATTTGGTTTTCCCTGAATGCTGCAGAATTAGGCAAACCTTAGTTTCCATTAATCTGTGTTTTATTATTATAAAAATACATCAAACTATATATTTTCTGTGTAGGTATCAAACTTCTACACAGGTGGTCTAAATTCTACAACCAGCATACATTAGTCAAACTGAAAACGGCAAAATCCATTCTGCAACTCATACTTTTGCAAAATAGAATCACAGGAAAATAAGCACCAACATGGGGTGAAGACAACTCCATTTTCTCACCAGAGAAATCTTTAGACTTTTAAATTCCGAGATTTCAAGCAGGGCTAATTTCTCTAACCTGCCAAACCTCAGAAGTGCAAAACTACTATTATCCTTAATCTGCTAGCCAATGGTTCCCATGGGCATTTTAAAGTAATCTATCTGGAAGGTACCAGGTTGACGAAGTCTGTAATCAATGTCGGGAGGGGGGGGGGAATCACCAATCAATCTCATAATAAACCAGATACTTCTGGCAATGTCATTCCTTAATGGACCAATTTAGTGGTGATATTCAATTTTTTTTACTACCAGTTCTGTGGGCATGTCCTGGTGGGAATGGCAGGGGGAAGGATATTGCAAAATCTCCATTCCCACCCCACTCTGGGGTCAGCCAGAGGTGGTATTTACCAGTTCTCCGAACTACTTCTGCGACCAGTTCTCCAGAACCTGTCAGAACCTGCTGAATTTCACCCCTGGGCCAATTTCTATCAGGCTTACAGGAAAGTTGCTTGGAACTCAAATGCCTAATGCTCAGAAATCACTAAAATTGAATGCAATCATTATTTATCAAATTTAGATACCATCCATCTCACTCTCTTTATCACATAGAGACTAAGAAGTTCATATTTTCCTCAGAGATCATTATCAAATTATAATTCATCAGACACAGATGTCCAGGCTTTTTATAACATTCACGAGTTTCGTATCCAGTCCACAACAAATGGCTTCTCAGGTGCCTCCATAAAACTTGCAAACAGGATGTCAAGACTAGAGTTGTCTCTGAAATGTAAGACTATTGACCACAGAGGATCCATTTGTCCCTCGTTTTCATTCACACGTATTCAGAAGCCTATTTCTAGAAGTAGCCCATAACAGCTATTACAACTATGAGAGACTCCATCATTTAATTCAACCCGTTGTTAACGGTTAAGAGAAGTTAATAGTATTCCCTTCATCACATCTAACACTTTTGAATGACTGTTTCCAAGGAACGAAGGGCATAAAAAGCCATTTTAACAGCTCTATCATACACTACAGTTAACCTCAATTAACCACCATTTCATCTAAACCAGGCTTGTTTCAGCCATTTTGCATTTCCCTAGCCATAGCTGATTTCATGCCTGAGCAAAAAGCCTGTATCTGCATTAGCCAAGTTCACCAGCTCAGGGCTTTGGCAGGATTACCAACCCTGTTATCCAAATGACGTCTTACAAGGAAAAGGACTGTGTCTCACAATTTCTAGCTCACATTCAGGATTAGCACATCAGTTACATGGCTCTTGGAGGGACTTGACTATGGACATTCTCAATGGAAGGTAGTTTCTAATTATTAAAGGTGCAAGTTCAATACTGCTAGAGAGCAACAGGAAAAATGCAGTGATATCCTCACTACTAAGATCTGCTCCTACTTTGTCAAAGAGAAGCTAGCTTTTTAAAAAATCAGATTCATTTTAAGAACTACAGTTGTAAATTATATTCATTTAGAAGTAGGGCTTCCTGGGAGAGGAAGGAAGTTTCTCATTCAACATTAATATTTAAGGATGGAGGGAAACTGGCAGAAGGAATCAATAGGTTTGTATTTGTCAGTAAATAAAGCCATTCTGGTTGCAATCAAGATTCTGCACAAACACTTTGTACAATTTTTTTTTTAAAGAAATATGTAATACTCTTGAGGTTGCAAGGAGATTCTCACAGACGGCGTGGTTTTTTTTAAAGCAGCACAGCACTTCCTTGTTAAATGAGGAACAGGCAGAAATTAAATGAGCAGCCATTTTCCTTTACCTGGGTTGTCCACCCCGGTCTGAATGCAATCGTCCACGGTAAATCCACTAGAAGTCTGTTTATCCCTCAGCTTTGAATATAACTCCAAGGTCAGAATGGAAGCCATGTGATTGTTATGGAGACTCAGGTCTGGATATTCGTCTTCTGCAGAGTAATTCATCTTGGAAAGATTGTGGCTGTTGGAGAAGGGCATAACTGGCCTGGCTGAAAGGAGCTAAGGAAGGGACAAAGAAAAAGGAGAGGGGAAACATCATTTGGCCTCCTGCAGGGTCTTTGCTTCAATTGCACAGAAGGGGGGGAGCAAGGTCACCTTGCCGTCTCTCCCTGACCTGCTCCATTCACCACTTTGTCTGCAGAGCACCTGCAATTGTGGAGGGTTGCCAAATAATACTCAACTCCGCCCCACACCGCTGGCACGCAGGCTGGGCCAGCACTAAGAGGCTTGCCCCAAGGTCAAGGTGCTCTATCTGGGGCTGAGCCACCAGGAATAGGAAGCCAGCCACCCAACGTCCCTCCACCCACCCACCCTCCCAGGAGCTCCTAAGGGCTTCGCTAAGAACGCCTCCCTCCCGTTTCCTTGGTCCCAGAGGTCACCTTCGCCTCCACATAGCAGACATTTTGCTGCAAAGACAGAAAGGAACCGAATTCCCTCCCTCGTGGATTTTTCAGCCACGGGCTTCGCGAAGCCATCCGCCCGGCTGCCGGGAGAGCAGAGAGAGCGAGCCCCGCAAAGCAAGCCGAAGGAGGCAGCCAGCCCTCCCTTCTAGACTCCCACTTCATCGGGGCTGCCTCCTTCCGAGCCCCAGGCGCCTTCTCTGTTGCAAAAGAGAAGAGAAGCCGGTTGGGGATGCGCAGCGCTTTGGCACAAACAACCGCAGGAGGAAAAGGCCGCGGGGGCTGCGCTCTACCTACGGCTTCTCCATCGGGAGAGGCGCTTCGGAAGGAGCAGGTGGCGGCCGCGGCGGAGCGGGGGGAAAAAAGGCACGGAAGGCGGGAGGGAGGCTCTTGAAGCGGATCGCAAACAGGGCGCTGGCTGCGAGGCATCGCAGCCGAGGTTTCCTCCCCCCCCCCCCACCCTCTCTCTCTCTCTCTCTCTCTCTCTCTCTCTGTCTCTCTCTCTGTCTCTTTCTGGCTTACTCAAGCCTCGATCCGGGAAGGGAGCCGCGAAGGTCCCCTTGGCAAGAGCAGCCCCGCTTGAGCGAGCGAGCCGGGCGAGAGTTGCAGTGCGCGACGGCTCCGGCAAGGCTGGAATATCTGGGGAACAAATGGCCCGGAGGCGGCAGGGATTTGGGACGCCTGGCTTGCCGCAACGGGCTTCCTTCTGCAGCCGCCCCCCCCCCCCCAGACGGGACGGGGCCACTGCTCTTCCCCTACAAGCCCTGCTTTAGAAGGGCAGGAACGGGCGGTCTCTGCCTCCCTCCCTCCCTCCCTCCCGTAGACTGCCAAGAAACGGGCTTTCTTTGGGCATCTCCGCCTAAGGAGAAGCAACCACTCGAAAATGAAACGGGCCAGCATTACGTAACAAACTAAGATGCACGTAGCTAAGCCCTCTGCGCGGAAAAAAAAACACAACCCAATGACTCTGGATCACGGAGCCGTCCGAGCATCGCGCCCCCGGCGAAAGGAGGGCAAAACCCCAGGACCCCCTGCAAGAGCGAAGCGTTCTCTCCAAAGCCGCGTCCCTCTCCTTGGGACACCTCCACATCCTTGGACGTGGCGGTTCCGTGTCTCTCTCTCTCGGTCTCTCTCTCGGTCCAGAAAGAAGCGACACTCGTGGCGGCCCGAGACCAGAACCTGGGGCGAGATGCTGGCTTTAAAAGAAACGCGCGTTCGCAGAGAGAGAGAGAGGAGGGGGGGGAGACAAAATAAGCACCCCGGTGTCTTTCGTGCCGTTTAAAAAAAAAAAGCCTGCTGGCTTTTTACTCCGAAAAGCAAGACGCCGCCGCCGCCGCAGAGCCGGCCGTCCAGCTCGCCAACTTCACGCTCTAATCCGAAGGGGCTGCCGGGGCACCGCTTGCCCTGCGCACTTACCGAGACTTTCAGAGGAACCGCGAAAGGAAAGCGCTCTTCGCCTCTTGCAAGTTCCGCCCGAAAGACCTGCCTGAAATGAAGCCTTTCCCTCCACCTTCCCATCCCTTTTATATACACCCTAAGCCGGCTGCTTATTGGCTGGTATTTATATTCCATTCATTCCATTGGAGATTTGCTCCCAGGGTGGGGAAGACTTCTCGCCTTGCTTGAGAGCCAGGCTCTGGTCCCCCCACTTGGCTGTGGGGGCCTCTCCTTGTTAGATGCCAGGCCGTGGAGTGGAGGCTCAGACAGCCACAAAAGGCTTTCAACAAAAGGGGAGTCACTTTTGAAGGCATTCACTGTAGGGGAAGACGAAGGATCCCGTCGCCAGCATCCCCCCCCCCCCTTTCTCCTCACCAAAGGGAATGAAACACCAAATGCCTGCGAATCAGGAAACGGCTGATGATGCAATTCTTCGGAATAAAGCTCTGCAAATGGGTTTTATTCGTAAAGGATGAATTGAGACTCGCAGATAGGTGCGATGCATACCTGTTTGAGTCAAGGTGCTTTTCTCCCCTCCCTTAATTCGCTGTTGTTGTTTTTTTATTCTGCACCCGGTGAAAATGAACACGAGAGCATTCAGTGCAATGGAGAGAAATGCAAGTCAAGAGCTTTAAAGATTTGGTGCTTGGTTGATTGTAAATTCTCTGCGATTGGATTTACATAACAGCTGTGCTAAGGCAGACTTTGTTTAACCACGATTCATTACTTTGTTGGATTTTCATCACATAGTAAAGAAAACTGTTACAATTTCTCAGTTTTCGATAGGTTTGTTAGCTTAGCAACTGCCCTTAGACTTGTCTGCTACTCAGCAGATACACGGAGGCTGTAGCTTTCTAGATTCTAGGCCTTGGAGAAGTCTAAGAACTTCTCAATGTAGGAGATTCCAAACAGTTCTAAATTGAGTTCTGCAGACCAACTCTAAACCCATTTCATGCTTGATTGAATAGGCTTAGTACCAAAGGAAATAAATGTACGTAGGAGTAAATGAGGTTAATTACAACAGGGTGAACCCTTTCATGAGTCTAAGATATTTTAAATCTACAAAGATTTGTCTTTGTCAAGTAGAATGGAACATGTGCCCATCCAGCTGTTGAACAATTGCAATGTTGCCATTGGCCACACTGATGCCATAGTTTATCAACATCAGGAATGCCATGAGTCCTTCATCCCTAAATTTAATTTGGTGAACTCTTGAATTTATTTATTAAAGACAGTTTGGAAGACTTGGCCTTACAAGAGCAGAATTTTTATTTCCTTTTTGCTTATGCTTATTTTGCTTATTTCTCTTTATGTATAGGAGCATAAAATGAAATTCTATCAGAGATGGCCAAATGCAGATGAGAAAAACAGCATTTCAACAGGTGCTGCTACAAAGTCCTTCAGCAATAATTTTTAACAAGCTCCAGATTGCTGGGGGCTCCATGGATGCTGTCATCTCCTCAGCAAAAAAAGGCAGACAAAACATTCTTTTAACTCTTTATGTGCTGTGTGAAAAGCAGTCAAGCCTTGTTATTTCTAACAGAATTTCCTTTGCAGGTTTTCCCTATAGAAAAGAAATCCACCCCCTTTGACCTTGTCTGAACTCTGCTCAAAATGCTCAAAGCTTTTTGTTCTTCTTAGTTTTACTACTTCCATGCGTAACAAATTACACCGGGGGAAAAGTAGGTCAAAAAATAGGCTAAACTAGGTATTTTCTAATCTAAATTTTAACTGAATTTAAGCATAAGGCTGAGTATAGTTTATTTATATTCCTCTTATTATTTTTACAAATAACTCAAGCCAGTGAACATATCCAACACACCTTCCTCCTCTTCTTTCCCCCTTAAGAACAACTCAGTGAAGTGGGATAGTCAGAGAGAATGACTGGCTCAACTTTAGATATAGATATTGTGGCAGGTAGCAGGTATACTGGCTAGGAAAAGGATTTAAAAAAATATTATACCCATCTTACCTTAAAGAGACAGTATCAACTTATGACCACTTTTGAATTAAACTAGTTTATCATACTGCATGAGATAACAGTGGGCCACTGAGTATTTTATTGTCATTGATTCTACTTTATAGAAAACATATATATCTAGCCTTTTTGAGAAGTTCAAAACAGTTAACACATGCACTAGACTAGATAGTAACATACAGATGAAAGTTTTAAAATGGAAAAACAGATTCACACAGCAGTAAACCACGAACCAAATGCTAAATCAGTGGTAGACCTTTAATTAACATTTATATTTTTGTTGAGGGCCACAAAGTGGCTGGATTTATGTTCTGAGTGAAATTTGAGGATTTACTTCTTTTTTTCTCAAATTGTGATTCAGTATCTGTTTCGCATCTGAAAATTATGGGAAACTATGCTGGGTCAGAGGGATAGGGAAGAATCCCATTTACATAACATGGGAACTCCTGAGACATTAGTTATGTAAGCTGTCTGAAGACAAAACGACATAAATTGGGTTGTAGTTCCTGTTGATGTGCATGAAACAGGTCACAGCCAAAATCCAGTTAGTTTAGCAAGTCATTTGAGGGGAAATGTTATGGCTTTCTACCTAATATCTTATCAACACAATTTTCTGTGTTATATTAAAGCTTGGCTAAGCTTTTGCAATATACTAATCTAGAATGTAACTGGGTAGTTTTTGATTCAGTATGTTATGAGAATAGCACACTTCAGAATAAATAAGCATATACAATTATGATGTAACTTCTTAGAACATCTTCATTTAAACTGTAGAGATGAAAGTCAGAAACCAGAATGATAATAGCGTAAGAAAGCAGTAGAAACACCTTAATAGCTACTCGTCAAAATCATGGTAGAATCAAAAGGCAGGTAATTGATAGGGATGTAAGCCAGTAAAGATATTATTCCACTGGTTCTTAATTTTTCTTTAAAAATAAAACTGAAGTTTTAATTAATCTTATTAAAATGTTGATATAATATTGCCTTGCTTGCTTTTCTGTGTTACATAAATTGCTGTGGGGACCTTGTCAGGGCTGAAAAGTAGCACGAAATCCTTTAATAAATTATAACCAATCAGACCATCTTGGAGTTGAAAATTCCACGTGATGGTTGCAGCCTCTGAAAAAGGAGAGAGCAATCAAGGGGCATTATGGACTCTTGGGACCAGGGCAACAACAGTTACAAGAGGCAGGAATGAGCACATAAGGCAGACTTTCTCTTCATGATGCAAGCAATGTCACCTCCTAATTTTCACACATAATACCACTGTTAAAGCAAAGCTATAGGGCCCGTTTGTGGAGGGGAAATGCAAACCTATTTTGAAGAGTGGAAGAGCTTCGTCAAGTCCTTGGATTTTGTGTATTTTTTACACAGAAGGAAGGCAAAAGAGAGAAAAAATCCCACAAAGATTAGAGTTTTGGATAGTTTGTTATTGCCTTGTTGGAAGAAATGCCCTTTCTGGGTTCATTTCCAAGTGGGGGAAAAGACACTGGAAATGTGGAAGCTGCTTGGAAATATGGTTTAATGGTGGACAGGATCATATGGCTTGAGCTCCTGAACAGAAAAGCGGATCACATAGTTTAAGATGCTGGGTGAAGAAGAAAAAGGGCAGAGATGCTGAAAGACCCTGGTTTTATCCCCTCTCTGGGCTTTGAACTTGAGCTTGTATTCTGATTGGTTGTCAGATTCCCATGGGGCCATGCAGGGGCAACTCTGTAGGGTGTGATTTGACTGTTTGGTTGAGCATTACTTCTTCCCAGGTTTCATGTAAATGGCTAACCCTACCTTTGTTATGTAGAATGGACTGGCAAAGGCCTTAATGGCTCATTGACAAAGTGGGGGGGGGAGCTAAGTTTCTTCCTCCCTTTTGGGGGAAATATTTTGTCCTTTTAATATTTCCCAAAATATTTCATCTTCTAGTAGAGGAGTGGGTATTAATTTCTTACCCCCTTCAGATATTACATAGATATTGTTTCCAACACATAGGTATCTGCATCCTGTACTGATATTTGAAGTGACGGGAATCCATGCCATGTCAAGCTAAGGTGGTGGCTGAAATCATACAATTCTCTGCCCCTTTTTTTGTTTGTGCATCATTTGTAGTTGTGGCTGGTAGGTTGAGTTTTTGCTTTTGACTTTTGCAATCAAGTCATGAAAACAACAAGTAGGAGGAAGACTGCAGATAAAGGGCAAGTGGAATGTGAGACTCACCCATGTGAAGGAAAAAAATAATTAAAATTAAAAATTAATATACAGGCTCCTTGAGATTCAAACAGATAACCTTGTGGTGTTTTTTTAAATAATGCAGTTTGTCTTCTGGATTGTTTCAAAACTTGTCAGCGTAGCTAAATCCTGGGTATTACCTAGTGGTCTTCTGTCCAAAGTCTTACTACTCTACTTATGATTTTTTGGCAGTGACAGGGAAAGAAAATGGGCCAATAATTGTGAAGTAATCTTATTTTTCAGAATAAAGTTTTAGCACATTTTAAAAGCAATACCTTCAACACTATCAAATATCTAAGTCTTTGGGAAGGACTGGATAGCTGGATAAAAATGCCAAATCCAACCTACAACTCTGGCTGTGTGACCAATCATAGTAATAATATTGAATGTACTCTGACAACTGTGCTTTCAGCTTTCTAAGCGTTTAGTTTAGAAACTAATCTCACCATATACAAAGTTACAGGGATGTTTGGTTCTGGAATATGCAACTAAAGTTCCCTTCCATATGAGAAGGGAAAAAAACACCATAGTGAACAAAATGTGGGTCACAGCATTTTGCAAAACATTGCCTAGTAGTTACATGCATGCAATGATACTGTAAATTGATTTTAATCAGTGGATAATAAGACTTAATCCAAAATATTTATGTGTTTTCTTGAATCTTAGAGACTAATATACGGTAGATTTTTAAAGGAACAATGTTTCTGTAACCTGAGCAGAACAGATGCTGAAATTCCTCTTCTACTCAATTATTAAAATCTTCATTGCTGCTGGCAGAAGATAGTAGTAAAAAAGCCATTGATTTCCAGGAAAAGTCAACCAGTGCCATGGCCAATCACTATGCTTAGAATGTGTATATTTGGCAGGATTTTAAAGGTCCATGACTCTCATTGTTATCTCAACTAGCGGGTTGCTTCCATTGGATCATGGAGCCTCTAGATTTTCCTAGGAGTTGGGGTCTTTTTTGTATTACACTCTGCTTGCATAATTGTAAATAAAATACTTTGCAAAAACACCATCAGTCTTTGCCACTCTTTTATTGAAGAGATATTAAATAACACTATCCCTGGAACCTATTCAAGGTACTATGAATATGTAAGTTTGCAATTTTTAAGTTATGACAGAGTTCTGTTTCTTTAAACATCAGAGAAATTCAATCAATGCTGTTTTTCTTGTCATTGCTCCTTAGAGCAGGTAAAAACTAGATTGTGGCTAATCTGCCCTACCCTTAGTTAAGAGGCTAGAATTTGACTGGAAATAGCAAGAGGCTACAGAAGGAAAAAAGGAAGGAGAAACTTTGAACCCTCCATTCATGTAGCTCCCTAAAATGGCTTGACGACACTCAAGGAAAATCTTAGCTTATGCCGCATAAGAACATAAAATATGCAGCTTTGTTAATTTAAACAGGGCAATAAATTAATAAATGTTTGTAGAACTAGTTCTTTGTCCAAGATGTAGACCAGGATATGGCATTATATTGTCAACAACTCTAATGAATCATTTCATGTGTGTTGCAGCGAAGTTACTCTAAAATGCAAGCTGGCTGATGAGATTACAGCTACATGCATCGCCAAGTCTTCTGCAGAATCAGGGCCAAAAGCTTTAGCTAAAGAGCTCCCTAAGTGACCTTGGGGTACTTTCTCTAATCATTGCCTAATTAATCTGGATTTGCACAACATGCAAAAGACCTACTGGGGTCACAGCCATACATAGCCACATTATAGTCAATGTGTTACGTGAATCCAGAAAATAGGGTTTACTTGATTAAACTGTGACTCTTTTAAGTATGGGTAAACATATCATAGGAACACAGAATATGGGAAGCATGTGCCCACACACAAACACACACACACACACACCCCAGATTTGGTCTGTGTTAAATTAAGAGTCCAACCTGATGGGCGCACTAAGATGGAAAATGAAGAATACCAACGGAATACTCAAGAGTTCTCTATCTGGCATTAATAGAAACCTGTATTAAAAAAAAGGGAAGAATGAATATTTGAATGTAAGATGTGTTGAATTAAAGTAGCTCCTTTCTTATTCAAGCAGCAGAGAGAAATGCCAAGCAGAGGTGAAACATCATCCATTAATACATTCTCAGGCAGGAAAAAAGTTTATACGTTGTTTTTAGCTCATGATAGAGGAGCTAAGCTACTGTAGAGACTCTTCTCCATTAAGGGGGAAAATCCAGTAATAGCCACTCTTCTATTAACTCTTAAGTCTTCACTTCAAGAACGTTGAGGTCTGTAACAAATACAGACCAAAATGAAGAATTTTCCCACAACTTTTCTTTCATCAAAGGAACACAAATAGACCCTTTCTCATTAGTGTAGCTCCCGCCATGATAATTTCCTTTAATTCCAGCCTTAAAGGCCTAGTTTTATCTTAAATTACATTAATTTTATACTAAAGTAAAGCATTGTGCTCCTGGACCTTTCCTTTTGTCTGTTTGCTTTACCATAAAGCCTTGATGCCTCTGACAACTCGTTTTTCTCTCCAATGCAACTGAAAACATTTCTTCTCTTTTTACGAGTGATTTTGAAAGTACAGGTAGTCCTCAACTTACAACAGTTCATTTAGTGACTATTCAAAGTTATAACTTCACTGAAAAGGTGATTTTTGTCTGCTTTTCACACTTATGACAAAAGTAGCATTCCCATGGTTATGTGATTTACATTCAGATGCTTGACAGCTACTCACATTTATGACAGTTGCAGCGTCCCAGACTGATGATCACCTTTTGCAACTTTCCGAGAAGCAAAATCAATGGCGAAACCAGATTCACTTAACAACCGTGTTACTAATTTAACAACTTCAGTGATTCACTTAACAAATGTAGCCAAAAATTCATAAAATCAACAAATTTCTTACTTAACATAAAATGTGGTCATAGCTACTGCAATGCTACTGCAATGCTCTCTACATGGGGCTTCCCTTGGGGTGCACCCGGAGGCTCCAGCTAGTACAGAATGCAGCCGCGCGGGGGATTCTGGGAGTTTCTCGATACTCCCATATAACACCTCTCCTGCCCGAGCTGCCTGTGGCCTTCCAGGTGCGCTTCAAGATACTGATAACCATCTTTAAAGCGCTCCATGGCGCGGGACCTGGGTATTTGTGAGACCGCCTCCTACCACATACCTCCCTCCGTCCTGTCCGCTCGCACAGGGAGGGCCTCCTCAGGGTGCTGTCTGCCGGCCAATGCCGGCTGGCGACACCAAGGGGAAGGGCCTTCTCTGTGGCGGGTCTGGCTCTCTGAAACGACCTACCCCCCAACATTCGTACCATCATGCGACCTGCGCCTCTTCCGCCGGGAGCTTAAAACTCACTTTTTCCATCTGGCTGGCCTGGCTTAGATTTTAAATAACAAATTGTTAGGGATTTTAGTAAGGGATTTTAGATGGGTTTTAAAGATGCTTTTAGCATGGGTTTAAATTTAATATATTTTTATTGTATTTTTATTGTATTTTTGTACTGTTTTTAATATTTACCTGTGCACCGCCCTGAGTCCCTTCGGGTAGATAGGGTGGTATACAAATCCAAGAATAAAAAAATAAAAAATTAGTCACAATTACAGGACTACCTTACAGGACTACATGTAACATATCCTTAACTTGTAATAAATAAATCCTACTACTTACTCCATGCAAATAATTATTCACCAGCTTAATTTTTGGCTGTGAAATTATTTTTAAAAGTTCAAGACCTGCTATGTGGAGGATACAAATTATCAATGGTTCTAAGCAGTAGTAATTTTGTATTTGGAATGGTTGAATATACCTCTTCTGGTGGTCTCTTGTCCAAGAGTGGTGGCTACAGGCCTTAGCTCCACCCAGAACACATTCTTGGGATTTCAAGCCAAACCTCCCTAATAGCTGTCATCATCACAATAAATAATTCACAACATGGCTCCTAAGTATAACCTTAGATTATCCTTTCTTCACCATGTAGCCACAATAAAAATGACATAATGCATGCAAGGTTTTATTATTAGGCACATCTTGTTAGTATTGGCTGAAAGATGATTTATTAAATCATCTGCAGCTGATTGGAGACACAAAAGGCAAGTTCAAAGCAAACTAGCCGTACTGTAACTTAGTGTGGAATGATAATTTTAATAGAAATGAGGAACTAAACCCTGGTTCTCTCTCTCTCACATCTCCCCCACCCCCAAATTATTTTCTTATTTAAACGGATATCGAAATGCAGCTTCAAAGAAAGTAGTCAGTAGCTGTGTTTGCACAACATGTTTAGTCATGGTTAACTTAAAATTGCTGGACTTGATGGCTGTGTTAATCACAGAGTCAACTTATTCTCCTAAACCCTTCTCTCTCTCTCTCTAATAGCAGAGTTACCATCTCTTTTTTTAAATTCAAATTGCAAGAGAGGAAAAGATATAATCTTCCTGTTCATTTAGGATATAAATGGCTGGGAAACATTAAAAGGATCCTCAGATGTAAGTATTGCGTGAAGAAAGCTACAGCAATTGTTTAAATTCAAGCCTTCTGTTCTGCTCCATGAAACACAAGGAACAAAATAGGATGACTGGAGGAATATTTTTTTTAAAAAGGCAAGCTTCCAACAGCCAGAATTTGGGCAGTCAATTGTCAGCAAATAAAAGTGATGTCTCATTTAAAGTCTATTTAATAGACTTTAAATGAGACATTTAAAGCTATTAAATGTAGCACCCCTTAGATCTATGTTTTTGGCATTGCATGCACTTGCCAGCATTTTAAATATACTAATGCTTTAGCTACAATTCAGTGTGCAGTTATGTGATTTTAGCATCTGCTTGAATAATTTAATACTGACACTTTTTAGATGCAGCAGATAAGCTTATTGGTGAGGCTGTGTTGCTCATACAGTATTTGTCAAATGGGGACTCCACTCAGAGTACCCAGAGTAATGTTCTAATGGCACCCTTGTGCCGGCAACTTTGTCCTTGAGATCATAAACAGATAAAAGGATCTGCCTACTTTCTCTTACATCAGCCCATCTCCGTTTCCCCTGTGGATTAATTACCACTGTTGTTCTTTGCTTCAAGCAGAGTGCGATGCAGACCACTATATTTGGGGTGTTTGGGGAGAAATGACACTTCCACCATTTCACCATCTCTGAAAATGTGTAAGCAACCACTCTGGAGGAGAAGGTAAGCATTACATACTACCCTGGCTAAGTTTTAAAACACCTTGTGGTGTTACATAGCAGAGAGGCCCAAGCAAAAAGCAAATACTGAGGCGTCCGATTTCCAGGATGTAGATCAAGGAAGCAGAGGAGAATTTACTCTAGGGCCATGCGAGGAGCTTCCCCAGTGGCTTAATTATAAATGCTACAAAGCGTTATAGGAAAAGAAGCTTACAATTCTGAAATATTGCGAGTGAATCTAACAGTCTATCCAATATTGCCCCTGAATGTTAATGGATTTAGGACATGTCTTTGCACAGAAAGAATGTCACAGCTTCAGGGACATGAACCCAACACATTTAATTGTGTCACATGAATGCACAATTTATCCTCGGATGTTGACAAACTTCCCAGTATCCCTCAATATTAGCCATGCTGGGAGGAATTGTTAGGAGCTACGGTTCAGTTATACCAGGAGAGCTGCATATGTTATGCAATCATGCTGAAGTTATATTTCTGAGTCCAAGAAATACAATGAAGGTCTGGTTGCTACAAAAATAGCAAAATTATTTACACTTCAGCATTTTCCTTACACTTGTCAAATGATCAGTGACAATACCACTTATCTTTAAAAGGATTATTAACAAAGCTTAGGTCAACTTTTTAATCAACTTTCTTTATGCATTTGTTATTTAGTAGGTGCATGTAGTAGGTGGAACTTTCTGAAGTTATTTTAGCAAGTGGAGCTTTTTCTGGCAGAAAGCGAAAAGCACAAGCAAAGCATCTGATTCATACCTACATGTCAGGATGCTGTGAAATCACAGACATAGATCTAATTTTAAAAATACCTACATGGTGACAGCCATTGCCAACTTTTCCACTAACTCCTATAGGTGTGAGCTGCAAAAATAAAATAAAAAAATCAGAAAAAGCCATAATCACATAAAAATGCAGGACAATGAAGGGCTACCACAGTGATACAAAGGGCAATTGAAAACTTACCAGGCTTATTAGTATCCTAGATCTGTGGTATCTTATACTCTTGAATAGCGTGCTAATCTTGTCTCTTAAGGTTCTCTGCTCCTTAACAGTAATGGGCCATTACAATTCTTCAGCAAAAATACAATTTTCATCATGGCAATTCCCTTCTACAGGTAAGGATAAAACTTCTGTTTATGAAAGTGTTAAATTGAACCTGGGAAATTTATTTTATTTTATTTTATTCAATTTATATCCCGCCCTTCTCCAACAGGACCCAGGGCGGCGCACAGGAATTTAAACCAGCATACAAAAATAATACAAAATACATAAATTTAAAAAGCTATTAAATGACACAAAACCTGCGCTAAAACCAAATTAAAATCCCTCATTTAAAACTGTCTAGTATTAGTCCCAGCGGAGGCTATGTTAGGCCGGCTTGATGGAATAAGTGTGTTTTTAAACAACGGCGGAAGAGGCGGAGGTCGGTGATAGTGCGGAGTTCAGGGGGTAGGTCGTTCCACAGGGCAGGGCCCGCCACAGAGAAGGCTCTTCCCCTGGGTGTCGCCAGCCGGCATTGTCCGGCCGATGGCACCCGGAGAAGGCCCTCTCTGTGGGAGCATATCGGTCTAAGGGATGTATGAGGCAGGAGACGGTCTCGCATATAACTAGGCCCCGAGCCATGGAGCGCTTTGAAGATGGTCGTCAGGACCTTGAAGCGCATGAAAGAATTCCCAACCATCATCTCCAATTATCAACCATCATTTCCAAACCACTAAGAAAACACACGACCAATAAATTACACACTAGTCATGTATATTATTTTATATGGTTTATTAGGTGGACTTTCTTCAGTTATTTTAATGAGCATTGAATTTAACAGTCCAACGAGAGTCCTTGGGAAATATGACAGTATAACAATACAGCACATACCTAAATTAAATAGATAAGATTTAGTTCCCAGGCTGCCACCCTCTTATTTATTTGTAAGCTAACTTCTGCCTAAAGCCGAGGAAAGCTGAGCATGCTGCAATCATGTAAGAATGTAATATCTGAAGATGTAAAACTTATTATGAGTTTTTTTGGTCAGGATGCTTTCTTTTATTATAAGCATATTAAAGCTCTTGTAAGAAAAATATGTTGTAATTTTCCCTCAATGTTTGGAGTTTTTTTTAAAGGGGTTTCACTGACAGTGCTTCTCGGCTTCTGTTATTTAATCCAGGGGTCTCCAACCTTTGCAACTTTAAGTCTGAAGGACTTCAGCTCCCAGAATTCTCCAGCCAGCAAAGCTGGCTGGAGAATTCTGGGAGCTGAAGTCCTTCAGACTTAAAGTTGCAAAGTTTGGAGACCCCTGATTTAATCAATAAGATGCTTTGAAGATGAAAGGAGTTATTTTTCATAAAGATAATGGGATCTGTGGCAATCAGAAGACAGAAAGGTTCACCCACATATTCTGCATAAATCAGATGGCAGGAATCGGTTTTACAAGGATAAAGACTGTTTTTTATGGCTTCATTCCCAACAACAAAATCCCTTTTTAGAAAACAAAGTATGTGCAGAATCTTTGAACTGAATTGCTGGGTGAACTAAGCTATTCTTCAAAATATTTCCCAACCCTTATGCCAAGAGCTTTTCTTTAAGAGGCTGAAAAAACATAGAGCAACGTTATAGGAGCAAAGTAATAATTTGCATTGACAAAGCTGTTCTTATGTTTGTCGTGTTAATTTTGTTTACACTATGGGTAAACTTGCTCTGCGAAGAGCATTTTATATTGCTTTGGAGATATTTCTTGGCAAACTCCATACACTAACAAAAAAGAATTCACTACCATATAAAGTATACATCAGAGTCATGCCCGCCCCTTTCTTCTTTCTGGAGCTTGTTTAGCTTGTTCCTCAGTCATGACTCAAGGCTGCAGTCCTACACACATTGCTAGGGAACTGGCATAGTAGAGAAAGTTAAACTGAAATTCTACACTGTACATACTAACCTGCATGACAGCCTCATGAATTCTGTGATTCTCCACTTACAAAAACCAACTTTGTCTTAATTTCAGTCCTCATCTCAGCAACAGAGGGCAATATGGAGGTGACTGTAGACCTTTACCTTACAGGGTGCTGTGAGAATTATATCTAAGCAGTGTTAAGTAAGCCACTGGAAAAAAAATATCCAAATTTACAATATCAGACGACACATCCCATTGAAGAAAGTAGGGCTTACTGCAGTGTTTCTCAACCTTGTCAACTTGAAGATGTCTGGACTTCAACTCCCAGAATTCCCCAGCCAGTGTTAGCTGGCTGGGGAATTCTGGGAGTTGAAGTCCAGACATCTTCAAGTTGACAAGGTTGAGAAACACTGGCTTACTGTATTTTCAAGGAAGCACAACTGATTGAAAATGTATATAAATATTGGGTAGGCAACAGTTTCAGTCATGGACACATAATAGGAAAAGTGATGGGTGGATCTTCTGCATTCTGTAAAACATGTTATTTGAGCTTATAGAAATTTACATTTAAGGAAGGCCCACAGCATTTTGTCTCACTCCTCAATAGTTATTTCTTTAAAGTATCTGTTTCCTTTGCAAATAATTCTAGGGTTGGTCGTATTTTTGAAAACGTTGAAAGAATAACTAACAGCCCGGTGGGTAAGGGCACCGAGATTAAGTAGGTATAGGAAAACCAGGAACATATATCACAGATTAATACCGTAATCGCATTACAGTGAAGGTAAAGGAGAAATGAAGTGCCAGTTTTAATCAGTACGAGCCTTCCTTGACAGGGCTGATCTTGCAAAAACAACACCGTGGTTCGCAGTGTATTCACGAAAGGGACCGATTTTATTAGCGCGACCCTACGCTCTACTCAGAAGCCCCTTTCCATTCAAAGGGGAGTTTGGTCTCAGTTTAGATAAGCAGGGATGGAGCTGTCGCCTAAACCCGACAAGGAGACGCTCGCGTAAGAGTAAATTTGCGACTCTTGGTTATTTAAGAGTCACAACGGACGCCACTCAGCGATGCACCGATTGCACCACACAACTAATGGGAAGCCAGGGACAGAGGAGACGGGACGCGAATTGCATCAGCGCAGAAGGAAGCAAAAGCGCTCCGACCAAGCGGGAAGCGGGGAAGAGCATCCTCCCACTCCAGACCGGCTATGCCAGGGCGAGGGAGGGGAGGACTAACGTCACAGGCTGCGACGCGCAAGAGGGAGGAAGTACTGGAAACACGTGTCTGCCACCGGCCAAGGCTGTGCTCGCTTCTCTTGATATCTGATGCTGCTTGCCTGAATGCAAGTAGGGAGTCGGAAAGGTAAGAGTGCAGTGAGATTAAAGCAAACGGCTGTTTAAGGAGCCGGGGACGGAGAAACGACACCGAGAGCTGCACTGCGGTCGCTTCTTTGCAAGAGAGGCCACTCCATTCGCCACTCTGGGTCCTTCTTTTGAGTAGACATTTCTTTCTTTAATTCATTTATTTAGTTAGTCAAACACGTAAAAGATAACCGGTATAAGTATAAACATAAATATGAACACAGTAAATGGCTATGAATAAATGA
The DNA here is from genome assembly GCA_039707465.1 of Rhabdophis nuchalis. Taxonomy (NCBI): domain Eukaryota; kingdom Metazoa; phylum Chordata; class Lepidosauria; order Squamata; family Natricidae; genus Rhabdophis; species Rhabdophis nuchalis. The sequence continues at coordinate 55,584,734 of CM077643.1, read as the reverse complement.
AGACAGTGGGACGGGGGTGGTAGGCACGCTGGTGCGCTTATGCACGCCCCTTACAGACCTCTTAGGAATGGGGTGAGGTCAACAGTAGACAGTCTGAGGTTAACATTAGGGGGGTTTGGGGATGTAACAACAGAGTCAGGTAGTGCATTCCATGCATTGACCATTTTAAACATTAGGAAGGGGAAAGTTTACAATCTCCAAAGATCTCCAAAGGAAAGCAGGGCTCTTGCGATTTCATTAATTTTAAAAGAGCAAGGGAAGTCAGCAGGGGTAAAATCATGAGCGCAAATGGTGGTCTGATACAACACAGAAGCATTATCTTGTGCCTATTTTCCCCCTCCCCCTCCAGAAGCATCTCCTATTGAAAAGGTAACCAGGTCACAAGTTGCAAAACAGGCTGAAAAATGGAACATGAACCGTGAAAGTGAAGGATTGGTTTTTTTAAAAAAGCAAGAGGTGGATAAAATATGACAATCCCATGCTTACATTCAGTCTGGGGTTTTAAAAATGTCCTTAGTTTTTAGAACTTCTATATAGTAATTGCATATTAAAAGTGCATATATAAAATGTTGTACCTGGTCTGTTGAAACGCACAAAAGAAACAACATATGTTCCAGCTGCTTCTATCTATACCTGGTTGTCCAATCTTTTGGTTTGCCTGGGCCATACTGAGTGAAGAGGAATTGTCTTCAGTTGCATATAAATATATATAATATAATTAATGCATATAAGTAACATTTGTTTTTAGGTCTTTTTTTAATTTACCTTGTGGGGCTACATTACTAACTGTCCAGGGTTGCATGTGGTGTGTGGGTTGTGGGCTGGACATAACTAATTTAACAGTTGCTCCTTAAAAAGCCCAGTTTATTGGTATTCCAAAACAAATTATGTTCCAATATAGCAATTGGTTTCAAACAAATACTCCTCAGAATTCAGTCTCGAAATTTAGCAAAGCAGTTTTTCCAGTTGTCTTAGAGACATTGAAAGAATTCTTATGATGGAGGAAAAAAGTTTTGATCACTTCAGGAATCATTACTGCACAATCTTTGTGGACCGCTATTGGATTCATCAGGTGCACAGAATATAGTGCTGAAATAGGGATATTATATATGGACACAGCAGAAGAAGATGAATGCCAGACAATTTTATGCATGGCTTAGCCACTGCTATAAAGATGAGTCTAGCTATTTCATCTGCTATAAATGGTACGTTCTCTCTTGGAGAACAAAAAGGAGAAAAAGACTCTTTAAGCAAGGTTAATTGACTGATAGATTATGTGCCATCAAGTTGGTGTTGACTCTTAGGGACAACATAAATAGATTTTCTCCATGGCAACCTGTTCCTAACCTAGTCTTTCAGCAGTGTAACTGATTCTGTCCACCTTCTCCTAGATGTCCTCTTTTCTTTTCTTCCACCTTTCCTAGCATTATTAACCTTTTCCGTAGAGCTAGGTCTTTACATAGTGTTTCTAAAGTAAAATCATTTGAGCCTGGTCATTTGGGCTTCAATGAGAACTGTGATTTGTTTTTATGATCCATTGTTTGTTTTTGTAATTCTATTCTTAGGTGATTTCTCCACCACAAAAGACCATAAGGACAAATACTTTTTCTATCCTGCTTCTTCCAAGTCCAACTTTTCTTCTATAATGTGTCATTGCTTGCACAATTCTGATCTTTGTACATATAGACATATCATGGCATTTAAATATATTTTCCAAGGCCTTCAAGAACTACTCTAGCAAGTACTGGTCTGTGGTAAATTTCTTTGCTGCTTGTTCCTTTAGTGTAGAATAAGCTTGTTAAACTGGCAGCTCTCTGGCTGGATACATCAAGCGCAGGCCATGTTCATCCTGTCTCTGCAAAGGCAAAAAACGTTGTGATACATCATGATCCAGCCCTTGAAGTGATCGAGTTTGATACCCGTTGTGCAGAAAATTGATCCTAAAAGGCAGAAGTTGTGTACCACTTCAATATCTTCATTGTCAAATCTATTTTCATTAGATTGGTCTTTTATATGTAATCGTAGTCCCATCAGCAGGTGGCACGCGGAGCCATTTGTTAGGGCACGCAAGGCGTTGCCCTGTCAGCTCTAGCGCCTGTAGGGCCCAACGGACAACCCGGAGGTTTGGGAACAGGCTTCCAGATTGCTCATAGGGCCGTTTTTTACGCTCCGGAGACTTTATAAGGCGTCCCTGAAGCCTCCAGAGGGAGAAAAACAGCCCTATGGGCAACCCAGAAGTCAGTTCCCCAACTTCCGGTTTGCGCATTGGGCCATTTTTCACCCTCCAGACCCTTCAAGGAACCCTTTTGGGGCCTCTGGAGGGCCTCGGGGGGGGGGGGTGGGGAGAGTGAAAACAGGTTCAATCAATGTCCTTTACTTCTACAGTGAATCAAGGGGAAAGTTGGGTTGGTTGGTTGGTTTCTGCATTTTGCCTCATTCTAAGCTTCTAATTTTATCTCTTGATAAAATGGCCTATAATTCCAAGGGTGTGCAGCAAGACAAATTTGAAGGACATTGATGTCTTAAATTATTTCAAATATAGTTTTATTTCATTAGACTAATGGGATTCTCTTTCTGAGAGTTTTTTTCTTTCCTGGCACTGTATAGAATCTTTAGCAAAAAGAAATAATCCAGGAATCACTCTTATATTTTCAGTGATATTGTTCAAGGTACTGCAAGGTACGTTATATCCTAGAGTTGCCATTTTCTCTTTCTCTTAAAAAAAAAAAAGTCCTGGTTCCTGTTGTTTAGTAGCTGGCAAATTAATTTTTTCCCTCCCACTTGTTTCAATGCCAAGAAAATCTTCTATTTGCTTTATAGCTGTGGTCAAGACGGTCTTAGGAGTAGAACGACAAAGCCTTTTAAAAATCGGCAATCCTTTAATGCCTCCTCATTCAAAGAATGCTTTCATGTTACCTACCAATTAGTCTTGTCCTATTGTTTACTTTTTTTTCATTTTTAAAAAACTTCCATTAGCATGTAAACTCAGAACATAAGTTAATAAAGTCAGAATCCAGATTCATAGTCCTGCATTAGCTTTCCAACTCTAAACTGCATTTGGCTGTAACTCTTGAGTACTCTTGTGTTGGAAATACAACTCTACTTATGAAAGTACTCCTGTCCCTATCTACAAAGATCAAATGTATAGCAAGTGTGATTACTAGATTACGAATAGGAGCCTTGTGAAATTATGACTTAATTTTGGTGATCAGCAGTTACGTGCTGCGATAAAAGATTGAATGGTGATGCTGGCACAAGAGCTCAAAGGACTTTTTGCCAACTAATTTATCAGTTTTAAGCACGGGTTATTGGATTTAATTTATATTTTAGCGTTTGTATGTATTTATTATGGTTTGTATGCTTGGTTTTTACTTCCCTGTGCACCGCCCTGAGTCCCATTGGGGAGAGAGGTGTGGTATAAAAGTGCAATAAAATCAAAATCAAATCAAAATTGCAGTGCGCCAAACTTTTTGGAATAGACATGGTGATTTGCAAGGTACAATGTCCAGTCAGGCATAACACTCTTGCATTATTAATCATTTTTCTTCTCCTCCTATTAAAATTGTATAACAGTGTCATGTGGCCTTAGATATTTAACATGTAAGTAAAAATGAATAAATAAACACAAATGTAATTTTGTGCTCTATCCCAGGGGTCAGCAATCTTAAGCACTCAAAGAGCCACAAAGGTCCTAAAAGGAAACCGCCCTATTCAATTCTGGAGCCAACCAAAAGTTCAGTTTACCCCACCATAGAGTCTCCTCCTAGTGCGGCATTCCTTTTTCCTCTACCTGTCCTAACCGAAAGCCCTATCAATTGTGGAGCTGACTGGTGACAGGGAGCTGCAGCAGAGAGATGAAAGAGCCACATGCGGCTCCAGAGCCGCAGTTTGGTGACCCTTGCTTTATCCCATAGTAAGCTTGTTAAAACTCAGAATGTACTTTTCTTCATTTTTCATATGTATCTGAAGCAGCAGTTTCTCTTTGTCTACCTAATCAGAATAGGTAACTTGAGATGCTCTTCCCCCCTCCACACTGAGCTTATGTGACTTTCTTAACCATTTTTTGCAACATTTGCTGCCACTTCCATTTGCAGTTGTTAAAAATGGGTTGCATTCTAACCAATTTGAGGTGGGAAATATACAATAATACAATAGCAGAGTTGGAAGGGACCTTGGAGATCTTCTAGTCCAACCCCCTGCCTTGGCAGGAAGCCCTATACCATTTCAGACAAATGGCTATCCAACATCTTCTTGAAGACTTGCAGTGTTGGGGCATTCACAACTTCTGGAGGCAATTTCTGTTCCTCTGATTAATTGTCTTCACTGTCAGGAAATTTCCCCTCAGTTCTAAGTTGCTTCTCTCCTTGATTAGTACAATACAATACAATAGCAGAGTTGGAAGGGACCTTGTAGGTCTTCTAGTCCAACCCCCTGCGTGGGCAGGAACCTTATACCATTTCAGACAAATGGCTATCTAACATCTTTTTAAAGACTTCCAGGGTTGGGGCATTCACATGCGTCAATGAAAAAGGAAAAAAAAAGTTCCCCAGCAAAGAAAATTCAGATTTTGTCACATTATGTTAGGTCTGGTCTCATATGCTCTGAGTACAGTTCTTATCCCTCCTTTTTACAAATGTGAAATTATCTTCCTGTATGAATCTATGCTGGGTGTCAAGAATCTTGTTCAGCAAGTAAAGGAGACAATGATAGCACGGGCAAAAAACTTTGGTTACACAATAGAATTAGATAAATGGCAGAATGTTGGAAATGCCACCAGATACCTGGGTCATATTATCATACATGGTGGACATGGTAGAAACAAACAAATATTGGACAAAAATTCAAATGTGGCTGGAAAAGATGATACAAGCAGCATATTGACTTAAAACCAGAAATACTTTTGTTGGGGATTTTACTTGAAACTTATAGTAAAGGGAATACATATTTAATTGTACACGTATTAACCTCAGCTAGAATTGTATTTGCACAAAACTGGAAAAGTGGAGAGACGAGAAGGATGTGAAGGATGATAATGTGATTAGGAAAATATTAGAATGTGCAGAAATGAATAGATTAACGCTTGCTATAAAGGAGAAAGAACAAACTATGACATGAGAGTTATTTTATGAATGGTTGGAAAATAAAAATAGAAGTTAGAAATAAATGGAGATCAGTGAAATATGGAAAACATGTTAAGAGAGAAGTAAACAATATGATGATTCTTACTAATATGATTATTAAGATTTATATTTAATATTATATTCTTATTAGAAGATGTGTTGAGAGAAATGAATAGATATATTATGCTCATTATTACTATTGTAAGATTAGAGAATCAATATTAATGTAATGAATACCATCGTAAATTTTGATTGTTATTGCACAGAGATATTTGTACCCAGACGATACACTGTTTAATGAAAGATGGAATGTTTAAGTTAAAAAATAAAAAAGCTCTTTAAAAAAAAAAAGAATCTTGTTCAGAATTGCTAGACTTTGCAGAATAGTTGAAAGCTTTCTGTTCAAGTCTCTTCCTAGTAATCTGCTATTTTAGGGAACCACTTTGCAAGGTGTTAAACTGGAGAATATATGCTTTTGCTATATGAAATTGCTATTTCATGGGAATCTGACTCACATGTAAAGAAGAACTGGGATTTAAATATGCATTCCACAGACTTTGGACTCCCTGAATATTGTATAAGTATCAATATTAGATAGCCTGCTAGAGACTGCTGCATCCTGCATCTTACAGTGGAAAAGACTGAATTTTGGACTTCTTGATGCTATCAAACTAAAATTGAACCATTCCAGCTGTTAGATTACCGATTTCTCTTGTGAGTTGCTTGTGTTAAAAACGCTATTTAGGATTGTAGGTCATCTTTAGATCATGACTTGGAACTATAGAATGATGCTTTATTTGGGTTGGTGATGGGGAAATTAAATGAAATAGAGTAGTTGTGAAGAAGCAATAAGAATGATAGGCTAACATAAGGAGAAGCAAGGAGAGATTCTGAAGTGCATTTGTTTCCTTTTTCCTTAGCTGCCAATAACCTGCCGGTGACAACATTGTCGGGATGAGTTTTATTGAGTATGGAGATATGATAAAAGAAGGGGACACGGCAATTGTCTTCTTGGGACATGAATCGATGTTTCCAGTGAAGGTGCAACATGGTGGAAAAACTCAGACTAAGTATGGTGTTATTAGACACTCAACTGACCTCATTGGAAAGAAGTATGGTTCCAAGGTGACCTGCAGCAAAGGAGGTTGGGTGTACATTCTTTATCCAACCCCAGAATTATGGACTCTGAACTTACGCCACAGAACTCAAATCCTGTATTCAACGGATATCTCTTTAATCACCATGATGCTTGAGCTGAAACCAGGAAGTATAGTGTGTGAATCAGGTAATGGGACATGACTTGCTATAATGTTGTTGCTCCTTTTTGTTCTTTTCTATCAAAGGTTTCTGGTACAAATGACAGTTGTTTATTTTTATGTATTCAATTTGGATGGTATCCAACTCCAAATTACTTGGGGAAGGGGGTTGTCCCCCCAAATAAATAACAACACACAAAAAAAACCCTACAACAAAGTAGATGGGAACAGAATGCAAAAATAAGTACAAGAAGGCAACTCAGACAATACTCCCAAAGGTGCCTTTCAAAAGGCAACTGGACTTTTTTTGTTTTTTGTTTTCCTTGAAAACATTTCACTTCTCACACCAAGAGCAAACCAAGAAACTCCAGTTGCCTTTTAAAAAGCACCCTTTGAACGACCATGACCTGGATGATTGAGAGTTTCCATAGACAAGCAACCCACATAACAAACCAAAACAAAAAACATCACAGACAGAGAAGCCCCATGCAACTCACCTTAAAGCCTACAAGAATAGCCAGGTCTTCAGGGCTTTTTGGAATGCTCTCGTGGGAGGACCTCATTCCAGAGGGCATCTGTACTACAGGGCAGTTGGGTCCCAAAAGATGATACTGTATGAACATGGGGGCCCAGAGTGTGCCCACTTTGTCAGATTGTCCTGGATAGGAAATGAAGCACAAGAGATAGTCGGTCCCTCAGATAGCCAGGCCCAATCATATACAGGAACACATTGGCAACCAGTACAAATTAGAAATCAGGGGTGCACTATGGGCAAGCTGAGGCAAAGAGTGAGTGGTAGCTATGGCCAAAAGGATCTTTCATAGCTCCATTTGTTGTCCCTGTGCACCCTTTCCTATAATATATCAGCCCTTCTGCCATGTCATCTCACTGCTGAGCTACTGCAATGTATGCTATAAAGTCCACATTCTGGATAGAGAGGACCATTTATTTTGGAATCTTGGAGGAATCTTGGAATCCTAGTAGACAACCATTTAAATATGAGCCATCTAGGTGCAGCAGCTGCCAAAAAAGCCAACACAATTCTAGGCTGTATAAACAGAGGGATAGAATCAAGACCATGTGAAGTGTTAATAATAACTTTATAATGCCTTGGTAAGGCCACACTTGGAATACTGCATTCAGTTTTGGTCGCCACAATGTAGAAAAGATGCGGAGACTCTAGAAAGAGTGCAGAGAAGAGCAACCAAGATGATTAGGAGACTGGAGGCTAAAACATACGATGAACAGTTGCAGGAACTGGGTATGTCTAGTTTAATGAAAAGAAGGACTAGGGGAGACATGATAGCAGTGTTCCAATATCTCAGGGGTTGCCACAAAGAAGAGGGAGTCAAACTATTCTCCGCATTCTCTGTGGGTAGAACAAGAAGCAATGCATGGAAACTAATGAAGCAGAGAAGCAACTTAGAACTGAGGAGAAATTCCCTGACAGTTAGAACAATTAATCAGTGGAACAACTTGCCTCCAGAAGGTGTGAATGCCCCAACACTGCAAGTCTTTAAGAAGATGTTGGATAGCCATTTGTCTGAAGTGCTGTAGGGTTTCCTGCCTGAGCAGGGGATTGGACTAGAACAGGGGTCTGCAAAGTCGGCTCTTTTAGGACTGGTGGACTTCAACTCCCAGAATTCCCCAGCCAGCTACGCTGGCTGGGGAACTCTGGGAGTTGAAGTCCACCAGTCTTAAAAGAGCCGACTTTGCAGACCCCTGGACTAGAAGACCTCCAAGGTTCTTCCAACTCTGTTATTCTATTCTATTGTTTTGAAAGAGGCCATTTATGTTAACACTGAGCAGCTCTCTCTAAACAGAGAGAGAAAAGACATCACCTCTCTTCTGTCTACAACACAGTTCTTTCAGCAATTCTAAGACGATCCTAACCCCCTCCCCCCATTTACACTGTTACAAGTGACTCTTAGGGCACAGTAGCTCCAAGAGCTCTCATGGAGAATGCTAATAACCAGATGACTGCAAAAAAATATGTTTCCTTTAAAAAAACCCACCTATCTTATCAGAACCAATCCTTCCATTGCCCCTACCATCCTGCGAGAACCAATGAAACTTCTTGGATGAGATGCAAAAATGTCATCTTCTTCCTCAAAAAACAACCCAGTTGCCTTTTGAAAAAGCACCTTTGAGATTGTGCTGGATTGATTTTTGAGTCTACTTTGGAATGATCCAGACCTTGATCCTCTCTATTTTAATCTTTACCTGAAATTTCTAGAAGGGATCATCAACCAGTATGGGTTGCAGCATCATTAAGTTAAAGATATCCAGTTGTATTTCTGCACCCAGGGGATTTGCAGGAGAAGTCTTGATCTGGTCCTTGAAAGATATTGGAGTCTAGGTTGACAAAACAAGGTCGTGCTTAATTCCTGAATAGAGAATAGTTGGCTGTTTAGAAGTTGGCTGACCCCAGGATAAGTCCAAACTGAGCTGTGCACCTCTAGAAAAAGCAAGTTCAGAATTTGGGTTCTTCCTAGAATGAGAGGTTTGGTGCAGCATTGGCTACTGCAGCAGGTACCATGTTTCCCCAAAAATAAGACAGGGTCTTATTTTCTTTTGACCCCCGAAATAAGCACTTGGCCTTATTTTGGGGAAAATCTTATTATTTTTGAGGTGCAGGAGGCAGTGAGAATGGTCACCTCATGGCTACTGCTGTGTTGCAATATTTTGGGGAGGTTTTATTTTCAGGGGAAGGCTTATTTTAGCACATGCAAAATAATAAACCCAATTGGGTTTATTATCCGGGAAGGTCTTATTTTCAGTGAAACAGGGTATAAACGTTCCCAGAATTTTGGGAGCACATAATACAATCCTGTATACTGTTCTCACCTCATGTCGAGACTATAATAAGTACCTCTAATTAGGCTGTCTTGAAGACCATTCAAAAGCTTCAACTGGTACAAAATGCAGCATCTTCCTTGGAAATGGATGAGCATTGTTATAGTCACATACCACTTTTCTGGAGGAGATGCAATGATTATCAGTTTGCTTCTAGATGCTATTCAAGAAGCTAGACATAATTATAACAACCTAAATAGCTTGGGATCTGGGTAACTTGTAGTAGAGAGGCAACTTAAGAATCTCCACCCTGTTAGATACAATAGAAGGGACCCAGAAATGAACATTCTTTGGTAGGGTTCTTTTGATCAGTTTGCTACGTAAAATGGCCACAAATCTTTAAAGTTTTTAAGAAGTAAAAAATATAGGATTATTCCACATTTATGGATGTTGCTAATCTCTATCTATCTATCTATCTATCTATCTATCTATCTATCTATCTATCTATCTATCTATCTATCTATCTATCTATCTATCTATCTATCTATCTATCTATCTATCTATCTATCTATCTATCTATCTATCTATCTATCTATCTATCCAAATATACATACTTATGGTCCATTAGTTTGTGTGAAGAGTTTAGATTTGTAAGACCAAAGTGGTCTTAGAAGTCTCAGCAATAATTAAATAAAACACTGTATATAACAGTTCATATATGAGGAAGTACGTGATAATTTTAAAGATGTTATAGTAAATCATTTTGGCAACTGTGTTACCCCCCCTCTGTCTCTACATACATACATACATGCATACATACATACATACATACGTACGTACGTTATGGAGTTTAGATTTGTAAGACCAAAATGGCCTTAGAAGTCTCAGCAATAAATAAATAAAACATTGTATATAATAGTACATATATGAGGAAGTACTGTATATGAATGCATTTTCAAAAGGTTTGAAATCATTTTAAAAATGGAAGAAAATGGAATCATGCACACAGGCCTTCCTGCAATGCTAAGATAGCCCTGGCCTGGATAAGTCAAACCAAATTCCCAAGAAACCCCCTTTCTATGATTCTGCTTGTGTGTTGTAATGCTAGCTTTTACTGGAACTTTAGTAGAAGGACACGTATGAATTTTGCTTGAAAGTAATGCAATTGCATAATCTTGGCAGGCTTCTGATATGATGGTATCTTTCTTGGACTGCATTAATGCCATCTGTAGCTGTGCTTCCTTATTTGGCAGGATGTTTCTCTTTCTCTCCCCCTCTCTGTGGGAAACTTTATGACTGGTAAACAGTCATTGGATTGAATACCCTCTGATATGCTAACTTTGAAACTAGGAAACCCGATGAAATTTTGCCATGCTCGTTTCATTAGTTTCTCTCCCTGAGGTTAGGTTGAGAAATTCAAGATGGCAGATTTAATCTCATGTTTTGTAAGCAGCTACTTTATTAAAACTTGAATAAATAAAGATTCCATTTAGAGAAGCAAACAGGAAGCATCTGTGGGTGGAAAGGGGAATTGTTTCTTTTTCCAAGTGTCACAAGAACTTACTACAAGTATTAGGGCTGTACTGGCCCTTCCTAAGTAAAGCACTTCTCTGTATCTGCAGCAAAATGCAGCCTCAGCTTGTTCCCCTTTCCTGAGGTCTTCATAAGTATGCATGTCACAGGATCTTTCTGTCAAGATAATTGTCCTGGTGGAAGGATTTGTAGGCATGCATATGAAACCTTATAAAATCTCAGCCTCCTTGAAATAGATGCACTCAGCCTTGAAATGGCTGGTTCACCCTGGGAATTTAGGAAGGTGTTTACTTATTCAAAGAATGTGCCACAGACCAAATAAGTTTCTCTCTTTACATATTTATATGCGTAGCCTAGTGCTTTTTTATATAGGCTCCATACATTTTACAGATTTATTTGCAAGCATGGTTTAGGATTTGTTAGCCAAAAAAGGGTTTTAATTTTTTTGACCAGTCAAATCGTTATTAAACTACAGACTAAAAGTATTTGGAATTTCCTTCATTCTCTGCACTTTAAATTGTTTCATTCCAGCATCCAGTTGAATGACTAAAAAATGTTGTGTCCTTGCCTGTTTTGAATTGAGATCTTGTTTAACTGGTGAAGACTATGAGCAGCATTAGGAGAGAAAAATGTTTGAAGCAAGGATGTATCCAATCATTTTCATGATGCTTATCAGAACCTGTTCCAATTTCTCTGAATTCTTCTTAAAGTGCAGTGTCTAGAATTGGACTCATTGCTCAATGTAGCATCATCTGAAAGGAAGTATTAATTCCAATTATGTGTTTACTGTTTCACCCTTTCTATCTCATTTTTAAAAATGATAAAAAGATTTAGAATCTTTGGGAACTGAATCAAAACCTTTATTTAATTATATGAGAACCCAGAACTTCATGTTGGATTTCTCTACACTAGACGGTAATTGACAGGAACTGCTTGTTGTAGAAAAGGCTGGTTTTAAAATTGAAGATTAAATATCCAGGGATCACATTGAAAAATATGAATTGCATGTTATTTCAGAATAACTATTACTAAAGTATGGAATGATATTAAACAATTTATCGAACAAATTTCAACTATCATTGTTGGGTATGGTTTATGGTTTATTAAATTTATATACCGCACCCTTTCCCAAAAGGGACTCAGGGTGGTGCACAGGCAATTTAAAAACATATATAAACATAACAATATACAAATATAAAACCAGATTAAATTAATATCCCTGTGCTAAAAAATTTAAATATGTTAAAACAATATCCCTAAAAACCAATTTAAAACAGTTTAACTGCAGACTATGGGCTAGGTGATGTGAGTTAGGCCAGGCCGGCCTGTTGGGAAAAATAAGTTTTAAGGTTCTGGCGGAAGGAGCGGAGGTCCGTGATCGTTCTCAGTTCGGAGGGTAAGTCGTTCCAGAGAGTTGGGCGCTCCACAGAGAAGGCCCTTCCCTTGGGCGTTGCCCGCTGGCATTGCCTAGTGGACGGCACCCGGAGAAGTCCCTCTCTGTGGGAGCAAATCAGCCGAAGGGATGTATGGGGCAGGATGCGATCCCGAAGATAACTAGGTCCCGTGCCATGGAGCGCTTTAAAGATGATAGTCAACACCTTGAAGCGCACCTGAAAGACCACAGGCAGCCAGTGCAGCTCGCACAAGAGCGTCTAGGAGCTCTCATAATTGTCCGCGCGGCTGCGTTCTGGACTAACTGCAGTCTTCGGGTGCACCTCAAGGGAAGCCCCATGTAGAGAGCATTGCAGTAGTCTATACGGGATGTCATGAGCGCATGAGTGACTGTGCGAAGGGCGTCCCGGTCCAATAAGGGCCGCAACTGATGAACCAGGCGAACCCGGTAAAACGCCCCCCTGGTCACGGCCGTCAAGTGGTCTTCTAACGACAGCCTGGTACCCAGGAGGACGCCCAAGTTGCGTACCCTATCCACCGGGGCTAGATGTTCGCCCCCAATGGCCAGTGATGGTGTCAACTGGTTGTACCGGGACGCCGGAAACCACAGTCACTCCGTCTTGGAAGGGTTGAGTCTGAGTCTGTTCCTTCCCATCCAGATCCGCACGGCTTCCAGACACCGGGACATCACTTCGACGGCATCGTTGGGGTGGTTTGGGGTAGATATATACAGCTGTGTATCATCAGCGTAGAGGTGGTACTCTACCCCAAAACCACGGATGATCTCACCCAGCGGCTTCATATATGTGTTAAACAGGAGCGGCGAGAGGACCGACCCCTGAGGCACCCCACAAGTGAGTGGTCTCGAGGTCGACCTCTGCCCTCCTGCCAACACAAATTGCGATCGGCCGGAGAGGTAGGAGGAGAACCACTGTAAAACGGTGCCCCTTACCCCCAACCCCTCCAGCCGATGCAATAGGATGTCATGGTCAATGGTATCAAAAGCCGCCGAGAGATCTAACAGGACCAGGATGGAGGAACAACCCCCATCTCTGGCCCTCCAGTGATCATCCACCAACACAACCAATGCCGTCTCGGTGCTGTGTCCGGACCGGAAGCCGGACTGGCGCGGGTCCAGATAATCAGATTTTTAGTAAGATGGATGTTTTATCTAAGGGTAGATTTTTAGTAAGATGGATGTTTTATCTAAGATGCTGTTGTTAATTCTTGTTAATTCTTGAGATAAATATACAGATGAAAGCAGAGGGTTTCCTTCTAGATTTGATGGATAAATAGATTGAAAGGAAATATGGGACTTTGTTTCTTTAATTGACAACAACAGCGAGACTCTGTTGGAAGAATAGATGGTGAAGCTAGTAGAATTGTCTAAGATGGCAAAACTGATTATTCTGATTAAAGAAAAGTCTATGTGCAGCTTGGTTTCTACTTAAAAACCACTATTTAAAACTTGAAAACCATTCTTTCTAGAAAATAGCAATAGCACTTAGACTTATATACTGCTTTATAGCCCTCTCTAAGTGGTTTACAGAGTCAGCATTGCCCCCAACAGTTTGGGTCCTCATTTTACCGACCTCAGAAGGATGGCAGGCTGAGTCAAACTTGAGCCTGGTGAGATTTGAATTGCCAAATTGCAGTCAGCCAACAGTCAGCAGAAATAGCCTGCAGTACTGCACTCTAACCCCTGCCTCAACATTTCCGTGAAGGAAATAAAAGCATAATTTTGGGTTCTGACTATTAGAACTGTTGATAATTATAGAAATACTGTACCTTATTGCTGGTTTTAGAGCAAGAGGTTAAAGTATTTTATATCTGTACAGAAAAAAAGTTGGAAGTTATTTTTCTTCCCCCCTTTTTTTCTTTCTTTCCTTTTGCACCCTACATTTTGTTTTTTCCCCCTTAACCTCTCTTTTCCCTAACCCACCTTTTTTGTCTTTTTCTACTTTATCCTTTGCTGAGCCTTTAAAAAAAAAAAGAGATACTTGATGTAGTTCCATTTGGAATAAATCACTACTGCAAGTATGCGTTTCTATGTTTCTGCCAAGAACTTGAGACATTGATTCTGACTTGAAACTACTGAGCTTAATTGACAGCTTGATGGGCAGGATTTATAATCATATGTTATTAAGGCTTGCAGATTTTATGTTTGCTTTTGAACAGATTATGAGCAGATGAGAAAATGTGGTGCTCCAGCTGGTTGGATGTTGGATGCTTTTCTGATTTAAAACACTCAACCGTCTTGCCTGTGAAAAGGAGGCAGAAAGTTTGATAAAATACATCCATGTGTGGGATATGAGGAGTAACTCATTTACATTATTTCAGTAGGATGTAATATTACAGTTTTGTGTGATTGATAAATGATAATCTAGAGATGAAAGTTCTGCCATTGGGTATTTTATTTTGTTATTGGTAAACATTCAATCTTAAAAATGTCATACCTTGAGATTAGCGTCATGGGCTAATTCCCATATTTTAATAACAGTGCTTTTCTGTAATCCATTAGTGGGAAATACTCTCGAGAGCCTGTGCTAGCCTGCGTCTTGAGGCTTTATGTAAAAGGTTGTGCAACATCTTGCACAAATGGAAACACTCCTAACTTTCTTTTCTTGTGAGGAAACTTGTAGTAAGTAAAGATAGTTTACATGTGGGCGAACATTTCTGGATTGAACATGTAGAATTTTAACCTTGACCTTATTTAACACGAGAGAAGAATAACTTGCATACATCTTTTCCAGGAGGAAGTCAGCATCTCTGCTGGGTAAGACTGCTGTGCTCTCATTGGAGGCTGAGTCTGGGCAAAGTCTTTTAGTCCCGCCTTCTGGACAGACACGCCCAGTTTCAATTCAGCCTAGCTCCGAGGCACACGCGTCTTTCTGCAGCTGCTGGATCTTCGTTGGAAAATTCTTTTTTGAAAACTAGAGGTACAGGGGACTGTAAACTAAGCGCCTTGACTGCTATTGAAGCAGCGCGCTCTATCTGCGGGCCTCTAAGCCCTTTCCTGGGCTCGTAGGCTGCCGCTTTGCTTGTGTGGGCCTGGGAAGAGGCCCTGGGCTACCGGAGGAGCCCGCCGGCCTGGGAGAACGCCCCGCCGCTCCCGGAAGGTCGAGCGGCGACCCGCGTCGTCCGGGGGGCCTGGGGAGCGACCCATCTTCCCCCCCCCCGGCCGCGGAGCGTCCCGGTGAGGCCGCCGAACCTGGGATCGCGCCGGGCCTTTTGAGGCCTAGTCGGCAGGCTCTTCGGCCTGCAAGGCGCGCGGAGCGCGTGGGCGGCTGGCGCCAGGAGGCTGCAGCGTGGGTGGAACCGGCTTCCGCAGGGTCCTAAAGAGAGGACCGTTTTTTTCCTGCAACTTTATATTTCCTTTCTCTGCATTGGGAGCTATGGAAGGGCCTTCTACCTCGGCCTCTGCACCACTCCCAGAGCCAGTGGCTGGGCCTTCCTCTGCCCCGGTGGGGCCTGCTCCGGATCAGTCTCCCCAGCCTGCCGCATCCCAGCCCAAGGGAAAGGGCAAGGCCCCCGCCAAGAGGGGAAAAGCCACGAAGAAATCAGTTAAATCCAAGGTTTTTAGTGCAAGTTCATCTACCTTTGAGAAGAGGAAGGAGAAAACCCTGGAGAGACTGCACAGCAGAGCGGCAGTCAGGGCTCAGGCCCAGGCTTCCCCCCTCTCTCGCCTATCGCAGGCCCACTTGTCCCTCATGGCTTCTCCTGGGCCGGGACTGGGGGGGGGGAGCAGACATCAACCCCATATTCCCCATTGATGTTTCGGGGATTTGGGGACCGGATCAGCCCGTTCCTTCCCAGTCTGCTCTCCTACCGCCCGGCATTCAGCGCATGGAGGCGATCCCTTCGACTTCGGCTGCCTTTCCTGCAGCCATGCCCCAGCCCTCTCTGGATGCGGCCAACATTCAGGCCATCATCGCTGCGGCTATGTCTCAGGGCTTTGCGGCTGGCCTGCAGCATCAGGCCCCGGGCTTCCAACCTGTGCCTGGCCCGTCGGGAGTGGCCCCGGCTACGGTGCCAGGTCCGGCTCCCGCAGACGCCCTGGAGGAGGACGACGACCTGGACAGCGTTTCCAGTGCAGAGGAAGGAGAGATCCGAGAGGGGGGTCTTTCGGAGGATGAGGGCAGACCCCCGGAAAAGAAGGCGTCTTCCGGCTTGTTCCCGTCGGCCCTGTTCACCTCCCTGCTCTACAAGGCTAAGTCGGCGTCCAATTTCGGCCCGGCTACGGCGCCCTCCTCGACCGCCCCACGACCGGTCTTGATCTCGGCGGAGAACATGTTTGATGACGACATCCTGCCTTCGGAGACGATCCCGATGCCCAAGATCTTCGTGGATTTGGTTCAGCGCCAATGGGCCACTCCCACCTCGGGGCCCCAACCAACCTCCACGGATCGGCGGTTTTTCAACGTGGCCGATGAGATGGCACAGTTCCTGACGATGCCCACCGTGGATGCCCCGGTCGTTTCTCTTCACACAGCGGCCAACATGCCTGGGGCCCCGGAGGATGTCCTCAAACCTGAGGAGAAGAAGGCTGACCTCACCTTGCAACGAGGTCACCAGGCAGCAGCGTGGGCGATCCGGGCCGCCACCTCGGCTTCCTTCTTCACCCGCCCCTGCCTCCTGTGGCTGCAGGATCTACAGCTGCGCACCCCAGTCTCCGACTTCAGGGCCCACCTGGACATCGCCAAGCTGGTGGCAGCCGTGCAATTTACCTCCGATGCCACTTTGGCCTCGGCAAGATTCGCTTCCAGGGCCATGGCTTCTTCTGTGGCATCTCGTCGCCTATTGTGGCTACGCCAGTGGCAGGCAGATGTGCGACACAAGTGGCGCCTGGCTTCCGCCCCATTCAAGGGCGGCTCTCTATTCGGGGATGCCCTTGATCCCTTCCTTGTGGAAAACAAGGATAAACGCAAGGTCTTGCCTACTGCCCCAAGGAAGGGGTTCCAACGGGCGGCGCCCTACCCCAGGCGGCCATTTCGAGGTCAGGAGGCCACTTCGTCCTTTCGGTCCCTCGACTATGGGTCGTCCTTTCGGGGGGCAGATTATGGTTCCCAGGGCTTTCGTTCCCAGGGCGGTTACTTCCCCAGAAGCAGGGGCCAACCTGACCGGTTTCAGAGGGGCAGGCAGTCCAAGCGCTCCTTTCGAGGCGGGGGACAGCGTTCCTACCGCCGTAGTTAATTCCCCAGTTGATCGTTACCCCATTGGGGGTAGGTTGGCCTATTTTGCGGATGTGTGGGATAACACCACCTCCGATGTTTGGGTTAGGTCCACGGTTCGTAATGGTTTATGGTTGGAATTTTTCTCCCCTCCCCCTTCTTGTTTTCGGGTTTGCCCAGTGTCCTCCAACCAGGAGAGGCGCAGCCTCATGCAGGAGGCGGTGCAACATCTGCTAGATATTGAGGCTATCGAGAGGGTCCCTTTGGACCAACAGGGCTTGGGGTTTTATTCACTCATTTTTTTGGTTCCCAAATCCTCTGGGGGTTGGAGGACAATTCTTGATCTTAAAAAATTAAACAGGTTCATATCTTATAAACGCTTCAAGATGCATTCATTGCAATCTATATTGTGGGGGATCAGGCGGGGGGATTTCCTTACCTCCATCGACCTCACGGAGGCCTACCTTCACATTCCTATTGCCCCCCAGCATAGGCAGTTCCTAAGGTTTGCCTACCTGGGCAACCACTACCAGTATAGGGCTCTTCCCTTTGGGCTCTCTTCTGCTCCCAGGGTCTTCACCAAGGTTCTAGCGGTCCTGTTAGCTAGCCTGAGGGGGGTCCCGATTCGCTTAAATGCGTACCTGGATGATATCCTTTTGCAATCCTCCTCTCCGCAGGGTGCCCGCGAGGACCTAGCCTCCGCTATCCAGGCCCTGCAGCTCCATGGCTTCTCTATTAATGTTCCCAAGAGCCACTTCCGCCCTACCACTCGTCTGGTTCACCTGGGAGCCCTGATTGACACTGTAGAGGGCAGGGTGTTCCTGTCCCAGGAACGTTTGGATTCCCTTCGGGCCCTTCTTAGACAGGTTGGGGGGGTGGCCAGGCCTTCCTTGGCCTCCCTCTCCAAATTGCTGGGGACCATGGTTTCCTGCATCGGGATAGTACCTTGGGCCCGGCTTCATACAAGGGATCTACAATGGTTTCTTTTGCCCTTTCAGAGACGCCTCCTCAGTTGCTCCCGAGCCAGGGTGCGCCTCCCCAGGGAGGTGTCCCGCTCTTTTCGGTGGTGGTTGTCCCAAGCGGTCACCAAGGGACGTCTCTTCCAGGAACAGGAGTTAGTGACAGTCACCTCAGATGCCAGTCTCTTCGGTTGGGGGGCCCACTGCCAGGGTCTGTGGGCTCAAGGCCAGTGGGAGCCCGCCGACCTCGCCCACAGCATAAATTGGCTGGAGCTCCGGGCGATCCACCTGGCCCTCCGCCACTTCCTCCACCTGCTGAGGGGGCGACACGTCCTGGTACTTACGGACAACATGTCGGCCAAAGCCCATGTGAATCGGCAGGGGGGCACCAGGTCGCATTCTCTCATGGTCGAGGCCCGGCAACTCGGCCTCTGGGCCGAGCGGCATTTATCCACCTTAACTGCAGAGCATATCTCGGGGGTTTCCAATGTGCAGGCGGACTGGCTCAGCCGGGAGGTGCTGGACAACGCAGAGTGGCAACTGTGCCCCAGCCTCTTCCAGGACATTGTGGCTCTCTTTGGGGAACCGGTTATCGACCTCTTTGCCTCCCCCTCCAACACCCAGCTCCCGAGATTCTTCTCCCGCTTCCCGGCACGGGGGGCGGAGGGGGTGGACGCTCTCCGGTGCAGCTGGCCCCTCGGCCTCCTTTATGCCTTTCCTCCCTTGCCCCTTCTGCCTCGAGTCCTACAGAAGGTCGTGTCGGAGAGAGCGGAGGTGATTCTTCTGGCCCCGCATTGGCCCCGCAGGCCTTGGTTCGCGGACCTCAGGAACCTTTCAGTGGAGCGGCCGTGGAGGATCCCCAACGCCCGGGTCTCTCTTCGTCAGGGATCCCTGGAACATCCGGACCCGCGGTGGTTCCAGCTGACCGCATGGTGGTTGAGCGGAGCATCCTGAGGCGCCACAACTACTCCTCCGAGGTCATCCGCACGATCCAGGCCTCCCGTCGACCGTCGACGAACCGTATATATGACTCCACTTGGCGGGCCTTCTGCAGATGGTGCTCGGGTAAGTCCATTCGACCCCTGCAATCTACCATCCCTCAGGTCCTGGACTTTCTACAGGCGGGCCTGAACAGGGGTCTGGCCCTAAACACCATCAGGCGTCAGCTGGCGGCCATTTCGTCCGTTCTCACGTGCGGGGGCTCCCTGTCCTTGTCCCAGATGCCCACAGTGCAGCAGTTCTTCAAGGGCGCCTCGCACTTGACCCCTCCCGCGGTGCACCGGTATCCCTCCTGGGATCTCCCCCTGGTTCTGGACTCCCTCACGGGGCCCCCGTTTGAACCGTTGAGGGAGGTCTCATTGCGCTTCCTGACATTCAAGGTGGCCTTCCTTGTGGCCATTACTTCAGCTCGCAGGATTTCCGAGCTCCAGGCTCTATCGGTCAGGGAGGACCTCTGCGTTTTTCATCAGGACAGGGTGGTGTTACGCTTGGATCCTTCCTTTATCCCTAAAGTCTGTTCCTGCTTCCACCGTTCCCAAGAACTGGTCCTCCCCAATTTTTGTCCTGACCCAGATCACCCTCTGGAACGGAGATGGCACAAGTTGGACGTTCGTAGGGCTCTCAAGATTTATCTGAAACGCACCAGGCCCTTCCGGGCCTCTGAAGCCTTGTTCGTTTCCTTCCAACCGGCCTCTCAGGGCAGGAAGGTTTCGTCCGCGACTATTGGCCGCTGGCTCAGGGCCTGCATCTCTATGGCTTACCAGGCCCGCTCCTCCTCTGCCCCGGGACGCTTAACTGCTCACTCCACGAGGAGTGCGGCCACCTCAGCGGCCTGGGCGGCCCAGGCTTCCCTTCTAGAGATCTGTAAGGCGGCTACGTGGGCTTCCCCTTCTCCATTTATCTCTCATTATAAGCTGGACTCGTTTGCGTCTGCCGATGCAGCCTTTGGCAGGAGAGTCCTCCAGTCAGTAGTGCACGCTGAGAGGTCCGACATGTGAGATTCCCGCCCAGGGACAATGCCGCTTTGGTATGTCCCAGCAGAGATGCTGACTTCCTCCTGGAAAATAAGCGTTGGTCCTTACCTGATACGCCTATTTTCAGGACGGAAGTCAGCATCTCGCCCCGCCCTGGGAGTTGTTATCCATGGTTAATTGTGTTTTTCCCGGGGTTCCGGTTGGGGCTACGTTTGTTCGTTTTTGGTTGCTATGTTACTGGGCTTCTCAGTGTTTTTGTTCCGAGGGCTCTCATTGTTTTTTGGATCCGGATGAGCTGCAGCACCTACCTTCGTAGTCAGACGTCGCGAGTTTGGGATTGTCTTCATTGAAACTGGGCGTGTCTGTCCAGAAGGCGGGACTAAAAGACTTTGCCCAGACTCAGCCTCCAATGAGAGCACAGCAGTCTTACCCAGCAGAGATGCTGACTTCCGTCCTGAAAATAGGCGTATCAGGTAAGGACCAACGCTTATTCTGCATACATTTTAAGGAGAAAATCCCACAATGTTTACAGATTTTTATTCCATTATTGTTGTGGTTGCCGACACAGTCAGCCAGATGTTTAGACTGGATTTGGGATTTTTGTCTTCTTAAGGACCAGGAATAGGCAGACCTTGTTAATAATATTAAAAGTATAATTGCTTTCTTTTGCCACATGATGTGGAATTGTATACAAATGATGGCCATATTTGTACTAAGTACAAACATTTATTGAAAATGGAAACGGAGGATGAGTTAAAAGTTGTATGATAAAATGGACAAAAAAAATGGTTACCATATACAGTTAGACCAATGGTAGAATATGTGTAAGAAAGAGTTGAAATTTACATTGAATTATAATCTTAAAGAATTTTTATAAAATAATGTCTCACTCATATATGATAGTGGACAAAGACAGGAATGCATGAGGAAATTTCAAATATTAGTTGGAAATGTAACCAAACCATACATTATGTATTTATGTATGCCTGTATGCATGCATGCATACATATTCTCTGGTTTGTCTCTACTGTCTGAGCTACTTCTGGTAAGATTTCAATTTCTTTGCACTGGGTAGACCTTTACAGTTCTTCCAATTGTACTTCTGTGAATGATTTTATTTCATATTATAAATTGATGTTGATCTGCTGGTCTGTATTCTGGGTCCAGAATTTCTGAATCTAAATATAGTTCTTTCCAGAACCAGTGTATTTTCCCCAGATATCTCTTCTCATTGAAATTGATTTGTCATATCAAATCATTGTTGTTCTTGTTCTTGTTGTTATATACACAACAATGTGAAGTCACAGCAGCCACTTCCTTAGCTGGTGTTGGCCTTCATATCTTCTCTTTCCAAGAACATAGGATTTTATAATGTATCAGTATAGTATATGTGCGGTCCCATCAGTGTGGCCTTTTTAATTGAAAAATGGAAGTTTTGTCAATATGTTTTCTAAGTGCCCAGATCTTGGGAGCTTCCCAAAGAGGGTTAAAAAATGAGAAGCTGTATAAATGTTTTAAATACATAAAATAAATCTTCTCAGTGCTGTCCAAAATTTTTTGGCATGGCGCCCAGTTTGTGGTTAACCCCTGGGATCACCAAAACTGGTTTATGCCACAATCTTTCAACTTTGATTTTCAGAGATTGTTATGTTGTGATTTTCTCCAGTTCTTTGACTTCTATTCCACTATTTTCTTGCTATTGCTGTATCAATTATCCACACTTTTTCTTTTCAACCACAGTGAAATCTGGTGTGTTATGAATCAAGACTTTATCAATTAGGAAATGTATTAGGAAATCCTGCAATATTTTAACCTGCTCATTTTTGACTATTCAACTCTTCTCCCCAATTTTTCATTAGTGGTACGTGATAATTTTAAAGATGCTTCAGTGAATCATTTTGGCAACTGTGTTATGTCATTGTTTATAATAAGTTTGTGCAACCTTCTTGCAAGAGCTGAGTGTGTGATCTATTTTTTTCTACTCTTTGCACAATCTGCAGTTTGAATCATGAGATGATTTTTTTTGCCCAATTCTGGTTTTAATTGAATAGCTTGTTCTTAAGTAGTCAACATCTACTTCAATTTCTTTTTTGAACTTTTCAATTTAAACGATTGTCAGGTTTTATCTTTATCCACTTTCTGCTTGATCTTTTGTAGACAGTAACCATGTAATGCTTTTCCTTACCAATATTCTGTATTGGTAAGGAATCAATATTTTGTTTTATTAAATATTCATGTTTTTTCCTGTACTTTGATTAAGTTCAAAATTTTAATTTACATCAATACTTGTTCATGGTTATCTTTTACGTAATCATCCAGTGCATGCTTTTCTTCTTTGACAGTCAGTTTGACCAGAAGTAAACCTCTGTCTCCATTTCTGCAGGGCAAGTATAAGCTATCAGTATCATTATATGGATGTAATACATTGTGAAGTCATTAGTTTGCTTGTTTTTCAGTCCAAATTGTCCAGTTGAGCTTTTGTCTGGTTAATAATTCTAATGGTGTATTGTTTCACAGATATGACCCAGGTATGGATAGTTTTGATAGTGTTTCTATGATTCAGGTTTGTCTTTAGCACTTTTTGCACTCTTTGGTAATCACATTTTTAGCTTGATCCTGCTTGATGTTATCCAATTATAAAATGCCCAGATACTGATACTTCGTCTTAATGGTTCCCGATGGATTTGGCCATTTTAATTCCATTACTGTTTTTGATTTACTTTATTGCTACTGCAGCACATTTCCTTAGGCCAAACTCCATTGCTATATCTGCTAAAAATTATTATAGTGTATGAATGAAACAAAGAAAATGTTACAAAGCTATGATATTTATGTAGTTACTTACCAAGCAGGTTTTAATTATAAAGTAGAATAGAATTCTTTATTGGCCAAGTGTGATTGGACACACAAGGAAATTGTCTTTGGTGCATAAGCTCTCAGTGTACATAAAAGCTCTCTGTGATAAATCATGATCATAGTCATTATAAAAATACATTCATCATAAATCCTAAGATACAACACTTAGTGATAGTCATGGGACGCTAAATAAGCAATCAACATAAATCATACTAGGAAACTAAATAAATAAATATAAATTGTAAAGATGTATTAAAGTAATGGGTATGGACACAAGTGTGCGTGACCCCTGCCCATTCCCCCCGCTTTTGACACGCCTCGACAAAAAGGTTAGCCATCACGGCCCTAGATAATGTCAATGACTGGATTTTGATTTCTGATTTTCCATAAAGCTTCAGATCATCCACATGAATCCAAAGTGAGATTTATTAGCACATTTTGCTGTTTGATAGATAAGATTTCTTCAAAATCACTGAAAATGGGATTATGGCAATGACAAATAATAAAAATAATAACCAGTCACCTGGAAGATGCCTCTCCTAATGTTGACAAGCTCATTTTTTTCATTTCCAACCTCCATTTCTGCCACATCTTCATTATTTTTTCTATAAACATTCTGTTTTTATTGACATCAGTTGTTTCCAAACATTTAATAAACCAACTATGTGGTAATGAATCAAGCACCTTTTTATAATCCCTGAAAGAGATGGGCGATCTAGAAACACAGAATAAGAATAAAATAAATAAAAATAATCCTGATCTTATGTAAATTGGTTTTCTGGTGTTTGCAATTCTTCAAAATATTTTATATCCAGAAGTTGATCTTTTGTATCTCTGCTTCACTTTTTATTTCTTTTCTGTTCTACTGGAAGGATATTATTTTCTTCTAAATATTCTTGGATTTTGCCCAGTATTATGCTTATGAGTAAAAATAATAGATGGAATAAAAATAAATTTGATTATATGCAGTTAATATAATTACTCCCCCATGATATATTTGATTTATCTTTCAGCTGCATTAAAAACCAAAACGTGTAGCTTGTACAGCTTTTGGATGCCACAGCTAAGGCTGTGGTAAGCCACATGGGGTCTTGGTATCGAATGTATTCAATATTTTGATGGTCAGCCTTATTAAAAGTGCCAGGATATGCAGCTTTATAGTGAAAAGAAAAGAAAGAGGAAAAGGAAAGGAAAAGGAAAGATATGAACATGTAAAGTTTTTGAAAAATTCCATCTGATGATGGAACAGAAGAAATAAATGGAAAATTTTAAAAAAATTAAAAGAGGGAGATATGATAAAATTTAACCGAAAGAACCTATGCAAGGCCACAAGTTTTAGGATTTCAATAATTGGAATTAAGCTGCCCACTGATTTAAAAAAATGCAATAGAACAGAAATAAACTTTAGATTTCATATTTATTTTATATAGCACAGGCCAGTATATTCCTCCTCCTCTCCCCACAACAGCAGCCCTGTGGAGTGGATTGGGCTAAGAAGGAGAGGGACTGGCTTGAAGTCACTCATTGTGTTAAGGCAGGACTAGGATTTATAGTCCCCTGGTTTCGAGTTCAGTATCTTGACTAGTGTTTCAGATGCACATAGTGGTAGGGATGGGACGTGGTGGCTCAGTGGCTAAGACGCTGAGCTTGTCAATCAGAAAGGTCGGCAGTTCAGCAGTTTGAATCCCTAGTGCCGTGATGGCGAACCTATGGCACGTGTGCCACAGGTGGCACATGGAGCCATTTGTCAGGGCACACGAGGCTTGCCCTGTCAGCTAGCCAGCTGACTTTGGCCTTCTTTTGAGGCCTTTTTTCGCCCTCTGGAGGCTTCAGGGAAGCCTCCAGAGGGCTCCTGAACACTCTGGAGGGCTAAAACCAGCCCTACAAGCAAACCGGAAGTCTGTTCCCTAACTTCCAGTTTGCCCATAGGGCCAGTTTTTTGCACTCCAGAGGCTTCAGGGAAGCTCCTGGAGCACCTGAAGAGGCTCCGGGGGTGTCTGTTTTCATCCTCCTCAGGCTCCTTGAAAGCCTTTGGAGCCTGGGGAGGGCGAAAAAACAGTGCCAAAAGCAGGGGGGTACTGGTCGCATGCGTGCATAGCATTATGGGTGTGGCACACCCGCACATGACCCCCCTGTGCTTCCCCCGCTTTTGGCATGCGAGCCACAAAAGGTTCACCATCACTGCCCTAGTGCCTTGTAACTGAGTGAGCTGTTATTTGTCCCAGCTTCTGCCAACCAAGCAGTTTGAAAGCACATAAAAAATGCCATTAGAAAAATAGGGACCACCTTTGGTGGGAAAGTAACAGTGTTCCGTGCACCGTTGGCGTTTGGTCATGCCAGCCACATGACCACAGAGACGTCTTCGGGCAGCGCTGGCTCTTTGGCTTTTAGACAGAGATGAGCACCGCCCCCTAGGGTCAGAAATGACTAGCACAGGGGTGGGCAAACTTTGCAACTTTAAGTCTGAAGGACTTCAGCTCCCAGACTTCTCCAGCCAGCAAAGCTGGAGTCTGGGAGCTGAAGTCCTTCAGACTTAAAGTTGCAAAGTTTGCCCACCCCTGGACTAGCACATATGTGCGAGAGGAACCTGTACCTTTACCTTTTTTAGCAGTGGAAAAAAGAAGTGAGCAGAAAGGAGGAAAGGTGGTCAGCTGAAAGTCATAAATAGAAAGTGGAGAAAAGACGTGAAAAGTGAACAACAAAAAATGCAAGAAAGGCAGGTAGAAACCAGTTCAAGATTGTTCAACAGAAAGAAAAGGAACATAGATACAAAACAAAATTATGTTTCTATAGGGAGACAAAAGGGATGCGGGGGGAGGGACCCAGAAGCAGTTGGTTGTAAAATTTCAGATAGACATTTCTGAGTAGGTGGAATTGCTCTTCCCTGTATGGAATGATGAATCATTCCTCACAGTTCCTGGAAAATGCAGCCAAGCCTCTGCTTTGGACCTAGGCCTCAAGAGGCACAAAGCATTTCATGAAGTGCAGGTGGAATTCCTCCCGCCCTGCTGGACGATGAATCATGAATCTAAGATACAAGCAATTTAATTTCCATGAGCACCACATTATAAGATTATTAAATATTTAATCTGCTGTGCTGTAGCAGAGCAGCTTATGGATATGGATGGGTCTAAAGCGTGTGTGGTCTGCAGATGGCATTTGTATGCAGTGCGGACTCCTGAAATAGGAAGGAGGCAGCTGAGGACAATCCTTAAGGACAACAGTGTGAAGCAACCTAGAATTTTGCTCCCATTTGTACCCCAGTCACATCCATGATTAGTGTGTTCTGGTTAAGCTAAAGAATGGACAGCTGTACTTTTTAAAGAGATTGTAATCAGGGCAACTTAGCAAAGGGCTGGATTTCTTTGCCATTTTAGGAAGTGCATCTGGCACAGTGACACTAAGACTAAGAGAATCAGCGTTAGGATTTGCACTTTGCTTGCACTGAATCATGGGCATCTACTCTGCATGGTGCATCTTCTGTTTTGGACGTTGACAGTTACACTGGACTGTATGAATAGTAAGGGACCAGGTGCATCAAGGGAAATTTTGGGACTACAAAATCTGATAAAGGCTCATTTTTTTTGCAAAACCACCTCCTACCACACACCTCCCTCCGACCTGTCCGCTCGCACAGGGAGGGCCTCCTCAGGGTGCCGTCGGCCGGTCAATGCCGTCTGGCGATTCCCAGGGGTAGGGCCTTCTCTGTGGCGGGCCCAGCTCTCTAGAACGACCTGCCCCCCAATATTTGTACTATCACCGACCTGCGCCTCTTCCGCTGGGAGCTCAAGACACATTTTTTCTATCTGGCCGGCCTGGTTTAGACTTCAGACTTCGACCTTACTAACTATTTTTAGAGGGTTTTAGTGTTTTAAACTTTTTAGCACAGTTATTAATTTAATTTGGGTTTTAGTGGTTATGAATGTATTTATTGAGATGTATGTACTATTTGTATTTTACCTGCTGTGCACCGCCCCGAGTCCTGCCCGGAGAGGGGGCGGTATAAAAGTCTAAATAAATTAAATTAAATTAAATTAAATTAAATTAATTTTTTTGGCACAGTTCTTGCATTCTTTTTAATGATTTGGAATTACTCCTAGGTTCCCCCCCCAAAAAAGAAAAATTGATTAAGATATGCAATTGCTTAGCAATTAAAAAAAAGCATTATCAGATCAGCTATGCAGAGATATATAATAGCAAGGTGCTTAAGGAACAGAAGTAGCTATATTGGAATGTTTCTTGCTGTATTATTCCAATTTGTGAAGAAAACAGATTGCTGTCCACCAAAACGAAGAGGAAGCTGTCCTATTCCAAATCTTACTTTAGGTCCAGCTAGCCCAGTTACTACTGGTCTTTAAAAAAACCTGCATGGTTCAGGAGGTACTTTTCATATTGCTGGATTTTGCTGGTGTTGTTTTAAAGGAAGTGCCAGGGACTGTAACTAGCTCTTCTGCATGTAAAGCACGTACACAGTGAGCAAAGCTGATGCCTGCAAAGCAGTCTTGCAGCATAGAGGCCTAACCTGCAGTGTAGGAGGTGCATGAAGCCTGTCAAGGAACTCTTAAGTGTCTCCTCCCAAGTGTATTAACCAAGCCCACAACCTCTGCGCTTAGGAAGGTCATAAGTATATTTGTAAAACATCACAGACTTACACAAAAAGAAAACGAAGCATTTTCTTTGTGTACATTCCTCTTAATTTTAAATCAAGAGAATTAAAATCTGAGATATGAGGGCATGGGGATCACTCTAGCTAACTCCAGATAGAATGTAGCTTTAATTAATATAACTTAACATACTCAAAGTAAATTTGTGTTGGATTTAATTTTCCCTATCCAGAATTTCAGAGCCATTTTATATGGGCCTATTCTTTCTGTATTCTTCTGAATTTTGACAGATCCAAAGGCTGGGGCAGCCTTCAGCCCAGGGAAAATTACACATTCCTTTCTACAGTGAGCTACAATCCTGAATAGTTTGCATGTTGTCTCCTGTCCCAATAGCTGAGGACGACACATAGTGGGATCCACCTAAGTCTCACAATTTGCCGAGAAATGATACACCTCTCCTCAAGACAGAATCCCTCTTCAGAGATCCTTGGCCAATCTCTAACTTGTTGGGGGCAACAAATGCTCTTCCTGGGTCATTTGTCTATTTGTTTTTATCTGCTTGTTTTTGCCCTTGATCTGCTTTCTTCCAGATGTGTGAGACTTAGACAAGGAGATAGAAGACGACACAAAGCTGGGGGTGGGGGGAGGGTTACAGGCTCAAGGCTCAAAAGGATTTTGATAACGTTGAATGTTCAGCCCTACCAAAAGTGCTGTTCGGTCATAAGAAATATAAGGATTTACATTTAGGCAGGATAAACCAGATACAAAAGTTTAAGATAAGTGGTTCCTGGCTTGGCAGTACCTCTTGTTTGAATGACCTGGGAAGTATGGAAGATCACAGATTAAGCACACAGATCACAGATTAAGTGTAATGTGACTGCCAAATGGGGTATTGCAGTCTTGGGCTGCATCAGCAGAGGTATAATGCTGAGATCAGAGGAAATGATAGTTCTGCTAAGCACAGTTGCAGTTGCCAATCCCAGTTGTGGTTGTGAAATAGATCTACCTGTATATAAAATATATAAATACGTCATTGCCAGTGAAGGTTCTCAATCATCCCAGTAGAATTGTCTGGAATTTGAGTGATGATAATTGGACTTCTTTTCTTGTTGGGTTTGAAACTTTCACTGCTTATTCCATGTAGCTTCTTCAACCTGATCAAGTTGTTTAGAGGGACCCCATATCTGTCCTCCAGGGAGGTTTCGTTTTGCACCTAATCCATTGATTTGATTGATTGAGGGAGGAGTGGGGGAATGCACTTACGCTAAAATCGAAAATCCTTCCCTCAATAGACGTGAAGGCCTCAGAAACAACCTGTCTCCCATTTTTTTATGCTGTTCTTTCATCAGTTCTTAGTCATCAGTACCCATCAGTTCTGAGACCACTTCATAAGTTCACCAGGGAGGCCTACCTGGGATAAAGGATTTAGGAGTTGAAAACATTTACATCATTGGTGGGATTCAAATTTTTTTACCGGTTCTGTGGGCGTGGCTTGGTGGGCATGGCAGGGAAAGGATACTGCAAAAAACCCATTCCCTCCCAATCAGCTCGGACTCTGGAGGCAGATAATAGATGGGGAAGGGCCAGTAAGAGGTGGTATTTACTGGTTCTCCGAACTACTCAAAATTTCTACTACCAGAACTGGTCAGAACCTGCTGAATACCACTTCTGATCCCAATGACTCTACCTACTCATATATGTCGCCATGACTCAACTTCCAGTAAGGATGCCATTGTATTTATTTTGGAGATGTAAAATTGTCCCTCTTTCAGTTCTGATTTAAATAAAGAAGTCTGAGTCAACTGAATCCTGCAGAGACCAGGATGGAAGATGGATTGGTCAAAGAGTGTTTACATTTTCAAAGTTCGTATGGCATCTGTGCATAAATAAATTGGAGTCTGGAGCTATTTTAACTGTGGAGAAAGAAGACAACATTAAAGCTAACTGGTGATGCACAGGAGCAACCCATCTGGTACTCTGTAGCACTTCTAAGTTTCATTATGTCAGATGTTGTTCAGAGAATACTGATTTGTAAAATTTGGCACACAGACTTCAGGTATTTTGTTCTCACAACAACTGGCACACTAGCAAAAATAATCCCAGAGCCTGGAAACTGAGCTATTTGAAGATGTCTCCCCAAAATAAATTCTATATATTATAATAGCACGCTGTTTTCAAACTTGGCAATTTGAAAATATATGGAGTTCAGCTCCCAGAATTCCCCAGCCAGCACGCTGAAATAACTTAATTTGACTTGTTTTTATTTTACAGGGTTTTTATCAGGTATGCCACACATAAAAAAACAGAGGGCTTCATCTTGACTTTTTTTTTAGAACATAGAACGATAGAGTTGGAAGGGACCTTGGAGGTCATTTGGTCCAACCCTCTCCTCAAGCAGGAGACCCTATACCAGGAATGTCCAAACTTGGGAACTTTAAGACTTGTGGACTTCAACTCCCAGAATTCCCCAGCCAGCATAGCTGGCTGGGGAATTCTGGGAGTTGAAGTCCACAAGTCTTAAAGTTCCCAAGTTTGGACATCCCTGCCCTATACCATTTCAGAAAAAACGATTGTCCATTCTCTGTTCTTTTGCATCCTGTTTGATGCTACTGTCAAATTCATGTGTGCACAATGATGTGTTCTCTTATTAGCTATCTGTCTGTCGGCTATATTATCTACTACTGTAATCAAAGAATGATTCCCAGAAATGTTGTGCTATATACTCCCTAACATTCAATCTGATGTTTTGCATTACTTCTATTTAATCTCTACATTTAGTATGCCAAAAGAGGTTTTAATAGTGCTTTGATAAACTGGGATGCTTATTCGTATTCTATAAATACAGTGACCATATGTCCTTTATTATAAGGGTCAGACCTTTATTTGAGTAATCTGCCTTTAGATTTATTCAGTTTAATTATTTATTTCCTTGATTTTGCTCTTGAATTTTCCTTTGTGAAGCCAAGTTATAAAGAGGTTTTTTTTAAAAAAATCCTTATGAACCTGTTTCAGAGTTGCCCTCTTTTCAGGCTTCTGTTTTATTTTTCCAAGAAAACGTGGTCATTGTAATCTATAATGTGGCAGGACAGGGAGCAATTAAGGCAGAGAGGGTGTTACAGCAAATGGAGCTAGAACATTTGTAGAGTCTGTCTCAAGAGAGATCTCCAGGATGGTTGCCTGGATTTACCTCAGGGTGGTTTTGTGGGTTTTTGTTTTGCTTGGGTGAGGTTTCTGAAAAGGTTTTTAAAATTGGCAGGACCATTACCTGTCAGCAAAAGTGTTCATTAATTGGCATTCATTCGAGCAGGGTTTCTCAACCTTGGCCACATTAAACAGGATGGAGAATTCTGGGAGTTGAAGTCCACACATTTTAACATTGTCATAGTTGAGAAATGCTGGATTAGTTGTCGCCTTCGTCTCTCTTGACAAAAATGGAATTTGATTTGGCAAGATGTGCCAGACTTGGCTGAATGATCTGCCCTCAGAAAGCAGGATTGTTCAAATGAATCCTTCGTCCCTCCCACTCGCACAGTTTGAGGGAGAGGCTCCACGATTTATGACTACAATTGAGCCCAAAGTGTCTGTTGCTAAGCTAGACAGTTGTTAAGTTTACAACTGTCTTGTCACCGTTGTTAAGTCAATTGGTGCAGTGGTTAAGTGACTAAATACAGTTGTTAAGTGAAACTGCCTTCCAGATTGACTTTGCTTGTTGGAAGGTTGAAAAAAGTAATTGATTTTAATTTGATTTTGATTTTATTGCACTTTTATATCGCACCTCTCTCCCCAATGGGACTCAGGGCGGTGCACAGGGAAAGTAAAAACCAAGCATACAAACCATAATAAATACATACAAACGCTAAAATATAAATTAAATCTAGTAACCTGTGCTAAAGTAACCTGTGCTAATCATATGACTCTGGGACAATGCACCCATCATAAACACGAATCAGTTGCCAAGCATCTGAATTTTGTTCATATGACCATGGGGATGCTGCAATGGTTGTTAGTGTGGAAAATGATCATAAGTCACTTTTTCAGTGCCCTTGTACTTTGGTCATTAAATGAACTGTTGTAAGTTGAGAACTACCTGTAGAGTTAAACATGTCTGTGAAATCCTGATAAATGGGACAAATAAAAGGGCTCTCTATGGCAACCATGGGGATGCAATGACTCAGTGGCTAAGATGCTAAGCTTGTCGATCAGAAAGATCGGCAGTTTGGCGGTTCGAATCCCTAGTGCTGCATAACGGAGGGAGCTCCCATTACTTGTCCCAACTTTTGCCAACCTAGCAGTTTGAAAGAATGTAAAAATGCCATTAGAAAAATAGGAACCACCTTTGGTGAGAAGTTAACAGTGTTTTGTGCACCTTTGGCATTTAGTCATGTCAACCACATGACCACAGAGACGTCTTCGGACAGCGCTGGCTCTTCGTCTTTGAAACAGAGCTGAGCATCGCCCCACAGAGTTGGGAATGACTAGCACATATGGGAGCCATGAATAACTTTGGGCTTTATAGAATGTTGTTTTTGAAAAATAAAAGCTGTTTCTTTCTTAGGGTCTAAGCTACAATAACTTCTCCCTCTGCCCCTTCTGCCCCCACCCCCTGCACTGTTACGTATGTCCAAGGCAGATTTTTAATGATAATTTAGCAGATTGCTTCCTGCTACCACAGGGGATTGTTCTGTTGGCAAGAACCACAAGTGATTGGCAAAAAAATAAACTCAACCAGAAAGTACCCTCAGATTCCGGATTTGGCATAAACCGGAGGTTTGATTAATCTCAAGAGCCAGGCAACCAGCCAGTTTTACTGTGGGTTCTAGAAAGAAAACGAGGACAGTATCTTCTATGGCTCAACAGCTGATCGTAAAAGGCAGTTGATTAAAAATGCAAAAGACTGCAGTGTGGAAAACTGAGACCGGTAAACCAAGCAGCTGCCATCTCGGCTTTCTCTCCCTGCTGCTACTTCTGGGGATGAATGGAAAGAGATCCAAAGCGAGGGCAAAGGTAACGCGGGGTGGGGGCAAGGGAATCATTACATCAGTGGGATGCACAGCTCCCTCCCAGTACAGTTGTGCCCTCTGGCAAGAGACTTAACAAAGCGTGTTGGCCTTATGCGCTCTTGGTGCAGTTTCTTTATCTGCAAAAGTAAGAGTAGGATCTATGGTACAATGACAAAGAACCTCTGGACACACCACTATAGCAAATGTGCTGAAGGCAAGAGAAATGCATTTCAGATATGACAAGATGCTTTGAGATGTTGCAAAAAGTTACTGGATAAGAAGATTTGGGCAAGGCCTTTGACAGAGTGGATAGGCTGGTATGTTTTAAAGTTGGCCAATTTCAGACTTCAGCTCCTAGAATTTCTCAGCCAGTATTATCTTACGTGTGATTTTAACATTGCCAAACACTAACATAGACAATATATTATTATAAAATATATCAGAGATGAGATGCATTCTTACATATCTTGTTTGCTTTGCTAGGGAACATAGCATGTATAAGTTAGAGCACTGAAGCTTTTGTTTCAAATATTTGGTTGCTTTTGTAAGAATTTTATCCCTTTTGAGAAATTTGTGGGCACTGCCAATATGGACAATCAAGCATGTTTTTATTCCAGTAAAAGATAGAAACTTGATTGGGTTATTTGCCATCCCAAAGATCAAGAGCTGGGTCTCTCTTTTGTGTATAAAAAGTATGAAAGAAGAAAATGGAGAAAAGTTTGATAGAAAGGTTAGTACGATTTTATGAGCAGCTGATTGTGGAGAAGTAGAACTTTAGAACAGAGGTCTCCAACCTTGGCAACTTTATGACTTGTGGACTTCAACTCCCAGAATTCCTCAGCCAGCATGTGCCACAAGTCGTAAAGTTGCCAAAGTTGGAGACTCTCGCTTTAGAAGGTGGTAGTGACGTAGCCTTTTGCCATTTGTATTTTTCTCAGTTCTTTGAATGGCAACTTGCATCAGCTACAGCCAACATGGCTAGTAATTCAGGATGAAGGTGGATCAGAACAGGAATAAGGCATAATATGGAGAGAAAAAATGAGATCTCTTAACCTTTGGAAGGCTGTCCTTCTTTTGGACAATGCAGGTAGTTACAAAGCTCAGTTACTGAGAGAATTTTATTTTCTACGTATGAGCTTGAACCTTAGAGGGAATAAGAGATAGAATGCTTTGAGGATTTTTTTTAAACCAAACAACCAATTCCATATCTGATACTCTGTTATTCGATAATCTTTACATCCCCAGTCAAGAGGCAAATTGCGGTTAATTATTTCCCAATTATTTTTGGTTTGGTCATAATTATGAATTCCCAAGTGAACACTTTCCATATGTTGTGAGGCTGAATTTTTGTGATGATGTGGTTGCCTGCCTAATTCAGTATCTGGCTGCAGACTTTCCTTTTATACCCGATTCATGTGTGACAAGTACCATATTTTTCGGAGTATAACACACACCAGAGTATAAGACGCACCAAGGTTTTGAAGAGGCAATATTTTTTTTAAAAAGTAGGTAGGTAGGTAGAGGGAGAGAGAGGGAGAGAGAGAGAAGTACAGTAGGTAGGTAGGGAGAGAGAGAGAGTAGGTAGGTAGGGAGATGTTTCCAGGTATACTTATCCATGCGCTGTAGAAGGAAATCACTGACAATCTGCAGCACCTAACTTTGTTCTTGCTGGTACAGCATTTGACCCACATAATTCTCATCAATCAGTTAAAGAGCTTTCCAAAAGGGGGAAAAAACCCTTTCTGCACTCTGCACACCTCCCCAAAACAGCCCATTTTTTTCAAATAAAAGGCATGAATAGCCTTTGGGGGGGGGGGGCTTCCAGAGTGCTTTGTGGGGAGGCAAAGAAGAGCAAAAAAATGGCCCGTTTTTTGTGACAAACGGGCCTTTTTTGTCAAAAAAATACATGCATAGCCTTATAGAGACTTATAGAGTGCTGCTGGGGGCTGGGGGAGGAGGGTAAAAACGGCCCATTTTTTTTCTTGTTTCTGCCCTTCCCAGCCCCTAGGAGGTCTCTGAAAGCCTCCATAGGCTAGACATGGCCATTTTGTTGAAGGGGCCAGGTCTTTGGGAAGCAAAAAAATGCTGTATTTGATGAATAAGACACACCCAGATTTTCAGCCTCTTTTTTAGAGGAAAAAGGTGCATCTTATACGCTGAAAAATACGGTAGTTGTTGGAACTGAAAGCTTGGTTAGCTAATTCTTTAGCAGAATGTGGCTTCTCACTAATCATATGAGACAAACAACATCTAGAATCCTTCTTTTTCCATCTTAGCAAATGAACTAAGTTAATTTTCTCCAAATTGCATCCATGCTGCTCTGCCTTTGACTCTCTCAATAGTTGCCTATTTTTGCTTTTGTTTTAATCTATCTATTGACTTGTTTGTTTTTTTTCTTCCCAGGAACTGGAAGTGCTTCTCTCTCTCATGCCATCATCAGGACAATTGCCCCAACAGGGCACCTGTATACAGTGGAGTTCCACCAACAGAGAGCTGAAAAAGCCATAGAAGAGTTTGAAGAACACAAAGTGGGGCATTTGGTGACAGTCAAGACCCAGGATGTCTGCAAAAATGGCTTTGGTGTCACCAACATCGCAGACGCAGTGTTTCTGGACATTCCATCCCCATGGGAAGCTGTAGGCCATGCCAAATTAGCATTAAAACATGAAGGTATGTATCTTTTCCAAGAATACTTGCTAGGTAGTTTATTCCAACCTATTACTTTACAGATGTGTTGGATTATAACTTCTATCATGCAACTGAGCATGGCTGTCTTACTGGATAGCTGTGTCAGGAATTGTATTCCAATATATTTGGAAGACAATAGATTGGGGAAAGACAATCTAGGAAGGGTATCACTATGGTTTTGCAAGATTTGGAGTCTAGGTGATTTTAGAATTTCCCAAACTTGTCTTACCTTCAGTCAGAGGATATTCTTCCTAACCCCTCCTGCAGCAGCCCCAATTGGCTGAAATTTTGTAGACAAAAACGAGGAAGGAAGAAAGATTTTTCTTAGGTCACATATTACTTTGGAAAAGAAAACCGAACCTCCATTCTGTATGCCATTTTGGGCATCTATGAGCATGAATGCTTATTTGAGTATATAAGTGAACAAGTACATGCTCCTTGATGTGAAAGGCAGCTTATGGACTTGTATTTTAGATGCGATCCCTCCAATTTATAGTCATTTGTGGCATGTATTTCTTTGTTATAAGTCAGATAAAAGTGTCATAGCACTAACTTATACCTTGCTTGCAGACAGTAATGGAGAGGAAGCATTTTTTCAGGCTGCAAATAATATCTGAATCCAGCATATGAAAGATCAAAGGATGATGTATGCTTTTGGCTTCTTTTCCTGATCTGAAATATTTTCAGAAAACATAAATGTACTCTTATCCTTATAAAATCCAGAGTGTATTTTTCTTACCCTTGTTTTGCTAATATTTTTGTACCCTGGAGTAAGACCTTTTAAAATTTATATTATGGCGGTCATTGGTCACATACAGTAAAGTCTTATCAAATGTGCAGCTACCAATTTTCAATAGTTATATTTCATCTATTCCAGAGACCAGAAAAAGTTTCTCAAATCTGCAGGCATTTCTCTGGAGTCAACTATCAATGCTGACCATTTGTTTAATGATAAGGCTGCAATGGCATCTATAACTCTTATGAACTACAGAAGATATATCTGGCCAGGCATTCATAGGATTATGCCATAGGAGACAATGAAACCAGAAAATCATCAGCTTGTTGTGTTAAAATGATTGGTACCTGTCTGGGGGAGATCAGTTAATTTCACAAATTGGATGCCTTACTTTAGAGACTGTTAATTAATTTAAATAACCATAATAAAAATGCTTCGGGCTTTTCAACAAGCAGCAAGAGGAAGAAAACAACTTTCTCCCACTGGTTTGTCTTTTATTACCAATTGTAGCTGGCTTATACATAATAGAAAACGCTCTTGAACTTCTGTCAAGCGTATTCTAGTTGAACTACAAGTGTGTGGGAAGACATAGTAGTATAATTTGCTGAATGTAAATGTTCTCTGACATTTTGTTAATAGCATTCGTACGTGTGACTTGGATACACACACACGCACACAATTCCTTTCTGCTAATAATTCTGAGATTCAATGGCACTTTTGTTTCCATTTCTTATGAACCTTTATAGCTTTAGTCCAGATCAGCATACATTAATTATTTGTTCGGTTTCTATAGCCGCCCATCCTCTCTCAGTGGCTCTGAGCAGCTTACAACTCAGAAAATTCATTACAATTAAAAACACTAAAAATATTTGAAAACAATAAAACAAGCAAATCATTAAAAATGTCCAGATTAAATATGGACATGGGAACAAGATTCTTGGCCAGTTAGCAATACAACCAAGAAGCAGAGTCCGTAACATATTCAGCCCACACATAGATTTTTAGGGGTTGATGAAAGGCTAACAGGTTTGGAGCCTTCCTAACTTCTAAAGCAGAGGTCTTCAAGCATGGCAGCTTTAAGACTTGTGGACTTCAACTCCCAGAATTCTCCAGCCATTCTGGGAGTTGAAATCCACAAGTCTTAAAGTAGTCTAAAGAGAGGATGTTCTGAGGAAAAAGGTTTGATTTCTGGTTACTGCCAGCCAACATTTTCAGCATGCCCGTTCTGCTCAATCTGGTTGGACAGGTAGAGAATGTTGGGAAAAGGCAACCCCTCAGCTACCCCAGTCCCAAGTGATGTAAGGCTTTGACGCACTGGTAACCAGCACAGCTCACACAAAAGTGGTGTTACATGTGCTGTACAGTATATCTGCCACAATTTACTACCAGCACAGCTGCATTCTCTTCTATCCAGTTTTCCTGATTCAAAACATATTTATATAAACAGTCAAGGATAAATGACTTTTGGGGAATTCTGTAATCGTATACCTGGGTGTAAATCCCTCTGTGCAGAATAAATACTGTTAATATATTTTAAATCCTGTGTTATTTTATAACAGATGTCTTGGAATGCCTCCATTAGCTCTTTTTTTTATTCTAGAAACCACCTGATTTCCTGGACCTAGTTTAAATTGTGTTGATCTTTTATTTGGAATAATTTGAGCAGAGACTAATGTATCAAGATTTTGGAGCTATAGAAGGATGCTCCCATCATCCCATGAAGGCTAGAACATTGGATCTGTTAAAGGTCATCCATGTTTTAATTTCAAGCAAAATGCCTGTGTTATCATTTAAGCTTGAATAAAATGTTCATAGCTTGCCAATTAATTAATTTCTCAGATCCAGCTGAATTGAATCCCTTTGTTGCTTTGGGCATGATGAGGATACTTGAGAGCTTCTACTTATACTGGATTTGTGATTTGGACATAATGTTGTTGTTTCCTCATCCACAACATTGCAGGTCTCTGGATAGAATGTTGATTGATTGGCCCTGTTGAAGTAAATCCAGGAAGATTTTATAATGGGAGGAGACATATGTTAATGGTGGTATTGTATAGGAGTGGGCTCTTTTTCCTTTCAATTCAACTTTACAGTGGAGAGTGGCATTTATATGGGAGAGGCTGTAGTTCACGGATGCCAAACTTGCTGCGTCACATTGCCATCAGGTGATATATCACGATGGCTTTTCTCTTCGCGGAGCTAGGGTGGGCGTGGCCTGCACATGACGCATCTGGCCCGCAGGCTGCCAGTTTGACACCTCTGCTCTAGTCTTGTGGCATCAGGTCATGTCAATGTCCATGGAATCACATCATTGAGATTGCTGGGAGTTTGTCTTAAGTAGATTATGTTCGCAGCTGGACATGTAACCCAATTCCCATTGCCTCTTGGGTAAATAATTAATTTACACAGACTAGATCATCAAAATAAAACCCTATATCCTAAGGTTTCATGCTAATGACCTTAAGATGCAACTGCTTTCTTAGATGAGCAAATTGTACTGTGTTGGAAGTATTATAGACTGAATAATTCAGCAAATCTTGCCAACTATTTCCACTAGTTGATAGTTTGTTAATTTTCAGGGGGGAAAACACCATTGAGCATTTTGTACTTATTCATTAGAATTTGTAGCACTAAACTGTATGAGAAGAAGCCTTTCATGTCATTAGGAATTGTGTGGATGGATTTTAGAAAGTAAATACCAAGTCATGCTCTTATCTGTCCATCACTAATCTAGAGAGAAACAAATTGGAGAATGCTACTAGAAGCTAAATGTTAGCTGTGATCTATACATACACTATTCTGACAGAAGATGTTAATTTTTATTTTACACATTCCACAAATGCCTACCAGGAGGTAAAGAGGAAAAGTGCATTTTCCCCCACTGCTATGATTCAGTCCTGATCTCTGAAAAGCTTTGCTCATTATTTTAATAGGCTGAGAGTTAATGGTCTGTTAAGCTTACATCTTTTGCTTCTATTCCTGTCCTCAGAATGCTTTGACTTCCCTCCCAACCTATTATATTGCAAAGAGCTGGAAGAATTAGAAATAAAAGGCTTGCCGTGCCTTTTTGCAGGTCCTTGTTTTCTTTTTTTATTTTCTTTTTTTATTAAATTTATATCCCGCCCTTCTCCAAACGGACCCAACAGTGCTTTTCATTTTTGGAATTTTGGAGGATCCCAAAGATGTTGCAGTGCAGATTTTGCTTCCTTGCTGAACTTGCATAGTCTCTCTGTTCTCTTTATCCCTTTTTTTTTAGCATTTGCTGATAAATATTTTTTTCATTACATTCATTTTGTACTTTCATTTTGATTTCAATTCAATGTTAAAAAACCCTCTTTGGGCTATCAATATACAGTAGAGCAGGATTGTCAAATGCAAGGCCCGCACACCTGATCTGGCCCGCGGGGTGCTTAGATCTAGCCCACTGGGCCAGCCTGGAAATAGCAAAGGACCAGCCTGCAACTATATGTAGAAGATGGAGACACAATGTTTGACTGAATTGTCATGGAGATGTGTTGCTATGTGTTTCATCAATGACAACCCTAGATCCATTTCGGTTCCTGGTTCATTCATGTTTCTAACAAATGGATGGGATGTTGAACTGAAGTCCATGATCATTGCTTATCCCAGGTGAGACTCAAGGGCCATTTTGTTCAGAAAAAACAATAGTGAGTTATATTGTATCTAGTAAGTGGAGCTTAAAAGTCTGATTCTGAATTTACGTTAAATACAGGATTACTCTAAATAATTGGGGACAGGATGCATGCATCTGGGGTTATACCATTTTAATAATAATATTTAGTGATATTTTTTTATTGATAAGATTTCACAGAACTTTGTAGAGTAGACCAATATCTATCTTAGAAACATACTACTAGTAGCAGTTAATACAGCAGGAAAAATTGCATTTCAGTGATAGCATATGTGTTTTGCATAACTCCATATGTATTAAATAATTCCAAACATTTCTCGTACAGAGATAGATTTTGATATTCAATGAACTGTCAGCTGATACAGCTAGTCCTGAACTTATTGGAACTGGAAGTTCCATCGCTAAGTGATTTGGTCATTAATACCATAACACTGCTCCTGCGCGAGCTGCATTGGCTGCCTGTGGTCTTGCGGGTGCGCTTCAAGGTGCTGATTACCATGTTCAAAGCGCTCCATGGCACGGGACCTAGCTATCTGCGAGATCGCATCCTGCCCCATACATCCCTTCGACCGATTCGCTCACACAGAGAGGGACTTCTCCGGGTGCCGTCCACTAGGCAATGCCAGCAGGCGACTCCCAGGGGAAGGGCCTTCTCTGTTGCAGGCCCTATCCTATGGAACGACCTACCCCCCGACCTCAGAACAACTCCGGACCTCCGCTTCTTCCGCCGAAAGCTCAAAACATATTTCTTCCAACAGGCCGGCCTGGCCTAATCTATCTTTCACACCTCCAGTCTGTACATTTAAATTTTTAATTGGGTTTTTAAGGGGTTTAGTGTTTTAGGTTTTTTGGGTTTTAGTGCAGGGTTATTGTAATTTAATCTAATTTTAGATATTTATATTGTTGTATGTTTTTATGTTTTATATTCCCTGTGTACTGCCCCGAGTCCCTTCAGGGAGATGGAGCGGTATACACATAAACATTCAATTCAATTCAATTCAAGGGGATTTGCACTTGTTGCAACTGCAACAATTGCAATTGTTTTATATCATTGTTGCTAAGCAAATTTGGCTTCCCTCATTGTCAGAGGGCTCCTGAGAAATTATGAACATGTGACACCCCCACCCCCACTACAATTCTAATAAATACATGCTGGTTCCTAAGTTCATGAATTTTGATTGTGTGACTGCAGGTATGCTGTGACATTCATAAGTGCAAGGACCAGCCCTAAGTCACTTTTTCCCCCCAACACTGTCATAACTTGAATGGTGATTAAAATAGTGATTGTAGGTTGAGGACTAACCTCTATAATAAGCTGGATGTACCACTGGTTTTATTTGATCCATGGCAGTATCCTATAGCTGTCATCTGTCAGAACTCTATATTGGCCAGGCTCTAACTTGCTTTTATAGAGTAACACAAAGAGATTGAAAGATCAATTCTCTCAGCTGCAGACTGAAGAAGAAGAGGACTGTAGCACATGGTTTTTCTGAATAAGTCTATCCATACTCAGTCCTTTCTAGTAGATGTTTAGGGGGAGAACGGGAACAAATATATGTTGGAAAGAATTTGTGTCTTTTGGAACTAAAACAAATTCCTGAGAAACTCAGAGACAGCTTCAGTAGTTGCCTTCCTTAGCTATATCTTGCACTTGGTTTCTCAGTAAAGCAGTAAAAAAAGAGTGAACCATTGCCCATAATGATTCTCTCTATAGCCATGATGGTGAACCTATGGCACTTGTGCCCAAAGTGGCGCACGGAGCCATGTCACCTGGTACGTACGGTGTCACCTGTTCCTCTTCTGGGTTTCTGGTGTGCATGCGTGCGTGATGATCAGCTGGTCTTTGTTTGTACAACAGTGCCAGAAACTGGAAATGCTGGTCTTTCATTTTCCTATGTGAGCATGAGTGCTGGCCATCTGATCGTTGTGCATGCATGTGTGCTAGAAACCCAGAAGACTAGCTGTCTGGTACTCATGCATGTACCGGAAACCAGAAGTTCATTTTCAGGGCGTGCATGTGCCCTGAACAGCTTCTCTTCCAGGTTGTGCATTCTCCCTTTTTGGCACTCGGTGCTGAAAGGGTTTG
Source organism: Rhabdophis nuchalis (assembly GCA_039707465.1). Classification (NCBI taxonomy): domain Eukaryota; kingdom Metazoa; phylum Chordata; class Lepidosauria; order Squamata; family Natricidae; genus Rhabdophis; species Rhabdophis nuchalis. The sequence continues at coordinate 55,542,912 of CM077643.1, read as the reverse complement.
TTCTCACTGCTCTATAGCATTCAAGATAATTGGATTTCTTTGTTGAACATCCTCCATGCTGGCCTTCCATACCTGCTGCCCTCCAAAGTGTTGAATTCTCCTAGATGCTGCTTGGAGTGTCCAAACGCGGGTTATCCTCAGCTTGCTGCCCATTGGACTGAGTTTCACTTTGATGTGTAGCCACGCCTCTTGCCTCTGCATAGGGCCAGTTCTAAAAACTCAGTCGCCCTTATCGGACGCGTCTGGGGAGTCTGCAGTCCTTTGCCAGCAATCTGACCTCCCCAGCAGTGAGTTAGTGTAGCCTTTGTTGTTATTTTTGTGTGTAGTTGTGTTAGATAGGTGATTTTTTGTTTTCGTTCCTGTCTTCGTTGTCTTCGTTGCGCGGAGCGGGCTGTTCAAACCGCGGCCGTTTCCCGCTTTTTCTGCGGAGCGGCTTGGCACTGGGAGGGCTTGCCAGCGGCTGCTGGTAAGCTTCTAAGGGGGCTAGGTAGCTAGATAGGACCCCCCAACTTGACTATCGGGGGTTTCCCTCCCTAGGGAAGCCTCTACTGAGGCTTTTCAGCCCGTTGTTTCCCCAGTGCCGGTTTGAGCTTAGGCGGCCGTTCGCAAAGGAAAAAAGGCGCGCGTTTTAAACTTGCCGCCATTTTTCTGCCGCAGCCCGACTCCTCTTCGCAGATCGCCGCTGCTTCGTTCCTGGGGTGGTTCTAGTTCTGGGAGTCCCGGACAGGATCCCCTGGGGCAGCAGAAGAGATCCTTCCCAGCGGCTGCAGGGAGATTGGCAGATTCAGTTGCCATTCCCTGGTCTACTCCAGCGCAGATCTGCAACGCCTGAGACTTTTGGGTCTGATTTTGGCGCCAAAACCAGGTTCCAGTTTCTTCTTGTTTTAAAGTGTATATTGTTTCTTCCCTGGTGGGATTGGGGTGCCTTGACTGGATTTAATTGTTTGTTCTTGTTCTTTCAGCCACTCCATGGCTGATCCCAGTGAGCAAACAGGAGAACCTGCCTCCAAGCGTAGCAAGACCAACCCTGCTGCCAAGGGCGATTCTGCACCCTGTCCTGACAAGGGGAAGAGGCCTGCAGCCAAGGCCACCAAGGCTGATGAGAGACTGGCGGATAGACGGCTGAGGATTCTAGAGCAGCAATTCCAGAAGGCTCTCTCTGCCCGGGACAAGGCTGTGACAGATAAGACCCCCCCTGCCCCGCAGCTTCGTAGGGAGACCCAACCCATTCCCACTGGTGATGGGGATTTTGGGTTTTCCCCCAATCACTCAAGGGTTTCCCTTGCCTCTCCAGTCCCCTCAATGGAAGTGGAGCTAGAGGAGGAGGAACCAGAGGAGGAGGAGTCCTCCATGGTGGGGGAGGGGGAGGAGTCAGTGGAGGAGGAAGAGGAGGCTCCGGCCACTCCCATTTCTGCACCCGCTGAGACTGCCTTGCCCGCGGCCATGCAGGAGGTTGTGTCCAAGGCCATTTCGCAGGGCATCACGGATTGCATGAAGCAATTAGTGGCTTCCTTGCCTCTCCTTTCTACCCCCAAGCCCAGGGCACCTAGGAAGGTGGTTCCTGCCCAGGGGGGTGGCGTTTCCCCTTCTGCCTCTTCTGCAGTCAGCGAGGCATCCGAGGGGGAGGATGATGAGGAGGTGGTTACCCAGGGGGCTCCCGACCTTTCAGGGGATGAGAGCTCCACCCCGGAGGCCCCCGCTTCCAAGGGGCTGTTTAACCCCATCATGTTCAAGGCTATCTTGACCAAGGCTAGGGAGTCGGCCATGCAGATGGGTCTACCGGCTCAATCTGATAAGAAGGCCTCTGATCAGGACAATGCCATCGTCATCGGTCCTGGACACCCTGGGGCGGGTCTCTTTAGGGAACCTACACCTCCCCAAGAATTGGTGCCGGCCCCTCAGTTGTTCCTCGACATTATTCAGCGCCAGTGGGTTCAGCCCGCTACTATGGCACACCCCAGCGGCGTGGATAAAAAGCTGTACACTGTTGAGGACGCTATGGAGACCATTCTGGCTCTCCCGCAGGTTGATGACCCCATTGTGTCTTTGACCTCCACATCCTCACTCCCGGCCGAGCTGGTGGAGGGGCTTAAGGCGGAGGACAGGCGGATGGAGAAGTCTTGTCACAAGACACACCAGGCCACTGCCTGGGCCATGAAGGCCTCGTCCTCTGCGTCGTACTTTAGTAGGGCAGCCCTATTCTGGCTCAGGAAGCTATTGGCCTCCTTGCCTGAGAGACAGGTTAGATCGAGACAAAGGGTCAATAAGATCATCGCTGCGGTGGAATATTCTTGCGACGCCTCGCTCAATTCCACAAAGTTTTCATCCAGGGCTCTAGCATCCAATGTCACCTCACGTCGTCTGCTGTGGCTCCGCCATTGGCAGGCGGACATGAAGGCTAAGTGGAAGTTGGCGTCGGCCCCCTTCAAGGGTGGCAAGCTCTTCGGCGAGGCCTTGGACTCCTTCCTAATCGAGTCCAAGGATAAGCGGAAGATTCTGCCGGCTGTCACCAAGAAGCAGGACCGGAAGAATCAGTCTTCCTACCGTAGACAGCCCTTTCGGTCTACGGAGGCTCCCTCTACCTCGGGTGGGGCCTCCAGAACCTACCCCCAGGCCCAAGATCGTTCCCAGGACAGGCCGACCTACAGGGACAGGTCCAGGTTCCAGGGTCAGCGTAGGCCCTTCAAGGGTGGTCAGGCCAACCGTCCCTTCAAGAAGAGCAAGTGACCCCTGGGGGATCCCTCCCATAGGGGGACGCCTACAGCAATATGCGTCCACGTGGGAGGCGACCACGACGGACGCCTGGGTCCGGAATGTGGTCCGACACGGCCTCACCCTCGACTTTCTATCCTTTCCCCCGTGGAGATTCATCCGCTGCCCCCTTCCCAGGTCCCCGCACAAGCAACAGCTCATGAGGGCGGAGATCGGTCACCTACTGGAGATAGCGGCCATAGAAGCGGTGCCGGGGGGGCAGGAGGGCAAGGGGTTTTATTCCATCCTCTTCCTAGTCCCCAAGTCAGGGCCATTCTGGACTTGAAGAAGCTGAACCGGTATCTGCAATACAAGCGCTTCAATATGCAATCCCTCCAGACGATCCTGGGATGCATTCGACAGAACGACTTCCTGACCTCGATAGACCTGAAGGAGGCGTATCTGCACATTCCCATCCACCCGGCGCATCGCAGATACTTGAGGTTTCAGTTCGCCGGCCAGCACTTCCAGTACAAGGCCCTACCTTTCGGCTTGTCATCGGCTCCAAGGACCTTCACGAAGGTCCTCTCCGTAGTGGCGGCGCATCTTCGAGCCAGACCTGTGCGTTTGGTTTGTTACTTGGACGATATCCTGTTGATGTCACCTTCCAGGGACCAGGCCCTGAAGGACTTGGACTGCACCATCCGCTCCCTGGAGGACCACGGGTTCTCGGTGAATCGGGAGAAGAGTCACATGCAGCCCACCCTCTCTATACTTCATCTGGGTGCCGTCATCGACTCGAAGACCTGCAAAGTCTTTCTTTCACAGGAGCGCATCTGCAGCATTGTGAAGTTGGTGGGGTTGGTCCAGAATTCCAGACTGGTCCCACTTGTGACGCTTTCCCAACTGTTGGGGAAGCTGATCTCGTGCATAGCCATTGTTCCCTGGGCCCGCCTGCACGCACGGGAGCTACAATGGTTTCTGCTTCCTTTTCAACGACGCAAGATCAGCAACTCCAGGAGACGGGTGACGGTCCCACCCCCAGTGCTTCGGTCCCTCAGGTGGTGGAGGTCTCCCGCCCTAAGAGAGGGGTCCCCCTTCAAGGAGCCAGACCATGTCACCATCACGACGGACGCCAGCCTTTATGGCTGGGGAGCTCATCTGCATCACCATGTGGCCCAGGGCAGATGGTCTCAACGGGAGCTCGCCCACAACATCAACTGGCTGGAGCTCCGGGCGGCCAGGCTGGCTCTGCGGCATTTCGGCAATCTCGTAGAAGGGTCCCATGTCCTTCTCCTGACGGACAATATCGCCACCCGAGCATACGTGAACCACCAGGGAGGCACACAGTCGAGGGCGCTCATGACGGAGGCGGAGGCTCTGGGCAGGTGGGCAGAGAGGCATCTCCTGTCCCTGAGAGCGGACCACATCGCGGGCGAGGAGAACGTGACGGCGGACTGGTTGAGCAGGACCACCATCAACACCTCAGAGTGGCAGCTGCATCCGGATCTTTTCCAGCAGATTTCCCGGAGATTCGGCCTGCCCGTCCGGGACCTGTTCGCCAGCCCGCAGAACACGCACCTGCCAAGGTTCTTCACCCGTTTCCGGTGTCCGCAAGCAGAAGGGACAAACGCCCTCCGGTGTCGTTGGCCCGCAGGCCTGCTATACGCCTTCCCTCCTCTCCCGCTGTTTCCTCAGGTAGTCCGGAAAATCATCACGGAGGGGGCGGAAGTCATCCTGGTCGCTCCCCATTGGCCCAGACGGTCCTGGTTCGCCGATCTAGTGGGACTGTCAGTAGAGAAGGCCTGGCGCATTCCTCCGAACCAGGTGTCACTAATACAAGGGGCCATTCGTCACCCGGACCCTCAGTGCTTCCAACTAGCCGTCTGGCACTTGAGGGGATCGTTCTGAGACGAATGGGCTATTCGGACAAGGTGATAAGAACGATCCAGGCTTCCAGGCGTCCTGCCACCGTTCGCATTTACGAGACTACATGGTCCACCTTCTCTACCTGGTGCCGTGCCAGGCACATCGCTGCGGCTGAGGCCTCCACACCTCAGGTGATGGACTTCTTGCAGGAGGGTTTGGACAAGGGGCTCGCCCCCAATACCCTGAGAAGGCAGGTGGCTGCTCTCGCTACCATCCTGTCGCCCGGTGGGTCCCTGCCGCTCAGCAGACATCCAGGGGTTCGTGGTTTCCTGAAAGGGGCCTCGAACATTCGGCCACAAACAGTCCATAGATATCCGACCTGGGACTTACCCTTCGTCCTCCAGGCCCTGACTGAGGCGCCATTCGAACCATTGCGCTCCGTGTCACTGCGCCACCTGACCTTGAAGACGGTGTTCCTCATAGCAATCACATCTGCAAGGCGAATTTCGGAACTCTCGGCCCTCTCCGTACGGGAGGACTTGTGCGTGGTCCACGCAAACAGGGTGGTTCTCAGACTAGACCCGACCTTTGTGCCCAAGGTCAACTCCTTGTTTCACAGATCCCAGGAGCTCGTCCTACCTGACTTTTGTCCGCACCCCTCTCACCCCAGGGAAAGGAGGTGGCACAAGTTGGACGTTCGCAGGGCGGTGCGGATGTACAAGAAGAGAACGGCTGAATTCCGCAAGTCAGAATCCTTCTTCGTTTCCTTTCAGCCGGTGTCCATGGGTCGCAAGGTCACGTCTACCACGATTGGGCGCTGGCTGCGTGCCTGCATTACACTGGCATATGAGCACCGGTCCAGAGCTGTACCTCCACGTATTACCGCTCACTCCACCAGGAGCGCTGCAACCACGGCTGCTTGGGCCACCCAGGCCCCCATAGACGAGATCTGCAGGGCCGCTACGTGGTCCTCGCCTGTGCCGTTTATCAGACACTACAAGCTGGACGTATTTGCATCCTCGGAGGCCTCCTTCGGCAGACGTGTTCTCCAGAGGGTCCTTGATGCTCCCAGTTCCCACTCAGACGAATCTCCCCTCCCAGGGACAGCATAGCGTTGGCATGTCCCGCGTTTGGACACTCCAAGCAGCATCTAGGAGAATGACCATTGGTCTTACCTGTGAATGGTCTTTCTCTAGATGCTGCGGAGTGTCCAAATCCCACCCTGGGCGTGGTGGGAACTGGTCCCATGTTTTGTTGAAGGTTAAGACTAGTGTTGTTCCAGTTGTTCTGCGTTTTTTCTGGTCTACCTTCGTTTTTAGAACTGGCCCTATGCAGAGGCAAGAGGCGTGGCTACACATCAAAGTGAAACTCAGTCCAATGGGCAGCAAGCTGAGGATAACCCGCGTTTGGACACTCCGCAGCATCTAGAGAAAGACCATTCACAGGTAAGACCAATGGTCATTTCCATACGCTCTTTCCCCTTCCAGTGAGTTCAAAGTCTAGTTGGGTGGGTTAACAGAATGGAAGTCTTTAAGATCACACAATTGAGGCATTGTAACTTGCTCTGGAACATGGAATAAAATCCTGTTCAGTTTTACTCTTAATGCATCGCATTCCTACAGAGAACTTTGAGCTAAGCATCTAGGATGCCTTGCTCTATAGCAGTGCTTTTCAAGTTTGGCATCTTTAAGATGCTGGCTCAGGAACTCTGGAGTTGAAGTCTACACATCTTAACTTTGCCAGGTTTGAAAAAGAGCATGCCAGATATCGCTTTCATAGGACAACATAATGAGAAATGTAATGAGGAGAAGTGTTAGATGATCACATGTAGCATTTTACACATATACATATGCATGTACATATGCCTTTCGCCGTTGGTAGCTTGATAGTTTTTATATTTGAGGACAAGTGTACCCTCTTTCTCTCTCTCATAATAAGTACCTCTAACAAATGGGAAGCAATTGGGAAGGTTTTTTTTTTTTATAAATAAATACTGGTACCAGGTATTCTTCTGTACTAAAGTATCTAGGTGTTGTGTTAGAACAAGCTATGCACATTTTAATCTGCACAATGTTCTGACTGCAGTAGTAAAAGTCTTGAATAATTAACAAATTGCTTTGCACTGAGAAAGAAGGCAGAGGACAAAGCAGAAGAAGAGGCAAACAGCCAGGAAGGCACAGCATTAGATGGATATACCATATTTTTTGGAATATAAGACGCATCTTTTTTCCTCAAAAAGAGGCTGAAAATCTGGGTGCGTTTTATACATCGAATACAGCATTTTATTTGCCTCCTGGAACCCTGCCTCTTCACCAAATGGCCACACGCATACCCTTATGGAGGCTTTCAGAGAGCTCCTGGGGGCTGGGGAGGGCAGAAATGAGCAAAAAACAGGGCGTTTTTGCCCCCCCCCCCAAGCCCCCAGCATATAAGCCTCCATAAGGCTATGCATGCTAATTTTTTTACCAAAAAATGGCCCATTTTTGCGATAAATGTGCTGGGTTTTTGCTCATTTTTGACCCCCCCATGCGTCCCAGGAGGACTCTGCAAGCCCCCCCCAAGGCTATTCATGCCTTTTATTTTAAAAAAAACGGGCCCATTTTCACAAAAAATGGGCCGTTTGGGGGAGGTTTGCACAGTGCAAAAAGGGTTGTTTTTTCCCCTTTCGGAAAGCTGTTTAGTTAGAGTGATTGATGAGAATTACGTTGGTCAAGTGCTGTGCCTGCAGAAACAAAGATTTGTTCCAAAGGTGGTCAGTTATTTCCTTCTCCAGCACATGGGTAAATACACCTGGAAACATCTACCTACCTACCTACCTACCTACCCACTCTCTCTCTCTCTCCCTATCTACTGTATTTCTCTCTCTATTTCTCTCTATCCCTCTACCTATCTATCTACACACTCTCTCTCCCTACCTATCTACTGTATTTCTCTCTCTCTCTCTCTCTCTTTCTCTATCCCTCTACCTACTTACCTACTCTCTCTCTCTCCCTACCTACCTACTGTATTTCTCTCTCTCTCTCTTTCTCTCTATCCCCCTACCTACCTATCTATCCACACACTGTCTCTCTCCCTACTTACCTACTGTATTTCTCTCTCCCCCCTCTATCTACCCCTCTATCTACCTATCTACCTACACTCTCTCTCCCCCTACCTATCTACTGTATTTTTTTCTCGCTCTCTATTTCTCTCTATCCCTCTACCTATCTACACACTCTCTCTATCTACCTACCTACTGTATTTCTCTCCCTCCCTCCCTCTACCTACCTACTCTCTCTCTCTCTCCCTACCTACCTACTGTATTTCTCTCTCTTTCTCTCCCTCTCCATCCATCCATCTACCTACCTACTTTTTTAAAAAAATGTGCCTCTTCAAAACCTGGGTGCGTCTTATACTCCGAAAAATACGGTATGTGAAAAACTTCAAAAATCTTTTTCCTCTCTCCCAAAATGTGCATAGAACACTTCTTCACAAAGAAAAGGAATTTTAAGATAAGAATTATTAGCACCTTCTCATAGGTATATATCTCTAATGGATGTATACCTATGGAAATACTGCCCATATTTATACAACAATGAATATCAGAATCTCATTTTATTTTGTTAAAGGTTGAATGATTATAAAAGCAATGCAATACCATTCACCATTGACGTAAGTGTTATCTTGCGTCCTATTGCTTGTGCAAAAGGAAGGGCGATCTACCTTTTGTTTCCCCCAGAAAAGCTAACCTGTCCATTGTATTTAATATTCGAAATATTAATCATAATAACCTTGTTGATAATGAATGCACGTTGTAATGAATCAAGAGCAGGAGTACAGTCACCTGCCTGTGAATACACACACACGCAATGCACAGTGTTTCCTCTGGGAGCTAAATCCTGCAGTTTTCCTTGTCAGCAAAATGTCAGTTTGCCCACATACTTTCTCACTTAAAGGACATTCTGTCCCCTCTTTGCCAAGGCAGTATTTTTAGTGTGCTCTAAACATTGAGCGAATGCGGATAGGATGTTGTCGGATATTGCTGCCTCACTCCCACAAACCATCAGTGCTTCCCACCCCCACCCTGAGATCCTAGTAATTTGCTGTTGTGGTTGTGATGCTGCAATGACATTTTGAAGCATACTGAATTCCCTGAAAGAAAATCTAGAGGGTTGCCCACTTTTAATATTTGGGAAAATTAGTATGAAAGTAAAATATTTTTTTAAAAAATACAAGAAATTGCCATATGCCGCATCATATGTATTCTGGAGGACTTGTAACTCAGTTTTGCCTACTCACAAAGGGCAGGCAACGTTCTAGGTGTTTTGCATCACAGCTTTCTTACTTTGCTAGCTGTACCTGATGGGAACTGAAGTTTATCCCAGTTGAAAAATGTCAAATCTTTATCCTTGCTCCAGTGGTAGGTTTCCAATTTTTTTACTACCGGTTCGCTCATGTGCGCAATACTTCTACCCGTGCACAGAAGCGTTCAGGCAGGTGGGGCCCCCAGTCGCCGCCACTAATGGTTCATCCGATCCGGGCCAGACCGGCAGAAACCCACCTCTGCCTTGCTCCGTATCAATAGACGTTGATTCCCCAGAGTGAATATTTCCCAGCACAACTCAGAAATAACGGGGATTAAAGTTTAGAAGTTACCTCATGTGGGTCTTCTAGGAAATTTACTTCGAATGGGAAAGTGTATTTGTCCACTGAAGGCAATATCCAGTTATATTTGTTGAGATAGTCTTGTATTTTTAGCATTAAATCCTTAATAAAATATCTTACCTTTTTTTGGGAATGAAAGCACTGCATGCTTTCAAACTCTTGAATCTGATGATTTTCCGTGAATTCCATATACCAATTATAAAAGCCTTCCTTGGTAGCAAAGGACTAGAGTCTAGACTAGTGGTGGCTAACTTTTTTTGGCTCGCTTGCCAAAAGCGGGGGGAGCGCAAGGGGGTCGTGCGTGGGCGTGCCACACCCATAATGCTATGTGCGTGACCCCCTGCTTTTGGTGCACTTTTTCGCCCTCCCCAAGCTCCAGAGGTTTTCTAGGAGCCTGGGGAGGGTGAAAACAGCCTCCACCACCATCTCCAGAGGTTTCAGAAGCTTCCCTGAAGCCTCCAGAGGGTGAAAAATGGCCTCAAAAGAAGGCCTAAATCAGCTGGCCAGTGCACACATGCGCACTGGAGTTGACAGGGCAATGCCTCGCGTTCCCTAAGAAATGGTTCCGCGTGCCACCTGTGGCACCCATGCCATAGGTTCGCCATCACGGATCTAGACAATGGATAACAACCATACAAAACAAAAGTGCGAGGTGCTGAAGGCCCCTCTTGAAAATAGGGTGAGAGGATCTCCTGGCGCATTGCCCATGAGGTTCATATTTTTGAAATAGGATCCTAGGCCGTGTATAAGGTATATGGTGATCCTGGATATGCGTTTATTGTTCCTCCTGAAATCTTCGTATAATTTGAAGAAAATGTGGCATTTCAATCTGAACATACCTAAAAGCCAAATATATTGTACAGGCAATCCTCAACTTAACAACAATTCATTTAGTGAACACTCAAAGTTACAATGGCACTGAAAAAAGTTACTTATGACCATTTTTCACACTTATGACTGTTGTAGCAAGGTCAAGTGATCAAAATTTGGACACTTGGCAACTGGTATGTAGTTATGATGGCTGCACTGTCCAGGGGTCATGTACTCACCTTCTGTCACCTTTTGATAAACAAAGTCCATGGAGAAACCAGATTCACTTAACAACCATGTTACTAATTTAACAATTGCAGTGATTCACATAAAAATTGTGGCAAAAAAAGGTGGTAAATGAGGCAAAACTCATTTAACAACTGTCTTGCTTAGCAACAGAAATTTTGGGATTAATTGTGGTTATAGGTCAAGGACTACCTGTATATGTTCCTTTGTTTCAACCTCACCAGGTAAATATTTGGCCAGGTTTCATTCCAGGTTGTGAGTTTTTGAAAAACTGGAAAGCAAACCCCCAGACTTACAAGTGATAAAAAATGAAGAGGAAAAGGGTGGTTTTTAAAACTATATTTAATAAATACTTATTAAACATAAAATGATACATCTTTTCAGAAATCCAGGTTTTTCTTCTGGTGGAAGCATTGAAGCAAAATGTTGATTGTACAATAGTACAACCATACCATATGGGAATTCATGAATTACCAAGAGGCTCTGATACAGTTTTTATATATAGCAGACTACCCAAACGGATGATGTTTTTCTTGGGCTGCTTCCTCTTTCTTCACCTTCTTGGTTCCCTGCTTTGATCTGCACAAACTCAAACTCAAAATGTCTGCTGGCCTTCTGCCCAACCTCTTTCTGCAGCCTAAGGAATAGGAAGCTTGACAGTTTAGTCATTTCCATCAAAACAATTTGCCCCCTGCGTTGAAGTGGATGTGGGACTAAGAATTTCTTCAGACGGTCCTATTGTTTTTCCTGTCTTTCCATCACAACGGTTCTAGATAGAGCATTTATTCTTAAAGGCAGCTCCCTCAGATCAAAAGGCTCACACAGCTTCCAATGTGAGCAGGACTAATCTGGGATAATTACTATATCAACTTGGGCTGACATACAGATCTCATTAAACAAATTGCGTGGTGGTAGCTTTTAGGGAAGGGAAGAAAAAAAACACTCAAAGGAGCCACTTGAGGAAAAGGTAGGTTGGCATTCACATAGCACACATAGCTCTCATTAGGCATTTGTTCCCATGATAGGATTCCCTAGGGAATCTCTGTTGTGGAAATTAGTCCTGCAGGAACTGTACACCAACATTCTCAAGGACAGAAATTTTCCTTGACTGTCTTGAAAATGTTAGTGGAATTTTTTTTCCTTTTAAGAAAAAGTAGATTTATGCTCTGTATTGTTTTGTTGATTTTGCTTATAGCCAGCCTATTCAAATAACTTAAGGGCTTATCCAGAACACAGACCAAGCATTTGTTTCTGTTTCTGTTCCAGAGTTCAAATTTTAAGACTTAGAAAGAGATAAATGTCAGTAGAACTTTAGGAGATACTTCTAGTTGATTAGAGCAGTTCAGGATTTAAATTAATTAATTAGACACGGTGGCTCAGGGGCTAAGACACTGAGATTGTCAATCAGAAGATCGGCGGTTCGAATCCCTAGTGCCATGTAACGGAGTGAGCTCCCATTACTTGTCCCAGCTAGAGTCGGGAATGACTAGCACATATGTGTGAGAGAAACCTTTATCTTTAACTTAGACATTTGTCGGATATTTGAATTCTTAATTTTTGACAAGAAATAGTGTTCTAGATATTTCATTCTCTCTGTTCATTCTTTTAGAACCTTTTATGATTCTATTAGTACCCTGTAAGATATAGATATGTAATGTAATGTTGAAAATTATTAGGAAATATCATCAAAGAACAAATAGTTGTCATTATTAATAATGCATAATGATAATTTTTTAAATTCACAAATCCTTAAGCATATTTTATATTTTAATATAAAACTGCATCAAAATGTGCCTGGAGCATCCTTATAATGCTGACAGCCAATATTTGACAATATTAAAATATCCATTTAATTCTATTTTAATACCAATACATATGCAAACTAAATTCCTCTATTTTTTTAAAACTTGAGAACTCTATGGCATGTGATTCAGAAATGAAAACTACAGTTCTTTTTCAGAGATTGCTTAGTACTGTTAACAAATTTATTTATTTATTTTATTTTATACCCCGCCTTTCTCCTTGTTAGGACCCAAATCAGTTCCCAGCTGGGAAATCTGTTAGCTATACTGACGTACAAGGTTTTCTAGATTCACCAAATAATATATTTTTTTAAAACAACCTTATGGTGATAACAGATGATTCTTGCAGCCTAGCCTAGGAAGAGCATCTCAACAGCTCATGGATGTTTTTCTTTGTTTTGAAAGATTGGAAGTGTCTTATGTTTTCCTTATCTAGAGAGTGGCATATATATCACCAGACACCATTTTATGTTCATCAGTGCATGGCATTCTAAGATAAACCATTGAACACGAAACGCTTTAAAAGCCTGTTGGAAACAATTGTAAGTTGCTCTCATGTCTCCCCAGCGCTTTCTCTGAGCACAAAGCCTTTATTGTGAGGTGACATTTCACAATGCTTCCCCCCCCCCCCCCGCTTCCGTAAATGCCGAGAATTAGAGCATCTCCTTCTCCCCGCCCCTTGCTTTTTACAGCTTCTGCTTTAAAAGCAACAACCACCCGTTAGTTTGTGGGCAAATCTCCTGAATATATTATCTGTTAGCTGTGATTTGTTAATTAGATCCCCGACCTTCTGTGCTGCTTTCAGATGCAGTGGGCATCACAGAAGCACAAACAGTTTGGGTTGGCAAGAAATATCTGTTCCAGATGTTCAGTGATTTTAATGACTGTAGTCAGTGGCGTGCATCCTCTTTCCTGGATATAAAACTTTAACCAACGGCCTCTACAGTGAATTAGAGCAAAGGATGAAGGAGGTGGGAAAGAGATTTAGCATTTAAAGGGGAAAGGAGGCATCATTGGGTATAAAGATACATGATAAATGATAAGCATTCCATGCTGCTGTCTGTTTTAATTCTTAAGTAGATCTAAGCATTGCATATGTGGTATCATTTATAACCAAGTGAGTAGTAATGGAATTAAGTATTCAGTGACAGCTCTGCACAGGACATTCTACAATGTTTCTCAGGCATTCATTTTTTTTTTACCGATAATCTCCATTTACAATACAATACAATAGCAGAGTTGGAAGGGACCTTGTAGGTCTTCTAGTCCAACCCCCTGTGTAGGCAGGAACTTTATACCATTTCAGACAAATGGCTATCCAACATCTTCTTAAAGACTTCCAGGGTTGGGGCATTCACAACTTCTGGAGGCAAGCTGTTCCAGAGGTTAATTGTTCTAACTGTCAGGAAATTTCTCCTTAGTTCTAAGTTGCTTCTCTCCTTGATTAGTTTCCACCCATTGCTTCTTGTCCTGCTCCCAGGTGCCTTGGGGAATAGTTTGACTCCCTCTTCTTTGTGGCACCCTCTGAGATATCGGAACACTGCTATCATGTCTCCCCTGGTTCTTCTTTTCATTAAACTAGACATACCCAGTTCCTGCAACCGTTCTTCATATATTTTAGCCTCCAGTCCCCTAATCATCTTGGTTGCTCTTCTCTGAACTCTTTCCAGAGTCTCCACGTCTTTTCTACATCGTGGCGACCAAAACTGTATGCAGTATTCCAGTATTTAACAATCTCTTTTCTAGTACCTTTTCCTGGTAGAACCAAGAAGCCTTTGTCTTCTGAGGATGCCTTTCTTTAGCTTTAAGTGCATCTTCATTGCATCTTTGAGTAGACATTGAAGACGTTACATTTTATGCCATGGAATTAGGCAGTCTTCTGGCGAGGGGCAGAATTGGCATTTTGTTGAGTGCAATTTAAAAAAAAAAGGTGCTACTGTATGTTGGGCCTGATAGGTTAAAAAACAGCTATACCACATAGTGAACCAGCCTTCTTGGATGTTCCTTAGCTAATTCAGTGGAATATTTAGGTGGCTCAGAACCATTCCCATAAACAAAATATAATGTAGAAGCTAATACTTTTGCATTTCCACTTCCTGTTTAATTACTGTTATTAAAATAATACATTTTTTAAAAAAATGTCAGAAATACCTTTGTGATTTATTGCTCAGTTGGTAAGGTTTGTTCTGCTAATATTTTATAAAATTTAATCCCAAATAAAAATGTAAAGTAGACATTTTTTAAAATTTTATGTATTGGTTGAATACTAGACTACCATTGGAGCCTATAGTCAAATCCTCTTTTAGCTAAGTTCACCAGATGATCTTGGACCAATGGCCCATCCTTCATTTTAATGCACTTCAAAGGATTGTTGTAAAGACAACACATGGAAGAGAAAGAACACTGCCCTCTGTTTTTTAGAGGAGGGAAGGGTTAAAATTAATTAATTAATTCATTGATTAACAATAGTGCAGTCTCAGAAATTGTATATGTATAATCCTTGATTTGAGGACCAAGATATAAAAGTACTGGTATTTGGTATTCTCAGAAGAATGAGTTACTGCAGTCCTGATACAGAGAAAATGAATTAGACATATTGCATCTACATTATGGGTGTCATTTTTTAAAAAGAAAGCAGATATTTCTGTACATATAAACACATAAACACGGGCTACACCTACACATTTTTCCTGACTTTTATTTAACGGGCTTCCTCACATTGGCAGACTTGCATCTAATAGACTGCCGACCAATTCTGCAAGTTAAACTGATTCCAGTGTATCCAAAGTGCAGTAGATTAGAGAAAACCAAACTATTAGCCAGAATTGTTTCAGCCTGCACTGTCATTTTGTCATGTACTTTTTTTGGGTAGAGAGGATTCAAAATTGTGGGTCCCAAAATGTGCTTCCTTATTCTGCCTAATTTGTGAATCATTCTGCTTTTTCCGTGGCATTTTTAGATGCAGAGCTTATCTTTCCCTTCCTGTTTTAAAGAAGGAATTAAATATAAACCAATATAGTGCCCCTATTATACTTTATTTTTAGCAAGCAGGTTGTATTATTATCTTGGATTACATAACAGTCTTTTGTAAGGGATTTTGCTCCCTTAGAGGCTTCAGAATCAAGACAGAGATTGGAAGAGCAGCAAAACAATGTACACCACACCCACTGTTATTTCCCTTTTCCTTTTGGGTCCCCCCCCCCCCCCCCCCATTAAAACCCACTGTGTCAAAAGGCCTGTATTGCAGAGATGCTGCATCATAACCATGATCACGCCAACCTGCCTTTCTGGCAGGACAGCAACTCCTTTAATTCCGTCATGTGATTTGGCCACATGCCTTTTCTGAGTAAATCTGCAGCATGCTATTCTGTCCTGCAGAGGTGACATTGGGATAAACTCAGAGATAATTTCAGAGAAAGCTGAATTATTTACAAGCAAGCTTCCCTCTGCTTAAAAGATCTTGACCATTACAATGATAAATAAAATAAACCCTCTGTAAATAGGTGTGGCTGAACAGTGTTTGCGCTAAACTACAGTTTTATCTGCTCGATCTGTTAAACCTTGGGATGGATTTTCAGTTGCTGTCTCTTGTCAGTGTATATGTTCAGAAAAATGTGAGGACTCTTGGCTAGAAAGCTAAAGTCTCCTGAATTCTTCATCTAAAGACACAAGATTATTCTGTATAATGTATACATACCATTCTCTTAAATTAACATAGTCCTCCAAATGCACAGTAATCTGCTGAATCCTTGGTTGTTTTTTTGTGAACATTTCATTACCCAACTAGGTGGCATCATCAGTGTGCCATTTATTCTCTGGTTGCATTCAGTAGCTTGTACAGCCAATGTTGGTATGGGCATAATTTTCTCCTTGGGGTTGCTTGATTAGGATATTATTTTCTGCCTGTTTGTCTGGTGTTAAACCCTGCTTCTCTGGGGGTTGCTGCTGGAGGACATGTGTTCTGGTCTTTTTTGTTTCCTTCTTAGCTGTTCCCCTCCACCAGCCAACAGCATCCAGTTTCTTTACTTATTATATTTAGATCCTGCCTCTTCTTCAGGATTTCCAGGCCTTACTATTCCTTCTTCCATTTCTAATGAGCTTTAACGAGGTTATATCTAGTGATGTAAAATTGGTACCCTTATATCAGAATAGTTTTTCAGATGCCATCGATGTTATTTTCCTTATTGATTAGAGAAGTACAATGCTGATGTGGCCCTTGAAGAAATCATTGTTATAGATTATAACAAAACATCTATGAACAGTCATCATTATTAATTTCAATAAAATGGACTTGTTGACATTTTTACAATGACACAATTCTCCAAAGCAAGAAGAAAGTTTAGAATGAACTATAGCCATATTCTGAAGAAGGGAATGAAAAAGTTTTTAGTGTGATATCACATTCTTTTTTATGGAATTTTCCAAAATTACACACACACACACACACACACACACACACACACACACACACACACACACCCCTCTTTATTACTACCAAAAGCTAATTTAAAAAAAAATCTAAAATCAAAGTAATGAGGTAATGAAAAGTGGGAAAATGAAAGTTTGAAGATAGGAGAACATTCTGGACTAGATTAATACAATACAATACAATAGCAGAGTTGGAAGGGACCTTGTAGGTCTTCTAGTCCAACCCCCTGCATGGGCAGGAACCTTATACCATTTCAGACAAATGGCTGTCTAACATCTTTTTAAAGACTTCCAGGGTTGGGGCATTCACAACTGCTGGAGGCAAGCTGTTCCAGAGGTTAATTGTTCTTACTGTTAGGAAATTTCTCCTTAGTTCTAAGTTGCTTCTCTCCTTGGTTAGTTTCCACCCATTGCTCCTTGTCCTGCCCCCAGGTGCCTTGGAGAAAAGTTTGACTCCCTCTTCTTTGTGGCACCCTCTGAGATATCGGAACACTGCTATCATGTCTCCCCTGGTCCTTCTTTTCATTAAACTAGACATACCCAGCTCCTGCAGCCGTTCTTCATATGTCTTAGTCTCCAGTCCTCTAATCATCTTGGTTGCTCTTCTTTGCACTCTTTCCAGAGTCTCCACGTCTTTTCTACATCGTGGCAACCAAAACTGTATGCAGTATTCCAAGTGTGGCCTTACCAAGGCACTATACAGTGGCATTAAGAGCATGGGTCAAAATTTCCATTTGTTTGAGCAAAGTTGAGGTTCCTTTCCTTCACATGCTGCTTATGGTCCATCCAGGGCTACCTATTGTGTGAGACAAAATAAAGAATTAGATCAATCCTTTGGAGGCCCATAATTAATCTTCTGATGTTTCTTGTGTCTTTGTCTCTTAATATTTTTAGTCATTTTGTTTACTCCTGGATGAAAAGATGATATCCATATCTGAGTGCATTTGTCGGTGGAACAATCAGATTTAAGGCAAAATTTAAATTGTGAAACTATAAGCCAGAATAAATCTATTCTATGTTGTGGCTCCTTAAATGTTAGAAATAAATCCTCTTCCATAAAGTACATTATCTTTATTTGCTTTTCTTGTACTTTGGCCTTTCTGCTCTATTGCTTGTCATACTTGAAATATCCTGTCTCCAGCCAAGTCATAAAATTGTAGAATCTTGGAGTACTATATTGGTCTAATCTGATTTAGACTGGGAGTTGGGAGGAACAGATCTTTAAATGCTGTGCTGACTCAAAGCAAATAAAACTAATATAATAGTTCAGTCCAGTCCTGGCTGCCTGTTTTTTCTTTGAAAATGAGCTTAAATCTAAAATATCTAATATTATTTATATTAAAAGAGCCCTTAAGTGCGTTCTAGAGTGACATAATAATTTCTTCTACGCATCTGTGTTAATCAGAATGCAGTTTCTAGCCTGTCATCAAAAGGGATGGAAAGTTTGATTGGATTGATCATCCAGTTCCATGAAAGTACAGCATTAGAACAGAGTTGGTGATATTGGATGGGAGACACCAAAAAAAAAACCCTTCCAGGTCTGTAAACTGGGAAGATAAAGAAACATCTTGCAAATAGCAGTAGCAAACAACATCTGGATTGTTATCAAGAAAAAGTACCCAGTCCAGTCTGTGACGTTAGGAGGAGTCACCCTTGACTTAAAGAAGATTTTTTTATTTAATCTATATAAATAAAAATGTAAAATAGTTTGTACGAATCCACTAATCTCAAAAACTACTGGGCCGATTTACACCAAACTTTCACACAATGTAGACAAGGACTTCCGATAATAGAATAGCTAATCATTTTGTGCCTAGCACGCGTGTGTTGTGTACAAATTACACACACAAAAAAGTACCCACTGAAATGTGTGTTAACATCCCTGTAGCCACGCCCATCAAACTGCTTTTCAACTGTCAGTGTTGGAAGAGGCCTCATACGGCGGCCTCTTGGGGCCAAAAAGGCACAGAGGATAGCAAACTCCCAGGTGGCCCATAGAGGGGGGGGAGAAATTCTGCTCAGGACTGTTCTCTGAGGTAAAAAAACGGAGGCAGGCAGCTGCTTTAAACTGTTTAATACGAACCGAACCAAACTGTAACAAAGAATCACCCATCTGACAGCAAATACGGTTTAATGAAAAGAAGGACTAGGGAAGACATGATAGAGCCTTCCAATATCTCAGGGGTTGCCCCAAAGAAGAGGGAGTCAAGCTATTCACCAAGGCACCTGAGGGCAGAACAAGAAGCAATGGGTGGAAACTAATCAAGGAGAGAAGCAACCTAGAACTGAGGGCAAATTTCCTGGCAGTGAGAACTATTAACCAATGGAACATCTTGCCACCAGAAGTTATGGATGCCCCAACACTGAAGAGAGAAGAGACTGGAAAACCATTTGTCTGAAACGGCATAGGGTCTCCTGCTTGAGCAGCGGGGTTGGACTAGATGACCTCCAAGGTCCCTTCCAACTCTGCTATTGTATTATTGTATTACAGTAGGTAGGTAGATAGGGGAATAGAGAGACGGAGAAATACAGTTTAATAAAAGAGGGACTAGGGGAGACAGGATAGCAGCCTTCCAATATCTCAGGGGTTGCCACAAAGAAGAGGGAGTCAAGCTATTCTCCAAGGCACCTGGGGGCAGGACAAGAAGCAATGGGTGGAAACTAATCAAGGAGAGAAGCAACTTAGAACTGAGGAGAAATTTCCTGACAGTTAGAACAATTAATCAGTGGAACAACTTGCCTCCAGAAGTTGTGAATGCCCCAACACTGGAAGTGTTCAAGAAGATGTTGGATAGCCATTAGTCTGAAATGGTATAGGGCAGTGATGGCTAACCTTTTTTGGCTCACGTGCCAATAGCAGGGGGAGTGCAGGGGCGATGTGCACAGGTGTGCCACATCCATAATGCTATGTGCATGACCCCCTGCATTTGGCATGCTTTTTACATCATCCCCAGGCTCCAGAGAGTTTATAGGAGCCTGGGGAGGGTGAAAACAGCCTTCCCCCACCTCCAGAGGGCAAAAAATGGCCTCAAAAAAAGGCCTAAATCAGCTGGCCAGGGCACACATACAAACTGAAGCTGACAGGGCAATGCCTCGAGTGGCCTAAGAAATGGTTCCGTGTGCCACCTGTGGCACCCGTGCCATAGGTTCGCCATCATGGGTATAGGGCTTCCTGCCTAGCAGGGAGTTGGACTAGATGACCCCCAAGGAATAGATAGAGAGGCAGAAATAAGGTAGGTAGTAGGTAGGTAGGTAGGTGGAGAGAGAGAGAGAGAGAGAGAGAGAGAGAGAGAGAGAGAGAGAGAGACGGTAGGTAGGTAGGTAGGTAAGGTAGGTAGGTAGGTAGGTAGGTAGGTAGGTAGGTAGAGGGAGAAAGGAAGAAATATAGTAGGTAGGTAGGTAGGTAGGTACATAGGTAGGGGGATGGATAGATAGATAGGGAGAAATACAGTAGATAGGTAGGTAGAGGGATAGACAGAGAGGGAGAAATACAGTAGGTAGGTAGGTGTATAGATAGCGAGAAATAGGGTAGGTAGGTAGGTAGAGGGATAGAGGGGGGGAAAATGTAGGTAGGTAGGTAGATAGAGGGGAAAAGAAAGAAATACAGTAGGTAGGTAGGTAGAGGGATAGAGAGAGGGAGAAATACAGTAGGTAGGTAGGTAGAGGGATAGAGGGGGGGTGAAATACAGTAGGTAGGTAGGTAGATAGAGGGAAAAAGAAAGAAATACAGTAGGTAGGTAGGTAGAGGGATAGACAGAGAGGGAGAAATACAGTAGGTAGGCCGGTAGGTAGATACGGGGATAGATAGAGAGGGAGAAATATAGTAGGTAGGTAGGTAGGTAGGTAGGTAGGTAGGTAGGTAGGTAGGTAGGTAGGTAGGTAGAGGGATAGAGAGGGGGAAATACAATAGGTAGGTAGGTAGGTAGGTAGGTAGGTAGGTAGGTAGGTAGGTAGGTAGAGGGAGAAAGAAAGAAATACAGTAGGTAGGTAGGTAGAGGGATAGAGAGAGAGAGAGAGAGAGAGAGAGAGAAATACAGTAGGTAGGTAGGTTGGGGCTTATATGGTGGTTGGGTGTATGTGTCTACACACAGATTGGTTGGCCATTTAACCAGACTGGGCCACAGCAACGCGTGGCCGGGTATAGCTAGTACAAAATATATGCACTGATAATAAAACAGGCAGCTTTGAAAGTTCTATAAAAGAGTGTCAGATTTGCACAAAGGCAAAGAAAGTTATGCAGTGTTGTTCTTCCTGCCAAGGAAAAACAAAAAAGCCATATTAGATTGATGGAAATTCATTTGAACATTTTGTTTAGTTGGAGAGGATAGTTGAAGAGATGCTATTGTCAATAAGCACTGCAAACAGAGAGCCAAATTTAACATCTTCCTCTGGCTCCGAGAAATTTACCCAGCAGAAAAGAGTTGTATATGTTGAAATATATTGTCACTGTTTTTTCCAAACCTGATATTAGGAGCTTCTCAGAAAAACACAACAGGGCATTGTGAGAAAGTCACTGCCTCTAATTAGCTGCTAACATCTGTGTGAAGAATTTAAGAATTGGAGCAGAAATCAAGGACAAGGCATAAGAATAAGCTGCAGACTGTTCCAGTTTTGTGGCAGTCAGGTACACAAGGCATAGAGTTGATGCAGAAATATATTGATGGTTCAATACTGCACATACAAGTATCTATTCAACAGCAAGCACCATTAAGTTCTGTGGAGCCTTTAAACAGATCAATGGAATAGGCTTGCAGTTTAAAATAAATATTTAAATCCTGCCTATTCCTGATTCTGTTGAAGTTTTTTTCATGCATAAAATTGTACATTTCACATAACTTATGCCTGCAACCATCTGCAATGTATAAGATTCAAGGTTCCCTCTCCTTTTATATAAACCAGCAACTACAGTCATTATATAATTTACTTCAGAAGAGTGACCCTCTGGCTTTAAATGAATGGAAATAAATGGCTCACAGAAAAGTGCTTTTAAATAGCATTATAGGAACTCGGATTGAGATGAAATTCTTAACATTGCTGTTTTTCCATTCACAACCTTCCTTTTTCTGTTGTAGGTGGACGCATATGTTCCTTTTCCCCTTGCATCGAGCAAGTTCAAAGGACCTGCTTAGCTTTGGAGGAACATGGCTTTACTGAAATCACTACTTCAGAGATCCTGCTCAGAGTGTACAACGTTCGAACAATTAGTTTGCAAATCCCCGATCTTGGAAAAACAGCAGATGGTAATTCCAGCACCGGGGTTGGTGGAGGCAGCCTATCAAATGAAGATGCCTTGTGTCCGAATCTTCAGCAGGAAACTATACAATTTAAGAGCGGTGTGCCACTTAAGGAAATGGTGGGTCACACCGGTTATTTGACCTTTGCTACTAAAAACCTATTTTAAATACGGGCTGGGGACTGTTTCTGCTGTATGCCCTCTGAATGTAACTTTCCCAGCTCTCTTGCTTCCAGAGCAATTCCATATATAGTCAGATTGATATTTTGTTTAAATAGCTAGGCAGGCGCACTAACCGGATCGGCCTTGGCAATGTGCTGTTGTAGTAAACAGTGCTTGCCTAGTTGTCAGGTATGAAAGATGGACTAATAGCTAATAGGTCCGGTTTGGAATTTACAGAGTGAAAGTCACAGGAGTGTGTGTGTGTGTGTGTGTGTTTTCACATTTTTCTTCCTCAAAGAGGGTTTGCTATAAAGATTTTTTTTTCATGCCTGAATATTTGCTTTAGAAATTAATTTCATTTTTTTAAAACAGAAGAATACAAAACACGTCTAGGGTGGCTTTCAATTCAGGCCATTAAAAACCACATCATATGGAGTAAACATGTTTTTTATTCATAACCCAAAAAGAGTTTCATAGTGCAGAGACTCATGCACCAAGCTCTTGTCCTTACACCGAATGCATCTTTCTCTTGGAATGTACAACTGCTTCGTTCTGCTTTGGAGCCCAATCCTGTGATAGGACAAAACTGCTTTCAGTTAATTGTTAATTGAAGGGGCTACAACATGGCACCTCTTGCACTCCAAAGTACCTGTTGGTCTTTGAATCCAGTGTGGTGCAGCTCTGATACATGAGGGTATTGGCTTTGCCCCTCATTTGCAAAGAACAGGAGCTTTGAGTAAAGTGTGGATTCCATAGAGTCTTTTTGTATAGAGTCCACAAGTCTTAAAGTTCCCAAGTTTGGAAGTTTGCTTGTTGATCAGAAAGGTCAGCAGTTTGGGGGGTTCGAATCCCTGGTGCCATGTAATGGAGTGAGCTCCTGTTACTTGTCCCAGCTTCTGCCAACCTAGCAGTTCGAAAGCATGTAAAAATGCAAGTAGAAAAATAGGGACCATCTTTGGTGGGAAGGTAAAAGCGTTCCATGCGTCTTTGGTGTTTAGTCATGCCGACCACATGACCACAAAGACGCCTTGGGACAGTGCTGGCTCTTCGGCTTTGAAATGGAGATTAGCACCGCCCCCTAGAGTCAGGAACGACTAGCACATATGTGCAAAGGGAACCTTTACTTATGCTGAATTTGCTTAAAGGTACAATTTATCAGACAACAGATAATACACGTAATTCCAATGAATGGGGACATTCCCTAGATACAAAGTATAAACACCTACATTTGCACACACAGCTTACTAATACAATCACTTTCCTCATTTACTTCACTGGATGGATATCATTGGGCACACTGTTTAGCATTTATAGATCTGTGTCTTTTCCCTAGAATGAATCCTTCAGAATGAAGCAACTGTGGCTCAATCCATCCATGGTTTGTCTATTTTTGATTTAACACAATACATGAGCCTATTCAAGCCATTGTGACTTGTTCAAGAAACTATGTTCTGGGCTTATCATAGCTCTGTGAATGCAGAATGTGTATGGAGTGCAATCATGCCAAAGTCATGCTGAAGTATCCTCTGGATGTCCATGGTAATTTTGGAGTGCTGATTTTGTTGTTGTTGTTGTTGTTGTCATCCTCACACTTTATAATCTGGAACAAATCAGTATAAATCATTGGTGCTACATCTTGGTCACTTAAGGCTTATCTTCAGACACACGATTTCCATAAGGGAAAATTTGTATCAAATCAATGGAATTCAACACATTTGCTGCAAACAAGGTGATCAGAGTTGTGTAGTCATAAATAAAAGGCTATATTTGCAGTAGTCTCATCTCTTACTCTCCATCATCAAACGCTGTCTTTGCTTGATCATTCTTACATATAAGATTTCTTTATCACCACAAATGTTTTAAGATTAAATTATTCTTGGTGCCCTCTTGCATTGAAGAGTTTTATCTCTGCAGATAGTTAATACAATGAACTGTACAAGATATATCCGCTCCAGGTACAGGCTGCTTAATATAGCTGCCTGAAATATGAAATTGATTTTGCCCTTTCCTTGACAAGAAAAAAAAAAAGGTAATGAATCCTGGATCAGGCAGGTTACAGCTCTAGTGCTAATCTGTAACAGTTTAACCACAGTGGGTAGCAAAGATAAGACTTAAAGGACGGCTGAGGAGATTAAAAGCCAGGAAAGCAAACCGTCGAAGAAGAGGCTGTTACATAATTGGCCTTATGACTGCTTTTCCCCTCAGAAGAGGTGAAAATCTTTATGGCATGCTCTAACACAAAATACTTTTTGTGGGAAAGTAGGACAAAAACTCTTGCATCATTAATAGGGTAGTGCAAGGGTTCCCCTGCAAAGAAAGGGAAGGCTCACATTTGTTTAATGACTAGGCCAGCTGAATTAGAAGTGGAAGGAAGACCCCACTCAACCTGGACTAATGCTACAAGTTCTTCCTTGGAATGCCTTGTTCCTGAGGGTGGAATCTGATCACTGAGGTGGCATCCATTGTATTAGTGAAGTATAAGGATGCTGAATGCATTGTCGTTTAGCACTTAATGCAATTTTTACTTTAAGTATTTTTTATTTGGGGGAAAAAATAACTAAGGGCACATAGGACAATGGAAGTTTGAAGGGAGCGTACTGTATTTTTCGGAGTATATGACACACCGGAATAGAAGACGCATCAAAGTTTTGAAGAGGCAATTTTTTAAAAAAAAGGTTTTGCACTCTGCAGACTTCCCCAAAACAGGACGTTTTACCCCTAAAAGGCATGAATAGCCTTTAGGAGGCTTGTAAAGTGCTCCTGGGAGGATGGGGAGGCCCCAAAATGAGCAAAAAATGGCCCATTAGTCACAAAAACGGGTCCTTTTTAAAAAAAGGGGGAGCATGAATAGCCTTTAGGAGGCTTATAGAGTGCTCCTGGAGGCTAGGGGGTGGGGGCAAAATTGAGCAATTGAGTTTTTTGCTCATTTCTGTCCTCCCCATCTCCCAGGAGTACTCTGCAAGGCTCCTAAAGGCTCTACAGTGCCATTTTGGTGAAGGGGGTGGGGTTTCGGGAGGCAAAAAATGCTGTATTCAGTGTATAAGACGCACCCAGATTTTCAGCCTCTTTTTTGAGGGAAAAAGTTGCATTTTATACTCTGAAAAATACGGGATTTCACCATTTGCTCTCATGTCTTTAGCTAACTTTCCAAAGTCAAACTACCTTTCTGTAAATGGAAAGTTTGCCACATATTTGAGCTCTTGAGCTCATTTCAAAATTCAAGAAAGTCTCCTGAGCAGGAGACAACTTGATTGACACGAGATGACTAAGAAAAGTCTCCATTGAATTGAGCTTAGTTCCAAGGAACTACATTTTGGCAGCAAGTTATTTGTGTTTGCTATGTTCTGAGATTCTTTTACTTCCTGGTCTAGCAAAAACCTGGATTTCAGGTTATTCCACATTCAAGTATTAACTGTAGGAAGTTAGTACCTGCCCCTCTCCTAGAAAAATGAAATGTTTTAGGAAATATTAAAAGGGCAGAATATTTTCCCTAAAAGGGAGGCAGAAACTCATCTCCCCACCTTTGTTAATATTAAGGCCTGGGCCAGTCTATTCTCCAACAGCACAGAGAATGAACATGTCAGGTAAGACCAACGTTCCTTCTACATAAAAGTTATTCGTGCAGAGCCATAATAGGAATCCCAAAGCCCTTTCATTACATCATCACCCAGCAAGAGTCAACCAAACTTGGGACTCAAAAACACAACCTACAAAGTTAGCCCTGCAAGGCCCCATGGGAGTCTGACAACCAGTCAGAATACAAGCTCAAATTCAAAAACACAGAGAGGGTATAAAACTCAGGCACTCCCAGCATCTCTTTCCTTTTTTTCCTTCGCCCAAGCTCTTGAGGGTGATCCTGTCCACCATTAAACCATCTTTCCAAGCAGCCATCATGTTTCCAGTGTCTTTCTCCCCACTTGGAACTGAAACCAGATGGACATTTCTTCCAACATAACCAAGGGAACTCTTCATAGCTTCCAAGATCAGGCAAGGTTCACTTAAATTCTGCCAAGTTACACATTGTAAATAACTGCAAAATATATATTTTTTCAAGTAAGAAAGGTATGCCTTAAAAACAAAACAAAAAAACAGGCATCTATTCCTAAACACACAAAAATGGGGGGAGGGATTCAACACAATAAATTAGGCAATATTACACAATTGTCTAAGAAGCTGTGCAGCCGTATCTAGTCACACTAGATACGAAGTCACACACTTCATAAAGAATAACAAATGCCCTTGGGGGATCTTCCATCTTGGCAATCTGCTTGGTTTCCTTCCAAAGTCGGTAAAATGACCCAGATTGTTGGGGGCAATATGCTGACTGTAAACCGCTTAGATATGGCTGTAAAGTATGTAGGTCTAAGTGCTATTGCTATCAGGTAGATGGTAAAAGCTGATAAACAGCTGGCCTGAAAATCATAATCAATGACTGCTCATCAATAGTTTAGTATTAAACAAAGTAATTGAATGTATAAAATAATATGAAAATTTATGATTTTAAAATGTATGTACCCCTTCCCTTTAATAATTTCTTTTTAATCGAATATGTATGAAGACTCAGAGGCGGTCATCAAACCCGATGTGGAAGCTCCAAATATTATCTAGTACCTTATTTACCCCTTTCCTAATATAAATTGTTAAAACCAATAAAACTTTTTCAAAAAAAATAATAGTTTAGTATTAAACTATTATTTAACCAAAGGAAGGGTAATGAAATGTCTGCAAAAATACAACCAAGCACAGAAAGCCCTAAGAACCAAACAGTTTAACTCTGAGCAATACGTTCTCTCCAATTGAACATATATTTTCCAAATCACACAAAGCAATTATTCCATTTTACTTTGCGTCGATCAGATCCTTGAGTATTGTATCCAGTTCTAGATACCACATTTTAAGAACAATTCAAACAATGTGGAATATATTCAGAACAAGGCAATGGGGACAATCAAGGGGCTGAAAAGTAGTACGTTCTATGAAGGGAGTTTTTAACAACTTGGAATGTTTAACCCAGGGGTCTCCAACCTTTGCAACTTTAGGTCTGAAGGACCTCAGCTCCCAGACTTCTCCAGCCAGCTTTGCTGGCTGGAGAAGTCTGGGAGCTGAAGTCCTTCAGACCTAAAGTTGCAAAGGTTGGAGACCCCTGGTTTAACCTCTAGAGAAAAAGACTGATGGGATATCTGATAGTCCTGACAGACACCTGAAAAGATGTCGCATAGAACAAGGTCAAGACCTAATCTCTAACATTTCAGAGTGCAGGACACGTTACAGTGGAATGGAGTTACAGGGAGGCAGGCTCCATTGAATGTGGAGGGCAGGAGGGAATTTCCTCGCAACACAGTTTGACTGTGAAATCAATTATTCAAGGAAGGAGTGGGCTCCCTTTAGTGTATGTTTTCTTACAAAGGTTAAAAAGTCACCTGTCATAGGCAAATTTGAAGTTGAATTCTTGCACTGAACAAGGACAGGGCTCATTGGCCTAAATAGCCCCTTAGCAAGTTTAGTCAGATGCAAGAAATGGAACTCCCAATCACTGAATTAGTAAAAGCAAATTAAAAGGTTGCAATAAGGAGTAATGCAGTCAGGGTTAATTTATTATATTGAAAGAACTTTGTGCCAAGAAGCATTAGCTAAATTCTGCCTTATACGTGTGTCCCTATTTACCTCTCATATTCAGAGGTATTGTAGTGTTACAATTGGCATATGACACATATGCCAGTTGGAGCCTGTATTCATTTTCGTTTCTTTTTTTCAACCACAAATGAAAGATTAAAAACCCTACTTAAAAAAGATCATTTTTTAGAAAAGAAACATCTAAAAGATACATTCTATACATTCTCCTGAGTGTGTGTGTGGTGGTGGTGGTGGGGGGGGGGAGAATTCATTTCATTTTGGATGTATCCTGATTTCTCAGTCAGATAGTTTGCCGCTTATGGACTTTCTGCCAGCAAGGAAAAAAAGCATAGCTGTTTTCTTAAGTGTCTCTGATTCAATCAATTCCAGTATTCAGGAATCTATTTGGCATGGATTTGTGATGAAATTACCTTCAAAGAAATATCTTTCAAAATGCATTTCAAGCTAAGATTTATGGGAAGCACCTAGACCAGGGATGTCAAACTCAAGGCTCGCAGGCCAGATGTGGCCTGCGAGGTGCTTAAATCCTGCCTGTGAGGCAGACCTGGAAATATCAAAGGACTGGCCCAGGTTGCCCATGCCAGCCAAAACGGGCCGCGGGCAGCCCCCAGCAGCCCATTTCCAGCCTCCCTAGCCTCCTGCAGCACAGGTTTTTTACACTTCCCCCCCCCACAAAAATGGGGTTTTGGCCAATAGGAGGCCATGGACGGCAAAAATGAGGTGTGCCCCCCCCCGTACCCATTTTGGCAGGTAAAGTGATGCAGGAGGCCCTTTAGGCCTAAAATGGGGCAGAGGGGACCGCATGTGCCCCCCCCCCCAGCCCATTTTGGTGCAGGGTGCTGCAGGAGGCATCCATCCCATCTCTCCCCCTGCTCCCCCACCCAGCCTGCGGACTACAATGCTGATCCGGCCCTCAAAGAAATCCAGTTTGACACCCCTGACCCAGATACTGGATTTGCATAGGGGTCTATGCATATAATCCTTTCTCACATACATGTTCCTTACACTATTTTGCATTGCTGGCTTTTATCATAAACTTCATTCTTCTAAAATATGCATATGGAAGAGGAGAGAAATCACAGGACAGCAAGGCACTGAGTAATATAATATTTTAAAGGATAATATTGGAATAGAGGAGCACATGTCCATTGATGGATCCCTACCAGATTAATGTAGAGATTCTGTTATTCTTTATTAAACAGAAATTTTAGGCTCAGTTGTGGTCGTAAGTCGGGGGCTATCTGTATAAATAGCACTCAAGGCAATAATATGAGGTATCATACAAACTAAAAGAGTTTGTAAGAAAAGAAAAGAAAAGAAAAGAAAAGAAAAGAAAAGAAAAGAAAAGAAAAGACCATTAAGTAACACAAACCAGTTAAATTCTCTTTCAGTATCTGAATGAGCTGAGAACAGGAGAGGATGGGTGGGAATCCCTTGTTCAAAAAAGTAGATTAGACCCAGCCACAGAGACTAAGAATCTTGTTGGCTACAAATCTGATTATTTCTACATCTAAGGTATGGGTCTCTTAATATCAGCTGTAGATTGCTATTAGTTATTAGTACCCAATTCCAACACTAGTTATGGTAACACAGGAATGCTATCCAAGTGAACTTGTTTAGCGCTTTATATATAACCATCCAGGTAAATATTAAGAACTTCACAACACTAAAGAAGCATGACATCTTGAAAGAAATATAATTATTGTAAGAAATGGTGGGACATTCAGGATAAAAACAAAAAAGGTGGAAGGAATTCTGATAGATTAGTGCAAAAGGTCATGTCTCATTGTCACAACAACAGCCAAAAGAATTGTCTTCAGTCAGCCAATTCTTCAAATCTTTGCATCTCCTCTCTTCCAAGTTTGGGATGTCACATATTCACGGTGGTCTAATTCTAATACCTATCATTTACAATACTGCTTAACAATTCTGAAAGTATGGTTTCCTAGCTTTGCAGCATTACCAATAATGCCTACAACTATTTTATAGTTTTACTACCGGTATTCACTTCCCCAAATATTTTGGGTCAAAGACTCCAAATTTTTTTAAACAAATGACTTCTCATTTCTTGAGAAAATGCCCTAAAGGATCATTTGACCTAGCACATGCTTGCAAAATAAAAAGATCTTCCTGGAGCAAATTTCTTCCTAAACAAGCTGGAATCTGCTCAGAGCAGTCAGCCAAGCCTAAAAGGTGATCTCCCACTCCTGTTTCAGGAAAGAAAGAAAGAATTTACCTCATCCTTTGCCGTCTGTTGCAGATGTCACTGAATTGCATGCCTGAGGCTAATGCAGTGGCTCTCAGTTATTTTCTGTCAGGCCCCCCCTAGGAAGAAGAAAACATTTCGCGCCCCCCCAGCCCCGGAAAGCGCCCCCCCCCAGCCCCGGAAAGCGCCCCCCCAGCCCCGGAAAGTGCCCCCCCCAGCCCCGGGGCTGCCCCCTCCCTTCTTTCCCTTGCCTCCTTCCGAGCCAAGGATATTTATTCTCCTTGGTGCCGCCGTTGCCTTCTCCGCATGGCCCGAGCGCCTGTTCCTTACTGCGATGGTCTCAGTAGCTCCCAGCGCTCCCAACGCAGCCAGTCGAAAGCCGGGAGGGAGGCCGCTTTTCCACGCCGTGGAAGGGGGTCGCCTCCCTCCCGGCTTTCGACTGGCCGCGTCCAGGCGGGCAGCGGGCAAGAGCCGTGAGCGGGCAAGTCGGGCGGCGCGCTGGGAGCTGCTGAGCCGGGCGCGGGCGCGCTGGGAGCTACTAAGCCGGGCGGCGCGCTGGGAGCTGCTAAGGAACAGGCGCTCGGGCCATGCGGAGAATGCAATGGTGGTATCGGTCTTTCCGGGTGTGCGGCTCCGCGCCCCCCCTTACGGAGCCTCGCGCCCCCCTAGGGGGGCGCGCCCCACTATTTGAGAAACGCTGGGCTAATGCAAGCTATGACAGTAATAAGGGTCACTTTGAGAAATTAAGCACAACGTTGCAACTGCCCAGCAATTGTCCTGCTGTTGAATTTCTAATTTGTCACTCTGAAAGAACAAAATGTTAGACTAGCAGTTTCCCAGGCCGAAAGCATTCTGCCTGGTGTGGGTGGTTAAGCTGACAACTTCTGTTCTTGCATGGGGGAATTTTCCCTCTCTTTATTTGGAGTCTGGATAGAGCAAAATAGAAGCAGGAGTGCACTGCTTTTTCAGAAGCCACCCCGATTTTCTAGCATCCAAAAAATCCCGTAAATAATGGTCACTTTAAAAAAATTAAAAACACTGGACATTATTATTATTATTATTATTATTATTATTATTATTATTATTATTATTATTATTATTATTATTATTATTATTATTATTATTATTATTATTATTATTATTATTATTATTATTATTAAAAAATTTATACCGGTGTACAGGCACTAATAAAAGGCAATGATATAAAACAAAAATACAGTTAAAAATCTATTAAATAGCTAGCCTGACTAAAATCCTGTTAAAAACCCTTACTAAAACAATTTAAAAAACTAGGCCAGGCCGGCCACACGAAACAAATGGGTCTTCAAGGCCCGACGGAACTGGCGCAGGTCCTTGATCGTCCGTAGTTCAGGGGGCAGGTCATTCCAGAGGGCAGGAGCCGCCACAGAGAAGTCTCTCCCCGTAGGGGTCGCCAGCTGGCATTGCCTGGCCGACGGCACTCTGAGGAGGCCCTCTCTGTGGGAGCGAACTGGTCGGTGGGAGGTATTTGGTAGCAGGAGGCAGTCTTGCAAGTAACCAGGTCCCTTGCCATGGAGCACTTTGAAGGTGGTTACTTATTGCTGCTTTAAGGAGCTGTCTCTTTAATATAGCCACATGTTTTTTTAGACAATATAAAAACCTGAAAAGAAATAACATTGGTTTTTTTTAGGGGGGGTTATTTGCACTTTTTGCATGTTCCAAATAGGCCCTTCTGAATCATTTTCAAAGCTCTGCTGCACAGAATCATCTGCACAGCTGTACTGAACATTAGATTCTTTGATCTTCCCAAAAACTTTGCAAAATGAAATTGCTAAAGGTTTCCATTTTTGCTCTGACAAACGGTAGTGTCCCTGTTTGATCTGAAGAACAACGAAACAGCATCACCTGCTCAATAGTAGCTGCCCTTTGATTATAAATTATGATTGGCTATGTTATGACATCAGCTTTAAAACCCCAGGTAAGTTTCAGCTGGGCAGGTCAACTCATATATGTATACTTTATAATAGGCTTTCAGGTGAACAGCAGTTGAGTTGCTTGACTATACTTCCCAAAGTCCCAACCTGGACACAGTACATATTGATTGGGGAAGGAGCAGTGGATAGGAGCAGTATTTGTTTCAAATCAACTTGATCAACTTTAAGATGTGTGGTCTTCCCAGTTCCTAGAATTCCCCAGACTTCTTAAAGTTGCTAGGTTTGAAAAACGCTGTTTCGAGGACCGTTCTTCCACCGATTTTTTCCTTTCCACTACATTGAGGGTACCAAATGTTTGACCTTGAAAGAGTTAAAAGCAAGAGCCCAATTACTGGAAAGCAGTTTGGGATTCATGTTGTTCGATTGGGTTGCCTTCTTTCTTTAATATGGTCTTAAAGTGTTGTTGTTAGTTGCAAAGTCATGTACGACCCATTGTGACCCCATGGACAATGTCCCTCCAGGCCTTTCTGTCCTCTACCATTCCTTGGAGTCCATTTAAGCTCACGCCGACTGCTTCAGTAACTCCATCTCTTGTTTGACCACATCCAGCTTGGCTTGATTCATGGATCTTACATTCCAGGTTCCTGTGGAGAATAGATCTTTACAGCATTGGAGTTTCCTTTCACCATGAGATACATCCACAGCTGAGCATCCTTTCGACTTTGGCCCAGCTGTTTCACTCTTTCTGGTGCTACTAGTACTAGCCCACTGCTCTTCCCCAGTAGCATATTGGACACCTTATGACCTGAGGGGCTCATCTTCCAGCATCATATCTTTTTGCCTTTTGGTACTCTCTACGGGGTTTTCATGGCAAAGATACTGGAGTGCCATTTTCTTCTCCAGTGGATCATGTTTTGTCAGAGCTCTCTGCTATGACCTGTCCATCTTGGGTGGCCCTGTATAGCATAGCTCATACGGTAGCTTCATTGAGCTACGCAAGCCCCTTCACCATGGCAAGGCAGTAATCCATGAAGGGGAGGTCTGAAGGTAGGGAGTGGCAAAATGCCATTCCTCACACAAGTCTCAACATGTCTCCTTTAGAGCAAAATGTCTCTTTTGTCCTTCCTGGCTGCAAGGAATTTCTCCAGCCTCCAAGCAGGTGCCTGGCATGTAACCAAGGCTGCAATGACCTCTTTCTGCAACTTGGTCTGAAAGGCACATGACTGACAGGGCTGCTGAAACCAGGCTTGTCTGAACTTGAGAATTACTAGGAGAAGGGCTTTCAGAAGAACTGTAGCTAATAATCAGAAACGGCCTTTTAGCTCTGATGAATATGTGGAGTCCGGCTAAACTTCTTTTTATTTCCCTTCACTCTCCCCCATCCCAGGATGCTAAATGCAGCCAGAGATGCAAAATGAGTATCATTTTAGATTATGCTGGCTGGAAAACGCTAGAAGTAGAAATCCACACATGCTGAAGTTGCCAAATTTGAAAAACACTGCTTCAAAAGCTTCTGGTGATAAGGGATGGCCCTTTGAAACTCTTTCCCTTAGAAAAATAACATGGCTGTCTCCGTGTCAATTTTAGAAAGTTTTTTTCCCGGCTACTATTATTATTATTATGCTGTGTGGTTTAAATTGATTTAAAACCTGTTTTTGAAGACCTGAATTGTCAGGGCAACGTGCCTTCAAAAACATTTTTAAAATTGTTAATATTTTAATCAGGAGAAAAGAAGAAAGGGAAAGGAAATGGAGACCTCTGCAAACTAAGTACATATTTACATATACACTGCCAGTATATATTTCAAAACAAAACCCAACATTCCTGTTTTGCAGATGAAAAACGTCTTTGTCAGAGAGAGCATAATTTGGTGATGGAGCACATAGCTTGTATGCAAAATGCTCTGTGTTCAATCCTTAGGGTCTCTAGTTTAAAAAAAAATCAGGTATGAATTGAGGGGAAAAGAGTAGGTGAAAACCCCACGGAGTCTAATTTTTAACTCATATATAGGAAGGTATTGTACTGTTTAGGCTTATGCAATGGTTCCCAAACAAGACCACCAATTCAGAGATAATATATTTGGGGCAAAGAACTCTGTGAGTTGTGATTTTTTTGTGAATTAGTTTTTCAGACTATTTATTGCTTGTTTGTCCTAGCTCTATAACTTTCTTTAATCTCTTCAGAGTGTCTTAGCAGTCAAGTGAAGTAGTTAAATGACTATGAGTACAGGGATTTGGGGAGAATAGTTTAAATTTTCTGCTTGCTGCCTAGAACAAAATCAAGAATACAAAAGGCAGCATCCCTTTCCTGAAAATAAGCAAAGCAAAGGTAGAGAATGAATCTATGGCAACAAAAAAGTTAAAAGAAATTCTCTTTTAGGATTATTGCAGAGGATGAATGGTTGGTGAAAATATTGGAAGGGGGAATATTTAACCAGCTCTAGCATTAGCAACTCCCACCCCCTCCTGAAACTCAATACCTTTTCTGGGGCACCAAGAGTCCATACTTGTAATAAAAACTACGTCTTCTATTTGCACAATTTGGATCGATTGCAAAACCCTACAGCATCCTAGAGATCCTAGAGATTATGACCTATGATCTATACACTCTAGGAATGAAAATCAAGGAACATGGTGACAAAAACGGGACTAAAATGCAGTAATGACAATAGCTACAGGCCATTCAATTATATACTAAGTAGAAACTTGAAATAGATCATTATTTTTCTCCATATTTTTTAAGATATGGAGGTAAACGCTGGGAATAGGTTTGCATTTGACTAGGGAACTTTATTCCTAGAATCCCCCATCCAGAATGGAAGCAGTAGACAATTCTAGGGTTGTGATCCAGATGTATGGAGAGCACAAATGTTGGAGAAGGCTGCTCTTTCTTAATGGACAATATTTCTCCAGGGTATCAGAGACATATCTTTCCTGATGATACTAAAGCTTGACATTGGTTGCCTGTGGACTTTCGGGTGCGTTTCAAGGTGTTGGTCATCATCTTTAAAGCGCTCCATGGCACAGGACCTAGTTATTTGCGGGATCGTATCCTGCCCCATACATCCCTTCGGCCGATTCGCTCTCACAGAGAGGGACTTCTCCGGGTGCCGTCCACCAGGCAATGCCAGCGGGCGACGCCCAGGGGAAGGGCCTTCTCTGTGATGGGCCCGACCCTTTGGAACGACCTTCCCCCTGATATCAGAACGACCACGGACCTCCGCTCCTTCCGCCAG
The DNA here is from genome assembly GCA_039707465.1 of Rhabdophis nuchalis. Lineage (NCBI taxonomy): Eukaryota > Metazoa > Chordata > Lepidosauria > Squamata > Natricidae > Rhabdophis > Rhabdophis nuchalis. The sequence goes on along the minus strand of CM077643.1, from coordinate 55,508,039 downwards.
AAACTCAAGACGCACTTGTTCCATCTAGCCGGCTTGGCCTAATTTCATGCTGCTCGCCCAGTCTGTGATTTTAAGTGATTTTATTCGGTTTTATGGGGTTAGTTTTTAACTTTTATAAATTTGTACAGGGGATTATTTAATTCGATTTTAACTTTGTATGGTTTTGATTTTAGTAGTTTTAATTTTTACCTGTACACCGCCCCGAGTCCCTTCGGGGAGAGGGGGCGGTCTAGAAATCAAATTAAATTAAATTAAATTAAATTAATTGAACCTATAGCCATTTTAATGAAAAGCAGATGACTTAACACTGAGCGACAGTAGCAGCTATACTGTCCCTTGTCCGAATGCTTGGGAGGACAGTACAATAATTGCCTATTTGAAGATGGATATATTTGCATATGTCAGCTGTCCAATGGTAATCTTATTAAGAGGACATTGTTTCTGAGGTCCATGCTGTTCTTGGCAATGAAAGAGTCCAGTTCTTTGAAATCGATCCTGTAGAACATACCCGTGAGGTGGCTTAACTCTGGTGATCAAAGAGTAATCTCTTTCCCCTTCCCCACTTCTCCAGCCACTGTTCCCACTTAGCAGCTGCTCTCCAGATTTCTAGATTTGAAAAGTGATACAAGAAAAGTGGTGGTTGAGGACAGTTATGAGAAATGCCAATTCTCTTGACCCTCCCTTGCAGTGCTGGTAGCCTCAGAATCAGCTCTCAGAACAAATAGGGGTGGCAAAGAATGGGGTGGGAAGCTCACTCTTTAGCTATCAGTTCTCCAATTGCACGGAGCTGATACATACATTTGGAGGCTTGGTAGCTAAATAGATAAGATATCTCTCCCGTGTCTTGCCAGTTTTCCAGCAAGAGCTCTGTACAGTCAAAGCTGCTTTATAGAAGGTATATGAAACCGCACAGCAATGATAGTTTTTATATAATAGGCATTCGTATTCATAGTAATAGTAAATATACTTAGGGGAGGGATGCATGATATGAATTACGAATGAATGGATTCTTTTTTGGTAAATGCTTTTTAAATATTTCCATATTTTCTGAAGACATCGCAAATCATTTTTATGACAACCTGTCTTGTACAAAAATATCCAGAATTAGCTGAGGACCTTAAAACTATGGTGATTTAAACTGAAATTATTCTAGGCACAGTCTCATGAGAAAGTACTACTAGATGATTAATCAGTATTTTTGAAAAGGTTGTTAATGAAGGCATAAGAGGTAGGTGACCAAGAAAAAAAAAACCTTTAGGAATAATTTTTGAAGGTTAAAGCATCAAAGTAGCTATAGACTAAGGCAAGAACAATAAGAGTGAGACATTTGCTTAGCTTTGGCTTGGCTAAGTTTAAAAGAACTCTGAAGCTTAGTCATTTACTTTGCAATGTGCAAAGAGTTATATGCAAATAAAGAAAATGTACCTGGGTAGCTTAGAGGCAAAGTTCACTTTAATTCAGGTGACAGATTGGCAAATATCTTATCTGCATACAACACAATGGCTTTGTTTGATCTTTGCATATTGTTCGTAGGCTGGGTACAAAGGGGAAACAGAAATATTTCATTAAAAGAAAAATTGATTAGCTTGACTGATTATGTATCATCAAATTAGTGTTAATTCTTAGTGACCACATAGATGGATTTTCTCCAGGACAACCTGTCCCCAACTTGATTCTTTTGACCTTCCAATAGTTCACCTTTTGGTGCTGGCAGTCCTCTCTCTCTCTTTCCTTTTCTCTTTCTCTGCATCATGGACCTCTCTGGAGACCTAGGTTTTCAGATAATGTGTCCAAACTGTGATAATTTGATCCTGTTTATTAGTGCCTCAAGGTAATTTTGGGCTGAGCGATTTTCTCCTTTATAGTCTATCCTAACTTGATTCTTCAATTCTTCTAATGGATATTAGTTGAATCCATCCATCTTGCTTGCTACTGGTTGTCCTTTTCTTTCATCTTACCCTTACTCAAATCAGAGACTTCTTTACCTAATTTAAAGTAGTACGAGTAATTTGAGCCTGGTCATTTGTGTCTGGAGGGAAAACTCTGGGCTGGTTGGTTTGATGATTCAGGTTTGGTTTGCTATCTTGGCTGTCCACAGTATCTCAGAAGTCTTCTCCTGTTCCAAAAGTGTTGATACTTTTCCTATCCTGCTTCTTGAAAGTCTAATATTCACTTTAATACAGTGTCACAGGAAAAGCGACTGCCAGCATGATTCTTATCTTTCAAGGGATAGACACACCCTGGCCTCTAAATACCTTTTCCGAGGTCTTCACTGCTATTTTAGTCTGTGCTGTATTCATTGACTGCTGGTTTCTTTACTGCTGATAGTAGATCCTAAAAGGCAGAAGCTATCCGTTAAATTCAAGATTATCTTTTGGGAGAAATAACAATTTGCTGCTCATTATAGCTTAGAAATAAGGAAACAATAATCATATTTCACCTATTTCAAAATAGGATAAAGATTTGAAGGGGGGAAATTAGCTGAATTTCTGAGATAATTAATTGTTACTTTGGTCTGTCACCTAAATAAGTCTGCCCCAGTTTTGTACAGTACTTTGGTCTGTCACCTAAATAAGTCTGCCCCAGTTTTGTACAGTCCTGTATCTTCTTATAAATAAATATATCGTGATTCTTCTCTTAAAATGTTTTCATTGACACCAATAAAGACATCAAGAATAGAAAGCCAAATATATGGTTTGTAATTCTATACAACTGCAATCATACCTTAACTAATTTTGAGTCATATTAACCTGTGAAGTGCAGGTGACGCTAGTTGTGATATTTCCTTCCTTTGGAAGAAAATAAAATGCCAATTTTATTATAATTTCTAGATGACAAATCTAGAAAACTTTTGCTATAAGTATTTTTTGTTCAAGCTGTTATCCAATCTCATTAGCAGCTAGTTACAGCCATACTGGCCAAATGGCTCGAAGAGCAGTGGTGATAGTTCTACTCATATGGCCTTTCACTTTAGTCACTGATACACTGCAGTTGTAGAGGTGAAGGAAAGGACAAGGCAGCATTCTACAAAGAGTTGTGTGATGTCATCAGTTTGAAAAAAGAATTGTAGAGATTACAGTCTCCTTCCAGAAAGAACTAGAGATTAGTTTGGCCACTGGCCAGAGAACTGGAAATTGCTGCAAGCAAGTTCTTCTTCCTGCCTCTTGTCCAGAAGAACAATAGAAGTCACGCCATGATTGTAGAAGAGAAAGGAAGTTCATAATATTCCAGCCAGGGGTCAATTATCTTAAACACATGCCAAGAAGTTAAATATGGAGTTGCTGCAATTGGATAATAACAATGTGAAGTTTTTTAATGGCATATTTAAGGAAATTCTACTGCATTGTTGTGGTTGTGTTCCTTTTCAACTTGTTGCCTTAAATATTAGGTCAACCGTAGATCCTTAGGCTGGAATGGCATATGAATCACACGTAGATAGATATGTGTTTCTGCTGTAATGCTCTTATTATGAAACATGGATCAATGATGTACCATGTTCTGCATTACTATTAGTCTGTGATCAACATATTGGCCACATTTCATAATAGCCAGACAATAGAAAGTCAGAATAGTGCTATACAGATGAAATATACCAATAGGGGAGACTATTGTAGCTCAGGATTGAAATGAAGGGTCCTTAGTTCTCTCTGAGCTTGGTTCGTTACCCAAAGTAGGTAACATCATCATCAGTGCAATGAAGTAATGAAATATATTTACTATGAATGATCAGGAGCAGATTTAATTGGGTAACCACTGGGGTAAGGAACTTGCTTTGTCTTGGGCTTCCAATGAAGATGATTCTGCTTTTGCCTTTCAAACTATTGTAAATTCTGCTGCTTCTCTTTGAACAGCTGTCTAAAAGCAACTCCCAATCACAGGACTATATTCATCTGCATGCATCATGTATTACAGTTGTGTTTTAAAAGTTTGCATCAAATTTAGTGCCATGTAAGGATGGATTTTGCAGACAGGGCTTGTGTGCATACTCACTCTCCCTTTCAGCCTATAAATGTGGGGGGAAAGACCAGTAGAAGTCTTCTAACAATGTCTATGGAGATTCTCAGTCATCCAGGTCATGGTTGTCCCAAAAATGCTTTTTTGAAAAAGCAGGATTTCTAACAATGTCAGATTTCTTAAAAAAAACCCACTAATGATGCATACTTCCTCTCATCATGAAAATAAACCAGGAAATGGAGAGATTTTGCATACAATGTCCATTTATCACTGCTGTCTACTTCAGTTACAGTTACCTGTAGAAACATGTGTCTTCTCTTCCCTCGGGTGCAGACTGTTATGTATCACCAATGAGAATGACAGCTCATGCACCAAAAAGAATTAAATAAAACAAGCAACATTTCGAGCTGCCTCCTGACAAAACAGGGATGAACTCCTGTAGACATGTGGAGGTCTGCTGTAATATAAATGGCAAAGCAGTGTTTCACGACAGAACAAGAATGTGAAAATAGGCTAAACAGCAAAACAGGCATTTTCTGATCAGGTGTACATATAAAAAGCATCATCAAGAACACATGTACAGATTAGCTACACCACAGGTCCTATAAGAACATTCCTGCATGCTCCTCCATCTGCTTTTTTTTATCCATTCCCTATTTCCCCTTAGATCTCATCTGGCTTTGGGCCTTTTATTAGAATAGAATAACAGAGTTGAAAGGGACCTTGGAGGTCTTCTAATCCAATCTCCTGCTCAGGCAGGAAACCCTACATCATTTCAGACAAATGATTATCCAACATCTTCTTAAAAATGCCCAGTGTTGGGAGCATTCACAACTTCTGGAGGCAAGCTGTTCCATTGATTAATTGTTCTAACTGTCAGGAAATTTCTCCTTAGTTCTAAATTGCTTTTCTCCTTGATTAGTTTCCAACCATTGTTTCTTGTCCTGCTCTCAGGTGCTTTGAAGAATAGTTTGAAGTCCCACTTCTTTGTCGCAACCCCTGAGATATTGGAACACTGTTATCATGTCTCCCCTAGTCCTTCTTTTCATTAAACTAGACATACCCAGTTTCTGCAACTGTTCTTCATAGGTTTTAGCCTCTAGAACCCTAATCATCTTTGTTGCTCTTCTTTGCACTCTTTCTAGAGTCTCCACATCTTTTCTACATCATGGCCACCAAAACTGGATGCACTATTCCAAGTGTGGCCTTATTTATTCCCATTGCCTTCTTAAAGTAGAAGCAAATATTCCTTTCTTTCACTTTTCAAGCATCTGTCTTTCATTAAGGACCCTGAGGAAAACAAGCGATTAGTAATTAGCTTAAACAGATTCACAGTCAGATTTGCTAATCTCAATATTTTAAATATTCCATTAAAATTGAATTCAGATGATTCAATGAACTGTTCAGGTTATTTTCATTTATGACTGAGTAATTGGAAGGATTTTTCTGGAAAAAAATATTTGTCTACAGATCAGCAAAGTAATTCAGTAAATACCATATGGGTTTGAAAATGCGTTTACCATAGTTATTCAGAACAGAGCAAAACCGAAACCTACAAGACAGAGAAGTAATTCTTATTCCTAGCCAATCAGCTTAGATTTGAAGACATGCTTGAATTAGAGGAGAGGTTATTAAGAAAAAAAATGTTTTATTTCTCCTTGAAGTAGTACAGTGAAGACAAATCTGTGGTGATATTCATATGAACAGCTCTTGTAAGGACAATTACATTTTATCATTTATGTTTTCTATGCAATACCAATTGATTCTATTGTGTGACATCATTAAGGCAATACATTGTTGAATGGTTCATATACAATTATTTCTGAAAATTATATGTAAACTTAAAAGACTCCATTATTCGTAGTTTATAATAAATGAATACTGATTCCTGAGGAAAAATTGATCATAAGAACATAAGAACAGCCTTGCTGGAACAGGCCACAACCCATCCAGTCCAGCATTCTGTCTCACACAGTGGCTCACAGTGGCTCACAGTGGCTTCATGATCATGAGGAATGACAGCATGGGACAGACACTGATTCATGATAAGACTCAATGATGCTGCCAGGAGTGTGATTGTTGTGGCCCGCCAGCAGCCAGCAGCCAGCGGCCAGCGGAGCTGGTGGCAGACTCAGACAGTGAGGAGGTTGGGGAGGAACGTGGGCCAGTCCAGGATTCTGGGGAAGGCTCTGATGAGTGCTCTGCGTTGGAGGCAGAGATGGGGCAGAGCAGTTATCAGCTGGCTTTGGAGTCAAAGACCAGTGAGCAGAAGAACAGCACGAGCCTATTCTCGATGCGCGCATGTGCAGAGCTGCCAGAAGAAAGGAACAGCTAAGGAACAAGGGCCAACTCGGGAATAAGGCACAGGTGGATGGTGAAGGGCCCTCCCATAGGGAATAAAGAGGAACGAAGGGGGAGGGGAGTTTGCAGGAGACGATTAGTTCCATTCATTAGGGTGAAGATCTGTTCCTGACTTCTTGCCAAATAATTGCTGCTACAACATGGCATTTGGAAGATATCTGGCAACTCTACAAGCCTGATAAAGGTCTGTAATTGTGAAATCTCATGAAGGGCTGTTTGCCGAGACTTTGCTGGAGAAGAATTCCCTTTAACCTACGTAACTAAAAGAGGTTTTATTGGGACAAGGAGTCTGCTCCATCATCTTGGGAAGCCTAGGTTAGAACAATGATAGAGAAAGAGGCATTAGAGGTTAATGTCTCCAGTGATCGGGCTCCCCAATGTGAGCCCAACAGCAGTAATCCAGACACCCCATATAACAGGTTAGATAAGATTTTTTTATTGCTTACTAGTATGATTCCTGTGTAAACACTTGATGGCTTTCTATCAACGTGACAGTGCAGTTCCTTCCTGTAACCTTTGCAGTTTAAATCTGGCATTTCTTTTCCCTGCCTTTTCCATTCCTTAATGGATATTTTGTTTTGCATTTCTCAGCCTGATGATTAGGAGACACTTTGGTTGCTGACATAACTCTCAACATAATATCACATTGTCTTTAATGGGATATTTCTCTCAGCCCCATTTTTAACTGTTTGCCCAACCTTGATTCAGCACAAAACAATGCTGTTGCAAAATTTGCTATGGCAAATCATTAGTCCCTGCTCTGTCTCTCTTGAGTCATGTTGTCCTGATTTGTGACCACTATTAGATATGCTGGAAGAAATATCCATCTGGTTCAATTCCAAGTGGGGAGAAAGTCGCTGGAAACATAGAGGCTTAGTGGAACGATGGCTTAATGGTTAAGCAGAATCACCAAGCACATGTGAATCTGGGTAGCTGACCACATGGAGTGGAGAGTGAGGGTTATTTATCCCTTCTCTTAGGCCTTGCTCTTGAGCTTCCTGTTCCTGTGACAAGAGCATGTATTCTATTGGCTGTAGTCAGACTCCCATGGGGCCATGTGGAGTCATGTTTGCCTGAATCAAGTTTGGTTGAACGTTGGGCTGATGCAATGTCCCACAGGTGATTTTGTAATGCAGTGAGCCCTGATGCTAGATAATCCTATTATGTCCTGGAGAGTCATGTCTTACTCCCATCACCCTGCAGCCGAAAGTGTTTTCTCGATAGGCTGGCCCAGTCCTCCTCAATGGGCACCAAATATCTGCTGGGGGCAGGGAGGTGAGGCTCTGAGTTTCTGTTCCCCTTAAGATTTCTCTTTCTCTTTTAGGGGGAATATAATATTCTGCCTCTTTAATATTTCCTAAAACATTTCATTCTTCCAGGAGCTGAAGGGTATTAACTTTCTACAGATGCAAGCAAAATTATTGATTTTTCTCCTCTGGCTTTGTTGCCATTCCTCTCAAGCCACCATCCAGCCAGGAAAGAAATCCATCAAAACCATGTACTGAAAATACAGTACATGTACTAGAAATAGGAGATTCTGATTTCAAGATTTCTGCTTTTTGTACAATGATGTTTCTGTCCCTGCTCCTTTTCCAAGTTAAAATACTAAGAAAGAAAGAAAGAAAGAAAGAAAGAAAGAAAGAAAGAAAGAAAGAAAGAAAGAAAGAAAGAAAGAGATGGGAAGGAACCAGCCCAAAACAAAATCCAGAGAAAAGGAACGCAGACCCTGTTATTATTAGCTAGCAATTAGCTTGGTTCTGTAGAGTCAAAAAAACCCTGAAAATTGTGAGCAGCCGGCAAATATTCATTTGCTTCATGATGAGGGAGGCAGAAGTGATTAAAATTGACAAACAGGGGGAAAACATAGGATATGAGTAATAAAACCCCAGTTCAACATCCTCCTTATTTTGGGGAGGGGACACTGTAATGAGAAATGGGGAAATGGCATAGCTGGTGCTACTTAAAAAAACTGTTTAAAGTGAATAAATGCAAACATACTTCCTGTTCTTCCAGAAGTGAAATAGCCGAGATCTGCTTTGTTCTGCCCTGTTCTGTTCTGAAACCTGGAAAATTGCTGTAGTAGTGACCTAGTGACCAGTGCGAGGGTGGGGCCTTCCAATCCCCCTGAGCACCCCTGTGATTATACCTGTTATTGGTTACCTGATTTCACACTCCTAGGCAAATGGCTGGCGAAAGACAAGAGCTATTAGAAGGCTGAGTTTGAACAGTGTTAAATTAAGGAAGAAGGTACTTTTTTAAACTGGTTCTGCTAATGACATTTGAAGGCTGCCTCAGCCAGGGGCTGGAACTTCAATAAGTTTGGAGTCCTGGCTAAGGGGAGAAAATAGTGCTGTCAGTGAATAATTATGCCATAAGGACAGGCCCTAAACTTCAGAAAAGGATTGCTTTCTCCTGAAATGTCATCAGTCGGGATTGTCCTATTTTCACAAAATGTGTCCCTGTTTCTATCCACAAGGGCCTGTCATGGAGGAAATATCACATCCTTCTGCTAACATATCTGCAAGTAATTCTAGGTGCACAGATCACTCAAGGCGACATTGTTATTACTGTCATTCTCCATAAATTATTCCCAGAGATTGGTTCTGTTTAACAAGTGTTGCAGCTTTCAGTTAGAGTTATTGTTCTGAAATCTGTAGGCAATATACTCGGCCTTGGTTTGCCTCAAGGGTCTATCTAGCATACAGATTAGGAGCTGTCCTAAATTCTTGTCTCATAGTCCTTCAGTTGAACATTTGTGTTACTAAGGATACTATGATAATGGGTTCTTGAATGCAAGAGCAGATAGACATCTTCCCCACCACTGCCACCTATGACTTCCCTCTCTCTCCCTCTCCCTCCCTCCCTCCCTCCCTCCCTCCCTCCCTCCCTCTCTCACACATACACAGCACCAAGAACTCCGAATTCCTGAATATTCTGAGAAGTTTTTGTGTTTCTATTTGCAGAGAACAAATCACAACAAAACATCATCTTGCTTATATGAACACATCACATAAACTTAATTTATAGGGACGAAGAACTGGCCGTGTTTTCCTTTGCGGTCTCTTGTTTTTGTCTACATTGCAGCAAATATGCAACTGGATCCCCAGCTGGACAGAGCGACTAGAGAAGAGAGTTGGAGGCAAGATAAGAGAGTGTGGGAACAGCCAAGCAATAGTTGGTTAGATTCTCATACTTTTAGCCATGTGTATAAGAAGTGCTTTTCAGAGGAGGAAAACTGATGCAATATATTGCAATAGTATACCATTCCAGCCTAATTTAATAATGGGAAATTATGTGTTTCCTGTTTCATGAATTACTCATAGTAAGCCTTGGGTTTATCACTGATCTTCATCTCTTGCACCCTCCAAAGATGAAGGTTAAACTCTGCCCTTCAAACAGTCTATTGCCCAAGGCAATCTACCTGGGGGGAGGGGGGAATCTGGGGGCGGGCAGTGGTGGGATCCAAATAATTTAACAATCGGTTCTCTGCCCTAATGATCTCTCCCAACAGCCAGCTCACCAAACTGCTCAGAAACTTATTTATTTATTTATTATTTATTTTTCATATTTATAACCCGCTCCCATCTCACAACAAGGGACTCGGGGCGGCGAACATAGAATTAAATCAATAAATACAAAATACAATACATAGATATTAGATGCCTGTGTTGTAACTGTTTTTAAAACCCTCGTTTATAATTGGCGGTGCTGGGGTTACGCAAGGCCGGCTAGTTGGAAGAAGTGAGTCTTAAGACATTTGCGGAAGAGGCGGAGGTCAGGAATGGTGCGGATTTCAGGGGGCAGGTCGTTCCAAAGGGCCGGCCCTGCCACAGAGAAGGCCCTCCCCCTGGGCGCCGACAGTCGACATTGCCCAACCGACGGCACCCTGAGGAGGCCCTCTCTGTGGGAGCGTGTCGGTCCCAGGGATGTATGGGGCAGGAGACGGTCTTGCAGATAGCTAGGTCCCGAGCCATGGAGCGTTTTGAAGATGGTCGTTAGGACCTTGAAGCGCACCCGAAAGACCACAGGAAGCCAGTGGAGCTCGCGTAGGACAGGTGTTATATGGGAGTGTTTAGGCGCTCCCGTAATTATCCGTGCGGCCGCGTTCTGGACTAACTGTAGTCTTCGGGTGCACTTCAAGGGAAGCCCCATGTAGAGAGCATTGCAATAATCAAGTCGAGATGTGACGAGTGCTTGAGTGACTGTGCGTAAGGCTCCCCGATCCAGTAAGGGACGCAATTGGCGCATCAGGCGTACCTGATGGAATGCCCCCCTGGCCACGGCCGCCACCTGGTCTTCCATAGTCAGCCGGGAGTCCAGGAGGACACCTAGATTGCGTGCCTTCTCAACAGGGGCTGGTGTTTCGCCCCCAATGGCCAGAGTTGGAATAATCTGGCTGAAACGGGGTGCCGGAAGCCACAGCCACTCAGTCTTGGACGGGTTGAGCCTGAGTTTGTTACTACCCATCCAGATCCGTACAGCCTCCAAGCACCGGGACATAACCTCGACGGCATCATTGGGGTGGTCCGGGGTGGATATGTATAGCTGGGTATCATCAGCGTACAGATGATATCCCACCCCGAAACCACGGATGATCTCACCCAGCGGCTTCATATATATGTTGAACAGTAAGGGCGAGAGGACCGACCCCTGAGGGACCCCACATAAGAGGGATCTAGAAGTCAACCTCTTCCCCCCCGTCAACACATATTGTGACCGACCAGAGAGGTAGGACGAGAACCACCGTAAAACGGTGCCTCTCAGCCCCAACCCCCCCAGTCGGTGTAATAGGATACCATGGTCGATGGTATCAAAAGCCGCTGAAAGGTCTAATAGGACCAGGATAGAGGAAAATCCTCTATCTCGTGCCCTCCAGATATCATCGACCAATGCGACCAATGCCGTCTCGGTACTGTGCCCGGGTCGGAAGCCGGACTGGCGCGAATCTAGATAGTCAACTTCATCCAAATGTCGTGGAAACTGTTGGGCCACCACACTCTCAACAACCTTCACTAGAAAGTGGAGGTTGGAGACGGGACGATAGTTTTCTAATAATGCCGGATCCAGGGACGGCTTCTTGAGGAGGGGCCTCACCACCGCCTCTTTCAAGACGGTAGGTAAGGACCCCTCACTCAGAGATGCGTTGACAATGCCCTGAAGCCAGCCTCATGTCGTCTCCCAGGATTCCAGTACAAGCCAGGAGGGACACGGATCCAGTAAACATGTGGTGGCCCTGAGTCTCTTTGACAGCTTGTCCATATCTTTGATAGTAACAAAGTCAAACTCCTCCCACAATGGTGTCTCAAGAGCTGCTTTGGCACTCTCGACAGGGCTATTGACAATGGAGGGTAACTCGCTTCGAATCCGAGTGATTTTCTCCTGCAGATAAATCCCAAATTCCTCTGCTCGACCCTGTAAAGAGGCTTCCCGCGGCCTCTGTTGGAGGAGGGAGCGGGTTACCTTAAACAGGGCGGCATGGCGGTTTTCTGCGGATGCAATAAGTGTGGCACAATATTCACGTTTGGCCAGCCTTATTGCCACTAAATAAGTCCTAATGTGGTCTCTTATTAGTGTTCGGTCGGATTCAGAGCGAGATGATCTCCATCTGCTCTCTAGGCGTCTCTTGTGGCGTTTCATCCCCCTGAGCTCCTCGGTGAACCAAGGGGCCCAGGTGGTTCGTCGCCGCAAGAGAGGCCGCAAGGGCGCGACTCGGTCCAAGGCCCCGGCGGCCGCACTTAACCATGCAGTCACTAGGTCCTCAGCCGAGTCGCGGAGCAAGTCCGCAGGAATTGGCCCAAGCTCCTTCTGGAACCTTAACGGGTCCATCAGGAGCCTGGGGCGGAACCATATAGGAATGTTTGGTTCCGCCTCCTCACAGTGAGGTGTGGCGGTCGGAAAGTCGAGCCGAAGGAGAGCGTGATCTGTCCATGACAGGGGTGTGATGACTAAATCCCCTACTCCCAGATCACTACTCCACTGACCCGAGACGAAGATGAGATCCAAAGTGTGTCCGCCCTCATGAGTAGGGCCTAGAACTACCTGAGTCAGGTCCATGGCTGTCATGGAAACCATGAACTCCCGAGCTATACCAGAGGTCTCACCTGCAGATGGCAGGTTAAAATCCCCCATGACTACAAGTCTGGGGGTTTCAACCGCCACCCCGGCTATAACCTCAAGCAGCGCGGGCAGGGCTGTTGTTGTATAGCGAGGAGCAAGGTATACAACTAACACGCCCAACTGCCTCCCTAGGCCCCACTTCACAAGGAGGGACTCACACCCGGTCGTCTGAGGGACTGTGGTCTCCTTTGGCTCAAGACCTTCCCTAACCATGATCGCCACTCCCCCACCCCTCCCTAAGGCCCTGGGCTGATGGAAGGCTCGGTATCCTGGTGGGCACATTTCTACGAGGGGATGTCCTCCCTCGTGGCCCAACCAGGTTTCCGTAATGCCAATCAGGTCCGGGTCCCCCTCCAACACAAGGTCATGTAAGAGAGGGTCTTTTTGTACCACGGACCTGGCGTTGCATAGCATCAGTCCAAGGCCCCGGGTCTGCGGTTCTTGCTCACCTAGTCTGCGATGAAGGAAAGGGGAGTTGGAGCGCGTGATCACCTGTAACCATCGGCCACGACACTCCAACTGATGGTGTCCATCCCCCCTTCCACCGTCCCTGCCCCTGCCCCTCCCCAAGACCGTATTGATGGCAAATACCCTGGTGGGACCGACCCTCCCTCCATCCCCCTTCGTCTTTTCATTTCCGCATATTGCCGGCCTTCTCTCTTGGCGTTCCCCTAATTGGTCCCCCCACCCCCCTTCCCTGGGAACCCCTAAAAGCCGGATTAAAAATTTATACAGGAATCCCCTGAGCCTGCGCTTCGCCCACCTCTTAGGATTAATAAATCCATCCTCGAGGTGTGTCCGTGTTAATGTAGGGGGCCAGACCTGCGAGAGGGGACATTCTCGCAGGCAGAGGAGCTCAGATCTAGAATATGGTAGCATTTCAGGGGTCTTTGTTCCCCCGGAGGCAATCTGATGACATATGATAGTTTTGTTGGGAGAGGACTAGGATGGAAGGTAAAGTAGAGGATTATATATATTTGATGGTACATAGCCGAGCCAGGTGTCACAAGTATAAATATATAGGTATATAAATAGAGATGTTATGAATAAATATATAAATATATAGATATATAAATATACAATAAATATGATAAATAAAGGAAGGAGGATCTAATCACCAGGGGGAAGGGAGGGAGGAACTGGGGGCATAGAGGAAGGACCTAGAGTGTAAAATTTATATAGTCATAAATTCATGAAAAGGAATCCGGGATAGTCATGATCTTTAAATAGAGGGAGATAATTAATTAGTTGTCCCTCGCTTATCAGATAATTCCTTTGTTTCTGTCTATATTTTTACGTTCCTCATAAGCCACGATGAAAGAATAAACAAGCCCTCCATAGCAATGTTCTATTAGATATCGACTCCCTGGGTCCTTCCGTTAGACTTCCATGTCAGCCAAGCCTTCTTTATCAGATGTCTTCTATGGGAATATTCGGTTACAGTTCTTGGAGCAGATGTAATCTCTTCAAGCTGAGCTATAGGTTATGTGTCGCTGCTGGTGGAGGTGATGATTTCTAGGCCCACGTTTCCGGTCTGATAAAGTCTTCCAGAGCCAGTGGTGTCGTTTTAAGGCCTCTATCTGTGGGGCTGGTGTTTGCAGGTACCATAGACCAGCTAGATCACTTTTGTTCAATCTGTTAGAGATCACTGGACAGGTGAGATCGTCCGCTGGGCTGCAGGTACTGCTAGCTGAGCCGTTAATTTCATTCATTTGCCAGTTGGTCCTACCTGTTGGGCCGTTAGCGTCAGTTGCTGGGCCATTGGTTATGTCCGTTGGTAGATAGAACGTTGATCTGCTGCTCCGGCCGGCCGCTTTATTTACTGGCCGACCCATCCGGCTGCTTTGAATAATGGGCGCTAAGCCAGGCCGCTCCGTCGACTCGTTTCTTTTCAGTGCCTAGTCCTTCTGGCCGTTCTGATTATCGGCCGTTTTACTAGGCCATTCCTCCTGCCGGCCGCTCCACCAAGCTGCTCTGTTAATCAGCAGCCGCTTTAGGCCGTAACTCATTAGTTTCCAGGCCGTTTTTTTTAACCGTTCCCTACACCCGGCTGGTCTTCAGCCACCACACCCTCAACATTTGATTTTAAAATCTGAAAATTTCCAGGTGTGGTGACTGGGTGTCCTGCTTCCCGGGCCAGCCCTCAGAGGTGGTCGAAGAGGGCTGGATGTCGCCTCCGGGGCCATTTGGCGACCCGGGATCCCTACCGGCTCAGGGATTTGCCTCCATTGCTCGTGCATGCGCAGATCAGATCTTAACAACCAGTTCTCCCAAAACTGGTTAGAACCGGTTGAATCCCACCACTGGAGAGGGGGGATTCATTTCAATTCATAAGTTCAAACCTGGGCCATACCAATGTTTCAACAAGCAAATAGCAATTGTCCAAAACTGGAAATCACAAGAATCAGTAATGATTTTAAAAATGGAAACTTCTATACTCCTCATAAGAAAGAATGGAGGAATGATTAAGCTGAAAATTCACTGCATCCTATTCCACAGCATCTTGGTGGAGAACACGTGTCATCCAGAGGTTCCTGGCTGCAGTTCCCATCTTCTCTTGCTGAACTGCTGCTGAGAAGAGATGATGGGGCCTAGAATTTGATAGATCTCTAGGTACCGATCGATAGAATCGGAAGTGGTGGCTTTCCAGATATTTAAATGCTCAATGGCTATGGCCACTGCACAGCTAAAGGACTTTTGAAAAGATTTAGATTTTTTAAATCCTGCACTGGTTAACGGCAAAGTGCTAAAAGCTGCAGTGAAAGAAAGTGATTGATGGGATTGATTTTTCTTTCTTTTCCCACAATTTATTATCATGCTTTTAAAAGGGCTTTTAATGAAAGAATCCTTGTAATAAGTGGTGAAGTAGAATGTACTGGCAGCATGAGGTTTTAGAGTATAAAAATGTGTTTGGTGTTTCTGCTTCATTAAATTTTTACTTCAAGAAATTAAATACGTGGCACACACTTAATCAGATGACATGGCTGGCACCCACATTTTGGACCGTTACATTGGAATGAAAGAGGACAGTTTTGGAATTGAAGCCAGTTGAAGTGGCTTCATTTCTCTGGTCTTTTTATTAGCTACTTAATAATACCCTCTTTCCCTGAAAATAAGACTTCCCTGGATAATAAGCCCAATCGGGCTTTTGAGAGCATGTGCTAAAATAAACCGTCCCCGAAAATATTGCAACATAGCAGCAGCCATGAGGTGATCATTCTCGCCACCCCCTGCACCTGAAAAATAATAACACCTCTACAAAAATAAGGCCAAGTACTTATTTTGGGGTTCAAAAGAAGATAATACCCTGTATTATTTTCAGGGAAACACAGTATTATTTTTATAGAATAGCTTAAAGATTTTCAGGGACTCTGAGATATGAGGCAAGAATTCAAGGTGTGAAGCAAAGCAGACAATTGAACAGCTTTTAAGCCCTTGTCAAAGTACTCTGTTTCCGGGGTTTTTTCATATACTTCACTGCAGTAATACCAAGAGTACAGCCACCCATGGTGGCAATTATAACAATACAGTAATCCTCAATTTACAACAGTTTGTTTAGTGACTATTCAAAGTTGCAACAGCACAGAATAATGTGACTTAGAGCTGCTTTTCACAGTTACGATCTTTGCAGCATCCCCATGGTCATGTGATCAAAATCCAGCTGCTTGACAACTGGATCATATTTGCTGTGTCCCAAGGTCATGGGATCCCCTTTTATGACTTTCTGACTAGTAAAGTCAATGGGGAAGCCAGATTCACTTCACAACCAAGTAAACCTTATCAACTGCAGCAATTCACTTAACAACTATGGCAAGAAAGGTCATAAAATGGGGCAAAACTCACTGAACAAATGCCTCACTTAACAACAGAAATGTTGGGCTCAGTTGTGGTCGTAAGTGGAGGACTACCTGTATTAAAAGAGTGTTGCTGAATAAGAGCAAGCTCTTTCCAACCTAACATTCTCTTTTCAAAGTGGGTCTCCAGATGCTCCTGAGAAAGCCACGATGAATATATGAATGCAGTAGCATATGCCAGCTTGGGTTGCTGTTGTGGCCCAGCCGGCTCCAGATGAGCTGCTGAGGGATTCCTCTAGTGAGGAGTCCTATGAGTCGGCTCTAGAGGAGGAAACCCAGTTTGTCCCGGATGTCAGGCTAAGGATTGAGAGGAGGCAATTAGCAAAACGCGCCATCGGAGATAATCAGTATCAGCTGCCTAATTGCCTGGCCCTTCCCAAGAGGCTTTAAAAGAAATCCTCTGTGAAGAGTAGGTTTGCAGGAAACAACAGAGAAGCTACAGAGTTGGAGAATTGTGTCATGTAATCTTTCAGTCTAGTTCAGGTTAGTTCAGGCAAGCTGCCAAGTAGCAGTCAGTTTAGCCATTTGTCTTGTGAAGGAGGGAGTCAGAACAGGTTGCTATAAAACTGGTAGTTGTATATCAGTTGTCTAGAATAACATAATAGCAACTAGCATTACTAGTAGAGATCTGAATCAGAATCTGTCAGAACTCTTGACTCATTCTTGGCAGTCTCAGCAATAAGGGTGGAAGAAGCAGGAGAAGGCCTCCTTATAAACATAGACATTGGTCTTGTTTGTACAATCCAGTCTAATCTCTTTATTGATAATTCTGGAAACATGCTGTCACTTGGAGGATATAGGATTTCATCCAGTTTCATTAGAAGTGCCTTAGTGTTCCATGAATCCCTGTTCCAAGAAGGTTCTGCCAGGACTACATTATATGACTTGACCATTATGTGGGTTGACCACTGATGATATGGCAAGCAATGGTTGGGAAAGGTTCTGGGCTTCCAGGCATGGGTATGAATTTTGCAATGGAGAAATGTGTCTTTTTATTACTATATAATTTTTCTTGGAGGACCAACTGGATGTAATTTGAAAACTGCTTTATTTTTTATTAAATTGTGGTGTTTGCATAATACATTTACTGCACTATTAACCCAGTTCATGCTATTCCTTCCACCACACTATATTAAAGCATAGGGAGAGAAAGCCTCAAAGGGATGGCCAATGCATTTGTTAAATATGTTTGTGTGTTTAATTATTAAACAAATATATATGGCCACCAAACTCACAAATAGTGAGTTGCCTGTGTACAGCAATGAAAAACCACAATCTAAAATCTCAAAACGCATCTCATCCCTTCTATGACAGGTTATTTATTTTTAAGATTTATAAATGTCTTTCCGGCAGCGGTTCAAGGGAATGTACAAAGCACTCTCCTCTCAGATTTGGTCATTGTTGAACACAACTCTATGACATTGTTTTGTCTGAAAGGTAGTGACTTTGTTTGCTTTCACAATGGAAGTAGACTTCAACCTGGATCTCACCAGTCCTAGATCAACCTTTCATACTACTATTGGTTTTCAGGGTTTCCCACCATAGATCTGTCTTGGCTTTCCTCCACCTTTGCCCTAATCTTGGCTCATTCCCAGCTTTATCTTCTTTCTTGGCAGAAACTGGGTCTGTTGACAAATGTATTCCAATGGTTCAAAAATGCTTGCAAGTGGGGGGGAAAGCACATTTTTTCCAAGTTTGCCTTTATTCTTGTTCTTTCCCACTACCTGTGGTCAACTTGAATTTGTGCAGGTATAAAGTCACCCACAGATAGTATCTGCAGCTGCAACCCGATCTGTAATTGTTACTGTTATTTGATCAATAGCGCTTCTGACTGCTTGGATATTATCTCTCAAGCAGATGCTCTGGAGACAGATTCACCTTCACTGGTGTTGGGATTGCATAATACTGAGCTTCTGGGTCCTAAAGTCTAGGACAGCGATTTTTGTAGGTTGGGTGCCAAAAATATGAGGGCGTGCGCATGATAACACATGTGTGTGCTGGCACTCATAATGCAAAGCACCACCACCCTGCTCATGCATGCATACACACACACCATGCTCCACCCTACATGCACTGCACTGCTTGCCTCCAAGCTGACCTTGGCATTGTCTCTGAGAGGCGGGAGAAGCCATTTTCACCCTCCCCAGGCTTCAGGAAAGCCTCCGGAGCCTGAGGAGAGCAAAAAATTGTCCCAACAGGCCTACTGGAGGCCCTCTAGAAGCCGGAAACAGATCCCTTATGAACTTCCAATAGACCATTGGGCCTGTTTTTTGCCCTCCCCAAGGTCTGGAGGTTTTCCTGAAGCCTGGGTAGGGTGAAAACAGCTTCCCCCAAGCTTCCAGAAGGCCGAAAATCAGCTGGCCGGCATGCACATGTGCGCTGGAGGTGATGACCCACGTGCCAGCAGATATGGCTCCATGTGCCACCTATGGCATGTGTACCATAGGTTCACCATCACGGGTCTAGGAGGTGGGCTTGGTTTCCTAGATCCAGATGGTAAAAGGGATCTATTCTCCTGTGCCTCAAGGATCAATGACCCCTATCATTTTATTGTAATGAGCATGACATAAAGCCTTCAACAGTTGCTTTTAATACTTCCCCACACTATCTTACTTTGTAATTCATATTTTCTTCTAATCATTGCATGGGTCGCTTTTTGACAGCAGCATTTGGTTTACCCAAATAACTTTAAGAACTCTCTCTCTGTGTGTGCGTGTGTGTGCATGTTTGTTTGCTAAAGCATGACAGACTACCTCCTCTGACAATAAAAATTCCATGTAGCCATGCTGTGTAGTGCTGACCTTACTGAAGCGTGTAGAAAACTCTCATTATAAGGAACAGAATTGCAGAAGCCTTAATTAATTTTGGCCTTGACAATTCCCTATTTAGCTTGCATTACCACACTGAATGGCTCTTTGCTTCCTAGAATCATTTGAGAGGGAGAAAAAAGAGAGGGATGTGCATTACAAAGGATAATTCTGCTTAATATTGGCTAGCATAAAGGGAGCCAATATTTCCCCTCTGTAGTGCCTGCTTGCCTTCCAGCCTGAGATGGACCTTTCAAATGTAGCCTTCAAACACTGAACACAAAATATCTAAAAAATATCTTACAAAAGTACACAGATAAATTGCATGAAATCAGATGCTATTACCTTCATCTACAGTATGCTATGAAAAAACTCCCTGGCATATTTAATTTATAATGAGGATGTTAAATATCTAAAACAGGTAACCCTATCATTTTATTTTTTTTCACCCTTTTTACTTTTTTTCAAAATTTTATTCCAATTTCTGCATCTGTATGAAAATATGTAAACACTATGCTTAAAATCTAATGCACATCTTTTATGAATTTCTCCTAAACGATGTATTTTTGCACTCAGTATTAATACATTTTGCACTGATATTTATAAAATATAAACAACTATTTTCAGACATGCACCAGTGGTGGGATTCAATTTTTTTTACTGACAGTTCTGTGGGCATGGCTTGGTAGGCGTAGCATAGCTTGGTGGGCGTGGCAGGGGGAGGATCCTTTTGGGACAAGGTGCGGGGTATAAATCTGAATAAAGTAAAGATACTGTAAAATCTCCATTCCCTCCCCACTCCAGGGGAAGGTTATTGCAAAATCCCCATTTCCTCCCAATCAGCTGGGACTCAGGAGGCAGAGAAGAGATGAGGGAGGGGCCAGTCAGAGGTAGTATTTACCGGTTCTCCAAATTGCTCAAAATTTCCACTATCATTTCTCCAAAACTGGTCAGAACCTGCTGAATACCACACAAATATATTTTGAAGAAAAAAAATGCATGCTCTGTGCATGCTCTGTGCATTGTGTGGGTCGATAAAGACATTTTTCCCTTGACATATTCAATCAGAAAATTTAGGAGAGTATAAATTTTGAAAAATAAGTACATTTGTGTTTGAAAAAATGATTTGGAAAACCAAACTAAACTATGAAATAAATGTCTCTTGACTTGCTTCAAACAGAAAAGTCTAACAGTCACACCCTAAGCATCTTATTCGCTATGATACAACAACAGCTTATTCCTATTTTTTGCACTTAGTCACACCAGTTTAGGTAGGGAAAAGAGACATTAACATGATTTTCTAAAAACTCTACCCCATCTTTCACCAGGAAACCTGGTGAAAATGAGTATGAATTTAAGTAACAATCCGAAATAGCAGTAAAGACAAGGATTGTGAGTTTAGAATCAGTCAGTGGGGGTTCCTACCAGTTTAGATTGGTTTGGCCGAACTGATAGTGCTTTGGCAGCCTGGATCACTGCAACAGGAGTGACCCAGGCCTGCCACGCCTCCAAACCAGTTCCCTGGGCAGCGCCATAAGCACCGCCATCTTGTTTTTCAATTCTATGCATGTGCAGCACAATTTTAAGTGCACTGTGCATGCACATGCAATGCTCAGGCACACACATGAGCGAACCAGCAGTAGTGCCTGCCGGAACTCACCCTTGACCAGAGATACAATCTTGTAATCGATAAGAGCAGAAAGAAAAAGGAATTAAGGCAGGCAACATGAAATAGGAGCTGTCAAAAGGATTGGTTTCAGGTAGTGTTTATCTGTCCTGTATGTGCATCTAGAGAGTAAAAAGAACCTCTGAAATCCTGTAATAAATTAGCAATTCGTGCAGTTTTTGACCAAACCTACTGTAATTCTTAAAATTGGTTATGCTGACTGAAATGGGATTTGTGGAAATTGTGATTCAAAATCGAGAGAGCACCTTGCCCTAAAGAGTCACTTTCAGAAATTAGATAATCCTGAGCTGGATAGACTAATGGTCTTCCTATCTTCCTAAAATAAAAATGTCCTGGGTAGCCAATTCTCTAAATGAAAGGGACATGGAACAAAGCCTCTGCTGATGAATGTATTGGTAATGGTTGCGGAGGAGGGAAGATGGTCCTTAAAAATAGTTCAGTTTCTCAGTCATAAAGTTTTCATATAGAATAATAATCAGTACATTGAATTATGCCTAGAAATACACCAGAAAAAAGCAACTCTGCAAACCGAGCCTCTCAGTAGAAGACAGGCTGTTAAAACTAATGAGGAAAGTGGCTATGCTTGGGAACATGTTGTGCTAAAGGCGCAAGTAACCAAAAAGATTGTGGTTAGTCTCTATTATTTCACCTATTACTATTCCACTGAGAATATCAGTCACACTCTGTCAATCTATTCCATCTTAGTTTTAACCAGAACTTTTTAAAATTGGATCTGAGAGGACTAGATCTAGATTTGGCCTATCCTCCAATCCAAAATTGGACAATTAATCTAAAATAACAATCTTTGCATTATTTTCAAAACAGGTCCACCTGTATAAGTCTCTAAACATTCTGTTGATGCAAACGTAGGCATTAACGTACATTACATTGATGTAAAATATGTGCACTTTGTTTTTTTGATTGATTGATTACATTTATATACTGCCTTCCTGTGACCTCTGCTGATCCTTGGTAAATAGTTGGTATGTAACAACAAATGCCAGTCTTGTTCTATGGTAAAGACATCTGGTTAGAAATGGGGAGATGGTGAGTTCTAGTCTTTATTTATTTATTTATTTATTTTATTTTATTAAATTTATACCCCGCCCTTCTCCTTGCAAGGACCCAGGGCGGCGCACAGGCAATATTAAAAACCATACAAAATACAAATATATATCATTAAAAAACTATTAAATTATATCCCGTGCTAAAACCCATTATAAAACCTTAAGAATTTAAAATTTATCCACATTTAAAAGTCAGAAAACAGGGGTTATGCTAGGCCGGCTTGTTGGAATAAATAAGTCTTGAGACGTTGGCGGAAGAGGCGGAGGTCCGAGGTGGTGCGTAGTTCGGGGAGTAGGTCGTTCCAGAGGGCTGGGCCCACCACAGAGAAGGCCCTTCCACTAGGCGTCGCCAACCGGCATTGCCTAGTTGACGGTACCCGGAGAAGGCCCTCTCTGTGGGAGCGGATCGGTCGAAGGGATGTATGGGGCAGGAGGCGGTCTCGTATATAGCTAGGCCCCGAGCCATGGAGCGATTTAAAGATGGTGGTCAACACCTTGAAGCGCACTCGAAAGGCCACAGGCAGCCAGTGCAGCTCGCGCAGGAGAGGTGTTATGTGGGATTGCCTTGAGGCACCCATAATCACCCGTGCGGCCGCATTCTTGACTAACTGTAACCTTCGAGTGCACCTCAAGGGGAGCCCCATGTAGAGAGCGTTACAGTAGTCCAGTAGTCTTGCCTTAGGCATGAAATCATCTTAGTAACCTTGGGCTGGGCACTTTTGCTAAGCCCTAGGAAGGAAGTAATGGCTAAACCATTCCTGAAAAACCCTGCCCAGAAAACTACAGGGACTTGCACAGGTAGTCTTCCAGAACTGGGCATGATTGAAAGGAACATTCCAATTTTTCTTGCGTATTATTCTGCATGAACTCAATTCATCCTCACTAAGGAATAAAAGGTCTGATTCATACAGTGATTCAGATCTCCCCTTCTGACCAAAGTTATTTCGAATATCAATTCAGTACCTCCTGACATGAGTGGGAAGACTTGACTGAAAATCTAATTCATGATGCATGCAAGAAAAGAAAAAATATATCTGCTTGCAATGATCAATGCAGGCTAAGCAACATGGATGTAGACGGTGAAAGACTATAATTGTGGGTTCCAGATAAAGCTATGTTTGCTTAAACCAAACCTAATCGCATTAGGTTATAAAAATTCTGCCAATGTTTTCAGATTAAGTATTTGATCTGCAACATAGACACTGTAGGATTGACCACTTTCTCTCTGGGGTTAGAGACGTCTGATTTCAGAGCAGTTTATACCCCCAGTCAGTTCCCACTGGCAAACTGTTTCCAAATTCAGAAAATTCCAACCTTGGAAAGCCCCAAAGAAGAATAGGATCTGGATCAAGCAGGAGATGAAATGGGAGGGGGTTTTAGACCAATGAATCCAAGGCTCCAAATGGAAGCTAGTAAAAGCCTCTGGATTGTGGCAGGGTACAAAATGTGAAAAATAAATAAAAGCTCTTCCAGATGCCCATTGTATCCCCTTCCAGGGATGTGGAATGTTGGACGGCATGTATCACTGGCCTGACAAATAAATTCCCTTTTACTTTGAGCCATGGGAAAGATATTCTTTTTTGTTTAATAATACAAGTGGATTTTTATTCAAAAAAAACAGAAGACAGTCTTTGAAAACGCAAATATGAATGATCTGGCAAGGAAGGCATCCTCGTGCGTGCCTTGGACTGCACTGCAAGCATGTATAACAGCCAGGAAAAATGGGATTTCACAACAAAACATCTAAAAGGCTTCCACAATGAATAGAAAAGCCACCTCCTATTTCCAATGTAATATCCTTTTCTTGACCTAACTATGACCTTGACTTAAACTGGCCAGCTTGCTAAATAAGAGTCATCCCCCTGTTTTATTATATTCTTTTTCTTTAGTTGTTTGCCTTCCTGTCTTCATAGCCTTTGCTAACATGCTGTCTAGGAGACAAGAAATGGACAGAGGCTGTGGAGCTATAGATTTAGCCACCTGTTAGACCCTATCTTTCTTGGCCAGTCAGGGCTTCACAAAAGGCAATATGTGCTTGGGTCTAGGCCAGTGGTAGTCAACCTGGTCCCTACCACCTGCTAGTGGGCTTTCCAGCTTTCATGGTGGGCAGTAGGGGTTTTGTCCGATACTGAAGAACTTTCCGTTTTTAAATTTTAATTGACTTCCCTACTTTATAAATCACCATTACTGTGGAACCGGTGGGTGGTTAGAAAATGTTACTACTAACAGAGATACAAAAGTGGGCAGTAGATATAAAAAGGTTGACTACCCCTGGTCTAGGCAATGATAAATTTGTTTTTGAGTGAGGCAGCAGTCTATCCATTCATCAAAAAAACATCATTGGACCAAAGAGTCCTGGACAATTTTGGTCAAATCTCCAATTTTACATCTAAAAACCATAAAGCTCTTACTGTAAATTCACAATAGTCTATATTTTTATAATCCCATAGAATTCTAATCATCAAATTTCAAAATCCAAATTTCATTTCTTTCAGTTTTCTGCAAAAAATGATTTCTGTGTAGAAACGAAATTAGTCAAAGCCTTTTCTTTAACCAAAGGTGTCAGTTTTGCCATCTTTGCCAAGATAACTGTTGTCTACTTGAATTAAGATTCTAGATCCACTTTGGTGACTGAAAGTTTGTCCTTGAAACTTACAAAACTTCAGATTTGAACAAGTTTGCATTTCTTACATAAGAAAACACATATTTATTTCTGGTTAAATTTTGCAAAGGTTCTGCAGCACATTTTCAGTGCCACTAAACAATTGAAATCCCCTCTGCCCAAAATAGGTGTAAAAATTCATTGTTTCCTAGAAACTTGATAAGTTAGGGCAACCAGATCTTACCTACAGAAATCTGAATGACCACTACAAGCTATAAATCTGTATTGATATCTAGGGAATATCTGGATTTTTCAGCCTAGATCAGATAACCCTAATTATATCATATATTTAGTTTGAGGAACATATTTCTATAGGATATACTAGGATGTTTTATAGTGTTTTTAAAGAGTTGAAATATTTTATTTAAAGTTCAGCACCTGAAGTTACATTTATTACCAAGAGAATGTGCCTAACTCTCAATTGCAAATGAACTGGATTTAAATGTTGAGTTGCAGATGGCTCATGCCTGGGGATTTTACATAAGCAATTGCATTGCTCATTTCAGCTCTTAAACTATGCCACGTTTACAGTTTCAGAACCCCCCCTCCCCCAAAGTATGCCAGATATGCTGGAACAGATTGTCCTGAGTGGAAGGTTTAATCCTCATGGGAAAAAGCAGTGATTTTTCCAAATATTAGTGCCTTGCTTTTCTTTGTCTTTCCTTTTGATTTTTCAACAAAGAAACTTGCCTCTGCATCTTAATCCTGCAAAGGGTAGCATTTTCCACACTGCAAGCCAAATAATAGTCTGAAATATCATTGGCAGAGATCTTTAAATGCACCAGAGAAGCATAGGAAGAGTCAGAGTCAAAATGCTTTCCTAAATCCATCTGACACAAGAAGGGCATTCAAATATAACTTTGGACAAAGGACGGCTGCTTAGCAACCAAAGTCTGTGCACCCTCCTTTGATCATAGAGGAGGATTTACATTTTAATTAATTAATTTGAAAATGAGTGATTCAACGCCCCCTGTGCTGGTTTAATTTTGGATTGGATGGTGGAAAAATCCTTCATGTCCTTCTTATTTCCTCTGGCTACAACCACAGAGTTCAAGTGTATTACCAAATGAATTTACATGAACAGTTCCATTAAATCCCTGCCTATGGCCAATATTTTTGCAGTCTTTAGCAAACAACAATATGCCTGAACATCCTACTAGCATTTCTACCCTCCCCTATTCTACTTATTCCACTTCCTCAATCCTTTACATGAGATATTATTTTGGATCAGTGCCACTAACTAATTCTTTGTTAGCCTTTAGTCTAAAATGAAAGCCTTCTTTCATTATCAGACAATGCTGTAGACAATTCATTCAATTCTAGTGTGGTCCTGATCATTCTCAAAAAAAAGAGAGGAAGGAGGGCTCTTTTAAAAATAAAATGCAATTGCAGAATCAGACCTGTGAATATGTTGTTGATTATTTCTGGATCACTTGCTGTATCTTCTGGAGGCAGCTTTCAATTGTCAGTTTGGTGATATTTAATTCCTGTTTTTCCCATGTTATCAGCAGACACTTTATTAATTGCTGATTAATTTATGATTTTAAGAGTATAGTTTTGCAATTCCAAATGCAATAAAATAAGAATGTTCAAGTGCTTCATTAAGGATCATTTAGGAACACCAGGGCCATGATAAATAAGCAAAAGGAACTGAAGGGCAAAATAACTTTAAAATGAAAGGGCGAAGAAGCAGCCACTAAAACTACCTTTAAATACTGATATCCCATTATTTTAAAATATTTAACAGAATAACAGAGTTGGAAGGGACCTTGGGAGTTTTCTAGTCTGGCCCCCTGCTCAACCAGGAAACCCTATATCATTTCAGACAAATGGTTGTCCAATCTCTTCTTGAAAACCTCCCATGTTGGAATATTCACAACTTCTGGAGGCAAATTGTTCCATTGATTAATTGTTCTAACTGGACATTCCTCCTAGGTTGGATCTCTCATTGATTAATTTCCATCCATGGCCATCCATTTCTATCCTGGGTTTCCTCTGGGAGCTCATGGTGGTGGATGGAGGGATCTCACATCAACATCATGACTCATGTTGGGTTTTATAGGCTGAACATAAATCAGACCCTCATCAACTGTTATATCACACTGCTTCCTAATTCTCAAAGCACAATTGTAGAGGGAACAGAGTTAACTGCTGAGTAGGACTAATTGAATAAATATACATTGGAAAGGTAGGATTCTTTCATAGTTATGGGGACAGACATCATATTAAGTAAAACATGAAATCAATAATTCAAATAGACATTTTAGCAAGTATTAATTACTAGCTAAAAAGCACAGTTATTAAGCAAGTTACATTCATGAATTATTCATATCTAGTATCTTCTAGAGAAGGAATCCCTATGTATGAAAAATAGAGACTGGGTTTTTTAAAACATTGGTATAATATTTGTAGATTTTTCAGATAGCTGTGTTAAAAAACAATATTATTATTTTTTTACAATCTGCTACATAAGTGAAAAACTTTTATGGTTGATAAAAAAACTTGAACATTGCTATCTTAGATACTGTTATTTGTTAAGGTAGTACAATGCACAAAGAAACTGTCTGCCAACCAGAAAAAAAAATATTGTCCATTTAAATCTGTTGATTATTTTATATTTCTATGTGAATGGTTTCTTTTAATTTTAAAAGCCTGTACAAGTTCTAATTTCTTCTTCTGAATAAATTTATATAAAATTGAATGTATTCTACCCAGTCACTTGGTTAATAACAAATACTGAAAAGTAAAGATTTTTTTAGTTAATCCCTATGGACTGGATTGATAAATTGTTCCTCCTTTATTGCAGAATAACATTTTTCTCTATAAACTGATTCATAATCATAATCTGTATCTCTGGAATGATGAGAACTATCTTGAATGCATTTGGGTCAATATTAAAGGTTGGGGGGGAAATGACATTGCCATAGGTCTATACTACAGGCCACCCAACCAAGCAGAGGAAGAAGATGAACTTTTTGCTAGTCACCTAACTAAGATATGTAGGAAGCACACCACAAGAGTAATGGGGGATTTTAACTACCCTGATATCAACCGGGAAACAAACTCTGCACCAAGTGGAAGATCCAACAGGTTCCTAACAAACCTAGCAGACAACTTTGTTTCCCAAAAAGTAGAGAAGGGAACAAGGGGATTAGCCATATTGGACTTAATTCTCACTAACAGAGAGGAAATGATAGAAGGTGTTGAAGCCACAGGAACCCTGGGGGCAAATGACCATGCAATATTGGAATTCAACATTATGCAAACACAAGCAGTGGAACAAAGTCAAACTAGAGTCTTGGATTTTAAGAATGCTAATTTCAATAAACTTAGAGAGAGCTTGGGAAAAATTCCATGGATGAGAATCCTCAAGGGGAAAACAATTCAAGAAGCTTGGGAAACTTTGAAAAATGAGATTATAAAAGCCCAGTCTAGCACAATACCAATGAAGGAGAAAAACAACAGCTCCCAAATTAAACCAGCATGGCTGCATAAAGAACTCTCTGACAAATTGAAAGACAAAAAAGATAAGTATAAAAAGTGGAAGAAAGAAAGAATATCAGCTAATAGCCCAAGCCTGTAAAGATGAAGCGAGGAAAGCTAAGGCTCACAATGCCACAAAAGTAAAAAATAACAAAAATAAGAGCTTCTTTCAACATGTTAAAAGCAAGAAAAAAGTTAAGGAAACAATTGGTCCATTGCTGGGAGAAAGTGGCAAGAAGGTGACAAGCAATAGGGAGAAAGCAGAACTATTCAACTCATTTTTTGCATCTGTCTTTACAAAAAGGGATAAAACAGTCCAACCTATCAAAAACAGCACCACAAAAATCAGATTAGGAACACAAGTTGAAATTGGGAAGAAAGTGGTAAGTAAGCACCTGTCTACCCTAGACGAGTTCAAATCACCAGGACCGGATGGATTACACCCCAGGGCTCTGAAGGAACTGGCAGACAAGATCTCAGAACCACTGAACTATATCTTTCAGAGACCCTGGAGCACTGGGGAACTGCCAGAGGACTGGAAAAGAGCTGATGTGGTTCTCATCTTCAAAAAAGGGAAAAAATAGATTCAGGAAACTACACACCTATCAGCCTGACTTCAATACCAGGAAAGATTCTGGAAAAGATAATCAAGAAATGAATTAGCAAACACCTAGAAGTAAACAAAGTAATAGCCAAAATCCAACATGGGTTTGTCAAAAACAGTTCATGCCAAACTAATCTTATTGCATTCTTTGACAAAGTGACAAAATTAGTGGACCAGAGGAATGCCATCGATATAGTTTACTTGGACTTCAGTAAGGCATTTGACAATGTAGACCATAACCTACTACTAGATAAAGTAGAAGAATGTGGGTTAGACAGCATCACCACCAGATGGATTCAAAACAGGCTGACCAACTGCACTCAACGTGTAGTCCTCAATGGAACTGCATCTACGTGGAGGGAAGTATGCAGTGGAGTACCCCAAGGCTCTGTTTTAGGCCCAGTACTCTTCAACATCTTCATCAATGATTTGGACAAGGGAATAAATGGGGAACTCATCAAATTTGCAGATGACACCAAGCTGGCAGGAATAGCCAACACTCCAGAAGATAGGCTTAAGATACAGAAGGATCTTGACAAACTTGAACATTGGGCACTATCTAACAAAATGAAATTCAATGGCGAAAAGAGTAAGGTTCTACATTTAGGCAAGAAAAACAAAATGCACAGGTACAATATAGGTGGTACCTTGCTCAATAGTAGTAACTGTGAAAGGGATCTTGGAGTCCTAGTGGACAACCATTTAAATACGAGCCAGCAGTGTGCAGCAGCTGCCAAAAAAGCCAACACAGTTCTAGGCTGCATAAACAAAGGGATAGAATCAAAATCACGTGAAGTGTTAATACCACTTTATAATACCTTGCTAAGGTCACACTTGGAATACTGCATTCAGTTTTGGTCACCACGATGTAGAAAAGATGTGGAGACTCTAGAAAGAGTGCAGAGAAGAGCAACAAAGATGATTAGGGGACTGGAGACTAAAACATACGAAGAACAGTTGCAAGCTATTCTCCAAAGCACCTGAGGGTAGAACAAGAAGCAATGGGTGGAAACTAATCAAGGAGAGAAGCAACTTAGAACTGAGGAGAAATTTCCCGACAGTTAGAATAATTAGTCAGTGGAACAGCTTGCCTCCAGAAGTTGTGAATGCCCCAACACTGGAAGTCTTTAAGAGGATGTTGGAAAGCCATTTGTCTGAAACAGTATAATGTTCCTGCCTAGGCAGGGGGTTGGACTAGAAGACCTCCAAGGTCCCTTCCAACTCTGCTATTGTATTGTATTGTACCATGAGGCCCATGGTTTCATTTATTTTATTTCTCACTTAAGCTGTGTGCAGAGTATTAACAGGAAACAGCTATAGTATGCTACCCTGTCTTTAATAGTCCCTAATAACACAACAGTAGTAACGCTAATGGGAAATCTTCTAAGAAATGTAATCCTCAGAGAACACAAGTTACAACAAGGTAGCTGGAAAGACTTACAATGCTAGTCACCTCAAATGACCTCAGCACTTCAGGGATATACCCTTCAGTTCTCAGTACAGCAAGTTTTTCAAGCCGTACTGTATACTGTAAGCACTGGCCCCATAGTACTCAGTGAGAACGGTGCATGTTTTGTATAAAATAGCACTTATTACTGTGTCTCTGCTCTTCCAGCCCTGGCCTTTGCTGAGAACTGAGAACCAGACCAAGTTAAATCAAAGGGAATTGCAGGGTTAGGATGGTTGGACTGGCAAATGATAGAAATTGCAATGCAATATGTCTGGCGGGTACTTGGTGGAAAAAAGATTGCTTCAGAGTGCTCACACAGCCTTACAAAGATGAAAAAGCCCTCTAGCCCTGTTCTTTTTATAACATGTTTCTCTGCAAACTGTTTAATTGCTTTTTAGCTGCAGTGTCCTTCAGAATGTGTTGATTACTATCATTTGCTGGTAGTAATTAACTTTTCAGAGACTGTAAGTGGTTGTTAATTTCATTACTTCAGTCAATTTCATTCTACTCCTTTGCCTTCATAGTTTCAATTTAAGCAATGAACCACACATAAAAATAGTCGGAGATGTTATTATAGGAGCCTAATGAAGGAGCTTTGCTTTTAGGTCCCAAGAACACAGGGCAATAAAATACTGCATTTTTTTATAGTACCTGTGTTTCCACAAAAATATGACCTACCCTGAAAACAAGCCCTAGCCTGACTTTCACGCATGCGCCTAATATAAGCTCTATCTTAAAATAAGCCCTAGTTAAGCCCCGCCCATTTGTATGAGGTGGGGTGAGGCGCATGCGTAAAAATCCAGCTAAGGTGGGGGTGAAGGATGGAGCTGCTCCAAGCGCCCTGCACCCACTTAGCTTTGGCTGCATGGTGGATCATGCTAGTGCCGCCTCTCGTAGCAGGACACCGCAAGGCTCATCACACCAATGCAAGCTGCCGCAAGACTCATTGTGCTGCCGCTATTGCCATGAGCTTTGTGGCATCCTTCCACGAGCGGCAGCACTGGCACGATGAGCCTTGTGGTGCCTGCCGTAAGTGGCAGCATACCATATGCATACTTTGCTCATATTGGTTTCTGCCTTCTCAGAAGGGAAGCAAGAGTGAAAAAAGTGCAGTCAAGTGGAAATGGTCAGAGTGCACTTATAGGAATTTAGCCAAAAGGAAATTGATAGCTGATGGTAGCTTTTTAAAACATTATTTCCTCCCCCCACCCCACCCCAAAAAATCATCCAGAAGTTAAAACTGGTTGGCTGGAGTGGTCCTAAGGTAATCGGATAGATTTAGCAGATTCTTGCACAAATAAAGTTAGGTTTATCAAAGCTAAATAACCAGATTTTGATTTGAAAGAGATGGTATCTTTTATATCTGTTAAAGAGCACTTTGTACATAATTCCATGCAAAGGTAGAATTAACTATAATGTTTTAAAATGACTATTTTCAACTCTGGTCTGCCTTTTTTGGCTCCAGCTGATACTCATCAATGAAGCTTATGTTTTTAAACAATTGCAATCCATTAAAACGCGCAATATAAGACAAGGTAATAAAAGTTCTAAAACATAAAAATTATATAGTAAAACAGTGCTGAGAATAAATTTCTCCACTGGATGTTATAATAGGTTGCCTTTTGATACGTCATTTATTCTCTTCATTCATAAAACTCAGAATGGCTTACACAGAATACCAGATGGTCTACCAACCAGCTTAACTGCACAAGGTAACTACATCTACTGCATTTGGAGCATAATGTGAAACAAACCTGAACTAAACTAAGAATTCACACACAATATTGAGCCATCTTACAATTCTGCAGTGTTTAGGCTATTATAAGAGAGAAGCTGAAAGCTCGAAACTTATTGTGTTAGCTAGATTGTCCCAAAGATGCTTTCTAAAAGGCAACTGGACTTCTTTCGGGGTTTTTTCCTTGAAAATGTTTTGATTCTCATTGTTGGATGAGAAGCAAAATGTTTTTAAAAAGAAAGGAAAAAAAGGAAGTCCAGTTACCTTTTGAAAAGCATTTTTAGGACAACCAAGATCTGAAAGATTAGAAATCTCGATAGATTTTCTATATTAGATACATCCCATTGTTCTTTATAGCAACCCCATGTAATGACTAGAAAAATGGGACCTGGGTTCATGCAATGACTCTATTTTATTTTTATTTTATTTTTATTTAGTTTGTCAAACATGTACAAGATAACAGGTATAAGTATAAACATGGACATGAACAAAGGAAATGACTACAAATATATGGGAATAGGAGGACAGGGATGGTAGGCACACTGGTGCGTTTAGTTTAGTTTAGTTTAGTTTAGTTTAGTTTAGTTTAGTTTAGTTTAGTTTAGTTTAGTTTAGTTTAGTTTAGTTTAGTTTAGTTTAGTTTAGTTTAGTTTAGTTTCGTTTCGTTTCGTTTCGTTTCGTTTCGTTTATTAGTTTTTTATACCACCCTACTCCCAAAGGACTCAGGGCGGTGTACAGCCAAAGTAAAACAGATATATAAAAGTTAAAAACAGTTTAAAAAGCATATTAAATAACTTGGCATCTCATAAAATTAAAAAACCAAACAAACTCCAATAAAAATTAATAAAAATTTATAATTTAAAAATCACGTTTTATGCCAGCCCGGCTTGTTGGAAAAGAAAGGTTTTGAGAGCACGACGGAAGGTGCGTAGGTCAGGGATAGTTCTTAATTCCGGGGGCAATTCGTTCCAGAGGACAGGTGCTTTCACAGAGAAGGCTCTCCCCCTGGGTGTTCTCCAGTCGACATTGTTTAGCCGACGGCACCATGAGGAGACCCTCTCTATGGGAGCATACTGGCCAGTGGGAGGCTCTCGGTGGCAGAAGGCGATCTCGTAGGTACCCAGGTCCTAAGCCATTTAGGCACGCTCCCTTTATGGACCTCTTAGGAATGGGGTGAGCTCCATGGTAGACAGTTTAAGGTTGAATCTGCGAGGATTTGAAGCTATAACAACAGAGTCAGGTAGAGCATTCCAGGAGTTGACCTCTCTGTTGCTGAAGTCGTATTTTCTGCAATCGGGTTTGGAGTGATTTACCTTGAATTTATTATTATTATTATTTTTTAAAATTTATAAACCGCCCCCTCTCCTTGAAGGGACTCGGGACGGTGTACAGGAAAAATTAAAACTTCTAAAAACATGACCATACATACAAAATTAAAACCGAATTAAACAACCCTGTACAAATTTATAAACATTAAAACTGTAACCCGTTAAAACCAAATAAAACAATTTATATTACAGACTGGGGCGAGAAGCATAAATTAGGCCAAGCCGGCTTGATGGAACAGATGTGTCTTAAGTTTCTGGTGGAAGGAACGGAGGTCCGTGGTAGTTCTGGGTCGTTCCAAAGGGTCGGGCCCATCACAGAGAAGGCCCTTCCCCTGGGCGTCGCCCACTGGCATTGCCTAGTGGATGGCAGCCGGAGAAGTCCCTCTCTGTGTGAGCGAATCGGCCGAAGGGATGTATGGGGCAGGATATGATCCCGCAAATAACTAGGTCCTGTGCCATGGAGCGCTTTAAAGATGATAACCAACACCTTGAAACGCACCTGAAAGTCCACAGGCAGCCAGTGCAGCTCGCGCAGGAGCGGTGTTACATGGGAGTACCTGGTGGCTCCCAAAACTACCTGTGCGACCGTGTTCTGGACCAGCTATAGCCTTCGGGTGCACCTCAAGGGGAGCCCCATGTAGAGCGTTACAGTAGTCTAGACGGGACGTCACAAGCGCATGAGTGACTGTGCGAAGGGCGTCCCGGTCCAATAAGGGATGCAACTGGCGCACCAGGCGAACCTGGTGAAACGCCCCCCTAGCCACGGCTGTCACATGGTCCTCCATCGACAGTCGGGCATCTAGGAGGACGCCTAAGTTGCGTGTCCGATCCACGGGGGCAAGATGTTAGCCCCCTATGACCAGTGATGGAATCAACTGGTTGAACCGAGGCGCCAGTAACCACAGCCACTCAGTCTTGGACGGGTTGAGCTTGAGTCTCTTCCTTTCCATCCAGATCCGTACGGCTTCCAGACACCGGGACATCACTTCGACGGCATCATTGGGGTGGTTTGGGGTAGAGATGTACAACTGAGTATCATCAGCGTACAGGTGGTAATCTACCCCAAAACCATGGATGATCTCGCCCAGCGGCTTCATATATGTATTGAACAGGAGAGGCGAGAGGACCGACCCCTGAGGAACCCCACAAGTGAGAGGCCTCGAGGTCGACCTCTGCCCCCCTGCCAATACAAATTGCGATTGACCGGAGAGGTAGGAGGAGAACCAACATAAAACGGTGCCCCTCACCCCCAACCCCTCCAGTTGATGCAATAGGATACCATGGTCGATGGTATCAAAAGCCGCCGAGAGGTCTAATAGGACCAGGATGGAGGAACAACCCCCATCTCTGGCCCTCCAGAGATCATCCACCAATGCGACCAATACCGTTTCTGTGCTGTGACCGGGTTGGAAGCCGGACTGGCGCGTGTCCAGATAATCAATTTCCTCCAGGTGACGTGGAAACTGTTGTGCCACCACACTCTCTACAACCTTCGCCAGAAAGTGAAGGTTGGAGACTGGACGATAATTTACTAACAATGCTGGGTCCAGGGAAGGCTTCTTGAGGAGAGGCCTCACCACCGCCTCTTTCAAGACGGTTGGCAAGAACCCCTCACTCAAAGAAGCGTTCACTATTTCCTGGAGCCAGCCTCGTGAAACCTCCCAGGATGCCAGTACAAGCCAGGAGGGACACGGGTCCAATAAACATGTGGTGGCTCTCAGTCGCCTACGCAACCTGTCCATATCTTTGGAAGCAACAGAGTCAAACTCCTCCCAGAGTGGTGTCTCAAGACCCGCCTCTGACATCCCCTCCAGACCACTTTCGGTGGAGACCAACTCGCTACGAATCTGAGCAATTTTGTCCTGCAGATACTCCCCAAATTCATCTGCTCTGCCCTGCAGCGGGGCTTCCCGCGGCCTCTGTTGAAGGAGGGAGCGGGTCACCCCAAACAGAGCGGCAGGGCGGTTATCTGACACTTGGCCACTCTTATCGCCACAAGGTAGGTCCTCAAATGGGCTCTTACCTGTGTCCGGTCCGATTCAGAGCGTGTGGATCTCCATCTCCTCTCTAGGCGTCTCTTGCAGTGCTTCATCACCCTCAACTCCTCGGAAAACCAAGGAGCCTGGGTGGTTCGCTGCCGCAAGAGAGGCCGCAAAGGCCCAACCCGGTCCAAGGCCCTAGTGGCCGCACTATTCCATGGAGCCACTAGGTCCTCCATCCGGGCGCGGATCAGGGCCTCAGGTAATGGCCCAAGCTCCATCTGGAACCTTTCAGGTTCCATCAGGCGCCTGGGGCGGAACCATCTTGGAAAATCCGGTTCCGCCTCCCCGCAGTGGGGTGTAGCGGTGGGAAAGTACAATATATCTATTGTTTGCCCGTGTATTATTGAGGTTGAAGCTGAAGTAGTCATTGACAGGAAGTTGTAGCAGACAATTTTGTGTACTATGCTTAGGTCAGACCATAGGCGGCATAGTTCCAGGTTGTCCAAGCCCAAAATTTTGAACCTGGTGGCGTAAGGAATTTTATTGTGAGCAGACGAGTGGAGTACTCATCTCGTGAAATACTTCTGAAGACTTAAGAGTGTGATACAGTAGACCAGGGGTTCCCAAACTTGGCAACTTGAAGACTTGTGGACTTTAACTCTCAGAATTCTGGGAGTTGAAGTCCACAAGTCTTCAAGTTGCCAAGTTTGGGAACCCCTGGAGTAGACCAAGTGTGACAATCAATGTACATGTTACTGGGAGAGAATAGATAGCAACTAATATTCCTTCACTGAGGAGGAATCAAACAAGACCCTGGCAGCCATGCTAGTTCCCTAGAGCATGTTGGAAAAATTTCCAGACTTTGTGGCATTTTTGACTTGGTGGCCTGCCTTCAAATTGGAAGGGCACAAGCTTCACAGTCCAGTTGAAGACTTTAATAAATGTCACCTTATAATAGGCTAGCTCCTAGTGTCAGTGCAAGCCCTGAGAATAAAAGTTAAATCCATCCTTCCCTGCTAAACAGCCAGATATTAATCTAGCTTTAGAGAGGAAAGGTGTGCAGTGGGAAGATGTGCCAGGATGACCTCATTCAACTCCTCCAGGGCTGTTCATGTTGTGACAGCAATGTGTGAAGAAATCAATTTTCATTTCAAGACGGATCCCAGGGACTGCTTAGCTTTAAGATGTGCTAATGAAAAGGAAAGTTTTATTGGAAGATATATTTCAGCTGTTTATTTATTCAGGTGTAGGGAAGAAGGGGGGGGGAGCAAAGGAAATGGTTATCGAATCTAATGGTTTCTTCTTTGTTGTAAAATTCAGCCTTGATGCTAAAGCAAGAATGAACTAACATGGGCAACCTATGGCTCATAGCTGGCATGTGATTCCTAATCTTTTTCATAATACCCCCAAGGACTTCACATATTTTTGCATGCAATTCATTGGCAGCTGCTGAAAATCATCTATACTTTCCTTCAAATAGGCTGTACTTCTATAAACAAAGAAACAAAACATCCATTTTTTTGTAAACTTCTAACAGGATCACCTAGATCTAGACACATAACCGAAATGTTGTTCCTGTCTATAAAAAAGATGGCTTTATCCTATACAAAAGCAATTCTTCCTTTATTTATCCTCTATTTAATATGCTGCTGCTTCAAAATTCCACCTTCAATCTCTGAATGGCCTGCTATTCCTCGGAATGTTCAGTTATTCAGATGACTACTTGGGCTTTCTACTAGAACAGCCCTTTTGAAGTTGGCATCCTGTTACGGGACACTAATGCCCGTTGTGCCCTCCAGCAAAGCCCTATGTTTTGAGAAGATGGGAATTGTCATTCAAGAGGTATGGCTTGGCATTTGTGTTCTTATAAACTGTCTCTTCCACCCAGACTCTGTCTGCCTTGTGTATTCATACAAAGAGGATCTGTAGAGGGTCTTCACCTTTTGTGGACTGATGTGATTGGGGGCCTGGAGATGTGCCTTCTTGTTGATGATTCCCATTTTATAGAACAACTTGCTTCCATAGATATAGAATGCCTCTACCTTCTTCACTTTTCACAAGGTGAAAAAAACAATCCTATTTTGGCAAGCTTTCAGCTAGAAAAGTGCACCTGGACTATCTTTATAAATCTTATAGAGATTATTTATATTTATTTTCTTGCCTGCTGTGTTTATGTTGGTGAGTTTTGCAGTATATCTAATCTGGTTAATTGGTAGTATAATTTGGTAGTGTAATTTTTTAGTTGTTCATCTCTTCTGTTTTTATTTGTGCTGCACAATAAAACAGCCTGAGTCTGTCAAAGTAAGGGGTGGCTTATAAACAACTACACAAATAAACAATATCTGGAGAATGTCAGTGTTTGGCAAGCTACAGCTTTTTTTATTATTTGCTCATGCTCTAGAGCAATGTTATTTGCATGATGGGATCACACTGGGTGAGGCTTGTGGGGGGGCATGTTGCTAAGCAGAATTCCTTATTCTTTCCAAATCAACAATGTGGTGTCCAGTTTATTGCGTTCCAAGGCAGACACTAACCGCTACTTGCTATTTCAATAGTCACTGTGCTGAAAAACTGGGGGAGGGCGGAAGAGGAATAAACTGCAATGCAAATACTCATTCAACAAAAATGGGGAGAGGAGGCATAAGCCCACAGCTCATTTTGATTCTCTGAAGTGAAACAAAGAATCTTTGTTTAGTAATAGCAATAACTTTCACCTCTCAAAAGGTAAATTGTTTTAATTACCATGACCTTTCCCCAACTATTCTGAGAATTGCAGCTTTAGGAGATCAGATTGCAGAGACCCCTAGCAGAACACAAAATATTTATTTTCATTTTCCAAGCAATTATGTCACATCTATGGTATTACTACTTGGAATATCCAAGCCCTGTTGTCCTAACAAACATTTGACCTCTACTTCTTTATCCTTGCTTTGACCAGAAAAGTTAGGATTTTACCTGCAGTGAATTCCCCTTTGTTTACTAAAGAAATCACTAACAATTTACTAGAGTCAAGAGTACAATGGACATTTAGAGGGCTTTCTTTTACATAGTGTTTTTAGTAAGGGCTGTTCCCATGGAGATCAGCAAGAATTGTGCCTAATTATACCTTGCCTTCTTTGCCCAACTGCCTAGTGACATTGTTATCTGAGTAATCTGTTGTATTGTAGAGGTCCAGATTACAGCAAGAAATCAGATTGGTTCTAGTCCAGAAGGATTGTGGACAAACGTGACCTGATGGATCTCTTTGACTGTTCTAGGGATTGTGGTGAAAGTAGCATCCTTTAATGTCTAGTAAGTGATATTATCCCAGAATGTCCCATATTTTAATATCAATTTCCCATCAAAGTATGATGCTCAGTGTTCCGGAAGTAAATGTTCTATTTTAAGATGACCTAGCTGTGAGGTTTTTTCCTAATGGATCTTTTTATGAGTATGATCTTCCATTTGGGTTTGCTGTTCTTTCCTTATTGCCTTCCTAGTCTGAAGCAGTCTTTCTGATTAGTCATTTCATCTTCAGCCTCACAATGTTCTCTTTCCATTCTTGTGAATGCTGTATGACATTTTCAGAATGGCCATCTCTGGAAACTTTCATAATATCCATCGGCTATTGAAATAAACCTTTTACTATTTATTAAATTTTCAGTGCGATTATGACAATACCAGTTTGATGCATGTCAACAACTGCATTTAGGCAAAACTATGATTTAGCATAGGTACTGGGCAATTTCTGGCCTCAGACTAATTTGAAAAGCTCTTCCCTATTCAGACCACTAGCAAGACTGGTCTGTCTCTTCCCTGAAAGTCTGCTATATGACAAGAAAAAAAGAAAAGAGAGTGACTGAAAGAGAGAATAAATTTTTTTAAAAGCTATATCAGAAATATCCAGTGAAGGAACAATAGCTGATTGACCTTAAATGAACTTGAATAACTAAGAAGGATCAGATGATTGAATATTCAAGTGGAAGACCATAGGAAGCAGTGGAAAGACAACCAGATAGAAAATAATATTTCCATGCTGTTGTCAAAAATAAATGTCTATAAAATTCCCTGCATTGAAATTTGACTTGAAGGAATTTGTACATTACCAGATAAAGAGGACATAGAGACATAGGACATAAGAGCCAGGGTGGTGCAGTGGTTAGAATGCAGTACTGCAGGCCACTTCTGTTGACTCTCAGCTGCCTGCAGTTTGGCAGTTTGAATCTTACCAGGCTCAAGGTTGGCTCACTTCCATCCTTCCGAGGTGGGTAAAATGAGGACCCAGATTGTTGGGGGCAATATGCTGACTCTGTAAACCACTTAGAGAGGGCTGTAAAAGCACTGTGAAGCGGTACATAAGTCTAAGTGCTATTGCTATTCAGTCATTTTACTGTGGCTCGCTGACTGCTTCCTTCAGCCCAACTCCATTGGCATGCAATGCTGTTCCAAAAGATTATTCCTGTAGGATGGTGACCCTGAAGAGAAAAATAATGCCTTTCTTTTATTTAGCATGATGAAATAAACTTAGGTGGGACATTTCCACTTCCTTTGCCTTTATTCCTTTAAAAGGTAGTCTTCCCATTCCACTCACAGTTCATCACAATCTTTCCCAACCTGGTGCCATCTAGATACATTGGGATTCCAACTACCAAAAGTTACCATCAGCACAAGAAGTTTCTGCTAGTGATGAGTTCTGAGAGTAGCAATCCAACTGCATCTGGAAGACCATATGTTTGATCAGTCATTTTCAAACTTCAAAATTAGGGCCCTTTAAGTCCACTCATCTTCAAGTGTGCTAGATTTTGGAAGGCTGATTTAGCATGTCATCAACTAAACTAAGGAAGCATCTATTTCGGCAATCTTGCTGCCTAGTCCATAGTTTGGCTTGTTATAAATGAACTATAATTAAAATTGTTAGATTTAGATTTAGATAGCATAACAAACTGCGCTGTAACCAACATCTTCTCCATCTGCGAAGATCTCTGCCAGAACAGGAGAAGAATATATGTGTTCTGTACCTAACGTTTACCATTTTTCTTTTTTTAATGTCAGAAGAGGGACCTGGAAAATGTTTATTTTTAATTTTGATTAAGTGCAACTTCCCATCTCGTTTGTAATTACTCTTTACTGTCATTTGTTTGAAACAAGACCCTTCCAAGCCATGAATTATGATGGAAGGCTGTCCTGGTGCTTTTTGAAAGGCTAATTAATAAGGTAGTCTCCTTAATGTTGAGCTTAACACTATAATTTCATGGGCACATATGTACAGATTTTTGGCAACAGTACAGAAAAAGTCATTGCCTTTTCCCCATATGCTGTTTGACTTTCCACTCTAAAACCCTGATATTTCCATGTAACCATTCATCTAAATGCTAACCAGAACCAAAGCTGTTTAATCAACGTCTTCAAGTGCTGCCATGTCTCATAGCTAAGTATGCTGGTTAAATAGGTCCTTCGGTTAGTTCTTCTATATTTCCCCAGAAATTTTGCAAGAGACACCATTTATTCTCTGGCATTGCTGAGGCACACTGAACAACACAGTCATGTCAGGAAACCAACATAATTGGTTCCTTACTTATGTTCTCTGTAAAGCAATATAACAGAGTCAGCAAAACAATGAATGGATTAGATTTGTGAATCTGTAAATCTATAAACATCCAGTAAACACCACGTTATGGTATTTAATACCAAACACTGATAAAGCTGCTTTAAAATTTCAAGGGGAAAGGTGTCTGGAGATGGAGTATATCTGCATTACTTCCTTATAAATGCCTTTGACTATAAGGTTACTGTTGTAGAGCTAAAGGACAGGAAATGTCATGAGTCATTGATTCTCAGCCTTTTCTTCACCATAAACCCCCTTTAAATACATTTTGTGCCACTGTCCATGGCCACGGACCACCAAGTCTTATTTAAATCATAACATTTCTTCAAACCTTTGCATACCCTCTGTGACAAGAGTGCATCCCTCCCTCAACCATAGACCACTGGTTAAGAACCACTGTCATGAACTATCTTGAATTCTTGGGTGGGGAGGTCATATAAATCTCCTCAATCATGGTTAGACCAGGATTCCTCAAAGTGGTCACTACAGTATCAACCCCTAAGAGTTGATGTGACGACTCATTCTTATTGATGGTTATTACTGGGGTTAAAAACTGTTACTCTTATTCATAGCGCTAATTATGAAGGGTTATTACTGTTACTCTTATTCATAGTGCTAATAGTTAATGTAGTATTTATTAAATTATTTTCATAATTGGGGTAGACAAGCAATCTGAAACTTCATAAAGATGTCAATGAGCTGAAGAGATTAGGGCCTTAGTTAGACATTGATTTCAAAACTAAATGCAGAAAACAATTATTTACACAATGGCTAGCTATAGTATAATTTGGTGCCATTAAAATGTGATTATGGCCACCAGCTTAGATGGCTAAAAAGAGAGTTGAACAAAACAAGGAGGATCAGGCAATCAATAGCTATTCATTTAGCGCAGTGGTTAGAGTGCAGTACTGCAGGCTACTTCTGCTGACTGCTGGATGCTTGCAATTTGGCAGTTCAAATCCCACCAGGTTTTAAGGTTGACTCAGCCTTCCATCCTTGTGGGGGCAATATGCTGACTCTGTAACACCACTTAGAGAGGACTGTAAAGCACTATAAAGTCTAAGTCAGGGGTTCCCAAACTTGGCAACTTGAAGACTTGTGGACTTCAACTCCCAGAATTCTCCAGTCAACAGAGCTGGCTGGAGAATTCTGGGAGTTGAAGTCCACAAGTCTTCAAGTTGCCAAGTTTGGGAACCCCTGGTCTAAGTGCTATTGCTATTTTGGTCTTTGTATACTCCAGAGACAGAACACCACAAATACCAGGTACTATGAAACAATGGATGACTATTGTCCTTCAGCCCTTTCTTCATATAGATCTGTTTTAGTCCTGTAATTATTTTTTGTTTTGCACCTTTTCCAGATCTGCCATTGTTTTCTAGTATGGTGATTAAAATTGTGCAGAGAGGTTCATTATACCTGTACATAATAGCATTGCTATTTGAGTTTTTAAAAATTCCATATGTAAAATAGGCTGTTTTTTTCCTTTCAAAACTCGAGGAATCTTATTTTCAGAAAATCAGTGTTATTTTTCATATTTTAAGATGTAAGATGCAGAATTCCTCAGCCACCATGCTTTAAATCCTCAAAACATCTTAGACATCCCAGTTACAACCATATGCCAGATTTCATTACATAACCACTTTTGTGCTGCAGTCCTTCATCATTTGTTTTAAGAGCTGTTTGCAAGCAGTGAAAGGCTGTATCTCCCTGGTTTGTGATGGGAATTTTTCCAGCATAGATGAGCACAGTGCCTTATGTTAACTGACAGTTTCTGTTACATATGAGAAGCTAACATCACTTCGGGAGGGAACATTCTTATAAATATATGTAAAATACTTTAGTGGATGAAGTGCGATTTGCTTCTTCAGATCAATTTTGATTTAAAAGCACAACTGTTCTCACCACTGCAAGTTAAAAGGCAGCGAAAATGCAATGATTTATCCATTTTCATTTTCTGCATTTGGCCTTTAAGAATCCTTGGGACTAAAATGTCTGATGCAGTTAAACTAGCAATGTGCATATAGCACTGCCCCCTACTGTGAATATAACTGTTTCACATTCCTGGGTCACAAAACAGTTTAATCACATAATGGGATATTTATGTGTAAACAGGGGAAAAAAATAGGAGGAGAGGTTCGGCTTTGTAAATTCCTTTCGATGTTTAAAGTCATGTTAGAATGCATCAGAAATAATATTTTGCCCAAAAAGTGTAAAGGTCTTAATAAGATCTTAATGAGAGAGAGAGAGAAAGAAAACATACATCAGAGTCTCATCTCTCTTCTGCTGCTGAATTCAATTAAATTTGGAAATGCCTGCTGGTAATAGATCCTGTGTCTGCAATCAACAACTAAATAAACAACCACAACTAACTAACCCAAAGTACAAAAACATAAGGGAGAAAGTGAGTTTTAAATTTTGTTCTACATACTTCAGTTGAAGAAATAATGATGGCAAGTACAGAAAGATATATAAAACTATATAAATATAATATGAATAAAATAAAATAACATGGGACACGGTAGCTCAGGGGCTAAGATGCTGAG
Organism: Rhabdophis nuchalis; assembly: GCA_039707465.1. Classification (NCBI taxonomy): domain Eukaryota; kingdom Metazoa; phylum Chordata; class Lepidosauria; order Squamata; family Natricidae; genus Rhabdophis; species Rhabdophis nuchalis. Next base: position 55,464,821 of record CM077643.1, on the reverse strand, counting down.
CTTGTCAATCAGAAGGTCGGCAGTTCAGCGGTTTGAATCCCTAGCGCCGCGTAATGGAGTGAGCTCCCGTTACTTGTCTCAGCTTCTGTCAACCTAGCAGTTCGAAAGCACGTAAAAATGTAAGTAGAAAAATAGGGACCACCTGTGGTGGAAGGATAACAGTGTTCTGTGTGCCTTCGGCATTTAGTCATGCCGGCCACATGACCATGGAGAGATCTTCGGACAGCGCTGGGTCTTCGGCTTTGAAATGGAGATGAGGACCGCCCCCTAGAGTTAGGAATGGCTAGCACATATGTACGAGGGAAACATTTACCTCTATCTAAATAAAATAACAATTAACTCTAAAGGATCAGACTAAAGTCCTGGATCCTTTCCCAGAGTGGCCAATTTATTTATTAGAAAGTCATGTAGGGAGTAGTTCTTTCCTGTTATTTCTCCCCAACAACTGAGATTCAATTATGTATCATTGTATGCTGCATAATGTTGCATCAGCAATTGAGGGCCCCAATAAATAAACCAATTACGTAAATAACAATGGGCAGCCATTGCTAACTTATCTCCTACGAATTGTCTACTCCCCTTTGAAAGGTATCTACATTTCTAGATCTCCCTGAAAAGAATTTTGTATAATGCAAAGTGTTTATTGTTGTCTGTATTATTATTTAATCTAGCGGTGCTAATTTTTTTTCCCATTAATGTTTTCTGTGTCTCCAAAAGTTCTAGTTTAGAACTGACATTGCCCTTCCGAATTTCTTTAATTTCTTTCATGATGTTCTGAAGAGTTTCATCTATTGCTGATAATTTAGCGTCCACATCTGCTTCTTTAGGTAACATCGAAGTGATCTTGGGTTGATGTAGCTGCTTTTTTGAGGCCATAATGAAAGATTTAAGTCCGGAAGGAAGTCCTAGCGGTGCTAATTTAATGTATTATAATTATATAATGTCTTTCTACATAGAAATCCGAACAAGTTCATTTTCAGAGGCCTTTCTCCAGGTCCTTCCATCTACCAAACAAAGGTTGTTTTTTTTGCAAACAGTGAAACTTCTAATCTGAGTTTTACAAACACAAGACTGTTTTCAGGCATTTCAGTTACAACTGTATTTAGATACATTCATATTCTTTTAATTTTTCTCTCCAAAATTTAAATCCATCTTATTAGCCTTAACAGAATTGAGCTGCTGTGAACTTTGGATTTGTTTATTCCTCTATTTCTCCTCTGAACAGATCGCTTTCTGGGTCATAATTCCATTTAAAACCCTTGTAGCAGAGCAGTGGGAGAACTCCAGACCTTTCGTTTTCTCCTGAAAGCCAGTAGAAATAGTTGACTGGAGACCAACCAGTACAGAATAGTGGAGTCTGAGATTTTGGCTAGACCAATGTTAGGTGGTCAGGGAATTTTGTCAGTTGAAAGTCCATGCATCTTAAAGATTCCTAGGTTGAGAAACCCTGGGCTAGACCACAGAAGCAGTTTCCATGGCTGAAAGTGGACTTGAACCTAGATTGAGTTTTTCCAGTCATGCCCTGACTGGAAAAACCACTATACCGGCAGTCCTTGACTGACAATCACAATTAAGCCCAAAATTTCCAGTCCGGTTCCGCCTTCCAGCGGCGACGGATGAGTCTTGGACTCGTTCGCCGCTTTTCCTTCTTTCTGCCCCCCATCGGGGGCGAGGCACCCCCATTTTTGGGGGGCCTCCCGTAGGGCTGGCTTGCCTGGGTCTGTTCCTCTTAGCGGCGACTGGAGAACGGCCCTTGTCTTCGGTCTAGGCGAGGGGAGGCATGCTGCGGGGGGGGGGGGTTTCCCTTCGCCAATGGAGGACGGTAACGATCAGCGAATTTAAAAAGAACTGAGCGTGCGGGTCGGAAGGCTCCCTGGGGCTTTGGCGGCGAGGTGAAGAGTGAGTGATTTTCAACATTATTTATGCTGGCAGCCTGGATTGAAAGAACATAGAGGGGGGTGTTTGTTGGCTAAACCCCCCCTCGGATTTAAAGCGGCGTTTGGAAATGGCTCCTCATTGCGAGGAAGCGGATACTTTGTTTCCGGACTGCTTTGAAATAAGCGAAAGTGATCTGCGGGTTATTTCTTTACAATGTATCTAAGTCCGGCTGGCTTGATACAATTTTTCTTTGGTTATTTTCTCCTCCTGGCTCTCAAGACGGGGCGGTGGAGGATGGTTCCCTTTGTTCCTGAATGACTATTTTTACCTTTGGAAAATTACCAACATCTCTTTGTGAAATGGACTCTCTCTCTCTACTAATGAAGAAATTTCTGGATTAATTGATTCCTTCTCTGAGTGCCTTCTCTGCTAAAATTATTGACTGTGAAAAGTGTTTCTCTGCTGGGTCTTGAATTCTTTTACAACTTTCACTTGAACTGTTTTTCTCCTGATCTGCCTCAACGGCCCCACCCAAAAAACGCCATCTTAGTGACACTGACTTTAACAGCTTACCATGGCATCAAAATCAGAATTGGCAGGATTGGAACAAAGAATGTCATCTTTGGAATCAGTGTTACAAGCTCTGGTGCAGGAAATTAAAGCTTTGAGAGCAGATAATAAAAGTTTCAAGGAGGATCTTCTGGAAACATGGAAGCAAGTGCTGGAGAATTCACATAAGACTGAGGAGCTGGAAGGGGGGCTGGCTGGGGCAAAGGGAGAACTTAAAAATGTCAACATTGAAATTGCAGATTTGTCTGGTCATATGTCTAGGATGGATTTTGAAAGGATGTCATATTTTTTAAGATTTCAGAATATTTCTGAAGAATCTGGTGAATGCCTTCCTGATCTCATGAGTACAATTTTAGCAGACTATTTACAGAAACCTAAAGATGAGATCAGGGGGGACATTGACCTAGTCTACAGAATAAATTCAGCATATGCCAGGATAAATAAAGTACCCAGAGAGATACATATTAAATTTGTTAGAAGGTTAACCAGAGAGGGAATTTTGAAGGCGCAGAGAGGGGGGGCGTTAATGTACCAACAAAAGGAAGTCGCCATCTTGAAGCAGATCCCAAAAAAGATTAGGGAGGTGAGAAGGAGGTACTCCTTCTTATCCAGAAAATTGTTTGACCACGGGATCTGGTTTAAGTGGGCGATGCCGGAAGGGATGTTGGTGTTCTGGGATGAAGGAAGAGTAAGGATTAAAACAGTTGCTGAGGCGGAAGCCTTTCTTAAAAAACATTCCTCTATCCTGGGGGAAGATCCAGGGGGGACGGAGGGGGCCACGGCCCCACCCGCTGGGGGCCAGGGAGGAGAAAAAGAAGATACAATTGCCAAGAGACTTAGATCGAAAAAACAACTTTGCTTTTTTTAATTATTATTATTAATATTGCTTAACCTTATGTCTGGATGTTTGTACACGACTGCTAGCATAGAATGGAGAATTTAGGAATCTTGTACTTATTTTCACCTTGTAGTACTTTTGGAAAAATGTTCTTTTAATGTTTTATTATGAAGCCCCAGAAGGGCCAATGATCCCGACGCGAAAGTTCTTAATATGTTTCTGTATCCCTTACCCTACCCTTTTCGAAAATTGTAAAAACCAATAAAACTTTTTCAATATAAAAAAAACAATTAAGCCCAAAATTTCCATTGTTAAGTGAGACAGTTGTTAAGTGAATTTTGCTCATTCTAGGATGTTTCTTATTAAGTGAATCCCTTCTGTTATTAAGTTAGGTAAAGGTAAAGGTTTCCCTTGCACATATGTGCTAGCCGTTCCTGACTCTAGGGGGCGGTGCTCAGTGGTGGATTCCTACCTGATCGGCTGAAACCAGTAGTGGTATGGCGACCTGGGTCACTGGAACTGGCAGCAACCCAGGCCTGCCACGCCCCTGAACCGGTTCCCCAGTCTCTTCTCCCATTGCCAACATGTTTCTGCGCATGCGCAGAACAGTTTTCAGTCTACTGTGTATGTGCAGCATTGCGCGGCAGGTGGGCATGAAGTGAGCAGCACACACACAAAACACCCTCTCAGCAAACCTGTAGTAAACCTGTTAGGAAATTTCTGTTTCAAAACCAAAAAGCCAGCGCTGTCTGAAGACGTCTCCGTGGTCATATGGCCGGCATGAATAACCACCAAAGGCGCACAGAACGCTGTTACCTTTCTGCCAGAGGTGGTTCCTATTTTTTCTACTTGCATTTTTACATGCTTTCGAACTGCTAGGTTGGCAGAAGCTGGAACAAGTAACGGGAGCTCACTCTGTTACATGGTGCTAGGGATTCAAACCGCCAAACTGCTGACCTTTCTGATCGACAAGTTCAATGTCTTAGCCATTGAGCCACCATGTCCCTTGTTATTAAGTTACGAACACGAAATCTGTGTTCTCCATTGACTTTGCTTGTCAGAAGGTCACAAAAGATGATCACGTGACCCCAGGATACTGCAACCATCATAAATACATGCCATTAGCCAAGTGTCTAAATTTTAATCACATGACCATGGGAATCCTGCAACCATCATAGGTATGAAAAATGGTCATACGTCCCTTTTTTCAGGGGGTTGCGACCACAGGTTAAGAACCGCTGATCTAGCACAATATTGTTTCTACTGGCATGCACAGACTAAATTTGCAGAGATACATACAGTTCTTGAAAATGTGAGCCCCAGAAATATGCATTACCATATTTTTTGGAGTATAAGATTCACCGGAGTATAAGACACACCAAGATTTTGAAGTGGTAAATTTTAAAAAAAGTTTTTGCACTCTGCAGACGTCCCAAAAATGGCCCATTTTTCGCAAAAATGCCCCCATTTTTTGACAAAAAAGGGCATGAATAACTTTTAAGAGGCTTGTAGAATGCTCCTGGGGTCGGGGGGGGGGCAAAAAAGAGCAAAAAGCAGCCTGCTTTTTGCTCATTTTTGCCCTCCACAGCCCTCAGGAGCACTCTACAAGCCTCCTAAAGATTATGCATGGCCATTTTTGCAAAGGGGGCAGGGTTTCAGGAGACCAAAAATGCTTTATTGTATAGTGTATAAGACGCACCCAGATTTTCACCCTCTTTTTTGAAGGAAAAAGGTGCGTCTTAGACTCTAAAAATATGGTAAATTCTACCATGACCTAATGGTTGTTAAATATAATCTCATGATCATTCATAAAATTTAATCAATGGCTAAATATGTATTTTAGTAATGAAGCATACATATAAGATATATAAACTTTAGCAATTAATAATTTCTGTTAGTTTTAATGAAATTACCATGTTTCATTGAATATGTGAATGACATCCTTTATACCCAGTAAGTGAAACTTATTTCCTAATAAGCATGATTTACATTAGGCTAACCTTACTACTGTTATTTTTTTAATAGGAACTTATTTCATTAACTTTCATTACTATATCTTTTTTATCCTGGTCCAGAATGAATTGTAAAGCAGCAGCTATGAGATTATCTACTTAGGCTATTCAGTGTTTAACTCATGTGAGAAATAGAATAGGGTTGTTTGGGATGAAAAAAAATCTATGTGTAATCTTGAAATGAGCATATGTAAACTATTTACAAAATTTGGAGTCATCAAGAATCTGCTTGATTCATGGACAGCTCAAAAGCCTGCACTTATATGTAAACAGCAAAGAAAAATTTTTTACTTGATGATACCATGTGGTTTTTTTTCTTAAAGCTTACCCAAATAAAAAAAGTCTGAATAAACCGCATCCTTTAGCAAATGTATTTTCAATTTTATTCTCCATCAGAAATCACTGTTCTCTTCCATAGTTAGAACCTGATCTAGAAGCTAACCATTTCCAAGTGATGGAGATTCTAATAGAAATCCTAAATCTAGCATTTGGCCAGTGCATAAAATTGACAAAAAAAATCAAGATCGCTTAGTCTCCGCTTCTGGATTTTGTGATTGAGGTGGAAAAAATAAAACTTCAACTTTAGATTTTGCTGATTAAATGGGTTGTTGTTATAGAGATGGCTAGTATATATTATTATGGAAAAGTAAAATGTCGAGGTCCTATGTTATTACCCTATTCCACTGCATTAAAAAGAGACTCCGTGCTTTTCTTTCTTTTTCTCATTTTACTCTATAATTCTTCTCTTCCCTTTTTTCCTCCCTTACTTTTCCTTTATTTTCATTCTCTTTGTATTTTAGATTTTGATAAACTAATAAAAATTAAATATGTGTAAAAGACCACTTCGTCTCAGCATCATTTTGCAACTTGTCATATTTATTTTGATGACATGACCAGCTCGTTTCCCTCCTCCTGAGGGGAAAAGCTGCAACTATTTGTGGCTTCGGAGGTTGTTGCATCATTTGAATAGGGCAGGATGACTTTTTGCACCTGGAACAAGCCTGTACAGAAACCCAAGTTTTGTTTCAGTTTCCTCTTGCTTGCTTCTTCTTGCAAGAACAAACCATTGTGGTGAATTTCAATTTCAATGCTCCTCAAAGTTAAGCACTGTAGATAATGTGTAGCAGTGGTGGGTTTCTGCAGGCTCGCACCTACTCGCAAGAGCCGGATGGTGAAATTTAGAGAGCCGGTGAGAGGGGGTTCCACCGGCGGACCCAGAAGTAAGTCTGGCCTGCCGCTGCCGGTAACCCAATAGGAAGGAAAGGAAAGGAAGGCAGAAAGTAAAAAAGGAAAGAGGAAAGAGGAAAGAAAAGAAAGGAAAGGAAAGGAAAGAAGGAAGGAAAGAAGGAAGGAAGGAAGGAAGGAAGGAAGGAAGAAAGAAAGAAAGAAAGAAAGAAAGAAAGAAAGAAAGAAAGAAAGAAAGAAAGAAAGAAAGAAAGAAAGAAAGAAAGAAAGAAAGAAAGAAAATTTATCATCACAATTGAGCCCAAAATTTTGGTTGCTAAGCAAGAGCGTTGTTAAATGAGTTTCACCACATTTTACAAGTTGGCCACTCCCACCCTGTCACATGACTGCCAAGCCACGCCCACAAAATAGGCCACACCTAGAAAGTAGATTCTAAAAAAATTTGAAACCCACCACTGATTTGTAGCCATGCTATTTGCAGAGAAATAACACTCTTAGCCAACCAAAAGTCAGAACAGCAGTTTAGGTGTTACAACCGGAATCTGAAAGCCCAAATTCAAGTCTATTGTTAGCCTTAGAAGCTCACTAGATTATTTTGGACCAGCCTTTTTTAGTAGCACTATCTTGAACTCCTGAAGGACAGGTGAGGCATGAATTTAATAAATAAGCTCTAATAAACATGTTATAGGCATTTGCTGTCTATCTTTGGCTGAAAATGTCAATATGATTTAATTGCACATCAAAATGTAAAGGAAAACAATACATAAATTGAAACATTATGCTACTGTTTACAAAGTTTACAACAGCTAAAACTGATGCAGCCAAGTTCACTCCATTCAAAAGAAGTTAATCAAGTTTGAGTAACTCTAGATTCAAAACAGCCAATGAAGCAACCAATCCCTGTCTATTATTCATTACAACTTGCAGCCTTAAGTATTTTTAACAAAAAATAAAATGAAGTAAGTAGATCAGGGCACTCAGGAGAAGTAAAGAAATAAAGAAACCAGTTCACTTAGTGATGTTTTCTCTGGTGATATTTTATAAAGGGTGCAAATATAATGTGTAAAGGATATATTCAAAGGGCGGGATTGTTTACTTCTTATATCATAAATGCAGGGAGACTAGTTAAAAGGGCCCAAAGCACTTGCTGCATTGGGAGTCAGCCCAAAGAGCTCCCTTTTTCTGTCCTTCTCCTTATTCAACCCATTCTGTAGGTTGACACAGAAGGCCAGGAGAACATAATGGGTGAATAGTCCTATTGTTAAGGCTACCTCAGACATTTTAACAGATTGCAGTTCATTAAGCATTCTTGTAGAGCCGGGGTTCCCAACCTTTGCAACTTTAAGTCTGAAGGACTTCAGTTCCCAGACTTCTCCAGCCAGCTTTGCTGGCTGGAGAATTCTGGGAGCTGAAGTCCTTCAGACTTAAAGTTGCAAAGGTTGGGGACCCCTGTTGTAGAGGGTGAGGGGGGGGGCAGATCTTCTCTTAAGCAGTCACATGCCTCCTCTCTGGTTTTGTGGCCTTCAACTGACACCTGTTTGATCCTCTCTCTACTGTTGTCAGCCAAGAATATTATTCAACATTTGTTGGGTGCTGGATGCCAATGCTGTCAGGTTTAATTTTCCCAGCCCTGCACAATATTATTTTTTGCAAATCAAAACAACCGAAAAGAAATGTTTGCTTTAAGAAATAAAACATGGCCTGAATCAATAACTAGGGATACAGTTTGCTTTCAATGATCCATCAAGAAGGCTTTTTGGTTATATGGGAAGCAGTTTTTTTAGAAAAATAAATAAAGCAAGAAAGAGAGAATAAACATTGGTTCCTCCTACCCCTCTTCAACAAGGAACTGGCTTCACTAATCTATATAGTTCAGCAAAGTAAATTTAGCACAATTTCAGAAGTCAATTTCCACTCTCACTTTAAACTCGGAATGTTAAAAGCATCTGCACGAGGGTTCAAAAAAACCCCAATATGGTCAAAGGCCTGCCCCTTTGAGGGTGCCCATATGCGGTTAGATATTTAGATATTTATATTGTTTTATGTTTGTATGTTTTATAATCTCCTGTGCACTGCCCCGAGTCCCTTCGGGGAGAGGGAGCGGTATACAAATAAAATTTGATTGATTGATTGATTGATTGAAATGCTTCTATTCAGTTTGCACTTTATTCCAAGTCCTCTTCCACCTATTTTAATCCTTTTTTCTGTTCCATCCAGCACAGTGGTGAAATTCAATTTTTTTTACTACGGGTTCTGTGGGCATGGCTTGGTGGGTGTGGTGTGGTTTGGTGGGCATGGCTTTGTGGGTATGGCAGGGGAAGGATACTGCAAAATCTCCATTCCCACCCCACCCTGGGGCCAGCCAGAGATGGCATTTGCCAGTTCTCCGAACTTCTCAAAATTTCTGCTACCAGTTCTCTAGAACCTGACAGAACCTGCTGGATTTTACCCCTGATCCAGCATCCCTCATTCCTTGAGCATAAACTGTAGGGTTTCCCTGAACCTACAGATAACACCGTTTTAAATGTGAGTTGTTTAGTTTGACTATATAAAGATTGGCATGCTTTGAACATTTTAGTTTTAGGAATATTTAATGATTCCTGTGATTCAGACATACTGAACAAACCTTTTTTACATGACTGAGGTAAGCTGCAGTAGTCAGTTAAATTGTAGGCAAATGCACATCACTTGACTTAAAGTAAATAAGTAATAATAATAATAATAATAATAATAATAATAATAATAATAATAATAATAATAATAATAATAATAATAATAATAATAATAATAATAATAATAATAATAATTTAAATTTGTTGACTGCTCCCTCTCCCCGAGGGGACTCGGAGCGGTAAGTAAGTAAGTAGATGGAAAATTATGTCCCTTTTAGGATGAAGTTGTTGAGATATTATTTGAAAAAAGTTGTAGTAGAATGTGCTCCTATACCACCCTTTATTTCTTCTCCTTCTGCATATTCATTTATTTTATCCATTCCTTTATCCTTTATCTATTTCTGAAAAGATATAGGTCCCATTCTCCTAACCATTTTACTAGCCTTCTTCTGAGATCACTTCTGTTTGTCAATGTCCCCTTTAGACTGCAATACCCACAAAATGGGGGGGGGGGTGTTCAAAAAGTTTTACTACCTATTTTGTGGGCGTGGCTTGGCAGTCATGTGACTGGGTGGGCATGGCCAACTTGATGTCACTCACCAGGAAATGTCATGGATTGGGTAAAATGTTGTGAAGCTCACTTAACAATGCTCTTGCTTAGCAACCAAAATTTTGGGCTCAATTGTAGTCATAACATTGTAGACTATCTTTGCCTTCCTCTGCATGGCAGCCTTATCCTAGTAAACTCTTTCTCCTTTCTGGCAATTTTCCTCTCTGTTAGAGGCACCAAAATAATCCAGACAATGTAAGGTTTCCTGCTGCAGCAGGGGATTGGACTAGATGACCTCTGAGTAGCCTTCTAGCCCTAAATTGCTGTGCTGTTTTCTTTCTTTCTTTCTTTCTTTCTTTCTTTCTTTCTTTCTTTCTTTCTTTCTTTCTTTCTTTCTTTCTTTCTCCCTTCCCTCTGTGGGAAGCAACCAACCCCCCACCCCAAATAAAATATTATTCCCAGAAAGGCTCATCACATTCTTGCCAAATAGAGATAATGAGATAATGAGCCTATAGAAAGTTTGGCTCCATTCACAAGCAGGGAATCATCCAAACCCTTTTAGAAACACAAAGCCCACATAGCACAAACCCCAAAACTTCAAAAACAAAGAATCATATAAGAATCCTACCTTTTATCCAGCTTATTGTTTAGCTGACCCAGAAACAAACTGCTGAATGCCATTTTGAAAACCTCTTTCTGAGCAGTTTTTCAATTTAAAGCAGGTTTCAATTTAAAGTTTGCAGCATTAAGACTTGTGGACTTCAACTCCAAGAATTCCACAGCCAGGCATACTTAGTTCCGATTTAAAGCAACAGCATTTGTTTTTCTTCTTTGCTGAATCTCCCAGCTGCAAAGTGAGTTCTTTTTCTTCCTTTCTTTCTCCCTTCCCTTCCCTTCCCTTCCCCCCTCCCTCCCTCCCCCCTCTCTCTTATTTTTAAATAATAATAATAATAATAATAATAATAATAATAATAATAATAATAATAATAATAATAATAATAATAATAATAATAATAATTTAATACTTATAAACCGCTCCCTCTCCCCATGGGGACTCGGGGCGGTGCACAGGTAGAATAAAAACAATAAATACATACAAACATTTCTTAAAAACAAATTAAACCTAACCTGCGCTAAAATTTCCCATTAAAACTGAACTATACTAAAACTACCCAGTAAAACCCCAAAGACAGAGAGACTATCCTAGGCCGGCCAGACAGAAAAAATGAGTTTTTAATTTAAGACGGAAGGAGCGGAGGTCCGTGGTCGTCCTAATATCGGGGGGAAGGTCGTTCCAGAGGGCCGGGCCCGCCACAGAGATAGCCCTTTCCCTGGGTGTCGCCCGCTGACAATGTCTAGTGGACGGCACCCGGAGAAGTCCCTCTCTGTGGGAGCGAATCGGCCGTGAGGATGTATGAGGCAGGATCCGATCCCGCAGGTAGCTAGGTCCCGAGCCATGGAGCGCTTTAAAGATGATAATTAACACCTTGAAGCGCACCCGAAAGACGACAGGTAGCCAGTGCAGCTCGCGCAAGAGCGGTGTTACATGGATGAACCTGGCGGTTCCCATAATTGCTCGCGCGGCTGCGTTCTGGACTAGCTGAAGCCTTCGGGTGCACCTCAAGGGGAGCCCCATGTAGAGAGAGTTACAATAGTCCAGTCGGGATGTCACGAGCGCATGAGTGACTGTGCGAAGGGCGTCCCGATCCAATAGGGGGCGCAATTGGCGAACCAGGCGAACCTGGTAAAACGCCCTCCTGGCCACGGCTGTCACTTGATCTTCCATGGACAGCCGGGCATCCAGGAGGACACCCAAATTGCGCGCCCCATCCACAGGGGCAAGATGTTCGCCCCCTATGGCCAGCGATGGAGTGAGCTGGTTGAATCGGGCAGCCGGAAACCACAGCCATTCGGTCTTGGTCGGGTTGAGCCTGAGTCCGTTACTTCCCATCCAGGGAAAGCGTTTTTCCCTTACCTAAACTGGCAGGGGGAAAAAACTTTTTTAAAAAAAGTTTCTGATGAAGTTTGGGGGTGTGGCCAGGTCCTATTCGGTATGCCAGATTTTTACTACCTCTTCTGGTGTACCGTATTGGGAGGAACCCACCTCTGCCACAAAAGGACACAATATTGCGAGTGAGACCTGAATAAAACCGAATAGAGTGGGACAATTATTTCCCATGATCTGGATTCTTGTGCTTCTGTTAATACATTCCAAAATAGCATTTGTCTCTTTTGTATATATCATGCTATTGTATCATGTTTAACTTCTGTGCTACTAAAATATCCAGATCTTTTTCATATCGTCAGACAAGGTCTCATCTATCCTTTGTTAGCACTTTTTATATTTTCTTCCAAGGTAGGGTATTGTATTACATCCCTGTTGAATGTCGTCCTGTTCATTTCAGCCATGTTGAAACCTGCCAAGATCTGCAAAGCTGATAATTAATCTCAATCTTACTGAAATTTATTCAGGTCATTAATTAATTAAAATCTTAAGCAGCACAGGATGTAGGGCATTGTCCTTGAGATACTCCCTTTAATATCACTTTCCATATTGACATAAAATAATTTACGAGCACTCCCTGGATGTGACTATTTAGCCCGTTATGAATCCATCCCTATCATACTTTACCATATCATTAATATTTACAGTACAATTACTTTGGGAAATGTTTTGATGAGCTCAAAATACAGTATTTTCATAGTATCCCCCTGCCTGATCTGCCAAGTTAATGACTTCATCAAACGGGGATAAATAAAAGAGATGAGGTTAGACTGATACAACTTGTTTTGACAAATCCATGTTGGCTATTATTATTGATTTGTTTCTATGCCAGTATTCAGAAACATGCTTCAAATAATCCACTCAAGGATATTCTCTAGCTGACCATTCTGTCATTTTCTGGATCCTCTTCTTTCTCTTTTTTTGAAGATAATGGCAACCTTTGCTCTCTTCCGGTCTTTAGCACTTAACCAGGTTTACAGATACTTCTCTATCATGATTTCATCTGCTGAAATTTACCCAAGAGAGCCACTTGAGCTGCAGGGATTAATATAGTCACAGTTACAGAAGACTGGTAGCGTGAATTTCAATGTATTGCCTTATTGGGTTAGGTTTTGCCTGAAAGTAGATAAGGTGCTCTGGTAAATTCAGGCTATTACATTATCATTGGACCTGGTGAGCAATTGTGGTACAGTGGTCAGTGCAGTACTGCAGGCAACTTCTGCTGCCTGTCGGCTGCCTGCAATTTGGTAGATCGAATCTCACCTGGCTCAAGGTTGACTCAGCCTTCCATCCTTCCGAGATGGATAAAATGAGGGCCCAGATTGTTGGAGGCAATATGCTGACTCCGTAAACCATTTAGAGAGGGCTGTAAAAGCACTCTGAAAGCGGTATGTAAGTCTAAGTGCTATTGCTATTGGTGCAGTTTGGCTAGTTCTAACTGGGAAAGATCTATTGAGAGAGGTGTTATGTTCTTTGGCTCCCACTCCTAGGGGATAATACCATCTTTCTTGACTTCCTGCTGAAAAAAGTCTGTTTTTAGAAGTTATACACAAATTTCTGGTCTACTATTCTTTTCCAAGATGGCTAAATGGGTATGGCTGAACAACTCAAAGCACTCCTGGATAATACTGATATATTGCAGGTCAATTTTATACCAGGATATGGCATGAAGGCAGTTTTGGCTGTTCTAAAGGACAATCTAGTTCAGGGGTGGGCAAACTTTGCAACTTTAAGCCTGAAGGACTTCAGCTCCCAAATTTCTCCAGCCTGGCTGATCTAGTGGAAGATCACAGTTTAGGAGAGAGGGTGTTCTGTTTGATTCATTTGTGCCTTTTCATAGAATCAGTCAACCAACCCATGTAGTTCAGGGAACCATTGCTTTGAGATGGTTTTGCTCCAAATTTATCAGCTGGTTTTAGATGATAATATTGGGAGATTGCAGTTGTTCCCTAAAATCTTTGGCCTGTGGATACTGTAGAGTTCTGTTCCATCCCTCATTTCAATATTTACACAGAGTAACTGACAAGGAGTGTGCAGCTGGAAACATCTTCTTTTCCTTCTGTTCAATTGTGTCCAATTCATAGAGCGGGCCTGGACAAGTCCCTGAAGTTTTCTAGCAAGTTTTTTCAGAAATGTTTGCCATTGCCTCCTTCCTAGGGCTGAGAAATGTGACTGGCCCAAGGACAGATTACTGGCTTTGTGCCTAATTGGTTTCCATTGCCCCTTCATAGGGCTGGGAGAATATGACTGGTCCATTTTCCAGTCTGATGCCTAAACTGGCTCTTTACAAGAGTGATACCCAGATCTATTTCTATTTTCCATCTTCACGAGGTGTTAGTTACAGACTGCCATATGGATAAGGCATAATATACTAAAGCTGAATCTGAAGAAGTGTTGAATGTTAGCTATGTCTTTATCTGACTGGCGAGGACTTTACCAGCTCTGAATGTGAATGCATTCCCTTCTCAAAGACTGGATTCACATCTTGGAGTACTTCTTAACACCCTGAGAACTCAGCTAAGCACAAGAATGATGGCACCTTCTTTCATCTGTACTTGATCTATCAACATTGACCTTTGCTGGCAAAAACTGATGTAACCTCCATGGTCTAGACACTAGTTACCTCCTAAATAGGTTATTAAAATCCATTTAAAGGAATCCCAGGAACTTGCTACTTTTATAATTGTGTTGAAATATTTAAACAGTGAAAATAATAATTAAGTACAATCTTTATTTTAACCTATTAAAGGAGAAACTACATAGAAGAAAGATTTTAAAGGAAAATGGAAAAAACAATAGTTTAAAAATCAATAATTAAACCTTCTACAAATGTCATTATTTTTCTATGACATGAAAATAACAATTTTTGATCATACAAACTATAACTATTCATTTGTTTTTAAACAACAAATGAAACCTAGCCTATTTTATTATTTAATCTTGCTTTTCTATTCATTCTATTCATAGAAAAAGTTAACAAATTTTACTAATACAGTTTTTACAGTCTGGTACAGTCAGGGCCTGCGGCTGATGTTCTGCAACGCCAGGTCCGTTGCCAACAAAGCCCCCCTCATTCACGACCTCGTGTCAGAGGGGGAGCCGGACCTGGTGGGAATTGCAGAGACCTGGTTGGGCCACGAGGGTGGACTCCCCCTCGTTGAAATGTGCCCGCCAGGTTACCACGCTTTTCATCAGCCTCGGGCCCTGGGTAGGGGTGGTGGGGTAGCGGTCATTGTAAAGGAAGGTCTTGAGCCGAGAGAGACCATTGTGCCACAGACTACCGGTTGTGAGTCCCTTTGTGTGAAGTGGGGCCTAGGGAGGCAGTTGGGCTTGCTGGTTGTATACCTGGCTCCCCGCTATGTAGCAGCAGCCCTGCCCGAGCTCCTCGAGGTGATCGCTACGGTGGCAGTGGAGACCCCCAGACTTTTAGTCATGGGGGACTTTAATCTGCCATCGTTGGGCGAATCATCCGAGGTAGCTCGGGAGTTCATGGCTTCCATGACGGCCATGGACCTGACCCAACTAATTCAAGGCCCCACTCACGAGGGTGGACATACACCGGATCTCATCTTCGTCTCAGGCCAATGGACGAGTGATCTGGGTATAGGGGACATAGTCATTACACCCTTGTCATGGACAGACCACTCACTTCTCCGGCTCGACTTTCCGACCGCTGCTCCCCTCCGCGGGGAGGCGGGACCTGAGTTACCAATCTGGTTCCGCCCCAGGCGCCTGATGGACCCGGATGGGTTCCAAACGGCGCTTGGGCCAGTTCCTGTACCCCTGACCCGCGCCCCGATGGAGGACCTCGTGGCCGCATGGAATAGTGCGACCACGGGAGCCTTGGATCGGGTCGCGCCCTTGCGGCCTCTCTTGCGGCGGCGGAACACCCTGGCTCCTTGGTTTACCGAGGAGCTGGGGGTGATGAAACGCCGCAAGAGATGCCTAGAGAGTGGATGGAGGTCTTCTCGTTCTGAATCTGACCGGACACAGGTAAGAGCCCATTTACGGACTTACATTGTGGCGCTGAGAGTAGCCAAACGTCATCATTGCGCTACTCTCATAGCATCCGCAGAAAACCGCCCTGCCGCCCTGTTTAGGGTGACCCGCTCCCTCCTTCAACAGAGGGTGCGGGAAGCCCCGCTACAGGGTAGAGCAGAGGAATTTGTGACTTTTCTGCAGGAGAAAATCGCTCAGATACAGAACGAGTTACCCCCATTCATGGCCCAGTGGGATGCCACGAGAGAGATCTTGTTTGGGAGGAATTTGACTCCGTCACTTCCGAGGATATGGACAGGTTACGTGGGCGACTGCGAGCCACCACATGTTTATTGGACCTGTGTCCCTCCTGGCTTGTACTGGCATCCTGGGAGGTGACACGAGGCTGGCTCCAGGAGGTGGTCAACGCTTCCTTGAGTGAGGGTGCCTTGCCTGCTTCCCTAAAAGAAGCGATGGTGAGGCCCCTCCTTAAGAAGCCCTCCTTGGATCCAGCTTCTTTGAACAACTATCGTCCCGTCTCCAACCTTCCCTTTTTGGCGAAGGTTGTCGAGAGTGTGGTGGCACAACAGTTTCCCCGTCACCTGGAGGAAGTTGATTATCTAGACCCGCGCCAGTCCGGCTTCCGGCCCGGGCATAGCACCGAGACGGCATTGGTCGCGTTGGTTGATGATCTCTGGAGGGCCAGAGATGGGGGTTGTTCCTCCATCCTGGTCCTATTAGACCTCTCGGCGGCTTTCGATACCATCGACCATGGTATCCTATTGCATCGGCTGGGGGGGTTGGGGGTGGGAGGCACCGTTTTACGGTGGTTCTCCTCCTACCTCTCTGGCCGATCGCAATTTGTGTTGACAGGGGGGCAGAGGTCGACCGCGAGACCCCTCACATGTGGGGTGCCTCAGGGGTCGGTCCTCTCGCCCCTCCTGTTCAACACATACATGAAGCCGCTGGGTGAGATCATCCGTGGTTTTGGGGTAGAATACCATCTGTACGCTGATGACACCCAGCTGTACATTTCTACCCCAAACCACCCCAACGATGCCGTAGCGGTGATGTGCCAGTGCCTGGAAGCTGTACGGATCTGGATGGGAAGTAACGGACTCAAGCTCAACCCGACCAAGACCGAGTGGCTGTGGTTTCCGGCTGCCCGATTCAACCAGCTTACTCCATCGCTGGCCATAGGGGGCGAACATCTTGCCCCTGTGGATGGGGTGCGCAATTTGGGTGTCCTCCTGGATGCCCGGCTGTCCATGGAAGATCAGGTGACAGCCGTGGCCAGGAGGGCGTTTTACCAGGTTCGCCTGGTTCGCCAATTGCGCCCCCTATTGGATCGGGACGCCCTTCGCACAGTCACTCATGTTCTCGTGACATCCCGACTGGACTATTGTAACTCTCTCTACATGGGGCTGCCCCTGAGGTGCACCCGGAGGCTTCAGCTAGTCCAGAATGCAGCCGCGCGAGCAATTATGGGGACCGCAAGGTCCACCCATGTAACACCGCTCTTGCGCGAGCTGCACTGGCTGCCTGTCGTCTTCCGGGTGCGCTTCAAGGTGCTAATCATCATCTTTAAAGCGCTCCATGGCTCGGGACCTAGCTATCTGCAGGATCGGATCCTGCCTCATACGTCCTCACGGCCGATTCGCTCCCACAGAGAGGGGCTTCTCCGGGTGCCGTCCACTAGACTGTGTCAGCGGGCGACACCCAGGGGAAGGGCGCTCTCTGTGGCGGGCCCGGCCCTCTGGAACGACCTTCCCCCCGATATTAGGACAACTACGGACCTCCGCTCCTTCCGTCTTAAATTAAAAACTTACTTTTTCCGTCTGGCCGGCCTGGGATAGCCTCCTTGCCTTGGGATTTTATAGAATAGGTTTTAGTCTAATTGGGATTTTAGCACAGGGTTTATTTAATTGGTTTTTTAAATTTTGTTGTTATATTTATTGTTGTTGTTTATATATTGCTTTTATGCTACCTGTGCACCGCCCCGAGTCCCCATGGGGAGAGGGGGCGGTCTAGAAATAATAAATTATTATTATTATTATTATTATTATATTCTGTACTTTATCCCAGAAATATATAATGATTTTTTTCTCAACATACCAAGCATGACGGAACTCCCTAAACAGACAATTTTATATATTTGATTTCCTAAATAGAAAATAATCCAGTATTTGGTATAATTTGGTGCCATATTAACATTGTTAAACTTAAATTTTTTCCCCAATGAACCTCATTGACCGTACTATTTTTATCTAACTAAGAAGGAACCAGACAAATCTAAAGCATATGCATTTATATTGCAAAAATTGGGTCTAGAATGCAGCAACTAGGATTCTGTTGGGCATTTCCCATCAAATATCTTGACAGTCCTGCTAGATTGGACAGGCTTTCCATTGTTTTCTGTCCCTTTACAAGTACCGTATTTTCTGGAGTCTAAGACACATCGGAGTATAAAATGCATTAAGGTTTTGAAGAGGCAAATTAAAAAAAAGTGTTTGCACTCTGCAAACCTCCCCAAAATGGCCTGTTTTTCATGAAAATGGGCCTGTTTTTTTTTTAAGGGCATGAATCCTTAGGAGGCTTGTAGAGTGTTCCGGGGGGGGGGGTTTGTTGTTGTTTTGCCAAAAATAAGCAGAAAATGGCACATTTTTCATGAAAACGAGCATGTTTTTTGACCAAAAAGGGCATTAGGAAGCTTATAGTGCTCCGGGGAGCTGGGGGGGAGGGCATAATTGAGCAAAAAATGGCTTATTCTTTGCTCATTTCTGCCTTCCCCAACCCCCAGAAGTTCTCTGAAAGCTTGCTACAAGCTATGCACGGCCATTTTGGTGAAGGGGTGGGGTTTCAGGTGGCAAAAAATGCGGTATTCAGTGTATAAGACGTACCCAGATTTTCAGCCTCTTTTTTGAGGGAAAAGGATGCGCCTTATACTCCAAAAAACACGATACTTGCTTTGACATAAAAATCCCTTTACAGCTGGCATCCTGCCTACCTAAAGGAATGATTTCCCATTATATGCCAGAAGGGTATACTGTACCAGCTCTATTCACTTAATATGGGAGCCACCTAGAAAGAATATCCCTCTAGATACAATTAGGTCCAGGATGTATTCCCAGAGCAGTGAATTTCCATCTACACTAGATGAGAAATTGGGAGCCTACTTTTATAATCAAGAACTTCCTCTTTCATCTTAGCACTTTATGACTTAGCTTTGATATATGTTCTCAATTTTCTGTATGCTTTTTATTCCTATCATTTATTGTTTTTATTTTCTTTGATGTTTTTATTTGTTAATGATTTTTGATGCTGTTCCTTGCTGTAAACTACTGCATATTGGCACAATCTGCCCATCACTTAATTGCTCCTAATTAACAGTTGAACAATTGTTAAGTATGATTATATTTTTATTATTCTTTATTTTGTATTTTATTTTAATGTTTGCTATAATTTTTACTTTTATCTGAAAGCTATCACTGATATCCTACACTTGCCCTGACAGATCTTCTCTCATACCTTGAAGGAAACAAGTGTTAGATCTAAACTTCAAAAAGAGACCTTTCACACTGTGAAAGTTTTCTATCTGGGCTGGTTAGATGCTTTTTAAGAGCTGTGAGAGGACAGCTCCCTATAAACCTAGTTCCTGCTGGACAGCTCCTCAGCTGATTCAGGCCTTTGAACTTAATGTGCATTTGTGGTGAGATTGTTTTAGTTAGACAACTTCTGAATGGCAAAAGATTATGGGATAAAATGGTAATGAATAATACGACATGCACACTTAGCAAATTATTTCATTTGGAGGTAAGCAATGGTATGCAAGGCACAAAAAAGGGAGTAAAAAATAAACCAAAGAAACTTAAAGCATGAATTAAAAGGGAAAAATAAAACTGCAACTTTGGCCTAACTTACATCACCTAGCCCACAGTCTGCAGTTAAATTGTTTTAAATTGGTTTTAGGGATATTGTTTTAATGTATTTAAATTTTTAGCACAGGGATATTAATTTAATTTGGTTTTATATTTTGTATATTGTTGTTTATATATGTTTTTTAAATTGCCTGTGCACCGCCCCGAGTCCCTTTTGGGAAAGGGTGCGGTATATAAATCAAATAAACTATAACTATAAACTATAACTATTTGCACTTACACCATTCAGTATAGCTCTCCATACCTTTTTATCCTTTCCAACTGTTCTTTCTTTCAGATTCGTACACCAAAATATTTATTGTCTTTGATAAGTTTCTCAACTCTCTCTTTGGGGATATCATCAACAGCATCCATGATTTCTCAGTCCTCCACTACTTCAGATTTATCCATTCACACTTTCTCTTTCATGCGCCAACTATGATTAACCCGCTTCAATATTTGTACCAGTTATGATGCTATCTCTTTTTTGTTTTAGCATGCACGTTTCTTATACCATCCCATTTAATACATCCATAACTTGCATTTAATTTACTTTTTATGTTTCTCCTGACAAACCCAACTCCTGTGACTTGTTACTTCCATGTAAGAAGCTGGGAAGAAGCAGGCTGTTTTGTTTATTTTAACAAACATACATTCCTTGCTACATACCACATACTTCCCACTACCTTTCTATCAGCATTTGCGTATCTTACAATATCTTCACCTACATTCCTGCTTTTAATACATAATCTACCAAGGTACACTATCAATGTTATTAAAACTTATTGCTTTGAATATAATTGCACTAAAATAATTAAACATTCAAAAATGGGTACTATCAGACGAATGGATAATAAATGATACATGTATTAGATGATCTTTTTAGGTATTGTGCACAGGTAGCATAGATAAAGGAACATATACTTCAAAAAGGAGAAATGTTTACCTGTATTATTTTTTTTGGTTCATTTTTTCCCCAGGTCATGGAATACAAATTTTACTTAGTTATTTGATTATTGTTTCCATTTGTACTTTCCATTTATTTCATTTAACTGCTCTGTATTGGATTGGTGTGCCAGGAACATACAGTCTGCAGAGTCTTCCCCAGGGGTTCTAAATGCAGTCTGGAAACTAGCTCTATAAAAAGAGAGCATTATAATTCATGGGCAATTTACTGAAAGAAAAGCAGTAGAACCCTTTTTTTTTTACATTTGTTCAGAACGCTGCAGTTCAAATGCAAGGAACATTAGCTTCGATAATTGCTCAACCAAATTTCTCTGATGATTAAAACTCTATAGAAGATGTAAACTGCAGAAATTTATTAATGTGAGAAAAAACTGCCTTACAACATAAACAAGGAACAGAGCAGAGCATCCTGACTGCAACCAAATGATATTTAGTCCATCTTTTTGTTATTCACTGTACCTAGCCAAAAACCCTCCAGGAATTCTAAAATGAGGACAGGAGAACAATACCTGACTCCTGATGTGGTATTGCTCTGATTAGTATTCAGAATCGTACTGTCCTGGAATTGAGCACTAGCATATGGCTTTCATGACCAACCACCATGATTAGCTTTATTTTTTATGAATGTATTTAATCCCATTTCTATACCTTTTGGTGGCTATCACCATAGCATACAATATGTTAATACATTTCATTGTTTAATGGTGTGGAGATCCACTTCCTTTTAATCTATTTTGATTTTCCCATAACTTTTTTTCATTGCTGATTCTAAGCTGTGCATGAGTAAAGAAGAAAACCTTTTTCTGTCTATTTGCTTCTCATCCAGCACTAACTGCCCAGTGTTCTATCTTATACTTTTCTGTTTCAACCTTTTTATAAGCTAGAAAGACACAAATTCTGAAACCTTGTCTCATAACAGCAGGGTCCCAACCTATTCATCTTTTAGAATGACAATTTAAGACATGGTAAGAATCTTTTGTTTAAGTTTGCAAAACTTATAAAATAAAGAGGACATTCTGGAGAGCAATCTATTAAAGCAGGGGCCCCCAACTTCTGGGCCATGGCCCACTAGCAGGCCGTGAGCTGTTTGCAACTGGGTTGCAGAAACAGCAGGTGAGTGTGGGCACATGTGTTCCATTTGTATGAGTGGTGGGTGCGCATGCACGCCATTCATGCAAATGGAGCTGTGTGCACTTGCCAATCGCTTGTGTAAAATCATCCCCTCCCCCCATCTTGCTGGCCCACAAAGCCTGAAAGGTTAGGGAACTCTGCATTAAAGGGTTGCTGGGCCTCCTACCTAAAGGAACTAGGATGCAACTGTATGCAGCCATGGTGTGATGAGTCATTTGGGCCACATTCATTGAGTTAACTGCTGTTCATATTAAGTTCTTTATAACAGCCAAGAACCTCTATTTTTCAACTTCAAGATTTTTCCCTCTGCAAATTGCAATTACCGTTACCTGTTGGGTTGTGATAGTGTGTCACCCAGAACAAGGCCAAGACCTATCCTCTCATTTCAGAGAGCAAGCCATGGAGTAATAGATTTAAGCTGCAGAAAGACAGAACTCAATTGAACGTTAGGGGGAAAACTGACAGCTTGACAGTGGAATTAATTACCCAGATAGGTTATGGCCTCTCCTTCATTGAATGCATTCAAGCCGAGGCTAGACAGCCATCTGTCAGAAATGTTTTAAATTGGATTTCTGCACTGAGCAGGAGATTAGGCTCGGTGACTTAAATAGCCCTTTCCAATGCTGTGGAAGTAAGTTATTTAACAGTATATTGCTTTTCTTAAAATAATGTGGGGGAATAAAAATAGGAAGATCTTTCAAAGTAAAAGTCAACTTTCAATTTATTATAATCATATTTATCTCATTTCCAAATAATCAAAGTAATTCTAGAACATCTGTCTAAGACTTGTTTCATTTCTGCCAAAATTCAATTTCTCAGATGAGAAAAGTTTGTGCAAATCTATACTAAGATAAACAAAGGAATGAGCATGCAGCCATCAACAAATAAATCAAAATTGTTAGTGAGACAAAATGTTAGCATATTTTTTATAATTTGTAAGTAATCAAATATAAGATATTAACAAGGTATGATTAGCTTAAACCTTTCTGGTTTCTCTATAAAGTCTGCATTCAGCAGAATTTAACTCTGCCTTTCTTACTGTGTTGTCTTTTTTTAGAATGTCTTTAAAACATATGTACTGGCTTATTGAGTTCCCCTTTCAATTTTTTATTAGCTCCTCCATTCTTTCAAGGTTTTTTTCTTCTAAATTTAAAAAGAATAAAAATATCCAAATTGCTTCCCACATTGACACTGTTTATAAATCCACTAACCATAATTATTGAAACGTTGTAATTGCTGCATTGGTCAAGTTACCTGGTTTTGCACAACACACTGAACTGCAAACTACCATATTGGTTGCTTGGACACAACCAGACAACCACATTTTTGTTTAGCATGTTGCCTGAATCGACTGCACCCTGAACAAAACAGTTTAAATATTTATAGTTCAGTCAGTCTGAAAGTGAAGGTTTTTACTTATAGTTGCTATTTACTCTGTAATAAAGAATTACAGTGTGCAGCAATTTTAAAAACATTGTTAGATGTTTTTAGATTACATCACTTAAACCAAATTGGTTGGATTAAGTTTCAAAAGAAAGCAATGACACACAAATCCAAAGGAGTTTACCGGAATCCAGATGCATCTATCTGTATGGATTGTATTGGTTTAATAACTTAATTCACAATCACACTAAAATATGATTTATTTATGTATTGAAAGAACTGTACATCGTTTATTCTTACCCTATTCAAACAAACCATGTTATGGCTTACGGTTTACTGTTTACGGTTTATTGGATTTATATACCGCTCCTGTCTCCAGATGGACTCGGGCTGGGCATAAGCTAATCAATACATTTCTAGGATTTTTTTACACAAAGGTTCTTTGCGGATTTTGTACTCACGATTTTAGCAATATTGCTATTGCAACTGGTCAAGGTGTGAGAGATTAGCATCACAACCCATTAAAAGCAGAAATAGCAATTAGAAAACGGAAGACCACAGCCTAGCATGAAAATAATTAAGGCACTGGCACATGCCAAGATGACACTGCAAACTCTGACTGACAGCAATTTGCAAGTCTGGTTCCTTTTTGGCAGCTGTCCCAGTAAACTTTGCAGGGTTTGTTTTCCAACACTTCCTGTTTATTTTATTCTATTCTGGATTTTTGCAAACAAAACAAAAACTACATGGTGGCTCAGACAGGGTCAAAGCTGTACAAGCGGATTGGAGAAAAGTAAATCCTCCCCCCAACCCCTCTATTTTCATGCAGAGGTCGGGTGCTTACCAACTGTTAAAAAGAAAACTGGAGGAACAGATACGCTTCTATTGGAGTGGATCCATCTTGTGACCCTCATTATCCCACCTTGTTTTGTTTCTGGAGGAATAATAGAGCTGCTGAACCATAAACTAATTATAAATCTAGCTCTGAAACACAGGAAGCCATTGCCAAAAGGCAAATTCATCCCACACAAAGCTTGCAAATAACTTCAATTAGATTTTAGATTTGGGACTTGTAGGAATTCATTTTAAACTCTGGTGTATTAGATACACACACACACACACACACACACACACACACACACTAGTGGGGTTATTCTAAATTGGACCTATTCCAAAAGTTCCAGAAGTCTCAACATCTGGAGAAAGCAATGGGTGACTGAGAAGTCAAGCAAAAAATAAAGAGTTTATGCCATTAGGTAGACCCAAGAAGGGAAAAGAGCAAGCAGTTGTTCCCCAAGGCACCAACAACTCCTGCTTGACACAAAGTCTCTTTAACCTCTGACCCATCCCATTATTTATATCAGACATTGTAGCTTTCCCACTTGTTGTGAATTGGAAATATTCCAGCTCCTCGTTTCTCAAGGGATAGAAACAACAGATATTCAGACAGAAGAGTAAAAAACATGCTTTTGATATGCAAAGGGATCTTGCCATCCAAACTTAAATGGGGGATCTAGTTGTCTTAAATGTGTTGAGGATAAATGGCACATACAACAACTAAGGCATGTTTATTTAGTGGGAAGAATTTTATGTTAACTGAAAAGGGAACAACAAATTCCAGAGTTCTCATTGCAGGCGTTGATAGAACTTAATAGAACTTCCAGTTCCACTTCCAACTCTGACAGACACAACTGAACTCTGACACGATGACTGTCAAGCAATATATTTTTTTAGTTTTTTCTCATAGACAGTTCAAGGCAGCAAGCACACCAATACTCCTTCCTCCTCCTGTTTTCCCCACAACAACCCTGTTAAGTGGGTGGGGCTGAGAAAGAATGACTGACCCAACGTTAATCATGCCTAAAGCAAGATTAAAACCCAGTCTCCTGATTTCTAGGCCAGGCTCTTAACCACTACACCAACTGGCTCTCAAATGCAAATTATTATTTAAATAACCTATTGATTGAATAATCAATTAAATCTGAACTTCATTTAAAGAACATAGAGCTATTTATATCCTAATCAATGAAAAAACACATTCATCATTAGGAAAAATACATTCATAATTTATAGCCAAAAAAGCAAAAAAAAAAAGTAAACAAACCTTAATTAAAATTTGTGGTACTGATTAATTCGGTAATAAATTGTAATAATCTCAAACAATAATGCTTTTATTCATACTGAGCTTTGCCAATTAATCAGCTAAACCTCGGCTGATAGTCAATTTATCAAATTAGTTATCAGAAGGGAATGGTCAATCCAAAATCTTTGCACAGTGAAGGGAAGCTATCAGAATTTTATGGGTAATTGAGTTGACAACCTGATTGTAGAAAAATATTCAATTGTGTGATGATTTGACAAATGGAATCTAACCAAGATTAAGATTAAGACCAACCAAGAGGATTAGGGGACTGGAGGCTAGAATATAGTTGCATGAACTGGGCTTGGCTACTATAATGAAGAGAAAGACCAGGAGAGACAAGATAGCAGTGTTCCAATATTTGAGTGGCTGCCACAGAGAGGAGGGGGTCAACCTGTTTTCCAAAACACCTGAAGGCCAGACAAGGAATAATGGATGGAAACTGAACAAGGAGAGATTCAATCTGGAAATAAGGATAACTTTTCTGACAGTAAGAGCAATCAACCAATGGAACGTCTTGCCTTTGGAAGTTGTGGGAGCTTCATCACTGGAAGTTTTCAAGAAGAGACTGGACTGCCATCTGTAAGAAATGGTGTAGGGTCTCCTGCTTGGGTGGTGTGTGTGTGGATTAGATTACCTACAAGGTCCTTTCCAACTCTGTTAATATAACCTAAGCATTCTCAAATGTTCTGCTGCAAACTGGATAAATGTAGACAATTGCAAACTTTGTTGTTTCAGCAGGCCAAAATATTGCTGATCCCCATTAACGGCTGTGTACGGGGGTCTTTAAAGCAGATGAATACTACTGTTCCTTGACTTCATGTCACATGAATGGCAGAGTTCAGAGGCTTTTTCTTGGTAAGAGCTGACATGATTTATGTTTAATAAAGGTTACTTGGCTTCTGGAAAGCAGACTCAAGCCAACTCTCAGGCTTCTTCTATAGTCTTGTCTATTATCTTCTACCTCTAAGGTTACATCTCTCATCCTGGTAAACAAAAAGGCAGCTGTACGCTTGGCCAGCTCTGATGCAGCCCTTTGTCCAGGACTGGTACTCTGCTCACATCATTCATCACACTTGAATAAAAATGATCCCTTGGAGGACAAAACCAAGGGACAAGGAAGGGGGAGAAAGAGAGAGGAAAAGAACAAAGCGTCTTTATGTTTGCTGGCATTTGAACGGGGGCAGTAACAAAGCGACTGGTCCTCAGAAGCCAGGAGCAGTAAAAAAAGTAAACAAACAAACTGCAAAGATTTTCCTACAAAAAGCAACTTCCGAATTGTGGAGGATCTGGGTTGGAAGTGGGAGGAGCCGCTGATTTATGCAAGGAGGCTCAAAATCAGAGATGCCAAAGACCGGCGGGGGGGGGGGGGGATATGTTTCTATTCCTCCTACTGAAGCTGTGCATGTTTTACTTTTGCCAGAGGTAGTTCTGATGAAGAAGGAAGCAGAATTAATGAATGGATTTATCCTGCTGAAAATGAAAGCCTATCATCTATCATCTCATATTACATTACAAGTCTGCAAGGTCAGTTCTGTGATAGATCGCTTTTCATGCAGACTGCGCAAAGCTGTAGTACAAGGTATGAAACTCTGGAATCAGCTTACGCGTCATTCTAGATTCTTACATAAGGAAGGAGAGCCTCTGGATGACATTGCAGGAGAAATGACCGTGGGCTCTGCTTCCACCACTCATCTCCTCCAGCATCGCACGTAGATATTTGTAGCCCCAAACAACATGCTGCCTTTCACTTCTCCTGTAAGACTCCAGTCTTGCAGGATTGCTCTAGATTTGAGGGAGAGGAATCTAGCAAGGAGATATTTAAGTGCTTCGGGGGTAGTGGCTACACAGAGCAAAAACCTTGGCCTACACCACCTTTCTGTGGTTCGGTTGCATGTACCTAATTTTCTCTTTGGCAGCAGGAGCAAAACTGTAGGCAGTGCTAGTGTTACATATTTGAATTTCAGGATCTTATACAGTAAGGAAATGTTGAGAACCACACAACAAGGAGAGGGTTTCTGTGAAAGGATTGTTTGAGCAAAATGCACTGCCCCCACTCCCCATTCTCCCTTGTCCTATTGCATCCTGATCAGATGGCATAGCGGGAACTGGGTAAGACAACAATTTCCCACAGATGATAGTTATGTGTGTGAATGGGAGGGGAGGGTGTCTTTTGAATACTCCCTCTACAACCTTCCTTTGTTTCCTTTGTTAACTGAATTCATGAAGCCCTCTATCAAGCATAACCTCATTTTGCCGTTATGTTGCAGGATCAAACATGGTTTGCTGCATGACAGCGAACTATTCATCTTTGGTTTATTTATTTGCTTATTTATTAAATTTATATGCTATCTATCTCACGCCCTTACCTCACAGTTAAGGCAAATATATTATATCTAACGTAGGAAACTAGCTATACTCTGAATCAGATCAGTGGTGGATTCAACATTTTTTACTACCAGTTCTGTAGATGTGGCTTGGTGGGCGGGGCATGACTTGGTGGGCGGGGCAAAGTAAGGATACTGTAAAATCTCAATTCCCTCCCCACTCCAGGGGAAGGTTACTGCAAAATCCCCATTTCCTCCCGATCAGCTGGGGCTCAGGAGGCAGAGAATAGATGGAAGTGGGGCCAGTCAGAGGTGGTATTTACCGATTCTCCGAACTACTCAAAATTTCTGCTACCAGTTCTCCAGAACTGGTCAGAACCCGCAGAATACCACCTCTGAATCAGATATAGAATATAGAATATAGAACACAGAATTGGAAAGGACCTTGGAAGTCTTCTAGTCTATTCCACTGCTCAAGCAGGAAGCTCAATATTATTTCAGACAAATGGTTGTCCAATCTCTTTTTGAAAGCTTTCAGCGATGGAGCAATGCCAATTTCTGAAAGAAAGTTATTCCATTGGTTGATTGCTGCCATTGTTAGGAAATTTATCTGTAGTTCTAGGTTGCTTCGCTCCTTGGTTAGTAGAATAGAATAGAATAAATAGAGTTGGAAGGAACCTCGGAGGTCTTCTAGTCCAACCCCCTGCTTAGGCAGAAAACCCTACACCACTTCATACAAATGGTTATCCAACATCTTAAAAATTTCCAGTGTTGGAGCATTAATATTAATATTAGCTGTGATATATTTCAGCCTGAGATCTTAAACTTTTAAAAGATTGTGTGACTGCCATCACAAATGCATGAGGCACAGTATAATAATATAATGGGACTTCTGTTTTTAAAAGACAATGTTTGACATCTAGTGATAGTAAGGGAACAGAAACAGAGGTTCAGACAAGGGGGAGGTGAGAGAAAGAACAGAGTGTTAAATTATATGGTGGGAGGCAAAGAAAAAGAAAGGAAAGACTCAAGGAGGAATCCCAGTGGTGGGATTCAGCCAGTTCGCACCTATTCGGGAGAACCGGTTGTTAACTTTCTAAGCAGTTCAGAGAACTGGTTGTTGGAAAAAATCTCCTTTTATTTTTTTCCACTTTACAGGGCTAATCCTGTAAGGAAGGCAGGAAGGAAACATTCTGGTGTTGTTTCTAGCCTAATCTTTATTGCCCTGCTTACAGAAACTGCCTCTCCAGTTAACCCTTAGTACACTGCAATAGCTAAGGCAAAGCGCCCATCGACCTGAGTGACGTTGAGTTTGCCACGCCCACCCAGTCACATGACCACTGAGGCCCGCTTACTCAGCTGGTCATTAGGGCACCGAACCGGTTGTTAAATTATTTGAATCCCACCACTGAAGAGGAGATACAGGTAGCTGCCGCAGATAATGTAAGGTGACTGCACAACCCATACACACATATGCAAATTCCGCAGTGTTTCAAATTTCTCCATCTCCCATCTACCCTGGTTGCCTGTAGGGATTGCATATTGTGGTAATAGCAAAAGCCAATGTGTCATTTGTATTGTATGTATTCTGTGTGCTGTGCTCTGCTCTGCTCTATAATGATGAGCAAAACAAAGTTGCAATTCAATTCGTGTCTCAACGGTTATAAAAATGAATCTTTTATGACACATATCTAGAGGTCTAATCAGCCACAACTCTCTGAGGTTTCAAAGTGAAACTAAGAGAAAAGCCATTTTGCACTTCTCTTCCACGGTATAAAACCAAGAACGTTCTAGTTTAAAATGGTAGAAGACTTACAAAGTGATAAGTAGTGAACACTGGAAATAAAAATTTTCCTTTTATGGTTATTAAAAAAGAGCCTAATTGTTGCTTACCTAGCAGAGTCTCGGCTATTCATGTAAATTAACTAGTAACTATTTTGTTGAATCTTCTATCTTTTTAAAGTAATTAAACTAAAATTTAGTCATATGGCCATCTACTCTCATTTGTGTGAGAATTGCATTTTTTAAATAGGTAAATTATTCTGATTTGATATAAAGCAGCTCTGAGGAAAGTTTACAAGTGGGTACATATAATCTTTCAAAAGTCTCCACCAAAATTGTGTGCAGAAAAATTGGCTGCATGAGGGTTTTGTGGTTGTTGTTTTTTTACTAATTTAGTGTACTGTTACTAAAAAGCGACTGGGAGAGTCCCTGGTGTCTTTCCTTAGAGCTGAATTTAAAACCTGCGAAGCCAGAGAGGTTGCAGATCATTGACGTGATGATCATACATTTTTTATTTGCATGTATATCCAGAGGCCACCTGAGAACTAAAATAAGCATGATGGAATTCAACCCATTTTAGGAGATTTTCTTCTGAAAAACAAAATCTAAAATAAATGTTCTTTCAGATATTTTAATGAGAACTGATAAGAAAAATCAAAAAGAATTTCTCTGCATAGTACTAATGAATTTCTGGAACCGTTCCAAATTGCCTGTTTTCTGCAATTTCTTATCATTTTAAAATTATTTTAAATTGAAAACATTGTTTATGTCTGTTTAACAAATCACTACAAAGAGCAAGCAAAAAGGTTGGGTCTTGAGCAGTGGTGGGTTCTGGATCCTGTTCCAACTGATACGGTTGGAACATGCCCGGCATCGGCCACATGGACGCGCACAGCGCATACGCATGCATTGTAGCTGAAAATGACGCTTCCGCAAGCCTCCACAATGCTCCAGCTGCTCGGCGGAGCATTGCGCAGGCGCTGTACGTGCCATGTGTGTGCGCAGAAGTGCCGAAATCTTTAAAACACTGGTAAGGAGCTTGGGCGGGCGGGTGGGCCCTCGGGAGCACTGTACCGGAACGGTACCCAATGCTCTGGGCAGGCTCCGGTACGCCCGTACTGGGGCGTACCACCTGCAACCCACCACTGATCTTGAGGAAACACTAATTTTCAGAAAACTTCCCAAGTCCCTTGTTAGGCTATTGATATTTCAAAAGTAATCCATATATCTTTAAAAGTCAAATGTCTAGAAACACTATACATAAATCAAGATTTTCAAGCAATTAAATTTATGCAAGATCAGATCTTGAGATTTCCTGAGCTCCTATGAAACCATGGCATGTACGGTATGTGGTGTAATAATGACTGATTCCACCCTTGTTTCTTCTTCTTCTTCTTCTTCTTCTTCTTCTTCTTCTTCTTCTTCTTCTTCTTCTTCTTCTTCTTCTTCTTCTTCTTCTTCTTCTTCTTCTTCTTCTTCTTTTTGATGGTCATTATAAAAACTTGTCCTGCTATTGGCACAGGAGAGTGCAGTGTTAAGAGCCCTTTCTGTGCCTTTCAAGCCTAGATAAAATAGCTCAGCACACTCTGATTAAAAGCTGCTGTTCCTACCACCCCGCCTTTTCCTCCTCTTCCTCCTCCTCCTTTCACAAAGCAGCACTAGAGGTAAGGATTTGGTTCAAGGAGCATTCAAATCACAGCTGTCAGCTCCGAAACAAGAGCCTGGGTGGGATGAAGGGGGAGAAATAGGACACTGACATTGTGAGGGAGTTGCTATGGCAATTCAAACAGAAGGGTTGCTTAATAGGTTTTATTCCCAGGAAGCCAGGAGCATTAGAAGGGAAATAGTAGATCTAGCGCTCCACAAAAGCATTACCACATATTTTTAAATGAATAGCATCTCTATGGAGAATATCTTCGGCTTCTTCTCCTTCAAGAGCAAAGGAAGGAGACCTCCTAGTGGCCATTTGAAATATAAACTGGCGGCTCAGAAAAGAAAAGTCCATTCCAGACCAGAGCTACCTGGAAGAATATGAACCATAATCCACAGTGCAAAGCCCTCCATTAACTTATGGCTGAGAACCCTGGTTGTGCCCAGAGGCGCCCTGAATGGGTGGAGAGAAGCAAGGGCCCAAGAGATTAGGCAATTATGCCAAGAGTTGTACATTTCTGTTTTTCTTTGAAGGAAGCAGGAATTTTACTTGATTATTTTTTTAACCTAATTTAAGGACATCTGCTGCTGTGGTCTAGAGGTGGAGCTCTTGCCTCACAAGCAGGAGGTTGTGAGTTCGATCCTAGGTAGAGGCAGATGTAGGGTCTCTGCTTGGGCAGGGGGTTGGACTCTGTAGATGACCTGCAAGGTCCCTTCCAACTCTGTTAATGAGAAATAAAGCTTGACAGAGGAATGGAAGACTTTGCAAATTTGGAGCTGAAGGCTGATCATCAGTGACATAAGTGGATGGTTAATTGAGTTTTGAATATAGACTATAAACATCTATGGTAGGAGGGGGTTGATGCTTATATTTAAATTTTTGATACAAACTCCATTACTTACAGTCTTGCCTCTGACATTGGCAAAATATGAAAGACTTGGTTTTTTGTTGGATATTACAATGCACATTTTCATTGTGTTGTCACTAATATAGATGTCCAAAGATCATAGAATCTGATTTGAGTGTTTTAGATTCTATTATATTACATTGACAAAATAGCAAAATATACACATTCCTTGGTTTTGCATATAATATCAGGGAATCCATCTTGAATCTTTAAGGTGTTAACTGATTAGCATTTCCTCTCATGGAAGTCCTTAGTTGCTATCTCGGTTAAACTGTTTACAAACAATGCCATCTGGTGGTAAAAATTCTCAATACTGAAATTCCACATTAAAATTAAAAGTCTACAATGGAATTATCTCTAGAAACATCTCACCAAGATGGGGTTCACACATTAGATCATACTCTTGGGATGATGGTGTAGGAAGGTACTGGGAAACTCATTTTAGAAATTAATAAATACATACGGGCAAGAGCCATAGCCAGGAGAAAACCATACACTTAGCCAAAAGGGGTTGAGTGTAATCACAAAAGGAAACTTAGTATAAAGGATTAAGAATAACCAAAGCACAGGAAAACCCCGAGTCTGGCGATAACCACTAGACATAAAATCTAATCTAAGGCAAGACAAACATCACAACCATTTACCTAAAGATGACACCTACTCACAGGAAACACCCTTCCTTGCCTTCTCTGACAGGATTCACCCCAAGGACCAGACACCAACTGAACGGAATCAACATCACAGCAATTATCCCAAATAAATAAATCTTTGTTAATTAGAAACTTACACAAAGGCCTCAAAGGAGGAAAACTGTATAAAGGTGCAAAACTAATTCATGTATGGTGTCCTGCAGACCCGGGAACGACAGAGCTGTGTCTTGTCCTTCCCGTCTTCCCTTTCCTTTAATAAAGCTCATAACTACCAGGCAGCTGTTTTCATGAAATTCTCTTTTAATGTCGGTGGTGATTCCCGGCTGGGAACGAACCCTGAACTCTTTACTTCCAACAATGGCTTCATTATTGTGCTTATGCATTATATGTTTTTAATTAACTTCACACATTTACTATGGGTGTTTTAATTTCTATCATAAACCTCTTTCTCCTGCAGTTATTTTGTGAACCGGTGGACTAAATTATGATTTAGTACAATACATGAACACAGCAACTAATCTGAACATCTAGAAGATCTGAAAAGTGAAGCAATCATTTATACCACTTTATCATATTAAAACAGCTGAGGTACCTTTCCCACATTAGGTTATGCTAGATATATCAGAAGCTAAGTTTCTAGAATTTTGGTGACACATATAATTTTACAATGCTGAAATAATACTGCAGCAAACAAAAATCTTATTGTTACATTGCTAGATAGGCAACTTCCGAATGCAAGCAAGTCCAGCACCATATTGTTATTTTTATTTATTTGTTATTTATTTATTTATTTATTTATTTATTTATTTATTTATTTATTTATTTATTTATTTATTTATTTATTTATTTATTTATTTATTTATTTGAATTTGTATACCGCCCTATTCTCCCGAGTGGGACTCAGGGCGGTGCACAGAAAAGATAAAAACCCACAACAAGTATAAACAATGTAAAATGGAATTAAATAATTAAACTCTGTGCTAAAATAGTTTAAAAATTATTAAAATTCAATTTAAAATTATTCATTAATCTATCTATGCCAGGCCAGCCAGATGGAAAAAGTACGTTTTAAGTGCCGGGCGGAAGAGGCGTAGGTCCGTAATGGTTCGGATGTTGGGGGGGAGGCCATTCCAGAGGGCCGGACCTGCCACAGAGAAGGCCCTTCCCCTGGGGGTCGCCAGCCAGCATTGACCGGCAGACGGCACCCTGAGGAGGCCCTCTCTGTGGGAGCGGACAGGTCGAAGGGAGGTGTGTAGTAGGATGCGGTCTTGCAAGTAGTCAGGACCCGTGCCATGGAGCACTTTAAAGATGGTAACTAACACCTTGAAGTGCACCCGGAAGACCACAGGCAGCCAGTGCAGCTCGCGCAGGAGAGGTGTTATACGGGAGTACCTTGAGACTCCCAAAATTCCCCGCGCGGCCGCATTCTGCATTAACTGGAGTCTCCAGGTGAACCTCAAGGGGAGCCCCATGTAGAGAGCATTACAGTAGTCCAGGCGGGAGATAACGAGGGCGTAGGGTGTTCCGATCCAGAAAGGGGCGCAACTGGCATATCAGGTGGATCTGATAGAAAGCCCCCCTGGCCACGGCCGTCACATGGTCATCCATGGACAGCCGAGAGTCCAGGAGGACGCCCAAGTTGCAAGCCCTTTCCGCGGGGGCTAATGACTCGCCCCCAATAGCCAAAGATGGCACTAACTGGCTATATCGAGATGCCGGAAACCACAGCCACTCAGTCTTGGAGGGGTTGAGTCGGAGCTTGTTCCTCCCCATCCAGACCTGCACGGCTTCCAAACACTGGGACATCACTTCAACGACATTGTTGGGGTGGTTAGGGGTAGAGATGTACAGTTGAGTATCATCAGCGTACTGATGGTACTCTACCCCAAAACCACGGATGATCTCACCCAGCGGCTTCACATAGGTGTTGAACAGGAGGGGCGAGAGAACCGACCCCTGAGGCACCCCACACGTGAGGGGTCTCGAGGACGATCTCTGCCCCCGTCAACACAAATTGTGACCGGTCGGAGAGGTAGGAAGAGAACCACCGCAATACGGTGAAAAGTCCATTAAAATGGACTTTTATCTTTGCTGATATTATGATGAGATATTGCTTGAATCTCAGAAAAGTGAACAAATAACTATCAGCTCTGCTTCTAACCCTTTGGAATTGCTTTCCAATTAGCAGAAATGGCTACCCAAATGACTACAAAATAAAATAAAAAGTAATTTATATGAGAAAAGGAAAAAGTGACAAGAAAAGAAAAAGCAGCAACCTTACAAATCATTCCAAAGGAAGTAAATAAAATAATTGTAAATTAACTAATTATATATTATAAACCGGAATTAGAGCTTGAATTTCAGAATATGTGCACTGTTCATAATAGAAGAAATTGCCCGAGAGAGATTTCCTGCTTAAATGTTGCTAAGTAGACTTCTTTCCCCCCCCTAAATGTGTAATAATTTTTGCCAACGTTGAGATGCTTCATTTCCAAAGTCCAGGTGAAATTTAGGAGATAAAAATTATTCTGAGGCTGTTACCATCTTCTTTAGAAGTCAATGTTTGATTTTGAAAAAGCAAGGAAAAAAAGATAACTGTACTGACTTTATTTTTAGTAGCTCTTGTGATGAGTTCATCAACATGTCCATGCAGCGTTCTTAAAAATACTGTCCACTGTCTTCTTCTGAAAACATTTTCCCTCTTATTTCCCAGCCTGAGATTTTATTATGATCATCTACCATAGGGGTGTCAAAGTCACAGCCTGCAGGCCGGATGTGTCATGCGCTGGCCATGCCCGCTCGCCCGGTTTAGCAAAGGGAAAAAAAGTTGCGATACGTCACATGATGACATATTGTCGCAGGTTTGGCCCCCCTGATCTACCAAGTCTGACCTCCTTAGATTTCTGAGATCACCTTAGATCAGGGGTATCCATACCTTTTGCAAGGAGGGCCAGATTTGATGAGGTGAAAATGTGTGTGGCCTGACAGCCTGACATTCTTTAAATCATTAACATTAAATGCAAATGAACTATTTTACGAAAGACTAAACAAATAACTCTGGTGGGGAGAAGAGGCTGCGGGTTGCTCAGAATTTGAAAACGGGCCACAATTGGCTCCCCGGCCGGACTTAGGACATGCCTGCCTTAGATAGTAGCTACTATCATTTAGTTTGGACCCCAGACTTCTGGTGTCCAAAAAAGAAGCTGACATAAATATTTTACAGCAACAGCTAGTTTTATTTCTTCAAAAAGGTTTGCTTGGCACTGATATCGCTATAGATTGCCCAAAGAAAAACAAATATAGTTATATTGTTAATTGGGACGTTTAAGGTTTCATCTGTTTTTATTTTTTGTCTTTTTTTTTTACAATTTGCCCGTATCAATGGATTCTTCGCCTTGAAATTAAATATAATAAAGGAAAGTATCCAACTGTTTTAAATAAAATAAATAAATACGTACTTAGACGTACTTATTCCAACAAGCCGGCCTAGGATAGCCCCCCGCTTCTGACTTTTAAATATAAATTATAATTTGGTTACGGTTTTAATAATGGGTTTTAGCACGGGTTAATTAATTTAATATATTTTTAATTGATGTATATTGTATTTATGGTTTTATATAATGCCTGTGCGCCACCCTGGGTCCTAACAAGGAGAAGGGTGGGGTATAAATTTGATAAAATAAATAAATAAAAATAAATAAATAAATTAGGTTAAGCAGCATCTTGCTCGTGATTTTATTTTTGAAGTCCATGACGAATCAGTTTAACATTTCCACGTGATCAGTGTCAACCCATTTAAGATTCCAATCTTTACTCATAAACCTTAAGGACATAACTACATGAATTACACTCTTTGAAGTAAAGCAAGCAATGTGTTATGCTAGGTGTTTTATTTTTACAGCAGACAAATGTGTGGACTGTCAACCTTGACATCATTAGTAAAGAAGCAGCAATTGCCAGGAAAACTAATTCCTCATGATGTCATACATAGTCAAGACAGCTGACAAGAGGTCAAGAAAAATTCACACCTGACATCCATCACAATCGGAATCCTTTTAACATTCTTTACTACTTCTCTGCTAATGACTCAAAACTTGTTTATTTTTAAACCCCTGGTCTACTCTGCATTCCTAGTATACGGTTTGATTTAGATCTGTCTGTTATCCACAATTAAACTCTTGGTCCTGGAAGGAAAATGTATTTTAAAACAACTGTCAGATTTCCTTTGAATTGAATTTGACTCCCGATGACTTCATAAACAAGTCTATGCAGTTTTTGTTATTGCTGTTTTTGGAAGTGGTTTGGCACTGCCTTCCTCTTGGATGTTTTTCAATTACCTAGTCCAGTTTACAATTCTGATATTGCCCGGAGGTTTCCTATCTAAGTATTGTACTAACCAGGCCCAACCCTGATTAGCTTCCAGATCTAGATAAGATCAGTTAGGTGCCACTTGCTGAAATTATTAATTTTCTGACTAAGAATTGTGTGAAAAGGAGGCTCCACGGGTTTAAGCTAGCCTTATATGTTTGTAGTGGCTTTACCACCTTACCATACAGGCAGTGGTGGGATTCAAATAATTTAACAACTGATTCTCTGCCCTAATGACCAGCTGGATAGGCAAGGCTCAGTGGTCATGTGACTGGTTGGATGTGGCCAACTCAACGTCACTCACATCAATGGCCTTAGCTGTTACAATGTAATAAGGGTTAACTGGAGAGGCAGTTTCTGTAAGCAGGTCAATAAAGATTAGGTTAGAAACAGCACCAGAATGTTTCCTTCCTGCCTTCCTTACAGGATTAGCCCTGATGAGATTTCTTCTAACAACCGGTTCTCCAAACGGCTTAGAAAGTTAACAACCGGTTCTCTCAAATAGGTGCAAACTGGCTGAATCTCACCACTGTATACAGGTAGTCCTTGACTTACAATAGTTTAACAATAATAATTAGGATGGCCTTTGAAAGGGTACTTTGCAGACTGTACTTATGATGGCCGTAAAGCACCCTTGGCTTTTGAAAAACATTGCACTACCATTGTTGCCAAGTTCTTCATGATTATTTGTAATGTTCTCTGCCAGCTTCCCCAGTAAGTCAATGGGAACCCATCAGGATACGTTACAAGCCGCTACCGCCTGCCACTTGCTGAGACAACTTCCTCTTATCTCTGGGGGCTGCCAGCCAATGAAAATCGAACAATTCCTTGTCCTCCATCTGTAATCCTGAAGATTTGGGTTTCACCCCTGCACCCCTTCAAAGAGTGTCCTTCTGTGTGTGGAATAAGCTCAGATAATGACT
This sequence comes from Rhabdophis nuchalis, assembly GCA_039707465.1. NCBI lineage: Eukaryota > Metazoa > Chordata > Lepidosauria > Squamata > Natricidae > Rhabdophis > Rhabdophis nuchalis. Next base: position 55,427,048 of record CM077643.1, on the reverse strand, counting down.
GTGTCAAACCCCATATTTCATCCTCAGAAAGTGATGAGATAGATAATGCTGAAAAATTGTTACATGCTTAGCGTCATCTAGGCTAGAGCACTTCTTAGCTTTATCAGGATTTGAGCATGAACAGTATCTGGGTTGTACAGCGAATATAACCAAAATAAAGTAGAAAAACAGCTTATTGACTTTTGTCATACCAATTCCTTCTTCATAGCCAACACTATTCAGATAACCAAAATGCTGCCACCTATACATGGACACAGAATTATTACAAATATAGTAAGTGGAAATCTGACATTCCAAACATTTGCTTCTTCAAATCTATGTTTATGTAATCCATAGAAAGATCTTTTCTTCCTGTGTATGTTACATTAACTCTCCCTTGAAAAATATTTTCTTGCTCCTAAATCCAGCATTTCAAACATTATACTATACTGGTTGTCAATTATGCCAAATAAACTTTTAGAAAATGTCAATGTTTTAATGAAATATCTTCTACGTTTTCCTGACATGGTATTACAGTGGTTCTCCTATTTCCTTTAGGACTAATTCCAGTTGATGTCTATGGAAATTCTCAATCATCCAGGACATCATTGTCCCAAAGGTACTGTTCAAAAGTCAACTGGACCAGCAGTAGGTTCCGGCAGTCGCTACTGCCAGTTCACTCATGGCTGGGCCGCATGCACTTCGTGCATTTGATGTGTGCTGCACACGCATGCATAGTGCAATAAAAATTGCTCTGCACATGCACAGAAGCACAGCCCAGAGAACCAGTTCGGGAGCGTGGCAGGCCTGGGTTGCTGCCAGTTCCAATGACCCAGGCCGCCAAACCTCTACAAGTTCGGCCAAACCAGTCCAAACTAGTAGGAACCCTCTGCCCCTCTGAACTGGACCCATCTTTCAAACCAGTGGCCCTTTCTGTCCAGAATGTGGACTTTACTGTAATACATAGCACAATACAGGAGAACAAACCTATCAGGACAAGATTCAGCAGTCCACCTGCATCTGAAAGACAAATGTTGCTCTTTTGAAGACAGCAAAGTCCACATTCTGGACAAAGAGGGCCATGGTTTGAAAGAGGAGTCAAAGAGGCCATCTATGTCAAAACTGAACAGCCCTCTCTCAACAGAGGGAGAGGATATGACATCATCTATTTCCTGTCTACAACCCAGTCCTTTCAGCCATCCCAAGAGGGTTCCATAGCCATTTGCACTCTGATTCAGGTGACCCTGAGGATATAGACCAACCACTAAATGGCCTCAACAACTATTGGAAACTAATGACTGACCTTCCCAGTGCTGATGGATAGATGACTACAAAGAATATAAATCCTTCTATTCTTCACCATTCAGACACAACTGGAGAAGCTTCTTGGATGAGAAGTGAAATGTTTTCAAGGAAAAAAACCAAGAAAGTCCTTTTGAACAGCACATTTGGGATTCCAGTTTATGTTGTTGGGGAGTGTGGTCCTGTTTGTGGCATTCCTTTGGTCTCAATTTTCTGCCCTCACCTTTTAAATATCCACATGGCACCCCTGGGTCAGGGATGGGTTTAGGTATTATCAATATGATGACTACCCAGTTGTGAACTCATTCCTTGTCTATCCCCACAATGCTGTTGAAGTTCTATTTTAGTGTCAGGAGCCTGTGAGGATCTGGATTGTGAATAAAAGATTCAATAGGTAACCCTATTAAAAGCCAAATGTCTGGATTTTGGGGCCATTTGGATCCAGATAATTTCTATCGTTCATTAATTTCATTCTGCATTAATTGCAATTTATAGACCCTGTGCACAATTTATTGATTCTCCTAGTATCGTCGTAGCCATGGCTCAGAATTGTCATTGCATAAATCGACGGAAGATGTGTCATAAAAAATATGTGGTCCAAAATGCAACAGCATAAGTAATTATGGGCTAGGATGCATCTAGTATGTAACACTTACTCCGTGAACTGCACCAGGTACCAGTATGCTTCTGGTCACTTAAACGACTGGCAATTCACAAGATCACTTGTTTCCAATCATTTCTGCCCAACTGATAAAATCTGGTGGTTCTGGGTCATAGCAATAGCAATACTAATCACATATAGACTTATATTTACATCACTCTCTAGATCGTTTAGAATATCAGCATATTGACCTCAATAATCTGGGACCTCATTTTACTGACCTTGGAAGGATGGAAGACTGAGTCAACCTTGAGCCCCATTAGGATCAAGCTACAGGCTCTGGGCAGAGTTTGCCAGCAATACTACATTCTAATCATTGTATCATGAAGGCTTCAGGATCATGTCATATCAGTAGTATTATCTGGTGAACTCAGGAAACATGTCTTTTCTGTTACTACAAACAACCTTATGTATTTCCATTAAAATCTGAATGCAACTAACCACTGAATCAATTATTTATTATTATATTTATTTATTATTTATTAAATTTATACCCCGCCCTTCTCCTTGTTAGGACCCATATATAACATTTGATATATAACATTTATATTTATATATGTGTGTGCATTAGGTTTTTGAGCTGATATACTGACCTGATATATATATTTGCTCCTGGATATATATATTTGCTCCTGGAAGCACCAAGCCGGAAGCACCAGCCTGAAGATGATGAATGAGATTTCATCGAAACGTCGTGAAGATACTTCCAATTCTACGCGGGAGAAAACCCGAACAACCAAAGACCTACATACAAACACCCGCGAAAACCTCAGAAAACATATATATATATATATATGAAGAATAATTATCACAGCTCCTGTGAAGAGGTCCCTTTAAGGGGAGGAGACTCAACGTCATCCCTCTCTGCCCTTCGACTCAACCCAGAGTCATCCAGACAGAGAACCAAATTAGATTACTGCTGTGTGACATTTTTTAGATATGTGTTAGATTTTTTAAGGGCTGAAAATAAAGAGACCAGGATGGATCCATTTCAGGCTTATTAGCCTTCTTCAGCTGGCCATACTCCTTCTACTGGGATTTGAACCAGGGCTTTCCAGCCTCAAATAAATAAACCAGGGAGAATAGGATAGATCTATTTCGAGCTTTTTTAGCTCTCATCAACTAGCCATACCCTTACTGGGATTTGAACCGGGGCTGTATTACATGTTAAGTAGAAGCCTTAGCCACTAAGCCACCAGGTTCTCATGTTTTCGTATATTTTCACGGGTGTAGGTATGATGGTCTTGTTGTATTCGGGTGTTTTCCCGTGTAAGAATGAGATTGTCTTTGCAATGTTTTGGCAAGATCTCACTTGCCATCTTCAGGCTTCAGGCTTGCCATCTTCAGACCGAAGCCTGAAGATGGCAAGTGAGATCTTGCCGAAACATTGCAAAGACAATCTCATTCGTACACGGGAAAACACCCAAATACAACAACAAGACTAGCGTGTTTGTGTGTGTGTGTGTGTGTGTGTGTGTGTGTGTGTGTGTGTATGTTAGTTTTTATGAGCTGATCAATATATATATATTTGTTCCACAACACCTTGTTAGGGCCCCAATTAAGGGAGGAGACACACTGTTTCCTTTTCTGCCTTTCGGCTCATCACCAGAGACCATCTAGACAGAAAGCCATGAGTTCCATTGTGTGATTTTTTTAAAATATGTGTGTTAGTTTTATGAGCTGATCAATAAATAAATCAGAGAGACTAGTATAGATCTATTTCGAACCTTTTAGCTCTCATCAGCTAGCCATACCCGTACTTACTTACTTACCCCGGTTCAAATCCCAGTAAGGGAATGGCTAGCTGATGAGAGCTAAAAAGCTCGAAATAGATCTATATTAGTCTCTCTGATTTATTTATTGATCAGCTCATAAAACTAACACACACACACATAGTTTTTTCAGCAATTTTTAATTTAATTTTTGAAATAAAAGCTTGCTTTGTGAGATATAACCTAAATAATAAATCCTTCAACTTGGTACTCTTTTAAATTGTTTTAAAGTAAAAGTTGTCTTAAATGTCAAGATCAAATACTTGTCCTAATTTTATTCTTTATGAAGCATAAATTATACTATCCTGACTAGTTCTAACTTTGAAAACTCAGGAACATGATTATAGCCTATGGTATGAAGTAGACAGCTTATATTGTTTGACTCAGAAAGATGAAAGATGAAAGATGAAAGCAAAGCTGTCTGAATCTTGGATCTATGTAGTAGGTGCCAGAGAGTCTAATTCTTTTTTATTTTTATTTTTAATTTTAGCCTAGATTTAATGACAAATTTAAAGATTTTACTCCACTGTGATAGCGACATCGAGTGCCAAGCTTGAAGAAATGTATGAAGTTCATTGCATAGCCAAACATCAATACACTGACTACCATAGTTAATAGAATTACTTAAAACTTAATTACAGGAAGGAAACACAAGTTAATTGTATCATGAAGCCATTAAGGCCTTTATCCAAAAAAAGCATAAAGTAAAATAAACAGCCATTCTGCATCCACGTGAACATGTTTTCTTTCCTGGCTTTGCAATTTACTAGGGTGTAGGATTGTGTAATTTATCATTCTATGGCAGGATAGAATTGTTATTGCTAAGAATTATTTACTAAGCTATAATACATTGTGGGAATGAAAACATTGGTCTTTATGATTATACTCTGTTATTCCACAGAATTCTTCAGTGAGATCAGGGATAACTATGGCATTAGCATTTTCTACAAGACAGTATAGTTGGTGAAATTATTGTCAAGCACAAAATTTTACATTTATGGATGCTATGTTTAAGCATTATACCTTATCTTATCTTATTCTTATTTTTATCTTATATATAAATAAAAATGTAACAAGAGTTTGCTCAAAACCGCTAATCTCCGAAAGTACTGCACCAAATTTTCCAACAACATTCCTTTGAAATAAAAGCACCAATGATATATATAGATTGTGTAGATGTCACACTTGTGCCAGGTACACGCAACAGAAATGTAAAAGATTGTAAAAAAGGTAGGTAGATGGATACAGAGAGAGCAGTGGGCCACAGGTATTATGCCATCCTTTATGACATAAAATACTCTGAGGGAGAAATACAGTAGGTAGGTAGGTAGGTAGGTAGGTTGGTAGGTAGGTAGGTAGAGGGATAGAGAAAGGGAGAAATACAGTAGGTAGGTAGGTAGGTAGGTACGTAGGTAGGTGGAGAGAGGGAGAAATACAGTAGGTAGGTAGGTTGGGGGTTAAACGGAGGTTGTGTGTACGTGTTTGTGTGTGCAGGTGTAGATCTACACACAGATTGGTTGGCCATTTACCCAGACTGGGCCACAGCAACGCGTGACCGGGAACGGCTAGTTTATAATATATTCACATAGTGAATATACAAAACAATCAAAACTGTTGCGGTTTTATTTTTTAATTGGAAACAGTATTTCAAACTTGAGGAAGTGTACAATTACTTAATGAATCAAATACCACAATATGTTTACAAAATATTTGTAGTAGAGAGTCAGCCTTTCTTCAGGCATGACTGGAAAACAAATTTTGCTTCTAAACAGATTTGTTGCCACTGTTAAATAACACAATAATTTGTGCTTTGACCAGACAGAAGATACATGAATTTCATGGATAGGGTGTTGCCCATGAGAAACAAGAATTTTAGGAAATATGTAATGAGCTTACCTAAAACAAACTCAAATTCCACATACCACATACTTAGTCATCATATAGATAAACGATCTCTGCAAACTGGAGGTTTTTAAAAAAAAATTCTTGATTGTATAAAACAGAAGCCAATAAAACAAACTGTAATTTTGTTCCTCAAAGTTGGGGAACAGATGTGATATTTGTTTTCTTCTATCATATTTGTGACATGAATATGAAGCTAAGGGGGTTATTGTATTGGGTTTTCATTTTTGTAAACTGCCCAGAGTCACTGAGAGTGAGTGAGCGGCCATATAAATCTTCTAAATAAATGATAGAATAACAGGGTTGGAAGGGACCTTGGAGGTCTTCTGGTCCAACCCCCTGCTTAGGCAGGAAATCCTACAGCACTTTAGACAAATGGTTAGCCAACATCTTCTTAAAAACTTCCAGCGTTGGAGCATTTACAACTTCTGGTGGCAAGCTGTTCCACTGATTAATTGTTCTAACTGTCAGGAAATTTCTCCTCAGTTCTAAGTTGCTTCTCTCCTTGATTAGTTTCCACCCATTGCCTCTTGTTCTACTCTCAGGTGCTTTAGAGAATAGTTTGACTCCCTCTACTTTGTAGCAACCCCTGAGATATCGGAAGACTATCATGTCTCCCCTAGTCCTTCTTTTCATTAAACTAGACATACCCAGTTCCTGCAACCGTTCTTCATATGTTTTAGCCTCCAGTTCCCTAATCATCTTTATTGCTCTTCTCTGCACTCTTCCTAGAGTCTCCACATCTTTTCTACATTGTGGCAACCCAAACTAAATGCATTATTCCAAGTGTGGCTTTACCAAGGCATTATAAAGTGGTACTAGCAAATAGACAGTATCAGGGTGAAAGTTTGTTCTTTACTTAGCATAAGCTCTACTGTTCTTTTTGTACTTCTTCTGCAGTGGTGGGATATGACCGGTACGCCCTGGTATGGGCATACTGGTGCCTGCTGGGAGAACCAGGTACCGTTCGGGTACGATGCTCCAGAGGGCCCACCCGCCTGCCCGGTCTCCCTACCGCTATTTCAGCCGATTGGGGCTTTTACGCACGTGCATTTATTTATTTTATTTTATTAAATTTATACCCTGCCCTTCTCCTACAAAAGGACCCACAAGCATGGCATGTACGGCGCCTGCGTGATGCCCCGCTGAGCAGCTGGAGCATTGTGGACAGTAAGTACGCAGGTGTGCGCTACGCGCATGCTGCGTGCATTTACGTGGTGGACGCCAGGCCCTGTTGCAATGTACCAGTTGCGAGGGGATCCAGAACCCACCACTGTTCTTCTGCTTGCGGTTTCAGCTGACATCTCGCTTGCTAGGCTTATGGTTGAACACAGCTGACATTTAGCTAGATGTCTGCTACATGCTTTTGAAGACAGCTTATAATTTTTCAGTTACATGCATTTTATGCTAAGTATTTTACATACTCCATCTTGTTTTGCATATAATGATTACATATTTGTATATATATCATGATTTGTATATTTACCAGTGAGTCATCAGTGAGTCTTGTGATGGGTCTTTTGACGGGTCTTTTGATAAGGAGATTACATCAGGTCATACCACGGTCACTGGGAGGTGAACTGCTGGAGGGAGGGTTTGCATGGGTTGGTTGAAGATCGGTGGTGTCTCTGGTTGGCTGTCTGGTTGATTTGGATTCTGAGAGGTTCATAGGCTGGTTGTAGGTTGTACACACAAGCTACAGATATTCACCACTATTGCAAATAAATAGTATGCTAATTTAATAATTTAAGAAAAGGATAAAAGTTTATCCTGCCAGTCATGTCCAACTCTAGGAATGATGCTCATCTGCGAATCACAGCCAAAGAACCAGTATTGTCATGATTCTGTGATCATGTGGCCAGCATGATTAGACACTAAGGGTCATGGAATGCTGTTACCTTCCACTGAAATAGTTCCTATTTAACTACTTGCATTTGCATGCATTTCAAACTGCTAGGTTGGCTACAAGAGGGGCAAGAATGGGACCATACTCCATCATGTGGAACTTGGATCTCAAACCGCCAAACTTCCAGTCAATCACCCCATCATCTTAACCGCTCAGCATTTTGCAGTATTTTGCAGTAAGCTTCCCCTGAAGTGGGGAAGGAATGGAGATTTTACATTATCCTTCCCCTGCCACACCCACCAAGCCATACCCACAGAACCGGTAGTAAAAAAATTTGAATCCCACCACTGTACCATACTCAGTTACAGTGTCGATAGGTGCACCACAGGAAGACTTAAAATACTGTAGCAGTCCCCAATCTTTTTGGCTCCATGGACTGGCAGCAGCAGTGGCAGCGGTGAGGGGGAGATAAGGTTTTGCGCGTGCAACCTAGTTCCCAGCGCATGCCAAGCTTCGTGTGCTCGCCCACTGCTTATGTAACCCAGTTTCCAACAGGCTGTGAACCAGCACCAGGCTGTGTTCCATGGTTGGAGACCCCTGACTTAAAAGGTTAGGGACAGATCATGATGGAGAATATCTGTGATTGTTATGAGTTGATGCCAATGTGATAATAATAATAATAATAATAATAATAATAATAATAATAATAATAATAATAATAATAATAATAATAATAATAATAAATTTATTTTGTATACCGCATCCTCTCCCCAAGGGGACTCGGAGCGGTGCACAGGGAAAAAATTAAAATACTATAAAAAATACATAGAATAAATACAGTGAATAAAAACGAATTAAATTAGAATTATCCCTGCGCTAAAATCCCCAAGTTATAGCACTAAAATTCCCTAACACCCCAAAGGTAGAGACTAACCTAGGCCGGCCAAGCAGAAAAACTATGTTTTGAGTTTTTGACGGAAGGAGCGGAGGTCCGTAGTTGTTCTGATAGCTAGGTCCCGTGCCATGGAGCGCTTTAAAGATGACAACTAGCACCTTGAATGGCTCATAATCAATCAAAAGCACTATATTTATTTCATCAGGATACTCTGAATATCTTCATCTTAAAGTTTAGGATGTGGTTATTGAATTGAGCAATAAAAATCGGGCTTTTAGCATACTTTGTTGTATTTTCTACATTGTATAGGTATTTCAATTGTCCTCCTTCCTTTTTATTTCTTTCATTCTCTCTCTCTCCCCCCATCCCTCTCTGTTTCCCTTTCTTTCCTACATTCTTGTAGATATTTTATTTTAAACCAGTATATAATGTTTTCATTGTCCAGTCAACTTCCTTAAGATTTCCAGCTCTTCTTGAAAAGTCACTTACTGCATAGTAGTATAACTATTCTTGCTTTGTCAAGAGTTTTTAAAAAAAATAAATTAGTGTACATGCAAATTGTGCTAGAATGGCTTGATTATCTTGCTTCTTTTTTACTTGGCAAATGAGACTATAATTAATTAAAACATAAAGGTAAGCTACAGTAGATGTAATTTATGCCTTAATTCTTTTAATAAAGTCTTTTTCTGTGTAGTTTTTATAAGGCAGATTTTTCTAGAGAACTCTTCCAAAACCTGATGACTGCATGAAAAAGTGGAATAAAACCATGCAACAATCAGTCAGTCAGTCAGTCAGTCAGTCAGTCAGTCAGTCAGTCAGTCAATCTGCTCCAAGACTTCTGGCATTAATAATAAACATCATACAATAAAATTATTAAAATATTAATCTTAAAATATCACCAGAGCGCAAGTTATGCATATAGCTGCATAACAGATGACAAAGCTCTGATAACATAAATGCTCTATGTGGGCTCCATTTTAACTACAAAATACCAGAATACTGGGGTCAAAATATGCTTCCTGCCAGGGGTGAAATCAACTTACCTTCGCTACCTGTTTGCAAATGTGAGCATGCGCCACCAATGCGCAGTGTCAAAAATGGGACATGATGACATCCGGGCGAGTGGATGGAGCCTCCTGCCGTCGTTCAGCCAAACCAGATAGAACCAGCTGAATTGCACCACTGCTTCCTGGCCTCGTCCCTTCTACCCCTCATTTACCCTTGCAAATGGAGCACCAAGGTGATTGACCTCCAGTTATATTTTAAGGTTTTCCTTTAAAGAACTCAAAAACTAGGGCTGGGAGGAAATTATAAATAGCATCTAATATTCAATATAAAAAGTTGGAGGAATCAGAATTTGTACTGAGATTTACCATGAAATCCCAGAATATAAGGATGTCCTCGGGGAGGAACAAAGTTCATTATAATTGCTTCAGTAATCCAATTCTAACATATTTCCCAGGGAAAATAACACCGCATGAAATTGGTTTAAGGAAGCCACTCTTCTTAATATACACATAATTAGGCTCTGACTTTTAAAAGATGCTTCTGTTTATACTGTCTTACGTGATTGTTTATTAACATATCAATCTCTAAGTGAAATCTAGTTTCCAAATCTGAAAATGGTCTGATCCATGCTATGTTGATACTTTGCAGAAAATTAATATCCTAAAACACCAAATAAATGAATTATCTGCCATTTTTAAGTTTTTCTTTCTGCCCACTATCTATGGTGCATTAAATAGGTTTTAACTATGCAGGACATGCAAATATAACTTCCCCTCCTATCAGTAATTTTTTATTCTGATATGATCATTAAAAGAATAGAAATAATTTAAAGTTCTTCTATTTCTTATGCCAAACCCCATGGAGTGGGTGGAAAAGCAGGAGAAAGGAATGTTTATAAAGATGGAAGTAGAATTAATTACTTTATTTATAATCTGCTGCCCCTTTGAAAATATTTCTGACTGGGAAGGCCAATAAATTGTATTTAGTTGTTAAAATTACATCACCTCTTTTGTCCAAGAGTTCCGATAGTTAAATCCTAGATAGTTAAATTCTAACGTTGCAATTTTACGTTTTAATAATAATAATAATAATTTAATATGTGATGCCTGATCACATCAGTAATTTCTGGCAATTTACAAAATCCAAATACATAATGAAAACAATTAAAAACATAAACCAAGAGTCCAGTTCAAAAACAACCAAAACAATAAAAACAAAAGCAATTAACTGGTGGGACAAGGCAGGTCTTAAGGGCTTTCCAAAACTGCAGAATGGTGATGTCCATATCTCTGGGGGGTATTCTTTTCCAGAGGTAGGGAGAAATGACTTAAAAAGCATGATTCAACAACCCCCACAAAATGGTTGAGGAGACCCAGAGCACACCCACTCAGCCATCCATAATGGGTGAGCAAAAATATTTGGAGATGAGGCAATCTCTCAGATATGCGCCACAGTGACGCAGTGGTTGGAGTGCAGTCCTGCAGGCTACTTCTACTGACTGACTGCAATTTAGCAGTTCAAATCTCACTAGGCTCAAGGTTGACTCAGCCTTCAAAGGTGGGTAAAATGAGGACTCAGATTGTTGAGGGCAATTTGTCACTGTAAATTGCTTAGAGAGGGAAATATATGTGCCATTGCTATAACAGACTCTGTGCCATTAAGGGCTTTATAGATAACAACTTGAACCTTGAATGGTACCTGGAAGTTCCAGCCATATGGTAGCTTATTCTCAAGTTTAACATACAACAGAATATGTACCAACTACAGGTCTAGTGCCCAGAGAAAGCTTAATTATAAAAACTGATTACAATGGTTTGCCAATCATATTGGAATAGTTAATTTCAAATTGCTCAAAACAAAATTGTTTCCTGGTTGCTGGCAAAAATATCAGAAAGCTATCAGACAGCTATTTAGAGCAATATTTAAAGCAATACAATCAAAAACATGATGTACTGTATTTGAGCAGAATTATGTTTCTTACCTTAAATACTATGGCACTGCATAGAAACCTTTATATTTAAACAAAACAACCATTAAGGGCTTTATAGATAAAACTTGCACCTTGAATGGTACCTGGAAGCCTACTGGCAACCAACCCAGCGTGGGACTCATGGGCATAATGAAAAGTGCCCATTATTGCTCAAGTTGCAGCATTTTGAAGCAGTTAAGGCTTTCACATGGGAACCACACGTAGAGCACTTTGCCATAATTTAATCATGAGGTGATCAGGGCATGTATGACCATCCAGGGTCTAGTTGCGGAAAGGCTGCATTTCATTATATTATTTTGTTACATATTATTTCTAAAATTGTATTTCTTAACTAAAAAGACAAGACACATTTTTGATAATTATATTTTGTCAAAAAGAAGAAATTTCTAATTTAACATTCTAATGCCATCTATACATATCAGCAATAGCTATAGACCAGGGATGGCAAACCTTTTTTGGCTCACGTGCCAGAAGTGGGGGGAGCGCAGGGGGGTCATAGGTGGGTGTGCCACACCCATAATGCTATGTGCATGACCCCCTGCTTTTGGCACACTTTTTTCACCTTCCCCAGGCTCCAGAGGCTTTCTAGGAGCCTGGGGAGGGTGAAAACAGCCTCCCCTCCCCACCTCCAGAGGCTTCTGGAACTTCCCTGAAGCCTCCAGAGGGAGAAAAATGGTCTCAAAAGGCCTAAATCAGCTGGCCAGCGCACACATGCATGCTGGAGCTGACAGAGCAACGCCTCGCGTGCCCTCAGAAATGGCTTCGCGTGCCACCTGTGACACCCGTGCCATAGGTTCGCCATCATGGCTATAGACCATTATGCCAAAGTATAGAAAGTATTTTATACCCACAACCCACCATGCAACACAAAGAATTATCCTGTCCTAGAGTAAATTGTCAAGAAAGCAACATCCAAATAATTTATTGATTTCCGAATCTGTATATACTGAACAGTGCAATACATAAACATGAAATACACTTCTTCAAAAAACAGCAAGTTCCAGCCACATGGTAGCTTGTTCTCAAGTTTAACATACAACAGAATATGTACCAACTACAGGTTTAGTGCCCAGAGAAAGCTTAATTGTAAAAGCTGATTACAATGGTTTGCCAATCATATTGGAATAGTTAATTTCAAACTGCTCAAAACAAAATTGTTTCATGGTTGCTGGCAAAAATATCAGAAAGCTATCAGACAGCTATTTAGAGCAACAGAACATTTAAAGCAATACAATCAAAATCATGATGTACTGTATTTGAGCAGAATTATGTGTTTCTTACCCTAAATACTATGGCACTGCACAGAAACCTTTATATATATATGTTTTAAAAACCCTGATTTGGTCCAATGCAGAACTGCAGAATAGACTGTTAAATCATTGCAATGGAAAGCATGTGCTGCAACCTATGTTAAGTAGAAAAAGAATATTGTTAAAAGCGCAAACCAAATTTACAATGTTTCATTTTGGTTTATCATACTTCTTTTTCATATTTATTCATGCAAAAATCAGATTTATAGTTATACCAAGTAATATAAATCAGCAAAGCACACTTAAATTTGCAAGAGATTTTTTTTAAAATAGAAAAATGGGAAATTATGCTCTTACTACAATATCTACTGTAATTTTATTACACATTCTGTTTAAAACCTGCAGCTTTTACAAGGTGTAAGAGTCATGAAAACTGGAAGAATGTCCCTGTGTACTAGAAGCATACGTGTTAAAGTTTAGAATAACAGCATTGCAGTTATGTGTAAAATATGAGCATAAGGTTAATAGAAAAATTTAAAGTTAAAGTTAAAAATCAACAGGATCTATGTGGTGCAAAATAGAATAGCCTTTAGTTGCATAAGGTAAACAGTTCTGAGCTGTTTTTACAGTTTTCCATTCCCCAAATCATTGCTAGACTTTCTTCTCTCCCACTACAGTTGGAATTTACTGAAAACAGATTTTTTTTAATGCAAGATGCTAGTAACTAGTAGCCAATACTAAGGATCTGTTTCTGAAGCATAAACAGCAAAAAAACTAAATACAAATAGAAACTTTCTTTCTGCTACAATTTCCAACATCACATGTAGTGCTGCTCCCAAACACTGAAGTTTATTTTATGGAATCCAGGGAGGTAAAGAGAGAGAAGTATCAGCAGTAATCATTTTTCTCTTCCTTTCACAAAGATATCTTCTGGTGAAGCTTTCTGTGAGGTGAGGGACAAGTAGATACACAACCAATTACTTATTTGTTCCCTAAAAACTGCACGTCTAATCTGCCATCTCATTTCAGAGTACCCAAATAAGCAATGGCTTCCACATGGAAGTTGAAGAAGCGGGGGGGGGGGGGGGGGGGGGGGGGAGTGACTGGGAGAAAAACATTTGTATTACTGTTTTGAAAATTGTATTAATGGGGAATCCAAATTATGTGGAAATTCTATCTGTGCAGAGTTTGGGATCAAAACCACGTAGGTAGAATGAAAATGTCTAATGAAAGTGAAAATATTTTAATCTGATATGCTACACAATTTACTAAGGACCCAACTAGAACAGTACAAGCAGTTAAAAGTAATCATTTTAAGCAATGAGAAAAAGGACAGAATGAAGTCACGGATGAAGAAGCTACCAAAATGCTTATTAGTCCATTTTGGATTCTTAATAATTGTTAATTGACACAGATTCGCCAAAATATTAGGACAAAAAATGCATCAAGCTTAAAAAAACCCTTTTGTGCAGCAAGATCAAAATTAATTTGAAAGTATATTGAGCTACTACTCCTTTTTACATTTACAGAAATGAAACACACAAGCAATCTGTGAATTGAGCCAATGAGGCTGGGCCAAGGACAAAACCAAGCAAAATGGAGGTTGCTTTCATCAAGATTTTAGGCGTTTACTTATATCACAGTAGAGACTTACAAATATGATAAGCTTTTTAAAAGCTGTAACTGATAAGTAATGCATACTACAGAAAAAAACCTTACTGAAAAATACCATGAAGTCAACTACAGCAGTCATAGCTACGAGGTGCTACAAATTCAAAGGTCATTTAAAAGGCACTTGTTTCTCAAGAATAAGCCTTATGCCTTTTAATTCTACACTAAAACCTTATTCATAGACATAAATGTAATATTTCAACATGCATTAATCATGTATTGTAGAAATAATCTTCTACATGTCATTAATTTTGATTATATGGAGATTGGATTAGAAACATATTATTCTACATATTAATTAACTGCAGGTTTTTGGATGATACTAACAATGCATTCTAAAAATATGATTGCTGTTGATTTCTCCTATTCCAAATGTATAAGTAACAGGGAAAAATTAGAGCTAAACTGACTTAAGATTGGTGTATTATGAGTTACTGTTAATTAATAATGAGACTTCAGTGAAGACAAAAAGGTGGTGGACAAAATGTTAAAACAACTAAAGCAACTTTTCCTTTTATACTCAGGAATAGCACACGTAGTCTATTTAACATAGTTAAAGTAAAACATAACAATGCTCCTACTTTTTAAATTGTTTTCTGAAATGTTTAGTTCAGTCATTCTGATGAATTAAAAGATTTTTAAAAAGTCAAAAGAAAATATCTGCTGCCTTCATAAATCATGAACAGCCATTCAGAAAAATAAAATAGTTTTACATAACACTCTAAGCTGTAACAGCAGCATATGAAATCTTAGAAAAAGTCTTAAAAGACACATTTTATGTCAAGCTTAGTCTGGAAAAAGAAATGATGAATCAATATTAAAAAATGCAAGGGAATGTTTGACAGGTTGCCCAATATCTACTAAATCATCACAAAATTAAAGGAAATTATCTACATAGCTATTAAGATCCCAAATTCAGGATCATTGTTTGATTACTGAAAAGTTCACCGTAATTCAGGAAATATATATTGTTCAACCTAGGCTGTGCATTCTATCTTTAAAGTACCATTTCTATATTTTGGTGTTCCTCTAGTTTACATAATGAGAACTCCAGGATGTGAGTCGATCAAGGTGATCAACTGTAACTCTAATTCAGAAATAATCTTATGGAAATCAGAAGAAAGTATGCAATTATAATTTTTAGTATCTATATTTCAAATATGTTCATGTTTCATATTATGCCAAACTATTAAAAAAATCTCAGATGAAAGATCAGTAAGATTAAATCAAACACACAAAACAGCCATGAGTAATTTGTATTTAATCCTTTGGATTGCAACTGGATTGATCCAGACAACTGCAAACATCTAAACTGGTTTAAGGCTGACTGACATTTGCTCTGGATTTTCTCATTAGTTTTGCTTTGATTTTGCAAGACTATATAATGTCTTGGTGTAGAATTTTATATGAAAGCTTTAGGCAACAACTGGAAATGCAGTTTTGGGAGTCTTCTTCACAAATCATGCAAACAGAAAACAGGCTATGACAAAAATTGTAACATAATTGGTACATGAACTGCCTTCACTGCCTGATTGCACAAGCAGGAAAAAGTTGCTGCTTAACCCAATCCAACTTTTACTCAACCGCAAAGAGATGAGCAAATGATGGAACTGTTAGTCTTGTTATTATAAGAGACTGACTGTTATAAAGTGCAAGAGAGAAACCAACATCTAGCACACAAGACGTGCAGACCAATATTATTTTAGTACTCCCATTCATCAGTTTTCATGTCCAAATAATAAAGAATGTTCTGTGCAAGCTTCACTGCCTGTTTCCTGGATAATTTTGAGCGCTCATCTTGAGGATCTATAGCATCAAGTGCTAGAAGCTGTTTGGTGAGGAGCTCCTCTAGCCGCATGTAGTTCTTATCAGTTCTGTTCCCATCAAACGACAACACCTCTTGCTGAATCTGAGCTACATTTCCAAGAATATTCCAAATTGCTTTTTGTGATATGACATCTGTTTCTGTTTGCTCTACAAAGGTTTGTTGCTTAAGAAGTGCCTCCTTTAAGTCAGTATAAGTTATGAGGGTTTGTACTTCTATCACGGCTCGCCTCCTGGCTTCACGGATGCAAGGATTATTGCCTGGGCTTATTTCATCCAACTGGGCAATTAACCCTTGCAGTTCTGTCTTTGACTTTAGATACAAATCCGAAGCCTTCTCTATTTTTAAAAGGGAAGCTTTAACTTCTTTCATGTTCTTGCGTATGTCTTCTATTTTTATAATGGATCCGTTTTGTGCCAAGTCATAAGCATAAGTGGAATCTGCTTCTTCTTCCAGATCCAAATATTTTTGCAATCTATTGATCTCTTCCACTACTTCTTTACGATAGTTTCTTATTTCTGGGTGGCCACATACATCTAAGGCATCCAGATCAGCAATCAGACCTATGAGTACACAGGATAAATGTCTACAGGTCTCATTGTTATTTACTCCCATTAATACAGCAATAAGAGTCCCCTTTGCTTTGTTCACATCTCCTATGACAGAATTAATTTTGGAAACCGAAGGATGTGCATCACTGGACAATGGCAGGGAAGGCTGCTGCTTTGTACAACGACTTATGATTTCTTGAACAGCACATATTTTGGTCAGGGTGCGATATCTGGCTTTCCGCAGAGAAATTTTCCCTCCGGTTTTTACCTGAGTGAGTCTAAAAATTATATCCTGTAAACCTTCTTCAAATTCCTCAGTTACACAGTTGCCTCCTTTATAAAAAGCAGTGATTTCCTGCTCCACCAATGCCTGTGCCTCATTAAATATGGATTCTATCTCCAGCCTTTGGGGATGGTTTGCATTCTGCTCTAGTTCCTTCAGCAGTTTCTCAGTTTCTTGGGCAGCCCTCTTTCTGGCTTGCTGAACATCACCTCTTCCTTCAGCATCCACAGAATCTATTTCAAAAAGCTGTTTAGTCAAAGTCCTTTCTAATTTCTTGTAAGCTCTATCACTGGACAAACCACTGAAGGCTGCTACTTGAGATTCAAACTCTTTGACTTCTTTTTGTATTTCTTGCAGCCTTTTGATAGATGGATGTTGGTTACCCATATCCATTCTTTTTCTTCATCCAGTTTCAACAGAACTAAAAACAATGGAGAATACAATAAAATGTAATAGATTGCTTAAAAATATTCTAAAAAACATATATGTGCAGTTGGAAGTACTCAAGAAGTATTCCACTATTGTTTTATTCAAGAGACAAGATAATACAGTTGCAACATAACATCTTTTTGAAGATATAATAGCTGTAATCTTCTTGAAAGATTCTGCCAGTTGCTTTAAATCTGAGGCATATTATGAACTTACAACATGTCTAATTGGTCTACCCCTTGCCAAAAGTAAAAAGTATGAACTAAAATGTTCGAAGCAGAGTGGTTTCTTTCCCCAATCTCTTTAAATACCACAAGCAAGTCATAACAAGTGCTGATGTTTTGGGGGAAAAACAGTACCAACTCCCTCCCCATACAATATTCTTCTACTATCAAAAGCAGATAAAATAGAGACAAAAACTAGATATAGTTCTAATTACCCTTCTTTGGTCATCCCAGGGAAATGCAAAGTTATATTTTTGCCTTTTCCTCTTTTCTCCAGAGATAAAGACATTCGTCCTTGTAATTTCAAACTATACAAGGTACCGTACTCAGGATAACAATACTTTTGAGTCCAGTCCATTTGATCCCACTCAAAACACATTGTGGCCTTCCAGCTATATATATAGTGGTTCCCAACGTGGGAACCAGGCCCCACAGGGGGACAATTTGATTTTTAATGGGGGCAATTTGAACGTTGTTTAAATCAAGTTAATAGCCTTTTAGGCTTCTTAAAGTAGAGTTCATTTTTGAATAAAGTAAGAACTATATGTGGGGGGGATCGGGATTTTAAAGATGCTTAGGTGGGGCATGGCCAAAAAAAGGTTGGGAACCACTGGTATAGAACGAAGTTGCAACTCATTCAGCCCCGCCGCTTATTACACGCCAACGCCTCCCGGGTCCGTCCTATTCTTACCCAGTGAGAAGCTCTTTGGGGGAAGCGACTCCCCGTGCACAGAGCTTGATCCCCCGGCCCCTGTTTCAATCCTACATCCCTGCAGGAAGGTAGCCAGGAATCAGCCCCGAGCTCGGGCCGCTTCCCCCAGGTAGAGCGCGCCGACAACCTCCCCGCCGTCCTCTCTCTGCCCCCCCCCCACGCCTCCCCCCCCCCCTCGTGACTTCACAATGCTGCACAATCTAATTCCGCTTTGGCCACCGAGGCGCTTCTCCGGGAACGGCTGAAGGAGGGGGTCACGGGGGAGGGGGAAGCAAACGGGTTCGAGTACGGATTCTGGAGGAGACGAGAACAGGGAAATCCGGTTCACTGAGCTCCGCCGGGCCCAATTTGGGTGTCTCCCCCCCCCCCCCCGTTCCCAAAGACCTTTTTATCAACCAGCGTTATTTACCGGGGGAGACCCATCCGCGCCGTCACAATTTCCGCAGAGGTTTCCCCGCTTCCCCCCCCCCCACGCCCCCATCTCCAACACGGGCCTCAATTCGCCACCTTCAGACGCGGCTGATCCCAGCTGATACCTAAATCTAGCTCCCCCCCCCCCCCTCCACCGCCCCCTGTCGGGATTCCGCCGCCGTCAGCCACGCTACGCTCAGTCTCCCACCCGCTGCTTCAACACCCGCCAATAGTGCGGACTAGTCGCCTGATCTGACGCAGAGCGGGTCTTCCGAGAAGCCCCCCTCCCCCACTGCACTAAAAGGGGGGGCTTGGGAGTCCCAGGGCGACGGGCAACACGAGGCGAACAGCCGCTGGGCCTACTCGCCTTGGGAGACCAGGCAGTCCCCTTCTTCTCTCCTGCCCCCCCCCCTCCCGGACCCTTGCCTAATCCAGATTGGTCCCTCCACCGAATCCCGATAAACAAGGACTTCTCTCCGCCTCTCTCTCAACGGCCCACCTTGACAGCAGGAAAGAGATTTTAATTTTAATTTGGTTTTAGCATAGGATTGTAATTTAATATGTTTTTAAATTTTGTATTTATCGTTTTTGTATGTTTTTAAATTCCTGTGCGCCGCCCTGGGTCCTTCGTGGAGAAGGGCGGGATATAAATGTGATTAAAATAAAATAAAAAATAAAAAATAAAGAGAGCGAGAGAAAAGGCAGGCATAGGGGAGGCTGGAAAGGGAGGCAACTGGGGTCGTTTAGAGCAGCTTTCAGGTCACCCCCGTTGGCCGCCGATCCTCCCCCCCCCTCCCCTTGTTGGATTCGGCCCTCTGGCTCGCCAACTTCGCCGGGATGCCAGTCTTCACAATCGTCCACCAAAGCAATCTTACCAGGCCCGCCAGCCTTTGCTTCTCTCTCTCACTCTCTCTCTGTTTGAGAAGCCTGGACCCCTTTCACGCTCCCAATTAAACAACCACCACCCGGGCATGTTAACTGCAACTCGCCCAAGCTCCTTCGCCCCGTCGGCAAGCATCGAGCATCCCTGCCCCTTCCTTCCCTCCTTACTCCGCAAGTCTCTCCCCCCTCCCCTTCATCTTCACTGCATGCTCTTCCCCCCCCCCCCCCACTCCCCCGCCCCGAGACACCGCGAGTCAGGTAATTCCACTAACGTCGCCCCGCTCCTCCAGCTCCTTTCCTTCGAACCGGCGTTGCAGGCTTTCCATTCTCTCTCCCTCCGCTTTCCAATCCCCACACTAACGTCCTTCGGAAGCGCACGGCAGGATGGGAGCTGCCCGTAGCACCTTCGCCGCGTCTCCGCTCTCTCTCTCTGTCTCTTTCTCACCTCAAGGGTGGCTCGGAAACGATCCAGGCTGGTTGCAACACTCCCGCTGCCAGCCCAGCTCGCGCTCTCCCGGCGTTCGGCAACGCCGGCGCCATTTGAGGGAACGGGGAGAGCGCGCGAGAACTGACAGGGAAATCTCCCTCCCCCCACCGCCTTTCACGACGTTGCCGTAAAGTGACGGGCGCGTTGAGTTCTTGCGGCTTGCGGCCGCTGTTTAGTCCTCGCCTCGGTCTGGCCGGGATGGCTGCGCTCGTGAGGAGGCGAGGGTTTCTATACAGCCTAGGCGGTTGCCCCTACCTAGTCTCGAGCTGCTTCGGCTGCAGGTTTTTGTCGTCCTCAGTCTCCGGGGCGTCTTCGCAGGGCGAAGACACGGAGACGAAGAGCTCGCCTTCGCCTCCCAAGAGAAAGGTAACGCGGAGGAAATAAGGCGCTAGGCACCCGGGTGCCCTGTCAAAAGTTTCGTGCTTCCGTTCACCTGGTTCCCAGCCAGTGTGACGAGATTGCGGGAGGGCACCGGGTGACATTCTGCTGTCATAGAGTCGATGGCTTGGTTCACGTAGCCCAAGTTTTAACGATACTCTGGTTGCTTCTGCGTGTTTTGTAAATCCAGCCAATTGGGGTTTACTCGTCAAATCTTGGTAAGCAAATCAGAGAAATGAAGGAAGCTGCTTGAAGTTAGTGAAATGATGATCTCTTAATCCTGGACAAGGCACTGTGCATAACTATTTTATTTTTTATTTATTTGGTTTGTCAAACATGTACAAGATAACAAGTATAAGTATAAACATGAACAAAGGAAATGAGTATAAATAAATGGGGACAATAGGACAGGGAGGGTAGGCATGCTGGTGCGCTTAACTCTTGTGCATTAAGGTATAATATGGCTACTTTTGGTTTTGTTTCTGTGAAATGAAAGGATCAGGTTGCATCTTTTGTTGATGCGAGATTCTTTTTTCATTAAATAAAAATGGTTCCTTCTGTTCAATGCACTTTTAACCACTTAGGCTGGCTTTGCTGATCAGTGCTCTAGTAACTAACTGCTCATCCAGATTACCATTTTGTACTGTGTGTAAAGCAGATTTTGAAAACTGTTTGGAAACATAACAAGTGAACTGCCTGGGGCTGAACATTCACTTCATCGTCAGCATGACTTTGATTTAAGAAGCTGATTTTAACTCCTGAATCTCTTCATATTTTGGAACTCCCTAAAGAATTTGTAGATCTTTAGACCATCCTTAGCCATGCTGATGCTTGACAAGAAATGAATGGAGCACACCTACTTGCTGTGGCATTGGTGGAATATGCCATCATAATCTCTGTTCTGCCTTCCTTTTTTATGTGTTTATAAAGGGATGGGGGCTTGGGTCACCACATTAAGTACATTATCTTCCCTTCTGAAACCTTCACCAATGCCACTACTTGGTCGATAATGGTCCCTAGATCTGGAATGAGCATGCTTACTTTGTTAGCTTTTGAAGCTTTAATACCAGTCCCCAAAATGAGGACTAAGAGTCAGTAATTATATTGCTGTTTCCATTTATATCCAATAATATTTTGGGTTGGGGTTGTTGTTGTTTTTTTGCCATGTTAGATTATAGTTAGATTAGTCTCAAATTTTAAAGTACAATTTCAGAATACTGTATTTACAAATTGCCCAGAAAAATTATTTTGAAGGGCAGCTTATAAAATGATTTTAATATCCCCACAATTCCTCTCCTGCAGTTAAAATTACAAACAATTGCTTTAAGTTATCAGTTCTGCATGAACTTTACTCCTTTGCGATATTTTGTTTTGTAGTTTATTTTCTTTTTTTCCAATTGAGCTACTCCTTTATGGGGAGATCAGTTTTTCACTTAACATTTTCTTATTAAAAAATAGGATCTGAAAATTATAGAAGGGATGTTCAGCAATGCATGATATCATGTGTTTGGAACTGAACATTTGAGCATTTGGGGGATTAAGGGCAAACTAGAGATATTGTCTTATGGAGACATATAAATAACACACCTGTTTTCTAAAAAGGAAAAAAAGAAAATTTGGGGATCTATGTATGAAGTTTGGAAAATTGTGTGCATTATAATGAT
Organism: Rhabdophis nuchalis; assembly: GCA_039707465.1. Taxonomy (NCBI): domain Eukaryota; kingdom Metazoa; phylum Chordata; class Lepidosauria; order Squamata; family Natricidae; genus Rhabdophis; species Rhabdophis nuchalis. The sequence goes on along the minus strand of CM077643.1, from coordinate 55,404,926 downwards.
TCCCTGTCTTTTTCTAGGTTTTAATTTGATAGCATTATTTTATTTAAAAAAAAATATTTGCTCTGATTATTTCATTTCACCATCACTGTCCTATTTGATGTTTGCTAAACTACAAGAGAGACATAAGATTGAACTTTGTCCAGTGTTAAATGTTATTCTTTAAAAATTTGCTTAATCTTTTCTCACCTTTATAATTGTTTGTATAGCTTGCCCCTTTCATTGGGCAATATAATGTTGAAATAATTTGTGATGCTTTGTATTATTAACCCCTCCGTCTCTCTTTTTAAGGTTTCACGTTTTCATCCACCTTCAGATTCTTGCTGTGACTGGATTGGGCCTCCTGATCAATATTCAAATCTTCGACCAGTAATATTTTATGTTCCTAAACATGAAACACCATTGCAGCGAAGGCTGAGAGAACTTAGGCAGGAAACCCAGGCTTGGAATCAAGAATTCTGGACAGATCAAAACCTATCATTTAGAAAGGTAGAAATATAAGACCACTAGGTGGCACTGGGTGTCCTTTTAAGACTTTTAGCAGATTTGTTTTAAAGCAATGATATTATTCAACTGTTCAATATACAATGCATTTTTTATATTTGTGATATTTTTAATTTATTTTTCATTTCTAAATTTCTTCAATACCAATTATGAAGTCTTAATTATTTGTTTACCCCAACCTAGAGCCAGTGTATATTTTTGTAAGGAGGAAGTGTTGCTGTACAAATGTGTTAGTCTTAAGTAGGTCCTCTCTCAGTTTTAATAGTCTTATCAAAATGATTAGATAGCTGCTGAATTGTTTGTTACAGAATTACATATGTTGAAGATACATTAATCTCTCATTGTTTTGAAGAGGTCTTTTCCATCAGTTAAAATATTAGATGGAGTGGATTTTGCAATAAACTATTATGATTGATAATCATTTATAAGATGATACCAATACACTAAGAACCAATATATTGTAATATTATTGAATCCTATTTCAGGAAAAAGACGAATTCGTTTGTTCTAGACTGAAAGCCAAGGGTATACAGCCAAGAGATGAAAAAGGTTAGATCATTAACATCATTTGGCACACATTCTTAAATGATTTATGTTATTTGTAGATTTTAAATCTTAGAATATAATCTAAGTCAAATACTTATATCCCACTTCTGATCAAAGAAATCATGCATATCCGACTGTTTTTAATAAAGTCAAAACAAAAATGGCTTGGAGTATTATTTGTTGTAGATTTGCTAAAATTTTATTTTCTTATAGTGTTTCTAATCAACAAATTCCATTTGTATTTTAAAATAGATTCTATTACAGAAAATTTAGTTTTGGAATGAAAACATTAGGCTCCTTGAGAGTGAGGTTTTAAGTTAAAGAACTACCGTATTTATTCGAGTATAACGCGCACACGTGTATAACGCGCACCCCCCAATTTTCGATTTAAAATCGGTATAAAGTTTCGTTTCACTTTTTCTCGGCTCAGACCAAGCATTGTAAGTGACAAACGTTGTTGAACACGTGCGGCCATGATAAAAATCGTTTATAACGCACACCCTCGTTTATAACGTGCACCCTCGTTTATAACGCGCACCCAAACTTTGAGTTCTTTTTTTGGTAGAAAATTTTGCGCGTTATACTCGAATAAATACGGTAATGACACAAAGTAATATAACTAAAATTCAGTTACAGATAAGCCTGGAAGAAGTTCATAACTTTCCATGAATTTGAAATAGGTCTTGGTTATAAAAGAAATATTCTTCTCTGCTTAGTATTATATTATTCATTTAATCCAGGCAACCCAACCCATTGCCCATAGTCCAAATGCATCCCTAGACACCTAAGATATCCCTACAAGACTGTAAACTTTTAACAAGAAGTCTGTTATTTATATTCACCAACTATATATTTATGTGGCCCAAGATCATTCCTCTTTACTCAGTGTGGCCTAGGCAAACCAAAATTTTGGACAACCACGATTTAACCAGTTATTACTAATGCTACTGCTTCTAATTCATACAGCATTTCCATTTTACAGGATTCGTACAGCTTTTAATGTGAACATCCCTAAAATAATGCAACCGTTTTGTGAAGGGTTGTTTGTGTACAGAAGAACCATAGGGAGCCATAAATCCATAAATAAAGATACCCTGCCTTCAATTTCAATTTGATATTAAACCTGTCTCATAATAAATAACAAAGAAATTAACCATTAAGATTTGTTTTTTCTTATCTACACATGATTTTATTTCCTTTTCAGGTCAGAAAGCAACACTGACTGCAGAAGAAATGGCTGAATTTTACAAAGATTTCCTAAGTAAAAACTTGAAAAAAAATGTATACTATAATAGGTGAGGAATACTTTTCAGGATAGTTTTCTTTCCTTATCTGTCAAATCAGTTCTATCCTTCACTTTGATTTATTTTAAAACCAATTTGTTTAATAATCTTTTTGGAACTGTTTCCAAATCACCAGCTGACTTTACCTGTTTCTCTGTTGCCATTCACCTACCAATCTGCATTATACTTTCTATATTCTTAATATTTCTTCATTGACTGTATTTCATCTAGTGCAGTAGGCTGCACATCAATCTCATACTCTATGTCAGGGGTCCCCAACCTTTGCAACTTTAAGTCTGAAGGACTTCTGGGAGCTGAAGTCCTTCAGACTTAAAGTTGCAAAGGTTGGGGACCCTTGCTCTATGTAACTGATAATAGCAGGCCTTGAGGCAGATACCTGGAGGCTTAAAACATTAAGTTGTATTCATTGAGATATGCAGATAGGGGGGGATATAAAACAAAATAAATAAAACGTTGCTATAAATCATGCAGTTTTTGCATACATCCACACACATATAGTACAGAGTAGGGTATTTTTCTAGAAAGGTACTTCCAACAGTACAAATTTGTAAAGGTTCATTTTAATTACAGAAAGACAGAATATTTTTTTCTAAATATTTATCTTCTCAAGGTGACCCTGATTTTGCTATGTTCCCTTGCTTTTAAATGTAGGGAATGGTACAAACGGAATTTTACCATCACATTCCTCATGGGACAAGTAGCATTTGAAAAAGTGTGGAAGAAATTTGGACTGAAATGAAGTACAAACTCACAGGCAGCAATGTTGGGTAATTTTGACTCTTAAGTTGCAGCTTTGACATTTAAAAATACAAAACTAAAAATTCATGTTTCAGAGTGCATGCATGCAGAGTTATCATCTATTATTTACATTTATGTCATTATGGTAATTTAAAGCTAACAAGTTCTAAAAACAACTACCCCAATAGTTAAATAGCAGCTTCTGCTTTTCTGTAGGGTGCGCTTCAAGGTTCTGACGACCATCTTTAAAGCGCTCCATGGCTCGGGGCCTAGTTATATGCGAGACCGTCTCCTGCCCCATACATCCCTTAGACCGATCCGCTCCCACAGAGAGGGCCTTCTCAGGGTGCCGTCGGCCGGACAATGCCGACTGGCGACACCCAGGGGAAGAGCCTTCTCTGTGGCGGGCCCTGCCCTTTGGAACGACCTACCCCCTGAACTCCGGACCATCACCGACCTCCGCCTCTTCCGCAAATGTTTAAAGACATATTTTTTCCATCAAGCCGGCCTAGCCTAACCTCCCATGGGGACTTTTAGAAAGTTTTAAATTGGGTTTTTAATAATTGGTTTTTAGCACAGGATTGGGGATTATTTAATATATATTTTAAATTATTTGTCTATCTTCTATTGTGTATGTTTTTTAATTTTCCTGTGCGCCGCCCTGGGTCCTCTGTGGAGAAGGGCGGGATATAAATGTAATAAAATGAAAAAAAATGTAGAAGAGCATTCCTCTTTTGGGGGAAGTTTAAATTAAATATATTGCCAATTTCACTTATGGCTTACTGAAAATGGTCAGAATATCATCATTTTGAAAGAAATATTAATGTTCTCTTTAGATAAAATCCAGCATCTATTATTTTAGTGGCTCTGTGTATTAAGATAGTTACATAGTAAGCATGCCCAAATATTAATTATAAACTTAATTGTAGTTAATTTTTCTCTTCTTTCTCCTTTTAGTTTTTTCAATCAAAGATGAGATGAAGAATTGAGTTTCTGTCATAAATTATATCAAAGCATTCTGGTATATTTGTATATAGATATTTTTATTTATTTATTTATTTATTTTGTTCATTTATATACCAGATGCTTCCAGCTGAATACAATAAAAGAAAAGAATTCCCAATCCCACAACTTAGGTTCATGCCCAGTGCCTTGTCAAAACATTAAACGGTTGGGGGTGGGGGGAATGACATTAAAACAGATACATTGCACTTGAGTCATATAGTATAACTTAAATTTTCCTTTATTGAGCCTGGTTGAATTGTTTACCTTCCACGGGAGTTGCTCTTAGTTTGTCTAAATATAAAAAAATATTAACATTGCATACAAGAACACTGCATATGCCAGGAACTTGATACTCATAGAATAAGATAAATTAATACTTAGTCATGGTGAGATTGGTAATTTGTTACTACTGTTTCAACTATAAATAATGCAAATAATTTAATATTTTTCTATGGAATTAATCATTCATGAAGATGCCAGCATGATATTGTAATACATGAATACAATACTGTAATTGCAATACTGTAATTGCGTCATTTACATCATGATTAACTGTGCAAAGTTTATAATTTAGGAATGTTTCTCCTAGTAAAGACTTTTGTTGCTGGGCATGAATTGCTTTGTCCTGCATTGCTTTTTAAAAAATTTTTTGACCAATTGCTAAATGGCTGAAAATAGTATGATAACAACACATGCTATGATGTGGCATGGGGAACATCTGAGAAATAGAAGTGCCAAACCTTCCCCATAAGACACACTTAATGCCCCCCTGGAACCTGCTTGGGCTGGTCCTGAGACAAAAGGAATTATCTGGCTGAATACAAAATACTTGTATTTAAGATGTATTGGACCTGCAGCATGGATCCCAGGAAAATATAAAGAGGACTGAGTTGACAGCACAATCCAGATGATTTCTGCTTCACCAACAGTGTCCAATCCTTTCACCTTTTTTACACATCATCAACTGCTAAATGACTGAAATATTTTAAGATTAGTTTGGAATTAATGTTGCATTTAATTAAATACAAAAAACATGTCTCCATTTTGATGTATTTTTTTTTCAAAATCTGATATTCAGTGAGTATGATATTCATTCTAGAAGAAGTCATTGAGTCTGTCAATCTATTCTTACATAAATGTTACCTTTATTGATTTGCACATTCAATGCCTCTTTAATAGATATATGATAGATTGCATTAGTTTAATGGAAAGGCAGCGACTGTTCCACAACTCAAAATATATACAGTGTGGCATGTCATATAATGATTTGCTCATGGCATTAAAGCAACTGACTTATTTATTCTGAAAACAGGCTCATTGAGATCAACCTCTGGCTGAATAGAAAGGTTCCTGGTAGATTTTGCATAAAGCAGAATCACACAAAGATTGCTTTTTATTCACAGGCACATTTCGTCCAGTAAAGGAAGCAAATAAGCAGGTGAAAGCAATTTCTATTATCCATTCCATCTTCTGCAGCCATTAGTATTCTAATAATAGGCCCGGCTGATTTTATCTCTCTCTAGGGCAGTGATGACAAACCTTTTAGGCACAGAGAGGGCTCTGCATGCCACCTCTGGCATGCGTGCCATAGGTTTACCATCACGGGAATAGGGGATTGGTATACACAGAATGTATTATATATGCAGAGACCCACAACAAAGGCAATTATATTGGCCACAAGAAAAATAAAGCCAGGCAATCTTTTTGTTAGACAAGCTAAGACTTACCGCAGTGCATGTAAACTTAAGTTTCAGAAATTCTTCACTGGCAATTTTTTTTAAAGGCTTCATTTGCTTTTTGCCCCATTATCCCACCCCCTTTTCTTTAAAAACAAAACAAAACAAATTGCTTAGATGAAAAACTATTCAACTCCTGAATCTTGCATTCTTTTGTAACCCTGAAGTAAAGATAATTCTGATCCAAGCAGCTTCTGCATTATAATTACTGATACTGTATTACATATTCAGAATACTGTATGGATTTTTCAGAACATTACATTATGCTGTAATGTTCAAACCAAATAAAGGAAGTATCACTTGGCTCTACAGAGAAATAACAAAAATAAATGTTTATTTTCAGTTGAAGTTAATTTTTTAAAATGTCCAGTATTTTTCAATAAGATTGTGAGTTCTATGATGAAACATCTCGTTTGTAAATTCTACATGGTGTTTAATCGGATGGGAAATGATTATTGCATTCCAAGCATCTCTTATTTCCTGCCATTCATTGGATCTCTTCATTGAAGTATTCATTTCGCTGGAATAAAACAGGAGGATGAGAGAAAAGGAAGAAGCTGATTAAGGCTAAACTAAAAGCTCTTATGAATGTCTCTGTGTGATTGCAACTGCTATTGCAGAATGTGTTTATAAACCACAGTATTTTTAATTATGTAAAAGAAGAGTGCTTTCATGGTGTAATATTGTCAGCATCTTAGTGTTTCAATTTTTATATTACCAAGCATCCTGGCTCCTAATTTCTAACCCACTGGTTGTCTCATTTCCAAATAAAAGAGGATCTGAAAAGGATTGTTTGTGGTTATCCTGCACCCTTTTCTCCCAATTCTCTGCTAATGTAAGACAACACAGATGCTATTTGGTTTCAGATATCACTCTGTTGAATCTGGAATCCCAGTAGAAGAAGGTTGCTCTGTGAATCCAATTGGATCTGGTAGGGAAACTATAACCTGCATTATTAATAATAATTATGGTCTGATCCAAAGAGATTCTAAAGTATATCATTCTTTTACCAGTCTACAAATAGAATGTGCACCAAATGCTATTGCTTTATTTTTGATTGAGTACTGTTCTGAAAAAGCAGAATTGACCATTGTACACAGATGATCATTGTGTACATCAATTATTTTCAAAATTGGCAACATTAATGTGTGTGGTGGTGTGGAAAGTCTAGAAGACTTTCCTAGAATTAGCTAGCCAGCCCTGGTGGCTGAGGAATTCTGCTAATTGAAGTCCACACATTTTAAAGTTGCGGTGCCAAGTTTCAAAAACACTATTTCCTCTCACAACATATACACAAATAGTTTCACTGAATAAAGATGAAGTTCAGCAAGCATAAATCTTACTCATTAGTAAGTTCCAATGAATTCACTAGCTCTAACTCCCTTGGTATATAATGTTTCTTTGAGGTAGAGGTGTGTGTGTGCACTATTAAAAAAACCACTCAATATCAACAACGCATGTGCATATGTAATCATTATAGCATAATACCTGTATTGTTTTAAAAGAATGCCTGGAAACTTTTCTCTCAAAGTGCTCAGTTGGTCTAAATACAAAGATGTAGTAAAGTCACACTTGACTTCTTGAGGATACATGCAGACTATGGTATTACACAATTTTATTGGAAAAAGTACAGAAAATACAATGCAATAGCTGAGTTGGAAGGAACCTTGGAGGTCTTCTAGTCCAACCCCTTGCCTGGGCAGGAAACCCTATACAGTTTTAGACAAATGGCTATCCAACATCTTGAAGACTTGCAGTGTTGGGGCATTCACAACTTCTGGAGGCAAGCTGTTCTACTGATTAATTGTTCTCACTGTCAGGAAATTTCTCCTCAGTTCTAAGTTGCTTCTCTCAAAAATATCAAAAATATTTTGTTACAACCTTCATCCCGGGTTGTACTTGTTTTACTGTCCAACTTTCTTCACAGTTCTGCCATCCAAGTAGTAACTAGACCTTGCTTTCTGAACCACAGACAAAATTGACTTGGGACTATCATCTGCTGAGTAATCTACCTTAGAATCATATAAAAATAGCCCATGTTATCCTGAGATTACAAGATTTTCTTACACAAAAGCTGTATACCTGTACAGAATAAGCTTAAAGCTAATGAAGCACAGGAGAAATACATTGTCTCCGCTCACAAAATGGGATTTTTTCCAAATTAGCATTCACACTAGTATAGCCGCTAGCCAACAACAGTGTTTAGCCTATCTTTATTGAATTCTTTGAAAAATACTTCATTATACTAATATATTAAATAAAATATATCAAATCCTAGCAGTCATTTTCTGAACCAATGTTTTTCTTGGACTACCTAGAAAGACAAATAATTTGAGTCAGTATTTCCTTCCTGTTTTGGGAGCCAAGTTAATTATTTTCTTTTTTAGCCAGAGCTTTGCTATGCCCATGATTGAAAGCATAACTTAAATTCCTTCATTTTTTGGTCTGACAATTTATTTCCCTGCCCTCTCCCTTAATTGATTCATTTGTTGAATGATTCATAAGAAGTGTTGTATTCTCAAATTTCATTATCGGCATTCACAACTAAATGCGAGCAAACTGTAATGAACAGAAATAACAAAGACCTGGACAAGAGAACAAAAGACAAGGAGAATGGCGCGCGCGTGTGTGTGTGTGTGTGTAATATAATACAGTGGAAAAACTGTATTAACGGTACTCTGAAAAGAGTACCAACCACTTAATGTTGAGTTTGCCTTGTACTTGGAAAGATTTTCTTTTATATAGAAAGATGAGGCTGAATCGTATCTTGTGGATTTTGGGTGTATCTGCTTCATTTTTCTATCTGCTGTATGTATAACATTACACAGATGACCTTCATGTCTCTCAGTAGCAATGTTTTGAGTACTCATATTAGCAATACAGATGTTAAAAATACATGGACAGATGGGATTGAAACGAAACGCTCCACTACAGATGTACACTACAACTGAAGTGTTAATATTAATGTTTTACAGTTGAATAAAGGAGGTAAAGAGTAAAGAAAAATTTTAAATTAGGTTTTAATAGGTTCAAAATAAGCCTTTAATAGAGAAATCCCTAGCAAAACATGCTAGCATTTCAGAGGGATAAGCTTTTATTTACTTTTCCTACACTTAAGGAGTCAGTCAGATATCCTTGTAAATAGCTGACAAGCCTGTAAAAAGCAGCTGCAAGATATAGTAAGTGCAGTATGAGGATATTTGGAGTTCTGTGTAGATACTGACATGGTTCACACATCTAATTAAAAAATTATAGAGCCAATTTTTATGTCAGGGTTCCAAATAGCATCCAAAAGTAAATCAGAGTCCAAGGCAATATTGCTCAAAGTTCCAATTTATTAAGAGAGCCATGTTGGCACATCTAGGAACACCTGAATCTGAAAGTTTCCCCTTTCCCCCTACCCAGTTGAAAGTTCAAGATCTTGCTCCCACACCCACAGGTCCAATCTCCCACTGCCATGCTGGCAGTTCCACCCATCCAATTCTGGTCAAGTGCAGAGATGCAAAGACAAAGGATGGCCTTGGCTTTCTAGAAAGAATGTTGTGGCTATATAGTATGTGACCCCTTACAATCCCCCCTCCCATTTTCCCACAATAGAAAATTCATAGCAGAATAATAGAAATTGTGGCAGGCCAAAGACCCAAAAGAAAAGATGGCTGCAGGCCTGACATTTTTCTTCCTAGAAATTTTGTTCAAGAAACATCTGGTTGGCAATTTAGTAGAGTAAATGATTATATGCTTAGTCATATTATGTGTCCATTATTAATCTCTAGATGTTTTCTGATCCACACCACTTTCCAAGCTCTCTAAAACATTTTTTTTTAAATGAACTTTTATTATTTATTTTTTTTCACTTAACTAAAGGTAACATTTTGCAACTTAGTGTGGATGTTTATGCTTCTTTGGTATAGTTCCATCCTTTTATTTTTAAAATAATCCCAAGTTACCTTCCAAGGCAACCGTGAAATATTCCCTTATGACTTTCAGGGAGCTTGTAAGTTATAATGTCAGCCACTTTGGTTGGCAGGCAGGTGTTATCTAAAGACAACAAATCATTTAATAAAAAAAATAGAAGTAGGGCAAGCAATTGGAATGTCTCAATTAATATGTAAAACAACTAGCATTTAGAAACATATTATTTAAAAGGAAAATGAGGTGAATTTCCATGAGAGAAAAAGTATATGTACACTCTTGGATATATAAATAAAATTTATGCATCATGTATACAAATTATATACAACCAAGTCAGGTCCCATAAGCCAATCATAATTTTTTTCCCAGAGAAATATTACTGTAAGTGTTTACAGGTAGTGCTTGATTTACAACCATGTTTTCAGCGACCCAAATTACAACGGTGAAGACTCAGGAAGCAACAGTAACCATTTGTTCGCTCCTGAACTGGTTCAGCAAGCATTTTCACCCAGCTGCCTTCTCTCCAAGTTACCTGCACCAACCTTTTGCTGTCTCCTTTTCGGATCCAAACATTTTATACATTCTTACTTTTCTTTCTTTCTGAAGACAACGTGTCTTCAAAAACAGGTAAGGAAAATAGAAATAGGAATGCTTTTATCCTCCAGCACAGGGGTCTCCAACCTTTGCAACTTTAAGTCTGAAGGACTTCAGCTCCCAGACTTCTCCAGCCAGCAAAGCTGGAGAAGTCTGGGAGCTGAAGTCCTTCAGACTTAAAGTTGCAAAGGTTGGAGACCCCTGCTCCAGCACATGGATTGTATTGATCTGCTAGTGTCATGGTTTTAAATATTTAATAGAATAATTATTAAGTAAAATGAATGTTTTTATTATTTGTAACCACACATAAACTTGTACAACTTTCTAGATTAATATTTATTTTTAAACACATTGTATAATACTTTCCCTACTTTCTATTTGACATAAATGCTTCATTGAGTTGCAAGAGCATAATGGGGAAAAAGGTAGACTGCCAGGATAAAATAACTTCAGAAGAATTTGGAAATTTGAGAGCTAAAATGAAGAAAGTAATGAACTAGGAATCCTGGGATCCCAGATATCGGAAATATTTTCTAGAGGATGGTAGTGTTGTTGGCAACAAAACAGTGAAGAACTTTGCCACACCATAAAGATTATTCCTGAATTGTGGATCACAATTCATTTAAATAGGCATGTACAGTGGTTTGAGATGTGAGAAAGAATATTCTCATAAGGGAATTGTGAAGAACTGAAAAATACTGTACGGCTTTCCTAAATTATCAAGATAGTATCATACTACTAGGATAACAATTCTTGTTTTTTGTTTAGTCATACATCTGATTGAATATATTAGCCCACTCAGTATAAAAATGTTATCACACCCAACTACTGCTTTGAAGTTATTGTTCATCATTCTATATGCCCCTTTCACCATTTTCTTTTCTTCTCTTCCCCCACTTTGAAAATAGCACCCCCCAATACATTGTTCCTTGAGGCTATACAGTAGTTCTTGTTATTTGATGCAGTGGATTGAGATCCAGAACAATTGAGCGATCTAAATTAATGTCACAATAAATATGTGCCCTGTGGAACATCTTACCCCGGGTCAAATTGGCTCCCACCCTTCCGCAGGACCTGGCTCTGCCAGATGGCTTGGGATCCTAAGAGGAGGGGCGGACATCACATTGGACGTGGTTGTTGACTTTAGAGGCAATCCCACCGCTCCCTACTCCCGCTCATCCCGTTTCATCGTTGGCATTCACGATATGATGGCACCGCCACCTCCTAGAGTCGCATCGCAACGCGAGCCACCGACAATTACAATTACGAGTATCGATCGGCCACAATAAAACCCCGGCTTCTCCTGCCCTCCCGCAGCCTGGCGCATGCGTGTTTGCGAGAAAGCCTTCGCGTATTCCTCCCTCGCGCTTCTTTCACTTTTCCAGCTCTCCCTCCGTCCGCCCTTCGCATCCCTGCTTCTCGGAACCAGTGACATCATGGCTGTGGGCACGCGCAGAATTGTGGGCCGGGAGGGACCGCCATTTTCGGAGAGGAGAGGGGTGGGGCTAAGGCCGGTCAGTCAGGCTTGGGAAGCCGGAGAGAATTTCTCTCCCGGCTGTGAGGGAACGGAGGTGTAGGGGGGCAACGGCGGTGCCCGGCTCGCCCCCGCCCCGTGATTGACAGCCCGGTCTTTCCACCCGGGCGGTGAAGTCAGAGCAGGGGTGAGTATCGGCATGGGTCTCCGCCGCCTTCCTCAGCATCCTTTTCCCTTTCTTCGCCACCAAGGGAACCCGGCGGCCTGCCGCCCATCAAAAAATGCTGATCGCTCTTAGGACTAAACGGCCAAGGCGGTGGCAGCTGCGGCCGCCAGCTGTAGGAAGAGCTCCGTGCGCGCGTGTGTACGTGTAGAATTGGGAGTAGATGAGAAGGAACAAAGTGTGGTGCGGCAGCACCGAAAACGAGAAGCGGGTCCTGAGTGGGAGTGGATAGGTTCATGGGTGGGTGATGGAAGAAGGGATGTCACAGTGGGGCGTGTTGAGCGGAGCATCTGAGAAGATGAAGACCCGAAGGTGCTTTTTCCAAGAGGCAACTGGACTTTCTTGGGGATTTTTTTCCCCCTTTGAAAACGTTTTGCTTCTCATCCAAGAAGCTCCTTCAGCTCTGACAGGATAGCGGGAAATGGAAGGATTTATATTCCTTGCAGGCAGATGGTCATTTTTCATCCTTTTAGTGGGTCGTTGAAACACTATGAGGTTTTTCTGTGTCCTCAGGGTCACCTAAGTAGTGCTCCTGGGTCCTGTAGTCTGCAATTTTTTCCTCTGGAAATCAAAGAAACACCCCCCCCCCCCCAAGAAAGTCCAGTTTTCTCCTGAAAAAGCATCATGACCTGGATGACTGAGAATCTCTACAGATGAGAGGATGAAGAAAAATCAGGTCTGGAAATGGGATCGAATATTCCCAGACACAGAGGACATAGGAAGCGGATAGCAATTCTGTGTGTAAAGTGTCTTCCGTTGCCAATTTCTCATTCTACAAGAAAAGAAAAGGCTGATTTAGGTGTCTATAAGTGCTGGACTCTGAGGACAACCGCCATCCTTATTCTGCTGCTGCTGCTGCTGCTCTTCCCAGTGAAAAGAAGCTAATTGAGGAAGGGAGATTGAAGAGGAAGGAACTAGTTTGTTAGTTGGGCATGTGTTTCTCTGAAACCCCCCCCCCTTTCCCCTCACTTGTGCTTACTGTCCTTCCTCTGCTTTTGACAATTTTATGTTGCAATTTGGGGCCTGACAACATCCAGGAATGGGGACATCTGGTAGAATAATGCAATGTGATCCTTTAGATGTTCAGATCTGTATAGTTACAGCCTATTTTTTTTTCTACATTAAAAAATCCCTTCAGGTTGGTTTTACAATTTTTAAAGTTATTAAAAGCTTGTGTGTACCAGTCACAACTCCACATAACATAGATTTGTATGTAGATTTTTAATATATATCATGATCGATATAAAGCTGTGAAAACATTGTTTTCCTGACATCTTTTTATTGGATAATTGTTTTTTTTAACATTCTATACTTGATCTTTGTTTTCTTCAATAGATGGATATTTTTGGTGTTTGTATGTTTGCTTGCTTTTTCCTAAAATGAGATCAGAAAAATAATAGTTCTGTTTTCCATTTTTCTGTGTTTTGAGTTTATAGGCAGAGCCATCAGGTTTGGTTTTTTTAAAAAAAAAATTTGGATGGGAAAAATGTAATAGCAAAGCTTATTATCTGTATGCATTATGAAGGATAATCTTGATAGGATTTCAGCTTATTTAATAATTTATAGAGCTAAATTTTTAATAGCTGAAACAAAGCTGCACCTTTTCCTTTAGGCTACTGATATAATAGTTTTAAAGGATTATCTGGAAGTATTTATTCTCTTTTGCAATATGGCATAGTTTGGGTGGAGAAATTTAATGAAATTTAGGACGGCCGTAGCATAAATCAAACTCAACTGCCTGATACCAACATAAAGTAAAAATTAAATTCAGATTCCAATCTTCTTATCTGCTTGCCATGTTGAATGTGGCGGTTAATATGTCTAAGTAGGCATTTATACAAATACATTTTAAATGGAATTAAGTATATTTTCGTGAGCTAATTTTGAAACCGTGTATTAAATAAATAATAAAAGTATAAATGTTTTCCAAATAAATTTAAATAATGCAATATTATAGAAAATATCTTTTTCTAAAAAATGCCAAAACAAGTCTGATAACAATTAAAAACAGAGTTATACGTCTTGGAATGATAAAAAGAAAAATCTTGAACAGTAAAGGTCAAACAGATTCATTAGGCAAAACCCTAATGTGTTTATAAAGCAGTAACTGTATTGTAGCAAGCAAATTGCTGACCAGGAAAAATATGAGATGATATCAGGCTTGAAGCTTGGAATAATGTGGTCCTAATGCATACCAATTTAGCAAATTTTATATGCCAAAATTTTATGCAATCAATTTTAGGAAATCAGGCTTGAATAACATTTCTATATTATATTGCAGTAATCTATCTTCCATGCGCCTGATAATAGGATTGATATATAGAATTAATATAGCATTTTTGAAGTTGCTAAATGAAGGTCGCATATAAAAGCATTAAAATAAAAAAGATCAACTGTAAAATATTAATATTTTAACAATCATATCGTACTTGTTGCTTTTTTAAAGCGGAAAGAAAATAAAATATGGTTTAGAATAAGAAGGCTAAGAAAAACTAGGTCATTCATTTTTCTAATGTTTGCAATTTCAAATTAAACCTTTAAATATGTAACAAGAAAATGGAACACATCTAACATGTTTTTAAAATGAAGAGATTTATAAAATGATGATCAGCATATAATATATAGTAGGGTATATAGTAGAAGCTTTTTAAAAAATTGTTGTTTTCATTTTCTACTTAAGGAGTTCCCCATAAGGATCTAACCATATCTGCACCTACTTCTCTTTTCTTTTGTTTCTTATTTTATCTGTTTATTTCTCGTACTTCCCTCAGTGCCCTTGGGATGTTAGATTGTACCCTGTAATGCAGTGTCTGACTTCTTATTGTAGGCTGAATTCCCTTTGGACATGTGGATTAGCGCAGTTACTCTTCTGGCTCATTTCTTTGATCTGCTTCAAAGCCATGCTTTGATATCCACATTTTAATTTTAAATCTCAGTACATACAATGTGACAACATGGTTCCTATATATTTCACGATTATTTTAATGATAAGAATGAGTAGCTCAGCAGATAAGGCAATAGGAATCAAAACTATCTGAAAGAGCTATTTCCTGTCTTGAAGGGAGGAAGAAGGGAAATTGATGTTCAATTTTTAGAACCTCTATATCTTTTTGCTTTAGATTGTTCTTAAGAGGATGAAGTGTTTATAAGCTTGATAATATGTAGATGAATTTGAGTAAAGAAATATTTTAGAAAAATTGTTAACAGTTTATTTTCCATGTTTGATTACTAATGTGGAAGTAGAAGTTTGATCATAGAAAATATGGATTTGTTTTAGCTGCTTTTTTTTTAAACAATCTTAAAAATTGTTGCATAGCCAGTGATTCATTGGAAAATAATTTTTCCCCTTTGACTATTTTCAGATTATGTAATAAACATTCTAGTCTTTCTTGGAAAGTACTGTAAGCTTGTATTATAGGAAATATAAATAAGCCATTTTAATTAAAAAGCTAGAAAAATTACAAAAATTGTAGCTAAAGATTAGGATCATAACATTTAAAGCTACTTTGTAAACAGCTTCTTTTTACCCTTATAATATTTTTGTAATATTTAATACTGGCTATATAGGTGGTCCTAGACTAATGACCACAGTTGAGCCCAAAATTTATATTACTAAGCGAGACATTTGTTATCTGAATTTTGCCCCATTTTATGACCTTTCTTGCCACAGTTGTTAAATGAATCACTGAATTTAAGTTAATAACACAGTTATGAAGTGAATTTGGCTTTCCCATTGACTTTGCTTGTCAGAAGGTTGCAAAAGGTGATCACATAATCTCAGGATACTGCTACTGTCATAAAAGAGAGTCAGTTGCCAAGCATCTGAATTTTGATCACATGACCATGAGATGCTGTAACGGTCATGCATGTGAAAAATGATCATAAGTCAATTTTCAGTACTGTTGTAACTTCAAACGGTCACTAAACAAAATTTTGTAAGTTGAGGATTTTACAAGACTGAATTTATTTAAGAAAATTTATATGGCTGCCCAACTCATTCACACTCTGCAGTTTACAAGAATAAAAACCAAATATAAAAAACAATAAAAAGCAATCCCAAATCCCTCTGGTAACAACAGTCAAATAAACCATTTGATGAGCTCCATCCCACTTTGGGGTCCCCAGGCCCATTGGAAAAATAGGACGTCAGGGCCTTACAAAAGAATGTCAAAGTGGGGACCAATCTTATCTCTGCAGGGATGATGTTCCATAAGGAGGGAGCCACCATGGACAAGGCCTTCTATTAATGCTTCTGAAATACATTAAATACATAAAAGAATTCCATATATTTGCAATACTATATAATTATGACAAACTTCATCATTAATGTATTTGAAACTAATCTACCTCTTAAATTGCATTGTTTTAGATTTAATCAGGTTTATTGCTTGACAAATTTGTTTTTGGTTATGTATAGCTGTGTGATTTAGAATAATTTCATTAGATTCAACATGGAAAAACTTATTGATCTCATATTTTTAGGAAGTTTGGGGAGCTGAGATGAGGAGGCATTACTATTTACAGTAACAATGCCAACCCTACCAAGCAGCCTCTCAGAAGACATCAGATTAGCTCTCCTCTTCTAAAGATGAAGTTATTTAGAAACTTCTAGAGCTGGAGTTGTTTCCAAGAGCCTTTCTCTGATTTTAGCATGCTATCTTTCACATTTATTTTATTATTTGTGTTTTTATAATTGGTGTTTTTTGTCTTTCTTATAGAAGTTTGCACTATTTGGTTTTGTGTAAACTGTTAATAGTTTTTTGATTGTGATGGTTGAGAAGTGAGGAAAATAACTTTTTCTATAGAAATGGAACATTGTATGCTATCCTGCCTGAAAAAGCTATCAGAGTAGTCTTCTTGGAAGATCATAGACTTGTCCATACACTTGTCCTTGTTCGCTTTCTCTTTCATTATGCTCATTTTCCTCTTATACAACATTTTAATTTTTTGCTACCTTTACTTTTAGGGCAGTGGTGGCAAACCTATGTCTCTGTGGGCATGTGTTCTGTTGCTCCAGCTCTGTTTTGGGTCTTTGCCCCGCATGCATGCGTGTATCCCGCTGTTCAGCTGGCTTTCGAGTCTCTGCTGCTCATGCACATGGTGTGGGCGTGCATTTTGGATACTCAGTGCCTAAAAGATTTACCATCACTGTTTTAGGGTATAGTTCTTAGCATATTACTGAAGTTTGACTGCGGCTTCAACGTAAAACCATTGCCCACTGCTACTCTAATTATGCCTAATTTGGATAATGTTTGTATAATTTAGACTTAGTTCTTCATGACATGATTAAGGCTTCTGTAAAAAAATTTAAAATGTATATATTTATTCAGTTATGTCTTGTCCTGTAAAAGTATATTTCTCTGTGAGTTTTGTGTAGGAAGTGATATCTGTACTCAGACTTCAGTTAACCTATTTGTCAACAGCTCCAAAGTCAATTTGAGCAATCAAGAATGTTTAGGAAAGAGAGGTTTCACAAGAATAGCTATGTTAAACTGCCAAAATAATCTGGTGGGCTTTCAGAAAATAACCAGAACTATCTAATTCTGAAAGGAATCTGCAGGAATTTTCTCTTACACTTTCATGAGAATACTGCACATTTGATTTTATTGGGAATTTTGCACAAGAGTCTGTTTCATGCATAATAATCCTCAATTAAACTAAAAGAAGCATCTCCTGCTTCCTTACTTCATTATACCATTTCTTAAATAATGAGTTCATGCACAGATTGTGAATCAGATTATAACTGGGAAATTATTTTAATGTTCATTTACCAGCCAATATCTGAGATCATCACAAAGAGTAAATGGGATTACATTCAGTACAATGAAGTGTGAGTTAAAGGGAAATTTGATTTAAAGAGGCCACATACTGTAAGGTAAACAGTTTAGTAGTATTTGAATGAATGGGATGTGTACATCACTCTAAGCTAGCTATAACATTGGGTTTTATCTAGATATTTATCAAACAAGCAATTGCAGTTTGTAAACAATTTATGGTATGTAGAGTTGGGACAACTGGGGCCCTCAATGCTTCAAGCCAAATTAAATGTAATTTTAAGGTAACATCCTGCTTTTGATTTTTAGAATAACTCAAAAGACCTAATGTCTTTCTGAAAAAGGATAGCATGAAACATGATGTTTTTAAATATCTTATAAACATATTTCATAAGCACGAAATATATACATTTCTCGGCGATGGGGAGCGGGAGGCATCATGACAGCCGGCTTCGCGATATTCTGCGGACGCCACCTTGGATGTAATGAAATTTTCTTCCAGTGCACTTTCATTACATCCAAGGTGGCGTCCCGCAGAATATCGCGAAGCCGCCTGTCGTGATGCCTCCCGCTCCCATCGCCAGAAGTGTCGTTCACGTGAGTACCAACGAACGTTCTCAATGTATGATAGTTCAATAAGTTAATCCGTTTAGAACATTAAAGCTAACTGCATAATGCTTTATCTGTGACATAACTGTTGACAAATAGTGACCAATACATGAATTCGCATAGTGATTTGTTTTTTCATATCTTGCAAAAATCTACTACTGTTAGTTCTTCTTTATTGACCCCAGTTGGAACCAACAGTCTATTGTTAAGCAAAGTGGTTGCTATGTAGGAAATCACAGGACTGCTTTCTTTTGGGACTGCTTTCTTTTTACCCATTTCCCTGCCCTGTGGAATTCTCACTGTGCTGCCATAATAGCAAGCTGTAATCAATTTAACATCTTTGACATTTGTTTTCCTCCTAAGGATTTTACTTCAGTTTCCTGTTTTCCCCACTCCACCTCTCTTTGGAGTGCTCTCGCCAGTGATGGGATAATTAGCAGAAATGAGTTAATGTTTATAATTCATTGAAGAAGAAGTGATTGTAAGAGAGTAAGCAGATACACAATGGAGGAATGCACATTGGAAGGAATGTGGTGGAGCCAGCAGTCCCAACTGCGCAAGGCAAACAACTATTCTATTCCCCTTTGGGTTTCTGCTTATTCTCTTGTAATCTTTTCCTCCAATCTCTCCAATCTCTCTACTCTGCAAGTGGCGGGCGGTGGGGGGGGGGGGGGGGGAGAACAGGACGGGACATAATGGATCAGTCAAAGGACAATGTATATTGACTATAATGGTGATCATATGACTGAGAGACACTGAGAAGATTATAAACACGGCCATTGGTTGTAAAGTTATTTTTTCAGCATCGTCTTAACATTGACCTTTCCTTGAATGAGTTAGTTGGTAAGCGAGGTCTACCTGTAGTTGTCCAGAAAAAAAAAAAAGAATATAGAACTTAATGCAGAATAATACCAAGGAGATTCATAATTTCTTTGCCAATGATATTCTGTGTCTAGGTATGTATTCATGTATTGGTATGTACAAAAATGATGCTTTTACAAAGAATAAATTTTAAAAATGAATTGGTATTTGAAAATTTAATTTCTTATCTAAAGTAAAACAAGTTTTTTTTTTAAATTGCCTTCAATGAGATGGGCAGCATGCAAGTTTGATAAATAAATAAAAATGTTTCTCAGTATTAGATTGAGATACTTTGGATTTCAGCTTTTTCATCCCAGCCAGTATGGCCAAATCATCTGGATGGTATCTGGTTTGTTAATAGTACATGAAAAAAGGCAGTAGTTAAAAATAGAAAACAAGAAAGGAAGTAATGAGAAAAGTTCTTGTCCTAAAAAATGTGGAGAATATCAAACATTGAAGCTGTATTTAGGTCCACTGTTCTCAAGCAGTATGCTGTGGTACCCTGGGGCATTGCAGCAAAATCACAGAGCGCTGTGGGATATTTTACCACTTAGTAAATGGAACTGTTGGGCTGTCACAATACATAGCTTCAGCACGGTTGAATGATGAAAGTTTGGAAACTTCTGGTTTAGGTATTTTTAAGACTTGTCAAGGTAAACTGATTGAAGAAGTAATAGATACATTGACATTTCAATATTTTTAAATATTTTTAAACCTAATTGATTCTGGGAGTGAGGGGAGTTACATGCTGGGTTCATCTGCTAGTACTGGTACTTCCCCTGAGTCAGATTTGGGAATGACAGGCTTCATCCAGTGTTCGATAACTTGGCATGATAGGAAGTATTGTTGGATTTTTGCTTACTAATTTATTTCATATATTTCAATATGCTGTTTAGCCAATTTATTTACTGGGTTTACAGTAAAATATAAAATAACAAAGATACTTATGAGCAAAGCAAGTAAATTATAATAAAAACAGCAACAAAATTAAAATAGGTTAAGACCCAGAACTTTAAAATCTGGGAGGACAAAATCTTTTCAGATATAAAAAGGGCTGCTTACTGAAGAAGTAAATTCTGTGAGAATATGGATCATATTGCATTTCTCAATACTGAACTGATAACTAATCGTTTTATAGTACGTACCAATTACGGAGGTTTATGCTAGGAGAGTCAAATGGTAAAATTCTGATTTTAAAAAATCACAATTCCATGAAAATGTATGAGGTTACCTGGGATTTAGAGCATATGTTAGCAGTATGGCAATTATAGTTCTTTTATTTATTTATTTATTTATTTTATTAAATTTATATCCCGCCCTTCTCCACAGAGGACCCAGGGCGGCGCACAGGAAATTTAAAAAACATACAAAATACAATAAATATAATTTAAAAAACTATTAAATAATCCTATCCTGCGCTAAAAACCACATTTTAAAACCCAATTTAAAACTACCTAAAAGTAGTTTTATTTTATTCTTTTATTCTTTATGATGAGAATCAGTCTTTTTAAAAAGAAAGAATTGGACAAGAAATAGGAGTAATAATAAGCATGACTATTACACAATTGAGAGGCAGAACAACACTGATTTCCCTATGTCCCGACTGTATTTGTATTTAATGAATAGAGTTAACTCCAATAGTTGCTGCTGATATGCCTTTCTTTTACCTGTTTTTTCCATTGAAAGGTAGAAAAAGGAAAGGATTTCAAGCAGTATATGACTGGATACCAAGTGCCCCATGATCATGCAATCACCATTTGCAATTTCCTTTCTGGCTTCCTCAGAAAGTCAGTGGGGAAGCCAGCAGGGAAAACTGCAAGGTGCTTGAATAAAACTTTTCCATCCGTGCACCCTTTCCCAGCCATTCTGCATTTGCTTCGCTTTGGCGACATGTTCCCTCCATACATCCTCCCCAACCTGCACCATTTGTATACCCTCCATGACTTATACTGAACTTCTCATGCACACTCATGTACTTTATCTGAACTGCATAACATCCCGCCTCGAGTCCCTTCGGGGAGAGAGAGCGGGATATAAATAAAATTTATTATTATTATTATTATCTCTTGTGCACATTCTTTGAACCTCCCTGACCCACACAGCGTCTCTTGTGTTCCCTTATTTATTCTCTCCAGCTCATGTCTCTCACACAGTCTCTCCGACCCGTGTGTGCTTGTCATGCAACTTCCTCAATCCTCCCCCACATCTCCATACAACCTGTTCTTTCTTTCCCCTACATGTCAACAGCCATTTACCTTCCTCCCAGGTTGGGATTGACTGGTTGTGGGAAGTGGCAGGAAGTTGCCTTGCCTAATAATTGTGGCATTCCGTTAATGACAGCAACCAGAATTGTAAGGATTGCCATTGCTAAGTGACCACATAGCAATGGAATTTCCAGTGCCAATTGCTGTCATAAGTCAAGGACTATCTGTTTTAAATGTCAGAGCTGCATCACTGCTTATGGAATTATTTGTTGAGCACTTTATATTGATATGCTTATTTATCTTCTGCTTACAACTGGAATCCTATTCAATATTGCATAAACATTAATAGAATCATAAAATGTCGTTCGATACTATGCTTTCCTCTTTCTGAGTTTTCCAGAGAATACTGTATATCAATCACCATAAACAGGTATTACATGATTGGATCATCTTATTTGGGGCTTGTAAAATGTAGGTAGCTAGATATTATTCCATAACATCTCTGTAATTCTCTACTAGGGATTGAACTCATGAATTTTTCCTTTCATGTGCTTTAGGATATTATACATTTTATTATCTTTAAGAGATGTCCTGGTGCTCAGTGGTTGTAGGAGGTGATATCTAGAAATTATCACAATGATATATAAACAGTCTATCTTTAATATACAGTGCCATAAACCATTTGGTTCCACAGAATAAGCAAACACAAATATCTCATAGGATGTACATTGTATGAAAATAGAGAAATTTTTCCATCCCAAAAGGCATGAAAGTCATGTAAAGCTCCTTACATAGGGACATGGCATAATGTAACAACAACCTCTCTGTTTTGAGTTAAGGGAAGATGAACTCTACATATATCATTGTGATCATTTCCAGAAAGTAAATGCTATTACGTAAATGTTATCGATTATTATTGGGCTTAATTATTAGTAAACAAATTGCATTATGGGTATGTGAGCTAAAACTTTAATATTCAAACAATGTATTTAGATGGTATTTAAATAATGTCTCTGGAACTTTTTCCCCCTAGAATGTATGACAACATGTCCACAATGGTGTATCTAAAAGAAGACAAATTGGAAAAGCTAACTCAGGATGAGATTATTTCCAAGACTAAGCAAGTGATTCAAGGCCTAGAAGCTTTGAAGAATGAACACAATTCCATCTTACAGAGTTTACTTGAAACACTAAAATGTTTGAAGAAAGATGACGAGGCCAATCTGGTGGAAGAAAAATCAAATATGATTCGGAAGTCTTTGGAAATGCTAGAATTGGGACTAAGTGAAGCTCAGGTAAATAAAATGAAATTAAAATACCCTTATTTAATCTCTGATATTCAAAATTAAGGTGGAAAATTGGTATTTTAATTCAATAAATATAATTGCATATGATCAATGTGTAACTTGACTCTGTGCTTTGGATAAAACTATGACTTCAGCACACATGCTGTTTTTCAGTGCCGTTTTGTAAATAATGTACTCTCTGTTTTCATCTGTCTTTAGGACAGTCCTATTTGTTCCTTGGTGTCAGGCCAAAACTCTTACCATCACTAGGAGAATTTAAAAAATCAGTTGACATTCCTATGAAGGAAACTACTTTGTTTATTTTCTGATTTTATTAATTTACAATTTTATTTTGTTGTTCTAGGTAACCCACATTGCATGGAGGTTTTATTTTTTGCCGTATCTTATTTGTCACTAATCAGTAAACAGCTTTACTTATACATACATACATATAACACAAACTCATGTTTCGAGAGTCTTGGCATGTCTACTTCATACAGTAGTCTATTATTTAATAGGTAGAAATTTAATGTTATTCTTAAAGTATTTTTTATTACATTTATCATTTTTATCATAAATCATCTATTTTGAATATCCTGCTTTCTACACACTGTCCTCTGGTAAATGTCATATACATATTAATAATAAATGTCTTATAAATGTTTTAGACTTTAAGGCATTTTTATTCTTAGTGTTTATGCTTTGTTTCCCTATGTCATGGTTTCTAATGTTTTGTTTTGTTTTTAATGAAGTCAGCTCTTTAATTTATTGGTTGATAGATATTGTTTGTCTCTGGGTTTCTCTCTCTAGTTATCTATCGTCTGTTTATCTAATCAATTTCCATTTCCTCATTGCTTTACAAAATGTTTAATTGCTACAATCTTGACTCAAAGAAATTTTGGTGCATTCTAGGTGATGATGGCTTTGTCAAATCATCTAAATGCTGTAGAATCAGAGAAGCAGAAATTACGTGCCCAAGTTCGTAGGCTATGTCAAGAAAACCAGTGGCTAAGAGATGAACTCGCTAATACCCAGCAGAAATTACAAAAAAGTGAACAGTCTGTGGCTCAGCTGGAAGAAGAAAAGAAGCACCTTGAATTCATGAATCAGTTAAAAAAATATGATGATGATATATCACCTTCAGTAAGTAGCTTCAAATAAATTACATGATTTCTTTAAATTCCTTTCTCAGAATGAATATTACTCTGAAAATATTTAGAATTTTTAAAGACTGTTTAATCTTTGTACATGTTGTCAATCTTGCATACATATTGAATTGCATAAATGTGTAATTTTGTAATATTTCTGTAATGCAGCCTCTTTTGAGTCCAGCATTTACTTGGCTTCGAGTTGGAAGCCAAAGGACAAATATATGGGACAGGCCAGGAATTAAAGCAGTACATTTATATCTTTGAAACCAGTTAATTCCTACTTTCCCAAATGCACCGTCTAATCTAAGTATGCTATATGTGCTAAAAATTTGATTTGATTTTCATCTCACCACAATCGCTTGATGATTACATTTTCACAATAAAAAGAAAAACGACGGAATTAAAACAATAAAAGAGAATATTTGTAGTTCAGAGATGAAATGGCAGGTCCCGTCTGAACTTTTTTGTTTTCTTGCAGACGTTTCATTACCCTCACTAGGTAACAGCATCAGTGCTGGTAAGGAGTGCTGTTTGCTGTCAGTTTATATTCTGGTGTCTTGCTTGTCTGTGGGTGAGGATAGACTTAGAGATTCTTTGTTAGGTCTGTTTACTGATGGCTTACGTTGTTGATCTGATGTTAACCTTGGAGTTAATCTATACTGATCTGAGTGCTGATTACACATTACACCAGTAATCAGCACTCAGATCAGCATAGATTAACTCCAAAGTTAACTTCAGACCAACAATTAAGTAAGCAATACCCCAATCAAGAGACTGCCAAAGAGCCCTCAGTAAATAGCCCAAACAAAGACTCTCTAAATCTATCCTCACCCACACAGACAGGCAAATCACCAGAGTATAAACTGACAGCAAACAGTATTCCTTACCAGCACTGATGTTGTTACCTAGTGAGGGTAATGAAAAGTCTGCAAGAAAACAAACAAGCTCAGAGAAAAGCACGGACCTCTCAGAATTAAAACAACATGCAAACCAAAGTAAAAAAGAAACTATATTTTGCTTCAGCAATTTTAATAGTCTGAATATTTTAGGAGGACAAAGACGCAGATTCTGCCAAAGAACCATTGGATGATTTATTCCCCAATGATGAAGATGATCAAGGACCAGGAAGTAAGTTATAGTTGTAATTAATTTTACCAGATTTACCAGACTACACCCTGAATCTGTTTTCATTTCTGAAACCCAGTCTTGTCTTAGTAAGCCTCCAGGTAAAATTTGAAATAGGGGAGAACTCTTGGTTCCCCCCACCCCCCACCCCACAGTTACGTTGTCTAACAATTATTAGTGAATGGATCCCTAACTTTCCTCCTTTCATGAGCTGAGCTATATTTTTCTAAAAACCAGGTAATTTGAAGAGAAAAGCGGTATGAAAGTACTTTAACTTTGTCTACAGAACGCGTCCAAAAAGATGTATTCTCAAACAGCGTAAAAGGTATATGATATTTAATAGGTAAAAGATTAGTGTACATGGTATTATGAAGGCTAGTTCAACAACATTAATGATTGGTAGGTTGGTTGATTGGTTGGTTTATAATGAGGTATTGTTAGTTTCAGTCAAGGCTATTTTAAATAGCATACAAAATCAACAGTTCGAGCTATTGCCATAATATTAATATCATATCATACAGTAAAATATAAAATGATGGATGAAATTGTATAGTATATCTGCATTGAAAAATGGATAGCTGTCAAGTCCCAAAGTCCTTCTGGAACATTCAGATTTTTATGAGCTCCCAGGAGATTAGAAACTAACCTTGCCTCAGAATTTAATGGGCTTATTCTGATTATTTTATTTCCAGTTCAACAGCCACATAGCAGTGCAGCAGCAGCTGCCCAACAGGGTGGTTATGAGATTCCAGCAAGATTGAGAACCCTTCATAATCTTGTCATTCAGTATGCTTCCCAAGGTAGATATGAAGTCGCCGTACCACTTTGTAAGCAAGCTCTCGAAGACCTTGAAAAAACTTCAGGCCACGATCACCCTGATGTTGCCACTATGTTGAACATACTTGCATTAGTATACAGGTTAGTAAGGCTAAGAATATAGTTTAAAAATATTGTGTGTTTATAATGTACTATGCTGCAGTGCAGTGTTTTATTTATAAGACAGTTAAAAACATCCAACACCTCAAGCCCAAATGCTAACAGGAAAAGCCAGGTTTTTACTCTTTTTCAAAATGTTACGTGTGGGTAAATTGGTCTAGAGAGGCAGGGTCACCATGTTTCCTCTCCAAGCTCCAAATGAAAGGGGATTTGGAGTGTCTGCTTGTGGGCTGGTTCAGTAAGACTGGCAAATTCTGCTTGGAGGAAATGGTTCTGTAGGTTACCTCAATCAAAACTAGATTTAGAGACCCATTTCATTCACCTATTTCCTTTTCTGGAGCTTTAAGAAAGCCAAACCATAATTAGGTTGATAACCAAATGGCAATTTTATTCACTGCATTTCATTTTATAGTGTCACAAAACTATGTGGCAGAAATCTGAACTCTGTAACTAGGAAGATGTTCATATATGCAAACAGAATAGCTACTTACAGTGTCATTAAACACAGCAATCTTATACAGTGTCAGCCAATCTGGGACTAAGCCTCATTACAATGAATAGGATTAGACACAGACTCTGCTATAATTAACATATTGTCTCTTCAAACCCAGAAAAAGATTAGCTACATATATTATTGCCACCTCATCTTTTGCTATGCCCAGACTGCTCATCTCTTTGAAAGTTAGCCAGTAATATTAGTTGATAGATAGTGATCCTTATTTGTGTCATTCTCCAGGCATCTGAACTAGAAAGCCCAATGTATTGTGTTAAAGTAATTTAGCCTAGGGGTGCTTGGGCTGTCTGGGCTCTGGTGTGACAGAGTCTGAAATGTTCTTCCTTAAGATGTGTTCTGTTAACTGAGCAGCTGAAAAAAGTTGTCTTCCCACTCCTCAATACCTGCAAGATTTCTCCCCTATTCAACCTAGAATTTTACAAGTCTTATTAGCCCTACTATTCCAGGCACATTGTTGTTATTTTTTTTTTAAATCCTCTTATTTTTGTAGGATTCCACAAGGCTAAGTAGTACATAGTTTTAATTCAGCTATGTCTGGTAGTTAAACCCAAGAACTGGATTCACTTTTATTTTAGTATTATCTTCACCAATGCTTATGGTGGTTCCACAAAATTCTATAGTAAATGTTCATTGCTACCTTCACTAATAGCTACATGCAATATTTTGAAATGGTTGAATATTTATATAATATTTATATAAAGCATTTATAAACTAGTGTATGTTAATGATTTCTTCCCAATGTAGGGACCAGAATAAATACAAAGATGCAGCAAATTTACTGAATGATGCCCTGGCCATTCGTGAAAAAACCTTAGGCAAAGATCATCCCGCGGTCTGTATATAGTGCAGATTTTTGTTTTTCCCATCACAAATTATTTTATTTAAAATTAATTTTAATGTTAAATTTGAACGGAATGTTTTAAAGTTTATAATTAAACATAATTGAAGTTAGAGGACCTTCAATTGTTTTGAATTTGTAATAACTGAATACAAATCTTTTTAGCGCTATTTATTTAAATTACTTTGTTCATGCATGTATCAAGTGTACAGTATATTCCTCTGCTGAAACAGATATTGTCTATAATTGAATTTCTTGAATAAACAATTCAAAAAAATGAATTGTTTACATTTGAGGTGTACTAAAATATAAGTATGTGACCTATGTATCTTAAAAATTATTTCAGCAGATTTAATAGTTGATCTAATGTTTGGTTTTTCTTGCAGGTTGCAGCAACTTTAAATAATCTTGCTGTACTTTATGGAAAAAGAGGAAAATACAAGGAAGCTGAACCTTTATGTAAGAGAGCTTTGGAAATCAGAGAAAAGGTAACATTTATTTAGTTTTGGGTGATACACAAAAAAAAAGCCTTCCTAAAATTGTGATAATAACAACAACTTGCCACATACTTTTACCAAATAACACAATAATTACACATGAAGCTGGTAAAATTAGTTTAGAATTCAATAAACAAACATTACTATGAATCAGAATACCATTACATTTAAAATACTGCCCTTGGCTATTTTTGTTGAAGATACCTTACAATTATAATATTGGCAGTACAGGTAGTCCCCAACTTATAATTGAAATGGAGCTGCCTATTAGGTTGTAAGTTATGACAGGTATAAAGCAGGTCATCACATGATTGATGAGATTTTGCAACCTTTTTTGTGATGGTTGTTAAGTCAACACTGTGACCACTGGGATTATCAAGTAAACCAACTATTTGCTATGGTCTGGTTTTCCCAAACAAATATTTTAAAGTTCTATAATAACTTGCAGAAATACAGGTTTTTGGCAAAAATATCATAAAATGTGATTATGTGACTACAGGATTCTGCAAACTGCCATGTAGGCCAGTTCCCAAGTGCTTAAAATGTGACTGTGAGGGGGCGGCAGTTGGAACTTTAGAATTGGGTTGGAAGTATCCTGGAGGATACTCTGGAGAGGTCTGTCAGAATTTAAAAGTTGCTAAGCAACCAGTTTTAAATTGAGGACTACCCTAGATGCATGCAAGAAGAAAACTATGCAAGCAGTTAGGAGGTTTTCTTGTTATAAATATTTGATATAATATGGATATATTGCAATTTGTTATTATAGAACATTAAAATATTTGTAATAGGACAAGGATGATTGTTAATAAGGAATATTGTATAAACCCTTTTGCAAGTAGTTTCATAAGATAATCTACATACCAAAAAAAACCCAGTGAAAGTATTAGCATATGCTGCAAGGGGGGGGAAAAGAGCCAAAACATTATTTTTTTAAAAAATAGTTGTTACATGAATGTCTTAAAGCATAATTATCATAGGATATTTTTTCATTCTAAGGGAAACTTTCTTAATAGCAGAATTTCTAATTTAAAAAGAAAAAGATTGAGGAGTATTCCTACTTTGCTTGCTAAAGTCTGAGAGCATGAGAGCAAAAAGGGATTCTGAAGAAAGCAGTAAGAGTACCATGATGGAAGCTGGGAAGTTGGGCAACAGGGGACAGAGATAATAGGGGACAAAGATAATTTCCTACAGAGTTTTTTCTATCAACATGATGGAATAAAGAAGTTAATGAAGTTGGAAGGTATAAATAAATGAGAACAAAGTCTGAAGAAATAATCTGAGCGTACATAACCAGGGAATTTCAATGCTTTATATGTGTGTGTGGTAGATTTAAATTAATATGATTGGCATATCACAACAATTTAATTTCCCAATCTTTTGTTTACAGAAAATATACTAGATTAAATCCTTCAGAGACTGCAGGTAGTCGTTGACTTACAACAGTTCATTTGGTGTCTGATTAAAGTTACAACAGCACTGAAAAAAGTGACTTATGACCATTTTTCACACTTACAACTGTTGCAGCATTCCCATCGACATGTGATCAAAATTCAGACACTTGACAACTGACTCATATTTATGACGGTTGCAATTAGCCTGGGGTCATGTAATTACCTTTTGTAGCCTTCTGACAAGCAAAGCCAATGGGGAAACCACACTCACTGAACAACTATATTACTACTTTAACAATTGCAGTGATTCATGTAACAACTGTAGCAAAAAAGGTTGCAAAATGGGACAAAATTCATTTAACAACTGTTTCATTAGCAACATAAATTTTGGGTTCAACTGTAGTTGTACAGTAAAGGACTATGTATAGTTATTTACTCTTTATGTGTTCTACTGAAGATAGAATTTTCCAAACAACCCATAATTGTGCTAGAAAATTTGCTTTGGCCTTCCAATATATATTTGCAAATAGAGTCAACGGAAGAATCATTCATGGTACTTTCTTTTCCCATCCAAAATATCACTTATCACCAGGTAGACCAGACAGAAAACATGACCATAATTGTACTTGCCTGATGGACCCAGAGAGGTTCCAAACGGAGCTTGGGCCAATACCTGTGTCCCTGACCCACGACTCGACTGAGGACCTGGTGGCTGCATGGGATAGTGTGGCCGCCGGGGCCCTGGACCGAGTCGTGCCTTTGCGGCCTCCCACCTGGCGCCGACCCACCCTGGCTCCTTGGTTCTCCGAGGAGCTAAGGGTGATGAAGCACCGTAAGAGATGCCTAGAGAGCATTTGGAGATCCACTCGCGCCGAATCTGACCGGACACTTGTGAGGTCCCATTTGAGGACCTACATTGTGGCGATGAGAGCAGCAAAACGTAATCATCTCGCCGCTGTCATCGCATCTGCAGATAACCGCCCTGCCACCCTGTTTAGAGCTTCCCGCTCCCTCTTTCACCAGAGGGAGCGGGAAGCTCCTTTACAGGGTCGTGCAGAGGAGTTTGGACTTTATCTGCAGGAGAAAATCGCTCAGATCCGGGGCGAATTGGCCTCCCATGAAGTTGATCTGGGTGGGCGTACGGAGGCAGGCCTTGAGACCGTTTTGTGGGGGGAGTTTGACCTTGTGACTCCAGATGACATGGACAGGTTGCTGGGACGACTGAATGCCACCACATGTTTATTGGACCCGTGTCCCTCCTGGCTTGTACTGGCCTCCCGGGAGGTGACACGAGGCTGGCTCCAGGAAATAGTGAACGCTTCTCTAAGTGAGGGGTCTTTGCCGGCCGCCTTGAAAGAGGCGGTGGTGAGATCCCTCCTCAAGAAGCCTTCCCTGGACCCAGCGGTGTTGAGTAATTATCGTCCGGTCTCAAACCTTCGCTTCCTTGCGAAGGTTGTAGAGAGTGTGGTGGCACAGCAGTTCCCCCGGCACCTGGAGAAAACTGTCTATCTAGACCCACGCCAGTCCGGCTTCCGGCCTGGGCACAGAACAGAGACGGCATTGGTCGATGATCTCTGGAGGGCGCGGGATAGAGATTGCTCCTCTATCCTGGTCCTATTAGACCTCTCAGCGGCTTTTGATACCATCGACCATGGTATCCTGTTGCGCCGACTGGAGTGGTTGGGAGTGAGAGGCACCGTTTTGCAGTGGTTCTCCTCCTACCTCTCTGGCCGGGTGCAATGTGTGTTGGCAGGAAGGCAGAGATCGGCACCAAGGCCCCTCATCTGTGGGGTGCCTCAGGGGTCGGTTCTCTCGCCTCTCCTGTTCAACACCTATATGAAGCCGCTGGGTGAGATCATTCGTGGTTTTGGGGTAGAGTACCATCAGTATGCTGATGACACCCAGCTGTACATTTCTACCACAAACCACCCCAACGATGCCGTCGAAGTGATGTCCCAGTGTTTGGAGGCCGTGCGGGTCTGGATGGGGAGGAACAAGCTCCGACTCAACCCATCCAAGACCGAGTGGCTGTGGTTTCCGGCGTCTCGATATAGTCAGCTTGTTCCATCGCTGACTATCGGGGGCGAGTCACTAGCCCCCGCGGAAAGGGCTCGCAACTTGGGTGTCCTCCTGGACTCTCAGCTGTCCTTGGATGACCATGTGACAGCCGTGGCCAGGGGGGGCTTTTATCAGGTTCGCCTGATACGCCAGTTGCGCCCCTTTCTAGATCGGGACTCCCTTCGCACAGTCACTCAAGCCCTCGTCACGTCTTGCCTAGATTACTGTAACGCTCTCAACATGGGGCTCCACTTGAGGTGCAACCGGAGACTCCAGCTGGTCCAGAATGCGGCCGCGCGGGGGATTCTGGGAGTATCTCGATACTCCTGTGTAACACCGCTCCTGCGCGAGCTGCACTAGCTGCCTGTGGTCTTCCAGGTGCGTTTCAAGGTGTTGATGACCATCTTTAAATCGCTCCATGGCACGAGACCTGGGTATTTGCGAGACAGCCTCCTACCACACACCTCCCTTCGACCTGTCCGCTCGCACAGGGAGGGCCTCCTCAGGGTGCCGTCGGCCGGTCAATGCTGTCTGGCGATTCCCAGGGGTAGGGCCTTCTCTGTGGCGGGCCCGGCTCTCTGGAACGACCTGCCCCCCAATATTTGTACTATCACCGACCTGCGCCTCTTCCACCGGGAGCTCAAGACATATTTTTTCCAACTGGCCGGCCTGGTTTAGACTTCAGACTTCGACCTTACTAACTATTTTTTAGAGGGTTCTAGTGTTTTAAACTTTTTAGCACAGTTATTAATTTAATTTGGGTTTTAGTGGTTGAATGTATTTATTGAGATGTATGTACTATTTGTATTTTACCTGCTGTGCACCGCCCTGAGTCCTGCCCGGAGAGGGGGCGATATAAAAGTCTAAATAAATTAAAAAATTAATTAAATTAATTACTTTATTTTAAAGCTACATTAATAGAACCTTGCAAATCTGAAAGTACAAATCTCCAATTTCCTTTACAAACCAAGAAACTAGGGAGGGTCCTTATGAGCCTTTTGCTCCACCCACAGTCGACCCGTGAGCTATGCCCTCTCTTTTTTGATTATTCCCACACAGCATTTGTTCGCTCCATTTCCAAAGGTCTTTCCCACATACCATTATACAAAACCTCCAAGCAAATGCACTGCTTATTAGACCTTTCCACACTTGTTTAATTGTAAGCAATTCTATAACGTTATGTCTGAAAATCTTATAGCATTTTAACCCAAAAATCATGAGGGCGCGCAATTTGGGTGTCCTCCTGGATTCCCGGCTGTCCATGGAGGACCATGTGGCAGCCGTGGCCAGGGGGCGTTCCATCAGGTACGCCTGATGTGCCAATTGCGCCCATTACTGGACCGGGCTGCCCTTCGCACAGTCACTCAAGCACTCGTGACATCCCGACTTGACTACTGTAATGCTCTCTACATGGGGCTCCCCTTGAGGTGCGCTCGAAAGCTACAGCTAGTCCAGAATAATAATAATAATAATAATAATAATTTAATACTTATAAACCGCTCCCTCTCCCCATGGGGACTCGGGGCGGTGCACAGGTAGAATAAAAACAATAAAAAATATACAAACAGTTCTAAAACCAAATTAAACTTAACCTGTGCTAAAATTCCCATAAAACTAACTATGCTAAAAGCTACCCAATAAAAACCCCAAGAAAGGGAGACTATCCCAGGCCGGCCAGACAGAAAAAGTGAGTTTTTAATTTAAGACGGAAGGAGCGGAGGTCCGTGGTCGTTCTAATATCGGGGGGAAGGTCGTTCCAGAGGGCCGGGCCCGCCACAGAGAGAGCCCTTCCCCTGGGCGTTGCCCGCTGACAAAGTCTAGTGGACGGCACCCGGAGAAGTCCCTCTCTGTGGGAGCGAATCGGCCGTGAGGATGTATGAGGCAGGATCCGATCCCGCAAATAGCTAGGTCCCGAGCCATGGAGCGCTTTAAAGATGATAATTAACACCTTAAAGCGCACCCAGAAGACGACAGGTAGCCAGTGCAGCTCGCGCAAGAGCGGTGTTACGTGGGTAGACCTTGCGGTCCCCATAATTGCTCGCGCGGCTGCATTCTGGACTAGCTGAAGTCTCCGGGTGCACCTCAAGGGAAGCCCCATGTAGAGAGAGTTACAATAGTCCAGTCGGGATGTCACGAGCGCATGAGTGACTGTGCGATCCAATAGGGGGCGCAATTGGCGATCCAATAGGGGGCGCAATTGGCGAACCAGGCGAACCTGGTAAAACGCCCTCCTGGCCACGGCTGTCACTTGATCTTCCATGGACAGCCGGGCATCCAGGAGGGCACCCAAATTGCGCGCCCCATCCACAGGGGCAAGATGTTCGCCCCCTATGGCCAGCGATGGAGTAAGCTGGTTGAATCGGGCAGCCGGAAACCACAGCCACTCGGTCTTGGTCGGGTTGAGCCTGAGTCCGTTACTTCCCATCCAGATCCGTACGGCTTCCAGGCACTGGCACATCACCGCTACGGCATCATTGGGGTGGTTTGGGGTAGATATATACAACTGAGTGTCATCAGCGTATAGATGGTACTCTACCCCAAAACCACGGATGATCTCACCCAGCGGCTTCATGTATGTGTTAAACAGGAGGGGCGAGAGGACCGACCCCTGAGGCACCCCACATGTGAGGGGTCTCGCGGTCGACCTCTGCCCCCCTGCCAACACAAATTGCGATCGGCCAGAGAGGTAGGAGGAGAAGAACCCTCACTTAAGGATGCGTTGACAACCTCTTGGAGCCAGCCTCGTGTCGTCTCCCAGGATGCCAGTACAAGCCAGGAGGGACACGGGTCCAATAAACATGTGGTGGCTCGCAGTCGCCCACGTAACCTGTCCATATCCTCGGAAGTAACGGAGTCAAACTCCTCCCAAACAAGATCTGTCTCGTGGCATCCCACTGGGCCATGAATGGGGGCTAGCTTGTTCTGTATCTGAGCGATTTTCTCCTGCAGAAAAATCACAAATTCCTCTGCTCTACCCTTTAACGGGGCTTCCCGCACCCTCTGTTGAAGGAGGGAGCGGGTCACCCTAAACAGGGCGGCAGGCGGTTGTCTGCGGATGCTATGAGAGTAGCACAATGGTGACGTTTGGCTACTCTCAGCGCCACAATGTAAGTCCGGTCAGATTCAGAACGGGTAGACCTCCATCTTCCCTCTAGGCATCTCTTGCGGCGTTTCATCACCCGTAGCTCTTCGGTAAACCAAGGAGCCAGGGTGTTTCGGCGCCGCAAGA
Organism: Rhabdophis nuchalis; assembly: GCA_039707465.1. Lineage (NCBI taxonomy): Eukaryota > Metazoa > Chordata > Lepidosauria > Squamata > Natricidae > Rhabdophis > Rhabdophis nuchalis. Next base: position 55,370,420 of record CM077643.1, on the reverse strand, counting down.
GAGGCCGCAAGGGCGCGACCCGATCCAAGGCTCCCGTGGTCGCAATATTCCATGCGGCCACGAGGTCCTCCATCGGGGCGCGGGTCAGGGGTACAGGAACTGGCCCAAGCGCCGTTTGGAACCCATCCGGGTCCATCAGGCGCCTGGGGCGGAACCAGATTGGTGACTCAGGTTCCGCCTCCCCGCGGAGGGGAGCAGCGGTCGGAAAGTCGAGCCGGAGAAGTGAGTGGTCTGACCATGACAAGGGTGTGATGACTATGTCCCCTATACCCAGATCACTCTTCCATTGGCCTGAGACAAAGATGAGATCCGGTGTATGTCCACCCTCGTGAGTGGGGCCTTGAATTAGTTGGGTCAGGTCCATGGCCGTCATGGAAGCCATGAACTCCCGAGCTACCTCGGATGATTCGCCCACCGATGGCAGATTAAAGTCCCCCATGACTAAAAGTCTGGGGGTCTCAACTGCCACCGTAGCGATCACCTCCAGGAGCTCGGGCAGGACTGCTGCTACATAGCGGGGAGCCAGGTATACAACCAGCAAGCCCAACTGCCTCCCTAGGCCCCATTTAACACAGAGGGACTCACAACCGGTGGTCTGTGGCACAATGGTCTCTCTCGGCTCAAGACCTTCCTTTACAATGACCGCTACCCCACCACCCCTACCTAGGGCCCGGGGCTGATGAAAAGCGCGGTAACCTGGTGGGCACATTTCAATGAGGGGAAGTCCACCCTCGTGGCCCAACCAGGTCTCCGCAATTCCCACCAGGTCCGGCTCCCCCTCTGACACAAGGTCATGAACGAGGGGGGCTTTGTTGACAACGGACCTGGCGTTGCAGAACATCAGCCGCAGGCCCTGGCTCTGTACTCCCTGGCCACCCAGCCTGCGGGGGTTGAGGCACTTGACCGTTTGCAGCCAATGGCTTCGCGCCCCCAACCGGGAGGATAACACTTGTCTCCCCTCGGACCTGCCTCTCCCCACGACCCTCTGGATGGAAATGCGCTCTGTCGGAACGACTTGTGTCTCCCCCCTCCTAACGGAACCTTCCGCTTCCCTCCGTCGCCTGCTGGCCTGGCCCTCTCTTTCCTCACCCGCCTCTACCTGTCTATACCCTCCCCCCTCCCTGATTCCCCCTAAAATAGACATAAGTTTACAAATTAAAAAACCCCTGAGACCACGCTTCTTCCACCTCTCCAGATTAATGAATCCTTCATCAAGGTGGGCCCTCGTTAAAGCGGAGGGCCAAACTTGCCAGACCGGGGACTCTTGCAGTCGTAATAGGTCTAGCTTAGAGTACATTAATATAGATAAATAATTAGATAAATAGATAATTATGTATAAATACAATGTAAAAAGATTTAAATACATAAAAGCATGGGTCATAAAATATTTTAAAAGCATCGTTAGCCGCCATTTAAGATGTAATAAATAGATGTTAAAATGCAATAAATAGATGTTAAATATATCTGGCAGGGTGAGAGGGATCTGGCAGGGTGAGAGCTGTGACCCACAAACACAAAACTTTTGCTGTGTCCCAGCATAACAGATATAGCGCCCTTGCTGATCTTAATGGGGACACTAAAGTGACAGGTCAAGGTAATAATGACGACTCAAATAAGCAGCGGATTGTGGTCCAAAGTGAAGAACCTACTTCAGAAATGCAAAAGTGTGAACCAGGGATCATGCATCAGTCACACAACAAGAGCAAGGTACCCAAAAAGAGAAGTCACCTCCTGATTGGTGACTCAATCGTAAGAGATGTAAACTTAGGTAAGGATATGGAGGTTTTGAAAGATGTCAGATGTTTACCGGGTGCTACAGCCAGCAGAGACAAGAGGCGTATTCTTAATATAGTCAAGAATGCAAGTAAGGACTGTAAAGTTGATGCTATTATACATCTTGGCACAAATGATCTGTCCCATAAAGATGTAGCTTCTGTGCAGAATGATTTCCAGAGTTTGGGGTACGAACTTAGTAGTACAGGTTGTAGGCTTATCTTCTCAGAGGTTATACCAGTATACAAGGAACAAAAAGGAAAGGGCCAGCGCATAGCAGAGTTTAATGTGTGGCTAAAGGAGTGGTGTAAAAAGGAAGGCTTTGGTCTTATTAGTCATGATGCCTGCAGCTGGTCCAATGATAAACTGTACAAAAGAGATGGTTTGCACCCATCCAAGAAAGGGACTGAGTTACTTGGCACTAAATTCACAGATTTCCTGGCTAAACATTTAAACTGAATGGTGGGGACAGAGAATCAATAGATAAAGAATATTTCTGTCCCCAGCAAACTAAAATTCATAGGGTTATCAGTGCGTGTAACATAGATAATTGTGCAGGTAATATTATCAACACTGCTGTCAAGCAAAACCAAACAATTAACAGTGGGTGCCATACCATGTACATGAACCATACAAGTGGCAAAGAAATAGGGGCAAAGAGAACCATAGTCAGGCATAACACAGATTTCGTAGACAGAAAACACAGGGTCAATCAAAATGGACTCAAATGTCTATACACCAATGCACAGAGTATGAGGAATAAACAGGGTGAATTAGAAATTCAAGTAAATGAGGGCAGATACGATATTGTTGCCATTACAGAAACTTGGTGGGATGAAACCCACAAATGGAACATACAGCTAGAAGGATTTAAATTATTTAAAAGAAATAGACCAAATAAAAGAGGAGGTGGAGTTGCACTATATATAAGAAATAATTACATCTCTACAGAAATAGAGCACAACAATGATGAGAACTATCTTGAATGTATTTGGGTCAATATTAAAGGTTGTGGGGGGAATGATATTGTCATAGGTCTATACTACAGGCCACCCAACCAAGCAGAGGAAGTGGATGTACTTTTTGCTAACCAGCTAACTAAGGTATGTAGGAAGCACACTGCAATAGTAATGGGAGATTTTAACTACCCTGACATCAATTGGGAAACAAACTCTGCACCAAGTGGAAGATCCAACAGGTTCCTAACAAACCTAGCAGACAACTTTGTTTCCCAAAAGGTAGAGAAGGGAACAAGGGGATCAGCAATATTGGACTTAATTCTCACTAACAGAGAGGAAATGATAGAAGGTGTAGAAGCTACAGGAACTTTGGGGGCAAGCGATCATGAAATACTGGAATTCAACATTATGCAAACAAAAGTAGTTGAACAAAGTCAAACTAGAGTCTTAGACTTCAAGAGAGCTAATTTCAATAAACTCAGAGAGAGCTTGGGAAGGATTCCATGGATGAGAATCCTCAAGGGGAAAACAACTCAAGAAGCTTGGGAAATTTTGAAAAATGAGATTATAAAAGCCCAGTCCAGCGCAATACCAATGAAGAAGAAAAATAACAGTTCCCAAAAGAAACCAGCATGGCTGCATAAAGAACTCTCTGACAAATTGAAAGACAAAAAGGATAAATATAAAAAGTGGAAAAAGGGGGACATAACCAAGGCAAAATATCAGCAAATAGCCCGAGCCTGTAAAGATGAAGTGAGGAAAGCTAAGGCTCGCAATGAAGAAAGGCTTGCCAAAAAAGTAAAAAATAACAAAAAAAGCTTCTTCCAACATGTTAAAAATAAGAAAAAAGTTAAGGAAACAATTGGTCCACTGCTGGGAGAAAATGGCAAGAAGATGATAAGCAACAGGGAGAAAGCAGAACTATTTAACTCTTTTTTTGCATCTGTCTTTACACAAAGGGATAAAACAGTCCAATCAATCAAAAACAGCACCACAAATATCAGATTAGGAACACAAGTTGAAATAGGGAAGAAAATGGTAAGTGAGCACCTGTCTGCCCTGGACGAGTTCAAATCACCAGGACCGGATGGATTACACCCCAGGGTTCTGAAGGAACTGGCAGACGAGATCTCAGAACCACTGAACTATATCTTTCAGAGATCCTGGAGCACCGGGGAACTGCCAGAAGACTGGAAAAGAGCAGATGTGGTTCCCATCTTCAAAAAAGGAAAAAAAACAGATCCAGGAAACTATAGACCCATCAGCCTGACCTCAATACCAGGAAAGATTCTGGAAAAGATAATTAAACAACAAATAAGTGAACACCTAGAAGCAAACAAAGTAATAGCCAAAAGCCAACATGGGTTTGTCAAAAACAGATCATGCCAGACGAATCTAATTGCATTCTTTGACAAAGTAACAAAATCAGTGGACCAGAGGAATGCTGTTGATATAATTTACCTGGACTTCAGTAAGGCATTTGATAAAGTAGACCATAACCTACTATTAGATAAAGTAGAAAATTGTGGGTTAGACAGCAGCACCACCAAATGGATTCGCAACTGGCTGACCAACCGCACTCAACGTGTAGTCCTCAATGGAACTGCATCTACATGGAAGGAAGTATGCAGTGGAGTCCCCCAAGGCTCTGTTTTAGGCCCAGTACTCTTTAACATCTTCATCAACGATTTGGATGAGGGGATAAATGGGGAACTCATCAAATTCGCAGACGACACCAAGCTGGCAGGAATAGCCAACATTCCAGAAGATAGGCTTAAGATACAGAAGGATCTAGACAAACTTGAACATTGGGCACTGTCTAATAAAATGAAATTCAATTGTGAAAAAAGTAAGGTCCTACATATAGGCAAGAAAAACCAAATGCACAAGTACAGTATAGGTGGTACCTTGCTCAATAGTAGCAACTGTGAGAGGGATCTCGGAATCCTAGTGGACAACCATTTAAATATGAGCCAGCAGTGTGCAGCAGCTGCCAAAAAAGCCAACACAGTTCTAGGCTGCATCAACAGAGGGATAGAATCTAGATCGCGTGAAGTGTTAATGCCACTGTATAGTGCCTTGGTAAGGCCACACTTGGAATACTGCATACAGTTTTGGTCGCCACGATGTAGAAAAGACGTGGAGACTCTGGAAAGAGTGCAGAGAAGAGCAACCAAGATGATTAGAGGACTGGAGACTAAGACATATGAAGAACGGCTGCAGGAGCTGGGTATGTCTAGTTTGATGAAGAGAAGGACCAGGGGAGACATGATAGCAGTGTTCCGATATCTCAGAGGGTGCCACAAAGAAGAGGGAGTCAAACTTTTCTCCAAGGCACCTGGGGGCAGGACAAGGAGCAATGGGTGGAAACTAACCAAGGAGAGAAGCAACTTAGAACTAAGGAGAAATTTCCTAACAGTAAGAACAATTAACCTCTGGAACAGCTTGCCTCCAGCAGTTGTGAATGCCCCAACCCTGGAAGTCTTTAAAAAGATGTTAGACAGCCATTTGTCTGAAATGGTATAACGTTCCTGCCCATGCAGGGGGTTGGACTAGAAGACCTACAAGGTCCCTTCCAACTCTGCTATTGTATTATTGTATTGTATTGTATTGTATATCAGTTAATGGATTAAAGTGCATCAGTGAGGGATTTAGTCCAGCTGAAGCGTTCTAGATTTTTCCCTTTAGAAGGACTAAAAAAGTCTTAAGGAAATATCCATAGGTCGAAAGATCTTCTTAGTGGTTGCTTTCAGTTCTTAAAAGGTCTATAGGCAGGATCATACATTTGGCACCATCAGCGCCGGCAGAAAATCTGTCCTCCAGTTGGAAAAAGAAAACCTCTCGTGTCCAGGAGAGACCGGCAAGGCCTGAACCAGCCGTACTTCCTCCTCCCGGCTGGCCTAGTCCGGGAGCTGGAGACACCATCATTCTCCTCTCCAGTCTCAGCTTGTTCTCAAAGGCCTCTCCCTATGACTGATCACAGCGTCTAGGGGTAAACTCCCTCCTCTCCCGGCCGGGGCTTCTGCGCTTCCTGGTCTCCAAGGGGCTCGCCAAGCACGAACGGCCCTTCTGCCACCGCAGGACGCCGCAGGGACGCCGAAGACGTCGGTCTCCACTCTGGCGCTCCCACCGGAATTAAGCAACCATCCCCAGGGCACCGACCTCCATTTTGGCTCTCTCACAGCCACCTCCACCGCCGTTACGCCACTGGTCTCCGTGGCGGCCCTCTCACCGCCGCCTCCGCACCTAAGTCCGCACCTAAGTCCCTCCAGGCCCTCCAGGCTCTCCGGCATCCAGGCTCTCTCACAGCCACCTCCGCCGTTGAGCCACTGGTCTCCGTGGCGGCACTCTCACCGCCGCCTCCGCACCTAAGTTCGTCCTCCCGGCCCTCCAGGCCCTCTAGGCCCTCCGGCATCCAGGCGCGCAGCCGACGTCCAGCGCCATCACAAGGACGCAGGGGATGCCGACCTCCGGTCCAGCGCTCACACCGCCGCCGCCGCCGCCGTCCTCATTGCCACCTCAGCACAAACCTCACCCTGAAGTCCAGGGTGGATTCCTCTCCGATCCCAGCCCTCAAAATAGTAAGTAATGGGCTGGGGCACTTGAAAAATCGGCTAACGAGTTCCATGGCCCAGCGGAGCTCGGAGCTAGACCGCCATCTCCTTCACGCAAGGCGCAGAATGCGGCCGCGCGGGTGATTACGGGAGCCTCTAGATGCTCCCACATCACACCGCTCCTGCGCGAGCTGCACTGGCTACCTGTGGCTTTTCGGGTGCGCTTCAAGGTTTTGACGACCATCTTTAAAGCGCTCCATGGCTCCGGACCTAGTTATATGCGAGACCGTCTCCTGCCCCATACATCCCTTCGTCCGATCCGCTCCCACAGAGAGGACCTTCTCAGGGTGCCGTCGGCCGGGCAATGCCCTTTGGAACGACTTACCCCCTGAACTATGTACCATCTCAGACCTTCGCCTCTTCCGCCAGTGTCTTAAGACACACCTTTTCCATCAAGCCGGCCTAGCGTAACCTCCCGTTGTGACTGCTCTTAGATAGTTTTAATTTGGGGGATTTTAATCGATTTTAGCACAGGGTAGGAATTTAATATGTTTTTAAATTTTGTATTTTGTAATATTTGTTATGTTTTAAATTTCCTGTGCGCCGCCCTGGGTCCTTTTGGAGAAGGGCAGGGTATAAATTTAAATTAAAAAAAAAATGAACCAGAAAATCTTAAAATTTGCATTACATGTAAATAAATCCTGCTGACGCTGATTGATAAATTTTGGGCTTGGGATATAATTAAATGGTTAATTTGAGAAACATAAAATTTATTGTAATACATTCATTATAAGGATATCTGTAAGAAAAACTAGAGAAGTAAATGTGATAGCAGTAATTCAATCAACCATTAATTGATAAAAAATGAATACTATACGTAGGTCTGCTGACAAAAGAGTAGATAAAGATTATCTCCACACCTCAATCAAATAGATATTAGCTGTATCTGAGAAAGAAAATAATTAATGTGGAATTCCTCTTTATTATCCCTAGGTGCTGGGAAAAGACCATCCAGATGTTGCCAAACAGTTAAACAATCTGGCATTACTATGTCAGAACCAGGGCAAATATGAAGAAGTAGAATACTACTATCAGCGGGCACTTGAGATCTACCAAACAAAACTGGGGCCAGATGATCCAAATGTAGCAAAAACAAAGAATAATTTGGTATGTTTGTATAATAGAATAAAAAGCAGAGAAGCAAGCCATTGTGTTTCTCGTTTGCTGAAAACGTGAAACGCTGATCTTAGCTGCTGGCTTGTCCCTCAAATGCTTACACAAGTGCTAATACTGATATTTAAATTTAAAACATGCTAAAGTAATGGTTTCTCTCTTCAGGCATCCTGCTATTTGAAACAAGGAAAATTTAAGCAAGCAGAAACTTTGTACAAAGAGATTCTTACTCGCGCCCATGAAAGAGAATTTGGCTCCGTGGATGGTAAATGTTTGTATTATGAAGAAATGTTAGACATGGATATTATTTTCCAAACGATATGGAGCATGCATGTTACATTTTTTTAAATAATACAAATTTTAGAAATTCTTATATTAAGAATTAATTCTACATTAATTCTGTATTTATTTCTATATTAGTTCTGCAGATCTGACCATAGGTATTTTTTCAAGTGATACATATTTCAAATTGTACTTGAGGTATGGCCAACCTCAGCCCTCCCCCCCCCCGCCCATTTTAAAGTGAGCAGAATTCACTCCCTGTGAATTTACTCCCTTCACACACACACCCCACTAAAACTCTTATGTCTGCAACCATTAGCTGGGCATAAACAGTGCATCATAGAGCAAAAAATTTTCAACCAAGATATCGCAAATGGGCTAACTTAACAGAATGCATTCAAAAATCCAGGAGCCGTAACTCTTGTGGAACTGATGTTTGGTGAATTTTATAAAACATTTTATGCTTTATTTTATTTGTATTATAAAACATAATACAAAATGTCTTAAAACATATTCTGTGGTCAACTCATCATGTTTGACTGTGCTTTACAGTTCAACATGGGCTACTTTTGAGACAGGTACAACTCTGAATATCTTCCTGAAGCTTTAACAACGTTTCTAGTACATTAGAAGCTCTACCACTGTTGAATGCATTGAGGACTCTGATAAGGAAATACCATAGGTCTAAAATGATGACTCAGCAGGTCACAGGTTATTTCAGTATATAATGAATAAAGGATGGAAGAAACATTTTTAAAAGCAAACATTCAAATGCTATTGGTTACAATTATCTGTCTGCTTTTAGGCCTCTTTTCATAAGTAAAAGAATTCTGCCCAGTGTAGTAAAATATAGTACTAATAAAAAAAAGACAGCTGAGTGTTGTTTCCCACAAGAAATACAGATTGCATGTAATAATTTCAGCATAGCAGCTTCCTTGCATTAAATCAGTCATGTTAACAAGGATGCATAAGTTGTCAGAAATATTGTGATCAATGAAAAACTTTGTAATGCTTTAGCAGACAGCTGTGTTCTCTTTACGTGCTATTTGAAGGCTGGTTGAGATCAAAGCTACTTTAAATAGAATAACTTGGAGTTATAGGTCCTTTTTTCTTAGCGTCTAGGAAGGTAGATGCATTTTGACACAATGGGAGGAGATAACTTTCTGTGGCGTTCACATTATTTAAAAAAAAATAGAATTGGATAATCTTTACAACAATAGAAGTAAGAGCTACTACTGTATTTTTCGGAGTATAAGACAGACCAAGATTTTGAATACGTAAATTTTTAAAAATGGCCTGTTTTTCACTCATTTTTACCCTCCCCAGCCCCCAGGAGCACTTTGCACCCTCTGCACGTCCATTTTTGGAAAAGGAGGGGGGGGGGGTCGGGAGGCCAAAAATGCTGTATTCAGTATATAAGACGCACCCAGATTTTCACACTCTTTTTTGGAGAAAAAAAGTGTGTCTTATAATCTGAAAAATACGGTAGTTAACACTGACCAACATGTTTTAGAAACTAGCATAGTCTAGGATAGATTTCACTATATAGTTATAAAATGTTTCTTTAATCATTATTCTGGAATTTTTTATTTTATTTCACAATTCAATATTTTCCATAGATGAAAACAAACCAATTTGGATGCACGCTGAGGAGAGAGAAGAATGCAAGGTAAGGAATTAAAGAACAGAAATGAATTTCTAAATAAGCATGTTGTTGTTAATTTATATTCCACTTTTCTGCTTCTTAATATATTGCTCTCACTTTAGGGAAAACAAAAAGATGGCATGACATTTGGTGAATATGGAGGCTGGTACAAAGCTTGCAAAGTTGACAGGTAGGCATACTTTCCCCAAATCATTTGTAGTGTTTGGCTGTTGGCAGCGCTATGAATTCTGAAATGTAAAGAAATCATAATAGCTTTTGTTCCCACTGGGCCAGACTCTTCTTGGAGAGTGGGGGAGTTTGACAACTTTGGGCAGTCAATTCTTGAAACCAGAAGCACTTGATGTTTCCAATGTTCTGAATTTTTTAAAAAAATGGCTGTTCCATCTGTAATTTTTCTGTAGAATATCTCAAAGTATTTTCAGTTTAAAAACCATAAAATCATCCACCAGAACAGTACGGCCTAGAGAAAAATCTTAAATATTCTCAAGAATATTCCTGAGTTGCTTGAATACACTGTTTTGGAAAGCACTCTGCAGTCACTAGCTACAGAGTGTTGCTCTGCCAAGGGTGCAGCTAATGGATTTACTATAGTGATTAAAAGCATTTTGTGGCCTAAAGTGGTTATACTAGAAAAGTACCATAACCACTGTGCCTTGAGAGAAGGAGAGCAGAGGGAGTAGCACTTTGCATGTTTGTATTATTATTGCTATTGCTCTTTGTTTCTAATAATTCCTATTTTTAATATTGATGTGGCATTGAACTTGTAAAATATTATTAAGAGGTGGTTTTACTTCTATTGGAATAACAATATTCACACTTGCTGTAAGGGACAAGTAGCGAAGAATGATAAATGTGAAGTATTATGTATCAGATATTTTTATGCAGTTTTTCTTCTTTTTTAAGAAAACTGAAGAAAGATATTAAAGGGAAATTGATAATACAATTCGTATGTTTAAAATGGACTAAAATAACTATGATAACAATTTGCCCTTTGCAAGTATGTTATACAAAAATCACAATATGAAACCTGATTTCTGCATCAACATTTCCATAACAAGCAAATATTTAAATTCAATGCTCTTAGGAAATAAATGCTCATTACTTTATTAATTTATTAATACATACTGCCGTGATGGTGCAGTGGTTAGAATGCAGTACTTCAGGCTACTTCTGCTGACTGCTGGCTGCCAACAATTCGGCAGTTCAAGTCCCAAAGGCTCAAGGTTGACTCAGCCTTCCACCCTTCTGGTAAACTGAGGACCCAGATTGTTGGGGGCAATATGCTGATTCTGTAAACCGCTTAGTGAGGGCTGTAAAGCACTGTGAAGTGGTATATAAGTCTGAGTGCTATTGCTAATTAGGCTTAAGATGAGCATTGGCTTTTAATCTTCAAGTGCAGCTTTAAACAGGATTGTTGCAAGCTTGGGTTGTTGTGGAATGCTGTCAGAAATAATTTTGATTTTTAATTAACAGTCCAACAGTTACAACTACTTTAAAGAATCTTGGAGCACTTTACAGACGTCAAGGAAAGTTTGAAGCTGCTGAAACACTAGAAGAGGCAGCAATGAGGTCCCGTAAACAGGCAAGTAATATAACACCAAAAGGTTCTTCAAAATGTTTAAAGTGTTTAAATGTTTGATATTACATCATCATTATTTTAGAGCAGAACAAATTTTAATTTAGGAACAATGGATGACATGTATTCCTTTATTGCATGAAATACTAAAGAAAACCTGCCTGGCATGAACCACCCTATACCGACTAAGTATTAGCTTGCCAAAGTTTTAATTAGTGGGATTTTAATTATGTTTTAGTACAGGGTTTTGAGTTTAATGTTATTTTAGGATAATTTATAGTATTTTGTATATTTGTAGTTGTTTTTAATTTTCCTGTGCGCCGCCCCGGGTCCCTCTGTGGGAGATGGGTGCGGGATATAAGTATGAATAAAACTAAAAAAAATATATATATTAACAGGGCAAACCAACAGGTTCAAGGATATCTTTGCAGCAAAATGCACCATTGACTACATCAGGAAATAACAATTCCAAGTGCTCTTGAAAGTCATTGACCCAAGTACAAGAATCCACTGCTTGCATCTTTGACAAATGGCTATTCAGTATCTGTCTAAGCACCTCTGTTTAATCAGTGACGCATAATATCACAGTTTGCATACATAGGAGCTTAGCCGGCCAATCATAAAGGAGTCCTTTCTACATTTTTAAATGAAAACAGGTCTCCAAATCAGTAAACAAAGTTCACTAGAGAATAAAACAGTGCATAGAAAACAAGGACAAATTATCAGTGACAGCACCAAAGTAAAAAAAAAAAAACTTACAAGAGCTGTCCAAAACTCTTGCTTTTCGGATAGACTCATAAAACCCCAAAGCAACAACAACAAATCAAGGTGATATGCGTAGATTTTGGAGACAAATTTAAACTATGAATAAAACTACCGTATTTTTCGGAGTATCAGACACACCGGAGTATAAGACACAGCAAGGTTTTGAAGAGGAAAATAGAAAAAAGTTTTTGCACTCTGCAAAACTCCCTAAAACGGCCCATTTTTCACAAAAATGAGCCTGTTTTTGTCAAAAAAAGTGCATGGATAGCCTTTAGGAAGCTTATAGAGTGCTTCTGGGGGCTGGGGGGGGGGGCAAAAAAGGAGCTGTTTTTTGCTCAATTCTGCCCTCCCCAGCCCCAGGATCTCCCTGAAAGCCTTCTAAAAGCTATGCACAGCCATTTTGGTGAAGGGGCAGAGTTTCAGGAGGCAAAGAATGCTGTATTCAGTGTATAAGACGCACCCAGATTTTCAGCCTCTTTTTTGAGGGGGAAAAGGTGCGTCTTATACTCTGAAAAATAATACTAATAGTTTTTATTCAGCTGTGAATGAGCTCTCTCTACTTCCCTTTTGTCTTATTGATTATGGAGCTTTCAAATTATCTTTGAAAAAGACAGTTACTGCATATAGATTTTTTATATTTCAACATTGACAAGAAAGATTCAAAAACTTGCATGGACTGCACACAACTAACCAGCAAAACAGTCAGACAATTCATGACATGATGACGGGCTGGAGAAGAATGGGCCTTCAGCCTGAACACCAGTTTCATGCTCTGTACACTATTGCTTGTTCTTTGAGTACATGATACCTCAGGGCAAGTACAGCCTACTGTGAGCCAGCTGGGGTTGGGCCTGGAATCTACCAACACTATTACTGACCATACTTGTCGAAGGTAGGCCATGTGGATGAATCCTCTTCTAATGTATATTCTGCATGGACTAGGTAAAGCCATGTGGACCCTGTTGAAGTATGATGCTTATTTAGTGACTACTCAGAGAATGACTGAAAGAGTCACAACTAAATCTGACTAGCAAAATGTCAATCCTTAACAAGTCAAACAAGATCAAGGAAGGAATTTTAGTACAGATTCTAGTAAAGCATATTTAAAGCTACTCTGGGGATAAATATAGAATCTTGGAAACTATAAAAGGATTTTCTAATCTTCATTTATTGTGAATTAATTAAGGCGGAGTGATTTAAAAAGCTCTTCATTGATGTTTTTGTCTTTCCTTGTTGTAATAGGGACTTGACAATGTTCACAAACAAAAAGTTGCTGAAGTACTTAATGATCCAGAAAGTATAGAGAGAAGGCAAAGCCGTGAGAGCCTTAATATTGATGTGGTAAAGTATGAGAGTGGACCTGATGGAGGAGAGGAAGTGAGTATGAGCTTAGAATGGAATGGGGTGAGTACAGTACACAGTGCAGTCAAGTTTTTATTCTGTTGGCGTTATAACATATTTTTAGTTTATATTCACCTGCAGATTTGAGTAAAAGAAAAATCCTGCTTTTTATATTTTAAAATCAATTGGAAAATACTCAAATGAGGAAAATCTAGGAATTAATATTTGGATCTTGCTGTGTGTGCTTGAATGCTGATTGAATGTCCTAGTTAATACACAGCCCAAATCAATCAAGCTAATGGATTTTTTTAGTGGAAGCCAAGTATGACAATCACATGCTTGTATTATTTATCACTTAAGAAGTTTGCTGATTCAGAAACAAACACTGTAAACTCAGATGGAATGATATGAAAGAAAAAACCCTAGGCACTGTATTGTGAAAATAACTTCTGTAGAAATGAAATCCACTGGGTTTTCCCTTACAGGTAGTCCTCATTTAATAAACATTCATTCAGCTTCATCGTTTAAAGTTACAGTGGTGCTGAACAACTAGTTGGATCATGGGACTCAAATTTGGGCGCTTGGTAACTTGGCTGTACTTATAATTGCATTGGTTCTTCAACTCCTTTCACTTTCCCTTCTGCCCCACCACCCGTTATTTGTCCTTTTGGTCACCTAATACAGTGGCCTCTTTGGTGGTGGTGATAGTAATGATAGTAGTGGAGCTAAAATAGGCTCAGGGTCTTTAGCCTCAGCCAGCCAGACCACGTCTACTCACATCATTCCGCAGATATGACTCACTGTTGCCCAAATTGTGCACCCGATTCCCATAATGCTTCAGAAGGCCTCAAAAGATTTCTGAAGCATTGTGAGAAGAGCACACATGATTTAGAGAATGACATGAGTGGCCTTAGGAAGAAGGTCTGGCATAGTCAGCAGCTGGCTCGCCTATAGCCAGGTTGGGCCTGCCTTAGCAGCAGTGAGGAGAAGAAGATGGTGAAGATCAGCTGGGTGTGGCAGGACTTGCAGAGTACAGGGCAGTGGTGGCGGCTGGGACTTTGTGCTGTGTCTCTAGTTGGCTGCAGGTGTGGGGCTTAAGGTGGCACTTCATGTCACTGGCAGTGCTGACGCTGAACTAAGGATCCAGGAGTAGTGATGGCTGGCTGAGACTGCGGCAGGCCTTGGGCTTCTTTTTTCTGCTACTGCTGTCAAGGAGTGCTGCTGGGCAAAGTGGCCAAAGGCAGAGATGGAAGGGAGATAGGAAGGTGAAAGAGGTGAAGAGGAGGCTCCCTTATCTTACTGGAGCTCGGGTGGGGGGGATCAAGACAGGAACGGCTTGGATCTCAGTAGGTCCTCGCATATTCACCAGTGGGATTCACTTAACTTCAGTGAAGATTGCTGTTGCTAAGTGATGTGGCCACATGACATTGTATCTTACGATTGCATCTCTTAATGACAGAAATTCCAGTCCCAAGTAAAGGTCATAAGTCTAGGACCACCCGTATGAGGTGTGCTGCAGAATCTACTTCTGCATTCAACATTTCTGAAACTTCATGGCACTAGTATGCAAAAATAAAATATGGCTCTACAGCTGGATAAATCACAGCTTCCAAACACCAGGAAAGTCTGTTGCATTTTTAGAAAAAATTTTTTGTTTTATCTCATGCCATCTGTCCCCATTAGGTAATGTAAAATGTGTGCCATAGAAGTTAAACCAAAAAGCACTTTCTTTCAAGCCAGAATTGTTCTTAAATAAATTGAACTTGCTTTTCTATTTGTCTGATAACTTCTATCATTGTTATAATGATTCTTGCTTGTTGTAGCAACAGGTAGTTTTCTAGTTATGATTTGTAACTGATAGAATTATTCTTCATCATAAGCATATCATGCTAATTTTGTTTTTATAATACATTTTAAATTAATAGCAATTCATCTTGCATTTCCAAGTGATTAGTTTCAATAGTGGGATATTTTTTCGGAGATTTCTTCTGTTGCTCTAAAATCTTGCCTGAATTTTAGAGCCCCAAAGGTTGTGTGGCTCCATTTTATTCCTTCTTTGACTTTTTTTCCTGCTCATCTTTGACTTTTCTTTGACTTTCTTTCTGATTTAGTATTAACAGTGCTAAGACAGTCAATCAGCATATAATAGAAACACCATTACTTTATTATTCTTTTATGTTTCCTGTTGGAATTAGAACTGTGTACTGTACTCTTCCCTGGTTTTTTCCTCTGCTTGGCATGCCTTCATTTTTCAAGTGCAGGAAGATGCACTGTTTGCATGTGTTTTACTTTGTATTAAGATATATGCAATTTGCAATTTATAGAGCATTCAAAGAAATAAACAGTATTTCTAGATCACAAACAGTCCATATTTTAAAATATTCTGATCAATAAATGACTTTCTTTAAAATGGAAATATCTGCTTTGAATAATACGTGGTCTTTAGGGTTGAGTAAACCAGATTTTAATCATGTCAAATGCAGCTGTAATTTAAACATATCCATCATATATTCTTAGAAAACATTGCTAAATTTGAGATTCTTCTCTAAGAATATTAATCATTTTTTATTGTTTTAAAATGTTATCTTTGCCTGAAAAGTCATCTTTAAAATAATCCTAGCAGTTTGTGATAATGAAATCATAATTTGGATGGAAATTTAATACAATAGGGATTTTCAGCCTCTCTCTTTTGCATTCCCAACTCACTTTAATATCTCACTAAAGAGAAGGTCAAAGGAGCTGATCTACTTGATGCTCCCTATTCTTAGCAGCAAATTTCAGCTCCGCTTTTCGCTGAGCCATCTTCAATCTGCCATTTGTTCCTAGAAGTCCTTAAGGGACTGAAGGCAAGTAATTGCAATGGAAATAGGTTTCAAATGCTTATTGGGATACAATATATGTTTAATATATTCTGAATAGAAAGTACAAAAATTTAAAATCTTTTAGAACAGCCACTTGATTAAGAATAGATGTTATATTCATTATATTCTTCTTTAAAAAAAGGGCTGGTTATCCTACCTTGACAGTAATGCTTCAGAGTGTTTTATTATTCATTCTTACACCATATTCTTACAAAATTCTGCATTATAAAAGTGGTCAAACAGTATTTTAAACAATAAGTACAAAAACTTTTTACTTTAAAACTTTAAATATTTGACATACAGTATTGCCCCTGTACTGTGATAGTTTTGGAAAGTCTACCAATAAGAATAAATATGCTAACTTACCATATTTTTCGAAGTATAAGACGCACCGGAGTATAAGACGCACCAAGATTTTTAAGAGGCAAATTTAAAAAAAAGTAGGTAGTAGATAGAGGGGGAGAGAGGGAGAGAAAGAAAGAGAAATACGGTAGGTAGGTAGGTAGGTAGGTAGAGGGATAGAGAGAGAGAAATAGAAAGAGAGAGAGAGAAATACAGTAGATAGGGAGGGAGTAGGTAGGTAGGTAGGTAGGTAGAGGGATAGAGAGAGAGAAATACAGTAGGTAGGTAGGGAGAGAGAGTGTGTGTGTAGGTAAGTAAGTAGGGAGGGAGGGAGGGAGAAAGAGAAAGAGAAATACAGTAGGTAGGTAGGGAGAGAGAGAGTAGGTAGGTAGGTAGCTATTTCCAGGTGTATTTATCCATGTCCTGGAGAAGGAAATCGCTGACAAACCTTAAGATTTTGTTTCTGCTGGCACAGCACTTGATCAATGTAATTCTCATCAGTTAAAGAGCTTTCCAAAAGGGGAGAGGAAAGCACTCTTCAAACCTCCGAAAAACGGTCTGTTTTTCGCAAAAATGGGCCCTTTTTTTCAAATAAAAGGCATGAATAGCTTTGGGGGGCTTGCAGAGTGCTGGGGGGGCAAAAAAGAGCAGGCATAGCCTTATGGAGGCTTATAGAGTGCTGCTGGGGGCTGGGGGGGCAAAATTACTCATTCTTTGCTCATTTCTGCCCTCCCCAGGCCTCAGGAACTCTCTGAAAGCCTCCATAAGGCTATGCATGGCCATTTTGGTGAAGGGGCGGGGCTACAGGAGGCAAAAAATGCTATATTGGATGTATAAGATGCACCCAGATTTTCAGCCTCTTTTTTGAGGAAAAATGGTGCGTCTTATACTCCGACAAATACGGTAGCTCCATGTGTATAACTGTTGGGATCCTCCTCATGGATAATAGTTTTCTAATCTTCGGTAGTGTTCATTATTTCTAATCATTTCCTCTCCCTCAAAAGTGGTTTAACAATCAAAGCTTGAGAGAAAACACCTATAAATTTATGTATTTATTTATTTTTATCCCATCTTTATAATTTTAAAAATAACTCAAAGAGCGTACTTAAATTGTGGTTGCAAATTTATTATTATTTATGAAACTTGTATCCTACCCATTTCACTGAGGTGACTCTGGAGGGGTTTAGTTCTGATACTGAAAGCAAGCGTTTAGGTTGACTTTGTCATCAAAGGTAACCTAAGCCTCAGTTATAAGCCCTGGTGCTTTACTGTTAAATTAAATACACACAGATTTGTCAGGCCTGAAATTTGCTCAGGTTTTCCTTAGTTGTTAAGAAGAAGGCAGGCCAATCTCATTGGATCTTACTAATAAATAATGAGGTTGGTTTAAATTTAGAACTGTCACACTTCCCTCCTTGCAATCTAGGTGGAAAACAGTTAATCGAAGGAACGAAAAAGAAGGAATTGATAAATAGTAGTTATTCAAAGAAAGGTTGAGGCCACAACACAAGTATTCCAACAGGTATCTTTCAAATCTTACAGTATACTTCTGTTTAGGCAATTTATCGTTGCAAAACTCTTGCCATTTCTTTTACTTTTTTAATGTAAAGGACTGGAGGCTTGCTCTTTTGGGAAAGCTGGACAGTCTGCATCTGTTCATTGCTTTGCTATTTTAACAGTATAATTAGTTTTGGAATATTGATGCATTTATTATGAGCACATTTATTCCCATTGGTATTCTTCATAATATCTAAAAACTAAATTATTCTACCTTGTTCTGGGGTTCTTTTTGAGGTCTTTTGGTCCCTTTGAATTTGGCTAATGTGTATTTTTTAATGAAAATTCATTGGTTATAAACTATTCATTCTCAATTATATTTGTTATACTCATAGGATGATTCTGATTCTTTCAGCATGCAAATACTAAGAGTTTTGCAATAGAAGACAAAGGCCTGCTTAAAGGCTTTTATTTTCATTCTAAAAATATTCAATTTCCCCCCTCTCTGTTAAGTATATATGGAACAATTCACATAATTATGTGACCTAGAAATACTGTTAACAAGTATTAACAAGCTTGAAACTGAAAACTGTTGAACTTTCTCCACAACAGTTTCATCCAGCTTTTTCTCTCTCCATTTCTGTCCGACAGGCCTAGATGCCTTTTCTGACTCTAATACTGTCTCCTGCATGACGGGCGTACACCATCTTCAACCTCTAACTTCTCTCCACTACTGACTGCTGTGTATTTAGCAATCCCTTAAGATCTTTGTCACAGCTATACTTCCTGTAAAAATGGCCACTTCTTCACTGCTGGTGTCTCTTACATTTGGGACAGGGGATCCTCTTTCTCTTGTATATGTGTTGCTTTGCCAGATATGTAGTCTTCTAGAATGTAGTCTTAATATCCATTGCTGTGTAACAGATGAGTTAACAAAACTAAGAATGAAAATTCATAAGTAGATGTTTCACTATAATGAAAGATAGTTTAAGTTATCACACAAGAAATTAAAATGGCATGAAGGTTACTTTGACAAAGTAATTAGTTAAAAAAACTCAAATTGTAAGGCACATACTTACATTGTATTTAGACTTATAACAGGGTTTAACATCAATATAGATGTCTTGATTTAATGCTTATTCAGAAGTAGCAGTGCTGTCTAATATTCATGTGAAAATGCAATTACGCTTTTCTCTACTAATCTTGGTGATGGGTGACTTTGTGTATTTGTCTAATAAACTCAGTCCAACTGATGTCTGTCTGTCTTCTGCGTAGTACTTTATGACCTTTTGTGTGCGGAAATATTTATTTTCCAAAAATGGCAAGATATTAGTAACTTGAAATAAAGCATAAACAAGTTACTTAGAGAATAAAGTTGACAAATATTTCACCTTGTAAAATGGTCTTCTGGGAAATGAACTAACATGTCACCAAATATATTATTGTATAATTATGGCCTTGCGTCTTAACTTTCTAGAATACTGTTAAGGTTAAAGTGCAAGAACTTAAAATGTTTTGTGCTCTCATATGCTTCTGTTCTTAATATCTGCTTGCTACGAATGAGCCAAATGAGATTGAGCCTCAATAAAATCTTGCTCACTCAGCTGTTACTATAATGCTACTGCTTGGTGGTGGGCTTTTGTTGTATTCTTATTACTGCATCATGGTTTGCATAGGATGCAGTAGTGAGTTAGATGTCTATACTGCTAATAGAAATGTTGGCTATTGTGCAAGGAATTGCCTTTACCTATACTGTTTTGATACACGTCCATTTAACTTCAGTGGAAATGAGCAATTAACTGTTCAGATAATTAAATCATTTTATCTTATTAAAGCCATCTACTAAAACGTGTTTCATTGAAATGTGTGAGAATTGTAATTCTTGGATAACTTGTAATTCTTGTAATTCTTGGATTAAGTTAAAGCGATGCACCCCGATAGATATAATATGCTGTGTGCTTATTTTTAATTTCTTCATTTCAGAGCTATTATCACAGAATCTTAGAATTAAGGGTTCAAAGTGATCTTGAAGAGTATCCACTTTATTTGTTAAGCATAACTTTTTGTTAAATCTTGTTTATATACTTGCTTATAACTTTGATGACAACAGAACATAACCAGTTGGTGTTTAGTTGTGATCACTAAACTCTGACAAAGGATGAATGATTCTGTGGTTTTAAACGTGCTCATTTTTTTCAGGATGGCACTGGATCATTAAAACGCAGTGGTTCCTTTAGCAAACTTCGTGCTTCAATTAGACGCAGCAGTGAGAAGCTGGTTAGAAAACTGAAGGGAGGAAGTTCACGAGAAAGTCCTGGGTAATTATTTCTAGATGTGTTGCAACACATGGGAATTGAATTATGCCTAAGCCTATCCTGCTGTGCAATGGGTTGATCTGCTGTGGGAATGCACCAGAGTTTAATCAGGAAGCAGTTCTCCCAAAACTGCAGTAAAGAGGATGTTGTTGAAAGTTGGTCATAAACAGTTGTAAAAAGTTTGTTCTTAATTTGATTGTAAACAGTATTATGGCTTTGTAAAATTTTTGACATTATATAAATGACTAGTTCAAGAATTGAATGCTCTGCCATCCTACATAGAATGACTAATGCACTTGGCTGGAGTTTCAGCAGGTTCTCCTTAATAAGGAAATATGAGCCTTTCAATTTATTCTGAAAAAGTTATTAAGATTTCATTGGTACATGAGAAATTGACACATGTATATACAGTATAATAACTAATCAAACCAGTTATGGAATCTGTACAGATCTATTTAATTGGGTACCTGTTTACATTGAACAAACATTTAAACATGTAACTTTTTTTCAATTCTCACATATTAATAAAAGCAGTTTCATCTACGTTGTCTAGAATTCCTGCAAATAAAGTATTGTTATGTTGAAATGGACTGAAATTCTTTATTCAGTCCTTGTAATGAATAAAAGATATACTTGGTACCAATATCATCAGGGCTCATTTTGAAATTGTGTTCATTCTTCCTTATGAATCTTGTGGTTTGAATTTTTTTTCTAAAAACATGAATAACTTTGTTATCCATTCCAAATATACAGAGATATGTGTTTGTTCTCGCTCCCTCCCTCTCCCCCTCCCTCCCTCCCTCTCTGTCTCTACACACACACACACAGAGAGACACGTAGATATAGATATATAGAGATAGTGTTGTTTCCAGGTCTAAGGAAATAAACTGTTAAAGATTTCATTACATGAAAGTATTATTAACTGTTACAAGAAGTTTACACAATGCCATTTTCAATAAAAACAATGGAGACAATCCTTGTTGAAAATATAGAAACCAATCTATTTCTACCTATGGTGCTTTGAAAAATAGCTAACAGTAATAAAGGAAAGGAAAGTCTCTCTTTTAATAAGGAAAGCATCTAGATCAGATGCGATTCTTTTTTTGCTACAGTAAACATGGTTGCTTCTGCTTGTGATTATCTTTTGGCTTTGTCTGTAACCTTTATCCCATAATCTTTTCTATTTCTGTCACTTTCTAGTTTAGAATAGTTCAGTATTTAAGTATTTAAGTTATTGATAAGACTTAAGACTTTTTCGGGATACTTTTTCTCTGAAACTACTAGATTTTCAGTCAATAAATAATAGCAAAATATTTCCAAAGCCACCTACTTCTTTCCTTAAAATATACTTAAATGCTCCTTTTGTTTCTTTCAAGAACACGTTTCCTTCTTAAAAAAAAGCTTATCTTTTTGTCTTTGAGTAAAAAACAACTTAAAATGTGTATACATTTTACAGGTCTTTTATATTGCTTTAAAATGTTGCATTAGCATAAGATTTCATTACTTTTAAAGAAAGTTTGGTTTACAAATATAAAAAATACTTAACTACTTTCATTGCTTCCCAAAGTGCAACCCACTTTGTTCTGAAAATATACATTATATAAAATATTGTTAAATAGCAGTATTATTTAAATGTCCTTATTTTCATTGAGATCTGCTATTTCTGTTAATTTGAGATCCTTTTTCTGATAAATCTATGCAAGTGAAAAACATATCAGTTTTTGAACAGTATTGGATATGGGGAGAAGGAAATAAATGTATTATTTTTATAAAGTTCTATACTCAGTTTTGAAAGAGAATTATCTATATTTTAAAGAAATAAAAACAAAGGTTTCCCAACAAAATTATCATTAATTTTCCCCCTATGAATCACCTTTATAATATTTCAGAGTGTGTTTACCTGATTAAAATAAATACTGGAGTTCAAGTACAATTTTTTTAAAAATACAATTGAAATAGTATCCTTCTAAATTCATAATTATTATTGTTATTATTGCTTGTTTTATTTTTAGTCTAATCCAACCTATAGTATTTTCTCATCTTATTTATTCTGACTTTTCTTCCTTTTTTGGAATTCCTTCAGAAGAATTGCAGTGTTTTCCTCTTTTAAATAAAAAATGTGTTATTCCTTTTTGAATTACTGTTTTTATTTTTTTCGAGATGATTGTTTGCTTTCAAACCTTACAAGCTCTTTTCATTTAGTAAATCACAGTAGATTCAACAAAACCATACCTGATCTCAGAATAGTTAAGGATGGTCAGAAGAACTAGATAGTATTTGAATGGGAATTTATTAGGAAATTCCAGGAAGGTAAATCATGCAAAGTGATTGTTAAAATAAGAAAGAAGCAAATAATGTCTATACTATGCCAAAAACAAAACAAAACCGCACAACCAAACCCTACCAGCATAGGTCTAGATAATTACCCGAATATGAGCTTTGAGGGAGTTTTGTATTCAGACAAAAATCTTCAGTAGCTACATTGTTTGTTATCTAGTATGAAACTTGGTAGTCTTACATTCTATGTTAATTAACTTTTCTTTGTCATAATTAAGTTGGCTCTGTAGGAGTTTTATTTTATAAAAAGTTAAATTCTGATATTCAAGTTGTCACTGTAGATAATTACTGTATATATCTTCTATATTACTTTCATGTTCCTATATTACTTTCATCCTGCTGCATTTCCTTAAATATGATTATTATGCTAAGAGTCAAGAAATAATTTAAAACATTATTTATGTAAAGGGCCATGATGATTTTAAGATTCAAAATAGCTAGGAGTATCACAAACTGCTTTTGACAGCCTGTCTTAAGAGGCTTACACTCTTGGAAAACTGCTGTTTGTGAATCATAAATCCATAGGTTCAAAACATGTAGGACATCTTGAATGCTGCTGCAAGTGGGAATTTACCCAAATAGAAGAATAACAAGATTCCAACCTACTTTTATTTAATACAAACTGTTGTATAGTTTAACCTCTAACTAGTATCTCATTTGAAGTGGTATCTGTCCATGATGATGTTTATGTGTGATCAGTAAAACATTGGCCCATAATGTCAATTTTTAGGGTTGGATTTTTTTTTTTAATAGAACAATCTACACCACTACTCACCTCCAACTTAGAACTTGGGGCCAATAGTTTATTGAACATACTTAAGGAAAACACATTAACACTCAGCAGTAAATAATACGTTTTTCTTTATTCAATTCTAGCCTCCACTAGGCAGAATATGCTCAGATCAAATTGACTAGATTTATTTTTTTATTGCAGACAAGAAGCCATAAACAGTGATTTTCCATTGCAATGCAAAGAAGTCACAGACTGTGTATATCTGTACTCTATAGCCATAAAATACCATTCTAGGCTTCTTCCTCCTACCTCTCTAAATTAATCGGTAGGCCTCTTGATGCTAATGTCCTCCTCTCCAGTCTCAGCCCTTACACACTCATGTTTTATACAGTCCTGTCTTTAGTAGACTGTCTAGTGCTGATATTAGTTTAAATCCTCAGGGTTTCCCCCCTGTACCTTATTGATTTGTACTTGAAGGAATGGTGCTGCAAGAATAATAGTATCATGACCTGGTTGCAGATTTTAATGCAGAAGGAAATTTTGAAACACGTAAAAACCAGAAATTGTCTTGTTAAATATTTCCCATCATTTACTATACTACTTGTATTCCAAAACAATTAAATTTATTAAAAAATTGAAGTCAATATTTAAAAATTGATTATTTAATATTTCAATATCACCTGTGGATAATTTTCATTTAAAAACTGATAAACTCAGATGTTCATATTTGTTCTATGTTAAACATTTTTAGATTAACAATATGTGTTTAACAGTATATATATAAATAAATAAATAACATGTAAATGTTGCATGACTTACTACTTTATGTTGCTAACACCCATATTTTAATATGCATGCATTGAAGTTCTTGGATATGCAGAAATATATTGTCATTGTTGGCACTAATACAGTGTAAATATTTCTTATTTTGTATACCTTAGCTTATAATTATAATTATAATTATAATTATATATATATATATATATATATATATATATATATATATATATATATATATATATATATATATATATATATATATATATATATATATATATGTTTTATGAGTTGATCAATAAATAAATCAGAGACTAGGATAGATCTATTTTGAGTTTTTTAGCTCTCATCAACGTCATACTCTTACTGGGATTCGAACCGGGGCTGTATTGATATCAGGCAGGAGCCTTTAGCCACTCAGCCAAGCCAGACTCTCCCATTGCATCAGCTGAGACAGGAGGATTAGTATCTGTAATTGTTCCACAACACCCTGTTAGGGCCCCAATTAAGGGAGGAAACATACTGTTTCCTTTTCTGCCTTTCAGCTCATTACCTGAGACCATCTAGACAGAAAGCCATGAGTTCCGTTGTGTGAATTTTTTTTTTAATATGTGTGTTAGTTTTATGAGCTGATCAATAAAAGGAAACAGTATGTCTCCTCCCTTAATTGGGGCCCTAACAGGGTGTTGTGGAACAATTACAGATACTAATCCTCCTGTCTCAGCTGATGCAACGGGAGAGCCTGGCTTGGCTGAATGGCTAAAGGCTCCTGCCTGATATGCAAGTTCGAATCCCAGTAATGGTATGGCTAGCTGATGAGAGCTAAAAAGCTCGAAATAGATCTATACTAGTCTCTCTGATTTATTTATTGATCAGCTCATAAAACTAATACACACACACACACACACACACACACGCTAGGTTTTAGGGGCTTAACAGGGTGTTGTGACACAAGTATGTATGTATGTATGTATGTATGTATGTATGTATGTATGTATGTATGTATTGCTAGGATTGTCTTTTGGCTAATCTGTGCCAAAAGATACAGTGTTCCTGTCTACTGATATATACTTGCTTTACTCACAACACAAATCTATAAAACCAAGTAATTTCAACCACAATAATCTGACCTTGCCAGTGCAGGGAATAAACTGTTGCAAATTTCCATTAAATATATTATAACTCATCATATGAGTAATGTAAACTGTCTCAATTTTTTCATCCCAAAACATCTTAAGTTTAATTGGTCACCCAACTTTACAGTTTGTCCTAGCTGGCATATGTCTACATTTTGCCTACCTTTATTTCATTTAAAGTTAATGCAGATGTTTGCTGTGTTGAGCACACCAAGAGTACAAAAAAGTAGGAATTTGTGTATTATGCTACTTGGTTTTAAGTCTGCTAAAATTTTAGAAGCCCCCAAATTATTATAGTTGTAATTCAATGTAGGATAATTGTTCAATAAATCTTGGAATATATCATGGAAATACTACAAGGTTTTATATGCATTGTTACAGCTAAATATGATGATGATAATAATAACATCCTCTGGAGCTTAAAGGTTGATTACGTTTTTAATACAGTAAGTTTTGATACCAAATCTCTGCAGATTGTGGATTTCAGTTGGCTAATGTTAGAATATTAAGGCAGAATTTTGACAATGCCTCAATCTGATCTGATCTGCAATCCAGATCAGAGAAACTATCTCCAGAAAAGAGAATCTCTAAAAAATAATAATTTAAATTATTTAATTTAAATGAAAGCTATTAAGGGATAAGTCAATATTGGCTATTGTTTGTCCATTAAGTTACCAAAAATTATACATGTTCTTAGCTGAAGGAGTTTTTTAAAAAAGGTAGATGTTGGTAGTATTATATCTACCTTTAAAATAATAATTTAAAACAGTATGATACCGTTTGATTTTTAGAAGCTCTATGGTGGGATTGACCAGTAAAATAATCTAATAGTTAATAAAATGGTATTTTAAAAAGTCTTAAATTTTATGATCTTTTGTGATAAATATAGAAAAATGTGTGTATACTAAATTGTATTTCTTTCAGTCATTATAGTGTTATTAGTGTAGGAGTTATTTCGTGTTATATGTTTTGTGTATTCAGAGCTTTCCATTTTCAGCTCTTCTGATTGGTTTATCATTGCATGTTCACTGTCCAGCATGAAGCGTGCCAGTTCAATGAATATTCTTAACGTGGGTGGCAAAACAACTGAAGATCATTTTCAAGTAAGAAGCCCTATAATATTTTTATGCAACTAGACGTTACTGGCAGGGCTTAAAATAGGTAAAATGATGAACTTGGGCATATCAGAACCCAAACTCAAACATGGAACTAAATTTGACAGAGTTTCATTCCTAATTTTATGCCACAACACTGCCACAGTCTGTTTCAAAGCTTGTAGCATGTAGGCCCAACGACATTTTTTTTAAATGGCCATCAACATTTGCAGTTTTACCTTTTTGTATACTGTTGACTGCCGCTAATTTATTGCTCTTTCTATTCTCTGAATATTTTAGGGTACAAATTCCAGTGTTGTCAATAGAAACAATAAGTCTTTCATATAGATAGCAAATGAAGTGACAGAACCATGCAGTTCAGACTACAATAAGGTGTTGTGTAATTGAACATGTCTTCTTGGGTTGTGGATTTGCATTTCTTGCACCTGTTTTATGTATGCTTTTTTTGTAGTGAAGAGTAAGTCATAAATGTTGTATGAATGAAGCTATCTGGAGACTATGATAAAGATAATTGGCTATATGGAGGGATGGGACATATCTTATATTGTCTTTCCCATATTAGAGAAACAGAGGCTGATAGAGTTGTGAGAGGTATCTGTATGCTATTTATAAATAGTTTCACATAGCAAACATTGTATTATCTTTATTGTCTTATGTATGGACAGTGTTATTCTATAATAGCTTGTACTATATTAAAGGCATTAGAAATTACACATAAATTCATTGATATTCAAGTCATCATCTTTTTTATACCATTTTACTATATCATGGTTTTTCAAAATCATCAAAATGTTTTTCCAGAGCCATCCTTGTCTTCCGCATTGATTATCAAGGGAAAGCAGACAGCTGTTGACTGCTTTTTATTAACATTTTCTGAAGTTTGCAAGGTTACTTTCACTGTCCAGGCATTTTACGTGGCTATTGGAGTTTAGTGTCACACTGATTAGGATTAAAATATATCTGAACAACATCCAGCATACTGATGCACTTAAGTGTCAATCTGCAGCAGTTTCTCAGGTGTCAATTGGAGAGTTAGTCTAGAAGGCAATTAACAACGGATGGAATTCTGTGTGGCTTTTCCTATTTACCAGTTTTTGCTAAAGTCAGAGGTTACTCAGAGCTTGGTTTACTCTCTAGAGCAACTTTAATCTGTCCCAAGGAGTGATAAATAAAAATAAATTGTGCCCCTGAATAATTACAGGAAGATTTACACTGACAAAAATATTTTCAAACTCCAACCAATACGATAAGAATTATTTTTTCAAAGTTCAATTTCTACGTAGTACTTGCTAATGAAAATCATTGGGTAGGGCTACAATCTTTCATGGGGAAAAATGAGATCTTAAAATATTAATTGAGTCACATTTTAATAAGGTCTGCATGAAGATTCTCTTTCACGTGTCTTAATATTTGTCATGTTTGATCTAGTAGTCTTGTTTAAATGACCAGTATTATGTTGTGGCTGTTAACTAACCCTATAATTTCAACTAATATAGTTGACAATGTAGCATATGTTTCAATACTAATGTGTAACACCAGGAGAGTAAAAACCTATACATGGGTAGTTCTAGTTGTCTGAAATATTCTTGCATTCGTATAAAACCCAAAATAAAATATCCAAAGCAGTTAAGACTTAAAATTTAAAAATGGAACTATTTATAAATGCTGCCAACATCTTGTGGAATATAATAACAAGGGTTAATAAAACTAAAATAGTTGGAGGAATAAAGTTTGGAGGGACAAATCTCAGTTTTTGAGATATTTGTCTTAATACGGTTGTAAGGCTAAATATTTAAATAGCATGGATATGAAAAAAATGTAAAATGGTTCTATTTTTAGAATACAAATATATTTGGTATGCATTTTATATTACAAATAATCGTAGCTCTTAGCATGTTCAGGATGCAACATTGCATTTTTGTTTGTTTGCTGAAGTTGCTATATTTTTATGAGTTCAGTATCCTGTGGCAGAACTCTTTATCAGTCAGTGTTATCATACAAACCATAGAATTTAGGATTTTATTTTTAAACTACCAAGATATCTGTTTCTGAAACTGTTTCTGAAAAAAAAGTTTCTGATATCTTTCATGCTCACATACTATCTAAGAAACACATTCTTTTTAATTGCTCACATCTTAAAACAAGCACGATTAAAAAAATCTGCTACTTTGTCTAATAAAGAATGATTTGACTGAACACGTGTTCTTCAGAGAGCCACAGTTTGAGAACGGAAGCATATGCTTCCAGTTTTATGCTTGTGGCAGAAAAGGTACTTTAATTTGGAGCTTTTTGGATTCCTCTTTAAGGAACTGAGTCAAATACTGATAAAGCTATGAAATGCTCTTGTTGCATGTTGGAATAAAACCTATCTATTAATTGAAAGTGTGCTGAATAATATTGAAATTCAGCTTAAGATCCTAACACTAATTTTAGGTAAACTAGATAAACTTCTTTTTGTTTTGGATTACCATGCATTTTGTTCATTCAGTGTTTATATTTTTAAATGACTGCACAGTTTAGAACTGTATATAAACTCTTTCTGTTCTCTTTCCTATGCAGGGACGAACTAATTGTCTGACAGATTCAAGAGCTAAGAGTGTCAGTCAAACTGATTTGGCCCACTGAGGTTCTGGAACAGATGCTAGCTAAAAATGTTCGTCTGAATCATGAAGCACTGAGATTTACAAGTTTTGGGGATCCCCAATATGATCTTTTTAGCACTTTCTAGGTTAAAGACATAACAGAATGGACTATTTCTAGGCTCTCTTAAAATAACTGGCATTTTAAAGAATCCTAGAGTTAGCAATTAGCTTCTTTCTGAAGCATACTGAGTTTATTGTATTGTTACTAGCAATTTGGAGTTGTGTTACAGATAGTTGTATAGCAGTATTCATAAGCAGAGGAAAATATGCCCACAAAATAGAAAAAGGAACGGAAGTACAAAAAATGCAAAAGCTTTCCTCAACGTGCTGTTTTAAAACTGTTACAGAAGCATCCATTATTAACTATGTATGCATTCTCTAGAATGAGATTTACATTAAGTTCATCGCTGTAAGGAATAAGGACTTTGTACACATTATAGATTACAGACACGAAAATTGTCATGTAGCTTATAACATTCAGGTTTTAAATCAGGAAGGCAAGATACTGGTTAATCGCAATGGAATAACTTTGACACCACTTGAAAATGACAATAGCCAATTAATTGTGGCTTTCTTCAGTCTAAAAATGAATGAAAGTGGTGGTTTACTTTAACGTGGAAGAGAAAAACAGAATAAGCTAAATCCACCAGGTTTTCAGTCTTTTCATTTTAATCCCACAGAACAGTCCTTTTTTTCCCCCTCGGTCCAGAATTAAAAGTACTTACTGCCTCTTGAATCTGACTTCTATTTCAATTTGGAGTGAGAAAGAGGAAAAAAAAATGTACTGTACTGTGAAGTTGTGGCTTGCAGGATAAAAAAAAAAGCCTATTAGTTATAACTTTCTCAATCTTCCATAGGTTTATTACTCGTCTTTCTCTTCTCAGGGGACTAGATAAGAAAGGATGTTTTATCTGTTTCCATTTTACAATACTGTTATTTGCAAGCAGGAAGTAGGAAATGTGTGCAAGTCATGATTGTATACCAAGAAAATTACATCTCTGGCCAGTAGGAATAACCAAGCTAAATTAATTTTGCTTACTTTCTTGCAGTACAATCAATGTTAATGTGAACTGCAGAGGTAAAAGCACTGAAAGGAATGTATTCTAGTTGTATAAAAATTACATATAACAAGATTTGTGGTGAAGCTACATCAGTCCAGTCTTTAAATGAAAAGTGAGACCTGGTCAATGCTGCTGACTATGTAGAGATTTTGTGAGAACATTGTATATCATTTGTAAATCTCAGTGAATTATACTTGCTGGGTCACAATGGAGTTGATTATATTGTTCTTAACCATCTTAGTTAAATTCTAAAATTAAAAACTGACTTTGGAAAGCAAATATAAAGGAACCAAAAAGCTGAAGTAAGGTACAATGACTCCATTTTTAAGTTGTTGTATTTAGCATTCCTTTCTGAAAATGCTTTACATTACATTTGTGGTATATTCTAATACAATTTCAGTCTGTTACTCAAAGTGGACTATAAATATGCCTTATTCAATATATTTTTGAGAATAAGAGCATAAAATTTAAAGCTCTTTGGAATGAAGTGGTTAGGTTATTAAAATAATACTAGTCTCCCTTATTTTTAACAATTTTTCCATTTTTATTTTCTTAAGGAGAAAAAGATGCATAAATAAAATGTTCTGTATGGTAACATGGTTGTGAGTTACATTGTCCTTTGTGTTTAATAACAATTTTTTCAAATGAATGTTCATATTTAGCTTTATATTGTTATAAAATTACCTCTTAAATGCATGCAGCTTAAATGAAAGTTGGAAATATATGCTGCCAAAAAGTGAAGGGGGGCAGCCCTTTAATGCCATCTTGTTTTGATCTTACAACGAAGTATAGTAGTATGCTTAAAGGAATGAACCATAGCAGCTGTCTTCATTTGGTGGGACTAAAATTTTGATCTGTCCAGTAGAATTTATGAATATTGTTACTTTATGTCCTCCAGATGAGATGAAATAATTTCTCAGAATTCTCAGGTCATCTAGACTTCAAATTCTGGAAATTATAGGAATATCTATTTTTAGAAGGAAAATCTAGTATGTTATGTATTATGAATAAGCGAATGACCTAAAATATTAATATTATCACATGGGAAATACATATGTGTGGCTAATCTGTATGACTGCGCTAAACTTGGTTCTTAGTCAACTGACTATCCTGCCTTGCTTATTATGGATCTATCTGTGAATAAGAAATGACAGAAAATATTTACCTGATACTTTTCCTTGAAGCAGTTTACTCAGTACATTTGATTAGAAAAGTGGATATACACAAATCTATGGCTGGGCCATGTTGTGCGATAGGCTACTGATATACTATTGAGGAAATTATGAATATAGTATATCTTCTGCAATGTTATATAAACAGTTACCATATATTTCTAGTTCATGATACAAACAGTTCAGCCTTTTACTAATTTAAGTGAGTGTTGTGGAAAAACAAATCACATACCATTCATTTCAATAGAATCTTGTATTTGGTGCAGAAATAACTTTTCTTTGTACATCTGTTGTACCTATTTGGAGAACTGAAGCCTCACCAGCAAAATCTATTATAAAGGGTTTTGTCCACTCTCAGAAGTAGCTTAAGCAACAATCTGTGTTTTGTATAATCTCTAAAGCACGATTCCTTCCCTACCAAGTACGCTTCTTTATAATAAATGATTTAATCCTGTCTTAGAAATGTATCTGTGGAAACAACAGGGCCACCCAATTAAGTCCACATCTATCAGTGAGTCCCTTTTAGACCTCATAACTGTAATCTAAAAAATAAATTTGAGGTGTCCAAGTGAAACAAAGGGAAAGAAGCATGAGCAATAGCTACGTGGGTTCTTCCTGTTAGGAAGATTGCCATTTCTCACAACTCTGTGGTAAAACAGCAGTGAATTGAAAGCTCAGTAGCAATATTAATCTATCTAATATCTGCACATTAAATGTCTTGACAGCAACATTATTCAGATAGATTTTTTCTCTTTAATTTTAAAATAGTGTAAGTGATGTGATAATCTAAATTGCCGATTACATTATATATTTTCTTAGACAATACTGTTCATTACTACCCAAGTCACAATTTTATTTGTCTTATAAAATAAATTGCAATATTAAATATAGTTTACTTAAGCTACATCTTTAATAGATGTTCCTATATCCACTTAGGATGCTCAATAATGTAGTTAGCCCTAAGACAAGTCTTTGAAAGAAACATTGGGGTTGGACTAGAAGACCCCTAAGGTCCCTTGTAACTCTGTTATTCTGTTAACATGGTGATCCAGAACACTTGCCTTGATTCAGTAGTTATTCATATGTATATGAAAAATTGGCATTAGTAGCATCTGATTTCAAGAAAATGCTTCATGGAAAACAATTCAGATGTTTACTACAGATATCCCTCTTTGCAAGCAGGAATGCTTTTTAGATTTAACAATGTTAAATCAGCTGGCTAAAAGATGTTTTGTGTTATACTAGTAATTCCACTGATTATGGAAAGTTAAGTATTTTTATTAGATATATTTCTGAAACAGATTGTGTAGTGTTTTACTGAATTTGCTTACAATGTTGAAATACGCCAATTTGTTAACAAGGTCAATTTCCCCACTGAACTCTGCTACTATGAAATCTGCGGAAGTACAAAATACATACTTGTAACATAAATTCATGTAAAAATATTTTACCAGAACATGTTTATATTTTGCTGAAGTTATGAATATTCCCTTTTAAAAATATGAAACTTTATTTCATTATTGTATGTCTCAAAATTAAATCAGAAAAATGTTACTTTTAAAAACATTACTGTAATTCTTAATTCATGTGTAATTATCAATGTGCAGTTCTTTTTCTTCAAATAGTAAATTAAATAGTTTTTGTACCCTGTATGTATGCTTTACCGCAAAACTGGATGCAATTAATGGCATTTCATCTGTGCACTTTATGTATGGCAGCACTGATGGGGCTATTGTGTAGATATTCAGCTAAACTGCTGAAATGAGAGTAATTCACATACCCTTTCGAAAATTGTTTCAGAGCACTTAAAGATACCGTAATTAAAGAAAAAATCAACAAAGTAGCAGTTTAAAAAAAGGAAATAAATTGTATAGGTAGTCTGTGACTTACAACAGTTCACTTAATGAGTTTGAAGTTACAATGGCATTGTTTTTCACACAACCGTGGTAGCATTCCCATGGTCATGTGATCAAAATTCAGACTCATGGCAACTGACTCATATTTATGACGGTTGTAGTGTCCCAGGGTTATCTTTTGCGACCTTCTGGCAAGCAAAGTCAATGGGGAAGACAGATTCATTTAACAAGCTTTTTACTAACTTAACAACTGCAGTGATTCATTTAACAACTGTGGCAGGAAAGGGCGTTAATTGGGCAAAATTCATAGTATAGTTTTAACACTGGAAAATATTAAAATGGAAACTGTCTAAATCAATCTCTTAGATTTGATTCGACATATTTTATTTTAAAAATGCATTTACTCTTTAAAACAGAACTGAGGAATTTTATTCTTACAGGAAGAAATAATAATGCATGATCTATCTGCAAAACTAAAAGATTGGCTCTTTTAAAAGTTTGGTTTTTTAATTGGAAAAACATATTTTTAACTTGCCACAGTAATTCCTTTAATCTATTTTGATTCTTAAATGGATGTTATTGCAAAAATATTTGCCTCAGGCTAAAGAAGCAGACTGTCTTCAGAAGTGTATAGCATGGTGTCTCTTGTTTTAATCTGTTACAGAGTTGTGAAGTATTTGTTTCATTTTTAAAGCTTTCTTGTTACTCTCAAAGTGTAAAAATAAAGAATCAAACAGAGCTTCATAAATGTGATTTCTTTATTAAAGGGACAGAAATGTTATATGCATGCAATGTTTACAGTTAGTCCTCAACACTGGTTGCTTAGCAACCATTGGAAGTTCCAACAGACCGAGCCGGGGGGGGGGGGGGGGGGGGGGGGGGATTGTACTTCAATCCAAGTTTGAAGTTCCAAAAGTGTGCTCCCCTGACAGCTAGAGGATTGCACTTTGCACACTCAAAACCAGGCCATCTTTACAGCCATTTGCAGTGTTCTGTAATCACGTTTTATTTAAAATTTTGCTGAAAACCAGCATTTACTTCTGGGTTTTGACAAACCCACACCGGTAGTGAACTGTTGGTTCACTTTTGCTTAACAACTGTCAAAAAAAAGGACTGTTAAAAGTGGGGTTTGCTTTATGGCCATCATGAGTCACAACATAGCAACCAGCTATGAATTCTGGGAGTTGAAGTCCCAACATCTTAAAATATTGTCTTAGAAAATAACTACGTTCACAGAATATTGTCTCCTTGTTCTTTCAAACCACTTTTGTAATTCCACCCCACTACTGTATATACATGATAATGCTGCTATATCCAATCCATTATTTTGCATAATTCTCCACAGAGGACTGCATCACCAACTTCTGTGTATCTAAAAAACAACTTGTGTGTCAAGATTGTTGTGTACTGATCCACATTCCGGAGGAACGTTTGGGGAATTTATGAGAGAAATTTATCCTACAAATGTACAATCTTGAGTAATGCTGCCTGTTTCTCCATGGAGAACAAAGTTTTGTCCTTAAAAATGTATCATTAAATTGGGAGAGAGTGGTATTATCTTAAATACTCTGAAGAATATTGCATTGGAGACAATGACACGTTTTTGTTTAATTTGAACTGTTTATTTTATCTTCAGGTCATTGTTCTGTGAAGTTGTTATGGTATTTCTAGTGAGCTAGAAACTTAAGACAACATGATGAGACACAGAAATAAAACAATCCAGCCAAAGTCAAGTGTATTGACTTTTATTATTTTGAAAAATTTCTAAATATTTCTCAACTTTTAATCAACCTGTAAAGTAAGTAAACATAGTTTATATTAGGAAAGCTGAATGTTTGCATTGTAAACTTAAATAACCTTCATCTTTAGTTATTTAACCAAATGGTAATCTAAATTTTTGTAGTAATATAATTGAGTTCTGTAGTCTGCTTAAAATGGAATCTAATAAAAGTTGTATCACGTAATGCTTTGAGTCATGATGGAGACAAAATCTCCCACCAGATATTTTCCAGATATTTCTGACATAATTAAAAAAAGATTCAGTATAAATGAAAATCTAAGATTCTCCATTGCTGCAGTGGTATTCAACATTTGTTCCCAGTACGTTAAAATGTTATTATTATCATCTATTTTAGTATTTACCTGACTTTTCGATAATCACTTTTACTGTTTTAAACATGATTTAAAGTACATGCAAATTGCTATATGGTTTTAACGAAAACTTAAAAGATTTAAGCTTAAACAAAACAATGTATAGATTATTAGGAAAGAAAAAAGTGTAATGTATTCGTACAGAGAAAATTGATTGGCAGGGCAAATACTTTGTTCAGACAAATAAAGAGTCCAGGATGTATTATCCTTGAATAAAGTGTGGTCACAAGAAGCTGCTATGTTTTAATAATTTACTAGAAAGCATGCAATATGCTAACCAGCACTTTGTGATCTGAAGATGTTTTAATGAATAAGATCAATTAGGCTAAATATTATTTGAACAGGACTTCCTCTAATAATGGGAATCTTTGTTTAAATACAGTATAATAAAATATTTCTAGACACAAAATACACAGTGAAGGAATACTCTCCATTTAATCATCCATAAATTGCATTGAGAAGCTTCTTCAGGCAATTGCAGAAATCAATTACAGCATTTAGGAAAAACATCTACCAAAATATGACGTTGGCGAAAGTGTATAACAAACTTAGGTACCGTTTATAGGCACAATACTTGACAATGATATGAGAATAAGTGAAGTTTAATCAGCAGACTGTCTCTGCTCATGCCATGAAATCCAACGTGTATGTATGGATATTTCAAGTCCTTCTAATGAAATAGTGTCATCTATCAGGATTTAGAAAGTTTGTCTTCTATGTTACAACATTAGCCTTTGGAATTTCATTGCCATCAGATTTTGATTATCCCAACTCTGTTGGCTTTCCATAAGACTTTGACAAGTTGTTTTTTCTCCCTGGCACTGAGCCAATGCTGGATAAATTCATTCTGAAATGACTTTTAATTTGAGTCGGTTGGGATTTGGCCTTAATTAACCTCTACTGTGAAGGATTTTTTAAAAAGTTTTTAGCCATGTCTAAGCCCCCCAGAATTGCTATTTACAAATTGGGCAGCCATACAAATCCTTTAAATAAATAGTAAATAAATATGAACGTTTAAGTTTTTTTTCCCCTAAGGGGATATGAGGACCTTATCTAGTAAGTTTCATCTCTTAGGGTTCTTGTGTATTTTTATATTTTTAGAAATTTAGAAATGAAATTATTTTTCCCGTGTAGATACTACAATGGAAATTACCTATATGCACATTTAGTGCACAGGCAGAATATAACTTATATTTCTTCGTAAGTTAAAAGAAAACAGCAAAAAAGTTAAAAAAAGACATTTTCATCTTTGTCATCATAAAGGTAAACCTGGGACCCAACTAAATCTCCCCAGGAAAAGAATTCCCCAGCCATGCTAGTAAGCTGCATCACACCATTAATAGTCTACCCTGACTTTAAAAGAGTGCAGCACATTTAAATGGATCTCTTAAATTATTATTTCAACCTAAGCACTGTCAGTGCGGCATGTTAATTCTGTGTTAAATACACATAAATGTAATTGCTGACAGCAAAGAATTTCCTCTCTAGAAATAGTTTAACCTTCAAAGGTCAGTTCAAAATTATTTTATCAGATGTTTGTAATATATTTGTTTTGTACTGCTAAAGGGGATTCTTTTATAAACTGAAGTTTTGTTGTTCTATTTTTGTAGTTTAAACTGGAGTTCAAATTATTGTTTGCGATCATTCTGAGAGCCCAATCCAGATTAAATAATACAAGAATTCTACTGAACAGGCACTTTGCTGAGCAGACAGGATAATGCAATAGATAAACAGGATGATACAATGGCAGGAACAGAGCATTTGTAATATATTAGCTCCATTTTATACTGAAAAATGGTTAAAAATACTGCTTTACGTTTCTTCATAATCATGACTGATTTTCCTGATTCCTTTTACACCTTCCAAATTTACAGTATAATAGCAAAAATGCTGCGGCAAATGAGGCGCAAAAATAATTCTTAACATTCGGAGCTCACTTTTACTATACAGTGTTTCTCCACCAGTCAGTGCTTGGTTTACAGTACGACACACCATCAATCTCATCAACAGCTGATTAGACCAAGTTATTCCCAGTACTGGAACAACAGTCCTGGCCGAGCATCTGAAACACAAAGCCTGCAATTATAAAATAGTCTATTCAATTTGAACTAGGGGGAAGCAAGCTTGTTTTTAAAATTGATTTCATGGGCTAGGCTAATGGGGACCCTGCAGCAATGTTTACCAAATTGCATTTGCAATAAAAGAAATCTTATTAAACACAGAGGAAATAAATAGTATTCATTTAACTATTGCATTTAAATTCCATTGCTAAATCTATTTTTTGTTGTTCTGGAAGTGTGCAGCTTCCCACAGCCCAAAATTTACACAATCCTGAGATAGATGAATTAATCTAGTTTGACCTAAGGCAGGGCTGTCAAACTCACGGGTCGGATGCGTCATGTGCTGGCCACATCCACGCCCAATTTAGTGAAGGTGAAAAGAGTCCCGATATGTCACATGACATCACCATGATGATGCAAGTTTGACACCCGTTATCTAAGGCAATTTTTTTTGAACTCTTTAAAGATTAATGCACTCTATAAGAGTGATCTATCCTAGCAAATGTTATAACATATTAGATACTTCAGAATCACATTAAGGTAGAATGTATTCCATTGCATCATATTAATCTGTGAAGACTTGCTATCTGTTGAAAACTTATTTTTACTAAGAAGAAAGTTCTCTTGGGTAGAGATGTGGTTAGTCACAGCTTCACTCATCACAGTTACTGTTTCAATGAAGCGGAATCCATCTAAAATCAGGTCTTTACACCTTGTGTTTGGGTTAGCCATAGAATCCAATAGCAATTCTTACATCATTCCAACTCAAAATGAGTTATTCTAGGTAAGGTTAGACGAACCCAGTATCCGCGCATGCACACTACTGCACACAACCAACATATATGAAATATGTGTTTAGATCTCTTTCTCTCATTTTTGTGTGTATATGTGTGCGCATACAAGTGTGCTTGTTTAATTTCTTTTTCCACTCACCTTTGAGTATTCCAAACAGCAGCATCTCTCTCATTCATTGCATCAGTTACCTAGAATATATAAAAGAAAACAAGAAAAAATGTCCATTCAGTGTTTTGTCAGAATGTAGTAATAGGAAAGAAATAATTTTACTTCAGATTATTTACTTCAAATAAAATACTTTGGCTAAATCATACATAATTAACCAACCTTAATTCTGGTGAGACACATAATTTTACTTGCAAACATTCCATTCTTAACTAGGAATTTCATTTAAGTGTTTAAATCAAGGTCCAGTCATATATTAAAAATCAGTTAGATGTATATAGCTCTCATGAAATTAGTGGGATGTTGCTAAGGCCAAGCAAACTCTGCTATCTTACCTGATTAATGCATATTATGGGGGTCTGGAACCTGCAGCTTAATCTGTGAAGTTTTGCCCCAAATCTCTGTAAATATTTAGCTTTCTGGAGAGAATCTGTAGCACTGAATTCACATCTGAACAAGGCAGCAATGGAGTCAATAATGATTAGCCGCACCATTC
Organism: Rhabdophis nuchalis; assembly: GCA_039707465.1. Lineage (NCBI taxonomy): Eukaryota > Metazoa > Chordata > Lepidosauria > Squamata > Natricidae > Rhabdophis > Rhabdophis nuchalis. The sequence goes on along the minus strand of CM077643.1, from coordinate 55,331,820 downwards.
CTCTCGAGAGCAGCAAGCTAAGTCTCTTAGTAATGCATTCATAGAAAGTGTCCTGTAATAAGGAAATACAGCAGGATGCATGTCAAGTACAGAACAGTTGTAAAAAAAAAAAATCTGCTCCACTGGATGCACAGTAATTACTACAATAGCTAGAGTAATCCTTATTCCAAGCTTTTGTATTTGTTTGCAATGCCAGCAAACAGCAAATTGTATACTCAATCCATCAGAGCTTTACTGAGTCAGAAAGCTGAGTGAGAATTACTGCAATGTTACAAATCTATGCACATTATCTTGAGACTAAGTCCCAATTAACCCTTCTGAATGTATAATAGGATTACATTAAGAATTTTACAACAGGATTATTGGTATGGCTCCTCATTCTAAAACAAAGAGAATAAATATTCTTTTTTCCATGCTTGGAAATATGATTATTCAAAGCTTCTTTCTGCCAAAGCGGACTAGCATTTTTCCAACCAGTGATATTTTTCCAGGGTGTCAGATAGGGATCAGTCCCCTGGACATAGGCCCTGCCTAATGTCACCATCAGCACGGAAATAAGTACCAACAGGAAAGGATTAACTGTGGCCAGCACAAATTGATTTACCATACTTTTTGGAGTATGAGACACACTTCCCCGCCCCCAAAAGAGGGTGGAAATGTCGGTGCGTCGTATATACTAAATATGGCCATTTTTGACCTCCCACCCTGCACGTCCAATTTTTGTCAAAAAAGGACCCGTTTTTCACAAAAGGGGTATGCAGAGGGTTTGGGTGACCTGCAGAGTGCTCCTGGGGCTGGGGAGAGCAAAAACATTTTTTTTCTTGTTTTCCTCTTCCAAATCTTGGTGCATCTTATACTCTGGTGCATCTTGTAGTCCAAAAATATGGAAAGTTTTCTAAAAGACATTACCCCATTCCAAACTGAAATATATCCTACTAACTGCAGAGCTTTGCTGCATTACTATCAGTGCAACCCACAAGCCATTTATAGAATGGTATAGAATGAATGTTTTTCTCTGCACAATTTTTATTTTATGTTCCTGATGGAGCATCAAATTGGGAAGTAAGGAGTGTAGCTGATAAATCATTCCAGTGAAAAACCAAATGCAGGAGAAATATACTGGAAAGCAAGTTCTTATCAATACATTAATACATTCATTTACCTTTCTGACTACTATTCTAGTAAGTGAAACAACCTCCTCCCTAATGACCCATTCCCTATTAATATTTAAGAAGGTGGCTAAAATGCAGTTATTCAAAAACACTTTTAATATTTACATGTTGTCACAGGGAGATGCTATGTCAATATAATCCTGGATAAATTAAGACATTACCCTGTGATTTTTTTTATCTTGTGCTTTATCTGTTTTATACTGTACACTGCCAGGAATCTATATGGAGTAACAGTACATCAAGTAAGTATGGAGGTTGATTAAAAAGCTGACTAAAAAAGTTGCATTTACAAAGGCTGATGTGTAGTAAAAAAGCTTAATCTTGTATTTGTGATAAACACCTAACTTTAAAAAAAACCATGGCTTTTTTATTTCTTCCCAGCTTTATACCAGCAGTGGCCATAAAAAGAATTTGTATTTTCTTCTGTTTAACCAAGTAATGTGTTCCATGTGTACACACACATTTTCTCACCAGGAACTAATCAGGATATGTACAACTGCACTGCCCATCTGTTTGCGTCAGATGTCTAATTAGGATAGATCCATGGGAGTTGCCTCTGGATACAAATTTCTGTCCTTCCTTCATATATTGTATCTATTTGGCTTTCAATATGTGTGTGCATCAAAAAGCATAGGCCAAGAGGCAAACATGGTCATGTGATCAAGAGAGAAGGGAGGGGTTTAGAATAGAGGAGTAGTGGCATGCTGAATCATTGCCCATCTGCCCCTTACAAATGGATGCATTGAGGTGTTTTTTTTCTTGCACCCATTTTCTAAATCAATATTTTTTATTTCTTTTTTTCAGCTTCTCCTATCACATCAAATATGGTTATATTATGTTCTGTTTGAGAGAATTATTCTGCTGACAGACAGAGAGCCATCATTTTGAGGCTTTTTAGGAAATGACTTTCTAATATGCCATTGGGTCGGAAAGAACAAAAGGAAAGCATTTGACGTACATTTTTCTCTTGGGCATTCCACTTTTGTTTTCCTTTCCTTAAAACAAAATTAAAAATAATGTTAAGCAAAAGGTATCCTGTGGAATTCCAGCGTATTTTCTCACAAAGGAAACGCAGAGTATGCCAGAGGAAAAACAAGCAACTGATTAAGCCAGATCAATTTCTCTTTAGAATCACAACAATGCAATGCAGTGCCTACTTGGAAAGATTTTCTACGCCTGAAGCATAGTAATCAAATGCCAATCAATTCCCCTCTCTGCCAATTTTGAAACAGCAAATGAAGTCTCTCCTATCCTTGACTGCCTTTCTATTTCACTTACTCCCTTCTAGTTGAATTTGTCCTCATTGAGGGCAGTGATGTCACACACTTGTCTTCAGAGTACATGTTTATGGAGGCCTGCAAACTGGTTTGATCACAGTCCCTGAGTTTTACTGCTGTCCACCATTTAATGGACAAACTGTTTTAACACTAGAGGTATGCCAGAAAACAAAATGCAAATTAACATTAATCAGTGAGGCAGACTATAATTTGCCTTTTATGCCGAAAATTAAAATTCAAGGCAGTAATATTATTTAAGACAATGTATATCTTTATAAAAATAGGCAGCAAATGATTCTATGATTTGGGATTTATTATTGAGTAGTTGATAATCCAGCGTTGCACGTGTATTTATTTTTCCCAATCCTGTATTAGACAGGAAGCTGTTTGACGTTGTAGTTCTTTTCTCGTGTGTAATCTGAGTGAAGTACGTCATGTCGGTGGTGCAGGCAGGCTGAGTTGCAGTAATGTTTTATTGATCATGGCCATACATTTGTCTTGAAGAATAATCAAACCTTGTTGAAAATGTCCAAACCAAATGTAATTTCTAATGTTGGATTTCCCCCCTTACTTGAGGGAGCCCCCTTGTGGAGTACTGTGAAGCCATTACCATGACAACACCAATGTGCTGTACAGTAGAAGCCATTTTAAGGCACAACAGGCCGCATCTTAACAGAACATACACCCCAAGGGGTGTTAGTAGTGTCTTACCCCCACAGTAATTTTTTTTCCTGAGAGTAAGTCATCTGTGTACCAAGTTTGGCTGAAATAAAATCTGCTTTTATTCAAACTGGTTCTTTTAGTTTTCTTTCTATAGCAAGATGTGCAAGATGGGTTGTGCAGGAAACCCAAAACAAAGTTATTTAAAAATCTTTATAATTCAGTTGACTTAGTGCCAAAAAAGTAAGCAGATAACAGCACTGCTCTAGCTTCTGAGAATCCTTCAGTTTCGCCAGCATAGTTTCATAGCTCTGAGAACAAAACGCTTACCTTTTTATTATAAAATAGAAGAAAAATGAACACTCATTTTTCAGAAGTTCTATACTGTTTTTCACAGTACTGAAGTTCAAACCTGACCTGTTGAATGTGTTCTATAAGTTAAGGTCCTTTTAATGAGACCATTTTTAATGCTTTGCATAGTTTAACTAATAGATGTTCTATATGTGTTGTCTGCAGTCTTTTAGCTTCATACTAAGAAAATTTGAAGGGAAAGGCTAACTGTAAAAACAAATAAACCAATTTTGTAAAAACAAGTAAACCTCTCTTTTTCTGTAGAGATCTGCTGAGAAATGGCATCTAAGGAAACAGCACTATAAGATTGATGTGACGTGTGAGTAATTGTCATATTGATTTACAAAATGCATATTCTACATTGGAATGGAGCATCAAAGCTCTTTTTCAGCCGCTTAGATTGAATCTAACCTTTTGAAGCACTGACAGCCAGATAAACTACTCACCAGGTCTGCTGCATGCTCAACAAATATTCTGTTTCCAAATTTTATCTTTTGCATCACCTCAGATGGAACGTCACTCCTCAATTTTGGCAGCTGCTCAATCAATTGCTGCAGACGTTTATTAGGAAAAACATCTTCTGTGCAAATGTAAACTGCACCTGTAATGAAGGCCAAGCCATCTGAAATTACTGGCTTCTCTTTGTGGCAGTTGACTGGAACACAAACAATACAACGATACACACACACAAACACACACACGCACCCAAATGGAAGGGATAATAATTTCCTTTAAAAAAAAAATTGTTTATATGGCAACCCATTTCATAACTGCAACTGTGGGTGGCTAACAAAATAAAAACTCAGTAAAGGCAAAGTAATGCCAATAGCAAAACCCAGAGTAAATAGATAATACAGAATTGTTTGTTGAGGACAACAACATGCAATATCGGGAAAACCACATCACACACTGCCTTAACCTCATGACCCCCATGCCCAGGAAAACAGTCACATTTTTAAGGTTACCTGTAATACCAGCAGTGTCTTGCTGGATCTTGGGAATTATGATGTTCCAAACAGCAAGCACTGCAACCGAAAATGCCCCTTTCCAAAGCTGCAGTGGATACTAGTGCAGATATTCATCAACTTACAACAGTTCATTTAGCGACCGTTTGAAGTTACAACGGCACTGATAAAAGTGACTTATGATCGTTTTCCACAACGGTTCACTTAACAACTGTGACAAGAAAGGTCGTGAAATGAGTCAAAGATCACAAATATCTCATTTAGTAATAGACATTTTGGGCTCAATTGTGGTTGTAAGTTGAGAACTATCTGTACAGAAAGACTGGAGCTCATAAGCAGAACCATACTTGCAAATGACATATTTGATTCAACCCTGGCAACCATAAATAATAATTTAGGTGATGGCAGCAATGCCATAAGCATTACACTGTATTTAATCTTTCGACAAAAAAGTAGGCTGAAAATTAGGATGAGACTGCACTTAAAGGAAAATGCCTCTAGAGCAGATGGTTCTATCCTGAAGGGATACTTTTCTGAGTGCACAAAGCAAATTTCTATAGTGAAAAATTTGATTTGATTTCAGCAACTGATGTTTGTTTAAAAATGTAAGGACAAATACAAGATTCTCAAACATGTTCTTTGGAACCAAACAAGAGAAAATTGATTACATCCTTTTAAGCTTTTAAAAACCATACTCTTAGTCCTTATAGATGGAGATAACCAAACATGTTTGAACGTATGAATACCGAAATCTTCATTTATTTCATTTCATTTATTGGATTTCTAGACCGCCCCCTCTCCCCGAAGGGACTCAAAAGAATGAAATCAATTAACCAATCAAACAGTCATTGACTGATTGATTAGAATAATAATTTTAATGTTTGGAGTTGAAACTTTAGCAAGGAATAGACTACATATCTTTGTCACTCTTTTCCCCAAAGATAAACAAAATTATAATATAATGTAGGAGCCTTGGTTAAAGTGCAAGCAAACTCTGCCCACAACCTGGAATTTGATCCTGATGGGGCTCAAGGTTGACTCGGCCTTCCATCCTGAGGTTGGTAAAATGAGGACCCAGATGTTGACGGCAATATGCAAATAATGCTTATACTGTAAACTGATCAGAGAATGCTGTAAAGCACTACATGGCATTACATAACCCCAAATGCTAATAATCATAATGCAATAGTATGCAACATGGCAGGGAGTGAAGAATTCTTCTCAAAACCATTAAAAGAGATTAAAAGAACATATTTCTTACCAGATTCTAGTCCACCATATCTGTATGGATACTGCACAGAAAGACACAGCTGCAAAGCAATCTGAGTCTTCCCAGCAGAGCTTTCACCAGCAATTTCAGTAATTCCTGTACGGGGAATTCCACCTCGGAGCAAACCATCTAGAACTGGGCAGCCCAGACTCAGCTTCTGGCCTTGGGAAGTGCTGGGTGCTTTGTTTTGAAATAGCTGGAGTGCTAAAATAATTTGACAGCAGGTTTACTTAATGCACTTCTATGTCACTTTCAATGTAGTTATCCTGAAGTGGTTGACAAAATAAAGGTACTGAGGCTCTTAATCAGCTGATTCAGAAATCCTCAGCAAGCATTCAGTTAAGACACAATGTTCTATTTCGGTAGCAGAAAAAAATATAAGATGGAAAGGAAGTAAAAGAGTTTCTCAAAATTAGAGAAGAGAAAAGGTGCCTTGTTACCATTTTATGACATAAACACATAATTTTACAGCAAGTTAAAGGATTGAATTAGATTTTAACAAAAATCTGGAAGATCAAATCCCACTATACTTTCAATTTATAGGTTTATAGTAATCTAATGATTTTTTTCAATTTATTTTTTAAAAAAAATCTAGTTGAAGACTGACCTGTAAAAACAGAGTTTTTTCTCAAAGTACTGGAAATTGTTCTTAGTAGATATTGTACATCTGTCTTCGATAGCTTTGTTAACCTTTGCAAATCTGATCCCGAAAGATGGAAAATGTCTTTAATTGATGTTATATTTGCTGAAATAAGAAAATTGATTCCATAACCAACATAGATCTATTTATTTTATTTGAAAAGCGGGGATATTACAAGGCATAGAAATGTTATTACTTTATTCTCCAGCTCTGGAATCCATATCATATACCTTAGTATGCCCCATTCAACTCAATGCAACTTACTTTTAAGTAGACATAAGCAGCATGACATCATTAATACAGAGATTTGTTTTTATCTAACGCAAAACTATGAAACTATATTCACTGTTGCTCAACTATTCAGAACATCCCTTGCTACTGGCATTCATGCATGCATGCATGCATTCATAATTCTAAACAGCAGGTGAGAGCAAGGCTAAAAAAATCCCATCAATGATCAGCTATGTTTATTCAGAAGTGAGTCCAACATAGCTTGTTCTTAAAAATGTAGCATCTTTTCAGATCTGGATATACCCAGTCTCATCACAACCAGCATTTACCCACTTGCAACTGTAGCCTACTCTATACAATCCCTTAGTCAAATGCAGCAAGGCAGTTTTCTTACACAATCAATATATACAAATGATAAAGGGGTGACATATAATATGAAAACAAGGATTTGTAGAGTTAATGTACCTTTTTTAATAGCTGCAATCACTCTAGGGTTCATGTCAAACTTATTCCAGTCCATTTCTTCACAAATGCAGAGCCACACAATATTAAGTAACAGAAAGGAAGAAAACTGAGTAAGATATAGCTTTAGAAAGATGCTAACAGAAAGGCTTGAAATAGTTTTTTACATCACATCGGCCTTGCTCCTTGATCTTAGTATTATTTTTCCAATTTTTCTTTAATGTTTTTGTTACTAGTGTTATATATTGATTTGCAATTGTTAGGCTCCTTGGCTTGTTTTAGTTCCTTTCAGGTTACATAGCATGTGAAAAAATATCAGGGGTGAAGAACGTTCATACGTAAACAGCATGAGACAATGGTACTTAGGTGGAAAAATATAAGGATATATGAGATTGGCATGTTGAATATTGTGAAAATGGATGCTATTTTGCAATCATCACACAGAATAAGGTCCCACCAATAAAGGGCTTCCCTCCTCTATTCTTCTGGAATCAAACAGCCCAGCCTGTTGTCATCGAGTAAGACATGCATGGGAAGAATATGAATGAAGCTTTTATTCTGAAAGTGAACAAAAAATTAAAGTTGAAAAATAAAGCTTCCACCTCTATAGGTAAAAGTAAAGAAATTTTTATAAATGAAAAAAAATATTGAACTCTTTTGTTACCTATGTTTACTACTTCATAGGATATTTATTTGCCATGTAGTTCCAGTCAAGCACATATGTGATCATAGACTCAAAATTCAACACCACCTTGGGGGGGGGGGGGGGGATGTCAATATTGAAAGCTAAACAGATTTCTCAAAAACGGACAGTCGGACAAAAGTCCCCCAACTCAAACTCCACCGAGAGGAGCCTATTAAGCAAGAATCCCTTTTAAATGATCTCCTACCTTCAGTGAACGATCCTAGGCTTAGAGAAGAGAAAGGCGCTAACAAGAATCAGCCTAAACCGCGGAAAGCGTGGGCCAATCACAGAATGCTGGGAAGAGTTAATAACCAATCACAAAGCCTCGCTCGTCATCGAGAAGACGGTTCTTCCAGTCTCTGCGCGCACGCGTGCGAGACTCCTCTCTTTCTTTCTCCCCTTTTCACTTTCCTATTTGGCCTGACATGCCTTGAAGGGGATTGGCTGAGAAGTATACATCAATGGGGAGGGGAGGAGAGTGGGCCCACCATTGTAATGTTGAAAACAACAGCTCTGCTCCCCCCTCCCCCGAAGAGAAACGTTTCTCAATGTTTCATTGGCCCAGAGAGACGTCTACCTTCAGTGAATCTGATGGCGATTGGATAGCTCTGACGGGGCGGTGGCTTCGGATTGGGTGGCTGGGGGTGGATCGATGGTTTGGGCGCGTCGCCGTGTGGCGGCGGCTGTGGTACGAGCGCTGAGGTGAAAATGTCGGGGCGCCAGGTCCCTGAAGGCAAAAAGTTGATTCGCTCCCCTAGTGGGCTCCGAATGGTTCCCGAAAGCCGGGCTGCGCAGAGCCCTTTCGGATTGGAAGAGCCGCCGTGGGTGCCGGATAAGGAGGTAACGGTGGTATGGCGGCTCAGGTCTGGACCCTCATTCAGTGTTCTCTCCTCCTTCCTTCCAGTTTCTGCCATCCCCCCACCAGAGCCTGTCCCTTCGGTCCCTATTCTTGTGGAGACTGTTGGGCCGTTGAAGAGCAGGCCTTGGCGGAACTTCAGTGGTGCTCTCCGCCTCATCTCTCCTCCTCCCCCCCCTTAAAAAAACACCACTCCGGTCTTTTCCCCTGGCGGGATCTTTCCCCACCCCACTTGGAATGACGGTCCCGTTGCGACGCTCAAAGCTCGCCCTGAATTCAGGCGTTGGGTCGGTTCTTTGAACGTCCTGCCTTAAGATCGCCCTCCACGTAGAACATCAGAACAGCTTGCTAAAAACGGGGCTAGAACTTGATATGCTGTTCTTCGGTTCGGTGTCTGAGTAGAAAACAATGGTGGCTTGATAAGAGGGGTCCTTAACAGTCAGTGGTTCCCACGCCTCATAGGGGGCAATTTGATTTTTAATGGGGGCAATTTGAAGCTTGTTTAGAGAACAGATTAACAGAGTTGGAAGGGACCTTGCAGGTCATCTAGTCCAACCCCCTGCCAAAGCAGGAGATCCTACAACTGCCTCTACCTAGGATCCAATTCAAACCTCCTGCTTGTGAGGCAAGAGCTCCACCTCTAGGCCACAGCAGCAGATGCTTAAGTCAAGTTAATGGCCTTTTAGGCTTCCTCCGCATGAGTAGAGTTCACTTTGAGTAAAGCAAGAATTATATGTCATGGTGGGGGGGGGCACCAGGATTTTAGAGATGCTTAGGTGGGGCATGGCTAAGAAAAGGTTGGGAACCACTGTATCAGTGCTTTGATTGAGAGCCACTCAAAATTGGTTGTAACCTGAGCGGCTATATAAAAGCTTTAAAGAAATAAAAAAGGGAAGTTCTGTTGAAAATGTTGGAGATAATTGAAATAACAATAATAATATTTATTTTATATACCGCGTCCTCTCCCCAAGGGGACTCGGAGCGGTGCACAGGGAAAAATTAAAACACATAAAATATATATACAAAAATAAATACAATAGAGTAAAAACAAATTAAACTTAATTGTCCCTGCACTAAAATCCCCATATTAAAACTAGTGTTCCCTAACATCCTAAAAGGTAGAGACTAACCTAGGCCGGCCAAGCAGAAAAAGTATGTTTTTAATTTCTGACGGAAGGAGCGGAGGTCCGTGGTTGTTCTAATGTCGGGGGGAAGGTCGTTCCAGAGGGCTGGGCCCGCCACAGAGAAGGCCCTTCCCCTGGGCGTCGCCCGCTGACAAAGTCTAGTGGACTGCACCCGGAGAAGTCCCTCTCTGTGGGAGAGAATCGGCCGTGAGGATGTATGGGGCAGGATCCGATCCCGCAGATAGCTAGGTCCCGAGCCATGGAGCGCTTTAAAGATGACAACTAGCACCTTGAAGCGCACCCGAAAGACGACAGGCAGCCAGTGCAGCTCGCGCAAGAGAGGTGTTATATGGGTGTACCTTGCGGTCCCCATTATTGCTCGCGCGGCTGCATTCTGGACCAGCTGAAGTCTTCGGGTGCACCTCAGGGGGAGCCTGAGAAAGAATTGTCTTAGAAAAATAAGGTTTACTTTGAATAATGGGTAATGGATTAAGTATTACATGGGTGAGGGATTTGAAGGGGGAAGTATTCTCATGTATGGAATTCCCATTCATGGAAACATTAAGGAAACTGATCACACAGCTAAAGAGATCTGGGAAACAAATCATGGCTTGGAAAGAAAAGCTGAGATGATGGTAGAAACTGCAGGATCTTAAGAGGCAGAAACGACACTGGTTGTTTCAGACTTACTACTACTGAAACCAAAAAGAAAGATGCAAATGTGCTCAGTAGAGCAGTGGTTGTACCACACACCAGAATTGACAACAGACATATACTAATTCATTCTTTGCAAATGCAAGGTTGACACAACAATAAAAATAATTGTTGTTAGATGTGTTGTATGTATTTTATCAAATACTGGAAAATCATGAATTATCAAAAAGTTTCAACAGCATTGCAAACAATGCCAATTTTAGGATATTTGTTAAATGATGTCAGAAATAGATATTCGTCTAGAAAGTAGGTTGAAGCCTGTTGGAGCTTAGAATGCTGTCCAAGAACAATAGGATAAAGTACATTTCACAGCGGCCCAACATACTTTATGTTCCATGAATCATGAAAAATATTGGAAGTATATATTGTCCTTATGTGGATGAAGAAAACTTTGTGATTGAGTCTTGTAAAATGCAAGTCTTCATAACAATATATTTGAAGGGTAACATTCTGTAGTAATCTCTGCTTCTTCGGGGCTACCTCCCATTTTCCTGTATAACATATTTTTATGCCCAATATAAATTTGTGTTTTTTATCCTTTTAAGTAAAATTATATTTCAAGCAGTGTCTGGAAAATATAAACAACCTCCGCTCCTTCCGTCAAAAATTAAAAACACACTTTTTCTGCTTGGCCGGCCTAGGGTAGTCTCTTCCTTGGGGTTTTTAGGGCTTGTTAGTTTTAATGGGTAATTTAGCGCAGGGACAGTTAGTTTAATTTATTTTTATCTTTTGTATTTATGGATGTATATATTTTATGTGTTTTAGTTTTCCCTGTGCACCGCTCCGAGTCTCCTAGGGGAGAGGACGCGGTATATAAAATAAACATATTATTATTATTATTATTATTATTATTATTATTATTATTATTATTATTATTATTATTATTATTATTATTATTATGTTAAAAGTTCATTAGAAGAAATGGTAACATTTGAGATTGATTTCAAGCAGTTTTAAATCTGGACTTTAGATGTGATCTCAGAAAGATGTCCTTAGCTGGGTCATACTAATTGTGCTTGAAACTGAACTACAGATGATCTTGTATTTTTTCTTTTAGTAGGAAAATATTATGGTACAGAAAATGATGTCTGTAGAAGTATTTTATGAGGCTTACTCATGCAAACCAATGAGGCTCTTTAGAATTGTGTCACATAATGCCATGTGTTTGTTTAGTTTTTGGCTGAAACAGTCAAACTTAAATGTCTTTGTATTATTATTTTATAGTGTCCTAGATGTATGCAGTGCAATACAAAGTTTGACTTCATAACCAGAAAGGTAAGAGTTTGGATATAAGTTTATTGTAGAGCATTCCCCTGAAAGCAATAAAATGTCCTTGCTATAGTCAGTCACTATTGAGTAGAATGTTCTGTATACCAAATGAATGTGTTATAACTGTAGCATTTAGAATAGGGGTTGTTTATGCTAAAAAAAACAGTGTAGCTTGTACTGAACATAATTAATAGTGAAATCAAATTTTCTTAGTCTTTTCTATCTTTTTGTGAACATTGTGAACATTTACATTTTTCAGTAGATGGATTCATTTATATTTTCATCTTCTATAGCTGCATGTCTCAACCAGTAGCTTATTGATTTTAAAAATATAAAAACTATTAAAACAGTTAAAAAAATTAAATAATAGAAACAACCAAAATAAATATATACATATAAATATATATGTATATATTGATTTATTGAATAAGCCAGCTGCCCTGGTTATACTTATGTTTAACTTGGATTAAAAGTCTAACATAATTTTAGGTCTAAATAAAATAAATCCAAAGTTTGCATATTGTATGGATTTAGCTGTTTTGCTTAACAATTGTGTGTGTGTGTGTGTAGATTATATGATATAAATTATGTATTTATATTATATCAATTATATGCGTCACAATTTCTCAAATAATATACTGATTTCTTGTGTAGAAATTCCATTGAGTTTTTGATAGGCAATTACAGTAACAAAAATTTTCAGAACTGTGGATATAAGGATCCAGTACTGTTTAGGGCTGCCAGAATAAAAATCTGGATGACCATTAGATGGCACAGTAGCTCTACTACTATCTAGCATTCATTCAAGATTATGTTGTTGACAAACATAATTTAGATAGGCAGTCTATTTCAGATAGTGAAAGAAACATTTAGCTTGATCAAATGTTATTTTCACATTGTATGTGAAGCTGTAGCTAGCCTATGTATGCATGTATCTCTCTCTCTCCTTTCTTTCTTTCTTTCTTTCTTTCTTTCTTTCTTTCTTTCTTTCTTTCTTTCTTTCTTTCTTTCTTTGTTTCTTTCTTCCTTTCTTCCTTTCTTTCGTATTAAGCACTGTTTATATTCTCTAAATATATAACTTTTAGCTCAGTTAGGTACTTAAGCATTAATTGTGGTTTGCTGATAGTTATTTATACTTATTATATTTCTACACCACTCATGTCACCCAAATTACTCTGGGCATTTGATATTTGAAGCTTGCTGAATGTGTTTGTTTTTTTAGAACAGGGAAAGGAAAAAGCTGCTTATTGTACTCTGCACTTTCATGGACCAATTGCTAGACTTCCATGGAAACTAGAGAAGTAGTACAATGTGATCTGCAAAGATAGCTTTCTCTAGTACATGAGAGTTCAGACTTAATTCAGACATTTTTCTCCTTTTGTTTTTGCAAACATTCTGGTATTTTTTTTAACCTGACATATCAGGATTTTATCCTCTTTATACTCCTTGTATTTCCGCTACAGTATTTATTTCTCTTCTGCCTGATAGAATTTGCAATAGAGCAGAATCAAATATTTTAAACATAATGCACCAATTTTGGTTAATCACTCTTTTTCTCCTCTATTCCAGCATCACTGCAGGAGATGTGGAAAGTGCTTTTGTGATAAATGCTGCAGCAAGAAAGTGCCTCTGCCTCGTATGTACTTTGTTGATCCCGTACGCCAGTGTGCTGAATGTGCTCTCATTTCTCAGAAAGAAATGGAATTCTATGACAGGCAACTCAAAGTGCTTATGAATGGTAACTATTGAATTTAGATTCTTATTTGACTTGCTAAAAGACAATATATAAGAATTTGTTTTGGGTGATATGCTTCATAATAGTAATAAATACATGACATAAAGCAGGATTGTGAAATTTGAATCAAAAATTACACTTTGCCATTAAGTGGTATATTGAGGGCAGTAATGGATAGTAGAAGGCAGAAACTATATTGTTAAATTTGGGTAATATCAGTACAAGTTTAATCATATCTTTTCCCTTTAGTTATTACACTTCAGTAACAATATTTGCATGCCTTAGGAAAAGGTACTGAATGTTTTGGATCTGCATATATTTTGGAGTTTCAGCTTGGGTTTTTCTGGTATTCCAGAATGAAAAATGGTAAACCTCTGCACATTATAATAGGAATAATCTGGATATGCCCAATTTTCCTTTTAGTAACAAAAGTTCTGAGAAAGGTTAATAAATATTAACTCTCTATGGTAAGATTGAGAATTGCACTTTTAAGCTTGTTTTAATTATATTGTATTTTTAAAAATGTATCCTTAATTCTTTTTCTTCTATTCCTGGAATTTTGAGGTGCTACATTCTTTGTAACTCCAGGGACATCAGAAAAAACAGAAATGATGGTTTGTCGACTTTCCAACAACCAGAGGTAAGAAATATGCTGTGTTTGCTAGTAGGAATTGAATCAGTTATAATCCTTTTCTGAAAAATATTATATTTGCTACATACTTTGTTTTAACATTTTGAAGAATTACTTATCTAGCATCCTAGCTGTTATTTCCAAAGTGTTATCTGAGCAATATTGCTATGACTTGCTCTTAGCAGAAAATTGATACTTTTTCAGTTTCCATTTTTGAAGGTTTTGGCTGTGGTTGTATGTATTATTTTTTATTTTTCTTATAATTAATAAGTAGGCTAGTGTATCTTATTATTATTTTTGTATTGATGATTGTATAAGCATGTTCTTATTGGAGGAATACATTTTAATATTTCAGAAAGATAGCTAATGACCAATATTTTTCAACACATATCAACAAGAGATTAATCTTCTTTAGTGAGTTAGGAAAAGCAATATCTTTCTTTCATTATTTTATAAAGCTTTAAAGTAGTAGTTGTTTTGACACCTGATAATTTGTTTAAAAGTATAGAAGCATTGACAGAATCTAGGAAGAGGTTTTCTTGGATGGCTTTAAAAGTGTTAGAACACTTTCAAAAATTTTGTTTGAGAGTGACTAGTCAATATATTCTTTTTAGAAACTATTTTAGTATATTACCTTTTTAATGATAAAACACTTTATTGTGAAGTGATACAACAAAGCATAGGTATTACCAATGATGAGTAAATAAACTTAACAAATGTAATGTCTTGTAATTATATAAATGATTGTTTTATTTTCTAGTATGGGATTTAGCAAGGTCAGAATTACTAATTGATATACATGAAATGAACATCATTCTTTCTTTGTGCAGGTATCTATTTTTGGATGGAGAAAGCCATTATGAAATAGAAATTTCACATATCTCCACGGTCCAAATTCTTACTGAAGGATTTACTCCTGGAGGTAATTTGTTATTTATATAAATAAAAATGTAACTATGAGTTTGTTCAAAACCGGTAATCTCTGAAAGTACTGCACCGATCGCTTCCAAATTTTCACACAATATTCCTTTCAAATACGGCACCAATGATATATATAGATTGTGTAGATGTCACACCTGTGCCAGGTACACACTACGGAAATGTAAAAAATTGTAAAAAAGGTAGGTAGATGGATACAGAGAGAGCAGTGGACCCACAGGTATTATGTCATCCTTTATAACATAAAATACTCTTGAGGGAGAAATACAGTAGGTAGGTAGGTAGGTAGGTAGGTAGGTAGGTAGGTAGGTGGATAGAGGGAGAAATACAGTAGGTAGGTTGGTTGGGGGTTATACGGTGGCTGTGTATATGTGTTTGTGTGTGCAGGTGTAGATCTACACACAGATTGATTGGCCATTTAACCAGACTGGGCCACAGCAACGTGTGGCCGGGAACGGCTAGTTAAGCATAGATAGTAACTGGAAACCTGCAACTAGGATCACTGGGGTTTGCCTTTCATAGTTTAAGCCTTTAAAGCGTTGTTGTATTTCTGTGACTGAAACCATAATTTACAGAATTCCTCTATCAGTATTTATATTCCAGGCCAGACAACACAATACATTGCATCTCTGTTCTCTGCCTGATTCTTACTAGCTGTATATATTTCCTTTTACTTTCTCATTGCTTCTCTTTAATTTCTTTCTATTGCCATTTTTTAATTTTGTCTTTCAAATGTCTATTTTATCCTGCTTTCTTTAACTAGTGTGTTTCTTGTCAAATCTTCCTAGAATTAATTGATAGTTAACCTCTTGGGATATTTTCTTAGATTGCTTCTTAATGGAAAGCATTATGCAACGTATTTGTCTCTTTTTTTCTGGGATATATATCTTATCTGAAATATAGGGTAAAAATCAGGATAGTGTAGTTCTGTGGTGGCCAACCTATGGCATAGGTGGCACCTGGAGCTATATCTGAGGGCACACAAGACGTTCCCCTATGTCAGCTCTAGCGTGCATGTGCACGCTAACCAGCTGGTTTTTGGCCTTCCGGAGGATGTGGGGAGGCTGTTTTCTCCTGAAGCCTGTGGATGGCAAAAAACGTGCCCACTGGGGCCCACCAGAAATTCAGAAATGAACTTCTGGTAAATCCATTGAGCCATTTTTTGTCCTCCCCAGGCTTTAGGAGGTTTTCCCGGAGCCTGGGGAGGCCAAAACTCAGACCTACCAGGCCCACCAAAACTCAGAAAATGGACTGTTTCTGGCCTCCGGAGGGCTGCCGGTGTATGTGTGTGTGTGTGTGCGCCCTGTTTTCACTTTCCCCAAACTCCAGGAAAGGCCTGTGTGGGGTGGGGGATGCCGTTTTCACCCTCCCAGGCTCCAGTAAAGCCATGCATGCACGCACGGAGGGGCAGTGGGAGGGGGGTCATGCTTGCATGCATAGGTGGGCACACCATGGGAGAGCATTTAATTACGGGTGTGGGCGCATGTGTGCGCTTTTGGCACCCCCGAGGGGAAAAAGGTTTCTCAATCACTGGTGTAGTTGTAAGCTGCTGTACCAGGAGGTCCTGCTTCAAATAAGTCTTGGCAAGAGAAGCTATTTGGGTATCCTGGGGACGGTAACTCTCTTAGCCCACCCTACCACATTGGGTGATTGTTGTGGAGGAGAAAATGGAAAAAAAGATTTGTGAACCTCTAGCAAATGTATGTACAATCAAATAAATAAAAAATGGGAACCGATTGCCATTCTTCTGGAATCATTTTAATGTTGTGAAGGAGAGGGGTAGGTTATTTAGATGGCAATAGTTCAGAAACATCCAGTCTGAGAATTTTGTGATATCATGAACTTAAATTGTTAAGACAATAGTGAGCAATTACAGGGCCACACAGTACACATAGTCTATAGGATTTCTTTCTTAAGAATGTGATTGCTTAGACACCTCTTGTAATTCAATTTAGAATGTTAGTAGCGATTGCCTTTTCAGATTAATGTAATACCTACATATGTGAATGAACAAGATTTTCTATGTGATTAAGTATAATTATTACATGCATACATCATATTTGTGCACAATGAAAGTATTGTTGAATAAATATATTAACTGTCAGATTCTTCTTGATTGCTATCATAGTGGAGCTTGCAATATTTATTTATTTAATTTTATTTCTTAACCACCCATCTCTCAGAGAGGGGCTCTGGGTGGTGTGCAATATAATCAATAAATCTTTTAAAAAACAGAATTAATTCAAGATTAAAAATTAAAAATTATAAAAAAAATATAAAATTTCAGAAAAATTCCAAGATGAGGGCTTAGCAGTTGTTAATACAGATGGGGGAAGTTCTCAAGCCATACAGCTGCACAGTTGTATGGAACTCTGTGTCCCACATGTAAGGCTGGATAGCCAAGTTTTGACTCCTTTGAGGAAGGCCAAGGGATTGGGGGAGAGATAACTCACCTCCGAAGGTAACATGTTCCACAGTATAGGGCAGCGTTGGAGAAGGCCCACCTGCTAGACTCTGTCAGTTGAAATTCTTTGACTGATGGGATCTACAGCATACTTTCCTTGAATGAATAAATGGGATGGGCCAATGTAATACGATGAAGCCAGTTCCGTAGGTAGCTTGGCTCTATGCCATGTAGGGTATTTTATAGGTGATGGTCAACACCAAGGATTGGGCCAGGAAGCAAGCTGGTACTAATGCAGTTTGTGGAGCAAAAGTGGTATATGTGCCCTGCTTTGGACACTCGGTATGGTTTGCACATCTGCATTCTGTACCATTGAAGCTTTCAGATTTTTTTCAAGGGTAACCCCATGGGTTGAAATAGTCCAGTTGGGAGATGACCAAAGCATGAGTAATTGAAGGGAGGGGCCCCCTCTCCAGGAAGGGGCATAACTTGCACAATGCAGCAGGAGCCCTGAGTCCAAAAGCTTCCCCAAGTTACACACCAGGACTGTCTGGGGTAGTGCAACCTCATCCAAGACCAAAGATGATTAACTCCTGGATACAGAGGGGCCCACTTCTTGTCAGGGTTCAGTTGTCTGTTGTTCCTCATCCAGACTGTCAGTCTCGCTAGTTCCTGCTTCGCTGCCATGGAAACGGGGAGGGTGGGGGGCGTTGGGATGAGTGTGCTCTGCTGGTGGACAATGTTGATAGTTGGTGTTATCTCTTGGTTAACGGCCATGCATTCCAGGATGGTGAAGACCTGCCCACCTGATGTTGGAGATGGAAGCATATTGGACAATGCATAGGGGGGGGTTTGGGGATTGGGATGGGCTTAAGCTTAATACTTTCTGTTCGCGCCTAAACTATTCACTCTCAGCTTTACTTGGTCTGTACGCTATTGTTACTTAGTAAAAGGAGCCTTATTCATTTCAAAACAATGTCTAAGTGTGGTCTTTCCTGAGTCAACGAAGAAGCAGGCCTGACATTAAGCTGAGAGTCAAAAAAAACCCTGACCTGATGTCGGACCCTTCGCAAGAGGAGCCTCCGTTGGTGGAGGTCCTGCCTGAACCAATTATGGGAGCTGAAGCATCGCATCCTCCTGTTCAATCTGAAGAGACCAGGTCAGTGATGGACTGCTTGGCTGGCCTAGATCTAAATCTGCCAGCTGAAGATTCAGTCAAACCAAAACGTTGGTCCGAAGGGGTAGGAATGACTGGGGTAAACGTCTCCAGGCGTCGACTTTCCCCAAAGAGGGTCATACCGGAGCTCTTAAGAGAAGAAAGGGAGTTGAAAGAAATGGCTCAGGATTTACTACGCCAGGCAGATGAGAAACGAGAGGCCCTGGAAAAAATCTGGGGGAGGGAGGCGGAACGCAAACAGCCAAAAGGTTCACAGGCAGCTCCTGCCAGGCAAAGCAGGGCTTCAACACCATCCCCCCCTCCCCAGGCCAGCAGGGAATTGCAGAGAGAGGCAGCTTCTGCCAGGCAAAGCAGGAGTTCAACACCATCCCCCCCTCCCCAGGCCAGCAGGGATTTGCGAAATAACCCCCGCCGACTTGCAAAACTGCCTCCCTTGGGTGTAAAATACGACGGAAGTGCCGACAAACTGGCGTTTTTTCTAATTCACGTCGATAATTTCATGCAGTTTTACGCAGCTGATTTGGACGATGAAATCAAAATCAGAATTGTTTCTATGACCTTAGAAGATCAAGCTTCTAAGTGGCTGGTTTCATTGCATAATTGCCGTTCACCCGCACTGAGGGATTTCGATCGTTTCATGAATGCTCTTAGGAGGCGTTTTGAAGACCCCCGTGTTGAAAGGAAAGCAAAGATGAAACTGAAAACCTGAGGCCTATTACAGGGTCAGAATCAAAGAGGGGGACGAATGGAAAACAGCTTTTAACTGCCCGCTAGGATGTTTTCAATTTAAAGTCCTCCCTTTCGGTCTTCAAGGTGCCCCTTCGGTATTTATGCAACTGATAAATGAGGTTCTCCACGAGCACCTTTACAAGGGAGTTATTGTTTATATTGATGACATAATGGTTTACTCACAAACACATGACGAGCACATTAAACTGGTGCGCTCCGTATTAAACAAACTGCGTTCCGCTGAACTTTATGCCAAGCTCTCTAAGTGTGAATTTCACCAGGAAAAAATTGACTATTTGGGCTACCGTATCTCTTCTGAGGGAATTGAAATGGATCCTGCTAAAGTCAGGGCGGTGACGGAGTGGGCCCCTCCCCGTACTCGTAAACAACTACAGAGTTTTTTGGGATTTGCAAACTTACCGCCAATTTATTCCGTCATTCGCTGACATTGCCTTACCCATTACAAACCTTCTAAAAACGAAAGGAGAAGGTAAACCTCGTCCAGGATCCCCACTTAAATGGACCATGGAATGTCAAGCCGCTTTCGAGAAGCTTAAACGTTTGTTTGCGGCTGAACCTGTTCTTAAACACCCCGATGTAAATTCCCCGTTTGTAATTCAAGCGGATGCCAGTGATGTCGCTGTGGGAGCGGTCCTATTACAACTCAACCAACATGGCCAATTGCAACCCTGTGCCTACACCTCTCGGAAACTCACTACGTCCGAACGTGGTTGGGCGATTTGGGAAAAGGAGGCTTTTGCTGTTCGGTGGGCTCTCATGACTTGGCGTCATTTTCTTGAGGGCGCTCCCCATCCTTTCGAAGTTTGGACGGACCATAAAAACTTGGAAGCTCTTACCTCCTCTCGGAAATTGTCCCCAAGGCAACTTCGCTGGGCTCACTATTTCCATCGTTTCAATTTCAATCTTAAATATATTCCAGGGGGCAAAAATTTCATGGCTGATGCGCTTTCCAGATTGCCACAATATGATGTTTCCAAACTCACTATAGTACAACCCATCATGCCACTCACTTTACCAGCTTCACCAGTATCTACAAAGGGTCTTGCTACAGTCCAAACTACTCCACCGACAGATCTGATTGCTCGTATTAAGGACGAACTACTTACTGATGACTGGTATTCAGCACATTCTGGTGATTGTACTATTAGAGACGATCTTCCCTGGATTGGCTCAAAGATCTATGTACCTGCTACATTGCGTCCTTTTGTCTTGCAACGCGCACACGACTCACGTTTAGCTGGGCATTTCGGTTTCGTTAAGACTGTACATCTTGTCAAGAGACAGTTCTGGTGGCCCTCATTGAAGAAAGATGTTGAATCATACATTGCCAGTTGCCCCATATGTGCGGCTTCCAAACGTGCGACGGGGAAGCCACAAGGTCTTCTCCAGTCCGTAGCTACGCCGGAGAGACCTTGGAAGGAAATTTCAATGGACTTTATAGTTGACCTTCCCCCCAGTCAGGGCTATACCGTTATCTGGGTCGTTACCGATCTTTTTTCCAAACAAGTTCATTTTGTTCCCTGTACAAAGATTCCTTCTTCCAAATCTCTGGCTCGATTGTTCGTTTCTCATATCTATCGCTTTCATGGCGTCCCGCAACGCATCATCTCTGATAGGGGATCCCAATTTACTTCTCTGTTTTGGAAAGAGTTTTTGAGACTGATTGGCTCCGCCCAGAGCTTAAGCTCCGCCTACCACCCTCAAACGAATGGCTCCTGTGAAAGGGTTAATTCCGTTCTAGAACAGTACTTACGTTGCTTTATTAATTTTCAACAAGATGATTGGGCTGATCTTCTCATACATGCCGAGGTGGCGTATAATAACTCTGTTCACTCCAGTACAAATATGACCCCCTTTAAAATCATCTACGGGCAGGACTTTGTACCAATCCCCGAACTGCCTCATGACTCACCGACGGTCCCCTCGTTAGCTGAATGGTCCTCTAAACTATCTTCTGTCTGGCCACTTCTCCGCGAAACTTTGAACGACGCCCATGATTCGCACAAATTGTACGCTGACAGGAAACGGGCAGTCCCCCCCTCCTACAAAGTTGGTGATCAAGTTTATGTGTCTACCAAAAATTTAGATAGCCCCCAGAAGTGCAGGAAGCTGGGTCCCAAGTTTGTTGGTCCTTTCACAATAACCAAGATTATCAGCTCTGTGTCGGTCCGTTTGGATCTCCCAAAGACCTACCGGCGATTGTATCCTGTCTTCCATGTTCACTTGCTGAAACCTGCTCGTACCTCGCATCTCCGCAAACCGTTGCCTGATACACCTGCGCCTACCATGGTGAACGGTCACCAGCATTATGAAGTCCGTGACATTTTGGACTCCAGAATCCGCAGAAATAAGACTCAGTTCCTGGTGATGTGGAAAGATTTTCCCCCTTCTCACAACGAATGGGTGGATAAAGAGCACCTCAAAGCTCCTAAACTGGTACGCCAGTTTTATGCCAAATATCCGCACAAACCTTGATTTTTTCCCCCTTCTCCTATCTGTTGTTTTGTCTGTCCTTCCTTGTCTTACAGGTGTAGCCTTTCGTGTTCCACTTGCTGTCCCGAATTTCCCGCTGTTCCTGGAGGAGGTCCGGATGTCAGTCTCGCTAGTTCCTGCTTCGCTGCCATGGAAACGGGGAGGGTGGGGGGCGTTGGGATGAGTGTGCTCTGCTGGTGGACAATGTTGATAGTTGGTGTTATCTCTTGGTTAACGGCCATGCATTCCAGGATGGTGAAGACCTGCCCACCTGATGTTGGAGATGGAAGCATATTGGACAATGCATAGGGGGGGGGGGTTTGGGGATTGGGATGGGCTTAAGCTTAATACTTTCTGTTCGCGCCTAAACTATTCACTCTCAGCTTTACTTGGTCTGTACGCTATTGTTACTTAGTAAAAGGAGCCTTATTCATTTCAAAACAATGTCTAAGTGTGGTCTTTCCTGAGTCAACGAAGAAGCAGGCCTGACACAGACCCCCACAGCCTCCAGGCACCACAAAAGGACATCCACTATGTTTTCATAAAAGCTTTTTAGAATTTTCCCTTTACTTTTGTTGCTGATTCTACTTCAGAAATCTTTATTGTTTGAAACAATGTAATATTTATTTACCTGAATTGAGCTTGCTTATAATACTATGAGACTTTGAACTTCCAATTTGCTTGTGTTTCTTTATACTTTTCTGGATATAATAAAACATTTATTTTAGGGAATAGCTTCTGCCACAGATGTAAGTATGTAATTATGACTTGTTTCTCACTTCATTAAGCTAGCAAAAAAGGTTGATGGTGGCTGTATTTGCAATATGTCACAAACAAATTACAGGATATTTGCAATATAAAAAAGGAGAAAACTACTGGCTTGATAATTAAGGTAGAAATAAATATTAATTCAAAATAAACTCATAAAACAAGAAGCATAATGGGGAGTGTCGTGCAAATCAGATACTCTGAATTATTTTTGGAATGTTTAGGAGTTACTTTTAGCTGGTATTAAAAACAGGACGACTTCTTAAAGATGTGGCTGGTAATTAAACAAGTGTATAAAATCTGTTGTGTTCAACTACTTGGAATCATTGAGAGTCTGGTAATATGCATAATAGTTGTTTGTAGAATGTAATTTAAAAATATGTCTATTTTGTACATTTTAAAGTAATAGGGAATTGAAATATGAACAAATATTGAGCCAGCCCCTTATTAAAGCACATTTTTTAAAGAAAAATTTGGATTGCAAGTACCTCATCCCCCCCCCCCCCTAACATTGTGTTAGCCACAAAAGTAACTACCATATAAATTATTTCATTAATGCCAGTTCTGAAAAATACAAGTTTTTGCTGACTTTTAAACCATTAAAGCTAGATAACATAAAAATGTGGTGAGACTTCAGGAAAAAAAGAATAGTAAAATTTGAGACCAATGTTTCAAGTATTCTGTCACTGGATTAGATTGCATTCATATCCATTTCTTGTCTTTAGCTTTATATGTATTGATTCTGTCTGTCTAATTTTTATGGCTATAAATTGAATCTTCATTTTAAACCTTCTGTATTTCTTTTTATTAACATTTCTCTTCATTACTTACCTGCTTCCTTGATGTAGAAAACGACATTCATACTTATACCTGCCTCTTGGAAAGTGAACACATTATGGAAGGTCAGCACTGCTACTCGTTACTCCTAAGCATGCTTTTTGTATTATTTCCTCAGTATGTGAGGCCGAGTGCAGACACAGGTTTTTTGTGGGAATTTTTCCTTAGTGGTTGAACTTCAGATCCATTCACAATTAACCATCTCAATGGCCAACTAGCATTCCCCAAGCTACATCTAGCCACTGTTCCTTTCCCCCTCTGTCTGACAGCCAGGCTCCGGCTACAAAATATTAAACATTTAAACATTAAAAGAGGTGGTGTTAGGCTGAAATATTAACAATAAAAGGTATCTTGGTATTTTTTTTTTATCATATCATAATTCCAGGTGAGATGGGAAAAGGCTTGTAAACCTTTTCACTGGATGAACATCATAAATCCAATAGGAGATGGTTTCAACTTTGCTCTCCTCCCCTCCCCCAGCAGAGATGTGAAACTATTTTGGCCAAGGAACTGTCTTGATGTTGGAAAAAATGGGAAGGATCAGGATTAGGAAGACACGAACAGTTATATTTGATATACATTTAAAATAAGTTTTAAACATTAAAATGATACAATGTGAGAAAGATGTAATACATTGCTTAGCACAGCCGCAAACAGCTGTGTACCCTATTTCTATAGAATTGCACATAACAAATCTGAGGAAATACTTTCGGCTATGACCTCACTCTGGAAGTGACAGAAGTTACTATTGTTTCTAGTTGCATCATTACCTTTCCTGATTCATATGTCACATTGAGAAACCTGTAATACCTCTCTGTTTGCAACTCTACAGTCATCTATGGTCACTTCCCTTGCATGCATCACTCTGAGGATGGAGTTGGGTAGGTGATAGCTTTGAACAATGAATTAAAATGACAGTTTTCAGGCAGTGGCCACAATTAATTACCCGAGGCAAAGGATTCGTTCTGCCTCACCAAAAGACTAGTCTGATTACATCAGTTTGAACAGTGTAAAAAGCGATGTAGAAGTTGATTTGTATATTCAGCCTTGTTTTTAAACTTAAGTTTACATTAAACTTAAAATGTAACATAGCTTCATACTGTTTGAATAATTGGCCCTGTGCAACTGTTCAGATTCAGTTTCAAAGGGTGAGTCAGATTTCTTGAGGGAGCAAATATAGTTATCTGTAATTTTGAAAACAGCCATGTCTTTCCCATGACTCCTTTCTGCAGTTGCTGAGTGATCCTAGGAAAATATGTACCTGCTTTGAAGAGCTTCAGAAAACATACTCAGTTTATGTCTTGCATTGGCTGATATACTATTTTGGAATGAAATCCAAACCATATACTTCAGAAAACCAACAGCCTTGTTGCTAGATCAGTGTTCAGTGATAACCATTAAAAAATATTTTTTTTAATCTATTTTTTTAGCATGTTGATTTTTTTAATCAAAAAAAGTGAAAAGAATGCCGGGTTAGTATTTCCTATTATTGAATCATCTATATGCTGTTTAAACTATTAAATCACAGTTTAGTTATCCCAGAAAGCTAACAACTATGGTTCACAGTCAAAATTTAATTATTATATTACTGTTCAGACAAATACATTTATCATTGCATTAAAAATAATAAATTGAATTTTAGTATTCTCATATTAACACAATTTAAGAACTATACATTTGTATGTATTTCTTAAATATATTCTGAGACATTACAACCCCAAAATTGTTTTTAATACTGTTTCCATTAGTAAGTCAACTTCATAAAATGCTAATCTTCTAGAAGTGATAAATGTGTCTACAGAAAAATGTGGTAGAAGAACATTCCAGTCTTACATCATTACTCATGAAAGACGAACGACTATTTTATTTTCATGGATAGTCTTTCACTTAACAACTGTAATAGATCCTGTCCATTATGGTCCGAAATTGTGACAGTTGTAAAAGAGGTGAAGCAAACCAGTGGTTCCCTATGGGCACTGTTTTGCTTAAAATTGGAAGTCAATACCAATTTTTGACAAAACCAACATAAAAGACTGTTGCCTGATTGTGGGATGCTGCAAACAGCCATCAATGTGTCCCAGTTGCCAAAAACCTGAAGTACTATCATGTGACCACAAGGGTGGTGGGTGACCATTGTAACTTTGAATCTGGATCATAAGTAGCTCCCCAGTAGGCCCACACGGTAACTTTGAACAACTGCTAAGCGACCGAGCGATTGTATTCTTTCCAATACAATAGAATTTTGGGAATAAATTATGTAAAGACTTGAGAACAGGATAATAGAATGGGACTAAATTTGATATTACAGAAGGAATTGCAAAAGAAAGATTGGATCAAATTGAACAGTATTAGGCAGAGGCTTCACAGAAATAAATCTCCCAATGCTTCCCTGAGAGAGGCAGTTGGGCAGAAGGTTGACATGATATTTTCAATCATATGATGGAAAGTGTTGGAAAGAATTCAAGAAGCCATCCTCTTGTGTGTGCTTTGTTATTATCAAATCAGCAGTTTTTGCATTTGTGTAACAGTAGAAATACAAAGATTTAGAACTGTGTTTGATTTTTTTTCTACTAAAATGGAATAAATAGGAACTTTGCCTTTGCGATAGAATTTCTTTGACACTTCTAATGTCATAAACAGAGATATAGATTTAAAAAATAATAATTGTAGTGGTCTTAGTTGTGGTTTTCAAGTTCAGCTCTCAACCACTAATCTCATATGAAAAATTTATTCAAAATTGTACCTTCAAAATACATGTCGACTTGTAATGGAGTACACATATTTTTTGTTGAAGTAGTATTGAATTTGGGATGTACCGTAATCATAAAGGTGGCCTGACTTAAGCATTATAACCAATTCATGTTTTAGTTCAGTTCAGTTTAACATTGTAAATAAATCTGCCTTTTGTAGAATCCTCATACTAAAAAGATGTTTAGAATAATTTCTGTATTGTTTATAGTGGATTGAATTATTTTACGTTGCTCCATGTTTTTTCCATTGTTGCAAGCTATTTAAGGTTTGTCTCTTCTATTTTGTGACTTTTTACTAATAATTCAAGGGCATAGTTTTGTTCTGTTTACATTGTCCAAATAAATGTCTTGTATAATGCACATTCTCCATGTATACTCTTGAATAAGAGGCCTTTAAAAACACTAGTTCTGTTAGACATTTATCTTATAACCGCAAAGCTATCCAGTCTGAATACTTGCTCAGCCAGTTGTTTTGCATGTGGCTTTCTATTTTTTGGTGTAACTATGTAACCTAGAGTTTAATACATTACTCAGTATTCTTTCCAGTATTTATCAGTGATTGGGGCTAGAAAAAAGGTGATGGGTTAACCAGTCACCATTGTAAGGGTAAATGTATTTGCTTTGCAGTGTAAATTTGTGGATTATATCTAATGCCACTTGAGTAAACTTCCACTTGTACAATGAGACTTCCTCTTGTTATCCCTTTTCTAGGTCTGGTTCAGAATTTTACTCAAAATTTGGACTGCATTTTGGGATGTGTAATTTTTCTGGTGATAAAATCCATTCTGTCAAAAAAAAACCCAAGCTATGGTTTGGCACTGCCCTTTGGATTTGTAACAAATAAAGTATTTTCCCCATATTTTTCCCCCTTAGGAGGCAATACTCGTGCTACAGGTATGCTGCTTCAGTACAAAGTACCAGGATCAGATGAATTCAAACAGATTAAATTTACTGCTGGTGAAGATTTCAGTTCCAATAAAAAGCTATCAGCTACCTGGCTGGCAGCAATGCATAAGGTAACTAAAGCAATTGTTAATTAAATTACACCTTAAATGCCTTTAAGAGTACTTTTGGATAAACCTACTCTACTGTTCAGTTATCAACATCCAAGATGCCACTAGGAAATTGGCAAGAAACACGGTATTAGCAACAGTCTTTTCCACCAGGGGGAATCTACTGAAGTTCAGAATCAAAATCTGCAAAATGGCGGGTATGCCATTATGATCAAAACCATGTCTCTTTTGAAAGAGAGTGTTTAGCTACCACAGACTATTAGTCATACACTAAGTTGAGGTAGTCTTCGACTTATGACAGTAACAGAAACCAGAATTTCCATTGTTAAATGATGCAGTCAAAACATATGACTGCATCATTTAATATGGCAGTTTGCCACCCTGCTTGCCATTGTTAACTAATCCCATGGTAATTAGGCACTTCTATCTGCTGTAAATGTCACAATACTCCTCTCCCAGTCATGTGACCATATTTTGGGCATTTAGCACCTGGTTTGCCTTTGTGGCTAGTTGCAGTGACTTGCGATCACCTGACCATGATTTGCAATTTTTCCCGTCAACTGCTGTTGTTTAGCTTAATGACATGCAAAAAATGGAAAAAAAGATGGATCTTTTGGACCTGCAATTGCAGTGACTAAAACTGAAATTATGGTTCCAATTATGGTAGTAAGTTGAGGACTATCTGTATTATGGCCATAAAGCAGCATAAATGTTTGTGTACAGATTTTCATATAAAGCGAATCATAGTTCTTTATCTTTTGAAATTCTAGAAAATTTTCCATGTACCATTTGATGAATCAGAATCCTAACATTTAGCACAGTTTGCATTGCGTTTTTCTTCTATTATAACAATTTGAATGCATTCAGAAATAATTCAGCCCCACTGCTGAATTGCATGTGCAATTCCAATAGTTTCTAACTGTGACAATTCATATGTTACTTCTTCCTTTTTTTGTTTTTTGTCATCTTACAGGCAGCAAAACTTCTTTATGAATCTCGGGATCAATAGGTAGTTTTTTGGAATTGAGGGGAAAAGATCAACTCTAAAAATAAGCTTCTTACTACTTGCTATTTACACATGGTATAGGGATTCTCCCTCCTTTCCTACGTTAAATGTGGTTCATCATGTGAGCACTGGCCAATTATAATGTGAGTATTTGGACCTATAAGTATTCACTTATTTAGTGTGCAATATGTATACAGTTTATTAATGCTTTAAATAGAGCTCTGCATCTATGACTTTATTTTGTTAAATCTTATCTGCACTTAATATGTAAAATGAAGTGTGCCCTGCACTATTGCTAAATATATAGCACAACTTTTATAATACAAATTATGTAATTCACTTCAAACCAATTCTCATTGTTCCAGAAAAAAGTTCTTCATAAATTAGATCTCAGGTTTTTTCCCCATATATCCGAACCATCTATCAAATCCGCCTTAGGTATTATTTTATATAGAATCATCCTTTCTTCTGGTGAGGGGTTTGTATAATGAGATTAAAGCTTTTGTTGTTGTTGTTGTAAAATTAAGATTTACCAAATACTACAAATAGTGCTGTATAAATTGGCCTTTTTGAATGAAGCTCAGCAAAATTGTTTTTGAGGTTTTATAGACATGTTTGTGATAATTTGAGATTTGGCTAATAAAATCTTATCAAATACTATGTAGCTTTGTTTGATGTAGCATTATTGAGAATTCATTTAACTAATATGTAGATTGGTGTTGTCAATTTGAACTTGGTATGAAATCAAGTACAAATTAAGGAGGGAAAAAAGTAAGTAAATACAAATACAGAAAGTTTCTAAAGAACTCCGTTTGAAGGCTTGATTTAAGCACATCATTCTTAAGGGCATGCAGAGAATATATAACAGTATAACACATGTAAGATATGTTGTGTATATGAAAGCTTCATAAATTACTTTCAGAAAAAGCATACATGTTAAACACCTGAAACGTCAACAATATCTTTAGTAGTAGTTTATTGTGCACACTGGATTAGCAGTGTATTTGCAGGCTTTTAACTTTTAATTTCATTTAGCAAATATTCTTTTACAATACCCTTTCACTTCTCATCACACAATATATACAATTGATGCTAAACAATAATAAAAGCAAGTCACAGCACTGCATGAATGGTTATAAATTATGCACAATGTGTAATGAATAAAGCCAATTGGTCTAGAGTTTACTGGCAAAAAAACAAGCATGGTTACAACATAATGGGAAGTTCAAAATAGACGTCTGTATATAAAACCATGTACAATTAGTATTCCAGTGAAGTGCTTTTTTGCTTGAAAGTAGATACTGGGTTTATTGCATATCTCACCCTGGCAAGCAGGGTCACTAGAATCACAGATACTATTTCAGTCCAAAAAGCAAACTCTCTCCTTGCTCAGCCTCAAATCTATTGAACCAACTTGTCTTTTCATTCAACCTTTTTCATCACCTTCCTACTTTCACAAATAAAATTTAAAAGTCCTTAAATTGAATCGTCTAGCTTTTATAGCCTACCTCTTACCATTTCCAACTATTGCACTTTTCTTTCATAAGACATACAAGTTCCTTAAGCCAGGATTGTCTAGGAAACAGAAATCAGGATGTGTTTGAGGATGAAAAATGGTAATAGAATATTGGGAAGATCAATTTGTACTGTAAGCAGAATATCAAGAAGAAACATCAAGTGAAGGAACAAGTGCAGTTTTTAGAAGTGTGCAAAAATCCATTCAGCATAAATGCTTCTCTGTCCTGTCAGAAACACCTTTTATACCAGAAGATTTTTCATTACTCCCAGTTGTCAACTCTTACAAAATCTTTAAGGATTTACACATTAAACTTAACATTCAATTATTTTAATTGTAAAGTTCTTGACATAACAGGGCAGCTACAGTGAACTATGACAGAGTAGACAGCGTATCTGCATTTTACAATTTAACATCTAGCACTTTTAATTCAATTGGCAAAAAATACTGTAGACTGTTTGAGTACGTCTCTCAATGATTGGCAGATTAATATGGAGCAGACCTCACTTACAAACTGCAGATCGAAAATCTCAAATGCTGTCTATCATATTAAACAAGAGCACCATTTAAAACAAGAATAGCTTTAATTTGTGGTGAAATGTAATTGCAAATGTCTCCAGTGTATACTTTCCATCTTCCAGTTCCCAGAAAAAAATATTGACAAATCAAGTGATTCAGGCAAGTGTCCGCTGTCTTGGTTTTATCCTTGGGTATAACTGCAATAACATGAAATTGGAAGTAAACTTTAAAGTGCAAAAGAATGATGGACATGTAAGGACAAAGTTGTAACATTTCTACAATTTTTGAAGCATTGTAAAAAAATAGCTTTTTTACAGAAATAAAATAATTTATTACTATATAAAGTATTACATACTGGGTCCTTTTGGAGAAGGGTGGGATATAAATTGAATAAAATAAATAAATATCTTGGTTTGATTAAGTTAATGCAAAGAGGTATAGCTACTGTAAGACAATCCTAAATTTATCAATTGAATTTTTACAATAGAATGTTTCCAATGTCACTATAAGTCACTATATATCTAAAGAATGTTGTTCTTGTCAGGTTTTCCTGATATCAGAAAGAACATCGAATAGTATAGTGAAATAAAGTTATTGGTGCTGGCTTTTGTACAAAAAGCACCAATTTTCATAAAAGGTATAGAAATATAGATTCTAAGACTACTAAACCATTTGTCTCAGAACTCATTCATTCTATTAGTTCTAGATACAACTGTGTCAAAATTGGTGATTGATGGTTCCCAGGCTGTTTTGCAGGTTTAGCTACAGATAGCTTTTTTGTTTATAAGCTGTTTGCCACTCAAAAGGCAGGGCTTTTTTATCCCTGACAAAGGGCTTTGAAAAAGAGGTCAGCTGTCATACTATGGCGGGACAAAAAGAAGAGAAAAATAAGGCCCATGGTTTGCTCCAGAAATTTCTGTGGTGATCCTAGAAAAAGCATTTAGCAAGAATTATGCAGATGGGTGTGGGAGCAAGACTTATGCCAAAATTCATTAAAGCTCTTGAAGATCAGATCTCTGCATGGGCACAAAGTCTGTGTGAATTCACTGATGATCATTTGGAATATCTAAGTTGCAAGTATATAACTGATTATTTTCAGGGGTTTGAGGAAATGGTTATAAGTAAAAACTGCTAATACTGATTGAACTTTAAATTCAGAAAATGACTATGAATAGAAGTTTCAACATGGGAAAATGGGTGTCTTCAACACATGCTTCCAAAATGTTACTCTTGGATGAGAGGACCTGTTGTATCAAATGTGATCAAAAAGGACTGTCAATGTTTACTACAATTCTCCATTTGCAACAGGTTTCATAGTGACCTGTCCAGGATACTTATAATTTGAATCTGATTGGGGGAGGGACGGGATGGTTGTCACATGGCTGCATTTTGGGTACTTAACAAGTGTCCCCATTTATGGCCATTTATGATGCACATGTTCATGTGACTAAATGCAGTCAACATGACCATGAAGTGCTGCAAATGGCTATAAATGGGGACACTTGTCTAGTGCCCAAAATATAGCCAAGTGATCACCATCAACCAGGAATCAGGGTGACATTCATAACCTTGGCACAGTGTTGTAAGTACGGTGTGTGTGTGTGTGTGTGTGCCTAGGATTCTCTAGCCCTTCATATGGATTATTATTACACTATGATAATTTGCACATGTAATTATTTTCTTATGACAACTTCTTCAAGCTATTAGACGGTAAATCAAAATACATTATAAAGCTGTAGAGTAATCATTTTAATATGTTACTGTGGCCATTCCTTGTTTCAAAATAAATACCATAATTTGTAATGGCTTTGGTATGAACAATCAGATATT
Organism: Rhabdophis nuchalis; assembly: GCA_039707465.1. Taxonomy (NCBI): domain Eukaryota; kingdom Metazoa; phylum Chordata; class Lepidosauria; order Squamata; family Natricidae; genus Rhabdophis; species Rhabdophis nuchalis. The sequence goes on along the minus strand of CM077643.1, from coordinate 55,299,797 downwards.
CAGCCTAGGCACTATATCACAATTTAGGATAAAATATGGATCATACTTACCCCCAAGAGATTTTTAGGCACATAGCCTTCCTTGTCATTGAGCCGAGCCCACCACCAGTCTGTCTCATTGTCATCTTTGCGCCGCAAAATTGTAAGCGCATCTCCTTCATGAAATGACAACTCATCGTTGTTCTGAGCTTCATAATCCCACAATGCATAAACTATGCCCTTGTTCATGACTCCTAACTTCTCCTGTACACCTGTTAACAAATGTTTTAACAAAAAGTGAACAATTGGAAAAATTGGAAACTATAATTTCAATGATAAAATTAAAATTTAATCATAATTTATATAATTATAAAATATCAAAATCCCTTGCTTTTGACCAATATGAATAAAAATGTAAAGTTTATAACCAATACCTTCTTAATTGCTTCATCAGTAAAAATATCATTTATTTATTCATTTATTTGACTTTAAAACTGCCAACTTCAATGGACTCTAGGTGGTATACAAACTCCAATGGACTTGGACATGATTAACAGGCAAAAAGGAAAAAAACGTGGTTGAGCAGGTGAACATGTGAAACTCCATTTTTACAAGTAGCGTGTGCACACACTCCTGTTTAAAGCTCCATTTGCGCAGATCAGATCTCATTTTCAGTAAAAAGACTGTTTATTTATATTTCCTATTTCTTAACTGCCAAACTCCCTCAAAGATAGAAATGAATATGGGAAAATAATATATCAATCTGCTTTATAATCTCTCCATTCTCATTTAAACCTTCTTCCATACTGACATAATACTTGCATATACACATTTTCTTTGAGAAAATTGAGTCCTGTCTATCCACTGGCCATACTATGTAAAGGTGATATTTTAAAGTGGCAGGTGCCTTGAATCCTTAAGAGCAATCGAAGTACTGAGTGAAGGAGGCGGAATTATTATTCCTATCAACTGTTACAGCGGCCAATCTAAACAAAAGCTTTCTTCATTTGACAGATATTATGAGGGTTGTACTGCAATCTTAACATCTGAAGGGCACCAGATTGGGACAGATACACAATCAAATTCAGATAAGAAAAGTACTGTACATAAAAATTTATGTCTGTATTCAAAGTAAATAATTTTTGTAACAATGTAAATACTAATATTACAGATTTTGAAATTAGTTGAGAAGATATATTATTTAAGTTATGAATCTTCAAATTCTACATGGAAACATGAAACCTACCATATAGGAACTGGGAACACTGAATATATCCTTCTTCCATCTCTTCACATTTATCTGCTGCAGTTTCTATGTCACTTATAGTTGAAGCAAAAATTGCTGCTCCAGATTCAACAAGTAACTTACAGAGGTGAACACTGTTGCAACTGGCAGCACAATGCAAAGGAGTCCTGAAATAAAGTAGATATTAAAAAATTAATGTAAGGCAAATAAAGGATATGAATAGATATGCTAAGATGAAACCCAACTAGCATCTGGCTGCTAGTTTTTCTTCTCCAATTGTTAGAAGGGTTATTAGTATACCACATTAATACCTTACCATCCATCACTGTCTGCTGCATTAACGTTGACTCCAAAATCCAACAAAAATTTAACTATGTGGTGATGGCCAGCACAAACAGCATTGTGCAGAGGGGTAATTCCTTCATCATTAGGTTTGCTGGGATCATCCACCTAGGGGAAAAACAAGTGTGACTACATGAAAATATTTTTATTTATTAAACAAAGCTGGTGAATTTAATCCTATTTCCAAGCTTACCTCATATATGATCCTTTGCACTAGATCAAATTCTCCCTCTAGTGAGGCATCCAACAGCAGGGCCAAGGGATTGAACTTTACCCGCAAGGTATGACCAGTTCTCTCTGAGTCTGGTTTCTTCAGGTTGGTTCTTTTTGTCTGAACAATATGACAGTTACATTTAAACTACTTTATTGTGACAATATTCAATTTATCCAAATGAAACTTTATTTTATGTATTTATTAAATTTACAGTTGTGTTCCACATTATTCAACCCCCAATGCTGTAAAGGGGTTTAGGGAATTTAGTGTACATTTGTAATTGTATTCAGAATGAAATCCTACAAGGACTTTTTAAAGAACCAAATGCAACTAAAATGACATCAATTGTTTTTGTAATACAGTAGTAAATGTTTCTTTTGTGATTTCTTCATTGACACAATTATTCAACCCCTTAAAGACCACCACTCTGAAGAACAGAGGTTCATTCAGGTGTTTTCGATCAGGTATTGAAAACACCTGTGGATGTCACCGAGCAGCAATCAAGCATAATAAGCACCAATTAGGCAGCTTTAAAATGACTGTGATACTCAGCTCCTTCTAGACATTTACTGGTGTGGTTACAAACATGGTGAAGTCAAGAGAATGGTCCAGGAAGACAAGAGAAGAAGTCATTTCTCTTCACAGGAAGGGCAATGGCTATAAGAAGATTGCAAAGATGTTAAACATACCAAGAGACACCATAGGAAGCATCATTTGCAAATTCAAGGCAAAGGGCACTGTTGAAACGCTACCTGGTCGTGGCAGAAAGAAGATGCTGACTTCGACTGCTGTGCGCTACCTGAAGCGTAGAGTGGAGAAAAGTCCCCGTGTGACTGCTGAGGAACTGAGAAAAGATTTGTCAGATGTGGGTACTGAAGTTTCAGCTCAGACAATAAGGCGCACACTGCGTAATGAAGGCCTCCATGCCAGAACTCCCAGGCGCACCCCCTTGCTGTCTCCAAAGAATAAGAAGAGTCGACTGCAGTATGCCAAAAGTCATGTGGACAAACCACAAAAGTTGTGGGATAGTGTTCTGTGGACTGATGAAACAAAATTAGAACTGTTTGGGCCCATGGATCAACGCTGTGTTTGGAGGAGGAAGAACAAGGCCTATGAAGAAAAGAACACCTTGCCTACTGTGAAGCATGGCGGAGGGTCAATCATGCTTTGGGGCTGTTTTGCTTCTGCAGGTACAGGGAAGCTTCAGCGTGTGCAAGGTACCATGAATTCTCTTTAGTACCAGGAGATATTGGATGAAAATGTGATGCAGTCCGTCACAAACCTGAGGCTTGGGAGACGTTGGACCTTTCAACAGGACAATGATCCCAAGCATACCTCCAAGTCCACTAGAGCATGGTTGCAGAGTAAAGGCTGGAACATTTTGGAGTGGCCATCGCAGTCACCAGACTTAAATCCGATTGAGAACCTCTGGTGGGACTTAAAGAAAGCAGTTGCAGTGCGCAAGCCTAAGAATATGACTGAATTGGAGGCTTTTGCCCGTGAAGAATGGGCGAAGATACCCGTAGATCGCTGCAAGACACTTGTGTCAAGCTATGCTTCACGTTTAAAAGCTGTTATAACTGTAAAAGGATGTTGTACTAAGATTGAATGTCACTTGGGGGTTGAATAAAACTGATAATGATGTGAGCATAGAAAAGACATTTGTGGTTATTTCATTATAAATGTTATGTTATATTTGTCTGACCTACAAGTGCCTCTTTGATGTAAATGTAAGCAAGATGACTGAATGATCAAAATCAATGTCAAACTGGCCAAAACACTCAATTTCAGTGGGGGTTGAATAATTTTGAACACAACTATATATCGCCCATCTTACTATCCAGGTCTCATTCTTCATTAGTTATTAAATTTATACACTGTTCATTTTACTATTTCATTATCCAAAAGCTAATGAAGATTTAATTTTTATTTCTAATCTGTTGTTAGAGGTTAGAAATGAACATGAATTAGAACAAATAGAAGATGTATTCCAACTTGACTTTCACCTTTTCTTAAGTATTGGTATGTGTAAAACGCAATATATTATATTCTCTAAATACAACTGAAAATCTACTTGAGTTATTCTAGGATCTTAATAATCTTCAAACATTGGAAAGAGACTCAGCTTTTTGTCTCTCTCTTTCCTGCTTAAAGATGTTTTGAGTTATTGGTATGACCTATTTTTATTGGCTGAGTGGATTGTGGAACATAATCCCTCAACTGAAAGTTTTGAAGTATAGCCTCTAATTTATGACTCATTAAAGACAAATACAGCTCATCAGCAAACTGCTAGACTTCCTGTCCACCTATTTGAGAATGCGGAAATAGGAATATTTTTAAGCTTTGGCAAGTTGTCATTATTTGACTGATGAATTATGCTTTCAGACTTCCAAGTCACGTGTTAAATCAGGACTGGAGAAGTTTGCTATAGAAAGGACATACAGCTTATGACACGAGCATTGACAAATTAAAAACATAGTCATTATAAATATGTTTTTTAAATACATTATTCCTGTTTGGCTGTAACTTACCACAGGAAGTGGAGGTGCAGGAGGAAGAACAGGTAGCACCTGCACTTCATCATCATCCGGGGAACTGCCCATGGGTATTGGACTAGGAGGCCGTTCAATAGGAGGAGCCATAGCGGGATTGTTGTTATCATCCTCAGTTGTCTCAGGAATTTGATTTGTAGTTTCTACACTGATCAATTCTTCAGTTGCAGGAGAAGGTAGTTCATTATCATTAGCATCTGATGAAGGCTCATCAGAAAGTGGAACTGTAGAAGGTACTGACACTGGATCCTCAATATTGCCATTAGCATTCATGTTCCCATTATCAACGTCTGCCAAGGTACCAATGAAATCTTGTGAGTTACTTGACTCATAAAAAGGGGCACTTTCTATTCCTCCTGCCAAAGTATTAAATCGCTGGTATAAGAGTTTTTGAATATTTGGTCCACTGGGGCCTTCTGGCTCTGTAATAGAACTTCGCTTCTTCAAAGGCCTGGGAGCATTGGCAAGTTTCCTGCGAAGAGCTTCAAGATCAGCATCACTTTGGTAACGAAGGGGTGAATGGACAATAGGAGTGAGCTTTGTTGGACTGAGAGGACGAGGAATGTTTTCTACGTTACTGTTATCCCCAGAGGATGGAGTGCTTTCTTGCTCTTGCTCTTTTTCACTCATATCATTTGGTACTTGAGACTGTGATGTACTGGCAGGCAAAGGTCCTTGAAGGAAGGGAAGTGGTGAAGGAGATGTTGAGCCAGACTGTACAACAGGTTTCCCATAGACTGAGAAGAAAAGGTAAGAGAGGGACAGTTAAAAGTAAAATAGAATTATATAATTTTAAATGAAAAAAATCAAAATTACTTATGCTAGTGGTTGACTTTGTAACATTTCCTAATACACACACATAACTCCAATCCCTTCTACAATCCTCAGAAATTGAAGTATCCTGAAGAGAAAGAAATTATAAGGCCAAACATGTCTGATTATTTCCCATGTTTGTTTTATTTTAGACCTCTGAAAGAGGCACATAAACAGAGATAAGACATATTTTAAGCAGGAAACAAATTAACACAATTGTTTGAGAAAATGGGCCCTTTTTTGTCAAAAAGGGGCATGAATAGTCTAGGCGGCTTATAGAGTGCTCCTAGAGGCTGGGGGCAAAAAAATGGGCCATTTTGTTTTGTAAAAACAAAAGGTGTGCATAGCCTTTAAGAGGCTTATAGAGTGTTCCTGGGGGCTGGGGGAGGGGGAACGAGCAAAAAACAGCAATTGATCCCTTCTTTCTATCCTCCCCAGCCCCCAGGAGCACTCTGGAAGCCTCTTAAAGACTATGCACGACCATTTTGGTGAAGGGGGCAGAGTTTCGGGAGGCCAAAAATGCTGTATTCAGTGTATAAGACGCACCCAGATTTTCACCCTCTTTTTTGAGGGAAAAAGGTGCATTTTATACTCCGAAAAATACAGTAGGTACTTTTTGGAAGCAAATGAGAGAAATTAAGAAGTCATTTCTTCATTTCTTTTCTCTCTTTTTGAGGCTGAACAGGTCAAGTGGATATGCCTGGAATTATTTGTAAAAATCCTACGGTGGGATACAAATAACTAAATAAATTTTAAAATGTTACCTACTTTGGAAATAAAATGTCTACAAGAAAAAAATCACCCAGAAAGCATTAAGACCTCATTATATATCTTTAACTCTTTTTGATATACATCTCAGAATCACTGTTCACAATTATTAAACATCAAACAAAACAAGTCTGATCATAATTCCTAAAGAATTGCAACTTGTAAAGCATAGCCAGAAAATCAAAAGTAGCATAAAATTATTCTACCTGCTTTAACTGACTTATTTAGCGTACTATACACAGCTTGTTGATAGTTCTTTGGTGGGGTTGCTTGCTGCAGATAGACTGAATAGATGGAACTTGAATTCACAGTTTGAGGCCCTTTCCTAGGAGACTGAGGCCTTGAACCTTTTTCAGCTAAGAAAGGCCTAATGGCCACTGTTAAAGGGAGATCAGGCCTACTATCACCGCCTGGAAATAACGGTGCATTAGAAGGTTGGTATGTTGGACTTGGAGGCACAGATATTCTCTGCTGTATCTGCTGTGAAGAACTTGGTTGGTGAATGTTGCTTGTGGGTGGTAAAGGAATAGGTCTTTGCCGGTTCACAGCTGTAGAACTAGGCCTTGGCAGGCTGCCGTCTTTCCGTCTTTCCAAGGAATTAGTGGAACCTGGTCCTGAAGGAACAGAGCTTGGATAGGTCCCATAGTTTTGAGGCAACTGTTTATTTACACCAGGAATAGTTGGTGGTATTTTGCCCACATCAAGACTCTTAAGAGAAAAAAAGTTTTAAAAAGCTGGTTAGACTGCTCTATTTCATACCAAAAACTAGATAACTGAAATATAAATCTAATGACAAGATGCACAACATTTTGCCAAGGAGCTCCATAGCATATAACATTTTAACAAATGAGTTGTATATCGATTCTCTACCAGACTGTAAAAGCAATGAAATTTTTAATATTATGTGAAGCTAGAGGAAGGAAGGAAGAAAGGGAGGTAGGAAAGGAGGGAAGTAATTAAAAAACACACCAGTTTATCAGTGCTTCCTAAACCTGAAGATGATAAAGGTTGACTGGATATAGTTCCTTGTTTTAAACTTGCATCCATGTTTGATTCTTTCCAGTCTGTATTAGAGAGTTGTGGTGGCTTTACCAAAGCAGTTTGTTTAAGTGCAGGCCATGTTCCATCATTAGCTTCAAAAAAAGGAAAATGTTTCATTAAAGATATAGTTGGGGAATCAATCAAATATTTACATTAAGGAAATAAAAATGGTAACAGAGAAGCCAAGAAACAGACATACTTTTAATTCTAAAGGTTCATTATGCACCGTTCTGTTCCATATCATGGTCAAATTACAAGTGGCTACAAACATATATCAAAAGAATTCCTTGCTATTTAAAATGGATACATTCAGACGTCTCCGCTTCTTTTGCACATTAATAGCGGATATAAAAAGCAATGCTATAGATGTTGAAATTCTCTCCTATGGTCATTTCTTGAAAGGGATACAATAGTTACTGCATTTATAATCAATGATTTTGCAGAATGAATTTCACAATTTTGCTTATTTAAAATTTAAATAAGACCCATTACATTAATTCTACAGCTAGAAATCAGAATTATCAAAATATTTAATGGCATTAAAAAGTCTAAGCATATTAAGTTAACTAAGAATTTCTGCTTTAAATTTCTCCCTGTTTTTAGTTTGATAGGCCAAAAGCAGGTCTAATTTTTTCAATCATAATTTTGTATTGAAAAAAAAGAAAAAAAACATTCTGTTCATGGAGTCTAAAATTAATTTAACAAAATAGTAATTGCAAGATTTTTTAAGGAGAATTTCCCAAAAACATAATTAATTATATGTGGTACAATACTCATGTAGTAATAGCAAGTCATGGTATAGCCAGATATAAGACTCTCCTTTTTAATTTTAAATGTTTAGGAGAGGATTTTAATACCTATAGCATATGATAGAATTGTTGTAAACTAGGGGTGCCAAAATTGCATCATCACGGCGTCATCAAATCACGTATTGGGACTTCCCCCCCTTTGCTAAACTAGGCAGGGGCGGAGCCAGCCACATGACGCATCTGGCCCATGAGCCGCGAGTTTGACACCCCTGTTTTAGACTATCTGCTTCAAACAAACCTTTAAAATCCGTTAATTTACTATTATTATTAAGTAATGTTAATTAACTTGAATTTAAGTTGATTCATATAATTTTTCTGGTTCATTGTTACAAAATTATAGTCTTGAGTTGGTCCTTTGTCAGTCTTAAGACCTTACATGTCTTGGGATCTGGTAAATTGAGGAAATGTCTGTCTCCCATAATATCTGCCCAGAAGATTCAATCCTGTAGGATTGGCGTGTTCTGGATTCCTTCATTTATTTGGACCCACAGAAGCACATCTTCTGTTTATTAGAAGAGCCATGAAGGCCCGACCTTAGCCTCACACCTTTGAGAAAGGAGAATGAGACCTCTTCTTTCATTCCATCTGTCTGTCACAGTTGCCATGTTTAATTTTTATCTTTATCTTTTATCAGTTTTACTGTTATTTGATTGTTTTGAATGCCCAAATCAGCAGCATACAAGCTTAATAACTTATTATATTAATAAGAAGAAAGACACTGATTGTGCAAAGAAGCAGAAGAAACAGTAGATCCCATACTCAGTTTATGTAAGAACATGCACACGTGTGTGCGCACAAAACACATGCATGCACACAGAGCAAGTAAAGGGCATGTCTGGGGAAAATATTTTATTCTAAAAACAAACTCCAATATTCAACCAATTGTCACAAATGTATTTCATACTACTGTACTTGAATTCCAGAAAAATTTTCTGTTGAAGATGAAACTTTTGTAAACTTAGAATATACCATTTTATGTCTTAATTTAACTTATTTAAAGGTGGAATAAACCACACTTTTTAGTTAATAAATGAGAATATAGCTAGAATACTGCAGAAAAATTCTACACCATTAAAATATGTATTTTCTTAGTTTTGATAATCTGACAATAACTATATTTGTCTTCCACACACATACACGAGCATGATTTTCAATCTGTGTGATTAAATATTCATTTTGTGATCCTCTACTTAATCACCCAATATGTATATATTATCAATTATTACTGAATAATCTTATTTTAATTAATCTCTTTAATAAATTAGAAAGATAAACCTTTCAAGAAGCTGAATAGAATGCAAAAAACAAGGAATAACAGTATATTAAAATTAATATTAGCAATTTTAAATGTTATAGATTTATCTTCAAATTGAACATGCTGAAAAGTAATCAGTTGAGAATGAAATGACTTGATTTTTGATTGGAGTTAAAAATCATTGAAGAATATATAGTTGGTTTAAATATATTATGGTTTGTAAAACATACATTTCCAAAACTGATTAGTTTTGTTTCTTGGATACCATGTAGAGCTGAATTCAGGCCTGACATCAAGGTCTGATACTGTCCATGACCATCTATAACCATCATCTAGGATAGTACAAAGAATCAGAAAATCAACTTTCTCTATCCGCTCAACCTCCCTCTCCCTGCTGCCATTACCGCAACAACCACCTTGACTTCATGCCTGCTTGCCTAGGAAGAGGAAATGTGGGGTTTTTTTTTATTATAGCTGAAGCAGCAGCCAAAATATATTTTATATTTGAAGAACTTTTTCACATGTAAAAAAGTGTACGATTATAAGCCATCTTAAAATAAATTTCTGTAGGCAAGTAATCTATATGAATGTATATAATAAATATAAATAAATTATGCCAAAAAGATTGCTTTAATTTAGATACATATCTAAAAAAAAGGGACATCAAATCTGTCTTGGAAATTAATAGTCAATTTAATATCAGAATATATATTAAAATGTAGGATAGAGACATGGCAAAATTCTCGCTTGTGGAGTCTGTGTTGTTGTTTTACTAAAATTCCAAGACCTATTAGCAAAACACAAGAGCAGAATACCTGCTGCAAAAAATGACTGAATGTTAAAAGATGAATTGAGTCAGTTATTTCTGCATTCCATAGAATATAGACCATAATATCTAACATACTCAAATACAAACTGGTGTAGTTCCAGGTTTTAATTTAATTATATGAAAAAATTCAAAGTAATAGTTGTGAGAATTGTTTTCAGTTTGATGCCCTATTGGTATTCAGTTACGAGGCAACAGACGGCCAATGTCAAAAAGTTAAACCTTGTTTATTACTTCTAGGACATCATCAAAAATTCCAATGGTTATAACTAGATTAAGAAGTTGAGGAAATATCCTAGAAGACAGTAACAAAGCACTTTTGCACTGTTTCCCAAAAAATCTAATTTTACTTGAAGAAAACTTTTATTTTTCTTTGCCCTTTGGTGTGGGTGACCTGTTTTCTGAAACCATCAAAGAACTCATTTCTAAATGAATGTTTTAAAAATATTTAAGATCAAGAATGAAAGTATGAACTTTCTTTTATTCCTGATTTATTTATTTTTAAATCCCCAAACTATTCCATTCTAGGGTTTACAAAAAGATTAGTTAAAATGTTTCTAAAATTACATCATTTGTTTTGCTTGAACACAACAGAGAATATAAGTAAAGGTAGGATGAACAATGGATGTCTGTGGAGATTCTCAGTCATGGTTGTCTCAAATGTGCTTTTTCAAAGGGCAACTGGACTGTTTTTTTCCCTTGAGGAAGAACAAAACATTTTGTTTCTTGGATGAGAAATGAAACGTTTTGTTCTTCTTACTCAAGGAAAAACAGTCGAGTTGCCTTTTTGAGATCAACAACACATGCATTCATGTTTCTTTGGAAACAGAGATTATCCTCAGTATTTTGAAAGTGGCATCACAGTTAATGTTAACAAACTATTCTGTTTCTTCTAGATATACACTATAAAGAGAGTATTAAGATTTGCTAATCATTAAAACGTCTGAATCATTCTATTTTTTTCCCTTCTCCCAAAAATTCATATACACATTTATCTAAAATACACAGGTGAATATGACAACATCTCTAAACATTCTTTTCTGTTTAACATGTATCTGTATATAAGACTTCACATACCCATATAAAAATTGGAATTTCTTAATTTGTCAATAATCTACAAATTCATAATGAAAGATTTTAGAAAAGATAAGATGCTGAGTGAATATTGTGTATACCAGATTGAAGAGATAACAAGACAATTCATTATAATGTTTAACTTAGAAATCTTCTATAGACCTGGAGTTTGTCCACCATACCCATAGTTCGTAACTATAGGAAATAGCTAGATATTATCATAAATAAAAAGAAGAGAAAGAAAACCGGTAGGTTATGGGTAAAATTTTTAAAAAACCCGAATAAGTGACATGAAAAAACAATACAACCCCCACCACCACCAGAAATTACAAGAACAAAAATGTGACATTAGATGTAATCTGAATGAACCTGTTTTATATACTTAGCATATAATCTTTCAAGAAATTGCTCTTGATTTAATTTAGTAGAGAGAAAAAGGCTAACTTTCAAAAAGAAGCACATAAGTAATTATCATATACATGACTAAACAGAAATCTTACTGTTTTTGAAAAAAAATATTCAAGTTATAATGTTTTAATTCTATGTTTCTTGCATTTAATTTTCATAGCAGAATTGTATAATGCTGCATATCTAGAAGATCGAAAAAGTTACCAAACAGAAATATGAGACAGGGATATTTATCCCAAGATTATTAAAATCAAAGAAAGTTGCAAGTGCCATTTTGTTTTATTTCACTATTTTATCCCAAGAGATAGAGGACCATCCCAAAGAACTACTGCTTTATCATCTCCCTCTGCACAGAACAAGTGGCATCAATAAGAGCTACTTACCAGATTTGGACCTTCCATGCGTTGTGCTAGTACTAATTGTGAGGGACTGTGGTTTTACAGGGTCAAGGGGTACAGCATAGTTATTGGAGCTTGGAACCTGAATGTATGGCCCAACTGCTGCAACTCTGCCTGAAGCATTCAATGAAGACTGTGGTGAGGAAGTTCCATTTATCCGATTTAACTAAAAAATAACAAACCCAAAGTTGTGTTAATATGCATTTTAAACAATAAATAAAAGCTAGAATTGTTTCATTGAAGCGCAAAAGTAATTAGTGCCATCTACTCCATTTCCTTCATTTCAATCTTATCAGACGTTTTAAGAAATAACACGTTTTAAAAATGATTTCATGATGAACTGAGGCATACAGACGCTTATAATTTGTATTTCTTAATAATATTGCCTTCAGTGCTGGAAACCTTAAATCACTCGATGTCTACTTCAATATAGAAAGAAGGATCAGACATTATCTCATATATAATCTATTTTCTTCCAGTTGCAAGCTTGAAGAAACTGTAGCCTTTTATATGTTACAAAAGTACATCTGACATATTTTTCTCATGTTTGGCCACAACCGCTGAAGGTTCTGCAAATTGTGGTTCAGCAAGTTATAGATGGTCAGAGGTTTCCTGCTCACATGGTACTGGTTTTAAGCGAGAAGGATGTGGCTAGAAATATTAATAGATAGCTGATTGGAAAATCAAGAGAGGAGGAGGAGGAGAAGTCTTTGGCAAGATAGGTGGCAAGTATATTTAATTAAAAAAATAAATACAATTTCTATTTTACTGTTCTAATAATAAGAGCGGTCTGTGCAATAATTAATATTTTTCAGGTTACAGAACATTCTTCCTAAATTGTCATGTGTTTCATATGTTTCAATCTTTTATGTGATATTGAAAATAAACACCAGATTTTGCCAGCTTATGTAATACATTTTTAATCACACGTGTATCTGTGGTGTGAATAAATATTTTAAAAAGTTATACATTTCTCACTAACTTAAAAAGAATATTTCCAGATATTAGAATCTACAGCTGCATAAAAATGGACATTCACTGGGCTTTACAAAACTCACTGAAATGTGGCCCTTTTAATAGTTTATCTTACAGGAATGTTTTCTTTTTGACGTGCCTCAACTTTTTTCTTGTATAGGCGCTCGCGTAGCTCATTGATTCGTTTGTCCATCATAGCCACTTCCATGTTACGTTTGTTCAAAAGTTCTTTCTGTTGCTGAAGTTTAGTGTTCTGTTCTTGATTAAGCCTGTTGCGAATCTATTTTAAAAATATATATATATATAATTATCATTCAAAGTTAATCCAAATTTACTCACATATATTTAATGTGAAAAGAATTAAGATCCAGCAGACAAGATCTAAACATGCATGCTGTGAAATTTGTTTCATTTAAAAAAATATGAAACAGTTTACAGTTTATTCAGATTTGTATACCGCCCTTTCTCCCTTGCAGGACTCAGGGCGGTAAACAGGCAATAATAAAACAACAATAAAAACATCAAATACAATAAATACGCTAAAAATGAATTAAACCACTAAGCCTGTTCTAAAATCCCCAATAGAAACCCCTAATAAAAACAGATTAAAAGACTACACCAGGCCGGCTGCACAAAATAGATGGGTTTTCAAGGCCCGGCGGAAGAGGCGCAGGTCTGTGGTTGTACGTAGGTCAGGGGGTAGGTCATTCCAGAGAGCAGGAGCTGCCACAGAGAAGGCTCTTCCCCTAGGGGTCGCCAGCCGACATTGACTGGCCGACGGCACCCTGAGGAGGCCCTCTCTGTGGGAGCGGACTGGTCGGTGGGAGGTATTTGGTAGGAGGCGGTCTTGCAGGTACCCCGGTCCCTTGCCATGGAGCTCTTTAAAGGTTGTTACTAACACCTTGAAGTGCACCCGGAAAGCCACAGGCAGCCAGTGTAGCTCAATACGAAAACGACAATAGTTCGTGTTTATCTCAGAAATTTCTGAAAATCAATAGTTTTGTAAGAGACTGTTGTTTAAACCTAAACCTTAACCTTATTTTTCAGGAGCTGAGAGAAAAGTAAGGGAATTTCATCCACTTAAAGTGTATCTATGCAGGGAGATAGAATCCCATCAGAATTTCAGATCTAGTCCACTTCAGAGTAACTTGTCTGTTGTTCAAAGACCAAAAATAATCTGTATGTAATCATGTGAGGTTTTAAGATAGTCAGACAAAGTCAGAATACTATCTAAATTGTGTGAGCTAATATCAGAAGTTCATTCTAGATCTTCTAGTATCCTACTGCTACTGCTTAGCTCATTTCAGGTGAGCAGAAAAGTGCTGGTGTATAATTTCCCTCCTCATTCTCTGCTTATTTTTGATCTGAATATACTGAGGAACAGAAATGCATGATGTAACAGGATTTAAAGTAATTTTAGACTACAGCCTTGTTTTCCCTTAATTTGAAGACCAGTGATTTCTCTAGAAAAGCAATTTGTAGCAAGCATACATTGCACATTTTCACATTTATGCCTGGATCTCACTTATGATTTTAAATCAAAACCCATAGTTGACCTTTACATGTTGTGCTGTGGAAGACTCTGAAAAATAAGTGGAGCTAACTAATAGGTTCCCCTAATATCTTGGCCCTGACACTTGGAGAAAAAGCCTAGTTTTAACAGTCTTTTTTGGAAGCCAATACAAATATGATCATCTAAATCTCAGGAAGAGGCAATGCGCATTCAACAGGGACATAGAAGGACACCTTCTCATTTCCACAGGATAATAGTTTCAAAGAAAGGATCTGAATATGCCCATTGTATTGCATCTGGTAAAATGGGAGAAACTATCAGAGATACAGGTAGTCCTTGGGTTATGCCCACTGATTCAGGAACCATTCAAAGTTACGTCAGTGTTGAATGAGAGGATCTTCTCAAAATTGTAGTCATTGCAATGTCTCTATGGTCACGTGATTGCGATTTGGTTGCTTGGCAACTGGCTTGCAATTTCAACAGTTGCAGTATCCCGTGGTCACATGATTGCCATTTGTGATCTTCCGAATTGGTTTCCCACAAGCAAAGTCAATGGGGAAGCCGAAGGGAGGCTGTAAATCATTCCCAAAATTTTATCTCATTGACCTGCGCTCTGTAGAGCCCACTCAGCTGCCCACCTGTAGCTCTTACCCACCAGCCTCTTTGCCTGGAACTTCTGTCTCTTTCCATGTTGCAGCTACATGATGTCCTGGCTTAATTACCCATATGGTCTTAGGGTACAATGGCAATCAGGACTGCCATTACACTTTTATGATGAAATAATTTAGTGATAGAAACTCTGGTTCCAATTGCTGTCATAACTCAGAGATTACCTGTACGAGTTGACCAATAAATATCTATGGCTGAACTGTTAGTGCAACATAGGTGATGCGTTCTGTTCAGCTTTGATAGATTCTCTATTTTTGTTTTATTTTGTTGTAGAGAAATGACTGATGTTTAAAAGACCAACAGAACTAGAGAAAAGACTACACTTCTGCTAATAAATGAATATCTTAATTATTTACCTGTAGCTCTTGATATAATTTTTTTAATTCCATAGCTGCAGGTCCTGTCATCTGTCCATTATAAGACTGAAACCCATTCAATTTCCCTTTTCTTAGATCTTCTAATTGTTGAGTAAGCTGGTCCACTTTTAACACTGCAGCTTGTAATTCTTGTTGCTTCTCCTGGAACATGGCACTTATATGTTCAATTTCAGTAGCTACAATTAAAATGAAAAATGGGAAATATCAATGAGTATCACATGTAACACTTTAGAATTATATCCTTGCAATCTTTGCATTATATAAGGCGTCCTTAGTGCTCTCTGAGCTTGGTTGGCTTGGTTGTTTTCTTGCAGATGTTTCATTACCCAATGACTAGCACTGATGATATTACTTATTGTGGGTAATAACAACCAAGCCCAGAGAGCACCAAGGATGACTCATTTCAACCCAGAACTACAAATATCATCCTTTATTGGTTTTCTTTATATCTTTATGAGCAAAATAAGAATGAGAAATGTAGAAATTGTGATCTGACAAAAGTTCATTATAATATTCTCTTGCTGTAAGTTTTCTGATCCCTAAATAAATAAATAGTCCAATTTATTTCTGTTCCCTACACTCAGAACATACAAGCAATAAGGGACAAACATGAGAAGCTGAGAATACTGAAATGAAAACTTAAGCTCTAAATTGTACAATCCAGCTCCATGTCCAAAGCATCGGAGCCACAACCAGCCTATAACTTCCATAAACAAAGAAGCCTGCATTTGTACTTATGGACTTTAAAAATTGGTGTATGCATTTATAAATATTGTATGTTCAAAAGAAATAATATTAAGAGGTTCTCTAAAAACAGTAAAAATTGAGAATATTAATACTGTGTTTCCCCAAAAATAAGACAGGGTCTTATTTTCTTTTTACACACCCACCCCCCCCGGAAATAAGCGCTTGGCCTTATTTTCGGGGAGGTCTTATTATTTCTGAGATGCAGGAGGCGGCAAGCGTGGTCACCTCATGGCTGTTACTGTGTTGCAATATTTTCCAGGACGGGCTTATTTTCAGGGGAGGGCTTATTTTAGCGCAGATTGGGTTTATTATTCAAAGAGGTTTTATTTTGGGGAAAACAGGGTACTAAATAACTCTTCTGATTCGAATACAATTAATTGTGTGCTTTCCCTTTTGAATAAGTATAGTATGTAAATCTATAATGTCTCAGAATTATATTTTTAATTATGTAAACCTCTTGTATAGATATCCACCTTGAAATCAAACTATGCCCCCTCCCGCTATGACCTCACCCTATCTCAGCGCCTGGTGGAAAGCCAGGTCTTGGGTGCACTCTGGAAGATAAAAAGAATGGGAACCTATAGAATCTCCAGGATGGTGAACTATATGTAAAGTAGACCATTATGGCTCACATAATAAGCCACTTAAAAAAACTCTAACTGAAATATATAAATGTCTTGCATTGCTCAGATAATTCATACCAAGTTTAACAGTTTTAACTACACATGAACTTCATTCTTAATCAAATGTGTGCTCACAATGTGAAAAATAATGTAAACTTGGCTATATTCCAATACAGCAGTTGTTCTCTTTGTCATGAAAAATGGAGGGGGTGGAAAATAAAAGTGCAATAGCAGAAATGGTTCCCAACTAAGTCCATGTTCAAAATGTTTCAGATGATTGCTTTTCCATATCTTAAATACCACAGTAGTTTGAAAGGCATGTCACTGCATGACTATCTCTAAATGAAATAATGGATCAAAAAAGTCAAGTAACAAGTATTACAGAAATGGGAAGAAATCGCTCATACACAAATTGCCATTCATAATTTTGCTATAGTCCACCTGCCCCCTCATGGCACGGATTTTTTTCAGCTTAGTTTCTTGGGTCTCTACTCGTTCTTTCAGTTTCTGAAGCTTCTCACTCTCAGACACAGACTGTTGTTGACGGCGTTCTTGTTGCTTGAGATAACGCAAACGTTGTTCCTATCAAAACAAGTACAACATGTAATCATTCTGTCTTATTTTTAGAAAAAATATTACCAGTCAGTCTGTAAGTATTAAAACATGCTGAGACAGCTAGTCTTTAAATTAGTTAACAGTTTTCTTGCCTGCCGATCTTTTTCCTTTTGAGACTAGTAACAAATATTAACTCCCTGTCAAACCTGTAAGAAGATCAAACTTCATATACACTTTAAGAATTCAAGCTAACTCATTCCAACATAGTTGCAAGTTTCCTGTAAAGCGTATTTCCTGCTACTCGAACATGCTTCCTTCCACTAAAAAATTGGTCCCAACACTCCATTACACAACTTCCCAAAGGAAACAGTGACTATCAGGATTACAAACATATAAAGATAAAGAGATCCAAAGCAAGATATATATTAGAATCACAGCCTATGAACTGAACAAATGCAGGAAATACTTCCTTTTTTTTCATAGCAGTTTGTTATTAAACAAAACAAAAACTAAAATTCATTTCTACCCTCTAATATGGCACATATTTTAGTAACAAATGCTAAAATACTTCAGTATTAAAATATATACACTGTATCAATTATGTTTCAATTGGTTTTTGGAATTTTCATAGATAAAATACAGCCCTGTTCAGACAAATTGTCTATATACCATGGGCAATTTTTACATATCAATCATGTCCACTTACTTACTCTCTTTCTGAACTAAATATGCCATAACCTTTGCTTACCAGGGATTCATTACAGTCCCTTCATAATATGTTGTTCTGCACCAGAACTGAACATGCTATTCATGTCTAGTTGTACTGTAAGCATGTTTAAAAAGGTATGCTATTGTTAATTATATATTTTTATTTTTTAATTAGTCTGAAATAAATTGGTGCAATTAAACTATTTACTTTGGAACCTTTGGAAACTCAGATCATCTCTATTTTTGACATTCATGACATTTACAGGGCACTCCATGTTTAATTTAAAAGCACCCATACTAAATTTTCAGTTGAGCTCAAATAAACAGGTGAAACTATGCCAGCCAAAAGGAAAAAAGAGGAAGCAGCAGAGGTGTTATTCTCAGCGATGAAATAAATAGCCTGGGCAGTTTAATCCATACTGGCTGTGGTTTCCGGCTGCCCGATTCAACCAGATGATTCCATCTCTGGCCATAGGGGGCGAACATCTTGCCCCTGTGGATGGGGCGCGCAACTTGGGTGTCCTCCTGGATACCCGGCTGTCCATGGAAGATCAAGTGACAGCCGTGGCCAGGAGGGCGTTTTACCAGGTCCGCCTGGTACGCCAGTTGCGCCCCCTATTGGATCGGGACGCCCTTCGCACAGTCACTCATGCTCTCGTGACATCCCGACTGGATTATTGCAACTCTCTCTACATGGGGCTCCCCTTGAGGTGCGCCCGGAGGCTTCAGTTGGTCCAGAACGCAGCCGCGCGAGCAATTATGGGCACCTCTAGGTTTGCCCACGTAACACCGCTCTTGCGCGAGCTGCACTGGCTACCTGTCGTCTTCCGGGTGCGCTTCAAGGTGTTAATTATCATCTTCAAAGCGCTCCATGGCTCGGGACCTAGTTATCTGCGGGATCGGATCCTGCCTCATACATCCTCACGGCCGATACGCTCCCACAGAGAGGGACTGCTCCGGGTGCCGTCCACTAGACTTTGTCAGCGGGCGACGCCCAGGGGAAGGGCCTTCTCTGTGGCGGGCCCAGCCCTCTGGAACGACCTTCCCCCCGATATTAGGACAACCACGGACCTCCGCTCCTTCCGCTTAAAATTAAAGACACACTTTTTTCGCCTGGCCGGCCTTGGGTAGTCTCTTTTTAGGTTAGGGGTTTTTAGGGGTAATTTTTAGTTTAGCATATGGGTTTTAGCGCAGGGATAATTTAATTCACTTTTAATTTTGTAGTTTGTATTCTGTATTTTGTTCTTTGTATTTTTAATTGCCTGTGCCCCGCCTCGAGTCCCCTTGGGGAGAGAGAGCGGGTTATAAAATTAAATTATTATTATTATTATTATTATTATGTGTACACTTGTAGAAGCATTTTAAGCAAGAAAAAACAATAGTGAATTGCAGCAATTCTTGATTACATCATTTTTCATACAGTTTTTAAAAAATCTTCTAGAGTATATTTTCAAAGTCTGATGGAAGTTTTACCTTGGCAACCAACATCTGTTGCTGATTTTCAATTTGCTGTTGCTGCCTGGCAGCCATATCCTGAAGTTCTGACAGTGTGAGTTCAACACGTGGATTTCCAACCTATGAAGGAAAAAGATCAATTGTAAAAAAGGAAGAGAGTTCAATGGAGATATACTAAAACAATTCCAGTTTCACAAGTGGAAAAAAATTAAAAGCAAGCAAGCAATAATTTATTACTCAATCTCAAGACAAAACAGAGCTCCAAAATGACACATATACATTACGTATGAAATACGTTTGAAAATTTAGCTTCCTGAAGCCAAATATATCTTTCACATGCCTGACACATCAAAGTTTCTTAATTTTTTTAAAAATGTTTAGAAAAAAGTAAACAAACAATGAATTATAAAAAACAAACCCCACAAAAGCCAGTAATATAACTAACAAAATCCTAGAACAATCCTAAATATAAAACAAATCCCAGAATTAAAAAAAAACCAGTAATAAGTATTTAAATTTTTACATACTGTGTATATATTACATCGGATGCTGTACAAAAATCATTGGTTTATCAAAAACCTATTAAAGCTCTCCTGTGTGTTTGTAACTTTCAATTAGCTGAACTGTGTGTCATAGCACAAACATTTTTGAACTGAGATAACTCAAATCTGATAACCTAAAATGTATGCAAAATCTGAAATCCAGACGTTTATACACACTGAAATTCCAAGGATCTTCACACCGTTTGTATTTGCAAAATTGTAGCCACTGCAGCATCACCGTGGCTGGCCACACTCACGTGACTGTGATTTCTAATGCTCCCTGCAAGCTTCCCACAAGCAACGTCAATAGGGAAGCCAACAGAAAATTGGAAGCCACTCCTACTCCCACTGCTTTTTTGCCCACATATTTTATCATTCTGTTTCATGTTAATGTAATAAAATATTTCTGAAAGGATGACCCAATGGTTCATGGGCTGTCTGGTACCTTATAATAATGCATTATTATTACATACAGAAAGAACAAAAATGATAATATTACTCTATGGTTGTAAAATATGAAATCTGTACTAAACAAAACATATTGCTTCATTTCTTGATTAGTGGAAAATATACTTTTTAAAAGAAATAAATTACACATTTACTAAATAAAGATTTCTGTTTTTGCAACTTCATATACAATATATTTTCTCCTTATATATAGCAGAAGGCTTATTTTTCCTCTCTATTAATAAAGTTGAATGTCTACCATTTTTGGACTGTGAATTTCAAGATAGTCTTGAAATCTAGCTTGATCTTGAAATCTAGTCATGAAATCTAGCATGATAATTAATATGGTATGATTATACATGGTTTTTGATTACTTTATTTTATTTTTCACAATTGAACAGTATCTTTGGAACTGTTTTACGACAAATAATTGTGCATAATAATACAATATTCAATTACTGAAACAGTCACCAGAAGAATGCATCATAATCCTAATGGCTTAAATGTTACAACATTTGATACACCATATTAAAATCCATGAGTCTGAACTATACTAAATAAAAAAACACAAGAAGGATGAGGGAAATAAAAAGACTAGCCAGTAATGTTACTTCTGCCCAGAACTATTGAGCCATGTCTTGGACTCTTTCAATAAGTTGTTTTCTTGGATTTTTTTGCATAGATGTCCTAAGAAAACGTTTAAGTTGTGACTAGGATATAGTTCCAACTGCAATTTGTTCTCATATAAAAATCAGTAAGACATTAAAGAAAATTTGATTTAGCATTTTTCCTAAAATATTACAGTTAAGTGCATACATTTCATAATACCGAAGGACTAAATAACTAAAGTATCTCCAAAACATAACATTTTGCCTTCTATCCATAACAGCAAATTATGACATTAACCTTCTAGATACAAATATACTTTTTACACATTTAGACAAATCTTTACCATTAATGACTATTTTGCAGAGGAATATGAACAAAACAGAAATAACAACAAAGGTTTAAACCTGTAGCATTATGCTTGGCTGTTTCCTCTTCCTCCACATGAGAAAAAGATGGTTGTAGAAGAACAGGAAAGACGCTCAGCTTTAGAGCTGCAAATTTTGAAGATCAGAACAATATGTTTGGCCCATCAAAGTAGGGCAGCCGAGTCTTTGAAAATTAAAAAACTTCATAATAAATTTGTTCTCAAGTAATACCGTTTTCCTGAAAAAGATTCAAGCTTTTAATTCTAATTCTTTTTAATTCAGTTACAGTTCAGATAAAATGGATAAAAAATATCTGCAATTCTTCTCATCCAAATGAAGTCCTATTAGAAAACAAAGCTCAAAGAAAATAGTAAACATTTCTAATCCTGTTAAAGTCTAAGAGTCCAAGTAACTAAATATTGTACTCATACTACTTATATAGTTGTTCTCTGAATGACATCATTTATTTTTCAAAATATACCTGAGCCTATTACACGTAATACACAAAAACCTCGTGGCATTCACTGACTATATAATAACAATGCATTTCCAGTGTTCATAAAAGGCAGTCTACATAGATAACTACTCCCACACATATTCCAAAAACTCACCCTGAGCTTCACTTTCTAACAAATTATTGGTGTCTTTCTATTAACTGTGCCAAATAAATTGAAGACTGGAATCTTGAAGATAGTGTTTTCATATCTGTTTAAAATCTGTTATATAGATGTGAAAAATAATCCATCTATGGAACAGCTGATTTTGTTTGTTGATACTGAAACCAAAATGTGTATGATTTTGACGTTTCAGTCCATGTCCAGAATAGAACATACATGTTTTTTCTTTATTCATACAATCTATGCAGAGGTAGCGTGTGGGATGGTGGGAAAAAAGATAAGATGAATGAGAGAGGGATAGAGATAGGGGAGAAGGAAGACAGTGAAAAAACAGGGGTAGAATAGCCATTGGGATATGCTTAATTTGAAACGTATCAGAGGCAAGAAGGTGCTGGAAGATAAGGTAATAGGGGACAGAACATGCCATACCGGAATTCCTAAAGTAGAAAAGGACAGAGAGGGGATGAAGTCCACCAGCCTTACTCTAACTGTAACCTGTTATCTGTAACAGCTTGACCCTGTTGCTCTTGATGGGTACAAGAAATAAATAATGCTGAAATAATCACTGATGCTTTTCAAAAATTAATTCACAAAATCACAGAATCCATTTGGGAAAGAAAATGTAAATTTTACAGTAGCAATAATTTAGGTTTATGGAAAAAATAGATTGACTAAATCTAGTCAAAAAGGGAAACTATTCAAGGTATGCCTATTCAAGGTAGGCATAGGCCTTATATTATATAATATATTATATCCACATTGGACACTTAATCTAGCAATATAATTTAAAATTAGTTAATTATACTATTAATATTACATTAAAAAAAGTCACCATTGTTTATAATAAAAAAATAATATACCATTCCACTAAAATGCTGGTTTAAAATTGTAGGCAACAGCAAAGTTGCAATTAAAAGACAGATCAATTAAATATTAACAAATAACACTAGCTATAGATTAAATACAATTTCAGCAGCATCATACCCAACCCAATTTGAAGAAAAAGATGCTGCCATCAGCAGAATACATTATTTTCTTTTGTCAGGAACCTCCATGTTCTGGGAATAACCTTCTAAGTGTTCCTCAGATAATAGGAAGGCAGAAAGAAAGGGCTCTTCCAAAAGGTTCATTTGAGAAAAGATAGTATTGTAAATAAACTGGTGTTAGTTCATATAAGTTATTATTTATCATAACCAGTAGTGAACTGTGCCCATAAACAGAAATGCAGACAATGAAGGAGTTGTAACAAGGAAATCATATGCTTTTTACAACTGACTCTAATCATTATTTTGTGCAATTGAGACTTGCTGAAATTTCCCTAAAAGAGAATAGATTAAAATCCTTAACTGTGCAAATAGGCTGCTGGCGATGCTGAAATCTGGCACAAAAATTCAAGGATTTAAATCTAGGAATAAACCCAAGCTGCAGTTCAAAGGAAGTAGGTCAGAACTGTCCAGCTAAGAAAAAATTACATTATCTTTTTGTGCATTCAGTTATATGTCCTCACTCAGTGCGCTCCTGTCAGCCCTTCAAGGTGGGGCAGAACAAGAAACAGAGATCATAAGAACTATTAGAACTCTATGTCACAGGTTATAATAATATTCAAAACCTGACACAAGTTTCTCTTTGCCCACTTTTGTACCCAGGAAAATCAGGGCAGGGTTTTCCCCCCCCTCAACCTAATCTCTTTCTCAGGGTTGATTTGCTATTTACATAACCACCCTCACATACAATACAATACAATACAATAGCAGAGTTGGAAGGGACCTTGTAGGTCTTCTAGTCCAACCCCCTGCATGGGCAGGAATCTTATACCATTTCAGACAAATGGCTGTCTAACATCTTTTTAAAGACTTCCAGGGTTGGGGCATTCACAACTGCTGGAGGCAAGCTGTTCCAGAGGTTAATTGTTCTTACTGTTAGGAAATTTCTCCTTAGTTCTAAGTTGCTTCTCTCCTTGGTTAGTTTCCACCCATTGCTCCTTGTCCTGCCCCCAGGTGTCTTGGAGAAAAGTTTGACTCCCTCTTCTTTGTGGCACCCTCTGAGATATCGGAACATACTTTCTTAAAGAAGATCTCGGTACTTCTCTACTCAACACTTCCCTTATCAGATTTACTCTACCCTCCTAGTGGTGAGGGGGATACCAGAAAGGTCCTATAGAAACCAAATACAGAATGAACTTTTGCTCCCCACATTTGCTTGGAAGTTCTTCAAGACTACTAGACAAGTCTTGCCTCACAGGCTCAGACGGCATTGGAAAGTGCTTGGACTTGGAAACAAGGGTTGAACAGAGAATAATGATACTTTCAGCCCTACCAGATAGGCCAAGCCAAAACATCACAAGAGCTACAGAAACTCAACTGGGTAGGGTATTTTAATAGAACTTTGAAATCCCAAAATTCTACCTCCTCTTATACCAAAGAGAATCAAAACAGGGTAATCTTGAATATTTTTCTTGTCATTTCATTGGCTTATCAGACTGACCTCCTTAATGATCCATTTTAAAAGAAGAGCATGAATAGGTTTTGTGACAAATATTTCAAAACGTATAATGCCTTTTCTCTTTAATGACTGATAATCAGTTCCAAAGTTGTAATAAATGTAATCTAATTTTAAAGTAAATAGGAAAAAAAGATAATCTATTGACTGCACACTGGTTCACTGTGAAATGTACAAAAGATACTACAAACTAAAGACTGATCAGTGATGAAATGATTTCCATCCTCCTTTTAATGAAACTGGAAAGAACTGCAAGCCAAAATATGAATGTTGTGTTTACTATAATTCATCACTCAAAAGCAATTATGAATAATAGAAATGCCTCATTAAGCACTATAAATAAATACTATTCCTTTTAATTGTGACTTGCGAAACTGGATTTTTCTGGATGTTTAAAGAGGAAACAAAGCCATCCTAGTGTGATATGCTCTAACCTGCTATGATTAAGGCTCATTAAAAGATTCTCAAATACCATAGACTTTACTTTATTTTTTGTTTTTCCAACTTTGTGGTTAATGCAATGTTTATGAAGGTGACACAACCTCAAAAATAGACATTCAAAACAGCACATGATTAAATTTAATGCTACAGGCATCAGAAAGCATTTATTTGCCTCACACATTTTCATTACATTATTTGTTTTTCAGCTAAACTGTTGACAGTGTTCCATAAGAAATTTGCACAATTGCCAATTGTAAATATAATAATGCTTGTAGTACCATTTCTTTTATTTCACCATTTATTTTCATAGCTAAGTATGATTACTGAAACAATAATCAAAAGTGTATTGTTAATATTAATAGTAAAACCAATGAGCTACAAAAATATTATTCACAAGCTAAGTTGGTCAATAACTCCCAAATCCCATAAGAAATAAGCTCTCATCCTCAGTTTGTGTAGATCTAATAAATCTCAGGTGGCTTTGTATCTTCTTCGATCAAAAACAAAAGCTCCCTTCTCTTATACAATCCTTCTTCAATATGGAAAACTGCCCCTGGCATTCATTAGAAATCAGTGAATGAAAAAGTCTAGTGGATTTTGCTAGCAGTGAAAAGCCTAATCATGACAAGATCACATCAGCTGTCAAGTCTAATTAGCTCAATGCATTGTCTTTTTCATAGTCAATGGAGAAGTTTAATCTAGTTCCATTTTTACACTTGACTGCGGATTTAAATTTCAAAACACAAACAATGCAGAATAGAAACATTTATGGCTTGTATGCCTGTGTGGTTTTAAGTTTTTAAATGCTTTTACTGTTTTTAAAAAAAATTCTATGCCAGTGATGGCTAACCTTTTTGCCGTTGTGCCAAAAGTGGGTGGAGCGCAGGGGGAGGTCATGTGCGGGCATGTCCACACCCATAATTCTATGTACGGGACCCTTCCCAGTTTTGGCCCACGATGGATCCGTTTTTAACAGACCTTTAACAGATTAACAGAGTTGGAAGGGACCTTGAAAATCATCTAGTCTAACCCCGTCCAAGCAGGAGACCCTACATGTACCTCTACCTAGGATCGAACTCACAACTTCCTGCTTGTGAGGCAAGAGCTCTACCTCTAGGCCACAGCAGCTTCACCCTCCCCAGGCTCCAGAGGCTTTCTAGGAGCCTGGGGAAGGCAAAAAAACCTATCCCGCCCCCGGAGGCTTCAGGAGGCTTCCCAACAAGCAAACCAGAAGTTTGGGAATGGACTTCCGGGTTGCCTATAGGGCTGTTTTCTCCCTCTGGAGGCTTCATGAATGCCTCCAGAGGGTGAAAAATGGCCAAAAATGAAGGCTGAAGTCAGCTGGTCAGCACTCGCGTGTGCGCTGGAGCTGACAGGGCAATGCCTTGTGTGCCATAGGTTTGCCATCACGGTTCCATGCTATCCAGAGTCTACTGGCGTTGGATAGCTGAAGTAAACTTTTATCACTGAAATAAAATAGATATCTTAAATTTTCTAAAAATTCTGCTTTCTAAAGAGTAAGGGGTTAGCAAAAAAATATAGCATCCAGAAGTATATGGATATTTTTATGCTATTATCTGAAAAGACATGACTACTTGATAGATCATTTGGAACTGAAACATGCAGCATAGAATTTTAACTTGTGTTATTGTTTATTTCTGTATGTCTTACTATTGTTTTATTTTTGTCTTAGTTTCACAGAGTCTTTGGGGCTGGGCAGGATATAAGTGTAATATATTAATAGGTCTACCTTTTCCTAAATCCCATATTGCTATAGGTTTCCCTAAAATGATATATAAAGCTGTCTGTTGGGGAAATGGGATGCTAATATGATTATATAAAGCTCTTTTATATAATATATAAGAATATTGCAAGTATTTCATTCTAGGTACTAACAAAAATGGCAGATATGTGGCATTTATTTCCAAGATAGCATTCAATACAAGAAGATGCCACACAATCACAACAGCTGCATTGAAACTTTGTGTAATTGTAAACACTGACACTGAATATTTAAAAAAACACTATTTAATTTTTTTTCTAAGCGTACATTACTACTATCAGTAAATTGTTGCAAAATAACACAGTTTTGGAACATATATTGAAAGCTTTTTTGTGTTAAAATGTGTTTTAGAAATTTTGAAATATATTATTTGAGAAAGCCAAAGTAGGCACAACTTGCCCAGATAGACTAATTAATCCTAATATTGTTTTTTTTAAAAAAAAATTCCAATGAAGACATGTGAGATTCTGGTATTCTTACAATTAAACTATAGAAGATTGCAGAAATAAAGTTACCAAAATCACACAAGATATTGCACCCTTACAAAATGTTGGTTGTTATTTGTTGTTACTTTATTTATGTCTATCTTAACTATGAAAAATCACTCGAGGATGCCAAAATTCCAGGTTTAAAAATATAAATGAACTTGAAAATACATATATTGTTAATAAGCAATTTGCCACATACCCCATTTTCTGTACGCTTCTCTACAGGTATAGAGATTCCATTTCTATGATTTTGAGTCTGACGTCCTGGGAAAAACATAATTATAACATTTAGGTTTCCTGTTTAATACTTATTTTAGCATTAGTAAACATTTAGACAAGTTAAATATAATGGGCAATCCTGTGTGTTAATTTGACCAGCAAAATTTTAGATCCTGAAGAGGCTAGTAAAATGTTTTCCATCTTTTTAGTTGTACAAAGGCTTGCTTTTCTACATCTTAGTAGACCCTCAGTTCAATAACAACCAAAATAGCACTGAAATTGACATTACCTCAGTTTTAATTACTATGTTGTTTTCCACAGTTATATAGCTAAGATGACAAAAAGGTAAAATATTTGCTCACTAGACCCTTTCCACAAAAACTAACACCACTGCTGCTGCTAATTTCAATTACAGGTAGTCCTTGACTTAACAACCATTCATTTAGTGATTGTTCTAAGTTACAATAGCACTGGGATAAGTGACTTTTGAATGTTTTTCACACATGTAACTGTTGCAGCATCCCCATGGTCACGTGATTAAAATTTGGTATACTTGGCAACTGACAAATATTTATAACAATTGCAGTGTCATGGTCATATGATCATCTTATGTGACCTTCTCACAAGCAAAGTCAGATTCACTTAACAATTGTGTTATTTACTTAACAATTTCAGTGATCCACTTAACAACTGTGGCAAAAATAGATAATAAAATGGGACAACTGTCTTGCTTAGCAACATTTACTTTGGGCTTAATTGTGGTCATAAGTGGAGGACTATCTGCCTACCTATTTGTAAACAACACCAATTGCCTTCATACCATTTTATTCACAGAAGAGAATGTCAAAACTCTATTAAGTCTGAGTTTCCACCAGCCACTGTGGAGTATCAATGGCCAATCTTTTCCATGTATCAGCTTGCTTGCCATGTTTGCTATTTCTCCATGAAGAGTAACAGTATGCCTAAGATTATAAAAACAAGCTGCTGATCTAAATAGTAAAGGTAAAGGTTCCCGTCACACATATGTGCTAGTTGTTCCCAACTCTAGGGGCGGTGTGCATCTCTATTTCAAAGTCGAAGAGCCAGCGCTTTCCGAAGATGTCTCCGTAGTCATGTGGTCGGCATGATTAAACACCAAAGGCGCACAGAAAGCTGTTAAATAGCCAGACTTTAATTTTGTTTAAATGCAAATTCTGAAAAAAATTTAAATTAAGAAATGGGAGTTGGCAATGGACCAGAGGTTGGAAAACCAGTGGAGTCCTGTTGATATTTTCCTGGGTGGTAACCAAGTGAGATTGGGTCAGGGGGTGGGTGACACCTCCATTGTGGAGGTTCCTTGGTGAGCATGAAGTGAACCTCAGTGGTGGATCAGCTGCCTTTGCTCTAACTGTGGAACGGACACCAGAGGATGCAGCAACACAGCAGAATGAGAAGAAATAACTAGCATCTTAGACTCCATCTTGGCTCTTCTGCCCCAGTGAATATAAACACAGGCTCAACTGGCACAGTATAAGGATGTGATCATGGCTAGGGGATTCTGTTTGGTGGAGAACCCAGTGGAGTAGAGCGGGGGTCTCCAACCCCCAGTATGTGGCATGCCAGAAACTGGGCCGCACAAACAAGCAAAGTCCCATCCGAGGATGCAGGCAGCATGCAAAACCCTCCAGTCCACAAAGAAACATCTCTCCATAGAACTGGTGGGATACCAGGGATCAGTTCCATGAAGTAGAACTCCATGTGGCCAAATGTTTCATGACAGCAGGAGCAAGAGCCGGAACAAGGCAGTGAAACTGTGGGAGGACAGCCATGTATCTTGCAACTGCTGCTCAAGAGGCCATATGTAAAGCAGCAATTTCAGTTGATTCCCTTGCCTGTCCAGGAGTACCTGGGACTGAAGTTGCTGGCATACAAATTAAGAACATTTTTATGGACCAGTGGCTTTAAAAGATTTGATATCTGGAGTTAGGGCTTGTTGAAGACCACCTGTATGCCTATTTGTCTTGCTACCCTCATATGGCAGACAGGAAAAAGCTGGGGTTGCTGCCTTCCAGTTTTTTGGGGGGAGTGGCTTCTCTGCTGCTTGGGTCAGACTAGGGGACAGAGTGTAGGGGAGTAAAAGAGGAAAATTTGCTTTAGGATACAAGAGTTGTGTGAAGGAAGGCATAGGTAAGATGGTTGGATGGAGACCCTGGTCAGGTAAATGCAGTGAATGCCAGAACCTGAGCCAGAGTGTGTCTATCTTGATTGTTTAGGTTGGATGTGGATGGCTTCCAGTGCCTTAGGGGATGGGAGCTGGGATTGGGAAGGGAAGCAAAACAGGAAGAGAGGGGAAATGGTAGGGGAGGGCATTGCAATCATGATGGCATGGGGAAATATAGCAGGGGACAGGGCTCTCTTGGAGAAGGCAGCCTCAGTGTTTAATACCAGTACCCTCTGTTCTGGCCCCCTGTGCTCAACCCCAAGTCCTGGTCTCCAGCTGTTGCTATGTAATCCTAGGTTGACCTGCAAAAAGCTCATTGTGGATGAGAGAACCAACCTGGTTTGAATCATCAATATTTGGATGGGCAATTGGGGGTGGGGGTGGTCACCTCTCTGAAATGTGCCTCTTAAGTTTCAAGTGTGGCAACAGTTGTGATTCCAGGCACCAGTGGCTGTGGTGCTTATTTTTGAGTCTTTGGTGGCCTCTATTATGTCTTTTTGTTTAATGTATTTGTGAATAAATATATGAGAAATGATTCTGACACTGAAGTGCATCATTTAGTTATATAGTCTGTTGTAAATAATTATTATAGAAAGAAGAAAAACTTGTTGTGCACAAGGGTTATGATAAACAAACTTGAAAGTTGGATATGTCAGAAAAGACATAAAAGTTGAATGAAGTGGGAATAATGGGTACTTAAGAGGCATGTGCTATAAAACATGAAAATATAAAGTCAAATATGAATGGGTGTTGAATGAATGTAGATTGAACACAAAATGAACCACAAATCTGATAGAAGTTGCAGCTTCTTGTTCTGTAATAATATTGGGAGTGGCTGACTTAATAATAGTGTTGAAAAGAAGAATGAATAGAAGTAAAAAATATGTTAATTTATATATGAGTTAAGAATAAAAGCTTTAAAAACAACTGCAAAGAAGTTGAAATACAGCACAAATTTCAAGGAAACAATTTTTTATTTATCTATTTATTAAACATTGGCTGCTCCTCTTATCACAGGTAAATAAATACTCATGGATTAAAATCTAAGAGGCTGATAATATTTATAGTTCAGGGTTGAAATGAGGAGTCCTTGTTGTTCGCTGAGCTTAGTTGTTTCCTTGAAGATGTTTCATTATCCAAAACTAGGTAATATCATCTGTGTCCTGACTAGGTAACTAACTCCGATGATGATAATTAGTTTGGGTAATGAAACTTCTTCAAAAACACAACCAAGCTCAGAAGGCATCAAGGACCCCCCGAAATTAGGGAGCAGAACAATGACAATAAATTAATAATAAGGTTCAGGGGGTAATTATAGATGGCTTTTAATTATAGTAGTAGTAGATGAAGACTGGTTCTTATTTTACTTTATTTCTGTAGGACATCCAAATATATAAGGTGCAGAGAAGGATTTCTATTCTAAATTGATATACAAGCTCTAACTTTATACAGAGTACACCACATCTCTTTCAAATTAAGAGCTCTTCCTTAATATATTAAATAAAAAGCTTGAAAAGCACTTACTAATTTTTGAGTTTGCTTATTAGATTTTGTTATGCTTGATTTAAATCCTCAGACTGATGAAAATATACTACTGTTATGTGTCAAAGGGTGCAGCCCTGGAGGATTTTGTGTTTGCTGAACAGTTTGAAGTTTCAGTGTTCAAGTAAGTTAAATATTTTAAAATGGACCCTAGCTTCATAATTATTTGACTTTGATCTTATTAGCTATTCTTTTTGTTCTTTTTCCTTTCAAGTAATGTCTTATTATTAATTATTTTCTTATAAAAGCATACATAGTCTTAAAACTTATTTCTTCAGTTATTCTGAAATCTTCAGTCTTAGTATTGGACTTTTAAAGGCAGCGTGTGTAGTGTATAATTTCAAGAAGAACCCATTCATTCCTACTTACCTTTGATGTCTAAATTTGCCCTTATCCCCTAAAGCAAAATGAAGGCTTTTATCTATATACTTAAAAAGTTCTGCTTCTCACTTCCTTTTTCTAACTAAGAAAAAAACAGAAAGTTCTAGCTGCCTTTAAGTAAAGCATGTCACTGGGACAGAAATTAGCTCGTCTAGGGCCTAAAAGTACTGAAAATCCACAAGCTAGCAATTGAAAACAAAATCAAAAAGATTTTAGATACAGTAAGCATCCTTAGGACTGTAGACTAAACAAGTTTAAATCAGGATTATATGTAGTGTTTTAGACCTATAATTATACTGTGGGCAAAAGGTATCAGGTGGCGAAATAAGACTCTAAATATAGAATGCATAAATGTACAATGTCCAGTCCAAAAAAGAGTGAGAGATTTTTACAAAGCCATAAGATTTGTTTTAAAAGGAAAATGTCAAAGAAACCTAAATATTTTAACTATTAATTTCAAGCATTGGTAAATCCTGATATTGTTTCACTGTAGTTAATACAAGATGGATTATTTTCATTTAAAATAATCCATCTTGTATAATTGTATCCAAATTTTCCACAATTAAAAACTAGGCATGAACTTATCAGAATTAAAATTAACTTTACAGTTCTAGGAAAACGCATTGTAGTCTTTTGAATTTTCTTATCTTTGCCATCAATATTATTATAAATTTAATGTGGGTCCTAGTAATATATAAATTGAATGAGTAGTGAAATAACACCAATATTTGATATTTGTTTCACATATTTCATAAACTAAATCATCCATCATACAATGTGAAAATATAATCTAAGAATTTAAGTAACCTTAGATTGAAAATAATCTAATTGCTGTTTAAGTCAGACAACTGAATAGGTACAACACATATAATTAATAAATCAATTTCCCCTTAGGTTCAAAAACTGGTTTCACCACCTTCAGCTGCAATAACTAGAAACAAATGTTTATTATAATTTGTCATCAGTATCTCACATCACTATATATAGGAATGTTTGCCCTTTTCTCATACAAAAGAAGCATACCTTTAAGTATAATTATCTATAGAAATACTTACAAATAACATTTACCTAGAGTTACAGTAGTTAAAAATCACCAACACTACTTTATCATTATGCTAACAGATTTAATTTAAACTGATAAAAGTTCGGGCACATAAAAATTATATCCATGATACAGCAACAAACTAGAATAAAAGAGTACCCTGTTCGTTGCTTTCTGTTGGGGATTCTTCATGTCGGAGAAAAAATTTCACTTCTTCTCTACGAGGTCCCCATTTTTGTAGATGGTCATACATCATATGATCAAAGGGTATGTGTCGTTCTGAATACAGAATCAAAAATCACTCATTAGAGCCCTTCACTGGCAAGTTACTTAAAATAAGGGTAAACAAATATATAAAATAAGATATATGTTTTAATTTCCTGTCATTCCCCCCCCCCCCACATCAAAATTATAATATTCTAGGGTTCCAATGGATAATCTAATACTTTCTTCCTCAGAGCAACCTTTTTGAAAAGGTCCACAAATTGAAATTATATAATCTCTAAAAATGACAGTAGTGCTTAACTGGATTGTAGTTTGCACAAGACTGTAGTTTCATGTGAGTCATGACCACGTTTATATATTTAGAATATTACTTATTCATTGGATTTATATCCCACCTTTTCATTCAGGAGCTCAAGGTCGTATATACAACCCTCTCATCCAGTTTTTGCCCATTATAAGCATCATGTGTGATAGGGAATAACTGGCCCACAGCCATCCAGTGACCTTCTGAATGCCATAAGTATTTTATTCTTTCACAACTCAGTATGTTAGAAAATAATGATGAAGGAGTAGAACCTCAGTGTTGGTATTACTCTTAATACTGTTAACAACTGCCTTCTACAGTACTGGATCTCATATTTTGCAACCAAACTTATTACAAATAGGGATTTAGTCACTATCAGTCTAGAAACAATTACACTGAAACAATTTGCAAGCTACCACATTCCACATAGCCCATCAGCCTCACACAAAAGCCAAGGGGATAATACATTTCTATTTTGCTATCTGACAAAACAAGTTGTTGGTAAAAATATGAAATAGTACTAAGCAGCAATGATTTAAAGAATGTCACTATGATGTAATATCCCTTTGTTTCTTAATTCCTAAATATTTTTATTTGTTCTTTACCACTTTTTAAAGGATCATGGCAGTTTACTATATTTACCCACTGCTAATTTATGATAATCAAGATAATCATATCATCTTATTTTACCTTTTACTAAAAATAAACCGGTCCGTGCCGGTCCGTGGCTTGATAGCAACCTGACTGCAGGGCCAGAGAGGAAGAGGAGGGGGCAGCCCCCTGGGCAGAGTGCGTGCCGGATGCGGGAGAGCGCAAGCGTGGCCATTCGCGCCGTTGGAGGCCGTAGAGCAGTGGTCGGCTCTTTGGCCCCTCGGGTGCGGCTCTTCCTCTCTCCCTCCCTCCCTCCCCCCGAGGCAGCGAGGGCATGTTGGCTGGGGGGAGGGGCTGCGGCTGCCTCCTCCTGTAGCGAGCGAGCACATGACCGCTGAACCACTCCCACAAAACAGGCCACACCTTTCGGCTCTCAAAAGAAATTTCAATCGTGGTACTGTTGATATTTGGCTCTTGATTAATGAGTTTGCCCACCACTGCCCTAGAGGGCCGAGTGAGCCGACTCCTCCCCCCACTTGCGCATTCGCCACCTGTTCCCCCTTCCCCCCGCTCCTCCTCCCCCTCCACCAGCCGGTCCGCAGAATTTACTTTAAAATGAAACCGGTCCCTGATGCAAAAAAGGTTGGGGACCCCTGATCTACAGCAATGATATTGTGCTAGACTGAGTAGCATGCTATGAAAGTTTAAAGAGAAGGATGTAACTAGTAAAATACTGTAGAGTTCCATTTGTCTTTTATGGAATCTAAGATTTACATGAAATAATTGCACCCACCTGTTTCCTTTAGGGTTTTTTAAAAAAGGTATCTGTTCTCCCTAGTTCTTAAGCATTGCAATATTTACTGTTCTTAAACTCTGTGGTATTTACTGTAGATTAATTTATTTTTCAGACTTTCTTTACTGTTAACTATGGAATAGTTGAAGCTCTCACTTTTGAAGTGGATTTAAATATGTGAATTCTAATTACCATATTTTTCGGAGTATAAGACGCACCGGAGTATAAGACACACCAAGATTTTGAAGAGGCAAATTAAAAAAAAGTGTTTGCACTCTGCAGACCTCCCAAAAACAGCTCTTTTTCACAAAAACAAGCCCGTGCTTTGTTTTTTTTTTCAAAAAAGGGCACAAATAGCCTTTAGGAGGCTTGTAGGGTGCTCCTGGGGACTGGGGGGCAAAATTAAGCAAGAAATGGGCTGTTTTTCGCTCATTTCTGCCCCCTCTAGCCCCCAAATGCACTCTGAAAGCCTCCTAAAGGCAATGCATGGCCATTTTGGTGAAGGGGGTGGAGTTACAGGAGGCAAAAAATGCTGTGTTCAGTGTATAAGATGTACCCAGATTTTCAGCTTCTTTTTTGAGGAAAAATGTGCGTCTTATACTCCGAAAAATAAGGTAGTAACTATAACATATATATGAATATGTTTTTGATTGATTTATGCTGTAATTCATTATTAAAAAGATATAATTGGAAATGAAACACTATCATATTGTATTAATCTGCAGATTTTTCATATGAATTTTTCAAGAATCCCCTCTTGTCTGGAAAAAATATATAGTTTCAACCTAAACTGTAGATCAGGGGTCCCCAACCTTTTTTGCACCAGGGACCGGTTTCATTTTAAAGAAAGTTTTGCGGACCGGCTGAGTGGCTCAACAGTCATGTGACTGGGTGGGCGTGGCCAACTTGGAAAATGTGAAACTCACTTAACAATGGTCTTGGTTAACAACCAAACATTTGGGCTCAATTGTAGTCATAAGTTTTCTTTCTTTCTTTCTTTCTTTCTTTCTTTCTTTCTTTCTTTCTTTCTTTCTTTCTTTCTCTCTCTTTCTTTCGCTGTCTCTTTCTTTCTTTCTTTCTCTTTCTTTCCCTCTTTCTCTGTTTCTTTCTCTTTCTTTCCCTCTTTCTCTTTATTTCTCTCTCTCTCTTTCTTTCCCTCTTTCTCTTTAATTCTTTCTCTCTTTCTTTCTCTTTCTCTCTCTCTTTTCTCTCTCTCTTTCTTTCCTTTCTTTCTCTCTTTCTCTCTGTCTTTCTCTTTCTCTCTCTTTCTTTCTCTCTCTTTCACACACTTTCTTTTTCTTTCTCTCTCTCTATCTCTGTCTCTCTCCTTCGTCCGCCCATCTGTCACTCTATGTGTGCGTGTGTGTCTGTCTGTCTCGCATTCACGCACTTAAATCACTCATTCTGTGTCTCTCTCTTTCTCTCCCTCCCTCCCTCTCTCTGTCTCTCTGTGTGTGTCTGTCACTCTCTGATTCCCCCCTCGCTCCCTCCCTCTCTCTCTCTGTGTCTGTGCCTCTCTCTGTCTGTCTGTCGTCGTCCCCGCCCCCGCGGAGCCTCCTCAGCCCGGTCCGCCACGCTCACTCGCCTTAGCCTGCCCCGCCCGCCCGCCGCGCTGGGTCGCTCGTTCGCTCGCTCAGGCTCCTTCCAGGAGCTGAGAAGGCTCCATGTGTGTGTGTGTGTGGAATCGGCAGCCGGTAGGGAGGGCTGCTGCTGCGGCGCCCAGGAGACCCACCGTCGACGAGGGTGGAGGAAGAGCCACAATCCAATGGCGCGAACAGCCGCGCCTGTGCTCTCCCGCGCGCTCTGCCCAGGGGGCTGTCCCCTCCTCCCTCCTCTCCGGCCCTGCGGCCCGGTTCCTACCAAGCCACGGACCGGCACCGGTCCGCGGCCTGGGGGTTGGGGACCCCTGCTGTAGATAATGTGCAGTCACAAAGTAATGTTTCTTTTAAACTGTTGTCAAAACCAATTGATAAATGATAATGCTTGACATAATGCAGCATAGATACATATGGAATGTCAAAGTATTGCTTACCATTTCCACGCCATACTTCAGAAAGATGGCAGCTACCTTCACCAGGTTCTTTGCAAAATTCCACCACATCTCGACAGGTTGTTTCAGGAGTAATTGGCACTTCAGTCAAAATTTGTTCATTATTGCTCAGAAACACTGTCAATATCATCTGAAAAACAGGAAACCGCTATACAATGTAGATCAAAACCTTTTCAATCATGCAATCTGATCTGTTCAATTTGGTGCACTGTCCTGAAACAATGAGTTTTTAAACCATAGAACAAGGATCCTTTATAAAATTCAGCAAATATTCACTGAAAAATGAAACAGAATAAAGATGTGCCTAAAGATCAACAGAGTTAATAAAAGAAATTACTTCTATCTAAAATAATCATGTCCTGGTGATATGTTTTATCTGATTACAGTAGACTGGAAAGGAATAAAAGAATATTATGCTCACAGACTGGTAATCAGAATACAAGTCAGCAAAAACAATACATTTAATCAAGAAGCCTTAATATAGTTTTTATTATAGCTTATATTGATAAATTGCAATGAGACCTTAGATAAATGTGGTTGGATCTAAAGAATGAATGGAATAAATGCACTCCCTAGCTCTCATCCAGTAATATTATAACCACTAATAAAAGAACATTGGTTTCAAAGGGAACTTGGAGTTATTCCTAAGACTATGCTGCGTAATTTGGCTTCAGCCTTACTTGCAGGCTGGAATGAGCACACAAGGCCTTGGGATAGGATCACACCTATATGGACTCTGTGATCATGGATCCCATAGGGCCCCCAGTTTATGGCAGAGCTCCAGAAAATAAAACAATACAGGAAACATCTAAATAATTGTTGGAAGAAGAAGATGGATGAAGTCAACCAAGCATGTTAATAAAGGTTAAGTCCTTTATTAGGACTTAACTTGTGAAAGTAAGAGCAGTGAAGTGCATTTATTTCTTTGCTCTTATTGCATCTGCAGATGACCAGGGGCTTTTATAATGTCCTATTATAAAAAAAATGTACATTACAATTAAGCTGATAAAATAAGATAACACATCCAACATTTTAAAAAAATATTTTAAGAAGATGAACCTAAACAAATTTCTTTACCTATTATACTAGGCAACCTCATATAATTTCTTCTTTCTAGGAAATAGCAATAGCACTTAGATTTGTATACCACTTCACATTGTTTTACAGTTCTCTCTAAGCAGTTTACAGAGTTAGCATATTGCCACCAACAATCTGGGTTCTCATTTCCTCAGAAGGATGGAAAGCTGCTGGCAGCCACCTGAAGTAGCCTGCAGTACTGCATTCTAACCACTGCACCACCAAAATGATAAAACAAGAATTATTTGTGATCAATTATGTCTGTTATTGAATGTAGTTCAATAACATTATATTCTGCTGAAGCATACAACCTATTTAACTCCACTCTCTTTTTTCCAGCAGCAACAGCAGCAGTTTTGCTAAAAGAGAGGAAGAGGTAACTAGAAGTGTCTAGATCAGGGATGTCCAAACTTGGGAACTTTAAGACTTGTGGACTTCAACTCCCAGAATTCCCCAGCCAGCTATGCTGGCTGGGGAATTCTGGGAGTTGAAGTCCACAAGTCTTAAAGTTCCCAAGTTTGGACATCCCTGGTCTAGATGCAATTTATAGACTCAGACTTACAAAATGTAGGCAAGAGAGAATATGAAGTACAAATAATAAATTAAGAACAATTGCACAAAGCAATGACCATGTGAAATGCCCTTAAGGGTATTTTTTATAAATGATATGAAGAGTGGCTTTGAAATGTAATCCTGAGACTGCATCAAAGTTTTTAGACATACATTTTAAGATTTAATGAGTACACTAGGCAATTCAAATTTATTGTTACATCTACAAATTCAGGAAATGCAACAGCCATTTAACTGTTGTTAGTAAAAATAACCTAAGGCATGATTTTGTAAATTACAACTGCAAGGTCAGACTAAACTAACCTTCTAAAACTATCTGACTATACAATAGCCTCTTGTCCATTGCAAAATAGTGCATTATTTTTCAACCTGACAGATATTTGTGAGTTAAAAAAATACTAACAATTGTTTTGCACCTTTATTCTTTGTAAAGTACCAGGAGACAATCACTAAAATAATATACAGATGTCAAGGCCACCAGAGAATTCTCTAGATATGCAATAAATAAAGGATCCCAAAGAGTAGAAAAATGAATGTTCTACTAATCACACACAGATATTAAAGCCACCCCAAAAATCTATTTTCTAAGAAACAACCTGTCTTACAAGCAGAATGCTTTTAATTATGAAATATTAAAAATATGAGAGGGATGTAGAAAAATGCTATTTTTCAAAAATCTCTGCTGTCCTTATCAATATTTGTTACATAATTTTTAATTTGTAAGATAGTATCTACAAGACAATGTGATTGTAACAATATTCTAAAAATATTATGTAAAAAAATTTCAAGCACAAAATGTAAATATGCAAGTGAAAACAAATTCATGTACAAATAGTAAATTTCTAAACATGAAAACATTACTTTGTCTGTAGTACATAATAACTGCAAACCGCCCCACAAACTATAAGAATCATTGTTAGAGCATCACAACAATGAAAAAAGCTGTTTTCATTCTCACCTTTTTTTTCATTATTTTGTTTACTTTTCTGTTTCTCTGATTTATGCTGTTCCTGCTATTTTGACAATCTTTGTCTTTTGATAAGTTTAAGAGGCTTTGAAGAATCATTCTTAAAGGGTTCCTCATGTGTAAATCACAGAGAAAAAAGGTGGCTTTTTAAAAATAAAAAAAATAAAATATACAGTGAAAACTAGAATCTAAAATAGTTCCTGTGCACAGGCTGCAGTGAAAATCTACTTAAATGGGCATCTTCTGGATGTAGAGTAAATGAATACAAGAGATAATGACGTGTGAAGATAAGCCAGGCTACTGAAAAAAGACAGAGCCTAGTGACAGCAGATATTGTGGATTGGGTTTCACCTAATTAGGTAAGTTTACAAGAAGAATTCACTTAATCAAATGTGTAGTATTAACCACTGCTTTGGTTTAGGAAATGCATGTCTAAATAATGAGAGCATTTAAAATAGACATTGAATTAAACAAAAAATAATAAGGTTTTAATACAGTTACATACTGTATATGTAACCTCTGACTATATATTCCAATTTTCCACCATTTTACCCCAATAAGAAATAAAATGAAACAGATAAACATTTATACAAATATCAGGAAATCTTAGGTAATGATAAGTTTCATTTAGCTCACTTCTCTAACTTACCAAGTTCATTTGCATCTTATTTTCGTTTTTCATATATTTGCTATTTCATCCAAATTTTAGCATTTGCAAATGTGATATGCATTCAATTCATTTCATTATCCATGTGATTAATAAGGATGCTAAAGAACATAGTCCTGGACTCTGTTCCCTTGATACTTTTTTCCAGTTAGATGAATAAGCATTCATAAATGCTCTTTAGTTACACTTTTTGTTGTCATTTCATATATACATCTAATTGTTATGCGTTCTAGCCCACATTTATCTAGTTTGCTGGAGTTCTTTCTATTGCTGTAACCAAGATGCTTTTCATCTACAGCATTCCCACAATCTACTAAGACACATTTGATTCTGTAATCTAAGAAATTTATTTGATCAAAAAAATATGACATATTGCTACTGTAACAAGATTTGTTCTTGACAAATCCATTCTAACTTCTAAAAATTGCCATACTGATTATTAAGTATTCTGAAAACAATTGGATTAAGACCCGCTTTAGAAGGAAGGCCTCCTGCACCAACCTGGAAGCCAAAACAGGGTGTGGTGCCGTGTGAGGCCACAAAATGCAATGAGAGCACCCCACATGCATGCGCCCTGCCCCCATGCATGCATTGCCTACATGTGCCCCACACATGTGGGGCAGAGACCCAAAGACCAGCTGGTCAGCAGGAGGCTTTTGCACATGCATGGTGGAGCGGGGCTGGGGCAACGACTGGTGTGCTTGCAGAGAGGGCTCTGCATGCCATAGGTTCGCCATCACGGCCCTATACGTATACTATTTCAGATAGGTAGCTGTTCAGTTTTTTCTTAAAAACCTCCACTGATGAAGCCCCTACAACTTCTGAAGGCAAGCTATTCCACTGGTTAATTGTTCTCCTCATTACATTTAATGGATGGAACGCATTGTTCAAGTCTGTAAAGATCTTTCTGGATCCTGAGCTTATCTTCTGGGGTGTTGACTATCCCTGCAGCTTAAATTCATCTGCAAATTTGATGAGTTCCCCTTCTACTCCCTCATCTAAGTAATGTATGAAGATATTGAAGAGTACTGGGCCTAAGAGGGAACCCACTGTTTACTGGCTTCCATGTAGATGTAGTACCATTAAGAAATACTTGTTGAGTAGTTTGCCAACCAGTTACAAAACCAGTTTGCCAAATCAGCTACCTGGTAGTGATGCTGTCTAGCCCACATTTTCTAGCTTACCAAGAAGTAGGTTGTGGTCTGCTTTCATTTATTAGACTTCTATCCCGCCCTATCTCCCAAAAGGGACTCAAATGCCTTGTTGAAATCTAAGTATATTATGTCCATAGCATTTCGTTGGTAAAGTACTTTGTCAAATGCCTTGTTGAAATCTAAGTATATTATGTCCATAGCATTTCGTTGGTAAAGTAATTTAGTCAATCTGTCAAATAATAAAATAAGATTGGTTTGGGATGATCTGTTTTTAACAAACCTGTGCAGGTTACTAATTATAACTTTATTTGTTTTAAATATTCATAAATCTATTTTTTATTATTTTTTTCAGTATCTTCCCAGGTACTGATATTAGGCTGATTGGTCTATAATTTCCTGGGTCTGTTCCCCCACCCGTTTTTTTTTGGAAGATGGTGATAGATATAGCAGATGCCGGTAGCAGATACAGTAGGCGATACTATGGCAATGATGGCTGAATACCAGGAGGCTGTAAGCATCTGGATGGAGAAGAATTGGCTTCAACTCAATTCTGGCAAGATGGAATGGTTTGGAGTTTTTGGTTCTCCAAGCCCAGGTAATATTTCATGACTCTGGATTGGGTGGAACTCCATCAGACTGAGTTGGTGCACAATATGGAGGTCTTCCTAAATGTATACCACCGAAATGGCAGTTGTGACTTAGAGAGGCGCTTTGCACATATTTGTCTGGTGCATCTCTTTGCACTCTTTCCTGGATTGGAAGGCTTTGTTCACAGTCACTCATGCCTTGGTCACTTTGTTTGGATTATTGCAATGTGCTCTAGATGGGGCTGTCCTTAAAGACCACCTGTAGTCCATAATGCAGCAACCCATGGCAGTGATAGGTGCTCCTAGATTTACCCATATAATATCTCTATTGTAGAACTGCCCTGCCTCCCAATTTCTTTTTGGGTGCAATTCAAAGTGCTGGTTATGACCTTTAAAGCCCTATATGGTACAGGGCCAGATCAGAGGTGTGCTGATCCCTTCACTGAAACATTACTATCTTGTGAGATCCAAGAAGCATGCCTTTTATGTGGCAGATCCTGGCCTAAGGAACATCCTTCCCCTGATGTTTGGCAAGCATCTACCCTCCTAGCTTTCTGAAAATCACTTAAGACCTGGTTCCCCCTCCCCCCCCACACAAAAAAAAACCCAACAACAACACTGGGATAAGGTGCTACAGTTTAGTAGATTTGAAGATGGGACTGCAGGTGAAAACTTAACTTTGGTACCAGGTTTTAAAGTGTGTGAGTGTTAATAGATATATGTATGTATAATGTTGTTTTATAGCAATAGCACTTAGATTTATATACTGCTTCATAGTGCTTTATAGACCTCTCTAAGTGGTTCACAGAGTCAGCATGTTGCCCCCAACAATCTGGGCCCTCATTTTACCCACCTTGGAAGAATGGAAGGCTTGAATCAACCTTGGGCTGGTGAGATTTGAACTGCAGTGAGCAGTCAGTTGTAGTAGCCTGCAGTACTGCACTCTAACCACTGGGTCACCTTGGCTCTTATCATTGATGTTGTTTTAGTTGTTGGATGGGAACTGCCCAGTGTCTGATATGATGGATGGCTACATAAATATTTTAATTAATTGATTGATTTTGTCTTTTAATCCTAGTCTTCTCGGCCACATTTTGGAATATATGTTATTTTCATAGAAGACTAAACAAAAATAAGAGTTCCACCTCCTCTTAGTTACATATTTTTATTCAGCCAATGATCTGTTTCTTTTTAAATTCTGAACACATCTGAAATATTTTATAATTGTTCATCCTCAACTTTTTGACACCATCTCTATCCTTCTGGGTTAGCTATATATTCTTCCTTGATGTTAGGTAATGTCAGATTTTCAGAGTTATGTGCAGCTGCCATATTTTATCTGCTATCTTCCAATTTTTTCCTCATTGACACTGTTTTCAGTTTTGCTTTTAATATTTATTAAAATATAATTTGTGTCTTTATTTTTACAATTCCAATTTCTAAAGCTGTTCCAGCTCAAAATATACTCTGCCCAGCATAGAATTAAAGCCAGTACAGTATCTAAAGAAAGTAAGCTGAATAAACCAGTTTCTGTTCTCATACAATTGTTTCCCCTCAAACAAGTCCCCTCTTTCACTGAGTCAAAACTGCTAGTAGGAGCTAAACTTTATCACTCAGCCAATTGGGTAGTTTATTTATGCTAGTAATAGTATTGCAAATTAACTGTTGAAAAAGGTGTGAGGTATGCAGGTACATACCTCTGCTGGTTCTCATATGCATTTTGGTATTTAAAAAGAAAGTTCAGTAAATCAAATATTCTAGTCTATCCTCCTATATGAAAATAAAAAATAGATGCACCACCCCAGATTCGGGTGGGTCAGGCAAATAAGAAGCCCAGCAGACCTTCCAGGATCAGACATTTATAGAGAAAAACTGGATGCACTTTCCATATGGCTAGAAGCATCCAGCTTTTTTAGACAGTTATGTAGATCCTAAGGAAAATGAGAGGCCTCTTGAATGGGTAAGAGTTGGAAAGCATTTGAGGATATAACTGTTAATGTGGTCTGAAAAAGCAACATCAGAATGAAGGCATAAAATGAGTTATAAGGAAGTTCAACCACAAAAAAAGATCAGGTGAGTTATTTTGCTGGTAGTTAAAGAGAGCAAAAAAAAGACATTATTCTAAGGTGGAATTTATACTGTTTCGCCACCTATTTGGGTGGTGGGCAAAAAATGGTACATATAATACATGAAATAAGGCAGGTATCAATAATTTCTTCTTTCACATAGGTGCCAGAAGCTGCTTGGTGCTCCATTTTCCAGGCAGACCCAGATCCTGGGCTCATCTATATACTTTGCTCGCTGGACAGGACGAAAATATACACGTCTTCCCAGAGCTATAATTGCACGAAATGGTCACCATCAGTGAGCTATTGGACAGCACTACTTGGTCTGTTGTGTGGATGTTTGGATGGTTTAAGGGTGGGTATTTTTTGGTGGGTGGGGTGTGTTTTGGGGATTGTTATGGGTGTTGGGCCTGGTCTCTGGGTATTATGTGAACTTCGTTGTATGTGTAAACTGTATATATATACGTACAACGACAATAAAGTAAAGTAAAGTTAAAGTAAAGTAAATAGGGTGCACGGAAACTGGGAAAAAGGAAACAGGAGGGGTCACTGCCTCTTCTTTGGCCACACAACTTTAGCTACCATGCATTCTGAGAGTGGCTGCCACCACTATGTCTTCCTCTTTCCTTGCTCCACCTCACAGCTTGTTTCACTGGGCAGGGCACTTGTTACTGTGAATGTGTCAGGGCAGCTGGTGAATCCATCACCAGAATGGCTGCCCTAATTTTTTAGGACTATTGCTTCCAGGTGGATAAAACATTTATTTTAGGGGGTATGTGCCAGATGATTTCAGATAGTGGGTCACACCTGACCATGGCCCATAGGATGCCAACTTCTGAAACAAATCAGTCAAAGTCTGCTATTAACTGAGTTCTCTATCAGAAATGAGTTGACTGAGCAAACCATGGTTCTGAATATTTAAACTC
Organism: Rhabdophis nuchalis; assembly: GCA_039707465.1. NCBI lineage: Eukaryota > Metazoa > Chordata > Lepidosauria > Squamata > Natricidae > Rhabdophis > Rhabdophis nuchalis. The sequence goes on along the minus strand of CM077643.1, from coordinate 55,255,299 downwards.
TTGAGATTCATTTAATGGCTGATAAAAGCAACAGTTCAAACCATTTCTATTACTGTTTTCAAATCAGCATGTTTGCAAGTCAGATTAAAAAGGAAATTATTTGTTCGGTATCCAAATGTCAATTATTGTGCTAAATGATTATAACCATGTATTTGTAACCATGGAGAAGACAATTTTAAAGACAGAATTTTCTTATATTACTACTGCTGCTCAAATGTTTTTCTATGCAATATAAAAATTCTCAGTCTCTTCTGATTCATAAAACATATCTATTGGGCAGCTACCAAGTACTACAAGAGTTTTACAGAATATTTTGATTTTAATTACTTATTCATAAGTAATCTCCAACTGTTATACAGAGATATTTGATGTTTCAATTAAGAGTTGTTATAATTAAATAATAATACTCATTTACAGTGTTGTAAGATTTTTAAATATAAACTCTTGTTTTCTCTATCTAGTATATATCATCAGATATTCAAAAAGTACATAAAAACTATGTAAAATTTAACCAAATTTTCTATGCTTAGACAACATACTAAACTAAAATGTACTAGGCTAATTTGATAATCACTGAGAAAATGTATCAGTGTGCTGCTAAGGATTGAAAACATAATCACATAATCAATCAGCTGTGATCACGAACACTAACCACTGAACCAATCATTACTGAATTTGTCCAATTTATTGTTTTCATGCAACCCAAACCATAATTAACTACACATGCTAAACTCGCACAATACAATTAAATTTGAATCTAATCTAATCTATTGTCTAATCCAACAATACATTGCTTTTATGTGAACATAGCCAACATTTAAATTTTAATATAAACCATTCTATCTTTATGGTCACTTTCATGTAAAGCACCTAAACAGGCAATAAAGATTGGATAATTTTAAAAAAATGAACTATTTAACATATATTCAATAGTTGAAGTAACATTCAATTAAAATGTTCTGAAAAGGTCATAGATTGATTTACTGCATCTTTATCACATACTGCAATTTATCATATCTAAGAGATTATTCCAAACTATGATAAACCATACAATGTAATAATAGTACCAGCTTTGCAGGATAAGATTTCCACAGTAACACATCAAGTTCTCTTTTGAAATTAACAACAATTAGTTTTACAAAGGTAGCAGATGAGGAGATTGAGGATCAATTTATGATATTAAAGAAAACAAAACAAGGCTCACTACAGTTGAACAAATCAATAATGGACACCAAAGCTTTTTTAATGGCCTATGTATGACATTTTATTGAAATTCCATAAGGAAAGTGTTCTTTACAAAAAATAGTTAATGCAAAAAGAAATGAATTTTACTATATTAAAACCATTTTCTGAAAAGGCCAATATTCTACTCATGAACATTGTTGTCCATGCATCTAATGAAGCTCCATTAATGCTAGAAAATTAGAACAATATTTTTGAAAAGGGAAGTTCCAGAAGTTTTATGTGCTCATTATGGTGTTTATAACAGCATTATGCTGTCAGATACGTAAGTACATGTTTACACGATTCACTAAATACTGTGAATACATTAAAATTAGTTTCAAGAATGAATGATAAGTTTCACATATTTGTCATAAAAGTGATGACCAGTATATTTCTATGTTATTATACTGAATATTCTCTGGTTTTCTAAATGCAACTGTTTGACACATTTTGTTGAATTATTCAGAAGAGTATTAGAGATTTATCTTTACAAACATAAGATTGATTTTTGCATTAAGATTGAAAAAGGGAATTTAATTTTTCTAAGGTATTTCAGAACCTTAATTAATCTAAACCTTCAAGATAAGCAATTACTGTAAGCATTAATTGCAATAGCAAATTAGTTAGAGCTAATAACATATCTTGAAGAAAGATTTCTACCCATTTCCTGAACTATTCTCAAAGATGAGTTTAAAAGGGCTGACTGAGAAATTTGGAGGTTATTTACATGTTCTGAAAGCTGACAAGATTATGATTCATCGACTTAATAAATTTGAAGATTGATGTATAGATAATGAATCCTTTCAAGTAAGTGTGTATAATATACATGTTATGTATAAAGAAAAAAATGGAATTATTCATAACATATGTAAATTTGAATTCAATAAAAGTGAATACTGATGTTTCTTGCAGAACTGAATGATTTTGATCAAACTACAATGAAAAATAAAATTTAATTAACAGTATTATTAACTTTCAAACTTCATAACTTGATTAATTGTTTTTTAGTGCAGTCAATCATATTCCCATGAAAGAAAAAAAATCACTTGGCTGTAGTATTAAAAGAGATTTTTTTTTACTCTCTCAGCTTTAATGTCTGATAATGAATTGTGGTTGAATGACACCAACCCCAAATATGACATTAAAATGAAAAATAAAATAATTTTAATATTTCATATTTTATGAATATGTTTACATGCATGTTAAATACTTTATCACATTTAGAAAATTATCATTCATTCTTGAAACTAATTTTATTCATCACATTTTCTTTGTGATCATACTTAAGAGTATAATCAATTATTAACAGTACCAAAATACAATTACTTTAACAACATTGTCACTTTATTAAAAAAAAATGTCAAAAATAGTCATTTAGACAGATGGGCAGTAAACCTATTCTAAATGCAAAAGTATTGAAAAGCTTAGTGATGTCCAAAAAAGGCTAACCATTATATTGGAGCCTGCCCATTAATGTCTAAAGTTAGGATAAATGTTAAATAAGCCACATAATTAATGATCCCTCATCTCTGCTTTCCCCACAAATTTATTAAACAAATGTACATGTCATTAAGTGTGTGTGGGGTGCTTCATAGGTAACCCTGGAGGGCGTAGTGCAAGCAGAAGCTCACCTGCCTTGCGTCTCTCAAGGTATCCCCCCCCCACCCCTTGGAGTCTTCACACCTACTTGGGCCTCCTCACAATTGCTCACTTACCATGCAAGATCTGCAGAGCTCAGGAGGGTAAGGAAGGAAAAGTGAGCAAGTTTTGAAATCTGAACTAACTGTCATCCATGAAGATGACCTGACCGAGGCTTCAGTTTTGCCACACTGGAGCTGGGGGATGGGGGAGGGGAATAGAGATAGCTGGGGCTTGTAGCCAAAACAAAATACTTTTTCCTAAGAACCAAGGACATTCCCACAGGTGGTTGGAGAGAGGAGTGAAGTTACCAGGCAACCAGAGACAACACCATTATTGGACCATGTGACTGATTGTTTGGGGAAGGGGGAAAACTTTTACTTTTAATTAGGTGAAAACTGCAGGAACATTCAGAGTCAGTGCCAATATGATATATCCAATAAAACTGTTCTTTGAGGAATTCACCTGACTCGGAGTTCTGTTTGCTTGGAACCCTGACATTAGCTCAAATTTCACAACAGCTAAGCACCATGATTGGCTAGCTTGGGAAAGTTCTATGGTTTACAAAGAAATGTTTCATTGACCAGCAAACAGCCTTTACCACTCCATGCAGCAAGGCAGACCAGAAGTAGTTCAGATTTCAAAACACAGAAGTTTCTCTGTGCGGAAGGGAAAAGACTGCTTTGCTTGTGAATTAAAGTTCTTTGCAAAGCACAAGGCTTTCCATGATCATGCTGCTGCTTATCTGCTTTGTTGCTAGGCTGCAGGTGGCTGGATCGAAAAAGGCGCTGCTTGTAGAATTCTCCCACCTAGTCCAGCAAGAGAGACCTCCTCTCCTTCCCTTCCCCCACCTCCGGAGCTCTGCAGATCTTCACAAGGTGAATGATTGTGAGTTATGGAGGAAGTGTGGAATCAAATGAGGGGGGGGGGAGGCAAGCCTAGTACAGGAGAGGATGGGCGGGAGAAATAGATAGGTGGGGGTGCTACAGTATCTCTGCAGTCGGTCATAAGGGCAAATGATCAGGTGGATTCTGCAGAGTTTGTAACTTTGAAACAAAGTCACATGTAGCTTTTGGAAATGTCTATTATAATTTCCAACAGTCATTAAATGACCTATCATATCTGAAGAACTACTTGCAACTGTAGAGTTAAGATTTTAATATTTCTCCTTACAATTTCAAAATGTATTTTAATTTATTCTTCTATTCTGTATTCAAGATAAAGTTTTAGAAAAATATGGCATTATTTTGAAAAACCTAGATCAGTGATGGCTAACCCTTTTCTCATGTGCCGAAATCGCCCACACCCTTAATGCAATGCACCCTGCCCACTGTGCATGTGCCGCATGCTTACAATTGCTTACATACTTACAATTGGTCCTCAAAGTTTCAACTGTTTCAGTACCTTTGCAATCATGTGATTCCAGCAACCAGCCCAAATTTCTGACCTTCACAATGTCCCACAATTATGCAATCACTGCACTACTTAGTGATGGCAGTTCCAGGCTTTTCACAAGCAAAGTTAATGGGAAAGCAGGTAGGAAATCAGAAATAATGATTACATGAGACCTTCACTTAATGATCCGCAGTGTCTTTGCTTAACTGGGGTCTGCTGGAAATCCCATCACTAAGTAGTGCAGTCATGTGACATTGCGTTTTATAACCATATCATTTAGCAATAAAAATTCCAGCTCCAGTTGTAATGATTAAGTGAGGGCTTCCTAAACTTATCATCCCTTCTTCTAATTTTAATAGATTAAACCAATATCTAACAACGTGAGAAAAAATAATATCCATATTTAATTATACATGCATGGTTTTAAATACCTGTCATATCTCCCCTTACTCATCTTTACTCCAAGCTTTAAAAAAACACAGATGCTACATTCTTTCCTGATAGAACTAGTGTAATATTTAATCATGGTGTCTACAATAACTTTTTTTAAGAGTACCTCCCAGAATTCCCAAGTCAGCTTGGCCTCCCAGAATTCCCAAGTCACTGCTGCTGAGTGCTCCAAGAGTTTTGAATTTTCTTTTTTAACTCAATCTTTCTTTTAAAAGTTAAGTAACTGGTTGAATGCTGATTTACTCTAACCCCCCCCCCCCCCCCCCCAAATCCTTCTTTATTGTGAGAAACATCTCAACTTTTTCTTTGGCTACTTTGTTATATCTAACTCCCCTGTCCTTGAAAGGAACTGCTTATGTCTGGTTGTAAATGGTCAATTACAGGATTATATTAAAATTGCAAACAATGTACCAACTTAAAGATAAAGCCCTTTGAGAGGCCTTGGGGAGGTGGGGGGAGGAGAATGCTTTTGAACCTACAAGTTCAAATTGAAAACTTTGATAAAAGTTTTGAGAAAATAATGGTTCAAATCAAAACCAACAATTGTAGTCAAACCCTAGACTCACAAGGGGATGGATTGGAATCTAAACTGTTGTTGACAGATAAAAGGAAGTGGGTTTGGAAACTGTAAGTTCACCGAAAAAGGCTAGAAAAGATATGGATTCTACAGATTTGGAGTTAGTGATGATCTGGACTTTCTTAAGAAGATTAATGGTGATTGGGGAATGGACTTACTATACCTAACTGGAAAATAATTTGGACTGGATGGGTTTTTGGGGGGGCTATCTGCTCCTGGGAGGATCAAAAATAATGATTGTGGTGATTTATAATAGACAAAAAGCCATTGTAGACTTTCTATGAGTTAAATACAATAATAGATTGTTAACAGACGACTTTTAAGTTTAATTTTGCTGTTGGTTCACCTGTTAATTTCTTTGCTTTTATATATAGTAGATAGATGACAAATTAGTTTCAAATAGATGTTGAAGTTTATAAATTAATGTATATCTGATTTTGTTCTTTGTCCTTTTAATGTTCATTGTTTTTTTTAATGCTTTGTAAATCTTTTGTTTTGGTAACTGTTTTGGAGTTTGTATTTTATCTTAATTTTCTGAGTAAATAAAAAAATACTCAAAAAAATAAACATTATATGGAAAACATCTCTTTGCATAATTCTAAATATAAAACATAGATATTAATAAAACCGTATATAAAAATGAAATAAAAGAAACATATTAAATAAGAATAAAATAACCATATTTCTATGTCATCACTATAATTTACCCAGGTGGGATCCACATATGCAGACCTCAACTAGACTTATTCAATTATAGAGCAATGTTATACGTGATCTTTGAATTCTGACCAGATATGAAGCGTGTTGTTTTAATATAAGACTCCAAGATACTACTCACTATCTTGCTTATAAAATTGACATTGAAATAATATATGTGTTGTATCTTCTATCACTGGAGTTCCAGAAATGCAAGTGAGTTCTTTGCAAAGGACTTTCAAATCTTTCATATTTAAGCATTGCATCCAAGCTGTTTAAATCTCTCATTTAGATATTAGACAATTGAAGAGTACATTTATAGCTCATGAATTTCTCATTCATTTCAATATACCAACCTTACTGTGGATGGCTATACCTTTTTGTGCTTCAATATCTAAGATTTTTTGTGCAACAATTTTTTAGCTTATTCTATAGGAGACAGGGAGACCACACTCCTAATATAATTTGTCAGTTGTGTAATTCAAACTCAACTTTAATTTAGTTTTTGTCTATTTTAACACACACAATTTTGGAAATCTGTTAGTTTCGGTAGCATTAACTTTGGGCCCAAAATTATATGCCCTGAATTTAGATAAAGAACCACTTGTATAAATTTCTAATTTATCTGTGGCATCTGAAGTCTTTTATCTAGACCTAAAATACTTCTCAAATGCTGTCATTATGTTTGTTCTAGTATTGATATTTAAGCACCAAACTTCAGCTCAATATAAGAGCACTGAAATTATCTTGCCTTACATAATTTAATAATTAGGGGTAAGGAATCTGAATAACTATGTTTTTTTTTAATTTAGGGAGTAGATTCATTCCAGCTCTTGTTCTAAGTGAGCTCCTTTGATGATGAAGGAGCCAAGATCCAGGCTCAGAAAAACTACCTCTAGGTAAGGAAAGGTATTAACTTGCTTTATTGGCTCATCATCTAATAGTCACCTATGGCTATGGTGTTGTTTTCCAAAACCCCTGACTTTGATTTATTAATAATCAGAGATTATGACAATAGGGGTCAAGTCTTCTTAGCAGTCTACACAATTCCACTTTTAAAAAGGACAGCAATATATTATCAGTGTATACTAGGGTATTACAATGTACATAGTGTATGATGCCTTAGGCATGTGTACCTCAGGATTCTTCATTACTCTTGGTAAGTCAATGTATGGACTAAATAACAATGGTGCAGGCGGAAACAAAAAAAAAAGTAAATAAGGCAATAATTGAGAGGACTTCACTATAGGAATGGGTGAGACTGTTCCATGTTTATGGAAACTCTTCTTTGCTACTATTTTTTCCTAAAAGATCTGAAGCATTCATTCATTAATGTAAATGTAATATAATATCAAATTACTACAGTTGATGTATGAATTTGTGAATATAAAATATAGAAATATTAAAAAAGTAGAAATAATGTAAAATATAAAATTTTTAAAATGCTACAACATTTGTACAACAGAATAATGTTTATTAAAGTGTGGCCCTAGGACCTTGGGGCCTCCCAAGACCTTCTCAGGAGTCCTCAAAATCAAAATTATTTGCCAGCCTATCTTGAAAAATAATACAATATTAAAATCCCATCAAGCAAATGTGAGAAATGATTGCATTGGTGAATGTATCTATTTTAATTTTTAATATAGTAAATATCAATAAATAGAAACAAAAACTTTTTTGTAGTGCTCCATAATTTTTAAAAGCAGGAAGGAGATCTGAGAGAAAATGATAAAGAAATCATGCAGTATTTAGAAAATGGAAGGTTCACTTTAGCAGTACAATGCCTGTAAAGATGGTTAGGTTTCATTTTACTTCTGCTTTCTAATAATGTTACAATCATTTTGCAAGCTAATACTTTGAAAGCAGAAACTTCTAAATGGCACATTTCATAAAACCACATCCAGTGGCATGCCTTATACTTATTTACTGAATGCAATCTAAAGAACAATCTACTGAATGAAGTCAGGAAGTTAACTTGAACTGCAAAGACAGTCATTAAGTTTATATACACCCAAACAAAAAGACAGTCATGCCGATTCATAAGAAAAAAAACAAGTTAGGTAATACCTTAACTAAGACCAATCAAAATGCTACAAAAATTTCTCAAAAATTTGAAACCATGCAAAATGTTTTGCAACATTTTGGGTCAGTCTAATAAAGATATTGCCCAATTGTGGATTATGCTTGTAAATGTTTTCCATTCCAGAGATCTACAATCATCTGCATGTTCTGTAAACTCATTAATTCTAATATCCCTGGTTTTCACAACTGTAAAATACCATCATCATAGAATGAGTGGGAGTTAACCAAAGAGGTTTGTCTCATTCTTACTAAAACGCTTTACGCTACAGAAATTTCATCTAAACTATTACTTTATAATTTCACCATGCACAGTCAACATTTATTTCTTACTTATATTCTCATGTTCAAGCAGTTTTTCAATGGTTAGTAATACAAGGAATCCTGCCCCTCCCTTATTTATTGGAAAATAAAAAGAAATGTACATACACACACACACACACACACACACACACACACACACACACACACGAAAATAAAGCACAGCCATCTAACTGAAACCAGATTGCTGATAAACAGAATAAATAAATAAAAATTCCTATCAATGTTGGAAAAGATAAAGCACCAAGGCAAGGTCACATTCTTTTATGGTGAGATGAGCAGAATTTTGCAAGCATGTTTCCAGGCGGCAACAAATTATTTATTTATTTAAATAAATAAATACAGAAACCTACAGAATGAACTATACAGCCTCGTCTAATACTTCCTGTTTCTGTTACATAGAAATCCAACTATACTCAGTCATGAGTAAGGCTTTCTGGATTGGGATTTACTCATACAAAAGTAGACATAGGATTGCACCAAGAATGTGTCTCATCCTAGCTTTTCACCATACATCCTATATTTTTCTTTGATGCATATTCAGATTACCCCTTGACTGTGCCCCTTGATGAAAGACCAGAGAGCTCATGCACCTCAGTTTTTCCCATCTCTACAAAAAACAGAAAGGACACACCATTCCGATGATTAAAACAAAACAAAAAAAACCACCAACCTTTCCTTGAACCTAACATACATAGGAATGTAAGGTTGTGTAAGAACCTTGTAAGAATGTAAGAAGTAACAACTGATGGTTTGGGGGTGGGGATGGGCAAGGTGATTTAAATCCTCCTGACAGGCTGAGAAAGCTAATTCTGTGTGTGTGTGTTTGTGCGTGTGTGTGTATTTATCAGCTCAAAACCTTATATATAAATATATATATATATTTGTGTCACAACACCCTGTTAAGCCCCAATTAAGGGAGGAAGCATACTGCTTTCCTTTTCGACTCATCATCAGAGACCATCTATGAGTTTCCCTTATTTATTTATTTATCAGCTCAAAAAAACCCTAATACACACACACACATATGAAATCTACGAATATATATAAACATACACCCACACATACATACATACACCCACACCCACATACATGAGGGGGGATTATAATCCGATCCGTCCTTCAGATAACCCTAACATCTAACCTTATCACCCTCTACAGGAAAACCGCCCTCAGCAGCCTGGCCCTGTCACATCCAGCTGCTTATGGCACAGAAGGGTTTTGAGGGGGGGGGGGCGGAGGAGAGAGAGGGAAAATCCTTCCTGCATCTGTTGGGAAAGGGAGGAGGGGAAAACCTAAAACGTGCTGCGCGGTGCTCCCCACAACTGCCTCCAATTCGAATCAAGGTCTTAAGATCCCAGATACCGGATCGTTACTGGGGCTGTTTCGGCGATTACCTTTGGCCGGCCTTTTTTCGTCGCAAACGCCCGGGACGGAGGAAAGCTTATTCCCCGCTAGGATTCCTCCTCCTCCTCCCCACAATAAACTGCACCCCTCTTTTCTACCCACCCGCAATCCTGCTTACCGGCATCATTTCCGGCGCTGTCACTCGTGCTAATCAAGACGCCGGCCGGAGGAACGAAGGGAAGGGGCGCGGGGCGAGCGCGGACCAGGCCTGGCTGCGTTGCCGCTCCTTCTTCTGGCTCTCGGGACCGGAATTAGAGGGGGTGGTTTCGAGCACGGTTGCCAGGTTCCGTTGTCCTATTTTCCCCCTCGCGGAATGGTGTCCTCGTTTTTCTGGTGGTTTTTTTCTTCTTCTCCCCTTCCCTTACGAGCGGTGATGACAGCGGCAGCAGAATCAAAAACGGGCAATGCAAGCCCCGGCCGCCGCCGCCACCGCCGCCGCCTCCTCTTTTCTCCTCAGAGGTGTTTTTTTTTTTTCCTGCCTCAGCTCCGCTGTACTCCGCCTCGCCAGGGGTTAACGACAACGCTTCCCGATTGGCCGAGGCAGGAGAGAAAAGGGGGTGGGGCTTTCCCACCGCCCTTGGAATGAGCAGGAAAAGGGGAGGAGGCACAGAGAGAGGGGCGGGGGGGAGGGGGAGAGAGAGAGAGGAATGCGAGGCGCGCTCAGCGCGTGCCCGCCTACCTGCTCTTTGGGTCGCACGTGACGCAGCCCGAGTTATTATTGCTGGTGCCTTTTAGGATGCAGGAAGGAGCCACCCTTCTAATGCGCCTGCAAGGTTTTCGCCATGGGGGGTGGGGGTGGATTCTGGTGGATTTTACACGAGCTTTGCGTGCATAGGAGAATCGACCCATCCCTCCCCACTTTATTTCCCCCCTTGTGTTGCGTCACTGCAGGATCGCGGAATTCAGCCTTCCTTTCGCGACCATACCGATTTCTGAACCAATCTTAAAAAGGCAGCTTTATGCTAAAGTCGGCCCCGCTGTTCTCAAGTCAACGTAGGATGTGTTTCTAATTAAACAAAAAAAAAAAAAAATAGGACGGCGTCATCTTTCCCCCCAATCTTGATAACCCTCCAAAAGGACAACGTTAGTAATGCTGTGTATTCGATCATCTCCTGCCAGATTGGCGACATTTAATATAAATTCTGTACAATCGGAAAAGCCCCAAGTTGGGAGACGCTGCCTGGCGCTTTTAATGGCCTCAGTTCGTTTTGGTTTTGCTGTCTTCGGGCTGTTTTTCCTGTTTTTCCAATTCTGTCTTGAATTAAATACGTCTGGCATCCTGCTAACTTCCTTTTCCTTCTAGTACCGTAGGATTTGCTGTTCTAAGCAAAGGCCGCCTACGAGTACTTTCCTCGTGGTTTGTTTCTTTTTTTTGCATTTGCTAGCAGGATCAGCTGTTCCGGCGGAAAAATCATTTTTATATCTCCTGTCTGCTTCCTCCTCTTCTAGGTCATGGGGATCTGAAGATTAAGCCTCCTGTGATAGAATTATATAGGTTAATAGAGATGGGGGTAAAATAACAACATTGAGGGGGGGAAATCCCTTTCTTAATCATCTTCAGTATCTCATCTCCTTATTGCACAGGTCACTATTTGTAACAAATACTAACATTGACTTCAATATGAAAGTCTGTTTTTTATTACGCTAAGTTTGTCAAACCCTATTTTTAAATGTGCTCACATCCTTATTTTCCCCTAGAATTCTGCCTCCCTAACTTGCTTTATGCATTGGGATTGATCACTATAATTGCAAATACCGTAAATATCAAATTCATATACATTGAGATCCATTCTACTACTGATCAATTAATTTATGATTCTTAGCATTACCTCTACCTGTGTTTAGCTGAAAGTAAAATTAAAGTTTTTCACTAATTGTGTTCACATAAAATTTGCATTACATATAAAATTAAACCACAAATTAATTAGACTTCTTCCTAATAAACATAGTAGGAATGGGATACAAATGTATTTCTTTTCATTATACGCCCCTTCCCACAAACCCTGGCATATCAAAGACTTCCAAGTGTTTCTACTGCGGTTTCCTTTTTCCGCTGTATTGTATAATTTGTTTGGGTTTTTGATCTGGGCATTGGCTGGAGTGTTGAAATCTTGAAGAAAAGTAGATTATGTGGTGAACAAGAAACCACATGTGAATTACTAAGGCATAGAACCAGCTTTCTTTCATAGGCAACATACAATTCAGAAAGTTCTGCATAATAGCAAATATGATTTTTTTTATTTTTAAACTAGAATAAAACAGAACAAATAGAAACAACAAATGTTTTGAAATAAATGTATCTTACAATTCAGGAATCATGGGGCTCCCAAAATACCCCACTTTCTCTTTAGAAAAGGGCCACATTTATGGATCCCTCAAATACTGAAGAGGGACATGGTGGCTCAGTGGCTAAGATGCTGAGCTTGTCGATCGAAAGGTTGGCAGTTCAGTGGTTTGAATCCCTAGTGCCGTGTAATGGGGTAAGCTCCCACTACTTGTCCCAGCTTCTGCCAATTTAGCAGTTTGAAAGCATGTAAAAATGCAAGTAGAAAAATAGGAACCACCTTTAGTGAGAAAGTAACAGTGTTCCATGCACTTTCGGTGTTTAGCTATGCTGGCTACATAACCACGGAGATGTCTTTGAATAGTGCTGGCTCTTTGGCTTTGAAACGGAGATGAGCACCGCCCCCTAGAGTCAGGAACAACTAGCACATATGTGCAAGGGGAACCTTTACCTTTAGTTTTACAAATACTGACTTGTTTATATTTTCATATAAATCCCATTTAATCAAAGGTGAGTTATATAATAATAATCCACATTCAGCAAAACCTGAGCACACCACAGGTAATTTTAAACTAACCACATTGGGTTGGTTTTCAAAGTAGACTAGACTAAAATATGATAGGCTCATTTTGGGGTTCAGTATACCGCATGCATATAGACAACACATTCAGAGTATTATTTTTAACTTTTAACAAAGGCTCACATATTAAGGATTTGCAGCTTTGAGGATTAGGTTGCTTTAAGGATAAGAAGCTTGTTAGTCTTTTAAGATACCACAATACTTTTTTCCTCCCTCACACTAGTGACATTGGTCCAGTCTGTCAATATTTTAGATGAGAAATTGGAGGCTCAGCAAATATTCTTGTAGCATAACTTCCAGAGGCCTAACTGGTAAAGTTAGTTAATTTTAGGCTGTGTTCACATGACATGGTAAGCCACTACAAAGACTTTGCAAGCTTGTCCATGACATCATGGTATCTGTAATAAATGCACCTCATTAGGAAAGGATGAAACTTAACCAAACCACATAATATTGACCCACTCAACATTCCAAGACATAGCTTATCTTTATTTTACTAGGGCTTCTCATTTTGTCTGAACCCTGTAATGATGTTAAGAGTATTCCTTTCCAGCTACCAACACAGATGCAGAAAGTGGCTCCATGTGGCTGCTCTAATTATACCATCTCTTGTCTTTTTGTTCTCAGTTGAGAGACAATGACAATTTTTTAAAAACCCTAAATAATACAAAAAAGGAATGAAGGTCAATTTGAATGGCACTGCAGAACTGGTAATCTTTATTTCTTGTGTCATATAAACCAGTTTTCTGAACCTCAGAACTTTAACCATGTTGGTTGGGAATTGAAGCCCACAAATTATAGCGCTGAGGTTAAAAAGCACTGATCTATTCAAACCATAGTTAATATGTGCAACTGTGGACTCAATATTGGGGAAAATATATCAAGAGCAACTAGAACTCCCATCTGAAATTTTCTGAGGGTTTCTGCTAAGATCTGTTAAAATTAATTGGCATTGGCTCTACTTGGATGTTATGCTTACTCAGTTAACCAGAGTCTACTCAACTATTCTATTCTATTCTATTCTATTCTATTTTTTACATTCACACAGCTGGGAATGTAAATACATAAATTGATAGACTTGGATTCATAAAACTCCCTAGACTAAAATGTGGTTGATTTTTTTTGTGCTTTGGATGTGTGATCACGGCTATAGTGCTATATACTATACAATAAATAGATGAAAAATCAAATCCGGTTTCTCTTTCTGCAGCTTTGTCTTAATAGCAGATTTAAACATAGAATGACTCGAGCAAGAGTAATTCTTCCTGTCTTCCTCCTCTATGTTACACCCTATGGGCTAAAGGCACGATGCACTTTAAAAGAATTTCTACAGCTGACAGTCCCTTACTACCGACTTGAGGTATGCAAGGAATGCAGATGGCGGAGTCCACGCCTCCTTCCGCTTCTCCATCAAGATGAGGCCCTGGGACAAGGCTTTCCTGAAAGTGGGAGGTTGAGGTAGAGACAGATATTTGAAAACCCACTGGGTTGTACATGGTCTTAATTTAAAGGGGGGGGGGGAACATAATTTCTTATTGTTACTGGAGACTTGGAAAAGATACATGCAAGTATTTAAAAATTTAAGAGGAAGTAACATCATGTCAAATTTATTTGTGTTGGTAATTAATTTTGTGATCATGAAACTTGATATTTAAAAGCTGTTCACTTAATAATTTTTTACTGAATTAAACCAATTTCTAGCCTTATTTGACATAGGTAAAGGTAAAGGTAAATGAAAGGTTCCCCTTGCACATATGTGCTGGTCGTTCCCGACTCTAGGGGACAATGCTCATCTTGTTTTCAATGCCGAAGAGCTAGTGCTGTCCGAAGACATCTCCGTGGTCACGTGGCCAGCATGACTAAACACCGAAAGTGCCCAGAATGCTGTTACCTTCCCACCTATTTTTCCTATTTTTTCTACTTGCATTTTTACATGCTTTTGAACTGCTAGGTTGGCAAAAGCTGGAACAAGTAACGGAAGCTCACTCTGTTACGCAGCGCTAGCGATTCGAACCACAGACTTTTCTGATCAACAAGCTCAGCGTCTTAGCCACTGAGCCGCCGTGTGCCTTTACTTGACATAAGGAGCTGTAATTTAATATGGGTTATACACAAATAACATTTTAAGGTAAGATGTAGTTGGCTACTATATATTGTGGAAAATTACAAAGTAAAATATTAAGTGAAAAAATATTTTTGCAAACTATTTTAAATAAATACCAGTACTCTCTCTCAGCCCAACCCACCTCATAGGAGAAGGAAGCATTATATATGTTCACTGCCTTGAGCGGTTTATAAAAATCATAAAGGCAGGACATAAATAAAATAAATGCACTCTGCTCTACATTACATAACCAAAGAGAAGAGAGCTTAAAATGTATACTACCCATATATATATAAGTTGTTATGCTTTGGCTTTTTTTCTTTTTCTCCCCAGATCCTGCCTGATTTTCAAAATCAATCTTTCTTTTGCTACCTTCCTCTGCCAGACCAAGTTTAGTCCTGTTGTATTCAATTCAAGGAGTAATTGTGTTGACAGGTGGGCAGAATCACGACCTGCTTAGTGTGATTTCTGTCCAAGTTCTACCAGATTGGAAAGAATAAAAAGAAAAGTCCTTGGATTTTTAAGTGTGAAGTCTAATGAATCTTTTGGCAATTGTGAGATGCAACCGTGATATCATAGCAGCTTTCTTGTCAATTTGTTCTTGTCTCCTTTCCCACAAACCTATGAATATTAATTAGTTATGAGAGTTTGAGCCATACTTCTAAAGTAGCCTTTGTTTCACCTCCTGCTTCTTCTTCGGGAAAACCTGTTCAGCTTCTTTGTGGCAGAAATTGCATATACCTAACTAACGCTGACTGGCTGATGACATCCCAACCCTTCCCAGTACTGCTTATCAATTATTATTAACCTCATTGTATTTTATATATACAATATATATATGCCAACTCAGCTGTTTGCACAATAATCCAGTGTTTCTCAACTTTGGCAACTTTTAAGCTATATGGACTTCAATATTTAAAAATTGCTGACTGGGGAATTCTGGAAGTTGAAATTCTCACATCTTAAAGTTGTCAAGATTGAGAAACATTATTCTCATCTATTACTTGACAAGGACTTGTTCATTTAACTGGGTATTCACAACCTCCAGAACCTTTAATTAAACACACAGATTGAGTTTACATCATGTGACATGTATCATCTCAAGAGTGTACCTGGTATTTATCAGACTCTTGAATTTTATATGCATGAATTTAAATGGGAACCTGAAAAACATGAACATTTTTCCCCCCCCCAGAATGCCTCCGGCAATCAAATGGACTCTATAAGCATTTTTAGAAAATGCAAATGGTGGAATGTTTGTTTGGAAGTGTGCACAGCAGCCCAGAGAAAGATCAATAGGAGTAAAAAGAAACATTTCATGGGAGAAAATGGTATTTAATTCAAAGCTGAATTTGTATAAAAAGTGTCTGGAAGATTCTCTTTATATTCAACTGCTGTGGATCCTAGGAAAAAATGGCATCTATTGCCATTTCTTGTTTCCACTTAACTAGTGATCCTTCCTTATATTTTTCCTTGATCTATTAGTGTTTGGTATTTATTGTCCTATTGCACTTATTTCTGCACTTTAACTGCATCCATTAACTTCTGCATCTGAGCTTAAACGCTTGCATAAAAATGAATTTTGTAATTTGAAGAGGACCATTTTCAGACTTAATTCAAGGTTCTAGCATTGCATTGTATTTTCCTGTCATGAACCGCCTAAAAGACAGAGGTTTGATCTATGTTTATTACTTCAATGAGAGCTGTCTTTTAGAACATAACTCTTGATACTTACAGTAATTTGTGTGTTCCAGCAGTATGAATAACAAAAACTATTTTTTTCCATTCCTAATTGCAATGGGATCCCAGGATGTAGACCATGCAATTATAAAAGTGCAAAGGATTCTAATATAGTACATCTTATTTTATAGTAATAAAGTTTTAATCTTTATTATCCTGAGTTGTATGATGGAAGAAATTAATTACAATATTTAATTTCATTTTGAATGTACTAAATACATTCCAACACAGTCCAACACTGGCCATTGGGGGCGAACAACTGGCCCCCGTGGAGAGGGCGCGCAACTTGGGCGTCCTCCTGGATTCCTGGCTGTCCATGGAGGACCATGTGGCGGCCGTGGCCAGGGGGGCGTTCTATCAGGTTCGCCTGATACGCCAGTTGCGCCCTTTACTGGACTGGGAGGCCCTTTGCACAGTCACTCAAGCACTTGTGACATCTCGGCTGGATTACTGTAACGCTCTCTACATGGGGCTCCCCTTGAGGTGCACTCGAAAGCTACAGTTAGTGCAGAATGCGGCTGCGCGGGTGGTTATGGGTGCCTCAAGGCAAGCCCACGTAACACCTCTCCTGCGCGAGCTGCATTGGCTGCCTGTGGCCTTTCGAGTGCGCTTCAAGGTGTTGACCACCATCTTTAAATCGCTCCATGGCTCGGGGCCTAGCTATATACGAGACCGCCTCCTGCCCCATACATCCCTTCGTCCGGTCCGCTCCCACAGAGAAGGCCTTCTCCGGGTGCTGTCGGCTGGGCAATGCCGGCTGGCAACACCCAGGGGAAGGGCCTTCTCTGTGGCGGGCCCGGCCCTCTGGAACGACCTATCCCCCGACCTTGGCACTACCTCGGACTTCCGCCTCTTCCGCCAACGTCTCAAGACGCATTTATTCCAACAAGCCGGCGTAGGATAGTCCCCCGCTTCTGACTTTTTAAATATAAATTATAATTTGGTTAAGGTTTTAATATGGGTTTTAGCACAGGTTTAATTAATTTAATATATTTTAATTGATGTATATTGTATTTTGTGGTTTTAAATAATGCCTGTGCGCCGCCCTGGGTCCTAACAAGGAGAAGGGCGGGGTATAAATTTGATAAAATAAAATAAATAAATTTTAATCTACATTGGAAATAATAAAATATGGAAATCATTTATATCCATGTTTTTCCTCTTATAAAATTCTAAATGGTATGAGGGTTAAATAAACTTCCATAAGATTGCTGATCACATTGGGGCCTCCTTAGCTTTTACCAAATGGAGACTGTCAAAGCATGTGGTATAGTCATACAAGATATTGAATCACAAATTGCCAACTATATTGTAAACCAGCATATTCTGCAAATCCAGAGGTGTGGTTAGATCATGGTTCAGTGTCATTAAACCCAGAAATTAAACACATTTCTACCAATCAGGATGATTCCTAGCCTACATATAAATGGAAACAATTTTTAGAATTCATGGCAGCAACTGAAAATATGCAATGAGTTGTTACTCAACAACCAATTATATTGAATAAACCAACTGTATGCTATCTATGTGAAGATAACCACACACCTGGCTATTGTAATATACAACTTAGCCTGAGGGACATGATGCTGCTATAAAGCTAATGCTAAACAAAGGTTGGATGGGGAACTTTTGAAAAAACTATGTATTCAATGACAGAACATATATATTTGTACATAAATATTACAAAGGTCTCTAATGATTAAGTAAACATAAGTAAACAATGACCTACGGTAATAATTTCCTGCCGGATATAATTGTAATTTTAAAGTTGAATACAATTTAGACTACTTTTTTAGGTATTTAGAAATACAGACAACAATTTCTCAAAACTGTAAGACATCCCTTTAGATGAATTAATAATCGATCCAACATATATCACCTTATTGAAATTTCTGGCATGAGGTGAATAGCGAAAACAAATCAAAATTGGCACAGAAAGCTTATTTCCATAAACTTGGTTGTCCTTGTCTTCTATTTTTAGCTTGTTTGGGCTTAAACGCACAATTGTTTAAAGCATTAATTTACCTGTATATTCAAAGAGGATATGACTGGTTAGTTTTAAAAACATGTAATTTAGGAAACATCCATTTACTTCAATTTATCTAAACTTCTTCTGTTGAATTATACAGTAGAATTGTACTGATTGGAAGTTTGCTAAAGAGATTGTGTGCTCTTCTTTTAGTTAAATAAACAGGATGAGTAGCATAATCTGCCTGACCTGTTTCTACTGCTAAAATACAGTGCTTTGCATCTCTGAATTTTTATTTTATTTTATTTTATAGAGAGAAGCCCAGCAGAAGGCATTTGTAATATATAACAATCTGCTCGAGTCATAAGACGTCTGTATTTCAAATTTACCAGAATACATACAAGCAGATGAAGCTGCAAAGCTTAAACTTTGCACTATCAGTCTTAGCCTTTTGGGCCAAAATTGTAATTATTTTATTTTAATTACAGGTAAAATTAAGGACTAAGAAAGGGATGTTGATTATGTATGTATGGTGTAACGTATTATGTGCATACAATGCTAACATTAGAAAAATCACATCCTTCGAAGTATTACTAATATCTATGGCTGATTTGCATTTCTTATCCCACCATTTTGTGTCATACTACTATTTAAAATAATTCATCTGCCAACTATTTCCTAATCTATGTCTGTTCATTTACAGAAAACATAATAAAAACCCAGTAAAGCAAAACATATCTCAATAGTATTAAAATAGCAGCCAACTTACAAACATATTCCTAACATCATTTAAAAAAGATTTCCCAATTTTTTATTTGATTTGACCGCCTAACTTCTAAGGGACTCTGGATTGCTTACAATATACAAAATAAAAATAATACAGTAAGGATATTGATCAAAATAGATCAAAGTAGAAAAGAAGAAAAAGCAAGGTGAGCCACGGTGGTGCAGTGGTTAGAGTGCAGTACTGCAGGATATTTCTGCTAACTGCTGGCTGCCTGCAATTTGGCAGTTCAAATCTTACCCGGCTTAAGGTTGACTCAGCCTTCCATCCTTCTGAAGTTGGTAAAATGAGGACCCAAATTATTGGGGGAAAGATGCTGACTCTGTAAACTGCTTAGAGAGGGCTGTAAGCGATATATAAGTCTAAGTGAAGTGAAGTGAAAGATGGTGAATCTATTAGGCAGCACATTTACCAACGTCCTGTTAGCTCCAGCTAACCAAGCTGAAGACCTGGGAGAATATGGCCCTCCAGAAATCTATCAGGTAGGAATCATTAAAGAAAGGTATATTGTTACACTTCTTTTAAAGCTGAATGCAGTCTTCCATCCAATGGCCATGGAGAAGCATCAACATAAAGGTCCAAATCTGAAAGTAGCTTACAAGATCAGAATATTATTTTCATGACTACACAGTGCTCTCTAGGCTGAATTTCTCATAATGTTTGGCTGTGGCTTCTTATAGCTGAAACCTCTGCCCCACCCTTGCGAAAATCTGGAGGGCTCCAGGAAAAAGAATGGGCATATTGACAAAACTGTATTTTTTTGCAGAATCAAATAATTCTTAATTCAACATTAACAAGTGGCAGTTTTATGGTTTTATATCGGTATTAATACTGACAAAACTGACTAAGGCAGTCAATTCAAGCTGCCATGGGGCAGAATGGTATTTATAGCTGAGAGTACTGTATACAGTATTCAGTCCACAATACAGACTAGAACCATCAATGCTTATTAGGTTCGTTTTTCACAGTGGATTTGTACAACAAGTTTATAACCTGAACAATATAGGAATTTATCTCTGACAAAACAAAACAAAATATCCTTAGGGCAAACAAAAATGTATCTGGTGTGAAATTAAATGTAGGGTTTAGAGGTCAAGGGACACTTACCACATTAGAATATTCCTAAAACTAAACCATTCTATTTCAACAAAACGTACATAAAAAAATCAAATGTTGATTACATCCTAATTTGAATTTGAATTTATTTCGATTTATATACCGCACCTTCTCCATCGAGATGGACCCAGAGATCCTAGACACTTATTTTCATAGCAGAAGTGATAACTGGAGGATGCAAGTGAAATTCACTAAGTGAATGAATAATATAAATGAGCACTTTATATTGTGATTATGCAAAACCCGTTAAATATCCTTATTCAGAATTCGTGCTATTAATGTGGATGCCAAACTGATGGAGTTACCTTGTGGTTGAGATGGGCCACAAACACATTTAATAAATTAATATATAAAAAGTAAAGATCAACTCTTTATCTGCAAAGCCAACTCAGCCTAACTTCATTATCATAGAATCTTAAGGTAACAAAATAGAAAATCACTTGATCACATTTTTACTGAATATTTTCTGCCCTTTTTTTAAACCTCATTTGTTGTCTGATTGTTCTAGATGGACCAAGAATGGCAGTGGCCTGCTAGAATCTCAGAAGAGATATGGAAAGACTTGTGAAATTATAAAGAAAAATCATACATTCTTATACAACAGGTTTTTTTTCCAATGAAGCCTGGGAGTTTCTGATTGTGCATGTGATTGAGAGCCATGCCAACTTGTGGGGATGCACCGCTACATGTTTTTATCTGCAATCTAGCATGCAATTGATGTTTCAGTACATTCAGCAGTCTAATTTTTTTCCATTCCCTTCAGGTTTTATCTCTCCTCACACCTACACTTCAGGTTCATGTAACCTTGCAGTTTTATTCTTGTCATCACTGTTCAGTTTTCGGTACCCAGGGTTAGCACATCTGATAGGTTATTGACAAAATACTTCTCTGAAAGGATAGAAAGAGCCAATCCTCTGCTACTATCTAAAAGCATTCAGCCTTCAGATTTTTCCCTTGAGACTTGACTTTGTAGCTGTGTCAGCTGGCAAACATTTTCCTTAGGTTCATTAAATAGAAACTACTTTATTTTGGCCTGTTTTAATTGGCTCGATGTTATGGTCTTATGTTATTCTAGATCCTGCTATCTTTAACATGCTTTATCTACTGTACTATGTTCTGAAGTTTTCTGGAACCTGAACCCTGGGAATGCTAAATATAGCATTGCATTTTAGATAACTGTGTTACATAATGTCATTATGTTGTACTGCATGCCAATTTGGGAGCTGGACAATTAAAGAGCAACAATTAAAAGAAAGTAGTGAAGAAAATAAATAAGTAAAAAATATGGATTACATCTAGGAAATATAGCTTAATAAAATATTCGGCACACTTCTTGAACACCACATTTATTCACTCCATGACAGATTACCACTGTGCTAATGATGCACACTGCTTACAGAATACTTAGTTTCCCATGATGTAGCTCAGCTTGTTTACAGCTAGGATGACAGTTCAAAAATCCATACTGAAGATTGGAAGTTTTAATGATGCTGAGGCCTGGTTCCTGAAATAACATAATCTTAATTAGATCAACAATAAACCATTTTTAATAAAATACTTATACTTTACTGGAAAATTATGACTTAAAATGATGGGGGGAAAACAGCAACCAATCAATTATACCATGTTACCCCCCAAAATAAGACAGGGTCTTATTTTTTGATCCCCGAAATAAACGCTTGGCCTTATTTTCGGGGAGATCTTATTATTTTTGAGGTGCAGGAGGTTGAGCGTGGTCACCTCATGGCTGCTGCTACGTTGCAATATTTTCAGGGAGGGCTTATTTTAGCACATGTGTTCAAAAGTCCAATTGGGCTTATTATCTGGGGAGGTCTTATTTTCCAGGAAACAGGGCACTGTGACATTCCACTGGGCATTACCTAATTGTGTTTTCATATCAGAAGATTGCACCAAATATTTATCAATTTTATTCCCCAAATTTGCTCCAGAGTGTCATGTAAACTTTTCATAGCACACCTAAATTACACATATGAGATTGAAGCGGGAAGGAAGATCAGCCCATTCATATGATGTTACAATTAGCTCACTATTTTAGACACCTTTAGTATGACTACATATAACATCTATCAATTATTCTGATACAGAAAATATAACTATGAATTTTCCAAAGTTTGTTCCTCTTGTTCATTGAGACTGATCAAGTCTGGATAGATATGCAAAACTAAGTGCTATTTTATGCAAACGCATACAGTTGCAAGAAAAAGTATGTGAACCCCTTGGGATTACGTGGGGTTTTGCATGAATTGGTCATAAAATGTGCTCTGAACTTCATGTAAGTCACAACAATAAACAAACACAGTCTGCTTAAAATAATACTACACAAACATTAGAGGTTGCCATGGTTTAATTGAACATAACATGTAAACATTCACAGTGCAGGGAGGAAAAAGTATGTGAGCCCCTAGCCTAATGACGTCTCCAAGAACTAATTGGAACCAGGAGTGAGCCAACCTTGACTCCAATCAGTGTGATGATATTGGATGTGTTGCTGACAGTTGTCCTGCCCTTTAAAAACACACACCTGTTTTAGGTTTACTGGTTTCAAGAAGCACTGTCTGATGTGAACCATGTCTCACAGAAAAGAGCTCTCAGAAGACCTACGATCAAGAATTGTTGACTTGCATGAAGCTGGAAAGGGTTACAAAAGTATCTCCAAAAGCCTTGATGTTCATATATCCACAGTAAGACAGACTGTCTACAAATGGAGAAGGTTTAGCACTGTTGCTACTCTCCCTAGGCGTGGTCATCCTGTAAAAATGACTGCAAGAGCACAGTGCAGAATGCTTCATGAGGTAAAGAAGAATCCTAGAGTGTCAGCTAAAGACCTACAGAAGTCCCTGGCACATGCTAACATTTTTGTTGACACATCTACAATAAGGAAAACATTAAACAAGAATGGAGTACATGGGAGGACACCACGGAGGAAGCCATTGCTGTCCAAAAAAAATATTGCAGCACGTTTGAAGTTTGCAAAAGAGCACCTGGATATTCCACATCACTATTGGCAAAATATACTGTGGACAGATGAAACCAAAATTAAGTTGTTTGGGAAGAACACACAATACTATGTGTGGAGAAAAAAAGGCACAACACACCAACAGCAAAACCTCATCCCCACTGTAAAACATGGCAGAGGGGGCATCATGGCTTGGGGCTGTTTTGCTGCCTCAGGGCCTGGACGGATTGTTGTCATTGATGGGACAATGAATTCCAGTTTATCAAGACATTTTGCAGGAAAACGTAAGACCATCTGTTTGCCAACTGAAGCTCCGCAGAGGATGGGTGATGCAACAGGACAATGACCCAAAGCATACAAGTAATTCAACAAAAAAATGGCTTCAACAGCACAGAATACGCCTTCTGGAGTGGCCCAGTCAGAGTCCTGACCTCAACCCGATTGAAATGCTGTGGCATGACCTTAAGAGAGAGATTCACACCAGACATCCCAGGAATATTGCTACACTGAAACAGTTTTGTGAAGAGGAGTGGTCCAAAATTACTCCAGATCGTTGTGCAGGTCTGATCTGCAACTATAGGAACCGTTTGGTTGAGGTTATTGCTGCCAAAGGAGGGTCAACCAGGTATTAAGTCCACAGGTTCACATACTTTTTCCTCCCTGCACTGTGAATGTTTACACGTTATGTTCAATTAAACCATGACAACATCTAATGTTTGTGTAGTAGTATTTTAAGCAGACTGTGTTTGTTTATTGTTGTGACTTACATGAAGTTCAGAGCACATTTTATGACCAATTCATGCACAACTCCACGTAATCCCAAGGGGTTCACATACTTTTTCTTGCAACTGTAATATGCAACAATCTAGGTAAAATAGAATAATGCTATGCATGTTTACTTGGTAATCAATCACACTGTATTCAATATGTCTCATTTTGTAATAATTACATACTACAGCATTTTTGCACATTATCCATTCCCTTCATTAATACATAGCTGTCAGAACCAGTATACGAAGGATACGATAACTGTATAATTATAATCAGTCCTTCTATTCTTCAATGGCAGTTTTAACAGGCCTTATCCAAGTAATAGATTTGCTTTTTCTAGCATGGAATTATTATGACTGCTTACAACAAATAATGTGAACACCAGCTGTAAAGCAACAGCTAGAATTGCAGCTAGATTCTTTCATGTATGTTGTGAAAGATATTTAATTAATTTAAATTATTTTAAATTATGAATAAAATAATGTATATTCAAAAACAGTGCTATTTGCAAACCCCCCACAAAAGTTGAGTAAGAGTTTAAAACGTTATACAGAGAAGACAGTGACTAGCATAATTTAATACCAAATGGACTGGATCCAGATTTTAAACCTATAAAAGTTGTTTCTCTTTGTTATGACATGTTTCACTCAGTTTAACAAATTGACAAGATTGACTCATCCCCTGAATATTTTATTAAGAGTTGCTTTGGATAATGAAATGGATAGCATATAAATTTAACAAATAAACTGGCTTGGACAATCCTATTTAATGGGTTAAGTAGAGGCATCAGGAAGGGCATCCGGTCAATAAAGATTCAAATTCATCCAGTCACCCAAATTATACTCCGAATTTATCCCACATGGTTGTAAAAAGGGAGTTTTTTATTGGGTAAAAGAGAGGAAAGGGGACACAATCATAAAAGTCACTGACCATTTTTAGAGGTATTCCTTACTTTTCCATCTATCATACTATTTTAGTTTCCACCATGGGTAAAGAGGGAGCCCAGCTAGCCTAGATACATGCCAAGTAAAATCTGAATCTTATTTAATGGATATACATATTAAGAAAATTCTAGATTCAGAAGAATCATTACTTTCAGAGCTTGGTACTAACGACAAATATAGAATCACCGTCAAGATCTTAATTAATGAAATATGTAATTGTGACATTTCCAATTATGTTAGCACTTACTCCTCCTCTTTTTTTCCGCTGCTCTTCTTTCTGCTGAATGTTCACCTAAGGATAAAAGAATTCCATTATCAAAAGACCAAAAAATAGTTCCTAATATATTTAGAGACATAGATCATATAAGGACAAAGCTATATTCCAATAAAAATGTTTAAGCAAACCCAAATAGTCAAGGCAAATATAATTACAAAAAACTATCTGTAAATTTGATTAATACTAGAAATTTTGTAGTCATAGATAAAAAAATCTTAATTATTTTAATTCACTCTTTATGATACACAAATACCAGATAAGCCTATATAGCATCATGTTGGGGAGAGAGCTGCCATATAGATTTTGTCAATATGAATGTTGAACACAATTAAAAATCTATATCAAGGAATGTCACTGAAAGTTTGGATTACCTTTCAATGATATTGAATTATTTATTCAATTTAACAATGTATTTTTAGTCATTTTGACTGCTGCTGGAAAATATATATTAGGTCCAAAACCATTAACCTGATTTTATAAGAATTTGAAGAAATAAGATTATTGGTACACTTTTTGCAAAATTTGGGGCAAGTTTGATATCCTTTTGTATTTCCTTTTGTTTGAGTGCTTCAAGTAATGTTTTATTAAGAAGTGATTGCAATCACCATAAAACAGTATTAACAATGCAATTTAGGAGTTGGAATGTTAATTCACATGGCTTTGTCTTGCTCTGTTCTTATTATATTTTTGTGCTAAAATCCACATAAATCTTTGAATTAGGGCTGAAGATGTTGTTCTTGAAAATTATGCATTTTTTGAAGCAGGTGATAAACTGTCAACATCTGAATTTTTAAATAAAAGGATCAGGAAAAGCTTAATGTCATATCGTCACATATATTTTGTTGGTTAATTTTATATAATAGAGAAGGAAATTCCTTGATTGATCTTAAACAGCATACTTACATTGCTTCAGTTATATAATAAATATCTATATACAATGAATATAATACAAGGCAAACTGGAAAGATACAGTAATCGTGTATAAGAAAATTTTCAGTCAACTAAAGATATACCATAAAATAAATGGAACACAAGGAGCCTCAATACAAATTTGGAAACAGGCTACAGATCATTTTTAAAAATCCCTTGAAGCTTCTCCGTAATAATAATTCCATTAATATCATCAGTTTGTAATATATTAATTATTTACATCCAGTGAAATAAAAATTGTATGGATGCCAAAAGTCACTCAATAACTGAGTATCATAATTTTATTTGTCTTCTATCTCAAATGAAGAAAAAAGAAAGAAGAGCCAGTTTATTAATTAAGTTTATATGTTACCCCTCTCACTGTTACAACAACTCTGGGTGGCTTAAAGTATAATCAAAAATCTAAAACTATTAAAAATTTGGAAAGATTAAATAAAGACTAAAAACCAAGAGGACAGGTAACAGGGGATGGGGATTTTTTCTCTACCCTGTGAGCCACCCCAGCATAAAGTGCCTCTATCGGGGGCCCAAGTCAGTTGGCAGCGCCAGGTTTTAAGTCTCTTCTGGAAGGCCAGGAATGTGGGGGCAACCTCCCCTGCAATGGGATTATATTTCAAAGGGAGGGGCCACAGCAGGAAAGGCTCTTCTCCTAGGCCCAGCCAGGCAAAATTCTTTTGGCAGATGGGATCTGAAGTAGGCTTCTTCTGCTGGAGTGAATGGGATGGGCTAATCCTAGTACAGTGAGATAGTTCCTCAGATACCCTGCACCCATGCTGTGCAGGGCTTTAAAGGTGACAACCAACACCTTGAATTAAACTTGAAAGCAAACTGGCAACTAATGCAGTTTCCATGGAGGGCCTACCCATTGAGAGGGTGGCAGGGAGAGGCAGATCCGATGGGAGACAAGTTCTATCCTCCCGGTTGGGGGCACGAGGCCGATGGCTACAAACGGTCAAGTGCCACAACCCCCGCAGGCTAGGTGGTCAGGGAGTACAGAGCCAGGGCCTACGGCTGATGTTCTGCAATGCCAGGTCCGTGGTCAACAAAGCCCCCCTCATCCATGACCTCGTGTCAGAGGGGGAGCCGGACCTGGTAGGAATTGCGGAGACCTGGTTGGGCCACGAGGGAGGACTCCCCCTCGTTGAAATGTGCCCACCAGGTTACCGCGCTTTTCATCAGCCTCGGGCCCTAGGCAGGGGTGGTGGGGTAGCGGTTATTATTAGGGAAGGTCTAGAGCCGAGAGAGACCATTGTGCCACAGACTACCGGTTGTGAGTCCCTCTGCGTGAAGTGGGGCCTAGGGAGGCAGTTGGGCTTGCTAGTTGTATACCTGGCCCCCCGCTATGTAACAGCAGCCCTGCCCGAGCTCCTCGAGGTGATCGCTACGATGGCAGTTGAGACCCCCAGACTTTTAGTCATGGGGACTTTAATCTGCCATCGGCGGGCGAATCATCCGGGGTAGCTCGGGAGTTCATGGCTTCCATGACGGCCATGGACCTGACCCAACTAATTCAAGGCCCCACTCACGAGGGTGGACATACACCGGATCTCATCTTTGTCTCAGGCCAATGGAATAGTGATCTGGGTATAGGGGATATAGTCATCACGCCCTTGTCATAGACAGACCACTCACTTCTCCGGCTTGACTTTCGAACCGCTGCCCCTCACCGCGGGGAGGCGGAACCTGAGTCACCTATTTGGTTCCGCCCCAGGCGCCTGATGGACCCTGATGGGTTCCAGACGGCGCTTGGGCCACTTCCTGTACCCCTGACGCGCGCCCCGATGGAGGACCTCGTGGCCGCATGGAATACTGCGACCACGGGAGCCTTGGATCGGGTCGCGCCCTTGCGGCCTCTCTTATGGCGGCGAGCCACCCTGGCTCCTTGGTTTACCGAGGAGCTGAGGGTGATGAAACGCCACAAGAGATGCCTAGAGAGAAGATGGAGGGCTACCCGTTCTGAATCTGACCGGACACAGGTAAGAGCCCATTTACGGACTTACATTGTGGCGCTGAGAGTGGCCAAACGTCATCATTGTGCCACTCTCATAGCATCCGCAGAAAACCGCCCTGCTGCCCTGTTTAGGGTGACCCGCTCCCTCCTTCAACAGAGGGTGCGGGAAGCCCCGCTACAGGGTAGAGCAGAGGAATTTGTGATTTTTCTGCAGGAGAAAATCGCTCAGATACAGAATGAGTTAGCCTCCATTGATGGCCCAGTGGGATGCCACGAGACAGATCTTGTTTGGGAGGAGTTTGACTCCGTTACTTCCGAGGATATGGACAGGTTACGTGGGCGACTGCGAGCCACCACATGTTTATTGGACCCGTGTCCCTCCTGGCTTGTACTGGTATCCTGGGAGGTGACACGAGGCTGGCTCCAAGAGGTTGTCAACGCATCCTTAAGTGAGGGTGCCTTACCTGCTTCCCTAAAAGAGGCTATGGTGAGGCCCCTCCTTAAGAAGCCCTCTTTGGATCCAGCTTTATTAACCAACTATCGTCCAGTCTCCAACCTTCCCTTTTTGGCGAAGGTTGTTGAGAGTGTGGTGGCACAACAGTTTCCCCGTCACCTGGAGGAAGTTGATTATCTAGACCCGCGCCAGTCCGGCTTTCGGCCCGGGCATAGCACCGAGACAGCATTGGTCACGTTGGTCGATGATCTCTGGAGGGCCAGAGATGGGGGTTGCTCCTCCATCCTGGTCCTATTAGACCTCTCGGCGGCTTTCGATACCATCGACCATGGTATCCTATTGCATTGGCTGGAGGGGTTGGGGGTGGGAGGCACCGTTTTACGGTGGTTCCCCTCCTACCTCTCTGGCCGATCGCAATTTGTGTTGGCAGGAGAGCAGAGGTCGACCTCGAGACCCCTCACATGTGGGGTTCCTCAGGGGTCGGTCCTCTCGCCTCTCCTGTTCAACACATATATGAAGCTGCTGGGTGAGATCATCCGTGGCTTTGGGGTAGAGTACCATCTCTACGCTGATGATACTCAGCTGTATATATCTACCCCAAGCCACCCCAACGATGCCGTAGCGGTGATGTGCCAGTGCCTGGAAGCCGTACGGATCTGGATGGGAAATAACGGACTCAGACTCAACCCGACCAAGACCGAGTGGCTGTGGTTTCCGGCTGCCCGATTCAACCAGCTGATTCCATCGCTGGCCATAGGGGGCGAACATCTTGCCCCTGTGGATGGGGTGCGCAACTTGGGTGTCCTCCTGGATGCCCGGCTGTCCATGGAAGATCAAGTGACAGCCGTGGCCAGGAGAGTGTTTTACCAGGTTCGCCTGGTTCGCCAGTTGCGCCCCCTATTGGATCGGGACGCCCTTCGCACAGTCACTCATGCTCTCGTGACATCCCGACTGGACTATTGTAACTCTCTCTACATGGGGCTCCCCTTGAGGTGCACCCGAAGACTTCAGCTGGTCCAGAATGCAGCCGCGCGAGCAATAATGGGTACCGCAAGGTATACCCATGTAACACCGCTCTTGCGCGAGCTGCACTGGCTACCTGTCGCCTTTCGGGTGCGCTTCAAGGTGTTAGTTCTCATCTTTAAAGCGCTCCATGGCTCGGGACCTAGCTATCTGCGGGATCGGATTCTGCCCCATACATCTTCCCGGCCGATTCGCTCCCACAGAGAGGGACTTCTCCGGGTGCCGTCCACTAGACTTTGTCAGCGGGCGACGCCCAGGGGAAGGGCCTTCTCTGTGGCGGGCCCAGCCCTCTGGAACGACCTTCCCCCTGACATTAGAACAACTACGGACCTCCGCTCCTTCCGTCAGAAATTAAAAACTCACTTTTTCTGCTTGGCCGGCCTAGGTTAGTCTCTACCTCAGGGGTTAGGGAATGTTAATTTTAAAATGGGGATTTTAGTGCAGGGACAGTTGATTTAATTTGTTTTTATTGTATTTATTTATGTATATATTTTATGTTGTTTTAATTTTCCCTGTGCACCGCTCCGAGTCCCCCTGGGGAGAGGACGCGGTATAGAAAAATAAAATCTATCTATCTATCTATCGCACAACAGCAGTGTTAAATGTACCACCCAAGGGGCCTTCAGAACTATCTACACCAGGGGTCCCCAACCTTTTTTTCACCAGGGACCGGTTTCATTTTAAAGAAAATTCTGCGGACCGGCTGAGGGGCTCAGCAGTCATGTGACTGGGTGGGCGTGGCCAACTTTGAAAATGTGAAACTCTTAACAATGATCTTGGTTAGCAACCAAACTTTTGGCCTCAACTGTGGTCATAAGTTCTTTCTTTCTTTCTCTCTCTCTCTCTCTCTCTTTCTCTTACTTTGTCTGTGTCTCTCTTTTTCTCTCTCGCTATTTCTTTCTTTCTCTCTTTCCCTTTCTCTCTATTTCTTTCTCTTTCCCTCTTTCTGTATCTTTTCCTGTCTCTTTCTTTCCTTTCTGTCTCTTTCTCTCTGTCTGTCTTTCTCTCTCCCACTTTTTTCTTTCTCTCTCTCTTTGTGTCTCTCCTTCATCCGCCCATTTCTGTCACTCTGTGTGTGTGTGTGTGTGCGTGTGTCTGTCTGTCTTGCATTCATTCAATCACTCCTTCTGTGTCTCTGTCTATCTTTCTCTCCCTCCCTCCCTCTGTCTCTCTATGTGTGTCTGTCGTCGTCATCGTCGTCCCGTCCCCAGCCTCCTCATCCCGCCTGCCACGCTTGGTCGCTCGTTCGCTCGTTCAGGCTCCGTGGCTGGAAAGGAGCCGGGCTGGAGAGAAGGAGGAGGGAGGGGGGCAGCCCATTGGGGAGAACGGGCACGGGAGAACGCAGGAGGATGGTGGGGGCTCTTCCTCCACCCTCGTCGACGGAGGGACGCCTATGCGCCGCCGGAGCAACCCGCCAGTTCCCTCCCCAGCCCGCAGAGCCTCCGCAGTACCTGGAAGAAAATGAGTGGCCGGCATGCCAGCAGGGGAGGGAATCGGTGGCCGGTCCGGCGGCGTCCAGGAATCCTTCCGTCGACGAGGGTGGAGGAAGAGGCACACTCCAACGGCGCGAACAGCCGCGCCTGCGTTCTCCCGCGCGCTGTGCTCAGGGGGCTGCCTCCTCCTCCCTCCTCCTCCTCTCTAGCCCTGCGGCCCGGCTCCCATCCAGCCACGGACTGGCACCGGTCCGCGGCCCGGGGGTTGGGGACCCCTGATCTACACAACTATGTTCTGTAGTAGTTGTAGCTTCTTAATAGTCTTCAAGGACAGCCCCACATAGAGTGTGTTGCTGTAATCCAAATGAGAGATGACCAGGGAATGAATGACTGCACACAGTTTAGTGTAGTAGTTGAGGTGCTGGCCTAGAAACCAAGACACAGTGAGCTCTACTCATGCCTTAGGCATGAAAGCCAGCTAGATGACCTTGGATCAGTCACTCTCTCTCAGCTCTACCCACATCACAGGATTGTTGTTGGTGGGAAAAGGAAGGAGTGTTAAGTGTTTTCACCACCTTGAGTTATTTATTACATAATAAAAGTGGGATAAAAATCTAATCAATAAATCCAAAAACTAAATATGTAACTAGAGTTCCAGAATACACACATATAAACTTTACCTCCAAATTCAATTTTGTAAAAAAGATATCCTGTGAAGATCACAGAAACCACGAGAGGCTGTAATTCCTTTGAAGGTTTATAGATAGCCCACAACTTCGAAATATTAGCCAGCATCTGTAAGTAGGAGCAAAACAACAATATTTGAAAGTAAACTTGTGCTTACTGGTTTATTTATTAAATTTATGTGCTTTTTATATTTAAATTTGTATTTTAATTAATGTCCTATAGGCACTCTTATTAAAAAAAAAAACTTCCTATGACTAGGGAGGCTTTGTTTAGAATGTAATTAGCTTGTACTTCATTTACCCAAGAAAGTAAGAGTTCTTTTGAATCACACTTGTGTCCTGTTATACTGTAATTTGCCACAGTGATCAACTACAAGCCACCGAACATGAAACTAAAAGCCTACTCTTATTAAATTTATTTCTCTAGCTCAGTAAAAAGCATTGAGTTTGTTGGATCTTTTTACGAGTTAACCATAAACTACCATATGTTTTGGAGTATAAGATGCACCTTTTTCCCTCAAAAAAGAGGCTGAAAATCTGGGTGCGTCTTACGTTGAATATGCAGAATTTTTGGCCTCCCGAACCCTACCCCCCTTTGCAAAAATGGCCATTCATAGCCTTTAAGAGGCTTCCAGAGTACTCCTGGGAGCTAGGGAGGGAAAAAAATGAGTGAAAAACAGGCCATTCTTTGCCCTCCAGAGCCACCAGGAGCACTCAATAAGCCTCCTAAAGGCTATGCATGCCCTTTTTTTTGACAAAAAACAGGCCCAATTTCAGGAGGTCTGCAGAGTGCAAAAACCTTTTTTTAAATTTGCCTCTTCAAAATCTTGTGTCTTACACTCCAAAAATACGGTATATTAAGTGTACTTAGCCAATTTTGTATCTTCTGTGAAACTATGGCTACCCAAGTCATAGCTTAGATTCTACATGAGCAAAAGGCTCAGGATGAGGCAACTTTATGCATTATTTTCTATCCTTCAACAGACATCTCCTGACATAAATTAAAAATACGATGCATCTGTATACTACACTGGCAATGCCAAACTACAGTTTCTATAATAGCTTCATGTCGGTATAGTAAAAGGTAATCACATATGTGATAGCGGTACTCATCCTCATTTCAAAGACGAAGAGCCAGCACTGTCCGAAGACGTCTCTGGGGTCATCCGGATGGCATGATGAAACGTTGAAGGCACACGGAACGCTGTTACCTTCCCACCAAAGGTGGCTCCTATTTTTCTACTTGCATTTTTTACATGCTTTCAAACTGGTAAGTTGGCAGAAGCTGGGACAAGTAATGGGAGCTCGCCCCATTACGCAGCACTAGGAATTTGAACTGCTGAACTTCTGATCGACAAGCGCAGCATCTTAGCCGCTGAGCCACCGCGTTATGTAGGTATATCCTCCTCATATAAATTCATACGAGAATTTATATTTACAGCGAAGAGAATAAAAGTGATGTATCAAAAGATGACAGCACCTGCCACCTCTAGTGGCAATGAATTTCATATCCTCTAGGATTGTTAAAGGCTCACTTTTTAACAGACACAGGTAGGAACTGCAGCTTGGGGAAAAACCTATTCCTTTAAATAGCTTGTTAGCTGGATAAGGTGCTACCAGACTCGAGGTTTTGCCAGCGTGGATTAAACAAGCCTCTCTTACTGCAAGGAACGGCGTGAAAGTGGGGCAGCAAGTGCTCTAACGCTTCTTTCTTTATACTCCCAATCCTTCCCCGGCTGTCATAGCTGGAACTGGCTTTTGAGTAAACCCAGTGTCTTTTATGCTCCTTAGACCCATCCCGGTAACCTTCCCCAAACAAACGGTGCTGTGATTTCATTCGTCAACGACCGGGACGCTCCCGAGGCGCACGACGGGCGTTGACAGGCAGCAAAGGGTTTAAAAAAAAAAGCCTCCCAGCCAGCCCGCTATCCCCCAAAGGTATCAACAAACCCACCTTCAAAGTCAGAGAAACCCCAGGAAAGAAAGGTCACAAACGGTTGATTGTAGAGTAAGGATGCCGCAAGGGTTGCTGGGTACGGAAACAGCGTCTGCCTAGAACGGCTCTTCATCCGGCTTCGGCCGCCTACAGCACCACCTGTTCAGGAGGACCACGCTAAAAGAGTCGCTTCCCGCCCCGCAATGGGTGCACGTTGCCGGAAAATAAACCTAGGTCTGGCTTGTTTTCCGCGGATTTCAGTTCTTCCGAATAACAGGGACAATTCGAGGCACGGGCACCGATGTGCAAGGAAGCTCTGTTCTTTCGGTTTTTCCACGGGCAGGAGTATTAGCTGCCACTTGAGTTAGCCAAATACACTTACGATTTCGGTTAAATTCAGTGAGCAGAAAGAAATAAGCCTGCGAAGTTCAATAAGAGTATATCCAAGAGAGGTTGAAATACCAAGGGCGATAATAGGCGTATTAATTCCGTTTTGATTAATTGACGCTGTATTTTAAGTCGACTTGAATAAGGATCGGGCTGCCCTTGTGGATAACGCTTTGTATAGTCTGCTTTGTCCCTAGATAATTCATACTAGACTAAAACTAGAAGTTCTAGGAAGTCAAATAAAGCGAAAACGCAAATTCTCAGTTGGTGGCTCAAAATGGAAGAATCCAGCTGGAACAGTTGATTTACGGTTGATTTGTGCAAATACAGCCATTTGAGTTAATTCCATTAGCTATAGGCCAGTTAACCCCAAATTAATGAGTTACACAAGCACAACTAACTGCAATTTAATGCAGTTGAAATCGCATTATGAATATCTTCTGTATATATATCTAAGTGGTGTGATATAGACCCGCAACGCTAACTTAGCTTTATGTTGAGTAAATTCACAACACATCAAATCACCAAGTAGCCCATCTCGTTTTACAGTACTGTGCTGAGCGAACGTAACCAGAGTCTATGGTTCTGCGCATCTACCGGTACTATTTTAAAGAATTGGGTTAAATAACGAATTATAACATAAAAACCTTTCCGTATTTGCGTGTATTTTCACTGTAAACCTGCGGTAGTCTACACTGAATATAATCGGAATTCCTTCCAAGCGCAATCCTGCGCCCTTCTCAGAAATAAAGCTTATTTCCAGCGCATCTTAAGTGTGCGTAGGAGATACGACGTCAAAGTAGGAAACCGAAATCGAACTAACCAAAAAGCAAGCAGGTTAGTTGCAGGTTCGCTGAAGAAGCGCAGAATCTCGAGGTCTAATTGGGCACGTGGGTGTAGTCAGGCGGGGCCCGCTAATTAGTTCAGCGCGGGCCGGTTAGCTGGCCTAACGGAGGGATACTTTTCTTTCTTCGCGGCTTCTTAGGGCCGAGCCATGTTGCGAAAACTCACCGTAGATCAGATCAACGATTGGTTCACAATTGGCAAAACGGTCAGTGGAGTGGAATTCCTGGGGGGCGAAGCCCGGCCTGCTGGCTTTGGTAATCAACTCGTGGAATCTGTCGAAGAGCCGGCTCCTACTGCTAATATGTAAGTAGGCCGGGACCTGCAGCCAAACTAGTTCTCGAGCTCACGCTTCGCAGGCGAAGCTGCTTAGAAAGGTCCAAGACTGCCCAGGTCCTTTGCTATTCAATGGTATAAATTAAACCCCTTCCATCAATGAATAAGCTTCTCCATTCATTTTAGGATGGATTTCACCGCTGCACAAGTTCTACTAACATTATTAAGCCCGATTTGTTTTTAGAAATAGAATAACACCCCCCCCCCCTCTCCGTCCATAATAATCTGATGGTGGCTTACCTCAAATTGCGAATTGTGTAATGATATATTAAGTTTGAAGATGCTGTAACACGTTTGTTTCTGAATTAAGACTAGGCTTTGTAAAACAAGCAGCACTATGCAGCTAAAAACATAAGCTCTGTGCTACCCGAAAATGGTGCTTGTCTAAAAAATGTATTATGATTATAAAAAGTCAACCTGAATCTATTAAACAGTCAGAATCTTAAAGAATATAGTGCTGTTTTCTTCTTTAAATAAGAGAAAAATAAGAGTGGGAACTGCTTCTTTCTGAATTGGGCTCAACTTGACCAGGTTATATAAACTTAAAGCAGCATATTTGTCAATCTCAAGTTTGCCATAACTTCAAGTTTTACCAAAAACATTGATGGTGTTCACAGATACCATATAGCAATAAGTCACAATTTTCTTATGCTTTATTTAACAAAATACAATTGGTTATGTACACAACACACCAGACTAAATCCAAGCCACAGTAGGGTTTATAGTATAATAATGTGTGTATTCAGCCATTATATGAGCACCATATATAGCATGCTAGTAATTCTTAAAGAATTTGTTCATCCTTATCTGTCCGTAG
Organism: Rhabdophis nuchalis; assembly: GCA_039707465.1. NCBI lineage: Eukaryota > Metazoa > Chordata > Lepidosauria > Squamata > Natricidae > Rhabdophis > Rhabdophis nuchalis. Next base: position 55,219,170 of record CM077643.1, on the reverse strand, counting down.
AAATAAATTGTCTATTGTGGGGTTAAACCCTGGGCTAGATAGATCTTGGATTTGATCTATTCATATCAACAACTATTTTCACTGGTATCTTGCTTTGCAAATGTAAAATTTCTGTATGGGTATAGTTCTCACATGAGGACTGTAATTGTGTTTATAGAATTTTAAATTCTAAGTACTCCTGGTTGTAGTCTCATGTCTCTTTATAGGGAGAGTTGAAAATGAATAGCTATATTACTTAACATCCTCTGAGGTAATGTTAGCCTGTTTAAATTATCACAGTGTTGTTTTTGTAGAGTAATAATTTTAACAGAGAATAAAACAAATGGAAACTCTATGGAGAAACAATGAGAAAAACATTTCAATCACATTTTTTTCTTGTTGCCTATTTGTAACTTGGGGTTTGAGTCCTGAACAATACATTTGTCAACATGTTTACTAAGAAGAATATCATAAATCAAATGAGATTTATTCAAAGAGTATACTAACCAGCTTTTACAATATTTTTCTTTGTTGCTTTAACTTCACAATTTTATAATATTGTTTGCGGACAGTGAAGCAAAAGAATGCTAAAGAGAAAAACACCTTGAAGCGCTCTTTTTCTACCACTTCCTAATTTTCACAATTGTTTAATTGCTTTCAGTGTAGAGCCTAACTAGATGTTTCCAAATCAACATTGTTGAGCAAATTTATACAACACATATTAACCAACCATATCTTAGTTCAACATGTATGCATTGAGCCATGTTAAAGTTATGATTATTCTTTGAAATTAACCCTGTGGAGGCTAATTCCTCATCTGCAGACATGACACTGGCAGAAGCGTTCAATTAGTTCAATTTTTAAGCCTCATCCAAATCTCTCCCTCTCTCTCATGCTAACCTTAATCATTATTTCTCAAAAAATTAACATCATTTGGTAAAAAAAGTACTATTTTAGCAATTTTAAAAAATCCCATTTCTTTGAAAATCTAGAATTTATTTTTCATACAAAATTACAGCATAAAATCTAATTCAAAATATTGCTTCTGGGTATTTATCTTTTTTGGTGGATCTGAAGCAAAGGAAGAGAGTTCTTTTCTGGTAATAAAGAATTGCAATCCATAATGTATCTGCTTTTTTATCGGACTATTTCAGATAAAGGAATTTTGCGTTATATAGTCATTTTTTTACAACCTGTGAATGAATGTCATTTCAGATCATCCTATATATGGATGAATTTTACTGAATTTCTGTAGGATGTAAATAAAGCAGTCGTGCACATTCCCTTCCCTTTCAGGTTTTAATTTTGTGTTAAAACAAATAATACTCCAGCATTAGTCTGGCTACTATTTGCATCCTCCACAGCAGTGTTTTCTCAACCATGGGAACTTTTAAGATGTGAGGACTAATACTCTCATTTAGCTGGCTGGAGAATTCTGGGAGTTGAAATCTACACCCAGCTGCTAAGGTTGAGAAACACTGTTCCACAGTATCCCAGATGCAGTCTTATGCCAGGGAATTGTGGAGAGCACCTTGTAGCCATTATAAAAGGAAGAAATTATATATATATATATATGCTCCTGGAAGCACCAAGCCCGAAGCACCAGCCTGAAGATGATGAATGAGATTTCATCGAAACGTCGTGAAGATACTTCCAATTCTACGCGGGAGAAAACCCGAACAACCAAAGACCTACATACAAACACCCGCGAAAACCTCAGAAAACAAACCTCAGAAAACACACACACACATTATATATATATATATATATATATATATATATATATATATATATATATATATATATATATATATATATATATATATATATATATATATATATATGTTTTCTGAGGTTTTCGCGGGTGTTTGTATGTAGGTCTTTGGTTGTTCGGGTTTTCTCCCGCGTAGAATTGGAAGTATCTTCACGACGTTTCGATGAAATCTCATTCATCATCTTCAGGCTGGTGCTTCGGGCTTGGTGCTTCCAGGAGCACCAAGCCCGAAGCACCAGCCTGAAGATGATGAATGAGATTTCATCGAAACGTCGTGAAGATACTTCCAATTCTACGCGGGAGAAAACCCGAACAACCAAAGACCTACATATGTATGTATGTATGTATGTATGTATGTATGTATGTATGTATGTATGTATGTCTTAAATCTGGGATTAAATCTTAAAATGTGTGCACATTTTTCCAACATTTCAATATAAAAAAGTGTCCTTTGGGTGCTAGTGTATCTTTGGCATCTTTTACTACTGTTTTTTGTTTGTTTGTTTGTTTAAAAGGCAAAAGATGGTGCTATTGTGACCTGCTTTAGGCCATCGTAAAGCTTATCTGTTTCCAGTTTATTAAAAACAAGATCTTTTATAAAATGGATTATTATTTTCTTCCTTTTAAGTTTTCAGATTTGTTTGGAAAAGATTGCTTTGTGGAAGCAAATTTTAGGATAAGAATCTGTCATTGTCTTTCACCAGAGACAGTGGGCAAAATAAATTGTATTAAAGACAGCTAATATAGCCAGTTAAGATGGTGGACTTAGAGTAATAATATCCAGCTTCTTGTCCTTCTTTAGTCCCAGAAGTCAGCTGAGTGACCTTGGAGTAGTCCTTCCCTCTCAGCCCACATCAAAATCAGGCTGCAAGACAAGACAGCTGATACACAAAAACCCTCATGGCATCATGCATTGTTAAGCTTTGCTCTAATAATTAGGTGCATTACTGAAAACAAGGGGACCCTGCAACTATGCAGGATTAATGCTATAAGACAAATGATAAAACCTCCATAAAAAAGGTCTCTGCTATAAGAAAGATCTTAATGTGACACAATTAATATAAAGCATCCATCCTATTTATTTAAGGACTATGCCAGCTGTAGTTATTAAGTTTAAATTTGCATTTAGAAGGATGGGAAGATAATTTTGGAGTACTGAATCATTACAGAATGGTTATAGCCAAGCTGAATGAGTATTAACGAAAGAGAAAATAATTAACTTGATGGATAGTAATAGGGAAGATTCCAGATTCTGTGGGAGAATGTTGGAAGGATGCCTTGTGTATTTTTGTCAACATAGCTGGATACAGTGGGGATTTCCTCTTTGTCAGTTTTCCTGGAGTTGGTATAGGATGCTGTGAATTGGCTGGAACAATTTGTATTCCAAGCATCAGCCAGTTGATCTTGCTGAGCTTCTTTCTCAAGATTAGTAAGGAACTCTTTTAAAACTTGTTTGAATAAATAAACAATTTCCCAGGGTAAAACATCATTTTCTGCTAGAACCTCTCGAAATCTAGAAAAAGAAAGCAGAGAAAAGAAAAGGCAAATTGCCTGAATTCTATTAGCATGTATTGAACCTGTCTGTTAAAAATGCAGGGGGAGAGAAGATATACTATCCTTTTTAGCAATGCTTTTTAAAGAAAAACAAATGGAATAGGAAAGAATGATGTTTGCAATACAAACAGCTGAAGCATTTTTTTTCTTGTCCAATTTGTCCAAGCAAGTTGATTCAAACTGACATTTCCCTGGAGCCTTTTTCTAGGATCAGAGAGAAATCAGTGACTTATTCTGGGTTTTGTTTTGTTTTAAATTCCTTATGCTATATGTGAAGGTTGATATGTATATCACCCCCTACACACACACACACACACACACACACACACACACACAATGTTGAAGAATTGTAGAGAAACTTGTTTTGTGATCAAGAGTCTTACTCTCATCAAAATTGCATGAAACAAATGTGAATCAGGTTGACTAGTTTATAATGAAAATCATACCATGCAGATTTTAAAACTGGGCACCGGATAAAAATGTGGTCGATGAATATGAAGGCAAATGTTTAGCAAAATTTGTTCTCTAAATATTAGAGATGTAAATATGTAGTAAGCATTTAAGTGGTGTGTGCTGAATTGTTACATTTAATTATTTTGCCAAGCTCAAAATTAAAGCCAAAGGCATATTCTTTTTTTATTACATTTTGTGGGCAAATCTTGGAAATTCCTTCCTTGCATGCTATTTAATTGAACAAATAAAATCCTAGCAATGCTTTTTGAGGTGTCATAACCAATACAGAGAGTCTTATGAATAAGGTTGCGTACATTGCCAGAAAGTAAGTTTCTTTGAACTCATTCCAAAGAATTATTCTTTTAGTTTGAAGCATGCTAGTTTTGAATTAATTTGAAACCGTTTTCTTGAAGGAATAACATTTAATATGAAGCTGCAAAGATGGGGACCCTTTTTCCCTTTCCTGAAGCTTATATGATACTACATAGATAAAATAAATTTACCTGCTGAGTATGATTCCAGTTTGACATGGTTGGATTTGAGAGCAAAGAATTTCAAGCTGTCGTTGTTCAGTAGCTGGGATAGTTATTTGAAGGTTTTGGTAGCTCCTTATTCCATTGTAATCGCTTTCAGGATTTTGAATTTTGTGTCCACTTTCAATCTCCTGTATCAGCCGTTCACGTTCTTTCAAATGCCATTTTAGTTCTCTCAGAAGTGTCTTTGTCACCACTTCTGAGCCAGGGTATTGTCCACTCTTGTAAGAATAACTTTTGGGCCATTTCATCCAGCCAAAGAATGGCATTTTGACAACTATTTAAAAATTAGAAACAAAAAGACACATGCACATACTGATATAATGCTGAAAGGTGAATTGGAAATTTGGTACTCGGGGATTTCTCGCTCAAGTTTGATAGTTAAATTTTGTAACATTACCCATTTTTCACATAGCCAGTCAGTTTTAAACTGCAAATGTATCCACTCAGTATGGACTCAGTAGAGCTTAATTCTGAATATCCAGGCATAGGATTGTGCTGTCAGTAATAAAGCAATCAAAAGGCAATTGTATTCCTCCCAGAAACCAGTATGATACTTAAAATATTCTACTTTAGCTTTATTCTGTTTTGTTCTGTCCTGGGTATATTTAATCTTTTCAGCACCTTTTGAAGGAACTGGCTAAATCCATCTCAATTCAATATTTCTCTTTTCAAAAACAAAGACAATTTAAGCTATAGTATTCTGCACGCTCTGCAATCTAAATGTAAACAAAACAAACAATTCAAAATGTAGATAACATCTATAAAATGACATCTGGTATGAGAAAATCTAGATTTTAGAGGAAAGACTAGTTTATATATATTTGCAATAGTTTTTTTAAAATTTCAAAAACTACAAAGAGACTTGTAGCAGACTAACAAATATATGCAATTAAAATGTTACTTTTGATGGAATCCTAAAATGTATGGATATTTGGAGTATCTCTTCAGAGATTTCTATTTTTAGTGCATCATTAAAAAAAAAATAGAATTATTCTTATACTTACTGTACTTGTAGAAAAGAATCTGTTTCACCAGCGAGACTATATAGATGAGTTCTGCTTGATGTGGTGATGGTTTATTCCAGTATGTTCTGTCTGATGCAAGTATTCCTCATTTTACTCACTTAAGAAAAGTGTATTGTCCCAGCTTTTAAAATAACTTAATTCCTTCTATTCAGCAGAGATCCCAGAACCCTCTGACATGGATTCCTTTGAAATTATTTCCACAAAGCCCATTCAGAGTTTCTGCCTTTCCATACAGACTTTGTCTTGAGCCAGTGAGGACAGTTTCAGAAGCTTTCCATGGATGCTAAATGTATTGTCTGTAGTCATATGAATAATCGTGGTCTGAAACCAAGCCAGATGTGCTCCCAGCTAAAGTAAAACTGTCGGTTGGATGATGTGATGCTTGGATGTGCATAGCTGTAGGTCACAGTTCACTGCTGTATTTTTATGCCCTGTTGTGCTCTAAAAATAACCCAGTTGCTTTTTGTCATTGGACTAAATTTTGGAGCAATTTTGGCTGAATTTGTAGTTTGCTTCTTTGTATTAGTGAAATTATTGCACCACCCAGTTTACCCATTCATCTTATATCAATACATGTATATAAACTAAAATTAACATGACTTATGTAAGCTCAAACAACTTTATGTCAGTCTAAAACTACCTACTACGTACTACATACATCTTAGTGTATATTGTTTATGGCTAAACTAATCCCTCTGCTAAAATGAATAAGTGACATTCTTATTTATAGTTCATAGCTGTTAATCAAGTTTGTGAATTCTTTCTCCTATCCTAATGCATTTAAGGAAGCAACTGGTTCCTCTAGCACAGGGGTGTCAAACTCAAGGTCTGTAGGCTGTGGGTGCTTAGATCTGGCCCATGGGGCCGGCCTGGAAACAGCCAAGGACTGGCCTGTGGTGCCATTGCCAGTGAAAATGGAGCTCAGGGTGATGGTGGCTGTGTGCGGGCTCCATTATAATGGAGAGTGAGTGAGGATCTCAGGGAAGTCCTGCCTTAGCGCTTGGCCTCCACAGGTGTCCCTGATATGAATGATGTGGAGCTGGCCACAGGTGCCCCAGCCTTCTGAGGTAAAACACAACCCTGATGCAGCCTTCAATGAAATTGAGTTTGACACCCCTGCTCTTGCACTTCTGAAAAACTATGTGAAAGTTATGCTTAAAAACAAATTCTAATGTCAAGGTGTCAACTTAAACTTAAAAGTTGCCTTACATCATGTTATCAGATTCTTCATCTGTATCAGTATTTCATATTCTACAATGGGATTCATACATTTGCACTAAATTATGCTTCATTGAATGGGTTTACATAACATACAGCCATAAAGCTACCATAGTCCACTACCCAGAATTCCTCTGTGAGGGAGATGGGCAGTTCCAAAATAGGTAGGTAGAAAGAAAGAAAATATAAGTGTTTGGGTATTGTCTATATCTATCTTTTCTGTTATTGTATCTGATAATTCATCCTTTGCACCAGATCTGGAACATAAGGATCCTATTAATGCAAACATTTGTTTCACCATGGAATTGAAGTCCTGGTTAGATTTTAGCTCTGTTGAGAAAATAAGTGTTCATGTCTCATCCTAGAATTTCCACTTTAATATTTGTTATCTTTTCTTAGCACAAAAAAATTCTGCCAATTTGCTATTCCCTTTATTGGATTTCTTACTATAAATAGGAAGAACAAATATGGAATACATCTTAATTCCTTCTTTCAGCCAGTATAGTTTTCAGTGGCAGTAGTCTTATTTTTTTTAAGAATTGGTCTTACTTGGTTAAATTCCCTTTTTAAAAGTGTTGAATTGAACTGTTGTTGAAAAATAGTCCTGCAAATCTGGTCTAGACGTCATGCTGTATAAAGGGTGACATCTGTGTCTGTTATTAAAGCTGATATTGCTTGTATGTTGGAAAAATTCAAATGCCAGTACTAATCATCCTCAGTTGGAAGGTTTTCACATTGCATTGTGTGTGGTGCTATAAAAAGTGGAGAAAGGAGTTGGATGTGGAACGACAGAATGCCTTTGCAAATATTCAGACAGAATTAAAATGTTCCTTGCCATCTCTTTGCTGGCATAGTTGCCAGGTCAATAACAACTCTTGTTATTGTGAAATCTAAATAATGGTGATAAGTTACGTTTAGAAAAAAGAACATAATTTGGATAATGTGAGCCACAGAGAATAATCAAGAAACTAAAATTCTGACGGATTAAGGATTCAGTAAACAAATAGTTGGAGAGTCTAGATTACTTAAACAGCATGGACAGAAAATGATTGATATATATATATACTGAACTTTAAGATTATATATATATATATATATATATATATATATATATAATATATATATATATATATTATATATATAGTGGATATTTTGTTACAGCTTCCTGTTAGGCCTATTTTTTAAGGGAGGAGACAAACTTGTCATCCTTCTCTGTCCTTCGACTCAACCTAGAGACCATCCTGCTGTCTTTTTAGATATGTGTTAAATTTCTTTAAGGGATGATTAATAATAATTAATTAAGAGACCAGGATGGATCCATTTCGGGCTCCTTAGCCCTCGTCAGCTGGCCATACTTCCCTACAGGGATTTGAACTGGTGCTCTCCAGCATTCGAAGCAGGCTTCTCTATGCCTTGAGCTAACCAGTTTCCCTGATTACATCATCCTTTCTACAGGACTTTATTGATGAAGTGGATATTTTGTTACAGCTTCCTGTTAGGCCTATTTTTTAAGGGAGGAGACAAACTTGTCATCCTTCTCTGTCCTTCGACTCAACCTAGAGACCATCCAGACAGAGACCTATTAAATTGCTGCTGTCTTTTTAGATATGTGTTAAATTTCTTTAAGGGATGATTAATAATAATTAATTAAGAGACCAGGATGGATCCATTTCGGGCTCCTTAGCCCTCGTCAATTAAAGAAATTAAATTAAATTAAATAAATTAAATAAATTTAACACATATCTAAAAAGACAGCAGCAATTTAATAGGTCTCTGTCTGGATGGTCTCTAGGTTGAGTCGAAGGACAGAGAAGGATGACAAGTTTGTCTCCTCCCTTAAAATAGGCCTAACAGGAAGCTGTAACAAAATATCCACTTCATCAATAAAGTCCTGTAGAAAAGATGATGTAATCAGGGAAACTGGTTAGCTCAAGGCATAGAGAAGCCTGCTTCGAATGCTGGAGAGCACCAGTTCAAATCCCTGTAGGGAAGTATGGCCAGCTGACGAGGGCTAAGGAGCCCGAAATGGATCCATCCTGATCTCTTAATTAATTATTATTAATCATCCCTTAAAGAAATTTAACACATATCTAAAAAGATAGCAGCAATTTAATAGGTCTCTGTCTGGATGGTCTCTAGGTTGAGTCGAAGGACAGAGAAGGATGACAAGTTTGTCTCCTCCCTTAAAATAGGCCTAACAGGAAGCTAAGTAAACCTTTTCATGGGAAAAGTAAAAAAAAATCTTCCTCAAATCTATAGGCAGAACAGTTTAAACAGGCTATTACTAAACATATGAGAATGGACAGTTTTAGTTGTCATACTGAGCCAGCTTAATGAGGTGTTCTATATTAGCTCAAAGGAGACGGTTGGTTTTATATAATAATAAAAAATGTAGTGAATGAGAAATGAAGAAAATAAAATATATACCTGCCATTTATGTATTTTTAAAAAATACTATGAAGCATCTACTTTTTTACCGCTGCATTAAATGGATTACCAATATTGTTGCTTATTTTGAATGACAATATAGACTCCTCATGCCTAATTACCTTGAAACGATAAATATATACTGTAGGTAGTCCTCAAATTACATCTACTTGTTCGGTGACTATTCAAAGTTAATAACACGGAATGACAGGGATTTATGACCGGTCCTCATAGATTCAGCTGTTACAGCATCCCTGCAGTTATGTGAGGACAGTCCAGGTGCTTGGCATCCAGCTTGTGATTATGATGTCGAGCAGGTACATGATTGTGAATTCTAATGTTCCCTGCCAGTTCCCCACAAACAAAGTCAATGGGGAAGCTGGCAGGAAATTGGAAGTTACAGTCATGCAAGATTGCCCCTTAACGACCGTATGTTCCTCTGTAACAATAGCAACTGGGGCTGCTATTGCTAAGTAATGCAGTCACAAGACATCACATTTTACAACCACATTGCTTAGCAATGTCAATTCCAATCCCAATTGCTGTCATAAATCAAAGACTGTAAAGGAAGTAATGGCAGAATCTGCAGGTGGAGTTAAAAGACGTTCAGCTAAGAATCTCCACGTAGCCACAAGCAAGTTAAGTCCACCTCCCCCTTGAATTCTGTTGTTAACCATTATCTAACTACCTATGTTGAGAATATTCCTGTGTATGTACGTGAATAACAATAAATCAGTTTATTAGATCTCTAGGTGTGGATCTGATTTTCATGTCAGAGAAGGACTACTTATAAGTTTGTCTCCGTTTTCTGTAAATTGATGTCATATAAAAGGAAATAAATAAATCAGCAAATATCATAGTACTGTATTTTAGAATAGGGAAATAATCGGTTGGTGTTTTAAAATACCATATGGAGAACAAAATGCCTGGTATCTTAAAAAAAGGAAAGTTTTACCATAAAAGGGAACTGTATACACTGAACCAAAGAAAACGGCACCAGGTATTATCTCTGTCTGTAAGTACTGTAACTCTCATGATACAGATGTCATAAGTCATCACGGTGGTTAGGCAGTTCATTATGTGTCCAACTTGATGTTAAGACTTTTTTTGCAGTGGTCATTAAGTGAATGCAGTAGTCATAGCGAATGCCACTATTGTTAAGTGAATGCCATGATTTTAAAGTGAATCAATTGTTCTTCAAACAGAAGCCACAAATCCAAAGACCTCAAAATTGTATACCAGTTCTGTTTGGAACAAAAAATGAGAAACTTCCAGAAGCAGGAGGATAAGTGAGTGGGATGAGCTAAAATGAGCCATTCATTGAAGTTGAATTGAAGCCTCTTGTTCCCCATCAAAACCTTAAAACTTATTATTTTCATCTGGCCGGCCTAGCATGATCTACTCCACGCCCATTATTTTATAACAAATCAAAACTGTAATTTGGGTTTTAAATTTAAACTTATTTTAAGTTAAGCAGGATATGGATTTAATTTCGTTATTATTTAATAATATTTTGTATTTATGTATAATTGATTTTAAATCTCTGTTCGCTGCCCCGAGTCCCTTTATGGTGAGATGGGTGCGGGTTATAAATGTGGGAAAAAATAAATAAATAAATAAATAAATAAATAAAAACCTCAACAGCCCCCAGACATCAAAATAGAATCATATCCTTACAGCAGGCAATATGATTGAACAATGCTAAGTTTTTCAATGGTTCATTGTATTTTGAAATAGACAGGCAACAGAAGGATAATGCTTAAAATAGCCTTTGTCTTGGTGTTCTCCATATCTGCTGGCTAAGAAATCTGGGAGTTGCATACTCCAGTTTGGAGAAGAATGACATTTTCGCTTCAATCACCTACTGCAGTGGTTGGCAAACCGCGGCTCGCGAGCCACGAGCGGCTCTTTGGCCCCTTGGGTGCAGCTCTTCCTCTCTCACTCCCCCCCGCCCGGAGGCAGCGGAGGGCCCGGCATGTCGGCTGGGGGGGCTGCGGCTGCCTCCTCCTGTAGCAAGAGCGAGAGCGAGCGAACGGGCGGGGGGAGCGCCCAGAGCGGCGGCTGCCTGGGTGCTGCCGGCGCTGTCCGGGCACCGTGCGCCCACCTCCCAGTGCAGCCCCGGGCGCTCCCCCGGCACGTTCGCTCGCTTGCTACAGGGGGAGGCAGCCGCAGCCCCCCCAGCCGACATGCCGGGCCCTCCGCTGCCTCCGGGCGGGGGGGGGGAGGGAGAGAGGAAGAGCTGCACCTGAGGGGCCAAAGAGGGACCTGGTGGAAATATGGCCGGCTGTCCTGCCCGATGCGCTCGGATGGCGGGAGCTGCGTGTCGCAGGGCTCGGGGGCAGCAGTAGCAACAGCTGCTTGCAGAGGCCGCCGAGCTGCGCTTTCCGGGGCTGGCCGCCGTGCAGGGCTGGGAGGGAAGTGGGCGTGCAGCGCCCGGACAGCCCCAGCGGCGCTTGGGTGGCCGCGGCCTCAGGTGCCGCACGGCCACCTCCCTCGCTGTGGGAGGAGGCAGCTGTGGCCTCCCCGGCTGGCGTACCGGGATTTCCACTGCTTCCGGGGGGTGGGGTGGGGGAAGGGAGGGAGAGAGGGAGGGAGAGACTGACATACAGAGAGAGACAGAGGGGGAGGGAGGAAGAGACAAACAGAGAGACACAGAGAGAGGGAATCAGAGAGAGACAGACACACACACAGACACACACACAAACACACAGAATTACAGATGGGTGGAGGGAGGAGAGAGAGACAGATAAAGAGAGATAGACAGAGAGAGACAAAAAGAAAAAGAGAAAGAAAAAGAAAAATAGAAAGAAAAAGAATGTGGGAGAGAGATAAAGAAAGAATGAATGAATGAATGAATTTTGGTTGCTAAGCAGGACCGTCGTTAAGTGAGTTTCACCACATTTTCCAAGTTGGCCACGCCCACCCGGTCACATGACCGCTGAGCCACTTCCACAAAACAGGCCACATCTTTTGGCTCTCAAAAGAAATATCAATCGTTGTACTGTTGATATTTGGCTCTCTTGACTAATATGTTTGCCCACCACTGACCTACTGGATTGGGTGGTTGTTAAAGTGTGGAACAACTGACATTAATGACACAGTTTTTCATTTGTATCTGTTACAATATTTGGTATTTAATGCTTGTGTGGCACAAATACAATACAATACAATAGCAGAGTTGGAAGGGACCTTGGAGGCCTTCTAGTCCAACTCCCTGCCTAGGCAAGAAACCCTATACCATTTCAGACAAATGGCTATCCAACATCTTCTTAAAGACTTCCAGTGTTGGGACATTCACAACTTCTGGAGGCAAGCTGTTCCACTGATTAATTGTTCTAACGGTCAGGAAATTTCTTCTCAGTTCTAAGTTGCTTCTCTGCTTGATTAGTTTCCACCCATTGCTTCTTGTCCTGCCCCCAGGTGCCTTGGAGAATAGCTTGACTCCCTCTTCTTTGTGGCAACCCCTAAGATATTAGAACACTGCTATCATGTCTCCCTTAGTCCTCTTCTTCATTAAACTAGACATACCCAGTTCCTGCAACTGTATCAACCAAATTGATACTAACTCATAGGCATGTGAGATTTCAGCTGGCATATAACTTGAAGTTCATTTTTTATTTTGTATTATCCAGAGCAGTGTGTAAAGTTGAGTCCATTAATTATGTAAATTTGTATTTATATTGATTTGGTAGTTGGCTGCTTAGTTTTAATCATTTTGTTTTTATTGTACTATATGGATAAAAGTACTCAGTTATCATTCTTTATGACTTTTTCATTCAGTTGAAAAGAAAAACTGGACGGGAGAATTGTGAAAAAGGAGAAGAATGTATGATTTTTCTATGACAAACCCCAGATTTAACTGGCATCACGAGTTAAAAGGATGAGCCAATTTGGAAAAGACACTTATGTAAGATTCTAGTAATTAAGAGAACAGAGTTTGTATTCTAAGAAAACCCCTGTGGCATATATTGTTTTGAACAATACTACTATGTGGAATACAACATCTTTAGACAAGACAGTAAAGTGTTTTTAATGATAGAGTAACTTAAGAGGTAAGGTACCAGTGATGCCTAAAATTTTATATGCCCTTGGCAAGATGTATTTAATGTTCAACATGAGAAAGGAACTTGTTCATAATGTATGTCTCAGAAGTAGGCCTTTAAGTGTTTTACGTCACGTTGACCAAACATCAGAAATGAATCCTATTATTAAACTGACCAAGAGGCTGGTCAGTTTAAAATATTGTTATACATTGTGCTATATGGCTGCTTGTTAGTTATAATTTCCTTTAGCACATGCTTCATGGGTTAGCCAGGTATATGGATGGATCATTTATTCATGCTTTGTTCCTCTCCTGAATGTCTTATGCTGCATAGGGGGCTGCCCCTGAAGAGTATCCAGAAGCTTCAGCTGGTACAAAATGCAACAGATGAGACAGTAATGGGTATTCTTAGAAGGACACACATTGCACAACTGCTCATGAGCTGCATTGGTAGCTGATTGCAATGTGCAATTTAAGTGCTGAAGTTGATCTTTAAAGCTGTACATGGATCCACCTCTCCCCAGTTACTTCTACCGTAATTACTTCTATCAGGTCCAGCAGGATGGGCATGTGGGTCCTTTGGGATAAAGAGTTCCATCTGATTGGACTCGGGAGATGAACTTTGCTGGTATGGTACCTCCTCTGGAACACCATCTCTCTGAGGTGAGGTTAGCTTCAAATGCTTAGGGATTTTGGGAAAGCCCTCAAAGCATGCTATTTTTAATCAGGCCTGAAGAGCTCTTGAGAACAGAGAATGTATGCCACTGGTTGCACTATGTATGACAACTAAATTAATTATCTCCTGATGATTGGTGTGTGTGTATATGTATATATGCATATGCATATATATGTGCATATATATGTATATACACACACACACACATATATGTATATATGTATATGTGTATGTATGTATGTATGTATATGTGTGTGTGTGTGTGTGTGTGTGTGTTTTAGGTTTTTTGAGCTGATCAATAAATAAATTAGGGAGACTAGTATAGATCTATTTTGAGCTTTTTAGCTCTCATCAGCTAGCCATACCCTTACTGAGATTCGAACCGGGTAAGGTTATGGCTAGCTGATGAGAGCTGAAAAGCTCAAAATAGATCTATACTATTCTCCTGTGCCCTGCTTGGAGAGTCCAACGATGGGTTAATTCTGTCTCACTGCCCATTGGACTGAATTGAATCTTCTTAAACCACGCCTCTGCTGCTGATGGTCAGATTTTTCAATTCAGTTCAATGCCCAGGACATGTTCTGGTTGGTTCCAGAATTAATTCATCTTGGACTCTCCAAGTTTTTTGGCATTTTCTTTCACCTTTTTAAATTGCGTTTTTTTCCCAGCAGTAAAGGGCTCCCATCCCTTTAAGAAGACTCTCTCTCCAGCCGGCCGACGTGTCCCGGGCTTCGGGCTCGGGCATGCGCGGCTCCGGCCATGCCACTGACCAGCCGAGGGGTTGGAGTGCTGACGCCCACGCTCCCGGTCACTATGCGAGCGCAGTGGTCAGAGGTGTGAGGACCCAACCGTCTGTGCTCCAATTTGAATACCTCTGCAGCGTGGGACAACTTGGGCGGCTGCAAGGTTCAGCCGTGGTTTCCCTGGCTGTGGTGGCTCTTTTTGGGCTTGGGGATCCTCCGGAGGCATTTTTTGGTGTCGTTTTTTAAACGGTGGCCATCTTTTTTTTTTGTTATTTTTTTCCTCCGGAGGTTTTTTTGGCGCCTTTTTTATTTTGCGCCAGCCAATCTCCTGTCGCAACAGGCTTATTTATTATTTATTTTATTTTTCAAATTTATACCCCGCCCTTCTCCTTGTTAGGACCCAGGGCGGCGCACAGGCATTATTAAAAACCATAACAAAATGACAAAATACATTATTACAAACAATTAAATTAAGTCCCGTGCTAAAAAACTCATGTAAAACCCTGAGAATTAAAATTTATAGATAAAAGTCAGAAACGGGGGGCTATGCTAGGCCAGCTTGTTGGAATAAATACGTCTTAAGACGCTGGCGGAAGAGGCGGAGGTCCGAGGTGGTGCGAAGGTCGGGGGGTAGGTCGTTCCAGAGGGCTGGGCCTGCCACAGAGAAGGCCCTTCCCCTGGGCGTCACCAACCAGCATTGCCTGGCCGACGGTACCCGGAGAAGACCCTCTCTGTGGGAGCGGATCGGACGAAGGGATGTATGGGGCAGAAGGTGGTCTCGTATATAGCTAGGCCCCAAGCCATGGAGCGATCTAAAGATGATCGTCAGCACCTTGAAGTGCACTTGAAAGGCCACAGGTAGCCAGTGCAGCTCGCGCAGGAGAGGTGTTATGTGGGCTTGCCTTGAGGCACACATAATCACCCGCGCGGCCGCATTCTGAACCAACTGTAGCCTTCGAGTGCACCTCAAGGGGAGCCCCATGTAGAGAGCGTTACAGTAGTCCAGCCGGGATGTCACGAGTGCTTGAGTGACTGTGCAAAGGGCCAGTAAGGGGCGCAGCTGGCGTATCAGGCATACCTGATAAAACGCCCTCCTGGCCACGGACGTCACATGGTCCTCCATGGACAGCCGGGAATCCAGGAGGTCCTCCATGGACAGCCGGGAATCCAGGAGGACACCCAAGTTGCGCGCCCTCTCCACGGGGGCCAGTTGTTCGCCCCCAATGGCCAGTGTTGGACTTACCTGGCTGAACCGGGGTGCCGGAAACCACAGCCACTCGGTCTTGGACGGGTTGAGCTTGAGTTTGTTACTACCCATCCAGACCCGTACGGCCTCCAGGCACCGGGACAGCACCTCGACGGCATCGTTGGGATGGTTTGGGGTGGATATGTACAGCTGGGTGTCGTCAGCGTACAGATGGTATTCCACCCCAAAACCACGGGGTGGTTCTGGAAGCTGTTTTGGCGTCGTTTTTTCAACGGTCATTTTTCCGGAGTTTCCTGAGCGGGGTTTCTTCGCTTTGTGGCCAGTCACGCCGCCTTTCACTGGAGGTCAGAGAGAGCATTGTGGGGGGTGGGGGGCTTCTTCGTCCGGCCTTGCTCCGGCTTGTCTCCCTTCCCTGCAAGGACTTCTGAGTCAGTCTTTGGCAGTGTTTTTGCCTCCCTGGGGAGCCTATACTGCCTCACCTCTGCATCTTCACCACCTTGCTTCGCTGATTGATCCTCTTGGAGGAAGGAGGACCAACGCTACCATTCTGCCAGTATCCAGGTGGTGAGTGTGTCC
Source organism: Rhabdophis nuchalis (assembly GCA_039707465.1). NCBI lineage: Eukaryota > Metazoa > Chordata > Lepidosauria > Squamata > Natricidae > Rhabdophis > Rhabdophis nuchalis. The sequence goes on along the minus strand of CM077643.1, from coordinate 55,202,960 downwards.
ATCCCCTGCAATGGCTGACTCACTTCCCCACGCCTCAGAACAGGCAGGGCCTTCTTCTAGCAGAGCCCCTATCAGGCAGGCCAGCAAGGCTGCCTCGGAGGTAATTAGCAAGGCAGGGGGAAAGAAGCAGGATAAGACCAAGGACGAGGCCTTGGATAGGCAATTTGAAAGGGCCCAACGCACTACTGCCACAACCTTTAGCGCCAATCCGCCACCAGATGCCTCAGAGGTTTCTGCCCCTGTCCCTGAAAATCTCCCTTTAACAGAGGAGGAACAGGAAGAGCAGGAGTTTTCCTCTGATGAATCTCCAAACCCTTCCATTGCAGGAAATGAGGATTTGTTCCATGACTCCATGGACATGGAAGTAGAAATTCCCTCTTCTGCAGACCCTGTATCCCAGCCTGCCCCGGCTAGGCTCACTAAAAGATCCAGGCCTGCAGAGGACCAGGGGCCTGCCCCATCAGCTGAAATGCAGGCAGTCATTTCCAAGGCCATTTCTCAGGGCATTGAGAAAGGCATGCATCAAAAAGCCAAGAGAATTCGCAGGTCTACCCCTGCTGGGGAGTCATCCAGGTCACGGGGCAACAGGTCCCCTTCCCCGCATTCCTCACAGGACAGCGAGGATTCTGCTGTGGATGAGGACATCACACATGAGCAAGAATTTTCAGGTGATGAGGGTGCAGTGCCTGACAAACCTGCCTTTAAGGGTCTCTTTAAAAATGCTTCATTTAAGACCATTCTCAACAAGGCCAAAGTTTCCACTCGCTTGGGGGTCACCACTCCAGACCCTGCTCACCAGGTGGATGATGAGCATGATGAAGGGCTTTTTGATGAGCCAGTCACTGTGCAGGAAATTGTTCCAGTGCCCAAACTTTTTCTTAATGTTGTCCAACGCCAATGGATCCAACCTGGCACCATGGCTACCCCTAGCAATAATAATAGGAAGTTGTACACGGTGGATGCCACCCTGAGGGATCTCCTGAAATTGCCTGAGGTGGATCCACCAGTCCAGGCCCTTACGTCCTCCTCGGTCCTTCCTCCTGACCTTTTGGAGGGCCTTAAGGCAGAAGACAAGCGCTCCGAGAGGGCTTGCCATAAGACCCACCAAGCGGCGGCTTGGGCGATAAAATCTGCCACATCCACCTCCTTCCTGTCACGGGCCACCCTCAAATGGCTTAGACAGCTTGCTGCCAGGACTCCGGCCACTGACACCAAGACTAGGCAGGAATTGAACAAAATTATGGCAGCTGTTGAATACACAGCAGATGCCACCTTAAATTCTGCTAAATTCTCATCCCGAGCCCTGACCTCTAACGTTACCACCAGACGCCTCCTGTGGTTCCGCCATTGGAATGCTGACATGCGCTCAAAGTGGAAATTGGCTTCCGCTCTGTTCAAGGGTGGTAGTCTCTTTGGGGAGGCTTTGGACCGTGTCCTTGTTGAAAACAAAGAGAAGAAAAAGGTCATGCCATCTGTTGCTAAGAAGCCTGAATGCAAGGGCTCTGGTTCCTTTCAGAAGCAGCCCTTTTGTTCCTCTGAACCCTCCACCAGCTCGGGGCAATTTCACCGTCCGTACCACCAGCAGTCTGACAGGTCACAGGACCGCCAGTTCTTTCGGGACAGGGGATGTCAGCAATCCTTTTCCAAACGCCCTTACCGTGGCGGATCGGGCTCCAGGCCTTTCCGCCGTTATAAGTGATTCCAGGCAGACGGCTCCCATTGCAGGTCGCCTGCAGCTGTTTCAGGACAGGTGGGAGCAGACCACGTCAGATCAGTGGGTCCTTCAAACGATCTGCCTGGGTCTGACTCTAGACTTCCTATCCCTCCCTCCCCACCACTTCATTCGCTGTCCCACTCCATCCTCCCCTGCCAAAAGGTCCCTGATGGAGCAGGAAATTCAGCACCTAAGGAAAATTCAGTCCATAGAACCGGTCCCTGCAGGTCAAGAAGGGCCAGGTTTTTACTCCATCCTGTTCCTGGTACCCAAGAGCTCGGGGGGTTGGAGGGGAATCCTGGACCTAAAGAAGCTAAATTTTCACCTGGCGTACAAACGCTTCAAGATGCAGTCCCTCCACTCCATCTTAGGGAGCATCAGGCCAGGAGATCTCTTAACGTCTATAGATTGCCAGGAGGCTTACCTCCACATTCCCATTCGGACAGCTCACCACAGGTATCTCTGGTTCTATTGCGGGGGGCAACACTATCAGTACAGGGCACTTCCCTTCGGCCTGTCCTCAGCCCCCAGAACATTCACAAAGGTATTGGCAGCAGTGGTAGCATCCCTGAGGTCACGCCCTGTCCGATTGCAGGCATACCTAGACATTCTCGTCCAGTCCTCCTCATACCGACAAGCCGTCAGAGACCTTCGCCTGACGATGGGAACCCTTCAACACCACGGGTTTTCCATCAATGTGGAAAAGAGTCACCTGGTGCCCACCTCCAGGCTGATACACCTGGGAGCCCTCATAGACACTCAGACCTGCCAGGTTTTTCTGTCACTGGACCGTGCTTCCAATCTGATCCAGCTGGTGCAGCAAGTTCAACATTCCAGGACGGCTCCCATTGTCCAGCTGTCCCAACTTCTCGGCAAGATGATCTCCTGTCTCTCAATCGTGCCATGGGCAAGGCTGCACTCCAGACAGCTCCAGTGGTGCCTGCTGCCCTACCAACGTGCCAAGGAGAGCAACTCTCCAGTCCAGGTTCCGGTACCGAACGAAGTACAGAGGTCCCTCAGGTGGTGGACCTCCTCAGCTCTGACACGGGCGTGTCTGTTTCGCGAGCCAGATCGCATAGTGGTAACCACGGACGCCAGCCTCCTCGGCTGGGGAGCACATCTCGATGATCAGGTCGCTCAGGGCAGGTAGTCACCCAACGATCTCAAACACAACATCAATTGGCTAGAGTTGAAAGCGGTCAGGTTAGCCCTACGTCAATTCCTCCAGTCGATCCAGGGTGCCCATGTCCTCCTGATAACGGACAACGTTGCCACCAAGGCCCACGTCACTCGGCAGGGGGCGCCCGGTCCAAGTCGTTGATGGCGGAGGCGAGGTGACTGGGCCTTTGGGCCAAGAAACATCTGCTATCGTTCAGAGCGGAGCACATCTCCGGGGAGAGCAATGTCCAGGCCGACTGGCTGAGCAGGACCACGATCGACATCTCGGAGTGGTGCCTACATCCGGACCTCTTTCACGAGATCACGCAGAGGTTTGGTCAACCGGCAGTCGACCTGTTTGCCACCCCGGAAAATGCGCACCTTCCGCGTTTCTTCACCAGATTCCGATGTCCCGAAGTGGAGGACACAAACGCCCTTCTCTGCCATTGGCCACCCGGCCTCCTGTATGCGTTTCCGCCTCTACCCCTCCTTCCAGCCATAATACGCAAGATATTGACGGAACGGGTGGAGGTGATCCTGGTGGCCCCCCATTGGCCCCGGAGGTCATGGTTTGCCGACCTCGTGAGTCTCTCCGTCGCCAAGCCTTGGAGGATCTAGACCATCTAGACAGAAAGCCATGAGTTCCGTTGTGTGTTTTTTTAAATATGTGTGTTAGTTTTATGAGCTGATCAATACATAAATCAGAGAGACTAGTATAGATCTATTTCGAGCTTATATATGTGTGTGTGTGTGTGTGTCATTATATAGGCAACAAGTTCATGCCATACTTTGAGAAAATGAACAAGGAAGAAAAATAAAATAAATAATTGAAATTGAAAGGTACCAGAACCAGAAAAATTTACCTAGGAAGATTTCAGCATACATAACATATAGAAAAGTACCAGGCTGAAAACAGCAAGAGACAATTCCCTAAACAGCAGTTGGTTCCCATCTAAATTGGATCAGACAAAGGCATTCTGGTGGAAAAGGTTCATGAGGTGTGAGGAAAGGGCTACCTTGGGATCGGTCAACTTTTTGTGAGGTGCTAAATCTCTTAGCCCTTGGGGGTTATTGCATAAAATGAATGTTCCATGTGAGATTTTTTTTCTGGAATTTAATCGTGGTGTAGTCAAGCCAAACGTTGAGTTAGAACATGTGTAGGAAGGTGTGAATAAATGACTTTATGGGTACAGAAAGTAAATAGTGTTGCATTTGTCGCTATGTGACCGGAGTTTTTAAAAAAAGTGCTGGATGCACTCTCTGGTCTTCTGTATAGTGCAGTTGTTCATTTAAAAGCAATTTTTTATCCGGCTTCTATTAAAAAAAACAACCTTGTAGTTCACAATCCCCATCTCCCTTCAGTTTGGGATTATTGTAATACCCAAAACGTTCAGCATCATACTGTTATGAATGCTAGCTTGTCATTTAGAAAAAAAATGACACTTTGTGTGTGAAAATTGGTTGAAGTCTGCTCAGTCTTTTTCAGCATTCACTGAAACATTTAACAAATCAGACCTTGGAATATTGTGTGCCTTGGATTGAAATTGTATCATACACTTTTAAAATTTCAATACTTAAAATTAATGTGTGAATGGTACTTCAGTGTCATTTCATACATTTAATTGAGTTAAAGAGCAGAAAGCATCGCTACCTTTAGTTTTCTACTGAGAGTATCTGTTTGATGTATATATTGTATTCCTCAATTTATAATCACAACTGGGACTGGAACTCCCATCCCTGAGTAATGCAATCATTAAGTAAGTTGTTCCCAATATTACAAAATCATTATGGAGGACCATGTGGCGGCCGTGGCCAGGGGGGCGTTGTATCAGGTTCGCCTGATACGCCAGTTGCGCCCCTTACTAGACCGGGGGGCCCTTCGCACAGTCACTCAAGCGCTCGTGACATCTCGGCTGGATTACTGTAACGCTCTCTACATGGGGCTCCCCTTGAGGTGCACTCGAAGGCTGCAGTTAGTGCAGAATGCGGCCGCGCGGGTGGTTATGGGTGCCTCAAGGCAAGCCCACATAACACCTCTCCTGCGCGAGCTGCACTGGCTGCCTGTGGCCTTTCAAGTGCGCTTCAAGGTGTTGACCACCATCTTTAAATCGCTCCATGGCTCGGGGCCTAGCTATATACGAGACCGCCTCCTGCCCCATACATCCCTTCGTCCGGTCCGCTCCCACAGAGCGGGCCTACTCCGGGTGCCGTCGGCCGGGCAATGCCGGCTGGCGACACCCAGGGGAAGAGCCTTCTCTGGCGGGCCCGGCCCTCTGGAACGACCTACCCCCCCGACCTTCGCACTACCTCGGACCTCCGCCTCTTCCGCCAACGTCTTAAGACGTACTTATTCCAACAAGCCGGCCTAGGATAGCCCCCCGCGTCTGACTTTTAAATATAAATTATAATTTGGTTACGGTTTTAATAACGGGTTTTAGCACGGGTGAATTAATTTAATATATTTTTAATTGATGTATATTGTATTTATGGTTTTATATAATGCCTGTGCGCCGCCCTGGGTCCTAACAAGGAGAAGGGCGGGGTATAAATTTAATAAATAAATAAAAAATTAAGCAAATGATGCTGTTGTTAAGTGACTCTGGCTTCCCCCATTGACTTTGCTTGCGGGAAAGATTAAAGGTCATTGCAACTTTTGTGAATAATGCTAGTTGTCAACACCCAAATTTAACACATGGGACTGTAGGGATGCTGTAAGATTCATAAGTGCGAGAACCGGTCATAAGTCATTTTTCAATGTTGTAACTGTGAATAACTTTTAAATGGTTGTAAGTCCAGGGGCTATTTGCATTGTTGTAGTCATTAGTTTTAACAGGGTGTCTTAACGTCACAAGGGAGGATGCTATCTGGATTTCCTGAAGACTTTTGACAGGATTGGTGCCACCTCTGAAATACACTGATTTTCTGCTCCCTTTGAATCTTTATCTATGCCCTCCTCAGAATGTGCACTGGTATGCTGAAAAGATGACTTGAAATAATGATACTGCAAGTACTATTGCTGACCAGTGTAGAGCCTAAATCCGTGATGGCGAACCTATGGCACGCAGAGCCCTCTCTGTGGGCATGCGAGCCGCTGCCCCAGCTTGGCTCTGCTGATTTTTGGGTCTCTGCTGTACATTTGTGGCGGTTGGGGGGCACACGGGGGATTGTGCGTGCATGCGTGGGGGGCAGGGCCCATGCAGGGAGTCGCAAGCACATGTGCAGGAGGACACAGGGTTGCACATGCACTGTATTATGGGGATGCGCGTGCGCACTTTCGACATTCCATGCCAAAAAGGTTAGCCAACACTGGCCTACAGCATTACTGGAAGGTACACACAGTGGCTCTCACTTGCCAGTAACTAGATTGATACACTTTGAATCAAGATTCTGAATATTCTTCAAAGCAGTTCCTTGGAGAATGCATTGCAGTTTGAAATGTGGAGGGGAGGGGAGGTTACTTTCACCAGGGCGTCTTTCTCCAAGAAAGATTGCAGCTAGAAATTTCCATTCTTTAGTACAGTGATAACACACAAAATTAGCCTAGTGCATGGCCACCTATCACATATTAATAAGAAGCTTGCAAATGGCACAAATTTCATTCAATTTGGTGGGTATGAGCAGCTTGTGGCAAATTCTGTAGGTTGAGAATATATAAAGAAGAATTTTATCTTCCCCGAATCTCCCATCATTGTTCATTTTATGATCCGAAGCAGTAGTTTTATAAAAGGAGACAGAAAAACCCTTTATTTTCTTTCAATAACAATCTTTTGGAGAATTGATAAAGCCTTTCCTGTTAGGAATTTAACCTGAGAGTCTGCAAATTGGAGTATGAATATTTATTTAAGAAACATCAGAATAATTCAAGAAGCAACATCAGAAGACCTTTTTTCGTTGATATTGAACCTTACACTGTAAATGTGCAATACAGATAAAATAGAGATGCAAATAGTCCTCGTCTTACAACAGTTTGTTTAGTGACTTCAAGGTTACAATGGCAGTAAAAAAAAGTGACTTATGACCATTTTCCACATTTACAACCATTGCAGCATTGCCATAGCCCAGGGGTGGGCAAACTTTGCAACTTTAAGTCTGAAGGACTACAGCTCCCAGCTTTGCTGGCTGGAGAATTCTGGGAGCTGAAGTCCTTCAGACTTAAAGTTGCAAAGTTTGCCCACCCCTGCCATAGCCATACGATTTACATTTGGATTATTGACAGCTGACTCACATTTATGATGGGTTGCAGTGTCCCAAAATTACGTGATCCCTTTTTGCGACCTGACAAGCAAAATCATTGGAGAAACCAGGTTCATTTAACAACTATGTTATTAATTCAACAACTGCAGTGATTCATTTAACAAATGTGGCAAGAAAAGTTGTAATGGGACAAATAAAATATGGGGCAAAACTCACTTAACTAATTTTTCACTTAGCAACATACATTTTGGGCTCATTTGTGGAAAGGTGAGGACTAGCATTTACTGTTTGTGTGCTACATGCTGCCATACACTATTAAGGTTAAAGCCACGTACTCTCTCCAACAGAGCAGACTTTTGTTAAGTGCTCCCTTGCAATGTTTAGGTGCATGTATATTTGCTGTGATAGCACAGTTGTGCATTTTCTAACAAACAGTAATGTGGATGTCACAAAGGTGCTTTTTTCAGGAGGTAACTGGACCTTTTATTTGAAGACATTTCGCTTCTCATCCAAGACGTTTTTTCAGTCTGACTGGATTGTGGGGAATGGAAGGTTTTATACTCCTTGCAGACCTGTGTAAAGAATATAAATCCTGTGAGCTGCTTGGAGAGTCCAACGATGGGTTAATCCTGCCTTTCTGCCCTTTTGGACTGGATTGATTTCCTTTTGAAGCCACGCCTCTTCCTGTGTGCTTGCCAGAATTTCAATCCAGTCTGATGCCCTAGGACAGGGGTCTGCAAAGTCGGCTCTTTTAAGACTGGTGGACTTCAACTCCCAGAATTCCCCAGCCAGCTATGGGAGTTGAAGTCCACCAGTCTTAAAAGAGCCGACTTTGCAGACCCCTGCCCTAGGACGTGTTCTGTTGGTTCTCCCTAAGAGTTTTCAGAACATTAGTTGGACTCTCCAAGTAGAGAATTATTTTATTTTATTTTGTTTTATTTGTTTCTTTTTTTTTTTTACATTGCAGCAAGCCTCTGGTGAGTTTTCTCTAACGCACCAGTTGAGGCAGACCCGACGTGTCCTGGGTCCGCCCGGGCGCGCGTGGGTTTTTTTTCTGGCCCCAGGCTTGGATTGCCTTGGGAGCCTCAAGCAACGCCTCGGTCAGTGGCGAGGAGCCCTGCCGTTGGCGTTCTTACTCGTTGGAGCGGCTGTTTTTCTCCCTCGCAGCTGCAGCTGCCGGCTTCATGCAGGACGGCTTCGCGCCGTCCGTTTGAATTGCGCCCGCCATTTTTCAGGCTGTTCAGCCATTGGCGGGCGTTTATCTGCAGGAGGAGGCGGAAGCGGCTTAATTGGTCGCACGCTATCTTCCGGAAGCCCTGTTCCGACTCGGGAGAAGCGGCAAAGGGCGCCATTTCAAAACGCGTGCGGAGGCACGAAGAAGGCTTTAAAGGAGAAGAATTTTTTCAGCAACTATTTCTCTGGCCGGCTCCAGGCGAGAAGCGGGGGAAAGATCTTCTGTCCGGCTCTGATCCGGCAGGCTCTCCTCGGCTCAGGTGCAGTCCTGCGCCTTGGGAGGCTGCCCTTTAGTCTTGCTTGCAAGCTGATCTGCTGCTCCACATTGCCTCTTCAACTCTGCTGATCCGGGTCGCCTGCTGAAGTCCCCTTCCGACCATCGGTCATCGAGTGGTGAGTTACTGGGGCCCAAGATGTTTGAGAGAGCTTCCCAAGATTCAGAACAGCCAGGTCCATCCACCAGCAGGGGGCTTGTGAGACAGGCCAGCAAGGCCGCTTCTGAAGCCCGGAGCAAGGCAGGGAGAAAAAGGCAGGACAAAGGCCAGGATAGGGCTGCCTCCCGGCGACAGAAAGCCCTTGAGAGGGAGTTTGATAAGGCCCAACGAAGGGCCAACGAAAATCCCATAGAGGAGACAGAGGGGATGGTTCAGGTAGATCCTATCCTCACAATACCACCCATTCCTCAGATAGACAGAGAAGAGGAGGAAGAAGAACAGGAATTCTCCTCTGATGAGTCCCCAGAGCCTTCCTTGGTGGGAGATGAGGATCTGTTTCAGGAAGACAGCTTACCTTCTTCCAGAATGATTTCTCCTCCACCTGTCTCAGAGAGGCCTCCCAAAAGACCCAGGCCTGCTGAGAACCAGGGGACTGTGATATCTGCTGAATTGCAAGCCATCATTAACAAGGCCATTGCCCAGGGCATTGCTGATGGCATCAAGCAGAAGACCAAGCGCCCCAGAGGGCGCAGCTCCTCCAGAGCTTCTGGAAGCCAAGCGATCCCAAGATCCCCCTCCCCTCATTCCTCCCTGGATAGTGGGGATTCCACTGTGGAGGATGACTTGCTCCCTGAGCAGGAATTCTCGGGGGATGAACAGGCTGTCCCGGAGAAGCCTGCCTTCAAGGGGCTATTCCACTGTTCTTCTTTCAAGACCATCTTAACTAAGGCCAAGGTTTCCACCCACATGACGGTTACCACCCCCACACCAACCGCTGAGGTGGCGTCTGATGACGATGAGGGGCTATTTGAGTAACCGGAAGAGACTCAGGAGATAGTCCCTGTACCCAAGATGTTCCTAAACCTTGTTCAGAAACAGTGGGCCCAGCCAGGCACAGCTGCCTCACACAGCAACATAGACAAACAGCTATACACGGTGGACGCTCCCCTGGAGGATCTGCTTAAGCTGCCTCCGGTAGATGCCCCAGTTCAGGCACTCACTTCTACGTCAGTGTTACGTCCTGACCTTCTGGAAGGCCTCAAGGCGGAGGACAAGAGGTCGGAGAGGGCCTGTCACAAGACCCACATGGTGGCTGCTTGGGCCATTAAGACGGCCACCTCAGCCTCCTTCATGTCCAGAGCCACTCTTAAGTGGCTTCGAAAGCTGTTAGCAAAAGTTCCAGCAGGGGATGCTAGAGCTAGGCAGGAACTGAGGAAGATAATGGCCGGTGTTTCCTACACCGCCGATGCTACACTGAGCTCGGCCAAGTTCGCCTCTAGGGCCTTGGCCTCCAATGTGACCTCCAGGAGGCTGCTTTGGCTCCGCCACTGGAATGCTGACATGCGTTCCAAGTGGAAGATCGCTTCCGCCCCCTACAAAGGGGGGAAACTTTTTGGTGAGGTCCTTGACCCCGTTTTGGTGGAAAACAAGGACAAGAAGAAGGTCATGCCCTTTGTCAATAAAAAGTCTGAGCGCAAGGGGACTGGTTCCTTTCGGAAGCAGTCCTTTCGTAACACAGAGCCTTCCACTAGTTCAGGACAATACCATCGGTCCTTTAATCAGGGATCAGATAGGGGGCAGGACCGTCAAGCCTTTAGGGACAGGGGCAGGCAGCAATCCTTCTCAAGGCGCCCCTTCAGAGGAGGCTCCGGGTCCCGTCCCTTCCGTAAATTCAAATGACTCCCCGACGGCCGCTCCCATAGGGGGCTGCCTGCAGTTATTTCAGGCGGCCTGGGAGCAGACTACGTCGGATCAGTGGGTCCTACAGACCATCCGGTTAGGGCTCACATTGGAATTCCTCTCCCTGCCTCCCAGGCGATTCATTCGCTGCCCCACCCCATCCTCTCCCCTCAGGAGGTCTCTGATGGAACAGGAGGTGGCGCACCTGAAAGATATAAATGCCATAGAGCCGGTCCCGGCAGAGCAGGCAGGGTCAGGTTTTTATTCGATCCTGTTCCTGGTCCCCAAGAACTCGGGGGGATGGAGGGGGATATTAGACTTAAAGCAGTTGAACAGGCACCTGGCGTACAGGCGCTTCAAAATGCAGTCCCTCCAGTCCATCCTGAGCTGCATTCGGCCAGGGGATCTCTTGACCTCGATAGATCTTCAGGAAGCCTATCTACACATCCCGGTTCGGAAGGTGCACCGCAGATTTCTCAGGTTTTACTATGCGGGCCGTCACTACCAGTACAGGGCTCTCCCCTTCGGCCTGTCATCCGCCCCGAGGACGTTCACAAAGGTCCTTGCCGCGGTCCTGGCGTTCCTCAGGTCGCGACCAGTCAGATTACAGGCGTACCTAGACGACATCGTCATCCAGTCGTCCAGCCACCGGCAGGTGCTCAGGGACCTCCGGCTGACCATGAGGGCCCTCGAACATCACGGGTTCTCCATCAACCTGAAGAAGAGCCACCTGACGCCTACCACCTGTCTGACACATCTGGGAGCGGTCATAGACACCATCTCCTGTCGGGTCTACCTGGCGCCCGAGCGAGTGAGCAGCCTGATCCCACTGGTGCTGAGGGTAGGCTCATCAAGGACCGCCCCCATTGTGCTCCTGTCGCAACTCCTCGGCAAGATGATCTCATGCCTCTCCATTGTACCATGGGCGCGCCTCCACTCGAGACACCTACAGTGGTGCCTCCTGCTGCACCAGCGAGCCAAGGAGAGCAACTCCCTCAGACATGTCCCAGTCCCGGACAAGGTCAGATCGTCTCTGAGGTGGCGGACAGCGACGTCCCTGGCCAAGGGATGTCTCTTTCGAGAGCCAGACCGGGTCGTCATCACCACAGACTCCAGCCTCTACGGCTGGGGAGCCCACCTGGATCACCAAGTGGTGCAAGGAAAGTGGTCACCCGAGGAACTCAAACACAGCATCAATTGGCTGGAGTTGAGAGCTGCGCGCCTAGCACTTCTTCACTTCTGCTCGAGGATCAAGAACGGTCACGTGCTTCTACTCACTGACAATGTGTCCACCAAGGCCCACATCAACCGCCAAGGGGGCACCCGGTCCAGGTCGTTGATGGAGGAGGCCGAGCGACTGGGCCTGTTGGCGGAGAGGCACCTTGCCTCCATCAGTGGAGCACATCTCGGGTGAGAGCAACATCCAGACGGACTGGCTGAGCAGGGCCACCATCGACAACTCCGAGTGGCAGCTGCACCCGAACCTATTCGCCAGCATCACGCAGAGATTCGGCCAGCCTGCAGTCGACCTGTTCGCGTCGGCAACAAACGCGCAACTGCCAAGGTATTTCACCAGGTACCGGTGCCAGGGAGCGGAGGGCGTCAATGCCCTCAGGTGCCATTGGCCTCCAGGTCTGCTGTATGCCTTCCCGCCGCTTCCTCTTCTGCCAGGTCTGATTCGGAAGATCCTCAAAAAACAGGCAGACGTCATAATGATCGCCCCCTACTGGCCCAGGAGAGCCTGGTTTGCGGATCTAGTGAGCCTCTCCATAGTCAAGCCGTGGAGGATTCCACAGGGGGAGGTGTCTCTCGTGCAGGGCTCCATCGAACACCCGGAGCCACACTGGATGCAACTGACCGCCTGGCATGTGAAAGGCAGCTCCTAGAAAGAGCACAGTTCTCTGAAGGGGTCATTCGGACCATTCAGGCTTCACGACGCCCCTCGACTACCAGGATATACGACGCCACCTGGCAGACCTTCGTAGCCTGGTGCAGATCCCGGGGGGTCGAAGCCATCTCGGCCTCCATCCCGGACGTGCTGGACTTTCTTCAGCGTGGCCTGGAACAGGGTCTGGCTGCCAACACTCTCCGTCGCCAGACGGCCGCGCTCTCCACCGTGTTGGCCTTTGACTCTTACTCTTCCCTGGCGCGTCACCCAAGGGTCAGGGGTTTCCTGAGAGGGGCTACCAACATTCGACCACCTGTAGTTCACAGGTATCCTACGTGGGATCTACATGTGGTGCTAAGGGCACTGATTGATCCGCCGTTCGAGCCCCTACGCACCTGCGACGTACAACGTCTTACCTTGAAGACGGCGTTTTTAGTGGCCATCACCTCGGCGCGTCAAATTTCGGAACTGGCAGCCTTGTCCGTCAGTGACGACCTCTGTATCATCCTCGAGGACAGGGTGACCTTACATCTTGACCCCACCTTCATTCCAAAGGTCAACTCAACCTTCCACCGGGCCCAGGAAGTCGTCTTACCGAACTTCTGTCCGAGGCCGGTACACCCCAGGGAATGACGATGGCACAAGCTCGACGCTCGTCGTACGCTCAAGTATTATGTAACACACACTGCATCCTACCGGCGATCTGAGGCCCTATTTGTCACCTTTCAACCTCACAACATGGGTCAGAAGGCCTCAGCGGCCACCATCGGCAGATGGTTGCGTACCTGCATCGCTTCAGCCTATGAGCTGCAACGCCAGGGGGTACCTCGTCACATCACAGCTCACTCGACTAGAAGTGCGGCGACCTCGGCGGCCTGGGCAACCCAGGCATCACTTGATGAGATTTGCAGGGCGGCCACCTGGGCCTCCCCGTCCCAGTTTGTACATAACTATAAGTTAGACAAGTTTGCATCTTCAGAGGCGGCATTTGGTCGCAGAGTTTTGCAACAATTTCATTTGTCGACGGAATCTACTAGAGACAGTCTTTCCCGCCCTGGGAATGTTTAGCTTGGGCATTTCCCATCGTTGGACTCTCCAAGCAGCTCACAGGAGAAGTGTCGTTGGCTTACCTGAACGATCTTCTCTGTGAGCTGCGAGGAGAGTCCAACCCCGCCCTAGCTTGTAGATTCCTAAGTTGTTTTTTGACTGTTTAGTGTTCACTGTATTTATAGTTGACAGACTTGCTTGCATCTTGAGCCTTCGGCGATATGGGAACCAACCAGACGACTACTAGTCCACGCCCTAAATTGAAATTCTGGCAAGCACACAGGAAGAGGCGTGGCTTCAAAAGGAAATCAATCCAGTCCAAAAGGGCAGAAAGGCAGGATTAACCCATCGTTGGACTCTCCTCGCAGCTCACAGAGAAGATCGTTCAGGTAAGCCAACGACACTTCCCCATCATCCAGTCAGAGCTGAAGAAGGTTTTTGGATGAGAAACGAAACAGTTTCAAGGGGGAAAAAAAGTCCAGTTGCCTCCTGAAAAAAGCACCTCTGAGACAACTATGACCTGGATGGCTGAGAATCTCCATAGACTTTTAGTAATGTGGGTGATTAACAAGTAAGAGTATCTAAAGAATGGAAAGACAAGGGTCGGTTCTGTTGCCATTTTGAGCAGCACATTCGTAATCTTGCCCCTAGACTACTGCAATGCTCTCTACATGGGGCTTCCCTTGAGGTTCGCCCAGAGACTCCAGTTAGTGCAGAATGCGGCCACGCGGGGGATCTTGGGAGCACCAAGACACTCCCACATAACACACCTCCTGCGCGAGCTGCACTGGCTGCCTGTGGCCTTCTGGGTGCGCTTCAAGGTTTTGGTGACCATCTTCAAAGTGCTCCATGGCATGGGTCCTGGTTATTTGCAGAACCGCCTCCTGCCACATACCTCCATCCGACCTGTCCGCTCCCTGAGGAGGGGGAGGGCCTCCTCAGGGTGCCGTCCGCTGGACAATGCTGGCTGGCGGCTCCCGGGGGAAGGGCCTTCTCTGTGGCGGGCCCAGCCCTCTAGAACGACCTGCCCCCTGACCATCGTACCATCACGGACCTTCGCCTCTTCCGGCGAACATTAAAGACTTACTTTTTTCATGCGGCCGGCCTGGCATAGTGTGTTTTTACTATCATTTTAATAGGGTTTCTTATTGTTTTAACATAGGTTAAATTAATTTAATTTAATTTTAAATTTATCTATTGACTGTATTTATATGTATTTTATCCTTTATTATTCCTGTGCACCGCCCTGAGTCCCTATGGGAGAGAGGGCGGTATACAAATCAAATAAATAATAAAAAATAATAATAAAAAGAAAGTCCCAAAGATAAAAAAAAAGAGGGAGATACAGGAACTTGGTCAAGAAGAGGTTGGTGTTGCATAAGAGCATCAGTATGGTTGAAAGCACACCCTTGGGTTGAGAGAGTGGTTGGCATCCGTTTTACATGAAACCTCCAGCCCTTTCCTTATGGGATCACTAACGCTGGCATAGAGAATTGGGTATTAAAGTGGAAAATAAGGCCTTAAAATGATTGAGGTTTGTGAAGGGATGCTGTCAGAAATGCTTGTGTTCAAGAGAGCAATTTCCAGTGGCTTTGCTCCATCTTATTTTTTTTCCTCATTTACATTTTCATACTTTACTTGCCTTCTTAATGCTCTGTCACTTTCTCTTACTAATGACATTAGTAGAATGCTGGAATAGTTAGTTCCCTGTCATTTTAAAAAAAACTGTATCAGCTCTTGTTTAGGTTTTTATGCAATATGTCTACTCTTATCTCTGTTTGGTAATGGAACTCAATAAGTCATGATTAGCAGTTGTAATTTTGCCACATATGTGACATTTCTAGATACTTAATTCTATTGTTTATATGGTTAAAGTTGTCTCTTTTAATGGTTGCATAGATTTCCCTCCTCCTTTTATCCTCCCCTTTAATAGATTTAGCTAGGTTACTTCTCTTTCTGTGCTTTAGTAGCACTAATAACTTGTTCGGCTCCCCTCTGTAGATTTTTATAAACTTCTCAATCAGCATTGGATCAGAAAACTGGCCCGTAACTAATATGCATCTTCATAAAAATACTCAGAGCTTGTCAGTCAGGTTTTTATTATAAGTTTTCGTTTTAATTCATCTTGTTTTTAACTTCTAGGACACCTGTGTTGCAAGATGGTGGAGAGGAATATATAAAAAGATACAGGCAATTGGAGGTAAAAGAACTTGAGACAGAAGGTGGCAGCTGTTCTTCCTATAACCCAGGTATCTTCCCTACTTTCTTATCTTAGAAATCCTGTCCAATTGTGCCTTAATGGATTGTGAAATGCGGTATTTGGGAAACATTGGAAGAAGATACTGTATTTGAAGGAATGGCTCCTTCAAATGGTTTTTTATCCATTTCATCAGCAAGAGCCAAGTATGCCAGGAACGGAGAACATCCAGTGAAGCTGGCTGAAAGGAATTTGAAAAGAGATGGAAGGAAGCACTTCTTCACATAGCCCTTACACTAACCTTTTGAATTCATTAACATAAGACACAGTTGTGACCACTAACTGGGGTAACTTTAAAAGTAAATTGAGTAAATTAATGGACAACTATGGACAGCTATCGATCTTTATAATACTACGCCTATTTGATTAAGATCAATACTACGCCTATTTGATTAAGATCAATTGTAGATAACCTAAAATTACTTGTCTATTTGCGTCCTATCTTCTTTATACAGGAACTCAGTATAGCATACATAATGCTCTTTCCTCCTATTTGTCTCCACAACAATCATCCTAGGAAAAGAGATTGGACTGAGAGACAGTGATTGGCTAAAACATTACGCATTGATCTAAGATGAAGTGGAATGGGGGTGTCCCCACTCTTAGTTCAATGCGTTTGCTTAACAACCTATGATCCTTGCTTAACAACAGTAATAGGGACTGTAGGAATTGCCATTGCTAAGCGATGCAGTCACATGACATTGCACTTTATGACCACATCATTTAGTGAGGAAAATTGCTACCCCAATTGCTGCTATAACCTGAGGACTGCCTTGTAATTAACTAACCTATAACTAACACTGATCAGGCAGCTGCACCTTGTGTCAGGTTGTAAATGTGGAATTTTCTTTTAAAGATAGTTCAATATAAAGTGAATTGTAGTAATGTCACTGACATGACAAGAATGTGAACATCTCCTGTTCCAGCTATGTAACCCAACTATCTGCTGGTTGATTTTACTGATGAAGCTTACTTCTTACCATTTTTCTGTTTTACCATTCTATAGCCTGCATTAACACAATGTATTGAATCACAAATCAAACCATCTTACTTTATTTTAACAGAACAGTTAGGAAATTGAAACAAATATTTTTGGGGCCACACTTGAATGATAGGTCTTAGACCTGTCTCTCTATTTAATTAAGATAGTTAATTAATGCATTAGCTGTACTTCCAGCAACATCAATTATTTATCTATACATATGTCAAGATAATAATTTAAGAGCTGACCAGCTGATGCAATGAGGGGAATGAGTCAGCAGGGTCTTTGGCTGTTATCCCTTGAAGAACCTGTGTAATAAGAGGAGGCCCTGCTAGAGTATTGGTTGGTAGAGTTTCTTCCCTGCTGTAATTGCTGTTTGATTAGATACTGCTTGTAGCAAATGTATGTATAGTATTCCTATATTCCTATTGTAGATAAAAACCATTATTTGATACAAACAATTGTTGGCTGTACTTACTCCTGGGATGATACACATGATAGATCTGTGCACACTCTTGACAACATTTTTAAAAATGCCTGAATCTCAATGACTCTGAACATTTAACACTGGAAAAAACTAGAAAACCATATTAAAGAGCAAAGAGATATGCACCGAGAGGAAGAATACTTTGCCAAATAAAAACATTTAATATTTTAAATAGTTTGGATCATTGATGTTACATTTACAACCCAAGTAGATGAAATACTGATGAGTAAAAGCTAGGTAAAGATTTTGTGCATATAGAAATATAGAAAATAAAATAAAGCAAGGTGTGTCTTAAGTGGGAAATTCTAGTGAAGAGTATAAGGAAAGAGGGAAGTGTTTGGCAATATAAATGTTTATACATATTGTCACCTTTGTTATGTCTTCTAATAGAGGTATTGGATAGGGAGTAGAACCTTACTATAATACAATTATTTATAATGTTTATTATAAGAATAAAGTGGTGCCTTGGGAATCTTTTCTGAAGAAACTGAAGATTAAAATGTGTTTTAGCTTTAAGTAGAAAGTAGATAGGAATAAATTACTTCCTCCATTTATGCAAGGCAGTGTTCTCCTGCAGTCCTGTTTGGAACTGTATAAGAAATAAATAAATAAATTTAGTTTTCTAGTTATTAACCAACACATTTTTAGGCACCTGTCAGTGAACTTCTGGGATTTTTCTAGCAATGATTGAAATATTTCTCTTAGCAGCTTGAAATATCTTCTAGCTCATTTGGTCAAATTGCACAGAGCTCTTGATGTTTCCATGCTGACATCTTTGCATTTGCCAGGGGGTGGATACCAGCCAGCTCTATAATGTTGTGACAATATATATGAGTCATTCAGAAGAAATGCATACTTAAAAATAGCCCAATATTAATAGTAGCATTTTTTTTAATCAACACTATAACTTTTTAACATAAGAATGGCTTATTTTTACTTATCCTAATGTAGTAATTAGTTATCCTAGTTATTAAGCTCAGATATAAACAGTTCACTTTCCTTAAATTTACTGCATCACAAACAAGGAGATAGGGTTTTGCAATTTAGAACAAGCCTTGATTGTAAGTCTGTTTCAGATCCTGGTTAAGATTCTGGCTTGTTCTAAACCTCTAACTGTTTGAACAAGACAATGCACATTACTCTGAGTATATGTAACTTCTCTCTAGTGTTGGTCAGAGCATGCCTGAATATTTCACCAAGTTCTGAGCATTGTATTTTAGGAAGGATATTGTCAAACTGGAGCATGTCCATGTAGACCATTAGATGATAAATGGAATAACAAACCTAGGAGGAACCATTAGAAACATTGGATATGTTTTGGAGAAGATTATAGAGAGACATGATCGCTCTTTTTCAGGATGTCAAAGAAGGATGGTTCAGAGTTATTCCAAAAGACAGGACAAGAAAATAATGGCTTAAATTACAAGGAAGTATATTTGGTTGAATATCAGGAAAATATTAAAATTTGCTCTATACTGGAACATAGTGCTTCAGTAACTGGTGTAACTGGCTGAATTAATTCAGTTACCAGGGCCTAACACACTGAAGCACAGAACAAGCATACTGGTTGTTGGGCTAACTAATGCAACATAATGAGATACAAATCAGCCAACTGCATTATAGGTAGTCCTTCCTTAATCTCCATTTGTTTAGCAACCATTCAACGTTTTGGTGGTGTTGAATAAAGAGACTTTTATTACTCGTTCTCAAAATTCTGGCTGTTGTAGCTCCTCTATGATAATGTTTCCAAAATCTGGGCCTGATCTGACCCACCCATATATACGATTGCTTTTTGGCTGTCCACCTACCTGCTGCTGCCAGTTGCCCCTGCTGCCCCACTGTTTCCCCCACTTCATTAGGTGCCACTGCTTTACTTGCCAGAACCGTCTTTCACATAGTGTTCTTTCACACCAGTGCAATGTGGGGATTGTCTTGCGGCCAGCCAGGGCCTTCTTTTACAAAAGAAGCCATATGAAAGAAGAACTCAGCTGTGCTGGATCAAAATAATGTTTCTAGCCGTGTGTGTGTGTGTGTGTGTGTGTGTGTGTGTGTGTTGGTTGGCATAGCCACAGCTATCTTTCATGGGCTAGCAAAAGAAGCCCAGTGTATGAAAGAAGACTTTGCTGTTGTGTAGGCATGCCTGCAGGCACGTCTGGATGACAGGGGCAGTTAGCACCAGTGAGTAGGTGGGCGTCTAAACTGGATGTTTTGTCTGCAGAAGCATTAGAAGAGCTGCAAGCTGTTCACTGCACATGAACCCTCCCCACCTATCTCCTCCCCATATCTGGGTGGTGGTGGTGGTGGGTGGATAGGTGGGGAGGGTTCAAGAGCAGTGAACAGCCTGCAGCTCTTCTAATGCTTCTGCAGACAAAACATCCCTGTTTCTGCTGTCTCTAATCCAGAACTATGCAAAGTAATTATGTGGTTGGATTAGAATGATCCAGATTAGGCAGAGATCCAGATTCAAAGGACAAAATGTAACATAGAGTCCCATGGGTGAACATCTCTGCCTTTTTCTGAAAAGTGTTATATGAAGGTAAACCTAAAACACTAGTGATTGATTATTTATGATAAAAGATTAACATAATTAGCAAAAGGATGCAAGTATGTTTTCTGAACCTGAGACTGACCACTTGGTAGTGTCAAAACTAGAACTTTAGGAAAATGAAAAGAAAAGGATGAAAGTAAAATTTGAAAAATTGAATGAAACTACAGAATATCACCTAGCAATGAAAATTGGTGTCTCAATTGATGCTGTAGGTCAAGGACTACCTCAGTTGCAAAGAATGTATTCAGGAGATAAGGAACAGTTAAAAGAGAAAACATGCAGAATGATTTTGATGAAAATAAAGAAGTAGTTTTAGAAGTGGGTGAAAAATGAAGCAAGAAGCTTGCAGCAGAGTGAAGCAAATTACAAATAAAAGTGATGAAATTATTTCTGATGAAACTGAAGTGGGATTGCTGGAAGGAGAATTTTGTGATGGGAATACTAATGTATATGGAAATTGTTAAGGAATGGTATTGAAATGAATTCTGTAAATGTTAATGCCCAAGAAAAAATGAAGAACAGGGCATAAAAGATAGAAAGAATGTGGAAAAATGGTAAGGCTGCAGATATAGGTGATGTGACGTGAAATAGCTGAACTAAAATATTAATATGGCTTGCTTACAAATATTTCCCTGGTAAGAGTGAATGCAAAACACTTAAGAGGATTGATTTTTGTTAAATGTTCTGGAAAGATGTTTGGCAGAATTCTGGTTTAAAGGATGTAGAAGTGATGACTAAAGAGCAGCGTAGTGAGTGGCCTAGAGATTAAGGTGCTCACCTCCCACTTGGAAGATTGGCAGATGTAGCGGCAGATGTTTGTCTCCTAGAAGGCAGAGAAAAATTAAATTTTATATGGGGGTAAAAAATGGGAGTTTAGAGGTGATGAGTAAAATTTGGGAAGTGGTTTTGTTGGGCATAGGGCAGTGATGGCTAACCTTTTTGGTGCTGAGTGCCCAAAGCGCGCACGCAACCCCAAAATGCAGTGCGAGCACCCCTGTGCATGTGCCCCCCTGCACACACACACACCCCGCACATATGTGCACGTCTCCCCTTCCAGGCCAATAACAAGGTGTGGAGGGGTGTGTGGCTTCTAGGTTGTGCAAGACGCCTTCCAGGCCCAAAACAGTATGTGGGGGAACCGTTTTGGCTTTCAGGTTGGTTGAGGAGGCCTTTCAGGCCCAAAACGGGGCATGTGCATCCCCCCCCCCCCCCTCACCGTGTTTTGGCTTCCAGGTTAGTGCAAAAGACCTTCCAGGTCCAATATGTGACGCGGGGGCACGCACATATGCACAAACCCCCCAAATGCAATGCGAGCATCTCACATACGTGCCCTGCCCCCCCCCCCGTATGTGTCCCGCCCCCTGCACATGCATATCAGGGACCCGAAAACTAGCTGGCCGGTGGGAGGCATGCGTGCATGTGTGATGCAGCTGGGCTGGGACGATGGTTGCCGTGTCCGCAGAGAGGGCTCTGTGTGCCACCTGTGGCACGTGTGCCATAGGTTCACCAACACGGGCATAGGGTATTCAGATTTCCAAAGAACATAAGCCAAAGATTCCTTTGTTGATTCTTTATATTGTGTTACTCTTAGAAGATAACAATAAGTGCCATAGCAAAGAGCATTGGATGTCAATTATAAAATCTGTGCATTGAAAATTTTTTTGTCAATTGCAATAGACTGAACTGCTTGGATCTACACATATACTATGCTAATAAATTATGACATGCTAGATACTTGGGAAGAATTCCATGCATATGAGGACCAAGACCTGCTAAAGAACTGACAACTATGGATTTACATTGCTATAAATTAATAAACAAATAATAATTGATTAGCTCTGTTGCTGAGTCTGCAGAGCACATTAAGAATAACATTAAACTAGAGTATCTGTTATCTTTCTAAATTCATTACTTCAGATGCTTGAAAGAAATAGCAAAATATAAACAGTGCATAAGAATGAGAACAAATTTCAGTTAGATTATTGAGATTTCAGTTCTTGCATTCATTTCTTTTCATTCTCTTATGTGATTTCTGCTAAAAGCAGGTTACTTCACTGTGTGAATGTTGCTGTGTGATAGAGCCAACTGTAGGTCTTGTACACAGTTGAAGGAATAGTTTGGATGTTAAGAATGAGAAAACAGGCAATCATTCGGAAGATGCAAACTGTGGTGGTTGCACGAATCTCTTGTGCTAATTTGTGTTCAATATTTATTGCTGACCTGATCTGTGGAAACTTGGATTTTGTGATTTCTGAGTACAGTATTTTCATTAACCTGCATTTCTTATCTCTTCATTTGTGTCTCTAGGATCACCTCAGCATGAATCTACTTTTGTGTCTTACATACCAGATGGCAATTACAAATACCCTGATTTGCCCATATCAAGATACAAAGGAGAGGTTACCAATTTATTTTAAATATAGCTAAAATTACAACTGTGTTAAGTCTTTCTTCCCCCCTTTCCCATCACTTTTCTTTGATTTCTTTTGATTTTGTCCATTAATGGTTTTTGTGATGCTGAATTAACTTTATTTTTCAGTCTTTCAAGCGTGTCTGCATAACTATAAGTTTACATTAGGTTAACTGGGTTTGTTGTTCACCCTATTTCGAATGGGAAATTCACTGCCTCAGAAGGTAACAAGTGCAGAGCCAAAAGTGCTGGTAAATATGCCACTTACGTTGCAAATTCAAGAGACGTATGTGGCATGAAATATTTTTCTTCAGCAGCATTGATGTGACAGTGGTAATCTAATGTTGCCAGTTATTTACACTTCAGTAATGTCTCAAAGAAATTATTCAGAAGCATGCAGTCTTATTCTTTCCAGGCATTTGACTTAAACACAATTCTCCAGTGCATTGTGTCCTTTTTTTAGTATATGCTTGTTTTAATGGAAAATGAATTTAACAATTCAGTAAATGATCTTCTGCTGATTGTACTCCAGCAATTTAAGGGATGCTTATAAATTAAATATAAGTGAATTAAAGTAGTGTTGGATAAAAAGGATTGGAGAATAGAAGGAAATTCATGCATAAACAAAGGTTTTATGGAATATGGCTTTAAAGTGTGGGTTTAAAAAAACACAGTTGGGGTTTAGCAATATCTGGAGGCTTGCTCTTGATGTAGATGGAGGAGAGGAGAATACTTAGCAGCTGGATCAGCAAAAAAGGAGAAACGAATAATAATTTTTTGGGGTAGACAGTCAAATGTGGTAGAAGTGGAGGAGGCTAAAAAGTGAGACAAAGCAGTTTTGGAAACAGTAAAGGTACACCAACAAGAATTTTCTACAGAGAATATAGAAAAGAGAAATTCAGAATTTTTAAGACTGAAAGAAAATGGTAAGGCATGAAAAAGAGGGCAAAACTGCAAAAATACGATTTGGGTCTCTCATCCTTTTAATAACATTTTTTTTTTAAATTTCAGATGCTTTCATTGATAGAAAACCACTCAGTGGTAATTGTACATGGATCTACTGGTAGTGGCAAAAGCACACAACTTCCACAGTATGTTTTGGATCACTGTGCGCAGCACTCTATTTATTGTAACATTGTAGTTACACAGCCCAGGAGAATTGGTGCCAGCAGCATTGCAAGATGGATTAGCAAGCAGAGATCGTGGCCCTTGGGTGAACTTGTGGGCTATCAGGTAGAGCAGTGTGTTACTCCTCATCATATGATATCTCTGCAATGGAAATCACATTTTGTTTTTAAAATTCATTCCCTGAGCTGTAAGAGACAGTTCATTTAATTTCTTTCATAGCTTCTGGATGTACTAAAATTAGAACTGTAGAAAAGACCGCGGTCAAAATACAAGATTGTATAAGTGGAACAGGAATCTACTTTCCCATCATTCCATCAGTAGCTTGTTTATGTCCAAATTTGGTTTGAACTGTTATTAACTTGGGAGTGGATGTTGAGATTGAAGGAGGGATGAGAAATTCAATCTGTATAGCCTTTTGTCCATTGAACCAATAGCCTTAGTATTTTGGATGCAAGCTTATGGTTGAGGTTCCTTGGATTCCTTCCACTGATAAATCCTATCCTTGACTCAAAGGTATTTTTGTAGTGTATCATTAAGATCCTCCAGTTTGATGACGGAGCTCATATTTTTATATTTTCTTTGTAGATATGTTTGTCTAGTTTCTTCTGAATTTGTCTTTAATCAGACATTTAAAATGCTTCTGTTGTATTTCTGTTTTATTAATGCATTATGCATTTTTTTTTACTCCAAATTGTTATAATTTAATCTTGTTTAAAATTTTCATAAGATATTTTAGGAAATCTTGCTTTCAGCTAAAGCAAAACTAAAACTCGTGATGGATGCATCACGTAGTGGCCACACCATGCACAGTTTAACCAAGGGGGGGAAATTCCCGATACACCACATGATGCTGCCATGACGACACAAATTTGACACCCCTGATCTAATTGAAGTCACTACCTTAAGCATCAAAATGTATTTGATATGACACTGAAGTACATTAGTACACACCATATACAAATAATTGGAATCCAGGCACAAACGTAAAAGACATGTAGTGGCAGCAACTTAAACATAGATAATACCAGCTACAAATGAGGGATAATGCAACATAAATGCTGTGTGCTAATTTAAATTTTTTTAACAAAATTGTATCACATGGTAAGTTTTGTATCCTTTTATTTATTCTCAACCCTTTGGGTGGGTAATGTCTTAAAGACCATGGAATTATTTTGGCGAGTGAAGTTGCTGCAACCCATGCTGTTCATTCAAATAACTGTGCGGCTTCTATTTAATTCTTCAATATTTTAAAATGTAGTGGAGAGTTTATCACAGATATTTATAGTTTACGTAATGATTTATAAATAAATGCAACATGTGCTGTATCTTTACAACATTCCAGGTTGGTCTAGAAAAAGTTGCAACAAAGAACACGAAACTGATATATATGACAACTGGTGTCCTCCTGCAGAAAGTAGTTGGAGCCAAAAGTCTTTTGGAGTTCACCCATATCTTCATAGATGAAGTAAGTTGGAGAAAAGTAGAACATCACTTTAGAACTGGCCTGTTTATCTTGAATGCTTCTGGTTTCTTTGGATTATGTATATGTAAAATTATATTTACTCTTGTTTTTATCACAGATACTTTGTATGGATGTCTTCGTGAGAGTAATGTTAATGATATGCAATATATAACAATGATGGCTAACCTTTTCTGGACCAAGTGCCCAAAGCTTGTGGGCATGTGTGAATGCATGTGCATGAACCCCGAAAATGCAAGTCATATGTGGCCCTGCACGTTCGCTCCCCCCGTGCATATGCCCCACCCCTGTGCATGCAGCCCACACTTGCGCCCCCATGTTCCACTCATGTGCATGTCCCCCCCTGCACAACCACTGCATATGCACCCCCACATGTACCCCATGCATGTATGCATCCCCCCATGCCCACACGCATCTACCGCAGAGACCCAAAGACCAGGTGGGAGGCGCATGAGTGCGCAGCAGAGCTGAACTGGGGTAACAGCTCACGTGCCCAGAGAGAGGGTGCTGCGTGCCACCTCTGGCACATGTGCATAGGTTTGCCATCACCGGTATATAATATTTGCTTAAACAATAAAAATATTGATGTATTAATGTCTAAGGAGATTCTCAGTCATTCAGGTTATGGTTGTCCCAAAGGTGCTTTTTGAAAAGGCAACTGGACTTTTCCTTGAAGGCGTTTCACTTCTCATTCAAGAACTGAAGAATCTTCTTGGATGAAAACCAAAATGCATTCAAGGAAAAAACAAAGAAAGTCCAGTTGCCTTTTGAAAAAGCATCTTTGGGACATTAATGCCTCAGGAATAAGTTTCCATTTCTTTGGAATATGGGTAGTCCTCAAGTTAGGATCACAGTTAGGACCAGAAATGTCGCTAAGTGATGCATCACATTACTGCATATTTAGTTCAGTCATTAAGGAAATCTCTGCAGCTGTTAAATGAATCACACTGTCATTAGACAAATCTGACTTCCCCAATGCTGCTGGTCAGAAGCCATTTAGGAGGGTTGCACATCATGATCACATGACTGCAAGATGCTGCAACCATCATAAATGCAACTAGTTGACACATGCTTAATTTGCGAGCATATGACAGTGGAGACAATCATAACAGCAAGGGCAGGTTGTCATGTTTTTTCTGTCATAATTTTGAACCATTGTAAAATGAATCATAAATTGAGGATTAACTATACAAGGGTCTTATTTTTTTAATTTTCTCTAGGTAAGTTATATGTCTGGCATCTCTGGACAGTTTTCAAGATACATGGTTTATAATTTTTAAATAATCCTGGTTTAGTTTTGCACTTGAATAGTTGAGCCTGGCTGTTTGACTTTTCCAAAGTACCCTGAAGTGATTTCAGTGCTAAATTTAGTGGTTAGATCAAGCACCCTGACAATTTTTGGACTATTGATAGTGCTGCTACATTCTATTAAATTTAAGCCTATCAGTTATATTTTTAAAAAAATATATATTTATTAATAATATTGCATAGTATAAAAGACAAGTAAGTATAGGCTTTTTTTGGCCTTGATCACCATTAATCACAGTGACTGGATCCAGCATTTCAACACAATTGTCATTGTAATATATAGGACCAATTAAGTTTGATTATGAGTAAGTTAGCTCATCAAGGAGTGACTTATCTGAAGAGCAAAGGACAGTCATCTTGTATAAGCCTACTCTGAAAAGAAGAGTGCATAGTTGGGACAAAATCTACTTGATTTAATTGGAATGACATTAATATTTATTGTAATAAAATTAATATAATTACTCATCAATCATGTATGTTATAACCCCTCCAAAAATTCAAACTTAAAATTGGATAACCGTTGCTGGAAGATTTTAGAACCATATTCAAAGCTTTTAAAAATTGTACAATACTGTTGGGGCCTTAGGACATTCATGTCTGATTTAGCTCTTTCGTTTGTAACTCTCTCATTTAGGTCATTAACTGTATTTCAGCAAAGCTTTTTCACTGTGTACCTTCCTCTTTTATATAACTATTGAAAGCCTGCTAATGGTTCATCTCAGAATCCATGTGCATCTTTAGTAAACTCATTTCAAGTTGGATCTGTCTCATCTTTTAAAATAATGTTTTAGATACATGAGCGTACAGAAGACATGGATCTCTTGCTGTTGGTGATCCGTAAATTGCTGCGAACAAATTCACGATTTGTGAAGGTAACTGAGAATTTCCAGGATTACTCAGTAATATAGTGATACTCTAGCACAGCTGTGGGGAAAAGTTCCTAAGTTTCTGTTGTCATTAACATTTACCAATAGGATATAGGAAGCTGTTTGTAGAATGTTTTCATTGTTTTGGATCATGTACAGACATACATTATTTTTCATGTTCACAAAGCATACCAATACTGGCAGTTCTCACTTAATAACTGATCACTTAGCAACTGTTCTTGATTACTATGGAACCCCTCCCCCCCAAAAAAAGACACAGGTAGTCCTTGACTTACAACAGTTCATTTAGTGACCATTCAAGGTTACAATGGCACTGAAAAAATTATTTATGACCATTTTTCACAATTAACAAGCTTTGTAGCATCCCCATGGTCATGTGATCAAAATTCAGATGCTTGGCAACTGCTGGTTCATACTTATGACCATTGCTGTGTTCCAAGGTCATGTGATCACCTTTTGAGACCTTCTGACAAGCAAAGTCAATGGGGAAGCCAGATTCACTTAACAATGGGATTACTAATTTATCAATTGCAGTGATTCACTTAACAACTGTGACAAGGAAGATAATAAATGGGGCAAAACTCACTTAACAAATACCTCCCTTAACAACAGAAATTTTGGGCTCAACTGTGGTTGTAAGTTGAGGACAGCCTCTATTGACCCCCCCCCCCTCCCCAAATTCAAAATTATGTTACACACTCCTTGGTCACATGATTGCATTTGGAATGCTCTGCAATCAACCCACATTTATTATATATATATATATATATATATATATATATATATATATATATATATATATATATATATATATATATATATATATATATGTTAAATTTCTTTAAGGGATGATTAATAATAATTAATTAAGAGACCAGGATGGATCCATTTCGGGCTCCTTAGCCCTCGTCAGCTGGCCATACTTCCCTACAGGGATTTGAACTGGTGCTCTCCAGCATTCGAAGCAGGCTTCTCTATGCCTAGAGAAGGCATAGAGAAGCCTGCTTCGAATGCTGGAGAGCACCAGTTCAAATCCCTGTAGGGAAGTATGGCCAGCTGACGAGGGCTAAGGAGCCCGAAATGGATCCATCCTGGTCTCTTAATTAATTATTATTAATCATCCCTTAAAGAAATTTAACATATATCTAAAAAGACAGCAGCAATTTAATAGGTCTCTGTCTGGATGGTCTCTAGGTTGAGTCGAAGGACAGAGAAGGATGACAAGTTGGTCTCCTCCCTTAAATAGGCCTAACAGGAAGCTGTAACAAAATATCCACTTCATATATATATATTCCAGCCTATATATATATATATATAGGCTGGAAATGGGTATTTACTTTTGATTTCTGGCGAAGAAACACCCAAATGTCCATTGTAAGCAATAGATTTGCTTAGCAACTACAGTGTTCATTTAATAATCATGGCATTTGCTTAATGACCGGCACAAAAAATAATGTAAACTCAGTTACATGATAAGCTGCTGAACAACCGATGTGACATTCAATTGTAATTTCAGGCTCAATTACGGTCATATGTCAAATAATACCTGTACCTTATTCTTACAATGTTTGGCTTCAGCATTTCCCTGTATTTAGCTTAAGATAAATTCTTCTCACTCCTGAATTCGTTTTCAGTCTTTTCTCCACTGCCGTCTGCTACTAATGCTTAACTTGTTCCCCAGCTGCTGAAAAGCTAAATTCAATCCTCTTAAATCTAAGAGTTGTAGCTAAGTTTATTCTGAAACAATTCTGTTGTCCCAATCTCTCCCCCCCCCCAATATTGGGGGAGCAATCTTCTCATCTGGAGAGTTCAAAGATCTGCATGACATTAATAAGGGGGTAGCCATGAAAGTTCAGAGTGCCCCTTGTGAGCATCCATCTTTAAATGTTGGCTTTTGCCCATAAAATGCTTGAAGGGATAACTATGACATTAACAACTTTATGGCAATGAAAACTATGCACAGTTAAGTGCGCTATATTGGTGGGTGTAAAATTATTTTCTCTCAACTGTGAAAGAAATACAAGAGGACGGTGTTCACGCTGTGTAGTCGTTCTCAACAGACATTGACAGTTGACAACCCCAGGGATACAGGTGGGTGCGGATAAAAAAGCGAAGTAGGCAGATAAAAAATATTGCCCGGCCTGAAACGGAAGTGTTGCATCTTAACAACCCACTCAGGTTTTAATCACCAGTCTTAGACCCAAAAATGTTTAATGACATTTTCCTATATATAAATTTGGAACTGATTTTAGACATACAAGAAAGTTTCACCTTCACATTAATGTGAACATTTCATTTTTAAATTTGAGAGATATGACTAAAATTACACACTATATTAAGAAAATTCTATTATGTGATGTTGCTTGGCTTATAAGGGCCAAATTGAAGGGTGTAGGGGAGGGAAGGGAGTGTATTTACAAGTCTGCATTTTTATATTTGCATACAAAATGAAAAACTTCATTTTTGTTTATAGGAGGTTTGAGGAATGCACCAGATACGGATTTATTTTTATTTACTTTATTTATTAAATTGGTATTTATTCCTACCACTGTGCTCCATTCACTTAAACATTTTCCTGTCCAAAGTTCGATTCTTTGGATAGATTCACGACTCCCCCTAAGTCTTAATGTGATTTATGTAATCTTGCCTTGGCAAATTTCTTAAACCAGATTTGTGAATGGTAGATTATGACTTAATACAATAGATGAATGCAGCATCACATGTGGCCTATTTCACACATAATACCATTTATGCAATTTCTTCAAGTTTGTTAATAAAGAACATTGCAGTGAATTAGTGATTAGTAAACTGCGTATCGAAACTTGGAATTGATCTTGTATGAAGCATTGCAAATTTATCAAGCTAAAAGATTTAGTAAAGATAGAAATACTGCAAATTTATTGTTTTGGAATATATAAATACACACACACACACACACACACACACACACACACACACACACACACACACTGTTTTCCCAAAAATAAGATCTCTCCTGATAATAAACCCAATCGGGCTTTTGAACACATGCGCTCCCCTGAAAATAAGCCCTCCCCAAAAATATTGTAATACAGCAGCAGCCTTGAGGCATGCTTGCCCCCTCCTGCACCTCAAAAATAATAAGACACTCCCCAAAATAAGGCCAAGTGCTTATTTCGGGGATCAAAAGAAAATAAGACCCTGACTTATTTTCGGGGAAACATGGTATATAATCCAAAACAACTTGGTTCCTTCAAGTCAGTTTGACTTCTGGTGAGATTTTTTTCAGAAGTGATTTGCCTTTGTTGTCTACCTAGAGTTGAGAAAGATTGACTTGTCCCAATCTGGCTTTGTACCCTGTGTAAGGCAGAACTAGAACTAATCGTCCTCCAGTTTCTAGCCTTCTGCCTTAACAACCACACCAGGAAGTAAACTCAACATTTTGTAAAACACTGTGAGATATTGGAACAATCAAATGATTCTAACTTTTTGAACAAGAGTAAAACATATTCTGGGCAATCAAAATGTTCTGTTTCCTGGCCTGAGCTTCTAAAATATTGTTTTTTAAGGTAATTCTGATGTCTGCAACTATTGACTGTCAAGAGTTTGCCAATTATTTTGCACTACCAGTTCGCAACAAATTGTACCCAGCCTATGTATTTCAAGTGGAAGGAAATCCTCATGCGATTGACGAATATTACTTGGATGATCTGCAGCCTGTCCTTAGTCATATTAAGGTATGAAATAACCAACTTTGATTTATCTGTCATTGGATATCTAGAAGGAGGTGCCCTGCTGGCCCTGCTTAGAAGGCAGTATTGCATGCAAACTCTGCCTATAGCCTGCAATTTGTCATATCTGGTTAACTCAGCTTTCCATCCTTCCGAGGTTGGTAAAATGAAGACCTAAGTTGTTGGAGGCAATGTGCTGCCATTGTAAACCACCCAGAGAGTGCTGTAAAGCACCATAGGATGGACATTAAGTACACCATAGGATGGACATTAAGTACAAAGAGTGCAGAGAAGAGCAACCAAGCTGATTAGGGAACTGGAGACTAAAACATATGAAGAACGGTTGCAGGAGCTGGGTGTGTCTAGTTTGATGAAGAGAAGGACCAGGGGAGACATGATAGCAGTGTTCCGATATCTCAGGGGTTGCCACAAAGAAGAGGGAGTCAAACTATTCTCCAAGGCACATTGGGGCAGGACAAGAAGCAATGGGTGGAAACTAATCAAGGAGAGAAGCAACTTAGAACTAAGGAGAAATTTCCTGACAGAACAATTAACCTCTGGAACAGCTTGCCTCCAGAAGTTGTGAATGCCCCAACCCTGGAAGTCTTTAAAAAGATGTTAGATAGCCATTTGTCTGAAATGGTATAAGGTCCCTGCTCACGCAGGGGGTTGGACTAGAAGACCTACAAGGTCCCTTCCAACTCTGCTATTGTATTGTAATATAAGTTACCATTACTAATTATATCTAAAATATTTAGGTAGAAGAGATGATTGAAATAGAGAATTTTCCCAATCAGTTTTGAAATTATTATTAGCATATGGCTTTGTTACAGTAGCCAGGAGACCACAATGCAAGTAATAGTTTGACTAGCCAAGGTACTAGCCCTGTTATAGCACACACTAGTACCCTTCCCAAGATGCTCCACAGGAGGGCGAACTGGTTTCATACCAGAAGGAAAGGTGAGGTCTCTTCTTGGATCATTATCCAAGGCCCCTTTCCAGAGCTGCCTCACAAAAGGCACCAGGAATAACCAGGAAGGTTCAGATCCGTCAGGAATCGGACTGCCTGCACAGAGCACCAACTAGTCTCCCCATTGAAATGGTACCTATCGATCTACTTGCATAAAACATGCTTTCTAATAGTTACCTATCTGTTACCTATGGACAAAAGCTGAGGCAAGTGATAGGAGCTCACTCTGCCACACAGTGTTAGGACTTGAATCATCAGAGCAAAGGCCATCTCCAGTGTCATTAAACCTCTGAGCCACTGCTCTTCCAGTTTTGAAATCATACTGGTTTTAAATCTAACAAGATTCCATACTATCAGTACCTGAGCTCTTACACTTATTATGTGTCATGCACTGTTTCAACCAGGATTTCTTGAATGAACTATAGCCATTTAAGTTTAAAGAAAGAAAAAAACCTGAATTCAATGAGCAAGATATGCTGGTTACAAATCATAATGGCTAATTTTTCTATTACAGGGGCTCACCTAGTATGATGCAGTTGAAATGGTGAATCATACCAGATAATTGATTAATAGTTATAAAGTTATGTGTTAGGAATTACAGGAGGCAACGGAAGATGATGATGATTAACTCTATGCTCTAGGCAAAGAGAATAGGCTTGCAAAAACATTAAAAGAATAGAAAGTCTTCGATAGGGTTTTGTCAATTATGTGTCAGCTTCAATGGATAGTGTCAGGAGGGAAGATTTAATAGTATCTGACATTTTTGAAAGATTGCTGGTGATGAGTTGACAACTGTAAAAATAATCCAGGATATTCACTGGATGACCTTTTGCTGTTGGGTTAGATCTGTCAAATGTGCAGTTGCCTCAAGGGTAGATTAACTGGCATTCTCCAACCCTGGCATCCTCGTGAATGGGAGAGGAGTTATTTTGGATTCCTGGCTTACTTTTTCTTTTGATTATCTGACTTTAATCCTCATAATGCTTTCTTTAATCTGGCTGTGTATTTCTCACCCCCCCTCCCCTTTTCACTGATCTGTTTCTTTAGTAGCCATCTTTTCTTTCCTTAACTGAGAATGAAAAATAGGATGTTATAGATAATGGTTTGCTCGGCAGCTCCAGTGCAGTTTTACAGGAGGTTTGCTTGGAATAGAAGGCTTTGCATTTCAGCTTCTATTTCTAAAAAATAGAAATGAAGTCACGGTAGAACAGACAGAATGAATTCAGAAAACCTGGTTGATTATATGAATATGCTCAGGGCCTTGAGCCTGATATTGTGTAAAGAACAGTGCAAAACAAGTTGTGTTGGGGATATGGTGTAGCAGAGCTAAAACAAGCTTTAAAGTAACATACACCTTTTAACTACGTCCTTTGTTCCAGCACTAGAGAGGAAATCTCCTTTCATGCCACCTTACCTGGTTTATTTATGCAAAATTAACCCATTTGAGGCAAAAGCATATCACATGAAGGGGCTCTTAGAAATTATTCTCTACTCTTCTTCACCAATCTAGTATACAGGTAGCCCCAATTTTCAACAGTTCATTTAGTGACTGTTCAAAGTTACAACAATACTGAAAAACATGAGTTATGACCACTTTTTACACTTACAACCTTTGCAGCATCCCCATGATCATGTGATCAAAATTCAGATGCATGGCAACTGGTTCCTGTTTATGAGCATTGCTGTGTCCCAGAGTCATGTGATCACCTTTTGTGATCTTCTGACAAGCAAAGTCAAATGGGGAATCCAGATTCACTTAACAACTAGGTTACCAACTAATTAATTTCAGTGATTCACTTAACTATGGCAAGAAAGGCTGTAAAATGGAGCAAAACTCACTGAACAAGTGTCTCACCTAACAACAGAAATTTTGGGCTCAGTTGTGGTCGTAAGTTGAGGACTACCTGTATTCCGGATGGGAAAATATTAACAAATCAGTTGTAACATCTTTTCTCTGCCCTCAGCCAAATTCTCTCAAAGTCTTTGTTTGGTCTTTGCATATCTGTTTCTGTTCCATTGCCTACCGTGAAAGAATGGCTTATATAGTGCAAGAATGCTAGTAATGACTTTACTCCCCTCTTTTTTTCTCCCTAGATTCCTCTTCAAATTGTTGAGGAACCACTGATACCCCCAGTTATGTACAAAGCTGCCATTTCTCTAATACAGTGGTTTGATGAGCTGGAGACAAAGGAAAATGGGTAAGAAATTTTCTTCTACATGGTTTCTATGAAGTGGACTGATTCTATTCAACAACTCTTGGAATGTCGTAGAATCTTGCAACGAGTTGACAGATGTATACTTTGATTTTGTTTTAATGTATTGTTATTAGGTGCCAAGAAGAAAGATTGTACCTTAATTTCTTGATGGGTTAGTTATTTAAAGTAATATGTCCTTGGCTTAAGAACATTCTGTTTTGCTTTTTAATTACTTTAAAACAAAGACAAAATTTGTGCTTCTTAAAAATCAACATATCCTGCTTGTACTGATACCTGGAGACTGGCCCAGATTAGATCATTGCTACCTGTATGAAGGAATTATCAGGTTAAATTTTTTGTGTGTAGTAGTATTAGATTCTGTGATGGGGAAAAATCCTTGTTGACCTTGGCTGCCTCATGGTAGCATCATGAAGACATTATCAGTATTACTTGGACTTTGTAAGGCTATTATGGAAGTTGTAAATAATCCTGTTTTGAAATCATTTACTGATTTTGAGTATTTATTTTCCTTTCCTTAAAGGGGTGGCATATTTGTCTCTCATCACCAATAACTGGCATAATTATATATTATTGCTATGCTAAAATAGACATTGTCAACTCTAATTAAAACATGCAGGAGATATTAGTGAAAATATCACCAAGACATGTCCCAATATTTGGTTTTATTCTGTTTTCTTATACTTTTTTTTCAGAGTTATGCAAACGTTTGCTCAGATTAATCAGTGTTTACATATTATGTTTTCTTAAAACATTTTCAAAATATTCTCAGTAACAACTATATATGAGTTGCCAAGCAATCTTGAATAAGGAGGTTGCTTTGTTAGCTGCAGGCAAGATGTTTAATATGATTCCATTTTGTTGACATGAACTGCTTGAAGGGAAATAAATAGCAAGGAAAGCACTGATTTTGTTCAGTTTGTTTGGTTTTGATACATAAAAGTCAAATATGTGTTCAGAGTACAAACTAGATTAAAGGGATTTCATTTAATAAGTATTTTGAAGCTTAGCACTTAGGGGGTGCAGAAATGTAAACTACAATATATATATATTTAATCAGGACTTTTTGTACTTTAAATTGTATACAAGTATAATTTTTAAAAAGACAAGTTTGGTACAGTTGTTTTTAAAAAAACCTCATTATATTACACTATAGCAAGTAAATAATTGATGGAAAGGTTTTTGGACAGTTAATTATTCTGCATCATGAAAACACAAGCTCTTTTTCAAATAATGCTATAAGGCCATGATGGCAAACCTATGGCACACGGAGTCATATTCGGCGGCACGCCAACCATCAACTCTGGCACACATGCGTGTGCTGGCCAGCTAATTTTTCACCCATCCGTTTTTGGCTTCCAGAGGGCCTCCAGGTGACTGAGGGGGGCCGTTTTCGTCCTTCCCAGGCTTCAGAAAATTCTCTGGAGCCTGGGAAGGGGTCGTGTGCCCATGTGCATGGGCAGTGGTGTCACGCATGCATGCACAGGTGAGCGGGAAGAATGAATGGGCTTGCGTGTGCGATAGTGTGCACGCGCACAATTTTGGCATGCCATAAGAAAATGGTTTGCCATCACTACTATAAGGCTTCTCTGAACCATCCTCCTCTCTGCTGGGTCTGACTTACTTTAAGTTATCAAAATAAAATACTTATTACAACACCTTCAATTAATCCCAATACTTAAAATTTTGGGGTTTTTTTTGTTGAGAGTCTCATTCATACAAGGAAACTATGAAAATGAAACCAAATTTGGATTAAATGTGGTAACATAGAAAATAACCTCATGCTCAGTTAGACCATTTGTCCATTTAGGTAATTCTTATACTGTATGCTCATGTCTTCCATATGGGTGAGGCCACCTTTCTGTTGTAGATTACTTTGTTCTTGAGTGGCTCACAAAGATTCAGTTTGAGAAACTCAGGAAATACATTTGAACAAGAAAAGATATTGTTCAGTGGTGTTAGCTTGATGGTGATGACTGCAGTAGGATACAAGTCCAATAAAATTCAGAGAAGGAGTATGGAATTTTATTTTAATAAGGCTCAAAATGCAATGCTGTTAATTTATTAGTTTGCTGCTTCTGGTAATTGCAGGGGATTGCCATGTAAAACTCAATAATAATAATAATAATAATAATAACAATAACAATAACAATAATAATAATAATAATAATAATAATAATAATAATAATAATAATAATTTATTACATTTATAAACCGCCCTCTCTCCCCGGAGGGACTCGGGGCGGTGTACAGGAAAATTAAAAAACCATCTAAAAACATACAAAAACATACAAAGTTAAAAACGAATTAAACCACCCTGTACAAGAATTTAAAACATTAAAATTATAACCCATTAAAAACCAAATACATAATTTGCAAAAAACAGACTGGGGCAAGAAGCGTCGATTAGGCCAAGCCGGCCTGATGGAATAAATATGTTTTTACTTTTTGCTGGAAGATGCGGAGGTCCATGGTCGTTCTAATATCTGGGGGTAGGTCGTTCCAGAGGGTCGGGCCCATCACAGAGAAGGCCCTTCCCCTGGGCGTCGCCTGCTGGCATTGCCTAGTGGACGGCACCCAGAGAAGTCCCTCTCTGTGTGAGCGAATCGGCCGAAGGGATGTATGGGGCAGGATACGATCCCGCAAATAACTAGGTCCTGTGCCATGGAGCGCTTTAAAGATGATGATCAACACCTTGAAACGCACCTGTGCAAAGTGCAAATTTGACAAATTTTGAAGGACCCATCAATCTCTTGTTTTAAGACCAAGGTCATAGATAAAAGAATGCCTAACATGTACGCAGAATTGTTGCTTAGTTGGTAGCCTGTGGTTCCTCCTATTAAAAAGATCAGGTTGCGTATTATGAAATACAACATGGCAAGCCATTATAGAAAAAGCTCATTTAGATGTAAAAATAATCTTGAGTTTATGTAAGAGTTGTTCTATTCCTCAGGCAGAGATAGGCAATCAAATGTGCCTATGGATGACTCCCCACTGCCTGCTTTTATTTTTAAAAATCATTTTAATTTACAAAAATGTTAAATGAGATGTTGACATGCTGTAAAGCAAAATACCAGCTTCTAATTTCATCAGTATTTGCACAAATGTCTCTAGGCTCCACATTGTTATTTCTTTGAAACATTGAGTGGATAAATCTCAGTATTGTTTTTTGGAAGCAAGACAGGATACCTTAATTGCCTAGGAGGAAAAACAATTAAAAACAAATTGGGGTAGTAGGAGGGCATGTTGGGAAAGTAGAAGGGAAAAAAATGTATGCAATGTATAGCATTTTGCTCTTAAGATACACTTGATTGCCCTTGGAATCAACTTCAAAGTCATCCAAGTTTTAAATGAGAATAAAAAGCTATAGGATTGAATTGATGTTAACTATGGCAAGCATTTATGTCAGTGCTAGAGAAAAGCATGTATGCATTTAGCTGAATATCATAAAGAGGTATAAAGTAATTTGTAAAGCACACTTGCACAGTGCTATTTTGTTGATCTTATTGTTATATTCAGTGCATAACTGTTGTAGTATGTATAAAATATTATGACCTAAAACAGGTAGACTTAACTGCTCAAAACCTGGAATCCTCTTCCAAAAATTGCTGACTTGTAGTTTTTGAAGTGACAAAAGAGAAAAACACACGAAGGATAAATCACATTGAATGTTTTTAATTAATTGAATTAAATTTAAATTTAATCAAATTTAGTTTTCAACATGAATTATTCCATTCTTTCCATTATGCACCCTAGGGCCTAAAATAGCTTCATGAGAATGTAAAGGGGAACAATTTATAAACTGCTTTTGAATTTTCATATGCCACTCAGGATTCTCTCTCTCTCTCTCTCTCTCTCTCTCTCTCTCTCTCTCTCTCTCTCTCTCTCTCTCTCTCTCTCTCTCTCTCCCTCCCTCCCTCCCTCCCTCCCTCTCTCTCTCTTAGTTCAACCTTTAAGCATCACTGTAGCATACATATCAACAAAATTCTTCCAAAGCATTTAAACAAAATCAAAGACCCAATAACCAAAAAAAAAAAGCAGAACTCCTCTACAACATGTAATGTAATGGGAGTAATAGTGACTATATAGGACAAATGGAGCAGTTTGTCAGAATGCATCCATAAACATCAACTGGCAGTCAAAATACTTTAAAATTCCTTAATTCCTTAATCTCTCAACACATAGACAAATACATTCAAGCGCTAATGTCATTTTAAGTTGTGCTAAATTCTAAGATATTGATTGAAATGCAAACAACATTGTAACTTGGATCATATCGTTAACCTAGTTTGCTAAATTAATTACAATTAGCTGTGTTCAGACAACAAACCCAGCCATCTCTTTTGCTTGGTTTTGACCTTTGTTATAATAAGCAAGAATAAATACTTATTAATTAATAAACAAGCAAACTGAGCACCAAGTATTCACAGTAAAACAAAATTAGAAAATTAGAAAATTAGAATACAGCAATATTATTTCAGGCCCTTCGCATAGGAAGGTTTTCCCTTTCCCATCCCTGATGTAAAATAAAAGGCTCATACTGCAAAAACTTTCTACATAACTCCAGTTTATTTCAAATTAAATATTGCATAAGTGAATAATTAGCTTTTAGCCTCTCTATATATATTACTACAAACCTAGCTTTAAGTAAGTCTTTGTGAATAGATAGATCTGTTTACCCAGTTAACTCATATTTCGTAACCATGGCCATTTCCAGAATTCAATTTCCCATATTCTCAGTAGTCTGGTTTGGGACTTCTGGGATTTGATGTCCACACATAAAAAGGCTGCTTGGGTTGGAAATGTGCTAGAAAAAGTGTGTGAGTCAGTCTTTAAGCATATATGTATTGATGGCCTTCAGAGGAAATATTTACTTTAATGTAAACTCAGACAAAAACTGTTTTTCTAATATTAGGGATCGTAATTTGGAGTTTGCATCAGAACGTGGCAGTGTGCTAGTATTTTTACCAGGTGAGTTTTGTTTTGTGTTATTTTTTAATATATAGGAACTACAGTAGTTTCCTAACGGAAAAAATGTTAACCTTTCTTTTGGGAAAATTATGTCACCTGACGTCCAGAGACTCTGGGCAATTAACAAATTGTTTAACCATTTGAAAAAAGGAGAAGAAAACAAAAAGGAATACAGATGTCAGATACAGCAAATCCAGATGAGAATAAAGAAAAGGAAGAAAAGGGGGCTTCAATTAGACTTGCCAAACACTTAGGCTAAGAGCCAGGTCTTCAGGGTCCTTCAAGCATTAACAGGTTTAGGGCTGTTTAAATCTACCCTCATTCCAGAGGGTAGGCGCTGCTACAGAGAAGGCACACTTCTGGATTCCTGTTATATGACATTTGTTTAGAGAAGGAATCTGGAATGTGCCAATCCTGCCAAATTGGATCAACTGGCCTCTACGGAAGACACTATTGGTCCTTTAATTAATCAGGCACTATACCATGTAGGACTTTATATGTAGAGACCAGCGCCTTGAATCACACTTGAAAGCAAACTGGCAACCAGTTCATGAAACAAAGGTGTTACTTGGACATACCAAGGCATGCCCATCACTGTGGGTGCTTTTGTATTCTGGATCAGTTGAAGCTCCTGGGTAGATTTCAGGGGCAACCCTGAAACCACTATGGACATTGCAGTAGTCAAGCCATGAGGTGACCAAGGCATGAGTTGACTGATGATAGCCTTGAAATGAATGGTACAGCAAGTAAGATCATTTCTTATTCTAAACCAGTTATCTAAAGTAACTTGACAGTGACAAGCAATCTACAAGGACTTAAACATAAATCTTCCCTGTCTCCTGCTCTGTGTGGGATCTCTACTGTCAACTAAGTTCATTCTAAAAATCTGTTAGGATTCCTGTCCCACTTGATTTTTGCATTTTAAAACCTCTTAATTAAATGGATAGAAAGCTGGCATGAGATAAAATAGCCAGCCTCTAATACCATCTTTACTTCTAAGTATGACTCAGATAGGCCATAAAAGTTTTCTTAGTAAATGAAAATGAATGTGGCTACTACATTTATCTTCAGATGGCCATTGATCAGGGCACCCACCAGTCTGAAAGAGCTAGTTAGGTGATTATTAGGTGAATATTTTTAAAGGAAAACTCATGGGAGATGCCAGTGATTGAAGGGGGTGAGGACATTTTGCATGCCATGTGCTCCATCTTTGGGGAAATTTATGGCTGAATTGAGACTTTCCTTAGATTAGGAGCCTAGCCTGATGATTTGCAATACTACAGATCAGGGGGCTCCAACCTTGGCAACTTTAAGACTTGTGGACTTCAAGTCCCAGAATTCCTCAGCCAGCAAAACTTCACTAAATCTGGCTGAGGAATTATGGGAGTAATTCCTACTATAGATTGAGTGCCTTTTGGGGGGAGCAGTCCTTGCCTTTGGCATGTACTATAAAGCTTGTGGATTGGCCAGATCTAGGGAAAGTACCTGTCTTTGATCAGTATTTGGTCAATGAAGCCTGACTGCCTTTTTCATGGAGGGACTATAGGTTTGAGAATAATCAGTTTGTGATATGTTTACTACCAGGCTTAATGGTAAACTGGAGGATGAAATACCAATATCATTGTAACTTGGTTCATATATTTAATCTACTTTACTAAATTAATTTCAATTAGCTGTGTTCAGACAACAATCCCAGCCATCTCTTTTGCTTGGTTTTGACCTTTGTTATAATAAGCTAGCATAATTGCTTATTAATTAACTAATAATTACACACCTAATAAGTATGATGACTAAAAATTAGAACATTAACCCATCATCTAAGCTGGAATCAGAGATGCGAAGATAGCTATTTTCAACTGAAGAACCTTCCAAATTATTTTTTTTAATAATTTCACCTTATTATTTTTCATTGAGAGGAAACAAGCATCATTACTTTATATTTTCTACTCTTTAGGTTTGGCGGAAATAACTTACTTGCTTGAATTTCTCACAAACATGGTTCACAGGAGGTAAGACCAATTCTTTGCTGGGTGCCTTTTCTGTGACAATGCACTATGAATGGGGTAAGGCTGAAGTAACTGAGGAAGATAGAGTTTGATGTGATAGCACAGAATATCCCTGGATGTGTATGGAGGTTTTTTGTTTTTTTTTAAAGGAGACAAAATGTGCTGTTGGTATGTTAATTCATCTCACTGCTACATGATGTGGGATGTAAGAAATGGAAGCATAGTGGTCTTTTATCTGTCAGGGAGCATATTCTTGATTAGAAGCCCCGTTAAAGCATCAGATGTGGGCCAAAGCCCTGATGAATGGACTTTGAAATATTAAAAGACTGTGTATTATACAATCCTTGGTATGCAACCCCATAATCTCCCACTCCTACATGAAATTGGCTTTATCAATCTCCCCCCCCCTCCAATTCATGCAACTCAGAACTAGTTATTTATTTGCAGACAACTTTGATCTGTTTTGTCCTTTTTCCATGTGGATAGGAGTTACACATTTCCTACCCACTCCTGCCTCCCTTTTTCTCCTTTTTGGTTTTCTCCCTTTCTGTAGCTAACTAAAAGCTTTTTGCAAGGGTTCTCCATTTGTTTTACTTTTTATGCACAGCCCCTTAAGCATACAGAGTAAAATAGGAGGGGAAGACATTTTTAGATTGATGGATTGAAGTGCCGGAATGAGCTGGTTTCTCTCTTTGTCTGCATGGCTCAATGCAGCTTTCCTTCCGCTAGACAATTACATTCTTTTTGTCCTCTTTATATAGAATTAGACAATAGCACATTTGTTGACTGAGTCAATACATTGAGATGCCATCAAGTTTTAACAATGTTTTAAAAAATAAACCACAATTAGCTAGGTTCACACAACAGGTTAAGTCTTAAAACATGTATAAAGAAGACTGAAACATAGGGAACAAGCGTGGTTGAAGTACTGTCCTATTTCCAGTATTATATTTCTAAGGTATCTGTTGACAATTTCAAATATGTTGTTGTGGACCCAGCCTGGGGAAAATGTACATCTTTCTACATGTTCCCTTGTACAGTTTCTAAAATGAATTTTTTAGGTTACAAGTATATCCACTTCACTCCAGTGTCACCTTAGAAGAACAGAATAATGTGTTTTTGGCTCCAGTTCCTGGTTATCGAAAAGTGAGTTTTTAATTAAGGAGTTAGTACTGTGATTTCTTTTTTTGAAGGCGGAGGGTGGGGTTGAGTAGTCAGCATTAGCTGATTTATGAATAAAAATGCTTAGAGTAAAATATTGCTGAAGAAAAGGGAGAGATGGATTGATTGATTGATGTATGGATGACAAACAATTAATGAAATTCATTAAAATTTGATATTTTAATTCTGATCCCCCCCAAGTGCAAAATGAGAATTTGACATTTTAAATACTATAGTTTTGTTGGATACTTTTAAGAAGAAATGATTTGTTATTGTTATTTGGGTTCCATTTAGATTTGAAGAAGCAGAATGTATATATTTTTGTAAGTTGCAAAACGTCACTATGAGATGGGCAGCATATAAATTTAATAAATATGTAAACAGTAAAGTAGAAGGACACGTATCACTGTCTGTGATTGTATGAAATTATTGTAAATAAGGTCAACAATTAGATTTTTAAAATGTCTTAAATCTTGATTTTAAAACCTCCTTCTAGATCCTTCTGTCTACAAACATAGCACAAAGCTCTGTAACAGTACCAGATGTCAAATATGGTAGGTATGTTTCTTATGGAAAAGAAATTTCTGCAATATTTTGTTTTTCTTTTATTCTGTAATCTCACTTCAACAGTGTTTGGAATCTTTAAACATCTTTGTTTAGGAGTAACTTTTGAAAATGATGTTTCTGTAAAGTGAAGGGCGCAGTTACTACAACTTTATTACAACCCTACTCCCTTAGCAGCTTTTCAGAAAAAGCACTGTTCTGTGCAAAAAAATCACATTCTGTTAATGCCAACTTATACTTGTACAAAAAAGGGTAAAAAGTTTTAGTACAACTAATTATTATTTATTTATGACTACTAACTCTCTGGATTAAATTAAATATAGCATTTTAATTTGTTTTGATTCATTTGCTTTTTCAAGCATCAACGGCAATGCAGGAATTGGGTTTGTCTAGTCTAGTGAAAAGAATAACCAGGGGTGACAAGATAGCAGTGTTCCAATATTTGAGGGGCTGCCACAAAGAAGAGAGGTCAACTGATTTTACAAAGCTCCAGAAGGCAAGACAAGAAACAATGGATGGAAACTAATCAAGTAGAGAAGAAACCTAGAACTAAGACGAGATTTCTGACAGTTAGAACAATTAACTAGTGGAATGGCTTGTCTTCAGAAGTTGTGGGTGTTCCATTTAAGAAGCGATTGGACAATCTCTTGTCTGGAATGATATAGGATCTACTGCTTGGACAGGGAGTTAGACTAGAACTCCAACTCAGATATTCTGATCTGGCCTGTTCAATCATTTGGCAAACGCCACAGAAATAAAGGGTAGAAATTATAGAGAGGAGAAGAAATGTGAGGTAGTTATTGTATGCAGGCAAAGGATAAAGATATATAGAACAGTTGTAAACTTTCTTGTACCATTTTCAGCCCACAGAAGCTACAGGAAGTCCTCCTCAAAGCCATTTCGGTTTTTGTCAATTCACATAAAAATAATAAATAGTACATTGGGCCAGAAATTGAAACTTTTAAAATTAGAAGTGACCAATTACAACAAACTAAATAGTCTAACACTTGGCACTTTTAGGTATTTTTATTTTATTAATTTTATTTTAATTTATTATTACCATAATGCAAAAGAGAGAGAAAAAACAACAAAATGCATAATGATATAATTTAAAAATAAATATAAAATATAAAAATAAATTATACAGACAAAAATTTTCACACACCTATAAAAACATCTACACATATTATAATGGCTGTATAAAGAGAAATCAGTTTTGAAATAGTGAATTAAACCCTGCCCAAATAGAATCACATTTGGTAAAAAAAAGAATCGACATGTTGCAAAGTAATAGATAGGAGCATAGGTTTAATGTAACAGTGCATCCTATAATAGTTTCATGGGATGTTATTCCTTACTCAGGAAATTGTACTCAGGAAGTTAAGATTAAAGAAAGCATAGCATTCTAAATGCCTTAGAAATCAGTGACATATCTGACTGGTTAATCTCATCAATTTCATTGATATTCACGTGACAAAGTAAAAGTTCCGTGGTTATTGTCTAACCTAGTTCAAATCTCATCCCCCCCCTTTATATAGAAATGGGAAATTCAATATATATTCTGCACTTAGTTTTAAGACAATATTGAGTGGAAATCAAAATGCTATTTTAAATTTAGCAATGTTATATCTTCTTTATGAGATGGTTTCTTCTACTTTTTTCCTCTGCAATCCAGAAATAGAATAGTGAGAATTAACTTGTATCTCATTTGTTTTCTGCTTCCTTTATGTGCATTTTCATTATTGGTTTTGCTTTCTAAAAAAAGAAAACATGGAAAGAACTTAAATGGAAAGAGGTCTTAGGAAGGAATCTTCAAATTAAAGCTAAAAAAAATCTACTCTTGCTCAGTTGAAGAGATACTCCTGAGTTAAATTACAGAAAACCATGAGGGATTTCAGATATCATTGTAATATAATTAAAACCATTATCTTAATTTATATGCTTCCAGAAAAACAATGTCACTCTAGCAGGAAAAGATTCTAAATAGAGTAGTACTTGTCCTATCCCCATAGCTACTTCATAATTCCATGCTATTATTTCAGATTCTGCCCCCTCTTTTAACTGCGCTGGGAGAACCATGATCTATGTTAGCTCAGGTTGTATGTAAAGGTGGAATTGAATCTAATTTCTCTTTAAAGCAGGGGTCTCCAACCTTTGCAACTTTAAGTCTGAAGGACTTCAGCTCCCAGAATTCTCCAGCCAGCTGCCTAGAGAATTCTGGGAGCTGAAGTCCTTCAGACTTAAAGTTGCAAAGGTTGGAAACCCCTACTTTAAAGTACTTTAGAATGTTCTAACATATTTTCTATTTATTTTTATCTTTTGTTCTTACTCTACAGTCATTGATTTTTGTTTGAGTAGACATCTCGTTTGTGATGAAGATACCAACTATCAGAGTTTGAGACTTTGTTGGGCATCTAAGA
Source organism: Rhabdophis nuchalis (assembly GCA_039707465.1). Classification (NCBI taxonomy): domain Eukaryota; kingdom Metazoa; phylum Chordata; class Lepidosauria; order Squamata; family Natricidae; genus Rhabdophis; species Rhabdophis nuchalis. The sequence continues at coordinate 55,158,110 of CM077643.1, read as the reverse complement.
ACAGCTGTGATCAGAGGAGGGGTAAGGGGATTTCATTATATAAAATTCCAGGCCTTTTGGAGACCCTGAAAACATTTTATATGTGGAGTCTGTCTTACATATTTGCAGTAAAAGTATTTACTTAATCTGCAATTATGTGTTTGCATTAAGACATATATACTTGCTCTGCCTACTGGTTATTTTAATTTAGGGGTCCCAGATCCTCGGGCTGTGGATCGGTACTGGTCCACAGAACCAGGCTGCGGAAGCAAGGGAAGCTTCAACTGTAAATACACAGGATCTAGGTAGCACACAATACCATCTCCCTCCACTCTTCCTGATCCGTGGAAAAACGGTCTTTTCCAGAAACCAGTCCCTGATGCAAAAAAAAGGTTGGGGACCACTGGTTTAAGTAACCACATATGTATTTCAGAAATAAAAGCAGTGATGACCAAACCACTTTTAATTACAAAGGAATTTAACTTCACTAATTTCTGTATTCACAATTTAAATGTACATATGTGTGCATGTAACAGATTGACGGGGAAAGCTCCTTATCATTAAATCTTTAACCAAGGTTGGCACAATTGTGATAGTATTCCACTTCAGACAACTGTCAGTGAAAGCTATTAAGCAATGGAACAGCTTGCCATCTGAAATCATGGGTGCTCCATTCTGGGACAGCCATTTGTTCAGGATGGTGTAAGGATTCATTTGCTGGCCAGGAGTTGCACTAGAAAAACAGCTGCAAGGTCCCTTCCAACTCAATGTTTCTATAATTCTACATTTGAAGTACAGTGATTATGATAAAGAGCAGTGGTAATCATAAAATGTGCTAATTAAAATTATCATGTATTAAATTAAAAAATGGTGTCCCTTGTAACATTATATCTTAAATCATTATTTCACACCCTTTGGGTTGTGGAATGTTTTGCTCATGACACACAGGCAGAGTCAAATTAGGCATTTCCCCAATTTTTGAGAACTCTGAAGCCAAGAGGTTCTCCATCATTGCAGTAGACCGAAACAACATTTTGATGATTCCAGAAGTCTGTACTGAGGTATTGAGGCTTTGATTGTGAAAAGGAAACCAGTGTGTTCCAATACTGGTCCCTCCTGCCATTAGTAAGTATAAGTGGTGTTGCAGCTTTTGAATTGTGAGTGCTGAAGATTTTTCTTTAACGTAAAGGTCGAGCTGGCCGTGTGTCAAAAGGATACTGCTACAGATTAGTATACAAAGACTTCTGGGCAAACTGTATACCGGAAAGCACTGTTCCTGAGATGATGGTAAGAATAACATACACCCATTTGCACGACTTTAGATTGGGAAGACCAGTTATATTCCTGCTGACCACTAAAAAATAGCCATTATGTTTAAGAACAATGGCAGGAAGTGATGAGAACACACTGATAAAATGTCAAAGGATGATAGAAGGGCAATTTTACATTCTGACATTCTTAGGAACAATTGATAACTATTTAACTATTGTTAAGCCATCAGCAAACAATTGTTACCTAAATCTGGTACATTCAATACACAACTCTGAACGAGAAACATTTTTTTCTGACTGTTAACTTGATTCTTTTTTCTTTCTTTTTAACAATTCATTTGACTCAATTTTACAATAGTTTTTACAATGGTCATCATGGTCTTTCAGCGAATCACGTGAACATTAAACAAATCTATTATCCTGAGTGAATTTATTTTTCCAGAATCCAGCTAAAAATGTTACAAACTGGTCTTTTGACCATGGGCCACTGCAGGCAGTCATAAATCCGCTTAGAGTAAGCTGCCTATAGTAACCCCATGGTGAGATAGGTGGCAAATTAATTTAATAAATAAATGCAAGCCTTTGCCAAGTGCCTGAAGTGTGACCACGTATATGTGGTGTGTGTGTTGTCATTTCAAGGACAGGTTATAAGTAATTTTTTGGAGGAGCTGTTTGCAGGATGTAAGCTGTTCCAAGAAAATTTGCCTTTTGCAATTGACTGGTGATGAATTTGTCAATGCTGTTGGTGTTCAAGTGCTGCTTCCAGTGTTTTGGGATTGCATTTGGCTGCATGAACTTTTGCTTTAGTGTTCATTTTGGAGAGCCACAAAATCCATTGTTTTTACAGGTGGCATTTCTCTCTCTATCGTTTTCTTGTGTGGCCTTGGATTGTTGTGGCTGCCCATTCAGATCTGAGCAGCAAAATGAAAGCCACATACTGTTAGAATGGGCGGTTTGAGGACGGAGATTTTGGCCAAGACTTTCTGCATTTAGTAACAGGGAAGTGAGATAAAGAATAGGGAATATTGTTGTATCATTCTCACTTCTTGCATTGCCAGTTACATGATTTCCAAATTGCTGCTCAACTCATTAATACTACTCATGGGTAAACTATAAATTTTACAAACTGTAAATTTTGAGTTTCCAGGCAGCCTTAACAGCAAATCAACTAAGGCATTGTCTCCTTCAAACATTTTCTTAGACCGGCCTAAACATCTGGGTGTGCTTCCTCTTTCACACCAGCTGAACTCCCCTATATGCTTATTACAGTTTTCACGTTCACTTTTAGAAAAAGATAGTATTTCTGCTTATTGAATAAAAAGTATGACAATGTGTCTACATGGCAGGGAGTTGGACTGGAAGACCTCCAAGGTCCCTTCCAACTCTGTTATTCTGTCGTTCTGTTATCTATAAGTTGTGCATAGCATAAAAGCAACTAACTTTACCACCGACTACTGTTCAAAAAAAAATCCTCAAAAATATTCTTGTAAAATTGGGGTGTGTCAAACACGGGACTTTTATTTATTCTTTTAGCGTTGCCCATTGGAAACTACTGTACTAAAAGTGAAGATGCTTGACATGGGAGAACCAAGAGCTCTGTTAGCAACCGCTCTCTCTCCTCCCGTTAGCAGTGATATTGAACGCACGATTCTGCACCTTAAAGAGGTGGGTGTTCTATTAAGTTAAAACAATTGTACACAATTATTTTAAGTATGAGTTTTGGGTTTTTTTTGCAAAACCAAGCCATCTGTTTGGTTAGTAGGAGGATGAAAAGTTAAATAATCCATATTTGTAATTTGTATATGTTGGGTCACTGGAATTCAGCCTAACCAGTATGGTGCTACCTGCTGAGCATGGATAACTAATTCCCAGAATTCAATTTTGGGAAGGTGACTCTGAATAATTAAAGATGAAATCAGGGAGTGAGACCACATGTTTCACAAAAGAAGTCTACTGTTTTTTCATTACTCTTAAAAGTGTGCATTCAGCATTGTGGGCTGCAAATTGTCCTAGCCTGACATTATTTGCTTCCAAGCTTTGAATGTAACGTTTGGCTTATACTAAAGGTTAGTCTTAAAAGTCATGATTGCATCTCCAATTAATAATGTTATTTCTTTTGTTTTGGAATAGTTAGGAGCACTTGCTATTAATGATCATTTTGAAGAAAGAAATCCTTACGATGGTGAGTTGACCTTTCTGGGAAAGGTGCTGGCACAGTTACCTGTGAATCATCACCTAGGCAAACTAATAGTTCTTGGACATGTCTTTGGATGTCTGGAAGAAACACTTATAATAGGTGAGTAACAAATACAGACATATCTCAACTTAGGTTAGTAATATCTTACAAGCCGTTCACAATAGAAAAATAAGAATGAGGCAGATCTTTAAACTTAGAAATGCATGACTATGACCAAAGAGCCACCTAAAAATAATGTACTGAAACTGATGAAAGAAATTTATTAAGATCAGTGATGCTGGATACTGTATGTAACAAGGAATGGATACATATATAAATACCCCATTAGTCCCCTGCATCTGATAATTAATTATATAAATACTGCACAAAGAAATAAAACTTGAGTCTGCTGCCTTTTTGTGATTAAAAGGCAAATACACTTTTTAGCAATAAATGTCATTCTCTCTCTCTCTCTCATAGCTGCAGCCCTCTCTTTGAACAGTTTCTTTGTGATACCTTTCAAGCAACATCTTGATGGATATAGGTATTTTCACTAAATTCACCATTTGATTTATTGACATTCAATCATTCATTTTGTATGTATGTATATCAGGGGTGGGTTCCTCAACCGGTTAGTACCAGTTTGCTGCACCAGCCACGTGTTGCTCGCGCATGTGCAGTTAACTAAAAAGTGTTCTGCACATGCACAGAAACATGCCGGCAACAACAGAAGAGACCGGGGAAGTGGTTCAGTGGCGTGGCTGGCCTGGATCGCTGATGGTTCTGCAACCCAGGCCAAATCACCACTACTGGTTCGGCCAAACCAGGAGTAACCCACCAGTGGTGTGTATATACTACTATTTTTTTTCTAAAATTTGTTCCAAGATTCTAAAGATATTAAAATTCCATAAAGACATGCAACCGAGAAGTGGAAGGCAAGTCTATATCCCACTTTTTAGAGAAAATAGGAGGAAGATGTATTGGATATGTTCAATACATATGAATTATTTATTCAGAGGTGGTATTCAGTCAGTTCTCTCTGGTTCGGGTGAACCGGCAGCTGTGACTGCGGGCGGCTCTGCCCACCCACCATGACACAGTGCGTGAGCACTGTGCATGCGCAGAAGGTGGTGCGCAGGCACAGTGTGTGCGCTCACATTTGTGAACAGGTAGGGAAGGTAAGTGAATCCCACCGCTGAATTATTTGTCAAAATAATAAAAGACAGGATACAAATAAAGAAGGATAATCAAAAGAGCATTATGCAGTTGTTATAGCTGCATGTATTTAAGCTTCGTTATAAATAGATTTATATTAGACCTTGGGAGCTTCACAATATAAACCCTTGATATAATGTACCTAGGGCTGTGCGGTGCTTCCAGTTCAGTTTAGTATAAGTATATTGAAATGTACTTCAAGATAGGACTTCTACTCTTTAACACATTAGTTTCCATGATCTAGGACAGGTGCTGGGTTCTTTTTTCTGCATGTTCTCCACATCAGATCCAACTATTTTATAGACTTCTTGTTTTTGCTGTTTCTGAAGACTATCTGTAAATTGACTTGATCTTTTTCTTTTTTCATATAACTGCAAATAATTTCAGAAATAAAATATGTTTTTCTACATTTATTTATTTATTAATTATTTATTAATTAGACTTGTTAACTGCCCCCTCTCCCCAAAGGGACTCGGGGCGGTGCACAGGAAATTTAAAAAACATATACATATAACAATAATAATTAAAACTATATTAAATACTAACACCCTGTGCTAAAATATATCCCTTTAAAACTGTACCTAAAACCCAATTAAATAATTTCTCTACTAAAAACTAAAGGCTAGGTAGGGTAGGTTAGGCCAGGCCGGCCTGTTGGAAGAGATAGGTCTTTAATTGCTGACGGAAGGAGCAGAGGTCCGTAGTTGTTCTAAGATTGGGGGGTAGGTCGTTCCAGAGGGTAGGACCCACCACAGAGAAGGCCCTTCCCCTGGGCGTCGCCCGCTGGCATTGCCTAGTGGATGGCACCCAGAGAAGTCCCTCTCTGTGGGAGCGAATTGGCCGAAGGGACGTGTGGGGTAGGATGCAATCCCGCAGATAACTAGGTCCCGTGCCATGGAGCGCTTTAAAGATGGTAATCAACACCTTGAAGCGCACCCGAAAGGCCACAGGCAGCCAGTGCAGCTCGCGCAGGAGCGGTGTTACATGGGAATACCTAGAGGTACCCAAAATAGCCCGCGCAGCCGCATTCTGGACTAGCTGTAGTCTTCGGGTGCACCTCAAGGAGAGCCCCATGTAGTGAGCGTTGCAGTAGTCTAGACGGGATGTCACGAGCGCATGAGTGACTGTGCGAAGGGTGTCACGGTCCAATAGGGGACGCAACTGGCGTACCAGGCGAACCTGGTAAAATACCCCCCTGGCCACGGCTGTCACATGATCTTCCATAGACAGCCGGGTATCCAGGAGGACGCCCAAGTTGCGTGCCCGATCCACGGGGGCTAGATGTTCACCCCCTATGGCCAGTGATGGAATCAACTGGTTGTACCGGGGCGCCGGAAACCACAGCCACTCAGTCTTGGACGGGTTGAGTTTGAGTCTGTTCCTTCCCATCCAGATCCGTACTGCTTCCAAACACCGGGACATCACTTCATGCATACTTTTTTTTTGAATTCATGGAATAAAAGGGTTGGCCGAAATAGAAATAAATAGTATAGAGAACACTATGTAAAAGAATATATGTCTTCTTGCTCTGCAGGAACAAACTACAATTTTCTGGGAACAGCAGTAGTGATTGTATTGCAATTGTTAATGCATTTAAGGTAACTTATCTTCCTTGTTCCTGCTTTTATATATTATGTTACTGGCATAATTGGGGATTTCTTTGTGTTACTACTTGCATTTATTTATTTTTCGTATCCATTAGTTATTATTACTATTGAATAAGCTACTGCAAGTTGTCCTTAAACTTTTAAATTAAAGGGCAATACAAAATGTTTTCCATGTAATAAAAATCAAAGTTATTTGACTAGGATTTTGGATCAATGTGCATTGCATATCCTGCATCAAGGTCAATTACAAATTACATTATGACTTCTTTTGTCATTGTTAGGAATGGCAAGGAAACAGGCAAAAAGGAAAGCTTAGGCATCCAAAGGTTAGTTCTATTGGTAATCTGTTTAACTTGGATATTTATTTGATCAAATATTCTGTGCACTGTGATGGGATGGATGTTTCCCTTCTGCGTCTTTCGGTAGTTCTGATTTGATCTTTCAAGATGCTGGATTAGTGTCCTAAATTTAGAAAGGAGGAGAAACAGGGAAACCCATCCAATTGTAAGAGAAGAGATTAGTGTGTGCAAATCTGTCTCAAATGAATCTTGATAGTCAAATAGACCATCTATCCTAACAGCTGTGTGTAGAAGGTTTCCTTGCATCTGGTGTACATTGACTAACAAGATTGTTTCTCATCCAGCACTTTGGTATTTGAACAGATTGGTATAACTCTGGCATTGGGAATATTACCTTGGCTATTTGTTTTAAGGAAAGCAGTAATCAGATGAGAGTCCTTAAAATGTTTGTTTATTAGAATATTTCTGTTCTGTCTTAATCCATGAGATGATTGTTAAGCTTTTCTAACTTTTCTAAGCTGCCAAACTATTTTGGGGTGGAATAGAATAGAATAGAATAGCAGAGTTAGAAGGGACGTTGGAGGTCTTCTAGTCCTAAATTGCTTCTCTCCTTGATTAGTTTCCACCCATTGCTTCTTGTTCTACCCTCAGGTGCTTGGAGAATAGTTTGATTCCCTCTTCTTTGTGGCAACCCCTGAGATATTGGAACACTGCTATCATGTCTCCCCTAGTCCTTCTTTTCATTAAACTAGACATACCCAGTTCCTGCAACTGTTCTTCCTATGTTTTAGCCTCCAGTCCCCTAATCATCTCTGCACTCTTTCCAGAGTTTCAACATCTTTTTTACATTGTGGCGACCAAAACTGAATGCAGTATTCCAAGTGTGGCCTTACCAAGGCATTATAAAGTGGTATTAACACTTCACGTGATCTTGATTCTATCCCTCTGTTTATGCAGCCTAGAACTGTGTTGGCTTTTTTTGGCACTGATGCACTAATTCCACTCTGCATAGTCATGAATTTGAGTTGCTAGATTTCTCTAAGATTTTGTCTACTTAACAGTAATTATTGTAGAGAGCTGGGACTTTCTTGATTTTTCCGTTCTGGATTTGGCCTACCTGCAGAAATGCTTGTAGGATAGAGAAGAATTAACTGGAAGCTAAAGGGAGTCTGAACACCACAACTTACCCTGCCTCTGGAATCCTGGTTACACATATAAAATATCCTGCAACTAAAAATTGAGTGCTTGTATGATACAAGCATGGAACTTTGTGTTCCCATTGACACATAATCAGTGGATAGAGAAGAACCTATATCTAGAATTCTTCATTCAGGCAGTTGCTCTCCGCTCAAGTGCCTGAATAGTTCTGGCAGGCTGCTAATGATTACAGGAACAAAACCTTAGTAGATTTAAGTAAGGCATGGCACAGAAACAAAAACAGTTGAGGTTATGCAAGTTGTTTTTTCAACTTCTGTTCACAATTTCAGTTATTTTTAACTCTTTTGTTTCCCCCTCCAGAATGAAATTGACTGGGGCCGTTTCAACTACATTCACATCAAGAGAATGAGAGAGGTGAATTTATTAATCTCTTTGCTTGTTTCACTGTTCTTCCCTTCCCATCACATCATAAAAATAATTGCTTGGCCATCTCGTTACACTTTTTTTGCAGCCCCCTAGTTGTATTGTTTGCAGCTTCCAGTTTACACTGCTCATATTTGGTAGTACATGTGCCAAATTTTATATAGGCTTTTTATTTTTTGCAATTTTTTTCAGGGTAATAAAATTTTACTCCCTAGGGTTAGAAATGTCCCCCCTCCAAATAGGCTATAAAAGCTTTGTTTGCCTATATTTTTAAAGCTTTGTTTGCCTATGATGCCACTTCACTTCATTTATATCCCACTTATTGTTTTTTATCAATAGTCCAACATATCTATTAGTCCTTCCTCCCCACACTTTTCCCACATAAGACTGGAAAGGTAATATGGGCTGAGAGACAGAAACTGGCCCAAAGTCATCGGCCATCTTTCATGCCTAGGCAAAACTAGAGCTGGACATCTACTTGGTGCCTTTAAGATGGAAACAAAAGGTCTGGCTCCGCACATATGATTTAGAAAGGCAATCCAGATTAATCAAATCTGCATTCCCAGGATGATGTCTATGTCACTGAAAAGTATTAAAAGTACTTTTAAAGTTTTATTTCAGGTAGGAATTTTCACATTAACTTTTGACAACAAACTATGAATGATGTAAGAGAGCTATGAATGATACAAGAGAATATAAAAATTTGAAGCCTAGTTAGTGCCCAAAGATGTAAATTTGAACTCATGTTCCTTTCCAAGCAAACTTACTTTCCTATTGCCTTTAGCTTCCAAGCATAGCTTTTCTCCTGAGAAAAGGTAGACTTATTCATGGCCAAGAGAAATAAAACACACTCATATAAGACAAACAGTCATATACTACCTCAGTTAAATTCTATTAAAGTGGAGTGGAAAGGGAAAATTGCAATTTGTTGACACTGCTTAAGAAAACTGCATGTTCCTGCTGTAGGCAATTAGAATAGACTGCTTATGGGTACTTTTGAGTCATCCTCTTTCACTAAGGTTATTCTTGCATTTAGTATTAGTTCTGTAATGGTAGCAAATTGAAAGAAAAAAATATAGACTAATATTTTAATCTATTAACTTTAATATTAATTTAATCTTCTTGTTCCCCTGATCTCTCCCTTTCTCTTCTAGTAAGGAAGGGGGCTAATAGGCCCTTTCAACTTACTTCTCTACTTCTCTTCGTATTCTTCTCATGTTCTCATTTCTGTATCACAAAGTGGGCAGAAGCATGTTGTTGTAAACAGATATGTTTGCTTCTTTTGACAATTCTTGTCACATGCTACCTACTTTTTTGCTATCTTTTATAAGTATTACAATGTCTCATGCGTCTTGTATCTTCTGCCAAATGCACAAATTCAATTACTGACTCTAGTTTTTGCTGTGTCTCTTCGACTTCATTGTTCACATCAAACATAATTACTGAATATTCAAACCTATGTTCCTTTCTGAATCATTCAGCTATATAACGAGTCGCTATGGGGAGAGGGAGCGGTTTACAAATATTAAATATTATTATTATTATTATTATTATAACTGCAAAGCATGCATGATCTTAATTAACAAGGCACAGGATATGCAGAGAAAAGTACTTATTCATGTCCTCAATCAATACACTAGCCAGTATTTTTGTATTATTGAACTAAAGTGAATGAAATAGCCAAGGAAACTGTTTGCTCAGCAGCCAGTTAATTTCCATAGGTGCTTTGCTTTATTTCTATCATGCAAAACACATGTTGCATTCAACAGCCAACTTTCAAATCATATTCACACTAGGAATTGAGGATCTTAAGTGTTGGTAAACACTGGTGCATGTCACCTAAAACTTCATGGTGTGTCACTTCTGACACGCATGTCATAGGTTCATCATCATTGTGTTAGAATATGGGACAGCTGCTTTTTGATAACTTCAATCGATTGCTTAGGCAAATTAGGTAGGTTATCGGCAAAGGCCAAGGTCTAGGACATAAATATACAAAAATACAAGAATTTATTTTGTACAAAATAAAGTGATGTATCTTTACCTTTTAGGTTCTCATGTACTTTAAAACATATTTACAATTTTTAGGTGGCTGAGTTGTATGAGGAGTTGAAAAAAAGAGTTGGCATATTCAATATGCACGTCAACACTCATTCTCCCATCATGGATCAAGAACATGCATATAAGCAGCGTTTTATTTTGCAGGTGAGAGATTTGGTTACATTAGAAATGTTTTCAAGGATATTCAAAACATTTATGAATCTGCTGAGACTTAAAAACAGGTTAATTTCAGAATGTGGCTTTGAATATTTTTTATTGTTTCTTTTCTATTTTAATTGTACAGTTTAGAAGCATACAAACAAAAATAATTAGATATATGGATTTTGTGATCATTATTTTCTTCTTTTTAGATTTTAAATATGAGCACTTTGTTTATATGAGATATACAGTATATGGAAATCCAATTTGCATGGTTTAGTGTTTTGTATTTCATTGTTACAGTACATTTATACAGTATGCCATTTACTTCCCTCCAAGATAAAAGGGTCCGACAAACAGACAGACAGACATTTTTAGTAATTTTCCTTGGGCTCAGATTTTCCATGTTCCTAGTTGAAGCCTTCCTATCCTTATTACAAATGTTAAAACGTTATACCTACATCTTCTGCTTGAAAATATGTGATCTGTAGCTGAATGTTGAGACTATTGCAAGACTTTCACGCATACATACTTATCATTCAATAGGTGTAGTAACAAATGGTGAGACAATCATCCTCCTATTTTAAGGAGCTATTCCATTAAGAATTGTCATGGCCAAATAGCTTTGTAGCCAAGGGGATAAAACTAATGTAAGTTAGAGGAGTAAAATCATGAAACTAGGAATAAGCATGGGTCACATGATCATATACAAGTAACTGCAGAGGGAAGAAGGGGTTTGCTAAGAGAAATGCCCATTTTACAGCAACTTACTCCCTTCAAATAGCAGGCGTTGTGGGCCCAATTGGTAAAAGAAAGCTCAGGTCAGTATAGGTTGGAAACATGTAGAAGAGACCTTCATTCTGAAATGGATAGACAGTGGCTAAAATGGTGATGGTGACGATGATTGTTGAATATGCTAATAGGGAGGGAAACCTTGAACGAAGTTTTCCGTCTGCTCTGGCGGTCTGGCAGAAAAGACTGGCCATTTAAATGGATCGGTCCTCGGTAGAGGTGGGAAATTTCAAGAGATCTCAGTGGTTGAGCTGACAGACAGCTCCCTTTAAAAGAGGGGGCTGCCGGACAGCTCTGGCACTTGCATATACCAGGTTACCAATAAACAGCTGTTGCACTAGCAGAGAATCCTGCCTCTTCACTCGACCCACACTTAACAATGATGACTCCCTCTTATTTCTCAGGTGGTGATTGCTGGAGCTTTCTATCCAAATTATTTTACCTTTGTGTACCATGATAAAGAAATTGCTGTGAGGGAATTGTCAGGCAGAGATCCCAAAACAACAGTGATGGTATGTAAATTAAATTTCAAGTGGCTATCAGAATGGGGTCTTAACTTTCCACATAGTAGCTGCATTAATCTTTTGTGGCCAATGTAACAGAATTTTGTGACAGTTTTAAGTATTTATTATGGCATACATTTTCATGGCATTCAGCAGCCATAGCCCCTCCATTTCCCAGTTTATTTCAAGTCCACTTATAGCGGATTAAAAGAAGAATATGAGGAAAAGAGCAAAATGTTGGAAGAATACATTGGGAACAAAGAAAAAAAACCTAGAACTTTTCATGGCAGCCAGGAGACTACATTCTTCTAACAGGAAGTAAGGTCATACTTGGCAGAAATTAGATATTAATAGAAGTTAGACTGCTCAAGATAGGAGAGCTGGATTTCAATAATTTCATGAAATTTGTCCTGGGAATCTGTCTTAAAGTATATAAATGTTGAATAATGATTTAAGAGTAATTCATGTATTTAATTATTACTGTTATTTTTAACAGTATTTTTAGACCGTCACCTACCTCATACATCCCTTCGACCGCTCCGCTCCCATAGAGAGGGTCTTCTCCGGGTGCCGTCGGCCGGGCAATGCCGGTTGGCGACCCCCAGGGGAAGGGCCTTCTCCATGGTGGGCCCAGCCCTCTGGAACGACCTTCCCCCCCGAACTCCGGACCACCACGGACCTCCGCCTCTTCCGCCAGCGTCTGAAGACGCACTTTTTCCATCAAGCCCGCCTAGCCTAGACCATCTTATAAGACTGTGTTTTAAATTGATATAAGGTTTTAATTAGTGGAATTTTTAGTGATTTTTAGCACAGGGTATTCCAAGTTTAATCAGTTTTTATTGTGTTGTATTATTTATGGGGTGTCTATTTATTTATATGTTTATACTTGTTTTAATTTCCTGTGCACCCTGAGTCCCTTCAGGGAGATAGGCGCGGTATAAAAGTCAAATAAAATAAAATAAAAAATAAATAAAATAATGTAAAGAACATGTTTAAAATATCTTTCTGAAGATCCATACTTCTTTTTCCTAACAGTTAAAGAACATTCCTCACTATGGCTTCCTGTATTATAAGCAACTGCAGTCTCTGTTCAGACAATGTGGTCAAGTCAAATCCATTGTTTACGATGGAACCAAGTAAGCGGATTTGTATGTTTTCACTTTATGTGTTTGTTTGTTTTTTGCTAACCGTCTTCTGATTAATCGGCTGCAGCTCTTCTCTCTCCTCTTTAGCCAGAGGCTCTTTTGGTCACTCCTCTGGCAGCCCTTCTGGTCTCTGCTCTTGCCCTCTGGGAATAGTCAGATTTCTATATTGTGGTTCTCTGATCTTTGTATGTCGACAGTAGCTCTATTATGGCAGCAAGACATCATTATGCCAGGAAGCAACAGAAAATGCTTAAATAGGAATTGTCCCTCTCTTGGTTCCTGCTCCCATTTTGCGTGCTCTAAATATCCAGTTTTATGTCACTTCCATCAGTATTTAGAAGAGTCTTCCTGATAGGCATGCTTTTTTTTCTGTATATTTCCACGTGAATTCTGGGGAATCAGATGGCACCAGGAACATTTCTTAGGGCAGTTCTACCAACAATATCCTACCTCACATTATTATTCTTTTGCACATTCTCTCCCATGCACCTCACTTCCCTTCTTTATTTCAACATTTGTGAACAAAGTGGGGTTCCTGCCTATCTCCTTCCTTCCTTCCTTCCTTCCTTCCTTCCTTCCTTCCTTCCTTCCTTCCTTCCTTCCTTCCTTCCTTCCTTCCTTCCTTCCTTCCTTCCATCCATCCATCCATCCATCCATCCATCCATCCATCCATCCATCTACAGTATATATACCAGGGGTATTAAACCTGCATCATCATGGCAGTGTCACATGATGTATTGTGACTTTTCCCCCTTCGCTAAACAAGGCGTGGGTGTGTCCAGTGCATGACGCAACTGGCCCTGCGGGCGGCAAGTTTGACAGCCCTGGTCTGTCTGTCTGTCTATCATCATATGTGTGTGTGTGTGTGTGTGTGTGTGTGTGTGTGTGTGCTTGTACAAACATGCACATATATAAATTGTTGTCCTATGAGACAGTTTTATTTCTTTTTAATTTTTTTTACCTAGAGCCTTTGTAGAATTTACTCGGAATCCTACAGAGCGTTTTAAAACACTTCCTGCAGTGTATTTCGCTCTTAAAATGGCACAGATGAGGATTCCATTCGAACTGAACATCCATTCCCTAGAGGAGATAGAGGACAAAATGGCAGGTGGAAGTAGCACCATTCTAAGGGACATGAGGTATGTTGTTATGAAACTGCATTTGGTTCCTTATCTGGCAGGAAAGCTGTTTTGCTTTGATTCAGCAACACCTACGCAGAACCAAAATATACTTTGCAAGAGTCTAATATGAAATAAGCTTTAAAAGAAACAAAATGCAGAATACTTGGAATACTTAAAGAATGAGTGATATGGAGCTCTGAAATGGAGAAGAGGCTTGGAATGTCCAAGGACATGACATATGACTTTTTTGGCCTGATCTGGCATCTGATGACATGAATTAAGAGTAACTCTCTCATCAGCTCCTTTCTACTCCACTGTTTGGTTTTTTAATACCTGCCAACAGTCATAGGCAAGAAATGGTTCCGTGGAAGGATTGGCAAAACCATCCATCCTTTCTATAGAAAATAAAAGGACTTCAAACCTAGGAGAGAAATGCAGAGATACAATGAAGAGAATGTGGGTTCTCCATACTTACTCTCCAATCCTGATCTAGGTAGGTAGGTAGGTAGGTGTGTGTGTGTGTGTAAAACCAGGATTCAGGGGCCATCTTTTCAGAAATAGTGCAGAAGGTGACTTACTGACAGGTATGTCTTTAGATTATACATGATTAATGACTAACATGTATTTATTATTTTGATAACTTGTTTTTAGAGTGAACATTGACTTTCAGAAACATACCATGACTCCTGTGCAGAAGTTTTGTAATGCCTTGGAAAAACTGCAGACTATAAATAGTCTTGATTTATCTATCTGTGTCACTGAGGTAGGTGATAAATATTGTAGATGTAGAAAAGACGTGGAGACTCTGGAAAGAGTGCAGAGAAGAGCAACCAAGATGATTGGGGACTGGAGGCTAAAACATATGAAGAACGGTTGCAGGAACTGGGTATGTTTAGTTTGATGAAGAGAAGGACCAGAGGAGACATGATAGCAGTGTTCCGATATCTCAGAGGGTGCCACAAAGAAGAGGGAGTCAAACTATTCTCCAAGGCACCTGGGGGCAGGACAAGAAGCAATGGGTGGAAACTAATCAAGGAGAGAAGCAACTTAGAACTAAGGAGAAATTTCCTGAGAGTTAGAACAATTAACCTCTGGAACAACTTGCCTCCAGAAGTTGTGAATGCCCCAACCCTGGAAGTCTTTAAGAAGATGTTAGATAGCCATTTGTCTGAAATGGTATAAGGTTCCTGCCCACGCAGGGGGTTGGACTAGAAGACCTACAAGGTCCCTTCCAACTCTGCTATTGTATTGTATTGTATTTCTGTGTGCCGTTATGTGCAGTACCAGTTCAGCTTTATTGGGGTGAACTCTAAAAGGGAGGAGATTGAAAATCAACTTTTGGGTGTGAGTAAATTTTGAATGAATTACCCATGCATGTAAGTATGTATGCCAATAGATGGTTCTGCTCATAAACAGTCATAAATAGAACAAACCTACAATCGTTCCAACCCCAAAAAAAGTTTGAAATGTAAATATTTATAATGTAAAAGTTTATACTATTAAAGTAAATTCAAATTAAGTCAAAGGAATGGGCTGAATAAAATTGCCAGGAAACTTTCTTCCATATGTAGTAGTAACAAAGGAAAAGTACATTTCCTGTATTATGACCAGACAAATTAATATCCAGATAAACAGTTTCATGGGAAACTAAATCTTAAAATGACGTGTCAAACCTCAGCATTTATAAATCTCAACTCTTCAGTCATTTAATATCATGGCTTGATTTTCTGCCAAGACACAAGTGAGCAAGAGAGGTCTTTCTACTGGCAAGAAGAACAAAACCACAGATACACATCACATTTGCCTATTCTGCAAAGACTCACGTGTTCCAAGATTTTTAAATGCTAGACTTTTCCCTCCTGTCTTATAGAATAGAATAGAGTGGAATAATAGAGTTGGAAGGGACCTTGGAGGTCTTCTAGTCCAACCCCCTGCTTAGGCAGGAAACTCTCTACCTTTTCAGACAAAAAGTTATCCAATCCCTTCTTAAAGACTTGCAGTGTTGGGGCATTCACAACTTCTGGTGACAAGCTGTTCCACTGATTAATTGTTCTAACTGTCAGGAAATTTCTCCTCAGTTCTAAGTTGCTTCTCTCCTTGATTAGTTTCCACCCATTGCTTCTTGTTCTGCCCTCAGGTGCTTTGGAGAATAGCTTGACTCCCTCTTCTTTGTGGCAACTCCTGAGATATTGGATATAAATATTCTAGAGTTGGGATATTTGGCCGGTCCCTTAATGGCTTTGAAAAGCACCCTTCTGTTTAAAACAACCCCCACTTCATTAGCTTGTGAATCACAGTACAGGTAATCCTTGCTTAAGGACTGCCCTGTTAGCCACCGTTTGGAGTTATGACAGCATTGAAAGAGTAACTTCAAGACCCATCCTTTTGTTTACAACCATTGCAACATTCCCACAGTCACGTGATTGACATTTGAGTGCTTGATAGCCAGCTTTTGACAAGCAGAGCCAGTGAGGAAGTTGGCAGCAAAATTACAAGTTGTGGTTATATAGTTTCTTGCTTAAAGAACTCCCATGATTTGCTTAATACTGTAACGGAAATGAGGTCATAAATTGTTGCATTCATGTTTTGCCTCACTTAATGAACATCTTGCCTAGAGGCAGAATTGCCAATTACAATTGTCATTAAGCAAAGACTACCTGTAGCTTCATTCCTAAAGAGTAAGGCCTTAAAACATGGTTCATTTAGAAGAAAAAGCCATGCCCTTGATTTGCAATTTAGCTTAAAACATTTAAATGTTACAGAAGGTCAGAAATAATTAGCTCAAAATAGTCACTTGCAAAATACAATAATTTGGGGGGGGGGGGGGGAATCCTGAGATAAATCATTTAAATTTCTTCTGTTTTTCTCTTGTCCTACTTGACTCCCAAACTCTGCATTTAACTGAGTATTAACTGAATTCATGTTAATGAAGAGCAGTTTGAAAATCCAGGCTTGTTTCTGTGTGTGTATTGTGTCAGAGGATGCTAGAAACAAATCTTGCCTTTTTCAGATTGTAGAGGTTGGGCACTTCTGTGGATACAGAACTGATGAAGGAAGTATGGCTTTACTGAAAAATCTGTCTGCTGAGATCGGTCAGCTGGAGTTGACCTCGTTGTCTATTCGCCCTTATCCAGACTTGGTTTGTTTGGCACCTTTCCCTGAATGGGAAAAAGAGACATACTACCGTGCCCAAATCTTGTGTGTGTCTGGAGACAATGTCGAGGTACTTCTTTTTCAAATCCTTGAACATGTTCAAGTATAATCATACGGAATGTGTTTAGAATGCAGTGTTTCTCAACTTTGATGATTTTAAGATGGTTGGACTACAACTCCCAGAATTCTTCAGAGGAGAGCAAAGCTGTCTGGGGAATTCTGGAAGGTGAAGTCCACCCAACTTTCAACCAGAATTGAAAAAATCTCTAGCATAACAGATGGTAACACCTGGGAGAAAAATTGACTGGTTTCTGCTTACATTTTAAAAATACATTATGTACTGCTTGGAGTAAATGCTCTTTTCCTTTACTCTCAGACCTCTTTTGAAAAGGAATAGAAGGCTGACATTTTTTTAAAAAATAATCCTACTTCTGATTAGCAAGAGTCCATGTGCAGCTCTACAGTGTTATCTTATATTTATTCAATTTATACCCCGCCCTTCTCCAAACGGACCCAGGGCGGCGCACAGGAAAATTAAAATACATACAAAACATCATATAAAATTTAAAAAACTAATTCAATAGAACCTGTGCTAAAACCAGATTAAAATCCCCAAATTTAAAAACTATCTAAAAGTCAGTATAGGGGGCTACGCTAGGCCGGCTAGATGGAACAAATGTGTCTTAAGACACTTGCGGAAGAGGCGGAGGTCAGAGATGGTGCGAAGTTCAGGGGGTAAGTCGTTCCAAAGGGCTGGACCTGCCACAGAGAAGGCTCTCCCCCTGGGTGTCGCCAGTCGGCATTGTCCGGCCGACGGCACCCTGAGGAGGCCCTCTCTGTGGGAGCGTATCGGTCTGAGGGATGTATGGGGCAGGAGGCAGTCTCGCATATAACTAGGCCCCGAGCCATGGAGCGCTTTAAAGATGGTCGTCAGAACCTTGAAGCGCACCCGAAAGACCACAGGAAGCCAGTGCAGCTCGCGCAGGATAGGTGTCATGTGGGAGTGTCTAGGCGCTCCCGTAATCACCCGCGCGGCTGCATTCTGGACTAACTGCAGCTTTCGAGTGCACCTCAAGGGAAGCCCCATGTAGAGAGCATTACAGTAGTCGAGTCGAGAGGTCACGAGGGCCTGAGTGACTGTGCGAAGGGCTCCCGGTCCAGTAAGGGCCGCAATTGGCGCATCAAGCGTACCTGATGGAAAGCCCCCCTGGCCACGGCCGCCACATGGTCCTCCATGGACAGCCGGGAATCCAGGAGGACACCCAAATTGCGCGCCCTCTCCACGGGGGCCGGTGTTTCGCCCCCAATGGCCAGAGTTGGAATAATCTGGCTGAACCGGGGTGCCGGAAGCCACAGCCACTCAGTCTTGGACGGGTTGAGCCTGAGTTTGTTATTACCCATCCAGATCCGTACGGCCTCCAAACACCGGGACATGACCTCGACGGCATCGTTGGGGTGGTCTGGGGTGGATATGTACAACTGAGTATCATCAGCGTACAGATGATATCCCACCCCAAAACCACGGATGATCTCGCCCAGCGGCTTCATGTATGTGTTGAACAGTAGGGGCGAGAGGACCGACCCTTGAGGTACCCCACATACGAGGGGCCTCGAGGCCGACCTCTGCCCCCCTGCCAACACATATTGCGACCGATCTTCCCATTTGAGATATAAGTTGAGCAATAAGTTGTACTGTTTTGGGCAGCAGCAATTGTGCTGACGTGGAATGTATATACTCCTAGTCCAGTGGTGGGTTCCGGATCCCGTTGCAACCGGTATGGTGCAACGGCTGGGCGTCCACCACATGAATGCGCACAGCACGCACACACGCGCAGCACGCACTTGCGTACTTACCGCCCATGATGCCTCCGCGATGCTCCAGCTGCTCGGCAGAGCATCACACAGGCGCCGTAAGCAGAAGCCCCGAAAACTTCAAATACCGGTAAGGAGCGTGGGCAGGCAGGTGGGCCCTCTGGAGCACCGTACTGGAAAGGTACCTGGTGTTCGCGTCAGGCACTGGTATGCCTGTACCAGGGCGTACCAGTTGTAACCCACCCCTGTCTTAGTCACATAAAAATATCTGCTATTACTGTCTGTTTCTGGCATTTGCTGGCACTAGCAGCAGAGGTGGTATTCAGCAGGTTCTGAACAGTTCTGAAGAACCGGTAGCGGAAATTTTGCATAATTCAGAGAACTGATAAATACCACCTCTGATTGGCCCCCTTCTATTCTCTGCCTCCCGAGTGCCAGTTGATGGGGAGGAAATGGGTATTTTACAGTAACCTTGCCCTGGAGTGGGGAGGGAATGGAGATTTTACAGTATCCTTCCCCTGCCACAAGCCATGCCCACAGAACAGGTAGTAAACGTTTTTGAATCCCACCACTGACTAGCAGGGATATCCTTGAAGCATCCATGGGTATCCATAGATGAAGTTGGTTTTCAGGGTTGCTTCTTTTGGGTCCTTTTGATTTGTTTTAGAGAAGTTTAAGTATAGCAGGGCCATGTTTCAATGAATGTTTGGAAAAGAATAGTCAATTACAATACTCTTTGGGGGAGATGATGGAAAAAGCTGACTGAAGCAACAATGTGGAAATAGTCTCCTGTTTTGAATGAAGCAGACCTCCACTTTCCCAACAGCTCTGCACTTTGTGCTAATCCACATTTTGTTCAGTTTGGGTTTATGTAATGTGTTGTATTTGTAATCCAGTTCACTGTCGCCTAGGATTGCACCCTTTTCTTCTCTAAGCCTTGGAAGAAGTTTCTTTTAATTGCTTTTTGTTGTACAGGTGTTCTATGTCGATTACGGCAATAGATCAAAAGTGGCTTTAGACCAGTTACGAGAGATTCCAGGCGACCTCCAAGAGCTTCCCTTTCAGGTAAACGTTTCTCTGGTTTTTAATGAACGACAGGACAGTGTTCTGGGAAAAGTCACAATATTTCATGTTCTTGGAAAATATGTATTGGTTTTGATATTTCTTGTTCAGGCTCTGGAATTCAAGGTGCGCAGAATACGCCCCTCTGCACGGTCTCTTGTTTGTGGAGAACAGTGGAGTTATGCTGCAAACCAAAGATTTGCTTCCTTGGTCAGCGACCATGTTCTGATGGTGAAGATTTTCTCAATTGTACATGGCATCTTGCATGTGGATGTGTTTCAATGCTCTGGCATTGGGAACATGGTGAATATCTGCAACATGCTTATTGAAGAAGGCTATGCAGATCCTGCAGATGACTCTTATGAATCAAAAGTAAGAATTTTTCTCTTTATGTTATTTCTGTTAGGGAAGCGATTTGAACTATAGTATGAGTCTGTCTGTCTCTCTGTCTGTCCGTCCCACCATCACCTTCATAGAGGTACTCTGGGTGGTTTCTTGAACTTGTGGATGGAGGAAACTGAGGAGTTGAGGATGGTTAATGATCTAACAATGTTGTGCTTCTCTTTTGTGATTGTACACAGGAGCATAGGCTATTTTGGGGCGTGTTCTAATGCCCTTACAAAAAGACATTTAGAAAAGATGGATTTTATTGTGAAGCAGATGAGCTGAAATTGATTGGGAGATTTAACATTCTCATGATTTAGGTAGACTGTAAAGTTATTTACACTACACAGCTCAACAGCATTTAGTGAGGATACCTTTATTATATCAATTCAGCTTTTATCGCTCCCTACCCCTACAATTCTGCCTTCCTCTCCCTTCCCTTCCCAGCTCTCTGGTAGATTTTACATATGCAATGTGTAAAATTCTTCCATGCATCTAGTGAAAGGGACTGTGATCCATGAAATCTTAGACAATACAACACAACACAACACCAGAGTTGGAAGGGACCTTGGAGGTCTTCTAGTCCAACCCCCTGCCTGGCAGGAAACCCTATACCATTTCAGACAAATGGCTATCCAACATCTTCTTAAAGACTTCCAGTTTTGGGGCATTCACAACTTCTGGAGGCAAGCTGTTCCACTGATTAATTGTCCTAACTGTCAGGAAATTTCTCCTAAGTTGTTTCTCTCCTTGGTTAGTTTCCACCCATTGCTTCTTGTTCTGCCCTCAGGTGCTTTGGAGAATACTTTGACTCTCTCTTCTTTGTGGCAACCCCTGAGATACTGGAACACTGCTATCATGTCTCTCCTAGTCCTTCTTTTCATTAAACTAGATATGCCCAGTTCCTGCAACCGTTCTTCATATGTTTTAGTCTCCAGTCCCCTAATCATCTTTGTTGCTCTTCTCTACACTCTTTCTAGAGTCTCCACATCTTTTCTACATCGTGGCGACTAAAACTGAATGCAGTATTCCAAGTGTGACCTTACCAAGGCATTATAAAGTGGTATTAACACTTCACGTGATCTTGATTCTATCTCTCTTGTTTATGCAGCCTAGAACTGTGTTGGCTTTTTTTGGCAGTTGCTGCACACTGCTGGCTCATATTTAACTAGGATTCCAAGATACCTATAATACACACCTTAGTTTTCTCTAAACTTCTGTTGGTTTTTCCAGCACCTAATAAATTTAGAAGACATAGGTAGAGTACCAAAACTTCCATGCAATGTATTATTTTTGTAAACTACATTATAAAACAGACGTCTTGAACTGGCACTTTCTTTTCACTAGTTAGTTTGACAGACTAGAACCAGTTGAGCTTGCAGTTGTGGGTTCCCGTTTCAATTATTTTTCTCTACTCTTCTTATTTGATGAATAATGCCTATGACGTTGTGTTTGCCCTGCAAGAAGTTTTTGTTCTCTCTATTCATTTTTTCCTTGTATTTTGCTTGTTGCTTGGACTTTGTTTCTCAAACTTTCCTTGGTGCATTTGGGCCTTACAGTTTTCCTTATGTGTGTGAAAGAATTCCTCACTAGTCACGAGGAAGGGTGAGGATAAGGAGTCTTCCACCAGAAGGATTAAAAATAAGCTTGTTGAATCCTGTATTTGAAGTCAGAAGAAGTAGGAAAAGGACCAGAGTGCTTTTCATTCATTGAAGAGAAGGGGCTGGGATGTTAATGAGATGCTTATTGTGGGAGTCAGTGTGGTGTAATGGGGAGTATGTTGGGTTGTGACTGGAAAGTCGAAGGTTCGTGTTTACCCTTAGATAAGCTTACAGTGTAACTATGGGCTTCTCCCTCTTTCCCCCCCCTCTTTCCCCCCCCCCTCTCTCGTCTCAGCCCACCTTACATCAAAGAAGATTGCTGTGAAGCAAAATTAGAGGAGGGAGTGCTATAGATATGTACTATAGAAAAAGGCATGATATAAGCTATTAAATAATAATATAAACTATTAAATAATTATATTGATTTAAAAAAACAAGCCTAGCTAATAGACATTGCAGTACCTGACTTGAGAACAACACAAAATATATAGACCTGCGAATCTGCCAAGTAGAACAACTGTGGCAAAAGAAAGCAAAAATAGTACCAATAGTAATAAAGCGCCTTAGGTGTAATTCCAAAACAGCTGGAGTAACACTGGAACACCATTTGCATTAATAGACTCACCACCATTCAATTGCAAAAGCAGCTTTACTTGGAGCAGCTTAAAACATGCAACGTTGGCCTATGTTAGCTCCTTGGGAAGGAAGCGATAGGTGGATAAAAATGCCAAATCCAGTGTAAGCTGACTGATTCACTGTTCAACCAACCATAATAATACAAATTTCTCTTCCTGTCTTTTCGCTCACCTGTCAAAATCTTTCCCCCCAATCTCTTTAGCTAAATCATGAAACTCTCAAACAACTGTTTTCAAATCCAGAAGAGAGTGAGAGGAATCAATTCGTATCCCTCCCGATGTGCTCTAGAGAAGAGAATGCCCTGACTGAAATACTGGAAAGCTGCTCTGCTAAGAGGATTAGTACCCCAAACTGCAAGGTAAATTTAAAGGATACTCCCCACCCCCATGTTAGTGGTGAGCATCTAATGATTCACCTTAAGTATGAAATACTGGGTTTTTTTCTGTTTCTATGAATAACAGGATTGCTTCATCATTCCGTATTAAAACCATTGTGAAAACAACTGAAAAACCAAAACAATATTTGTTCCTATTAAAAGTTAACTTGCAAAGCATTTGTGCTGTTAATTGCTCATAGAGAATTAGACAATTTCTGGTTCAGAAAAATGAACAAGACCAGTTCATAGGTGTAAGTGGGAGTTCACCTCTCTGGGATTTTATGGAAGAGGTTTCAAGAGCCTCCCTCCTTCCCTCTTTAATCTTACAATTTGTTGCAACAACCAACTTTACATTTTAAATTAAGAGAGATTTGTTTCAAAATACCCTGATTAAGGTTAGTTGCAGTTTAGATTCCACATCTTATTTAAATAATCCCTTTTTGGAAGTGACCAAAGAGAAGATATATGTGTGCAAGATTTTTGTATCTTCAAAGAATGGCTAGGCATTATATTATTTATATTTTGTTTAAGTCAAGAGCTTTCTGCCTCCTTTTGGACTGCATGCTAATCCTATAAAACACAGCTTACAATGCTAGTGCAAGCTGTTTTGGATCCTCAGAAGAGGTTTTTTGTGGTGTATATGTTATCTAGGGAACCAAGAAAAAATATGAAAGATTGAATTTCGCTTAATGTAGTAAAGAAAACTCCCAAAATTAACAAACTGAAATGTTGCAGATGTCTTCTTAATCCCATTCTCTCTCTCTTCTCTTTCTCTTTTCAAAAGGTCACACTACTTGGCCCCTTCAATGCCTGCAACCTAAAATTCAGCAGTATGACTAGAATTTCCAGATTCAGGTAAGATGCAGCTCTGAGGGCAACTGTGTAAGATTGTAAACTTCATGTTTTGCTTTTAGGTATCTCCAACATGCTCCATGCTCCATGCTCTCTACATGGGGCTTCCCTTGAGGTGCACTCGAAAGCTACAGCTAGTCCAGAATGCAGCCGCGCAGGTGATTACGGGAGCCCCTAGATGCTCCCATATAACACCGATACTGCGCGAGCTGCACTGGCTTCCTGGCTTTGGGTGCGCTTCAAGGTTTTGACGACCATCTTTAAAGCGCTCCATGGCTTGGGACCTAGTTACATGCGAGACCGTCTCCTGCCCCATACATCCCTAAGACCGATACGCTCCCACAGAGAGGGCCTTCTCACGGTGCCGTCGGCTGGACAATGCCGACTGGCGACACCCAGGGGGAGAGCCTTCTCTATGGCGGGCCCAGCCCTTTGGAACGACTTACCCCCTGAACTTCGCACCATCTCCGACCTCTGCCTCTTCTGCAAATGTTTAAAGACACACTTGTTCCATCTAGCCGGCCTAGCATAATCCCAAAATGACTCTTAGATAGTTTTAAATTTCGAGAATTTTAATTTGGTTTTAGCACAGGGTTTTATCGAATAAGTTTTTTAAATTTTTTATGTATTTTGTATGTATTTTAGTATTCCTGTGCGCCGCCCTGGGTCCGTTTGGAGAAGGGCGGGGTATAAATGTAATAAAACAAAACAAAACAAACATATCTGGTGGACCACTGCAGAATACAGAACACTGCTTTTATCCAGGATGTTTGATTAAGAACTAAGGCTGAAAGCAGAACAAACTTTTTTGTGTTTGTTTATTACCCTGTCCATTCATAACATTTTATGACGGTTAGGCAGGCTGCAGATAACAGCATCTTCACTTCATTTCACCACTCCCATTTTTCTAAACTTTCCTCTTTAGTTAACCAATAAGGAAATAGAGATAGAAAACCTACACACCCACCCCTGCCTCCCAGCAGTTCTTTGAATTCTTCAGTCTGGAAGCACTCTTCCTTTTTATTTATTTTCTGCTTTCTATCCTCTGCAGTTTATGTAATAGTTGTATGTGGATAATTTTTAAATAGTGATAGCGATATTTATTTTTAAACATTTGGGAAATTTTTAGTAAACTGACTCCGTTAACAAAATATTGCAGTATTGGACCTTTAAAAGTTCTCATGATAATAAATCATGCTGAATCTTTTCCCATCCTTTAGAACAATCTTGGTAGAGAAAGAGAGCGTAAACTCTGTGGTCGTAGTTGATGCTCCTGAGAATGCATTTCAACAAATACTGGTTGCTGCTTCCATATCTGTAAATGCAACAGGTAAAAAAAAAATGCTTTGTCAAATAATTTATGCTGACAGGGGAATTCTGGAAGTTGAAGTCTACAGTTCTTAAAATTGCAAGTCTTAAAGTTGTGAAGGTTGGACACCCCAGGTTTATAGTAGGTAGTATAATATTTCCTGCCTACACTGTATTTCTAATCAAAGCTATAACTATTTGTGTGACTTTTTTGTTTTGAAAAGCGTAATAATTTGCTTTTTATGGTGATAGGCTCAGTAATGATGCTAAAGGAAACTTCTCTCATGCCTCATATCCCGGGTCTCCCAGCATTACTGAGCATGCTGTTTGCTCCTGTGATAGACCTCAGGTATGTGAACATTTCTAAGGAGGAACTTGGGGATCACTGGGGAAAAATGATTCTACTCTGATTTTTCTTTGCAGCCTCGGGAAATCTGCTTTCATTGGAGATGGGGGAGTGGGAGTGGGGGGCGAGGAACTTGATGATGGGATAAGGAAGGTCTCAATTCATCATTTTAACTGGAACAAGTTAAAAAAGCTTTCTGCAAATGGAAAGAGTTCTTCCTTTTATGGAAATGACGTAATGATGCAAACTCTTATGTCTGTATAGGATTGTTATAACATGTATCAGGCATAGGTGCTATATTTTCTTACGCTTATTATTAATAATGTTGTTATTTCAGGGTTGATGAAAGCAGAACGAGATACACCGGTGTCCTATGTGGTTTGGGCTGGAACCAGTCTCTGGAAAGCCCAGTCCTCCAAGACCATGACATGGAACTTGCATTTGATGTGCAGATTGATGCAGATGACATAACACAGGTAAAATGTGCTTCAGCTTTTCATATGTTATGACAACACACGATTGGAATGTCACATCTTAACCTACTCCCTTAGTTTTCTTGGAATGAATCTGGCTTCTTCAGAATTAAGAAACTGTCTGGTTTCTGTGAAACAAGATTGCCTAGTTGTAACCGATAAATAATTTTGCTTGTTCAATTGTAGGCATTATATTATGTAACTGTTTTCTAAATCTTAGATTTGCAGCAGAGTAAGATAAGTGGTATGATTTCCTATAGTAACTGGATTACCAATTCCTTACAAATAAAAATGGAACAATAGGCAAAATACAAAGCCGTTGTTAACCAGTGTCCTAATTCAATGCGTGAATGCAGCTAGCACCTTTTTACTTCTCTACAATAATTAGCCATTTTATTGTGTATTCATTTTGCATATAAATTGCTTTGCAAAACAATGATGGTAAGAGAACGGTGGGGTACTAAGACTGAAGAACTATAGCATCTCCGCCAAGGAGCTCATAGATTTTGTTGGAGTTACAGAAACTACAGTTTTATGAATGAGCCTCTGTTCTGAGGTCATCGGGTGAAGCTGATCCATTTCTTATTATTATTCAGCTCCTAAAAATTAGGAGTTTGTAGTAAGTTTTTATTTGGGTTTCTTTTTTTGAGTTAAAAAAAGGTAATAAAGATAATGATGACATAAGAAAAAATTCTGAATGTCTATGCTACTCATGGGGAAAGCAAAACAAATGTAATTTGGTAATATGATAGGGGAATTCACTAATGAAATTGTGATGTTATTTAAATGGGTAAGGCTGAAATGGTTGCCATTTTTCCCCTCCTCTATTTTGGGGATATGTGGAGCTTAAGAGGCAGAATTGTCCCTAATTTCAGCCTGCCTCTTTGGGGGAAAAAATGGCTGAGGCGGTATCAAATTTCTGCCAGTCTTAAGATACCTGTTTGATTCTTAAAATTGCCCTAAATTTTAACATTTTTTTTAAGTTTCAAACATTTGACTTTACCCACTTAGATTACCAGGGCCTCAGTAGAGAGTGCTGGATGCCAATTTGGGTCTTTCAAGCTGTTTTTTCTTGAGTTTTTGAATCGGGAAAGCAGCCCAGACTTAACAACTGTTTGGGGATGTCCACACTATGCATTTAAATCTGTTTAAAACTGATTGATTGTTCAGTTTTCCCTATGTATGCGCTGGCTTATAAAATACTACATTTTAAAACATTAACATTCATTGCCCGAAGAGGAAGTAACAGTTTGCTTTCCAAATGTTTTAACAGCTTTCTTTGGCCGATTGCCTGCATCTAATTGATGCCTGCCTTTATGTAAACAGGAATGTGGGTATATTCCTGAGGTCTGTCCTAGGTTACTTGCAGATTACAAATTTCTAAAGACATTTTAATCACCAACCATTAAAAATACCAGTTAAGCATAGTTTCATTTAATTGATGTATACTATATAATATTGGTGGGCAGTAAAGCCAGATTTAATCTGGATCATCAGAAATACAGAGAACCAGGTCTTGTGTCCACAGTTGCAAAATTGAAAATTGCTATTAGTGGAAAAGTTATTATTATTTATTTATTATATTTATACCCTGCCCTTCTCCAAGCGGACCCAGTTTGGCATTCGGAAATCATACTTTATTATTTTTGGAATATTTTGTAATTTAACCCCCAATCTGAGATGCCAAAAATACATTAGAACAATAACTCACGTAGTTCCCAGGAAGTATGATTATTTGAAGTTTAATGGACTATTTGTGAAGGTAAGTTTGTTTGTTTGTTTGTTTGTTTGTTTATTTATTTATTTATTTATTTATCCGATTTATATCCCGCCCTTCTCCAAAGAGGAATCAGGGCGGCGCACAGAAATTTAAAATACATACAAAAACAAATATAAAATTTAAAAAACTTATTAAATAACCCTCCTGCGCGAAAACCAATTTAAAATCCCCTAAAATAGAAACTAACTAAAATAGACACAGCGGAGGTTACACTAGGCCGGCTTGATGAAAAAAGTGTGTCTTTAGACACTGGCGGAAGAGGCGGAGGTCTGAGATGGTGCGCAGTTCTGGGAGTAGGTCGTTCCAAAGGGCGGGGCCCGCCACTAAAGTTGTTAGTATATTGCAAATTGTTGAAATTAAGATAATTTGTGTTATTATATATTTTATGTATTTATTATTTTTACAAATAACATAAGGTAGCACACATAGCCAACACACCTTCCTCCTCCTATTTCCCTCACAACAACAACCCTGTGAGGTGCATTGGGCTAAAAGAGTGGTTGCCCCAAGGTCACTCAACTGACTTTCATAGATAGCTGAGACGGCACTTCAACTCATTGTCCCCTGCTTTCTAGCCTGAAGCCTTAACAACTGGAGAGTAGTTTAAATAATCTGTAAATTATGATGTAAATTTAAATTTTAAAACAGACACATTTATATATATGTGTTTTTATATATTTTTATATTTGTTTTTATTTTGGCTGTACACCGCCCTGAGTCCCTCGGGAGTAAGGCGGTGTAAAAAACCAATAAACTGAAACTCAAACTCAAACATTATGTCGGGTTCAGCTACGGAAACAAAAGACTTAGTTCATTGTTCAAAGTTTACTGAATGGTGGAGGCCTTTACTACAGGCAAAGACACATTTAGAGCAGCGGTGTCAAACTCGAGTTCATTGACGGCAGCATCAGGGTTGTATTTGACCTTGGGAGGCTGGGATGGGTATGGCCAGGGTGGGCGTGGCCAGCTTGAGGTCACTCGTGTCAGAGGTTCCTGTGGTGGCCTGAGTGCTCTGGTAGCGAAAAGGGCCCCCCGAGCTCTCTTTTTGGCTGAGGCAGACTCCCGCAACCCTCTGCCAGTAAAAATTGTGCTTGGGAGGGCCACATGCGGCACTTGCACAAAACTCTGTTTTGGACCGTGATGACTTCCTGCGGTCTTCTGCCAGCGAAAATTGAGCCGGGGGGCTGCATGCAGCCCTCCCAAGCTCTATTTTTTGGGGGCAGAGGCACTGTGGGCCTTCTCTGTTTCCAGGGCAGCTGCGAGCATCAGATCTAAGCACCCTACAGGCTGGATCTGGCTGCGGGCCTTGAGTTTGACACCCCAATTTAGACAGGCGCTGAATATGTAATATGATGTGTTTAGGTTTTGGCTTAGTATAATGTCTTACCTCAGGCCCAAAACCAGCTGGATGACCTTTCTCTCCGTCCTAGGAGAAGGGAGAAGAAACCACTTCTGAAAAACCTTACCAAGAAAACTGCAGAATTTCTCCAGGCAATCTCTGAGAATCGGATATGATTGAATCGCAAGAAAAAAATAGCACATATTAGGCCAAATTAACTTGTTCAACAGCGAAGGCTTTAAAAATCCTGATTAATTATTCTGTCTAAACCAGGCTCATGGGCTTTTTCTTTATAAGGCGGTAACATGACTTGATTAAATTGTATCGTCTTGCTCTTAAGAGGAATCTGGGAGATTTCAAATGCCTCGGAGTTCAGTTTCTATGATTTTTCTCCAGGCCAATCATTGATTTAGTAGTGGCTGGAGGTTAGCCAGAGAATCTGGATATCTCAAATTTTAATAGGCTGAAGCTTGAATTTAAAAGTCTTCTAAATATAATCAAGTAAATGCTTTTTGTTGTAAGCTAAAAAGTTTAATTCATTTTATTTTTTAAAACATAATTGCTAACTGTCACTGTTCTTGTTTTTTAAAAAATCATTATCTTCATAGATAAACATTTTGAGGACATGTATTAACAAATTAGCCTCTGATGAACCAAAAGGCCTGCTGCAGTTTGGTCCTGAGAAAATTGCCCAATTGCAGAATACAGCTCGAGAAAAGCTTTTAAGGTAAACTCTATTTTTCCCTTTACCTCTTCAATATTTTAAAGTTTGTTTCTATTCTTCATAATTGTATGGTGTGAACAAACAAATGTGGTTTTTCGTTTGTCTAATGTGCTATAATTATATTAATCCCTGTTGTGCTATAATTGGGCAGCCTCTAAACCCAGAGGAAAATGCACAAGGTTGCATCTTTGTATAATGTCTAAAGAAGAAATTTAGCTGTTGTTCTCCATGTTAGCCTTGAGCCAAAATACCCCGGCTCCACGTTTCATGTAGTAAATCGTACGGGAAGATGCTACGGGCATTCACAGGAGAGATAAATGATGAAATGAGTTCTGACATCATGATGCAAACTCTGCCCCTTTTGTGCCTCAGATGTCACATGGAAATGCATAAGGAGTACAGCTTGCATTGTGATGTTGTGACACATGCTTTGTCATTTTAACAAAATCTTGGCTTGCTGCAGATGACCCTGGAGGGGGCATTTCAGTAATTACAGTAGGAAGGACAATTTACTTGAGTCCTTCCAACTGGAAGCCAGAGACTGTCAGCCTAAATCAAGCCTAGAGGAAGGCTGTTTAATAGCAGCCCCTCCTCCCCCCAATCACCTTCACCTTTTCTCTAAGGAAGTGCTATCTATCTCTGCTGTCTTAAACTCCCGAGTGAAAAGTAGGTTGTGCATCGGATAAATACAGAAGCCAGAAATGGAAGGAATGAAAGCAGTGTTGTTTTTTTTGTTTTTTGTTTGCTCTTTCTTTATATATTATCTCAATAAAGATACCCATTTAAACCTGGGAAACTAGGGTGTAGTCCCATCGATGCATTTAAAAACCTGTAGCTAGTTTTTCATCAAAACATGTGGAAAGATCTAATTACAGATCACCAATAATATAAAACAGGCTGAAGTGGACCTTTTCATATGCTGTATGGATAGTTCTCTACAGCAATTTTATTGAGCATCCAGATGACCTTGTCATTTTTTAGTATCAACCAGTGATTTATTTCTCCTAACTCTCTTTTAGCTATAAGTGGACTGAATCGATTTAATTATGAAAGCCTACATTGGAAATGTAGCTTTACGGAGCTTTAAAAAACCCCTATTGAGAAAGTTTTGAGGATAGAAGGGAAACAGCCATCTTCCAATAGGCAATTCCACTGTGTGTTATTTGGAGTGAAAGGATTAGTTTTCTAGACTTGAATTTGAAAAGGACAAGCATACAGTTGTTGCCGTTGAAAGTGCTGAAATTTGGAAATGGATGGATGGAGAAATAAAGCGGAAGAGATTAAGTGCATGCGGTTGTGTAAAAGATGTGCTTATAATTATATGTGTTGTGGCAGTGGAAAGAGGCTGAGATGAGTTGAAGAAGCATATTCTGTCATTATCCACTGGGATGTAATGTAAATTTTAAAAAATAAACTCAGAGTATGAACACGTTATGTAGATTGTACATTACTGCACCACAAACAATAAAGACAGAAGTGCAATGGGATAACATTAAGGTTCACATCTGGATACAACTTTCATTTGGGTTTAACTTGTTCTCATGCAGCGCACTGAGAACAACCTTTGAGGTAGGTACAACGGTCTGTTTGTATGAAGTTATAGTTAGCTATAATGTAATAGCCAGTGTTTTCTAATGCCTTAAAAAAATACAAATCAGAAGTGCAGATCTCCCCAAAATAGGAAGACATTGAAAGAGAATAATTTCAGGTTTTATGATATGAAGAGTGGAAATATTGTTGCCTTGTTCTCAGCACAATCTCTGTGATCAGGTAAGGATGCACATTTTGTTCGATTCCTCTGTATGAAAAATACGAGCAATAACAGCATGCAAGAAAAATGATTTTTTTACTTACCTTTGCAATTCTGCAATTCTAGAAATAATGTTAAAACTGTCATTCAAGGAGAGATTGAATGGATGGTTTACTTTCCTTCCCAGTTTACCTGCTCTGTAGTGTTTTTAAAAAAAATAATAGAATTTTATAAAAATTAATAATGTGCCAGGATCCTAAAGTGCATTAAAAATAAAGAGGGGAATGACTTCATAAAATCATAGGCAATTCATGTATCTGCATTTTAAGTTAATTGTATGTCTTATGTCTTCACTACTTAAGAGGAAGTTAGGTATTTGAAAAACACATGTCTAGACGGAATGAATTAGAACACAAATACTGCTTTACTTTGCATAGTTTAGAGAGGGAGGAGTGTAGCAGTCGAGTTCCGGTACACAATAAGACATTCTAAAAATAGCTAGCATAGCTTTTCTTTCTATGGATGGATGATAGATAGGTAGACAGGGGCACATAAATATATTGTATATACATCCATATTCATCATGGAGAAAACCTATGTGATCACTAAGAATCACTCCTGACCTGACGGCACATAATTATATGTATACACTTGGCTAGTACAAAGTTTAAACACTGTGACTAAAATTATAATTTTAAAAATGTCTCTATCATCAGTTGGTATTTGTTAAATGAGGTTTGACCCATTTTATGACTTTTCTTGCCACATTTGTTAAGTGCATCACTGGAGTTGTTAAATTAGTAACACGGTTGTTAAGTGAATCTGGTTTCCCCATCGACTTTGCTTGTGAGAAGGTTGCAAAAGGGGATCCCGGGACTCGGCAAACGTCATAAATGTGAGTCAATTGTCAAGCATCCAAATGTAAATCACATGACCATGGGGATTCTGAAAAATGGTCATGTCACTTTTTTCAACACCGTTGTAACTTCAAACAGTCACTAAGCAAACTGTTGTAAGTGGAGGACTACCTGTACTTTTTATTTTTTAGCTTTAGGTCCAAAAAAATACAGAATGATAACATCTTAGAGTTGGAAATGGCCTTTTTGGTTTTGAAACCCAATGCTCTGTTTATTCCAGGAGCCCAAATCTAATTAGTTAGATGGCTTGAGCACATCTAGTGAAGCATCACTCTCTGAATAATTATTTTCGCTGCTAAACTTCATTTATTGTTAAGGTGTTTTTAAAAAAACCAAAAACCCATTACTCAGAATCAGCTCTCCTATAACGTGAGTGCTTTGTTCTGCGTTCTGGAATGAGACCGAACAAGTCTTGACCTTCTGTGTGTGACATCCTTTCAGCATTTGAAGTGTTATTGTTTTCCTATTAATCTGCTCTCCATTGAAGGGATATTATTCATATAAATTTTTCTTTTATTTGCAATTCCTCTTTCAGCTTAATTTGCAAATCAAAACCTCGTGAAGCTGTTCCTCCCACGTGGTATAAGAAGTCATACGAATGGACCCAGGTAGGTTTTGTCCTCAGTTTTCAAACTTGTTTTAATATATAAGCAAAACCTGTTTGAGTTTGGAATGCTAAGATGATGGGATAAAAATAAGAAGTTGTATCTGTCTGTTTCTACAAAAGATAAAATATATGAAAGAAAAAAGGAATTGAAAATGAAAAACCGTTTAACTTTGTACATGAAGACAACTTTTGGACTTTTGCTTGAAACTGAAAGAAATGAAGTTTTAATTTTGGGATTTGATAGCAATAGACTTGTATACCGCTTCACAGTGCATTACAGCCACTCTCTAAGTGCTTTATAGAGTCAGCATCTTTCCCCCAACTACCTGGGTCCTCATTTTACACACCTCAGAAGGATGGAACGCTGAGTCAATCTTGAGCCTGGTGAGATTCAAACTGGCAAATTGCAGGCAGTCGACAGGCAGCAGAAGTAGCCTGCAGTACTGCACTCTAACCACTGTGGTTCTTGATAATTAGAACTGCTTATGATTCAGCAGATTCTGACAGGTTCTGGAGAACCGGTAGCAGAAACTTTGAGTAGCTTGGAGAACTGGCAAATACCACCTCTCGCTGGCCTCAGAATAGGGAGGGAATGGGGATTTTGCAGTATCCTTCCCCTGGAGTGTGGATGGAATGGAGATTTTACAGTAACCTTCCCCTGGAGTGGGTGGGAAATGGAGATTTTGTAGTATCCTTCTGCCACGCCACCAAGCCATGCCCAGAGAACCGGTAGTAAAAAAATTTGAATTTCGCCACTGTTTATGACTATAGAAATACTATAGAAATCATTTAGTGACCATTCAAAGTTACAATGCCACTGAAAAAGTGACTTACGACCATTGTTCAAGCTTACGACCGCTGCTATGTTCCCATGATCATGCAATCATAATTCAGATGTTTGGCAACTGAACCATATCTATAATGGATGTAATATCCTGGGGTCATGTGATCATTCACTTAACCATATCACTAATTTAACAACTGTAATGATTCACTTAACAACTGTGACAAGAAACATAGTAAAATGGGGCAAAATTCACTTAACAAATGTCTCCTTTAGCAACAGAAATGTTAGCCTCAATTGTGGTCGTAAGTTGAGAAATACCTGTACTATTGAATTTTAGAGAAAAGGTTAATGTATTTTATATTTGTAACTGTATCTAAGGAAGTTGGAAGTTGCTCAGTTTTCTTGTTTTACTTGATATGGCCCAAGGGCTAATCAATAAAGATTCAATATCTTATTTTACTTGCATTAAAAAATTTGGTTTATTACTAACTTTCTTAATTTCCTCCTTTTAGCTGAGATCATCACTTGTTATTGATCAATCTGATCAACCAGCTGTAAGCAGGAGAAATTCCTCTCTATACCAGTTGCATAAGTTGGTGTTATTAAATGCCTAAATTCATGCTGGAAGACGTTCTGTTGTTAATGCCTTTATTTGGCCTTTATTTTGGAAAAAAAAGTGTATTTAAGATTTAATAAGTTACCTGTTCTCATAAAAAGTCTTTATGAATGAACTTAACTATTTACAATATGTTAAAAGTTTTTTTTTTTAAGTTTTTACTTTTTGACTTAAAAAAGATTCTGAAAAATTATATGTCCTGTTTTGGTACTTGTTTTCAGTTATTCTGTGTTAAATTTCTAATATGCCTAAAAAATAAAAATAAAATTATTGAGCATTAAAGCACTTTTTGCAAAGAGAGTTAAAAGAAAAGCAAATGAGCATAAAAATGTCTTCATTGTTTCAAACAATTCTTTTTATCGAAGAGGAAAATTGATTTATTTTCAATGTATTTTGAATACACCATATTAATACAATATGTATGTATTTATTTTCCACCCAATCCTGAACGACTCTGCAATATATGGCAATATCGCCGCCCCAAGTCCCTTTGTGGTGAGATGGGTGCGGGTTATAAATGTGAAAAATAAATAAATAAATAAATATAATTACATATACATATACAAGGCTTACTTATACAAGATGTACATTCTCAGTCAAATACCACTAAAAGCTGGTACCTTGGTGGTGCAACACAACTTTGTAGAGATTCTCAGTCATCCCATCAGTTGGGACAACCTTGCCTTGCTTATCCCAAAGATGCTTTTTTCAAGAGGACTTTTTGGTTTTTCTTTGAAGACGTTTTGCTTCTCATCCAAGAACCTTCTTCAGCTGTGACTGGATGGTGGGAATGGAAGGATTTTTACCTTTTGCATACAGCTGGTCGTTTGCATTTTTTTAGTGAGTTGTTGAGGCCACCTGGAGGTTTATCTGTGTCATCTGGGTCCCCTGGATCTCCAGTCTACAACACAGTCCTTTCAACAGTTCCAAGGCTCCACACCTGTTTGCACCACTCAGGTGATCCTGATGGCACAGATAAATCTCCAGCTGGCCTTAATGACTCGCTAAAAGAATGCAAACGACCAGCTGTCTGCAAGGAGTATAAATCCTTCCATTCCCCACCATCCAGTCAGAGTTGAAGAAGCTTCTTGAATGAGAAACGAAATGTTTTCAAAGAAAAACCAGAAAGTTCAGTTGCTGCTTAAAAATAGCTTTGGGACAACCATGACCTGGATGACTGAGAATCTCCATAGACATTTGCCTTGCTTATAAAATACAAAGGACAGGCTGTATGTGCCTCTGAGGAGAGAGCTCCGGAAAGCGGGGGCTGCTGCAGAAAAGGTCCGTCATTTGGCCAATATCTCACAAAACTGGGGACCTCAACAGGCTCTTCCTATCTAAATGACTAGAATGCACAGTGTTGTGATAAGTGTGCA
This sequence comes from Rhabdophis nuchalis, assembly GCA_039707465.1. Lineage (NCBI taxonomy): Eukaryota > Metazoa > Chordata > Lepidosauria > Squamata > Natricidae > Rhabdophis > Rhabdophis nuchalis. The sequence continues at coordinate 55,122,323 of CM077643.1, read as the reverse complement.
GCTCACAAATGAGCTGCAACCCCTTGCAAATCTATGAGAGGCTCCTCCCCCTTTCCCATTACATGTGAACTCCCTGAATTGTCCTTGTAAGAAATAATTTACAGCAAGCGGAATTAACCCTGAATAGCACCCCAGAGGGAAGAATCAGTCACGGCTCAGCAGTCCTTTAATTTAAATTGTTGATATTTACTGGCCCTAGAGCTACCACGCTGACCTAGTAGGAAGGGATAAGCAATAAGGCTATCCAGATGGCTTGATCGAAAACGTTCCAGCATCATGCTATTATTTACACTGCCTTTCCCTTTCCCTTATCTTTGAAATCTAGTAGGCCAAAGGTATATTAAGCTGTGGTTCTACTTTTCCACAGGTCTGCTCGGCAAGCTGCCAGTGCACTGCTGGAAATTCAGTGTACACAGTAGTTGTCTGCATGCTTGCTTAATACATTTATATTATATCTTCAGAGGGTTTTGATTAGTTTAAATGAATGACGCTTTTGCCCAGCAATAAGCAGATTTTGTTCTGACAAGGCATTACCTGATATTTCTTGGTAGTGTGCTACATAGGCTTTATTTTTTTATTTGAAAAATATATGTTTCCATGCATTTAAATTCAAACTCTCAGTAACTTTAATGTTCATGATTTAGGATTTGGGGTGATGGTGGTGGAAAGTATCTTGGAACTAATATAGCAATTTAATAAAAGAATCCTATATTACTGGGTATGTCCTGCCAACAATCTAGCTGCTGTGCATGATGTGCATGCACCCCACCATGCACCCCCGTATATGCCCCCCACAAGCACACATGTGCATTGCCCCTGTGCATGTGTGCACGCCCCTCGCATGTTCCCCACTCGCCTCACATATGTGCATGCCCCCCGCACGTAGCCTGCCCCCTGCGTATGCACGGCAGAGACCAGAAGACCAGCTGGCTGGTGGGAGGCGTATGTGCAGGTGTGGTGGAGCTCAACTGGGGTGACAGCTTGCGTGCCCACGGAGAGGGCGCTGTGTGCCACCTCTGGCATGTGTGCCATAAGTTCGCCAACACGACTCTAGGTCATCTCCAAAAGAAGCCCTACATAGAGCATGTTATAGTGGCCCAGTTGTGATTGGGGTAACTGGTGTAGAGAGCCTCAGTTGTGCAAAGATCCCTCTGACCTCAGCTTCCCCCAGCTGATTGAGTAGGAACCAAGATTTGTAGGTTTGAGTCACTTCTACCAGGGAGACCATGATCTGTTTCAGAATAACTTCTGGGACAAATGTTACTAGATTATCACCCATGACTGCCAACTCCATCTTGGTAGGATTTAATCTGAACTTCATTTATTTAACCCATTCCGATCTCAAAGCTTCCAGATACTGGATCTGCTCCCCCCCCCCCCTCAAAACAAGCACATATCAAAACTTTGTGTAAGAGGGTAAATTGATGGTTACACTTCCCTAAAGTTCTGGGGTTTCATTTCCTGCAAGAGCCTTGCCATAAAAAAATGGTAATGGTATTGAGGGATGACCACTGGATGACAGGCCGAAGAGAGATAAAAGGCAGCTGAGCCCACGGCAGGAATGTTGGCAGCACAAGAGGTCTTAGAAGGGACCCTCCCAAGTCCTTGGGCTGTGGAAGAGGGAGAGATATACTTTCTGACTTACAAGAATCTGTTAATTATCTTACAATAAAGTAGAATGAGCTCATCTGGCTTTATTTCCTATTTGGTCTACCTTGCAAGGCTGACGAAAGTTCTGTTTGTATAAGGACTACCAAATTTAAGAGAGCGTTTGCTCTAGTATAAATGGATGTAGGTCCTTTCTTGGTATTAAGTGCAACCGTGAAAGTAAGCAGAAAGGTTGCTGCCATACCATTGCAATGAAAATCCCCATCTTGTAGCAATTTTGGGGGTGTTTTTTCTTAAAGCAATGAATGATATCCTCTGCCCCACATTTAATACACTATTGCTTCCTTGCCTTACATTGCCTGAACTACTAAGCATGGAATGTCTTGTGAAAGTATGTGGGGTTGAACAAGGGGTGGGTTCCTGCCAGTTCTAGCCTCTTCTATAGAAGGAGTTCCACAAATCTACAGTGCCATTTAGAACCAGTTCCAGCTCCCTCCCCCACATCCCCCCATCAAGATGACGAGCAAGAGGAGGAATTCTGGGAGTTGAAGACCACAAGTCTTAAAACTGTCAAGTTTTAACACCCATGGGGTTTTTTTTCCTAAAGGGTTAGGGGTGCAAGGGTCTTGTAACTTGACAGCTTTAAGACTTAAATGCTTCAAATGCCAGACTTTCTGAGCCAACATTTTGGTTGCTAAGCAAGAGCATTGTTAAATGAGTTTCACCACATTTTACAAGTTGGCCACACCCACCCAGTCACATGACTGCTAAGCCACTCCCACTCAGTCACATGGCTGGCAAGCAACTCCCACCCGGTCACATGGCCGGCAAGCCACTCCCACACCCACAGAAGAGGTTCTAAAAAAAATTGAAACTCACCACTGGGTTGAACTAAGTACCCAGCATGCTTCACAATTGGTCCATCGCTGGCTGGGAATGTAGAAATGGCATCTGTACCGTAGTAAGGAATCACTTTGCAATTCCACATGAAGTTTACAATAGCAAACAAAAACTGTTCACGCCTTTGTTCCATATAGCCTAATATCTATGTTGATTAAGAGATTTTTCCAGGAAAAAGCAAAGAATTTTCAGCTCTTACCTAGTGGTGAACTTCAGAAGTAGGAGTGACATCAGGAAGAAATAATCCAGTTAAGTGCCTGAGCTGAGTAAGTTACCAAGAAGCACTATGAGATAAAGTTGGTTTTCATTCTGTAAGTTATAAAAACAGCTTTTTCACACTGGTTCAAAGTGGAAACGAGATGCCAAATTTATTCAGAAATAGATATACGTACTATTTTGAACGTTTCATAATATAGTATTTATTTTTGCATGGTGGTGTAGTAGTAGTTGAACAAGTACTACTGTTGTTTAATCTGCACAACTGTATGGGCATCAATTCTCAGAATACCCCAGCCAGACTACGGCTTTTTTGGAACTGAACATTACAATAACCAATTTTGGGAAATCTGCCGCCACCCTGTGGACACTGTAGGTGCAAAGCCATGTTTGTTTCCGGTAGCCAAAAACCATTTGGTAGCTTTAATTTTAACCCATCTTTATTAGTTTTATAAATAACTGAAGGCAATGACATACACCTTTCTCCTATTTTCCCAGCAAAAACAACCCTAAGAGGTGGGTTGACCTAAGATTTTATGCCTGATAGATTTTGTTGTAAGTCCTTATAATTCATTAGAATTGTTTTTTTTAGTCTTAAAAGATGTTATCAAATTTTTTACTATGAGTGCACATTGTTCTTGTTTTTACAATAATGTTCAAAAATACAATAACTTGTATTTGAACATTATTTTAATGCATGTAGTCTTTGATTTTTATTGCTGATGAACCACAGAGCAAAATTCACATGAGATGTTTTGGTTTATATAAAAGTAAAGGTTCCCCTCACACATATGTGCTAGTTGTTCCTGACTCTAGGGGGCGGTGCTCACCTCCGTTTCAAAGCTGAAGAGCCAGCACTGTCTGAAGACATCTCCGTGGTCATGTGGTTGGCATGACTAAACGCCAAAGGTGCACGGATCGCAGTTACCTTCCCACCAAGGGGGTCCTTATTTTTCTACTTGCATTTTTATATGCTTTCGAACTGCTAGGTTAGCTAGGTTTATATGCTTTCGAACTGCAGAAGCTGGATTTATATACTTGAGGGAATAAAATTAAGCAAATATACACTGAAATGCACACTCCATGCATTTCTGCTTCATTCTTGGTAAAATCTTTCATTCCATTACAGGTCATGTTGCAACTGAGAATACTGTATTCTATCTGCAATTTTTTAAAGAGGAACGCTGACTTACTACTAGTATTATGTTTAGACAAAGACCTTCAGGTTGATAACTACTGATGTCTGGAAAGCAAGGTGTCTGAAGAAATGTTAAAACTACTGGATGAATTTTGCCCATCAAAGAGAATAATAAGGGTTCTCATCCAGAAATATGTTGGGCATATTAGGAGAACAGCATGCAATTTGTGAAAGCAAATACCTGCAGCAGACCATGTTGGGGTGGCCAACATAACTTGATAGCACTGACTTTTTCTCCTCACTTCAGAGAAGAGGAGCTAAAGTGCAGAGGTGGCAGTTGCAGGGAAATCTTTCAAGCTAAATATTTAAATCAAATTCCCAGATGGTAAGAAATCTATGTTATAGAATCCTCTGCCTAAAGATTGGTATGTGCTGCAATAATTAGATAGCCATTGGTCCCAAAGGTGCTTCCCCACTCCAAAGGCAACTGGACTTTTCAACCATGACCTGGATGACTGAGAATCTCCATAGACACGTAGAGAGCCATTTCTTAAGGATGCTGTCGTTCTATAATCCCTATCCTTACTTGAATAGATCACCTCAAAGTGATCTAAACTCTAGTGCTGTGATGGCGAATCTATGGCACAGGTGCCACATGGAGCCATATTTGCTGGCACGCCAGCCGTCATCTCAGGTGCGCATGATTTCCAGCCTTTCATTCCCAAACTTCTGGACCATTGGGCCTGTTTTTCACCCTTCCCAGGCTCCGGAGGCTTTCCTGAAGCCTGGGGAGGGCGAAAACGGCCCCAATGGGTTAGTTCGGAAACAATTCGTTTTCCAGCTTCTGGAGGACCTCACGGGGGGGGGGGGGAGCTGTTTTTGCCCTCCCCAGGCTTCAGGAAAGCCTCCGGAGCCTGGGAGGGATCATGCGTGCATGTGTGTGGGGTTGCATGTGCATGCACAGGTGAATTGGTGTGGGCATGCATGTGCACACGATAGCGTGCATAGACACAATTTTGGCGCATGGTGAAAAAGGTTCACCATCACTGGGGGGGGGGGGGAGAAGGTTAGAAATGTCCATCCTCACAATCATTCCAATGAGTTCTCTTTCATTCCTAAGAAGTTATTTATTCTCGGTCTTCTGCCAAGAGAGGAACCTGCTGTGTTCTTGCTGTTCTGCCATTAAGAGGTATTTTGGACTTTCAAGTAAGGGCTGGAAGAATATTTGCAGTGCTGCAGTGCTAGAGAGTCCAGCAAAACCAGTGGCTACTGCCCCTTTCTCCTCCTCTTCCTTCTTCTCCTCCTCTAATGACTGTTGACGGACCATTAACTTTAATTGTTTATATTAAACATTTACTTTTGTTTCTGTCTGTTGCAGTTGATTTTGTCGTACTCTGCCCAGAGTTCATTAGAATTGGAATAGGTAATACCTTTTTCTAAAATACATTTCAAACAAGTGCTTCCAATCCTCAGCCCTTGAGGCTGTTTTGAAACAAACCATGTTTGACAGAATGAGAGGTCTGGAATGATCAAGAAAGGCGTACTTCTCTTACTCAGTTCCAGCCAAGGTCATTCTATTGGAGTGACCCATGCTATTTCCATTAAATGTTTGAGTAAAGGGGTTCAAATATTACACATTTTTCCTAGGTTGCTTTCATAGATTCCCCCAATACTATTTCAATCACTTTCTCCAGAAAGGAAAAAATGGAAACTGAAACAGTTACCAAAATTAACTGGATAACTATTGCAGAATCTCCAATATTAACCTTTCTAGAGGAAATTGCTGAAATTAACCAGGTCCAAGGAAGTCCTCCTTAGGAAATGCTGTGTCACTGTTCGTCTGAAGGCTACCACAAACCCTTCTCCCAAAGTAAGGTGATGCCAACTTTCAGATGACCGTGTCCTCTGTGCCCTCCTAGAGAGCATGGATTGAGCCTCTGGGGCAGAAGGCTAAAAAGGGGGCACAGATGACACAGTCAGACTTTGTTCCAGTTGCCACATAGAATTAATTGCTCATGAACAATTGAAATCTGATTGACTTTATTGGTGAAGTGCCGTACAAATTGTTCACAGTAGTTTGGCAGATAAACAAGGCTATTGGAGAGTGGCCCGATGTTCCAGCAAGAGAGGAAAAGTAGTGCTTCACCCTTGTAATCATTACAAGTAGTCCTCAACTTGCAACCAATTGTTTAGCAACTGTTCAAAGTTACAACAGCACTGAAAAAAGTGACTGGGTCGTTCCTTATAGTTATGATTGTCATTAGCATCCCCATTGTTATGTGTTCAAAATTCGGGTGCTTGGCAACTGTCATATATTTTCAATGGTTACAGCATCCTGGGGTCATGTGATCACCATCTGCAACTTTCCCAGTTAGCTCCTGACATGAAAAGTAAAAGGGGGAAGTTGAATTTGCTCAATGACTGCGATTCACTTAACAACCATGGCAAAAAAAGGTGCAAAATCAGATGCAATTCACTTAACAACTTGCTTAGCAATGCTTATTCTGTTCCCAGTTGTGGTTGCAAAAACTTGTGAGAGATTGCGACCCCATGAATAACGTTCCTCCAGGCCTTCCTGTCCTCTACCATCCTCTGGAGTCCATTTAAGCTCATGCCTACTGCTTCAGTGACTCCATCCAGCCACCTCATTCTCTGTCATAAAAACTATCTCAAACCGGCTTTTCATTGTCACTTTCATTTCCAGATATCATTTCTACAATTTCATCTCCTAGATTTTCTTTGTAAAATCGCCAAAAATTACACTGTTTTAGGCAACTGGAACTGTTCTGCCTCTTCATAAGCACCTACCTGAGAGCAGGACAAGAAGCAATCGGTGGAAACGAGATCCAGCTTTGAACTAAGGAGAAACATCTGAATTAATCAATGGAACAGCTTGCCTCCTGGAGTTGTGGGTGCTTCATCGCTAGTGGTTTTCCTTTGTCCAACATGAAATAAGGATGATTCCTGCATTAAGCAGGGGGTTGAACTAAAAGACCCCCAAGGTCCCTTCCAGTTCTGATTCTATAATATTCCATAAAAATGGTTCAAGCCACTAGGGAGCGAAAGCTCCAACACAGTTGTTATTGCAGGCAATAGCTATTGTGGCAAATGAAAACAAAAATGAAAGCAAAGTAAAAGCCCTCTTTTCAAACGAACATGGCAAGTTCACCATTAATACTGATAAATGTGAACGTTAAGTGGACGTAGGAGAATTTTTCCTACCCTGGAGAAATCTGAGGAAATGACTCTTTGTCCATTTGCTCACATGCTGTCCAGAACCACTTTCTTTGAGTTTGGCAGCCCTATAAATCCATTATATATTTACTTAGCTAGAGTACATGCATCTCGCCTCAGGCAGAGAAACATCTTAAACTGTTCCCTGCAAAATATATGGAAGTAAGTAAGAAAACGACAAAAGGTGTATAACTGGTTATTCTTACAAACACAGGGTAGGTCAAGAGGTGGCTCCATTATGGGGGAGACGGACACCCAAAGGGAGAGCTTTTGAAAAAATTACAAAATTTGTAATGTAAAAATTACAAAAATATGTTTTGAGTGTTATTGGAACATAAGGAGTACTAGGCCTTTCTATGTTAAAAAAAACCCCAACAACAGTACTTAAACCCCAAGGCTTTTTAGCCCAGCACCAAATGCATTCTTTATTTTGATACAGAAAACAGCAATGCATTGGACTGAATTTCAACATGCTGTGGTAATTGGAAAATTACTTTGGCCGTTCTTAGAAGACCAAACGTTTTAATCCAACCCTTTAAGAGGTCACCATAAAAGTTCACTGAATTTTTCCGAGGCCGTTCATCAATATGAGAGCACAAACAGCCAAGCTCGGACATTTTCACATGTGCCTCTTCAGAAAAGAGAAGGCCTTGAGGTGTCTGGTCGTTGTTGGAACAGAAATGTTGAACTCTGCTCTCTTGGTCTGACCCAGTAAGATTCTTCCCTCCCCTCTCTTTGCTTTGAACTTCTTCACCCTGTATTTTGATTTCAAAAACGTTAATAATTGAAACATCCGACCCAAAAAAGCCCCAAAATCAAAACAAGTGAGGGCTTGTCTTTGAGGCGGCTCAGGAAAGTTTTAAGAGAGAATCAGAATCAGAATCGAGCTGGAAGGGACCTTGGAGGTCTTCTAGTCCAGCCCCCTGCTCAAGCAGGACGGCCTGACCTATATCCTTTCAGGTCTCTTCTTAAACCAGTTTTCTCTCGCCCCGGAATTATATCTCAGCGCCGGCTTTCAATAAAAAAAAAAAAAACGGATGGTGGGGGTCACTTTGTTTTCCACCCCTTGAGAAAAGTTCAGGGTCGTAGTGCGCCGGAGGGAGGGAGGTGGAGCCGGAGCGCCGGAGGGCAACGGAACCTCCCCAGGTCAGGAGCTGAATCCTAATCTGCCCTCTCTGCTCACCTCCGCGCAACCAAGTGGTTCAACGGGGAGGAAGCTGCAGAGGGTCGTCCCTTTCTCCCCTTGCCCCCTCCACCGCCCCTACGGGGATGGGGGTAGGATGAGGCCTGGCCAATGGGAGACGGCGAGCCCGGAAAGGGGCGGTGCTAAGAGCCGGTATTTGGATGCCTAGCTTGCCCGAGTGGGGCATCCGTACCGCCGACCCTCCCTCTCTCTTACCGGGGAAACCATCATGACAGAGGAGGAGAGCGGCGAGCTGGGCAGGGCTCTTTCGTACAGCGAGCCCGCTCCGACCCTTGACGTCGGATGCAGACCCCTGGCCGAAGTGTGGGTGCTGGTGATCAACACCGGGGGGACTATCGGGATGGTGCCCCAGTCAGAGGGTGAGTGAGTAAGAAGGCGCTCGGTGAGGCTGAGTAAGGAGCCGAGCGATCTTCTCTCCCCAAGGATCCTTCCCTTTCACGCGCCTCCCGGCAGAGGTTCGTCGTGGGACGCTTTCACCCCCTCGTGGATAAAGGCGCTTATTGAAAACCGAGGCCAACGGGGATCTAGCCTGGTGCTCTTCAGATGCGCCAGAGTACCGCTTGATGTCTATGGAGATTCTCAGTCATCCAGGTCATGGTTGTCCCATAGGCGCTTTTTCAAGAGGCAAATAAACTTCGTAGTTTCTTCTTCTTTCTTTCAAGACGCTTCTCATCCAAGAAGCTTCTTCATATAAAACATAGGAAGAACGGTTGCAGGAACTGGGTATGTCTAGTTTAATGAAAAGAAGGATTAGGGGAGACATGATAGCAGTGTTCCAATATCTCAGGGGTTGCCACAAAGAAGAGGGAGTCAAACTATTCTCCAAAGCACCTGAGGGCAGAACAAGAAGCAATGGGTGGACACTAATCAAGGAGAGAAGCAACCTAGAACTGAGGAGAAATTTCCTGACAGTTAGAACAATTAATCAGTGGAACAACTGCCCCCCAGAAGTTGTGAATGCTCCAAGACTGGAAGTTTTTAAGAAGATGTTGGATAACCATTTGACTGAAGTGGTGTAGGGTTTCCTGCCTGAGCAGGCCAGTGTTGAACTAGAAGACCTCCAAGACCCCCTCCAACTTCCAACTAACTATTCTATTCTATTCTATTCTATTCTATTCTATTCTATAAAACCAGAAAGCCCAGTTGCCTCTTGAAAAAGCACCTTTGCGATAGAGTACAGCTTCCTTCTCTTCCAGCCATCGCACCTATTGGTCATAAGTAGTTTTGGGGAGGTTTGTAATTTCAGGGTTGCCTGATTGCACTGGAGAAAGCAACTCAAGATGTTTGGTCTCATTGATTTTTTTCTACTTGACTGTTGTTGAGATCTTAATTAGATACATTGGTCTCATGAGTTCATTGAGTGAATGGGTGTGGGTGTGGGTGGGGTTAGGTGTGATTAGGATTGTGGAAAGGGGATGTCCATTAAGCCACCAGCAGCTGAACATGATTTGAATATTTTTTTAAATTCTTCGTTGGAACATGTAAAGGACACTGGGACTCCACCATCTGTCAGCAAGATAACTCTGTAAAAAACCAACAACCGATAATAAAGTTTGATTTAATGGGACAAAGCAACAAAAGAAGGACCGGGTCTGCAAATGGGCTGGATCCAGCTTGAGGCAATGGAGAAATCTTCTCTATGGGAAGAAGCGTACATTGGCTTAGCATGCTGCTAACACTTCTACTCTAAGCCTACTATGTGCTTCCTTTAGGATCACGTGATCCAGGGGTTGGAAATCTCCACTCCTTCTCCATCCTTCTCAAATGCAGAGCTGAGGGAATGGAGCCTGCCTAATACTTTGCAAACATAGACATAAATGAAAAACCTAGTAAAAAGATCAATAAGAATGCCAGAGACCATTCCTTGATTCTTTTCCCTGACTTGTTATGCATAGGATTGTTCCATAGTAGTTGGAAGTAAATCACACCAAATAAGTCACTTTTCAATAGGAACCTTTGATATACATTCACATTACTTCACCCTCCATGAATAACTTTGGGTGTTTATGCGCTTTTGCCTAGGGGGGTTGGGTCAATTATTAATACACAATTTTCTTCTTGGTCCAACTTTGATTTTCTCTCCTGACTTTTTGGTAATACAGGGCAGCTTGCAGAAGGATTCTTTTGTCTCAGTGTTCAAATACATCCAAATAAAATGATAACAAGAAGCCTTAGATTATGTTTTAGATTTCTTCTTCTTCTGGTAGACACAAGGAAGAAAACTTGGAGGCTTAGGTCTGGAAATTTTAAAGTAGTTCTGTAATTTGGCTAGTTTACTGTAACAGTGCAATTCGGTTAGCCTATTGCAACAGCTGCCTGACTAATTGTGAAAGTGAGCATTATTCTGAGTAAGATGTTCCTGAACAAGACAACTCACATAAAGGGTGTGGCCTCCATGGGCAGGGTTAACATTGAAAAATGTTCATTCTTGATAAATACTGCATACCTGAAAACCTAATGTTTGAAACAAGATTTGTACTGTATAATATGCAATATTTTATTTCATAAACAGTGCTAATTTTTCAGGAACTGGAAGACCTGGCTTCTTTTTTTGATCACATGGCAAATTAAAACTGTTTAAGAGCAATACAGGTAGTCCTTCATTTATCACCGACCCCTCAAAAGGGACCGATGACACACTTTTGAAATCCCCTCCCCATGGTCACATTACTGCAACCAGCTCCTGTTTTCAGCCATTTCTAGCAGCCTGATTTATGTAGCCGTGATTTATAGTATTTTTGCCAGAAGCCAATGTTTACTTCCAGTAATTTATTTATTTTATTTTATTTTATTAAATGTATACCCCGCCCTTCTCCAAAAGGACCCAGGGCGGCGCACAGGAATTTAAAAATGCATACAAAATCGAATAAAAAATTTAAGAAACTTATTTAATATCCGTCCTGCGCTAAAACCAAATTAAAATCCCCAAAATTTAAAAACTATCTAAAATAGTCATAGCGGAGGTTACGCTAGCCCGGCTAGATGAAAGAAATGTGTCTTTAGACACTGGCGGAAGAGGCAGAAGAGGCGGAAGAGGCGGAGGTCGGAGATGGTGCGAAGTTCAGGGGGTAGGTCGTTCCAAAGGGCAAGGCCCTTCCCCTGGGTGTCGCCAGGCGGCATTGTCCAGCCGACGGCACCCTGAGAAGGCCTTCTCTGTGGGAGCGGATTGGTCGATCCATAGTGAACAATGGTTTCCTCTATAACCATCATATTCACTTAATGACTGCGGTATTTGCTTAATGACTACCACACAAAAAAGAGCTCACAAAAACAGGTCTGGTCATGTGCTGACCCACTTTACAACTATCATGATTTACGACCGTAATTGCAAGCTCAGTTATTATCATAAATCAAGGACTACCTGTATTAATCTGGGCCCTACTGTCAATAAGGAATGTGCAGTAGATTAAGCTGAATGCTCACAGTAATTTTATAAAGAAATGGGCTGATTCTAAACATTTCCGGATTCTTCTGAAGTAATTTAAATATAAGCCTGACCTTCTGTTGTTGATTTAGTTGGGAGGGACCAAAAGTACAGGAACACCATTCACACATTGCACTAAGCCAGGGGTGGGCAAACTTTGCAACTTTAAGTCTGAAGGACTTCAGCTCCCAGACTTCTCCAGCCAGTTTTGCTGGCTGGAGAATTCTGGGAGCTGAAGTCCTTCAGACTTAAAGTTGCAAAGTTTGCCCACCCCTGCACTAAGCAATATTGTGATTGTGTAAAATCTGTTGCAAATGATAGCCTTCCTTGTTTCATTTCACATCTTGCCTCTTTTCAGTTTTTGATAAGCAAAATGCATGGGCAATATTTTATGATTTCAGTTACCAGTTTATGTGAATTTTCTTTTTGGTTCTAGTGGAACAGCATAGTAAACCTTTGCTATTGATCCATTTGTGCTTATTTTCACAATTGTTGAAATGACTATTCAGGGTTTTAGGCAAAAATATGCCTAGCTTTTAACTGGAGATGCAGGGAATGAACCTGGAACTGTCTTCATGCAAATCATATTTCTAATACTGACCTGTATCTCAATCTCAAAATTCAAATAAACATTCTGAGAAAAAAATTTTTATTCATGATTTCTTTTATTTCTCAGGTCTTGTCCCTGAAGCTAACAAACTTTCAGAAGCTCTGAAGAAGATGACCATACTTCATGATGCAACATATGCCAAGGAAACCCAACTATATAACCGCCTTGGAGTTGACACTTTGGTACTTCCGTATGTATTTGCAATACTGGAATATTTTTGTTCAATGAGTTTTTAAACTTCCTGTGAAGTATCCTGGATATTTTTTTAAAAAAATATTTAAGATTGTGTCTAGAATAACCTTTTCCAACCTGAGACTTTCTACTGATATATTGGGATTGGAGCTACTCAAATCCTGAGCTAATCCCTTTGCTGTTTGAAGAAATAAAATTGCAATACCTGACCAATTATCTAAATTAACTAAAATTAAATTAAATTGAATACTTTATTTGACTAAGTGTGATTAGACACCCAAGGAATTTGTCTCCATACAGAAGTACTCAGTGTACATGCAAAGCAAAATAATAATAATAATATCAATGAAAGAGGGAATAAAGAAGATAATAATAAGAATAAATTATACCACAGCCACACTGCTTGGATTAATAGACATTAGGCAGCACTGAGAGAATTAAGTGTTCAGTAGAATGAAGGCACGAGGGGAAAAATTGTCCCTTGCCTAGTGTTCTGACCTAGGCTTCCCCAGCAGCACGAAGCTGAGTCCTTGTCCAGATAAACCCCTTTTATTTAATTTACAGTAAATTCCTCTCCAGCAAAGTCTTTCCTCTCCCACAGTCTTTCAAGATAGTTCATAATTACCTACCTTTATCAGGCTTGGAGACTGGTCAAGCCGATACCTTTCAGACGTCACAATACTTGGCAAGAATGCAGGAATGAACTAAGTGTCTCCTGCAAACACCCCTCCCCTTTTGCTCCTTTTTTATTCCCTATGGGAGGGGCTATTCACTGTCCACCTACTGCCAAGTCGACCCTTCTTCCTTAGCTGTTCCCTTCATCTGGCAACTCTGCGCATGCGCATACTGGGGACAGGCTCCAGCTGTTTGTCTGCCTTACTGATGTCTGACTCCTAAGGCAGCTGATAACTGTCAGATGGCCCTGGTCCCATCTCTGCCTCTGATGCAGAGCCCTCGTCAGAGCCTTCCCCAGACCCCAGGCCCATATTCCTCCCCAACCTCCTCACTGTCCAAATCTGCTGCCAGCTCTGCTGGTGGGCCACAACACCTAGTTGTTTTGCCCTTATAGCGCTGCCCTGAGGGAAGGTGTTGAAATAGTTTATGACCAGGATGTGAGGGGTCTGCAGATATCTTCTCGGCTCTTCTTCTGACCTGCACAATGTAGAGGTCTTCTATGGAAGGCAGGCTGGTTGCAATTGTTCTTTCCACAATCTTAATATCCATTGGAATCTGTACCTGTTCTGTTTGGTTGCTGTACCAAACCAGATAGTTATAGAATAGATAACTATCAAATAGATTATTGAATTTGTTTAAATTAATGTTGACTTTTAAAAGAAAAACTCACTATTTTAGTACAGATAAACTTTTTTTTTTTTAAATGATGGCACTTTTGTGTACTTAACGCAAAAGAGGATTTGGAGTTTTATATTTTGTGGAGTTGGTAAAACTGAAAGTTGAGGATGGGTGCAGATAATTTAACGACAGAACAATGTGGAACAGTGGAGCCCCAGGAGGCTGAGAGTGAGGGAAAATGAATTTGCACAGTGACAGGCAAAGTGGGGTATAGGGGTTTAATTTAATTTATTTATTCAGTTTAAGTGCTGCCCAACTTCAGAATGACTGTGGGTGTTGAAGCTGGCTTGCATCTGTATCAGGTCAACCCTTCACAAATTGCCAGGAATATCTTGCATGAAAGCCATTCTGTTTGTAGATTTTCTCCTCAACTATAATTTGATACCTTTGTCCAAAGTGATCTGAAAAACCAATATCGTTAACACAGTTTATTTCAGAAGTTGTTCTTTTTATGACAGTTCCTCCAACCAGGATAAAAGAATTATCTACACCATTCTGGAACTTTCTCCTCTACTAGATTCTTCAAACATGACACCATCTGAATGGGACAAAATTGCCAGGTGCCTTGAGGTAATTTTTAAAAAATAAATAATTTGTTATTGGTCACAGATACATAATCATTCTATGATCAATAACTCAGATATTATTTCTGATAAATTGACTAATATAGGACCAAAACGTCTTTCAAATCCTTAATTTATTTTTAACTGAGATAATTACATAGTCATAGCCAACCAAAATTATCTTAATTGACAGGTTCTGTGATTCACATGGCTGTCTGTTAAACTCACAGTAATATATGCCATCCTCCATTTTCCCCATTTCCTTTATTACTGATTTCTTTATGAGGAATGATTTGGAGCACACTCATGAGAATATCATTAGAACAGCAATATTTGTGGCCCAGCATCTCTTAAACAATCCTTTTTTAATACATAAATGCTCTTCTAAAAACTAGGATCCTGCTTCCAAGATTGCTCTAGGACTGTTCCTTAAATATTTGTTCTCAGGTTCCCTTCCCACTTCTAAAAATTATAGAGGACCAACTGCAAAAAAGCTTTGGTTTGTATGGGATATATTAATTGAATTAAAAATGAAAATGGACATGCTTGTAGAATCGAATCATGTAAAATAACAATAGTAAAGCCATTAAATATTGATGTAAATAAAATGTTTTTGTGTGAAAAAAACTATAATTTTAACAGATAAAAATAATGATAAAAATAACATTGAGTTAAACACAGGTAGTCCTCGAGTTATTATTTATTAATTAAATGATTATTTATTAATTTTTTTTTTTTTAAATTGAAAAAGTTTTATTGGTTTTACATTTTTTAACAGGACAGGGTAATGGTTACAAAGAAATTTTGAGAGCATTCACGTTAGAGTCGTCGGACCTTCCGAGACCTCAAAATACACAATAAAAAAGTTATCATAGAAAACATTTTCCATACCACTACAAGATGAAAGCAAGTACATTTACCAAAATTCTCCGTTCCATGCTGTCAGACATTTACAAAAAGTCCAGATAGAAATATTATGCAAAGTTGTTCAAGAAAAATCAAGGCAAAGTTATTTTTTTTGATCTAAGTCTTTTGGCTATTGTATCTTCTTTCTCTCCTCCCTGGCCCCCCGTGGGCGGGGCCGTGGCCCCCTCCGTCCCCCCTGGATCTTCCCCCAGGACAGAGGAATGTTTTTTAAAAAAGGCTTCCGCCTCAGCAAATGTTTTAATCCTCACTCTTCCTCCTTCCCAGAACACCAGCATCCCTTCAGGCGTCATCCACTTGAACCAAATCCCGTGATCAAACAAGGTTTTAGACAAGAAAGAAAATTTCTTTCTTGAATCTCTAATTTTTCTAGGGATCTGCTTCAAGATAGTGACCGTTTTTCGTTGATAAGTTAAAGGTTTCTCTCTCTGCGCTTTCAGGATTTCCTCTCTGGTTGACCTTCTAACAAATTTCACATGTATCTCTCTAGGCACTTCATTTATCCTGGCATATGCTGAATTAATTCTGTAGGCTAGGTCAATGTCCCCCCTGATCTCATCCTTAGGTTTTTGTAAATAGTCTGCTAAAATTGTGCTCATAAGACCAGGGAGGCATTCACCAGATTCCTCAGAAACATTTTGAAATCTCAAAAAGTATGTCATTCTTTCCATATCCATCCTAGACACATGCCCATATATTTCCACAACCTCATTAGTAACATTTTTAATTTCCCCCTTAGCCCCCTCCAACCCCCCTTCCAGTTCTTTATTCTTCTGTGTGTTATCCAGCACTTGTCTTCTTGTATCCAACAACTCCTTCTTGAAGATAATATTTTCAGCCCTCTGGGCCTTTATTTCTGATATCAAAGTTAGCATAGAGGTTTCAAGAGAAGCCATTCTTTGTTCCAGATTTACAAGTGCTGCTTCTTGTGCCATGGTTAAAAGTTAGAGTCACTGCCACCAAGATGGCGTTTTCCGGGTGGGGCTGGTGGGGCAAACCAGGAGCTCAGTTCAGTTCAGGGCTGTGAAGTTGCAAACAATTCAGAAACCAAAAGAGACACAGTTTCCCAGGTCAGCAAATAGTAATAACGAAGGTATTCCAGAGAAGAAGTCACAAATCCATCAAAAGAATTTTTTTTTCAAAAATCCAGAGGGAGTCCTGCTTTCAAAGAGACGCTGGAAATTTCCTTAGTTAAAATAGTCAGGCAGGGACAAAGAAAAGCCGCTTCCACCGCCCATCTCAAAGCCAGACGGAGAGAGTAACAAAATAAGAATTTTTTTTAAAACCAGCCAGACCTAGAAACAATGTTGCAAAGAATCGCATTCCACTTTCCCTTGTTAAAGACAGTCCGGAGTGAAAGTTTCCACTTTCTCTTTGCAGAGAAGCCATTTTAACGTGCCGCTTAAATCCGAGGGTTTTTTTTTTAGAAATAAACACCCCCCTCCCAGTCCGTTCAGCCTGGCTGGCAGCAAGGAAAAAAAAAGGTGTTCTTTTAAACTCACTCCCCCTCGCAGCTGAAGCCTCGGCGATCCGCCCGATCTCTCCGTTCAGCCCTCTCCATTAAAGCAGATGGCACCGACAACCTTTGGAGAAGGAAAAAAACCCCGCTAGCATGTTCCTCTCCACCTAGGTCGCAGAGAGGAGCGCCCTCCCCACCGCCGTGACGAGGCCGCTCCCTCTGAGCCGACCCTACGGGAAACCTCCGGTAACCGGAGAGTTTCGCCCCCGTGGGGGGGCAGAAAAGGCAACAAAGCGGCGAGCGAGCCCTGGGCTCGCCCGTCTCCGCTGGAGCTGGATACCGGAAGTCATTTATTAAATTTTTATATCGCCCTTTTCCCTTCCGGGACTCAGGGCGGTATACAGGCACTAATAAAAGTCAATGATATAAAACATAAAATACAGTTAAAAATCTATTAAATATCTAGCCTGACTAAAATCCTGTTAAAAACCCTTACTAAAAAAAACCTTACTAAAACAATTTAAAAAACTATGCCAGGCCGGCCACACGAAACAAATGGGTCTTCAAGGCCCGATGGAACTGGCGCAGGTCCATGATTGTCCGTAGGTCAGGGGGCAGGTCATTCCAGAGGGCAGGAGCTGCCACAGAGAAGGTTCTCCCCCTAGGGGTCTCCAGCCGGCATTGCCTGGCCGACGGCACCCTGAGGAGGCCCTCTCTGTGGGAACGAACTGGTCATGGGAGGTATTTGATAGCAGGAGGCGGTCTTGCAGATAACCAGGTCCCTTGCCATGGAGCACTTTGAAGGTGGTTACTAAAACCTTGAAGCGCACCTGGAAAGCCACAGGCAGCCAGTGCAGCTCGCGTAGGAGAGGTGTCACGTGGGAGCATCTAGACGCTCCCAGAATCCCCCGCGCGACCGCATTCTGAACTAACTGGAGTCTCCGGGTGCACCTCAAGGGAAGCCCCATGTAGAGAGCGCAATTGAACCCAAAATCTATGTTGCTAAGTAAAACATTTGTCAAATGAGTTTGCCCCTTTCACGATTTTTCTTGTCACAGTTGTTAAGTGAATCATTGCATTTGTTCAGTTAGTAATATGGTTGTTAAGTGAATCTGCACCCCCCTTGCTGTCAGAAGGTCGCAAAAGCTGTTCACATGACCTCGGAACACTGCAATCTTCATAAATTTGAGTCAGTTGCCAAGCATCTGAATTTTGATCATGTGACCATGGGGATGCTGCAACGGTCATAAATATGAAAAACAGAGATAAGTCACTTTTTCAGTGCTGTAACTTTGAACGATCGCTAAACGAACAGTTGGAAGTCGAGGCCTCACCTGTAGCTGCAATATCTGGCAAATAATGGTGATTTCATGGACCCCTGAAAGGGTCTTATTTTACCCCCAGGATCACACTTTAAGAAACAAGGAAAAGGAATGAAGAGAAGGAAAACTGATGTAACTTTGAGTAACTTCCAGTTCTATAATTCTATAATAGTATGACTCACTTAAAGCAGGTTTTTAAAACCTATCTGCTAATATTCATATGACCACAAGATGGTAGCATATTGCTGCTTTTGGTTCTGAAAAATTTACAGATGGCATGCCAGTGAGAATTTGCAAAAGAATAAGCAATTTACAGAGCAATCTGGCATTATGGAAACACAATGAAAATTTAAAAATAGAATACATTGGAATGATGAGTGTCATACACCATATCTTTCTTGATAAAGAACATGTTCTCTGGACACAGAACTATTTAATCACTGAAGTTTCTGTTCAGTGGAGTTAAAAGTAGCAGGTTTGGGTGGGTGGAGACTTCTAAGAACTGAAAACTGCTTGGTTAGGATTGTGGCTCCCAGAATTCCCAGCCATTTTGGTTCTCTCTGAATTGTATAAGGTGTAAGGTGTATTTGTACTGATGTTTCTGTTCTTTGGTATATGTTCGATCTTCCATATGCTAATGTAATAGTGGTTTAGAAAAAAATATATTTTCATTTGTTAGTGGAAATCAAAGATCTGGTATGCAGTAGTGCACTTTTGATGCATTGATTAGGTATCGCCGCCCTGGGTCCTCTGCGGAGAAGGGCGGGATATAAATATAAATAAAATAAAAATAAAAAATTGTCAAGTTGCTATCAATTCTTAGTAACCACATGGATAGATTTCCTCCATAACAGTCCGTTCCTAATTATTGCCTTATTAGTAGCTGAGACTACTACTAACCAACCTTTTGGCTGGTTGTCTTCTTCTTCCCTTTTCTTCTACCCTTTCCCAGCACAACAGCCTTCTCTAGAGAGCCAGATCTTTGCATTTATTTATTTTATTTATTTTTCAAATTTATACCCCGCCCTTCTCCTTGTTAGGACCCAGGGCGGCGCACAGGCATTATTAAAAAACCATAACAAAATGACAAAATACATTATTATAAACAATTAAATTAAGTCCCGTGCTAAAAAACCCATTTAAAACCCTGAGAATTAAAATTTATAGATAAAAGTCAGAAACGGGGAGCTATGCTAGGCCGGCTTGTTGGAATAAATACGTCTTAAGATGCTGGAGGAAGAGGCGGGGGTCCGAGGTGGTGCGTAGGTCGGGGGGTAGGTCGTTCCAGAGGGCTGGGCCCGCCACAGAGAAGGCCCTTCCCCTGGGCGTCGCCAACCGGCATTGCCCGGCCGACGGTACCCGGAGAAGACCCTCTCTGTGGGAGCAGATCGGACGAAGGGATGTATGGGGCAGAAGGCGGTCTCGTATATAGCTAGGCCCCAAGCCATGGAGCGATTTAAAGATGATCGTCAACACCTTGAAGCGCACTCGAAAGGCCACAGGTAGCCAGTGCAGCTCGCGCAGGAGCTGCATAAGATATCTGAAGGTTAATTTCAGCCTGGTCATTTGTGCCTCAAGTGAGAACTTTGGGTTGATTTGTTCAATGATCCATTGGTTTGTTTTCTTGGCTGCCCATGTTGTTCTTAGGAGTCTTCTCCAACTTCAGAGTTCAAAAGCATCAGTAAGGGAATTTTAAATATTGGACTTCATAATTATCACTTTATTTATTTATTGTTGCATTTGAGGACATTCCCGAGAAATCCAGCATGTGGGATCCTGAGTTTCTGTCTCCCAAGTCCTGATTCTCTTCTCCTCTGGGGCATTACAAAGTTCCTTTTGCAAGAGTGGTCCTTTCCTATGGCAGATTGATTACATGACTTATTTCTCAATTACCCACACTTGAAATGTTGTACAATGTCACAAATCTCAATAGTCTTGGTGCATAAGAAAGCAGAGTTGTATGATAAATAACTGACTATGATTTTCCCAGTTGCAATGCATGGCTGTGAAAGTTGGGCCATAAGAAAAGCTGAGCGCCAAAGAATTGAGGCCTTTGAACTATGGTGCTGGAGAAGACTCCTGCGAGTCCCTTGGACTGCAAGGTGATCAAACTGGTCAATCCTAGAGGAGATCAACCCTGACTGGTCTTTAGAAGGCCAGATCCTGAAGATGAAACTCAAACACTTTGGCCACCTAATGAGAAGGGAGGACTCACTGGAGAAGAGCCTAATGCTGGGAAAGATTGAGGGCAAACGAAGAAAGGGACGACAGAGAATGAAGTGGCTGGATGGAGTCACTGACATGTTAGCATGAGCTTAAATGGACTTCAGAGGATGGAACAGGAACACCTGGAGGAATGCTGTCCACGGGGCTGCAATTGGACGGACACAACTTTGCAACTAACAACAAAGGATAAATGATCACTCATTTATTTGATGATTAGCATTAGTGAAAGCGATAAAGGGCACTGGAGGGAGATTAAATGTTAAAGGTTACAAAAGCAAAAGTGGGGTATGCCCTTATTCAGTGGGTCAGTGCTCCTTTGTTCTGATTTTTCTCTCTCAACTAAAAGCGCTTTAGAATTATCAATCTGGTACTTACAAGTTACTGTGAAGATGTCTAATTGTGAGTCCTGTAAGCTATAGTTGCTAGTACAACTCCGTTTGAACCCCTGCTGAATGTACGTGAAACCACCACAGTTTTAACAGACTCCAGTAGATTAACAGATTAACAGAGTTGAAAGGGACCTTGTAAATCATCTAGTCCAACCCCCACTAAGCAGACCCTACACCATTTCTGGCAGATGGTAGTCCAGTCTCTTCTTGAAAGCTTCCACAGTTTCTGAAGGCAACTTTGTTCCATTGGTTGATTAGTCATATGGTCAGAAAATTTCTCTTTCTTTCCAAGATGAATCTCTCCTTGTTCAGTTTCCATCCATTATTCCTTGTCTGGCCTTCAGGTGCTTTGGAAAACAGCTAGAGAAATATCTAGAGAAAATAACTAGATCTAGAGAAGATGGCCATTGTGAACAATTGGATTATATTTTCCATATTTGAAATTGTTGCTTGATTAGTAAATATCATGTGATGCTTTATATATATAATAAGATAAGCTTCAAGGTATTTATTTATATTATTTGAGCTTACATATGCTCCAATTGTACACTGAGTGGTTTACAATCCTGTATGGATAAAATGTTTTAAAAGAACAATAGAAAACAATAGAATATATATACACACACACAGTATAAATAAATATATGTCTATGAGACTCATAACCCTAATAAGTATAACCCTAATCATAAATAGTGTAGTGAGTTAGGCACTAGATTAAAAACCAGAGACTGGTGAATTCTAGTCCTGCCTTAGGCATGAAAGCTAGCTAGATAACTTTGAGCCTTTCCCTTTCCCTTTCTCCTTCCTTCCTTCCTTCCTTCCTTCCTTCCTTCCTTCCTTCCTTCCTTCCTCCCTCCCTCCCTCCCTCCCTCCCTCCCTCCCTCCCTCCCATCCATCCATCCATCCATCCATCCATCCATCCATCCATCCTGAATGCTTCCCATCTCATCAAAAGCGACTCAAGGTGGCTTATAAACATTGAATAAAATGCCATACAAAACATTTAAATAATAAATACATATCTTAAATTTAAAAATTCAATTAAAATAAAAACTAAGCAGGATGGAGAGGGAAGGAGCAAAGTGCACACTGGAAGTGGGTCGGGTATTTTCTGCTCCAGGCCACCCCCGGTTTAGCAAAGGGAAAAAATTGTGATACATCACATGATGACAACGTGACACTGCGAGACACAACGTGACCTAGGGGTCCCAAGAACGTCCTGTACAGCTACATCTATCTGAAACTTCTAGCAACTCTTCAAGGGTAGCCCTATGGAGAGTGCATTGCAGTAGTCCAAGCATGAGATGATCAGGGTTTGAGTGACTGAGGTCTTTTTAGAGTAATACAACACCATCCAGAACCAAACATGTTAAAAGTCCTAGCTTCCTTCCTTCCTTCCTTCCTTCCTTCCTTCCTTCCTTCCTTCCTTCCTTCCTTCCTTCCTTCCTTCCTTCCTTCCTTCCTTCCTCCCTCCCTCCCTCCCTTCCTTCCTTCCTTCCTTCCATCCTCCCTCCCTCCCTTCCTCCCTCCCTCCCTGTTCTGCCCCACAGACAGACACACACAAGCTTGGCTGCTTGCCACTATCTCCTTGGCTGTGAGCCAAACTCATGTTTACACTCAGAGACTGGAAGACACAACTTGAACGACCAGGATTTGTAACGGTTGTTTTCTGCAAATGATGCCTCCCAAAGCCTTCCCTATAAGCTCTCTTGGGAGGGGACACTCAACAACCAGCTAGGTCCAATTCAGGGCCTCCGAGCTTGCCTCTTACTTAACCGTTGCCTCCTTTTCTCAGCCCTGCGTAATCTAGCATTAGGGACAAACTGCCCCTGATCCTCTCCACTGCTCCATGACCCAGGTGGCCAACCAGACTCTGTGCTTCCTCAAGGTCTCCCTCCTCCTCCAGGGCAGACTCTTCACTAGAAGAGTCCATCAGCAGCTCATCCGGAGCCTGCTGGGCCACAACACTCTCCAATTTCAGCTTGCTCATTTCTAATTTAAAATCATGCTCGAACCAGTGAGTTACATTTTGGATGCGTTCCTTAAAGGATGGTTAATTCTGATTCTTTCACGGTGCAGAATGATGTAAGTAAACTCCAATGGGAGCTCAATGTAAAATAGTTACTCCTGGAGGTAGAATCATACCCAAGAGGACACCTCAGCAGTTATTGCATTATAATGTTTACAGACTGGTGACTTCACACATCATGCTAAGCCATCATGTGGCTTGTTTGTTTTAGGCTGGGTGGTGTATGAATGCAATTAATGGTGGTTTATTCAGGAAGCCCAATATAAGTAAACTAATGGCTAATTGGGATGTGTGATTCCAATTACTGAATTAAATAAATTAGTTCATAAACCTGTAGAAAAGCATACTTGAAGGATACCTTTTAATGCTTATATTTTACAATAGAGGAAAACAGAAAATTAAGCAATTAATGCCAGGCTAGATGTTGAAGATATATATTTAAAAGAATACTTTGTTGTGACTTTTTATCCATCTTGCTATATTAATGTTTCTGACTGTCTTGACCTCATGATTTTGTTACCTGTCCAGAGAACCTAGTTGTTGAACAGATAACAGAATAAATAAATAACAAATTATTAATTCCAAATATATTTGCCATTGTAAGCCAGAAATCCTAATATGAAAGCCTCCTACAATTTGGTCTACTTTCCTTTGTTCCATTGAAAACTGTAATTATTTCAGGCATGAGAACAAAGAATTGTTGCCAATTCTGCCTCAGAAAAAAAATAAATTAGATATGAATAATGTTGTCCTCCACATTATGGGAGGTCAGATGTCGTAGTACAATGGCAATAAACATGGCATCTCCAATTTAAAAGATGTCAGGTGATGAGAAGAGCTTGCTTGAAATCTTAGAAACCTATTGCCTGTCAGACAATTAGTCCTGGATCAGAAAAATCAATGATTTGATTCTGGGTACCACTGATTAGAATTTATCATTAAGCATCTGGGAGATAAAGTATATCCAATTGCATCTGTATTTCTGGAACTAATAGAAAAAGTGTCTATTAATTCTTTGAGACTATGTAAATTTCTAATTTTATTTAAAGAAAACTCAGGGTGTCTGGGTGTGCCTGTGTATTTTCTGTACTGTGTTTTGAGCAGATGAGGGCAGTCTTCCATTAGCATTTAGCATCTGTTAAGGATGGCATTTCTTCCGTATCTACTATTACAATAGCTCCAGTTTGCTTAGTCTGCTCCCATAAATGGTATAATCCCCAAAGTAAAAGCAAGAACAAGGAATCAGACCATATGATTCATTTACATATGTTAACATTCCTGTTTTAAAGCTACTGCTAAGCTTTTCTTAATTAGCAGCCTTCCTCTGGTTAAGGACATATCATTAATATTTATACACTGAAGAGCAAGTCTTTGAATGTTGTCATAATTAGTGACTGGAAAAAAAAAACCTCACTAGATTTTATATTGTTTGTATTCTTTAAGAATTAATTATGCTTTTTTCTTAGAAGCTAGACAGGCAGACACAAATAAATTAGAGATTATTGATTATATTTCTTGTATTGGTCAGATATACACTAAGGGCTGTCCTCTATTGGGATTTTACAAGTCTTTTTTTTGTTTTCATTTTCCAGTTTATGTTTTAGCATCATTTCAGTGAGGATGGGGAAAAAGTCTTTATTTCTATATGGACAGGCAGAACTGCCTGACAGGGATCAGATCATAAGTCTCATTCCTCCATCTTGAATAATATCCTCTAACTTATGCAGACTCCTTTAGTCCTGGGCAACACATCCAACTCATCTGGTGGACGCCATCTTGGAATGTTTCGTCCTGATAACCTTTTAAAGGTGCTGATGACCATCTTCAAAGCGCTCCATGACTCGGGGCCTAGCTGTATCCGCGACCGCCTCTTGCCCCATACATCCCTTCGACCGATCCGCTCCCACAGAGAGGGCCTTCTCAGGGTACCGTTGGCCGGGCAATGCCGGTTGGCAGTGCCCAGGGGAAGAGCCTTCTCTGTGGCGGGCCCTGCCCTCTAGAATGACCTTCCCCCCGATCTACGCACCATCGTGGACCTCCGCCTCTTCCGCCAACGTCTTAAAACTTACTTATTCCGACAAGCCGGCCTAGCATAACCCCGTTTCTGATTTTATAGGGATAATTTTACATTTTAGAGTGTTAGTATTTTAGCACAGGGAATTATTTAATTAGTTTTTAAAATTTTGGATTTTGTACTGTGTATGTTTTTTAATGATGCCTGTGCGCCGCCCTGGGTGCTTTTTTAGGAGAAGGGCGGGGTATAAATTTAATAAAATAAAATAATAAATAAAAGTGCATTTGGACAGACAATTTTTTCCTCTCTACCTGCTTTTTACAGCAGGGGTCTCCAACCTTTGCAACTTTAAGTCTGAACGACTTCAGCTCCCAGACTTCTCCAGCCAGCAAAGCTGAAGTCCTTCAGACTTAAAGTTGCAAAGGTTGGAGACCCCCTGTTTTAGAGAACAGACAAATTCTAATATCTGCACTGAAAGAACCTCATTACTATAAATGAGAGCTCAGTTTCATTTCTGAAAGCAAACTAAATTACCTTGGTTTTTGTTTACCTTTGCCTTCTGCTATTTAATTCTAAATTAGCAACTTTTGTGCTTGGTTGGTGTTGATTGTATTGATATAAATGCAACAACCGTGAAATCTGTCTACCCTCAACTTGACCATTAAATGCCATTTTATTCCCCACAATTCTCAAAAAGTTTGTATTATTTAAATACTGATTACTTGGTTCTTCAGGTATCTTCAATTATCTGAACCAAACTTTCCTTTCCATTGTATAGCACTGGGTGAAATATTGTATTGTACTGTATATGTAATTTTTGTTATAGTGTTTATAAAAATAAAAATAAAGATTAAAAAAAAAAATTAAATACTGATTACTTTGTCCCTTTGACTATTTCTCTCAGCACAATCAATTTTTTTTTTAATTGGCAGGCAAACTATGAGAAGTATGATGGATTTGTGATCCTTCACGGCACAGACACAATGGCTTATACATCTTCAGCGTTGTCTTTCATGTGTGAGAACCTGGGCAAAACCGTAATCTTGACCGGATCTCAGGTAAGAAATTTTCAGTTAAGCAATACATTTATCTTGAAAAATAAGTTTTGACCATAGAACAGGGGTCTCCAACCTTTGCAACTTTAAGTCTGAAGGTCTTCAGCTCCCAGACTTCTCCAGCCAACTTTGCTGGCTGGAGTTGCAAAGGTTGCAAAAGTTGCAAAGGTTGGAGACCCCTGCCATAGAAGATATGTTTTTTAATTCTTACTCATTACAGTTTTTCCACCGCTATTTGCACATGGGATACAGTGAATGAGAAATGAGGCAATTCATCCTGAGAGACAGCTAGTCTGATTGAGATATTAGTATTTCTGAAAGTTTGTTGTTTTATTTTTTTAATCTTCTCCCTTTTTCTGATTCAAATTGTTTCTCCTTACACTTGGGATTATTGTTGCTGGGGCATGCAACATTTTTAAAGGGATGATTTCTATCAGGGAACAATGTGTTGGAAAGAAGTAATCAATCCCTTCCATTTAACCACCACCAAAATCATCTTAGCTCTATATGGTGCTTATTGCAGGTCCTGGTTATTTGCGGGACTGCCTCCTACCACATACCACCCTTTGACCTGTCCGCTCCCAGAGGGAGGGCCTCCTGAGGGTGCCATCAACCGGTCAATGCCGGCTGGCGACTCCCAGGGGAAGAGCCTTCTCTGTGGCAGGCCCCGCCATCTGGAATGACCTGCCCCCCAACTTCCGTACAATCACGGACCTATGCCTCTTTCGACGGGCTTTAAAAACATACTTTTTTCATGTGGCCGGCCTGGCATAGTCTTTTATTAGTGATTTTTAACTTGGGTTTTAATTATGAATTTTTAGCACGGGTTCTTAACTTGATTTAATTTATTTTAATTATATTTGATTGTATTTATGACTTCTGCTTTTATTATTCCTGTGCACCGCCCTGAGTCCCATTGAGGAGAGAGGGCGGTATAGAAATATAATAAAATAAAATAAAAAATATTGTGGAAAAAAAAGACAATTAAAAGGGGAGCCAGTAAAATATCCTATGTTTATGGACCATTTGGTATTTAATTGTTTGCCATAAGACTGTTCCTGATTGTCACGAACCGCTGGTAGGAATTTGACTTTTGCATTAGCTAAAGCTTAGGAATAAAATTCATTTATAGATATGGAGTAGTATTGTAGTAATCCCTCTTCCACTTTGAATTATTCCTTTTCCCACCCCAACTAAAAGAGTATGGTAAAATTCAAGGATAATTTCCTGAGGTGTGGGAGAAAGTATTTTACATTCCAAATGAGAAATTCCGCCATCTGCCATAGTTGAGATGAAGAAATACATCCATGTTCCAATAAATCATACGTTAAGAGAATGTTTCATACATTATGCATGGCTTTACACTTGCTTTGTATTATGTCGACTGGAGTTGCTCTCCCTTGCTGCTGAGTGTGTATGATTTTTTGAATGGCAATTGGTAATCATTTCTCACTTTTCTAGATACCAATATATGAACTGAGGAATGATGGCAGAGCCAACCTGTTGGGGGCGCTGTTGATTGCGGGACAGTTTGTAATTCCTGAGGTCTGCTCATCTTTATTTTATTTTTTTTGCTTTTAGACTCTTGGTTCCCTGTAAGGTCTGCATTGTAAATCCTCACTGGGGTGGTGGGGAGGTTGTTTCAGAAATATTTTGATTTATAAAAAATGATATCAAAGCATGCAAACAGCAACAAAAGACCAATTAGAGGGAACTTTATTTATTTATTTTTAAAGATGAATATATCAATATAAAATATATGATCTGCTGTTGATTCAATACTACTATATAGCAGGGAAAACCAAATACACAGGTACAGAATAGGCAGTTCTTGGCTCAAGAGTAGTACCAATGAGAGGAATTCAGATGTGTGGTGGACCACTGCCTAAGTATGAGCCAGCAGTACACTGTAGCTGCCAAAAAAGCCAATGCAGTCTTAGGCGGCATCAACAGAGGGATGACATCATACAGGAATTGATAGTACCACTCTATATTTCACTAGTAAGGGCACACCCGGAATACTGCATCCAGTTCTGCTTATCACAATACAAAAAAGATGCTGAGGTTCTAGAGAGAGAGAGAGTGTGCAGAGAAGAGCAACAAAGATAAAAGGTTTGGAGGCTAAACCATATGAAGAATGACTAAGAGGACTAGATATGGTTAGCCTAATGAAGAGAAGGCTTAGTACAGGGGTCAGCAACTTGTGGCTCTGGAGCCGCATGTGGTTCTTTCATCCCTCTGCTGCAGCTCCCTGTCGCCAGTTTTTATAGATACCAACATAAACCAACCACAAGATATATTTTCCAAGACCTTCATTGCAACTCTACCAAGTGCAGAGTGTTTCAACTGCTGATTCGTTTATTGTTGATAGATGATCCTAAAAGGCAAAAACTAGCCTTCACTTCAGTATCTTCGTTGACAATTCCAATGGGAAATAATAGCTTAGGTTTTGCATTCGTGAGATTCCTACTTCTGTCGTCCAGGTCTTGACACTGGATAAGAAACACTTAGAGAAATTACAGGACAGCAGATTCTGCTTGAATGTTAGAGCTGATGAGTTCTAATATTACAAATAATAGTTTCCTGCAGTACACATAAGAATATTGGATTTCCTAATCATTTTAATGGTTTTATTGGTACTGCCTATTCCTGCAATTATTTTTTTTATTTTTTATTTAAAAAACACAAAGTTACTACTACTACTATAAGGTCCTTCTATATCAGTGGGACATTGCTTAATATAGAGCCATCAAAAAATAAATGTCAAAAATAAACTTCATCAGGCTTGAAATTTACCAATTATTTGAATAAAATATGATAGGAAAATGCATAGATTATTTCAGATGTGATGACTCTATGACAGCTTTTAGTATTCCTTAACATTAACCCTGGTCTAGAGTGATGGGAAATTACTTAGTAAAAGGTTTCTCACTCTGAATTTTCATTGGGATTAATCTGTGGTGCCATAACTACCAATAGGCTATGACAATCTGCACAGAGGGAAACCCAGAAACCTGATTGATATCTAGGTAGACTCACTTTCTACTTACCTTTCTAAATAACTCAATTTTGTCTGCTCTGTCAAAAACATCAACACTTCTGGAGGGATTTTGCACATTATTAAAAGCCCATTCTATCCCCCTTTAAAAATATATTTAACTTCAGAGATCTATCACAAAACCTGAGAGCTGCCAAACCTGTTCTCGGAAGGAAATCTCACAAGGAGATTTACCTGTATTTTGTTGTCAAAATCCAAAAGAGACACAGCACTTTTCAAAGCAGCCAAGAGATAAAACCCTCCTACATAACCCTAATTATATTTATAACTCTCTCTAAAGTAGTTTTCATTGTATAGAAAGAAAAGTCAACTTTATGTGTTTGTATGTTTTAATCTGCTGGATCTTTTAATTACAAGGTTTGCACACTGACATGCTTCTTTTCTCATCCTTGTAGGTGTGCCTGTACTTTGATAATAAACTGTACAGGGGAAACCGGGTGACTAAGATGGATGCAGGGAGTTTCAGTGCCTTTTCCTCACCTAACCTGCCTCCGCTTGCAAATGCTGAGGTTGATATTATAAGTAAGCAATGATGTGATTTCAGCTTTCAGGCTGTAGTCAATCTGTAACCCTTTCCTGGATTATTGCCACATGGATCCAGGTTGTTCAAGCATCTTTATCTTTTATTTATAGGTCATTTTTGTTTGTTTGTTTATTTGTTATTACAATAAGCACCTGAATACTCTCTTTATTCAGAACAGACATGATACACAATCTATGTCTTTCTTATGTCACTTTTGAATGACATGGTTGACATATCTTATAATTTATCAACTGATTGTAACTGTTTGTCCAATTGTGCCTCCTGATTGTCTCTCAGTTGTCCTTCTAAAACAGGGCTGTCAAACTTGTGGCCTGCAGACCAGATGTGTCACGCCCATGCCTGGTTTAGCGAAGGGGGGGGGGAGTTATGATACATCACGTGACGCTGCCATGACGCCATGAGTTTGACACCCCTGCTCTAAAAAATGACTGTCAAGGAATTTTGTCTTGCTGGCCTTCAGGTTCACTTGCTGTCAACCAGACAACAATCCTAAAGCGATGTCTGGCTAATACCTGGTTGATAAAAGTAGAAATTGAAGGCAGGTGGTAAATTCAAATGAGGTTGTTGAGAGAGTGTTATTAGTGTGAATTCTGCTTGTAGCAGGGTACCATATATAATCCCCTGGAGAAGGATTGACTAGTGTTCATTTTTGTTCCTGAAATACATACTTCCATTGGTTAGAATAGGACATAACATATTTCCAAGGCCCATGGTGAATAAAAGCACGACTGAATTCCACTTAATTGACTTTAACTGAATTCCAGTTAAAGTTGCATAAACCTGAACTGCATTCATCTCTTCATGCCTTAATAACAGGGTTCATTAACAGTTCTTGTTGAACAGATATCAAAATTCTGTAATTCTGCATTGATACCATCGTCCTTCTTCAGCTAAGGAATAGGATTAGGTAGAACATAAAGTGACGTGCATGAACTTTACGTTTTAACTGTAAATGATTTATTGCATAAAAAGATTTTGTACCCAAAGTGCTTAACCTAGCAGTGAATATTTATAAATTAAATCTCCAATGGAAGGAAAAACATTTCACCTGCCCTGTTCAGCTGCCTTGCCTAGAATGATAGTCAGCCTAGATTTGTGAGTCAATAACAGGGATGTGATCAAAAAGGTGAAACCTCATTCCCTTTTTCTATGTGTATCTCATTAAAACAACCACCACCACAAGAAGTTTGATTGGAACATTGTGTCCCATGACTTGACCTTGACTTTTATTTTTACCACATCAATTGGACAGCTTAGTAGAGAATTCTGAGTTCCCTGTTTAATATACCTGTGTAAGTTACATATTTGTTTCATTAAACACATAACTTTATAAAAAAAATAATATTAGAACCATTAAACTAGAATCTTTAACAACCAGTTCCAGGCAGTCCTATTCAGCTTAGAAAATTCAAGCCACTTCTGAACACCTCTGCCCAATAAATACAAGGATATTTATACATAACATTATTGTTTGAATGGATTAGGCTACCTTTGCTTATAAAAACTTGTGTCAATTATTTTCAGTAATAGCATATATACAATTTTGTTCTGACCAGGAGACGGTATATTGATCTTGTATGTATCTACTCTTCTCTTTGTCTTTGTCTTGTATTATTTGTACGTGTCTTGCCTTGCCAGTTCAAGAACTTTCACTATTGGCTGCCCGTGGTTTTCTAGCTCAATGTACTCAGAATGAACGTGCAAAGTTATGTAATTGAGGTTAAGCTACTTTCAGCCTAGCAGGGAAGGGATGAAAAAACAGTGTCAGGTCTTCCCAGCAGATTGGAACTAGCTGAAAGTTGTATTTCAGGTTTGATTTTGCAGATGGATTCCCCCCTCCCTCCCTCCCTCTTAGGGAGGGGTCACTTCTCAAAGCTATTGTACTCCTTTAAAGGAAAGAATTCAAACCTGTATGGCAGCCTGGATCCAGCTTTACTGCTTTCTAGAATATTGTATGAGGGGATTAGTTTGGTCTCTTCAGCTCTTGGATAGGATTTCTTTTCATTGCATGCGACCTTGCTGGAAATGCTTACAATGTGTTGGCTTTTCACAGCTTAAGTAGCATCTTGTGTGCTTGATTTCGGTAGAGAGACCTGCTTCTTCTTGTTCAGTGTGTTTTGAAATGAAAGTCTTTCCAGATACTGGATAATGGAAGGGAGCCAACATAAGTGCTTCTGCTTTTGTAAACCTCTCAAGTCTACACTCCCAAGGACTGCATAAGCAACCTAACTTGATTATGTAACTTGATGGGTAATATATCTTCACCACCTAGAGTGGGAGGAAATGAAGCAAGTGAAATTTTCCCCATCACTTTTTCTTCATCCCAGTACATGTTTAATTATTATACATGTCTAATTATTGCACATCAGACTGCTGTTAAAGGATTAGGAACTCAGCCAAATCTACAAACGATGCCACTATTAGTAGGGTGCACCTGCTGGTTATCTTGGACTCATGTCTTCTTGCAATAGCCAAGGGATGGGCAACCTGTGGGCCAGGAAAAAGAAAGGGGGGGGGGTTAAATAACATTCTTCCCAGACACAGAAGATCTAGCACCCTTAGGGCTGCTCTTAGGTCTGAGTTACCAAGATCCAATAGTCAAACCGGTTGGCTTACATATCTCCTGATTCAGTTGCTGAATGCCAGATTAGTTCACAATAAAAATATTTAATATCTACAATCTTCTTGTGGATCAGCAGACTGGTCTGGTTGTATTATGGGGACCAGAATAGGAGAGCTGGGTGGCCTGAATTTAACCCATTTAACCCTGCCTGGAGATATTGTAGTAGAACATCAAGGTAGATTGTGTGGTAGAATTAAAGTCATCTATTGGGAATACTGTACATCCCCTCTCCATTAATCAAATTCCCCAGTGACTATACTTTGTGGTAGGTTGGGGGTGGGTGGGAAACAGACGACTTTGTTGTTAGTCCAACAGCCTATGGATTGCACTGGTGCTCTCCAAAATGGTCCTTAGAATCTTAGGGCTTTGGTGCTTGTGGATCGCAATGCCCATGCTGGTGATCCTGGAAATGGATTAACTGAGAACTTCATGACCATTAAATATCAGAAGCCAGATACATTGTGCAGCAGTTGATCTAGTTTTTTTCTTTTGAGTTGCTGGAAAGTGAAGTGATAGTTAAAGAGGGAAAGTTGTCATGATTGGATCATGTGGATTCCTGTTATGATTTAGACAGATTGTCATTCCTATCTTCACAAGAGAGGATCTAGCATGCTTCCTAAGACTTATGAAATTGTAGCAGTTCCTGAAAGCTTTATGGAGGTTCCTGATCAACATAACATCCCTCCTCCACTACTGAAACCTTAATCATAGAAGAGAGTTCACAGGGCTCCTTGATTTAGTGTATTGTATAAAGGAATGAAATGGAGGGTGATAGAATTGAAACATAGATGTTAAAAGTCTGACGGTAAATATAATTGTACTTACTATGGGGTACTTATGAGGGCAAAGACAACTTTTGTGTTCACACATTAATTATGGTGTCAAAGAATCCATTGGGTCCCACTGAATTACCCAGCTTAACTTTTCCAAAGATTGTGAATGTGACATTTTGTCAAGTTCTAGCTGGAAGAAGCAAAGTAATGAGTTTGCCATGTACTTAATTGGCAAAATTACTAAAGTCTGCCAAAATTAGGAGAGGTTATCAGCACACCACCTGATTATTTACTATAGAACCACTTTCAGTGAGACTTGAGGAGATTGATAATCAAGATATTTTTTTTTTGATTATCTGCCCTTTTGATCTTTGTCCTTAGTGGGTCTCAGAAACAAGCTGGATAAGAATGTTGGAATGGGTTAAGAGAGTAATGGATATCACTTTAATGGAAGGAAGGATGACAACAGATTTGAAGATACCAGTGATCTGACCCTTGTTGAAGAGGATCCGGAAATATCTGCTGTCACCATTCCATTTTTGGGCAGGATTTGATGAACTGATAACTAGTGAACTAATAATAGATGTTACAGATTTTTCTGGAGCCATCACAGACCAGCACAGAAAGTAGCTTGGTTACTTTGGCAATTAATCTTATATAGGAGTAAGGCAGAGGAGTATTATACCATCGATTCTTCTATTTAGCAGTTTTTGATACTGTTGCTATAGAATCATATTGAGGCATCTCTATGAGTTGGAAATTGGAGGCATTGTTTCATAGTGGTCCCATTCCTACCTCTGGTGCTGTTTCTAAGAAGGGTTGGGGCGACTTTTGTAAAGCCTTGTAACAGTTGTGGTGTGTACTTCCACAAGGTTCATCTTGCCTGGTATTCTTGAATATCTATATGAAGCTGCCAGTAGAAGTCATTCTGACAATTGGATTGAAGTTTCATCTGTAAATAGTCAAACAGCCTCTCCCGAAGAACCAGCAGTAGCGTTGGAACTGCTGTGTCAGTGATTTTAGGTTGTGATGGAATGAATCAAGGCTGATAGAGTGAGGGTGAAATTCTATGGCTAAATAGTTCTTATTTTTAGGAATTGGCTTTCAACCCAATAGGATGATACTCTTCTATAAAAACATTTTTCAAAACCAAATTTCACTGGAGGCACAGTGACCTAAGTTTCCAACATGCACAACTAGTCACCTTTGTCCATTTTTGAGTGTCGATAGCTGCACATCAGCAATGCATGCACTAGCAATCTCTTAAATAGATTGTTGCAATGTATTCTATGTTGACCTGCCATCTTATATATGGCAGTCAAGGTAATATGTGGACTCAGAAGATGACTGAACATTACTCCATCTCTTCAAGCACTACTTTGGTTGCCAATAGTATACTACAATAGTATATTTGCTACCATTTAAGGTGATAACATCTCTAAAACTCTAAAAATGGCTGTGGACATGGAAACGTGAGAGATCAGTTCATCTGATATTGAGAACATCGCAATATTTTCAGAATGATTATATGTTTAATAATATTTTAAGTTTATTTTAACATCTGGAGTGTTAATATTCTAAGCATGATTCTGTTGTTAAACTACCCTATACTCCAAATCAGGGGTCTCCAACCTTTGCAACTTTAAGTCTGAAGGACTTTAGCTCCCAGACTTCTCCAGCCAACAAAGTCCTTCAGACTTAAAGTTGCAAAGGTTGGAGACCCCTACTCCAAATGATGGTAGCTCATTTAAGGAAGAAGCATATTTGTGATGGAAAATGTTCCCAAAACTTTATGGACCTGATTTAGCTTTCTAATCCCTTATTCTACTACATAAGAGTTCTCAGGTGACTAAAAAATACAAGAAGAAAAAAGTTAAAAGGCAAACAGCTTGTGTAAGTATTAATGTCCACATCTACATTTCATCACTTGTTGAGTGCAACATGAAGTGGCTTGTATCACAGATCTAAATCAAAACAGAAATGCCATGATGTTATAACATTATCTCAAATGCAATGTAATTAAGATGTCAGATTGCATGTCATTAATGCGTGTAGGTGTATGTCAGGCCTGTGTTGGCTCTTGAAGAAACCATGTTCATTCCAGCCCACTACTATAATTTTATTTGGAGCGCTCAATTGGCCTAGTTACAAGTTCAGTCTTCCAGAATTGATACCTTCCTAAATGTGCTGAATGACAACAGCCACATTCCCTAGCCATCAGGTCATTGGGTTAGGCACATATATCCTAGACTCAATAATGCTTCTTCCAAGTCTGAAACAGACTCATGAGATATAATAAGCACATTGATCATTCTTAAGGAGAACCCAGCTCTCATTCTAAGGTTTTAGGGATCAAACACTGCAACTTTGA
Source organism: Rhabdophis nuchalis (assembly GCA_039707465.1). Taxonomy (NCBI): domain Eukaryota; kingdom Metazoa; phylum Chordata; class Lepidosauria; order Squamata; family Natricidae; genus Rhabdophis; species Rhabdophis nuchalis. The sequence continues at coordinate 55,087,094 of CM077643.1, read as the reverse complement.
GTTGATTCATCTAAGGATTATAGTTTAGATTGAATTAAGGAATCGTGAAATCATGATTAGAGATCATCATGACACGGATGATTTAGAATCTCCATAGACATTAAGGAATCATTCTTTTCCTGTTTCCAAAAATGTCTTCGGTTTCTTCAACTATTATCTCTTGTTTATGTCCAAGCACTGGCAACACCTACCCTCTAGTTTCATAGTTTGTCTGTATTCTGCTTCTGAGAACATCTGATTTCCTGGACAGGAAGATGTTGGATTGTATGGTTAATGTCCCATCTCAATCAGGAAACAGTTTCCTTTGGCATCAACAGAAAAAATGAGCTAGGAATCATATTCATAGTTAGATATCCATGATTCTTAACAACCACAGAAAACCTTGAAAATAACAAATCAAGTTGTGTATAGATTTAATTTTTATCAGGGTGACCTGTTGCTGAAAGTTTACATAACCCCATTGTCCATAAACTAAAAACTGATTACTTATACAAAGTTAGAATAGTAAAGCATCTAACTCTATTGATTTGGTTAGTAATAGCTTTTTGGAAACTTAGGTAGGAATGGTTTCTATCCTTGCTTGTTTAGGATCATATAAGATTTATATTGAATTTACATATTATGAAGGACTATTTTTACTGAATGAAATACAACCTCTTTACATGCTTGAAATATTGAAGTCAGACCAGGTTGCTGGTACAGTCTGGAAACTGTACAGTATTGTGCTGGAAAAAAATGTTGAAAATTTTTAATTAACAAATGGACAGATCAGAATTTCTGTCTGGAAAGTGTATTTGTTCCCCCCCCCCTCTCCCCAGGGCAATTGCTTAAGTAATACAATTCCCTCTACATGGGGCTCCCCTTGAGGTGCACCCGGAGGCTTCAGTTAGTTCAGAATGCAGCCGCGCGAGCAATTATGGGAACCACGAGGTTTACCCATGTAACACCGCTCTTGCGCGAGCTGCACTGGCTGCCTGTCGTCTTCCGGGTGCGCTTCAAGGTGTTGGTTATCATCTTTAAAGCGCTACATGGCTCGGGACCTAGCTACCTGCGGGATCGGATCCTGCCTCACACATCCTCACGGCCGATTCGCTCCCACAGAGAGGGACTTCTCCGGGTGCCGTCCACTAGACTTTGTCAGTGGGCGACGCCCAGGGGAAGGGCTCTCTCTGTGGCGGGCCCGGCCCTCTGGAACGACCTTCCCCCCGATATTAGAACGACCACGGACCTCCGCTCCTTCCGCCTGAAACTAAAGACACATCTTTTCCGCCTGGCCGGCCTAGGGTAGTCTCTCTCTCTATGGGTTTTTTAATTGTTTATTTATATCGAGTGGGGATTTTTAGTTAATGGGATTTTAGCACAGGAGTTTGTTTAATCTGTTTTAAATTGTATGTATTTTTGTATATTTATGGTTTTTATTCTCCCTGTGCACCGCCCCGAGTCCCTGTGGGGAGAGGGAGCGGTTAATAAATTCAGCTTTAAATTCAGCTTTAATAATTTTATCCCTTAACCTTCAAACCTTTTTTAAAAAACATGAGAAAATCTTTTAAAGATTTTTAAAGATAAGCCAAGTTCTATTTTTGCCCTGTACATTTTTCAAACCAATGCCAAATAGTTGAGACATTTTGACTCATTTGCTCTGGTGGCTTCATGATATTACTGGCCTCATTTTCTATGATCTTCACAACAACAACAACCAGAAAATTGTGTGCCATTTTGGTTCAAAAAAGGCCCACCCATCTCTTGACTAGTTTGTTTAAATTCAGGATGGCAGAGGAAATTTCCAACAACAAGTGACAAGGAATCCTGCATGATAAGATGTATTTTAGTAATGGTTAAATCTCAGATGAAATAGCTTCCTAGTCAGTTTTCCCATCCTTTCATGCCCTATCATCAGCGTACCAATTTGAGCATTCGAGAAGTATGGTTTCTTCTTGACAAACAAAGCTCAAAAATATTCAGTCTTACATTGCTAGAGAAGGCAGACTGAATTCCGTAAGTACTAGGGAGCCACCTTGTCCTTCAAAGTTTTAGCTAGTTCTGAGTTGGTTGTGGTGGAGAGCTGGGGGAGAATGACTGTTTCTTCTGAATAATTATTCGGGACTCTGACTCATCCACAATGCTACTCTGAGGCATAAATGATATATGTAGTAGATGTGGCTGCCCATTAATGAAATTGTTTTTACTCAGAGGCTATATATACTATGTATATTTAACTGTAACTTGAATTGAGCATTATCAGGCTTATTCATAATTAAGAGTGCAGCCCAGTGTTTCCCAAGCTCAGCAACTTTAGGCTTCATGGAGTTAAGCTTCCAGGATCCTCAAATTCTGGAAGTTGAATTCCACAAATGTTAAAGTTGCCCAAATTGAAAAACGCTAGTGTAATCCAATAGACGTTTGCTCCAAAACAAAGATAGATTTGCTTTCCCACAGGCACCTGTTAGTAGAGTTGCAATTTCTGGAATATATGGTAGGGTTTGTTTCTCCATTTGAAGAAAATTATGTTTACTGTAGATTGTCACCAATCTACCATTGGCATGATTTGGGGGTGGGGGAAACTCTTGAGATGGGATGCCCCAAAACCTGTAATGTACCATTCTATGGATTAAAACAGTAATTATTGTTGGTATAATCACCCTCTCTATTAGCCCAGGAAGCCATCTTTTTCTTTGGATCCTCAGGGCTGCCAAAATTAGTGCTGTAGGAAACTGGGAGGGGGAATTGCATTGAGTTGCAGGGATGTGCAGCCATAATAACATTCCTTTCTCTGAGAGTCAAGGACATTCAGCCTGTACCTAGAGTGGCATGACTGTGAAGCATCTCCAATTGGGACGGTGCATTGATTGGAACATGTGATGGACATGTGAGTGCAGGGGAAGGTCTTAGATTTTTGGGTAGGGAAAACCTGGAAGCTTTCATATTCGGGTTTTCCCAGATGTGCCAATATGACATCTCTAATAAAATGGAACTTTGAGGAACTTCTAGCCTCGGAGTCTTCTTTCTTTGGGGGTGTTACTTGGAACCCTGACACTCTCTCTTTTATACTGGAAGGAATCCAATATAAAGTAGAGATTATGGTATTGCATCCAGATGGAGAGCTGAGTGGTAAGTTCCCACTCAACAATTGAATTTATTAAGAAATTATGTTCATTGTCAAGCCAGGCTACCTCATAAAGTTATTGTAAGGATAAAGTTATGAGACACACACCCCCTTTGTAAATCCCCCTGAGTTAAGATGGGATATAAATTAAGCAAATGAATGGATGGATTAAAGTAATTGGTTACATTCAAGTTCAGAAACAGTTATGAAAGAAAAAAAATCATTGCCATGGCTTCTCCCAATTGTGTATTTTCATCCTGTCATCTTGTGTATTTTCATTTGAAATGAATATGGCAAATGCATGTTATCTCAAAAATGGTGCTTCTGATTATTCCAAAGTATTAAATACACAAGTTTTAACACTAAATCAGACACATTCAGTGTGGCAATAATTCTTTTTCACATCTTCTGAGAAAAAGTCTTTCCCAGGAAAATTGATGCCAGCCATACTAATGCCAGAAAACAAATTAATCTACAATTGCTGCAAAAGTTTGGATCTGGTATAATCAGTGGTGGCTGCTGCCGGTTTGGACCAGTTTGGGCAAACCGATAGTTCCGACAAGAATAGGGAGTCAAACTATTCTCCAAGGCACCTGAGGGTAGAACAAGAAGCAATGGGTGGAAACTAATCAAGGAGAGAAGCAACTTAGAACTGAGGAGAAATTTCCTGACAGTTAGAACAATTAGTCATTGGAACAACTTTCCTCCAGAAGTTGTGAATGCTCCAACACTGGAAGTCTTTAAGAAGATGTTGGATATCCATTTGTCTGAAATGTTATAGGGTTTCTTGCCTAGACAGGGGGTTGGACTAGAAGACATCCAAGGTCCCTTTCAACTCTGCTATTGTAATCCAAGATCTTTTGAAGAGGCCTAATTCAAAAAATTCCCTGAAGTTAATGTTAAAGATACAAGATTTTTAAATATTCCCTGGATAGATAAGGTACTGCCAATGTAACTGTGACAGAATAATATCAGTTTAGGACATCTCTGTTCTCTAGAGAAACATTCTGATTTTGGCATCAATAATCCCTGTGTATTTGTGTATTGTTTTGTTTTAGTGTTTGAATGTTTATTTAATTTTGCATTTATTTATGTTTAATGACCCTATGCAATTTTCAGTCCTAGATATTTTATAAAATATAATAATACATTGCAAATGAACATTTCTTTCTCCAGACTTCTTAACTAGGTATTATCTTGGATAGTCCGCGAATATGCATCTTGTGGATGCAGCTTTCATCTAATCTTACTTGCATTTCATTGTCTGCTAGCCAGGGATAGTGAGATTTTTCAGAATTAATAATGAATGTTTTGGCATTTCAGCAACGGAACTGAAGCATGACTATTAGTTAAACAGCTGGCATCTGGCTTGCAATGTATAATCACACTTAATTGAATCATTGCCATTTTATTTAATCACTAGTAACTGCATTATAAACTCTGTAGATGTTTAGTGGTAAGAGTAACAACATCTGTCTTTTAAAGACGTGTGAAATATGTGTCACATTGCAGACGGCTGGCAAGGTGGCCTTGCTTTGCTTCACTCTAACATCCCCCCCCCCAAGCACATGTTGGTACCATTGCCCTAGGTACGTAAAATGAAACTGGGATTAGAGAAGCAGAGTATATCAATTATGTTTAAGCATCTTCACATCTTTGTAATAACAGAGCACTTGAAAATTATTATTCAGACAATTTGGAATGTGTTGACATATTGGTTTTCAACTTGAGCTGTTATAAACAGGTGTTTTGCAAAAATCCAATGGCTTCTTCAATTCTAATTGGACTTTTGTCCATTAACCAGAATGCATTGCATCGTGTTTTTTCAGATCAATTTTTGAATACTTCATTTCCATGGATAATAATGCCAGTCCACTTTCCGTAACACTGTATATGCTTATGTTCCCTGTTTACTGAGCAAAAATAGATAAAGAATAAGATTTTAAATCATTGCACTGGTAGAATTGTTCTTTAATAAGCAGCATACTCATGAACTACCTCTGACAGCTCCGTCCTGAGATCATAGAGTTCTGTGTCTTAGTTATTTATTTATGTTTTTTGCACAATTCAGACGGTTAAATTTCACAGGATCTTCTAATTATATGTTATGCTTTTGAAATAGTTCTTCATTTTAATTTTGCACTATTCTTTGAACTAAAGAATGGCATTTAATGTTTATGGTTAAGTAAATATAAAATAACATGCTTGGGCCTTAAAATCTTTTCTCCTCTTTTCTTTGGAAACGTAAAAGGTGAAGATTAGTTGTATTTCACATCATTATTCCTGTTGTTATTATTAAAAAGTGCATACATATGATCTCTTATTGGCCTTCTGAAACCTGAAATTCCTATGAGAAATTAAATCCAGAACAGGACCCAGGATTAGATCTACAACTGGGCAGAACTCAAGGAAATGATTTTCCTTTATGTAAGAGTCATGCTGTGCTACTGATGCTCATAGAACCTTTCAGAATAATATAAGGTGGATTCTCTCCCCATTGGGTGACATTGCAAATTTTAGATACTATCTACCTATGAGAAGAAAAGGAGACTCACAAGAGATGAATGCAAGAAAATTTAGTATGTTGCACTTACTTTCCTTTCCAGATGAATGAAGGCTGAATTGTATTAAATTACCCAGTCTCATTAATGGAATGGGTTTCATTGATAGAATGAAGATAAAATCCCACCTACAACCCCCATTGAATGTTCAATATTTGCTAGAGGAAAAAAATGGGAAGGGAATCGGAGGGTGCAAAGCATATTGGCAGGGCCAAAGAGAATGTCAAGAGAGGAAAAAAATATCTCATTATGTGACTGAAAGTTGACTCAATTATAAGGTACTAGATTTTATTTATTTATTTATTTATTTATTTATTTATTTATTTATTTATTTATTTATTTATTTATTTATTTATTTATTTATTTATTTATTTATTTATTTATTTATTTATTTATTTATTTATTTAATACATTTATATGCTGCCCATCTCATCCTTGGAGTGACTCTGGATCTTATATACGATCTCTTATATATATAAGGTGGTGATTGTTTTTGTGTAAGTAATCAGGTTTTCTGTAAGGCAGACTTTGAACACAATAGGAAAGAATATTCCATGAATGAATGATTTTTCCCCCCCCACAGTTAATTGGGAGACCATATGGAGAGCTAAAACAATGAAGAAATTTGAGATCCATATGAATATGAACAGCAACGTTGGACTAATGAGACTCTTCCCTGGAATTACTGTTACAACGGTCAGTCTCCCACTTCCTCAGAACATCTCAGACAAAGTCTGGAGTATTGATTAAATTTAATTAATAAGCAACGAGAAAAGATATTTGGTGTTGCCCAGGTTCATTGCTGATATTGGTGATGAAGTATTATAGCTTGTTGCCCAATGTGCAACATTTCACAGTTAGTTAAACTGAACTTCTATAGTCATTTGGTTGACCTGTCATCAAGTTTTTTTTAACATTTTAAAGCTTTTCAAAATAATTTTCTATGTCATTATTCTGAATAGCTTTATATTGTCTGCAAACTTGCCCAGTTCATTCCTTACTCTTAAATCAGGATTTTTTTTAAAATTAAAAACCCAGGTCTTAATTTAGGTTCTTGACGAACTTCATTTCTTGGCTTTCTCTATTGATAAAATGGTTCATTTATTCCTATTCTTTGCTTTCTGTTTTTTAATCAGTCAAGACAAGCCTTCTGATCTCTTGACCATTGGGTTTACTCAATAGTTTTTGGTGAGGAACATTGTACATACTAGTGTACAATGTAACTGAAAAATACCATAGAACAGGGGTCCCAAGCCCCCGGCCGTGGACCGGTGCCGGTCTGTGGCTTGATAGTAACCGGGCCGGAGTGAGTGGCGGAAAGAGTAGTGCAACTCTTAGGAAAGTGTAGAAAACAGTCCGCTATCCTGGCGGCTGGCTGGGGCGCTTCCCGGGGGCAGGACAGGGGAGGGGCATTGGGGGGGTGTTTCGGAGCACCACCCGGTCCTGCGCAGGGGGAAAGGGTTGCCAGGCCCTCCTGCTCGGGATGCAGCCCGTCCTTCCCTGCCCCAGCCGAGGATCCTTCGCCCGGGACCCCTGGCAGCTTTCCCGCCTGGTTGCACGTAACCGCCGAACGCTCGCGGCCCACGTGACTCGACTCACCCGCTGGAGGCTCCCACCAGTCCGCGGAATTTTTTTTACATGAAACCAGTCCCTGGTGCCAAAAAGCTTGGGGACCCCTGCCATAGAAAATATATAGTGCAGGAAAATAGAGACATTCAAGAAAGAGGCTAGAAGTCACATTAAATCTTGTACATTCTGACATGATATAAAATACATATCTCTCTGTCTGACAGTGTGAAGAAAGATAGACTATATAGATATACACCAGGGGCGGGTTGCCAATTTTTTTACTACTGGTTCAGGCACGCTCCTCCTGTGCTCCTGCGCATGCATGCGACATTTCTGCACTTGCGCAGAAGCATCCAGGCAGGTGGGCGGAGCATCCCGCCGCCGCTACTACCTGTTTGCCTGATCCAGGCTGAACCAGGAGCAACCCACCTCTGGTATAGACTGTATAGTAGGGGTGTAGAGTTTCCTGCCGAGGCGGGGTTGGACTAGAAGACCTCCAAGGTCCCTTCCAACTCTGTTATTCTGTTATTCTATAGGTCATTCTGAAAGTTCCTTAAAATCCAAGGAATTTTAATATACAGTGTTGACAGAGCCATGCATGTGCCATTTACGGTCCCACAGAAGATCCCGTCAACAGTGATTTGTTACTTTAACCCATGGGTGTCAAATTTGCTGCATCATATTTCCATCATGTGATGTGATGTGATGTATCACAATATTTTCCCCCTTCATGGAGCTGGGGTGGGCATGACCTGCACGTGATGCATCTGGCCCACGGGCCACCAGTTTGTCACCCCTGCTCTAACCACTCAAGATATCCTAGAATTATTTTCCCTTTTGTAATCTCAGTTTGCTTGATTTATTTTGATCACTTCCCTGAAAAAGCCAATACAGCTTCAGATATACTGTATATCCCATATTGTCTGTTCTTTATATACATTTTATAGCTAGGAATGATAGAATAGAAGAGAACAGAATAGAATAGAATAACAGAGGTACCTTGGAGGTCTTCTAGTCCAGGGGTCTCCAACCTTTGCAACTTTAAGTCTGAAGGACTTCAGCTCCCAGAATTCTAGTTCTAGTCCAACCCCTTGCTTAGGCAGTAAACCCTACACCACTTCAGAAAATGGTTATCCAACATCTTAAAAACTTCCAGTGTTGGAGCATTCACCATTCATTATTCTAACTCATCATTCTCTACATTCCAGCAGATTTCTGTTATATAGTACATGTATTTATGTCCTTGTTAGCAACAAAGTATTCTAATTTTCCATTCTTGGCTTGGACACTTCTAGCATTGGCATGAAACACCTATACTATACACTAGATCCTTTCCCACATCTTGCCTTTTTGTTTCCTGGCTGTCATGTCCACTGATTAACTCATAATACTATTACTTATATTATTTTCTAAAATCTGTACACCCATCCACCCTGACTGCTGCTTCTTGTCTGTTGACTTCCCCTTAGGGATTAGTGGAAAAGCTGTTCTACAGCTTTTTTTTAATGATATGCCAGCAGCCTAGTTCCATTTTGGTTCAGGTGGAGCTTGTCTATCTTGTACAGGGTGGACTTGTTCCAAATCTTTTCTTGGTGTCTAATACATTTACTCATAAATCTGACATAACTCTCTATGGAGATCTCTCAGTTTTGCTTGATTAGTTGACCCTGATAGACATTAGGCAATATTTTACAACAGGAGAATGATACCTGTTGTAATTGTAAAATTGTAATTGTAAAATTCAAGCTGCTAACTCATAGCCTTGGGGAAAAGGGCATTTCTACTTAAAAATTTATTGAACATATTTATGTGGCCACTTAATACAACCTAAGGTATCTTTGGCTCACAAAATTCAACAAAACCTAATACAGAGAGCATAAAACCATCACATGTAAACTGAGAATAATGAAATAATAAAACAATAAAATCGTGATCCAAACAGAAATAATACTATGATCTAATCATGGCTCAAGCATATAATGACTCCGAAGTCCAGGGAAACAACCTGAATTGACAGCATTTCTAAAGGCCAGCAAAGTCAAGACCAACTGTATGTTGGGAGAAAGGTTGTTCCATAAAATATAAGCTGTCTACTTCCTGGGTCCCACACAATAACATTATTTCAATTAATGGATCCAGAGTGGATAAGGGGCGCTCTGGCGAGAAGGTGGCCCCTCAAGTATACTGGTCCTATGCCATGTAGTGCTTTAAACGTAATAAACAGCACCTTGAATTGCAGCCAAAATCCAATGGGGAGCAGTGTGGCTTGTAGAGTACAGATGGTACTCTATGGTACTCATTCAGTGACTGTTCAAACTTGCAATGGGACTGAATGAATTGCACTTAAGGTTGATCCTCAAACTTTTGGCAATATTATGTAGTCACATTGGCAACCACAAGCAAAGTCACTGGGAAAGATGGCAGGAAGCCAGACGTTGAGGTTACTTGAGGTCCTGACTTAAAATAGGGACTGCCAAAACTGCCATTGCTAAATGGCACAGTGACATAATGTCTCACTTTATGACCATATTGCTTGTGATAAAATGTGAGGCCAATTACTAGCTTTAAATGAGGGCTACTGTAGTGGTGTCCCATGGGCATAGTGAGAAGAATCCATAGTTACTTGCACTATTGAATTCTGGACCAATTATAGCTTTAGGATGATCTAGAAAGGAAGCCCCATTAATTTATGTGACAAATCCAATTGCGAGATGATTAAATGAAGATTTTCACTGTTAGGTGAAAAACAAATATCTCAATTAAGAATTGGAGAAAATGCTATGAAAAGAGAAATGAAACTTTTTAGAAGATCAGGGAAGAAGAAAAGAAAATTTACATTAAGATAGGATTATTCATGAGTCCATTGCGGAGATAGGAGTGGTATATAAATCAAATAAACTATAAACTATCATGGAAGAGATTTGATTGATGTAAATGAGGTTAAGAGAAGATGAGGAAGTATATTGAAACCCTTTACAGATGTGATTTAGAGATAAAATTTGCAGAGAGGGTAACAACATTCTGTGTACCTTCGGCATTTAGTCATGCTGGCCACATGATCACGGAGATGTCTTGGGACAGCGCTGGCTCTTTGGCTTTGAAATGGAGATGAGCACTGCCCCTAGAGTCGGGAACAACTAGTACATATTGCAAGGAGAACCTTTACCTTTACCGTATCTTGTCCATTGCTGCCAATCTCATATTATATTATATATATTTTATGCATCTTTGACTTTTTAAAATTTTTCTATTGAACACTACTCTATTTCTCCACATCCAGTGCTCGCTGTTGCTTCTTATTCATTGTAAAGATTTCTTAGAAGAACAGTTACCCTTTTAAACTCCAACATACATTAAGATCAATCAATTGGCTTGTTGTACAGTAATCAGTTTAAAAAGATAGAATTCTTCTTGTATTCTTCTTGCTCAGTCCATTTTTTAGTGTTTCGTTAATCATCTGATCTTGGGTTCCTCCACTACCTTTATTTGGCACTCCAGTTTTCGTGGACTGTATGGTTCTGTTCTTTGTAGATCCGTAAACTAGACTTTGATTGTGTTAGCAATTAGTGCAACACTTTAATTTGCATATTCTGTTACATCTCCCTTCTTTGGAATAAGGTTGGTATATAGAGCAAACTTTTCCAGTCACTAACTTAGCAGTCTTGTTTTTGACTACGGGTAGGTACTACTTTCATTTTAACTATATCTTGTCTGTTAACATTAAATGGTTAAATAGGTATTTCATCTGCATCTGGTGCTTTTCTACCTGACAACTGTTTTATTGTATCTCACTTTCCAATGCAATTGATTTCTGAATATGTACTTTCCCACCAAAGGTGGTCCCTATTTTTCTACTTGCATTTTTACATGCTTTTGAACTACTAGGCTGGCAGAAGCTGAGACAAGTAATGTGGCATTAGGGATTCGAATCACCAAACTGCAGACCTTTCTGATCGACAAACTCAGCATCTTAGCCACTGACGTTTGAAGTCTAGCACTTGTTTGAGCATTGCAGCTTTTGCAGTGCAGTGGCCTTACGTTTTTGCAAGGTTTATAGTACCCATTTTGCTCCTTAATAACCTCCCAAACATCCAAAGAACCTGAAAAAAAATCACCATTTTTTTGGGCTTCATCTACACTGGAAGGTTCCAGGGGCCACCAAATGGGAGTTGCTGGCCTTCACATTTTGCTCATAGGATCTGTTAATTCATGCATAGTTTTTATTCACAAATAACAGCAGAATGAAAAGTTTTAGATGAGAGTGATGATAAACTGGATTCCATTCTATCATTATACTTGCAAAGTGGATGTTAAATTCTTTTTTTTTCTGTTTGAAGAAGGCAGAGGCTCACATTAAAAAGAAAGCCCAACATTTAGATATAACGCAAAGATGCTCTAACTTAGGTTTCACAGTCTGTAGAGGCCTCTTAAAATGTTAGGTTTTTGTTTAAATATGGGAAATTAAATTAAGCCTTTTAGTATGGTCACATGACCCTTAATAATTCTTAATGTGTGCTTTGTTTCTGCATGCACTAACACCTTTTGTTCAAAGAGGGCCCATCCCCTCCCCACCACAGGTTTGTTATGCATCTTGGCAGCAATCTTGCCAAATCCAGTTGTTACACAGCTTTAGCCTCTGCTGGTACTTGTCAGATAGAGCCTCTACAGCTTCTCATAGCTTGGGGCCTCACCATGTCTAAACCTGGCCCCATCTCCAGCAAAAGTCTACGGCTACAGTTCTCTTGTACCCCTAACAACTACCTTTCATGTAGCTTCAGCCCCGTTCACAAGTGCTCTAGCTAAGAAATGATGCTAGTCTGCAAATGTGCATTAAACAAAGGAAAGATGTCCTAATTTTCTGCTGTAACAAAGTTAAAGCAAAGAAAGTAGGAGATCATTTGAAATTTTTATCTTCCCTCTACTTCTACTGTCTCAGACTTCAAGCAGCATATTGTGCCATCAATGTTTTGTGATTAGAACCAGGCAACCCTAGCAGATGGCCTTCAAGGTCTGTGTTAGAAGTCTATAATCCTAAATGCAAAAGTAATCGCAAGCTATTCACTCTGGAGTCATATATCAATGTCCTTATTTAAGTAGATTATTTTAACACATCATGATTAAAATAGGCAGATTACCTGCATCTTTCTGAATCATCATTTTTCTTTCATTTTTGAGTATAGCCTGTCTTTGCTTACTCAACATTTCTTTGTACACAGTACAGTGCTGTATATATTAGCTATACTTTTTCCCACCCTTGATCAGCCTAGAAACTCTCAGAAAGTCTACCCAGCCATAGATATTCTATTGATTCTTGCGCAAGTGTTTGCATCTGTGTGAAAGTGTGTGTTTATATACACATGTGTGCTTGTAACATCCACTTATTAATCTTAAATAATTAGCAGTTCTGTTCCTTTTTGAACATTTATTTACTAATGGGTCTATGCTACTCCAGTCAAAAGACAACACTGAGTTAGTTATATTCCTCATTACAGAACTAATAGGATTATTCAAACGTTTTGGATAGATCTGAGAAGAAATAAAATTGTATTGCAATGAAGTGTAATTTCTCATGGCAGTTTTTCTCTTCCAAGCAGGTAAGGGCATTTCTTCACAGCTCTATGGACGGCATTGTACTTGAGACCTATGGCAGTGGAAATGCTCCAAATAATTGTCCAGAATTGCTAGATTTGCTGAGGAAAGCTACTGATTCCAATGTTGTGATTTTAAATTGCACCCAATGTCTGCGAGGATCTGTGTCATCAGTCTATGCCACAGGAAAGGTGAGAGAGAATTTTGCAATCTAAATCACTCTTCCCAACTTGATGGCTTCCAGATAATTCCCATGATCTTAAACGCACTTGTAAGATTCTTGTTTTAGATGGCAGATTTAAAAAATATGCTTAGCCAGTGAACATACTTGCTTTTCTTCTCTTACGGATCACTCCATTCCAAAGATTCCGAGTGACTTCCATACAATTAAAACATAAGAATCATTAACAAGGGCATAATGACAAAAAGGCTCACATGTATCAGGCAGCAAAATCTTCACTTTAAACAGGTCTTTCAAATATAATGTAGTCCAAATAACTGGGGTTAGGTTGTTCTAGAAGTCTGAAGCCATCAGTTAGATATCCGTGCAGGTAGTACTTCCTCAGATTTGGCATCCATAGCATTGGATTTTACTGGATGGACAAATTTAACTTGTGAAATGGGATCTTGAAGATATCCAAGCCCTCAGCCATGTAGAACTTTAAATTTATCACCTTGAATTGTATACTGAAATTGATTGGCAGACAATGCAGCTCCCTTTCTAGTGCTATTATATGGTTGAAGCTAGGTATTCCAAGAATAGCACAGGCCGCTGCTTGCTGAACCAGCTGAAACTTTTGAATGATTCTCAAGACAGGCTGCTTCCAAGAGGTATAGCATTAGTAGCAGATTTTATCCAAGGCAGGTGTGATTTGAAAAGTAAGATAGGACCAGGTTTAAGTGGTTGTGCCAATTATTACAATTATGTTGGATCTGGCACTTGGAACTTTTTAATTTCTTTTTCTATAATCCCCATTGTATCCCAAAGATAACTGGATCTTGCACGAATCACTTCTAAGGTTGTGGTTTTTATGCCTAATTCATCTTAACAAAGACTGTCATGTACAAAGCCATATGTGCTATTTATTTTTAATATTTAATTAAAAAGCCTGGTTTAGGCTTATAATAGCTGCTTTTCTTTGGTTTTAAAATGGCTTTGCTTTTCCAGGAAGTATTTTGGCTTAAAGGGTTGCCATTAGCAAATGGTTGAGAGTCTGTCGTGGTGGTAATGAAAAAGAAGGAATATTAGGTTATGAGAGACATATACTGAATACAATTTGCATTTGAGTGAAACTACCCTGTGGGACTGTTCTACAAAGATGCTCACCTATTTTAATTTAGCATGTATCTTGAGAAGATTCCAAGTTCAATGGCTTTCCTTTAAGGTTGGGTAGGATAATTTTTGTTATAAAAACTCAATTCTGGATGTCCCAACTGCTGTATTAAAGCATACCTATAATATTTGCAAAATAACTAATAGCTGAAAGCATGGCAAATATACTAAGAATAGGTTACATTATATTGCAGCAACAAAGCCTGTTTGTTATTTGTACCATGTTTTCCTGAAAATAAGGCAGGGTCTTATTTCCTTTGACACCCCCCCCCCCCCCAATAAGCACTTGGTGTTATTTTCAGGGAGGTCTTATTATTTTTGAGGTGCAGGAGGTGGCGAGTGTGGTCACCTCATGGCTGCTGCTGCGCTGCAATATTTTCGGGGCGGGCTTATTTTCAGGGGAGGACTTATTTTAGTGCATGTGCTCAAAAGCCCGATTGGGCTTATTATCCAGGGAGGTCTTATTTTCAGGGAAACAGGGTATGATTTCAACAGGTAAACCCTATTACTGATTAGCTTTGCATTATGAATTAAGATATTATTATTTTTTTTAAAAAACCCTGTGTTTAAAATGTGCATTGTGTGTGGAAGGCAGCAAATGAAATCAATTAAAAAAAATAGTTCTAAGTCAGCTGTTATAATGGACCAATGGTCCATTACCCAACAAAATAGTATTGACATCTAAATCAAAGGAATAGTAAAATTAAAATCTAGTTTAAATTTTCAAATTTTACTCTAGGCATTCACACATTTACGGGAACTTAGTAAATACTGATAACAAATATTAAATCGTATTGACCAATGCAGTAGCAGAAAGCTTGTTCATTAATGTTCATTAATGAGCCGTGGTGATGCAGTGGTTAGAATGCAATACTTAGGACTACTTCTGCTGACTGTCAGCTGACAGCGGTTTGGCAGTTTGATTCTCACTGGCTCAAGGTTGATTCAGTTTTCCATCCTTCACAGGTCAGTAAAATGGGGACCCAGATTGCTGGGGGAAATATGCTGACTCTGTAAACCGCTTAGAAAGCACTGTGAAGTGGTATATAAGTCTAAGTGCTATTGCTATTGCAAAACACGATGAGAGGTTCTATGTTTACCAATTCCTTCACAAAGAAGCTGGCCCTAAAAAAATATTCCTGAGATTTGCAGCATTGGAAGAATATTGGTTGAACAGAGGGCTGCAATCAGTACAGGCAATTCTGTGGCTTAAAATCATTCATTTAGTGACCATTTGAAGTTGCAACAGCACTGACAAAGGGATTTATGACTGTTTTTCACACTTATGACCATTGCAGCATCCCCATGGTCACATGATCAAAATCTGGATGCTTGGCAATTGGTTCATATTTATAAAGGTTGCAGTGTCCTGGGGTCATGTTTCATCTTTTGCGACCTTCTGACAAGTAAAGTCAATGAGGAAGCCGGAATCACTTAACAACTTGTTACAACTGTGGCAAGAAAGGTCGTGAAATGAGGCCAAGCTCACTTAACGCATATCTCGCTAAGCACAGAATTTTTTTGTGCTCAATTGTGGTTGTAAGTCAAGGACTATCTGTCATTACCCCAAATCATGCTTTGCATTTGCAGAGCTGTTTTTTTCATTCTAGTTACATTAGAAATCAGTGTCCTAATTAAATCTGTATTGTTTTTTCCCCCTTTGGCATTGAATATAGACTCTCATGGATGTCGGTGTAATTCCAGGAGGAGATATGACGCCAGAAGCTGCTCTTGCCAAGTTATCCTATGTCCTGAGCAAACCTGGACTTACTTTTGATAAAAAGAAAAAGGTAAAGAAAGGTTTTTCTTTTCAGTTTTTGAATGTCTGGTTTCCTTACCTTTCTTGCACATAGGATCCCACAAAGTGCTGGTGGCCAAGGGAAATTTAATAACTAATAACAAGTACCTGGTGGCCAAAAGAAGTTTAAAGAACAGCCTGCTCTTGGTGCTGGCTGAGCTCTCTCAACACAGTAAGCTACAAAAAATCTAAGCAAGGTCCAAAAATATTGAGATAATTTGTTTGATTCTTAATGTGAAAATACACTCTGTGGAGTCAGTGTGCATGAGCAAGTCCATTCAAGATTCATATTAATAAAAATAAATAGGAATTGGATAGCAAGAATTCCTAACACAGGACTAACATTGACAATTTGATGACGACGACAACGATCATTATCATGGTATTGACATGATAGTCTTATCCTCTAGCAATTTGATGATGATGATATTGACATATTCTCCTTCTGTATCAAACATATCAAATTAGCATTGACCCCAAAATAAAAAAATAAGTGGAACAGTTCACTTCCACTCCCTTGAGCGATCTTCAGAGACAAAACCCTGCTGAACCTTTTAAAAAATTCTATCCCAAAGTCAAGGAAAGCCTTTAACATTCAATTGCTGCCCATTCATTACGTTTCTTGTAGCTCTCAGAGGCGGAAAGAAAATAGTACCTATAGTACAATAGGTTAAAAATATTATCTATTCTTAATTCAGGTACTGCTAATGAGAGAGAGGCCCATTTTAACAAAGAATCTCCCGCACAGTATCCCCACCATGTGGTTTATGGTGTAGGTCAATGTTTAGTTTAAAAATAGCAAACCAAGAAAATACTGCAGATTTTTACCCATGGAGCAATAGGTTTCTACGTATTCTACTGCAAGATGTTTTCTGTAGCCTATGGATACCTAATGATCTGTGGGGAAAATCTGTATATGTTTTAGTAACTAGAGTTAGGAATGCTGCTAACTCAATGATAGTTGAAAGACGGTGAGAGAAGAGAGAACTACACATGTCCCTTGCTAAAATTATCCTGTGGCTTGGGAAGAATCCTTGTACATACTGTATATAACAATTGGGGTTTAACTTCCCCTGGAAAGTAGCATTAAAAAATTCCCACACCTACAATGTTCTCTTTATTTTATTTTTTTCAGACATGCCTAAACAGTACTAAAAGTGAGACAGTCTTTCCCACAGTATTCTTGCTTTCGTTAACTTTGTACAGCCATGCTTCTAGATAGATAGGCATCACTAGGCATGTATATTCCCATATTCTCTCTAATCAGGGAACAATTCTGCATTACACAAGCATTCTGCATGTATGTGCAGCACTGTTCTTATTTTGCTTTCAGTCTTTCCCCAATATTATCCCAGAATCTCTCCTCTTCCTCTGGCCCTAAATAATTATCAGTGTTATTGTCACAACCAGACTTAGCTATGACATCTTACAGGTTAAGGGTTCTCAGATCACAGTAGTTGACAGTGGTCTTTTGTTTTTGATAGATTCTCGAGACAGATTGACATGGAACCTTAACCCACGCACAACAAATATGTATACTTCACACATATTTGTGTCATTTCATACAATACAGGTAGTTCTTGGTCGAAGGCTGCTGTATTTATTGACTATTTCAACAGCATTAAAAAAGTAGTTTTACAACTGGTCCTTGAACTTACTTTAGTCAATTGGGTTGTCAGCATTAAGTCTCAAGTTGATGCCATACATAATGACCATGAATGGTTTGCCTAACATCTGCAGAAGAAATTACATTGTAAATCTGGCATGGTCATGTGATGTTTTACTTAATTACCATGTTGCTTAGTGATGGAGTTCCCAGTACAAATTGTGTTTATTAAATGAAAACTACTTGAAATCCAAATAAGCCAAATAGGAGAAACATCTCCATTTACCAAATACATATCAGAACACTACTAATTCATGTCTATTACCATAGCAAGAACTTAAAAGGAGATTGACTAACCTTTCTAATATTGCTAACTTTTCAAGGTGATTAAGTATGAATGATATTCATGAAATTCTTAAGAAGTAAATAAGAATGGTGTTCCTGAAAATCTTATGAAGAGTAGGTCAGGAAGCAGGAGGTACTGATCAAGGCCCTTGATCATAAATGAATTTCCATCAAAACACAGATCTTAATAATTTTTTTACACTATCCATAATATCTTTCTCATGTGGTCTGTGATAGAGCCAGTTCATAGGTCCAGCACACATGTACATTACTTCCCATTTTGTGTACTTTTTAGAGTTCAGAATGATATGCCTGCTTGGAAACTAGGGGATTGTCATGTATTATAAATTTTGTACACTTCTATAGGCTTCTGTAAGGTTCTGGGGACTTGTCATGATGCAAACCTGGCTTTCTATGCCTTGATGTCCCATTCTTTATTATCTCTGATATTTCGCAGCCCTCATCTTGGCTTCTTAACATGTCTTCCTCTCCTCTTCTCAGAAAACTTTTCTCCCTTCTATCTTTATCTTTCCAGAAGAAGGAGATTTGATTTCTGCTGTATCATTAATCCTTCTTCACTATACACTCCTTAAACTTCTTGTTTATGAACACAGTGCTCAGTGTACATCCAGGCAGTTCCTTCATGCCCATAACGCCATATTTCTATGCTTAACCCACATTCTCCCATATTTCTTACTCTTCTCTTGCATTTCAATTAGAGGCATAATGTGACTGATGATGTTTGCCTCAGATTATTACTACTAATGCTTCTCCTGCCTTGTTTATCTTAATAGCAGCAAGCTATTTAACATGGTTTTACCATTCTATGAATGGTTTATGGTTATAACACAGGCAATAGTATCTTCAGGATTTGAATAAAGGAATCTTTCAAAATAGTATTGCACATAAAAAACGAATAGCTTTTGGATGAGTGTTTACATTGTGAAAACCAAGTAAAATATAATCTTAATCCTTAATACTTCACCAAGGCACCTGAGGGTAGAACAAGAAGCAATGGGTGGAAACTAATCAAGGAGAGAAGCAACTTAGAACTGAGGAGAAATTTCCTGACAGAACAATTAACAAGTGGAACAGCTTGCCTCCAGAAGTTGTGAATGCCCAAACACTGGAAGTCTCTACATGGGGCTCCCCTTGAGGTGCACCCGGAGACTTCAGCTGGTTCAGAATGCGGCCGCGCGGGGGATTCTGGGAGCCTCATGGTACTCCCATGTAACACCTCTCCTGCGCGAGCTGCACTGGCTGCCTGTAGTCTTCCGGGTGCGCTTCAAGGTGTTAGTAACCATCTTCAAAGCGCTCCATGGCATGGGTCCTGGTTATTTGCGAGACCGCCTCCTACCACACACCTCCCTCCGACCTGTCCGCTCCCACAGAGAGGGCCTCCTAAGGGTGCCGTCTACCGGTCAATGCCGGCTGGCGACTCCCAGGGGTAGGGCCTTCTCTGTGGCGGGTCTGGCCCTTTGGAACAACCTCCCCCCCGATCTTCACACCATCGCTGACCTACGCCTATTCCGTCGGACGCTTAAAACACATTTTTCCCACCTAGCTGGCCTGGCATAGATTAATTGGTTTTATTTTAAATTTAATTTTTTAATCGTTTTAACTATTTTAGCACAGATTTAATTATTTAATTCTATTTTATATTGTATATATTTGTTGTGGTTTTATCTTTTCTGTGCACTGCCCTGAGTCCTACCACGGAGAATAGGGCGGTATATAAATCTGACAAATAAATAAATAAATGTTGGATAGCCATTTGTCTGAAATGGCATAGGGCTCCTGCCTAGGCAGTAGGTTGGACTAGAAGACCGCCAAGGTCCCTTCCAACTCTGCTATTGTATTCTATTGTATTGTATTGTACTATATATAAAAGATGAAATAAAATTGAGTTGTGTGACTTTGTACCATCTCTCTCTTTCTTCTTCTTGATGTTACTTTCCTAAAGTTTCCTTGTTGCATAAAATCTAGGGATTGTGATTTAATTCATTATACACAAACAGATTGACTAGATCTCAGTCTCAGCGCTCTCCCCACCACCACACAAACTGTGCTTGGAGGATCTGCTTGAATAGTCAACTCAGATTGGAGTAGATGGTCCTTCAGTTAACTTAAGATTTATTTATTTGGATTTCAGACTTGCTTTTCTTTATGCAGATGCTGAGCAAGAATCTGAGAGGAGAAATGACTGTTGTGCCCATTGGAACCCAGATAACTCTCAAAGATTGCAAGTTTATACAAGAGATTGCAAAATATCTGTTGATCAGCTGCAAAGAGGTACTTGCTCAAATGGCACTTCGTTTAAGCAAAGAGGACACTGCAGAGCAGTTTAACCAGTTGCAAAATATATACCATAGTAAAAATATTCCCTTCCCTATTACTGCTTTCTTTTACCAAGGCACAGTACAAATTTAAAAAAGTAATAGCAACCAGTCCAATAACATTAGTTTGGAATTTAGCTTCAGTACAGCAAACAAATATTAACTCTAAAATGATGAATGCAACAACAGTAGATTTAAAATAATGCCACAGAACAAAGCTGAATGTATGTACATCCACAATCATTTTTAAAATGTGCTTATCTAGAACTGTTAGATAGGTGGAACAAGCAGATTAACCCACTAATAAAATAATATTTAAATCCCTTGAAGGGGTATGATTTTCACAGACATAAAAGGAGGAAGGAAATGGGCCCTGAGTCATGGGACCACATCTTGAAACCTGAGCCTGCACCCCTGAAGTAAGAAACCAAAATAACACCCTACTGTTTGTTTGTTGGTTTATTTAAGTTACGTTGCCACCTATTTGCCCATAGTGACTCAGGGCGGCTTACATAATTTAAAACCACATTAAAAAAAACCAATAACACTAATAAAAGAATCAGATAAATTATCACCTTCCACCCCCACCCCACCCCAGCGACAGCCAATCACATGAGCCATTGAATGGGCTCCATCCCGCTCTGGGTTCCCCAGGCCCGCTGGCAGAATTAGCCTTTAGCACCTTCTGGAAGAGTATTAAAGTGGGGGCTGTTCTAATCTCTGGGGGAATAATGTTCCAGAGAGAGGGAGCCACAATGGAGAAGACCATTCTTCTGGGTTCCACCAGGTATATCTTCCTTGGGGATGATGCCCACAGCATTCCCTGCCTCCCCACTCTTATGGGTCGGGTTGATGTGATTGGCAAGAGATGGTTCCTCAGATAACTTGGTCCAAGCCATGAAGGGCTTTAAAGGTGACAACAAGCACCTTGAATTGCCGTCAGAAACAAATTGGTAGCCAATGCAGCTCCTGCAGGAGAGGTGATACATGTTTGGAACATAACCAGATTGTAGGAGGAAATAAAAGCAGACTGATACTGGGGAGTGTGTGACTGGAGGGCTTTAAATAAAAGTAGTATTAATTTAAACTTGAGGCTGCTTTCACTTGGCAGCCAGTGAAGAGCTCTATATGTTACTAAAAATGTGAGGAATAATATGAAAAGTTCAGAACAAGCTCAAAGGGCACTTGTGCTCTATGAAGAGAAAACATTCCAGACCACACACCATCAAGAACCATAAAAGACTGATAGTTCGGTATCATTAATGTAAACATTGGTACTGTAAACCATGATTCATAATTAGAGCACCCAAAGGGAAAGGGAAACAAAATAGCACCCATATCTAATCTCTGAGGGACAACCCCTTCCTAGGACTTTCATCAACCATGTAATACTGTCAAAGAAAAGAACAAGAAAACAATACAAAACCTTTTAAACCAATCAAGCGAATTGACAATGATGTCCAAAGAATATATCCTAGGCAACAACACCCAATTGTTGCTCAAATGTGTGAGATGAAGCTGTCAGATTCAAATGAAGCAGGCCTAATTCAGCTTTGGAATGCAACAGGTAGGAGGAAGAGAGATATTTCCAACCTGGTTCAGTCTATCTAGTCTAGAGGTCTCTTCCCAAATAGATTAACCAGATATTGAAGTGAAATCCACACCTCTGTATGTGTGCAATAGATCCCCTCTTGTTTATGCTCACGAATCCCTGCCTCTGACATTAAAAGAGATGGTCATTGTGTTTTCTTCTAATAATTCTATATTCAGCACATTAAGACAATCTGCAATTTCCATTAGCTGTGTCAGGCTCTTTCATTCGTGTCTTTTATTTAATTTCATTTTTATAACTTTTCTTTTCCCTAACATATTAAAGAAAGATATAATAATTAAAGTGCTTGATACAGATATGATTGAAGATTGCTGGAGTGGCTGAAGTACAGGATTGATGGAGAGGAAACTGTAATTTCATAAGACTTTAAAAATAATAGAGTCATCTTGTCCATATGCTCATTTTGCACAGATCGTATTAAATTCCAGAGCTCTATATACTAGATGGAGAAAGC
Source organism: Rhabdophis nuchalis (assembly GCA_039707465.1). Taxonomy (NCBI): domain Eukaryota; kingdom Metazoa; phylum Chordata; class Lepidosauria; order Squamata; family Natricidae; genus Rhabdophis; species Rhabdophis nuchalis. The sequence goes on along the minus strand of CM077643.1, from coordinate 55,064,788 downwards.
AGGCATTGCTCAGAAAGTGATTCCTTAAACAAGCATCTCTGGTCAAAAAAGTCCAGGTACTCTATATGCAAGCGCAGGTAGAGGAAATATGTGTAACTAATATTTTTATTTCCTTTTTTCAGGAACTAGCAGCTGTAAGAGATGCCTTGACTCCTTCTTTGGCATGCGTGGCTGCAAAAAATGGTGACTTAACTGCCTTAAAACTCTTACAGGACTTGGTAATGCCTCTTATTTCATTTCTTCCTGTTTTGGAGTGTGAAACAATTTTTGCTCACCAGTTAATTTGAACTGTATTTTTTCCAAGTGGTTATTCCATGGAGAATCTGGATTTAGAAGGAAAATAAAAATCCAGACATGTTAGATTATCTATAATCAATTTCAGGAAACCTTAATCTTAATATTTCACAATTGCAGATGGGGAATTCTTATCTTATTCTTCTTGCATCCCATATTTTTGGTTAATATGCAATTGTTTTGGAAAATTCAAAAGTGAGTTTGCCTCTTTGTTATAGTTTGCCCCAATTGTTAAAATTATATTATTATTTCTAGTCATTAAATTGTTACATGAAATTGTATTGTTGGATAAAGGTTTTATATCAATGAATGTACAATGAGAGGGCAAGCAGGATTCAGTTATTAATATAATGTCTGAAAAGAGATCATGTACCGCTAGCAACAATTATGTATGTTTTAAACAACTTCATTGTAGGGTGGAAACTTGAGCTCTGGTGATTATGACGGTCGCACTCCACTTCATGTTGCATCCTGTGAAGGCAATTTGAAGATAGTCAGACATCTGTTGAAGTCTGGTGCAACTGTATATGCAAAAGACCGATCAGGAGCTACTCCACTGATGAATGCTGTTATGTTCAGGTATCTTGTTAAAATGTCATTTCATTTCATTTCATTTCATTTTCATTTATTCGAATTTATACCGAATATCGAATATTTATTTATTTGTATAACCGCGTCCTCTCCCCTAGGGGACTCGGAGCGGTGTACAGGGAGGAATAAAACAGCATAAAATATATACATGAATACAATAAATACAATAAAAACAAATTAAATTTAACTATCCCTGCACTAAAATTCCCATTTAAAATTAACAATCCCTAATCCCTGGGCAGAGACTAACCTAGGCCGGCCAAGCAGAAAAAGTGAGTTTTTAATTTCTTCTCCTTGTTAGGACCCAGGGTGGCGCACAGGCATTATTTAAAACCACAATAAATACAATATACATCATTAAAATATATTAAATTATTCAACCCGTGCTAAAACCCATTTAAAAACCCTGTCAAATTATAATTTAAGTATAAAAAGTCAGAACGGGGGGCTATCCTAGGCCGGCTTGTTGGAATAAATGCGTCTTAAGACGTTGGCGGAAGAGGGGGAGGTCCGAGGTAGTGCGAAGGTCGGGGGATAGGTCGTTCCAGAGGGCCGTGCCCGCCACAGAGAAGGCCCTTCCCCTGGGTGTCACCAACCGGCATTGCCCAGCCGACGGCACCCGGAGAAGACCCTCTCTGTGGGAGCGGATTGGACGAAGGGAATTTAAATCAAGCACCCTGGAAGAGTTAAGACATAAGCAACTGAATGAATTGAAGCCCAGTTATATATTAGTTTTGGGACAGATAAGTATTATGTGCTAAAGAACTGTTCTCAGCTACAGTTTATTCCTTTACAAAACTTGTCTTTTCCAAATCAACTTTCATGGTTGGAAATGAAAGAGATGTCTTTGGTCATGCGCTATATCCCAAGCAATAAAGACAGGAAAACTTTCTAATGTGATACTATCGTAAAAGATCAGTAAGTATAAAGCACTGATTGTTCTTATTCACTCCTCAGTCTTGTTACACATTGCATGTATTGCTATTGTTACACAGGAGAGGAACACAGTGAGTAAAGAGACTTCATATGTTTATTATTAGTTTCTGTGTGGTGAAAAAAATGTTCAGCCTCTAAAGTTCATAAAAAGGTATTTCAAAAAGGTATTTTAGAGCAGGGGCCCCCAACCTTTGCAACTTTAAGTTTGAAGCACTTCAGCTCCCAGACTTCTCCAGCCAGCAAAGCTGGCTGGAGAATTCTGGGAGCTGAAGTCCTTCAGACTTAAAGTTGCAAAGGTTGGGGACCCCTGCTCTAAAATAAGCAGGCATATGCACATATCTACGACCAGTTCTTTAAAGTAACCGTATCTTTTCCTTGCTTAACTGTCATCGGCAACTATCACTTGACTGATGCAAAATGTCTGTACCCAGATGTCCCAAAACACCTTTCTGGAATCAAATCCAGACTTCTGTATGGAATATGTAAAACTCTGGTTAAAGAAACGATTATGTTTCAGCTCTTTATGCATATGATAACATGTAGAAATTTTTGTTAACTCAAATCAGTAAGGGACTTTTTCTGAGCATTTTAATGGATTTTAGCATGTTGTACTGTTATGCCCCTCTCTATAAACTACAATCTGTTTTTTTCTGCTTTTAATCCTAATTGGTGTAACTGCTTCTCTCATTGTCCCTTTCCTAGAAATTGAACAAGAAACTCCAGTTTTTGTAGATACTGTATATATTTCTATGTACATCATTTATTAAAATTAAGTATGCAGAGCATGCCTGCTTGGCATCTATGAAAAGAGTTTGTTGCAATAGAACGAAATGTTTGCTTATAACAGCTTCCTCCAGGGCTCATCCTTATACAACAATCACTAGTAAAGCTTTCTCTTTAAGGATTCAGATAAATGCCTGCCCTAGTGTGGCTTTCTGATGAGTTCCAGAATTGTTGGATGACAATTTCCCTCATCACCAGGCCACAAGGCTAAAACTGTGGTCAATTCCTCACACTCTTGGATTGGTATTTTCCTAAGATATTTGGCATCTGTTCCAAATGATCTGCGGAGGTATGATGGCTAACCAGGTCCTAGAAATACCAGAACACAGGGAAGGAATTTTCTAAGAGTTTCTAGTGCAAGTTAAAAACACTTACAACTGAACACTGGTAGCACTTGCTCTGCACGCCTGTGCAAAATGTTCCTGTAAACAGCAATGTGCCTGCATGTGTGTTTTAACCACACCCAGGGCTGCCTGAGGAATTTCACATGAGTTTGTTATTCAGATTCTTTTGCTTTACCACTCCCATAAGAGAGGGAGCTTGATCTTTTGAAATCTGCCAAAAGGGGGACTGGAAGAACAGAATGAATTTGGGCTCAAGATTATGCTCTTAGTAGAAGGGACTTACTAGTCATCATTTTGTACAGTTTGGAAGGATTGCTTTAGGCTCCTATGTGCTGGAAGACTTTGCAGCCAATCTTAAAATGGCAAGGGATGATTTAAATCTGGTAGCATTACATATTATTACTGCAACTGGAGCAAAAATAATGTTGTACAGGGATAGGTCTTTGCTTTCATTTTATGTGAGAGAAAATTACTTGCATACTAATATGCAGTCCCACATATGTGCCCAATCGCTCATAAAGCATGTTTATTTTGTGTTTAATTTCCCACAACATTTTCTTCTCAAATAAGTAAATAAATAAACTTTAGCAATAAAAAGAAATTATGAGATTTAAGGTAGATCTGTGCATTGCTTTTTGTGTTCATAGGTGTGATAGAAAGAGCTTGTGTGGGCCTTAGACATCAATATTCCTGTTTGAAATGTTGGATATTTTATGGGGAAGCAAAATATACGTCCAACAATATTTATGCCTTCTAAGACTTCTTTAAAAAAAAAGGCAATACTATTAGTCATCTGCAAATAGGTATCTTGTTCAGGCTCTTTTAACGACAGTTGTTGTTTTTTTGCTCTGCTGTTTCCTATGTTTGAACTTTGTCAAGACTGTTTAAAAGGTCAATTCTTTATTTCTTACCAGAGAACAAAATTAAAGAATTAAATAAAGTCCATCAAGTTTAGGCCTGGGTTTAACATTTGCATGTCATTACATTCCTGAAGGAAAGGAAATATCCTTGCTATTCTCATTCCTATAAAGATTTGCTTGCATTTTAAATTCCAAGTAAGCCTTCAAAAAACATTTAAAAACATATGTAAAAATAAAGAATGTCAGCTGTCAGCATTAGGGAATCTTCATACCCGCTCACAGCATAATAACTGTAATCATCTTTATCGTGTATAATAATGCTTTAGAGTGTTTAAGGTGGGGCTATGGTTTTGCATGTAAAAGATTTCTGATTTATTCTCCGGCTTACCAAGTGAGAAGGATTTCCGATAGCATTTATCAAGTGGATCAATGTATGACTAATGTAAAGTATTTCTCTTCTATTTTTATTCTGCTCTGAGGAGTAACATTCAACAACCTCCCATCGATGGGCTGAACCCAAGGAGGCGTTTACCTTTTATTTTTCCTTTTCTGTTCAGTCTCATAATGCAGTTGAGAAGCTGAGACTGAAGTTTGTATTTTGCCTAAGACCTGCCTACTAGTCCTAATCTGAGGTAATCCAGGTTATAGATCAAGAACACTTAAAATGTACTGAAATTAATGGGACACATTGGGATTACCTCAGAAAAATCCAGCACTTGTGTTACAAAGAATGAGACACAGGGCTTGCAGTTTACCTATTCAAGACACTGACTTACCTTACCTGTATATAATTATCTGCAACTCAGTCAGAATTCCACCCAGTCATTATACATTTCTGTGTCAGGTGAGTTGTCTGTCTGCTTCTGATTTTGACCTGAATATTAAACAAGTTATTTGTAGCCCTTGATGTCTTCAAAAGAGTTTTCAGGTACTCAAGGAGTGTAATCAGTGGTTCCACATTGTCTTCAGCTATTCATGTGCATTACAAAGTAGCTTGATGGTACAGAAAGGCGCCTCTGAGCCTGTATAATTTGAGGCAGATGGAACTGACAGTGCAAAAATCTCATGGATGTTTCCTCAGGAAAAAGGTCTTGTGGCACTAACTTACACCTGTTTGAAATTCAGAGTATTTTATTCCAACTTCCTAGGAGTCCACAAAGAGGATTCCTGAAATTTAGTGTGAATCACAATTCACTCAACCCCCACCCAACATGGTATGAGCTAATTGAAGTTGTCTTCGCTTTCCATGAACATTTATTTATATAAATGGCACATTGCTGGCTGAAGTGAAAATCAATATAAGTTATCTACCAACCGAAGAAGGGGAAAATATCTAAGGTGATATTTTGTTTCTCGTGGAATACTTGCAATAAAGCATTTGAGATAATAAGCAAACATGATAGGTCTGTAATTGTGATAGTTAATAATACCTCTGTGCTCAGCAATAAGGACTGAATAATACTGCCTTCCAGGAGAAAGACAATTGCATTGATATTGTGATATTTTAATAGTGCAAAAGAAACGTAAACATATTTTGGAAAAACAAAGTGTGGTAGTTTATCAAGAATAAATCTAAGAAAAATATCCAGTTAATGCCTCAGATGTGCCATGCATACCTAACAACTTAAGTTAAGTAGAGGGTGCTTTAAACAATTTTACCCCTGAAAAAATATGACTGAATCTTGCGATTTGCTTTCTAAACTACTTGAGATACAGAAGGAATCTATGTTCTATTCTTCAGAGATTTTGTCTTACTTTTAGACAGAAATACAGGTGTTATGTCATCTTTAAGATTGGGCCACTAGATTACCTTACTCGTGAAAAAGCCATGCCTGGTTCTGAAGTGCTTTACAAGAGTTTCTTTGATGAATGGAAAAGTATGGAAGAAAGAGAGGTGGTATATATGTATGGAAGATCACTTAGCACGGTTTTCAAACCACAAATGGTAGTTTTAACAAAATGAAATGCTTGCTAATTTTTAGAATTAAAACTATTCAATGATGCCTAATTATGGAGGGCATGGATGCTTTATTTTGATTTGTATTTTATTATTTTTAGTTTGTTTAATGTTGACTAAAACATTAGAAATGTCCTTCTCAAATCTCAATTCAAAGTAGGATTGCACCAGTGGTGAAATCTAATATTTTGCCAGCGGTTCTGTGGGTGTGGCTTGGGGTGGTGGTCATGTGACTGGGTGGGCATGGCCAACTTTTTTTCCACTTTTTAAAGCATTTTTTCCTGCCTATTTGCCCAAACCAGCAGGAAAAAAATGCTTTAAAAAGTTTTTTTTTAAAGGTTCCGACAGTCATGTGACACAGCAGAGTGTCACCGAACCTTCTCCCCCCCTTTTAAAGCTTTTTTTTGCTACCAGTTCAGGCAAACTTAGCATTTTTTGCTACTGGTCCTAGTGAACCGATCAGAACTGGTAGCAGTTTACCCCTGATTTGCACTGAAATATTTTAGCCTGTTTGAGCCATTGGAAAATAACTGGCAGTCTAACCAGGCAGCAATGACTTTGTTCCAGCAGTTTCTAAGGAAGAACTGATTTAAAATAGTCTTATTCATAACCATGCAAATAGACACTGAATTGTGGTAGCATTTCCATAAAAATATATGTATTAATGTTAGCTTTCTGCTATATTTTCTTTCTTTTCTCCCAGCTTCCTAATTTATCTAGCTTTTCCTACCATATTACTGATCAATTACATGGGCTAATTTAACACTTGTGATTTTTTTCAAACACCTGAGGTAACTTAAAGCAACTATTCATTGTTGTGGACTGACTACCAAAAAAGATTTCGCAACATGCAAGAGTGGGAATGTAGTATCTGTTTGCAAACCTTTAAAACATCCACAATGTTCTTCTGGGATCATATGCTGATCTCTATAACTGCCACAGGATCATGGGAAAAATGTGCTTGCTTTGCAGACAGGTGCTAGGATTGTACATGCAATTTGGGAATTGAATTGAAAGCATTACAGGGCCCGAAGGGGAGGCTGTAACAAATAATTGAGAAGAAGATACAGTTGGAAGAAATGGTGGTATGCGTAATAAGGCAGACTATGAAGATAAAAATGAAGATGTCTATAGTGTATAACAGAAGTTGCCAGGGGAATAAAAAATGCAAAACTACTAAAGTCTGAGTGATACAAGAAAGCCGGACTTGATTCTCTGTTTGGACTATGAAATCTTTTGAAGATTGATGATATGTGGAAATATGGTATTAAATACTACATAATCTTTCAGAAAAGTGTTTTGGGCATGCAGTGGTCATGTATCGCTAAGTGAACAACTTTGGTGCTGTTTTTAGGTTAATGATGATTGAAATCTGGATATATTTTGAGTTGAAAATACTTTCAACATGGAGACAGGGGTGCAAATAAGCTTCCCAGGCTTACTGAGACTGCAACTCCCAGAATTCTTATTTTATTTATAGAGATTGATATGGCTGCTTATGTCATAACAGTGATTCAAGGCAGCATACAAAGATTAAAACAATGGTAATAAGCAATGACCCATATTTCTCAAGATAAACAATATATCCCAATCATTAAAATCACAAACACAAGATTGCTCACCTGGTCTCCTGGCCCAGGTGGTTGGGGAAACAGCTATCAGTCACCATGACCTTCAGACATCCAAGAAGATGCCATACCAGTACAGTTTTTATCCCCTCACCCCCGCCTTCTGTTATATTCTTTACCATAGATCAGGGATGTCCAAACTCTGGGAGTTGAAGTCCACAAGTCTTAAAGTTCCCAAGTTTGGACATCCCTGCCATAGATGGTCCCACTGTGAAGGAAACCCACCATGGGAAATTATTCTCTGATTCTGCTTATCAATGGATTGAAGTAGATATTCTTATTCAAGCACAAATAGGATGAAGAATAAAACTTTCTCCTTCCCCTCTCTTCTAAAGGAATCACAAAGTGATTGAATTACTCCGCAAAACTGGAGCTCACCTTTCCAGCCAAGAACTTGTGAATGTTGGGACAGAACTCTGCAGGCAAGTATGACTCTGAACTATGTTTGTGTATATGTGTGTATGTATATGTATGTATATGTACATGTATGTATTATCTCCTTCAACCGATGTTTCCCCATTCAAGAACTGTACATTTGGTAATTAACAGCTGAATATATGATTCAAATATGTGGGGGGGGAAATTCAAATATTGATTTTTCTGATTAAGGCTGATCTTTTATGATCTTTGCTATGCCTTCCCAGGGGTTTTGGCATACATTTAATCACTGCTCAGTTACTAGAAGTAAGAGAATTCTCTCCCAGACAGTGGCAAAACTTTGGGATCAGAGAAGAGAGCAAGGAGCATTTCAAACATTTTGGTGGGTATGCCAAACGAGTCACTGGATGTACAAATTTACTGATTCTCTAAATCAGGAACAGATCTATAGTAATCCAGATGCTAAAGCAAATAAATATAGTTCATTCATGTGTAATAGCTGGCAAAGAAAAACAAAATGCTGTATCTTCATCCTGTTCAGTCCTAACAAGTATTGAGTTTTGCAGAACTTTAAATGAAGCAGTTCCTCAGGGCTCAGGTTTTCCTGTCAGTAGTAGCAGAATTATAGGAATTAGAAATAATACTCTGGATTCAGCATTAAGAACCACTACAATTTGTTTTCTCATCCTTAATCTTTTTTATAATTTCATATTTTTTTTGTTTCAACTGTATTTTACCTAAGTCAAAAGTTCTATCCAACTTCCTACCAATCAAATAGTTAAACAGTTTCTACTAATCAAAACAAGAAAGGCATCAGTTATACTTACATGCCAGAGTCTATGCAATCAAGAAAACTATTACCTGAGTCACCTTTTGGCCCATAAGGTTAGATTAGATTTTGGCTCCCTCCAAGGAAGAGGTTAGATTGTTCTGACATGTGCATCCCCTACCATATCTCCTGTTAAGGTGGAGAAGTGACCACCTGGATCCATGAGACTTCTAATGCCTTTCTGCATCAGGGGGAGCTATAATAGAGGGAGACAGTAATTTCCTCATTTTTTAAAAAGGATAATTCTGGATCTTATGGTCCTAAATAACTACTGGCCAACTTCCAAAATTCCTTTTCAGGGGAAGGATGTTAAGATGATCCAGGTAGCATCATAGGATTAAGAGATTATCTAAACCTTTTTTAGACCTAAATATGAGGCTCAGAATGTTTTGATCACTCTCCTTGATGAACTTTTTGAAACCTCAATGGGAGTAGTGATCTAGGCAAAAGCATGAAGCCCTGGCAAAACCTCTTTTATTTACACCAGTGGTGAGTTTCTACCGGTTTTACTACTGGTTTGCTTGTGCGCGTGTTCATGTTGCCTCTTTCGTGCGATGCTTCTGCACATGTGAAAAGTGTCCGGGCAGGTGGGTGGAGCCTCCCGCTGCCAAACTGGGAGCAACCCACCTCTGATTTACATGACTGTAAATTCCTTTCATTCACAGTCAGCAAGGCTTGGCAACCAGTCTTTCAGAGGGATATTTATCAACATGAACCTTATCTTGCTTGGAAAGCTGCCCGATAACTAGTTTCTAAAGGTAGGGCAAGGCAACACTTGGCACAGAGAGACTTATAGTCACAAACAGAATTTCTATTCTTGAAATGAATGAAGGAACAAATTGTTTCCTGCAAAAGTCCACTCCCTGTTTACTCCTTTTTTGTTTCCTATGGGAGGGGCCAATCACCTCCAAGGAATGGCTTTACTCCCAAGTCAATCTTGCTTTCTTAGTTGTTCTTGTCTTCTGGCAGCTCTATGCATGCGCACAGTGGGAACAGACTTCAGCTGTTCCTCTGCCTCATTGATTTCTATCTCTCTCCCTGCCTCTGATGCAGAGCCCTCGTCTGAGCTGTCCTCAGCCCCAGGAGTGGCCCATGTTCCTCCCCAACCTCCTCACTGTCCGATTCTACTGCCAGCTCTGCTGGCTGCCAGTGGGCCACAACTACTGGTTGTTGTCCTCACAGTTCTCATATCTGTCTTGACAATGTATATTTATGTATGTTTGCACAGTCATAAACATGTTTGTTGATTCATAGGAAAAAGATCAAAAGTACTGCCTTCACTAACAATTACTTTGAGATTTATTATTAGCAAAATCCGATATACTGTATTATCCATTATAGTAACAACAGAAAGTGAAACTTACACCCTGAGTTAGAGTAATGACATCACCATATATCTGGTTCTGAATGACATTATATCAGGCAATTGTTCATGAATATTCATAGAATATTCATAGAATATTGATGACAAAGCAATTGACAGCCACATTTAAGGATTGGAGAGATGGTGGGGAATGCTGGGAGTTGAAGTCCATACATTTTAAAATTGTCAAATTTGAGCATTGCTGCATCAATAAATGTACTGCTTTGATTCCAGACTTTTTGCTGCTTGAGGCAAAAAGAAAGTAGCATCCACCTTCAGGTTGCAAATCTCCAATATTTACTGCATGGTTGAATTTTAGTCATTAGCATTAGAATAGCCAGTGTTCCTCACTGTTTCCGTGCCCCTCTATCTTATAATAGATCATTGCCCACTAAAACAGGCCTTATGGTGCATTACCAACACACTTCTTGTAAACAAAGCTAACTTCAAAAGGTTACTTCTCTATCAGCTTGTGACCCTTCTTATGACAACCATTTTATATGAATATCTGCAAAAGAGTGCTGTCTAAATTCCTGATGTGCTCAGTGGCCTAATTGTTCTGCTTACATTATTATTAGGTGTCATGCATCAGCCTTTCTTAAACTTGCCACATGTGATATTGATAATAATAAAAATCTAAGGACAAACAGGTATTTTGCAAGTGTGTTACAGTTAAGTTAATGCTGTGAGTGGATTGGTTGCACAGAACACTGATCAACCCAGCAGATAAGGAGTTCTTTAGAGCAAGGGGTGTCAAACTCATGGCCTGTGGGCCAGACACATCACGTGGTGGCCTCATTCCCACCAGGTTTAGCAAAGGGGAAAAAAAAAATCCCGATACGTCACGTGACTCCACCATGACGACTCGAGTTTGGCACCCCTGCTTTAGAGGTTCTTCCACTGATTTCCTTGATTTTAGAGCTGAGGGAATTTGAAACTTCTGTGCTCACAGAAACACATTTTACTTCTAATCTAGCCATTTCCAAAATCTGCCCATGTTTTACCTGGTGAACTCTGTTGTAGCCCATTATCTGGAAGGATTACTTCTAAAATTGGTTTTTATGGCTACACAAAGTTGTATTCAAAAGCAACAAATTCATTGGAAAGCACAACTAATTTAACCAAAGAAAACTACTTAAAAAGGGTATTTGCCAGTAATAAATTCATATTTAGACTGCCAAAGAAGAGAACTCTTTTAAACTTCATTTTTACCTTCTATTACACCAGTCAAAAGTTCTTTGTTTGAGCTACTGCAAAATGACACATGACCCCAGTTACCTCCTCCCATCTCTGGCTTAGATGAATCAAGTTGCTGAAGATAAGAAAAAAAGCTACTATTAACTTTCAAAAGTACTGAGGCACAGGAGTGACATAAAATCTTTGAATATAAGACTAGTTCTGTTTTGTGCTTCCCAACCAGCAATTCCATAAAGCCAATTAATGTAGCATTAATTCCCAAGAATGAGAGGCTTGGAATCTGCTTTGTAAAATCTTGTTTAGTTGTCAAGATTATTAAGAGGAGTGGCCTAAAAACATTTTATATTCTTTAGGAAATAGATTAACCCACTTAGCCTTTTCTAGATGTGAAAATCCAGTTTAACAGGTTAGTCATAGATGACAGCAAAGTGCTTTGGGGTGGCATTCAACAATCAGAAAAATGATAACTGCATAAATAAATTTTTATTGAGACATTTTGTTTACTTAGATTGCTTTTCTAACCAAATAATTGTTTCATTTCTCCATGAAGGCTTTTATTTATTATGGTTCATTGCACAGTCAGCCAGATGTTCAGGCTGGATTTAGTACTTTTATCTTCCTATCAAGTTCTTCCCAAGGACCTGTTATAGTTTGTTATAGTTAAAGGTATCACTGCAGGAAGTAAGCTGTTCCAAATAAAGCTGCCTTCTGCAATTGATAGTGATGGTGATTTTGTCAATACTGAATGGTGTTCATACTATGCTCCTGAATTGTACCTTTCTTTGGGTCTGTCATTCTTTTCTTTTGCCACAGTTATCCTACTTCTGTTTGCAGATCTTTGTATTTTGTGGTTTTCTCCATTTCTTTTCTTTGTCTCCTGTTTTCTCCAGGTATTGCAACATCCACTATCCAGACTTTCCCCTCCTTTGTTATCAATAATTATTCACTCTGTAGTGCTAAATAGTGGATGCTTATTTGACTGAATTCTAAAATTACACAGCACTTTAGCTTCTTCATTTTCTATTACTTTTTAACTAGGTTGTAGTCCCACCAGCTTGCAGATGAAAGATTTCTTGCAAATGTTCCAATGAACCATTGTCATGCTATTGTTTGTAGTAAGTTTATGTGATCTTCTTACAGCAGAAAACTATTTTTCAGCTTTTCTTTTGCAGAAGTGACATTCACTGTTGCTGTCTTCTCAGTTCTGGCTTTATATGCATTTGTTCTTAAGGTTTGGTTTTACACTGCCAAAATTAGCCCTTTATCTGGTTTTTCAACTTTCTTTCTCTTAACTATTGCTAGGTCTTGTTGTTATCTGCTTTGCCTACTATTGGCTATGTAATATTTTGCCTTGTTATATCTTTTCAGTTCTTCATTTGGTCTTTCTTGTAGGCCAAATTGAAAATGAGGGACTTTTGCAATAGACTTATGTTGCTTTTGTCAATGCCGGTGACTTCAAATTTAATTTAAGACTGAAGAACTGAAAAATCTTGAATATATTATTCTAATGCCCTTTTACTTGTATACCTGCCACATTCCATGGTCACCTATTTTTCTTAGTAAGTAGTTCTTAGTTCTTAGTGTCAATATTGCTGCAATGGATGAAGGACATGATTGATGATATTGTGATTATTTTTCTGGTCTCCCTATCCAGAGCTTTTAGTTTTGCTTGAGTCCAGTCCACTATTCCAGCTGTCTATCTAATGATTGGAAATGCCAAGATGCTGATTGCTTTGATGGAATTTCCTCCACTGAGTTTGTACTAAGATCTATTCACTCTCATGATACATTCACTTCTAACTTTCTTGTCTTTATGCTTGATATTGTCAATTTGAAGTGTGCCCAGATATTTGTAGTGATTTTCCTCACCCGGACTTTTGATGTTATTCCAAAGGGCATTAATATTCATTCAGTTTTCACTATTTTTCTGCTGTTGGTATTAAGGTTGACCTATTTGTCCAGTCCAAACTCCATTGCACTATCTTGGTTCTATATACAGAAAATGTTGAACGGAGGATTGTATCTCATATGGTCCCCCCCCCCCCCGCCCCGCCCCCCATAAAGTTCAGTTTGTCTATGTGAGGGAGGTGGAATAACCTGGCAAGTATGTAAGAATATAATCAGTTAAAATGTGGCTATTTCACTTGAAATAGCCCCAACCAGTGCTTATACAGTGTTTGACTATACTTGCATTAAAAAAACTTAACCAATCACATATAGTATTAAGAGTTCTTATCATATGTGAATTCAGGCCATGTTAATATATTGTTCAGTGCATTAGTATCTGTAAGTGCTTGTTGCTTTTGTCAGAACAGAGAAAAAGCAGGGAAAGATTAAAAAAAGCCAAGATGGCAATCATGATCATGTAATTAAGGGCATACTCTATTTATGTGCATCATTTGAAGAATAGAATAGAATAGAATAGAATAAAAAATAGAATAGAACAGAACAGAACAGCAGAGTTGGAAGGGACCTTGGAGATCTTCTAGTCCAACTCTCTGCTCAGGCAGGAAACCCTATACTATGTCAGACAAATGGTTATCCAATCTTTTCTTAAAAACTTCCAGTGTTGGAGCATTCACAACTTCTGGAGGCAAGTTGTTCCATGGATTAATTGTTCCAACTTCCAGGAAATTTCTTCTTAGTTCTTGGTTGCTTCTCTCCTTGATTAGTTTTCATCCACTGCCTTATGTCCTACCCTCAGGAGCTTTGGAGAATAGCTTGACTCTCTTTGTGGCAACTCCTGAGATATTGGAACACTGCTATCGTGTCACCTGTAATCCTTCTTTTACCAAGGCATTATAAAGTGGTATTAACATTTCACGTGATCTTGATTCTATCCTTCTGTTAATGCAGCCTAGAACTGTGTTGGATTTTTGGCAGCTGCTACACACAGCTGGCTCATATTTAAATGGTTGTCCACTAGGACTCCAAGATCCCTCTCACAGTTCCTACTACTATATTATTTGTGAAAAGATGTGGGATCTTACTCATGCAGTTAAGGTCACCATCTTGAAATCTGTTCTCACTCCTCTCCATGGATGCCCTGGGCTGCTGGAAGGGCAATGTGTTTACATGCATGCACACACTTGTGTTTCTGAGAATTATTTATGTGTGAGAGAACAGTTGGTATGTGCAGATGGGGGAATCAATTTTATCAAATGGAGTACTTAATTAATTTGAATCAGTAGCATGCAATGTCTCTGTGTATTTGTATATATGTGGGTAACTTCACCCTTCTGGTCCCTGAAGGATTATTTCTGGCATGCGCATATGCACAAGTATAATCGGTGTACACATTTATTAGCTTTAACTAAAGTTGGAAACCTAGTTTGAAAAGGTGAGGAAAGTTGGACCTTATATTGGATGCTTATCTCTATATAAGTTTTTTTATCCTTCCTTTTTGGCTAAGCAGGATCATTAACTTTAGTGTTATTAACTTCAATATACATTTACTTAAATAGATTTAATATGTTTATATGTTGTGTATTTAGTAGTTTCTCCTGATTTCACATTAAAAATTTTGATTACAATTTTATAGTGGTTTTTAGAGCCAAACATGTCCATAGGCTGACTTCTACAATCTGTTGCCTTCTAAATTTATGCTTCAATTTCCATAATTTTTAGATGTCTGGTAGACACAGCTTTTGACATTCTCTTCCCTATTTGGGCCCAACCACATTGGAAAGACCATGTCACCTAATTTCTCTGGGGAAAGGAAGAATTCTCCACTATTTTCTCAGAGAGTAACTTTGCCATTAGTAGTTGCACCATATTTGTCTGTAAAGTTTGGATCAGAGATCAGAAGAGCGATACTATAGTAATGCTAAGTAACCTGTGATGTTCTAAATGTCCCATTAGTAAGCATTAATGGTAGGTATCTTTTTTTTTTTTAAAAAAAGGGTAAGGTAGGGAATTTTTAGAGGTAATACTGCAAATGCTGTTTTTGCAATGTGTAATAGAAAAGCTCTCATGAGCTGTTTATGGATATGCAAAATGGACCTAAGGCATCATTTGGCTATCCCTATATAGTTTGCATATCTATAGATTCAGGGTTGGGATTGAAAAAAGTTAGCAACCGGTGCTCTGCCTGTTGCTGGGTGGGTATGGCCATGGTGGGCATGGGTGTGGCCTACACGTCCTTCTGCACCAGGGTGGGGGAAGATTTTTCAACCTCCTAATGGCTTTGGAGGCTTTCCTTGAACCTCCAGGAGGGCAAAAATGGCCTCCCCTGGGCTCCAGAGGCTGGAAATGGAACTATTTCTGGACTTCCGGGAGGTACGTTTTACGCCCTCCCAGAGCTTCCGGGCGAGCCCTGCACATACCTGGCATTCAAAACAGGCCACATAGAGATTCCTGGGAGGGGCAGAGCAGGATGAGCAGGGCCAGCCAGTCTTTTCTACTACCAGTTCAGCGAACTGCATCCGGTTCACCTGAACCAATCCAAACTGGCTGACTCCCATCCCTGTATAAATAGCATTTGTAAAAAACAAGTATTGAAAAAGTATCTTTGGACACATTGCATAGATGTTCTGACCCCCACTTCCCCTATCTCCAACTAATACAAGACTGGCTGCTTGCCACTGACTCTCTTGGCTGCTTGCCTGAATGACTCTGAACAGATACGAAGCTTCCTAACTTGACTAAACACGAACCTGAAAATCAACACGAATAAACACGAACCTAGAAATCCAACGTTGTTCTCTGCAAGTACTTTCTTAGCAAAGACTTCCTTTTAAATCCTCTTGGGAGGGGCCAGTCATTAGGCAGCTGGGACTAATTCAAATCCTTGGAGTTCGCTTCTGATGCAATTGAAGCCTCCTTTTTTCAGCCCTTCTCAATCTAGCATCAGGGACAAACTGGCTTTGATCCACCCCACTACTCCAAGACCCAGGTGCCTCCTGATGACCAGCTGGGCTCTCTGCTCACTCAAGGTCGCCCTCCTCCTCCAGAGCAGACTCATAGGACTCTTCACTAGAGGAGTCCATCAGCAGCTCATCCGGAGCCGGGTGGGCAACAACACATAGGTATCACTTAATTTGTGACCCTTTGCTAAGGTGTGATGTGAACTGATTCACAGTTGTTCTCATCTTAACTGCCAAACCAGATTTCTTGTTTTAGGAAAGAAAGTATACAGCAGGAACATAAGTATCCATTCTAAAAATGACTTTGCAATAACATATTTGACCATAGATCAGATTTAACTGACATCCCTGACCCTGTTCCTGTACTTAGGAAAAAAGTTGAGCCTTAACCTTTTCATCTCTGGATTGCTTCTCTGCATGAAATGTGAAAACATAAGAATATTTATATGGAGAGAGGTAATCAAATTATCTTTTCCTTTCCATCCTTCTTCTATATATATAAAAACTGGATAATGAAATCCAAAAAAATGCTTTACTCTAATGGAGTCCCCCTCTACTTACGAGATTGCCTTCTGCCACCGAGAGCCTCCCACCGGCCAGTACGCTCCCATAGAGATTGTCTCCTCATGGTGCCATCAGCTAAACAATGTCGACTGGTGACACCCAGGGGGAGAGCCTTCTCCGTGGGAGCACGAATTGCCCCCGGAATTAAGAACTATCCCTGACCTACGCACCTTCCGCCATGCTCTCAAAACCTTTTTTTTCCAACAAGCTGGGCTGGCATAAAAATGAATTTTTGAATATGATTTTTTATTAATTTTAATCGGGATTTGTTTGGTTTTTTTAATTTTAAGAGAGGCCAAATTGTTTAATATACCTTTAAAACTGTTTTTTAACTTTTATATATCTGTATTACTTTGGCTGTATGCCGCCCTGAGTCCTTCGGGAATAGGGTGGTATAAAAAACTAATAAACTTAAACCAAATAACCCTCTAGGCTAAAATGCTGCACATTTATGATTATGGCTGTTAGAAAAAAATAGGCTTCTGACAGAACTTTGACC
The DNA here is from genome assembly GCA_039707465.1 of Rhabdophis nuchalis. Classification (NCBI taxonomy): domain Eukaryota; kingdom Metazoa; phylum Chordata; class Lepidosauria; order Squamata; family Natricidae; genus Rhabdophis; species Rhabdophis nuchalis. The sequence continues at coordinate 55,047,700 of CM077643.1, read as the reverse complement.
ATGCCTCTTATACCAGATTATCTTTCTCATAAAATAAAATATGGAGTATGTTTTTATAGTCTGAATCTGTGCTAGGTTTTATAGGAAATTCATAAAAAGATATAGGCAGGCAGACTTATTGCATGAATGTGCTCCAGGTGGAATTACTTTCCCTGCATGTAAAATCTCTACTTCGCTTATCAAGGTTTTTCACCAACACAGAAGGATAATATCTTCACTATCTGGGAGATAGTTTTCAGCTGTAAACATCTAAATCTGCCATCAGGACTTAATGTGCTTGTTGGGAGGATTTAAGGTGGGATGGTATGGAAGAGTTCCTGGGAAAAATGAGTCAACTAAGCCACCACCAGATATGCTGGCCTGCAAGATGTTTAAATCTACTTGGTTTTGCAAGGCTAGGTAGGCAACGAAGTCCTATTACCAAGCTTTTGATGCCTAAGATGATAGAAATGAGGGGCCATGCTTCAATTAGATCACAAATTATACGTCTTTTAATGACACCAGTCATGACACCAGTAATGACACCAGCCTTTTAATGACGTCCTGCCCCCTGATCTTCGCACCATCACTGACCTACGCCTCTTCCGTCAGATGCTTAAAACACATTTTTTCCATCTGGACGGCCTGGCATAGAGTAAGGGTTGAATTTTAAAATTAATATTTTAGTTATTTTAAATTTTTTAGCACAGAATTTACTATTTAATTTTGTTTTATATTATATGTATGTATTGTGGTTTTTACCTTTTCTGTGCACCGCCCTGAGTCCTACCACGGAGAATAGGGCGGTATATAAATTCGAAATAAATAAATAAAACTTCTAGAATGATCTATAATGAACATGCTACCCAGGGTGGAAGTCAAAAGGTTAGGTAAGAATTATAGAAACACAGAAAACTGATGGTGAAAAATAGTGATCCATCAAGTCTACCCTTTGAGTTCTTTATTTCCTGTTTTCCTATTAATTAATTATTTAATTTTTGAATTATTTTTAAATTTTATTTTAATTTTTGCCACTTAGTTTTATACACCGCTTCATAATCCTTTAGAGCCATCTCTAAATGGTTTACAGAGTCAGCATATTGCCCTCAACAATCTGGGAGCAATTTTACCAACCTTCGAAGGATGGAAGGCTGAGTCAACCTTGAGCTGGTCAAGATCAAACTACTGGCAGTCAGCGGAATTTAGCTTGCAATACTACATTCTAATCACTATGCCACCATGGATGATGGATATGTGTTTATTCCAAGCATATTTAAACTCAGTTACTGATGACTAGCCCACTACCTCCACTGGAAGTTGGTTCCACATTTCCACTACTTTTTCAGTGAAGTAATACTTTCTAATATCACTTTTGAAATTTCCTCCTATCTGTTTGAGGTTATGCACATGTTCTTGATTTGTGCTTAATATTGAACATACTGCTTTCTAGAACCTTCATACCCTTAACATATGTAAGTTTCAATCATGTGCCCCCGTCCCCTTCTGTCCTCCAGGTTGTACATAATCAATTCCTCCAATTTTTCCTGATATATTTTGTCCCTCTGTTCTTGAATCATTTTTATTGCTCATCTCTGGACTCATTCAGTCTTATCAATAATTTTTAATAATAATATTAATAATAATAATAATATTAATAATAATAATAATAATAATAATAATAATAATAATAATAATAATAATAATAATAATAATAATAATCATCATCATCATCATCATCATCATCATCATCATCATCATCTTTATTGTCATTGTAAAAATTACAATGAAATTGGTTTTAACTTCACTGGTGCAAAATTATAACAGAAACAAAAAAGAGAGAAAAGAAAAAAGAAAAAACTAGCATGTGCATGGAGTGATTGCGGTTGAATTTAAAAGTCTCACAGCCCATGGATAGAAGCTACCTTTAAACCTGTTCGTTCGGCTGGCTATGCTTTGATATCTTCTGCCTGATGGTAGAAGGGCAAAGAGATACCAACCAGGGTGTGAATCATCTTTGAGAATCTTCCTTGCTCTGCTAAAGCAGCGAGATCTGGCGATGTTATCCAGTGATGTCAGAGGGCAACCGATGGTTTCTTGTGCCGAATTGATCACTCTCTGTAGTGCCTTCCTCTCCGCAACTGTTAAACCAGCATACCACACTGTGATACAATATGTGAGGACACTTTCTATGATGGACCGATAGAAAGAGGTCATCAGCCGTTGTTCCACCTGATTTTTCCGCAGGACTTTAAGGAAATGAAGACTCTGTTGAGCTTTTCCAATCACCAGAGACGTGTTGTTTTTCCAGGTGAGATCTTGGCTAATAAGCACTCCTAAGAATTTAAAAGAGGAAACCCTCTCCACACAGTGAAGTCTCCAGAACTGGACACAGTATTCCATTATTGATTGAATGATTGGCAAAAATATTAAAAAGCAGATCACAATTACATTCTCAATGAGCAAATATTTACTCATTTACTCATGCGCTATAGCAGCATTGATATTTGTATGAATATTACTAATTATTTTCTTACAGTCTCACAGCAGAGAATTTTCTTTCATAGATGTAGTGGAGGAATATGACTCAAAACTGGTACTCAGAAAGTGGGGTGGATCTTATTGTGCCCAATAAGATGCACATGTGATTCAGCTGTGTGTCAGTCAATCTGGTAGGGCTACTATTTATCCAGATTGGGGAACAATATTCTGCTGCTAAAAAACAAGGCCAAGAACTGAAGACCGCAAGGTGGTACCTGAGGAACGCAAGGTAGATCCACACAGCTTGCAGGATGTTATTCCTTGATTGCAGTTTGGCTTCAGTCTTCTTGAGATGTTTTCTGAAGGACAATATTCTGTCAAGAGTATTGGTAATTTGTTATGAGCAAGAAGAGTATTCTCCAAACAGTATTTCAAACGAAGTCTGTTCTGTGTAGCAGGACTAAGAGCTCCTTTTTCCTGCTGGTGATCCCTCTAGTGATACATCCCAGAATTTTGTTTGCCTTCACTGATCACTCATTTTGCAGTCATCTGCTATGAGCACATCTAAATCTTTTTCTTCTATTGTTCTGTTAACATTGTGGCTAATCCTGTGCCCTGCCAGAGGATTCTTTTTTCCTAAGGGTATGTTCTTACATTTAGAAACATTACATTCTAGTTTCCTCATTTTTGAAAAATTTTCAGCAATGCCAAATCATTTTCCATATTATGGATAACACCCTGCCACACACACAAGTCATCTCTATTATGCACCTTTGTGTCATCCTTACCTAGCAGTCCTTCACTTATTTCACTTACAAGCACATTCAACACAGCAGGACCTAGGACTGAACCAGAGCTGGGATTCACTTACCTTTCCTACTGGTTCGCAAATGTGAGCGTACATTACGTCAGGGCAGGTGGGCGGAGCCTCCCACAGCCGCCACTACTTGTTCACCCAAACCAGAGAAAACTGGCTGAATACCACCACGTTTTAGAGGTTTTTAGATTGTGTTTTATCAAACATGCAAATCTCTAATTCTGCTACTATGCTATATCTTGTAATCAAGCTGAGATAATGGTTTACATTTTATAATTTTTTGCTTTGAAATTTTGATCCATAAAGGCCTTAGTTTTATAGATAAACTTTCATCTTACTTTACTTTTATTAAATTTGTATACCACCCTTCTCCCTTGCGGGACTCAGGGCGGTGAACAGGCATAATAAAACAGTAAAACATCCGATACAAAAATACATTAAAATACATTAAAACTAATTAAATTTAAGGGCCCGTTCTAAAAACCAGATAACCATATAAAAACAGTTAATAAAATCAACTAAAATCAATTAAAAAATTACAATCGATTAAAAGAAAACTACACCAGGCCGGCCGCACAAAATAGGTGCGTTTTCAGGGCCCGACGGAAGAGGTGCAGGTCGGTGATCATACGAAGGTCGGGGGCAGATCATTCCAGAGGGCAGGGGCTGCCACAGAGAAGGCTCTCCCCCTGGGGGTCGCCAGCCGACATTGTTTGGCCGACGGTACCCTGAGGAGGCATGCTCTGTGGCAGCAGACTGGTCAGTGGGAAGTATTCGGTAGCAGGATGCGGTCCTGCAAGTAACCAGGCCCCATGCCATGGAGCGCTTTAAAGGTGGTTATCAACACCTTGAAGCGCACCCGGAAAGCCACAGGCAGCCAGTGCAGCTCGTGCAGGAGAGGTGTCACGTGGGAGCATCTTGAGGCTCCCAGAATCCCCCGCGTGGCCGCATTCTGCACCAACTGGAGCATCCGGGTGCACTTCAAGGGGAGCCTCTTGTAGAAAGCATTGCAATAGTCCAATAGAAGTGACGAGGGTTTGAGTGACCGTGCGTAGAGCGTCACGATCCAGAAAGGGGCGCAATTGGCGAATCAAGTGAACCTCATAAAAAGCCCCCCTGGCCACGGCCGTCAAATGATCGTCTAATGACAGCCAGGAATCCAGGAGGACACCCAAATTGTGCGATGGTACCAGCTGGCTATATTGCGACGCTGGAAGCCACAGCCACTCGGTCTTGGACGGGTTGAGTCGAAGCCTGTTTCTCCCCATCCAGACTTGCACGGTCTCCAGGCACCGGGACATCACTTCGACGGCATCTTGGCCTTTTTCTTAACTTTATGTAAATAACAGGACTTTTAGATATCTGAAGTTTAGTTGAAGACTTACAGTATGTCTTTCAGCATATTATTAATCTTACGTATATCTAAGATGGTGGCAAGGAGATAATTAGTGATGCATCTGATGAAACAGTTTTAAGTAAATTTCCTGACTCATAATGAGAGAAAGGGCTGAAATCTGAAAGGCAATTTTTCCATGCCAGGAATATCATTAACCCAATATGTGAACCATGAGGAGATTGGTATGGTTAAATAAATGACTTGTACTAATCAATTCCATTCTTTTTAATGGTGATATCTTGATCTGTAAGAAAATAAGGAAAATATTAAATTATGAAGCCTTTCGAATGACTTAATCTTTTGGTATGGAAACTGTGTATTAAAACCTCACACAGAATCATGAGAATATTTGTGCTGCAAAATTGGATTCTTGTTTCTACTTTCAAGCAGGGTAGGAGGACTGGAGAGAAATGTATAAGCTCAGCTCACATATTGACCTTAGAAGTGGTGATGTCCTTCTATGAAAATATTTTATTTATTTTTTATTCATTTGTTTATACAGTCATATCTCTACACCCCTGCTTCCAACAACTCAAGGCAATTTAAAATAATATCATTATGGTCAAAATAGAATAACAAACTCCTAAAACTAATATTACCATAATAGTTCAGGTCAGTGGGGGGTTCCGGCTCCCGTTGCAACCGGTACGCTGCAATGGGATCTGGCATCCACTGCGTGTATGCACGCAGCACGCGCAGCACGCACATGCTGGAGCATCGTGGGTACCACCACACATGATGCTCCAGCTGCTCGACGGAGTGTTGCGCAGGTGTCGTACGCCCCGTGCGCATGTGCAAATGCCCCAGTCGCCTCAAATAGAGGTAAGGAGAGCAGGTGCTGGGTGGGTGGGGTGGGCCCTCCTGAGCACCATACCAGAACGGTACCTGGTGCTCCCAGCAGGCACCGGCATGCCCTTACCGGGGTGTACCGGTCGTATCCCACCACTGGTTCAGGTTCACTGTATGCACCAGAAGCCCATTAAAACAAGGCAATCTTGGCTGCTTTGTGAGAGGCAAGGTGTGCCATAGTGTGGGGCCCACCAATGTGAAGATGTGACCCTGGGACTCTCCTTGTTTCACTTCCCACAAGTTGGGAGCAGAGGTATCAGTAGGGATTTATAAAACAGCACTTTGAATTAGTTCTAGAAATCTGTCAGCAGTTGAGTGACAAGGGACTGAGGCAATGCTTCTAAACCGATTGTGCTTTCCCCTCCAAATAACTGGGCTGTTGAATCAATTGCAGCTTTTGAGTTGCTTTCAAAGGTGCTTCATGTAAAGTGAACCATAGGAGTCTAAAGACAAGGTGATGAGGATATGAGGCATAGCAGCAAGAGCAGCTTAGCTTGAGAAGTTCTACAACTTGTTTAGACATCAATTGAATGTTACAGAAAACTAGTAAAATAGCCATTGTAATTATGGAGCCGAGATGAGTATGTGAAGAAAGGAACTCTGGAAGTATTCTCTATTTAGACGCATTAAGTTCTCTGTTTCCTTCCATTAGATGCTCAGATTTTTCTGCATTCCTTCTTTGAAGTGAGTGGTACATAGTCCCTATTCTGAGAGAAAAGTCTTCATGAGCCACTAGGATTGCACCTACCTGTTCCTTGCTATCTCTGTGTAAGTTTTGCTTTTTCAACTGCTTGGTTCCTATCCTGGTTTAGGATTTTCAGTGACAATGGAATATAATAATAATAATAATTTTAATTTATATCCCGCTCTCTCTCCCCAAGGGGACTCGAGGCGGGGCACAGGCAATTAAAAATACAAATAAACCACAAACAAATACAAAATACAGAGTTAAAAATAGATTAAATAGATCCTGCGCTAAAACCCATAAACTAAACTAAAAATTACCCCTAAAAAACCCTAACCTAAAAAGAGACTACCCAAGGCCGGCCAGACGAAAAAAGTGCGTCTTTAATTTTAAGCGGAAGGAGCGGAGGTCCGTGGTTGTCCTGATATCGGGGGGAAGGTCATTCCAGAGGGCTGGGCCCGCCACAGAGAAGGCCCTTCCCCTGGGCGTCGCCCGCTGACAAAGTCTAGTGGACGGCACCCGGAGAAGTCCCTCTCTGTGGGAGCGAATCGGCCGTGAGGATGTATGGGGCAGGATCCGATCCCGCAGATAGCTAGGTCCCGAGCCATGGAGCGCTTTGAAGATGGTAATTAACACCTTGAAGCGCACCCGGAAGACGACAGGTAGCCAGTGCAGCTCGCGCAACAGCGGTGTTACATGGGCAAACCTAGAGGTGCCCATAATTGCTCGCGCAGCTGCATTCTGGACCAACTGAAGCCTCCGGGTACACCTCAAGGGGAGCCCCATGTAGAGAGAGTTGCAATAATCCAGTCGGGATGTCACGAGAGCATGAGTGACTGTGCGAAGGGCGTCCCGATCCAATAGGGGGCGCAACTGGGGTACCAGGCGAACCTGGTAAAACGCCCTCCTGGCCACGGCTGTCACTTGATCTTCCATGGACAGCCGGGTATCCAGGAGGACACCCAAGTTGCGCGCCCCATCCACAGGGGCAAGATGTTCGCCCCCTATGGCCAGCGTTGGAGAGAGCTGGTTGAATCGGGCAGCCGGAAACCACAGCCACTCGGTCTTGGTCGGGTTGAGCCTAAGTCCGTTACTTCCCATCCAGATCCGCACGGCTTCCAGGCACTGGCACATCACCGCTACGGCATCGTTGGGGTGGTTTGGGGTAGATATGTACAGCTGGGTGTCATCAGCGTACAGGTGGTACTCTACCCCAAAACCACGGATGATCTCGCCCAGCGGCTTCATGTATGCGTTAAACAGGAGAGGCGAGAGGACCGACCACTGAGGCACCCCGCATGTGAGGGGTCTCGGGGTTGACCTCTGCTCTCCTGCCCGCACAAATTGCGATCGGCCAGAGAGGTAGGAGGAGAACCACCGTAAAACGGTGCCTCCCACCCCCAACCCCCCCCAGCCGATGCAATAGGATACCATGGTCGATGGTATCGAAAGCCGCCGAGAGGTCTAATAGGACCAGGATGGAGGAACATCCCCCATCTCTGGCCCTCCAGAGATCATCTACCAACGCGACCAATGCCGTCTCGGTGCTATGCCCGGGCCGAAAGCCGGACTGGCGCGGATCTAGATAGTCAACTTCCTCCAGGTGACGGGGAAACTGTTGTGCCACCACACTCTCAACAACCTTCGCCAAGAAGGGAAGGTTGGAGACTGGACGGTAGTTGTTCAAAAGAGCTGGGTCCAAAGAGGGCTTCTTGAGGAGGGGCCTCACCATGGCCTCTTTTAGGGAGGCAGGCAAGGAACCCTCACTCAAGGATGCGTTGACAACCTCTTGGAGCCAGCCTCGTGTCACCTCCCAGGATGCCAGTACAAGCCAGGAGGGGCACGGGTCCAATAAACATGTGGTGGCTCGCAGTCGCCCACGTAGCCTGTCCATATCCTCGGAAGTAACGGAGTCAAACTCCTCCCAAACAAGATCTCTCTCGTGGCATCCCACTGGGCCATGAATGGGGGTTAGCTCACTCTGTATCTGGGCGGTTTTCTCCTGCAGAAAAATCACAAATTCCTCTGCTCTACCCTGTAGCGGGGCTTCCCGCTCCCTCTGTTGAAGGAGGGAGCGGGTCACCCTAAACAGGGCGGCAGGGCGGTTTTCTGCGGATGCTATGAGAGTGGCACAATGATGACGTTTGGCCACCCTCAGCGCCACAATGTAAGTCCGTAAATGGGCTCTTACCTGTGTCCGGTCAGATTCAGAGCGGCTAGCCCTCCATCTTCTCTCTAGGCATCTCTTGCGGCGTTTCATCACCCGCAGCTCCTCAGTGAACCAAGGAGCCAGGGTGGTTCGCCGCCGCGAGAGAGGCCGCAAGGGCGCGACCCGATCTAAGGCTCCCACGGCCGCACTATTCCATGCGGCCGTGAGGTCCTCCATCGGGGCGCGGGTCAGGGATACAGGAAATGGCCCAAGCGCTGTCTGGAACCCATCCGGGTCCATCAAGCGCCTGGGGCGGTACCAGATTGGTGACTCTGGTTCCGCCTCCCCGCGGAGGGGAGCAGCGGTCGGAAAGTCGAGCCGGAGAAGTGAGTGGTCTGACCATGACAAGGGTGTGATGACTATATCCCCTGTACCCAGATCACTTTTCCATTGGCCCGAGACGAAGATGAGGTCCGGCGTATGTCCACCCTCGTGGGTGGGGCCCTGAATTACTTGGGTCAGGTCCATGGCCGTCATGGAAGCCATGAACTCCCGAGCTACCACGGATGATTCGCCCAACGATGGCAGGTTAAAGTCCCCCATGACTATAAGTCTGGGGGTCTCCACTGCCACCGTAGCGATCACCTCCAGGAGCTCGGGCAGGGCTGCTGCTACATAGCGGGGAGCCAGGTATACAACCAGCAAGCCCAACTGCCTCCCTAGGCCCCACTTCACGCAGAGGGACTCACAGCCGGAAGTCTGAGGCACAATGGTCTCTCTCGGCTCAAGGCCTTCCTTAATAATGACCGCTACCCCACCACCCCTGCCTAGGGCCCGCGGCTGATGAAATGCGCGGTAGCCTGGTGGGCACATTTCAACGAGGGGATGTCCTCCCTCGTGGCCCAACCAGGTCTCCGCAATTCCTACCAGGTCCGGCTCCCCCTCTGACACAAGGTCACTAATGAGGGGGGCTTTGTTGACAACGGACCTGGCGTTGCAAAACATCAGCCGCAGACCCTGGCTCTGTATTCCCTGGCCACCTAGCCTGCGGGGGTTGTGGCACCCAACCGTTTGTAACCAACGGCTACGTGCCTCCAACCGGGAGAAAGGAACTTGTCTCCCCTCGGCCCTGCCCCTCCCCACGACCCTCTGGATGGGGAAGCCCTCCACCGGAATGACTTGTATTTCCCCCCTCTTAACGGAACCATCCGCCTCCCTCCGTCGTCTGCTGGCTCGGCCCGTTCCCTTCTGGCTAGTCTCAACCTGTCTAAACCCTCCCTCCTCCCTGGTACCCCCTAAAACAGACAACAGCTTTTTTACTAAAAAACCCCTACACCTGCGCTTTCGCCACTTCTCCTGACTTACTAGTCCCTCATCAAAGTGTGCCCTTGATAACACAGCGGGCCATACCTGCGAGAGGGGGGACTCTCGCAGCAAGAGAAGGCAGGCCCTTGAGTACATGCTAGGTAATACAGAGACCACGCTGGATAAAAGGTTAAGATATTAAATAAGGTGCAAAAGATGGTAATAAATAGATAAATATACATATATAAATATATAAATATATAAACATATGAATATTAAATATATAAAATAGTCCAGTAGGGTAATTCGGCAGAATTCAAATTCGATAGTCAGATAAAATTCGGGCCATGTGCAATATAAACGGGAGATGATGTAGATGAAATAAATAATGTAGATGGTATAGACATATAAAGTCCAGAGTCCAAAATCCTCCAGCCCAACGAATAATATCCCTGGTGAAGCCCCACGGTGAGGTCCCAGGGGGTCCATGCTCGTCCCAACTCTGCTTCTCCAGCCTGGCTCCGGCCTCCAGTCAGGCATTTCGACCCCTCCTCGCCTCTACTCGGCCTGTGCTTTGGCCTCACCTCCTACGGTCTTCTACATGGCCTCTGCTCTGCCTCCGCCAGGCCTCTGATCTTCCAGCCACCCTCAGGCCTCGGTTAACATTCAGCCATTCAGCCACATACGTCAGGGCTCCCTCCAGGGTTCCGCTCGGCCCCCGTTTCTCCATGCCGCCCTCGCCCGGCATCCGTTCCTCGACCCACTCCCGAATGACTGGCCTCCGCTCCTCCCGTTCACCTCAGGGGCTCCTCCGGCCATCCGGGGGGTCCTCCGGGCTCCCAGGCGTCCTCCATGCTCCAATCTTCAGCCTCTGACGCCCGGCTCCCCGTAGCTCTCATCGGCTCGGCGTCCAGGCTCGGGCCTCGGCCTCCTCGGCGTTCTCTTCCGCCCTCCTTCCGCCCGGCGTCTTCTCCTCAACCGGGCTCACTCGGCCGGACTCGCAGCGCCGAAAAAAAAACCACCTGGGCGGCCCCAACTAGGGCACGATCGCAAGCCCAGGTGGTCCTCCTACCAGTCCCGACCCCCAAAGCTGGAAATGGGGTCGGGTAGCACCTCCTTTCCACCAGCGGGCCTCCGCGGCCCGCACGGAGCTCAGCGGCGCGCCGCCATCTTTTCGCGCATGCGCATTATAGAAGAATCCTGTATATAAGCAGTGGAAAACTCGTGTCTCTCTTGGTATTACTGATGTATCTTTTCCAGAAGACTATCCAGCATAGATGGTAATAAAGGCTGCTGTGAGTTGTAATTCAATAAGATTGGTGGGATCCTGGAAACTTAGTTGTGCTGATGAAGATGACAGCAACCAAAAACTGGATACCAGTGTAGCACATAGTTTCAGATCTATTTTATAAGTCCAACACATTTTATGTCCAAGATAAAGAACAAGATGGCATTCTCTCTCTTTAACATCACTTGAGGGCAGCAGGCTGAATGCAGGTTTCATGATATAACTGTAGCTCTACCCTCACTGTCTCCATGCTACAATCTGTTCTCAGTATCTAACCAAAATAAAGCAGCTGCTTTACTTAGCCTGACATTGGCCTTGTTTCCTCACTCATTGAAGTTGCAGTCTCACCAATACAAAGTATGTAATTGTATGGTTGATCTATGGCCACTCCTTAATAATGGAGCATCTGCAAAGGAGTCCCAGCTCTTAACTAGATTATTCAGAGGCTCACTTTAAGCTTTTCTTTCCATTTGGTACAGAACAGTGGAGAAGAGGTATTCTTTTACAGCTTTCCAATCACTCACAAAACAAAGAGAATAAAGGTTTTTTCCCCCTCAGTCCTGGTTTTCCAGTTGAGTGTAGCTTTTCCCATCTGGTGCTAAAGAATGTATTTTAAAAATGGTAGGCATCCTTCCATGAGTTTTACCAACTATGAGTATTATTCTTGGCTCCATATACTTCTATTTTCATTCCTTGGATGTTTCAGCAGTTGATTCCCCTACTTTCCAATGCTTGATGCTCTCAAAGGCTTACATATTTTTTATCAGCAGTGCTGGATTGAGAAGTGACCTCAGAGACAGAAAAGATATGAAATTGCCAATTCTCTGTAACACTTCTGGGAAATCCTTGCTGCTACTTGTGACATGCCACTGACTTTTCTCAAGTCTAAGGTGAGGTGACACATTCAACATACAAAATAATAACTTTATTTTTCTGTCTTATTTGATCTTTCTTCCAAGGTTAGTGTACAGAAAATTGGTGAGGTGAATTAGGTTGAAAACTCTCTAGAGCTATGTGAAGGTTCAATTTAAAGTGGTGATTCAGTTATCGTGTCTTAAAATCAAATCTTTGAACTAAATTCCCAATTGCCAAGTCAACTTCATGCATCAGATTGGGTGCCTTGTAATTGATTTGGTGATTTGATGAACTTCTGCATATTTATACACTTTTTTTATTCTGATTGATAAACTGATTGACAAATTGTTAAATCAACAATTTAACAATTTAGATGATCACATATACCTAGAACTTGGGACAAATCAAATCTATTTTGTAGTTTAATTATAATTTTAATCTGTAGAACATTAGTATCTGTAGAACATTAGTATTGGTAGAACATATCCAAGGGTTTAAAATATTTCACGTGCATTCTTGTATTATTCCCACATTGCAACCAGTGGTTTTGAGGAGTAGTTGGTCAAAAAAGTAAATCAATAAAATGAGTAAATAAAAAGTATTTAAATCCTTTAAAAGGACATCAGATTTCTATACAGATGAAGGGAACTGATTCCAGAGTCACACATAATCTGGAGGCCATAACCCTCTATGGAGATATCACAATAAGGCTCTGCTCAGAGGAATGTAAAGAACAAACAGAATTGTAGGGAGGAAAAAGAGCAGTAGATACTGCAGAGTACAGAATCATAGGGCTGGAAATGATCTTGGGTGTTTTCTAGTCCAACCCTCTTTCCAGGGAGGGACACTTTATTCTGTTCTGGATGGATGGTTGTCTAATTTTTTTCTTGAAAACTTCCAGTAATGGAGCACCCAGAACTTTGTAAGGCAAGTTGTTCCATTAACTAATTGTTCTCATTGACAGAAATTGCACCTTGGTTCCAAGTCTGATCTCCTTTGACAAGCTTCCATCCATTGCTTCTTGAGAAGAAACCAGTCTCCTCTTCTGTGACAGCCCTTCAAGTATCATGTCACTCCTAAGCCTTCTCTTTGTTAAGCCAAATATACAGTAGTTCCCTTAGCCATTCATCATATGGTTTAGCCTCCCAACCCCTTATCATCTTTGTTGCTCTTCTTTGCACTCTTTCTAGGGTCTCAGCCTATTTTTTATATAGTGTTGATCAGAACTGGATGCAATCTTGTGCAAGTGAGGGCTTATTAATGCCGTAGAATGGTATTATCACTTCTTGTAATCTTGATCGTGACCTTTGTTGATGCAGCCTAGGACTGCATTGTGGCAGCAACAGCCCATTGCTGTCTCATATTTCTGTAGTAATCTACTAAGACATCTAGAACCCTGTGACAGGTACTACTATTGAGTCAGTAGCATTGTTCTGCATTGTATTGTTTAATCCTGGAAGGTTGTAAACATAATCACTAATAATAATTTATAGTCAGCTTTATAGTGACCTGAATAGGGACTCAGTGAAGAATCCTGTACCGCACTAAGGCATGAGGATAAAATGGAAGAGCCAAGTCATTCCAAGCAATATTGTTACAAATGAAGATCAGGGAGAGATAGAGGGATTGAGAAAAGATGCCAGGAATTTACCACAGTAATCTAAGCAGGAGGCAATTGCCAATGATATCCAAAGAATGTGGACAACAGTCCCTGATGGTCTAGTGAAGGGGTGTCAAACTTGATTTCATTGAAGGCTGCATCAGGGTTGTGTTTGACCTCAGGGGGAGTGGTGATGGGGGCATGGCCAGGGGTGTGTAGCCAGCTCAATGTCACTCATGTTGGGGGCACCTGTGGTGGCCAAGTACTAAGTCAGGACTTCCCTCAGACCCTCCCTCACTTTTATTATAATCTCCCTTCCTTCCTTTCCTTCTTTTTCCTTCCCTCTTCCTTTCCCTTTCTTCTTCCTTTCCCCCTTTCCTTATTTTTTCTTCCTTGCTATCCTTGCTATTGTCCTGTCTTTCTCTTTCTCTTTCTCTTTCCCTTTTTCCTTTCATGTCCCTTCTTGCATGCAGAAATGCAAAAGGGGAAACATTTCTCCTTTTCTTTTGCTTTTAATTTCTTTTGCTAGCTTCCTGCCAGTGAAAATGGACCTGGGGAGGGGCGTGGGCCCCTGTTTTCAGACACGACAACCTCCTGCAGCCCTCTGCCAGTGAAAACAGAGCTCAGGTGTGGGTGAGAGTTCCTGTAGCTTGAAGTAGAGTCTGCTTTGCCTTCTGCTTTGTATTCATCGGAATTTGCTTCCATGCATCTCTGCACAGGATTGGTGCTTCAGATCTTTTCTAAGGTCCAACTTCTAAAATATTGTATTAGTTGCATCTTTGACAAGACCATTCTAAACTACTGCACGAAACTATACAATACAATACAATGCAATAGCAGATTTGGAAGGGACCTTGGAGGTCTTCTAGTCCAACCCCGTGCCCAGGCAGGAAACCCTATACTGTTCCAGAAAAATGGCTATCCAACATCTTCTTAAAAACTTGCAGTGTTGGGGCATTCACAACTTCTGGAGGCAAGCTGTTCCACTGATTAATTGTTCTAACTGTCAGGAAATTTTTCCTTAGTTCTAGATTGCTTTACTCCTTGATTAGTTTCCACCCATTGCCTCAGGTGCTTTGGAGAATAGCTTGAACTCCCTCTTCTTTGTGGTAGCCCTTGAGATATTGGAACATTGCTATCATGTCATCCCTAGTCCTTCTTTTCATTAAACTAGACATACCCAGTTCCTGCAACCGTTCTTCATATGTTTTAGTCTCCAGTCCCCTAATCATCTTGGTTGCTCTTCTCTGCACTCTTCCTAGAGTCTCCACATCTTTTCTACATTGTGGCGACCAAAACTGAATGCAGTATTCCAAGTGTGGCCTTACCAAGGCATTATAAAGTGGTATTATCACCTCACTTGATCTTGATTCTATCCCTCTATTTTTGCAGCCTAGAACTGTGTTGGCTTTTTTGGCAGCTGTTGCACACTGCTGGCTCATATCTAAATGGTTGTCCACTAGGACTCCAAGATCCCTTTCACAGTTACTACTATTGAGCAAGGTACCACCTATACTGTACCTGTGCATTTCTTTTTTGTTGCCTAAATGTAGAACCTTACTCTTTTCACCATTGAATTTCATTTTCTTAGATAGTGCCCAATGTTCAAGTTTGTGAAGATCCTTCTGTATCTTAAGCCTATCTTCTGGAGTGTTGGCTATTCCTGCCAGCTTGGTGTCATCTGCAAATTTGATGAGTTCCCCATTTATTCCCTCGTCCAAATCATTGATGAAGATGTTGAAGAGTACTGGGCCTAAAACAGAGCCTTGGGGGACTCCACTGCATACTTCCTTCCATGTAGATGCAGTTCCATTGAGGACTACACGTTGAGTGCGGTTGGTCAGCCAGTTACGAATCCATTTGGTGGTGATGCTGTCTAACCCACATTCTTCTACTTTATCTAGTAATAGGTTATGGTCTACCTTATCAAATGCCTTACTAAAGTTAACTAGAATGCCAACTTACTACCAGATCCCTGCCCATTGAATGTTGACTGAGGAAAAGATCCCACAATGTTTGTAGAAAGTACATTGTTTAAAAGAAAAGGAAATGATATTTTTCTAGTTATGGGTAACCACTATAAAGTATAGATATGTGGCACGTGGAGCTTCAGCCAAGGATTTAGCTGAATTGGCTAGGACTGTTTCTTCAGTCCTCTAGCTTCTGTTGCCTTAGGTGGCTGCTTCACTTTGCCTAATAATAGGAGCAGCCCTTAAGTGAAGTGTAGCATGTTAGGCACCTTATATGTCCTGCTTACCTGCTCTTTTGCAACGCCTCCTTAGCCTCTAGTTTGGAAACTTGAGGAGGCAAGTATCTTTCAGGTGGCTGGAGATTATATGATCATTTTAAATATTAAATAATAACATGCTTGTGTGACTGCTTTGTTCTCGCATTGTATCTCATATTGAATTTTGAAGCAAAAACATGAAACATGAAGCAACTTCAATGCAGGGCATCCCCTTTAAACTGTGTTTTATGGGATAGCAGTGATGTTGTGAAATATGAAACTGCCTGTGCCTCTTTCCCTTTGGTCATGGGCACACCTTCTAGGTGAAACCAGCCTGTCGAAAACTTCTTCCCAAACGCCCTTGTTAATTTATGCAGCTGATTCATCAAGCAGTATTGCTTGTTCAGCTATTTGGGCTTTTGTAATCTTGTCTTTCTTTTTCTGGCGTATTTTCCATGCCTTTTGTTTCTCACCCTTTAAAAAACGTGTTGTTGTCTCCACCCCCCCCCCCCTCCAAATTGTAGGTACCACTTTTATTATTCTGATAGGGTTCTATATTTGGGCATATCTGGATGGTTACTATGTGGCTGCCAAGGGAGTAGCTCTATGGAAATAACTCTTTGTTGCCATCTAGTGATTGTCCAGATTTTTAAAGCTCAGATATTATAGCTTTAGTAGAGCGTGCAGGGAACAAGGATATCTTGGCCGTATTATTGTATTGCACAAGATAGATAAGCATGAATAGTAAAATGTGTGCGTGAAGGGCCAATTGATGCAATCACAAGAAACTATTGCTAAAATCCACCCAGGACTGAACCATTTTAGGTTTATGCTTCTTTTGAATAATGTTCCTCCTCAGAAAGAAAAAAAATTGCCGTGTCATAAATAAATACATTCATATCCATCTTTATTAGGACTAACAATATTAAGTAAAGTACAGAAAAGGGTTTCACTGGAGAAAAGTTTCAAAGGATTAGTGGTAAAAGGAAACCAGACTGTCAAAGAACTGGGCATTGTCAAAGATGACACCAGCCAGAGCATAGTAAAATTCAAAGAAGTAGTTCAAGACTGGAAGGTGTGGAGACCTGGCCCATAGAATCATCAAGAGTTGGACTTGATTAAATGGACATCATCATCATCATCATCATCATCATCATCATCATCATCATCATCATCATCATCACAGAAAAGGAGTAAGAAATAATAAGCCAAATAAATTAAAATCATATAAACAAAGGAAAAGGACATTTAGGTAAAGATAATGTATGCTGACCTCATTCAGTACCCCTCCCCATTCCTTTTTATCCTAGTAAAGCATCCATGCTTCCACCATATCTATCCACAGGTCCATAGATTGCTTTTTTTGTTGGTTAGACCCCATGAAGAATAAAAATCAGCTTGCCTCATTTACTTGCTAAGAGTTTTGGTTTTTCTCTAATAATAGAAGGTTGGAAAAGCAACCCACTCCTCCCTCTGCAGTTTGAAACAGTATATGTCAACAGAACATTGCCATTTGATTATGCTGATTGTACTGCAAAAGATGAATGAACTGCAGTACCAATAGAATAGTTGTAGCTCAGGATTGAACAGTGCAGCTCTTGGTGCTCTTTGAGCTTGGTTACTTTCTTGCAGATCTTTCAAGTTGGCTAATGAAATGAAAAGAAAACGACCAAGCTCAGCGAGCACCAAGAGCTCCACAAGGTGAATGAGATTTAGAGTAAATATGGGTGCTGAAGAAGAAAGATTAAAGGTAAAGCTTCCCCTTGCACATATGTGCTAGTTCAGAGGTTCCCAAACTTGGCAACTTTAAGACTTGTGGACTTCAACTCCCAGAATTCTCCAGCCAGCTCTGCTGGCTACATAACCATGTCTCCATGGTTATGTAGCCAGCATGACTAGACGCTGAATGCACACAGAACACTGTTACCTTCCCACTAAAGGTGGCTCCTATTTTTCTACTTGCATTTTTACATGCTTTTGAACTGCTAGTTTGGCAGAAGCTGGGACAAGTAACGGGAGCTCACTCCATTATGTGACACTAGGGATTCAAACCGCCAAACTGCTGACCTTTCGGATTGACAATCTCAGTGTCTTATGCAAAGACAATAAGTGAACCTGAATGAGCTTCCCGGTTTCCTTCAGTCCTCTATGTAGCTTCCATGAATGAACCATCTTGTTGGGGGATGATGATTTCAAATGTTTCAGGCTGCATGGAGAAAGTGAAGGCCAGGGTTTTTTTTCCATTTCTTGAATTGCTACCAGGTGCATGCTATAAGAATTGGAGGATAGGTGGTGCACTTATTATGTTTCACTAACTTTTCAAACCTGACACTTTTTAAGTAGTTCACATTAGTGCTTTGGCTCTAAGCAGAGTTTCTCAGAAATTGCTTTTAGTAAAATTACATTTTAAATCTTAAAATAAATATTGTAAATGTTCTAATCTAAGACTCTGTTTTAATGTTTTAAATTAATTGTAATCTCTGCTGTTGCGAAACTGTAAGCATTGTTCTTTAAATGGGGACCATTTTACTTTGAAACATATTAAGTAAAAATTACACACAAGAATCATGCTGCATCATAGAATTGTAAGGAGTTATTTAGGCCATGGAATCCAACTGCTACTCAGTGAAGGAATCCATATTCAAGCGTCCTTGAAATACGTTATTTGAATACATCCAGTGAAGATGAGCTAATTGATTGTTGAGTAATTATTTTATGTTCTATACTCTGGAATGAAAGATGACAGAGCTTTTATCTATGTGTCATCTTTTCAGATACGTGGAGAGTACTACAATAATGCTACACCACTTTTATATGCTTTTATACTACAATAATGCTACACCAATAACGCAATAACCACAATAACCAATAATCATGAAGGCATGAAGACATGAAAACAGCTGGGTGATCTCGGACTAGTTACTTTTACTCAACCCTAGGAAGGAAGCAAAGGCTGAAAAACTTTGTCAGGCAGGGACATGACCAAACAGTCTCTGAAGGACAAAAATGAAACAACAAAAAAGAAAATTTCCAGTTTTTTCTTCTAAAGATTAAACATTCCAAGTTCTTCCAATCTCTCTTCATGCAACTCTGTTTTTAGCTCTTGAAGATGATAGATAGATAGATAGATAGATAGATAGATAGATAGATAGATAGATAGATAGATAGATAGATAGATAGATGATAGATAGATAGGAGATAGAGATTTTAACAATATAGATCAGGGGTTCCCAAACTTGGCAACTTTCAGACTTGTGGACTTCAACTCCCAGAATTCCCAGAATTCTGGGAGTTGAAGTCCACAAGTCTGAAAGTTGCCAAGTTTGGGAACCCCTGATATAGATTTTTCAATGTACATTTGGGGACTATGGCAAGAAAGTCTACAGGTACCTGAATTTGGGATGAATCTGCTTGATTGATTATAATATTATAACCACCGATTGTACCTTTTGTTTTTGATATATTAATATATTTATTTATTGGTGCATTGTTACTTATTGAATTTTATGTTTATAAGCTGATTCGAGACTGACATAAAAATGAATTAGCATAAAAGCATTTGTAATAAAATAAAAATATATTTTAATTAGAATAGTATATGGCAGAAATGAAAAATGGTTAATTATCATTTTGTAAAAGTTTGGTTTTTTTATATATTTGTGAAGTAAACTACTTTTCTGAACTCAGAATATTTACAATAATAATATATATATTTTTGCAGTCTTGCTTTTCATGGAGATCTTGATGGTCTGCTGGCATGGCATTTAGCTGGGGTAGATCTGAATCAAACTGGTTATGATGGAAACACTCCAGCTAATGTGGTAAGAATGACTGTGGATGACTATACCTTATATTCCAATTTCAGTTCTAGATGCAGGGAATATTGCTTGGTCATGCTCACAGCCTTGTAAGAGGCCTTTTCAGAGGTTTTTAATGGGAATCACACTGAGGGAGATTTTTCAAGACCATCTGTACATGTGTTACATCTGTTCTGCATAGCTAACTCTCATGGGTGACTGGGGGAAATTCAGTTTGATAATGCTGCCTCCAAATAAAGAGAAGTAGCTGGGCCAGCAAGTAAGAATTACATTGCTCAAATGGGTAATTGCCATGAATCTTATGCAAATAACTATACAATTGCAGTGTATGTCGCTGTATGTGTGCATATGTATAGAGAGAAAGAACTGCTGTCTAGCCATAGCCTTAATTCAGTTCATGGAATTAACCCTTCTAATTAAGTGTGTGTAGTATATGCAGGTTATTTATTTATTTTTCATGTGTCTCCTGCTAGCGCACCTGAAAGAGGGTTCTAGCCCATGACTTAAAAGTAGCATAATAGGTAACAAAGTCTCAGAAGAAATAAACAGCCATAAAAGGGAATGGAAAATCAGATGATCAAAAAAAAATAATGACTCACTTTTTTTCTTTCAAACAATGGGTGTCTTTCAAGAAGCCCTTGACTCTTGGATAGGGTATAGATAAGACAGTACAATTTTAAACTTGATGAAATAGAAATATTGGTACAATTTTTCTAAACTTTCAAAGAATGTCAAATCGTTCCTGGGAAGGTATTAAGTAAGAGCCAAGGTGGCACAGGGAGTGTAGTACTGAAGGCTACTTCAGCTGGCTGCTATCTGCAGTTCAGCAGTTCGATTCTCACTGGCTGAAGGTTGACTAAGTTTCCATCCTTCCGAGGATGAGGACCCAGATTGTTCGGGCAACATGCTGACTTGTAAACCGCTTAGAGAGGGCTGTAAGAGCACTATGAAGCAGTATATACGTTTAAGTGCTATTGCTACTGAAGAATTTTGGAGCAGAGCCTTCACTGGACAATAAAACAGGACGATGCTTATAAGAACATATTATAATATTGAGGAGCAGTGATTAGAATGCAGTATAGCACACAAACTCTGTCCACAGCTTGAAGTTTGATCCTGACAGGGCCCAAGGTTGACTGAGCCTTCCATCATTCCCAGGTTGGTAAAATGAGGATCCAGATTGTTGGGGACAATATGCCGACATTGTAAATCATCCATAGAGTCTAAATGTTATTGCCATTGCTATTGCTATGTGTATTGGAAGACATACAATATATGTAAAGTTTGCACTCAAGTCAGAAGCACCAAAGTGCTGCCAGGTGGAAAGGATTAGCCAATAACACCACCATTGCCTTGGGGACATCCAGTTGGGGATTCCTTTCATATCCCCCAACAGGACTTGGAGTGCAGGATGAGAGCTCAACTCTGCCCCATGGCAGCTCTCGGGTCTTGAACCCAGGTTTGCTAAACTTCTGCCCAATGTTCCAATCATTTGAGCCACTCTGCTCCTTAGTGTATGTAAATGTGATGGTGCTTACTGGCATTGCAATCTTTTTTTTTTTCATAGGCCAAGGCTGCAGGGCATGAAAAAGTCATTGAGTTTTTCAATAAATTGACATCCTGAACTTGGTAAGTTTTTAAAAAAAATGAGCTTTCATTGTTGTACATCATTTGGTCATGCAGCACAATGTTGAAAATGGGATGAGTGAGGTCATGGTCCTCTGCTTTGAGTTTGCCATTTTGCCACTGACTTTTACAGTACCCGTCAGCAAATATATTTGTTTCTCTGCTTGAAGAGTGATTTGAGTGTAGAACTGGCTGAGAGCTAAGACACTTGAACCAGCAGAATGTTTTAGGCATCTTTCAGTTTCAGTAAAGACAAATGTAATGTAAATACAACTCATAGTACATTATTTGGCTAACCTGCAAGCACTTTATAGTTTCGATTATAGACCTGTGCATAAATAAATTAATAGCAACTAGTCTGTTTCTCAGTCTTGTCCTTCCTCAAATCTTCAGGCTTTGTTTTATTACTTCAAAAAGTTTCATATAACTTTCTATTTTTATGTGTTTCCTTGTTGTCCTCAACTACTTTAGAAGCTTTGGTCCATGAAAAAGTAGATTGAAATGAATATTAGTCTTTAGGGTGCCCAAAGATTCTTTATGTTCTTTTCCTACAACAAAATATAACAGTCATTCTTTGGAGCTTAGTTATTTCAGTTTAAAAAAAAATGAAATGAAATGATTTTTAAGTTGCTCTGGAATTTAGGGAAAAAAGATTTTAGTGTGAAAATAACCAATCTGTTTAATGCAGATTTTTTTTTTCCAATTTACATTATTTTTTCGTCAGGTTTCACGGTCCATCTCTAAAAATAACATTTACGTTTGCACTGAATTCCATGAGGATGTTTTCAGACCACTCATATTGCTCTGAGTTATTATCCTTTATATCTTCACACATTAGGGGACTGAAAAAATTCAGAGTCAGGAGACAAAATATTTATAAGAGTAGCTGATTCTCTTACTTGAGCAGTAGGACTTTCAAAGTTAACCACGTTCCATGTATTAATAAAGAGCTCAGAAAACATTGGTATCTTTGGTCAATTTATAAGCAAAATAAATTTTGAGTGAGGACAGATCTCTAAATTAAGCAGCCAGGATTTAACTACATAGATGCTCCATGTAATTGTAGAATTTCTTTTAAATAAGCACACACTTTTTCTACCCTTCCTCCTCAAATCCCATGTGAAATTGCTGCTTTTTAACTTTTTTCCCTAACCAAAGATCACAAGACTGTCTCCCTCCCTTCCCCTCTCTCACTCTCATCCATCCATCCGTCCGTCCATCCATTTGTTTGGTTAGTTTCCAAATCAGCCTTGCTCAAATTTGTATGCTGCAGATTTGCTGGTTAGAGCTAGTGGAATTGGCTGTGTTGGATGGGAATTCTGTGTATTTATTCCTCACAGAATTATGGGTGGAAAGGACTATTCCTGAGTATTATCTGGAAACAGACAATTTGGGGATAGGGTGAAGATTTAAATCAGCTTGGAATAATCTAGTTTGCTTTCTTGGATCAAGAATGGTGTCTCTTCAAGGTTTTTTAAAAAAAACAAGATTCAGCAAGATTAGTCTACTTCTTGAAACAGACTTTGGGATACTTCTTTTTTCTAATCTGTACAAAATTATAAAAGTAGTTCCTTTTCCACTTGAAACTCTGAATCCAGTTAGAGAGTATATACTGTCCCAGATCACCAAGGTGGTCAGTTTTGAAACCACCGATTTCAGAGATGAGGTTCAAACAGGAGGTTCCTAGAATCAAATTAACTATACTCATCTTTTTAGAAGGGCAATAGTGGACAACATGTTGGTTTTCCTAGCTACTTAGTTAAACTTTCTGTAATGTACCTAAACAGATTTAAATTCTGAATGAAATGAACAGGGATTTTTAAAATTGTATTGTGCTGGTACTCATGCTTTGGATCTGTGATTAGTTGAAACTCACTCTTCAGGGCACACTTGCTGACAGTTCTCTTTTTCTTTATAGCTATTTAACAAAGTCTGCAAAATCCCCATTGGGGTTTCAGGTTATTAGAAAAATGGCTCCTTCCATAATGTGGAACAAGTTTCACATTGCTTCAGAGGCATGATGAAATGCTTTCTAGTTTTCTCTGGATATGAAATAGTCTTAAAGCCCTCATAGGCAAAGTTTCTAGCATATATGTTTGTATATTATGTTGATATATACACATAGATATCAGCATTTTAATAGTTGTCTATTCCAGTAACCAAATTGTCAGCAACATTTTTGCACTGGAATTATTTTGCACAGATATTTTGACGACAGCTGTGAAATAGGAAACAATCAAGGAAGGTTTTATATATATAAAACATTTCTTAATAACATTCAAGTAGATTCATTATTCAGAAAGGAGAAAAGTAATTTTGAGAGTGTTTTGTGTTCTCAGCTTGAGAAGTAAAGCAGACTCACAGATAAAAACACCCCCCCCCAAAAAAAGGTGCAGTAGAATACAAAATGTAGTATTTCAGAAGACCCTGATAGAGGCAAGTACCACACTGAGTACTCAACCATGGTACTCAACCATGATTGAGCCCAAAATTTACATTGCTAAGCAAGGCGGTTGTTAATTGAGTTGTGCCCCATTTGACAACCTTTCATGCCACAGTTGTTAAGCGAATCTCTGCAATTGTTAAATGAATCATGATCTCATTAAGTGAATATGGCTTCCCCATTGATGTTGCTTGTCAGAAACCAACTGGGAAAGTTGCAAATGGTGATCACCTGACCCTGACACAATGCAACTCTCCAAAATACACACAAGTTGCAGGTGCCTGAATTTTGATCACATGGCCATGATTGTTGGCCATGGTCAACAATCCATGGTCATGCTTAACAATTGTTAAGCATGACCATGGATTGTTGACCATGGCCAACAATCATGGCCATGTGAACTGTCATATGTCACTTTCTTCAGTGCCATTGTAACTCTGAATGGTCATTAAATGTATGGTTGTAGGTCAAAGACTACCTGTAGACTACCTTTAGGCAGATATTAAGACTAGGATTGTTTTATAGTAATACTCAGACAACTAACCTTCTCTCTCTCCCTCTCTGTCATTTTTTCCCAAACCTTTAGATACATGATGTTCTTTGGTGACTGTGAGGAAGAAAGGCACTGTTCATGCAAACTCTACTACAACCGATTGGAAAAAGCAATTGAATGCTTATGATGTTTAGGATTAACTTAGTATAAAGATTTCTTTTTTATATCTGACTTAAAAAAAAAATCCAAATCCTTATTAAAAGAAATAGTCTGTCTATAAGGATAGCATAGATCCAAACTGTATTTCCATAATAGCATGTCAGATTGTATTTTGCTTTCATTAAGTAATACATGATACTGAATCAAACTGTAGTATTCATTGGTAAAACTAGTACTTGAAACCATTGCTGCTGCTCTTCAATTTTGATTACCTCAATATGCAGGACTATTGTTCCCGTTATCCCTAGTCACCATAGGCAGTACTAGGCTGGGAGTGATAGGAGGACTCCAGATTCAGAAGGGCTATTTTGCACTCAGAGCAATGTTCCCTGCCCTGAGATCTCTTGAGCTCTTTGTTGTGGTAGATAGTGTGAATCAATTCTTCTTAATAAAAGAATTACTTAAAGTGTGCATAACTCTACCTTTAGCATTCTAAGAAACAACGCGATCAGGTATTGGCCATTGCATTAGAAACTGAATAGTAGATTTCCTAACAAACAACTTTTTTGATATATGAACTGAAGATGGGTGCCAAGAGACTGGAACCTCTGTGAAGAGAAATAATGGGAAAGATATAAGCAAAGAAGTTAAGGGGAAAGATATAACCAATTTCATTGTAATTTTATTACAATCTTATTACAATGACAATAAAGATTATTATTATTATAAGCAAAGAAGTTAAAACCTCTGGAAAAACTCAGAGGTTTTAACAAAGAGAAAAAAATGAGGGGGGGGGGGAAGAGAGGGGAATCTTAATTTCACTCAGATCCCAGATAAGCATCCTCACTATCCTTGAAACTGAAAAAGATTCAAAAAACTGGTTGGCAATGAAGTGGCCTATCTTGAAAAAAGATCTGTATGTCTCAAATGAAGTACAAGAAGTTTTGTACTGTATGGTGAGGATATTCTGTGGTGTTTTGTGACATGTGCGGTTTGATAAATGTAAAGCAAATCTTAGCATGAATTTAGAGATTCCTGCCATAGGAGGGGAAACCTAGATAATTTCAGAAATCAAAGAATATCAGTATGTAAAACAGATGAGTAAATTTGCAAGTTTCTATAGGTAGTGAAGCAAAGCTGGCTGGAGAAGTCTGGGAGCTGAAGTCCTTCAGACTTAAAGTTGCAAAGGTTGGAGACCCCTGTTCTAGACAATCTGATATGGGGTATAACTATATAAATTTGAAAGCAACTTAATAAAATTTTGATAAGATTCCTCATGTTTCTCAAGTCGGCATTGTGTGTTCCTATTTCTGTTAAGTACTTTCATGCCAACTACAGTAGAACTATGTTCTTTATTACCTTTAAAATGTCATGACTTGCTGTTATGGTTTTCAATAAAATATTTGGAAATTATTTGTTCAGCATGAAGTGCTTTTGTGTGTGTGTGTGTGTGTGTTGTCTGAGACAATATGGCATTTTACTCACAAGCAACCATAGCTGCCTGAAACAGTGGCTTTTCACGCTGTTGATTTCATGCAATATACTCATCTGAATATCTTGTTTTCCGTTAAATAATAATCTATTGAACGCTTTGCAATTTTGGTGGCTTCTCACAAGATCACTCAATGAAAACTAAAGATACCAACAAAGAAACTTTTCACTGGGCATTTGAAGATTGGGACATGTAGACAGCCAAGGAGGATGCTAAAAGATGCATAACTAAAAATAATACTAAAAATAACTCTGCATATTTCAACAATGAAGAGATACTAAACATGTTTATTTCTTGTGTCTTATCAACAAAGACAAGTTTTGAAATTTTCTTTAGAATTGACCTCCCTGCCTCTCATCTAAATAGTAAAATGATGCTGCAAAGATCATGATAACAAAAAACAGTAACTGAAGCCTTTTTGTAATATGGTTTCACAGAGAAATTTATTCATATGCAAAGGTCTCATAGACTTGATAATCCTGAATTTTATTTCACAGACTTGTTTTATCCTGAATAAGGCTTGGCTTTTCCCATGTTTTTGTTTGAACATACATTAGAGTCTTCCTTGCTCTTTGAGCTTGGTTATTTGTTTGCAAACATTTCATTACCTTACTAGGTAACATGATCAGTGCTAGTGAGTGTAGGCTTTGCTCCAAATAGCCTATTCAAATCTGTATGAACCTGACCTATATACTGTATATTCCCTTCTATTGAACACACTTTATAACTTATAGTTTAACCTCAAAAAACAAAATTCAGCTGGGATATCAAGTCTCTGATAACTTTGCTACCAAAGCCTGATCTGCTACATTTTCAACATCCATTAATTGGCTAGTCTTACTCCAGGAAGTATGGTAAAGGCCAGTTTGGTCTAGCGATTAAGGCACCAGGCTAGAAAGCAGGAAATCATAAGTTCAAATCCTATCTTTGACATGAAAGCCAATTGACTGACCTTGGGCCACTCGCTTTCAGCCCAATCTCCTTCACAGGATTGTTATGAAGAAAATAGGAGGAAGATGTATTGGATATGCTTGCTGCTTTTAGGTGTGTGTGTATGTATATGGTGTCTTTGAAGACACAATTTAAACAGCCCAGGACAGTGACAATTTATAATTAAAAATCGCAAAGTAAACAATATATGGGTGCAGTCTCAATTACTGTACATGTGTGCATAATTTTGCTTGCATAAGATAATGCCTCACCTGTATTTCTCTTCTTAATATATGTTTCTTGAACTATTATTCTACTTTTGTTTACTTGACAATCACCAGATGTTTCAGAGCTACAGCTCCCAGAATTCTCAACTAACAACTCAACATATCAAAGGCCATCAAGTGAGGAAGGCAGCTGGGACTCTAGCCTGAAGAATCTTAGTCAAATCCATTATTTCTCTTACTAAGACACTCTAACTAGCTGCTGTATAACTAATGGTAGCACCAGATGCATAATCTTTTTGCTAAACCAAAAAAAAACCCTGCTCTGCTAGAGTCATACACTCTATCTGAAAAGTCTGTCCAAGGACCAAAAAGGACCATGGAGATCAAGAAGAGATCTGAGAATTTCAGAGATAGGACACCTGGTGCCCATGACAGTCAATGCCTCACCAACAAATTCTCTGCCACCCCCTAAATCCCCTCTCCCATCTGACTTTTTAAATAGATTGTTTTAATTAAAAAAATAAAATTAGGTGGAATCTAGCCATGCTGCAAACAAAGTGCCAACTTCTAGCATGAACTTTATTTACAAGTACAATAAGCCTCTAGGTCTCTCATGCATTTTTAGAAAATAATAATAATATAAAAAAAAAGCTTGGATGGCTCTAGTCTAGTGCTTTAAAAAGAAATGTGCCCACCTCAGAAAGCAGCCAAATACACAGTAGGACAGAAAGAAAACATCACAAGGGAAATAGAGTGGATTAGGCTGCGACCTTGCTGGCTTGCCTGCCTTTTGGAGAAAGGGTGCTTTGTGACTGGAACAGAGACTCTGGCATTTTAAAATTGGAGAAGTTACCCTTTGTTGGAGCACCCTTCACATGCTCCCATAATCCAGATTTGTCTATTGGCTGAAAGAATTAAGTAATGCTACCACTACTACATTATCTTGGGGTGTATCAGGCATTCCATGCGCACATCTTTATAAGCTGAAGACTGAATATTGGGTCAATTATTTTAAAAGGACATCAGTTCAAAGAGCTATAGTAAAAATTTAAGGACAATCCATAAGAGGTCAAAGGAATATTGGCTATGATGAATGGTTACTTAGCTTACTTGGGGATGGTTAGCATCCAGCTTACATTATGAAGAAGGAGCTGTTGCAGCCAACAGGCAAACCCAAAGGCTCCCGAGTGAGAATTCTGCACAACTCCTCTTGCAAATATACTCTCCATCCTATACACACACCTCTGGATTAAGTTAAAATTTGCAGACCAGAAGATCCCCAGACGGTATTTTTCTTTTGTCTTTTGATATATGTAAAATTTAGGATACTAGACACAGTGAATTCTGTGTGGCAAAGTGATGTCTGTAAAGAATTTGGAAAGGGAGGGGGGAGGAAGAAAGAGAGACTATACATGCTGCCCAAAGCTATAAATCCAAGACAGATATTTTTCCTGATCTATGACCAAAACATACTTTCTTTAATTTAAACCTACTCTTTCCCATCTGGTCTGAGTTGATGGGAAACTAAAAGTAGTTTCACACTACTTTACAAAGGATTTATTTTATGTTCTATTGCCATTCCACTTCAAGGTTATTGAAGTGGAAGCCAGTAGGGATTTATGATCACAAAATAGTTGCTGGCAGCACCAATGGTCACACACAATAATATATTGTCAAAAGCAACTTTACACATTGGTTGATTAAAAGTATGGGTAATATGGACTTAACCAGCCAATCTCTGAGAATTGGACATGAGGGGATTAAAAAAAATGATAATAGACTATAGAAAATCCAGAAGTAGTAAATTTCATTAGCATCTATGGTTGTATTGGCAGAGGGTGTCCTGAATGAAGCAGTATTATAAGACTAGGGCAGGCAAAGTAATAAGATTAAGAATTTCCAGGCCTGAATTATCACCTTTATATGACCTATTGGAACTCCAATGGTATCTTAAATACTTGAATTGGTAGCTATAAGATTCTATAAGACCCAGTATAATGTCTTCATGATAGACCTTAAAGGGACAGGGCAACAACTTCTACATCTACCATTTGGTTAAAAGCAAGAATTGGTTACTATATTCTGAATGAGAATAATATCTTATCCCAGCATGGCTTACCACACTCTTTGGATTCACAGCCCATACCCTAACTGGTCCTCCTGAAACTTTTTCCAATTAGAAACATATCTTTTCTCTGAGTATACTTAGAAGGCTTCCACGTATTACTGAGAATAAGGTACTTCCACTCTGAAATACTCTTAGTTTCATTTGTGCAACCAAAGCATTAGAAATGTACTCTTGCTTACATAAATAGGAGATTCAAGCTCAGTGGCCTTCTATAAAACTAAATGGAATGGAAGGAAACTAACTGGACAAGGTTAAGATTGTGTTCACTGATGTTTTGGGACTATCAAATTAACTAGAGAGCTCAGCTATAATGGAATTAACAAAAGGGGATGGAAAGGTTGATTTCCAGAAACTGATAATAGGGAAATTATTAATTTCATTTTAAAAAATCTGGATCAGGTATGCCATATTGAAAGAAACCTCATTCAATCCCGTGCACATTTGCAGACAAAATTGCATTTAAAAAATCCAACATACATTGTGACAACCAAGCTCTACAACTGCAATGCCTAGTATTCAAATGTAATTTTGCAATCAAACACAAATGATGGTCTTGTCCTTTTCACTGTGCATACTGAACTTTCATCAAAGCCACTGTGGTTCATTTAGTAAAGGCTCTAATCTAGATAGGAATAACTATCCACAATTTTTCTAAAAAATACTCCCTGCAGAGACGCTCATCCCGAGTTGACATAAGTTACCTTTAATATATGATCATGCTGGACTTATTTAAACCATGTGTAGAAATGGGGGGAACAGGCTGACCCACTGGCTTATCTAATGAGAATGGAATTATGAAATACTGATACTTTCCCATTTATCCTTTAAGGCACAGTGACTCCTTGCCCTCCTAACCAAGTCAGAATTGTTAATCTGAACCTGGCATAATATTTATAAGCATCTATCTCATCCTATCCTATCCTGTCCCGTCCCATCCCATCCTATCTAGCAACCATCTGCTCAGGCTTTGTTGGACTTAGCAAAACTCCAAGTAGTATGTTTTGCTTGCATTTGATTGAAATGTGCCACCATTCTTCCCATCTCAAATCTTTTCCTTGACTGCCCTATAGTGGTTGAGTACCACTGACCTCATAATATCCCCATTCATCCACAGGGCTGTCTTGATATGAACTCACAATAGTCAGATTGTAAGAACCATTCTGAGTCCAGGACAGATTGATTGCTAAACTTAATATCCATCCTAAATTGAATGTTCTCCCTCCATCGTTCCCCTCACTTCTCCATCAAGACATTTTATGCACATAACATTCTTTTTTTAAAAAAATATTGTTTTACACTTCCCATTTTAAATGTGCCAGTGGTATCAAAACTTCAGTGGAATGGCAGATCCAGGCCAGAAACTCATAGAAAGTTTTGAATGGAGATAAGGTTGGTAAGCACCATCTCATCCTGTTTCTGGTGAATGAAATTATTTGCTCTCTGCCCTGGATTCAGACTTTGCTCTATTTGGAATACAACCATATTAATTCCTCTAGCCTGGTTAGAGGCTTTCTGCCATTTCTACTTTATGTACTTTTACCCAACTATCTGCGCATCTTCCCCAGCTGTGCTTTTTAGAGGGTCCAGGAACAAATTTTTTATCTATAAAACAGGGAGTGCTGTATAACACAGCTACCTCTTTCCCTCAATTGTTTGCTTATAATTTTGTGGTTTGTGTAAATGTCATTTTTTTGCCTAAGAGAAAACACAACATGATTCTCCATCCTCATACTAACATGAAGGGACATTATAATCAAGGGTAGTTAAATTAGTTGGGTGGCCGAGTCCAAAAAAATATCCTAAAGGTCCCTTTCTATGATAGTAACACATTACCATACTTGATTATTTTGGTCTTTTCATAGCAACCCACATCTGCTGCCTTTCTCTGGTTTTAAGTTCTCTTGTTAGTGCCAGTTTCAGGCAAGTGCAGAGCTAACAGAAATGAACACAAATCAAGGTAGTCTCTGTGTCCAGGAAACAGGTCAATTATACAAAACATGCCTATGGGATTATCAAAATCTTTGTCAAAAACCATTACTCATAGCCTGATCCTGTTGCCCTATAGGGAATTTCTTGAAGAGATATCTCCATTGTCATGCTGTGTTGGATCATTACATCTGTAGTTATGGTAATTACTTCAAAACAGTTTCATTGTCAAGAAGAGGAATCACACAAAAAGCTTAAGATGCATGTTAATGTTTTATAAAATTTGAATGTAGGATGAACTAAGAAAGATCTGGAAATTGAGAGAAGTTTCATTTACCATATTGGAACATTCTCAAATCCCGTGTGCCAATCAGCCCTCTACTGACCACACTTAGGTTATGTCAGCCTCGTTTTGATCCATACAGTACAATTGTCCATGTGAGAAAAACTTTGTGCTTCTAACAGAATGGACTCTGCCATAGAAATCTGGTTCATGTTGAAGGCAATTTGTGTTCAGCTGCTGAATGTATTGTTTTCTGCAAAAGCATGTTATTATTGGACTGTTGGCTGGGCTGGAGGTTAATGCTTCTAGGATGACCCAGCTTGACAACTAGGGTTTTGGTGGTTTTTTTTTTTTACACCAGCCACACTTTGAACCCAGGAAGGGCTGAATGACTCTTAATGCTGGTTCCACCCACTGAGTCACTTCCAGAAGACTTGAAATGCCTGCATGACTTGAAATGCTCTCAACCTTCTCTGGCCCAGTGAAACTAATAGAAAGACTGCTTGAGTGGCTCATGCTAGCTGTATCATACTGAACTACAAACCAATCAACACCTTTAACCTTGTATATTATGAAAATCTAGCCCTTGTCATCATTCTGTGCTCATGTGAATGCACTTGCCATCATTTTTCAAAAGACAGTGACTTGCCTGAAGTTACAGAGTATTTTCCACGGTCAATGCAGATTTATTCTAGTCTCTCCCTATTTCACTACTTGAATATCACACTGGCTTTTATATACATGTATGGATTCAAGGGGGTGAGATACGGATTTTTTGGTATACTAGAGAACTCTGCTAATTTTGCTTCCAACATCTTCAGGGCTGCCACCTGTCCATTTGTAGCCATGTAAAGGCAGAAAAGAGGGTTCACAATCAGCTACATGCCACAAATTTCACCTTTCCACCATATTGGCAGAAGAAGCAAGGATCCAGAAAAGTGGCTAACTTTGGCTTGATTAGCTATCTCATTTCCAAAAGGTCTCTGCTTGATTCTCCAAATGAGTCAATGGCTCATTTGTGAAGAAAACTTAATACCTGACCTAAGGAGAAGGCTCCATTCTGCATATATCATTGCACACTAATGGAGACAAACTGGTGGTGAAGCTGGTGAAGATTTTCTCATATTAGGATGGAGAAGCAGCTGCTGGAAAAACTGTTCAAGCCGCGTTCATAAGTGATTCTGCAACTGCGACTTTTCTACTTGCTGGTGGGATTTGAACTGAGCCAGGCAGGACCTTTATTTTATTTTGATTTATTTTATTTATGTATTTCATCATATATGAATTAGATAACAGATATAAGTATAGAAATGATTATGAATACATGAAAGGAATATGAATACAAGGGGATATTAAGACAGGGATGGTAGGCAGCTGGTGCACTTATGCACGCCCCTTAAAGACCTCTTAGGAATGGGGTGAGGTTGAGAGTAGACAGTCTAAGGCTAAAGTTTTGGGGGTTTGGGGAAGAAACTAGTGTCAGGTAGTGCATTCCAAGCATTGACAACTCTGTAACTGTAGTCGTATTTTCTACAATCAAATTTGGAGTGGTTTACCATAAGTTTGTATCTATTGTGTGCTCCTGTGTTGTGGTTGAAGCTGAAGTATTCATTGACAGGTAGGGCATTGTAACAGATAGGTCGGATTGAAGATGTCAAAGTTCTAAATTTTCTAAGGCCAAAATTTCAAGACTGGTGGCATGAAGTATTCTGTTGAGAGCAGAGGAGTGGAGGACTCTTCTCGTGAAATATTTCTGGACTTGTTCGATTGTATTTATGTCTGATATACAGTGCGGGTTCCAGACAGATGAGCTGTATTCAAGAATTGGTCTAGCAAAAGTTTTGTATGTTCAATATTACCAGAGAAGCTGCTACACAAGATAGGTTGACAACTCTTAATGCCTTTTTGGCAATGCTGTTAAAGTGAGCTCTGCAGTTAGATCATTTGAGATGAGTACTCCAAGGTCCTTGACAGCGTGTGGGTCGTCTACGAGGTCATATCCATTCCGCTTGTATTTTGTGTTCTGATTTTTTATGCCAATGTGTACGACGGCATATTTGTTGGTTGAGATTTAGAATTGCCCATTTTTTGACCATTCTGACACATAGTCAGGGTTTTTTGTAGAGTGGCAGCATTGTTGGTGGTGTTGAATAGTTTTACATCATCAACGAAGAGAACACAGTTGCTTATAATATGATTGCAAAGGTCATTTATGTAAAGTATAAAGAGCATGGGCCCTAGAAACGCTACCTTGGGGGACACCGCTTTAACAGGTGCAGGGCTTGATAGGGCATTTCTTATTTTGACTACTTATTGCCTGTTTGATAGGAACGTATCTATCCACTTATAAAGGGAACGGGAGATGCCATAACCAGATTCCCAGGTCTCTACACCTCATGCCGCCAAACTGCAACGTTTTATCAATTGGCCAGTCCACGTAGAATTGCTTTGCCCTTCTCATTAAGTCTCCCTCCCCACCCCCGCCCAAAGAAAGGCTTGCTCTAAGCCCCCCTCCTTCCCCCCCCCTCCTGCGCATGGTTTGAGCATCTTGGTTACCGCGTTGTCACCCTAGTCCGGAGTCTCCCACGTGCCGGCAAAGGGCGCACTGGCGCGTGCGAGACAGTCAAGGCGGAGGGAGCCTGGCTTTTCCTGAGAAACTCGCCGTACTCTCTACCCCCCCCGCCCGCCCGCCCTCCGCGCGCGCCTTTCCCTGCTTCCCCTATGATTTAAGGAGACCTCGGCCCAACCTGTTGAGCGGTTTTGTGTGGGGTTGTTTTTGGTTTGTTTGTTCTTGTCGCTGTTGCTCCTTTCCCAATGACGAGGCTGTTCGGAGCGCACCTGGGTGAGGGCAGGAGGCGCCCAAACGCGCCACAGAACAGGTTTGCCTCCGGCCCCGCTCCCTGCTTACGTTTACACCGACCCAGATGAGCTCTGTGGGGAAAAGGAAAAAAAAAAAAAAGCACCACACGCGCGCGCACACACACACCCCGTCAGCACCCTTCCACCCCTCCCCGCCACCCCCACCCCTCTTGCTGTCGTTGCAAAGGCCGCCTGGAAAAACTGGTCGCGGCAGGGGCGCGGGCCGCATTCTTGCTTGCCCCTGCAGGCGACGGCGAAGGAGTCGGGCGGGTATATAAGAGGAAGAGTAGGTCGAGGCACCTCGAACTCAGCTCGGGACGGCGAGGAGAGAGCGAGCGAGAGGAGCCGGCTGGGCGCGCGCCCACCTCTCCTTGCCTGACAGGGCAGCCCAGCTTCGACTTTCGACGTTCCGGCAGGATAATTTAAAGAAGCTTCGCCGGGTTCGAACCCGGCATTCCACCCCTCTCCCCTTCCTCTTCTGCCGCCGCCGGCACGGCCGGTCCTTGGCGCGGGAGTGGGGCGGAGGGGCAGAGCGCGCGCGCCTCACGCCCGGATCTTCTTGGCACTTTGTAAGTGACGCTGCCTGCGAGAAGTTGGGTCCAAGGCGAGCTTGTCTGTGGTGCCTTTATGCCGCCGCCTTTTCTTTTTCCCTGCTTGCTCCCCCCCCCCTTTTCTTTTTCCTTTGGCTTAGCAGGTCGTGGAGGCGCAGAAACGTGAACCGCGGTTTTGTGAGAGACGCGTAATTTTTTGTTTGCTTGTTTGTTTGGCGGTGGGACTGGGGAGCGGGCGGGAGGTCGCTCCCCCTTTCTTCAGCCCAGCCCAGCCAGCCAGCCCTGTCCTTCCAACTCCAAGCTCTCTCAGCCTGCTGGGTTCAGTGGTTCTTAACAGTTCAACAGTTCTGTAGCATAATTGTGAAATGTTTAGGACCACTTGATCCGGACGGCCTGTGCGTCGTGGGATGGAAAGGAAGTGACCCTGTGGATTTAGGGGAAGGGGAATAAAACGTGAGAGGAAAAAACGACGAATTCAATCCGGACTTCAGCTGCTGTCACTGGAGGAACTGTG
Organism: Rhabdophis nuchalis; assembly: GCA_039707465.1. NCBI lineage: Eukaryota > Metazoa > Chordata > Lepidosauria > Squamata > Natricidae > Rhabdophis > Rhabdophis nuchalis. Next base: position 55,012,623 of record CM077643.1, on the reverse strand, counting down.
CAAGGGTTTGCAAAGGTGGGGGAAAGGTTTAAAGCCACTTGGTGAAAGGCCTCATCTACATCCATCTGTAAGGACGCCAACAAATCCTGAAGATGAAGTCAGTGAAAGTCTGAATGAGGCAGGAAGAAAAAGGAGAGAAATAAGCTCAGAATAACGTCTCCTCTTAAAAATGTTGAGTCAAAGGGGCAAACAAGCCAAAAGAATAAAACTAGAAAATTTTAAAAAGGAGAATGTCAAATTCAACTTTTTTTTTTTTTTTTTAAAAGCAAACTTCTAGTTCTCAGGATGACTGCAAATTTTGAAGAGCAAAGAGAAAGGAAAAATAATAGGACAGGCGAATAAACAAAATGAAATAGAAAGCACTTTGTTCACTAAGCAGTGCTAGGAAAAATAACTGCAGGGAAATAAACTAATCATTATAAATTGCTGTCATGATGGTCAGAGAAGTCCAATAGAAGGAATAGATGGGGCCATTTATTTCATGTGTAAAATGTGGTTTCATGTTACCGACAGCTCTTTGTTATTCTAAATCAAAAATAAAACAATTCTCACTATATGAAAAGCCAGGTTATCTAGCTGTGGCAATAGAATGAGATCACCGCTATCTTTCAGTGTGCCAGCAAATTAGCTATTCAAGTCAAGATAAGGATAGTAGTCAAAAAAAAAAAAATAGATCAGTGGGTTGACTTTGAAGAAATCTAAGGCTGACAGCTTCTGGTGTCACGTGCACTATTTATTGTAGAATAACGCTTCTGTTGATTTCAGTGGAATAAATATGCAGAGACACCAGAAATACCAGGCATTCACTTTGGAGATCCACTTTTGCAGGTGCCTAAATAATTTTCATTGTCTTGTTAAAATGACATAATTACTTACTCCAGAACATTGCCAGTGCAGAATAAGTGACTTGGAATCCAAGTGTTTACTCTCTGAGAACTCAACTCAAAACTTGTTTTCTTGGATTTTGATCAGAAATACTCCCAGGTAAGAGAATTCTTCAGATTACAATTAGGCCTAGTCTCCCATTCTCTTCCACAAAAGAGAGAAAAAAGTATACAATGTAATAAATATAGGAAGTTATTTTCCCTTTGTTTTGAGGGTATGGGGAAAGAAATGTGTAGAAGGTTGCTGAACAAAAAAAACAACAACCTTGGCCAACATATTTCATTGTAGCATGTTAGGCAATCCAGCCCATGTAGTTAGTTATGTGGTACAAACCCAGAAAATTGAGTTGAACAAGCCATCTATAGTCCGTGTTATGCGAAGAAACTTCAACATTTCAAGACTTTCTGAGAGTTGGATAGCACATAAATTTAATCTATTGCTATTAATTCATAATATTTAGGATTCTGTAATTAGAAAAATGAATCATTTTGATGAATTGCAATGTATTTATTTCCACATTCAAAACCAGAAAAGTGATGCTTTTGATTTTGATGACAGGTTGTTAATGTACAGTATATACTTAAAAAGTGAATCAGGAGAGAAAGTAGGTTGCATTGGGTTGCACTTTCCCACTCTCTTATTGCACACAGTTTCAGACCTGGGTACAAAGGTGTGGTGGCATTTTCTTTATCTCTTGGCAAAACATCATAAAGACGAAAGTGTTACCCAATCCGTTTTTTTTCCATTCAACATGAGGTTACATTTTTACATTTTTACTAGTCACATCAAACATTAGTTATTAGTTGTGCCTCCTGTTGAACTAGCCTGAGCAGGAATGCTGGGGGTTTCATTTATTCATCAGTCATTTTCTCAAGTTACAATAAACTTGTGTTAAGGGAGGAAAGCCATGTTTGTCTATGATAGCCAAAATTTAAAATGAATTTCATATAACCTTTTCCACCTAACACATTTTATTAAAAAGCATGAGCTTTTGAAACTACAGCTCTCATCAGAGAAGGAGATCTGCCTTGGCTATTTTGACACAATACAATGAAACAAGAAGTCAGAGACACATTTGTATAATATACTATTTTAGTTAGTCTTAATCTTGGTTAGTTCCCCCCCCCCCCGCCAGCAACTCAAAATATCTTTTAAACCCTATGTATTTGGTTAGTTTTTGGTTCAATGTATAGTGCAAACCCAGAAAATTGATTAATTTGTTAACCAGATTACTTAGCACCTTTACAGCATGAATATATAATATATGCACCCTGCACTAAATAGATTCTTTAGTACTTTGTTCCCCTTAGGAAATCCAGGAATCGGTTTGAAAAGAGAGCACTAGCTGGATTTCTAGGACTGCTGCCATCTACCTAACAGTAGCTTGATTTCCCAGAACTCCTTAAAAGAAAACATGACCAATTGAATTTGAGTTGAAGATAATACACTTTTGAATCAAGAAGTCGATGTGAAGGCTCTTGTAAGGTATTATTACTGCCCTCAAAAGTCATAACTAAGAGTGGTATCATTATATAATGTTGTGCTATATAATGTAATAGTCATTTGATTGGGCCTATCACATGAAAATGCCCAATCAACCATTAGAATTCAAGAAAGAGTTGTGGGTTTTCTGTATCTCTAAAGGCTGTCTGGATATTTTTTTTTTGCCCCAGTTATGACAAACTTTCATTAGATAATAATTCACAGGACTGGAATAGGCAAAGAAATAAATGAACCATTCCTAGCATTGTGCCATTCAGATACGTTGGACTTCAAATCTTATAATTCCAATCACGATTACTGAGAAAATGGTGAGATGATGAGAATTATAGTCTTAACTACATTTTCAGGGCACTTGATTGGCAGTGGTTGGAATTAATGGTCCAGAGTATTTTAATGCATTTTGTAAATAAATCAAGAAATGGAAAATTGTACATGAATGAATGAATTAAAGGGGAAAACTGCTGTCATATTTTTGCTATAAAATTTATAAAATTCAATGGAACCAGGTAGAGTGGGAAACTTGTTAGGAATGCTCTGTAAATTAAGGAACAGAAATCTTCAACTGTTAAAATGCAATTTTGAATGTTTTATTAACTCAGAAGTTGCTATAAAAGAAGAGATTATTATTCTGCAATGTAGACTTTGTTACTTTCTCCTTTGTGTCTTTTTCCAATATGTTTTACCTTAAATAAATAAATCAATATATTTCCTTCTAAACACTTTGCATGTGATTATATTTATATTGGTTTTAGTGGATATGATTTGGAAAGGTATTCCCTAACTTTCCACTATATATTTCATTTTTAAAGGTTTTTTAATGCTATTTTGCCTAAACAACTCATAGAACTTTCATATGGTTCATCGCTGAATATACGGTATATACCTCCCACCTTCTAAACTCCTTTGTAAGAACTATATAGCACGAATCTCATTCAAAATAAATTAAGTGAAATGACTCAGTGAATTAAGTGAAATAATTCCATGAATTATTTAGTGAAAACTGAGAATTAAGTGTGTCAGCACATCCAACACTGCAGCCTATTCTTACAGAAAACAAATTACACCAATTGCACCAATGCTGACCTATGCCAGCCAGTCCGGTGGATCAGTCTGTCAAACAAGCTGCTTGGAACAAGTATTACAACTCTGCTGTCTCAAATCAAAAACAGGTTAGGTGAGATTAACTGTGGCATAATGAGTTTAATTTTGCTGGGAGTCACCATAGGGTGGCCCTCTAGCAGTGTTTCTCAAGCTCTGCAGCAGGCCAAAACAAGCCCATGAAATTTAGAAAAACATGTGCATTTTGTCTGGGGCTTGGCTGGAAGGAGCACTCCTATATTATCATTGCTGACAGCTTCTTAATTGTCCATAATGAATGTAGAAACAGCCATGCATGGGAAGAAGATAATCTGCTTACTGCAAGAATCACATCATATGACTGGCTGCTTCATAGAGTATCTTTGATTGCATGCCTCTTACTTAATATTTTCCAAGTTTCAAAAACAAAAGCTTTACTTAAATATTTAATAATAATAATAATAATAATAATAATAATAATAATAATAATAATAATAATAATAATAATATTTAATATTTATAAAACCGCATCCTCTCCCCGCAGGGACTCGGGGCGGTGCACAGGTAGAATAAAAACAATAAATACATACGAACAATTCTAAAAACAAATTAAACATAACCTGCGCTAAAATTTCCCCATTAAAACTAAGCAGTACTAATTTCCCAATAAAAACCCCAAAGACAGAGAGACTTATCCTAGGCCGGCCAGACAGAAAAAGTGAGTTTTTAATTTAAGACGGAAGGAGCGGAGGTCTGTGGTCGTCCTGATATCGGGGGGAAGGTCGTTCCAGAGGGCCGGGCCCGCCACAGAGATAGCCCTTCCCCTGGGTGTCGCCCGCTGACAATGTCTAGTGGACGGCACCCGGAGAAGTCCCTCTCTGTGGGAGCGAATCGGCCGTGAGGATGTATGAGGCAGGATCCGATCCCGCAGATAGCTAGGTCCCGAGCCATGGAGCGCTTTAAAGATAATTAACACCTTGAAGCGCACCCGGAAGACGACAGGTAGCCAGTGCAGCTCGCGCAAGAGCGGTGTTACCTGGGTAAACCTAGCGGTTCCCATAATTGCTCGCGCGGCTGCGTTCTGAACTAGCTGAAGTCTCCGGGTGCACTCTAGATGTAGTGCAAAAAGGGATGAAAGGGGAAGCGGGGAGGGGGGAGAATAAGAATATTTTTCTTAGAAGATAGCTATTAATTCCTGTCTTACCTGACAAAGGTCAAGATGATCTGAGATTCACCTGAGAAGAGATACGGATCCATTTTGGGATTGCTATCATCTTGGAAGAATGGCTGCTAATAATGCAGAAAAGTATTGATATATGCATTATAAACTTTCCAGCTTTTCGTATTTCAGGAATATGAAACACATTTGGACTGAACAAAGAAGTCATTTTAGAAAGAAATTTGAATCTAATCTTAAATGAGCTTACTCAGAAGAGGACTCTTATGTAGCATTTTTGTAAAGGCTATAGCAAAAAACAATACGCCAAAAGTGGATTGCAAGGTTCAGGTGGAGTTGTCAGTCAACACCAAATTCAATGGCTATTGAGTTGGAGGCCTCCCCCTGTAGCTTTTAAGAAAGATCTTCCACTTGGTTATAATAATCAGTCCAGCTAGGCTTTATACCATCCAATGCCATATACAAGATTGGAAACTTTCATCAAAATGACAAAAATTATCTGGTGTTGTGACACAAGTTCCATCCTTTTTGTACATTTATGGAACTTCTCACATATGTGCAAAAAGGGTGGAATTTATGTCACAATTGTGTCAGGTTGCTTCTATAATTTGGACCTCTCTAACCTAAGCCTTCATAGTAGAGTTTGGATCTCGGCCTGATTAAAATTCGCCCATGTTTCTCAAAATACTTCTGAATTATAACTGTTAGCAGCATCCCTCAATTGTATATTATTTGTTGGTGTTGCTTGGCGCTTTAGTTAACTGCTTCTGAAAGATCACATATTTCTAATTGCCCAGTCCACAATCTGAGGATTGTTCTAACATTAGGAAATGCGAAGCAAACCTCCTCATGAAAGGAACTCTGGTTCAGTGTGGGGATAGGGTATATAGTGCCTACAGACATCATTCTGCTCCCAGATATTCCCTTTGGGTACAACCCCATCTATCCCCTCCCCCAATCTTATAATTAAAAATGGAAAACTGGAATAGTGCCAGTGATTATTTGCAGCAATGGCTTTGGAACCAACAAAAGTTCTACTGGATTCATAAGACAGCATGAAAGAGACCAAATTCATTTTCTTGTAATAATCTTTGCCTATCACAGCTTCTATTTAGTCAAGAGGCAAATTGCCCATAACAGCCATTTTTGAGTGCTCCTAAATGCCAAGTACCTTTTCTCCTTGTCCAATTTCTTATAACTATAATAGATAATGATTGCATGACATTAATGTAAAAAACAACAACACACACCCAACAATATATGTGTCCATGAAAAAAGCATCAGTGTGTACAAAGAAGGGGGTCTGGATTGACAGAACCTGTGGCGCAATGCCCCAACACTGCAGTTGTCATTCCGACGAAAGCAATGAGACCCTGCTTGAAAAGAAACTGTGTTAAACTTTCTGATTTTTCTGAAGTGAAATACTCAATGACTACCAGGGGTGGGTTCCTACGTGAACCGGTACTGGTTTGCGCACATGCTTCTCACTTTGCTTGCACATGCTCTGACCACAGATTGCATGAACATGCACAGTTCGCTGTAAATGGTTGTGCACATGCTCAAAGACCATTAAAAGCTAATAAACAAGATGCCAGCAACGCCAATGGAGACCGGGGAAACTGGTTCGGGGGTCTGGCCAGCCTGGGTCGCTGCTGGTTCTGCGACCCAGGCCAGATGATCACTACCCGTTCGGCCGAACTGGGACGAACCAGGCCGAACTGGAAGCAACCCACCTCTGATGGCTACCTATAAAACAACCCAAACTAGCCTGGCATCCCCACATGCATTGTATATTAATTCTTATAATCCTTATACAAAGTAATCCTCATCCGATTTTGACTCAAACCAAACATTCATCAGCCTTTATTGTTTTAACCTATGGTACTTCTCCAGCATTGGATTGCTTTGAATTTATTATCCCCCTTTAAAAAGAGGGAGAGGAAAAAAAAGCCAGGAGATTTCTTTTAACCTGATGGTAAAATTAGAAATAATTCCATGACATTTTTATAGCAGCCATGAGCAGAAATCTTCCTTTCTTTTTCTATAACTAGTGTAACCTTCACAGTATTGTAAAGCAGCTCTCATTGGGTTGACAAGACGAAATAAATCTAAAAATAACTCTTAGTAACTGCATTTCATACGCTGGATAACTTACGTGTGCATTGAAATGGGGGGGGGGTGTTTCATCAGGTATTATGCATATGTCCTCTGAGCTGCAATTTTTTTCTTGAAAGTGTTTTGAGTTAGAGCAACATTGCTAAATTATAGTATAAAAGCTAATGCTCAGGGTTTTCTATAGACATAAAAATTTGCCTTATTGGACCTTTGCCTTACTAGGTAGAACATAAAATAGGAAAGGTTTCTACTAAATTAGAAACCAAATATCATTACAGTAGAGGTAATTCCCTGTTCCTAATCCATGGAGTATGGTTCAGTATGGCCCAGTATTTGAAATGATCAAGTAGACCAGCAGTTTTCACTTATAAAACTATTTTTAAAAAAAATATCCCAATAGTTTCCCAATAAAATAATTTTAAACTTGTGGAACTTAGGGAAGTTAATACAAGCTCTGCAACCTCTGGTCTGGTTCCATGTCCGTCTGGTTCCTTGGTCACTAACTGAATTGGGGAGATTGGTTGGATTCAGGAGGTGATCATACCACTTTTAAGGAGGGTGAAATGAATTATTATCATGTTCTATCATGTGGCTCAATGGCTAAGACACTGAGCTTGTTGAACAGAAAGGTCAGCAGTTCAGCGATTCGAATCCCTGGTGTCGCGAAACAGAGTGAGCTCCCGTTATTTGTCCCAGCTTCTACCAACCTAACAGTTTGAAAACATGTAAAAAATGCAAGTAGAAAAATAGGAATTGGTGGGAATGTAACAGTGTTCCGTGCACCTTTGGCATTTAGTCATGCCGGCCACATGACTACGGAGATGACTTCGAACAGCGCTGGCTCTTCGTCTTTGAGATGATCACCGCCCCCTAGAATCAGGAACAACTAGCACATATGTGTGAGGGGAACCTTTACCTTTACCACACCCCTTTTAAGGAGGGTGAAATGTCAAAGTAGGACATAACCCTAGAGATTATAATAATAATAATAATAATAATAATAAAACTGAATTTATTAACCGCTCCCTCTCCCCACAGGGACTCGGGGCGGTGCACAGGGAAAATAAAAACCATAAATATACAAAAATACATACAATTTAAAACAGATTAAACAAACACCTGTGCTAAAATCCCATTAAAAATCCCCACTCAATATAAATAAACAATTAAAAAACCCATAGAGAGAGAGACTACCCTAGGCCGGCCAGGCGGAAAAGATGTGTCTTTAGTTTCAGGCGGAAGGAGCGGAGGTCCGTGGTCGTTCTAATATCGGGGGGAAGGTCGTTCCAGAGGGCCGGGCCCGCCATAGAGAGAGCCCTTCCCCTGGGCGTCGCCCGCTGACAAAGTCTAGTGGACGGCACCCGGAGAAGTCCCTCTCTGTGGGAGCGAATCGGCCGTGAGGATGTGTGAGGCAGGATCCGATCCCGCAGGTAGCTAGGTCCCGAGCCATGGAGCGCTTTAAAGATGATAACCAGCACCTTGAAGCGCACCCGGAAGACGACAGGCAGCCAGTGCAGCTCGCGCAAGAGCGGTGTTACATGGGTAAACCTAGTGGTTCCCATAATTGCTCGCGCGGCTGCATTCTGAACTAACTGAAGCCTCCGGGTGCACCTCAAGGGGAGCCCCATGTAGAGGGAGTTGCAGTAGTCCAGTCGGGATGTCACGAGGGCATGAGTGACTGTGCGAAGGGCGTCCCGATCCAATAGGGGGCGCAATTGGCGAACCAGGCGAACCTGGTAAAACGCCCTCCTGGCCACGGCTGTCACTTGCTCTTCCATAGACAGCCGGGTATCCAGGAGGACTCCCAAATTGCGCGCCCCATCCACAGGGGCAAGATGTTCGCCCCCTATGGCCAGCGTTGGAGAAAGCTGGTTGAATCGGGCAGCCGGAAACCACAGCCACTCGGTCTTGGTCGGGTTGAGCCTGAGTCCGTTACTTCCCATCCAGATCCGCACGGCTTCCAGGCACTGGCACATCACCGCTACGGCATCGTTGGGGTGGTTTGGGGTAGATATATACAGCTGAGTGTCATCAGCGTAGAGATGGTACTCTACCCCAAAACCACGGATGATCTCACCCAGCGGCTTCATGTATGCATTAAACAAGAGAGGCGAGAGGACCGACCCCTGAGGCACCCCACATGTGAGGGGTCTCGGGGTCGACCTCTGCTCTCCTGCCAACACAAATTGCGATCGGCCAGAGAGGTAGGAGGAGAACCACCGTAAAACGGTGCCTCCCACCCCCAACCCCCCCAGCCGATGCAATAGGATACCATGGTCGATGGTATCGAAAGCCGCCGAGAGGTCTAATAGGACCAGGATGGAGGAACAACCCCCATCCCTGGCCCTCCAGAGATCATCCACCAACGCGACCAATGCCGTCTCGGTGCTATGCCCGGGCCGAAAGCCGGACTGGCGCGGATCTAGATAATCAACTTCCTCCAGGTGACGGGGAAACTGTTGTGCCACCACACTCTCGACAACCTTCGCCAGAAAGGGAAGGTTGGAGACGGGACGATAGTTGGTTAAAAGAGCTGGGTCCAAAGAGGGCTTCTTAAGGAGGGGCCTCACCATAGCCTCTTTTAGGGAAGCAGGCAAGGAACCCTCACTCAAGGATGCGTTGACAACCTCTTGGAGCCAGCCTCGTGTCACCTCCCAGGATGCCAGTACAAGCCAGGAGGGACACGGGTCCAATAAACATGTGGTGGCTCGCAGTCGTCCACGTAACCTGTCCATATCCTCGGAAGCAACGGAGTCAAATTCCTCCCAAACAAGATCGGCCTCGTGGCATCCCACTGGGCCACGAATGGGGGCTAGCTCGTTCCGTATCTGAGCGGTTTTGTCCTGCAGAAAAGTCACAAATTCCTCTGCTCTACCCTGTAACGGGGCTTCCCGCACCCTCTGTTGCAGGAGGGAACGGGTCACCCTAAACAGGGCGGCAGGGCGGTTTTCTGCGGATGCTATGAGAGTGGCGCAATGATGACGTTTGGCCACTCTCAGCGCCACAATGTAAGTCCGTAAATGGGCTCTTACCTGTGTCCGGTCAGATTCGGAGCGAGTAGCCCTCCATCTTCCCTCTAGGCATCTCTTGCGGCGTTTCATCGCCCTCAGCTCCTCGGTGAACCAAGGAGCCGGGGCAGCTCGGCGCCGCAAGAGAGGCCGCAAGGGCGCGACCCGATCCAAGGCTCCCGTGGCCGCAGTATTCCATGCGGCCACGAGGTCCTCCATCGGGGCGCGGGTCAGGGGTACAGGAAGTGGCCCAAGCGCCGTCTGGAACACAACAGGGTCCATCAGGCGCCTGGGGCGAAACCAGATAGGAAGTTCTGGTTCCGCCTCCCCGCAACGGGGAGTAGCGGTCGGAAGGTCGAGTCGGAGAAGTGAGTGGTCTGACCATGACAAGGGTGTGATGACTATATCCCCTATACCCAGATCACTCTTCCATTGGCCCGAGACAAAGATGAGATCCGGCGTATGTCCACCCTCGTGGGTGGGGCCTTGAATTAGTTGGGTCAGGTCCATGGCCGTCATGGAGGCCATGAACTCCCGAGCTGCCTCGGATGATTCGCCCAACGATGGCAGATTAAAGTCCCCCATGACTACAAGTCTGGGGGTCTCAACTGCCACTGTAGCGATCACCTCCAGGAGCTCGGGCAGGGCTGCTGCTACATAGCGGGGAGCCAGGTATACAACCAGCAAGCCCAACTGCCTCCCTAGGCCCCACTTCACGCAGAGGGACTCACAACCGGTAGTCTGAGGCACAATGGTCTCTCTCGGCTCAAGGCCTTCCTTGATAATGACCGCTACCCCACCGCCCCTGCCTAGGGCCCGCGGCTGATGAAAAGCTCAGTAACCTGGTGGGCACATTTCGACGAGGGGAAGTCCTCCCTCGTGGCCCAACCAGGTCTCTGCAATTCCTACCAGGTCCGGCTCCCCCTCTGACACAAGGTCATGGACGAGGGGGGCTTTGTTGACCACGGACCTGGCGTTGCAAAACATCAGCCGCAGGCCCTGGCTCTGTATCCCCTGACCACCTAGCCTACGGGGGTTGTGGCACCCGACCGTTTGTAACCAACGGCCACGTGCCACCAACCGGGAGGATGGAACTTGTCTCCCCTCGGCCCTGCCCCTCCCCACGACCGTCTGGATTGATATGCCCTCCGGCGGACCGATTCGTAATTCCCCCCTCATATCGGATCCTTCCGTCTCCTCCCGTCGGCTACTGGTCCGGCCCCTTCTTTCATGTTGTTATCTAATACAACTGGCGCCTGATACGCCAGTTGCGTCCCTTACTGGACCGGGGAGCCCTTCGCACAGTCACTCAGGCATTAGTGACATCCCGGCTGGACTACTGCAACGCTCTCTACATGGGGCTCCCCTTGAGGTGCACTCGAAAGTTGCAGTTAGTCCAGAATGCGGCCGCGCGGATGATTATGGGTGCCTCAAGGCAATCCCACATAACACCTCTCCTGCGCGAGCTGCACTGGCTACCTGTGGCCTTTTGGGTGCGCTTCAAGGTGCTGACGACCATCTTCAAAGCGCTCCATGGCTCGGGGCCTAGCTATATACGCGACCGCCTCCTGCCCCATATATCCCTTCGACCGATCCGCTCCCACAGAGAGGGCCTTCTCCGGGTACCATCGGCCGGGCAATGCTGGTTGGCGACGCCCAGGGGAAGAGCCTTCTCTGTGGCGGGCCCAGCCCTCTGGAATGACCTACCCCCCGATTTACGCATCATCGGGGACCTCCGCCTCTTCCGCCAACATCTTAAAACTCATTTATTCCAACAAGCTGGCCTAGCATAACCCCCGTTTCTGACTTTTATAGGGAAAATTTTAAATTTTAGAGTTTTATTAGTTTTAGCACAGGGAAAGTTTAATAGTTTTCATAATTATGTATTTTTGTATGGTTTTAATAATGCCTGTGCGCTGCCCTGGGTCCTTTTTTAGGAGAAGGGCGGGGTATAAATTTAAATAAATAAATAAACATTTGTTCAGTGAAGAAACCACTAAAGAATCTCTGAGGGACTACTATTGAATCTTTGAAGACCTGTAACAAAGGAGAATTCATTATTTCACTTAACAGCCTATTCTATCACCTAATAGAAAATGTATCCTGATGTCTAACCTGAACCTTCTACCTTTAGTTTTAAACCAAATAGTTTTAGGCACATAACAATATGTTTGTTACAACCCCATTGATATTTGAAAACTGCTCTCATATTTCCCTTCAGTTGCCTTTTGAAGGCTATCCACGTCCTTCAGTCATTCCTATCAGGGCTTAATTTCCAGACCTCTTAGCATCTTGGTAGCCCTCTTCTGAATTCATTCAAATTTGTCACTTTTTTTTAACACTGGTATCCAGAACTGGGCATAGTAATTTAAGGGGGTCTGACCAGGACACAGTAGAATGGAACAATTACTTCTTGTGACATGAATTTTATGCTCCTGTTAATGCACTTGAAAGTTGCAGTTCCTTTAATTGCTAACAAAGAACTAAAGCTATGGAATCTAGCTCTGCTTTCTAGGGCAGCAGAGTAAATAATTGCTCTCTTCTGCATGATAGCCTACAATAGGTTAAAAAAACCACCCTTTAGCTGACCTCAGTAAAGCAGTTGAAAGCCTGTTACATACTTTGATGGGTTTCTATTAGAAAATCAAAGTAGGGTAGACTGGGAAACAAATACACATGCAAAATCAAAGTAGGGTAGACTGGGAAACAAATACACATGCACTCACCTACACACACACACAAACACACAATGCAAAAACATATTAAGAATGATTGCAGGAATTGGGTATACAGTAATCCCTCGTTTTTCGCGGTCAATCGGGACCGCACCCTTCTGCGGAAACTGAAAAACCGCGAAGTAGAATTCTGTATATCTATACTGGAAACTTGAGTTGGTGGACATCGTTTAAAGCAAGCACTAGGGGGTGCTTGCCTCCTACCGATGCATTTTTTTGCTATTGAAAAACCCGCGAAGCACTGAAGCCGCGGAAAATGAAGCCGCGGAAAACGAGGGATTACTGTATCTAGTTTAATGAAAAGAGTCTCAGCTGATCGGGAGGAAATGGGGATTTTGCAGTAACCTTCCCCAGGAGTGGGGAGGGAATAGAGATTTTACAGTATCCTTCCCCTGCCATGTCCACCAAGCCACGCCCACTAAGCCACCAAGCCATGCCCACAGAACCAATAGTAAAAATTTTTGAATCCCACCACTGGAATAGGGGTGACAGGATAGCAGTGTTCCAATAAGAAACCACAAAGAAGAGGGAGTCGGCTTATTTTCCACAAAGAAGAGTGCACCATCTTATTTTCCAAAGCACCAGAAGGCAAGGCAAGAAACAACTGAAGGAAACTAATCAAGGAGAGAACCAACCTAGAATTAAGGCAAAATTACATGACAATGAGAACAATTAATCAGTGGATCAACTTGTCTCCAGAAGTTGTAGGTGGTTCATCAGATTTTTAAATCCCCTGTGCACCGCCTCGAGTCCCTTTGGGGAGAGAGCGCGGTTTATAAATTAAAATTATTATTGTTATTGTTATTATTATTATTATTGTTATTATTATTATTATTGTTATTATTATTATTATTATCATCATCATCATCATCATCATCATCATCATCATCATCATCATCATCATCATCATCATCACTGGAGGTTTTTAAAAAGGGATTGGACAGCCATTTATCTGAAATGGTATGCCTGAGCATGGGGTTGGATTAGAAGACCTCAAAGGTCTCTTCCAACTCTGTTATTCTGTTATAACCAGCATTCCCAGAAAAAGGAAATGGCAATCAGCTTCCCTACTGCTGCAAGAAAACTATATGGCCATGTCCATCTGTCATCGGAGTCAATCTTAACTCATGGGAGACATTGCATTTAACATGAAAGTCCTTCAAATGAGCTGTGTTTTCATATCCAATCTACACACACACACACACACACAGAGAGTTCATAAGTGGCTGCATTTCATGCTTGCCTCTGAACTTCTTCCCATTTCTCACAACATCACTTTTATGTCTTTGTGAGTTGGAAATTTAGGTTCTGTTAATTTCCTTCACTTTCTTTCTGCAGCTGCATCATACTGCTTTGTGATCTATCTTGCAATCATTTATTTATATAATAGGACATTCTCAGGCGGTTTTATTTTCCTTTACACAAAATCTTTCCCCACTTTCAGTCCCATTTTTCTACAGTTCACGTCATGCTCCAGCACGGCTGTATAGTGCCACCTGCTGCTATATGAGAGATCCTCAGTAATAAAACTCCGAAAGAAGCAGCTGGAAAGACGGATGGCTCTGATGCATGCTTTTGTTTTCCTAGTGCATCTTGTCTCAGAAGACGTCTTTCTAGCTAAATTTCCACTATTTCCACTGCACATCTTATTTTTCCTCCTCCCCAAAGAAAATGTTTGGAGTTGCTATTTTTAAAAATGTTAGCATATTTCATTCAGGAATCTTTTAGAAATGTCCATATTACAACTCCTCCCGGGATTCACATTCTACAGACGTGTTGAAGAGTCCTGGATAACCTCAGGTTGAGAAAGCCCGGGTTGTCGTGACGAAGAAGTGTAACTGTAGAAAGATGAAATGAGTCTGCTTGTGGAAGGCACTAAATATGTTCAGTCCTCAGTACAGAGTTGATTTTTGCCAATGGTGCTTAGTTTGTTCTCTTGAAGACTTGCTTGTATTTTGCAAATATTGTGCATTCCCAAAAGCTTAGTGGATATCCTTATGTGTAGCTGGGAACTAGGTCATTTGTTTTCTCCCCAACCTATCTTTTCCCTAACTACTCCTCCTCCTCCTCCTCCTCCTCCTCCTCCTCCTCCTCCTCCTCCTCCTCCTCTTCCTCTCCCCCTCCTCCTCCTCTTCCTCTCCCCCTCCTCTTCTTCTCCTCCTCTTCCTCTTCCTCTCCTCCTCCTCTTCTCCTCCTCCTCTTCTCCTCCTCTTCTCTTCCTCTCCTCCTCCTCCTCCTCTTCCTCCTCCTCCCCTCCTCCTCCTCCTCCTCCTCCTCCTCCTGCTCCTTTTTTCCTCCTCTTCCTCTCCTCTTCCTCCCCCCCCCCTTTGCTGAAACTTAATAAAAATCTTACAATAATACAATAGCAGAGTTGGAAGGGACCTTGTAGGTCTTCTAGTCCAACCCCCTGCATGGGCAGGAATCTTATACCATTTCAGACAAATGGCTGTCTAACATCTTTTTAAAGACTTCCAGGGTTGGGGCATTCACAACTGCTGGAGGCAAGCTGTTCCAGAGGTTAATTGTTCTTACTGTTAGGAAATTTCTCCTTAGTTCTAAGTTGCTTCTCTCCTTGGTTAGTTTCCACCCATTGCTCCTTGTCCTGCCCCCAGGTGTCTTGGAGAAAAGTTTGACTCCCTCTTCTTTGTGGCACCCTCTGAGATATCGGAACACTGCTATCATGTCTCCCCTGGTCCTTCTCTTCATCAAACTAGACATACCCAGTTCCTGCAGCCGTTCTTCATATGTCTTAGTCTCCAGTCCTCTAATCATCTTGGTTGCTCTTCTTTGCACTCTTTCCAGAGTCTCCACGTCTTTTCTACATCGTGGCGACCAAAACTGTATGCAGTATTCCAAGTGTGGCCTTACCAAGGCACTATACAGTGGCATTAACACTTCACGCGATCTAGATTCTATCCCTCTGTTGATGCAGCCTAGAACTGTGTTGGCTTTTTTGGCAGCTGCTGCACACTGCTGGCTCATATTTAAATGGTTGTCCACTAGGATTCCGAGATCCCTCTCACAGTTGCTACTATTGAGCAAGGTACCACCTATACTGTACTTGTGCATTTGGTTTTTCTTGCCTATATGTAGGACCTTACTTTTTTCACAATTGAATTTCATTTTATTAGACAGTGCCCAATGTTCAAGTTTGTCTAGATCCTTCTGTATCTTAAGCCTATCTTCTGGAGTGTTGGCTATTCCTGCCAGCTTGGTGTCGTCTGCGAATTTGATGAGTTCCCCATTTATCCCCTCATCCAAATCGTTGATGAAGATGTTAAAGAGTACTGGGCCTAAAACAGAGCCTTGGGGGACTCCACTGCATACTTCCTTCCATGTAGATGCAGTTCCATTGAGGACTACACGTTGAGTGCGGTTGGTCAGCCAGTTACGAATCCATTTGGTGGTGGTGCTGTCTAACCCACAATTTTCTACTTTATCTAATAGTAGGTTATGGTCTACTTTATCAAATGCCTTACTGAAGTCCAGGTAAATTATATCAACAGCATTCCTCTGGTCCACTGATTTTGTTACTTTGTCAAAGAATGCAATTAGATTCGTCTGGCATGATCTGTTTTTGACAAACCCATGTTGGCTTTTGGCTATTACTTTGTTTGCTTCTAGGTGTTCACTTATTTGTTGTTTAATTATCTTTTCCAGAATCTTTCCTGGAAAGGAAAGCTAAAGAAAAAGAAAGCTAAAGAAAAAAAGAGGTGGGAAATGGATAAATGAAAGGCAACCCCAGTATATGAATAAATGTACTTTATTCTTCTCTTTGTCACCTGCACTCCATCTTTCATACATGTTCATTTTTATACTTGTGTACTGCTACCAAGAAAACAATATAGACATGTCTTTATATAAGAACCAAACAGCTATAAATCAATATGCATGATAATTGCATAGTTTCACTGGTGAGAGTATGATCACACTTGTGCACGTTTCATAGATGCTGTATTTTTAAGCTGCCTTTTTCCCACTATGGGTAAGTCAGAGCAATTACTTCATTAGAATTACAAATAGGCAGGCTTGGATCAAGTTTGCTCCTTGAAGTGAAAAACAAGATGTTTACCTACATGTTTTTCTGACAAAATCTAATTGTATACACTAATTTAAATGTACGTGTTATTTCTTTTACTTTTAAGTGACACAACTGAAATACTAATCATGTAATTGCAATATGACACACATACACAAACTCACACACACACACACACATCATTGGTTTTGATTACTATAAGTGAATTTGTATTCATGCGATTTCCCCTTTCCTTTCCCTTTCTGTACAAGAAAATAAAAATAGCTGGCAATTACATGTTCATTTTCCTCTTTATGATAAGACATCGGTCCCTCAATTTAAGGAATAGCAGGATATCTAAGGAGATGCAGGTGAGGTTTCAAGAGAGGACACCACCCACAGAGCTGCTGTTTTTTCTTCTGTTACCATTCAGTACCCACCCATCTGAGTGGAATGCCTCATTCTACTTAATCTGGCAGGAATGGTCCAGATAGGCCCTTGGTACTGAGAAGCTGCCAATGTTGTGTCTTAAGACTGCCTGGGATATGAATACATGGACTCAATTTATTTATTTATTTAAATCATATTTATATCCCGCCCTTCTCCACGAAGGACCCAGGGCGGCGCACAGGAATTTAAAACATACAAAAAATATAAAATTTAAAAATATATTAAATTAAGTTATAATCCTATGCTAAAATCAAATTAAAACCCCCAATTTAAAACTATCTAAATAGTCTCGACGGGAGGGTTAGGCTAGGCCGGCTTGCTGAAAAAGATGTGTCTTTAGACACTGGCGGAAGAGGCGGAGGTCCGTGATGGTACGCAATTCAGGGGGTAGGTCGTTCCAAAGGGTAGGGCCCGCCACAGAGAAGGCTCTTCCCCTGGGTGTCGCCAGGCGGCATTGCCCGGCTGACGGCACCCTGAGAAGGCCAACTCTGTGGGAGCGGATCGGCCGAAGGGATGTATGGGGCAGGAGACGGTCTTGCATATAACTAGGCCCCGAGCCATTCACACAGTAGAATAAATAAACTATAGATGTCACACCTCTAGCAGCCTTTCACAACCAAAACTAGATTCTCATAATAATCTTATTAATCAGATTTTATCGAAAGGAAAAAGGTTAGGTTACATATTGTATTTTTCGGAGTATAAGTCGCACCTTTCCCCCCACCTAAAAAAGGATGAAAATTTGGGTGCATCTTATGCGCTGAATGTAGCCCCACCCACCCACTATCCCCCACCATTTGGCCTCTGCCTCCCAGCAATTTACCTCCTTGCAGCAAACAGGGAAAATGGGGCTTGAGGAGGCTGCAATTGGCTATAGAAATCCCTGCAGCCTGAAACAGCTGATGATCGGGAGATGCTTAAACTGAAAGTGAAACTTGCTGTTTGCTCCAGAGGCAAATTGCTGGGAGGCAGAAGCAGATTTTTTTCCCCTTGTGCTAATCAGGTTGTTTGCTGTTTGCTGCAAGAAGGTAAGTCAATAACTATAAATGCCTATAGAATGTTCAAATTATTAGACTTATTTTTTAAAGACTGCTTTATTGTTCTAGACAACAAAATGAAGAAGCTTTTTAAAATAAATGCTTGATCTGAAGAGGCCCAGTGCTATTCTATCTTCTTTTAAATAGCAGAGAATATCTATACTTCCAGAAAGCACATCAATTTTAACAGCATCTGTACCAGTATAGTCTGAAATGTAACACCACAAACAGTGTATATTGTCTGTACTGTTTGCTGTTTGTTACAAGGAGGCAATTGCTGAGAGGCAGAAGCAGATTTCCCCCCTTGTTTTCCTCCCCAAAAGCTAGGTGCATCTTATACTTTGGAGTATCTTATACTCTGAAAAATACGGTAATCTTGGAAACTGAATCTATTTACTGTAGTGTTCCATTTACCTGTAAATTAAGGTTGGGGATTCTTTGATCTTCTTGCTACTGCTTTCAATCCAGTGGGGACTTTGCTACTCACTTTTCTAGTATGAGAGGAATGTGTAGATGTTCTGGCCCTGTAATATTGCAGATCGACCTCCTGTTTCATAGGGTCTGAGAATACCATTACACTTAGGCAATTGAACTCATCCCCTTGCTCAGTGCAAGAATCCAAATTAAAATATCCCTGACAGATGGTTCTGCCTAGTCTCTGCATAAGCACATCTAGTAGGGGTAGCCCATCATTCTTAGGGTAATTGATTCTATTGCCTGACAGCTCTTATCACTCAGATTCCCTCCCCCCCATTGAATCAGAATTTGCTTTTCTATAAAAATTGCCACACACACACACACACCTCCCTCCTTTCCTAAGAGGTCTATATGGGGGCATGCCTTAGTGCACCAACATCCCTGTCCTATTGTCCCCATTTATTCGTACCCATTTCCTATGTTCATGTCTATACCTATACTTATACCTGTTATTTCATACTTATTTGACAAACTAAATACAGTGGTACCTCGGTTCACGAACTTAATTCGTGAACTGACTCTGTTCGCGATCCGAATTGGTCGTGAAGCGAGGCACAATTTCCCATAGGGTTCAATGTAAATCCGGTTAATCCGTTCTGACCTTGTTTTTTGGTCGTGATTCTTGAACTGACTCTGTTCGCGATCCGAATTGGTCATGAACAGAGGCACAGTTTCCCATAGGGTTCAATGTAAATCCGGTTAATCCGTTCTGACCTTGTTTTTTGGTCTGTTCGTGAAGCGAAACGGAGTTCGTGAACCCGAGCATTTTTACGAACTTTTCCGTTCGTGAACCGAAACGGTGTTCGTGAACCGGAGCAAATTTTTTGGAAAATTTCTGTTCGTAAACCGAATTGGTCGTGAACAGAGGCGTTCGTGAACCGAGGTACCACTGTATATAAATAAACTTTAAATCCATTAGGATTCTATCCAGTTCTATTTGCATTTCTGGTTTGCAATGTGTCCCAAGTGAGTATTCTATATTGACTTGTCCTATGATCTGCTTTTGTTGTGCTTCTTGGCTATCCATAATATTCTTAGAAGCCTTTTCCATGTTGCCCAGAGTCACATTCATGAGATAGATGGTTATAGGGATTTGATAAATAAAATTAAATAAATAAATAAATAAATAAATAAATAACCAGTTGAAAAGCTTCAGTACTTTCTATCCTGTTTTTCTCAGGCCTGTGAGAATTTGGAGTGGGACGTAATTATTCACAAAATATATTCATTTCCTGTCTTTTATTATCCACGTTAAGTGAATTATTTATGCTCCTCTTCACTACCCCTCATTGCTTATGCCAATTGAAACATGTTCTCCCATTCACCACCTCTTATTATCTTTGCCCAATGAATCAGGTCATCTCCTTAAAGAATGTATTCTGGGGCTAAAGTTTGATGATCTTTGCACTGACGTTTGAGGAGAGAGAAGAAATGTTCTGGGAAGCCAAATAATTGGCTGGGCTCATTCAACAGGCCAGACCAAAATGTGATTGGTTATTTCAGGCCCAACACATTATGTAACTCCATCTGTGTTAATAACTTATGGGTTTTGTGACTCCAGACCACTGGACTGACTGGGTAAACTACCATTAAATAACATATGAATTACTGTGTTGTAAGAACCCAACAAACCAATTGGCTAATCTGAGATATAAAGCTTCTTTATTTAGATTAGTAATGTGCCAACTACCTGCCTATCACTTTTATTAGTTCCTTTGGAGAAAGGATGGTTGGTCTACAGGAAGGGAGCTGCTCCTTATATATAGTAAACTGAGAGGAAATATGCATGCTAGAATGAATGAAGATCCAACTGATTTATGAAGCCCATCACTGCATAAATGCCAGTAAAGATGTGGTTATAGCTTCAGAAGAAAGGGGGGAAGAAAAAGTACCGAAGTGCCATTCCTCAGAAAATCAAGTTCATGAAAGAGATTTATTGGAATTCATTGGACTTTTCTAGTGAACAAGTGCAACATTTGTTCTGGTTGTGATAGTTATTAAGCACAGAAAAATGCAGTTTCTGCATTTCAGGGAATTGCAGTTCTTGTTAAAGGATACCTGTTCTTATACATACATTTGGGGGCAGGAGGGTGAAAAGAGGTGCCAAAATTTCAAATTTTTAGCATAAACTTTGTTGTTCTCCATCTACTCTTTTTTGTAAAAAATCAAATGAAAAGAAGGACTAGGGGAGACATGATAGCAGTGTTCCAATACCTCAGGGGCTTCCACAAAGAAGAGAGAATCAAACTATTCTCCAAAGCACCTGAGGGTAGAATAAGAAGCAATGGGTGGAAACTAATTAAGGAGAGAAGCAACCTAGAACTGAGGAGAAATTTCCTGACAGTTAGAACAATTAATCAGTGGAACAACTTGCCTCCAGAAGTTGTGAATTCTCCAACACTCCACACTTTTTAAGAAGATGTTGGATAACCAGTGGATAACCAGTGGTGCAGAGTTTCCTGTCTAGGCAGGGGGTTGGACTAGAAGACCTCCAAGGTCTCTTCGAATTCTGTTATTCTATTCTATTCTATTCTATTCTATTCTATTCTATTCTATTCTATTCTATTCTATTCTATTCTATTCATCTCTGCACAGGATGTGAAGGTTTAATTGGCTGTAGTAATTCTGGTCTTTCTCGGTTATGGAGTTGAAGTCTATGAATATCATTAATGGTTCAGCTGATAAGGCGAACTAATCAGTTTTGTTGAGGGCAGCAGGTCCAAAGACTGCACAGACAATCTTGGAGCTCCCCAAAGTCCTAAACATTATTCAATGTCTCAGTTAGGACACTTGACTCTAACTGCCAATAGCAGCCAGTAGGGGGCAGCTCTTCAACATGCTCTTAACTTCCTTCTTCAGTTCTTAGTGATCATTTATTTACATACATAAAAAACTTACACTCCCATAACCTCCTAAGAAAAGCTGATTATCCTATTATCACCTCACAGATTCCTCTGCACATGCTTACAACATATAGATAATTTTCTTCATTAACATGCTTTGGTTATATAGCAAGAGCATTCCTATACCCACATTTAGACTCTCAAGGTATGGCTATGCATAGTTTCAGACAAAATAACTCTCTTTTTAAAAAATCCTATTTGTAAGAAACAAGAAGAGAGTGAATTCCAGCCTGACCTGGTGTACAGAAATCAGCTGAGTGATTTTGGGCCTGTCATTCTCAGCCCAACCCATCTCATAATTGGGTTGTTATTATGGGAACTATTATGGGGGAAAAGGGAGGAGGAAGGAGTATTAAGTATGTTAGCCACCTTGAGTTACTTATAAAGTAATAAAGCTGGGATTTAAAAAAATCTAATAAATAACTAAATAATAAATAATTCAAGGCAGCAGACATATCTAATACTCTTTCCTCCTGGTAGTTTCCCCACAGCAACTCTGTTGGGCTAAGTGTCAGGTTCCAATTAATGTATCCATTGCAAACAGAACTTCGAGGCAGTCTGTTTCCTCAAAGAATAGGTTTATTTAGATGCATCATCTTGGCACAAACTGGTGGAAAGCCAGTACTGAAGGTTCCCGTCCTTTCCATTCACTTAAAGTAAAAGTTTCTCATTTTCCCAAAACAATATATCACATTGTCCAATTGGGATAAGGGTTGGTTGCTTGTGACTTCTCTCCTCCTCCTCTGGCCAACCAGCCATTGGAATGTATCTGACTCATCCAATAGCTATGCTGTTTTGGCTCCATCCACCTCTACTCTCCCCCTTCAGCTCCAAACTGTGTCAGCCTGAATCCATGTGAGAATAACCCACAATAGAAACAAATCCCCCACCAATAATGGACCAGCCACAGCCAGGTCACAGCCAGACACTAAGAGAAAACCCAAAGTTATCCAGCTGATTTTTATGCTTAAGGCTGGACTAGAACTCACAGTCTCCTGGTTTCTAGCCTGGTGCCTAAATCATTAGACTAAATTGGCTACCCATGAACAGATATTTGACTACTTGCCTGGCTATTTGATAATTGTGTAATGGACACAGTAAAATCAGAGGGAACTATGGTGAATTCTCCATTAGGTATGACATCCACTTGATGATCAATTTATGTGGACAAACTTGGGTAACTTCCATGCATACCAGAAGAAGATAAATAAAATCATCAGAACTAAAATCAGAACTAAAATCATCAGAAATAAAATCATCAGAACTTATCAATTGTTCTCTGTACCCATGTATGCGTATTCTGACACACATTTGTGAAGCAATATTCAGTAACATGTATGAAATTGGGTTTGATATTCTGGCTTTCTGAATTGTCTGCCAAATATTTCTCCAGTTGTTGCATGTGGCTGTAAAATACTTTTATTGAGAACTATCTTCTGCTACATAAACCTGTCCATGACTTAAAATGGCATCCAGCTCGTGCTTTGTGTGCTATTTCATGAATAGCGATGGGTATGACAAGTGAGTCTTTTTTGTATTTATCCTAAGAATTTGGAATTCTCAGAGGAAATTCACCTGGCTTTGCATCTTTTATAAACTTTTCAATTCTGAAAAGCTCATCCATCCAATCTAAATGATGGTAAGTTGGTACACTAAAGTATTTAGTTACCATTTTGATATTTCTAAATCATAAGTTGTATTTGCGCGGTTATCTTAAATATATAGATTATATTTATCATACGAACAAATAAATCAATTCTGGCAAATGGGCTTACATGAATTGATGTGTAATGGGAGGGGGTGTTTCTACTGGCATTACTGCTGGTTTGGTGCCCGTGCGATTTGCGTGTGCTCCATGTGCATGTGCAATTGCCCGTAAGTAGGTCTGTGCATGCACAGACATTAAAAAATATCAAACAAAGATGTCACGGTGACTGGGGAACTTGTTCGGGACATGGCGAGCATGCTGTCCCTACTGGTTTGGTGACACAGTTGCAAATTCCACTACCGATTCCACCGAACCGGTGCGAACCGGTAGGAACCCACCTCTGATGTGTAAGTTATATCAGAAACTGAAATGGTAACATTTTGCCTGGCAGAATAGCCTTCAAATTTAATATTTTGACTATCTTAACATTGCCTAGAAGTTATATGTCCAAATATTGTTAATATCGAATCAATTTTCACATTACTGCCTTAGCTGTGGGTAAAGCAATTTCAAGAGTCTGAATATGGATAATTAGGCATTATGTTTTTCTTGCATACTGGTTCTAGACTGCAACTCAAAGCAAAGTTGTTCAGAAATAATTGAGGCTGCAGCATTGTTTTGTTTTCTTTTTCTTGCAAAGAGGAAGTATTCATATCTGATGCCCCAATTGAGAATGTGCTACATTTCCAGGAGAAGGCAATGGATCAACTGAGCATGCAAAGCAATCAAGCAAGCAAGTGAGGGTTAAACTGGCATGATTAGGGTGACAAGAAATTAAATGGAAGCTCCCGTATCACAAATGGCTTCTCTTTTTATGACTTGCAAATTAGAATGGAAATTAGAAAAGCTTCTGTGCAGGGAACCCTACGCCTCCCAGCTATGGACAACTGAGCAAATGATTGCCAGCAACTGTCTTTCATTAGGAACATGTCAGGTGCTTCCCCCTCCTCCCCCGACCTTCAACAACTGTCTGCAGTAAGGATTTTTCAATTAGTTGTCCAAGACTTCAGAGCTGGGCGAATCTACTCAAATTCACATTTCGATATGCCTGGACCAAAATCAAAGTCTTACTTACTACGGATATGCATTGGCTTCTAATTGTCAGAAATAATCTACATCTTTGGAGAGCAGAATTGAAACTGAGGATTAGACTTCCTGCTGATTTTGATGAATATCTCAGATATATAGTGTAGCTAATCTGGGGTTTTTCTCCCCTATCCTTTGAGATCCCTAGCATGAATGGTATTTGTATTTTCCAATACTCAACAGCAACTTGCCTTTCTTGAGGAATTTCTCCCTGTGCAACAAAATGCAATGAAAGCACGAAGTCTACAGATTCTTCCTCCCATCTCAGTGGTGGGATACAACCGGTACGCCCCAGTATGGGCATACCGGTGCCTGCTGGGAGCACCAGGCATAGTTCCGTTATGGTGCTCTGGAGGGCCCACCCACCTGCCTGCCCTCCTTACCTGTATTTGAGCCGATCAGGGCTTTCGCATACATGCACGGAGCGCAGGGTGCCTGTGCGATGCTCCGCCGAGCAGCTGGAGCATCGTGGAGCGTCGCTGGTGGTAAGTATGCATATGTGCACTGCGGGTATGCTGTGCATGTGCATATGGTGGATGCCTGGCCCCGTTGCACTGTACCCGTTGCAATGGGATCCAGACCCCACCACTGTCCCATCTGGACTTCCTCTGTCCTCTAGCCCAGTATTTCTCTGCCTTGGCAACAATGCCTGGACTTCAACTCCAAGAATTCTCCAGCCAGCATGCTTTCTGGGATAAAACTAACATTACTGTGGATATATAATTCAGATATGCACATTTAAAACTTATTTTGAGAAGGATCTTTACTTGTTTTTAATAATTAATAATAATAATTTTAATTTATAACCCGCTCTCTCTCCCCGAAGGGACTCGAGGCGGGGCACAGGGAATTAAAAACAATTAAAACAGACAGAATACAAAGTTAAAAACAAATTAAACTGGCCCTGCGCTAAAAACTCCTATAAAACTAAAACTATCCCTAAAACCCCTAAAACAATTTAAAAAATTTAAATTACCCTAGGCCAGCCAAGCAGAAGAAGTGTGTTTTTAGTTTCTTTCGGAAGGAGCGAAGGTCCGTGGTTGTTCTGATTTCGGGGGGAAGGTCGTTCCAGAGGGTCGGGCCCACCACAGAGAAGGCCCTTCCCCTGGGCGTCGCCCGCTGGCATAGCCTAGTGGACGGCACCCGGAGAAGTCCCTCTCTGTGGGAGCGAATCGGCCGCAGGGATGTATGGGGCAGGATGCGATCCTGCAGATAGCTAGGTCCCGTGCCATGGAGCGCTTTGAAGATGATAACCAACAACTTGAAGCGCACCCGAAAGACGACAGGCAGCCAATGCAGCTCGCGCAGGAGCGGTGTTACATGGGAGAACCTGGAGGTTTTTTCCCCTATCACAAGTTGTTCTTCATATATGGGCTGTAAAAGTGTATCTATTTCACACAGTATGCTTGCACTTGGAGCCCAGGATCTCCTGGTGTTGAGACAATATTGCCCATTTTTGTATTGTTGTTGTTGTTAGTTAGATGTGTCTGACCCATCGAGACCAGAAGTGGTATTCAGCAAGTTCTGACCAGTTCTAGAGAACTGGTAGTGGAAATTTTGAGTAGTTTGGAGAACTGGTAAATACCACCTGTGACTGGGCCTGCTCCCATCTATTCTCTGCCTCTCGAGTCCCAGCTGATTGGGAGGGAATGGAGATTTTACAGTATCCTTCCCCTGCAGTGGGTGGGAATGGAGATTTTATAGTATCCTTTCCCTGCCATGCCCACCAATCCATGCCATGCTCACCAAATCACACCCCTAGAACAGGTAGTAAAAAGTTTTGAATCCCACCACTGATTGCCATGGTTCCCCCAATGGTCCCCCAGGCCTTTCTGTCCTCTACCATCCTCTGGAGTCCATTTAATCTCATGCTGACTGCTTCGGTGAATCCATCCAGTCACCTCATTCTCTGTCATCCCATTCTTCTTTTGCCCTCAATCTTTCCCAGCATTAGGCTCTTCTCCAGAGACATTTTTCTATAAGAATCAACTAAAGACATTTTGCTGCCTGAGTTGAGTCACAAGCAACAGCCACTGCCCCTAGACAAAAATGAACATTCTCATGGATTGCCAGATTATTTTGGCAGCTATAAATATTTCTGGGCAGTTAAAATGAAGTAGTCACATCTGCAGCTCTTCCACTGGGATCTCAGGCTCCTTCCATTGTGTTTCACAAATCTCTTAAGTGTTAGAATCTCCCTCCCTCTTTGCCTCTCCTCCTCTTTGATGATGGTCAGACTACGCCTTAGCTGGATCTATTTTTAATTTGTTT
This sequence comes from Rhabdophis nuchalis, assembly GCA_039707465.1. Taxonomy (NCBI): domain Eukaryota; kingdom Metazoa; phylum Chordata; class Lepidosauria; order Squamata; family Natricidae; genus Rhabdophis; species Rhabdophis nuchalis. The sequence continues at coordinate 54,986,173 of CM077643.1, read as the reverse complement.
CCACATTTACGCTCCTCAGCCCCACCCTTTCTCTTAAAGAGTAGCCATGCCAGGAGAGTATCTCAACAAACAGACCAAATCCAATGAATTTAAAACCTGGCAAACTTTATTTGGCTCAGGAAAACAAATAAGCTTAATGTATTTAAAGTAATAGAAATGGAAGATTTCAGAATAGAGTTTGTTACTGTTTTGCTTGAAAATTGTTGTAAAACTCTCCATAAAGTTAATCCTGATGCAACTCTCACAAACTAGTTATAATACTATATACTGTAGATGAGTGTCTGCATGATAGTTATGAGGAAGAAGCTGGAGAAGGAAATTTCTGGTATTATTATGGAGGATTATGAGATTGAAGAATATATTAGAAATTGGAGTTGTTTTTCCGTCTATATATATCTCCCTCCCTCCGTCTCCCCCTTCCTTCCCCTCCCTCTCACTAGCCATAAAAAAAATCTTCATTTTTGTCTGCAGAGAAATTCACAAGGCACAGGATTCGTCTTGTTGCAGGTCTAGACTCACTGCTCTTCACTGGCTCAAGAAACACCTGTGGCACAACTTTGCCATCTGTTCCTTTCTGGCTACACTTACACCACCACCATGTGATGGAATGTAATCCAGATTCCCAGGAAGGAGGGAATGAATTCCAGAGGAGACAACTCAGTTCAGATAACTTGTGTGGGAGAAAGAAGATGTATATAATATTCAAAAATTTCAGCAATGGGTTCTGTGCCCAGTTGTTGGGTGGGTGTGGCCATGGTGGGCGTGGCCTACTTGGCCTCCTGCACCACAGCAGGTGGGGGCATTTTCACCTTCCCAGACTCTGGAGACTTTCCTTGAGCCTCTTGGAGGGAGAAAACTTTCTCCCCCAGGCTCTGGACGCCCTCTAGAGTCTGGGAATGGCCTGTTTCTGGCCTCCCAGAACTTCTGGGAGGCCCATTTTCCCACTCCCCGAGCCTCCATGCAGGTGCTGTACTTATCTCACATCCAAAACAGGCTGCGTGAAGACTCCTGGATGAGATGGGGTAGAAGTCGGCAGCCAGGGGTGGGATTTGGAGGTTTTCCAAACCCACCGTTACATTAGCTATGGATTCTTCCGAACCTGGGTGAACCCGTAGCAGCCCACCTGTGTGAATATAGCTCCTGGCTAATCTTTCCCAAAATATAGATTTTATGGTGGGAGTAGTCTGCTTTGATTTGGCAAGATTTCTGTCTGTAGCTGAGGCATAATAAAGGAAACTGCCTAGAGAAACTCAATGTGTCTTTCTTGGATTTTGGAGCTGGCAAGTGCTTTGATTCTGTCTACTGTACTCTTTACCAAAGATGGTACCCAACTTAGTTCTAATGCTGAATTACCCAGAACCCAGACAGGAAGAAGGATGGAAGGGATCTGATCTGTAGACTGCCGTGCAAATCAGAGTTTAAAGGTTCCCCATATGGTACAAAGACTTTCTGGATTAACAAGGGTTCATGTTGAATTCGTGTCAGACCTTACTAGCCAAGCCCTGCCTGACACTGCTTGAAGCGATACAAAGGTATGTTATAATAGAACAATAGTATTTTTTTTCTCTATAAATACAAGAAGCTAACATAAACTTCTTTAACTTGAGCTAATTTCTAGGCTGATTACAAAGCTCACATGCCCAGTTTGTCCTACCCTCTATAAGTGCTAAGAAAAATGTATTTTAGGTCTGCCATTTATGTGTGACTCTTCAATGAATTTTAAGCCTCCTCATTGGCATCAAAACCAAATAGAAACTTGGATGGGTATGCTCAGCTGCAGAATTGGCTTTAGGCACCCTTGAAGCCATGCTCTGGAATCCAAATATATCCCTTTAATTTTGCATATATGTTATTATCATTAGGACTTATAGTAGTCTAGTTTAGAAGGAGGTATGTTGATAGAGAAGATGTCAGATGTTATCTCCTCTATTCTTTAGAAGAGGAGGGTAGATTTAAACCTGTTGATAAATCAGTGGGTGATCTGCAAGGAGACCTTTGAATGTCCAATAAGAACATTAATTTACCAGCAGGTTCCAATCTAACTTCTGCCTTTACAACTCTTAGCAGATTAAATCAATATTAAGTTTGCACTAGAATACATGTAATATTATAGCTCCATTCCTATCCAAATGGATAACCCCATCAATGCATTGTATGACACACCTGTCAGTGATTGAAGCACTGATTTCAATGACTCCCTCTGCTTTTCAACGTCCACCCTCATAATATGTGGCTCATAGGTAAATCCTACGTCTTTTGACCTTTCAATGATCGTACATTACGCGAAACTTTAATCTCACCATGCCTTAGTAAATCACATGTATATACCCACTGTCAGAAAGAACTAAATATATGTATGTATGTAGAGCGGTTTACTTGGCTGTTCCCTATGTTTCCAATTTCCAGTTTCCCATTGCTTTTATAATATTTGTTTTTAATGGAGATTTTTATATCTGTCATTTTATTGACTATTGTATATCCCCAAAGTTGTTTTGCATTTATATAACCCCCCTATATACATTTGACTCAGGAATAAATACAATAATGAAATTTGTCCCATAAAAATGACATGACGGCATCTTTTTTTGTCTTCCTTCTTTCGAAATAGGCATTCACTTCATGGACTTTGAACTGTTCAACATTTAGGGGTCGGTGCTCATCTCCATTTCAAAACTGAAGAGCCAGTGCTGTCCGAAGACATCTCCGTGGTCGTGTGGCCAGCATGACTAAACATCGAGGGGCACGGAACACTGTTACCTTCCCACCAAAGGTGGTTCATATTTTTCTACTTGCATTCTTACATGCTTTCGAACTGCTAGGTTGGCAGAAGCTGGACAAGTAACGGGAGCTCACTCCCGTTACTTGTCCAGTGGTGCTAGGGATTCGAACCCCTGAACTGACCATCTTTCTGATTGACAAGCTCAATGCTTTAGTCACTGAGCCACCACATCCCAGGGGCAGAATAGTACAATGAACAATTTTTAGGGGATATAAAGATGGAATGAAGAGATCAAGCTGAATGGAATGCCCTAGAAGAGATGAATGTTCAAAGATGAGCATTTTACTGTATATTCTGACATTTCAATGAACTCCAACTTATAGACGCACCAACACTAGGAATATTTCATGAATATTTTTATTGTAAAAGCTTGTCAGATAAAAACCTTTTTTCATATTGTATTTTTTTTAAAAAAGATGCTCATTGCTTCTCTATTGCAACCTATGCTTCAATTTACATTCTTCCTTTTAACAATGATTAAGCTTATTTGAACTCTTAGATTATCATTTTCCTCCAGTTTGCTCCAGCCTCATTCTTGCTATATGAGCAAAAGCAACTTTTAATATTTCTAAGTGTTTACTGAAAGCCCAGTTAATAACGGGATTATTAAAGAGATAAGATAATACAGTACTTTTCCATTACATGGAATTCTTCACTAAGAATAACTAGCCATGTTTAGTTGATTACAAATGCAAGCATCTTACTCATCTCAGATAATTAAATACCATTTTGCACATTAAACACATATTGACCAACCCGAAATTACACACGCTGACCCCAAATGCAGCAAACCTATGTCGATCAATGTATATTCAAGATTGCATTATTGTTCATTTCTGCCTGAAGTGACTACATTTATAACGGGTTTCTTTCTATCCTTAAGATTTATGCACCCTTGAATTTTGCCTATGAAAATAAGTTAGTATTACTTTATATTTTCCATACTTCATTAAACAGAAATTAGTTTACTGTTGCAATCCTATGCATGTCTAATCAATTATGTCAGATTGAATTAAGTGGATATTTTTCTCAGACAACTATGAATTAGCTTTCAGTTGGACTATAATGTCAATAGTAATAATAGTAGTAAGCATTTATAGAACAATATGCAAATGCAACCAAAGCCGCCCTGGGTCCGTTTGGAGAAGGGCGAGGTATAAATTCAATAAATAAATAAATAAATAAATAAATAAGGTTAGTAATCTTTACAACAATTCTGTAAAGCAGGTTTTCAAGTTGGTTTCATGGTTAAGGCAACAAGGAGACTGTGAGTTCTAGTACTAACTTCAGGACAAAGGAAGTTGGGTAACTGGAGGCTAAAACATATGAAGAACGGATATAGGAACTGGGTAAGGTCTAGTTTAATGAAAAGAGGGGAGACATGATAGCTGTGTTCCAATATCTCAGGGGCTGCCATAAAGAAGAGGGAGTCAAGCTAATCTCCAAAGCACCTGGGGCTGGACATGAAGCAATGGGTGGAAACTAATCAAGGAGAGAAGCAACTTTAGTGCTATTCCTTATTCTATTCCTATTCCTATTCCTATTCAATACAATAATACAATAGCAGAGTTGGAAGGGACCTTGTAGGTCTTCTAGTCCAACCCCTTGCATAGGCAGGAACCCTATACCATTTCAGACAAATGGCTGCCTAACATCTTTTTAAAGACTTCCAGGGTTGGGACATTCACAACTTCTGGAGGAAGTTGTGAATGAAGAACTGAAGAGAAATTTCCTGACAGTTAGAACAATTAATCAGTGGAATAACTTGCCTCCAGAAGTTGTGAATGCTCCAAGACTGGAGGTTTTTAAGAAAGTGTTGGATAACCATTTGTCTGAAGTGGTGTAGGGTTTCCTGCCTTTGTAGGAGGTTGGACTAGAAGACCTCCAACTCTGTTAGTCTAATACTTTCTAACTCTGGATTAGTCACCCTCTCTCAGTCCTAGGAAGAAGGCAATGGCAAACCACTTCTGGAAATGATGCCAAGAAAACTTCTGGGACTTGCACACACACATACATATTCGCACAGACCTGCAACATACACACACACACCCCTACCTTCATGACCATTTTCATCCCTGTGCAAACAGATGTCTGAGGCACATGACAGTGGCTTGCCATTATCTCAGTAAACTTTTAGTGGAAGGAAAATCAAACATAAGACTTGTTATAATGAAAAAACTATTTGTAGCTTTCAGAAATTATTTCATTGATTTCAATGGGGTTTCCTCCCAGATAAAAGGCTAGGAGAACAAAACTTTAACAACGTTGCAATAGTTCAGAAATGTGACCTAGATGTTAGAGAAAGCAAAAAAAAAATGGTAGTAATTTCAAAATAGAGTCCAAAGGCTCAGCTAGTGATCTGCTTGAGGCTATGTCAGATTGAACTATCATTTTGTTAGGTCATCGCTGGGCAACCAGTGGCCCTCAGCCCAATTTTAAAAGTATCTCCAAATAATTAGAACTTCTGCAAGAATATTCTATCCTAGTCCACTAGGATTAAAGAAACAAATACAGATAGAACAGGGCATCTGGAAGAAGAAAAAAAGTGGGTAAAGGATATGCAAAGATTGGCTCTCTCTGCTCACTCATGCACCACTTATATGTGGTTCCCCATAGAATAATTTCAAGGGAAGATTGCCCTTAACAGCAAAAAAATATCACTGAGCCGTGAGTAGGATTCTAATAGCATGTATATATGCATTACCATATTAATACAACCCTTCTTTATATGGTGCTTAAAGACTTCTGCAAACATCAATGTTTGACATCAGATGGAGGAGGGGGAGGAGGAGGAGGAGGAAATGTTGTGTCTTCATCTTGATTGAGAATTAATTGATGATGACATACTGGTGAAATGACTTAACCAGTGGAGAGGATTCCTCTTCTCAGATTTTTCTCACCAGCAGCTTCCCCTCATAGATTGTTGCTCCATTTTAAGGAATGCTGGTTGCTTTTGGGATTATCAACCCAAGATTTCCACAAGGACATCCATATGTTTCCTACTATCGTGTTATTTTAAGATCTGATTGTGTCAGGTAGACAAAGGAAGAAAAATGTTACCTTGGACAAAATGCTTACCTTTTTTCTGTCTGACATTAACGAGAAGCTTGCCTGGGGGGCTATTTCCCCCCAATCTCAGAGGGCAGCAGATGTAGAAAACCCTTAGGGATGGAATCTTGGGAAATTTCATCAGCATTCATGGGTGACCTCGCCTTTTCAAGCACAATGATGGACTTGATAAATCATCTTTACAATGAATTCTAATTATCGTTTACGTGGCCTGGGTACCTCTTGAAAAAGCAAAGAAGCGAATGTCCCTGTTTCTACATGGGTGTCAGAAGTTGTTTGTCCTTGTGGTCTCCCTTGGTGGATTGTACGGTGTGACATTAACCTCACAGTCCTGAGAATGTACAGTCAAACTGCTCTATTAAGTTACACGACTGAGCCAAATTTAATTCCGTTTCCCGCCCCTTCCCCCCCCCTCTCACAATGAAATTACGTGCTATAATGTATAAGATAGGATTAGAAGTATAACATTATAGCAATTAATACTATAATGCCACCATGATTAGTGTGCTACATTGAATTTCATGGATTTTGCTCAGTGTTTCCTAGATTTCCCTTGGGTCTTTTAGACCGAACCTTTGCATTCTTCGTAAATTAAAGGGTAAAAAAAATATAATCACAGCAATATATTTAATAAATTCAATTTAGCTGCAAGACACAGCAATAAATACATCCATTAAAACAAATAATATATACTGTATAATTTTACAGCACTAGGCTGTAACTATTCCCTCCTTTCGGGAACTTCTGGACTGGTGCTAAAAGTAACTCTCACATTTGATTGTTTTATTTTAGCAATGCTTATGTTCCTTGCATAGTTTTACATTTTTTTCTCTTTCTCAACTTGCCCTTAATTCTATTATAACAAATATAAATCTGTTTAGTTGTGTAGAAAAATGCAGTGGTCTCAATTATTTCTATTATGACAAGTTTTTATTTATGACCACAATTTTCATTTGACTTTACCTGTCTTTTTATGTATCGCATAACGTAAACTGATTGGCCTCATGGCATTATAAGTAATCCTTTTCCTCTTGATTGATTTGGAGTCTGGGGTGTGTCTAAATCTGGATTCAATAGAGAAAAGGTAATTTGAAATGTCCATAGGCATCCATGTTGTACCAGTCAACAATTCCTTAATGAAGTTGTAAATGTTGGGCTCATGTGATGATGTCATGTGATCCCAGAACGAGATACATTTGTTTTGAGGAGGTGCTGTCAAATACAACATGTACATTCACATGTGCTTCATATCACATATGTCTCTTTCAATCTAGACCAGTGTAATCGTAATGACTGCCACCTATCAGTTGGGGGATTAGCAGTAGAGTTTCTAGAACAGCTTCCTTCATTCTAGATAGAAGTAGTTAAACTATGGTCCAAAGGCAGTACTGATTTCTCTCTTGTGGCCCTTAGAAACCATCCATCCATCTTTGCTGAAAATTAACTAACAGCATATGTTTCTGTCATTTTGAGGTAGAACATGGAACATCTCAGTGGTAGGATTCAATTTATTTTTACTACTGGTTCTGTGGGCATGGCTTGGTGAGTGTGGCAGGGGAAGGATACTGTAAAATATCTATTCCCTCCCCACTCTAGGGGAATGTTACTGTAAAATCCCCATTTCCTCCTGATCAGCTGGGACTTGGGAGGCAGAGAGATGGGGGTGGGGCCAGTCAGAGGTGATATTTACCAGTTCTCCAAACTACTCAAAGTTTCTGCTACTGGTTCTCTGGAACTGGTCAGAACCTGCTGAATACCACCTCTGCAACACCCTTAAAAATTGCCCCCCAACCAGCACTGTCCACAAGGAAGGTATGATGTCATTCCTTTAGCAGTCTTCCATCTCCTCAATAATGCTAAGTGTGCCCCTTGGCCACTAAAAGGTTACCTTGCTATAGATAACCTATAGATTTTCTAGGCTGGCTAATTATCTGGATCAAACTCATATTGATTAAAACAAATGTTTGCTTATCTTATTATCATGCATGGGAAAAATCCAAACAACTCTAATGTGTAGGTCAGAATGCTAGAAGCTGACAATCAAGCAAGATTTTATTCCTTAAACAATAAATACAATATCCAGGAAGAGAAGAACAGGGCTGGAACCGCTGCATGCTATCCTGAAGAAACAGACAAATATGACATCAACTGTGGTGTATTCAATGCTTTTTGCTGTCAAAACTAGTTGGCATTTTCCATACCTTCTCTTTCTCCTGCAGTTATGTATTGTGTGACTCATGATCATGTTATGTGCTCAAATGACATTGTTATGTTCCTGGGCAACACTGCATTTCGAAAAACATGAAAGCAGGTTTATAGTAAATCCAGTTTTGACTGCAAGCAAAACAAATGAAGAAGGGAATGCAACAATTTTTGGATTGTCACCGAAATTGTCTAAGGCAGGGGTCTGCAAAGTTGGCTCTTTTAAGACTGGTGGACTTCAACTGAAAAGTGAGCAAAAGCTGAGAACAAGCAGCCAATAACAGCTTGTCTAGAGTTGAGAAATGTGAGGACATGAAGGGAATCTAAGAGCTTGTAAATTATGCACAGAGAGGTAAAATTCTCTTCTAAAGCTCTGAAAGCGAAGACTTTCATTTGCAATACAGTCTTTTTATGGGATGCGGGGAGTCATGTGAAAACACCATCATCCGTACATTTTAACTAGTGTTTTGTCTGTTTGCAAAACTGCATAGCAGGGGAAGTACAGTAGTAACTGCTTCCTGAAAGTAAGTTTCCTGTTCAAACTAGGAATTTTTATCATGTTCTACAGATGCGGTGGCTCAGTGGCTAAGACGCTGAGCTTGTCGATAAAAAATGTTGGCAGTTTGAAACCCTAGTGCCACGTAAAAGGGTGAGCTCCCGTTACTTGTCCCAGCTTCTGCCACCCTAGCAGTTCGAAAGCATGTAAAAATGCAAGTAGAAAAATAGGGACCACCTTTGGTGGGAAGGTAACAGTGTTCCATGCATCTTCAGCATTTAGTCATGCTGGCCACATGACTACGGAGACGTCTTTGGACAGCGCTTGCTCTTCTGCTTTGAAACGGAGATGAACACCGCCCCCTAGAGCTGGGAATGACTAGCACATGTGCAATGGGAACCTATACATTTACAGAATAATATTAGAAGAAACAATCTTGGATAATTTTGAAGCTTTTGCAGAAAGCAGAAGAAAGTATATGTATTGACAGTTGTGGAAGAAGTGAATTTGATAGTCCTAGAGATGGGTCTATGGAGTTGGGGGCAGGGGGAAGGAAACACCACAATTTGTGTCTTCATGTTTTTCTCCATTCCCAAGATTCAATGCCTTCTACTCAAAGAGGCCTTTAAAAGGGGGGAGCCTTTTTGAAGGGCCCTGATGGAAATTCGAGTTATTATTAAAGATACAGTAATGGATGTCTGTTTATCTGCAGCCAGGCCTCTGTGGGGAGGAGATAAGATATTTATTAAGAGACCTGCTTTAACACCCAAGGATTGCTTTCAGAAGGCCCAAGAAAAATGGACTTTATCTAGTCCATTATTATGTATGATCGCCTGTGTGGATGTTTTACTGTAGTTTGGACACCATGAATGAAAACTAATAACTTCCCTGTTATCAGCAGGACACCTGGGGGATTTTTCACTTTGTCAGAGCTTATTTAAGGGAAACTTGGGGGTGGGGGGGGTGCATGCTTAAGGTTTGGGAAGCTCCGTTCCACTAGGGAACCTCAAATACTCACTTCCCTATAGATTCCATTGGAATAATTTGTAGAATGAAAGGTTTGCAACAGAAAACAGGCTTGTGAATGAGAATTCCTGAGGGCCAGAAAAAAAAGTCTTAGAATTGCACAATCCAATTCTCCAGCTGCTACCCCATAAAAAGGGTTTAGTAATTATTCCCTGATATTCTATCAACCACTGTTTATTACAATTAACTTGTTACAAATATGTTATATTACTTAAATATCCATTAGATTTAATTTGTAAGTGTTTACTGAATATACGAGAAGAAAAAGCACAAACACCTCTAGTATACATATAAATGATATAATTAAAGCATTAAAATGTAACATACTCTTCTTGTGAATAAGAAAGAAGTGAAAAATTAAACTAACTTCTTTGGCCATACAATAATTCATATATAGCAACAGATGAGCCATTCAAATAATTGTTTAAATGCCATAGGCTGCCATACAAGGATTACAGAATTGGAAAAGGTCCTTGGAGGTTTTCTAGTTCAAATTCCTGCCCATGGTGGGAGGCCTCAGATCTTACCAGAGAAATATCTGACCAACCTTTGTTTGAAAATTTCCAGTGAGTCCCCACAACTCCAGGAGGGACGCTGTTATATATCTTAATAGGGTTCAAGGTCAGGAAATTCCTCATTTCAATTTTGGGTCTGTAAAACAGAGATGTTCAACCTTGGCAACATTAAGACCCAAAGACTTCAACTTTAAGAATTCCCTAGCCAGCCAAGATAAAATAAAATAAGGTATTTATTAAGAGACCCGCTTTAACACCCAAGCTGGCTGGGGAATACTGGTAGTTGAAGTCTACAAGCTTTTAAAGTTATCAAGGTTAGACACCCCTGCTGTAAAAGTTGTCACGGTTAGACAACCCTTCACCTATTGATTCTTATGCTATCTTTGGGAAATTATAGAGAATAAATCCACACCCTCTTCCCTGTGATAACTTTTCAGGTATTGGAAGGCTGCTGGCATGTCTCCCCTTAGTCTTTTCTTCTTTAAGCTTAACCATGCACAGTTCTTTTAACCATTCTTCATAGGATTGAGCCTCTGAGTCCTTCATAATCTGTATTGCTCTTCTCTGCATTCTTTCTGGTTAATCAGCATCCTTCATGCTTTGTTATTTTATTATTTATTAATTGCACTTGTACTGATGAATCTCACAAGGACTCATGGTGGTTTATAACTATTCCACAACTATTAAAACAAACAACCATGTTAATATTTCATCCATCTAAAAATTATATCATTAAAAAGTCCAAAAAAATTAACATATTGAACCACAGTAGACTCCTATAGTTGAGTAGACAATATATAATACCAGGATGATATATGGTCATTGTGGCTTTAAGGATGTTGGAATGTTAGAGTGCAATTAGGAAGTGCAATTATCTCCAACTATAAGAGGAAGCCAGCAGAGCACATATCCCTCTCTCTGCTGGATTTGCTCTTTGATAACTGACTTGATCGTGTGTGAACTGTGAATTACTGAAGAAGAAAGAAGGAAGGAAGATTGTGTTTGCTGACTGTAAGCAATTTTGATATTTGTTGAGACTTTGTTTTGAATCGCTTTAACATCACTGCTTGTTGAGCAGTAGTTTAGTTCAGTAAAAGCTATTTTATTTTACTTAGTGTCTGGTCTACTAATTGTGTGTACACTAGCAAAGTTTCTTTAGCTGCATACTCCGCTGCACATCCTTTGCTGTCTCCCAACAGAGAGATCACTTAACATTGATAATATTATTAAATTATATTAAATTTAACACTGATGAACCCTTCATCTGTAACTCAATTAATAATGATTAAGTAACAGTAATAACCACTACCAGCAGCAATGTCAATAACATTGATTATTCCAATATGTTCTCCAGAAAAACTCTGTCATTATTGCTGGTCTGATGTTTCCTCTCCCTCTCCCTTTTCCTCCCTCTCCCTCTCCCTCTCTCCTCTCTCAGCCCACCTTACATCAAAGGAGATTGTTGTGAAGCAAATTTAGAGGAGGGAGTGCTATAGATATATATGTTTTCGTAGATTTCATATATATAAAGAGAGAGAGAGAGGAAAGGCCAGACCAACAATAGAGAGAGGTATATATCCAATTGGATGAATTCTCAGAAACCTGAATTAAATCTGGAAAAGGGTGAATTCTTGTTTTTCATCCTGATATTCCTTCCCTTTCACCTTCCATCGTTTCTTTTGTTTTTCAACACGGTCATTTGCAGATGTCGTATCCAGCACCTTGATTTAGGAATTCTTATCAATGAGAAACTTACTGTAAAACCGTCAGTGATAAAGCTACAAGAAGTTGTAACCTTTTGCTCGTGAATACTGATATAATTCATTCATATGAATACATTCAGAGAATTTATTCATCCTTCGATAATGGATACGGGGTAAATTCATGCCTTGGTGGCATATTACTTGGATTAGTATAATACTTGTAAGTCTTTCTGATTCTGATCTCCATCTATTTGTACACCTCTGCAATAGTCTGACTCATGATTCTGTATCTTTCCAACACACATCTATTCTTTTTTCATTATTTCCTATATTGATTGGAACTTTGGAAGTGCTATCAGTATAAACTCTGGTGTTGACTTTCTGGGTCATGCACAGGGGAACACCCAGTTGTTTGAATAAATTGATTGCAATTCATATGCTGTGCATTTGTCTGAATCATGCAGTTAACGTTGATTAACTTTTCATGATAAATGGCTACCACACGGTTTAATATTTTTCCCTATCTAACTCCTACATTCTGGAATTGACTTCCCCTTCAGTTGCCTTTGGAGTCCAATTTCTTATGTTTTAAACAGGCTCTTAAATGCTTCTTTTCACAGGATGATGAGGATGATTTTATGATTGCACTAGTATTGAGAAATGTTTTGTATTGATTATTTTATGGCATTAGGCAATGCAATGTAATAATCAGGAAATACATTATTATTTTATGGTAATATTGAATGATGGTTTTTGATTTACTTTACTCCATTCAATTACAGCAGCATACTAAACAATAACAGTACTTCTATTTTTTTAAAATAATAATAATAATAATAATAATAATAATAATAATAATAATAATAATAATAATAATAATAATAATAATAATAATTGTACTATCTTTTGGAAAGCTATCAAAGAAGAGAGCAATCTGACTTCTGAAAGGATTTTCCTAAATTAAGGGCAATGACAAAAATATTTCTGGGCTGTGCCTCCCCTCACTTCGTGGAAATGAGAGATAATCAACTGCTTCTTCCAAATTAAATGGGTTGATTCCAAAGCCACATGGAACTTTAGAGATCAAAACCAACACTTTGAATTTTTTATTGCTGATGCAATGAGAAATGAGAAATACAAATCTTTTGCTGTTCTTACTTCCACATTGTAGGGCAAAATCTGGATTCATATCTATGCTTCGTTGGATTCATATTTTGATTGTAAATGATGATTTCAGGGTCCAATTGATGATAGAAAAGGTTCAAGACTCTAACGGAAACAGGAACATAGCAATAGCAATTGCAATTATACTTATATACTGCTTTACAGTGCTTTACAGCCCTCTCTAGGTGGTTTACAGAGTCAGCATATTGCCCCCAACGATTTGGGTCCTCATTTTACCAACTTTGGAAGGATGGAAGGCTGAGTTAACTTTGAGCCAGTCAGGATCAAACTCCTGGAGGGAGCAGTGAGTTAACCTGCAGGTCTGCATTCTAACCACTGCACCACCATGTATCTCCATATTTCAGTTTAGATTCCCACAGCTGCCAAGTATACTACTATACTTTCCACTAAGATTTACCTTACTTATTACCATTGCAGCATGATCCTGCTTTGCATCACTAGCCCAATTCTGAGTTCTGTTTCTTAGGCACTCTGAGATTTGTGCTAATTTGTGCGATTAGCTTAATGTTATCCAATGAGTTCCAAGGTTCCAAAGTTCAGGAGACACCAACCAGGTCTTCCTCCAGTCCATATTCCTCGTTTGTCATTTTGGAGTCCCTATCTCTCAGTTGGCTGCTTTTGTCTTATCGTATGTTGATGTAATTATATAAGAAGCCATTTGCTGAACAAATGTAACCAGGTCAATCACTAGCTCTATGAAGTGGATGGTTCTGGCAGCACTCAGTTACAGTACCTGGGTCAAATGTTGTCATTTGGGAATACAAAGTGTCTGATTTTTCAAGGAGAATGAGGCATGTCAAGAGTCCTTGCTGGCACCTGATTTTTTGTAATCCAGATGTGGTAGCCTTTATCTTACCTACTCCATTTTTATTGAGTTATGTTGTTAGCATTACATGGGTGATTGGATAAACCAAAACCAATCTAAGTTTAGATCATGGACCAATTAATTGTGGCAAGTGAACATAGTCAAAAAATGAGATCTCTCTGTTTCTGTCTCTGTCTCTGTCTCTGTCTCTGTCTCTGTCTCTGTCTCTGTCTCTGTCTCTCTCTCTCTCTCTCTCTCTCTCTCTCTCTCTCTCTCTCTCTCTCTCTCTCTCTCTCTCTCTCTCTCTCTCTCTCTCTCTCTCTCTCTCTCTGTCTCTCTCTCTCTCTCTCTCTCTCTCTCTCTCTGAGTGAGAAAGGATCCTGGGAACTGTAATTTAGCATATACAAGTTCCCCATCTTTAGTAACACAAGATGGATGGCTCCATAGATGGATGGAGCTGATGTATCTTTGGGATCCTGAATCCTTTTGCCTCCTCTGAATGTTCTTATTCCTATCTGGTGTGTTTGTTTGTATGACCATTCTCTGACTAGCCCCAGACAATGGCTTCCACCATTCGTGACACTAGCTGATAAGAACAATCAGGAAGTTCACAAAGAGGCAAAATCCATCACCCTTGTTTTATCAGTAGAAAAGGGTTCTTCTGGCTGGCAGAGCTGTGCCACAGGCAGGCTATGCTGGCAACCAAAAGGGAAGTCTGCCAACACGAGTTTGAGTCTCTTGATGATCATTTGGCACCTATACAAATGAAAGAATATTAATTTGGATTGACGAAGCATAGAAGTTGCATATAATTGTTTCTAATGTATGTGTGCTTGTGTATATCTACTGTATGTGGTTTATGTTAAAAGCATCAATAGGAGACTGTAGGGAGTAAAGAAGCAAAGGAAGAAGAAAATGCTAAAGCTTTTCCAACTGGAACTGACACACCAGTTGTAAATCTATTTGGATGGAATTAGCCATGTCATAGTTATCTATATTTCATACCCTCATTGTTCATTAATGCAATGCAGATTCTATGGTGATGTTATTTTTCAGTGCAGTCCAGAAATTTCAGCTATCTATTCAGCTATCTATCTATTTCATACATCAGAAGGGACTTTTTTGTTATGCATATTAACCCTTAAAGTTCTAAAATGCTTCAGTGCCAATTGCCTGAGTAATGGCCTTTCTCTCTCTCTCATTCTAAAGAATGTAACCACAAGAAGACCTTTCAACAATGTAATCAGGGGCCTTTGGGTGTTTTGTTCAATAATGGAGTGTCCATTTAGGACAATCTTGTAGGACATCCTCACATAGGGCTTTTCTGTGTGAGGATAAGATCTAATTACTTTTCCAAGGGTGTCTTTCATTTAGTTTCATTTATTTATTAGATTTTTACCCTGCCTTATTACTTGATAAGAAACTCAAGCCAGTGAATATATATATGTGTGTGTGTATGTGTATATACGTATATATGTACATACATACATACATATACATACATATATTTGCGGGATCGGATCCTGCCTCATACATCCACACGGCCGATTCGCTCCCACAGAGAGGGACTTCTCCGGGTGCCGTCCACTAGACTTTGTCAGCGGGCGACGCCCAGGGGAAGGGCTATCTCTGTGGCGGGCCCAGCCCTCTGGAACGACCTTCCCCCCGACATTAGAACAACCACGGACCTCCGCTCCTTCCATCAGAAATTAAAAACATATCTGTTCTGCTTGGCCGGCCTAGGGTAGTCTCTCTTCGATGGGGTTAGTAATTTTAGATGGGGATTTTAGTAATTTTTTAACTGGGAATTTTTAGCGCAGGGATAATATTTAATTTGTTTTTAATTATGTGTGTGTATTTATTGTTTTATTTGCCCTGTGCGCCGCTCCGAGTCCCTTCGGGGAGAGGGAGCGGTCAACAAATTAAATTTATTATTATTATTATTATTATTATTTATATATACAGATACATAGATACACACACACACATACACACATACATACATACATATTGCATTTCTTCATCCTCCTATTTTCTCTACAACACCAACACTGGGAGGTGGGTTGTGCTGAGAAGTAGTGACTGTCATTCAGGAGGTGTGGTAGCTTAATGTATCCTGTTCTTCCAATGGTCCCACAGTTCTAACAACACTTGAATTCCATTGTTTTTTACATTGTCTTGTTATCTTCAAAATGGGCACTGACAGGTATACTCGTAGTCCTCAACTAATGACTACGATTGAGCCCAAAATCTGTGTTGTTAAGTGAGAAATTTGTTAAGTGAATTTGCCCCATTTTATGACTTTCCCCACCACATTTGTTAAGGGAATCCCTGCAGTTCTTAAATTAGTAACACGGTTGTTAAGTGAACCTGCTTTTCCCATTGGCTTTGCTTGTCAGAAGATCACAAAAGGGGATCGCGAGACCCCGGGACATTGCAACTGTCATAAATGTGAATCAGTTGTCAAGCATCCGAATGTAAATCACGTGACCATAGAGATGATGATCATAAGTGTGAAAAATGGTCATGAGTCACTTTTTCCAGTGCTGTTGTTAATTTTGAACAGTCGATAAATGAACTGTTGTAAGTCAAGGACTACCTGTATTGCTTTCAGTAGAACAGTGTTTCTCAACCTTGGCAAGTTTAAGACGAGTGGACGTCAACTCTAAGGAATTCCCCGGCCAGCATGGCTGGCTGGGGAATTCTGGGAGTTGAAGTCCACTCATCTTAATCTCGCCAAAGTTGAGAAACACTGCAGTAGAATGAATTAGTATAACCAGGAGTCACTCATAAACATATTCAATACATTACTCAATCCCCTTTAAATACACCCGTGCAACCCTTCAGTGAAAGGAGATGGTTATAAGAACAACTGTGCACATGGTCAAATGGTACTATTAGAAAAATTAGAATATTTATAATTATGTTTAAGATTGTCCAACTCTACTCTGCAGCATGAATAAATCCTCAACACTTTTAACATTTCAAATATGATTTTTTTTTATTGGACTATGAATTTTCTCCCTCCTGACATGACACAAGAACAGGAAATGTGTATTCCAATCTCTTCAATCAAGCTTAGCAACCCAACTTAAATGCATTATTCAAACCTGTGCTAAACTGTAGTTAAATGTTATAAACATGAGTTACAAATATCTTGGGTTTACATGGTATCTTTCCTTATTGTCCTCTAATATGGCCATGTGGGTAAGATCTGAAACTTCCATTTGCTTTAGATCTCAGGCTGGTATGTCCTTTAATAGAGAACAGACCAGGGTAAATCTTTATTTGATGTATTGAAAAAGCCAATGTACGATGCCAGTTGGCCATAACGATGATTAAGTTTTAGTTTATGTTCAATCTCAAATGGAAGCAAATGTTACTTTGAGACTATGTTGAATAAAGGGATGGGAACCAGAGAATAAATGGTTCTAGTATAATTTGAATCCAAATTTCTATACTACATTCTATTTGTGTCATAAGTGAGCTACTTCATAGGAATCAAGGAAAATATAGTCTAAAAAAAATCATACCACTAGTCTAGCAATATCATCCACTGATTTTCCAGAATTTTCCTCTAACTCCTTATTCAGGTACAGTATCAAACCCAGGACCTTGTGCACAGACATTATGTCTCCCAAGACATAAATGAGGAGTAGAGAGTGGGTATGGGCTTCATGCTGTGGATTTTTAATGTTGAAGCCACCCAAAGTCACCAGGTGTGAGTTGGGCAGCCACATACATTTGTTTAATAATTAAATAAACTACAGTTATATTCCAAAAGATTTATTCCTGACACTCACTAACATTGCACTTTCTTAAGTATAAAGATGTGTTACCAATCTAACAAACAGATGAGTAAAAGACCTTTAGGTGCTGACATCTAAGAAGATTCTCAATCGGCAGGTCATAGTTCATAGTTCAACAGGCAGGTCAACAGTACCAAAGGTACTGTTTAAAAGGCAGCTAGACTTTTCTTGGTTTTTTTCCCTTGAAAACGTTTTGCTTCTCATTCAAGAAGCTTCTTCAGTTCTGGCAATGGTGGGGAATGGAAGGATTTATAGTCTTTGCACTCATCTGGTCATTAGAGAGCTGGTTGTCAGAGAGCTAATGACCAACCTTCAGAGTGCTAATGACCAGATGTCTGCAAAAAATATAAATCCTTCCATTCCTCACCATTCGGCCAGAACTGAAGAAGCTTCTTGGATAAAAAGCAAAATGTTTTCAAGGGGAAAAAAAACCAAGTAAGTCCAGTTGCCTTTTGAATAGCACCTTTGGGACATTTAGGTGATGAGTTTGCATAGTACACTAAAGCTTTAATCAAGTTAATTAAATATAATTCTTGTGTTCAAATCACATGCTATGTGCAAAATTGGTTTCATGCGATGGTTTGATTCCCTGCTAAGACAGAAGCTGGATTCCTTCTGGTGATTCCTATACCATAAATCTCTCCCATCCTGTTTTAGCCTAGTCTAATGTTGTGTGAATCAAGCCTTGCAAAGACAGCAGTTGAACTAGGGTTAGTTTATTGCTTTGACTCTAATGCGCACTATTATGGATTTTGTTGCTAGTGCCATTACAACCTGTCATTTCCACTTGTGAAGATGTATGGGTAGAGAGAGAGATCCCCAAAGATTTTCAGATGCAGGTGTGAATACATGTAGTCCATCAGTAGGCAAAACGATGTGGTTGCCTCAGATGTCAAGTGTAGAGGGCAGGAAATAGGAGCAAAATTATGTAGCTGTAGTTTTTGTTCATGCAGTGAAAAGAGGACCCATGTACTACAGTGTTGAATATAATGTTAGATACAGGCATATCACAGTTCAGAAACAAAGGGAATATACTACCATTCATACCAAACTCAGCTGTACTCAAATATGTGATGTGCACTCACCCAGTTTGTGTTCTTAAATGCCCACAAAAAATATTGAGTAAATCCCTTCACAACTAAAAGTTTCCTTATCCTTTTCCTAGAACAATAGTCTAGTTCATATATGCACCTATATAATTCCATTCTTCCACAAAAGATGTCTGTATTGAAAACCACCATGTTTGACCAATAGTAGGAAACTTCCTTGGGGTATTTGCTCTTATGATATTTCATTCATATCTCAAAATTCTCCTTTGATGGTAATTATTGAAGAAACATCCATGTGTGAACTTGAACAAATAGTCTGTGTAGAATCCAAGCATTGGTGGTACCTTCTCTGTCTAAAAAGCCTTCTATTTAAGTAGTTGGGAGTGGTGGTAGTTGGGTGCAAGAGAGAAGAGCTCTGTGTCTAAGAAAGGTAAAGAAAAGACCACTCTTCCCCTCTCCTTGAAGTGTAATGAACCATCAATTTAGGATTAACAGGGTAGTTCCCCATCTCATTCTCCTAGGAGTAGTTTGTTCCATTCACTTTCACAATGCACCCTGATATTTGTGGGGGAGGGGGGAGTGTTTCAGATGAGAGGGACGAAGTATTGAAGAGGGGTTCTCTTTCTCAGCTCCCCATTCCCTTCCCATTCTTGGGAACCTATTGATCCTGCTCTTCCCCTTCAGTGCACGGCAAGCACTGTTTGTCTGTCAGTGAGAGCTGATGTCACCATAGACAGCTGCACTTGGAGCGTGTGTGTGTGTGTGTGTGTGTTTATGTGTGTGCGTGCGTATTGGCTTAAGGAAAGGAGAGAGCTGCTGTCTTTTCCCCCTCAGCCCTGAGGCATCTGCTGGCAGGGACGAGGGTCTTGAGCCAGGCACCACTGTGTCTCAGAGTCAGGTTGGCTCTGGCAGTGACGCACCTTTCCTCTGGGTCACACAGGCAGCGTGAGGGGAAGTGCCGTCAGCCGATGCCCAAGCCTGGCCAGCCAGCCAGGCAAGCAACTTTGCTGCTCCGTGGCTCTGAGTAAGCATGGCTTGGGTGGCTGTTGCTGTTGCTGCTGCCGCCGCTCTTGCCTCCTCCCTGCGCCAGCCTCCAGGGTGCGCTCAGCGAGGCTGATCAGCTGCTGGACAGCGACTCCAAGGGAAAGAAGGAGGGCCAGCGGTGGCGGCCAAAGCCAGCTAGCTTGGATGGATGGGCGGCGCGCTTGCTCTGGAGAGCGAGAGCTCACCTAAGGCAACCACTCGTTTCCCGGTTCTGCGCTCTTCCCAGATTTGGAAAGTGCTTTCTTTGTTTCCTCGAGCTCGTCCACTCGGAACACACCTTCAGTCTGCCAATCTCGATCAAGCTTCTGAGTTACCACCACCACCGTCCCAACCTGCCGGAGTGTGAGGAAGGCAAGGTAGGCAACGGGGCGATTTGCTCCCACCCTGCGCCTTTGGAGCGCACTTTCTCAGCCCCGGCTAGCTGATGGCAGAGGGGGCTTTTCCTTGTCTGGTGGATTCGACCCGGGAGAGGCAAGAGTCTGAACGGGACGGTGAGGGGAGCTACTACTGCTGCCGCTCCTATCCTTCCCACAGGAGGTTTTCATCCAAGGCAGAGAGAGATCGGTGGATTGGCTTGGGATCCTCATCCACGGCAGAGGGGATCTCGGCAAAAAGACCACCAGGGAGTGACCCTCCCCCGCTACCCTTTGGTTATTGCTCAGGAAGCCAAGGAGGTCAATTATCTCCCTTCACTTCTTCTCTTCCCCCAAGCGTAAAACTATGGCTTTTCAAAAAACAACGGAGCCTTCCAGCGCTACGAGGAAACCTCCCAGTTTGTTGGAGATCGGAGCGCTCTGCTTGGATTCCGAGATCATCTTCGGGTTTACCAGCCACCTTCTCAAGAGGAAAAGCAAGGTAAGAGAAGGTGTGGCTGGGGAGCTTCCAACAGGCGGGAGGGTATCGCTGCCACGCGGCTTCGGACTTCCCCTATTTAGAAGGCCCACACACGGAGCAAAAACTTAAGAGCCTTGGCAGTAAATAAGCGAAGGAAGGAAGGAGAGTTAGAAAGAAAAAAAGTTGAAGCGTCGCGCTGGACTTTTGATTAGAACCGGCGGAGGTTCTTCAGGCTCCCGGCGAACGCTTTCAGCACCGCGGATAGCGCCACGAGTTGTATTAACGTCGATCTTCCCATGTGGACTTTCCCTTCTTTTTCCAAAGCTCCTGGACTGCACCCAGGAAAACAAAGCGCGACTCTACGACTTTTGCTAGCCCCCCTCCCCTCCCCATTCTTAATTCTCCTCGCCCCACTTCTTGGAGTCCAAGGAGGTTTCGCACACATGAAATATTTAAGCAAGTTTAGCGAAGATCTGCCGAAGCAGGGGAGGTTAGGGAGTCAGGCACTTTATTGTTATGCGCGAGTGCAAGGCGCGTCTTCCTTGTCCACCTCCCAGGTTAATTGCGATGGGGGAGGGAAAGAACGAGGGAGCGAAACCAATGCTAATAAAATCTCCCTCCCCCCAGTTGTACGGGGCACGGGATGCTACAATGGGTCGCTTCCTCCATCATTTCTTTCCGGGCTCCCTCCGTTCCCTGTGGAAAGTTTCATTTAGCACCCGGCGAGCTGCCTCCGCTCCTTGGAGCAATATAAAGTCACACGTTTGCAGTTGCTTTACACGAAGTAATTTATAGAGCAGCATATGAAAGAATCTCGCCCCCTCCCTCTGCGTTGAGATGCTATAGGTTTAAGATGTACGCTTTTTTATTCCAATAGGTTTAATTAACTTAGTAAGGTAACAGCGCCGATGAGAGAAGAAAGGCACTCTGTACATGTTCCAAGATTGCTCTGTCTTGAGGGACTTTGGACCCCGAATCCAAGCATTTGAAAAGAGAGGCTCTCCTGAGTTGTACCTTCAGATTTCACCCCTCCTTCCTCTCCGTATCCCCTCCCTCAGGCCAACAGCGTGGCTTGGCGGCTCTCGCGAACCTCGCCTGCTGTGCTCGCAAATTGGATGCGAAGCGCCACGTTTGGCTAAAGCAGCGGTGGCGCGCAGCGGGGTTGGGGCGGGAGACGGTCGCTTCTTCAGGGGTGGGCTGATGCGATGAGGCTGGAAAGCTGTCGGTTGGAGGCAGGGAAGAAAGAGGGACGGGGAGGAGGCGAAGAGGCACGAACGGTGCATTCCCTTCGGAGTTCTTCACTTCGCCTTGAGGGATTTGCCTGGGGGATTGCGCGCGGGCGAGCGGCTGTGGCGCGCCGGAGGAAGTAGAGCGAAAGCAAGCTGCGATCGCGCTTGAAAACATCCGAAAGCTTGGAAAGGGGAGGTGGGAGGGAGCGTGTGGGGATGGCTGCTCGCGCTAGCCCCGCGGCTGAAAGCGAAGGCGGAGGCCGGTCCCGCATGGCAGCCTTGGGCGTCTCCTCCTTGACGGATTAAACTTAGATGTCAACCCAGGAGCTGCCACCTCATTTCATTTACAATTCGCCATTTGCACCGCGGAGGGAAAGTGCGGATATGGGTGCAGAAAAGCGTTGTGTGTGTGGGGGGGGGGGGTTGTGGGGGATGGGGGTGGATGAAATAGGCTTAGCATTGAGCAGGGCGGTGGTGGCTCGCCAGATGAGGCTCGTTGGGTTTCAGTTACCGGCGTGTGTATCCGAGAACAATAAAGAGAAGATCCAGAAATAGGTGTATAAAAAGAGCCGAGCTGTACAGAGGCATTCCAGTTTATAGACTACCTGCAAAGTTTCCGGTTGCACATTTATGATTGCGAGGCAAGAACAGAGGAAGGCGTGGTCATCCTGGGTATTCAGGGCTAGGCTGCCTGGCAGGAGGAGCGTGGGAATTAAAAGCGCTCGGAGAACGTGGGTTTCGCGCGCTTCTTCGCCAGCGCAGATGGCTTAATTTTCTTTTGACGATCGATTGCAGAGCGACATGTGACCGGCAGATGGCGCTGTAGCTACAGGGACCGGAGAGTGGCCGGCATTAGGCTGACTGACTTCTCTAATACGCCTTTTACCTTAGCTCGGCGGTTGCGTCTCTTTAACGGATTAGATTAGAAGCACTGCCTCCCCTGTATTGCCTCCAACCAAGGAAAGTGGGTTCAAGCAGCCACGGCCAACCATTCTCGCCATGAATCAAAAGAAGAAATGTTTAAAAATGCCCACAACCAGGAAAGGGTTGGGCTTTTATTTTTTACATCAAGCAATTTAGGTTTATAACTTTTGCACCAACTGATAGATGGGCGAAAACAAGTGACCCGTTTGCCAAATAGATGCTCTTTAAAAGTATCATATATGGAATTGTAGAATTGTAAAGTTGGAAGGCACCATAAGGGCCATCTAGTTCACTCCTCTGCAGGGAAATCAATTAAACCATCCTTAATAGATGGTTTAATACTTCGAAAACAATGGAGAACTGAAAATATCTGTAGACCTGACTCAATCAGAATAGAGCTGGAAGAGGACCTTGGAGGTCTTCTAGACCAACCCCCAGCTCAAGCAGGAGACCTGGCCTGTTCCATTTTAGACAAGTGACTATCCAGTCCCTTCTTAAAGACCTCCAGTGAGGGAGGACTTACAACTTCTGAAGGCAGGTTGCTTCTCTTGATAAGTTTCCTTCCATTGTTTCTTATCCTGCCATCTGGTGCTTTGGAAAATAAGCTGACCCACTCTTCTTTGTGGCAGCCCCTTATATACTGGAATACAGCTATTATGTCACCCCCTAGTCCTTCTTTTCTCTAGACTGGCCCTACCCAAATCCTGTAACCATTTTTCATGTTTTAGTCTCCAGGCCTTTAATCATCTTGGTTGCTCTTCTTTGCACTTTTTCCCCAAAGTCTCAACATTTTTTTTTGTAATGTGGTGACTAAAACTGGACACAGTATTTCAGTTGTGTGGCCTCTTCTAATGTTGTATAGTACAGATATCAACCCATTCCAAATTGTTTGGAAGTTTTTCCTGATATTTAAATGAAGTCTAGAGAACTGCATTGTTTATTCATTATTTCTGCTCTAGGTAATAGAAAGCTCCTTTCTCATCCTGCTTCTCATCCTCTTATTTGATATATCTAAAAAACTGATATCATGTTTCCTTCGCCCCACCTCCAGTTTTCTTTTCTCTAGACTGAGCTCATCCTGAGTTCCTGTTGCTGGTCCTTCTAGGGCAGGGGTCTCCAACCTTTGCAACTTTAAGTCTGAAGGACTTCAGCTCCCAGACTTCTCCAGCCAGCAAGTGGCTGGAGAAGTCTGGGAGCTGAAGTCCTTCAGACTTAAAGTTGCAAAGGTTGGAGACCCCTGTTCTAGGGCATGTCCCCAAGTCCCTGTGTATTGCCCACCTCTACACCTATTTTGACTTGTCCACACCCTTCTGGGAATGTGATGTTCAGAACTGTATTCCATCCACTTGAAGTAGTCTCACCCAGAGTAGAAGGAAAAAAGGACTTCATGTCTACATGACGTTTTCCAGATTAGGAACCCCATTTAGCCTTCCAACTGTGCTGCTTGAAATAGTGAATTTTCTGATAACAGAGTTGGAAAGGACCTTGGAGGTCTTCGAGTCCAACCTCCTGCTCAGGCAGGAAACCCTATATCATTTCAGACAAATGGTTATCCAATCTCTTCTTAAAAACTTCCAGCATTGGACCATTCACAACTTCTGGAGGCAAGTTGTTCCACTAATTAATTGTTCTGTCAGGAAATTTCTCTTTAGTTCTAGGTTGCATCTCTCTTTGATTAGCTTCCATCCATTGCTTCTTGTCCTACCCTCAGGTGCTTTGGAGAATAGCTGGACTCCCTCTTCTTTGTGGCAGCCCCTGAGATATTGGAACATTGTCATCATGTCTCCCCTAGTCCTTCTTTTCATTAAACTAGATGTACCCAGTTCCTGCAACTGTTCTTCATATGTTTTACCCTCCAGTCCCCTAATCACCTTGGTGGTTCTTCTCTGCACTATTTCTAGAGTCTCCACGTCTTTTTTTACATTGTGGTGGTCAAAACTGAATGCAATGTTCTAGGCATTATAAAGTGGCATTAACACTTCATGTGATCTTGATTCTATCCCTCTATTAATACAGCTTAGCACTGTGTTGGCTTTTTTTTTGGCAGCTGCAACACACTGCTGGCTCACATTTAAGTGATTGTCCACTAAGACTCCAAGATCCCTCTCATAGTTACTATTATTGAGCCAGGTGCCTCTTATACTATTCCTGTGTATTTGGTTTTTCTCGTCTAAATGAAAGCTTAACTTTTTTCACCACTGAATTTCAATTTGTTAGATAATGACCCATGTTCGGTGTGTTAAAAACGACATTTCATGTTATTTCATTCAGAAAGAGATTTAATATGAAAAAATGGATTGCTCTCCAGTCTTGCATTTAACAATTCTTTCAATCATATCGAGGTACATTCAAAGTTTTTTGGGGGGAGGGGTTGTTGAATGGCACCTCCAGTACCTCATCTCTGAAGTAGCCCAAGGAAGCCACATGGCTGTGGATCCGTGCTGTGCAAAGAACCTTTGTGGAAACATCACAGAGCGTGGCTCAGCACATTGCTGGAGGCTTGATGCTTTACACAGAAAAACGAGCATTTCTCTCTCTCTGTCAAGGATGGATTTAAAACAACACAGTAATTGTATTCCATAGTAAATAGCAGCTGACTAGGCAATTAGTTCCTTATGCTAATTTCTCCAGCTGCCGGGTCAGGGTTCCTCTGTAGAAATCATCTCCATCAATTCATCTCTTAGGGGATGAGAGAAGGAGGCAGCTCTCACAGAGACAGTGTGACAATGGAGATGCAAAGAAAGTGACAGTGAAAGATGCCTGTGCCATCTCTTATTTCAAGGGACTCCTCCCTTGAAGGACTGAGCCTTGTGCCTGGCAACTGGCCTGCTTGAATACATCTTTGCTTGAAATTCATGCAGGGCGGCAGCTCCAGTGTGGACGAAAACTAAGATAGAAGATGCCTTTTAATCTGCAATGGGACTCCTTGTATTTGTGGAAGGGGCCAGTGCTTAAAGTGGTTTGGGAATTCACTCTGAGTTCTGGGGTTCCTTTTAAGGTTTCACAGGCAGCAAGTAGACATCACCAACCGGTTACAGGATCCAGAGGGCTTAAAGGAGACATACGTCTGGCACATAGGCCATTCTGGCTGGGGTTCAGCCTTCCTTGTGGGAAGTGACAATAAACAGGATACGGCACATCCTATACCCATGATGGCAAACCTGTGGCATACATGCCCAAAGTGGTACATGAAGCCATGTCTCCTGACATGCGCGGCATCACCCGTTCCTCTTCCAGGTTTCTTGTGCCCATGTGCATGTGACAAACAGCTGGTCTTTGTGTGTGCAGCAGTGCTGGAAACTGGAAAAGTATGCACATCAGCCAATTGTTCAGCATGCACGCGTGCACAGAAGTAACCTGAAGACTTGCTGAGTGGCACAGAAGTTCATTTTCTGGTGCGTGCCTGCCCCCTGGGCAGCTCTTCTTCCTGGTCATGGCACAGATGAGCGCATGTGTGCGTGAAGTGCTCCACTCAATGCCAAAAAGGTTCGCCATCACTGCCCTATACCCATCTCACCTGTAATGGGAGGAACTGCAGTTAATTCAGCTCATGCTTTACATCAGGAATGGAGAAAGCAATTATGCATGGACCACTAAGATTTGTGTTTCTAGGAATATGGATGGGAGGGTTCAAGAGCAAAATGAGTAACTTAAGCCTTTCAGGTAACAGCTCTACATTAAGAAGCGGTCCGTGCAATCTTTATTTTCACCAACCAGAGGGCTTATATATCAAATAAGAGACAAGACCACTCATTGAGACCCGGGATGCAAAGGCTACCAGATCTGGGCTACAGAAATCCAGGGTTTCATGTAACTCTCTGCTGTTATCTTGTTGTCCCCTAGAGCAGGGGTCCCCAACCTTTTTGGCACCAGGGATCGGTTTCATTAAAAAAAAAAATTCCGCGGACTGGTGGCCATGGCTCAGCTGGCGTAGAGGCGGAGTGAGGGGGGAGGGGGAACAGGCGGCGCATGCATGCGCGGGTGTGTGTGTGAGTTGGCTCACTCGCCACTCTCGGCCCCCAATGGCGTGAACGGCTGCACCTGCGCTCTCCTGCCCCCGGCGTGCGCTCTGCCCGGGGGTGTGTGTGAGTCAGTTCACTTGCTCCTCTCGGCCCCCAATGGCGCGAGCGGCCGCACCTGCACTCTCCCGCCCCCGGTGCGCGCTCTGCCCAGGGGGCTGCCCTCTCCTCCCTCCCCCTTCTCTCCGGCCCTGCAGCCCGGTGACTATTAAGCCATGGACTGGCACCAGTCCGCGGCCCGGGGGTTGGGGACCCCTGCCCTAGAGGACTGTAGCTCAAACCTGGAAAGATCCACCAATTATATGAGCCACACTAATAAATAAAGAAAACATTCTGACAAGGTTGACCATTCTTTCTGTCTTCCGCACTAAAGAACCCTAGAGGTCTTTGGAAGTCCTTATTGTATTCTAATGGCAATCAAGGAAAAGGTATTTTTTTTTAAAAAAAATGGAAAAGAAAAAGTGCTTTAAAAAGTCAGTCTGGTATAACAGAAAGTGAGCAAACTTCAAATCTATGGTATCGCTCATAATTTTCCCAGAACCGCCTGAGTTTGAGAAATGGTACCCAAGCACCCATACTGAACAGACCTTAAGAGTCTTTCTATACTAGTGTCTGGTTATTTAAAAGTATAAATTGAAAGAGGGGGCATTTCATTTTTAATTATTTTTAAGTGTGGTGTGGAAGAATATTACTGGAAATGTACCCAACACATACTCCTACTGCTGCCTGTTCCTGAATGGGCAGGAAACCCATAGAGCTCCTTGGGTGACTTAGGCCAAGGCTGTCAAACTCAAGAACTGGGGACCGGATCCAGCCTGTGGGGTGCTTATATCTGGTCTTTGGGACTGTCCTGGAAACAGCAAAGAACTGGCCCACAGTGTCTCTGCCAGTGAAAATGGAGCTCTGTTTTTGCTGGCAGAGGGTTGCAGGAGGCTGTTGCAGCCGAAAACGGAGCTCGGGAGCCTGTTTTCATTTGCAGAGTGCTCAGGCTGCCACAGGCGGTCCAACATGAGTGATGTCAAGCTGGCTACACCCACCCTGGCCACGCCCACCCCAGCCCCACGAGGTCACACACAACCCTGATGCGGCCCTCAATGAAATTGAGTTTGACACCCTTGGCTCAGTGGTAGGTTTCAATTTATTTTACTACCAGTTCTCTCGTGCGCGCAATGCTTCTACACATACGAAGAAGTGTCTGGGCAGGTGGGTGGAGCCTCCCGCCACCACGACTACCGGTTCTCCCGATCTGGGACGAACCAGCAGAAACCCACCTCTGCCCTGACTTAGGCCCTTAACTCGCAAACACAGTGCTCCTATGTATGTATTAAAGTGCAGTGAGGAAAAAATGACACTGTTCAATTCAAACCAAGAGCCTGGCCAGAATTCAGTTCAGATTCTGTAAAATGCTGTACTAATAAAGGAATGGGGCTTTTCATAAACTGTGAAGAGTGCATTTTTATCGAGCAACTGCTCCCAATCACTTTATGTAGCTACTGTACATGGAAAAGGGAGATGCATCTACAGGTGTGATTCCAGATGCCTTTGACTAAATGTAGCAATGTTAATAAGGGCACCTTTTTATTACGGCATTTCTATCACTGAGTAATTACAGACCGATAGCTAGAATTAAGATCATGATGACAAGGCAGTAAACCCAATTTGGTATCCTGGATAAACCTGAGAGGCAAGGAATCCTAGCTCTCTGAGGAAAAGAATACCTAGAGAATATGTGAGTTTCCAAAGATTTATCTTATTATTTGTATTATTCACTTTGAATAATTTTCTTCCAGAGCTACTGGGCATAGCTTCAGATTGCAACACAACTAAGAATACCTAGACAGTAGACACATACTGAAAACTACTTCACAGCTACAAACATATTTTAGAAGAAAGAAGCGTTAAATAAATAGCTTCTTGGTTCCCTTTAAATGCAGGTTTTATACAGAAAGCTCTAAAAATTTAGGGACCACCATTGAGAAAATCTAGTTAAGAGTTTTACTAGGAGATAAAAAAGAAGAGCTGTTCACTCCAGTTATCTAGTAAACATAGTATTTATTGAATTTTCTAACATTTAAAAAAACAAAACACAAAACACAAATTTACACTTATAACAGCTTTTCCATATCGGTATCCATATCTTTCGTAAAAACCTTATTTACAAAAATATCTATCTCTATATCATTAGCCTAAGTTATATGCTTATTTAAATGCACTCTATATATTATACTTCTACCATTTGTACCTTAAGTTTTATGCTTACTCTCAAGCCAGGAATACCATCCATTTCTTGCCTCTCTTTCATTTCCATAGAAGTCTGCTCTATAAACAGATACTCCCCCAGACCCAATTATAAGAAGGAAAATCTATGAATGTGCAGAAATGGATAGACTGATTCCAGTTATCTAAATGAATGGCAGTGACTAAAAACCGTTCCCCGTCAAAATTTAATCCACTGATATGAGTGAACTCCCATTTGTGATAAAATCAGAGTTGATCCTGCAAGTTGCAGGACTCTGCTTTAGATGACTAGCCCCAAGCCACAAACACTTCAGAGCCTTAACGATTACGACCAGCACTTTAAAAAGTTGATACACACTTCTATCCCATCCCCCATCTTAACAAAGAGAAAAGTGTGAACTGGCCATACAATCCGATCCTCTTTGTGTTTACTTCAAATTCTCACCCACTGCCTGTATAAGTGTGTGCATAAGATTGGGATAGGAGGAAGGGTAGGTTTACTTCCCTTTAACAAACTTCACAGGGACTTGTTGCTGTTTAACTTGCTGGTTTTAACCAACTCTGCTGCCTCCTTACAGGTGTTTCTCAACCGTGTCAACTTGAAGTATGGACTTCAAGTTGCTAAGACTGAGAAAAAGTACTCTAACAGATTCAAGACTGGCAAGCGAGGATAAGGGTTGTTCTAGTCAGTGGTGGGATTCAGCCAATTTGCACACTTCAGGAGAACCGGTTGTTAACTTTCTGAGCAGTTTGGTTAACTGGTTGTTGGAAGAAATCATTAGGGCATAGAACCAGTTGTTGAATTATTTGAATCCCTCCACTGGTTCTAGTATGCATTATTGATTGACTATGATGGTGATTTGAAAGCTGCAAATTTTGAGCACATTTCAGAATGCTGCTGCAGATTTGGGGCCTACAAAATATAGTCTACAAAATGGTGCGATAGAAAGGCCATTAAAATAATTTGTGTTCCCTCCAAAAACTCAGTCCATCCCATTCACCTAAAAGGACTCATGAGATTTTCCTATTTTACTGTTTAGCTTGGGGTTCCATGATTGAAGTGTTTCCTCTAGTAGTGCATTGTTTGGGATTGAAGGGATTAAGGTAGGATCCAATGCTAGAAGAATATGCACGAGATGACAACTGTAACCAGTTACAACTCTCTGATGAGGGGGCCATGCTCGCCTCCCATTCATAAATGTTGCTTGAACACCAATGTATGTTGCTTAAACACCAATGTATGCTGTGTATATGTAGTATATAACAATTTTTATGTGTATGCCTTTGAGTCACTCTTGACTCCTGGTGAACACCTGGAGAAGTCCATGCAGGTTTCTTGGCACAGTTTTCAGAAGTGGTTTGCCGCTGCCTCCTTCTTCCTAGGGCTGAGAGAGAATTCCTGGCCCAAGGTCATCCAAATTTTTTTTACAGTCTCCCAGTTTCTAGCTTAATGTCTCTAAGAACTGCACCAAACAGGTTCTCATTTAATATTACTGTGCAAATAAGAAGCGATTAACAGGTTGCCCTAGTCAGAATAGGTAGAGTTTGGTAAAGACACCTGTCAATTTGGACTAATACATAACAAGCAGGGTGTGGTTGTTATTCTGGATGAATTAAACTGGAGCAAAAGAGTATATAATTTTGTGTCACAGGCATGGCTTTGTAGAGAAAGGGTAGAAACCCAGCATCATTTGAACAAGGCTCCATTTAATCCAGTATCCTATTACTAAGAGTATCAGCCTGATGAGTTTAAGGAGCCCACAAAAGAAGCATCAGTGTTTTCCTACCAGCCTATTTGGCTTTGGAATGTGGACATTCCTTTTAGCTCTCCCTGGGATAATAGGTGTTGATAGGCCTGACTTCTATGAATTTGTCTAATCCTACTTTTAAATCCTCCTTGAAATCAACTAAGCTGGTAGTTATCACCACATTTTCTGGCAGCAAATTCCATTTAGGAACCAAGTGTGAAAAAGTACTTTTTCTTGTCTCTTTTTACATCCCCTGCCAATTAATTCTACTAGCTGCCTCTGAGTGCTGGTGTTGAAGGAAATAAACCTGTACACCTTACACAATTTTCAAAGCTGTTCCAACCTACTAACTGGGGATCAACGCAATACAAAGAGAAACTAAAGTTGAGCTCTTCATTTTCCTACAGCACTTGTTCCAACCCAGTTTCATCCACTTACCTAAAACCCTTCATGCTCTGTCATCCGGATGCCTGTTGGACCCCATCTCTCCCACTGCTTCTATGGAATTCTTGGCATTTTTGTTTCGGACACCTTGTTTTAAATAGTCAGGTTGCTTTGGCAACTGATGCAGCTAGTAAACTGATTAAATATTAATAAAGCTTCTTTGTTCACTGACCTTTCCCTTCAGTTTTTAGGTAATATAAGATATCCTACTTTATTATATCCAGGCTGGGGAACTGTCAATGACCCAATTTTGTTTGTTTCTGGAGCTGAACAACTTAGGAAAGTGATAGTACAGCTGAATCTGAAGGAATTGGTGACAAAGGGATTCCATACCTTAGGATCAAGGAGTGATTAGCAGCCATTACCTTCCAGGTTGCTTTGTGGTTCCCTATGCCAGAGGTGTTCAAATTTGGCAACTTTAAGACTTGTGGGCTTTTGGAGTTGAAGTCCACAAGTCTTAAAGTTGCCAAGTTTGGGGACTCCTGCCCTATGCACTTACTGAGGACTGTTTTTCTCTCTCCAAGCTCTTTCATCCTCTAATGCAAAAGTCTCCAATATTTTTAAAGGTCCTTCTCCAGAGCGTTATTGAAGACAGGGCTTTGCAGAAAGATGGGAGCATCCCTTGGGTCTTTCCTAAGGTGGAATTTGGTAACACTCATGAGCTAGATTAAGGCTGTGAATTAGAGATCCACTTTACCTAATTCAAATCAAGAAAGGGAGGGAGGGAGAGACAGAGAGAGAGAGAGAGAGAGAGAGAGGTGCAGAGGGAGAGGAGAGGGAGATTTGGGTATTCATAGGTAGTGCTTCACAGCCAATATACACTTCAGTAGATTGGATTACAAAGTCATTCCGGTGATAACAAAGCCAACCAATCGTGTGATAAGTACCTCTGGTTAGGATAATTACTTGAAAATCAGACAGGTAGGCCCAGATTTGGGAGGAAGAGAGCCATTTGTTTCAAATCGAAGGCAAAGCTTATACATCCGATTCTGGTCAGTGGGACTGGGAGTCATCCCGTGATAAATTTACACTCTGCAAAGATTCCCAGAATTGCTTGGCAAAAGCAGCATAATTCACAACATGCCTAGACGTTCCCCTCCCTCCCTCCCTCCCTCCTTCTCCCCTTCGGGTTTCCAAAGCAGACCTGGCCCCACAAGGCAGCTCTGCCCGTCCCTCCAGCCGAGACCCCCTCGCGTGGAGAATCCCGGAGGGAAAAGCCTGCAGCTGCCAAAGGGGCTTCCTCTCCTCTCCTCTCCCTTCCCCTCCCCTCCCTTCCACGTGCTCTCGCTCTGCCTCCTTTCCGCGCCGGGGTGGGCGGAGAACGGCGGGCAAGTTTCCCTCCCCTCCCGCCCTCTCCTCTCCTCCCCGCCCCCCTTCCCTCCGTCGGCTCTGCCCGGGACTTCTCGCTTTTTAACTTTGCAAATCTTACACTTTTCCTGCTCGGCAACGCGGGAGGCAGCAGCCGCAGCAGCAGCGTCGCGTAGCAGCGGGAAGCCGGAGCGGACCGACTTTCGCCAGGACTTTTGCCGCCTCGGTGCAAAACGCAGCCGGAGCGCCTGCCTGGAAGTTTCCTGCGTCCTGCGTGGGCTTCTCGGTCCGCGATGGGCTTGCTGGGGAGATCAAAGCCGGGAGGCTTCCCTTGGCCGGCCCTCTTATAGCTACTGCCAGCTCCGGATCTGCTTGGCTGGAGTCCGGGAGCCCGTTGTCCCTTTCTGGAGCCCAGGCTGGGATTTGACATGCCGCCGGTGCTGGGGGTGAGTGGGGACAGGCTGGAGCTCCCGGAGGCTTCCCTCAGCTCGATGTGGAGCGCTGGGCGCTGCACAGACGGGACAGTTTTCTGTCTTTCTCTCTCTCTCTCGCCCCCCCCTCCGCCCTCCATGGTCCCAAAGCGCCTAATCTTTGCTCTGCTCCGTTTTGTCCCTTGCAGGTAACCGAAGGCGGCTCCCGGCGCGAAATCACGCCGCTCTCCCTCGACTTCCCACAGCGCAAGAGACCCCTCCAGCCGGCCGTCCCCGAAGACCGATGCGGCAGTCGCCCAGCTCCGGAGGGAGCCGGGGCCGCTTCGGCGGGCGAGCTGGGCCACTTCGAGGGAGCCGCCAAAGGGGAATGGTGCGGAAGCTGCCAAGCCAAGCTGGCCGAACTCAAGAGGCAGGCGGCGAAGCTGGCCTCAGGCTACAACTCCCCGGCCCCGCCGGTAGGTTTGCGCCTCGCCTGCGCTGCGGGGGACGGAGGGTCCTGGAGTGTGTGTGTGTTTGTTTGTTTCCCGATGCTTTTACATTCAAAGCCCAGTGCAAGGGCGCCTCCTGACTTTTAGCACTCAGAGGGCTGCAGGGAGGAGAAGGGGTGTATATCAGAGGTGAAATTCAGCGTGTTCTGACAGGTTCTGGAGAACCCATAGTGCACATTTTGAGTTGTTTGGAGAACCGGCAAATGCCACCCCTGGTTGGCCCCAGAGTGGGGTGGGAATGGATTTTGCAATATCCTTCCCCTGCCACGCCCACCAAGCCACGCCCACAGAACCGGTAGTTTAAAAAAAATGAATTTCACCACTGGTATATATCCTTGGAACTCTTGTTTGGCTTTCTGTCCCCGATGTACCTATGGCCCTCCTAGTCTTCTGGCCCTTTAAGGCTGCTTCGCTTTGGAAGCCTTGGGTTGGGGCTACAAGGCAAGAGCCCCATCTACAAGGCAAGAGCCCCATCAATACGACAGCCTGTAGCCTTGGGAACTGCTCCATCCTCTGTGTGCATTCCTGCGCATGTACTGCATGCTTCTCTCTCTCTAGAGTATTGCGCTTGGGGCATTGCGCTGCTGATTGCACTGGCAAGTCCAAGAGGGGGATTGCATAGTAGTTTGCCTTGCTAGCTGAAAAAAGCATGTCTGCCTGCGCATCTGAGAGAAATGTGCATTCTGTGGCTCCCTTTGCGGTTGCCATTCCCACTGCCTGGCAGTTCATGAGGATGCTGGATTTGAGGACCCCTGCTCTGCTTTTATGTTTTTGCCTTTTTACATTCCAGAGTACATTTGTGTCCGGTGCAGAGTGTTGTCTCACCCGCTTGCCCCAGGCAGTATCTGGCCCCTGTCAATATCTGCAGGCATGGCTAGGTCTGAGCTGATGTCGATTATTTCATAGTGGATATATTTTGCACAGGTTTGCAAGAGTCTCATATTACTTAGTCCCAAAAGTTATGTTAGACTTCTGGAAGTGGCTTTTTCTCTCTGAACAGGAAGCTAATCATTTTGTATGCAGAGTATCTTCAGAACATTGACAGTGCAGTTCTGTACTTTTTGCTGTGTGTAACTCTGAATATTGTCATTGTTCCTTTTTAGACTTTTGGTACTGCTGGGGAACTGACTGCCTCATATAATCATGCTAGGAATAGCCATGAATATATCCTTGTCCTTGATGCAGTGTTAGTTACGCATTGCTAGGAGTTGACAGTGGAATTTGTGCTCCCAGGCTCTGGGGAGGCATTGTCCAACTGTAGGTATGTCATCTGTGCACGGCAATTGATGCACATCATGTCTGACTCTGCAGGCTGTAAATTCTAATCCTTAGAAGGTAACTTATTTCTGTTAAGTAGGAAAATACAGATTGTTTAATCAGTATTTGGAAAGACTGCGTCTCAGTTTTGCCTTTGATGTATGTTTCTTTGTACCTATTCATTAAGCCTTTATTTATTTGATTTGCATCCTGCTGTTATTTCTACAATGCAAGGTAGAAATAGCACTTAGACCTCTATACTGCTTCATAGTGCTTCTACAGCCCTCTCTAAGCGGTTTCCTATTGCCCCCAACAATCTGGGCCCTCATTTTACCCACCTCGGAAGGATGGAAGACTGAGTCAACCTTGAGCCTGGTGAGATCTGAACTGCCAAATTGCAGCTAGCAGCCAGCTGAAGTAGCCTGCAGTGCTGCACTCTAACCACTCCGCCACCTCGACTCTCTACATACAAAAAGCTTCTTCCCCTTCTTCTTTCCCACAAAAACAACCCTATGAGGTGGGTTGGGCTGAGGGAACGGCTGCCTCAAAGTCACTTAACCAACTCCCAGGCTTAAGGAAGGACTAGAATTCATAGCCTCTTGGTTTCTAGTCAGGCACCTAACCCATCATGTTCTAGACCTACATACAATTCAGAGGAAGATGATTTCTAGATCATTTCAGAACCAAAAATTTCTGCAAAGAATTCATTTTCTGTCAAAGGCATGGTCGCATCATGGGACATATCATGACTTTTTTGGCCTTTGGGGAGCTAGGGTGGGTGTGGCCTGTGCATGATGCATCTGGCCTATGGGTCGCCAATTTGACACCCCTGGTTAAGGGAATCCAGTAACTTCTGCTGGGCCTGCAACCTAAGTAACAAGAAGCTGCTGTTAAAAACATCAATGAATTGATGTTTGATTTGGTATATCTATTTACTGTTCTCCCACGACTTAGCTTTAACAAAGAGCCACGGTAGTGCAGTGGTTACTGTGCAGTACTGCAGGCTACTTCTACTGCATGCCAGCTGCCTGCAATTTGGAAGTTCAAATCTCACCAGGCTCAAGGTTGACTCAGCCTTCCATCCTTCCGAGGTCGGTAAAATGGGGATCCAGATTGTTGGGGGCAATATGCTGATTCTGTAAAACCCGCTTAGAGAAGGCTGTAAAGCACTGTAAAACGGTCCATAAGTGCTATTGCTACTGCTATTTCTGTCTTGGGATCTGTTAGAGATGAGGGGAGGGGACAGATTTTTCCCTATGTACTTACTCCCCAGATGTGACCCCAGGAATTACTAACCAATATTTATTATTGATTGCATTGAGCAACACACTTAACCCTAAACCTTAGATCAGGAATCTACAAACTGGCTGGCTGAGGAATTCTGGGACTTGAAATCCACAAATCTTAAAAGTTGCCAAGTTTAAAAACCTTTGACCTAGATTGATGTGATAGAATCTCTGCACTCTCATAGGTCACTTCATCCAAGAATATAATATTGCGATTTAATCAGTTCAGCCGATTCAGAGATAGTGGCTAAATTTCGAGATAGTGGCTAAACTTCAAACTCCTATTTTAGCTTATTTTACTCTTGTGTGTGAATTCAGCCATATAGAAATGACTAGTGAGGAGAGCTTTGAGAGGTACGACTGAGGCTGGAGTTAAATTTGCCATTTATGACTCAGTGCTTGAAAATCAAATTTGGTCATATTTGCCAAATCCCTCACTGTCTGGCTTTTGGCTGCGCTAAAATATGTTAGTGGCATTGGAGGTTGAAAAATTGGATTAATTAAGACAGAGATGTTACATTTAACAGTTCAGCTCAACTATAAATACTCCCTTTTATCAGTATGTTACATTTAGTTAGGGGCTAAGGCTAGCTGATAATTTAAACCTAGCAAATGTACACCTGAACTTAAGAAAGCAGATAATAATTGATTGTGTGGGTGCTTGTGTATCTATGCACATACTTTTCTGTTTAGTGATTGCTAGTAAAAGAATGTAAGCTTAGGAAAGTAATGCGAAGACATTCAGGCTTCTGGCTATGTGAAATTGAAGTGCACTGACCACCTGATTCTGTGCAGATTTAAATGGAAGTAAATTTTGTAAAGAACGAGATGGTTTTTCTCCCAAGAGCAACCGGCGTATGGTGTGAAAGCATTAGATTAGAACAGCAGAGATGCTGATTCAGTTTGCCAAATGAAGCTGGATTTAGATCAGGGACGGCTCTCACCATCACTGGCCTCACAGAGCTGTGGAGTTGTCATTGGAAAAATGGCACAATGTAAATGCCCTGGGTAAGCATGGCAGAGAATGCTACTGGTGGGATTGCCAAAAAGTGGAGGTCATGTAGAGAAGAGTGATACGTCTGTTTTACTTGCTAGTATTGCTTCCTCCAGACATGCAAGTTTAAAAAATTAGCTATAGTGGCAAGTCATGTAGGAGACCACAAGAATAGAAAAGCTGAGATCATCCAGTTTTGGAGATACAGTTCTCCTCATCCTTAATCAATCATGTGACTTTGGGAGCTGAAATAGCTTCTTGATATCAGGAGTATTCATGTAAGGCGTGTCATGTGATGTCATTGTGGCTGATCCGGGTCCCCATGCCAATATTCTTTTGACTGTTGTCTCAATTGTATTGGAAGATGCTACAATTCTTTCTATGCCATAGGGCTAGTGTGCAATCAGCTTTAGATTGTACTAGAATGAGATGGTAGAATGATCTTACTTCAAATTAAAACAATAAAGTACTGTTTTTGATGACCCTCCCTAGAAAATAATCATGGAATCATTCCAGAGGGTGTCCATCATCTATAATCTGAAGTGATATCACCTATCTATTTCTAAATTTTCCTTCTCATTGTGAAAGGGACTGATATGCAGCTTCACTAGTGTCAAACATGCAGCCAACTGGAAGGTGCAACCAGATAATAGGTTTGTAAAGCGATAATGATCCCATTTCTTCCATATTTATTAGAAGTCCAGATGTTTGATGAGAATTCCTCTATAATGAGATATCTGTCTTTCCAACTCCTTCAGCCTTCCATTGTCACCTCAGAAAAGGTGTTGCTTCTTATGGAGGTCAATCAGATAACTGTATCAATTCTGCTTACAACAAAGTCTCATTAAATTGTCCTCACTTTTAGAAGTTTTATGTGCAAAGTAAAAATCCTTGAGATAATCAGGATGCCTTCTATCTTTTATTACTTCATGAATTTCTTTTCTGTTGCCTGAAACCAACCAGACTCTAGGTGGCTTACAGAGCTTGCCTAATAAAAACATAATAGGAAATCAGATTAAGGATTAATTGAAATAGCAGTTCCAGTTCATGGCTTGAATAAATTAATATTAAAGGTTAAAGATTAAATTTATGGAATATAGCACCACTGGGTTTAGTTAATCCCCAAAGGGACTCTGGAAAAGCTGTATCTTCATGTTCTTCTGGGAGGCCATGGGGTGGGGGCCATCTGTGCTTCAGGAGGCAAATTGTTCCAGAGGAGGGAATTGTTATGTAGAACACTTGTCACTGGGATTCCTCACATTGTATCTTCTGGCAGATGGAGACCCATGAGTAGCGTTCCCTATAGCCGTGATGGTAAACCTATGGCATGCATGCCACAGGTGGCACACAGACCCATATTTGCTGGCACATGAGCCGTCAGCTCTGTTGTACATGCACATGCTGGGCAGCTGATTTTCGGCCTTCCGGAGGATTGGGGGAGGCTGTTTTCACTCATCCAAGGCTTCAGGAAAGCCTCCGGAGCCTGGGGAGGGCAAAAATAGGCCCAATGAGGCCAACCGGAAGTTTGGAAATGATTCAATGGGTGGGGTGATTCAATGTGGGCATGCGCGTGTGCACAAATAGTGCGCGTGTGTACAATTTTGGCAGGCCTTTAGAAAAAGGTTCGCCATCACTGCCCTGTAGGATGGTTAGATACTACTGAGGAAAGCCTTGAGACTTTTAAAGGGCTTCACATGAAGTACTGGTGAATTGTGTTTGGGAACCTACTGGTAACCAGTGCAATCCATGAAGTAGGGGTGAAACACATTAGTATTATTGCTGATCGTTAAGAACCGATGCTGCTGTGCTCTGGGCTAGCTGAATTTTCCAAGTGGTCTTCAGAGGCAATCCTGTGTAGAATGACTTCATCTAGTTGAGAGGTAACATGGACACGAGTGACATTCAGTGCATCCTGTCCCAGATAAAGGGACTTTATCTGCAGCAGTTAGTTATACCAGTTGAAGCTCTGTAAAAGTCCTTCTGGCCATAGTCTCCACCTGCTCTTTGGGAAGGAGCTGAGAGCTTTGGAGGACTTCCAGATCGTTTTACTGCTCTTTCTGAGGGAACACAATCCTGTCAAGAGCTGCAGATGTCATAGTCCTGGCACCACTTAGCCTCTGAATCAACAATGACGTTGTTTGGATTGAGCCTGAACCTACTTTGCCCTATCAAGATTCACATAGTCACCAGATGCTGGGTCATGATTTCTATCTCCTCCCCCACTACGCCTGGGGTAAAGTTATATCACTGAGTGTAATGGTCTCATGTAGAAGTCAAACAGGGTAGGAGAAATGACCAAATGTTTCAAAGGAAGGTGGATTGTATAAATAGATATCTGCCAAATTGTAACTTTTTGTGGCATGCATTTCTTTGGTAAAACAGGTTGTCTGGAGCTCTGCATGTCCAGCTGTAACACTTATGTGATAAAGCTGAGGGAAGTTGTCTCCCTGGTCCAATGTCACATCTCTAGGCTAGCTCTGCTCTATGAAATGTGCACAGGCAGTGTATCATTTGCAAGACAATCCCTCTTTAGAGAACCAAAACCTCTCTCGTGCTCTCTAATTAATAGGTATCGATCCAAAATTAATGTTAATAATATTGCATATGATACATATAATGCCAAATACCTCTTGTTTTTTTCCCCTTAACTAAATCAATTTCTATACTTGCCTCAATCAAAAGATTTTAACAGAGGGTTAGATTTTTGCTGATTTGTGTAGCACTAGATCAGAGTATCTGAACATACATATCATTATTGTCAGTTATCAAATCCTCCTGTTATTCATGGATGTCCACCAGGCTGGACCAAATTATGGCATGTATGTTCTAATGCAGGGGTCTCCAACCTTTGCAACTTTAAGTCTGAAGGACTTCAGTTCCCAGAATTCTCCAGCCAGCAAAGCTGGAGCAAAGCTGGCTGGAGAATTCTGGGAGCTGAAGTCCTTCAGACTTAAAGTTGCAAAGGTTGGAGACCCCTGTTCTAATGGAGATATATTTCCACCAGATGCAGCAATGCAAGTTCTAAGTACACCTTATACAAAATGATGTGATGCATTACAGATGCTGCACCTGCCATTAAAACTCTCAGTGCTTTCTGAGTTTGACTTAGGTTGTCCTTCTCCAACCTAGCAGATTTATTATGCCATCATCGTTTGTACTGTCTGGAGATTTGGGGCTTTCCCAATGTTTTTGGAAGGTATCTGATTGGAAAAAGTAGGCTTGTGTTATGGTCATTGTCAACATTGTGCATTGCATTTTGTAAGTATGCACTATTCCAGAGCTGAGTACACATCGGGGCATGAACCAGGGAGTAATAGGATTATCTTTGATTTTTCTTTATATTAGGAAGAAAGAGAATGAAAAGTTGTGGCGAATTATTTCAAACGCATGAGAAATTTTGGAGCTTTTTTGTCTTAATAACAATAATTTTTAAAATCAAGTTGGAAATAATGTATTGTTTTCCAAACAATGCTTCTCTGGTGACTTGCAATAATGAAAGGGGAGAGAAAGGAGGGTCCTGCAGAGGAAGTCACTCTTCCATTGTCCTTCAAAAGTTCCTTTATGAACAACTTAAATTCCCATCGATTCTAAATATAAATTGCCTTGAGGAGTGGCTTTGCTAAAATGATGTTGAACGGTACAGATCAAGGTGTCATTTCAGAATTGGATGCAAAGCCTGTTAATAATGGACATGTAGAGCGGGAAGTTGAGATTTTTTTTTTCTGCTGGTTTGTTTACATCCGTCCTTTTTTGTTCCCTTAATGTGAAATGAAAACAAACAAACAAACAAACTGCAGAATTGTTAGACTTCTGATTGTCTGGTTAGTAGTGAATGGAAAAGTTAATAGCATAATGACTTGCAAGTAACACATAACTCTGCTTAAACTTGATCCTTAATTAATAATAATAATAATAATAATAATAATAATAATAATAATAATAATAATAATTTATTAGATTTATTAGATTTATAAACCGCCCCCTCTCCCTGAAGGGCCTCGGGGCGGATCCTTGCTCTGGACAGGGCTGGTTGTAGCTTTTATTTCCATGTTATAGGTCTTTTCTATAAACAAAGTTTTGTCAAAGATAGTAAAGACACCAATGAAGAGTTTATAAGCCAATGGTTTTTATTTAGGAGATCAGACGAGGGAGTTCTCTGTTTGTGCGGTCTCATTTGTACCAATTTCTGAGGAACCTCCTCTGATCAATTTTTTGAGGATGGGGAAATTAGACCTATCTGCCCTGCCTTTCTTCTTTTAAGAGTATGCTAATAATAATAATAAATAAATAAATAAATAATATAAATATAAATATAAATATAAATATAAATATAAATATAAATATAAATATAAATATAAATATAAATATAAATATAAATATAAATATAAATATAAATATAAATATAAATATAAAATTAATAATATAAATATAAATATAAATATAAATATAAATATAAAATTAATAATAATAATAATAATAATAATAATAATAATAATAATAATAATAATAATAATAATAATAATAATAATAATAATAATTTATTACATTTATAAACCGCCCTCTCCCCCCGGAGGGACTCGGGGCGGTGTACAGGAAAATTAAAAAAACATCTAAAAACATACAAAAACATACAAAGTTAAAAACGAATTAAACCACCCTGTACAAGAATTTAAAGCATTAAAATTATAACCCATTAAAAACCAAATACATAATTTGCAAAAAACAGACTGGGGCAAGAAGCGTCGATTAGGCCAAACCTAATGCTAAGGAAAGTAAGGAAAATAGGAAAGGAAATGCTAAGGAAAGTAATAACTGAAATGGTAGTAGAGGTGGCAGGAGGCTCCAGCCACCTGCCCGGACATTTCTGTGCATGCACAGAAGTGTCGCCCATGCGCGAGAGTATGCACAGGAGCACGCCTGAACCGGTAGTAAAAAGATTAGCAACCCACCTCTGCCCTGCCTTAAACAACAATGCATATTTTCAGTAGGTATTTCCATCCCTCAAAATGACAGTCTTGTCAATTTTCAGTGGTTATGGTTAAGGGAACATGAGTGGTGGCGGCACAGTGGTTAGAATTCAGTACTGCAGGCTACTTCTGATGACTGCCAGATGCCTGCAGTTTGGCAGTTCGAGTGTTACCGGCTGAAGGTTAACTCATCTTTCCATCCTTCTGAGGTGAGTAAAATGAGGGCCCAGATTGTCAGGGGACAATAGGCTGACTCTGTAAACCGCTTAGAGACAGCTGTGAAGCCCTGTGAAGCGGCATCTGTAGGCCACAATGTGATTAGTCTTGCCATCTCAGATGGCACTGTGCTATCAGCAACCATGCCCTGCAAGGGCTGGATAAAGCAAAACAAAAGCACCACCTAAACCTAGAAATTGCCCATCTCTGCTTAATATATAGAAGTGTTATCTATTACGTCTTTCATTCTGCAGTAGCTGCAGAAGCATCACTTGGGGATTTTTAAACAATAAGTTGTTTCTTATTGTGTTCCTGATACAGACTGATCTCCTTGCACCTGCCCTTTATATTGACAAAAATGTGATTTAATGAAACAAATGGATCACTGGTAATATTAAAGAAAACACACCGAAGGAAGGGATAGTAAACTGTAGCAGAGAGATAGTGGATGGAAATGGAGAATGGAAAGAAACCAGTTATTAAATACATATGTTTCCAACTATTTCACAATAGCAAAGTGGACTTGCTCCATTCCAGTTTTATAAATGTGCCATAATGCTAAGAAAGCATCAAGACTGCCAGCGCTGTTTCTTTTGCTCCTAAAAGCCATTTTAACATGCAGAAATCTGGGCTGCGTTCCAAGTGTGTAGTCTTTTTTGTATTGGAAAATGGTCATTGTGATGATGTTAGAGTGGAACATATTAACTTCTGAATATTCTGTATGGGTCAATGGGTTGATTTTTCAGAGAGGGAGGAAGTAAGCGTTTCTTATGTAACTTGGCAGAATGGTTCTAGCCTTTCCTCCTCAGTTCCAAGTCCAACTGAGTGGGATTTGCTTTCTAGGCAGTGTGTTTAAAATTACAGCAATTATCTGCATGTTTGTTGAAAAAAGCCCCAAACAGTAGGTGCAGCAGGATGTCCTCTCAAGTTAACCCACATAACAGAAGTGGGTAATTTCTGATGCTCTTTTTTTGCTTTATTCAGCCCTGGGGGCTGGGAGGCATGTCTGGTGACATCACAGGGCCATCATAGTGGGCAAGGCTAGCTTGGGGGCTGTGGATGGGGTAATTCCCTATGATAGATATGATGTGCAATTTGATGCCTGGACTTGCAGCTCCTGCTGGAACAACAGACAACAGCTGTAGCTAGGGTGTGTGTGTGCTTTGCACAAATCCATTGGGTGTGCCAATTGTGCCCATTCTGGACTGGAAGCCTTGTTCACATCACTCATACTTTAGTCCCCTCCTGTTTGGATTATTGCAAAGCAGCCTATCTGGGTTATCCTTAAAGACTACCTGAAAGTTGCATCTGGCCCAAAATGTAGAGGGATGTGCAATTTCAGCTATTCTGTCAGGGTTCCAAATAGCATCCAAAAGTAAATCAGAGTCCGAGGCAAAGTATTGCTCAAAGTTCCAATTTATTAAGAGAGCCATGTTGGCACATCTGAGAAAACTCGAATCTGAAAGCTTCCCGGTTTCCCCCACCCAGCTGAAAGTTCAAGATCTTGCCCCCACACCCACAAGTCCATCACATGGTCCAATCTCCCACTGCCCACTGGCAGTTCCACCCCTCCAGGCATCATTAAAATCATACAAAAATACAAAAATCCAAAATTGTTAAAAACTAATTAAATATTCCCTGTGCTAAAATTAATAAAACTCTAAAATTTAAAAATTATCCCTATAAAATTATCCTTATAAAGTCAGAACGGGGGATTATGCTAGGCCGGCTTGATGAAATAAATGAGTTTTAAGACGGCGGAAAAGGCGGAGGTCCACGATGGTGCGTAGATCAGGGGGTAGGTCGTTCCAGAGGGTAGGGCCCGCCACAGAAAAGGCTCTTCCCCTGGGCACCGCCAACCGGCATTGCCCGGCCGACGGTACCCTGAGAAGGCCCTCTCTGTGGGAGCGGATCGGTCGAAGGGATGTATGGGGCAGGAGGCGGTCGCGAATATAGCTAGAAAATGCATAGTAGAATAATAGAAAGTGTGGCAGGCCAAAGATCCAAAAGAAAAGATGGCTGCAGGCCTGACATATCCCCTGGTTCACCTGTGGGAGCTAAATTGGCTCTTATTTGCTTTCTAAATGCAATATAAAGTACTTGTTGAAGATCCTCCATGACTCAGAGACAACTTATTTCTGGGATTGCCTCTCCCTGAAAGTATATATCCATCCTACTAAGTTAAACAGGGTGGGTGCTCTCCAGGTTTCTCCCTTAAATGTGCAATAGGACCTTAGAGGCATATCTTCTCAATGGCCAACCCAGCCCTTTTGAACAATCTCCTACTGAGAGATTTGAAGGCTATTTTAACCTTCTTGAGGGCTAGGAGGACCAGGCTCTTCCCACCCCCCCCCCAAGCATTGGGCTAAGGTGGGTGTTGAACTCAGAAGTTGCTTGATTTGATGCCTGTTGGAAGGAAGGGTGCTTCTGTTTTTGTACTTACTGTGAATCATTATATGACATTAGTATCCATATGTAAGTTCTAAAAAATATAAAATAAAAAATTGGTGAAAGACGGAGATGACCGTTTTTCCCTACCATTACGCAAGGAATGCCGTGGCGTCTACATACTGACTGCAGGTCCCCTGTGCATGAGATTGGATTTTTCTCTTCCTCTTCAGTTCATTGCAAAGATGGGGGAGGGAAGGCTGGCTGGCAGACAGGCAAGAAGGAAAGAAGAATTAGAAATAACCTCTAATACTAACTTGAGAAAAATTGTCAGCATAAAAGAAAAAAACCAGGATGGTCCTTTGGGCCCTGCTCTAGCTCTCTGGAAAACATAGTGAGGTTACTTTAGTCTAAGTATTCAGAAGTCTTAAGTTCTTTGCTATTATAATTAGCTGTTTCATCACAGCTTCATCAAGGTCT
This sequence comes from Rhabdophis nuchalis, assembly GCA_039707465.1. Classification (NCBI taxonomy): domain Eukaryota; kingdom Metazoa; phylum Chordata; class Lepidosauria; order Squamata; family Natricidae; genus Rhabdophis; species Rhabdophis nuchalis. The sequence goes on along the minus strand of CM077643.1, from coordinate 54,941,240 downwards.
TTCCACCTGGTCTTGTTGGATGTAAGGTGCTTGGATGATAGAAAGGGTGAACGCCAAAAGATTTCCTCATTGCTGATGAATGAAGGAAATTGTCTTCCTAGAGTCAAAAAATGATGATTCTGATTTAGAATGGTATGAAATTAGAGTGATGGTTCGCTTGGCTTGAAATCGTTCAGCAGAAGAGGGGTTTCATTAGGCTCAGCAGACACACAAGTCTTTGTGAAACCTCCGGTTCTTTTAACTTCTAGGATTTTCAAACACATAATTGAACATTCATGAGTCTTTTGTCATCTGCCTTCTTAATTTTTCCTGGCATGATAAGGATTGAAATGATACAAGCAAGAGTTTGTGTAACTAGCTCTCAGAGACTGATAGAACAATAAAGATCGAATACCTCTCTTCATTGTGGGCACACACCTCTTTTAGATTGAAACCCACATTGTCCTTTGAAAGTAATATATTGGGGGGGGTGTATTTCAAAAGGGGGCAGGGCCACATAAAAGTATTTTAAAAATAGATAAGGAATGAAAATTTAATTAAATATTAATAGGATGACTTTTAAGTAATTTAGCTACTGAAGTGCAAATGGAAAAATGTAGGAGGAAGACTGCCCCAATTCTACCACACACCCCGCCCCCTGCATATAATTAGAATATTTATACAGAGATATGCAGGCATTCACGACTAAAATTTCACATACATTAACCAGGTTATAGACTCCATCCAGGAGCTGGATTTTTGGTGCCCAAGCCCAGACTACGGGTTGCAGTGCTTATCTCCTTAAGGCATAATGAAACTTGGCATTGTGATTTGACCTCCTGCCAGCTGCCATGAATAATTGGAATGGGATTATACCCAGGCATCCTCCACATGCATTTTGCATTCAGGAAGTCCCAGATTTAATCTTTGGCATTTGTAGGTACAACTGGAAAATCTTGTGTTGCTGCAGTGAATCGGTGCAGGCAACACTGAATTAGATAGAGCATTAGTGTGACCATGGTTGGATTGATGCAGATTTGAAACTCTAAACTGGGTTAACAAAGAGCACTTCTTGTAATCATACCACACTGTGCCCTAATGCATAAATCGTACGACTGATTTACCCAACATGGTGTGATATTGGTTGGGTTCCCACAAGATGCTGAACCACAGTTACTTAATGGAACAGTACTTGAGGATGAATGATGGGGGACAGAGGTAGGATAGAAATGGGTTTTCTGGAGCAAGATTGCATTGGCAAAAAATAACTTTACCATTGCTGATGACATTCAGAAACAACTTAGAACAAGGTAATCACCTACTTGCAAAAGTTCATCAAATTATTATTTATCTAGCGTATGATGAGAACATGACAGAAGAGAAGTAAACATATGCATACAATTCATACAATTATACATAAATTAAGCAAGTCCTTGTATCTAGCAGGACAGAATTAAAATTGTTTCTGCAGAGTTTGGCCTGATATAAATGGATATCTTTTTGTATATCCAAAAGAAACAAGCCAATGAGCAAAAAGACATTTCCCCCAGTTTTTAGGTTCAGTGGCTAAGACATTGAGCTTGTCGATCAGAAAGGTTGGCAGTTCAGCGGTTCAAATCCCTAGCGCCGCATAACAGAGTGAGCTCTCATTACTTGCTGTAACTTCTGCCAACCTAGCAGTTCGAAAGCATGTAAAAATGCAAGTAGAAAAATAGGAATCACCTTTGGTGGGAAGATAACAGCGTTCCGTGCACCTTTGGCTATTTAGTCATGCCGGCCACGTGACCCCTGAGACGTCTTCGGACAGCGCTGACCCTTCGGCTTTGAAAAGAAAATAAGCACCGCCCCCTAGAGACAGGAACGGCTAGCACATATATGCGAGGGAAACCTTTACCTTTACCTATTGTAAGGAAGCTTAAGGAGATTTTGGTATTGTCACAAACATCGTAAGTGGGATTGGTGCTTCCCCTAAGGCAGGGATGTCCAAACTTGGGAACTTTAAGACTTGTGGACTTCAACTCCCAGAATTCCCCAGCCAGCATAGCTGGCTGGGGAATTCTGGGAGTTGAAGTCCACAAGTCTTAAAGTTCCCAAGTTTGGACATCCCTGCCCTAAGGAAGCTGTCTTGGGACGACTGAGCTTTATGCTGAGGGGTTCGGGTGTGTGGGTGTGTGTGTGGGGGGGAAGTGTTTCACAGAGACAGGTGAAGTGGTATCATTATGCGGCACTGACCCCCTGGGGCCTATATTTAGTACTCCACCCCCCATCCCCCCATCGGGGATCTAGAATGGAGGAGAGAGAAGAAGACTGCAATTTTGCTGGGCCTCCCAGGCTGGCGGCAGAGGGTAATTACCGTTGTTCTTTTCCTTTCCCCAACTAATTTCTCCAGCACCCTGGCTTATTAGAGGGAAGGGAAGGAAACACACAAACCAGTTCAAAAGTCCTGAGGGATGGAGGGGGGGGAGGGGGAGCGTGCAAGAGCATCTGCTCCTGACATCTGAGGTTACTTTGAACCTGTTGAAATACGCGGCAGCGGCTTTATTGTTCCTGCCAAGTGTTCAGCTATGGCGATTCAGGCTTCTCAGACATGTTAATAGCACAGCTGCAGGAGGGAATACTCACCCTGTGTGACTTCAGAGGCTTCTCCACACAGGCTTGGCTCCCCTTTGCCATGGGAGAGATCCGACTAGGTTAATTTCTCCTTCATTCCTGGGCTTGTCCATGCGTTGCTTTTCCTTCACTGTCGTGGTTCTTCTCGTGCCCTGGGTTTGAATTCGATGCATTTTCTGGAGGACAGGGTTTATCAGGGGCTACTAAGAATGCTAGACTGGTTCTAGGGAGCTACTGTTTTCTTTTTTTCTTTTTATAAATAGTTTAAAAATTTTTTTAATCTCATACATGCATTTACAGGTATACATTCTCATAGTTGAAATTGAAATTTTGAAATTGGAATTTATTAACCGCACCCTCTCCCCACAGGGACCCGGGGCGGTGCACAGGCAGAGCTAAAAACAATATACACATATATTGTTCACATTGTGCATTATGTGTTATTGTGTTATTATTCACATTGTGCATTAAGAATTTTGAACATTCACTTTTCCATATAAAAATTAAAGTAATCGGGATTGCTTTGCTTACCATCCCATATGCCTATTTTATTTTACCACAGCCCTACTTTTCTTTCCTTTTCTCCCTCCCTCCTTTCTTCTCTCCTTTCTTCTTCTCTCCTCTCCTTTCCCTTTTCTTCTTCCCATTCCTCTCCCCCTTCCTCTCCTCTTCTTCCCCTTCATACTCTTTCTCCTACTCTTCCTTTCCATACCTATCTTCCTCTCTTTTCCTCTCTCTTCTTTCCCTCCCCCTTCCTCATTCTTCTTTCCCTCTCCTTTCTTCTTTCTTCTTTCCCTCTTTTTCTTCTTTCTCCTTTCTCTCTCCTTTCCTCTTTCTTCTTTCCCTCTCTTTTTTCTTTTTTCTGCTTCCTCTTCCTTCCATTTCTCTTTCTTCTTTCCCTCTCCTTTCCTCTTTTCTGCTCTCCTCTTCCTTCCTTTCCTCTTCCTTCTTTCCCTCTCCTTTCCTCTTTCTTCTTTCCCTCTCTTTTCTTCTTTCTTCTTTCCCTCCCCTTTCCTCTTTCTTCTTTCCCTCTCCTTTCCTCTTTCTTCTTTCCCTCTCTTTTCTTCTTTCTTCTTTCCCTCTCCTTTCCTCTTTCTTCTTTCCCTCTCCTTTCCTTTCTTCTTTCCCTCTCTTTTCTTCTTTTCTGCTCTCCTCTTCCTTCCTTTCCTCTTCCTTCTTTCCCTCTCCTTTTCTCTTTTCTGCTTTCCTCTTCCTACCTTTCCTCTCTTCCTTTCCTCTTTCTATTGTTGTGATTGCATATTTTCCTCTTTCATCTGGCGTATTTTCGGGATGATATTCCAGAAAACCCGGTTCTGTCTTTATGTTTACCATTTTACATTCCCTTTTCCTTGTTATAATTTCCAATCTATCATTTGCGCATACCTCATTCTTTGAACATATATTTGTATATTAATACTTTTCTGTTTCCCTCCTCTTCCCTAGGGAGGCACTGTTTTCACCCCCCCCCCCCTATAAATACCAGTTTCAGGGGATAAGCCTGCTGTTGCTAGATGTTCTGTCTCTAGTGTTTCTGAAAAAAAATGTTGAGGGGAGAAGTAGGATGCTGGATTAACTTCATCATCCTACTTCTGAATGCTGAAGTAGGCATGTCAGCATTCAAATGAAATGCTGAAATGCATTTCAGATCAGACGTTAATTCTATATAGAATTAACGTCTGATCTGAACCATCAGGATGTATCTTTCTTTATTAAGTTTGAAATGAAATACAGTTTAAAAATAAGAAAATCCATAGGAGTACCAACAGGCACGATAGTGATGTGTATTTGTGCCTTAAAAAGTCAAGATGATAGCCATAATTGAATGGTGGAAATTTTGCCTCCCACACCCCCAATTTGTTGCACTGTTTTTAAAAAGTGTGGTCTTTGGTCACAAAGCCTTTTTTAAATCCTTCCCATGATTGCCTCTGGGTACATGTCAGTAAAGCAGTACTAAAACAACCAAAGAAAACTGTACATCATCTCAAGTAACAGATAACATAGACCACAATAAATCACCATGTAAAACAGCTGTGTCAAACATAGAAACCAGGTAGAAAGATCTTTGCTCCTACTAGAAAGACTTTAAAGTAGGTGTCAGAAAAGACACTTTGAGCAAGGTATCCCATTAAAAAGTGTTAAGAGACCATTTACTGCCTCTCTATGTACGGTATCTTGCTTTAGAGCAGGGGTGTCAAACTCAATTTCATTGAGGGCTGCTTCAGGGTTGTGTTTGACCTTGGGGGGGGGATGGGGTAGGCATGGCCAGGGTAGGCGTGGCCAGCTTGACGATACTCATGTCGGGGGCACCTGTGGTGGCCCAAGTGCTCTGCCAGCAAAAACATGTTCCCAAGTTCCGTTTTGGCTGCAATGGCCACCTGCAACCTTCTGCCAGTGAAAACAGAGCTGGGAGGGCTGCACGCAGCCCTCCTAAGCTCCTTTTCACTGGCTGGTCCTTCGTTGTTTCCAGGACGGTCCTGTGGATCAGATCTAAGCACCCCGCAGGCTGGATCCGGGCCTTGAGTTTAGCACCCCTGCTTTAGAGGAACAGCCGGTAGAGGTGTTCTGACCTAGACTTCCCCAAAAAGCATGAAACAGATTTCTGGTCTTGACAAAACCCCTTTTATTTAACGAATGTGAATTCCTCTCATTCACATTCAGCAAAGGCCTGGTACACAGTCTTTCAAAGGTGAATTTATGACCACCGACCTTATCTAGCTTGGAAAGCTGCCATGTAAATATTTTCCAAATGCAGTGTTGTGCAAGGAAAGACTTGGCACAGAGTTTCTGAAATTCACAGACATATTTTCACACTCCTGAAATGAATGAACGAACGAATTGTTTCCTGCAAAAGCTCACTCCCCTTTCGCTCCTCTTCTATTTCCTATGGGAGTGGCCATTAACTGTCCACTTGTGGCTTTATTCCCAAGTTCACCCTGATTTCTTAGTTGTTCTTTTCTTATGACAGCTCTGCACATGCACACACTGGGAACAGGCTCCAGCTGTTCCTCTGCCTCACTGCTGTCTAGCTCCGAAGGCAGCTGAGAAGTGCCAGACAGTTTGGCCCCACCTCTGCTTCCAATGTAGAGCCCTCGTCCGAGCCTTCCCCAGCCTCCAGGACTGGCCCATGTTCTTCCCCAACCTCCTCATTGTCTGACTCTGCTGCCACTGGCTGGCGGGCCACAGCAAGAGGTTCTATGCTAATGTGCTCATTGTGTGCACAGTGTACATAGGAGGAGATATTTACCTCAGCAAAATTTCAAATTTGGTTGAGTCTTCAAACGGTTTGGGAGCCAGTGAAGACAACAAACAATAGGTATGATATGCATGCAACCTGAAGTTCTTTTTTGCTTTACTTGCTCCTTTCTTGAACCTTTACGTCAGAAAATAGTATTATTCAGGGATAAGAGCATTGGACTGATTGGTATAGGACAGGGGTCTGCAAAGTTGGCTCTTTGAAGACCAGTGGACTTCAACTCCCAGAAGTCTGGGAGTTGAAGTCCACTGGTCTTGAAAGAGCCAACTTTGCAGACCCCTGGTATAGAAGAAACTAATTGACCAGTAGGAGAGGTGGATCTGTTTTTCTCTAAATAATTTGGACTAAAATTCCCATAATCTTGGCTATTGACTACATTGAGTAGAATATATGCCATAGATCTGCTAGGTTGGAGAAGGAGAACCTAAGTCAAACTCAGAAAGCACTGAGGTTTTAATGGCAGGTGCAGCATCTGTAACACACCGCCCTTGATATCAAAACGGTGATACATGCATCACATCATTTTGTATAAGGCGTACTTTAGAACTTGCATTGCTGCATCTGGTGGAAATATATCTCCATTAGAACAGGGGTCTCCAACCTTTGCAACTTTAAGTCTGAAGGACTTCAGCTCCCAGAATTCTCCAGCCAGCTTTGCTCCAGCTTTGCTGGCTGGAGAATTCTGGGAGCTGAAGTCCTTCAGACTTAAAGTTGTAAAGGTTGGAGACCCTTGCCATAGATATCAGAATTCTTTTGCTGAGATATCACTTTGCTTATGTTTGATCTCCATTGCAACATGCTGTTGGATTACTCCCTGACACCCATCTTTTCCACCTGTTACACTTGGAATGCTAGAGGAATTTATTTATGGGAGGCATATTCCTGGCATGTTTTTTCCATTCTCTTATGGCTTCCTAGCTTTTTCTCTTGACCATTGCTTTACTGAGAATGGTACAGTGGTACCTCGCTTCACGAACTTAATTCGTGAACTGACTCTGTTCGTGTTGCGAATTGGTCGTGAAGCGAGGCACAATTTCCCATAGGGTTCAATGTAAATCCGGTTAATCCGTTCTGACCTTGTTTTTTGGGTTCAATGTAAAGCAGCTGAGGGGCGATGGAGCAAGCCAGCATGACTTTCGCCCGTCTCTTTCTGGGCTCGGTGTTTCTGCTTGTCGGGACGCTTCCCAGAACCACGGAGCCCAGAAAGAGACGGGCGAAAGTCATGCTGGCAGCCACTCGCGGGGTGTGTTTGGAAGCGAAGGCAGGGGGGAAGGAGCTGCCTTCCCGGCCGGGCTCCGCAGCTGAGGGGCGATGGAGCAAACCGCGCAAACTGCTCCATCGCCCCTCAGCTGCGGAGCGCGGCCGGGAAGGCAGCTCCTTCCCCCCTGCCTTCGCTTCCACACACACACCCGTCCCCCTCACAACATTCGTTCGTAGATAAAATGTCCGCGGCTCCGGTACGTGAAGCGAGGCGGGGTTCGTGCAGCGGAGCACATTTTTTGGAAAATTTCTGGTCGTACAGCGAATTGGTCATGAAGAGAGGCGTTCGTGAAGCGAGGTACCACTGTATATACATCATCACAGCGGAGCCCAAAAATGCACCTTCTGGTGACCAATCTTGTTCTGTCATTACAACTTATTTATACTCCTGTTCCATCCGTGTGGTCCTGGGCCCTCTCACAGGCTAGTCCGCTTGCCTGTTCTTTCCATGGACAGAACTCCACAGCTGCAGGCCTGCCCTGTTCCATATTACATATAAGTGGATATGTTTGGATTCTGCAGCTGCTGGTAGCAGAGAAGGCCAGGCTGGCAGCAGGTGGACCTGCTGCTGCTTATGCTCCTCCTCCTGCAGGAACTGCAAACAAAGGCAGGAACCTGAGGAAACAATTGGTGGGATCGGTTAAATTGATCTGAGCCTAAATATAGTAATAGAGCTGGTTTCTTAGAATAAAAAAGTTTTGACTGAGATCCATAACTGACCAATACTTGCAGACAGAGAGTCTTGATCCTCGGTGCAGGATCCAGAGCTGACCTGGTGCCGACTGATGTTTTCTTGTATCTATCAAAGTTACTGCCTTCCAGAATTGTGCTTATTTTAATATATTTTTTCTTTTTATTAATGAATGGAACAATAGCATTGTTATGTACATGCGGAGAACATTATATAATGACTAAAAGACATGCCGGCAATGGCTTGGGCAAACAGGGAACCAATTTGGGGGCATGGCCAGCCTGACGTCCCTACCGGTTTGGCGACCCAGTCACAATTTCCACTACCGGTTCGGCCAAACTGGTGCGAACCGCTAGCAACCCACCTCTGATTTGGGGCATCAGGTTGGATGCTTTCTTTTGGATATTCCTGCTATAGAACTAGCCTGTCCCATATAAAGGAAGGTCTAATTTTAGCTTCAGTTTTGTGTTCTTCCTTCCTTCCTTCCTTCCTTCCTTCCTTCCTTCCTTCCTTCCTTCCTTCCTTCCTTCCTTCCTTCCTTCCCTCCCTCCTTCCCTCCCTCCCTCCTTCCCTCAAATGCTTTCCTTCCTTCTACCCTTATCCACCATCATCCTTCCTTCCCTCCTTCCCTCCTTCCCTCCTTCCTTCCTTCCTTCCTTCCTTTCCCCCTCCCTCCTTCCCTTCCTTCCTTCCTTCCTTTCTTCCCTCCCTCCCTCCCTCCCTCCCTTCCTTCCCCCCTCCCTCCTTCCCTTCCTTCCCCCTCCATCCCTCAAACCCTTCCTTCCTTATGCCATGTTTAGCTTACTGATTTCCATTCCCATTCCTTCTTAAAATATTGTTTTTAAAAGGCATTTTAAAAAGGTTTGTCTTCTTTGAATGTTAGCCAGTTTGGAAAGGAATAGTTCTTAAATATCAGATTTCCTATCACCACTTTTGGAATTTAACAAATTCCTTAATACCATATGCCAATATCTTCACAGAAGTGATTAAAGGGAACAATGGGAACAAACTGATAATTTTTCTTTTAGTTCTTAACACATCTTCATTCAAATTATTTGGAGACATCTCATATAGCTCTGTGGCTCTAATGCTAAAATCTCTTGGGGGGAAAAATGGAGTATGATACCTTTGCTGACGTTCAACATTGACTGGTGAGATATGCGCAAGTGCTGAATGCAAAGCCTTTGTGTGAATGTTCAAAGCATTAGTATGTTAATTCCCTATTTTATGTAGTACTCCATTTATTAGGGTTTCTATATTAATGTGATTGGAAGATCTCTGTGAATGGTTGAAATTTATATATTGATTACTGCCTAATTTACGAAGAATATCTCTTTAATTCTTACTTGGGCTATTTAATTGTGCTACATGAATTTCAGCCCATTTGCTCTCCAGTTGTTTTGGATTTTAATTCTTATAACTGTCACGTCTCCCAGGCGCTATATTTTGTTCCAGTAGGGGCTTTCTAATGAATCTCTGGGATAACTTAATATAGAACACATTACAATAGCTTAGATGGCAAATTGTTGCAAATCAATACCGTAAGCTCCTACACTCATTTAGCTGATTTTCTTTCATTGTCCTCCCAAAGGTGCTTTTTCAAAAGACAACTGGACCTTCTTTGTTTTTCCTGGAAGACGGTTTGCTTCTCAACCAAGAAACTTCTTCAGTTCTGTTCAGTTCGGTTCTTAAGAACTGAAGAAGCTTCTTGGATAAAAAGCAAAACATCTTCCAGGAAAAACAAAGAAAGTCCAGTTGCCTCTAGAAAAAGCACCTTTGGGGCAACCATGACCTGGATGACTGCGAATCTCCATAGATACTTTCACTGTTCTCCTTTAAGCCGGATCTTGATGATGAGGCATGAATCACAAAGCGATCTGCTGTATGGAAACCATGTCCCATAACAATCATAAATTCTGACATACAAGAGAATTAATTACCGTATATTTTGGAGCATAAGACACAGCAAGATTTTGAAGAGGCAAATTAAAAAAAAGTTTTTGCACTCTGCAGACCTCCCAAAAATGGACCGTTTTTCATGAAAACGCCCCCATTTTTTGTCAAAAAAGGCATGCATAGCCTTTAGGAGGCTTATAGTCTTCCTGGTGGTGGGCAAAATTGAGCAAAAATGGCCTGTTTTTCGCTTATCTCTGCCCTCCCCAGTTGCCAGGAGCTCTCAGAAAGCCTCCTAAAGGCTCTGCATGGCCATTTTGGTGAAGGGGGTGGGGTTTTGGGAGGCTAAAAATGCTGTATTCAGTATATAAGATGAACCCAGATTTTCACCCTCTTTTTTGAGAGAAAAAGGTGCGTCTTATACACTGAAAAATATGGTATTTGCCCAATATTTCTTTAGTAGGGCTGGGGATATGATTTTTGTATGACTGATGGCAGCAGAACCTGGCATGCTTCTGTTCTTTTGTAGATTTTTCTAAGAAGAAGCAATTTATAACACATCCAGAATCTCACAGCCATTTCCTCTAGCAATTTACCTACAAGATAAAGTAAAAAACATGCATTATTGATACCCGTGTTCTGCATTTTGCAGTTATTTCTTGCAATGTTGTTAATTTTTTATCTGCAGCTTTGAAGGAGCCAGGGAAAAGAAATGAATGGTAGGGAGTAGCGGGTGGAGAGAATAGAATATATGTGTATGGGTTAATGTATGAATTTTGCATAATTTTAATATGATGGATATATAGCTTTTAATTTTATTTTAATAGTATTTTGCACTGGGGAAACATTGCTCTTATTCTCTGAAATATAGTTAGGCTTTTTATGTTTGTGAATTTGACTGGTATATGTTTGCTCCTGCTCTGAAATATTTATCATGACCTTCTGTAATGATGCAGCTTAGGTCACCGTCTTTGCTTAAGCCTTATATTCTAAGGTTTCAGTTCAAGGCAGGTGAGATAATTTATGAGATGCGGTCTTCAAATATTGTTTTCTATGCCAATGTCCAGCTCCCTCCCCCCTCCCTCTCCCTCTCACGCACAATTTCCACAGTTGAAGTCTTTACAGCTGGTGAATTCCCAAGCCATTTAGTTAAATCAGTGGGGGGCATTTTGAATTTTGACAGCATTCTCATAAACTGGTTGCTGGCCGATCACAAAATACTGCATTATCATAAAGCAAATGGAGGTAACGTGCTCATTAACATTCCAGCCTTTCCAGGATCCTCTTCTCATCTCAGTTAAGATCATTGGTAGTCTCGCCTCACACTTCCTCTTTTCATTTCTTAGAATGCTTATGGGAGAATCACATGACGAAACACAGACAACAAATTGTGGTTTGTAATCTTCCTAGGATTTGAAGACATCTTCTGCTTTCTTTAGGATGTTGGTCAGATTTTTGGGAAGTCATATTTCATGAGTATTAGTTGTCTTCCTGGAATCTTCAGAACTACAGTGTTAATAGACTAGATGAGGGGTCTCCAACCTTGGCAACTTTAAGTCTGGTGGACTTCAACTCCCAGAATTCCCCAGCGAAGCTGGCTGAGGAATTCTGGGCATTGAGGTCCGCCAGGTTTAAAGTTGCCAAGGTTGGAGACTTCTGGACTAGATTAAATGGGCCTATTGTATAATAGAGTTTCCTATGTTTCTGAGCTTCCTATGTTTCTTAACTAGCTAATCTGAGATAAAATTGCAACATATGCCTTAAGATCTGACAATTTAAACTAGCTTAGTGACATTTGTTTATGTTCCAAATTCTCAAGCTTTTCCATTTGCAGGTGGCAGTTTTTCTTAACCTACTTCCAGAAGAGGACATTAATTTCCCAAACCTTAGGGTAGAGTAATAGTGAACAGCCAGGCAGATCACCTTCATGATTTACATGGTGTGAGACTCCTGCCCATTTATCTTTTCCTGAAACAAAAGGCATATTTTGTTGGATATTACGGAAATTAGAAGGCTGAATTAGTACCATAGTGGCAATAACTATAATAGGCTGCCCACCATGATTAAAGGTTCCTTTGATCATAAGGGATAGAAAACTTAACTTAGCTTTCTGCTAGCAGCAGTAATACAGAAAATAATTTGGACTTTTCTTGAATTCCTTTTGATTTTTCTACCACTGAAATTGGCAAGAAGCCAGACTCACAGATTGTCTGCATTCCATGGTGGTTGGCACTTGTGTTTTTGTGCCAGCCATATGCCTTATTCCGGTGGACTGTTCCAAAATAATTTTCATACTAATTTTTTTCCATTGGATAAAGATCATGGTAATTACGATTAACAATATGCAACTGGTAAACACTGACATGTTGTAATGTTGAGTGGAGGGACTTCAAGCAAAATGATTTAAATTGGTGATTGAAGAGTTTGCTCATGCATAACGTTTATTGATGATGGTGCATCATTTGCTCTTGGCTTATTTGTTATGCCTTCTGAATGTGATCACTTATATTGTGAGGGCTAACTGCATTGAGATTTTGCAGTGAATACTAAAATGGAAAGCTCATTCCTCCTGCTTGCAGCGTGCCAAAGAAGGGGGAAAAACCCCCTGCAGATATCGGTGGTCACAACCCTTTCTTAGTTTCACCTAACTTATCTCTACGGAAGTAGAATTTTATGAAACAAGGATACGTATGTTAATTTGCAGCTTTATTGCGATAATAACGTTGGACTGCTGTGGTGGTATTGGAAGTAACACGAAAAGATAATTTGATTGGCAGGAGACTTTCAGATATCTGAAAATTGACATTTTCATGATAGCACATAACACTTAAAGCAGGACTTGTAAGCAGATTTAGAAAAGCTTGCTCAATTTCGAAATAGTTGCAACAAGCTTGAATCCATATCAGAAACAGAAAGTGATCAGTACTGCTTTAATTTTGATGGAAGATGAATCATTGGAGTTTAGAACTTTAGATTTAACTTTCTTGATTTCTGAAACTAAAGCATTCCATTTAAGGTAAAGTTATGGTTTTCCATTCTTATTGTTTATAGGCCTATATATTAACTTGCTTGTTTGGTCAAATCATCCCTTATCCCAGTGGTGGGATTCAAATGTTTTTACTACTGGTTCTATGGGTGTGGCTTGGTAGGCATGGCAGAGGAAGGTTACTGCAAAATCTCCATTTCCTCCTGATCAGCTGGGACTCGGGAGGCAGAGAATAGGTGGGGGCGAGGCCAGTCAGAAGTAGTATTTACTGGTTCTCTGAACTACACGAAGTTTCTGCTCCTGGTTCTCCAGAACTGGTCAGTGGTTATTTCCTATCTGACTGGTTTGTTTCCCTCATTCAATTTGGAAGGAGAGAGGTTTGATAGGCACATAAGGAAGAATGAGTTTTTAGACTCATCTGAAATACATGTATACAGAAATCAAAGTCCTCATTCTCCAAGGCTATTCCACCCCATTGTTCTTACTGTTTTGTGTATGCATTGGTAGAACTTTGTAGCTGCCACTTTGTGCCCAAATAATGATGGGGCCTGTTGAACTGCTATGTATAAGTCTCTTGTTTTTCCTTTTAAGCAATAGTCAGTGGAATTTGAACAGGGTTTGAATCTAGATCAGCCTAGGCCAGTGATGGCAAACCTTTTTCTTATGGCGTGCCAAAATTGTGTGTGCAATTGTGTAGAGGCTTTCCTGAAGCCTGGGGAGGGGGAAAACTGCCTCCCCCGGCCTCCCGGAAGCCGGAAATGGATCATTTCCAGTTGGCCTGTTGGGGCTATTTTTTGCCCTCCCCAGCCTCTGGAGGCTTTCCTGAAGCCCGTGGAGGGCAAAAATGGCCTCCCTCGGCCCTCTGGAAGGCTGCAAATCAGCTGGTTGGCACCTGCATGTGTGCCGGAGCTGACACCTGGTATGCCAGAAAATATGGCTCACAGGTGGCATGCGTGCCATAGGTTTGCCATCGTGGGCCTAGGTCTTATAATAAATATTTGGTTGCCCCCCAGTAACCTGCAAAACAGTAACCTCACACATACCTTTATCTTCCCCCCCAAAAAACATATTCATCCTGATTCCCCTACCATGGGGAATGGGACTCAGGGTTTCTCTGCTACTGCTGTTTCCCCCCAGATTGGTTGCTACAGGTAGGCAATATACTCGTGTGTGTAGGAAAATATAAGAGCTTGATAATTGCCATGTTCAATGAAACTACTCTCTACTGCAGAATACTGTGACCATGGCTGCCAACTTTTGTGGCAGCTCCAATAACACAAAGACAGACAAGCTCTTTTGTTGCAAAAGCTGCAATTAATATATGAATAGATGCCCCCATATATGAATATAGGGGAAGTGGTGGCTCAGTGGCTAAGACTCTGAGCTTGTTGATCAGAAAGGTCAGCAGTTCAGCAGTTTGAATCCCTAGCGCCATGTAACGGAGTGAGCTCCCGTTACTTGTCCCCAGCTTCTGCCAACCTAGCAGTTCGAAACAGCGTTCTGTGCATCTTTGGTGTTTAGTCATGCCGGCCACATGCCCACGGAAATGTCTGCGGACAGCGCTGATTCTTCAGCTATGAAACGGAGATGAGCACCGCCCCCTAGAGTCGGGAACGACTAGCATATATGTGCGAGGGGAACCTTCACCTTTACTTAGAGTGTTGGGGATTCCACTGTTCCAAAGTGCCTACAGCCAGATCAAATAAATTTAACAAATAAAATAAATTCCAGACCCACTCCCTTCCCCTCATATTCCTTATTTTGTAACTTAACAATTACAAAGCATTATGAATCCTTGTAAAATGTTAAGAAAGAGATATCAAAATCTGAGGGCGATTCTGGATGCCATAGAGCAGTTTTGGAAAAAAAACCTCTGCATTTGCTCCCCAAGTTGCAGTTTTCAATTTTGTTCTGAGCAGTAGAAACCCAAAAGTTTTTCTTTCAAGATTTAATATAAACATTTTAACAATATGAACAATAATGTATTGAAACCAACAATAATGCAGACTCTTTTGGAGAAATGGAGTTTGCTTACTGCATCAATTCCTGTTCCCATTGAGGCTGACCCCCCTCCCGTTTTTTTGACTGTGCCAATTATATTGGACTATGACACTTCATAGCATATGCAATGAAAGGCCTATTATTTATATAGTATCTCCTTGCAGTCTAAAAGTCTCTTACTGAGCATCCTGTTACCGGTGAAAAGGCAGTAAGTACATCAGAAGGAATTCTCCAGACAAAACAATTGTCAGCTAGTAAAGCAGGAATGTTATTCTTAGCAGCAAAGGAGGAAACAATATCTCAATTGTTGCTTGCTTAGACTGAAGCAAGGCCGTATTTATAATTTGATATTGACCATTTTTGTTGTTTATTGTTTTGTATAAATATAATGTAGATGCTTTTGGAAAGTAGCCCAAGGCATCAACATTATATTTATACAAGAAAACTGAATTTCAGCTTTCTGTTCTGCTGAGCGGCGAAAGGAAAAGAAACTCTTATTAATAGAACCTGAACAGTATGAAGTGAAATGAGTGGCTTCATTATTGTGGTCAGAAGTGGTTAGACACCAGGAGTAAGTGCTATTTTTTTTCTAGCAAGAGCTTTTCTGGGTCTGGAGCTGAAGACTTATAATCATGGTGGGATTCCACAACATGGTGCCCATGGGCATCAATGAAGGTGTGGATGCCTCAGTTTATGTCCACAAAGTCTCTGTCCTGCTTGAATTTTTATCAAACTCCCTTTTTGACCCAAAGGAGTGTATCTATCTATCTATCTATCTATGTTTTCGTAGATTTTCATGGGTGTAGGTATGCTGGTTTTGTTGTATTTGGATCTTTTCCTGTGTAAGAATGAGATTGTCTTGGCAACCTTTTGGCGAGGTCTCACTCGCCATCATCAGGCTTTGTGGCTTTGCAGAAAAATGAAGCCACAGACGAAAGCCTGACGATGGCAAGTGAGACCTCACCGAAACGTTGCCAAGACAATCTCATTCTTACACGGGAAAAGACCCAAATACAACAAAACCAACATGTGTGTGTGCGTGTGTGTGCATACATATACATATATACATGTATGTATGTATGCATGATACATAAATACATAAATACATACACATACATACCTTTATTGTGAAAAACATGAAAAATTATATACACACCTACAAGCACAACATGATCATAAGAACTAGGATGATACAAAAGTTTTTTCTTGTATTTCTGTGAGCCTTGAAGTTGCCAGTGTACATAGATGCCTTTTAGTCATTTCTCAGTTATCCTGTTTCAGCTGGAGTCTTATTGGCATTCATCAGGTGAGTTGGTTGCTAGAAGAAATGATAAAATCCTAGTCAGTCAGTTCCAAAGCCAACCACAAAAACTTTTATATTTGGATTTCTGTTTATATTTGTGTGGATTAAATAACAGTCTGAGTGCAATATCAATCCTTCCCTTCCCTTTACTTCCCATCTCTTCCCATCCCATCTCTTCCCATCCTATCCCATCCCCTTGTTCTCATGTTTTGGATTTTAATTTAACAGATTATTTTGGAAAAAAGGTTATGTAGATCATTTCAGGCTTCCTGTTTTGCTTGTACGTAGCACACCTTATTCCAAACTTGGGAACTTTAAGACTTGTGGACTTCAACTCCCAGAATTCCCCAGCCAGCTATGCTGGCTGGGGAATTCTGGGAGTTGAAGTCCACAAGTCTTAAAGTTCCCAAGTTTGGACATTCCTGCCTTATTCAGAGTGGGAGGTCAGTGTTTCATCACAGTTCTGCCCCACTTCTGCCCTGGGTCCTCTGTGGAGAAGGGCGGGATATAAATATAAATAAATTAAATTCAAATTTAGCATTGTTCTGAGTGCTGAGGGTACACTTCATCACTTTCAGTTGTTGACAGTGATGATCTGAATGGTGGTTCAACTTATCTGGAGTTGCATATTTGGAAGAAGATGCTTAAGGCTATGTAATCTAGTTGCCAAGAAGAAAGCAACATGAGCAAGTCCTTTTAGTCATCAGGACTCAAGTTGTACTTGAAAGGTTTTTTAAAAATCTCCAGTTGTTTTGTCAGATAGAATCAGAAGTAAACCTTGAAGAATGTAAAAAAAAAAAATCCAAACCATATCACAAAAGTGACCAGGAATGCCATTTTCTTTTTCTCAGTTTTTTTTAAACAGATAATAATAATATGTAAAACATATAATAATTAAATCAGTGGAAAATTGCAGTATCAATTCTTTGTGTTTTTCTGTGGACAGAAAACAACCCAACTTGAATGGAGATTCTTCCAGTTCTTCCCCACAACATGTCTCTCTCTTCATCCCTTGCAGGAAAACAATTAAATATCTCACCTAATAATTTGCTACCCTTTCAGACCATCAAAAGGCTGTTGTGAAAGGTGCTTTTTTTTCATTTGAAATAATTGGAGTGGATCCTGTGGAAATCTGTAAGTTAGACAATAAAGCAACTCTCACTTCCTTTGCTGTTTTTTATATTCAGATTAGCTGATAAGTGTGTTGTAGCTTGCAGCTGGTTACAGGTAGCCCTCAACTGATGACCATTTTTGGAACTGGAATCTTGATAGTTGAGCGAACATGACTGCTAAATCATGGCACTTCTGCTTGTGGTTGTTAAATCAAAGGCCATTGAGTGGATGGAGATAAGGTAAGTGGGAGGCACTGGGGGGTGGAGTGAGGGCATGTATGTGGTCCAGGCTGCATGTGAGCGCCTCTCAGCCCGGGAGCTGAAAGCCTTCCCATTCAAATAGGATTTGCAGCCCCTGAGCAGAGAGATATTTGAAGGCGGCCTCCCCTGGGCCTCCCCCGTCATCCCAAGGCATTCTGCACTCCTTACTTACCACATTGCCTCTCTGCTCATGGACTGAAAATCCTGCTTGAAATTTTGGATCTCGAATCTCTGGAGGCTGGTTGAAAGAGCTGCCTACCTAAGGATTTCAGCTCCATGCCTGGTTGGCTTTTGGCAGGGAACTGTTTCATCTAATCCCTAGAGCTGAAAGCGTTCCTTACCTAAACTCCAAGCAGGCACAGAGCTCAAATCCTTTGACAGGGAGCTCTTTTCAGTGAGCGCCCCGAGACAAGAGGGAGTCTTCTTGACGGGGCAGCAGCTTGCAACCTTCCCAACTATCTTCCCATTGAATTTCATTACAGCAGAAATGGTTGGGAAAGGTGATCACCTAATCATGGAGCTCTTGGCAAGGAGGTCAAAATTAAGGCAGTTTGTTAACCACGTAGATCAGGGGTGTCCAAACTTGGGAACTTTAAGACTTGTGGACCTCAACTCCCAGAATTCCCCAGCCAGCATAGCATAGCTGGCTGGGGAATTCTGGGAGTTGAAGTCCACAAGTCTTAAAGTTCCCAAGTTTGGACACCCCTGACCTAGATGATGGTCATGTGATTACATGGGTGCAATGAGTGGAGTTGCTTTACAAGCCATACAGTGCCCTTTCCAAGAGCATCATTAATTTGTTTGCTAAATTATAATAAAAATAAATCCTTTTGTAAAAGTGAAACTTTGATGATCTTTTATTGATCTTCTATGGGAACTGAGTTAGAATAATAACATACTGAGTTAGAATAACTCAGAATAGTTTCTGAGTTAGAATAATAACATACTCAAAGTCATTAATTATATTTTAAAGAGCCAATGTTGAATGTGAAAACATGCCAAATTAAATCTAGGTAAATTACATTTGGGCTCAGTGTGATGACGGAAGGCTGCTATGATTTTCAAAATAGGCAGGTATCTTGCAATTACAGGGTTAATTTTTCCCTCCTTGTTTTTTCCTCAAAGAGAATCTGCCTTATGTGAAGCATCTTAAATCCAGTGACTGCTGTACAGTCTGAGCTCTTCATCTCCAACGGCCTTTCTAAAGTTGCCATATGCCTCAAAATATGTCAGTGCAACTGTGATAGTTCAGACTCTGGATTTGCTTTTCATTTCATTGCATGATCCTTAGTTGAATATAAAAAATCCTTCTTCAGCTGGGACTCGAATGCTATTTGGACGCATATGGCTCATTATGAAGGAAAGGTAGAGTTTATGCACCTAGAATATTTTTCCGGATGTGTGTTTCTAAAATTGAGTTTGGGGTTTTTGTGGGAGAAACAATTTAGCAAGTGGCCATTTTTCTCAGGATCATTCCATGCAATTGCTTATCTTTGTTGTGGGGGCAGTTTATGAACGTGTAAAACTAAAGCAAATGTCAGCACAGTCTCTATTTTAATAGCATTGTGGTTTACTTGGCTCCATAATACAGTGGTCTCCAACCTTTGCAACTTTAAGTCTGAAGGACTTCAGCTCTCAGACTTCTCCAGCCAGCTTTGCTCCAGCTTTACTGGCTGGAGAATTCTGGGAGCTGAAGTCCTTCAGACTTAAAGTTGCAAAGGTTGGAGACCCATGCCATAATAGATAAAGCATTTTGTTAAGTTTTTGTCATTTTGGTGCGGGTTGCTGAAAGGTATTCAAGATATCAAATTTGCCATTAGTTTCTTCTGTAAAACTATTAATGAATAAAGTACAGGTGGCATGCTTGCTTTGAACACAATCATCATTACTGTTAAGTTTAGAGAGTCTGATTTTCCAGTATATTGTATCAGTTCAGTGGCACCGTTCCTCATAGAATAGATTCTCTCCCAATTATTCCACATACAAAAATGTTCTTCCGTACACTTCATGCTAATTTGACACAAGGGTGCCACAAAGAAGAGGGAGGGTGCCACAAAGAAGAGGGAGTCAAACTATTCTCCAAAGCACCTGAGGGCAGGACAAGAAGCAATGGGTGGAAACTAATCAAGGAGAGAAGCAACTTAGAACTAAGGAGAAATTTCCTGACAGAACAATTAACCTCTGGAACAGCTTGCCTCCAGAAGTTGTGAATGCCCCAACCATGGAAGTCTTTACAAAGATGTTAGATAGCCATTTGTCTGAAATGGTATAAGGTTCCTGCCCACGCAGAGGGTTGGACTAGAAGACCTACAAGGTCCCTTCCAACTCTGCTATTGTATTGTATTGTACACATGTCCAGAAAGGTTTGGGAGGATATAGAGGATATTTTCTGATCTTAAGAACCTTGTTGTGTTAATGCCAATCAGAAAAAAAACATCCCAAATTAGAATTGGAATGGAAGTTGGACAGAAATGTTTGGGAAGAGGGAATATAAAGAGCCACTAATTCAGAGGTGGTATGTTGCTGGTTTGCACCGGTTCAGGCAAACTGGTAGTGGCGGTGGTGCAAGGATCCGCCCACCCACCCTGACATCATCACAGACCTTCTGCGCATGCGCAGAAGGTTCCGCACATGCCCAGACGTGCGTGTGTGCACACACGCTCCTGCTACTGAAACGGTAGTGAAGAGAATAGAATGCCATTACTGCTCTGATTATATACTTAGGATGATAGGAGCATGATTGTGAAGGTGTACATTATCTGGGCGACAGCATCTTGAGGTATAAATTACCAGGAAGATCTACCAGGATTTTGGCAAGGCAGAAGCTGTTTGTGGAAGGCTTGCTAGCATTACGGAGAAGGCCTTTGTCTTTTCTGCCAGAACCACACAACAGATAAAAGTTTTATTTTGATAGAAACAGGGACACAACCATGTATTTTCCTTGGCAACATTCAGGGGTGGGACTCAAAAATTTTGCTACTGGTTCTGTGGCCAGGCTTGGTGAGTGTGATGTGGCTTGGTGGGTATGGCAGGGGAAGGATGCTGCAAAATCCCCATTCCCTCCTGATCAGCTGGGGCTCAAGAGGCAGAGAATGCATGGGAGTGGGGTCAGTCAGAGGTGGTATTTACCGGTTCTCCGAACTACTTAAAAGTTCCGCTACTAGTTCTCCAGAACTGGTCAGAACCTGCTGAATACCACCTCTGCCCAGCATTTATCAGAATACTTCAAGAGAAGAGAACCAGGTGGAGGGTCTAATGCCTTCTGCTGGTGCTGGGCCTGGCCTCTTAAAATGGCAGGTTTCAGTAAAAGCAAACCACTGATGCTGGGATGCAACAATATACTATGTATCAGTGGTTGTGTTGTGTGATGATTTATGAAATTCAGCTATTGTATTGAGGGTTTTAATCAACATACCTGCCATACAACAAACCTGCTGTGTGAGTGTTTAACAGGGTGATTTTCTACATTTTGATATGCTTTATTTGTAAAGATTTCAGCTCCTTTACTCTAGTACAGTGATTCTTAACCTTGACAACTTTAAAATGTGTGGATTTTTAACTCCCAGAATTCCCCAGCCAGCATGAAATTCACAGCTCTTAAAGCTGCCATGGTTGAGAAGCACGGCTCTAGTAGTTTGGAATGGCAGTGATGAAGTACGACCTCGAATGATGCATGGGCGTGCAAAAGGAAATGTGGTTCAGTTGTACTATTGTTCAACAATCTGTGAGTGTTTGGCACTGATTGAGGTGGTGGTGAAAAAGCAGCGCCTTTTTAATCCTGGATGCTTCAGAGTGAAGACGAGTCACTTTCATTAATAGCTTTTGCTGCCGGAAGAAATAAGTGGATTAAAACAGTGCCTTCAAGGACAGTGAATTGGCTGGAGTGTTTGACCCCATGGTAACTAGTAGCCGCTAGTTCCTGTTGTTTTTGAGGATTTGATTAAGCATCTAGCCTGTTCATTGCAAAATGATGGGAAAAAGTGGTGGGGGAGAGGAAGTGACTCTCCAAAGTGTATCTCCCACTGGAGAGTAAAAATATGTGATTGGGGTGGTGCAGTTGGGCGTGTGTGCATGTGTGTGTTTTTATAAATGTTCCCCTTTGGTTTACAGAGTATATCTGTATTCCCACCTGCTGATTAATGGAATAGTGGAAGGTCTTGGGGAAAGTTTGTTGTAAAATCAAATTTGGGATTATGAGCAAAAAATAAATAAAATGCAAACACACACCAGTCAATTCTGAGTTATTAATTGGTGGAGAGGATTGGAATTTCCTATGCTGGATGATAAATTAGCCGGGCTTTTTCTGGCAATACTTGTGGCCGGCGATGCTCTTTCCTGGTTCTGTTGTTAACACAGGAAAAAGCATCAGGTCGCTTCCAGTTACACCCAGTTTACTATGTGTTTTTAAATTAGGAGGAAAATCATGTTTGAAAATAGTGTTGTGCCAAAGCAATGGGAGAGAAGAGAGAAAGGTTTCTGCTGAGAATCTTCCTACAATTGTAGTGGAAATGGTGATGATGTTCTCACAGTCTCACAGTAATAACCATGACTGATGCATGCTTATGGTTAAGCATTTTATATCTCCTGGCTTATGTTAGCACAAATGTTTTAGCAGCAGTGGTAGCAGCATCTGGCTTGTTGGCGGAATCAGTTGTTTTGATGGCTCTGGAGATGCCTTCAGGCAAGTTGGTAGTTAAATGGCTCTGCTACTTTGTCATTCTAGACAGTTTTCCTCTTCCCCCTATTCTGTTTCTTCCCATTCTCTCTCACTCTCTAATTTATCATACTTTTTAAATCCAAGCATTTGTGACTGCATTTTAGCTTTACAGGACAGCATTCTTTAATAAAAGATCTAGAAAAGAGATAGGAAGGAAGAGATGGCTTCTTTCAATGAACATCTGAAGCTGTTTTTCTCTCCCTCTCTCCCTCTCCCTTTTGAGTTATCATTTGGTTTTGAGTTTTGGTTTTGAGTTTTGGCAAATCTTTGCTTGCCATTAAATTATCCAAAAGTTTGCCTGAAGTTAGCTTGGCTTGCATGAAATGACACACTAGTTGGGGAAGAAATCAGTGTTTGTAGAAAGAAATGAAGGGAAGAGAAAATGATCAGGAAGTGAAAAAGGGACCTATTCTCCATTATTCAGAGTTTAAGGTAGGGAATTAAGGATGTACGGTAACAAGAAAATAGATTGACTGAATTGCAAAAAAATTCAACAGAGAGAATACTTTAGAGAGGTGGTGGTGGGTCCATTTTATTGGATGTCTTCAGGCAGCATATGTTGGAAATGGTTTAATTTGAATTCCTGCACTGAGCAGACCGCAGAACTTTATAATTTACTTGGCCTTTTCCAAATCTACCCTATATACTCATGGATAAGTCAAGAATTTTAAGTACTAAAATATACTGCCAAAATTAATATCAGCTTATTCATAGATGAGCTTATCCACAAGTATACGGCAATACTTTTTAAAAATACCCATATATCCCATGTACATATTACTTCCATATAACCAACCTGACCATGAAAAATGTGGGTGTGTTTGCTTGTGTGGGCACATTTTTTGTGGTATTTTGGTTAAAAATTCAAGGATTGGCTTATCCACAGATGGCTTATCTACAAAAATATGTTGTATGCTTCTATGATTCTTACCTGCACTCCATTCTTCTGCTAGCAATTTCCTTTTTCAGCATTGATTTCAACTTGAACCAGCGAAGTTTTATCTATTTTACCTGCACTCAAGACAGATTATCTTACATATGAAATCTTCACACTTTCTATGGATAAAACAGTGCATTCCATATTGTTTCTCTTAAAGAAATATGCTCAGTGAAAATAAGTTTGGAAATCACTTTTGATCTGCTTTCCTAGGAAGGAATATCTTCCTCCCTAGGCATAATGGGATGTGGGAATGACCTTGGAAATTGCCCAGTGTCCCTTGGGCAAGGAAATGGTCAGATAAGATTCAGCATTGCCTGCAGCTAGTTAATAGGTGTGGCAAAAGCCTCAGAAGGGACTCTATTTGGTTTCTTACACTGCAAAGAAGAAGTAGGATAAATGTACAGTGGTACCTCGGTTCACGAACGCTTCTGTTCACGAACAACTCGGTTCACGAACAGAAAAGTTCATCAAAATATGCTCCGGTTCACGAACTCCGCTTCGGTTCATGAACAGAAAAGTTCATCAAAATATGCTCCGGTTCACAAACTCCGCTTCGGTTCACAAACTCCGCTTCGGTTCACGAACAGAAAAGTTCATCAAAATATGCTCCGGTTCACAAACTCCGCTTCGGTTCACAAACTCCGCTTCGGTTCACGAACAGAAAAGTTCATCAAAATATGCTCCGGTTCACAAACTCCGCTTTGGTTCGCGACCAGAGTCAGTTCAAGAATTAAAACCAAAAAAAAGATCAGAACGGATTAACCGGATTTACATTAAACCCTATGGGAAACTGTGCCTCGGTTCACAACCAATTCGGTTCGCGACCAGAGTCAGTTCAAGAATTAAAACCAAAAAAAAGATCAGAACGGATTAACTGGATTTACATTAAACCCTATGGGAAACTGTGCCTCGGTTCACAACCAATTCAGGCGACCAGAGTCAGTTCACGAATTAAGTTCGTGAACCGAGGTACCACTGTACTTTCAGATTCATAAGATTTTGTCCATGTTGCTTTACAGTAACATAGAATTAGTTCACCTCGTTGTGTTTTCTGTTTGGTTTGTTGCGACATCAATCTTGACAGGACTTTCCTCCCCCTGCCTCATTTAAAGCCCAAGACACTAGGGAAAGTCTCTTCTGAGCCGCTACTACCCATCTGCAGACTAGGCCTGTGAGAAAGTATTCTGCCTGGAAAATAGGCAGCATTTGCTCAGTTCTTGTCCAGCATCTTTAAGCCAGCACTGCCATGTTGACTATAAAAGATGTAGTGCGAGACATCTGGAGGTGTATGGGAGAGAAGAAGGAGGTGGTTTGTATGTGGGGAAATAAAGCAGCTGAAAGCAGCTACAAAGATACTTTTCTCCAGTAGTAAGACTCATAAGGAGTAGCAGTTGGGGAAACAGTAGTAAGAGGTGTAGTAGAATAGAATAGAATAGAATACTTTAGGTAAAGGTAAAGGTTCCCCTTGCACATATGTGCTAATTGTTCCCAACTCTATGTGGCAGTGATCATCTTCGTTTCAAAGCTGAAGAGCCAGCACGGTTCGAAGACGTCTCCGTGGTCATGTGGGCGGCATGACTAAATGTTGAAGGCGCACGGAATGCTGTTACCTTCCCACCAAAGGTGGTTCCTATTTTTCTACTTGCAGTTTTATGTGCTTTCGAACTGCTAGATTGGCAGAAGCTGGGACAAGTAATGGGAGCTCACTGTGTTATGCGGCACTAGGGATTCAAACTGCGGAACCATCCTTTCTGATTGACAAGCTCAGTGCCTTAGCCACTGAGTCATCGTGTCCCTACACTAATGAGTGTACATTAAAATGAAATTTCATTGCATTCAGCTGTCGACAGATAACCATTATACATTTAAACACATGATACAGAGAAACATCATAGTCTAATTCAGATGTATACATATACATAGTGAAAGAAAAAGAATCCTGTGAGTTTACAAGAGGGATGGCACAAGGAACAAAACTGTTACAAAACATCTATAGTCCTGCTATAGATACTTCGAAATCTCCTCCCAGAAGGGAGCAACACAAACAGACTGTGAAGTGGGTGTGTGGAGTCTCTAATAATACTTTGGATTCTAAACACACACCACCTATAAGCAGTATCCTGAATAATGGGAAGCAAGCTTCCTATAATCTTCTTAGCTGCTCTTACCACTCTCTGAATAGATCTTCTATTTGAGGCCCTGTTACCACTAAATCAAACAGGGATGCAGTTTGTTTGTTTGTTAGTAGCAATGGGAAAGAAGAGTGGAGTAGTGATGAGCTGTGAGTACTAGGCTGTGAAGACTTATGTGTTACCTAGGGACCTGTGTTATTGTGTTGGTTTGCTTTGGTTTGGAGCTCACTGATTTGGGTATACTGAAAAGAACCTGTGTCAATGCTGTCTTTTATCTGAGTGTTCTCTGAGCAGTGTCTCTTTGCCATATCTCTCAAGATCATTCCCACATGCTTTACACTAGACAGGCAGAGTCATCTTGGGGAACCATGGAGGCTTTCTTATTCTGATAATATACTGTATTCATGAAGAAGCTAGTCAGGTGTAAGGTTATGGATTTTTCTTAAAATTAAGAATCTATATTCTGCTCCTTAAAATCTTTTTCTCTGGTCAGCTTCGGATGCTATCAGTCCACAGGTTTTCATGTTTTATTCAATACAATACAATACAATAGCAGAGTTGGAAGGGACCTTGGAGGTCTTCTAGTCCAACTCCCTGCGTGGGCAGGAACCTTATACCATTTCAGACAAATGGCTAGCCAACATCTTCTTAAAGACTTCCAGGGTTGGGGCATTTACAACTTCTGGAGGCAAGCTGTTCCAGAGGTTAATTGTTCTAACTGTCAGGAAATTTCTCCTTAGTTCTAAGTTGCTTCTCTCCTTGATTAGTTTCCACCCATTGCTTCTTGTCCTGCCCCCAGGTGCCTTGGAGAATAGTTTGACTCCCTCTTCTTTGTGGCACCCTCTGAGATATTGAAACACTGCTATCCTGTCTCCCCTGGTCCTTCTTTTCATTAAACTAGACATACCCAGTTCCTGCAACCGTTCTTCATATGTTTTAGTCTCCAGTCCTCTAATCATCTTGGTTGCTCTTCTCTGCACTCTTTCCAGAGTCTCCATGTCTTTTCTACATCGTGGTGACCAAAACTGAATGCAGTATTCCAGGTGTGGCCTTACCAAGGCATTATAAAGTGGTATTAACACTTCACGTGATCTTGATTCTATCCCTCTGTTTATGCAGCCTAGAACTGTGTTGGCTTTTTTGGCAACTGCTGCACACTGCTGGCTCATATTTAAATGGTTGTCCACTAGGATTCCAAGATCCCTCTCACAGTTGCTACTATTGAGCAAGGTACCACTTATACTGTACCTGTGCATTTTGTTTTTCTTGCCTAAATGTAGAACCTTACTTTTTTCACAATTGAATTTCATTTTGTTAGATAGTGCCCAATGTTCAAGTTTGTCAAGATCCTTCTGTATCTTTAGCCTATCTTCTGGAGTGTTGGCTATTCCTGCCAGCTTGGTGTCGTCTGCAAATTTGATGAGTTCCCCATTAATCCCCTCATCCAAATCATTAATGAAGATGTTGAAGAGTACTGGGCCTAAAACAGAGCCTTGGGGGACTCCACTGCATACTTCCCTCCATGTAGATGCTGTTCCATTGAGGACTACACATTGAGTGTGGTTGGTCAGCCAGTTGTGAATCCACCTGGTGGTGATGCTGTCTAACCCACATTTTCTACTTTATCTAATAGTAGGTTATGGTCTACCTTGTCAAATGCCTTACTGAAGTCCAAGTCAAGTTCACTTGATCAACACAAGTCCACGTCTAAGTAGACATTTGTGGTGGCCATTTGTGTTTCCAGCAATGCTGCCAGTGATAGGACTTAGGCTTGACACCCATCAAGATAGAAGTCTATTGAATGACTTTCTCTTACTCTTTTATCCTTACTGAAAAGAGTTTTCTAGTGCTGTTCTTCTACTCCATCAATAACATCTTTATTAGAGCTGTCATCACTAAAACAGCTAATCACCCTGTAGTAAATAGAGAAGAACTGTGGCTACAGAAATGTTCCCTTTGTTTCTAAATTTGCAGCCCATCCACATTCTCATTCAAGAAAGAAGCTTTCTGATTATTCACATGCATATTTGCAAATAGTACAGTAATTGCTTTGATGGGTCAAGGAAATATTTTAAATTGCCGAATTAGGTAAACAAACCATGTGGTGAAATGTTAGCATTTTCCTGCCCTCTGTGCAGATCGGAAAATTTCCTGCAAACCTGTTTATTTATTTAAGCCTTGTGATGGTAGAAAATTCCCCATTCTACATGATGAGATGCATTTAAAATTTTAAAAAGATGATTGTGCAACAGTAAATGCCATGAAGAACAATGAAAAATTGGCATTTGCATGAGAACCACATTTATATACCAAGCCTATGTTTGTGGTTGTTTGTTTATTTATTATGTTTCTCTGTCATTTTCATACAGTCATATCTTGAAATGGTTTACAATCAAAATGATTAAAATTAATAATAAAATACTTTTTAAAATGCAAAAAATGAAGACAAACATTCAACCATAATAGAAATGTATTCTGTGTCATGTAGAATCTGTAGATTTGAGCAATTTGTGTTTTTTAATTAGAAAAGAATTATTATCACCAATACTCCCCTCTTCCTCAAGTATTTATTCATAAAGGCAAATCAATATTATGGTCCCCTGTTTTATCATAAGATCGAAGTTTCTTCATCTGATTATTCATCTTTGATGCTGTCCAACTCAAGCTGACTCTGGGTAGTTAATCTGTAATTTAAATAGTATTTCGTGCTGTCTGCATTGTTTTTAATTGTTTTTATGCTTTGTCATGTATCTGCTTAGAGTCACTTGATGAGCTGGACAGCTATAGAAACAAAAATTAAAATAAAATAAAAATACAACATAGAGAAAACAGTTGCTTTGTCAACAAACCACAGGGCCCATTCACCCAGTTACTCGCATTACACCAGTATGTTTCATTTTTCTTATTTTTAATATGATTACGACAGAAGTGATCACAGACACATTTTGCATGCTAAAATAGCAGGATCCATCACAAAATGTTGCCAATGCATCTTTCATTCTAAAGGAAGTTCTGAAGTAGTGTTCCTTCTACTTCTTTCCAAATAGGACTTCCCATTTCTCCTCTGCTCTTCGTTCTGCTTTTCTTTTTCTTTTTATTATTTTATTTTATTTTATTAAATTTATACCCCGCCCTTCTCCTACAAAAGGACCCATTGCAATGATAAAACATGCAAATGCCCTAATTCAACTCTTCCTAATTTTAAAATCTAAAATTCTGCTAACTTTGAGAGACCTTGATCATTTTCTTGTGTGGTAAGTAGCTCCATTTTGCCTGTATTCGTTGTGGCACTCATCAGCCAGTTTTGTTATTAGAAGGATAAATAGTGTAATAAAAAATATTCACCTTTGATATGGACTTCTATCTTTTAATGCTCAGTGTTTAACAGTTTTAAACATATCTCTTACATGCTTATGTTACTGGACTATTCTTCCATATAGCCAGAAGAACATGAGCAATGAGAATGGCTAATTTTAAATGTAATATATGATTGGTTTATGTTCTCAAAGAGTCAACAGCTTTGAATTTCTAGATACAATTGAAGTGATTCAAATGAATGTCAGATTAAATCAACTGTGGCTTAGTGAGCTACATTAAATGTAGATGATGCTCTCTTTTAAAATAAAAATGAAATTTTGCTTTGAGAGTGGGAAGATACTATAAGAAGTCGATCTTAGAGACTGATTTATTATAAATCTGAGAAAGCATAATTTAGTGCTGCAAAAATCCATTTGAAATGTATGGAAATTTCTATTTTAAGTCAGTTCGGTATCTAAAACTTTATTCATATGAAATCCTTTTAAAAACCAATAGGCGGTCTAAATGAAAGCAGCCCTGTTCATCTCTAATCTTGTACTTTATAATCTGAAAATGTTTGAACCTAAAAGATAAAAAAATAATTTTCTGAGAATTTTTTTTCCTGAAAGGTCTTTAAGAATGATTTGAAAAAAAAAGTTGCAATTGGACTGAAATTCACCTCAAATTAATTAGGATTAAATCTTTTGCATATTGAACACTGAAGTATTGTGTTTGGGGCTAGTGTTCAGCAATTCTTACTGAGGGCATTTTTATCATACTATTTCTTCAGTTGTGGCAGGATTCCTTATTGGCAGTACTAATAATCAGTAGAAGTCTCTTTCTCTGATATAGGCAGCCATATACATTTGACTTATAAATAAATAAGATAGATAGTCACAATGTCTAGTCTTCTGCCTCCAAATTTCTCTTCAAACCAATCTTAAAGGTAAAGATTTCCCCTGTCCAGTCAAATCTCTAAGGGACAGTGCTTATGACCTTTTTTTTTAGTCAAGGGAATCAGAGTGTTGCGGCCCATCAGCGGCCAGCAGAACTGGCAACAGATTTGGACAGTGAAGAGGTTAGGGAGGAACATGGGCCAGCCCTGTAGTCTGGGGAAGGCTCTGATCAGTGCTCTATGTCGGAGGCAGAGAGCGGGCCATGGTTGTCTAAATCTTTGGAGTCAGACATCAGTGAGGCAGATGAACAGCTGGAGCCTGTTCCCAGTGTGCACGCACCCAGAGTTGCCAGATGAAGGAAACAGCTAAGGAACAAGGGTCAACTTGGGAGTAAGGCCACAGGTGGATGGTGAATGGCCCCTCCCATAGGGAATAAAAGAAAAGTTTTGGTCGCCACGATGTAGAAAAGAGATGTGGAGACTCTGGAAAGAGTGCAGAGAAGAGCAACCAAGATGATTAGGGGACTGGAGACTAAAACATATGAAGAACGGTTGCAGGAGCTGGGTATGTCTAGTTTGATGAAGAGAAGGACCAGGGGAGACATGATAGCAGTGTTCCGATATCTCAGAGGGTGCCACAAAGAAGAGGGAGTCAAACTATTCTCCAAGGCACCTGGGGCAGGACAAGAAGCAATGGGTGGAAACTAATCAAGGAGAGAAGCAACTTGGAACTAAGGAGAAATTTCCTGACAGTTAGAACAATTAACCTCTGGAACAGCTTGCCTCCAGAAGTTGTGAATGCCCCAACCCTGGAAGTCTTTAAGAAGATGTTAGATAGCCATTTGTCTGAAATGGTATAAGGTTCCTGCCCATGCAGGGGGTTGGACTAGAAGACCTACAAGGTCCCTTCCAACTCTGCTATTGTATTATTGTAAGAGCGAAAGGGGAGGAGTGCTTGCAGGAGACAATTAGTTCATTCCTGCATTCTTGCCAAGTATCGACCTGGCCAATCTGCAAGCCTGATAAAGGTCAGTAATTGTGAACTCTTGAAAGACTGTGGGAGAGGAAAGACTTTGCTGGAGATGAATTCACTGTAAATTAAATAAAAGGGGTTTATCGGGACAAGGATGTGGCTTCGTGCTGCTGGGGAAGCCTAGGTCAGAACACAGAGTTGTCCAAAGACATTTCCATAGTCATGTCGTCAGCATGACTACACAGCAAGACACATGGGATGCTGTTTAGTTTTCTGCCAAAGTGGAATATCTATTTGCATTTGCCTGCTTTTGAACTGTTAGGTGGGGAGGAGCTGGGGCTAATAATGGGAGCTTACCCTGTTGTGTGGTTCTCTGATCTCGAACCTGGGCTGCCAGCTTTCCAGCTGACAAGCTCAGTGTCTTTACCCACTGAGCCATCATGCCCCCAAACTGATTTTATATCTTCATATAGCATTTTCTAGGGGAATTTGAGAAAGAGGAAGTACTAACTGCAGCTGAAAATGAAATATTTTTCTTACTATTGTTATCTTGCCTGGAAACATGAGGAAGGGGATCCTGTGTCTTTGCCATATTTAAGAAGGGATGTAGGATTCCATCGCATGGTGCATCCATAATGTCACCATGCCCTCAATCATAGATGCAGTACACCAATGATGAGTTCTGGATCCCGTTCCAACTGGTACAGTTGGAACGGGCCCGGCGGCATCCACGTGGACGCGTGCAGTGTGCGCATGCGTCTTATCACCTCCGCGACGCTCCAGCTGCTCAGCAGAGTGTCGTGCAGGCGCTGCATGCATCATGCGCATGCACGGAAGCGCGGAAGGCTTAAAAGACAGGTAAGGAACTCAGGCAGGCAGGTGGGCCCTCCGGAGCACCATACCGGAACGGTATCCAGTGCTCCGGGCAGGCTCCAGTATGCCCATATCGGGGCGTACAGCCTACAACCCACCACTGTAGTACACTCTGTTTCATCTGAAATGTTATGCATATTTTAATTTAGATGTTAACAGTTCTTCATATAATTAGGTGCTCATCATGAAAGAATGTGAATAAACTCCTTCACTGGTGGGCGTTTTGCTGTGTTGTGGGCAGATCAGGTCTGTTTGTTTCGCCTTCTCTATGCAGATGTGCTGACCTTGCATCACAGCAACCATAATTTGCTGCTTTGCAAGAGAAGATAAATTTGCAAGCAAATTATGTCAGGTTTAGTGGCAGAAAATTGTTCTATAATAAGGAGGAAAAGATGAAAAGGAAACCTGTTTGAATCCAATACTCCCAGCTGCTTTGGTGTGTAATATCAGGATGAGGTCTCACGTACCCTAAGAATGCTCTATCTAAATAATTGCTGCATTCTTTGATGATTGCTTCTGTAAGGGTACATGAGAAATATTAATTTTTTTAACAGAGAAAAATATAGGGAAAAATTGGGGACGCGGCGGCTCAGTGGCTAAGATGCTGAGCTTGTCGATCAGAAAGGTCAGCAGTTTGGTGGTTCGAATTCCTAGTGCTGTGTAACTGAGTGAGCTCCTGTTACTTGTCCCAGTTTCTGCCAACCTAGCACTTTGAAAGCGTGTAAAAATGCAAGTAGAAAAATAGGAACCACCTTTGGTGGGAAGATAACAGCGTTCCATGCACCTTCAGCATTTAGTCATGCCAGCCACATGACCCCAAAGACATTTTTCGACAGCGCTGACTCTTCGGCTTTGAAACGGAGATGAGCACTGCCCCCTAGAGTTGGGAATGACTAGCACATATGTGTGAGGGGGACCTTTACCTTTTTATAGGGAGAAAGTGATGTATTAATGTGGCAGAAAAGTAATTGCTGAATGGCAGGTTTATTCAATAAGGCTGTACCAAAACTTTGGAGTTGAAGGAGTGTTGGACAATGCGGAGATGCTAATATATCATATGTTGACAACTCCTTAAAGGAAGCTTTATGTTATGATCTCTAAAAAAGACCAAGATTGCTGACATATGATCTCTGAGAGCCATCCCCCCATCACTTTTCCCCCTTTCAGTCTGAAGCACAGCAAAGTTATACTAAAGGATGTGTAAATTGCTTCTGAAGGTAACCTTACTCCAAATGTAAGTTTCAGCAGTCAAAACTTTTTCGTTATGCTCTAAATGTATTTTTCCTTTTTGGAAAAATAAGGACATTCATCATTTCAGAATTCCCTGAATAGTTTTTTTTAAAACTGCTTTGATCCCTCTGTCCATCTGCTGTGGGATGTGAGCACACACACTCGTGCACACATTTGTCTGTATGTGAGTGAGTGTGAGAGAAAGAAAGACAGAGAGAGATGGAAAATCTGTTTTTTTGGAAACGTATCTCTTCCCCTTATGAGCCTTCATTGAAATATTTCTGGATCAGCTCAGCAGTTTGTTTTCTCGGCAAATTCTTCATGGAGATGCCAGAAAATCCAGCTCTGGGAGAAAAGCCAACAGATTCGTTTTCCTCATTCCATGGCAGCATTAGGATTGGTACCTTTTAGTAATTGATTTTCCATTTGTTTTGGAAACTCTCAGCAGCCAGATCTGTTGCAAAGATATGTGAACCTTTTTTTAAAAAAAGAAAAAAACGATGGAACATCAAAGCATGAAGCGTAAGAACAGCCTTGCTGAAGGAGGACAAAGACCAACTTAGTCCAGCATTTCATTTATCACTGAGGCCAGCCAAATGCCTCTGAGGTGCTCCTGAGTAGAGAATGAAAGTCTGTAGAGATTCTCAGTCATCCAGGTCATGGTTATCCTGTTATATCCTCGACCTGCGACCGGTCTCGACTTACGACCGGCCGCAGGTCTTCCAGGCTGCCTTTGGAGCCTTGGCAACAGGCTGTAGCAAGGCAGCCAACTGACAGACGCGCCTGATTGGCTGAGGCGCGCCTGGCCCTTGCTGCAGCCTGATTGGCTCCCCCTTTGACAGCTCCAAATATAAAGAGCTGTCAAAGCGCGGGAGCCCCTGTCTACCGCCTATTTCTTTAACTCAGCGTTTCTCAAATAGTGGGGCGGGCCCCCCTAGGGGGGCGCGAGGCTCTGTAAGGGGGGGCGCGGAGCCGCACACCCGGAAAGACCGATACCACCGTTGCATTCTCCGCATGGCCCGAGCGCCTGTTCCTTAGCAGCTCCCAGCGCGCCGCCCGGCTTAGCAGCTCCCAGCGCCGCCCGGCTCAGCAGCTCCCAGCGCGCCGCCCGACTTGCCCGCTCACGGCTCTTGCCTGCTGCCCGCCTGGACGCGGCCAGTCAAAAGCCGGGAGGGAGGCGACCCCCTTCCACGGCGTGGAAAAGCGGCCTCCCTCCCGGCTTTCGACTGGCTGCGTTGGGAGCGCTGGGAGCTGCTGAGACCATCGCAGTAAGGAACGGGCGCTCGGGCCATGCAGAGAAGGCAACAGCGGCACCAAGGAGAATAAATATCCTTGGCTCGGAAGGAGGCGAGGGAAAGAAGGGAGGGGGCAGCCCCAGGGCTGGGGGGGGGCGCTTTCCGGGGCTGGGGGGGCGCTTTCCGGGGCTGGGGGGGCGCGAAATATTTTCTTCTTCCTAGGGGGGGCCTGACAGAAAATAACTGAGAACCACTGCTTTAACTGAACCATTCTTCTATTGTAAGCTTGCCTAAAATAAAGGGCTGTGTTTTTGTTTTTTTTTTTAATTGAAAAAGTTTTATTGGTTTTACATTTTTTAACAGGATAGGGTAATGGTTACAAAGAAATTTTGAGAGCATTCACGTCAGAGTCGTCGGACCTTCCGAGACCTCAAAATACACATTAAAAAAGTTAACATAGAAAACATTTTCCATACCACTACAAGATGGAAGCAAGTACATTTACCTAAATTCTCCCTTCCATGCTGTCAGACATTTACAAAAAGTCCGGATAGAAATATTATACAAAATTGTTCAAGAAAAATCAAGGCAAAGTTATTTTTTTGATCTAAGTCTTTTGGCTATTGTATCTTCTTTCTCTCCTCCCTGGCCCCCCGCGGGCGGGGCCGTGACCCCCTCCGTCCCCCCTGGATCTTCCCCCAGGGCAGAGGAATATTTTCTAAGAAAGGCTTCCGCCTCAGCAACTGTTTTAATCCTCACTCTTCCTCCTTCCCAGAACACCAGCATCCCTTCAGGTGTCATCCACTTGAACCAAATCCCGTGATCAAACAAGGTTTTAGACAAGAAGGAAAATTTCCTTCTTGAATCTCTAATTTTTCTAGGGATCTGCTTCAAGATAGTGACCATTTCTCGTTGATAAATTAAAGGTTTCTCTCTCTGCGCTTTCAGGATTTCCTCTCTGGTTGACCTTCTAACAAATTTCACATGTATCTCTCTAGGCACTTCATTCATCTTGGCATATGCAGAATTAATTCTATAGGCTAGGTCAATGTCCCCCCTGATCTCATCTTTGGGTTTTTGTAAATAGTCTGCTAAAATTGTACTCATAAGATCGGGTAGGCATTCACCAGATTCCTCAAGAACATTCTGAAATCTCAAAAAATATGTCATTCTTTCCATATCTATCCTAGACACATGCCCATTTATTTCCCCCACCTCATTAGAAACATTTTTAATCTCTCCCTTAGCCCCCTCCAGCCCCCCCTCCAATTCCTCGGTCTTCTGTGTATTCTCCAACACTTGCTTCCGGGTATCCAATAGTTCCTTTTTAAAAGTACTATTTTCAGCCCTCTGGGCCTTTATTTCTGATATCAAAGTTTGCATAGAGGTTTCAAGAGAAGCCATCCTTTGTTCCAAATTTACAAGTGCTGCTTCTTGTGCCATGGTTAAAAGTTAGAGTCACTGCCACCAAGATGGCGTTTTCCGGGTGGGGCTGGTGGGGCAGATCAGGAGCACAGTTCAATTCAGGGCTGTGAAGTTGCAAACAATTCAGAAACCAAAAGAGACACAATTTCCCAAATCAGCAAATAGTAATAACGAAGGTATTCCAGAGAAGAAGTCACAAATTCATCAAAAAAATTTTTTTTTCAAAAATCCAGAGAGAGTCCTGCTTTCAAAGAGACGCTGGAAATTTTCCTTAGTTAAAATAGTCAGGCAGGGACAAAGAGAAGCCACTTCCACCGCCCATCTAGCCAGAGGGAGAGAGTAGCAAAAAAAAAGAAATTTTTTTAAGCTCAGCCAGACCTAGAAACAATGTTACAGAAAGTCACAATCCACTTTCCCTTGTTAAAGACCGTCCGGAGTGAAAGTTTCCGCTTTCTCTTTGCAGAGAAGCCATCTTAGCGTGCCGCTTAAATCCGAGGGGTTTTTTTTTAAAATTAAACACCCCCCTCCCAGTCCGTTCAGCCTGGCTGGCAGCAAGGAAAAAAAGGTGTTCTTTTAAACTCACTCCCTCTCGCAGCTGAAGCCTCGGCGATCCGCCCGACCTCTCCGTTCAGCCCTCTCCATTAAAGCGAATGGCACCGACAGCCGTTGGAGAAGGAAAAAACCCCCGCTGGCATGTTCCTCTCCTCCTAGGTCGCAGAGAGGAGCGCCCTCCCCACCGCCGTGACGAGGGCCGCTCCCTCTGAGCCGACCCTACGGGAAACCTCCGGTAACCGGAGAGTTTCGCCCCCCTGGAGCCGGATACCGGAAGGGCTGTGTTTTTGAGCAAACCTGGCTCGGACTCCCTCTATTCTCCACCGTGCAGAGAATCCAACACTGGCGACGAGGGCTGGGGCCAGGCAGAGCTCGGATTGCTGAGGGAAGGAAATTTTTTTCCTCACAAAAATTTTTTTTTACACATTTTCTTTTGCGGTACGATCGCTATGGGTTCCGTTCCTCCCTTCGCTCCGTTCGACTCGGCGAAGGAGTCCTGGGTGTCCTTCATGGCACGATTCGAATGCTTCGTGCTGGCCAATGACTACGGGGCGCAGCCCCCGGCGCGAAAATTGGGCCATTTCCTCGGCTGCGGCGGCACGGAGTTGTTCGCCACCGCTCGCACCGTGGCCGCGCCGACAGAAGTATATGAGATGCCGTGGGACACATTGATCGAACGGCTCAGGGCCCACTACGCCCCGGTGCCGTCTAAGATGACCCACCGCTTCGCTTTCAGAAAGTGCCTCCAGAAGCCTGACCAGTCGGTGGCCGAATTCCTGAAGGCGCTCCGCATGGCCGCCATTCCGTGCGCTTTCGCCGCGGACTTCTTGGCCGAGTCCCTGCTGGAGCAATTCATCTGGGGCCTCAGGGAAGTCCGCCTCAGAAGGCGCCTGCTGGCCCGAGCTGAGCTGACCCTAGAACAGGCGGTGGACGAGGCTCGGGCATTCGAGATGTCCGAGTCCTCGGCCCTGGATAGAGACTTGGACCGCCACTCGCCCGCACGCGCGTGCCTGGTTGAGGAGGACGAGGACCCCGACAAGGACGACCAGGTCGCCTACATTAGGCCCGCCGGCCGCAAGCCGCCCATGCCGGCTACCTACAGATGCTTGGGCTGCCGGGGAAAGCACCCTCGGGCCGATTGCCCGTTCAAGGAAGCCATCTGCCGCCGCTGCGGCCGAAAGGGACACCTGGCCGCCGCTTGCCGCGCCGCCGCGCCCGCGGAAGACCAACCCTCCCCCGAGCCCCAACGCCGCTCCGGAGAGGAACGTAGAGGGCCTGCGGCCAACCCACCCACCCAACGCCGCCGGGGCAGACGCCAGCAGCCGCAGCCGTCCGGCTGTTTTGCCTTGACCGACGACAACTCTCTGCTGGAAGCCCTGCCCGACCGTACGCGGCTCAGGACAGTTGTGAAACTGGAGGGGGTGGGGGTCCGCATGGAGGTGGACTCTGGCTCGTCTCGGTCCATCATTTCCCGGGCACAGTTGGCCAAGCTACGCCCCGGCCTTTCCTTAGACAAATTGTCCCCCCCACTCACGGTTTTGCGGGACTATCAGGGTTCGTCAATCCCCACCCTGGGCCAGATTTCCCTGAGGGTGGAGTACGGGGGTTTCAAGGGGCCGTTGCCTATTCTGGTGGTTTCTGATCCCCTGGCGGCCATCATCGGCCTGGATTGGTTTCCCGCCCTTGGCCTGTCAGTGCAGGGGGTTCACTCTATTCCCGCCTCCTCTCCCATCTCCGGGGTTTTGGAGGAGTTCGCCGACGTGCTTGACGGTCGGCTTGGCTCTTACGTGGGCACCCCTGTCTCCTTAAATCTTGACCCTCAGGTTGCACCCATTAGGCTCAAGGCCCGCAGGCTGCCGCTCGCCCTGAAGCCCAAGGTCGATGCCGAACTTGACCGGCTGGTGGCGCAGGGCGTGCTCGAGCCCGTTGACCAGGCAAGATGGGAGACCCCCATAGTGGTCCCCATCAAGCCCGACGGGTCGGTGCGGATCTGCGCCGACTATAAGTCGACCATCAACCGTGGGCTCCTGGCGAACCCATATCCAGTCCCAGTGGTGCAAGACCTGCTCCATTCCCTGGGGCAAGGCCGCATATTTGCGAAACTGGATATGGCCCAGGCCTATCAACAGCTCCCGGTGGACGAGGCGGCTGCGGAGGCGCAGACCATCGTCACCCACCGGGGGGCTTTCCGTTGTCGCAGACTCCAATTCGGTGTGTCCGTCGCCCCGGGGATCTTCCAGAGCCTCATGGAACGTTTGCTCCATGGGCTCCCAGGCGTGGTCCCGTATTTTGACGACGTTCTGATAGCTGCTTCCAGCATCTCAGAGCTCGCCAAAGTACTGAGGAAGGTCCTCAGCGTTTTCAGGGGCGCGGGATTAAAGTTGAAGCGCAGCAAATGCGTTTTTGCCGCGCCGGAGGTGGAGTTCCTGGGCTTCTTGATTGATGCCCGGGGCATCCACCCCACCCCCAAGAAGGTCGAGGCCATTAGGAACGCCCCTACGCCTGCCTCCAAGACGGAGCTGCAGGCGTTCCTCGGCCTCTTAAATTTCTACGCGCCTTTTCTTCCCCACAAGGCAACGTTAGCCGAGCCGCTTCATCGATTGCTCGATCGATCGGCGGCCTGGTGCTGGGGCAGCCGCGAGGCGCATGCGTTCGCGGCTGTCAAAGCCACTCTGACGTCAGAGGCAGTCCTTGTGCAATATGATGACAGGCTGCCCTTGACGTTGGCGTGCGATGCCTCCCCTTTCGGCCTGGGGGCCGTCCTGAGCCATTCCTTCCCAGATGGCTCAGAAGCCCCCATTGCTTTTTGGTCCCGGACAATGTCTCCCACTGAGAGAAACTATAGCCAGATTGACAAGGAGGCTCTGGCTATGGTGTCCGGCATCAAAAAGTTCCACCAATACCTGTATGGTCGGACTTTTGCTGTCTTCACGGACCATAAGCCTCTCCTTGGGCTTTTGGCCGGTGACCGTCCGACCCCCCCCATCCTTTCTCCCAGGATGACCAGATGGACGGAGTTCCTAGCAGCGTATAGTTATACGCTGTACTACCGTCCGGGCAAGCAGCTGGGGCATGCTGATGCCCTGAGCCGGTGCCCCCTCCCCAAGGCGGACGAAGAGCCGGTGCCGGCACTGTCCGTCTTGTCTGTGGCAGACTCAGGCCTGCCCTTGACGTCCTCGGACGTCGCCGCCCGGACGAAGGCCG
Organism: Rhabdophis nuchalis; assembly: GCA_039707465.1. Lineage (NCBI taxonomy): Eukaryota > Metazoa > Chordata > Lepidosauria > Squamata > Natricidae > Rhabdophis > Rhabdophis nuchalis. The sequence goes on along the minus strand of CM077643.1, from coordinate 54,902,418 downwards.
ACCCTGTCCTGTCCCAGGTCTCCACCTGGGTCTTGCGAGGGTGGCCTCAGGGCGGCGTGGCCGAAGATTTTCGGCCGTACAAGGCACGCCAGACGGAGCTTTCGCTCCACAGCGGCTGCTTGTGCTGGGGGGATCGGGTCATCGTTCCCCCCCCCGTCACCAGGTGCTCCGAACGCTCCACGCCGACCACCCCGGCATAGCCCGGATGAAGGCGCTCGCCCGCAGCTATGTGTGGTGGCCGGGCTTGGATGCGGAGGTAGCTGCCTGGGTCGGGGGTTGTGTCCCTTGTCAAACCACCCGCCCCGCCCCTCCGGTCGCCCCGCCCAGGGAGTGGGACTTGCCCCGGAGCCCTTGGTCCAGGCTCCACATAGACTTCGCAGGCCCCTTCCGGGGCCAAACGTTCCTGGTGGTCGTGGACGCCTACTCCCGTTGGGTGGAGGTCATCTTGATGGCTTCCACTACGGCCGAGAGTACGGTCAGGGCCCTGCGCCGCCTTTTTGCGATGCACGGGTTGCCGGACATCGTGGTGTCCGACAACGGGCCCCAGTTCCAGTCCGCCACCTTCCAGGAGTTCTTGGCCTCGCAAGGGATCCGCCACGCGCCAGTGGCCCCTTATCATCCGGCCTCCAATGGTCGGGCTGAACGGGCCGTCCGCTCGGCCAAGGAGGCTCTGGGACGGATGACCAAAGGGGACTGGCCCGCAAGGGTGGCTGCTTACCTGCTAGATCAGCATTCCACACCTTGCCCTGCCACACGGAAAAGCCCCGCCGAGCTCTTGATGGGTCGCCGCCTGCGGACAACCTTGGACAGGCTGCACCCGGCTTACAACGATGTGCAGCCTTGCAACCTGGGGGCCCCACCCCCTGCCTTTTCCAGCCCGGGGACCCTGTGTACGCCCGCCACTATGCAGGGGACACTAAGTGGGTTCCGGCCACAGTAACCGAGCTAACGGGTCCCTGCTCTTTCAGGGTCAGCCTCCCGGACGGGTCCGAGTGGCGGCGCCACTTGGATCAGCTAAGGCGCCGCCTTCCCACACCTGCGGACCCATCGTCGGAACCGCCCTTCCCCGTTGCCCCGGTTGGGCCAGTCAACCCGTTCCCAGAGAAACAGCTCGGGGCCTTCGCTTCTTCAGGCCCGGCCGAACTGAACGCCGCCTTCCGGCATACACTTCAGAAGCTGTCTCATGCCGAGGGGGACGCGCGGGCCCTTGCGCCTAAGGACCCGCCCTGCACCGCCGCAACCAACCGGCATCCAGCAAACTATGCTCCGAACGCCGCGCCCCCTCGCCCCGACTTACCAGCTCTGACGACTCCGCCTCCGCGGGTAGGCCTCGATGACGTCACCACCTGGAGCTCCACTCCCCGAAGGGAGGAGCTCGCACAGGGGCAACCTACCTCTCCGATGTCCCACCAGCAACTGAGGCGGTCTGGGCGTTCCCGGCGCCGCCCCGCCTACTTTCAAGACTACGCATGCTCGTGCATCAGAACGAACAATTCCTCGAGCATGCGCAGACCGAGGGGGGAAAGGGGTGTTATATCCTCGACCTGCGACCGGTCTCGACTTACGACCGGCCGCAGGTCTTCCAGGCTGCCTTTGGAGCCTTGGCAACAGGCTGTAGCAAGGCAGCCAACTGACAGACGCGCCTGATTGGCTGAGGCGTGCCTGGCCCTTGCTGCAGCCTGATTGGCTCCCCCTTTGACAGCTCCAAATATAAAGAGCTGTCAAAGCGCGGGAGCCCCTGTCTACCGCCTATTTCTTTAACTGAACCATTCTTCTATTGTAAGCTTGCCTAAAATAAAGGGCTGTGTTTTTGAGCAAACCTGGCTCGGACTCCCTCTATTCTCCACCGTGCAGAGAATCCAACACATCCCAAAGGCTGAAAGGAGGATGAAAGGATATCCCTTACCTGCCAGGTTGTTATTCACCCAAAGTGGACACTGAGTCTTTAAGGTCAGTAGCCTTCAACAAACTTGTCTTTGGTGAATTTTATATCATCTCCTTTTGAAGCCATCCAGTTTAAGGATCATTAATATTGTGTAATGGACCCGCAGTGGTGCAGTGGTTAGAGTGCAGTACTACAGGCTACTCCTGCTGATTGCTGGTTGCCTGCATTTTGGCAGTTCGGATCTCACCAGGCTCAAGGTTGATTCAGCCTTCCATCCTTCCAAGGTCAGTAAAACGAGGACCCAGATTGTTGTGGGCAGTATGCAAACTTTGTAAGCTTAGAGAAGGTTGTGAAGCTCGGTGAAGTGGTATATAAGTCTAAGGGCTATTGCTATTTTGTTTTCTGTTTTATAAAACTTTTTTGAATAAGCTTCAGTGAATGTCCATTAAACTTAGTGTTCGCAGAGAATGATAACATTTCCTCCCTATCAAAGCATTTGATGCTTTTATATCCTTTGATAATCTTTCCCTCCCAATTGCTTTTTTCCCTAACCTAAAAAGATTTTCTTATAAGGATAGTGTTTAAGCTTTGGCTGCTGATTTCTGCACTTTTTCCAATTTTTAAATATCCTTTTTCTAATGTAGTTACCAGAATTGTACACAGTAGTCCAGATGAGCAAGTACAGAGATATTACAGTGTTGGCAGTTTTATTTTCAATCTTTTTCCTAATAATCCCTGATGTGAAATTTGTCTTCTTCACAGCTGCCACACATTGGCTCAACATCTTCATTGAATTATCACTGTGAGCCAATGTATTTTCCTGGTTAGTTACACAGAACTCAAACTCATCAACATCAGAGTAAATTTAAGGTGGGGGTTGTGTTGTTCCAAAATTCATTACTTTACACTTCCTGAAGTTGAATTATGTTTGCTATTTGATTGACCATCTATTTTAATGTGAATTCAATAGCCTGGGAGTGGGTTCACAGAGCTCTTCCCAGTCTCCTGGATTCCCAGGAGATAATTTTGTATTATCCACAAACTTTGCCAGATCTCTCTTTACCTTCTAATTTATAAACAAGTAAAAAACAACAACCACTGGTCCCAGCAGAGATTGTTGAGGTGCTCTAGACTTCTCTTCCCTGAGCATATTGCTTATTTATTTATGACTTTGCTTTCTGTTGTTTAATCAATTAGCAATATATAAAAGGATGCATCTTCTTATCCAAGTCCATAAAACTTACTCAGAAGCCTTAGTGAGGAACTTTTGTGAAATGTTTTTGAAAGTCTGCATTAACAACAATAATAAACTTGTATGATATCTGAATCAGTTATCTGTGTGTACTTTCTGGATCTGATTTTTGCAACAAATGCTTGACAGATACTACTGTACAGAAATAGGCAGTCCTTCAGTTAATAATGTTATGTCCCTCTATTGGGTCTGTTGACATCATTGATACAATGCAGATTCTATGTTGATCTTCTATATTGAAAACAAACACAATTTCTACAACTTGCCTGGTGCAGGTATTAACTATTAAAGTTTTAGATGCTGATTAAGAAACTTTGAATGGACCGTATAAACACTTACATTTGTAACCTATTTATATTTTTCTTCTTTAGGAACTTTTAAACTTAGAAGTTAGCCCCTATGTTTATTATATGTTTACAAAGTTTGGAGCTGTCTTACAGTCACTACACTCAACCCTGAAGCCTACTTTCTGGAGGTGAAAGATTAGTGTGGTTCTTCCTGCTCAACTTGATAGCAACTTATCCTTGTTGCTATTCCCTTTCCTGTTTCCTTGCCATTGGATTTGAACTCTTAAGTAGTTTTCCCTCTTGTTAAAGAGTCCTAGCTGGGTCTGAGTTGTTGCATGAAAATATGACTTCATTCAGTAGCTAATCACTTGATTAGTATTCAGATGCAGATTTTAGTCCCTCCCTCTCAAACTGTATGATCAAACAAGCAATAAATATTCAAGCAGATAAAAGGCAGAAAGCCTCACCCAGTTAACCAAACAATCTGCCCTTAAATGCAGCTGATTAGCTTCGCAAGCCCAACAGTTCCATTCAACACTCTCCCCTTCCCTGCATCCTGTTTGCTCATAAGAGCACATCCTTTTAATGAAGGCTGACTGAGATTTGGGACAACCGTATTCTTTAAAATTGACATAGTGGTGTATTTAATACAAAGAGCCCCTTAATTTGTTCACTCCTGCCCTGCCCATGGAAGTATTAAAAAAAGAGAACAAATGTGTTGTCCCAGGCTGGAGAAATCCCATATGGTTGTAATGCACTTTTTAGTAGTCAAAATAATTCAATCCAGCATATAAACTATCTGGAAAATATGATGTAAAATAATGATTATATGAAGGCAGAATCTGGGTTGGACTTCCTGGCATTTTATGGAATTGTGCACATCCATCTTTAGTTTTAATACTGTATATATGTACAAATGCTCATGTACACATGTCTTCATCCATGCATATGGATGAATTTGTAGTTATACAGCTACCATAGATAATTTCCTTATTCTCCTAGCAAACTTTGATATGGATCTACTAATTTTCATAAATATTATCTGGAACACATGAAAAGAAGACCTCAGTCAATAGCTATATTGAACTCAAGGACACCTTTTGTCTGCAGACTGTATAATACCCTTCTATTTTAAGTGAGGCTTCTCTTCTAGTGTAACAGCTGTTGTACAAAAACCGCTTCTATGTTTGCATTGTGTTCTCTTTTCAATGTGCCTATGTCTTGAACAGTTGTACAGCAAGTGGGAATTAAACATGTGGTGCTCACACAGCTCAAAGTTGTGTTGAAAAATTACATAATTTCTGCTGCCCAAAGATTTTTTTAATGGCTCCACGGTGGCACAGTGGATAGAGTGCAGTACTGCATGCTATTTCTGCTGATCATTGGTTGCCAGCAGTTCGGCAGTTCAAATCTCACCAGGCTCAAAGTTGACTCAGCCTTCCATCCTTCCGAGGTGGGTAAAATTAGATTGTTGGGGGCAATAAGCTGACTCTGGAAACCACTTAGAGAGGGCTGTGAAGCACTGTAAAGTGGTATATAAGCCTAAGTGCTATTGCTATTGCTAAGTGCTAATCTTATTACATACAGAAATTTGAAAGCAGGTATGATTTAAGGATGAATTGGCAATACAGGATTGTTTAAATGAAATAAAACCATTAATTATCTGTAATGTTTTATGAAGTAAATAACCATCTCCATACATAAGAAGATTGTGTACATACATACCATGCATTTCTGCTTGTCCATCCTTAATATCTAGATGTTAGATTTTTTAAAGCACTCCATGCATAGTTCTTTGAACCATGGGCAGATGTAGGAAGAGCAAGTGATGGAATATATGTGTGTAAGCAATTCACACACTTGGTTATGATAACTAAAGTCATTGGTTATATTATGACACCACCTCATGTATATAATAATTTTGCAAAATTATTGAATATCTCTTTTCTTAGTTTGCTTATGTTCTGACTCTTTGGAGGACAGGTAGGCTATCGGAAAGAAGAGAATGGTTAGCTTTACCTAGGATTCAATAGAAATGGATGCTTAGTATAAATAGCCTCTTCCAATAGAGTACTTTGTATATCTTTGTGAATATGGAAGAGCGAGTTTGGAATAGTGGTAAAGGCTTCAGGCTAGACACTGAGAGCCTGTGAGTTCTAATTTTGCCTTATGCATGAAGTCAGCTGGGTGACTATGGGCCAATTACTCTTTCTTCTAGGAAGAAGAAGGCAGTAGCAAACCACTTCTGAAAAATGTTGTTCCGGCAATACTGGGAGTCAAAACTGACTCAATAGCACAGATGCAAACTGGAAATATGTAAATATGAAATATGGAATATTAATATGGATATTAATACAATCGAGAGAGTCCAGAGGTATTTCACGAGAAGAGTACTCCACTCCTCTACTCACAACAGAATACTTATGCCACTAGGCTTGAAATTTTGGGCTTAGAGAACCTAGAACTACGCTGCCTATGGTTTGACCTAAGCGCAGTATACAAAATTATCTGCTACAACATCCTACCTGTCAATAACTACTTTAGCTTCAACCACAATAATACACAAATAAACAATAGATGCAAACTCAAGATACATTGCTCCAAACTCAATTGCCGAAAATGCGATTTCAGCAACAGAGTGGTCAATGCCTGGAATACGCTACCTGACTCTGTTGTTGCATTCCCAAACCTACATAATTTTAACCTGACTGTCTACTGTTGACTTCAGCCCATTCCTAAAAGGTCTGTAAGGGGCGTGTATAAGTGCACCAGCGTGCCTAACATCCCTGTCCTACTGTCTCCCTTTATTCGTACTCATTTACTGTGTTTATATTTATGTTTATACTTATACCTGTTATCTTTTACATGTTTGACAAACTAAATAAATAAATAAATTAAAAGTGCATATTTGGTTCAGTAATGAAATTTGTGCCTATAAGCCCTTAAGAAGTACCAGGATTAATTAAGGTGATGATATTCTCAGTGATAAATGAACATGAAAGTAGGAACAATGTCTCTTACTAATTCACACTGAATCAAGGGGTGCCCTGGTGGTGCAGTGGTTAGAATGCAGCATGGCAGGCAAACTTTGCCCACAACCTGGAGTTCGATCCTGATGGACTCAAGGTTGACTCAGCCTTCCATCCTTCTGAATTTGTATGAGGACCCAAATTATTATGGGCAATATGCTGACACTGTAAACCACCCAGAGAGTGTTGTGAAGCACTATGGGACATTATATAAATCTAAATGTTATTGCTGGTCCACAATTTTGTTGGGTAATTTGTTCCATTGTTGATATTTTCTTATCGTTAGGAAGTTTTTTCAGACATTCAGTTGGAAGGTGCCTTCTTTAGCTTAATTTCGTACAGGGGATTATTTATTTATTTTCTCCATACTGACATGCAAGTTGGTTTACAACAATTACAATATAGATGATAAAAGGTAAAACAATTGAATTCAATAATGTTAACAATTAAACGCTTGGTGGAAGAGGAGAAGGGTTCCTGCCACTTTTATGAGGATTGGGAGAGTGGGCTTCAAATGCATTGCCTTGGAAAAAGTATTCCCTGACCAAGGAACCATAGCGAAGAAACCTCTTTTTGTTGAACTGACAAGCTTCAGCTCATACTCCATTTACTTGGTCAATGAGCTTCCTCTAAGGAGCCTGGTTATCTCACATTCTTAGTCAGCAATAGCCAGTCAATGAATCACCCACAAGGCAGTTAGCAATAACTTTGGGTGACTAATTTCCTACAGAATTCCAAAAGAGTGTACATCAAAGGGACTGCAAAGTATCATTCTTATTCAACAACCTGGTACTCTTCACAGCCTGGACATAAAATGAATAAACATAGGTACGAAGTTGATTTCAGCTGTGAGGCAGGCAAATTGTAAGGAATTGGGACTGCCCTTGATCTAGGAATGGAAAGATTCTTTTTCCCAAGTCAGATCATTGTTCTATCCATAGAGACCGTTCTTAGGAGATTCCTGCAGGATATCAGATTAGAATCTTTTTTTGGCTCTGACTTTTTACATTCAGAACATATGTCCTGCCATTGTGTTATAGGCTCTCTTCTCTGAATGCAGTGTTTCTTTTTAAGTGCCTCATTCACACAGTAGCTAGTTAGTTGCCTAGATATAATAATATGGTTGGGACAAACTAGTGATAAAAGAAAGGCAAATGGAGAGACACCAATATTTAGATGTATCCTTAGCCATAAAATCTAATGAGTGGTGTTTGCTGAGATGAGATACTACAATCTAATCTAAAGTATATCTTTAAAAGAAGATTTCATACTTCTGGGCTAGAAACCAGACCATTTTAGAGCAATTGAAAGATATAGCTTCTCTCTGGATAACATTGAGAGGGAATAATAATATGCACTCATACTTAAATTTTGCCAAGCTATTCTTGCGATAATAAGTGCTGTAAAAGAGGGGACCTTTATGTTAAGTGGCGTAGGTGTTTATGGCTCATGGTAGGCATGTGGTAAGTTGAGACATGTGGGCCCTGTAATGCTGGAATATGGGCCAGACAATCCTCTATATCTCTCCTACAAAATATAATTCTTTATATTACAGGATTGAGGGAATTTAGTCAGGATTCCCAGGAGGGAAGAAGTGCATTCCTGAGGAGCAGGAGACAATTCAGTTCATACAGTTCATGTGAGCAAATGTGCCTTTCTTGGTTTTTGGAACATGGCCCCAAGTGTGAATAATATGGAATAGATTGCTTCATTTTAGAGAAAAGTTAATTGAGCTTTTATATTGGCTCACCAATTTTTCATAATATAATTAGTCTTTGATTTAGCAATAGCAATAGCACTTAGTCTTACAGTATATACCACTTCACAGTGCTTTACAACCCTGTCTAGGTGGTTTACAGAGTCAGCATATTTCCCTCTCCCAACAATCTGGGTCCTCATTTTACCCACCTCGGAAGGATGGAAGACTGAGTCAACCTTGTTGTGACTCCAAAATGAGCCAGTAAGGCTGCTGCCTGCACAGGACAGTGGGGCTGTGATTATTATGGGGTGCCATGGATGTGTGTGAGTGTGGAGTGAAGCAGGAAGGTAAACAATTCCTATTTCCCCAGCCTTTTATCATCTTCAGTAGGTCTAGGAGAAAAATCAAGGGAAATCAAGGGAAAAGCATCTGCCTGTTTGGTGGGAGGTAGCAGCAGAGATGACTTAGTAGAAGAACTTTCCCAAGGTTGTTATTCCTGCCTGAGCTGCATAACAAACCTTTGATTATTGGGAAGGTATTCTGTATAACTTGTATTCTGAAGAACCTAGTGGACAATGTAAGGAGGCAGTACAGAGGTGGGTTCCTACGAAGTTCAATGGAGTAGATAGTAACTGGGCCAGACCCATGCCTGAACTGGTTCTATCAGCAGCACCATAGGCGCTGCCATCTTGTTTTTTGCTTCTGCACATGCGCAGAAGCATTTTTTTAAACTTCTGCTCAATGCACACGCCCAAAACACGTCCCTGAGCGAAACTGGCAGTAAAAGAATCCTGAACTCACCCCTAAGGCAGTACTGCAATTGGAAGATCCTGCAGTTGAGGAATCCTCAAGCCCCCCCCCCCAAATCAAATAAATTCAAATAACTATGACGACATAGAATCATCAATTCAAATAAATATGACCACCTAGGAGGCTGCATTGCTTTTTTTTGCAATGAATACCACTTTACTCCTAGAACTCTTTGGTCAGGCTTCAGCCTATCTGATTAGCAGGCTGGTATTAAGATGGAGACTTTGTTGAATCCTCAAAAGTTAACACACCACAAGTTCTCTTAATTTTCTTGGCAAGGTATTCTGAAGTATCTGCCATTGCATTCTTGCTAGGGCTCAAAGATAGCAAGATCAGCCCAAATCCACTGTGTTAGCTTTGTACCTAAGGTGGAGTTATATATAACTCCTGATTTCCTGTTCTCTAGCCCAGTGTCTTAACCATTGCACTAAACTGGCTCTCAAGTGGTGGTGGTGGTGGTAACATGCCTCCAAATATCAGTTGCAAGAAAACCACAGTGGGAATGTTTCCACCTCCTGCTTACAGGTGCCCCAAGGCAGATAAAGTGCTGGATTAAGATAGACATTGGCCTGATCCAGCAGAGCTATGATTAGTTCGTAAGTACTTTAGTAAAAGCAGGTTAGCTTTATAAACATGCTAATGGATTTATAATTGTTTTTCCAGCTGTGTAAGCTATACGATAAATGATAGTACTGTGATATAGATAAAGTGGTATAAATGGCAACAATAACAAGGCAGTAACAACAATAGTGAGGGGAAAAAAGTCATGTGTTTCTATAAAGCTTGGGGGAGGCGAGGGAATATCCCCCTGCCTATAAAAGTTAGTAAGTTAATAAGAATCAGGAAAAAGGAAAATAATGCAAACATTATTTAAAACCAACAATAAATGTACAAATTAAAAGTCATAAAATTACCAACTAGTTTGTGCGTGTAGTTTATAGAATACACAGAATGCTAGAATCAAGTGAAATTAAGAGGGAAACATTTTGCAAATCCAGAGTAAAATATCTGTTTAATTAGGTAGTAAAGAAAGGAGATTAAAAGTAATATTTTGTAGATGGTAATTACTGTTTTGTGTGTGTGTGTGTGTGTGTGTGTGTGTGTAGTCTGGTTTCTGTGTTTTGCTTCACATTTCAATGTGATAACTGATCTCTTCGGAGTTCTGGGCTTTGTGTCTTTTTAATTACTTTAAAACTGCAGCTACTGCCTTTATTTTGTTTTCCTTCCCCTAAATAAACTTTACAGTGACTTGTTGAAATCCTTCCTGTTCAGGAACAACTCCAAAAGATTGGCTCCTCTACTCAACTCCCCGCCCCCCAATTGCTTGAGGTTAGAAATGAAGTCATCCAAAAGGGAGGGGGAGTCGGACTGCAAGATAAGAGGAGAGGATGTTACAGCAATCAAGTTACTGACGGGCCTCCCAGATGTACAGATACCAGACTGCTTTCATTTGCTGCTTCCAGCACAGTTCACATTCCAGTGGCTGGGCTGGTTTTATTTGTTAAACAGTTGAGATGTATAACTTCAGAACTTTAGGGGAGACCACCAAAGTATATGAAAGCATTTGGGAGGCTTTTGAGTAACTTAAAGACGCTACAACAGCAACAAGTTGTTAGATGGATGCTTTAAAAAAAAACAACCAAAAACAAAACATGACACATCTCAGCGCAGAGTTGAGGGAGATGAAATTCACTGGGATCGTTTTCTGCAAAAAGAAAAATGAACTGGTGTAATGTTTAACTCCTGTAATGCTGGAACAACTAGACACAAGGACAGTTTTCCCCCATGCCATCACTCTGCTAAACAACTACCGTATTTTTTGGAATATAAAATGCACCAGAACATGCAGAGGAGGGCAACCAGAATGATTAGGGGACTGGAACACCTTCCTTACCATCTGAGGCTGCAACGGCTGGGCCTCTTCACTCTAGAACGACGGCACCTGAGAGGTGACCTGATTGAAGTCTATAAAATCATGCATGGTGTGGACAAAGTAGAAAAGGAAAAACTGTTTTCCCTATCGCACAACACTAGAACTTGGGGGCACTGCATGAAACTTTTGGAAGCTAGACCTCAAACAAATAAGAGGAAGTACTTTTTCACCCAGAGGATCACTGGTCTATGGAACTCCCTGCCAGAAGAAGTGGTGACAGCTGTCAGCCTCGACACATTTAAGAAAGCATTAGATGAGTTCATGGAGAACAAGGGTATCCATGGCTATCATTATGGATGCCTAAGGACACCCTCCGGGTTGGAGAGATAGGCAGGATATTTCTCAATGCCATTTGCAGGGAATCATAAGCAGGTGAAGACATCTGCTTGGGAATACCCTGAAGCAAATGGTGAGCCACTGTGTGAGACAGAATGCTGGACTGGATGGGCTGTGGCCTGTTCCAGCAAGGCTATTCTTATGTTCTTATAAGACGCACCAAGATTTTGAAGAGGCAAATGAAAAAAAAAGTTTTTGCACTCTGCAGATCTCCCAAAAACACCCCGTTTTTTTTTTGCGAAAATTGACCCGCTTTTGTCAAAAAAAAGCATGCATAGCCTTTAGGTGGCTTGTAGAGTGCTCCTGCGGGCTGGTGGGGGGGGGGGCGCGGGCAAAACCAAGCAAAAAATGGCCCCCCCTTTTTTTTTTTTTTTGCAAAAACGGGTTCATTTTTGTCAAAAAATAGGCATGCATAGTCTTTAGGAGGCTTATAGAGTGCTTCTTGGGGATTGGGGTGGGGCAGCTCCAGGAGCAGTCTGAAAGACTCCTAAAGGCTATGCACTGCCATTTTTGCAAAGGGGGCGGGGTTTCAGGAGGCCAAAAATGCTGTGTTCAGTGTATAAGAAGCACCCAGGTTTTTGCCCTCTTTTTTGAGGGAAAAAGGTGTCTTATACTCCGAAAAATATGGTAATTCCCACAACACTGTCAAACTATCTAGTAAGACTGTAGTACTATTATTCTTCTCATCTTTCCTATCACCTATCTCCTTATCTTCTTTATGACTATAACTTTATTGGTTTTATCTTATGATTTATAGTGCTTTATTTAGTATCCTAGTATGATTTATGTTGATTGATTATTAGTATCCTATGACTATCACTAAGTGTTGTATCATGATTTATGATGAATGTATTTTTATGAAGACTATGAGCATGATTTATCACTTATTGCTGGCATGTATACTGAGAGCTTATGCATCGGAGACAAATTCCTTGTGTATCCAATCACACTTGGCCAATAAAGAATTCTGTTCTGTTCCGTTCTGTTCCACTCCAATTTTGAAGTGTGGAAGTAAGAGAAGGCAGTCCTAATATCTGCTACCAGCCACAGGAACAAGAACTCTCAAGTCTTATGTTAAATAGGATAGCTTGCAAGAGAAGAGCTGTTTACCCACATCATCATTTTGTTTTTTGTAGGTACTTTATTGTGTGTGTGTGCATTTCACCACTCATTCACATGCATATATACAGAAATATACATAGCAGTGATAATGTAATATATGATTAAACTTTGGAGGAGAAAATTCCTGGACATTTTGTGTCACAGATAAAACAAATCCATAGTTTTTGATCAAACTGCTCAGAAGCTCACTTTCTTCTTCCTTTGTGAAAGCAAAGCTAATCAACTGTTGATGAACAGCACATATCAGGAATCCAAAACTGTGCATTAGGTGCGAATTTGGTTGTGATTTGGGCCATCCTGGCTCTATTATTTGAATTTATATTCTAAATACTGGGACTATTTGTAGTATCAGAGTAAAATTGTTGTTTTAGATCAGGTTCAAATGTAGCCTAAGTTGTGGAAACTCACTGAGTAACATTGAGGCAGTCTTTGTCTCTGCTTACAAAGTTGTAAAATGAAGAGGAATCTTCATGTAAACTACTTTGAGGTCCAGAGAAAAAGGACAGTAATTGAAGCAATGAGTAAATGTAATCAAGAACATGGGCATTCTTGATACACAGTGATTGATATAAAAATAATTTCAGCTCAAAATATAGTGATGATAGGACAGACCCCAAACATATGAATTAACTTTACAACTCCATGTAACATTACCTATCTGTAAAATAATCCACCAGATTGTATTGTTACCATTAAAATGCTCTACTCTTGAATGTTTTATTTCCCGATGGAGTTGTTGGAAGCTTTGAAATTATTGAATTGAGTTTATAAAATGAAAGATTTTAAATTTCCTTGTATTTTGTTCTATTTTTGCTAACCTAATTTCGGGCCCACTTCTAATTATAACAATCATAAAATAGAAATATAACTCATTAAAATTATAAAGCTGTTCAGCTTTTAAAAAGTTGGCTTGCAGCAAAATGGGTGGCAAACTAATTTAATAAATAAAAATAAAATAGCATACGTTTTTTCCTTTCTACCTTTTCTCTCAAGTGTCTTTTTGTTATGTTGTGTTTTTATTCTGTTCAGGGTTTTTCAATCTTGGCAAACTTTAAGATATGTGGGCTTCAATTCCCATGCTGGCTAAGGAATTCTGGGAGTTGGAGTCTCTCTGATTTAATAGTTATGAGCATTTAAAGATATTATCTTTAAGAAGCCTAAACACAGTTATATTTACTTTAAATAAGACATCCCACTGGTTTCTGAAGGCCAGGTCCTGATTGCTGCGAAACCTTCATTTGTGGACTGATAGAACAATGACTCTAACTTTTATCCTGTGCACTAAATTATTAAATATTTGAGTGAGTAATATTGCTTTGCAATGATTTTGCCCATGCTTGATGTCCTCCAGATGTGTGGAGACTGTAGTTCCCAGAATTTCTTAAATTAGGTTAACAGGAAATCATGGGTGTTGTCATCCTGACACATTTTAAGAAAGCCAGACTGGCAGAGGCAATTGTAATTTGCAGCGTTGCTACTTAGCACCACAGTGAGAATAATGGCAAGCCATGTAACTGCTGTCCAAAGCGGTAATATTGGACCTTCTCATTATTTGGATGTAAAGTAACATTATTGTATGAAATGTTTGCTGCCTCTTGTCTGTTCCATTTCTTATGCCTCCATTCCTGTTTGTGGAATATATAAAATTTCAATTGACAATGTAATGTCCTACACTTGCTAAATTGCTAAATGTTGCTCGATGAGATGAAATGAAAAGAACAAACAAATAAAGTTTGCTAATTAAAGTGGTTGGGAATTTGCCGGCAGTCATTGCTATTGATAACTCTGCTCAGTTTAAGTTTTCAGCCTTGATAGTGCTACATATACTAAAGTGTTCTGAAATAGTTTTTGATACATGGTTCACTGATTTCCATATTGTAGCTCATCGCTTTCCATTTTTATTTGCAAGGATTCTGAAGTGTCTCCCTAATAATAAAGTAGGGGCTGATTTAAAAAAAAAAAAATCAGCCCCTACTTTACAATACAGGTGTGGAGGTCCTTATCTAGAAGGGGTCCTTACATTTCAGGCATTGTCAAACCTTTTGTATCTAATTATTCAAACCAATGTGATAATGTAAGCAATAACAAATAAATAAAAATTAATAGTGCCCAAATCTTGTGAAATTCCAGAGATTTCACCTGAAATACCATGAGTATTGTCCGAATTTGATGATACCTGATGTTTCAAATTTTGAATAAATATTAATTTTGGAGTTCTTTGTTACATCTTTACAATCGGGGGTATAACGGATGCCACATTTCTAACCTCTACAATGCTATTTTATCAGAAGATAAAGCAATGTGTCTTTGCTTCCATTCTTTAGCTTCATTTTCTTGACTGATCCTCTGATAAGCATCAATTACAAATTGTGATGATGGAAACAATAACGAAGTGAATGTTGTGATATTTTGATGCAACTCCATCCTTTTTTGCACTTGCGGCATTCGATTCAGGTACATAAATCACAAGGTTCTATGTGATACCATAACTCACATAACTGCCTGTGGTAATGGCATGGACATTATATCAAAAACAGGCTAGCAGTTTTCTCTTTTCAGGGAAACAGATGTTTTCTAGCTTCATTCCAGACAGTTGTGGGGCCCGGTACAAACTTTTGAACAAGCCAATACTATAATAGTAGACAAGCAGTTTCTCCATTCATAACTTTTCTCTGCAATGCACAACTTTAGCAGCAAGAAGGTTGCAGTGAGCTGTAGAAAAGTAGGTTTGTTGTGGGACAGTGATGAAGCTGAGAATTGTCACTTGGATCCTGAACAGACTGTCAGTCAATAACGTAGTATCCATAGCTGAGAAATCAAGGTTTTCAAGGATAAAAGGCAGCATGCTTGAATTATCATCTAAAGAGAGGAATCATACCATTACTTTTTAAAAGTATTCGTTTGGCTTTCATGCTTTTCTTTATGTGATGGACTGTGGTTTTTTTTAATGTTCTGCTTTTACTGGAACTTGGATGGCATGAATTATACTATCGTCTACCCTAAGATAAATAACTGATGTTCTTGCTCTCTTGGGAAAATTGGCAAATGCCTTTTGATACCACTTGTGTGATACATTTGGTAAACCTTTTTAAAAAGCAAACCATTAATCCTTCCCATTTCCTGATTGCCCTGAATTGCCTCTGTTTTTCTGATCACTGTTCTGTTTTCTGTCAAGGACTAGATAGCAGGAAGCAGACTTCTCCCTGTAATTTTTTTTTATCAATAGGGAGAATTATAATGGATATTGCAGCATGTCATGTTAGGTAAAAACTAATTTTGTAAGAAGGACGGCATAAAATAGGGAAGACAATTAAGTTAAAAGGTCATTAACATTGATTTTTTTCTGGGAAGTGTGTGTGTATTAAGAAAGACAGCATGTGTATACATACTTATATCAAACACATCTTCATACATATATACAAACATTACCATTTCTCAGATAAAGTTTGGAAAATAATGTACATTGATTATAAGATTTTATTAATATCAGTTTTAATATGATCCAATTTTAAAATAAAAAATAGATTAGTACTAGGTTTGAAAAATATGCTATAATTTAAAGAAAGTTTCTATTTAAATCCGTAGAACTCAGTCTAAATTAGTAATGCTCAACAATTCTTATTTCTTGGGATTAAAACATGATTTCCATTATTTAGGCAGGATAAAGAACACTTTTTGGCTTTACTTCTTATTCTATTTTTTCACTTAAATAGTAGATTTCTACTAAGAATCTAAAGCCTGTTAAACATGTATGTGTTTGTATTGAAAATGTGGCTCTAGAGGTGTGGTTGAGTAAACATATATGTATAGAGTTGTTCTGTACTGTGTTTTATCTACTGATTTATTTATTGCTTTTATATATTTGTATCTTTATGTGTTATGCCCTCATCACCTCCCGCCTGGACTATTGCAACGCTCTCTACATGGGGCTGCCCCTGAGGTGCACCCGGAGGCTCCAGTTGGTGCAGAATGCGACCGCGCGGGGGATTCTGGGAGCCCCAAGATGCTCCCACGTGACACCCCTCCTGCGCGAGCTGCACTGGCTGCCTGTGGCTTTCCGGGTGCGCTTCAAGGTGCTGATAACCACCTTTAAAGCGCTCCATGGCATCGGACCTGGCTACCTGCAGGACCGTATCCTGCTACCAAATACCTCCCACCGACCAGTTCGCTCCCACAGAGAAGGCCTCCTCAGGGTACTGTCGGCCAAACAATGTCGGCTGGCGACCCCCAGGGGGAGAGCCTTCTCTGTGGCAGCTCTTGCCCTCTGGAACGACCTACCCTCCGACCTTCGTACGATCACTGACCTACGCCTCTTCCGCCGGGCCTTGAAAACGCACTTATTCCATGCGGCCAGCCTGGTGTAGTTTTTAATCGATTTTAATCGATTTTATCTGAGAATTTTACTTGGTTTTAGAACAGGCCCTAAATTTAATTGATTTTTAAAGTATTTTGTATATTGTATATTGATGTTTTGTGGTTTTATTATGCCTGTTCACCGCCCTGAGTCCCGCAAGGGAGAAGGGCGGTATACAAATTTAATAAATAGTAAATAGTAATAGTAAATAGTATTCATTCTGTGTGAAAAATTGCATGAGAGAAATACTCTGCTTTAGCTATTATCATTCACAGAACAATCCCATTGGATTAGGAATAACAATAGCAATAGCACTTAGATTTATATAGTGCTCCATAATACTTTACAGCAGTCTCTGAGCATGAATGACATTCTCTCTCTTCTCTCTCTCTCTTCTCTCTCTCTTCCCCCCTCTTTCTTTTTACAAGTTTATGAGAAAGTTTTCATTTAAAAAAGTGATTGAAGTAGCTAACACAACTTTTGCCCACTGAGACAGTTCACTTTCCACATATTGTCACCAAATTATTGATGGTTCCTTTGGTTTAGGAATAACAGGAAGCTAGCAAAATTGGAATGTTTGCAGATTCTCTAGTTAACTGCCATAGGTTGCATTGAGTGTGTATTTGGTTTAATAGTCTACAAAATGCTTTGAAAACAATCTTGTTCATTCCATACAACATTGGTAACATTGATGAAATCTTTTTAAGGTCTTATGCACAAACTATTTTACACTTATACTAAGCTGATCATTTTGTTGGCAATTTAGCGTACAAAAGAACTTAATTGAAAGAGTAAAATGAATTAACAGCAAAATAACTATGTAAGGTTGGTCACAACCTTTCTTTCTTCTGTTACTGATGGGGAAAGAACTTCAGTGTGATTTTTCAGTGTGAGATGGTAGGTATTTAAGATGCCTACTTGTGAAATTTTACACTTTGAAATAGTTTGGTTGGATTGGATGGGACTATTCCCATGTTTTTAAGGATCTGTCCATTTGCTACTTTTTCTGGTTTATCCTTCAAAGTTGGTGGTCCAGATGGTTTTTAAAGACCTTTTGTTTTAGATGAATATGACTTGTCAACTGATTCTTCTTGCTTTACAATGATAAATGATCCAGTTTAATAATACTCGCTCATACATACACACGTACATGTAAACACTCTCACAAATTATTGTGTTAGTGAATGATTCTGTTAGTGATGAGAACTCTTTCCAGACTTTACTAAATACTACAAGTACTAAGAGTTATATTGGCGAATAGTAAGTGCATTTTTAACCCAAATTTTGTTTGTTTTTACAGTCCCCAAATTGAATTAAGCAGCTAAATTTTTGGCCATACGAATAGAATAGAATAGAATTATTGATTGGCCAAGTGTGATTGGACACACAAAAGGAATTTGTCTTCAGTGCATAAGCTCTCAGTGCACAAACAAGCAGCAAATGATAATCAGAATCATAAAATACAATCATCATAAATCATAGCTGCAACACTCAGTGATAGTCATAGGATACTAAAGCAATCAACATAAATCATAATAGCATACTAAAAAAACAATCAACATAAATTATGAGGTACAATAAGAAGTTGTAGTCATAAGAATCTAAGGAAATAGTTAATAGGACAGATGAGAATACCCAAAGCTGATCATTTCAAAGTTTGACAGAGTTCAGTGGAAAATATTTAAGCACATCTTTATATCTGGGCAACCTTTTTCCAACACATTGAAATGCCTGTTTATTGAATTCGTTGGGTTTTTTGGGTTTCTTTTCGGCTTGCTGGTTTAAATTGATTTTACTGTCTTACGTGTATTTTTAATTTTTCTTTTGTAATGTATGTTTTTAATCTATGTATGTTACTCAGAGAACTTTGAATGAATAACTATATTGTATACAGTATTATTTTTCATGCTTTCTCCAGAGTCATACCATGGTTTGGTCTTTTCACGGATTAAAAATAATGAGAGTTTCCAAATTAGTGCTTGTAACTTCTTCCCAAAGGAAATTTGAGTGCCACATGCAGATGTCTCAAGTTAGCTGTCACCTGTATATGTTTTGATCTCCTGCAGTCAGTGGCATCTGATATGCTCTGGCAACAGTCAGGGACCTAATGAAGCTGTTATGAATGGGAACTGCCTGCTCATGTGCCAGTTTTCCTCCCCTAGCTAGAGTGAGTACTTATAGAATCAACAATCACTCATAATTTCCCACCATGGGATGTTTGGAGGTTATTAGAAATGTAAAGTGATCATCATGTTGTAACTGATCACTAATAATCATAAGTGATAAGCTGTGTTTTACTAGGTGTGTGTGCTGTAGATGAAAATCAGACTTCATTTACTTATAAGACAAAAATTCACTATATAATGGTTGGCCAGATGTTTGCTTCTTTTCTCACGAGTCAGTTAACAAGAAAAAATGCAGTTGTGTTCTACAGAATAACAGAATTGGAAGGGACCTTAGCAGTTTCCTAGTCCAACTCCCCTTTTAGGCAGTAAGCCCTTTACCATTTCAGACAATTGGTGGTCCAATCACTTCTTAAAAACCACTGGTGTTGGTGCATTCACAGCTAAGGGAAGCAAGTCATTATACCCAATCTCTTGCTTTTGCCTTTATTGATTATTACATTCCACTGCCAAAGCCACAGATAAACTATCCATGTCTTCACTTAAATATAACCAAAACGCTCCTTCTATAGAGATGTAGCAATCCTCATATATCAGTCATGGATTTCTGTTCACTGATACAAACAGGAAGGAATGTAGCCCAGTGGTAGATCTCAGAGGATCATATCTACCCTGTATTTTTCTATCGTATCTATCTGCAACTTAAAGTGAACACTATTAATGTGCTCCAGATACCGTACGAGGACAGATGAAAATTCTGTTAGAATTGTTAACATAGCAGGCCGAAAGTTCACTGCATCCTGTGGGATGTAATTTCAGTAACAGCATAAGAGAGAAATCCTTCCACAGTTTTAAAAGCATAGTTAAGTGCAGAATTACTCCCAGACAATATGTTTAGGTCTCCCTTTTTATTCTTTCCTCCTTCTTCTACATTGGCTTCCTCTTTTCCCCAGCCCCCTCCTCTTTCTTATAGCACCTTTGGTAGCATTTGTTGCAGATTTTTAATGTCTTCCTTGTGTAAAACTGGAGGGTGTCACTTCCATATAAGGTTTTATATGGAACCCAGGCTGTTAAGGTGAAGAATTCCTGGTGGTGATGGTGGGAAGATTATCCAGGGATGATGGGGGAAAGGATTGTCACAAGGCAATAAAATGTCTTTAACAGGCTGGCTGAATGTTTAAAGTCACACTTGATGTTTCTAACAGTAACTTGTGTTTCCTTTACGCCCATCCATTATCCAGGTGTTTTTGTTGCACCTAGTGGGAAAATAAAAGTAATCACCCTATACAGCTGGGGCCTCCATGGGAGCCAAGGTGCAGGATAGAGGGTTGGAACAGCTGGAGAAAGGGCCCTTGCCTCTCGTTATTTTATTATTACAGAAGAAAAACAAAAGGTGATTATTTTAAAGGGATTTTACAACTTATTGAGGAAGTAATACTCCTGGAAAATAGGGATCTTTCTGCATATCCTCACATATGCTATCTTTATGTTCCAGAGGCATATGCTTAGCTGCTTTGGGAAAAGGGGATGCTCCCCTTGGAGAACGCCAGGGGTTATATTGATGTTGCATATTTTAGCTTTTTATAAACAGCCCTATAAACTGAGGCTTAGTTCCCCCGAGTAAGTAGAACACCTCAGGAGCCTATCTAACCAAAACCTCCTCCAGACAAAAGAATTCTTTTGCATATTGAAAACTAGCATGCCAGAAAGAAGATGAGAATTTGTCTCTCAGACATTTAATCTTCTTTGTAGATTTAAAAAAAATATGTTACGGATAGGATTACATTGTGTAATTGTTGCAGCTGAAAGTGCTTCTGGATTCCAGCCATTCTATTTCATTCTACTTTGTCTCTGGGTCTGTCCCTCACTGCCAATCAAGATAGCCTCAAACCTCCTCCTACGTCTGTGGATCTGTCCCTTTAGTCCACTGGCTTTCCATTCCACTGGGATCCGCCAGTTTAAGGAGTTAGAATTGGAGAGCGTTCCCAATTGCATTTTGCAGGGAATAGCACAGATTACAATACTTCTTAGCTATTTGGAGGACCCGGCTATATAATCTCTATTCTTTCTTAACTGTACAGTTTCACAGAATGGAAAAAGGGTAAATTCTATGGAAATGTTTTGCTTTAGTTGGATGATCTCTATGGTGTGTAGTACCAGGGCAGACATTAAACAAGGTAAACAATGTATGGAGACAGAAAAGTCCCGAGGAATGGGAGATAATTTTTCTAAAGAATTTTCCTGTGCTTTTTAAAACTGTTGCAGCCCTGGATTTTGCTTTCTCCCGTTCTCAAATACTTGAGTCTTCCTAAATGCATTAGGACAGGGGTCTGCAAAGTTGACTCTTTTAAGACTGGTGGACTTCAACTCCCAGAATTCTGGGAGTTGAAGTCCACCAGTCTTAAAAGAGCCAACTTTACAGACCCCTGCATTAGGATCCCACTTGTGAGAGGATGTTTCCTAATATATTCATATTTTAATATTAAAATCAGCCAAGATGTAATATCTGTACATCCTACTACTGAAAAAATACATTACTTGAAAACAGAGAATGAGAAGAAGAAGAGGGAGGGAGCGAGGGAAGGAAGGAACTGCTTTAATTAGGATTCTTGGACTATGAAATGCATGATTTCCTAAGGCCAGAATAAGACTGATGGTTTTACTCTAGCTCAAAGGGAAGATGGAGTGATTTACTCAAAGTAGAGGGTGTGCATATGTTTTAGTGGCTATAGCTTACCATGCTATATAATATATATATTGAATCATGAGGTAATTACTTTAATGGCCTTAGCTTTAAGCTAATTTTAACATTTGTTTATTTCAATAATTCTGTTTGTGCCCTGCTTTTCTTCTTGAGGGAGCCTAAAGCAATGCACCAAAACAGTATAAAGTGGAGAATTTAGTTGAATAACGCTTAAAATGAAAAAGAACATACCAGCAAGGCAGTTAGTACGAAAGTAGTTGGTTTTATTGTTACTGTTGCGCTTTTATTGTTTTACTGATGTTTATTGTGCCCTGAGATTCACTGATAAGAGGGTGAACTATGAATATTTTAACAGATCTGGCACCAAGATTCATCCTTGCTGTTATCTGATCATTCGGTGGGGGAGTGAGACATTTTGATGCACTGGTCCTTTTAAGTCTCTCCCCCCCTCTCCCCCTTCCCCCCCTCCCTTGTGTCAAGACCTTGTGTTTTTAGGAAGACTCAGTATTTTAGGAAACAGCTTATGGGCAAGACAGAAAAGGATATATTTATGCTGCATCTGATTTTCCTTGGGTTTACTGGCTACTATTTTATTTGTGAAAAGAGTTAACAACTTAGTCTTGTACTTCTTCACTATACTAATATGCATGCTGTCTATTTTCCATAACATGTTGAGTTACACTTACTGAAGACTATGTTGGTTGCTTCTTGGCGTGGAAATTGAAGATGGGCTCCCAAAAATAGAAATAAGGGCCAAGGCATTTCAAGTATCACATATGAGCAAGTGCAACTCTAGTACATGCTTACCATCTGCTTTTGGCTTAGTCATAGACTGACATGTCCAGTGCTTTATGCATGGTTAGTTAGGAAGATTTTCTTCTTCCGAAGGAATATGGTAGTGGACCTCTATGTCTTCTGTGTGCAGAAGAGCTCTTTTGCTGGATCAGAATGCCACAAAGTCTAATAAAGAAACCTCTTCAGTGTATTCATGTTATGTCTGGAAAATTAGAAATCACTTTTATTTTGTCCTGATAAATATGCATTCAGTAGATTTAGTATTTAGTATTTATTAGATTTGTATACCGCACCTTCTCCCTTTCGGGACTCAGGGCGGTGTACAGGCAGCGATAAAAATCAATAATACAAAACATAAAATATATTAAAATATATTATATAAAATAATTAGCCTGTCCTTAAAACCCCTGTTAAAAAACCCTACTAAAAAACAGTTTAAAACTATGACAGGCTGTCCGCACGAAATAAATAGGTCTTCAAGGCCCGATGGAAGAGGCGTAGGTCCGTGGTCGTCCGTAGGTCAGGGGGTAGGTTATTCCAGAGGGCAGGGGCTGCCACAGAATTGCCTGGGGGTCGCCAGCCGACATTGCCTGGCTGACGGCACCCTGAGGAGGCCCTCTCTGTGGGAGCGCACTGGTCGGTGGGACGTATTTGGCAGCAGGAGGTGGTCTTGCAAATAGCCAGGTCTCTTGCCATGGAGCGCTTTGAAGATGGTCACTAGTATCTTGAAGCGCACCCGGAAAGCCACAGGCAGCCAGTGCAGCTCACGCAGGAGAGGTGTCACATGGGAGTGCCTAGATGCTCCCAAAATCCCCTGCGCGGCTGCATTCTGATAGAGATACAACATAAACTTTCTTATATGAATAACAGTCTAATGGTGGAGGTAGTCCTCAACTTACAACAATTTGTTTAGTGATTGTTCAAAGTTTCAATGGCGCTGAAAAAAGTGACTTATGACCGTTTTTCACATTTATGACCATTGCAAGATCCCCATGGTCATGTGATCAAAATTCAGACACTTGGGCAACTGATTCATATTTATGACAGTTGCAATGTCCAGGGGTCATGTAATCACTTTTTGTGACTTTCTGTCAAACAAAGTCAATGGGGAATCTAGATTCACTGTGTTACTAACTTAACAATTGCAGTGATCACTAACAACTGAGGTAAGAAAGGTCATCGAATGAGGCACCCTCACCTAAGACCTGTTTCACCAAGCAACAGTAATTTGGGACTTAATTGTGGTTGTAAGTCAAGGACCACTTGTTGCTTTCTTATTATAAATGTATTTTAGGATAGAATGTATATGATCATAGTTTATATATGACATAGGAGATTTCTGGCTGGATCTCCCAAGTAATTTGAAATAGGAAGAAGGATTCTATATATCAGTGGGAAAAGAGTAGAGACATTTTCCCAATCTAATTCAGATCTGCCCCTCCAGTTACAATACGTACTTCTACTACTGCAAAGTTATTTTGTGTGATGTCCAGAAGAATATTACAGCCTTTTCAGTCTGACTTTTGAAATTCAGCTTCTGCACAGGAGTAAATTCCCCTCCCTCTCTTTTTTAAATGGCTAGTAGCTATGACCAATTACCAATCTAGCTTTAGTTTTCTCTGTAGGTGTAAAACATCTCTCAGCAGGTAGCTAGAGAGGGGCCTTCCTTTGCTCTGAATATCAGCAACTTCCTTTCAAACTTCAAAGCCCTTTTCCCCCTAAGGTCTCCAGTTCCAAAGCGAATGAAAAGCTATAATTAAAATACCTTTCAGCAGAACTCATAAATCAGTTTACTAATATGGTAAACAGTTTGCATATGTCTGTAGGGAAAGGGAATAATGGGGCGGTAAATAGTTAAGAGTTTCGTTCCCTGCTAATAGATACATCTAACTTTGGCAGGAGAATATGCTAATGTTAGATGTATTTGCTATGATTGCCTGGATTTAGACATACAATTTGGAAAATGTCCTTTGTGATACCTGTTGAGGAGCAGAACTAATGTTCTGTCAGTTTGCTCACTGGCGTGTGTGTGTGCGCGCGCGCAAGTGTATGTGTGCGTATGTATATATGTATGTGTGTATGTATGTATGTATGCATATATTTGCTAAATAGACAGTATATAGTAATGGAAATAAAAAACAAAAGGAGTTAAGTACTTTGCGAGAACCAGAATGGTGGTTAAGGAAGCTTATCAATCGCATATGTGCTATATGTCTTATTTATTTTAATTAAATTTTGAGGCCGCCTGACTTGATAATGATTCTGGATAGTTTACAATTAATAAGGAAAAACTGCATAGATTGGGAGTGTGGGGGGAACCCACAACTGACTGAAAGACACTAAAAGAAAGAACAAAACCCCGGGTGGATCTGCAGTCACCCTATCCCAAGGCCTATCAGAGAACAACCAATTTTTTTTAATGATTTTCTGAATGCCATTAAAGGAGGAACAATATGAGTCCCTGGGGGATGTCATTCCAGAAGGCAGGCATTGCAACTGAGAAGGCAGACTTCCTGGGATCTGCCAGGTGACACTGTTTAATTGACAGGACCTGGAGCATGCCCATCCTGCCTGACCTCACTGCATAGGCAGAAACACTTGGAGGTCAGAGGTCACTCAAGTAGCCGGGGCTGTCACCAAGGGCTTGATAATTATCATCTTGTATTGCAGCCGGAAGCAGACTGGTAACCAGAGCAGCTTGAAAGCAGTGAGGACATGTCAGTGTTAGGCAGCACACCCATTACATCACAATCCTGAGCTACAAATATTCTTTTCTGTTGATACACCCATTACTGCTTATGTTGTTCTTGTATACATGAAATAGAATAGATTTTGGATTTTAGAAAAAAGGATTTGAACCCTTCTCATATTTGCTTTTTTTTCTTGTTTACAACACTGTAATCCATTTGGGACATACATACATGAATGCATGCATGCATATATAGAATAGGTAGTACCTGGGTCAACAACAATAACTATGAGAGGGATCTAGGTGTCTGAGTGGATCATCCCTTAAATATGAGTCAGCAGTGTGCTGCAACTGCCAAAAAAGCCAATGCAGTTCTAGGCTGCATCAAGTTCATGAGAAGTGATAGTATCTGTTCATACCACACTACTGAGACCACACTTGGAATACTATGTCAAATTCTAGTCATCACAATGCAAAAAAGATACTGAGGCCTTAAAAAGAATGCAAGGAAGAGCAATTAAGATGATAAGTGTCTGCAGGATAAATCATACAAGGAATGGTTAGGGGAATTAGATATGTCTAACCTAATGAAGATAAGGATTAGTGGTAACATGATACATGTCTTCTGGTATGTGAGGGGCTGCACAGAAAGGTGGAGGTTTACTTATTCTCCAAATCTCCTTTGGGTAGAACAAGAAGCAATGGGTGGAAGCTTGTTAAAGAGAGAGTCAACCTGGAACTAAGAAGAAACTTCCTGAAAGTGAGAACAATTAACCCATGGAATAGTATCCTGGAGCCATGGGTGCTCCATTGCTGGAGGTTTTCAAGAAAATATTGAACAGTCATTTGTCTGGAATGATAGAAGGTCTGCCTACCTCCAAAGGTCCCTTTCAGCCCTATAATTCTATGTGTATTTGCAATTTTTGGAAATGTTTGCTAATTTGGAAGGATGTTTTGGAAACAGTCTTAGCTAAGAGAGGTGAATTGTTTTGTCTGCTTTCATTACATCATATTAAAGCATCTACAATCCTACAGTCTTAAATCTAAAAAGAAACCACTTGTCTATCCTGTGGGTTTTTTGTGTTAGATATTAACTACATAAAGAGCTCAAAGTGAGCTCTTGAAGTTGCATAGGTCTGTTGTAGAACATTATTTAACAGTATTTAATCTTGTTTTTAATCTTCACAATAGCATTGGTTGGGGAAGCAAGTCCAAGGAGTTACCTTTCCCAGTTATCCTTTCCAAGCCCCTTGTTCACCCTGACTCTGAAATAAAGTATGAGGTAAACTCGCTCAGTGGAAGTAGAGTATGTGATCTTTTAAAGCCAGCTTTTTAGTGCGCAGATCACCATGGAAGAAACCACAGATTTCTTGAATTCCTCATCAAATAAAATGCATGATCAAGATATCCTAATTGAATGCATCTATATTTTGCAAATGATGAGAAAGTTGGACTGAAGACGAGCAGTATTTTTGTAGAGTTGAAAGTAGCCCTGCTTTTCAATGATTGAAACTCATGATTTGTTCCATTGTCACTTCATGCCAAAATAGTTGAATAGGCTTTTAATGAAATTGAAAAGCCTGACAAGCTTGGTAACCAAGGGAAAACCGAGATAACTGTATCCACTATGAGAAGCAATGCTTCATTTATACCATCTTTGATTTTTCTGAAATGTATATTCAGCTCTGTTTCTCATTCTCAGACAGTCCTGGGCAAATCACTGCCCAATTCTTTTTTGAAGCCTCCAGAGAAGGAACACCTATAACTGCAGGAGACAAGTTGTTCCACTATGTAATAGCTCCCACAGTCAGGAAATTGCTTCATCTTTCAGGTTTGAAATCATTTTTTATAGAAAAGATTTCAAATCCTTGGTTCTGGTTTTACCTGGGTGTGCTAAGAAGATATCCTCACCTCCCTTGACATCAGTGGTAGGATTCAAATAATTTAACAACTGGTTCTCTGCCCTAATGATTTCTTCCAACAACCATTTCACCAAACTGCTCAGAAACTTAACAGCTGGTTCTTTCAAAGTGGTGTGAACTGGCTGAATCCAACCACTGCTTGACATCTCTTCAAATAATGGAAAAGTGCTGTTATGGCATCCCTTATTCTTCTCTGCTTTAGAATACTCATTTTAAAAAGCATTTTTTATACATTGAACCCCTGAGTCCCTCCCAGTTCTTTTGCTCTTCTCTGTAACTTTTTTTTAGTTATCCAGCATCTTTCTTGTTTAATGGCAAACTACAGCCAGTGTACCAGGCTTGATTTGACTTGGCAGTATAGCAACTTTGCATCATCTTGTCACTGAATCTCTGTTGATGGAGTCCAAAACTACATTGTCTCCTTCGGTAGTTGCAAGGGTGAGATGGGTGGCACATACATTTAATAAATAAATAAATAAATAAATAAATAAATAAATAAATAAATAAATAAATAAATAAATAAATAAATAAATAAATAAATAAATAAATAAATAAATAAATAAATAAATAAATAAATAAATAAATAAATAAGTAAAATAAGAATAAGTTTTGCTTGCTCATGCTTAATTTATGAACTATCAGGACATATCCTTTCTGGAGGTACTACCATTGAGTCTGATATCTGACATGGCACAAGGACTCTTGCCTTGGGTAGCAGGTTGGATTAGAAGACTTCCAAGGTGTCTTCCACCTTTATGATTCTTCTGCTTGGTTGGATGGTCTATAGTACAATTTTTCTAATTATGATTAGAGAGACAAATAACAACATATATAATAATTTTGCACCAGTGAGGTTAAAACCAATTTCGTTGTATTTAAGTACAATGACCATAAAGATTATACGTAATAGAGACGCTAACAGGATAAGTTAGGCTTTTTGTTTTTAATGTTTAGGTCTTCCGGTATGCATGGTTCCTTCATTATCAGATTTTGAAATGTAGCTGTGGTTTCAATAAAAAATATCTGCAAATAGTAAGTTCGTTTCAGAGCAGGATAAACTTAAGTATACTAGACTTTGTTAGCAATGAGGGAAACTGTGTTTAGATTACTGTTTAATGCATTTCAGGATATAGCTTTTGTTGCTCCTATTAATATTTGGAGGATTATCGTACAAAAAATAGGCATTATGCATTATCTTTTTAAAAAATCAGGTAAAATCTATACAACTGACACATTATTAAGATGAAAGTATAAAATTTAAATTAAAGGCCATTGCTTCTCCAAATATTTACATTAGAAATATATAAAAGTGCACATTCTCTGGCAGAGTCTTATTTTGTTAAACATACTGTAGCTTGATACAGAAAAAGAATGAAAAACTGGTGTAAAAAAATGAGATGTGAAGTGATATTAAACAGGTTGGATTTGTCCATCCCTAGTTATCATTGTTTTTTTAAATGGAGAGCTAATTAGAAGGCAAATACATGAGCAGTTATCAAGTGCACCGCAAGCTCTAT
This sequence comes from Rhabdophis nuchalis, assembly GCA_039707465.1. NCBI lineage: Eukaryota > Metazoa > Chordata > Lepidosauria > Squamata > Natricidae > Rhabdophis > Rhabdophis nuchalis. The sequence goes on along the minus strand of CM077643.1, from coordinate 54,873,961 downwards.
TGTTAGTGCCTGATAATCATTTTCACGCTGGGCATTATGGAGTGATGGGGCTTATTATGGCTTATTAATCAACTATGAAGGGTCTGCCAAGGACTCAGATGAGGCTTAAGTGTGTGATAGCCTAATACATTCATATGTAATCACAGCCAAGGAGGAGATTGCATAGAACGGTATTTCTCTCCTATCTAACAGCTAAGTTACAGTTCACACTTGAACCGTAAAAGATTTCTTTTTAAGTGTTTTGTTTTAAAATTACTGTGCAGAGAAATTTTAGTCTGCCAAGATCTACTTTTTAAAAAATTGGAACTCTGAAGTTATAATAAACCAATGAACAAGATCGAGGTTATGCTAAATTCCTTGATCTGGGAATTAAATGTTCCTGAGAACTCTGGAACTTTTTGTTTCTCTCTAGATCAGGGGTGTCAAACTTTATTTCATTGAGGTACACATCAGCATTGTGTTTGACCTCAGGAAGTGGGGTGGGGGTAGCCAGCTATACGTCACTCATTCCAGGGATGCCTGTGGTGGCCCAAGAGCTCTGCCAGCGAAAACGGGCTGTTTCCAGGGTGGCCCTGCGGGTCAGATCTAAGCACCCCATGGGACGGATCCAGCACCTGGGCTTTGAATTTGACACCCCTGCTCTAGATAATTCATTTTTAATTATTTTGATTGTATTTATTATTTTATTATTTTTATTATCCCTGTGCACCGCCCTGAGTCCCGTCAGGGAGAGAGGGCGGTATAGAAATACAATAAAATAAATAAATAAATAAATAAATAAATAAATAAATAAATAGATCATATTGAATCTCCCCCATCAAACCATGGCATTCCAGGGATGGTTCAGAAATTTTGGGAAGTAAATCCTCCCAAAATGAAAGTGGTTTAAGGTGTTCTGGGGGTGGTCTAGTCCTGAAAAAGGCTGTAGCACTATATCTGCAACATCTTAAATCACATTTAGTTTGAAGGATTCACTCCTGAAAACCATCCAACCTTGTAAGTCCTTGTTTCAGGGGTACATTTGGCAAAGTCCAGGGGAGAAAAGGAATTAGAATTGGAAGTTCTCTGAAACATTCTATTCCTCCAGTAATAAATTTTGTGAATCTCTGAACTGAAGACCTGTGCAAAAATCATACACTTGAGAATTTTAAGAGTTATGAGCTCAGAAGTGAACAGATCATATCCACCCAAAAAGCATCCCTTTGGGGGCCATTTGTTTTCTCAAGAGAATGTTAGATACATATTTGAGGATCGTATGCTTTGAATGAATGAAAAATAAAATAAACTCACTTCTGGGCATATACAATTAGAATGTTTACCTGTAGTAAGAATGACTTAGTGGAGACCATAAAGTCTACCGCATGTTGAAATAGAAATATTGTCCTATAGTAGATGGTCCAATCATTTATCTATGCTTTTGGAGAAAGATTGTGGCTTAGTGCCAGAATGCCGATTTTGCAATGGATATCCCATTTAGTTCCAAGATTACATTAAAGAGATTTGAGAGAGGTTTACCTCAGGCCTGGAAAAAGTTGCTGTGATTCTGGGTGAGGCAGTTCTGGGCCAATAGAGTAAATATTGTAGCTAATATTAACCTGGTTAATATAATATAGTTTGTACCCCAATATTTGAATTTTTAAAACTTTTTTTTGTATTCTTTGGTCTTGACTCATTGTGTTTCTGCTCTTGTTTTTTTCCCCCAGGACCCACAATTATCAGCTTTAATTTTTGACAAGCTTCAAGTGCCTGAATGTTTACAGAAACCCAGGAGTGAAGGGGAAAGCAGGTGTGATGTTTGTGCTGCCCACCTGAATCAGCTGAAGCAAGAAGCAATCCAGGTCATCCACAATCTTGACCAAGCCAGCTGTCAAGAGGCAACAGAAACCCTCACAAATGCTGCGGCAATGGCTGCTGTGATACCAAGATTGACCTCCCAAAACATGGTCAGTGTCTCTTCTCAAAGGGACTTGTCCCTCATGGCTGGACAGGGGGGTAGACAGCCTGGCAAAACTACAAACTTTTTCTCTGGGACGGAGAGGAAGAAGGGACTAGGGTGGCCACAAGGTGCAGGTGGCTTCCCAAACTCCAGCGTTCAAGTGACAGTGGCTCCCAGTGGCCTTAGTGGGGCACTGAGCTCAGTAACGATCCAGGCTCAACAGTACCTTGAAGGGATGTGGAGTATCTCCCGAGTAAACAGTTTTCTTCCTCAAGCTTGTCTAGTAAGTAACTGCCTACTGTTTCTGATATTCCACATAGTTACAGGTTTTGTTGCCTCTGTCTTGAAAGCTTTTACCTATCACTGGGCTTTTTAAAAGCCTGAAGGGTCCAGGAGTTGGGATGTTCACTGAATCCTATTTTTCTTTTTTCTGTATTCTGTCAATATGGTTTTTTTCTTTCATTGTTCTTTACCCAATGAAATCAGGGCCCAATTACTTGGGTATGTAATGCTGAACTGTCTCTTGGAATGTACTTATTTAATAGATTTTTATCCTTTAAGACAGGGGTCCCCAACCTTTTTGGCACCAGGGACCGGTTTCATGTTAAAAAAATTCCACAGACCATGGCTCGGCCAGCGTAGAGGGGGAGGGGGGAAGGGGAACAGGCGGCGCATGCGCGTGCGGGGTGTGTGTGAGTCATCTCACTCACCCCTCTTAGGCCCCCAATGCCGCGAGCGGCCGCGCCTGCGCTCTCCCACCCCTGGTGCATGCTCTGCCCAGGGGGCTGCCCCCTCCTCCCTCCTCTCCAGCACTTTCTAAGAGTTGCGTCGCTCACTGTGGCCCGGTTCCTATCAAGCCACGGCCCGGCACTGGTCCACAGCCCGGGGGTTGAGGACCCCTGCTTTAAGATATTACTTTAAAAGTGATTTAGGATGGCAAACATACTTAATATTTTTGATCCTCCTATTTTCCTCCAAAAACAATCCTATGAGATGGGAGAAACAGATGATTGGCCCAAGGGCACTCATGCCTAAAATGAGACTAGCACTCATAGTCTCCTGATTTCTTGGCTCGTCCTGTAACTACTACAAAAAACTGCCATTTTAAATGATTCGTTTTAGTGTCCTGAATGAAAAGTAATGATCCATCTGATCATTTCAAATACTATCTATGTCTGAAACCTAGGAGTTCCTAGTGCTTTTCACCTTCTACCCCTTTTCCAAAAGATAGAATATAGATAGTCCTCAACCTATAGCCATAATTGGGACCAGAATTTCTGTTCCTAAGCAAGGCAGTTTTAAAGTGAGTCACACCCAATTTTATGAACTTTTTTGCTGGGGTTGTTATGCAAATCACTGCAGTTATTATGGGAATAATATCAAGTGAACCTAGTTCCATCCATTGACTTTGCTTTTTGGAAATCAATTCAGAAGATTACAAATGGTGATCACATGACTATGGGATATTGTAACTGTCATAAATTCATGCCAGTTGCCAAACTCTCAAATTTTGATCAAGTGACCAAGGGGGACCATGAGGATGCTGCTGCAATGGTCATAAGTTAAGGTCCGGTTGTAAGTCACTTTTTTTCAGTGTTGTTGTAACATTGAACAGTTGCTAAACAAATGGTTGTAAGTTAAAGACTACCTGTAATTCAAGAGCTAATATCAGAGCTGCCATTGCCATGCTTTACTTACCGAATGCAAATCTCTTGGAATGATGCTGGTGGGGTTTGCCCTTCTGGTCCTCATTTTGAAAGAGAGAGAAGTATTTTCATTCATCTGTAATTTCCACTTTTCTTTATTTCCACTTTGGATTTCCACTTTTCTTCAGGAAAAGTGGAAATAAGACTGATGAAAGTGGCTTTTCTACACAAGCATCTCTCTTTTTCTATATAAGCATTGCAGTGTTGCATGGATGCCCCAAAGGAGAAAGAGCTTGTGGTGCAACATTGTGATTCATTCAGTATTAGAATTCAATATTATGCAAGCACAAGTAGTAGAACAAAGTCAAACTAGAGTCTTGGACTTTAAGAAAGCTAATTTCAATAAACTTAGAGAGAGCTTTGGAAGGGTTCCATGGATGAGAATCCTATAGGGGAAAACAACTCAAGAAGCTTGGGAAATTATGAAAAGTGAGATTATAAAAGCCCAGTCTAGCACAATACCAATGAAGAAGAAAAATAGCAGCTCTCAAAAGGAACAAGCATGGCTGCATAAAGAACACTCTCAGGGGATTGGACTAGAAGACCTCCAAGGTCCCTTCCAACTCTGTTATTCTATTCTATTCTTAAAGGGAGAATAAATTTATTTACAGTGTTCAATTGATATGTATCTCATGTATGTGAGACTGGGTGCCTCCCAGAGTTTAAATTAAAAAAACAAACAAACGTCAAATCCATATAAATGAATAGTCAAAACAATGACAACATAAATCTCTAAAACAAAATTCAACAGTGAAAACAGTTAAAATGTGGGAGGATGCCAATCAGTACTTTACAAGCAATATGGTCATCGTATATTGGCATACATCAAAAAAGCAATTAAAACAATACAAAATTGATTTATATGGTTACTAAGTAAAATTATTGCATGTGTGTTAATATAGCCAAGAAACTGAGCCCTAATTATTTAGAATTTAGCAGAAATTCTGAAGATAGGCAACAAATTACACGGTTTCTTTGTTGTCTTACATTTAAATTAGTGGCCATGGTTGGTATTTGGGATGGACAAGCTTGAAGAGCCTAAGCTGTCTTGTTCAATTTTATAGCAATAGGCACAGAGCAAAATACCTCATTGTAATAGTTCCACTTTATGTGTTAAACTTGTCATAAAGATAGCCTTATTATTTTTTGTGATGCCTGTGTAAATAATTTCTGTGTAGAATAGCTGCATTTTCTTTGTCCATTGAAGAATGTAATTATGGATGCTACATTTTCATAATAGCTTTTTATTCACCTCAGAGTTAACAAACTGGAATACAAATTGTGTGTGGTTTAGAGCTAATCCCTGGATGAAGTATGACAGCTGTTCAGATCTAAATGGTTTCAGTAAACTCTCAAGAAATAATGAAGTAAAAAGTTGAGGAATGTAAAAAATATATCTGAGTTGGGTTTCAGTTAAGATTCTAATAGATATTGATTAAAAATCTGTGAATATAAGGGAAAGAGGCCAACGTATGAACTGTGAACAAATGTTATTAGCTGTATTCCCTCATCATGTATTAATATATCACATACAAGGAAAAAAAGGACAATGTGACTTTCTTAAAGTTGCATATGAATCTCTGAGCTCCCCCAAATTTATCTGGTTTTGAATGTTGTCTAGGTGAGTACCCACAATTTTTCTCCATCCTTTCTGGATTTTTATGAATAAGTGTGTGCATCAATGGCCCACAAAAATCTCTTCAGTTCTTTGGATGCATTTTTTTGAAGCACGGTCATTCAATAACAGTTCATTGGATGGTTACTAATTCAGAGTTTTTGAGCAGGTCAATCATTTGAGAAAAATGGAACAGAATTAATCATGATGGGGTGGAGCCAGCTAATCATATTTTGTTTATTTATTTATGTTCTGGCCTAGTCTCAAAGGATTGGATAGTGTGTCATATCAACAAACATACCCCCCTAGAATAAATAAATCAGAACAATGGCAACATCAAAATCACAAAAATGAAAGATAAACTCTAAATCAGACAAAGGTTAGTGTTCACAATCAGTCAGCTAAAACCAAAAGCATGCTCAAATTTTCTTTAAAATAAAGTTGTAGAACCTTGAGACCAAAATTGGATTCAGATATAATAAAACACAAACACTTGGTCAATCTCCCAACTCCCAAGAAACCCCCAAGACCCTAAGTGAGTAAGAATTCTTTTTTTTTTTTTTTTATTGAAAAAGTTTTATTGGTTTTACATTTTTTAACAGGATAGGGTAATGGTTACAAAGAAATTTTGAGAGCATTCACGTCAGAGTCGTCGGACCTTCCGAGACCTCAAAATACACATTAAAAAAGTTAACATAGAAAACATTTTCCATACCACTACAAGATGGAAGCAAGTACATTTACCTAAATTTTCCCTTCCATGCTGTCAGACATTCACAAAAAGTCCGGATAGAAATATTATACAAAATTGTTCAAGAAAAATCAAGGCAAAGTTATTTTTTTGATCTAAGTCTTTTGGCTATTGTATCTTCTTTCTCTCCTCCCTGGCCCCCCGCGGGCGGGGCCGTGACCCCCTCCGTCCCCCCTGGATCTTCCCCCAGGGCAGAGGAATGTTTTTTAAGAAAGGCTTCCGCCTCAGCAACTGTTTTAATCCTCACTCTTCCTCCTTCCCAGAACACCAGCATCCCTTCAGGTGTCATCCACTTGAACCAAATCCCGTGATCAAACAAGGTTTTAGACAAGAAGGAAAATTTCCTTCTTGAATCTCTAATTTTTCTAGGGATCTGCTTCAAGATAGTGACCATTTCTCGTTGATAAATTAAAGGTTTCTCTCTCTGCGCTTTCAGGACTTCCTCTCTGGTTGACCTTCTAACAAATTTCACATGTATCTCTCTAGGCACTTCATTCATCTTGGCATATGCAGAATTAATTCTATAGGCTAGGTCAATGTCCCCCCTGATCTCATCTTTGGGTTTTTGTAAATAGTCTGCTAAAATTGTACTCATAAGATCAGGTAGGCATTCATCAGATTCCTCAAGAATTCTTTATTTTAATAATATTTATGTTGTCTGCAAGCTAATAGATTGTGGCGATAGTTAAGATACTGTAAAGTCCTTGGAGAGATGAAAAATAAAACTTCATTACCATATAGGAATTATAATTGTTTAATTATAATTATAATTGTTTAATTATAATTGATAACATTATCATTCAGTCACCTGAATTGTGAGATGGGTGGCAAATAAATTTGATAAATGAGAAATAAAAGCAATATTCTAAGAAATAGATGTGGAAAACAAGCCATATCACTTTCAGTTTCAGTGAATGTTATAACACACACATTTTGTGATACAAAACAACTATTTTTGCATTTGTTCTATTTCTGGTTGTGCCAAATCAGTGCAAGACTATCATGTTTCACAAGGTAAACCACTTCTTTGATGTTGCCAAGGAAACTACACATGTACAGTTATGAAAGTCCCCAGGAGTTGAGTTCAACTCAAAAAAAGCACAATTTTTTGTATATCTCAAGAACAATTTTGGTGTACTAATTGAAAGATATTTATTATACTCCTGTTAATAACATGGAATTGTTTCATGACAGAATCTGTATATAATAGCACAGAGACGTTTTAATTCTCCTTTTTTCCTCTTTATGTGTACTATTGATTTCATTTCACTTTTCAGGCAGTAATGGATTTATAATTAGAATATAGTCACAGTAATCAATGATGGGCTTATTAGGCATACAAATAGAACTTTTGAAACTAAGATGAGGTAATTTTCTGCTGCAACTGAGGAACAATTATTGAGGTTTTGTTAAGGATTTTAAAATAGCACTTGCATACAATTGAAGGTATTTTAAAGGAGTAAATCCAGGGTGGTTACCTATTTTAAATCAATTAAAAAAATTAACTAGAAGAGTAACTTCATATATATTGATTGTTATGTTGAATTCCATGCCTACTTCCGGAAGTAGACAAATCTAAAAGATCCTGAATTGTATTCTGAGAAATCTCTTGACAGAACCACAAGCTTCCTTTAATTAAAAAATAAAATAAAATAAAATTTGGGGGAATATTTGACTCAACAATTTGTAAAAAGAGTTAACTTAATCCAATTAGGTTCAGTGAACCTTAACTACAGATACCAAGGTTTGGCTGAATTTATATTACATGTTGTTGGTTTCTCATCTTTCATCTATGGAAGGTCTCCCGTCCTGCCTCATAACAACTCTGTACATTAATTTAGGATGAACATAGATGTGAACCACAGTTTTATTGTTCCTCATCAGAAACCTAACCATTATACTGCATGGCCGGATTCCATGGGAAATTAAATGGGAAATGGAGCTAATAGAGTTGGTTCATGAACAGAAACAGAAATCAAATAGTATCATGTTTCAAAGTGCACAAATTAGTAGTTTTTATTTTTACATTCTGCTTCAGAGGCAGATTAAGAATTGGAAATGATACCCCCCCCCCCCCAAAGCCCTTTGCAGGAGGGAGAGATTGAATTACCATGACATGCTTCTGGCAACATTCAAGATATGCCAGACCTTGGACAGCTCCAAAGATCAGCAAACAAATTGTTTTACAGGTTTCTACAACTTATTGTAATTTTCGACTGAGATAAAGCTTTGACAACTTTTCTAAATCCTACTTCTCCATTGAGATTAGAATAAGGGAATCTTGATCTGCCACCCTGGATTTTCTACACCATGGTCTAGTTTCTAGGCATATCTGTTTGCATGGGCCAAGAATTTGTGGAAAAATGTAGAATTGAGCGTGCTTGGCTTATTTATGTGTTTAGAATTTGGAGTAATTGCCTTTGTGAATTAATAATTCCATTTTGTGATGGGATTTAATATATATTGCTTCCACAAGAATCTTGAGATTCTGCCATTATTCCATGTGAATTTATTCTGATAACAAATCATGAAGAATGTATTGAATGTTGCCTCTATCTTCTCCTCAATCATCTTTACCAAATACTGTAATTGCTTCTAGGATACAGGATTGTTGGGTGAGGAGTCTGGGTGCAGGCAAATATACTTGTTGAGGTTTTCTGGAGGGCAGTCAAGATTTACACTGTAGTGATTACTTTATCACTACGGTAAAGGTTATCATTGAACCTTTGGCTTTCAGACTAAAGGGATGATTTATATTGCAGATCCTTTATTGCATAAAAGAATAATGAACAACAGATTCCATGATCAATAATTAGGTGAGAAAAAAGATGTCTCTTTTTTGTAAGCCATTGTCCTGTTCCACCATGAACTCTGCTGTCTCATAGGGATATGAACTGCTTTAAAAAGGCAAGAAAGGCAAGAAAAACAAAATGCACAGGTACAGTATAGGTGGTACCTTGCTTAATAGTAACAACTGTGAGAGGGATCTTGGAATCCTAGTGGACAACCATTTAAATATGAGCCAGCAGTGTGCAGCAGCTGCCAAAAAAGCCAACACAGTTCTAGGCTGCATAAACAGAGGGATAGAATCTAGATCACGTGAAGTGTTAATGCCACTGTATAGTGCCTTGGTAAGGCCACACTTGGAATACTGCATACAGTTTTGGTCGCCACGATGTAGAAAAGACGTGGAGACTCTGGAAAGAGTGCAGAGAAGAGCAACCAAGATGATTAGGGAACTGGAGACTAAAACATATGAAGAACGGCTGCAGGAGCTGGGTATGTCTAGTTTGATGAAGAGAAGGAACAGGGGAGACATGATAGCAGTGTTCCAATATCTCAGAGGGTGCCACAAAGAAGAGGGAGTCAAACTATTCTCCAAGGCACCTGGGGGCAGGACAAGAAGCAATGGGTGGAAACTAATCAAGGAGAGAAGCAACTTAGAACTAAGGAGAAATTTCCTGACAGTTAGAACAATTAACCTCTGGAACAGCTTGCCTCCAGAAGTTGTGAATGCCCCACCCTGGAAGTCTTTAAGAAGATGTTAGATAGCCATTTGTCTGAAATGGTATAAGGTTCCTGCCTACACAGGGGATTGGACTAGAAGACCTACAAGGTCCCTTCCAACTCTGCTATTGTATTGTATTGTATTGTATTGTATCACAAAATACAAGAAGCAGATAATGAATTAAACCACAAATTGATCTAAAGGAATCAATTTATTTTTGTTAAGTCAAACAAGAGCCAGAAAATAAAGCAAAGTTAGGTATAAAATGTCAAAATCCACAAAAGCAGTTTAGAAGTTCAGGCTAAAACTGGTTACAAAAGTATACTAAGTGTGGGTGTTGTTTTCATCACTAGATTATTTCCACGTGGTAAACTTTCTGATGTAGGATGCTAGCCTCCATCTGAATCCAACTTGCTTAGTTCAGAAACAAAGCAGATCCTGAACATTTCTCCCAAGGAGCCTTTCCATCCAAAATTGTGCTTCTGATCAGTTAACTCTTTCTCATGACTAATATTTCCACAGGCTTAGAAGCTGCTTTGAAGAATTAATTTCACTTTGGCTCCTCATTAGTTTAGAAAATCATCCTGGCTTGCCATGATGGTCTGACATATGGCCATTAATAGCTAAAATGTCCCTGGGATTCTATAATACAAGAAACATAGGGAGAAATTTACTTGAAAATTATATAGTAATATATAGTACTATGAGAACAAGCTTGGTGTTGTGATTAAGGCATCAGGATAGAAACCAGGAGACTGTGAATTGTAGTCATGCCTTAGGTATGAAGCCAGCTGAGCCAGCCACTTTCCTTCAGTCACTTCCTAGTCATTCCTGACTCTAGAGGGTGGTGCTCATCTCAATTTCAAAGCCGAAGAGCCAGCACTGTCTGAAGACATCTTCGTGGTCATGTGGCCAGCATGACTAAACGCCGAAGCACATGGAATGCTGTTACCTTCCCACCAAAGGTGGTCCCTATTTTTCTACTTGCATTTTTACATGCTTTCAAACTGCTAGGTTGGCAGAAGCTAAGACAAGTATCAGGAGGTCACTCTGTTACGCGGCACTAGGGATTCAAACTGCCAAACTGCTGAGCTTTCTAATCGACAAACTCAGTTCTTAGCCACCGAGTCACCACGTTCCCCTTAGGAAGAAGGCAGTGGCAAACAATTTCTGAAAAATCTTGCCAAGAAAACTGCAAGGACAATTGAACACAATTGAATGGAAAGAAATACACACACACACACACACACCAATGTAACCAACAATTCAAATAAGAGGCACAAAATTCTTACCTAGATGTTTTATGGGATAACTCACCTGTACTGAATATGTAAAACTCTGAAGTACAGAGACAGCAGTGGTAGTTTTCTTGCTACTGTGCAGCAGCTGCAGGTATTAAAAACCTCTATAGAAATGAAGTTTAATCATAAAATTCCCTTATGCTGTTTTTTTAATGAGCCCCATTGGAATCATTGGCAAGGAGCAGTAAAAAGTTGATGCTGAAAAATATTTTTCTAGAAAAAAGCATAAACTGCATTTACTATACTTTTAGTGGCAATTGTAGTGTATAATTTTGCTGACATCTTGACCAAATGTGTATGCAGCCTATATGGTACCAGGAAGGTTTTATGTCTTTTGAAATTCCACAGGGAAAATAAAAATTTGTATAATATTTATTCTATTTAACAATCATGGATCATAGAATTTTAAGCTAAAGCATTTTAAAGTGAGACTATTATTATTTCATGAGCAAGCACATTTTGGAAACTTGTTACATTTTCATTCTAATAGCTATGTCCACTGTGAGATGTTTTAAACTAAGTAATAAAACTACTTAACCTCTTTTAGACTTGTATGTCAATACACCAGTCAGAACAGGATAAAAACCTATGAAGAATTTCATATTGCAGTTTTTAAAGGAAAGGCTTACTGGTGTAAATCACTGTTTTTAGATCTCTTCTCCGTATTTCTAGGTTTTGGAATGATGAAATTACTCATGATAGCTGAAACCTTGAGCATGATAGCCAACTACTATTAATCTTTTCCTGCAATGCCCAGCTTTGAGAGAGTTTTTGCATATTCTTAGTCATGTAGGGCAGCAGTGAGATTAGTGCTGGCCAGTGGCCTAGATGATCTAAGAGCCATTTTGTACCCTAGTTTTCCTCACCATGTGTGTTTCAGGTAGATTTGAAATATAGTTCCCAAATTTTCCATTTTTCACCAGCAAAAAGTTCTAGTTTGACCCTAGCTGAAAAACAGTACATTGGGGAAAGGCTGAGTAGTTTGAAGTTATAGGCCAAACTATTTAATATTTACTAATTTGCTATTTTAACTTTTGTATTTCCTCTTTTTATTGTGGCTGTTCACCGGCCTGAGTCCCGAGAGGGAGAAGGGCGGTATATAAATAAAATAAATAAAATAAATAAAAAAAATAAATAAAAAAAATTCTAGTCTATACCAGCTCACGGTACAGTGCTTTCCCCACCTGTGAAGCTTCTTCAGTGTTGTAAACTAGATGCAGAAAAGAAGGCCATTTCCCCTGACTGACATTCCACAAGAGGAGTTTCAGCTCCACACCTCAATCTGAAATCCATATAAAAGAAGTCTAGATTAATAATCAATCTATTCATCCAGGGTCTTTACATTTGGTATTTCTACGACCTACTCCAATACCAATGGTTATTCAATTTGGCTTGATCATGAGTTGGTTTCTTTAAGGGATGCAGCAGCACCTCCTCCAGGGCACATTTCAAGACTTTTGAAATATGCATATCCCATCAGTTCCTTCTAGGAGCCATATAAACAAATAGATCCAACCCATAGGTACCAGAGTTTATATTGCCAAGGACTTGTCCATATGATTAAAACAAATCTGAGATAACCTTGAAAGATATTACCCAGTCACCTCAAATCTCATTTCATACCTTCCTTTGCTAATCACTGACATTTTTTCTTCCAGACTCATAGCATTTCCTGCAGTATTCCTCCCTCTCTGTTCTCACATCCAAACACTCATGCAATAGATATTTGTCACTGACATAGGATTTGTTCTGTCTTAACTCTTTATCACCTACTGGTAAGTCTTATAAAGTACAGGCCCAGAACTCTGTCTTCTCAAGGTACTTTGACTTGCACTTTTGGTACTTCCTGTTTCCCATCCAGAGAGTAGAGTTCTTAAACTTGGCCATAACTTTTGGTAATTAAAGGTAACGCTCCACAGTTGGAGCCTACGAGATAATAAAAAGCAAGTTGGTCTTAATTCCCCAATCTAGGCTCAGAAGAAATGCATCACACACTGTAATCAGAGATATTTCATTTCATTCATTTATGAATCAAATATATATAGCTACTCATCTCAAGAGAAGGTGATAGATAGAACCAGGAAAAGAGAGGGAAGTAACTCTTTTGCATTTTTGGTATCACTACCATGTTTCCCCCAAAATAAGATAATCAGACTTTTGATCCCCAAAATAAGCACTTGGCTTATAAGCACCTTATTTTCAGGGAGGTCTTATTATTATTTAGGTGCAGGAGGTGGTGAACATGCATGGCTGCTGCTGCTGTGTTGCAATATTTTCAATATTGGAGGGGTTATTTTCAGGGAGGGCTTAGTTTAGCAAATGCTCTCAAAAGCCCAATTGGGCTTATTATCTGGGGAGATCTTATTTTTAGGGTAACAGGGTATCTTTCTCAACCTTGTCCCATTTTTCCAGCCTGTATTTATTAAGATGAATAAATTCTGTATCTGTATATACCAGAAGGTTATCTTTTGTTAAGCCATTCCTCAGAAAAAAAAAATTCTCCATTGATATGACTGCTCCTTATTGATCTGCCCCACAAGGGGCACATAATATTAGTGGCTCCAAGGGTCTGTGGTTCTGAAAAGTGTTTTTGACTCTGAAGCAAATCCCTATCCTCAGATCTCTGTGATTAAGGGTTGGTTGTACAGTAGAAGGATAATAAGCTATTGAAGTGAACTATGATAGGAAAAATGATGCATCACCGTTTCTTGTCTCTTTAGGGTACCACCACCACCTCTTCAACTCAATCATCCTAAACATGACTAAAAAGAAAAAAACACATGGTTATGACAAAGTGGTATTCATAATCTTAATGTACACTTTGCAGCCAAGAAATAGGTTATAGGCTAGCACTTGGTAGAGTAGCAATGAAGGCCTTGAAAAGCGATCCAGATCCCAAGGTGTGTCTATCAGAATTATGCAGGAAATTGGTTTTTTTGTGACAATCCAATCCAATACAGAACAAGTATTGATACTTTTGAGGGGGAAGATTCTTGAAAATCTCATGGAAAGCCTCCAAAAACGTCAACAAATGAATCATAGAAAATATCAATCCAGAATTCTCACTTGAGGCACAAATGACCTGGCCAAATTGGATAGATTATACAACATATGGCTCTCTAGAGAAGTCTATAGTGTTAGTAAAGGTAGATGGAAAGAGAAGAACATGACCAGTAGCATGGTGGATGGACTCAGTCGGGGCAGCTTCAGGCATACAAGGCACCTGTATGCAGAATGTCATTTGCTAACTTTGCCCCTCTAAACAATATTTTTTTAATATTCAAAAATTTGAAATAAAATTACATAACAAAACTTATGGAAGGGCCTGGTTGCTTATGGGCATGGTTCTGTTGATGGCTGTGTTCATATGGGAACCAACCCAATCATTGATATAATATTTCTTAAAATAAGACCTTGTATAGTGCACTGCACAGTGGCTGTCCAACTCAGAAAGAAGAAGCAAACAGAAAAGTGTCTTCATGATCTCTGAGGAGAAGTTTCTTCCACAGAGAAGGAACACTTCTTGGTCCTCATCCCATTTAACTCATGGAAAGTGGGGACATTCAGCATCTCTTCTTAGAATGCTTAAATGAACCACCAGTACTTGAAACAGACTGTCCTGGTATGCATGAAAGCCAAGCTATATGAGCGAGGTATTTTTTATATCTTAAAACTGCAAGCTTAGATTGTATCTTGAAGCCTGATGGCAATTATTCCAATGATGGAAGCAACAATACTGTAGTGCTAAATATGCTCATCCTTGTTAGCAGCTGTTCTAGAGTATTTTGGTATAATTGTACTGCCTAAATCATCTCCAAAGGCAACTCCACATAGAATGCACTGCAATAAACTAATTGTACAGTGATAAGGTGAGTAATGGTTATAAAGTAATTTATTTTTCCTCAAACCTTCCTCAACAATCTCCAAATAGTATGGGATTGGAATTATCATGCTTCCCAACCTACATAGGTTTTTGCTGACTGGAAATTTTTGTAATCTAATATATGAATCATCAAGACAGGAAGAGCTACTTTGATCCATAGATTCTATTCTCATTTTATTGTTGATCCTGAATATGTATTGCTCTTTTCTCTGCAGCCAATATACTTAACCATCACATTCAAGAAAAAGTACAGATACTAAGTTTAAAACTATGGCATCAGGTCACTTCATCATATTTATTTATTTATTTTCATATTTATAACCCGCTCCCATCTCACAACAAGGGACTCGGGGCGGCGAACATAGAATTAAATCAATAAATACAAAATACAAATACATAGATATTAGATGCCTGTGTTGTAACCGTTTTTAAACCCTCGTTTATAATTGGTGGTGCTGGGGTTACGCAAGGCCGGCTGTTATCACAAAAGTCCTAGAAAATGTTTCAATGAGGGACATGGTTTTCTTAAAATTTTATCTTCTGTCAGCACAGCAAAAATTGCTTAACTGCTGACTTTACATGTGTTAATCGGGTAATTAAAGATTTAGTAGAGTGATATGGATCATCTATAGAAATTTTTGTTTTCCTAATTAATTTACCTTGGCAAGCCGACTCCATTCTCCCATTTGACAGTTGGTGTACAGGCTTGTGAGATTTCTATTCCATTGACATAAATCATGAAAGGAGAGCTTTCAGTGCTTACTCTGGCATTGTTATGTTATTGGCATTTTATTTTTTGAAAACTGCAACAACATAGGTTTCTCAGATTTGGGCAATTAGTTTTGTTAGAAAAAGATAAAAAGTCTCCCCTTGCTGAAAAGGAAAATAAAAAAGGAAACTTCTTTATACAGTGAATTAATTGTAGTTAGATATTGCCTGCTCTGATTTTCAGTAATTTCCAAGTTTTTAAATACATGATAACAAAGTTGTAATGAAGGCACTCTTCCTGAGAATACTTTTTTAGGATATTAGTTCCTATTGATTGGAAACTATCTTTTCTTTCAAAGAACATTGCAAATATCCAAGGTTAAGAATGTAGTGGGTGTGTCAAAATTTTCAGCTTTCATTTTCCAAACATTAGGGGTGCTCAAAAGTTGTGACATTCCTTGGGGATTTAAAAGATACTTTGGTTACTTTAATATAATTTAGATGTGCTCGTTAAGTAACTACATAGATGTCATAACTTTTAAAACATTTTTCTTGTTTCATAATATGGGGAGCTAAACTCAAGAATGTAATAAAGCAACATAGTTTGAATTCAGTTGGATTCAGAAGAATTGAGGTAGTATTAGAGATCCAGGAATTGACATGAAATAGTGAAGAGGAGGCCAGTGCTCTGATGTTTGTGTGAACAAATTAGAGCAAAGTCTTGGAAGCAGAAGAAAGGATGCAATGGCTTTTATTTCCAGTACTGGACTTTAAAAAACGTTCTCAAGACTTCTCTCTCTCTCTCTCTCTCTCTCTCTCTCTCTCTCTCTCTCTCTCTCTCTCTCTCTCTCTCTCTCTCTCTCTCTCTCTCTCTCTCTCTCCTCCCTCCCTCCCTCCCTCCCTCCCTCCCTCCCTCCCTCTCTCTCTCTCTCTCCCCTGGTCTGTTTAGAATTCCTGACCATTCAGAAGTACAGGTAGTCTTCCACTTGCAACCATTCATTTAGCAATTGTTTGAATTGACAATGTCACTGAAAAAAATGAGTAATGATTGGTCCTTGCATTTGGGCCATTGCAGCAACCCCACAATTTGGGTACTTGGCACCCAGCATGTATTTATGGGGGTTGCAGCATCTTGGAGTCACGTGATTTCCAGTTTCTACTTTCCCAGCCCGCTCCTGCAAGCAAAGTCAATGGAGGAAGCTGGATTCACTTTCACAACTGCAGAATTCATTTAACATCTGGAGAGATTGCTTAACAACTGTGGCAAAAAAGATTATGAATCTGGGCACAACTCACTTGACAATTGCCTTGTTTAACAACAGAAATTCTGGTCCCAGGTGTGGCCATAAGGTGAAGTCTACATAGCAGCAAGGTGAAAGTTTATACTTTCTAATCTTTGGTAAGTTAAATTCTGTGTCCCTGGTGCTCCTCTTGGCTCAGAGGTACCATTGAATTTGGACTGATACCAGCAGAAGCAGGTGCTGGTGGTAGTGAGATTTTTATAATTCTATACTGGAGATTTTGTAGATGCAAAAACTTTCAGAGCTACATTTGGCTTACCCTCTTCCTCTGAGAACAAGTTAGCTATGAAGTCCAAACAGATTATATATGAGAGCCATTATTGTCCTAGAGAATCACTGTTAAAAAATATCTTTCTTGGAAATTACTATAGAACAACCCCACACTTTCAATGTAGTGTTTCTGAATTGTGGATTATTGGAATTCTTATTGAAATTATTGTCTATTTTTCCACTTATATATGTTGCATAAATTAGTCCTTGCCTCAAGGAAATTGAGAGTATACAACACACATACACATGCATTCATACAAAGAAGAGCAACTAAGATGATTAAAGGTCTGGAGTTTAGTTTAGTTTAGTTTATTAAATTTCTATACCACCCTATCTCCCAACATGGGACTCAGGGTGGTGCACAGGAGCTATAAAATATAAAAATACAGACAGTCAAAAAAGTTAAAACTAGGATTAAATAAAATTTGGCCCGTGCTAAGAACATTTATTAAAACCCAGCTAAAATAATAAAATAGCTATGTCAGCTATGCCAGGCCGGCCATATGGAAAAAGTATGTTTTTAATGTCCGACGGAAGAGGCAAAGGTCTGTGATTGTACGGAGGTCTGGGGGGAGGTCGTTCCAGAGGGCGGGGCCTGCCACAGAGAAGGCTCTTCCCCTGGGAATCACCAGCCGGCATTGTCCGGCGGACGGCACCCTAAGGAGGCCCTCCCTGTGGGAGCGGACAGGTCGAATGGAGGTATGTGGTAGTAGGCGGTCCTGCAGGTAGCCAGGTCCGATGCCATGGAGTGCTTTAAAGATGGTCACTAAGACCTTGAAACGCACCCGGAAGGCCACAGGCAGCCAGTGCAGCTCGCGCAGGAGCGGTGTTATGTGGGAGTATTTTGAAGCTCCCAAGATCCCCCGCGTGGCCGCATTCTGCACCTCAAGGGGAGCCCCATGTAAAGAGCATTACAGTAGTCCAGGTGGGAGATGACGAGAGCTTAAGTGACCGTGTGTAGGGTGTCACGATCCAGAAAGGGGCGCAACTGGCGTATCAGGTAGACCTGATAGAAGGCCCCCCTGGCTACGGCTGTCAGGTGGTCATCTAAGGACAGCCGAACATCCAGGAGGACACCCAAGTTGCGGGCCCTTTCTGCGGGGGCTAATAACTCACCCCCGATAGCCAGAGATGGAACTAACTGGCTATGTCATGATGCTGGAAACCACAGCCACTCGGTATTGGACGAGTGAGTCGGAGCCCGTTCCTCCCCATCCAGGCTTGCACAGCTTCCAAGCACCGGGACATGATGTTGACAGCATTGTTGGGGTGGTTAGGGGTAGAGATGTACAGCTGGGTGTCATCAGCGTACAGATGGAACTCTACCCCAAAACCACGGATGATCTCACCCAGCGGCTTCACATAGATGTTGAACAGGAGGGGCGAGAGGACCGACCCCTGAGGCACCCCACATATAAGGGGCCTCGACATCGACCTCTGCCCCCTGTCAACACAAATTGCGACCGGTTGGAGAGCTAGGAGGAGAATCACCATAATACGGTGCATTCCAACCCCAACCCCCCCAGCTGGTGCAATAGGATACTATGGTCGATGGTATCGAAAGCCGCTGAGAGGTCTAATAGGATAGAGGAGCAACCTCTGTCCCGGGCCCTCCAGAGATCATCTACCAACGTGACCAATGCCGTCTCCGTGCTGTACCCAGGTCGGAAGCCGGACTGGCGCGAGTCTAGATAGACAGTTTCCTCCAGGTGCTGGGGGAACTGTCGTGCAACCACACTCTCAACAACCTTCGCCAGGAAGCGAAGGTTGGAGACCGGACGGTAGTTGGATAACACAGCTGGGTCCAGAGAGGGCTTCTTGAGGAGGGGCCTCACCACTGCCTCTTTCAAGACGGTTGGAGACTAAAACATATGAAGTACGCTTGCAGATTTGGGTTTGGCTAGTTGAGAGAAAAGGGGCTGGGGAGGACACATGATAGCAGTCTTCCAATATTTGAGGGGCTGCCACAAAGAGGAGGGGGGTCAGTTTATTTTCCAAAGCACCAGAGGGCAGGACAAGAAACAATTGATGGAAACTAATCAAGGAGAGAAACAACCTGGAATTGAGGAGAAACTTCCTAGTAGTGAGGACAATTAACCAGTGCAGCAGCTTGCCTTTAGATGTAGATGCTTGGTCACTGGAGGCTTTTAAGAAGAGAATAGACAGTTATTTGTCTGAAATGGTATAGGATCTCCTGCTTGAGCAGGGGGCTGAACTAGAAGACCTTCAAGCTCCCCTCCAGCCCTTTTCTGATTGTGAATTCAGTGGAGAAATGACCTTATTTTACTGATTCAGACTATCATGGGGGCAACTGCAATGAAAAACCCTACTAAGGCTGATCAGCTGCTTGTTTATAGACTTCCTTATACAGGTAATCCTGAGGTTATGACATTCATTCAGCAACCATTCAGACTTTGGCAGCACTGAACGAATGATGATTAGAACTGGTTCTCAGAGCTCTGGCTGTTGCAGCATCCTGATCGTTATGTGATCATAATTTCCAACAGTCTCTGGTGACATCCCACAAGCAAAATCAATGAGGAAATTAAACGTGAGATCCTTGTTTAATGACCTGTGCCATCCTCAGGTTATCATGGCAACTGGGAATGCTGGAATTGCCACTAAGTGATGCAGTCATGGGACATTGCATTTTACAATGGCATCAGCAATGAAGATTATGGTCCCAATTGCTGTCATAACCCATGGACTACCTGTAGTCAAGATGTTTGATTTCATTAGTGTTTTACTTGTGTGGCAATCTGTGCCTGCAGAATTGTTTGCACATAGGCTTTTCCACTACAGATGGACATTCTAATGTATGGACATCTGGTGGCAGTATCATGGTAACACTGAACGATTGTCATAGTTCTGCCACTAGATATTCAAATTTGAAATGATGCCTTCCTAAATGCAAATAAAACATTAAGGTTTCTGCCTACTTCTCTGTAATAAATGCAGAACAATGCTTGTGGCATACCATGAAAAGACTCTAACATGTTACCATAGGAGATGGCTGTAAAACATGATCTATTGCTGCAAAGAATTTAAAGTTTTGTGGCATCCTGGAGAGTGTTTAATTGCATTTGTGTTTCATTACAACACTGTCTCTTTTTGGCTAAATTTATTTTAACTAATTAGTTTGAAATGTCAGAGTAGTATTTCAGATGACAGAAATGCACATTATCTCATGTAGTGGATAACCCTAGTGAAAAATATGTATTGTGGCATCTGATCTAATTAAGCATTTTTAAAAGATTACCTGGACATTTTGAAGAAAATGCTTGAATGGGATTGTATTTTTCATATTGGTACACATACATCAATGGCTTTTTAGATGGATCAAAAGAAGGTATTATAATTATAAATCAGTCTAGCTGGGGATACTAGGATAGTATAGATCATGGCTGTCAAACATGTGGTGTCACATTGCTGTCACATGATATTTTAGAACTTTTCCCCATTTGTGGAGCTGGGGTGGGTGTGGCCTGTACTTGATGCATCCAGTCACCTCAGAGTTCGACTACTGCAACATTTTGTACATGCCCTTGAAAAGCATTTGGAAGCTTCACCTGGTCCAGAATTCAATAGCACTTACAGTTTTGTGTATATCACAATATGCCCATGTAGTACTGCTGTTAAGTGAGCTGCATTGGCTCCTAGTAGGTTTCCAGAGGTAATTCAAGGTATTGGTTGTCAGTTTCAAAGCCCTGTGTGGCACGGTTATATGTGGTTACCTTTTTGTCTGCATTTTTGCCTCATATTTTAAAATGAAATATGGTATTTTTTTTACCTTGCTCTTTTGGCTGTTCCTGTGACTATTACTTGCTACCAATGTGATTATTTGGCAAGTTCTTCTTAAAACAGAAGATGCTTGAAAAGATGTGAGACTGAGAAATAATTCTTGACAGTTATAACACAAGCAGACAAACAATTCTACCAGGCACCAATAATTCTGTAAAACAAAACCATTCTGTTTGTAGTGTTCTATCTTTTCATGCTTGTCAGATGGTTTAACAGTACATTACCTGTAACAAAGATTTTCTGCATTATTCGTGTTATGATTCTCTGGTCATGCTTTGAATCTTGCTTAGTGTTGCATATGACTTCTTTTTATTACTTATTATGGGCTGTATAGAATACAGGAAAGATGAGTAAAATAGCTTGTCAGATAGACATGAGGGGTTTGCAAACATATGACAGCACAATAGGCTTAGATCAGCCTTCTGCAATTAGGCAGTCTCCTAGAAATGTTGGACTGCAGCTCCCATCAGACCTGGATCAGGATGGCTACAGATGATGAGAATTATAGCTCAACATATCTGGAGAGCATCAGGTTCAGAAAGGCTGGATTAAACAATCTGTTCAATTGATGTAATCCAAAGCATGGCAGCTTCCAAATTTTGCAGATGACAGTTTGTAAATTGTCTTGTAAATGTCCTTCTGTTCCATTTGTAATTTTTGATTCTTCAGTAATAACTCTTCCAGGATCTTTTACCATCATTTGTGAGGGGCCAGCGCTACACAGGCCTTTTAAGTTTCTTCCCAAGTAATTCCCCTTCTCTTGTCTCTTACTATAGTCGATACACAAGCGGAGGCTCTCGTCCTTCTTTTCTCTAAATAAGACAGCCCCAGTCTTGTAGAGATTCAGGGAAAGAAACACCTCTAGCAGCATAGTTACCTGTCCATATTTATTTATTTATTTATTCAATTTATACCCCGCCCTTCTCCAAACGGACCCAGGGCGGCGCACAGGAAAATTAAAATACATACAAAACATCATATAAAATTTAAAAAAACTAATTCAATAGAACCTGTGCTAAAACCAGATTAAAATCCCCAAATTTAAAACTATCTAAAAGTCAGTATAGGAGGCTACGCTAGGCCGGCTAGATGGAACAAATGTGTCTTAAGACACTTGCGGAAGAGGTGGAGGTCAGAGATGGTGCGAAGTTCAGGGGGTAAGTCGTTCCAAAGGGCTGGACCTGCCACAGAGAAGGCTCTCTCCCTGGGTGTCGCCAGTCGGCATTGTCCGGCCGACGGCACCCTGAGGAGGCCCTCTCTGTGGGAGCGTATTGGTCTGAGGGATGTATGGGGCAGGAGGCGGTCTCGCATATAACTAGGCCCCGAGCCATGGAGCGCTTTAAAGATGGTCGTCAGAACCTTGAAGCGCACCCGAAAGACCACAGGAAGCCAGTGCAGCTCGCGCAGGATAGGTGTTATGTGGGAGTGTCTAGGCGCTCCCGTAATCACCCACGCGGCTGCATTCTGGACTAACTGCAGCTTTCGAGTGCACCTCAAGGGGAGCCCCATGTAGAGAGCATTACAGTAGTCGAGTCGAGAGGTCACGAGGGCCTGAGTGACTGTGCGAAGGGCAGCCCGGTCCAGTAAGGGCCGCAATTGGCGCATCAGGCGTACCTGATGGAAAGCCCCCCTGGCCACGGCCGCCACATGGTCCTCCATGGACAGCCGGGAATCCAGGAGGACATCCAAATTGCGCGCCCTCTCCACGGGGGCCGGTGTTTCGCCCCCAATGGCCAGAGTTGGAATAATCTGGCTGAACCGGGGTGCCGGAAGCCACAGCCACTCAGTCTTGGACGGGTTGAGCCTGAGTTTGTTACTACCCATCCAGATCCGTACGGCCTCCAAACACCGGGACATGACCTCGACGGCATCGTTGGGGTGGTCTGGGGTGGATATGTACAACTGAGTATCATCAGCGTACAGATGATATCCCACCCCAAAACCACGGATGATCTCGCCCAGCGGCTTCATGTATGTGTTGAACAGTAGGGGCGAGAGGACCGACCCCTGAGGTACCCCACATACGAGGGGCCTCGAGGCCGACCTCTGCCCCCCTGCCAACACATATTGCGACCGACCAGAGAGGTAGGAAGAGAACCACCGTAGAACGGTGCCTCCCAGCCCCAACCCCCCCAGTCGGCGCAATAGGATACCATGGTCGATGGTATCAAAAGCCGCTGAGAGGTCTAATAGGACTAGGATAGAGGAATATCCTCTATCCCGCGCCCTCCAGAGATCATCAACCAACGCGACCAATGCCGTCTCGGTGCTATGCCCGGGTCGGAAGCCGGACTGGCGCGGGTCTAGATAATCAGAAGGGAAAACAGTATTTTTGTCAATTCTCATCCTACTTCTTTTGGGTAGGTTGCAAGGCATCGAAGAATACTTGCAATGATTTGCAGAGGCAAAAAAATCCAGATAATTGAAGATATTTTTTTAAAGTAAAATCAGCAGTGCAATATGAATTTTTCTGACCTTATGCAAATGAATTAATCAGTCAATCTATTAATCTGAGGGTAGCTGTGAAAGGTGACTCATGAAACTGTCAAATCTCTTTCCCTTTGAGGTCCCATTGTATCTGCTACAGATCACAGCAGGATGTAATGAAAAATTTTCACCAATAGGAAAAGAGGTCCATAAATTTAGTAGAACATTCAACATAGCAGATGGAATGATTACTGTCTTTATGTCTTGCATTTGCTCTGTCTCTCACCCACACAGTCATAAATAAATAATTTTGGGCTCACCATGGTTGAGCAAGATATAAATCAGCCCAACTTCTGGACATAGATGATGGTAGGAGAACACAGGTATGGAACTTATTTGAAGCAGTGCAACAACATGATATGGATATTTCAAAGCCTCACAGGCATATTTTGATTTCCATCAAGATATGATAATTCTTTTTCTTTTCATTAAAATGTTTTTGTCTCTTCAATTAGATATTTTAAAAGATCTATCTCTGCTATGTTTCTCAAACAGTTGCAGTTGCTATTTGATGCTGCTGTTCCCTTTCATTAAGTTCTATTTTCTACATTCTACCTTCACCCCCATGTTTTTGGCTTAACAAAGTTTATAAGTACATTGGTAGGAATTTGCCTCATATATTCCCAGGTTCAGTAATGGTATCCTCTTTTCTTCACTATCATTTCAGTAGCATGCGCAGTAGGTCTGAGATGACGTCTGGGTGGGTGGGTGGAGCCTTGCTCCGCCACCACTACAGGTTCGCCAGAATCGGTGCGAACTGGCAGAATACCACCTTTGCCCAGGATATATCTCCAAACAGCATGATTTAAGATAAACATCACTTACTATTATTATCACAATTAGTTTATTCATTTAAATAGTACAACCTGCTGCTGTGGCCTAGAGGTGGAGCTCTTGCCTCCCAATCAGGAGGTTGTGAGTTCAATCCTAGATAGAGGCAGATGTAGGGTCTTCTGCTTGGGCAGGGACTGGACTAGATCAGAGGTCTCCAACCTTTGCAACTTTAAGTCTGAAGGACTTCAGCTCCCAGAATTCTCCAGCCAGCAGAGCGGAAGTCCTTCAGACTTAAAGTTGCAAAGGTTGGAGACCTCTGGACTAGATGACCTGCAAGGTCCCTTCCAACTCTGTTAATCTGTTAACTCTACTTTAGCATGCAAAAGGTCAGTCCAGTTTTTCCCCAATCTACATCTTTCAGAAGTATTGAAATTGGCGATCACAGGATTCTGTGATAACAGTAGTGATATGAGTAGGCAAATAATTAATTCTGTCTTTATCAGTGATTAATTCAGAAAGCCTTTTATTTATTTTAAATCATGTTGTTAATTTAAACGTATTTATTTAATAGAATTAATACATTTTTTTGTGTAACTGATCTTGCGTGATACTTAAATATTCAATATCATAAACAAGTGAGAACTATTGCTTGCAAAATGGCTCCCTTCAGTCCCACCTAGAGGGGCAAAAATTATGAGGCATGCTGGGAACTGCAGTTCTGCAATAGGCTTCTCTGTCTGGCTTTAGTTTTTCACAGTGATGTTTAGAGTTTTAATTATGCCCTCTGTAGCATTTAGACTCCCTTCTAATTTTCATATTATTTGAAAACCGGGTTAATAAATGTTTTATCTTAATAAATATTTTAAATTACTCTGTTTTAAAATTAAATTAATTTAATTTTTCATAGGAGGCAACAACAGGAGAGTGTGGAAAAGAAGGTTCTAATTTTCAAGTTACCTCAGGACAAAACAACTGTGACCAGATGGGGACTGGCGGTTCCCAGAATTTGGTTGCTCCTGCTGGCGTCTCCACAGGTACTTCAGCAGCAGCTTCTTTCTTCATAAGGTAATACTGCTGCATTGGATATTAAATAGCGGCAAACCAAATGTTCTTAAACTTCCTTCCTTTCAGGGACTGCTCAGGTAATTGAATGCAGTGAGGCTGTTTGGATAACGTAATTATTATACATGGCAGCACAAGTCTGAAACCCCTAGTGAGGGGGAAAAGTAGCTACAGGAAATTGTGGGAAGAAACTGATGGCAAAATTAAGTTCCTCTTGCTACTCACTGTGCATCTGCTGGAAATCCTGCCTTTTCAGCCCTGCTTTGTCAAAAAAAGAAAAAAACCCACCACTCTGCCTGTGTTATAAAAGTGTATAATTCTACTTGCCAACAAAATTGGTTCCCCCGCCCTCTTATTTGTAGAGTTTACAGTGAATTCCTTTTCTTCCAGTGATCTTGCAGAAATTTTGTGATTTTTTTTTTTCTTAACAAGAGCTCTTAGCAATTATATCACAAGATAAGTCCCGGCATTCTTTATGGGAAGCTGTAACAATTAACGACAATTAGGAAACAAAAAAATGGATTGCTCATCTACATAAGTTTGCTTATGGACCTCACTTATGATGAAGTAGGATCCTTTTGTAAGATTTTCGGATTTAAAAGCTTTGGAGATGATTGCCAGGAGCCTGTGCATTAAGATAGTCTAGGTTCCAGGAGAAATTAGAAAAGACTACCCTATAAAATTTGGAATAGAAAGAAATAGAGGTTAAGGCACTAGACTAGAAACCAGGAGGCCATAGGGGTTTTTTTCCACTTTAAGCCTAAAAAGCAGCTTAGTGAATTTGGCCCAAGGTGCTCTCTCTCTCTCTATACCCTAGGACTGTGATGGAGAACCTATGGCATGTGTGCTGGAAGTGTCATGCACAGCCATCTCTCTGCGCACGCGAGCCTTCGCCCGTTGCTCTTCTCGATCCCACATGCTGACCAGCTGGGTTTCATGTACGTGGGAGTGCTAGAAAAAACTAGAAAAGCAGCCGCCTGGTGCTCTGGAAGACCAGTAGCCAGTGCACATGTGCTCTTCCAGTTTCTGGCATGCATGGGCATGTGAAGACCAGGTGGCCAATGTGCATGTGCGGGCCGGAAACTGGGAAGATCATCTTCCTGGCATGTGCATGTACACCAGGTGGCCGTTCTTCCGGTTTTGGGCGCATGCATGCACGCACATACTCCCGTTTCGGCACTTGGTGCCAAAAAGGTTCACCAACATTGCCCTAGGAAGAAGGAAATAATTTCTGAAAATCTTGCCAAGAAAATTTAGCTATTAATCTAGAACAACTTGAAGTACCTCCCCACGCCTCAGTGAGTTATATGTCCCAAGGGAACTTTTCAGTATTTTTAAACAATTTCTTCACAGCTGTTTAGACTGGGATCCCCAACCCCCGGTCCATGGAGTGGTACCGGTCCATGGCCTGTTAGGAAACGGGCTGTGCAAGTTGTGGGGAATAAACAAAGCTTCATTTGCACATATGTGGGTCCTAGGTTGTGTGTGAAACCTTCCACCCCCCCAATCCATGGAAAAGTCCTCAAAACCAGTTCTTAATGCCAGAAATGTTGGGGACTGCTGACAACCTTCACACAGAGTGATACATAAGCAATTATTTTGCTTTTTGCATAAAATGGCATTAAATAAAATAATGGCATTAAATAAAGTAATCAATTTGGCCCCCATTTTGGGTGTGTTGCATGATGCTCTCTTTATATGTTGTATGTCAGGTACTAGGAAGAGCAATTTCTCAGTATAGTCAGCCTATGCAAAGTTTAGGATGGGACCCTTTGGCATGATTCTTTCCCTTTTGCTGAACTGCAAAAGGGAAAGAATGCCGGAATAATATTCTGTACTATACATTTGAAAGCCATTATTTTAATCACACACTGATTCCCTCTGTCTTTTTATAGATAGTATCTACATAACTTGGAAAGAAGTTACGTTGTTACTTTCCATAAAGGCAGAATATGCATCCATTTTGAGTGGGGGGAAAATCATTTAAAAATGGTTGCTTAAATTCATCAGGCTGAATTATGTTATATTTGATATTTTTATTCTTTTGCCTCAAAAGGAATAGGCATTATGTCTCTTTGTCTTCTTGCTTCCCCCTCCCCACTCTTTCCCCCCCCGCACAGGAACACTTTAGAATAACTGGTACCAACTTTAATATTATAAATAGAAAGTAAATTCCTGAATTCCTCTATATCGGGTGTCAAACTGGATCCCATTGTGGGCTGCATCAGAGGATTGTTTGCCCTTGGGGGGAGGGGCTAGTGTGGGCGTGGCCTGGTCATCATGGCTGATTAGGTGGATGTGGCCAGGCCTGTCCCTCGATATCTCTGGGATGGCCTCATGGGCCAACTCCACAACCTATCGCAGGCTGCATGTTTGGCATGTCTGCTCTAACTCTTCTGGTTGGACATATCAGTTGAGAGTTTGGGTTTGTAAGGGGGGGGGGGCAGTGGGATTTACTATGTTTACCCCCGATTGGGGAAAGCTACTGATAGAATTTGGGTGAACAAAATGAAAAGTTTACAACATTGCAGCCTTATTCACACAACCTTGCCTTGATTATGTTCTGCTTATCTATGGACATCCTTTTGTAGTGTTGAAAATAAGTCTGTCCAGTAATTTGTATTTCTATTCCTTCAGTTTACTAATTGAATATTAGGAAAACATCAACAGGGAGACCAATTATCTAGAGAGGTCATGGGTTCCCTTTCATAGGATATGTGGAAATGAAGGCTAGGCAACCATCTGTCAGGGATGTTTTAATTTGAATTCCTGCATTGAATTACATTGGATGGAGAGAGAGAGAAAAAACTCCTTCCAAGTTCAATTCTATAACTCAAATGCCCAGAGCAGCACTTCGTTGTTTATCTTTAAAGAAAACCTTTCAGCACACTTATTTCTAGAATCAGATGTTCAGTCATATTTGTATGCTTCTGAGTTTTCAGATTAAAGAATCTAATTATTTTCTAATGAACATTAATGATACATATAAACTGAGGGTCACTCTCCTATTACAGGCACCTGATGGTTTGCTGATAACCATTTGGCCATTAGATTGACCATAAAATACAGTCAATAATTGAGGTGACTGAGAGAGCAGAGATCTTAGCAGTTTTAAACCTGACAAGACAGCTTGTCAGGACTCGGGGTACTGATTGAACAGTGACTGAGCATATGATTAGGACATTGGAGCAGTAATGAAATGGCAACAAAAGCATTGCAACATTAGTACAACTGCTAAATGACTAATGTGCTTTACTTCCAAGGCTCAGGCACTTCAATTAGTTCTAATAAATTGTTCACTTGGCTATTCATTGCGAACTGTGGGTAGCACTGTGTAGGAAGCTTTGGATTGTTTTGTATGCCATTTCTGGATAATGATGGGATATTGACAGTGGGAAGGATAGTTCCCCTTCCTTGTGTTCTTTCAGATGAGTAACTTCCATGAGTAATACTAATCAAAAGGCATCATGCAGTTGCTTCATTTTCCTTTCCTTAATAGGTTTTCAGGAATAGGAAGAAAAAGATAAGTATTACAAATATGGAACGTAAAAGTTTTGTACTTGAGGCATGGCACAATAAATATCTCTGCTTGGGCTATCTGTTGATATTCGGATCATAAATGATTACTCTTGGACAACCCAAATTTGTGCCTATGTTCTTAGTTTTGCACATAATGACTGTTATTCAAAGCTGTTATATAGACTTACAGAGTGCATTAGATGCAAGGGTGGTATTTACTTACTTTCCCTAGTGGTTCGTGTGCACCAGTTCCGTGCATGCGCTTTTGGAGAAAAAAGCATCTAAATAGGATGCCCATAGAGGACGGGGCCACCCACGATTTCCACTACTGATTTGGGTGAACTGGTCCGAACAGATAGAATACCACCTCTGATTAGAGGTGCACTCTGTAGACCCCTCTTATAAAGCTAAGTAGGAATGGGTTCCGGGAGCTCCTGAATTATAGCTTCTCCCTTTGTTCACCATTGGATGCATGAGGTAAATTGCTGGTAATTGTAATTTCTGCACTCTTTATATATGAAGTAAATAAATATGATTATATTACCATAGCCAATTTAGTGTGGTAGTTAAGGCACTAGGTCAGCGATGGTGAACCTTTTTAGGCTCGTGTGCCATAAGGGGGGCGGGAAGCACGGGGGGGTGTCATGCGCTGGCGTGTCGCACCCATAATGCAATGCGGTCCCCCTAGTGCACATGCATGCATGACAGGTGCTCCCCCCTTCATGCTTTTTTCACCCTCCCTAGGCTCCAGAGGCTTTATAGGAGCCTGGGGAGGATGTAAACAGCCCCCACCCTGGCCCCCCCAGAGGGAAGCTCCTGAAGCCTCCGGAGAACTAAAAATGATGCTACGAGCAAACCGGTAGCTTCTATAAAGCCTGGGGAGGGCGAAAAATGGCTTTAAAAATGGCTAAATAAGCTGGCTAG
This sequence comes from Rhabdophis nuchalis, assembly GCA_039707465.1. Taxonomy (NCBI): domain Eukaryota; kingdom Metazoa; phylum Chordata; class Lepidosauria; order Squamata; family Natricidae; genus Rhabdophis; species Rhabdophis nuchalis. The sequence continues at coordinate 54,844,415 of CM077643.1, read as the reverse complement.
AGTGCGCCATGCATGCTGGCCAGCTGACAGGGCAATGCCTCGTGTGCCCTGTCAAATGGCTCCGCCTGCCACCTGTGGCACATGTGCCATAGGTTCGCCATCACTGCACTAGGCTAAAAACCTGGAGGCTGTGAATTCTAATCCTGCTTCAGGTACAAAGGCAGCAGATCGACTTTGGACCAGTCACTTTCTTTTATCCTTAGGAAGCAAACAATGATCAGCCACTTTGGAAAACATTGCCAAGAAAACGGCAGGGACTTGTCCAGGCAGTCATCAGGAGTTAATATTGACTCCAATCTCAATCAATCAATCAATCAATCAATCAATCAATCAATCAATCAATCAATCAATCAATCCACCCACCATAAAGTGGTTTTCTCAAAATTATTGCTCTTTCTTGGGAAAATATAGACAGGCAACTTATGTCATATTAATGGGCACCATTTATAAGGTGCATGAACTTTGTATACCAGCCAAGGTAGCCTAATATTAAATCTATTGTTCGTCTTTCAAGACTTCAGATAGATGAATCTGAAGTATAGCATAGTCCACTATATGATATTTTTTGTAATCAGCAATAAAGAGATTGATTTAGAGTTTTGTAAAATAAAGAAATGTGCATGTCGTGCTATTTATATTTGTGTATACACACATAGGCATGTACATATTAACTTAAACATTCATGGCGTACAAAGCTTAGTCAAAGCCCTTGTAACCATTAGCATGCTTTCTCTACTGTCCTTCATAGCTGAGATCTCCTTTTAGGAGTGCACACTTTTCATATTCACCCCTTCCTCATCTTAACATTCATACATTATTTAATACAGTGAACAATGTGAACTGCCTTTTGTCTTTCTGAACTGCTGGTTGTCCAGGCTTTTGTGATGTGACCTTGGTTAGTAACCATAGAAACGTGTTAAAAGCATCAGCCTAAAAAACAACAGCCAAAAAAAGAAACAGTAGTTAGGAATGACAATTCCATGAAAGGAGGTCATGATATATTAACAACAATAAAAGCGTACATTATGTCTAACCTGTTAAACTTGATTATTCTGTGATGATCAGCACTTTCAGAATGTTCATCAAGGTAGAGGAAGACAGAAACATATTGTACATTTTAATAATAGCCTTCATTGAAATATTTGATACCAAATCTTGGGTAAGTGTCACCTCAAGTTTTGCTTTAGCTCTTAAAACACGCATTATTTCCTTGTTGAGTTGCTGATATATTCCTCCAATTTTCTGTATTTAATAGTTAGAAATGTTTACTCATCCTGATCATTCTAGGAATAATGGCATTTCAGCTCAGTGTAGAGCTGGCATGATGCAAAGCTAGCTGGACAGATGGAGAATGCATAACTGAGTCTGTAGTTATGTAGGTCAGTACAAGCTAATGGATTCTGTGACTTATCAGATACCAACTTATTTCTTTAACAACTTGCATATAAAATTACTGGAGGCTATAGATAGAAGTCAAGGTTTTTAAGGGAAATGTATATGGACATTTTTTAGGTACTGCAGTCATAATGGAGAAGTCTCTTTGAATGGTGCAATGCCAAATAAAGATCAGATTTGTCATGTATTGAAGCTGCCCCTATAATGAACATTTATTTTCAACAATGTGTCCAGGAAATAGGGCTTTAAACTACAGCAGTGATGACTAACCTTTTTGTCTTCAGGTGCCGAAAGTGTGCGCATGTGCATGTCCCCCCATAATGCAATGTGTGTGTGACACCCCCCAGCGCCATGCCCCCATGCACATGTGCATCCCCACCCTGTGCTCTCCCCTGTGAATGTGTGTGTGACCCCCTGTTAACCATTTTGGGCCTAACAGGTCTCCCTGAAGTCTCCTGAAACCAAAAGTGGGGTGGGAATGGGGCGCCACATCACCCTGCACTAACCCCTTGCCCCCTGTGCATGCGTGCACAACACCCTCCCCCATGCATGCACATGTGTCTCCCGTATGCGCAGCAGAGACCCAAAAATCAGTTGGCCGGTGGGAGGAGTGCACACATGTGCACTGGAGCTGAGCTGGGCAATGCCTCGCGTGCCCTCAGAAATGGCTCCGCCATAGGTTCGCCATCACGGCACTATAGTACGATTAGACAAATTTTATTTACTTTTGTGTGGCAGTGCATTGCAGCAAAATGCTTTGCTCCATGAAAATAAAAAGTAATACTGATTCGGACTAGTGTGAAGTTTGATTATGCTAAATAATCAAGTACATGAAATCCTCATATTTTCTTAAATGTTTGTGAAGATGATGAATTGTCAGTTTACTCTGGCTAGATAGGATTATTTTCTTCAAACATGATAAGATCATTTAGAAAGGGGATAACACTGATTTTGAGTTTTCTTTCTTATGTAATTCCTTTGTATACAGTTTATCACAAATTCTTGATGGACTGTCGAATCCATTGTCTCTTATATAGACTTCATTGATTTGAAAATTTAATTACATTTTAAAATAGAGAAAATGTTTCTCATTAATAAATGAGTTTGACCTAAGTAGTTTATTAGTTATTGCAGTGTCTGATATGAGAAAAAAACATATTTCAAATTCTATACTTGTATAATTGTTTGAGTGACCTTGAGTTGCTATGATGCTGAAACAATATTCTGATATCCTCATAGGTAGTCCAAGATAACAATGTGTAACAAAAATATTCTTTTTTCCCCATTAATTTAAAATTAGCCAATGCATGACTACTCATGCATAGATTTACTGGCCTTTACTGATCAGCATTTGTTGATTCTGGAAGAGAAAATTGTCTTGGGGTATTTGAGAAACAATTAGCTATTTGGGATATTGCTCTAGCATCCTGTATGGATTACTGAGGGAATAATTCATGTTTGTTAAGACTCTTTCCTGCTGTTGACCTTTGTCACCTTCAGATCAAAGGGTTCTACCAATCTGCTTTTGACAAACAAATTGGGGTGATTCTAATATAAGCTGGAATGGGTTACTGACTACAAGCTCCACGGGACATTGCATGCCAGTTTTGAGGGAAATGATGACAATATGCCTCCTTGATTGGCTAGTTTTGTTACTTGATGATTCTTCAGAAGAAAAGTGAATAACTTTTTCATGTTCCATGCTTGTACTCTCCAGAGTAAAGCTTGGATCAATTGTGTGTTATGAAAGCTCCTTAATAACTCCGAATTTATCAAGAATCCAATCTACGCATAAGCTACCATTATCTTTCACAACCCTGTTTCTTGAGGGTACCTTGGTTGTCATACAATATTAGGTGAAATGCATTGCTTGAATGTTATTTTATTGGTTTCTCTAGTCAGCGCTTTGGGTTGCACACATAGCCAGTGGGAGAATTTCAGTAGCAGACTGCAATGTCAATTTAGGCTTGGTAGCATTATTGCATATTATATTGCTTTGTTTCACCACTCTAAGTGGCCTTACATTTCTCTCATGAATAGCAAGCAAAGTAACTTTTGCTTGGCTCATGTTGTATTCTGTATTAACATTTGAAGGGAGGGATGAATTATGGGGAGATGCAAGGACATGCTTATTACAAATGATCAAAAATTAGTCTCAGGAAGCCATAGCTTTATATATAGCTTTGCACATTTTTCTCAGGAGTTTATGAACAGAGAAGAGAGAAAGCTTACAGTCATGAGGAGTTCACATTTTGAGGGGAGGGAAAGCAAATGTGCCTGGCAAAGTCAGGGTACTAATGTATGAGGAAAGGGAGATTAGATAAGAACCTGCCGTGTGTAGGAGGTGGGATATGTGTGTATGAGTTGAATATCTTTGCAGGTGGCAGTCTAAGATGGGAAGGATAGTAAAAGCTGACAATAATGGAGAAGTCAGGGAGGTTAATAGACAGAATATTGGAGGAGGATTGAGTGATCAGATTGGAGGGAGGGAAGGAGATGAGAAACAGGCAATTTTAGACAGGAGGAAATTGTGATCAACACAGGAAACAACAACAATGATGCTGAGTGGGAGACTCAGTTCAAAACTGAAGATATGGGTTAACAAAGGAAGGTATGAGAAACTAATGTGACCAGAAGGAAGAATAAGAAATGAAATCAGTCTGAAGGCAGAAAGATTAGTGTCTATGCAGGTTGGGTACATAGAAATTATGTCTAAAATTGAGAGAGCAAAAAAAATGAAATATTAGGATTTGTGGTGACAGAGAGGTGTAAAATTGTGCACTTCATCAAGTACACACTGGAAAATCTGCATGAAGGAGAGAAATAAAGAAAATAAAAAATCTTGATATATGGGGTAGAGTCAACAACAAACATCAGAAAGAAATGATGAAAAACTATTATGGTGGGAGTTTTAACATTAAATTTTTGTGTTTTTCTTGTATGGCTGAAAGTCTGCAAAAATACTATTTATTATAATAATAATTTGTTAGATTCTGCCTAGCTTGTAGATCAAGGTTTTTTTTAAATGTAAGTGATTTCAAGAGTGAGATGAGTGAGGATTGAATTATATTTTCTTGTGCTATTACTTTAAACTAGTCTCATTCACCTCATTATTGTGTTGTTAATAACTATCCCTTTATTGAGCTGCAGATAATGTTGGAAGAAACAACTCAAAGGAATACAATCTAGGTATCCAACTCTGTTTCTTCTTAGCAAATAATGTAACTTTGGGAATGCAAAATAAACGGGGGAAGAGTAGGAGGATTTAGTATCTCCTATTATTCCACTGCATTCTTTTTAAATTCCAAAAAACTGCAGTTAATATGCCTTATTGGGGAACAAGCTGAGGAAATTCAGTGAAGTATATTGTTTTTTATTTAGACTAATTTTATATTTTCCATTCCAAAGACTTTGGATGTTCAATAAGACACTAGCATATGGATAGTGTCCGTCTGCACCTCTTCCGTCGGGCCCTGAAAATGCACCTATTTCATGCGGCCGGCCTGGTGTAGTTTTCTTTTAATCGATTGTAATGTTTTAATTGATTTTAGTTGATTTTATTAACTGTTTTTATATGGTTATCTGCTTTTTAGAACGGGCCCTTAAATTTAATTAGCTTTAATGTATTTTAATGTATTTTTGTATCAGATGTTTTACTGTTGTATTATGCCTGTTCACCGCCCTGAATCCCGCACGGGAGAAGGGCGGTATACAAATTTAATAAAAGTAAAGTAAAGTAAGATATCACCCATAATAAACCATACACATGTACAAAGTGTAATTAAAGAATAATGAAAACTGATTGCCCAATAGACAACAGCTAGGGGTTGAATACTTTTTAAAGCAGAAACATTTTCAAGACCTTCCTGAATACACTAATCACACCACTAGAAGCAACATATTCTGTACTGTGGGACCAACAACAGAAGACTCCTCCTTTCTGGTTCATGCTACTCTGCCTTTAATGAAAGAAAGACCTTTAGAAGACCCACTCTAGAAATTTTAACAGGATAACCAGTGAATTATGTATTTTCCTGATCTATAGAGATAATTTTTATATACAGGACTAGCTGATAACCCGGCGTTGCCCAGGTATTCATTTATAGGGGGAAAGTTTTTAGTAGATAAATTTTATATTGGTTTTATGGGTTTAGTTTTAATGGGGTATATTTTAGCACAGCGTATTAATTTAATATAGTTTTAAGTATTTATGTATTTATTTTGTGATGTATTATGTTTTTTAAATTTCCTGTGCACCGCCTCGAGTCCCTTTGGGGAGAGGGGGCGGTTAATAAGTCAAACAAACAAACAAACAAACAAATAAACAAACAAACAAACAAACAAATAAACAAATAAATAAAATGTCCGGACGAAACGTAACATCTAATGTTGGATTTTCCTCCTTACCAGAGGAACTCCCTTGTGGAGTACTGTGAAGCTGTTACCATGGCAACTCCACTGTGCTGTTCAGTAGAAGCCATTTTATGGCAGTACAGTAGAAGCCATAACAGGCTGTATCTTAACAGAACACCCCCCCCCCCACAAGGCATTTTAGGGGTGTCTTATCCTCACAGTATTTGTTTCCAGAGAGTAACTCATCTATGTACCAAGTTTGGTTGAAATTACTCGAGGCATTCCAGAGTTATGCTGGAACACATAAACCCACACACACCCATTATATATATAGAAAGAAGAAGATAAAGTGATCCCTAGAGTAACCTGTGGCTATGCAATTGGTATATAGGGCTTCATGGATAATGACCAGAACTTTGAATTGGCTTGGAAGCCTGCTGGCAACCAATAAAAGAGAATGAGTTTCCTCTGCTAATAGCATGTTCATTGCATCTTATTTGGATTGTAGCTTTCAAATAATCTTCAATCGCAATCCTGCATAGGACACATTGCAATAGACCAATGTGATAACTGTGAATTATTTTTGCCAGGGCTTTTTGACCTATGTCATCTTGAACTCTTGCTAAACAAAAGCAGTTGAGAATTTCAGGTGAATCTCCTATTGCATTAACAGAAAGTATAGAAACTTCATAAAGCCATGTTGAGTATTTCATCCATTGTTGATGTGCATGCTAGACACACGCTCTACCAGCAGTATGTGGTCAGCAGATACACACAATTTCCACCAAAGAGAGAATCTAGCAAGGCTAGTCCATACGGCCCTGCAAAACTATCTTTCTTTTGATGAAATTAACAAAAGTAACTTGTGGAATTAGATAATTGAAGGACAGTATTATTATGCAGCCTTATATCTCCTGATCTAGTCCTGTTTCTATAATCACTTTTATGGTATGGTACTGTACTGTATTGCAAACAATACAGTTTTTCTTCTGTTTTTATGGATTCACAAAGAAAATGTGGTTGTACTACTACATTTTGGACTTTGCATCTACTAAGTAGAGGCAGCCTTTCCCATTCAGGCACTACAGAGTATAGGATGGAGAGATCAGCTTTGCAATTTAGAACTTCATAAATCTGTCATAGTACTAATCTTCTCTTAAGGGCAAAGCTGTTCTTTTTTTTCTTAAACAAAAGGTGACAGTCTCAATTTGCATGAACCCTTAGGCACTGAAGCTTGTTGCAAGTGAAATACAGTACTACTGAGTTTCTATTAAATGCCAGTGGGGTAGAAACCAACTAAAAGGGAGAGAATACAAACTTAAGTTTCTAAGTGTGTAGCCCTTGAAATATATTGGGCTCTACTGTACTGTACTCCCATCATCCTAATTAACAGGATTATTTCCTGTTGGGTAAGTAGGTACATTGCTTATATTAACCTCACCAGACTTGCATAGAGGACCACTAGGGAATTCTAGAGCTGTAGGCATATATCATCATCATCCATTTTTTTCATGAGAAGAGGATGGCAAATAATTTCTTATTGCTACTAAGAGCCACATTCAGTTGAAGGAATTCTATTTTTAAATGGTTGCACCACAGTGGGTTAGTGAATATGTTTAATTTGCAGCATGCATTCACTATATTTATGGCATTTATATTATTCAGGAAGTTGATGTAGGCATAACATAGTCCTTTCACTAATTATTTTATTCTCACAGCAGTCCTGTAAGATAAAAATTGCGAAGCAGTTCTTGGCCTACAATCATCCAATGAGCTTCTTGACTAAATAAGAATTTAATTTTCCAAAGCCTAGTCCAGGATTCTGGCAAATAGCTCTGCCCTGGGGCTCAACACAGTACTGCAAAAATATTAATCAGAATAGAGCTGGAAGGGACCATGGTGGTCTTCTAGTCCAACCCCCTCCTCAAACAGGAGATTTTATACCATTTCAGATAAGTGGTTGTCAAGTCTTTTCTTAAAAACCTCCAGTGATGAAGAACCTACAACTTCTGAAGGCAAGCTGTTCCATTTAATTGTCCTCATTGTTAGGAGATTGTTAGGAAATTTCTCCTCAATTTCAAGTTGCTTCTCTCCTTGATAATTTCCCATCCATTGTTTCTTGCCTTGTATTTTGGTGTTATTGAAAATAAGTTGACTCCCTCTTCTTTGGAGCAGCCCCTCAAATATTGGAATACTACTATTAGGTCACTCTGAGTCCCTCTTTTCTCTAGAGTGGCCATACTCAATTCCTGCAACTGTTCTCTAGCCCCTTAATCATCTTAATTGCTCTTCTTTGCACCCCCACCCCCCAAAATCTCAACATCTTTTTTGTAATGTGACTTGATGCAGTATTCCAGGTGTGGCCTTACTAAGGATTTATAAAGTGGTGCTAATATTTCATGTGATTTTTGATTCTATGCCTCTGTTTATAAAACCAAGGATTGTATTAGTTTTTTTGGCTGCTGCAGCAGGTAAAATCATTTATATGAATTGCCTGATCTATTTCAAAGCATTGCTGCTTAATGAAACTACTTGGTAGAATACTGTCATATGGCATGCTGTCGTTTATATTTCTGCAAATAAAAGAGTTTTAGATTTATTTCATAAAATAGAAGTAAAAATTACACAGAGGAGCTGCCTGTTGTTGCTTTTCTGTTCTTTTTTACTTCTTTAACAAATCAGCCCACTGTAACAACATTGCCAAAAAGGCATTAAGAGTTGTTAACATAATCTTGCATAGCTTCTTGTCTGGTAATATTGTACTCTTAACCAGAGCATACAAAACATTAGCTAGACCAATTCTGGAATACAGCTCATCTTTCTGGAACCCGCACGGCATATTGGACATTAATACAATTGAGTGAGTCCAGAAATATTTCATGAAAAGAGTCCTCCACTCCTCTGCTCGCAACAGAATACCTTATGCCACCAGACTTGAAATTTTGAGCTTAGACAACTTAGAACTATGCCGCTTTTGGTCTGACCTAAGTTTAGTACATAAAATTATCTGCTACCTGTCAATGAATACTTCAGCTTCAACCACAGCAACACACAAGCACACAATAAATACAAACTTAAGGTAAACTGCTCCAAACTCAATTGCAGAAAATATGACTTCAGCAATAGAGCGGTCAATGCCTAGAATGTACTACCTGACTCTGTGGTTTCCTCCCCAAACTCCCACAACTTTAACCTTAGACTGTCTACTGTTGACCCCTCACCCCATTCCTAAGAGGTCTGTAAGGGGTGGGCATAAGTGCACCAACGTGCCTACCGTCCCTGTCCTAATGTTCCCTTTTATTCCTATCCATTTCATGCATTCAGAATCATGTTTATACTCATATATGTTATCTAACATATACTTGATGAAATAAATAAATAAATAATAAAATAAAATAAAATAACCACTATCCATTTGTTGTACATATTTCTTATCCCAATCCCCTTTCCTCTCCACATTTCTCCTAGTCTTATTAAGCAATCTTCAGACTGCAAGATTTTGTTTGCTTTTCCTCCATTACTTTTTAGGTATCTAATCTAGTCTGTTCCTTTAGCCTGATTGTCTTCTTTCCCCTTAATAACCTGACTTTTATTTCAGTTAGTTGTCTTTATCTGGATATCACTTATTTAACAATACCCCCCCACCCCCCAAATTCCGGCAGGTTGAGAGCAGCAGCTGTCATGCTCAGTAGCTTGGCTTTCCCGGGGTTTGTAGCATTCCATAGTTATAGTGATAATCATGACTTGCCAAGCATGTGGTAATTTGACAGTGTGCACCTGTTTTTGTCTCTTTTTTTATTGGTGACATTCCAACTCTTTGGTACCATTATATATTTAACTAGTGTAACACTTCTCCAGGGTTGACAGACTGAGGGATAAAGATCTGTCTGCTCCTCGACATGTATAATTTTGTCTTCTTATTGTTGGTATGGTAGAAAGAATTTTTGGGGTATTCATAACATGCACTTCTGAAGCCTGCAGGTCAGGTTGCCTTTTCTGCGATTCAGACTTGGCTTGTTTGCTGTTCAGTTGTGCTTGATGGATAAATCTTAATTTTTATTCCAAGTGTAATGCAGCAATAATATGCTTTACGTACATCCTACATGAAGCATCTTTTAGTATTATTCTTTATCATTTGCACCATGTAAATATACTTGCATTTGAGATTTTATGGCCTGGATTTATATAGTTTTAAAGGAATGGCCATAATCTCTTCCTGCATACTAGTTCATTTTTAGCTTTTTAAGCATGCAAATAGGAACCCCAGTGGGGGGGAACCCATTCACAAATGATGAGCTGTCTGCTAAACGAAGCAAGGCAGTTGAAAGAAAACTGGGATGCTTGTAATTGTGGCGTCTGTCTGGCAAGAACAAAGAATGTTTATTCACAGAGAATATGTATGTGGAACACTTGTATCAGTTCTATGTTGACAATTGATAAAGAACTGATAATAGTAGCAAAGAGTTAGACATCCTGCTTTCCTTTGCTAGAATAAGGAGTAAGGAATAAGGATGGAGTAAATAGAATGTGTATTAGAAAACTCCTACGCTTAGGAATAGGGACAGCTAGAGACCAATAGGACAGTTGTTATATCATTACTAAAATGTTTTATATGATGATTTGTTTTATATATCCCACCTTATCCCACCTTCCACTTTAGTGAAAATGTATAAAGCTTTCTTAATTCTATTGTTCAAGGTTCCTTGGCATTTTCTAGCCAAGACCCTTTTCTTGGAGTGCTCTAGTGGTGGGTTGCAGGCGGTGCACCTTGGTACCAGCATACCGGAGTCTGCACGGAGCACCGGATACCATTCCGGTACAGTACTCCAGAGGGCCCACCTGCCCGCCTGAGCTCCTTACCGGTCTTTTACGGCACATATAGCGCCTGTGTGATGCTCCGCTGAGTAGCTGGAGCATCGCGGAGGCTCGCGGAAGTGCTAAGACGTATGTGCATGCTGCGTGTGCACATCCATGTGAATGCCGTCAGGCCCGTCGGATCGAACAGGATCCAGAACCCACCACTGGAGTGCTTCAATAAAAGGAAACAAAACCTGCATCTTGTGCCTGGAGTTTTTCATTGGCTTTGGCACCAGGCTCAGACCAGAATAGTGGACAGCACTACCATAAACCTTGCTACTTGGTAACTGTATACATGGGCCCAGATATTGGGCAAATCAATAAGTAGGATGGCTAGAGCCTAACAGAACATAGGTTGGTTTAGTAAGAGGTCCACAAGAGCTAGGATTACATGGTCCTATGTGTTGCTGAACTCAAATTCGCAGGCATTATCAGAATTACTAGTGATAGATCTTGGGAGTTCATAATTCAGCAGTCTCTGAACGTCCCAGATTCCCATTTCTCATTTTAGATATGTCTTATAAGGATCTTCTAGAACCTAGAGCTACCATTAATCTTCAGAAACTCTGACCATATTAATTTCACTGGGAGGTAAACTAAATACCATCCTAGTAAATATTTGCTTCATGCCTATGCCTGACAATTGTTACTTTGCAAAGGCTACTGTTCTCCTGCCATTTTGATCTCTTTTCTTTCACCTGGTTTCACTTTTGCTTTTGAAATGGTGGGAAAAATGGGTAATCAAAACTGTGTTCCTCCTCTCTGTTTTCCTAGCTTCCAGGAAAAGAAGCTTCTGAATGGATCTCTTTCGTAAGGTTTTGAAGTGAGGCTAAGGACTGTATGTAATTAATCTGAGATGTGGCCCTATGGCTGCAGATAATTGGCAGCGATGAAAGAAGTAAACAGCCTTCATCTGCCTGTTGTTTGGTTTTATAGATAATCTCAGCTGCTTCATTAGCATTTCAAGAGGCAAAACTAAGTTCTTTCTACTGCAAGAATTAGGATCCTCCAGGTTATGGTTCAAGTTTATCCCATAAGGTTTTTGCTGAGTCTCCCTCTGAGAACAAAGAGAGATTGGTTTCATTGGGACATGGCTTGAGGTGGTAGTTCCTCAGGGTTTTCCATGCCTTTCACCAGAAACCTGCTACTTCAAAGTGCTGAGAATGTCTTCAGGTAGCAGTTCTCCGAGTAGAGCAGGGATGCCTCATCCTGCACTGTTATTGTGTGCCTCTACAATGGGGATGTGTGCTGTAAAGGAGTGGGGAGTGTGAGTTGGCTATATATTCTGGGCCCTGAGAGCAGATGAATTCTGTTTCCCATTTTAATATATCATTTGCCTCTTAGAACAGCCCCATGTCCTCTGGACTCTCGATGAGTCTACTTCGCCATGAAAAACATTTAAACCACCAAAGAATATTTATGTGAATTTCATGGTACAGTAGTTTTGTTAAGATTAAAGGTTAAGGTTCCCCTCACACACATGTGCTAGCCGTTCCCAACTCTAGGGGGCGGTGCTCATCTCCATTTCAAAGCTGAAGAGTCAGCATTATCCAAAGCCGTCTCTCTGGTCATGCGGCTGGCATGATTAAATGTACGGAAGACTGTTACCTTCCCACCAAAGGTTCTACTTCTATTTTTCTACTTACATTTTTACATGATTTCGAACTGCTAGGATGGCAGAAGCTGGGACAAGTAATAGGAACTCACTCCGTTACGCAGCACTAGGGATTCGAACTGCTGAACTGCTGACCTTTCTGATCGACAAGCTCAGCATCTTATCCATTAAGCCACCATGTCTCTGTGTAAAGATTATGATTTCCTAAATCATTTTTTTTTAAAAAACCAACCCCTCTAAGCTATCATTGTAATAGTACTGGTATTTCTTTTTCTTTTTTCTTTGTCACAAATAAATCTCACAGCAATCAGTGACAATTGTGAAAGCCCAGTTGATTTTAGTGAGATATAATCCCTGGAAACCAACTTTACTCGTCAAGTATTTGAAGAAGAAAACTCACCAAAAATATCCCATATGCTGTCAGAAAGAGAACAGCTATATTATGTACAGCTATGATTTCTAATGCATGATTTATTTTTGTTAGTATCTAATAAAGACTGTAAATCTGAAAATAAGTTCTCTTTAAAGTGCTGTGCACATGGTCTACAGATAGTCTTCGTCTAACCATAGTTCATTTAGTGATTGTTTGAAGTTACAACAGCAGTGAAAAAAAGGAGTTATCAACATTTTTCAGTGACTTATGACCATTGTATCATTCCCATCATCACGTGAGTTACATTCAGATGCTTGACAACTGACTCACATTTATGACAGTTGTAGTGTCCCAGAGACTTATGATCCCTTTTTGCGACCTCCTGACAAGCAGAGTCGATGGGGAAGCCAGATTCATTTAACAATCTAATTTAAGGATTGCATTGATTCACTTAAGACAGGGATGTCCAAACTTGGGAACTTTAAGACTTGTGGACTTCAACTCCCAGAATTCCACAGCCAGCTATGCTGGCTGGGGAATTCTGGGAGTTGAAGTCAACAAGTCTTAAAGTTCCCAAGTTTGGACATCCCTGACTTAAGAAATCTGGTGAGAAAAATTGTAAAATGGGATAAAACTCACTAAACAAATTTCTCACTTTGCAACATAGATTTTGGGTATAAGTTGAAGATGGTCATAAGTTGAAGACTACCTGTCTATGATGATGGGGATATGCATTGGATGATTCAAACCATTTTTTAAAATATTTGGATAGCTTTCGTTTACTTTATTAATATGTCTACTATATTTCAATTTATTTTTTCTTCACTGTCAATTATGGGAATGTTAACATTTTTTTAAATAGATTTACCTAGTATGGACTCATTTGAAGACCAAAAGTTCTTGGGACTAAGAATAATACTGTTCAGATTTTTAAAGGTTGTTGAAGAAATATTTAACTTGTCAGTGAGTCCTGCTCAGCATTTGAAAATGGGAGATATTATTTAAAGCAACATTTTAAGTAGTCTTAAAATTTTGGATTTGTTTTTCCAAACAAAAATATTTGCTTATTTATTATGTTTTAAACACCGTTAGTATTAGATCTTTTCTTGAGACAGCTATTTCCAAAAGATAAAAAAATGGTTTTTTTTAAGCACTTAAAAGTATAGTGCTTTGTCTGTTAAAATTAGTATTATATGTATCTCACTGTGCAAAAATCATTGTAATTGTTCTTCAGCTTCCTTGACTAAATACAGTTACAATGCAATAGCAGAGTTGGAAGGGACCTTAGAGGTCTTCTAGTCCAACTCCCTGCCTAGGCAGGAGCCCTGTGCCGTTTCAGACAAATGGCTATCCAATATCTTCTTAAAGACTTCCAGTGTTGGGGCATTCACAACTTCTGGAGGCAAGCTGTTCCACTGATTAATTGTTCTAACTGTCAGGAAATTTCTCCTTGGTTCTAAGTTGCTTCTCTCCTTAATTAGTTTCCAACCATTGCTTCTTGTTCTCCCCTCAGGTGCCTTGGTGAATAGTTTGACTCCCTCTTCTTTGTGGCAACCCCTGAGATATTGGAACACTGCTATCCTGTCTCCCCTGGTCCTTATTTTCATTAAACTAGACATACCCAGTTCCTTTAACCGTTCTTCATATGTTTTAGTCTCCAGTCCCCTAATCATCTTTGTTGCTCTTCTCTGCACTCTTTCCAGAGTCTCCACATCTTTTCTACATCTCGGCGACCAAAACTGGATGCAGTATTCCAAGTATGGCCTTACCAAGGCATTATAAAGTGGTATTAACACTTCTCATGATCTTGAAGTACCTTTTTCTTCATTGGTTATGTGATTTTAAGCAATCATGATTTTAAGCAATCATCTATTATTTTCAATAATCTTAGTCACATTTCTCACTACTTTGCTTTATATGATGATTAATTTGGATGTTTAAGAAAGTGCACATCCAATTTGATTTTGCACCTTGCTATGGATTAATCCATGCATCTGGGCCCTACTTTTGAAAACTTGATAGATCTTGGTTTGATTTAGCAATGCAGGATTTTTTTTTCGAATTGGTGACTAGCATTTCCATTTGTTCTCGTTGATAAGACCAATAATGTGCATTTTAAAAATTATTATAAAGAAACATTATAGAGCATATTTTAAAATGAATAAAGTATTTTGTTCACTGGAATATCACTATCATAGTTTGTAAGGTCTAGATAATGGGTTAATTAAATTTATTGTTATTAAATATCTGATTCAGATGATTTTTTTTTCATAGCAAATGTAAGGATTGGAAGATAATTCTTAAAAAAAAATTAAATATACAGGATAAAAATTCCTGATTTCAATAGACATGGAAATGATTTTTTACGATGGGGCTAATCTGCATTTCTGGTTTAGAGCCAGATCCATTAAGTGTCAAATTTTTGCTACTATTTTGAAGTTCATTGGTTTGGCTTGGAGCCAAGTGAATGAATTACTCAAAATAGTTTGCATATTTTATTTTATTTTCACCAAAAAGTGGGTGAGGCCCGTATCTTTGAAATTCAGTGTGAGAAGTGGCCTTCAGACAGCAGAAGGTATAAATCAAAATGTCATTGTGTTAGGCTGGTTAAATGAAATTTTGAGTCATTTAACATTAGTGAATGACTTTCTAGAAAAAACAGTTGAACTTCCTGTAAGTTTTACTGCAGGTTTATTATATTAAAGAAGGACTGCTAGTGCAACTGTTGCCATTTCCTTGTTTTGCCTATATGCAGATACATACATACATACATACATACATACATACATACATACATACATACATACATACATGATAAATCTTTAAAAAGATATCAAAAATGGTGAACAGATTTTAGTTCATCCAACATTATCTCTCTAGCTGGTAAGTCATTGAAGCACCAGCTCTAACTTATTAGTCAGTTTCCTGGATTAACTCTTGGCTGACCTGTACTGTTCTTACTATGACATTGTACAGTTTCCTTGCCAAATTCTGTAAGACCCATTTTTTTTATAACACTTGGTACGAGTAAAACATTAAAAGAAAGCTGTGGCGGTTAAGATAAAAATAATATAAATATGCTATATTAATTATATATATTTAATTACACATATTACAAATGTTAATGTTAAAATTTGTTGTGTTTACTATACACACAAATTTATTAAACACTAAAAATTGTAGCATTAAAAGACTACAAAAGCATAAAAAAGAGGAAAATGCACATAAAAGAGCAGCTGAGGTAAAAACAGACCTACCATTCACAAGTTAACAGAACCAATGGATGGACACAAACCCCTTCTCCTGATCCTTATGTCCTTGACATGTTAGCAGTGGTGAGTTGCCAATTTTTGTGGTTTGGGGTGCGCTTGTGTGTGCACGCAACACTTCTGTGCATGCGCAGAAGCATCTGGGCGGGTGGGTGGAGTCTCCCGCTACTACTACTCCCGGTTTGGCTGATCTTGGCCGAACTGGGAGCAACCTACCTCTGCATGTTAGGACATTTATACACAAACACACACACACACAAATTTAAGATGTTTTAAAATCATTTGTAGAACTACTCTAGTTTTTGCTTTGGCTGAATGTCTCAATGATTCACAAATAACTACATCATGCTATCTATAATTGTGCTTTCTTTTTGACTTGCAAAACTGCAAGTATTTTTCAGGGTATTTTCCTTGAGGAAAATATGCATGTCTTGAATAATAACATCAGGCTGTTTTCAGATTTTGACTTTAAAATTTAGATTTGCCTTCAGCATTAGAAGAAAGATTGACATTATGAAGCTTGTTATATGTTCTTTTGCTTAAATTCCCTATTCCACTAATCATTGTTAACATTGCCATAACAAATAAATGACTTCATCTTTATACCACAGGACTCTTCGCTAATCTTATTGCATCAGATTGTAGTGAAAGATCTGTCAGATTCCACTAATTTGGAATGTCCTGTTTTAGACTATGGAAGTGAGAATTTAAGGCCTTTCTTTAATTATCCAAGCATACTATAATGATTTATTTTCAATTTTGGTTCCCTGGATGAATACCATTAATGAATTGGTTTTCCTGGGTTTCTCTTTCTTGATTTTCCTTTATTCAGCTATGCAACAGCCAATTTAGCAATCTGTAAATTGCACAGGAAAAAGAGCAAGCTAGAGGCCTATCCCTTGCCATTAGATATTTGAGTGCTCCTCGATGTGCTGTATATTAGTTTTTATTTTCTGCTCTGACACCTTACTATGAGGAAAGAACTCTCCGGAGCATCCTAAAAGACTTCTATTAAAGACAAAAAGAGTTAAGCAAAATACAGACAGTAGATCTCATAGTCACAGGAGAAAATAATATATAGTGACATTTCAAAAGCATTAATTAGGGAAGGAGTCAGAAGGTGGTAGACAGTGGTTCAGCTCCTTTTCATTATGTCTTTTGCAGAAGATTAGTCAAACTCAAGGAAAAAGATGGTACCTACATCTCCAGCTTTCTTAGATTATCAGGGTTTGCTTAATGTCCATTACCCTTCATGGATTCAAGGGAAGCCTTCCTAATTGTATGTGAAGATAGGATTGAAGACATTGAAAAACCTAACATAACAATTTACAGAGGAAGAAATTAGTATTGGGCCCTCTATGGTTCGCAATATATTTGTACTGTAATGCTCTATGTAGAAATAATGTCACTGTCACTTGTGTCAGGATTTCAAGTAATGGATCCATCGCAAGCAAAAACTCTGAGGCAGGTGGATTCCTCAAGGAATAGCTTTATTGGAAATATCATATTGTCACATATCTGGTGAAAATCAATTCTTAGGGCCCCTTGGTTTTCACCTAATCAAAAGTGAAACTTTTCCCCTCAACCCCAAACAATCAAAGCAGTGTCTGCTTGTCTGGTGACATCACTCTTCCTTCCTCCAGCCAGGTGTGACCTTGGTTCCAAGATAAAATATTTTGTTTTGACTACACAACCCTAACTATCTCTAACCCCCCCCTCCCTATCCCTTTATTCAGTGTGGCAGCACTGATGCACCAAGATGGCTTCGGCCAGATCAACTTCAAGGTTGACAACTTGTAGTTGAGGTTGTCAGTCCAGCATTGTAGCAGGTCTCAGCAATTGTAGATACATTTTCCACATATATATTGGAGATAGTGGGGAAAATACCTGAGTCTTTTCCTATAAAAGCATGTGCTTTACTACTGATGTATTTCCTTCTTCTTTTCACAGAGACTGTTGTGGTAATTTTGTTTTAACCCCATGTTGAAAGACTGTGAGTTAGATTGTTGAAACATCTAGAACAATTTCATGGCCAATTCTGAAAGATTTCCCCCCCACAAGAACTAGCCACCATAAGTATAAGAGGTTTTGACATCTATAGAATGATAGTAATGGAAGGAAAGATGTCTTCCTGTCCCTGTCTCCCATTTGTGGTTGGATGTTTTATGAGGCAGGGTTGCTGGAACTGATAGTTGTAGCGAATGACTGAACCCTGATTCTCATGATTTTTTTCCCTTGATATCTCCACGATCTGATATGCTATTCTGCATATTTAATCACCATATATTTTAGTTACATAACAGCATCAAATCCACATGGACCATGTGAATAAGCTACATTAGCTGGTTCAGATGCATTTTAGGCTTTTAATAAGTACTTTCCCCGTTGACTGCCATCTTTGAAAACAATGTATATGGCTCAACCTTCTGGTAACTTTTTCTGTGAAGATTTGTCAAGAAATATTTGTGTGTATGACCAAAGGAAACCAGCCTTTTAAAAAGTAGCCTGAAATAAATTTTCAGTAACTCCCTTCGTTGGTATAGAATGGTAAATTGGCCCAGGCAACATGCAAGACATTGCAATAATATTTTTTTAAAAAAACTATATTGTTATTTCCCTCAGAGACTGCATTTATTGGCCTATATTTGCCTGGTACACAGAGAATGTTTTGAAATTGGCAAGCTCTCTGGGAACTAAAATTGCTTCTACTTTGCTGCTGGTCCAGGCATTGTGCCATGCTAGTTTTCATTACCATATAGTTTTAATAAATTACTTTAAGGAAATCACTAAGAAGATAGTTGCTTCTTCTGGTGTTAAAATCAGACTGTGCAATATAAATCATAGTTCAGAACACTCCGAAAGGGGTGGGTGGGATTGGCAGGTAGCTTTGTTGTGCAGACAAGTATGAAGGGTATTCAGAATCTAGTAGGTATTTGACAATCTTTGTATTTTGATCCTTGTATTGCAATTTCATGTAAGACCCTGAGTTTTTTTTTTGCTTTTCTGAATCTCCTCTGAACCTGCTGAATTATTGGGGGTGCTTCTGAAATTGCCCCTACAGAAGGAACTTTAGTGCCCTCTATTACAACCTTGCCAAGCTGTTGCCCTCCAGATGTGTTGGACTATAATTCCACTCAACCTAGCCAGCATGGCAGTTGGTGATGCTTCACTGAATGTTTTCATATATAAATAAATGTTTTGGGAAGCTCCGGAGACATTTATTATGCAGCTGAAGTAAAATTAAGATTGCATATTGTGCTCACTGTTAATTGCTCTCCATAACAGCTGCTTTCAATTTTTTCTCTGAGAAGAGGCAACAATATTTGTGTGTATGTGGTATATGTGAACTCCTAGCAAAACAGTTGATCAAACAGTTTATCATAATCTGTAGAAAAGGGAGACAAGAGATTTGGTCTTTCCTCAATAAAGTTAAATCCTGGAGTCAGGACAGAGAAAATGAAATCTTTCTTCATATCACATATACAGGTAGTCTTCAACTTACAGCAATTGATTAATGACTGTTCAAAGTTACAATGGCCCTGAAAAAAGTGACTTATGGCATTTACATATGTTGCAGTAAATGTGATCAAAATTTGGATATTTGACAACAGACTTATATTTATGACTGTTGCAGTGTCCATAGTCATATGATCCCCTTTTGCAACTTTCTGATCATCAAAGCCAGTGGTGGAGCCAGATTCATTTACTAACTGTGTTACTAACTTAACAATTGCAGTGATTCACTTAACAAATGTGGCAAGAAAGATTGTGAAATGGGGTAAAATTCACTTAACAGATGTTTCACTTAGCAACAGAAATGTTGGGCTCAGTTGTGGTTGTAAGTCAAGGAACCCATGTAATACATTTTGAGATTGAACAAGATTACCTCCTGTTTTGAAAGGGTTTTTGACAAAGTAATGATGTATATATCTTCCCATGACTCTACCAATAGATCTCTCCCTAGTGAGGGACACCATGCCATTTTGACAATAGCAACAGAGGGAAAAAATGGTATCCAGTAGAGCTTTATTTGTGGCATACTTTATTCCTTGTGCAGCATTTCCATAGAATCTTGCTGGCAGAAACAGAGAAGTCATGAATTACACTGTACTTTCTGTCCTAAGTATTAAGTAGTTCAAATGTATTAATCATAGGATTGTCGTAGTGAAATGAACTGATATGGAAAACTAGAACATTCTTAGGCTTTATTCTGCATCACACAGAAGCACAGAAACATGTATTTGTTTGGGGGGCCCAGGCTGATGTTCTGCAACGCCAGGTCCGTGGTGAACAAAGCCCCCCTCATAAATGACCTTGTGTCAGAGGGGGACCCGGACCTGGTGGGAATTACGGAAACCTGGTTGGGCCCCGAGGGGGGTTTACCCCTCGTGGAAATGTGCCCACCAGGCTACCGTGCATTTCATCGGCCTAGGGCCCTAGGCAGGGGTGGGGGGGTGGCGGTTATTGTTAAGGAAAGTCTGGAGCCGAAGGAGACCACTGTGCCTCAGACGACCGGCTGTGAGTCCCTCTTCGTGAAATGGGGCCTAGGGAGGCAGTTGGGCTTGCTGCTTGTATACCTGGCTCCCCGCTATGTAACAGCAGCCCTGCCCGAGCTACTCGAGGTGATCGCCGCGATGGCGGTGGAGACCCCCAGACTTATAGTCATGGGGGACTTTAACCTGCCATCGGCGGGCGAAACATCCGAGGTAGCTCGGGAGTTCATGGCTTCCATGACGGCCATGGACCTGACCCAAGTAGTTCAGGGCCCCACTCACGAGGGAGGACACACGCTGGATCTGATTTTTGTCTCTGGACACTGGATTAGTGATCTCGGAACAGGGGATTTAGTCATCTTACCCTTGTCATGGACAGATCACTCTCTCCTTCGGATAGACTTTCCAACCGTCACACCTCACCGCGGGGAGGCGGAACCGGAAACACCAAGTTGGTTCCGCCCCAGGCGCCTGATGGACCCGGAAAGGTTCCAGAGGGAGCTTGGGCCAGTACCTGTATCCCTGCCCCGCGGCTCGACTGAGGACCTAGTGGCCGCGTGGTATAGTGCGGCCACGGGGGCCTTGGACCGAGTCGCGCCCTTGCGGCCTCTCATGCGGCGTCGAGTCACCCAGGCTCCTTGGTTTACCGAGGAGCTTCGGGAGATGAAACGCCGCAAGAGACGCCTAGAGAGTAGGTGGAGATCTTCTCGATCCGAAGCTGACCGAACACTAGTGAGAGACCATATTAGGACTTACTTAGTGGCGCTAAGAGTGGCCAAACGTGAGTATTGTGCCACCCTTATCGCATCCGCGGAAAACCGCCCTGCCGCCCTGTTTGGGGTGACCCGCTCCCTCCTTCATTTGAGGCCGCGGGAAGCCCCTCTGCAGGGTCGAGCAGAGGAATTTGGAGTATTTCTGCAGGACAAAATCACTCAGATTCGGAACGAGTTGCCCTCCACTAGTGGCCCAGTCGGGGCGTCCGGTGCTGGTCTTGAGATAACACCTTGAGAGGAGTTCGACTTTGTTACTACCGAGGATATGGACAGGTTGCGGAGGAACCTTAGAGCCACCACATGTTTATTGGACCCGTGCCCCTCCTGGCTTGTACTGGCATCCTGGGAGGTGACACGAGGCTGGCTCCAGGGCATTGTGAATTCATCTCTGAGTGAGGGGTACTTGCCCACCGTTTTGAAAGAGGCGGTGGTGAGGCCCCTCCTCAAGAAGCCATCCCTGGACCCGGCTTTATTAGAGAACTATCGTCCCGTCTCCAACCTTCACTTTTTAGTGAAGGTTGTTGTGAGTGTGGTGGCTCAACAGTTTCCCCGACATCTGGAGGAAGTTGATTATCTAGACCCGCGCCAGTCCGGCTTCCGGCCCGGTCACAGCACCGAGACGGCATTGGTCGCGTTGGTTGATGATCTCGGGATAGAGGTTGTTCCTCTATCCTTGTCCTATTAGACCTCTCAGCGGCTTTTGATACCATCGACCATGGTATCTTATTGCACCGATTGGGGGGGTTGGGGTTGGGAGGCACCGTTCTACGGTGGTTCTCATCCTACCTCTCTGGTCGGTCGCAATGGGTGTTGGCAGGAGGGCAGAGGTCGTCCCCGAGGCCCCTCATATGTGGGGTCCCTCAGGGGTCGGTCCTCTCTCCCCTTCTGTTCAACACCTATATGAAGCCGCTGGGCGAGATCATCCGTGGTTTTGGGGTGGAATACCATCTGTACGCTGATGACACTCAGTTGTACATATCCACCCCAAACCACCCCAACGATGCCGTCGAAGTGCTGTCCCGGTGTCTAGAGGCCGTACGGATCTGGATGGGTAGTAACAAACTCAAACTCAACCCGTCCAAGACCGAGTGGCTGTGGTTTCCGGCACCCCGGTTCAGCCAGTTAAGTCCAACACTGGCCATTGGGGGCGAACAACTGGCCCCCGTGGAGAGGGCGCGCAACTTGGGTGTCCTCCTGGATTCCCGGCTGTCCATGGAGGACCATGTGGCGGCCGTGGCCAGGGGGGCGTTCTATCAGGTACGCCTGATACGCCAGTTGCGCCCCTTACTGGACCGGGGAGCCCTTCGCACAGTCACTCAAGCGCTTGTGACATCCCGGCTGGATTACTGCAACGCTCTCTACATGGGGCTCCCCTTGAGGTGCACTCGAAAGCTACAGTTAGTGCAGAATGCGGCCGCGCGGGTGATTATGGGTGCCTCAAGGCAAACCCACGTAACACCTCTCCTGCGCGAGCTGCACTGGCTGCCTGTGGCCTTTCGAGTGCGCTTCAAGGTGTTGACAACCATCTTTAAATCGCTCCATGGCTCGGGGCCTAGCTATATACGAGACCGCCTCCTGCCCCATACATCCCTTCGTCCGATCCGCTCCCACAGAGAGGGCCTTCTCCGGGTGCCGTCGACGGGGCAATGCCGGTTGGCGACACCCAGGGGAAGGGCCTTCTCTGTGGCGGGCCCGGCCCTCTGGAACGACCTACCCCCCGACCTTCGCACTATCTCGGACCTCCGTCTCTTCCGCCAACGTCTTAAGACGTATTTATTTCAACAAGCCGGCCTAGGATAGCCCCCTGTTCCTGACTTTAAAAAAAAAAAAAAAAATTATAATTTGGGAAGGTTTTTTAACATGGGTTTTAGCACGGGTTAATCTAATTTAATATATTTTAAATTGATATTTATTGTATTTTTGTGGTTTTAATAATGCCTGTGCGCCGCCCTGGGTCCTAACAAGGAGAAGGGCGGGGTATAAATTTAATAAAATAAAAAATAAATAAATAAAATAAAGTATAAAGAAAATGGAGAAAAAAATGTAAGAGCCCAACTTTTATTTTTGTGGGCTGTTAATATCTGTTGGATAGCTGTTAATATATTCAGCTAAACTTCTCCCACAATTGGGAGCTGTGCCTTATCAAGAATCCTGGGCTGTGGAAAAGTTTAGCAATAGCAATAGCAGTAACAATAGCACTTAGATTTATATACCGCTTCATAGTGCTTTTACAGCCATCTCTAAGTGGTTTACAAAGTCAACCTATTGCCCCCAACAATTTGGGTCCTCATTTTTCCCACCTTGGAAGGATAGAAGGCTGAGTCAACCTTGAGCCTGTTGGGATTTGAACTGTCAAATTGCAGGTAGCCGGCAGTTTATAACTCTTTTATATCCCTTTATATATAATGTCAAAAATGTATTGTTGAAGTTAAGGTTGCAATATTATTGGGACCAAGGTATATACATGCAGTCTTCTCCGTATCTCACTTGAACTGTATTTATGAAGATGGTTTCTGTTTAACCATTTTCCAATGATTTAATATTAGCTTTAGACATCTCTGCCTCACCCGTTTCATTGATTCCAATTTAAAATTTGTCAAGTTATGCTGAAAAGGATTCTTATAAATTCTAAATATTTTGCAACAAAAAAATACAGTATGTGTCTGAATTGTCCTCTTAATAGCATTTCCATATTTTTCCATTAAAAATGAAGTCTAGAGATAACTGGATAAAAATAAATTTCTATTCTGTGATTAGAAGCTTTCCTTATCTGTGAAGAAAATAATTCAGTCAATGAGAATTTTAAAGGAATTTTTTTCAATTCAATTGCCAAATCAGTGGGCTCAAAATAGATGATTTTTCTTATAGCACTGTCAATCCAGTTCCCCATATGTTGATACATAAAAAGACATAAAACAAATTCTAAATAAAGCAAAAAATATTCATTGATTTAGAGAACACATATGATAAAATGAATAGGCTTGAATTATGCAATGATTTATGTAAATGTATGTCCTTTTGGAGAATAAATCAAATATTCAGTGAATGATTCCTGTTGAGCAGAAAGTAAGGATAGGCTATTTGATGATATCTCGGTTTTTAAAATGTATTTATTATACATAAGAAATGCTTGTGGTATCATTAGAGTTGTATTAGTTGAAGACATAAACATACATATACTTTGGTCTTGCAATGAATATTATTTGTTTGTTTGTTTGTTTGTTTATTTATTTATTTATTTATTTATTTATTTATTTATTTATTTAATTTTTTATACTGCCCTACTCTCCTGAAGGACTCAGGGCGGTGTACAGCCAAAATAAAACACAGATATATAAAAGTTAAAAACAATTTAAAAAATTTGGCCCATAATAAGATTAAAAAACAACAAACCCAATTAAGATTAATAAAATTCGTATTTATGCCAGCCCGGCTTGTTGAAAAAGAAAACTTTTAATAGCACAGTGGAAGATGCATAGGTCAGGGATAATTTGTAACTCCAGGGCCAATTCGTTCCAGAGGACAGGTGCTCCCACGGAGAAGTCTCTCCCCCTGGGTCTCGCCAGTCAACATTGTTTATCCGCCAGCACCGTGAGGAGACCCTCTCTATGGGAGCATACTGGCCAGTCGGAGGCTCTCGGTGGCAGAAGGCGATCTCGTAAGTACCCAGTTCCTGGGTAGATAGATTACATGTTGCAATGAGAAGTATGTATCTGAAAATTAATGAACCAGACAGGGTAATTTAGGATAAAATAGAATGAATAGTTTCAAACACATGATTTTGCCCATCTAGGTAGAAAGTTTAATGAAAATGTAAAAATTGAGAAATTTAAAAATATACAAACACTAGTAGAAAGATAGTAAATTTTACGAAGTCTGTTGTGAAAGATGAATGCTTTCTGAAAGAAGTAAAACATTTGTAAGAATGCTTCTGAGCATTTTGTTCTATAGAAGTAGAGATTAGATACTGCATATCAGGAAAACTCAAACAAGAATAAGTTGAACTCAGTAGGAATGGATTGCTTCGGAATTGTGATAAAAAAAGAAGATGTAAAGTTAAAAATAAATAGAAGATTATTGAATGTGGATTGATTACAAAAGTGAATGATCATTGTGAAGTAAGCATATTGAGGTGATCTAGTTGTATGGAAAATATGAATGAAACCCACATTGCAAAACATTGAACAGTGAATGAGCTGAAAGGAAAGGGAAGATAGAAATTATTTTTTTTCTTAGAGCTCCTAGTGCTACTTGCTTTTTATTGATATGACCTGCATAATGTTGTTTATGCTGGAATGTTCATTCAAAAAAGGTAACTGTAGCAACCTTGTCAACATGTACACACTATTTACTAAACATACAAGTAATCCTCAATTTATGACCATAATTGGGTCCAGAATTTCCATTGCTAAACAAGGTAATTGTCTGTGAGTCATGGCCAAATTTACAATCTCTTTTTGCCATGGTTGTTAAGCAGAAAACTGCAGTTGATAAGTAATTCATGTGATTGTTAGGTGAATCTGGCTGCCCCAATTGGCTTTGCTTGTCAGAAGCCAGCTGGGAAGCTTGCAGATGTCAATCACATGACTCCAGGATGCTGCAAGCCATTGTAAATACACATTGGTTGCCAATCATCTGAATTTCGATCATGTGACCCTGGGGATGCTGCAATGATCGTGAGTTATGAGACTAGTTAAAAGCCACATTTTTCATTGCTGTTATAATTTTGAACAGTTGCTGAGCAATTGGCTGTAAGTTAAGGACCCCCTGTTTTTTTTTATTTTCACATGTAGAGCAATGTAATACAATACTGAAGGAAACTCAAGTTCTAGTTTAAGAGTTTTTTAAAAACTTTTTTTGTTTCAGTTTCTTTTGGTATAATATTCCTGATTTAAGTAAACATGCTGATTATCATTATTATCATTATTATCATTATTATTATTTACAATTTTGATAATTCCATATTTGGGTTAATATTTAAAGCTGTGTGAAATAATTTTTGTTCACTAAGGGTGATGCATTAATGCCTAAATATCGAACTTGGGAATAAAGCTTTTTGTTTAAATGTGGTCCATAAGTATAATTATGAAGGACTTCAAAATAGTCTCTATAATATTTCAGAATTAAAATGAAATTCAGTTTAATTTAAATATCAATTTTTACAAAAGTCAATTCAAACCAAATGCCAACTAATTTTGGCTCTCTGTTGGACAATTATTTTAGTTTGAATTTAACCTAGTATTAGATTGTAACCTTGGGTTTTATTGCAAATCTAACACCTTTACTGTATACCTGACCTACATATTTCATTTGTGGATTCCCTTGTGAGCACTAAATGTATCTGGCTATTAACACTCGGTCTGGGTGTCTGAATAAACATTGGATGCATAATTCAATCTTGGCATATTTTTCTCTTTTATATATTTTTCTCAAGGGGACTCGAGCTGCAGAATGTACTGAAGCAATCATTAATCTATCAGGATTTCATGTATCCCATCATGGAGCATTGAAAAGATTCTCTAGAGCTATTTTTTTCCTATTTGTTATTTTCGTGTTACAACATATCATGATAGCTAAAATATGCATAATATTCTCTATTCATCAAAAATATGAAGATGTCTTTTTATAAAGCAGTGAATATTTCAAGGCTGTGTGGTTATAGAGAACCATCTTAAACCTAAGTATCAGAAGTACATCAATGGTATCTCAGAATTACAAGACACTCTTGTACTAGCTGTCAATCAGTTTATATAAACATCATGCAAATTAAATTGTGCTATCAAACCAGAGCGATTTGCTGTGGCATTTGGTTTATGCTGCATTTCAGTTTTATTTTGTTGCTGTTATAAATCCATATTTTGTGTTCAAGAGAGATCCTTGCTATATTCTAAAATAGAATGCATCCTGCAAATCCTCTAATGGGCAGATGTTAAGTTATGTTTGCAGAATGAACTGAGAGTCAGACCTGATTATGCTAGTAATGCATATTATATCATTTATTTATTTAGTTACTCCATTAAATAGATTTTCATCTTTTTGCTAAATGTATCCAAGGTGGTTTTACAATTTAAAATAATGGTATGTAACTTCATGGTTACAAGTTAAAAGATCAAGGAAAGGGGGAAAATGAGTGTATTGTTCTGTTCAAACATAATTGCATGCTGAGTAATGATCATTGTTGCTTATGCATCAAAACAAGCATCATCTGAATGCTAGGGAAAAAATATTTGTAGCCCTATGGATGGAGGGTGGGGTGGGAGATGGGGAATAATCAAGGGTTGCAGAACATAATTCTTGATGAAGATTACGGTAAGCCTAAAGAAAGGCAGTTTTTCCCAGGGACCACATTTTGTGTTTTCCCTCCCTCAACACCTCTTTAGCCCTCGAGGGAGTTGAAGAGGATATGACTATTGATGTATGGGGTGCGAGGTGGTTATGCTTCAGATTTTTTTCTGTTCTCAAATTTTGCCATTCAGTTTTTATCTTTACAAAGTATACCAGGATAATATATCAACAATGCTTTAATATAACCGTCTTTCAGAATGCTAGCTTTGAAAGAAGGCAAGGCTATGGCATATGCATACGATTTAAATGTATGTTTTGTATGGATTAATGTGAGTTTTTTGTGACTTGGAATGGAATGAACACATGGTAAATGGATTTGATCTGGAACTAGATGCATTTCTCCATTGCTTGTAATCTTAACTGTTTTTGTACAGGGAAATCATTTTTTTCAAGAGTAATACTGCTACTGTTTGGAACATTAAAAAGGTGCCCTTCAATTCATTTTTTTAATGAGATAAATGAAATTAGGAAAAAAAAAACCCTACCTGAAACCATGCTACTAAAATTCCAACTGGTTCCTGTGAAAGCCTTGGACTTGATTGTAGACCTTATTGGTCTTCCTCTTTTATGCCTCCCCTCTGCCCTCCCAAACTTTCCATCCTTCTTTTGATTTTTACACATAGTTAGAGGGGGTTTTCTTGCGAGCTTCAGTCCAACTAATTTGGTTTTGCCAAAAGTTTTTGCTTTGTCTCTTGTTAGGGTACAAATTAATGTAACTTTTGTATAAATGTTAGCAGCAGCAAAAGCCCATCTGGCCCTTAAATGATAATTTGAAATTCTTTCAGCATTTTATGACTTGAGGTTCTGGCAGACTTTAATTTGATTCTTCTAGGCTTCTGCCAAAGTTTTTTTTAAAGTTAGAATAGAACTGAAACTCTCTTAGAGAGAAAAATTACACAAATAACTTGCCATTTCATTTTTAATCTATTTCTATTATTGCTGACATTTAAATTTAATTATAGAGTAAAATTGCTTGATTTGTTAAGCAGGCGGTGATGGTGCTGAATATCTGTTTTATAACAATATCAATTCTCTTTCTATATAATAATGCTAACTTTTTTCTTGGTCTTGTTTTGTTCAGAGCTGCCCAGAAACTTAACCTGTCCTCAAAGAAAAAGAAGCATCATGCACCTTTGCTGCACTCCCATGGTGTCTCTATCTATGCCACAAATTTTAGTGGCATCCTACAGATGTATCCTCCTCCAGCACCACCATGCCTTTTAAGAGCTGTATCAAAAGTCAAAGACAACCCAGGAATTGGAAAGGTATTTAAATCTCTGTTTCCTAGTTGCTTCCTTAATAATAATGAAGAATTGGATAGTCAAATGTATTCTGACTGGAATGAATCTAATCTAATGTAATCTAATCTAAAACAACTGTTTGTTCCTGTTGACAAGAATGTAATCCATGGTTACAGAGTCCTGGTACTTAAAACAGATTGTGATAGTGGATAGACATATATTTTAATTTTAATTGATACCTTTGTGCTAAGCTGCATCTGAAAGCTGCCACAAAGAAAGCTCCCTGAAAGAAGAGCTTTTGGAAAGGTGCTGGTACATTGATAATAGTAGGTCTGTTAGGACTACACTGATACTATGGGAAACCTTTCTCAAATATGGCCTTTTTCTTATTCATGTCTAAAATTATGTGGAAGTTATTTGGCTATCATTATCTGTGCAAAATTCTTCTGCACAGCCCTGAAACTTAACCTCTACTCCCCATTTACCCTTATGTGGTGTCACTATGGATACAATATGTGCAGAGATATATTGAAGTTTGGCTGCAGTTACCAAGGTAGGCCTTAATACTGGCTTTAACTTATATCCATTCGTATTCATTCCTCTTCTTCCTCTAGACATCTCTAGATCTTTTTCAGCTCCCTTAGTTCTTTAAACAATGAGAAACGTTGGGAATAATGGACCAAGAGAGGTCCCAGGCACGATGCTACTGAAGGCCTTGGGCACCTCCCAAATGGCCAGGGCCTCAGCAGGACCGTGCAGCAGAGCTTCAGGTATAACTTTCAGTTCCCTTTGGAATCCCACCAAATCCATCAAATCAATCCATCAATCCAGACCAATTCAACAGGTTCTACCTCCCTTCAGAGGGAGAACCTCAAATTCACCAGGTGTGATCTAACCATGACAAAGGCACAGAGGTAGCTCCCTCCTCAGATCACATTGCCATTGCTCTGACAAAAAAACCATGTCTGGCTTGGGCTACTGTTGTATGAATGACTGCCCATGCAATGGTGGGATTCAAATAATTTAACAACCGGTCTCTGCCCTAATGATTTCTTCCAACAATCAGTTCACCAATCTGCTCAGAAAGTTAACAACCGGTTCTCCCAAAGTGGGGTGAACTGGCTGAATCCCACCACTGAGCCAATGGTTGCCATGGTTGTCCTGAATTCCCGAGCTGCCTCCAAGGCCCATCCAGGGAAAACAAATTGATGATAAATTAAGGCGTTTTCATTGTGTCTTCTGTCTGCTAATTAGTGTTCATAGATGTGTCCTGCTAGTGTTATGCCTGTCTTCCCTACATAGTGACTGTTAAAGTCCTTACACTGTATGTTGTAGATGACTCCTGTTTTTTCTTCTTGGGCTACTGTGTCTTTGGTTTACTGAAGATGGTTTGGAGGGCTTTAGTTGGTTGTTTTTGAAATGCTTTTGATATATGGCAGCATTATCTTTTTCATAGTTTGTGTTGGCTGTACTGTAGTGTATTGTGTAATCAGGCACTTTTTGATAAAGTTGTTTGGGTATTCATTTTGCTGGAAGATGATATAAAGGTGGTCCGTTTCCTTTTTCTGGGGTTCTTACATTGATCCTCTTGCGGGAGGTTGGTAATAAGCTTGTTTCTTTGGTAATGGAGCCTTTGGTTTGCATGGGTAGTCATAGACTTCTTTCTAACTTGCAACCATTTCCTCTGCTGATGAAAATATTCCGTATGTTGTTGTTTTCTTATTCCCTTGTGAATTTTAGCCTTTTGAAGAAGTGGATAGTTTTGTATCTTCTTTAGTTGTTCTTTTTTATTATTATGACAAAGGTGTCTTCTGCAAACTGCATCCATACTTTTGGTTCCATGTTTTGGGATGCTAAATGTTTGATGTGCTTTAATGCAGTGTCCAGAAACTATAACCGTTCTTTGGATATACTTAGAATCAACCAAAATATGGAAGTTACCTTGTTGTGTAACAAAATGTCTGTAGGAAAATAATCAAACTATGGAGCACCAAGGATTCCATAGTTCAATCCTGAGCAACATATATTCTTTTCTATTAGTTCTAGGTGTATCTGTACAACAGTTTGATGTGAGAATAGCGTCATAAGTTTATTAAGGTTTTGTAGTTGAAATTCTGGAACATTTCATGCAGTTTGTTAAACTTTGGAAATGTGAGAGATGGAGGAAGATGTATCTATCTATTATCTACTGTATCTGCCCCCTCTCCTATCTATCTATCTATCTATCTATCTATCATCTATCTATCTATCTATCTATCTATCTATCTATCTATCTATCTATCTATCTATCTATCTTTTCTATCTTTTCTATCTTACAGTTGAAAACAACTCTGAATGGCTAAGATAATGCAGAAGGACAGGAAGGGAAGGAAAGGAGGAAAAAGGAAAGGGGTAAGGAAGAAAGGTAAAAAAGAACAGAAGAAAAAAAGGAAGGAAGGGGGTAGAAAAAGGAAGGGAGGAGAAGAACAGATGAAAGGATGGAGGAATGCAAGGAGATGGATGATGGAAGGAAGGAGGGATGGGAAAGGAAATAAGATAATGACAGAGTGGCAGGGAGGCAGGAAATAAAGGGAAAAAGGAGGGAAGGAGGAAAGAAAAAGGAAGGAAGATTGATTCTGATGCTCCCTCTCAACTTCCCACAAGGAAACTCAATGGGGAAGTTGACATATTGGAAGTCTCTTCTGCTCCCACACCTCCCTCCACTTGCTTTGGTAAGGAGATACCTCTGAAACAATAACCCAACATGGCACAGGTTGTCTAGTTTAATATAATTATAACCCATCTAAAGGATCTTACAATGAATTACAGTCCATAAAAACAACATAAAGTAATACAACCAAGTTAAAACAAATAAAACATTTATTAAAAATACAATATAAGACATACTGTAACAAATAATATTAATGAGGAGTCTATTAAGGGACAAAGGGCCTGGTCAGCTTGTGGTTACTAAATCCCAAATGTGAGAGTAAAAGGTCAGATCTTCAACAGATGAAAGCAATCAGGGGGCTCTGTTGGATTTTACAATTTGTGGACAAAAATTGTTTGGAACAAAGAAAGCCAAAGTTTGCTATATCTACTTAGTGGTTGGACATAGGACTTTGGAAGGTCAGTAGAAAGATGTTGATCAGGCTTGCTGTAGATGCTTTTCCACAATTCCCAGTGAGCTTTCCTCTGTGCATTTCCTAACTCTTGCACTAAGGAAGCTAGCTGGGACTACTAAGTATGTACGTATGTATGACTCCTACCACAAACACAACTGTGGCCCTTCTTTGCTGCTATAAAAATTCTGACAACGGATTATTTTTCACTACTTAAGCATATGTATGGAAAAGATGATCTGGGGAGATGTATTGACTTGGATGTGGCATGAAAACATATGTTTTCATGTAGCAAATTAGCACCCCCCCATTAGACTTGTCATTCTTTGCAGTTTTTCTCTTGAGAAATAAGCAGCTTTGAAAAAACCTAATAAAAAAGCACAAGAACTAAAGAAACTTGCATGGATTTTCCCCAGTGTAGATATTTCTAAATTACCTTGTCAGATAAAAGTTTGCTCTGTGATTGAGCAAGAGAAAAGGTTAGTGCTTTAAACTTCAAAAATGTGAGTGTTTTGGGAGACCTCAAAAATAAGTTGCATTAACATTTAAATTCAGTTATGGTAGAATTCTCAAAATTATAGAACTAGAAAGGGTGTCATTAACAACAGCTAGATTTGTCACCAGCTTTTATACTCTCCAGTTTCCTCTCAGTAGTTTGAGGTCATTTTAGGCCTCTTTAGAGAGCTGACAAACATTACATATGCAAGGCTAGAATTATTTCCACTCAATGTAGTTGGAATATTTTCAATAAATTTTACATGACACCACAGGGATTAGTGTGTATGTATTTCAAAAAATCAGGATGGCAGTAACAGCCACACAGTTTAAGCCCTGTTCCTTTTTAAAACATGACAAATTTGATACATGCATGCAAAAAAAGCTTTAAACATGTTGCAGCTAGAATAGAATAGAATAGAATAACCTTGGAGGTCTTCCATCTTGATTTTTTTTTTACACTCATGGTGGGTGGATGCCCCCACATGACACAATGTGCTATGGAAATGTCATTATGAAGCACCCCTATGATTTCCCTGGTAGATTTTATTAAAATTTATGCAGATTGGGATCCTATAGTCTGTCTAAGCCAGTGTTTTCTAATCTCGGCAACTTGACGATGGATGGACTTCAACTCCCAGAATTCCCCAGCCAAATGGATTCATAATTGACTGGTCAACCATACTTAAGGTGACCAGATTTTCAAACTTCCAAAGCGGGACACCGTCGATGGGGAGGGGAAGGCGGGGCATGCTCCGACGCGGCATGCGCCTGCGCAGAGGGCCTCGGGGCTGAGGAGAGGGGGGCACGCTCCAGCCGCCCCCGCGGGGCCCTCTTGAAAGGCAGCGGCAGCAGCGGCCCAGCCCGGTGCTGCTGAGAGCCGCTGGCTCGGGTGGGAAGGGGGAAGGCAGCCCGAGGTGGCGATGCCGGCATGATGGGCTGAGCTGAAAGTGGCCGCCTCGGGCCACCTTCCCCCTTCCCGCCTGAGCCAGCGGCTCTCAATACCACCGGGCTGGCCCGCCACCGCCACTGCCTTTAAAGAGGGCCCTGCGGGGGTGGGTGAGAGTGCGCCCCCGCCCTGATGCCCTCTGCACAGGCGCGTGCCAGGCCAGAGCACACCCCCTCTCCTTGGCCCCAAGGCCCTCTGCGCAGGCGCATGCTGCGCCAGAGCGTGCGCCCCCCTCTCCTCAGCCCCAATGCCCGAGCCAGCGCTCTCAGCTATCCCCACCTGCCCGCAAAAAGCGGGCCATTTTGAAGAGGTGGCGGGGCGTGGGACATCTGCTGGTGAACCGGGACTGTCCAGCCAGAAGCGGGACGTCTGGTCACCTTAATCATACTCTATGTGTAATCTTTAGTGGAACTGCATTTACACAGAGGAAACTATGCAGTGGGGTATCCCATATTTCCATCTTAAGCCCAGTATTCTCAAAATCTAAATAAAAGATTTTGATGAAGGGATAGAATGGAAAATTGTTAAACTTGCAGATTATTCCAAGATGGCAGGAATAACCAACACTCCAGAAGATGGGTTCAAGATCCAGAAGGGTCTTGTCCTATTTGAACATCGGCCTAGCTAACAAAATGAAATTGAATGTTGAGAAAAGTAAGATTTTACACTTAGGCAAGAAACACCCTATGCACATATGTAGAATATGTGGTATCTGACTCTGTAACAGTAACTGTGAAAGGGATCTAGGAGTCTTCGTTGACAACCATTTAAAAATGAGCCAGCAGTGTGCTACAGCTGCCAAAAAAGTCAGCACAGTCCTAGGCTGCTTTAACAAAGGGATAGAACCAAGATCATGTGAAATATTAGTACTGCTTTATAATGCCTTGGTAAAACCAAACTTGGAATATTGCATCCAGATGTTGAGATTCTAGAAAGAGTGCAGAGAAGAGCAACAAAGATCATTAGGGGACTGGAGGTTAAAACATACCAAGAATGGTTGCTGGGATTTGATTTTTTTTTATTTTTAAGAAAAGAAGGATTAGGGGTGACATGATAGCAGTGTTCCAATACTTGAGGGACTGCCACAAAGAAGAAGGAGTCAAGCTATTTTAAAGCATCTGAAGGTAGGAGCAAGAAGCAATGAATGGAAATTAATCAAGGAGAAAAGCAACTTAGAACTAAGGAGAAATTTCCTGGCTGTTAGAACAATCCATCAGCGGAATGGCTTCCTTCAGAAGTTGTGAGTGTGCCATCACTGGAAGTTTTTAAATAAAAGATTGGACATCCATTCACCTGAAATGTTACAAGGTGTCCTGCTTGAGCAAGGGTTTGGACTAGAAGACTTCCAAGATTCCTTCCAATTCTGTTATTCTGTGTTAGCTGTGTTTTATTTAAGTTTGATTTATGGCCTAAACTATTGTTGGTTGGTTCATACAACATGGTAACCAAATTATGGCTTACTGCTGTACATGAATCAGATCTACATTTGTATTTGACTTTGAAATAAAGTGGTATGATAATGCTTTGAAGACACCTTAGCTGTCTCATAGCAGTTGATACCACAAATATCTAGACGTGGACATGCTCAGAGCAATTTCTCATAGTATATTTTATGCCCTTTTATATAAATCATTAAAGTCAACAAATTAACTGAAGGCTGAAGTCACTCTAGTACTAAGTTTGTCTATAGCCCATTAACCAAGTTTAAGAAATTAGCAGTCTTACATCCCTTTTAAAACATTTTACACTGAAGAATGCATATAGTACTGTTGATGAGATATTATGTGACAAGTTACTTAGAAGTGCCAGTCATTATAGCTCAGTTCTGTTAAAAGGCAATGATCTAGTGCAGTAGAATTAAAAAATGGAATAATTTCTTTGTGCAGTCTCATTGAACACTATTAAATTTAATGTCACACTAGTAAGGAAGATGTTCGAAAGCCTTTGCAACCAAAAGAAGTGAGATTATGCTCAGTTTCTGACATTAATGTGCTATTTAAGAAAATTTATCAAATTCTGGTATTTAAAAAGAGACATTCTTTTTACAATAAGTGGTGCTCTGCATTCTAATATGACTTTCTTTGCCCTTTTTCTGGAATTGTAGAAAACTGTTTGGTGAACTAGTTATTGGAAGAAATCATTAGGGCAGAGAACTAGTTGTCAAATTATTTGAATCCCACCACTGGGCTTTCCCATCTCTTCTTAAAAAGCTCCAGTGTTGGAGCACCCACAACTTCTGGAGGCAAGTCATTCCACTGATTAATTGTTCTACTTGTCAGGAAAGTTTACCTTATTTCTAGTTTCTTCTCCTTGACTAGTTTCCATCCATTGTTTCTTGTCCTATCTTCAGGTGCTTTGGAGAAATTTATTTATATTTTTGTGTTAAGCAATATAAATCTCTCTCTCTTTTTCTCTCTCTTTCTCTCTGCATGGGGAACAGGAAAAGAAATCCATGACTTTACATATTGATTGAGAAATCATATATTTACTTGTCTTTCATTTTTTAAAATAACATTTGGATTTTTTTTAGTCTCTTCTTCTTCTCAGCCATAACAGAACACAGTTATGTACTAACCCTACATAAACTTTTTCTTCAACTGCTTGTATGTCTTCATCAATTCTTCTTATGACAGTTGTTGGATAACAAATAGCCATTTAATTTTGTCATCTTTATTGCTACTTGTTTCCTTATAACTTCAATGCAATTTCCAGTATAAATCATTTCAGATCATGCCTGGATCTGACCCTTCACATTAAAGCCTGAAGGCATTTTGTAAAATTAGAATAATAGTAATCTTCATTATAGGATTGAAAGTTGGATGGAATGAAGTTTATCATGATAATATAAGGTAATAATAAAATAATAAACCAAACTGCTTTTTGTTTACTGCATTGTATTAATGATTAATGCACACAAAACACACAGTCTCTCTAGTGAATGCCTTTAATGGATGAATCAAAAGGTGGAAAGTTGCACAGGGATACACACTGTATTTCATCCTATAACTGCTTTTAAAAAAGTGTTTCATGCCAGCCTTTGGGGAAAAGAGAATCAATTGTCATTAATACAAGCTATAGTCTGAAAAGGGTAACATGATAGTACTTCTTCTAGGTTGTCCCAAGAGAGTTTGATGTAGTAGTTGTTCTCTTAGTATGACAATTTTTGCATATAAAAGTGCCATAGGTAGAAGCAGTGCAGTATACGAAGGATATCTAAGAACCAAATCTGCAAGTTATATACTTGTCAGTCAGTGGTAGGAATGTGGGTGATTTCAGATAGGAACATCTTAAAGTGCAGAAGGAGAAGCAAAATGGGATTTTCAGACCTCTTAAAATTTTCATGTAAGTGAAAATAAGAGAAGAAAAACAACTGGATCAATTCAGGGTTGAATTGTGGAGTCTTCTCTGAAATTGATTGTTTGCTTGCAGATGTTTCACTACCTAACTAGGTAACATCACAAGGGAGGTGTGGGGTGTGTCCCCTGTTTATACAGTAACTTGCCTTGCCGGTTTTCTTGGGAGTATGGTTTTCTCCTTCAAAAGAGACAATAAAAAACTAAGAAGGAAACAAAAAGACTAAGATACATCCTCTCCAGCCAACAACCAGCCAAGTAAGATTTAACACCAGGCAAACAACCAAGCAGAAAAGAATAACCAAACGGATTTCAAAGCTGTGCTACTAGAAAAATGGTTTTTCAAAAATAATGATTTTTGTGTCACAGTCCAGGATTTTATTTTCACCACCAACACTGGGACCTATATACCAGTGATGGCTAACCTTTTTTGGCTCGTGTGCCAAAAGCAGGGGAAGCGCAGGGGGGGTTGTGCGTGGGCGTGCCACACCCATAATGCTATGTGCGTGGCTCCCTGCTTTTGGCACGCTTTTTTCGCCTTCTCCAGGCTCCAGAGGCTTTCTAGGAGCCTGGGGAAGGTGAAAACAGCCTCCCCCCCCACCTCCAAAGGCTTCAGGATCTTCCCTGAAGCCTCCAGAGAGCAAAAAACAGCCTCACAAGAAAGCCTAAATCAGCTGGCCAGCACACACATGCATGCTGAAGCTGAGAGGGCAATGCCTCGCATGCCCTAAGAAATGGTTCCATGTGCCACCTGTAGCACCAGTGCCATAGGTTCGCCATCACTGCTATATACAAATCACCATATATAACAGAAATTTGGTTTCTGTCTATATGTTCTTGATATCAGGAATATAATCTAAGAGGGAAACGTGGTTTTGTTCTTGCTACTATTAAATCTTTTAAGTTGGAAACCTTTGCAAATATACTACAAATCACCAAAACATCTAATAATAGTGCTGCCATATGCTTCTCCTTGCTTTAGAGAAATCATACAATATCCAATTTCAGCCTAGGAGATTATGGCCCACATTTATTCATTTGCTTATTGATGGGTCAGCATGGTTAAATAGTTTATCTACTCATATTATCATGTATGATAAAAGATAAATAAAATCAGCCCTTAATCCAGTGCAAATTAAAACTCAAAATTATTTCCAAAATACTAGAATCATATTTGGCTCTAACAAAATCTCTACTAAGAGCAATTCAATTCATTCAAATAAATGTTTAGCTAAATAAACCAGACTTTAGGACTATTCTTAAAGTGATGAGAAGTTTTAACAAACTTTAAAAGAGGCTTTAAAAAAAAGCTCTAGTTCCTGGTCTTGAAGTGTAGATAATTGATAAAGGTAATACAAGTTACTGTTCCAGTAATTCATTCCCCAACCATTTAAGGTTTGAAAAGTAATATTTTAATTTTATTGAAATACAGAATTTCAACTCATTTATTATTTCCAATTCATGTTGGAAATAACAACATAGTCTCAGTCTCCATTCTGGAACCCTGGAATGGCTAAAGGTGAACAAATTGAGTCTTATCAAGAAAATATTTTGGTAAGAAAATGGATAACATTTTCACGACCGATTCGCTCCCACAGAGAGGGACTTCTCCGGGTGCCGTCCACTGGACTTTGTCAGCGGGCGACACCCAGGGGAAGGGCTCTCTCTGTGGCGGGCCCAGCCCTCTGGAACGACCTCCCCCCCGATATTAGGACCACCACGGATCTCCGCTCCTTCCGTCTTAAATTGAAAACACACTTTTTCTGCCTTGCCGGCCTGGGATAACTACTCCTCTGTCTTTAGGGTTTTTTGGGGGGTGGGGATTTTTAGTTAATGGGATTTTAGCACAGGAATTAATTTAATCTGTTTTTAAATTCGTATGTATTTTGTATATTTATTGTTTTTATCCTCCCTGTGCACCGCCCCGAGTCCCTGTGGGGAGAGGGAGCGGTTAATAAATTTAACTATTATTATTATTATTATAACACATAATGAAGAGATACAGCTGATCTTAGAGGTGTTTGCTATTCTCAACAGTTTTCCTAGACTGAAGTCCATTTCCCTGCTACCGCTGTCTGGAAAGCCAGACATAGCCTCAAGGGAATAGCATATAGAATCATAGGACTGGAAGAACCTCAGAGGTCTACTAGCCTAACCCCCTACTCAAGACAGGAATCTTCTACCATCCCACTAAGTGGTTGTCCAGTCTATTTTCAAAAACCTCCAGTGATGGAGCACCTACAACCCCAGACTATTGATCTATTGATTAACTGTTCTTACTGTCAGAAAATTTATCCTTCCTTCTAGGTTATCTCTCTCTTTAACAACTTCCACCCCTTACTTCTTGTCTTGCCCTCTGGTACCCTAGAGAATAAGTCAATCCTCTCTTCTTTGTGACAGCCCCTCAACTACTGGAAGATAGTTATCATGGTTCCCCTGATATTTTTCTTCAATAGGCTAGAGATATACCTAGGTCCCACAACTGTCTGTCCTACAATTTAACCTCCCGACCCTTTATCATCTTTGTGAATGACCCCAATAGGTTCTAAGGTGAATATAAGTTCCAGGAGGGTGGCACTATTTAGCATGAGAAGCACTGGTATGTCAATTGCATGGCTGAGGTATAGTGATTCATTGTGTGACTTCCCACTTCTATTTCCCCCCCCCCCCCATGCCCAGCCTTTGCTTCTCCATGGCACATATCTCTCTGGCCTTGTGGGTTAGCATCTTGAGCACCCAGAAAATACTGCACAGGCTGCATCACTTAGAGTGCAGAAACCAAGGAAGAAAGTTTTATAATTCAGTGATAATACACGTGCCTACATGGAGGAGATTCTTAAAAACGGGGAAGTGGAAAAATATTGTTGGAAAACTTGGACATTCATTTGCAATCAGTGTAGAGATGACAGTATTCTAATTTAGTGTAAAAATAGTAACTTCCTGTGTTCCATCTGGCCTTTGTGTTCGGTATAATACTTTCCACATATGTGTTTCTATCTGTCTTAATTATTCCAAAAATGAAAATGAAATGTAAATTCTTTTTTGGGGATCTGCTTTACATGTTTTGTTGCATATGTGTAAATGTTCAAGAGAGTATTCGTCTGATATCATCTTAACCTTCCCCTTAAAATGATAGGAACAGAAGCATTCAAAGTGTGTGTGTTGTTTCTGTAATCTTCTATCTCCCAGCTATTTTTGTTTATTTTTAAAGGGTAGTTTTGCACCGTGGTAAGATTTCCTTCACTAATCATGCTGAAAACTCCACCCATCATCACTTCTCTCTTGGACTCAGACTGAAATGTATAAATCCGAGAAGTTCAGCAGTTTAATGTGAACCTACCATGTTTAAAACCCACAAGAAATTACCGAAGCAGTTAATTAGCAAGATAGTTTTGTGATTTGCATAATACAGACAGCCTCATGAATAAAGACAAGCATCCATTCTTATGAGGATGCTTAGAGGGGTTGCCATGCATGCATTTGTTTTAGGATAATTTGCAGGAATTATAATTTGTTTGTAGAAGAACCCTTACAGCTTGATTTCTAAACATGCTGATTATGATCATGCAGTTAACATAACCAACAACTTGAAATATATATATATATGTCTGTCACATTGTTCTCTACCCTTTACAAAACAGAAGGAAATTATATTAAAGCCATTTTAAAAGACATAGAATCCACCAGATTAGGAGGAGGTAAACCCTATACTCCCCCCATCCCTTAACTGTCACTCTGAGGTTTTACCAAGTGAGGGCATCTATTTTGGGAAGACTTCCAACATCTACAAACATGTGTATGTTTGTTATCTTGAGAACTCAAGCTCAGTTTATCAGAGCTTGAGCTTTCATGGAAATGAAGCTTACATCCAAATATCTGGATAGTCCTCATTGTATATGCTTGTTGTAAAAAAAATTATTGGTTTTATGACATTTATAGGGAAAAGGGTGTATAGGTATATAGAAAATTTTGGTAGCTCCCATGCTGGCAGTAGAAACCCCCCGACATCCCACAGGTTTACAATTTTAAGTGCAACATACAAAGGATAAGCATATACAGAGTTCTTACTTTATATCAGCCATATGTTCAATCCTTTCTTTCTTTGCCATTTTCAAAAATATTTCAAATACACTTACTTTTGTGACCTGAGCCTTGTCAATATTGCTCCCTCCTCCTTGTCCCCAGGTGGAGGCATAGCCCCTTCCGTTCCCATATCTTGTGTTTTGCTGCTCTTTTCACCGCCCCCGCTATCTTTGTCTCCTAGAAGGGAAGAATGTTTTTTAATAAAGGCTTCTGCCTCATTTACTGTCTTAATCCTAATCCTGTTCCCCTCCCAGAAGATCAGCATTCCCTCTGGCAATAACCATCTAAACCAAACTCCTCTGTTATATAATTTTCTCATTGTATATGCTGATGCTGTGCTCAGCATGAATTTGGGAGGTCTCTGTCATCATCATCAGTGCATTTTTGGAAGACCTTCCTTAGGGCTTTTTGTCTGCTGTGGGCTACAAATATTCTCCTTTATTGAAAATTGATGGTTTGGTACCATGAGGACTATAGAACCCAAATCTAAAGACCAATTCAATAAAGCAAACCCTTGTTTGTTTTACACTTTGTCTATAGAGAATCAAGGCAGATAACACTCATCTTTTGGACTGACCTATGTCTTCCTGATGTAACTGTTAATATCTTTATTAAGTCTGGCGTTAAAGTCTCCAGTCAGTAAAATATCTGCATTTGACAGCAATTGGCATCTCTTTTCAAAACTGTTTGCAGACCAAACAGTTTTGGGGACCAAATCTAAAACTGCAGGTTTAGATTCGTGCCAACAGAGAAATAAATATCAATACAAAGAGTTGGCCCAAAGGATTTACTTATCTACCAGATTATCTGGACGTGATTGTTATAAGATCAATCCCTTTTCCGTATAGTTCCCTTTATGACAATTGAAATAAAAGTTGCTATTACTTACTTGCTCTTTCATGCGAATCTAATTTCACTGGTGGCAGTGTATGTGAGGAAAAACCTTTAAAAAAGGGCAGGAGAGAAATATCCTAGTACCATATCTCCTGTAGGAAAATGCTCTCCATTTTTTCCAAATATTGTTTAGAGGGGGTATTCACAAGCTTGTTCTGACTCTCTGATTTCAAGGGATGTCTTTAATGTATCCAGGGGCCCTGGGAGCTCATCATTCGGCAGTGTTCAGTCTTATGCTTGTGCAGATTTTAGGAAGGTGTACAAGACTGTAGGGGATTTATAGTAGGGCATCATGCCTTGCTTTCCTGAATGAAATCTGTTTTATCAATTCATTTTCTGAAGCTGAGGGCTCCCCTTAATTTTTCTCAAAGCCCTGGTGGCACAGTGGTTAAAATTGTAATGTTGCAGGCA
This sequence comes from Rhabdophis nuchalis, assembly GCA_039707465.1. Taxonomy (NCBI): domain Eukaryota; kingdom Metazoa; phylum Chordata; class Lepidosauria; order Squamata; family Natricidae; genus Rhabdophis; species Rhabdophis nuchalis. The sequence continues at coordinate 54,802,415 of CM077643.1, read as the reverse complement.
AACTTTGCCCACAGCCTGGAGTTTGATCCTGAATGGCTCAAGATTGACTCAGCCTTTTATTCTTCCAAAGTCAGTAAATTAAGGACCCAGTTTGTTGGTGGCAATATGCAAAGACATTGTAAACTGCCCAGAGTGCTGTAAAACACTATGGGGCACTATATACAGTATGCCTAAATGCTATTGCTATTCCTCAATCAGAGAGCTGGTGGGAGTATGGTGAATTTGTTCATAGTCAGATCCACCTCTGTTGTTACTGCATAGTCATCTAGTTTCAGTGTGATATCCATCATTGGGGTAGGGCAGTGGTGGGTTTCAAATTTTTTAGAACCCACTCTGTAGGTGTGGCCTATTTTGTGGGCGTGGTTTGGCAGTCATGTGACAGGGTGGGAGTGGCCACCTTTTAAAATGTGGTGAAACTCATTTAACAACGCTCTTGCTTAGCAACCAAAATTCGGGACTCAGTTGTGATGATAAATTCTCTCTTTCTTTCTTTCTTTCTTTCTTTCTTTCTTTCTTTCTTTCTTTCTTTCTTTCTTTCTTTCTTTCTTTCTTTCTTTCTTTCTTTCTTTCTTTCTTTCTTTCTTTCTTTCTTTCTTTCTTTCTTTCTTTCTTTCTTTCTTTCTTTCTTTCTTCCTTCCTTCCTTCCTTTCCTTTCCTTTCCTTTCCTTTCCTTTCCTTTCCTTTCCTTTCCTTTCCTTTCCCTCCCGTTGGGTCACTGGCAGCGGCGGGCCAGATTTATTTCCAGGTACGCCAGTGGAACCCCCTCTCACTGGTTCTCTAAATTTCACCAACCGGCTCTCGCGAGTAGGTGCGAGCCTGCAGAAACCCACCACTAGGGTAGGGGTTGCCTATATTGGAGTGGATTGATTTGCTAGAACAACCTACCATAAGATTTTATAGTGCATTTGAAACATAGCTTCTCACCTTCTAAAACAATAATTTTAAAGAAGTAAACTCTCAACAGCAGCTCCTCCTTTATGATCCTTTCACTTAAATGCTGTTAAACCATTATGGAACAAAAGATGGATGAGAAAATAGATATTTATACCTGTATATTTTTTTTCTTGAAATCTCCTAAGCTTGGTCAGATGTTATAGTGGCAGAGGTAAGTTCAAAGAAGATATTGTTAATTTCTAGTCAATAGAAGATTTTTTAAATATTCAAATCGTGTGTGTTCACACACTTAGTGTGAAATGATCCATACAAGGAACTTTGTATCTTTATCTGCATGAGTAGATCAACTTTGTACAAGAGGTATACAAATTCTAAGGTTTTTAAGACATCTGTGCATTTTTGTACAGAATCCGCAATGCTTTTCTCTTAAAATGAGGTCATTCATTGCCACTGCAATGGAGAAATACAAAGCTAATCTTATTATAATTAAGAATTATTAATTATAAATAATTAACTAAACAAAAAATGAATACATCTCAGGTCTGATGTATTCATACTTTGAAATTTGTGTAGATTTCAGTGTGCACAAATGAGATTGCATATCTGTGGGAGAAATATTGGCTTGCAATGAATTATGTAAGTTAGTGTCTTATACATCTTCCTTTTTCTTCCTTGAAATCGCTAGTTTTATGCCATTGGTTTGGCATCTATAACTTTTATTTTCTTTGCTCCACATAAGTGCATGGCAATAGCCTTATGTACTCAAGCCTGAGGCTTTTTTGTCTTGCTGTTGGTGATTGGGTAGGTTGTGACCTTCAGGGAAGCGTCTTCATCCCTAAAGCAATGAATAATGAGTGATTGAAGGATTTTCATCAGTATCCAGTTATTGGCCTGTGGGGTTTAAAAAAGCTGTTTTTTCCTTGGAGATTCCCCTTTGATCTCCAGTCTCCTCCTCCTCCTCCTTTCAGGGTTACCTACTTTAAAAACTCCATTTGATGATGGCCTCCCATCTCCCTCCAGATGTGGGGTACAGAATTAAAAGAAAGAGAGATGCCATGTATTTGATCCACAAATACATAGAACATGTATTTTGGGGGAATTTTCTTTCTTCTTTTCTGGTCCTTGTTTGAGATACAACAGAGAACTAATAGGATTTGGAGAGAAGAATATGTCTTAATCTTTGTAATATGTACATGGCTAACTTTTAACGTAAATACAGGAGAAATTGTTCCTCTGATATCTGAAGCAGGGCTACCATATTTTACAATATTTAATTTTGTTAATCTGTTTGCTGTAGAGCCATTAACTGAATTGAACATCAGACTCAATCTCTTTCTGTTTCCATCTTGGTCTCTTTCTTTCTCACATATAGGTGTACATAGAAAGGCATACAAACAATTGGGAATTATACTTGATATTATACAGTATATTTATGCAAAAGTATAAGTTCCCCAGCCCATAAAGTTTGAATGGAAGAGATTTACTATCATTTCTATTTGCATTCATGTTTAAAAACAGCAGGGTGGAAAGTATTTTCACATCAATTTCTTGTACTGATAGCTTCTTAAAAAGAGGGGGGGGGGGGGGGCTTTCAAATTGTCCTTCCAAACTCCAATTTTTAGATATGAACAGTTAGAATTAGGATAATGCGATGTTCTTTTCTCACTGTATAAGCAGAAGAGTTGGCGTATCCTACTTTTTTCTGTGGGCAATTCCTTGTCAGGCCCTGATTCAAATTTTGCAGTCAGGGTATCGTTCTTGTTTTCTTTCCATTTCTGTCTTTTGCTCTTTTGGATGCCATATTTTTCAAGCCTGCCAATATCTCTCAAAAACATTTAATTGGGTTGGAAAAGTCTTTTCTTGCTTCCTAGATAAACCAAGGGACATACATGCTATGAGTCTGACATTCTTCATGTAGCATAACTGAAGACCATGCCTGATTGAGACAATTTGTTAGATTCTAGTTGCTGAGAAAGTCAGTTTTGGTTCACTGTTTTTAATAATCTCAGTTGTATTGAAAGATCAGTTTGTTCTACTGTTGACATCTAACATTCTCCTAAGGTCAGTCAAGGTAAAATCACAATGACAGAAGTGAGCATTGTTGTAGCATTGATAAATGCCAGCTATCAAATATAAACAGAGAATATGCATAGCTACAGTTCCTTATACTTGAGTGCATTTTTTGAATTGATATCCTCTTTGTATATTTATTTACAGAAAATGTTACTTACTTGGCCCCTTGGCAATATTGTCAAGGTCGAAGGAACCTCTCTAATATACACTGGTAGTAGTTTCATGCAGCTTTTATTGGAAAGTAGTCTTGAATGTGTCATCTACAATACTTATTTCACTTTGAAGCAATTGCTTATTTTATTTTAAGGTTCAGTTATTTTCTAGGACTGTCGTGTCATATTCATATCACATTTAGATGGTAGAGGAGATGGAACAGGGAAAGAAACTTAAATGCTAAAAAAAAGATAGTGACTTCCCAAAGCGAACATGTTTGATGAATGTTGTATTCTTGGTAGTGAAGTGTTTTTAGCCAAAATGATTTCAGTAGATGTTGACTTGATGTTTTCCATAAAAAATAATATTCTGATCGGCACATTGGGAAATATTTCATAGAACAGGTAAATATACAATATATTTAGAGATGGCAAAGCACTCTGAAGGGGTACTCTTTTTCAGAAATCTGTTTCTATCTTCAACATGTTTTCAGTTAATCCAGCATATTTTTGACTAGAAAATATAGTATGCAGAATTTGTGCATATATATCTTTTTATCTTAAGTATAAATAAAGTAAAATATAAATTGGAACAGGGAGATAGGTTCTCTCTCTGACTGAGAGAATGTGACTGACTTAAAGTCTCTCATTCAGCTCTGTAATTGAATTAGAGGTTCAATCTGAGTTTTTCCTCACTCAAATCCTATATATTAAACATTACACAATACTAGCATTGCAGTGCAATTAATATTTATTGATATACTGCCTTGAACATGGAGGTCACATTTAGCTCTGGTGATTCATTACTGCTGATAGAACCATCTTTCATGAATTTGTCTTTTCCCCTCTTTACATCCATTGAAGACAGCAACTGTCATTATATACTTAAAAATTCCACCATAACTTTTAGACTAAGTAAAACATGAATGCACAAGGCTACCTGCTTTTGGCCTTTTTATTTCTCCTTTGTACATTATTGTATAATGTTCTAAGCATGATGTGTGGAAACTCACTGCATAGTAAGCACCTACATGGGTGCAAGCTGTAGAATATGTAAAGATTTTGTGGAAAAACTGTGTTTCAAATTATATGACCAATAATATATTTTTTTCGGCAGGCTGATTAATTCAAGCTTAAGACGCAGGCTGTAACTCAGGAGAAGAAGACATGCTGTGCATATGAAAGGTCAAAATCAGAAAGAACTCAGAAAGATTCTTGTATGAAATCCTCTGCCAGCTAATATATACAGTTCAGTAGATAGCTAGATGGACACGTGGTCTCATTCAGAGCTGTATAGGCACTGTAAAGCAAGGATTTGAGGTATAGTGTTATTATTTACTTGTAACTAGACTAAAATCTATATTTTTTAAATTATTTTTAGGTGAAGGTGATGGTGAAAATTTGCCCATCACAAGAAACACACAACACATCGGAATCTATGTCGTTTCTGAAGATAGATTCACGAAAAAAGCAGATCACACTTTATGATCCATCTACAAGTGGCTGTAATGCAAGTCACCGAAGAGGAGCTGTGGCTGTCCCAAAGATGTTTGCTTTCGATGCAGTGTTCCCCCAGGATGCTTCCCAGGTACCAAAGCTGAGCATATAAAGCTAATAATTTGAGTTGCTGCCATGGCATTTAATTCTGGTGAGAGAGTTCTTTTACACTATTTTTTTCCCTTTGAATTAGTTGGTTTAATTACTGGGAAAGCATGCTAATTAATAGTCAGTTTGCAAGGCCTCACGCTGTTTTAATTTAGCCCAGATGTGAAATTAAGAAGCAATATCTGTAGAGGTAATTCTGTTCAGTGATTATATTCCTACTATCTTTCTTGTGTGGTTTAAAGCAACATATACATACAACTTGTGACTTCCATAATATCCCTTTTTAGTCTTGGTTGTAGCATAGCATTTCTAAGTTTGGGCTTATCTGTATCATTATGAGAGAGCATCAAATATTTTGTTGATTGTGGAAGGATGGTATAAAACGGAGAGTGTCGTGTTTTTTTGAAGTATGTTGACTTCAGTTTCCATAATCCCTAGCCTAGGGCTGTCAAACTCATGACCCATGGGCCAGATGTTTCATGCACTGGCTATGCCCATGCCCAGTTTAGCAAGGGGGGGGGGTGTCCTGATATATGATGTGATACTGCCATGATGATGTCAGTTTGACAGCTCTGCCCTAGCCCATAGAAACTGGGAAAATCTGGAATGCTGCAATGATTTTCATATTGTTTTTGAGAAAACACATGTCTGTTTGAGAAAATATGTTATGGCCAACTGTCCTCCCTAAAAAATGATTGCCTATCCTTTCCAACCTTTGAGATGAGGTACGACTGTAGAACAATGGCCCATATTTAAAACACTCCCCCTGCAGTCTTATGCATGTGCATTGGAAGAATTATACTGCATATCCACACAAAAAAAAAGACCTTAGAAGATGTCCTGGGACCCTTCATTAGAAGGATTTTCTAATGGATTTTGTAGGATTTTCACAATAAACAAGTTAATGTCCCATCGGAGACAATTGGAAGATTGAAATAACCTGTTCTTGAAAGTAGAACTGACAGGTTTGTTGCTTTCTCTATCAACATAGTCCATTTCATGGAAATTAAAACAAAGAAGAAACAGAATTATGAAAACTGTTCTCCTGGAACCACTGTGGAACACCTACCTCCCATTCCTCCTTTGTACTTTTTCTTTGCCCTGAGTGAGAAATAACTCACCGTTCTCCATAATTCTTGCAATTCCTTCTTCCTTTTTCATTCAGTTGAAAAAGAGAAAATGTACTAAAAAGTTACAAAGAAATCAGCTATGCATTTTTCCCACATATATAAGGGCCAAATATATCATGAGCTTGCTGTCTGATATTCATTTATATGTAAATGGACATTGGATCCCCCCTTCTTCCCTCTCCTCCCCCCCCCCAAATTCTGATGGCATGGTCAATGGAAGGGACCTGGAGCATAACCCTTCTTTGTTAGTTCTGGTGGGTTAAGCAGAAGCAATGGGAGAAGTCTGCATTAACATTGCATAAACTTGATTAAGCTTTTTGGTGGCATGGCATCTTGCATAATCCTAGACAGCTTGATTAGAATATAGTACAGTATATTGTGGAAACTCAGAAAATAAGTTAGTTCAATAATACAATTAAGTCTGGTATGTAATGTATCTTGTCAGTTAGATGAAATATTCCTCTAGCATGTTATATTGCTATGGTAGAGACATGGGATCAGGTGTCAATAGCTTTTATGGCTCCCTTTAGTTTCTGTTGTGGCATGAATTTCCCTTGCATTTTTCAAATAGCCTTGATTTTGGTTAAGAATTAGAGCTGGCTATCATTTGAGTGTAGTATAAAATTAACAAATCTATGTTTTCTACTTGATTAAAATTTGAAAGGTGGGCTTACCGCTGATTTGCACATTGTTTTTATGAGTTGAGATAGTTGACATTTATCACAATTATTTATCTGAAATGAGGAACTAAAGTTAGTTTATGTGGCAATTTGGTTAACCTTAAATTTACAGTATATTAGTGATGTAACTGTTGGCTGTAATTATGGTTGTCAGGAGAAAAATGCCAATGAAGCATAGGCTTAGCTCAGGAGCTGGTGTTTGTCTGAAGAGAACCAGGCCAAATACATATGGTATAGCAGACGGTTGCTGTCCTGAATGGCTCCCTGGCCAGTAAAGAAAACATAAAGCTGGCAGCAGATGACACATGAATCTGAAACTCAAAAGGAGTAACAGAACATGTGTGCGTAATTTAGATTTCCTGTATGGTTCCATTACATTTGATAAAAAGAAATCTGCTTTCTCCCAATTGAACAGCATTTCTCTTTCTTTCCCCAGCACACAGACGAGACTTAAAAGCATGTCCTTTGTGTCTGTGTGTATTCCAGGAGATGGGTTTGTTATCATTAAGATTAAAACAGAAAAGTTCCAAAAAAATTTATTTGGGGTGAAATGAAATGCATTTGTTTGTGGGTGCTTCCTTCTCCTAAGCATCCTTAGCAGTGCATAGTCTTTGCTATAGTGGTGAATGAATGTAGCTCAGGTGTAGGATGAAACTAAAGGTTCATTCTGTCACAAGACCCTCACTTGACACACCCACACCTAAACCCCTGTAAACAGAATACTGACACTGACATCCCTTAATGCAGTGCTTCTCAATTATTTTCTGTCATGCCCCCCCTAGGAAGAAGAAAACATTTCGCGCCCCCCGCGCGACTGTAAATAGTATCGTTTGTCTATAAAATTGTTATAAGTACACCTCTGCATAACACTGTATCCTTATTAACGTATAAGAGAATAAAAAAAGAAAGAAATGTGGATCAATTTACAACAAAGAATAGCTTTATTAACTGTAGCAGAAAAGATTTAAAGTGCATTAGAAATTTAAAAAAAATTAAATCCTTTGCCGAGGTCAAACGCGCCCCCCTTTACGGAGCCTCGCGCCCCCCCTGGGGGGCCCGCCTCACTATTTGAGAAGCACTGCCTTAATGTTACCTAGCCTGGTAATGAAACATTGGGAAACCAACCCACAAGCTCCGAGAATGAACCTTTACCCTCAGTGCATAGTCTGCTAGTATTAAAAAAAAGATGGAGGATGAGACATTATATTAATTCTATGTATGTTGGTTAGCATTTCCTTTGCAATTGAGTTCATGGAATTGACATGCCATGGCACCCTTTTCAGTAGAATAGGAAATCATTTTGGGATACTGTAATAGGATTTAATTAGAAAAAAACAGAATATGGACTCTAGAATAGTGCTGTGAAATGTGCAGCTACATTGTTTTAAGAACCATTTTCATGTAAAAATAACAATACAATGCATCCTAGTCCATGCTTATTAACTGACTTCCAACTTCCTTACTAGGCTGAAGTATGCTCTGGAACAGTAGCAGAAGTAATCCAGTCTGTCGTGAATGGTGCAGATGGTTGCATCTTTTGCTTTGGCCATGTCAAGCTTGGTGAGCTCCCAAATTCATTACAGTTAATTACTATGTCAACCTGGTAATTACATGCTGTCAGCTCTTGGAACAATAAACTTGGACTACATGAATAGATTAGAATTTCTTTTTAATTAGTTATGCAAACTTCTTCTGCTTTATTTCTACACTGGGACTTTAAGTTTTGTGCATTCTTTCTTGTCTTTCTTTTTAAAAAAATTGGACAAAAGGTAAAAAGTAGCTATGTGCATCTATCAGGTTCTTTGGAAGCAGATTTTTTTCAGGGAAAGGTGTGACATAATTCAAACAGAGCAAAGAGCTTGCAGAAATTAATTGGTTACAAAGTGACAAAGAATGGAAAAATTAATTAAGCACCGATGAATTAATAATGAAATATGTAAAACTACTTTTTGCATTTGTTCTCTCCAATTGTCAGTTAAGGTGTATACCACGGGTTATAATCTAAAGGCTCGTATGAGGGTATTCTGTTTCCATAAGCCAGATGCTATCTACTTATAATCCATTTTTACACCTCAGTAAGAAAATCACCATCGAGATTGCTGGAATTTTCATATTTAGAAAATTCAACTTCAGAATTGAATAAATATTTCCACACATCTTAAGATGAGATCCTAGCCTTTTTGGATAACTGTAAGAGATGAACTAAGATAGGGAACAAGTTATAAAAAATTACTCGGCCAATGTGGGGAGGAATATCTATCATGAGTCTCCAATACAAATTCAAAGCACTTGAGTAGCAGAAATCAAATGCCATTTAAGTGTTGTGCTGTAATTCTAGGATCAATAAGTCATTGGTCTTATTTATTTTACATTGATCAAACACATGGATATTGTGCAGTTCTGGATAGCATATTGTAGGAAAGACCTTGACAAACTGGTGTCCAGTGGAGAACAACCAATGGGAAGAGGTGAAGAAAAATTAACCAGTAATTATTGGATGATTTGAATACATTTAGCCTGTAGAAGAGAAGACTAATTGGAGGGGCTTTACTAATGGAGTCCTTGGACAGGGGCTTGGATTAGAAGATCTCCAGTTGTTTTCCAGTCCTTACATTCTGTGATTCTATGAGATCTACTCCTAATTATTCTCACTGATTAGGTCCCAAATGAGGGCGAGAGAGTCTTGGATTCACCACAAGACCCCAGAAATAGATGCTTCATCAGCCTAAGATGACAAGTATTACCAGTAACTAGGACAGTGATGACGAACCTATAGCACATGTGCCACATGTGGCATGTGAACTGTCACCCCAGCTCAGCTCTGCCATTCATGTGCACACGCCTCCTTCCGGCCAGCTGGTTTTCGGGTCTCTGCCATGCATGTAGCATGTGCAGGGGGAGGGCGTATGAATGGGGGGCACATGGGGTTCATGCATGCATGTGCAGGGGCGGGATTGTGTGGGGGTCATGCATGTATCCATGGGGGTACCTCACGTGAATTGCATTATGGGTGCATGCACACTTTTGGCACTTTGTGCCAAAAAGGTTAGCCACCACTGAAAAAATGCAATGCCCCTTTGCCCCCAAGATTTGTGAGTGAAAAAATAATTTGCTTTTCCTTGAAATATCGGAACTGTGAGTGGTTCTTCAGCAGAATATTTAGGAGATCGGTGGCTGCATTAAGAACAGTAGCCATTTGACCGCCTGAACAAACTTGTTGAAAAAAGAGAGCAGATAAGGCAGCCTTTTTTCTTTCCTCCCTTTTTTTTTTTTGCAGTCTGAGGAAAGACAAGGGCCATTCTCTGCATTGGGAAGATTCACAGTGGATGTGGGTGTGAATAGTGGCTTCATTCCTTTCACATTCATGTCCCATTGTCTCTTCCTTTCTCCTTCTTTTACCAGAAAGTAAGCTCTTCCAGAAGTTTATCTGTTTATTAACTACTCATAAATCAACCCAGGTGAATCCTTTCAAAACATAAATAGCAAAACAGATTCTTGCCAAAATAAGAGAACAGGAAAATCTTCCTTCTACTGAATAAGAAAACCCTGATAACCCCATACTTCCTTACACTGCAACTAAATTCACTGTGCTTAGCGGTCCAATTACATTTCCATTTGATTTCCATTTTAGGCAAATCCTACACAATGTTTGGAGAAGATAACTCCACCCAGAGTCTTGGCATCGTACCTTGTGCTATCTCATGGCTCTTCAAGTTAATCAATGAGCGCAAAGAGAAGACTGGGACTCGTTTCTCAATTCGAGTATCTGCTGTGGAGATCAGCGGCAAAGATGAAAACCTTAAGGATTTGTTAGCTGAAGTAGCCACCGGCAGTCTTCAAGATGGACAATCCCCAGGGGTCTACCTACGAGAGGATCCAATATGTGGAACGCAGGTATAAAATCTCAGGACAGGTGGGAAGCCTGGTTTACTTTTTTTCCCTGACATTTGGTTTTTCTTTTCTTCTTGAAATGCTTTCACCTGTCAACAATTCCAATCTGTTTATATAATATATATATATTAATTGTCTTTTTCATTTTTAATCTTCAATACCACAGTGTACATATTAGTTTGTTTTAGCACCCTTGTGACTTATTCCTCTGGTTCAGGAAGCAGGGATCATTCTCTCCTTCTTAATTAGTTGTTTTCTTGTTTATATTCCAGCTTCAGAATCAAAGTGAATTGAGGGCCCCAACAGCAGAGAAAGCAGCTTTTTTCCTGGATGCAGCACTGGCTGCCAGGAGTACTAGCAAACCGGAATGTGATGAAGAAGATCGGAGGAATTCACATATGTTTTTTACATTTCATATATATCAGTATCGCATGGAGAAGAGTGGCAAAGGAGGAAGTATGTAGATTTGGCTAAAAATCTCTTTCTTCTTGCATTGATTTTTGAAAAGAAGTGCAATTGATTTTTAACAACACTGAAGCTGATTGTATTAGCCAAGAAAGCTTTAAAATGGATTGCTTTTTGGAATATCTAATTTGAAAACCCAGCATGCAGTACTTTACCTTTTGATCCAAGCAATTAGGTCAAGGTTCCATCTCCCAATCCTGTTTTCAAAAAAAAATCTTGTGGTATTTTGGTCTAATAAATAGTCTTATAAAATAAATAACATAAGTTTACTTAAGGAGCTTCATGTTTGAGTAGGCAGTTGAATTCAGGATCTTTTTGGTTCTATTATTACCATTTTAACCATTGTGGTCAGTGGACAACTAGATAGAAAGTTATGTGAATTATAATACACATACCTTAGTGTGTGTTAAAAAGCCCAGTTGCTAACGCATTGGGATTTAAAATGTAAATAGAAATGTGTGCTTCTTACACAAATGGAGAGATATTTCTGCATGAGACGATTGTTAGATGTTGATAGCTGTAGGTAGACAGATACAGGTAGCCCTTGATTTATAACTTCAATTGAGCCCAACATTTCTGTTCTTAAGCAAGGCAGTTGTTAAGTGAGTTTTGCCCCATTTTATGACTTTTCTTGCCGCAATTGTTAAGTGAATCACATGTTGGTTAAGTGAACCCAGCTTTCACCTTTGACTTTGCTTTTTGGGAAGCTGGCTGAGAAATTTACAAATGATGGTTACAAGATCCCAGGACAGTGCAGTTGTCATAAATTCATGCCAGTTGCCAAGTACCCGAATTTCGATCACATGATCATGGGGATATTGAAACAGTCATGTGAAAAAATGGCCAAAAGTCACTTTTTTCAATGTCGTTGTAACTTGGAACACTCATTAAACAGATGATTTTAAGTCAAAGATTACCTGTAGTTACTTCTTCCTGGCCAGTGGAATTTTTAGGAAATGCTACCCAGTTTTCTCAATGTCTGCTGCAAGGTTTCTTATTCCTTTGTCATCCAAAGTTGACTATTGCTTCTTGCCTGTATGTGGAAATGTTAAAACAACATTAGTGATGAGATCTGCATAGTTAAAAATAATATTTAAATTCAAGAATTCAAGCTTTCCTAATGTGTTGATTTCATTGGTTTAGTTTTAAAACTCCTACTCTAAACCATAAAATATATGTTCACTTGTTTAAATGTAGACACACAGAGAATATTTTTGTTCACATTTATTTGATCCTAAAATATGGTCAGAATTAAGCAACTATTACTTCACAAATTATTAAGAGTTTCAAAGGATTCTTAGTGAATTGTAAGACATGATTATTGGCTTGCTTGATTTTGTCCATCAGGCAGTCATTTAATAGGCAATAGTGTTTATCTTCTGTTTCCATCAGAATTTTATTTCCTCCCATTTTATTTTTGACCAGTGTCAGGTGGACGCAGCCGTTTACATCTCATTGACCTGGGAAGCTGTGAAAAAGTGCTAAGCAAAAGTCGGGATGGAGGAAATTCCTTCTGCCTTTCTCTATCTGCATTGGGCAGCGTCATTCTAGCCTTAATTAATGGTGCCAAACATGTGCCATACAAGTAAGTGAATTGCTCTGTGGGTAACAGAGTCATGACTTTTTGAGTCTTAGCATTTATCTTGTAGATATGTCATATAATGCCTGGCAAACGATGCCTTACGGTTTTTGCTTTCTTTTTCTCCTATGAGCACCCTAAAATGATTCAGCTGTCTGAGTAAGAGATGTGTAACTATTTCCTTCCGTTATTTGATTAGAGAAAAAAAAGATTATTTTGGGGGGGAAAAATCAGGAGGCTAATGAGCAGAATTCTCTATTTTCCTGAGTGCAATGATAATAGTCTAAAATAAAGCTGAATTTTTGTTGTGTAGAATTAGAATTGGCTTGCCTGTTCCTTTTTTTTTTTTTTTTTTTTTTTGAAAAATCACAAAATTTCATTTGTACCTGAGATTTTATTTTTTATTAGTGAACCTATTGGGATGACTTAGAAATAGACTGCTTGGAAAAATAATAGTAAGAAATGAAAATATTTCAAACTGGTTATGCCTCTGCATGCTTCATAGGGATAACAAATTGACAATGCTGCTAAGAGAATCACTTGGGAACATCAACTGCAGAACAACCATGCTAGCCCACATATCTGATTCTCCAGGAAGTTATGCAGACAGTCTCATGACACTTCAACTTGCCTCTCGTATCCACAGGATGAGGAAAAAGAAATCCAAGGTTGGTTTGCACAGGATAATACATATTTTATACATTGGAAAGAATTTTGTTAACTTTCATTCATTGCAGTGAGGACTGTAGCATTCCTTTACTGTTAATTTGTTTTGCTAGCTTTTGATCTAGACATGTATCAGAAGCAGGGGTGGGATTGAAAATTTTTAGCAACCGGTTCTCTGCCCGGTTGCTGGGTGGATGTGGTCATGGGGGCGTGGCCTAGTTGGCTTCCTGCACCAAAGCAGGGGTTCTCTTCAGGTTCTGGAGGCTTTCCTTGAGCCTCTGGGAGAGCGAAAATCACTTCACCTGGGCTCCAGAGGCTGGAAACAGGCCCATTTCTGGACTTCCAGTACGCCCATTTTTCACCCTTTCCAGACTCCAGAGGCTTTCTTCAAGCCTCCATGAGGATGAAAATGGCCTCCACTGTGCTCCAGAGGCCAGAAATGGGCATATTTCTGAACTTCTGGTACTTCTGGTAGGCCCATATTTTACCCTCCCAGAGCATCCACTTACATGGCATTCAAAACAGAATGGAACTCCTGGGATGTGTGGGGTGGGATGCAGCCAGTCCTTGCAACTACTGGTTCAGATTAAAATTAAACATCCGATTTTCCCGAACCGGTTCAAACCGGCTGAATCCCACCCCTGTATCAGAGATAATATTTGGCAGAAGTATTGCTAAAGTCATGATCATAAATGTTCATTAATCATCATCTTTATTATTTGCTATGATGCAGCTCAAACTGTTATCTATATAAATAAACATTTAAAATAGTTTGTGCAAAATTGCTAATCTCAGAAAGTACTGCACTGATCATCACCAAATTTTCACACAATGTTGCTAAGAAAGAGAGTAACAATCATGCATACAGATTGTGTGGCTGGCATACCTCTGCCATGTGCAAGCAGCACAAATGTAAAAGTACTGCACTTCTCAGTTATTTTTCTCCCTTAAGCTACTCCCACCCGGCTGCTTCTTATGATGCTTCTTGCAAACGCCCCTCACATTTCCCACGGTGGTTTTCTCAGCAACCGAATAAGCCTGCAACATTCCCTCACACACATAGAGAGAGAGGGAAAAATATAGTAGGTAGGTAGGTAGGTAGAGGGAGAGAGGAAGAAATACAGTAGGTAAGTAGGTTGGGGGTTATACGGTGGTTGTGTGTACGTGTTTGTGGGTGCAGGTGTAGATCTACACACAGATTGATTGGCCATTTAACCAGACTGGGCCACAGCAAAGCGTGGCCCGGAAAAGCTAATTTTAAAGTATAATATTTTGGAGAAGCTAGTTTGGACAATTTCATTAGATGCAGCCCTAAATTCAGTTCTTGAAAGGTAGGAACACAGAAGCAAATCAGGTAATTAGGAGATAATGGTGATTTAATTTGAGCAAGTCACTATTATTGGAGTTCCCACTTCCAGCTTACAAACTGATGTATGTTGTACAATCATACTAAAAGAACCAGTTTTATCAAATACAATAAAATCCTTCACACCAAATATTCAGATATGGATAATAGTAGGAAGTAAGTAATATCAGCATTGACTTCTGGACAGTGATACGCATTTCAACTAACAGCTAATGATTGCCCTGTCCTGACCTAATTACATGATATTTTTCAGACCTTATTTAGTATTTGGAATACAGGCCAATTCAAGTTTTAAGTTTGACTCATGTTTTGATTCATTGCTAAGGATCATTTGGAATAGTGACTAAATATTCAACATTCAGTAACTAAACTATTTCCCTTTATTATCTGTCTCTCTGAGTTTTTCCCCCACAAGAGTAAATGTATTGTTCTGAAATTAGCTTAGTGTATTAAGCCAAGTATATATGATTTCTCAAATCCAATATTAATGGCTTGGTTTGCACAATGCAGTTTCTCCTTGCTTATCAAGAGTTTGCTCAGTGATCATTCTGAGCTATGGTAGCATTGAAAAAAGAGACTTGTAACCTACCCTCAAAATTGTGGCTGTCACAGTGTCCCTGTAGTCAGGTGATCATGATTTTATCACTTGGCAAACAACAGTATTTACAGTCACAGCATCCTATGGTCATATGACCATCATTTGTGACATTCAGATCTGGCTTCCAACAAAGTCAATGGGGAAGCCAGCAATAAATTGTAAGTCACAAACACATGACATTGCAGTTAATCAGCATTGTGCTAATTCACTTAACAGCAGTCAGAAATGCTATCATAAGTTGAGCACAATCATATGATATTTCACTTTATGACTGCATTGCTTAGCACTCCACTTGTGATTGGTAAATGAGGATTGCCTGTAGTCCGAACCTATTTGTAGTGTCTCATTGCTGGAATGAATTGCACATCGGCTTCAGATATTCCTGATCATATGACAATACAGTCATATTGTGAAATGTGGACTGAAACCAAGATTCTGTACACATTAAAGCAATCATGTTATATGAAAATGTATCATCCACTGCAAAATATTGCATATTTGGCCATTCAATCAATGTTCCTTCATGGTGATTTTGCCATTTAATTGCCACATCATTCTCCTTTTTTTTGCCTTTTAAAAATTGGAAGTTACAACTAAAATGTATCATAACTGCCTTTTGTTGGAATGATTCCAATAGATACTAAAAACTATTCTCATAATTTGTCCTCTTGTGAATACATTTGTCCTCTTGTGAATACATTTAATATTAAAAATCCTTCTCTGCTATTTATGTTTTTACAATCAGCAGTATGCATCCAGCTCATCTGGAGGAGAAAGCTCATGCGAAGAAGGCCATGTACGACGACCTCCTCATCTGAGACCATTTCATCCAAGGACTATAGCTCTCGATCCTGACATTCCTGTGTTGAATCTTTCTAGTGAACATGATTATTCCTCAAGCAGTGAGCAGTCCTGTGACACTGTTATCTATGTAGGTTCCAATGGTACTGCTTTGTCAGACAGAGAGTTGACAGATAATGAAGGCCCTCCGGAATTTGTCCCCATAATCCCTTCTTTGAACAAAAAAAGAAGCAGGGACAATTGTGGTCTTCCAAAAAGCTCTGACAAAGATCACTTTAAGTGTAACACCTTTGCAGAATTGCAGGAAAGATTGGAGTGTATTGATGGAAGTGAGGAACCTGTCAAGTTTCCTGTTGGAGAGATTGCTGCTGTAGCTTCCAATAGCACAGTATCCATGCCTACAGAAAACGGGCAGTCTAAATCCAAACCATCTTCTCCTATTGGAGGCTTTAAAAAAACATTTTCGCAAGAAACAGGAACTCCAAAAAAGGGACAAAGCATTTATTTCCAACACAACATCACTTGCCCTGAAAAGAAGGTGTCTCCTTTAAACACAGAACATGCCAAATTGCAATCAAAACCTGAAAGCAAGAGAGTAGATTTCAGTGGGAATAATGAAGTAGTGGCTGATTCCTGTCAATTATCAACAGGTCATTGTGCTAAGACTCATGAATCAAGTCAAGCTGATGCTGAAATGGTTGTGAAAGAAAAAGCTTCATATATGAAGAGACCATTGCCCAGCCCTGCTCCTCCACCACCTCAGCAGCAGGAATGTCTAGTGACAAGCAAACAAGCATATCTAAAGGGGGATCACAACAATTCCGTCAGGACCCCACCTGTGGGAATGAGTAAACAAGGGACTAGTGAAACTGAACATAACACCATTGCTAATGACCCAGAACAGCAGGCAGATGGTATTGAAGTACATAGATTTCGATCATCTTTCCGTGGTCCGTGCTTTGACAGGGACATACTGACAACAACAGTGACTTTGCAGAAGCCTGTGGAACTCAATGGTGAAGATGAGCTCGTCTTTACAGTGGTTGAGGAGTTATCTATCAGTGGTATTATGGACAATGGAAGACCCTCTAGCATCATCAGCTTTAACAGTGACTGCTCTCTTCAGGCTCTTGCCTCTGGTTCTAGACCAGTTAGTATCATCAGCAGTATAAATGATGAGTTTGATGCTTATACCTCTCAGGCAAGTACAACAGGTGTCAACATTGATATTGTTGTACCCTTTTCTGAAGAACCCTTCACTAGTAGCAGCAGACGTTCCTCAATCAGTTCATGGCTAAGTGAAGTCAGTATCTGTACAATTGGAAGTGAGGGAGCCCATCCCAATGATGGTTTTCTTATGCAACCTTCCTATGGCTATCACAAGTCTGAGGAACCTTTAACTTTGGGTTCTCCTAATATCTCTGCTCCCTTGAAAACTACCTTGAATGATAGTGGCTTTTGCTTTTCAGAATTGGAGAGTGGGAGCATGAATTCAAGCAAAACAGCCTCAGGAGTCAACAGAAGCCTTCAAAACTATGACTTAACCAAAGTGTGTCAGATTGGAAGTACTCTTTGCATCACTGATCAGGCCACAAAAGTTAAGCTTTCTAATTCTCAAAACACTCCAGTGATTGAAACTATACACTCCAGTCTTCCCCGAAGAACAAAAGCTACCTCATCTCTGACTCATAATAATACTCTCTGTGATAAAGAACTGCAAAAGCCACATGTGATGTTTGACGATCCCTGGTTGGTTCGCTCAGAGAATCGTCTGGACACTAATACCACAGATATGTTACCTTCAAATTCTCAGGCAATTTGTACACAGAAGCAGCCACCAAGATCTACCCAACAATTTGGTAGCACAACTAAAACTTTAAAATCCCAGACATTACTTGCCTGTTCACAAAGGGTAGTAGATGGTTGTGAAATGAGCTGCAAGTCTTCTAGTGGAGTTGCTAAAAAATCTGAAGCTCTCCCTAAAATCCCACAGCTTAAAAGAGGAGCCACCACACTGGGAGTAGTTCCTGTGACGCACAGCAGTGGTGCTTTTACGGAAGGTATGCACAGAGGGAATTCTGAAGCTGCTTTTGCCATTGGGAGCCTGAAAAAGAAGAATGCACAGCAAAAGATGTGTATGTTACCCAGGCCAAATGGCATAATACCCCCAGCACCTCCCGTTCGTAAATCCAGCCTTGAGCAAAAAAATGGAGGGGCCAAAGCTGTAGGATTAGAAGCTAATAGGGCTGCTGCAGTAAAACATGATGATGAGATTGATTCACGACTGAGAACTGGGTTATGCACTGCTGAAAATGCCAATAGCAAATACAACCTCCGAAGTGACCATTCCTTGCCAAAAGCAACTTCAAGTTTAAAGGCCAAGGCATCAAAAAGTGAAGGTGTCCATCGTTATGGGAGCCACACGTCCCTTGAGAGATGTGATAGCTTGTTATCCGTGGGAGGAAAAACTAATCTGAATAAGGAAAATGGTGGTGGCAGCCTTAGTAATGGCAGGAATGGCCGGTTAGTCCCCAGACTGGGAGTTCCTCCTGATACTTCTGGCCTGACCTCTCCCCCATCGTGCTCCATGTCTGCATCTTGCAAAAATAGTCAAATGAAAAGTGCTACCAGCCAGAAAAGTGCGATTGGTGGGAATAAGAGCCGTAGCCTTTCAGCGAGTGGATCCAAGTCTCTGAGCTCCTCTGTGAAGTCTTTGGCTCAGTCCGCTGGGAAGAACTCTAGCATTCCTTTGAGTGGGAAAACAGCTCCAAAGTCCACGCAAGGCACAAACAATAAACCTGGTCGAGGAACAATTATGGGAACTAAGCAGGCCATTAGGGCAGCCAATAGTCGTGTGAATGAGCTAGCCTCAGGAAGCTCAGGCAAGATGAGCCATTTCCGGGGTTCGACAGACTCCGACAGTGGCAATGACAGTGGAATTAATCTAAGCGATGAGAAGTCACAGGTCCAGGTGCTGCCATCTCCATACAGTAAGATAACTGCACCAAGGAGACCTCAGCGCTATAGCAGTGGGCATGGGAGTGATAACAGTAGTGTCTTGAGTGGGGAACTACCACCTGCAATGGGTAGGACAGCTCTTTTTTACCACAGTGGTGGCAGCAGTGGCTATGAAAGCATGATCCGTGACAGCGAAGCCACTGGCAGTGCTTCTTCAGCACATGATTCCATGAGCGAAAGTGGGATGTCTTCACCAAGTCGCATGAGAAGTTTGAAATCCCCAAAGAAAAGATCAGCAGGTAAAAATACAATTAGTGCAAAAACCTGGTCATAGAATTTCTGTTGATTTGTATCTGTGGCAGGTCTATCATAACCTTAAACTGACCTATTAGCGGATAAGGTATCTGAGAAAATGCCATCATAGTAGTCCTTGAAATGGAAGGCATGTTCAGACCTGACAGATTTTTAATTTGTAAGTAGCACCTGAGCTTTAGCCTAAGAGGCAAATGATCAATCTGCATGGTTTAATGAAAGAGGCAGATCCTCAATACTACATTTTTGATTAATAAATTCTGTCACTGAACTCCCTAAATACATGTTAACTAGTAATGGCTATTTGGAACCAGTTGTTTTATTATGGGACAGGTGTGACTGCTGCTCCCTGGGGATGCTAGCAGATTTTATTCTGTTTCATACAAATTACACGGGAGAGGTTGAAGTTTTCAAGGACAGCTTATGTTTCCCTGAAGAAGAGGTAAAAAAGAATCCAATTTCTCAGCCTTCGCATGTAATTCTTTATTCTAGTACTTTTGGGGAAGAATCCAGGAAAAAGACCAGGCAGATACTTTAAAGTAGATACTGCCCAATGTTATAATAGTTCCCATCTTCTCCATAAATATTCTATTATCTGGTGTTAGATTCATCTGAATAGCTGCAAATGAACAGGGTATGAAGCAAGATGGCCAATTGTGTATGTGTGTGTGTGTGTGTGTGTTTATACACACAGAGACACACTGCTTGGGTGGTGAAGAGTATGAAAAAGGGCATGTTGATGTATGGTAATAAAAAGGATTGTGAATGGATGTGTTGAATATGGCATGGATGTCTTTGTCTAGTTTATATTTAGCTCAGTTAAGCCAACTGCCATCATGGGCTACCAGACTACCATGACCCACAGAAGACAAAAAGAGTCTCACCCAGGTTTTTAAAAGATATGTTTATTTGAAAGTATTATTGTATAATTCTAGCAGATACTCGTTTAAATCTTTGACTGGCAGGTCCTTAAATGAAAATTATGAGGACATAAAGGAATTTGGAAAAAGTGTGCTAAAATGTCTGATTAATGGAACTAATAATCTACAAAGCTAAGGATCAATTGAAATTAGAAATAGATTGGAGATTCACCAGCATAACAATTCCAGAAAAAACGCCTTTTCACTGAAGAGTGAAACTTTTTTAAAATGGATTTCTCTTTAAGTTTGAGAAAAAATGTGGTAGGAGGAAGGAAGAGAAGAAACAATTGGCAATTCTAGCTACTGGGAATAATAGAGTTTAGTTTCCTAAACTTTAGGAAAAACAGGAGACCAGAGTAGCTGGTTGCTCCGTAGTGCACATACAGTAGGTCAGTTTCCCTTCTTTAGACAAGATCTAAGTAAGAACATAGTTCCCAGATGTTTTGTTTTCTTCAGCAGCTAGACTTTTCTTCAGTGTCTAGACCACGGGTGTCAAATTCAGTTTCATTGAGGGTCACATCAGGGTTGTGTTGGACCATGGGGGTGGCCAGAATGGGCATAACTAGCATGGTGTCACTTGTGTCGGGGGGGTGTCTGTGGTGGCCTAAGCGTTCTGCCAGCAAAAACGGGCCCCTAAGCTCTGTTTTTGGCTGCAATGGCCTCCTGCAACCCTCTGTCAATGAAAACAGAGCTTGGGGGGGGGGGGAACACATGGCCCTCACAAGCTCCTTTTTCAGCTGAGATGGTCTCCTGCAACCTGCTGTCAGCAAAAAATAGAACTCAGGAAACCCTTGTGAGTTTTGTTTTTACTGGCTGAGGCACTGTGGGCTGGTCCTTCACTATTTCCAGGGCAGCCCTGCTGGCCAAATATAAGCAACCCATGGACCAGACCATGAGTTTGACACCTCTGATCTAGACCTTTAAAATTTTCCCAACCTACTGAAGTCTCCAGCTTATTAACTCTGCCTAGAATTCTCCATCAAGTTGGCATGGAATGTCCATTTGACATCTCTTTACCCTAAAGGATGTTGTATTAATCCTGGGAGAAATAAACCAAATTTAGACTATCAAATGAAAAGTCCTGCGAATATTGTTAAACTATTGTCACAAATGTCAGAGGGAAAACACAACTTTTTAAATATAAGTCTGAAATCTACCATCCCTGGTAGGAGAACGTTAAAGTGCATTGTCATTTTATCCATTTAAAAGTCATAGATGATATTTGGGTACCATTTCTTCACAGGTCTAGGATGTGTATATACAAATACGTGATCACTTTGTACTTCCTAGCCATGGTAACCACTTTATTTTACTGTTGGACCTTTTGTTTTAAAGACCCAATTTCAGCCTTTGCAGCTGTTTTCTTTTCATAGCACATCAGCTTCCTAAGTCTCTCCTGCAAATCAATATTAACAGCTGTGTAAAGTTGCCCACATATTGAAAGAGTATTATGGCTGATGGATTTGTATTTGGTTTTGCCCCAGGAAATGCTTTATAAGGCATTTCTTTTTAAAATGACAAACAGTTCTTTTCTCAATTGGAATAGTCCTCTGCTACTGATAAATGACAGTTTACCTTTTGGAGTGTTTAGTGCTTTGCTCCTAATTTAGTGAAATGTTCTAGATTTGGGGAGAAAGAAAACTAATTGTATTTTCCTATTGAAAAGTATGTCTGAATTCAGTTGGGCTTAATTCCCAGGTAAATCAGTACACTTGTATATGCTAGTAAACTTTTTTTTTTGTTTGAAGCTAGCATAGCCTTAGGATAATTTTTAGGATAAATGATCATAAAGCAAAAAATCATGACTGCACTGATTTATGACAGCAGTTCTGGTTGCAATTGTTCCGTGACTCCTCCACAGTTGTTAAGTGCATTGTCTTCTGACTGCATCTTGTGACTTCCTGCTGACTTCTCCATTCCTTTGCTTATCAAAAGCCAGCAATGAAGGTTGCAAATGGTGATCATGTGACCATAGGACATTGTGGCAGTCATAATTGCATGCTGGGTGCCAAGTGCCTGAATTGTGATCATGTGACCATGGGGATATGGAATAGTTGCAGCTTCAAAGATGGTTGTACATCTCCTTGTTCAGAGAAGTCAGAGCTTTGAATGATCATTGAATGAGCGATCACTAAAGAGGGCTATCTCTACCAAATGAAAATTTACTGAGGGTGGCGTAGTGTCACCCACCTTGAGGGAGGTAATGGTATGGAGGTAAGAGTCATCTTTGGACCTAACTGTACAGTCTCTTAACTTTCCCTTTTTAGGGAGGTTGTTAAAGGGCTGTAACCACTCAGCTTCAGATGGCCCTGGATGAAATGTGTTTGTCCTCTTTTTAGTCAAGGTTTTGCTTTGAGACATCATTGGTCATACTTATGGATGAGGTCTTGGGATGGGGGAGGGGAGTGATGTATCTATCCTAGCCCAGCTAGATCAACACACTAACCTTCTGGTTTTCTTCTGGACCAGTTATGGAAGTGGGTTCTTCCCCTTCCTCTGTGGCTACTTTTAGTTGGTGTTGGTGGAGAAGAGATTGAATTCTAGGATGCTACAATGTGTGGAAGGTCTTGAATCTCAGGTCTTGAATCTCAGGTCTTGAATCTCAGGTCTTGAGCCATATGGATATGGCTCACATCGCCATATGGATATGGCTCACATCGCCATATGGATATGGCTCACATCGCCATATGGATATGGCTCACATCGCCATATGGATATGGCTCACATCGCCATATGGATATGGCTCACATCGCCATATGGATATGGCTCACATCGCCATATGGATATGGCTCACATCGCCATATGGATATGGCTCACATCGCCATATGGATATGGCTCACATCGTCATATTGTGAGTCCCTGATTTATGACCATTTGTTCAGTTCAAAGGTTAAATGAAGAGGACTTAGGATGGGGCCTCAGAGTTCTGGTATTGCAGTTTCCCTGCAGTGATGTGATCATGATAGCCCACCTTCCCTGCCAACTTCCCACAAGCAAACTCAATGGGGAAACCAGTTGGAAGTTGGAAATCATGGTTGGATGAGATCTTTGCTTAACAACCTGAATAGTCGTTTAATAATAGCAATCAAGACTGCAATTATAAATCAGCTTGATCACATGATTTTTCACTTTAAGTCTGTTTCTTTTTGCCTTACAACCACATCATTTAGCTTATTGTGATAATGTTTCTTGAATCCTATTGGGTTACTTTTGATTGCCAATCATTGTGAGATGGAAACCCATAGAACTTTGTATGCATCACAAAGTTAAGGAGGGAAAAAAGAAAGGAATTTTCATCAACTGATATTTGTAGGCATAAAAATCCAATGTGAACTGTTTAGTTTCAGCTACTATTATGCTTCTTGATTATATAGCCCTGTGACAGAATTTCACTAAACACATAATGTAATAATAATAATAATAATAATAATAATAATAACAATAATAATAATAATAATAATAATATTAATAATAATAAATTATTATTATTATTATTATTATTATTATTATTATTATTATTATTATTATTATTATTATTATTATTATTATTATTATTATTGCAAAATGTATATGGCTACATATATGTATTTTAAGTATTGTCTGGGTTAGAATGTTCATGGATTTTTGTAGGAGACAAAGATACAAGGACACTTTTTTTTTTTAATCTCAGGTTTCCAGCGCCGTCGACTGATTCCAGCTCCTCTTCCTGATTCTACATCTCTGGGCAGAAAGCAGAATGTGGCTGGCCAGTGGGTTGATCTTCCCCCTTTACCAGGGACTTTGAAAGAGCCATTTGAAATAAAAGTTTATGAGATTGATGATGTGGAACGATTACAGCGACATCGGCAAGAGGAAAGTGAGGTCAGGATACATTTTACATCAAAGTGGACAATATAAATTTCACAGTTCGTGAGCCAAGATTGTGGCTTAAAATCTAGTACACAACCCGAAGAACAGTTTGTAATTAAATCAATATCATAAGCCATTTTTAAATAGTTCATATGTTGGGGTGTCTTTCCCATTGAAAATAATTTGGTCTACCATTAATTGTGTTTAATGTAGTTGATGGAGTGAGTGGAGAATATCAATTAATACATTATGAGTAGGCTTTATAATAATTGCCTGCCTGATGAAACTTTATGGGTCTCCTTTCACTAAAGGGTCATTAACTCTTTATGTAAATGGCACAACGTATCATTTAGAATTCTGTTAAGTTCAGGATGCTGTGAGTTTAATTTATTTGTAATTGGCAAAACAATCCAGTTAATTCTGATAGGTAACACGAATTACAATCATTAGTTTACTACCTGTTTAAAATAACTGCTTCTTTTATTTCATTTACAACAGCCTTTCCAGGATGTTGAAAAGGTAAGTCATGTATTTCCATCTTATTTATTTCTTCAGAGCTAGTTATTTTGTGGCAAACATAAAATTTTCAATTAGTTGTATTGTGCACACAATTGGGGATGGTTTCAATGCAGAACCCCCGGGCCAATGGAGGAGATCCTAAGTGAGTTGGGGAGTTTGTAAAATAACTTCTCACCCAAATGCTACACGTATGCATTTTTATGGTAATTGATAACTCCACAATCAATCTCAGGTCTTTTATTATACATTGTTTCTAGTGTTTTAGTATCCATTATTGTAAATTGTGTTTTGCTGCTTTTTAAAATTTTGATTATATTTGAATTTTATTGGCACCAATTAAAATTGGTAAAATTCAGCTTTATACATAGTTTGTTTTTGTTGTTCTGAAAGCTTAAAAATCAGGCAATTAAAATGGGAGTAGACTACTTTTACTCTGCAATCCCTTTACCCACCCACTGTCAAACCATGTTTAAAATGAAGCAAGACAAAACTGTAGCATGGGTTATGGAGCAAACCAGATGGGGCATGATTAAGCATCCCACCTGCACATAGAATTGGGATTTTGAAATTTTATTTATTTCTAATGGAGTTATATTTTCTCATTTCACAGGGGGAAAAATAATTTCTGTACATATGGTTGTAATTTAAGAGTATTGTAAAGGAGCACATTAACTCAGAATGGCAATAAGTGCCCTAAGTGCTTGTAGAAGATTGCTTTATTAGATTAGCATCCATGAAAGTTCACTTTCAGCAAAGATAGGATGGAAGAGAACTCAGCTAATGTTTAATATTGCTTGTTGAGGCTTCATGTGAATAGTTGAAGTTGAATTGTGTAGACTGTAGACTTTTGGGAAATAGGGAAAAGCAAGCAGATGGCCAGCAAAGAGTTACAGATGAGTAATTTCCCCCCCTAAAGGGCTTGATATATTTTAATACGAAGCTGAAAATCCTGGAGAGACGTCACCAACGGATTAGGGAAACGAAAGCAAAGCATGAGTTGTTGAAAGAGGAATTGGAAGAAACAAAATGCAGGCTGATGTTGGATCCAAGCAAGTGGAAAGGAGAATGTAAGTATTTATTTAGTGCTTAATGACAGAAAATTATGAAGAATGGTACTACAATCTGGATATCTTAATGCAGTGCTTTGATCCAGAATTGTTAAAAGAGCTATAGGGATAGGTATTAACTGCCTCGATCTCTTTTTATAATTTAACCTTGTACTCCCTTTGTCCTAGCTTCATGTTAAATCAATTGTAAAATATGGAGCTCTTTTAAAATATGGTGGCAGAGCAAAGTTAACAAAAACTAAAGTAAAACATTTAAATGAATTACATTTATTAATGTATTTATTTTAGATTTAAATTCAAGAAAATTTAAAAGATAACATTAAAAAACCCGAAAGGTTTTTTTTTTAAAAGAGGTTAGCAAAAATATCAGCATTTGATTCAGGAAAAACATTTTTTTTAATTGACAAGTCCATGTTTAGTGTACCATCAGCCTCTCTGATTATTTCCTCTTTCCATTAATTCATTAGTAAAATGAAATTGTTACCACTGCAGCCAGGCCCACTATGGACATAAAAATCCCATCTCAAATTTATCCTGAAATTCAATCAGTTTTTTGGAAAAGGAGATTCATTCGTTCGTTTGTTTGTTCATTTATTTATATCATATAGCCAGTCATTTATCAGAAAGAACTCTGGTTAGAGAACAAAAATCAAGACTACAATAGTAAAAAAAGAAGCATTTAAAACTACATTGAGCCTCCTTCAATAATACCACACTGGATCCACTAATATCTCAGCTCCATGACTGGGGGTAAAGACAGGCCTTCAGTAGTTTTCTGATGGATCAACAGGATTGAGGCCATCAAGAATAATTGCTTCTGGGGTTCTACCAGGGAACACTGTTTTACTTAAGAAGCTCAGAGTATGATCTGCTAAGATTTAGGGGAGATGGGCAGAAAACCTTGGCATATAGAGTTTAAAAGTGATAACCGGCACATATACAGTGTGTTGCAATAATCCAATTGGGAGATTATAAAGGCTTCATTGATCATGAGAAGTGCCCCCTGACCACGGAAAGGGCATAAAATTATTCCAAACAATAGCTAAGATCTTGACTGAACTGTGCAACAGATTCAGGGACCCCAAGTTCCTTTGGAATCCCACTAGGTCAATTAGGTGCCTGGGATAGACTGATCAAACAGATCCCTCCTCTTGGAATCTCCTTTCTTAGAAATTCTTAATGCATAATGCTGGTTTAAGATTATTACATTATTATTTCTAGAAACTTGTTTGGATATTAAACACCTTCTGTTTGTTTGTTTTATATGCTACTAGTTGAGGTTGATCCTGATCTCGATAAGGAATCGCAAGATTATTTGGAGGCATTAGAACAAGTGACAAGTGAACTAGAGCAATGTGTAAATCTGTGCAAGTCGCATGTCATGATAGTCACCTGCTTTGATATTGGAGTGATCAATGACATCCAGGATGGAGCACAAGAAGTCGAAGTTTGAAAACATTTGTGAAGGGATTTAAGGCATTGGAACTAAACTTTCAAAGGAAGGAAGAAAAATAGGTGTATTGGAAAGTGATGGTGGACGTGTGAGAATTTATTGCGACAAGGAATGTTGTGGAAACCAGAAACTGTCAAGGAATTGGAATGTTCTAAACCTTTATGGTGCCTCAACAATCTATGAATTGTACAAAGCTTACCATAATTTCTAAAAGAGAAAAGCAGAAAAAATATATATGCCGAGAACTGTTTGAAAAGCGAAGTGCCTTTACCATTCATTTGTGACTTGTTTTCTTAATTTTCTATTTGTTGTTAGAACTGAAACCAGCAAATCAAAACAAATCATAAAATGTATTCCTATGAAATATTTTCTACTGTATAGTGTAATTTATGACTATATGTAAAAACAAAACAAAAATTGTAGCAAAAGCAATAATTATGTTTTCATACCTGAATTTGCCTCCTTGTTTCACGGAAAAGCTGGTTTATGTAGCAGAACAACAACAAAAAATTATATTGTAATTGCTTTTTCATGGTTTAGGATTTGATATATTTTTATGAACATTATCTATTGGAAAGGTATATAATGACATTTTGGAACACTTGCTTTGTATTCAGTTTTGATACTCTTTTTCAGAACATGACGGACATGCTTTTTCCATGTTTTTTCTATACAAATATTAGGGCTGAAATGTTTGATAGACTGATCTGTTACATTTGTCAATTGAAAACACCATACGTTTGATTAAAAAGGTGCCTCCTGATTAACTGAGCAGCAGATTTTAAAGCTTTTGTTTAAACATATTTTTATTACAAGGAAAAGCTGAGGACAGCACGTGGCATACTGTAGCATTCCCTGTTCTCTCTGCTACTTACATAGATATGTCTGTTCCCAGGTGGTGCTTATTGCAACGTACCTGTACATGTGTTTTTTTAAAGCAAAAGTTACATTACTTTTTCCTCTTCGCACCTTTTGTTTTTATTTATGTGCATTTAAATGTATTTACCATTTAATTGTTTAGTAAAAAGCCAAAACTCAAATAGTTAATTGGCCAGGATTTCCTTTATCAGACAGCAGTTCTAATGAATAGATTAACCAATTAGGTAATTTCATGGGCAACATTCCTAAACTATAAAGTCTCAGAGTGGCCTGTGATTACTTATTGGTAAGTCTGCTGTAAGAGATAGGCAGTGAAAGCCTTGGTAATAAAGGTCAACCTATAGGTTATTGCACAGACATGATTGCATAAAAGACCTGCTGGCTTCTACTTCTAGTCAATTTGGGAGATAATTTTTTTTCTGGTGACACTTTACTCCATTATTGTAGAGCTACTAGAAAGTGTGTTTGAGGTAGCAAATTACCAGGTAGGATATGGGTCAAGCACCCAATCCCTTTGACTAGATGAAAAGAGCTATGAGAGCTTTTATACACATGTACATGTGTATTACGTAGTTTTGCCCTAACTCTGATAATTAACTGCATTCATAACTAACCCCCTTTCCTAGAATTCCTTAACCAGGGGTTGGCATCATGGCATCTCTTACCCCAATATATCCATCTTGGTTTTTTACCATTGGAAAAGCTCCTCCCACCATAATTACTGTCCTACTGAACATGCCTGGGGTGCCTGGTCATTGTTCAATCCTGGACCAATGACATGTTGAATTGGGGAGGGATGGTGGGGTATTAAGTTGCCAGCCCCTGCCTTAATCTAGCTTGATGAAGTCTGTTAACTACACTGTGGCTTTTCTCTCTTCTGAGTGCAGGAAAAAAAAGAGTTGGTTCTAGACTTAGTCACAAGAGCAGACCCACTGAAATAAATTCATTTCCTTTGATTTCAGTGGGTCTACTTATTCTATGACCAGACTGGATCTAGTCCTCTGTTTACAGCCAAAATCGCACAGAAGTGGGGTAAAATGTTTTCTTGGGGGAGGGGGGTAATTATTAAGTTAGGTCCATATTTTTGTATAGTTTTAACAATAAATATAGCATTTGCATTTTATGAACTTTGAAAGACAAATATATCTTTTTACAGTTTTTCTAAGGAAGGCAAACTCTCAGGATTGTTTCTAGACATGCTGCATGAATTTTGTGCTCTTTCTCCCTTTCTTTCTATTCTTTTTAAATAAAGCCACTTTCCAGTGGAGACTGTTGATAAACTGTTGCCAAACAAAATAACTTTTGGAAAAGTTTGATAGTGTATGTAATGACTGCATTTCATAAGGAACCATATTTTCTATCATCTTACTATGTACGGGGTTGTGTTTCCCCTCCAGATCCTTTGTATAAATGTATACAACAATGGCTTGCTTCAGCTTTTCCATGTGAATAAAAAGATTTGTCTATTGCTACCTGTTGTTTTTTAATTTCAATGGGTACCCTTTTCTTCTCTAACAGTAGCGAATGGGATACTTTTACTTGTCATCCTTAAACGAACCAGGGTAAAGCACCAGGGTAGAAAGTGGGAATTCTAGTGCCCCTTTAGCTATGAAAGCCAGCTGGTGACCTTGGATCAGTCATTCTCTCTCAGCCTAATTCATCTCCCAGGGGTGCTTCTGTTGTAGGGAAAATAGGAGGAGGAAGGTATGTTGGCTATGTTCGCCGCCTGGAGTTGTTTGTAAAAATAATAAAGGCAGACAGAATACAAATAAGTTAAAAAAAAAGTTCACTCTATATTAATTAAAATGCATAGTAGATAGATAGATAGATAGATAGATAGATAGATAGATAGATTTTATTTTTCTATACCGCGTCCTCTCCCCAGGGGGACTCGGAGCGGTGCACAGGGAAAATTAAAACAACATAAAATATATACATAAATAAATACAATAAAAACAAATTAAATCAACTGTCCCTGCACTAAAATCCCCATTTTAAAATTAACATTCCCTAACCCCTGAGGTAGAGACTAACCTAGGCCGGCCAAGCAGAAAAAGTGAGTTTTTAATTTCTGACGGAAGGAGCGGAGGTCCGTAGTTGTTCTAATGTTGGGGGGAAGGTCGTTCCAGAGGGCTGGGCCCGCCACAGAGAAGGCCCTTCCCCTGGGCGTCGCCCGCTGACAAAGTCTAGTGGACGGCACCCGGAGCAGTCCCTCTCTGTGGGAGCGAATCGGCCGGGAGGATGTATGGGGCAGAATCCGATCCCGCAGATAGCTAGGTCCCGAGCCATGGAGCGCTTTAAAGATGAGAACTAACACCTTGAAGCGCACCCGAAAGACGACAGGTAGCCAGTGCAGCTCGCGCAAGAGCGGTGTTACATGGGTATACCTTGCGGTACCCATTATTGCTCGCGCGGCTGCATTCTGGACCAGCTGAAGTCTTCGGGTGCACCTCAAGGGGAGCCCCATGTAGAGAGAGTTACAATAGTCCAGTCGGGATGTCACGAGAGCATGGGTGACTGTGCGAAGGGCGTCCCGATCCAATAGGGGGCGCAACTGGCGAACCAGGCGAACCTGGTAAAACGCCCTCCTGGCCACGGCTGTCACTTGATCTTCCATGGACAGCCGGGCATCCAGGAGGACACCCAAGTTGCGCGCCTCATCCACTGGGGCAAGATGTTTGCCCCCAATGGCCAGCGATGGAGTCAACTGGTTGAATCGGGCAGCCGGAAACCACAGCCACTCGGTCTTGGTCGGGTTGAGCTTGAGTCCGTTTCTTCCCATCCAGATCCGTACAGCTTCCAGGCACTGGCACATCACCGCTACGGCATCGTTGGGGTGGTTTGGGGTAGATATATACAGCTGAGTATCATCAGCGTAGAGATGGTACTCTACCCCAAAACCACGGATGATCTCACCCAGCGGCTTCATATATGTGTTAAACAGGAGAGGCGAGAGGACCAACCCCTGAGGCACCCCACATGTGAGGGGTCTCGGGGTCGACCTCTGCTCCCCTGTCAACACAAATTGCGATCGGCCAGAGAGGTAGGAGGAGAACCACCGTAAAACGGTGCCTCCCACCCCCAACCCCCCCAGCCGATGCAATAGGATACCATGGTCGATGGTATCGAAAGCCGCCGAGAGGTCTAATAGGACCAGGATGGAGGAACAACCCCCATCTCTCCAGAGCCCTCCAGAGATCATCGACCAACGCGACCAATGCCGTCTCGGTGCTATGCCCGGGCCGAAAGCCGGACTGGCGCGGGTCTAGATAATCAACTTCCTCCAGGTGACAGGGAAACTGTTGTGCCACCACACTCTCAACAACCTTCGCCAAGAAGGGAAGGTTGGAGACTGGATGATTAAAAGAGCTGGATCCAAAGAGGGCTTCTTAAGGAGGGGCCTCACCATAGCCTCTTTTAGGGAAGCAGGCAAGGAACCCTCACTTAAGGATGCGTTGACAACCTCTTGGAGCCAGCCTCGTGTCACCTCCCAGGATGCCAGTACAAGCCAGGAGGGACACGGGTCCAATAAACATGTGGTGGCTCGCAGTCGCCCACGTAACCTGTCCATATCCTCGGAAGTAACGGAGTCAAACTCCTCCCAAACAAGATCTGTCTCGTGGCATCCCACTGGGCCATCAATGGGGGCTAACTCGTTCTGTATCTGAGCGATTTTCTCCTGCAGAAAAGTCACAAATTCCTCTGCTCTACCCTGTAGCGGGGCTTCCCGCACCCTCTGTTGGAGGAGGGAGCGGGTCACCCTAAACAGGGTGGCAGGGCGGTTTTCTGCAGATGCTATGAGGGTGGCACAATGATGGCGTTTGGCCACTCTCAGCGCCACAATGTAAGTCCGTAAATGGGCTCTTACCTGTGTCCGGTCGGATTCAGAACGGGAAGACCTCCATCTTCTCTCTAGGCATCTCTTGTGGCGTTTCATCACCCTTAGCTCTTCGGTGAACCAAGGAGCCAGGGTGGCTCGCCGCCACAAGAGAGGCCGCAAGGGCGCGACCCGATCCAAGGCTCCCGTGGTCGCAGTATTCCATGCGGCCACGAGGTCCTCCATCGGGGCGCGGGTCAGGGGTACAGGAAGTGGCCCAAGCGCCGTCTGGAACCCATCAGGGTCCATCAGGCGCTTGGGGCGGAACCAAATTGGTGACTCAGGTTCCGCCTCCCCGCGGTGAGGGGCAGCGGTTGGAAAGTCGAGCCGGAGAAGTGAGTGGTCTGTCCATGACAAGGGCGTGATGACTATATCCCCTATACCCAGATCACTCTTCCATTGGCCTGAGACAAAGATGAGATCCGGTGTATGTCCACCCTCGTGAGTGGGGCCTTGAATTACTTGGGTCAGGTCCATGGCCGTCATGGAAGCCATGAACTCCCGAGCTACCCCGGATGATTCGCCCACCGATGGCAGATTAAAGTCCCCCATGACTAAAAGTCTGGGGGTCTCAACTGCCATCGTAGCGATCACCTCGAGGAGCTCGGGCAGGGCTGCTGTTACATAGCGGGGAGCCAGGTATACAACTAACAAGCCCAACTGCCTCCCTAGGCCCCACTTCACACAGAGGGACTCACAACCGGTGGTCTGTGGCACAATGGTCTCTCTCGGCTCCAGACCTTCCCTAATGATAACCGCTACCCCACCACCCCTGCCTAGGGCCCGAGGCTGATGAAAAGCGTGGTAACCTGGTGGGCACATTTCAACGAGGGGAAGTCCTCCCTCGTGGCCCAACCAGGTCTCCGCAATTCCTACCAGGTCCGGCTCCCCCTCTGACACAAGGTCATGGATGAGGGGGGCTTTGTTGACCACGGACCTGGCATTGCAGAACATCAGCCGTAGACCCTGGCTCTGTACTCCCTGACCACCTAGCCTGCGGGGGTTGTGGCACTTGACCGTTTGTAACCATCGGCCTCGTGCCCCCAACCGGGAGGGTAGTACTTGTCTCCCATCGGATCTGCCTCTCCCTGCCACCCTCTCAATGGGTAGGCCCTCCATGGAAACGACCCCTGTATCCCCCCTCTTGGCGGGACCATCCGCCTCCCTCCGTCGTCTGCTGGCTCGGCCCGTTCCCTTCTGGCTAGTCTCAACCTGTCTATACCCTCCCCCCTCCCTGGTACCCCCTAAAATAGACAACAATTTTTTAACTAAAAAACCCCTACACCTGTGCTTTCGCCACTTCTCCTGACTTATTAGTCCCTCATCAAAGTGTCCCCTTGATAACACAGTGGGCCATACCTGCGAGAGGGGGGACTCCCGCAGTAGGATTAGGTCTGCCCTTGAATATATTACGGGTCACATCAACAGCAGGGAATCAATTGGGTACAGAGATGCATGGATGGTCAGAATAAATATTAAATAAATATTACAGATGTTAAAATATATATTCAATAAATATTAAATAGGTGTTAAAATTAATTAATTCCAGTAAGTCAATAATACGGTATAGAGAAGTTAAAATCCTGGGTATGATGGTCAATAAATAATCGCATAAAGTGCACATGATCACATAAGTGCACTATCACAGGCGTGGCCTTAGCAAGTCCAGTCCAGTCCCACTCTTCCAGAGCCTCAGGCCTCAGCCAAAGATGGTACATGGTTGGGCCCCTTGCAGGATCTCCCGGCCCCCCTTGTGGGTCCTGGTTTAAGTTGGTTTAAACAGGGCAGAGTCAGTAGGGAACAGGGCCTCAGCCTGGATCTTCTTAGGCCTCGGCCCAGCTGTTATGCGGCCTCCCGGCTCCCGGCTGCTAGACCTCCGATTTTCCCACTCACCGGTACACTAATGGAGTCGGCCAAATAAAGGAGTCCAGATTGGGTCATCTCGGCTACGGCCCTGCTGTTATCGGGCCTAGATCGTCCTCGCCAGTTGTCCCTCCCAGGCTGGCATCCCGGCCTTCTGCGTCCTGGCCCCCCATGGCCCTCCGCACTCGGCAGTCCCAGCTTGCCTTCTGTCCAGCCTGGCGTCCCGGCCTCTGGCAGCCCGGCCTCTCACGTCCTTCAGCCTTCGACATCGGCACGCCTCGGCAGACCTTCTGGCAAGCCTCCTGCCCAGCCTCCTGCCCGGTCTCCGCCTCTCCAGCGTCCAGCAGACCTTCTGCCCGACCTCCAACACTCCGCTTTCTCCCCCGCTTTCTCCCCCGGCGGGCTCTACAAGCCCGGCATCGGCCCGACATCGGCCTGACGCCCGGCGTCTCCAGCTGACCGGCACCTTCCGGTCAGCAAAACCCCCGTTCTCGGCCGTTAACTCACCCTGGGAGGCCGTCCATGGCCTCGATGGTAAGCCAGGGTGGTCACTTACTGGGCCCGACCCTCAAAGCTGGTAAAGAGGGTCGGGCGGCATCCCTATTTTCCAAAGAGCCCCCGCGGCCCGCGCGGAGCTCAGAGGCAGACCGCCATCTCTTCGCGCACGCGCAATGCTATTATATGCTAGTATAATGCCTATAGTAGCTAGGATCTCGGTGATTTATATTAAGTAATATGTATATAGATTCAATCTGGGTTGGTCAACAGGACCAGAGGTTTAGTCTTCGAAGCTTTCAGACTTGTGCTAGAGCCCATCCTCATGGGACTTCTTTCTAGTAGTGTATGTGTGTGTGTGTGTGTACATACTTTCCTTATTAGAAAATTATGAATTTATAGATTCTGCTCAACTATTGAATTCAAAAATGAGCAGGGATTTTTGAATCCATAAAGCCCAACGATAGGAAGGGGAACCATTGGTGGTGGTGGTGGTGGAGGAGGAGGATGTATAGCATAACTTTTTGAAATTCCAGATGTTAGTTTTTGGATGTTAGGATACAATCTAGTAACATCCATTCTTTGTAATTAGATCTAAACCGATCATTAGAAGTTGGACTATGGGAAGGAGCAGAGCATGTGGGAATCATTGTTGGCATAACTATTCTGTAAAGGAATAGAAATTCAGGGAATATAATACAGATAGTCTTTGACCTACAACCATTTGTTTAGTGATTGTTCAAACTTATAACAGCATAAAAAGTGATTTATGACCTTTGCAGCATCCCCATGGTCACATGATTAAAATTCAGACACGTGACAACTGACATGTATTTATGACAGCTGCTATGCTATGTCATGATCAGAGGATCATGTGATCACCTTTTGAACCTGACAAGCAAACTCAATGGGGAAGCCAGATTCACTTAACAACAATGTTACTAACTTAACACCTGAAATTATTTACTTAACAACTGTGGTAAGAAAGATCATAAAATGGAACAAAAATCAACTGCCTTGCCTGGCAACAGAAATTTGGGGAGTCATTTGTATCATAAATCAAAGATTATCTGTAGCGTGAATTGGTCAGTGTCCATAAAACAAAAGAGTAAAGGTAAAGGTTCCCATCACACATGTACTAGTTGTTCCTGACTCTAGGGAACGGTGCTCATCTCCGTTTCAAAGCCGAAGAGCCAGCGCTGTCCAAAAACGTCTCTGTGGTCATGTGGCCGGCATGACTAAATGCCGCAGGCGCATAGAACACTTACCTTCCCACCAAAGTGGTCCCTATTTTTCTACTTGCATTTTTATGTGCTTTCAAACTGGTAGGTTGGCAGAAGCTGGAACAAGTAATGGGGGCTCATTCTGTTATGCAGCATTAGGGATTTGAACCGCTGAACTGCTGACCTTTTTGATAGACAAGCTCAGTATTTTAGCCACTGAGCAACCACGTTCCTAAAACAAAAGGATAGAGCCATTTTAATAATAGAATGCATTCACTTGCTGTAAAATGCCAAGGATAAGGCATTTGGAATATAAGGAAAGATGCATTGATCAACTAAAGTTTAGAATAATAACAAGAGCTGCAGCATGAAATGCGTATAAATTTTCAGTACTTTTCTGTGGAGTTAGCACAAAGCTCAATCTATAATTATAAATCCTAATTATTTGTCCTTTTCGTATTCATACCCTTATTTGAAGAAATAACAATTACTCAGAAGGTAAACAGCCTCAATTACAAAATCATTAAGCACCGAGCTATCAGTTAAAAGGGATCAATTCTTGTTGCAAAAAAGACCACAATTGGGACAAGTAGATCAATTGGCTGATCTCTCTTAAGCAGATGGGGGAAAGTGCAATGCAATCCCAGAATTTCATGGGATGGAAGCAGGATTCTGTCACTGGATAGTAGAAATGAAATTTTGTTAAAGGGCAACCTAAAAATGGTATGTTCAATTTATATTGTAGCAATATCTTTAGCTGCAGATGAATGATGGTCTATGATGAGTGGATTGGAAAGCATTTATTAATTAATCACATTTATATAGCCTCTCATCTCACCGAAGGCAACTTTGGGTGGCGCACAACAGCATAATCTTTCCATCTATTTTCCTGCTTTTAAAAAGATTTTTTCAGGCACAAACTGGGGCTATGCAGTTGTCTTTAAAATCTTAAAATTTACCAAATAAATTCGATGCCAATGATTAAAAAAATGTGGTTACAAAGTATATATGTGAATGCTTTTTAAAAATGATTTTAAAAACAGTTGGGGAAAGCATAGGTTTCACTCGTTCCTGCACACAGGGGCTCAGACCAGTCAAAGAAATTAAACATAGAAGCTGGGCAGGAAATTGGAATTCTACATACAATCTCTGGCCTTTAAGTCACAATGAAGTTTCAGACAGGAAATCGAGGAAGAGAAATAATTCCCATCAGACTGCATGAGCTGACTGCAGATAGAGCACCTCCTTGGTAGCTTTTGCTCAACTATGATGGGTGGGTTTCATCTCATCTAACTAACATAGTCATTGCTTAGAGTGCTGGAAGATGAATTCCACAATTTTGGATTAAACTCAGACTGGGGAAGCCCCTATTGGTGCTTTCTAAAGATCCCCATCTTACTTTTAATTTTCTTCTTCTTGTGCCATATCCATCATTGGACATTGGTGATCATGTTGGCAATCCTATTTTTATCAACAGCTGCACAAAAAACAGCTGCACCAGTTCCTTAGATTTTGAAGCCATGATGTCTTCTTCTGTTTGGACCTCTTTTCCTTCAATTTTTTCCTGGAGGATTAAGTGAAGTATGACGTATTTTTCCGGGTGTTGTATCACATGTCCAAAATATTCTAACTTTTACTTTTTTATGGTTTTGACTTTTTATTTTAGTCCCCACCAATTATCATTTTCTAAACAAAACTTCAGGATCCCTTATGCAAATGGAGCAAATGGAAGTTTGTAAAGTCTATTCCATTACAAATATTGATATTAACAAATGTGGAAACCAGTGAGTAGCAGTGAGGTTACCTGATTCCATTACTATTTCCTGGGAACTACTGAGCAGAAAATCTCTATAGCCACCTCTCAATTATTTTTATAATCAGTGATGTGGGAAGGTTAATGGATTTTTTTAAAAAAAGTTTCCATTTTAATTGTCATCCTGGAATTTTGAAAATAGCTTCCTCTAATGTATGTATTTCCCAATAAACTTTTTAATTGCCCCTATTTCCTTATTATTATAGAATGGTGCCTCTCTTTTTTTAATCAAAGGCAATCCTTCAAGCGCATCTTATATAAAGTTTTAGCTTTATATCATATGTACATATGATACATTCTTTCCTTGGCTCATCTCTCATGTATAGCTTTTTTGCTCAAAGAAAGCAGATTCTGTTCAAAGGCAGAGTCTATTTTGGCAGATAATGCATTTCTTCTTCCATTGAAACCAGTTACAGATTTCTTCTCCATCATTAATACCAGCTACTTTTTTTGTTCATCAAACTTTCAAGAGTGATAGAAACTTTCTACTTCATTAGTCTCTGATGAGTGTAGGTGCATTTACCTCCAGAGTTGTCCTCATCATC
This sequence comes from Rhabdophis nuchalis, assembly GCA_039707465.1. NCBI lineage: Eukaryota > Metazoa > Chordata > Lepidosauria > Squamata > Natricidae > Rhabdophis > Rhabdophis nuchalis. The sequence goes on along the minus strand of CM077643.1, from coordinate 54,764,742 downwards.
ATCATCATCATCATCATCATCATCATCATCATCATCATCACCACTATCATCATCATCTAATTTACATGGTGCCATCTTCTTTATCATAATCCAGCCTGCATTTCCTTTTAATTGAACCATTTAAACAAGGCTGTTGTATTACAAATATACCACATAAGATGAGACTCAGAGTAAATGAGCATGGCTCTTTTAATATGAATCTACTGTCTACTGAACTCCAGCAATGGGCTGTAAATTATCCATTGAGTTTGTTCTTCAAGATAACCTTTAATTTATTACATGGCTTCCTTTCCTGTTGTATTTGTGACTCTCCCCCCTCATCAATTTACATATGCTTATTCTTAAGATATGAATCAAGACTTATTTATCAAGATTAAATTGGAATCGTGAGCTCAAGGAGTGAAATCAGAATGTAGTGGGCTCTTTTTTTTTACTCACTTCTCTATCAGATTTGAATGATAGAAAGCCTTCAACTTCACACTTTGAAAAAGTCTTATTGTTTATATATAAACTGAATTTGCTCCATTCTGAAGATGTATAGCAAGCATCAAGGAATAGAGAAGAAGAGAATTTTCTGCCTGAAAATTCCTATCTTTTTTATTCCGTTTGAACTGAATTATACTGAATTATGATGTAATTTGCTTGCATGGGCTTAGCTTACTGTGAAAACTCATATTATGGTTTTAAAACTCTGGTTTATTCTAACAGATTAACAGAGTTGGAAGGGACCTTATAGGTCATCTAGTCCAACACCCACCCCCCAAGCAGGAGACCCTACAGCATTTCTGATAAATGGCTGTCCAGTGTCCAAGCTCCCATGACTTCCAAAAGCAAGTTGTTCCATTGGTTGATTGTTCTCACTGTCAGAAAATTTATCCTTATTTCTAGGTTGAATCTCTCCTTGATCAGTTCCTATCCATTATTCCTTGTCTGTCCTTCGGGTGCCTTGGAAAATAGCTTGACCCCTCTTTGTGGCAGCCTCTCAAATATTGGAACACTGCTGTCATATTTCTCCTGGGCCTTCTCTTCACTTGACTAGCCGTGCTGAGCACTTGCAACCACTCATTGTATGTTTTAGCCTAGAGTCCCATTATCATCTTGGTTGCTCTTCTTGGTTACACTTTTTCTAGAGTCGCAACATTTTTTTATAGTGTGGTGACCAAAACTGGATGCAATATTCTAGGTGTGGTCTTACTAAGACTTTATAGAGTAGTATTAGTACCTCACTTGATCTTGATTGTATTCCTCTGTTAATACAATTTAGGATTGCATTAGCTATTTTGGCTGCCACCACACACTGTTACCTCATATTTAATTGGTTGTCCACTAAGATGCCAAGATCCCTCTCACAGTTACTGCTATTAAGACTGGCTTCACCCAATCTATATGTGTACTTTTGTTTTTTCGTGCCTAATTGAATTTGATTTATTCAATTAATAATGGTTAAGCAAAATAAGTTTAAGTATGTTGTGTGGACATAGCATTTACATTTATCCTCAGAGGAGGAATAAATGTAATATATAGGAATATAACAGGAGCTAAGCATTTAGAAATCTATGAAGTATATTTCCAGCTGGATGAGCTTAAGAGTCCACCTAGTCCAGCATGGGCTCCAGGATCCAATCAGGTACATTAGGAAACCTTAACACTATCTTCAAAAATTCCATAATCCTTTTTCATTGTTACTCCCTCGACCTAACATCCACAGCATGTCCATGTTGTACTCATTGACTGTCTGATCCTCTGGAAGTGATGAAATAATAATTCAAAGCACCTTATTTTTCAGAGTATAAGATGCACCGGAGTATAAGACGCACCAAGGTTTTGAAGAGGCAAATTACAAAAAAAAGTAGGTAAGTAGATAGAGGGAGAGAGAGGGAGAGAGATAGAGAAATACAGTAGGTAGGTAGGGAGAGAGAGAGAGAGGATGTGTGTGTAGGTAGATAGGTAGGTAGAAGGATAGAGAGAGAAATAGAAAGAGAGAGAGAGAGAGAGAGAAATACACTAGGTAGGTAGGGAGAGAGAGTGTGTGTTTAGGTAGGTCGGTAGATAAAGGAATATATAGAGAGAGAGAATAGAGAGAGAGAGAAATACAGTAGATAGGTAGGGAGAGAGAAAGTGTATGTGTAGGTAGCTAGGTAGGTAGGTAAAAGGATAGAGAGAGAAATAGAAAGAGAGAGAGAGAGAAATACACTAGGTAGGTGGGGGAGAGAGTGTATGCATAGGTAGGTAGGTAGATAAAGGAAGAGAGAGAGAAATAGAGAGAGAGAGAGAAAGACAGTAGGGAGGGAAAGAGGTGTGTGTAGGTAGGTAGAAGGATAGAGAGAGAGAGAAATAGAAAGAGAGAGAAATACAGTAGGTAGGTAGAGAGAGAGGTTGGTAGGTAGGTAGGTTGATTTTTCCAGGTGTATTTATCCATGTCCTGGAGAAGGAAATCGCTGACAAACCAAACTTTATTTCTGCTGGCACAGAAACAGTTAAAGAGCTTTCCAAAAGGTTTTTTGCACTCTGCAAACCTCCTCCAAACGGTCCGTTTCTCTGTGAAAACAGGCCCATTTTTTTTTCAAATAAAAAGCATGACTAGTCTTGGGGGGGCTTGCAGAGTGCTCCTGTGGAGGTGGGGGTGGGGGTCAAAATGAGCAAAAAACTGGCCTATTTATCGCGAAAATGGGCCATTTTTGTGTCAAATAAATTGCATGCATAGCCCTAGAAGACTTATAGAGTACTGCTGGGGGCTTGGGGGACAAAAAATGGCCTGATTTAGGCTAAGTTCTGTCCTCCCCAGCCCCAGGAGCTCTGTGGAAGCCTCTATAAGGATAGGCACAGCCATTTTGCTGAAGGGAGGCAAAAAATGCTGTATTCGATGTATAAGACGCACCCGGATTTTCAGCCTCTTTTTAGAGGAAAAAAGGTGCGTCTTATACTCCGAAAAATACGGTAATGCATTTACCATGACAATGACTATGAGATTATGCAGGTTGGGCATATTCCACATGGAGCAAGTAATTCCTAAAATACCCCTGAGCCATATAGGACTTTATGGGTCAACACCAGCCCCAACTTAAACTAGTTACTGTCATTATATTTTGTAGGAGCAAACTCCACATCTTAATCTCCCCTCATTTAATTTCAATGTTAAATTTCAATATAGTTGATGGGGAGAAATAACTGCTCTTTATTTTCATTTTCTCATGCAAAATTGTATGTGTCTTGAACATGTCTTCTCTTATCCAGCTTTGCTCCAAGCTAGAGTGTTTCCTCATAAAAAGTGTAGGAGAAAAGCAAGGTGATCTAGAAGGTGGGGTTAAATATGTCATCAGTTTGGGGTCATTGTGTTGCTGCAAGTAATCCAAGTCCAGCCTCCCATAAATTCTGTTGACTCTTATCAAGCAGCAATTTAGCTTTGGCTATTAGCTGATTATATTCTTGTATTAGAGGTAGCAATAATAAACTCTTCTGTGCTTTGAACTCTGTGAATGAACCTGACAGAAATGTTGCTGTAACCACCTAATCATTTTAGGTGTCTCCCCACCACCACCCTCACTTCTACAGCAGCCTTTTTTTAAGTTGTGGTGACTAGAATAGAGCATACTTTGCAGCCTCATCGTGGATTTATGTAGGAACATTACTATATTGACTGTTTCATTTTCAATTCCATGCATAGTGTTTGTTAAGATTGCCTCTCCTGTGTTCCTCCATATATTCAAAATCCATGAGGGCATTTTCTGTAAGAATAAATTGAAGATTTTTCTTTCAGACCAGCTTTTGATTTTATAGCTCTTAGGAGTTGGTTATTGTTATTGCCTCTGCTTTTTCTCCTATTATATTCTCTCTTCCTTTCAAAGAAATAATTTGTGTTGCATTTTTGTATTTTTATTGCCGGGCTGTTTTTGTTTTGATTGCAAGCTTTTGTTAGCTGCAATCTTTGCTTTAAAAATCTTTGCTTGGAGGGGAAGATGCAGGTTACTGAATGTTTTATTATGGAGGCAGAAAAGAAAGACCCTAGATCTCATCTCTAGCTTGTCTATATCCTTTAGGAAGGGAAAATGTAATTGCTGACCCTGGGATTGTGTACTCCAATGACCGCTCTCCTTAGCATTAAGCTAAAAAGAAGTCTTTCTCATTGCAGGTTGGCGAATTCATTCAAGGGAAGATGTACAAGGTTCCACTTTGGGAATGCATAAGAGACTTGGTGCTTGGATAAAAAATAACAGCAAAGCACGAGGGAAGGAAAGGGAAGCTTGTACAACCATAGTACAAATTTATCCTGGAATGCTGAGTTTCAAAATAAAGAAGCACTGGGCAAGGCAGACAGAAAATCAAGAAATTAGGGAGGAACAAATGAAATAAAGATCTATTTTTTAATGAAAGACAGAGACATAAATTGTTTTAGGCAAGAATCTGTAAATGAATGTGCAAAGGTCCATGACAGCCTGCGTATTCATAAAATGTCACCCTATATCAGTGATGGCAAACCTTTTCAGCACTGAGTGCCCAAGCTGGAACATGTGTGCATCTGCATGCATTTATGCATGACAGAGCACCGGAAACCCAACGGCCAACTGGCCAGCGCACACATGCCTGTCTTGGGGCCATCTTGGGAGCTGTTTTCAGGTCATTTGGGGGGCATTTTCAGACTGTTTTTCAGGCCACAAATGGCCTGAAAATGACCCCAAAATGGCCCAGAAAGTGCCCCAAAAATGGCCTGAAAATGCCCCAAAAACGCAGTCTGAAAACAGCCCCAATACGGCTTATTTTCTGGGCATTTTTCAGTTATTTTCTGGTGCTCTGGACCCCGTGAAAACCAGTTGGCAATGGTACATGTGCCCACAGAGAAGGCTCTGTGTGCAACCTCTGGCACCCGTGCCATAGGTTCACCATCACAGCCCTATATCCTCTTTATACTGCATTGTATTATTTTTATGGGTTATTGTACTTTGGGAGAAGAAAGTTTACAGCATTATAGTATCCAACTGGATGTATGAGTCAACTAAATCGACCAGGTAGCTATTAAGCCCAAGAAATACAAAAACACCAAATCATTTTCCTTTTCCTGCCATTCTTGCCTTACATAACCTATTTTTTTTATTGTATTTATTTATTGCATTCATTTTCAATATTTTCTGTCAGATTTCAATGAAGTGTTTATGGGGGTTTCTTCTAATTTTATTTCCCTGACAACAAACTTGTGAAGTCAGCTGGACTAAGAGATTTATAACTAGCCCCAATTCACTCAATGAACTGGCTGAGCATGGATTGGAACCAGTCTATGCCTAGTATTTGTGATTATATGCTATACTGCTAAAATATTACATTTCTGAAATACTTCCAATACTGTCACTTGACACAAAGAAGAAAATCTTGCTAGCTTTAATAAAGACATTCTGGCTGAGATCCAACATCAAGTAAATGAACTTCTCTTTGTGCAATGGGACTTCCCTTTCCTAATCCTTAAGAGTGGATTTGGGGGCCATGCAAGGGGAAAATAAGTTGGAAGACAGAGGCTGGATTTTATCCTCATCTGTCAGTCAGAGAAAAGACTCCCACATGATCTTGATCTATAGCATGAATATAACTTATTTAGCATAGAATTTTTTCAGAGCTCTTTGATAGCCCTCAGAACTGGGCAAATGCTTTGAAAGAGCATTTGCCCAGTTTCTAATGCCTGGTTTCTAATGCCTACCACTTTCTAATGCCTTGGTAAGGCCACACTTGGAATACTGCATACAGTTTTGGTCGCATGATGTTGAAAAGACGTGGAGACTCTGGAAAGAGTGCAGAGAAAAGCAACAAAGAGGATTAGGGGACTGGAGGCTAAAACATATGAGCAATGGTTGCAGGAACTGGGTATGTCTAGTTTAATGAAAAGAAGGACTAGGGGAGACATGATAGCATTCTTCCGATATCTCAGGGGTTGCCACAAAGAAGAGGGAGTCAAGCTATTCTCCAAAGCACCTGAGGGTAGAACAAGAAGCAATGGGTGGAAACTAATCAAGGAGAGAAGCAACTTAGAACTGAGGAGAAACTTCCTAACAGTTAGAACAATTAAACAGTGGAACAGTTTGCCTCCAGAACTTGTGAATGCCCCAACACTGCAAGTCTTTAAGAAGATGTTGGATAGCCATTTGTCTGAAATGGCATAGGGTTTCCTGCCTAGGCAGGGGGTTGGACTAGAAGACCTCCAAGGTCCCTTCCAACTCTGCTATTGTATTATTAAGATACACATTCAACTGGCTGGACATGGACATGAAGCTTCTTTTTTCAAATAATTATGGAATCTTTATCCAGACCCACATCCCTGCTTTCTATAGTTACTTTGCTCGGCTAAGGAAGTCTAAGGCAGGGGTGTCAAACTGGATTTCTTCAAGGGCCGTATCAGCATTGTAGTTCTCCTCTGCAGCCAGTTGGTGGGGAGACATGGGATAGACCCCTCCAGCAGCACCCTGCCAGCCAAAATGGGGCCCGGGGGGGCCTCATGCACTCCCCATTGGAGGTGGGTTGCTCCTGGTTCAGATTGGCCAAACCGGTAGTGGCAGCATTGGGAGGCTCCACCCACCCATCCATGCAAGCATGAGGAAACCAGTAGCGCTAGGATTTGAAACCCACATCTGCCCCCCCATGCCCCATTTTGGCAGGCAGAGTATTGTAGGTGGCCATCCAGGCTGAAAATGGAGCATGGATGGGCATGTTTTGCCTCATTGTGGCTGTCAGAGGCAGCACTGACTGGTCCTTTGCTATTTCCTGGCTGTTTCCTTGGGCCAGATTTAAGCACTCAGTGGGCTGGATTTGACCCACAGGCCTTGAATTTGACATCCCTGGTGCAAGGGAATGATCTGGGTGTTGCAGGAAATAACAGAGCTTGGACTTCTCAGGATAAAGGAATAGTTTATTGGCAGCCACGTTCAGAAAGCTAGTCAAAAGCCAGCATTTTTGAATAACCTTCATTATCAAAGCACACATTCTTATACATTCTGAAAGACAGCATCACACGGAAATACTTAACCCATTTCTTATTGGTTACCTTGAGGAAAAGTGCTTTCTGACTTCTTTTACCATACCTATAGTAAAGGTGATATTAGCACTTATAGTTTGTGCTTCCTGGATTACTACAAAGAGATGACATCAGTCGCTAGTTGGAAAGCACTCCTCCCCTCCTTTAAATTTATTTCCCCCCCCAAACTAGGAAAGGTCTCTTCTGAGATGCTGGGCTGCTGTCGGTGGATAGGATACCTTTTGCATGATGACTGTCTAGACCAGGGGTGGACAAACTTTGCAACTTTAAGTCTGAAGGACTTCAGGTCCCAGAATTCTCCAGCCAGCAAAGCTGGCTGGAGAAGTCTGGGACCTGAAGTCCTTCAGACTTAAAGTTGCAAAGTTTGCCCACCCCTGGTCTAGACTGCAACTCTTCCTCCTGTCCCCCAAGGTCTTTCCCACAGACCATTACAGGAAGAATGCAAAACAAAGTGACTGCACATGCATATGCCACAGTTGGGAGCACCTTCCAAAGCAGCCACAGGGTGAATATGAAAAAAGAAGTATCCCATGTATTCTGAAGCATCTTTTTCAAAGGATCTGCAAGGCCTTAATAGTCATTTTGTTACTTTTTTTCATTCTTAATGTCTACATTTTACTCATTAGCACTTCAACAATAAATTACCAATCAACATGTCATAATAAAAAGCTTAAAGTATATATATATATATAAAATACTTTGAAGCAGTATGCTATTTTCTGCTCAGATTTATGGAAATTTCTAAAGAAATATATCTCTAAATAAGTATTTTCCCTGCAGAACATTAACTATTGCATCCATTTTTCTGGTACTGATATATTGATCAGTTGTTTGAAATTGCAGAATTGCAGTTCTTGGGCTGCAATTTTCTACATTCCTTGGGGATTTACTTCTGAGTAAATACACAAAAGACTAGCTTAGTTGTTGTTTAATGGCTAAGGGAATAAATTGTTGGATGATGTCATATCAAATAAATGGAACTTTTACTTGGTAGCCTATGCCTGTATGGAATAAAGCACCCTGATCCAGAATTCATTGATATATGGAGTTGCTTTATTTTCTTATTAAGTTTGCACCAGAGATAGGGCACTGTGGATTGGAGAGCCTGAACCTATTAGCAATGACTCTTACTAAGAAGGTGATAAATAACTTCATACCAGAAAGGAAAGTGATGGTGGAAACCAAAGCATTATAGAAAACCCAAAGGGGAAAAAATAGAATTTCTGTAGATTTTTGGTAGGTAAAACATGGCTTGATCAAAAGAAAGGAATCCATAAAAATACTTATCCATATATAGGCAGCACAGGCAGTTGCTAGCAAGGGCATGTAATACAGCAGCATGTGGTTTAGGACCAGTTAGTTTCTATTACACACTGCAGGATAGGCATAATCTTTCCACTGTCCATTGTTGCTAAAGCAATTGCAGGTTTGTTTGCTTTTTCAAGCTGCTTTGCTTTTCTGCAAGGACTTTGCCTGTCTTAATGTACTTATTGGTCTTTTTTTTGTGTTTGTCAATCAACAGAAAATAAGAGAAAGGGCAATCAGGAGCTCTACAGAACACAACCCTTGATATGTCTGTTGGTTATGACTCTTTAGTCATAATTCTTGACTCTATAATACCAAATGAGATCACTTAGAAGTGGTCATGTGCAGTCTAAGGATAGCTAGGAAAGTAAAATCAAAACAATAAAGCAGGAAGATGAGTATAAGTAAAAATAAGACTGAAATTCGGGGCTACAGGATACAATACATTAAGGCGCCTGAGAGGTGACCTGACTGAAGTCTATAAAATCATGCATGGTGTGGACAAAGTAGAAAAGGAAAAACTGTTTTCCCTATCGCACAACACTAGAACACGGGTGCACTCCATGAAACTTTTGGAAGCTAGACCTCAAACAAATAAGAGGAAGTACTTTTTTACCCAGAGGATCACTCGTCTATGGAACTCCCTGCCAGAAGACGTGGTGACAGCTGTCAGCCTTGATACCTTTAAGAAAGGATTAGACGAGTTCATGGAGAACAAGGGTATCAATGGCTATTATTATGGATTCCTAAGGACACCCTTCGGATTGGAGAGATAGGCAGGATATCGCTCAATGCCATTTGCAGGGAATCATTGGCAGGTGAAGACATCTGCTTGGGAATACCCTGAAGCAAATGATGCGCCACTGTGTGAGACAAAATGCTGGACTGGATGGGCTGTGGCCTGTTCCAGCAAGGCTGTTCTTATGTTCTTATGTATTGATTTGAACAGCAACTGAAATACGAGAACTGATGATGATGATGTTTGCCCACTGTGTTCAAAGAGGACCTTGACATCTAACATGTTATGGGCTGTCCAAAATGTGTCCACAGGTGGCTGGTAAGGCCTATACGGGCACAAAATGTTCTGCCACATGTTAGGCAGACTTGTGGGCATCATTGTTGCAGCATTTGCAGCTGTGGCTTTGTGGAGTAATACAATAATACAATACAATAGCAGAGTTGGAAGGGACCTTTGAGGTCTTCTAGTCCAACCCCCTGCCTAGTCAGGAACCTTATACCTTTTCAGACAAATGGCTATCCAACATCTTCTTAAAGACTTGCAGTGTTGGGGCATTCACAACTTCTGGAGGCAAGCTGTTCCACTGATCAATTGTTCTAACTGTCAGGAAATTTCTTCTCGGTTCTAAGTTGCTTCTCTCCTTGATTAGTTTCCACCCTGTCCTCAGATTTGGTGGATCAGCATGCGCCATGTCAATCGATCTTGTACCAGGGTTTCCCAGGAGATGGCGTCCATATCCAGGGACTTGAAGGAGGCTTCCAACATTTCTTTGTATTGCTTCCAATAATGCCATGCCAGAACTCAGGAAGATTTTATTGTATTAGTTCAGCTAGAAGAAGAATCCATGTTGTTCCCTCCTTCCAAGAGCTTGTGGAAGCTTGGCAAACCACATACCAAAAACCCCAGGTTCCTCAGGCAGGATTGGGAATGTTTCTCATTTAAACCATAAAAAACTATAATTGTTGGCAGTACTGGATTAGTACTATTGCTATACTTTGATATCTGTCTTAGTATAAGCCAATGCCCTTTGTATTTATGAACTTCTAGCTTACTTTTACAAGCTGTCTAGTTCTTTTAAGTGCTATCAAATTTTAGTGGTTTTGAACCTGTCTGTGCGGCAAACAGAAAACCCTTGATAAGTGGATTGATTCCCCACAAACTGCTACATTCCATAGTATACACCAGCATATCCTACATCCCTCAGATGAGCTGATCCAACATCCTGGTACCAGCATACAAGGGAACAGCCAGGTCTTCAATGCTTCCTGAAGGTTAACAGGGTTGTGGCAGTTGAATTTCAGAGGTGAGATCACATAGGAGCAATTTGGTGTTCTATGTAAGTTAATAAATGTATTGTTGTAACCACAAATCATAACATAAGTATTCCACAAAATACAATATAATAAAAATAAAACTGTAATATAAGATAGTATAATAAAACTACGAAAAGTTTACAACAAAGTAAAACCAAAGCTACAGTACATCTATGAATTTAACTTTATTTTTCTAAGTTTAAATGACAGCAGCACAAAAACAACTTGGTTGCTGACAATTGGAAACATTTCATTTTTGCAAGATCGGAGTCCTCAAATTCATCTACCATTAATGACTTGGGCCTGATCTCCTTGTAAATGCTACAGTGGAGGACATAATAGATAATATCTTCCATTTGACCAATACCACAAGGATAGAGGGGTTGTTCAACATTAAAAAAATCTCCCTTTGAGATATGTGGAGGGCATCCCTCTGCAAGTGAAGAGATATGGATAAAAATTAACAATTGTCCATTTGTATTTAGTACTATTTCCCCCCACCCAACAACCACCCTTGTTTTATTATAATTTATTTTCAGTTTTTCCCTTTCATATTAAGTGGCTAGAATACCCAATAATTTTCTATAGCCAATCTCAGTATAGGAAATAAGAATCATGTCATCAGCACACATTAACAACGGATTGTTTTTGTCCATTGAGTGAAAAGCTGTTACTAAGAAATATACCAATGAGCACAGAAAACAACTCTATGTCACTTTTATTGACTTTACCTCTGCCTTTGATTCTATTGACAGGTCTCATCTATGGGAGAAACCAGCTAGGACAGATATTGATAAGCTTCTTCTTAAACTAATTATTGAACTATATACTGACATTACAGCTAGAGTAAGAATGAGCTCATATTAACACCCTATCTTATTGGAGGGGGAAGTTAAACGGGGCTGTTTATTTGCTCCCTTCTTATTTAATTTCTATATTAATGATATTGCAATGGCCATGAAGTCATTATCTGGTATTGCCATGTGACACTGATGCTACAAAGATTGCATTGTTGCGAGTTTTGTTTCTGTTTTTAGTTTTGTTCAGGTCAAGGTGCTAGCGATCATCTTGCTACGTTCACTCTTCTATGTGGCATACACAGGAAAAAACACGATCGTTCTGTGGTTTGTTTTTATTTATTTATTTTGTTTTAGCAATTTCATTATCCTGAAATGCTGCTTTTAAATGAAGCATCAACTTTTGGCTGTCATTTGTACACGCCTGACTTTTTCTCCTGTCCTCTTGAAGATAAACGTTCACTCTGCGCTTTGCCTCATGATAGATTTCATTCTACCTTTTAATATTCACAAATGAACTTTTTGTTTTAAGCCTTCCACATGTTAAATTACAAACTCAAAGCTTGCTAACGTTACGTTCAGCAAAACATTCAAAACAGATGCATTGGGTTAAGGTTACTTACAAAATGACAGAACACTAGGCTAATTCTCTTCATTTCATGCAACTAGCAGCAGAGGAGGGGCACTTAAATTTGATCATAGAAACCAATTTTCTTGGCTTCTTAATTCAAGAATAAGCTTGGCTGCTTTGTCAATATTCCTTCTGTGGTAAAACTACAGGAAGAAATGCTCTGAATTAGCAAACTCAGATGGAGTTAATTTTGTGCTCTTGGAAAAACATGCTTATCTGAAAATCTTGGAAATTATTATTTATTATTTACTGTATTTATTACTTACTTATTTACTTACTTATTTATTTAGGCAAGCCGGCCACTTGATTGACAAGCAGCCCCCTCCAGAGTCTAGCCAGATAAATAAAATAATGTGGCTTTATAATATCTGCTTCTTATCCACCAGTATTTTGGTTTCTTTCTAGAACAGAATCTGCAGAGGTCATGGAGCATTGGTGATCCATTTTTATAGGTTTGCTTTTTTAAGATTTTTTTTTCTGTTTAAAAAGTACTGAAAAGATTATTTCTGTTTAAAAAAAATGGACAGGATTTGCTTTTATTTATTTATTTTGATGCTGCTGCACTCCAAGTGACTCTGGGAGGCTCACAGAAAATAAAAAGCAACATAAAAAGAAAAAAAAATGCAATAGACTGGAACGAATGATAAAAGAATAACTGCTTTCCCAACTCCATTCTCTTAATTCTCAATGTTATTAATTTACATCTCAGGATTGGCAAAGTCTTATTATTTGCAATTTATTGAAAACCTTGGCATGGCTGCTTAGGGGTCAATCCTATATTTATCTCCAGTCTCGAATCTCTCAATTGGGATTGAAGGTTATAGAGAAGGAGATAGAATACCACCTTCAAAGGAGTTTGAATAAATGGATTATCTGGACCCTTCCAGTCAGGATTTGAGCCTGGGCTTGAAATGGATATAGCATTGATCATTATCGCTAATGGCCTACAGTGAGAGAGGGGCAAATTGACTTATTAATCCTGCTAGATCTCTAAACAGCTTTCAGTGCCTCTGACCATTGTGTCCTCCTGGATCAGCTGTAATAACTGGGAATTCTGAATGCCATTTAAAAAAATTCATCTAGCTTAGGGGTGTCAAACTGGATTTCTTCGATGGCCAGATAAGCATTGTTGTTGTCCTCTGTGGGCCGGCTTTGGGGGGAGATGGGACAGATATCAGATGGGATACCCCATTTTCAGCCTGGGCAGCCTCCTGCAGCACTCTGCTGGCCAAAAGGGGGCTTTGCATAGTCCCTTGTGCTTCATTTACACTAGCAGAGGCATCATGGTCCAGTCCTTTGCTATTTACAGGCCAGCCCCATGGCCCAGATCATGGTCCAGGTCTGGCCCATGGGCCTTGAGTTTGAACGCCTGATTTATCTTCTTGCTGAGTTTAGTTTTAGTTTAGTTTAGTTTTATTCAATTTCTATACCGCTCCTATCTCCCCAGTGGACTCAGGGCGGTGCACAGGAAATTAAAAAATGACATACAAACACCCAATAAATACAGTCGCAGCATTAAAATACAATTAAGTTAAATAACCTGTGCTAAAATGTTAGCTAAAAATATTCAAATCCACTACCCTATCAATTAACCTTATATCTAATCTAGAGTCTAGGCTGGGCAGTTCTAACGAGTGTGCACAATGGTGGTGATGTCAAGTCCGTGAGAATTCCAACATGAGATATCTCAGGGCTCAAAACACACACACACACACACACACACACACACACACACACACTGCTTCTGTAGAAAAAGCTGGCATGCAATCTTCATTCCCCCCCCCCCCTGGATTCTCAGCTTCTGCTAGAACAGAAACATCCCAACTGCAAAACAACATCCCTGCCTATTTTATATCTACTTGAAGCCACTGAGTGAGATAATCTCTTGATATGGGGTACCATATCAACAGTATATTGATGATACTCAGATGTACATGGCGATCCTGGGCGGACTAAGAAATGTTATGTAGTCCTTGGAGTTGGTGAAGATTTGGATGGGGAAGACCTCCCAGCTCCAGGGACTTTCCACCTTTAACTCTACATGGGGCTGCAATTCTCCAGAGATAATGACTGTGCAATGTCTATGTCATCCTGGAGTCTTGAGTCCTGCTCAAAGGGCAGATGGCAACTCTAGTCAAGGCAGCTTTTTCACCCATTCCTGGAATGGGAGGCCTTGTTCATCGTAACTGACACTTCAGTTCCCATTTGGACTCATGAGCACATGATTGCAGGGATGCTGAAACAGCTGGAACTCAGAAGACCCATTGTTCAATCCATTCAGAGTGTGGTAAGGCCAGCCAAGAAGATTATAGGAAGTTCTCTTCCTGTCTTTCAGGATACTGTTTATAAGCATTCTGTGCTTAGAGCTCAAAGCATTGTTAGAGACCCTACACACCCACTTCACGGTCTGTTTCTGTTGCTCCCCTCTGGAAAGAGGTTTCAAAGAATCTTTAGCAGGACTTCCAGATTCTGTAACAGCTTTGTTCCCTATGCCATCCATCTGGTAAACTTGTAAGATTTGTTTCTCTTGCCATGTACATATATACATCCAAACTAGACTGTGTTATTTCTGTGTCATAAAATATATATGGGTATATGTATATTATTTATTTATTTATTTATTTGTCTGTTTATTTATTTGTCTGTTTATTATTATTATTTATTTATTGTTTATGTTTATGTAGTGTATATTAGCGGTAGAGACCCTTTGAGAACTGTATGCAATGAAATTTCATTTTAATATATGCCAATTTATGTACATTCAGAGTGACAATAAATTTATTTAAAATCTTATTTAAAATCTTATTTAAAATTATCATCATAACTTTGAATGGTACAATAGATTGTAACTTGATTCTTATATTAACTTCAAGGAACCCTCCCTCAAAAAAAAAAAAATACTTCCATGGTTCTCTGCTTCTGGCATTGGACTTTGAATTGTCTGCAACTGTGAGAAGTTGGTGAAGTCTCCACACTCACTTTAGATTCAATTGATCTCCTAGCAGAGAAGAGTAGTGATTTCTGGTTGAGCCTTGGTTCATCTTTCAATGAGTAAAATGCATGCTAAACCAGTCTCAGCCGCTATGAGACAACTGGGAGTAGTATATATTTCACTAGCCAAAGCCACTAGTGTTGTATCCTAGGGGTAGCTAAGTGTTAGATGGTTGGGAATTACAAGTCTGTGCAATCAAATCTAAAACCTAAAACCCAGGGAGAATTTAAATAGCATGTAGGAACAAAAAAGGCAAAGCCTTATCCCACTAATTGTGAAGGCCATCTGTTAGAACCAAACTGCTAGGTATTGTCTTAAGTGTGTGTAATCCCATCTTTGTATGTGAACTCTGTTTTTAATCTGTACAAAACTCACAAAAAGGCATCTGTTTCTGAATTTAAATAGCTAAGTCTAATCAAACTAATTTGACTATTTCTGCAATAGGCTTAATTGATAACCTAATTTTGTAGCAGAAAGGGCATTCATTGTTTATTTACATATCCATTGTTTTTAGCAGAAAAGCAAAGTCTCTTAATTGTCTTGTATGGGATGCTTTTAACCAATACTTTATTAAACACTTTAAAATATTAAGTATTTTATTAAAGATTTTAGCAATAGTAAAATATATACAAACTATAATTTAAAAGACAAGTAAAGTAGAAAGAAAAGAAGGAAGAATGGAGGGAGAAAGAAAAAAGGAAAAAATAATAATTGAAGAAGTGACTTCTGATCATCTTTACAGCAAATACAAGCAAACAATACTTCTCTGTATATGGGAATATGTTTCATCATATTTAAGTGGGAATATTGAGTCCTTGGTTTCTCTCTCAATGAACAAAATAAGTTTCAGTTTGCATTTAGTTATCCAAATTCTACTTCTAGCAAATGTATCTTGAGAAGACATTAATTACAGGTTTTGTATGTCCAGCCTACACATAATTTGATTGTTGAAGTAAGTACACTCATCTTGAAAATGCCATCTATTTTCCCTATATATATGGTTAAGATTTCAATTGAAAAACAAAATAGTTTTTAAAATTATTGCATGTTCCCAGATAATATATTATAAATGAGTTTCCAGTTTGGAGTTGGAAAAAAGATTAATCAGTTCATTTACTTATCAGATTATACTTCACTTTTCAAATCCATTATGAAGAATACTTATAATGAAATATTGAAACCAGAAAATAATTCACTAGGCATTGTTAAATGAGAGAGAGATTATATGTTGTGGACAATTATCTTCTTTTCCAAAGGCCTTTGACTTGCTATGTTCAAAATGAAAGGGAATTGTGAATTTGTTTTCTTGATTATTAAGCCAGTAGATTTTTTAAATAAACCTTTATATCAAAATGAGTGTAGAAATATATTTCAATTTTTGTTCATATCTTTGAGTAAGGAAACTTTAGAAATCCAAGATTATTTCCCCCCTAGTATTGTTGATCTGCTGTTGATATATATATCAGCTCAAAAACCTAACACACACACACACACACACAAATTTTAATTGCTATTTAGCTGAATTAACTATCTTTTTCTTGTTTTCTTTTTTCTTTTTTGTAAACTGCAGAGGCTTTGGTATATAAAATAGTAACATACAACCTAAATTGCTACTACAAGTTCAAATGGGAAGACCAAAGTCTTGTCAGGTTTAGTGACTTCCTAATTTTTTGGCCATTAAAAAGGTCAATATGTTTTATTTAATGTATCATTCACATGGACCATGTTGCCCATAGGTATCACTGTATTGGTATCTCTGATGGTTTTGAAAGCTTTTAACAATAATGGTCTATGGGGATTCTCAATCATCCAGGTCATGGTTGTCCCAAAGGTGGTTTCATATACTGAAGCTTCTTGGATGAGAAGCTAAATGTTTTCAAGAAAAAACTAAGGAAGTCCAGCTGCCTTTTGAAAAGCACCTTTGGGGCTTTTCATACATAATAGTCTGAATAAATGAAAATATATTGTATTAGCTATGGAGATCCATAGATTGGATTTCATGAAAGACTTTTTGTCCTCTTCAAAAATCTTTCCCCCCTTTAATCAGAGGGAGTTTACACATACTACTTTTGCTTACGTTTGAACAAGAACACACTATAGGCTGTTTTACTGATCTTATCTGTGTTTGTTTGCTATTATCTAATGCAGGGGTCTGCAAAGTTGGCTCTTTTAAGACTGGTGGACTTCAACTCCCAGAGTTCCCCAGCCAGCTATGCTGGGAGTTGAAGTCCACCAGTCTTAAAAGAGCCAACTTTGCAGACCCCTGATCTAATGGTATTGTTTGAGCATGAAAGCACAATCCAACAAGCATTATTTATTTCATTGTTATGAGAAACTAGTATGAAAATTCCAGCCACATGGATGTGAGCTACTAATCTCTCCTGATAAGAATGAGTAACAAAGATGCGTCTTGTGCTCTTCCTGCAAAATTAATCATTTGACTGGGAAACTGAAAGAGAGTATCTGGTTTCCTTTTTACTGCATTTCTCCATTGGATAACTGTTGGTTTCTCCCTTCCCCTCAGATATCTTTATGGACACGTCCCTTTGGGATTGCTCCCATGTGAGCTTTTGTTTCTCTTGACATTTTTCTTGTCTTTACAATCATTTACAAAAATACTGATAAAGAATACAGGGAGTTAGGAACTTTTCCAAAAGCCTCAACCTCTCTGGGCCACAGAACTGGCTGACCTACTACTTCCGCTTTGCAGACAATGTTCATCTTAAGCCAGCACAGTTTAAACTTCTGCCTTTCTGTATTTAAAGTATGTATTCTAGCAATGACTCCTTGAAGTTACTGAGCAGTGTCAAGAGATAATACTTGCAGCTTTTAAAAGCTGCCAGAGGGATAGTGTTTTTCAGAAAGTCTCTCAAGGCTTTTCAACCTTAGTAACATTTAGATAGATGGACTTCAACTCCCAGAATTCCCCAGGCAGAATGGAGGTTAAAGTTCACATATCTTAAAGTTACCAAGGTTAACAAAAACCTCTGCTTTAACTAACTGGCTTAATATGGAAGATGGATGCCACACCATGAGTCCTTCTGCAGCTGCCTTTTTCATGGTTGCCTATGAATGAAAACAGAGCAATACCAGAGCACATGGAGTACTCCTGCCCTTGGGCAGGATTTAGTTTTAAATTAACACATGCCTTCTAGTGGTGTTTGCTTTACTTCAGTTATTTGAACCTTGAGGGATGGATTTTCAACTTGATGTTTTGCCAAGTGTTAGGGCAGTGATCAGGTGCCCAGTCAATTGCTTCTTTTGTATTGAGAGACAATAAGCACATCAGTTCATAAAGGGATTTTAAGCTTTATTATAAGTTCAAGTAAACAGATTTACATGCATAACATAACAAGCACACTATATGTACTTGGTTCTGTACCAACCAAGATGATATCCAAATCTCTTACAAGCTGCCAGGAGTTCCTTAGTAACAACAGTTGAGGTATCTGAAGGGTAGCCAGTTTGCACAGTACCCAGTGTTAGGTTCTGTGCAGAAGCTTCCAAAAAACAACAGCAATAGCAAGGTTTTTATCAAAACCTGGCACCATGACTTCATGGCCTTCCTAGGATTGTGAGACTGCAGGAACTGAACTTGGTCTGGGTGCCACATGACTCAGGAAGGGAATTGAAAGTTTGAGACTCTCACAGTAAGAAAAGCTTTACAGTTATATGACAATCCTTCTTCCTTTAGTCAATAAATAAGAGTAAAAGAAAATCCCCCAAAGAGCTCATAATGAGCTCTAGACTTCTATACTTTTCTTACTATGAAGAAGAAATCAAAATATCACTAAAATCTTTGAAATAATAGTGGTCTTCCACATTGCCCCTAAACCTGGCACGGCCACAATATTTCACAAATTGCCAGAATGACCTGTTTCTCTTTTCCACCCCAACCATTATTTCATCACTGTTATTGGAATATTAGTCTCCTATTTTTCATGGTTTTTAAAACTAGCCCCTGGCTGCCATAGAAACTTAATAGATAAGTTGGAAATTAAATGTAGAAGACCAAGAGGAAAAGATAATCACCCCAGTGGTGTTTCTTAATTGAAAAAAAAAGTAATATCATTTAGTAATAGATCAAAACAAGTGGCATTAGCAACAAAATGATGCAAAATGCATGGAAGGAGTTTGGTTAATAAAGGGGAAAATATGAAGCAAGCAAATTATGCAGTAAGTAGCAAGGCACTGGATAGCCTTGAAGAAATGTCCTGAGGTAAATTCTTGCTGACCTGATGAGTTGGCAGGACCATCATTATCTCTAGCTGGTCAAAACTGTTCTTATCTGGGCTGAAGCATTTTTATGCAGGATGTTTGGGGGAGAAATCTTCTCACAGAACAAATGCATGTATATATTTATGGTGTCACTTTGCATGGCTATACTTTATTAATTAATATTAAAAGTATTTAAATTTTTGTATATATGATGTACAATGTTTATGTCAGAGCACCTGGTATGCCCAAATATGGGAGGGAGGGAGCATACTGCTACCCATTTTGCCTTTCAGCTCCAACCTAGAAACCTTCCAGGCAGGAAACCATTTTGTGTTGCATTTGTGCTGATAGATAAGTATGCAGTATGCTCCCTCCCTCCCATATTTGGGCATACCAGGTGCTCTGACATAAACACTGACTTATTTCCCTGGCTCAGCTGATAAGGGAGTAGAGCTTGTGGCTTAATGGTTAAGGCAACTGCCTGACATGTTAAATAGCCCGAGTTCGAATCCCAGTAAGAGTATGGCTAGCTGATGAGAGCTAAATAGCTCGAAATAGATCTATCCTAGTCTCCCTTTATTTATTTATCTATCAGCACAAATGCAACATAAAATGATGTACAATATATCTATAGCTATATTTCCAATATACAGATTTAACATATTGATACAAAACACCCATTTAGTTTCAGGACTAAGGGAAATTTTGAACCTGTATCCTAACCATCATTTGTCAACAATTCATAAAAGAATGTATGGTTAATTAACAACTAATTCACAAAATCAATAATGTATTAAATGCAGATATTATAAAGTCTTCAATAAACTCTTTAAGAGAAAAATTGCTAAAGTTCTTCAATCTTAAACAAAAAATAATAATAATAATTTAAACAGGATTTGCTTTAAATTTTGCCCAGAACCAAGACAGTCTTGAGACATAGTAGGCCAACTATTTATATCACTGCCCACTAACCAAGTTGGGCAGCTAACAGGTTAAAAATGTTAACAGATACACAACCATTAAAAAGTTTATTTATTTTAAGCAATAACCTGAAAAAAGCTTGTGAAACTATGGAACTGCCTTGTCTTCAGTGGCAGATTTAACAATGTATAAGAACAATCTGAGAGAATCTGGAGTTCTTTTTCTCTTCTCTGTGTCCATATGTGTGCATGGATTCTCTGTAATGAAACTCAGGGTCAGCTGCCTCAGCCTTGCCTCTTCCGTTAAGGCATGATTCTTAGACCTGCCACCCACAGACAGTTTCTTTTAAAGTCGCCAGGATTTCCAAGCCTCTTGGGAGTAGAGTAAAACTTTATTTTGCTCAGCTCAGCAGTCTGCCAAGAGTGTGCCTCTCTCTCTTTCTCTCTCTCTCTCTCTCTCTCCCCAAACGGTAAAGAACATTACTTATTCTGAATAAATTAAGACATGTGTTGGAAAATCGGGGTCCTAATTAAAGCTGGCATTTTGGTGCTGCCTGCTGGTTAGCTGCTCCTGAGCTCCTTGCTGTAAAGAAACGTAATTTGTGACATGGCAGGCAGTTGACGCCTATAATAAAGGCCTTCCACCGTACTTCAATAGTGGCTTAATAATCTTGAGGGCAGAGCTTTGAACTTTTGATCTGTAATAACCTTTGTAGAGAAAAAGCGAAGAAGAAAAGTTGCACTTAAGTTTATTGCTCCAAACAGCCATTCAAGCAATTTAGGCTTCCTGTGTGGATCTCGGGGCATTTTCCAGTCAAGCTGTAAAGTGGGTTGTTAGTCTGTGCTCTTTATTCATTTTGGACCACTACTTATATTTGCACAAAGAACCAGATGCGAATGATTCTGGTAGGTTATGTTCCAGCCATCTTTATTTCTTTGGGTTTGCCTTATTGGACAATGCTTCCTAAATGCTCATAGGAATTGAGAGTCTTTGTCAACACTCTGGGACAGAAATTCTGGGACTCTTCTATCCAGTTGACCAA
Source organism: Rhabdophis nuchalis (assembly GCA_039707465.1). Lineage (NCBI taxonomy): Eukaryota > Metazoa > Chordata > Lepidosauria > Squamata > Natricidae > Rhabdophis > Rhabdophis nuchalis. The sequence goes on along the minus strand of CM077643.1, from coordinate 54,743,772 downwards.
AGCTCAAGTGGAGATCAGTTTTCTTCTCTAACTGTTTCTCTGGATTCAGAAAGAGATGCTCCCCCCACTTTCATAGAGAAAGTGTAGCTCTGGTGTATTTAAGTCCCACATAAAAATAAAGCTTCCGAAGACTCTTGAAATTTCAATTCAAGAATGAAATCTAAATAACTACATTATGCTACTTGGTTATTAAGTTTTGTTAGTTTTTGGCACCATGGGACCACCAAAGAAGGTGTAGGGATGGGAGCCAGGTGATGCATACTGGTTTTATTCACCACCCTTCACATTATTCTCCTGGCTGGCTAGCTTTCATTGCCACCTGGTCTTGCACATATGGCTATCTAAGATAATGGCGATGAGAATAAGATAAAATTATGATACACCTGGAAGAGCTGTCTGATGCATTTGAATTACTTTTTTCAGACCAAGGTTCACTGTGCTAAATCCTTTAGCGAGCCATTCAATCACATCTGTTTCCATGTGTCATTTGTACCTTCAACCTCTCTTGCCTGAGACAACTAGAACTCTTTATAAGAAATGTGCCCCTGCAATGCATTCCATATACTGGACATTTTAAGATGTGACTTATAGTTCTAGGAAATAGGAGGATGGCTGTATAGATCTGTTACACATATAAGGAATATGGCTCTTTTCACAGTCAGTTAAAACACACTCCAGGTGTGGGGGTTGGAAAACAAAGAATGTGGGGAATATAATGCCTTCCTTTGATGTTACAGGATCTAAAGGAGACAATAAGACACTAAATGTTATTGCACCCTGTTTGCTAAAGTCTGAGAAGTGGCCAGGTGTTTCATTAAATGCTATTGCTTTGAAAGTTCAAACTGACTCTATTCAGGAGTATTTTTATTTTGTTATAACAATAAATCCACCCTTTAGCAGTAGAATATACAGTACAGAGTATTTCATAGAGTGAATGAATATGAGGCTTGGATAACTCAGAGCTAAAACAGGCTTAGTAGAAGCCACTGATGGAATGGCGGGTCAGAGTTCTGCCACATTTTCCCAGAAAAAAATGGCAGGATATTGTTATGGTACATATATCATCTCATCACCATACGATGCAATGGCTGTTGAAATATCTACAAAGGTTAAAGACAACACACATCAACTGGAGCTGATGAACTATCTAGATAGACCCATGTGGCAGCAATAGTATGGATGTGATTGAACACTATCTTCTTCCATGCAACTTTTTCAGCTTCCTGTTCTAGGCCTGGGCTTTCCTAGTCATCTTGTCTGATTACTAGCCAGATCTGACCATGGTTAGTTTTCATCCAAAATCAACTAGGTGCTGGCTGCATTAATAGAAACATTGTTTACACGTTTCAACTAGTTGTACTTTATTCTATATTAAAGGAAATGTGCCCAACACTTCTGTGACTGGCAATGGGGGTGCAAGTGATGGGGGGGAGGGAATACTTTCACGTGTTCATCTGCTGCTTGCACAAATGGAGCTTCACACACTTGCTTGCCATTTGCGTTGCCCAGTTCCCAATGGGCTACTGACTTATTCTGGTCCATGGGCATGGAGCTAGGGACCCCTGCTGTGTTAGACTTTTAAATCTCCTCTAACTAATATAGTTAGTATATTTTTTAAGTGTGGATACTACATTTTAAAAGGGCTGTAGAGGAATTTAATCTCTATAATCCCAACAAAATGATAGAAGGTAGCAATGAGGTCAGTCAACAGGATTAAAAACATATTATGTAATAAATATTTGAAGGAACTGGACATGTCTAATCTGAAACAGAGAACTAGAGGGGCAGGGGAGATGATAAAGGTCTGCAAAAGGATGAGGACAAAGTGTTTGATTTTTGTTGGCTCTGAGAGCAGGATGATAAGGACTTCTGTGATATTGATTTATAGCATTATTTGGCCAATTTAATGTGCCACATAAAGCCTATCCACATTACTGAATATTACTGCTGTAATAGCTGGATGGTGCTATAAATTGTTAGCATAAAAATTATCTAGCTCTAAGAAACACGTTATAGGAGATAGATTTCAGTTAAAAATTTTTTTTAAAATTTTTATTTGACCGCTCCCTCTCCCCGTAGGGACTCGGAGCGGTGCACAGGGAAACTAAAAAACCATAAATATACAATAGATATACAACATCTTAAAAACAAATTAAACAGTACCTGTGCTAAAATACCCATTATAGACTAAAATTCCCACTAAACAACTAAAACCCCATAGAGAGAGAGACTACCCTAGGCCGGCCAAGCAGAAAAGATATGTTTTTAATTTTAGATGATTATTAGATGAACAATCTTGATGATAGAAACAGTTTGACAATGATGTTATTTTACAATTTGATGGATATCATAGATAATATTCTACAACAGGGCTGTCAACCCCCCGACCTGAGTCATGTGCTGGCCATGCCCATGCCCAGTTTAGCAAAGGGGGGAAAGTCCCGATACATCACATGACGCCACCATAACAATTTTGACACTCTGTTCTACAAAAGTCTTTACAAGCAGGACAACCAAAACAGGAAAGAATGAGGTGAAGGACCAAGAAGCAAAGGTTTGAGGATAGGTTTCCTGCATCTAGTAACCTGAAACACCTCCAAAGTCTCCTCCAACTTTATCTCCTCAAACTTCAGCAAATGTTTCATAGGTTTTGATTTGCCTCTGTATTTGCTGTTTCTCAACAAACAAAACATAGCTCATTTATTCAATTTTTGTAGGCTCCAATCTGAGTCAGTCACTGAAACTGGAGCTTTAGTCTTCCAAGATTTTGGACAACCTCCCTCTCTCCCTCCCTCTCTCTCTCTCTCTCTCTCTCTCCCTCCCTCCCTCCCTCCCTCCCTCCCTCCCTCCCTCCCTCTCTCTCTCTCTCTCTCTCTCTCTCTCATTTTTGTCAGGGGAAGACTTACTATAAAGAAGGTTGGAAAGGTTTATGAGAGACTACATTGCAATCATGAGGGTCTGGTTCAGTTCCTGCTGCTTTGGGTCAAAAAGTGTTTAAGACAGAGAGCTTAGAGTGATCTTTGATGGCTTGGAGAGACAATTGGACTGGATGAGACTGAACTGAATGAACCACACAGCTTTGTTTAAGCATAAATTTCCTCTAGTTCCTAATTTCCTTGCTTTTGAACTATTTATTTACTTATTTAAACTTACATCCCACTGTAATCCAATTAAGGACTCTCACCACTTCATAGATATAGGCTATGCAATTAAACTATCCACTTGTAAAAATCTACAAATAAAGCATAGTTGGAAAACAACAGTAGAAAAGGAGAAACAGCACTAACTCCAAAATGCTTGATGAAAGAGTTGTTTTTAAACTGAGCCAATCTAATTTCAACCAGGAAGCTTCTCTAAAAGGCCAGTGCTGTCACTGAAAAGCCTCTCCTGAAAGTAGGGAATCATGAGTTACTTCTCTGGGGAAAATCATGTAGGTCAGGATTATTCTAGCTGGAATACGGGCTCTGAAGTTAATTTGTAATTATTTCTCAAATTCTGCAGGCCAGAATAAGATGAGGTAATCACAGACACTTGAATGTATAAATGGTAGTGCTTAAGGAAGATTTTCTGTGCCATAAAGTCATCCTGATGACTAACTGATTCCTTCAATTATTGTCGTCCCCCCCCAATAAATGTGCAATCATTACTCATGTTGAGGCTGTTGGCATGTGTTGTTCTGTATTTAGGACAAGAATGGCATGAGATAGGGAAGAAATATTGATTTAAAACTAGAATTGGGAGGCTGGGGGAAAGTGAGAAGCAAATGCAATTTTGATAAGATTATCCCTTGGGATTTAGTAAGGTGACCAGATTTTAACATTGGTAAAGCGGGACACCATTGACCCGGGGTGGTGGTGGTTCTTCATTAAAAATTTGGTCTATATCAAACAACAAAAATTTTGTGCTCAATTGTGGTCATAATCGAAATAAATCGAATCAAATCGAATCAAATAAGTTCTTTCTTTCTTTCTTTCTTTCTTTCTTTCTTTCTCTCTCTCTCTCTCTCTCTTTCTCTTTCTCTCTTTTTTCTTTGTCTCTCTCTCTCTGTCTCTCTCTCTCTGTATCGCTCTCTCTCCTTCCTCCGCCCACTGTGTGTGTGTCTGTCTGTCTCTCATTCACTCACTTAATCACTCATTCTGTGTCTCTGTCTATCTTTCTCTCCCTCCCTCTCTGTCTCTCCCTGTCTCTCTCTGTGTCTGTCACTCTGATTCCCTCCCTCCCTCTGTCTCTGATTCAATCCCTCCCTCTGTCATTCTCTCTCTGTGCCTCTCTCTATCTCTCTCCCGCACCATCTCTGTCTCTGTCTCTGTCTCTGTCTCTCTGTACTCTGTGTTTGTCAGTCTCTCTCTGATTCCCTCCCTCTCTGTCTCTGTCTGTCTGTCTGTCTGTCTGTCTGTCTGTCTGTCTGTCTGTCTCTCCCCCCCTCCCCAGGAGCCTCTTCAGCCCCTGGGAAGCGTTCCAGCTGTCCCAAGGTGAAAGAGGCAGCTGTAGCCTCCCCAGCCAGCATGCCGGCCACTTGTCTGCTTCCCAGGGGCTGAAGGGACTCCGCGGGGGGAGGGAGGGAACTGACCGCTGGTGGGTGAGCAGGTGGAGCAGGCGGGCAGGGAATGTTACTGGGTGCTGCCGCAGTGCCCTGCCCACCCACCCTGGTGGCCAGTTCCCTTCCTCCCTGCACGGAACCTCTTCAGCCCCTGGGAAGCAGACAAATGGCCGGCATGCTGACTGGGGAGGCTACAGTTGCCTCCTTGGCCGTGGGGCAGCCGGAGTGGGTCCCTGGAGCCCAAGGAGTCCCACCATCAATGAGGGTGGAGGAAGAGCCGCACTCAAGGAGCCAAAGAGCTGCTTGTGGCTTGTGAGCCATGGTTTGCTGACCACTGCCCTAGCTTGTCGTGCAAAAATCGGGACTTTTTAAAAATGCTATGGGACGCGGGACAAATTTCTAAAAATCAGGACTGTCTCACCAAAAGCGGGACATCTGGTCACCTTAGATTTAGAGACATTTAAGTCATGAAGAGTGACCGAAGTATGGTAGTAATAAAATAACACAGAAGGAGAGGATTTTGTTGTTGTTGTTGTCCTTGGTTTTTGATCTTCCCCAAATACTTGTAGGTAGCTCTACACTGCCATTTTATTTATTAAAGACATTTAAATCCCTCTTTTCTTTTTAGGAAATTCTGAAGTTCTAAAGGCACAGCTGCCTATGGACAGACTGGGTTAGTTTGATGCATCAGGTTACAGAAATTTTCTACCAATGTTTAGTCTTAACCAGGAGATATGAGGACTGAGCAAAAAACCTTAAATTTGATTTTGGTTGAGGAATTGTGTTGATGTGTCTTGGCTGCTTGTATCACAAAGACTGTGCTTGCTTAATTACTTCATGGTTCAAAGTATCATAGAAACCAAGAAAATGGTTAATTCAGCAATGTGTGTAAGCATAACATATGAGCACAGCAGAGGTGGGTTGCTCTCAGTTTGGCCCGGATCGGGCAATCCGGTAGCAGTGGCAGTGGGAGGCTCTGCTTACCCACTTCTGCACATGCGCAGAAGCATCACACACGAACGCAAGTGTGGAAGTGTGCCCGAACCAGTAGTAAAAAAATTGGAAACCCACCACTGGAGCACAGCTATGAACTAGTATTAATAATAATATTCATGCTGGTGCTTAAATGAAATGAAATGAAATTAGAATCACACTTGCTTTTACAAATCCCTTCAGAGTTTCCTGGGCCAGAATTTTCATATCTCACAGCGTAGATTATTATTAATTTGTAGGTACCAAGGCTTAATGTGGAGAATGTCATTCTAGAGTAGGGCTATCATCTCTCATCATATTGTGAGATATAGCAACCCTAATCTAAGGAATTGTTGGGAGAAAAATATGGCAACCTCAGTGGAAGGAAGTCAACGAGTACCATCTTTCAGAAAATGTACCAGGCACTATGATTGGTTGTCCCACAGGTGCCTTTTCAAAAGGCAACTGGACTTTCTTGTTTTTTCCTCAAATACATTTAGCTTCTCATTCAAGAATCTTCTTCAGTTCTTCAATTCTTCAGTGAAGAAGCTTCTTGGATGAGAAGCAAAACATGTCCAAGGAAAAAGCAAGAGAGTCCAGTTGTCTTTTCAAAAAGTACCTTTGGGACAACTATGACCTAGATGTCTGAGAATCTCTATAGACACTGTGATCAGTTGGTGATCAATTAAATACATACATGCATACCTGTGACAGTATCTCCTTTGGGAGAAAACCAATATCATGCAATATTCCATACTGCATACTTAGCCTCTCAATGTTGCTTTCCACCATGAGATGAATGGCATAAATATTTGATTAAAAAAAAGCACAACTCCATTCATCTTGGCAAATATTTCTGTTTCCACCATATTCATATTGCATGTCTTTACCTCCCTCCCTCCCTCCCTCTCTCTGCCTGCTTGCCTCTGTCTTTCTCTGTCTCTCATTTTGTTTTCTTATAAAGCATTACTTTTTTGGTCTTTTCCTACCTCTGATTCATTTATTCTGGCTTCATTTATTGTTTTGCAATTCAATATTTGTTCATTCTCTCAATATAAAAAAAAAATCAATGTACTACTTTCTATTGCTCACTCTAGTATTCAATCCACATTCATTCAGCATCTATTTTTGTTCTAGCACCACACTTCCTAAGTGCCCCATTCTTCCTGGATTCTTAACAGAACCAATGGTCCTTTCCTAATACAAAGTAAGCAGCAGTGCTCTTATATACAGCTATTTTGGCATATTTTGACCAACATTCCTCACAACAGACAGCATATTTCCCTCCACCTTTCTCTATTTTGATATCTGAAGTGAACATTCTATTCAAGTACACAGATCCATTTACTTGTTATAATTATTAGCCAAATGTCTCTCTTTTGCTACTTTATTCACTTTTTCTTTCTACAAAAGAAAAGAAAAGATGAACGATGCTATGCCTTTAGTAGGGCTGATCCAAAATTTTGATTCATCTGCTGAAGTATTTGGTAACACTAATTATTTTTTGATCTTTAGATGTTCCTCAGATTCAGGAACTGAGAATACCTGAAAAAATACTTTCCTTGTTGAAAGTTCTTGTTTAGAAAGATAGATAGATGACAGATAGATAGATAGATAGATAGATAGATAGATAGATAGATATGTAGATGTAGATGTAGATGTAGATGTAGATGTAGATACAGATACATACAAGAACGTTGCTTTCCATAACTTTTTCAAAATGCCCATAGTCTTAATTCTTTCTGCTCTCCTGATTTATGGAATTGTCATCACTAGAATTGATGGTATCATTGTGTAAGACAAAAGGTCAAGCCAACCTTGAGAAAACCTGTTAGCCCTCATGGCCCTCATAGCCCTCATAGTAGTGATTACAGATGGAGTTAAGGACAAGGAAGGAATAAGTAAAAGAGAATGGCTGCGCTGATGAAACTTGAATATGTTTGCCATGAATGTTGAAAATTACCCTAGAAGCTCAGCTACTGATTATATTTGAGCAGTTGCCACCCTGAACTCCTGACAAGCAAATAAACAAAATGTGATAGTCAAATGCAGTTAGTAGTTTATAAATCTGTTAAAAATGAGATTGCATACACAAGCTCTCAATCTCCTCTGTGTTGGCTTGTTGTTGCAATTGCTGCTTATATACTGTAGGCAGCATTATCTGTGATAAATGCCATTCTTTCTTCTAGGAATTTGCACCAGGGATGACAAAAGTGCTAGATTCTCAGTAGAGCCTTTTAAAGAGACATTAGAAGGGGAGGATCAGTATATTTTTAAAGATGAGCTGTCAAAGGAAAGGTTATTGTAGGCCTGCTGAGTGCATTATTTATATGGCTTGGACCTTGTGAATAAAAGGGAGTATAAATCTCCAAGTAACTTTTCTATCCCCATCCCATTTATATGCCTATTTTTCATTGAAATAATTTTTCATCTCTTTCACATACTATAATCTTAAATGCTGAGATCAAGAAATACCATTCTGGGACCTGGTTACCCAGAATAATCACATGCTTGAAAACCTAAAGCTTTTATTTATTTATATTCTCCCTTTTATTATTTGTATAAACAGGGATGTTTTTATAGGTGTAGCTGCACAACTGCTCACTTATTGAGCTTTAATCCAAGAATGATAGCCCATAATGATCTTGACAATTCCCAGGCCTTTTGGAGAAAATAGACAGAGCTATTGAGCGGCATCCAAGTCCCTCAATTGTATAGCTCTGTCTTTTCTTTTCCCAAAAAGGCAGAGGGAGAACAGGTCATTTAATTTTTATTTTAAGAAAGAGCAATGGGGGCAATTGTCCCGTAGGTCTTACGTGATGGAGAATCCAAAGTATGGATCGGTATGTAAAATATCATAACTCCAAGAGTTATTTCACAACTTGGGTTTCTCCACATATTTATTTATTGGGCCATTGATTTTAGTGAACAAAAACGTTCACTCAATGTAAATACTACAATGAACATTATGTCCTCTGTATCTCTGGGGTTCTTAAAAATATACAAATAGCTATTAGAGCCTTTTTCCAGAGCTATTACTGCTATGAATCCTCTTTAACAGTTGAAAATTAGCTGTCACACTTATTAAACACAATACCTCACAGTAATGCAATAAAATATACATAGGAAAAGTAATGAAATGCCTGCCACTACTACTATCCTTTGCACTCATCTTTTGATAAGGCATCGTTCCCTAAGGCTTGTAACAATGTTTGAGAAAGGAATAGAGGGGAACCTTGACAATGGAGCTATGGCTATGATCAAAGCATATGGAGGGATACAGTGAATCGAAGAGCTGCTTTTCCTAAACCCAAGTGGCATTTATGCTATGGTTTGGCATCCAAAGATCTAAATTGCCACTTTTAAAATAAAGGTTTGATAAGATTCTTTATTTGACATGCTTTTCAGAGTGCCCTTGCTTTCAGTTGTGAGATGAATAATAAGTCTAGAACTGCGCCCAGTTTATTTATTGATGGCAAATTTTCAGTGTTGCTTCAAATATCTAGTAAATTATCGATATTAATCTGGGGGCATCAAAAAGCAGCATTAAAAAGTGTCACTCTGAAAAAAAGTCTGATATTAAAGAGTCACAGAATTCTTTTACATCAGCAGAATGTGGAGAAAAAGATGACCTAAACTCAATGTTGTCAATTTGTAGATTTCAACTTCCAGGAATTTCCATGTCAAATTTAACTCCCATGATTCCTCAGCCAGCAGAGGAAACTGTCATGAATTTAGTCACGAAGAGACTATTTGATCTGCTCTGAGGACTGGATATGAACTCCAGAAATGACTGACTAGGATAGTGTTGGCTAACCTTTTCAGCACCGAGTGCCAAAACGGGAGTGCGCGCACACGGGGGGAAGCACTGGAAACCAAAAGAGTACCTCCCTAGTGCGCATGTGCAGGAGTGTCAGAAACTGGAAGAGCAGCTCCCCAGCATGCATGTGCATGCCGAGAAGCTGAGCTTCCAGTTTCCGGCATGTGTATGTGCATGTGCACCGACCGCCTGGTTCTGATTTCTGGTGCTCCCACATGCATAAAAAAACCAGATGGCTGGAACATATGCATGCATCGGAAACCAGGACAGCAACAGGCAATGGCTGGTGTGCCCAGAGAGATAGTTCTGCATGCCACTTCTGACACACGTGCCATAGGTTTGCCATCACAGGACTAGGGTCTTTTATCATTGCTAGGATAATATAACCCCCTTTAATCCTCAAACTGGAATTTAGAAAAACAGAGATCTTCCACCTTATCATTTAGCATGAAAACAAAACAAATCAAAAGAAAAATGCCTACAATTTTACAAACCATATCTGATCAGGACAGGATATAATGTGCATGGCACTTAGAACTGCATGAAGGGATATTGAAGAAACACTTTTTAAAAATCTGAGGTTTTTTTTGAAGTTCTAGCATCTTTTGTTTTAAGAAGAATGAGATGAAATTTCAAGTGAAAGAAATATTCTCACAATAAAGATTATTAATAGTCTTAAAACAGACTGAGAGGACATGGGGAGGATAAATAATATGCTGGAATTGATTATTGAGGTTGAGGATGCAGAAAAGTAGAAGAGATTAACTCATTGAATTTTTATATATTAAAAACTGTAATTAAGGCATTCAACTAGCTAAGACAGTTCATAAAACTTTGCTAAACTTGGATGTTGGGAACGAAATACTGAGAAGCAATGAAGTGGAATGAATGATAGCATTTTCTTTCAACATCTCTTTCCCTCTTGCAAGACTTTATAATTGGGGAGACCACTGGTGATTGTAGGGATTACTTTGATATGAGGGCAGACATGTCCAATTTTTCCTTTTCCCAATTTCCTCAGTGGTATTTTAATGAACAGTGGCAATTTTTCTTTTTGTGGCAGTTGCTGCCTCAGCACCATCTTTTAAGCTTTTGAACCTTGCCAGGGTTCCGAAGAAGCAGATAAGGACCTGAGCTTCAGAGAGATTAGAAATAGGAACAGAAAGGCTTAGAGTTATCTGTTCTGCCCTGGGTAAATGAAACTTTGTAGAATTTTTGGATCTATTTCAAATATTATGAGTTTGTTTAAGTTCCTACCACCAGCAAGATCTCAGCAACAATATGCCTAGGATAAATCTGGTGGACAGGAAGAGGTCACCCTTTAAGTAACAATATCTTCCTAGTGAACAGTACAGACTGTACAGGATGTACAGCCATCACCATCACCATCGTATTACCATCATTTGATTAAAAATCTTTATCATCATGATGAAATGATTAAAAAGTAAGCAAAGAAACTTAAGACTTGGACTACACCAGGAAAGAAAAAAATACATGGGTTTTGATGTCTGATAATTCTCCACAAAAGCTGGGATATATAATGAAATATTATAAACTTGGAAAATTGAAAAATGGATGAAATAGTGGAACATTTATATTAATAAATTATTATTTGCGAGACCGCTTCTTGCCCCATACATCCCTTAGACCGATACACTCCCACAGAGAGGGCCTTCTCAGGGTGCCGTCGGCCGGACAATGCCGACTGGCGACACCCAGGGGAAGAGCCTTCTCTGTGGCGGGCCCAGCCCTTTGGAACGACCTACCCCCCGAATTACGCACCATCACCGACCTCCGCCTCTTCCGCCAATGTCTAAAGACATACCTATTCCAACAAGCCGGCCTAGCCTAGCCTCCCATGGGAACTTTTAGATAGTTTTAAATTGGGTATTTTAAAATTGGGTTTTTAGCATAGGATAAGACGGTTTAATTTATATTTTAAATTGTGTATTTATTTTTGTATTCTGTATGTTTTTTTAAATTTCCTGTGTGCCGCCCTGGGTCCTCTGCGGAGAAGGGCGGGATATAAATGTAAATAAACTAAACTAAATAAACTAATAAGACAGGAACAAGACTGTACACAACTACAGTCCAATTATGTGCTTGGCAACAATATTCAGTTTGTTAACTTGTACATTAGCAACTACAATTCTGAACTGTTTAATCAAAAATTCATTGTATCCACCTGGAGAAAAGTGTAGCTGTTCAAATTCATGAGGCACAAAGGATCAATTGCTGATTGATAAAATGACCCTAGAATCTCAAATGAAGGAAAGCAACTTATAAATGGCTCATAGTGATTATAACAATGAGCCTCATTCACTTCCACACAATTGGATACAGAAATGTTTGAAAATATGTGGCATTAGACAAACATCCAAAATGTTGTAAAAGAAGCTATTAAAAAATAGCAAACAACCATGTTGTCAGGCCTGACACATGTATTTATTTAAATGATTTGTAATGACTCTAGGTGGTATAAAAAGATTGAAACAACTAAAACCATGGGAGATAGGTGGTCCTGCAAATCTCATGTAGGCCTTCATAAGTGATCCCAAGAACCTTCAATTGTACCCAGAAGCTCACCAAAAGTGGTGCTGTAGTGTTATATGAGCTTATTGAGAGATGCTTTGAACAGGAGCCATAAGTCCACATTGGCCTCCAAACTGAATATTAGCTCTGACTGAAAAAATTCACCCAAGGACAGAGTTAAAGATGGACGGCCTCTGAATGTGGATGGCCTTAAAACCTACAGCCACACAGTCTTGCCAGGATTGAACTGAAGGCTGTATTTCCCCATTCAAGTCCCCACAGTTTTCCAGGCATCAGAAAATGATCTTGCTGACATTGTTTGATTGGTCAAGGATAGAGATGTGCACCTGGGTGTCAACAGCATATGATGATAATATATCCCATGATTACAGGAGACCTAGACATTTCATGCAGATGTTAAATGGAAGTGGAGAGAGAATAGAATCCTAAGGCACTCCACAAAGAAAGAGCCTCTGACTCAATCTCTTAACTCCCTATCAACAGTGAATGGAACAAACCCTGAAATAGGAGAACTATTATAATACAGTGCCTGCTCCTATTTCCCTAAACTGGCTCAGAAGGTGACTGGTATTATTGAAGGTGACTCATGACTGGTGTTATTGAAAGCCATTGAGAGATCAAAGTGGACCACAATGGATTCTCTAACCTCAGCATCTTTTTGCTTTGTTGATGAAGGTTGCCTCATAAATTTAAAACATGTGAGTATGTTTAGTTTTCTTTGAATTTGGGAGGTAGCATGCCTTCATTTGGCTTGGCGATGAAGTCAGCAAGAGTTTTCTTTTTTCTCTATCTCTTTGGTGAACTTAATCTCTGGATTTATGGCATTAAGTATTGAAGCATGAATTTAATTCAATTTTCTTTTAGGATGACAAATGTCGCATTGTCATTTGTCTGAAATGGTATGGGTTTCCTGGCTGAGCAGGGAGTTGGACTAGAAGACCTCCAAGGTCCTTTCCAACTCCGTTATTCTATTCTATTCTATTCTATTCTATTCTATTCTATTCTATTCTATTCTATTCTATTCTATTCTATTCTATTCTATCCTATCCCATCCCATCCCATCCCATCTCCCATCCCATTCTTTACTTGGGGTTTGGGTTTGGGAATGGCAATGTTTTTTAGCTGTTACATGAGTGCTTCTATGGTAAATACCTTAATTGGGGATCCCATGGGTGTTTCTGTGACCTGATTTTATACATAATTATTAAACTGGAAGTAGGTAGTAAGGCTGAGGTTTAAAGAGGCAAAGTACATGGAATATCTCCCTAGAAGAGGTCAGAAGAAACATGGGGACAGGTCAGAGACACGCAAAATACGAGACGGATGAGGCATCCCCCCCCTTATGTCAGTGACTTATCCATAGAGCTACAGCTAAGCTGAGTGGCCACAAAAGGAGATTTTAGTTAAAACTAAATGGAAATTTCAGAGAACATTTTTTTCCTGAATGCCACTGACCTTTCCTCTAATGAAAGAGTCACATTCAAATCTTTCAGCCATTTTTGTGGTAGGTGAGAGACTGTCTCCTGTACTTTCTGCCTGCCCTGTATGATTAGAGAGAGTTGGCATGTTTCAGATCCTGTTGATTAAATCATATCAATTGATGGGAACCAGGAAGTGGGCTTCCTTTGTTGCAGTGCTTCTCCTCTGTAAGGGAATTCTCCCAGGTCTCATTTAAATGGCCCATAGAGAACGGCTCTTCCCCGTGCCTTGGGCTATCATATGTTGTAAGCCTCTTATGGAAATGCATTGTGTTCAGATTGTGTGTCTTATTGTTCTCTCTGGACAGTTGTTGTTCCTTTCTTTCTATTATACTGCTGCAAACTCTTTTTCGTATTATACCCAGCCTGAAGTCATTATGGAATCTGGGCCTTAGAAATTTGACAAACAAGCATACTTGTTGCAGTTAATAAGACATAATCCCACAATGGCCCTGATAACATTATATCCAAGCATTTGGCACATGAAAAATGGTGGTTGCATTATCAAGATGTCTGCTGTCATTACTGCCACTAAAGAAAGGACCAAAACCAAAATTGGACTCCTTAGAAAAGCTTGGCATCACCTGTGGTGAACTCCATGATTTAAATAACCATGGGAGATTTTGCCCTCCTTCAGAAGAAATTTGGTGAAAGAATCTTCACAGTTTCTCTGCCTGCAAAGTGGGATGAGAATTTGAGAGGCTATTTTAGAACAGCTGCCAATTTAATGTTTATTTGCACTGCTTATCCTTCTCAGAGGGGGTTTCCAAATAGAAGGCACCCACCCAGGGCTGCCAGTCAAACATCTTGTAACTAGTCTTTCTTTTTTTCCTTAATGGGTTTTTGTTTTTGTTGTTAGAAAATAGAAGAAGCCCCAGAGAACTCAGAAATACAGAAATGGCTGATGTTGGAATCCCTCATAGCATTTTGCAAATGAAGTATAATGATGTCATTAAAAAAACCTTTGCCTTAGGTGTATGGGGCTGATTTCCCCCCCCCCCCCTGATATTAAGGTCTTCCTTCTCAATCTCAAACACTTTTATTACTGTTAAGAGGAATGACATTCTTAGATGGAATATTTATAGACTAAAACAAAATGGTTAGCTTGACAAATTCTTCCAGTCACATCAGAGAAATAGCAAATCTGCTAAGCTTCTCTTTAAAATATCTGTTTTCAAATCACAAGTTGCAATAAAACCGAAAAGCGGTCTGCCTTTGTGAGCCTATCTGAGGGGTGGTTTTTATGAGCATACTTTTGTTAACTAACTGCTGTGATCTTGCCTACTGAGTCCTGAAATTAAAGTGTAAAAGAGAAAAGGGTGGGTGAGTGGAGGGGACATGCCCAAAAGCAACCAGCAGCTGAATTGACAATGATTAGGTAGATGACTGTTATTATTGGAACTAACAAGTTGCTATTTGTTTGCCATGCCTGGTCTGCAAAGCACACAATGGAAATGAAAAGCAGAACAAATAATGTGATGGTGGGGAGACATTAAGCCACTTGAAATACTATGGGGAGAATGTAAGCTTGCTGAGATTTGCATGCAAAGAAAAATTGTATAGGATGTGATTGCTAACAAATTCTGCACTCATATCCACTGGATGATTGCAGTGTTGCAGCTCAAATGTTTGGCACGTATCCAAATCTATACAAGTTCTCTGGAAGGTCTGGGCAGGTTCCCAACTCTCGCTCCCTCCCATCCCAGGAGAGTTGTGTTGTATGTATGTATGTATGTATGTATGTATGTATGTATGTATGTATGTATGTATGTATGTATGTATGTGCTGCCCATATAAGATAATGCTGAGAAGCTTACAGATGACAAAAAGATAAACTTGAAAAGAACTAATATTAAGAGGAATGATCTAAGACCAATTGGATGGACAGAGATGTGAGCAGGGGTGGGATTCTACCGGTTCAGACCAGTTCGTGCAAACTGGTAGCTCTGAAGATCAGCTGGTGGGCCAGTCCGCCTGCCCCTGTGCTTTACCTACCTTTATCTTCTTCTCAGCTGAGTCTCATAGCAGAGTGGATTGCTGCACCTCAGTTGTTTTCCTTCCCAAGCCGTAATCTGGAAGCTAAGTCTTCTCTAAACTGAGCACGTGTGCTCAGAGAACCGCTTGTTAAACTGATAGGATCCCACCATTGGGTCTGAGGTCTTCTTCTTAACCCCATCCATCCTCTCCACAAAAGAGCATCCCCATTGATGCCCCAGGTAAACCAACCCAACTGGATTTCAAGGCCCTTCTGAAACATCAGGAGGGAAGGAGGCAGGAAGCAGATATTACCTCTGATGGTAGAATATTCCACAGGGTGGGAGCCACAGCTGAAAAGGCTCTTCTCCTCGGCCTTGCCAGTTTTAACAGATTTGCAGCAAGTCCCTTCCACTGGAACAAAGGGGGAGGGGCTAACCCCATTGCACTGATACCCTGGACCCATGCCATAAATGTTGACCAATTATACCATAATATGGAATTGAGAGAGAAATAACTGGTCTTCTGTCTGCAAAACATAAGCCCTTGGGGATAATGGAGAGAATCTACACAACTGAGGGATAATTTCTTCCACATCAACCTACTTCCACACCAGGATAAGAATACTGTACACAGGAAAGTTGTTTTTGACTCAGACCACTAGTTCTTCTAGCCTAGCATTGTTGATATTGCGAGGTGTTGGGATTCAGGGTTTAGTGATTGTGGCCCATGCATCATATTTCCTTATGTTTCACTAGAGTTGCTAGCAAAATGTCAGGAAATCATGGTCACTAAATTCTGAAGCCCAACACTGTCCAACAGATAATGGCAGTGAAAGTCTACAAAAGTGTGTTGCTGATATTGTTGAACCCTTCATTATTTTCTTTAGGACCTCCTTTGAAGATACACAGGGAATTATGAAGAACAGAGCCTTTTAGATGCACTTTTGCTCCTAAAATGCCAACAGGCAGTTAAAAGAGGTAAGGTCTCTTTCAAATTGATCTTCTTTCCTAGTGGCTTCATAGTCACATTCATTTAGTATGTTTGGGAACTGTGCAGGAATGGTTTGCCATTTCCCAAGATATTTTCTTCAGTTTATCAATATAGGCAACAAGACTTGCTCCATTCAAATGTTAACTGTGGTCTGCTTAATTTGTTGAGATCATCCAAGGCCTGCTAGTTGTTATATGGTAATTAAATAAGCTTTTGAGTATCAGGCAAGTATTTTTTAATTTCCTCAGGTTTTAACTTTCAAACTATCTTTCATCCCTGCAGTTCTGCCCTTTGTCAGTTTAGTGACATATTTATTAGTTGTTGTAAACCACTCTTTGTGATTGTGTGTGTTTGCATTAGTCACTGATGTTTTCTTAGTAAGATTTCAGAAGGGGTTTGCCATTGCTTCCTTCCTAAGGCTGTGAGAGAAGGACTGGCCCAAAGTCATCCAGCTGCCTTCGAGCCTAAAGCAGGACTAGAATTCATGGGCTCCAGTTTTCTATCCTGATGCCTTAACCACTATACCAAACTGGCTCTTGTAATTTACTCTAGAATGATAAATTTCAAGATTCACCTTCAATAAACTGTGAAAATCTCAACCTATATCTCTATTTTCCCATGACACTTTCTATGATAATTTAGTTATTATAACATGTAAATCATGATTTATAGCACGATAATTTTAGACAAGACAACAGTATGTTGCAACAATCTCCTCTGTGGCCTTGTGAGGGTGAAAAAAATATATATGAGAGCCATGTCTTGGAAGTTTGCCCAGCAGTGATTGATGGTTTAACATAATGATGGCATTTTTTTTAGTGTTTGGGAACTTCACTTAACAATTCTGACAGAGTGGAAGAGGAGAAGGTATTGTGGATGAATCATTATAGGCAAGGGCAGAGTTTAAATTTGTTTTCTGTACTTTAGGAGAAGGTTTGGATTATATTTCTTTTTAAAACAATGTTAATCCTGTGTTAAGAGTTACTGTAATTTTTCTTGCTTCTGTAGGAAGTTAAAATCCACCCCTCTCCTAGAAAAATCCAGTCTCTTTTTCCCCACTTTCCCCCCACTTCCGCAGAAGGACATTTCTTCTAACGCTTCCTTTCTCAAAATGGAAAGAAAATGAACAACTGAGACATGGATGTTTGGTGAAATCTCTTTAGAGCCCTATGATCCCAAACATAAGACCAAAAGTTACCCACTCCGTTTAATGTTTATCATGTGCAAATTCAGCCAGATATGGTTAAATAAATCAGATTTAGCCAAACCATGGCTTAACACGACAAGAAAGCCCAGCTAGTCTGTCTTTCTATTCATGGAAATTTAATATGCATTATATATAGTTGTATATGTTGTAACTCATTGACAACAAATACATTACAATCTGATGATTATTTGGACATAGTGTGGTGCAGCTGGCATAAAGCTACACACTCAGAATGAGTTAAATACTATAAATAAAATGGTGATTGTTTCTCTCTCAGCAAAAATGGTGCTTGTAAATTATTCTAATATCTTTGCTTACTATTTTGCTATTTGGCATGAACCTGGCCTATGCAGTCTAAATTATTACCTCAAAACTGCAGCCTAAGTAAGATAATTTTGCAAACTCTGCTTTCTAGAACAGTCATCTAGAGAAAAGGTTACATTTAAAGTTCCTGGCATGCATTAGGGATTAAGTCCATTTATCAAGGTTAGTTGTAAGATCTGCTATAAATGAGTCACAGCCAGAAGGACTAGAAAATTACAGATAAGAAATGCGCTTCAGGAGGCAGATATAGAGCTAAACCTGGTTATACTTCATAACTAAGATGCCTTCTGGCACTTAAATAGAGTACTGAGGCCCAATCACATATGGCTTTTTGAAGTAGAATTATGCTAGAAAATGAAGCAAAAAGATAAAGCCTTTTAGATAAGGCAATGTGTTTATTCTTTAGTCTAGGAATGAGAACCTGTGGTCTTTCAAGTATTGCTGAGCAATAGCTCTAAGCATCCTTTAAAGCAGGGGTCTCCAACCTTTGCAACTTTAAGTCTGAAGGACTTCAGCTCCCAGAATTCTCCAGCCAGCAAAGCTTTTTGACTGGATTTTCTAAACTTTTCATGGAACTGGCCTGCTGCATAAATCTTTTCACACTGGTTGGACATAAATAAGATATATCAGCCATTCTTTCCCAAATTTATCTGGAGTTCATGTCTCAATTTGCCAGACATGAGAAATATGAACATGTTTCTTTGTATGCCTGTCATAATTATGACAAATCTCAATGTTTATATTTGCTAAGAAAATAGACAATCATCTATTTAGTAGGACTAGTTCATTCATATCAAGAGAGCTCTACTGCTTTTTGGTCATTTTTAATTCCACATACTCTCACTTGCCTATTCCTTTTCTGATGATACCCTTTATCCTCTGTCCATTGGGCTACTCATAACAGAGTGGAGAAGATAAGGACCCTCTGCCATCTTCGTACCATCACAGACATACGCCTCTTCCGCCAGGGGCTTAAAACGCATCTCTTTCATCTGGCCGGCCTGGCATAGATCTCATGATTTAATTTTAAGATAATGTTTTAAACTGTTTTTAATAGTTTTTAATAATTTTAGCACATATTTATCATATTTAATTGTATTTTATCCTGTATTTATATGTTATTGCTTGTTTTTATCTCTTCTGTGCACCGCCCTGAGTCCCCACAAGGGAGATAGGGCGGTATAGAAATGTGAATAAATTAAAATTAAATTAAATCTGGTCACATGGCTTTCCAAAGAGACAAACTGTGCTTGTGGAGGCTGGAAAAGAACTGGAAAGATCAGATAATGGTTTTCACACAGAGAGAATCTGTCATAGAGATGGACAGTTAAAAGACGCTAAAAGAAAGATAACAGAATTGCAATTGAATTTAGGAGAATATGGGAATGACTAGCAATCAAAAATGGAATGAAGCATGTGGAAGACGGAGGTTGCTAAAACTGACTGTCCAGAATGATTCTAGAACATTGAAGAATGCAAAGAGGAGAACAATGTAGCATGGGATCTGTCTGCCCAGTGCAGAGGCCTATAGGAATAAGAGGATTTGAAGGCAGTTAAAGAAAAAGATGAAGGCTGCACTAATCATGACATGGTAAACCTTTTGGTTTACCAAAAAAAGCAATTGAAAATCTGTATAAACTCTTTGGGGAATTTAGTGATAGCTAAACTTCTAGTTGTGCTTTAGGACTGGCACGTTTTCATATTAGTAGAAGCAATTGAGTTGCAGATAGGGGGGAGTTAGTTTCAAAATTGTGGAACAATGGGTCCCATAAAACAATTTATTACATTCTTTCAAAGTGTAAACCAGAAAGGGAGGTGGGATGGAAGAGGGCAGATGAAATAGGGCAGAAATTATGTTTGCATTTGTTAACTGAATTACTGTAACAAAGTACTGCTGGCCAAGTACTTTTGAATGTTTCCTGTAGAGCAGCAGTTTTGGAGCTTATGTACAACAAAACTGTGGTTTTAGGAGGAAAATAGGCAAATTTGATCTCAATTCACTACCCATCCTCTTTCTTATCAAAAGTGGAGTGTTCATGGTGCATAATAGGCTGAAATTACCTAGCACTGTCAAGGTACAGTATGAACCTGGGATGTTTTGCAGGCAAAGCAAATGTTTTTCCAGAGATATGAGCTTTCCTTTAATACTCCCTTTTGCATGAGTGACTTAAAGCAGGGGCCTACAACCTTTGCAACTTTAAGTCTGAAGGACTTCAGCTCCCAGACTTCTCCAGCCAGCAAAGCTGAAGTCCTTCAGACTTAAAGTTGCAAAGGTTGGAGACCCCTGATTTAAAGGAATATTTAAAGTGCCATATTATGGTAAATATTAAATATTATTTTGGCATCTTTGCTAATAGTGCCTTTCTTCACCCTCTGCACTTTCTATGTTGATAGAATCATTTTCTACTGTCATCATTCCTGATAAAGCATCATGTTCACTGATTATGCTAGGTCAATAACCAATATTATTGAACCAAGATTATATATAATGTTCAATAAACAGTTCTGACAGTGTTAAAACACTTTCTTTTTAGATTTTTTTTTCTAATGCAGCTTTTGTATAGAAAAATGTTGTCTTTCAAATACCTGCTATTGATCTCAGTGCTATCATTATAACAGAAAAACTGATTGCCAAATCTGATAATCCAGGGGGATTTTATATTTCCACAGTGGTGGCCTTTGGCCCTAGGCAAACAAGTCATTGGAGGCCTCCGTGGAAGATTAATATTTATAACACAAAACTATATGGGTGTTCAGGGAAAAAAGGTGCTCTATTACATAGGCTGTGTCAAAGCAGATACAAATACACTAATGCAGGTAGCTGCTTAACTAAGATGAGGCTACACAATCTTCACTGTAAACCAGGGATGTCCAAACTTGGGAACTTTAAGACTTGTGGACTTCAACTCCCAGAATTCTCCAGCCAGCTATGCTGGCTGGGGAATTCTGAGAGTTGAAGTCCATAAGTCTTAAAGTTCCCAAGTTTGGACATCCCTGCTGTAAACTAATGCCAAAACATGCTGACACAGAGACACAGAGACACAGACACAGACACACAGACACACACACACACATTTAACATTAAGTCAGGGGTTGTTGTATTACTGTTGTCTCAAAACATACCCAGAATCATTCCAGTAGCATTATCAAATTGAGATGAAGAAAAAGAGATCTTGTGCATGTATTTAGCCTGCTCAAATATGAGTCAAATATGAGAAGGTGACTCTTCAGAAGGAGTTTCCAGTACTTCTAGCTATTCTTAGATTTTTGAAGTTAAGAACTTGAGGGAGAGATTATGCACTCATTTTAACATGAGTAAGAACCTACTTTGGAGTAGGAATTCTTTTTTTAAAAAAGACACTCTGAATCAAATGACCTAGAGACTTCTTCTTAGCTTGGGCATGAGAATAAATTCTTTTTAGTCAGAAAACCCATAGACTGGCAGACAGAAGTGGGAGTGTTGGAGATGGATGTATTGAAGGTTTCAAGATCAGCTTTGGTAAAAACCGTCAAATTAATAAAGAGCCACTTCTATTTAGATAAATGGACCATTACTCAGAAACTAGCAAAAATATCTGAAATTATTATTATTATTATTATTATTATTATTATTATTATTATTATTATTATTATTATTATTATTATTATTATTATTATTATTATTATTATTATTATTATTATTATTATTATTATTATTAATAATAATAATAATAATAATAATAATAATAATAATAATAATAATAATAATAATAATAATAATAATAATCTTTATTGTCATTGTAAAAATTACAATGAAATTGGTTTTAACTTCACTGGTGCAAAATTATAACAGAAACAAAAAAGAGAGAAAAGAAAAAAGAAAAAAACTAGCATGTGCATGGAGTGATTGCGGTTGAATTTAAAAGTCTCACAGCCCATGGATAGAAGCTACCTTTAAACCTGTTCGTTCGGCTGGCTATACTTTGATATCTTCTGTGTGATGGTAGAAGGGCAAAGAGATACCAACCAGGGTGTGAATCATCTTTGAGAATCTTCCTTGCTCTGCTAAAGCAGCGAAATCTGGCGATGTTATCCAGTGATGTCAGAGGGCAACCGATGGTTTCTTGTGCCGAATGGATCACTCTCTGTAGTGCCTTCCTCTCCGCAACTGTTAAACCAGCATACCACACTGTGATACAATATGTGAGGACACTTTCTATGATGGACCGATAGAAAGAGGTCATCAGCCGTTGTTCCACCTGATTTTTCCGCAGGACTCTAAGGAAATGAAGTCTCTGTTGAGCTTTTCCAATCACCAGAGACGTGTTGTTTTTCCAGGTGAGATCTTGGCTAATAAGCACTCCTAAGAATTTAAAAGAGGAAACCCTCTCCACACAGCCCCCCTCGATATACAGTGGGGCAGGTTCCTCTCTGTGCCTCCGGAAATCTAGCACCATCTCCTTTGTCTTGCTAGTATTTAGATGTAAGTTGTTTCTTGAGCACCATGCGGATACCTTCTGGACTTCTTCTCTGTATGCTGATTCGTCCCCTCCAGTTATGAGACCCACCACCGTTGTGTCATCTGCAAACTTTATTATGATGTTGGATGGATCAGAGGATATGCAGTCATATGTATACAGTGAGTAGAGGTAGGGGCTGAGCACACAACCCTGAGGGGAGCCTGTGTTGAGCTTCAGTGTGGAAGATGTAAAGGACCCAACCCTTACTGTTTGTGGACGATCGGTCAGGAAGTCTTTGATCCATTCACAAGTAAGGGGAGGGAAATTCAGGTCAGTCAACTTTTCAATGAGAATGCCTGGTAGGATGGTGTTAAAGGCTGAGCTATAATCTATAAAAAGCATTCTGACATAATTCCCAGATTTCTCAATGTGGCTCAGTGCGATATGGAGAGCAGTGGTGATGGCATCCCCTGTCGATCTGTTGTTTCTATACGCAAACTGGTGTTGATCAAAACTTGGTGGAAGACAGGACCTGAGGTGTTGTAGGACCAGTCTCTCAAAGCACTTCATCACTATAGACGTCAGTGCAATGGGTCTATAGTCATTCAAGCTTTTTATGGCTGCTGTCTTTGGAACTGGGATAATGGTGGCTGCTTTCAAGCATGATGGGACTCTAGCCTGTTTCAGGGAGAGGTTAAAAATCCTTGTCAGAACCCCTGCTAATTGGTCAGCACAGGTTTTAACCACTTTCCCCAACACCCCGTCTGAACCTGCAGCTTTGTTGGGATTTACAGCCTTCAGCTCAGCTCTCACTTGATGTTCATCCAGGGTGAGTGGCTGGATGTTACAGGGCCTTTGGGATAAAGCCACAGAGACTGGTCTTTTTACCTCAATAAAAACCAATTAAATAATTCTGCACTCATTTTATTTGTATACTATTATCAATACATGATCAATTTGAGCATGGATGATTCAATCAACCTGAATGTATGGGCTTATGGAACACCTAGAATGCATGGGATAAGACATCAAAGCTGAGCTAAAATGTGTTTGGCAACATGGGATATTTTAACAAAACCTATATTTTGGGGACCAAGTGGTTGGGAATGTTTTTTATAAAGCTGTGGTGGCGCAGTGGTTAGAGTGCAGTACTGCAGGCTACTTCTGCTGACTGCTGTCTGCTTGCAGTTTGGCAGATCGAATCTCACCAGGATCAAGGTTGACTCCGACTTCCATCCTTCTGCGGTGGGTAAAATGAGGACCCAGATTGTTGGGGGCAATATGCTGACACTGTAAACTGCTTAAAGAGGGGTGAAACAACACTGTGAAGTGGTATGTAAGTCTAAGTGCTATTGCTATATTAATGAAAATTATCAAAGTGACATTTTTACCCATTTCTGTTTGTTATTTTAAATATTCAGGCTGAGTCTTCTAGGTGGCTGTCTTTACCAGAAACAAATGCCCAGAATTGATGAAGACTATCAGGAGAATACACTAATACAACACATGCATTAATCTCTGAGTTAATGTTTGGCCCTATCTATTTTAATCCATTAGAGCAAAACATTTTCATGATACTATAAGTTAGTATATATTCAAAAGAGAAAAAAAAAGAACCAGGAGCCAATTTTTTAAAAAGAGAAATCTTGTTTATTTGGAAAAAGAAAGAAGTGGAGAAGGCTGGTCGAACGTGCCAAAATAGCTAATCATTTAATGTCCAGGAGCTTTGCTTTCCCAAGAGTTCTCCAAGCATTCATTTAAATAATTTCCATTTTGCGTTGCATTAAAGTTGACAGAGGGGAAACAAATGAGCAGCCATCTGCTAATCAGTTTAGTTTTTCATAATAAAAACAAAGTTGCAGCTCAAAGGGCAGGAGAACTGACTTGAGGGGCATATGTAATTTGACTGAGGGTCTTTCCCACTCCCTTGTAAAAATGTTATCCATTCGTTCTTGAATTGGCAGAATACATTTCCAACATGAAATCTACTGCCTCCATTGCTAATCTTTATACTGCCTCTCTGGCCTCTGTTCTCTGTTACTGCCAGTCACTTGACAGCCCTCCAAGATAATGGCTGACAAAACCTAACAGGTTTTACCCACCTTGAGGCTTTCCTGGGGTTAAAAGGAGATAAATGCTACTTCAATATCCATTTCAGGCTAATTAGGGCTAAAGGCTGCCTCATTCATGAGCTGGGAATGAGACAACAGAAATATCACGGAGAAAAGGCAGCAAATGAATGTTGGCAGGCCACTGTGCAATTGTTGGGTGTAAGTGGGGACACAGTTTAGGAAATGGAGGCAGATTTCTGAACACAACAGGGATGAACTAAAATCATTCTTAGGGTTCAGCATGATGAGAGGGTGTTTAGATTTCAATGTCCATTGGGAATAAAACAGCAACGTTTCTCAAGGGAAGTACTGCAGTGTACTGCAATGCACAATGTATTGAAATAATGTTGGAGAAAGCCGAGCATTCTCACAGTCAGATCTGTCTAAAATCAAAGAAGTCCTGTGGGTGACTTTGGGCTAGTTATCATCTCTCGGCCCAACCTGTTTCACAGTCATGGGGTATTGGATTACATTGTCATGAACTCCTGAAAGAAAGACAATATAAAAATCAAACACAATGGTGTGGTTAAGGCACAAAGGACCACCCTTGTGCCTTAGGGGAGAATTGATGGGCAAAGTGAAAACAGCAGCAACATGGCAGAAATGACCACGGAATGCTGCAATTACTGATTTTAAAAGAAAATGAAAACGTAAAAACCTTGGACTTGACTTCTTGAGGTGGGGCCAGATGTGACATTCAGCAGGTTCTGACCAGTTCTGGAGAACTGGTAACAGAAATTTTGAGTAGTTCGGAGAACCAGTAAATACCACCTCTAACTGGCCCCACCCCCATCTATTCTCTGCCTCCTGAGTCCCAGCTGATCCGGAGGGAATGGGGATTTTGCAGTATCCTTTCCCTGCCACACGCACCAAGCTACACTACGCTCACCAAGCCACACCCACAGAACCGGTAGTAAAAATTTTTGAATCCTACCACTGAGTGGGGCCCTTGACTAAAATCCCATGCTTCAAAAGATGGCTTAATATTTGGAATGTTTGCCTCAGTGACTTCAACCAAGCGATTGGGAAAGGAAGTTTAATGAGCAGAATTGCAGCCTTAGATTAGTAGAAGGCTTGTTGGATATTTTATAATGAAATGAACTCAAGGAATGTCATCCAAGGACTGTGTGGGAATTGTCTAATCTGAAAAAACTGGACTGTCCTCTTGTCATACTGGCAAAAGCTAGTCAAGTGAAGTCTTTTTCTTTCCTAGATACACACTAAGCTCTACCTTCTAACAAGTTTGCATTGCCCAGAAGACAGAGAAGTTTGCTCTGGTTGGAAGGAAGAAAATCATTTCTTTGCCCAATGAGAATAATCACTTCTTTCTTCTTCAGAATCCAGAAAGAAAAGCTTACTGTGCTGAAGCAGAACAGCTGCGTTGCTTCAAAATAACCCTTCTCCCCCTCCACCATCCTTTTAAAGAGCTTCTCAACCTTGGCAACTTTAATACATGTGGACTTCAAATCCCAGGGTTCCCTAACCATCTTTTAAGCTCTGTCCTGGGAGCTAAAGTCCAAACATTACAAAGCAGCCAAGGTTGAGAAACACTGCTCTGAAGCATCAAAGGATTTTGGAGCACAAAAGCCCAAAATAGCTGCATGAGTTCTATGACCATATAGTTTCCATGAAGGAATGTCTTGCATATATACAGGAGGTTCTCAACTTACGCCTGTAGTTGTACCTAGATCCACAGTTGTATGTCATGGCAGTCATTAAGCAGGTCACCATGTGAATGTGCCTAGTTTTATGGCCTTTTTTGCAGCAGTTGTTAAGTGAACCCATTTCTTCAATGGGCTGGAAACCAGAAGTACCGTATTTTTGGAGTATAAGACACACATTCCCCCCCCCCTTAAAAGCAGGTCAAAATTTGGGTGGGTCTTATACACTAAATGCAGCTAAAAAAACAAGGCACAGAGGACGTGATGATCTGTGGCAATCCCTGCAGCCTGGAACAGCTGATTGGGGGTATTCTGGGAGGCCGATCCACCCGTCAATCAACTGCTCATGCTGAATCAGGTTGCAATAATGTGCTGAAGCTGACCTGGTTGTTTGCTATTTGCTGCAAGGACGTGTCAGAGTTTGCAGCAGCAATCACATCCAGAAAGCACACAGAAGTAATTGATTCAGCAGGATTCAGTAACTTCAGTTTCAGTGATTAGCACAGTATGCATTTTTTTAAAAAATTCCTCCCCCTAAAAACTAAGGTGTGTCTTATACTTCCCAAAATACGGTAAATGAAAATACAAATCATTTGCCAAGCACCCAAAATGTAATGACATGACTGTGAAGGATTGTGTGGCTGCTGGAACTCCAGAACTGGGTTGTAACTCCAGGAAGGTCTGTCACATCTTTGAAATGTTGCTAAGCAACCACTCGTTAAGCAAGAACTACCTGGATGGGAAATGCCCCAACTTGAAGAGCTCATGGTCATTCTTCAGCCATGATGTTAGTGTTCTGAAATCCACCTCTTTCATTGGCATGCTGGTGCACAGACAACTTTTCTGTTGCAAAACCATACATTGTCTGCAAGTTATAGGGGCAGGGGAGGCAAATAGATTGTTCTTCTCCAGGTTGCTTTGCCATCTTTCTTATAAGCATTTAAGCTCTGATCTTTGCAAGCGAACAAAAGCCAGGTAAGCTAGCAACTGTTCCATAGCTTTTATAATGTGCCTTTGTCTAAGCAATTTTGTCAAAGTTCATAGTTTTTGTATCAGGGTCTGAGCTTGTAAATGGCTGCTTTCCAAAGTCCTTGTGACCTAGAGCAGATGGGAAGGAGGGTGGATTGTGAACTTCACACCTTCTTTGGACTAGAAGCTTGTGGCAGCTGGAGAAGGAGGCAGCATAATTTAGACCATAAAGTTCAGGGTGCAAATGCCATTTAGTGCATGGGTGGAATTGATGTCATTTCTTAGAGCTTCAAGTGCAAGGGAGTAACAGGAATAAATCAGAAAGTGTGGATTTTTATATTTTCATGTGACACCTTAGAAGATGGATATTCACTGTACTCAAATACATAAGGTTTTTATTTTGGGGAAGGCAGTGTAAAGTTTTGCATGGCTAGAATATCATTATCATGTTTTCAGACTGACAAGTTGTGATTAGCTCTCCTTTTGCACTGTCCATCAAAGCCCCAACTAGATCTATTGTCTCTTGAGTCTTAACTATGGAATTCAAGCTTCCCTAGCTACTAGTAAGAAGACTGATTTATTTATATGGCTATATATAAAGTTCCAAAATGGGGCTCTGCACACAGTGTGACAACATTTATTAGATTAACAGAAGAGAGAATGCTGCATTTTGGAAGCCGAGTGGTCATATACTAATAATAAAGAATAAATGAAGTATAGAAAACAGTCACGGCAAAGCAAAGTATTATATGGCCAGTATGTAAAAAAAACAGCAACAACAACTAGCAGGCAAGGCTGGTAATGATAAAACCTGACAATGGCCAAGAGTAGGAAAGTTGGAGAAAGAGATAAAGGGGCTAATTTTGGCTGCACTAGATTAAGTCTTAAGAACAAATGCCTACAAAGTCAGAATTGACATCATAGCAACCAACAGCAAATGTCACCTCTGCAAAGAAGCTGAAGAAACAGTAGACCATCTTGTTAGCTGCTGTAAGAATGCACAAACTGACTACAAACAATGGCATGACAAACACACCACAATGGCAACAATGGTGCCATTGAAAATTCTGCAATCAATACCATTTGTCTGCAAGCAAGAAGTGGTGAGAATACAAAGTAAGACAATGTAATATAAAATGAGGAAGCTAAAGTGCTCTGGGATTTTAGAATTCAAACAGACAGGCCCCTGCCACATAACACCCCAGACTGTTGATAAGAAAGATACACAAAAATGTCTGATAGTGGATATGGGAGTAACCTGGACAGGGCAGAATAGAATAGAAAGAACTGGAGGAAATCACAAAAGACAACAACCTGCAAAGAGAAGTAGAATGACTATGGCAAAAGAAAACAGGTAAATAACAGGTGCCTTTGGTGCAATCCCAAAACGTCTGGAGCACTATTTGAACACCACTGGCATTGATAAAATTACCATCAGTCAACTACAAAATGTGGAACTGGCTACATTCTATGACAATACCTTTAACACCATGAAACAACATCTCCCTATGCCAGGTCCTTGAGAGGACTCAATAGGTTTATAAAAATGTCAAATCCAGTTTAAATATTTGTCTGTGAAACAATCTATAATAATAATAACAACTAAACATTCCTGCAATAATACCTGTAGTACCATCAAACATTTACATCTGCCAATCCCAGGTCCCTGGAAAGGACTTAATAGATAGATAAAAATGTCAAACTCAGTCTGAACCAGAGGTGATATTCTGCTGGTTCGCCCTGGTTCGGGTGAACTGGAAGTAGCCGCGGCAGGAAACTCCACCCACCTGGCCAGACATCATCACAGAAGGGCCATGTACAAGCGAAGTGAGCATATGCTTGCGCTCATTCCCAGTTCTGAACCATTAGCAAAGGTAAGAGAAAACCATTACTGTTTTGAACATCTGGCTGACTGTATGACAAACCATAATAACAATAGCTCTTAGACTTATATACCACTTCACAGTGCTTTGCATCCCTCTCTAAGTGGTTTACAGAGTCAGCATATTTCACCCAACAATCTGGGACATTTTACAGACCTCTGAATGGAAGGCCGAGTCAACCTTGAGCCTGGTGAGATTCCAACTGCGAAATTGCAGTCAGCTGGCAGTCAGCAGAAGTAGCCTGTAGTACTGCATTCTAACCATAGTGCCATCGTGGCTCATAATAATAATAAAGAATAATAATAAACCACCATTCCTTTTTCCAAATGTAAATTGTAGGAGCGATACTAAAACAGGAGGATATAGCCTTAGGACAGCATTCAGTCTTCTTAAATGATACCAAATGTGACAGAAAGGGAAAATTGTGTATGAAGGAGTAATCTTATAAATAAAATTTAATTGATTTAATTTAATGTAAATGCAAATACGTATTAAAGTACATTTATATTTTGATTATATCAGGAATGTGATTACTGATGAGTTTTTCAAAGATGAAATGATATTATTGGCTACCCAAAATTACATATACCTGCACTAGAAGAATTACGCATTCATGCATGAATATTTGACCTATACAAGGATTGATAAGTCTGCATAGATACATCCACATACACTTTAAGCCAGCAATAATTAACTGGATATTGAGGAAGAAGAAAAAGATCACATGAAGTAGGTTCATAGAACATACGAACCTATTAGACCTGTTCCTGGGAAATTTGGTAGAGACACTCCGAAGGCCACTGGTGCCAGCTCTTTTTAAAATTTCTGCTGCAGAACTCATGTGGTCATGTAGGCTAGAGCAGCGGTCACCAACTGGTGATCTGTGGACCACTAGTGGTCCATGAGAAAATTTTGGTGGTTCTCAGAAAAATTATTTGCACTTTTTATATTGCACTAAATTGTGTTCCTCAAACTACAACCCCTGGGCCAGATACATGCAATGAAAGTTTGTGTTGCTGCAGAGAGTCTCCCCATTTAGGGTCTTTTTGTGTGGGTCAGAGGGGGTCAGACATTCTGGCTTAGGGTCTGCTTCAGCATCCTAGTTCAGGGCTTTGGATGAAGGCTGCATGGAAGTGCTGCTGGAGGCAAAGAGCCGGAGGGCCTTGTTCCAGTGGGACTGCCTCATGGCCTGGAACTGACTGACCATCTCAGACCATTGAGCCTTCAGGTGCTGGTACCTGTCCTTGCACTCTCACAGGTCTGCCCTCTGCTTGGAAAGCCTATGCTTGTGAGGTGCTTCTGCTGAGCCTCTTTCTCGGTCAGATCCAATTTGAACTGAGCTGTTTTGCCAACTCTTTCTCATTGTGGCTGCTTAGCTCCAACAACTGCTTCCTATTGGACCCCAAGGAGCCTGGGCGGGCACACTGGGAGGAGAGGGGTGAGTAGAGGCTGGTGAGGCACCCCTAAATGTGAGTGACATCAAGTTGGCCACACCCATCCAGTCACATGACCACTTTGCCAAACCCACCCAGCTGGTCATTATGCAAGTCATATTAGTGGTCTACGGGATTTAAAATTATGAATTTAGTGGTCCCTGATGTCCAAAAGCTTAGGGACTCCTGGGTAGACAATGTTGACAACATTTCCTTAGTATCTTTCTCTAATTTGCCACTTAAAGCTATGCAAAATTCTCAGAAACTGAAACTTTATGACTGCACGAGTTGGAAAAATTGGGTCCCCTGCAGTTCTTTATACATTTTATTTGCAAAGGGACAGGTCTTCCTGAAACAGGAGAAGCACCGAGACCCTTGTTAAAGCAAAATTGCTGCTGAGCAGAAAAGTGAAAGCTTTAGAGAATAATATTACTAAGAGAGAGAAGAGCAAATAACCTTTAGACATTTCACATCAAGGAAATTGCTGACTTCATAGCAGAACCAGATGGGATTTATTAGAACTTTGGTTAGGAATTGTATATATTGCTGCACTTCGTGAGTCAGCATCTGCCTGATGATAAAAATGCTAATTTAACATGTTTTGACTGGTTGAAATGATAGGACCTTAAAATAGCCATTTTTTCTTCCAAAAGAAGAATCTCTCTTGAACAGTTCAGTACTTTCCTTTTCCGCTAAATTTAGGCAGGGTTATCTTCAGCAAAACCTTCTCTCAGTGAGCAAAGGAACTCAACCCAACACTTATAATAAAAGCCTGGTAATGGTTATTACTGGTCTGCTTCAATCTCCCATTCTTGTTCTTCCCTTTTTTGAGTTACTATTGGAATTGCTTTTGTATTAAAGATGTTGTCTAGTTTTTTTATCTTTTGAGAAAGAAATGCCAGTCATAGAATAGTGACAGATATAGAGAATTTTATCAGAACTGTAAAACTGGCAGAAGGAAGGAAGGGAGGGAGGAAGGCAGGCAGGGAGGGAGGAAGGCAGGCAGGCAGGTAGATAGGCAGGCTTGAAGCCTTCTCCAGCCAGATTGTCTTCAGGAAGATGTGTGTTCTGTCCACTAACATGGCCACCCTGATTTAAGAAAAGTGTGTGTGTATTTATATACACACACACATACAGAGAGAGAGAGAGAGAGAGAGAGAGAGAGAGAGAGAGAAAAGAAGAAGAAGAAGAAGAAGAAGAAGAAGAAGAAGAAGAAGAAGAAGAAGAAGAAGAAGAAGAAGAAGAAGAAGAAGAAGAAGAAGAAGAAGAAGAAGAAAACCTCCCTAGATAAGACCTCTTTTTGGAGGGGAGGGGGCAGTAGAGCATTTGTGATTTTTTTGGGGTGTTGTAGTTATCTATATTGAATATTGGGATAAAAATATACATGAACTGCTAAAAGGAAGCATGGAATAAGTTACTTATAAGTTACTATGAGCCATGGGGGCGCAATGGTTAGAGTGCAGTACTGCAGGCTACTTCTGCTTCCTGCCAGCTGCCTGAACTTTGGCAATTCGAATCTCACCAGGCTCTAGGTTGACTCATCCTTCCATCCTTTTGAGGTGGGTAAAATGGGGAGCCAGATTGTTGGGGACAATATGCGGACACTGTAAACCACTTAGAGAGGTCTGTAAAAGCATTATGAAGTGGTATATACATCTAAGTGCTATTGCTACTTTGATTAGAACTTTAGAAAGACAAATCTGATCTCTACAAAATCAAAACATATTGGATCAGTCAAATCCAATGAAGCAAAAATTTCAGATGTGCTACAGTCTTTGGTATGAATCACACCTTACATTTTCACCTTGGCAGAACAGGCAAGATCAAAAAGGATATAGCCAAGAGGTATAATTTTCTCCTTTTTTGTCAGGTTCCTAAATGTTAAATGCATGTCCTTTCCCAGCAGGAAACTCACAAAAGGATAAAACGATCTGCAATGAAGTTCAGTCTATTAAATGTCACCCCCCCAAAATAGGTAATTACTGCATGCATATTAAATTGAAGCAGTCCTTTCCTTATGAGGTGTCTCTTTTACAAGCAAAAGGATTACTGAATCTTAATTGGTGAAGCAGCAAAACCTCTCAAGCCATAAATTAAAGTCTTTCTAAAGCTATATGTTAACTGCATCTTTAAATTTGTTTTCCAAAGAATTTGCCAAAAGAATGTTGAATCTGCAAGCAGACATATGTGAAAGGATTCACATATTTATGATGGAGTTTTGGCAAGATAAGTTAATAAAAATATGGGGACTACCAATAAAACCAGTTATCTACATATTATTAGTAATGAACTCAGAGGAGTCAAGAAAGATATCAGTTTTCATCAGCTAATATCATCCGATTCCACATATACAAGATATGCATACTTCCCTTACTTTGTTTGAATTTTGAATTGCCCTCATGCTGCTCAAATATATTCTGGAAAATTCTTAGAGTGTCAGTTTATCTGGCTCAATCTAATTTGAACTGACTGACAGAAGTTCTCTAAAGCTTCAGAGAAAAATCTCTCTTAGTCTGAAAGTGCTGTGGGCCATGGTGAGATTCAGCCAGTTCACCCCAATTTGAGAAAACCAGTTGTTAACTTTCTTAGCAGTTTGGTGAACTGGTTGTTGGAAGAAATCATTACGGTAGAGGACCAGTTGTTAAATTATTTGAATTCCACCACTGGCTGGGGGGTAGACTTGAGATTTTCTGAATGCATAGCCTGTACCTCATCCTTGAGTTTTGAAATCCCCTAATACATTTTAACAAAACTTCCCATCATAGGGGAGTCAATTTAAATAGCTAGCATATCACCACACATCTTAAACAAGGTTATTTATGGAGTCATTTGGAAGGGCTGGAAATAAGTGGAATAGGGCTTCCCTTCAATTATCAGTCAATGAATAGATCATTGGTTCTCTAATGATATTAGCAAGGAAAAGAAACCCAATTTGAGACTACTACTATTAAGTTAGGGGAGTCAATTCTGTCTGAAATTATAATGCAGAAATAATCAGGGATAACTCTCAGATTATGTGTCCCATGAGGAGGGTTTGAAAGCTTTGTGGCCCCTTCCTATGAAACAGGTCATTAACCTTGACAAGGATTCCTTCAGAGCCACTGGATTTATGAGCTGTACAACTCTTCTGTGTTCTAACAACAGACTCCTGTTCACAGAGGTCAGGGGTAACAACAAATAAATGGCAATGAAATTTCACCTATCTAGTCCTTAGATACAAAGAGAAAGCATAAAACCAGAATGATGCCAGAGGTAAAACAGGACTAGATCTGACAGGCCTGAACATATAGGCTGTGCTGGCACTGTTTATGCAAGCATATTTGGAAGTATGCCAACTTTGTAAGAGAGCTATTATAGCTCTAAGGTACCTTCCTTTTTAAGTCTGATTTGTGTCTATTACAGACTTATTAATTTTCCATTTCTTTAGCTTGGACCCCAGTTGTTGTTCCTGCCATTTTTACTGGATATATGTAACGAAAATTGCAAGGCAACCATCTGTGGGATTCTAAGACTTTAGTGCTGGCCTCTGAAGGAATAGGAATAAAGTCAACATTATAGTTTGTTCAGAAATATCAACAGAGTTTTAAAAGTCTCAGTTTGGAGGACCAGCATATTACCACATCTTTAAAATGATTATTTATGGGATGATTTGGAAAGACTGGAAATAAATGGAATAGGACTTATCTTCAATTGTCGATGAAGAGAGGATGGGTTGTTTCTTCTCTAAGCTCACCCTAACAATCTCTTTCAACTTTTCACTCTCCAAAACACCCTCCTTTTCAGACATGCCCAATTTGAGTTGCCTTTGGTTATGAATTTTTAATTTTCAGAACTCTCAACTTGGCTATGCTGGCTGAGAAACCTACTATTTGCAATACACATTTGGAGGAGACTTGGTTTGGAAAAGGCTGCTTTGCCTAGGTATTCCTATGTAGGTCTTCCTAGATAGCATTGAGTTAAGGAAGAAAGTAATGGATAAAGATGGTTGAATACGTTAACATCTTCACTGTTTTTTGTTAACCTATTGTGAATGAACTCATTAACTGTGTAAAACCCCTGCCTACTTCAACTTGTATAAGCAATGCTAAATCATAAAAGGAAACCTCAACTCTTGATGACTACATTGTGGGTTGATAGATAGCTAAATAAATACCGTATTTTTGGAGTATAAGACGCACCAAGATTTTGAAGAGGCAAATTAAAAAAAAGTTTTTGCACTCTGCAGACCTCCCCAAAATGGCCACTTTTTGTGAAAATGGGATCATTTTTGTCACAAAAGGGGCATATATAGCCTTTAGGAGGCTTATAGAGTGCTCTTGGGGGCTGGGTTGGGCAAAAATGAGCAAAAAACAACCCACTTTTTGCTCATTTCTGCCCTCTCCAGCCCCCAGGAGCACTCTGGAAACCTCCTAAAGGCTATGCACACCCATTTTTGCAAAGGGGAGGGGTTTCGGGAGGCCAACAATGCTGTATTCAGTGTATAAGAGGCACCAAGATTTTCACCCTCTTTTTTGAGGGAAAAAGGTGTGTCTTACACTCTGAAAAATATGGTAGACTGATTCCTTAAACTGATACTGACTCCAACAAGGGCTTTGTAGCTCATTTGAAAGATGTAGATAGAAATAAATGTTTTTCTTTAACATTGTGAGCTGTTGTTTTGCTATGTCAGCAGCACCTGGTCTCAACACGATCATCCTGTGGAGGAAAGATCAAACATTTTTCTCCCTCTCCTGGCAAGGAACATGGTTATTAAAAGGTTTCTCTAGTACAGCTTGTCCCTGTCAGAAATCGAAGGTCATAAAAGAAGATGCCAGGGTTTATTTACTTCCACCCCTGCTGCTCTAATTAAAGGGTCAGTGGCAAACCTGTGCTGGGTCTCCATTTGATTTTCTTTATAAACCCTCACAATTTATTCTAAAAGTGAACAAAATGGCTTCAAGATCTTTAAGTAGTGATCAAAGACTTTGAAAGATCAGCAGCTTTGCTCAGTGACATGGTTTTTTTTTAAAAAAAATCTGCTTCTCTTGGAAAGGACATTTTCCTGTTAGGTTAAATATGTATATTTAAATACCATAATAACCAAACATAAAGGCTGAAGTAGGGAATTATTATTACTATTTTTATTCTAGAGATGAGCATGACAGTAAAGCTTAATATTCTTTTGGTTTGACATAATTTTAGTAAAGTTTTTTTAAAGATTGTAGTTCATGTTATAGATTATATAGAAGAAAAATGTATGATTGTGCGGTTAAATAAAATTTTTGCAGTGTTGTTCTATTAATGTTTTTAGAACTTTTGCAAATCAGTTCTTTTCTTGAATTCCTTTATGGTCCTCTCAATTGCTATCAATAACCTCATTGTATAAAAAGAATGATTGCATTATTCCTTTAGAATTATTAACATAATAAGAGACTTAACTTTCTCTTCACTATGGATAGTGAATTTCCTATTGCTGAACCTTTGTTTACTACTGTTAGCCATAGCCAAGAAATAAAATATTGATATTATATTTGGAATCATGCATCTTTTAAATTATACATCTTGGAACTTTGACACAATCCAAGATTCCTTAACATATATATTCTGTATACAAAAATACAAAAATATAACATTGATAGATTATATATTGCATAAAACAATATGTGCTATCTAAGGCAAAAAAAAAGTCT
Source organism: Rhabdophis nuchalis (assembly GCA_039707465.1). NCBI lineage: Eukaryota > Metazoa > Chordata > Lepidosauria > Squamata > Natricidae > Rhabdophis > Rhabdophis nuchalis. The sequence goes on along the minus strand of CM077643.1, from coordinate 54,707,746 downwards.
TCAACCTGACTCATTATCAATGATTAAAAATATCACAAAATCAAAGTGACATCTAAGCAACCTAAAACTTTAAAAAAAAACTTTTAAATTTTTTTAAAGTTCCACTCTTTTAATTAAAAACAGACATTTGTGACCATGTGCATTTATAACCTTTTTAAAATCATTTAAAGATATTAGTTGCTTGGTTTTAATCAAAAATATAACTGAGAGAGCAAGCAATCATAGGTAACTGACATGACAGCAGTGTTCTGATGTCTCAGGGGTTGCCACAAAGAAGAGGGAGTCAAACTATTCTCCAAAGCACTTGAAGACAGGACAAGAAGCAATGAATGGAAACAAATCAAGGAGAGAAGCAACCTAGAACTAAAGAGTAATTTCCTGACAGTTAGAACAATTAATCAGTGGAACAACTTGCCTTCAGAAGGTGTGAATGCTCTAATACCAGAAGTTTTAAAGACAAGATTGGAGAACCATTTGTCTGAAATGGTATAGGGCAGTGGTGGGCAAAGTGGTGGGCAGTGGTGGGCAAAGTCAATAGAGCCAAATATCAACAGTACCACGACTGAAATTTCTTTTGAGAGCCAAAAGGTGTGGCCTGTTTTGTGGGAGTGGCTCAGTGGTCATGTGACCGGGTGGGCGTGGCCAACTTGAAAAATGTGGTGAAACTCACTTAACAACAGTCTTGCTTAGCAACTAAAATGTTGGGCTCAATTGTGGTCATAAGTTCTTTCTTCTTTCTTTCTTTCTTTCTTTCTTTCTTTCTTTCTTTCTTTCTTTCTTTCTTTCTTTCTTTCTTTCTTTCTTTCTCTCTCTCTCTCTCTCTCTCTCTCTCCTCTTTTCTTCTTCTTTCTATTTTTCTTTCTTTGTCTTTCTCTGTTTTTCTTTTTGTATCTCTGTCTGTCTGTCTGTCTCTCTCTGTATCTGTCTCTCCCCTTCCTCCACCCATCTCTGTCACTCTGTGTGTGTGTGTCTCTCTCTCTCTGTCTCTCTGTCTCTCTCTCTCTGATTCCCTCCCCCTCTCTCTGTGTCTCTCTCTGTTTGTCTTTCCCTCCCTCCCCCTCTGTCTCTATCACTCTCTCTCTCTCTCTGTGTCTCTCTGTGTGTCTGTCAATCTCTCCCTCCCTCCCCCCCAGGAAGCAGCAGAGGGGCTGGCATGTCAGCTGGGGAGGCTAGGGCTGCCTCCTCCCACAGCCAGCGAGCAAGCGGGTGGGCGGGGGGAGCACCTGAGGCTGCAGCTACCTTAAGCGCCGCTGAGGCCATCCAGGCGCCGCACACCCACCTCCCTCCCAGCCCTGTGTGGCAGGTAGCCCCGGAAAGTGCACCGTGGTGGCTGCTGGAGGGAGCTGGTGGAGACGCGTCTGGCCATCCTGCCTGACGTGTCTGCCGGATGACCTCAGACAGAGGGAGCTGCGCGTTGCAGGGCTCGGGGGCAGAAGCAGCTGCCTATGCAACAGACAGAGTCTGCCCATGGCTGGGTGGAAAAAGAGGGGCCAAAGAGCCGCTTGTGGCTCGCAAGCCGCGGTTTGCCAACCATTGGTATAGAGCATGGTAGTCAAACTTGCTGTGTCACATGATGTTTCATGATGTTTTTCTCCTTCATGGAGCTGGGGTGGGCGTGGTCCGTGGGTGACAGATCTGACCCGTAGGCTTCCAGTTTGACACTCATTGTATAGGGTTTCCTGCCTGAGCAGGGGGTTGGACTAGAAGACCTGCAAGGTCCCTTACAACTCTTGTTATTGTGTTAACTTTCTATAGTTTATGACTCCAATTGGCTTTTCTTTGACTCCCTAGTATCTAAACTTTCAAGTCTCCTGACCATGAACATGTTTGAAATAGTTTATAAGTCAATGACTACAAATATTAGGCAGCTTTTATATAATAATCAAATTGCATGCATAGTAATAAAGATAAACTTTTGCTAGTATTTTCTTCAACATGATTACATAGCACTGTATTTATAAAATGACATTGCCGGTTCTCCAAACTACTCAGAATGTCTGCTACCGGTTCTCCAGAAACTGTCAGAACTGGCTGAATATCACCACTGCTCCTAACTTATATTAGCATGCTTTAAATACCAGCTGGTAGGGAATAACAGTAAAAGAGGGCAATCATGTAGGCTTCCCAAGTTCTATCTACTTGGTTATTCTGATTATGGAAGGTTGAACTAAATGGGAATTGGCCCTTCTCCGTTTGGAGAAGGGCGGGATATAAATTTAATAAAATAAAAAATAAATAAAAAAAGATTTCTTTTTTGTGGAAAACTTTGTGGTGGAAAATCTTATTCATATCCCTAGTCTGGTGCACTATCCAAACATGTTTAAACCACTTCTGGTATTACAGTCACTGGATTACCATTTTAAAATTACACTGTATTATTAGAACTAGATTTCTCAAAGGATAATTGGTAGGTTTAATTGGTAATGCTATCTGGAAGGGAGCAAATGTATCTTTGGTTTGGCTGAGCTTTAAATCTTTCTACTTTTAACCTCTGGCACACAAATGGAGAAGGTCTAGTTAATGGGAAATTCAAGCCAGCTCCTCAGCTGGTGCTAATCATTGCTTCATTGACAAGAGCAATCTGGCTCAGTTATTCCAAGGCAATGAATGAAAGCCAACCTTCAGCATCCTTGTGCACCTAAACTTAATTTTCCAAGAGACGGATGTCAGCTGCTGCTCTGCCATGCGTTCATAGCTGATGGTTGGCTCTTCATGCCTCACTAAGTAATATTGGCTGGGAAGGTGAGTATTTGGCCACTCTCTTGGCTGGCAGAGCAGCAATGCTGGCATTCACACGGCTGATTATTAATGAAGCTATAAAATCAGCAAATAATAAAAGGAAAGATAATTGTCTTAGGGTAAAAATATTGTCATTTTTCACGTGTTTAATGATTATTCTTCAAGCTATTGGTTCTCATTGTGGTTATGTTAAACAAATCTGCCACCCCAAGAGAAACATAGGAAATAAAACAGTGCAGTTTATTAGGATCAAATATTTGTACAGCAATTCTTACTCATGTATGCTGATCTCTTTCCAAATTATAACGGTTTACCGTTTATTTCCAACATGTCATTTTCCTAACCCTCCTGGATTAGTTCATAAAAGTGATCTGAGTTTTTTAAAAAAAAAAACTCCATATCCTAGCTAAAAGTAATAAATATGCCAGAAACCTGGTGAAGCTAAATTTCCATCAGTAATTAGATGTGAGATACTTGGCAAACCTTAAATGCTGAAACTTATGGAGCAAAAGTAGAATAGTATGTTGCATAGAAACAACAATATTCCTAAATTGTAAATATCACATCTCTATATAGGAAGCATTTCTTTTCCAAAATATGATGTATGACATTATGAAAATTCTTTTAAGATGTGTTTTTGTGCTGATTGCATCAAGCGCAATTATATGTATTTGTTATTTGCTTGAATGCATCTAGTACAGTTAATTAGAAGGCCTATGTGTGATGAATTGAACAAAATAGTTCTGTTCACCACTAATTCTTAAGAAAGCTAGTTTTAGTCCCCCAAGCTCAATTGCTTCCACATTTCTGCCCCATCATTGTTTGGAAGTTGTTGTGCGTAGCAATATTTGGTAGTTCTGGCATACATAGTTTTTAAAATATCTGCATTGAGCTAAAATGCTCTAAAGCAGGGGTTTCCAACCTTGGAAGCTTTAAGACTTGTGGACTTCAACTGCCACTATTGCCCACTTGGTGAACTTTTAGAAGTTTGACAAATTCATATTCTCAACAGTGGTTTTTTTTAGAAAAAAACAAAGCAAATAAAACTCTTTTTGTTAAAAAAAATGGAACTCCAGTTGGGAAAAGAAAGTTGATGCACAATTTTCATGTAACTAAATATCTAGTTTGAGAAGGAGGAATAGGAGAACTGGTGTGTTCTTATGCAGTGCACAAACCAGGAGTCAAACAGTTGAAAAATCTCATTGGATTGTCACTGAACAATCTCAGAGACCCCCTTGTTGCATTTAGCTACGTCTAGTCTCTCTACCAGGGTTACAATTCCACCAGGTCCATGGCCTAACAGATGGTCTTAACTAATGAAAAAACACCCTTTTAATTAGTTTGTTTGAAGATGCTTGTTTACCTCAGAGGGAGCTTCCGATGAAGTTTCGGTGACCGGTATCCATGTTGCTGGCTTCCAGCAGTTGCCATCTGCTTGGTGACAGAAAGTGGCTAAGGGGAAACCATTTGCATTTCTTCCTTCAATGAGCTGGAATGAGCAGTGGAGCCAGAGAACTTGAGGAGATGATTGGATTGTGTGAAAGAAGGAACTTTGTTTACTGCTGGAACCAGCATGAAAACTGTAAAACTCTTCTTTCCAGATGACAACTGCCTACTTTACTATTGCTAATACAATTTCCTTAAATCCACTTTAAGGAAATATTCTCTCTCTCTCTCTCTCTCCTCCCTTCCTCCTTCCTTCCCCCCCTCTCACTCTCTCCACTATTTCTTGATGAATGTTTTTTACACACACACACACACACACACACACCTGTGAAAAAACCATTATGTATGTATGTATGTGTATGTATGTATGTATGTATGTATGTATGTATGTATTATGTCACAATATATATACTTACTTCCCTTGAAACCCTGTTTGGATGAGCCTAATAATATTGGGTTGTTCATTTTTTCTTCTGAAGATGGAGACCACAACTTCCATTGGAAGGCATTATGTAGCTTGAGTGTAAAAGCGGAGAAGGTGATGTATTAGTGCCATTAGATAACAATTTGCTACAATGGCTAGTGTGTAGCACTAAGAAGATCCAGGTTGATATTGATACGTAGTCTGGAAGTAGTCATAGGTTAGGGACAGCGATTAAGATTTTCCTTCTGCACTGGAGTTTTAGCAGGATAAAATGGAAAAAGTGATTTGAAGGAATCACAAAATAATTATGATTGTATTTTACAGTTCTTAGCAACTGTATTTCTAAGTTTCTAGAATATTTGTAGATCAGTGTTGAACTGTGGGGTCTTTGGTGCTCTCTTTGTTGTTTTCTTGAAGACATTTGACAATCTTATGTAGTTTGGTAATGAAACACTTGCAAGAAAACAACCAAGCTCAGAGACCCCCAAAGATTCCACATTTCTTAGAAATGAATGCAATATCTCTGATAAATTTCATACTATATATTTTTTCTTTGTCAAAAAGAGAAGTTGATATTCAGCCTTACATTGACAGATTTAATCTCAGTTAAATCTGAGAAATGTGATCTATCAAATCCTGGACTTTTACCACTAAACATGCAATGCAAAGAGGATACAAGGTAAGTTCTTGAGCATCACAGTAACTATATCAGAATTATTATATAGAAATCAGGCTATTTCCTGGTTTATATTCAAAACAAAACAGCAAAGCTGGCTTGTCCATACCTCAACTGGTTTCCATCTTTCCACAGGTTGATTCTTAACTTAATTTGAATCTCTAGCAACATGATCTTTTATTTTTGGCAACAAAGTTCATAGCAGGTTAGTTTGTCTGGACTCATTACAAGCACATAACTGAGACTGTGAGAAACCAACTCCATGCCAGCTCAGTTTATGTGGCCCAACTAATACATCAGTAATGTTCATATTATGATTTGAAATTTCAAAGGGCTGATAAAAGAAAATCATTCATCATAGCTGAGCAAAAGAAATCAAGTTTCCATGGTATAGAATATTTATCAATAGGCTTGTAATCATCTCTCCATTTGTGATCAGTGTGCCCTTGTTTTATTTTGTTGCTTTACTGGTATTCCTTTTCTGTGATTAAGGTTTAGTACCTATAAAAGGAATTGCTTGATGAAGATATTACTTGATTTACTGTAACCCAAAATTAAACATGTATGGATGGCTTCAAAGAACAGATGAATTAAACAATAGTAACAACCACTGACCTCTGCCATTAATCTCTAAAGCAACCAATGTTGTTGTGTATCTCGATAACACAAAATAATAATTTGTTTGCTTATCATCGGGCCATGATCAAATGAGTGTGCTTTCTCTGCCTCTGTACCTATGATTTTATGAGAAGCTGGCTGATCTAATACCTATTGGCTAGATGCCTGGAGCTTTGGTGGAACCTTTCAAGCTGAGCTTTTCTGAATATCTCATTTTTAACATGATGAAGTCCTGTTGGCCTAAGGTGGAAATAGAAAGTGAGATTTATGCACCAATATATTTATTTTGAGCACACTATGGACAGCTTTCAAAGAAGATTATTTAGATCATGGAGGATGAGCTTGCTGATGACCACATGCCATAATTTATTCTTTCTTTACTTTCTTTACAGCAATTTGTATTCCACCCACTTGTCATGTTTATGTGGAAACTCTATATTCAGAGTCTCCATTAATTTATATACTATATTGATATGCCATCTTTCCTCTTTGGGTGGCATACACAGTACTCACGCATTGTCTTTTATCTTCACATAATATTTGGAGGTCATATAGCAAAGAGAGAGTGACTAAAATTACATAGTAGCTTTGGGTTTGAGTGGAGATTTGAAACTGGGTCTCCTTGGTGTTAAATCAAAGCTCCAACCAGAACATTATGTTGTCAGTTTCAATATCAGATGCAGACTTCCTACTGTAGCATTTTCCATGCACATAGCCATAGAAAGTCTAACAACTTTCACGCTACTTCAGATAGTCCTCAACTTACAACCACACATTTAGTGACCGTTTCAATTTATAATGGCACTGAAAAAAGTGACTTTTGAACATTTTCCCACACATACGACGTTGCAGTATGCCCATAGTCACATGACTAAAATGTGGGTGCTTGGCAACTGGCATGCATTTATGATGGTTGCAGGCCACCTTTTGAGACCTTCTGTCGAGCAAAATCAATGGGGAAGCCAGATTCATTTAACAAGCATGTTACTCATGTAACAATTGCAGTGATTGACTTAACAACAGTGGGAAGAAAGGTGGTAAAATGGGACAAAACTCACTTAACAAAATATTGGGCTCAATTGTCATAAATCGAGAACGATTTGTATTGTTCCCATTCCCCGATCTCTGAAAAGCTGTTTGATTATGATTTGTAATAGGCTTCACTTCTGGAGACCTTGAAATGGTCTTGAGATCTTGAATAAAGGCTAAATACTTTAATTTCATCACTGCAATCCTCTAAACTACTGCAGGGTTAGAATAACAGACACCCCCTTACCCTCACTCCATGGAAAAGAGAAAACAAAATGCTTATACATTGACCCAATCCACAAATTTTGAATCACATGCATTTCTTTAGTCATATGAAAATGTGGTTCTTTTAGGCTGCTAACATGTCAATTTCCTCCTCTTAAAGGCTTGCTAAAATGAGCAAGAGGCCAAAAAGGATAGGAACCAGTGGTGGGTTCCTACTGGTTTGGACCAGTTTGGTCAAACTGGTAGTGGTTGGGTGGCCTAAGTCACTGGAATCGGCAGAGACCCAGGACTGCCACATCCCCGAACCAGTTCTCTGGGCGGTGCCGTTGGCACAGCCATCTTGTTTTTCAGTTCTGTGCATGTGCAAAACAATTTTAATTGCACTGCACATGCACATCAAGCACACATGCAAAGTGTGCACACGAGTGAATCAGCAGTAGTGCCTGCCAGAACCCACCACTAATAGGAACAGAAGTTCTTATATGTATTGGGAAATGGACCTGTTTTGTTGGTTCCTAATGGCTGAAAAGCAGTTAACAATTTCCAGAAGTGATTAGAAAAGGAAGTGTGCAAATTCAATGGTTTGAGCAAAGATGATACTACCTTCATCTCCCAGAGCTCAAAGGCCAGCAGAGACCACTTCCGTGTAGTTTCCTCATGAAAAGCAACTGTCTAGAGCTCTTGTGGGTATCTCAAGTCATATCCTTGTTGAGTGAAGAATTACAAAGGGATGGACTAATTGCCAGCTCTTCATTCTGCTGTAGTTATTATCTGCACTGTCTTCAGTTCATCGTTTCTTCCCCAGAAGTTCTATGTTGGTATAACTCGATTGGATTAGTTTAATTCCTTGTTTGTAGCTCTGCCAGCATCCATTATTACAGTGAACCTCCAGCTTCACAATGCCACATTAAGAATGATCTCTGGCTCCATCAAAATGAGCAAATTAAACAATCCAGATGTCTCTTCATTGGCTCCCTGTTTTAACTAAATTGATTACAACATCTGTTTTTCTCTGATGGAAGTCTGCATGGATTTGGTCCTTAACTGTCTGATTGAACACTTTAGCATCCATTCAAAACACAAATGGTACAAACTCCTTCCTTGGGGAGGTTTCTTAGCCCTTAACTGGTGTATGTGCTCTACCCTCTCCTTGCTCTCTCTTGCACACATTCTGGCATATTTTCTTAATATGTTCTGCCCTGAACATCAACAAGCACCTTTATTATATATCTACTGGCTGCTTTTACATTGTTACAGTGATATGTTAATTGTTCATTGGTAAACAACTTTGACAATTTCTGACAGGAAAAACAGCCAAAGAATCTAAATATTCTACCCCCACACTCCCTGTCTGCCTCCCTCTGCCTCCCTGCCTCCCTCCCTCTCTACACACACACACACACACACACACACACACACTAGTACATTACATATACACACACAACCTGGCTCCGCAAAGGCAAAAACCATCACAATATATCTTGATATGTCACGTGACATGATCAGGTTTGACACCCATGGTCTATGGTAACAATGTGGTGCCATTTTCCTTGATGTCAATCAAGCTCCATTCCCAATCAACTGTAAAGTAAAATCTCAACTTCTTGAGGGCACTTGAAGGCAGGACAAGAAGCAATGGATGAAAACTAATCAAGGAGAGAAGCAACCTAGAACTAAGGAGAAATTTCCTGACAGAACAATCAGTGAAACAATTTGCTTCCAGAAGTTGTGAATGCTACAACACTGGAAGTTTTTAAGAAGAGATAGGACAACAATTTGTCTGAAATAGTATAGGGTTTTCGGCTTGGGGTTGGATTAGAAGACCTCCAAGGTCTCTTCCAACTCTGTTATTCTGAAAAGACAGATGCACAAAATAGGTGCTGCTAGAAAAGGCCTTGGGCCTGCTTAGCCCATGGTAACAATGTGCCTACAGACATTTTCCTTGGTGTCAATTAGGCTCCATTCCCATTCAACTGTAAAGAGAATCTCAACTTCTTTGCCATCTTTACAGGAACATTTATCAAGCTCCTAAAAGCACAACCCAGAAACAAAAATATCATGGTGAGTCTCATTTGTTGGGTCTATTGTTAAGAAGATAAGGGGTTAATCTACAGAATCTGAAAAGCTGAATAGGATCCAACTCCAACAATCATTTATTAGTGAATGTGGGATCTCTGAGAATCCCTTAAACCTCTTTCTCAGAATGTGAGACCAAAGGACTAGCCATCCTTTTTCCAGATAAGACTGAGACTGAAATAGCCCTCTGCTTGTCCCTAATAAGGACATTTGAGATTCCCATTTCTTTTCCAACTATAGAGTCAGCTTTAGAGATTATGACACTTCTGAGCTCCCATGTAGCTCTCCATTGAATATAACAGTGATAAATAAATCCAGTCTCGTACTTAGTGCAAAAAGGTGCTCACCTGCCCAGGAAAAAACAAATATAAGCTATTGATCCCAGCTGGATTTCCTTCTGAGTATAAAAGTGTAGGATTATGCCATCAGCCTCTTTCAAAGACAGAAGAAATAGAATAAATTGTATTTAAACATACAGAAATGGAGGAATGTTCACTGGTGTTCTGAAAATGGTTAACTTTGTGAAATTTCTTAGGTATTTCCTTCCTGAAGGTAGAATTTGAAAGTCCCTTTAAAATTAATTCAAAGTTGAATTTCAGTGGCATTCTTTCTATAAAAATCATACACAATTTTTTTTAAACACCACCACTTCCAAAAAAACCAATCTCAAGGTGTCTATTATTTCCTTCTTGTACCCTTCTCAGTCTCAGCCCTAAGAAACAGGCAAATGGCTTAGAAAAACATTGCAGCAGAATCAACCACTTTGCTTACCCCATGCCCCTCCCTATCTGGGACTGCTGCTGTGGGAGACCTTAATAGAGAGGGGGAAGGATAGAGAGGAGGAAGGAGAGTCAGAGGATTAAGAGCCATTTGTCCTGATTGACATAGGGTCTCCTGCTTGAACAGTGGGTTGGACTAGAAGACCTCCAAGGTCCCTTCCAATTCTGCTATTCTGTTAACTTCAGGGACTTGCTCAGGCAGTTGCCAGGAGACAACAGTTACTTGAAGGTGCACAACATTCTGTCAGGTTCTGTTCAGGTGAAGATCACAAACAAGATAACTAAACTGGTAGTTCGTGGTAAGTGTAATCTTTAAAGTCTGTTCTGGTACTTCTAACCATCACACAATGTAAATCACGAGTGAAATAAAGTTAAGCCTGTAATTCCGTACTTCCCTCCACCATTTAAACCCTCCTGTGGCCCACCCTCCTGTGCCTTGCCCTCTCCTACGTGCGTACAATACACCCAATATACTCTGATGATGAGACAGACCATGCTGGTTTACATTGCTATGCATGCGCTGGTGCTGCTCCATATGAAAGTCACTGCAGGGTCACTGCGCATGCGTTGGGCCACCTATCAGCTGGGAGATGCCACTGACATAACGTTCATAGCCAAGGATCCACTGGGGGGGGGGGTGTTCCGAAGGTCCTTCAAGTTCTTGGCATGGCAGGAAAACAAGTGTGGCACAGTAGCGGTCCAAGGTACGAAATGCTCCATCTCCCCACCAGCAGAATGGCAGCCCTGAGCCGCTGAGAGAGATGGGGCTGACACATTTGACTGCTTGGATATATCCAGCAATTCAGTTACCATTTATTCATGGCTCTGTAATCAGGATTTATCAATAGCTTTTGCAGGGAAGGCCAGGTGTGTCCATATTTGTGAGGATGTATTTTTAAAAAATCAGAGCAAACAATACCAAAACTGGAAGCCATGACCATGCAATCAAAGTCCTATTTGAAAAACACATTTCACGAGAAATATAAAAAGGGGGCAGAATTTTTGTGTGTTAGTTGCTGCCGCTTGGCTTTTTTGTTACTTCTGGATCACTGTGAAGCAGCTTCATTTTATGACAGATCATAGAAATATATTAATACAGCAAAATATTGTCAGCTAACTCTTGTTTGGGATGCATTCAATTAGCCAGTCTGTCTCCAAGTTAATCCACTCCCCCCTTTCTCCTTTCCTCACTGTTTTTTTTAAAGCTGCTTTAAATACTAGGTTACATTCCAGGATCATATGATCGTTACGGTTGGTATATTATTCCTTTAAGAGGGTTGTGTGTATGCGGAAACAGAGGAGATGGTTTGCTATTTATAAATGTATAAAGATATCCCCAGATTTAATAAAGAAGGCTGTTCATTTTACTAACTGGTTTCTGTCATTGCTAAGAGGAGAACAGATCCCACCGGGGATATAATCCATGTGAGTTTACTTTCTGTGGACTCACTCTGGGGGAACAATGTTTCATGGTGTCGTAAGTGGACCTGCTTCTCATCTTAGCTACTAGTAACCTACTCCAGTTCCTTGTGACTTATGGGATATTTTGTACCTCCAACAGGCGAGCAATTTGCAGGCAATCTGGGAGAAAATTGGAGGAGACGGGAACAGAATTTTAAATAGCACCTCACAGTCTCTAAAGCAGTGAAAGAGTTTGAAGACACTACAATTGTAGTCTGGTATCACTGCATTGGGAAAAAAGCTCTGCAGATTGAGACCAGCAAACAGGATGTATCTGCAGACCCCCAAAATAAAGCTCTTGTAATTTTTTTGTATGGTTTTCAAGAACTTTGGCGAGTGCAGGAAAAAGCCTGTGTTTGAAAGACGTCAGTTTGGAAAATTGGAGTATTTATTGAGTTGATAATTTGCACTGCCTCAATCCAATTGGACTCTAAGTGATTCACAATATACATAATAAAGTAACAATATTACAGACAATGCTAACATAATCACATGTTATCAATGTATATCTGTAATCAAAAGTAATATGATAAAGTTGCCCCTCAGTCCTGCTATACTGCCTCAAAATGGTCTTCCTGAAAGGAATGAGGAGAGAACATTAGGCACATATGACAAGAGCATATAATCTCAATGGGGTGACCCAAGTGTAATGTTTATCTCAGTTGGCCAACTTAAAACAAGCAGAACATCTATATTGGGCAGCTATTAGATAGGAAAATGGAAATAGGTGGATGTTCATTGTAGTGACAATAGCACAAGTTCCTCTCATAATGCATGAGATAAAGAATGGCACACTATTATTTTACCAAGAAAATTACATGGACAGACCTTTTTGTGACAGATGATATAGCAATGGATGGTAGACTGCTTAGGTTGGATGGCATTCAACAAGGCTACAGAGGAAAAGCTAAGGTTCTTTCTGAATACTGACTTTGGGTTGATGTCGCTGCGAGATTGGACACAAGCAGGTCTCTGCACTCCCGCCCTGAGTTCTTCCCATTAGTGGACTCCGAAAGGAGCCAAAGCCACCTTGTAGATGTGGTGAAGCAAAGAGGGGCACCTGTGAGGTGATGGACAGTCACCTCCTGTCTGACCCGTGGCTATTTTCCCTCTCAGCCACAGCAAGGAGAAGTGGCAGCCTAAAAATGTACTTCTTAAAGGGCAACTTTAAGTTTGAATAAATGTATTACTGGACAATAAATGGACTACTGGACAAAAGTTGGATTTTTAAAAACAAAATAAGATGTTTAACAAGGAAGAAATGAGTGGAACTTGAAGGTTTTCTAAAGCACAAAGGATATAATGGAGAAAAGATTTAAGGAAATTATGGAAAAAATGGAAAATACTATATGGGGGATTAGGAGTAAAGATCAAGATGCTCAGAAAAGGGAGGAGATAATAGAAGAAATGGAGGAAAAGATTGAACTGAAGAACCAGTGAACAAAAGAAGAAGAAAAGGAGGAGACAATAATAATAAAAATAACAGTGATTGATGAATTAAACCAAGGGGAAAATATCTTAAAGAGAGTTGAAAAAAGAACTGGAGATACAGGAAGATACCTTTGAAAGGGCAATAGGATTTGGGCAGATATTTTGGAAATTAGGCAATGGAAAAGGGTAGAGAAATATTTAGATTGAATATTAGATTGAATGGGAGGCAAGTAAAAGAAAAGCATAGCAACCTAAGTCTGAAACAGGCAAGCGACAATGGATAGAAAGGAAAGGATTTCTCTTTTTTGTTGTTGTTCTGACTTGCTTTTCTCTTCTCTTTTTTTCCCTTTTTTCTTAGAATGGTGGCATGATTAGAAGTTAGATAGGATAGGAAGAAAATGTCTTTTGGGTTTGAGTTGAGTTTGAGTTTATTGGTTTTTTATACCGCCCTACTCCCGAAGGACTCAGGGCGGTGTACAGCCAGAATAAAAACAAATATATAAAAGTTTTAAAAGTTTTTAAAAGACATATTAAACTTTGGCCTAAAAGTGAAAAAAAAAACCCCAACCAACCCTGATTAAAATTAATAAAAATTTGAATTTAAAAATCATGTTTTATGCCATCCCGGCTTGTTGGAAGAAAAAGGTTTTGAGAGCATGGTGGAAGGTGCGTAGGTCAGGGATAGTTCTTAATTCCGGGGGCAATTCGTTCCAGAGGACAGAGGATAGAGAAGGCTCTCCCCCTGGGTGTTTCCAGTCGACATTGTCTAGCCGACGGCACCATGAGGAGACCCTCTCTATGGGAGTGTACTGGCTGGTGGGAGGCTCTCAGTGGTAGAAGGTCCTAGGCCATGGAGTGCTTTAAAGATAGTAACCAACACCTTGAATAGCACCAGGAAAACCACCGGAAGCCAGTGCAGCTCGCACAGGAGGGGTGTTACATGGGAGCCTCGCGTCGCCCCCATAATTACTCATGCGGCCGCATTCTGGACCAGTTGAAGCCTCTGGGTGCTCTTCAAGAGGAGCCCCATGTAGAGAGCATGTCTCCCTTTTAATAAAAGGGAGACATGATTAAAAGTTAAGATAGAGATAGGGTCAAGAGAAAGAAGGAATATTAGTGTAATAATCAAATAATGATAGATTATAAATTAATATAAATGCGTATTATTATTAGAAATATATAAATTGATTGAATGTAATTAGTTTTATTTGTATCAGGATGTATGATCCAAGTCCCACACTGTTCACACATTGATATATATATTACAACATTTATATGTTTTATACACACACATATATATATATATACATATATACAAAATAAAATAAAAACAAAATAAAAAGTTTAACAAAAAAAGATCTTTCTGAATATTAATTATGTTGACCATACTGTTAGATTAAAGTCTATGAAACATGTAGTTGCTGACATTGCTATGTAGGAAAAGCAATCCAAAGCTACAAAGGTAGAATTACACTTGGGACATGGAATGCAAGAATCAAGTGACAATGATTTAAAATTTTATATATTAGCAAACTGAAATTGACAGGAATTGGACACTTTTCATCTGAAGAGCATACCTTTTGCTCCTCAGGACATGAAAAATAATGAATTATTAGTACTTTCATACTCAAAGGGTATGTCAAAGTCAGTATTTGGGTACAATGTCATCAATAACCAAATAATATTAATTGTATTTTGTGGACTGAACACAGCATTAAATGATTTCATAACATCTTTAATCTTATATGCTACTAAAATAATGCTCAGAATTATCCACTGTAGGTTAGACCCTTACATGAAAAGGAAGTTGCCAGATTTTTGAATTAGTTTTAGAAAAGAAAGGCATTGTTGATGCCTGCTGCATAAATAGGGAAGTCAAAGAATACCAGAAAGAAATCAATATGTGCTTTATCGATTATAGAATGGCCTTCAGTTGTGTCAATTAAGTCAAATTAGAGCATGTCAGGAGGAGGGGGGGGGAGAGAAAACATTCCAGAATATCTCATTATCCTCATGTAAATATATACAGAGGGACACTGGCTTGGAAAAAGCTGTGTTCATTTTAAAGTACGAAGATAAAACATCAGTAACCGATGCGATGCTGTTGATGCAATTCCAGTGGTAAATGGTAAAGTCAAATAATGAAAATCAAGGAGCAAAATATGAATAAAATTAAACACAAGGAAGATCAAACTAAAGATATTAATTAAAGTAATCATTATGTAGAATTGACAATGAAGATACTGAATTGGTTAACTTCAAACAGTTTCAAAAACTGTTCCACAGTTTCAGGCATTAAGCACCAGTTGCCCAAGGATGTCAGAAAATACCTTTAGAATCCCTGACCAAGTGAGATATATTATCATCATAAACATACAACAGACATGCACCGATGAAGAGTCATGACTGTGTCAAGTGTCATTAGGACAAATTTTAGTTTTTCATACAGATGGAGGATGTTGAAAAAGGCAGCAAGAACTGTTCATAATCTTTTGTACAAAGGACGATTATTGTCAGGTGATGTTAGATAAAAGGATCTGCTGAGTTATACCACTCCATAATGATAATGCCACTTCAAATGCCTTCTTTAAGGACATCAAATCAGTTATTGGTAGTAAAGTATTCCAACAATAAGAAAGAAATACTTTGGACTGTCATATTAAGTATCTTAATATTTCAGATGATGATTATTCTAGTGATCATCCTGGAGAAACTTGATGTCATTCTCAAAAATACATTTTGGAAAGGGTACACTTTCCCAAAGGATGAGACAAATTCATTAAGTGGAAAATCTAATTCCTAGTAGAGGGATATATTATCAGTATGTTGTATCAGGCCAGATGCTAATGTAGTTGAAATTATCAACTGCATGCCCTCTCTGGAAGAAGAAAAAGACCTTCAGAGACTCTTAAAAACCAGTTCTTGGCACAATATATTCCAAATTAAGTTTGACAGCACCTCTGACAATACTGTTGAAGAACGATATATTCTGGCAATGAAAATTGGATCAGCAGAATGCCCTGGCTAAACTCATCACAATGATTCCCAGGAGACTAACTAAAAATCCAGGGTGATGATTAGGTGTATGCCTTCTTCAAAAAAGTGACCAACTAATATGTATTGAGAAACTGACTTAAGCTGAGTAAAATATTGTATAACTTGAAAAGAAACTTCTCTGAGAAGAACCAATGGTGAGTGTATGACATTTAAGTGAGGGTCAAATCAGATCACATTCTGCTAAAAACAAATTTTGCAAAGCTCATTAGGAAAGTATTAATGTATCTACAGAGGATAGTATAGATTAGTATAGGGTAGAATAGAATAGAATAGAATAGAATAGAATAATAGGATGTTATTACAACTCCTGCAGTATGACATTCAGATCCAAAGGCAAAGATATATTTGGGGCAAACACGCTTTCAAGAGTTTCACTAACCTCTTCATGTGAAGTTCTAGTACCACTTTACTGCATTGAATTCTGATCCCAAAATACAATTCAGAGAGTCTGAAAAGAGTGCAGAGAAGAGCAACAAAACTGATTAGGGGGCAAGATGCTAAAATGTACAAAGAATGGTTAGATATGTTTAGTTTAATGAAAAGAAGAACTAAGGGTGACATGATATTCCAATATTTGAGGAGCTCCTACAAAGACGAGGGGTGGTGGTGTAAAACTACTTCTCAAAGCATCAGTAGGCAAGACAAGAAATAATGGTTGCAAACTAACCAAGGAGGGAAGTAATCTAGAATGAAGCAGAAATTTCCTAAGAGTGAGAGCAATTAACCAATGGAATAACTTGCCTTCAGAAGTTGTGGGTGCTCCATTACTGAAGGATTTCAAAAAGAG
This sequence comes from Rhabdophis nuchalis, assembly GCA_039707465.1. Lineage (NCBI taxonomy): Eukaryota > Metazoa > Chordata > Lepidosauria > Squamata > Natricidae > Rhabdophis > Rhabdophis nuchalis. The sequence continues at coordinate 54,690,998 of CM077643.1, read as the reverse complement.
ACTGAACAACTTTGTTTGAAATGATATAGAGCAGTTGTGTCTGTTGTGGATCTGCATGCCAGTGATGACATGGTTCAGAGTTAAGATCCTTATTTGTCTCTCTGCATACACATCAGAGGTGGGTTGCTGCCAGTTTGGCCTCATTCAACCGAATTGGTAGTACCCCGGAGCAGCTGAGAGCAAACTGGTATGGTGGCACTTTTGGCCTGCCCGCCCACCCACAGTCTATACCTGTTTTAAGGGCAAAAGGTAAATTGCACACGTACGCACAGCGTGCAGCGCCTGAGTGAGTCCCAGCTGGTTGTCGCAGGGGCAGTGGATTGCACATGCAGACGCAGCGCGAGTCAGGTGTGCACACGAATGGAATGCGCATGATCGCGGTCAGCGAACCAGTAGTGAATGTAAGTGCAACCCATCACTGATACATATAGAAATTCAGACATAATAGTCAAAGAGTAGGTTTGTTTTTTTTAAAAAAAAACTTGCTACCAATTCTGCTGACATTAAAGAGAATGTGTGTATGTTGTATTAAACTATATGTTTGTATAAATTTATATAAACTATAAATTTCTTCAGTTGCAATCAGTTGCTGATAGTTGTGCCAAGATTTATTTATGATAGCAAATGTTCCTTAGACATCTGATCAAGCTTATAAAATTTGTGCAACTCTGAATTTTTCCTAGATCTGATGTGAAAAGTTCTCTCCCCCCCTACTCATTACTAATTAAATTTAGAAGAAAAAATTGTAGGATTGGATTTCCTAAAGCAGACAGTTCAATGAAGCAGATCTTTTATGGCCCAATGTCTCTCTATTAAACCTCTCCTTCACAAGTTCCAAAATTGTGGACTTTAAATCCCAGAATTCTTATCAGTTCCCCTAAATCAAATGGGTGGCTTAAATACCTTCATTCTGATTTGTTTCTATAGGTTTTTTTTAAATGACTCAGAAGCCCCACATTTTTATTCCCATCAACTTTAAAGTACACTGGGATTATCAGCCTTGCAAGGTAGTTTAGACAAGCAACACACCTAGATGAATTAAGTCTACTTTATAGTAAAGTTGCATTAACAAAATCTTGTAAGTCTGAAAGTCCAGTTGCCTCCTGAAAAAGCACCTTTGGGACAGCCATGACCTGGATGACTGGGAATCTCTACAGACTATAAGTCTGCAAGTGCATTTCTCCACCATCACCTTTTCATCCCAAAGAAGGAAGGGTCTACATTCTTGTTATGCAATAAACTACCTCTTATCATGTTGCCCTGGTTATGGCTCGTCTCTTGACTTCTACAGTTGTTTCTCCATATCATTACAGGAGGCCCCAGGCAACACTTTTTGGTCCCTATTCCACCAGTCCTAGTACTTTCTGCCAGCAGCAACAAGAGAAGCAATCAACCTATCAATTTTACCTTCTCTGTTTAAATGACATGGTTGACTGGGGAAGTTAATTTAGCTCCCAATAGTTCTAAACCTTTTTAGAGATAAAATTACATGCCCTAGCCCCCAGTTTATTGCATTCACATGTAACAATTAACTTTCACGAGCAATCAGATCCTCCAAGTCCAAGGGAGTCCTGACTATATTTCATAACAATCCTTCAATATAGCAGATACATTGATTTGATGACAGATTTAATGACTTGCGCACCATGGTGGTCATGGTCAAGACCTGTTGATTATTTTTAATCTCTTTCCTCTCTTTCCCCAAAAAATATTTTTCTCTTTCCCAATTTCTCTATATTGGGTTTTCTACAGATCACAAAAACTTTCTTTTTGTCTATAGATAGCTTACACAAGTATGCCCAGTCACAGAAAGTTCTTTGATAATTCATAGCAGGGTAAGACAATTTTGATTCTATCAAGGATAGCTAAATCTTGCAGTTATGTTGGAAAAACAACAGCACATGCTGATGATGAATAGATCAAAAGCCAAATCTCCTTACTTCCACAATCTCTTTCTCCCCATCTCTGTAATTAAATTGAAAGTTGTATGAAATTAGTCAACACTAGGAGGAGGAGGAAAAGATAGGTGAATGAGGATTGGAAGGAAGAGGAAGGGAAATGGAAAAAAGTGTTGAAAAGATCATTCCAATCTCGTAATATATTTTCTGAAAATGCTTTGAAAATGTTGATGCAATTTGTGTTTGTTTCTTTCATTCCTATGAATTTAATAAAGGTTTTTTTAAAGAATAAAATCTTCTCTATTTTTAAGCATTATTTTCCCTAAAAGAGGACTTCAGCATTAATATAAATGTTAACAATGAATCAAAACTCAGATAGGGTGAGTTGTGGGATCCAATTGCTTTCTCTGTCATTCACATTTCCAGAGAGATTTGATTGAAATTAGTCAATTCTTCATGTGTCCTGGCTTTTTTCTCAATTGGTCATACAGCTGTCATTGTTGAAAAGAAATTTCATCAGATTTTTTAACTGCCTGTAGACCCTTTCACACTCTTTGAATGAGTTCTTTGCAGATGCTGACATGAACCCCAGTTTAACTGGGGGAGGTGACGGAAGGAAATGGCTTATTAGATAGAGCCTAAATGGATGGTGAGGGGAAAAATGAGACAGACAGTGAATTGCACATCTTTTATGTTACACAACAAAGGAACTTGTGATTTGAAAGCATTTCTGCTATACTTGTGAATTGGATGATGACCTAAATACTAATCTCATGTTCAGCCCAAAAGCAGATGTGACAGGGGTGCTTTCTCTGGTGGATTGTTAATTTTGATTTCAAGCCTTTTGAAAGCCAGATTCTACAATTCCAAAATACAGAGAGATAGGATGGAATTACATCGAGATTCTCCATTCTCTCTCAAAGCAATGTAATTTCTGTATATATTGTTGAACTTGATGCTGCCACTGAAATAAGCTTTGGATTTGAAAAGGATGACATCTACTTTGTCCATCTAATACTGTGTTGCCCGCATTAAATCTAGTATGAAGAAAGTTATGCTATAACTAGTATGATGTGTTTGGACTTTCTCTTTTTTCAGATTATTTTCTTTTTTAAAAAATCACTGTGTGATAATATGAGTTACTTTGGTTTTATTCACATATTTTTCTGTCCTTCAGTTGAGAAAGAGAGAATCAGCTTTCAGATTCTGAAATCCATTATGAAACCATTATGAATATATTAGCAAGTGTGGCCTTCAAGCAGTCGCTTCTTCTGGTACATAGAAATGTGAGGAGTTCTCTCCATGCAACCTGGAAATAATTCAAATGTGGAAGAACAGTTTTCTAAAGAGCAGTTTTCAGAAATCTCAAGTATTTCTCATTGTGAAACGCATCAAATTAACTTTCCTTTTTAAAAATTGGCTCCAGGGCTGAATTTCCCATGAGAGATGATGAAACAGACTCAACAGAGTGCTGTAAAACTAGTGAGAGCAGGATGAAGGCCTCACCTCTCCACAGAAGCAACCAGAAGTGTGCCATATATGTCATTATTTTAATTAAAATATACCTATTTCCGTTTCCCTGGCTCCAAAAGGCTGACAAATATGGCTGATCTAGAATAGAATATTTATTTCTATAACGGCGTCCTCTCCCCGAGGGGACTCGGAGCGGTGCACAGGGAGAAATTAAAACAACATAAAATATATACATACATAAATACAATAAAAACAAATTAAATCTAACTATCCCTGCACTAAAATTCCCATTTTAAAATTAACATTCCCTAACCCCTGAGGTAGAGACTAACCTAGGCCGGCCAAGCAGAAAAAGTGAGTTTTTAATTTCTGACGGAAGGAGCGGAGGTCCGTAGTTGTTCTAATGTCGGGGGGAAGGTCTACAATTCAATTTAACCATGAAAATTCATGACAGCTCAATGGCATGAAAAAGGTAGCCTACAAGTTCTGGGTAAAAAGACAATCTTTTAAGTCACTCTGAAACTGTAACAAAGAGGGACAAAGCTGAACTTAAGTGGTTTAATTGTCTATCCCTTGCCCCTTGCAGAAAAGCGACCAAATATGCTATTGCCGTTAAATATAGCCTTGGCAAGACTTGCCAGATGAACCCCTTGGTGATCTAAAGTGTGGAGTGTGCTTTAAGGTTGTAAGCAGTCTAGCAGCTAATTTGGGCTTAAGCCAATGGAGGCTTTATGCACCATAGAGCATTTTGAACTGGGTCCAGAAGGCAATGTGTATCCTTTTAAGGTAAAGCAGATTTTTTTTCTTGACTCCTTCTCCTGTTCTTTCCCTGCAGCAGCTTCCCTGTGAAGGCACCTAAGCTCTTAAAAAGAAGAGCCAAGGAAGACATAAGTGTTACCTGGAAAAAAGTAGGGAAAATACATGTGCACAGCTGGGAGGGAGAAGAAAAGCAAGGGATAAAAATTATCCAGAGGAGTAACTGGGGAGTAGAGAAACTGAGGGTTAGCATTGTATTGAGGACCTTAAAGGACACCTTTCTCAGGGGACTTTGGCACTGGCAGCTCCGCTGGGTCAGCGGTGGCCAGTTAACCTACCTGAATTTCATCTTGGGGAAAAAAAAGGAGATATAATGGCAGGAAAACACTCATGGGGTTTTAAATAATGGCCATTCTTACTTCTTCTAGCTCAGGGATGTCCAAACTTGGGAACTTTAAGACTTGTGGACTTCAACTCCCAGAATTCCCCAGCCAGCTATGCTGGCTGGGGAATTCTGGGAGTTGAAGTCCACAAGTCTTAAAGTTCCCAAGTTTGGACATCCCTGTTCTAGCTCTTTAACTTTGTTTTGTAACCATGGAAACTAGAAACCTAGGTCACAATCTGTTGGACTTTAAACACTGTAAGCTCCCACTGATTTCAGCAGGAGAGAATTGCAGATTTTTAACACTGATACGTCAAGATGTACAAGTGCTTTATCAAGTCATGCATGCGATGGCTCTGCAGCATCACTCCTGAGCACATGACTTCATTTATTCTGGCATAATTAAGAGCCAAGGTTGCACAATGGTTAGAGTGCAGTACATCCCTGAGACCGATACGCTCCCACAGAGAGGGCCTTCTCAGGGTGCCGTCGGCCGGACAATGCTGACTGGCGACACCCAGGGGAAGAGCCTTCTCTGTGGCGGGTCCAGCCCTCTGGAATGACCTACCCCCTGAATTACGTACCATCACCGACCTCCGCCTCTTCCACCAATGTCTAAAGACATATTTGTTCCAACAAGCCGGCCTAGCCTAACCTCCCATGGGGACTTTTTAGGAAGTTTTAAATTTGGGTCTTTTAAAATTTGGTTTTAGCATAGGATAGGATTATTTAATAGTTATTTTAAATTATATTTATTGTATTTTGTATGTTTTTTAAATTTCCTGTGTGCCGCCCTGGGTCCTCTGTGGAGAAGGGCGGGATATAAATGTAAATAAAAAAAAAAAACAGCTCTGCCTGCAATTTGGCAGTTCAAATCTCATCAGGCTCAAGGTTGACTCAGCCTTCCGAGGCAGGTAAAATAAGGACCAGAATTGTTAGGGGCAATATGCTGACTCTGTAAACAGCTTAGAGAAGGCTGTAAAACACTGTAAAGTGGTATATAAGTCTAAGTGCTATTGCTATAATAGTCCAGGAGCTGTGAGTAAGCTAAAGTTTTGCCCAACTTAGATGCAAAGTTTGGGTTTGGGAGCAAAGTCTTTTGCAACTTCATGGACATATTTATGTATTTTCTTGGCAATTATAGTGGAATGGTTTTCTACTGCTGCCTTCGAGGATGTTTTATTTAAAACTTCCTAGCGTAGTCGATTCCTCAAATATTTCCTAATTCTGTCCCTTTCAAATACAAATGAGGTCTGACTGCCATAGTTTTTTGAAATCAATGAAGACATTCTTTCAAGTAGTAACTATCCATATTCATCAAGCAGGTTGGCACATTACTGAGATATTTTGGAGTTTTTACTACCCTGAACAGGAGGTAGAGGAGTTTAGAGATGCCCAAGACTGGCTAAAATCTGTTTGCTATGTTTGGATACTGCTATTTTGGTTACGTGTAGAACCTGCTCTTCCTATTAGAATATACGGGAAGGCTATGGGAAAATAGGACGATGAAGAAGTATTAGGTATGTTTTCTGCCTTGAGTTATTTATAAACAATAATAAAGGTGGGATAAAAATCAAATTAAATCAATCAGTAAATTCCAAGAGTACTATTCCATTTGATTTGAAAACTCCTATGAATTTTTCACGTGAATGAGAAAGATGGTGCTGATGGACAATAGAAAACTGAAATGTAGGATTGAGATAATTGTTTATATGGATTTGACCAATAATGAAAATACTAATGACACTGCAGGATTTTATTTTTTAAAAATAGTATTTTAATTTCTAGATGGGTAGTTGTCTGGACTACAATCCATGAAATTTCATACAACAAAAGTATGTTGGTCTTTAAAATGCCACATAATTCTTAATTGTTTCTTTTATAAAGTAGGTAAACTGAATTCTCGAACCATATCAATATTTATTTTGTTTAATAATTTCTTGATTTTCAGTGGTATATGACACACTGTTATTTCTTCTTTGAAGTCCACATTTAAAATATATTTTCTTTTATAAATATATAAATATTGCCTAATAGTGCCTAATAAATATTTTTCCTATTGCATTGCAGTTAATTTGCATTTCTGTTTTCTGCTCACTTAATACTGAACTTTCCAGAAATAATTGCCTGTGTATCAACACTTCTTATTGCAGATCTGCTCTGACATTAAGTAGAATTTGTCTTTGGCATGAATTTTTAATTGCAAGTGTTAGCTATATAGGAAATTAAGATTTATCTTTGCATGCTAACAAAATTTTCTGAAAAACTGAATCCAATCTTGGAAAATGGTATTTGAATCCCAGATGCTTCTCATATACGGTTATCTTGAATTCTGAAATTAAACAAATGCTTTTTATTTGTAGAACGTAAAGTTGGGTTATGCTGAATAATTTTTTTCCTAGAAAAATGCCTATTTTCCCATCTAAACTTTCTTTCTTTCATTTTTTCCCTTTCAGGCTAACAATGGTTATTGGAGTAATGGACCAAAAAAAGGGAGTATGTAATAGGTGCAACTATTATGTTAAGCCAGCTGTGAAAAATGTTGGGGAGGAAGAGCAGAGGAAATGGAAGCCTAGAAAACTCTCCCTCCCTTACGATATCATTATAAAGGGAGTGGGCTGCCAACCAGAAACAAAATATAAAAGCAAATCTCTTTAATACCTGAAAGGCTGCTAGAAGGTCCAAGATGAAGTTACTGCCCAAGGCTTTGCATTGTCTCCCTAATTTTGAGAAGCCTTTGCCTTAATTTCATTTCTGCAGCCTTCAAGAAAAGGCTAAGGAAGGTGATACTGTACTCTTAAAGGGGCAGGATTTTGTATCAAGACAACTAACTCTTTTTCCTTTCCTTTTTCTTTTTGATACAAGTAAAAAAAAGGAGCTGGCTGACAGCTAGAATTCTGTTTTCAGAACGCCACTGGAGACTCACAAAGATGTTGTAAAAATAACAGCATCTTGTGGCACTTCAAAGACCTAACAAATTTATTATCATTTAAGCTTTTGAGGATCACAGTCCATTTCATCCACCGCATGGAGTATCATTCTGAGGAAATAATTTTACATATCATATAAGATAAGTACTGTTCAGAGGGAAGGAAGTAAATAAGTTGTGAAGAGAGAGGGAAGAGACAGTGAGAATTACTTCTTGTGTCCATAAAGAAAAGAAAAGACTTGACACAATCATTCTTGCATAGATGAACTAGTTATTATATGTAGTCTGATAAGAAATACCTTTCTCAGTCCATGAGAAACTGCCTAATAAATTCTTCTTTGCACCAAAATCAGTCTTTGTGTTGCTTTTAGCATTATGAATTACTCTCTGGTTTAAAGAAAAATAAAGGGAAAGGCTGCAGGAGGAAGACACCAATAAACCATTCAGACCATTATACACATATTATGTCAACCTCTCAAATGCAGATTCCTGTCCTCCTCTCAAAGTTTGGTAGAAATATAATGCTTCTTCTCTCAGCTTGATTACTTAAACCACAAACTGACATCCATTTCTTTTAAGTGAAGTCCACCAAGTGCTGGAGTGAAATGTTAAACACCCCATGAGAGACATGTCATAACAAGTGATTGCTTAACTATTTTAATTAGTGGCCACCTTCTTATTGCTGCTTGTGGAAATGGGTGCTATCAATAGCAGGGGAAAGTTTCCCCTTACTTCATCACAAAACAGCCTGTTTTAATTAGATGTCTGCAAGAGTTTGAGACAACTGTATAAATACTGGGGCAGTGCGTGCAGGCGATAGCAAGTTTGCAGGAAAACAATTGCAATTGTCTGTGGATAAGATGAACAGCAAATTAGAGAGGCCAAAAGTGAAATAGATCAGGAAATGCTGTCTGTTTTGTAATTACTTGCTTCACTGTGAGGAGGAGATATGTGCTACTCTGAAAGGATGGAGATGAGATAAAAGGCCATTCATCAGCACTGCATTTAGCCATGTGTTGTTGCATAATATGGGTGAGTAAGATGTTTTACCATCCCTCTTGAAGTGGAGAATGGATGGCTCACAGCTGGACAGCAGAACAAAGCTACATTTTTTTTCAATTGTGAGAATGATACTACAGTATTGGCTAAGTTTCACACATTCTGTTGACTATTTGATTTCCATAATCTTCATTATTTTCAATCCAATGGAATTTTGGAGGGAAAAAATCTATCAAGATCAGCACTCTGCCCATTCACAATACAAATACAAATACAATTACAAATACAATACAATACAATACAATACAATACAATACAATACAATACAATACAATACAATACCAGAGTTGGAAGAGATCTTGGAGATCTTCTAGGCAGGAAGCCCTATACCATTTCAGACAAATGGCTATCCAACATCTTCTTAAAGACTTGCAGTGTTGGGGCATTCACAACTTCTGGAGGCAAGCTGTTCCACTGATTAATTGTTCTAACTGTCAGGATATTTCTCAGAACTGAGGAGTGCCGGGAGAACTAAGTTGCTTCTCTCCTTGATTAGTTTCCACCCATTGCTTCTTGTTCTACCCCCAGGTGCCTTGGAGAATAGTTTGACTCCCTCTTCTTTGTGGCAACCCCTGGGATATTGGAACACTGCTATCATGTCTCCCCTAGTCCTTCTTTTTATTAAACTAGACATACCCAGTTCCTGCAACCATTCTTCATATGTTTTTGTCTCCTGTCCCCTAATCATCTTTGTTGCTCTTCTCTGCACTCTTTCTAGAGTCTCCACATCTTTTCTACATCATGGTGACCAAAACTGGATGCAGTATTCCAAGTGTGGCCCTACTAAGGCATTATAAAGTGGTATTAACACTTCTCGTGATCTTGATTCTATCCCTCTATTTATGCAGCCTAGAACTGTGTTGGCTTTTTTGGCAGCTGCTGCACACTGCTATAATGTACACTGCTATAATGTACCTGTGCATTTCGTATTGTTGCCTAAATGTAGAACCTTACTCTTTTCACCATTGAATTTCACTTTATTAGATAGTGCCCAATGTTCAGGTTTGTCAAGATCCTTCTGTATCTTAAGCCTATCTTCTGGAATGTTGACTATTCCTGCTTGGTGTCATCTGCAAATTTGATGAATTCTCCATTTATTCCCTCATCCAAAGCATTGATGAGGATGTTGAAGAGTACTGCACCTAAAACAGAGCTTTGGGGTACTCCACTGCACACTTCCTTCCATGTAGATGCAGTTCCATTGAGGACTACACGTTGAGTGTGGTTGGTCATCCAGTTACAAATCCATCTGGTGGTGATGCTGTCTAACCCACCTTCTTCTACTTTATCTAGTAGTAGGTTATGGTCTAACTTGTCAAATGCCTTACTGAAGTCCAAGTAAACTATATCGACAGCATTCCTCTGGTCCACTAATTTTGTCACATTATGAAAGAATGCAATAAGATTAGTCTGGCATGATCTGTTTTTGACAAACCAGTGTTGGCTTTTGGCTATTATTTTGTTTGCTTCTAGGTGTTTGCTAATTCGTTGCTTGATTATTTTTTCCAGAATTTTTCTTGGTATTGAGGATATTGAGGAAAATAATAACCTTTCAAAATCTGAATAGAAGGAAGCTAGATCTGAAATTTGGTATGTGTTGGGGGAAGAAGGTGGCAAAAAAAAAAGTGAGGTCAAAGTGGGCCAAATCCCACAGGAATTGCAGAGAAAGAAATTTTGAAAAAATAAATTTTTCCCAATGTAACCCTTTATCCATTTAGGTGAGATGGAAAACAAAAACAATTATAACTCAGGTTTGAACTGTGGGATCCTTCACACTCTCTGAGCTTGGCTGTTTTCTTGCAGACATTTCATTACTTAGCTAAGTAACTTCATCAGTGCCTGAAGAGAATGGGGTTACTCTAATTTTATATTCTAGTGCCGTGATGGTGAAACTATGGCACGTGTGCTGGAAGTGGCAGGTAGAGACATCTCTCTGGGTTGCACAAGCCATTGGATGTTACTCTTCTGGGTTCTGGCCCATGGGGCCAGCTGGTCTTCACACATACACACACTGGGAAGATGATATTCCAGTTCCCGGCACACTTACATGCATACACACCGGCCAGCTGGTCTTTGCGCACACATGCGTGCCAGAAACTGGAAGACAAGGTGGCTAGTGCGCATGTGCATGCTGGAAAGATGATATTCCAGTTTACGTACTGGCACCCACACATGTGCACACACTCACATTTCAGCACTTGGTGCCGAAAAGATTCGCCAACACTGATCTAGTGGTTTTCCCTGTTAGTTTTAGTGAGAATGGTTCCTTGGTTAGGCTGTTGTTTATTGATAGCTTTTTTGTCTGAGTTGGTGGTTCCTTGATTGGGATATTGTTTACTTCTTGATTGTTATTCTAGTGACAATCTTGGTATTCTTCTCATCTGGGGTTGAGGAGGTGGTTTGGTCTTTTTGGATTTTTGATTGTTTCTTTTGAATAGTGTATTTACCTCTATAAAGATAAACAACATCTACATGCCATTCAAAAGAGATAGTCAAAAACCCCAAAAAGGACCCCACAGGAGGACAATATAAATTGAATAAATAAATAAATAAGGCAGCTGGGCAGTGGTTTGGAATGCTGCTGAGTCTTCCATTCTGAGACTGAAAGCATCTTTGCACCAAAACAGTAAAGATGCATAGCTTAACATAAGGGGAAAAACACCCCTCCAGGCTTCAGAGTTCAAAAGGCAGGTGTGTGTGTGTGTATGTATCATTATTAAGTGCAGATTCTTAGCCTCTATTACATTATTGAAAGTTTGCTATATTTTGAGAGAAGCTGCATCCAAGACTCTTGGCAGGCACACTAAGTTAATTTCATAGTTCTTTCGATCTCAATCATAGCTACAAAGCAGATGGTGGGTTAATTTTGTTGGGTTTCAAATACACCAAATGTGTATTTCTGGAAGATACAAGCACCAAGGCAATTGTCTGGTACCAGTACAGATTCGTTGCTGCCTAAAGCTTTTATCTGCACAAATAAGACTAAAATGATGCAATCAGCATTATTGCTTATTTGTTTGAGAGCGGGTGGGAAGTAGTGGCCGTGGAAAAATGTAAATAATTGAGGGATGGAAGGAACAGTATAATTCCAGTTCATGGCACTTTTGCAAGTATTTACAATGAAATGTACAAAATGAAAACCACAATTAAAAAAAAATCACAATCACATAAGAGACATTTGTGATATGGAAAGTCTGTGTATGTATATGGTATGTACTGTATATATGTGTGTGCAGGAAGTGGGTGGAGATATGCAATCAGTCCTGGCTGATCTTGGGAAAGCTAGGCAGACTCAGACATGATTTGTACTTGGAGGGGACACAAAAAGAAAATATTCAGAAAATATTACAGCTTCAGGTTAGAATGGGAAGGCAAAATAGCATCCAGAAACGAAACACTTGGATGGTATTCATGATGCCACCTATCTCAAATGAGAATCCATCATCTGTCTGACTGTTTTTGTATGTATCTCTGTGTGTGTGCGAGTGTGCCTGCCTGCCTGCCTGCCTGCCTGCCTGCCTGCCTGCCTGCCTGCCTGCCTGCCTGCCTGCCTGCCTGCCTACCTACCTACCTACCTACCTACCTATCTATCTATCTATCTATCTATCTATCTATCATCTATCTACCTACCTACCTACCTACATGTCTATCATCTATCATTCTATCTATCGTTCTATCCTATCTATCTACACGTTACATCCCATACTCAAGAAAACCCAGAAGAACAACTGGGTGTGCAGTCAATAACTGAAGTTGGAACATCACTGCCACCTCCACCATTACAGAGCACAGCATCTGATATAAGACATAAGAGATCTGTAAAAGCCTGGAACTACACAAAGTCAACAAGACACTAAAGACTTTCCCAAGAACTCAGTGGCACTGTGGAAGATAACATTGGAAGCCAACTCAAGACAAGCTTGCAGAAGTGGCCATCAAATGTAGCATATATGAATCCGATACACTGTATAAGTACCAGCCAAAGCGGTTCCAGTGGTGGTGATAGGAGAACTCAAGGGCTATGACTTTCTAGGTTCAAAATGGCTTCAATAAATCCCAGGAATGACATCAGAACTCTCTGTACATAACAGCACAGTGCAGCACAGGAACTGTGGTGGTGCGGTGATCAAAATGCAGTATTGCAGGTTAAGTCTGCTGGCTGCTGGCTGCTGACTGCCAGCAGTTCGGCAGATTGAGTCCCACCATCTCAAGGTTGGTGCAGCCTTCCATCCTTCTGATGTCAGTAAAATGAGGACCCAGATTGTTGGGGGCAATATGCTGACTCTGTAAATTTCTTAGAGAGGGCTTTAAAGCACTGAGAAGTGGTATATAAGTCTAAATGCTATTGCTATTTGCTAAGGAACAGGTAAGATACTGTGCAGAACTCTCAAACTCCCAATTCTCTGGTAGAGGACCCAAAATTGAGGAGGACACATACCACCCCTAAGATGAAAACAGTTTTTTTTAAAGTTATGATATTAATTATCTGGTATTAAAGCTTTGCCTGCTGATTAACATGCTGCTTTATTCCGATCAAGCTGTTTTTAAAGTGCAAGGGTAGGCTGGCTTTAAGACATTTAACATATAATTTAGAGAGCCACACAACCAGCCTACTTCTAAAATTATACATATCACCAGAAGCTACATTGCTTTCTGAACAGATTTGAGCTAGAACATGGCAAAGAAATATTGTCAGATTTTGAACGCAGGAAGGAAAAGGTCAAGAAGTTTATTTTAGAATGTTGAGAAATGATGATCACATTAATTAATCTCATTATGCATTTGCCCTTTGCCTGGTCTCGATGCACTTTACATAAATCAGGATGTAAATGAATGTGTTACCAGAAGAAGACAAATGCACTCGCATTAATAGATATCATTTAAATACGCATCTACTACCTGACTCACGTCGCCTGTTTTGCAGTGCTACTTAGAAATGCATTGTTATTGAATGGTACATATGAGCCCTATTATTTGTCTGGGATTTAATAGCTCAGGCCAGCTTGATTTATTTCCTTTTATCTGCTTTCTTAGGATTATTTTTGAGGACCCTTCTACAACGTGACCGTACCTAGTTCCCCAGCCCATTTTTATCTCTACCATCTAGACATGCTGAAAACTAGAAGGAAAAAAAAAATAACCATCCTCCCGATGAGCTATTGTAGTTCAGGCAGCTGCAAAATACCTTTACCACCACTTTATCCAGGATGGGAAAAAAAATAAAAATAAAATGAAGTATCCTAATGCTTTAAATGCCGACACCTAGAATGAGAAGGGACAGGTGGACTGAGAAAACGTGTCGACTTCCTCACTGCTCCATTTATTGGACCACAGAAAGAGAGCTGCAAAGTTGTCTAAGCAGCAATGACCTTATAGCAATAGCACTTAGATTTATATACTGCTTCATTGTGCTTTTACAGCCCTCTCTAAGCAGTTTACAGAGTCAGCCAATTGCCCCCAACAATCTGGGCCCTCATTTTACCCACCTCGGAAGGATGGAAGGCTGAGTCAACCATAAGCCTGGTGAGATTTGAACTGCCAAACTGCAGCTAACAGTCAGCTGAAATAGCCTGCAGTCCTGCAATCTAAGCACTGCACCAGAGGTGAGTTTTTGCCGGTTCGCCCCAGATTAGACAAACTGGTGGCAGGAGGCTATGCCCACCCGCTTCTGCGCATGCAAGTGCGCACATATGCATGCGCAACTGGTAGTAAAATAAATTGAAACCCACCACTGCACTGTGCCACTTAGGCTCTTATAAGAACGGAACCTCAAAAGCTGTCCCTAGAGAATGGGGACAGAGGTCTCTTCAATGGGGAAATAAAGCCAAAGCTTCTCAAAACAAAATAGATAAAAATAAGCTTCACTGTGGTTTCAAATACAAAGTCATGGAATCCCATACAGCTGATACTATGGGATCACAGAGGCCCACACCGGCTTTCAGACTGGTGCAGAATTCTCTAGTGCCCTGTGATTGAGTTGCATGGAGGCAGCCATTGCTGCTCCTACTGCTGGGGTACTTGTGGCCATAATCTCAACTGCTGCAATTCAGTCAGGACTACATAAAGTTTCTGTCCTCCTTCAGTGGAGCCTCACATTGACAAATTTATTTATTTTATTTTAAAAACATATACTTTTATTTAAAGTTTAAAAAACAAGAATGAAAATTAATACAAACTAAAACGAAATAAAAAGGAAAAAAAGGAAAGATAAACAAAACAAAAACAAAAACAAAAAAGAAAAAAGAAGAAAAATAGAATATAAAGGAAAGTGGCAAACAGAAGTGGTTTCTGATCTTCTTCACATCAGTTATAAGCACAATTATAGATTTCTCTTTCTCTATAGTTACAGTGCCTTTCTATAATTTGTCCTATTTAATTTTCAAACTGTAGATCTTAAGTTCAGTTGTTTCTTTTCATGCAAAATGTAAATAAGGGAGTTCTAGTCCGCAATAAATGTAGATATTGGATTTTCTCTAAACAAATGTGTCAATTTGGCCATCTTAGTGAGTTCCATCATTTTCACCAATCATTGCTCCACTGTAGTTATTGCCACTCTCTGTATGTACAATAAACTTGCTATGGTTATCATATATAGAAACAAAGTTCTATGTCCTTTTTCCAACCATTTCTCCACCTGTCCCAAGAGGAAAAAACCTGGTTTCACTTGTACATTAGTCTTCAAAATCCTCTGAATTACTATATACATTTAAACACCAGATCTTCTAGATTTTTTGCACATCTACATGATAACAATTCTTCCTATTGTTCACATTTCCAACATAGATTTGAAATACCTTTATACATCCTAGATAGTTTTTTTGGAGTCATATACAAATGTATCATTTTATGGAAGTTCTCTTTAAGATTATAGTGTAGTGTAAATTTCAGTTCTTTCAACCATTTATTTACCCACTGTTTCAGCTGCATATTATAACCAAAAATTATAGCCCACTTGTTTTCACTTGTTTATCTTCTCCTTCAAATTTCAATAAACTTTTCTATGTTTTAGCAATCACATATTGGAATGGAATGGAATGTTTATTTGTATACCGCTCCCTCTCCCCGAAGGGACTCGGGGCGGTGCACAGGGAATATAAAACATAAAACATACAACAATATAAATATCTAAAATTAAATTAAATTACAATGACCCTGCACTAAAACCTAAAAAACCTAAGACTCTAAACCCCTAAAAACCCAATTAAAAATTTAAATGTACAGACCGGAGGTGTGAGAAATGGATTAGGCCAGGCCGGCCTGTTGGAAGAAATATGTTTTGAGCTTTCGGCGGAAGGAGCGGAGGTCCGGAGTTGTTCTGAGGTCGGGGGGTAGGTCGTTCCATAGGATAGGGCCTGCAACAGAGAAGGCCCTTCCCCTGGGAGTCGCCCGCTGGCATTTCCTAGTGGACGGCACCCGGAGAAGTCTCTCTCTGTGCGAGCGAATCGGTCGAAGGGATGTATGGGGCAGGATGCGATCTCGCAGATAGCTAGGTCCCGTGCCATGGAGCGCTTTAAAGATGGTAATCAACACCTTGAAGCTCACCCGAAAGCCCACAGGCAGCCAATGCAGCTCGCGCAGGAGCGGTTTATGTGGGAGTACCCTGGGACTCCCAGAATTGCCCGCGCGGCCGCATTTTGAACTAGCTGTAGTCTTCGGATGCATCTCAAGGGAAGCCCCATGTAGAGAGCATTGCAGTAGTCTAGACGGGATGTCATGAGGGCATGAGTGACCATGCCGAGGGCATCCCGGTCCAATAGGGGACGCAACTGGCGTACCAGGCGAACCTGGTAAAACACCCCCCTGGCCACGGCCGTCACTTGATCTTCCATGGACAGCCAGGTATCCAGGAGGACGCCAAAGTTGCGTGCCCCATCCACAGGGGCTAGATGTTCCCCCCCTATGGCCAGTGATTGAGAAAACTGGTTGTACCAGGATGCCGGAAGCCACAGCCACTCGGTCTTGGACGGGTTGAGTCTGAATCTGTTTCTTCCCATCCAGACCGGTACGGCTTCCAGACACCGGGACATCACTTCGATGGCATATTCATCATTTGTACACAATTCCATTTCAAAGTCAGTCTTTGAATATTCAATACTATATTTTTTGGCTACTTTGAATCTTTTTGTTAACTGTAAATAGGAAAAGCATTGCCTATAATGTCTCTCTGCCATAATTTGTTCTCTTAGTTTCATTTTGTATTTCCTCTGACAGAATTTTAGTATCTCATGATATGTTAACCATGTGTGATTGCCTATTTTTTCTTATCGACAAAATGCTTCTTGTGCTGAAAATATAAAAATATTTTTATATTGAATTTGTATCTATTCCACATTCTTAGCAATTCACTAATGCATTTATTTCTCACTTGACTTTGATCCTTGAACATCTCTCAGGATTAAATGAGACTAAGGGAGTAATCTGCTTCACACAATATATCATAATATGATATGTTTGTTCTTGGCTTAGTACATTTTGAGAATCAGCAGTTGTGATTTACCTATTGTGGTGTGTGGCTTGCATGAAGACTGAGCAACAACCCCAGCCTTGTAATTTAAGTATGCTACATTGCTTAAACAAACATTGCTTAAGCATAGTCTTTAATCATGATTTGTTTAAAAATCCATAATTGTAAGTATAATAGTAAGGTGTAAGACATCTTAAATATTTACATAAGCAGACAGCTGGAGTACTGTATGGAAGTAATAACAATAGCAATAAGAATAGCTTCATGCAATTGCCTCCCATTTTATGGGAGGTTCAGAGGTTCTCAAAGTGGTATGATACTATTACTTTTTATCTAGGTAATGTCTTTACCTCTCAACCCCATAACAATCCCAGATTATTGCCTTATATGAGTATCTTGGCCAGGGGTCTCCAACCTTTGCAACTTTAAGTCTGAAGGACTTCAGCTCTCAGACTGGCTGGAGAAGTCTGGGAGCTGAAGTCCTTCAGACTTAAAGTTGCAAAGGTTGGGGACCCCAATCTAGGCAGTAGTGTGCCAAACTAGATCTTTAACTCCCAAACAAGCAAATAAAAATTGTTCATTACCCCCAGGATATACCTAAATTATCTGCTAATCTGCTAATTAACCAAGTTTAATAAACACTAGTTTATTTATTTATCACATGCTTTCAATATTCTCATGTGGCTGTCTAAATTTGAAGAATGATGAGGTACTGTACTTGTTTTTGTCTGCTCACTTTTACTGATTCCTCTCCTCTCCAAGGTTTGTGAAAGAATCTATTATGATCAGAACTGCCCAAATAGGAGTAATCTTCAAAGATTATGATTCAAACTGAACAGTAGAAACGAGACTGGCAGCTTTATCATGCTTTAGATGTTCCCGGTGTTTTAAGGATCTTATCTCACAGCTTTCTCCAAGGCAGGACTGCACTATTATCCCTTTCTTGCAGATTAAAAGTCTGAGAAATGCTAAAACAGAATGACTTTCCCTAATCCAAACTAGCTTTTTTTTTTTTTTTTTAACATTTCTTAATTTTACTTGAATGGAGTATGATTTTGGTCAGCAAAAATCCCTTCTTCTGTAGCAATAAAAAAGGGAGAAGAATGCGCACACAAAAATAATTATTTACACCATGCATTAATTAAATAAATAAATAATCAAACTGATTGTCCTTTTATTTAAAACTGGTAATTCACATTGATCATCAAACAGACTACTAGTCCTGGATTTTTTTCTTGGATGAAGCTGGTAAATTATTCATGAATTTCAATGTAATGGAGTAATTATTCTTGCTGGCAATCAGCGCTGTATATGGAATTATCTAAACATGAATTTGCTTTTTATTGTTTAGTGAGTCCACATGTATTCTGCCTTACAGCTCTTACTGTTTGATTGAAAAGGACAGTGTCTTCTGATTTCTAGCCAGATTGGAAGCTTGAGAGGAAAAAGGACAACAGAACATAACAGCATGTGACAGCCTATGTGATGGGTGCTGCTTACTATTAGCTGATCATCCATAAGTGATTCATTTGAGTTAAACCAGTGTCTTTTTATTTAAGAAATAAAAGGAGAAACTGAGATTAAGATTTAATTAATTTAAATTAAGCACATACATTCATAGTGTGTTCTGGTGTGCTTGTGTGTGTGTGTTTGTGTGTGTGTGTGTGTATCTTTACATTATGCTAATCCACACTAAGGGACAAACGAATCTGTTATCGGCATGCTTGAACAAATAATATTTTAATAGCTTTCTACCAAGAATTACAAGAGGGAAAAATCAACATAATATGTAGCACACGGTAGGCATATCAAATTTATAACCTCTGTTTCACTCCTGCAGAACTTTTGGAAACAATATGGCCTCTAGGATTAGCTGATAACAAATCCTGCATATGGCCATTTCAAAGGGCCTTAAATTTATATGTCTCCCTTGCCCCTTCCAATTATTATTCTGTCATTGCTCTTTTTGGCATCCTTTTTTTCCATTTGATTCTGAACATGTGGAGAGGCTTGGATGTAGAAGGGAAATTAGCTCTTTGGTGAATGTGTTAACCAATACTATTTTTCTGCAATTTTACGGAACAATTTAATATTACTTTGTGGGGTGTGTCCCCCCCCCCACTGAACAGTTGTCACGATGGCTATTTCTCCATTTAGTATTTGCATCTAGCATAATATTGCTCTGAACTAAATAGTAAAAAGAAGGAAGTATCGCCCCAGACACGAATTTTAGATAAAATGAGATACAATGAAAGTTGTAGCTAAAATAAAACTGAAGGGCAAATCCGATACAACATGTTATTATCAGGCGTTACACAATTTTGTGTGTGTGTTTTTAAAAAAAATATCCACAATTATCTGGGAATTCTGGGAGTTAATATCCCAGGACATAGTGCTTATAGCTTAAATCCATTAACGATCATATTAGACCAAAACAACAAATTTACCCCCTACTGCACAATTATTTGTTTTAGTATAAGAATCCCTGAACAATTTCTCTTACCACTGTAGTAGCTAGAAATTTTAGGATTAGATCATCCAATCTGAGTTCTACCTCTCAAACATCTAATTCCTTTTTTTTTTAATATTATTATTATTTTTATTATAATTTTCCACAAATTATACATCTACACATAAAATTTACTTTTTTTTTAACAATAATCCACCCAGTGCTATACAAAACGAAAGGAAGAGTTGGTTCTTCTATACCCAGGGAACGCGGATTTTGGAGATCTTAAAGACAATTGAAGATATTCAAACATCTAATTCCTAAAGGAGATTTTCGTGACCCCCCCCCCCAGCTTCCTTTATACCTGACTCCAATTTATCTCAATGAATTAAACTAATGAGGGGAACTCCTTGTGAAAATGAAAAGAAAAAAGGAGAATAAATGAAAACTTCTTCCCGCCCATCTGGAGGAACCCTTGGTAGATCAAAGTGTTTCCTATGACCAGGAAAAAGGCTTTCCAGTTACATCTGAGCTAGAATGTTTCTGAGAATATCCTTCCATGGAGAAGATCTGTCTATGAACAATCTTCAGGTAGCATTCAGGAGCATTCAATAAATATGATAGGACTTCCCTTGATGTGATCAGCTGTCATTCAGCTCTGTAACAGCAAAGGCAATCTTACAGGTATTCTGATTTCAAGTTGTTTAGAGCCTTATATGTCACTCTTGAACCTGGCTTAGTAGTTAACTGGCAGCACTAGTGTTGCTTCAATGAACAGTATCATTTATGCATAGCCAGGTGTACCATTCAGCAACCTGATTGGCCATATTATCTATCCATTACAGCTTCTCAACCAGGATACAAAGTATATTATGGTATACTCCCTATGTATGTTTTCTGTGCAAGTGTAACCCTATTAGACCAGGTGACTTTCCCAGTTCCTGAACCTGGGAATCATTCATCCCAAAGCATAGTTAGGACTGAATTTTGGTCTACTAACTGTCCACATCATCTATGCCTCCAAATACTGGTTCAGAACATACCCAACCTCTCCTGAGTCAGATAGTTTGAGTAGTTTTTAAGTAAAGCAACTTTACATAAATATAATGGCTTGAAAATAGACACAATTGTGAATCTGTGATCTCATCCTTTTTTAACCAGGGAAATCACCGAGGAAAAAAGGTGAAATATTTCAGATTTCCTTCCAAGAATTTAATTCCTCCTTTTAATTTCAGTCCATGGGGAAATTGTGGTTCTTTTTGTTTTGTTATGTAGGAGAATTAACAGTGTAGAAATAATGTCTTACAAGTATATGCACAAAATGTATTCTTTATGTGTCTCAAGAAAGAGAGCTCAGGTGTCAGCTGGTGCTATCCCCCTATTCTATCTATGGTTCTATGACCCACAGATGGAATGGAGAGTTTGTCTATTAACATATGGCAAGACTGACAAATGAGCTGTATCAAGCCAACAGAGACATGCCATAAACCAACAAGTATATTACAGCCTACCATAAAACTGTAAAAACAATTGAGACCTCTGTTCAACAACCAGGCTGTGCCCCACTTTGAAATTTCTTATTACTGTGATTATTTTTTCCTGTTCCCATCTACTGTCCCATAGACCTTATTTATAAGGACCAATCACTTGTGAGGTGGATTTTTGGTGTGTGTGTGTGTGTGTGTGTGTGTGTGTCTGATCTAGATTGGACATACATTTTATGTAAGTTCTTTTTTCAGATTTGCGCTTTAAACCTATGACAAACGTGCCCATATGTTTTAAACAAGTGGGTGAAGTTGCCATTCTAAATTCCAGGGCATTCAATTAGCAAAAGAATCTGAAGCAGCAAGGAACATCTGTCTGCCAGTTACAGTTATAGAGGTGCACTAGCAATTCCTTAAAATATATTCTGGGAAAATTCCATTAATGAAACTGTTTTGTTTTTAGGGGGGTTTGCCATATTCATTCTGTACTCTATAATCAGGGAATAGACTGGCCTTCAAATAACAATAGAATATAATACTGATTGCTCAGAGTTGAACTATGACGTACTTGGTGTTCTCTGAGCTTGCTATTTGCTTGTAGATATTTTATTATCCAACTGAATAACATTATAGTAACAGTAACTGCCACTTGCATTGATAATGTCAACTAGTTGGGTAATGAAATCTCTGCAAAAACAACAACAACAATAAAAGTAAACAAAAAACCAACCAAGCTTCCAGAGCACCAAGAAATTCACACAGATAACAACTGCACTTATATATAAAAAAGAATAAGTCATTTAACATTTCATAATATCTGGTCTGTACTTAGCTTCCAAACTAGAATCTGGCCAATCTGGTTTACTTTGATCTGTACATTTGTCAGAATTATCAGACTGTAGATTGATTTAGCATTTCATACAGCTAAAGGATCTTAAACCTTTTTAGATTTTTTCTCTTTATATATATAAACCATAGAAACATAATAATGGCAATGTCCCAAGAATCCTTGAGACATTCAATAAGATTAACAATGTACTTATAATAACGTATCTGCAGTGTGGCAGAAAAAGTTTGAAGAAAAGAAATAGAAGTGGTTTTTTTAAACCAAGTGATTAAAGAATGGTAGAATTATGAATTGGTTGATATGGCTTCTATACATGGGAAACAACAAGAGGTAATACTCATTGTTATTATTATAGATGGTCACCCAGTCAGCCAGACATTTATTACCAATGTAATATTATCATTATATAACATAATGTGAAACAAAACTGCTGGTTGTTTAATTTGGTTTGGCCTTCATTCACCTTGATCTTTTCTCAAGAACTTAAAATGTCATCGTGTATCAGTATCGCATATGTGATGGAAACTTTGTCAATGTGCAGATTTTCTAAATGGGATCCAAGGCTCTTGGTGTGGCATCCAGGATCCCAAGAACCACTGGGATCATATTATTATGTCAATTATATCATAATCTTTCAACTTTGATTTTCAGACTGTGATACTTTGTGATTATTTCCAATTCTTTGTGTTCCAATTAATATTATATCTATCTATCTATCTATCTATCTATCTATCTATCTATCTATCGATCGATCGATCGATCGATCGATCGACCGACCGACCGACCGACCGACCGACCGACCGACCGACCGACCGACCGACCGACCTACCTACCTACCTACCTATCTAGAGATAGAGATAGAGATAGATAGATAGATAGATAGATAGATAGATAGATAGATAATTGTTTTCACAACTTCCTGTTAGGGCCCCATTAAGGGAGGAGACATACTGTCTCTCAAATTTAAATTTATTGATCAGCTCATAAAATTAACGCGCACACACACACACACACACACACATGTTAGTTTTATGAGCTGATCAATAAATTAAATTAGAGAGAGACCAGGATAGATCTATTTCGAGCTTATTAGCTCTCATCAGCTGGCCATACCCTTACGCACGGTCACTCAAGCACTCGTCACGTCTCGACTCGACTACTGTAATGCTCTCTACATGGGGCTTCCCTTGAGGTGCACCCGAAAGCTACAGTTAGTCCAGAACGCAGCCGCGCGGGTAATTACGGGAGCGCCTAGACACTCCCATATAACACCTATCCTGCGCGAGCTGCATTGGCTTCCTGTGGTCTTTCGGGTGCGCTTCAAGGTCCTAACGACCATCTTTAAAGCGCTCCATGGCTCGGGGCCTAGTTATATGCGAGACCGCCTCCTGCCCCATACATCCCTCAGACTGATACGCTCCCACAGAGTGGGCCTCCTCAGGGTGCCGTCGGCCGGACAATGCCGACTGGCGACACCCAGGGGGAGAGCCTTCTCTGTGGCGGGACCAGCCCTTTGGAACGACTTGCCCCCTGAACTCCGTACCATTTCTGACCTCCGCCTCTTCCGCAAGTGTCTGAAGACACACCTATTCCAACTAGCCGGCCTTGCGCAGCGTCCAATACCGACTCTTAAATAGTTTTAAAATGGGGATTTTAATTCGGTTTTAGCACAGGCCCTTAGTGGAATAAGTTTTTTAAAAAAGAAATAGTTTTATACGTTTTGTATGTTTTAATGTTCCTGTGCGCCTCCCTGGGTCCATTCGGAGAAGGGCGGGGTATAAATTCAATAAATAAATAAAAATAATAAATACTGGGATTCGAACCAGGGCTGTGTTACATGCCAGGCAAGGAGCCTAGCACTTAAGCCAAGCTGGTTCCCCTTATTGCATCAGCTGAGACAGGGTATATTAGTATAGGTAATTGTTTCACAACAACCTGTTATTAGGCCCCAATTAAGGGAGGAGACATACCGTTTCCTTTCCTGCCTTTCGGCTCATCACCAGAGACCATCTAGACAGCAAGCCAAGAATTACGTTGTGTAATTTTTTTTTAGATATGTGTGTTATTTTTTTGAGCTGATCAATAAATTAAATTAGAGAGAGACCAGAACAGATCTATTTCGAGCTTATTAGCTCTCATCAGCTGGCCATACCCTTTACTGGGATTCGAACCGGGGCTGTGTTACATGCCAGGCAAGAAGCCTAGCACTTAAGCCAAGCTGGTTCCCCTTATTGCATCAGCTGAGACAGGGTATATTAGTATAGGTAATTGTTTCACAACAACTTGTTATTAGGCCCCAATTAAGGGAGGAGACATACTGTTTCCTTTCCTGCCTTTCGGCTCATCACCAGAGACCATCTGATGAGCCGAAATTTAAGATTAGTAAACAGAAAACAAAAATGTTAACAAAAATTGGTTAATATACAGATGGAATAATGGGAAATATACATTACACTATAATTATGCATTACAGTACAAATATAAATTATATTATAATCTTAAGGAGAATTATTATAAAATGATAAACTATAAATCATCAGGGAAATTGTTTAAAACATCAAATGTAAGTTGGACATTTTATCATGCTAGATGGACTTGTAAAGAAGTTAAAAGGTTTTGGATGTATATACTAATTCAGATGATTTTAAAAATTAATATACAATTGAAATTCAAAACTTGGGGTTGATAGACAAACAGTTGGGGGGAGAATCATGGAACTTTCTTTTTATATATGACAGCAAGATTATATGAACAAAGATTGAAAGATTCTATGCTACCCACAAATGATGGAATGTTTGGTGCAGATGATAAAACTCTTAGAAATGACCCAACTGATTGGAGAAAAAGACAATATCTTTTATTGGAAACCCATTATAGATTTTTGTGAAACAGGATAAAATGAACTTATGACTTATGTTTTTGATGATTCGACAAGATTGTTTAAATAATTGCGTTGTGTATAGAGCAAGAGGTAAATTTATAATTGTAACCGCTGTAAAGAAAATCAGAAGTTACCCACCCTCTCTCTGAATGTTAGCTCTTTCTTTTATCTTCCTTTCATTTTTCATATTTTATATTAGTGTTTGATGTTTCCTTAAAGTTTTAATGCAATTATATTTTTTAAAAAAATATTATAAAATATAAACATAGGTCTCGATTATGGCAGTGAATGAATTCCATTCCAGTGTTGCATTATTCAAATTTGCATCATTTAACAAAAATGTAATAAAATGGAAAATATAGAAACTGTTCCAGCTTGACAGAAATAGAGAATCAAACATTTAAAAAGATGAACATTTATACAGGTGGCATCAACTTGAAGTGTTATTGTCAAGCCAAAAATAAATGTTAGAAAAAATGATCTTAAAGAATCCAAAGATTTCATGCTAGTGGAAACACAATAGGTCACTGTGAAGAAGTATCCTAGAGTTTGTGTCAATCACACCAGAAGGCAAACTACCACAGTTGCTCTTTCCAACTTCTTCAGCTATCCAGAATATTCTCTACTATATCAATTTTCTTTTCCCATTCCTTTTCTGGGCAGATGGGCTCCTTTCCAAACAAAGTTTTGGCTGCAGCTGTTCACTATTTTTAATATTCTAATCATCCCTCAGAGGCCTAAATGAGGCCTAGAGGCATAGTTAGAAAGACAGATAACATTTGAAGATGATACTTTGCTTTGCAGACTGATAGTTCCCCAAGTATTTATTTAAATCAGAAGAATCGTAAAACCAAACAAAACAGCAGTGAAATGAGACTCAGGCAGGAGTCAACGAGGTGTCCGTGAGCACATAGGCAGAGGAGCCATACTGAGGAACTAGAATTAAGAAGAGAGTCCATTGGGCTCTCCTAACTTTAATTCTAAGCACAGTTTCTTAGTAGTGATATTATGGGAAATTATGATTTCCTTGGGGTAAGATGGGTGGCCTATAAATTTAATAAACCAGCCAACCAAAAAATAAATAAATAAGGAGCTTTGGAACTTCTCAGAGGTTCAACACAGGGCAATCTTTGGTTTGGTTTTTGGGTGTTTTAGAAGGCCAGAACTTTGCTTCAAGTCAATCAAGGTAAGGTGTTCTGGTCCACCAGTTAGAAACAGGACTCTATGGTGCTTTGGTGACAATGGACATTGTTAGGCTCTTTGTTTGAAAACATATCAGAGTGATGCACCCTGTGGAGGATATGAATATCCCTGTCTATCACCCTAACCACTACAGCAAGACGCATGCTTACTTGTGAGTAAATTCTGTTGAAAACATAGAGCCTGTCCCTGAGTAGAAATGAACATGAGGAGCTGGGTATGTCTAGTTTGATGAAGAGAAGGACCAGGGGAGACATGATAGCAGTGTTCCGATATCTCAGAGGGTGCCACAAAGAAGAGGCAGTCAAACTATTCTCCAAGGCACCTGGGGGCAGGACAAGAAGCAATGGGTGGAAACTAATCAAGGAGAGAAGCAACTTAGAACTAAGGAGAAATTTCCTGACAGTTAGAACAATTAACCTCTGGAACAGCTTGCCTCCAGAAGTTGTGAATGCCCCAACCCTGGAAGTCTTTAAGAAGTTGTTAGATAGCCATTTGTCTGAAATGGTATAAGGTTCCTGCCCACGCAGGGGGTTGGAGTAGAAGACCTACAAGGTCCCTTCCAACTCTGCTGCTGCTATTATTATTATTATTATTATTATTATTATTATTATTATTATTATTATTATTATTATTATTATTATTATTATTATTATTATTATTATTATTATTATTATTATTGCACTACAACAGGGGTGTCAAACTCACGTCGTCATGGCATCGTGACATGATGTATTGTGACTCCCCCCCGTCACTAAACTGGGAGTGGGCGTGGCCAGCACGTAATGCATCTGGCCCATGGGCCGTGAGTGTGACAGCCCTTCACTACTGTGTGAGCAGCAGCAGCAACCACAACATTTCTCACAGCCTGATTAAACTGATTTTTTAACATGAAGTTAGAATTCAGCTGCGATTGAACAAATCTCCATTAGTATTACTTTAAGGCTTTCAGAATTAGGTAATTAGGAAACATGAAACTTTGCTGCCAGAGAAGATAGCTACTTATTAGGGAGGTATTATCTTCTCCCATGTCAATTGAAAAGGGCTCTTGGTTATTTGGTTAAAAGTAGTCATCTAGCAAAAAAAAATTTTTTATTTTTAACATTAATAACTGGCCTTTTACCTTATTAATTTTGTAGGGCGAAAGTCATTCCTTTTCCACAAAGTAGATTAAAGGAAAATGCAATCTTATATGATTGAGCAGGAGAGAAGAAATGCAATTTAGTAGGCAACTGAGAAATTTGGTTGGGTGCAGTTTTTTCTCTATGACATACTATGGAGTCAAAAGTTGGATAAGAAGCTAGTATCAATCTTGAAGCTTCTGAGCTTCAGTGTTGCCACACCGGAATTGAGGAGTAGGAAGGGAGGAAATAGATATAGAGGGAGTTGTAGCCAAAACAAAATACTTTCTCCTGGGAACCAAGGACATTTCCACAGGTGTTCGTAGAGAGTTAAAGTGACGTTACCAGGCAACCAGATGACACAATATTGGGCCATGTAACTGACGGTTTGGGGAAGGGGAAAAACATTTACTTTTAACTTTGTGAAAACTGTGGGAATATTCAGAGTCAGTTTTCACCAGCCTATGCCCATATTATATTTCCAATAAACCAATATTTTGAGGAATCTAACTGCCTTGGAGTCCTATTTATTATGGAGGTATTACCTGGAACCCTGACAGCTAGATAGAAAGAAAATATGTAGCAATGAGTATACCATTGGAAGAGAGGAAGAATAGATTAGGGATCGATTGTTGTAGAGAAAATCTATGTGGTTGCTAAAAATCAACACTGATTTGATTGCACATAATCAGTCAATGATATCTCTCCCTCTCCCTCTCCCTCTCCCTCTCCCTCCCTCCCTCCCTCCCTCTGTGTGTATGTAAGGGAAGAGTAATGCATTAGTTGAACCAGAGGCTGGTAGAAATAATTTGGTGCATATTGGTCATAAAAAAGGGTACATTCAAGTTGGGTAGCTTTTTTACCAAAATTGTGCAACTGTCTAGACTCTAGAAACTGATTGAAAAGATAATGATCCAGTTCACTGATAGAGTTCTGGAGTAATCTACTTGAATGCTCAAAGTTCAAGTGGCAGGAATAGGAAATCTATTTAGAACCTGCCTGCAAGCTCCACTGAGCTCCACAATCACAGTTGCTTCACTGAGATTCAGCTGCCCTGCAGCTGAACTGGAATAGAATTGGCTCTGTTGCTCAAGCAGGATAATGCCATGGGAACATGGGGGCCTAGGTCAAAGCTGGATGGGTGTATAAACCATTTCTGGAGATCACTACAAATGCTAGAGACGAAGAGGAGGAGGAGCTGCTTTCTGTTCCTTGTATGTTCGATTTTACATGAGAAAATATTGCTTGAACCTTGTTATAGTTTTTAGCTTGGTTGTGAGCTCACTTTAACATGCTGATATGAAGACCTGAGCACTAAAATACATATAAAACTTTCCACTTTCAGCCTTGTTTTTCTGCATATACATGTTGTCTTCAGGGAAGTGATATTTGTGTCTTTATGGAATAGGTTTTTCAATTTTTGCAGCTTATCTATGTTTTTTTAAGGGTTATACAGTGCTTTAGATTTGATTCCAGAAAGATACTCCAGAGAGGCTGGCAACATGAACATAGATTCTGTTTACAACTCTGTACGCAGCCATGCCTTTTCCTCGGTTTTTGTGGCTGTGGAAAGCAGGTGCTATGTACATTTGTGCTCCCACAGCATCTTTTTTTAATTGAAACAGTTATCCAGATATAGTCTAAATAAACAAATTCCCCTTCGTTTGCCAACAGGAATTAAGTACAGCAAAGTTCGGTTCTGTGCAAAAGCAATATTTTAGAACTCAGCCTAGCTTTAGATTGGGGTCATCTGACCAATGATTAATTCTATAGTCTTTGGCTAAAAAAAAATATTATAGCCTTTTTTTGCTTCTTGAAGTTTATTATTATAGCATTTGAGCTATGATGATACATTGGTCAGAATGCAGCATTGCAGGCTAACTTTGCCCCCTGCCAGAAGTTTGGTCTTGACTGGCTCAAGTTGATTTAGCCTTCCATCCTTCTGAGGTTGATAAAATGAAGACCCAGGTCATTGGGGGCAATATGCTGACTCTGTAAGCTGCTTAAAGAGTACTGTAAAGCACTATGAAGTGGTGTCTAAGTGTTATTGATATTACTATTTGCCACCTTGATAGATTTCACTGGACAACAACACTGGCTTCTTCAACATTTTGGGGTACATCTTATAGATTGTTTTGGCAGGTAAACAGGAAATAACATTTAATTTAGCAATAGCAACAGCAAACGCACTTAGACTTATGTTCTGTCCGCAACTTAGGTGTCCTCCTGGATTCACGGCTGTCCTTGGATGACCATGTGGCGGCTGTGACCAGGGGGGCTTTTTACCAGGTATGCCTGGTACGCCAGTTGTGCCCCTTTCTTGACCGGAACGCCCTCCGCACAGTCACTCAAGTGCTCGTTACGTCCCGCCTAGACTACTGTAACGCTCTCTACATGGGGCTCTCCTTGAGGTGCATCCGGAGGCTCCAGTTAGTGCACAATGCAGCCGCGCGGGGGATTCTGGGAGCATCTCGAAGCTCCCACGTAACACCTCTCCTGCGCGAGCTGCACTGGCTGCCCGTGGCCTTCTGGGTGTGCTTCAAGGTGCTTGTTACCATCTTCAAATCGCTCCATGGCACGGGGCCTAGTTATTTGTGGGACCGTCTCCTGCCACATACCTCCCACCGTCCAATCTGCTCCCATAGGGAGGGCCTCCTCAGGGTACCATCCGCCGGTCAATGCCGGCTAGTGGTGCCCAGAGGAAGGGCCTTCTCGGTGGCAGGGCCATCCCTCTGGAACGACCTACCCCCCAAACTTCGGACTATCACGGACCTTCCCCTCTTTCGCCGTTCACTTAAGACGTATCTTTTCCATCAAGCCGGTCTAGCTTAGAGCTTAGAGCTCTGATATAATTCAATCTTAGCCAATGAGTAAATGTATTTTAGAATTTTAATGGGAATGTTTTAGCACAGGTCCTTAGTTTAATTCATTTTAGATATTATTACTGTATTTATTGTTATTTATTGATTTTAACTCTCTGTGGACCACCCTGGGTCCATTTCGATGGAGAAGGAGCAGATTTCTATTTATAGAAATCAAAATAAATAAATAAATAAATAAGTATGCAAAATGGGACAGCCGGGCAAGAAAGTTGTGTTACATTAAAAAGTTACATACTGCTGTCCTACTGATTTTATGATGAATGATGATTTGACCATGACACTACCTGCCCTGTGAAACTGCTTGACCTCTGAAATTTGGAAGGCTCTTTATGTAGAGCTGAAGACCTGGCTGTTTCTGTGAGTTTTGAGTGAAATTGTTTTTAAGGGGCATTGTAATATGACTAGTGTTCTCAACTGATGATCTGTTTCATCTTTGAAATGTATTGTTTTTATGATGGTTTTAGCTGAGAAGTCATACAAATGGAAGAAATACATAAATGAAAATAAAATAACTTCATCATTTAAGCTGATGTCCAAAAAAGTTCCTGAGTAATCCAGACAAATTGTACATATAATTAATTCTTGAAGTTCATAACAGTCATGTTCCTTATAACATGGTCGCATTCTTTTTCAGAGCTTGAATTATGTAGATAGTAAAACATAACAATTATTGTTCACTCTGAATAAAATAACATGATGTAAATTTCTATGTAATCTTATTAGCATTAATTTTTACTACACAGTTTTATAACTCTGTTTTTCTTCTATAACTTTGCAACGTAGTTTTATAATTTAGTGATTAAGTTTAACATTTTTGCATTTATGCCTGCAAGTTATTTTTTCTAACTTAATCAGGGATTTTTATATATTTCCATCTGAGCTTTGTAAAACCTATTACAAAAGTCCACAGTATTCTGTCAGTGACCATAATAAAGATGCTTGGTTTAATTTTATTTTTCCAAATAGATCCAATCAGGCACAGGATTAAACTAGTTAATTGTGCTGTGGGAACATCTGAATACAGTCAAATGATTTCATTTAGATATTAAGTCCTCCCAAAATGAGAGGTGGAGAAAACAAGGTTGAAGAGATGGAGAACAAACTTACACTTAAGCTAGGGGTAAAAAATAATATGTATATTAAAAAAATTGTAATATACTTATTTTCTAGCCATTGTTCAATTTCACTCTAGCAGATACAGTGAAAAGGAAGAGCATCTGTCACAAGACAGAATGAAATGTAAAAGAAAATGCAAGCACTAATTCAGAATATCAAGAACTATTGCAAGAAAGAAGTTATAACTTAATGTTGTTGCTTTATTGTTATTTTTTAAAATGTGGCTTTATCCCATGTTGCTGGAAATGAGTTAGTTTTATTCAGAGCTGGAACTGACAGTGAGATTTTAGCCCTGCTACAAAGTCTTAAGGAAATAAGCTTTTTCTATAGGAAATATTGTGAGAAGAAAGCAGTTTGAATGGATGATTTTCTACTAAGGATTGTGTCATGTGTTTTTTTTCCCCTACAAAAGAAACCGAGGAAGGAAATGAGTAGTACTGGCAAAAGAAGATGGCAATCTTGGAGACTGTCAGCCTTGCTATGTAGACTAAACTAGGAAACCAGCTCCACAAGAAGGCTAAAACTATGTCTAACTCAGATGGCAATACTGCTTTATATCCTCCTCCTTTTTATTCTTTAATGAATAAGGTAGATGTCTATCTGAGATGCTTCTGAATGTTATCACATTGTTTTGACTTTAAAAAACCCGCTTCAACCCTTTTTGCCTAAATAACAGCTTCTGCAAGTCATTTCCATCAAGATTATCTATCTTATTTTCCACATTGATTTTCCAATCCACGGACAAGATCTGAATGTGATGAATTCCAAAACTTATTTCAGCTTTTTCTTTCTCCGTTCTTAGAATTAACACATTTCAGGCTCTACTGCCGTTGAAAATAATTTAGGAATAAATAACTAGGCTATCTAGATCTTGTTGCACATTTCTCCCCTCACTGATTCAGTTCTGCTCTGCCCTAAAAGTTTTGGATTGCTGTATGAATGGACTGGCATTGTTTTATATTTAATGGAAAAGACGAGTGACAGGGATGCATTTTATGGTCTGAATCCAAGATAAGTTATCACCCACTTTATAATAATAATAATAATAATAATAATAATAATAATAATAATAATAATAATAATAATAATAATAATAATAATAATAATAATAATAATAATAATAATCTTTATTGTCATTGTAAAAATTACAATGAAATTGGTTTTAACTTCACTGGTGCAAAATTATAACAGAAACAAAAAAGAGAGAAAAGAAAAAAGAAAAAACTAGCATGTGCATGGAGTGATTGCGGTTGAATTTAAAAGTCTCACAGCCCATGGATAGAAGCTACCTTTAAACCTGTTCGTTCGGCTGGCTATACTTTGATATCTTCTGCCTGATGGTAGAAGGGCAAAGAGATACCAACCAGGGTGTGAATCATCTTTGAGAATCTTCCTTGCTCTGCTAAAGCAGCGAGATCTGGCGATGTTATCCAGTGATGTCAGAGGGCAACCGATGGTTTCTTGTGCCGAATTGATCACTCTCTGTAGTGCCTTCCTCTCCGCAACTGTTAAACCAGCATACCACACTGTGATACAATATGTGAGGACACTTTCTATGATGGACCGATAGAAAGAGATCAGGAAGTTCATACAGAATGCATAGTTACTATTACTATGATTGGGGTTGCTAAACCCTTGCCGAGTTTCTTCTTGGACTGGTGATCCATGTTTATGAACTCCTCTATTATATATTTAATAGTGAAGACGTGGGTGGACAAGGGAGTAAAAATCCATTTAAAGCCAACTTGGTCAGTACTAATGAGGACTGACCTTTGCAGCAATAGTGGCTTCCATTTATTATAGCAGGGGCACAACCATCTCTAGGCTTCTGATCAATCTGTGTTGCTTAGGGTTGAGGAATTTCCATTTAGGAACTTCTCTTCAGGTGATAAAGAGACAGATTCAATGGAGATCTGCTCATAAAGATAGTGCTGGAAGCTACTATTAAATTCCAGCTTCTGTCAGCTTAAGAGCAAAAACTTTTAATGAGGAACCCATTAAAGTTGACCTAATGAATTAGAAATGCTTTTCTTCACTGGCTAATTACAGAGTGCCTGGAATATCTTTCAGCATAGGCAATTTACACAATACTGAGCCCTTGTGTGTTGTCCATCCCCCTCAAAGAACCTGTTGCATGGCACTGATTGTAAAACATGTACATCTGCTAACCTTGCAGAGGAATTGGCATCTTGACTTGGTTTCCCTGAGGTGCAACTATACATGTGGTTTGGGAATAAAGGATGGGTGATAAAGAAGGGGAATTTGCTTAATTTTCAAGACAAGGGAGAAAGGCAGAATTGCTAATGATTTGTTTTGGCCAAGGGGAGACAACATAGTTCTATAAAAGGCACCATGTGTTTTTCATTCAAATTAAATTTCATTCAAATTAAATGACTAAGATTTTAAAAAATAAAATACTGTGAAAACATCCAATACATCCCTTAGACCGATACGCTCCCACAGAGAGGGCCTTCTCAGGGTGCCGTCGGCCGGACAATGCCGACTGGCGACACCCAGGGGAAGGGTCTTCTCTGTGGCGGGCCCTGCCCTGTGGAACGACCTACCCCCAGAACTGCGTACCATCACCGACCTCCGCCTCTTCCGCCAGTGTTTAAAAACACATCTCTTTCATCAAGCCGGCCTAACATAACCTCTGCTGGGACTATGTAGATAGTTTTAATTGGGGATTTTATTTGGTTTTAGCGCAGGACTAAATATTTAATAGGTTTTTAAATTTTTGTATTTTTGTATTTTGTATGTATTTTAAACTCCTGTGCGCTGCCCTGGGTCCTTTTGGAGAAGGGCGGGATATAAATCAAATAAATAAATAAATAAATAAATAAACAAACTCTTCTCCATTTTAGATCACCTGGTCAACATGGTCATTCACCAAAACACACTGCAAGATTCATTTATTTACTAAAAGCAAATATGAAAAGAATGGCAGAGTAATTGTACCATATGGCGCATGTTTATTGTAGAAGACTTGTGCTTTGGCAGAAACAATTTTTGTGAGTTTAAAGCCACAAACTCATGGCCTGCTGGACTACTTTGTGTTGCAAGTAAACTGCTTCATAAACTTTCTCCTAGAATTCTTCCTAGAAAGCTTCCTGTCAGATTTCCAAGTAATACCCCTAATGGAAGAAGACTCAGAGGCTTGAGTTTCCTCAAAGTTCCATTTTATTAGTGATGCCATATTGGCACATCCAGGAAAACCCGAATATGAAAGTTTCCAGGTTTTTCCCATCCAATGAAAGTTCAAGTCCCTCCCCAGGACCCACATGTCCCATCACATGATCCAATCAGGCACCATCCAAAACAGAAGATGCCTCGCAATCACGCCACTCCATGTGCAGAGCAAGATGTTCTTGACTCTCAGAGAAAGGAATGTTATTTAGACTATATCTACCCCACTCAATATAATCCTGCCTCCCATTTTCCCACAGCAATAAATGTGGCAGTCCTGAAGGCCTAATGCAAAAGATGGCTTCCAGGCCTGACACTTCCAAGATGTATAACTTTCAGCCAGGAGGTTATTACAGATGCTTTAGTTGATTTCATACTTTAGATTGCCTTTTGCTAAAAGGAGATAATTATTAATCCTCTTCTTAACTCATTTCAAAGTGTTTTGACACATTTCAATGTAGCTACAGAGGAGTCAGCAGGATTGACTCCCTTGCTGAACAAGATAGATGAGGGGGAGCGTGACACATTTCTTTTTGAACTTTCAGCAGCTTTAGCTTCACCATGGTATCTTTATGGATCACAACTGAGACTGGAGAAGTGGCAGCTTAGCTTTTGTACTAATTCCATTCTTACCTCTTAGGTCACAGACAGTATGTCTCCTTTAGAGATAGTTGTTCTACAAAATGGGTGTTATCATATGCATTTCACAGGACTACATAGCAATAACAATAGCCCTTAGCAATAGCACTTACACTTATATACCACTTCACAGTGTTTTACAGTCGTCTCTAAGTGGTTTACAGAGTCAGCATATTGCCCCCAACACTCTGGGTCCTCATTTTACCAACCTCGGAAGAATGGAAGACTGAGTCAACCTTGAGCCACTCGGGATCAAACTGCTGGCACGGGGCAGAATTGTAATACTGCATTCTAACCACTGCGCTGCCATGGCTCTTTCTACAATTTACCCTTAATTTTTTAATAGCTGCACAAGAGTACTGAAGAAGATAATCAGATTTAAACCTTGTTATGCTGATATTACTAGATTTATTTCTTGGTGACATCTTCAGGAAATCTCCCCTGAATGCCTGCTTGCAGTCAATTATGGGGTGGATCAGGGATAATAAATTAAAACTGAATAGAGGTAAGAGAGAGGTTGTTAGGTTCCATAATTCTAGAGAAGTGGTAGATCTAACTGTTCTGAATAGGATTACTTTTTAAAAGATTGGTTAAATCCTGCTTTTATTATTTTTATAAATAACTCAAGGTGGTAAACATACTTAATACTATTTCCTCCTATTTTCTCCACAACAACCCTGTGAGGTGAGTTGGACTGAAAGAAAGTGATTGGTCCAAAGTCAGCCAGCATGGATCCATTTCGGGCTCCTTAGCCCTTGTCAGCTGGCCATACTTCCCTACAGGGATTTGAACTGGTGCTCTCCAGCATTCGAAGCAGGCTTCTCTATGCCTTGAGCTAACCAGTTTCCCTGATTACATCATCCTTTCTACAGGACTTTATTGATGAAGTGGATATATTGTTACAGCTTCCTGTTGTCATCCTTCTCTGTCCTTTGACTCAACCTAGAGACCATCCAGACAGAGACCTATTAAATTGCTGCTGTCTTTTTAGATATGTGTTAAATTTCTATATATATATAGAATATATAGGATGATGTAATCAGGGAAACTGGTTAGCTCAAGGCATAGAGAAGCCTGCTTCGAATGCTGGAGAGCACCAGTTCAAATCCCTGTAGGGAAGTATGGCCAGCTGACGAGGGCTAAGGAGCCCGAAATGGATCCATCCTGGTCTCTTAATTAATTATTATTAATCATCCCTTAAAGAAATTTAACATATATATATATATATATATGGTCTGTAGATCCTTTTGGGTCTAAATCTCTTTCTGGCTTCCCAAGTAATTTACTTTATTTGGATTTGTCTTTGTGCCTGCATTAGAAATTGTAGTTGGTGCAAACTCAGAGTTTGCACCAGCTGCAATTTCTAGTGCAGGTAGGAATGGTATTGGGAAGAATGCAAAGGGA
This sequence comes from Rhabdophis nuchalis, assembly GCA_039707465.1. Classification (NCBI taxonomy): domain Eukaryota; kingdom Metazoa; phylum Chordata; class Lepidosauria; order Squamata; family Natricidae; genus Rhabdophis; species Rhabdophis nuchalis. The sequence continues at coordinate 54,654,828 of CM077643.1, read as the reverse complement.
CCATTTATACCTGTGATTAAGACACTGCACTGATTTTCATTTGTTTCTGAATGAAATATAAAGTGTTGGTTATTACCTTGAAAACCTTACATGGCTTTTGCCCACTGCCTTAGAGAATGTGTCTTTATATACGAACCTTTATGCTTATTGAGAACATCTGAAGAGTTGCTCAAAACTCATCTGACAGTGAGTTAAGGTCTTCTCTGCTGCTGCCCCAGTTCAATACGTTTTACCAAGCGTGCTTTTATCTGTGGATTTATGTCTTTAGGTAGTGAGTGATATAGCAAGTTCGGTTCAATTAATAGCCAGTGGGAATTTGTATAAGCCATTTCTTCCCTCCAGTAGAATCATGAAAGACGGAATGTTCTTCTCTTTTCAGGTCAGAAATCAAAAGGATGTTCCAGCTTCAAATAAATGGTAAAACATTAAAAGCTGACTTGCACTGCATCAGTTCATTCATCCAATAGCTGTATCAGACTATTGTACCATCAAGTATTGACTATTCTGGCTGACAGCAATATCGCAATGAATGCTATAGCTTGAGTTCTCTTTTATTGGTGCATGAAGAAGATTGAATTGGGGTGCTTCTGCATGTACAGTTTATGTTCTGCTATAGAATATAGTTTCTTTTTTAAAGGTCCAGGTCATTTGTTATGTTGACAGTGCAAGGAATTGTTGTGCCAGCTCATTTGTTGAATATTCACCTATACTCAAAAGAGAAATAATGTAAGCAAAGGAAACCATCTATTGCTGTTCGTTAGGCACCAGTCAATGGCAATTACATTTTGCAATGTTACCGATGAAAAGATCCTGTAACTCATAATGAACTGGAAGCTGTGTTTTCACACAATATGTCCTATCTTGCTAAAGAAAGAGAGGAGACAATTGAAAGCATGAACAGAGTGCCCATTCAAATGTAAATCTCATGACTAAACATGATGATTAATAGCATTAATTACTCCGATCCATTTCCCAATACTTGAGCCCAAAATTGATGGTCTGGTTTCCCTTTTCTGATACTAATTTTATCAGTTGTCTTTAGTTAAACAAACAAAAAAAACTCCCTGAATTGTTTCCTAGGTTTACGAAAGAATTACAGAGCTGAACAACTCTTCAATTCCACAACTTTTGATCATAGATTAATTGGTTTTATTTTAAATTTAATATTTTAATCGTTTTAACTATTTTAGCACAGATTTAATTATTTAATTCTATTTTATGTTGTATATATTTGTTGTGGTTTTATTTTTTCTGTGCACCGCCCTGAGTCCTACCACGGAGAATAGGGCGGTATATAAATCTGACAAATAAATAAATAAATAAATAAATAAATAAATAAATAAATAAATAAATAAATAAATAAATAAATAAATAAATAAATAAATAAATAAATAAAATTCCATTGTGATCCCTCTGAACTGCTGTTTCATAGTCACCCATCACCATAGCCTGTTCTTTTTTTCTGTTATTTTGGTACCATCATGGTTAGATGAAATGCTGTATGCTCTCATCACAGTCAGTTTGGCTGTAAGATGCCAGGTCAGACTTCTCTGACAGGCAGTGGTTATTGAGCTAACTTAAAGTAAGCAACAATGAAATATCAGAAGATAATAATAATAATCTTTATTGTCATTGTATTAAAATTACAATGAAATTGGTTTTACAATGAAATTGGTGATAGACCAAATCAAGATTCTCTTAATGTAGTCTTACATTAAAATAAAATTAGCCAGTGGTGAAATTCAATTTTTTTTACTACCGGTTCTGTGGGCATAGCTTGGTGGGAATGGTGTGGCTTGGTGGGCATAGCTTGGTGGACATGGCAGAGGAAGGATACTGCATAATCTCAATTTCCACCCGACTGTGGGGCCAGCCAGAGGTGGCATTTGCCATTTCTCTGAACTATTCAAAATTTTCACTACCAGTTCTCCAGAACCTGTCGGAACCTGCTGGATTTCACCCCTGGAATTAGCTCGATAGGTCATGTTTCCTGTCAGGTCTACGTGGGGAGACTGACATTAATCTTGCAAATCTGAAAATACAAATCTTCCACCTTTTCTTTACAGCCTAAGAACCCAGAGAGGGTTTCCTCTGAATCTCTTTATTTATTTATTTTAGGAAATTTATATTGCTACCTGTTCGCACATGGTGACCCATTATGACCTTCTCTCTCTCTCTCTCTCTCTCTCTCTCTCTCTCTCTCTCTCTCTCTCTCTCTCTCTCTCTCTCTCTCTCTCTCTCTCTCTCTCTCTCTCTCTCTCCCTCCCTCCCGCCCTCCCTCCCTCTCTCTCCCTCTTATCTGACCATTCCCTAGACAATATTTCTTTGCTCTTCCTCAAGGATATTCAGCACCAACCTTTGGATGGGAGCTTTCTAATGTCACTATTCATATTAATATGGATCTCCCATTTTCAAGCTTCCCATGATATTTAAAGCAACTCCTAGGTCAACAAGCAGTATAATTCTGAGTTGAGAAATGTCTAACACAAGTTCTAGAAACTTGTCAAGAAAAAAAAAAAAATCATAGCAGTGATTCTCATCATTTAGGAAGTGACTGTTAAGCAGATAAAAAAGGGCTGGACCAATTCACAGTGACTATCAGAGTTTCTGATACCAGGACATACCTATTATGCACATTTCCATTTAGTGTGCCCCCTCCAAAATGATTTTTAATATTAAAAAATTATTAAATGAGGGACTGTGGGTTATGGGTTTAGGTTCTATATATTAAAAATTTAGAGCCTATACCCACTGGTCTTTGCACCAAGTGTAAACCAGCAAATCTGTTTCGCTGATACTGCATCTTCTCTTATTTATAACTTGTAATGCCTTTCTTTTTCTTCTTTTTCTTGCAACTGGCATCCTGTATGTGGTCTCCTTTTATGGTTCAAAAATTGCACACTGGGTTGTGGCAGTCATGGCTACTTTCACAAAATGTAGGTTAAATGGTTCCTCTATCATCCAAGTTACCACTTTAAAAAAGGGAGAGTATAATCTTCATGCCCAGGAGCTAAGATTATTTCTATCATTTCTCTGGAGGAGAGAGAGAAGTTTCTTGGAGCTGTGTCTCACTAGTAGCAGAGGAAATGGCCTTTTCCCTTCCTTTCTGCCTCAAGTTTTCGCTGTGATTGGTTGTTACTTTGCAGACATTGAAAGTGAGCTGCAATATTTGTGCTAGCTAGCATTTTCCTGCTTTTATGATGCTCTTGACCTAGCATTAAGTGGAGCTCTATGGGAAGAGCGCTTTTATAGAGGACAAAGAAATATTTCAGTCCATTCTCCAGTGAAAAACAATTGAAAGATTTCTGTATAGTCGGGGTTGTTATGCTATGCACACACGCAACTGAGTGTACAGGAGTGTGCTGTAAATCGCATAATAAAAATTGTCCAGCCGCATTAGAATAATTGCACACTGTGATTATAAACGAAATAATAACACATTGTTGAAATTGTTAGTCTGCTCATATGGGAAGGGCAAAAGACTAGGAGAAGAGGGGAAAAAATCAATAATAGCCTCTCTGGTGTTTAAATTGGATGGAGCCCCCTGAATATCTAGTGCCTCTGTTTCTTGGTTAATCATTTGGAAATATCTGAAATCCTATCCAAACTTTCTTATAAATCAAATGTAACTCTGGTGAAAGTCCATTCCTGTCACCTGTTGGAAGCAACCTCTTTTTCAAGAAAGAGGGGAGACATATTCTTATTTGGCATGTCAGTGATATTTTCTCCTTTGTATCCTGTAACTTCAGTGACTAAAAATAGCATAATTATTTCCCTCTTACATTATAGAACTAGAGAGCTTTCTAGAATCTACAAAGACTACCACACTTTGGGTTTACTATTTAGATACAACAACAAGGAATATATGAATGCTCTGGTACCTCTCCCCCAGTTTTGTGTGTGGTTTTTTTTTTTAGATTTTCCAATAAATTAAAAGATTTAAGACTGGAGATGATGGGGTTAATCAGGCTTAAGAACAATGTGATTTTATCTGAACTATGCTCATCTTTAGTCAGCTGCTTTTTTTGTCTCACTTTTGTCCTCAGTCTTTCTAGAAGTGGCTGCCCTGTAAGGAAGAATATTTATAGACTAAGATGTCATTAGAGGAATGAATGTAACCAAATAAAACCAAAAGCCCATTTAAAATCTACTTTGTGATGGTAATGGCAACTAACAGTTAATTAGCTAAGTGTGGAAATGCTGTTTTTAAAAAGTGTGTGCCTCAATTTTTTAAAGGAATTTGTGATGATTACTACAATAACAAAAGGACACCATGAAGAACCTAAACAAAAAGGGGAAAAAACCCAGATAGAATGCCAATGAATCCCAGAATTCCCCTTAGATAATTGTCAGGTAATGCTCAAGATACCTTTTTAATAAAATTCTAGGATAAGTACTGAAAATCACCATTATATTTTCTTGAATAAATCAGTTACTGGAGCATTTTGCAGTTTTGAGTTCAGACCAGCAGCTCTGGTCAAACATGTGATATATTCACAGAAAACAGACACACACACACACATTGTTCAAGAATTACATTTATACATTGAGCAATAGATAGTCCATCCTGCCAGAGGCCTACAATTTTGCCTACTTCAGCATCCAGCCCTGGTGAGCTCTTTAAGTCAGAAGACAGCAACAAAGCAACTCTAAACATAGAGAGAAATGTTCATATACACAGAATATGGACACCCAACTTAACCAAATGACTTTTTCCAGAAGATAAAGGGAACAGGATATCTGTTAAGCTCTTGGTAGACATTCTTCATTGGCTGTGTCTGATTTCATGGATTACAGTTGTGGAAGCCTGCGATGTGTCTTCTTTTGTGTTATGGCATGCTTTGCTTCTATCCTTTTGTTAGCGATTTCTTCCTGATGGGCGAGATCTAAAAAAAAAAAAAAAAGACAGGAATGTCCTATCAGCTGAATCACTTGAATTGACGTTTATTAGGAACATTCTTTTTAACTACTGTGTATCTCCTCTGCAGAATCAGCATACTGATTAAACTACATGGTTGAGAAGGAATGGATTCACTTTCTATACAAGTGTCAGCCCAATTGAGAGCTTTACAAAAGAATAAATGGAGGCAACAATAAGCTTTTTTGAGAGATGTTTTTCAAATGCTAACAATGAAACAGAATGGGTGATGCATTCTCATTTTGCAGGCTTTTGTTAGAATCCAAAACTCTGACGCTGCTATGAGTAATTTTCAAAATACCTATACAATCCAATTGGCAGCCTGAGTTGCATATTCATATTATCTTGGCAAATGTTAAATTTATAATGAATAATTATTGAGATTCCTATCCTGTCCCCCTCTCTTTAGGAGACATGTGCTTGGACTTTCAAATGGCTTTTGACAAAAGCTCCCAAGAAAGCATAGCAGTTATGTGACAAGAAGCATTCGTTAGTGGACAAGAAACACAGAGATGTAAAGGGAGAAATGGGCAAAGGCTATATCCCGATTAGCAGTGGAATCTGGAGGAAGCCGTGATGATATCAAAATAATACTTGCATGTTGTCGCAAAAAGGCACAATAATGTAATGATACCATGATCCTTGTTAAATAAGTCAGTATGCCTTTGGCACTGTAGTATCATGACAAACATGTTGAGATTTCTATCTTCTTGTTCCACTTCATAGATACTTGTACTCACTAGTCATTTCATATATCATCCAGCTGTTACTAACAAGATTTAAAGCCTGAACCTCATTACTGTTCTTTTGGCATAACAGTGATTGGCTGACTCTAAAGACATTGTTAGTTGCTAATTTCAACATGATCTCTGTGGGATCCAGAGATGGTATTCAGCCAGTTCTGATAGGTTCTGGAGAAGCGGTAGTGGAAATTTTGAGTAGTTCAGAGAATAATAATAATAATAATAATAATAATAATAATAATAATAATAATAATAATAATAATAATAATAATAATAATAATAATAATAATAATAATTTATTTCTTATAAACCGCACCCTCTCCCCACAGGGACTCAGGGCGGTGCACAGGAGGAATAAGAACAATAACTATATACATATGTCATTAAAAATACATTAAATTAAGTGACCTGTGCTAAAATACCCGTTAAAACTATCTAACTAGAAATCCCCAATAAACCCTAAAGACAGAGGAGTAGCTATCCCAGGCCGGCAAGGCAGAAAAAGTGTGTTTTCAATTTAAGACGGAAGGAGCGGAGGTCCGTGGTGGTCCTAATATCGGGGGGGAGGTCGTTCCAGAGGGCTGGGCCCGCCACAGAGAGAGCCCTTCCCCTGGGCGTCGCCCGCTGACAAAGTCTAGTGGACGGCACCCGGAGAAGTCCCTCTCTGTGGGAGCGAATCGGTCGTGAGGATGTATGAGGCAGGATCCGATCCCGCAAGTAGCTAGGTCCCGAGCCATGGAACGCTTTAAAGATGATAATTAATACCTTGAAGCGCACCCGGAAGACGACAGGCAGCCAGTGCAGCTCGCGCAAGAGCGGTGTTACATGGGTGTACCTTGTGGTACCCATAATTGCTCGCGCGGCTGCATTCTGGACTAGCTGAAGTCTCCGGGTGCACCTCAAGGGAAGCCCCATGTAGAGAGAGTTGCAATAGTCCAGTCGGGACGTCACGAGGGCATGAGTGACTGTGCGAAGGGCGTCCCGATCCAATAGGGGGCGCAATTGGCGTACCAGGCGAACCTGGTAAAACGCCCTCCTGGCCACGGCTGTCACCTGATCTTCCATTGACAGCCGGGTATCCAGGAGGACACCCAAATTGCGCGCCCCATCCACAGGGGCAAGATGTTCGCCCCCTATGGCCAGCGATGGAATAAGCTGGTTGAACCGGGCCGCCGGAAACCACAGCCACTCGGTCTTGGTCGGGTTTAGCTTGAGTCCGTTACTTCCCATCCAGATCCGCACGGCTTCCAGGCACTGGCACATCACCGCTACGGCATCGTTGGGGTGGTCTGGGGTAGATATATACAGCTGGGTGTCATCAGCGTATAGATGGTACTCTACCCCAAAACCACGGATGATCTCACCCAGCGGCTTCATGTATGTGTTGAACAGGAGGGGCGAGAGGACCGACCCCTGAGGCACCCCATATGTGAGGGGTCTCGCGGTCGACCTCTGCCCCCCTGCCAACACAAATTGCGATCGGCCAGAGAGGTAGGAGGAGAACCACCGCAAAACGGTGCCTCCCACCCCCAACCCCCCCAGCCGATGCAATAGGATACCATGGTCGATGGTATCGAAAGCCGCCGAGAGGTCTAATAGGACCAGGATGGAGGAACAACACCCATCTCTGGCCCTCCAGAGATCATCCACCAACGCGACCAATGCCGTCTCGGTGCTATGCCCGGGCCGAAAGCCGGACTGGCGCGGATCTAGATAATCAACTTCATCCAGGTGACGGGGAAACTGTTGTGCCACCACACTCTCGACAACCTTCGCCAAAAAGGGAAGGTTGGAGACAGGACGATAGTTGTTTAAAAGAGCTGGATCCAAAGAGGGCTTCTTAAGGAGGGGCCTCACCATCGCTTCTTTTAGGGAAGCAGGCAAGGAACCCTCACTTAAGGATGCGTTGACAACCTCTTGGAGCCAGCCTTGTGTCACCTCCCAGGATGCCAGTACAAGCCAGGAGGGACACGGGTCCAGTAAACATGTGGTGGCTCGCAGTCGCCCACGTAACCTGTCCATATCTTCGGAAGCAACGGAGTCAAACTCCTCCCAAACAAGATCTCTCTCGTGGCATCCCACTGGGCCATGAATGGGGGCTAACTCGTTCTGTATCTGAGCGGTTTTCTCCTGCAGAAAAGTCACAAATTCCTCTGCTCTACCCTGTAACGGGGCTTCCCGCACCCTCTGTTGGAGGAGGGCGCGGGTCACCCTAAACAGGGCGGCAGGGCGGTTGTCTGCGGATGCTATGAGAGTGGCACAATGATGGCGTTTGGCCACTCTCAGCGCCACAATGTAAGTCCGTAAATGGGCTCTTACCTGTGTCCGGTCAGATCCAGATCAGGTAGACCTCCATCTTCTCTCTAGGCATCTCTTGCGGCAAATAGGCTGGTTCGGCCCCCGCTGCCTCCCAGCCGATCTTCTGTTGTTGCCCTGAGCAGGAGAATGGAGAATGGAGCTGGAAAGCAGGTTAGTGGGGTAAGGAGGGAGTAGGGATTTTGCAGTAGCCTTCCCCTGCTATACCCACCAAGCCATGCCCACAGAACCAGTAGCAAAAAAAAAATATTGAATTCCACCACTGGTGGAATCCCAATAAAGCTGTACTGGGACTAAGGTTTTTGGTTATTTTTACAAGTTTGCAGACGGCATTAAAGATTTTTAAAAAGGAAATGCTAATGGATGGAAAATGATGGTTAAAACTAAAAAACAGAACACTAAAATTTAAAAAAACATTTTAGAGGAACTGATATTTTCCAAAATCTACATCTAAGCTTTCATTCAAGTTGTGCTCTTACCACTACTGGGATCATTTTGGTATTTATTTTTCCACAACTCTTCTCCTTCCCCTCCTCCAGACCTTAGCATTTCTCCAGGTTCTCATACTCCTTCTTCCTGACGTTGCTGCCACCTAGTAAGGTTATATTCTGGTACTTGTCTATTACCATGAGGTCTGGTTGCTTGTACTTCCTAGTACTTCCTTCCCCATCTGGATCTGGAAGTCCTACAGCATCTTAGTTTTTTTCCCCTCCAGCATAACCTTTTGTAGAATCTTCCGACTGTTCTTGGAGGGTTTGGCTGACACACAATTCCAGCTACTTGGTTGTGCCTTTCTGCAACAGTCTGCACTTTGGGTCCTATCTATTGTGGTAAGTAGAATTATAGAATTATGTTCAGAATAGAAATGTGCAATAAAACAGCAGAGACAGGTAGACCAGCCATCTAAACATTAAAATGAGAAAATAGTCTAGTAAAATGCAAAGACACCAATTGAAGACCTTCCCTGGAATGAGATATGATTTTTGTTGTCTAAGCTTCTTCTACTCTCAAAAGTGGAGATAGTGCAGAAAGAAATGATGTGTGATGATGACATGGAATTGCATCTTGCTTTAGCTACAATTTGGATGTGAAAAAGAAATCTTAGCAAGGACATTTTCTAATGTGTGCAGTTCTGTCATAAAATATGTTTAAATAAATATGTTTATCCAGCTTGGATGCCTCACTGGTTTGTCAAAGGCCAGTCAGTCCAAGATGGAAATATGACTATCCCTTGAGATGATCAGTTGCGATAAGATGGACTCTGTTACATGAGATGCAATCTAGTCATAAATTTCAAGTTCTGCCACAGTGGGGTTCGTTTACAACTAGATGCAGATTTCAAAACACAAGACTACCTTTGTCCTTGGACAAATAATTCTCTGATACATTATGCTCTGGATTTGTTGAAGTACATAAAAACGATCACTTCTCCTCTAGGCTCTTTGGCGATTGGGGTCATGAGGGCAGCACAGTCTGGATTCCTTTTTTTCCCCAAGTCTGGAGAAATTGAACTCTTTGCAATTCAACCTGTCTGCATGTTTGCTTAGCCATTTAGTGAGAAGTTTCAAATTTCCCCACAACCCAGTACTGTGAATGAAATTTTCTTTCCTTCTTTAATTTACTCTACTGTGACTAATTTTAGATAGTTTTAATTGGGGGATTTTAATTGGTTTTAGCGCAGGTTGCCATTTAATAGATTTTTAAATTTATATGTTTTGTATTATGTTTGTATGCTGTTTTTAAATTCCTGTGCGCCGCCCTGGGTCCTTTTGGAGAAGGGCGGGATATAAATTGAATAAAATAAAATAAATAAATAAATAAATAATTTGTTTTGACTTATATATCCATTCAACTTGTGCTGGCTGACAAACAAATTGTAAAATGATCATAAAAGCAATATGTATCAAAGACAAACAAATCAAATACTAATTTATACAGTATAATATCCCTTGGAGATGGACTCATTCAATCTTCTGGCCCTGTGCCCACAGAAACAGCCAGGTCTTCAGTGCTTTACAAAAGGTACTTGAGGTCACTGTAAATATTAAAACTCTAATTCATTTCATCTAAAAATTGCCTTTGGATATATTGATTGTATGTGCAGTGGATATCCAGGTACATATTCTGAAGTCATTTCAATTTGCAGTTATTTTGAGAGGGTGCTTTTTATGCCTGGGTTACTTCTGGTTGGGAGTGTTTAGGAAGAGTGTGTGATGTGGGTATTTTAGCAGGTGTGGATGGCAGCTTAACTGTCTAGATCTAGATCTGTGGTGCTGCTGAATGCTTGAGTACAAGTGAATCTAGCATTTGGATGTGCTCAATGGACTGGGAAAGGCTGGTTTGCACCTGGAAGTTAAATATAGGGGGACTTTGGACCAGGAGGTTGTGGGCTTCTGGTGTGGTGATGATGGTTTGTTCAGGTAATATGGAGCAACCAGTAACATGATAGTAGTGATGGGCAGAGGGAGTTATGGTAGAACACAGGAAGGCATACTCAATGCTTTTTATTGACTCTTCCTTTCAGTAGGCTCAATCCCAATGCCCAGTCACTAGATGAACAGTGGCCATGGCCTCACGTTGTTTCCCTAATGCCAAGGTAGTGTGTAATAGGATGCTCCTCAGCCATGATCTTATCAAAGATGAGATGGTATGTGTAACTGAATTTTGAGTGAGAGTCCTATATCAGAAATATACCTACCTGGATTTTGAGTGAGGATCAGTTACAAACTTCAGTGTAGGAGCAGGAATGGGTTTGTTCAGAATCCAAGTGACTCTGGTGACCTTCAGAGACATTTCTCCTCAGATAATCAAATGTGAAGCTCTGTTTGAGAAACTGGGCTCCAGTGAACAGATGGGATCACTACCTCTGTACTGATCTTCCTGCTGCTCAGAAGCTTCCCTGCTTGAGCTCTCCATACTGTACTGAATAGGCAATGATTTTCCCAGACTTATGGTTCTGGGAGATTTCAATATGCCTTTGCTGGACTTTGAGTTTGAGGTTGTTGAGGAATTCAGAGTCATCATGGCAATCATAGACCTGTCCCAAATCACTGAAGGCCAGGATAGGACTCACATATTTTAGTCTCGGGATGATATCAATGTGATTTGGAGAGGTGGAATACCACTTTTTTTTTATTCCTCTGGAATTTTTGAGTTTTACTGGATTTCTTAAAGACATTCATATGAATCTGGTTTTCTTCTCCTGTCACTCTCTGTGTATTCAATCAGTGTTAACTCCTGATGGCTGCCTGGACTAATCCCTGCAAATCTCTTGGCAAGATTTCAGTTGTGGTTTGGCATTGCCTGTTTCCTAAGGCTGAGAGAGACACAAGAGCTATCGCTGGATCATGCAGAGTTGAATGATCCCTAACCTTTCTCCGATCTTCTCTTTTGGGGAAGGTTTCGAAACGTTTCAGACAGGATATACCTATCCTGTCTGAAACGTTTCGAAACCTTCCCCAAAAGAGAAGATCGGAGAAAGGTTAGGGATCATTCAACTCTGCACGATCCAGCGATAGCCTTCAACAGAGGCCGTGGGAAGCCCCTCTGCAGGGCAGAGCAGAGCAGAGGAGTTTGGAGAGTATCTGCAGGATAAAATCGCTCAGATTCGGACCAAGTTGGCCTCCACCGAAAGTGGTCTAGAGGGATTGTCAGAGGCAGGTCTTGAGACATCTTTATGGGAAGAGTTTGACTCTGTTACTTCCAAAGATATGGACAGGTTACGTAGGCGACTGAGAGCCACCACTTGACCCATGTCCCTCCTGGCTTGTACTGACATCCTGGGAGGTTACACGAAGCTGGCTCCAGGAAGTTGTGAATGCTTCTTTGAGTGAGGGGTTCTTGCCTACCATCTTGAAAGAGGCGGTGGTAAGGCCCCTCTTCAAGAAGCCTTCCCTGGACCCAGCATTATTAGTAAATTATCATCCGGTCTCCAACCTTCACTTTCTGGCGAAGGTTGTAGAGAGTGTGGTGGCACAACAGTTTCCTCGTCACCTGGAGGAAATTGATTATCTGGACCCACGCCAGTCCGGCTTCCGGCCCAGTCACAGCACTGAGACGGCATTGGTCACGTTGGTGGACGATCTCTGGAGGGCCAGAGATGGGGGTTGTTCCTCCATCCTGGTCCTATTAGATCTCTCAGTGGCTTTTGATACCATCGACCATGGTATCCTATTGCATCGACTGGAGGGGTTGGGGGTGAGGGGCACCGTTTTACAGTGGTTCTCCTCCTACCTCTCCGGTCCATCGAAATTTGTGTTGGCAGGGGGGCAGAGGTCAACCTCGAGACCCCTCACATGTGGGGTGCCTCAGGGGTCGGTCCTCTCGCCGCTCCTGTTCAACACATATATGAAGCCGCTGGGTGAGATCATCCGTGGTTTTGGGGTAGAGTACCATCTGTACGCTGACGACACTCAGCTGTAGGTATCTACCCCAAACCACCCCAACGATGCCGTCAAAGTGATGTCACAGTGTCTGGAAGCTGTGCGGGTCTGGATGGGAAGGAACAGACTCAGACTCAACCCGTCCAAGACCGAGTGGCTGTGGTTTCCGGCGCCCCGGTTCAACCAGTTTGTTCCATTGCTGGCCATAGGGGGCGAACACCAAGCCCCCGTGGATAGGGCACGCAACCTGGGCGTCCTCCTGGATACCCGGCTGTCCATGGAAGAGCAAGTGACAGCCGTGGCCAGGGGGGCATTCTAGCAGGTTCGCCTGGTACATCAGTTGCGGCCCTTATTGAACCGGGACACCCTGCGCACAGTCACTCACACACTCGTGACATCTCACCTAGACTACTGTAATGCTCTCTACATGGGGCTCCCCTTGAGGTGCACCCGAAGACTGCAGCTAGTCCAGAATGCAGCCGCACGGGCAGTTCTGGGAACCTTCAGGTTTGCCCACGTAACACCGCTCCTGCACGAGCTGTACTGGCTGCCTGTGGGCTTTCGGGTGCACTTCAAAGTCTTGGTTACCACCTTTAAAGCGCTCCATGGCACGGGACCTAGTTATCTGCGGGATCGCATCCTGCCCCATACATCCCTTCGGCTGATTCGCTCCCACAGAGAGGGACTTCTTCGGGTGCCGTCCACTAGGCAATGCCAGCGGGCGACGCCCAGGAGAAGGGCCTTCTCTGTGGTGGGCCCAACCCTCTGGAACGACCTTCCCCCCGAAATCAGAACAACGACGGACCTCCGCTCCTTCCGTCAGAAGTTAAAGACTCACTTCTTCCATCAGGCTGGCCTGGCCTAATTTTTATATATCTAGCCACAGACACAAATTGTTTAATCTGAATTTTAAGGGGTAATTGTTAGGGTTTTAGGGGTTTTAATATTGATTTTAGCACAGGGGTAATTTAATTCGGTTTTAATATTTTGTATTTTGTATACTATTGTATTTATTGGATTTTTAATTTCCTGTGCACCGCCCCGAGTCCCCATGGGGGAGAGGGGGCGGTCTATAAATTTAATAATAATAATAATAATAATAATAATAATAATAATAATAATAATAATAATAATAATCCAATTCCTTTCAGCCAAATTTCAGATCTGTACCAAAGTAACATTTATTTATTTATTTATTTATTTATTTATTTATTTATTTATTTATTTATTTATTTATTTATTTACTTACTTACTTACTTACTTACTTACTTACTTACTTACTTACTTACTTACTTACTTACTTACTTACTTATTTTCACATTTTTGGACCACCCTTCTCTCTCAGAGAGGGATTCTTTCTCAGAGACGGTAGGGTACAATAACATGTTAAAATATACAGCATATACAGATTTAAAAAATTAGAAACATCTTAAATTAAACCAATATAAAGGGTCTGTTAAAGCCCTGCTAAAATTAGTTTAAAAAGTGGAGGGAAGGCTCTCAGAGTACCAGCCAGCTTCATGGCTATGTGCTCCTCTGGGCTCCTTACATGAGGACATAGAGCCTTGTTTTTAACTCTTCTTCAGAATGTCAGGAGCCCAGGGACCTTCTTCACCTCTGGGGGTGGATGGATGGAGAATATCCCACAGGGTGGGGGAAATGGAGACCTATAGTGGAACTGGGCTGGGGGATGGTGCCTTCCTCTTATCCTTTTTGATCTCCCGAAGGCCTTCAATATCACTGGTCTTCTGTATTGTCTCAGGGGGTTGGGAGTGGGAAGCACATCATTATGTTCCTCTTTTTCCAGGTCACTTCCAATTGGCGTTAATGACATTTGTGGGAGGCCCTTTGACCCCTGCTTTGTGGGGTACCACAGGCCTATCCCTGTTTCTGTTTAACATATTCATGAAGCTTTGAAGACAAACTAATTCCACTGATAAAAACTGATAAAGCCACATTATTCAAGTCAATGAGGTCTATTTGTTCAATGTGCTAATTTTTTTTAGTGTTAACAATGCTTAAGCTATTTTACTGAACTTTTTATTTTTTTAAAAAAAATCAGTATAGGTCCTGAGATTTCATACACTGACAAGATTAAAAGTGTATAATGAAATAATGCATATATAATAAAAAGCTATATCCAGCAAGAATCCTGAACATCATAAAATCATATGACAATTTTCAGAATCAGGCACCAAATGCTTGTTGAAATAGCACTATCCTAAAAGTTTTGAATAATGCAAACCAAGAGGCTACCAGGCATATTTCTAAGGATAAGATCTTCAACAAAATGGCTCTTATAGAGACAGACTGCCTTTGGGTCCATGTCCCTTTGAATTCTTAGAGAGGCACGACTCTGAGCATCCCTTCTCTTTACAGGCTGAGCAGATTCTATTTGACAGAGATGGTCCCTAAGGCACCCTGGAGCCCAGTAAAATGGGACTTTATAGGTCAAAAACAGCACTTGAAATTGGACTGAGAAACCTTTTGGTCATTAGTGCAGTGACCAGAGAATTGATGTAACATGACAGTAGCAGATCTTTTCCACTAACATTTTGGCCACCACATTTTGTACCAAGGTCATTTTCAAAGGCAGCCCCATCATGTGGAGTGGGGGGAGGGGTTGATGAGAACATGTATGTGTCACAGCACTGAGCCTGATTTTTCTCCCCTACCCCACAAGGAATTATGTTCCTAAACAGAATCTCTAAGCAAGAAACTGTGGACATCATAAGCAGAGAGAAGTAGGCTTGCTTCAACACATTTCACCATAATATAGAACTGAATAAGTGCACCTGCCTGCTATTGGTCATAGTTACTCTTTGTTTTCACCACAATTACTCCAGGTATTATTTCACACTTCATATTTCTATTTTATTCTATTCTGGGTCCTAACAAGGAGAAGGGCGGGGTATAAATTCGAAAATAAAAAAATTAATTCTATTCTATTCTATTCTGTTATATTTCTTTTATTTTATTTTACTTATTATTTTTATAAGTAAGTCAAAGCAGCAAATATATGCAATATTCCCCCACTCCTCCTATTATTCTCTTGTGAGGTGAGTTGGGCTCAGAGAGAGTGACTGGCCCTAAGATTTTCCTGGTTTTTAGCTTGGTGCCTTAACCATTAATCCAATCTGGCTCTCATATATGTACAGCATGTTATGCAAACCTAATCAATTGATAATTTAATGTTAATTCTGTTAGACAGAAAACAGATTCAGAAACAAAGATTTATTTATGGAGCTCTGTCTAATACAGATGATTGGGTATATTTTGGATATCCCCTTTGCAACCACTTTTGAGAGAGAGCAACAGGTATCTATTTGATCTTAATATTGCAAAGGTAGTAAGGTACTATTACACAATCTCTGATGTCTTTTTGTTCAGTGAAGTACTATCCAAATATCAGACATACTGTAATCAACTGGGGCTTGTACTTGGAATGGAAAAGGAAGCCAACTATGATGCAGATCCTCTCCAGTCATGATTATTACTATTAATAATCTATAATCTATTACTATTGCTACTATTTTCATGCTTGATGGGGAAATGCATCTCCAGATTGTCACCTTGAAACAAACATCGTGCTGGTCTCTGATTCACTTATCTTCCCTATCGGTTCGCAAATGTGAGCGCATGTGCCTCATCTGTGCATGTGCAGTGCTTGCGCATTAGGTCGGGGAGGGTGGGTGGAGCCTCCCGCAGCCGCTGCTACTGATTCACCTGAACCGCAGAGAACTGGATGAATGTCACCTCGGGCTCTGTTGCAATTTAAATCTCCGGGACATGTAATCAAAACAACAAAAACTATTTGTTGGTGAGTCAGATCATCACTCCATCTAGTTTAATTTTGCTGATCGGGAGCAGCTCTCCAAGCTATCAGGTGGGGAAGTTTCCTCATCTTCTCTGAAAATGCCAAGGACTGGCCCTGGCACCTTCTTCATTCCATGATGTAGTCCAACCACTGCTATGGGATCCTGGCTCTGATTTGTTTGGGGAGTGGCTCAGTATGTCATAAGAGCTCAGGCGATTAGGTTAGCTCAGGCAAACACAATGAAGCAAAGCATGGGTTAGCACGTTGGCCAAACAAAGTCCAATTGATTTATGATTGCTTATCATGTTGTAATACAGTTTGTCCGGTGGTTCTCTGTGAACACCTCAAGGAACTGAGAATTAAAAAAAGAAACAAAATAAAGCAATTGGACTCACTTGCTCCTGATCATGCTTCAGATTTGCTTGAACAAATAATGGATACTAATGTTTTCTTTCTCTATAACATGTTAAATAGTATCTGAATATACCTGTGTTGAGGGACGTGGTGGCTCAGTGGCTAAGATGCTGAGCTTGCTGATCAGAAAGATTGGCAGTTCGGTGTCCAAATCCCTAGTACTGCGTAATGGAGTGAGCTCCCATTACTTGTCCCAGCTTCTGCCAACCTAGCAAGTCAAAAGCAGGTAAAAATGCAAGTAGAAAAATAAGGACCACTTGCAGGGTGGGAAGGTAACATCATTCTGTGCGCCTTTGGCATTTAGTCATGCCAGCCACATGACCATGGAAACGTCTTCGGACAGCGCTGGGTCATTGGCTTTGAAACGGAGATGAGCACTGCCCCCTAGAGTTGGGAACGACTAGCACATGTGTAAGGGGAACTTTTACCTTTATCTTTATACCTCTGTTAGGGCTATACCTTTGATTATCTTGGCTATGTAGAGCACATGATGTGGCCCTGTATTAATTAATTGCCCTGCTCTTTCTTCCTCATACCTTAAGAGTAAAGATTACCTAATGGAAAGGGGAATAGAAGAGTTTTCTACCCACAAATCGGGAACTGAGCATCTTTCATTTTCTTTTTTCTATGCAGTGACCTTTCCATGCCTTCACACTTCCTTGCAAAGAGAGAGAGAGAGAGAGAGAGAGAGAGAGAGAGAGAGAGAGAGAGAGAGAGAGAGAGAGAGAGAGAGAGAGAGAAGAGTGCAATGACACTGCAGTCCCCATAGTGCAACTCTTGTATTGCCAGCGATTGCTCTTGTGTTGCATTGTGCTGCTCCTTGAGCAAGGTCATTCTTACCAGCTCCACGGTGCTCGATAAGAGGACAAGGAGGACAGCCTTTCATCTGCTTGCTCCAAGGCTGCGTTTCCAAGACTCTGAGCTGGAAAGAAATTACCAGCAAGGGCTTCTGTTGCAGCAGGCCTTTTGATTACCGTTGAATGGCATGCAGCGGTAGAACATTACGGCTGCTTGGAGCCTTTGACACAGATAGATGCTACTGCTGGGTGTGCAATGAAAGCTTTTGTGATAGCATAGGAAGGGTAAGGTTGATGAGTTAGGGGAGCAAGTCTCAAAGACTTAATGAATAAGATAACTGCGAGATCAGCCTCTCTGAAACCAGTTCCTCTTGCTATATGGGACTTACAGACGTAAGAGAATATCACTAGTAGGATATGGCCAGGGCATAGGCAACTGCTCAGACTTGGAAAGTGACCTCCAGAGTATCTCCCAACTTAAATCTAATTTTTAATGAGAGAGAAGGGGAAAATAAACATGTAATCCCATTATTTAACTGAGTTACAGCAAAGTTAGGTTTTCCTCCTGGTCCCACTTACTCTTTGGGAGTATTCAGCCTGGCACTCTAGTCAAAGGCCAGACCTGGTCATTGACATACCTAATATAATGATCCTAATTTTCTTATTAAAAAAATTCCTTCATCTCTTCATTTTTTTTTTTTACAAACTAGAGCAAATCCTTGACTTAGAATTCAAGTCACTAATTATTTTAATGACTATTCAAAGTGACAATGCCACTGAAAAATGTAACTTATAATTGGTTCTTGCATTTATGATTTTCACACCATTTCCATGGCCACATGATCAAAATTCGAGTGCTTGGCAGCCAGCTGCTTTTATAATGATTGCAAAATCTCAAGGTCACATGATTGCCAGCAACCATGGCAAAAAAAGTTTGTAAAATCAGGCGTGATCATATAACGTCTGTCTTGCATAGCAACAGAAATTCTGGCCCCAATTGTGGTTGCAATTTGAGGACTATCTATAAACTATTATTAAAAGCAAGGGAATAGATCCAAACTACCTCTCTCACTTTTTTTTAAATCAGGCAATTTCCTAACTAGTACTTACCTTTTACAAAAGGTTGAGCAAAGTTGACTTCAGTTGCAGAATTGTCTATTCTGCAACTGAAGTGATCTTCAGATTAATTCATATTCATATTGTATATTCTGAAAATGAAGAGATCTTAAGTACAGCTGTATTGGATCAGATCAAAGTCTCTTCTAGTCCAATATTCTGTTATCAAAGTATCCAACCAGATTTTTATGGAAAAAGTACAGGTTGAACATGGGTGCAATCTACCAGATCCCCTACCTAGATTGCCCCTGTGACTATGTAGGACAGATAGAGAGGAAGCTAACCACCAGATTGCAAGAACACAAGTGAGCGGTGAGACAAGGAAACCCTAAATCATTGGTAGCTTCACATTGCAATGAACAAAGACATAACATTGAAAGTCATTTGCACCCAAATATCCCTGCCATTCCTATACTATACATCCAGTTTTGCTTGATGTGACTCTAAAGAACTCATCACATGCTATGATAAATTCAAAGTTCTGCTGATACGTTTTGTGCATCTTCGAAATTCTCATATACTTCTTCTAAGGGCAGATAATTCTACTAAAGCAGTTTGGTTTTGTATGAGTCTCAGTGATGCAGTGGTTAGAGTGCAGTACTGCAGGCTACTCTGCTGAATGCTGCCTGCCTGCAATTTGACAGTTCAAATCTCACCAGGCTTAAGGTTGACTCAGCCTTCCATCCTTCCAAGGAGGTAAAATGAGGACCCAAATTGTTGGGGGAAATATGCCGACTCTAAAAACTGCTTAGATGGGGCTGTAAAGCACAGTAAAGCAATATATAAGTGGTATTGCTATTGCGATTGTTAAGCTAGTAACCATATAGTTACCCTTGATACAAGGGATATCAGAATTATGCTTCCTTGGAAGAGATCATACTTTTTTTTTAAAGTGAGTATAACTTCAGGTTCCTATATTTGAATACAGGCTTTGGGGAGAGGACAAGGGGAAGAAACAACTCAGAATAGAGTCAAGTTGAACTCAAATCAAAAAGAGGATTAGCATGTCCTTCAAAACTGAAGGCTTTCTGATCCCTCCCAGAAAATTTAGGAATAGCAATATTGGTTATAATTTATGGTACAATAGATGAAAGTAATTTGTGATTTCAGTTGTAATGATTTCATTATTAGAATTTTCACACAAGAAAAGTTTTAACATAGAAATGATATATACAGTATTCAGAAGCAAACTCAATGGTTGTACACCATTCTCCACTGAGATTTTGCTTTTAATATTCTTTGTATTCTGCTGCCTCAGAGTCTATATTTGTTTGCCTTGTAGTGAAATGTAAATATTAAATATTAAAAGATTTCAGATTATCTGTTGTTGAAGCATCTTATATTTTAAATACAGATTGATCAATTTATTTTGGCATATGTCAATTTCAACAAATGTTCATAGATTTATATGATCTTTTTGCATTAATTTGCATTTTTTTAAAAAAGATCATGAAAATGAACTCTAATTCTGTAAGAAAACTTGATTTTTCACTCTTAACCTAAAATATGCATCATAATTTAAATATAAATATGAAAACTTGAAGAGTCCTTCTGTTTCAAAATTCCTCTTAAGCCAGGACATGCATATCAAATCAGTTTCCTTAAAAATATCAATCAAAAAGTTTCTGTTTATCTCTGATTTTATTTAAAACAAAAATGGATGACTCTTAATTGTAAGAGCTCAATTAAAAATTGCATTCAGGGGAAGCTGACCTTTGAATTCAAGGTACATAAATGACAATTCTTATCTTATTCTCTAAATTCCCACACATCCGATATCTGCGGGATCGGATTCTGCCCCATACATCCTCCCGGCCGATTCGCTCCCACAGAGAGGGACTGCTCCGGGTGCCGTCCACTAGACTTTGTCAGCGGGCGACGCCCAGGGGAAGGGCCTTCTCTGTGGCGGGCCCAGCCCTCTGGAACAACCTTCCCCCCGACATTAGAACAACTACGGACCTCCGCTCCTTCCGTCAGAAATTAAAAACTCACTTTTTCTGCTTGGCCGGCCTAGGTTAGTCTCTACCTCAGGGGTTAGGGAATGTTAATTTTAAAATGGGGATTTTAGTGCAGGGACAGTTGATTTAATTTGTTTTTATTGTATTTATTTATGTATATATTTTATGTTGTTTTAATTTTCCCTGTGCACCGCTCCGAGTCCCCCTGGGGAGAGGACGCGGTATAGAAAAATAAAATCTATTCTATTCTAAATCTACATGCCTTGGCTACCTTGTAAGTATCACACTTTATTAAAGAAAAATCAATCAATTCTTTTTCAGATTACAGGAGAACTTATAGAAAAAAATACAGAATTTGTTTGGGGGGGGGCATGGCATTAATTTCTTGCAAAGTGTAGAAGCCGTGAATGCTATCTCAGAACTGACTTTCTCCACCTTTGTTCAGGACAGAAACCACTGACAAGAATGCAATTGTACTCTGTTTATTTAGCTAAGTGCTACACAGTACTTAATCATTCCCATTAAAAGCTGATCTTGGATTGTTGGCCTGTTAATAAATAGGTCCTATTAACACATGTGATGAGTGGAAAGAAAATCAAGACAAAGAAGCCACTGTAGTCTTCTGAACAGAGGTTCATAATGCTTTAAATACCTTAAAGCGTTTTTGTTTCATGGAGTTAAATTTAGAGACAGACAGCACTCTACTGGGGTTTTTTAATTTTACTTTTAGGTAAGTTTCAACTGAAGTAAAGGACAGCAGAAAATCCTACTTTGACCAGACCTAATGTGTCTAACTTGACAATGTTCAGATTTTTAGGTATGATGGTATCTAGAATTCTAAGTGTCGCAGCTTTTCACTCAAAATATTTTAATCCCAACCTAGTTGGAGGGTATCAGGCTGGGGGAAACTGGATGAGATATAGAGGTCATTTAGTCTTGCAGTCTTCTTTCTAGTAGAGATTGAAAACTTCATACTTCTTGGGAACCCATGGAGATTAAAGCAGGAACATACTTCTATTTTTACTTACCCAACCTGGCATTCACTGATATATTGCCTCTGGACACGGAGCTTCCGTTTAACTTTTGTGAGAAATAATAAGTTAATTCTTCATAAATTTACCTAATAATTTTTTTCTAAAAGCATTTAATTTAGCAGCTGTTATAATGTTCTTGTAGTTGTGATTTTTTTAAGGGAAAAGGGAAAATGAATCCCCTTCCAAGAGGCACTTCTTATAATCAACAAAAGAAAATCAATTACATATCCAGGCCTGATTCCCTGTACATCTATGCCAATTTAATTAAATGAGGGACAAAAGTCCATGATGCTATTGTTTCCATGTCTGACAGTGCAAAGTGAATTTAACTGTTAGAAAATGCAAAGTATAGTTTAAATATTACTGAGATTACTGGGGTGTTCTTGGAAGAGCTACAGACAGGTCAGGATGGCGAGTCTTTGTCTATGCAGTCACCAAGAATCAAAGCAGACTTTATGATACCTAAATGAATTTACTCAATTTTAAATCCTTACACAGAGACATGAAGAATAATTTGACATTGCAATCATCAATGGAGGCTCCCTGTGTGATTTAGAGAAAAGCTTGGTTCTTCAAAAATTGTCCTCAAAACAAACAATTCCTATGAGTTCCTTTGTTCAAATGTTCAAATGTTCTTCAGGATCATAAGAGGAGCAAATGTTCCTTCACCACCTGGGAAATGAACAAACAATATGTAAAAAAGTATAGTAATAAAAATATAAAACAATATAGAATTCAATTAATAAGAATAATTGATATATTACAGCCAATCAGGGGTGGATTACTGCTGGTCTTACTACTGGTTCGCAACCTGTGCATGTGCCAGATGTGCACTGTGCATGCCAGACATGTGCTGCGCATGTGTGCACTATTCAGTGTAAATTGTTCTTTGCGCATACACAGAACAATTTACACTGAACTGCGGATGCGCAGTCACTAAAAAACAAAATGGCGGCACCCAGCAGTGGTGAGGGAACCGGTTTGGGGGCATGGCAGGCCTGGATGACTGCTGGTTCTGCGACCCAGGCCTGAATTCCACTACTGGTTCCGCCAAACCGAGCTGAACTGGCAGCAACCCACCTCTGCAGCCAAGGCATCTAAGAAAAACTCATAAGCCAACAGGCATATTGAGCTCTATTAATATCCTGGTCCTAATGCATGAGGAAAGAACTGGATCTCCACAGTCTTGAGATCAGTCTTTAGAGTTGGAGGCTTCCAGATCTCAGGGGGAAGGTTGGTCCAAAGGCGCAACTGCTTTGACAGAAATTCTACATCTGCTGGGACCAAGAAGATGGTGTTTGCTTCAGAAAGAAGAACTGGAGCAGTTCTCAGATAGAATGGATTGAAACCATTGGGCCAGGCAATCCTGCAAGTAACTATGCCATGTCATGCCGTGCCATTCCATGCCAGGCTTTAAAGATGATAGCTAGCACCTTGAACTGCACCCTCACTGTGAGCTTGGGAAGCTTGTCTAGCAGTCATATCATATTACTTGGATGTAACTTGATGCATTCTACACCAACTGAAATTTCCAAGTTTCCTTTTCAAGCATAGTCACATACAGAGTACATTACATTAATATAATTGAAAATGACTAAGACCTTCCTTCTTTTTCAGGAATGAGCACAGCTATCATGCAAGATAAATTTCACCTAGCCATGGTTGCCAAATGGTTCTCAAGTTGAAGTTGTGAGTCAAGGAGAATCCTCAGATTGTAGTAGCCCACTCAGAGCTAGAGAGAAGTTTCCAGACCCAGGGCAACATAAAACCCATGGCCATGCTATTTTGTTAGGATTGATAACTATTTCTCTTATTTAGACCTTCACAGCCTCCAGTGTAGGCACTGGGTAAGATGACATCCCTTGTATAGACTGGGACGGAGATCATGTTGCATATGATTAGGATACTCATGAAAACTCACTCTGTGCTCAAGTTCTTCCTTTCACATGAACTGGCACCACTGTGGAACCACTGTGGAACCTGGACCTCCAGCACCAAACCCTGAGCTGGTTCAAAAGAATGCCAGGATTTATGTTATCAAAAGCCAACAAGAAGTTCTTAGAGTGCCAGGATGGAGCACTACCCCTATTACAAGCCAACTTTAAGACACATCACTTTCCTGGCCACACCTGT
The DNA here is from genome assembly GCA_039707465.1 of Rhabdophis nuchalis. Taxonomy (NCBI): domain Eukaryota; kingdom Metazoa; phylum Chordata; class Lepidosauria; order Squamata; family Natricidae; genus Rhabdophis; species Rhabdophis nuchalis. Next base: position 54,631,200 of record CM077643.1, on the reverse strand, counting down.
ATTCATTAGTCTGACTAGCAATGACATAATTATTAATACTCATAGACCCAGAGAACTCTATAGACCCATTGAACTCTATATTTAAATGTCTGGATGGTATTTATAATGCCCATGTTAGGATTCAGCATCTGAGCAAAATCCATGATAATTAGCCAAAAGAAATGTCCAGAATAATGTTTAGCTCCTTGCATCAGTTGTTGAAACCTGAGTATGCAGCATAGCCTTTTCTAGTCTGCTCTGTGTTGGAGTAGATCCAGGGCTAGAGTGATCTGGGATCAAGTCCAAACTCCAGCATGGAAATCACTGTGGGATTTTGGGTCATCACTATGTCTCAACTGAACCTGTTATTTATTGTGCTGATAAAAGAATGGGATGCAAATATAACAACCAAGTATATAAATATATAACATATTAGGATCATAATTTACAGAATTTCTGTGTTAGAGGCTATCAAGTTGGAGACAGCACATGTAAACCAATAATATTGATCAGTATTGTTTTTGACACTCCTAAGTTTAATATAATTTGAAAGAAGGAAGTCACAGCAAGTAGGTATATATAAAGAAACAGCAATAAGGGACACTTGAAGTTTGCAGAGAAAATTTTGAGAGGGTTGGAAGAGGTTGAAATATATTGTATTACAACTAACTCAGTGCAAGTCATTGAGCCTCGGTGATGGCAAGTATCTCCAGATGCTCTTGCATCACAGAGGCCTAGAGCTGAAAGGGGCTATTTAGGTCACTGAGCCTAACTCAGTAATGAGTGAAGTATTAAATTTCAGTCTGGCCTCAAAGCCTAACTTCATACTGAAACTGCTTTGTTCGTTTCAATAGATGCATTAGAAGTGTGGAAGATCTCTCAGTTTTGGATACTCTTGTCAGCCCAGGGTCATTCTGGCAGTCTGAATGTAAAGATCAGGTTGTTATTAGCATTCTATAGCCTTTTCTTTTTTTTGAAGATTAAAGCTTACTTAGGAGCATTTTTCCTCTGTTCTGAACTGATTATTCCCTTTCTACTTAACTCTCTATAGATTTTCTGCTTTGTTTCATATTTCCCAGTCTACAATAATACATTACCACTCTCCTCCCCCCACGGTGATTGTATAGATGTCAAGGGAGTTTTGGTTTGGTCTCTGGAAGAATACTCCTACTTTCTGACTTTACTACACTATAGCTTGAAAGGAGCTATATTATTCCACCCATTTTGTTTTCATATAAAAAGCACCTGTCATTAAATGCAAATTTGCAGAACCTGGAAGGTGGGGTGGAAGGCAAAAAAAAAAAATTGCATGCAGAACTCACATAATTAATTTTTAAAGGAAACATTAGAGAAAGCAAAGCATGCTCATCTATTTTACATGAAGGGCACTCTAAGCAGTTTCTCCTAATTTATTTTAGGACGTTTTTGACCTGAAAAATAAAGGACTATGATGTTTTTTTAAAGTAGCAACCTGGATTTCCAGGAAAAATCTCCAAATTAAAATATTCTTTTCTTGCTGAGTTTCTTAATTTCCTAATTTCTCATTGTTTACTTCATCACTGTTTACCTTCCTTGCTTTGGTTGCTTATCAACATTTGCCATAGGAGCTTTGGTTACTTGCATTTTCTTGAGATGTAAAGATAAAAATAGATGTTTGAAGATATACAATCTGTTCCTGCTCCCTCTTTTCTTTCATCAAAGTGACCTCTTTTAAATAAAACTGGTCAACAACAGCAACTTTGTGAAGCAAGTTGATTTTACGTATAGCAATTGGCTTAATTTCCATAGTATGGATTTGAACCTATATCCTAGTCAAATATCTTAAACACAGCACAACATTGTGGTGATTTCTGTTGTTCTAATAAGGCATTTACATCTATGAGACATTTTGTTGATGAACATAAATATGTTAGAAATACCATTGTTATCTTTCTTGATTTTCTAGTGAAGGAGGAAGTTAATCTATAGTCTTCACCACTTGACTATTTTTTTGTCTTTTTGTTTTGGAAAGAGAGGGAATTATTCTTTGAAAATGTAGGGTTTTCATCTTTCGGGACCCTGATTTCACTGGAGAGTTATGATATTTCTGCTGTGTTGTGTCAAAGATAGTTCGAATTCCAAATAATGGTTGATAACCTTTCTATCCAATTGAATCACTGGAACAAATTATACATTTAATCTGTAAGAACAAAAGTTCCAGAAATGTAGGCTAGTGAAGAGAATGGCTGCCTATCTGGGTAGAGTACAGAGAGACAATCTTTTGAGAAGTACTTTATTATTAATCCCTATATTTGAGATACACACAAACACACACACACAGACCAGACATTTACAGTGAAATATCATAAATTTTACCCAATGTAGAATAGAAAAATCATCCTCCAAATTTATAACACATACATACAAAAATAATGCCAGATCATTTAGGGGATCCTCCTGGACTCATAGCATCTCTTCATGTAAACTGGTGGTGAATTGCACTTCTGTTTCTCACGGATTTAATTCAAAATGTATAATTTCTCAGGGTGGTGTTGATTGTAAAAAGGATGATTTGGGTTTGCATGCAGTTTGTGGACTTCCATTCTTGGGACATATATTGGGCTAGATATTCCCAATTACTGTCTTCTGAGGGTAAATTTTAAATAATAAAGACTCATGGATGAAGACAGTGTCCTAAGTTCAAACTAATGTCACTAGATGTTGCTCCCTAAACTAATAGGCATTTGTAAAAAAAAAAAATAGCTTAGCAAATTTGTTGTTCTAAAAACCAATATCCGTCAAGGTTGATCAGCAAGGCTCCTATGAGATTGAAAATTAGGCCTTGATTTTTTATCTTCTGGAGAAAAAACAGGGAAGAGGTGAGTATAACCTCTATATGATTATTCATAAGACATTAGGCAAGTATGATCTTAAACATATTTAAATAATATCCTAGACAATCTGCATTATTCTTTCTATGGGCATGATTCCTTGTAAAATTGGTTATAACTGTTCTTGTATGTTGCTAACTGATTTTTGTCTATGTATATTTCCATATTGTAGTTCAATGTTCATTTAGAGATTAAAGCTTATTGAATAAAAGATGCCTGTTGGCTGAAATATTTATGTTTTCCAGTGCCTGGGTCTCTTCTGGAAAGTTGCTAAAATGCAGCATAATCGTTAGCTAAATGCTTTCTCAGGAGGTAAATGAATCCCAAAAGCTCAGCTAACTGTCTGGTAATTAATCCAAATTCCTGAGAGCAGAGGGATAGGTTCTTAATCAGAACTAGCAGAAGAGTGAGAGGATTAAACTCTTTAACATGAGTCCTTTGGAAGTTGAGAATCTCTTATCTAGAAAAGTTGTTAGCGGAGATTTGGCAAGAGAAGGGCCAGCTGGAATAGAGAGTCTATTGGAGTGTAATCACCCTGGCCCTCCTCCTGCTCTAAACGCTAGTCATATTTAAAGCAGCTTGAGAATTGTATTTATTTGCTTCCACTGTGCATAAATAAAGGGATTCTTTTTTTTTTTTTTTAAGACAGCAATACTGCTCCTTTCTATTCCGTGTTGGTCTGCTACCAGCAAGCAGCTTAGAACTACTGCTTCAAACAGAGGATTAGATATTCTTCCTATGTTGTGGTGAGAAAGATTGTGAAGAGTTTGAAAATGATCGGCTGAAAATCAAATTTGACACTTAAATGCAAAGAATTGTGTCTGTAAAAGATAAAGATGTCCTTGATCTGCATTCAACTCCTAGGGACTATATCCATGCAGTTTTGTTGGAAGCATTGCAAAGTGGTTTATCTTTTTCTTTTTGTTTTGGGGTATTTTTTATTCCCAGTTTTTGGTGGTCTTCCATTCATGTAATAACCTAGTTGACCCTGCTTAGCTTCCAAGATTAACCAAATCTTTTCTAAAGTCAAAGCTAGTGCATGGTGGAATACAAATTTTAAACTTTATACAGACAATGCTGAGGTCTAGGTTGAGTACCGTATTTTTCGGAGTATAAGATGCACCGGAGTATAAGACGCACCCAGGTTTTGAAGAGGCAAATTTAAAAAAAAGGTAGGTAGGTAGATAGAGGGATAGAGAGGGAAAGAAAGAGAGAGAAATACAGTAGGTAGGTACGTAGGGAGAGAGTGTGTGTAGATAGCTACACACTCTAGGTAGGTAGGGGGGGGAGAGAGAAATACAGTAGGAAGGTAGGTAGGGAGAGAGTGTGTGTGTAGATAGATAAGTAGGTAGAGGGATAGAGAGAAAAATAGAGAGTGAGAGAGAAATACAGTAGATAGGTAGGAGGAGAGAGAGAGAAGCTAGATAGGTAGATAGAGGGGAGAGAGAGAAATACAGTAGGTAGGTAGGAAGAGAGAGAGTGTAGATAGGTAAGCAGGTAGAGGGATAGAGAGACAAAAATAGAGAGAGAAACAGAGAGAGAAATACAGTAGATAGGTAGGTAGAGAGAGAGAGTAGATAGGTAGGTAGATGTTTCCAGGTGTATTTACCCATGTGTTGAAGAAGGAAATCACTGGCCACCTTTGAAACAAATCTTTGTTTCTGCAGGCATAGTACTTGACCAACATAATTCTCATCAATCACTGTAACTAAACAGCTCTTCAAAAGGGGAAAAAAGCCCTTTTTACACTTTGCAAGCCTCCCCCAAACGGCCCGTTTTTCGCGAAAATGGGCCCCCCTTTTTTCAAATAAAAGGCATGAACAGCCTTTGGGAGGCTTGCAGAGTGCTCCTGAGGATGGCCCAAAACGAGGAAAAATGTTGCTTTTTTTCGTGAAAACGGGCCATTTTTTTGGTCAAAAAATAGCATGCATAGCCTTATGGAGACTTATAGAGTGCTGCTGGGGGCTGGGGGGGGGGCAAAAACGCCCTGTTCTTTGCTCATTTCTGCCCTCCCCAGCCCCCAGGAGCTCTCTGGAAACCTCCATAAGGGTATGCGCACGGCCATTTTGGTGAAGGGTCGGGATTTCAGGAGGCAAAAAAATGCTGTATTCGATGTATAAGATGCACCCAGATTTTCAGCCTCTTTTTAGAGGGAAAAAGGTGTGTCTTATACTCCGAAAAATATGGTACACTGTCTTTAGGATAGAGCTTTTAATATCTTCTTAAAAATAATTCAGTAGAGACACATTATGGTCTGAAAATACAGAACATGGATTCTTTCTAAGACAGGTCATCATGAATCTCATCTAGAACACATAGCACTTCCACAAATACAACTGAAAATATGATCAGATATGTAGATGAAACCTTCACCATAATATAAGAGGACCAATTAGAGAATACCCACAGAACATTTTAAAAGGTTTACTAGAGAAGATGAAAACAACTTGCTACCCTTCGTGGACATCCTGATCAGCAGAGACCATAACAGCAAACTAGAAATGCAAGTCTACAAAAAAACTGCCCAAGTGCTCCACTACCAAAGCAACAACCTCCCACAAGAGAAGCTCTGTAAGGACTTTATTTAAATGAGCTCAAAAACACTGCAGCAACCCAGAACAGCAGAAAAAGGAAATGGCGCATCTATACAACACATCTTAACAAAATGGATATCCATGCAACTTTATCAAAAAGTCCCTGACCAATCAACCCAATACAGGACAACCAACACAAATCTTAAAAAAATTACAGTGCCATACATTAAGAATATCTCAGAAATCGCCAACAGACTACTACAGCCACATGGAATCAGCATAGCACACAAGCCAACTAAAACCCTTCAAAACTTCCTAAGCAAACCAGAAGACCCTGCAACCCCCAAAGGAAAAAAAAACAGGAGTTATATACAACATACAGTACAATTACTGCAACAACTACTGTGTAGGAGAAACAGGCAGAAGAGTGGCAGAATGCATCCATAAACACCAAATGGCAGTCAGAAGACATGACAAAAATTCTTTAATTTCACAACATATAGACAGATTTAACCATAGTTCCAATTGGGAAGAAAGGGACAATCCTAAACCAGGCCAAGTCCAGAAATGCCAGGGAATTTCTAGAAACCTGGCACTCTGATAAATCAAGCAGCTCAAAAGAGGACAAAAAGGCTCCAGTACAACTCAGTAATAGGCACCCAGATCAACACAGATTAACTCCAAGGTTAACTTCAGGACAACAATCAAGGAAACCATACCAATACCCTGATTAAGAAACTGCCTCAGAGCCATAAGCAAACAGCCCAACCAAAGAATCTCTAAGACCACCTTCACCCATACAGACAAGCAAGTCATCAGAATATAAATTGACAGCAAACAGCACTCTTTACTAGCATTGATGATGTTATCTAGTTAGAGTAATGAAATGTCTGCAAGAAAACAAGCAAGTTGACAGAGCACCAAGGAGCCCTCATTCTAAACAGTCTAAACCAGGGGTCTGCAAAGTTGGCTCTTTTAAGACTGGTGGACTTCAACTCCCAGCATAGCTGGCTGGGGAACTCTGGGAGTTGAAGTCCACCAGTCTTAAAAGAGCCAACTTTGCAGACCCCTGGTCTAAACAGTTTTCGAAGTGTTTTTTTTTTTAATTGAATGACTGTTCTGGATGATGGGCAGCCACCTCAAACCAATCACAAAGCATTGAGATGAAGGGCAAGCTTGGAGATGAGAGCAGGAACAAGGAGTCCAAATAAAAGACAGATCATGGCCAGGGACCAATTTAGATGCTATCGCCAAGGCGCAACTTCAGAAACATATGGTGCAACAGAAATGAAGTAACTGCTTCAAAATTCATTGTGCCCCAAAGCGTTCTTCTGCTCCTTCCTGTTCATTTGGATGGAGACAATCTCTTGGCTCAATCAGCTTCACTAAGATTGTGGAAGTTTGGTCAGTAGTTCTTAACAATGGATTTTTTTCTGTGATCCCCTTGATAAAAAAAAAAGGATATACATATAATTAAATATCCCTTGATTCGTAGTGATCGTTTGCTAGAACTTGATTTTTGAAGTCACAATATTACCTAATAAATAAGGAAGCCCTGGAACTAAAATTATAAAGTCATGCTCTTGAAAAGAGGCAAGATGCCTTTGCATTCCCTTTTATCCTTAGCACTATGTTAGAGAAAAAAGGCAATATGTTGTCCCAGAATTCCTGCTGTTCCGATACCCTCCTTGTCATTTATTTTGTAACCCAAAGCTTTCAAATGGCATCTGGTGTATAATGAAACTTTTCAAATCAAATAGGTGATGACATGTGCATCACGGCACTTATGGTTGATTCCTATGAAATGACCAGTTAACAGCTTTTGTTTTTCTTAGTCAGTTTTGAATTAGGATGCGGCAGAGCAACCACTGGAGAGCATCAGCATGCAACATGTTTAGCATCGTGCTGGGCCAGAGATTGTGTCTGAAAACATTGGTGACTAGACACAGCCTCTTCATTTCTGCCCAAAGCAGAAGCTGTTATCTGGCTTTCTATTGTGCTTTAGTGTTGTTATTATTGGGATCAGAGGATCATCTTGCAGTTCAGCTTAGTGGGAATCAAATAACAAAAGCAATCCATGCCTCTAATTGTAATATGGCTCCTGAGGCTGAATAACGACACTAGTTATTTATTTACAAGGCTTACATGGCTGCCTATCTAAGGATGATTCTTGGAGGCTCACAACAAGACATAAAAACATGGATAAAAATGGACTGAACCCCAGCCCAGGCAGCAGACTAAACAGCCTTGCTAGCCCAATGCTGGAAGGAAAAGACAGATCTTCACAGCTCTCTGGAAGGCTAAAAGGATACAGATCTTGCGGATCTCACAAATACTGGATGATCTGATGATTTTGCAATTCAGCTTAGTGAATTGCAGAATGACAGATGCAGCCCCTGTCTCTAATTCTAATGGACTCTTTAAACCAGCGGTCACCAATTGGTGGTCCATGAGAAAAGTTTGGTGGCACACAGAAAAATTATTTGCATTTTTTATATTGTACTAAATAGGGGTCCTCAAACTATGGCCCCTGGGCTGGATACATGCAATGAACGTTTGTGTTGCTGCAGGGAGTCTCCCCCTTTGGGGGTTTTGTGCAGGTCAGAGGGGGGCAGAAATTCCGACTTGGGGTCTGCTTCAGCCTCCTGCTTCAGGGCTTTGGGCGAAGGCTGGAGGGAAATGCCTCTGGTGGCAAAGTTCCAGTGGGACTGCATCATGGCCTGGAACTGGCTGACCATCTCAGCCCAGTGAGCCCCCAGGGGCCAATACATGGCCTTGCACTCCCACAGGTTTTCCATCTGCTTGGAAAGCCTCTGCTTGTAGTCATCAGTGAGGTGCTTCTGCTGAGACTCCTTCTCAGTCAGATCCAATTTGAACTGAGCCAGATGTTTTGTCAACTCTTTCTTGTGGTGGCTGCTTAGCTCCAACAGCTGCTTCCTGTTGGGGCCCTAAGGAGCCCGGGTGGGGAATAGTTGAGAGGGGACGGACAAGTAGAGGTGTCCCTTGACATGAGTGACATCAAGTTGGTCACTTCCACCCAGTCGTATGACCACCTAACCACGCCCACCCGGGCAGTCATTAGGCAGATCATATTATCACGGGATTTAAAATTATGAATTTAGTGGTCCCTGAGTGGTCCAAGAGGTGGGTGACCCCTCCTTTAAACTGACAAAGGACCATTCCATAAAGTCAACAGACTTTCCCCCTTTCTAAACATTCAGAGGCATTTTTAGCACCACTTTGCACCCTGTATATGGTTTTCTTTGTAATACACTGTTTCCCTGAAAATAATACCTCCCTGGATAAATAAGCACAATTGGGCTTTTGAGTATATGTGTTAAATTTATTTTAATTTTATTTTATTTGACTTTTATACCGTGCCTATCTCCCCGAAGGGACTCAAAAATAAGCCTTCCCCTAAAAATAAGCACTTCCTGAAAAATATTGCAACACAGCAGCAGCCATGAGGTGATCACGCATGATGCCTCCTGCACCTCAAAAATAATACCGCCCCGAAAATAAGGCCATGCTTATTTTGGGAGTCAAAAGAAAATAAGACCCTGTCTTATTTTCGGGGAAACACTGTACTCAGTACTGCCAACCACCTTTATACTCAGCCAACTAAGGAAGAAGCATAAAAACAGGCTTCTACCTAGTTACTCACCCCCTACAATTCCCGTGGTTGCTTTTCTGTGTTTGTTTTCTCATGAAGGAGGAAAACATCTGACCAGTTTAAGAAGCATGATTGGTGTCTTCCCTTCATCAGGGAGGACGAACCATGCAGTTTAAAAAGCAATTTGAAATAAGGTTGAGATGCCATGACATCTTGACTTTATTAGGATGAGTGGAATTAGGAACCAGGAGATGGGATAAGGTGAGAGTTCTCACCAATGGGAAATTGTACACTTTGCAGCTTCAGCATTAACCTACAGAGCTGAGTCTGAAATTAATTAGCTAAAGAAGCCTAATGATGCTGTGGAAACACAGTAATGCTTTGTTGATCATGCAAACATTTCCATGTTCCAGGAAGTGACTGCAATGCCTTGTTTAAAAGTAAGCCATTCTTTCTCTGACTGCTTGTATGTATGTTCTCTCTCTCTCTCTCTCTCTCTCTCTCTCTCTCTCTCTCTCTCTCTCTCTCTCTCTCTCTCTCTCTCTCTCTCTCTCTCTCTCTCTCTCTCTCTCTCCTCCCTCCCTCCCTCCCTCCCTCCCTCCCTCCCTCTCTCTCTATATACATACATACATACATACATACATACATACATACATACATACATACATACACTATATGATACAATGCATTAATTTATTATTTATTTTTATTTATTTATTTTTATTCTACTGTATTATTGATGTACTTATTTTATGTGTTTTTAGTTTTCCCTGTGCACAGCTCCGAGTCCCTCTGGGGAGAGGATGCGGTATATAAAATTTTAAAAAAATATTATTATTATTATTAATGAACTATCATAGTCAAAATGCATACACTGTCTATATATACACACGCAAATTTTCATTTCATTTACTAAAATCTATTGCAAACTAAACCTAAAGAAAAAAGAATAGAAAAGAGTAGGAAGTGCAAAAGAAAAAAGACAAGTAAAAGACAAGTACAAATATAATGAGAAAAGACATATAAAAACAAGTGACTTCCAACCATCATTACATGACCAAATTTAAAGACTCTCCATTCCTCTAAGATTACACACATTTTTCTCTTTATCCCATATCCAATCTCTTATCAATAAACAAATCCATTAAACATCATCTTCTCAATCCTGGTGCAAAAGTCCATTAAAAGTATTCCTTTCTTTTATTTCCAGCAGTTTTGGATCTCTAGTTCAGTGGCCCCCAACCTTTTGGGCACAATTCTGTGGAGAAAGGTTTTTCCATAGACTGAAGGGGGCAGGGTTTTATGTGCTGCTTGTATCCCACGGATGGGGCTTTACTTGGTTGTGCGGCCCAGTTGCTGGCATGCCGTGGACTGGGTCTGGCCCACGTTCTAGTTCATTCAAATGTTGTCATAGGATTTGATTTGATTTTTTTTTCTACCAATGCAAACCTTTAGGAGAAAAAATATATCCACATCATTTTCTTCACTTCTTCATAATTCTCTTTTAAATTTTGAAATTTAGTTTTAAATACTTACTGTAGATTCAGTGAAATATTCTTTTCTAGTTATTTTCTTGTCATATCAGTTGTAAATTACTTTTAAGGCAATTTCTCTCATCAGATAAATTTTGTTCTACATCTGTCATTTCTTCAATAACATCTATCCATAGATAGACATTGTTACATTCATATCAGGGCTACTATTTTCTACTTCTATGCTTCAAAAGTCTCCTTCAGTATTTTTATAGTTATAACTTGCTGTAACATTTTAGAAACATTCTTTTCTCTTTCCTCTACCTAAAAAGTCTAATCTTCTCCATCATTTGGTTTTTCAATCTATGAAATTGCTTATCTTCCCCCCACCCCATAAAACCCAAACCAGAACCTTTTTCCTACAAGAAACTATTTATACTTTATAATTAATTCAAAAATGTTATTGAAAACATCTCAATATTCCAATTTTATTTGGACCCTTTGTTTATAATTTTAATCTTAGCTTTTTTCTGTTTATTTAAAATTCTTTAAATTTTTAAGCTTATGATTAAACATTTATTTCATTCAGGATTGAAGGCAGTATTTTCATCTAGCATTTCCAACTTTTCTGTCTGAGAGCTCTAATAACTTAGAAGTAATTAACGACCAATTTCCAAAAGTGAGTGAGGTTGTGAACTTAATGTCTTTTAAAAGCCTTTGAAGTGGTTGTGGGCAGGATGGCTAAGCCAGTGGTAGGATTTCGGGCTGGTTTGGATGAACTGGTTGTTAAATTGCTGGCTGGCCCTGCCCTTTCCTGCCCTGCCCCTTCCAGGAATCCCCTGTCACCCTGTTTTTGCTCCATGGAGGCTGCAAGGAGGCTTACTATGCCCAAAACGGGGTGCGGGTGTGCATGCGATGTTATTTCCCATGGCCCATTTTTGCTCCCAGGGGTGTGCAGGAGGCCACGTAGTGCCTGTCACACACTCTGGCCAGCACACCATGGCCATGCCCACAGACCCAGTCATTAGGGCAGAGAACTGGTTGTTAAATTATTTGAATCCCACCACTGGCTAACCCACTGTGTCTCTGTGCTCAGTCGTTTAGAAAATTTGTGGTCTCTTCATAAGGATCTGCTATCTGGAGAATTTTCAAAGAACTGGTCTACTCATCAGTTCCTTGTTCTTTGCCACAGTCATCAGCTTTGCTATCACTGAGCTGTCTTCAGTTTGCCACATCTCTCCCCATAGCTTTGCTTTGTTTCTGTTTCCTGAATTGACTACTCTCCTATTTATTTATTCAATTATTTGCCTTGTAGGTACATGTACAATCTTCAAGCTTCCAAATTTCAGAAAATTTGGACTGCCACCCCACCATCCTTGCCGCTAGCCACGCTGACTGGATGTTGGTGGGAGCTGAATTCTGAAAAACCAGGAAGGCAGATGATTGTCTATAATTTTGCTACATCTTTAAGCTTCTTTCCTTGTTTTTAAGTTTGAAAAACCTTTTCACTGAGAACAGAATCTGTAGCACCTTAATGAATAGTTAGCAAATCATAGTGCCTTATCAGGCAAGATTAGGATAACATCTATTTTGGCTCTCTGATATTTAAGATATGCCTCTTTTGAGGCAAAAGGAATTGCAGGTTGTGCTCTTAAATCTCTAGATGTGTCACACACTGTGAAAGGAATCTGTGTTTGATGAGTGTGGCTAATGAGCTGAGTCTTGGTAAATCTTCAGCCTTTCATGTCAAAGGACTCCATCTAATAAATGAGTGGGGGAAATGGTTCATTCCTCATTTGCATTTAGTACTACTGACAATATCAGAAGTGTTCTGACATTAGCATGTCTTTTTATGATACTTTTTAATAAAGCAAACAAACAAAAGTCCATATACACAGAATACTCCAAAGTATAACTTCTTCAATAGGCTGCCTCTAAAAATCTAGATCCAAATGATGATCTGCTAATGATAATGTTTCAGAAGGAGGGAGGGCAGAAGAGATTCTCCATAATATCTGCCTGGTAATTGCTGTGGGCGGTATATGAAGTGCAGGCAGGATGTGAAATCGGGTTGAGAGTATATGATTAACTAATAGTGCAGTCAAAGAATTACATAAAATGATGGTGTATTTATCTAGGACCCTCTTTTTTGTGTTACTGGATTTGTAATGCATATTTAAACTCAGATTTTCTTAGAACTTTTTTTGACACATAAAAATTAAAGCGATCATAAAGAGAATTTTCTACAGTAATGTGATTAGTTCTTTTTTTTGAAAGCTTTCTTGCCTACTTTAGAAAATCTCTCTTTTTTGCTAAACACATAAAAGATTAAAGGAATTGGCTTTGTTAAATGCAAAAGAAGGTAAATGTAATGTAAATGTAAATTGCATTCTACTAATATAATCAGTGTGTTGGATTTTCTGCTGTGATTGAGAGAAATGAATGTTGCCTCTGTAGTCAGATGCTTAATATATCTAACTACTAACTGAATAGATAGAAAATATGTACTTTACGGAGATGTGGATCAATATAAATCTCAGGCTTGAACTCAGCTAATGCTTGTGGTATATGCAATGTTTTTGTCCTTAAAAGAACCAGAAGAAAGATTTTTATCCCTTACCAAGTTCTCTAGGGAATGCCTATTAACAATTAATGTTATTCAAATATTTGCACAAGTGGACCTCCAGTCTCATAACAGACATTTTCCCTTTCTCTCCTACCCACCTGTGTCATTTCCCTTGCTTCCATAATATTTGCTAGAGGGTCACCTGAGAACTTGGGGCAAATGTGAAAAAAAACCAAAGAGTGCAGGGAAGGAGGAAATTGTTCTGTTTTCAAATGCTATTCTGCTGACATTCAGTTACCGTAAGACACCATTTTGAATTCTGTTAGGAAGTTACCTCTGCTGGTCTTAATTAAAAATTGGTCTTGTCCAGAATTCTGTTTCTGAAAAATAGCTAGATACCTCTTACATGTTCATAAGAAGGGCACAAAAGTCTATTTATCCTGTTGCCAAGGCAACAAAGAATGAAACATATTTTAAGTCCAGAATGTCCAGTTAACATTTGGAAGTGTCCCAAGCACTTCACTAAATGCCTGGGACATTTCCCAGGCACTTAGTGAGGAGGAAGAAGAGGAGGAAGAAGAGAAGGAAGTCTAACATAATGAGGCTTGCAAGATCTGTTAGAGTTGAGGTGGGTTCCTATTGGTTTGGACCGGTTCGGCTGAGTATTATTATTATTATTATTATTATTATTATTATTATTATTATTATTATTATTATTATTATTATTATTATTATTATTATTATTATTATTATTATTATTAATTAGATTTTTACACCGCCCTTCTCCCTTTCGGGACTCAGGGCAGTGTAAAGGCAACGATAAAAATCAATAGTATAAAACATAAAATACGTTAAAACTATATTAAATGATTAGCCTGTCCTTAAACCCTACTAAAACCCCTGCTAAAAACAATTAAAACTACGCCAGGCCGGCCAGCTATGCCCCGGAACTGGTTCTATCGGCAGCACAATAGGTGCCGCTATCTTGTTTTTTGTTTTTGTGCATGTGCAAAAGTATTTTTTGCCTACTGCACATGTGTGCGCACCCCTGAAGCGTGTGCTCCCGAAGCGTGTCGCTGAATAAACCAGCAGTAAAAGAAGCTGGAACCCACACCTGGTTATAGTCAGTCTGAAAGTAGTTTAAAACTTTTTGTGGCATTGCTTTCTTGGTCAAATCAACCCAGTGAAGCTGACAAGTAAACAAAGGAAATTTTATGAGTGTAGTGGAAGAAGTAACATAGGCAGTGCATGTGCCTGTATGTGTGTGTGTGTTGCAATTTAGCTACTTGGGTGACCGCAGATTTCTCCATCCCTTCTCTAAAGTCGCTCAAAAATGTAGCAAAATTTCAAAACACATGTCTAGAAAAATATTCCTGGAAGCACATTCCAGATGAATGAATGTATTGCCAATCAAAAGCCATATCCTTATCTTAAGGTTCTATAACATTGGGAATCTAGAGAAGGGACAGATATGATTTTTCATGTAGGAACACATGGTGCTCTAGATGTTTTTGGATTTCATTCAAGGTGCCTATTATTATTGGTACTATTTTTGCTTTCTTCTGCCACAATCATTCTACTTCTTTTTGCAGATCTGTATTTTATGATTTTCTTGAGTTGTTTTCTCTTTAATTTCACTGTCTCCAGGTACTGCCACATTCACTATCAAAACTATTATTATTGATTTAATTTCATTATAACTGAATGCTATATTGCAGAGTCCAATTCCAATGGACTCTGGACAGCATACAGAACAAACAAACAAAAAACCCTCACCAATTCGTGATAACCATTGAACCTACCCTGTTTCCCTGAAAATAAGCCCTCCCTGAAATATTTAAATGCATGCACAGCTGGTCCCCGTCATTTCCTGTGGTCCCTGGCCATGCAAACAACACAAAATAAGGAGGCGAGGCCAGGAAAGGGACGGGGAACATACCCCATGCACCCTACACACCCTTACCTAACAGCCGCTCCCGCAACCCTAACCACCGAGCTCCTTCTGTCACAGTAATGGCCAATGCAAAAAGAGTGGCAGGCATAGCGATGCACAACATAGCAGCAGCCATGAGGTGACCATGCTCACCACCTCCTGCACCCCAAAAATAAGACTTTCCCAAAATAAGGCCAAGTGCTTATTTCGGAGGGGGTGGGGTGTATCAAAAGAAAATAATACTGTGTCTTATTTTTGGGGAAACACGGTAAAATCACATAGAGAACCCAGACTAAAATGATCTAAAAAACAAAAACAAAAATCAAATAATACAGTAATGTGTCCCCTCCCACAAAATAGTAATACATTAGACCTAGGTGGGGACCAAGATGACTTTTAAGAGTTTTCCAAAACCTTAGGAGAGAATATTGTCCTTATCTCAGTTGTGATTATGTGTACCGTATTTTTCAGAGTAAAAAGAGGCTGAAAATCTGGGTGCATCTTATACATCAGCATTTTTTTTGCCTCCTGTAGCCCTGCCCCTTCACCAAAATGGCTGTGCATATCCTTATGGAGGCTTTCAGAGACCTCCTGGGGACTGGGGAGGGCAGAAATGAGCAAATAATTGACAGTTTTTTTGCTCCCCCAGCCCCCAGCAGCACTCTAAAAGCCTCCATAACGCTATGCATGTAATTTGTTTGACAAAAAACTGGGACATTTTGTGAAAAGTAGGCCATTTTTTGCTCATTTTTGCCCCCCCCCCAGGAGCACTCTGCAACCTCCTCCCCCAAGGCTATTCATGCCTTTTATTTGAAAAATATAGGGCCGTTTTTGCAAAAAATGGGCCGTTTTGGGGAGGTTTGCAGAGTACCAAACCTTTTTTTTCCTTTCAGAAAGCTGTTACTTAGAGTGGTTGATGAGAATTACATTGATCAAGTGCTGTCCAAGCAGAAACAAAGTCTTAGGTGCTACAGCGATTTCCTTCTCCAGCACATGGATAAATACACCTTGAAACATCTACTTATACGAGACCGCCTCCTGCCCCATACATCCCTTCGTCCGGTCCGCTCCCACAGAGCGGGCCTACTCCGGGTGCCGTCGGCTGGGCAATGCCGGCTGGCGACACCCAGGGGAAGAGCCTTCTCTGTGGCGGGCCCGGCCCTCTGGAACGACCTACTCCCCGACCTTCGCACTACCTCGGACCTCCGCCTCTTCCGCCAACGTCTTAAGACGTACTTATTCCAACAAGCCGGCCTAGGATAGCCCCCCGCTTCTGACTTTTAAATATAAATTATAATCTGGCTACGGTTTTAATAACGGGTTTTAGCACGGGTGAATTAATTTAATATATTTTTAATTGATGTACAGTATATTGTATTTATGGTTTTATATAATGCCTGTGCGCTGCCCTGGGTCCTAATAAGGAGAAGGGCGGGGTATAAATTTAATAAAAAATAAAAAATAAAATAAAAATTACCTACCTACTCTATCTCTCTACCTACCTACCATATTTCTCTCTCTCTCTCTCTTCCCCTCTATCTACCTATATACCTACCTACCTACTCTCTCTCCCACCTATCTACTGCCTTTCTCTCTCTCTATTTCTCTCTCTCTTTCCCTCTACCTACCAACCTACCTACTCTCTCCCTCTCTACCTACCTATCTACTGTATTTTTCTCTCTATATATTGAAATTGAAATTGAAATTTATTAACCGCACCCTCTCCCCACAGGGACCCGGGGCGGTGCACAGGCAGAGTTAAAAAAAACAATATACAATAAATACAACATACATACTTTAAAATAGAATTAAATAGTATTACCCGTGCTAAAAATATAAGATTAAGAACCCATTAAAATATTTGGAGTCAATAGACAGAGAGAACTATTCAAGGCCGGCCAGTCGAAAGAGATAGGTCTTCAATTTTACACGGAAGGAGCGGAGGTCAGTGGTCGTTCTAATATCAGGGGGAAGGTCATTCCAGAGGGCCGGGCCCGCCACAGAGAGCGCCCTTCCCCTGGGCGTCGCCCGCTGACAAAGTCTAGTGGACGGCACCCGGAGAAGCCCCTCTCTGTGGGAGCGAATCGGTTGTGAGGATGTATGGGGCAGGATCCGATCTCGCAGATAGCTAGGTCCCGAGCCATGGAGCGCTTTGAAGATGATAACTAACACCTTGAAGCGCACCCGGAAGACGACAGGTAGCCAGTGCAGCTCGCGCAAGAGCGGTGTAACGTGGGCAAACCTGGTGGTCCCCATAATTGCTCGCGCGGCTGCATTCTGAACTAACTGAAGCCTCCGGGTGCACCTCAAGGGGAGCCCCATGTAGAGAGAGTTACAATAGTCCAGTCGGGATGTCACGAGGGCATGAGTGACTGTGCGAAGGGCGTCCCGATCCAATAGGGGGCGCAATTGGCGAACCAGGCGAACCTGGTAGAACGCCCTCCTGGCCACGGCTGTCACTTGCTCTTCCATAGACAGCCGGGTATCCAGGAGGACACCCAAATTGCGCGCCCCATCCACAGGGGCAAGATGTTCGCCCCCTATGGCCAGCGTTGGAGAAAGCTGGTTGAATCGGGCAGCCGGAAACCACAGCCACTCGGTCTTGGTCGGGTTGAGCCTAAGTCCGTTACTTCCCATCCAGATCCGCACGGCTTCCAGGCACTGGCACATCACCGCTACGGCATCGTTGGGGTGGTTTGGGGTAGATATGTACAGCTGGGTGTCATCAGCGTACAGGTGGTACTCTACCCCAAAACCACGGATGATCTCACCCAGCGGCTTCATGTATGCATTAAACAGGAGAGGCGAGAGGACCGACCCCTGAGGCACCCCGCATGTGAGGGGTCTCGGGGTCGACCTCTGCTCTCCTGCCCGCACAAATTGCGATAGGTAGATAAAGGGATAGAGAGAGAGAGAAATAGAGAGGGAGGGAGAGAGAAATACAGTAGGTAGGTAAGTAGGGAGAGATATATATATATTTTTCTCTCTCTCTGTCCCTCTACCTACCTACCTATCTACCCTCCCTCCCTCCATACTGTATTTCTCTCTCCCTCTCTCTAATTCTCTCTCTCTTTATCTACCTACCAACTCTCTCCCTCCCTCCCTACTGTATTTCTCACTCTTTCTCTCTCTTTCTCTCTCTATCCCTCTATCTACCTACCTATCTATACTCTCTCTCTCTCCCTACTTACCTACCTACTGTATTTCTCTCTCCCTCCCTCTCTATTTCTCTCTCTCTCTATCCCTTTATCTACCTACCAATCTACCCATTCTCTCTCTCCCTACCTATCTACTGTATTTTTCTCTGTCTCTCTATTTCTCTCTCTCTATCCATCTACAACCTACCTACGTATCTACACACACTCTCTACCTACCTACCTACCTACCTACCTACCTACCTACCTACCTACCTACCTACCTACCTACCGTATTTCTCCCTCTCCCTCTCCATTTATCTACCTACCTACCTACTCTCTCTCCCTCCCTCCCTCTCCCTACCTACCTACTGTATTTCTCTCTCTTATTCTCTACCTCTCTATCCCTCTATCTACCTACCTACTTTTTAAAAAAATTGTCTCTTCAAAACCTGGGTGCGTCTTATACTTCAAAAAATACAGTATTTATGTGTGCGCGCTGTTCCAAGTTGGGAGCCCTGGGTCCTTTTGGAGAAGGTGCGGGGTATACATTTAAATAAATAAATAAAATATGTTTCCATGCTCCTGAGCTATTTGCATTCTATTGTGGTTTTTTGCCATGTTCAATATGTTATTTCTGATTGAGCTGGAGATACTCAGCAAAGATGCTCCTTCCAATTAAATTGGGATGGTGCCCGAATGAAAGTAACCCTGAAAGTAGTGAATATGGACAAACATTGGGATGTCTGTGTGGGTGTATTATTAAAGGCTATACAGTTGCTATATATGAATCTCTTTGCTTCACATCTGAAGCAGCAGCTTTTCAATCAGAGACAGAACCTAAACACAATGTATTGCAACACTCCAGAAGGATAATTAGGGAACGAGGAAAAAGAATGTAATAGCTTTTGCCAAGCTGTGAAGTTTCATTAACATTTTCTTTCCCCAAGGCACATTTCCCCAACTTAGCAAGTGTGGAAATTCTGTGCTGCAACAATTTCATATTCCAGCTGCAAAAACTCACTCCTTTTCTTTCACAGATGTCTTTTTCTATGTCAGCTTAGAGTTCTGGAAGTTGTTTCCTAAAACAACTGAAGAGAAAAGCTAATAAATATCCATGAGGAATTTCAACGACTGGCCCTATGGCAAAATCATGACACTATGGCTTCTTAGAAAAGAGAGACTATGTAGGTTATTCATTCTTCTTCTTCTTCTTCATAAGGTAAAGGTAAAGGTTCCCTCGCACATATGTGCTAGTCATTCCTGACTCTAGAGGGTGTTACCTTCCCACCAAAGTGGTCCCTGTTTTTCTACTTGCATTTTTATATGCTTTTGAACTGCTAGGTTGGCAGAAGCTGGGACAAGTAACGAGAGCTCACTCCATTACACAGTGCTAGGGATTCAAACTGCCAACCTTTCTGATTGATAACCCTCAGCATCTTAGCCACTGGGTCACCGTGCCCTTTCTTCTTCATAGGGAGGAACAAAAAAGGACTTGCAACACCAATGGAACTTTACTTGAACTTCCATTTATTTGGTGTAGTGGACTGGTCACAATTGATTTTTTTTTGGGGGGGGGGATAGACTCCTAGTTCCTAGCATGTTGTTTCTCTAGAACTTCCCAGAGCCAATCTCTAGATCTAAAATGAAACATAGCTATGAAAATTGGACCATTGTTATTCTTTTCATGTCCTTCCGTCCACCAAGGGTGTTCTGCTGTTTCAAAAATTTACCATTATTTTGTTTGTTCTTGTAGTTTTAAAATGTGACGGGTTTTTGGCATTGGTCATTGGTCATATAGATCCAATTAGAATCAAGGTCAAGAACATATTAGGTTGACAAAAGAAAAGGGAAAAAGTCTTAGTTTGTTAAAAAACATGCCTTGGTGATTAAGGCAGCCTTTGGAGCAAATGAAATTATAGCCTCAGAAATCTGATTGTGTCTGTGCTTGAATGAGGTAGTGTCTCAGTGGCCAATTTTCTCAGCCATATGCTCCAAGTATTCAGTAACTTTACAACAGAAAAAGGCAAATGAAGGGCCTAAGGCAGTGCACATTAACATGGAATGAGAAATGAGAAGAAGTGTGAGGGAGAGAGTGGTGGAATTTCTCCATGAAAAAGACTGATTTTTTTTTAAAGAACCCTCTCACCCCAATCAGAGATTTTCAAGTTTGGCAGCTTGAAGTGGTGTAGTTTTCAAATCCCAGAATTCCCTAGCCAGCATGCTGTGATTTGGAATAGAAGCATTCTGGGAGTCCACGCATCTTCAGGTTGTCAATTTTGAGAAACACTGTTCTAGATTAATGAGCATTGGAAGAAACTGTCAGTTCTATGTGTTTCACAAGCTTCTACTTATTTTGGAAAGAAAGTCCTTGGATAATCCAGGCTGTCATTTTATATATCATTTTGGAGTCAATCATTTTTAAAATTGACCATTTTCAAAACTAAGCAAAATGTGAAGGGAGAGAAAATGTTTTCTATGATCATTGACACTTCTTTGAAGCAGTAACAAGCCAATGGGGTGCTCGATACTCTCTTGCCCAGGCTTCATGAGAGCTTCTTCTGATGTCACCTGACTGTGCTTATGCTCTGAACAGCAATCTGGTACCTAGAAATTAAAGAGAGTCAGTGAGGTGCAATATTTAAATTGGAGGAATAAGAACTGGGCAGTCTCTAGGGGAGATCCTTGTTCAAGTCCATCCTCAGCCACAATAACTCATTGAGTGTGATAGAATGTAGTTTGCATTCCAGGGGATCAGGAGACAGTGAAGTTTAATTTTGTTGGGAGAAAGAGGTCAAGATAGCTCCTCCTTAGATGTTCTCAGAGTATATCATTAATGATGTAAATAGTTGCTTTACTTTGGCAAGATTGATGTCAGGCTTCAAAAGCCAAGAAAAACAATTACTGCTAATATGTTTTCTTTAGAATCAGAAATTTATTCTAAGTTTCCCTTTATTATTTTTTATCTATTGACAAAAATCTCACAAATTAAAACAACTATTTGCATCATTAAAGATATACTCTAGAACAGGGATGTTAAACTTGTGTCATCACGGAGGCATCACTTGATGTATTGAGACTTTTTTCCCTTCCCTAAACTGAGCACAGGCATGGCCAGCACATGATGCATCTGGCCCACAGGCCATGAGTTTGATAGCCCTGCTGTAGAATCTCTGAGTAGAAGCTATCTTGACTCTCTTTCTCCCAATCAAACTACCTATACTTCATTTTCTCATGGTCCTCTGGAATGGAGTTGCTCCTTCCTGGAAATCCAGTCTACATTCTACTACAATCAGTGACTACAATCAGCTGTCATGGAACACCACACTTGATAGGACAGCTATGAAGAAAAACTGAAGGAAGGTTGCTGTGTCTGCTACCCTAAGCCCTAGAAAACTAACAAAGAAAATACATACATGAAACTGCACGCGGAATGGATTTTAATATACATGTGCCTCAAGCTGTTATTTAAAATCAGTTGAGTGTGGCTAAAAATAACTGGCAAGTTCACCTAAATGAAGCAGCAGCTAGATTTTGAAGAGAGAATCTTCAAGAAATGCCCAATAGTCTTTTTCTGATAGCTGTGCAATGTTAAAGGGAATGGTGATTCATTCAATTGTGCTTAGAGAGCTATCGCGCAGCAGTGCCTGCAGGAAGAGGTCAAAAACTGCAAGATGGCAGGTTCTGTGAATCATAATCTATGCTCTTGCAGATGTGTTATAGGCATTTATAAAAGGGCGAGGTTGGATTGCAACTCTGTACCCTCTTTCTTGCAGATTTGATATCCCTCATCTGCAGACACCCCTGCTGTCCCAAATTTAATGCTTCTATCTATCTCACTCTCAACAGACTGAGGTCAGCAGAAGGCAAGTCAGACTCACCAACTTTTGATCTAAAAATCAACAAGAAAAAGGAAAGTGATTAAAAAAAGTTATGAATTATTTCTTCCTTTTTGAAAACAAATGTCAATGTGAGGAAATGCCTTCTTCCATTCTCTTTTGGGAAGTAAAGCTTATCCATGCGTATAGGAATGGTAATTCTATGTTCCTTTAGAAAAAATCTTACATAACTCTTCCCAGCTGTAGACCAAAGGCAATCATGCATTGCTGGAAAAGGAATTATTGTAATTGGATTTTCCTGAGTTTTCTCGCCACATCCAAAGATAAAGACTTCCTCAAAGTGAGCTTGGCTTCTAACAGCTTCATGGATAAGACCCTCTAATTTGCTCCACAACTGTACAGATTTGATTTATTGTTGCCTTCTTCTAGAATATTTCCTCAACTTTTCAGCTTTACCAAAGCCTGGGATGTTCTGATGGACTCCCATTCAAATTCTAGCCAGGTTGAACCTTACTGAGTTTTTCAAATCAGGTTTCCAATTGCTTGTAGTAGTATTTGAATAGCATGTTTGAATATCTTTGAATATGGGATAATCAATAATAAGGGTGGCACATGTTTCTACCTGCTTTGCAACTTCACATTTATAGAGCTGAGGTGGCACAGTGGTTAGAGTGCAGTACTGCGGGCTACTTCAGCTGACTGATAGCTGCAGTTTGGCAGATCGAATCTCACCAGGCTCAAGGTTAACTCAGCCTTCCATCTTTTCAAGGTCAGTAAAATGAGGACCCATGAGATTGTTGGGGGCAATATGCTGACTCTGTAAATTACTTAGAGAGGGCGGTATATAAGTCAAAGTGTTATTGTTATATCCCTTGGAGGCCATCCTCATCCTCTTCAGGTAAGATTTCTTTTTTTTCCTCAGAGGTTTGAAGGAAGATTACTTATTTTTGAACAAATAGGTACATTAGATCTTTCAGATACTTTATATATACATTCACACTTTTTCAAACTTAATTTTTGGATTCTGCAAAGTGGGCCAGTTGGATATGAAGATTATGAGTTCCTCCTGCTTACAGAGTTTGACAATATGTTTGACCCAGGAATGATAAAACAAAACACAGGCCTGACCGTCAGTTCTGATGGGAAACAAAAAGTCTATTAGTGATATAAATGTCTGAACTTGCTGTCATTTATATAAACTGCTGAATGGATGAACTTATACCAATTTCTGTTCAACAAACAATTCCAATGAGCAAAGCAGAAGGGATTTCCCCCCCTCATTAACATCTTACTATTTCTTTTTGTCTGTTCTGTCAAAAAGTAAGGATGAAAGACACATTATTTAGGAGCCTTCAAGAAAAAGCCAAGCTGGTGATGTAAGAGATCAGCTCAGGAAACAATTAGAAAATCATTTTTACTAAACGTTTTATGACTCTGCATTTGCATCTGGGGAATATTCAAGTAAATATAGCATGAGGAAATTAGTCTTAATTTCATGTTAATGGAAAAATCAATTCAGTTATAATTATGTTATGATTTATAATATACAATCCAGCAGTTCCTTAAATGCTTTGATTAGGTTGTTCAATTGTTGATTTTT
Source organism: Rhabdophis nuchalis (assembly GCA_039707465.1). Classification (NCBI taxonomy): domain Eukaryota; kingdom Metazoa; phylum Chordata; class Lepidosauria; order Squamata; family Natricidae; genus Rhabdophis; species Rhabdophis nuchalis. Next base: position 54,607,660 of record CM077643.1, on the reverse strand, counting down.
TTCCTCCCTCAACCTAAATAAGTTTAATTCTGTTTCTAATCACACATTTAAATGCATAAATCTATCAGCAGCAGAATCTACTTAACCTCAGGGAAGCTGAAGTAAAATGAGGTGGAAATATGAAAATTACAGCATTTGCTATATAAATGCTTAAGATGGCCTATAGGTCTATTATTCACTTGGCAATCAAAAAGATGAGCTAGAACAACATTTCTCAACCTTATTTTAACCAATACCCCTTTGATAAGTATAAATACCTTGTGCAACATAGAAATCTTACACTCACTTCAACCTTCCTGTTACATTCAACTTTCAAAGAGAAAGAAATCTCAGAATAAATCAAAGCATTTGCAAAGTTTTTAAAAAAAACCACATTTCTTTCCTTTTCTTCCCATCTTACATCATCTCCTTTGATTGTTATACATATTAAAAGGGGGGCTGCTTGCTTGCCCTAGCTTTTGAATTCTGTGCAGAAAGGAAGAAAGAGAACAATGCAAATTTGTAGGAGTGCTGTGTGTTTAAATCCAAAAGAGTAGAAAAATCAGCTTTGGAAAGGTATGGCAATACCATGGAGAAATCACATTCACAGCAGCTTGCTTGTTTTAGAGTAAACAAAGAGAGATATTTTAAGAACAATAAAAAAGTAAATTTGTTGGAAGTGAGGTTTAGCAATTGAATCAAACCTGAGTCTGAAATTGTTCTTAGAGATTCTGTGGTTAAGGCTAAACATAAATGGTAAACGTGTTACTCGTATGTTTTCAAATGGGATTTTCAGCTTTTAGCATTGCCTCAATTCATCCTTGAGATTTTTTTTTTCAAGAACCTTGTCCTTGAAAGCTCATCAGGTAGAGAAAATGAAGAGAAGTTTTAAAACCAGCTTGCTATATCCATAGCTGGAATGTGGCCATAAATTCTCGAATTACATAATAATGAGTAATAATGGTGGTTTTCTTCCGTGAAACATTCCACCTGTTCAAGGCTTGAAATATATCTGACAGATATACCAATTTCAGATGAAAGTTATCATTTTTTCAAGCGTTTGGCTTTTTTCATAATAATCCAAAAAAAGGCTGACATTCCAGCTCATAAAACCAAATATATTTCCCTTTGACAACTGTGGAATTTAAGTGTGGAACAGAAGAACTTCCTAATCAACTTTAAAATATTCACACAGCAAGATAAAATAGTCTGGGTTTTGTATAATTAATTAGTTAACTAAACTGATCCTGGACAGAATTTTGGAACCCAAGGCTTAGTGAATGTTTGACTGTATCCCCAAAACAGATAAGAAGTTTGTGTGTATGTGCTTGTCCAAAAATCCTTATCGTGAACAATGCCATTAGTGCAAATTCAAACACATTTTCCTAGTTCAGCTTGTTTATTTAGAAGAAATTGAACATTGCTTCAAAGATACCAACAATTTTAATGATAGTTTTCAAGGCTTAGGAAATAGCATTACTTTCTTCATTTTTAGCAGACCTCTGCAAAGTTTTGAAGGGGAGCTTCAATTTAGCCTTCAAAGCAGATTTGTGAATCAAACTGGGAGCCTGCTTCAAAGCAGCAAATTGAATCAAGCGGCTTCAAAGTATTTTACAGAAATCGGAAGCACTTCAGAGATCCAATGACTTTTCTGCTCCTTCTGAGCGGTTGCAGATAATTTATGACATTGCAACTTCAGTTCCATGTGGATGGTGGGTTGGAAATTGACTACAATAATGTAATGGACTCAGACATTGCCATAAATAGCTGGCCAATAAGTTTTTTTCCTTCACTGAACTCTGTGTATCAGAATTCTTTTAGGTGTCAAGCTTAATATTGCTTTGGGTTCATTCTCTTTCTTCTTGCTACTCAACTTTCTTAATGTGACCAGTCGGATTTGCTTCTTATAACCCTTAGAAAATCTTACATATGTGTGCTGGTTCTGCAAACCCAATCAGGACTTTAGCCTAGTTATCAGTAATCCAAAAGCCTAATCTGACTGCCACATACCATAGGAATATACTTTACCTCTAAATTATGGATGAATTGGGCAAGTTTAAGTCTTTTTAATCACTGAAAATTATGATGACAGCCCAAATCTGAGAGGTGTTGGCCCAAACACTTTTATTTTTAATTTACTACGGCATTTTTAAAAATTCAAGGTTCTTAATGACCTGCTAGTCTACACATACTTTAATTTTACTGTGTCAGGCTAAGTGATTAATAGACAGTGGTGGGATACGACCAGTATGCCCCGGTATGGGTGTACTGGTGCCTGCTGGCAGCACCAGGTACTGTTCTGGTATGGTGCTCCAGAGGGCCCACCCGCCCTCCTACTGTCCTTACCGCTATTTAAGCTGATCGGGGCATTTGTGCATGCACATGGAATGTACGGCGCCTGCGTGACACTCTGTCAAGCAGCTGGAGTGTAGCGGGCGGTAGGTATGCATGCACGCACTGCACGTGTGCTGCATGCATGCACGTGGTGGTGCCCGGCCCTGTTGCACCGTATTGGTTGCAATGGGATCTGGAACGCTCCACTGTTACCATGAGCAAGAACAAGCTAACACAAGCAAATTTTTGCCTGGAAGGACCAGCCTTGCAATATTGCAAACAACTGTCCCAACTTTCCTGCCACTCCAGAAAACCACCCCACAAGCATAATCCATCGATTGTTCTTCAGTATCTTGATATCCAAGAAAAGCAAGTAGAAAAATAAGAATTATTTTTTTCTGCAGTGTTATTTTTAAGTTAGAATTGACAATCTGTGAACTTTTGGACCATTCTTCTTTCCACATATAATATAAATACAATTTTGATTCTTCCTCAGGTTTTAAATCTAAATTCAAATCTTGAAAATGTTAAATATATAAATTTTCCCACAAATGTCCATTAGAAAGTTCTGATTTTATAATGAACTTTTCAAATCTTAATTTTCCAATGATAAATCAGTAGTCATTTACATAGGCTGAATCTTTTGCTACGCATTAAGTGTATATGGTATGCAGTTTAACACATTTCTTTTTTGCTTTGTTATCAAAATCAACAACAAGGATATTATTAAAAATGTGGAGTTCGGTTATTCATTGCTAAATCATAAACATTTTTTAAGTTTAGCAGCATTCTAAATATTGAAATTTGTGATGAACCTGGCGGCTTTAATGTTATTATAAATTTGTCACCCTAGATCAGTAGTGTCCAAACTTTTTGCAAGGAGAGCCAGATTTGGTGAGGTGAAAATGTGTGTGGCCGACTATTCAGCCTGACATTCTTTGAACCATTAACACTAAATGCAAATGAACTATTTTATGAAAGACTAGACAAATAGCTTAACTGTATTAATGTGAAGGGTGATACTGAGATCTTGACTGCATTACATAGGCCAGCTGTGGCTCAAAAACAGTGGTTTTGATGCACAAGATGTCACACAGGTGAAAATCACTTAGTCTTCTCCTCACACAGTTCTTGTTAATGTTCATAACCAAGAATGTCTTCTCGCATAGGTATGTTGAACCAAACAACCTCAGCATTTTCTTAGCAAATGTTCGAATCTCTTGGAACCTGTCTTCATCAAGCTGGCGGTAAAAGTTGACAAGAGGGAGCTGTTGGGGCCGACTGCAAAAATACTCCAATTTCCACTTGTCCTGGAAGCTGTCAACTTTCCTTTTTTAAGTTATAGTCACCATTTTAGAAATGGGCACATAAGCCTTGTGTCACAAGGGTCACATGACAAAAGTGCTGACTCAGGTCTACTGCCATCTACTGGTGAAATATAACCACCAGCATTGAAGGTGGTGGTCAGCCAGCTGTGGATGGGCAGCATGGGACAGCTGTGGGAACTGATGTGCAGTGAAGGAAAAAATGCCACTAAGTGAGGCTGAGTGACAGGCTGAGCCAGCGGGGAGAAGAGGCTGCGGGCTACTTAAAATTTGAAAATGGGACACAATTGGCCCCTGGGCCGGACTTTGGACATGCCTGCCCTAGATAGATATTTCCCCCCAAATTACAGCTCTTTACAAAATTTTAGTTTATGCTTAATTTACATTGTTATTGTTTGTAGTATTGTTTGTGGACTTCCATAATAATATATCCCATGTAAATAATTGTAATGTGTTAAATGTTTTGCTGTAAGCTGCCTTGAATCAGATCATTAAAATTGCATTAAAACAGTGATTAAGGTGCTGGGCTTGTCAGCTCCCATCTTCGCCTATTCCTGCCCACCTTGCAATTTGAAAGCATGGAAATGCGAGTAGATAAATAGGTACCACTTTAGTGGTGAGAAAATAGCACTCCATGATGTTATGCTTTGGCCCTTTGACCATTGAAACATTTTTGGACAATGCTGACCCACTGGCCCTTGAAATGGAGATGAGCTCTGCTCCCTATAACCAATTATGGAGTAAATTCCGCAGAGACTCCCTTTCCTTGTATTCAATGTACTGATTGTAGAAAAATCTACATTTTATTTATGTACATTTTCCCCCCACTGCACAAATTTTGACCCATGCTAGATAGTTGGATCCAACAATACAAGATATTAGTAACTGCGGTGAAGCAGTGTTGGCCACTATGAAGCAGCCTTCCCCACATCAAAGCAAAGAATACATCCACATAATGAATAGGTACAATTCATTGACAATTTACAGCTAACTTGATACAATAGATCTAGCTTTCTGCTCACTCAGAGGCCATAACTGATTGCCCGTGCACTAGGACCACTTGAAATATGGTATTGTATTTTCCCCGTTTCTTGGGAATGGATTTTGGATTTTCTCCATCAGAAACAGAAAGGAGGATGATTGTAGAAGTCTGCAGTTTATATGTGAAGTAAAATGCAGTGGTAGAATCCTGACATAAATCAACAATAGTATTTCACGACTCACCTGAAAAGTATCATTCAGTGTTCTTCCATAGAAAGCAATTATATGTAAAACAACAACAAAAAAGAACCCCTAGCTTACAACTTCCACCAGTCATGGTCTTGGAGATACACAATGACTGCAATATTTGATTAGAATATCTGTACGTTGATATTGCCTAGATGGGAGACCACAGGAAAACTTAATAATCATATGATAGAATTGGGAATTAAAGAAAGAAATATCCTGAGAGAAGGCAATATCAAATCGTTTTTCTAAATTGTTCTCTGGAAAACAACATGGACGTGCTGCTTTGAATCAAGTTCAACTCAAGATAATTTGCATTTTACCCAGTGATGGGATTCAATTTTTTTTTACTACTAGTTCTGTGGTAGTAAAGTTCTGTGGGTTGGGAGGCATGGCGTGGCTTGGTGGGTGTGGCTTGATGGGCATTGCTCGGTGGGCATGGCAGGGGAAGGTTACTGCAAAATCCCCATTTTCTCCCGATCAGCTGGGACTCTGGAGGCAGAGAATAGATGGGGGCGGGGCCAGTCAGAGGTGGTATTTGCCGGTTCTCCGAACTACTCAAAATTTCTGCTACCAGTTCTCCAGAACTGGTCAGAACCTGATGAATACCACTTCTGCTTTTACCTTATAGGTGTCCTGGAAAAGAAATATGTTGTTATCATTTTGGATTGGGGAAATCTCTGTGGGTTTCTGTAGTTGCTACTACAGCCAAGTAGTTTAATGGTTTAAAGTGGTGTTCCTCAACCCTGGCAACTTGCAGTTGTCTGGACTTCAACTCCTAGAGTTCCCTGGCCAGCATGGGAGTTGAAATTTACATACCTTCAAAGCCTTAAATGTCCTTATGCTCATGGCCTGACTCGTTTACATATTTATAATGCAACAAATCTGTGCTGCTCGATCACATTTTACTTGGGTTAATTCTTTCCCCCCCCCCATTTATATCATATAACTGGTAGAAATCTATGGGCAGATTTATCATTCAATTTTCTTCCTCTTAAATTAATAATTTCCTAATCCTGGCTATTCCCCCTCCCAACAAACATACACACTTTCTTCTTTTGCCTGGCATGGCTCCATCTTGTGTAAAAATCAGAAAACATTTTTCTTCCTTCCATTTAGCAGGCTTACAACAAGAGAACTCATAAAATTCACTACAAAATTAAGGGTGTTTTTTAAAAAAAAACCACGATCATTTTCAGTTTTCTGTAGAGCATCTAAAGAGGCTACAGCACAAACATCTTTTTGTGTCTCATGCTGCACTTTTTTTTAATGAAAAAGGTCAGATTCCCCAACAGTTGTTCTTAAATCATCTCTTTTTTGACAAGCCTTAAATATCTCTGGATAATGGACTTTTTCTTTTACCAAACAAAACACTTATTTGTTCAGGCTAGGAAAGGCATTAATTATTTACTCCTATTTCTACCTTGCTCCTAAAACTCTAGTTAAAATTCATGGCCTGGGCACTTATCAAATATTGATTTTTTTATTATTATTATTTATTTATTTTTACAAAAGTTGATGCTTCTCCTTTAATATTATTATAATGAGAGACCAGGAAAAAAAAAATCAAATTGCCTGTGCTGAAACTCAATCATTTTCACATGCCATCTGCATTGATCTCTTTTCAAGGTTTTACCATAAATTATTCTATTCAATTAAGTAAACCCCACACATAATGACATTTTGCAAACTAAATAATTTATTGACTAGTTTGAGCAAGGAATGATTGGGCTCTAATGCTCCATCGTTTTCATAAGCATTAATAGCGACACGAAGCGTTTTTGCAGTGAAAGCATTTGTCAGGGTCTTTGTTTGGAAACGGGAGGGAGGAATCCTCTTGAATAGAAAATAGACTCATTTCTAGCATTGTAGGCGAGGATTGTATTCGGGCAGAACAATAAGCAAAGTGAACATCCAAGGCTGAGAAACCTTCTTTCCTTACCTCTCGAGGGGCTGTACAGGAACTGGAAGATTTCGCTTCTATTGTAATTTATCCGCAGTTTAGAGCATCTGGTAAAAGCCACAATGATGTCATGCATGTTATTTTATTTTTCTTCATCCAGTAGATTTATACCTCACCTTTACTTTGAAGGCAGCTTACACAAGGTTCCTTTCTCCTGTTCGACCCAGATTAACAATCCTGGGAGGTGGGTTGGGTTACAAGACAATGACCAACTCAAAGCAGAACCGGTTGTAAACATTTTGGCACTCCCGGTAAAGTCATATTTTGGCAATCCTCATGGTTTATCTCATCTTCTGATTTGTTAGACATTTCAAAAAGGTACCCTCTTTTTTCTTTTTTTTTTCTTTGAGTTTTTCAGCTTTTTGGACATGATTTTCAGTTAATTTTTGGCATTGGTCATTCTTTTGGCTGATGTCTGGTATAGGTTGAATGAGACTGAAGTGTCCATCCTTGCCTCACTTGATGTCCCCTGCCATCAATCATGGCATTCTTTTGTATTGACTTAGAGGACTTGTGGTGGACATCACAGTTTTCTGCTGGTTCACCTTTCTCAGATCAGTGGTGATTGGAAAGAGATATCTTGCCCTTGGTCTCTACTATGTGGTGTTTCTCAGGGGTCATCACTCTCTCCACTCCTATCCAATATCGACATGAAGCTGTTGGGTGTGCTCATTTGTCACTGTGGAGGAGGGATCATCAAGTATGCTGAGGATACTCAATTATATATCTCTGCCCCTGGTGAATTAGGTAATACTGTGGATGTTTCATTCTGGTGTCTAGAGGCTTTGAGGGTCTGGATGGGAAACAATAGGCTTCAATTGAACACTGGCAAGATCGAGTGGCTCTGGCTTTTGGGACCTGTTGGTTCTAGGAATATGCTATCTTTGGTAATAGGTGGGGTTCAACTGTCCCAGAGAGGCCCCATGCACAATCAGGGGGTCCTTCTAGACTCACAACTCATACTCAAAGACCAGTTAGCAATCATGGCTAGGAGAATCTTTGCACAACTTTGTATTGTGTGCCAATTGCTTCCATTCCTAGATTGAGGGACTATCCTCATGGTTATTCATGCACTGGTAACCTACCAGTTGGACTACTATAAGGTGCTGTACATGGGCTGTCCTTGAACAATATCTGGAAGTTTAATTGGGGCAAAGTGCAGCAATGTAGGCACTTAAGTGTGTTTTTAGTAGGATATATATTACATTTTTGCTCTTCAAGCTGCATTGGTTGCCACTCTGCTTCTAGGTCCAATTCAAGGTACTGTTGTTGTTTCACCTATAAAATGTTAATGGCATGATACTGGGCTATCTAAGGATCACCTCTGATTACATCTGCCTATCCCTTCAATTCCAGCAGACAGAGCATGTTATGTGGCCCATCTGCTAGGTAGGTACATTTTTGGGCCCCTAGATATTGAGCCTTCTCTGTTCTATGGAATGCCCTCCCCTCATCCTAAAATGAAGCTGGTATAATCACTTTTGATTTTCCAAAGGTTTCTCAAAACATGGTTGTGCCATCAGGCTTGGGAACTGGTAAATTGTTAAAGCCACCTCCAGACCTGAGGGCTATTGACTCCATCTGAGGGCTGATGGCAGAGGGGGGTTGTTCTGCCCACCCACCCAGACACTTTTGTGCATGTGCGAACTGGTAGTAAAAAAAAATGCCAACCCATCACTGGCTGATGGACAGCCCAGGCTCCGCCTCTGTCTCTTTCCCTGACAGCTACATTCTCTCTTCCCCCTCAGAGCTCTCAGATGCTGACCCTGACTTCTCCTTCTCCTCATCTGATTGGACTGTTGGAGGGGCCAGAGGGTGACAAGTCACAACAGTATGTCTTTCAGTTTTGGTGTTCCCTAAAATTTGGTATCCTATATGATTACCTAGGTTGCCTAGGCCTAGAAACTGCTCTATTAAAAGACACAAGCTTCTACGACTAAGGGAAGATTAGAGCTCATGATTTCAAAGTTCCCATTGTTTTTCAGCTTTGTCAACTTTAAGTTGTGTGGAGTTCAGCTCCAAGAGTCTTAACCATTATATGAAAGTGGGTTTCTATTATGATGTCAATATGCTAATGATAGAGATGTCTTCATTTGAATCACAAGCACAGAAACTTTATGATATGTGTGACATCACTTGACTGTCATGAAAAAAAGGCACACGTAATCCTTTGTGTACCCTTAATCATTTTGAGGCACTTTGGAAATTTTGACAAGAACAATCTCACAGACCTGTCCACAATGTCAGCTAAATTTTATTCTGGAGACGTGTGTACATTTCTAGAGAAAACACTGGAAACATTCAGCTGCAGCTACCTGACATTTTTCTTTTCTAAGAAAATAAATATATGGAGTCCATTAAAAAAGAAAAAAAAGATTATGTCTGAGACCAGCTGTTTGCTTCAGCAGCTTCCCAAATTACTTATTTTTTAAAAAAAAAAACCATGAGAATGTAAAACAAATACATTAAATTATATGAGAACTGGGAAAATGCCATGCTAAGGACCCTGGGTTTAAACAAAGTTAAAACATCTACCTGCATATGGGCTAAGGCAGACTTTGAATAGCATATGAACTTATTTGAATGAGGGCCATGGCAGATTTGTGAAGAAATATGCCAACAGGGTAAGGCTTAAAGTTCAGGAAACATCAAAGTATAAATTTGAGGTTTATTGTAGCAAACTAATGGAAACGTTTTTTGTTTTTTGTTTTTTGTTTGTTTGGACCTCAAAGCTGCCTCTGAAGAGAAAAAAGAGCAAAGTTGATCCAGGTAAACCACAGGTAATCTAAAACTAATATACATTAAAAGGGACTCATATTTTTGCCTGTTCCTGGCTGCAAATGGCACTTGAAATACTCGTGAAAGGCACCACAGATTTCATTGGGATGAGCTGACCTGTTCTTCCAAAATAGACTCCAGTGAGCAGATGAGATCAGCCAACACAATCTTCTAGTAGCTTTCATTCTTTTTCAATAATCTTCATTGCAATGATAACTTCACACACACACACACACACAGACAGACAGACAAACAAATAGGCAGTTCTGTACAAAACCACATATGCTAGGGATATTTGCATTAAAATATTTATGGATATGTATGTTAAAAGACTATATTGGAGAAATCCAAGCTACCCAGAGATACGGTAGACTCAAACAGCCTTGAAATCTAATAAATAAATGAACAAACAATTGATAAAAAGCACAACGAAGGGAATTTGTTAAAGCATACAATGGAAAAAAATATGTGAGGAAATATTATATGTAAGCTTAGGGAAAGGTCAGTAGTGCATCTCTCTGTATGGAAATGAATGATAGTTAGAGATAGATAACTCTAATTCTTTTTTAGTAACATTGTATTATTAACCAGAGCATACAAAACATTTGCTAGACCAATTCTTGTATGCAGCTTATCTGTCTGGAACCTGCACTACATATCGGATACTAATACAACTGAGTGAGTCCAGAGATATTTCACAAGAAGACTACTACACTCTACTGCTCGCAACATAATACCTTATGCCACCAGACTTGAAATGTTGGGTTTAGACAATTTAGAGCTATGCCACCTTCATCTGACCTAAGTGTAGTACATAAAATTATTTACTACAATGTTTTTACCTGTCAATGACTACTTCAGCTTCAACCACAACAAAACACGAGCACACAATAGATACAAACGTAAGATAAACTGTACCAAACTCGATTACAGAAAATACGACTTAAGCAACAGAGTGGTCAATGCCTGGAATGCACTACCTGACTCTGTGGTTTCTGCCCCAAACCTCCAAAACTTTAACCTTAGACTCTCTATTGTTGACCTCACTCCATTCCTAAGAGGTCTGTGTGGGGCATGCATAAGCGCACCAACTGTCCCTGTCCTAACAACCCCACTTATTTGTATCCATTTTATGTATTCATAATCTTGTATGTACTTATATCTATTATCTTATACACGATTGACAAAACAAATAAATGAAATAAATAAATAGATCTTTCAGTGGGTTAAAAACAACCTATGCAAAATGTACAAAATAAATACATAGCTTAAACTCTAATTCATTCTCTTTTTTGTGTGTGATCCCTACATATACCTAGTCTTGAGCATAACATCTGTATAGTAAGTATTGATTACGGAAAATGTTGCTTTCGAAGTGCCCAGGTTGGAAAACATCCTGTAAACTCCTAGAATAGTTTTTAGAGCCTCCATTTAGCCCTTACAATCTCTTAAATAGCAGCCCTTACTTTTTCCAGTCAACGTTTGTTGGCTAGTCATATCAGTTTGTCAAGAGAAAATAAGCTAACTCAGCCCTAGTGACTTTAATAGCAACTTGAAATGCAAGAAGGAGTAGCAGCTGATGGCTTAAGTTCCAGCATCTGTTAAAAGTCCAGCTACTAGGCCCATTCTCAGAGAGATACATCATTGGCAAGAGAGACGGAAGAAGGTACAGATTCATGGAAGATATGGGTCCTTATTCCAGAGAGACAGCTCCTAGTGTTACCAAACCAAATGTATTGGGAAGGTGTGAGTGAAAAAGCGTGGGAAAATTTGAGGTATAAATTGAAAACAGTATAATCTACATCCCCAGACTATTCTTTACATGAAGCAGATTACTGCATAATAAAGCCTCATCTAGAAATGTTGTTGGATAGGATGAATGGGAATTAGACAAATGCTTAGAGGTAGATACCTATCGGCTGTTAACCAAATGCACAAACATTCCTTTTTTGATATTTTCAGGCCACATTCTCGGGATTAAACTGCTAGGGTCCATTTAAGCAGTGTGATAAACCTGAACAACAATAACAAAATGACATGTTGAGATTTTTTATGAAGGGGGCTACATTAATCTTTTATTTTTTGACAAATTGTTCTTTAAAATTCACTCACATAGCATCTCCCATGTTTTATGTTATACCCACTAGCTTTGCAAAAATATCATGAAGGCCATATAAAGCCAGCATGTTAGAAATACAGCTTGATCCAATAGGGATTTTATTATTTTTAAAGAAAATTTATATGGCTGCCTAACTCACTGAGGTGGCTCACAGAAAGGAAGGATTTTCTTTTGAAGTGAAGGACTCTTCCCATTTCTCATGAGGACAAGTTATAGCTTCTCTGAGCTTTGATCTCAGCATGATGGGTTCTCCATGCCCATTGCTTTTTAAGAACTACGGTAACAAAATATTGAACTGAAAATCAGATTCCTTCCAACCCACTGTGTTCCGAACCATGAGACAGCATAAGGTATGAGAACATTCATCAAAGGTCAATTCATGACCTAAATCTACCTTCCTGAACTGTGGATGAAGGAAGACTCATGTAAAAGGGCTGATTTATTTTGACCCTCTACTTTTCTCACACCTTGCTTCTTCCTTCTACAGGAATCTCTCACACCATTTTACAAATCTCCAAGCAATGTTTTTGCTTAGATAATTGCCATTCTGTCTATATCAGTCAGCAGAGCTGTTTTCAGGATTAATGTTAATGGGGAATTTTAAAGATGGCAATAAAAATACTCCCAGGAAGTCTTTAAGCAAAAGGTATTATCCTAAGGGGAATTACTTATTTTGCCCTCTGCAATTTTGTTCCATTTCCAACTCAGCAATAATTTGTGTGACACTGAAAGGTAGCATCAAAATGATCTCTGCATTTCTTAAATGTGACACATCTTAAGAAATACAAGGATGTATTAACTTCCTAAATTTAAATGAATATTTTCCTATACATCGATGCTTTTTTGCTGACCATAAACACACTGAGACATACTGTTTACTGTTTGTGTACTCATCTTAGCAGTGGTCTGCAGTCACTTTTTCTTCTCAAAATTCCATGAGATATCCTGCGGTACGTTTAGACCACAAAATTCAGGCAACCATGAAGGTTGAATTATATCGAAAATAGTGAATGTAGAGTGGTAATTATATGGTGCTAGGTTATGATATTCACTACACACTGCACTATACTATATTACATTGCATATTATCTCTGTGTATCTATTTGTATAGATACAGATACTAGAAACAATCTGATGTAGTAATTGCGGATACCGTACACCAAGTTATAAACTGAGAGATTGTGACTTCTAGTCCCATAAAACCAGCTGGGTAATACTTTGAACAAGTTAGTCACTCCTAGGAAGAAGGCAGTGGCAATCTACTTGCTGAAAATGTTGCTAGGCAAACTGCATGGACTTCCATCAAAAGAGAAGTTTATGAGGCAATCTGTTCCACTGGCTGGCAACTTGTAAAGTTTAGCCTGACATTTAGCCTGAACCTATTTCCTTAAAGTTTTCATCCTCTAATTCTGGTCCGGCCTTCTCTGTAGAGATTGACTCTATCTTTTAAGTGATAACCCTTCAGCTATTGTCGATAGCTATTGTATCCTCCCCTCTGTCATTTATTTCATATTAAATAAATTCATGTTAATAATTTAAATTGGATAAAACAAATAAATAACACACACCCATATAATAATTACTATATTTTACAATATAATATTTATGAAATAATTATTTTATTTAACAAATCAATACATAATTTTATAAGTTCAGTGTATTTAGTTTTTTTAAGTGTTTCTGATAAGGGTTTAATTTCTAGGTGGCTAAAAAAACCCACCCTCTGAATTAATCAATGGAACATCTTGCCTCCCAGAGTGATTGGTACTCCATCACAAGAGGTTTACAAGAAAAGATTGGACAAACATTTGTCTGGGATGATATAAGGACTCCTGCCTTGGGGCAAAGACTTGGACTAAAAGACCACCAAGGTCCCTTCCAGCCCTATTACTCTATGAAAGTCAATGGAGGGATTGGCAGAAAGTTGCAAGTTCTGATCATATGATGTGCTTAATGACTGCAGTGATTCACCTAATGAAAGCAGCTAGAACTGATATAAGCTGGCCTTGGTCTCATTTCACTTTACAACAATGTTGCTCAGATGCTGGTCCCAACTGTGGTCAGTAAGTGAAGACTACTTATATTTTTTGATTCATCTGCCAGAAGATAACAAAATTTTGGATGTGAGTTGAAGGGCACGTTGACTTCTGTATCTTCAGAAACAAAACCTCTGGGAGAGGACTCAGATAAAATTTACATAAAAACTTTAAAAATGTAGTGATTCATTGTGATACATTTTTCTGACAAATATCCAGAGGACATTGTTGTCTAGAAAGATAATCAACAAAAAGTCCCTATCCATGTTTACTGTCTTCTTGTTAACTGGGAATTTGCTACATTGTTAATTAGAAACAGAAGGTGAGATTTTACTGAAAATGAGGCTTATTCTAAATCTTGAATGGTATTTTAATACTTTATAGTTGTGTATCCATCTATTGACATCTTTGATCAAAACTTTGTTTAAGAAATTGTAACTGGAAATCTAGAATTATTTGCAACTATCATTTCTGGTATCCAGAAATCCTTGGAGAAATATCATTTGTAGAGCTGAACCTCTTTCCAGATTCAATCTCCAAATTCCCTTTCAATTTATTATATTTTACCAAATAACTGTGGCTCTCTGTTCTTCAATAGACAGATAATTCCAAAGAATTGCTGGAGAAATACTAAAGATTTACAGATCTGTATCACTGCTTCTGTATCACAGGCATCTATGAGGAATCTGCATGCATGTTTCAGAAAATTCAAGATGGTGGTTGCGACTTTGTGATCGAAGTCCCTTCCTTCATGCATTTTAAAGGACCAGGGAATCAAATCTGTAGTAATGATTGCTACTTAGTTTGTGTTGACCTTTCTGTGAATGTCACCCGCTTGAATAGCGAACTACCAGAACTTTAGTTTGGAATAACAGCAGGAAAATATTTAATGAGGTTGAAAGTTGTTCAGAGGTGGGTTGCAAATCCTGGCGTTACCGGTTCACTTGTGCTCGCATGCATGCTTGTGACACTCTTGCGCATGTTAAGAAGCATCCGGGTGGGTGGGCGGAGCCTCCCACCACCACCACCACCACCACCACCACTAGTTCGCCTGATCCGGCCCGAACTGGGAGCAACCCACCTCTAATGTTGTTCCTTAGAAAGACTATGCAGTCTTTCTATTAGTCTATATTAGACTCTTGGCTTCTATTTGTAATCTGCTTGTAATTGCCGATTCTTTGCTTCTGACTCCTGCTCATAATGACATTTACAGTTTAGCTTGATTTAAATCAAATTTTTATAGCAATGTTTTTTCAAAATAATGGATCTAGCTCCATCTCTCAATGAAGTCTTAGTCAGGTATTTGTCCCTCAATTCATTTGTTCCCTTTGTCACCTCTGCATTACTGATGTGCTTATAAGTATTGATAAAACATTGCAGTGAAGCAATCTGGAAATCATTACATACATTACTGCAGTGTGTGGGGTTTTTTTTAATTTAAGTGTTCTATCAATGCACACAGGCTCTCACACACATCAATAAAATGCCATTTCAAAAGTGCCATGAAATAATTATATAATCACATTGACTGCATTTTGTTCCTCTTGCTTTTTGAAATGTATTGTACAAATGCTTTTTACAGTTATACAAAGTATTTGCACTGCTTGAAGTATCACTTTGCCAGTAGAGTTTGTGGAAATACCTTATATGCATGCACAATTGCAGGAAAAAGCCTCAAACAATGGCATCTAGCCTTCAAGAGATGCTATGTCTTTCCAAATATTCTATGCAGCCTTAAGGGCTTCATTGGTAAAACTTCAGACAAAAAAGAATCATTTTGAATCTTCTTGACACACAGCAAAACAAAGCTCTACTTAGGTGACTCTGAGGATGCAGATAAACCACCAAGTGCTTCAATGACCCTGTAAAAGGATGCAAATGACCAGCTGTCTGCAAGGAATATAAATCCTTCCATTCCTCAACTATCCTGTCAGAGCTGAAGAAACCTCTTGGATGAGCAGTGAAACATCTTCAAAGAAAAAACAAGAAAGTCTAGTTGCCTCTTGAAAAAAGCATCTTTGGGACAACCATGACCTGGATGATTGAGAATCACTACAGACAACAAAAGAAAACAAACAGATATACCCATCTGAAATGGCGAAATATAAATAAACAAAGGACAGCTATGGCTAATGAAACATGATGATGGGATAAATTGAAATGAGCACAGGGTAGAACTCATTCAAAGGTCTATATTCTAAAGTGATGAAAGGTGAAGCAATCACTCTTATCTAGTAGCTTTTTATATAGTGGTTTGTCTAATTTAGTTTTCTGGGGAGATGATCAGAAGCTAATTACCTTTTGGTCCATGACAAGAAAATGGCAATTACTTTATCACTTATGATGACCAATTGGTACATCTCTATGTTGCCTTGGATGGCATAATTGATACAATGGCCTGTGCTTTTTCAGTTATAATAGATACTTTACTACCAAGACACACTGAGAATGTACAATAGGTAATAAAGTTTCATTATCTCCTCTAAGTCTCTCAGCTTAGTTTATGTAGAAATAGATGAGATAACTCTGGATTCTTTTGGGAATTCTCTGGATCAGGAATTGATACAGGGACTGTCTGATTCTACTGGTAATTTTATTTTAAACTTTGCATTTTATTTTGAATTTTTAATTTTTTTTTAGTTCTTGCTTGATGCTGCATATCACCCATAGCACTTTGGAATTGGGGCAATTATAAATAACATCAATAAATAAGCAATTACATAAGTAACTAAATAAATATCCTCCTGAAATTGTGTGACTGGGGTGGAACTTGAAGGTTGTAGAAGCACTGCATTGCTTCTAAAAAGAACAATTTCACAGTGGGCAATCCTGTTTAATATCATGTCTCTTGCCCTGTGGAGTTTTTCAGAGGTCTTTCTTGTCCACTATGTTATTTAATATCTATATAAAAACTCTGGGAGAAATTGTCCCGAGCAATTGTTTTGGCACTATCAGCATTGTCATAACACTAATCTTTCTCATTATCAAAGACCTACATTATTGCTAATTAGTTCTAGCAACATAAGTAGCAACAGTTAGCTAAGACATTGAAATGAAACCCAGGCAAGACAGATTCATATCAGCGAACAAGCAATTCCATCTCTGCTGTATGTAATTACATTTGAAGACTCAGAGATGTAATTCAGGTATACTCCTGGAATCAGAGGTTGTATGCAGCAGGTTCTGACCAGTTCTGGAGAACTGGTAGTGGAAATTTTGAGTAGTTCAGAGAATCAGTAAGTAACACCTTTGACTGGCCCCACCCCCATCTATTCTCCACCTCCTGAGTCCCAGCTGATTGGGAGGAAATGATGATTTTGCACTTTCCTTCCTCTGGAGTGGGGAGGGAATGGAGATTTCACAGTATCCCTCCCCTGGAGTGGGTGGGAAATGGAGATTTTACAGTATCCTTCCACTGCCATGCCCACCAAACCATGCCACGCCCACCGAACCATGTCCACCGAACCAGTAGTAAAAAAAATTGAATCCCACCACTGGCTGGAATCTAGGAATCTTAGTGAGGGATCTAGGAATCTTAGTGGACAACCATTTAAATATGAGCCAGCAGTGTGCAGCAGCTGCCAAAAAAGCCAACACAGTTCTAGGCTGCATAAACAGAGGGATAGAATCTAGATCACGTGAAGTGTTAATGCCACTGTATAGTGCCTTGGTAAGGCCACACTTGGAATACTGCATACAGTTTTGGTCGCCACGATGTAGAAAAGACGTGGAGACTCTGGAAAGAGTGCAGAGAAGAGCAACCAAGATGATTAGGGAACTGGAGACTAAAACATGAAGAACGGTTGCTGGAGCTGGGTATGTCTAGTTTGATGAAGAGAAGGACCAGGGGAGACATGATAGCAATGTTCCGATATCTCAGAGGGTGCCACAAAGAAGAGGGAGTCAAACTATTCTCCAAGGCACCTGGGGGCAGGACAAGAAGCAATGGGTGGAAACTAATCAAGGAGAGAAGCAACTTAGAACTGAGGAGAAATTTCCTGACAGTTAGAACAATTAACCTCTGGAACAGCTTGCCTCCAGAAGTTGTGAATGCCCCAACCCTGGAAGTCTTTAAAAAGATGTTAGATAGCCATTTGTCTGAAATGGTATAAGATTCCTGCCCACGCAGGGGGTTGGACTAGAAGACCTACAAGGTCCCTTCCAACTCTGCTATTGTATTGTATTGTATTGAATCCATTGTCTAGGTTTGGATAGACCACATTGCACCACATTGCATAGAACTAGTATATCTATTGCTGCAGGTGACAGATTTGGCCAAAGTAACCCATATCTCAAATTTTCAATGCTATAACTAGTATTCTGTGTAAGGCTGCCTTTAATTTATGAGGTTTGTGATGGAGAATCTTCTAGTGCCGTGATGGCGAACCTATGGCACGCATGCCACAGGTGACACGTGAAGCCATTTGTCAGGGCACGCGAGGTGTTGTCAGGACCTCTCTTTTGAACTCAGGCTGAGGAATAAAAAGATGGGAAATAGAATTTAGGTAAGGCAGTATTGGTGTAACTGAATTTATTAGCAAAGATGTTTACTGGGGAAAACTATACTGTTCTCACTACTATCTATTAATAAGGGGGATTCAAAGTGGGATGTACAGCAAAACTTGTGCGTACTTTCAATAGCTTTGGTTGGCTCTTAGAACTTAGAACAACAGAGTTAGAAGGGACCTTGAAGGTCTTGGACAGTTTATATCATTCCAGATAAATGACAATCTAGTCCCGTGATGGCGAATCTATGGCATGGGTGCCACAGGTGGCATGCAGAACCATTTCTTAGGGCACGTGAGGCATTGCCCTGTCAGTTCCAGCATGCATGTGTGCACTGGCCAACTGATTTCAGCCTTTTGAGGCCATTTTTCACCCTTCGGAGGCTTCCTTGAAGCCTCTGGAGCGTGAAAAACTGGCCCTATGAGCAAACCGGAAATCAGGAACAGACTCCCGGTTTGCTCAAAGGGGTGGTTTTTCGTGCTCCGCAGGCTCCAGGAGCTTCTGGAGGGACTCCGGGAGGAGGGGCAGGGGGGGCTGTTTTCGTCCTCCCCAGGCTCCTATAAAGCCTCTGGAGCCTGGGGAGGGCAAAAAAAGCACACCAAAAATGGGGGGAGCGCTGGCCATGCACACATGCACACTGGGGTCGTGCACAAAGCATTATGGGTGTGGCACGCTGACGCGCTCCCCCCGCTTTTGGCACACAAGCCAAAAAAGGTTAGCCATCACTGTTCTAGTGGCTGCTTCCAAGCTTCTTTTAAGGGTACTCAAACTAACTCCCCTTATCTGCAAAAAAATAAATAAACCCTACACTTGATTATTGGCACAATTTGCGCTCTAGCACTGAAATTGTATGAACTTTAGATTAAATGCAGAATATTATCTTTTAAGGTAAGAAGGTGGCATTTAGAAGATGGGAAAAAGCCACCCCCAGTTAATAGGAGAGATCACATAATCAAATACATAATTGGGAAGATTAGGGCAAGACAAGCAGTGAGGGTGGAAGATCATTAAGCAGAGATTCCATCATTGGAAGTTTTCAAGAAGAGACTAGATCAGTGATGGCTAACCTTTTTTGGCTCGCGTGCCAAAAGTGGGGGGGGAGCGCAGGGGGGGTCGTGCATGGGCGTGCCACACCAATAATGCTATGTGCATGACCCCCTGCTTTTGGCACACTTTTTTCGCCCTCCCCAGGCTCTAGAGGCTTTCTAGGAGCCTGGGGAGGGGGAAAACAGCATCCCCCCTCATCTCCAGAGGCTTCAGGAGCTTCCCTGAAGCCTCCAGAGGGAGAAAAACAGCCTAAATCAGCTGGCCAGCGCACACACATCCAGCACACATGCTGGAACTGACAGGGCAACGCCTCGCGTGCCCTAAGAAAAGGTTCTGCATGCCACCTGTGGCACCCGTGCCATAGGTTCGCCATCACGGAACTAGACTGTCATTTATCTGGAATGATATAAACTGTCCAAGACCTCCAAGGTCTCTTCTAACCCTGTTGTTCTAAGTTCTAACAGCCAACCAAAGCTATTGAAAGTAAGCACAAGTTTTGCTGTACATCCCACTTTGAATCCCCCTTATTAATTGATAGTAGTGAGAACAGTATAGTTTTCGCCATTAAACATCTTTGCTAATAAATTCAGTTACACCAACACTGCCTTACCTAAATTCTCTTTCCCATCTTTTTATTCCTCAGCCTGAGTTCAAAAGAGAGGTCTTCCAATAGCATCACAGAAACAATATTTAGGCACATGAGAAAACTCAGATTTGTGGCTTACCTTTTTAAAATGTCACCATTCATTACTCCTTTGCAAGACAGAAGTGCTGATGCACCATAATACCTTGCTGAAAGAACAGAATATTTTTCACCAGCAAATGAAGTCAGCAGGAAAAAGGGGGAGCAGAGGCTCTGAAAGGTAGAACAAATTGAGTACATGGAAATAAACAGTGAATGAAACACACAAAATCTTATCTCCATCTAACAAATGGGGAGGGGGCTGGTTTAGCAGTATAGTCGCCACCATGCCAAGCTGTGGCTGACTCCATCTTGTGAAAAATGTGTTCTATGTTGGATTTCTTTTTTAATGGCTGCTACTTTAAGGGAGACTTGTCCCAACAAGGGGAATATTACTGGCCACCTTCTCAGATTTCTCCTGCACAGAATTTGTAGCTTTTAAAGCTTATCCTATGTCAGGTAGCTATGTGAAGAATTCAGATTGTTTTATTCAGACAAGCAGAATGACAAACTAGTCTCAGAGGCCTGAGTGTGTCTGGATATAATAGGTGATCACTAGGAGACTGTAACAAAAAAGAATAGAAAAATTAAAATTTGAAGGTGAATTGGTCTCTTTATCAGACGTGTATTATATTCATTAAAGAAAAAAACTACAATACTGAAAGGATAAATTTGCCTTCCCCCCCTTGCTTGGTTCCTGCTTTATTCCAGTATTCTAATAGTGAAAAAAACTGGTACCATTTAGGGAAATTAAAAGTGAAGAGGCTAAAATTAGTTGGGGCTCCTTTTTCTCTGTGGTTGCAGGAACTGGGTATGTCTAGTTTGATGAAGAGAAGGACCAGGGGAGACATGATAGCAGTGTTCCGATATCTCAGAGGGTGCCACAAAGAAGAGGGAGTCAAACTATTCTCCAAGGCACCTGGGGGCAGGACAAGAAGCAATGGGTAGAAACTAATCAAGGAGAGAAGCAACTTAGAACTAAGGAGAAATTTCCTGACAGTTAGAACAATTAACCTCTGGAACAGCTTGCCTCCAGAAGTTGTGAATGCCCCAACCCTGGAAGTCTTTAAGAAGATGTTAGATAGCCATTTGTCTGAAATGGTATAAGGTTCCTGCCCACGCAGGGGGTTGGACTAGAAGACCTCCAAGGTCCCTTCCAACTCTGCTATTGTATTGTATTGTATTGTATTGGATGTAACCATGGATCCAGAATACTGTAGAGCAGATATGTCCAACCCACAGCCTGTAGGCTGCATTCAGTCCTGGACAGCTAATCATGTGACTCCACAAGTTCATAAACCTTTAATATTATTATGTGATTTATATACATTAACTATATTATTTATCTTATATGCAGCTCAAGACGGTTCCTCTTTACTCAGTGTCCACCCAGGCAAGCCAAAAGGTTGGACATCCTTGCTGTAGAATATCTTTGGTTTAAAGCATAAATGGCATAGGAAAGCAGCTTTATGTATTTAAATATTATCTCAAAGAGCATTCCAGATCACAGAAGTTATTTGAGATTCTTTTCAGTTTGTGGTACCAGGAAAGTAAAATGTTGCTAATCTGGGTGTTGGCCACTGGAAAAGATGTGTTGTCATCTTTTTGTTTCCTAAGCTTTTTTTTGTTGTCTTTTGAATGGTGTGTAAATATGGTTTATTTCTATGTATCTATTGATGGCTGCGTTCTGTGCTCCTTTGGTATTTAGTCATGCTGGGCACATGACCATGGAGACATCTTTGGACAGCAGTAGTTCTTCGGCTTTGAAACAGAGATGAGCACCACCCCCTAGAGTCGGGGATGACTAGCACATATGTGCGAGGGGAACCTTTACTATTGGTGGCTGATTTGTCTGAATTCCACGCTTTTAGGGATTCACTAGAATTCAGACAAATCAGCCATTTTTGGATTTAACTTGATCTGGAATGTTCACAGTTTCCCACTTGAAACTGTGGTTGAGCTTGCCCATGTGTTGTGAGATTAAGGAGTTTTCATTGTGTCTTCTACAGTAACTACTACTGTATATTGATGGTCATGAGTGTGGTCTACTAATTTTCTGCCTACTCAAAAGAGAGAATAAAATGGTGATTAACACTACACAAGCAATCAAGCAGAAAACAATAACCTAATCAAGGAAGTACCAAGAAGAAAAGCACACCCTGACAAAAACTGGCAGAGCAAGCTACTGTATATAAATAGGGGACAAAATCTGGGAGACTTAAAGTTGCAAAGGTTGGACACCCCTGCTCTACATAACTTCCAGACTCTTAAGCTGATAAGAAGCTCAGGCTTCTTATTCTAGAGTAAACTTTTTGTGACTTCTTAACTATTCTAAATGTGGGATATGGTGGCTCAGTGGCTAAAATCTGAGCTTGTCGATCAGAAAGGTTGGCAGTTTGATGGTTTGAATCCCTAGTGTCACGGATCAGAGTGAGCTCCCATTACTTGTCCCAGCTTCTGTCAACCTAGGAGTTCAAAAGCAGATAAAATGCAAGTAGAAAAATAGGAACCATCTTTGGTAGGAAGGTAACAATGTTCTGTGCGCTTTTGGCACTTAGTCATTTTTAAAAATTTTTTTTTATTTTAATCATATTTATATCCCGCCCTTCTCCACAGAGGACCCAGGGCGGCGCACAGGAATTTAAAAACATACAAAAGAATAAATACATAATTTAAAAACATATTAAATTATTCTAGTCTTATGCTAAAACCAATTTTAAAATCCCCAATTTAAAACTCTCTAAAAATAGTCCCCACGGGAGGTTAGGCTAGGCTAGTCATGCCAGCCACATGGCCACACTGGACAGCGCTGGCTCTTCGGCTTTGAAATGGAGATGAGTACTGTCCCCTAGAGTCGGGAACGACTAGCATATATGTGCAAGGGGAACCTTTGTGTTAACTATTCTAACCTGCAGCTTTTATTTCAGAACCTACATTTTTACATGAAACCTGATGTTGTTATTTCAGTATTTGTAAGTTGATAACTTGAAATTGTCATTTGATATTTTATTGAGAATAAACATATCTGATCGGTGCATTTGTTTGGGGAATATTAACTAAATTATGCTTCCAAATGAATGATGAAGCAAAACTCCACTACCCCTCCCAGAATTCTGGCTGGGGAATTCTTGGAGTTGCTGTCGAAATATCTTAAAGTTGCCTAGCTTGAGAAACACTGCCCTAGGGTAAACAAGAAGCCAATAGGGCTTTTGTTCTTACTGTGTCAGATGTGGAACTTTCTAGAGATATTTAACTGTTTTGCAGGAAGAATTACAGGGCTAAATAAGCCAAAGGCACTCTTTATCCTGTTTATAATCTTCATTAGCTGTTTATGAGTCTGTCCTTTTCAAAAGCAAGCCAACATGAAGATATTCTGAAATCCAGTTTATTAGCTAGGATAAAAGGATAACAGCATTAGACCCATATTCAAACATTCACTCAACTATGAAACTAATTCTCTTTCTGACAAATCAAAAATATTTTCTGTTGTAAAGAAATAAAGTGCTCCTGTCATTTTTGAAAAATTATCTTGTTTATCTCAAATCCCACAAGGACAAAACCCAGGCCTTAGGACTGGCCATGGGGCAAAGACACACATTACAGCTCTAACAACCAACCCTTCCTTAATAGCTCCTTCCTGCACACTCAAGATAAGTAACAAGAGCCTTGAACAGCTATACCTGTGATTTACCATTAAGAAAGGAAGCTAAAATATGTTCATATTAAAATTTTAAAATATGAAATCTCTACTTCTTTCTTCTATGCCACTACCAGATTGGGGGCAGAAGATTGGACCTTGAAATAAAAACTCATATGATTTAAATCAGGGGTCTCCAACCTTTGCAACTTTAAGTCTGAAGGACTTCAGCTCCCAGAATTCTCTGGGAGCTTTGCTGGCTGGAGAATTCTGGGACCTGAAGTCCTTCAGACTTAAAGTTGCAAAGGTTGGAGACCCCTGATTTAAAAGATAAAAGCATAGTCTTACTTTAAAAAAAAAAGACTTATTCTGATTGACTGGTTTATTTCCTACTAGATATATCAGGAACTACAAACTTAACAGGGCTTTTATTTCATTATTTTATTTATTAAATCTGCTTCCCCCTCCCCCCTCACTGTATAGTCTTCTCTGGTAGGATAGTGCACTTTATAGTCCACTTGTAGAATCAGACAGCTCATATAAGAATTTATTTGTAAATCAATGTATGGAATATATTGAATTGCAACGTTTCCAACAATCATCTCTCTTTGTAGCTTGCTGTAATATGGATATAGTTTTACTTATTACTCTTTGCATGTAATTCCTCCCTCCCTGTCAGATTTGTTTCCAATTAATTTTGAAATGTTAACTATCAGAATTGTAACTAGCTTGAATATTAACTGTGGTTTGAAGTTGACATAAGATTCACAATGTTCTCAAACTGTTAATAATATTTTCTTGTTTCAGAGATAATTGAGAAAGTTGGATTCATAGCCCCCGCCCCCTGCCTTGATAGCATACAACATGGGCACAAAGAAATAAGAAGACACTATGTCTATAGGGGCATCAGCTCCATATAATAACAGCATATTTAACAGCAAGGATTACATGATTCCATTTTTAATTTGATTCTGCATTATAGTTTTTTGATTCATGTTTTTGTTCAGAGACTGCAGAAACAATATCAGCCTTGATTAAGCTTACTTCCCTTCCCTCAAGTTATACCCTCACATTTTCCCACTGCTACATTGGTTTCAGTTAGGCCTTTTCTTCTTCTTTCTTGTCTTCTTCTGCTCTTAGTACATTAATAAATACTTTACAGTATGTCTGGTCATGAAAAATCCACTTCAGGATAGTGTGTTAGGATATATTCATATTTTAGCTCTGAAATGAGCTGCCAATTGCTGAAGCAGGATAAGGCAGCCTTACCCACAGAGAGCCAAAATTAAATCTGTAGAAAGTGCAGACATAATATATAACCCTAATTGGTAAGCCATGTGCCTGCAATTTCTTATTCACTTATCTGGAAGTACGTATTACTCAGCTCAGACTTATGAGTAGACATCTGTAGAATTGAATTGTTACTACATGATATCATGCATATCACTGAGTTCAGTGAGTTTACTTTCAGGGAAGAGGATGTAATATTGGCAGTTTAATTTTGTTTCAGGAATAATTCATAGTGTTAAAGTCTAAAAACATGATGAGCATTGTTTTGTGTGTTTTTTTTTAAGGAACTATCTCTAAACACATTACACTTATTAAGGCATTTGCAAGACTCAAGGAGAAAAAAAATCTCTTTGCTTCTCATTTTAATAGTGATCCAACACAGTTCATATTTTGTTAAGTAATATATAGAGTACAGTTATAATATGGAATTCATGTTTAGTCAGACATGATTATATACTTAAGGAACTTCATCTTTCTATCCAGTTAAAGAAATGCGTAGGGGAAGTTTCATTTTTATGCGGTTCTTTTTACATTCTCTCAAACATTCAAAAGCAAATACAAAAATAAACCCTAGTAATCTTGTGCATCAAAAAAACATAAAAAATTATAGAGAGCAGAGATAAATTTACCTGTATTCCGATTTTATTTCATTTTGGTTACATGTGTAATTCATATTGTAAAAAAAATAAATGAAAACAAATATAAACATCTTTATGCTTTGCAAGATAATTCCTGAACAGTGTGGATACTGTATTCTTTCCGTGGTGAACCTTCTATGAAAAAAAGTGGCCAATGAAGACCTCCTCTAACTACGCAAAACAATTGAGCCATGGATACAAGTCAGAGAAAGGACACACGACAGAATTTGCAAAGGTTTACTTAAGTGGAAGATAATGCAAAGAGGGTTCAAAAGAGAGCACAGAAAACAATATGGGGGAGTTAATAAATCACTATAACGTCTCTGAACTCCATCCTCAATGTCTAGTTCTCATCATTCAGGTCACATCCCTGGGCTTCTGAGATTTCATTAAACAGTTTCATTGCAGGTTTATTTATTCCAGCCCAATGAACCTTCTTGAACCCTTTGCAGTATCATTTTCCCCCCACTCTGTTTCAGGAAATCATCAAGCGTTGATCATGAACATTATCTATAAATGATGCTCCACTCCAATAAGTTTACATCACAGAAATTGAAACCTTTCCAGACTATGTCACATTGTTACATATTATCTTCTTTGGTGGTCTCGCCTAATTAGTCATTCCTTTAAATTAAAAGAAAGAAATCAGACAAATCACTCAATCAACTTTATCTATGAACTTTACTGTTAAATTACTGTACCCTTTTTCCTAAGACTTATAAAAAAGATGCATTAAACAAACTGATTCCCAGATTGCATGTGTACCCTGTTCAGAACGAAAGGTGGAAAGTCCCTAAAACTGGCAGGACCAAAAGCCCAAAGTTATTTCTCTTTGGGGATTTTTTTTTTGTAATATTATTCTCTTTCACAGAATAGGAGATATTGGCTGGTGGTGGGTGGGAGGCTGTAATATATGTATATAAATATTGCTTGTATGTATTTATTAAGAGCCCAATGGAAAGATAACAGCTGAATTATGATTCAGTTTCAGATAGTATTTTCGACTTTACCCTTGATTTCTTTATAAGTTAGTTTTCCAACCCAGTTTAGCATGATTATAAATCACACTGCTTTCCCCAATAACTACACCCTTTACTGTAAAATGTGCTTTGCAATGGCTTGATCTGCCCTGAATTCCATTAATAAAACTTTACTTTAAACCATGGGGTGTGTGTGTGTGTGTGTAAATTCTATTGGCATACTTCTCATTTTATAGAATGTCATAATTGTATTTGAGACATGCCTGTGAGTCTAAGATACAAGATATCAAATTTACCATTGCATTGGGTAACAGCTAAATATTATTCTGTATCTTCCCTGATTATGCTCTTTTATACCTTCTGAGCTATAGCGTTTGCCCACAGCTTGTAAAATGCAAGGCTCTTAATAAAGGCAAATTAAATCCCTCAGGTTGTAGAGAGTACACAATGCAGAACAAGCAAGGAGAAGATAGAGAAAGTTTGCCATGGGAATGAAAAAAAAATAACACTCACATCTAAGAATCCAATTTATTTATATATTCATTTATTCATCTATTCGTCTGTCTGTCTGTCTGTCTGTCTGTCTGTCTGTCTGTCTGTCTGTCTGTCTGTCTGTCTGTCTGTCTGTCTGTCTGTCTGTCTATCTATCTATCTATCTATCTATCTATCTATCTATCTATCTATCTATCTATCTATCTATCTATCTATCTATCTATCGCCTGCCAAGATCGCATTAACTCAGAGCATTTTACAATTAAAAACCATAAAAGAAAAATAAGAAACGACGAGCAGCCCAAAGATAACATAACATAAAACCAAACCAAATATCATCTGCCCAGTTTTAGCAGGTGCGCAATCACCCCCCACCCACCCAAAATATGAACATCTTCAGGATGGCGTCTGTTTTCAGTAGGAATATGCAAAGTATGAATTACAATTTCCAGATGAGAAAATGCATTCAAAACGTGAATGTTGTAGGATAAATTACATTTATGTTTATGTTTTCTTATACACTCCTTCAGGAATATATTTATGAATGGAGGTGTGTGTAAATTAAGAAGATGTTAGTCCATCTTGGAGCAACAAGATGAAAGTTGTGGGATGTTTAGACCAAGACATATTAGAAACTAATATGGGCTGGAAACAGACCTGTCCGGTGTTTATCCATATTCTCTTTTAAATCTATATTTATTCAACAATAAATGATCTCAATGACTTGCTAAAAAATGCAAATAACCAGCTGTCTGCAAGGAGTACAATCCTTCCATTCCCCACCATTCAGTCAGAGCTGAAGAAACTTCTTGGATGAGAAGTGAAACATCTTCAAAGAAAAACCAGAAAATCCAGTTGCCTCTCAGAAAAAGCACCTTTGAAATAAATGACTTCTTTTCCATCTGTCTACTATTGACAAATGATTTTATCCAGAGATGATTCTATGTGTGTCATGGGTTTCAAAATCCAGTTATACTAGGTAAGAGTGAAAATGTGGCTTAAGTGTAAAAGGAGAGATAACAGTAATGTTCAAACATCTGAATATTTTTTAATACTTGAAAATCCTTTTGTTTATTCTTTCATACTATGCTTTTTTTCTATCCTGCATTTCTATCCTGTATTGCTTATTTGATAATTTTGTAAATAACGATAAGCCTTTACATTCATATCTATTTGATTTCATCTAGTTTGTTTTAGCCCAACATTCAGCACACTGATCTGATTTGGAATCTTATTACAATCCTCTCTTCTATTAATTTTAGTTCTTTCTAGCCTCACATGACGAGCAGATTTGATAAACATTCCACCTAGAGAAATGTCCAAAGAATTTATTAAATAAAAGGTTGAGTAGCTGACCCAGAAAATAAGGCAGGAGTAGGCAAGTCTGGGCACCAATGTTCTGACAAGTACCATAATCTGATAGTTGCAAAGCTACCTGTATCATTTGAATGATGTGTGCTCCAGATTCTAAATGTTAACATACAATACAATACAATAGCAGAGTTGGAAGGGACCTTGTAGGTCTTCTAGTCCAACCCCCTGCATGGGCAGGAACCTTATACCATTTCAGACAAATGGCTGTCTAACATCTTTTTAAAGACTTCCAGGGTTGGGGCATTCACAACTGCTGGAGACAAGCTGTTCCAGAGGTTAGTTGTTCTTACTGTTAGGAAATTTCTCCTTAGTTCTAAGTTGCTTCTCTCCTTGGTTAGTTTCCACCCATTGCTCCTTGTCCTGCCCCTATGTAATTGTCCCTATAAATACATACAATTTTCTCTTGGTAAAAGGCAATTATTTATTGGTGTGTGTAAATGTATGTCTGTGGGGGAACTATTGAGGCCAGAATAGCCTTGCAGGCTGAGAATTAATTTATTTTTGCCTTCCTTTGAAAAGGAAGAAAATGCCCTAATTTATACCTCTTGTTTTCATTTCCTGTCATGTTTAAAATTACATACTGTACACATTCAAAGGAGCCCATCCCATTTCAAATTTTCCTATTTTGGGCAACACACTTTCCTATTTCTGAGCAAGAAGAGCCTGGTCAAAGAAAGAAATAGGTTTCTCCATCACTCTACCAAACTAGTAATCTAACTGGATTAGATTATTTCTTCCTTGTCCAGAAATATGTGACCCCAATTTTCTAGCAACTAATGGGGCATAGAGAAATATCAATTGCTGCAGTGCAATATAGGTTCCTATCTGTGTCCTTTGGTCAATGGTCCAAGCTATGTCCACTGTGCATAGCTGGTGAATTTGCTTTTGTAATGTGCAGATAGCCACAAATGTTTTCATTGTTTGTGATCTTTATTTTGACAGTCTCACCATGCATGCTGTTCAGTGTGATTGGTTTTGTTTAGCTGTAATGAGTTGGTTCAACATATAACACTGGATGTAACAGAAGTTCTGGAAATAACTGTAGTGTCTTCAGAAATCGATAGGGAGAGGAAATATGTAGCTTTCTCTGCTCTCTGCCTCTCCTCACCATCTATCATGTAAGTTACTTCAATGAAATCTAAATGTAAGATTACAGCGGTTCAGGTGGGAATTTCACATAGATTTGAACTACTCTCTGGAGAATTCTGGATTACACAATGCCCATTCAAATGAATATGTAGTTTTTCATCTGAGACAGCTGTGTTATTGACAATCTTCTGCCCTTCAATAAATCATTCAAGTATAACTCAGTGGACGCTACTGATTTTCACTGAGTTTAACTGTTTGCAAATATCCATTTGGAAGAGTACAAAAGAACAGAAGGAGCATATTGAAAAAGAAAATGGTAGGGTGGTAACTAAGCCCCCCCCCCCCCAAAAAAAAATCAGTGTTGCATCTTCTGTTCCAGAACCATTATGTTCAGGAGCATCCACAAGGAGAGGGGTTAAAATGCCACATGACAGCTAGTCCTTCACAAAGACCCACCTTCTTTTTTACAATCCAGGCTCAAGGTTGATTCAGCCATCCATCCTTCCAAAGTCGGTAAAATGAGGACCCAGATTGTTGGGGGCAATATGCTTACTCTGTAAACTGCTTAGAGAGAGCTGTAAAGCACTGTGAAATAGTATGTAAGTCTAAATGTCTACTATTAAAAGAAAAAAAGAGAGAAAGAATTTATTTTAGTTACTTGATAGTCGTTGTAGTGACACTGGAGAAAAAGGAAAAGAAATCAACATGTGGAGATACTGTAGCTTTGTCAAGGATAGTTAATTTCCTTACAGAATCCATCTATTGATTGCTCTGCCTGTTCAGATGGTGTTTATGACTTTTATATAACTATAGTTAAAAAAAGAGTTGCTAGCAAACACCATGTAATTGATGGTTGCCATCTTTAAATGTCTGCATGGCCTGGGACTAGGTTATTTGAAGGGCATCTTTTCCCAATTACATACCGCCAATGCACTAGAGAGAAAAGGTAGGGTATATTATGGGTCTCTTCTCTACAAGAGGTCTATATAGTAGGACCAAGAAGAGCCTTTTTGAGTATGACACTCTCTCTGTGGAACATCAACCCCTAGATATGCTTGATCCCTTGATTCTCTTTTGAAAGGCCCCAAAGTCTTTTGCCAGTGGGCCTGAGGACCCCAGGGTGATACAGAGCCCATCAAATGGTTTCTTTGATTGTTGGCACTGGGGTGGGGTTTATTGGGTTTTGTATTTGGATTTTATTTCTGTAGTCTGCCCAGAGTCACCATGAATGATTTCGGTGACCATGTACATTTTCTTAATAAATAATAAGTAAGCAGATACCTTAACTCTACTTGTTCTCTATTTAGTTTCTGCAATATCTTGTATCAAGGTGGTCCTTCCTCCATTTATGTGGGACAAGGAATAATAGCAAAGAAAGCAGATTACAGAGACTCTGCAGATCCTGTATATCAGGGGTCCCCAACCTTTGCAACTGTAAGTCTGAAGGACTTCAGCTCTCAGAATTCTCTAGCCAGCTTTGCTATTATGAAATGATGTAAAAAGAAAAATCTTGATTCTGCTCAGAAAAAAGCACAAAGTAGCTATCAAACACATGCAGGGAGTGTTAATGGGGAGTTAATCACATTAAGGCTGGGATCCTAACAGACACTTATTTGGAAGGAACAAAGTTCCTTAGAAATCAATGCAACTTACTTCCAATTAAAGGTGTTAGGGCTATAAAACTCTTTGAAATCCTCAGAGGGCTTTAAAGAAAAATAACAGAGTGATGCTGATTGGATTTCATCATCACCAGAGAGTCATAAAACACCACATTAGTTCAGACACATTATGCCCATCCCCCTCTTCACGTTTCTCCCATTTTTTCCCCCTGAATATCTTTATCAGCAGTTGCTGTCATTTATCCAGCAAAATCTCTCTTAGATTGCATGGCAAATTAAATCTTTTCAGCCAGGAGGGATAATTGTTTTACAATTTAGAGAGTTTTTACTTCAGAGTCTTTTTATAAGTTTCTGGCTCAAAAAAAGAGAGAGAAGGATATTGTACCAACAGTTTTTGATAATTATATTATGAAATTTAGGAAACAAATTTTCATCAAAGATGCAGAGTAAACAAATGGGGCTTCATATTATTATTTTATTTATAGGATTTTAGTCATTAGTGAATGACTTCTGCATCTGATATTTGTAATCAGATTACAAAAGTAATAGCATTATATAAAACAATGGAATAAATATTAATGTACTTGCTCTGTTCCACTAAATAGAATCTGAACAAAACACTGCAAATCTAATCAGTCAGTTTTACCTTTTGACACTAGGCTATAAATTTTGGTTTTCCAGATATCTGATCTGTTATTCAGGAAGGCTTTCAGACATGACCCAGTTAGATTTCTTTCTTTATGGAAAAGTAGATATATCCATTTGAATGGCAAAGATTTACCAGCTGCTCCATATGAAGTCAAATACTTTTTAAATCAGTGGATATTTGGCTGTTCTCTTGATGGACTTCAATAATAATAATAAATAATAATAATTATTATTATTATTACTTTGAACGGACCCTTCCTTCCTTCCTTCCTTCCTTCCTTCCTTCCTTCCTTCCTTCCTTCCTTCCTTCCTTCCTTCCTTCTCTCCCTCCCTCCCTCTCTCCCTCCCTCCCTCTTGTAATTTGCATCTCTCTCCCACCCTCTCTCCTTCCATCTCTTATATTTATCTGTGCTGTATGCTGCCCATCTCATTAGAGATGACTCTGGGTAGCTTACAAACAGTAAACCTCACACGAAAACATTAAAACTGTTATAATTATTATTCTTTTATTCATTAAACATGCAGCTTAGTCAACTGAACATTTAAAAGTGTGTCACAAATACCATTGCTTGGTGCTAAGGTTGATACAGGTTGCCACCAGCATCCTAGGTATCAACCAAGTATCTTCTTAAAATATATGATGTTCCGAGTAGTTCTTCGTCTTTGACTCTGGTGTCTCCTGGTAAAGTGATATCAATAAATTGTACACTTCGACCCTTGACAACATTGATATCTGGCATGTTGTGTTCCAAATGATGATCCATCTGTATTCAAAAGTCCCACAAGATTTTCACGGTCTCATTTTCGACAACGTTTCCCAGTTTATGTTCCCATGACTCTT
Organism: Rhabdophis nuchalis; assembly: GCA_039707465.1. Taxonomy (NCBI): domain Eukaryota; kingdom Metazoa; phylum Chordata; class Lepidosauria; order Squamata; family Natricidae; genus Rhabdophis; species Rhabdophis nuchalis. Next base: position 54,575,056 of record CM077643.1, on the reverse strand, counting down.
TGGATACAGGTAAGTCGTATATTTTACATAGTGATCAGTGGAATAATTTAGCAACTCGGTCATGTCTAGCTTTGTAATCAGTTCGTGCCATTTTGCTGCATTCATATATTAAATGTGAAAGAGTTTCGACTTTGTCATTGCAAAGTTGACAGTTTGGATTGTATGTGGATTTTTGTATCTTCACTTTCATGGCATTATTATTATTATTATTATTATTATTATTATTATTATTATTATTATTATTATTATTATTATTATTATTATTATTATTATTATTATTTTACAATTAAAAGATGGGGAGAAAAGGAGCAAGATGGGTTAAGCACATCCAGAGTGATGCATCTCTGTTGGGGCCGCAGAGATGACCCCAACAGAACTGGCGGGTATCCAGACCCTTAAGAAAGTTGAGTGGGGATCTCACCTGGGGGGGCACAATGTTCAAAAGGGCAGGTGCCACCAGCAGAACTAGATCGATGTTTTTTCATTTGGCAACTTTAAGATGTATGGACTTCAACTTCCAGAATTCCCCAACCAGCATTGGAAGCATCAACTTCCAGAACCCCCTGTGCTGGCTGGGAAATTTTGGGAGTTGAAATCTACACATCTTAAAGTTTGAAAAACTTTAGCCCAGTCTTGGATGTAATGTATTTAACACCAGATCACAATTTTCATCAATATTGGTTGAATATTTAGTTTAGTTTAGTTTAGTTTAGTTTAGTTTAGTTTAGTTTAGTTTAGTTTAGTTTAGTTTAGTTTAGTTTAGTTTAGTTTAGTTTAGTTTAGTTTAGTTTAGTTTAGTTTAGTTTAGTTTGTTGGTTTTTTATATCGCCCTACTCCCGAAGGACTCAGGGCAGTGTACAGCCAAAATAAAAACAAATATATAAAAGTTAAAAGATAGCTTTTAAAAGACATAATTAAAATATTGGCCGAAACGTGGAAAAAACCCAAACTAACCCTGATTAAAATAATAAAAATTTAAATTTAAAAATTTAAAAATCATGCTTTATGCCAGCTTGTTGAAAGAGAAAGGTTTTGATACTGTGGCGGAAGGTGCGTAAGTCAGGGATAGTTCTTAATTCTGGGGGCAATTCGTTCCAGAGGGCAGGTGCTCCCACAGAGAAGGCTCTCCCCCTGGGTGTCGCCCTCGACATTGTCTAGCCGACAGCACCATGAGGAGACCCTCTCTATGGGAGCGTACGGGTCGGTGGGAGGCTCTCGGTGGCAGAAGGCGATCTCATAGGTACCCAGGTCCTAAGCCATTTAAAGCAGTATCTAACCTAGTAGTTAAGCTGGTAAACTTCAGACAGCTGATAGCATTAAAATAAGACCCACTGTTCCTCCACATACAAAAACTGCTCTCCACAGTGAAAACCGGAGGAGAAATTCTAGCTCTCTTTTGGGTCTGAATGGATATCTTCATGTAGACAAGCAGAATGAAGGACACTGACTTGTGTGCTTTTGTAGCACCAAGACAAGTGTACCTTGTGCTTCATTAGTGTCAAATCCTTTTAAAATAGCAGCAATAGCAGTGTCTTCTAAGATAAAATTCAGATAAAATTCAAATTCCTTTTTGCCATTATGGAGTCCCGTCCTTTCACACCCTTTCCCCCACTTTCTGCTATTGTTTGGGTCATAAAGCTTCTCTTTGTCTCCCTATAGAACAGGATCATTTTCCTGCCTCACTGATGAATTTCCATTTCTACAGCGTGCCTAAGTCTTATCAATTACAGCTTCCTTGCAAAGAAAGAGGTTCTTAACTTGTCTGAGCACCTGTGTACCCACTAGGGAGAAAGCTGGGCGGATTAAGGGTAGGAGATCACTAGAAATGAATCTTTGTTCTGGGATCAGCCAGTAATAGGGTTTTATGTAGAAGGAGCAAACAAATTCCTTGGAGATTCTGCCCAATTATATCCTCTATTAGGAGGAAAAGAGTTTTATTGCATTTTGATTTGGATCCTGCATCTTTAAGTGAAGTGATAAACACATGCCTTCCTGATACTAATGGTTCTTGCTATTATTTTTCACATTAACTGAACCCCATGGTATATACTAGTTAAAGACATAAATGTTTCTTATTTTTTTTAATAAATAAATTTTATAAAAATGTATAAGGGTAGAATACAAACTTATTGTTAAAGTGTGGACTCTATCCTTGCATTTTTCAAGAGGATAGTACTTATATTTTTAATAAATACTTAATACCAATTGTTGCCATGCTAATCATAGACAAAAACAAGCAGGGCTGATAAGAAACTACGGAAAGGTTTTGTTTTTGTTTGTTTTTAGTGTTTATTTATTTATTTATTTATTTGTTTGTTTGTTTATCAGCTTTATAAACCACCCATGTCACTCACAGAGCAGCCCTGTGTGATGTAGAATTAAAACATAAAATGACTGTAACTTTGTTGCTTGTATCCTTATGTTTTATACTGATATTGATTGTTTTCCGATTGCTTATTTGTACCCTGACTATCATTAAGTGTTGTAGCTTATGATTCTTGATGAATGTATCTTGTCTTTTTATGTACACTGAGAGCATAGGCACCAAAGACAAATTCCTTGTGTGTCCAATCACACTTTGCCAATAAATCTATCTATCTATCTATCTATCTATCTATCTATCTATCTATCTATCTATCTATCTATCTATCTATCTATCTATCTATCTATCTATCTATCATCTATCTATCTATCTATCTATCCATCCATCCATCCATCCATCCATCCATCCATCCATCCATCCACCCACCCACCCACCCACCCACCCACCCACCCACCCACCCACCCACCCACCCATCCAAAAACTGTATATAATATTATATTAGGAAGCAACATCTCAAATTGACACACAAAACAGAATCTTCCCATTTGTTAGTGTCTCTTGGACTACATTAAAAAAAAGCCCTTATTCAGGTAAATGTCTTAATTGTCTTAATTGCTTTCCCTTACCTTAAATATCATAATCATGCAAACAAATCTGATTAGCTAGATAAAATATAATATCATTTTAAGCGTTGTGTTATCCCCATTTGGGTAGGTTTTCTCTGAGTGATGCCTACTAACAGAAATGATAATCCTGCGTCTTGCTGTATTATTTAAGACTCAAATTGTGGTTAGAAAGTCCAGAAAGCATAGCATTTGCAGACCAAAATACCACATAAAGGGTCCATCTGCCACTCTGACGCAGGGCTTGGGGACAGAAATAACTTTTAAGGACTTGGAGGGAATAGCATTCCAGAGAGCAGGTGCCATGTCAACAAAATATAGTGGTAACTTCAGCTCATTAAATGAAGCAAGAAAGAAATGACACTTCTTTTAAATGTTGCAAGGAGTAATCTAGTGCAGGTGTAGTGGGATTGCACTGCACTGCATTGCATTGTGGTGACACGTAGGCTGAAGTAATTGGTGAGTGGATAGATGGGGAGCAGGTCCCACTCATTTTCAAAAATACTGTATTTTATTGTGCTCCCCCCATTTTCCTTTTGTTTTCCTCTTGTTCTCTGTCTGCTTTCTCTCATGCAGCAAAGAAAGAAAGTCCCATACAGAATAATCATTCTTATCTTTCTAATAAACTTTCTTATGGGAAAATCTTCATCTGTGACATGGACATATTTGTACATATTTTATTAACTGAGCACTCTGTAGGAAGTACTGAAGATGATGAAATTCGTGAGATGGGAAGAAATGTATAACTCAATGTCATCAGTGTACTGATGTTGAATAATATAGGGAATAATATAGGAAAGAACACCACACCTCACAGCACCTACCTATCTCAGGTAGTGGATATTATTCTAAAGAGCAGATGAATCTTTATGAAAGATTGGACAAGGCCACCATATTCTAGGTTCCCCCAGATAAGCGATGATTAAGCAAGGGATTTATTAGCAAATGAAGTATTTGCTAATAAATGCCTTGTTCAATCATTGAACTACCCATGAAATTGCTGCAAAAATTCCCAAGGGATCTCTGGAAAATTTATGAATTCACGGGAAGTCCATTTTAATAGATTTCCACTCTTGCAGGAGCCTAAGACTTAGATGATCTACAATCTGACTAGAAAGACAGATGTTACTATCCTTTATCTTCAAATCACATCTCTATTGATTTGAAACGAAGACTAGATCCAGATTGTATCTGCCTACGTGTGACAAATTTCTAATTATTTGTGAGAAACCTTTTGTTGCCATAGTAGCCATAAATTCCTGAATAACACCAGATGCCTTTCCCAGGGATGAAGACAGTCATCACTAAAGGTCAATAGGTTTGAAGATTTCCTAGCCCTGAAATAATATCTAGGAGCAAAAATATATGTAGGAGCTTGTGAAGAGCTGTGGCTGGCCAGCTAGGAATCTATGCAACAGTAGCAGTGTTGCATATCTCTATGGCCAATTTCCATATACATTAATCTCTGAGGCAATATTCTTGTTATTGTGAGACTTTCATGCATGACCATGGCTATGCACCCCACCTCTTCTCTTGTCCTTGGTGTCATGACTGCTGGTGACTTAAAACGTGGAAGGATAGATTTACAAGAGAGGTACAACAACTGTGTTATTGTCAGTAATAAACACTGAGTGTTCATATTTATCTGTCACAGTGTCATAGGCTCATAGGATTTTATTCTACACATTTCTGCCCTTTACTAGCAGTAAGTAGTCTTAAAGCAGGGGCTTAACAATTTGGCCACCTGAACCAAGGGCTCAGGATTAAAAGAAGGGAGCTATAGGCAAATGATTCATTATCTCCCAAAGTGAAATTCTGCAGTAACAGAATTATTAAACCAGTGCCTATTTGTATAATAGGGAGGCAGTGACTCAGTGGCTAAGATTCTGAGCTTCTCAATCAGAAAGTTTGGCAGTTCAGCGGTTCCAATCCCTAGCGCCGCGTAATGGAGTGAGCTCCCATTACTCGTACCAGCTTCTGCCAACCTAGCAGTTCAAAAGCATGTAAAAAATGCAAGTAGAAAAATAGGAACCATCTTTGGTAGGAAGGTAACAGTGCACCTTCAGTGCTTAGCCATGCGGGCCACATGACCACAGAGGAGTCTTTGGACAGCGCTGGCTCTTTGGCTTTGAAACAGAGATGAGCAGTGCCCCTAGAGTCGGGAATGTCTAGCACATATGTGCAAGGGGAACCTTTATCTTTATTTGTATAACTGACAGTATTTAACCTGAACATTAAAAGAAACATGGATTTTTTTTCCATTAAAAAAAAATTAATCCTATGTTTAAAATGTGATCCTTGCATTCTTTTCTAAAAGCAATTTAGGCGTGGCTAAACACATTACTTTACAAAACTGGAAAGCAAATGAAATTTGAAACATACATGATTAAGTGGTTTAAGATTTGATGTGGTAGTCGTCCATTGAAACATGCATGATATCCTAGTTTGATTAGTATCTGTGTATAGTGATATCTACACATGTATCCACACTTACTGTGTTCCTACATTATATTTTGAGGAATGTGATTTGCTATAAAGCGGTCCCCAACCTTTCTGGCTCCATAGACCATAGACTTTCTGGCCTGTTTGCAACAGGCTGTAGACTAATAGCAGTCTGCATCCCACAGGTTGGGGACATCTGCTATATAGTCAAGACAGGAAGAAAATGAGACATTTTATGATATGGAGACACTTTAATTAATTATTTTTCATGTGGCTTAATTATTATACACATTACATATATTATTATTATCATACATATTAATTATTATACTTATGCTTATTATTATGCATATTATATTACTCAGTAAAAATGAGTGAGCAAGGAAACTTAAAAGGGCACAAAATATGGCCATTAATGATAGAATTGGGGAAAGGTTAGCTGATAAAACCGTAAAGAGAAAATTGAATAAACAGTTAATAATAATATGGATTCCTTCTCCTTTCTCCAGTGAAGGCTTTCCATTTGGACAACTTCCTCCTTTTTCTTTTTCTCCTTTTCTGGTTGCAGTTTCCTGTGCAAAATCCTGTAATGCTCTGTCTTCTAAATGCTGTCTGCTTAGATGGGTCATTAATTAGAAATTTGAGGAGCTGTGTTTGGATTTAAACCTAATTGGAAATTTGTGAACCCAATGTCAGATCCTCAGATCCAGGTCACTGCCTTTGTGACACCTTGATATCTCTTTTACGCCTCACTTGAATGACCCATATTTTGTTCCCTCAATGGTAGATTACACTTTCAGGGTACTCACAGAAAGGCTTTATTTAATTCTCTCTGTCTCTCTGTCTCTGTCTCTCCCTCCCTCCCTCCCTCCCTCCCTCCCTCCCTCCCTCCCTCCCTCCCTCCCTCCCTCTCTTTTTTGATAAGAAGTGTCCTGTAAGATCAGGCCAAGGATTCACCTAGTTCAATGATTAATAGAAGGATTGAATATATTTGAGTCTGGCTGCTTAGATTTATAAAAAAGTAAGGCTTTTTTTTTTATTATGTTGGATTTATGTTGTTGGTTTTTATTTTTGTAATGAGACATATTTGATGATTTGGAATTATTATAATACCTGTGGTATTTCAGCATTTGCTGCACACCACTGAATGATTCATGAGTGAAGCAGCAGCAAAGAGGTATGTATAATATGTATAGTAAATACATATATTTCCTTTGATGACTAGCCAGTATTTCTGGAAAATCTACTAGGAGAATAAAACATTATCTTCATATTTTGCCCCTCCAGAAATTGAATAAAGAATTTGAAGTCTCAAGTTCCTAAAAATCTGTATTCTAGACTTTTCTTCTCCTTCTCCATACCATCACAGAAAAGATTTATGCCAAACAGCATTCAATCAAAGTAATTTTCTCCTATTGATGGTCATACAGAGAAACAGAACTTCTCCCAATTCTTATGGGTTAGATGAATCAAGTATTCTGAAGCCCTAATGATCACAGGCTTCTATTATCTGTGGAAGTTCAGTAATAAGTCAGAATTTTTCAACATTACATAAAAATTCTTTGCCACAATAAAAGATGTTGAGTTTCAAAAGGCTTGGTTAACAACAGTGATTGTTCCAGTCCCAAAGAATTGGTTTTGTATACTGCCTTGAAAATCCCCCCCCCCAAAGAAAGAAATGTAGGAGATATTTATTTTAACTAAACGAGCAAATATATGAAAACAAAATGAGCCACTCTATCTTGGGTATATCATGCCTTCAAGCATGTCGGCCATGTGTTGAAGTTGTTGTTAGCCCAGCTGGTTCTCTGTGTTCAATGAGGGGTGTGTGTGGAGTGTTTGCTTTGGCAGCACTGAAATTATGCAACCTGACAGGTGCACAATTCACTGAAACACAATATTTTATTGTGCCTCAATATGGTGAAGTTAGTTTCACTTATACAGGAAAAAAAAGCAAGGACATAAATGAAGATGTATAATATTTATCCTGAGTAATCGGAACTAGATAACTTGCAACAACATTGCACTTTTTTAATATATAATTTGCTTTGCTGGGAAGAAAGCTAAGAAGTGGGAGGATAAGGAAGGGAAGGAAGGGAAGAAATCTAGATTATTTCAGAGCATCTTGCATTGCCAGAATCATTCATCCTTTTTTATGAGGCTCATTTGCTTCTCTACCCTTTTGTGCTGTTGCTGACTATGTTCTTTTCAGTTGCCCTAAATCTATGACTGCTTGGGGGGTGCTTAAGGAGCTGCTTCCCACTGATATATTGATTAGTCCTATAATTAGATCCCAAGTCTTTATATGGAATAACATAATTGATGTATTTGGATGGCATTTGTTTGTTTACTTATTTATTTATTTTGCAGGAAGGGGAAGAATAAACTTGACTAATTCTTAACGGTTAGCGTCGCCTTCTCACATTAGTAAGGGAGGGGGCAAGAAGAACATCACTTGGAGCTTCTGTTGAATTAAGTTGATTTTCTAATACTAAATAATATTTGGAGAGTTATTTCAGATGTGTGTCTAGAATAGCAGAATCGGAAATGGCCTTGGAGATATTCTACTCTAACCCCCTGCTCAAGCATTGAGCTCTATCCCATTTCAGACAAATAGTTTTCCAATTTTTTCTTAAAAGCCTCCAGTGTTGGCGCAGTCACAACTTATGGAGGAAAGTTGTTCCATTGGGATTAATTGTTCTAACTGTCAGTAATTTTCTTCTTAGTTCTAAGTTGCTTCTCTCCTTGATTAATTTCCAACTATTGCTTTATGTTCTGCCCTCAGGTCCTTTGGAACATAGGTTGACCCTGTCTTGTTCATGGTAGCCCTTAGATAAGGAGTCAGCAGCCTTAAACACTCAAAGAGCCACAAAGATCCTAAGTGGAAACCTCCCATTCAATTCTGAAGCGACCGGAAGTCAGGTTCCCCCACCATAGAGTCTCCTCCTAGTGTGGCATCTTTTTTCCTCTGCCTGTCCTAACCAAAAGCCCTATCAATTGTGGAGCCAAACAGTGACAGGGAGCTGCAGGAGAGGGATGAGAGAGCCACATGAGGCTCCAAAGCCACAAAGCCAATATCTGCCTTAGATATTGGGACACTGCTACCATGTCACCCCTACTCTCCTCCATGCACAGACTTCTTTGTGCTCGAGAAGTGAATCCATTTTTTGAAGTGAAGGGAGCAGTAACTGCGGGTAGATAAACTTTTAAAACTTTTCAGAATTCATTTATATGTCAGATCTTACTTCTTTTCAAGCTAGAAAACCTGAGCCAAGTGTTTCCTAGGGTCCTTAGGGCTTTGGTGACAAATGTTATGAACTGCAGTAGCAGCACTCTGAAAATGATGAGCAGCTCAAATTGAGATTTCTCACAATGCTCAAAATTCCTGGTACAGCAACATTCCAGGACATCTTAGGAAAATAACGCATATAAAGCCTTTCATGGCATAGTATTGCATTACTTGCAGGACTACACTCCTTTGGTCACCTCAACATCTTCCATGACCATGCTTTTTCTGTCTTTGAAAAAATGCCTCCTGCAGGAATTGGATATGGCTAGTCTAGAGAAAAAGACTAAGGGTGACATGCTAGTAGTATTCCAGTATTTGAGAGGCTGCCAGAAAGAAGAGGATGCAACATTATTTTCCAAAGCACCAGAAGGCAAGGCAAAAGTCAATGGATGGAAAATGATCAAGGAGAGAAGAAACCTGGAATTAAGGAGAAACATCCTAACAGTGAGAACAATTAACCAGTGGAACAACTTGACTTCAGAAGTTGTAGGTGTTGCATCAAAGGCGGTTTTTAAGTATAGACTGAGCTGTACCTGTCTGAAATGGTGTAGGGCAGGAGTCTTCAAACTTTTTAAACAGGTGGCCAATTCAATGGTCCCTTAGACTGTTGGGGGCTGGACGGGCTGGATGGGCATGGCTAGGTGGTCATGTGAATGGGTGGTCATGTGAATGGGTGGGCATAGCTAGGTCATGTGACTAGGTGGGTGTGGCCAATTAAACAGTCCATTGAACAATGCACACAAATTAAACATTAATTTGTTTTGCTCCTGGGGGTGTTTGATTTGCTTTTGTTTGCATATTGCTCTTTTGGTTGCCTTTCCTTTTTAATAGATTATTTTTTTAGTTGTGTAGGAGGCTAGTGGTACACTTCAGGAAACAGTTTGAAAGCATGTAAAAATGCAAGTAGAAAATAGGGATCACTTTGGTGGGACGTGTTCCATGCACCTTTGGTGTTTAGACATGCCAGCCACATGACCACAGAGATGTCTTTGGATAGCACTGGCTCTGCGGCTTTGAAACAGAGATGAATACCAGAGTCAGGAATGAATAACACAGGTGTGCGGGGGGGGGGGGGGGACTTTACCTTTTATGCATTATTTTATTCTTCTATATTGTATTTTACTACCACCTTCAAATTTCTCTATTATTATACTATAACTTTATTTCATTAGGTAGAATCTCTATTCTCTATATTTATTAGTAACTTTCTCTACCTAAACAGTGAGAACTTAAATTTATCCCTTCCATTACCACCCACCTATTTCCTTATATTAATTAAACCATTGTCTCTACTGCTATCATTCCATTCTTCTCCTTCTATTCTCCTATTATTCTCTTATCTTCAAGTCATTTCTCTGTTTGTTCTCCTTCCAACTGTCTGGAAGGAGGATTGGTTGCCATTTGCTGTCTTAGCCCTTTTTGGAACTTTTTAAAAATTGTTCTAAGATATCCATCACTGTTTTTCTCCTGTACATATAAAGCCATTGCTGTCCTGTGTCACACTTCTCCCTGGTCTCTGTGGATATTTTTCCCCTTCTGCTCATGCTTGGAACTCTGGAGTTTTGGTAGTTTAGTCACTTTTGGACAGTGGGTGAGTGCAACTCTCTCTTGCTACTGCCTTTTGCTCAACTATGGATCCCCTTCAGCTCTGTCTCAATGCATTCTTAAGACACCCCCCCCCCCGCCGCCGCCCCTGGGATTGTGTGCTTCTGCCCTTTGGGAAGGTATCACTATTCTTGACACCTTGATACTATTCCTAGTATATAAAAACATCCTTCTTCAACCCATTGTAGATCAAAGCTGTTGAACAACATGTTCCAGAATTCCCAGCAAGCATAATCATTAAAATTTTAAAGAGTTTGTGGTTTATTATATTGGATGACCTCAGGTTCAAAAGGTTGCTTTGAAGACTCATACATCTATCTTGGCAGACATAAATAGAGATATGAATTAAATTAGCGGCCTATTCATTTGATGGTGTATACAAAAGCTTCACATAAATGAAAGGTGCAAATTGAATTCATTTAGTAGCTTCTAATTAAGTCCTTTTGTCTAAACTTCCTCTTTTGTCAAAATGTGTCATGAAAAAACAACATTTGAATAGCATAATAGGAATACTACATGGGAGTAAGAAATTAAGAGTTCAGAGATCAATCACAGTACTGAGGAATAATATAATTATTGGAGAAGAAGAGAAATTATCACTGTGTATAAAACCAGTTTGATATTTTTTTCTGGAACAGCTATTCTTTTATATACCTTGATTTCATAATTTGAACTTGGGGGAAAGGCACCTTTAGTGAGATTTACATTCACTTAAACTGAGAGGCATCAGAGCTGTAAATCAAAGAACCACCTTTTCTAGAAGCTTAAAAAGTTCCAATAGGTCAAGTAGAAGATATAAAAACATTATGATGTGTTTGTTGGGGCCTTTCAAAGGAAAGTAATCAAGCAAATAGGACAGTAAGGGGACTGAAATTCTGGGTAGACATCTTTAACATGTGCTTCAGTCAGCCAGTAATAAAGTCCCAATGACAAATAGCTAGAATTCTACTAAACAAAAATTCCCATTTGATAATAAAAGACAAAAACAATTATTACTAGGAATTTGTGAATTACTGAAAATCCAGGATATTGCTATAGATTTCTATTTCAATATAGTCTCTCTCTATGGGGTTTTAGTTGTTTAGTGGGAATTTTAGTCTAAAATGGGTATTTTAGCACAGGTACTGTTTAATTTGTTTTTAAGATGTTGTATATCTATTGTATATTTATGGTTTTTTAGTTTCCCTGTGCACCGCTCCGAGTCCCTACGGGAGCGGTCAAGAAATTAAAATTATTATTATTATTATTTCTGATTGTTTTTGGTCAGAAAACCAAAATGAGTTGTTGTTAGTTGTGAAGTCATGTCCAACCCATTGCAACCCCAAGGACAACGTTCCTCCAGGCGTTCCTGTCCTCTACCATTCTCTGGGGTCCATTTAAGACCACGCCTACTGCTTCAGTGATTCCATCCAGCCACCTTATTCTCTGTTGTTCCTTTCTTCTTTTGCCCTCAATCTTTCCCAGCATTAGGCTCTTCTTCAGTGAGTCCTTCCTTTTCATTAGGTGGCCAAAGTATTATTTGAGTTTCATCTCCAGGATCTGTCCTTCTAAAGAGCAGTTAGGGTTAATCTCTTCTAGGACTGACCGGTTTGATCACCTTGAAGTTCAAGGGACTCACAGGAGTCTTCTCCAGCACCATAGTCAGGAGTCTTCTCCAGCAGGAATCTTCTCCAGCTCCAAGGCTCCTACTATTTTGGATATATTTAGCCATATTGATGCTGAAAATCATAACAAAAATTTGGCCTTTTTTCAAATTACTGTAGGGAGGAAGTTTAACAACTGAAACCACCCTGATGATTTCACGCCCATTGAACACTTAAACTTCTCCTGAAGCATGAAAAACCAGGTCCGGATATTAGACTCAACTGTAGACACAAGTATAAAACTACCTTAATCTTTGTGACATTTTTCTATGAAGGTTGCTTTAGTACATTTCCCAAAATAAGGTCTTCTAAGTGTTTAAATGACAGCTCCCAGAATTCCGAACCATGCATGGTATTGACTATCTGAGAAGAATTAACACATATGAGACCACCAGATTTTGGAAAGCTGCTTTGAAGATATTGTTTTTCAGCCCAGTATTATTTTTTTAGCTCAGTCTGGAAATAGTATGGCATTGCTTTAAGGAAGTAAAGATTGTACTTTGGTTTAATTATTTCAGCTTCCAAAAGTTAAATATGAATGGTAGCATTTTGATGAGGGCAGAGTCAAAATGTCTCCTTTAAACATGTGTGTGGCTTCAGTATAGCAGAATTGGGAGGGACTTTGAAGTCCAGCCCCCTGCTCAAGCAGGAAACTTATACCACATCACACAAATGTTTGTGCAATCTTTTTAAAAACCAATGTCAGAGCACCCACAATTTCCAAAGACAAGCCATTCCACTGACTAATTTTTCTAACTCAGAAAATTTCTCCTTATTTCTAGGTTGGTTCTCTCCTTGATTACTTTTCATCCATTGCTTCTTGTTTTGCCTTCAGGTGATTGGAGAATAGGTTGACAAACCCCACCCCTCTTCTTTGTGGCAGCTCTTTAGATATTGGAACGCTGTTATCATGTCACCCCAGTCCTTCTTTTCTTTAAATTAGGCATACCCAATTCCTGCAACTGTTCTTCCCATGTTTTAGCTTCCAATCCACTGATAATCATTTCTGCACTCTTTCTAGAGCTTAAACATCTTTTTGATACTGTGGCCTCCAAAATTGAATCCAATTGTGCTCTAAGAAACCTTAAAAAATTGCTGAAAAGTCACTGGTTGCCTACCATGGCTTTAATTGTTCTATAGGTCTATCTTTATAAAGCAAAAATGCAGGAAAAAAAACCAAGAATATTTTAAATAGAAAATGCATGCAAGAGTTAGCAGCCACAAGAGAAAAATGTGCAGGATGACTTATGTTTGATGGCAGAAGGGAAAAAAAAACAAGAATCCCAGGGAACTGATTCCTTCTGTTTGCTGTGGAATGGAAATGTTTCTTTCCCAGTTTCTCTTTGTTAGTTGAAGCATTATTCATCTTTTATTGTAGCAATGCTTCAGAAATCAATTTGTTCTCCAATAGAGACTCTCAATCACCATAAAAATAAATGTGAATAGTATTTCCAAAAAATAAATAAATAAATACTGTATTTATATACAGCCAGGAGAGTGACTTTTTATGTGGAGATGTGATTAAAGCATAAAAACACAACTTTTGATTCAGTGTGTGATTTGGCCATCATGCTACTATATTTTCAGCCAACGTCAAGTGCTCAGACACAAGATGTTTGTCACCAAGATTATCCACTGAAGCTTAGCATGAGCATTGGAATAAATACAAAATATATAAAGATTAGTTATAATAAATTTATTTCATTTAAATTACTTTAAAAATAAATCAATTTCTGCTTTATGTTATTCCTGGATTTAGTTTTGTCTTTTCCAAATGTGGCCCCAAGTATGATACTGAAAGGCCAAGGAAGTCTCTTTAAATATTTTAAATAACTGTAGAGATATTTGAAAAAATTTCTTCTGATTTTAATTTAATAAGTTTAATCATTAGTTTTATGTTCTGTATTAATTGCTGTAAGCTACTTTCAGAATTTATATCAATGGAGAGGCAAAATATGCATTCAGTAAAAAAATAGATATTATCTGAACTTAGTTGCTTCCTTGCCGATATTTCATCACCAACTAGATAATATCTTTGCACCGATAATGTTACCTAGCTGGGTAATGAAACATCTGCAAGCAAGCAACCAAGTTCAAGAACATTAAGAACTCCATGAATATTCAATACAATACAATAGCAGAGTTGAAAGGGACCTTGGAGGTCTTCTAGTCCAACCCTCTACCTAGGCAAGAAACCTTATACCGTTTCAGACAAATGGCTATCCAACTTCTTCTTTAAGACTTGCAGTGTTGGGGCATTTACAACTTCTGGAGGCAAGCTGTTCCACTGATTAATTGTTCTAACTGTCAGGAAATTTCTCCTCAGTTCTAAGTTGCTTTTCTCCTTGATTAGTTTCCACCCATTGCTTCTGGTCCTGCCCTCAGGTGCCTTGGAGAATAGCTTGACTCCCTCTTCTTTGTGGCAACCCCTGAGATTTTGGAACACTGCTATCATGTCTCCTCTAGTACTTCTTTTCATTAAACTAAACATACCCATTTCCTGCAACCATTCTTCATATGTTTTAGAATATATGCTTCATATATTCTCTTCTTTTATAACTATAAATGGGTGTCAAACACTTCAAAAATGATTCAAATAGGAGAAATTTGCATGCAAGTAAACCTTTATCAAGGAGCACTCACACTGATGATGTTACCTAGTTAGGTAATGAAAGACCTGCATGCAAATGAACAAAAACTCCACTGTTCAACAGAAAGCTACAGCTGTTGTCTTCTGTTGGAAAAAGATAAATTTATCACATACAATACTCTGCTATTTATAGAATCTCTGGGATGATTTTAGGGAAGAAGAGATATATTGCCTGTTGTCTTGGTAAAAGTGAAAGGGAATTTCAAGGACAATTATTAGTAGTATCTTCAGTTTTTAAAGGGATGGTGTGAGATTGGAAGATTCTTTTCCAGCATGAGAATGAACCATAAATGCTATAATGCCATTTAATGTCACTGTCCACAAGAAGGGCCAAGGTCATGCTATTAGAGGGCCTTCTCAGGGTGCCGTCGGCCGGACAATGCCGACTGGCGACACCCAGGGGAAGAGCCTTCTCTGTGGCGGGCCCCGCCCTTTGGAACGACCTACCCCCTGAACTCCGGACCATCACCGACCTCCGTCTCTTTCGCAAATGTCTAAAGACATACTTTTTCCATCAAGCCGGCCTAGCCTAACCTCCCATGGGGACTTTTAGAAAAGCTTTAAATTGGGTTTTTAACAATTGGTTTTTAGCATAGGATCGGGATCATTTAATATATATTTTAAATTATTTATCTATTTTCTATTTTGTATGTTTTTTAAATCTCCTGTGCGCCGCCCTGGGTCCTCTGGGGAGAAGGGCGGGATATAAATGTAATAAAATGAAAATGAAAATGAAATTATTTTAGTTCAATAAACATCCTTTTGATTATTAGCCCACTACCCATAAAAAAGCTCCTCCAAAGTCTCAAGTGAACACAGCTGAATGGGAACAGTCTAGAGCAGTAATGGCTAACCTTTTTGTTCTCGTGTGCCAAAAACGCATGTGTGTCTGTGACAGCACGTGAATGCGTGCCCACACCCATAATGCAATGCGCATGACACCCTCTGTGGGCCCCGCCTCCTGCACATGCACCTGTGACACCCCCTGCACTTCCCTGTGCATGCGTGCATGACCCCTACCCCATGGCCTGTTCTGGGCCTAGCAGGCCTCCCTGAAGCCTCCTGGGACCAACAAAGGGCCTCATGGGGTCCCGCACCCCCTGCACATGGGTGCTTGTCTCCCTCATGCGTGACATAGACCGAAAATCAGCTGGCCTGTGGGAGGCATACACACATCCATGGTGTAGCTGAGGTGGGCGACAGCTTGCATGCCTGCTGAGAGGGCTCTGTGTGCCAATTATGGCACATGTGTCATAGGTTTACCATCATGGGTCTAGAGTCCAATTGGACTGGTGGTGTATAACAAGCTGCTTACCGATACTTGACAAGTGTAGATTTCAAGGAACAATAGAGTTTTAATTTGGGTTTCAGTCAAAATGCAAAATCACCTACATTTGTATTCAAATGTTAGCCAAATGTTTTTCTTTTTCAGCCATAACATACAAATAAAAGAAGGAACATGCAAGTTATTTAAATTACATGGATGCCCGTGCCAGATGTTGAGCTTGATTTGAAAGCCTCTTTGTTTTTAATGTCTTCATTTGCCTGATTTATGATGGACTGTAGGAAAATTAGATTTAACAAAAATCAAAATGGGGTAAATAGTAAAACAAAAAGTGAATGAATATATTATAATATCTGAAGTAATCATCAGCTTCCTACTGAGTCTGGCTACCTATCAGGGTCTATTGTATATTAAACTAGCTTATAGCCCGGCATTTATAGGAGGGAAATGTCCAGACCAAACATAAATTTCTAATGTTGGATTGCCCCCCTTATCAGAAGGAGCCTCCTTGTGGAGTACTGTGAAGTCATTACCATGATGCCTCCACTGCACTGTACAATAGAAGCCATTTTAAAGCACAACAGGCTGTATCTTAACAGAACACACACACTGATGTGTTAGCGGTGTCTTACCCCCACTATTTTTTTTTCAAAGAGTAAGTCATCTGTGTATCAAGTTTGGTTGAAATTGCTCGAGGCAGTCCCCAACATTTAAAGCATATTCACATGGTTAAGACTTTGCTGTTCTCACATTATTAAACATGTTGTGTGTGGAATGGGACTTTCCAGCCACTCATCTTTTTTCTGCGAATTGTTACAGAGCTTAACAACCAAATCTAGGCCTTGGCAAGCAGGGGCAGAATCCAAGTACAGAGAAATGTGCCATCTGCCTGGCCTGTGAAGGATGTAAGAAACTATTTCATTTGAAAAGTCTATAAAAGGGCAGTGTAGCCAGTCACCAGAGACCTGAAGCGAAGAAGGAAAAAGTTTTTAAAAGCTGTTGTAATAGTGAACTTTCAGAAACTGTAATGCATCATGTCTTTCAGTCTCTTGGAAAGGCACATTTGCAAAAGAGAATACTTTGCCTCCAATTCTCTGTAAGATTCACACTGATTTTTGTGAAAAACCCTTTGCAAATGCTGCAGCTACCTAAAACTCTCCCTTTAAGTTACAATGATAGGCAGAAAAAACATTTCTATTGATTACCCCCCTCACCCTCTTACCCCAATCCCTTTTTAGCTTGGTGTACAAATTTAAAATTCTCAAGAGCACTGAAAGATGACAAAATTATCTACACACATTCGGCAGCTTAACAGTAGACTTGAAATTCTCCTGAAAGCAGATCAGATGCAGCTTGTCTTCTTGGATGACTTTGATAGCCCCACTATTCCTTTCCTCCAGCTATCTCTTTGGTAAGTTTTGCACAACAAACATCTGGCCCTGGCCAGACTGAGGGGGTCAGCACTGTTAGAAAACTGCAGGAGACACTGGCAACATTACTTCCACCTAGGACTATTGGAGAAACTAAAGGCTGATTAAAATTCGATTTGGAGGACTTTGAGGAAAGTTTATGGGTATTGATGAAAGATTTTACCTCACAGTATTGAAACCTCATTCTCACTCTTATATGAACCTTTTTACTTGAAAATAGTGTAAACACCATTGCCCTTTAATGCTAATAATGCAACCTTGAAGGTTTGTAGAGATTGTTGTTTGTAGCCTAAGAATGTGTGCCTACACCTCCTTTTTAAAGCATTACATTGTAAATAGGGTGTGAGAGGGGAGGGTTGAATTAGAGGAGGGGTGTCAAACTCAAGGCCCAGGGGCCAGATCTGGCCCATGGGGTGCTTAGATCTGGCCCACAGGGTCACCCTGGAAACAGGAAAGGATCGCCTGTAGAGCCTCTGCAGTGGTGGGATTCAAATTTTTTTACTACTTGTACTGTGGGTGTGGCTTGGTGGCATGGCATAGCTTGGTGGGTGTGGCAGGGGAAGGATTCTGTAAAATCTCTGTTATATGTTGACCACAGAGGGAGTCCGACACAGGTAGGCACCAAACAAAGCCGTTTATTGGCACAAACTAGTAATACAAAACACAGAACTGAAAAGTGCGGTAGACACGGTCCTGCCTACCTGACAGCTATTTATAAGAGAGCTGTCAGGCAGGGAGCCAATCAGGCAGCCTAGCAACCCAAGTCTAGCCAGTCGCGTCTCAGCCAATCAGACGCGACTGGCTGTTGCTGGCTGTCAAATGCTGAGGTCGAAGACCTGCAGCCAGTCGTAAGTCGAGGACTGGTCGCAAGTCGAGGACCTCAACAATCTCCATTCCCGATCAGCTGGGACTCAGGAGGCAGAGAATAGATTGGGGTGGGGCCAGCCAGAGGTGGTATTTACCGGTCCTCGGAACTACTCAAAATGTCCACTACCAGTTCTCCAGAACTGGTCAGAACCTGCTGAATAATACTTCTGTGCCTCTGCCAGTGAAAATGGAGCTCGTGAAGGCCGAGTGCAGGTCTCCTGAGTTCTGTTTCCGTTGGCAGATGGTTGCGGGTTGGTGTCGCAGCCAAAAATGGAGTTCGGAAGCCTGTTTTTGCTGGCAGAGTCCTCGGGCTACCACAAGCACCCCCAAGTGACGTCAAGCTGGCCAGGCCACCCTGGACAAGCCCACCCCATTCCCCTGAGGTCAAACAGAACCCTGATGAGAACTTCAAAGAAATCGAGTTTGACACCTCTGAACTAGAGGCCTCCTGCTTGGAAAATGAACATTTTGGCCTAGTGGTTAAGACTCCAGGCTAGAAACTAAGGGACTGTGAGTTCTAGTCCCACTTGCTGCATGAAAGGCAGCCGGGTGACCTCAGGCCAGTCACTCTCTCTCAGTGCAACTCACTTCACAAGGTTTGATGTAGAGAAAATAGGTGGAGGAAGGAGTATTAGGTATGTCCTCTGCTTTGAGCTATTTATAAAAATAATAACATTGGGAGGAAAAAACAGTCTAAAAATGTGCATTTTACCATTGTGCAGGAGTCCTTCATTCACTTTTAGATTTTGAAACACTGACACCACTTAAGAAAATACATTTGTCTAACTTAGCAAATAATGTGCTTCCAGGAAAGCTTCGGATCCAAATGGATTCTATTTATTCAATCCCAGGCTCAATTAATTATTGCTGAGACAAAGTAATCCCAAATCAAACTACAAACAAAAGGGCCTCATTACAAGCAGATGGAATTGTTTTAGCTAACTCCAGTTGGGATATGCAGTATAAACACATAATAGGAGTTTGTGCTATGGGCAAGGGCAAATCACAGACATAGTGTGCATCCCTGGTTTTCAGTGGGCTTGTTCTATGAAATGCTATCACGCCTGACTTGGGGGCCATGTGCGCATTGGACTGCAGAAGAACATATCACTTGGTAAGACATTGTTATTGCACATTCATCCAGAAGAAACAAAAGGGGGAAAAGATCTTTTGTGCCTCTTGTTTTCCTAGTATAGCAACTGCTTTACAATCATTTAAAACAAGTGGTGAAGCATCAGATAATTAACATGGCTGTGCAGTCAGATCAGGGACTAATGAATTATTGAGGTAGCTACACTATTATTCACATCTTTTCACCTAATATTTTTTCTGTTTTAGACTGTTATTTTACAATGTTATTTTTTTCTAATGCCACTACTAATTGTTTGGTATTCATTAACTAAAGGTTTTTAGCCTTGTTCTACGCCACCTAGAGTGTCTTGTTCATGAGATGGGCGGTCACATAAATATGATTGATAACTAAATAAATAACTAAATAAATAGCTAAATAAATAACTATGGTAAATAAATGAATAAATTAAATAAATAAGGAAAGGTACCTGGACCAGTTGAATTATCAAGTTCTTATTACAAATGTTTGGAGGATGGACTCTTACAGTCTTTACAAAACACAATGAACTCTATCTCCCAAGAAAGAAATATGCCAGAATTGGAAATAAGCCCATATAGCTGCCCTTTTACAATGCCTGGAGATGTAGGAATCTGGATGGGAGACAATAGGCTTCAGCTGCACCTTGATAAGATTGAGTGGTTTGGGGTACATGGTGCTTTCAGTTACAAGACTTTAACATCTTGCACTACCCCAGACAGACACAGTGTGCAAGCCAGGGTTTCTCCTGGACTCCTGACTCCTGCTCAATGATCACAGGGCAATTTTGGCTAGGAAAATCTTTGCACAACTTCATATTGTGTGCCAATTGCACTATTTCCTGGATTGGGTATCCCTCCACTCAATCACTTAAGCCTTGCTCCTGCTTGAACAACTGCAATGGGGCCACCCTTGAAGAGTATCTGGAAGCTTCAGGTGGTGCAGAATGCAGCTGTGAGGGCAGTTCTTGGGGCCTTAGGGCGCCCCATGTTAGACTGCTGTTTTGTGAACTTATTTCTATTGTGGAATGAAGTAGATGAGGGCCAATATTATAGATCAATAATGGCTAACCTTTTTCTAAAGGTGTGCCAAAACTGTGTGTGCCTGCGCTATCATGCACGCGTGCCCCCCACCTGTGCATGTGTGAGTGACCCTCCCCATCTCACATGCATGAGTGACCCCCACATGGGAGGATTTTTGCCCTCTTCAGGCTCTGAAGGCTATCCTGAAGCCTGGGGAAGGCGAAAATGGGCTCCCCCCCACCCCTCTGGAAGGGTGAACATCAGCTGGCTGGCACTTGCATGTGCGCTGGAACTGAGGGATGCTGAGGGCTGCCATGCTGGCAAATATAGCTCTGCGTGCTACTTGTGACATGCGTGCTATAGGTTCACCATCACGGCTACAGATTGAGGTCAAGAGAGAGAGAGGAGATAGTGATAGAAAGAGATTACAAGAAAGAAAGAAAGAAAGAAAGGAAGGAAGGAAGGAAGGAAGGAAGGAAGGAAGGAAGGAAGGAGAATAGATAATAGAAATACTGTAGAAAGAAATAGAGAAAGAGATAAAGATAGACACAATGATCATGGATGAAGATAAGTACTATGGCTTTTTATATTTTACTGTAACAAGACTTGGAACTGAAAGCTAGAATTTCCCAGTCCCACTTCAATCAGCAAAGGAACGGTTGTTCTAATGATGAGATGAGTGATTGGTTGCTAAGACAGAAGAAGGATAAAAGGCTGAGGAATCCTTTGGGAATCCTATTGGCTTCTTGGGAACTGATAGAGTCAAACATCAAGTCTTTGTGTGGGATAGATGCCAATTATATGAAAGCTTGACTTTCCTTAGGATCTCTTCTGGGCCTGCTCTAGTCACCTCTTGAAGCCCTGAGGAAAATAGAATATGCTCTTTTCTTTTCTGGCTAGCAAAGCACCTCAAAGTAGAATTATTAGTCTAAGTATGCATTGCCTACAAAATGTAAATCTGGCAATTAGGGTTGTCCCCAGTGGAGGCCTTTAATGAGTGTTACCTCATGCCTTGTATTGCTGTAGGGAGCCGGCAGTTAGAGCAATAGTATCTGTCTCATTTATGGAAGAAATTTTTTGGATGCAAACATTTTTTCTTAATCCTAACTAGAGTGAAATAAATAGCTTCTCTATCTATGCAACATTTACCTCTTGTAAACTTAGCATTGTACAGATTAACCAAAAGTGGAAGAAGTTAAATTGTAGAATAAAGTAATGAAACGTTTCTGTTGGATTTCAGTCCTTCTAGTGTGAAAAAACTGGGATTCATCTTCAAAGCACAATTTCAAAATCCATGAGCCCCACAGGGGCCTGTTACAAACATCTTGTACTTTGTGTGTTATTACTGTGGGGGAAACAGAGATAGAGAAGCTTTTTATTTCACTGTATTTGGAGATCAGAAAAAATGTTTGCGTCCAAAAAATATCTTCTATAAATGAGACAGACACCAGGTCTACCAGAAGTTATTAGCTAGGAAATATCTCCTTGGATTTTGCTCTTTGTGTTTGAGAGGCACAATAAGTGCATAACAATGAGCTCATATATCAAAATACCTTTTATAAAGTAGTAACAGAAATCTACGTAGACTCTGTTTTGTTTTCACTAGCTTGAAAGGAGACCGATGGAACTGATCCACCATAGCATAATCTGGTAATCATGTCATGATGGACAGGTAACAATATAAATAATGAATAAGACTGATATTTATTCTAAAGTCCTGAAAGAATGACCTTGCATCTTTCTGACTTCTTTTCTTTTCCTCTTTACCCTAATTTCCTGCTAATTATCTATTGGGTTTTTATTGGGTTTTTTAGAACAGGTTTCTAGTTTAATTTGTTTTTAGTATATTTATTGTACTTGATGTTTTTATGTTTCTATGATTGCCTGTTCACCACCCTGAGTCCCGTAAGGGAGATAGGGCGGTATATAAATTTAAATAAAGTTAAAAGTTAAAGTTAATAGGAATGGGTGAAACATTGTTTATTTGATATTAATGGAAACTAACCTAATTTGCATTTTATATTTACAAAATCACTCATCCCCATTTTCCATGTATTAGATATGTGTGTATGAATGTATGTTTAATTTTACCTGTTAGTGCTTAGACACAATAATCATTTGAAAATACCAAATAGGTAATTGGTTTCTTAGTTTATTTCTGCTAAAAGATCCCTCTTTTTCTTCAAAAAATCACCATTGTGAGAGAGATGGCTATATAAATCATTTAAATAAATAAATAAAAGTAAAAATAGTATTTGCAGGCAAACTTAAGAATGGATGAATGAATATGACACATAGAGATAGATAGATAAATTGAATTACATTCAGGTGCAATAGGAGATATGCTAAAGCATCAATAAAGTAATTGCAATGAACAGCAGTAGTGATTGAGCAAAATTTGGCTGCCTTTCTGAAGATTACAAAAGAACTATCAATTAAAAGGAAGAGTAATGTTTATGTTATATTTCCTGGCTGTAACATAACAATTGTAGGAATTAGTAAATTAAAGAAAGACACAACTGTATAGACTGGAAACAGTATATTTATTGATTTAGGTATTGTGCATATTTGCTTTAGAAAAGATAAAATCTATGTTGACCTTTCCTCATCCTGCCCATTTTCTTCCTCTCCTGAAATATCTGAAACATGTTATTTTAATCATTTTGGAAAAAAAATCTTAGTTCAGCTACTAATCTGATTTATTTTACAATTTTTTTCTGCAATATTAGTTAAAACACTTTAAACCATATAAATTGTTATCAACAACCACTACTGGATCACCTGATGTATTAACTGGCATCCTTCTCATGTGTAAACGTGATGATGGAATTAACTAGCCAATATGGCCATTTCTGAGAATTCTGGAAATTGAAGTCCATTTATCTAGATGTCTAGATTGGGAAAGACTGCATTAAAAACGGATTGTTCAAATATGATAGAATTATATTTCTCAGACTGATACATTTCATTTCTTTCTTGCTTTCAGATCTTATCAGTGATCATAAGGTTGCCTTATACTTAATGTATCCACTTTCTTAAGCAATATATAATGTGAGTGGCAGCAATTGTTTTGTCATTTTCATCCCAATCTTCACAGGGTAGGGTTAAAACCTAAAGGTTGATGTACTGACCTGATTGCTAGGAAGAGCTATTGTGGGCAGACAGAAAGACAGAAATCCTATTGATCTAGTCTTGTATATTGATGTTGGAGACTAGAACCCTGGCAGGACACTCACCTCCTCATCTTCTAGTCCAGCCTTGACAACTTTACGACTTGTGGTCTTCAACTCCCAGAATTCCTCCACCAGCTGGCGGAGGAAGTCTGGGAGTTGAAGACCACATGTCGTAAAGTTGTCAAGTTGGAGACCCCTGTTCTAGTCTGACTAAAATTTGGAGAGGCAGAAGAGAGGAGAACAGAATGGAAAACAGAGTAAGGGAAAAGTTGGAGAGTAAAATTATGTGAGTTTGTGAAGCAGTTGACAGTTCACGGTCAGAGAGGCAGGAGAGATTACAGGTGGCTTCCCTGGATAAATGGAATGGAAGTCCTGAAGAGATGATATCATCATTCAAATCCTGACATAGGAAGGAATTGTCTGTTGTTGGTGAAGCTCTTGTCTCTGTGGTAGGATTGTATAGAAGACCCTGAAAGAGTTTCTTCCCTCAGGTGGAGGAGAAGTTGGCCAGTGAAGTCAATCTGCCAATCCAGAATAAATATTCTGCTGCTTTCCTTTCTTTTCAAATGCTCAATTTGCCTTTTGCCATAAAAACAGGTATAGAGTACAGGTGGGCGGGTCAAAACAGCCACCATACCAGTTCACTTTCAGCTGTTGTACTTCACAAATTATCTAATGTTTTTTCAGGTTTGAGTGTATTATAGAAAGCAGAGGGAGCTTAGAATCCCTGAACCCCCCACCACCACCACCTTTCCTTATTTGTCTCCTGTTCATCATCAGAATTTCTATTACCTGAATAAATATCTTCTGGTGCTGGTGATGTTAGTATGCAAAATCTGGCAGTAGTGACACGTCCTAACAGACCTTCTGACTGGAAGCCTAGCAAGGCAACAGGGCTAGTGAATATTGTTCCTGTTGGAGAAACTGAAATTGAAAAGAAGTCAATAGTTTTCTTTCTGCCTTCAGTTCTAAAACACCTGATATGCTTGCATAGAGAGGATAAGGCTGCTGTGATCTGCCCTTTCTCCATCATAAAAAAAAAAATGCTCAGTGAGTTTGATTTTAAAAAGCAACAGCACACAACCCATCCAATGTTCTCTTGATACCTGAAGCCCTAAGCTGAGAAAAGAGATGCAAAACAAGCTAGAGTTATGTTTTTGATTGGCTCTTTAGAGAACTGAAATATAATGTGATCCACCAGCTGCCCTTTCTCTGGGTTGAAAGCTTCCCAACAATGACATCCCTCTTTCATGGTGGACATTTTAAAAGTCTCTCATGTTTGCCATTTGCCTCACAGTCTCTTATTGACTGGTCAGGAGAGGCAGGCAAAATTCATTATTTATAGTGGCTGCTTTGGTGCTGATGTCCTTTGTCTTGCTTCGTAAGGGAACAGAGGCAAAAGTTCCATAATGAAATAATCATGTGGGCTGAGGTTGCAGCAGTAATGGAAGCTGCTTGAAAAGAGGAGGACATAAAAGAGAACGGCTGGAGCTCTGTGAGTCTTGGTGGGTTGAAAAAGCCTGCTACTCCTTGTCTGAAGGCCAAGAAGGAGGGGGGGAGTCTTAGGTGACTGCAAGATGGGGATTGCAAAGGCCAAAATGAGGAAAAGCCCTGCAGCTGTCAAGAAGCACTGGGGCCTGGATATGAGTCTGGACAATAAAAGACATTGATTTGTGTTTTGTAGCTTAAGAAAAATAGTTTGCTTTCAGTAGCACATTTAAAATAAAATAAAATAAATTATTAAAGCTTTTTCTGGGGGAGAAAAGAGAAATGAAGAAGGAAAAGCATTATTATGGCTTCATTCTAGGATAGAAAAAGTAATGATAGTGAGAAAAGATCTTTTATTAAATGTTCTGAATCTGGAAGTTTTGAGCACTGGTTTCTTACTGTCTTTTATTTCAAAGAAATGTCCCCAAGAAAGCATCAGGAGGCAGAAAGTTCAACAGAACAGACTTGCTTCTAAAATAGGGTCAATCTTCTATGGTGTATAGTTTAACTGTTTGAGGATTCCTGGATAGCTCCACATATAGCAATAAAACTCCCTTTTACAACCTTGTAGTCCCTATTTGGAGTAGAATTGGGGGTGACTAGATGGGGCTGAGCATTTACTGGCAGGACAAACTTCCAGATGCCTATGCAGAGTTCACAGCAGATATATACTGTGAACTCCGTATAAGCATCTGTTCTAGGTTCACCGCCCTGAGTCCCTTTTAGTTTATTTTGAATAAACTAAACTAATATATTGCTGTTCTAGGTTCATATTTTTTTTAAAAAAAGATAATAGCTAAAACCTCAAAACCTCATCAAGATAATACAAGATACCATTATCCTTATGAAACTTCAAGTGAGATCATCTGATTTGCTAAAATCCAATATACTTTGGTGATTTTATGGGCTTTTGGCCATTTTAATTTTTTAAAATACAATTTTTTGGCACCAGTGATGCTCACTGCTTCAAAATGCAAATTAAATCACAAATGGTATTGAATTATAGCAAGGTTACAAGTGAATATATCACGAGAGTGAAGAAAATCTTAAAGTCCAAACTCAGTGAAGGAAATTCCATCAAGGCAATTAATACTGCTGCCTGTACACCGCCCTGAGTCCCAGAAGGGAGAAGGGCGGTATAGAAATTTAAATATTAAATTAAATACCTGGGCAATTACAGTCATTAGACATATAGCTGGAATAGTGGACTGGATTGAAGAAGAATTAAAAGCTTGAGATAAGAAGTTGAAAAACATAATGACAATAAATCATACTTTTCATCAGGGATAGGTTGCTGCCGGCATTACTGCTGGTTCACTTTGTGTACACTTTGCACTCATGCTGCTTGCTTCGCTCAGACACATGCATGTCATGCATTGCTTGTGCATATCCAATTATGCATGTGCAGAACATTGTAAAATGCCTAAAAACATGTCAGCAATGATATGGGTGACCGGGGAAGTGGTTCGAGGGTGTGGCTACCGGTTCAGCGACCCAGTCCCAATTTCCACTACCGCTTCACCCGATCCGGTAGCAGCCCACCTCTGCTTTTCATCCACATAGTAACATTGACAGACTCTACTTACCAAAGAAAATAGGAGGGCATTATATCGGTCTGGTACAAGTAGCAATAGCAATAACACTAACACTCAGACCTATACACTGGTTCACAATGCTTTACAGCCCTCTCTAAGCGGTTTTACAGAGTCAACATATTGTTCCCAACAATCTGGGTCCTCTTTTTTACCGATCTTGGAAGGGTGGAAGGCTGATCAACGTTGAGCCAGTGAGACTCAAACTACCGAATTGTGGCAGTCAGCATTCAACAGAATTAGCCTGCAATACTGGACAATATACCAGACAGTTGAAGAAGAAACAGAAGAAGAAGAAGAAGAAGAAGAAGAAGAAGAAGAAGAAGAAGAAGAAGAAGAAGAAGAAGAAGAAGAAGAAGAAGAAGAAGAAGAAGAAGAAGAAGAAGAAGAAAGGTCACCAGATGAATATCTGAAGAACATTGAAAAAGACATAGTGAAGCTAGCATCTCAGGAAGGCTTACTGAATACTAGAGAGACCAAACTGGCCTTCAATAAAAATAAAATGAGAAATAGAAAAGAGACATGGCAAGGGAAATAATTACATGGTCAGTATATAAAAGGCAAGGCAGACAACATGATCTAGCAGCAGCTAAGAACAGTAAAAGAAAAAAAAAAGACAAGGGGCTAATTCTGGCTGCACAACACCAAGACTTAACAATAAATGCATACAAAGCCAGAACTGAGAAGATAGCAACAGGCAACAAATGCCACCTATGCAAAGAAGCTGAAGAAACAGTAGACCACCTAGTTAGTTGCTACAATAAGATTGCATAGACTGACTTCAAATAATGGCATGACAGATGAGCAATAATGGTGCTCTGGAATATCTGCAAGAAATATCACTTGCCTGCAAGCAAGAACTGTGAGATTAGAAAATAGACAAAGTAACAGATAATGAAGAAATTAAGTGTTCTGGGATTTTAGAATTAATCAGACAAGCACTTGCCATATAACATCCCAGACTTAACAGCTGTTGATAAGAAAGACAAAACAGTCTCGATAGTTCGCATTACAATATGTAGAGACAGCAGAATAGAAGAGAAAGGAACTGGAGAAAAATCACAAAACGCAAAGAACAGAAAATAGAATGATTGTGCTAAAAGAAAGCAAGGATTGTTCCTCTGGTAACGGTAATGGACACATTGGGTGCACTTTCAAAACAACTGGAGCACTATTTGAACACCATCGGCATTGATAAAATCAGTTTTGCTTGGAACTGCATACATTCTACAAACTACCTTTAACACAATCAAACAACATCTATCTAGCCCATTTCCTTGGAAAGGTTTCAATAGGTGGATAAAAATGCCAAATCCAGTCTAAACATGTGGCTGACTGTGCAACCAATAAATATAACAAATAGGCTGTGTTGAAAGAAAGTGATGGGCCAAAAGTTATCTGGTCAATTTCCAGGTTTGAAGGTGAACTTGTTTTCCTTCTGTGTATTGGTTTGTTTGTTTTAATTCTTTCATGAAAATCATAGTGGATTCATTACTCACAGTCTTATCTTCATTAGTTTATGTCTACTAATAAACTACCTCTGTCTGTCTCTCTGTCATCTATCTATCTATCTATCTATCTATCTATCTATCTATCTATCTATCTATCTATCTATCTATCTATCTATCTATCTATCTATCATCTATCTATCTATCTATCTATCTATCTATCTATCTATCTATCTATCTATCTATCTATCTAATCTATCATCTTTGGTGGCACAGCCTGCTTCCATATTATTTATCATAAATGTTTTATTTCAAAGAATTGCAATAAACATATTGCCATTTCAAAAAACTGTAATCACCACTGGAGGCTATCTCTTACGATCTCCTGGAATTACCAGTGCTCAGAAGATTTTGGTTTAATGTCTTTGTACTATCACCACTCCTAGAAGGTAAAGAAAAACAGCACACACATACCATAATACAGTGGGGAGATCAGATTTGTGCATCTGCATTTGGCTTGATGAAACTGAAGCAACTGGAAGCATTTTTTTTAAATGGAAATTGGCTAGGGAACATTCAAATCTTGGGGAAAAACAAATTTATTTTCCTTATTACATTTCTCTTCTAGACTAGTAAGTATAATATCATAGTTTCATATAGTTAATTCCGCAGTCTTTGTTGTGCTGTGGTGCAAGGTTCATAGTGATGAAGGGAAAAGCATGAAGGGAAAAACATTTTGACCCCTTATAATCCTTTTTTGCTAGTTAGTAGCCAGCTATTTTAGAAGGACACAGAGAAAAGGAGATAAAAAAATAACAAAATGCTCGGCATCTGAAATAATCCTGTTTTCTGACAAGCATATATCCCAAATGCCTAGCATATAGGCTCCTTTTTTGTTTAATCCTTTGGGGAAATGGAGGATTTCTGGAAAAAAAACTTTAATGCTGGAAACTTATTCTTTCCCTTTTCAGAGCTTTTCCATTCAGCAGCTTTTAGCTGCTTGCCTTGTGTAAACTGAAGAATAAACTGGAAATGAAGCCACCTTAAGCAGTTATTAATCTGTTTGCAAGAAATCCCTTTCCAGATTTCAGTCCCTTTCTTCTCCTCTTTGGCCATTGTAGTGGTCTGATGTTCTGCTTTCAGATGGTGCTGTCAGCGCTTGTCTCTCTCCTCTCTCCTGATAAAAGTGTCTTCAAACTTCAAATTATCGAACTGTGTGGACAAAGACTGTGACCTGGTTAAATAAAACGTTTCATTACATATTACTTTATTTTTAATGAGTTACAGAGATGCAAACTAGACCCAAACGTCCAACAATTAGCTTAACTCCAGCTCTGTCTCTTGTCTGCTGAGCTGTGAAAGATGGTGGAGGAAGATTCTTCTACTAATCTGTGAAAAGAGATCCTGGATCAAGTACAAGTCTTGGAACTGATCCAGCCAGATGTGCCAGAGCTTAAAAGTGACATAAAACAGACAGAACCAAAGATGGCTTGCTATGTACCCAGTTGTTTATGATCCCTGGCAGATTCCCTTGCTTCTTTATTTATATATTTATTTGTTTGTCAAACATGCACAAGATAACAAGTATAGGTATGAACATAAACATGAACAAAGGAAGTAAATACAGATAAATGTGGACAGTAAGACAGGGACAGTAGACACGCTGGTGCGCTTATGCACACACCCTTTATGGACCTCATAGGAATGGGGTGAGGTCCATGGTAGACAGTTTGAGATTGAAGCTGAGAGGGTTTGAGGCTGTAACAATGGAGTCAGATAGAGCATTCCAGGTATTGACCAATTTGTTGCTAAAGTCATATTTTCTGCAATTAAGTTTGAAGTGGTTTACTTTGAGTTTGTATCAATCATTTGCTGGTGCATTATTGTGGTTGAAGCTGAAGAAGTTGTTGAAGTCATTTACCCTTCATGGGCTAGCAAAATAAAAAGAAGAAAGAACATAACTTAGATTCACCTTTTCCATCTCTGTCACTTGGACTATTTAAGGAAAGTGGTTGAAATCTTCTTCATTTTAACTGGTTAAAAACAAAAGCCCAAAGCCAAAGTTAGATCCATCATTACACTATTCTGTCAATTAACTTGCCCAAAAAGAAAGGGAAATGCTCAGCTTTTCACCCCCTACTACTGAATTTAATGGCTATGAGGGATAAGTTGAGGGCAATGTCATGTACTCCTGTCCTAAAATACTCATGCTGACGCTGGGATAAACCTGGAAATACTGATCTCCTTTATAATAACTCAGCATTAGTTTCAGTGCAAGGAAAATATAAACACATCAAGAATGTTTTTCCACTAGTTTTTTCCTTGACAAGAATCAGTAATTGTTTTGGCTATTCATTAGGGAAACTGAAAGCCTGCACACTTGTAGCAGAGGAAAGATTACTTGATTTAAAAACTGATAGAGGACAAATTACTGCCAAGAACACAACCTCAGCAAGTGGACTAGAATTTTTAGAGTGCATAATTTTGAATATGTATGCGTACACAGGTACCTGTGCTTGCCCAAGAATCTTAAGAATAAGAACGCTTAAAATGCAACTCTCCTATTGTTACAAGTGGGCTGCCTTGCTCCTTCTAGGCATCATAGAATATCTTATATCCTATCCTACAGGTTCAGCAGAGATTGGGACAATTTTGTTATTTTCCAGAATGCATATGCATTATTCAGCTCCATGGATTTTATCTGTGCACCCATCTTTTCAGATGGTTGGACTGGATTTTTGTACACGATCTGAAAAGTCATAGGGGGTTATTATAGGTGAACTTTGTATTATTCAATCTTTGTATGTAGAAAATCAGTTGTCAAAAGGGATTTTGGTCTAATTTTTATTATTGATAATAAAGATCCCATGATATAAGGCTGGGCAAATCAGTCTGTCTTCCATCTTCACTTCTTCTGTATGAGTGTAGACATGAATTCAATCCATTCAATTTTGACATAAATTTACGATTGGTTCCTAATCAAGGAAACTCTACAAAAATGCACATTTATTTATGGAGACTATTTCTCCACATGCACCTTAATACCATAATACAATAGCAGAGTTGGAAGGGACCTTGGAGGTCATCTAGTCCAACTCCCTGCCTAGGCAGGAAGCCCTATACCATTTCAGACAAATGGCTATCCAACATCTTCTTGAAGACTTGCAGTGTTGGGGCATTCACAACTTCTGGAGACAAGATATTCCACTGATTAATTGTTCTAACTGTCAGGAAATTTCTCCTCAATTCTAAGTTGCTTCTCTCCTTGATTAGTTTCCACCCATTGCTTATTGTTCTGTTCTCAGGTGCTTTGGAGAATAGTTTGACACAAAGAAGAGGGAGTCAAACTATTCTCCAAAGCACCTGAGGGCAGAACAAGAAGCAATGGGTGGAAACTAATCAAGGAGAGAAGCAACTTAGAACTTATAGCAACTTAGAGGAGAAACTTCCTGACAATTAGAACAATTAACCAGTGGAACAGCTTGCCTCCAGAAGTTGTGAATGCCCCAACACTGCAAGTCTTCAAGAAGATGTTGGATAGCCATTTGTCTGAAATGGTATATATATAATGGTTTATGTTTTTTCCTATTTATATACATTATTATATACCACTTTTCCTATTTTGCACTTTGGGGATGTAATTTCTGCTAAAAAGAGGCCCAAATTTTTTAAAAAGGGAATCATTTGAAATTGTTTTAAGCCAAATATTGATTCAGAAGTTGTAGATTAAAGCAATGTAAACACATTAATCTACCATCTCTCCTGTAGGGGAGGGAGAAAGTGGAGGAGAAATAAAACTGCATATGGAATTGTAAAAAAAGAAATGTCCAATTTAAGTATCAGAACAAAGGCCCTTTTCATTCACACTTTGTATCTTAACGTGCTTGGATGTTCATCAAACTACTAAGAATTTGGTTTCTCTCATCCAGTTTCAGAGATGTTTTGCCTTATGATTAATGCCTGGGGTCTACTTTTGAATTTTTAGGAACACAACCCAAGAGTTGTATTCAACAGACATTTGGGTGGAACAAACAGAAAAAAAAAATCTAGGTACACATGAAGGAGTAAGGGGAGAAGAAATATTTATTGGAAGGCACTGGACAGTCATACAAAGAGTTTTATAAATAGACTTCACTCTATATAAATCCCCCAGCTGTAATAGTAACAGATAAGCTGGCGCCATAATATCTGTGGTGACTTTACAATGATAGATAACAGTGAAGTTGAAATTGACAAAGGGATTCAGACAACATGGCAGAAAAGGTGCAGATACCAACCTACAGATTTCTAAAAAGCACAACATCGGGGGATACATTTCATTGCAATATGTTGATGAACCAATACGAGTTTCTTTCAATTTCTCAGAATTTGCAATTAAGCAAAATATGAAGGCAGCTAAATTATCTGAGCTGAATAGCCAAGATAATTCCTATGTTATGGTAAAATTAAACTCACTTTGGTTTTCATATTTTATTCACACCCCCAAAGGACATCAATGGATTGTGAATAGGCTCCTTTCATCCCCCTTGGCAGATCATAATAAGTGACTTTCAGTGTGGACCCTATTGCCCCTCTATGGACAGATTGTTTTCATCCTATGCTTTTCAGGTTTTCCCCACTTGCATAAACATGTCCTGGCAAGCTTTTTCCCCTTGCCCTGTCATGCTGTTGTCTTTATCCCATACCCCAGTTGTATTTGAGGCTGTCTTAAGTCATCCTTTACTTCCCTTCAACAGGTAACAAGTCGCAGTATCTAAACTGTGGGTATTTCTGACTTGCTTGATTGACCACTAGTTCTGTCATTAGTGCTCCATGGGTAGCAATCATCCCTATTCCTTCTGAATACTTCATGCTAATGTAAGCATGCCCCTTCCTCTCCTCCCTGGACACTGCTTTTCAGGGCAATCTTGCTTTGGGCAATGGAAAAGTCTAGTTCATCTAAACTAGTTTTCTGCCTTTGCCTACTGCCTACTAGTGGTTCAGATCTATCCCAATTTAAAGAACTGGAGAATAGCAACTGACCAGCAGTGACTGATGGGAGAGGGGCCTGTTAGAAGAAGTAAAAGAGAAACAGTGCTTGGTGAAAAAGTCAGGTCTTAAGAGCTTTCTGAAAGGCAGGGAGGATTGGAGCCATCCAGATCTTTACAGGACTGGTATTCCATAGGGCATAGTGTGTGATGCCCTAAAAACCAGGTGGCACTTCAGTCACACTATCATGGATGCCAACTTGAATCTTTTTACCATACCCTACAGTCACCTTGCAACATGTTTTAATCCTAACTAATGATAAGAATACAGCAGCCAACATTTTAAAAGCATGTTAGATAATAAATTATTTGATTAAACAAGCAGCTATGCCAGTTTAGTTCTACACTGAATGACAAATAAAATATTGCTGGATGCTCTCTCTCCTTCCTACCCACCCACTCCTCTCTGCCAGGAGAATTCATTAATGGGGATTGTAGCTCAGAAAGCAACCAGTAGGGGTATAAAAGATTTGCAGATGACATGCTAACTACCTTTTCTGATTTTTTTTTTCTGTTTGGATTCATAATGTGCCTTTCATATTGAAGTTGACGAGAATGGCCAATCCATGGAATTAAACCAAAAGAACACAAATCTGCAAGTCTCTTGGAAAAGTTATACAATATTTACCACTTGACTCCTTGGTTTGGCAAGAATATCATGTTGATTTCCCTTCTTAAAATGAGAGATAAGATATATTATTCATAACAGAATATTCTTATTAAATTTATTAAATTTATAAACCGCGCCACTCTCCCCAAAGGGACGGTGTACAGGAAGTTAAAAAATAGAAAAAGCACAAATTACAATACAGTACTAATATTAGGAATCATTTTTTTAAAGGGAGTCAGGACTCTATCAGAATAGTATTGCTGTAGTTGTTGTCAAAGGTTTGATTGCAAGGACAAATAAAGACTGAGACTAGACTAGTCTAGACTAATGTTTTTGTGTGTGCTGTGTGTGTGTGTGTGTGTGTGTGAGAGAGAGAGAGAAAATGATATTGGAACAGTCAAATAATATTGTAACAAGGAACTTAAAATATATTATAAATAGAATAAAGGCAAATATAATTACTCAAATAGATAATTATTATTATTAAATTATTTAAATATTTTATTATAAAATAAATAATGAAAATCTAATAATATATCCATTTCAAATTAATTTCACAATTGCATCCCAAGGATAATAAGCTTATCACAGAAAAGACACAGTAATTGCTTTAGATATTTGCATTGGTAGCTGATACAACTGATAAAACATGCTTTACTTTGCAATAGGACTAATTTGTTATATAACATTAAAAGCAGTGATTTAAATTATTTTGTTCTATTTAGTGGAATCTAGGGCAACTTCAGAGCCATTTTCCCATCCCTGAGGAAGATGTAGAACTCCAGCGGCAAAATTGTATTAAAGAGAAGAGGTAGAATAGAAAGCAAAAAGTAAGACTCAGACAAACTCTCCTCAGTTCTAAGTTGCTTCTCAGAACTGAGGAGAAACTTCCTGACAGAACAATTAATCAGTAGAACAGCTTGCCTCCAGAAGTTGTGAATGCCCTAACACTGGAAGTCTTTAAGAAGATGTTGGTTAGCCATTTGTCTGAAATAGTATAGGGTTTCCTGCCTAGGCAGGGGTTGGACTAGAAGACCTCCAAGGTCCCTTCCAACTCTGCTATTGTATTGTATAAACAAACAATCAAGCAATAAACAATAGTCTAATTAAAGGACTACCAAGGAGTACACAACACTCTATCAACTCTGACAAGCCAACCTACTATATATAAACAGAGAGCAAACCCCACTTCCTTCTGCCATTGAAGATATTACCTGGTCAGATAATGACACTCAGAGAGCACCAAGGACTCCTAAGATACTAGGCTATCTCTTATAACAAGCCTGACAGTTTGCTTCTCCCCCTGCTAATGATGATCTGAAGCCAAAGGAAGAAAATTCTCAGTATACTTTCCAAGAGGGATTGATGCTGGCTGACCTGCAACAAAATACATAAAATATGAAACGTTTGTCGCATATTGATTATTATGTATTACTATCAAGTTAAATGACCATCAAAACACAACTTTTTTGGACATTATTGATGACGAGCAGCCAATTTTTGAAGATTGTACTAAACTTTGTCATATATGGATTATCTACTTACAAGATAATGTTACCATTGAGAATGGAGGTGGGAACGACATTTTTTCATAAAGTTTTTGAAGAGAAACCAAAACCAAAAGGCATTTCTAATAACCATGCCAAGGTCCCTTCCAACTCTGCTATTTTATATTGTATATTGAAATTGATGAGGTATCCATATGCGTGTACAATGCTAGTCATCTGGAGGAAGAATCCTGCGATTCTGTCTTCAGATGAACAGAGTCTTCAGCATTTCAGTAGCCATTCAAATGAATTTGGAAACTTCTATCTGCACAAGTTCCAATGTGCACATATACCTCTGAGCAATGTTAACAATGTTCTTAGATGTTTTCATATAATTTAAGATAGTTTAAGATGTAAGATATTGCTGTTTTCAACAAATAAGCATTTCAGAACTCAAAATACCTATCAAATCTATTAAGTTATTGGTTAGTTGATTGGTTGATTAAATTATAGAGTCTCCAATCTCACTCTTGTGACTTGGGTGGAGTCCCATGCCATTTAATTAATGTGTTCTAAAAATAAAATAATGAACCTCTTGGTTTTGTTCTTTCCATGTATTATTGTATCCCATACATTGACTCTCTGCACAGCTTAGAATCCTGCTGTTATGAAATGTAAGTTGTGTGGGACAGTGGTGGATTAAGGCTCACTGATGCCCTAAGCACTGACAAATCTTGGTGCCCCCCCCTCCTTTGTACATACTTTACAAATCTTCATTGGTTTCTTTTTTCTTTTTCATCTTTGTGGTGCCTCCCTTGGGCCTGGTGCCCTAAGCACATGCTTAGTCTGCTTAAATGATTAATGCATCACTGGTGTGGGAGCAGGGGTGGGTTCTTGCTGGCATTACGTCATTAGTTCAGCACTTGAAAAAAATTGCACGTGTGTACTGTATGTGCATTTGCACCTAAAAAGGTCTGTGCATGCGCACAACATTTTAAAAGGGGGAAAATTACATTTTTCAATCAAGATTGTTCTGCACATGTGCTAAACAGAAAATCAAGATGGTGGCCACAAGAATAGAACCGGTTCGGGCACTTGTCCGACTGAGTTACTACCCACTTGGCTGAACTGGTCAAACCAGTAGAAACCCACTCTGTGTGGGAGCCTACATAAATAGAAAATATTCCTTGTTTTCACCATTTCAGCCTCCAGTGTATAGGCAGGAATGTTGTGGTGGAGAAGGCTGGCTTCTGAGCCCAACTATACATGAAGGATTTGCAAGCTGCTCTCAAGCCCTCTTTTTCTTGGGATTGTTTTCTCCAGCTGCATTTTGCAAACTGCTTTCAGAGCTCACTATTTTTATAATCGAATGCTGGGGGCAGGGAGCAAGGCACGGAGACTGGCTCTCCAAACCAGACACCAAGGGTAGGAGACTTAAGGATGGATGCACACTCCTCCCAGGGCAGAGGTATGGGGAAAAAAAATATCCTCTTGCATCCGTTTCAGCTTTCAGAATGATACTGGTTCCAGGCAATGTTGTGAGAGCATCCATGGTTATTCTGTCCTGTGAATGCATAGAATTCTCTGCATATGTTAGGATTCAGTATCTTTTCTTTCACACAATGTACTTATGACCCAAAGGGGGGGGGGGAACGGAATAAGGATCTTGATACTTTACAATATAAATGTAGTGATGCGAGTGGAACTTGCCACTGTTTCTTTTTTCTGCAACCTCTTCTGATTTTTGCCATTTCTCTGCATTTACTAACAATGTCAAAATCCTAAAGCTTAGGTAGAGGTGTGACTACCTGGATGGCTACTTGCAGCTGAACACAGAATCCTATCCAAAGACATTCCTTGTGAAAAAGGACCTAATCCAGAGTCTATATTTTGCATTAGCAACCATAGAGAGAGCTTCATAAAATGGAAATAGATATAATGTGAAGACATGGCCAAATGTTGGACACTTGTGGCACCATTATGTACTTGCCGAAGAGTGATGTTAACAAAAGGTAGAACTCTTGTGAAATTATGCGAGAAAGACCAAAACAGAAAAAAATAAAATTAAGTAGGTATATTGCTCTAAAATATATATGTAAAACTCAACCTTTCCATAATAATCTCTCTCTCTTTTTGCTGCATCATTACTAAATATAGAATATATTTAGTAATTATGCAATTACTAAATAGAAATATTGGGCTAAATATTTCCCTCCTGTTAGCTTTCAAATATACAATAGACAAAGGAATGAGCTTCGTATCACCACTTTGTTTGTTTGTTTGTTTAATTTATATTGCTGCCTATTTGCACATGAAGACTCAAGGCAGCTTGCAGAATATAAAATCTCATTTAAAACAATAAAACTAAGAAAAAGAATCCATACCATACCATACCATACCATACCATACCATACCATATAATCACCCCCACTCACTCACCTCCCACCCTGGTGATAGCAGATCACATAAGCCAGGCATGTCCAAAGTCCGGCCCGCGGGCCATTTGCGGCCCGGGGGTCGGTTTAATACGGCCCTCCAACAGCCCTCCCTGCTCTGTGTAAATGTGGCCCTCCCTTCCTCCCTCTGTCTCTGGGGCTGTGTGGCTGGGAGGGAGGTGGACGGAGGTTACGGACGCCTCCTCCCGCAGCGGGCGAGGGAGCAGGCGGGGTGAGCACCCAAGGCTACCGTAATCTTAAGCACCACCGAGGCTGTCGCCCGGCAGGGACGTCAGGCAGGGAAGCCGGTCACGCCTCCATCGCTGCACGTTCTGGGGCTGCGAAGCTGGGAGGGAGGTGAACTCGCGGCCCCAGAACGTCCGCTTGGTGCCTGCCGGAGGGAGATGCGATGGAGACGCGGCCGGCTTCCCTGCCTGCGTCAGCACCATGGCTTACGTTCTGGGGCTGTGTGGCTGGGAGGGAGGTGAACGCGCGGCCCCAGAACGTAAGCTCCCGCCGCACAAGGTCGCCCGGCAGAGGCGTCAGGCAAGGAAGACGGACGCGCGGCCTCAGAACGTAAGCCGTGGTGCCTGCCGGAGGGAGCCGCGATGGAGACGCGACCGGCTTCCCTGCCTGACGCCCCTGCTGGGCGACAGCCTCGGTGGTGCTTAAGATGACGGTAGCCTTGGGTGCTCACCCCGCCTGCTCCCTCACCCGCTGCGGGAGGAGGCGTCCGTAACCTCCGGCATACCGGCCCTTCTGCTGCTTCCCGGGGTGGGGGAGGGGGAGGAGAGGGGAGAGAGGGAGTGACTGACAGACACAGAGAGAGACAGAAGGGGAGGGAGGGAAAGACAGAGAGACAGACAGAGACAGAGAGAAAGAGAGGGAGGGAGAGAGACGGAGAGAGACACAGATAGAGAATGACACAGGGAGGGATTGAATCGGAGACAGATGGGGAAAGAGGGAGAGACAGACATACAGAGAGAGAGAGGGAGGGAGAGAATCAGAGAGAGTGACACACACAGAGACGGAGATACAGAGAGAGGGAGGGAGAGACAGATAGATAGAGACTGATTAAGTGAGTGAGAGACAGACAGACAGACAGACAGACACACACACACACACACACACAGTGACAGAGAGAAAGAGAGAAAGAGAAAGAGAGAAAGAGAGAAAGAGAAAGAAAGAGAGAGAGAAAGAAAGAGACAGAAAGAGAGACAGAAAGAAGGAGAAAAAGAGAGAGAGAGAGAAATAGACAGAAAGAGACAGAAAGAAAGAGAAAAAGAGAGAGAGAAAGAAAGAGAGAGAGAAATGGAGAGAGAGAGAGAGGGGAAGAGAGAGAGAGAGAGAGAAAGAGAGACAGAAAGAACGAGAAAAAGAGAGAGAGAGAAAGAAAGAGAGAATGAGTGAGAGAAATGGAGAGAGAGAGAGGAAGAAAGAGAGAAAGAGAGAAAGAGGTAGGTAAGTTTTTTAAAAATTTATTTTCAATACATTGTGAAAACTCAACTGTCAGTTGATCTTAATGTTATGAAATGAAAAGTATGTCATTTGCAATTAACTTGGCATAAAATAATTTATTTGCATTTAATTGTAATGGTTCAAAGAATGTTCGGAAAAATGTTCGGCCCTCCACCATGTTCACTTCATCCAATCTGTCCCTCTTTGAAAAAAGTTTGGACACCACTGACATAAGCCATTTAATAGGCTCCATCCCGCTCTGGATATCTCTGGGTAAATGTATCTGGAAAAGAAAATCAGCTAAAATATGAACTTCACCTATAAAGTGTGAAGCATTCTGAGAATCCTTCTCCTCCCTACATCTGTGGAGGGTGAGTCAAGGTGTCCCTTGGCCTTGCTTCTAAAAGCACATCTTGATCTCATAGCCATATCCACAGATTGAAAGAAGGAATTAACCAAAGTGCACCTGATCTTCCTTCCCCGATGTTTTATCAAACAGAATAAAACAGCCTAGAGGTTCTGGAACAGCCTAGAGGTTCACAGTTCCCAAGACACAGCCAAAATACAGATTTCTGTGCCCTCTTCCAAGTGTTGGATGGAAGCATACAGACAAATGTTGTTGTTTTGTGTTCAAGTATGTGCATCATTGCCTCATCGCGGCTCCCTCCGGCGGGCACCATGGCTTACGTTCTGGGGCCGCGCGTTCACCTCCCTCCCAGCCACGCAGCCCCAGAACGTGCAGCTCCCGCCGCACAAGGTCGCCCGGCAGAGGCGTCAGGCAAGGAAGACGGACGCGCGGCCTCAGAACATAAGCCGTGGTGCCTGCCGGAGGGAGCCGCGATGGAGACGCGACCGGCTTCCCTGCCTGACGCCCCTGCTGGGCGACAGCCTCGGTGGTGCTTAAGATGACGGTAGCCTTGGGTGCTCACCCCGCCTGCTCCCTCACCCGCTGCGGGAGGAGGCGTCCGTAACCTCCGGCATACCGGCCCTTCTGCTGCTTCCCGGGGTGGGGGAGGGGGAGGAGAGGGGAGAGAGGGAGTGACTGACAGACACAGAGAGAGACAGAAGGGGAGGGAGGGAAAGACAGAGAGACAGACAGAGACAGAGAGAAAGAGAGGGAGGGAGAGAGACGGAGAGAGACACAGATAGAGAATGACACAGGGAGGGATTGAATCGGAGACAGATGGGGAAAGAGGGAGAGACAGACATACAGAGAGAGAGAGGGAGGGAGAGAATCAGAGAGAGTGACACACACAGAGACGGAGATACAGAGAGAGGGAGGGAGAGACAGATAGATAGAGACTGATTAAGTGAGTGAGAGACAGACAGACAGACAGACAGACACACACACACACACACACACAGTGACAGAGAGAAAGAGAGAAAGAGAAAGAGAGAAAGAGAGAAAGAGAAAGAAAGAGAGAGAGAAAGAAAGAGACAGAAAGAGAGACAGAAAGAAGGAGAAAAAGAGAGAGAGAGAGAAAGAGACAGAAAGAGACAGAAAGAAAGAGAAAAAGAGAGAGAGAAAGAAAGAGAGAGAGAAATGGAGAGAGAGAGAGAGGGGAAGAGAGAGAGAGAGAGAGAAAGAGAGACAGAAAGAAAGAGAAAAAGAGAGAGAGAGAAAGAAAGAGAGAATGAGCGAGAGAAATGGAGAGAGAGAGAGGAAGAAAGAGAGAAAGAGAGAAAGAGGTAGGTAAGTTTTTTAAAAATTTATTTTCAATACATTGTGAAAACTCAACTGTCAGTTGATCTTAATGTTATGAAATGAAAAGTATGTCATTTGCAATTAACTTGGCATAAAATAATTTATTTGCATTTAATTGTAATGGTTCAAAGAATGTTCGGAAAAATGTTCGGCCCTCCACCATGTTCACTTCATCCAATCTGGCCCTCTTTGAAAAAAGTTTGGACACCACTGACATAAGCCATTTAATAGGCTCCATCCCGCTCTGGATATCTCTGGGTAAATGTATCTGGAAAAGAAAATCAGCTAAAATATGAACTTCACCTATAAAGTGTGAAGCATTCTGAGAATCCGTCTCCTCCCTACATCTGTGGAGGGTGAGTCAAGGTGTCCCTTGGCCTTGCTTCTAAAAGCACATCTTGATCTCATAGCCATATCCACAGATTGAAAGAAGGAATTAACCAAAGTGCACCTGATCTTCCTTCCCCGATGTTTTATCAAACAGAATAAAACAGCCTAGAGGTTCTGGAACAGCCTAGAGGTTCACAGTTCCCAAGACACAGCCAAAATACAGATTTCTGTGCCCTCTTCCAAGTGTTGGATGGAAGCATACAGACAAATGTTGTTGTTTTGTGTTCAAGTATGTGCATCATTGCCTCAAAGCGGTCGGAGGTATGTTGTGTTTATATTTCACATGATAATGCTGAGAAAATTATTTTAAAAAATTAATTTTAATTGAGTTTTTGAATCTAGGAAAGAGAGAAAGAAGAACGCTGTCCTTTCTCAGAATAAAAGGGGGCTATAGGTGTAGAAAAATGAGAACAGGTACAAATGAGGATAAAACATACGTTTGCTTAAAATCTAACAACAGGAACACTGTTAAGATGTTGCTCTTCTTGTCAGGAGAAATAAGGGTGCTTCACTTTCTTCCCAAAGCCTCACACAGATTAAGTCAAGCCTCTTCAGACAAAGTAATTTCGTTGGTGCTTCAAAATGATGGGAAGTAATCTGCACTGAAGCTGAGCCTGGCTGTCTAGGCTATTAAAGATATCTATATGCCATAGGCGAATCAGAAGATAAGAGGGCAGTCTTATAATGAGAAACAATAACTCTGCACACTTTGTTTACAGTTTACCCCAAAGACTGCAGATTAACACAAATCTCAGAGCATCTTTATTATAGCACTGTGTTGCAGAGTTGGGGTGGGGACTGACAACAGAGGCTAGAATTGCTAAGTAGGCTGGGACCATCTGTCCTCTTGAGGAGGCAAAAATGTGCATGATTGACTGACACCTGCTTGTCAAGGGCAGCCTGCTGGGAAATTTGCTCTTGGATCACTGAGCTCAGGGTTACATTACCTGCATTAGAATCAGACAAACAATCTTGCTTGGATTCCTATTTATTTATTTGCAGGCACTTCCTGGCTTCAGTTGGCTTGGTAACATTGCATGCCTGTTTTGTTTATTTTTCTTTTAATTGATTTGTAAATGGTAAGATTACCTTTTACTCCAAACAGCTGTCACAATAGCTCAGAACAACAATATGTTGCATCATAATGTTATCATATTTTTCATGCTGTGTGTGTTGAGTTGTAAGTTGAGGATTTGATCCTTTGTGTTCTAATCTATAAATATTGTAAGCAAATTTCAATAATCAGCTAACTAAAATAGACATGATAGGTCATATAGACCTAATACAAATGCCAGCTGAGGTAAAGCAATTATTGGAATTAACCCAAACCATTTTCCTACAATTGTCTTAAAATGTGGACCAGCATTTGCAATCATTTATAGTCTCTCTAAATATATAGAACTTTATATGCATCTTACTTTAACATTGTTTCTAAATGTAGCTTGTCATAAAAAGAATAAATAACTAGATTTGATTTCTCTAACATCCATGTTAGTTATTAATTTTGAACAGCGAACAATGCTAATGGACCCATTTGCCAATATTCATTCATTCATTCCATAAAATAGATTTTACTTGTTTCTGTTTATTAATCAAACTTTTTTTTGGTCAAATATTGTCTTTCTGTTCCTCACAAGAACAAAAACTAACATAAATATTTACTTACTAGACTGTGGGCAGTTGAAATCCATGTTAGATTTATTTTACACTCCTTATATCCAAAATAGAATTCTAGCTTTCAATATCTAGGACTTTATGTTTGGACTTCAACTCCAAGAATTTTCTAGCCAGCATGCTGAATTCTGAGTGCTGAAGTCCATACATTTTCAAGTTTCCAAGGTTGAAAAACACTTGTCTAGAATGATACTCTGAGCTAAAGTTTGAAAAGTATGAATTGATATCAGGGGCATTCTCAGAGAGGTCAAAAAGTCAAGTTGGTACCTATAACTATCAAAACCTTTATGATATTTTTTAAATTAATTGAATAGTCATGGCCACCACCTTGTATGTATGTATGTATGTATGTATGTATGTATGTATGCATGTATGTATGTATGTATGTATGTATGTATATATTACAAACTATCCTAAAAAGCAAATATCTCTTCAATTGCAGTTTTTGTACTCTGACAATGCTAGCAGAGGCTAATGAAAACTAAGTGGATAATATATTTTAAGTTCCGGAGGTCACAATGTCTATCTCTTCAAATGTGCAAATGTCCCTGAAATGCAAGTTTATTTCCATTGAACACATGAAACAATATTTCCACATGATATCCTATCATTACTAGTGTAAAAATGCTCTTGTCTGTGCACATAAGAGAGAAGTGGTGGATCACCACTTGCATTTTCTTTTATATATACTTAGCCTGTGAAATTTGAAGAAAATCAGCTTTGTTTTTATAGTGCATATAAAATTCTTACATCATATTTTCCCCCAATTGAGTCTGATGTTCAGGTCCTTCTCTTGTCTTGCACAAATACAGTGAAAAATCATATGGGATCAATTCCTCATGTCAGGCTAAGGTGCAATCAAAACCATTCTCCTTTAGAGGAGGGGGTCTGTTTTCAATTATCTAACTAAAAGCAATCAATGATCAATCTCATCAATGACTGATTGCTCTCCACAGTGGCAGGAGCTTTTTGTCCTCTTTTATGGAATATAGAAATAATTGGCTTTTTCTGTTGTAAAAGAAACCAGCCTCTTCCCAATATCCAAAGAATCATGTTCTCACATAATAACATATTTTCTTGATTCAGAATTGCATTTATCTAATTTCATTTTCATGTC
Source organism: Rhabdophis nuchalis (assembly GCA_039707465.1). Taxonomy (NCBI): domain Eukaryota; kingdom Metazoa; phylum Chordata; class Lepidosauria; order Squamata; family Natricidae; genus Rhabdophis; species Rhabdophis nuchalis. The sequence goes on along the minus strand of CM077643.1, from coordinate 54,531,165 downwards.
TATATTCCCTTGTCTATATGAGTTCTATTGCTGCTGTTCTTGCACTCCCCAAGGCTACAAAACCAGTTTTCTGTTGTCTTGGAATAAAACATTTGTTTTAAAATAGAACATGAGCTAACATTTTAAGACTGCGGTACTAAAGACTTACAGGGCAGGAACACCTCATTGAAATAATGACATTATTCCTGTTACAATAATACAATAATACAATAGCAGAGTTGGAAGGGACCTTGGAGGTCATCTAGTCCAACTCCCTGCCTAGGCAAGAAACCCTATACCATTTCAGACAAATGGCTATCCAACATCTTCTTGAAAACTTGCAGTGTTGGAGCATTCACAACTTCTGGAGACAAGCTGTTCCACTGATTAATTGTCCTAACTGTCAGGAAATTTCTCCTCAGTTCTAAGTTGCTTTTCTCCTTGATTAGTTTCCACCCATTGCTTCTTGTTCTGCCCTCAGGTGCTTTGGAGAATAGCTTGACTCCCTCTTCTTTGTGGCAACCTCTGAGATATTGGAAGGCTGCTATCCTGTCTCCCCTAGTCCTTCTTTTTATTAAACTAGACATACCCAGTTCCTGCAACCGTTCTTCATAGGTTTTAGTCTCCAGTCCCCTAATCATCTTTGTTGCTCTTCTCTGTACTCTTTCTAGAGTCTCCACATCTTTTCTACATCGTGGTGCCCAAAAATGAATGCAGTATTCCAAGTGTGGACTTACCAAGGCATTATAAAGTGGTATTAACACTTCACGGGATCTTGATTCTATCCCTCTGTTTATGCAGCCTAGAACTGTGTTGGCTTTTTTGGCAGCTGCTGCACACTGCTGGCTCATATTTAAATGGTTGTCCACTAGGACTCCAAGATCCCTTTCACAGTTACTACTATTGAGCAAGGTACCACCTATACTGTACCTGTGCATTTCATTTTTGTTGCCTAAATGTAGAACCTTACTCTTTTCGCCATTGAATTTCATTTTATTAGATAGTGCCCAATGTTCATGTTTGTCAAGATCCTTCAGTATCTTAAGCTAGCTGTTGATGCTAGCTAGAATACTATGTGTACATGAACGGACACTTCGCATTTCAGCTGATGAAGCTTGCATCCTGAATCCTGTTGCCTTTTTTTTTTTTTATAGGCAGACTTTTCTTAAGGAACTGACACTACTTGTGTGGTTTCCCCTTTGTTTATTATCACAACAACTCTAAAAGATCAATGAGGCTGGAAGAGCAATAAGTCCAAGATTATGTGGCATTTGAATTTTGCTATAGGATTATGACCCATCTCTTACCATTCTCCCAATGGTTTTTAATGTGGTTGATTTGATAATTATATTTAAGATTTATGCTTACTTTATTGTTTATATTCATATACTTGGCTACATATAAGTATAATATTAGCCTACTATTGTAACTTTTAATTCTGGTTTTGGAAAAATTGGCTTTATTTAAGCAGCTGTAATTTGAATTATAATTACCTTCCAGAAATGAAGCAGATTGCAACAATTGGACAATAAGCTGTCCAAATGAGCTGCCATTACTACTGTAGTAGCCGTGGTGTTAAATATGAGAGTGGCCCATCTTGCACTCCAAAAAGATATGATACGTTGAGCAAAATAAAAAAAGGGGGAAGAACTTTTAAATCTATATTTTACATAATTTAATTGAGGCTTAGATTTAATTAAATAAATTAAATAATCAAAATCCATCAAAAATGTGGTATTTAATTATTTTTACATCAACTTAACAGTTTGGGATTAAGGGTATCCTTACGTTTTTGGAGATTCTCAAGAAACTTTGCATTTTGGTTAGTGCCCCAGAGATGCCATTCGAAATAAAGGAGCAATAGTACAGCAAACAATAAAACAACAACAAAACCTCCAACTATTTGAAGTTATCGGGATTTCCCATACTGATTGCTATCTTACAGACAAATTAAAAAGTGAGCTGACCAGTTTAAGGAATTAGTATTTCAGTATCAACCTAGAATGTCACATGCTCTAAGACAGGGGTCCCCAACCTTTGCACCTTTAAGTCTGAAGGACTTCAGCTCCCAGAATTCTCCAGCCAGCAAAGCTGGCTGGAGAAGTCTGGGAGCTGAAGTCCTTCAGACTTAAAGGTGCAAAGGTTGGGGACCCCTGCTCTAAGATAATGTTTCTCAACCTTTGGCAAGTTTCAGATGTGTGGACTTCAGTTCCCAACATTATCCAGCCAGCTGGCCAAGGTTAAGAAGCGCTGCTCTAATATAACTAGGTCAGTGATGGCTAACCTTTCTGTTGTTGGATGCAAAAAATGTGTGAGAGAGAGAGTGCCAATAGTGGATGTGTGTGCAAGCACCCATAATGTACACCGCCCTGAGTCCTTCGGGAGTAGGGCAGTATAAAAAACCAATAAACCTAAACCTAAACATGTGTGCCCACACATTCCATGTTCCCTCATATGCACCATACTGCTCATCTCCAAGCTGAGCTTGGCATTTCCTCTGGTGTGGAGCCTGTTTTCGCCCTCCGCAGTCCTTAGAAAAGCCTTTGGACCCTGGGGAGGATGAAAATGGGCTCCCCCGGCCCTCCAAAAGGCTGAAAATCAGCTGGGCTGTGCCTGCATGTGCACTGGAGCTGACGGCTCACGTGCTGGAAGATATGGCTCTGTGACACGCGTGCCATAGGTTTAACATCATGGATCTAGGATTTGACCTTCAGGGCAGGGATATTGATTAGTACTGAATGGACTTCTTATATCAAACATAACCAGTAGATTCATATTTTGTTATAATAAATGCCATTCCAAGGCTAAGTCAAAACATCATAGGCCCCAAAACACTATAAGAAAATTAAAAATGGAGTGTGTGGAGGGAATTGACATTTTTAAAAGAGAGTTCTACTATGTGTGCTTGCATAAATGCATAATTAATACCTCTGGAGAAAAAAGAAAGAGGTTTTCTTAGTTGATTTCTCTATTGTATCTGAACTCTATTGTAGTTGAGGAATTGAAATATTGTTAGAGTGGGGACCAGGGAGTCAGAAATGACTTCCTTTTATGAGGCAACATCATGATAATCATGCTTTTATTTGACAAGTACTGTATATTATTTCTTCCTGAGGACAGCTAAGGGAGTGTGCAATTTGAAAAAATATATGGATGGAGTGAATAATTCAAGCCATGGCTTCATTGTAAAGTCTGCAAGAGGGGGAATGTCTGTTCTGTCTTTCAGTTTTAGTTGATTCAGGTCTAGTTTGGTAGTAGAACCTAATTCCAAGGCTCAGGTTTTGATGAGTCTCCAGACAAGATGTTTCCAGTCAACTGCCTTCTTCTATTCACTCTATTCTTTGTCATGGTTGCCATGGTTCCTTTATTCCTCGGTCAGTTCTCTCTTCATATTTATTTCCAGAAGGTAAGACCCTGTGAAGCTTTGGTTCAAAGATTTGAACTCTTACATCAAAGCAACAACATAAATCATTGCATTGAATTAAATGTCTCCAAATTGACCGATTTGGACTTTTTTCACGCACACGGGCATACATTTTTTAATCAAATCAATTCTATTCCAACTATTGCATTGAATTTATAATCCAAATTGAATCCAGGATTTGACTAGAATTGAACTCAGTTCATAGAGATCTGTCAGAGTCAGAGGGCAAGATGTAGACTAGTCAATTCTCCTTTTCACAGTATCTACTTATTCCAAAAATAGCAGCCAGCAACAGCAAGGTGGAAAGGGCAGCGTTATAAGGAAAGTCTCTGTTATACAGGGTAGTAGAAGCCTGTCCATAAAGCCCAGACTAATTTAAACAGAAAGAACTATAAGAAGGAACAGCAGCCTCAAACTTGTTCCACAGTGGTTAACATTTATTATTTTATTAATTAACAATATTTCTAACCTGTTCTAAAGAATTCCGTGTAGCATGCAAGTACAAAACCAGAATTATATAACATTCTTTCTCTCCCCCTCTCCCCTCCTCTCTCCCTCTCTCCTTCCTCCCCCTCTCTCCATATTTGGCCCCAGTTTTCAGAAAAGTAGGCATGTGGAAATAAAATAGCTATGAATAGCTAGCAGAGTGGGGACTATATACACTGCTGGAGATGGGAAGAGATTTCCAAAGACAGAGAGCTGGCCACATGTTTCTTCATTGTGATATTTGAATGTAAATGTACTTCATTTGCATTGATCAATACTCTGTATTTGCATTAATGTTTTGCATCTGCATTTATCAATATTTCTTTGCTCGGTTCAGTAAGATAATGGTTCCATGAGCCCTTTCCTGGCTCTTGCCTTTATTGTTATATAGTGGATCATCATTATCACTCTTGTTCTATGGGCTGAAGGAGATATGGAGAGAAGTACTCAATAGTAGTAACTGTGAGAGGGATCTTGGAGTCCTAGTGGACAACCATTTAAATATGAGCCAGCAGTGTGCAGCAGCTGCCAAAAAAGCCAACACAGTTCTAGGCTGCATAAACAGAGGGATAGAATCAAGACCACATGAAGCGTTAATACCACTTTATAATACCTTGGTAAGGCCACACTTGGAATACTGCATTCAGTTTTGGTTGCCACAATGTAAAAAAGATGTGGAGACACTAGAAAGAGTGCAGAGAAGAGCAACAAAGATGATTAGGGGACTGGAGACTAAAACATATGAAGAATGGCTGCAGGAACTAGGTATGTCTAGTTTAATGAAAAGAAGGACTAGGGGAGACATGATAAGAGTGATCTGATATCCCAGGGGTTGCCACAAAGAAGAGGGAGTCAAACTATTTTCCAGGGCACCTAACAAGACGCAATGGGTGGAAACTAATCAAGCAGAGAAGCAACTTAGAACTTATTTCCATACTTGGTGGACTTGCCCTCGAGCAGGAATATATTGGACCAGAATCCGAAATTGGCTTTTTGAAATTACTGGCTGTAGAATTAAGTTGATTCCAGAAACGTTCTTACTAGGCATGAAACCAGATAATTTAAACAAATCTAATTGGTATTTAATTCTCCACATCATTATTGCAGCTAGAATTGCTTTTGCCCAAAAATGGAAATCCAGTGACATTCCATCAGAGTCAATATTAATCGCTAAAATTATGGACTGTGCAGAAGCAGACAAGCTTACCAGCCTATTGAGAGACAAACAAGATTCGCTATTCTATGTGTGCTGGGATCGCTGGTACGCTTGGCTACAAAGGAATTTAAAGAAGCGGACTTAACATTGCTGATTTAGAATCTCTATATGCTTTGATTACACTCCTTCACTTTGTCCTGGTTTCTTTCATATATTTTTTTCCGCCTTTCTTATTAGAGATATGTATTAAATTAATAAGTGGTAAATGTTAGTTATAGTGCTATAACTCTAGTTATATTGTAATACTCTCTGCAATCACTTTGTATCATTTAATGTCTTATTCTGTAAGCTTTTGCTTTTTAATGATTCAATAAAAAATTAAAAAAATAAAATAAAATAAAACAAAAAAAAAGAACTGAGGGGAAATTTCTTGACAGTTAGAACAATTAATCAGTGGAACAACTTCCCTCCAGAAGTTGTGAATGCTCAAATACTGGGCATTTTAAAGATGTTGAATAAGCATTTGTATGAAGTGGTGTAGGGTTTCCTGCCTAGGCAGGGGTTTGGACTAGAAGACCTCCAAGGTCCCTTCCAACTCTTCTATTCTATTCTATTCTATTCTATTCTATTCTATTCTATTCTATTCTATTCTATTCTATTCTATTCTATTCTATTCTGCTGTTTCACCTAAGTGCTATTGTTGGCAGTAGCATTATGTTACTTGCTGTCCTGATATATTTATTAGAAAACAGTTCAATTCTAAGAATATACAAAGAAACTCTCTTGAGAGAAAAATGGGAGAAAATGAAATGGAAAATTCAAGAAAAAGTGTATATTGAAAATTCAGAAATAAGAAAGAACAGTTGTATAATTGAAAATAAAACAAAGCATATGAACTATATTTGATCTACAGAAAAATTCAGAAGTACCCTTTTTTTGAGCTCCATAGTCTTATGGCTAATGCACAAGAATTATACTTCTCAGTTTTATAGGCTAAAACAGTGATGGCTGAATTTTTTGCCCTTGAGTGCCAAAAATGTGCATGCCCACACACACTTATATTGCAATGTGTGTGTGACCCCCCCATGCTCCCCCCCACTTCACCATGTATGTGTGTGCAACTGCCTTTGCTCCGTTTTGGGCCTAGCAGGCCTCCCTGAAGCTGCACCCATACTCACCCTGCTCCCTGTGCATGCACGCACAACCCCCCTCCCTTCAGCCACATGCAGAGACCCCAAAACCAGCTGGCCAGTGGGAGCTTGCGTGCATGTGTGATGATGCTGAGCTGGGGGACGGCTTGCAGGCCCACAGAGACAGCTCTGTGTACCACCTGTGGCACTCATGCCATAGGTTTGCCATCACAGACCTAAAATAATTGTTACAGACCAAACAATGGGTTTTCCAATGCTATCATTCAGAGGATTTGTTTAATCCTGACCAAATTATATTTTCTACTTTTTGACACATCAACAGTTTGATTTTGAATTAAAATCTGATTTCAGCTAAGCTTTAGAGGGATGACATACAGTACCATAGAGATACAAACCGAAGATTGGGATTATAATTTCCAAGCAGAGGGTCCTGTGCCTAGAGTTTTCCCCTAGATCCAGTTCCAAACAGGAAGTACCTAAGAAAGCTCTAGAAAAATATCAAAAGAAAACTTTATTAAAAGCAATGAAGAAGACACATAGCAAACAAGACACATAATAGGAAAAAGCTGTCAAGTGTCAATCAAGGTAACATAAAGAAGCATGTTTAGAACTTGTTAATATGTCACAAATACTGCATTGTAGGGTGTTAATTATGCACTGAGTAAGCCAGTAATTGTGTCTTTCTCAGGGTGGAAAGGCAGTTATTTTGGTCTAGAGGAGACCAGTATAAAATATGTAGAGGCAGCTTGAGTAATAAAAGGAAAAATATGATGCAAGCAAGTGAAAGTATTAAAATGGTATGATGTCTTAATCCTAAAATTGGAAAATCTGCTCCTGTCTGAAGATAAAGATGGAATGTATATACAAAATGCAGATGTCACCACTCTTCCAAAAAAATAAGTGATGTACCCTTCCTTCACTATTTATAATTAATTATATGAATATTAGTACTGTACAGAAATATATATTAAACGGTCCAGGCCTGGACCAGGGAGAAGTCAAAGAAACGCACAGGAGACACAGTAGTTCAGGAATCCAGGCTTTATTTCCCCTTCATAGGCCGGAGGCCAGGTACATGTTGAGCACAATGCACAGGTCTGTGCAAAATCAGCGCTTTGGAGTTATTGCATTCCAGCGTGTTTTATGGCCTGGGCCCATGCCCCTAACTGGCCTGCCACACATGCTGGCCAGCAAACATCCGGTCCCCAGCAACCAGCATCTGGCCACGTGGCCCCCAGGCCATTGGCAAAGTCCTCAATGTAAAGTCCTGGACTACAGGGTGTCCACGAAGGCAAACAACTTATGGGCTGTGGCATGCTCTTGTTTTTATGCAGTGCCTTTTTCCCCTTTCAGATCATTTTAGATTATTCTTTTCTTTTTAAAAAAATGTACTAAAGATACACCTTGTTAACTCTCCCCAGGTTATGGGATCTTTCATTCAGAATATTTTCCAACAAATAAGAGCATCAGAAAAATAATTTGTATTTATGCCTTTTTTGACATGAGGAGGGTGGAGTTAATCTCCAGGCTATCAGGGCGTATACACTGATGACAGATGAAGACCTGGCTTTGGTCCCAGGCTTGGGTTAATGTATTGTGTGTATGGGGGGGGGGGAGGTGCTCTCATGCTTTAATACTTGTTTTCACTCTGATCATCTTGTTTTGTTTTGTCTCTGTTTTTCTTTGTTTTAATTTTATTTTGTAAGCCACCCAGTGTCTACTGGAGTGGGCAGTATAATACATTTGATGGATAAAATAAAAAATAAAGATAGCAATGAGTTGTCCTGTGTATATTTGGGCCACCTTAGCATTTCTTCTGTTTTGTGTGATTAAGTCTGCCCGTCCATCTGTCCGCCCACCCACCCACTAAGCACCAGGGCTTATTTTAAGGGGGTGTCTTTTTCCTCCCATGTACAAGAAGCCCACTTCTTCTGCTTGCTCACAGTGGGGCAAGAGGCCATGCAGCACACTAGTGCCACCACTGCCATGAGGTGGGGGCATTGATCTGCCCCATGTGCCATGCACTGGCTTACCTCAAGGTCTCCGCAGCCAGGCCAGCCACACTGTGTTACTTGTCTTGCCTTGCAGCTGTGGCACCAGCACACCATTCAGCCTCCTACTCCACTGAGGCTGTGAAGAAACAGAAGTGGGCTGGTGGCTATGTAGGCTCCTGCTGCACATTGTTGTAGGTGCTGCTGCTGTGAGGCAGTTGTCAGGGCACGGATGGCCTGGTTGCAGGGACCCCAAGATAAGCCAATGTGTGGCACATGGGGAAGCTCCACCACCAACCTGCCTCAGTGTTATGGCACTGCAAGAAACCAGATGGAATGGGCAGGCAGCTGTGCCGGCTCTTAAGTAGGACTTATTCAGGGGGAGGCCTTATATTAGCACACGCATAAAAACATGCTATGGCTTATTTTCAGGATATGTCTTATTTTCAGGGAAATGGTATCTATCATCATCTTCACATGTACATATACAGACACAAAACTTTATCCCAACAGTGCCAAACTGTTTTGGGGATGGAAGGCATGTACCAATGATATCATAATGAGAAAACAAGCCCCCACCAATATTGGCATTATCAAATTCAAACTGAAAAGCAAATATTTGTGGAAAGCAGAAGTATCACTTTTTTAATTAAAAAAATCCCTTTTGAGGTGCGAGGATGATGCATATTATTATCAATTTTTTAAATTTAATTTATATACTGCCCACTCTCCCGATTTGGGACTCAGGGCGGTGAGCTGCCTTCACCAGTGCTGAAAATATCCCAATACACCACAGCAAAATTTTCTAGCATGTTTTAAAGTGGAATGCTTGTTGGGAGCCATGTACAATAAAGGTGCATTGATCTCCTTTCTCTTCAAACCAGGAGGAAGGTCTGAAACATCAAGTGAACCAGAAGACCTCATTAACTCGATCTATCAACGATGTTTTTTAATGAATAAAAAAAGTGGAGGGGGGGCCAATGTTTTTTTAAAGTCTCTCCAGCATCTACCCTTAACGCAGGTCCCTTCTCTCATTATCTCAGCCCTGCCTAGGAGAAAATCAATAAACAATTTGCATTTTTTATCAATATTTAATGTCAGGCTGCAGGATCCTTTGAAACGCTCAAGTCCTTTCAAGACTCATCTTTTCTTTTCCTTTTTATTCCTTTATATATATGTTTTAAAAAAACAGAACAGAGACTAAAGGTCCAGCAAAGGCTCAAGTTCTATGATCAGTTATAGTTACTCTAAAACATTAACAATTGTCCTGGTAATCATCATCATCAACATCGTCTACAGCTGTCTGTCCAAGAACAGAAATGGCATTGCTCAGGAAGCATGGTGTTGAATTTTAATGACTGCTAGAGACGAATGAGGCCAGGTAGCTATACAATTAGCAAGCAGTCAAAAAGATATGTCAGATCCTAAATGAGGGACACGATCTCCTCTTGACTCACAGTGTGCAAAGAGCCCTCCCCCTGAAGCCTGTAATGAAGAAGCTAGATGAGATCCCAAGCGGATTGATAGAACAATTACACAGGGGGAAATGGTAGGTGATGCCAAATGTTACTCCCCTGCCAGTTATATATTAGTTCCAACTTGAGTGCTTAGCTTCATCATGCAATGAATTCCATTGACTTTTCTAAATGAACACTGCAAGAAGTAGTTAAACGGACTTTTGTTCCCCCTGCTGTACTTCGTTTAAGGAAATATCAGGGACACAGCTATAATGTCACATATTGAGTAGACTTAAGTACTATCAAGATTTCATATGTGTCAGAGATTGCTAGATCTAAATTGCAATGACAGTTTTGAAGACATAAGGCAGGCATGTCCAAAGTCTGGCCCAGGGGCCAATTGTTGCCCGTTTTCAAATTTCAAGTGGGCCACAGCCTCTTCTCCCCACCAGAGTTATTTGTTTAGCCTTTCATAAAATAGTTCATCTGCATTTAATGTTAATGGTTCAGTGGTGGGTTTCTGCAGGCTCGCATCTACTCGCGAGAGCCGGTTGATGAAATTTAGAGAACCGGTGAGAGGGGGTTCCACTGGCGTACCTGGAAGTAAATCTGGCCCGCCGCTGCCAGTGACCCAACGGGAAGGAAAGGAAAGGAAGGAAGAAAGGAAAGAAAGAAAGAAAGAATTTATCATCACAATTGAGTCCAAAATTTTGGTTGCTAAGCAAGAGCGTTGTTAAATGAGTTTCACCACATTTTAAAAGGTGGCCACTTCCACCCTGTCACATGACTGCCAAGCCACGCCCACAAAATAGGCCACACCTACAGAGTAGGTTCTAAAAAATTTTGAAACCCACCACTGTAATGGTTCGAAGAATGTCAGGACCCACAATTTTCACCTCACTAAATCTGGCCCTCCTTGCAAAACGTTTGGACACCCTTGACATAAAGTATCCTGTGACATATCAAGACATTATAACATATAGATCTCCAGGAACGTACAGATTGGACAATTTCATGAAAGAAGAGAATAGACCAGACCTCAGTGAACAGACTTGCCATACAATTATTCTTCAGCATCTGGCAATGTACACTCGTACAGATCTTAAAGGCTGAGGTTAACTATAGTCTTCAAAATCCTGCAGCCATGGATGGACATGTGTCTAAATTGTCTTTTGCAGTGACTGTCATTAATCTTCTAGCACAGAGGCCTCCATCTTATTTTGGAGCAACAGATAACTATCATCCAACTAGTCACACAACTATTTGATGTGAAAATTTGTGTTATTGAGTACTGTGCGTTTTACTGTGCATTTAGTAAGTTAACTGTGCATTATAGTTTTGGGTTAGGAGAAAAGCCTAGCTGAGGAGCCTATTTTCACTTATTTGGAGTGACAAATAGGTGCTGCAAAATGTAAAATTAATGCGTCAGGTTAATTTCATGCACCCCTTGCCTCAGACCGATTAGTGTAAATTAAATTTCATGCTCATCAGCTAGAGTCATCACGAATGTTCTGCGGGAACCTGTAGATTTGTGATGATCACAGGAGCAAAGCTTTGTTGGATGCTGTTTGCTCAGAGCGCGAATGGCAATTTTTTTTTTTTACCATAGTAATGAGGAAGCTGTGCAGTTGCTGTTCAATAAATAATGAGTATTTTCTGCAAATAGGGAACATTAATCGGCTCCAGTCACCACAGTAACTGAATGGTGGTCGTTACATGGATGAATAATCTGATCTTGTTATAACAGCAAACATATATGTCATGTTCTCTCTGGGTAATGTGTTACATAATTCGCCATCACATCCCTAAACAGCTTGGTCCAGTTCAAATCACTGCAGATGACGGAGTTTATTAATTTTTGCTTAGGCCCTCCATTTAAGAAAATTTCAAAGGATGTGAGATAGTGGCTCACATAGGAGTCATATAATTCTTCATATCCAGGGGTGGTATTAACTCACTTTCCCTATTGGTTCACAAAGGTGTGTGTGTGTGTGTGTGTGTGGTTGCATCACTTGCATGTGCCATGTCCATGCATGCACTCCACCTTCGGTACATGTGCTTTGCCTAAAAAAGGCCCTAAATGGGATGCCATAAAGTTGGAGTGGGTGGGCAGGGCCACCCATGATTTCCACTACCAGTTCAGGTGAACCAGTCACTGGTTCTGGTTCACTGGTGCATATCAATGTCCACCAAAGCTGAACCTACAAAGTGGAACATCCATTCTACAGATCTGATATCAGCATCTAGACCAGGGGTGGGCAAACTTTGCAACTTTAAGTCTGAAGGACTTCAGCTCCCAGACTTCTCCAGCCAGCAAAGCTGGCTGAAGAAGTCTGGGAGCTGAAGTCCTTCAGACTTAAAGTTGCAAAGTTTGCCCACCCCTGATCTAGACTGAGCACACATGAGTCCAGAATCTTATTTTACGATTTCAATATTTTAAATTTATTATGCATTTTGACCACAGAAATATGTTTCTTCCCGAAGGATTAGGAGAAGTGAGGAAACTGGATTTTATTGCTGTGGTAATGACAGTTCTATTGTTTGAATTTAACATGTAAGTCATGCTTTTGGAATTTCATGTTATCTTTTTTTTTTTTAATCACATATTAGAAATGCAATTTAAAGGTGTGAAATTGTGACAGGGAAGGAGAAAGTTTTCATTATAAGGGGAGCTTTTTGCTAATTGGAGTAGAGTGCATTTTAAGACCATTTGGACCAGTGTCAAAAATAATCAAATTCTATCATTAATCTTAATGTTAAAAAGTGACAAAAACATTGGCAATGTTCACATATATGAATCCACTCTGAATTCAGTGCTGAACTGTGAGTAGCACTACAATATGATGAATGGTTAAGGGAACTACGTATGTTTAGCCTATTGAAAAGAACGATGGGACATGATAGTTGTCTTTCAGTACTTTGAGCAATTGTCACAGAAAAGAGATGGTTGACCTGATTGTAGGGCAAGAAGTAATTGGTAGCTAGAAGCTTGGTAAAGAGAAATCCAAATGAGAATTAAGGAGAAATTTCCTGACAGTGAGAACAATTAATAATGGAATAGCTAAACTTCCAGAGTTGTGCGTGCATCATTGCTGGAGGCTTTCAAGAAAAGATTGGACAACTATTGTCTGGGATGATATAAGATCTTCTGCCTTGAGACTAGAAGACCACCAAGGTCCCTTCCAGCACCATGAGTCTATGAGTTCCATGACATCCTTCATGTAAGATTTCATTCTGGCCTTACTTGTCTTGTGTTAGAGAAAATATGTTAACTGCACACATAGATGTATGCACTTACAAAACACTCTTATTATTCTTTAAAAGTTAGCAGCCTTTAACAGCAATGGCATGCAGTTAGCAGATTAAAGACTACAGTATTTCCCTAGTGTATGCATTGTGGCTAGTTTCATCCAATCTCTAATGGAAATTGTAATTTCACAGCTATTGTGTTTAACAAAGCTTAGAAGCATCAGTTGTCTTATTAACATTTACAGTTCATTTTTCTAAAGGATAATATTATCTATGAGAAATTAAGTAAAGATTATTAGTATTTGAAATAAGGAAAAAGAACATTTTTTCTTCTTTTTCTGGTCCATTTTAACGAATTCTGGTTAGCAGCAGAGGAAAATTCAGACCCAAATGCAGGAACATTCTTTATATCTGCCACATGAACAAAGCTTTGCTTAATGTATATTATACAGGTAGTCCTTGTTCAGTGACCATTCATTCACTGATTGTTCAAAGTTACAACAGTACTGAATGAAGGGATGAAATTTGTAATTTGGTAGGGTTTTTAATATTGGGTTTTTAGCACGGGTTAATGAATTTAATTACATTTTAATTGATATTTATTGTATTTTGTGTTTTTAAGATGCCTGTGCGCCGCCCTGGGTCCTAACAAGGAGAAGGGCGGGGTATAAATTTAATAAAATAAAAATAAAAAAGGAACTTGGGATTGATCCTCGTAGTTGTGGCCATTGCAGGTTCCCGTGGTCACTTGATTGTATTTGGGTGCTTGTCAAGTGATTCATCATTATGATGGTCCCACCATCCTGCATGATCCCCATATGCAACTTTGATTGGCAGTTTTCCACAAGCAAAGTCAATGAGGAAGCTGGCAGGAGGTTGAAAATGGCAATTACATGATGGTGGGTTGATCTGACCATGTGGCATTCACTTAATGACAGGAACTGGATCTGCCTCAACTCCTGTTGTAAGTTGGCGTGGTCACGTGATATTGTGCTTTATGACCATGTTACTTAATGACAGAGTTGCTGGTCCCAGTTATGAGGAAGCAAGGACTTGTATTTATTATTTTATTCATTATCAAATTTCTATTTTGCTCTCTAAAAGAATCTTCATACTACACAATATAATAAAAATATTATAACATCCACAAACATAGTAGAAAAAATAAATCACAGGAAATTATAGCAATGTAATTCAGTAATTAGAAAGGACATGGTGGCTCAGTGGCTAAGACATAAATAAAAAATAAATAAAATTCAGAAAGGTCGCCCGTTCAGCAGTTTGAATAACTAGTGCTGTGTAACAGAGTAATCTCCAGTTACTTGTCCCAGAGTGAAAGCATGTAAAAGAGTAAGTAGAAAAAAAGGGACCACCTTGGTGGGAAGGTGACAGTATTCAGTGCACCTTCGGCATTTAGTCATGTCAGCCACATGACCACAGAAATGTCTTCAGACAGCGCTGGCTATTCAGCTTTGAAACAGAGATGAGCACCTCCCCCTAGAGTTGGGAATGACTAGCACATATATGTGAGGAGAACTTTTACATTTACATTTAATTCAGTAATTAATTCAAAATCCTTTAGAAACAATTGGAACAATACAGGTGAAACTCGAAAAATTAGAATATCGTGCAAAAGTTCATTTATTTTAGTAATGCAGCATAAAAGGTGAAACTAATATATGAGATAAGACTCATTACATGCAAAGCAAGATAGTTCAAGCCATGATTTGTCATCATTGTGATGATTATGGCGTACAGCTCATGAAAACCTCAAACCCACAATCTCAGAAAATTAGAATATTACACTCAATCAATAAAACAAGGATTGTACGTAGAACAATATCGGGCTTCAGAAAAATATAAACATGCATATGTATTCAGTACTTGGTTTGGGCCCCTTTTGCAGCAATTACCGCCTCAATGCAGCGTGGCATGGAAGCTATCAGCCTGTGGCACTGCTGAGGTGTTATGGAAGACCAGGATGCTTCAATAGCGGCCTTCAGGTCTTCTGCATTGTTCAGTCTCATGTCTCTCATCTTTCTCTTGGCAATTTGATTACACATAAACACACCTGTAACAACACATACAATGAATACCTTTATAAATACTATCAAATCATGAAGAATATTTGATTTATTTATTTGTAAAATTTATTATGCACCTATCTTATCTCACAATAACTCTGAGTGGCTTACAATATTCAAAGACAAAACTACATAAAACCTAATAATATGTATACAATACTAAAATATTTCCTATTTTATCCTAAATTGTACTTTTGCTAAAAGGAGAAGTACAACAGGTGGGTGTAGGTGAAAATGGGATCCTCAACAAAAAAAATTAAACAAGAAATTATCTTGTCCTAAAATGCAGTTGTTGTGCCTATCATGCAATTTCATAAATTAATTCTTAAAGGCCAGACAGATCAAAGCCAATTATAATTTTGGGGGAAAGGCTGTTCCATATGGTAAGTGTTGCAACATAAAAGCCATGTCTCCAGAGACCCAGAAGTTTAATTGATGGGACCTGGAACATGTTAGATCCATTGATTTTTATAAGATGGGGTAAAGATTACTGGGGACAGATAATGCTGCAAATATCCAGACTCTGTGCTATGAAAGTGACCACCAGCATTTTGAACTGCACCTAAAAACTCACTGGTAACCAAGTACAATAGCAATATTACACAGGGATACTGAAATGAACACAGAAATATTTGAGTTGCTGGATTTAGGCCAATTATAGCTTATAGTAGCTTTCTCACATTATACAATACTAGTGCTGATAGTTGCCCATTATTTATAGGGGGAAAATGTCTGGACCAAATGTAATTTCTAATGTTGGATTTTCCCCCTTACCAGAGGAATCCCCCTTGTGGAGCACTGTGAAGCTATTACCATGGCAAAGCCACTGCACTGTATAGTGAAAACCATTTTACAGCAGTACAATAGAAGCCATTTTAAGGCACAACAGGCTGTACTATAACAGAAAACACACATCAAGGGGTTTTAGGGGTGTCTTACCTTCACAGTGTTTTTTTTTCCAGAGAGTAAGTCATCTATATACCAAGTTTGGTTGAAATTGCTTGAGGTGTTCCAGAGTTATGCTGGAACATACACACACACACATATAGCCATTACATATACTATATATAGAGATGAGAAGTAGATTAGATGAGAGGTAATTTAGGCATTAGTGATTGTGAGTAGAGTCCATCCAATCCAGGAATGGGTAAAGGATTGATTTGTGCAAAGGCTATAGTTAACACAGGAGCCAAATGAATGCATTACAACCCATCCAGAACTGATAAAAATTATATGGATCTTGGTGCAGCCCAAATTCATAACAATTCAGACTTGCTAAGGTTGAGCCTAAAATTGTTTATCTTCATTCATACTCCCACAAGTTCCATACACTCAAAAAGAATGTTGATTGTATTATCTTCATGACTCAGTTGAGATGTGTGATTACACATAAGAATCTAGAATCCTGTTTCTGAAAGCAATTGACATTTCCATACATTGCTTAATTTTATTTTCTTCATCCTTTTATTCCTTTACAGTTTTAGTCCTCCTGTTCTAGGAGTTTAAAGCAGAGGTACACAGCTTTTCTCTCCTGATTTCTTATCCCAAGAACATTGGGAGGTAGGTCAGATATGGCAACTGATTGAAAGCAGTCCAGTGAGCTTCATAGATGAAAATAGATGTGGATTTTCCCATCCAAGCCCAATACTATGTCATGAGTGGAAGGTAGGAGAGTGATACAAAACCCTGGAAATGAAAACATTATGTCTACATGCATGCAGACAGTGAAGATTGCTTGGAATTCTGTCAGGCACCAAGAATCAGGATCATATATTAAGTTGCAGTTCAAAGGTTTATTGCTCAAATATATGCACACGAATCTAGTAAACTAAATTTCAATACTAAATTGGTGTCAGATAAGGATCAATGGAATTCAAGAAAGGTTGGATTTGGACCATTTGTGGGAACCTAAGGGAACATAATGATTCTAAGCTGCTGATGTGCTTAACTCCAACCCTGAACTCTGCCTGTTCTTCTCCTACAGATTATTCTGCAAGGGGATGTATTTTATGCCAGAAATGGTGCTGAAGGAGAAGTGTAATATATCTGTCAGTTGTGGAGTGGCATCTTCTATTTGCAAATCAATTACAAATGAAAACAGAAAGTGCAAATTATCTCAGCCATCTGTCTCTTAATGCATGCCCATTGTTATGCTCAAACTGTCATGGTAATAAAACAGCATATTAGTTGCAAACAAGGTTTAGATAAATTCTAGTGACTCAGTCTGAGTTCTTGTATCTAGGGCATGTTCTTAGGGTATCAAGGACTTCTAAAATTAGAAGAAGTGTGATGAACATTGTAAATCCACAATTAAAAAAAAGAAAAATAGAAAACAATGAAAACAATGAAAAGCAAATCATTTGCTAGCAGATATCAAATTCTGCAGTAATATGTATACAAATCTTTAGCAACGTAGTTGCTAAAGTATCTAGAATCTTTTTCATCAGATATTTTTAATGAAGATAGGTGAGATACAATTGGACAAGGATTGCATATTCATTACAGTATTTAAAACATACAAAGAAAGTGTAGTACACATTTTTACAGGTAGAACTAATCTATGTTAACTCTTAAAAGAGGACAAAATTAGGAAACAGGAATCATACTGATTTTTGGAATGTACTTCAATGAAGTTAGGTAGGCTGTTGTAACATAATATTTCAATTTATACCTGAAACAGTAAAGCTGGATTTGTTTATGAGTTTATTTTTTATACTTTCTACTTTTTCAGGATTCAGGTATATTTTCTGTTATGGTGTTACATTTTCCTGACATTTTTAAACAGACTGTGAAGAAAAAAAAGTACCCTAAATAAGTATCACCTTGGAAATACTATGTCAGTGAAGAGTTTTCACATAATAAAGTAGAGACAAGCATATGGCCATTTCTACATCTTAAAATAAACCTACTAATTAATACTAAAACCATGAATCCACCTAAAGAGTAGTCAAATTTATTTGTCACTAAAACAAAGCAACAATTAATACCAAACGTAAGTTAAGAATCATTTCACATTATTTTTCTGTTAACTGTTTGATTCTATATTGTAAAGTTGTTTCTATGGTTTATCATGAACCATAAGTAAAGAATTTGATTTGAATTGAATGCTTTCCAGTAAGATAAAGTGCAGGCTAATTTATTAGCCTTAGCTGCAGCAGATGTAATATTCCCTGTTACTGTAATGGAACAATTTTTGGCACAATTTGTTCAATCTGCAACCAGCTGAACCAAAAACCACTTTTAATCTAAGAACTCTCAAGTTCTATGCAAGCTAGTTTTTCTAATTTAGAAAAAAAGCACTTCAAGTCAACATATTGTGTTGTTGCCATCAACTCAAAAATAAAAGTAATATATTGACACAATCAGAATGTGACTCTGCTATCAATTTACAACATCTCCAGCACAAGTTGTAATTTGCATCTGTGTGTGTATGTGTTCTTCACCCACAGAGAATTTACTGTATAAGGGAAATCAGTTTATATTTTTCATTATGGACGTATTTATATTTTTGTGCACAATGGTTCAAAATATGTAGAGACTCTATTACTTCAGCAAATGATTAACCCTGCATTTTATATATATAATTACCTGGTTTGATTGATTGCCCATAAGGGAATAGATCTGCCAAATGGGGAAAAATCCCTAAAAATAAGGGCTAATCTCCTTTCTTCTGAAAGAAACAGGAAAAGAGCATTTATGAACACAGCTGTTCCCTCCATCCCACTGTGTCTACATCTAAGCTACACAGATTAGTATTGCTATATTAGTTTAATTGTCATCGCTTTTCTCAGAATGTCTTGAGAATCCTAATTTGCTAAAATGCTGGGAACTTTTTTAAAAAAAATAAACATAGTTTGCCTCAGTCAAAGAATTACAATTCTGAAGCTTCCATGGGAAGGCAGAATAGCCTATAAATGAAATTATATTTCAGAGTTGAGTTGAAATGTCATCCACCTTTTTGTAATCTTATCTGTGGGTGGCAAAATGGTGTGTATATGTGAGGTGAGACATTTCTACATCTTTTGAATAGGGGTATGAACAATATTTTGATAGGTAGGGCAAAGCTGGCTAAAAATACCCTTGGTTGGTATCCCTTTTTCTTTTCCCAAAGTCTGGAAAGTGACATGACATGGTTCTCAAGGGTCCTTTTCAGGAGTGGGATTCAGCCAGTTAGGACCGGTTCTGGCCAACCAGTAGCTTCGGCGATTAGCTGAGAGTGAACTGGTTCACTGCGATGGGCCCGCCCGCTCTCCTGCCTGCACGGTTTATTTACCTATATCCTTTCAGTTGATTAACATGGCAGAGCGGATTGCCACTCCTCAGCTGTGTTATTCCCCAAGAAGTAATGTGGAAGGCAGTGGTGGGATGCAAAACTTTTTACTACCAGTTCTGTGGGAGTGGCTTGGTGGGCCTGGAAGGGAAAGAATACGGGAAAATCTCCATCCCTACCCCACTCCAGGGGAAGGAGACTGGAAAATCTTTATTCCCTTCTGATCAGCTGGGACTCAGGAGGCAGACAATAGATGGGGGCGGGTCAGTCAGAGGTGGTATTAACCGGTTCTCCAAACTACTCAAAATTTCCGCAACTGGTTCTCCAGAACTGGCCAGAACCTGCTGAATACCACCTCTGATGGAAGGTAAGTTTTGGTAAAACTGTGCACGTAAAACACGCAATCACCGAAAGTACTGGGGCCCTGCTAAGCTTGAACCAGCTCTTAGGAATCTCAAGATTCCTCATATGATTTTCACCCTCCAAAACACCTTCTGATCACTAGAATTATGAGGGACTAAGTTACAGCAAGAAAAGAACACCCAAAAGTGTTTTTTTTCAAAAGGCAACTGGACTTCCTTTCTTTTTGCTTGAAGAGACGTTTCATTTCTCATCCAAGAAGCTTCTTCAGTTCTTTATGATCTGGATGACTAAGAATCTCCTTAGACAAGAGAAGAAACCTATGATATTCCACATGTTGTTTAGTTACAACTCTCAGTCACTCCAACTAGCATGGTCATTAGTGAAGGATTTCTCCATTTCTCTCTAGCACCAAAATAATAAATATTTAGCTGAAGTTTGCAGGAAAATAACATTTAAGTGAATTGCAAAATTAAACAGGAATGGGTTTTTTCTTGAAGGCTGCCATGCATCTTTCTGTCCACTTCTGGGTCCAATTTAGCTTAAATGGAATGACATTGAAATGAATGGATGAGAAAATTACACAAGTGTATACACATTCATGGACACACACACCTCTTTCTAGAGGAAGAGAAATTAAATATACCATTTAAGTAAGTCTTTATTCACTTCCTAAGTAGAAAAAGAGAGACAATAGATCATCTGGTCTGCCTTTTGTATCTTTTCTCTTGATGAATTTGGCCCAAGCCTAAAATTGAAAAGAAATCCTGTTTTTCTTATTGGAGACAAATCTAGCAAGCAGGAAGCATATGTTGCACTTGGGACCGCATGCTGGGGAGTGGGAGCTGGAGGCTCTCACATCAATCAGTTAACTTCAAACAATACCTCCATTCACAGGGGACGGGGAGGTTGCGCCATTAAAGTCAGCCAGAGGAGGTCTCTAATGCCATTTGGCAGCCCCAGAGAGCAGCAGAACATCCATCTGACAAAGTTGCCACAAGCAACAAGCATAATAAGACCAACAACAATAAGAAGAAGAATTAAAAAAAATAATAGTAATAAAAGCTAGTGGTGGGATAAGTGGGGAAGCCTGGAGGGGAAGATAGATAATCAATAGGCCAGATATCAATTTGCGTTTCACTCAGTGTAAAAATGTATTGATGAGGCAGAGGAAGGGGAGCCTGCCATGGGGAGCCTTAAAGGTTTACCATGAAATCTTTAACACTATTTGGCTAATGTGATCTTGGCAATAATTACACAGCTTGGAAAACTTGGTGTTTATTTATTTCTCTCTCCAAAGGGCAGCATGGGGAGTATTGATTGGTATTAGAAATGATAATGAGGTTATTTTGTGTGTCGGCAGAATGACTTAAACTGTTTGCCTGCTCCTAATAAATCAGACCTCCAGACGAGATGCACTGACTTCAGTTTTGAACAGCCTGCTTTCTCTTCCCCTTCCCATTTTAGTTTTAAAATCGTTTCTGTCTAGAATATGGTAATTCTTTCAAAGAATGTGGGCTCAGATTCTCTTTACCAAAACAATGTCAATGTTACTTACAGGCATAGAAAGAATCCAAAAATAAAAAATGTTGGATCCAACCAGAGTTCTTCTACTTTTACATTCCAATAAGCATTTTGGTTTTGAATCCATAGAAATACTAAATACAGGCATTCGGTCCATGAGCTTTGTACAGTTGATGAGTAAGCTTTGAATTCTTAACAATGGAAGGGAATTCCTCCTTACTAATCTTATATGTTGAAACTGGATATTATTAAATACAGAAATGGATAAAATCCAATATCTAATTTCCACCCTGGCTTTTTCTCCTTTCTTCCCTTGAGATGGAAGAACTCAAGAATATATTTTGAGGCTGCATAAGAAGTATACAGAACTACTTTTTTCCAATCCTATCAAAGAATATATTTTCTACTAAAAAGGTTAAATAGTTAGATTCTACCAATAATAGCATGTCTAATAATCTTTCATTCAAATGAAATCAATGTTAGACCTGCTAGCCATCTTTTATCTTACCTCCCACCGACCAGTGCGCTCCCACAGAGAGGGCCTGTTCAGGGTGCTGTCGGCCAGACAATGTCAGCTGGCGACCCCTAGGGGGAGAACCTTCTCTGTGGCAGCTCCTGCCCTCTGGAATGACCTACTCACCGACCTACGCATGACCATGGACCTGCGCCTCTTCCGTCGGGCTTTGAAGACCTATCTATTTCGTGCGGCTGGCCTGGCGTAATTTTTTTAATGGTTTTAGTAGGTTTTATTAATGGTTTTAGAACAGGCGTATTATTTAATATATTTTTAAATATATATTTCATGTATTTTTATATTTTATATCACTGATTTTATTGCTCCCTGTACACCACCCTGAGTCCCACCAGGGAGAATAGGGCGGTATATAAATCAACCAATCAATCAAATAAATAAATAAATAAATAAATAAATAAATAAATAAATAAATAAATAAATAAATAAATAAATAAATAAATAAATAAATAAATAAATAAAATAATAAAATAATAAAATAATAAAATAAAATAAAATAAAATAATAAAATAACATAAAATAAAATAAAATAAAA
The DNA here is from genome assembly GCA_039707465.1 of Rhabdophis nuchalis. Taxonomy (NCBI): domain Eukaryota; kingdom Metazoa; phylum Chordata; class Lepidosauria; order Squamata; family Natricidae; genus Rhabdophis; species Rhabdophis nuchalis. Next base: position 54,508,967 of record CM077643.1, on the reverse strand, counting down.
TAAAATAAAATAAAATAATAAAATAAAATAAAATAAAATAAAATAAAATAAAATAAAATAAAATAAAATAAAATAAAATAAAATAAAATAAAATAAAATAAAATAAAATAAAATAAAATAAAATAAAATAAAATAAAATAAAATAAAATAAAATAAAATAAAATAAAATAAAATAAATAATAAAATAAAATAAAATAAAATAAAATAAAATAATTAAATTAAATTAAATTAAATTAAATTAAATTAAATTAAATTAAATTAAATTAAATTAAATTAAATTAAATTAAATTAAATTAAATTAAATTAAATTAAATTAAATTAAATTAAATTAAATTAAATTAAATTAAATTAAATTAAATTAAATTAAATTAAATTAAATTAAATTAAATTAAATTAAATTTTATCTTTATACTGTGGAAAAGTGAGAGGACGGATTATACAGAGTTGGGTGATATGTAGCCATAATAACATTCTTCTTAGAAAGCCAAGGTCATGTTTGTCCCTGCACCTGGCCGGAACTGGATGGGTGAAATCTGCCATCTTGGCAGTGGAAGATTGGACCATGTGATTGACTTGTGGGTGTTGGAGCAGGATCTTGAACTTTCAGCTGGGTGGGCAAACCAGGAAGCTTTCAGATTTGGGTTTTCCAAGATGTGCCAACATGGCTCTTTTAATAAATTGCAACTTTGAGGAACTGCTTGCCTTGGAGTGTGATTTGTTTGAGGATGCTATTTGGAACTCTGACAATCAAATAGTTAGTACCCAAACCTGATCCTTAGTATAAATATCAAGGGTTTTATTGTTCATGGGCCTCAAAATTACCTCCCATAAAGTAACATATCACCAGTTTCTCGGCTGACATAAGGATGCTGAGATTCACCACCATCTTCTATTGAGATCTATCCTCAGCATCTGGGCCAGGGATATGATTCATTAAAATTATCTAGTGAATCGGCTGAAGATTTTTCAGTGTTGATTAAAACAGGAAATGCAGTTAATTACAGTCAGTGGTGGACTTGGAATTTTTGAAGCCTTGGGTGAGTTTCATTGCCTCTCTACTAGGAAGTTAGATTTTTATAATTATAATCAATTTATCAGTTCTAATACATTATTTTTTATGCAAAAATTCTCATCATGTAACTTCATGATAAAGCTTTATAATCTCTTTCTCTCTCCCTCCCACTCCCTCCTCATTCATCCATCCACCCATCCACCTGAAGTTCATAAAGGAACACAAACGCACTACCTCGGACCTCCGCCTCTTCCGCCAATGTCTTAAGACGTATCTATTCCAACAAGCCGGCCTAGCGTAGCCCCCCGTTTCTGACTCTATCTATAAATTTTAATTTTCAGGGTTTTAAATGGGTTTTTAGCACGGGTTTTAATTTAATTTAATATGTTTTTAATAGTGTATATTGTCTTTTGTTATGGTTTTAATAATGCCTGTGCGCCGCCCTGAGTCCTAACAAGGAGAAGGGCGGGGTATAAATTCGAAAAATAAAAATAATAAATAAATAATAAACAAACTGATTGCCTAATGACATGATTATCATTTTTGGTTATAGTTGACCGAAAAGAAACTATTTGAATGTTTTGAGATGAAAGACCATAGATAACTTAAATGATCTCTCACTAATGCAATTGCTACTAACAGTGAAAAAAATGTGAAGTACAGCTCATACACTTGCATATATCTTTAAAACTATAATTGAAGACAAGCCAGTGCAAGGCTTCAGGTTGATCATATAAATAATTTATCTTCCTCCACATGCAAAGATACAGTTTGCAACCTTCCAGTGGTTTCTACTAAAAAGAGGTGGTATCAGATGACTTCCTAAAAATCTATTGGTGCAGCTGCAGATGGCTAACTGACCAGCAAGCTGTTCACCTATGTTTCCTATTTTACATAATATTCGCTTGCTCTTGTTTTGAACAAATGATTGACTACCTCTACTTTCTGTGGTGGCCCAGTGGTTAATAGTGCACTATAGCCGACTGCTTTTGCTGGCTGCCAACTGCCTGCACTTTGGCAGTTTGAATCTCACTTGGCTCAAGATTGACTCAGCCTTCCATCCTTCCGAGGTTGGTAAAATGAGAACCCAGACTGTTGGGGGCAATATGCTGACTCTATAAACACCTTAGAGAGGGATGTAAAGCACTGCGAAGTGGCATATGTCTAAACGCTATTGCTACCTGCATTTGGGAGATTTAAACAAGAAAGAACAAGGTTCTCTCATCACTGCAAATGTGTCTGCAGCTGAGCAATTTGTATAATCTCATAGGCTGATCATTAACACTCGATGTGATACTGCAATTCCAAATGCAGAAGAAAGGGGCACCCTCTTTTTCTCCCACACATTATCTCCTTTGCACTTTTCAACAGACCATTAATTATAAATCTTCATAATCTATTATTCTTCCACCAGATATTCAGGGCATTCTGAAACTCTGCTTATTTATTTTTTCTTAATGGGAAGCTTGTCCAAAGTCTTTTGAAAACTCAAGTAGATTACCCACCCACCCACTCCTTTTAAGTGGCTATTTAATGAATTCATTTAATGAGTCTTTATAAAGGATGTGGATAGGTTAGAAAGGCAATGATTTCTCCCATGCTAAAGCTGTGCTGGTCATTCCCAATTATTCTATTCCAATAGAGTTTTCTTTCTAAATTATCATTTTGATTGGCACCCCCCCCCTTTTTTTTTTTTTTTGTTTAAAGCCCCAAACATCAAATGGAGCCTTTGGCGATCAGGCCAAACAGTCTTCTCAGGGCAGAGCTATTTAAGCATCTTTTATCACAGGATGTATCCTTAGCAATTGATATTTAGGGAAACATGGCCACTGATAGAGAACCTATTTTAGCAAGCAATTGGTAAGACCCATAACTGCCCTAATCCTTTTTACAAATCTCATCTTGGTGTGAAGACTTTGCTACAAGGGGTCATAGTGAATTCTCTAAGTTGATTATGCAACATGTAAAGAGGCAATTTCCTTGCTGCTGACTTAGAAAGCCATCTCATTTTGGACCTTAAGCCCTGAAATCAGCTGGTTTTAGAATCCAAATTACTGCAGACCCATATTAATTCAACATAAACCTCAGAAAGAAAGCAATTTTCAGTGGGGGTTACTCAAGGATGTGAGCATAGGACTGCACCATACTTTCTGAAAATGAATCTGCATTAAGAAAATGAACGCCAACAAATGTAATTTCTTTTTAATATTCTTTTCATTTGTATATTATTTCTATGTTTGTATATTATTCCTCTACTCCCTCTACTTAGCTATTAGAGTGCTTTACACAAAATAACAGGTATCAAAATCCCATTTAAATCTATTTTATGTGAAGGAAAATTGTAGGGAAAGATGCTTTCAAGAAATCAAATACTGGGCTTTGTGCAAACCCTGAAATAAAATAAAATAAAATCTAACCAACAAACACAGCCAACACACTATTCCAGCTTGGGCTAAGCAACATTATGCAGAGTGCAGAAAGGAAATAAGAAATAGTATGCTAATGATACTAAAGGCAGGAGGTAAGAAAAAGAAAAGAAAGAACAGCAAAATCTAATTTCCATCAAATATTTTCACTGTACTTTTCTATTCTTGAAGACAATCTATGCTTCCATCATGTGGATGCACTGCTGCATACATTGTCTTATGTTGCCTACATTCCTTCCCTCCCTCTTTCTGAAGATCTTAACACTTCATCCAACCCCCGCTTTCTCAGTCATCCCTATTCTTTTGACCCTTTCACTCTTCCTTCATATAGTTGCTTTCCAATTTAATCTCTGTTCCTTTTCTCTGTATGCTTACACTACTGCAATGCTCTTTTCATGCTGATCATTCACTTTTGAATTCACTTCAGGGGTGCCTGTGGAGGAAGGCTATACGGCCAGAATGAAGAAGGCAACACTGCAACACATAAACCCTGCCTTTTTGCATGTGTGCTATGATGTCTATGCATATCCCCAAGGGTTGGAGCTTGTGGGAAATGTAGCAACACCACCTTTTGATGAAAGCAACAAGCTCCACACTTATTCTTGATCTCCTTATGCATTCTGTTTTACCACACACTTCTTAAGATCCCCATTCCATAGCATCCACCTTACTTTTATGTTTAGCATGATATACCCGCCCCTCATTTCTGTATAACAAAATGGATAGAAAGAGTCTTATACTCAGCAATATTCAGGTCTTTTCACCAAGGTTCATTCCTCACAAAGGGGCATATAATATTCATCATTTGCAAACTATAAAATAAATCTTGATTCAGTTTTCCATTTTTGGCACATTCTACCAAGTTATGCAAATCCAAATTTTTGCTTTAGTTTTTAATCTTTTATGTATAACTTAATTGTTACTTCCATTTTCCTTGTCTACGTTTTTGTCTCCAATGATGATGATGTTCGTCCATTGTGTTCGAAGAGGACCTTGATCACGGGAATTGGAGGGATGTCAGGACTTGCACATCAATTGAATTAAAGTGAGGGAGAGATGCGCATAGTCAGCCTCACTCTCTCTTCCCAGATTCCATCTTGCTCCAATAGCAGGACAAGAGTCAAGACAGTAGGAGATAGGCTGGGCACTGTGGCTGACCAGGGCATCTTTCATGTCTTGCTGTGCTCTTAGTGGAATGGAATGTTTATGGAATGGAATGTTTATTTGTATACCGCTCCCTCTCCCCGAAGGGACTCGGGGCGGTGAACAGGGAATATAGAACATAAAACATACAACAATATAAATATCTAAAATTAAATTAAATTACAATGACCCTGCACTAAAACCTAAAAATCCTAAAACCCTAAACCCCCTAAAAACCCAATTAAAAATTTAAATGTACAGACCGGAGGTGTGAGAAATAGATTAGGCCAGGTCGGCCTGTTGGAAGAAATATGTTTTGAGCTTTCGGCGGAAGGAGCGGAGGTCCGGAGTTGTTCTGAGGTCGGGGGGTAGGTCGTTCCATAGGATAGGGCCTGCAACAGAGAAGGCCCTTCCCCTGGGAGTCGCCCGCTGGCATTGCCTAGTGGACGGCACCCAGAGAAGTCACTCTCTGTGCGAGCGAATCGGTCGAAGCGATGTATGGGGCAAGATGCGATCTCGCAGATAGCTAGGTCAAGTGTACCACATCGCTTGCAGAGACTGCCTTCATGACCGTTATCCTATTTTAGTAGGTTACATCTGCTCAATCCACCGGAATCTGTTTTCATATGCTTGGGATAGAAAAGTCCCTATCACCAAAGGTCAATGACCCAGTGGCTACTCTCAACCTGATAGATAGGTCTCTGATAGATTAGTTGTCATATCTGTAGTCCTTGCTGTATCACCTTTATCCCCTATCATTTGCTTTAATTTATTTGAGTTTTCAGCTGATGACATAGTATCATCTGCATACAAAAGCACATGTACATTCACCAACCAACACAGCTTTAACATTCCTTCAAACATTCCATATACATTCATCCCCAAATGTATTTTAAAGGATATCAAATATCCTTGTCTTACTTTCTGCTTGGTGTTGATACATTTCTTAAACATTCTATTTATTCTCATGCCTCCGTTACTTTTAGCATATACTGGTTTTACTACATTCAGCAACCAATTTTCAATTCTGTAATCATGCAACACATCCCATAATTTAAATTTATTAAGTGTTGCTCACTGACACATTTCTTTGTAACCCACAAAAGGGTAAATAGGGATGTGGTAGCTCAGTGGCTAATACACTGAGCTTGTCAATCAGAAAGGTTGGCAGTTTGGCAGTTTGAATGCCTAGTGAGCGCCAATTACTTGTCCCAGCTTCTGCCAACATAACTGTTTGAAAGCATGTAAAAATGCACGTAGAAAAATAGGAACCACCTTTGATGGGAAGGTAATGGCATTCCATGCACCTTTGGCATTTAGTCATGTTGACCACATGACCACAGAGACGTCTTTGGACAGTGCTGGCTCTTCGGCTTTGGAATGGAGATGAGCACCACCCCCTAGAGTCGGGAATAACTAGTACATATGTGCAAGGGGAACTTTTATCTTTACCTAAAGTGTAAATATCCAGTCTTCATGTAGCTTGTTAAATTTAAAGGCACACAACACTTCCCAAATGTTCCTCTCTGGCAGAATTCTGGTTACAAGGATTGACAAACACTTTCCCAGGCTAATTTAAAAACCCAATTCCTTTGAAGTGTTTTATCTATTTTACTGCAATTGGACAAAAATACAGAGAAAGCACAAGATCCCAAAACAAATTAAAAATGGAAATATACAGTTATCCAATTAGCCGTTAAATTAAAAGACAAAAACAACCAAATAAAAATAAAAGTAACTCAAGAATTAACTTGTTAAATTGATGCAAATGTACACAACGTGTACATCTAATAACAATATAACAAATTCTGCATTAAAAATATAAATTGATATGAAACCTGTGCTGAAGGAAAATATATTGCTTTTTTAAAAAAATGGAATAAAAATATCATTTTCTAAAATTGGTAAGTTACATATTTCTTGAATCCAGCCTTTGATATCTGAAGTAGTTATACAGTAATTTTTAGTCTTTCAGTGTAATTAGTCTGGCTATTTCTTAATGAGATCCCTTCATTCCAAACACCCAATGAAAAAGAACTCATTCATTGCAGAGTTCCATCATCCTTACTTTTGTCCATAGTCCACTGAATCTTTAGCCAATGGAAAAAAATAAGATCGTCTTTCAAGATTTCTCCCTGAGAAATCCATGTATTCTCATCATCATTGTACTGTTTCAGAGTGTTTACACCTTCGTTGTTTTATGATCTCCTCTTGAATCTTTGTATATATCAATATGCGAGGACTAGTATTTCCATAAATGCTTCCTTTTGCAAATACTAATTTGGATGGGTAGTAACAAACTCAAACTCAACCCGTCCAAGACCGAGTGGCTGTGGTTTCCGGCACCCCGGTTTAGCCAGATAAGTCCAACACTGGCCATTGGGGGCGAACAACTTGCCCCCGTGGAGAGGGTGCGCAACTTGGGCGTCCTCCTGGATTCCCGGCTGTCCATGGAGGACCATGTGGCGGCCGTGGCCAGGGGGGCGTTCTATCAGGTTCGCCTGATACGCCAGTTGCGCCCCTTACTAGACCGGGGGGCCCTTCGCACAGTCACTCAAGCGCTCGTGACATCTCGGCTGGATTACTGTAACGCTATCTACATGGGGCTTCCCTTGAGGTACACTCGAAAGCTACAGTTAGTGCAGAATGCGGTCACGCGGGGGGTTATGGGTGCCCCAAGGCAAGCCCACGTAACACCTCTCCTGCGCGAGCTGCACTGGCTGCCTGTGGCCTTTCGAGTGCGCTTCAAGGTGTTGACTACCATCTTTAAATCGCTCCATGGCTCGGGGCCTAGCTATATACGAGACCGCCTCCTGCCCCATACATCCCTTCGTCCGGTCCGCTCCCACAGAGCGGGCCTACTCCGGGTGCCATCGGCTGGGCAATGCCGGCTGGCGACACCCAGGGGAAGAGCTTTCTCTGTGGCGGGCCCGGCCCTCTGGAACGACCTACCCCCCAACCTTCGCACTACCTTGGACCTCCGCCTCTTCCGCCAATGTCTTAAGACGTACTTATTCCAACAAGCCGGCCTAGGATAGCCCCCCGCTTCTGACTTTTAAATATAAATTATAATTTGGTTACGGTTTTAATAATGGGTTTTAGCATGGGTTAATTAATTTAATATATTTTTAATTGATGTATATTGTATTTATGGTTTTATATAAGTTAGTCTAGGTTAGTCTCTACCTCAGGGGTTAGGGAATGTTAATTTTAAAATGGGGATTTTAGTGCAGGGACAGTTGATTTAATTTGTTTTTATTGTATTTATTTATGTATATATTTTATGTTGTTTTAATTTTCCCTGTGCACCGCTCCGAGTCCCCCTGGGGAGAGGACGCGGTATAGAAAAATAAAATCTATCTATCTATCTATCTATAATGCCTGTGTGCCGCCCTGGGTCCTAACAAGGAGAAGGGCGGGGTATAAATCTGATAAAATAAATAAAAAATAAATAAAAAATAATAATGTTTTCCCTTTTCCAATCATCTGGCTCTTCTTCAGGGCTTTCCAAAGATAATGGACAGAGGCTTAGCTCAGCAAATTATTTTGGTAGTCTACAAAATAGCTCATCTAGTCCTGCAGATCAGAGCTTGTTCAAAGTAAATGAGTAACTCCAGCCATATCTTTCTCAGTTACAATCCTTGCTCCTCCACCTGTTCTTCCCAATTGCTCAGTGGAACATAAACCCTTTTGTAGAAGACGGTTGAGCCAAAGTGGAAGTTGAGTTGTCTATCCTACTGTTGTTGTTCCTATAATTATCTTCACAACCTCACTAGGCAGCTGATTACTATTTCTTTCCCCTTTCTCTCTGTGTTTGAGTGTATCTAAAAAAATTCCACTGTGAGATGTCTTGAATTTTTTTTTAAAAATGGAAAGGAAACATATCCATTTAATGACCTGTAAAGGGGCTAAAGATGTGCTACAGTTAGGAAACAAAGAGCTTAATCCACAGCTTTGCATTCAGATTTCAGAATGCAAACATGACAGTTTTTTTGCTGGATAAAGTCTAGTGAATTATTTTTACATCTAAGGAGCAAAATGGCTTTTGCTGCTCTAATGATTGTTCATCTGTATTTAGCCTTACATTCCTTGTCTCATTTCCTATTATATCTGACAAGACATCCTAGGACATGACCATGTGAGCTTGTCAGTCATTTTGCAGGAGGTTTTGTGTGTGTGTGTGTGGAGTGGAAACAAAAATCAATATTGAAGTTTTCCTTTTTCGGTTTTGGTTGCTACCTGGTCATTGTGCACGTTGTTATGGGCCATCTATTTGATTAGAAAAACACTCACAAGGCCTCACTTTGGTTATGATGCTTACAAAAGTCAGAGAGAGACCAAACTGAAAGCATCCAAACCCCTTGATAGTAATAGATATAAACTTTGTGATGAAAATTCAGTTCAAATGTAATTAGCAGTAGACGCATTAAGCACATCGGAGAATGAGTGTTTGTCATACATGGTTAAACAGATCAGTTGTAGATGCTATAACTAATTTTAAACCATGGAAACAGACAGGCTGTTGACAATCTATAGTAATTGATTCATCATTTATTAAAATGTCCATTAATCACAGCAAAGCTTCTCATATCATGTGGCTGACTGGAGCCCTTACAATTCTTCCATTGAAATGCACTGATAAACATGAGTGAAGGTAAAGACTGGAACATATAATCTTGGTAAAAAGAAGCATTACTTTGTGGAAAATAGGATTCTTGATCTTAAAGCAAACAAAAAAGTAAATGTTCCAGGATTCTAAAAGTTTCCTGTGATGTTTTATGTCAACTTTTTATTTTCATGTCAAGTTGTTTTTCATCAAATCACAGAATTGCCAGCATGAAAATTTACCCAGTCAAACCTTTTCAGTGTAAACCTATGCAATATTCAGTAAATTTACTCAAATAATACAGTATTATTGACTAATACAGTACTATTGACTACACCCACCCAGCCTTTGATATTTTCATATAATCCATAAAAATAGTTTAAAGGAGGGGCATAAACCTTAAAACTTACAGCACAATATTTTTGCTTTTTCTCTGTGTTTCTGTGTCTTCTGTGCCCATTCCCAGAACTCATTGTAAAGTATTTGAAGGCAGTGCTGGCAGCATGTTTAAGTAGGCATTCCTCTCTCTAGTAAGGTTGTGGGAGTATTTGTTTTTGACAAGCTTCGGAGACAATATTGCATGAAGCCTTGAACTATATTTCTCCCCAGAAAATATCTAGCCGATTATTCAAAAGTTACTAAGTTTAGAAATGGATATAAAGATTACAACATTTGTTTAGCAAAAAGTAATAGGCTCAAAGATAATCTCTCAGTACCCTCCGTTGAATCCTTCAGTATTTGTATAATTATTAGGAAGAGCTTTATGTAGCCAATTCTACTCAAAATTTGTCTCGGTTCAATACGGATTATATACACAAGGAGTAGAATGTTCACTTGAATCCCCAATCTTTTTGCAAGATGAGGATGATGAAGATTTATGACGATGATTATTATTATATACTTTATTCATTAAACATGAACTCAGCCAATTGAACATTCAAAAATGCATTACAAATACCACTGACTGGTGCTAATGGTTGATACAATTTTCTGCCAGTGTCCTAAGTAGTAATAATAGGTAGTAGTAGTAGTAGTAGTAGTAGTAGTTGTAGTAGTAGTAGTAGTAGTTATTATTATTATTATTATTATTATTATTATTATTATTATTATTATTATTATTATTATTATGTGGTTAATCTTTGGTGAGATTCACAGCCTTTGGGGCTGGTTGGTAGTTCAACAGCTCGAGTCCTAACCAAGGACCTAGGAACTGTCAAGGTAACGTTGGAGGATATAAGCAGTTCCAAGCAGGGTGGCCCTTTGTAGAGTCAAAATGCTCAAGTCCGGCAAACCTAGAACCTCCATATAGCGAGGCAGTCCCCTAGGTATTGCTCCAAGGGCTCCAATCACAATCAGGATAATACATGACTTCCTTCTCCACGGTCGCTCAACTTCAATTTGCAAGTCCCGGTATTTTGTGATTGTTTCTTGCTGATTGTTTTCAATTCGTGCATCACCAGGTATTGCAATGTAAACGAACCATACTTTTTTCTTTTTAATGATTGTTATATAAGGTGTGTTGTAGGACAAGTGCCTGTCAGTCTGAATTCTGAAGTCCCACAAGATCTTGACTTTCTCATTCTCTAAAACTTTCTCAACCTGATGTTCCCAATGATTTTTGCTGTACTCAAATCCAAACTTCTGGCACAATTCCCAACACAGTCATGGCGTTGTAGGTAGTCAGTTTGTGAAATTTTGCTGCACCAACTGATCAGGTGGTCGACTGTCTCATCTTTCTCATTACAGAGGCGACATTTGCTGTTGGTGGTAACATGTTGAATTTTTGCCTTCATGCAGTTTGTGGCTAAGGCTTGTTCTTGAGCTGCCAAAATAAAGCCTTCTGTTTCTTTTTTCAGTACTCCTGATCTTAACCAGTTCCAAGTTAGCTTTTGGTCAGCTTTGCCTTCAATACTTTTCAAGTATTGGCTATGCATAGCTTTGCTTTTCCAATTTTCAGCTCATTTCTCAGTTACTTCTTTCTTATATTCAGCTTTTGACTTAGTTGTCTTTAAAAGTCTGCTTTACTTGTAGGAGTCCTCGACCACCCTCAGCTCTTGGTAGATATAATTAGTCAACATCACTTTTAGGGTGCAAAGCATGATTCATTGTCATAAGCATGATTCATTGTCAAAGCATGATTCATTGTCACAGACCGAGTGGCTGTGGTTTCCGGCACCCCGGTTCAGCCAGATAAGTCCAACTCTGGCCATTGGGGGCGAACAACTGGCCCCCGTGGAGAGGGCGCGCAACTTGGGCGTCCTCCTGGATTCCCGGCTGTCCATGGAGGACCATGTGGCAGCCGTGGCCAGGGGGGCGTTCTATCAGGTACGCCTGATACGCCAGTTGCGCCCCTTACTGGACCGGGGAGCCCTTCGCACAGTCACTCAAGCACTTGTGACGTCCCAGCTGGATTACTGTAACGCTCTCTACATGGGGCTTCCCTTGAGGTGCACTCGAAAGCTACAGTTAATACAGAATGCGGCCGCGCGGGTGATTATGGGTGCCCCAAGGCAAACCCACGTAACACCTCTCCTGCGCGAGCTTCACTGGCTGCCTGTGGCCTTTCGAGTGCACTTCAAGGTGTTGACGACCATCTTTAAATCGCTCCATGGCTCGGGGCCTAGCTATATACGAGACCGCCTCCTGCCCCATACATCCCTTCGTCCGATCCGCTCCCACAGAGAGGGTCTTCTTCGGGTGCCGTCGGCCGGGCAATGCCGGTTGGCAACACCCAGAGGAAGGGCCTTCTCTGTGGCGGGCCCGGCCCTCTGGAACGACCTACCCCCCGACCTTCGCACAATCTTGGACCTCCACCTCTTCCGCCAACGTCTTAAGACGTACTTATTCCAACAAGCCGGCCTAGGATAGCCCCCCGTTTCTGACGTTTTAAGGAAATTTGTAATTTGGTAGGGTTTTTAATATTGGGTTTTTAGCACGGGTTAATGAATTTAATTACATTTTAATTGATATTTATTGTATTTCTGTGTTTTTAGATGCCTGTGCGCCGCCCTGGGTCCTAACAAGGAGAAGGGCGGGGTATAAATTTAATTAAAATAAAAAATAAAATAAAAAATAAGCTTCCTCATTTTTCTGTCCAAATTGTCCAACTCCATCTGGGTCCAGTCAATTATTCCTGCAGAGTATCGAATCACAGGTATTTATGGCTTTTATGATGTTTCCTCAACTCAATTTGGACTTTAATATCTTGTGGATTCATCAAATGTACTTGGTTGAAGTTAATTCCTTGACTTTATTATGCATTAAGTCAGAGACCTCTAAAATCCCCAAGTACTTCTAGCCTTCTTCTGGTTTTACTGCCTTTATCATTTCTTCATTCTCAAGTTCTATTCCATCATCTTCTATGACCTTGCCTGCTTTGGTTGCCATTGTTGTTGTTGTTGTTGTTGTTGTTGTTGTTGTTGTTGTTGTTGTTATTGGTGTTCCATAGAAATTAATGGCCAGTAAAGGGACAATCCCACATGCTACAACAATTATTTAATTGAATGATTTTACTGCCTATTATGAAAAAAATACTGGTCTTTGTAATACATTCTCTGAATCATTAGTGTAATTACTAAAGTAGAGAAAATATTTGAACTGGCAACAGCTGTTTCCTAGAAATACTCAAGAGCTGCTTTGCCAAATTTTCTCAAGCCTGAGGAGAAGGAGTCATCATCAGAAACTGCCAGAACAGAAGTCTGTATAAAACCCTGGCTTCTAGTTTCCACTTGCTTTGTGATCTCAGCATGAAACCTTTTTGGAATGATAGCCGCAACTAGCAATTTATCTATCAGTTGGAATGCTCAGATAAAACATGTGCGGTTCCTCTAGAGGTAGAGGTACTAGATTAGTACCTCTACTAATCTAGTCTAGATTAGTCGAACTGAAGAAATGGAGTCAAGCGGGTTGGGTAGATTGAAGTCCACCCTCAGGTTTGGAGATTCACTGATCAATTGCTTCTCTTAGCTCAGTCTTCATAATGTGGTTGTGTCCTGGAGAAAAGATAGGATGCAACCCATAACCTAACAAACTTCTGTTATTTCACACAAAGAACAATAGTTTCAATTATATCATGGAAGGCTTTTGTATAGACCCATGAAATAACTGGAGGGAGAGAAAAATGCTCTTAGGACTAGTGCTTTTAAATATTAGCTCCTTTTATTTCTTTCAAAAATATAGCTACTAAGTAAACATTTACTTTTCTCCTTGGGAACTGACCTTTAGTATTAAGTAGAGGTCACCTGAATAGCATCATGCATATTTGAATGGTGATATAGGACTTATTTTACACTGAGCTTCCCCTGGGTAATTATTTCAAATCAGAGCCAGGGAACTTTAATATCTGTATGCAATATGTATTTACACTTCATGGCAATGCATTAAACAAAATTCTATCACATTCTGTCTTTGTCTTTGTAATTTTTTTCTCGTTTCAAAGGCATGTTGTACATGATCAGCTTGCAAATTCCTAAAAATGTTGGGAGGGCTTCTGGTATTGTTAAAGCAGACCTGGGAGGTGGGGAATAACAGCTAAGAGGTGAGAAAATAGCAAAATATAAAAACAGAAAGGTGCTCACAAAGACAGCAGGGAGTGGGAAGGTGGAGTAACTAGGCTTCTATCTAAGTCTAATATTCTCATCATAGTTTTTGGGGTGGAAGAATTGTGTGTGTGGTGGAGTAACAGTAGTTGAGATCAGCAGCCCTTATTTCCCCCCTGCCATTACCATGTAATATAAAGTTTAAGTGTGTGTGTGTGTGTGTGTGTGTGTGTGTGTGTGTCTTCATGTCAGTTTTGACTCCTGGCAAATGCCTGGACAAATCTCTGCAGTTTCTTGGCATGGTTTGAAAAGTGATTTGCCCTTGCCCTTCTGCCTAGGGCTGACATAGAAGGGATGGTCCAAGACTAACCAATCGGCTTTGTGCTTAAGGCAAGACTAGAAGATATGCTCTCCCCATTTCTAGTATGGCGCTGAATATGATAGCATTATCCAAAGCCTTAGAATATTTCTGTAGAGTCCTTAGGGGGAATAGAACAGGAGGGGTTTTCGATCAAAATCTGAAAAGTATTTTGAAATATTAGATGGATCATCTCCAAGGCACCTGAGGGTAGAACACGAAGCAATGGGTGGAAACCAATCAAGGAGAGACACAACTTAGAACTGAGGAGAATAGCTTGACTCCCTCTTCTTTATGGCAACCCCTGAGATATTGGAATGCTGCTATCATATATCACCTTTAGTTCTTCTTTTCATTTAACTAGACATACCCAGTTCCTGCAACCGTTCTTCATATGTTTTACCCTAATCATCTTTGTTGCTCTTCTCTGCACTCTTTCTAGAGTCTCAACATCTTTTTCCCATCATGCTGACCAAAACTGAATGCAGTATTCCAAGTGTGGCCTTAACAAAGCATATGAAGTGGCAATAACACTTCATGTGATCTTGATTCTATCCTTCTGTTTATGCAGCTGTTTATGCATATAGTGAGAAGATATTTAATTATGGAACCATTAGGTGACTTCAGCCTGATCACAGTATTGTTCTTCAGAATACATGAGGTAGAAACCTCAGTGGGAACTGTTCCTGAGACTCAGAGGACACATTAAGACAGCTATCTTGTTGTTAAGTTGTTAAATACAACAAGTGTTTGTGTTAAATAGTTTCTCTTTGGTGTACTGATTGTATGAGCTTAAATTTCCCTGCAATGAATCTATTAGAAAGGTTTAAGGATCACAAGTCTTCCAATTGACTTCTCCTTTGACAACATGGAAATAATATTAGATAAAATGGAAAAGATAATTAAGCAACAAATAAGTGAACACCTAGAAGCAAACAAAGTAATAGCCAAAAGCCAACATGGGTTTGTCAAAAACAGATCATGCCAGACTAATCTAATTGCATTCTTTGACAAAGTGACAAAATTAGTGGACCAGAGGAATGCTGTCGATATAATTTACTTGGACTTCAGTAAGGCATTTGATAAAGTAGACCATAACCTACTATTAGATAAAGTAGAAAAATGTGGGTTAGACAGCATCACCACCAAATGGATTTGCAACTGGCTGACCAACCGCACTCAACGTGTAGTCCTCAATGGAACGGCATCTACATGGAAGGAAGTATGCAGTGGAGTCCCCCAAGGCTCTGTTTTAGGCCCAGTACTCTTCAACATCTTCATCAATGATTTGGATGAGGGGATAAATGGGGAACTCATCAAATTTGCAGACAACACCAAGCTGGCAGGAATAGCCAACATTCCAGAAGATAGGCTTAAGATACAGAAGGATCTTGACAAACTTGACAAACTGGGCACTATCTAATAAAATGAAATTCAATTGTGAAAAAAGTAAGGTTCTACATTTAGGCAAGAAAAACAAAATGCACAGGTACAGTATAGGTGGTACCTTGCTCAATAGTAGCAACTGTGAGAGGGATCTTGGAATCCTAGTGGACAACCATTTAAATATGAGCCAGCAGTGTGCAGCAGCTGCCAAAAAAGCCAACGCAGTTCTAGGCTGCATAAACAGAGGGATAGAATCTAGATCACATGAAGTGTTAATGCCACTGTATAGTGCCTTGGTAAGGCCACACTTGGAATACTGCATACAGTTTTGGTCACCACAATGTAGAAAAGACGTGGAGACTCTGGAAAGAGTGCAGAGAAGAGCAACCAAGATGATTAGGGGACTGGAGACTAAAACATATGAAGAACAGTTGCAGGAGCTGGGTCAGGGGTGGGTTTCAAAATTTTTGGAACAGGTTCTGTGGGTGTGGCCTGCTTTGTGGGAGTGGCTTGCAGGCCATGTGACCGGGTGGGAGTGGCTTGCCAGCCATGTGACCGGGTGGGAGTGGCCAATTTGGAAAATGTGAAACTCACTTAACAATGGTTAGCAACCAAACTTTTGGGCTTAATTGTGGTCATAAGTTCTCTCTCTCTCTCTCTCTCTCTCTCTTTCTTTTTCTTTCTTTCCTTCTGTCTTTCTTTCTCTCTTTCTCTCTCTCTCTTTCTTTCTCTTTCTCTCTTTCTGTCTCTTTTCTTTCTCTCTTTCTCTCTCTCTTTTTTCTCTTTCTTTCCTTTCTGTCTCTCTTTCTTTTTCTCTCTTTCTCTCTGTCTGTCTATCTTTCTCTCCCTCCCTCCCACTCTCTGTCTCTCTGTGTGTGTCTGTCACTCTCTGGTTCCCCCCTCCCTCCCTATCTCTGTGTGTGTCTCTCTCTGTCTGTCTCCCCCCCCCCAAGCCTCCTCAGCATCTCTCACCCATCCACCGGACGAAGGAACCTGGCGAAAGGCTTCAAAGGCTGCCGGCTAGGAACAGCGCGCTAGGCTGCGCGACCCCCCCCCCCACCAGTCGCGGCAAAACTTTCCCTGTTAGCGTGACTGGCAGGGGGCGGGGGAGGGGTTCGCGCAGCCTAGCACGCTGTTCCTAGCCGGCAGCCTTTGAAGCCTTTGCTTCAAAAGCCTTTGCTCGCTCGCTCGCTTGCTCACCCATCGGACGCCAGGTTCCTTCGTCCGGTGGATGGGTGAGAGAGAGAGAGAGAGAGAGAGAGAGAGTAAATACAGCCACCGGGCTGGCCGGTCAGGCTACTTCCAGGAGCTGAGGAGGTTTGTGGGGGGGGGAGACAGACAGAGAGAGAGAGGCACAGACACACAGAGAGACAGGGAGGGAGGGGGGAACCAGAGAGCCAGAGAACCCGCTGGCTGTATTTACTCTCTCTCTCTCTCTCACCCATCCACCGGACGAAGGAACCTGGCGTCCGATGGGTGAGCAAGCAAGAGAGCGAGCAAAGGCTTTTGAAGCAAAGGCTTCAAAGGCTGCCGGCTAGGAACAGCGCGCTACGCTGCGCGAACCCCCCCCCCAGTCGCGGCAAAACTTTCCCTGTTAGCGCGACTGGCAGGGGGGGGGGGTTCGCGCACCCTAGCGCACTGTTCCGCCGCGCCTAGCCGGCAGGGCCCCTCCAAGTCAGCCAGACTAATCCCCTCCAAAGAGTTAAGGTGAGAGAGTTCGTATTCCTGGAAGGGCAGGCGGGTAGGAAAAACGCTGAATAACAAATAACTTCCGGGTCCACAGTAGAAAGGGATCGATGGGGTTCTGAAAATTTGACGAAAGGGATCGCGGGAACCGCCGCGAGCCCTGAGAAACCCACCCCTGAGCTGGGTATGTCTAGTTTGATGAAGAGAAGGACCAGGGGAGCCATGATAGCAGTGTTCCGATATCTCAGAGGGTGCCACAAAGAAGAGGGAGTCAAACTATTCTCCAAGGCACCTGGTGGCAGGACAAGAAGCAATGGGTGGAAACTAATCAAGGAGAAAAGCAACTTAGAACTGAGGAGAAATTTCCTGACAGTTAGAACAATTAACCTCTGGAACAGCTTGCCTCCAGAAGTTGTGAATGCCCCAACACTGGAAGTCTTTAAAAAGATGTTAGATAGCCATTTGTCTGAAATGGTATAAGGTTCCTGCCCATGCAGGGGATTGGAGTAGAAAACCTACAAGGTCCCTTCCAACTCTGCTATTGTATTGTATTGTATTGTAAAATCTTCTTTGAGTGAAACCAACTGCATGGACACATCCATATATTGGTAGTCCTTGATCTATCACCATCCATTTTGAGACTTCTTTGAAGTTAGATGGCACTGAAAAAAGTGACTTATGGACTGGTCGTTGCACTTGCAACCATTACAGCATCCCATGGTCATGTACTTGTGAACTGGGGCTTTGGCAACCAGCTTGCACTTATGAAGTTGCAGCATCCTGCAGCCATATGATCACCATTTGTAACCTTCCCAGCTGAATTCCAATAAGCAAACTGAATGGGGAAGCTGACAGGGAAGGTTGCAAGTCACAGTAATGTGATGTCTTGCTTAACAACAAATTATGCCTATCTATGTTTGCTTTGTTCCAATTAGCTTTGCTACTGAAGTACCATCAACATCAACTGTCAGTTTTCATGGAAATAAAATTCATGTACCAGTTTACAAGGATTAAGATGGCAATCGCTCCCAAAGGGCAGTAGTTTTAAAACACCAGTAATATCCAAAACAATGCTTTTTATAAGTGTATTTTAAGACAGTGATGCACTGCTAGACAAATGCTTTATAACAGACGCAACATCTGCCAGGCCTATTACAGAGTCTTGTATAAAATGAAATTAGTCATCAGGCCTGCACAAATGAGGAAAGGAAACCTAAAGAAATGGGAAGAAAAATATTAAACCATGAATTCCCCTTTATACTTCAGTTTTTCACAAACAGTGATTTCTGGCCAATGCTTAGAATAAATTGTTTTGTCTGAGCAGTGAGTTAGTAAGAATCTTTGTGAGATTACATTTTTGCAATGAAAATTGCACATTTATCAGTGTATCTTTCTGTCAAACTGGTAATTGTGCAGCGGGCTTAAATTTGTATTGCTGATAAAAAACGGATTCTTTAAGTAAGGATATGCATTTATGATGAAATAAAGAAAGCATTGAACTGAATGGGGCTAATTTGGTTCAGTTGGCATTTGTTCCAAAACTAATGCTGAGCAGAACCACTGAGATGTCCTTTCAGACTAGTACATTCATCATACATACTGTTCAAGAGTGGAAAAGATTATTCAGGTTTGTGTTGGCCTCAGATATCTCCTTTATTTATATACTTTTTTTTTTGTAAAAAATAAATAGAGATCATATGTTTATACAAAAATAGGCTTTTGTAGCAAATGCTAAAGGGAACCCAATAGTTATCACAGTGGAGTTGTGTAGTTTTCACAGCCTAGAGAAATTAGAAAGACCTAACTCAAACCTAATTTCACTCAGTTTCACATTTTTCAGCCTTAAACTTTTTCATTTCATGTCCACGTTTCCCTTTTAAATGCTTTTCTCCAAAAGATGACTGGATGAATGGATATTGTCCTCGTCATCATCATCATCATCATCATCATCATCATCATCATCATCATCATCATCATCCTCATCATCCTATAATATTACAATGAAGATGGCAAAATGTTAAAAGGTAACAAAGCAAAGACAAAAATCCTTGATTCCTATTTTGTTTCAGCGCTTGATTTTTATTTTAATGGTATTGATTTTGACTTTGGCCTTGATTTTAATAATATTTTTTTCTTTTTAGGTTTCATGTTTCATAACCTCACTGAAGATATACAACATAAAATCAGGATACAAATGAAAATCATCACCAACACCCTTATCATCATAATTACTTTTGGAAGTGGTTCTTTCTCCTGCTTTCTTGATATCATGGCTCAACCAGAAATCTTAAAAGATTCAGGACAGGTCATATGATAATTATCCTTTTTCTTCTCATATTCTCTGCCTCACTTATCACTTTGTTTCTGTGTTGTCTGTCGAAAAAAATGTCGCAATGAAGCAGGAAAACAGCAATTTGTCTGATTAAGCAGAAAAGCACATAGACAGACATTGATGCTGCTGGAGTTTGTTGTCTGGACTTCATTGTCTGCATATCGCAAGACCCTTTCCTGTAATTTTGAGGGAAAATGAGTAATTGAAATAGCTAGTTAGTCCAGGCCAGCCACACATATAGAGTACTTTTCTGCCATTGGAACATTGTCTCTAGAAATGAAACAGCCAAGGAAAAGATTCACAAGACTAGAAGACTCTAGCCAACAACAGGTCCCTTCTAGTTTCATTTGAGGCAGCTGAAAGGTTGATTCTTCTGGAAAATAGGAAAAAAAGGATGGTCGAGTTTGCAAGAACAAACAAAATATAAACACTCAAAAAGGGAAACAAGGGTGAGAGAGAGAAAACCCCAATGAACTGGTGTAACAGGTTTCAAGCGTAGGATCTGTGATTCCTCAAACAATTAAGCAAGGATAATAAATGAAAATAACTATGTAAAATAATACTCCATTTGAACAAGAAAAGAGGGGGAAATGAGAAAATGGCTAGAGCTGAATTTCATTGCTGTTCCAGCAGGTCATTCAAATATATGCCTCAAATAAAATAATGGGCTTAAAAAAAGAAAATATCTGTGCTTTCAAAAGAGACTTTGTCAGAAAGTAAGATACCTATGTTATCCAAGGAAGAGAACAAAAGTCTCTATGAATGGTTATTACAATGACTGTAGCATCCTTTTAAAACTGCATTCATTATTTGACTTCTAAACAGAGCATAGCCCAGGGATAAATTTTGTTGAAGCTTTGGACAATTCCAGTGTATATGGAAAATATTTTTACCCTTTATCTGCCTGAATATAAATGTGCTCAATGCTTGCTCCCTTCAATCCCAAGGGAAGATATTTCAAAGAATTCCTGCCATTGATGTTAATATCGCTCCTGAGGGAAGTCCCAACATTGAGAAATTATTGATAGAATTTGGATAACTCTTCATTGAACTTCTCTGCTCATAAATGTGATAAAGAATTTGGAAAAAAAAATCATTGGGTTAAATCAAACTGATGCCTTCCTCTTCTGCGTGATTGGTTTTGTCCAGATAAAAATTCATAGAATTAACTTTGCTTCAGGTATATTCGGTGAGCATTGATTTTATTTTTATTTTTATTCCTGTATAAAGTATGTTTTGCTTCACAAATTCCCTGGTATACGTCTTTGTTTAAATAAAGTTTCTTTCAAGACAGACGTATGGCCAGAAATATTCTATCAGAAGATGGTGGAGACTGGTCGAAACAGGGCCATGGGAAAACCAAGCATCATGTAATGTGACTAGATTGTAAAGAATTAAACTGTGGGATTAAAAAAAAAAATTTCAGGGCAGTTGCAAACTATATGCTTCTACACAGTTATTGTTTTATATATTATTTGACCATGATTTTTAAATGGATTGAACAGCAGCAATAATGAAAAATGTTACATAAATTCAATTGATGGGCTACATCATAATTAAAAACCTGGGTCATGTATATTGGTGAAGCAAATGAAAGGAATTTTGAATAATGGAAGTTCTATTATGGAATATTTAGTTGAAATATGCAAAATACCACTGTGGGGAAAATATCATTCCTGCTTTCATTCCCCATTCTCAATTGCAATGTTGTAATCTGATAATTGAATTCTTCAGAGGAATGTTTTAAAGTAGTGATAGAAATGAAACAGCCAGGGAAAGCTTATGGAAGATTTCCTAGAAGAAAATGTAGTTGCTACCATCGATCTGTCCATGTGGTGCACAGTGCAAAAGCCTTGGGAATGCACTGGGGGGCATTCTTAATTCAAGACACATGCCGTGCATAAATTGATTATGGAATCCTGAAATATACTTAGAATTCTCTACATTATGAACCTGATGATACAAGTAATATGTTACAATACAATATATTATGATACAAGATATATATTATCTAAAGCATTGTCAACATCAAGTCTCTGGATAAGCTATGACGTTTTCTTTCAAACTTGGCAAATTTAAGGTGTGTGGACTTCATCTCCCAGAGTTAAAATCCTCACATCTTAAAGTTGCCAAGTTTGCAAAATACTGAGTTATACTATTTTCCCTGCCAATCAATTAATATTATCCTCTGGACACATCAGGTTGTTCAACAAAGACGAATGACTAAATGCGCTTTTTACAATTGTACATATATTGGTTCATACATGAACAAAGTTCATAATGAAATAGGCTCTTGACCCCAATGGAAATCACTGTAGAGCAGTGGTTCCCAAAGTGGGCGGTACCGCCCCCAGGGGGCGCTGGCACGACTTAGGGGGGGGCGCTAGGAGGCAAAGCGGCTGCAGAGGGCGCTAGGAGGCAACCCGGGGGGGGCGCTGAGGGTGAGGAAAAAAAGATCACTGCAGAGGGCATCACCCCTAGGTTGGTAGCTGCGCACCTCTCCCAGACACAGCTTTCACGGCTTCCTAGAGCGCCAAGAACCTGGTGCTCTCCTCTGCAATAGATGTCTGGAAGTGGCTTTGGGGGCTGTCGGGCTAGAAACCCAAGCCCCATTAGCCCCCAAAGCCACATCTTGATGAAAGGAGGGCTGGGCAGAGGAAGGGGGAAACCCTAGCAAGGGCTGCTGGAGCTGCATTGCCCTGCTGGGTTCTGCCTTTGCAGCTGCTGGAGCCCTGCACAAACCACTTTGCAGTGCTGGGAGGAATCCCTCCTCCCAGAACCAGGTTGCCCAAAGAGGTCTGTGCAGGGCTCTGGCAGTTGCAAAGCGTGGTACGAGGGGCAGAAGTCCCCGAACTCAGCGGGGCAATGCAGCTCCAGCAGAAGCAGTAGTTTCCCCTTCCTCCCCAGCCGGGGCCCCCTGAAGCAGCGCCAGCCAGCATGTCCCTTAAGAAGAGCCCCAAACCCGCATGCCCCGCCCAATTACAGTCTCGGAGACTTTGTAAAGGTGGGAACTTGGGCTTTAATTCCGTGGGACGTGCATGCACCTATCTTGGAAAAGCAGCAAGTCTCTGCGTGGCTGCTGATGGTTCCGGACGGCATCCAGGGAGACGAGGAATGTGAAGGGGACCCCGCCACCCGTGGATGGCCTCGCCGTCATCACAGAGCCCACTGCTCCTCCACACAGTATTTTGTGGACATAGACAGTGACAGAGAGAGGCACAGAGCTAGAGAGAGATGGAGGGAGGGAGGGAATCAGAGTCTGACAGACACACAGAGAGAGAGGGGGGGGAACGAGGGATGGAGAAACAGAAAGAGACAGGGAGGGAGAGAATCGGAGACTGACAGACACACAGAGACAGACAGAGAGAGGGAGAGGGAGACAGTTATTAAGTGAGTGAGTGCGAGACAGATGCGCAGACAGAGAGGAAGGAAGGGGAGAGACAGAAATAGAGAGGGAGGGAGGGAGACAGAGATGGAGACACACACACACACACACAGACAGACAGACACAAAGAGAGAATGACAGAGAGAGACAGGAAGGGAGGGGAGAATGACACAGAGATAAGAGGGAGGGAGGAGAGAGAGACACAGAGATACAGAGAGGCAGACACAGAGAGAATGACAGAAAGGGAGGGAGGGAGGAGAGAGAGAGAGAGCCACAGAGAGAGAGACAGACAGACAGAGACACACACAGAGCGAAACCCACACACAGAGTGAGTGAGTGAGTGAGTGAGTGAGTAAGTGAGTGACAGACACACACACACACTCACGCACATATACACACAGAGTGATAGAGAGAGAGGAAGGGAGGGGAGAGAGACACAGAGAGATAGAGAGTGAGTGAGAGACAGACAGACAGACACACATACAGAGTGACAGATGGAGGAGGGAGAAGGGAGAGATAGAGAGATACAGAGAGACAGAGACAGAGAATGACAGAGAGAGACAGAGAGGGAGGGAGAGAGAGAGAGACAAAGAGCCACAGAGAGAGACAGACAGAGAGAGAGACAGAAAGAGAGAGAGACAGAAAGAGAGAGAGAAAGGGAAAGAAAGGAAGAAAAAAAGAAAAGAAAGAGAGAGGAAGAGATGAAAGAAAGAGAATTTATGACCACAATTGAGCCCAAAATTTTGGTTGCTAAGCAAAAGCGTTGTTAAGTGAGTTTCACCACATTTTCCAAGTTGGCCACACCCACCTGGTTGAATGACCGCTGAGCCACTCCCACAAAACAGGCCACACCTACAGAATAGGTTCTAAAAAAATGTGAAACCCACCACTGCTGCTAGGCGACTTAAAACCAGACATTGGGAAACTGGTATCACTTCATCAAGCCCATCCATCACATTAAGAATTTATTGAACAGTGAAGTAGTTACTAAATTTTATTGACTTTACTAAATTACTAGTAAGATTCTTGATAAATGACTATTAGACTTTGAAAACCTGGTATCACTGCATCGTGTTCAACAATTTTGTTGAATTAACATTAACTACAAAGGTTTTTAAATTGATTTTGAATAAATGTGCAATTAATTTGTTAAAGTTTTGAATGTTACTATTATCTGCCTTCCGTCATGCAAACCGCCCAGTCACATGACCCCCCGGCCATGCCCACCAAGCCATGCCCACAAAACCAGTTGTAAAAAAAACAGTGGGGGGCACTGAGGATCAGTTTGTAGCACCAAGGGGGCGGTGGACTGAAAAAGTTTGGGAACCACTGCTGTAGAGTATAGTTGTAAAAATGATCTCAATGGCAAAAAGGGATGGTTCTCTCCTCCCAGTTGGGAGGTGAAGATGGGGGAACAGAGGAAGCAATGGCCCTGCCTGGAGACAGGAAAGAAGAGTCAATTGCGAAAAGACTCTGGTCTCAAAAATGATTTTATTTGAAAGCTTATTGTAATTGTTGATACACAAGACAATGGCAAAGAAAAAAAAAGATTGATTATATGGATTGTAAGATGTAATCTTTTTATGTGCTTATCCTTTATTTTTAAAATTGTGTGTATATATATGAAGTTTTTTGGGAGGGACACCACCAACGGCAGGGAAGATGCCAAAATGTTATTTTCACCTTGCACCTTTTTCCCTGTAAAAACTTTAAAAACCAATAAAATTCTGTTATTAAAAAAAAGGGATGGTTCTAGGAATATTCCCATGATGAACAGTCTGACTCAGGCTATGTTATTTTCAGTATAGACTTTCATAAGATTCAAAAGCAATTGAAGTAGCCCACCCATTAAGTTCATGTAATAGAGGTAATCCTTCAATTTGCAAATGCTTTAGGCACAGATTCCTAAAAGGACCCTTATGATGAATAGTTAGATCATTAATGTAAATAGTTTTGAGATACCCTTCTTTGGACCAAGGAGAATCCAGGTGCAGCCCACCCATTTACAGTATTTCAGATTTCATCTAAATGTGATTGCCATACAACAGCAAAGAGATTGCACTAATTCTTTCAAAAGTATAATTGGGTATCATCAACATGCTGATGATAACAGACCACAGACTGGCAGATGACCTCAACTTGCAGTTCATGTAGATGCTGAAAAGGAAGGAGGAGGAAAGAAAATTGCAGCATTCTAGAAAGGAGGGTCCTAGGAGACAGTCTCTTCTCCCCAACCAACACTGACTGAAACCAGTCATGCAGAAAGGAAAAGAACCACAGTAACATGATGTCCCTGATCTCCGACCAACAGAGCCAGATCAGAAGGATAACATGGTCAATGATATCAAAGACTGCCAAGGGAGATCAAGAAGCACATCGATGAATCACTATTGCCATCCCAGCTCAACCATAGGTCATCAACAAGCATGATCAAAACTATCTCAGTACTGAATCCCAGTCTGAAATGGGTCTACGTAATCTGATTCATTCAGGGTTATCATGAGCTTCCAAATGTAGATCAACTGTAGCTTTTCTTCATATGCCATATCTACATCAGCATGCAAGTTTCAAGCGATTACATCTTGCGGACCCAAAGTGCATGTAAATAGTTAAGATTTCTATTTTATTTAATCCTGGAATTCATGTTTTGTAAATATTTAATTCTGAAAAGCATGCCTTGCAAATATTTTGTCCTAAAAGAAACATTTACATGAATGTTATTTCACAAACATATCTTTTCATTTGTGTTTTGCTCATTTATAAGGTTTTTTGGAGGGGGGGCAAACATCAAGAATTTTATGCTAACATTTGGAGAAATGTGTTCCTTGAAAAAAAAATTGTACTCTGCTCTTAATCTTAGTTCCAGGTAATGTGAATCAAGTCAGTTTGTACAAGAACAAAAAAGGTAGATTGAATGAAATCTTCCAGCATCCAGAACAGCTCAGACTGTCTGTTCAATGCCTCTGAAAAAGACATAGCTTTGTCAGATTCTGAGTAATGTTGAAAAAATAGAGGTGTCATCCGATAGCAGCTTCGAAAATGTCATTCCTCATTTCTTCCAGAGGTAGAAATTATAGATTGAAACAAAATGCTGCGAATGTTCTATCTATCCCAGACTTTATATCTTCATCTTACACATAGGAAACTGGATGAAGAATTCCATTGCTTATTATTGAACATTCTTTGATATTGCAATCTGTTAATAAATTAGTGAGTTTGAGAGTAGCAGATTTGGGAGTGAATCTGCTTTCATGGACCCATATAAATTCATTTTCCTGCGAGGAATATTGTAGGCAAAGCATTTAGTAAAGCTCCACAAAATTTAACTTATGCCCAATTATTGTTGTTAAAGGGAAACCTGGGAACTTTTCAGTTCACAAGAGGATTAATTCTGGTTCCATTTTGAGTCAAAATTCTTTTCCTTTTTGTGGAAAAGAAGTCACAGTGTTAGAGTGGGGTAGTGAGAATTGTCTGTGAAAGAAGCGATGAAGAAACGTGTTGACACAATGACAGTGAGACATAAGATCCTTTTAATTGCGCGTTTTTTACCTGCCAAAGACAACAACACCAGAAACAAAAAGATAGTGACAGGACATTGTCAGAATGATCACCAGGTCTTATTTCCCTGCTCAGCTTGTCCAGCAGGACTTCGTGCTTTGCTGACATGTTATACCATAGCTTCATCTTCTCAGGAGAATTATCAGCAAAGGATGGGGGAATGCTAAAGACGCATAATTACCTTCCCAGCACAAAGAAAGATCTTTGATCTCACATGCATCTCAGTACCAATTTACTTACTGTTGGAAATAAGCTCAAGTCAACTTGGCTTGTCCACAGGAGGCTGTTAAGTAAATCGAATTGGGTACTTATCAAACTGGGAACTTTTCAATTGCTTCAAATTATTATTCAGGGACATATAATTTATTCTCAGTCATACCTAGAGTGAACTGTGAGCTGGGATGTCACCATTGCTATGAAATCATTTGTCAGATTTAGAAGTGTGCCTTAGTCTCAAACCTCACCTCGGCTGGTTTTACAGGGGATAGATTTAATAGAGTTTAAAGGGTTATGGGCACACAGAGTGGAGATTTGTGTCTGAAAGCTTCATCTTGTTTGCTAAACTCAGCTGAGACTATATTACATATCACTATGTGATGAAAACTAATAGTAATACAGTAATATCAATTTCTATTCTGATTGAATCAGTCATATTTAAAAGCATATAGTTTGCTTTTCAGGGTTTTCCTCCCATTTCAGAGTGTACCATCTGTAGGCTTTGGAACACTACTAATAGTTGGAGCCAAACTATGCTACGCTGAAAAACCTTATATTAAATCTTGATGTGTTAGATGAGCTGTCTATTGAATTCAAGATTGTGTTATGATTTATAAAATTCCAAGCAGTCATATGCTTGTGGGGCAGTGGTGGGATTCAATTTTTTTTACTACCAGTTCTGTGGGTGTGGCTTGGCGGGCATGGCAGGGGAAGGATACTGTAAAATCTCCATTCCCTCGCCATCAGCTGGGACTTGGGAGGCAGATAACAGATGGGGGCGGGGCCAGTCAGAAATGGTATTTACAGGTTCTCCAAACTACTCAATATTTCCACTATCGGTTCTTTGGAACTGGTCAGAACCTGCTGAATACCACCTCTGTTGTGGAGTCTTAGTCATGGAAATGGCATATCCATTTCAATGGAAGATCACATCTTTTTAGTAGCCTCCAGAATAGCCTCCAGACGTTGTGAATGCCCCAACACTGCAAGTCTTTAAGAAGTTGTTGGATAGCCATTTGTCTGAAATGGTATAGGGCTTCCTGCCTAGGAAGGGGATTGGACTAGATGACCTCCAAGGTCCCATCTGACTCTGCTATTGTGATTGTGATAGTAGCTTACTGTTGTCAGTAACACATCTCTAGACTTAAGCCTTTATTTACTTTGATGTGTTGAAGCTGAGTAGTTTTCAGGATTTTATAGCTTCATTTTCCTTGATTTAATCAGGATTTTGTTTTTACTTCTGTAAAAAATTCCATAGTTCTTTATGGAGACTAATAGGCAAATGCAAACCGCAGCAACAGATAATATGGCAGGATATGATTTGGATTGATTCAATGCTGAGACTGGACTGAAGCCTTCCCCCCCATGGTTCTCCTGTGAATTGGGCTTCGCCTTAGCTATTTGGGGTGAAAAGCTCCTTCTGGCATTAATAGAAGTGTTTCTGCTATTGTAAATGGTAGTCATTTGGGATACTAGTTGGGGGAAAGGCTTTAAGAACTCTTTATCTCACACAGCAACTAACTGTCTGGATTTCAATTCCAAGAATTGGAAGTTCTGTTATAGTTCATACAGTGAGCGCGTGCTTCGTGTGTACGTGTGTTTTGTGTGTGCACGCGTGCAGTGCTGAAGATAAAGCATTTAGAAGCTCAGCTGCTTACCTTACAAGTCAGCAATGGTAAGTAACACAACTGGGGGTGCGTGGGGAATCAGCTGTGCTGCGTGATTGAGATGACCTAGAAAGCAGGAAATAAGGGACAGGATAGAGCGGGGGGGGGGAGCAGATGATCATTGGAGATACTGTTTCACCACAACTGGTCCAAACCAGCTAACTACCACCTCTGAGTTCAGAGCGCCTTTCCCAGAATCAATTTTTAATTTGTGTTTTAAATATCAGTAATAGGCTAAAAATGCAAACAATTTCACTTCTGGCTTGAACCCTAGGATAAAATTTCAGATTAGATAGAGAAATACTCAGAACCAATATCAGGTACTTTTTAACCACTTACATTCTTGGATCTTTGTCCAGAAACAATCTCTGCTAGTGTCATTTGTGGCTGTATTATAGCTCAGTGATGGCTAACCTTTTTTGGCTCGTGTGCCAAAAGCAGTGGGAGCGTAGAAGGGTTGTGCATGGGTGTGCCACACCCAGAATGCTATCTGCGTGACCCCCTACTTTTGGCGTGCTTTTTTCGCCCTCCCCAAGCTGCAGAGGCTTTCTAGGAGCCTGGGGAGGGTGAGAACAGTCTCCCCTCTCCACCTCCAGAGGCTTCAGGAGCTTCCTTGAAGCCTCCAGAGGGTGAAAAACGTCCTCAAAAGAAGACCTAAATCAGCTGGCCAGCGCTCACATGTGCGCTGCAGCTGACAGGCCAATGCCTCGCGTGCCCTAAGAAATGGTTCTGCGTGCCACCTGTGGCACCCGTGCCATAGGTTCGCCATCACTGTTATAGCTGGATGTACTATAATCAAAGTTTATGAAGGGAAAAATATATATCTGACCCTAAGAGAAGCTGCAGTCAATGTCAAAATACTTAGGCGACAATGGTTTGGCAGCACAAGGAAATGAGAGCTAATCGCCAGTCATTAACACACCAATCAGCCAATAGGAAGGCACCACATAAACACAACTCACAGAACAACCCAAAACATCTATTCCAGTAGAGAACTGTTCCCTGAAGAAGGACTCTTGCATCGGAAGAGTAAATCTCTGGTCCCAGTGACCAAGTCAAATTCAATCTTGCATCATTATCTTGGGGCACTTATATTTGCCATCATTCATGAATGTCAAAATAACTTGGTGGAAAAACTAATGGTGATATCCCCTGTAGAAGTCCCTCATGCTGTAATTCTGTAGCCCTTTAATATGGCCAATGAGTTTCTTTCTTTAAGGTCAGCCCCCTCTTTGTAGTGCATCTTACTACAAAGAAA
The DNA here is from genome assembly GCA_039707465.1 of Rhabdophis nuchalis. Classification (NCBI taxonomy): domain Eukaryota; kingdom Metazoa; phylum Chordata; class Lepidosauria; order Squamata; family Natricidae; genus Rhabdophis; species Rhabdophis nuchalis. Next base: position 54,479,396 of record CM077643.1, on the reverse strand, counting down.
TGGTTAGTAAAGTTGACAGATTTTGTTGAAATGGATAAATTGATTTCTTTGAACAGAGAAAAGACATTATCAACATTTATTGATGTTGGAAGCCTCTTATGGACTTTTTTGTGTAAAAATGAAAACAATGTGGTCTATGATTTTATTGATTAGGGTACATTATGGAAAGAAAGAAAAATATGATGTAACTTTAGAGACAGAAACTAAAATGTATTGTACTGATATCTGTTCTGAAGAATATTGGATGCAACCTCTTTATATAGTTATATTTTTATTTCTTTTCTTTTTAATGTTTACATGTTTTATTGTTTGGTTTTTTTTAGCTTTTGTTTTTTTCTTCCTTACTTTAAATTAATTTGTATTAGTTTTTATCTTCCTGTTTAAACGTGTCAATAAAAATATAAAAACAAACAGCAATGGATTTTTGATTTTACTAGTAAAAGAATCCAATTTTTGCAAAGCTACCATCGCCACTAATCCTCTCTTCACTGTAAGAACTGGGAAAATCTTTTACCTCCTTTTATCTGACTCCATTGAATTTGAAGGGCCTTTAATCATTGCTCTGTGCATAGATTAGTCTGTGTTGTTATTCCTTTATGTCTTGTGGATTTTCTTTAATCCTTTGTAAAACCTCTGAGTTACATTTCTGTGACAAAGGCAAAGCAAAACAAGGATGGATTCAATTTAGGGAAATGAATTTGGAAATGGACTCTTCTTTTCCAAATGTTTATTTTGGGGGGAGTGGATTGTATTTTTATTTCGAGTTCTCTTCTGTGTGATCTGATACATAACAGATCTTAGTCATAGTAAAGAAAGGTTCCTTGCAAATACACAGCTTAGTATGGAATTCTTGTTTTTCCTTCAGGTATTAATCTTATGAAAGATCATAGGAAAGAATGTTGCAGAAGAAGAGTAAAAATACTAGGTTAAACATGACCCCGTCATTTTATTCTATCTGTAGCTAGCTGAAGAAAAGAAAAAGAAAAAAGGATAGACAGCTCCTGGGAGGGACATATGAGTATTCCCAAAGATGTTACTGGAAGAGGCATTGCTGAAGTTCTTTGGTCCAGTTTTCAGCTTTGGAGACAATTCACTGTAGAAAGTGGAGGCAGAATGCTATCATTTCTATCTTTAAATTATCCTAATTCTCTGCCTCCAGATCACATTGCAGAATTTAGCTATCTTAGGAAGCTAAATAGGGACAAAACTGCTTAGCAGTTCTTCTCTTCTCTTAGTTGTGCTTCATCCCTTTTTAAAGTGATTTGATGGGAAGGTATGAAACCTGGTTGAAAGAGGGATATGACAAAGTAACTCATTCTATTCTTAAACCAGAGGAACCAGAGGTCTTTGTTACTTAAAAACAACCCCCCACAATACAATTAATTGATGATTTTCCAGCAGCTGATGGCCAAGTCTGCTAAGTTAAGGAATGTCATTGAAAATTTTTAAATTCCTTGATCATACTTAGGAGGCAGAAACATGTAGGGATAGTCTTCCATTATTTAAGAGAATTTGCATGTCTTCAATCCTGTCAACTGCTTAGAATACATAAAGCCTGTTTGCATGACATGAATGATCTAGCCATCATGTCTCATCTTTAGGTATTAATACTGTATGACACATGATGGCTGGTCTTTCAAGTACCACACACTGTTGTATTAGTTTTCTTCTTACTGGAAGATTCTTGTGGCCAGACATGGCACGGGTCAGAGTTCTTTCAACTGGTTAGGCAAGAAACTTACAAGAAGAGATTTCCAAAGCGTGAAAAGTTAGATGAATTGGTATAAAGCAGAAAAGCTAAAAACAAACAAACACCAAACCTATTATTGAAATATTTACATATCTGAAAGTCAAATGCATGGCCTACAGTATTTGAAATGAAATCAAGGCTTACGTTCCCTTTCTCCCACCTATATGATATAGTGGGTCAAAAATCGATCTCTTTTGGGCAGTTTCCATCTGATTTTTGTTTATCAGATGACTCTGATATCAGACTGTTTCCTCCTCCTCCTCCTCCTCCTCCTCCTCCTCCTCCTCCTCCTCCTCCTCCTCCTCCTCCTCCTCCTCCTCCTCCTCCTCTTCTTCTTCTTCTTCTTCTTCTTCTTCTTCTTCTTCTTCTTCTTCTTCTTCTTCTTCTTCTTCTTCTTCTTCCTCTTCTTCTTCTTCTTCCATATCCATCATCAGACTTCGGAGATCATGTTTGCTTTTGTCTATTTGAAAAATAGCTCATGCATCACAAGTAGAGAAAGGTTTGATGATCCTACCTGTATCTACCTCTTTCTCCCATTTTCCATCCATCTTGTATTCACATGGTGGTAAAACTCAAAACTATTGCTGTTGGATTTCTACTATTTCTATTATTATTTCTACAATATTTTATTGATCCAGACAGTTACCCCCATGACATGGACGACTAGGAGGAATTATTTGACTCATAAATACATTCAGTCTCTTTGGGATTAGATTAATAAATCTCATAATTCATTCAGGTATGCCAAGCTTAGGAACTTCAATCATATTAGTTTAATTGTCTTGGCTTCTTTTTATGCTTTTGAAGTATTTATATTATCTACATTACCCTTATTTAAGAAATGAGGCAGATGTTTGCTATCAAGAACACACTTATTTAGTTACTAAAAAGAAAGTTTTGACCACATAGTAGTCCCCTCAAGATCCAGAATGCTCAAATATTTTTTCATGTATTTTTTTCTTATTCTTGAAAATAGAAGTAGCTAGGTTTTGATAAGAATTCATTCTTAGATAATGAATCTTGTATATTTTTTCTAAAATGTTTGCACCTGTATTCCTTCTAGTACACAGGCTACTTGGGAGTTCGGGTTGTGTTAGCAATGAAAGATATGGCCTTAATCACGCACCTAACTCTTCTCCCCCTTGTGGACTCATCTTGTGTTGGGTGTAACAGATATCGGAGCATCCAGGGAGCATTAGAACTATCCCAGGATTTGCTAAAGCGAAATCACTAGGAAAAGAATCAAAGGGTAACATTATTTATTTATTTTTCTCTTTCTAGCAGCATCTTCCTATTGGAAAAGGCTGCTTTTTAGGGAAATTATCTGACAGCATACAAAGACGTGCATAAAGCTAATTGTACATGCAGTGTTGAATTTTGCAGGAGAATTGCGAAGGAATCATTTGGGGCAGATTCACCATATTCTACATGCCATCAAGGAAGGTTCATTTCCCAGAACTAATAATACACAAGCAGCATTTGCCCTGGAAGTCAAAGCAAGGGAAATAGGTTCCTGTTATTTACGCTTGGCAGTTTCACCTTTTGGAAGCTCCGTTTTTACTGATAAAACCAAATGCTACACTGGAGGCCTCTTAAACATGTAGCTGTATATTTATCTGACTGATAAAAGAAGTTATCCATCTTTAACATGTGCTGCTTTGGGGGGTACTTGATAAGGGCATAAACAGGGTGCACAGATGCGCCAACAGTCTTGGTAATCATCATACTGTGCCATTAAGGACACAAGGGTTTCATTCTTTCAAGATATATTTTTTCCTTGTAATTGGAAACCTGTCACAGTGCCTTTGCTAGCCGACAGAATATTTATGTACCAGATTCATTAACACAAGGTTGGGGTGTAAGAGGAAGCGGCACCAAGTAATGAAATCAGATGTAATCCAGGGTCCCGTAGAAACAATAATCTTTTCTTTTATATGCGTCCATTTCCTTTTATTACGATTGCTCTGGAATTATAAGGAGGAAGAATTAGCCATATTTGTAAACTGCCCCTTTTGGAGCACGGTGTCACATTCCTTCTTGCCACGAGCAATAAACAGCGAGCATTACAGCCCACAAATGGAGATGGAGCCAATACATCTTTCTCATTTGGCTCAGTTAAACCTATCCGTTTTTGTCAATTTCTGGGATTTTAATTAAAAGACGGGGGTTGGTTCTCTACCAAACCAAGCCCAAGCCTAATTACCACAAGTGTTAATTGCAAATCTTGCTGTTTAACCAAATGACTAATAGAATAGGATGGCAAAATGCCTTTCTGACAGCAAACAGATTTCCTGATAAATGAAACAGGGTGCAAATTGAGGCCATCTCCTAGCCTTTGAAATCCTGCTGTACAACTGCTGCGAAAAATAATTGTAGATGATTGGTAGTAGTTTCGGAAAAAGTTGAACGTGCAACTCAGCCTCCACTTAGAAGAGTGTGAATACGAGAAGGATGGGAACAAATCGGATCTTTAGATGTCTCTGGTGTAAGCTTCAAAAGCGAATGAAATGTTTTCTCTTAGACAAAGAAGATTTCAGCAAACGGCATTAAGGCACAAAGGATTGTTGCTGATTTGTAGCTAAACCATTAGAAGGATTGTTTGTTCCCATCTAAATGAATCTACCTAGATTTTACGATTATTGTTTTATATTTCAGATGGTAATTTTTTTACAGTTTTATATTTAAGATGGTGAATTTTTACAGTTTTACTTTTAAGATGGTAATTTTTGAAGGCACCCAAACAAAGAAAATGAAGCTTCTAGTAGTGCAAATGAACAGATTATCCAAATCCATTTCATTTTATGGTCTTCTTCAACACAGCAATTTTTAGCCTGGGTTTTTATATCTAAGTGCTTTTATCAATTAAAGTTGTTTTCTTTTTAAAACATAAGACATTTTTTAAATAAAAGGGTAGCCACACATTTTTAAATATATATATATATATATATATACAGTACAATGAACTTTAAACTTATCCTTAACTTTTAAAGTGACTTGCTGGCTTAGTCTTTCTTTGCAAGGAGGCATCTGCCTTTCAGAGACTACCGGTATGTTAGAATGCCCATATTCATTTGCTCTCCGACATCCTGGAACACTGTGTAAGTATATGATGTCACATGGCCAAATGAGCATCTGAAGAACTTGACGGAGAGGGAAAAATCTGTAAAGAAGCATCCCGATTTATAGCTTAGGAAAGAAAAAGTGCTGGGGTGGGGGCAGGGGTGGGCTTCAAAACTTTTAGCAATGGGCTCTCTGCTGGGTGGGCTTGGCCATGGGGGGAGGCGTGACTTAGTCAGCCTCCTGAACCACAGCAGGGGGCCGTTTTTGCCTTCCCCAGGCTTCAGAGGCTTTCCTCGAGCCTTTGGGAGGGCAAAAACGGCCTTCCCCAGGCTCTGGAGGCTCTTTGGATGTGGGAAACGGACTTGTTTCTGGCCTTCATGAACTTCCAGGAGGCCTGTTTTCTCTCCTTCCCAAGACTCCATTTGAGCCCTGCAATTACCTCACATCCAAAATGGATCATGTGGAGACTGCTGGGAGGGGCGGGGGTGAGTGTGTGGGCAGGGTGAGTGCAGTGGTGGGTTTCAAATTTTTTAGAACCTACTCTGTAGGTATGGCCTATTTTGTGGGTGTGGCTTGGCAGTCATGTGACAGGGTGGGAATGGCCACCTTTTAAAATGTGGTGAAACTCATTTAACAACGCTCTTGCTTAGCAACCAAAATTTTGGACTCAATTGTGATGATAAATTCTTTCTTTCTTTCTTTCTTTCTTTCTTTCTTTCTTTCTTTCTTTCTTTCTTTCTTTCTTTCCTTCCTTCTTTCTTTCTTTCTTTCTTTCTTTCTTTCTTTCTTTCTTTCTTTCTTTCTTTCTTTCTTTCTCTTTCTTTCTTTCTTTCTTTCTTTCTTTCTTTCTTTCTTTCTTTCTTTCCTTCCTTCCTTCCTTCCTTCCTTCCTTCCCTTTCCTTTCCTTTCCTTTCCTTCCCGTTGGGTCACTGGCAGCGGCGGGCCAGATTGACTTCCAGGTACGCCAGTGGAACCCCCTCTTACCGGTTCTCTAAATTTCACCAACCGGCTCTCGCGAGTAGGTGCGAGCCTGCAGAAACCCACCACTGGGTGAGTGATATGAATGGGGCCAGGGATGAGTGAGGCCAGGGGTGGGATTTGGAAGTTCTCCGAACTGGCCGTAGTTAGTTATGGGTTCTCCCGAACCCAGGCAAACCCATAGCAGCCCATCCGTGTGGTGGTGGGGAAGCCTCATTGCCTACCTTTGTCGGAGTTCAACCAGAAGAAAAGTAAGGAAGTAATGAATGAATAAGTGTGTATCACAAGTAAGCTCTTTAATTATTTATAGAATGAATATTCAAATTGTTCAGTTCATTTTTCTCTTGCCTACCCTATGACAGGGGCTGTGCACCCTTTTGGATAGGAGTCCTTGGTTCAATCTCTCCTTTGTTTGGAAGATGGTTCAAGTTTCTATCACATTATTTTTCTCTGATTGTATGAGAATTGTAGAATCTTGTACATTTTTAAAAGGAAATTCCGTCTCCCTGTCTCTTATAGCTTTGGTTTAATGCAGGGATGTCCAAACTTGGGAACTTTAAGACTTGTGGACTTCAACTCCCAGAATTCCCCAGCCAGCATAGCTGGCTGGGGAATTCTGGGAGTTGAAGTCCACAAGTCTTAAAGTTCCCAAGTTTGGACATCCCTGGTTTAATGGATCGATGAATCCTAACTGGATTTCATTTGTGCTACCTCGCAGAGGATAATGCTGGAGCACAGGGCCAAATCTGCTCCCATCTGGTGATATGATATTTATTTCAATCAGTGACTAGATAAATCAAAATGTATACAAACAACACACAACAGTTAACAGTTAATGTTTAAAAAAGAAAAAGAAAAAGTGAGATTTTTTCCCCATAATCCTATTAAATGGTAATGCATTTATTTTTTCCAGGTCCTTTCTGGTGCTGTCTAGCAGTAGTGTTTTAAAAGGCTGTGAAAACTCATGTATTCCCAACGTATTAATTAATGAGTTGTATTGAATGTGTTGTTATGATTATCAATATTCTGTTGCTATGGGTCTGACTTTGGACTGATAGAGGTGTGCTCTGATACATAGGGCACTGATCATCAGAGCCCTTTAATATATTATGGTGAGCACTTTAAAATACAAGAAATGTTACTACAGTTATGTTTTTAAACTAGGCTATTGCTAAGTATGGACTTTGTTCAGAAAAACAATTTATAAATGTTTTATGAATGTATACAGTTAAGTCAATTTCTAAAACTGAAATACAATGTAAAAACTAAAGGCAAATGTTTATAAGAAATGGTTTTTTTCCAAAAAACATCGTAAAAAGAGAAAGAGGAGATGTGGCTTTGTGGTATCTGAAGCAGAACAACTAGATTCTATAATATCTTTGTACCATATAGTATAAACCATGTTAACCCTCAACTCTTTTTTCCTCTATGTGTTCAAAATGTATGGTGATTACTATATATAAGTGTGTGTGTTTGTGCATGTGTGTATGTGTGTATATATGTATGTATGTGTGGTGGGTTCCTACTGACTCGGCCCGTTTTGGCTAAATAGGTAGTGGTTTGGCACTGGAATCGGTGGCGACCCAGGCCTGCTATGCCCCTGAACTGGCTTTCCCAGTTCAATGCCTATGGTGCTGACATCTTATTTTTGGTTCTGCGCATGAGCACAACAATTTTAATCACACTGCGCATGAGCGAACTGGCAGTAGTGCCTGCCGGAACCCACCCCTAATATATACCCATCCTCAAAAGAAGACATATGTCTGTCTGTCTGTCTGTCTGTCTATCTGCATAAATCTTATAAATCTATCTGCATAAATCATATAAATGGAGCTCATTAATCGTGATGCATTGTACCAGGCCAGCTCCTAAAAACCTGTATATAGGTCGAGGGATCACAGATGAATTCACACGTCATTATGCCATCATTCAGTTGTTATGTTTCTGGCTGTAAAGGTTTCGGGAACCCTTATCTCTTGTGCCCTATTTAGCAAATAAGTTAAAAAATACCCATGGTTTGGTATGATGAAATAATCATATCAATGCCTTGGTTAGTGGTACCTAGTGAATGGTACTACTAAGTAAAATATTTTTTTATGCAGGTCAACTTTGGAGTTCATCACATGGATGATCAATGGATTAAGGCAGGCAGAAGATTGAGGTTTTAGGCAGTTCATTCATTCTTTGAGCCTGTTGACCCCATGTACTCTTGTCTATTGTCTAATATTTAGGATATGTCCTTAATCTGTGTTGTAGGAATGTGTTGAATGTTGTAAAATATATTAGGAATGAATTTAGCACAGAGAACATGGGATTTGCTTACAGCAAGCCCATCCATTGGACTTACAGATGAATACATGTCAATATCTAGCCCGCTATCCATTATACAATGCCTGGATCCATGGGATTTCTTCTGCCATCTGTCCTGATTGGGGTATACTTAGGAAGCAAGAAATTATCCATTTCCCCTTTAAGAAGTAACTGTTGCAAAGAAGCAAGCCTTTTCTAAGATACTAACCAAGATGCAGCTGTTCATGTCTAAACAAGCAATTTCAGGTCTTAATCCAACAAATTCTCCTGGGAATTGAAGTGTCCTCTTTTCAATGGCAAAGCAATAATGCACCTCCTGCCCATGTGCATGGGCATTACATCAACTACTTAGCAGCCGATGTTATGTACCACTTGTATTCAGAAGCGATTAAGCTCCTCTCCCCCCAATATTGTACTGGCCTTGGCTGAATTAGATTAGTGCAAATGAATTCCATCTCTCCCTTTCTGTTTTGACAAAGGTAATTTGTTGCAGATACCTTTCTAGATCCACAACCAAAACGGAATTGGTTTATAAAATATGCAACATTTATCAGCTGAAATTCTGCATTCAATCTCCACTACAGATTACAAAAGTGCCAGATTTTTTCTTTCTTTGAAGAATGGGATCTCTCTGTGCTGCTTTGTTTTTAAAACTGAGATACTTGTCCCTCTTCCCTGTTGTATGAAGGATAACAACAGTTTACTCATGGTCGATACTAATTTTGCAAAATGCTGCATTGGAACTCGTACAATCATCTGCTCCACAGTTAGATTGAAATAATGAAAATGTTTGGAAAATGCAAATGATGCCTATGATAATTAGCTATGATGCTTTCCTACTTTTATTAATAAGTCTGAGCTGCAGGCAATTACATTTACATTTCTTATGAAGGCTCAAAGCCTTCAAACAGTTTCCTGTTATCTAGGAGAATGGTATTATAAAGTCAACTTTAAAGTAATCTATATCATGGGCTGTCCATCTGTTTGGATAGGCATGGGATGTCTTTATTTCTTGCCAATGGAGATTTAGTCATTATGGCTGATTTGCAAAAGAATCTGCATTTTCAACAGTTGTGACTAGGTCTGTCTGCATTTTTTATTTTCTGGTAATGGGTTTGAAATAAATTGCTAGTTTGCTGGGATATTCCAACTGGGTGGGAGCATCAGCAAATGAAAGCAAGATCTGATTGGAAATGAAAAGGAAAAAGAAAAAAGAAAAGAGATGTCTAATGCAATTGCCAATATTTTAACTGAAATAGACAGTCCTTTTCCCCCTGCAAAAAGATTGCCTGGTCCAACTTGCTCTCTAATAAAGGTAGGCAGATTCCCAAATCTTGGCAAAGAGATAGAGTTGAGGAAAGACATCATTAATATTGATGTGCAATTCACATGGCGGTGAAAAGCCACCATTGTTAATGGTTGTGAGATTAATATTTGATGAGGCTGGGAGGTACTGAAATTCCATGATTTCTGGGACAACTCTATGAAGCAACAAAGGCCAAATGGCAGCCAAAGTTTTAGGGAAGGAGAAACTGTCTTTTGCTTTTTACACAGACTGAAGAATCCGAATAGGCTAATGAGCAGAAAATGTTATCATCCATTTTTAAATTTGAAGAATTGATGTGTGTGTGGGGTGGTGGTGGTGGTGGTGACAGTGGGATGGACTTTGTGACTTCTGTCATCTAACATTGTTTGGGAAGCATTGCAATTGTGATGAAGTGAGCCTAGGAAGACATCAAGTTCAGAAGCCCATTCCTTGTTCTAATTCTGAGAATATCAACAGATTGGAAGTAGAGTTTCTCACCTCAGGTAATATCCTCAGAATCAACTGCTGCTACTCAGGAGATAGTGGTGATGGCAACCCATGCGAATGCATCAGACAACCTGGAACTACGCCACCTATGGTCTGACCTAAGCATAGTGCACAAAATTGTCTGCTACAATGTCCTACTTGTCAACAACGACTTCAGATTCAACCTCATAATACACGGGCAAACAATAGATACAAACTCAAGGTTAACTGCTCCAAACTCGATTGCAGAAAATACGACTTTAGCAACAGAGTGGTCAATGCCTGGAGTGCTCTACCTGACTCCATTGTTACATCCTCAAACCCCCACAGCTTCAACCTTAAACTGTCTACTCTGGACCTCACCTCATTCCTAAAAGAAGTCCATAAAGGGGGCATGCATAAGTGCACCAGTGTGCCTCTGTCCTTGTCCTACTGTCCCCATTTATTTGTACTCATTTCCTTTGCTCACGTCCATGTTTATACTTATACCTGCTATTTGTACATCTTTGACAAACTCAATAAATAAATAAAATCTTGGGAGCGTTGAAATAAAACAGACATACAAACATTTCCTAAGTCATGATGGGATATTTTTTTTATTTCTCAAGGAGTCTATTTTTATATGCAATTTAATACATGTCTATTCCCTCAGTTCCAATTCAGTAAAAGCCCTGCAACCCAGGAAGATGTTCTTAAATAAAATAGAAATCATAGAAAGATCATACATGAAATGGTTTCATTGTCTCGGGTGGGGTGAGGTTTATCTTCTCTGATTAACCACTTTCAATTATCACAGTTTGGCTCACTGCCTAATGAAATTAAAAGTGGATTTATGTATTCTGTCAATTCTGAGATGAGGTGAATATCTGGGATGTTGCCAATAGGAAAGGTAGAACAAAACAGCTACTACCAAACAGAACCAATCTGAAAAGAAAAGAAGTTGCTGTCAGAGTAATACAAAACAATCTCATAATCATGTGTGAATTTTATATTATTCATAAATACATTTTCTCTGAGTCCTAATTATTTGCTTAAAAGTAGAAAATTGAAGGAGTAACGATCCAATTTTAAGCGTGAACTACCTAAAGCACGATTACTAACAGCTTCTTCTGTAAATGCAGTTAACATTATGAAATATCACTGAGCCATTACAAAATACATCCTACTTCCCAAAAAAATTGGGCTTGTTGAAGAAAACATGAAAGACCATTTACTAGAAATCCTCAAAACATTATTGGACCTAGATCACATTGGTAACCATGTTCTGTATCCTTATTCATAATTAGCAGTCTACTGGTTTAGAAATGGTACTGATGTGTACATGTTTATCATAGAAATGTATAGTTATACTGTTAATACAGTACACACAAAAATATAAAATGATTTCACAATGGCTTTACATTTTATCATTGTAAAGATGACTTCAATAATATATATAGAGATAGAACAGGAAGCATAACATAATGGAACAATGGAAAGTTGTGTCTCACACTGGGTATTCAAAATTCATTAAGGATAATTAATTAGGTAAAAACAATGTTGACAGACTCTAATTCAAAAACAAGAAATGTAACATGCACGAGATATTTGGATAGAGAAAAATTTGGAAATGGTCCTCTAAGGAAAAAGTTAGAGACTAAGATATAAAAGCATAACGGGAAAAGATGCTACTCTGGTGTTTTGCTATATTAAGACCTGTGAGATTACAGCAAAATGTTATAGTAAGGAAGAGAGATGTAACAGAAGCCCAAAATGGATTTATTTTAGAACACAATGAAATGATACTAGACAATCCATTAATCATTGGGTCATCATTTCAGAAAACTTTTCTTACCTATCACTTGTTCACCTCCCTGTAATCTTCCCCAATCTTTTCCACACCTCTTTTATATCTCCTTGCATTCATCCTACAACCCTGCACACACATGCATACATGCATACATACATATGTGTATGTATACACACACATATGTACACTGTGGATATTTATCTGTATCTGTATATTATCTATATCTATAATTAGATAAATAGATAGATAGATAGATAGATAGATAGATAGATAGATAGAGATAGATAGATAGATAGATAGATAGATAGATAGATAGATAGATAGATAGTTAGATAGATAGTTAGATAGATAGATAGAGAATCGAATCGAATAGAACACTTTATTGGCCAAGAAGAAATTTGTCTTTGGTATATAAGCTCTCAGTTGTAAGTGATAAATCATTATCAAAGTCATCATAAAAACACATATATAGAGATATATACTATAGAGATATCTATATATATATTAGAGGAATCATACAAATATCACTTATTTAATAAATGGTAGGCTTCTTTCATTTAAAGACTAGTCTGTAGAAAATTTAATCCAATAAAATAATGCATGATACTCATGGACATTGGGTTTAGAGCCAGGATACCCAAGGATGCAACAGTGTTTGTGGGTATCGCTCTTCTTGCCCACAATGCAAACCCTTTTATATCATTAGCAAATGATTTCAATGTTAAATATTGGAAAATAAACATGGTAGAAAGCTGAAACCTTTGCATGTCATTCTACTCAGAAAACAAACAAGGGCAAACAGAGAAAGGAGGGAGCATCTTTGTGGGACAGGGATTGTGGTGGTGGGGAGGTCAGTTGGTAAAGGCATTTTGTCACTGGAAGATAGTATTGTACTGCCCTTTGATTAAAGGGTAAAAAAAACATGTAATCTGTGATAAATCAGCATGCTTATTCTTTGGGAAGGATGAGGTTGTTACTTCCTTCCCCTTCCCCTTCCCTTTCTCCTTCTTTTTCTCCTTCTCCTTCTGCCTCTCCATCATTGTTTAATTATCTTTCCTCCTTTATCTCTAACCTTTAGAGTTCCCAAAAATTTGATGTTTTTCTCATTTCTCAAAATCACATTCCATATAGAACGAGGTGAAATGAACAAATACCCTGCTGGGCACATGCCTGATTAAATAGTCCATAATATATCTTTTCTTGGTTTCTGGATGACATTCTTGCTGCAGACAAGCTAAGGTCTTAGCAAGTTAAGGCATCACTTTAAAAAAAAAAAGATAATGACAGCAGTATTTCTAGCAGCAAGAAATCATTCATATCCGCATTCAAAATGTAATAATGTAAAAGTTGTATAGACTACTGTATGATGATTCAAAAAAGCATTTTAAGCTTTCTGCAAAAGTGCATCCAGAGTCACCCTTAAGCATTGATACATGAAAATAATATTCCTGTTGTAATTTTATGGTCAGTTCTCTGAGTGCACTTTTTAAATCCAATAGAAAAATATCTGAAGCACATATAAGACTCTGGAACTTAATTGTTCAGCTTGTGGGTCATTCTTAGATTCTTATTCCTTTCTTATAGAAAATCATAACTCCAACATCTCTTTCAAATTTTATCGGAAGCATAATTTTGTTTTGAGAAATTGATTCATACTTGTAACTGTGTGTGGGAATGACCTTGGGAGATAGTCTGAAGAGCCAGAGCCAGGAGAATGGTCAAATAAAAAGTAGCTTAATCCACAGCAAGAATGTGAGCATGGTATAAACTTCTCAAAAGAAAATGTCTGTGGAGATTCTCAATCATCCAGGTCACAATTGTCTCAAAGGTGCTTTTTCAAAAGGCAACTGGACTTTTTTTCCTTGAGGAAGAAGAAAAAAATGTTTTGTTTCTCATCCAAGAAGCTTCATCTTCATTCAAGAAGATGAAGCTTCTTGGATGAGAAGCAAAATGTTTTCTTCTTTTCAAGGAAAAACAGTCCAGTTCAGAGGTGGTATTCAGCTAGTTCAGACTGGTTCACTTGAACCAGTAGTAGAAATTGTGGGTGGGCCCATCTGTCTGCCCTGGCTCTATGCTGTCCCATTTAGGCACTTTTTAAAGCCAAAGTGCATGCATAGAAAGCTGAGTGAATGAGAAGATACTCACATTTGCGAACCAGTAGGGAAGGTAAGTGAATACCACCCCTGGTCAAGTTGCCTTTTGATGAAACATCCTTGAGATCTCAGAAGAAAACCCCCCTAGTGTCTTGGGATGTAAAGGTGATGGGGATGAGAAAACATAGATTCAGACTTGCAAGATTGATGTCAGCCCTGTGAGATAGTGCAGACTGAAGAATGCTCAGATGAACTAACTTTATTTTATCATAAGGTTATATTTACAGAAGGTTTCACGTTCCTCTAGCTGCAGCTCTTGCTGCTGTCTTCCAAGGTCATTCCCACATACTGTTAAACTTCGGTGGCTATTTCTGTATGACATTGCCTTCTGGTAACAATAAGAGATATTCTTCATTTCAATTTTATATATGAAAAGCCTTTGTGGTTAGTCAACAGGAAAAAGGTCACACAATAACAGGTGCCTTGATATTGTACCATATCCCTCTGAGATTTTTGTTCCCCCAAAAAATATTTCTGCTGAAAATACATATCTTTATTCTATATTTAATTTAGTCCTGATTCCCCCCTTTAATCAAAAGTTTATGTGTTTTACCCTTTCAATCAAAAGAGTATTTAAGAAAAGGGAGATGTTCCTTATTGTTCACTTATCCTGAACATGCCATTCTAGCATGGAACAACGGCAATGAATTGGCTGAAACCTACACCTAATGGCAAACTTATGTGCAATTGGCTGTATAGGACAACCAACTACGTAATTGTAGAAGCATTATTTTCTAGCCATAGACAAAGATTGAGTCCAGCTTGTTAGAAGTGCCCAGTTCACTAAGATTGCCAAAAGCCCAAATGTCAGCCATCTGCTCCAATTTTACCAACAGTTAGGAAACATCATTTGGTAGGGGTTTATTGCAGGGTTAAGTCAAAGGGATTCAGTTTGGGAGCATTCTAAGCAGTATATGAAAAGCTTCTTCCTGCTTCATTATTCTGTTCCTGTATACTTTCTAAATGGGAGGCGATGGCTCAGTGGCTAAGACGTTGAACTTGTCGATCAGAAGGTTGGCAGTTCAGCGGTTCGAATCCCTAGTGCTGCGTAACTTGTTCCAGCTTCTGCCAACCTAGCAGTTCAAAAGCATGTAAAAAAGGCAAGTAGAAAAATAGGGACCACTTTGGTGGGAAGGTAACAATGTACTGTGTGCCTTTGACGTTGAGTCATGGTGCCCACATGACCACAGAAACATCTTCAGACAGCATTGGCTCTTCGGCTTAGACATGGAGATGAGCTCTGCCCCCTAGAACTGGGAATGACTAGCATGCATGTACAGGGAACCTTTACCTTACACTTTCTAAATATTTACATTTTTCTCACTTATGATGAACATATCTTCCCTAATACCTTGTATGACCTGATCTAATAGGTTGTGCAGCATATATTGTATTCTTCTGTTAATAGTATGTGAGGTTGTGCAGATTTCTAGATTTAAAGATAAAAATGTGATTCAGAGCTTAGATGACTATATACAAAGTACCTGCTGGTGGAACCTTTTTCTGTGCTTGCATATCTGTCCTTCATACATGATGTGAAATCCCAGGTCATGATATGTCTGGTTTAAGGTGTTCCCAACAGGTATTGTACACATACTTAGACAAATCTTTGTAACTAATTCATAATAGGCAAGGAAAACTATGCTAATGGTAAGGAAATAGTTCACCCAATCAAAGCACCTCTAGGACTACTCCCTCTAAAGCTCATAGCGCAAGCCACTAGAATATAAATTGAGAGTAAACCCCATTCCCTACTAGCACTGATAATATTAGCTAGCTTGTAATGAAACGTATGCCAGAAACCTGCCAAATTCAGAGAGCACTGGGACACCACAGTTTAATCCTGAGCTACAAATACCCTATTCCTTCAGTATATTTAAGATACAATTGTGAAAATAGATGTTGTTTCTATTTGGAAAATTCAACTTTACCTACAACAAGACTGTAATCAATGTATTAAAGCTGAACAATATATTCTGAGATACTCAATGCAATATGAAACTTTGGAGCTTCATTAAACCTAGATTGCAATTCAACAAGAATCTTCTCTGGATTATTTCCTAACTCCACAAACTGATAAAAATAACATTGCATAACATCTATCTATATATAAATAAAAATGTAACAAGAGTTTGTTCAAAACCACTAATATCTGAAAGTACTGCACCGATCGCTTCAAAATTTTCACACAACGTTGCTTTAAAATACCGCACCAATGATATATATATATAGATTGTGTAGATGTCACACTTGTGCCAGGTACACGCAATGGAAATGTAAAAAAGGTAGGTAGATGGCTATAGAGAGAGCAGTGGGCCACAGGTATTATGTCATCTTTTATGACATAAAATACTCTGTCCATAAGATTCAAGGAGAAATACAGTAGGTAGGTAGGTAGGTAGGTAGATAGGTAGGTAGGTAGGTAGGTAGGTAGGTAGGTAGAGGGATAGAGAGAGGGAAAGATAAAGTAGGTAGGTAGGCAGGTAGAGGGATAGAGAGGGAGAAATATGGTAGGTAGGTAGGTACTTAGGTAGGTAGGTAGGTAGGTAGGTAGGTAGGTAGGTAGGTAGGTAGGTAGAGGGAGAGAGGGGGAAATATGGTAGGTAGGTAGGTTGGGGGTTATACAGTGGTTGTGTGTACGTGTTTGTGTGTTCAAGTGTAGATCTACACACAGATTGGTTGGCCATTTAACCAGACTGGGCCACAGCAACGCATGGCCGGGAATGGCTAGTAAGTAATAAAACTAGAAAGAGGAGGAGGAGGAGGAAGAAGAGGAGGAGGAGGAGAAAGAGGAAGAGAAGGAGGAGGAAGAGAAGGAGAAGGAGCGAACTATATATCCAATATATGTAGATAAATTGCAAAGATTTGGAATAATTTCTTTGAAAATCTGAAAAGGCAGAAGCTAAATGTTTATTTGAGACCTATTAATCAGAGCTTAGATGACTATATACAAAGTACCTGCTGGTGGAACCTTTTTCTGTGCTTGCATATCTGTCCTTCATACATGATGTGAAATCCCAGGTCATGATATGTCTGGTTTAAGGTGTTCCCAACAGGTATTGTACACATACTTAGACAAATCTTTGTAACTAATTCATAATAGGCAAGGAAAACTATGCTAATGGTAAGGAAATAGTTCACCCAATCAAAGCACCTCTAGGACTACTCCCTCTAAAGCTCATAGCGCAAGCCACTAGAATATAAATTGAGAGTAAACCCCATTCCCTACTAGCACTGATAATATTAGCTAGCTTGTAATGAAACGTATGCCAGAAACCTGCCAAATTCAGAGAGCACTGGGACACCACAGTTTAATCCTGAGCTACAAATACCCTATTCCTTCAGTATATTTAAGATACAATTGTGAAAATAGATGTTGTTTCTATTTGGAAAATTCAACTTTACCTACAACAAGACTGTAATCAATGTATTAAAGCTGAACAATATATTCTGAGATACTCAATGCAATATGAAACTTTGGAGCTTCATTAAACCTAGATTGCAATTCAACAAGAATCTTCTCTGGATTATTTCCTAACTCCACAAACTGATAAAAATAACATTGCATAACATCTATCTATATATAAATAAAAATGTAACAAGAGTTTGTTCAAAACCACTAATCTCTGAAAGTACTGCACCGATCGCTTCAAAATTTTCACACAACGTTGCTTTAAAATACCGCACCAATGATATATATATATATATAGATTGTGTAGATGTCACACTTGTGCCAGGTACACGCAATGGAAATGTAAAAAAGGTAGGTAGATGGCTATAGAGAGAGCAGTGGGCCACAGGTATTATGTCATCTTTTATGACATAAAATACTCTGTCCATAAGATTCAAGGAGAAATACAGTAGGTAGGTAGGTAGGTAGATAGGTAGGTAGGTAGGTAGGTAGGTAGGTAGGTAGGTAGGTAGAGGGATAGAGAGAGGGAAAAATAAAGTAGGTAGGTAGGCAGGTAGAGGGATAGAGAGGGAGAAATATGGTAGGTAGGTAGGTACTTAGGTAGGTAGGTAGGTAGGTAGGTAGGTAGGTAGAGGGAGAGAGGGGGAAATATGATAGGTAGGTAGGTTGGGGGTTATACAGTGGTTGTGTGTACGTGTTTGTGTGTTCAAGTGTAGATCTACACACAGATTGGTTGGCCATTTAACCAGACTGGGCCACAGCAACGCATGGCCGGGAATGGCTAGTAAGTAATAAAACTAGAAAGAGGAGGAGGAGGAGGAAGAAGAGGAGGAGGAGGAGAAAGAGGAAGAGAAGGAGGAGGAAGAGAAGGAGAAGGAGCGAACTATATATCCAATATATGTAAATTGCAAAGATTTGGAATAATTTCTTTGAAAATCTGAAAAGGCAGAAGCTAAATGTTTATTTGAGACCTATTAATCCATACTTTCTTCTCAATGTTTCTTATCTTTTAAATATGCAAATTTCACTTACATGTTCATAAACACGCCTATGTTTGCCTTTTCACAAACATTTTTTTCCAAAATAGACCACATATCATTAGACTACATTTCTACCAGCATTTGTTTGTTTTACAATTTCTTCATTTATGTTCTTATCTTTAGTAAACATTCCACCAAGATATACAATTGCATTTATTTTTTCTGGTTCACATCATTTTACCTGACAAATGCCAAGTACACCATGTCTGAGAGAGTAATTTTCAGATCTGTATTCTTTGTTGTAGCACACAAGCTATGTGACATTCTCAGCCAATTGTACAGTATTGTCTGTTTACAAAAATATGTGCACTTTTATGTCCCTTGCCAATAACCTCTAACAGGGAATTTTTATACATTTATCTATAAATATATTAAGCAACCATGAAGACATCATACGTTGGTTTTATTTGTTTATTAGTTCTGAACCATTGGCTAAGCACAAAATTTAGTCTCATACTTGCTTTACCTCCATATTATACTACTTTCAGCAACCAAATTTAGCAAACATCATGCAGTATTCCATAATTCAGGTCTATGTACTATCATATGCTTTCTCTACATCAATAAACATGCAGATTTTTTAATTTCGTATATACTGATGTTCCTTAATGACCTGCTAAAGAGCAAATATCTCAATTTTGTAAAATATGAATACCAGGAAGCAGAATCATAAGTGGGGGCAACCATGGAGGGTGGTGTCAAAAGAAAAACCAAGATTGTAGCCAGTACCACACAATTGCCTCTTATGAAGATGGGACACATATAAAAAAGAGTTCAGTTCAATCTTTTTGACATTGCCTGTACCCCATTTCTTTGTCCCATGGCTGATGACACAGCCAGTCTTCAAGGATTTCTTCTCACCACGAGAATCTTTATCTGCACATACCCAGTGTTCCCTTCAATAGGGACAAGAAAATGTCTACTTGACCTGTGCTATGGTTTATCCCCTGCCATACCCAGAGTTTTCCAACATAGTGAACTGAAGGGTTAGCAGGAGGGCTGACGAAGCTCTGAATTTGAATTTGAATTTAGGTCTGGACTATATCAAATCTCTTATACCACTGTAATCAATAAAGGTGTGATCAATATTTTCCTACCATGTGAAACTTATTGCCAAATGTTCTTCCATCTTATCCTTGGTGCTGCCAATACAAATAAATTCTCGTGTAAAGTGTTATTTCAGAATTTCTTTTCACACAGGGAATTTTATATATGTGCCCATTTCTATGTCACTCAAAGCAGTGAGTTTCAAATTGTTTAATTTGACAGGATTGTATTCCATTTTTAGACCTTCTGGTTGATGGAAAAGCTTTTATGCTTTGGTTCTGCTATTAAAATCAAATGGATATTACACCTCAGAAAGGATAATTATAATACATGTGTAATACATTAGATTTCATTTTAATATTTTTTATATAAAATAAGAATGGCATTTTTCATACCCCTTTGTTCTGTCTAAATTTTGATGAATGAGCATCATGTCCTTGTCTTGCACAACTCAGATGGGATTTAAGACAAATTTAACTTGAGTTCTAGGAAGCATTAGAAAGTGAAGCCGTCATCCTATTTGACTCCAACTAGCTCTTACATATCATTGCTTGCCTTATTGCTTCGCAGTAATTTGAAATCCTTAGCTCCTAAAAGAATTCACCACAAATTGCAGGAGATATCTTAGAAGCCTGGGAAACCAACAATCTGAAGATACCTCATTGAAGTAGGAATAAAACACTCAGGAAATGAAAATACTTAATATGCTTAGAATACAGAAGAGCCCCCCAAATTAATTGCTTTTATATAAGAATGTTTTAAAAAGGCAGAAGTGTTTTAGAAATTGCATATACATTAATGAATTCATTCTTCAATTCGCCACTCATACATACATATGTACCCTTAACTGATCCTCTTTCAGGATAGGCACCATTATGAAAAGCTTAGAAAGTAAAAATGGGAAGGCAAAGACGTTAAGATAAGATAATAAAGATAAATCTAATTTAAAACTATTCCATTCTTGATAATTCCATGGGCGGGCTGTCAGACTTGGAAGCTATTTTTTACATTGAGCCTTCAGGTCTGCCATATTTTCTACTGTGGGAAAATGGGAGCGGGGGTTATATGGAGTATGGGAGATATATAGTCAAAAGAGCATTCTTTTCTCAGAGAGTGAAGCACACCTTGCCCCGCAGCTGCGATGAGGCAGGCATCTCCAGTTTTGGAGGGTGCCTGATTGGGCCATGTGATGGACATGTGGGTGCTGGGCAGGGACTTGAACTTTCACTTGAGTGGAGAAAACTTGGAAACTTTCAGATTCAGGTTTTCCCAGATGTGCTAATATGGCATCTGTAATAAAATGGAATTTTGAGGAAACTCAAGCCTTGGAGTCTTCTTTCATTGGGGGCATTACTTGGAACCCTAACATTACCATTGTATGCTGATAAACTTATCATTGCCTTTACCACATTTATTTAAGTGCTTCATATGTTACCTTTTGGTTTTTAAACTTATTCTTCTCTCATCAACATCCAGCCAACTACAGTGTTCTTGGTCTTCATTTAATCTCATTTTTGGTTCAGAAATGGGTATGTAATGTGGTTCTCATGTAGTCGCTCTATATGACCCAAATCACCTCAATGCACTTTTTTCATACCAGTTCTACACTTTGTATTCAATCCACATTTATTCAGCACTCATCCCTTCTTGACTATCATGCCTTGTTTTAACACAGGGGTCTCCAACCTTTGCAACTTTAAGTCTGAAGGACTTCAGCTTTCAGACTTCTCCAGCCAGCTTTGCTGGCTGGAGAATTCTGGGAGCTGAAGTCCTTCAGACTTAAAGTTGCAAAGGTTGGAGACCCCTGTTTTAATACACACATGCTACTTAAACAATCCATTCACAGCACATTGAATGTACTTTTACGATTTTTATGACAAATCCAACTTTCAATATAACAGATTGGACATCTTCTCCCAGGAAAAAATAAAGAACCCAAACAGAAACTGTTATGCTATAAATAAGATCACGTTAGAAGTTTTAGTGTTAAATCCTTTTCAACATTTCGTTTGTCCCTCCTGTGCCATTTTCACAACACTCCCACCCTAACCCGTCCCCAAATATGTTCTTGCTATCCAGCTAGGCCAGGGGCATCCAAACTTGGGAACTTTAAGACTTGTGGACTAACTCTCAGAATTCCCCAACCAGCCAGCTGGGAAATTCTAGGAGTTGAAGTCCATAAGTCTTAAAGTTTCCAAGTTTGGACACCCCTCAGCTAGGATCTTCCTGTCCTGCTACTTTTTTTCTTCATTGATTTATTCAGGCAATTTCCTATTTCCATGTGTTTCTAGGCCAGTCATCCATGTTGCAGTGGAGTGAGAAATCCCTGACTCTACTCCTGGTTTCTGTGCCGAGAACACTCTCTTATTCCTAAATCTTTTTAAACATTGAAATTTTGTCTCTGGGCTCCACTCTAAATTAGATTCAGTTGTTGCTCTGGGATGTGATCACTAAGTTAATGTTGTAGCGCCATTGATATAAAAGATACATTTCTTTGGTATTCTGGATGCAATTATGATGGTGAACTGTCAGGCCTCAGTGTTTTTATGTAAATGTGATCAAATGCATTCCTTTACATCTAGCTCTCCCTGAGCACCACTGTTATCCACTTCAGTACTTTCTATCAATTATAATTCAAAGCTGTTCTGTTCAGCTTTCATAAAGAACATGAGGTATCTGGCAATTTGTGTGTTGATCCAAAGCAAATATTTTGGCTCTTATTTTCCTTCACATATAGGAATAATAGATGCAACTTGTGGTTTTGCATTCTGATTGCAATAAGAAACCATGGTTTTAGTACCCATTGGGGTGGGGGAGAGGAATGGGATGTTTCAGTTCTTTTTTTGCAGGGGAATAATAATTGCTGGCAATTTAATAAGCACATTTGATGCAGTGGTGGGATACAACCGGTACGCCCTGGTACAGGTGGACCGGTGCCTGCTGGGAGCACCAGGTACCATTCCAGTATGATGCTCCGGAGGGCCCACCCACCTGTCCGCTCTCTTTACTGCTATTTGAGGCTATCAGGGCTTTTGCGCATGCACACGGAGCGTACAGCACCTGTGCAATGCTCCGCCGAGCAGATGGAGCATTGCAAGTGGTATGTACAGATGCGCATGCTGCACACGTTTACGTGGTGGATGCTGGGTCCCATTGCAGCGTACTGGTTGCAACAGGATCCGGAACTCACCACTGATTTGATGGCTACTTGCATTTACCTTGGTAGGTGAAAACTATAGAGATTTAATATATATATTAAGGAGAGGTAGCAACAGTACCCATCCTGACAAATATTGAAATATACTAGGATAAGACCTTTTTAGTACTCATAGAGGAAATGGCTAAAGAGTCCCAAACCTTAGACCTAAATAGGTAGACTGGTAAATTAACAAAATATCCTGGCAGAAAACAGTTTGCAGACTAATGCAGTCTGCAACTTGGCACTAATATTATTGCCAAGAAAACAGCGTTAAGCTTTCTATTCATTCATTCATAAAGAGTTGAAATTAGGTTTTTCAGGAAGTCTTTATTTTAATCTAGATAGAAGGTAGTGTGAGTTCAGAATGACTGAGAAACATTGCCAGTGGAGCTTGGATGTAGTAGAGTTAATCGACATGATAACACACTGATCAGTGAGAGAAATGTCATTTTAACACATCCATATGTGGTATGGTATATGAAATTAGTAATGCCTGGTAAGTCCTATTGATTTCAGTAGTTTCCTCTAAGCTTGGATTCAATTCAGTGCACTTTACCATTTATTTTTATTATTAAAATAAGAAGTCTTCCAAGATTTCAGTCACAGAGGTTATTGTCACAGAAGAAAAGACAAGAGCTTTACCAACAATTGAGATGAAATGCCTGTTTCAGGCACTACAATTCTTAAAGCAGTCCCCATCTTTCTCCTTGAGCCCTCTTAAAGAAATTTATAGGACCCTGCCTTCTATTTGACAGTATAGTTTAAATTGGAAAAGTTGTCTAATGGAACTTTTGAAGAATGAATGGAATCAAGAATCAGCACTGGTAAACACTTGCATATCTATACATTAGCTGTGTGAAGTAGGGATCATGATTCCCACCCAGAAAGCTATGGCTCTATTGTGGCTCCCTTACATTCTAATTCATAGGGAATTTCCAACAAGCAGTAGAAAAAACAACTGCACTATCATTGAACCATTTGTCTTCTCAAAAGCAATTCTCATCCCCTCCTCCCGAAAATCCTTTAAAAAGTCAATTCTGAATAATATTGTCAAAATATTACCCTTTGTCCCTTTCCTTCATGCTCCGCAAATAAGTCCATATCTGGCCATTGTTGGGATTGCAAGACAATGGCTAAGCTACTGATGCTGAAAATATACTTTTCCTTTATTTCTTACTAGCTATTCCCGGCCACGCGCTGCTGTGGCCCAATCTGGTTAAATGGTCAACCAATCTCTGTGTAGATTTACACCTGCACACACAAACACATACACGCAACCACCGTATAACCCCCAACCTACCTACCTACTCCCTTTCTCCCTCTCTACCTACCTACCATATTTCTCCCTCTCTCTATCCCTCTACCTACCTACCTACCTACCTACCTACCTACCTACCTACCTACCTACCTACTGCATTTCTCCCCCTCTTTCTCTATCCTTCTTCCTACCTACCTACCTACCTACCTACCTACCTACTTACCTACTGTATTTCTCCCTCTCTCTATCCCTCTACCTACCTACCTACCTACCTACCTACCTACCTACCTACCTACCTACCTACCTACCGCATTTCTCCCTCCCTCTCTCTATCCCTATAGCTGCCTGCCTACCTTGAATCTTATGGACAGAGTATTTTATGTCATAAAGTATGACATAATATCTGTGGCCCACAGCTCTCTCTGTATCCATCTACCTACATTTTTTACATTTCCGTTGCCTGTACCTGGCATAGTTGTGACATCTACACAATCTATATATACCATTGGTGCCATATTTGAAAGGAACATTGTGTGAAAATTTGGAAGCAATCGATGCAGTACTTTCGGAGATTACCTGTTTTGAACAAACTCATAGTTACATTTTTATTTATATAGATAACACAAATGGGTAAAGAATATCATGTCATAGGGACTACAAATAGCATGCTTTTCTCCGGAAATTCTTCAGCTCCCAGGAAATATTTTGTTGAACAGACACTGGACTTCTTCAACCTCAACCAAACAGCAAACAAATTAGTCCCCTCTAAATATGTTGGATTCCAATGTCCATAACTATCACTCAGTACAGCAATATATATTTGGGATTTGGGGGAATTGTAATCCAATTTAACAGAGGAGAAGTAAGTTAGGAAAAAAATAATAGACATACGTAACTTTAATACGTATGGCATTTGCAACAATCCCATGGAGTCAAGAGTTTGCCCAAATTTGAAAGCTATATTTTTAATATTTTAATACTACTAACTTCTAAATTTCGTTATTAAGGCTGGGTGGATTGAGACTGAAACTGATTTAATTTTCTTTTCTCTGGTCTCATGACTGATCCCATTATACCAGCCATAATGGAACCTCTAATACTTATCATTCAGGTTGGAATAATATATAGATAATTTACCATGCAATCAGAGATGGGCTGCTTGGAGCTTGGGAGAATGTCAAGTTAAGATTCTGTGCTGATTCTGTGCAGTGTGGAGAACCCCCAAATCCCAATCCTGACTGGCCCTGCCCATCCTGCCCTGCCCCTCCCAGGAATCCCCAAATGGCCCATTTTGGTTACAGGTAAGTGCACGTCATGTGCAGAGGCTCGGGGAGGGCAAAAAACAGGCCTACAAAAAGTTCAGGAATTCCAGAGGGCCGCCAAGCCTGGGGAGGCCATTTTTGCCTTCCCGGAGGCTCAAGAACAGCCTCCAGAGCACAGGGAGGGAAAAATACCCCCTGCCATGCCCATGCCCACCATAGCCATGCCCACTCAGTGACCGGGCAGAGAACCCCTTGCTAAAAGATTTAAAGTCCACCCCTGCATGCAATCATTGACATGTGGTTAGAAAGAGCCCCTGCACATCTAATTCCCAATACCAATATTCCAACTAGATCAGTGATGGCTAACCTTTTTCTAAAGGCGTGCCTAACTGTGTGTGTGCATGCTATTGTATGCGTATGTGTGCCTACCAACCTGGGTGAGTGCGAGCAACCCCCTCCACCTGCACATGTGCGAGTGACCCCCCTCCACCATACATGCATGAGTGACCCCTGTGTGCAGGGGGGGGATTTTCACCCTCCCCAGGCTCCAGTGGCTGGGGAGGGCAAAAAACAGGCCCAATGGGCCAACCGGAAGTTCGGGAATGGACTACTGGTTGGCCCGTTGGGCCTGGTTTTTGCCCTCTCTAGGCTCCGGGGGCTTTCTTGAAGCCTAGGGAGGGCAAAAACAACCTTCCTCAGCCCTCTAGAAGGCTGAAAATCAGCTGGCCATGTGTGCCAGAGCTGAGGGCTGCTAAGAGCTGCTGTGCCAGCAAATATCTAGTTCCGTGGCACGCCTGCCATAGGTTTGTCATCACGGAACTAGATCCTTATAAATTCAATTGTTAAGGTTTGAAAGGATTCTCATTAACGTATGAGGAAATCATCCTGGGGCACTTGAGATGTGCAAGGAACCTTTATTTCACATGCCCTGAAATAATATTATTAGCCACAATAAACCAATACCGGACGAATGACTGAAGTATGAAGAAGTGTTAACTGCCAACTCATTATATGTACAACCCATCTTTTGGTGTGTTTGTTCCTAACATTTATTGAAGTAGGAACAAACCACCTGTCTGTCTTGCCGAGCAGCCATATTACAACACATGGGATTTTCAGTGCCAAATTTGCAAGTCTATTTTTACGTTGGCACAATCACAGAGCTGGGCTTATTCTGAAAGGCATATAGAAGTGTAAAAGCTTCATTGGAAAGAAATGGGAGGGGGGTCACAGTGTTAAACTGCTACCTTGAGGCTGAAGAAAATTACTAAGAATGAGTAGTAATGACTCAAGTGAACACCCTGCAGGCAGCATTCAATATTCTGGTAACTTTATTAACTCTGCATATGTGCATGAGGGGATGAAATAGAAGGGGAGGATAAAAGTCACATTTTCTTTTCTTTCCTTTGATGATTTTATCATTTTAAAATAACCAATACTTTAGTTAGTACAATTTTCTATTCATTAAAAAGTTAGTTCTAGCTTGTTTCACTTTTAACTTAGTTTTTAAGGAGCCACTTGTTCAAAATTTAAAATTTTCCTTCCAAAGGATTGCTTCTGCTTAGATTTATCCATTTATCAGATCCAATAGCAACATTTTTAAAATCATTATTGATTTCTTAACAAATTTTAGAGAAAGGGATAGAAAAATTACAAAACATACACACAACAACAAATCCTCAAAAAAAATAGCAATAGAAAAGAAAAGAAATAGAAAAGAAAAGAAGGTGGAATTATTAATATACTGTATATTTCATCATCATCATCATCATCATCATCATCATCATCATCATCATCATCATCATCATAATAATAATAATAATAAATTTGTAAAACCGCTCCCTCTCCCCACACTCGGGGCGGTGCACAGGGAAAAATAAAACAATAAATATACAAACATAGCATAAAAACGAATTAAATCTAATACCTGTGCTAAAATCCCATTAAACACTAAAATACCCAATAATTAAATAAAAACCCTATAGCAGAGAGACTACCCTAGGCCGGCCAGTGGCTCTGTTGGATTTGAGGAAGACTGTCCTTTAGAGGTCACAAGATGTTCTGTTTTCCTCATGAACTCATGAAGTTTTTTTCTTCCTCCTAACATTCCTTCTTCATGGAATTCTAAAACTGGAGAGGTCATTAAGAGCATCAGGCAGTTTAGTTTCCTTAATCCTTCTTTTCTCTCTTTTTGGAAGATTCACCAAAAATTTTACAAGTTCTCCAGAATATATAAGAATTTGACCTTACCATGAGCTTCATTCTAAATAGGTGTAGAGTAGTTTTGTCTTAAGTGGCTCAGTGGCTAAGACGCTGAGCTTGTTGATCAGAAAGTTTGGCTGTTCGAATACCTAGTGCCGTGTAACGGAGTGAGCTCCTGTTACTTGTCCCAGCTTCTGCCAACCTAGCAGTTCAAAAGCATGTAAAAATGCAGGTAGAAAAATAGGAACCACTTTTGGTGGGAAGGTAACAGTGTTCCATACACCTTCAGCATTTAGTCATGCCTGCCACATGACCATGGAGATGTCTTCAGACAGTGCTGGCTCTTTGACTTTGAAATGGAGATGAGCCCTCTAGAGTTGGGAATGACTAACACATATGAGTGAGGGTAACCTTTACCTTAGTTTTTTCTTTTCTTTTTTATTCCGATTTATCACTCTTTCCTTCCAATTCCTTATCGGGAAGTAGCATGGAAGGGGAAGAATAGAGAAGGAAAAACTAAATGCAGTGAACAAGTATGAATATAATCAAATGCTTCTGATGGCATTTGATTTCCTGCTATTGCTGCCACCCTAAAAGCACCATTAAGCAGATTCCTGCTAAATTTGAGATGATAATTTTATTAAACACTAGAATTCCATGTTCAAACAGATAACATCAGCAACTGCAAATCATATTATAATTAGTGCTATCATATTTAGTCGAGCTGCTTACACTTAAAAATTAAAGGATAACATGGATTTATTTTTCATCAGTGTCATTTTTATGTCTTCCCAAAAAGAGTAATATGGAAAGTCACGAAAAATTATATACATATATGCATTCAACTAGTGACCTTCCAGCTATCAATACAAAGCATCTATCTATTATATCTGTCTGTCTGTCTGTCTGTCTGTCTGTCTGTCTGTCTGTCTCTCTCTCTCTCTCTCTCTCTCTCTATATATATATATACACACACACACACACACACACACACACACACACACACACACACACACACACACACACACACACACACACACACACACACACATATATATATATATATATATATATATATATATATATATATATATATATATATATGAAGATACTATGTTACAGCTTCCTGCTAGGCCTGTTTAAGGGAGGAGACAAACTTGTCATCCTTCTCTGCCCTTCGACTCCTCTTTGAGATCATCCAGACAGAGACCTATTAAATTGCTGCTGTCTTTTTTAGATATGTGTTAAATGTTTTTTTAAAGGAATGATTAATAATTAATTAAGAGACCAGGATGGATCCATTTCGGACTTCTTAGTCCTCGTCAGCTGGCCATACTTTCCTACAGGGATTTGAACTGTATTTGTAACATAGTATCTTCATCTATAAAGTCCTGTGGAAAGGATGATGTAATCAGGGAAGCTGGTTAGCTCAAGGCATAGAGAAGCCTGCTTCGAATGCTGGAGAGCACCAGTTCAAATCCCTGTAGGAAAGTATGGCCAGCTGACGAGGACTAAGAAGTCCGAAATGGATCCATCCTGGTCTCTTAATTAATTATTAATCATTCCTTTAAAAAAACATTTAACACATATCTAAAAAAGACAGCAGCAATTTAATAGGTCTCTGTCTGGATGATCTCAAAGAGGAGTCGAAGGGCAGAGAAGGATGACAAGTTTGTCTCCTCCCTTAAACAGGCCTAGCAGGAAGCTGTAACATAGTATCTTCATCTATAAAGTCCTGTGGAAAGGATGATGTAATCAGGGAAGCTGGTTAGCTCAAGGCATAGAGAAGCCTGCTTCGAATGCTGGAGAGCACCAGTTCAAATCCCTGTAGGAAAGTATGGCCAGCTGACGAGGACTAAGAAGTCCGAAATGGATCCATCCTGGTCTCTTAATTAATTATTAATCATTCCTTTAAAAAAACATTTAACATATATATATATATATATATATATATATATATATATATATATATATATATATATATATATATATATATATATATATATATATATTTAAATTTCTTTAAGGGATAGCATAGCTGGCTGGAGAATTCTGGGACTTGAAGTCCACAAGTCTTAAAGTTGCCAAGTTTGGGAACCCCTGGTCTAGATGGTCTCTGGTGATGAGCCGACAGGCAGAGAGGGAAACAGCATGTCTCCTCCCTTAAATGGGGCCCTTACAGGAAGTTGTGGAAACAATTATCTATACTAAATACTCCTGGATTAGTTGATGAAACAGGGAAGAACCGATTAGGCTGGAGTGCCAGGCTTCTGCCTTGGATTCATTACAGCCCCGGTTCGAATCCCAGTGGGGTGTGGCCAACTGATGACAGCTAATAAGCTCGAAATAGATCTATCTTGGTCTCTCAAATTTAAATTTATTGATCAGCTCATAAAAACTAACATATATATATATATATATATATTTGTTTTCGTTTATATATATAATTTATATATTTATATATTATATATTTATATATATATATAATTTGTTTATATATATATATAATCTAATCTCCTGCCTACCTACTTATCTATATTGAAATAAAAGCTAATTACAAGTGAAAATTATCTCTTAGAGATCCTTAGTTCCAACATAGATGAGTTCTCAGGGGAGAAAGAATGACTATTACAATCAGTTTAACTATATTTCTAGGGTAAAATAAGTCCAGCTGGCATGGCTGCACTTCTAAATTCTTGTGTAGATCTGATTCATAATGGAACCTTGCATGATTAGCAGAGCTATCTCACCTGTTAGACAAATGAGATATTTGCTCTATGTATATATGAGTAGTTTGGTTTTCTGTCTAGTGTTCACTTCATTGAAAGAAGGACTGATGTTAGATAAATTATGATGCTTAGTGATTGTACTTGTGACTTTTTTCCTGGACTTAGAAATAATAAAAATGATGTGGCAGCTACATAGTTATCTAGTGATAGTTAGCAATTTGTTACTCTGGGTGGTTAATATGAAGAACAGAGAGGGAAGGAACACTGGCAAGTGAAGACATAAATAGGCTAAAGAAAAAACAAGATGCTGATGTTCATTCTTTCTGCAGCCCCCATGACAAAAGTTCTTGGTTTAGATTCTGAATTTTCAAAATTGGAGTGTGATGTTTCACAGGCACCTGGCCATTACTCAACTTCCTGCCCTGAGCTTCACAATTCCCACTGGAACATCTTCATTTTTTGCTGTGATAATTAGATGCATTCAAAGCTTCACACCAAGACTTCTTGATCAATGGATTATCTTCGATGCTGTCAATCACAAGGTACTGTTGGACTCTGTGTGTCACTAAAGAACAAAGCACAGCTGCTGCTGCTGTTGCTCCTCCTGTAGGTCTCTGCCATGAACTTCTCAAGGGACCCTCGGTGTTCTGAGCTGGCATTTCCATTCATCAGCCAAGACATAGGTCTGATTGAAAAAGCAATAGCCATATCTATTCATTTGCATCTCTCCTTGAATATTCATCATTTACATTTCCCTTTGTTTCCATTCTATTTTAGTTAATGAAGGATAGCTAAGTAAAATATGAATGGGTAAAACTCTCCCTTTATTTGGGAAGAAGTGAGAATATTTTATTTTATTTTTATCTCTATTTCACTTTCTCTCTTTTTTTAAAAAAAAAGAGTCAAGTACTCCATTTCTTTGAGACAAGGCACATTTGATATCAGGCTTTCTCCTGAATGAGCTTTTCCTGTTCTAACAATAACAAGGGAAATTAAAATCCCCTGATGAATGTATTCAATGCCTCATACCTTGACTTAACCCAAAGGTGATTTGTTTGATTTTGGTTTAGCGCGTTGTGTGGTCTGTGAACCAGGCTTGATATCTAAATCAATACATTCACAATCATAAAGGTAAAAGGTTCCCCTTACACATATGTGCTAGTCATTCCTGACTCTAGGGGGCAGTGCTCATCTCCATTTCAAAGCCAAAGAGGCAGCACTGTCCGAAGACATCTCCATGGTCATGTGGCCGGCGTGACTAAATGCCAAAAGTGCACAGAATGCTGTTACCTTCCCACCAAAAATGGTCCCTATTTTTCTACTTGCATTTTTACATGCTTTCGAACTGCTAGGTTGGCAGAAGCTGGGACAGGTAACCGGAGCTCACTCTGTTATGCGGCGCTAAGGATTCAAACCACTGAACTGCTGAACTTTCTGATCGACAAGCTCAGCGTCTTAGCCACTGAGCCATCACGACACTTTCACAATCATAAATACATATTAATAATGGTTGCAGGTAGTTACCTTCCATTTCAGGTTGAAATAGAAGAAAATTGGGTTGGAGATCTAAAATAGACACATGATTATTAAACATTAAAGAGCCCCCCTCCCCCCTTAACTCCTCTCCAATCTATCTGCTCCCATGATTTGGCCTAAGCCACTTGTCCTCAATCCTGTAAAAATCTTAAATGTAATGATATACCTAAAAATATTGACCATCTCTGGCTAAGTGAAATGGGTTACTTTTGCCAACTGAAGCTTTACAACAATCTTGATATTTTAACAGAATGTATAACACCAGTATCAGCTGATAAAATGAATTTTATTTTTCCAATAGTAAAAGTATTTTTAAATAATAGTCTCCCAATTCTACAATATCATCCCTAAAAAATTTAAACTGTTGTTAATATCACAAACTTTCCAGTGCAGCTCCAAACCCATTTATGAACCAGGCATTTGTCTCCATCTGCTTTATAGCTGCAACATTGTGTTGCATTTCATTGTTGAATGGAAAATGATATGTTATGATGTTCTGTTTTCATTATATTGTATTTTTAACTGATGTATACCACCTGCAATCCATCAGAATAAAGAGCAGTCTAGTCATTTTTTATAAATACATTTTCCCCATTTTGGATACATTGCATCTTTGTTTCCACTGATGTCAAGTGTGAACTGCCTATTATCTATTTTAGCATGAATAGTTTGCCACTTGGTACCTCTTGTCAATAGAAGAGAAAAGGAAGAGTGTTATGGTAATGATGATTTAATAGCTGACCAGCTGCTGTAAGGGTGTAAACTGAGATGATGCAATGAGAATGAGTCAGCAGAGTTATCACCTGTCACCACGATATAGAAAACATGTGGAGACTCTAGAAAGAGTGCAGAGAAGAGCAACAAAGATGATTAGCGGACTGGAGGCTAAAACCTATAAAGAAATTGGGTATGTCTAGTCTAATGAAAAGATGGACTAGGGGAGACATGATAGCAGTGTTCCAATATCTCAGGGGTTGCCACAAAGAAGAGGGAGTCAAACTATTCTCCAAAGCACATGAGGGTAGGACACAAAGCAATGGGTGGAAACTAATCAAGAAGAGAAGCAAGTTAGAAGTAAGAAGAAATTTCCTGACAGTTAGAACAATTAATCAGTGGAACAACTTGCCTCCAGAAGTTGTGAATGCCCCAACACTGGAAGTTTTTAAGAAGAGATTGGATAACCATTTGTCTGAAGTTGTGTAGAGTTTCCTGCCTAGGCAGGTGTTGGACTAGAAGACCTCCAAGGTCCCTTCCAACTCTGTTATTCTAAATGCCTTGTAGATAAACCACTGTTTAAAAGACAAAACCTCTATGTACTGTATTTTGCCCCTGGGTTGTCTCAAAATAGTAGTCACACTGGGCACATTCTGGCAAAGAGTTTTTACTATGTTATCCTCAATTTTGACCCTGGGAATCCTAAGCTATTTAAAAAGATGTGTCATTTAGAATTTGACTTGGATTTTTAGAATTAATATAATGTTTTATGGGCTTCATAAGAATATTAAGATTTGGTTGTTTGCTGTCACACCCAAATGATAAATTTTCCATTTGCAAAAATTATTTAATTATATTGCAAGCTTTGAAAAGTACAAGCTTGATAAATCTGTGAAGTTATGGTTGTTGATCTGCTGCAAACCACTTCTTTTTGGTTAAAGTTGCTTTGTATAAGTTGTTAAGACTCTAGGTTCAATTGAGTACGCCAGATAACCCAGTTTCCTAAATCTACGTGTAAGGAAGCAGGGAATGAGTAAGGTAGAAAATATACTGAGCATGGTACAATGTTGTTGTCCTTAAGTAATAATGTCAAAGACAAAATACATAGAAACAATCAAGCCTCTAAACAAAGGATTGGCCAAGAACTACATTTGCTAAACTAATTCTAGCACAGAGAAAAACTGTTGTAAATATGATATAATTATTGGCTTGCTCAACCATCTTTGTTCAGGCTTTGTAAAGTTGAATGTAATTTATTTTAAACTTTAGTGGCTCAATATTTCTCTCACTGATGTGTGACAACTATTATCATATTTATTGTTAGTTTTACACTATAAGCATATACTTGATGGATTGCAAACATTTCATACTGCTGAAGCCATTAATAACTTCCTAAACTGATCTCTCTCTCTCTCTCTCTCTCTCTCTCTCTCTCTCTCTCTCTCTCTCTCTCTCTCTTATGCTTTGTCTTCATTGTGACTTAGTGGGGGCTGATTAAGAAAATATGGGAGATGAAAAGACATGAGCAAAAGAAATGTCTGAAAATGTTGGTTGGTATTAAAATTGTAAAGACAGAATTGATAAAATTTCACTCAGGATAATATTCAAAGTAAATGTGAGTGGTGAGTAATTTTTCTTCAGCAGAACCAGCTAAATTTTTCAGAGACTTTTCAAAGTGCATTTCCATGTAAAGTGTGGTGAATTAAAGAAATCTATACAAGAGCAGATGACTGTAACAAAGATCAAGGAACCAGTGGGTAGGAACCAGTTCTCAGGAACCTCTTAACATTGATTTGTAGTACAAAACACAGTAAACTATTCACAGAAGTGAAGAAATGCAAAGGTCTACGCAAGACAAACAAATTTAAGCATTGCCAGAAGTAGCCCAGACTACAGACACAAACCAGAAGGAAGCCAGCATAGCTATTGCTGGCAAGCTATTGGAACAGCTTGCCTCCAGAAGTTGTGAATGCCCCAAACCTGGAAGTCTTTAAAAAGATGTTAGATAGCCATTTGTCTGAAATGGTATAAGGTTCCTGCCCATGCAGGGGGTTGGACTAGAAGACCTACAAGATCCCTTCCAACTCTGCTATTGTATTGTATTGTATTGTATATATTGAATCATTTTTATTCCCAAACCAGGCACCCTCTCTGCCTTCCTTCTCAGATTCCCCTCTGATTAAAATTCATGAGAAATTGAAATAAAGAATAACTGAACATCTATAAAAGCAGAAAAACAACAAAAGTAGGTTTCCTTCATTGAAGCTTATTACAAATAAACAGCACAAATATTAAAGATATCCTCCCCCCAAACAGCAGATAGACAAAAAATAAGCTTTTAATTGACAAGGTTATTTTAGAAAACTCTAAGTAAAGGAATTTGAATTTCGCTTGGATTGATTACAAGGAAGCCTTCAACTCTCTGCCACACAACTAGATAATCCAATAATAGGAATCAGTACAAACATCAGAAGCTTTGTGCAAAGATCAACAGCACAATGAAAAACAGAGTTGCTCATCAATAGTGATAGATTGGGAGAAATGAACATTCAGAGAGGAATATTTCATGGAGATTTGCTATCACTATTCCTGCATTTCTTCTCTGTCAACAATACTGAACAAGTCAGGTGATGGCTGTCAGACACCAAAAAAAATATCTGCTAGGCTGTCCCACCTCCTTTACATAAACAATATAAAGCTGATGGACACTGTCCAAATATACTGCCAAGTTGTTGCAATGGAGTTTGGAAGGCACAAATGTGCCATCCTTATCATCATCAGCAGAAAAATAGTGAAAACTGAAGGAACCAAGATACTCTAAGAAATAACATCAAGAGTCTGGAGGGAAAAGATCATTACAAATACCTGAGTATCCTTTATGTCAGGGGTGTCAAACTCATGTTGCTCCGGTAGCATCACATGACATATCAGGATTTCCCCCCCCCCTTTGCTGAACCGGACGTGGGTGTGGCCAGAGTGTGGTGCATCCGGCCCATGGGCCAGGAGTTTGACAGTCCTGCTTTATGTGCACAACATCGAGCACACTGGAGTCAAGAGGAAAGATAGAAGTGAAATGTCATGAGGATGAAAACAATTTTAAAGTCCAAACTCAGTGTAGCATATGCCATCAAGACAGTTAACACCTGCGCAATTCCAGTCATTGGAATTGGAATCCAGTCCACAGTTGGAACAGTGGACTGAATTCAAGCAGAACTAGACGTTCTTCAATTTTCAATTCAATTTTAATACTTATAAACCGCACCCTCTCCCCACAGGGACTCGGGGCGGTGCACAGGGAGAATAAAAACAATAACCATATACAACATTTCATATTAAAAATAAAGTAAACAACACCTGTGCTAAAATACCCATTAAAACTAACTAAACTAAAAATCCCCAATAAACCCAAAACAGAGGAATAACTATCCCAGGCCGGCAAGGCAGAAGAAGTGTGTTTTTAGTTTAAGACGGAAGGAGCGGAGGTCCGTGGTGGTCCTAATGTCGGGGGGGAGGTCGTTCCAGAGGGCTGGGCTCGCCACAGAGAGAGCCCTTCCCCTGGGTGTCGCCCGCTGACAAAGTCTAGTGGACGGCACCCGGAGAAGTCCCTCTCTGTGGGAGCGAATCGGCCGTGAGGATGTATGAGGCAGGATCCGATCCTGCAGGTAGCTAGGTCCGGAGCCATGGAGCGCTTTAAAGATGATAATTAATACCTTGAAGCGCACCCGGAAGACAACAGGCAGCCAGTGCAGCTCGCGCAAGAGCGGTGTTACATGGGTATACCTTGTGGTACCTATAATTGCTCGCGCGGCTGCGTTCTGGACTAGCTGAAGTCTCCGGGTGCACCTCAAGGGAAGCCCCATGTAGAGAGAGTTACAATAGTCCAGTCGGGATGTCACGAGCGCGTGAGTGACTGTGCGAAGGGCGTCCCGATCCAATAGGGGGCGCAATTGGCGAACCAGGCAAACCTGGTAAAACGCCCTCCTGGCCACGGCTGTCACTTGATCTTCCATGGACAGCCGGGTATCCAGGAGGACACCCAAATTGCGCGCCCCATCCACAGGGGCAAGGTGTTCGCCCCCTATGGCCAGCGTTGGAGTGAGCTGGTTGAAACGGGCAGCCGGAAACCACAGCCACTCGGTCTTGGTCGGGTTGAGCCTGAGTCCGTTACTTCCCATCCAGATCCGCACGGCTTCCAGGCACTGGCACATCACCGCTACGGCATCATTGGGGTGGTTTGGGGTAGATATATACAGCTGGGTGTCGTCAGCATAAAGGTGGTACTTACCCCAAAACCACGGATGATCTCACCCAGCGGCTTCATGTATGCATTAAACAGGAGAGGCGAGAGGACCGACCCCTGAGGCACCCCGCATGTGAGGGGTCTCGGGGTCGACCTCTGCTCTCCTGCCAACACAAATTGCGATCGGCCAGAGAGGTAGGAGGAGAACCACCGCAAAACGGTGCCTCCCACCCCCAACCCCCCCAGCCGATGCAATAGGATACCATGGTCGATGGTATCGAAAGCCGCCGAGAGATCTAATAGGACCAGGATGGAGGAACACCCCCCATCTCTGGCCCTCCAGAGATCATCCACCAATGCGACCAATGCCGTCTCGGTGCTATGCCCGGGCCGAAAGCCGGACTGGCGCGGGTCTAGATAATCAACTTCCTCCAGGTGACGGGGAAACTGTTGGCAGAAAGATTAGAAAAAATAACAATGAATCATCCATACAGCAACATTAACAGGCTCTGCTTACCAAGGATCATAGGTGAGCATGGAGTGTTGTAAGTATACCAAACAGTTGAAGAAGAAGAAATAGCATTGGAAGGAAATGCTAAAGGAAAGTGTAGAAAATGCATTGAAGCCAGTACATGCATTGAAGCCAGTATTCAGTAAGATGAAGCTTACTGAATACTGGAAAAACTAAACTAGTCTACAAGAAAGACCAAATGAAGAATAGAAAAGAGACGTGGCAAGTTAAAATATTACATTAAACTGGCAAAACAGCAAAGCAGATAACAAGAAGGCCTGGCAGGAGCAAGAGCAGGAATGTTGAAGAAAGAGACAGAGGGGCCAATTCTTGTGTGTTAAGGCCAAGCCTTAAGAGCAAATGCATAGTCAGAATTGAGAAGACGGCAACAGCAAAGGCTGTCTCTAGAGTACAAAGAAGCTGAAGAAACAGTGGACTACCTAGTTAGAAGTTGGTCTATATGATCTGGTAGCAGCTAACAATCATATGACAAAGTAGAAACAATGATGCATTGGAACAGGGCTGTCAAACTCAAGGCCTGTGGGGTGGATGCGTCATGTGCTGGCCACCTTCACCCCCAGTTTAGCAAAGGGGGGAAAAGTTGCAATACATCGCATGACGACAATGTGATGATGCAAGTTTGACACATCTGCAAAAAATATCATTTGCCTGATGCAAGAACTGGTGGGACCACAAAATAGGTGAAAACGAAGAAATGCTGGGACTTCAAACAGGCAAGCACCTACCGTAATGCACCAAGACTTAAAAACTGTTGACAAGACAAATAGACCAAAAAACAAACCAACCATCTGGATAGTTGACATTGCAATGCCTGGGCAAAACAGAATAAAAAGAGAAAGAAGTGGGAAATATAAAAACTCCTGCAAATAAAAGCAGAACAACTGTGGGAAAAGAAAAAGATAGTACCAGAAGTAATAAGCACAGTTCGGGTGCAATTCGAAAACATTTGGAGCACCACTTAAAAACCATCAGTATTATCAAAATTGCCACCAGTCAATTGCAAAAGGCAGCTTTAAATGGTAGCTTACATCCTACGACAATACCTTTAACGCCATCAAACAACACTGCCTATTCCAAGTCCCTGGGAAAGACTCAATAGGTGGATAGAAATGCCAAATCCAGTCTAAACAGCTGGCTGACTGTGCGACCAAACATAGTAATAAATAAGTGCCTTGCAAAAGAGATTTACATGGCTATGTCAATATTCCCAAAGCTGCTTGTGATAGAAGGGAAAACAGCTATCCTAGGGCAATGTTTTGTGCAGAAATCTGTCTGTCTCTCTGTCTCTCTGTAATCTCCCCTGAGCTTCATAAGTCACTATGAAACTCTGAAGGAAGCTGCTTTGCAGACTGTCAGTTTTATGTTGAATGTTTGTACAGATCTTTGATCTTTTACTTACATATATTTCTCCAGGACATGGAAGTTGGCAGACATGGAAATTCTGTTTATATGAATCTGCTTGTACCCCAGAAGTCAAAAACCAAAACATTTCAAACAAAGTGGAAGGAATGTATTTGTTTTTTAGTGTTTGAAAGAATAAAGCTTCACATCTCAGATTGCAGCCATAGAGTCCCCATTAGAAGCCAGATGCATTCCATGTTGCATTTTGTTAGCTCCGAACAACTATTAAAATCCCATGTGAGTTTTTCTGCTGTTTACTTATATTTACAAACCACAAATGTGCAATATTTTTACACATTCCAATTACCCTTTACCTAATTGGCTAATTACTGAATGTTGAAACAGTTGCCTCCTGAATCAGATGTGTCTCAGAAGTCATTTAGGGGAACTGATGTATCCTCTGTATGCTTTGAACATGAAATAAGACAGAGGAATTGTCAGAAGATATACAAGCGGCCACTTCAACTCTGGGAGAATAGCATATTTCCAAATTATGGATATATTAAAATTGATTTCTTTAATTATTGTTGCATTATAATGACATTTTATCATTCCCCTGAACAGCAGAATTAGGTAGCAAGAGTCATCCCGAATGGAGCCAATGCTAGGTCATTTAGAAATAAAAAGACCATATTAGTATCCTCAAAGGGACATGGAGTTTGTAGCCCACCACGAATCAGAAAGATAGCTGACTTGATAATTAACTAGCATCCCTACAGTAGGATGATTAGCAACTGAACAACTATGTGGTGCAGAGCTAACAAACTGAACCATGATGGCACAGTGGTTAACATGCAGTATTTCAGGCTAATGCAGATCACTGCCAGGAGTTCAGTGCTCAGGGGCTCAAGGTTGACTCGGCCTTTCATCCTTCCCAATAAAATGAGGATCCAGATTGTTGGGAGCAATATGCTGACTCTGTAAACCACTTAAAGAGGGCTGTAAAGCACTGTGAAGCGAT
This sequence comes from Rhabdophis nuchalis, assembly GCA_039707465.1. NCBI lineage: Eukaryota > Metazoa > Chordata > Lepidosauria > Squamata > Natricidae > Rhabdophis > Rhabdophis nuchalis. The sequence goes on along the minus strand of CM077643.1, from coordinate 54,440,031 downwards.
ATATAAGTCTAAGTGCTATTGCTGTTGCTTTTGCTATGTTGTTGCACAATGTTGATTCCAGCATTCCCATTTCACACTTTTCCTTCTTAATTGCCATTAGGGGAAACAACTTGCCTACTGAAGAACTGCATTCTCAGGTTCTGAGTATGACTATGCTTGTACACAGGAACTTTAATGGAAGGAGGGAAAAAATTAAGAAAGTCAAGTTAGTGGACCCTCACATCCAATCAAAGCCCCCTGCTCTTTTTATAATACACATCTAAAAACAGTTGGGGATTTACTCAACACAGGCGAGATGATTTTAATTTCTCCTCCATAGATACATATGTTTACATACACATTTGCACAAAATTTGCTTGTTTTTCTTAAGTGTTTTCACTGAATATCTGAAATGTTATGTAGATATATCTTGGTTATCAACAGCAACCAAGAATGTTGGAATTGCTGTCACTAAATGATGTGGTCATAAAACATGGCATCACAATATGGTCACTCCCAGTTGCTGTTGGTAAGTAAGTCATTGTGGGCTTTTAGTGTGATGTCATGTGGTTGCCATTTGTGGCTACCTGCAGGCTTCCACTCTGACATTACTTGTTAGACGCTGAATGGAGACTACCGTATTTTTTGGAGTATAAGATGCACCTTTTTTCCTCTAAAAGGAGGCTGAAAATCTGAGTGCGTGTTATACATCGAAAACAGCATTTTTTGCCTCCTGAAACCCCACCCCCTTCACCAAAATGGCTGTGCCTAGTCTTATGGAGGCTTCCAGAGAGCTCCTGGGGGCTGGGGAGGGCAGAAATTAGCCTAGATCAGGCCATTTTGCCCCCCCAGCCCCTAGCAGCACTCTATAAGCCTCCATAGGGCTATGCATTCAATTTATTTGACACAAAAATAGTCTGTTTTCATGATAAATGGACCATTTTTTGCTCATTTTCCACCACCCCACCCCCCAGGAGCACTCTGCAAGCCTCCCCCCCCAAGGCTAGTCATGCTTTTTATTTGAAGAAAAACGGCCCTGTTTTCACGGAGAAAAGAGCAGTTTTGGGGAGGTTTGCAGAGTGCAAAAACAGTTTCGGAAAGCTCTTTCGGAAGGCTCTTTAACTGTTTCTGTGCCAGGAGAAGCAAAGTCTTAAGGTTTGTCAGCGATTTCCTTCTACAGCAGGGGTCCCCAACCCCCGGGCCGTGGACTGGTGCCAGTCCGTGGCTTGATAGGAACCGGGCCTCAGTGAGCAGCGCAACTCTTAGAAAGGGCTGAAGAGGAGGAGGAGGGGGCAGCCCCCTGGGCAGAGCGTGCACCGGGGTGGGAGAGCGCATGTGCGGCCACTCGTGCCATTGGGGACCCTAGAGGGGCAAGTGAGCCAACTCACCCCCCCACATGGGCATGCACTGCCTGTTCCCCCTCCCCCCGCACCTCCTCTATGCTGGCCGAGCCATGGGCACCGGTCCGTGGAATTTTTTTAACATGAAACCGGTCCCTGATGCCAAAAAGGTTGGGGACCCCTGTTCTACAGGACATGGATAAATACACCTGGAAACATCAACCTACCTACCTACTCTCTCTCTCTCTTTCTACATACCTACTGTATTTCTCTCTCTATTTCTCTCTCTCTATCCTTCTACCTACCTACCTACCTACGTACACACACATTCTCTCTCCCTACCTGCCTACTGAATCTCTCTCTCTCTCTCTCACTCTCACTCTCTCTCTCTCTCTCTCTCTCTCTCTCTCTCTTTCTACCTACCTACCCACACATGCTCTTTCTCTCCCTCCCTACCTACTGTATTTCTCTCTCTTTCTATTTCTCTCTATCTCTCTACCTAATAATAATAAAGCTGAATTTATTAACCGCTCCCTCTCCCCACAGGGACTCGGGGCGGTGCACAGGGAGAATAAAAACCATAAATATACAAAAATACATACAATTTAAAACAGATTAAACAAACTCCTGTGCTAAAATCCCATTAACTAAAAATCCCCACTCAATATAAATAAACAATTAAAAAAAACCCATAGAGAGAGAGACTACCCTAGGCCGGCCAGGCGGAAAAGATGTGTCTTTAGTTTCAGGCGGAAGGAGCGGAGGTCCGTGGTCGTTCTAATATCGGGGGGAAGGTCGTTCCAGAGGGCCGGGCCCGCCACAGAGAGAGCCCTTCCCCTGGGCGTCGCCCGCTGACAAAGTTTAGTGGACGGCACCCGGAGAAGTCCCTCTCTGTGGGAGCGAATCGGCCGTGAGGATGTGTGAGGCAGGATCCGATCCCGCAGGTAGCTAGGTCCCGAGCCATGGAGCGCTTTAAAGATGATAACCAACACCTTGAAGCGCACCCGGAAGACGACAGGCAGCCAGTGCAGCTCGCGCAAGAGCGGTGTTACATGGGTAAACCTAGTGGTTCCCATAATTGCTCGCGCGGCTGCATTCTGAACTAACTGAAGACTCCGGGTGCACCTCAAGGGGAGCCCCATGTAGAGGGAGTTACAGTAGTCCAGTCGGGATGTCACGAGGGCATGAGTGACTGTGCGAAGGGCGTCCCGATCCAATAGGGGGCGCAATTGGCGAACCAGGCGAACCTGGTAAAACGCCCTCCTGGCCACGGCTGTCACTTGCTCTTCCATAGACAGCCGGGTATCCAGGAGGACTCCCAAATTGCGCGCCCCATCCACAGGGGCAAGATGTTCGCCCCCTATGGCCAGCGTTGGAGAAAGCTGGTTGAATCGGGCAGCCGGAAACCACAGCCACTCGGTCTTGGTTGGGTTGAGCCTGAGTCCGTTACTTCCCATCCAGATCCGCACGGCTTCCAGGCACTGGCACATCACCGCTACAGCATCGTTGGGGTGGTTTGGGGTAGATATATACAGCTGAGTGTCATCAGCGTAGAGATGGTACTCTACCCCAAAACCACGGATGATCTCACCCAGCGGCTTCATGTATGCATTAAACAAGAGAGGCAAGAGGACCGACCCCTGAGGCACCCCACATGTGAGGGGTCTCGGGGTCGACCTCTGCTCTCCTGCCAACACAAATTGCGATTGGCCAGAGAGGTAGGAGGAGAACCACCGTAAAACGGTGCCTCCCACCCCCAACCCCCCCAGCCGATGCAATAGGATACCATGGTCGATGGTATTGAAAGCCGCCGAGAGGTCTAATAGGACCAGGATGGAGGAACAACCCCCATCCCTGGCCCTCCAGAGATCATCCACCAACGCGACCAATGCCGTCTCGGTGCTATGCCCGGGCCGAAAGCCGGACTGGCGCGGATCTAGATAATCAACTTCCTCCAGGTGACGGGGAAACTGTTGTGCCACCACACTCTCAACAACCTTCGCCAGAAAGGGAAGGTTGGAGACGGGACGATAGTTGGTTAAAAGAGCTGGGTCCAAAGAGGGCTTCTTAAGGAGGGGCCTCACCATAGCCTCTTTTAGGGAAGCAGGCAAGGAACCCTCACTCAAGGATGCGTTGACAACCTCTTGGAGCCAGCCTTGTGTCACCTCCCAGGATGCCAGTACAAGCCAGGAGGGACACGGGTCCAATAAACATGTGGTGGCTCGCAGTCGTCCACGTAACCTGTCCATATCCTCGGAAGCAACGGAGTCAAATTCCTCCCAAACAAGATCGGCCTCGTGGCATCCCACTGGGCCACGAATGGGGGCTAGCTCATTCCGTATCTGAGCGGTTTTGTCCTGCAGAAAAGTCACAAATTCCTCTGCTCTACCCTTTAGCGGGGCTTCCCGCACCCTCTGTTGCAGGAGGGAACGGGTCACCCTAAACAGGGCGGCAGGGCGGTTTTCTGCGGATGCTATGAGAGTGGCGCAATGATGACGTTTGGCCACTCTCAGCGCCACAATGTAAGTCCGTAAATGGGCTCTTACCTGTATCCGGTCAGATTCGGAGCGAGTAGCCCTCCATCTTCCCTCTAGGCATCTCTTGCGGCGTTTCATCGCCCTCAGCTCCTCGGTGAACCAAGGAGCCGGGGCAGCTCGGCGCCGCAAGAGAGGCCGCAAGGGCGCGACCCTATCCAAGGCTCCCGTGGTCGCAGTATTCCATGCGGCCACGAGGTCCTCCATCGGGGCGCGGGTCAGGGGTACAGGAAGTGGCCCAAGCGCCGTCTGGAACCCAACAGGGTCCATCAGGCGCCTGGGGCGAAACCAGATAGGAAGTTCTGGTTCCGCCTCCCCGCGACCTACCTATCTACACACTCTCTTTCTCCCTACATACCTACTGTATTTTTCTCTCTCTTTCTCTTTCTCTCTCCCCCTTTACCTACCTACACACACACTCTCTCTCCCTACCTACCTACTGTATTTCTCTCTCTTTCTATTTCTCTCTATCCCTCTACCTACCCATCTACACTACCTATCTACACACACACTCTCTCTCCCTACATACCTACTGTATTTTTCTCTCTCTTTCTCTTTCTCTCTCCCCCTTTACCTACCTACCTACACACACACTCTCTCTCCCCACCTACCTTCTGTATTTCTCTCTCTATTTTTCTCTCTATCCTTCTACCTACCTACCTACCTACCTACACACACACACACACACACACTCTACCTACCTACTGTATTTCTCTTTCTTTCCCTCTCTATCCCTCTATCTACCTACCTACATTTTTGTAATTTGCCTCTTCAAAACCTTGGTGCCTCTTATACTCCAAAAAATATGATATATGACTTCAGGGATGCTGTCAGGGTTCCAAGTAATAGACTCATAGCAAGTAAAACTCTGAGGCAGGTAGAATCCTCAAAGAATAGCAACGTGATGGATAGAATTCCAAGAATCTGTTGTAACTACTACTTGTTCAGTTTGAATGGCCAGCAAATAGGAAATTGTTAACCTGTGTGCTGCACTTGTATTGATATTGTTGTGGCTGTAAATATTATTAATCTTCCTTTTTAAAAATATGCTACTGTTTTAAAAAACAGCCTTGGTATCTGTAAATTAAATAAAGAGATATTGAATTTTATTTGGATTCTTCCACACTGACATTTCAATTAGGAATGCAGTATTCCCAGCCCAGTGGTTTATCACTCCCTTGAACAGCAGATTTAGGTAGCAAGAGTCATCCTGAATGATTTTCTTCTTCAGAATGGGTGTGTAATTTAGGGGCCTTCATGGACTTAAAAGTCCTTCTCAAGCAGCTGATGACAGCTGTGTCCCAGAAAGCTGTTACCCAAATTCATCTAGCAATAGCAGTAGCACTTAGACTTATATACTGCTTCATAGTGCTTTTACAACCCTCCCTAAGTGGTTTACAGAGTCAGCATATTGCCCCTAACAATCTGGGTCTTCATTTTACTGACCTCAGAAGGATGGAAGGCTGAGACAACCTTGAGCCGGTGAAATTTGAACTACCAAACTGCAGCTAGCAGTCAGCAGAAGTAGCAGAAGGAAAAATACAGTAGGTAGGTAGGTAGGTAGGCAGCTATAGGGATAGAGAGAGGGAGGGAGAAATGCAGTAGGTAGGTAGGTTGGGAGTTATACGGTGGTTGTGTAACGTGTTTGTGTGTGCAGGTGTAGATCTACACACAGATTGGTTGGCCATTTAACCAGACTGGGCCACAGCACCGTGTGGCCGGGAATGGCTAATATAGATATATAACAGAGGTGGGCTCCGCCCAGTACTCACCGGTACAGGCATACTGGTGGTGGAAATTGGCCATATGTTAGCAGACCAGTAGAACCAGAGGCCTGGCCATGCCCCCATATGGATACAATCCCCTGGCCTGCCCCCCGTTCACTCCCCCGCCCACCCATTTGCTGCTCTCTCTCTCTCACCCTGCCTGTTGGCACCATGCTTGCCTCACCCACCCATTTCCTTTGCCAGAGTGGAAAACATAGCTGTTGAAGAAAGCCCCACCTCTCTCTCTCTCTCTCTCTCTCTCTCTCTCTCTCTCTCTCTCTCTCTCTCTCTCTCTCTCTCTCTCTCTCTCTCTCTCTCTCTCTCTGTGTGTGTGTGTGTGTGTGTATGTGTGTATATATATAATTGTTCCACAACACCCTGTTAGAGCGTTATATATGTAATTTTAGCTAGCTCACCATTTTTTAATTCAATGTGTTGTCTTTTTAATGCTTAAATCATAAGCATAGCTTGTTTACCCCAAAACACCTTAGTTACACATATGCTTATTCACATGCACATAGAGACAAAGATTTCATGTTCTTTTCCTTGCACTTTCAGCCTCACGTGGACCTGAGGCAATTCATATAGATTAGCCAAAGATAATGACCAGTGTGAGCTTTTAAACCAATATTCTCCTCAAGCTTTTTGGACACATAGCAAATGGACAGTAATTAACAATTGTTGTAGGGCAAAAATATCTACCATTGAATCAGGCTCGGCAACAGCCCCCAAATCCTACTGGGAAATGTACTTTGATTTCTAGCAAATGGCGACTTTATGTTTTTGTTATTTCACGAGTTCTGCAAGAAGGGCATATTTCTGTCATTTGGAAGAAATCAAATAGGTTAATCATTTATGATTTCATGCTTCAAAGCATATCTGTGTTACATGCTAGGGAGGGAGATCTGAACCATTACTCTAATGCCCAATGTAGCATAGGCATTTCCTGCTGCTCTGAAGTCCGTCTCGTCTAACTGAGCTTTGTCTAAGATATATTATAAATGGATCAGTGGAACAGGGAAGATATAGCCTAATTATGTAAAACCAGAAGAAGAGTACCACTTTGAAAAAGTACACACAGTCCTTGGCCTGCTATTCCCTGCCAGTTCAGCTCATCCAAATGTGTTATATTTATAGACTTATTTTGCTATCAACCACAGGCTGGAATACGCAACATATAGGAATGAAGGGAAGGCAGAAGCAAACTGGAGGAGAGAATTATGGAGCTAGACAGAGGGTTCTGATTTGAACTGCTCATCTGAAATCACTTAGGACTGTTAAAGACATTTTTCCTACTTGGTGAGCACATTACGGCAGGAGACCGTAAACCGTAACGCACCTGTGTTTCTAAGCCTTTGCCTCTTGGGTTACAGCCTCTGTCTTATATTCAGAAAATCACACTAATATTTTGTTACTAAGAATAGACACAATTCTTCCAGGGGAGCTAGCTTCCTTTTCATCAGGATTCAGAACTGTGCCATTTTTTGCAGGTCACTGGTGATGCTATCGCTATTGTCTCATGACTGTCAGTGCAGATTACATCAGGAATCTGATAATTTCTTCTCAGTGCCCACTGAAGCTGACTCCAGGTTTGATGGCACTCTTGTCATCTGCCCTCCGGCAAGATTCCTACTCCTGTGCTTCACAGGGGGCCCCTGGAGGGCCTATTTGGTACTGCAGTTGCATCTCTGGAGCTGCAAGCTATCGTTGATATTTAATGCAATGCTGTTATCTGCACTGAATTTCAGATAGAAGGTACTAGGTGCACACACCATTTATCACAGCCCTGGAAAACACTGTTTAAAGATGAGCCATCAAAGCAGGGGTGAAATCTACTTACCTTCGCTATTGGTTCGCAAATGTTCCATGCATGCGCAGAGTGTCAAAATCAGACGTGATGACATCTGGGCAGGTGGGCAGAGCCTGCTACCAAGCGTGTCTGCAAAGGTAAGTAGAACAGAGAGGGGGAAAATCCGCTGTGCCACACGATTTAGATTAGGAAATACTGCTTTCTAGCTAATATAAATCGTATGTCAGAGCTGATCATTGGAAAATACCGGCTCGCCCGAACCAGTAGCATTTTTAACTACCATTTTCAGGTGAACTGATAGCTTTTTTTTTTACTACTGGTTCGGGCCAACTGGACCCGAACCAGTCGCAAATGGTAAACATATGATCCAGGAATGTTGCAATCACTGTAAATACATGCCAGTTGCCAAGTATCTGAAGTTTGATCAAGAGACTTGCTGTGAGGACTTCAAGTCTAAGGACCGACTCTAACTCATTTTTCTTTCCAGTGCTGTTGTAACTTTGAATGGTTGTAAGTCGAGGGCTACCTGTAGGTGCCTTCATTTTTCAGACTGCATTCCAGCTTTTGATACCAAACTATGAGGCATCCATGCATATAGCTTGAGAATCATTCCCTTGCAGACTATTAGTTGTGTCACTATGGTATAAGTTAGCAAAGAAACAGGGGAGGGGGCAAGTGCCAAGTCGAATCATGGAGGTCAACTTTCTGTTTCCTGTAATGAAGAGTCATTTGCCTCTGGGAAGACCTCAAGCAGAACACAACTGCATTATCCCCCTGTGGATTTGCAAAGGGCTATTTGCAAGCAATACACTTCTGATTCTAGAGATAGCATGTAGCCATCATGTCTAGCATTCATGCATAGCCTTCCATTCACATATTAAAATTTGGTTTTAGCGCAGGATAGGTTTATTTAATAGTTTTTAAATTATATTTATTATATTTTGTATGTTTTTAGATTTCCTGTGCGCCGCCCTGGGTCCTCTGTGGAGAAGGGCGGGATATAAATTTAAATAAATAAATAAATATTGAGATGAAAATGAGAAATGCTAATTGAAAAAATGTCTTCTCCATCATTTATTACACTTTGCTTTAAAAAGATTACATTACCATGAACGTCTGTTTAGACTCTGGCATTTTACAGTACTTTTCTTCACATGCAGGACTCTACCCATTCGATTGTAAGAAAAATTCTGCCTTTCAAAGCACTGGGATTTATTAGAGCTGTGCAATCCTCTAAATTCAATAGCCAAAAGATGCTTTGGGGCACACACATCTGCAAAAATAGCACCTGTCCACATCACAGATATGTCAGGAGAAACCAAATGATTTTTGATCCGGTCAGCCAAATTCTGCAAAGGATTCCAGAACATTTTCAAAGGAGCATCTTAATAAATTTATTAATAAACATCGTAGTAAATTATGTTGTAATTTTTTCATTGATCTTGATATCTGGGAACATTCATACTGCAAAAGTTGCATTTCATCTATTCCATAAATAATGAGGTATCTAAAGATTTTAATTTTCTCATAGTCGTTTCCATGTTTATGCAGAGCTATAAATTACCTGTGTTTATCCCTCATGCTTGGCAGTTTTGCAGTGGCTGATAATGGCTAAGTAAACGAGAGAAGAGTTGAATTCCTCCACTGATTTCAAATAAACCTTATGAGTTGGAGCAATAAAGAATGTTAAATAGCGTGCAGAAAATAACATGCTGTTAGGTACCATATACCTTGCTTCAGTAAGCATTAAGGCATTTTTAATCTGAGTTCTTGCATAGTAAATGGCAATTTAATAAGCTAAGCAACAATAATTTAATATTCTGTAGTCCCTGAGCAAAATATGTCCCGGCTTTATGTGGTTGTTAAATTCAGGGTCAGAGCTTCATGTAATGGCAAAAACATATCCATCGTTAAAATGTAGTCATGTTCTAGTTCCCTTGCAGATAGTCACTTCTACTTACCGGTACATCATCCCTCTAATACTGGTATAGATGGCCATTCGGGTTCTTGGAGCTCTCTGAACTTGGTTGTTTTCTTGCAGATATTCCATTACCAAAATAGAATAGAACAGGAACAGGAACAGGAACAGGAACAGGAACAGGAACAGGAACGGAACGGAACGGAACGGAACGGAACGGAACGGAACGGAACAGAATAGAATAGAATAGAATAGGAAGGGACCTTGGAAGTTTTCCAGTGTAAACCCCTGCTCAGGGAAGAAACCCTATATCATTTCAAACAAATGGTTGTCCAATCTCTTCTTAAAAACTTCCAGTGTTGGAGCCTTCACAATTTCTGGAGTTGTTCCACTGGTTAATTATTCTAACTGTCAGGAAATTTCTTCTTAGTTCTAAGTTGCTTCTCTCCTTGATTAGTTTCCATCCATTGCTTCTTGTCTTGCCCTCACGTGCTTTGGAGAATAGCTTGATTCCCTCTTCTTTGTGGCAACCCCTGGGATATTGGAACACTGCTCTCCTGTCACCCCTAGTCCTTCTTTTCATTAAACTAGACATACCCAGGTCCTGTGACTGCTCTTCATGTGTTTTAGCCTCCAGTCTCCTAATCATCTTTGTTGCTCTTCTCTGAACTCTTTCCAGAGTCTCTACATCTTTTTTACATCATTGTGACCGAAACTGGATACAGTATTCCAAGTGTGGCCTTACCAAGCAGTGGTGGGTTTTGGGCGTACCGGTGTACCCATAGCAGCTGAGAGCAGTGACCATCATACTGGAACGATGTTTTGAGGGCCTGCCCACCGCCTGCATTCCTTAGCTGTATTTAAGACAGTGGTTCTCAATTATTTTCTGTCAGGCCCCCCTAGGAAGAAGAAAACATTTCGCGCCCCCTACGCAACTGTAAATAGTATCATTTGTCTATAAAATTGTTAGTACACCTCTGCATAACACTGTATCCTTATTAACGTATAAGAGAATAAAAAAAAGAAAGAAATGTGGATCAATTTACAACAAAGAATAGCTTTATTAACTGTAGCAGAAAAGATTTAAAGTGCATTAAATCCTTAATTAAACTATAAACATTTTTTGATTGGACATGTCAAACCATGTGACCGGGTGGGAGTGGCCAATTTGGAAAATGTGAAACTCATTTAACAATGGTCTTAGTTAGCAACCAAACTTTTGGGCTTAATTGTGGTCATAAGTTCTCTCTCTCTCTCTCTCTCTCTCTTTCTTTTTCTTTCTTTCCTTCTGTCTTTCTTTTTTTCTTTCTCTCTCTGTCTCTTTCTTTCCTTCCCTCTTTCTTTCTCTCTCTCTCTCTTTATTTCTTTCTCTTTCTTTCTTTCTCTTTCTCTCTTTCTTTCTCTTTCTCTCTTTCTTTCTCTCTCATTTTTTCTTTCTTTCCCTCTTTCTCTCTCTCTTTATTTCTTTCTCTTTCTCTTTCTTTCTTTCCCTCTATCTCTCTCCCTCTCTTTCTCTCTCTCTCTTTCTGTCTTTCTTTCTTTCCCTCTCTCTCTTTCTTTTTTTCTCTTTCTTTCCTTTGTCTCTTTCTTTCTCTTTTTCTCTGTCTGTCTTTCTTTCTCTCTCTCCCACTTTCTTTTTCTTTCTTTCTCTTTCTCTCTCTCTCTTTCTTTCTCTTTCTTTCTTTTTCTTTTTCTTTCTCTTTCTTTCCCTCTTTCCCCCTATCTTTCCCTATTTCTCTTTCTCTCTCTCTCTCTCTTTCTTTCTTTCCCTCTTTCTCTCTCCTTCTCTTTCTTTCTTTCTCTCTCTCTTTCTCTTTCTTTCTCTTTCTTTCTGTCTCTTTTCTTTCTCTCTTTCTCTCTCTTTTTTCTCTTTCTTTCCTTTCTGTCTCTCTTTTTTCTCTCTTTCTCTCTGTCTGTCTTTCTTTCTCTCTTTCTTTCTTTCTCTCCCACCTTCTTTTTTTTCTTTCTCTCTCTGTCTCTCTCTCCTTTGTTTGCCCATCTGTTACTCTCTGTGTGTGTGTGGGTGTGTGTCTGTCTGTCTCGCATTCAGGCACTTAAATCACTCATTCTGTGTCTCTGTCTATCTTTCTCTCCCTCCCTCCCACGCTCTGTCTCTCTGTGTGTGTCTGTCACTCTCTGGTTCCCCCCTCCCTCCCTGTCTCTCTGTGTGTCTGTGCCTCTCTCTGTCTGTCTGTCTCCCCCCCCCCAAACCTCCTCAGCTCTTGGAAGTAGCCTGACCGGCCCGCCAGCCCGCTGGCTGTATTTACTCGCTCTCTCTCTCACCCATCCACCGGACGAAGGAACCTGGCGTCCGATGGGTGAGCAAGCGAGCGAGCAACCGCGGCCAGTGGGCCAGCGGATTGTTGGGCGCTGCCGCAACTTTCCTTACCCGCCCGCCGGCCAGTCGGCCACAGTTACTCACTCGCTCGCTCACCCACCGGACGCCAGCTTCCTTCGTCCGGTGGGTAGGTGAGCGAGCGAGTAACCGCAGGCGGTGGGCAGGCAGGTTGTTGGGCGCTGCTGCAGCAAGTTTCCTTGCCCGCCCGCGCTTGCTTGTTCGCTCGTTCACCCACCCCCAGACGAAGGAACCTGGCGTCCCCGTCCCCGCCCCCCATCCCTGCCCGCCGCGATCACTCGCCTTAGCCTGCCCTGGCCGCCTGGCTGCACGCTCTGCCAGGGGGCTGCCCCCTCCTCCTTCGACCTCACCTTTCCACGCTGATTGGCCCGAAGCGCATCCCCTTCCTTATCCCCGCGTCTGCTTTCTGCCTCGTCCAGCCTAGTGGTGCTCAAGAGGCACGGCTTCCGGCTGCTCCTTCTCTGACGCCTTTCTCAGTCGCCTTCGGGCTTTACCTACAGCCGCTGCCGCCGCCGCCGCGGAGTGGGCCTGGGATGCCAAGACGGCGGCGGCGGCAGTATCGGTCTTTCCGAGTGTGCGGCTCCTGACTATCAAACGCGCCCCCCTTTACGGAGCCTCGCGCCCCCCTGGGGGGGCGCGCCCCACTATTTGAGAAACGCTGATTTAAGACAACCAGGCTATTTGCGCATGTGCGCATAGTATACAGAGCCTGCACGACTTCTGCTGAGCAGCTGGAGCATCACAGGGCAGTGGGTGTGCATGTGCATGCAGCGTGCATGCCTGAGGTGGACGCCCAGCCCCATTGCAGCATACTGGTTGCAACAGGATCCTTTGTTAATGGAGCCTAGCAATTAGGTAACTAGGAACTAGTTACAGAACAGCCTAGAAACTAGGAAAAGCTAGGTAAACTAGATAACATAATCAGTGCTAGAGGGTAGTGGGGTTTGCTTTTATATTTATATACTGGTGGTTTGCCCTGTCAGAGTTATAGGTATGAGATTAACACTAAGATTAACACTAGATTAACAATCAAGTAAACCATTCCCCAATCAAGGAATTATAAATGCAGACAAAAAAAAAAAGTTAACAACAGCCTAATTAAGGAACCACCAAGATCATCCAAGAATAAACTCCCTGCAACAACCAGTAGATTTTGAATGTCACAGAGAGTTGGCTATCATTCAGAAAAGGCAAATGAGAAGGGGAATATCATCACTGTGAGAAAATTTATTTCAAATCTACTTGTGCCTATAAGATTTGATTTTGCAGTCAGCAATTAGAGTATGGAGGAAAATAATGTAACCCCAGAAAACAAGTAAATTCTGAGAAGTATATTCTAATAAATGAAGTTCAAAGGAAGTGAATTGAATGCATATTTGCATATTTCATTTGGCAAGTAGAATCCAGTTTTGTTATGAGGTTTGCTTTCAATCTACAAACAAACGAAAACCAGATTTTTCATAATAGGTCTGTGAGCCAACTATCTAAATGAATACAAATTGAAATCCACTTGAAGTACCTTCTGTTTCTCCCCCTCTGTGCAATATGTCTGGGACTGCATAAGGAAGATGGTACCAAATAAATATAGGCCACCTTAATGATCTTTTAAGTTATGTATTGAGTCATGGTATTTGCAAGATGTCATCCTTTAATCAGAATGGCAAAAGCAGTGTCACATCATCATAGTCAAGATATTCAGGTGACATGAGGAAAGGAATGGGGTCTGCTTTGTAATGCTACTTTGCTGCTTATGTGATACTGACCCCTTGTTCCTTACCTACCCACTCCCTAGGGTTGCCATTAATGTATTCAAGATATTTGCTGATCTTCAATTATTCCTCAAAGTTGCTAAACAAATTATCAGTAGTCACAAGAGTGTGTGTATGTGTGTGTGTGTGTGTGTGTGTGTGTGTGTTGTATGGCAATTTTGAACAGCATTTCACTAAAAGAAACTAATGGGAAAGTGATTTTTGTTATGTAATTAGTGATATGATTTCCCCTGGTATGATTTTTTAAAAACTTTTTGTATTGCTCTGGTTTCATTGTTTGTCTTTTGCATTGTTTTCTGGGGTTTTAATGATGCCTAGTTTATTGTCTAGAATTGATTGATCAAATGAATAGTTTTGCAAAATATTTTTTTTTAAACTTATGGCATGTATGCTTGTGCACAAATTATCCTGGTGCTTTTAGTATGCTACGTTAGCCAAAATAATTACAATTCTATAAATGTATTATTATTATTATTATTATTAAATCTTCAGACATCATATTTCTAAAGCACAAACTAGAAAGTTACAGTTGAATCAGGGCAACACTTCACAGATGTGTGCCTGACTTTCTGTATTATTCAAAAGCAATGAATGCACCAATTTGAAAAGCCCCATTTACTTCTAAACTAGTTGTAAAGCACATTTGTTAGGAAATGTTATTGGTGGTTGTAAGCTACATTACAAACAGAACATTGACCTATTGGACTTCATAACCATTGGTAACAATTGACTAAACATTTATTAAAACATCTGTTAAGTCCTTACAAGCTAATTATGATTGCTGCCTTTACTTGAAAGCTTATGTTCTACCTCCTCTAGTGCTGTGTCTGGAAAAGAATGGGGAGAAATTGCCTCAAAACTAATAGGACTTAAATCCTTGGATTATTGGTATGCTGAACCTATGCAACCGACAAATTGAACCTGCCAAATTTAGCTTTCAGTGGGATTATGTTCCCCAGAAGTACTTTGTAGGAAATCTAGAGATTCTCCTGAATGTTCAGCTCCCTTTAAAACAGCAAGCAGAAGTCTGTACAGCACCTTAGAAGCATTCATGTCATTTCCATCTCATTTACAGGGGGGGGGGGGGGGGAGATAAAGGTGGTGGTGGTGAGATACAATTTTGCCAGCTAATGAACAATGTTCAGCTTCTTAGTTCACTCCCTAAGTACTTCAGGTAGTAACATAAATATTGCAAGTAAAAATGTTGGGTCACAGAGAAAACTTTTCTTTCCTCACCTTCATTGATCATTCATCTGCGATGTTTCTTTTTTCTTGGAGTGTCTACTGGGTACAATCAAAAACATCAAGATGGCCTCACAAGAGTGCAATCATTCAAACTAGACATTTCAATCACACTTCTGTGGCCGCCATCTTGGCTTGTTCATCCATGCTCTGTGAAGAATGCTACCTGATTGTCTTTCTTCAGAATCACAAAACATCCCTTTCTATAAAAGGAGAATAAGACAAATGGAAGTCATATACTCGTGTAACTCTAGTCTTTGGTTATGTGATCTTTCCCTGAAAAAACAAGGAAGTCTGCAAGCACCACAACCTTTTTAAAGGTTGAACTGTGCTGCAAGAGGCTTCTTGCATACTTCATGTTTTAAAATAGCACAGCACCTCTATGGATATTTTTAGGAAAAGAAGGAAGCTAGCTGGTTTTGCTTATGGCAAGTATACATTATGTCTTGGATTGCTCTGAGAGTATAAAACTAAATCCACTCCCAGAGGAATTCACAGCAGAATTCTATCAGATCCCTATTTGGACTATAGGTCTTGAATAGGAAACTATGAATTGAAAGTCCTCTCAGACCAGAATGCATTCTAAACTTAAACCAACTTCACAGCTTATATAAAATGTAGCAATGTAACAACATGACTACCTAGATGAAAGTTTTTTTACCTGGGAATTATTTTACAGAAGGCTGTCAAATTTTGAAGCTGTGGAACTTGAGTTCCATACTGGATGTATGGTTATACATCCACATTATTCTTTGAAATCTGGGCAGTTCTCAAATCGAAATCTGAAATTCATGAAGTGCAAATATCTGACCTATTCATAAATCAACCCACAGTTGAGATTCTGATATCATATATATAAAGTAAACAGGTAAACATTTTTCCACTTTTATAACAGAAGTCTGTATAATTTGTCATTTCTGCATTTGTGTTAGGAAGACATATTTGAGAAATGGAGTGAACTGCTGCTGTGCAAATCAAAATAGTCTTCAGATTTAGATTCTACCATGCTGTTTGTTACCTGGTTCAAACTGAGACATGTAGTGACCTCACTTTCAGTCAAATGGTGAATGGTTGCCCCCTAAAGGGCATGAAAAATATATCTTAGCCACCTTCATGAATTGTTTGCAACCTAAGTTGTTTTTTTGTGGGTGAGAAATGAGCGTAGGTATCCCAATGTATAAGGTGGGTAATAATATTCAGTATTTCAGAGAGGAATTCTTAAAATGCTCACATTGTTATTGTTTTAAAATGCTTAAAAACAAACAAATGTGTCCTGACCCAGCCTTAGCAGAACCCAGAAGCAGACTCCTTTTCCCAAAAAAACCCCTCTTTATTTAATTACTTTGAGTTCATGGCATTCACACACAGAGAAGTCCAGGAAATAATCCTTCCAAGGGTTAATTGCAAAAACAGACCTTATCAGTCCTTGGATAATTGCCAGGCTGAGAGCTTCCAGTTGCAAAGCGGTAAATTAAACTTTCTCAAGCAGTCTCTGAGAGATGAACCACGATGAGCAAATCTTCCTATCGAAATCCGAACAGTTGTGTCCTACAACGCCACTCCCCTTTTGCTTCTAATTTAGTCCCCAACCAGGGAAGGGCCATTCAGCATCCACATGTGCCTTTCTTCCTGAGTCGGCTCCTGGTACTCAGTTGTTCTCCTTTTCTGACGGCTCTACGCATATGTGCATCTGGAACAGGCCCCAGCTGTTTTTCTCCCCCACTTATCTCTGACTCATCTGGGAAATGTCAGATGGTCCTGGCTCTATCTCTGCTTCCCATGCAGAGCATCCATCCAAACTTTCCTTAGAATCCAGGACTGTCCCAAGTTTCTCCCCAACCTCCTCATTGTCCGAGTCTGCCGCCAGCTCTGCTGGCAGCTGGCGGTTCACAACAAAATGACCCATTACTTTCAGCAGCAGAAAATGAAACCATTTTCTGCTTCTGAAACCACTTTGGTGCTAATATGGAAACCAGGTCTAGGGCATTCTGAAAAAATAAAAACATCTGGCAGCTTCTGGGAGGAGGTCTGTGCTACCCCTGCTTATCTTCCCCAGGGACCATGATCTCCAACTGTCCTATGGAAAGGATCCCAAACAAGATGTCTTTTTGGTTTGGTTCATAAAAATATTATTACATTGGAAAATTATTGTGTAAAAGGAAGGACTCTGAATTCTATCCCATTCCTCAGCATAACTTTCTGAAAAGTGAATAAAAAAGGACTGAATTTGGGGGGTTGAAAAAAAAACAAAAAATAAAGAAAGAAATAATTTACAAATGATCTAGATCTAGGTTGGGGTTGCAGAGAAAAATGATATCCCTCCAATGCACCACTATGGAAAACTTTGTTGGGCAATCACTCAGAATGCTTATGACTCCTCCATTCTAAGTGTATCTTTCTCTTTCTTCCTTCTTGGTCAGATAATCCAGAATGAAGCTGCAGTTAAGAGAAATAATTCCAGATTCCATGCATTTTCTACTTTGTTATTTATAATGGTTTGTTTGTTATTTGAAAGTTGATTTGGAAAGATGGAGTGAAATTAAGTTTAATTAATACATTCCTTCTCACAGAATTGTTTTATTTATTTATTTATTTCTCACAATTCTGTGAGAAGGAAAACAATAACCATAACCACAAACTAAGAACAGACAGAAGGTCTTCTAGTCCAATTCCTGCACAAATAGAAGACTCTATGCCAGGGGTGGACAAACTTTGCAACTTTAAGTCTGAAGGACTTCAGCTCTTAGACTTCTCCAGCCAGCAAAGCTGGCTGGAGAATTCTGGAAGCTGAAGTCCTTCAGACTTAAAGTTGCAAAGTTTGCCCACCCCTGCTCTATGCCATTCTGGACAAATGGCTGTCCAATCTCTTCTTAAAAATCTCCAGTGATGGAGCACCCACAGCTTCTGAAGGCAAGCCATTCCACAAGTTAATTGTTCTCATGTCAGGAAATTATTTCTAGGGTGGCTTTCTCATTTGTTAGTTTTCATCCATTGCTTCTTGTCCTACTTTCTGGTGCTTTGGAGAATAGATTGACTTGCCCCTCTTCTCTGTGGCACTCTTCAAATATTTGAATATTGCTATCATATCATCCCAATCCTGCATTTCAGCAGAGTAGACTGCAACCGTTCTTCCTACATTTTTACTCTCAAGCCCCTATTGATCTTTGTTACTCTTCTCTGCACTCTTTCCAGAGCTTCAACATCTTTTTTTTTATACTGTAGCAACCAAAACTGGATGCAATAGTCCATGTGTAGTCTTAGCAAGGCATTATAAAGCAGTATTAACACTTCATGTTATCTTTTACCATTCTAAAACAAATTCCGAAAAAAATAAGAGAGACAAGGAGGAAATATTCCTTCTTGTCAAAGAAATTATATAACAAAGGAGTTTGGTTTAGATGGTTATTGCCAGAGGGAATGCTGATCTTCTGGGAGGGAAACAGGATTAAGATTAAGACAGTAAATGAGGCCGAAGCCTTTATTAAAAAACATTCTTCCCTTCTAGGAGATAAAGATAGCGGGGGCGGGGAAAAGGGCAGCAAGACACAAGATATGAGAACGGAGGGGACTATGCCTCCACCTGGGGACAAGGAGGAGGGAGCAATATCAACAAGGCTCAGGTCACAAAAGTAATTGTATTTGAAATATTTTTGAAAATGGCAAAGAAAGGATTGAACATACGGTTGATATAAAGTAAGAACTCTGTTTATGCTTATCCTTTGTATGTTACATTTAAAATTGTAAACCTGTGGGATTTGGGGGGATTTCTACTGCCAGCATGGGGGCTACCAAAATTTTCTATGTACCCATATACCCCTTTCCTATAAAGGTCATAAAACTAATAAAAATTTTACAACAACAAAAAAGAAACACTTCATGTTATCTTGATTCTATCCCTCTGTTAATGCAGCCTAGGATTGCATTGGGTTGGGGGGTTTTTTTTGGCAGCTGCAGCATGCTGCTCACTCACATTTAAATGATTGTTCACCAGGACTACAAGATCCCTTTCACAGTTACTGCTATTGAACTAGGTTCCATCTATTTTTTTCTTGCTTTTTCTTGCTTAAGTGTAAAACTTCCTTTTCTCAACACTCAATTTTTTCAACACTGAAATTCCATTTTATCAACTTTGCTCTTCCTGAAAAATCCCCAAATGTGTGGAGAAAAATTCCCAAATGCATTTAGATTTCTTCCCTCAAACTAATTCTGAGAACTAGTGGAATCACACTGATTGCCACCTTTGAAAACCCGATATGGACCGAAACAGACATTTCTTCCATATATCCAATTGTTTTGATCTTACTCTAAAATGGTGTATCTATGTGAACTCAGGCCATATATGGTTTCCTTTTATTGAACAGATAACAGAAAGCTAGCCATCCTTGTGTATTTATTAAGGAAACAGAAGACTAATGTGAATGAGTGTATTGGCTTACAAACAGACAAGCCCTTCTACAGTTCTGTACTGAACAAACCCTTGAATGAGAAATGTGTTTCTAATGTGGTTTACTTCCATTTTGAAAGAACAGAGGTACTGAAATCCCCCCACCCACACACATACATTTCATGTTTTATGCATTAAGGAAACATACCTGTGGAGACAGCTCCAAGGGGTGGTAATTAAAATGTGACCACATGCCACATGGCAATGGGATACATTATCAGTTCAGCATTTTATGTGATCATGGCTTTTCCTTTAGAATTTTACCTCATGAATAAAGAGTTGCCTCAATATAGGAAGCATGCTGGGGGAATAAGTCTAGTCTCGTTTCTAATCCTTGCATAGAAAACAACAACAGCGAGCCCTAACTGTCTTCTTACTTGGTGATCTAATGCCTTTCCATTCTCTGCAATGGCTGTTGAAAATTGGAAATGTACCACGGAGAATCTGACTATAAAATAGCAGGGAGATGGTTGTCAGGGAGAAAGAATGAATGTATGGAAGAAGATAGAAACCTAAAAATAAAGATGTGTAACAAATTGTGTCTTCTCTTCCTTTGCTTAATAGACCATCTTCTTTAGACACATAGGATTCTAAATAGCCACTGCACCTCTTCTCCTGTATGTGACATCAATTTAGTGAAGAGATATGGCAAATATTTTAAGGAAAGAAAGCGAGTCTTGTTTATCTCCTCATTGTCACACTGGGTTTATGGTGAGGGAGAAGGAAAATTTTTGGGTTCTCCTATCTTTTCTCCCAAAACAATCTGATCATCACTGTGATTTGAATAAATGGCTAGTGGAATGCAGAAAAAGAAGTTAGGCAAGGAAAGATGAATAATGGGAGAGAAGGAAATTTTAGACCAGGGTGGGACAACATGATAAGATCATTCACATTTCTACTATTGTGTATATCTATAATTGATTTGGAAGGGGAGCATAATTTAAGAACTATTACATGTGTTGAATTTTTATGTCTTACGAAGTTTGAATATACAGAGAAATAACTTTGATGGTCCTCTGCCTATAAACATTTAGTAGAGATGCATCCTAAATTTCCAGATGTTCTTACAGAAAGGAAACCAAATCTAAACAGCAGTGTCCACAGTGCTTCATTGCCACCACATGGGGAAATTGGTGACATCTCTTTATAAATATCTACTTACTGCAAATCTACTTTTTTGTCTCCTAATATGGCACTCTTAGGGATAATATGCCATAGTTTGGGAAGCATGACATTAGGGAGAATTTCAGGGGAGATGGGAAATGTCAAATGCAGATAGATATTATAGCCTGAAATTGAAAACCCCATGAGCTTAGGGTTGAAACCCCTGTGCAGGGACTTTTGAAATGTATTCATCTTAAGACCAACCATTTTCCATATGTTTCAAAGGCTTTGCCAAAATGTAAACAATGGATGTCTGGAACTGGTCTGCCTTTGATGAAGACAAGCCAAGAGCAGAGCACGGGTAATTACAGGAAATAAAATCTAAATGAAAAGAGATGAGGAACTAGACAACAAAGCATGTAAACTGCTAAGTGCTTAATGCAAACAAATTTGAATGAAGCTCAGGGAGCTGTTATTATAACTGAGTTGAATTTTCAAAGATACATTTGTAGAAGTCAGTTGAGGTGAATCTAGCCCTCAACTGTTTCTGCTTCTGGGGAGAAAATCAGAAATCCCAAACCTTTGAAGATTCTTGCTTAAATTAAACACAATGGATCAGAGAGGTTAGATTGCAAAAAAAGAAGATTTTTTTTAAACCCTCATATTTTCTTTAGATAGACATTTGACGGTAGTGTTTAACCAGGCTGACAATTAGGCACTTAGAAGCTTGATTCAACCACTTGCAAATTAATTGCAGGCTATTCATGTCTGTCCTAGCATTTCTTTGTAAAACTAACAAAGATACCAGGTTGAAACTCTAGAGATGTGTGCATTAACTGAATGAGGCTAATATGTTACAGATTTCTAAGTTTAGAAAAATAAATATTCTATAATGTTGGATCTAGGGTTTGGGGTAGGGGCTTAGCCAAAAGCCCTGAATACTTTCTCTTCCCAACATTTATCCTCTTTAATCCACATCATTTTTATTACACCTCATTTTTATTATTTCTATTTACTTAGTCACTGTCTCTGATGTCATGATGCCTTCAGATGTTTTATCCTAGGAGGAGGAAGATAAGTTGAATATCCCAACCACCCCCAATTCCATTCTAATTCCCAACCATTTCTATGCTCAGAGAACTAGTAGCACTGAGTCAAGTATCCAAATATTGAAAAACACAGGTGTCCTAAGCTACAACAAAGAATTCAGGGGCACTAATGGTCTATTTGATTGTAAATATGTCTTTATTTTGAGCAAGTTTAATGTGGACCAGCTGGGTGAGGATGAAGGCTTAAGAGCCTTTGCTCTCTTTCAGAATAGTTCAATGTTGAAAACAATATTTGCTATTGCTTTGTGTTCAGAAGTTTGACCTAGCATAGTTACTTCTACATCACCCTGAACTTTAGCTTTTGGCTAGGTCATAAACTTCAATAATTCTGATTCTACTACTTTGAAATGAATTGATCTAGCTCTCTGTTTCTACATATGTCCCATGTGTTCCTGCTTTTTTACTTGACTTCTTGTGGAACATCTTAAACATCCTTTTAAGATGTTCCACTCTTAAAAGGATGGTACAAGTTGGGTAAACATTGTGGCTCCTTCTGCTGTTGCCTAAAAAGGAGAAAACCTGACATTGCAAAATAAAATAAAATAAAAAAAGTTTGGTAGGTTGGGAGTAGGATCCCTCTTGATGTATCCATTTATACTAGTTTCAGGCATCAGGCCTAACTTGGGAACTACATTTCTAACAAAAGGTGCCTGCCCCTAATTCTGTTCCAAATAGGAACAAAACACAACTTTAATGGTGAAGTTCAGCACATCCCTGCTAAATTCTTCTCTCACTCTATAATGTCTGTTAGGAGATCTTGCATTCTACAACATGCCACCCACTCTGAGAATGAATGTAGGGTGGTAGCTCTGCCACCAAAGATTGCCCCTCTAGCTTTCATTGAACTTCAAAGACTGCTTGCTGTGATCTAAGAGGTTAGTAACGGAAAACAGGCAGCCCTGCTTTTCAGAAAAATCTCCTCTAAGTGGGTTGAATCAAGCTCTGCATTTTTCCCCTTAATGTACATGTATGTGCATGAGAGACAGAAGAAAGAAGGGAGAACATAAATCAAACCAACTTAATTTTTTTCCTGCGAGTGAAGGATTTCATTAAATGTTTGCCCTATAACCAAATGATTAGGTTGTGTGAGCTTCAAAAATAATTTGAAGAAATGGGTTGGACCTTGTACAAACACAACACTCTCTACAATTCATTTGTCATTTTTCTGACTTCTGTATTTATTAAAATTGTGAAGCTTTAATAAATACCAGAGGGTCTTTCCCTACTTTCACCTCTGTAGGTGCAAACATGCCCTGGCAACACACTTTTTCAGTCGTGTCCCCATGATGTTGCCTTTATCTCATCCTCAACCTAAGACTTAATGAGTAAGCCTTGAGTCACCTTTAGCTTTATTGATATTAAAGTAGTATTTTCGCTCCCTCGTATCTCAGGACAGCTGGACTGGACTGTTTGTGCATGACTCTGTGTGTGGGCTTGTGTGTGTACCCTGTTTCCCTGAAAATAATACCTCCCTAGATAATAAGCCCAATTGGGCTTTTAAGTGCATGCGCTAAAATAAACCCTCCTCCGAAAAAAGTCCTCCGTAAAAATATTGCAACACAGAAGCAGTCATGAGGTGAGTATGCTCGCAACCTCCTGCACCTCAAAAATAATAAGACCTCCCTGAAAATAAGGCCAGGGGCTTATGTGATAGGGGGTATTTTTCTTATTATTTTATCTCAGTCATTGTTACTGAAATTTTGAAATCTAATTTTATTTTATTCCTATTTTAATACTTGTAAACTGCCTAGAGTCTATAAGGATTGAGGAGATAGATCAATGGAACATATAATTTAAAAACATATACAATCTGTTTAAAATCTGCTACACATTGCTAGAGGCACACAAGAGGACAAATACTGAAAACTACATATTAGCAGGCAAATTTTGATAAAAGCATGGAATTCTTTAAGCAAAATAATAAGCTTGACAATTTCACTATTAGCTTCTCCTCTAAATGGTTCTGTGTTTGAGACAATTATAGTAAGAAAATGTAATTATGTATGCAGATATAGTTCACCTAGACTTCATGGATAGTTCAAAGTCACGGCACAAATTACTCAGTAAAAACTGGAATATACCATGGTCGATATACTTAAAATTATTTGGAAGGATACATTCAGATCTTTAGAGCGAGGGTGAGAGAGCAAAAAAATTGACAGAATTTGAAATACCATTTGTTAGGACACATGAACAAACTTCTAGTCAGGTAGGATATGGAATCAGAACAAATAAAAAAATGCATGATAAAATGAATGCAAAACCTCAAAAATACAGTTACAACACAACAATGGGAAAAATTGTATACCAAATCTGTAACATTATAGATGTATAATTATATTTATAAATCTAAATGTAAAATAACTCTAATTATAAATTAAATTTATAATCAAATTATATAACATTATGTAATAAGAACTGGTTTACTCTACTGATTAGGTAAAGGTTCCCCTCGCATATATGTGTTAGTCGTTCCCAACTCTAGGGGGTGGTGCTCATCTCCGTTTCAAAGCTGAAGAGCCAGCGCTCTCCAAAGACATCTCCGTAGTCATGTGGCCGGCATGACTAAATGTTGAAGGTGCATGGAATGCTGTTACCTTCCCACCAAAGATGGTTTCTATTTTTCTACTTGCATTTTTACGTGCTTTTGAACTGCTAGGTTGGCAGAAGCTGGGACAAGTAATGGGAGCTCACTCCGTTCTGTGGAGCTAGGGATTCGAACCACTGAACTGCCGACCTTTTTGATCGACAAGCTCAGTGTCTTAGCCACTGAGCCGCCACGTCTCTGCTCTATATATTAAGCCACCAGATTAGAAAGCAGTAGACCAGTTACTCCAAGTTACAAAAGAAAACTGGTATGAAATGTTTTAGAAATGGAAATATTTAAGTATCAGTGGTACATTTTTTCTTTGAAAAAGCCAGGCACTGCACCAGGAGGATGAAGTTTGAATTCCTGCCCCCACTCCGACCCACGTGTACCTTTTCCAGCTGCTTCAGAGAGGGCTTCAATGCTGCTCTTGCCTCTGAAGAAGCCCCTCTCTCACTTACTTCTCTTTGAGAAGTGCCTTGCAAATGGGGGCAGGCCAGGAGAGCATACTAGTATGGGGGAGTGGCCACACTGCTGCACTACGGTTATGCAAATGTATGGCCGATTTCTGCTCCCGGTATGGCTGTATTGGTGCGTACTGAGAGCAACCCACTTCTGTGTGGCAGGCATGAATAAAGCACCAAAGGTGCACAAAACACTGTTACCTTCCCACCAAAGGTGGTTCCTACTTTTCTACTTGCATTTTTACATGCTTTAGGTTAGCAGAAGCTGGGGCAAGTAATGGGAGCTCACTCCATTATACAGCACTAGGGATTCGAACCACCAAACTGCCGACCTTTCTGATTGACAAACTCAGCATCTTAGCCACTAAGCCACCGCATCCCTCTTGTTTTGCTAGCCAGGATTAAATGCAAAAATAATAAAAGCTCAGAATCTTCTTTAAAAATATTTTTAAATCTGCATACTAAGAAATAACTACATTCCATTCAAGTTACTCAATGATGACATTTGACTCTGTAAGTCGTTCTGTTTGCTACTGAACTCTTATACACCTAATTACTATAACTGATACAAGAAACATGAAGAACTATAATTATTATCAACATGGCATACTGACTCTTGGGTGGTATCCCTCCATTTAAATATGCTTGTTTTTCCTCAAAACTAAGCTTAATCTCTAATTTAATAGTTAATATATTTGTCTGATGTTTTCTCTCACCAAACATTTTTTGCTCTTTTGATTGATTGTTCATCTGGTTGAATAAGCCAGAGGCATCAATCAGTAAATAGTTGAACAGTATCAGAGTGCATATTCATGAATCGGCAACTGGAGCCCCACTCCTTTTTATGTGAGTGCGATGCAAATAACACTCATCCAATCACATCTGCCATTTAATACCATGTTTTCCCGAAAATACAACAGGGTCTTACATTTTTTTGACCCATGAAATATGGTCTTGGGCGGATTAGAGGGGGAGGGATTATTATTTTCTGGATAAAAGACACACCTTGCTTCTCTCCCCCTCTCATTCCTCACTGAAGGGACGGAGGGGAAGGGAAGCAGGCACGCTGCCTTTACAATTGGGGTGGAGTGGACAGTGTTGGGCTGCAAGGCTTGCCTTTTACCGCTGGTTAAAAAAAACCCTTCTCGTGAGTTGCTATTGTGTCCAGGGAAGCCGCTGGTTTAAAAAAACACCCCTTCTCATGAGTTCAAGAAGTTTGATAGAACTCACGAGAAGGGTTTTTTTTTTAACCAGTGGCTTCCCTGGACACAATAGCAAGGAATGGAGGTTGAAAGGTAAGAGGCGTGCCTCACTTCTCCCCCACCTCCACCCCCTCGCTAAAGGGATGGAAGGGAAGGGAAGCAGACAGGCTGCTTTTACAATTGGGGTGGGGTGGACAGTGTTGGGCTGCAAGGCACGCCTCTTACCTTTCAAGCTCCATTCCTTACAATTGTGTCCAGGGAAGCCAGTGGTAAAAAAAACACCCTTCTCGCGAGTTCAAGAAGTTTGATAGAACTCGCGAGAAGGGGTTTTTTTTAACCAGCGGTAAAAGGCAGGCCTTGCAGCCCAACACTGTCCACCCCACCCCAATTGTAAAGGTAGCCTGTCTGCCTCCCTTCCTCTCCATCCCTTCAGCAGGGAATGAGAGGGGAGGGAGAAGCAAGGCGTGCCTTTTACCTTTCAAGCTCCGTTCCTTGCTATTGTGTCCAGGGAAACCGCTGGTAAAAAAAAAAAAAAAAAACTTCTCGCAAGTTCAAGGAGTTTGATAGAACTCACAAGAAGGGGTTTTCTTTAACCAGCGGCTTCCCTGGACACAATAGCAAGGAACAGAGCTTGAAAGGTAAAAGACATGCCTCGCTTCTCCCCCACCCCCTCACTAAAGGGAGGGCAGGGAAGGGAAGCAGGCAGGCTGCCTTTACAATTGGGGTGGGGTGGGCGGTGTTTTTTTTTCCGCATGAGGGAACAGGTGGTGGGGATGATTGCATTGCTGGCCTGCAGGCAGGCAGTTTTTGCGCTTAAATAGTTGGGGGGGGGCTTAGTTTTTGGGGGGACTTATTGTGGTGAATGCTCTGAAAAGCCTGATTGGGCTTATTAGCAGGGCATGTTGTACTTTTGGGGAAACACGGTAGCAATAGCACTTAGACTTAAATACCACTTCATAGTGCTTTACAGCCCTTTCTAAATGGTTTACAGAGTCAGCATATTGCCCCCAACAATTTGGGTCCTCATTTTACTGACTTTGGAAGGATGAAAGGCTGGGTCAACCTTGAGCCTGGTGAGTTTCGAACTGCCAAATTGCAGGCATCTGGGAGTCTGCAGAAGTAGCCTGCAGTACTGCATTGTAACCACTCTGCCACCACAACTCTATCGTTTAATGCTATTGACCGTGCCCTCCCCGAAGATTTTCCTGCTGTGAACACTTTGTTTATAAACCAGAAGAATGTTATTAGATATGCATTGTTTATTGCAAACATCTGTATATCAACCAATAATTAGGATTATTGGAGTTTTATGGCAGGTTATATATCTGTAAAACTTTTAGTTTTGATTCCTGGTGACTGTCAGAACTAATCCTTGCAGATTTCTTGGCAAGATTTCAGAAGAAGTTTTCCCGTGTCTTATTTCTAGGGCTGAGAAAAAGTGACTGGACCAAAGTCATACAGCTGGCTTTGTCCCTAAAATGGGACTAAGCTTCCTGATTTCTAGTCTGACATTTTAACTGACTAATTTAACTGACATCTGACATTACATCAACTGACTGTTATTATAGGTTTACAGCAATAAAATACAAAGAACAACAAAAAAAACCTGTAATCAGAATTAATAATAAAAAAGGCAGTTCAACACCACTAACTCCCAAACGCCCTTATTTATATTTTCTGGAAAGCCAACAATGTAGGAGACAAAGGAAACCAGGAGATAAACTGATTACAATGTCAGGAGTGCAACTGAGAAGTTCTGCCTTTAGGTACCCATCCCATTGATCTCTCATGCAGTAGAGACCTAGATGATTGTGTAGGACAGATGAATGTCAGAAGAGTAGCTTGAACCTAAGCAGGACTTGAGACATGTATGGGTTTGTTGTGTCAGAACTCCGAATTGTGAAAAAATACACACCTATCTACAGAAGAGACATAAACAGGTTGGACATTAAGAATTTATGAAGACTCTGCTGGATGTTAGGCTAACATCCCCATCTCCCACTGTTTAACTTTCTCTTTCTTAAAGTGGCCAAGCAGATATATTCAGGTAGCTTTTTTCCACTATCTTTCTCTTATAGCTCCAGTGGTATAGTATTTTAGGTACAGGCGGCAGTGTGAATCTATCAAATTAGTTGTTGCTGACCACTGGTAATCATCATTGTATTTGATGGGACAAAATTCAATTTTTTAGAACAGATTGAAAGAGAGAATGCTTCAATGAGCAGTGTTTTGCACAACAAGCTCCTTCACAAGGCTTGTCTTCTCATGTAATCTGGTCCTTTCTTGAATATCACAAAAGGGATACTCATTTCTCATAGTCAGAAGCCTGAATATAGGAAGCACCGATCAATGTTAAGAAAGGATCTAATAAAATCGTATTTTTCTGGGGTTCCCAGGAATAAAGTATATCAATTTTTTCCTCAGCCATGTTTCTATTGATTCTTAGGGGTGTTTTCTCAGCTGAAATCCAGTGTAACTCTACAGGTTACACTTGATTCAATGGAACTCATTATTCATGGATTTGGGAATAATACAACAAGCTTATGGTATCTCAGTAAAGTATTTTGAGTTTATGTATGTGGGCTGGGACAGGACAAAAAAGATAGAAATTCTATGATAGAAATTAGATTTAAAGAAAGAAAATGACTGATAAAGTAGTCCCAGTTTCTCATATGTCTCCTTAGGAAACTTAATTACCCACTCCTAATCTTAATTATGTCATGTGGACATTCCTGTCTTGGACCACATGCCTAATCCAGTTAGCCCCTTCATTTTTATTTCTTTTATTTTACAAACTCCTGGTGTTTGTGATTTCTTCCAATTTCTAGTGGAAACATTGTCAGAAGTTACCAGCCTGATTTTTATCATTTTAAACTGGTGAGTGTGAAGCACAACATCCTTACTCAAGGATAAAAGAAACAATGTAATCTACAAAACCAACTGTAACCATTGCAGCTAATTCCATGTGGGACAAACATCACACCAATTAAAAAACAGGATCCATGAACACCAGTTGGCAATCAAATGCCACAATCCCCAGTCATTAATCTCTACCCACACTAATGCCAGTTCAATTGGAGCACAAAAATCATCTGCCACACTACCACCCACCTCCTTCGTGAATTCATTGAAGCCTGGCACTCTACAGGAAATACTATAATAGACAAATTGACCTACAACCAACCTACAAATCCCACAGAATCCAAATAAACCACACAGCCAACCAGAGACAGGACCGACCCTCAACCAACCCATGCAACCACTCCAGCAGTTCACCTCCCAATGACCCTGACCTGATGTAACCTCCTTATCAGAAGACTCATCACACTGAGTCACAGTGTATGAGTCACACTGAGGACTCATAATTCACAAGATCTACCACGAGAACCTGAGTTGACATACCTACACCTAAAGCCCTTATAAAAAGAAGAGCACTGACACTGACATCCCCTAAATTCTGTTGAAGATGTTACCTAGTTTGGTAATCAAATGTTCCAAAACCAACACACAAGCTTGGAAAATTCAATCTACCTTATTCAATCCTTATTCATGGCTATCTTGAAAGTGATTTATTCCATTAATTCAGTCCCCCAACTGGGAGCCTCGGGTTTTTCTGCATAGCCTGAATCAATGACTTTTCAGCTTGAAATATCAAGACTTCTTTCCTGAAACACCAAGGCATGTGTTTGATTTTGCATAGATTTAATCTATTGCTAAATTTTTGTCCTCTTCAAATTAAAACAAATTAAACTATCATTAAGTAATATTTATAATGACCAAGTGTTTTATGAAATAAAATTGTACACAGTTACTAATTCTTTTAAAAGGCTCCAAGCTGGGCTCTTTTCCTCAGCATTGATCTTCTTTGCCTGATCTCCGAACCTTTTTCCTGTGAAATACAATTGTTTGTCTAAAATCTCCAGGGAGTTATTATTTTTCTCCTAATAAACATCTCCCTTATATGTTCTTAATAAAAAAGAGGCAAAGTTCTTCATTCATTTAATTATAAGAGATCAGCTTTCTCCCAAATAACAAGATGATTTCAATTGAGCCATTTCTCCCCAATAAGTATGTCAAACCTTGATTTAAATTCAATTTACTCATGATCACACAAGGCCCCTCAAGGAGTTTTGCAAAGTTAAAGAGAAAGAGATATATACAGCAGATCAAATATTTCCAAAATGCCAAATATTGCTTAGTTGTGGCTGGAATCAAATTGTTGGCAGTCTGTGTTTGACCTGCTTCAGTTTGTGTGTGGTTGTTCCTGTTCCTTCAGTTTCCCCCTCACTTCAGAGGTGAGTGTGGAAAAATCTGAGCCAGAATCTGCAATTCACTCATCACATGGCATACAAGTGTGAGTAGAATTATAAAATGTAAGAGTTGGAAGGGATCTAGACAGGGGTGGGTTGCTGCCAGCATCACTCCCGGTTCGGTGTGCAAAAGGAGAGGACTTGAGATAGCCAACAGCTACTCCTCACAAGGAGACCACAAGACAGATGGCTTCAGTGGATCTGGAAGATGAGGGAATAACCAACCTGTGAAGACTAGTACCATTGAAAAGATAGTACATACCATATTTTTCGGAATATACCTTAGATTTTGGGGAGGAAAATGGGGGGGGGGGAATTATGCCTACTGGGTATTATCTGGCTAGTTCTTAGCCTGGTCAGTTTCAGCACATTAGTTCATTTACTGGTTTTAAGGTTGGGGATGATGGAGACAGTGCTTCTAAAGCACAGCTGATTGTCAGAGGGAGCAGCAATTAGAAAATCAGACAAAGCACAGAAGATCGCATAGATCATGTTTGGGCTGAAAAACAGCTTCAAAAGCACAGCTGATCCTCGGAAGGAGCTCCAGTGACTAAAGAAGGCAAAGCGGGGAAGGGATAAAAGAAGGCAGCACCTGTTCCGGGTAGCCATTTTGGGCACCGTGCGTTGAGCATTTGGAGCTTAAAACACAAGGCGCAGAGCCCCAAAACACAAGCCATTGTCGGTGGCAATCTCTGAGGCTGAAGGGTAGGGGCCAGCAGGTGGGAGGGGCTATATTCGGAGTATAAGATGCACCCAGATTTTCAGCCTCTTTAGGAGGGGAAAATGTGTGTCTTATACTCTAAAAAATATGGTACTTCCTTTTCTAATTACTTTTGAAAATGCCTCGTTAACAGCTTTTCAGCTATTAGGAACCTGTGGTGAATTGAAACATTTTATAGCACCAGGTTAGTTTCTTTCAATTCTTAGCAAAGGATTTCTTACCTACAAATTTAAAAACTTGATGGGCAATAAACAGAAAAAGGGTGATTAAAAATTTGGTTTTAGAAAGTTACAACTGGATAAAGGATCTAGATAAATTTGAAATAAGATCTTGGAATAAATTGTAAAGAATTCTTACCATGGGACAATGCTTTTATTTTTGAAAGATAATAAGATAACATTTGTATTAAAATTGGACACTATGGAGTCCAATTTAGAGATAACTACGTACTACAATGAAAGGAAAATACTTTTACAGAATGAAACAAAATATTTTAACACTGGATATACTGAAGGATAATTTAAAAGTGTCTGCCTTTTAAACTGTGTTTAAAAGATGTTATGGAAGAGAAGCAAGTTCAGCCTGACAACAGTGAGACTGAGTTGAAAATGAATTTTTACAAGAATGATGTTGAAAAAGATGTTGCACTGAACATAAAAAAAACCTTAGCTGATATAATTAAAAGGGCTATGTAAACAACAAACCAAGACAGTGACCTGGATAATTTTCCTATATTGGATTTATAAAAGAGGCTGATTAAAGTTTTGAAGAATTTTGTGAAAAGGAACAAAGAAAAAATTAAAGTAAACAAACCCGAACAACATTATTTGAGGGGAGTAAAGATTAAGATTGTTAGAAGTAAAAGGCAGGAATGGAAAGTTGTTTCATTTTATTAAGTTTGAAATAGTTATTTGTTATCTCTGGTAATCCTTCATGGATTGGATTTTGGTTGAAATGAGGTCTGAAATTGATTTGTTTATGGATAGGGCAAGGAATGTTTGAAGACAGGAACATTTGTGGTATTTTAAGAGAAGCTGATTAAATTGCTAAAATTGTTTATCCTTGTGATGAAGGTGGGAAATAAATTCTTTTTATATTTATTTTAATTTTCTTGATTATATTTTTATCTTTTCTTCCTTTTCTCTCTCTTCCTTTTTTGTTCTTTTCCTGCATCTTCTATTGCTTTATTCAATCTTTTAAGAATTTGTCTTTACTGTTGTAATTATAATGTTTAATGCAATTATTTTTAAATGAAAATGGTTTCTAAGACTAGAGAACTTGTATGAACATGAGTGATATTATGTACAGTATATCACAAATAGGCAACCTTTTGGCCATTGTGTGGGCTACAGTCCCCAAAAATGGGCAGAGCCAACACTCCAGAAGATAGGCTTAAGATACAGAAGGATCCTGACAAACTTGAACATTGGACACTATTTAATAAAATGAAATTCAATGGTGAAAAGAGTAAGGTTCTACATTTAGTCAACAAAAACAAAATGCACAGGTACAGTATAGGTGGTACCTTGCTCAATAGTAGCAACTGTGAGAGGGATCTTGGAGTCCTAGGGGACAACCATTTAGATATGAGCCAGCAGTGTGCAGCAGCCAACACAGTTCTAGGCTGCATAAACAGAGGGATAGAATCAAGATCACATGAAGTGTTAATACCACTTTATAATGCCTTGGTAAGTCCACACTTGGAATACTGCA
The DNA here is from genome assembly GCA_039707465.1 of Rhabdophis nuchalis. Lineage (NCBI taxonomy): Eukaryota > Metazoa > Chordata > Lepidosauria > Squamata > Natricidae > Rhabdophis > Rhabdophis nuchalis. The sequence continues at coordinate 54,407,663 of CM077643.1, read as the reverse complement.
TACAGTTTTGGTCCCCACGATGTAGAAAAGATGTGGAGACTCTAGGAAGAGTGCAGAGAAGAGCAACCAAGATGATTAGGGGACTGGAGACTAAAATATATGAAGAACGGTTGCAGGAACTGGGTATGTCTACTAGCATTACTACTATAATGCTCTCTACATGGGGCTCCCCTTGAAGAGCATCCAGAGACTCCAACTGGTCCAGAATGTGGCTGCATGGGTAATTATGGGGACGACGTGACGCTCCCATGTAACACCCTTCCTGCGTGAGCTACACTGGCTTTCGGTGGTTTTCTGGGTGCTGTTCAAGGTGTTGGTTACTATCTTTAAAGCGCTCCATGGCTTAGGACCTGGGTAACTACGAGATCGCCTTCTGCCACCAAGAGCCTCCCACCGGCCAGTACGCTCCAATAGAGAGGGTCTCCTCATGGTGCCATCGGCTAAACAATGTCGACTGGCAACACCCGGGGGAGAGCCATCTCCATGGAAGCACCTGTCCTCTGGAACGAATTGCCCCTGAGTTATGAATTATCCCTGACCTACGCACCTTCCACTATGCTCACAAAACCTTTCTTTTCCAACAAGCCAGGCTGGTGTAAATACGAATTTTATTTTTTATTAATTTTATTGGTTTGTTGGTTTTTAATCTTATCATGGGCCAAATTACTTAATATGTTTTTAAATTGTTTTTAACTTTTATATATCTGTGTTTTATTTTGGCTATACACTGCCCTGAGTCCTTCGGGAGGAGGGTGATATAAAAAATTAAATAAATCTAAATCTAAATGTCTAGTTGAATAAAAGAAGGACTGGGATGACATGATAGCAGTGTTCCAATATCTCAGGGGTTACCACAAAGAAGAGGGAGTCAAGCTATTCTCCAAGGCACCTGAGGGTAGAACAAGAAGCAATGAGTGGAAACTAATCAAGGAGAGAAGCAACTTAGAACTGAGGAGAAATTTCCTGACAGTTAGAACAATTAATCAGTGGAACAGCTTGCCTCCAGAAGTTGTGAATGCCCCAACACTGGAAGTCTTTAAGAAGATGTTAGATTTGTCTGAAATGGTATAAGGTTTCCTGCCTAGGCAGGGGGTTGGACTAGAAGACCTCCAAGGTCCCTTCAAACTCTGCTATTGTATTATTGTATTGTATTATTGATGTGTTATGGCTGAGTATACTAGAAAAATATAAGAAAGAATCTGCAGCTGCTCAGATTTCTACCCATAGTTTGGTTGCTGAGGACAAACTTGGGTTTGAACAGGCATCACGCACATCAGCTTTAGAAGTCAACAGTATTAAGCCTAATGTTTTGATTTTATAATTGAATCCTGGCCAAAATGTAACCTTTTTCTCATAAGACACTGGTATCCCAAATATTCTGACATGTTAATAAATTCAGTCAAACTAAAGATGTTCAACGTCACAAAGACAAGCAATGCCTCTTTTCTTTCTCATTTCTTTCCCTTTGGCATTCTCTTATGGGATGTAAGAGCACTCAGCTCTAAAACAAATTGTCATTCCCTCCTCCCACTTTGTACCAGATGATCAATTCAAAATAATCCAAGGATTGGATTGTACTTTTTCTAACAACACAATTGAAGCTCTTGAGGTAGAGCCAGCTTCCATAGAAAATAGCTTTCTTCAGTGGCTCCAAATCTGCTTAAGAAGCAATGTTCTTTCTTTACCTGCTCACTGGAGCACAGGATATGTAAAAAGCCCATTTCCATCCCAGAGAGCTATAAATTCATTACATTTGCTTCTGCTCAAACACTATGATTTTCAATACATCTGAAGCAAAGCAACCGTAGCCTAAACTCTCAATCATTTAAGTAATGATCCATATAGTGCAATTTAATTTCTGATTTGCATTGCTTTTATTTTACATGAATTATACCTTTGCTATAAAGTTTATAGTAGAGTTTATTAAGGATTCCCACAAAATATTTGTTTCCATACCTGGTTCATACAGCATCCATGCTGATGGATTTTGAATATATTCATTCTTTTCAAAAGCAGTCACTTTGTTATGAATTGCTGGATAAGATTGTCAGATGTATATGAAAACATGATCTTAGTTTATGTTTGGAAACAATGACATTACTTTCTTGAGTACAGTCCACAGGTAATCCTTGATTTACGACCACAATTGAGCTAAAAATTCTGTTGTTAACATTGTTAAACATTGTTAAAATTCTGTTGTTAAATTAGTTTTACTCCATTTTATGACTTTTCTTGTCACAGTTGTTAAGTGAACCACTGCACTTGTTAGATTAGTAACATGGTTGATAAGTGTACCTGGATTCTCCACTGACTTTGCTTGTAAGTAGTTTTCAAGCAAAGTCAGTGGAGAATCCAGGTACACTTATCAACCATGTTACTAATCTAACAAGTGCAGTGGTTCACTTAACAACTGTGACAAGAGTTGTCACCCCTAGGCAGGGGTGGGGGCGTGGCGGTTATTATTAGGGAAAGTCTGGAGCCGAGAGAGACCACTGTGCCAAAAGACTACCGGCTGTGAGCCATCATACCCCTGTCATGGTCAGATCACTCACTTCTCCGACTCGACTTTCTTACCGCTACACCCCACCGCGGGGAGGCGGAACCGGATATTCCAAGATGGTTCCGCCCCAGGCACCTGATGGACCCTGAGGGGTTCCAGACGGAGCTTGGGCCATTACCTGTGACCCTGACCCGCCCCCCCGATCGAGGACCTAGTGGCTGCATGGAATACTGCGGCCACTGGAGCCTTGGATCAGGTCGTGCCCTTGCGGCCTCTCTTGTGGTGAAGAGCCACCTGGGATCCTTGGTTTACCGAGGAGCTGAGGGAGATGAAACACCACAAGAGACACCTAGAGAGTAGATGGAGATCCACACGCTCCGAATCTGACCGAACACAGGTGAGAGCCCATTTACGGACTTACCTTGTGGCGATGAGAGTGGCCAAGCGTCACTATTGTGCCACTCTTATCACACCCGCAGAGAACCGCCCAGACACCCTGTTTGGGGTGACCCGCTCCCTCCTTCAACAGAAGCTGCGGGAAGCCCCTCTGCAGGGTCGAGCAGAGGAATTTTGTGTTTATCTGCAGGATAAAATCGCTCAGATCCGGAGCGAGCTGATCTCCACCGAGAATGGTCTAGAGGGTTTGTCGGAAGCCGGTCTTGAGATACCATTGTGGGAGGAGTTTGACTCTGTTGCCTCCGAAGATATGGACAGGTTACGTGGGCGACTGAGAGGCACCACATGTTTATTGGACCCGTGTCCCTCCTGGCTTGTACTGGCATCCTGGGAGGTTACACGAGGCTGGCTCCAGGAGTTAGTCAACGCTTCTTTGAGTGAGGGGTTCTTGCCGGCCTCCCTTAAAGAGGCGATGGTGAGACCCCTCCTCAAGAAGCCTTCCCTGGACCCAGCATTATTGGAAAACTATCGTCCAGTCTCCAACCTTCACTTTCCAGCGAAGGTTGTTGAGAGTGTGGTGGCACAACAGTTTCCCCGTCACCTGAAGGAAGTTGATTATCTGGATCCACGCCAGTCCGGCTTCTGGCCCGGGCACAGCACGGAGACGGCATTGGTCGTGTTGGTGGATGATCTCTGGAGGGCCAAAGATGGGGGTTGTTCCTCCATCCTGGTCCTGTTAGATCTCTCGGCGGCTTTTGATACCATCGACCATGGTATCCTATTGCACCGGCTGGAGGGGCTGGGGGTGAGGGGCACCGTTTTACGGTGGTTCTCCTCCTACCTCTCCGGCCGTTCGCAATTTGTGTTGGCAGGAGGGCAGAGGTCGACCTCAAGACCCCTCACTTGTGGGGTGCCTCAGGGGTCGGTCCTCTCGCCGCTCCTGTTCAACACATACATGAAGCCGCTGGGTGAGATCATCCGTGCTTTTGGGGTAGAGTACCACATCTACGCTGACGACACGCAGCTGTACTTTTCTATCCCAAACCACCCCAACGATGCCGTTGAAGTGATGGCCCGATGTCTGGAAGCCGTACGGATCTGGATGGGAGACAACAGACTCAAACTCAACCCATCCAAGACTGAGTGGCTGTGGTTTCCGGTGTCCCGGTACAACCAGTTGATTCCATCACTGGCCATAGGGGGCGAACATCTGGCCCCCGTGGATCGGGCATGCAACCTAGGTGTCCTCCTGGATACCCGGCTGTCTATGCAAGATCATGTGACGGCCGTGGCCAGGGGGGCATTCCACCAGGTACACCTGGTGCGGCAGTTGCATCCCTTATTGGACCGGGACGCCCTTCGCACAGTCACTCACGTGCTTGTGACATCCCGGCTGGACTACTGCAATGCTCTCTACATGGGGCTCCCTTTGGGGTGCACCTGAAGGCTACAGCTGGTCCAGAATGCGGCCGCGCGGGCGATCTTGGGAACGTCTAGGTATTCCCATGTAACACCACTCCTGCGTGAGCTGCATTGGTTACCTGTGGTCTTTTGGGTGCGCTTCAAGGTGTTGATTACCATCTTTAAAGCGCTCCATGGCATGGGACCTAGCTACCTGCGAGACCGCATCCTACCTCATACATCCCTGCATCCGATCCGCTCCCACAGAGAGGGACTTCTCCGGGTGCCGTCCACTAGGCAATGCCAGCGGGTGACACCCAGGGGAAGGGCCTTCTCTGTGGTGGGCCCAACCCTCTGGAACGACCTACCCCCCGACCTCAGAACAACCACGACCTACCCCCCGACCTCAGAACAACCACCTTCCGCCAGAAATTAAAGACACTCCTGTTTCATTAGGCCGGCTTGGCCTAAGTTATTTACCTAGCCTACAGTCTGTACAATAAATTGTTTTAATTGGGTTTTGAATGGGATTATGTTTTAACCTTTTAAATTTTAGCACAGGGATAACTTATTTAATTTGGTTTTAACTATTTATATTGTGATACTGTTGTGTTTTTTAACTTCCTGTGCACCACCCCGGATCCCTTTGGGGAGAGGGTGCGGTTATATAAATGCGAAGTAAACTAAACTAAACTAAACTAGTTCCAACTATAAACTAGGAAATATAAATCTTATCTGGATATTGTTGACGTTCATTAATGAAAGAGAGAAATATCTTTTTGTCCATATAAACTTCTGTTTGGCCTACCTACAATCTTAGACCAGCTTTTTTTTCTGCATTGTTCTTCAAACTGCAGAATGCTAAACTTTATACTTATATACTTTATATTCCTGAAGGAGAAGCTATTGGCTGGAGATGGTTGGTATAGTTACAGAGAAGGCACTCACACCCTTCCAAAACCTTGGGGTATTTCTTTCTACTTTAATTGTTTGTATCTTTAATCTGTTTTTATAATTGTTGGATGTGTGTTTTATCTTGCTGTAGGCCACTAAAAGTCATCTTGAATTGTAAAATGAGTGGGGAATAAATTTGATAAACAAGCAACAAATAATTACAACTGTCCCACTACCAAACACACATATTTTCCAGTATTAAACTGTGATTGGGTATTTATCTTGCTATGCTGTCTGCTTCCGGAAGATAGAAATTGGAAGTACTTATGATTGTGATTAATTTCATTAGCACTCAGCTCATTTTAATACTTTTCTCCTCCTCTCCCTCATTCTTGGGGGAGGGGTTGGGGGGTTAGATATATGCTTTTTTCATCCAGGGTGACAGTTTAATAGATTCAGAAATACTTAATTCTAAAGTGAACCTGTAATATTAATATACTATTGACCAGTTATGGGTTAAGGAAATTGAGGGCATATAAAAGCAAATTATTACATACCATTGTGTTAATGTGCTAAGTGGTTCCCATGCAATGATTAAACATGCTCTTCAGTTACTTGGAAATTACTAGGTCATTTAGATGAATCTAATAAAAAGTAGACTTGTGATTTGCTTGAAACTTAGCCTCTCATTTGATAAGAAAATGACCTTTTCTCATCTTAATGCTTCTGCACTTTTATTGCAATCAATAAAAACAATCCCTAAGGGGAGAACTGATAATTATTATGCAAGAAATGGGGTGACTGTTGAAGCTACAGCACACATTAAGCTATTCACAATCACATTTGATCCGATTCCAAATCAGTGCCTGGTAAGTTTATTTATTTATTTATTTAAATCACATTTATATCCCGCCCTTCTCCACGAAGGACCCAGGGTGGCAGTTCAGGGTATACCACATACAACAGATATAAAAAAAAATGAATTTCACCTTCCAGACAAATTAAAATCTCTTTCTTGAGATGTACATCTATTTCAAACTGCCAGTTTTGCATAAAATTACAGAATAAAATTGCAAAATACAGGGATATTCAATATTCCTGCATGGGCCTTGAATGTAAACTTTATAGTTCCTTCAATTATGTTCAGAGTGAGAGAAATTGGCATAAAATAGTTGCACCTGAACTTAATATGTGACTGAGAATTAGAACCCAAATCATCTCTGTGATAGACCTAGCTTATTCATTACTCCATGTATTAGTATGCTAACTGTTTCCAAGCCAGCCAGATTTGGCTTGCAATTGCATCAACCTCCAGAGAAAACATTATAGTGATTGGCTACTGTTGGGATAATAATAATCCATCAGAGAGGGATGCCCATAGAGCTAATAGATCACATATTCAGATCATTAAATTACATCATTCTGATGTCATACCTGTTAGCTACTCTGCGTTCAGAACCAGTATACAACTCTGGTCCCTTAACCAGGGTTAGCAAATGAATGCGGATTAGTGTAATTCACCGGACAGTAAAGAGATACATTGCTGTAAACCACAAACAAACTCCAAAATAGTGATAGTAAGAAAATAAATAGTCTTTACTTTGTAGCAACTAAAATGCTTCTTCCGACTAAATTCTCAAACAATGATAACAGTCCTACACCAAAGTTTATCTCACAGTGATGCAAACAAAACCTCCTCCTTCTTCTTCAACTTCTCAAACGGCAATCAGGAAAACACAGGATCACAAGGAATCGAACAGGGAATGAGCTGCATTCCTGACCTTGATTATATAGCGTAGCTGATACTCACAGCCAATCAGATTCAATCAGAATTTAGGCAGTTCTTACAGCTACATAACTTCTTAAGAACATAGGGTCATATATATTGTCAACCCAATATAAGGCTGAATGTCCTAACAATACCCATAAGAAAATGCAACATGAATATTTTTGTATGCAAATGTTGAGCCAAAATTCAGGGAATTATGCCACCTAAAAGATAACTGTGTCCAATCATATAGACATTCAGCAAATGTAAAATTTAATCCAAGTTCAACCAGGAAAAAAATTCTCAATCTATTAGTCATGTAAGGCAATCTGCTTTACTTCTGCTTGCAAATACAGCATCAGTAAATATTAGACAGGCCTAAATACAGGTAGTCCTCAACCTATAACCCCAACTGAGCCTAAAATTTATGTTGCTAAGTGAGAAATTTGTTAAGTGAAGTTTGCTCCATTTGTTAAGTGAATCACTTCTTTTTTATATTGAAAAAGTTTTATTGAGTTTTACAAATTTTTTGAATAGGGTATGGTAAGGTGAGATAATAAAATATTTTGAGAACTTTCATGTCGAGATCGTTGGCCCCCTCTGGGGCTTCTTAACAAAACATAGATAATACATATTTCAATAGTACTACAAGATGAAGAGAAGTGCATACATCATTGTAAATTCTAAATTCTATGCTAGCAATCGTGTACAAACATCCAAACAAAAGTTATACTGTATTTAAAAAAAAGTCATTTTTTAGATCTAAGTCTCTTGGCAATTGTGTCTTCTTGTTCTCCTCCCTGACCCCCAGTGGGCGAGGCCGTGGCCCCCTCCGCTCCTCCAGTTTCATCCCCCAGGATAGAGGAATATTTTTTAAGAAAGGCTTCTGTCTCAGCAACTGTTTTAATCCTTACTCTTCCTCCTTCCCAGAACACCAACATCCCTTCTGGCATCACCCACTTGAACCAAATCCCCTGGTTAAACAATTTTTTAGATAAGAAGGAATATTTCCTCCTCACCTCTCTAATCTTTTTTGGGATCTGCTTCAAGATGGCGACTTACTTTTGTTGGTACATTAACAGACCCTCTCTCTGTGCCCTCAATATTCCCTCCCTGGTAGACCTTCTAACAAATTTAATATGTATCTCTCTGGGTAGTTCATTTATCCTGGCATATGCTGAATTTATTCTATAAACCAGGTCAATCAATTAATCATTTATCAAAAATCCTCCATTAGTAGAGAGAGACAGTCCAGGTCACAAAGGAATGTCGGAAATTTTCCATAAAGAATAATCATTTAAGAACAAAGGGAAGCCATCTTCCCCCGCCCAATCTGGAAGCCAGCAGGAGAAAGCAACAGAGAAAATTGTTCCAATAAAGCCGGACTTAGATACATTGTAGCAAGAAACAAACCGCAAAGGACTTTCACTTCTTCAGCAAAGTCCGGATGAGAAATATCCGCTTCCTCGTGCTCGAGGAGCCATTTCCAAACGCCGCTGCTGTAAATCCGAGGGGGAGTTTAACAAACACCCCCCTCCATCGTTTCTTTTAATCAAAGCTGCCAGCAAACAAAAGTCAAAGTCACTTACACTCCACCTCGCCGCCAAAGCCCCGGCAAAGCCATCCGGCTCGAACGCTCCCGCTCTCTCCGAATCTGCTATTTGTTCCCGTCCTCCGTTGGCGAAGGGAACCAAGCCCCCCGCAGCATGTCTTCTTCCTCCTGGATCGAAGACAAGGACCCCCCCCGACCGTCGCCAGGCTAGAAAAGGTCCAGGCAAGCCGACCCTACGGGGGGGTCCCTAAAAAAGGCACCCCCGCCCCGTTAGGGGCCGGAAAAAGAACAAAATGGCGGACGAGTCCCAGGACTCGTCCGTCGTCGCCAGAAGCCGGAACAGGAAGTCAATCACTTCTAACTCTGCTTGTCAGAAGGTTGCAAAAGCTGATCACATGACCCCAGGATGCTGCAACCATCATAAATATGAACCAGTTGACAAGCATCTGAATGTAAAACATGTGACTATGGAAATGCTGCAATGGTTGTAAGTGGGAAAAATGGTCATAAGTCACTTTTTTCAGTGTGGTTGTAACTTCCAACTGTCACTAAATGAACTGCTGTAAGTTGAGGACTATCTTCATCCTATACGGATAAAGCTTATTTCAATGTCAGAGGTTACAGATTGCAAGATGTATGTGCTCTCAGGTTTTTGACAAAGATCTGCATACCATTGAAAAATAGATGGAAAATGATTTAAGTATATTAGATTGTCTCCGCAGTTTTGTCCTAATTATCTTTCTAAAAGGTTTGGTATCTAGACTGCTAGAGTAATCAATTTCTAAACATGACAGACTGATATTTTTATACTTTGGGTTTTGTTTTTGGCTAAATTCATTTTAGGCTGTTCTGTGCCGTTTCTACGTTCCTCTGTATTTTAAAGAAACTTTTAAAATGTAACACTGTATATAAATACAGTATTTATATACTGTATAAATTTGATACACAATTTTATATACATCCTGGTATTTTTTGGTTCAGGACTTCATTATAAAATGTAATAAACCACAACATGAAATTGATAATTAAATTTATTTATTTGGGGGAACATTTGTATATCATCCTTTACATCATCAGGATATCACAGCAGTGACCCATCAGTGATATCATTAAAAGCCATTAAAAGAATATCATAGCAAGGAAGGGAGGCTGTTCTCTGGTCCTCCCAAAATTATTGGACTTCAGCTCCATCAGTAGGGCCATGGATGAGAGGTATTGGATATGCTCAATTGGGTGTAGCAATTTGACATGTGGAGAGCCATGTGTGTTCCCCTTCCTCTGAATAATTTAGCAAGTAAAATCCCTAACAGTAAAATCCAGTGAAGCTTCACTCAAGGACCTGCAGTAAAATTTAGACTGAAGATATAGGCAGCTATAGATTGATTTAAATGTCACTGAATGCATTCGAGTGATGGGTATTTATAATGGAAGTTTCTAAATGGGTAGCAGGGAAAGCAACCTTTTTGAATGAGAGACTACATAGCGAATTTCTTCACGTATAATGTTCAACTGCAGGGTGGAATGCAGCAATATTATCAAGATGAACTGGCTATTCTTTTAATTTGAGTGGGATTGAGTGAGAGTGGGATTATAATACTAAAAATATAGAACATATTTTACGCCTTAAACTATTGCTAAAGGTAATAATTAAAATATTAGTTGTCTACAGATATTCTGAGTCATCCAGACCAAAGTTGTCCCAAAGGTGCTTTTTTACAAAAGCTATTGAACTTTCTTTGTTTTGAAAAGAAAGAAAGTCCAGTTGCCTTTTGGAAAAAAAAAACACCTTTGGGATTAAACTATTAGCCTACAAAAAAGGAGACCCAGGGTCAAGTCTACTTTTCAACCATGGAAACTCAGTTAAATTTTCTGAACCACTCACTCTCTTGCTCAACCCAGATAACTAACAGTTACCATTTTGCTACTGAATCTCAGTAGTGTGCTACTGGAATGGGTCTATGACAACTCACTGCAGCTCACTCGCTGTGGCTAACTCATCACAGGACAACTCTCTGTAGGACAAGAATTACACTAATTATTATTATTTTTTATTTTTCAAATTTATACCCTGCCCTTCTCCTTGCAAGGACCCAGGGCGGCGGGTCCTTGCAAGGAGAAGTAGTAGTGAAATAGAATCATTAAAGAAAGGATGCCAAAGGAGGCACCTGTGAATGAACTGTGAATGATAAAAATTAAAATATTTTTTTACTTATTAAAAAAACTAGCCTATAGCCCGGCGTTGCCCAGGTATTTATTTATTTAAAGGGGAAACTGTTTTGACCAAATGTAATTTCTAATGTTGGATTTTCCCACTTACCAGAGGGAGCCTCCCTTGGGGAGTACTGTGAAGCTGTTACCATGGCAACTCCACTGCATTGTACAGTAAAATTCCTTTTACGGCAGTACAGTAGAAACCATATAAATGGCACAACAGGCTGTAGCTTATCAGAACAAAAACACCGAGGGGTGTTAGGGGTTTCTTACCACCACAGTATATGTTTCCAGAGGGTAAGTTATCTGTGTTCCAAGTTTGGTTGAAATTGCTGGAGGTATTCCAGAGTTATGCTGGAACACACACACACACACACACACACACACACACACACACACACACACACACTTATCTATACTATATATAGATTAAATTGATTGCTGAATTGTCCTGCAGCGAATTATCTGTGGCAAGTTGGCCTGGGTGAGTTTTCCCACAGTGGTGAGTTGTCCCATGGCACGTTGGCCATGATGAGTTGCCGCAATGAATTGGTTGTGGTGAGTTGACTGGGCTGTGGCAAGTTGTTCCATTTTGTACTGGAATACAAGCTTGAGAGGCTGTGGAGCTGGGCTGAGGAACCACATATAACCTGACAGTCAAGGTTGTCTACTCTTTATAAGCATTGTGGGAGAGCAGGAGAAATTGCAGGATGGTTTGCTGCGCAAGAACATCAGGTTCAAACAGCTGCTGAGATGTTTGGTGCAGATGTGCTCAGCTAATTATATCATTGCAATAATACCATCATTTTCCAAGTCACCCATTGTGTCTAATCAGATATGTCATTTTAGGTTTTTTTTCACCTGATATTTGCCAACCCAAATGAACTGTGAAATTTAAAGAAAGAGAGAAAGAAAGAAAGAAAGAAAGAAAGAAAGAAAGAAAGAAAGAAAGAAAGAAAGAAAGAAAGAAAGAAAGAAAGAAAGAAAGAAAGAAAAGAAGAAGTTTGCAGCCATTTCTCAACTAGGATGTTTCATCTTCGGCTGCCATGATCAGCCATGTAATCTAATAAACCTAATGGAGATAAGGTGCTACAAATGGAAAGAGAAGAAAGTGCCTGTTAGCAATGGAAGACTTAGCAAAGGAAAAGGATCAGCTCAAAGCTCTTTTAAAAAATGGTATAATTCTAAGATCAACTATCATTTAAATGCAGCTTTTTCACTAGAATGATTGTAGTGGAAACTTTCAAAGTCTCATGATATCAGTAGACATTACTTATGCATGGAATAATAATAATCCTCTCCTTTAGATTTAGTCCAGCTATTTCATTATTTGCACCATATTTTGCAAAAGGCAGCTTTATTTACCTAACTAGCAAGATAGATAGTGTACGTGTATATGTACAATATATGCATATGCGTATGTATGTATGTATGCATGCATGCATGCATGCATGCTGTATGTATGTTTCTGTGTTATATCATACCACAATAGCTCGTGGCAGTTTACAAAAGCATAATCAAATAATACACTAATACAATCCATAACAAGATGCAAATAGTGGGCTAGAGTAACCAACTATAATTCAGTTTTCATTGCTTTTTTTCTCAAGGCTAATTTCTTGCTGTTACATTAGAGAAAATAGCAATGGCTTGCAGATGTGAATACTATTTTTCTTACATTGTACTGTCTGCAATGTTAACAGGTCACCTTGATCCTATTTGCAAGTGCTTTGGGATGTAATCTGCACTATTTGTGAGTTACAAGCACATCCTACCAGATATGTATGCTATGATATGGAAATACTTTTGTTTTTACCATCTGTGACAAAAGACATGAATTGGCATCAAACTTTGGCTTGGAGCCGACCTCCGCCTCTTCCGCCAGTGTTTAAAAACACACCTCTTCCATCAAGGCGGCCTAACATAGCCTCCGCTGGGACTAGCCATAGATAGTTTTAATTCGGGGATTTTAATTGGTTTTAGCGCAGGATGGGGATCTAATAGGTTTTTTTAAATTTTGTATTGAGTTTTTTGTATGTATTTTAATTTCCTGTGCGCCGCCCTGGGTCTGCTTGGAGAAGGGCGGGATATAAATTTAATAAAATAAAATAAAATAAAATAAAATAAAATAAAATAAAATAAATAAATAAATAAATAAATAAATAAATAAATAAATAAATAAATAAATAAATAAATAAATAAATAAATAAATAAATAAATAAATAAATAAATAAATAAATAAATAAATAAATAAATAAATAAATAAATAAATAAATCCAGTACAGTGGTGGGTTCCTACCAGTTCGGACCAGTTCGGCCAAATCATCCATGAGCAAAAGGGCAGTAGAGACTGCCAGAACCCACCCGAGGTACAGTAGCTGTACCAATTAATTTCTCTGGGAAATGTTTGTGGCTGATTTTTAAGGAAGAACTTCAACTCAGGCTGGCCACTCTTGAAAAGTGAGCAATGCTTTCAGAAATCCTGTTACTAAATCTAAAAATCACCTTCCCACCCTTCAAAGACTTCAAAGGCCATTATTTCAAGTGGCAACTCCAGAAGAACAAGAACTGCTTCAAGCAAACATTTGCAAACTGAGCTTCTCAATTGGAGAAATAAGAATTCAGTTTCTTTGGTAATCTGAATGAACCAACCAGTAATCAAAGTTGACTTTAATGTGCTAAGGATACTACAAAGAAACCCAAACAGGCTGATGCTGTATATCAAAGGTTTTGATTTTAAAAAATCAATTAAATGCAATCCTGGGCTAAGGTTAGCTTCCAGGATGGCTAATTCTGATTAAATATTATAATATTAGGGAAAAAAAATTTCTAAATATAAGAACTAAATTCAGAATTATAAATATTTAAGAAAGAAAAACCAGGAATTCAGATGTACAGAATTTTTCACATTACTGTATTGGCTCCATCCCTGAACAGTAAGAGAAATTTAGGCACTTTCCTAGAGAGTTAGTAAATTGAAGTTAGATGACACCTATCTTGAATCTTGTTTACTAAATTAACAAGAGATTGGATTTAAACCGTACCTACCAAAGTATGACTTTATGAAACTCCAAATAAAGATTAGCTTTTTCCTTTCTGGTATAATCTACAAGTGTTGTACTTCAATGATTCCATTGGCTAGGTATTATGAAGGTTGATGTCTCAAACATTTGGAGCATACCAGTTGGTCCAGTAATAGTCATTAATCATGGTAGTTATATAGACTCTTCTTAAATTCTTAAAGGCAGTATATTATTGAATAACATAATACTGGAATATGGACCATCAGTCTTTTCTATAATCTATCCACAAATATTTACAATACATATAATCTGCCCCAATCCTAAAGGAACTGGGAAGCATACAAAATTAATATACAGAAAAACTATATCAATAGGAATAATCAGCTGGTTTCTACTTCCAACTCTTCATGGCTACTGTATAAACTTTATTGAAACTTTGAACTCAGGTCTTCGGGTCCTGAGTCAGCTGTTGAATCACTATATTTGGTTGTGCAAAAGTGTGGCATCAAATGCCTTCAGGTAGAGGTGGTAATATATGCTGTTACAAATGCTATTGAATTTTAGTTTCTGGCAACCGCAGGCAGCATGGCCAACAGCATGAAATTCAGCAAGTTTTAGAGAGCCACAGATTGTCTATATAAGTACTTTACACTAATCTACAGTGTTTCCCCTTGATTTAAATCCACTACAGTTTGGTTTCTTCTTCTTCTTCTTCTTCTTCTTCTTCTTCTTCTTCTTCTTCTTCTTCTTCTTCTTCTTCTTCTTCTTCTTCTTCTTCTTCTTCTTCTTCTTCTTCTTCCTCCTCCTCCTCCTCCTCCTCCTCCTCCTCCTCCTCCCTATGAGCACACTTTTCTTTTAAAGTGAACTAAAATGACAGGTGTATTCTCTCTCTCTCTCTCTCTCTCCCTCCCTCCCTCCCTCCCTCCCTCCCTCCCTCCCTCCCTCCCTCCCTCCCTCCCTCTCTCTCTCTCTCTCTCTCTCTCTCTCTCTCTCTCTCTCTCTCTCTCATAAGCTTAGGAACTGAGGCCTTACTAATATCTGGAAATTGAATCAGCACACATGGTTAATTTCTAAGGGGAGCTGGCATACTTTCCTCTGCTTCACTTGTTAGCTTTTAAAGCCAAGCAAGGTCAATTAAAACCTTGTATTCACTTTATTGCGCAGAAAATAATTGCTCATATTTTGTTACACGATGAAAGGTTATGGAAGATAACTGTTTGAAGTCTTTGTTATAGTATACTTAAAGAACTCACTATAGAACAGGAAAGGCAATTGCTAAGTTATTTTCTTCCCTACTCAGAAATGTTAAATTCAGTGGCTACATAATGGTTTAGAGACTTGTTTTTGATTTACTACTGGATATTCACCAAAATTAGATTTTCCTATATATTTATATTTTTAGCATTAGTTAACGGGAAAATACAAATCCATTATGCTGTAGGGAAAGCTTTTGGGATCAGAATACCTTGTCCAAGTACTATTTTTCATAATAATCAACTGGATATTTTCACACATACTGAATGAATGTCACTACACTGCATGTACCTTTGAGTTGGCAGGAGTACATGCTGTACTATGCTGTTTGGTACAGAAGCCTCTACATTTGGGTTTTTAGCTCACCGTCCAATTAGCGGACCCCAAACAAGGAAACTCTCTTGGGAGAATTGAATTCCGAAAGTAACACTTTATTGGATATACCTTGTTGGTACTGAAGAAACAAAACCAGATCTGATTTCCTGCCCCAATGCTTGCCCAGTTAAACAATATTTTCTCCTTCTCCCCAACCCTGGATCATCGCATAATCCAATTATGAGACCTTCTTTTGTTATGGGAACAGTGTATCTCTTTCTCAAGCACCTGCAGCGGTGACCTGGATGGCTTCCATACTCTCATGATCTCTGCATACATTCTCCACATTCCATTTCCCCTTCCCTCCCCCCAGTTCATTGGCAAGTTGAAAGGCATTAAGGTTTGAAAGAAGCAAAGCGGTTCAAACTTGATCCTTGCATAAAATAACTTATGCATGCTTGAACTAAAACTGGGCTTTGATTTATGGTATATTGGCCAAAGTGATGCTGTCTTTACCATTGATATCACTGGTAATGAAAGCTGTACATTACACAGGTATTATTCAGAGAGACAGAAATACAAGACTGCATAGATTCAGCTCTGTGCATATTCCAAACTTAATGTAAGTTAGACGTCAGAATATCGTGCCAAATTTTGAAATAACTAGCATTTATTATTAATGTATGTTTTGAAAACTATTTTCTTTATTTAATATTCTACAAGAAAACAAATACAATCTGAAACTGAAATAAATAAAAAGGTCCAGAAGACATGCTTTGATTTCTGTCTTTACTTCTATCTTAATTAATTAATTAATTAATTAACTAATTAATTAATTTCTATAGCTGCCTGTCTTAACAAGGTAACTC
Source organism: Rhabdophis nuchalis (assembly GCA_039707465.1). NCBI lineage: Eukaryota > Metazoa > Chordata > Lepidosauria > Squamata > Natricidae > Rhabdophis > Rhabdophis nuchalis. Next base: position 54,391,480 of record CM077643.1, on the reverse strand, counting down.
TGGGTGGCTTACAATTCTAAAACATTAAAATGTTTAAAATGAATACAAACAACATAAAAATAAAGGTAATTATCCAATTTACTATAAAGCAAAGAGATGGGATCCAGCTAATCAGCATTCTTGCATATTCCAGAGGTGGTATTCAGCAGGTTCTTACCAGTTCTGGAGAACTGGTAGTGGAAATTTTGAGTAGTTCAGAGAACCAGTAAATACCACCTCTGATTGGCCCTGCCCCCATCTATCCTCTGCCTCCTGAGTCCCAGCTGATCAGGAGGAAATGGGGATTTTGCAGTAACCTTTCCCTGGAGTGGAGAGAAAATGGGGATTTTACAGTATCCTTTCGCTGCCACACCACCAAGCCATGCCCATCAAGCCATGCCATACCTACCAAGCCATGCCCACATAACTGGTAGTAAAAAAAATGAATCCCACCACTGGCATATATCTACTCTATATGGTAAAGAAATGAGGTATCTTTTCATGCATCATGTTAAAAAAAATACTACTCCCAAAATTTGAAATGCAAACCTTAAATCTTACTTCATTGGATTTTGTCAGATTTGTTGTACTAAAATAGATTTTGCATGGGAGAACCTTGGGGAGAACCTCCCCTTCAACTTAAATTTGGTCTTTTCTTTATGTCCTTGGTCATATAATTTGTAAAGCCTATGAATTGTACATTCTGAAAGCAAAATGAGGTGAGCAATCTTTTTGGGGGATCCCCAGCTTCTTTGTTTAATCTGCTATTCTGCAAAGTCCGATCAGTTGTGTGAAGGTTGATGAATAATGCTCAGGCTTTCAATGTTATCCTCTCTGCAACTTAAGTATTCCTGCTCTAGCTGCTAATGCATCCCATGATGCCAAGTTAGTTCCTTGACAGAGGCAGCTTTTAATGAGGCTCCTGTGAAAATGTCCATCTCCAACCCACAATCTTTTAAGAAGTTCATTCCCTCTGCTGATTCCAAAGTCAGCATTTCCTTCGCTAAAGAAAATTGTAATTTGAAGTTGGTGGTGGGGGATGAAAGGCAAACTATGGATAAATCAGTTTGGTAGGAATCAAAACTGGAAGATTTCTAAGGTTATGGAAGCCTGAAGGAGTTGAAGAACAATAACTCCTATTTTTACTATAAAATAGAAATAACTTTCTATTTTTAAAGATATTTATTTGTTATGTATTAATGTTTTAATGCTGGCAGTCATTGATTCATTTGCTATGAGATGGGTGATAAATTCAACAAACAAACACACTTGGTCATGCAAGTAGCTGATGAATTCCAAAGGAAGAGTAGAAAAGGAAGTAAGAGATGACCAAGCTGAGCCTGAGGGAGGGGTCAAATGCATCATCAGTCATGCGTCCCTTCCAGTGGTGAGATTCATTTTTTGTGGGCGTGGCTTAGTGGGCATGGCAGGGGAAGGATACTGTAAAATCTCCATTGTCTCCCCACTCCGGGGGAAGGTTACTGCAAAATCCCCATTTCCTCAGCTGGGCCTCAGGAGGCAGAGAATAGATGGGGTGGGACCAGTCAGAGGTGGTATTTACCGGTTCTCCGAATTATTCAATATATCTGCTACCGGTTCTCCAGAACTGGTAAGAATCTGCTGAATACCACCTCTGGTCCCTTTGTGCCCACAAGATTTCTAAGTCCAGCCAACCTTGAATTCCTTTCACTGTTATCTACCACCAATTTGCTTTGACTGTTAATAGTTCAGATTCTTGTAGAGAGCATAAGCTTGCAATAAATCTTTATATTTGTTTGAACTGTTTGGATTTGCTGATTTCCCTGGGGCCTGACCTGACTCTTCATTTTAAACAGAAAGACGAATAGGAAATTTTAATTAAAGATAATAACTTATATAAATTTGTTTCCATTTGGGAATCACTTCTGGTTTTTGTACTTGAAACTGAAAAAATAAAATTCTAATTTTAGTTTTTAATGATTAGATTGGTTTTATTATTATAAAAAGGGCTTGAAATGTTTAGAAATGTAAAACAAAAAGTTGATGCTGTAATTTTTTTCTATTCTACTGAGCTGAAAAAAGCTGATAGTCATTACTTTTTTCTTCTTTTTTATCCTTTTTTGACTTTTCAGTCTCTTTTTAATTTTCTAAATTTTTATTTAGAATTGTATTTATGTTGTATCTTAAAATACAACTCTACTTTATGACCCTGTATTTTATCTTACAATAAACTAATAAAAGTTTAAAAAAAGAGAAGAATAATTATGTTAAAAATAATTATTGTTTTCCTAACATGGAACTTTGTCATTTCCCTTGTTAATGCAAAACTCCTTAAATTTCCATTTTTGCATACAAAAACTTCATGAATGTAAGTTTTTGAAGGCAAAAAAAATATTGATATGAACTTTTCTTGATATTATACAATTTCTTGTAAATATCCAAAATATTTTTTATAAATACATATGGTAGGTTTGCCACACTGAATTTTGATCAAAGAAATGTCAACAAATTTCATTCAGTTCTACCATTATTTTGATAGAACACGCAGAGCCATTTCCAGGAACATAGAAACATAAGCAGGTTTTTTGTCAGTAATAATCATAAGCTTTATTTAAAAACTTTAAAATAAATGTCACTATGAAAAATGTGTAAACATCAGTCTTGGTTTTTGAAATGAGGCTATTTGAAATGCTGAAAACATAAGAAGAAAATCAATTTTAGCCACAGGGTTTGTGTTTTATTCTTCAATAATATGATAGTAGTAAGAGTTATATGGACCTATGATAGCTGCTTGGGCAAACACAACCTGAGTGGCCAAAAAGTGCACTGAACATTTTCTATCTGCACTATTTGAATTAGTATTTTCCCTCAGCCTACACTGTAGTTGTTGCATTCTTCCACTATTCAAAGAAGTATCTGGAAAAACAATGTTGATACTCTTCTTACTAGGCATATAATAAATGCAGAATCGATTGAGCAACTTGGCAAAATAATCAGAAAACCATTTCAGAGAGGAGGAAGTTGAAGGAGAATGGAAAGGAAGGTGTGGGGAGGGGGGAAATGTAGCCAGAGGAGAAAGTCACTTGGAAAGACAGTACAGAAGATTTAATTAGAACTAAGAAGAGTCAGAGTGGAGACACTGCAGGAGTCCAGGAAATTGGCTCAGTGGAAGAATGAAGATCAAGAAAACCAGCAAATTAGTAAGGAAGAATCTCAGACATTGGATCAATGGAAAGTGCAGAATTTAATTCCAGCACCATAAAACCAGTGTAGAAAACAGATGACAAAAAAGCTATTGTGTTGGCAGCATCTGCTTTCCTCTGGAGACACAAAACATTACTGGTCTGTTTGTTTTTGTCATCTCTCTTCCCCTTCCTTTTTAATATATAGAACGAGCTTTGAACTTCATGTGTTCTCAATCTGCCAACCCCTACAATTTTAAGTAGTAATAATGTGTAAATCATCATCATCATCATCATCATTATCATCATCATCATCATCAAATTTTATTTTTCTTCCTCCTAGTAGTTTATGTTTTCTGAATTTCCACTTTTCCAAAAAAAGGCAAGGGATGGATAAGATTGTCTTCATTTATCACCTTTATTTGAAGATTCCTTTGATTTTCTATAGAATTTGCAGGATCTAAGCAATATGTAGCCAACAGCAACCTTTTTTTGTGTCTCTAGAGCTCCCCAAGTGGGCTGGATCCAACAAGTCTGACCTTTTCTTCTTTTTAGTAAGTTTAGAATGTTACTATGAAATCTTTCTTTTTTTTAATGACCCTGTCCTTTAAAAAAAACAATGTCTGCATTGTGGTGGATTCAGGGCAATTGAATGAAGCTGAGTGTTTACTGGCCAGAGGCCCTTCCTGATGCCTACATGGAGTTCGTAGCAGATTTTTTTCTTCTCTGCGCTGAGAGAGAGAAATATCTGCCATCACCTAGGATTGAACTCCTGATTGTGAGGCAAGAACTCCACCTCTGGACCACCACACCGTTCCATGTTATGATGAAATATTGGTCTTAAACCAGGGGTGGGCAAGAGGCCACATGAGAAACTGGGTCTGTTGTGGAGGGGCACCACTGCTGATGCACCCCCCCACACTGCCATCCCCCATCCCCCCACCAATGGTGCCCTGCCTCACACTGATGCCCCCTGCTGACACAGGCCAGGTGAGGCCCACAAAATGTAAAACGCCAGGGTCTGTCTTAAACCTTTCAGAAGCTCAGCGCAAAGCAAAGGTAAATACCTCCAGTGAATGACTATCTAGACTCCACATGAAATTTTAGCTTGAGGAACAGCCCATTCCCCAATCCTTATTTGCAGTGGGTTGTTTTGATGCTCTAGGCTTGACAGCAGTTCAAGGCATAGCAGTAATTTTCATTGCTTGTCTCAGCAATTTGGTAGAAGACGATGGCAGCCTGCTCTCAAATTGCTTCTGAGGGTGTGCTGAATTGCCCTTAATTTCATAGTATGCAGTTGAGCTTCATAACCCACTATGAAGGCTGAGGAATGCTATTACAACTAAAGACAAAGCTGTTGTGCATATTTGAAAGTTGCCAAAGGTGTTCAGGTGTTTTTTTAAATAAAAAAAATTAGCTTCTATATGTAATGCAATGCTATAAAAGTATAATAAAACCCAAATCTCATTTGTTCCACTTCATGTTCTTCTTATGCAGTGAAAAAAGAGACCCCATAAAAAGCAGCATCTGTGCTCACTCTGTATGCTAGAAAAAGATCACATGGCTGCTAATTCCATTTACATGTTTTAACTGTTCACATGCCATCTGATTCCATTTGCCACATACGTATTTGGGTGGTGGTGGGGTGTCTTTTAAGTAGGGAAATGAAAATGAAAACAGCCATTCACTCTCTTAACAAGACAGCATTGGAAACTGATACAAGTGTTTTAGTACATAGTGGCCTGCCAGTATATACTAAAATCGCCAGATTAAAAATAGTTGCTTTTTTTTTTTAAAGAGATTTTGCCAGCAGGATATTATATTTCTACACTTGGCTCACGACATCCATTTTGCAGAAAGAAAACATGACAGAATTCCTCTACAAGTGAGCCAACCATTTAGAAGTCATTCATCTGTTTGTAATTCAAACCAAAGTAATGCCTTAGATTAGAGCATCAGAATACTTTCAAATTGGTTTAAGAAGGAAAAAGGCATAACAAAGTAGCAATTTTGTTTTTACTTTTTAATGTTATTTTATTTATGCCTGGTTGGTGCTGTTTGCTCAGAAAAAAGGAGAATTCACTTTGCTTTAATGGTTTGTATATATTAAATAAGAGTCAGTGGGTCTAGTGGTTAATGAATCAGGCTACAAACCAGACATTGTGAGTTCTAACCCTGAGTTAGGCGGGAAGGGGGAAACGAGGAGAGGGAGAGGAGGAGGAGGAGGAGGAGGAGGTTTTTAAGAAGAGACTGGACAGTCACTTGTCTGAAATGGTATAAGGTCTCCTGCTTGAGTTGGACTAGAACAGCAATCCCCAACCCTTGCGACCAGCTGTGTGGGGAGGGAAACTGGGGTACGGTAGGTTGGCATGCACTCAGCCCTTGCACGAATGGTGGGCTGGTTAAGTATGAAATCTTGCTTTTATACACATTAAATGACATTTTGTTGGGTAGGGCCCATTGTTCAAGTCTGTCAAGATTTTTTTGGATCCTGAGCTTGTCATATGGAGTGTTGGCTAATTCCTGCAAGCTTAGTGTCATCTGCAAATTAGATGAATTTTCCTTCTATTCTCTCATCTAAGTCATTTATGAAGATATTGAATGCTCATTTGGGTTCATTTCTCCTCCTCCTCCTCCTGTGGCAATCATGATATCTCTTTACCACATCAATGTATGTCTCCTTGTTTTCTAAAATAACTCTGTTAATTGTAACTGTGTAAGTAGGATCTCCCTCTCTCCTCTCTAATCTATCTTAACCAGGGGAATCTATTAACCAGTGAGCTGACGATTTTTGTGGCACAGTAAAACTAAATCAAAAATAGATGTGGTGGATCAGTGGCTAAGACACTAAGCTTGTCGATCAGAAGGTCGGCAGTTCAAATCCCTAGCACCGTATAATGGAGTGAACTCCGGTTACTTGTCCCAGCTTCTACTAACCGAGCAGTTTGAAAGCACATAAAAAATGCAAGTAGAAAAATAGGGAACTCCTTTGGTGGGAAGGTAACAGCGTTCCATGCACCTTTGGCATTTAGTCATGCCGGCCACATGACCACAGAAACGTCTATGGACTGCGCTGGCTCTTCGGCTTTGAAACGGAGATGAGCACTGCCCCCTAGAGTCAGGAACAACAAGCACATATGTGCGAGCGGAACCTTTACTTTTACCTAAAACTAAACCATGGGGCGGCACAATTGAAATCAATATTTTTCTGTTGATTTAAGGAGGAGGAAATACATGTTAATGTCATTTTTTGACTAAAATTAGCACTATCATATTTTGTCATAAACAGCCTATTCTACAGGAAGTAAAAGAAAGAAAGTGGAGAAGATACCTCCCAAAACATTTTGATTCAGCTCTAGCCTCAAATCATTGGTTGCCTTTTGGGAAGAAGAACCTTCAATCATTTACCAAATAGTATTTCCCCCAAAGAAGACTGGATTTTGTTTCTGGATCACCTGCAATTTTCTTTGCAGTCTCTCCTGTTTTAAAAATTAAGTAGACTCGGACTCTTGATTTCCCCTGTGCATAGTAATTCAGCCACTTCCCTACATTTCAACGTTAACAAGCTGTGAGGGCAGAGGGAGGAAGGAAGCAAAAGAATAAATTCATTCAAGACTATGAATTGCTCAAAACTCAACCTGAACTTCAGCTGAACTTATACACAGTCTCAATTTCATTTCTTTTTTCGCCTTAAAGAACTTGGCGATTGGCTTCCTCTAAACTCATCCTGTAGGTGGGAATACCAAAATTTTCCAATGGAATCTCTTTTATGTCATTTCCATTCCAGATGAAGTTGTATTGTTTTCATTTTGATTGAATCAAAATAAAGATCAGGTGGGATTATGAGTTTGAACTTTAAAAAAAACAACACACATATTTTTTATAACAGTTCAGTAAGAGGGTTTCCACTCAACTTTGTTTGAACTGTTTGCTCTTCTCTGTTGCTCCTCCTACTCTTGGCATAGACTGAAAGAAAGGATGGTTTCTACTGCTAAAATCCTATCTTGTATCTCAATTTTAAAGGAAGTATTAAATAGTGAAAGCTGCTTCAAGTGGCAACATTCAGTTACTTTTCTCAGAATTATTTTTTAATTATGTTTTCACTGCCTTATATTTAACTTAACTTTTATTAAAACTTTTTAAGTTTCATTAATATGATGTTATTTTACCTTAAGGTAAAAATAAAGGTTCCCCTCGCACATATGTGACAGTCAGTGCGACTCTGGGGGTGGTGCTCATCTCTGTGTCAAAGGTGAAAATCCAGCGCTGTTCAAAGACATTACCATGGTCATGTGGCCGACATATGCCAGTCATTCAAAACTCTAGGGGGCAGTGCTCATCTCCATTTCAAAGCTGAAGAGCCAGCGCTGTTCAAAGACATTGCCATGGGCATGTGGTTGGCATGACTAAACACCAAAGGCGCACGGAACGCTGTTACCTTCCCACCAAAGGTGGTTCCTATTTTTCTGCTTGCATTTTTACATCCTTTCGAACTGCTAGGTTGGCAGAATCTGGGACAAGTAATGGGAGCTCACTCCGTTACATGGTGCTAGGGATTTGAACCACCAAACTGCTGATCTTTTTGATCGACAAGCTCACTGTCTTAGCCACTGGGCCACCGCATCCCTTATTTTAAGATAATGTAAAATGCTTGGAGTTAGCACATCTATATTTTATTGGACTGGGTGCACAGTTAATCACACTGAGATGAGCTATTAAATCATTAGGGCAAGTTAGTCACTTCACAGTTCAAAAAGACAAAAATAGATTATTTAAATGCATTATAATGGTTAACATGCTACAAACATGCATAATTTATGGTAAAACAAAAAAAATATTTCATATATCCTTTTGAAGTACTCAAAAATGCTTTTCCTCAATTCTGGGTGTGCATTTTGTTGCAGAAAGAGGAAGAGAACACTTTAATAAACATAAGGGCATCATGGAATCAGGTGCTTCAAATCAGAATGCAGAATCCCCATGGATCTGGAATTGTGCTCCCATCATTTAGCATGGATACAGAACATGTGACCCTTCAGTTCTTACCAAATTAAAACTCCAGAGGTTCCAGAAAATCTGGTCCAAAATTAGATAAAGTACATTCTCCATACTGAGATGTTAAGACATTGATGTTTCATGTACCCATGATGTCTCCCTTGGATGATTCCCCAGATACCTCTTACATGTCAGCTCAGGGGAGGTGGAGCCCATTCCTGGCATGTCAGGAACTGAGTTGATTGATGGCTTTGAATGGCCACTTGGCAGAGATTTGGCTGAAGGTCCAGCTGGGGAAAACTTGCAATGGTAGACAGCCTGTGAAGAGGAGGAGGAACTGCCTTCTGGAGCTTATCCAAGAACACGTAGGACAGAAAAAAGGCAGGTGTCAACTTCAAACTGAACCCAGCAACTGAGGAACAGGAAAAAGACCTTTTGTCATCCAAGCTGATGCTAGCGAAGTAGCAGTTAGAGCCGTTTTACTCCAAGAGAAACAGCAGGCTCACTGCAGCCCTATGTATAAAATATGTTAAAAACCCTGACAGAAATGGGGCAACGGTGGTCAGTGTGGGAGAAGGAAGCCTTTAATGTCTGGTGGGCCCTCCTCACCTGGTGCCATTTCCTACAGGGAAGCAAGATTGAATTCCAGGTGTGGACTGACCATATAAAACCTGGAAGCACTCAAAACCTCGAGAAAACTGTTCCCTAAGCAAGCACACTGGGCTCAATATTTCCAGTGATTTAACTTCACCCTCCACTACCTTCCAGGGGGAAAAAACTTCCTAGCTTATGCTTTGTTGAGATTACCGCAATACAACAGCACCAAGCCAGAAATAATTAAGCCCTTTCTACCCAGCTTCAAAATCTCTGGACACTACCACCATCCTAGCTTTTAAGAAGGCCTAGACCACAAGGATTTCTGCTCAATGAAGGATGGCTACCTTGGGGGGGAGGAAAATTATATGTCCCAGTCAGCCAGAGACTAAAACTCATGCAAATCTGCCATGACTCCAAAGTGGGTAGTAACAAACTCAAGCTCAACCCGTCCAAGACTGAGTGGCTGTGGCTTCCGGCACCCCGCTTCAGCCAGATTACTCCAACTCTGGCCATTGGGGGCGAAACAGCAGCCCCCGTGGAGAGGGCGCGCAATTTGGGTGTCCTCCTGGATTCCCGGCTGTCCATGGAGGACCATGTGGCAGCCGTGGCCAGGGGGGCGTTTCATCAGGTATGCCTGATGCGCCAATTGCGCCCCTTATTGGACCGGGCTGCCCTTCGCACAGTCACTCAAGCACTCGTGACATCCCGACTCGACTACTGCAATGCTCTCTACATGGGGCTTCCCTTGAGGTTCACTCGAAAGCTACAGTTAGTCCAGAATGCAGCCGCGCGGGTGATTACGGGAGCACCTAGACACTCCCATATAACACCAATCCTGTGCGAGCTGCACTGGCTTCCTGTGGTCTTTCGGATGCGCTTCAAGGTTTTGACGACCATCTTTAAAGCGCTCCATAGCTCGGGACCTAGTTACTTGCGAGACCGTCTCCTGCCCCATACATCCCTTAGACCGATACGCTCCCACAGAGAGGGCCTTCTCAGGGTGCCATCGGCCGGACAATGCCGTCTGGCGACACCCAGGGGAAGGGCCTTCTCTGTGGCGGGCCCTGCCCTTTGGAACGACCTTCCCCCTGAACTTCGCACCATATCCAACCTCCGCCTCTTCCGCCAGTGTCTAAAGACACATTTTTTTCATTTAGCCGGCCTAGCGTAACCTCGGCAATTGACTATTTTAGACAGTTTTAAATTTGGGGGGATTTTAATTTGGTTTTAGCACAGGACGGTTATTAAATAAGTTTTTAAAATTTTTATTGATTTTGTATGTATTTTAAAATTCCTGTGCGCCGCCCTGGGTCCGTTTGGAGAAGGGCGGGGTATAAATTTAATAAAATGAAAAAATAAAAATAAAATAAAAGTGGTGGGGCACTTTGGGTTTGTAGAAACTGTTCACTTACTAAAAAGGCAGTTTTGGTGGCCATCCCTCAAGAAGGACATTGAGAGTTATGTAGGTTTCCTTAGTTAGAACCTTGACAGCAGGAGCAGAGAAAGTCAGCTAGATTACTCAATAGGAGAAAGCGTAGTCCATCTTGATAGGCTGCAATGGAAAGCTGGCTATTTATCACAGCAGACAGATGGAGGAGTTGCTGTGAACATGTTTGTTTTCTAGCTGTATGTGTTCTGACCAAGGCTTCACAAAAACCTTCTCCCGAAAAAAATCCCCTTTTATTAAGCTAATGTGAATTTCTCTCATTCACATCCAACAAAGTCCTGGCAAACAGTCTTTCAAGGGTGAATTTACAACCACAGACCTTATCAGGCTTGGAGAGCTGCCAGGCCGATATCTTCCAAATGCAATGCTGTACAAGAAAATACTTGGCAAGGAGTGTCTGAGAGTCACGAAGAGTCACACTAATTAAGTGAACTTATTGTCTCCCGTAAACACCACTCCCCTTTTGCTCCTCTTTATTCCCTATGGGACGGACCATTCATTGTCCACCTGTGCCTTTACTCCCGAGTTGGCCCTTGTTCCTTAACTGTTCCCTTCTTCTGTCAGGTCTGTGCATGTGCATATCAGAAACAGGCTTCAGCTGTTCTTCTGCCCCACTGATCTCTGATTCTGAAGGCAGCTGATAATTGTCAGATGGCCCTGGCCCCATCTCTGCCTCCGACACAGAGCCCTCATCAGAGCCTTCCCCAGACTCCAGGACTGCCCCATGTTCCTCCTCAACCTCTTCACTGTCTGAATCTGCCACCAGTTCCACTGGTGGGCCACAACAGTATCTTTTCTGGTCATTATGATTCCTGCCTCACTCTGGATTGACATCGTGTTTGGAATTGAATTGTGCCTTAAAAATTCTGGACTTTTCTTGCCTCAGGAGCTCTCTTGTTTTGTTTAAGATTTGCCTGCTGAATTTAAGTTTGTCTGGTGGACTTATTTTGTTTGAGCAACTTTCAAGTGCTTGTTGGACTATTGGGCCATTGTTTTGTGGATTAACCTTGGTCTGCACATGGCTGGACTTAATTTGGACAATTCTGGGTTTTGGAGAAGGGAATTGCTGGAGAATGGTAATGAACTCATTAAACTGCAGGTGTGTGTGTGTGTGATCAGGGCTGCACAGTAGCTAATGCATGTATCAGATGGGTGCTGCTGATGATTGTGTATGATGATGATGATGAATTTGAATTATAAATATTCATTTGGACTTTTGTGTGATAATTGGGGGCTTTTATTGTTCTTGTAACCTGGTAGATATCCTTTGTCTGAAGTGGCACAAATCACTTGTAAATAATATATCCATACATTTCAGTGTGAATGGAACACTTGAAACTTCAACTCATAAAAGATGATTTAACAAACTTTGTAATTAAACTATTTTTAAGGAACATGATAGGTATACTTTTGTATCTCTTTACTTCTGCCTGTGATAGGAAGTGCAAAAGGCAGAGATGGAATGAAACTTAAATAATTTATTGTCATTTGTTTGAAAGAAGACGGACTCCTATTGTGTTTTATAGCTTATAACATTAACTCACCAAAGCACCATTCGGCAGACACATTAGTTTTAGCGTGTTGTGAGGGGGAAGAAATGCATGCACTAAGCATCTGGTGTTTCTCTATATCTGTAGCATGAAAAGTTCTCCATTATTCAACTGATTTCCCAATGCAATTTGGGGGGGGGGGGGGGTTGAGAGAATGAAGGAAAAAATGCCAAGGTTACCTGTCTTTCTTTAGCCCTTTGATTTCCATAGCAGGCAAATGATGCATGTGGTATAATTATATGGAGAGAAAGTTATTTGAAATTTAATTTTGCCTCAACAAACATTGTTTGCTTCCTAAGCAGCATTTTAGCCCTATCACTATCTTTCTAATAGCTGGGTGTTTTTTTCTTAATTACTGATAATTAGTATTTACACAGAGCCGTTAGCAAACAATTCCTGAAGTGACTATAGTAATTACACATGTAAATAGTTATGAAAGAAAAATGTGTCTACTGTAATAAACCAGGCAGGGATGAGTGCTCGGTAAAAGAGGGGTCAGAATATAACGGTTCAGAAACAAATTACTAACCCGGGAAACCAAAATATGACCATTGCTCATCCTTTTAATTCAAATGTGTTATTTTATTTCTAGCATTTATAGGTGTACACTTGTTACAGACCATATTCAGTACACAAATATAGGAGAAGTTTGGTTTAAAACAGGGGAAATCCCCAAACCCTTCAGCTGGTTGAGCTCTTCATGAAGTTTTAGATTATTTATCAACCCAAACATATGAAAATTATTTAATAAATGCTGCTTTAATAGTAGTAATAATAATAATAAATCTGTAAGATCCAACAAAAAGGATAGCATTAGGCAACTACAAGTCAATTATCTGCTTACTAACAATTTTCAAACTGCTCATTGAAATGGTAGCTGAGGCACTTCAACAGCATACAGTTGAAAGCAAGCTCTTTCCATCAGAACAGAAAGGAAACCAAACAGCAAAGGAACAAACAAACAAAAAATCAGCTACTAATTGACAAAATGATTTTAGAAAACTGCAAGAGAAGGAAGATCAGTAAGAAGGCCTTTGACATATACTTCTCTGGAGTTTTGACTGTACAGATGTGATACCCTCACCAACAACAGGGGGAAATAGCAACAACTGAGGGAATCAAGATGCCTCATGGACTAAAAAAAGACCATACAAATAATGATAATGATTCATGTCCTTCACCTGGCTTTGTATGAATTCATTTGTAATACTTGGACTTGTACAGCCAGAATTAGCCCCTTTGGTTCTTTCTTCAAATTTCCTACTCTTAGCCATTGCCTGATCTTGGAGGGTTTTTGTCTGCTAGTTTTTATATACATACCTTATAATATTTTGCCTTGCCATGTCTCTCTCTCTTTCCCCCCCCTTCATTTGATCTTTCTTATAGTCCACTTTGGTCTCTCCAATAATCAGTAAGCTTTCCTGGTATACCAACTTCAGTGCATCTTCTTTAATAACCTACATAGAAGCTGTGGAATAGAGGTGGAGCTATCGCCTCCTTATCAGGAGGTTGTGAGTTCAAGCTTAGGTAGAGGCAGATGTAAGGTCTTCTGCTTGGACAGGGGGTTGGACTAGATTTTATTTTTATTTTATTAAATTTATACCCCGCCCTTCTCCAAAAGGACCCAGATGACCTGCAAGGTCCCTTCCAACTGTATTAATCTGTTAATATATATTTTTCCAATGGCTTTTTTTCTTCTTCTGGTGTACTTGCAACATTCCATTCCATTTTCTTTGGTAAGTGGAGTCTGTCAACATTGCTGCATGGATGAAAAGCATGATTCCTTGTCACTATTTTTTCTTCCTTTTCAGGCTTTTCAGTTCTGTTTGTGGTCAGTCCACAGTTTCAGCTGTATATAAATATTGGAGTTGCCCAGGGGTCAATTACCGTGATATTTTCTCCAATGATTTTGGACTTTAACATGTTCTTCCCTCTGATGATATATTTACTTCTAACTTTCTTGTTGACTTCAGTGTTGACAACTTGAAGGAGGGATCATCTTCATCTAGACTCCTGATATTATTTATTTATGGCATCTTGATTCCTTCAGTTTTCAGTATTTCTCCAGTCCAGCCATGGCTGTATGTATAAGAAAATCCAGAAAAACTGATGTTTATGGAAAGTTGGCTCTGCAGTGACAGGTAAAACCCTCAGTTCATCTAGCTTCTAATTGAAGTAAGCAGCTAAGGTAAGGCAAGATGGTGGGATCCCACTCATGAGAATTTTACCAAATGTCTCTATTTTTTAATTAAATAAAAAAAATCTGTTTCATCAAACAGAATGATAGCTTTTTTAAAGACAATCAAGTCCTTTATTATTTTCTTATTTTTTAAAAATTCTTTCAGAGGTTGAATCAATCTGAGTGTTTACAAGTCTGATGTCTTTTACATCTTTTGGTATTCAAATTCCATCCTTTTAATACTTATCTCCACTTTCTGCTTCTTCTTGGCATAAATTATGGGGCCTCTTAAAAAAAAAAAAAATCCAAATTCTCCCCATTCGCCATTTGGGTTACACCAAGTCTTCTATAAGAAGGAAAAGAAGAAAGGGAAAGGGAAGATTAAATTATTCCACTCTCTGCTTGGTGTCTCTTCTACTACCCTCCATATAGATCACATTGCATATTCCATTAATATAAATTATTAAAGTGAAATGATTTTTTTTTGCATGCAACCAGTCTGCAGGACTTACTAGAAATTAATCCTTTCACTCTATATTGAGGTAATAAAACTTTACATTTCAGCAAGATAGAAAGAGAGAACTCTATTCACCTGGGCCACTGAATTCAGGAATCAATATATTTTAAGCCTGACAATAAACTTGCATTCCCCCCCCCCAACCTCCCCCCCTTCCCTGTCCTCTGCCTGGGTGCATTTATATTCATCAGGCTTGTTCGCGTGCAACATGGCAGATAGCCATCTAATGCTTTCTTTCTCAAGAAATCCTGTTTACAATATCACAAGCAGATAGCATCAGGCCGAGTCACAGGATGGAACTGCTAATCATGTCTCCAGAGGAATAAGAGAATGGATCGCTCTGAGCAGGCTGTAGAATGATTAGGGCAAGTCTTTACCCCCTTCCCACCCACCCCGCCTTCCCCTTTGTCAGACTCCTGAATGGCGTCTATCACAAAGCAGGTTAATCCGAGGGACACACCAACCTCCTTATGCCTTGAATCACAGTTAGACTAATCCTTCTCTGGCATGGAATGAACAAATGGATCGAGTTTATGCTAATTCGGCACACTTCGATGTTGGTGCTTTGCCCCTCCCAGCTCCCCAAATTAAAGCTTTGCTAGCCTCTAGCATTGTGACTCAAACGCCCATAGAGAAGAAGGGGAGGATGAACTGGCAAGGGTTCCTGTGGTTATTTGGAATTTATTCTTTGATAGAGTTTTTATCAGCAGCAAAGCTATAACTTTAGGTGAAGTGTTTCCTAGGATTTCAGGGCACAGCATTATAATTTGCATTTGATACACAGTGTGGTTTCTCTGCAAGTTCCTATTACCAAGATGGATCTTGTTAGAGATGAGAACAGCAAGAAATGGATTAAAAGAAGTCTAACAGTCATTTGGAACTACTTAGAATGCAGGCATTTTCCAGACTGTTGCTTAAAGCATCTGTAGTTCTTACTTTTTTTCCACCCAAGGCTTGTTTGGAAATTTATTTCAGTTAAATGTGAATTTAACAAAGAACAATATTTACTCAACTCACCCTTTGATTAGTCCATTGTTTCAACAGCAGAGATGGTATTCAGCAGGTTCTGACCAGTTCTGGAGAACCGGTAGTGGAAATTTTGAGTAGTTCGGAACCGGCAAATACGACCTCTGACTGGCCCCGCCCCCATCTATTCTCTGCCTCCAGAGTCCCAGCTGATCGGGAGGAAATGGCGATTTTAGAGTATCCTTCGCCTGGAATAGGGAGGGAATGGAGATTTTACAGTACCCTTCCTCTGCCCCGCCCACCAAGCCATGCCCACCAAGCCATGCCACGCCCACCAAGCCACACCCACATAACTGGTAGTAAAAAAAATGGAATCCGACCACTGTTCAACAGGCAGCAGCAGCAGTTCACTGATCCTAAGAAGTTTTCCTTTAAAAAGTAGGCCTTCATTGGCAGCGCAAAAAAATACTTGGGGAAAGTTTTGATTTTATTTATTTAGTTTTCTCCCACATTTATTATTAATACCAATAACTGAAGGTAGTGAACATATCCAACACACCTTCCCCTTCCTGTTTTCCTCACAACAACAGCCCTACGAGGTAAGTTGGGCTGAGAGTGATTGGCCCAAGTCAAACTTACCCTTTCATGGCTGAGGTAGAACTTGAACTCACAGTCTCCCTCATTCTAGCCTTGAGCCCAAACCACTATAATTCAAGAGTCCTCATGATACAGTAGCAATCACCCTCCCCAATTTTTTTTGTTAGATCCTTTTGATGTAAACAAAATAAAGAAGCAATTAAAGAGTACATATGCTCAAAAGTCACAGGCCATAAAAAAAGAAAAAAAAGAAGCCAATTAATAACTTGTTCATAGGCTTAATCAAAATGGCACCAGAGAGAGTGAGAGCTTTCAAATCAACAATCTATGTTAGAGTCAATATACCTTATGGTAATATCATCCAGTTTAAGTTTCTAGCTTTTTCTCCTTCTTGTATCATCCTGATGAAATACAAAGTTTGCCCACTTTGATCTACACAGCTACTGTTAGATAATAAGCTTATTAGAAAATATTAACCAACTGCAGACACCAATTTTCTCTAATGTATCATAAACTGCAATGGTTTTTTATGTGCTCAATGAAATTGTTACTGTTGGGGAAATATTCTTTGTTCTTAGTCATTCAAGTTTTCCTATTTCACCTATCCTCCACCAAATGTAGAATATATGAATTTGGAAGCAGTTTTCCAATGTCATTTGTTCAAATATGCATTTAACATGGATAGCTAGTCTGTTCATCATGCAAAGCTGTATGATCTTAAACACTAAAAAAAGAAAGAAAATGTTAGTTACAGTTACTACACCCTGTTAAGTGAAAAAGCACTTCCCAATCAGTCAGAATAGAACTGGAAGGGACCTTGGAGGTTTTCTAGTCCAACCTCCTGCTCAATCAGGAAACTCTATACCGTTTCAGATAGGTGGCTGTCCCAGTGGAGGGTTCCAGATCCCCTCACAACCAGTACACTGCGATGGGGCCAGGCGCCCACATCGGGCACACGCATGTGCACACCACCACCCTGCGATGCCCCAGCTGCTTGGCAGAGGTTGGCAGGCACCGTATACTGTACGCGCATGCACAATTGGCCCATTTTCCTCAAAAAGCTTTAAAGCACATCGGCAGGTGGGCCCAATGAGCCACCGTTTCAGTACAGTGGCGATTGCTCCCAGCAGCCACCGGTACGCCCATACTGAGCTGTACCGCCCAGAACCCACTACTGGGCTGTGCAGTCTTTATTAACCCCAGCTCATGCTATATACTATTTTCTATACAATAGTGCTATCAGGTATGCAGGTAAATAGTTGTTGAAAAGCACCAATATTTTTTCCCCAATAAATGCTATTACAAAAATTGCTTCTGGTTATAGGATAGTTTCAATCAACTGGTCCATGCTCATTTATTCACATAGTTGCATAACTAGGAAGAACTGAAAGTTATACTTTGTGGCATCTTGTGTTCATCATGGCTTTTTTGAGATAATTGCCACAGACTGAGATACATTATGTTACGTAGCCCCTAATATATTTATAAACGTTCCTGATATAAAAACAGAGCCACAATAAGGCTTTTCTAATTTTTAAGCCAACTCCCAGAATATTTCACTCATGTGTTATTGAATCAGAAAAGCCAGGGAGTAGGAGAAATAAAAAAGAGATGGGCCTTAGTAGATATTCTGCTAGCTAATACAATGGTCATCATTCCAAGGCCACACTTGGAATATTGCATCCAATTTTGGTCATCATGATATAAAAAAAGATGTTAAAAAAGTTTGCAGAGAAGAGCAACAAAAATGATTAGGGGATTGGACACTAAACCATATGAAGAATGGTTGCAGGAACTGAGAAGGACTAGGGATGACATGATAATGTTCCAATATCTAAGGGGCTGCCACAAAGAAGAGGAGATCAACCTGTTCTCCAAAACACCAGAAGGCAAGACAAGAAGCAATGGATGGAAACTAATCAAAAAGAACCAAGCACTTAGGAGAAATTTCCTGATTGTTAGAAAAATTAATCAGTGGAATGACTTGTCTCGAGAAGTTGTGGGTGCTTTAACACTGGAGGTTTTTAAGAAGAGATTGGACAACCATTTGCCTGAAATGGTATAGAGCTTACTGCCTGAGTAGGGGGTAGAACCAAAAGATGCCCAAGGTCCCCTCCAACTCTGTTATTCTATTACTTATCAAATGAAAACTAGTAGGACACATTTTGTAATCTTTCCTCACATTTGAAAGTCCATCTATGCTTGTGGAAGATATCTTGTCTTCCCTCCACTGAGTTAAATGGACCACACCAGAACAGCAAGGTTGTCATTTCTGGCTGTATTCACCCATGAATGAAAGCAAGCATTTACTTAAGCATCGAAGTTGAAATAACAGTGACTGTAATAACAGCTTTAGTAGATCAAAGGATTCTAGAGTTGGGAAGGATCATTTAACCCACTAAGTCTAATTCAATGTAAGAATCCAAATTAAGGCATCCCTTAGAGATGGCAAAAGATGGTTCAGTAGCACTCTGAAAAATGGTTTTCATGGCCAAACTGCTTTTATCTTTAGGAAGCTTTTCCTACCATTTATTCAGAATGTATGGTTTTTTTTTTAAATTTGCTTCAATTAGGTCTATGCAAAAAAATCACCCAATACTCTTTATACTAGATTCTTCACTCCAGAAAGAATTCAACCTATTCTGTGCTAGATTACAGTTTTTCTCAACCCTGAGGTATGAATTGAAAAAGATGTAACTCTATCTTCTTTTTCTGTAACAAGGGGGAAATGATCTATAGGATTCTGGGTTATTTTTAATCAGGGACATAGGAAGTTAATCTCGATCACACTTCAAATGCATTAAAATGTACTCTAAAGAGCTGCTTCTGTGTTAGGCTCAGACTTCACACCAAATTGAAATACTAATAAATTTTCTACACTGAGCTTTGAAATGGTAACAAAGGGCTCTAAAGGTGATTTAAATCTTAAAGTTAACCAACAATGCACATTTTAAACATCACCAACAAGATTTAAAGAAGTGTCTTTATGCTTATATCATTATTTCCATCCAGATTTACACACTACCTCTGTACAAAGCACTCCATTTGGATGAAGACGGGAGATGCATTTCATCAGACTACATGAATCATGGCTATTGAACAGAATTTGTCTTGTGACCCTGTGAGTAATGCAATCCTTTCTAAAGAGCAGGCAACAAATGATACAATGCCGAGAACAATAACGATGCATTAGTGAGATCATCTCTGGTGACAAAATGTATGCACAAGATGGAAAAGAGCAAATTATGGACAATGAACTGGCTGTTATCGTAATAATCAGAATTCGCTTTACTATAACCTTTCTGGCAAGAAAAAAAAGGCAATCCATAACGAGTCTTTGTATTTCTCTGTATCTTTGGGCACAATTTAACAAACGAGGTTCACATTTGCAGGTTTAAAATTCAGAATAGAACATTGCAAACAAGTGTGTGATAAAGTTATAACACAAGAAGGAACTGCTTAGAATGTTTGTTTATCGATCATACTTTTCAATTGCCCATCTCTCTCAGAAAAGGGCTCTGCATGAGTGAACTTTCTACCAGTCAATATTAAAATTCACTGGAATGTAAATATTTTGAAAGGAAAGAAGGATATCATTTAATTTCAATAAACTTAGAGAGAGCTTGGGAAGGAATCCATGGATGAGAATCCTCAAGGGGAAAACAACTCAAGAAGCTTGGGAAATTTTGAAAAATGAGATTATAAAAGCCCAGTCCAGCGCAATACCAATGAAGAAGAAAAATAACAGTTCCCAAAAGAAACCAGCATGGCTGCATAAAGAACTCTCTGACAAATTGAAAGACAAAAAGGATAAATATAAAAAGTGGAAAGAGGGGGACATAACTAAGGCAAAATATCAGCAAATAGCCCGAGCCTGTAAAGATGAAGTGAGGAAAGCTAAGGCTCGCAATGAAGAAAGGCTTGCCAAAAAAGTAAAAAATAACAAAAAAAGCTTCTTCCAACATGTTAAAAACAAGAAAAAAGTTAAGGAAACAATTGGTCCACTGCTGGGAGAACATGGCAAGAAGATGATAAGCAACAGGGAGAAAGCAGAACCATTTAACTCATTTTTTGCATCTGTCTTTACACAAAGGGATAAAACAGTCCAACCAATCAAAAACAGCACCACAAAAATCAGATTAGGAACACAAGTTGAAATAGGGAAGAAAATGGTAAGTGAGCATCTGTCTGCCCTGGACGAGTTCAAATCACCAGGACCAGATGGATTACACCCCAGGGTTCTGAAGGAACTGGCAGACGAGATCTCAGAACCACTGAACTATATCTTTCAGAGATCCTGGAGCACCGGGGAACTGCCAGAAGACTGGAAAAGAGCTGATGTGGTTCCCATCTTCAAAAAAGGAAAAAAAATAGATCCAGGAAACTATAGACCCATCAGCCTGACCTCAATACCAGGAAAGATTCTGGAAAAGATAATTAAGCAACAAATAAGTGAACACCTAGAAGCAAACAAAGTAATAGCCAAAAGCCAACATGGGTTTGTCAAAAACAGATCATGCCAGACTAATCTAATTGCATTCTTTGACAAAGTGACAAAATTAGTGGACCAGAGGAATGCTGTCGATATAATTTACTTGGACTTCAGTAAGGCATTTGATAAAGTAGACCATAACCTACTATTAGATAAAGTAGAAAAATGTGGGTTAGACAGCACCACCACCAAATGGATTCGCAACTGGCTGACCAACCGCACTCAACGTGTAGTCCTCAATGGAACTGCATCTACATGGAAGGAAGTATGCAGTGGAGTACCCCAAGGCTCTGTTTTAGGCCCAGTACTCTTCAACATCTTCATCAATGATTTGGATGAGGGGATAAATGGGGAACTCATCAAATTTGCAGACGACACCAAGCTGGCAGGAATAGCCAACACTCCAGAAGATAGGCTGAAGATACAGAAGGATCTTGACAAACTTGAACATTAGGCACTATCTAATAAAATGAAATTCAATTGTGAAAAAAGTAAGGTTCTACATTTAGGCAAGAAAAACAAAATGCACAGGTACAGTATAGGTGGTACCTTGCTCAATAGTAGCAACTGTGAGAGGGATCTTGGAATCCTAGTGGACAACCATTTAAATATGAGCCAGCAGTGTGCAGCAGCTGCCAAAAAAGCCAACACAGTTCTAGGCTGCATAAACACAGGGATGGAATCTAGATCACGTGAAGTATTAATGCCACTGTATAGTGCCTTGGTAAGGCCACACTTGGAATACTGCATACAGTTTTGGTCGCCACGATGTAGAAAAGACGTGGAGACTCTGGAAAGAGTGCAGAGAAGAGCAATCAAGATGATTAGGGGACTGGAGACTAAAACATATGAAGAAGGGTTGCAGGAGCTGGGTATGTCTAGTTTGATGAAGAGAAGGACCAGGGGAGACATGATAGCAGTGTTCCGATATCTCAGAGGGTGCTACAAAGAAGAGGTAGTCAAACTATTCTCCAAGGCACCTGGGGGCAGGACAAGAAGCAATGGGTGGAAACTAATCAAGGAGAGAAGCAACTTAGAACTAAGGAGGAATTTCCTGACAGTTAGATAAATTAACCTCTGGAACAGCTTGCCTCCAGAAGTTGTGAATGCCCCAACCCTGGAAGTCTTTAAAAAGATGTTAGATAGCCATTTGTCTGAAATGGTATAAGGTTCCTGCCCACGCAGGGGGTTGGACTAGAAAACCTACAAGGTCCCTTCCAACTCTGCTCTTGTATTGTATTGTATAAATGCAAATCCACCCATTGACCAACACATCCACTTCATGCCTTGAAATATGTTGGTCATTTTGAACAATCTTGGGCTTCATGGCTGGGTAGAAACTATCTTTTGTTCAGTCCTTGCCTCGCAAAGGAATACCTACAGTATATGAATTTTTGTAAAAGAAAGCAGAACAAACCTTAAAATGAATAAATAGCCCCAAATTTCATTCTGTTCATTTTGAATTTATGGCCATAAATCTTTAAAACCTTCAGAGGTAAAATGTAATTAAACCGTGAAACTCACTTATCTGTTTCATTAATGGTTGGTTTTAAATATCAAATAATCTAGTAAAGGAAAACAGAGAACATTTCTCATCACTGGTGAATATTTGACCAGAAGACTGTGATATAGGCATAAAAGTCTTCCTTGAAATTTATGATACTTTTATTCATAGTACAAGTAAAGGTTTCCTCTACCTTACCATGTCCAACTCCAGAGGACAGTGCTCATTTCCATTTCTTAGCTGAAAGAGCTGCCATTGTCCAAAGA
This sequence comes from Rhabdophis nuchalis, assembly GCA_039707465.1. Taxonomy (NCBI): domain Eukaryota; kingdom Metazoa; phylum Chordata; class Lepidosauria; order Squamata; family Natricidae; genus Rhabdophis; species Rhabdophis nuchalis. The sequence continues at coordinate 54,369,230 of CM077643.1, read as the reverse complement.
CACTACTGTGGTCATATGACTAGCATGAGTATATGTCAAGGCACATAGAATGCTTCCCACTTCAGTGTATGCTTTCAAACTGCTAGGTGAGCAGAGGTTGGGGCAAGAAAATCTCACTCTGTCATATAGTACTTGGGTCTTGAACTTAGGCTGTCAGCTTTCTCACTGACTAGCTCAGTGTCTAACAACTGAGCCATCATGCCCTTCTTATTCATAATAAAATTATTTAATTTATAGGATCGTGGAATATTTGAATGTCTTTCTCTAAGGATTCAAACGCAATCCTGTGCTTTGTGCAAGAATCCAAATTAAAGCATCCACCTCGCATTGATGTGTAGTCTTTGCTTAGCTCCTTCAATGAAAGGGACTTTACCAGTCTGAGTAACCAGAGTGGTAAGGTAAAGGTGAAGGTTCCCTTCTCACATATGTGCTAGTTGTTCCCGATTCTAGTGGTTCTCCAGAACAGGTCAGAACCTGCTGAATACCACCTCTGTCTACACGGCACTAGGGATTCGAACCGCCGAACTGCCGAATTTTCTGATCGACAAGCTCAGCATCTTAGCCACTAAGCCACCGCATCCTTAACCAGAGTGATACCATCATCTAACTGCTCTGGGTGTTTTTCCTAATGTTCAATCAAAATCCTGTTCTCCAAGTGTTCTCTTGCTCAAGATGTAAAATGAAATTTGGCATATATGATTAGCCTGATCAGTTGTGTGGCCATTGTCTGGGTTCTTCTGTAGAAGAATTTTCAGCACTAAGTGCAATAACTAGCCTGTATTGATCAAATTCTTTGAAAGATCCATGGCAGTTAATCAGACTTTAAGATTTAAATTGGTGAAGTGGATATATACTTACAAGGCCCATTTGTCAACGAATGGGATATTCTGCAGATGAAACACACCGGATTATAAATTAATTGCATTAAAGATTATAGGAATGGGAAATGGCAATTTAGACAAATATAATTATGTAAAAAATGGAATTCATATTGATATAGTGTATATGTACAAGGAGCACATTTCTCCTTCAGCTACAGGAAATTGAAAAACTTTGCATTTTCTAACTTCTTTATTTAGTCTTCTAGGGCTTTGAACCAAATAAAGGAAAGAAGCTGACTTTAAGTAAATGAAGACATTTCACAAGGCTGACAGAATATTATAAATTTAAATGATCATAGGGAATGACAAAGAGACCTTTGTTTAAATGACAGGATTACAAGTTGATTAAGATGAAGCTTCTCATTTAAAGGCATACAGCAAGTGTAATTCTTAGAAAAATTATATTCAGCAGTTTTCCATCACTCTAATCCCATTTCAAGTGAATTAAATCTAATTTACCCAATGAGTAATTCTTGATCTTCAAGGAATTAATGCATAGGTCACTTTCCTACAATCTCTGTCCCGTTTCAAAGAGACACATCACCTTGAGGTGCTGCAACAGAGTTAATGTTTTTCTTTTCACAACATTCTTTGTATATCAATATGTTTGTCAGCCTTTGTGGATCTCACAATGCCACAAATTATCCATTCTTCAAGATCTATCTGCTTCAAGATCACTAGCACCACATTATCTGAAGGAGGCAGGGATGAAATGCTACTGGTTCATACCGGTTCACATGAACTGGTAGTAAAAATGCTACTGGTTCACTCAAACTGATAGTAAAAAAAATGCTACTGTTTCGGGAGAACTGGTATTTTTGACGATCAGCTGTGACACACGATTTATATTAGCTAGAATTGTTGGATTTCCTGCTTTCTAGCTAATCTAAATTGCCAGGCATAGTGGATTCCCCACCCCCCTGCTGTTCTACTTGCCTTACCTTTGCAGACTCGTCCTATTATGGCTCGGGACCTAGCTATTTGCGGGATCGCGTCCTGCCCCATACATCCCTTCGGCCAATTCGCTCCCACAGAGAGGACTTCTCCGGGTGCCGTCCACTAGGCTATGCCAGCGGGCGACGCCCAGGGGAAGGGCCTTCTCTGTGGTGGGCCCGACCCTCTGGAATGACCTTCCCCCCCGAAATTAGAACAACTACGGACCTCCGCTCCTTCCGTCAAAAACTAAAAACTCACTCCTTCTGCCTGGCCGGCTTGGGTTAATTGACCCATTTACCTTTAGCTGAATATTTCAAACTGTTTTATTAGGGATTTTTAGGGGTATTAGTTTTAGTTAGTTTGGGATTTTAGCGCAGGGTCTAGGTTTAATTCATTTTAAATTGTATTATAATGTTTGTTGTTTGTATATGTATTTTTAATTCCCTGTGCACCACCTCGAGTCCCTTCGGGGAGAGAGAGCGGTTTACAAATTAAATTATTTATTTATTTATTTATTTATTTATTTTGATGCTCTGTGCATGTGCAGAAGGTCCTGTACATGCACGGAGGTGGCACGTGCACTCAACATTTGCAAACCGGTAGCAAAGGTAAGTTGATTTCACCCCTGGAAGGAAGGACTTGCAAGCATTAGGGAGAGTCCATACAACCTTGTCGAAATAACTGGTGTAGAGTTCAACTTCAATTGCATGAAGGAAAATTTGCTAATTAAACTGAATATAGCCAAATCTGCGTTGAAGTCTTCAGGCCAATACGGAAGCCTAGAAGATAATATCAGGAAAGAGCATTAGCCATAAAGATGCAATGTATACATTTCCTACTATGCATATTACTTGAATGTGTATAGCACAATTTCTAGAAAGAACTATGCGCTCCTTTCTTAAAAGAAAATGTAGCAATGCAAAGTGTGTCCCATTTGGAATCTTTTATGCACTGAAAGCCCCATTAAAGTTTTTTTTTAAAAAAAATTCCTGGAAGGAAGCTTATGACTAAAATGTCATCTTTCTAAGTGCATCATTTTAAAGATGACTACAGATATTACCTTGTCTCATTTCTCTAAGCTCACTTAAAGACAGTTAAGAAGAGAGCTAACATGGCTTTGAGGATTTATTTTAGAACCAGAATTGGAGAGGAAAAAGATAGCTGAACAAAAGCACACCACAGGATTTCCATCTAATTGTAGAGTGCTATTTAGCACTCATATTGGCAATAATGATAGCATCTGTGATGCGACTTGTTCTTTCTGAGGTTCACAAGATTTGATCCTCTCTTTATGTTGTGAGAATACAACCTATGGCCAAATCAGCATGGAAATGCTTCCAAACCTTCCAAGCTCTTAAAATTGTGTATTTATAATTATTTCCAGTTTCTACTGCTACACGAAAGTACCTATCAGAATAGCTATACTTCATAAAGATCTCTGACTATTTACTTTCTGGAACTTCTTATTTTTTATTTAATTAATTAATTAATTGATTGATTAATTTATTTATTTCATCAAGTATGTATTAGATAACATATATAAGTATAAACATGATTCTGAATACATGAAATGGATACGAATAAAAGGGAACATTAGGACAGGGACGATAGGCACATTGGTATGCTTATGCACACCCCTTACAGACCTTTTAGGAATGGGGTGAGGTTGACAGTAGACAGTCTAAGATTAAAGTTTTGTGGGTTTGGGGAAGAAACCTCAGAGTCAGGTAGAGCATTCCAGGCATTGACCACTCTGTTGCGGAAGTCATATTTTCTGCAATCGAGTTTGGAGCAGTTTACCTTAAGTTTATATCTATTGTGTGCTCGTATATTGTTGCGGTTGAAGTTGAAGTAGTCATTGATTATTTTCCTATTTTGTTGAACACTTTCCTATTTTGTTGAACCACACTACCCAATAACGTTTTTTAAGGAACGAAAAAGGTGTGTAACAATAGTGCCAAGAATGCTTGGAAGAGGAGGTATATCAATTAATGAAATAAACCATTAATTCTCAACCTGTGGTCCATGGACCCTGGGAGTGGGGGAACATGAAGACTTGAATAAATGTTATGATTTAAATCTTGAGTTAGGTCTTGGGGGTCCATGACCACAAAATGTATTTAAAGGGTATCCGTGATGAAAAGGTTGAGAAATTGAGAGAGCTAGAAACAGTTTGGGGATCAAACCATATCAGATATTCTTTCCAGCCTGGAGTTTAATACAGGTATGATAGTAATTTGGAAGTTCATAAGGCTTATCATATCCACTTACAGCTTTTATTATAGTCCAAGCTAGGAATATTTAATTGTTTTCTCTAGATTCTAAATTAGGAGTGGGAAAGCTAACGACTGTGTCTCCCATTCCTCCTTCTTAATAAACCTAAGTCACATTACCAAAATTCACTGGCATTTATTTTTAAAGGTTTCTGGTTAATTGTGCTTTTGGTAGGCTTTATCCATTTTATTTATTTGAAAAGGTGCCTTCAGGTCAGTCTTGACTCCTAGTGATTGTATTGAAAAGTCTCTGAAGTTTTCTTGCGAAGGCTTCAGAAGTTGTTTATAATACAATAATACAATAGCAGAGTTGGAAGGGACCTTGGAGGTCATCTAGTCCAACTCCCTGCCTAGGCAGGAAGCCCTATACCGTTTCAGACAAATGACTATCCAACATCTTCTTAAAGATCTGCAGTGTTGGGGCATTCATAACTTCTGGTGGCAAGCTGTTCCACTGGTTAATTGTTCTAACTGTCAGGAAATTTCTCCTCAGTTCTAAGTTGCTTCTCTCCTTGATTAGTTTCCACCCATTGCTTCTTGTTCTGCCCTCAGGTGCTTTGGAGAATAGTTTGACTCCCTCTTCTTTGTGGCAACCCCTGAGATATTGGAACACTGCTATCATGTCTCCCCCAGTCTTTCTTTTTATTAAACTAGACATATCCAGTTCCTGCAACTGTTCTTAAGGTACAATACAATAGCAGAGTTGGAAGGGACCTTGGAGGTCATCTAGTCTTCATGTGTTTTAGTCTCTAGTCCCTTAATCATCTTTGTTGCTCTTCTCTGCACTCTTTCTAGAATCTCCACATCTTTTCTACATCGTGGCAACCAAAACTGGATGCCATCCTTGCCTTCTTCCTAGGACTGAAAGATAGTGACTGGCCCAGGACCACCCAGTTGGCTTTCTAGGATTAGAATTCCCAGTTTCTTACGTGATGTTTAATCACTATGCCAAACTGGCTTTTTAAATTTTTTCTCCATAGCTAGTCCTTGATCGCTCATTCAATATGAATTTAGAAGCTTGTTTCCTAAGATTTTTGAGGAATCACAAAACAATAGTATCTGATAAGTCAGTTATAGTTTTATCTCTTCCAAACATCACTTATTTCTATCAAAACACATATCAGAGTGGGCATGATAAAGTTGTATTCTTACTAAGGATTTTCATGAGAATTTATCTGTGGGTCCACCAAAACAGATGTTACTGCAGATGGGAGCACTGAATAGTCCATTAGCATCCATTTTTCTGGGATAAAAGTTTAATGCAAAAGAAGAAGAAGAAACTTATTAGAAAAAGTACAGCATGTGTACTTCTGAATGCTGAAAAAAATATATTAAGAAAAAAATCCCACTAAGGCTATAATTAAAAAAAACAAACCTCATACGAGTAAAACTTGCGTTTTAAAGATTGCACTGAGGAAACAGTCATAAAAATGTATATCAGGACTAAACAGATTAAATTACATGTATATTAAGAAAACTGATTGAGGGCCGTGCTGGCTCTGTGGTTAAAGATGCTGAGTTAAAAGCTGACAGCCAAGGTTCAAGACCCAAACTCTGTGTTAATGGAGTGAGTTTCCATTACGTGTCTTAGCTCCTTCCCACCTAGCAATTTGAAAGCATGTGAATGTAAATAGATAAATAGGTACCACTCTTTGGCATATAGTCCTACTTGCCACATGACCCCAGAAATATCTTTGGACAATGCTGGCTCCCTCGGCTAAGAAACAGAGATATATACCACCCCTATACTCAGACATACCGTATTTTTCGGAGTTTAAGACACACCTTTTTTCCTCTAAAAAGAAGCTGAAAATCTGGGTGAGTCTTATACATCGAATACAGCATTTTTTTGCCTCCTGGAACCCCGCCCCCTTCACCAAACTGGCTGTGCCTAGCCTTATGGAGGCTTCCAGAGAGCTCCTGGGGGCAGAAATTAGCCTCAAATGAGCCATCCCCCCCCCTCAGCCCCCAGCAGCACTCTATAAGCCTCCATAGGGCGATGCATGCAACTTATTTGACACAAAATGGCCCATTTTCGTGATAAATGGGCCGGGTTTTTGCTCCTTTTTGACCCCCCCAGGAGCACTCTGCAATCCCCCCCAAGGCTAGTCATGTTTTTATTTGAAAAAAAATGGCCCCTTTTTAACTGTTTATGTGTCAGCAGAAACAAAGTCTTAAGGTTAGTCAGCGATTTCCTTCCCCAGGACATGGATAAATACATCTGGAAACATCAACCTACCTACCTACCTACCTACTCTATCTATTTATCTATCTATCTATCTATCTATCTATCTATCTATCTATCTATCTATCTATCTATCTATCTATCTATCTATCTATCTATCTATCTATCTATCTACTGTATTTCTCTCTCTCTCTCTCTATTTCTCTCTCTCTATTCCTTTATCTACCTACCTACTCTCTCTCTCCCTACCTACTGTATTTCTCTCCTTTTCTCTCTCTCTATCCCTTTGTCTACCGACCTACTCTACCTACCTACCTACTTACCTACTGTATTTCTCTTTGTTTCTCTCCCTCTCTATCCCTCTACCTACCTACCTACTTTTTTTTGTAATTTGCCTCTTCAAAACCTTGGTGTGCCTTATACTCCGGTGCAATTTATATTCCGAAAAATATGGTAACTGGACAGGGGAAACGTTTTTGTTTAAGAAAACTGAGATATAAAATAAATAGAATGAACATGCCCGAGCATCAACTCCAATTATGCTTGAGCACTGAAAAGTTTCTACAGAGAAAGATATATTCAAGACAAAAAGGAAGGTTTCTGGCTAGATCACCTTGTTTTGAGAATTTCTATTGTGGGATTGACACTATCATGTAGACTTCCTTACAGCAAACAAAATAGCAGTCTTAATGAAAATTTTCCCCTATGAGAATAATCTTTTAATATAAGTTTTGTGATGCAAATATTAGTTTGGTTCCAGTAATTATGAATCGGGAGCTGAGTCTTCTAAATAAAGATATCATTTATATACAGTATACTTGATTTCATTTCCAGAAAGCATAAAGAAAGTCAGGCAGAAGAACAGAAAGGTTGCTTGCCAGAGTCTCCCATTTCATTAAGAATCTGCTAGGAAGAAAAGACAACGTTTTTAAAAGTCTTTGGGTAACCTAAGGAATAATTTTTCATGTTTACAGCTTGTCATATTGTGAGCTGACTTTCTATCACAATTTTTCTTTCCCGCCCACCAATACCATCAGTGCCACAGCAGTGGGTTATTTACAGCTTCATCATGTGATCAGAGGAATAAATGATAGAGATGAGATATGTTTTCAGATGAGACAGAAAGTGAGGAATAGGCACAATGAAGTTCAGGCATGTAGATGGATTTTTTTGTTTTAGAAAAAGAATGAGCATCTTTCTTGATAGATGGATGCACCCTTGGTTATTAGTAGAGCTGTGAGAAACTGAGTTTTTCGATTTCTACAAACTTGTTTTTACACACACACACACACACACACACACCTCTTAGATTCTCAGGACTTGAAACACAAAGAAGGAGCAGTATTGCTATATCCTTGCTATCTATGAAAATACAGACTATGCATAGGTATACGTGAGTGGTGAAATCCTCTGAAGTCTGCTATTGGTTCGGTGAATCTGCTACCGAACACATGCTTTGCATGCACATGCATGCCTGAGGCGTGCCCACACAGTGGTAACAAAGGAACATTTTGAAGCCTTCTGAGTCAGCAAAGGTAAGTAGAACAGTGAGGGGGTGGGAATCTGTGCCACACAATTTAGTTTAGCTAGAAAGTAGGAAATCTGATGGTTCTAGCTAATATAAATCACACATCACAGCTGATCATTGCCCAGCTGATTGCCCTCAGATGGTAAGGAAGGTGTTCCAGCCCTCTAATCATTCTGGTTGCCCTCCTCTGCACCTTTTCCATTTCCATAATATCCTTAATATTAAAATACCGGTTCGTCTGAACCGGTAGCAATTTTTACTACCGGTTCAGGCGAACTGGTCCAAACCGGTAGGATTTGACCCCTGTTATAAGATAGTCAACGATCAAATAATATCAATTAGGCTTCATGAACAACACTTTAATATGACAGTTATTCAAGTTTGGTGGATGATCTCTGGAGGGCTCAGGATAGGGGTTGCTCCTCTATCCTGGTCCTATTAGACCTCTCAGCAACTTTCGATACCATTGACCATGGTATCCTATTGCACCGACTGGAGGGGCTGGGGGGTGAGAGGCACTGTTTTACGGTGGTTCTCCTCCTACCTCTCCAGTCGGTCGCAATTCGTGTTGGCAGGTGGCCAGAGGTTGACCTCGAGGCCCCTCATGTGTGGAGTACCTCAGGGGTCGGTCCTCTCACCACTCCTGTTCAACACCTACATGAAGCCGCTGGGTGAGATCATCCATGGTTTTGGGGTAGAGTACCATCAGTACGCTGATGATACTCAGGTGTACATATCTACCCCAAACCACCCCAACGATGCCATTGAAGTGATGTCCCGTTGTCTCGAGGCCATACGGGTCTTGATGGGGAGTAACAAACTCAAACTCAACCGGTCCAAGACCGAGTGGCTGTGGTTTCTGATGTCCCGGTTTAGCCAGTTGACACCAACACTGGCCATTGGGGGCGAATTGTTAGCCCCCGTGGAGAGGGCTTGCAATCTAGGCATCCTCCTGGATTCCCAGCTGTCCATGGATGACCATGTGACAGCCGTGGCCAGGGGGGCTTTTTTACCAGGTCCACCTGGTCCGCCAGTTGCACCCCTTACTTGACCGGGACGCCCTCCGCACAGTCACTCAAGCACTTGTGACATCCCGTCTAGACTACTGCAATGCTCTCTACATGGGGCTCCCCTTGAGGTGCACCCAAAGGTTACAGCTAGTACAGAATGCGGTGCACTTTTTCCACCAAGCTGGCCTAGCCTAGGCCCCGAGACCATCTTACAAGACTGTGTTTTAAATTGATATAAGGTTTTAATTAGTGGGATTTTTAGTGATTTTTAGCACAGGGTACTTCAAATTTAATCAGTTTTATTGTGTTGTATTATTTATGGCGTGTCTATTTATTTATATGTTTATACTTGTTTTAATTTCCTGTGCACCACCCTGAGTCCCTTCGGGGAGATAGGCGCGGTATAAAAGTCAAATAAAAAAAAAGTTTAACTATTGACACAGAAAAGAAATGTCTGATGACCTTTTTAGTTAATTTCAGTTTGAAATCAACAGTATATGCAAGAAGATACGCTGCTTGTATTTGGAGATTAGAATTCCAAGTTTGAAACAATAAAGAGGAAAATGTAGTTCTTTTTGTAGTGTAGTTTCTGTAAACCCAATAATTTCTTTATTGCACAGACTTCACACAACCAAAATAGGACCTGTATACATGGACAGTTCTGGATGGACTAGACAGCAATCAAATTGACTATAATATTGGTATAAGGCAGTGCTTCTCAATTATTTTCTGTCATGGCCCCGTAGGAAGAAGAAAACATTTCGCGCCCCGTGCGCGACTGTAAAAGTCACACGGGCAGGTTTGGCTAATCAGGATAGAGCATCATGTCTATCCAATCGGGTCTGTTCTCCTCGAAAGGAGGATCTGACTGGATACAGAGACATAAACACGGGGCTTGGCTTGTTATGACAGTGTTTGTCGAGGTCATGACAGTGTTTGTTATGACAATGTTTGCCGAGGTCAAACGCGCCCCCCTTTACGGAGCCTCGCGCCCCCCCTTCTATTTGAGAAGCACTGGTATAAGGAAATTGAAGAGCTCAGTTGTAGAAGAAAGATGTGTCCAAGCCAGACTGTGGAATGAATCAGAAACTGCTCATATACAAACTCCAATTTGTCAGCCTTTGAACGTAAACTAGTTCAGGAAACAGACCTGGATGTCAGGAATTCCACTGGTCTAGGATGTACTAAAATATGGAGTCTTTTGAAACAGGACAGGTCAGGAACATATAACATAATACTGGAAATACTGATATGAGTACAACATAGAATGCTCTCTCTCTCTCTCTCTCTCTCTCTCTCTCTCTCTCTCTCTCTCTCTCTCTCTCTCTCTCTCTCTTCTTCTTCTTCTTCTTCTTCTTCTTCTTCTTCTTCTTCTTCTTCTTCTTCTTCTTCTTCTTCTTCTTCTTCTTCTTCTTCTCCCTCCTCCCTCCCTCTCTCCCACCCTCCCTTTCTCTCTCTCTCAACACATACACATCATGACCGCATGGACAATATTCCTCCAGGCCTTCCTGTCCTCTACCATCCTCTGGAGTCCATTTAAGCTCACACCTACTACTTCGGTGACTCCATCCAGCCACCTCATTCTCTGTCATCTCCATCTTCTTTTGCGCTCAATCTTTCCCAGCATTAGGCTCTTCTCCAGTGAGTCCTTCGTTCTCATTAGGTGGCCAAAGTATTTGAGTTTTATCTTAAGGATCTGGCCTTCTAACGAGCAGTCAGGGTTGACCTCCTCTAGAACTGACCAGTCCCTTGCAGTCCAAGGGACTCGCAGGAGTCTTCTCCAGCACCATAAAACAGCAATCAAGAATAATAAAAAATAATAATAAATCATACAAATGATTTGAATGGTGTTAGAAAACACTTCTGAAGGTAGTAACAGAATAAATTGATACAGAGTTCTCGTTCAAAGTTCAAATGATCAGGTGCAAGTTTTGTACACACTGTGTAGAAATCTGTCTCTTTTGAGAAGTCCATAATCCAATAATAATGATTTGGCATTGTGCCAATTTTATATGGCATTGTTATCTTAATAAAGTCGTTACCCTTATTGTTAATGTTCTTGACGCTTTTACAATTTCACAATTGCAAAAAAAAGCATAAGATCCCTTTTAATCTTTTTTTTAATACTCTATTCTTTCTTGAATAAAAAAACATTAAATACAGATAGGTCAGGGTGGAATAAAATTGTGAGTTGCAAGAATTGAAGATAAAAATGTTATTTGATTAGCTCGTTTGCAAACAATAAGTGTCAACAGCTTCCTAGACCTTGTCAGAATCTCTTTTAAGAATGCAAATGTACCCTTTTATCTTCTGTTGCCCTTTTATTAAAACAACTGAAAAGACATTGCTAATAAACAAGACAATTAAATGGAAATGATGTCATCTCCTGGCATTCATTCACATTAATGAGCCTTGCCAGTCTTCTAGTATAAACAGTAATGGCTGGAAAGCAATAATATTCAAAATTGCATTAGCAGACAATGACCCAAGAAGACGTTGTGATGGCCTTTCATATTGGGTTATTGTACATGACATTTTAAACAAATGACCCAAGTCTTACTTTTATTGTGAAACAGTGATTATTTTTACTATCTACTAATGAAATAACCACGAAGCCTAAGGTATATATATAAAGAAAGCACAGATCACTGTGTAATGATGACATTATGCACCAATCTATGAAGTGCTTTGGTAAAGGTTACTTAGGTTTTGTTCCCTGAGTATCACTATCCCAAATATAGAGTATTTTTTTTCTCCTAAAAAAAAAAAAATTGGCAGAAGAGAAAGGGATGCTCCAAAAAAAGAAAAGCAGAGGTTAATTTTGCCAAATCCCCAATTATTCCAGGATTTGAAGAAAGGACAAATCTCAGATTTCCTCCACACTTCTGAGTGTATCTTATAGACTTTTGGCTGCTAATCATGAAAATAACCTCTAATGCAGGGGTGTCAAACTGGATTTCTTCGAGGGCCAGATCAGCATTGTAGGTCTCTATGGGACAGCAGGGGTTGGGGGTGAGAAGTGGGGTTGTGGTGGTGACAGGATGGACGCATCCTGCTCATCCTGCCGGCCAAAAATGGGGCATGAGGGGCATGCACACAATCCCCTCTGCCCTTTTTTCAGACTGAATGGCAGGCCACACGGGGCCTCCTTGTGGCCCATTTTTGGCCAGCAGAGGCAGCACAGCCTGGTCCTTTGATATTTCCAGGCCAGTCCCATGGGCCACATTTAAGCACCCCATGGGACAGCTCCAGCTCCGGGGCCTTGAGTTTGGCACCCCTGCTCTAATTTAACCTATCGCATACCATTTAAATTTGGATTTTAATAAATTCTTTTGAATTGATACCCATTCATTGACAATGGTTTCTTAGTAACATGACAGATTGTCACTATTTAATCCCGTCTTTTTGTTGATTAGTATTGTTTTCTAGTCACATCAGATAGCATCAGAGCATAATGCCTGGTAAGCAGATTTCATAAACAAATGTCATCATGTAGTGTGGCCCTTTTCAGCATAACATTTGTGGAGTAAAACACTGTTCAAATGTTTTGGTCCTAATTATCATTTTTCTCATTTTTGTCTGTCTTTCTTTGCTGAAGATGGATTTTTTTTTGTGCAGCTGCCATAGGAGATTGTTGGGGCATTTCTCAGCTACAAAATAAGTATCATTGGAACTCAAACACCCCCGTGGGCATTGTTATCTCCTTAACACATTCCCACATGTGCTTTCAGATTATTTTTATATGGAAATCAGGGGCTTACTTTTCACCTCTCTGTTTCTGTAAGTGGCATTACTCTATAAAGCATTCGTTTTAGGAATGTTAGCTATAATATTCTTCTTCTGCTAAGCTATTATTATTAAGACTCTATACAAAGATGACACTTTACTGGGTGTCTAGTGAAAGCAAATATATGTAATATTTACCATGTACACCTAGAATGCTTTCAATAAATACCGTATGCTTATGTTATATTCATATTTAAAAAAAATAGCCATGAATTTTATGGAAAGCTGCTGAAAATGTACTGTATTTTCCCGAAGATCACTATGGAACCTAATTATCTTCGGGATCGCATCCTGCCCCATACATCCCTTCGGCCGATTCGCTCCCACAGAGAGGGACTTCTCCGGGTGCTGTCCACTAGGTAATGCCAGCGGGCGATGCCCAGGGGAAGAGCCTTCTCTGTAGAGGGCCCAACTCTCTGGAACGACTTACCCCCCGAACTGAGAACGATCACGGATCTCCGCTCCTTCCGCCAGAACCTTAAAACTTATTTTTTCCAACAGGCCGGCCTGGCCTAACTTACATCACCTAGCCCACAGTCTGCAGTTAAATTGTTTTAAATTGGTTTTAGGGATATTGTTTTAATGTATTTAAATTCTTAGCACAGGGATATTAATTTAATTCAGTTTTTATATTTTGTATATTGTTGTTTATATATGTTTTTTTTTAAATTGCCTGTGCACCGCCCCGAGTCCCTTTTGGGACTCGGGGCGGTATATAAATCAAATAAACTATAAACTATAACTATAACTAACTATTCAGAAAAAAATCAGAATGTATGTATCTGTGTGTGTGTTACCTTCCCTACCAGCTCACAAATGTGAACACACTGGACTTGACTGCACATGTCCACCGCCTTCTGCGCATGTGCAGTGCTTGCACATCACATTGGGGAGGATGGGCAGAGCCTTCCTCAGCTGCCACTACTGGTTCACCCGAACAGAGAGGACTAGGTGAATACCACCTCTGGTGTACACACACAAACACATTTATACAGTAAATGTCTATATTAGTGAAAGTTGGGAATAAGGTGGATATAGCAAAGGAAAGTTTATTTTATGTCCTTGACTTTTTTTTTAAAAAAATTAAATGACGCACAAAGCTGGTGATATAAACTAGCATCCTATTGTTATTTTGGACTTGGTGCCCATACCTTCCATTAGTGTGAACAATGAATTGTAAAAATTGTACTCTAAAACAGCAAAGGGGCACCGATTCTTAAAAAATAAAATTGTAGTTGGATACTTGCAAAACTCAAATATATCAGATACAGATGGATTTAAACAACTCTAGTCAATTGTATCATACAGGATAAAATGATAATGCTGTAGTACAGGAAGACTTTTTGTTCCTTTTCAGTCAGTGTTCTTCCTTGGCTACATTTCTTGGGAGCATTTCCACAAGAAATTGATGATGATAGTGATGTTATCTGTTCAGTTGTTTCTGACTCTTGGCAATTCTATGGGCCAGTTCTCTCCATATCTTCCTCTCTTGCACTACTTTTTAAAAGTTTTTCTAGACTCTGCTTTCAGCTTTGATGTGACAAGAAATTGACCACTGCTTTTTTGTTAAGGCTGAGGGACAGTTTGCTGGTTTTATCATATTTTTACTAGTTGTTGTAAATTACTCTGTTCTACGTGCATGCCTTCAAGTCAATGTTGACTCCTGAGTATTGCCTGCACAAATTTCTGCACTTTTCTTGGCAAGATTTTGGAAGTGGTTTGCCATTATCTGCTTCCTAGAGCTGCAAGAAAGTGACTCACCCTAGCTCAGTGGTTCTCAACCTGTGGGTCGCAACCCCTTTGGGGGGTCGAACAACCATTTCACAGGGGTCACCTAAGACCATCGGAAAACACATATTTTCGATGGTCTTAGGAACCGTGACACCAATTTTATGGTTGGGGGTCACCACAACATGGAGAACTGTATTAAAGGGTCGTGGGAAGGTTGAGAACCACTGCCCTAGCTGATTTGGTGCCTAAGGTGGAACTAGAATTTAGTCTCCTGGTTTTCAGCTTGCCATCTTAAGTCCTATACCAAACTGGCTCTCATTGAAATATTGCTTTTGGAATATTTCAAGTTACTTGAAATGGACAAGGGGGGGGGGGAGATAGTCAAAAATGCCATGTAAAAGTATAGTGCCTATTAAGAGAGAGTATAGATATTACAGAGGCATCCAACTCTTGAGGGAACTTGCCTTCCAGGTTCTCATTTAGTCATGTTTTTGAACTTAATCTTTTTCCCCTTGTTCGCTTTTTCTCCCTGACTATTACAGCATTTCTAAAACAGGAACAAAAAGTGGGCAATGTCAATAAGGGGTTATTTGACATCCACAGAATCTGTTCCTCCCTAAGGGAATTTCAGAGTTTGCAGTTAATAGCTAACAATGCTTTCCTTCCATCCCCTGAGCTACTTCATCATTTTACAGCAGGTACATTTTCTTCTCAGTGGGTGAACTATATGATAAACCATAGGCAAACTTTTGAAAAACTGCAAATACTGACACTTTACTGCATATGTAACCATAACAATTGAAAGTACTAATTTTCTAGCTCATATAATATCTGTAAGTATGCCTTAGCAACACTCATGGGGGAATGTAATTTAGAAGTGTCTCAATCTTCCTTACCTCAAGCAGAGAATTTCCTGCCACATGCTTAACAAAAAGCCAGCTGTCTAAGGAGACCAGGTGCTTATCTTTGGCAAGTGCCACACTCTCCTCTTTCCAGAAAGTTGTTTCAGGAAATGTTTGTAATGTTCTTTAACCCTCCCTTGACAGGTTGGCTCAGTAGAGAGGATGGTAGCTTTAGAAATCCCACAGGTAAGTGAAAATATCTAGCAAAATACTCTATGGCAGTGTTGGCATACCTTTTCAGCACCGACTGCCAAAACTGGAGATCCTGTGTGCGTGCTGCAAACTGGAAGAGCAGCCGCTTGGGGCATATGCACAAGCCAGGAAGATGATCTTCTGGTCTCTGGCACACGCATGCACACCGGCCACCTTCACGCATGCATGGGCACCAGGAACTGGAAGACAAGGTGGCCAGTGTGCATGGGCGCACTGGAAACCAGAAGATCATCTTCCTGGCATGTGCATGGTGAAGACCAGCTGGCCAATGTGTTGGAACCTGGAAGAGCAACAGGCGATGGCTCTCATGCCCTGAGAAATAGCTGTGCCACTTCTGGCACATGTGCCATAGGTTCACCATCATGGATCTATGGTTTTCTAAGGCCACTGCAGAGGAAGCTCACCATATAAAGAAGGTCAGTTTGCAGAATTTCCTCCAAACAGTACCAATTGTTCTTAATTTCTGATAGCTATTATTCTCTAACTCCAAGTGGTTTAGGCTTGAACATTATTGTTTTGTTTATTATTTAATAGACTGACTGCACTGCTGTCTACCAAAATGTCACAAGAGCGCATAATAGAAAACTGGTATAGTAAGACAACTTAAAATTGTAAGCAGAACCAAAAGCACTGCAGGAGTGAAAAAGTCTTTGCTCAACTCCTGTGACGCCACATAATAATAATAATAATAATAATAATTTTATTTTTAAACCGCACCCTCTCCCCACAGGGACCCGGGGCGGTGCACAGGCAGAATAAAAACAGTCAAAAAATACATACATTTCATAAAAAACAATTAAACCAACCCTATGCTAAAAATTCGCTAAAAATGTGCTACCCCATTAAAAAAAACCAAAGACAGAGAGACTATCCTAGGCCGGCCAGACAGAAGAAGTTTGTTTTTAGCTTGAGACGGAAGGAGCGGAGGTCAGTGGTCATCCTGATATCGGGGGGAAGGTCGTTCCAGAGGGCCGGGCCCGCCACAGAGAGAGCCCTTCCCCTGGGAGTCGCCCGCTGACAGAGTCTAGTGGACGGCACCCGGAGAAGTCCCTCTCTGTGGGAGCGGATCGGCCGTGAGGATGTATGGGGCAGGATCCGATCCCGCAGATAGCTAGGTCCCGAGCCATGGAGCACTTTGAAGATGATAACTAACACCTTGAAGCGCACCCGGAAGACGACAGGTAGCCAGTGCAGCTCGCGCAAGAGCGGTGTTATGTGGGTCGACCTAGTGGTCCCCATAATTGCTCGCGCGGCTGCATTCTGGACTAGCTGAAGCCTCCGGGTGCACCTCAAGGGGAGCCCCATGTAGAGAGAGTTGCAATAGTCCAGTCGGGATGTCACGAGAGCATGAGTGACTGTGCGAAGGGCGTCCCGATCCAATAGGGGGCGCAATTGGCGAACCAGGCGAACCTGGTAAAACGCCCTCCTGGCCACGGCTGTCACTTGATCTTCCATGGACAGCCGGGTATCCAGGAGGACACCCAAATTGCGCGCCCCATCCACAGGGGCAAGATGTTCGCCCCCTATGGCCAGCGATGGAGTGAGCTGGTTGAATCGGGCAGCCGGAAACCACAGCCACTCGGTCTTGGTCGGGTTGAGTCTGAGTCCGTTCCTTCCCATCCAGATCCGTACGGCTTCCAGGCACTGGCACATCACCGCTACGGCATCGTTGGGGTGGTTTGGGGTGGAAATATACAACTGAGTATCATCAGCGTAAAGATGGTACTCCACCCCAAAACCACGGATGATCTCACCCAGCGGCTTCATGTATGTGTTGAACAGGAGAGGCGAGAGGACCGACCCCTGAGGCACCCCACATGTGAGGGGTCTCGGGGTCGACCTCTGCTCCCCTGCCAACACAAATTGCGATCGGCCAGAGAGGTAGGAGGAGAACCACC
Source organism: Rhabdophis nuchalis (assembly GCA_039707465.1). Lineage (NCBI taxonomy): Eukaryota > Metazoa > Chordata > Lepidosauria > Squamata > Natricidae > Rhabdophis > Rhabdophis nuchalis. Next base: position 54,351,887 of record CM077643.1, on the reverse strand, counting down.
GTAAAACGGTGCCTCCCACCCCCAACCCCCCCAGCCGATGCAATAGGATACCATGGTCGATGGTATCGAAAGCCGCTGAGAGGTCTAATAGGACCAGGATGGAGGAACATCCCCCATCTCTGGCCCTCCAGAGATCATCTACCAACGCGACGAATGCCGTCTCGGTGCTATGCCCGGGCCGAAAGCCGGACTGGCGCGGATCTAGATACTCAATTTCCTCCAGGTGACGGGGAAACTGTTGTGCCACCACACTCTCGACAACCTTCGCCAAAAAGGGAAGGTTGGAGACTGGACGATAGTTGTTTAAAAGAGCTGGGTCCAAAGAGGGCTTCTTAAGGAGGGGCCTCACCATAGCTTCTTTTAGGGAAGCAGGCAAGGAACCCTCACTTAAGGATGCGTTGACAACCTCTTGGAGCCAGCCTCGTGTCACCTCCCAGGATGCCAGTACAAGCCAGGAGGGACACGGGTCCAATAAACTTGTGGTGGCTCGCAGTCGCCCACGTAACCTGTCCATATCTTCGGAAGTAACGGAGTCAAACTCCTCCCAAACAAGATCTCTCTCGTGGCATCCCACTGGACCAAGAATGGGGGCTAGCTCATTCTGTATCTGAGCGGTTTTCTCCTGCAGAAAAGTCACAAATTCCTCTGCTCTACCCTGTAGTGGGGCTTCCCGCTCCCTCTGTTGAAGGAGGGAGCGGGTCACCCTAAACAGGGCGGCAGGGCAGTTTTCTGCGGATGCTATGAGAGTAGCACAATGATGACGTTTGGCCACTCTCAGCGCCACAATGTAAGTCCGTAAATGGGCTCTTACCTGTGTCCGGTCAGATTCAGAACAGCTAGACCTCCATCTTCTCTCTAGGCATCTCTTGCGGCGCTTCATCACCCGCAGCTCCTCAGTGAACCAAGGAGCTAGGGTGGTTCGCCGCCGCAAGAGAGGCCGCAAGGGCGCAACCCGATCCAAGGCTCCCACGGCAGCAGAGTTCCATGCGGCCGTGAGGTCCTCCATCGGGGCGCGGGTCAGGGATACAGGAAATGGCCCAAGCGCTGTCTGGAACCCATCCGGGTCCATCAAGCGCCTGGGGCGGTACCAGATTGGTAACTCTGGTTCCGCCTCCCCGCGGAGGGGAGCAGCGGTCGGAAAGTCGAGCCGGAGAAGTGAGTGGTCTGACCATGACAAGGGTGTGATGACTATATCCCCTATACCCAGATCACTCTTCCATTGGCCTGAGACAAAGATGAGATCCGGCGTATGTCCACCCTCGTGGGTGGGGCCCTGAATTACTTGGGTCAGGTCCATGGCCGTCATGGAAGCCATGAACTCCCGAGCTGCCTCGGATGATTCGCCCAGCGATGGCAGATTAAAGTCCCCCATGACTAAAAGTCTGGGGGTCTCCACTGCCACCGTAGCGATCACCTCGAGGAGCTCGGGCAGGGCTGCTGCTACATAGCGGGGAGCCAGGTATACAACCAGCAAGCCCAACTGCCTCCCTAGGCCCCACTTCACGCAGAGGGACTCACAGCCGGTAGTCTGAGGCACAATGGTCTCTCTCGGCTCAAGGCCTTCCTTAATAATGACCGCTACCCCACCACCCCTGCCTAGGGCCCGCGGCTGATGAAATGCGCGGTAACCTGGCGGGCACATTTCAACGAGGGGAAGTCCTCCCTCGTGGCCCAGCCAGGTTTCCGCAATTCCTACCAGGTCCGGCTCCCCCTCTGACACAAGGTCATGAACGAGGGGGGCTTTGTTGACCACGGACCCATACATGACCATTCAGCCTCTTGGCAAAGTAATGAGGAGTAGTTTGCGTTCTGAGACAGCTGACAATCCTGTCCTCCCAACCTACCCCAACCCTACCCCAGGTGGTAATCAGATTTCACCCTGTTGAGCTTCTAAGTCTACCAACCAAGACTAAGTCTTACTTTGTGGTAAGATGGGTGGCCAAGATTTTGATCGATGCGTAGTTAGATAGATAGTTAGATAGATGATAGATAGATAGATAGATAGATAGATAGATAGATAGATAGATAGATAGATAGATAGATAGACAATCTCAGTAAACAAAAGGGATCATATCAATATTATGAGACAAATAAAATGGCAGATTACAATATATTTGTTATTGCTGTTTGTAATAATCACAATATTAAAATCAGATGCATTATGCTGCCACTGCTAACAATGAATTTAATAACAAGAAGTGATTGGCATATTCCTCCTGCTGCTGGAGAAATTTGGCTTAATGATTGTCTCCTTTATCCAAAAATAAGTGGTCATATAGTACAACGAAGCAGTCCAGTTAAAGAACTAGTAATCATTTTTGTATGATATTCCAAGCTTCTTTAGTTTTAACTTTGGTTAGGTTTTTTTTGTGGCGTGTGACTAATTTATAGTTCAGTATGTTGTCTGAATCTAGGGAACAGATTAATTCTGCTGAAGGATGTCATATAAAAAGTCACTTGGTGAAAACTGTTGAGAGGTCCTTTGTTCAATCTGATCTACATTCTAGCAAATTTTTCTTCAAAACCAAACACAACACTAGGCATCAGTATCAATCAAGGTTTACATACTTACTTGGTCTTATTTCCAATAAACTGGAAATATAAATGTAATAGAGAAAATCATGAATTGTCATTCTTAGAACATTGAAGAGAGTCTGAGTGACATGTTTGAAGGATGCAATAATGTAATTATTCTTAAGACTCTTAGTGAACCCCAAACCCTTCTTCCTACAGTATCTGACTAACTGATGGGTGAATATAAGATAACTTGTAAGATGTTTGAAATGCATATTCATACTATAGATATGTTACTTAATTTACTCCCTCTTCTAAGTTATATTCCCAATTTGATTCAAACTATGTACAAATTTATGAGTCAAACTTTAGTATCTATCAAAAAATGCACAGGTACAATATATGTGGTACATTGCTCAATACTAGTAACTGTGGGTGGAATCTTGGTGTCCTAGTGAAGAATCATTTAAATATGAGGCAGTAGTGTGCGGCAGCTGCCAAAAATAGCCAACATAGATCTAGGCTGCATAAATAGAGGGATAGAGTCAAGAGCACGGGAAGTGTTAATACCACTTTATAATGCCTTGGTACACTTGGAATACTGCATTCAGTTTTGGTCACCACGATGTAAAAAAAATGTTGAGATTCTAGAAAGAGTGCAGAGAAGAGCAACAAAGATGATTAGGGGACGGAAGACTAAAACATATGAAGAACGGTTGCAGGAATTGGGTATGTCTAGTTTAATGAAAAGAAGGACTAGTGTTCCAATAATTGAGGGGCTGTCACAAAGAATAGGCAATCAAATTCTTCTCCCATGCACCTGAGGTTAGAACAAGAAGCAATGGGTGGACACTAATCAAGGAGAGAAACAACTTAGAATGGAGGAGAAATTTCCTGACAGTTAGAACAATTAATCAGTGGAATGGCTTGCCTCTAGAAGTTGTGAATGCTCTAACACTGGAAATTTTTAAGAAAATGTTGGATAACCATTTGTCTAAAGTGGTGTAGGGTTTCCTGCCTAAGCAGGGGGTTGGACTAGAAGACCTCCAAGGTCTCTTCCAACTCTATTATTCTATTCAAAAGAACACCACCCCAAACTGACATTGAATAGCCACACCACTCTTACAATTTGTGTTCCAGATTTCTGAATCTTGGTTTTTAAAAACATAACAGATAAAATAAAAGGATAACTGTAGAAGAAACCATAAACACTTCCTGAACCATTCCTTCTGTTAGCTAGAACATTAAGATTTTTTTGTCAATGATTTATCTGTTCTTCACTAGAAATTCTTTGTTAATCTAAGTCAGGGATTCCCAAACTTGGCAACTTGAAGACTTGTGGACTTCAACTCCCAGAACTCTCCAGCCAGCAGAATTTTGGGAGCTGAAGTCCACAAGTCTTCAAGTGGCCAAGTGTGCGGACCCCTGATTTAAATTGAGATGGGACAACCGTTTCTCCTGAGAGGCAGCTGTGGCTGCAATACAGCTATGCTGGCTGGAGAATTCTGGGAGTTGAAGTCCACAAGTCTTCAAATTGCCAAGTTTGGGAACCCCTGATCTAAGTGACATATTTAAAGGGGGCAAGGCTTTTTCATCCAATGAACGCCACTGTGGATACCTCCATCTATTTAATAACGAACAATACAAAGATCTAACAAAACGGGTGTTCTGCAAGGCCCCACTGTATAATATTCATTAAGGTGAACATACAACTAATTGTAAGAGAATTCTATAGCAGTCAAATCCAAAAGAAGGATTTGCAGGATTCCCTTTTGTTGCAGTGAAGTCTATAAATTCTAAGAAAAATCCCTTCTTTTGAAATTGTTGGACTGATGATATTCTTAGGACTAAGCAAAGTTTACTTAGCAGATGATTTTAAACAATGAAGCTAAGTAATGACTTTCAAAGAACTGGAAATGTATAATGAGCCATAATAAAGCAGTTTTTATCACAGATGTTCATTATACATCTGGGGATACTTAGCATTTCATGTATTTGGGAAGGTTGTTTGAAAGGGCAGTTGAACCATGTTTCTGCAATACTACATTCACAAATAAGTCATGCTCCTAAACTCCTGGATGGGTATTGCCAAAAGAAGATTATTGTTTTACCAATTAATCCAATTTACTATATGGAACAAAGCTGATGGGAGATTCCCCCCCCCCACTCTGATTATGTTTTTGAATCTTTTTAATTAAGGTGGGGAGGACTAGCTCAGAGGCTGAATACAGAAATAACCTTGAAGAAGGAATGTGAACATGGTTAGGTGAACACCAGCTCAGTCCTGAGAAATAGGAAAGGATGAAAAAAATAAATTCAACATTACACTGCATTGATTCTCCTTGGTATAAGAGTGAGTAGACCAGCAGATTAGTAAACACTGGTAGGGTTTCACAATCTTGTTATTATATTCTTCAACAACAGAGTTGAAGTCTTTCTTGTGTGCTTGTTTCCTGATCTGAAAGACAAATGGCTGTCTAATCTTTTCTTAAAACCTGTATTAATGGAACATCCAAAATTTTTGGAAGTAAATTGTTCCACTAATTACTTGCTTTCACTGTTAGGAAATTTCTCCTTGGTTCTAGGTTGGATCTTTTCTTGATTAGTTTCCATCCATTACTTCTCATGCTGTTTTGGAGAAAAGGTCATCCTCATCTTCTTTGTGACAGCCTCTTAGATATTGGAAAACTGCTATCATAACACCTCTAGTCCTTCTCTTCATTAGACTACACATACCCCATTCCTTTAATGATTTTCATATGTTTTAGCTTCTAATCCCCTAATCAACTTTGTTCTTCTTCTTTGCATTCTCTCTAGAATCACAACCAGTGGTGGGATCCTTTTTTTTTTACTATCAGTTCTGTGGGCATGGCTTGGTAGGCATGGCATGGCTTGGTGGGTGTGGCTTGGTGGGTGTGGCTTGTTGGGCGTGGCTTGTTGGGCATGGCTTGGTGGGCATGGCAGGGGAACGATACTGCAAAATCCCCATTCCCTCCCCACTCCATTCCTCCCCACCCCACTAACCTGCTTCCCACCTCTGTTTTCCTGTGCAGGGCAACAAAAGAAGACCTAGCTAATCATCCCCTGGGACTCGGAAGGCAGGAATAGATCAGGGGCAGGGGCAGTCAGAGGTGGTATTTGTTGGTTCTCTGAACTATTCAAAAATTCTGCTACATATTTTTTTGTATCATGGTGACCAACAGTGGATGCTCTGGTAACCCGGGACATGGCATGAAGGCAACACAGCCAGCTGATAGTTCAAAACTACCCTTTATTTCTCCAACTTTCTCCCAAATGCTCCCACATTTCTGGCAAGTCCCAGAGCAAAGTGGCCTCTCTCTCACACACACACAGCAGCCTCTGGCTGTGTGGAATCCAGCAACACACTCTTAGGACAACAGTTTCAAAGCAAGAAGTCCAATGAGACAAAGGAACAAAGCAATGAATGTACAAAGCAAGGAAGAAGACAATGAATGCACAAAGCAAAAAACAAGACAATGAGTTCATGAAGCAAGGAGCAAGTCAAGAAGTCCTTACAACCTCCAGACATTGACAATGGCACATAAAACTCCATGAATTCATCATTTGTTCCCAACAAACGCTCCTCCGCACAGTGTCTCCTTAAGCTTCAGTCCCCAGGTATGCCTTATGAAGACGAGCAGGGCACTCTCCTCCCAAGTCGTTGGGTCAGTCTGCACTGTTCTCGCCTGGTCTCCACACTCCGTGCTTGGGGATAAGGAGGGCGTGGTCCTTGCTCATCACCTGAGCTCCATCACTCTATCTCCACTGCTTGCCCTCTCTCAGTCATCATGTCCCCACTTCTTCCAGCTAGCAAGCCATCCCAAGCCTGAGGTGCCCAGGGCTGCCTGGTCCTGCTCTTCCCCACATTCCTCTGAAGCCAATGAGACCACCCTTCAAGTCAGCCACAGCTACCGCTCATCCTCCTCCATGGATCTGACAGAGACAGGACAAATGCAGTAATCCAAGTATAGTCTTACCAAACCTCATATAGAACTCCCATTGATATTCAATCTATATTAATTCATGAGCCGTTCATTGCTGACCCTTTCTCTTCCACACACAGTTCTTATGTAACACATTTCAAGTGTATTCAACTTACTTTTATATTTCTTCTGGTATCCACAAAATAACAATGTGGACAGAAGCAGGCTGTTACTCTCCACTATTTTAGCTTCCATCAACAAATCTACATTTCTTGAATCAAGCCATGGACAATTCATTCACCTTTCTACTAGTATTTGTACTTCTTATAATTTACCCATTCATTTCTCCACCTTTAGTAAATATTCTATCCAGATAATCAAAAAAAATCATCTACTTGTTCTAATTTTTCATCATTTATGTATAACTCCATTTTCTTTATCAAACACAACCAACGTGATCTTTAGTACATTAATATTTAAACCATCATTCTCACTGCATCATACAATCTATTGAACATTTGTTGCAAATCATTTATATTTTCCATCAAACTTTATTTATCACATTCATCCATTTTTCAGTGAGGTGCTGAAGAAGAAAAATCTGGCCTGTACATTCTCTGCCTAGTATAAAGTTGTTCTGCAATTCCCAAATTTTGCTTATGTCAGCTGTCAAATCCCTTAATCAAAAAGCTGTCAAATGTTTTACATATACAGGGAGTCTTCGACCTATAACAGTTCATTTAATAACATTCAAAACAATAGTGGGTTTCCGGGGCTTTTTACTACCAGTTACTCACATGTGTGTGCAACGCTTCTGCACATGCACAGAAGTGTCCGGGCGGGTTGATGGAGTCTCCCGCTGCTGCTACTACCAGTTTGCCCAATCCAGGCCAAATTGGGAGCAACCAACTTCTGATTCAAAGTTACAGTGGCAGTGAAAAAAGTGAGTAATGACTATTTTTCACAGTTACGACCTTTGCAGCATCCCCATGATCATGTTCAAAATGCAGATGCTTGGCAACTGGTTCATAGTTATGACGGTTGCTGTGTCCAGGGTCATGTCATCCCCTTTTGCAACCTTCTAACCAGCCTGACTCATTTAACAATCGGGTTACTAACTTATCAACTGAAGTGATTCACTTAACAACTGTGGCAAGAAAAGTGGGGCAAAACTCACTTAACAAATCTCTCACTTAACAACAGAAATTTTGGGTTCAACTGTGGTGTAATTTGAGAACTACCTGTACAATTAACAAACCAATTTCCCTTTTATTTTTGCATTCTGTTTTGCTACTCTTCTCTTTCTCTTTCCTATTGCCAGATACTGAAACAGACTTTACACATGCATTAGTTAAGTTGCATAAGCAAAACACACTCATTTTTTCAGTTATAGTTTTTAATGCTGGCTGAAGAATTCTGGGAGTAGAATTCCATGCATCTTAAAGTTGCCAAGGTTGAGAAACACTACTGTGAGCCACCATTATCACGGTATTTATGACTTCTTCTTTTTTCTTAAAGCATTAAGAGAATTTCATTGCCATAGTTATAAAATATGAGGACTGGGAATAGGAGGTAAGGATTAGAAATCAGCTATTGTAGTCTCTGTTCAGTGGAGAACAGAATCCAAAACAAAAGGCCATCCAGTTTTTGTTTAAAATTGTCCAGAAAAAAAAAAGAGTACACTACTTGTGAGGCAATTTGTTCTACTGTTGAATGTCCCATAGGATTAGGAAATTTTTCTTGGTGTCCACCCCATATCAGCTTCCTTGTAATTTAAAACCCTTAACAATTCTGTCCCCTGTTTCTACATGATAGCCCTTTAGTAACTCAAAGACAGCTATTAAGTTCCCCTCAAATCCAACCTTCGCTAGGCTAAACGTAACCAATATCTTCACCATCCCTCATAGATTTTTCTTTCCCAGCATCTTATCTTAGTTGTCTCCACTGGACGTGGTCCAATTTGTCAATGTCCTCCCTAAAGTGCAGTGCTCAGACCTGGACACAGTATTTATCTGTCGAGAGCTGAATGGAGAGAATGGATGATTTTTCTTGATCTAGCATTATACTTCTGCTGATGCAGCCTAAGACTACATGTCCTTTTTTTTAAACTGCTATATATTGTGTTGGCTATTGTGAAAGAAGCAGATCTTTTTATAAAGCACAAAACATTCATTCTGGGGTCTCTGAATGGCTTAATCATTTTTTATTTCTCTCAGCTCATTTCCACCCCTTCATTCATGTCACCTAATGGAATATTTTCCCCTGGAACTGTATTATTTATTATTTATTAGTCAAATTTATATCCCGCCCTATCTCCCCTAGGGGACTCAGGGCGGCGCACAGAAATATAAAAATATAAAACAATACAATACAAAACCGTTTAAAAATAGATTAAATTAAAGTCTGTGTTAAAAATTTAGGGCTGTGCTAAAGTCTGTGCTAAAAATTTAGGGCGGGTTAAAATCAAATCAAATTAAAACTATATCCATTAAAACTAAGCCAAGACGGCCTCTTGAAATAGATAAGTCTTTAATGCCCGGCGGAAGAGGCGTAGGTCCGTGATGAAACGAAGGTCGGGGGAAAGGTCGTTCCAAAGGGCAGGCTCTCCCCCTGGAGGCCACCCATCGGCATTGTCCGGCGGATAGCACCCTGAGGATGCCCACTCTGTGGGAGCAAACAGGTCTAAGGGAGGTATGTGGTAGGAGGCGGTCCTGTGCCATGGAGCGCTTTAAAGATGGTTACTAACACCTTGAAGCGCACCTGGAAGGCCACCGGCAGCCAGTGCAGCTCGCGCAGGAGAGGTGTTACATGGGAGTATTGAGACTCTCCCAAGATTCCCCACGCGACCGCATTCTGGACTAGCTGGAGCCTCCGGGTGCACCTCAAGGGAAGCCCAATGTAGAGAGCATTGCAATATGCATTGCAGTATCCATTTAGAGTATTTTTTCCCCTCAGAACTCATTTCTGTTTCTTCCATTATTACCATTCACTGAAATGTAACATGCAGCCTTAACTGATCTATGAACATTTAGCTTTATACGTAATCACAATAAATAAATCACACCAATTTATACTTTCTGATAAATTTCTGCATCCATTCATTCACACTTAAGTTTTCCTCTTCACTTCCCTGAATATATTGCATACTCCATGCTCCTCCACTGATAGACCCAGATATTGACTTCCATGACCATTATGTCTTAATCACTATGGCCTGCCTTTTGTAGTATGGAGAAGCTATAGATTAGACACACCAATACAAGGTGGTATTCAGAAGGTTCTGACCAGTTCTAGAGAACCAGTAGCAGAAATTTTAAGTAGTTCAGAGAACTGGTAAATACCACCTCTGACTGACCCCAATCCCATGCATTCTCTGCCTCCTGAGTCCCAGCTGATCAGGAGGGAATGGGGATTTTGCAGTAACCTTCCCCTGGAGTGGGGAGGGAATGGAAATTTTACATTATCCTTCCCCTGCCATTCCCACCAAGCCATGCCTACAGAACTAGTAGTAAAAAAAAATTGAATTCCACCATTGATAAGCATGGTCTGATAACAGAAGAGACAGTACGTTTATCTATCAAAAGGAAGTAGTAGTAGAAGAATCAAAATCTTTGCTAACTCTTTTAGAGATATACACAATATATTTGAATAATTTGGGGATTTCCCCCCTCCTTTTAAAAAATGTCTAGAATAAAATGGCATGTTTAAGTGGTCTTATGGCCAACCCAAGAATAATCTCTCCACATTATATATATTTGCATAAAAGAAAATCATCCCCAAAGGTTCATATGGGTAACTATGCCCATCTTAGAGCTATTTAGCTTCTCATATGACCTTGTTTCTGAAACCTAACTCATAAAAGCAACTTAATAAACCTCCTGGACCCGAAATGAACATTTTGATGACACTATGAATACAGTATATGCTAAAGATCTCCTATTCCATTTTTCTATAACCATAAACAGATACGCTTTAATGGTCGAATGCCTTTACCTTAAAAGATTGCAATTTAGCTCCCCAGAGCTATAATAATAAAAACTGCTGACATTCTGTTTTTATTTCTTAGAGTAAAAAACTGTCTTGCAAAGGAATTTCCCTTCCCCACAATATCTATAGCAAAATAAAATGAAGTCTGGCCTCTCAGTTAAATATCTTCATTAAAAATCTTTCCTTCTCCTCCCTTATTTTTAGGGTGGGGAAGACAACAATTAAGTGTTGAGCTACATGAATTATATAACTTCTGAAGAGAAAGTATATTTGTGTAAGGTCTACTTTGGGGTAGAAATAAAACAAAGAGTTGAAACTAGAACTGGCTTGATAACATTGGTTTAGTGTACTTGTGGGTTTGGCCTACCCTTCAAGTTCCTGAGGAATTACAGCATGCAAGGTATGTGTAGAAGACGTTTGTCAAGTACACATTATAATGCAAATTTATAAAATGTTGCACTTTTGAACCAAATCACACTTATCTGAATATTGTGTTTTGTGCTCCTTTCCCTTTCCAAGTGGGTTGAAGCTGCCATGATTGATGTTTGCAGTAGAGTGAAATACCAACAGCACTTTCCCCTAAGGAATTAAAATATGGAAATAAAATCAGATCAATTACTTTATTGATGATTTAATCTTTGGTTGAAGATGAGAGTTTAAGATGCTTGCAATTTACACTCAAGTTCAAAAATCCCAACATGCTGCAATAAGTTAATACATCTTAAATCTCATTACTAGAAAAAAAACGTACTCTATAACACTTGTTTTACAGATTAGCTCTATAAATCCAATGCTTTTCTGTATTTCTTGCATCCTTGCCAAGCCATCTTGCAGTACTTTTTTAAATTGACTCAGACTCTGTTAAAAAAGGATGAACTAGAACATATGCTAAAAATGAATAATATCCAGCTGATAGGGGTGACAATGTCACCTCTACGTCACTACATTCTGCACCATCTGAAGCTTCCAGATACTCTTCAAAGATGATTCCATGTAGAGCACGTTACAGTAACTCATCTGGGAGGTGACCAGAGCTCAAGTGACTGTGAGCAGAGCTTCCTAATCCAAAAGTGGGTACAACTGGTACACAACTCAAAGCTGTGCAAAGGCACTCTTAGTCACATCTGTCATTTCTGCTTTGAGCAGGAGTTGCAAGTCCAGGAAGATCCTCAAGTTGTGCACCAAGTCTGCTTGGGTAGTGCAATCTCCATCCAGTACCAAAGATGGCATAGTTCCAGAATTAGGAGGTCTCCAAGTGAGAGGTAGGATTCAGGTGGAGCCGATGGTTCCTCATGCACATCCTACATATTCCAGGCTAGGATAAGATATCAACAGCATTTGCCAGGTGCAGAGATATAAATCATCAGCATGATATGCAGAGATGGGTATCATCAGCAATAGATAAGCTCATCCAGCAGCTTCATTTAGATACTGAAATGGAGATGAGAGATCATCAAATCCTGTGGAACACTGCATAGTAGGGCCAAGATGAGACATTTCCTCCCCAATCACTATTGGCAGGTATTGATCCCAGATCTCATACTGTGCCATCCTCTCCCATACCAGAAAGACACAATAGTCAATAGTATTAAGGGCCACTGAGAGGTCAAGTAAATCTAGGATGGATGCACAACCACCATACCGCTCCAACCAGAAATCATCTAAAGTGCAACCCATATCATTTCTGTCCCATACCCAGGATCATCTCAAATGCAACCAATACCCATTTCTATCCCATACCTTTGACTGAAGGGGCTCCAGATAATCCACTTCATCCAAGCTGATACATAACCACTTTCTCCACCACCTCCTCTAAAAATGGAGGGTAAGATATTGGATGAAAATATCCAATATCATGGGTTCCAACAACAATTTCTTGAGGGGAAGGGGACACAAACCATCACTTCTTTAAGAAGCAAAGGAACGACCCCCTCATCCAAGAAAGAATCAACTATCATTACAACCCACTCACGTGATGCTCCTTGGGCAGCTTTAATTAGTGAGGAAGGGCATAGATTTAAGGAGTAGGTAGCTGGGCTCACAGTGATGATGACTGTTTACTTCCTCAGGCCAGGTTCTAACCATTTCCAGATAACAGAGTAAGAGTCAGACCCAGCCATCTTCCTAAGACCCTCAAAAAGGTTGGTGTCCAACTGTCACTGAATTTGAGCAAATTTATCTGGCAGATGCCAAGTAAACTGTCTTCTGCACAATTCTCCAAGGAGCATTCTCCAAGCCCACTTCTGCCCACAAGATGATACAGGTTACGCAAAAAAGGGGTCTGTGAGTGACTATTTGTGGGCACCATAAAGACAGAGAAGTATTCTCACTTTGCTACTTTACCACCCTGAAGTAGGCCTTTATAGCAGTTCTTACATGTGTTCAATCAAATTCATCCTTCACTGAATTTCAATGGTGTTCTAGATCAGTGGTTGCCAACCTTTCGGACCTCAGGGACCACTACATTCATAATTTTAAATCCTGCGGACCATTAATATGAATTAAAAAAAAGATAAATAGTATTTAGTGCAATATAAAAAATGCAAATAATTTTTCCACCAAAATTTTCTCACAGACCACCAGTGGTCCATGGGCCACCAGTTGGTGACCACTGCTCTAGATGACTCTTGTTCTGTTTCATCTTCCTCAGCTCAGCTCTTCTGCATACCACAAGAAATGATGGGATTAATTAGGGATGGAGTATGACATGTTTGGATTCATTTAGGCAGGCAAAGGATGCAAGTGAATGTCATTATGATTTGCAGCTTCCCTGGCTTCTATTGCTTCAATTGATGCTCAAGAAAAGATTTCTAATTTTGTTACAAATTTTGTAATGGTAATATATTGCTAAGTGATGGTAATGCCTCTGAAAATTTGTTGGAGAATTTTCCTTTCCCTGGAGAAATTTGGATTTTACAAATCGAATTAAGCTGCTCCACTTGTAAGGCGAATTTTGAAAGTTTTGTTGTGCTCATGTTTATTTTTTAACTATGCTAATTCTCTTAAACAGCCAGTTTGTTGTAGTAGTTAAAGGCACTAGGCTAGATACTTGGAGACTGATTTCTAATCCCATTTTACCCCAATCATTCTGTCAGCCCTAGGAAGAAGGCCATGGCAAACCACTTCCAATTGTTGTTGCTAGAAAAACTGCATAGATTTCTCCAGGTAGTTGACAAAACTCAAGACTGATTCCAAGTCATGCACACACTTACATGCACACACACAAAAGGAAATGAATTTTTTTAGAAATTACCTATTGGGTTTTGGTGCTGTCCCACCGCTAACTGCTTAGGAAGCCATCCGGTTGAGTTTGTGCAATTGCAATTATAAGGGATTGTGAAGATGTTTAAAAGAGATCTAGAGGCCACCATTATTTTAAATAAGATGGGCCCTCATAATAGCAGTCAATCTGATGTTCTTTCAAACTGTTTGTACATCTACTAACTGAGACACGCTGTCTTATTGTCTTGAAGGCAAAAGTGACACTGTTGCACTTCTGTGTGTTATGCTTATTTCCTTATTTATAAAATAAGGGTTCATTGGTAAAACAAAATCTTCCTACGAAGATACTGTTTGTCTTCTGATCGTGCTCATGGTCAGTCCTTGCTCTGGCAGACCTCTCTCTTTTTTTCATAGTTTTGTATAATGCTATTCCTCCAGATTTTTCAGAGCATTCATGTTTCATGTGTTATTAGCACCCTAAAGCTGGATTTGTTCCTCAAACTGGGTTATTAAGGAAATAGCATAGCAAATCAACAGATAAACAGTAATATAAAAGAATGCAAAATGGATTTGGCAAGTTGCCTGGAAAGGAAAGAAATGGGCTGTTTCACTTATTTTGACTCATCTTCCCACTTTTTGTTAAGGAGCAATTTAAAGCAAAACACAAGTCTTTGCTCATTCAAACAATGACAACAACATTCAAGCAGATTCATGCTGGTATTCTACAGGGTACCAAATAACCGAAGTATCATTAATGTGCTTTAAATCATTGTAATAATATGTGATTTTTAATTAGATTTAGCAATTACTGTTCATCAATGAATGTTTTCCCAGGCTAGGGCTATTATCATTGCCTTGAGCAACCCACTCAGAAGATTTCAAACAGTTTTACATTCACTATGATGAAATAAATAGTACTGTTAATTTTATGAAATTAAATAATTTCCTATGCGATCTTTCAAGTACGGGCATTTGGGAGAAGAACCAAATTCAACCAACTCATTGAAAAGCAGGTTTCTACAAGGTTTCAATTAAAAACTTGGTGGATTCTTGTTTGTACTATGGTTTACTCCTTCAGGCTGGACGACATTCATGCAACTATTTCTTGTAAGCCAATAAAGGTAAAGCACTGAACTAGTATAATATACAGATGGACACTTGGGGGGAGAAGGTGGGTGATTGATATTAAATTTACATTGTGTCACAATTTAAAATAAAACTTTCATAGCATGTTGATGTAGGAGATGACCAGGTTAAACCAAGTGTGGGGTCAAATGCATCATCAGTCTGGCGTTTCTATGCCTCCATAAGAGATTAAATCCAGCTCTGTTATGCCCCCATCAGAGCCTGAATCTGTGGAGGAAGATGAGCCAGAACTGGAGCCAATGGAGATCAAGGTGGGGAGCTTCATTGGCTTTGAAGAGTATGGGGAGGAGCAAGGTCTTTCAGGATTGGGAGGACTTGTAGGCAGGGAGGAATTTGGGGCAGGATGACCAACAGAGGCTAAGCAGTGAACATGAAAGACAGAGCTCAGGTGATGAGCAAGAACCACCTCTTCCTGAGCATGAAGAGTGGAGAGAAGATGGGAACAACGCAGGCTGACCTGACAACTCAGGAGGAGAGTGCCACGCTCCTCTTCATAAGGCACACCTGAGAACTGAGACTTAAGTAGATGCTCTGGGGAGTGGCATTTGTTGGGAACAAATGTTGAATTCATGGAGCTTTGTGTGCTGACCATGTTTGAAGTTTCCTGGACTTCTTTCTTTCTTTCCTTTGCTTCCTGGAATACTCCCATGCCCTGCTAGATTTCTTGCTTTGTGGCTGTTGTGCTCACAGTGTTACACACACACACACACACACATGTACACATGCACACACACACACACACACACACTTGTGAAAGATTTAATAAAGTTTGGGAACAAATTCATCTGTTAATGCAAAAGAATTTTAGATAAATATAATGAAATAATCAGAATTCCTTTTATTGAGACTTATAAACAATGAATAATAAAAGACTCCTGGCAAAGTGATTTTTGTATACAGTATTGTATTTTTCAGACTGTAATCCGCTGCAAAGTCTAAGATGCACCTAGATTTTGGGGAGGAAAACAAGAAAAAAAATCTGCCTCTGTCTCCCAGCAATTTGCCTCTTTGCAGCAAACAGCAAACAGTGTGGTCAGCTTCAGCACAGCCTGATTTAGCACAAGCAGCTGATTGGCAGTTGTATCTGCCTCCCAGAATGTCTCCTATCATCTGTTCCAGGCTGAGGGGATCGCCGCAGTCCACTGTCACCATCGCCGCTGGCAACTATTGCCGCCTCCTTTTACCCCATTTTCAGCCTCTGCGCATCTCATTTTTTGCTTCTTTGCATACCATTTTCAGCCCATTCCAGGCGGCAGGGATCGCCATCGTCTATCCCCACCACCTGGAATGGGCTTAAAAAGGAGATGCACAAAGGCTGAAAAGAAGGATGTGCGGAGACTGAAAATGGGGCCAGTGGAGGTGGCGAAAGTTGGCAACTGCAATGGGCAGTAATGGGCAGTAACTTTATATTGACTTTTTGCTGAAAGAAGAAAAGAAATTACGTGATTAATAGGTCTGAAGTTTTTATAAAATGGGATTAAGTGTGGAGCTGAAGGGATCTGTATCCAAGGAGAAAGAGGAATGACAGTATATGGTTGTGTTTATAAGGTTGTAATTGTAAGATTATACTGTGAGGTGATAGTTGGAGTAATGTGTACAGTTCTGGTCACCATGATACAAAAAGATGTTGAGATCCTAGAGAGATGAGCAACAAAGATCATAAGAAAGTATCAGGAGATTATTATGAATGGTTGATGATATGTCTAGCCTATGGAAAAGAAGGATTGGGGGCTCATCATAACTGTCTTCCAAAATTTGAGGGGCTGTCACAAGGAAGAGGTCATCAATTTATTTTTCATAGCTCTGGAGGGTAGGACAAGAAACAATGGATGGAAACTCGTCAGAGGGAGAGTCAACCTGGAAGTAAGGAGAAATTTTCTGACACTGAGAACAATTAATCAGTGGAATTGTTTGCCTCCCAGAGTTCTGGGTGCTCTGACGTAGAAGATTTTCAAAAAATAGATTGGATGACCATTTGACCAGGATGGTATAGATTGTGCTGCCTTGAGCAGGTAGGTGGACTGGAAGATCTCTGATGTCCCTTCTAAGCCTATGATTCTAAGTTCTCTTTAATTATCTGTTGAACAGACACTCAGAAATTACATTTCATAACTTAGTTTCTTTTCTTTCTTTCTTTTTCTTTTTTGCATCTATTTATTCCTTTTTCTTTTGTTTTTTACTTTATGTAAACTTCTCAATAGCTAAAGCACTGAGCTGCTACTGTGAGCCTTTCCCTGTCAGACTGTAGGTGAGTGTCTATAGAGATTCTCAATCATCCAAGTCATGATTATCCCAAAGGTGCTTTTTCCAACAGACACTTGGACTTGTTTTGTTTTTTTCTTAATATTTCACTTCTCATCCAAGAAGCTCTTCACTTGTTTTTGTACATTCCTGTAGAACAATTGTTATTTAACCAATGAGTCCAAGACCTATAAATAGTATTACTGTGTGAATAGCTATGCATCATAAAAACACAGTACCTAATGGAGCTTGGGGATCACATAGCCCTAGCCCTGTCCAGTGCAGGATCCACTAGTTCAGCATCCCTGACAGATGGCTATCCAGATTTCATTTAAACATCTATAGCAAGAGAGTCCATAATTTCCTGAGGTCATTTCTTCCACTGTTTAATAGCTCTGTTAGGACATTTTTCCTGATGTCAAACCTAAATCTATGGAATCTGTTTGGGATTAGAGGACATAATGTAATTAAAGGCATGATACTAAAGAGAACTTCTCACTTTCCTAAAAAAGAAAGAAAGAGAAAGAGAGAAAGAAATTAGTGGCCTAATTTATTTTTCATTAGTCTCTGTTGCATTTTCCTTCATCCCACTGCCTGCCTTCACTGCTATAACGATGCTGTCTCTTTTACTTTTATTTAGATTCATTTGTAGTCCATTTTGGTTTCAGATTCTTCTCATAAAGCAGCATGGCACAGTTAAGGTTTGTAAAAGGCATTGGAGGAAGGAAGCCTTTGGTAAGCCTGGTTGTTCTATGAAACAAAACAAAACAATGTAAAATAAAGTCCTCCCCTAGGGGGATTTTAAACATTAATAACTTCTTGCATTTAAAGCCGACAAAATAGTAAATGTCATTACACAGCTTAACTCAACACTTTCCCACTCTTCAGCAGAGAAACTGTCACAGTTGTTGCATCTGCAATGTTAAATGCCAAAAAAGCTGAGAGGATAATGTAAGGCCTGTTAAAAATGGACTATCAAAACAGCCTTCTACAATCTGTTCCTTTCCTGGTGCATTAGATTCCCATTCCATCAACTCCAGTCTTCTTAGTTCTGTCCTGAGCTGTATTTATGTATCAGCCTGCGATCCCTTCATGGGTGGTCATATAAATCCAAAATATGCATGAAGTTGTATATTCATGTTAGAGGAATGTTATGCTTTACGATCAAACAGGTTGGGTGCAAAGTCATTTACCTTGCATCAAGATTGTCTAGATTTATTTGTCGTGCTACAGCATTTTTTGTTTCACTGGAGTTCATTCTCAAAGTTTCCTCAATATTTAGTTTCTCTAGGCTTTTCCTGAAATGGGCCACATGAACAGAAATGGAGATAGACATCTAGAATACTTAACGTGATGAAGACTGTCTTGTGTTTTTGAGAAGGCAAGCGGTTCTCTCCCCACGTCTTCCTCCAGGGCACTTTTCAACAAAGAGGGAAATAGAAAACAATATATTTTCCTAGGTTTCAGAGCAACATCAATGAAACCTGAAAATATAACCTTTAAATGATTCCACCTGTGTGCCTTAAATGAGAATAACCTTTATTACCTCAATCTTTAAAAATGGTTTTTTAAACCATAAAAATACCTCTATAATTCCAATTGCGATTCATTTAGTATCAGACAAATGTTCTGATGTTCAATATATTCAGAAATTGTTTTCCCTATCTAGAGAAACAAAGGAGCTCAACCATGTCAACCAACTTTATTTTGACATTGTCCCTCCCCCCAAAAATCACTTCCACTAGTGTCTGTGCATGCAGTGTAAAACCTGTCAAGAGAGAAACTTCAACATACAGAGTTGTGTGTGTAAAGGTCTCCTTAGAAGATAGATTCTCCAATTGCAGAATACATGAAAGTGAAGTTTTATCTGTTTAAAAGGTAACTTGAATTATGCATCACCTGGAGTGGTCAAAATAGGTATGGTTTCAATTATTCTTCTCATAGATATTTCCATAAAGAAAAGAATATCTGCATAGAGCTATATTTTTCTATTGATTCTTACAGAATATACAGTATATTTTTACTGATGGGGCTTTGATCATGACCCTCTACCTACCATCTTGCAGATTTTGAGCATCCCTGCAGATGCTCATGGAATGCTTGCTCTAGAAAGAACCTACTTGCTCAACCTTGTTGACCTTTGAGACAATGCTCTGGCTTCACTCAAGCTCTCGTGACGTCCCGACTCGACTACTGTAATGCTCTCTACATGGGGCTTCCCTTGAGGTGCACTCGAAAGCTACAGTTAGTCCAGAATGATGCCGCGTGGGTGATTATGGGAGCCACTAGATGCTCCCACATAACACCGATCCTGCGCGAGCTGCACTGGCTTCCTGTGGCCTTTCGGGTGCGCTTCAAGGTTCTGACCACCATCTTTAAAGCGCTCCATGGCTCGGGGCCTAGTTATATGCGAGACCGCCTTCTGCCTCATACATCCCTTAGACTGATACGCTCCCACAGAGAGGGCCTTCTCAGGGTGCCGTCAGCCGGACAATGCCGACTGGCGAAACCCAGGGGAAGAGCCTTCTCTGTGGCAGGCCCAGCCCTTTGGAATGACCTACCCCCTGAATTACGCACCATCACCGACCTCCGCCTCTTCCGCCAATGTCTAAAGACACATCTTTTCCAGCAAGCTGGCCTAGCTTAACCCACGGGGACTTTTAGAGAGTTTTAAATTGGGTATTTTAATATTTGGTTTTAGCATAGGATTAGGATAGTTTAATATATTTTAAATTATGTATTTATTTTTGTATGTTTTTAAATTCCTGTGCGCTGCCCTGGGTCCTCTGTGGAGAAGGGCGGTATATAAATATAAATAAATTCAAAATTCAAATTCTTCATCCTCAGAAAGTTAAGCATGTCTAAAGCATGTCTTTTCATTGATGGCTGTATCCCTGATGAAATATGCTGCTCCCAGGAACTTGTAGGGCTTCTACATTTAGATCATTTCATGCAGCAATAGCAATAGCAACCCTTAGACTTATATACCGCTTCAAAGTGCTTTACAGCTCTCTCTAAGCAGTTTATTCCTCCTCTCCCGACCTCCTCGGGAGTATGGAAGGCTGAGTCAACTTTGAGATTTGATCTGGCAAATTGCAGGAAGCTGGCTGTCAACAGAAGTAGCCTGCAAGTACTGCATTCTAACCACTGTGCCACCGTGGCTCTAAAGACTTGCAAAAATGACTTGTCTTTTGTTAAGGACATTTGAAAAGTAAAGATCCATAGGGTTGTTTTTTTAACCCTTAATTGTCTTGTTTAGCATCAATATAATAAATTTTTTATCGTTTATTATTACCGTTGATTGATTGATTTCATCTGAAGTTTGCCACTTACAACGTTTGAAATAGAACATAATACAAATCTTAGTAAGACAATGAGTAAGTAAACAGTCAGTATTAACATCTAAGAACCAAAAATGTCAGGTTCTGCTGACCTTCAATTTGCCGTCTCTTCCTTTAGAGCGGCTTCATCTGTGCTCTTCATTTCACCAGGGTCCACCTAGGGGACATCTGATTGCAAAGTGACCTTGTCATTTCTATCCCTTACTTAAGTTTGTTATGAAAGGCAATAAAATATAATCAATACAATACAATACAATAGCAGAGTTGGAAGGGACCTTGTAGGTCATCTAGTCCAACTCCCTGCCTAGGCAGGAAGCCCTATACCATGTCAGACAAATGGCTATCCACCATCTTCTTAAAGACTTGCAGTGTCAGGGCATTCACAACTTCTGGTGGAAAGCTGTTCCACTGATTAATTGTTCTAACTGTCAGGAAATTTCTCCTCAGTTCTAAGTTGCTTCTCTCCTTGATTAGTTTCCACCCATTGCTTCTTGTTCTGCCCTCAGGTGCTTTGGAGAATAGTTTGACTCCCTCTTCTTTGTGGCAGCCCCTGAGATATTGGAACACTGCTATCATGTCTCCCCTAGTCCTTCTTTTTATTAAACTTGACATACCCAGTTCCTGCAGCCGTTCTTCATATGTTTTAGTCTCTAGTCCCTTAATCATCTTTGTTGCTCTTCTCTGCACTCTTTCCAGAGCCTCCACATCTTTTCTACATTGTGGCAACCAAAACTGAATGCAGTATTCCAAGTGTGGCCTTACCAAGGCATTATAAAGTGGTATTAACACTTCACGTGATCTAGATTCTATTCTTCTGTTTATGCAGCCTAGAACTGTGTTGGCTTTTTTGGCAGCTGCTGCACACTGCTGGCTCATATTTAAATGGTTGTCCACTAGGACTCCAAGATCCCTCTCACAGTTGCTGCTATTGAGCAAGGTACCACCTATATTGTACCTGTGTATTTCAATTTTGTTGCCTACTCAGGGTATTGATTATTTTTAAAACAATTGAAGGCATTGCAGTGGTGAAATTCATTTTTTTTAATTACTGGTTCTGTGGGCGTAGCTTGGTGGGCATGGCAGGGGAAGGATACTGCAAATTTTCCATTCCGATCCCACTTTGGGCCCAACCAGAGGTGGCATTTGCCAGTTCTCCGAACTACTCAAAATTTCTGCTACTGCTTCTCCAGAACCTGCCAGAACCTGTTAGATTTCACCCCCGAGGCATTGCCTTAATTTCACTGTCATGCAAGAACCATCCCTTTCCCTTCCAATCAATTAAATGATTTTTTTTTCTTGCGATGGAAATATAATTTTTTGGTGAGTTTTCATGCATAGCAATTTAAATACAAGCGAAAGAAACACTTCAGAAATGTGATTTGGCAGCTTTCTGTAACACGTTCAGTGCCAAACCTGACAGCAAAGTTATTGCTGAAAGCAATTTGAATTTTATTTTACATTTTTTTTCTTCTCAAATTTCTCAGCTGCCTCTCCTGTTTCTTCAATTGCCGTCTGCTGCCATTTATTACAATTCCTTCCTTCATGCCCTAACTTCCACTCTTCACAGATTAAAACTTTGAGAATCACCAGGAGGGATTTTTTTCCCCCTCAAGAGATCAGATACATGCTAGTCTTCTGGCATCTCAAATGGAAACTACCATGTGGGTGGCTTGGGGAGAGATTTCCCAGTTCAGATTACAGAAAAATGTCTTATATATTTGTAATTTAACTTCAGAAGCTGAAGGAAGAGTGGGCAGCTCTGATATTTTTGCCTGTGGTGAAATAAACCCATTTCCCCCCTCTGCCTCATTGATAGTCTGCGATTATATCTTTCCTTCTCTTAATTAAGCATGTAACTGATTTTATGGCTTGATCTTTTCTTTCTTCCTTTTTTCTGACTGCTTTTTCCAAACTTGATTTAAACATCTTGGCAGTTTACTCTTGGCACCAAAGAAGCCGGGTTTTTGCTTTGTAACAAATGCTTTAAAAAAAACACCAGATAAGGGTCTAGAAATACCAAAGACAAATCAGCCCCAAGGACAAAACTGATACTTAGCCCACTGAGTCTCAACTCTCCCCGTAACTGATCATCTTGAAGCAAAAGGACTGATGTTGCTCCATGTCCACAGCAGGGGTGTGTTCTGGCAGTCACCACTGTCAGTTCGCTTGTGGATGTGCCATGCCTGCACGCTTGATGTGTGTGGTGCTCTGTGCATGCGCAGAAGCAAAAAACAAGATGGCACCATCATAGGCACCAGCAGGATAACTGGTTCAGGGGTATGGCAGGTCTAGGTTGCTGCCAGTTCCAGCGACCCAGGCCATCAAACTACTACTGGTTCATCCAAATCGGTCCGAACCGGTAGGAACCCATCACTGCTCCATAGGAGTCAGAAGAGCCCCAGGATTCTTTTATAAGGATTCTCCCCCCCCCCCATATGCTGTGATTTCAAGATGAAGATCTAAGAAGGGCACTTCATCAGTCAATAAATGTCTTCATAATAGCACATTATAGGCTCTTCTGACATTTGCACCTGGTTTTCAGCAATCGTTTTGACATAGTTTATGTCCTCTTTTAAATCATTTGGGCATCCAATGCCCCTTCTTTTAAGCAAAAAACAAAAATTGGTATAGCTTTACTTTCTCTATCTTGTGATATTTGTGACCTTTAGTAACTTCACATATTGGAACAGGGAGTCCATTAATCCCAAAAGTATCTAAAAGAGAATGCTTGTTCAAATTTTGGATCACAAAAATCAGTTCAATGGAGGACTGAGAGGTAGGAGACAGTTCTACCCATCCTCTGACTTGCAACTAGAAATATACTCCACCCCCCTCCCCAAAAAAAGGGTTATCATAGCTTTATATTTTGTGTATGGACTTGGATCAATCCAGTGATCCTGTTAATGGAATACATAGCTCTCTATGGACAGAGTAATAATTCAACTTTTATGGAAGATGCAATCCCAATGTGAAATAACTTAGTTGAGTGTGACAGTATATAACTCTAATATGAAAGAAGGAAATGGTACATTTGTTTGCTATATACAGGCAATCCTTGACTTATAACCATTCATTTAACAATTACTCTTTGTGGGGTTACCAAAAAGAAGAGGGACTGAAGCTATTCTCCAAAGCACCTGAGGTAGGACAAGAAGCAATGGATGGAAACTAATCAAGGAGGGAAGCAACCTAGAATTAAGAAGAAATTGCCTGACAGTTAAAACAATTAATCAGTGGAACAGCTTGCCTCCAGAAGTTGTAAATGCCCCCCAAATGGAAATTTTAAAGAGGAAATTGGATAACCATTTGTCTGAAACGGTATAGGGTTTCCTGCCTGAACATGGGATTGGACTAGAAGACCTCCAAGCTCCCTTCCAACTCTGTCTATTCTGTTCTGCTCTGCTCTGCTCTGCTCTGCTCCGCTCTGCTCCGCTCCGCTCCATTCTATTCTCCACTGAAAAAAGTGACTTGCAACCACCTCTTACTTACAACCATCACACCATCTCAGAGTCACATGGTAACCAATTTATTTACAACAGTTGCAGCAGCATCATGGGGTAATCTGATTGCCATATGTGACTTTCCCAACTAAGCAAAATCAATGGGCAAAGTTGAATTCACTTAATGACCACATGAGTCAGAAATAATTGTGTGATTGAGGGAACATCCGTGTGAGTCACTTCACAACCATGGCAAAAAAAGTTTGCAACATTGGGCAGGACATAATGATCACATCACTTAGCAACAGATTGTGGCCATATGTTGAGGTCTAGTTGTAATTCTATAGTTCATCTTTTTGGGGGGAGGGATGTGTTAGTACGGCATATGAATGGGCCATAATGTATAAGTTAGGATATCACTTCTCTGTGTAGGCGATATGGACATACAAAGGAGGATCTCTGTCTCCAAACTTGATCGACTGATAGTTAGAACCAATAGTTCATGTGTTTGTACTTGTCTTCTCTATTTCTAAATCAGTAAGTTGTACAACAAATGTCATTAATCTCTACTGGGATCTCACCCAAATTAATTATTTAATCAATTGTATCCAGATTGTGAAACTCGGTCCTTCTCCAGAATCCATCAGTGCTTAGGGAATGAGCAATGTGGCAGCCAGAAACAGAGATCTAAAAGCTAAATTTTGCCCATCAATATTTTAATTCTCCAACAGGCAAGGAAATTTGGAGGATTTAACTTCCTACAAACCTATAGGAACAACCAGAACCAAACAACATAGTTTCACATAATATTTATCGTTTTGAGCATTTTCTTATTTTATTTTATTTACTTAACATTGCTGGTTCTATATCTTGCCTGTATTCATGGGTGAAATTAAATTTGAGGTGGGCAATTCAATTCAGAAAAAAAAATGGACTGGAGAAAACTGTTCTACCATGGTAAGCAATTTGGACCTGTGACTGCACAGGCTTCTAGACTGCTAAAGGGTTGGTACAGAATAGAAGATAATTAATAGGAGCTCTGGCTGGTATAAACTAACCCAAGCTTACTAGAGGCAACAACACTACAGTGACTCTAATCAAAGAACAAAATGGCCTGAAACACAGACCTTGATGAGCAAAGAAACAGCTGCAGGTAAGGAAGGCAGAGGTCAGGATTCTTAAGCTGTTTGGAAGCAAATCTGGCTGCATATCTTCAATGCAGGAGGAGGTAATCACCTGGCTAGCAAGCAGCCTGGAGCAGACAGAAAAATTGGATAATAAACAGAGCATGATAATGTATCAGATTGCTAAGCAGTGTCTGCAATCTCCTGGTTGGAAGATATTGTCTGACATAGTTTTATGGGCTCAGAAAACGATGCCTCACTCTATGAGTAAGTAAACAGAAAAGGTCAGCACTTTCTAATATAGCTCCTGGCAACCTTGAATTATGTCTGGCCTCTGAGTTTGAGCTGCAGTTTCAAGCCATACATTACTGAGTGCATTAAAGAAATTCTAATCACTAAGTACTGGTCACTAAAAGTTGTTCTCAAACAGGGTCCTTAGAAGCCTGATGATATTTCAGAAGTTCATCTCTCTCTCTCTCTCTCTCTCTCTCTCTCTCTCTCTCTCTCTCTCTCTCTCTCTCTCTCTCTCTCTCTCTCTCTCTCTCTCTCTCTCTCTCTCTCTCTCTCTCTCTCTCTCTCTCTCTCTCTCTCTCTCTCTCTCTCTGTATGTATTAGCACAGCATACCTTTCCTTTTTGCTACATGCTAGTACAGGTGAGGGTTTAGGTAAAGGTAAAGGTTCCCCTCGCACATATGTGCTAGTCGTTCCCGACTCTAGAGGGCAGTGCTCATCTCCGTTTCAAAGCTGAAGAGCCAGTGCTGTCCGAAGACATTCTCCATGGTCATGTAGCCAGCATGACTGAACACCAAAGACACACGGAATACTGTTACCTTCCCACCAATTTTTCTTCCCTATTTTTCTTCTTCCATTTTTACATGCTTTCGAACTGCTAGGTTGGCAGAAGCTGGGACAAGTAATGGGAGCTCACTCCATTATGCGGCGCTAGGGATTTGAACTGCCAAACTGCCAATCTTTCTGATCGTCAAGCTCAGTGTCTTAGCCACTGAGCCACCGTGTCCCCTGAGAGGTTTTAGCATATAACAATTAAGCATTGCAGAATACTTGCTCAGGACTTTCCCTGAGCAGAAAGTACATCCTAAATCTTAGCTAGTTAGTATTCCATGCGGTATACTTCAACTTCTCTGGTAGGAATTTGTTGATGGCCAGATTAACATTCTCATGTTTGGATCACTCATTTTCAAATGCTCCAGGGGAATAAATATGAATATTTCTATTTGATAAAAGCTGAAAATAACTTACTTGTTGAAATATTTAATTATGATACCATTGGAAAAAACCATAAGATTGAAGGCAAAAGGAGAAGGGGATTGTTATGTATTGCATATAGTGTATAGTTTGTCAGTTGAAGTCCTCATTCTGGTCCCTTGTTGGAGTGGGAAAATACTCTCTCCTGGTTGGTTGGTTGGTTGGTTGGTTGGTTGGTTGGTTGGTTGGCTTATCATTTTTCCATAAAAACAGCTGTGCCAGCCAGGTCGTTCAGTTGCCTCACAGGTAGTATTGAATAAAGAACTGTTAGAAATCATTCTGGCCTCGTCTCCATTCTCTGTCCAGAACTTAACAGGGATGGCAGAGGTTGAAATGCTTAACAGTACTTTTGACACAATGAGCAGACTCTGGGAGACAGTGGAGAAAGGGGGGTTCTGGCTTGCTGTGGTTCATGGGGTTTCAAAGAATTGGACATGATTTAGAGAATGAGCAACAGTGACAACTCTCTTTTTATGATCCTGTAATCCCTTAATTTGGGGATAGACTCAGAATGACTGGATGGTGCTGAGCATTTACTGGTCAGATGCCCTTTCTGATATGCAGAGTTCACATCAGATATTTTTTTTTCTTTGTACTCTAGGAAAGAAGCATCAGCCACTGCCTAGGATTGAACTCTCAACCCTTCTGAGTGGAAGGCGAGTGTCTTCACCATTAGACCACAACACCACTCAATGAATGAACAGCAGCAACAACAACATAGTATTATAATTTAGTTTAAAGTGCAACTAAAATCTAATTGAGGTAAGAACAAAAGTAAGAATGCATTCAATAGCCCATATCTGACACCCAGAGATATATTAATAAAAATAGTAGATTTTGCCCCATCATTCTGCTTTGACGAACTGAATTTTGTCTTCCAATCACAACTGTCTAAAAGTGGTGTTCACACATAGCTGCATGGTTAACAGAAAGGCTTTTCGGCCATCAAGGAAGAATGTGCATTGGGAGATAGATTGTATAATGGAGATCTCTCAAAATGAATAAGGGAATGTGTTCTTCCCACCTATTAGAAGAAGCTCTGATCATGTGCTTAGAAAAGAGGGACAAGTTGTGTGGGTGTTCAAATAATCTGTCCAGATACTTCTGTTTATCAGTTTTGAAGTTAAATTAAAAAAAACATGACCAAGTTGTAGAAATGGATTAATTGCATGTAATTTCAAGTTGAAAATGAGGAAAAATTGTGTCAGAGTGCAGAATATAGAAACTGCAGTATCACTATGACTGGATGCAGATGAAAGCCATTGGAATGTATTATGTTTGGCCAAATTTCAATTCATATTGGATCATTTAGAACAAAAATGTAGCTCCGCATTTTTGTTCTAAAGATGAAGCACGATTCCTATGAAATGACCTGAATTAATGTAGGACACCCATTATTCAAAGGGTATTTCAAGTGATCCTGAAAGAAAGATACTGTGTTAATAAAATTATATTTTAATATAAATATATAATTATATATTAACCTGGATATATTCATCGTAGATCAGCAAACAAATCAACCCAGAATTCCATAAATGATGAGGTTCAAAAACTCTGACTTTGAAGACATTTTTCAAAGACCCAGCTCTATGGAAAATACTCTAATACTGGAAAAGGTGGAAGAAAATAGAAGAAAAGGATGACCAGCAGTGAGGTAGATGAATACAGTTACAATAACAGTAAGTTCACTGTTGAAACACCTGAAAGCTTAGATTAAGTATACAGTAGATCATCAGGGAGAAGAAGAGAAGATTTATCTATGTGGTTGCTAGAAATAAAAAATAACATGATGGCACGTAATCAACAAACCAACTAATCTGATTGGCAATGGGAAAAAGTGACAGATTCGTCTTTTAATGTCTATTATGAGTACACCTATCACAAAATTTTCAAAAGTGATGCTTATTATTATTTTATTATTATTTATTGGACTTCTAGACCGCCCCCTCTCCCCGAAGGGACTCGGGGCGGTGTACAGGTACAAATTAAAACCATACAATCAACATACATATAACTAAAATCGAATTAAATAAACCCCTGCCCCAAATTTATAAAAATTAAAAACTTAACCTTAACACCAAATCACAAAATTTAAAAATACAAACTGAGGTGGGAAAGCTGGAGTTAGGCCAGGCCGGCTAGATGAAACAAGTGGGTTTTGAGTTTCTGGCGGAAGGAGCGGAGATCCGTGGTCGTTCTAATGTCAGGGGGAAGGTCATTCCAGAGGGTCGGGCCCACCACAGAGAAGGCCCTTCCCCTGGGCGTCGCCCGCTGGTACAGCCTAGTGGACGGCACCCGGAGAAGTCCCTCTCTGTGTGAGCGAATCGGCCGAAGGGATGTGTGGGGCAGGATACGATCCCGCAAATAACTAGGTCCTGTGCCATGGAGCACTTTGAAGGTGATAATCAACATGCTGACTTCCTGACAAACAACATTACATTATATTCCCAAACAAAAATTACATGCTGTAACACTCATCCTTGAGGGGAGAGCCTCACTTGGTTTTCCAGATCTGATGTCATCCAATTAGTCCAAGGACTGTCCAATTGAGGCAGAAATTTTCTTCAAGAAATACCCTTCTGGAGTTGCAGAATCTCCTCTTTTGTGAGGCATTTTCTTTCGCTTTAGTCTTCCAGAAAAAGTGCAAATCTATGTTACTATCTGATTTTCAAGTATAAAGATATTACATGGAACACTGACTAGCTAAGCCTTCATAACATTTTTGGTTCATAAGGAGCTGGCTCACATTGAGTGCATTGGCCCACATTGAAAAATGTTACTTTACATCCTATAAGAAATTGATATTCACCCAAAATAACTATTGGGGATATAAACCTATCATGCAGATCATTTTAAGAGATAAAACCAATGAAAATAAGAAATCATATACATAAAAAGGAAAATATAAACAAATGTGTTCACCTAGTAGCATTTCTGTCGTAGACTTTTTGTGAGTTCTCAGGATTTGCCATCATGGCGCAGTGGTTGGATGCAGTATTGCAGGCTAACTCACTGCTCAATCCTTCCGAAGTCAGTGAAATAAGGACCAAGATTATTGAGAGCAATATGCTGACATTGTAAACTTCCCCAAGAGTGCTGTAAAGCACTGTGGAATGATATATACCATATTTTTCAGAGTATAAGACACACCTTTCCCCCTCTAAAAGAGGGTGAAAATTTGGGTGCTTCTTATACACTGAATGTAGCCCCACCCACACACCGGCCCCCACCCTTTTCTGCCTCCCAGAAATTTATCTCTTTGCAACAAATGGGAAAAATGGGGCTTGCAGTGGCAATAAACTATGGCAATCTCTGCAGCCTGAAACAGCTGATGACCAGGAGGCCCCTGCTGAAATTGAAAGTGAAACTTGCAGTTTGCTGCTCAAGGCAAATTGCTGAGAGGCAGAGGCAGTTTTTCCCCCCCCTTGTGCTAATTAGGCTGTTTGCTGCAAGGAGGTAAGTCAATAACTATAAATGCCTATAGAATGTTCGAAGTATTAGACTTATTTTTTAAAGACTGCTGTATTATTGTTCTAGAAAACTTAACACAATGAAGAAGCTTTTTTAAAATAAATGTTTGATCTGAAGAGGCCCACTGCTATTGTATCTTCTTTTAAATAGAAAAGAATAACTTATACTTTCAGAAAGCCACATCAATTTTAACAGCATCTGTACAAGTATAGTCTGAACTATAACACCACAAATAGTGTATATTGCCTGTACTGTTTGCTGTTTGTTGCAAGGAGGCAAATAGATGGGAGGCAGAGGAAGATTTTTTTCACCTTGTTTTCCTCCCCAAAAGCTAGGTGCATCTTATACTTTGGAGTATTTTATACATTAAGGCTAAATTCTATTGCTATTGTTATTTGATGAATGATACAATGCAACCCTTGGGGGTATTTTCTTTGTTGTTAAGATAAGACAAGTCAGGCTTTGCCACCTTCTCTTGCCCATTTTTATTGATAACTGGAAAGGAGGGAATAAAGCCACAACTTGAAATTTACAGTGCATTGTTATTGGAATTTCCTTTGCTGAATTATGCAGCTTTAAAAAAATTTCATTAGCATCTCTATTTTACTATGTCATTTAATTTAGGTTCCTTTCCAACATAAATTTAACATGTTTCTTTCCATGATGCATTGCAAATTAGTCACATTAAGAGTAGGGATATTACTGATATGAATATATGATATTATATTCAAGAGTTTGCCCTTTTCACTCTTTTTGAAAGCATGTAGTTTGTACACAAAACTTTTGCCAATGTAAGCTGTTTTTCCCCCAGACACATAGACATTTCTCTGAACAAAACATTACACTATAGCCATTAATCATTTCTATTTTCTTAAGAATGCCACAAAGTCTATGTGTAATCCATTGGAAATGAAAAGCTAGTTTTTTGTTTGAAGCATGCCATATATATATATATTTTTTAAATTGCTTACATTTAAAGTAATATTTTTAAATGTAAAACATATAAAATAAAATATATAATATAATATTTATAATATATTTTAAAATATAATGCAAAGTTATCATTGTTGAGAGAAATAGTGTACGAATGAACCACCCCACACCTTTCCATATTGTGATGATTTTAAAAAACCTTTTCAACAACAAACATATGAACTACTTTCTTGGAAGTTTGAAACATCTGAAATGTTAAATTCCAGTATTTTATACAACAGCTTTAAGTTCCGTTGTGGAATGTTTATCCAACACTAACAGTAACACTTACTTGTGTACAGTGGCTCAATATGGAATATGCAAAATAGTTGCATGTTATTGTATAGAAACATTTTATTTTCCCATTAATTTTCATGGAAAGGGCACCTCTCAATGTGCTAACAAATAGCTTTTCAAGCCCCCATCCATTAATATAAACTGAGAATCCCATATGTGCTTCATGGCCCTTTTACTGAATCAGAAAATTGCATTTTATAACAAGATAGATAACCATAATCTCCATTCAGACGTTGAAAATAGAGACAGGGGCTCTACTGCCAAAGAAAAGATTTAAGATGGGCTAAGTATTGCAATTACCTGAAGGTTGCTTTGAATGCTACTTGTTTTTTTTTTAATGGTCTCCAGTTTCTCCTGATTACCAAATGTAATAGACTTTTATGCTACAATGCAACTGTTGAACATTTTAATTGGAATGCCATGTCAAATTTTTAAATTAAAAATCAAATACTCAAAGCACCAGTGCATTTTTGATTACAGAGATTAAAACCTAATTGAATTCTCTTGCACAAGCAAAAAAAAAAAAATCATCTGAAAATTTAATTAGAGCAATGTTAAAAGCAGTTGATTTTCTTAAGGAAAAAAATCCCACAATCCTTAATTAGGACAAACCGAAATGCAAAATAACAGCCTTTACATTTTCCCCCTCCCCTTCCTCCCCCTTTTTCAGCACACCCTCAAAATCACAATCTGTCTCTCACATACACATATTCTCAATTATGGAGACATCATATATGTGGTTGGAATGAAAGAATACTCAGATGTAACTTTCCAAATGATTTCATAATAAAGGAAAATCTGAGTTTTGCCTGACTGAAGCTTGTATTTCCCTTTGATCAATACTGAATTATTCATGGTGAATTTCTGGCAACATTCCAAGAACAGTCACATGTTAGAGAGTGAAAAAAATAACACATATGCATGAAAAGAAAGACCCTAAATAAACATGATTGGATAAGTCAAAATCCGTTTCAATCCACACTGAGGGAGAAAAAACTAACATTAAGAGAAGTGACCTTACTATGCCTAAGCATGATGTGAGGCAATGGACAAAAGACGGAGGCCAGAAATGGCACAATGATCAGGATCAATTTCTCTACCATCCCTCCATTTTTCTCTTTTGCTCCATGTATTAAAATACAGAGATGCATAAACACATGAATATGAACTGTTGGTTACCAGACAATAGTATTGAAAAGACTTAAGTGTCTTAAGGTTGCAATTTTAGAATTCCAGTTTTAGAAATCATTGGCATAATAGTACGCATGGAAACCTTTATAACCAAGAAGCATGTAATAAACAATCAGAGAGGCGAGCAGTGGGGGGGGGGGGGGAGGGGAATATTGATAAAGCAGTTTTTCACTGATTGGATGCATGTCCATCCCTTTTGTTTGTTGTGGTATTGCACTTATGCATGAAAATAGAGTTTGCATTACAAAAGCGCAATGACATTTTGTTATTTTGATGAAAGTGCTGGATCCTTTAGATGTCCTGAAGACAAAGAATGGCTTGAATGTATCCCAGAAACATACTTGCTACATCAAGACGTGTATTCGTTAACAATATACTGTCATTATAATGGAATGGAATGGAAGGATACTCTACTTGCAGGCACTTTATTGTTTGCATTGGTTTCCTGCTGTGGCTTTACAGTAGGTGCAATGCTTAGCGTCTTGAAAATTGAAGCTATCCGTACATTTCACAAAAAATAAATAAACGAGCAACTATTTGGGGTTAGACAAATGAACACTCTAGGTAAGGTCTTGTTGAAAGAGACATTAAGTCCAACCACAGCTAAACAACAGGCAGTGAAGAAGAATGCAAATTGTTCACAATAGATCTCAGTTGTCATGCTGGCAGGCTTACCAATGGCCTAACAGCTTTGAAGATCTTCATCAATCAGTTCTCCATAGATGAAATACAGGAGAAAACCGGTCACTCCTTTTCTACTCTACCTCCACATCATTGGTTTAATAATAACATTTCACCTCTGATTGCATTTGACCCTAGAATTACAGTCTCTTGTTTGTCATGTACCATTTTTTTCATAATTATTTAATACACCGCATGCTCTGTTATGGAAGAAGAGACAATTATGAGCCAGCAAATAGGTGCCCAGAATATTTGGGTATACCACATATCCAACGGGTTGCTGATAGAGAGTCAGGTCCAAGGAAATTTTTTAGAAGCTTCTAGATGAGATTCCT
Organism: Rhabdophis nuchalis; assembly: GCA_039707465.1. Classification (NCBI taxonomy): domain Eukaryota; kingdom Metazoa; phylum Chordata; class Lepidosauria; order Squamata; family Natricidae; genus Rhabdophis; species Rhabdophis nuchalis. The sequence goes on along the minus strand of CM077643.1, from coordinate 54,318,715 downwards.
GGTAGACAGGATGTTTCTAAAGAAGTAGCAATGATGTTGCAACAATTACTCTCTGGACAAGGAGAGACCATAACATTGCTCATCTGCACTCTGGATGGCTGATTTTCATGAAGAAACCACAGGAACAAAATGTTCTTGCAGTTGACTTGTGAGGTGAATGACCAGAAATCAAAGCCCTGCTGACATGGAAAAGGAAAGGGAAGGCATACAGAATCATAGCAAGTGAGGACATTAGTGCACTTCAGTGGTGGGTTCCTAACTGGTTTGCTACCGATTGGCTGAGAGGGAGTTTAAATCATTACAAAACCCTTCTCAGATCTGCATAATTCCTGGTTACACGTAACTTTACCACATTTTTACAAGTTTCCATTATATGCACTAGATCAGTGATGACTCATAATGCAACCCCCCTCCCACATGCACACACACAACCCCATGCTCCCCCCCATGCTCACCGCACCGCTCACCTCCAAGCTGAGTTTGGTATTTTCTCCGAGAGGAGGTTGTTTTCACCCTCCCTAGTCTCCAGGAAAGCCTCCAGAGCCTGGAGAGAGTGCAAAATGGGGCCAATGGGCCTACCAGAAGTTCAGGTAGGCCCATTGGGTCTGTTTTTCACCTTCCCCAGGCTCTGAAGGCTTTCCTGAAGCCCGAGGAGGGCAAAAACGGCCTCCCCTGCCACCCCCAAAGGTGCTCTGGAAGCTGGAAATGGATCATTTATGAACTTCTGGTAGCCCGTTAGGCCTGTTTTTTGTGCCCCAGGCACCAGAGGCTTTCCTGAAGCCTGGGGAGGGTGAAAGCTGCCTCCCCCAGCCCTCCGGAAGGCCAAAAATCAACTGGCCAGCACATATGCATGCTGGAGCTGACAACTCGCATACTGGTAGATATGGTTCCACGTGCCACCTATGGCATGCCATAGATTCGCCATCACACACACTAGATTGTCCCTTGGTCTATCATAAGAACACTTTATTAAATTATTGTCTTAGCACATTGTATGAACAGAGCTATTATAATCAGCTATAAGACAATTCATTTGCTTGCGTGTAGGATGAGATATGTATACACATGTTTTTAAGCCATGGTTAAATATGCTGCATAAACTCAACCTTTTATAACATCCCCCTCTTCCTTTCCAAGCTGATTGGTATTTTGTCCAGTTCTAATTAATCATAGGCAGTAAAACATATGAGTTCGGATCCATGATGGTGTGCCCCTGCTCATTTTGCTAAATAAGAGTACTAAAATATAGAGAATAAATTCCCCCAAGGTTTCTTTTGGGGAGCTGTGTTATACTCTGGCTAATTTGTTACACAAGTGACACATGGGCTCAAGTCATTCAATTTTTATAGAAACAGTGCAGAATTGTAAGACTTCTTCTCAGCCTTCTTAATAATTATGAAATGAACATGCCAGGTGGACTGTGGGAACTTATCTATGTTAGACTGTAGCTATACAGAGTATAAGGGTTTTTAGTTTTATCTGGTTGCTGAGTCTTCAGGTTCTAACAAAAAATCAAAGTAATCTGCTGACCCCTGCTGTAATTCTTAAATGAGTCATATCTTTGAAATTCAGCTTGGGTTTTCCACATTACGATTTAATTGTGGACATTTCTGTTTCCATTCCTCCCCCCAAAAGTATTTATATTTCCATACATATTTTGCCATATTTATGTGAAATATTAATTCTGTACAGTTCCTTCCTTCCTTCCTTCCTTCCTTCCTTCCTTCCTTCCTTCCTTCCTTCTTTTTTCTTTTTCTTTTTGTTTCGTTCCTTCCCTCTCCCTCTCTTCCTCTCCCCTTCCTCTCCTTTCCTCTCCCCTCGTCTCATCTCCTCTTCTCCTTCTTTCCTCCCACCATCCATCCATCCATCCATCCAAATTATAAGAGAAGAAAAAAGTTTTAAAAGAAAGGTATCTTGTAGGCTTTTTATAGGATGTATATTTGAATGATACTAGTAAATTGAAGCAATGATACATTGCAGTCACCCGCATATGCTCTAGATTAATAATTGCTGCAAATCACTGAATAGCAGGGGCTTTCTGATGCTGAAAAATAAATATTTTGGTTATAAGTCCTTTTTTTGTTAAAAAAAAAAATAAACTTCTATATGATAGAGCTAAACTTCAAAAGAATATAAACATCTGAAAATATTATGTCAAAGCTGAGTTAATGCTTGTAACTTGTTTTTTTACCAAATGTAACACAATATTTAAATAAAAATTACTTTTACTGTATCCCTGACAAATTATCTTTTTGAAAAAGATGTAATGTAAAATATTAAATATTTAGGAATTTAAAAAAATATCTGGTTAAGTAAAATATGCAAGCAAAAAACCAAAAGGAAAAGGAAAAAGATACACACACACACATACACACTTACTTAAGCGATTTCAAAAGTAAAAATAGAAATTACCACCCAAGATTTTTTTAAATTACAGAAAAGGACATTCTGGCATCCTTTGTTTTTTCTTCCATGCCACTAACTTCTCCTTCCACCAGGTACTAATTTCAATACCCTTATATTTAATTGCACTTTCTCCTATTTGTAGATATTGATGTAGGCATTCTGGCAAATAGTTTCACTGATTATTTATTTTAATTATTCCTCCCCTACCCCCAGCTTACCTTTTGAAAGCTGTAAACCACATCACAAATTCTGGGGAAACACTTTTCATGTATGGTCATGAAATGCAAATTATATCAGTTCACATCAAATCAAAGTTTCTTCCATCCCTAAGGCTGTGATAAAAGCAGTAGAATATCACAGAGCCACAGCCTGGAAAATAAGGTGATGTTAGACTTGTAAGATCCAGGTTTAATTCTACCTTCAGCCATGGAAACATATCAGATGACGTCTAGCCAGTCATTCTCTTCCTGATCAATCCGCTTCACACAAGTGCCAGACTTCATACAAACCCAAGCAATACATCTTTATTTTCCAGAAAACCAACTCTATTTTTAGTAAACCACTTGAAATCTGTCTGTCTGTCAGTGGAATTCAAACTTGGGCGGCTTTTACATGTTAGGCAGTTATATTAACTTCTAAGCCACAAATTCTCCTCCCTTATCAGCTGAACCAGAGGAATGATTAAGCATTTTGTCAAAGCAACTGGTATGCCCAATTTTTTTTTAAAAAGGGCATGTATGTATGTGTGTGTGTGTGTGTATGTATATATGTGTGTGTGTGTGTGTGTGTGTGTAGTCTAGTGGCAATTACAGCTGCCTCACATGTAATACTTCCCTGGTTTGAATCCCAATAAGGGTATGGCTAGCTGATGAGAGCTAAATAGCTCGAAATAGATCTATCCTAGTCTCCCTGATTTATTTATTGATCAGCTCAAAAACCTAACACACACACACACATATATAGATAGATAGATAGATAGATAGATAGATACATACATACATACATACATACATACATACTTTTAGTACAGAAAGAAAAGAGCAATATGTACAGTAGCATACAAATGATAAGGACGATATAGAGCGAAATCATATGAGAGTAAAAGTACATCATCTGCAAGCCCCACAACTATTCATATGCCCCAAGTATGCTATAATTTAATAAGCAGAAGGGAAATATTAAATACAATGTATAGCTGTTTATAGTAATTTCAATTCAATATAGAGGCTTTGAAAAAACCTATTTGTCTTGACACCACACAGAACCCTTTAAAATATTGTTCTCGTTTGTTTATTTTAAATACTTTTACCAAATGGAAAATCCAGTTGTGAATGCATTAAATTGAAAGGTGATACCTGAACAATCTCAAACTCTGAACAATCAATGTTAACTGAAATTTGGGAGGAGGCAGCTCACATCTACTATATTTACTACTACATAAACATAGCAGACTGTGGAAATATACCTGGAGTGCAATGGAAACATACCTGAGCCAATTCTAGAAGCTGTTAAATAACAGCTGTGTTTTTCCCTTAAATCCACATCCTGCTGACTTCAATTAATTAAAGGAAACATCTTTGTTCTATCTCAAAGTTGACACTCTCATGAAGGATTGCATTATTTTATGAATTGGGATGAAGACCACATTGCTAGCAGACCTAAAGTTGATAAACAATTCTTTTCAAGCACAAATCAATTGTGTCAGACAGGAGGCCAGGCCAAGCTAATTCAGGAACAATGCATGCCCACAACATCACCAATTATAACCTGAGAGCCACTTTGGTGTAGTGCAGGGGTGGGTTCCTGCCAGTTCTAACCTCTTCTATAGAAATCTACAGTGCCGTTTAGAGCCGGTTCCAGCTCCCTCCCCCTGCCCGTCTGCACATCATCAAGATGAAGAGCGAGAGGAGAAATTCTGGGAGTTGAAGTCCACAAGTCTTAAAGCTGTCAAGTTTGAACACTCCTGGGGGTTTTTTCCTAAAGGGTTAGGGGTGCAAGGGTTTTGCAACTTGACAGCTTTAAGACTTGCATGCTTCAAATGCCAGAGTTCCTGAGCCAACATTTTGGTTGCTAAGCAAGAGCATTGTTAAGTGAGTTTCACCACATTTTACAAGTTGGCCACGCCCACCCAGGTGTGGCCTGCTTTGTGGGAGTGGCTTGCTGGCCATGTGACTGCCAAGCCACTCCCACCCAGTCACATGGCCAGCAAGCCACTCCCACAAAGCAGGCCACACCTAAAGAAGAGGTTCTAAAATTTTTTGAAACCCACCACTGGTGTAGTGGTTAAAACATCAGGTTGCAAGCCAGGACACTGAGTTCTAGTCCCAACTTTCACATGAATTAGACACAATTGAACAGAAGTGACCCCCCCCCAATGTTCTATAAATGTATACAGCATATCAGTGACATGGATTTAGATGGATTTCTTAAGCACTCTATTGTTTAACAAATGGTTCCGGATCAGGTGCTGCAGTGGTGGGATTGAAAATATTTTACTACCGGTAAAATATGGTGGAATTGCAGTGGTGGGATTGAAAATATTTTTACTACCGGTTCTGTGAGCATGGCTTTGTGGGCGTGGCTTTGTGGGTGTGGCAGGGGAAGGATACTGCAGAATCCCCATTCCCTCCCCACTCCTGGGGAAAGGTTACTGAAAATCCCCATTCCCTCCCTACCCCACTAACCTGTTTTCCTGCTCCATTCTCCTGTTAGAGCAACAAAAGAAGATCAGCTGGGAGGCTGGGAAACAACTGGGGCAGGGACAGCCTATTTACCATTCTCCAAACTAAATTTTTGCTACGTGTTCTCCAGAACATGTCAGAACTGACTGATGTGCTGGCTTTAATCTTCGAAAGCTTTGAGAGAAAGATCTTTTTTTTTCTCATGTGAACTTATTGGATCTCTGAAATCAGTTCTAGAGGCCTTTCTCCAAGGGTTTTTTTTAATGAGTTTTTTCTGTTTTGCTTTTTTGTTCTTTTGTTTTTCTTTGGAAAAAAAACAATGCTTATGCTGGTGCAGTTGTTGAGTCCCCAAGCCTATGTCCCAGACAACTCGTCTGGTAACCTATGAGTCACCGCATTCCGGAGCTGAGCCAGCAGCTGCAGTGATTAACAGAGACAAGCTGTCTGGAATCTGTCTGGAAAGGAGTTACAATGTTGCAACTGCTTGCTAGGAGTTCCTGCCTGGTAACTCTATATAAGAGGTTGCCAGAGAAGAAACCTTGCCAGTTGAATCTTGTGTGTGTTGTAAATAGTGTGAATAAACGTTCCTGTTGTTTTGACCATGCCTGAGTCGGAATCCTTTGTCTGATCTAACAGCAGTGTTTTGAGACTGAGCACAGTGAAGTGGTTATGGCTCTGGAATGAAAGCAGAGAGACCCAGATTTTGATCCTCGCTTAGGCACGGAAGCAGTGGCATAGCGTGGGTTGTCAGCACCCGGGGCAAGGCAAGTAATTTGCGCCCCCTAACCCGTGGATTTTAGCACTCGGGGGAGGCAGCTCTTCTTGTGGTGTCGAGCCCACGCACCTCCCGTGAGGATCCGGCGGGCAGCCGCTGCCCAAAGAGCTCGGCCATCCGGGTCCGACACTCGTTGCCTCGCCTTGGGGAGAAGCGGGCGCCCTTTGCGTGGTGCGGGCCTGGGACACCCGACGCTCCTTTCTACAGAGGGCGACGGCCCAAAAGCCGGGGCAAGAGGGTCTTCCCGGGCCGCCGCAGGGCCCAGGTCGCCGCTCCTCTGGCTGGCTCGGAACGGAGGAGTCTTCCAGGGTCTCTGCACGGTCGTTGCTTCGAAAGGCCTGCGCCTTTAAGTCTCGCCTGGCCCCCTCGGGTGGCGCTGGCGGGTGCGAGGAGCCGGCGCTGGCCTCAGCCAGGGGATGGCCCGGGAGGGTTTGGCCCCTACTGGCCGCTGTTCGCTCCCCGACTCTCGCCAGCCCAGGAGCGCCCAGGCGCCGCCGCCGCCAACCCCAGAGACCCGCGGAGGAGAGCTTCCGAGTCAGGTCTCTGGAGCGCCTCCCCCAGATGTTGCGCCCGGTGCGGCCGGCCCCTCCTGCACCCCCCACACTACGCCACTGCACGGAAGCCAAGGTTGACCTTGGCCCAGTCTCTTCTTCTGATCTCTATTCAGTGTAAGCTCTGCAAAGAAAGCTAAATGAATTCCCTTACTGTATCATACTGTACATAATTAAGAGCAATGTAAAAATAAGCGGAACCTGGGACCATGTGGCACAAGCACTAAAAAAAAAGAAAAGCAAACATTTTCATAACATTGTTACCTGTTTTTATTTCCCCAAAGAATACCGATGCAATGCATTAGTATGCCATTCTGCTGTTTAGAATGTTACAATGCGGTTCATAGTTAAACGCGTGCAGAAATGCCTGTTTTATAGAAATTGCCAGACAAAAATGTGTATACAATTGTGTTCAGTTTAAAAAAAAATCCCACCCAATCTGAGACATAATATCATTAAAATATGCATATTAAGGAAAGAATGTGGAAAAATGTATATTAAGTAAAATGCACATGAAAATGAATGCAAATTTTTATGTAGACTTTGCTTAAAAATGCAAACTTGAAATGAGAAACACATTTAAGACCTTTTTTTTTTAAATGACAACTTGAGAAGCACTAAATTCAATAGGTTCACAATCTCAATTCTTATCCTTAAAAAGTAGCTCTGTTGATCATTCTTTTAGATGGATGAAAGAATCATACCGTTTGAAAGGCGAGCTAAAAGTAATGTTGGGAATTTCTAATGCTGTTAAATGTACCTATATTTATACCTATATTATACCATCTATACCGGCAACCTCTGGTTTGGCAAAGTCCTGAAAAGCAAAGTCCTGAAAAGATCAAAAATATATAAGGTACTATACTTGTACTTTATCTCCAGAATACAGAACATTTGTGTAGAAGATTACTTAGATAAAATCCAGTGATTTGCCATGAATTCTATGCATATATATGTCTCTCTGTGTTTTAATGCATATGCTGGGCATATGCTGGGCTTTTTCAAAGAGGAAATTGCCAGGGTGGGGGCACAATTGCCCCAGGCTCATGAATGGAAGGGCTCCTATCTCAAATGTAATTTAATACAATCAATATTTTTAAGGCAACAAAATTGATTAGTTAAAATATAATAGCAAGAGTCATTTTAGTATTTCAGGTCAATTACTCTGCAATTGATTTCAGCAGAGAGAAAAACAATGGAGAAAAAGAATTAAGATGCAGTAAAATTTATTTGTATGTAGAGTAAAGGGAGTGTTCCAATAAATGCTTAAAAAGAGCCTCTGGACTGGGTTAAAATGTTAGATCTTGGCAGGAATGTCTGAAAATGTGGAAATTGGGTTTGCAGGCTGTGAGGTGGGAGACACTGAGGAAAGCTACACCCACTGCCTTCTAGGCTTTGATGCTGGATCAAAGAATGATAGCTTCCCATTTTGCTTATACATTAAATGCACCACCTGGTTATAGATATTTTCCTACTTTCATATCATGATCAAATATAACTTTATTTCTGTCTTTAATTAAGCACAAGTCCCACCGTGCACATGCTTACAATTTTAATTTTCAACCAGTTCTAAGTGACATCAACAATTGTCAGGAGGATAATGAAATATTGGTCTCATACAGCCTATATTGCAACACATTCAGTCCCCAACTTATCGCTGCTTAATTAAAATTTGTTACTGTGCCACGAACCTCATTGTGCATAGTAACACCCTGCATATATTACCAGCAATTTGCCACTTTGATAAATAAACATTACATTCACATGGTGGTTTTTTTGCCATCAAGCATGAAGGAAGACCCATGATTAAAAAAAACAAAACAAAAATCTTTTAATTACAAAATTCATTAAAATCAATCTCAAATAATAATAATAAAAAAGCTTTGCATTCCTAATGCTAAAACGATAAAAGTGATCAATGAACCACAGCTAAACAAAACTAAACACATTCATTGAAGTTGTCAAGGATGGTGGAGGGGGGAAAGCTGTTTAATTGATCAGACTAATATAGCACATATTAGGAGAACGATGCTGCAGAAGACATGTAGAGAAAGAATGGAATTAGATATCTTGTATTTGAGTTTCATCTTCAGGATCTGTCCTTCTAAAGAGCAGTCAGGATTGGTCTCTTCTAGGACTGACAGGTTTGATCGCCTTCCATAAAGGGAAGGGCCTTCTCTGTGGTGGGCCCTACCCTCTAGAACGACCTGCCTCCCGAACTCCGTACCACCTCGGACCTCCGCCTTTTCCGCCAGCACCTGTTCCATCAAGCCGGCCTAGCGTAACCACCCGATACGACTGAGTTTTAGTTTACAAATTTTAATTAGAGGGATTTTAATATGTTTGTTTTAGCACAGGGTTCTTGAGTTTAATTGTGGTTTTAGGATATTATATATTTGTATATTTATATTATGTTTTAATTTCTTGTGCGCCACCCTGGGTCCTTTCGTAGGAGATAGGTGCGGGATATAAATCAAATAAAACTAAAACTAAACTAATAAGCATCTTTAAAGAGACAACAGCTGACATTTTGCCAATTACACCCCATAACAAGTCTAAAAAACAGTTTTCAGAAGAAAGAAAAATTCCTTTGGTAGCAAAGGAATAAGCTTCAAAAATTATGTATAGACATGTGGACAATCAACACAATTTAAAATTCTGGCAATTTTCCATGAATAAAAAAGTGTGGAGGAACATCAAGGTGATGATAGATAGCTGGATACATGCCCCTTCACCCTGAATCCTTCTTCTGTACACATATGAGGGTTCATATAGTTCTTATATTTAGGTTGGTTGAGGAATCAAAAAGACATTCCCTTACTCAACTATTCACACAATGGCTCTTCTTTTTGTGTTGATTTTACCTCCTATTAGCAGTCATATATTAATCGCGTTCTTTTATCTTGACAATATGTTAGCTGTAGTAGCTCATATCACTAGTCTGTTCAGCTAAATTCTTTGTTGATTTGAACATGACGGGCAGTTGAAAAGACAAAGCAGTCTATGAAGATAATAAATATATCACCCGAGCTTGTTATTCTCACCTTCTCATGCTCTTTCTTCTTTTGTTAAAATTCCCCTGAGGAAATATTTTAAATATTTCTGCTTGCCACATGGATGATCTTGTAATGATAATTTGATGAAGATTACTAATGCTGTTACTAGTATGTTTTGATTCCTGTAGGAAAGTTTTCAGTTTCACTAAAATACTTAGCTGTACCAAAACATCAAATTTGTACTTTAATGAATTTTTGACAACATCTCTCTTAAAATAAAATCACAAGAGCAGATCTCCCCTCCCTGCCTCGAAGCAGCAGAATGGCCAAGAAAGTGTACAGATGTATTCATAGCAGACATCAGAAACCATTTTCTCTGAGGCTGTAATGGTGCTACCAATCTCTTCAGGAGATGAAATCATTTGACTCCCTCTCGTGCAGCTTCCATGCTAAATGTAAGCTGTCTTGCACACCCATGTGGCAATAATGTTCTGTTTTGGATGTTAAAGACAAAATTGCTCTTTGTTGGAGCTATTTCTATTAAATACATATATTTTTTATCAAGAATTTTAATTACTGTAGTAAAAAAACTAAACTTAAAGAAAATAATATGGAAATAGAAAGTACAGGACAAAAGAAAAAGAAGGAAGAAAAAGAATATACTAAAGGAAGAAACTATTGTATAAAGAAGCTACTTCCAATCTTTATCATAAGAAGAGTAAACAAACTTAATAACTCTTCACCCTTTATGTCAGGTTCCCAAATACCAAGAAAGACACACTGATGTTTTTCTAGGCCAGGGGTGGGCAAACTTTGCAACTTTAAGTCTGAAGGACTTCAGCTCCCAGACTTCTCCAGCCAGCAAAGCTGGCTGGAGAATTCTGGGAGCTAAAGTCCTTCAGACTTAAAGTTGCAAAGTTTGCCCACCCCTGTTCTAGGCCCATGATGGAAAACCTATGGCATGCATGCCAGAAGTGGCACGCAGAGCCCTCTTTGCTGGCATGCACGCCATTGACCCAGGTCAGATCTCCGTGGTGTTTCTTTCATGGGCTTCTGTTTCCCTGCAAACGATGAAACAGAAACTCACGAAAGAAAAAGATCCTGCCGTGCTGCTGGTGTTGAGATGCCTGCCTCTCACCGGCCAGCTGGCCTTTGGGCTCTGATGCACATATGTGCATGCCTGTGCATGTCTTTGTGTGCACAGACACCTTTCACTTTGGGCATGCACGTGCGCAGTTTGAGAACTCGGTGTCTAAAAGGTTCGCCATCACTGTTCTAGCCAGTTTGTTTTATTGTTCCTGCCCATAGACAGAGGTCTTGCCAAACTAAAGCAAACTGCTGACACCATTAGTTTGACTTTGAGTTTATTTGACTTGTATCCTGCACCTATCTCCCCGAAGGGACTCTGGGCGACGCACAGGAGGTTAAAAACAAATATACAGATACAGATACATAATAAATAATTTCATAAAAACAAATTAAATTTCAAAAAACCCTGTGCTAAAATTTATTAAAATTTACTATAATCCCCCTAATTAAAACACTGTTGCTAATTATAGACTTTGTCGTTATAGGGTAATCAGGCTATATAATGTGAGAACAACTAAGAAGGAACTGTTCTACTCTCTTTCTCCTACTCAAACTATCTAAACTTTGCTATTTTTTGCTTGGCTGGAATGCCCTCCCTCCCTTCTGGAAATCTGATTGGTTTCTCTTCAATTCTACTTCTAGATCTAGACCAAAAGGGTGAGGCATACAGTATGGAGTGAAACCAATGCATTAATCCTGGCTAGGATTTTACTAGATTACCTAGATGATCTTTGATTGTGAGATTAATGGAGACCACATGATTCTCATCATTAAAAGAAAGAAAGTTCAGGTTGTTTTAAAAATCCTCCTTGTTTTCTATTGAACCTATTTACCAAAGTCAAAAGTTTACTCAACACTTTTTGATGAGGGAACATTGGAGATGGTAGAAGAGTATATTCTCCAACACAATTCACCAAAGCTGGAAATGGACTACGTGTCACAATTTTTTTTCTACAACTATACAAAGTGAAGCAACATGGTGACTTTGTTCTTAGAAGAAAATTGGTCATATTGTTTTCCAGAGCAACTTCAATGTTGTTTGCATTGAAACAAAAAACATCCTTGATGATTTTCTGGAGTCTTGTTTTCACAAACATTTTCCTAATTCTTATTTTGTTATTCCAGTTATATGCAACCTAGGGCACAGAGTTGCATACACTCCTCAGAGAAGCCTTGGTTACAGTCTTCAAAGTCCATCCAAAAATGGCTGCCAAATTGTAATTCTAATATGACAAAAGGAAAATATGAGGAATAGTCATATTCACTGTATTTAACTGATTCAATTTAATTTTAATTGCATTTAAATGAACAGTGGATTAAATCAAATTTAACTTTTATGGTCCTGGCCCCATCTACATTTTGGAGTGCAGCCTTTGGCATGACACTTAAAGGTCAAGTGCGGCCTCAACCCAAAAACGATTGCCCATATCTTCCTGACCAATTAAAAAAAAACAGGGAATAGAACGCTTTTGGTAGTAGATGTTTGGGCTATACTAGCTTAAATATCACCTATCTGCATCTCTGCCACATGATTTTTTTCAAATAGCTCTTAGATAACTTTACACCTCTCCTCTCCCTTTCTCTCTACCCCCTCTGCGTGTGTGTCAAGAAGGGAAAGAAAAGTTAAGGAGGCTGAAGAAACACATGCCCATTTGCACTGAATCAGAGTAAATGAACGATTGTCTTCTCCTTGTTAATAAGAAGGAACAACTTCCGAGGGCAAAATTGTTGGAGTGACAAGTAGAAAGAGAAAGAGAGGGCAAGATAGTGGTCTTTTGTCTAAGGAAGATTTAAACCTCAACAAATAGCCTTTCCAGATAGAGTGGACTGGAAACACAACCAGATGAGCTAATTCCACTTGTAAGACTGTTGTAGAAGATGACCAATTAAGCCCAAGGGCGGGGACAAATGTGTCATAAGTCAAGAGTCTTTGTGTGCCTGCAGAGATCTAGCCCAGTCCACATTGAAGACCTCTCTTATCTCCTACTCATTTCCCTTAATGGCCAGTTGGTCAGATTCTTGTAGAGAGCTTAAGGTCTATACCAATTTGCATTGTTGGGGGACTGACTAGGCTTATAATTTGACATAACATCCCATCAGAGCATGGCTTCCACCTTACCAGTCTTTAAGCATCTCTTATGAACTTGATTTTTCTCTAGGTCCTTCAAGTCTGAGATGAATTCACAAGCTGCTAAGGATAGAGATGGATGGTTTTGTTCCCAGAATGACCATTGTCTAATGGATATTGCATTGTTATTAGTACTCTGTGTGTGTGTGTGTTTGTTTAGTTTTGTGAAGCCACTCAAAGTAATTTGCAGTGAAGTGACCTAGAAATGTAACAAATGAACAGATTTCCCACAGAGATGCTTGGACTTATTTTCACACAGCCATTGCAGAAACAGCCATTCTGTTTTGAGCATGGACCACTGTCGCTTTCTTTTCATTATTGGAAAAAAGTTTGGCAAGCCATAAACCAGGGAAAATGATTGAGTTACCTGACATATTCCCCGAAAATATACACTGAACATTCATGTTTGCATTTCTTGACATTCCTAAATGAGAGATCAATGCTCTGTGCCTCCTAGATTTGGTTTCCTTGTTAAGTAGAAGCAGAAGTGCAAAAGAAAATAGCATATACTATATATTAGAAACATGGGGGGGGTATGTGCATGGAGGAGTGACTAAGTAACCCCATTGAATCATTTGGTTTAGTCTGAAGTGATAGAATCATCCTTTGGGGAACATTTGGAGGAAAGGAATTGAATTAATATGATCATTGGAGAGTGAAGTAATAGATTTTATCATCTTGTGTAAGGTAAACTGTATTAACATATGCAGATTGATGAACGGGAAGGGGACAAGCAATCAGTGTAACTCTGCCATTTGTCATATTTATGGAATTCAAGCTTCAATTTATATATGGAATTACCCACTGCTGCTTGTTGCCCTGTTGCCCAAAGCTAGAAATGTCTGGAGATTATCTGAAACCCCAGGAGCCTTGATGAAATAGGATAACATTGGGACAAGGTTTGCAAGCAAGTAAAACCTGCAAGTTTCTCATGTGGATAAGAAGGCTTGCACTTCAGGGGTGAGGTGGGGGTATAAAACAGACCCTGCAACACTACAAATTGATAGAAAGCTTTTGCATTTGATTCTGTTGCTTTATAGAAATCTTCAGTACTGACTAAAGAAATCAGATTCAATTTCAGCCTTTGCAGTTTTTATTTCTTAGCACTTATATGTGCAGATGTTCCAGCAATTTCCATTCACCCTTTTGAATAATAGCTCTGATGCAGCTCTGGTTCAGTTGGCAGGTCTCGCTCAAACCAACATCTCTTAATCTAGGCAGGATTTTTTATCCCACAGGAGGACACTTTTTCACCAGGCAGGACCCACATTTATCCTTTGTGCCATGCTTGGGGCACTGCTCCCAAAGGTTTATTCAATTTAAACTAATTACTCTTCTGACCCAGTTCCCCAAACACAACAAATCTTCTGTAGTTAAATCAATGATTCGTTTATTAGGAGTGCCAGCAGTCATTGCAAAAAGTTTATCACTGCAGGCTAACAAGTCTGTCTGCCAGGGAGACGAATAGTTGTCTGCTATTCATCTCCACCCCCTTCCTTTTCTCCCCAGAGCTGCAGGGGGGGGGGAGCTTGTCTTCCATCCTAAGGATCAGCCCACAGATTTCCACTGCTCTCCTCTCCTCTCCCCTGCCTTTTGTGCATCCATGTATCAGGTACTGGACCCAGCTGTTCCTCCTCTTCCTCATTAGCCACCTCCAGGCCTTGAGGCTGTTGACTCTCCATCTGAGGGCTGATAGATGGCCCAGGCTCTGCCCTCCCTCTCTCTGACTGCTCCATTTCCTGTTCCCCCACAGAGTTTTCAGGTTGCCCTGATGCTGACCCTGACTCCCATGCTTCCTCCTCATCTGATTTGGCTGCTGAGGGCCCAGCGGTCAACAGACCACAACACTAAGTTAGTATCACTTCTTCCCACATATTTATAATTTTTGTCTTCTCTGTCATTAAAAAATTATAGTTGGGAAGCATCTTGGAAAGTTGTGGCCCATCAGCCAAAGCTGGGATACAAGTGCTCTACATACTCAAACATGATATTGAAAACCATTTCCAGTGTATGAAGTTGCCCATTACATACTCTCCTGTGATATAATATCTGATGTCTGAAAACTTAAAACATAAAAATCCAAGCACGGACAGGATAATCCATTTACACATTTTCTCTGAAGTAACCCTGTGCACTGCAAAATTTAGCATTTCAGAGGACAGTAAGTTGTATAAATAACCCACAACTTATTCCTTTTTTCCAGAATGCCCCCATTTTCACTGTGAAATCTGACTTGTTTTTGACATATGACAGAAAGATATAGTGTGAAATGGCATTCGGTTCTGCCAATCAAAGGAGAAAGAGATGGTAACTTAGCAAACTTAGTCAACAATGTTGGATTTTAACCCCCTCCTCCCATTCCTCTTTCCTGACTTCTTTGTGTAAACATCAGTGACAGCTACAGGCTGACCTTGGTTCAATTGTTTTCTTTTCCTTCATTGTCTAAAGACAAGGTCTACCTAAACTTGTCAGTTGGTTGAGGAAAGGATTTTACTAAAGGCTGTAAGTGTCTTAGAAACCAAGGTCTTATCAGTGCCTGGGAAAAAAACACAATGAAGCTAGATACAACTATATAAATAAACAAGAAGTCAACTGAGCGTGAATAGAAAGGCCACTTAGAAAATAAAAAACCCTGTTTTTAAAATAAAGGATTATTTATATCCTCAACCTGAATGTTTAAGGGTTATTTCACTTGTTATTCAACTTCCAAAGGCTATGTCTACATTTCTATCAGCAGTATCCGAAAGATTCTTCTGAAAGATAATTCATAGGCCAGTTTTACAAGCTCTGCTTGGCCCATCACCAATGTAGCTCTCTAACTGGTCTTGTAGTACTGGAATGGATGACTTTCTTCCACCCATGGTACATTTACCCTGGACCCATGTTCTCTAATTTGATTAAAACATATTGTTTTCTGACCTCTTTGCTCTTAAGTCCTTTAGAACAGAAACTCTCTAGTACTTTGTTCTATATTAGCAACTCCAGTTCCAATTGGCTACAGTGTTTGGCATGTTCCCTCCTCTCTAGCAGCTGGTTGCTGCCCTGGGCAGCCATTTCATCCAGGTCTCCCGGGTTGTTATGTTCTCTGCTGGTTAGAAATAGCTGTTTTTAAATATATTCTTGAGTGTGAGCCAATAATGGCTCATTAAGTCAATGAACCATCCTCAGTCTTGAAGCTCATGTTCCATTTAGTCTTTACATTTCCCAGTGGGTGTCATTTCTGCTTCTTTGGGTGAAGTATATCCCTCTTTTACTGTCACCTTTCCTTTTCCTTATCTTTATTTAAAAAAAAATATTTAACTTGCAAAATAAAAATATGGTTACTTCATTTTTATGAAGCTGAACAAGGCAAACATTTGCAGGCTGGTCTATGTAAGACCCAACCAGATGGAAAGGACAAGAAGCAGGGGAACTGAGTCCCGCAAGGGAGAAGGGCAGTATACAAATTTAATAAACCTAAACCTACCAAGCAGGTTGTATGGGAGCTGTAGTCAAGTCTAAGCACTAACCCAACCTTGCTGCCAACCCATTGCTAACTTATTGGAATATCTGAAGCTGGTTTAAGAAACAAACTTAACCTGCAGTTTAGAATTTCCTCTAGTGTAGATCTTCGGTGTTCCTTATTTTCTACATTCTCCTTTGCCTTCATGTCTGATCATTTGGTTGGCTGAGAGATGTTCAAATTGGCTCCATATTAAAAAAAAATCTATTCATGATATATGAAGAGACCATAACATGATGATATCTCAAGCTGAGTTTCCTTGTTTGGTCTCAGCTTCTAACCATTTTGGTTTATTATTGCTCTTCCATGATACTGCAGAATTATAATTTGACTTCTGTGATCACAGACTATGCCTTAATCCCAGAGGAAGTGAGTGGAAGAAGTAGATGAATCTTGAGTTAGAATTCAGAGAAATAGTCCAAAATATTCCTCCTTCTTTCCCAAGTAAAATAAGCTACCCATTATAAGGTATGTCAGGCAAATTGTTTTGTTGTGTGTATAGTATTAATCTATCTCCTAATTCCTGACAGTAAAGTAAGTAAATACAGTGTGTGTGTGTGTGTGTGTGTGTGTGTGTGTTCCAGCAAAACTCTGTAATGCCTTGAGCAATTTCAGCCAGACTTGGTACACAGATGACTTACTCTCTGGAAAAAAAATAAGGGGATAAGACACTCCTAACACCCCTCATGGTGTGGGTTCTGTTACGATACAGCCTGTGGGTTCTGTTACGATACAGCCTGTGGGTTCTGTTACGATACAGCCTGTTGTGCTTTCAAATGGCTTCTACTATACTGCCGTAAAATACAGCACAGTGGAGTTGCCATGATAACAGCTTCACAGTTCTCCACAAGGGAGCTCCCTCTGGTAAGGGGGAAAATCCAACATTAGAAATTACGTTTGGTCCAGACATTTTCCCCCTATAAATAAATATCTGGGCAATGCCAGGTTATCAACTAGTGATAAATAAAACTACTGTATTGCTGAGGCAATTGCCTCATATGATCAAATGATAGGAGTAAACTCTATATGCCAGGTTTTGGAAAAGATAATCACCCTTGGTTTTGTTTGGGTCTAATTATTTTATTTAATTTCCATAGCCAAAGCACATAGTTTGTTCAGTACAGGAACAGAAGCCACTTCAAGTTCAAGGAATTGGTGGAAAAGCTATCAGAGTAACACAAAGCAGCTTTGAGGCAGTGCTTCAATCAGTGCACTGGGGAAGCCAAGCATCTTTTCATGGCTTTGCACAATTCAAAGGTTTCTGCAGCACAGGTCATGGGAGGCAAATGATGAAAGCAATGTTATGCCATTTGGATTCAAGTTCTGCCCTTCTTGTAAGTGTGCACCTCTTGGTCTGTGGCCACCCATGTATGAAAGCGACTGAATCTTAATGGCACAATGCTGCTTTTATCACACTGATGAAAGCAGCGTCCTTCAGGTGCCTTGACACAATGCCCCATATATGTTTGTTTATATACGCAAGCACTCACGTATACACTTACAATAAGGGAAAACACAATGTCGAAGAAAAGGATTTTCTTTTGAAGTTAAAGAAGGAAATAATGTATTTTTTTCCATTTTGGTCTTCCACCTGCAGAGGATGTTCATAATTAGCATTTTTAAGCAACCTGCTGTGTCAGTCCATTTTTAAATAAACTTTAGGGTATGAACTATTGGTCCTTACCAAATAATTGGCTGAAAACAGAGAGAAGATGAGCAGTGAAGACTTTGCTTTGCTCAAATGAAGTTATATCCTAACCAAATCCATTTCATGCCTTTTGTCTTCCTTCTACTGTTATGTGGGCAAGTACGTACTGCAACATAATAGGCGTAATTTATGGCTTATTTGTTATGCCAACTGCACACCTATAGAGTCCTTTTAAATGGATAAAAGGGAAATACAGGTTGAATGCATTACAGCAGCTTAATTGTTTTTTACTGCTCATTAAATTTTGAGTTAATTACATAGCAACCCACTTTATGTTTTTTTACATTACATTTTACTCCTTGTGCACTTAACTTGAAGGAGAAAAGTCATTTTTATTGCTTTATTTATTCAAGTTTTATTTTTTTTTATGTACCTGTGAAGGCTAAATGCATGCAGATAAGAAGATAACAGAGCAATTTAAATTATTTGACCTTTGCTAGCAGGGCTGGCTCAGCATATTTTGCTCTCCCTAAGTAGTTATTTCATGCTTTGTAAGAAGTACAATCCAGGATCCTTTGAAATGTGACAGGACAACATTTGGGTGCCAGGGTTATCTCCGTTGTCTTATTGAACTAATCAGTAGTTTTCAGTGTTCACTGGGAAAAAAATTGTACTCTATCTCTCAGATTCTGGAAATTGCTTTGGTAATTCATCTAAAACATTTCAAATGACAATTTATCTTGCTGTATCTTTGGGACAATTCTGTGTATGTAGTATGTTGCCGAAAATTCAGAGCTACTAATAGGCTATCACTAGGAATAAATCCAATTAGAGTATCCCAAATGTCAGATTAATATAGAATTCTATCTCCACCTAGATGTTCTTTAAAAGCCTGCTGGTAAACAAGATATGATGGCAAACCATTTCTTGGCATAGTCCAACGGTGACTCTGGTGCTAAAGGTTCAATTTGGCCTCCTAGATTTCATTAATTGATTGATTATGTGCAATCAAGCTGGTGTTGACTTTTAACAACCAGATATATGGATTTTCTCCATGGCTATCTGTCCCTAAACAGGTCCTTAAAGTGTTCCAATGGTGCATCAATCATCTCTTTCCTTTCACTTTTCCAAGAATTAGAGTCTTCTCCAGAGAATCAGATCTTTGCATAATGTTTCTAAAGTATTATAATTTGAACCATTTGAACCAATCATTATCATTATCTGAATTATTTGTACCTGGTCAACAACATCTGTGTTAATTTGTTCAATGGCTTATTTTCATGACTGTCCATGATGTTCTCAGAACTTCCCCAAAATTGAAAGGCATCAATGTTCTTTTTATCCGATTTCCTCAAGGTCCAACTTTTGTTTCCATAAAGTGTCATAGGGGATATCATTGCTTGCACTATTCTGATTCTTGTAGTTATAGATACATTATGGCATCTGAATATTTCCATGGCCTACATACCTATTCTATCAAGTGGTAGCCTGTAGCACATTCTTGATTGCTTCTTTCTCCACTCTTGCTATTTCATCCTAAAAGTTAAAAGAAGTTACCACTTCAATAATTTCTCACTTCTTAAGGGTGTTTTTGTACCTGCTGACATTATTTGCTTTTCATTATATTCACATTTGTTTACATATGTTGGATAAACTCAAACTTTCTTGGGGTTATAAACCCATGGCCTCTATCTCCTGTGTTTTTTGTTCATCTCTCCCAGGGACATTCTTGTCATGATGAAGTAGCAGAAGCAGGATTTACAGAGCCATATCCCATATCTGTTGGTACGTCTTTTATAAGTCAATAATGTGTATTGTTATGGTAGTTTCTGACAGATCCTTTTTAGCTAGCTTAAAATTCAGCCCAGTTGTTATTTCCGTAACAAAACATATTTTTATGGATTTCTTGGAATAGAAGTAGTTTGAGCTATTGATCTCCTGAAGCATGGAAAATCTGACTACTAAGTATGTAAAACATACATACATATTGTTTTGGATACCAAAAAAAATCTGGATTTTGTATTGTATCTAGGCAGCGTTTGAAAAGGCTTCTGCCTCAAAGCCTGGCAATCTACTGTCAATAAGGGGTATACAGGAAGACATTACTGTGGTAGCCTGACCAATAAACTGAAGAAGGAAGCATGGATTTCCCATTGAAATGGGGTGGGGGTGGGGAATAAGGATTTTATGGTTAGCTTGACTGGTGGAAAAAAAATCATCTCGTGAACAGGTTCTGCCTGCAAGAGAGGTGACTTGAGAGATGTTGATTACCAGTTATAGCCATTTCCTGCTGAATATGTAGAAACTGTAGAGGGAATTTGAGGCAACCAGGTTCCAGGATACAAGTTGACTAGCAAATGAACCATGAAAGCAGACAGAAGTTTTTCAGGGGGATTCAAGAGGCATCTTTAATGTTATAAGATGTTTGGAATCACCTGTGTGCAAGTTGGGTGGCCATATAAATAATAATGATAATGATAATGATAATAATAATAATTGGTTAAATAAAATAATCCATGTTCCTTGTAAATCAGCTTGATTAACCTGACAGTCTAAACTAAGGTGACCAGATTTTAACATTGGTAAAGTGGGACACCATTGACCGGGGTGGTGGTGGTGGTGGGGTTCTTGATTAAAAAATTGGTCTATGAAATAAATAAATAAATTACTTACCTAAATTATCTGAATAGCTGATTTGTTGACATCACTTGTTTAACTAGCACTAGCACCATCCTATTAATTTCCTATTTGGCTAATTGGAGTTAAAATTCAAAATTTAAAGTAAAGATCGGTTGTGGCCCTAAAGGACCAGGTTTCCGGCTTGTTTAGGCACGGGGAAGCTCTTGTGGTCTTACCCCTGTCCAGGGCCTGAGAGTCCTGTTCCAGTCCCTGGTCAGTGGGGGTGTCAGGCTCTTCCCGCAACTTCGTTAGGAGCTGTCTTTGTCCTGGAGCACCTCCAACCATCTTGCCATGCTGCAGAAGACCGCTGGAGCATTCTGAGCGGTGCGGCTGACTCAATGGCTCTTTGAAGCGCCGCACGGCTTCTGACGCTTCTCTGAGGCTCTTTGAAGCACTGCACGGCTTCAGCAGCATCTCTGCGACTTTGAAGTGCCGCACAGCTTTCTACATCGTCTACGAGGCCCTTTGAAGTGCCGTGTGGCTCCTGCCACTTGTCTCAGGAGCCCGGGGCCTGCTGTGAAGGCATCAAATGCGACGCAAAGATCTTTGAGCGCCCATCCCATCTGGCTCATGAGAGCCTCAGAGGCATCGGGGCACACCTTCCCTCAAAGGCAGTTTTCCCTGAGGCAGTGATCGGGCTGTTTAGCGGCCAGTGGCGGAGATCACTTAAGGGCCTGCTTAGGGCGCCATTTTGAGGACGCACGTGGCGTCCGCCATTTTTAGGGTTTGGCCAGCATGTGGCCACAAATTGAGGCCAGTGGGCACATCCATTTGTCATGCATTCTTTCCAAAAATCGGAACTTTTTAAAAACGCCACAGGACAAATGATACTCAGCTGTACATCTCTACCCCGGACTACCCCAACGATGCCGTGGAAGTGACGTCCCAATGTCTGGAGGACATGCGAGTCTGGATGGGGAGGAACAGGCTTCAACTCAACCCATCCAAGACCATCCATCCAAGTAGCTGTGGCTTCCGGTGTCACGGTATAGCCAGTTGACGCCATCTCTGGCTATTGGAGGAGACTCATTGGCCCCCACAGAGAGGACTCACAACTTGGGTGTCCTCCTGGACTCTCGGCTGTCTTTAGAAGAGCACATGACGGCCGTGGCCAGGGGGGCCTTCTATCAGGTTCGCCTGATATGCCAGTTGCGTCCCTTTCTGGATCATGACACCTTACACACTGTCACTCAAGCTCTCGTCACCTCCCACCTGGACTACTGTAATGCTGTCTACATGAGGCTTCCCTTGAGATGCACCCAGAGGCTCCAGTTAGTTCAGAATGCGGCCACGCAGGGGATTTTGGGAGCATCTAGACGCTCCCATGTGACACCTCTCCTGCGTGAGCTGCACTGGCTGCCTGTGGCTTTCTGGGTGCGCTTCAAGATACTAGTGACCACCTTTAAAGCGCTCCATGGCAAGGGACCTGGTTATCTGCAAGACCGCCTCCTGCTACCAAATGCCTCCCATCAACCAGGCCGCTCCCACAGAGAGGGCCTCCTCAGGGTGCCGTCGGCCAGACAATGTCGGCTGGCGACCTCCAGGGGGAGAGCCTTCTCTGTGGCAGCTCCTGCCCTTTGGAATGGCCTCCCCCCTGAATTATGTACGATCGCAGACCTACGTCTCTTCTGTCAGGCCCTGAAGACACATCTATTTCGTGCAGCTGGCCTGTCATAGTCTTTTTATTGGGTTTAATAATAATAGGCCAAACTATTTAATATTTACTAATTTGCTATTTTAACTTTTGTATTTCCTCTTTTTATTGTGGCTGTTCACCGCCCTGAGTCCCGAGAGGGAGAAGGGTGGTATATAAATTAAATAAGTAATAAATAAATAATAATAAAAATTGGGACTGTCACACCAAAAGGGGGACGTCTGGTCACCTTAGTCTAAACATGGGGGGGGGGGGGAATAGGTCTTCTAGTGGTATCCTAAGAAACAAATGGTGAACACACAGAACTCTGCACTTTTGGCCTGAAATGCTGTTGGTATGTTTATGTTCTGCCTCAAAATAACCAGGAACATATTTTTGCAATGATGTTTGATGAAAAGAGGATTGGAGCATAGCTCCAACACCTAATGAGAGGGTGAAGTCTACTAATAGATCGAACAAAGCTGTTACTTCCTGACAGAAATTGCAATTCTCTACAAAGAAGACAATTAAAGGAGCTCCCCACAGAAAGATACAGGTAGAAGGGATTTTCCCCATCTTATTCATGCCCTCTTTAATATCATGAAACGTGGCCATTTAAATGTAAGAGTTCAATTCAAACCTGCTGCTATCATTCACTTATTTTGCCATTTTTAAACTTCTCTTATTGATTGTATCCAAGTTAACAACGGGTGAATTGTTCCTCAGGGACCCTGTAACGCTCTCTACATGGGGCTCCCCTTGAGGTGCACCCGAAGGCTACAGCTAGTTCAGAATGCAGCCACGCGGGCAATATTGGGTACCTCCAGGTATTCCCACATAACACCGCTCCTGCGCGAGCTGCACTGGCTGCCTGTGGTCTTTCGGGTGCGCTTCAAGGTACTGGTTACCATCTTCAAAGCGCTCCATGGTACAGGACCTAGTTATCTGCGGGATCACATCCTACCTCACACATCCCTTTGGCCGATTCACTCCCACAGAGAGGGACTTCTCTGGGTGCCATCCACTAGGCAATGCCAGCGGGTGACACCCAGGGGAAGGGCCTTCTCTGTGGCGGGCCCTACCCTCTGGAACGACCTACCCCCGAACTTAGATCCATCACGGACCTCCGCTCCTTCCGCCAGCAATTAAAAACTTACCTTTTCCAACAGGCCGGCCTGGCCTAACCTACTGTACTTAGCCTTAGTTAGTAGAGAAATTTTTATATTGGGTTTTATGGTAATTTTAACGGGAATATTTTAGCACAGGGTGTTAGTTTAATATAGTTTTAAATATTTATGTATTTATTGTGATATATTGTGTTTTTTATATTTCCTGTGCACGGCCCCGAGTCCCTTCAGGGAGAGGGGGTGGTTAATAAGTCGAATTAAAGTAAAGTAAAAGTAAGGGGAAACTTGTTTGCAAATAGATTAATCTGAGGCAGGATGAAAAGGATGCAAACAGAGTTGAGGATTTTGGATATTGTTATTTTTGGATGAATCTCCAGTACCAGTGGAGTTTATCTGATTAAGTGTGAACAGAATGGTCAATGATGCAGAAAACAGGACACAACTGATGAAACATTTGAATGAAAGATAAAGCCACTCTTGTAGTACATGTCAGATCATTCCATAGAAGATTATTACAACATGACGACTTTTTAAGTGTCAAACCCATAGATTTGCAAAAACGATACATAAAAATGGGATCTTGGTGCTCTCTGAGCTCAGTTGTTTTCTTGCAGATGTTTCATTACTAAGTAATGAACTAGGTAGGTAGGTAAGTAACTAGATAACATTATCAGTGCTAGATGAATGAAAATAAAAATACAACATGAAAACAATAATAGAACCAACAGGAATATTCCTTCTTGAAAATGAAACCAATTTTGTATTCAGAAAGAGTGATCGCTTCATTTCTAACAAATGTAACAATCACTCATATATTCTTTACTTCCTTACAATAAGATCACTTAATTTCGGTACACTGCATGAGAAATATCTAATAGACCATTTTACCAAATGTATAGAAATGGTTTACTAAATGCTTGAGATCAGTAAGCAAAAGGAAGGAGGCTTTTCCTATACCAGGTGAAAATTCATTAGATTATTGAATATGACTGAAAGTTTATCTACCTCTGTTCCTCATTCCCACCTACATTTTGTATGCATTTGGCTCCTGAATTATAGAGTCTGTGCTGGCAAGAAATCTGAAGCTCAACCACTTTGTAGCAATTTCCCAGTGGCTTTCAGCTGCAAACAATTTGTAGAGATTCTATAGTGAATTAGGCTCATAATTTCTTTCTCCCAGAGAAATTTGCTACTCCATCTTTGCTGAGGATCCAAAGTGTCTGTGTGTGTGTATCTGTTTTTGTAGATTTTCATGGATGTAGGTATGCTGGTCTTGTTGTATTTAGCTGTTTTCCCGTGTAAGAATGAGATTGTCTTTGCAACGTTTCAGCAAGATCTCACTTGCCATCTTCAGGCTTTGGTCTGTGGCACTGAAGATGGCAAGTGAGATCTTGCCGAAACGTTGCAAAGACAATCTCATTCTTACACAGGAAAACACCCAAATACAACAAGACTAGCACACACACACACACACACACACACACCAACAACAACAACAACAACCTGTTAAGGCCCCAATTAAGGGAGGAAGCACACTGCTTTTTTCCTTTTCTGCCTTTCGGCTCATCACCAGAGACCATCTAGACAGAAAGCCAAGAATTCCGTTGTGTAATTTTTTTTATATGTATGTTATGTTTTTGAGCTGATCAATAAATACTCAAAAGCGTAACACACATATTAAAAAAAAATTACACAACGGAATTCTTGGCTTTCTGTCTAGATGGTCTCTGGTGATGAGCCTAAAGGCAGAAAAGGAAAAAAAGTAGTGTGCTTCCTCCCTTAATTGGGGCCTTAACAGGGTGTTGTGGAAACAATTATATATAACTATCCTCCTGTCTCAGCTGACAAGAACAGAACCTAGCTGGCTTAATGGCAAGGCTCTTGCCTGTCATATAATACAGCCCTGGTTCGAATCCCAGTAAGGGTATGGCTAGCTGATGAGAGCTAATAAGCTCGAAATAGATCTATCCTAGTCTCCCTGACTTAGTTATTGATCAGCTCAAAAACGTAACACACACACACACACACACACACACACACACACACACATATGCTGGTATTGCCATCCTCGGGTCTTTTCCCGTGTATATAGCATGTTGGTTATTTTTAGGATATTGGTTATTTTTTTGGTCGGTGTTGAAGGCTGTCTTTATGTTGTGCTTGTGGAGAATTTTGCTGATTTTGTCTGTGGTACCTTTCATGTAAGGGAGGAGGGCCAAAAAATAACCAATATCCTAAGGAATCCCAAAGACAAGATCCAGCTAGAAAGCCAAGGGGTCTACAAAATTCCTTGTAAAATCTGCCCTGCCACTTACATAGGACAAACCAACAGAAGGATAAGTGCACGTATCGCAGAACATAAAAATGCATTAAAAAATCACCTTAATACCTCATCTCTTTATCAACATTTCAAAACTACAGGACATGACATTGACTTTCAAGGAACTAAAATGATCTCCAAGGCTGAACAGCTGAACAGGAGAATAATCAGAGAAGCCATTGAAATAGAGAAGCAACCTAACAATATGAACAAACGTGATGACACCTCCTGCCTACCAGACATCTGGAAACCAGCACTGACCAACAGACGAGCCCCACCCTCCACCCAAGCCATTGAAACATACAAATAAGACCAATCAGCATCAATCTACCAATCATGATACAGCTGCACAGCCAATCAACCCACTCACAACAATAGTCAGCACTTCCCCCTCCCTCCCCCAAGATTTAAGGAAGGGCGATGCCTTCACAATCACAGACAGAAGCCTGAAGATGATAAGTGAGATCTTGCCGAAACGTTGCAATAATAATTCCATGCTATATACACGGGAAAACACCCGAGGATGGCAATACAAGCATACCTACACCCGTGAAAATCTACAAAAGCACACACACACACCACACACACACACACACACACACACACACATATGTTACGTTTTTGAGCTGATCAATAAATAGATTTTTATTTTTATTTATATAACGGAATTCATGGCTTTCTGTCTAGATAGTCTCTGGTGATAAGCCGAAAGGCAGAAAAGGAAAAGCAGTATGCTTCCTCCCTTAATTGGGGCCCTAACAGGGTGTTGTGGAAGCAATTATATATATATATATATAATTGTTTCCACAACACCCTGTTAGGGCCGCAATTAAGGGAGGAAGCATACTGTTTCCTTTTCTGCCTTTCGGCTCATCACCAGAGACCATCTAGACCAGGGGTTCCCAAACTTGGCAACTTTAAGACTTGTGGACTTCAACTCCCAGAATTCTCCAGCCAGCATAGCTGGCTGGAGAATTCTGGGAGTTGAAGTCCACAAGTCTTAAAGTTGCCAAGTTTGGGAACCCCTGATCTAGACAGAAAGCCATGAATTCCGTTGTGAGAACCGAGCTGGCTTAATGGCAAGGCTCTCGCCTGGTATGTAATACAGCCCAAATCGCCTGGTATGTAATACAGGTTCAAATCCCAGTAAGGGTATGGCTAGCTGATGAGAGCTAAAAAGCTCGAAATAGATCTATCCTAATCTCCCTGACTTATTTATTGATCAGCTCAAAAACGTAACACAATGATAGATAGATAGATAGATAGATAGATAGATAGATAGATAGATAGATAGATAGATAGATATAGATAGAAAGATAGATATAGATATAGATATAGATATAGATATAGATATAGATATAGATATATGTGGTTAATCTCATGCTCTCCTTTTGATACAGGGAGATTCTGCCAGCTGAAAACCATCCCTCAGCTCAGGGGTAGTCAACCTTTTTATACCTACCACATTCTTTTGTATCTCTTTTAGTAGTAAAATTTTCTAACCGCCCACCGGTTCCACAATAATGGTGATTTATAAAGTAGGGAAGTCAATTAAATTTAAAAAAGGAAAGTGCTTGAGTATCGGACAAAACCCCTACCGCCCACCATAAAAGCTGGAACGCCCACTAGTGGGCGGTAGTGAGCAGGTTGACTACCACTGCCTCAGCTGGAGTTCTCAGCTGCAATGAATCTCTGCACCTTCAGAGAGTGACAGCTCACCATAATTCCCCAGCAGAACCTCCATTATACTACTATTTTTAACAATATTATCGTGGTATGGGATGTTGGAGTGACTATTCCCAAATATTTTCAATAGGCACCAGGATAAATAACAGGTATGTTTAGTATCACCTGTATGAAACAGGTTCTGTTTTGCAGAATAACTGCATATCTCTTTAAAAACTATGTGTGGCAGATCCTATTAACATTTTAAAGCTGCCCTCCATGTACCCAATTTTTCCTGTGTCTCCCTAAGATTTAGATTCAACTAAGAGGTAAAATAAGCACTTCCGCTAGTGTTTAAAAACACACTTATTCCATCAAGCCGGCCTTGCATAGCCTCTGCTGCGACTAATTTTAGATAGTTTTAATTGGGGGATTTTAATTGGTTTTAGCACAGGTTTCGTTATTTAATAGATTTTAAATTATATGTTTTGTATTATTTTGTATATTGTTTTAAATTCCTGTGCGCCCCCCTGGGTCCTTTTTGGAGAAGGGCGGGATATAAATTGAATAAATAAAAAATAATAATAAAATAAATAATAATCTTTATTGTCATTTTTTTACTGTGCACACACTAACACACATTAAAAATGAAATTCTGTTGCCCGCTCTCAAGATATAGATGGATGGATGGATGGATGGATAGATGACAGCTATCACATATATGCATGCTATATACATACATATGTGTGCCATATAGCTCATGAAGAGCATGTGTAGCATCCCTGGAGATACTGAGGACCCTACTCAAGCAATGCTTATGTGCTATGTACTAGATCAGTGATGGTGAAACTTTTTTCTTATAGTATGTCACAAATGTGTGCAACCAATTCTATCCTCCCACCCTGCACATGGATGTACAACCCCTCCCCAGGCTCTGGAGGCTTTCTTGAAGACTGGGGAGGGCAAAAACAGCCTCCGCTAGCCCCCCAGAGCCCCTCTGGAAGCCAGAAATGGATTGTTTTTGAACTTCTGGTTGGCCCACTAGGGCCATTTTTCCACGTCCCCAGCCTCTGGCAGTTTTTATGAAGCTTGGGGAGGGCAAAAAACAGCCCCAACAAGTCAACTGGAAGTTTGGGAACAAACTTCCACTTGGCCCATTAGGCCTGTTTTTCGCCCTCTCCAGCCTCCGGAGGCTTTTCTGAAGCTTGGGGAAGGTGAAAACAGCTTTGCCTGGCTTGCTGGAAAGTTGAAAATCAGCTGCCTGGCAGGTGCATGCGTGCCAGAGCTGATGACTGGCATGCCAGCAAATATGATGCCATATGCCACCTGTGGCACGCGTGCCATAGGTTCACCATTATGGTCCTAGATAGAAGTCTAATTAATCATTTGAACTGAGCAGTTCAAGTGAAATGGGAAATGCAAATAATCTTCATTGCCCTAACTGAAGCTATGTTTTTCTATATATTTCATTCATGATGGCTTCATTCCTTTAAGAGTTAAAATAGGTACATTCCATAATATCTCAGAATGATTTCTCCAATCTCATTCAGTACTTAGCACTCTTGCTTTCTCACCTTTCTTGCCCAACTGACATTTGAAATGGCTAACAAGGTCCATAGAAAAATAATACATTACAATACATAAACAAATGCAGAAAGTGCATTTACCTTCTCATAAACGTTTGTGTCAGGGGCCCACACTGGTATTAATAGGGATAAAAGAACTGGAGCATTAAAACATGAGCATATCCTAATTCTTTGAGGAATATCAATAGTTGGGAATCATGATGATTCCATCATCTCCTCAAAATTATTACATTTGATATTCTGCCCTGAGCTTCCTTTTTTTTTTTTTTTTACAACTGACCCACATCTGTGAGCATTTCCCAATTTTTATTCCAGGCATTTATATCACTTGGAAATTGCTGTGTATCATTTCTGAGCTTGAAAACACAAACCAACAAAGCAACAGCCAGAAGAGGCTTTTTCATTTTATATTCTTTTGGAATGAATAATATGTTTGCACATTGATCCCCCCTGCAAGGTTTGGGTATTATTATTTTTTTGCTTGTTTGTTCATTTATTTTTCAGCAATCAGAATGTCTTGGTGAAAAATATTTTGATTTCAGGCTTGAATAACTGATATACTAATTACCATATTCAGACTTGGATCCTGGATCTTTCTGCAGCCACATCTATTCCCATACACGTCTGCATATACAAAGAGAGGTATCAAGAGGCACAGTTTGCATAGATATAAAAAGTATTTTCCTAGAAGAAGCACTACAAAACAATCCAATGTAGATTGTGAATACTCAGTAGCTATGGAATGTCAGAGAAAATCAGAAAAGGGAGGGACAGTAATAATGATAGAAAATCTCAGTCATTAGATTGGTGAGAGGCTCCTCAAATTTTCAAAAATATGAAACCCAGCATTTTCTAAAGGAACAATAAAATACAACGTCCCTTTATGCAGGACATATAAAAAGAGACTACAAGTTCAATTTATTCAGCATTTTTCTTTTCATAAATGCCTCTGAGATTGGACATGCGCCCAGTTGTTACTTGAAGAAAAGTTGATCCCATCCTCGAGACAAAATTAAATCTTCAAGAACGATAGACCTCAATAGATTTGCCTTTCATGAACTCATCCAATTTTCTTTTCAAGCTTTCTTTTCAAGGTTAGTGACCATCATTGTGTTTGTGCTCATTCGTGAACTTTACAGGTTAATAATGCACCATAGGAAAATGTGATTTCTTTTGTTTGTTCTAAATGTCATTCCAGTCAACTTAATTGGGTGATCCCTAAATCTAGTATTTTGAGAGAAGAAGAAATACTTCTCCCTGTCTATCTTCTCCATCCATTTGCTATTTTATACAGTTGTTTAATAAATTTTGGTTACCTTCTGTGCTCTTTTCTTGTGATATACTTTGTCAAATGTGGTGGCTGGGGATTACACACAGAATTCCAGCTGTGCTGTGGATATACTGTAGGTTTGTATAAGGACATTACAGGTAGTCCTTGACTTACAACAGTTCATTTAGTAACCATTCAAAGTTACAGTGGCACTGAAAAAAGTGACTTACCACCATTTTTCACATTTAAGACCTTTGCAGCATCCTCATGATCATGTGATTTACAACCAGATGCTTGACAACTGACTCACATTTATGATGGTTGAAGTTTCCCAGTCATGTAATATCCTTTTGTGACCTTCTGAGAAGCAAAGTCAATGGGGAAATTAGATTCACTTAATGACCATCTTACTAACTTAACAGTGATTGCAGTGATTATGCAGTGATTCACTTAACAAATGTGGCAAGAAAAGTTGTAAAATGGAACTCACTTAAGCCACTTAACATCTTCTCACTTAACATAAATGTTGGGCTTAATTTAATTTAATTTTAATTATTAGACTTGTGGTCATAAGTTGAGAGCTACCTGTACAAATCTAACAGTTTTATTTTCAACCTCTTTTCCCAGATGCCTGGAATTGCCTTTTTGCAACCACTGTACAATTGTGTTGATGTCTTCACTGCACTTTTATCTATAACACTAAATTCTTTTCTTTGACCATTAAATGGGGCTCAGATGCCATTAATGGATTGGGGGCGGGCGTTTGGGGGGATAGTTACTCCAATGTGTATCCATTTAAACCTGTTACTACTTGACTTCTACTATCTTTACAAAAAAAGCACTTTTTTGTGGGGTCTTTGGTACTTAGAAGAGATAGAATAACAGAGTTGGAAGGGACATTGGAGGTCTTTTAGTCCAACCTCCTGCTTAGGAAGGAAACTATATACCACTTCAGACAAATGGTTATCCAGCATTTTCTTAAAAACTTCCAGTGTTGGAGCATTCACAACTTCTGGAGGCAAGCTGTTCCATTGATTAATTGTTCTGTCAGGAAATTTCTCCTTAGTTCTAAGTTGCTTCTCTCCTTGATTAGTTTCCACCCATTGCTTCTTGTTCTACCCTCAGGTGCTTTGGAGAATAATAGCTTCACTCCCTTTGGTTTGTGGCAGTCCCTGAGATATTGGAACACTGCTATCATGTCTCCCCTAGTCCTTCTTTTCATTAAATTAGACATACTCAATTTCTGCAACTGTTTTTCATATGATTTAGTCCCCTAATCACATTTGTTGTTCTTCTCTGCACTCTTTTGAGAGTCTCCACATCTTTTTTACATTGTGGCAACCAAAACTGGCAGTATTCTAAGTATGGCCTTACCAAGGCATTAAAAAGTGGTATTAACATTTCACATGAATTTGATTCTATCCCTCTGTTTATGTAGCCTAGAACTGTGTTGGCTTTTTGGGCAGCTGCTGCACACTGCTGGCTCATATTTAAATGGTTGTCCACTAGGACTCCAAGATCCCTCTCACAGTTATTACTATTGAGCCAGGTACCACATATACTGTACCTGTGCATTTTGTTTTTCCTGTGTCAATGTAGAACCTTACTTTTTTCACCATTGAATTTCATTTTGTTAGATAGTGCCCAATGTTCAAGTCTGAGCTTGACTCTCTGAGCTTGGTTGTTTTCTTGCAGATTTTTCATTGCCAGATGAGTCCCCCACTTCCACACACACCAGTTAGAAGTCCTGATAACAGTAGTAACTGCTACTGTTCTTTTTCTTATTTGTGGGGGAGTGGTTGGGTAATTATTTCTTCTAGATAACCTTTTCCCAAGCTTCTTGCTCATGTAGATGACTGACAGAGTATATATTGTTTTCGGCAACTTCTGCTAAAGTTTGTCAAAAACTTTTGGGGCTTGAGTTTCTTGACAATTCACACTCCTTGAAAATAAGTAATGAACTGAACAGTTTATGTACTTTGACATTTTAAAAAAGAGTTCAGCTATAATTCACTGCATCAGTTGTATCAATCATAATAGGAGTATTTTGTGAATAGCAGCCATAATGTACTGGGGAACAGTTGTAGCAATTATTATTCTTTCAAGTTGAATTTCTTATTACACTTGAATCTTCTGGTTCACTATCTAGGGCTGATTTTGCAAGGAAGATATTATAAAAAAGGAATATGTTTCTGACTACACAATCCTTTCCCATCAGATGTGATTATATTCAAAAGAAAAAAGAACTGCAGTTGATAACTTTGATTGTTTTGTGATCTACACTCATTCTTAGGCTATTTTAATCCATAATGCACTGTTATTAGTTTATTGATGACTCTTCTAATGCCTCCTATTAACCATTTATAGTATTTTCTAAATAATAATATTGATATACCTCTTTCAACTTCATGACATTAAAAGTATTGATTTGTTTTAATTGAAATTTTGAGTGTACTGTCTGACATTAATCTTGCTTTATAACACAAATGTTAATAAAATAAGCTAAAATTTAATATAAAATTCTCTTTAGATCAACAAATTAATATAATATACTAAAGAGGCAATCATACATCCTTTTAATCTGTATAGTATTGAGTAATATGTTGATCTGTATGGTATTTTAATCAATACTCTACTTTGAACTATTTCTTGTTTGCATTCCACATATATTGAAAGATTGCTTTCTTCTATTAAAATGGTGACTCCATAAATGCATCAGCATCAAACATCCAGACTTCATTCCTTTGCTCTTAATCTGCATAAAGAAAATGTCCAAAGATGACTGAAAACAAAGCATTAAATATATAATGTTGACATAGGTGTAATGATACCTGTTATGGATACATCTTCTATATAAGCTCAGAAAACCAACATCAGAAAACGATAAATATCATGAAGTAGAAAAACTGTTCACCAATTATTGTGTTTGATGACACAGCTGTAATAATTGTTTCTATTCATAATTTCTATGATTCCCCATTGAAAAGCATTTATGAAAGATGAAAGGTTGACTATACCAGAATCAAGGGAATCATTTACTAATAAACTCATGTCTGCATCTCACTGGATGCCATGCTAATTAACAGGGAGCACCACTGTGAGTTGCTAATAGAATTGCTGTCACAGCTGACAATAATATCAGAATTGGAGAGCAAAGGCCTTTCAAGTATGTACAACTGGCAAATGAAATAAAAAACATAGTTTAAATGGCAACTAGCTTTGTCCCAATAGTTATATCAGAATGTGGATTGGTTTGGTATCCAAGAATAGCCGATTTAGTTACTTGGAGTTTTGGGCTGATAATAGGGATGCTACATAGAATGGAAAAGAATATTTTTCTTTGAAACAATGAGACTAAATAGACAGAATAAGAAGAGACTGTCTTTTTTGGAACCAGGCCATTCATCTATCTAACCAAATGGCCTTCCATGATTTCAAAGGATACTTGTAAGTGGAATAGTTAATTAGAAATCAATGGATCTTACTTCTGAAATATGATTTAAGAATGATACTCATAATCTACAATAAATTGTAGAACTAGAAACTGAATGTGGACCTTCTATATCTGTAGCAGGAGATCTTTTACTGAGTTAGAAAATTCCCACCCAAATTAGTAATTATACTTATTTATTTTATTCAATTTATATCCCGCCCTTCTCCAAAAGGACCCAGGGCGACTTGTGGCTGTTTGAAAAGTATCTTATTGACCTTCTCCATCTGTATAGCCACACCTCTGTGACAAGGGGAAATGGCATTCACCTGACACTTCCTAAGCTTACTCTGGATATCCTTACATTTGATATCATACTATGGGACTTTCGATCTACGACTTATTGGGATATATAATATTGAATAGGCCAGGGAGGTAGCTTTCCAATTCTCCTCAATGTCTTTTATATGACTACTAGCTGATAACCCTGTGTTGTCCAGGTATTTATTTATAGGGAGGAAATGTCTGGACAAGCGTAATGTTGGGACAAGCGTAATGAGGGCTCCTCCTTACCAGAGGAGCCCTCTTGCGGAGTACTGTGAAGCCGTTACCATGGCAACTCCACTGTGCTGTACAGTAGAAGCCATTTTACGGCAGTATAGTAGAAGCCATTTGAAAGCACAACATGCTGTATTGTAACAGAACACACACCATAAAGGGTGTTAGGGGTGTCTTATCCCCACAGTATTTGTTCCAGAGTGTAAGTCATCTGTGTACCAAGTTTGGTTGAAATTGCTAGAGGTGTTCCAGGGTTACTCTGGAACATACACACACATACACAGCCTTTTTTATTTACATAGATAGAGTTGTTTATAGAGTCATTATGCCCTAATGTATTGGTTCTTTAGCAAACAGGTTTAGTCATTTTAAGGCATTTTTGGTAACTATCTTCTTTCATATGTTTATTGAGAGCCTTTTTTGAATCTTTACATTCTATTCCATTTATCTTTGTATTACATTTATGTATGCATTACTTTTCTATCTTGCTTTTTCTGCAAATTCAAGACAGCATCCTCAATTTTTGCCCCACATTCAGAGATCTATTGGGTTGCGAAAGGCTGGCTGATTCAGTGAGTTTAAGAATGTTCTCTCTGGTTGTAATGCAACTCTAACAACTCCAATGAGTGGCATTCATAAAAATCTTCCTTTTGGTTCATATGGAATTCTGCTCATATTATTTTTAAAAGGGTTATTAAATGCTGCTTTTATCCTGAACATTAAGTTAATAACTCTTCTTGATTTTAATTTTTTAGGATTGTTATTTTTTCTATAAACAGTTTGGGCTTGCGAAACATACTAGACTATGTAACACTTATTCCCAATACTTCTGTCTCCTTATATTGGAGCATAACCTCTTGAGAACCCGGACATCGTGAACATTCCATCAAGAACTTCTGACCATTTGGATATCATGACTTTCTTGTAGGACTAATTGTGAGTAATCTTAGAATCTAAGTTACCTCAGGATCACTATGGCATAGAAGCTTGTTCTCATTTAATCACACCACAGCATTTTTGTGTAGAATTATTGTGAAGTAAGAAATCCCATAGACTACATCCTGACTGCTGGAAGAAAGATCAGATAAAAATCAAAAGAGTAAGTACCTATGGCAACTTAATTCCATCCCATGATATGCCTTGCTTTATAACTTCACCAAGCCCATCCTTTTCAGCCTCAGTTAGGCTTTAGATATATCTGTGTTTTATCTGTTG
Source organism: Rhabdophis nuchalis (assembly GCA_039707465.1). Taxonomy (NCBI): domain Eukaryota; kingdom Metazoa; phylum Chordata; class Lepidosauria; order Squamata; family Natricidae; genus Rhabdophis; species Rhabdophis nuchalis. The sequence continues at coordinate 54,283,456 of CM077643.1, read as the reverse complement.
ATATTTTCTGTTATAATATTTACAGCTATTTATATGCAGATAGCTTCCTGGAGTGCTCTATATGAAGTGGAGATTGATTCTGTGAAAAGTTCATTGAAAATACCTTTCTGAGGCAGAAGTAGGTGTCTTTTTACCACTTTCTAAATGATTCCTTCAAGTAAAAATTGCATTCATTCATGTCAGGTCCAAAAATCTGCCCGAATCTCCATGACTGATCACTTTGAACATCCTTTCTTAAAAAACAACTCCCAATATCTGGGATGCTTTTCTAGGAAGATCTTGTTTTGATTTTAAACAGCCAGCTGAGGAAAGGTCAGACCTGCTATGGTGTAGCAGGAAACAGACCTGCAAATATCCTCAGAGTTAAAGATTTCTAATGTTATATGTTTAATTAACAAAGTAGTTCTTCTGGATGTTTTACTTTAAATAGAAAATCATAATTTCTTCTCCATTGGATATTTTTTTAAAATAAATATACTAAATTGGAAACTGGATTTGCTTTAGGCTTTTTTGTTAACCTGGTGAGTAGCCAGACAACTGGGTATATACTTTTTAAAAAGCTATTAGCAAATTACAAAAGCGTAATGTCCCTCTGGCTAGCAACAGAAATAACACAATTTAATGTATTTGTTTTAAATTAACATGTTTCTCAAATGTGTATGCTACCACAATTCCATAATAGACACAGTGATTGACAATATAAAAATACAAACAAAATAAAGCAAGACAATGAAACAAAACAATAAAGACATTGACCAAGAATATCACAACACTTGATCTACCTGATCAAGAGCCCACAGATCTCATTTTCCCCAAAGCTGTCCTTAATTGCTTTTCTCCTTCTAATATTTTCCATTATGGTGATTAGGATGATCTGTCCTATTCCTCCATCTTGCTGTCTCCACAATTGCTTCCATATGCTTCTCTTTACTGCTCAGTCTCACCTGACTTGCAAAGAATATATACTATAGCTATGCCCAGTAGGTTTACTCAGTGATATCTCTGAAATGAGACTAGGTGTAGTCCAAGACATTTTGCTCCCTGAGGCAAAGAACAAGCACACATCAACTATTAGTGAATTACCAATTACTGAAGCAAGCCGGATTGGTAGTTGAAATTTTCTTCAGCACTGGTGATCACATTGTGTCTTCCATCATGCTTGAGACAGTTGTATATGTTTGAAGAGGTCCAGAATATATTGTCCTTTAGCAGAGGAGAGCAATCAACTTTTCACTATTTCCTCATATTTGCTGAGGTATTAATTTTCTTGGTGAAATAGACCAGCCCTGCATGGAACCTATTAAGCATTACTTTTTCGAAAAGTTGGCATATACAGGAGAAACAAGCCCCGACTGCTGAGGCATCTTAAAGACTAAAGTAATCAGGTTTAGCCTTTTAGGTACCATAGGAATCTCTATTTTTAGTTGCAATTCTTATCGCTGCTATTTTTCTGTGCACATATAAAACTGTTCAGAATGCAAACCCAGCTGTAAGATGCCCATTTCTGAGAACACTGATGGATTCATTTTTACTGCAGAGAAGTTAAATGACTTCATTCTTTTTAAAAAAAAAATGTAGGCAGCTGTGTTGGCCTATTAAAACAAAATCCAATCAGGAACAGGACTTAGTGTTATATTAATTTTTCATGTTATTTGATTCTTCATGCAAAAGCTCCATTTTGAGATGTTGAAGAATGTTTGTCAAGAAATTATTTCCATAGGTTCACTAGATGTTCACATCTGTGCCATTTAAAAAAAAAAAAAGGTTTAAATGAAAATTGCCAGTTCTCCCTTTAGTCAATGCATGTGTTTAAACATATCAATAGTGCAATACTTAAAATGTTTGCTCTGAAGCAAGCTTTATTCGGATCAATGTTCTCAGAAAGATGGGTCTGAGAGTCAGCAATAAGGTTTTCTTTCTCTCTTTTCTATCAAGATTCCAGATTGTGTAGGAAGCATGTAAGTACTGGTTTAAAAATAATTGAGGCACTATAATAACTGTTAAAAGTATATTTTGAGATGCTAAGATTAATGTGCATTTAAAGAACTCTTTAAACCTCTGCCTCTAAAGTGAATTGCATTTAAAAGTTTATGCTTAAAATTATGTGAATAAAATACTTAACCCTTGGTTATTCTGATATGTGCGTATATACACCCATGCATACATACATGTGTGCATGTATCTGAATTAAATCAATTTTAATAATCTCTCTGAATCTATTTTTCTGTTTTCTGGATGGTTTATAAATTATGCTGAAAATTAGGAACTGTAAATAAAAAAATTGATTCTCACCCCTATTAGGCATTAAGGGTTTGATTTTTGCAGAATACTTCAGTGAATTGATAATAAATGATTAGATATAGTAGAGGGGAAACATACAGAGTAGCAGGCAGTATAGATGCTGCCTTCATAACTACAATGAAGTCTTGATTTTATTGCTGAATTTGGAGAAGAGAAGTCTGATAAATCAAAAGATCTATTAAATTGGCACATGCATAATTTACATAGTAATTTATGTAAAATTGTTATTTGCATAATGATAAAATTTACATTGTGTACAGATTGACATTATTCATTCAAATGACATACATTTACACATAGGAGGTATTTTGTGGAATGGTGAGCTCTGATATTCATTATTTATTTGGGGCCTTTTAGATATTCCTTTCGTATTAGCCCAAAGGTGCTTTTTCAAGAGGCAACTGGACTTTCTGTTTTGTCCTTAAAAATATTCAAAGACAAGCCAGAAAGACCTGTTGCCTCTTCAAAAAATGCCATTGGGACAGCCATGACCTGGATGACTGAGAATCGCAATAGACCTTTCATATTAACTTAAAAACTAATTGTATTTATTTGTTTAAAACATTTATGTAGCCACCCATCTTTCAACCAGCTCTGGACAACTCCCAATCAAATATTAAAAGGCATATTAAACAATGGTGAAATTCCAAAATGTTTTACTACCGGTTCTGTGAGCGTGGCTCAGCTAAAAAAATTCTAATTTTTTTTAGAACCTACTCTGTAGGTGTGGCCTATTTTGTGGGCGTGGCTTGGCAGTCAGTGACAGGGTGGGAGTGGCCACCTTTTAAAATGTGGTGAAACTCATTTAACAATGCTCTTGCTTAGCAACCAAAATTTTGGACTCAATTGTGATGCTAAATTTTCTTTCTTTCTTTCTTTCTTTCTTTCTTTCTTTCTTTCTTTCTTTCTTTCTTTCTTTCTTTCTTTCTTTCTTTCCTCCCTTGCCGTTGGGTCACTGGCAGCGGTGGGCCAGATTTACTTCCAGGTACGCCGGTGGAACCCCCTCTCACCGGTTCTCTAAATTTCACCAACCGGCTCTCGCGAGTAGGTGTGAGCCTGCAGAAACCCACCACTGGCGTGGCTTGAGGGCGTAGCAAGGGAAGGATACTGAAAAATCCCCATTCCCTCCCCACTCAGGGGCCAGCCAGAGGTGGTATTTGCCAGTTCTCTGAACTACTCAAAATGTCCACTTCTTCAAAACCTGTCAAAACCTACTGAATTTCACTCCTGATATTAAATCATCTTACAAATTAAAACTGAAAGAGGGAGGACCTGTGCTATGGTATTTCTACCTCTCTGGATGGTACCAATCACTGTTGGTAGGACAGGAGAGGTGAAGCCTTAGGCCCCGGTAATGCTTCTTTTTAACATCTACATGAAACCACTAAGGAGGTTATCCATTGGTACGGGGTCCAGTGTCAGCAGGAAGCTGATGATGCTCAATTATATATCACAATTCCTAGTCAGACAAATAATCCAGACCTGGTGCAATTCTGACTCGGCAACATCTATTTTTCAAAAGGAGTGGAAACCCTTTTGTGGACTTTTTTTTGCTGAAAATGAAAAAAAAAATGAACTGGTAATTTCTAGATTTGATGATAGAAAGAGAAAAATATGGGAAGAAGAATATGATGTAACCTTAAAGATGGCAGATAGACAATACATTTATTTGTAATCCTTTACATATTTTCTTCTTTTTCTCTCCCCCCCCTCTATTTTATTTCCTCTATTTACATTTTATTTATAAACTTGCTTTTTAAATTTTTCATTACATTTATATGGCCTGTTTGCTTTTATTATTATATAAAATCTCTTAATAAAAATATTTTAAAACAATGCATGGCTCAAAAGAAACGGCCTTGGATTGTTGAGATGGCTATGAGTCTGCACTGTTGCTATCTCTGGTTTTTTCTGCTTCCTCCAACAAAGAAGAGATTCAAATCTGCCAGAATAGTTGTCAGGTGGTTGTTCTTTGATCACCCTACACAATCCACCAAAAGACAATAAATGGACAGATGAATCCCTATATTCTTTTGTCTGTACAAGATAGGTAAGCCACCAGAAGATGTGGCTTTGGTTAAACTGAAGGAAAGCACTTGTGCCCATGTTATAAAGCATGCTTTCCTACAAAGTAGGTAATAAAGAGAGTTGGCTTCCTGTCTTCTGAAACAAGATAAATGACTGAGTAGGAAAGCACCAGAGGGTTTAATTTTATTTAAAAAATTATATTGCTGCCTATTTACATATGGTGACTCAAGGTGGCTTACAGGGATATAAAAACATCATATAAAAATAAAACCAATAAAATAATAAATTAATAATATAATATAATATTCCCCCCACCCCTCACCCTGGCGACAACACATCACACAAACAATTTAGTGGGCTCCGTCCCACTCAGGGTTCCCCAGATCTGCTGGCAGAACTAGGTCTTCAGCATCTTCTGGAAGAGTGTTAGAGTGGAGGGCCATTCTAATCTCTGACGGAATGATGTTCCAGAGAGAGGGAGCCACCACAGAGAAGGCCCTTCTTCTGGGTCCTACCATGTATATCTCCCTAGTGGATGGGACCCATAACATTCCTTGCATCTCTGCTCTAATGGGCCAGGGTAGATGTGACCAGCAAGAGACGGTCCCTCAGATAACCTGGTCCCAAGCCATGAAGGGCTTTAAAGGTGACAACCAGCACCTTGAATTCCACCTGGTTGAAATCTATTGTTGATGCGGGATGCACAGTTTTCTAAACATTCTTCCATGGCAATTTAAACCTGTTGATCTGTAATAAGGGAAAAAGTCATAAAACATAATTTCTTAGATTTTCTAAAAGCCAGGAGCATCAACTGTAAAAATCTTTAAAAATTCTTTATAGACTAAAGAATATTTTAGCTTTTAAGATTAGCCATGCAATTGCACAATATTGCATTATTCTGCAGCAATTTAAGGAAGTGCCAGATTAGAACTTTTCAAAGTGTTCAGTGCTGATTTAAGTGCTTTGCTTTCCTTATTTTTTTTTAAAGAGAGACTATCAATCATGTGATAACATTTATAAAGAACAGTTTTATACTTCAGAATTTTCCTGTAACTTTAAATTAATCAGAATAATCTGTCAAATCAAAAACCCGAACTTTAAAGAGAACCTGCCTTCTTTGGTCTGTAAATCCCCAATGAGAACTAGATAAATTTGTATTGGAATCTGAAATACCAAAACCCTTCAGCACCCTTAAAACTATGAAATAGTTCAGCAGCATTCCTGAAAGTACTAAATCTAGAATAAACCTATTTATGCTGACAAGATTGTTCTGGGCTATATTGCAACGTGCATACCTGCCTATTTAGCAACAGCACTTGACTTATATACTGCTTACAATACAATACAATACAATACAATACAATACAATAGCAGAGTTGGAAGGGACCTTGTAGGTCTTCTAGTCCAACCCCCTGCGTGGGCAGGAACCTTATACCATTTCAGACAAATGGCTATCTAACATCTTCTTAAAGACTTCCAGGGTTGGGGCATTCACAACTTCTGGAGGCAAGCTGTTCCAGAGGTTAATTGTTCTAACTGTCAGGAAATTTCTCCTTAGTTCTAAGTTGCTTCTCTCCTTGATTAGTTTCCACCTATTGCTTCTTGTCCTGCCCCCAGGTGCCTTGGAGAATAGTTTGACTCCCTCTTCTTTGTGGCACCCTCTGAGATATCGGAACACTGCTATCATGTCTCCCCTGGTCCTTCTCTTCATCAAACTAGACATACCCAGCTCCTGCAGCCGTTCTTCATATGTTTTAGTCTCCAGTCCCCTAATCATCTTGGTTGCTCTTCTCTGCACTCTTTCCAGAGTCTCCACGTCTTTTCTACATCGTGGCGACCAAAACTGTATGCACTATTCCAAGTGTGGCCTTACCACACTGAGGGCTATAAAGCTTCACAGTGCTTTATATCCCTCTCTAAGCAGTTTACAGAGTCAGCATATTGCTTCCAACAATCTGGGTCCTCATTTTACCCACCTCAGAAGGATGGAAGTGAGCAACTTTGAGTCTGGTGAGATTTGAACTACCAAATGGCAGGCAGCAGGCAGCCAGCAGAAGTAGCCTGCAGTACTGCACTCTAACTACTCTGCCACCACAGCTCATGCATCCATTACACTGCATCTTTTATAATAAACATCTCAGGGATGTTTGTTTTTAGCTTGCTTGGAACAACCTCAGTGTGTTAAAATAGAGTTCAAGTAGGCATTTAATTTGAAAGGATGACTTTAAAACGTACTAATCTTGACTTTTAAATCAATGTTTGGTCGAAGTATATCTGACTTTTTGGCCCATGTGGCAATTGTACATTTCCATTAGCCTCACATTTGCTTGTGAGGTGGAAAGACAGAAGTCTTTATCTGTTTATTCTCCTGGTATTTCATCAGTCAATATTTATTCTGGTTTTCTGCAACAAAGGCAATCACTTCTCAGGCAGAGCACAAGGAAGCTCATGTTAAGGAACTATTAAAGGTTTCTTCAGATAAACTTCTAAGACAAAAGAGGTGGGAAAGAATAGTTTGTTTTGCATTTTAATCTTATTCTATATAGTTATCTTGTCTCTTTTCAAAGTCCATATTTTATATACATTTGCACACATTTAGGGGGAAATGCACACAAAATCTTTATACATAAGGTAGTCATGTAGCAAGTGACTTATGGTAGGAAAAATGTGTATAACTAGGCAAAATCACATAAAAAGTACATGGATTTTTATCCATTAAAAAAACAAACATGAGATAATGTAGAAAACAGGAAAAAATGTAGCATTTGAAAAATGAGAGGCCAAGAAAAAGTGAAACTGATAGCTATGATGCCCATTGTGAGGCCGAAAATGCAGCCCTATGCAGATGGTCGAAAATTCTTTTTTATGTAATAAGGCAATTCTAAAGGGTTTTAGATTATCTTAAAATTGGGAAGATGCTGCTTAATACCTTCTAGTAGTCATTTTCAGAAGTCAAAAGGCAGAGGGGGAAAAGAAGAAATATATCATACTTTGGCTCCCAGCTTTCATGAGAAAGCTTTGGATCATACAAGATTTTTTTTTATTCCATATAGGTTTCCAAGAAGAAGCCCAGAGACGTCCACGTAACACTAGTGGAGGTATCCTCCCGGTTTGTACCGGTTCACCCGAACCGGTAGTGGAAATTGCGGGTGGGCCCCAGAGGTGGTATTCTGCCGGTTTGTACAGGTTCACCTGAACCGGTAGTGGAAACTGCAGGTGGGCCCCAGAGGTGGTATTCTGCCGGTTTGTACCAGTTCACCTGAACTGGTAGTGGAAACTGTGGGTGGGCCCCAGAGGTGGTATTCTGCCGGTTTGTACCAGTTCACCTGAACTGGTAGTGGAAACTGTGGGTGGGCCCCAGAGGTGGTATTCTGCCGGTTTGTACCGGTTCACCTGAACCGGGAGTGGAAACTGTGGGTGGGCCCCAGAGGTGGTATTCTGACGGTTTGTACCGGTTCACCTGAACCGGTAGTGGAAACTGCGGGTGGGCCCCAGAGGTGGTATTCTGCTGGTTTGTACCAGTTCACCTGAACTGGTAGTGGAAAGTGCGGGTGGGCCCCAGAGGTGGTATTCTGCCAGTTTGTACCGGTTCACCTGAACCGGGAGTGGAAACTGTGGGTGGGCCCCAGAGGTGGTATTCTGCCGGTTTGGACTGGTTCACCTGAATCGGTAGTGGAAATCTCTTTTTTAAAAAAAACAACTCATTTGATATAGTTGTTAAGACACCTGGCTAGAAATGAGGAGGCTGTAAATTCTAGTCTCACTTTAGTCACAAAGCCAGCTGGCTGATCTTGAGGCAGACTCTCTCTCAGTCTCAGGAAGAAGAAAGCAGTGGTAGACCACTTTCAGGCACTTGCCAGAAGTCAACACTGATTTGAGCCCCTACCCCTCAAAACAGAAATCAATCAGACTTCATGTAATACTCAGAAATCATTTTAATGTCTGTAATCCAGGGTGTGGTTTTCCCCATCAAATTAGTGAAGTCTGCTTAGAAAAGGTTTGCAAGGAAGGTGCTCTCTGATAAGCTTACATCCATTGCCTCACAATTACTACAATCACTCTGTGAATCAGAAAATATATATTTTAAGAGCGCCATATCTCTTTGTATAACCCAGTAATCACTTAATTTGGGTAGAGTTGGGGCAACTGGATGGAGCTGAGCATTTACTGGCTGGCTGCCCTTCCTGATGTCACATGTAGTTCACAGCAGATATTTTTTCTTTGTACCTAAGGAGAGAAAAATCTGCCGCTACTTAAGATTGAACTATCAACCTTCCAAGCAGGAGGTACGCATGTTTACCACTAGACCACCACTTCCATGCCATACCTGTGTGTGTGTGTGTGTGTGTGTGCACATGCGTGTATGTTTGTTTATATCCTACCTTTATTATTTTTACAAATAACTCAAGGTGACAAACACACTTTCCTCTTATTTTGTTCACAACAACCCAGTGAGGTGAGTTGGGAGAGACTGGTGATGATAACCTCCATGAAAATACCTCTATACATCTGATTGGGAAAGTGTCTAAATGATATGCATTTATGGCCGAGATCTGATTTGGTTTTCATGGGATTTACCTAGCTCCCGTGGTGAGGTTCAAATAATTTAACAACTGGTACTCTGCCCCAATGATTTCTTCCCACAACCAGTTCGGCATAACTGCTCAGAAAGTTAACAACTGGTTCTCCCAAAGTGGTGCAAACTGGCTGAATCCCACCACTGCCTAGTTCCCATTTTCAAGCCTTTTTAAAAGACAGGGGGGGAAGCTACAGAAGAAAATGAAGAGCATACATTTGATCTGAGCTTTCCTTTCCCAATCTTTTTGAAGTACACTGATTGTGCAGCAAAAGAAAAAAAAAAAGAGGGGGAAAGACATAAAGCATGAATTCTGAAAAACCTTCAGTACACTAATGGGCCTGTACATTACAATGAAATGCTATCCCCCCACAAAGTGTGTGACATGCCATATCCAACCAATTCATAGTTATTACCATATAGAGACTGTCAAATGAAACCATAATGGTGGTAAATTGAAAGTAAAATGTTAGGCGAGGTTCACACGGCTCAGTAACTGTTGAAAACTCAAGCCATTTATTTCATGAATGTTGGGCATGAAAACAGAGAAGTATCTGCCCTGAAATAGGGGAGCTGAAATGAATTGCCAGAGCTGGCTGCAACTTCCAACAGGCACTATTTACCTGAAAAGAAGTCTTAGTTTTTCACTTTAAAATGGGAATGTTATCTCCTGTGCACTGAATGTATGGCAATGGAGGCAGATATGCATTTTAGTTTTTGACCTCATCTCCTGGTGGAAGAGATGCGAATCATCTGAAATGCAGGCTCAACTTTCTATAATGTGAAATACTTACAGTCTTAATACTGAAAGGTTTATTCATATATTCACATATGGTTCTATCGAAAATTCTTGCTAGGAAGTTTTTTGGCTCCAAAATGGATAGATGATTCATTATTGGGTATAACTTGAAAAGAGGATAAAAATTAGGAAGTCCTTTATTTTCTTTATTTAGATAGATTACTAAATCTATCAAATTACTATTTTCACAAAACCTGCTCAAACAAATGAACCTTAGTATGGCATAATGTGGTGGGTGGTTAACATGCAATATACTAAGAAAACAGTTGCATTTTTACAAGTCATAGATAATCTGATCCCATTTTATCCTAATTTAATATGTTGTCCAAAGTCAACCATAGATTATTGGGAAAGAAAGGAAGAAAATTGGCTTCTTAGAGAATGGTTGAAATAAAATAGACAAATTGCCAGGAAGTGGAAGAAAAATGCAAGGGGATATTGTTGCAGGAATTATTTTTTTTAAATTAAAGAAAGCAATGATGTCATTTTCTAGAGTGCCAAATTGGCAGAATCCCTTCACAAGTAAATAAAGTAATGAAGGACATTTCAAGTTTTATGATTGTCTGTGATGGATCTGAATAAGGAAACTCAGAGAAATTAATTAAGCAGAATTTGTTTTGAGGGTTTGCTTTGATATACTTCCTTTAGCCATTTAAATAACACTTTGCAATTTTTTTTGCCTTTCTAATAATAATAATTTAAAAAACCCCAAAGGCTGCATTACTATATTTCTTACTCACTACAGTCTGAAAGTGCTTGGTAAAGGTAAAGATTTCCCTCGCACATATGTGCTAGTTGTTCCCAACTCTAGGTGGCAGTGCTCATCTTTGTTTCAAAGCTGAAGAGCCAGCGCTGTCTGAAGACATCTCCATGGTCATGTGGCTGGCATGACTAAATGCCATAGGCTCATGGAACACTGTTACATTCCCAACAAAGGTGGTTCCTATTTTTCTACCTGCATTTTTTACATGCTTTCAAATTGCTAGGTTGGCAGAATCTGGGACAAGTAATGGGAGCTCACTCCATTATGCAGCGTTAGGGATTCGAACCGCCAAACTGCTGAACTTTCTGATCGATAACCCAGCGTCTTACCCACTGAGCCACCACATCCCTGCTTTGTAGATTGCAATAAAAAAGATATAGCAATAAAATATCCACAGTAAAAAAAAAAACAGATGTAAAGGGGGTAGGTCTTTGAGAGAAACCAAACCTTATGTTAGAATAATAAATAAATCTTGTAAGCTATAAAATGGTGTAAAGGGTGCAACCAAACTCCCTAAAACTGAGAACCAGAAGTTCAGATAACAAACAGCAGGTTAGCATTCCCTGACAAACTGTGAAGATCATTTGATGAGAATAATAATCTGTTAATATTTGCTATAGTGTTAACATCAGAAGCATGGAAAGGAAATCTTTCTGTAAAAATATAGAATTTGTGGAGGTGCCAATATAAGCCTACATTAAAAACCTTTTTTTTCCTTATTTGATATGAGGGCACAATTTCAGAATCATATATTACTTAGATTGACTGTATAGTTCCTCATGTATTTTCCTCATAGATATATAATCCTTAGCCTTTGTAATTTAGGGGCTCTCTGGCTTTTCAGGTGGGGTCCCATGACCATTGTAGTTTGCACCTGAATAAAGATTCTTTTTGATTTCTCCTGAAAACCTATAGCCTCCACAAAATGAAAGTACATAATCACAAGTCCATACTTGCCATCATCCTGAAGAAACAGGATAGGAAAAGCATTGATAGCTTTAAAAATTGGTGTAGGAGAAAATTGAGAATACAGTGGATAGCCAAGAAAACCAACAAATTGATCATTGAACAAACCAACCCATGATTCTCACTCAAGGCAAAAATAATCAAGTTCACATTATTCTATTTCAGACACATTGTGCAAACACTTGTCTGGAGAAAGCTCTGATGCTGGGAGAAGGAAAGAGAAGAAGAGGATGACCAGCATTAAAGGGAGAGGAATTCAATTATAGAGGCAATAGGTTAAAATAACAGCATTATTGAAAGATCTGAAAGGTCTCAATAGGGTTGGATTATCATGGAGAGAATATTTCTTTCTGTAACTAAAATGTAGCATATCAATTAATCAACCATCATCCTAGTCATCTTGCAATACCAAAGCCCTCCTGAAATAAATGAAAAGTCTAAACCAATGATGGCTAACCTTTTTCTTGTTTGGTGCCAAAAAATGCAAGGGCATGTGCAGCACCCATAATGCAAAGTGAGCCCCCACATGTGCAGGTGTGCACAACCCCTCCCCCATGTGTGTTGCACTGCTTGTCTCCAAGCTGAGCTTGGTATTTACTCTGGGGGGATGGGGCAGACCCTTTTTGCCCAGGCTCCAGGAAAGCCTCCGGAGCTGGGGAGGGAGAAAAATGGGCCCAAGGGGCCAACTGAAAGTTTGGAAACAAATTGCTGGTAGGCCCATCCGGAGGCTTTCCTGAAGCCTGGTAAGGGTAAAAGTGGCCTTCCCTTGCCTCCCCCGGAAACTGGAAATGGACCATTACCAAACTTCCAGTTGGCCCATTGGGCCTCTTCTTCGCTTCCCCAGGCTCCAGAGGCTTTCCTAAAGCCTGGGGAGGGCAAAAATGGCCTCCCCCAATCCTCCAGAAAGCTGAAAATCAGCTGGCCAGGACATGCATGCACACTGGGACTGATGGCTCGCATGCCTGCAGATATGGCTCCGCGTGCCACCTGCGGCACACATGCTATATGTTCACCATCGCGGGTCTAAACTGTAAGGATCTTCCTCACTTCAGGTGTGAGGTTTCCAAACTGCAGGAACTGCCCCACAAAAACAGTGCCTGGATTAACTATTAATCAAATAAGCACATGCTTAGAATTCCAAGAGAAGGGTCCCCTCCCCCTTGACACATTCACTGACACACTCAACTTGTGTTTTTTTTCCTGGGACAGCTGAACCAAGTTGGTTGATTCTAACTAGATAATCAGAAGCCAGTGTACAGCTGAAAACAAAGGTCTAACATGGTGATAGTGCCTAGTGCTAGTCAATACATTCAGTACTAATTGAAACATCTGTATATTCTTCACAAGTTGAGTTTATTTCTGCACTAATGATGTATGAGGTGTTATTATAAGGCCTTTCTGCTGCAGTTACTTATGCAACTGGCACATAACCAGGCTTGAAAAAGGCCCATGAATGAATAGCCAAGAATCCAGGTAGATCCTCAACTTATAGCTATCAAATCAGCTCATTGGACAACCAGCACCTATATTTTCTGGGATTCAACATCAGCCTGTTTTGCCCTGTCCAAGCTCTAACAGTGCCAGACCCAACTCCAATATCAGTACCAGTAGACCTCACTAAATGCTGCCCTCTTTTAGTGATCATTTGAAGTTATAACAGAACTGAAAAAATGACTTTACAACTAGTCTTTGCATTTATGTTCATTCATGATTCCCATGGTCACATGATCTTCATTTGTATGCTTTACAACTGGCTTCCAATAAGGAGAGTCAGTAGAGAAGTTGGCATTAAAATTGTGAATTGTGGTCATGTGATTTCTCACTTGAAGTGTAATGACTCTTTTAACAACTTAATGGGAAGTGCCAGTGTAAACTCATCATGGTCTTGTTGCCAGGCCCAACTGCAGTTGCTAACTAAGGGCTACCAGTAGCATCTTTTGCAAATGGTGAGATAAACTGCCATCAGTGTATTGATAATACTTTATCATAAAATATCAGCATATTGATATTCCTATAGCCCACACCAACAAAGCAACTTCCTTGAGGGCTTCCTGTGAAGGTTGAAAAGAAAGGAAGAAAGAATCAACACAAGAGAATGTCTACTTAGCTGACTCTGTACTTCAACAAAACTAACTGGAACCATTTATGAATGAAGGAATAGAAACCCTATAAAATAGTGCTACCAGTCCCCAACCTTTGCAGATATTCCAGAACAATGTTATTGTCAATATTCTCTGTAATATATTCCTCAGATTCTAAGACTGAAAATAAAATTTTTAGTACAGGTTAATTTAATTCGTTTTTAACTTTGCATATATTGTATGTTTTATATGGTTTTTAATTAATTTTTTTCCTGTACACCGCCCCGAGTCCCTTCGGGGAGAGGGGGCGGTTTATAAGTCTAATAATTAAATTAAATTAAATTAAATTAAGATTAAGTGATCTCTCAGCCTGCACTTCTGGAGATAACTGGCTGGCTGCCACGTATGAGTGATATATCAAACTCAGTGGAGGTAACTGCTCATTCCACCAGTAAGGAGAGTGAGAGGGCTGAGCAGTGGAGATTAACTCTTCTAGAGGAGGGAGCATCATTTTCTCTAATTAGGACAGGGTCCAGACTGCCTCCTTTTGTTGGACCTGCCTTTCTTTGACCTCTCATTCCTTAAAAAAAAATATTTTTCTTTGGCCTTCAGCTTGCAGTTCTTGGACTGGATATAATGGATGGTTTTGGCTGTAAGTTTTGGCTGTAAGAACTGCAGAAAACTTGCTCTTCTTCATAGTATTTAAGCCACAGATAGGAGTTAGAGGCATTTTCCTTTCCTGTAGATCTTCCTTTGCCTAATTTACAGTTGTTCAGACCTACCATTATCTGCTAAGTGATTTATGACCAAACTAATACAACTGTTTGAAAACATGCTAATTGCTTCCTGCATGTTTGCTGTTTAGCCAAATGCAGGGCAGTGCTCAAGACTGCTTAGAAGTCTAAAAAGACTAAGAAGATCACATTAGCGCCTTCCAGATTTTAACATCTATCAAATGTCATCTCCATCTCATACCTAGGCCTTGAAAGAAATGGGTCCATCTTTTTCTTCTCTCATGCTTTGTAATTTACTCAACTTTATTCAGACTTGATGTATTCACATATATGCTATGTATTCAGAAATATGCCCCACTGGGATGATAGTTTCCTATTCATAACTCTTTTTTAACCCATGAAGCTGCCATTCTATAAAAGAGTCTCCAGCTTTAAGAATCCCGCAGGCATGGTATGATTATTCACACAAAATGTCTGTCATGGTGTTGGTAATGACCACTAACAAATCACCAATATACAAGGCAAACTGATTAGCTAGTATAAAATTATTGCACTATTGTAAATTTAGATCCCACTTTTCTTCCAGAAGATGAACGTACCATACATAGTATTCCCTGGACCAGTTTTTTTCTACAGAAAACCTGTCAGACAGAGTAGAATGAGACCAGGGGTGGGTTTCAGCCTATACGCACTGGTACATGTGTACCACTTCTTGAAATTTAGTGTGCCTTCCCATACCTGAGCTTCTGGAGGCCCCATACCAAAATGCTCCCTCCCCTGGTCCTGCAGCCCCCCTCTGCTCACTCCCCCCACCTGCCCACCCAGTCACCGCTCGCTCGCTGTCCCCATCTATCCTCACCAGGCGTGACCCGCTCACCCACTTCCTTTGCTGGAACGGAGGATTGGGAGAAGACCACATGGCATGCACTCTCTTCTCTTTGAAAGTTGCCTCATTTCCAATTGGGGGGGAACCCATGCATTTCCCCCCCTCTGCATTGATTTCCCCCATCCATTGGAAATGAGGTGTAAAAGTAAATACAGTGGTACTTCGGTTCACGAACGCCTCTGTTCACGACCAATTCGGTTTACGAACAGAAATTTTCCTCAAAATGTGCTCCGGTTCACGAACTCCGTTTCGGTTCACGAACAGAAAAGTTCGTAAAAATATGCTCCGGTTCACGAACTCCGCTTCTGTTCACGAACTCCGCCTCGGTTCACGAACAGAAAAGTTCATAAAAATATGGTCTGGTTCACGAACTCCGCTTCTGTTCACGAACTCCGCCTCGGTTCACGAACTCCGCCTTGGTTCAAAACCAATTTGGTTCGCGACCAGAGTCAGTTCAAGAATTAAAACCAAAAGAAAGATCAGAACGGATTAATTGGATTTACATTAAACCCTATGGGAAACTGTGCCTCGGTTCACAACCAATTCGGTTCGCGACCAGAGTCAGTTCAAAAATTAAAACCAAAAAAAAGATCAGAACGGATTAACTGGATTTACATTAAACCCTATGGGTCCATCAGGTGCCCCGGAAAGGTTCCAGAGGGAGCTTGGGCCAATACCTGTGTCCCTGCCCCGTGGCTTGACTGAGGATCTAGTGGCCGCATGGTATAGTGACGCCACGGGGGCCTTGGACTGAGTTGCGCCCTTGCGGCCTCTCATGCGGCGCCGGGTCACCCAGGCTCCTTGGTTTACCGAGGAGCTTCGGGAGATGAAACGCCGCAAGAGACGCCTAGAGAGTAGGTGGAGATCTTCTCGATCCGAATCTGACCGAACACTAGTGAGAGACCATATTAGGACTTACTTAGTGGCGCTAAGAGTGGCCAAATGTGAGTATTGTGCCACTCTTATCGCATCTGCGGAAAACCGCCCTGCCGCCCTGTTTGGGGTGACCCGCTCCCTCCTTCATCTGAGGCCGCGGGAAGCCCCTCTGCAGGGTCGAGCAGAGGAATTTGGAGTATTCCTGCAGGACAAAATCACTCAGATTCAGAACGAGTTGCCCTCCACTTGTGGTCCAGTCGAGGCGTCCAGCGTTGGTCTTGAGATTACACCTTGGGAGGAGTTTGACTTTGTTACTACCGAGGATATGGACAGGTTGCGGAGGAACCTTAGAGCCACCACATGTTTATTGGACCCGTGTCCCTCCTGGCTTGTACTGGCATCCTGGGAGGTGACACGAGGCTGGCTCCAGGGCATTGTGAATTCATCTCTGAGTGGGGGCACTTGCCCACCGTTTTGAAAGAGGCGGTGGTGAGGCCCCTCCTCAAGAAACCATCCCTGGATCCAGCTTTATTAGAGAACTATCGTCCCGTCTCCAACCTTCACTTTTTAGTGAAGGTTGTTGAGAGTGTGGTGGCTCAACAGTTTCCCCGACATCTGGAGGAAGTTGATTATCTAGACCCGCGCCAGTCCGGCTTCCAGCACGGTCACAGCACCAAAACGGCATTGGTCGCGTTGGTAGATGATCTCTGGAGGGCACGGGATAGAGGTTGTTCCTCTATCCTTGTCCTATTAGACCTCTCAGCGGCTTTTGATACCATCGACCATGGTATCTTATTGCACCGATTGGGGGGGTTGGGGCTGAGAGGCACCGTCCTACGGTGGTTCTCGTCTTACCTCTCTGGTCGGTCGCAATGGGTGTTGGCAGGAGGGCAGAGGTCGTCCCCGAGGCCACTCACATGTGGGGTCCCTCAGGGGTCGGTCCTCTCGCCACTCCTGTTTAACACCTACATGAAGCCGCTGGGCGAGATCATCCGTGGTTTTGGGGTGGAATACCATCTGTACGCTGATGACACTCAGTTGTACATATCCACCCCAAACCACCCCAACGATGCCGTCGAGGTGCTGTCCCGGTGTCTGGAGGCCGTACGGATCTGGATGGGTAGTAACAAACTCAAACTCAACCCCTCCAAGACCGAGTGGCTGTGGTTTCCGGCACCCCGGTTCAGCCAGATAAGTCCAACACTGGCCATTGGGGATGAACAACTGGCCCCCGTGGAGAAGGCGCGCAACTTGGGCGTCCTCCTGGATTCCCGGCTGTCCATGGAGGACCATGTGATGGCCGTGGCCAGGGGGGCGTTCTATCAGGTACGCCTGATACGCCAGTTGCGCCCCTTACTGGACCGGGGAGCCCTTCGCACAGTCACTCAAGCGCTTGTGACATCCCGGCTGGATTACTGTAACGCTCTCTACATGGGGCTCCCCTTGAGGTGCACTCGAAAGCTACAGTTAGTACAGAATGCGGCCGCGCGGGTGATTATGGGTGCCTCAAGGCAAACCCACGTAACACCTCTCCTGCGCGAGCTGCACTGGCTGCCTGTGGCCTTTCGAGTGCGCTTCAAGGGGATGCTGACGACCATCTTTAAATCGCTCCATGGCTCGGGGCCTAGCTATATACAAGACCGCCTCCTGCCCCATACATCCCTTCGTCCGATCCGCTCCCACAGAGAGGGTCTTCTCCGGGTGCCGTCAGCGGGGCAATACCGGTTGGCGACACCCAGGGGAAGGGCCTTCTCTGTGGCGGGCCCGGCCCTCTGGAACGACCTACCCCCCGACCTTCTCGGACCTCCGCCTCTTCCGCCAACGTCTTAAGACGTATCTATTCCAACAAGCCGGCCTAGGATAGTCCCTACTTCTGACTTTTAAAATTAAAATTAATTTGGTATGGTTTTAAAATGGGTTTTTAGCACGGGTCTAATAATTTAATATATTTTAATCGATTTTGTATTTTGTATTTTGTGGTTTTAATAATGCCTGTGCGCCGCCCTGGGTCCTAACAAGGAGAAGGGCGGGGTATAAATTTAATAAAATAAAATAAATAAATAAATAAACTGTGCCTCGGTTCACAACCAATTCGGTTCGCGACCAGAGTCAGTTCACGAATTAAGTTCGTGAACCGAGGTACCACTGTACACACATACATACACAACAACATGTGAAAATTTGTTCTCCATTACCTTCTTCAGCCTTCTAGGATGCTCTGTACATTTATAGGAAAGCACATTTCCCAATGAAGCATTTGTCTGTAACTATTTACCATTTTATTTCCTAACCATACCATTGGGCTCTATGCTGGCCCAGAGACATACCTGGGAATAAGCATTATTCTTGAAATTGATGTTTTGCTTTGTGGCATGCTAGCTTTTGATTTATTTTTAATTAAAAGCAGCTCATAAATAAAATTAGGTTGCATGGGGAGCCTAGCGGACACCAAGCATGTGTCACTAAGCATATTGACCCCCTCAGGCACAGCTTTGGGAATCCAGGTAGAGTGTAGCCCTGCTCTTTTGTGACTTCCTTAGTTATGTATTTCTTCACCATTTCAAGAATTAGGGAAATAATTTGCTGACAATTCTTAAATTGTTCTCCCTTGCTGGAAAAAAAAAAATACTGAATTAGGCTCAGTATTTGAGCCAAGGTAAAATTTTGCATGAAACTATATAATCAATTTTAATGGGTTTTTACAGCAGCATCTTTAAAAAAACAAAATGGCAACCAAAATAGCATTTTAAAATCCCACTACATTTCTATGTGCACTTTGATTGCATGAGTACAAGCTTCCATCTTGACTTTTTTTTTTGACACTCTACTTCCCCAAGCACTGGTGTACTGCTCTATTCAGTCCTTTCCTTTAGGCTATTGTCTGAAGGAATGATTCTCCAGTATCACCAAAACAGAGGTTAATTCACTAGTTTGTGAGCTGAAAATTTATTTGAAAGTGTTTGTTTTTTTATGCTCTATTCCAGCTCTCAGAAAAATCTCATGTCCTCTCTCAAAATCCTTGCTGAATTCTCTCATTTCATTTCCTAAAACAATTCAGGGAATTTGGAGTAGATGTTATTCCTTGATTGACTCCATTTATATCACTTTTTCACTTTTCTTGGAGAGTAGAAAGTGGCATATACAATGTTCTTCCTTTCATTTTATTTGTACACTAGCCTTGTGAGGTAGGCTAAATTGAGGAAAAAGGACTGATCTGAAATCATCAAGAAAGCTTTGCAGTGATTCAAGCTTTGTTCTCTCCAGTTCAGCCACATTTTAACTACAATACCGATTCTTGCTATTTACAGTTCATATCTTTATAAATGTCTTTGTACATTTATAAACATAATTACCATAATTGTAGTTATGGATAACAATGTTCTACTGATACTTTGAGGTAGGCAAAAAATATAAAAACTTGGGAAAAATCATCCTGAAAGTTTGTATTCAAAAGCATTAACATACAATACAATACAATACAATACAATACAATACAATACAATACAATACAATACAATACAATACAATACAATAGCAGAGTTGGAAGGGACATTGGAGGTCTTCTAGTCCAACCCCCTGCCTAGACAGGAAGCCCTATACCATTTCAGACAAATGGCTATCCAACATCTTCTTAAAGACTTTTAGTGTTGGGGTATTCACAACTTTTGGAGACAAGCTGTTCCACTGATTAATTGTTCTAACTGTCAGGAAATTTCTCCTCAGTTCCAAGTTGCTTCTCTCCTTGATTAGTTTCCGCCCATTGCTTCTTGTTCTGCCCTCAGGTGATTTGGAGAATAGTTTGACTCCCTCTTCTTTGTGGCAACCCCTGAGATATAGGAAGACTGCTATCATGTCTCCCCTAGTTCTTCTTTTCATTAAACTAGACATACTCAGTTCCTGCAACCATTCTTCATAGGTTTTAGTCTCCAGTCCCCTAATCATCTTGGTTGCTCTTCTCTGCATTCTTTCTAGAGTCTCCACATCTTTTCTACATCGTGGCGACCAAAACTGAATGCAGTATTCCAGGTGTGGCCTTACCAAGGCATTATAAAGAGGTATTAACACTTCACGTGATCTTGATTCTATCCCTCTGTTTATGCAGCCTAGAACTGTGTTGGCTTTTTTGGCAGCTGCTGCACACTGCTGGCTCATATTTAAATGGTTGTCCACTAGGATTCCAAGATCCCTCTCACAGTTGCTACTATTGAGCAAGGTACCACCTATACTGTACCTGTGTATTTTGTTTTTCTTGCCTAAATGTAGAACCTTACTCTTTTCACCATTGAATTTCATTTTCTTTCTATTAAAGTCATTATTATGTTTCCTATGTAGTCCTGCTTTAATGGAAAATGGAAGGAAACAAATGTGACAGAGGACAAATCAGGGCAACAACAAAACCTCTGACCTACAGTTCCACTGAATATTTCTTCCATTTCCCTTCTTGGGCTGAATTTAGCAGCACACAGAGTCCCAAATAAAACAAAAACAAGGTTTATGGAGCAAAAGGTTACACGTTGTAAAATTCCTAACTACCGCCCTCCAAATACTGGAAATAACATTCCATTCTATTCATTTAATCCCACTCTTGTTTGAAGCTCAGCCTCGCAGAAACATTTTCATAAAGCTGCTACAGATGGGAAATGGATTGTATAATTTGGGGATAGTCACAATTATTGATTCCAGAAACATGAATTAGAAGCAGCCTACAATTTGTCTACAATTTTCATTCCCCAGATAACTTTACAAGATTTGCAAGTGGAAGTCTAGGACCCAGTTCTTGCCTTCTAGAGCAGAGGTCTCCAACCTTTGCAACTTTAAGTCTGAAGTCCTTCAGACTTAAAGTTGCAAAGGTTGGAGACCCCTGTTCTAGAGGATACCAAGACAATGCAGTCTGAAAGTAATTCCCATAGTAAATCTAGATCTAGAATTACAATCTAGTTACAATTTACTGAATGGGTGGGGGAAATAGTCCTCCTGTAGTATCTTCAGTCACTTCAAAGGGCAACCAGCGGAACAGCTTGCTTTCAGAAGTTGTGGGAGCTCCATCACTGGAGGCTTTTAAGAAGAACTAGAGACCCACTTGACTGAAAATATATAGTCTCCTGTTTGAACAAGGGGTTGGACTGAAAGGTCTTCAAGGCCCAGCTCTGTTCTAATTAATTGATTATATTCAGATGAATATTACTGAGATGTTAGAAATTTGATTATGTGGCATCAAGTTGGTATTGATTCTTAAAACCCAGATAGATTTCCCTTTTTGTTCTGATCTAGGGTCCACAAGAGCAAACTCCTTGTCTCAACAAAAACCTTTTATTAATGTACTGTGAATTCTGCTCATTCACATCCAACCAAGTTTTTTTGGAGGAAGGATTTACAGCCACGGACCTTATCTGGCTTGAAGAGCTGCCAGGCCAATATCTGCAAAACTTGGCAAGGAGTCTCGGAGAATCATCAACCAATTAAGTGAACTATTTTTCTCCTGCAAACTTCAATCCTCATTTGTTCCTCTTTTATTTCCTATGGGAGGAGCCACTCATCATCCACCTGTGGCCTTACTCCCAAGTCGACCACTGTTCTTTAGCTGTTCTCTTTGTCTGCATGTGCATACTGGGAACAGGCTCCAGGTGTTCTTCTACCTCACTGATGTCTGACTCTGAAGGCAGCTGATAACTGGCATACGGCTCTGGTCCCCTCTCTGCCTCCAACACAGAGCCCTCATCAGAGCCTCCCCAGACTCCAGGACTGGTCCAATTTCTTCCCTAACCGCCTCATTATCCCAATCTGCTGCCAGCTCCACTAGCTGCTGGCGTGCCATAACAATCTTGACATGTCCTAAACTCATATTTTCAGTCATCCAACAGTATACCCATTGCCAGGGTAACTAAGTTCATCCATTTTGCTGCTGGTCATCCTCTTCTGTTGCTGCTCCCAAATAAGATAAGCTGAAACCTATGCTCCTTTATGCACCCTCTTCAAAAGGATGGGCATACAATCTTTCAAATACTCTTTTACTCAGCTTCTCATTTTTCTAAACTCATCATTCATCATTTCACATTCATTTGTGAGTAAAGAAACAGTAACAGGATCCTCTGCATGCATTTTTATATGTTAGGATATGTATCCCTCCCCCCAACTTTTCTTAACAGGCACACTTTTGCAAATCAAAGAAGGAAAGTGTCCTAGAGACCTTTCCCCAACAATCAGTTTTCTGCTGTGGGGGATCTTAGCAATACCCTGATGAAGCCAGCCCTTAATACCAGCTATAAGTAGAACTATAAATGTCCTGGTAGAAAATGCATCATCTGACACAGGAAGAATCCATTACACACAAAATACTACCTTTAGTTAAGGAGACAGTAGAGAAAACAGCAGCTTAGAGGAGAAGAAAAAGCTTTTCTCCTTGTTGCTGAAAAATGTTATCAGCAGGAGTTCCAAATGATTTAGAGCTATTCTGAGAAAAAAGCATTTTATCATCAAGCAGAATGGGAAATTATCCAGATTGCAAGACGACTAGGGTTGTTTTTCCCCCTCTGTGTAGTTTGGGGAATTGTTCCATGTGCTATAAAGAGGGGAAAAATCAAAGGGAACAAAATTTTCATTGTCTTCCTGATTTATTTTAACATACTGAAAAGGTTCTTCTTTTCTATGTACCTTCTAGTTCGATGGTGCTTCTTTGTAGCTCTTATTCAATTTTCATTAGTTAAATTGTGGTCATTTTTGTCCCAAATTGTTTCTTTTTCTTAAAAAAAGAAAGAAAAGAAAGAAAAACCAAGCTGTGGATAAACCATGGGTGGGGATTGAAGGTATTTTCATAGTTTAGGAAGGAAGGTAGGAAATTACCTTACCAAATGTTTAAATCATTTGGGTTGGGTGGGATTGAGAAAATAAATGTTGATGCTCATTAATTTTGGAGAAGGGAAGGAAGCTGTCAAATTAAGCTACTTTTAAACCCAATCTTTAACCAACACAAGACAGACACTGTTACAGCAATTATATATTGTGTTTATGCTGTGTTATGCTTATAGATTTTCTAAGACATTTGATCTATCTATCTATCTATCTATCTATCTATCTATCTATCTATCTATCTATCTATCTATCTATCTATCTATCTATCTATCTATCTTTTTCTTTCTCTCTCTCTCTTTCTCTCTCTCTCTCTCTCTTTCTTTCTCTCTCTCTTTCTTTCTCTCTCCTTCCTTCCTTCCTTCCTTCCTTCCTCCATTAGTCAATCAAATTTCTATGGCCACCCATCTCATGTAAAAATGATTAAAGGTAAAGGTTTCCCTGTCCAGTCATGTCCAATTCTAGGGCATGGTGCTCATCTATGTTTCTTGGCTGAGGGAGCCAGCATTGTCCAAAGGCAATTTCTGTGGTTGTGACCATCATGGCTATATGCCAAATGTGTGTGGAATGCTGTTACCTCTCCACCAACCCTACTTTCAATTGCATGCTTTTGAACTGCTAGGAGGGCAGGAGCTGGGGCAAGTAATGGGAGCTCACCCCATTGCACAGAGGTAAGGTCTTGAACTTGGGCTATAGACAAGCTCAGCGTCTTTAACCACTGAGCCATTGTACCCCCCTACAACATGACTGTGAAACGGTCAATATATTTAAAAAAACAATTATTATTAAAAAAAATTGGGAAATATCACAAAAGCTAAGACAGAGTAGGAGATTTAATAACAATGGAGCCACCTCACTACCTCATCAGTTCCTGGGATCCCCAGCTCTAAAGGTATAGCCAGGTTTTGAAGAACTTTTGGAAAATTTATATGGATGGAATCAGCCTCACTTTATGAGGGAGGATGCATAAGCTGGGTGCCATGGCAGAGACGGCTTGCCTCCAGGGACTCACCAAAAGGGAATCATTCCCTAACAAAAGAAATCTGTAGCATACCTCCTGCACTGGGTCTGATAGAATAGGCTGATGTAATCAGCCTGTTCTACCAGACCCAGCTCTTCAAATAATCTGGCATCAGCCATGCAGGTTTTTAAAGAGAAGGTATTTATTTATTTATTTATTTATTTATTTATTTATTTATTTATTTATTTATTTATTTATTTATTTATTTATTTATTTATTTATTTATTTATTTATTTATTTATTTATTCGATTTATATACCACCCTATTTCACCTAGAAGGGACTCAGGGTGGTGCACAGAAGATAAAAACCCAACAATATACAAAGTATAAAAATAATTAAATTAATTAAATCTGTGCTAAAATTTGGATAAATAGAATTAAAACCAATAAATATCAAATTTAAAATTATTCCCTAGTCTATGTCAGGCTGGCTAGATGGAAGAAATGTGCTTTTAACATCTGACGGAAGAGTCGTAGGTCCGTGATGGTACGGATATCGGGGGGGCAGGTCATTCCAGAGTGTCGGACCCACCACAGAGAAGGCTCGTCCCCTGGGAGTCGTCAGCCGGCATTGACCAGCTGACAGCACCCTGAGAAGGCCCACTCTGTGGGAGCGGACAGGTCGAAGGGAGGAATATGGTAGGAGGCGGTCTCTCAAGTAACCAGGACCCGTGCCATGGAGCGCTTTGAAGATGGTAACTAGCACCTTGAAGGGCACCTGGAAGACCACAGGCAGCCAGTGCAGCTCGCGCAGGAGAGGTGTTATGTGGGAGTAGCGAGAGACTCCCAAAATCCCCCGCGTGGCCGCATTCTGCACTAGCTGGAGCCTCCGGGTGCACCTCAAGGGAAGCCCCATGTAGAGGGCATTGCAGTAGTCAAAGAATACCTTGAATAGACCCAGAAGCAGACTGGCAACCAACATAGGTCGTGGAGCAGAGGTGAAATGTATGTTGTTCTAAAGCGCACAAATACCTGGCCCATTCAAAAATTTTTACTACCGGTTCTGTGAGTGGCTTGGTGGGCTTGGCTTGGTGGGCATGGGAGGGGAACGATACTGCAAAATTGCCACTCCCACCCCATTCCAGGCAAATGATACTGCAAAATCCCCATTTCCTCCGCACTCTGGGGCCAGCCAGAGGTGGTATTTGCCAGTTCTCCAAACTACTCAAAATTTCCACTACCGGTTCTCCAAACTATTCAAAATTTCCACTACCAGTTCTCCAAGCTATTCAAAATTTCTGCTATCGGTTCTCTGAACTACTCAAAATGTCCACTACTGGTACTCCAGAACCTGACAGAATCTGTTGGTTTTCACCCCTGAACTGCCCAAATATTGGGGAAATCAGGATGCTAGAGGAGAGATCTTTGGCTAGGTGGCCCCTCTTACATTCTAAATATCACTTTGTTATGATGACATCTGCCAACATTCTTTTCTTGTTCAATATTCTCATTATTAGGAGTACTAAAAGTCACAGTTGTATCAAAAGAGCTATATGAAGTTTCAAAAAATAAAGCAAAACAGCCTACACACACACACACACTTTGAGGCTAACATAAAATGATGCCACTTACCCTCTATCAAACCAGATTTTGATGTAAATAGATAAAAATCGATTGCTATAAGATGATTTGTTCATATTCTAGATGAATGGCAGTTATTAAGCATGTTACATCTATTCTTTCTGGACTACCATAGCTCGATTTAAGAGGCTTAACAATGAGTTATTAGTGTTCTGCAATTTTGTAAATTAGCTCACAGTAGCCTGGCAATGCTGTTATATTTTATTATTTACTTGTAAGCAACTCTGACAATGTAATATGGATTAAAATTTTCCCAAATTACTTAGGGAAGAGAGAAATGTCATTCTGGTTCTGAACAACTGGGTTGAGGGTAAGGGTGTACTTCTTATAAAGCATTTATTTAACTTTTGGACTGGAGTGCCTCAGCTTCTTCCAAGAGAAAATGCATTCATTTTGCTGATTCAGGAAACAGAACTTAATGAGGCTGTACAGGTCTTCAAAGGGGCACTTTGCTTCATTGGACAACTAAGCAGAATGTCCCTTTGGCGACAAGGCCACAATGACATCAGTATAGTGAGATAGCCATGCTGGTATTGCTGAAGCAAAGCAGTCAATCAAGGCAAGGAGGGGCATTGAAAACCTGGCTGCTTCCCTGGGCATTTGGGTCAAATATCTAGAAGAGCTCTGGTGTTGTTGATGCACATTTTTTTTCCTGTGAATGAGATTATTAGCATTTAGCAATAGCACTTAGTCTTATATCCTGCTTCACAGTGATTTACAGCCCTCTCTAAGCAGTTTACAGAGTCAGACAATTGTCCCCAACAATCAGGGTCCTCGTTTTACCCACCTCAGAAGGATGGAAGGCTGAGTCAACCTTGAGTCAGTGAGACTATAACTCAAAATAGGTAGGTAGGTAGATACAGTAGGTAAGTAGGTCGGTAGGTAGGAAGACTTTTCCTGATACCCACAAAACCTCACCCTTTGATGTCATGCAACTCTACCATCTTTGAGTCACTGCCCTTCTCACTTCAATCCTCAGTCCCAACTAATATTAAATACAGTCCCTGGCATTGAAAAAGTTTATCCACCCTAATTTTAGTCCCTGCTTCCCTTTGAGGAAGTTTTTTTAGCCCTTCTTGACTCTTGCATCTTTCAAAAAGGCTGAGAAAAACGCTTCCCTAAAATCCAGAAAAACTCCCCCCCAACCAGAAGTTAGTTGCAGATTGCCCGAATCAAAAGCAATGCCCTCGACCCCCAAAAGGTCAGACTTTACTGTAGTGAATAAAATATGGCATGCTGTGGATCCATATACAACAAATCTTAGAATCTTTAATCAGGATTTAACAATATCATTTGAAAAACAAAGGACTTCACGCCCTCCCTTAAGCCTCTTTCTCTAATAAACTTTACTTCAATCAATTTTATTACAGCAAATGGTATACTAGGAGCGCTGAGTAGTATAATTTTCCTAAGGCATTTGATATTCTTAGTATTCTGATCAGGGGCTGGATGAATCTGTTTTCTGAGCACAAATTCATTCAATCCTGTTCCTCATAAATTTTTAGTCTTTAAATTATCTGTGTGAAAATTCAAATCCCTTTTTATATGCATTTCCCTTAATGTAAACAATTTTGTATCAAACTTCCTGAGCATCTGCACTTATGTATGCATTGTTAGATCAGAAGCTGTATCATAAAATTTATAAAAATATGAACATTAAAGGAGAATAGCATCCAGGTTTGTGAATTATTTTGTGGGGTAAATTAGATTAGATAAAATAATATGATCACAGAATATATATAGTTTATTTACTTTTCTTTGGCATTCTTGTATTTTTGTGTAAATAACGTAACAGTTACTAGGCGGCCTTTGTTATCCCTCCAAAATTGAAATAATCTTAAATTATTATATTTCATACTTTTCATTGCTGTCTCCCTCTTTTCTACAGAGTGCAAAAAAATTGCTTTGACTTTTGGAATTTAGTCAAAGGAATGAGAAAGATTGATTCCATTTTACCTCACACATTTTCTGTGACAACCTGTACACATTAGTTAACATCTTGTTTTAGCAGTCTGGTGTTGAATATTTTTCTTTGTCTTGATAAATGTAAAACTCAAACGCTTCAAAAGGCATTATTTGCAATTTTGGTTCAGCTGTAGAAAATAAACAAGAGGAAATGAGTGAGGTTTTTTTTTCCCAGGATGTTGATATGGAAAACATTGGTCAAGCTATGCTATATTTAAACATCTGCCTTTGTTACACATTAAATATTGATCCCTCTTCACCTTGGTAATCATCTGGTTGTGCTGCATATCCCAAAGTAAAAGGAAATAAGGACCTCACCCTTCCTTGACACAATGGAAACGAAGAGGAAGAGTATATGAAGAGTAAGGATATCATTTCTTTGTAGGATTACAAGCAAATAGTTTTTTAGGCCCACTACACAGAACATGCCTGCAACTCATGGTATTGTCCCTTAATAGCAAGGGGTAGATTGTATAAATGGGCAAAAATAGGGGATTGGCATGCTAGGAGCCTGTCTCCGTATATGTTAAATTTGCTTTTTTGTTGTTTTTTGGGGAAGATAATTTTACGGGTTGAGATCTCTTAACTAATAGAATTCCTCTTATTGGTTGTTGGTTGCTAATTCTAAGTAACTACTGTAGAATCATAGGGAAGAAATGACTGTAGAAGTCCAGTAACTAAAATGAGGAGAACTGAAATTTTGTTTTGTTTAGATTCTGAAATCAGAAAATGTGGATGATGGAAAGGTTGGTCTTTGAAAACGCTCTTAATTTCTCCCCAAATATTTCACCACTTCAATGGAAGAGTCTTCTTATATTCTCTGTTTTGTTTTGTTTCCTCATGTTTAATCTTTGTTTTGTGAGATGTCATCTTTAGTTTAAGGTCATATTCTTTTCTAGTAAAAGCTATCCACTGCCTGAGGCAAAGAGGGAGAGGAAACCTTATAATGGTTGTTGGAAGTGGGGGTTAGATTCCCATTGGAAGGAAGCAGCATGCTCATTTCCTCAGAATTAAGTTTGATTTTGCTCATGTTTTGTTGTTATTCAACTGCATTTATTTCATTCTGTCTGCATATCAGATTGCAAATTAATTTTTTAAGCCTACATGACAGTTATCTCCTATTAGATCCTATTAGACGCTCATTTTTAAATGTGACTTGTTCTGAATATTTTGCATACCCTACATAGGAATCAGAGCAATATTTGACATCAATGTGTGCCTGCCTACCACTTAATATTTCTAGATATTCTTTTTGCCTAGACTTCCCAATCTAGGAATTCTCTATTTCATGCAGTCAATCACAAAAATGCTCAACAACAACAATTTTAAGAGATGAAATCCATAGCTCTGGAGTTTAGGAAAGGTTTGTTTTATTTATTTATTTGTTTATTTCATCAAGCATGTATTAGATAACATATAAACATGATTATGAATACATGAAATGGATACAAATACAAGGGAACATTAGGATGGTAGGCATGCTGGTGCGCTTATGCACGCCCCTTACAGACCTCTTAGGAATGGGGTGAGGTGGACAGTAGACAGTCTAAGGTTAAAATTTTGGGGGTTTGGGGAAGAAACCACAGTGTCAGGTAGTACATTCCAGGCATTGACCACTCTGTTGATGAAGTTGCATTTTCTGCAATCAAATCTGCAATGCAAATAGTTTGTATCTATTGTGTGCTCATGTGTTGTTGTGGTTGAAGTTGAAGTATTCATTGACAGGTAGGACATTGCAGCAGATAATTTTATGTACTATGCTTAGGTCAGACTAAAGCTGGCATAGTTCTAAGTTGTCTCAGCCCAAATTTTCAAGTCTGGTGGCATACGGTATTCTGTTGCGAGCAACGAAGGAGAGGATTCTTCTCGTGAAATACCTCTGGACTCGCTCAATTGTATTAATGTCCAATATGCAGTGTGGGTTCCAGACAGATGAGCTGTATTCGAGAATTGATCTAGCAAATGTTTTGCATGCTCTGGTTAGCAGTACAATATTACCAGAGGAGAAGATTGTGATAGTACATTGGCTTAAATTATCTTCAGCTAGTTGATCTCTTTTTGTTGGCCAAAGGAAATGTATTTGATTTGATTTTGATTTTATTCGTATTTATATACCGCCCTATCTCCCTTGCGGGACTCAGGGCGGTGAACAGGCACTAATAAAAAATGACAATAAACAACAAATACAATAAAAATGTCTTAAAAATGGATTAAACTAAAATGCCTGTAGTAAAATCACAGTAAAACCCCTATTAAAAGCCAAATTTAAAAACTACGCCAGGCCGGACGCATGGAATAGATGTGTTTTCAATGTCCGGCGGAATAAAATAAAATAAAATAAATAAAATAAAATAAAATAAATAAAATAATAAAATAAAATAAAATAAATAAAATAAAATAAAATAAAATAAAATAAAATAAAATAAAATAAAATAAAATAAAATAAAATAAAATAAAATAAAATAAAATAATAATAAAATAAAATAAAATAAAAAAAATAAAATAAAATAAAATAAAATAAAATAATAAAATAAAATAAAATAAAATAAAATAAAATAAAATAAAATAAAATAAAATAAAATAAAATAAAATAAAATAAAATAAAATAAAATAAAATAAAATAAAATAAAATAAAGAGGCGCAGGTCCGTGGTTGTACGTAGGTTGGGGGGTAGGTCATTCCAGAGGGTGGGGGCTGCCATAGAGAAGGCTCTCCCCCTAGGAGTCGCCAGCCGGCATTGCCCGGCCGACGGCACCCTGAGGAGGCCCTCTCTGTGGGAGCGAACAGGTCGGAGGGAGGTATGTGGTAGGAGGCGGTCCTGCAAATAACCAGTTCCCATGCCATGGAGCGCTTTAAAGGTGGTTACTAACACCTTAAATCGCACCCGGAAAGCCACAGGCAGCCAGTGCAGCTCACGCAGGAGAGGTGTTACATGGGAGCATCTCGAGGCCCCCCAAATCCCCCGCGCAGCCGCATTCTGAACTAGCTGGAGCCTCCAGGTGCACCTCAAGGGAAGCCCCATGTAGAGAGCATTACAATAGTCCAGGCGGGAGATGACAAGGGCTTGAGTGACCGTGCATAGAGCGTCACGATCTAGAAAGGGGCGCAACTGGCGTATCAGGTAAACCTGATAAAAAGCCCCCCTGGTCACGGCTATCATATGGTCGTCCAAAGACAGCCGAGAGTCCAGGAGGACGCCCAGATTGCAGGCCCTCTCCGTGGGAGTCAGTGACTCGCCCCCGATAGCCAGAGATGGAGCCAGCTGGCTATATCATGATGCCGGAAACCACAGCCACTCGGTCTTGGACGGGTTGAGTCGAAGCCTGTTTCTCCCCATCCAGACTTGCACAGCTTCCAGACATCACTTCGACAGCATCGTTGGGGTGGTCTGGGGTAGAGATGTACAGCTGGGTGTCATCAGCGTACTGATGGAACTCTACCCCAAAACCATGGATGATCTCACCCAGCGGCTTCATATAGATGTTGAACAGGAGGGGTGAGAGGACCGACCCCTGAGGCACCCCACACGTGATGGGCCTCGACGTCAACCTCTGCCCTCCTGCCAACACAAATTGCAACCGGTCGGAGAGGTAGGAGGAGAACCACCGTATAACAGTGCCCCCAACCCCAACCCCTCCAGCCGGCACAACATGATACCATGGTCAATGGTATCGAAAGCCGCTGAGAGATCTAATAGAACCAGGATAGAGGAACATATTTGCTGCAAAAGCAAAACAGCTTTGATTTAACAATTAGTGTGTCTATGTTCCCAGCGTGGCAGACCAAAACCTATTTCTTGGTTTCTTCCATACAAATATTTTGGCAAAAACCTTAGTAAACTCTGGAATCATTTGAATCATCAAATTCAATCTTATCAAAGTTCCCTGTAATATTGAATTTGCATTCAAAGTCTATGACTTTCCAGAAATTTAAATTAGGGCAGAAATTATTTTTAAAATGTTACCTATGTTTTTGCCTCTTTCCCTCCTTTTAACCGTTTAATGATTTTTAAAAAGTCATCTTAACTCATGGAGGGTTATTCAAATTTCAAAAGCTTACATATGAACACTATTTCATAACTATCTAATTGGCTTACTAAATCTCTTACTTCAAACTAGATTTGTTTTCTTTCTAGGTCAGCACAGAATATTTTCTTTTATGAAAGAAATTGTCTGTTTTTAACAGTGTTTGGTTGGTAGGAATGGGTGCCATAGGGCAAGTAACCAGGTGTCACACATGGCATGATATAATCATGAAAATATAAGTAATTTGCCTTATGTCATTTCTGCAGTGACATCAAAGTGTGCGTAATATCATTATTGCCCTTAGCAGCCACCTATGACAGCCAGTAGAAATGTTATGGAATAGTAGTTACTAGACTAACCAAGACATTTCCACAATCTCCAAGTTTATATGGTTGAAATGATCAGCCTCTAACTTTAAAAAGACTTCAGTAGTAAAGGATTATCCTGAAACAAATGCTGTTCAGTCTTCAGTATTTCAGATAAATCACTTCTTGCATGTGGGGGGTGATCATTTTGAGTTTCTGCAGAATAAGTTAAAATCTGGCTAACAGATATCAAAATGTCTTTAGCGAGCTAGCTGACGCCTGTACTTGTAGTAACCAAAGGCAATGTTGATTGATAGAATTCCTCTGCAAAAGCAGTGCAAAATTAGTGACAAGAGGCAGTAATGCTTGTGTATAGAAGAATTAGGCAGCTTTGTAGGTATCGCCTGAAATTTGTGATGTGACAATAATCTTAATAGTACATTCCAATAAAACAAACACATATCATTGCTGTATACATCTTGGTTAATTAAAGTGGTGTGTTCGTGTTCATGTGTGTGCCGGCACATGTCTTACATCTTGCATTGCTGGCAAAAAGTGTCAGCATTTGTGCTATTGGAATTTTGTTGACTATATTTGTGTAGTGTCTTTGTGCCTTGTGCTTCTTTACAATTTAAAGTAATTTTTTGGAGATTTTATCATTATGGATCCTGTTCTATCACACAAATCACTGACCAGAAATGTTCCACCATCATCTGTCTGATTGATCTGCAAATTTCCTTCAGACGTCTTTCCCTTCGGGGAGAGAGAGTGGGATATAAATAAAATTTATTATTATTATTATTTCAATATAGAAATTTTCTGTAAATGATTTTTTAATAATATAATTTTATATTATATATAAAAATATTATATAAACTACAAGTGAAAATAGTGGGGAAATGGGAATGGAGGGAAAGAGAGAAGAGTAAGATGAAGGGGAAAATAGAAAAAAGCATTAACTCTTTCAGTGAAGAAGAATGAACATAATAACGTTACAGCCTCAACATTTTACTTTACTTAGTCGGGATATTTTTGCCATTTCTATAATAAAAAAAACCCTTGTCTCATCAGTAAATCCCCAAATCATAGTTTTTTCTATCTGAAGCACAAAATCCAGAAGTGGTTTCCAGATAGAAACAAAGTTAGATGTATTATTTTCTCTGATTACAATGGTTTATATGACCATCTCCATTAGTTCCATCTCCAAGCATTTTCTATTGTAGAAAATAATGTATCTTTCCATCTTTGTCCATAAAGTATTCTTGCTGCTGTCAAGTTCAAATTCATTTTTCAAGTTCTTTGTCTACTAAACCTAGAAGAAAAGTTTCTGCTTTAATTTTTATATTTGTTTTGAGAATCCTTGTCATCGATTTTGCCTGTTGTCTCCCACCCTTCAGTGGGGCTCGGCTGTATATCCCCATGTGATTTGTTTATCTTGTCTTTTGGTCCATGACCACAATAAAGTTTTATCTATCTTTGTTTTGAGAATCTTCTGTATTAAAATATGAATATTATATCAGAATGTCTTTGTTTTGTCATAAGTTCACCAAAGATGGTAGAAAGTTCCTTCCTTATGTTTACATTTCCAACATACATTTGAAATATCTTTATACATCTTACACAGGAAACGAATTGAGAAGTTTGGGAAATCATACATTCTGCAAAAAAAATGCTATATTCTTCTTTTCCCTTAGAGCCTATAATATCTGAATGCAGTGATTGCATTCAAGTGACTGAAAATGTTCTTATTCCACTTTCATCAAAAAGAGTCAAAGTAGTTTGTACGTAACTGGTATATATATCAATTAAAAAAACCTCTTATTTTCTTGGCCAGATGGCTTTCAGTCAAATGCATACAAGGAAAACTGTTGTTCTAGTAGTAAAAACATCTATCAGTGGAAACTGAATTACATCTCTTCAGCCTGGTGAAATGCAGTCATTCAAAACCCAAGTGGAAAAGGTGCTTCAGAGAGATCATTGGTGACTGTATAGCACTGTCTGAAGTTTCTTAAAGAAGCTACACCTTGTCCTGAGTTTGCCCCATAGCTATGCAATCCCAAGAAACAATGTACAATTCAAGCCACCTTAAGTTCATTAATGTTTTAAGAAATGATATTGATATATACTTTCTTCTCTTTTAAAGATTTATGTTACCTTAACCATCATTGTGCTCATATCTATATTTTGTAATATATTATTCACATTTTATGAGAGTGTGTGGTAAAGTTGCTCACCTGGCACTTGGAAGGTTGAGAGTTCAATCTTAAGTAGTGGCAGATGTTTCTCTACTAGGATGCAAAGGAAAACAAATCTGCTGCATACTCCATATAGGCATCACGAAGGGCATCTGGACAGTAAACACTCAGCTCCATCCAGCCACCCCAACTCTACCCTGAAATAAGGCATTACATGTTCATAAAAAGAGGGTTTATTCACTGTAATATAGAATGCAATAAAATTATTACTTGAAAAAAAAATATAACTTTTAAAAAGATGAGTTAAGGATATATTTACAAAGTAGCCACTCCTGTCACCACCTCCAGTATCTTTTCCTAGGACAGCACAATCAAGTATCAGGCATAGCCTTCTTTAAGGAGGTTCCTATTGATGCAATAAGTAAGCCACTGCCATACCCCTTAAACCTTTTTGTGCTTTGAATTTGAATAGTGGCTTATTACTATCTCAAATCCTTATATAAAAGCTTCATTGTATTAATATTCATATTTGGTGCATGTGTGTGTATTTAACTATCTAGATGATAATCATCTGCTGTGGCTATGATTAGCTTCTTCCTTTGCTGTTTATGTATTTATGAAATGTATGAGTTGCTCTATAAAAATGTTCATATTATTAAAAAAAATCATTGAAATAAAAGTATAATAATATGCTAATAGTTGAAATGAACAAGTGTGCAACAGAGTCTAAATCAAGGATCCTACCAAGAGAAGCTAAGCCGTTGAGCTATAGTTACTTAAAAAGTAGTATAATTAAATGGCTTGTTTTTAATTGTTTTACTTGTTTTTTAAATGAAAAGGTGATGTATAAATGTTAGAAAAGAATGCCTAGCAGTTGTAGCAATAAATCAGCTTTGAAATGCTGCTACAAGTACATTGTACAGTTCACTTGTGATCTGAGATTGTTGCCTTTGGAAAGGATGGAAAGTAGGGAAGCCAAATCATTTGCATCCCTGCCATTATTTGTAGGAGCCAAATAGTTTTGTGCAGAAAGCATGGCTTAGTTTCCATCCATAAAACTCTTATCTATGGGTTCATTCATGGAAAAAGCCATTTGTAAGGATGTTGCTGCTCTCTTTGAAGCCAAGGCTGATCACTGAAGTTTCTCTTGGGGGGTGGAACATCAAGGCCCTCGTGCCATGGGGGGATTCAGTCAGGCTTCAGATCAAATCAAAACATCCCATAATTCAGCAAGTGAAGGATTTTCCTGTCCTTGAATGTTCCATGATGGACAAAGACGCAACTGCTGGATTTAATAAAACATACTGAATCCCTCTAGGGGATAACAAGTTACAGACATAACTACATTCTTTGGTTATTGAAAATGTTGAATTGCAAGTAAAACATTTTTCCCTAAAAGAAAAATACCTCTTTAAGGGACTACCTCTTTTGTCTTCAACAAAGCAACTTAGGTAGCATTGCCATGTCCTTTAAATTTCTGCTTAAGAGAACCTAGATGAATGTTTCAGAAAAAGTGCATATTATTAACTGTGCCCAGTAGTTTATCTGGAAAAAAAACGCTTTCCCTTTGGCTGGAGAAATGAAAAGTATGGATAAAGTCCTATATTCAATCGTCCCAGCCCTAAGCCCACCAAGTAGAACGAATCATCCTAAGCAGATCTTCAGAATGATAAAAATTGTTGACCAAAGCATATATCTGCATTGGAAGTCTTTGTGGGCATTTCTTAATGCATGCTTACAAGACCAGTCAGAATTACATAATTATTGCTTATCTGGAACGAGTCTGTAGGAAGAATTACAAGGGAAACCCAGAGCTGAAGGTGAGAAAGAAATGCCTATGGAGTCTTTGGGTCCTATTGACCACTAGATGGCAACAAAAAATTAATACAGTATTTTTTTTAATACACTTTCTCTTTCCTGTCATCCAGTGTGCATTCAGATTGTTACAACCAGTTGACCAAATTCTTATAAGTTTTGGTTTGTGCATTTCTGTTCTCCATATTCAGGTTTATGAAAACAGTTGTCTGGCAGGTCTAAACCAATCAATGTGTTTTGAAATGTGTCAAATGCAATTTTGTGATTGTAAACTATATACTGTAAATGTTAAATGTCCAATACTGGATATTTTCTCACAAAATGGCCACCGTGGTAACCCTCCACCATCCTTTAAACTATCCCTTACACCTATTTATTTATTTATTAAATTTATACCCCGCCCTTCTCCAAAAGGACCCAGGGCGGCGCACAGGAATTTTAAATACAATACAAAATCAAGTAAAAATTAAAAAAACTTATTTGATACCCATTGATCCTGCGCTAAAAACAAATTAAAATCCCCAAATTTAAAACTGTCTAAAATAGTCATTTATGGAGGTTACGCTAGGCCAGCTAAATGGAACAAATGTGTCTTTAAACACTGGCGGAAGAGGCGGAGGTCGGAGATGGTGCGAAGTTCAGGGGGTAGGTCGTTCCAAAGGGCAAGGCCCGAACCTAAAGTTCACTGAAGAAAGATCTGCATTTGGTTGTGAAATAGGCACTGTATATTTCTTCACAGACGCAGAGAAGATTGCTGGGCAAGAATATCATCACCTAACTCCTAGGAATTTCTATAAATGCCACAGTTAAAAGAAATCTTACTTTTCTTACTTACTTAAGATACTTTTCTCATCTTAGAATTCATTCCTGCTGAGTTTAGATGAGCTAGACACTACAATATATTGCTCAAAGAATACTTACTGTATATTCCACTGTGACTAGTCCTTCCTTTTTAAAAAAAATTGCAAAATCTCCTCATCTACTGCAGCTCACATTCTTCTACAAGACCAAAGGCAACCAGAAATAACAGTATACAGAAGCAGTGTGGAAATGAAAGTTTTATGATTCGGGAATTACTGCAGAAAAATTAAATCCAGCCAACCATGTATGCTTCCAAGCTCTATCCCTTATACCTTTTTATAGATATTCTTCATAGTCTCTGCACACTACGTGAGGCCAAGTTTGAAACTTATTCATATTTTCCTCTATTAACATGGAAGGGTTTTATCTCAATATGAAATGCTGTAACAGAATAATAGGAAAAGGGGAGGAAAACAAACATGTATGTTAAAGTAGTTGCTTGCTACAGTTCAGTTTGCTAGATTTGGGAATGCTCTAAGTCAGTGGTAGTCAACCTGTTTCCTCCTGCCCACTAGTTGGCATTCCAGCTTTCATGGTGGGCAGTAGGGGTTTTGGCTGATACTGAAGCACTTTCTTTTTTTAAATTTAATTGACTTCCCTACTTTATAAATCGCCATTACTGTGGAACCGGTGGGTGGTTAGAAAATTTTACTACTAACAGAGATACAAAAGTGGGTGGTAGATATAAAAAGGTTGACTACCCCTGTAAGTATAGGGTATCTTGACTTGAGCAAAGCATTTGAATGCATGCATCATGACATGCAATTAATAAGCTAACTATGATTGGATGGAATAGAATGATAAAAAGTAATTTATACAGCTGACTTGAGAATCATACTTCTACAGCTTAATATTGGTACCCTTCCTTCCTGCCATTCTTCTTTACCCTTCCTTCCTTCCTTCCTTCTTTCCCTTCTTCTTCCTTCCCTCCCTCTTTCCCTCGATACATGTACACCAGAGATACTACATGGGTTGGGTTATTGGGACAGATTTTGGACACATTTTGTAAACTATCCCATTCAAGCAGGGGTGGGTTTCAAAATTTTTGGAACAGGTTCTGTGGCTTGCTGGCCATGTGACCGGGTGGGAGTGGCTTGCCAGCCATGTGACCGGGTGGGAGTGGCCAATTTGGAAAATGTGAAACTCACTTAACAATGGTCTTGGTTAGCAACCAAACTTTTGGGCTTAATTGTGGTCATAAGTTCTCTCTCTCTCTCTCTTTCTTTTTCTTTCTTTCCTTCTGTCTTTCTTTCTCTCTTTCTCTGTCTCTCTTTCTTTCTCTGTCTCTTTCTTTCCTTCCCTCTTTCTTTCTCTCTCTCTCTTTATTTCTTTCTCTTTCTCTCTTTCTTTCTCTTTCTCTCTTTCTTTCTCTTTCCCTCTTTCTCTCTCTTTCTTTCTTTCTCATTTTTTCTTTCTTTCCCTCTTTCTCTCTCTCTTTATTTCTTTCTCTTTCTCTTTCTTTCTTTCCCTCTTTCTCTCTCTCCCTCTCTTTCTCTCTCTCTCTTTCTGTCTCTTTCTTTCATTCCCTCTCTCTTTCATTTTTTCTCTTTCTTTCCTTTGTCTCTTTCTTTCTCTTTTTCTCTGTCTGTCTTTCTCTCTCTCTCTCCCACTTTCTTTTTCTTTCTTTCTCTTTCTCTCTCTCTCTTTCTTTCTCTTTCTTTCTTTTTCTTTCTCTTTCTTTCCCTCTTTCCCCCCTCTCTTTCCCTATTTCTCTTTCTCTTTCTCTCTCTTTCTTTCCCTCTTTCTCTCTCCTTCTCTCTCTCTCTTTCTTTCTTTCTCTCTCTCTCTTTCTTTCTCTTTCTCTCTTTCTCTTTTCTTTCTCTCTTTCTCTCTCTCTTTTTTCTCTTTCTTTCCTTTCTGTCTCTCTTTTTTCTCTTTCTTTCCTTTCTGTCTCTCTTTTCTCTCTCTTTCTCTCTGTCTGTCTTTCTTTCTCTCTTTCTTTCTCTCTCTCCCACCTTCTTTTTTATCTTTCTCTCTCTCTGTCTCTCTCTCCTTTGTTTGCCCATCTGTCACTCTGTGTGTGTGTGTGTGTGTGTGTGTGTCTCGCATTCAGGCACTTAAATCACTCATTCTGTGTCTCTGTCTATCTTTCTCTCCCTCCCTCCCACTCTCTGTCTCTATGTGTGTGTCTGTCACTCTCTGGTTCCCCCCTCCCTCCCTGTCTCTCTGTGTGTCTGTGCCTCTCTCTGTCTATCTGTCTCCCCCCCCACAAACCTCCTCAGCTCCAGGAAGTAGCCTGACCGGCCTGCCAGCCTGCTGGCTGTATTTACTCGCTCTCTCTCTCACCCATCCACCGGACGAAGGAACCTGGCGTCCGATGGGTGAGCGAGCGAGCGAGCGAGCAACCGCGGCCAGCAGGCCAGAGGATTTTACTTACTTCCCTCCCCAATCTCCCTCCTGGCCGCCCACACCAAAGTCGGGGACCCCCTTCTGCACCCCTTCCCTCCCCACAAGGACAGACCCCCCTCCATCCCCAGACCCCTCCTCTTCCCCTTCCCCCCCTCCCCTTTGCCCGGGACTCTCCGGGCGCCGTTCACCTTCTGCAGGGCGCGCACGTTCTCCTCGCCCAGGAGACGCCGCTGGCCGCCCTGCAGAGGCTGTTCTGCTTGTCGGCGCCCCGGGACCCCCGCGCCCCCGGCCCGCACAGCAGCAGCGACAGCAGCAGCGCGCCCCGCGCCGGCTCGCCATGGCGCTCGCGGGTGGCTCGTGCG
Organism: Rhabdophis nuchalis; assembly: GCA_039707465.1. Lineage (NCBI taxonomy): Eukaryota > Metazoa > Chordata > Lepidosauria > Squamata > Natricidae > Rhabdophis > Rhabdophis nuchalis. Next base: position 54,244,120 of record CM077643.1, on the reverse strand, counting down.
CTCCAGCCAGGTGCGCTTGCCTCGACTTGGCGCGAAGCCCCCCCCCCAAGCCTCTGCATTTGCGCCAAGCACGAAAGGCCCACCCCGGCCCTGGCAGCTTCAAAACTAAAGGGCCCAAGCCGGGCCTTGAAACTCTTTCCCTGTTGGCGCGGCTGGGGAGGGCGGGGGGGCCTTCGCGCACCTAGCATGCCTTCCGCTGCCCCCCCTAGCCATGCTAACAACGAAAGAGCTTCAAGGCCCGGCCCCCGCCCTTTAGTTTTGAAGCCTGGCAGGCTAGGGGCGGTGGAAGGCAGGCGCGCTAGCCTGCGCGAACACCCCCCCCAGCCGCCCCAACAGAGAAAGAGCTTCAAACGGAGGTTTTGACGGAGCGAGCCACGTGTTCCGGAAGTAACTTCCGGGTCCATCGTCCAACGGGATCGGCCAGGATCTCTAAATTTTACGATCGGGCTCGCGCAATCCTGGCCGATCCCCCAGAAACCCACCCCTGCATTCAAGGTACCTTTGTTCAAAAATTGTTGCCCTATGATGCACTGTTTTGCCTCACTAAAAGTTATGACAATGACTATTTTTGTAGTGTATGGATACTGAACTTCATAACAGCAGGGGGAAGCTGTTGGGTTGTATATCTGGTATAAAACAGGTTTGTTGATGGATTATGTGACCTTTTGCAATGGTATTTCTTGTTGACCTACCCTGACTTTCTTAGCCTTTATTAATATTTAGTAATTTGTATGTGTGGGAGAGAATGAAATAGCAATGTAACACATGTATGTTCTTGTCAGATTCCATCTTAGTGATAATGTTTTCTGCTAGGAGACAATTAAGCTATACAAAACAAAATGGCTGATTCATAGTAACAGATGAAGTTTTAGAAAGTTCTGGGCAGTTACTTTCCCTATTTATATATAACTTCAGGTATAGCAGCAAGATGCTGGATATTTCTCAACTACTGAGTTGAGAAATGAAGCTATGGAAAGCTCTTAAGTGTGCTTTGCTTCAGTGCTGCTTGAGGTACAGAGTTTTGTCAAAAGTTGTGCACATCCCCAAACTCTAAAAGAGGGCTATGAAGTTGCTATATTGCCTTGAATATGGAACTTCCTCCAGTGCTTTCTGTGACCAACAGGGAATCCCAGAGAAGACCCTGAAATAACAGATAGTACTGTAATGTGTCAGATTACATAATTTGTTCTCCTTCAGTGAGCTGAGTTTTGAATTGCTGGCCTGTAAACCAAGAGACTGTGAGTTCTAGTCCCACCTTAGGCATGACAGCCTGCTCTCTCTCTCTCTCTCTCTCTCTCTCTCTCTCTCTCTCTCTCTCTCTCTCTCTCTCTCTCTCTCTCTCTCTCTCTCTCTCTCTCAATATATTTAGGTATATTTGCCCCTTGAGTAACTTAGACAAAGTAATAAATAAAGGATAAAAACAATCACATAAATAAATCACAAAATAATTTGCTATATTCACAGACATTGCCTTCCCTTGCTTCTGATACCATTCCAGAACATTTCCTGCAGATTTGCAGCAACTTGAACATCCTTCTGCCCACTGAAATCTTTGAACTTAGGGCAGCAAAAGAAAAGAAAAAGGGCAAAAAAAGAAAGAATCAAGATATAATCGTTTTAGCTGTCAAAACTGGTAAATAAAATAAATCTGAGCCAAAGTGTTGTTATTACTGGATTCTAGTAAGAACAAAGAAACAAAACAAGAACTCAAAAGGAAGGACAAGAAGCAACCTACTCTGATTCAACTTCAGATGTCCTCATGTCGCCACATCCAGTTGGCTGTGTGATGCCATGATGTCAGTTCAGACTAAGGGTATGAACAATTTTTTATTCAGGCATCTTGCTGATTTCAGATGAAATTATTTTAAAACAATGTTCAATAGCAATAGGAGGCACAATCATTGCCTATTACTAGGGCTGATGATAAAAGATGAAAAAGACGAGGGGTAAACACTCATTCTAATCTAGATGTTGAAAATTATGGTGATGCTAAATAAATAAATACATAATCAACAAATGTGCAGCTCAGTCTGTAAATATATCTATAATGAGTCTTCTGTCTATTGCTGTTATTTTAGTGCCTACCAACTGTGCTGATTAATACATGAGGTGACTCATATTAGACTTTATTAAAGCATATTAGAAGAATTGTCTTGTATTTTAAGATTAGCAAATGATTTTCCTGAAAGATCACATATTAGATTAGAACTGAAAGTTGGAAGAAGATAGTTAATAGCATCTTTATATTTACTCAGCCTCTGTATTTAAAGAAAAAATACTGCACAGTCCACATCATAACTTTTTTGGAATATAATAGAAGTAGATATTTCAGGTTTTATGGTATGAAAATAAAACACAACATTGAATACTTAAAAGAATATATTTATGTACTGACTTTCATTTCATTATTGTAAAATTTCACAACTGCTTTTCTTAGCTATTATACACAGAAAAAAATAATTGCAACATCAGATAAAATTTAAAGCAGTTAAATATGGCCCAAAGCACAACATGCAATAAAAGAAATAAAACAACTGAAGGCAATGCCTAATTGATCCTTTAAGTAAATGCCCACTGAAAGGAAAGTTATCTTTTTTGTTGCCTCTGAGTCCCAGCCTGGGATCCTGGACAAGAACTAGACAAAAAAGAAGCCCGAATTGTCTCCTCTTCTGCAAATAGAGGAGAGGACAAAGGAGAAAATAATTGATGTAGAGAAGTGGAAAGGGAAACCAAGAAATATTCACCAATACAGAAGGGAGACATTTTAAGTCCTTTACTTATAGGGAGTTATGTACTCATGACAACCAATTAGGATCAGGATTGAGGGAACAGAGTTTTCATCATGCTATTTCCAGGGGTTGGTTGCTGCTGGTATTACTGTCAATTCGGAACTGGGAGTGCTTCTGTGTGGTACTTCTGCACATACACAGAGCATCCCTGCTGATGTATGAGTGGGTGGGTGGAGCCTCCCATCACCACCAATACCAGTTCGCCCAAACTGGGGCAAAGCGGCAGAATACCAACTCTGGACTACAGGCATTAGCTGTCTTTCCATGTACACTCCCACAAATATTTAAAACATCTTACCATTGACTCACTGAGAAGAGGCTAATGCTGGGAAAGATTGAGGGCAAAAGAAGAAAGGGACGACAGAGAATGAGGTGGCTGGATGGAGTCACCGAAGCAGTAGGCTTGAGCTTAAATGGCCTCCAGAGAATGGTAGAGGATAGGAAGGTCTGGAGGAACATTGTCCATGGGGTAGTGATGGGTTGGAAATGCCTTTGCAACTAACAACACAACAACTGTTGTAATATAGCTCCAGTGTATTTCTCTTCTCCCTTAATTTACACAGGTTCTTTTGAAAACTGTCTAAAATGCAGATGTGGCTATCGCCACATCCAATGGCAGTAAATCCCATAATTTAGCTATGTATGAAGTATAAAAACACTTCCTTTAATCTCTCCTGAATAGGGATCATCAAATATCTGCCCAGGCAAAGGGAAAAATCTATCACTAGAAAGAAGAATGGGTGCAAAGAGTCACATTAATTGTTTGACTGTCTTGGTATTCATACAAAAATATATATTGCAAACAACTGAAAACGTAGCCCTTCGGGCATTTAAAATTATTTTTCCAGCATCAGAAAGAATGGTTTTTCAACTCTTTATCTTCAAGAACATATGCTAGTAGTAATAAAGAATTGACAACAATGTGTTTTTTAAATTTCATCAAAGAAGTGTATGACGAGTCATGTGTACTACAGATTGTATTCATAAGTGACTTGAGGGATTAGATTTAAGTCAATCATTGGAACTAGGAAATAAATAATAAATGTTATTATTTATTATACTATATAATATTAAAAAGAGCTTAACAAGCTGAGGTGGTTGAGTCTGTCCACGGATGAGGAGAAAAATGAACCAGATAATTTACAAGGTCACCATAGAGAAAACTTTGAATGACTACTGTTATGAAAGCAGTTTAAACAGCAAGCAAAAAACAATAATAACAACAATAAACAAAAACTAGATAATATTTGATTTTGAGGCTAAGGCTGCCGGACAGAAGACATGAGGACAAAAAGGAAGATATTGTCGTCCTTTTGCTGGACACCCTATCACCAAATACTTCATTGCAGTGGGTGACAACTATTGAATATGACCATTTAAACACAGATGAAATAATGCTTCCTATGAACTATCTTTATCTTGAGGAAATATAAATTGTTATGAGAGTAACCATGCTGCTTTACTCTCTGTAATATTTCAGTTCTACTTTATAATTTCACTGCATATATACCTGAAGATTTTTCTTTCTTTAGTCAGCTGTCAAAAGCAACTCCATTCATTCTGTAGATCTCTCTTTTCAATTATAACTTTCTATATCTTTAAATTAATATTAAAACTATTTAAAATTAATATTATGTTTTTAATCAAAGGCTTTAGCCCACAGACCAAAGCTATTTCTTCTCAATTAGAAACAGGGGTGAAGGGGTCTTATCAAAGTTTATTTGTTCATATCAAAGCTCTTATTTGATCTCCTGAAAGAGATTGGTGAATGCACAATTAAGAAATTCCTCATATACGTCTTTCCCCAAAGGACAAAAAGAAAAAAGAAAAACCAACAACCTGCTAAGGCCTATTAGCATTTCAATATATTTCTCACCTCAGGAAATGAATTGGCTTCCCAGGCTAATTTAGAAAAATATTTCAAGCACATGAATATCCACATCATGTGTCGCAGCCCACAAAATTCACAGGGTGGCTGTGTACTTGAATTAATCTGTTGAGGTTTGAACAATCAGAGAATTGCATTATAAAGGTCAAATATATAACTATTTTAGCAGTAGCTATAAGCTTTCTTTACACTCAGGTTCATGGTCCATATAGCCCAGGGGTGGGCAAACTTTGCAACTTTAAGTTGGAAGGACTTCAGCTCCCAGAATTCTCCAGCCAGCAAAGCTGGCTGGAGAAGTCTGGGAGATGAAGTCCTTCCGACTTAAAGTTGCAAAGTTTGCCCACCCCTGATATAGCCTTTCAGCTTTTCCAAGATGGAGTGTTCAGCAATCTGAAAATCCTGCACCATTCTAAATAGAGGTGTGTTATTGTCAGTATGAAGCCACAGTGGGGTTCATCTGACATGTTGAGAGCTGCACTGCAGACAGGAGTGAGACCAGGTACAATTTTGGGAGACAAATTCAGGAATTTTAAGAGGACTGATAACTCATTAGACAGAAGATATTTTTGAATAAAGGACTGTAGTCTGATAGTTATTTATTACATTTTTATCCTATCTTTATTCCTTTATAAATAACTCAAGGGGGCAAACATACCAGTGGATTTTTTTACTACTGGTTCTGTGGGCGTGGCTTAGTGGGCATGGCATGGTTTGGTAGGTGTGGCTTGGCAGGTGAAGGATATTGTAAAATCTCCATTCCCTCCCCACTCCAGGGGAAGGTTACTGCAAAATCCCTGTTTCCTCCTAATCAGCTGAGACTCAGGAGGCAGAGAATAGATGGGGGCAGGGCCAGTGATAAGTGATATTTACCAGTTCTCCAAACGATTCAAAATTTCTGCTACCAGTTCTCCAAAACTGGTCAAGACCTGCTGAATCCTTTTTTCTCTTGCATCTATTTTACAAAAGAAAAAAAAAGTCCAACCTATCAAACAAACAAACAACACCCTGCAATATGTAAAAATAGGAATGCAAGTCAAAATAAGCAAGGAAATTGTAAGAGAACACCTATCCACTCAGATGATGAGTTCAAAACACCAGGACCAGTTGGATTATACCCCAAGGTTTTGAAAGGTTTTCAAAGGTTTTGAAACAACTGGCAGACATGAATTACATTTTTCAAAATCCTGGAGATGCCTGGAAAAAATCTGATATAGTTCCAATCTTCAGAAAAGGACAAAAAATGGATCCAGGCCTATCAGCCTGATCACAATACCAGGGAAGAGTCAGGGAAAGACAATCAAGCAATGCATCTGTGAACACATGCAAGGCAAACTAAGTTATTACCAGAAGCCAACATGCATTTGTCAAAAACAGATTATGCAAGACTAATCTTACTGCATTCTTTGACTAGGGATATGCTATGGATATAATTTACTGGAATGTCAGTAAGGCATTTGATAAAGTAATCCACAACCTAATATGTGATCAGATAAAAAATGTAGGTCAGCATCACCACCAGATGGATTCATAACTGGCTGACCAATCACACTCAATGTATGGTCCTTAATATTTCCTGGCTACTTTGTTCTTTTAAAATTGGCCCAATGATCAAGTGACTCTGTCCTATATCAAGGTAACTTAACTAAGAATCAATACATATGGTAGCATCATCTGTAGAATGAAGAAAGCCTCAAGAGGAATTAGAATAGGTATATTTCCTTATTTTTGTTGCTGTTCATTCAACACACAAAGCCTTAAATATTTGCCCAACATACTGAATAAAATTGATAAACTGCATTTTAGCTCGACACAACATTTTCATCAGGAATGCCACATAACATTTATCTTCAATGTAATCGTTTGTTAGCATGTTGTCCAGGTCTTATATTTGTGGTTATCAGCTTATTCTAACATATTAATTATTTTTTCACAGTTTTATTAATATTTTAATTTTAGTTCTCTAGAACAAGAGAAAGTTTCTTCCCCTGAGTTCCCCACCACCAAATATACCCACCTCCCTGAATATTTAGCAACTCCAGTGCCTATAAATATGGCAGGGATTTTTAGATGCAACTGTGGGTTGTTTTCAGCCAGGGTGATGAGTGAATTGGCTCCATTTCTCTGTTTAGAAAGAAAAGTGCCTGTCACCTAGCAATCGATAAGAATTCATTTGGATTTCAAAGCAATGGCAAGCAATCAGGAAGAATTCATTAGGGAGTTTGTAGGCTATGTCATACACTCTTCCGTAGCAATTCCACCATCACTCTGCATTCATTAAGTGCTATTTTCTGTTGGAAATAATGAGCTGTGGAAACACTGTTAGCAGAGACTAATGGAATAAAAATGCATTTCCATATTGTAAATACTTTCTGCTAGAGATCTTCACCGCTCATACCAGAAAAGATATAAAAGAACATCTCTTCCCCTATCCTTCGCCTGAACTTTTCTGGTTGGATGAGTACACCTCAATTAAGTATCCGATTAGAGATGAACAAACTCAGAATTAGAATTTTTAAGATCCTTCTGACTTTACTGCCTTCAAAATGTCAATGGTTTAATTATTGCATTGTTTCCAACTGAGTACCATTTATTCAGGAATGCAGCTACTTAGCAAGAGTTTTACTGTAATTGGATCTGTGTAAAATTCCTCATCCGTTATTACAGTGGAGGTTTTTATAGGACATTTTTGCAAAAACATCCCCCCCTCCCTTATATTCCCATCTTCTCTGTGTGTGTTTTTAAAGAACTTGGGCTTTTAAAAATGTTTCTTGACCTTTTAAAATGTGATCTTAAAGATTGTTTCTCAGATTGGAGCCAATAAGAGACAAAGTGATATACTTCTAACAGAAACCCAAAATGGCCTTTGCAAAACCCCCCACAAAAAACCATATTCTAAATAATAATTAGGCACATCTGGGTGCATCTGAGCACCCAGAATCTCCTGAAATAGTACTAAGGGCTAGCCTTTCCTTGGTTCTGGTATGAAGAACATTCAATGTTGCTGTTATTTTTTTTTTTTAATGAATGTTCTCATGACCTCATGATTCATTGCCAAAATTCATTCAGCCATAGCCAGTCATCTGCAGAAAGATGGCAGTTGTATCATTCTGTCATGTCAACTAAATTTCATTTTTGCTTTAGTAGAAATTCTTTGCTTTTTTGAATGGCAATTCAGACCGCTGGATTATTATTATTAAATTTATATCCCGCCCTTCTCCACAAAGGACCCAAAGGATGAGAAAATTACATCATTACATAGAATCATGAATTCAAATGCATAGAAATTTTCTCCTGTGAAGTATGATCCATCTCCATACATTTGTTCTTTTCTGGTAGGAAATGTTAGCTCTTAATTCAGGGGTGATCACTGCAATGCTAATGAAGAAAGGACTAGGAATTTATTTATTATTATTTGTTTGTTTGTTTGTTTGTTTGTTTGTTTGTTTATCAAATTTAGGGATCACCCCTCTTCCTCATACAATGACTCTGAGCAATTGATACTATATAGATTTTGCAGCTTCCTTCCAATGCAATCTGATTGTTTTTTCCCCCCTTGTGTCTTTTATTAATCAGAATATCTTCTTCTGGAAGCTCAAGATGGCATATGTCAATGTCTTTTTCAATGCTTTTCTTTACTTTAGAATATGCCAGGTACACTGAGAAGATGAATCAGAGTGGTGTAGTGGCCTGGTGGTGAAGTCACTTGCCTCCCCCACAGAAGGTTGAGATGATGGATAGTGACTGGACCAAAGCCACCCTGCATATAAATTCACCCTGCATATAGAATTGCTGGATACAAGGTCAAGTTGTGTCCAGCCCCACATTAATTACTAGTTCCCACAATCATCCATATAAGAGGCTCATAGTTATGAGGTATATGCACTAAAAAGATATGTGTAAAATACTAATATGTTCAATAGTAGCTTTAATAATTATCTATTTATTTGTCAACAAGTACAAGGAAACAAGTATGAAAACACATGAAAAAATGGCACAAATAAATAGATATAAATAAGCAAAACATAGCCATAAGCACATAAAAAGATTACATATAAATGGGACATTAGGACAGGGATGGTAGGCACGCTGGTGCGCTTATGCAAACCCCTTAGGGACCTCTTAAGAAATGCATAAGGTCCACGGTAGATAATTAGATAAGGCAATAAGAATATTTTTTATGTTTCACAAATGTTTAGTTAGAATTTGTCCAGTATCTGTTGTTTTCAGTGTTTGGTTGACACCACGTAGGCCCTTCAGTCAATCTGGCATTTGCTCTAACATTTATTGACATAGAACAGCCATCCATTTCCTCCTTTAGTTCCCTTCAGCTCTGAAATCCAATATACAAAAGACTGAATCGCAAATGAAACAGCTTCTCACAAAAGAAGTAGACTGTATCAGCCAAGATTATCTATCCTCCCCCTCCCATTTGTATAGGTGTCTATGTATGTGTGTGTGAGGGAGAGATATATTATATATTATATAGTATGTATATATTATACTGTATTAACCCAAAATATTTTCCCATTTTAATTAAAACTGCATCCTAAATGCAAATTTCACTGAAATTGAGATGAATGTGTTAATTGTTTCTTAAACAATCTGCCCAAACATGTTAAGGAGGGCAGAGATTGTAACATTAAAGTTGATAATTCCCTTTTGGAATACCATTTATAGACAACAAATATTGTGGGCATTTTCATTGATTATTGCAGCAGTGTGTAGAGGGAAAAAAATCTTCAATTTTCAGTGTGGGAAGTACAGCATGACCAGTGAAAGAGCAGATCAATTTCACATCTTTCTTCTGTTGTTTATTAAACTTTTTTGCACCACTACAAGCATCAAAGTATTAACCTGTAACTCCAGCATCTATAACTTTTTCCACCCTTCATTCCTTGAAATGTGTGTGATTCTGTGATATCAGCAAGTCTTATGCACTTGGAGAGGAGAATCTGTTTTTATCAGTTCCTAATAGTTTTAGAGGGATGCGGTGGCTTTTAGAGGAATGCGGTGGCAAGATGCTGAGCTTGTCGATCAGAAAGATTGCCAGTTCAGAGGTTCGAACCCCTGGTGCCACATAACAGAGTGAGCTCCCGTTACTTGTCCCAGCATCTGCCAACCTAGCAATTCAAAAGCATGTAAAAATAGGAATAGGGAATAGAAATAGGAATAGAAAAAAAAGGAACCACCTTTGATGGAAACATAGCAGTGTTCTATGCGCCTTTGGCATTTAGTCATGCTGGCCACATGTACACAGCAACATATTCAGACAGTGCTGGCCCTTCGGCTTTGAAATGGAGATGAGCACCACCCCCTAGAGTCAGGAACAATTAGCACATATTTGCAAGGAGAACATTTACCTTTTAATAGCTTTAGAATTCCTCTTCTGGATATTTAAATCAATCCATATGGAGATTTCAGTTAGATTATAAAGTAAAAGAAAAAACTGCAACTAATCCAAGAAAACTTATATTACTGGAGGCTCACAGTTTTGACAAACAGTTTATGGCTTCTAATAACTAGTATTAATAACTAATAACAACACCAACCATCTGGACAAAAGGTTGAAGCAATACAGAACACCTCTTTACGTTCATGGAGATAATGTCTTTCTTTCATCTTACATGACTAAAATCCCTATTTTACCCCTGATTCCAAGACTTTACTAAATATATTCAAGTATTCATACTGAGGCAAATATATTCAAGCCTCCAAGTCAGCTCCTAGACACTTCTATTCCTATTTTTCTTTCAAACTTCTTTCATATTTCTCCTAAGAAATGCTAAGGCCTATTAGCATTTCAATATATTTCTCACCTCAGGAAACAAATTTTGTTGACTGTAATATGGAAGTGATTTGTGATTGCATTCGTTTTTGGTGTTCTCTGAGCTTGCTTTTCCTCCTGTTACCCTGACATGTTCAACCACAATTTCAACTGGAAAATTGTAGACATCTTAGACCAAGCCAGATCTAAAAATGCAAAAGAATGCCTAGAGGCAAGGAATTTCAACAAATCAGTCATAAACAAACATTCAGATAAGCTCACCCACAAATCACTCAAGAGGCAACCAGAAGCAAAGGAAAGAGACAAGCAGACTCAAACACATTTTTCTTCACAAATCTTCACAAAAACCAGCACCCAGATAAGCAGAAGCCAGCATCAAATAAACAAGAACAATTAAAGAAGAAATAAAGTACTATCCAAAAAGCAGAAAAGTAAGAAATAACACCCAATTAAGGCTAGTCTGATAAACTGCTACATATCAGCCGGCAGCAAACTGCACTTCACCTGCTGTGCCCTAAGGATGTTACCTAGTCTGGTGAAATGTCTGTAGGAAAGGAAGCAAGTTCGGAGAACATCAAGAACCCTAAAATTCAACCCATATTCTCCCCTATGGCACAACCAGGATTATCTGATGGATAGTCTCCCATCCAAATAATACCAGCCTGATTCTGCTTGCCTTTGACTGCAGACAAGGACAATCAGACAACAATCACTTCTATAACCAGTATGTACATATTTTCTTATGGATCACAGCCACACTATTTCCTAGTGCTAATTTACATATACCGGGCTACAAGTACCAACCTACCTATTTCTCCCAGCCAACTCTCCATTACATTACTTGAGGAACCATCTTTTCCCAAGGGGCCCTACCCATACAATTCAATCCAAGAAGGTTGGACATGCTGCAGATTTCATCATTCAGAGAGTATCAACTGGCAGGAACTAGAAGACAGAACGTGTAGTCCCTGCTTTGTGGAATATTCTCTCCTTGGAGATTAGAATGAGCCCAACACTGCTGGACTCTCATAAAGTTTTAAAAACTGTGTCCCTGGCTCTTAGTGTTAAAAGAGCCATTTCTTGGCTTTACTTTTAGTTGATTTAGTATCTTGGCTACCATATGTATTTATTTTTTGGATGTTTTTATGGTTTTAACAGTTTTAAGGTTTTAGAGTTGTAAGCCACCCAGAGTCATTTGGCTGGGATGGGAAGCTATAGAAATTGACTAAATAAACATTTGATTTTGATTTTATTTTATTAAATTTATACCCCGCCCTTCTCCAAACGGACCCAGGGTGGCGCACAGGCATATTAAAATGCATACAAAACCATATAACAAATTTAAAAAACTTATTAATGAAGATCCTGCGTTAAAACCAGATTAAAATCCCCAAAATTTAAAACTATCTACAAGTCATTATGGAGGTTACACTAGGCCGGCTAGATGGAACAGATGTGTCTTTAAGCACTTGCGGAAGAGGCGGAGGTCGGAGATGGTGCGAAGTTCAGGGGGTAAGTTGTTCCAAAGGGCTGGGCCTGCCACAGAGAAGGCTCTCCTCCTGGGTGTCACCAGTCGGCATTGTCCGGCCGACGGCACCCTGAGAAGGCCCTCTCTGTGGGAGCGTATCGGTCTTAGGGATGTAATTTCTCCCATGATCAAAATATGACTGTTCCAGTGGTGGATTCCAGATCCCGGTACAACCGGTAGGGTGTAACAGGGCCTGCTGCCCACCAGGTACACAGCGTGCGTGCATACAAGCGCAGCATGTGCATGCATTCTTACCTTCTGCAATGTCTCTACGACGCCTCCATGACACTCCAGCTGATTGGCGGAGTATCACACAGGTGCCGTACACGCTGTGTGCGGAAGCGCTAAAGAGCTCAAATACAGGTAAGGAGGATGGGAGAGCGGGTAGGCTCTCTGGAGCACCGCATTGGAATGGTACCCAGTGCTCCTGGCAGGCACCGGTATGCCCGTACCGGGGTGTACCCCCTGCAACCCACCACTGGACTGTTCCCTCCTTTACTTTGAGTTGATTTAATACAAAAGAGCAAAGATGCATTCATAGCTGAAATCACTTACTAAGGCTCAAAAGATACAAGGTGTTTTTTTTACCCCCACCGAGAAAGCATTTACTGTATTATAAAATGCAAGATTTGTTTTGTAACGTATATGGTACCAACATTCCTTAAACTTTTAAATATCTGCAAATACTGAGTTAAATACATTGCTATATTTTTGCTTGTCTACTATTGTAGCCCATTGAATGGCTTTAGTAATGGACCTCTATTGGATGATGATGGCACTTGATTTATAATGCTACGTTTCTGTTCACATTACCTCTCTGATCAAGTTTAGGTAGGCAATGTTAATCTATCAGGGATACTACTTGAAATAATTCAAAATCTGTATTCAGATTTCTGCTGAATATTAGTGTCGAATCCCTGCACAATGCTAATTACACACGAATGGAAGGCTTTTGTTTTCCCGTTGATTGCTTTGTAAAGGGAGTATTTCTCAGCCAACTCTGTGTTGCTCTTCCTTTCTCTGAACAACATTTGCTCTTGATGGAACTGGCTTCAGACAAAAGGCGATGTTACAGCTTTAATGAAAATTTAAAAGTCAATGAGACACAAACTGAAAAAGAGAGGGGAAGAGAGAGAGATGACCCAGGATGAGAGTAGTCCAATGAATAAATTCAAACCATTTAGAGAATGTTTGGAAAGATCAGAAGGGCACCTTTGCTTGCAGCATTTTAACGAGCCTTGGAGAATTAGCAGGAGGCCTGAAAAATGAATGGCAGTGGCAAAGAGTAATTCGGTCGCCATCACTTGAGGGTGATGAATGAGGATGTGTCGCAGCCTCTGGAGAGAAGAGTAATCTTTTCTAAAACAATTGTGTTTAGTCTACACAGGAGGGAGACATATTGCAACAGTGCTGATGCCTGGGATTAATGAAATGTTCATGGGATGCACTTTAGAATTGCCTTTCTGGATCAAGCCAGGGATCAGAATAACATTGTTCTCTATCAGGTTTGCTGGATCCTCAGAAGAAGCCCCGACAATGATAGGAACTTTAGGTTAATGTGCTTAATAGAGAGCTGTTAAGATCAAACTTCTGCTTGGCTTAGGAAATGGGTGGGTGTTTCAGTGCTAAAAGTCATATATGGTCAGTTATGCTCAAAACGTGTATGAACTACTAGTTGTTCTCCTGGCTGCTATATCCCATGCCAATTTCACTAAGAAATAGAGCAGACTAACAAGGCTGACTTAAAGGTCTTTGTGAATCATCAATGTGAATCATCAATTTGGTAACAAAAATGCAAAGATAATATTTTCTTATCTTTCATTGTTATTTAAACAAATTGATTTCTGAGAACCATTTACTGCAGGGGGGGAAATGGCCGAGCAGGAGAAGAGATCAAACAAAAAGAACCATGCGGAGATATTGGATCCCTCAATCCATTTTTGCTTTTCTTTCTCTTCTTTTCTTACAAGAGAAAAAGAGAGATGCACCAACAAGAATCAGGACAGGCTGTTAATATTCTATGTGGCTCAGAACAATTTGAATTAAAGTGTTCACGCAGGATGCATTTAATATGTGCTGCATCTTAAGGATGCTTCAGTTGTGTGGATAATGCTTTCTTTTTTAAAAAAAATTAAAAAGGTTTTGTTTTGTGGTTATTGTCAATGCTAGTATTTTGAGAGGATGGGGAATCTTGAAGAAAGCATCCTTCATGAACTCTCTTAATCTCAAATCCAAGACTTCTCTTATACTGGCAGTGATATAAATACATAACTCTTCTGTTCAAATTAAAATGAAATTACTATTAAGATAGTGGTTGATCTCCTTATGAGCCACATAACCAAGTTTATTATTGTGAATGCAATTCGCAACAATAACAGGACACAGAATATGACACATTAGATACATTAGATCCATGAACATCTCAACACCACCGTTTTTAGCCCCCCCTTGATAAAAGTGTGTGTGTGTGTGTGTGTGTGTGTACAGAGAGACATGTATACATGCATGCTATGAAAAGCTTGGCATGCTCTACAAGCTGATGTAAGTCACACGCTCCTGGTTATGAAACTGTAGTTTTGTTTGTCCTTTGCAAACCTAATGCAAACTATAATACTGGGAATATAAGAATGTTCATGTTAGACTAAATTGTCATTTTATTAATGTCCAAATCCAAATCTCATTGTATATGTATGTATGTATGTTAGGTTTATGAGCTGATCAATAAATAAATCAGGGAGACTAGTATAGACTAGTATTTATTGATCAGCTCATAAACCTAACAAACATATTTAAAAAATTACACAATGGAACAAATGGCTTTCTGTCTAGATGGTCTCTGGTGATGAGCCGAAAGGCAGAGGAGGAAAGCAGTATGCTTCCTCCCTTAATTGGGGCCCTAACAAGGTGTTGTGGAACAGATAGACAGACAGACAGACAGACAGACAGACAGACAGACAGACAGACAGACAGATAGATAGATAGATAGATAAATAGATAGATAGATAGATAGATAGATAGATGGATGTTAGATGTTAGATTTTTAAGGGCTGATTAATAAATAAGAGACCAGGATGGATCCATTTCGGGCTTGTTAGCCCTCTTCAGCTGGCCATACTCCTTCTACTGGGATTTGAACCGGCACTCTCCAGCATATCAGGCAAGCCTTTTTATGCCTTGAGCTATCTGGCTTCACTGATTACATCAGCCATTACAGGACTCTTTAATGAGAGAATATTTTCACAACTCCTGTTATGGGCCCCTTTAAGGGAGGAGACAAACTGTCATCCTTCTCTGCCTTTCGACTCAACCTAGAGATCATCTGGGCAGAGAGCCAAATGAGATTACTGTTGTGTGAATTTTTTAGATATGTGTTAGATTTTTAAGGGTTGATTAATAAATAAGAGACCAGGATGGATCCATTTCGGGCTTGTTAGCCCTCTTCAGCTGGCCATACTCCTTCTACTGGGATTTGAACCGGCACTCTCCAGCATATCAGGCAAGCCTTTTTATGCTTCTCTATTTCAATGGCTTCTCTGATTATTCTCCTGTTCAGCTGTTTAGCCTTGAACAGGAGAATAATCAGCACAGGAGAATAATCAGAGAAGCCATTGAAATAGAGAAGCAATCTAACAGTATGAACAAACGTGATGACACCTCCTGCCTACCAGACATCTGGAAACCAGCACTGACCAACAGACGAGCCCCACCCTCCACCTAAGCCATTGAAATTCAGAACAAGGAGAAACATACAAATGAGACCAATCAGCATCAATCTACCAGTCATGATGCAGCTGCACAGCCAATCAACCCACTCACAACAATAGTCAGCACTCCACACACCCCCCACCAAGATTTAAGGAAGGGCGACGCCTTCGCAGTCACAGTCACAGACAGAAGCCTGCCTGAAGATGGCAAGTGAGATCTTGCCGAAATGTTGCAATAACATCTCCATGCTATATACACGGGAAAATCCCCGAAGCCAGCAATGCCAGCATACCTACACCCGTGAAAATCTACAAACGCACACACACATACACACATATATATATAGGTAATTGTTTCCACAACATCCTGTTAAGAGGCCCCAATTAAGGGAGGAGACATACTGTTTCCTTTCCTGCCTTTCGGCTCATCACCAGAGACCATCTAGACAGCAAGCCAAGAGTTCCGTTGTGTAATTTGTTTAGATATGTGTGTTAGTTGATCAGCTCATAAAACTAACACACACACACACACATATATGTGTGTGTGTGTGTGTGTGTGGACAACACCCTGGTAAGCCCCAATTAAAGGAGGAAGTAAGCTGCTTTCCTCTTCTGCCTTTCGGCACATCACAAGAGATATATATTTGATAAACTTAAAAAGATGAAGTCAGAGAATTATTATTGTGCACCAGGGGTGAGTTGCTCCTGGCATTACTGCTGGTTCGGTGCAGCAGCAATTTTGCTTCATTCACTTCACTCACTTTGCACATGTGCATGACAGACTCAACGCTCCTCACATGTGTGTATTTTCAAAAAAATATGCATGCGCAAAATGTTCAAAAAAGAAAAAAATACATTTGTGCAATTACAATTGTTCTGCGCATGTGCAGAACCGAAAATCAAGATGGCAGCCCTGTAGGAGAACCAGTTCAGGGGACAGGCCTGGGTCGCTGCTGCTTCCAGCGACCCAGGCTGCCAAACCACTACCGGTTCAGCTGAACAGGGCCAAACCAGTAGGAACCCACCTCTGTTGTTCACCATCCAGATTATTTTGTTCTAACTCTTATAAACTGAAAAACCTTAGATTTTTTGACTCTGCTCTTTTTTGCAGATACAGACCAGGGAGGAGCCCATAGCTCTCTGACATAGAAAATTATCTGTATTCAGAAGGTCCTGTGTTCAGCCTTTGGGAACTCATTATACAGGCCTTAAAGAAGATTGGAATAATTGAGTTGATCTCCAAAGATTGAAATATTTTGTAACAGTGAATAGTGCAGGAGGAGGCTGGTGGGTCCGATTTTGGGTAAAATAACTGAACATGATTTAAAAGACTGGAAGTCAGTGGGCATGGTTAGAGATGTGAGTTGTATTTTAAAATACATAAAATCTGAATTAAGATTAATGATGTTCTTTGCTGTGGGCTATAACAACATGCTTAAAATAACAGCAGAAAGACCAGATATTAAATACAAAGTATAATTTTGCTGACTAATTGTCTACAGTTGTTTTTAAAGTTCAATTACAGCCATCTTTAATAGATTTGGGGGGAAGGATGAACACTTACAATCAGAGATGACTTTGGCTGTGTAACTCATGAGTTTCCCATTTCAATGTAAATATAAAACAGTCTATAGTAATATGGAATCCTGGACACTTATTTATTTATTTATTATTTATTATTTAAATTTCTATACCGCCCTTCTCCCTTCCGGGACTCAGGGTACAGGCAGCAGTAAGAACACGAATAAAAACATAGAAACCCTTAAAAATACATTAAATCAGGGGTCTCCAACCTTTGCAACTTTAAGTCTGAAGGACTTCAGCTCCCAGAATTCTCCAGCCAGCTTTGCTGGCTGGAGAATTCTGGGAGCTGAAGTCCTTCAGACTTAAAGTTGCAAAGGTTGGAGACCCCTGCATTAAATAATGGAGCCTGTCTTAAAACCTAGTTAAAATCCCTACTAAAAACATATAAAACTATAACATTTAAAACTATGCCAGTTTAGAAACTATGCCAGGCCGGTTGTTGAATTACAATTCATATGGTCAAACCTATTGCTCTCAAGCAACTGTGTGCTGTAGATTAAGTGAGGGAGGCTGTCAGAAATTAAAACTGAGAGAAGGGAAGAGAAAAACAATATACATATTGAAATAAGCGAAAACTATGATAATAGGGGTGCACAGTAATAGAAAACTGCTAGAAGAGAATATTTGTGTTTGAGAGTTGAACTGGTTCCTTGGTGCCCTCTGAGCTTTGCTGTTTTCTTGCAGATGTTTCATTACCTAACTAGATAACATCATCAGTGCTAGAAGGGAGTAGGGCTTTCTTTCTTTTTATAAACCAATGGCTTGCCCTGTCAGTGTTGGTGGGAATGACCATTACTATGTAAAAAAGAAAACAAACCTCTCTTCTAGCACTGATGATGTCATCTAGTTTGGTAATAAAACATCTGCAAGAAAACAAGAAAGCTCAGAAAGTACCAAAGACTCTACAGTGATGGGTAAATTCAGGTTCCATCAGCCGCTATTCCCAATTTTGTCTTTCCATTTTAGGACGCACTGTGGTTGTAGAAAAAGAAGAAGGTGGTGCTTTTTCTTTTCCATTTCTTCTGCCTCTCTATGTCTTTCCTGTCTTGGATATTAGGAAATATTGTTTTCCCAGATTGCTAATCTGAACCAGAACCGGGACAGCAATACTAACAACCATGTGAGATGCATCTAATTTGGGGAAAACAACAGTGTTAATTCTTTAGCATTGATTGATTGATTATATGCCATCAATTAATTTTCAATTCCTAGCAAACAATTATTTAGCATAGCATTATCGTGTTTCAACTGCCTGAAAAGAAGTAAGATGGCAGTGTGGTTTTCTGAATTAGAAATCTGACAATATAACCTAGTTGGCCTTGATTTGGTGGAGAGTAGCTTTTTCTACATTCTCTCTAGCAGCAAAATATCCTCCTGAGCTGTCCTTGAGGCACATTATTTGACATTTCTCAGTTGAAGGTGAAGAGAAGGAAAAGAGCTTGTCAAGTCCATCCCTTCTGAGATTTTTGTGCTTTTATCTGTTGCAAAGAAAAACAATTCTATGAAACTTTGCTTTCCTATTCATTGCAATAGTATGGTGGGAAGAGGGGAGCTATGCTATTGAGGACACTATGTTTCCCAACAATGCTGGCAGGGAATTATGGGAACTGATGTACAATACAGGAGGATAGTATGCCAGAAAATGCTTACTTCATAGCCTTTGTTCATAAATTAGGTTGAAGAATCAGTTTAGCTTTCTACTAATTCAGCTGCATCACTATTTGCATTTGTGTATGGTGTTTTTTTTTTCTACTTTCCATTTTCTTCCTCAATACCACCTTTGCTGCTTCTGTGAAGAAGGTCATATCTTAGTTCAACATGCAGTAAGTTAAAGAGATCCAGCAAGGCAGACTTAAAAGAAGGGGAAGGCTGCAATCGTGGGAGTTTAACACTGCATAGACAGCCATGCCAGAAATATAATCATTAAACTTTGTCAAGTGTAAAAAGGAAATGACAAAACATTACCCTAGAGCAACTTAGAATATCAGTGCAACAATGAAACTGCTTAAAATGGTTTCTTTGGATATTTACTTCCTGATCTCAGGTTAGTGATTGGGCTTCATCTCCTCGAAGGCCATGGGTTCATAGTTTTTATGGGGAAGGAAGGATTAGAGAAATTCACCTTACATGACAGATTCCTGCATTTTAGCTAGCTGAAGATGAGTAGAGAATTTCTAATGAGGAAGCTAGGACAAGATTGCAATAATTCTAGAAAATATATGAGAGATGTACTGTAGCAAGGATGTTTTATGAAGACCTTCAAGTTACAGATATAAAATGCACATATTCCATAATTGCTTGTGACCAAATGTGCTCTAAGAAAGTCCAGATTCCTATTTTGCCAAGTCAAGAATCTTACTGTATGAAACTCATGATACAGGTGTGAAATTGGCATTTGTGAATTTCCAGCTGCTATTAGCATATGCAACACAGCTGGCCCTCTCAACTGGAAGTTGTAATTTAGAAGCTTGTGTATATCTTATGAAGGCCAACTGGAATCTCTGCCTTAGAAATAGCTGAACTATCATCTACTAAAGTAAGTGCATAATGTCTATTTAAAATAGAAACCATCTGTAACCTACTATCTCTACAAATACAGTGGTACCTCGGACCACGAACGCCTCTCATCACGTCCAATTCGCTTCACGACCAAAAATTTCCCAAAAAATGTGCCCCGGTTCATGAACATCGTTTCGCTGCACGAACGGAAAAGTTCGTAAAAAATGCCCCGCTGCACGAACTCCGCCTCACTTCACGAACTCTGCCTCGCATCACGAACTCCGCCCTCGCATCACGAACGGAAAAGTTCGTAAAAATGCCCGGATTCACGACCTCCGTTTCGCTTCATGAACCGGAGCCGCGGACATTTTAAAAACAAGGTCAGAACGGATTAACCGGATTTACATTGAACCCTATGGGAAATTGTGCCTCGCATCACAACCAAATCGGATCGCGACCAGAGTCATTTCACGAATTAAGTTCGTGATCCGAGGTACCACTGTATTGACATTCATATTTCCAGGGCTGTCTGGGCATTATGAGCCTTGGAGAACAACACTGAATTGGAAGGTAGCTACATATTAGTGCATTTATGTTCATTTCCATTCATTTATTTCAACCTGGAGGTACAAATCAAAGGAATCAGTAGAAAAAAATGGACAGTTTTCTTTAGGAAGTTCATAGTGGGAAGGGAGATTAATGTGCTCAGAAAATGTTTATACTTCTTATTTATATAGTACTAGAGCAGTGATGGCTAACCTTATTGTTGTTGCATGCCGACAGTGCATGTGCGTGCATTCAATAGCATGCATGTTTGCACCCATTCCCTTAATGCAATGCACCTGTGATACCCCCTGCATCCTACCCCCTGAACATACACATGTGTCGTCCCCCCCGCAATCCCCCCCTGTGCATGCACATGTGACCCCCCCCAAGCCCCATTTTGGGCCTAGTAGGCCTTCCTGCAGCCTCCTGGGAGCAAAAACGGGCCATGGGAGGGCTGCATCCACCCCGCTCCCCCATTCTCCCCATGCATGTGTGCGCACCCCCGCCCTCCAAACATTCCCCCCACTCCGTGCATGTGTGCATTCCAGAGATGGGCTGTCAATATTTTTGCACCTGCACGAACTCACCCATGTGTGTAACACTTCTGAGCATGTGCAGAAGCATCTGGCGGAGCCTCCCACTGCCGCTACTACTGGTTTGGTCGATCAAGGATGAACCAGCAGCAATCCACCTCTGGTGCATTCTCCCCCCACATGCACACATGACTTCCCCGTACATGCATGTGAATCTCCCGTATGTGCCTGGCCGCCCGGTTGGGTCAGGTACAGCTGGGAAACAGACATAGAGTGAGGTCATGAGGACATAGCATAAAAAAAGATAGGACATTTTTGTAAGTTAGATACAAATGAGGAAAAATTCACTACTTGCCTTGTATTTGAGTACTTGTCTTCAGAATGAAGGGTGTAGTATTGGGATGGATGTTTTGAAATTTATCAAACCCTTATTGGGTTTATCAAACCCTTATTAGCCATAGATACTTTGATAATCACTGCTGTCTGCTGCAGGGGATTAAAATTCTTGATTAAAAATTTCTGAGTCTCTCCCACTATGCAAAATAAGATTTTTATGTGAGAAAATGCTTCAAAGCAGAGTAAAATCTCTTATTTTTCTTGATGGGCTTCTCTTTGTAATATCAATAAAAGTCCATTTTCTGCCTTGTTTTTTTTGAACCAGAGTCCATGATGGGAATTAATGACTTAACAACAGACAGATATGCCTTATTTCGATCTGGGTTGACTAATGCTGCTTAATGGTTCCACCCATGCTTTGAAGGCATACCAGAAGCCTTCAATAAAGGCTAGGTTCAAGAGAAGTCCTACTCAACCATAACTTTCTGGAGATGAAGAAGAAGTACCTTATATGTCTTTGACAGAATGTCAATGCAATATTAAGAAGCCTTTGATCTTTAGCAAGTGTGTCAATGTTTAAGTAACCGGGAAAGAGGTGAAGGGAATGAAAGAATCCAGATAATGGTGACGAGGCAGGCAGAATGATGTGACCCTTTCCTCAAATCTCCCCCACCTGTGTGCACTAATGTATCTTTTGCTTGAAAGTTTCTATAGATATAGATATTTATAGCTATATGCGTAGATACAATTTTAAAATACAGAGTAAAATATAGTAGTACATACATTAAGGAATAGATACCAGGCTTTAATTTGAGCCTTCACTCCAATGTTTTCTCAATATAGTCTCAACATATTTAATAATAATAATAATAATAATAATAATTTTATTTATAAACCGCCTCCTCTCCCCAAAGGGACTCGGAGCGGTGCACAGGGAGATTAAAAAGCAAATACAAAATACATAAATAGTTAAAATAAGAATTAAACGAATCATCCCTGCGCTAAAAACCCTCTATACTAAAACTAAACTATACCCCCCCTAAAAAACCCAGTTAAAACGGAAGACTAACCTAGGCCGGCCAAGCAGAAAAAGTGTGTTTTCAATTTTTGACGGAAGGAGCGGAGGTCCGTGGTTGTTCTAATTTCGGGGGGAAGGTCGTTCCAGAGGGCTGGGCCCGCCACAGAGAAGGCCCTTCCCCTGGGCGTCGCCCGCTGGCATCGCCTAGTGGACGGCACCCGGAGAAGTCCCTCTCTGTGGGAGCGGATCGGCCGCAGGGATGTATGGGGCAGAATCCGATCCCGCAGATAGCTAGGTCCCGTGCCATGGAACGCTTTAAAGATGATAACTAACACCTTGAAGCGCACCCGAAAGACGACAGCCAGCCAATGCAGCTCGCGCAAGAGCGGTGTTACATGGGTAAACCTCGAGGTTCCCATAATTGCTCGCGCGGCTGCATTCTGGACAAGCTGAAGTCTTCGGGTGCACCTCAAGGGGAGCCCCATGTAGAGAGAATTGCAGTAGTCCAGTCGGGATGTCACGAGGGCATGAGTGACTGTGCAAAGGGCATCCCGATCCAGTAGGGGACGCAACTGGCGTACCAGGCGAACCTGGTAGAATGCCCTCCTGGCCACAGCTGTCACTTGATCTTCCATGGACAGCCGGGTATCCAGGAGGACGCCCAAGTTGCGTGCCCCATCCACAGAGGTGAGGTGTTCGTCCCCTATGGCCAGTGATGGAGTCAACTGGTTGTACCGGGATGCCGGGAACCACAGCCACTCGGTCTTGGATGGGTTGAGTCTGAGTCTGTTACTTCCCATCCAGGCACTGGCACATCACCGCTATGGCATCGTTGGGGTGGTTTGGGGTAGATATATACAGCTGCGTGTCATCAGCGTAGAGATGGTACTCTACCCCAAAACCACGGATGATCTCGCCCAGCGGCTTCATATGTGTGTTGAACAGGAGAGGCGAGAGGACCGACCCCTGAGGCACCCCACAAGTGAGGGCTCTCGAGGTCGACCTCTGCTCTCCTGCCAACACAAATTGCGATCGACAGGAGAGGTAGGAGGAGAACCATCGTAAAACGGTGCCCCTCACCCCCAGCCCCTCCAGCCGATGCAATAGGATAGCATGGTCGATGGTATCAAAAGCCGCTGAGAGGTCTAATAGGACCAGGATGGAGGAACAACCCCCATCTCTGGCCCTCCAGAGATCATCCACCAACGCGACCAATGCCGTCTCGGTGCTGTGCCCGGGCCGGAAGCCGGACTGGCGCGGGTCCAGATAATAAACTTCCTCCAGGTGACGGGGAAAATATTGTGCCACCACACTCTCTACAATCTTCGCCAAAAAGTGAAGGTTGGAGGCCGGACGGTAATTAACCAACAATGCTGGGTCCAGAGAGGGCTTCTTCCGGAGGGGTCTCACCATCGCCTCTTTAAGGGAGGCAGGCAAGAAACCCTCACTAAGAGAAGCGTTGACAACCTCCTGGAGCCAGCCTCGTGTAACCTCCCAGGATGCCAGTACAAGCCAGGAGGGACATATTTGCTCTCACTGTTGCTTTCTTTCACTGTAATCAATGGCCTAATAAATAAAAATGCACAACAAAGCTCAAAATGCTGGAATATATTTTAACTGATTACAGTTATTACATTTAACATGTATATTTAAAAAAATCAATCTGTTTAATCATTTCAAATATTGCACATACTTTGGATAGCCCATCGTGTGGTCTGGAATAGATGCCTCATACCTCTGTCCACAAAAAAATGGACCACTATTGTCAGTAGACAAGTCCAAGGCTGGTTATGTTCTTGGCTCACATTTGGCATATAACGTTTTCCTCTACTACAGTCTGAGTTTCAAAGAACCTACATTGATAAAGTGGTGGAGGAAATGATTTATTTAAACAAAATTAGCTTCCCAGAGTCACTGAGAGTGAGTGAGTGGCCATATAAATCCATGTAGGTCATACAGATAGATAGATATAGATAGATATAGATAGATACCGTAGATAGATATGTGAGCGGGGGATGATAGATGATAGATACCATAGATGGATGGATGGATGGATGGATGGATGGATGGATGGATGGATAATCCCTTTCCTTTGATCACCTCCATTTTGGAGTCAGGACTTGAAATACGATTTTCGTAGTGGACTTTACCTAGTCACAACTTTTGAATACTACTGGACATGATCCATTAGAGCTACTAGTCTTCCCAAAAAAAATTACTTACTATAACATATGCAGTAAAAGGCAATATCTCCACTCATCAGACAGTATTGCCATATGAGATTTGTACAGCTAAGTAAATGTACACATTTATTTTCCAAACTAACCTATGAGCCACATGGAGAATCAAAATTAATGTAGAATTGAAAGTGTTATACTCTTAATCAGGTAAACCTTTTTCCTCCTACAAAACTCTTTATAGATTCATGAAGCACTATGGTTTACAACAGATAAGGATCTCAGATACGCCATCCCCCTTTGGCAACTTAATGCTACCCTGTCATTTCAAAAGTACAAACAGAGGACTCTGTGCTGCTGCAAAAGATCAGTAGCTCCAAGTGATGTGTCATTAAAATTTATGGAAACAGAGATGTGTTCCTTTTCCTGGTTGTCACTTCCATATATTTTAAAGGAACAAGTAGAAGATCATACAAATGTCCTTCTCATAATGATGTAGTAGGTATTAGTTTACAGACAATGCTTGCTTCTGAATGATGTAACCCACACAGGCAGCAGCTTTTCATTGTCATGAAAGAACATCACATCTATAGTTCTTAATTTCGTTTTGAATGCAGGTTTAGAGAAAATAACCCATTGAATTGGTTGATATGCCAAAAGAACTGGGCCATTTTGAGTACTCTGAATCTTGTTTAGAGATGATGTTACTCTATTATGAGGGGCAAATAACATGGCTTTTGTTATTTGTTAACTAACATAGTTAGTTTGTATTTTAATCTGATTTATATTCTTTCTTTTAAAGTGATGCTCAAGATTTATTAGCTTTTAACATTCCTAAACCGATAAACAAGCTGGAGACTAGTTGCTGATAAGAAAAGTTTGTTAGTACAAATTGGGGTCTGGCTTATCTCTTGTGAACCCTAAACAACCTTTCTCCTTAAAATTTATTCCCCTTCAGACCTCATTTTAATAAACATATATGTTGTTATTCTGTCCAATCAACCGACCTCTTTAAGATTTCTTTATTATGTTATTATGTTAACTATAAAAGGGAATGTAAGCTAAAGATCCTCTTTGAATGAGGAATCCCTTTTGTCTGAATATTCTGATAAATTGTAATAAAAAGGTCTTCCTGTCTCAGTTTGTCTCATTGAAAAATATAAACACCAAAGCACAAGCCTGAAAAAGCCATATTTGGCCATCAATTTACAGTAGCCAAATAATGGTCCCTTATGAATACAAAGTTGTGAAAATATATTATTTAAAACAGGATATGGTGTGACTTTATACTAAATAGGAGGTGTGCTGATAAGATTTTTGCTTCCTAGTAGTAGTGAAATATGAATATGAAAAAAAAACATTTGTATGTTTCTCAATTCAGAGAAATTTTATGATAAAGCCGATAGCTTTAAATGGAATGCTTCAAGTAGAGAGTTGAAGGCTGCTATCGGAATGCAGTAAAAGTAGTACAGTACATGATTTATTTATTGGACAAATATATGACTGGCCAACTCACACATAGTGACTCTGGGCAGCTTACAGATGGAATTATAAAACATGGGAGAATAAATGGAATACTTAGCAAATAGTTCAGCACTCAGCATGAAATAAAGCAAAAGTGTTGAAGCTCAGAACAACAGCCATTTTGAGATTACTTGGATGAAGTATAATGGAAAACTGTTTAGATTGCCAGTCGGGTCTCCTGATATCTTCTTACAAAATGTACAGTAGCAAACACATTCTACAAGTCCTATTGAGTTTCCCATTTTATTCTGCATTCTTACTAAAGATACTGAAGTGAATGCTTCTTATGGTAATTTTATTGAACATTACAATTAAAAAGATAAGAAATAATAAGCTAAAAAGATTTTTTAAATGTACAGAAAACAAAGAAAAATAGAAAAATAGAAAAGAAAAAAATAAGACTATGGTAAAGAAAAAAGAAAACATATAAAGAAGTGACTTCTTCCTTCAGCACAATATATAAAAATTCCTACATATTCTTTTATTGATAAATCAAAATTGTTAGAAACAAAAGTTGGGTCATTTGATCAAGTTTAAAATAGATACATTATCTCTAGTACCTATTAATGGACTTTTGCTGATGACGACTGAATGATACGTTTTAAAGATTTGTTTATAGATAAGGTGCATATGGGGAAAAATTTTATATTTAAGAGAAGATAATAAATTCCTAATGGTAGCTGACAGAGTCTAACGTCTAACGTCCCTTAAAGTTTGAAAGCAATTCATCTGTTATATTAAAACCTGTTATTGCAAAGATTCCTAAAACTAAAGCTAGAAAGTAGTTGAGAAGCAAACTTCCGAAAATGATTAAGGAATGAAGCTTGGCAAATCTTGTGTCCATATAGGTTACATTAGGGCTGCGAGCTTGGTTGAAATTCCTTGATTCACAGCAGTTCGACTTACAACCTAAGTTCCTGCACTATAATGGTGTGTCAGAATGATCTTGAGGGATGAGGGGAAGGCATGCTGCCAAGGGAACAATCAGAGAAGAGGGTTGAATGGTTGAATGGTCAGAGAAAGAAATTTAAGACGAACACACCCTAATTGATCAGACTGTAAAAAGAGACAGCATGTAGATGATTTGTACTTTTAGACTTGAAAGATTGAGGTCAGTTCTCCCAGGTAACCAGAGGTGGTATTCAGCAGGTTCTGACTGGTTCTGGACAACCGGTAGTGAGTAGTTCGGAGAACCAGTAAATGCCACATCTGACTGGCCTGCCCCCATCTATTCTCTGCCTCCTGAGTCCCAGCTGATCTGGAGTAAATGGGGATTTTGCAGAAACCTTCCTCTGGAGTGGGGTGGGAATGGAGGTTTTAAAGTATCCTTCCCCTGCCACGCCCACCAAGCCATACCATGCCCACCAAGCCACAGCCACAGAACCGGTAGTAAAAAAAAAATTAATCCCACCACTGCACATAACCATGTAGGAAACACAACCAGATGAGCTTATTCTATTTTATTTGTAGTGTTAAATTAATAGAATCTGGTAATTTTGAAAGACTCTCATGGAAAACAGCTGTTTGCAGTATAAATAGGCAATCTCATGGTCTCTTTTTGGAAAGATTTTGCTGGCCAGAATTAACCTTCTGCCCACCAATCTCCATCACAATGTTGTCCTTACTCCTTCAAGGACATCTAGTTCATCATGAATCCTCACCAGAAATCCAAATGAATACTTCTGATAGCATAGGTAGCTAAGATACTTTGTGTTCAAAATGGCCCATTCACAAAACAGTTTGTACAAAGTCTTAAAAATATCATTTTCATATGTACTATTACTATTTATTGTCCTATACAGCCAGCCATTAGGATCTTTACAAAGCCTTCATAATATCATTAAAAGCCTTCAAATGCATCATAAAATAATCCTGAAGCAAATGAAGCAGAGAGGCTTAAATTATTCATTAGAGCAACTGAGAGAATGGAATGATAGAGCTACATAGTTGGATGTAATTGGAATAATATAAGCAATCATCTAAGTAAACGCAAAAGATACAGGCTGGATAATCACAATTTATATAATAGCATAGACTTGACAATCGTAGGAATCTTCAGGATGGCTTGTGGCTTGTAGAACTAGGAGCATTCTCTAATGCTTTTATTAGATTCAAGTGATTCAAATGTCCAATTAAATAGGAGTTGCCTAAAGTGATGGGCAAGGTTTAGATCTGTGATGGCAAACCTATGGCACACATCACTCAGCTCAGCTTCACTGTTCATGCAGATGCACTTCCTGCCGACCAACTGATTTTCAGGTTTCTGCCGTGCATGCGAAGATGTGCATGCATGTGTGGGAGGAGGGGTCATACATGCATGGGGGGGAGCACAGGGGGTGTAGTGCACCCCCTGGACCCCATTTGTGGTCCCAGGATGCTTCAGGGAGGCCTGCTAGGCATAATAATAATAATAATAATAATAATAATAATAATAATAATAATAATAATAATAATAATAATAATAATAATAATAATATTTAATTTATAACCCGCTCTCTCTCCCCAAGGGACTCGAGGCGGGGCACAGGGAATTTAAAATACATATAAAATCACAAACATAGTACAATATAAAATAAAATTAAACTAACCCTGCGCTAAAATCCCATATTAAAACTAAAAATTAATCGTTAAAAACCCTAAAAACAGTTGATTATCGTAGGCCGGCCAAGCAGAAAAAGTGTGTTTTTAATTTTTGACGGAAGGAGCGGAGGTCCGTAGTTGTTCTAATTTCAGGGGGAAGGTCGTTCCAGAGGGTCGGGCCCGCCACAGAGAAGGCCCTTTCCCTGGGCGTCGCCCGCTGGCACAGCCTAGTGGACGGCACCCAGAGAAGTCCCTCTCTGTGGGAGCGAATCGGCCGCAGGGATGTATGGGGCAGGATGCGATCCCGCAGATAGCTAGGTCAAAATGGGGCACAGGCTGTGTCACACACACGTGCAGAGGGAACACAGGAGGATCACATGCAGGGAGGGGTAGCACTGGGAGGGTCATGTGCACATGCGCAGGGGGTGGGGCACATTGCATTATGGGTGTGAGTGTACATACATACGTACATACGTACATACATGTTGTACATACACGGGTGATTTCACCACACGAGGAGAAAAAGGTTAGCCATCACTGGCCTAGATTATACAGAAAGAGCAAAACGAAAGAAAGAGTAAAAATTAATCGATTGATAGGAAGCCAGAGACGCCAGAGGTGATTGTTCAGTATTTAGAAAGATCACAATAAAAGATTGCCAATGGCCTCTCCAGATTGTCGTGTTTCCTCCCTTCCTTGATGACAGCAGATTTTATCAAAATATGATCTTTAATATGTTCTGAAATGAAATCTTATTAGTCAAAAACACCTCTTTGAATTGGAATTGGAAATCTGATGGCAACCAATGTAACAACCAAAGAATGGGTGTAATACTTACATAGGAGGACTGTCACCTACTAAGAACTGAGCGCTGCATTTTGTATCAGAGATGGCTTCTGAATCATTTTCAGAGGCAGCTCCATGTAGAGCATGTTACTGTAATGTAACTGAGTGATGTATGCTAAGTATTCATTCAGGGCCTCTTGGTCCAGTGGAGTTCTGCAACTGTTGTTTGCCTTTATCTCTGTCCATAGTGGCTTCAGAGAGACCGGCAGAAATCCAAAAGTTGTCAAAAGAGCACAAAAAGATAAGGAACACCTGAGAAGTCATTATTCGTGTTCACTTAGTATTGTGAATCCTTCTTTAAAAACTAATAGAAGTAGTACTTATATCTATCTAGAAAGTTTATACTGTCATCCATCTTAAACAAAACAAAAACTGTGTCAAACAAAGTTAACAAAAGGTGCATTAAAGTATAAAACTAATAAACAACAAAACAAAATATAGTTGTAATGCAACAATCAAGACATTTCAAAATCAATTCAGAACACCAAAACTGACAGACTCCACTAAATCTTGGTCTGAAAGCCAGATCTTCACAGCTTTCCAGAAGGCTAAATAGGGTGGGACCTCGCCCATTTGATGACATTGTTTCAGAGAAAGAAGCTGGATCATGCTTACCCTACTGGTTCTTATATGATCTCTTATGAACAGAGACTACTCTGCCAGGTAGTCCCGATAGTCCATATCCTGACCTTGTGCCATTCAGTGCTTTCAAGGTAAAATCAGTTCCTTCAATTGTGCTTGAAAAGCTTTTGAGACCCAGTGAAGCTTGTGCAGCAGTAGTAACGTATAGGTAAATCTTGATGTTCCCGAGATCATGGTCAACTAAATCAAAAGTCAAAGAGCTCACGTAGAGAAGCTACATGACAGGGAAGCAATCTGATCATTACAGCCTGATATTTTTCATGCAAACCATTGACCCTGAAAGCCATCAGAGGTGCTCTAGACTTAGACTTTCTATTAACCTTGATCAAATCCATTCATTAATATTCTTAAACTGATCAATTGAAGCAGAGAAAATTGTTGGCACATTAGAAAAAACAGGGAGAAAAAGTAAACAGATCAGCCATCCAAAACATACCATTTGAAAAGTAGGAAAAAAATGACCAGGAAGAATATCAGGATAATAAAATATGAAAACTCCAAAAGTCAAAATTTAGGATTATACTGTACAATCAAATAAAGGTTGGAAAACAATATATAAGCTTTCAAGTTGTCTAGAATAGCAGTCACCAACTGGTGGTCTGTGAGAAAATTTTGTTGGTCCTCAGAAAAATTATTTGCATTTTTATATTGCACTAAATCAGGAGTCCTCAAACTATGGCTCCTGGGCTGGATAAATGCAATGAACATTTGTGTTGCTGCAGAGAGTCTCCCCCTTCTGGGCCTTTTTGTGTGGGTTGGAGAGGGGCAGAATTTCTGACTTGTGGTCTGCTTCAGCCTCCTGGTATGGGGCTTTGGGCAAAGGCTGGAGAGAAGTGCCACTGGTGGCGAAGAGCCAGAGGGCCTCATTCCAGTGGGATTGCATCATGGCCTGGAACTGGCTAGCCATCTGAGCCCCCTAGTTTCCAGATGCTGGCACCTGGCCTTGCACTCCTGCATGTCTTACCTCTGCTTGGAAAGCCTATGCTTGTAGTCCCCAGTGAAGTGCTTCTGCTGAGCCTCCTTCTCGGTCAGCTGAGCCAACTGTTTTGCCAACTCTTTCTCATGGTGGCTGCTCTCATGGTGGGTCCAGCAACTGCTTCCTGTTGGGGCCCTAAGGAGCCCAGGCAGCCAGGCGAGAAGTAGGGAGTAGAGTCTGGCAAGACACCCCACCTCAATGTTAGTGACATTGAGTTGGCTACACCCACCCAGTCACATGACCATCTTGCCATGCCCACCCAGCCAGTCATTAGGCAGATCATATTAGTGGTTCGAGGGATTTAAAATTATGAATTTAGTGGTCTGAAAGGTTGGTGATCCCTGCCTAGAATGCAGTGTGGTGTGCAGTGTTTAGAATGCAGTACTGCAGTTTGAATTTCACTGGCTCAAGGTTGACTCAGTCTTCCATCCTTCTGAGGTTGGTAAAATGAGGACAGAGATTGTTGGGGGAAATATGCTGGCTCTGTAAATGCTTAGAGAAGGCTGTAAAGCATTGTGAAGTGGTATATAAATCTAAGTGTCAAACAGGGGTGTCAAACTCATGTCATCACGTCATCACTTGATGTATCAAAACTTTCCCCCCCTTTGTGACACATTCGACCCACCGGCTGTGAGTTTGTCACACCTGCTATAACGCAATATATATAAACCAAACCAATCCAAAGAAACTAACAACCCAGCCCTTCAAAAAACATAAAGTGAATGTTTAAAGTCCATACAACTGGTACAGTAACAAAGTCATGGCCATGTAACAAACATGCTTCACTAACTGTGCTTCACAAACTTGCCAATTTACTTCTGCGTGCAATTCAAGGTACTGGTTATAATCTATAATTATCTACAAAACATACATAGGGCCTGGGGATATCTTTTCTTGAATGCTATTGTTTTTTTAATGCAATGTGTTGCCCAGAGTCAGTTGGAATTGGGTAGTGCCTAAGTCAAAGATATAGTTATATTCTTAAAATGAAAAAATAAAAAAGAGGGCTGAAGGTATTCTGATTTGATTCCAGAAGTTTGTGGGAAGTTTTAAAGTTATATGTTAACTGACTTCAGAGCTGTTTGATGAAGAAAGGCATCAGAAATCATTGATTCTTATTTGAAAATATGACATTATTTCTTTGCTTAGAATGACATTCCCCCTCCAAAACAAATATCTGTCTCCAAAGTTTTCACAATCATGCAGCAAAGATGGAGAAAAAAGGAAATGTTAATCATGTATGAATCTGTGGTATTTGAAAGCCTCATTTCAAATACAGATTATCTTAGCGAAATGCAACTTACCAGTGATTATTTCCCAGCCACCCACTGTCTAGAAAACACAATTAATTTTAAAAATACAGTGCTCTTTACTCTAATGGAGAAAACCATAAGCAGCTGACCTTGGAACTTGTTCAATTTGCTCTCCAGTTGGTCTCTATTAATTGGACAAGTTGATGTTTGCCCTGCTCTCCCCTCTTATGCTTTTATTTTTTCTAAACCAGAGTTGAACTGGATTAACCTCCAATTCAAGGATATTTGCAACTGTGGAGAGCCATGGAGATGGCCTGAAGGAAATATTCAGAAGCCGTTATAAAAACAAGAACAGAAATACGCCCTGAGAACTGGGAAAGGAAATTGTTTTAGGAAGAAGCTCAAGCTGACTCCTCCTTGATTCAGTGGGATATAAGAGGGAGGGAAGGAAAACACAAGCAGACTGGTAAGATTGTGTTACTGGAGCCCCTCTTAATAAAGTTTAGTTGAAATCTTTCTGTGGAATTGGTTTCCTAATCTGGTCAACCTCGTAAGGCTGGCACAAACAGAGGACCATCTGCCAATACTTTATGACAGGGGTGTCAAACTCGATTTCATTGAGGGCCACATCAGGGTTGTGTTTGACCTGAGGGGGAATGAGGTGGGAGGCATAGCCAGGGTTGTCAGAGCCATCTCCATGTCAATCATCAAGGCTCTATTTTCAGTTGCGGTGGCCTCTTGCAGCCCTCTGCAACCTACCCAAGCTCCATTTTTGCCGTTTCCGCATGTGGTCCTCCCAATTTCTGTTTTTGCTGGCAGAAGCACCACGGGCCAGTCCTTCACTTTTTCCAGACTGGCCCCATGGGCCAGATGTGGACCACGGGCCTTGAGTTTGACATCCCTTGTTTATGAAATAGAAGACTATTCTCTATAATAGAAACAGCCACTTTGTCACTCTACATTGCAAGGTACTCGTGCATAGCAGAGGTGGGTTACTCTGGGTTCAGACAAGTTCGGCCGAGTAGGTAGTAACTTGGCTGGCCAGACCCTTGAACCAGTTCTATCGGTGGCACCATAGGCTTTTGCCTATGGTTTTTGCTTCTGCGCATGCACAGAAATTTTTTACTACTGTACTTGCGTCTGAAGTGCGTCCCTGAGCAAACTGGCAGTAGAAGAAGCCAGAACCCACCCCTGATGCATAGCAAACATTGTGGAAAGCATCTGAATTTGAACCCAGCAAAAACCCATTGTTTTTATATAAGGGTTTACTGCCAGTGATCACTCTAGATGAGGATGATCTAGCCCTAGATTTGTACTTGGGGTTTTCCTGGACCCATAGCTCCTGCTGAATCAGGAGGCAAAAGACCTGGTGTTTCAGCTGTAGTCGTACTTAGATCATGAGAACCTTGCTTCAGTGGCTCATGCCCTCCTCACAACCTGCTTATATTACAACATGGAACACTCTACATCGGACTGCCTTAAAAAGCATCTGAAAGCTTCAGTTGGTACAAGAGCCAGTGACCTGGCTTCTTATTAGCAGTAATTGGCAGGATCGTATTATAAGTGTATTGTGGGAACTGTACTGGCTCCTTATTTTATTAGCTTTGAAGTACAGTTTAAAATAATGATTTAAATGTCTGCTCACCAAATTCTTTGCAAGATCGCAAAGATCTCTCTATGGAAGTCAACAGATGGTTCTTCCCCAGTTTGGGAGGTCAAAAGGGTGAAACCCCAGAAATATTTTTCCATTACACGGTTAGCCTTTTGGACTGGTCTCCTGTTGAAGGTTGCTTAGCTTCTGCCTTCCAGAAAACATTAAACATAGAATTCTTCTGGGGGTGTTTGGGGCATGACACCACTTAATTATTGTTAGTGGGTTTAAGCATTTTGGATTTTTTTGTTTGTTTGAAGAGCTTTTGTATTATTATATGCCTTGTGTTTTATAGTAAGCTTAACTTAACAAAGGAAATGAGATGTCTTTCATGAAAAGTAGGTGATATTCCCCTGTCTTTATCACAACCATTGTCTTATACAAAATAAGCAGATGGACATTCCAAAATTTTCCTTACTTTCCATCTGAATTCATCTGCTTTAATTAGTCTATGTTTGTATCTATTAAATTGTAAAAAAATATCAGAAAAAGAAAATTAGAAGTAGGACTAGAAATTATTATGATTTTTCCCAGTTCATCTTAAAACAAACCATGGATCTATTTTCAGTTGGATGAGTAATAAAGAACAAAGTCAGAGGGAGCCCCTTTAATGTCCTTGATAACAGATGAAGGACATGAAGGAAAAAGTTATACAGCAACTACCCACGGGTGCCTTGATTTTCAGCCTCAACAATTTCAGATTTAGTTTCTGATAGTTATTCATAAAAGAAATTTACATATCTATTAGTTGTATTTGCCCAGTGCGATTATATTCAAAGAAATTCTACAACACATACATGTTTCTGAAATAAAAAATACATTTTTTGAAATAGAAACAAAAGGAGGACGTGCACTTGCATATACGTTGGCATGTGCTTTGGGAGGTGGGAATGTTAATT
This sequence comes from Rhabdophis nuchalis, assembly GCA_039707465.1. Lineage (NCBI taxonomy): Eukaryota > Metazoa > Chordata > Lepidosauria > Squamata > Natricidae > Rhabdophis > Rhabdophis nuchalis. The sequence continues at coordinate 54,209,362 of CM077643.1, read as the reverse complement.
GGTTCTCATCTAAATCAGTTTCCTGACTGAGGGCACATTTATAAAGGGGATTTCAAGAAAGCGCTTGGTGCCAAAGAGAGCAGATGGTGGAAGGCAAGCAAATTACATGAAGGAATACTTGTACAATTTCTTCTTTACCACTTTTGTATTGGGAAAGCAAAGGGAAAAGAAATGGGCCATCATTCCAGTTGCTTAGGATAAGAACAGATGTGAGCTTCTTCTATGCCTTCCTTCATAATAGTTTTATGGAGTAATGAGAAACAGATTTTAATCACCATACCTTTCAAGCAATCTGAATAATCCCTGAACAATTGTCACTTGTTGATTAGCACTTTTATGTTCTTATTTCCCCAAATTCATGGCTAGGATCGTTACTTTCAAATATTCTCATATACTCATTCTCTGTAATTTTTGCTTTTGTGAAGATGCTGATCCAGGGGTGTTCCATCAATCAATTTATTAAAAATGTAATCAACAGAAAATAAATCAAATAGCAACTAGCTCCCCAAAAGATCGTGTGATATTAATTGCAAAAATTCTAGAACTCTTTCTTGTTTGATTTAATTCATACACCATACTTTGAAAAGGCAGCCAAGTCTTCTGACATTAAGAAACAACTTTCCTACTTAGAACTTGTGACTCCTATTTACTGAACCATATTGTAACTCTACTATAATACCAGTTGCATCTGCTGCATGATTTTTTAAGCTGTGCCTTCTATTTTTACTTCTCTTTTCTCTGAACTAGACTGTGTTGTTTCTCTGTGTCATATATGTGGGTATATGTGGGTATATGCATAATGGTTATCTTTTGAGAGCTGAATGCAATGAAATTTAATTTTAATGTTTGCTGATTAGTATACATTTACAGTATAATAATAAAATTCTATTCTATTCGATTCTATTCTACCCTACCCTACCCTACCCTACCCTATCCTAAATTAGTTGATACTTTTATGGCCACATGTAGACAGAATCAAATGGACATCCACAATTTCTTAAATATGTTACCTGCTACCAAACTGGATGCATTTTTCAACTAAATGATGCGGAGTGCAAAACTATAAATGAAACAAATTGAAGCAATGGTTCCTTTGCTTTCTCCCAAAAAACTTTTGTTTTGTAAAAATGGCCCCAGTTAAATTTAAAAAAAAGAGAGGGGGGGAATCTTAGGAAAGTAAAAGAATAGATAGAGATGGATTCAACAATAATCCTCCATGATCATTTTCTGTAATATTAGGCAATTCTGGAATTAATATTTACATTTGATGGGAGCTTCCATAATCCCACAAGGCATTCAGACGATACTGATGTGATGTAGTCCCGAGTCCCCATGGGGGAGAGGGGGCGGTCTATAAATTTAATTTTAAAAAATGTAACACCATTGTAGACACTATTGAAAAATAAACATGGAAGCACCCATCCCTTGCAGGAATATGAAAGGGTGGGGTCAGTGAGTTGCATCCCCTACCTTTGCATTTTCTCACCTTCCTGATAATTGAAAACATCACACAAATGGTCAGGCTTTTTTCATGTTCAAATTGGGAGGAGGGATATTTTTACTCAATATTTGTTCTGCAGTACATTAGTCAAGCCTCAGACATGCATGGTTTAAAGCTTTACCCCACTCACAGTGTCCCAGATTACATCTCTGAAAGGTTCCATTATGTTGTATTTATGATCCTTGTCTTACTTAGTAGAGAGTAGCAGACCACTGGTATATTTATAACCTAATATGATTGCAACATTTTCTTATGGGTTCCATTTGTTCCATTTTTAGGTACTGTGTCACCTTCCTCAGAATATGATTATATCTAACACATTTCTTCCACCGAGAAATCTAACTCTAGAGATTCTTCTGAATTTGGAAAGTATTGCGATTCTTCAGAACTACTGTCAAGCAGTGTGAGCGTCTACTTTTGTTTATAACCACAATAATTCTATCAAAACTGTGGGTACAAAAGTTTTATGCATCAGCATGTAGTTAATGAAAAGACATTGCTCTTCTCCTTCAAGTATGTTTGGATCTGCTAGAGCAAATGTTGGATTATCCGTCTTCTGACCTGTGAATGTATTATTTAGTTGTAGGAAGCACCAATGTCCCCCTTGTGGGTCTATAAATCACTAGTCAAAGGAACTATGATCAGGGAGCAAACTGCAGGTGTCCTTGACATGAGTGCAGCTGTTTTTCAATAGCTGTAATTTATTCAAAGGACTTTCAGGTTTTTATTGATTATTTGTATGCATAAGCTCAAGTTGGGGATTGGTTTGCCTCCCTTTTATTTGGAAGGCTTGTCCAGTTGCTGAACAAAGGGCTTTAATATTCAGAGCACATTTGCCTAGGATTTTTTTTAATGGATTTATGAGACCTAATCGTGAAGGAACGTATGAGAAAAGAGACACAGGCCTTTTGGTCTCCTATCTACTGGCCCCTGGTGTACAATTACAAGGAGAAAGCCTGATGGTTGCAACAGCTGTGAAAGGGGGTCATGAAGAACCATACATACATTCTCATCACTTCTGCAATGATTTGTTTATTTATTTTTAAAGCACCTGCTTTTTTTTTCCAGGTAGCTACCTTTTAAGATTCATCCATAAAATTTGTCTGCGGGGAAATTAAATATACATTTGATGCGGTATTCCTATCCCAGTGAAGATCTATGGGATTTGCATGGAAGTCAACAGCAATGCAATGTAAGAAAAAAGTCTTTAAAAAAAAAAGACAAATATCTCTGAGGAATTGATGGTCTTCATGTACAATATGGGATAAACAATAGCAGATTGTTGGGAGTGGAAAGCTTCTTTCCTTTGGATGAAATTATTTTTAATCTATTTCAACCTTTAAATTTGTAATGTGCTAAATCATTTTTAATTTAATCTAAGATAATTGTGAGCAGTTATTTACCTGTTCCAGTAAGCCTTATTACTCCAGGCTACATTGTTTAGGAGATCCTCCTGATGCTTTCAAAAAAGCATTTCAGGGCCTGTAAAAAAAAAAAAGAAGGGATGGTTATGAAACTTTTTGGGGGGGTTTTGGTGAACGTATCTATTTAACTTTTTTTTTAAAGAATCTGAGACATATATACATTCATTTCACATGTGAAATTGCTTTTGTGAATATCAAATAATAGGATGGGAATAAAAGTTCCAAGATTTCAACACAACCTATTTTATTTGCTCCTGTTAATCTCTTTAGTACAGGGGTGTCCAAACTTGGGAACTTTAAGACTTGTGGACTTCAACTCCCAGAATTCCCCAGCCAGCATAGCTGGCTGGGGAATTCTGGGAGTTGAAGTCCACAAGTCTTAAAGTTCCCAAGTTTGGACACCCCTGCTTTAGTAGGACCAAGAAAGGTATGAGTTGTCCTAGCCATGTAAGCACCTACTTCCCAGGCTTGCCTTCCCCCCCTGTGTTAATTGGTTTGGTTCATCAGCAGCCTAATTTACTTCTCCAGCTGATGCACCCTCAGATTTAAAACAAAACAAGGGAAGAGGAGATGGATTGCAAAAATTCAGACAGCCACTAGATAGAGGTAAAGGTCTCTGCATCTCTCTGCTGCCACCTTGCAGTTATCTGGAGTTTTGTAGCTGAGATATGGTTTATGTTCAGAAACTATGGCTTACAAAACCAGGCATGAATAGCTGAACTAGATCTTGAGCTCTGAAAACTGTCCTAAGGACAGGTAAATGGAACTGAAACAGTTTGTGTATGGCTTCAATGAGCAAAAAGTTGCCTAGGCTAGGAAGACAATCCTTAGGCAGATTGGAAATAAGTTGGTAGATTTGTCTTCATCGCCCCTCAATCAAGCAAAGTGCAAAGCAATGTGATGATTGTGCCATATTTTCTTAATACTTTTAGAGTGTTACATTATAGTAAGAGCATGTGAAAAAGAAAGAGGTTCCTATTCAAAGATGGAACATAAATTCTCCTGAGTGAAAGATGGAATTACAGAGTAATTTACTGACACAAAAGCAACTGTATTCTGGCTTGCTGAGACCAGTACTACCATTACCAAGAATGAATTGGTGAGCTCCGGTATAAAGGCTGGATATTGTGGAAAGTAGCAGTTATATTCCCTCCTCATAGAACTTCCTTCTAAATCCACTGGCTGTTTTTATCACCTTAAATATATTGTCTGCTCTGTATCCACCTAAACTAGCTTGCTGCCTTCAGATTTCACAGAGGCATTGAAAAAAGTCTTCAGCTTTGGCATGTGGAACGAAGAGCTGTTGACTTGCCCTCAACTCAGGAAACTAAATATCTCAGATTGTTCCTCTTGTCAGATTTCTGACATATTTCTAAAACAACTGTGACATATTTTAAGTTATAAGCTTGCCTTTTTCTTTTTCTTTTTTTTTAAAAACCAAAAGAATAGTCCTGTTCTATCCACTAGTTGTGAATGTATACTTGTGGCCTGAAGTTTATCACTCTAGCTGGTTAAGGGACAGACCAGTACTCAGTAGCAATAAGTCTTATTGAATTCAGTTGTTTGTCTCAGTAGACATGTATAAGATGGCACAGCATGGCAGAAAACCATGGTTAGTGCATGCTGGAAAGTTGACTTCTGCAATTTTCTCCTTGTGAAATAAAGCTATCATTGATCGATTGCTAAACTTCACTAGAGTGTTTCCACTGAGTGGTACCTAAATTCTTTGGTTTGGAAATCTTAGTAAACTTGGTTAAGTTAAATAAGAGAAACTCTGATATCTGCTTGGTTTGAGCCCTGTTAACAAAACAATGATTTGCCTATTTCCAGGGTTTTTCTCTCTGTGTGGAGAACATGGAGGCTTTACTGCTAGAATGCTAATCTTTTACCCCATCCTACAATTTCCAATAAGCACTGAAAAAATCTCTCTCTGTGTGTGTATGCGTATACAGATATAGACATGAACATGGATGTGTGTGAGTGTGTGTGTGTAAACATAGTCAATTAAAATTCACACTGTATAGATTTCACACTTTGGGAATGTGCAGTACAATGAACAAAGTAAATTAGGTTTAACAGTCAAGTGCCCTCCACTTGTTTTAGATGACAGCTCCCACACTCCTTTGCTCTTGGCCAAAGTGTTTATTGCTTCTTTAAACAAGGGGGCAATTAGATAATGTTAAACCATGGGCGTAATGGATCTATGCCCCAATGGTCTTTACTAGTGTGGAATGAATTAGTTACGTTACTTTAAAATGTGCTAAGCCAGCATTGCTGCATCCCAGAACCCTTCTACCAGTCAGCTAATGGGAGCTCTGGACCACCGTCCCAAATCTTTCTAGGAACACCGCTGACTTGGGAGCAGTTTCTAAATGCTAAACCTCCTTATCAGTGTTCCCCCCCCCCCCCCCACAAAGGTATTTGGATTAGCACACACTAATGAAGTGAGTTCTGTTGTGGAGCTTTTAATACTCTAATCAAAACACCAATAAAGAGAATATTTCCTTGCTTAATTTAACTCTCTTAATTCTCAAATGGAAACAGCAGTCCTGCTTTTGCCTCAAAACTAAGTGGCATAACAAATGAATCATCAAAATTATTCTTAATTAATAATTAATATTGGCTACTTCTATCACATTACAAATTACTCAGGGACTGGTCTCAGTTTTTTGAGATATATACACTGGAGCGCAGCTAACACATCAGCTCTCCATGATCAAAGCAAAGATTTGTTAATATTAATTACGAAGCCAAAAAGACATTAGCTGGAGATGCAGAAGTTTGTTCTTTTGAAAAGAATGTTTTGTAGCAACTCAGAGTCAGTTTGTAAAGTTAGATGGGCAATATATAGATTTACTAAATAAATTTAAAAATAAATTTAAACTGTATACTCTTTCCTGTCTCTGCTTTGCATCTTATTTTCTTAAAATTGCCTCTGATTAATTGTCCTTTTAAATGCTTCAAATTTTATATCCACCTAGGCAATCCCATTCACAGCAAATGGACTGATGCTAGATGCAATGTAATTAAGCAATTTTATTGCATTTATAGCATCACTTAGGTAAGCAAAATAAATGAACAAGCACTTACAAGAAAAGAGAGAAAAAATAAAAAAAGAGCAAAAACTATTGGAAGAAGTACTGTAGGGGTTGAAAAAGAGAATAAAGGAATAGAATGAAAGTAAGTAAAATAGGAGTGGGGGCGGGGGAAGAGCAGGATAAAGAATATCCAGTTCCTAAAGAACAGATACAGGGAAGAAAACTGCAGAAGAATAGGAGGAAAAGGAAAAGCAATAGTTTGAAGAGGAAGAGGAAAAGGAAACACTGTAGAGTATTAGGTTGAAGAGCAGGAAAGAGATGAAAGTAGAGAAAAGGGATGTAGCAGGAAGTGAGACAAAAAGAAAGGCAAAAAAACAGAGACAGGAAAAAGAAGAAAACACAAAAAGGTGAAAAGAATCAGCAGGAGAGAAATCAAAAGACAAGATATTGAAGATGATTGGTGGTCTAGAGTGCCGGCTTACTGAATGCCATGATATGTAATAAGGCTATTGTCATCCATGATTTGATTGATGTAGCATATGTAATTGAGACGTGGATAGGCCCAGAGAGGGTGAGTTTCCCTTTTAGATATACGACCACCTGGGTTTCATGTTTGGCACCAGATGTGAGTTCATGCCAGGTGAAGGGGGCCTAGCAGTTATCACCTGGGACAGCCTGAGATTGATATGTTTCAGAAATTGCTTTTACAGACATCCTTTGGCTGAGCTTTGAGGAATGGTTGATTTTGTGGTTGTTGCCTGATCATCTTTCCTGCTGCATAGTGACATTCTTGCCTGAAATGTTAGATTCTGTCATCATAGTACCAGTGGCCTGTTCAAGGCTTATTGTTAGAGGCAGTCCAACTTATCTAAGACTGTTGATGAGTTTGTAATCACAATAGCAACCATAACACTGAAACCAAATCATCAAGACCCTGACCACACACCAGGGGTCATAGATGAGATTTGCATTTTGTCTGCAAACAGCTGTAACAGAGTGAATTATATTCTCATCATTCTTTTGCCAGGGTCAAACAAGCTCTGATTGCTTTTCAGCTTGCTGATACTACCTTGTATTAAATGAGTTCACCCGAGGTGCCAAATGGGCACTGGAAGGTATGAGTGGATCTGATAGGGTGACTCAACTGAGGTCTTGGTGTCTGCAACTGGTCCACGGTTTGGAGCCCAGGGCAGGTATGGGCATAACATGCTATGTTCAGGTAACACATCTGCTTCATAAGCTGCACAAGTAGGTTTCCAGCGCAATTTAAGTGCTCATTATCATCCCCAAAGCCCTTCATGGTACAGTGCCTGCCCATCCTGCATGATCAAGATCCAATAATATCCTTTCAGCGCTCATCACTGTCCTCTTTTTGCCTAAGCACCTTAAATAATGTGCTGCCATGAGTACATCTGATTACTTAAATGCTTGCCCTTAACACCACTTAATTTAAAAAGATGTTTAAAATGCTGCTTCCAAATCAAGAAATTGGAAACTGCACAGTACAGCTGACTGAATCCATCATACTGTGTTCCAGTTTATGCTCTCTAAATTTATTACCATTTTCTACTTTTTGTTCATTGGATAACAAGTTGTATTGTTTTATTATTTGCCTATTATAAACTTTTATATACTGCCTTATTCCAAGACTTCAGGCAGTATATTGTAAAATAATTGTGCCCCTTATGCCATCCATAATAGCAAAAATTGCTTAGGAATCTTGCCTGGGAAATTATGTCAATTCTTTCTTCAGAGGCAAATGTTTACAGTCTTTTGAAATATCTCCTTAGTGTTTGTGGAAGCAGTGGCTATAAATACAAGAGAACTTCTATAAATTTACTTCCTTGTGCAATTGTGTCAGTCGGGATAGAGTCCATTTCACATATCTTGAAACTACTGCCAATCAATTTAATTGGGCAACCTCATGCTCTACTCACCAGCTCCTTTACCAATATCTAGAGAATTCAACTGGTTCTTCACATATTAAGAAATACTTCTGTGATAGATTTTCCACCAGCAGAACATTTGATACGTGCTGAAATCTCTTATAAGGACTTGTAATAATTTGAAGTATTATTTTGGCCAGGCTATCCTTTCATGTGGAAAAAAGATGACTTGCAGCAGCAAAAAATGATTCCTGCCATATTCCAAAATACAAATCTCCGTGTTTAAAAAAAGAATGTTTAAGAAAATGTCAGCCCTTAGTTCTAAACCTCTGACAAGGTAAGGGAGGGAAGATCATCATAGCACCAATTAGTTTTTAAGTACATTAAAAACAGTTCTGCCATTAAAAGAACAAATGAGCCAATATTTAATAAGAATATTATCGGTAATAAATGAAACATAATATTTAGAGATGCTCTTAAAAGGTTTTACGTTCTCAGGCTATATTATCCTTACCACAAAGTTAACATTTCTTACAAGTTGGTACCTATTTGTCATCAAAAGTCACAGGGATGATTCTTTATTTTGAGCAGTTATTCTCTATCAGCAAATAAAAATGTTTATTATGGGAAAAAAAGAAGGCTTTGGTTCTTATGCAAGAAAGCTAACCTATACATTTTTGCTTGGCTCCATTTCCATTAAAGCTACAGAATGAATGAATGAATGAACGAACAAATTAATTAATTAATTAATTAATTAAACTATAATTGAGAGTACTTAGAGTGTTTAAAAGTAGATTAGGCAAAATCAATGAAATAAGACTGAATAAGGAAAATAAATATGAAATGAATAAGGCAGAATCAATGATACAAGGCTGAAAGAAGTGGTGCGGTGACCTAGAGGTGGTGCTCTCGCTCACAATCAGGAGGCTGTGAGTTTGATCCTAGGTAGAGGCAGATGTTTCTCTCTCTGGGCACAATGAGAATATTTCTGCTGAACAAAACTCCACATTGGCAACAGGAAGGGTATCTGGCCATTAAACACTCAGCTAGCTCCATTCAGTTACTCAGACTCAAACTCTCAAGAGATTATGGGTCATTAAAAGATGATGATGAATGAAATAAGGCTGAAAAAGGCTTCTACTCATCATGTAGAGAAAGAGAACCATCCCTGTAAATCTTCATGTACCAGTCCCATCCAACTCCAGTGTGATTGGAGTGAGAGTTGGCCAAAGAAGAGTGCAGGAAGCAAATTCAGCAAAGCTATTATTATCCAAAGACTCCCCTTTCAATCGTTCGTTGGAATGGGAGCAGAAGGTGAGTATAAAAGCAGCAAATTTTCTAAAAAGGCAGCTTAAAAAATAAATAGTATTTTAAAAAAAATACTGCGCATGGGATTATTCAAGATTGTAAGACAGCATCTGTAATAGAATTGTGTACAAATGGGGAGCACATGATTACTAAAATATATAATGTTTTAATGAAATGTGACACAGAAGAAGTGAATTAATATATAATAAAGTGGGTTAAAAATCAGAGGGAACAGTGGAAAAATGGTAGTTGAAAGGATTGAAATTTGCGTTGTTACAATCTTAAGGAATTTTTTAAAAATAAAATGATATACCATTGGACAGCAGAAAAATTACACAAAATGTATAAAGAAAGATACATCTTTTGGTTGGAAAGAGTAAGAAGGATCAGTTTATCATGCTTGTTGTTAGTTGCAAAGTCATATCCCCTTAGTGGCTCCCCTCCGTGGGGAGGCGGAACCAGAGCCTCCTATCTGGTACCGCCCCAGGCGCCTGATGGACCCGGACGGGTTCCAGACGGCGCTTGGGCCACTTCCTGTACCCCTGACCCGTGCCCCGATAGAGGACCTCACGGCCGCATGGAATAGTGCGGCCGTGGGAGCCTTGGATCGGGTCGCGCCCTTGCGGCCTCTCTTGCGGCGGCGAACCACCCTGGCTCCTTGGTTTACCGAGGAGCTGCGGGTGATGAAACGCCGCAAGAGATGCCTAGAGAGAAGATGGAGGTCTAGCCGGTCTGAATCTGACCGGACACAGGTAAGAGCCCATTTACGGACTTACATTGTGGCGCTGAGAGTGGCCAAACGCCATCATTGTGCTACTCTCATAGCATCCGCAGAAAACCGCCCTGCCGCCCTGTTTAGGGTGACCCGCTCCCTACTCCAACAAAGGGTGCGGGAAGCCCCGCTACAGGGTAGAGCAGAGGAATTTGTGACTTTTCTGCAGGAGAAAACCGCTCAGATACAGAACGGGCTACCCTCCATTGATGGCCCAGCGGGATGCCATGAGACAGATCTTGTTTGGGAGGAGTTTGACTCCGTTGCTTCCGATGATATGGACAGGTTACGTGGGCGACTGCGAGCCACCACATGTTTATTGGACCCGTGCCCCTCCTGGCTTGTACTGGCATCCTGGGAGGTGACACGAGGCTGGCTCCAAGAGGTTGTCAACGCATCCTTAAGTGAGGGTTCCTTGCCTGCTTCCCTAAAAGAAGCGATGGTGAGGCCCCTCCTTAAGAAGCCCTCTTTGGATCCAGCTCTATTAAATAACTATCGTCCAGTCTCCAACCTTCCCTTTTTGGCGAAGGTTGTTGAGAGTGTGGTGGCACAACAGTTTCCCCGTCACCTGGAGGAAGTTGATTATCTAGACCCGCGCCAGTCCGGCTTTCAGCCCGGGCATAGCACCGAGATGGCATTGGTTGCATTGGTGGATGATCTCTGGAGGGCCAGAGATGGGGGTTGTTCCTCCATCCTGGTCCTATTAGACCTCTCAGCGGCTTTCGATACCATCGACCATGGTATCCTATTGCATCGGCTGGGGGGGTTGGGGGTGGGAGGCACCGTTTTGCGGTGGTTTTACTCCAACTCTCTGGCCGATCGCAATTTGTGTTGGCAGGAGAGCAGAGGTCGACCCCGAGACCCCTCACATGCGGGGTGCCTCAGGGGTCGGTCCTCTCGCCTCTCCTGTTTAATGCATATATGAAGCCGCTGGTTGAGATCATTCGTGGTTTTGGGGTAGAGTACCACCTTTACGCTGACGACACTCAGCTGTATATATCTACCCCAAACCACCCCAATGATGCCGTAGCGGTGATGTGCCAGTGCCTGGAAGCTGTGCGGATCTGGATGGGAAGTAACGGACTCAGGCTCAACCCGACCAAGACCGAGTGGCTGTGGTTTCCGGCTGCCCGTTTCAACCAGCTCACTCCAACGCTGGCCATAGGGGGCAAACATCTTGCCCCTGTGGATGGGGCGCGCAATTTGGGTGTCCTCCTGGATACCCGGCTGTCCATGGAAGATCAAGTGACAGCCATGGCCAGGAGGGCGTTTTACCAGGTTCGCCTGGTTCGCCAATTGCGCCCCCTATTGGATCGGGACGCCCTTCGCACAGTCACTCACGCACTCGTGACATCCCGACTGGACTATTGTAACTCTCTCTACATGGGGCTTCCCTTGAGGTGCACCCGGAGACTTCAGCTAGTCCAGAACGCAGCCGCGCGAGCAATTATGAGTACCACAAGGTATACCCATGTAACACCGCTCTTGCGCGAGCTGCACTGGCTGCCTGTTGTCTTCCGGGTGCGCTTCAAGGTATTAATTATCATCTTTAAAGCGCTCCATGGCTCGGGACCTAGCTATCTGCGGGATCGGATCCTGCCTCATACATCCTCACGGCCGATTCGCTCCCACAGAGAGGGACTTCTCCGGGTGCCGTCCACTAGACTCTGTCAGCGAGCGACACCCAGGGGAAGGGCACTCTCTGTGGTGGGCCCAGCCCTCTGGAACAACCTCCCGCCCCGACATTAGGACCACCACGGACCTCCGCTCCTTCCGTCTTAAACTAAAAACTCACTTCTTCTGCCTTGCCGGCCTGGGATAGTTATTCCTCTGTTTTTGGGTTTATTGGGGAATTTTTAGTCTAGTTAGTTTTAACGGGTATTTTAGCACAGGTACTGTTTAATCTATTTTTAATATGAAATGTTGTATATAGTCATTGTTTTTATTCTTCCTGTGCACCGCCCCGAGTCCCTGTGGGGAGAGGGTGCGATCTATAAGTATTAAATTATTATTATTATTATTATTATTATTATTATTATTATTATTATTATTATTATTATTATTATTATTATTATTATTATTATTATTATTATTATTATTATATCGTGACTCCATAGACAACATTCCTCCAGGCCTTCCTGTCCTCTACCATCCTCTGGAGTCCATTTAAGCTCACGCCGACTGCTTCAGTGACTCCATCCAGCCACTTCATTCTCTGTGGTCCCATTCTTCTTTTGCCCTCAATCTTTCCCAGCATTAGGCTCTTCTCCAGTGAGTCCTCCCTTCTCATTAGGTGGCCACAGTACTTGAGTTTCATCTTCAGGATCTGGCTTTCTAAAGAGCAGCCAGGGTTGATCTCCTCTAGGACTGGCTTATCATGCTTGGTGGATGTGTAAAAGAGCCAGAAAAATTTGGATTCAAATGCATACACTGATTCAAAGAATTTAAAAGATTAGCATTCAACTGAAAGCAGAACTTTTCCTCGTGCTGATGGATAAACAAAAATGAGTCTTGGAACGCTGTTTTTATATAGGATAATTGCAATGAGATTATTGTATGCACCAAGTCAGAAAAATTTAGCAATATTTATAATGGATGAACGGTTGGTGAGATAACAACTTGCTGAAATTGCTAGACTGACTCATTTGATTAGAGAAAAGACAGTATGCGCTTGGTGACTGGAAACCCCTTTTGGGCTTTTTGCATAGAAAAGAAATGAACATGATTTATGGTTTTGATGATTAGATATGATAGATTAGAGAAACAAGAGACTCACAATATAACTTTAGAAAGGAAGGTTAAACTATACAGGGAATCCTGAGCTTACAACTGTAATTGGAACCAGAAAGTTTGTTGCTAATTGGTGGGATTGTTAAGCAAGGCATCATGTGACCACAACTTGCAACCTTCTCTGCCAGCTTCTCCCTTGTCTTTTTCGTCAGAAGTCAGCTGGGAAAATTTATTTATTTTTATTTATTTATTTAGTTTGCCAAACATGTGAAAGATAACAAATATAAGCATAAACGTAAGTATGAACACAGTAAATGGTTACGAATTGTTAGATCAGACAAAGGATTCCGACTCAGGCATGGTCAAAACAACAGGAACGTTTATTCACACTCTTACAACAGCACAAGAATTCAACTGACAAGGTTTCTTCTCTGGCAACCTCTTATATAGAGTTACCAGGCAGGAAACTCCTAGCAAGCAATTGCAACATGTAACTCCTTTCCAGACAGATTCCAGACAGCTCGTCTCAGTCAATTAACACAGCTGCCTGATCTGTTCCGGAATGCGGTGACTCAAAGGTTACCAGACTTGCTGTCTGGGCTGAGGACTCAACACTCCTTCCCCCATAGTCAGTGCGCATGTGTCTAGGTTCTCTGTCCAACACAGTACATGCGCACGCGTAGTCGTTCAGATAGGCGGGGCGGTGTCGGGTCCGCCCTGACCGCCTTAGTTCTTGAGGACGCTCCTCTCTGTGGGACACGGAGCCTTCGCCTACGTCACCGCGGCCTGCCCTCGGAGGTGGAGTCGCCATAGGCGGCAATGGCGACCCTAGCAAGTCCGGGCGAGGGGGCGTGGCGACCGGGCTTGGGGTAGTTGACATTTGCTGGCGAGTATTATTCTGGTAGGGTGGTTCTCCGATGGGCGAGGCCCCCAGCTGAGAGTCAGATTGGGTTGTGAGGTCCTGGCGGTCTCCCCGTGCTGTTCCCGCCGATACGAGGTCTGGACCGGCTAGGGACTCCGGGGTTCCAAGCAACTGCTCGGCTTGAGCAGAGAACAACGGCCCAACGGGGGCCAACGGGCAGGAACGGCCTGGCGTGGTGACTGCTGTTTCGGGCAGGCGGCGCCTCAGTTGATCCAGGTGGCGCCGCCACTCGGATCCATCCTGAAGGCCGACTCTGTAAGAACAGGGTCCGGTTACGTCCAAAATGGTTGCGGCAACCCATCGCGGCTCCCCTGAAAAGTTCCTTGCCCAAACCAGGTCCCCAATTTCAAATAAACGAGGAGTGGGAATCTGCAGGTTGCCCCTCTGCAACCCGTCGTAATCGGGGTGCAGTCTGTCCAGAGTGGTCCGCAAGCGTCGGCCCATCAAGAGCTCCGCGGGGCTTTTCCCTGTGGCCGGGCAAGGTGTGACATGCTGTTCCAAAAGGTACGCAGCCACCCTTGCCTGCCAGTCCCCTTTATCCAAACGGGCCAAGGCTTCCTTGGCTGAGCGCACGGCTCGTTCTGCGCGTCCATTAGACGCCGGGTGATAAGGGGCGACCGGCGCGTGGCGGATCCCTTGGGTGGCCAGAAAGTCCAAGAAGGTGGAGGATTGAAATTGGGGTCCGTTGTCGGACACAACGACGTCCGGCAACCCGTGGGTTGCGAACAGACGGCGCAAGGCACGCACCGTGCTCTCCGCTGTGGTGGAAGCCATGAGAATCACCTCCACCCAGCGTGAGAACGCATCCACCACCACGAGGAAATTCTGGCCATGGAAGGGACCCGCGAAATCCAAGTGGAGCCTGGACCATGGGCACCTGGGGGCGTCCCACTCCCTCGGCGGGGAGACCGGCGGGGCCGGCCGGGACGATTGGCAGGAGGAGCAGGCGGCCACCCATTCCGCCACTTCAGCATCCATGCCGGGCCACCAGACATAGCTCTGGGCCAATGCCTTCATACGGACGATGCCTGGGTGGTTGGCATGGAGCGACTGAAGAACCATGTGCCGGAGAGGGGAAGGGACGATGACCCGATCTCCCCAACACAAGCACCCGCAATGGAGCGAGAGCTCCAGCTGGCGTGACTTGTAAGGCCGAAAATTTTCAGCCACGCTGCCCGAAGGCCAGCCCCTCAGCACCCATCGGCAGACCTGGGCGAGGACGGGGTCTGCGCGGGTGTGAGCGGCAACGGCGGAAGAGGACAGGGGCAAGTCCGACTCCGCGACCATCAGGACAGAGAGAGCAGGCACAGGGGCCGGATCCGGCCCCGGGAGAGGGCAGCGGCTTAGGGCATCAGCATGCCCTATCTGCTTGCCAGGACGGTATAGCAGCGTATAGTCATACGCTGCCAGGAATTCCGTCCAGCGGGTCATCCTGGGCAACAGGATGGGGGGGGTCGGACGGTCACCGGCCAATAGCCCAAGGAGCGGCTTATGGTCCGTGACAACAGAAAAGGTCCGCCCATAGAGGTAATTGTGGAACTTCTTAATCCCGGACACTACAGCCAAAGCCTCCTTGTCGATTTGGCTGTAGTTTCTCTCCGTTTGAGACATTGTCCGGGAGTAAAAAGCAATGGGGGCTTCCGAGCCGTCTGGAAAGACGTGGCTAAGGACAGCCCCCAGGCCAAAAGGGGAGGCATCGCATGCAAGCGTCAGAGGAAGCCTGTCATGGTACTGGACTAGTACCGCATCTGACGTGAGCATGGCTTTGACAGCCGCGAACGCGTGTGCTTCGCGGCTGCCCCAGTGCCAGGCCGTGGATCGGTCGAGCAACCGATGCAGCGGCTCGGCTAGCGATGCCTTATGGGGAATAAACGGCGCGTAGAAATTCAAAAGGCCGAGGAATGCCTGCAGCTCCGTTTTGGAGGCAGGAGTGGGGGCCTTTTGGATGGCCTCGACCTTGGAGGGGGTTGGGTGAATTCCTTGGGCGTCAATCATGAAACCCAGGAATTCCACCCTAGGCGCAGCAAACGTACATTTGCTGCGTTTCAACTTTAAACCCGCGCCCCTGAAAACTCTGAGGACCTTCCGTAACGTTTTGGCGAGTTCTGATATGCTGGAAGCAGCAATCAGGACGTCATCAAAATACGGTACAACGCCAGGGAGCCCATGGAGCAGTCGCTCCATGAGGCTCTGGAAGATCCCCGGGGCTACGGACACGCCGAATTGGAGACGGCGACAGCGGAAAGCCCCACGGTGGGTCATGATGGTCTGCGCTTCCGCAGCCTCGTCATCCACCGGGAGCTGTTGGTAGGCCTGCGCCATATCCAGTTTCGCGAACACTCGACCTCGTCCCAATGAGTGGAGTAGGTCTTGCACCACCGGAACCGGGTATGGGTTCGCCTGAAGCCCGAGGTTGATCGTCGACTTATAGTCGGCGCAGATCCTCACGGACCCGTCGGGCTTAATGGGGACCACAATGGGGGTCTCCCATTTCGCCTGATCGACGGGTTCGAGCACGCCCTGCGCCACCAATCGATCCAATTCCGCTTCAACCTTGGGCTTCAGCGCGAACGGCAGCCTGCGGGCCTTCAAGCGGACTGGAGCAACCTGGGGGTCCAAATTTAGGGAAACTGGAGTGCCTTTGTACGTTCCTAAGCTGCCATCAAAGACGTCGTTGAACTCTCTGATTACTTCGTCTACCGGAGAACTGGCTGGCACGCTGTGTACTCCTTGGACTGACAGTCCCAAGGCTGGAAACCAGTCCAATCCGATCAAGGCAGCTAGGGGTTTGGCCACTACCAGGATGGGAAGGGATCCGTGGAAGGGGCCGTAGTCTACTCTCACTCTGTGCAGACCTAGAATGGGAATTTGTGAGCCCTGGTAATCTTTCAGGATCGTCGCCGTGGGGCCGAGATCCCGCTTCCTGAGCTTGGGGCAAAGCTTAACTAAATGCGCCCAGGACATGAGTGATCTAGAGGACCCTGAATCTATTTCCATTTTTACCCCCACCCCCTCTAAGCAAACCACTGTTGACAGTCTCCTACTCTCTGCCTGGTCGTAGCTTAGAGCTGGGGGCATCTCCGCCAGCGCGAAGCAGTCGGTCGGCTGTGGCTGGTAGCGTCCTGAACGCTTCTGCGACCCTCGTTGTCCTGGTGGAACGGTTCTGGAGGCGGCAGCTGGCGTTGTCGCTGGAGCGGCAGCACGGCACACAGCTGCTAGGTGTCCTTTCCTGCCACATCTGCGGCACACCGATGCCTTGAATGGGCACTCTGGTCTCTGGTGGGCCCCTCCGCAGCCTAGGCAGTTCCCGGACTTCTGCTGCGGTGTGAATGCGCGATTCGGCATGCGCCCGGTCACCCTCATGCAGTCCCCACGGTCTTCCTCCTCCAGCTCATCCAGCGGCGCTATTTCGTCTACCAGACACGCTCGCGGAGTGGGGAAAAGAGGAGGGCGCGCGCGGCCCATGTCGGATGTGGAGATCTCCGACAATTCTGTCGCGCGTGCTTCTTCCACCGCTTGCTCGAGAGTCAGGACAGTTTTTGAAAGCAAGCGGCGCTTTAGGCGGATGTCTCTTACGCCGCATACAAACTGCTCCAGTAGGGATTCCTCCAGGAAGCCAGCAGGGAACTCGCAGGGAATTGCGGTCACTCTCAATTTCTGCAGGAACTCGGCTACCGACTGTTGCGGCTGTTGCACACATTGCCTGAATGCATAGCGATGCGCTATACGGGAAGGTGCCGGCGCGTAGTGTGCTCTCAGGCGGCCCAGGAGATCGTCCCACGGCACTTCATGCACCGCTGCGGGTGCTGCTATGGTTCGGGCGGTAGCGAACAATTCAGGGCCGCCGCACTGGAGGAATAGGCTCAGCTTCCTGGCAGGCGCGAGTTCGCCGTAGTCGCTGGCTATCAAGAAGCACTCGAACCGGGCTAAGAAGGAAGCCCATTGTTCCTTCATCGGGTCGAACGGTGCAAACGGAGGCATTGTCGCCGTAGCCATGGTGAGGCTGTGCGTTGCGCTGCGCTCTGTTGTTGAAGTATTCGTTACCCGTTGCGTTCTAAGGCCACGGCCTGAATCCCATCCTCGTCGCCAGTGTTAGATCAGACAAAGGATTCCGACTCAGGCATGGTCAAAACAACAGGAACGTTTATTCACACTCTTACAACAGCACAAGAATTCAACTGACAAGGTTTCTTCTCTGGCAACCTCTTATATAGAGTTACCAGGCAGGAAACTCCTAGCAAGCAATTGCAACATGTAACTCCTTTCCAGACAGATTCCAGACAGCTCGTCTCAGTCAATTAACACAGCTGCCTGATCTGTTCCGGAATGCGGTGACTCAAAGGTTACCAGACTTGCTGTCTGGGCTGAGGACTCAACACGAATAAATGGAGATAGTAGGACAGGGACGTTAGGCACGCTGGTGCACTTATGCACGCCCCCTTACAGACCTCTTAGGAAGGGGACGAACTCAACAGTAGGCAGTCTTAGGGTAAAGTTATGGAAGTTTGGGGATGTAACAAGAGAGTCAGGTAGTGCATTCCAGGCATTGACCACTTGGTTGCTGAAGTCGTATTTTCTGTAATGGAGTATTGAAATTGTAAAGGGCAATCACGTGACTGCAAGATGCTGAACCTGTCATAAGTGCAAGCTGGTTTAAAAGTTATAAAACATAGGACAAGAGGATTACAACAGACCAAGGAAATGCAGGAAGGCTAGTTTTACCAAGAATTGGAGAAAGGCAGGAAAAAAGGCAAGGAATTCACAACAAAGGAATGGGCGGAGAGGGAGGGAGAATCAGCTCATTTGTAACATAGATGCTTTTCTTGCAGAAAGTCTTTGTAGTTGGAAGATATAACTGCTTAGAGTGGGAGTTGGGGGGTTGGAGACAATATCTGCCCAAGGATATAAACAGAGTATATAGAACTGAATTACTGTAGATGGACTAATGGCCCAACCTAGAATAAGGCAGATTAATCTGCTTAGGGAGGGTAGAGAGATGCAATTTTATCTTTATATAAAGAAGCCATGAATCTCAAAAGTAAAAAGCAACATAAAAATGTTCATTGCAAAATGTTCTGTACGTACAAACAGCATATTTTAAAGACAAGGGTTTTGTTACTATGGTTATAGATACATGCAATCCCCATATCCACACCCACATATGCCACTGTATTTGATATATACCGATGCTCACAGGCAGCATGTACCTCACCAGAAAACAAGTCTGATTATTTCATTAGCATCAGAATTCAAATAGCTCTTTCTAAGTAGCTCTTCAGATATTCCTTGGTAGTTATCATCACATAGACAAGATTGAGTGATTGGCCCCATGCTGTCACTTTGGAGGCAATTCATCATAAATGTGCTCCCATTGCCAGGTTCACTGACAAAGGCATGTTAAAGGCCTCAGAATAGAGAGCTGAGGCCATAGAAATGATGCTTGATTGCACATACCATATTAGGAGGAGAAAGAAAGAAAGGAAGGAAGGAAGGAAGGAAGGAAGGAAGGAAGGAAGGAAGGAAGGAAGGAGGAAGGAAGGAAGGAAGGAAGGAAGGAAGGAAGGAAGGAAGGAAGGAAGGAAGGAAGGAAGGAAGGAAGGAGAGAACCATAAGCCACTCAATAAGTTGTTCAATTTTGATACCATCCTATTGCTTGTTGGGCTTTTGATTCTACTTTTTTAATAGATTTGGGAGAAAGCAGCCATAAGGTGTATAAGGCCCCAAAGAGTGTGGAATCAATAGGGGATTCCCCCACATAACACAATTTAGACAAGTTGACTCTCAACCTGTATTGTATCAGCCGACACCCCCCCCCCCCCCCCCCGATATCTTGAGGGCCCTTTGGAATGGATGAAGAAGCACAACAGGCAAGCAGATTTCTTTAGACTTGATACTGCCAAAATTTTGTCTGAAACAAAACTCAGGATGAATTTGGAGGTTCTGCAAGGATAAGAATATTAAAGGTAGATGAATGAATTTTGAAACAAAGACCAATAAGTTCAGAGTAATAAATGTGTGTATTTTCATAAATACTTTTGGGGTAGGGGGAAGTCTGCATAGGTCTCTCTAGCTTCAAGGAGACATGTGTTACAAATGTTTTGAACACTGGCTGTGATGCCTGAAACAAACAAACAAAACGGCAATTCTTGGCAAGAGGATTATATTTCTTTGTCATTGTGTTCTTATGTTTTGGATTGCTGTGACTTTTGTAAACCTTTTAGAATCTGCAAGACAGAAGTGATGTAAAGGCCACAGCAATAAGTCCCACTTTTTCTATCCTACCACCTGAGGTCTATCTAATGTTAGAGAAGAAAAGAATGTATGCGTAGTTAACTCTTTGAGATCTGAGGGTGCAAAATCGATATTCCCTTCTCCCTTATTACAATTAAAAAACTCTTTGACTTTGGAGCAGAAAATTTTAAAAGTCCCAAGCTTCTGAGAGGCCTTCTTCTGCACTAGACTTCTGCATATTAGATCATCTTCTGCCCAGATTTACCAGTCCTGTTTGGGGCCAAACTAATACTGAAAGTGATATACATCCTTAATAATAAGACATTGATTTCCCCCCACTTGTATATGTATATCTAGTTTATAAAATGCTGGGTTCTTCCTCATAGCCCCAATGATGTGCTGGAGATGAAAGGGAATGCATGCCTTTTGGAAAACACTGCCCCCCATCCCAATAGTCCTTTTACTGAATAGGCCAATGGAATTTCATTGGAGAACTTGTGCAGTGGAGTTGAGCAAAAGAGTACAAGTGAAGAGTTCAAGAGAAACAAGAAAAGAAAGCAGAGTGAAAACATAAAACACCAGCAATGTAACCTCCTTTTGCCCTCACCAACTCCCTCCTCACCCTTCCGTTCTACTATGCAAGCTCTTTGGGTCTGCTAGGCATTGCAGAGGCAATAGTTACAGCTTTCCAGAGTTCTTATTATCATTCTCCAGCAGAATTCACACCTTGTATGGAATGATCAGTTCTGTTTCTGCTGGAAATGGCCTGGTGAACTGCCTTCTGTTTTACAGCAAGAGATCATGGTGACTGGAGAATCGTGGTGCTTTTTCATTAAAAATCCGAAAATGGTTTACAAGCTTCATTACAATATTCTAAAATAGCAATAGCACTTAGACTTATACTGCTTCATAGTGCTTTACAACCCTCTCTAACTGGTTTACAGAGTCAGCATATTGTCGTCGTCCCCCAACAATCTGGATTCTCATTTTACTGCCCTTGGAAGGTTGAGTCAATCTTGAGCCCCATCAGAATCGAATTCCCGGAGAGAACAGTGACTTAGACTGCAGTACTGCACTGTAAACACTGCACCACCTCTAGTCTTCTAGAAGCAGAATAAAAACATGGCACAAACAATGGAAATGATCAACTGCAGCTCAGATTCTGCTCATAACAATTTTTCCAGAGATACCATCAATCTTATGAAGATCAATGTTCTTCTTCTCCCCCTTTTAATAATAATAATAATAATAATAATAATAATAATAATAATAATAATAATAATAATAATAATAATAATCTTTATTGTCGTTGTAAAAATTACAATGAAATTGGTTAATTACAATGAAATTGGTTTTCCTGGTCAAGTTTCCGTTCTCTGCAACAGCCTCAGCAAATAAACATGGAAACAGAATATTGTGGCTGAATGAAGGTAGAGGGTTGTCCTACAACAGGTCAATTGAAGCACAGCAGGTCAAAAGGCCACTGAAGACTCTCCCTTCTATTTACTTAGGAAAGCACCTCTTTATCACTACTGATGACCTTGGTCGTGCTTCAGTCTGCCCCAGAAACAAGATTGCACTCAGATGGAGGCTCCATTATGCGAATATATCCTCATAAAAGAATAAATGAGCTATCTCAAACCTGAATAAGGAAGCTGAGTGGATAAATAATGAATCCTTCCTGTGTTGTATTGGGCAGATTGAAGCATTCATTTAGTTGGAAAACTTTACCTGCATCCATGTTTTTTGATCTTATTATTTTCCAAATCCTTGTCTTTTTTGGAAAATGATTGAAAAAGACTCATTGATATTTGATTCAATATACTTGAAATAATATGAGCCTTGGTTGATTATGGAAGAGATGCATGAAAACATTTTGTAACCAACTGATACACTTTCTACAGCAGGTAAGATGGAGGATTTTTATGTTGTGTTTAAAATTAAAACAAATAAATAAAAATGTATTTAAAAGAAAAAGACTCATTGATAGGTGCTGCTGTTTCAGAGCCAAAGTATACATAGTTTGTTATTGTTCTGCATAGGTTACCATGATACTATAGGCTCTTGATCCTGTAAATCTGTATCTTTAATCTTTAAAATTTAGATCTAAGGATGCTTTACTGAATAAGAGTACAAATTGATAAGTGTAAAAAACTTCTCAACTCAGTTTATATAGTAACAAATAGGAGGAATATAAATGTATATAAGATTGAGTTTTATATATATATAGATCCTATTCACAGTGACATGTCTCTATGCATATATATGTGTGTGTGTGTTTTTTTTTTCTGAGGTTTTCGCGAGTGTTTGTATGTAGGTCTTTGCTTGTTCGGGTTTTCTCCCACATAGAATTGGAAGCAGGGGTGGGTTCCTACCAGATCGCCCCTGATCACAAGAGCCGGGTCATGAAATATAGCGATCCGTGGCGATCCGGTTGGACGATGGACCCGGAAGTTACTTCCGGAACACGTGGCTCGCTCCGTCAAAAGTAAAGAGCATCACAAGTAAAGACCGTCATAAGTAAAGACCGTCAAAAGTAAAGAGCGTCAAAAGTAAAGAGCGGGGGCCGGGCCTTGAAGCTCTTTCTCTGTTGGGGCGGCTGGGGGGGGGTTCGCGCAGGCTAGCGCGCCTGCCTTCCGCCGCCCCTAGCCTGCCAGGCTTCAAAACTAAACGGCGGGGGCCGGGCCTTGAAGCTCTTTCGTTGTTAGCATGGCTAGGGGGGGCAGCGGAAGGCATGCTAGGTGCGCGAAGGTCCCCCGCCCTCCCCAGCCGCACCAACAGGGAAAGAGTTTCAAGGCCCGGCTTGGGCCCTTTAGTTTTGAAGCTGCCAGGGCCGGGCTGTGCCTTTTGCGCTTGGCGCAAATGCAGAGGCTTGGGGGGGCTTCGTGCAGCTTTTCGCGGGGTGCACGAAGCCATCCCAACCCCCTGCAGCCACGCCGGCAGCTTTAAGGGCCGAGCTGGCCCTTTTGTGTTTGGCGCGTATACTCAGTACTTTATAATGTATTGAATAGAGAATTTTTAAAAATGGTTTACTTCAATTGATTGTGTGTGGGTTCTTTTTTTAAATTGTCTTAGACCAGGGATGTCCAAACTTGGGAACTTTAAGACTTGTGAAATTCTGGGAGTTGAAGTTGAACCCGGTCACATGGCCAGAAAGCCACTCCCACCCGGTCACATGGCCGGCAAGTCACTCCCACCTGGTCACATGGCCGGCAAGCCACTCCCACAAAGCAGGCCACACCCACAGAATAGGTTCCAAAAATTTTGAAACCCACACCTGATTGGAAGTATCTTCACGACGTTTCAATTTAAATATATATATATATATATGGCATTTTTGATTAGGCTCTAAATCTACTCTGTGTTAATGTTACAGGTTTTTATATATTAATTTTCCATGCTTTCTGTTTTTAAATGGATTGATAGAAAAAAGCACTTACCAGAAAATTTACATCTATTTGTAATTCTCAGTTTTGTTGTCCAATGAGCAGAATGAAGGGTCCTTAATGCTCCTTGATTGTTTTCTTGCAGATGTTTCATTACTAAAACTGGATAACGTCATCAGTGCTAGTAAGGAGAGAGGTGTGTTCTCAGTTTATACTCTAGTGGTTTGCCATGTCAATATTGGTGAAGTGGTCTTAGAAGTTTTGTTTGTTGGACCGCTTACTGTTAGCTTTGGCAGTTCCTTGGTTGGGGTTTTGTTTACTTCTTGAACGAGGGAACAAAAAGACCAAAACATCTCCCCACTAGCAATCAGTACCCAGATTAATATACCATAAATTAACTCCAAGATTGACCAACAATCAAGAAGTAAACAACACCCGGACTTCCGGTATCCGGCTCCAGCGGAGACGGGCGAGCCCAAGGCTCGCTCGCCGCTTTGTTGCCTTTTCTGCCCCCCCACGGGGGCGAAACTCTCCGGTTACCGGAGGTTTCCCGTAGGGTCGGCTCAGAGGGAGCGGCCTCGTCACGGCGGTGGGGAGGGCGCTCCTCTCTGCGACCTAGGTGGAGAGGAACATGCTAGCGGGGGTTTTTTCCTTCTCCAAAGGTTGTCGGTGCCATCTGCTTTAATGGAGAGGGCTGAACGGAGAGACCGGGCGGATCGCCGAGGCTTCAGCTGCGAGGGGGAGTGAGTTTAAAAGAACACCTTTTTTTTTCCTTGCTGCCAGCCAGGCTGAACGGACTGGGAGGGGGGTGTTTATTTCTAAAAAACCCCCCCCTCGGATTTAAGCGGCACGTTAAAATGGCTTCTCTGCAAAGAGAAAGTGGAAACTTTCACTCCGGACTGTCTTTAACAAGGGAAAGTGGAATGCGATTCTTTGCAACATTGTTTCTAGGTCTGGCTGGTTTTAAAAAAAATTCTTATTTTGTTACTCTCTCCCTCTGGCTTTGAGATGGGCGGTGGAAGTGGCTTTTCTTTGTCCCTGCCTGACTATTTTAACTAAGGAAATTTCCAGCGTCTCTTTGAAAGCAGGACTCCCTCTGGATTTTTGAAAAAAAATTTCTTTTGATGGATTTGTGACTTCTTCTCTGGAATACCTTCGTTATTACTATTTGCTGACCTGGGAAACTGTGTCTCTTTTGGTTTCTGAATTGTTTGCAACTTCACAGCCCTGAACTGAACTGAGCTCCTGGTTTGCCCCACCAGCCCCACCCGGAAAACGCCATCTTGGTGGCAGTGACTCTAACTTTTAACCATGGCACAAGAAGCAGCACTTGTAAATCTGGAACAAAGAATGGCTTCTCTTGAAACCTCTATGCTAACTTTGATATCAGAAATAAAGGCCCAGAGGGCTGAAAATATTATCTTCAAGAAGGAGTTGTTGGATACAAGAAGACAAGTGCTGGATAACACACAGAAGAATAAAGAACTGGAAGGGGGGTTGGAGGGGGCTAAGGGGGAAATTAAAAATGTTACTAATGAGGTCGTGGAAATATATGGGCATGTGTCTAGGATGGATATGGAAAGAATGACATACTTTTTGAGATTTCAAAATGTTTCTGAGGAATCTGGTGAATGCCTCCCTGGTCTTATGAGCACAATTTTAGCAGACTATTTACAAAAACCTAAGGATGAGATCAGGGGGGACATTGACCTAGCCTACAGAATTAATTCAGCATATGCCAGGATAAATGAAGTGCCTAGAGAGATACATGTGAAATTTGTTAGAAGGTCAACCAGAGAGGAAATCCTGAAAGCGCAGAGAGAGAAACCTTTAACTTATCAACGAAAAACGGTCACTATCTTGAAGCAGATCCCTAGAAAAATTAGAGATTCAAGAAAGAAATTTTCTTTCTTGTCTAAAACCTTGTTTGATCACGGGATTTGGTTCAAGTGGATGACGCCTGAAGGGATGCTGGTGTTCTGGGAAGGAGGAAGAGTGAGGATTAAAACACTTGCTGAGGCGGAAGCCTTTTTTAAAAAACATTCCTCTGTCCTGGGGGAAGATCCAGGGGGGACGGAGGGGGCCACGGCCCCGCCCACGGGGGGCCAGGGAGGAGAGAAAGAAGATACAATAGCCAAAAGACTTAGATCAAAAAAATAACTTTGCCTTGATTTTTCTTGAACAACTTTGCATAATATTTCTATCTGGACTTTTTGTAAATGTCTGACAGCATGGAACGGAGAATTTTGGTAAATGTACTTGCTTTCATCTTGTAGTGGTATGGAAAATGTTTTCTATGATAACTTTTTTATTGTGTATTTTGAGGTCTCGGAAGGTCCGACGACTCTAACGTGAATGCTCTCAAAATTTCTTTGTAACCATTACCCTATCCTGTTAAAAAATGTAAAACCAATAAAACTTTTTCAATAAAAAAAAAAAAAAGAAGTAAACAACACCCCAAACTGTCAAACAAGTCACTAACATAGAACACAGAATAACAGAGTTGGAAGCAACCTTGGAAGTCTTCTAGTCCAACCCCTTGCTTGAGCAGGAGACCATAACTATTTCATGCAAGTAGCTGTCCAATCTCTTCTTAAAAGTTTCCAGAGATGGGGCACCCATAACTTCTGAAGGCAAAGCATTTCACTGGTTAATTTTTCTCACCAGTAGGAAAGTTCTCCTTAGTTCTAGGTTGTTTATGGCCTTGATTAGTTTCCACTCATTGCTTCCTGTCTTGTCTTAACAGTAAATAGCACAGCCAAAGCACCTCTAACACCACTCTACAGCAAGCCACTAGAATATAAACAAAAGAACAAAACTCACTGGGATGCTTCCAAATAGCCTCTCCGGGGACACAAATCCAAGGGGACTGATCAGATAAGCACCTAATCAGATTCCTAGATCAATGCTGACAAAAGGCAAGAAGCAGAAAATATTAGGCCAGAGTATATGTCTATGTTTGTGCCTACACATATTATTCAGTGGGAAACCAAAACTGTGAAAAAGAACACCTTTTTTAGTACAACATGACAGGTCATTATGAAGTGTTATATAACAATGTGACATGTCAGGATGATAAAAGACTTTATGGAATCTAAAACAAGAGAGAGAGAAAGGAAAAGCGAAAGAGATACAGCCTCTTGGCATCTGGGAAAGTCACTAAATCATCACACAATTCTCCCAGCCTGCACTAATAATGTTAGCAATGTTAAGAAGGATCGCTGTCATTGGCTGTAGTTCAGCTGGCAAAAAGGACAAACTGTGTGTAAATTACTTTTCCTAACACCTTGGGAAGCATCAGCTATTCTAAAAAAAACAAAGAAAGGGCGGAACTGCCCCTTGAGATTGCACAATTATGCAGGCTATATAGTATCTCATTGGCAGGACCCATTAAAAAAAACAACCATTCTGAATATAGAAAGGATTCTGGTCAGTTTCAGCATATCCATCTAGCCTAACAAACCTAGTCTACCCACTGAATAATTCAGGAGAGAGAAAGAGTTTGATTTTATTCCTGGTAGACCCATGCAGTTAACTCATGAGAATAGAATTACGAGAAGAGACAGATGTCCAAAAATCACCAAGAATAGAGCTCTACATGAAGGAGAGTTTGCCTTTTAAACATCATACTTAAAAGTTCATACTGTTTATATGTCTTAGAATATAATAGTATAACAGAGTTGGAAGGGACCTTGAAGGTCTTCTAGTCCAACCCCCTGCCTAGACAGGAAACCCTACACCACTTCAGACAAGTGATTATCCACTATCTTCCTGAAAACCTCCAGTGTTGGAGCAGTCACAACTTCTGGAGGCAAGTTGTTCCACTGATTAATTGTTCTAATTGTCAGGAAATTTCCACTCAGTTCTAAGTTGCTTCTCTCTCCTTGATTAGTTTCCACTCATTCTTGTTCTACCATCCGGTGCTTTGGAGAATAGTTTGACCCCCTTTTCTTTATGGCAACCCCTAAGATATTGGAACAGTGTTATCATTTCTCCCCTAGTCCTTCTTTTCATTAAACTAGACATACCCAGTTCCTGCAACCGTTCTTCATATGTTTTAGTCTCCAGTCCCCTAATCATCTTTTTTGCTCTTCTCTGCACTCTTCCTAGAGTCTTGACATCTTTTTTACATTGTGGCAACCAAAACTGAATGCAGTATTCCAAGTGAAGCCTTACCAAGGCATTATAAAGTGGTATTATCCCTTCACACGATCTTGATTCCATCCCTCTCTTTATGCAGCCTAGAATTGTGTTGGCTTTTTTGATAGATGCTGCACACTGCTGGCTCATATCCCAAATGGTTATCCACTAGGATTCCAAGATCCCTCTCACAGTTACTATTATTGAGCAAAGTACCACATATGCTGTGTAGAACACTTTTTTCACCATTGAATTTCATTTTATTAAATAGTGTCCAATGTTCAGGTTTGTCAAGATCCTTCTGTATCTTAAGCATATCTTAGTTGGCTATTCCTGCCAGCTTGGTGTCATCTGCAAATTTGATGAGTTGCCCATTTATCCCCTCATCCAAATCATTGATGTTGTTGAAGAGTACTGGGCCTAAAACAGAGCCTTGGGACCACTGCATATTTCCCTCCATGTAGGTGCAACTCCATTGAGGACTACATGTTGAGTGCAGTTGGTCAGTCAGCTATGAATCCATCTGTTGGTGTTGCTGTCTAACCCACACTTTTCTACTTTATCTAGTAGTAGGTTATGGTCTACTTTATCAAATGCCTTACGAAGTACAAGTAAATTATATTGACAACATTTTGTCACTTTGTCAAAGAATGCAATAAGATTAGTCTGGCATGATCTGTTTTTGACAAATCTATGTTGGCTTATGGTTATTATTTTGTTTGCTTCCAGGTGATTCATTGCTTGATTATCTTTTCCAGAATCTTCCCTGGCATTGAGGTCAGGATGATAGGTTTGCAGTATAACTACATTAATTGGATTGATTTATGATTACTTTCTACACCATATTGTGAAATAAGTTAAATTTTTATTTGTATTGCTTTTACTACAAAGATTGATTGACTTCCATAATGTTGGTAAACTCAGCAGCCAAATGGAACTCCTCCAGGATGTTCTGTGAGAATATCCTTCCAGATCTTGTAGTGGTACAACCACCACCGATATAATCAGATTTATTCATCTTGGGCTGGTTATCTTCTCTTTCTTTGCACTTTTTAAAGAATTATATCAGTGGAGCTGGGTATTCACATAATGTGACCAAAATATGATAATTTGTGCTCAGTCTTTGCATTTCAGGTTAGAAGCATAGATTAATTAGTTCTACAATCCATTTGTTTGGGAAAAGTGGTTTTGTTTTCCACGATAATCTCAGATTATAATCTTGTCCAACCCCAAAACATTAATTTCTCTTTCACTCCTACTTCTTCAACATCCAGATTTTACTTCCATTGAGTGTCACAAGAATATCTTTCCTGCATGATTCTGATCTTTGAAGACATAGGTATTGGAATATCTTTTTCAAGCCATCATTGCTACCGTACCAAGTTTAATCCTAGGTAGAGGCTGATATTTCTCTCTCTTGGCACAATGAGAATACATCTGCTGAAACAATCTCTGCATCTGACAGGAAGGGCATCTGGCCAGTGAATACTGAGCTCCATACAGTTACTCAAGACTTCACCCCACAAGGGATTACAGAGTCTTTAAAAGAATATGATGATGATTGCTACCCCTACCAGATGTTAATCTGCATTGTATTTTTTAATTGTTGGTTCCTTTATTGTTCATGGTTGATCCTAAAAGGCAAAAACCATCTACTATATCAGTATCTTTATTATTACTTCTAAGGCTGGTTGCTATATGTGTTATCATTAGTTTGGTTGTCTTCATCAAGGAGAAATCTGTAACATCTACAACACTTGTGTGATTGAGTGCAACATGTTTGTGTCCTGTGTAACATTCTGATGTATTCGATTTCTCTTTCCTACCAGTAGGTGGAGATATCAGAAGTACCTCAGGGAACCTCAGAGACTATCTTGTCCCATGGAAGATGACATTGTTTGGTGTCTTCAATTGAGCAAAGCAAACTGAGAAAAATCAGTATCCATTTTAGGAATTCAGTTAGTTATCACAACTTTAAAAACACAAATAATATTCACTAATTGATGGCATTTGCAAAGGAAGTATTGTTAAATGTAATCTTACCTAGAGAGCGGATTGTTTCTTAACATATTGACTTCCACATAACTTTGAAGCACTATTGTAAAATCCATTTATTCATAGTTCTCATGTCTGGCAAACAAATAGTGCTTTTCCCCTGTGTCATTTATCTGTACATTACTGTCATAATTGCCTATGCTTCTAAAAACACCAAAAGCAATATTACAGAAGATAATTTATTAATTTTTTATGCAGATTAACTGGATAAATAATTACTTGCAAAATTGTGCAGAAGCTATATTAAATTGCTCAGTGGGTAAATTTGACACTGTTTGTATTTCTCTTCTCAAATTAAGCCTCCACTTATGAGTTTCCGCTTTGTAAAATGCTTAATATTTTTATGGTATGTCATTTTAACTTTGAATTATCAACTAGATTAATTGACAGGGGTAAACTTTATTTAAGGCACTCCAACTGTGAGCATACAATTGAGAAGGAGGGCAGGTGGGAGGGAGGCCTCAATGATGAATGTTCAAAAGCACATCCTTGCCCTTCATAATAATCAACAGTGAATTGCTTCTGAAATGCTAAGTCACTGTTCAACTCATTTCTATGCAAACCAGAAGGAGAAAGATTGTGATTTGTTTATGTCAGATGGCTTATAATGGATCACTGCCTTTGGTTTCATATTGAGACAGGGCAAAGAAAGAAGAAGGACAATAGCAGAGAGAGAAAGAAAAAGAAAGAAAGAAAGAAAGAAAGAAAGAAAGAAAGAAAGAAAGAAAGAAAGAAAGAAAGAAAGAAAGAAAGAAAGAAAGAAAGAAGAGAAAATGGAATTTGAGCAAGATTTCTCAATGGTATAAAATAAAACTACCCTAACATGAATGTTATCAAATGAAACAATATACCTTAACTTTAACCCATGCATTAGAAGGACTCATATATAAGTCTCCTTCGTAGACATGCACTAAATTTTCACAGCATCTAAAATGAAATCAAAATTAGACTGAAACATTTGATTGAATTCATCGGTGCACAATACAAAACATCACATTTAAATCATAGAAATAAAGGAAATTTTTAACATCACATGAAGCTATCCAGTATGAGAGCAATAGTTCTAATTAGCATTGTTCATTTTGAGGTGGAGTAGCTCATCCAAATGGGAGAGAGATGTCATGAAGGCAGACCTATTAAACAACTTGTCTCTGAGACCAGGGAGGTTCAAAAGCATGTAAAAATGCAAGTAGAAAAATAGGAACCCTCTTTGGTGGGAAGGTAACAGTGTGCCATGTACCTTTGGCATTTAGTCATGAGTCGGGAATGACTAGCACATATGTGCGAGGGGAACCTTTCATCTTTACCTTTTATTATTGTTTAGTTATTTATGTGAACCAAAATGAATGATACCGCTGAAATGCAAGAGGAACTGTGATGAGATTTAAAGACACTCCAAAGTTTGAGGCGGCAAATGAATTTGTTAAAAACTGCTGAAGGAAGAAATATGCTTAGCAATCATACAGTTCTGATTGGCCCCTGGAGAAAAAGTGGGAAAGTCTGGAAAGAAATAATGGAATGGAGCATCTAGAATACTAAACAGCAGGATCCCCCACAATGGTATTTTGCTTCAGTTCTCATTGATCACTGTTGAAGAGGATACCCCAAACTTCAGATAATTAGAGGACTCTACATGTGGGCATTCTATTGATCATATATTAGACATATTGTCAATGTGAATTATTAAACTTTCAAGTACTATGGAGGGGAGTTGGATAATGAGGATTTTTTTTCTGCCCCCATACTAAGCTGCTTGTTTTTATTCAGACTGCAAACCCAGAAACACTTTTTAATAAATCCAGTGGGGCTTGCCTTTGAATAGACATCAAATTTGATTGGAAGTGCAGCTGTTAGTTATTGATAGAAATATAAACCCTTAGGAGAAAAGTCAAATATTTAATGTAGTCATTGACATTAAAACAGAAAAGAACATACATTAAAATTAATAATCATTTTAAAATATATGAATTAAAATCATATTTCTGTGCAGTCAAAATATAGCTCCTAAAATCCATCCATCTCAGTCATTATTATGAAGGTAGAAGTAGCAGACACACAGTCAAAAATGACATAATTATTTATGTATTGTCATCATAGAATTCTGAGGAATATATAGAAGAAGGCCTAAACACACAGGTCAGAATGTGGCTTACAAATCCACCCAAACTATTTTAATAGCCTAGATCTCTTAGCCTCTGGGGATCAAATGGTTCAATGTCTAGTTTATTTAAGGGCAGCCCTTCATGAATTATTTGCTTGGATAGAGTTTCACTAGTAAAATTTTGCCCTTAGCCAGAATGTGTTTCTTTTATATTCACTCATAACCATATTTTGGACTGAAAATTCAACAGTATAGCCACTTGCCTGTTATAACAACTCTGGCTAGAAAAATGAATGAAGGTCCCAACTGAAGGATTTACACTGAAGCAGGAAACCACATCAACTCCGCTTTGCAAGCCCAGTCATGCCTTTTCCTTTTTGACCAAGCAGAAGAAAAAGGAGATCACTGAATTAGTGCATGCCTAAGCTTATATATCTCTTTATGAAGAAGAGAAGGCCTGAGGCTGTAGTGAAGTGAGATGACTCCCCTCATGTTTTTCCTTTATAATTCAGGTCTGAAGAACAGCCACAGCAGCCATTTTAGAATTCTTCAGAACAATATGAGCTCTTTTGCTCCCTGGTGCTGTGAGGATGGTTTAAAAAAAATTAGCCTCTACTATATGAGAATATCTATCTATCTATCTATCTATCTATCTATCTATCTATCTATCTATCTATCTATCTATCTATCTATCTATCTATCTAAAGTATCTATCTATCTAAAGTGACAAAATCAGTGGACCAGAGGAATGCTGTTGATATAATTTACCTGGACTTCAGTAAGGCATTTGATAAAGTAGACCATAACCTACTATTAGATAAAGTAGAAAATTGTGGGTTAGACAGCAGCACCACCAAATGGATTTGCAACTGGCTGACCAACCGCACTCAACGTGTAGTCCTCAATGGAACTGCATCTACATGGAAGGAAGTATGCAGTGGAGTCCCCCAAGGCTCTGTTTTAGGCCCAGTACTCTTTAACATCTTCATCAACGATTTGGATGAGGGGATAAATGGGGAACTCATCAAATTCGCAGACGACACCAAGCTGGCAGGAATAGCCAACACTCCAGAAGATAGGCTTAAGATACAGAAGGATCTAGACAAACTTGAACATTGGGCACTGTCTAATAAAATGAAATTCAATTGTGAAAAAAGTAAGGTCCTACATATAGGCAAGAAAAACCAAATGCACAAGTACAGTATAGGTGGTACCTTGCTCAATAGTAGCAACTGTGAGAGGGATCTCGGAATCCTAGTGGACAACCATTTAAATATGAGCCAGCAGTGTGCAGCAGCTGCCAAAAAAGCCAACACAGTTCTAGGCTGCATCAACAGAGGGATAGAATCTAGATCACGTGAAGTGTTAATGCCACTGTATAGTGCCTTGGTAAGGCCACACTTGGAATACTGCATACAGTTTTGGTCACCACGATGTAGAAAAGACGTGGAGACTCTGGAAAGAGTGCAGAGAAGAGCAACCAAGATGATTAGAGGACTGGAGACTAAAACATATGAAGAACGGCTGCAGGAGCTGGGTATGTCTAGCTTGATGAAGAGAAGGACCAGGGGAGACATGATAGCAGTGTTCCGATATCTCAGAGGGTGCCACAAAGAAGAGGGAGTCAAACTTTTCTCCAAGGCACCTGGGGGCAGGACAAGAAGCAATGGGTGGAAACTAACCAAGGAGAGAAGCAACTTAGAATTAAGGAGAAATTTCCTGACAGTAAGAACAATTAACCTCTGGAACAGCTTGCCTCCAGCAGTTGTGAATGCCCCAACCCTGGAAGTCTTTAAAAAGATGTTAGACAGCCATTTGTCTGAAATGGTATAAGGTTCCTGCCCATGCAGGGGGTTGGACTAGAAGACCTACAAGGTCCCTTCCAACTCTGCTATTGTATTGTATTGTATTGTATTGTATCTATCTATCTATCTATCTAAATCGCTGCAAAAAATTGAAACTTGCCATTTATGTACATGTTTCCTAAACACTTATTAGTTCAATTATAATGATCACCTCAGTTCTAGGAGTCAGCAGTCCTGACTGCTCTTTAGAAGACCAGATCCTGAAGATGAAACTCAAATACTTTGGCCACCTAATGAGAAGGAAGGACTCACTGGAGAAGAGCCTAATGCTGGGAAAGATTGAGAGCAAAAGAAGAACGGGACAATAGAGAATGAGGTGGCTGGATGGAGTCACTGAAGCAGTCGGCATGAGCTTAAATGGACTCCAGAGGATGGTAGAGGACAGGAAGGCCTGGAGAAACATTGTCCATGGGGTCGCGATGGTTCGGATATGACTTTGCAACTAACAACAACAAGCATGATAAACTGATCCTTCTTACTCTTTCCAACCAAAAGAGGGCCCTGAGGAATGTTGTCCATGGGGTCACAATGGATCAGACATGACTTCGCAACTAACAACAACAACATCTCTTGCTTTTTATTCAGCTTTTATGATCTCTAATATATTTACAAATATATTCCAAGATTGCTTTTAAACAAACTGAATAAATACTAAATGTAATAATCCAAGCACATGAATATTGCTGGTGGATTAAATATTAGCAGATTATATAAGTAGGATGACAATTTTATAAAGCACGCTCACCAACATTATAGTCCATACATTAAAAAGCAAGAGTATGATTTTCATGGCTATATGAAACACAAGGCAAACAAATCTTTGGAAACAATTTCGTAATTTGCACACTACTGGTAAAAAGTCCCCAAAGAGCTATCAGCTGAATTTAAAAGTTAAAAGGCACTTGGAGAGCCTCTCGGGAACATCTTCAGATAGAATCATTTGGCCCCCAGGCTGTCTTTTTTCTTTTCTTTTTGTTTCCCTAAAGAAATCAGTGGAGCAAAAACCACATCAACTTTGTTGTGACCCCCAAATATTCAGAAATGGTAGGTCTCAAACTTGGAGCCCTTTCTTTGGGTTTGAAAGTTAGAGAGCTCAAAGAGGCAAAATGGGTACCTTAAACTTTGCATTTGTTTAAAATTCCTATTAATCCCTTAATCCTATGGAACCCCTCATCACCAGATTTTATTAAGTAGCATAATTATTTCATAAAATAATCTGGCACAGTGATTCACAACAATACAAAGAGAAAAGCAGACACAATCTAAGTGCGTTGATAGCTTTGCCACCACTTTTCCTTAAAATAGTCAATGTTTAAGTTGATGTCTATAAGTGCTATAACCTGACACTCATTCACTCATTTTTGGAAGATTAAACCTGCAAATTATAATCCACAAGTGCATAATGGCCTGGTTAGGCCTGAACCTATCATGAACTCAATCTGAACACACCAACCCTGCCCTTTGTATATCGATATTATTTTATGCAATAGCCCAGAAGCAGTGCAGATTCTGCAGAGAACTTAAAAGGGCTACAAAGCATTTTGAACAAACCTGATTGAAGTCCACAGGACTTAAAGTCACCAAGGTTGAGAAACACTGGAGTAGAAGCTTTGAACTGGGTCCTTATTTCGATTCATGTATATGCTTCAATGTGATAATTTTATCAAAAGATAAAAATTATCAATTCCTCAAAGCTTTTCCCAGCAGCCACCATAAATCACAAACACAGTAAGCAAAAACGTATTGTGATTTTGAAAGTGATAAAATGTATAGGGCCAAATGTGTAGGTTCTTATTAATCTTATTTGCACCCATTCATTGGATATTATTTCCAAGTAACAAAATGTTGGGCATAAATTAGGCAAAGAGACTTGGGATTCTATCCGTCCATCAACAGAAGATAACAGCACAATATTTGGGATGTTGGGAGAACCAGACAAAGATTGGTTAAGTACAAAATGGGGTGAATTTGCTCAGGGACCGCAAGGGGGGGAAAGTCTGAAATATCCCTTAAAATGAGGTGGATGTGCAACTGCTCACAATGTTGTTGATTGATCCATTCTAAACCCTCTTCTGCTTCTCTCCAAGTCAAGTGACCCAAAGAGGAATTTCTATTAAGCAGTAGGAAGTCATTTCACAAGCTTTACTCTACATACCTTCCTTATCTCATTTTATTCCTGGTATTTGGGAAATGGAGGACCTACCTGTTTTGAAATGCAATACATGCTTGCTCAAGAACTGCCTTTTAACAAGGCTGGTGTCCCAAATCTTGTGTCCTTTTGAAGCATTGTGCATTTATGACTGCTAATGGCAATAACTCCAAAATGCCCTAGAACCATGATGGCAAACCTGTGGCACTCTACCTAGCCCTCTTTGTGGTCACACGAGCCGTTGCCCCAGCTCAGCTAGATTGCGCATAAGCGTGCACCTCCAGCTGACCAGCTGATTTTTGGGTCTTTGCCGTGCATGTGGGAGACATGCATGCATGCATGGGGACGAGGGAATTTGTGCATGTGGGGGGAGGGTCACATGTGCATGTTGGGGGACAGGGGGGCATGGGGAGTATGCAATACCCCACTCACCCTGATTTTGGTCCTAGGAGGCTTCAGGGAGACCTGCTGGCCCAAAATGGGGCATTGGGAGTCACACACAAATGTGTGGGGGGTGGGGGAAGAATGGGGGGTTGCCACTCGTGTATTGCATTATGAGTGTGGGCACATGCTTTCGGCACATGAGGATAAAATGATTAGCCATCACTGTCCTAGAAAGACTCAGAAACTAGGGTAGGGAACTACAAGATCTGCTGCCAGAAGGAGGACACAGACAGCAGAGTATGTTAATAGGGCATACTGAAATGAAGAATATTGATGCCTTCAAGAAGTAATTTGCTGTAGCTTTTTTGTTCTCCTAGTTCACTCAAGATGAATAGGGTCATCTGTTCTTTCTTTGGAAAATTGCCTATGGGTAAGTCCTAAATTAATGCTGAATGTATAGTAATCCCAATTCCATTGTCAGACTCCATGCAGACACAGCTTGATTCACAACTCTTTAGATACTTAACCCTTACCCACCCACCTCTCACCATTCTCAGTCACTTGCTAATCATATTATTCAGCACAGTTAGAGAAACGCTTTGTTTATAGATAATCATATCTATGCAGAAAATAAGCCACTGCAGAATAAAGCAGTCCAGACAACCATAAGCAGTTTATAAATGCAATAGCTACTACATCTACTGATAATAATAATATACAATAAATGAATTACAATATATAATTACAGTTAAAATTTACAATTAAAATAACATTGCTGCAGCACTCAGGTCCCAAAGGCGTCCCAGAACAGTAAATTTTTACAAGCTCCTAGAAGGCCATGAAAATTACAGAGTTGCTTCAGGGTACAATTGCTCCAAAGGAGAATAACTCCCACATACAAACTCCAGTTTCAGGATCCCTCCACTTTTGTGTTCCAACACATTGGACAGGTAGAATCCACTTATGTGGGAAGATATCCAGGTCTTGAGTTATATAATGCTTTGATAGTGAAAACTAGCATCATGCATTTCACTTCCAAATATATCTGCAGCCAGTAAAGTTCTCAACAGAGTGCAGATAAGAGTAACAAAGATGATCAGGGGCCAGGAAGCTAAAATATAGGAAGAATGGTTGCGGGCATTGGGTATGGCTAGTCTAGTGACCAGGGGTAACATGATAGCATTGTTGCAATATTTGAGGGACTGCCATAAAGAAGTGGGGTCAACCTGTTTTCTGAAGCACCTGAAGGCAAGAGAAGAAACAATGGATGAAAACTAATCAAGGAGAAATTCAACCTAGAACTAAGGAGAGATCTCCTGACAGTGAGAACAATCCGTCAGTGGAACAGCTTGCCCTCAGAAATTGTGGGTGTCCTATTACTTTTAAGAAAAGAGTGGATAGCCACTTGTCAGAAATGATATAGGGTCTTCTGCTTGAGCAGGAGGCTGGACTAGAATCCCTCCAACATCCCTTCCAACTCTCTTGTTCTGTTCTGTTCAGTGATGTTACATGGCAGTAATAAGAAATGCAGTACTAGAAAGGTATATTAAATACTAGAAAGGTATATTAAAAAGGATATTGTATATATTTGTAAATATTGATTTGTTAACATTCATATATGAATAAGCATATGGTATATAGAATAATTATGTATAAAGAAAGTTGAAGTAGCCATGATGTGAATATGAATGATAGTGGTACTGAAATGCTGTTAAGAGTGGAATTGTGGTGTTAAAGTTGAAATATGTGTAATAAAAATCGTAAAAAAGGACAAAGGCGTAAGTTACAAACATCAGTGTATCCTCTTCTTTAAGCACCAGTTGCTTAAAATTTTAAATGCTATCCTAGCAAGAGCTTGTTCAATAGGATGCCCTGGTCTCCATGAGGAAGAACCACACTGTCAAGTTAAAGAGAGTAAAATCACAGAATAAATGGACTTCTGGATAAGGAACCATTTTCTCCTGCTTGGATTGTGTTTCATCCACAGCTCAATGAAGGTGTCAACCCAGTGTGCCGCAGCAGTGAAAAAAGCAAACTCATTGCTAGAGATCATTAGGAAGGGTATAGAAAATAAGTCAGCAAATGTCATTCTGCCTCTTTATAAATCTATGGTGAGGCCCCATCTGGAGTATTGTGTACAGTTCTGGTCACCATACCTTCAG
This sequence comes from Rhabdophis nuchalis, assembly GCA_039707465.1. Classification (NCBI taxonomy): domain Eukaryota; kingdom Metazoa; phylum Chordata; class Lepidosauria; order Squamata; family Natricidae; genus Rhabdophis; species Rhabdophis nuchalis. The sequence goes on along the minus strand of CM077643.1, from coordinate 54,171,308 downwards.
AAGGATATTATGGAAATGGAAAAGGTGCAGAGGAGGGCAACCAGAATGATTAGGGGGCTGGGACACCTTCCTTACCATCTGAGGCTCCAACGGCTGGGCCTCTTCACTCTAGAACGACGGCGCCTGAGAGGTGACCTGATTGAAGTCTATAAAATCATGCACGGTGTGGACAAAGTAGAAAAGGAAAAGCTGTTTTCCCTATCGCACAACACTAAAACTAGGGGGCACTCCATGAAACTTTTGATAACTAGACCTCAAACAAATAAGAGGAAGTACTTTTTCACCCAGAGGATCACTGATCTATGGAACTCCCTGCCAGAAGAAGTGGTGACAGCTGTCAGCCTCAACACCTTTAAGAAAGGGTTAGACGAGTTCATGGAGAACAAGGGTATCAATAGCTATCATTATGGATGCCTATGGACACCCTCCGGGTTGGAGAGATAGGCAGGATATTTCTCAATGCCATTTGCAGGGAATCATAAGCAGGTGAAGACATCTGCTTGGGAAGACCCTGAAGCAAATGGTGAGCCACTGTGTGAGACAGAATGCTGGACTGGATGGGCTGTGGCCTGTTCCAGCAAGGCTGTTCTTACGTTCGTATTCTTATGTTCTTAAGTTTATTCTTCCCATTCAGACCCTTTTAGCCTCCAAACTCTGGATTAGATCTTCCCCTACATTTCCCATTTGGCATGGGATGAATATTATATTATTGGTATCATACTGATGTCATCTTAATTAGTGTGTACTTTGTCTCCCAATGCTTTTGTATTAAACAGGATAGACGTGAGAACTCAGAATGAGGCAACTGACTAGATGTAGAAGCATTTGCATAGTCTTTACATAATAGTCATGTTTGGTTTTAGGCTCCCATAGGCTGTGGGTAAAGTTACTCTGCAGTGCTGCATTTTAACCACTATACACTAAGTAGCAGATCTCACAACCCCAACAGGGTAAAACTTAATTTTTATCTCTCTATGCTTCCTCTCCCATTCCCTATTCTTTTTTTGCATAATATCTAAGCAATTTACATGTTGTGAAGAACTCAAAAGTTTAATTGCTCTTTTCAGTTATTTGATTAGTAACTAACTGCATTTTAAGCATGATAAATTAGTATTCATCAAAAAAGAAAATAGCAAAGAACTACTTCAAAAATATAATAATCAAGAGCTATGCTTAAATATCCAGTTCTTCTAGCAACACTGTTATCCTATAAACTATTACATTGCAATTTGTGTACTCCACGATTTCCTAAGCTATTTTGTAAGAGCAAAGTAACATTCAGAGAACTGTTTGTCCATGAGGAAATTGACTTTTCCTACTGCAAATGCCCATAGGATTTGCCATAAGAGATCAGACAAATTATCCATCAAGTCTGGCATTGTCTAGCTTCATCAATACCTTAGAAGAGGCAACTTTCCCCAAAGGCAAGTTCTTAATGTTAAGGATGCAAAGATAAATTATTTCCTTAACCAATCTAGCAGATCATGCTAGGTTTTTGATGCATGAGATTTGTTCACCTTGCTCTAAGCACTTATCTCTACATAAATATTAATTAGTTATATAAATAAATATTACATAAATATTAAAAGGTTCCCTCTGTCATCTAGCAAGGAGTCGGTGCATTCTCAACTATCTATACTAGAACATCAGAATGTATGTATTTAAGAAAACACTAGCTGAGGGGACATGTTACTATATGTCAAAATTAATTTAATCCATAAAGCTGATTTAGTACTTTGAGCTCAGCCACAAACATACTGTGGCATAAGGGTTTTGTGGCCAGGCTGACTGCTGCTAAACTGATGTGAGTCTGGAGAAGAAGAAGAAAACATATAGCTACAAAATGTAATTGTGCTATCAGAAAGACAGATGTGTTCCCTTGGCTGCTAGCCAGGTCTGTGTGGGACAGATGAAACAACATTCCGGTTGACCAAACCTTTTATATATATGTTGGGGTTCTAAAACCATGGGAGAAAATGAAGTCATCTCCACAGTTATTTGGGGAATTGCTGGTCAGGGGGAGGGAGGCAAGGAGAGGTTGCCATATTTGAACCTACTGTATGTTGGTCTCAGGCACCGAGGTAAAATAGCAATAGCAATGGCAATAACATTTAGGCCTCTATGCCACCCCAAAATACCTGCAGGATCGGATCCTGCCCCATACATCCTAACGGCCGATTCGCTCCCACAGAGAGGGACTTCTCCGGGTGCCGTCCACTAGACTTTGTCAGCGGGCGACGCCCAGGGGAAGGGCCCTCTCTGTGGCGGGCCCAGCCCTCTGGAACGACCTTCCCCCCGATATTAGGACAACTACGGACCTCCGCTCCTTCCGTCTGAAACTAAAGACACATCTTTTTTGCTTGGCCGGCCTAGGATAGGTTAGTCTCTGTTAAGATTAAGGGATTTTATGAGGGATTTTAGCGCAGGGACATATATTTAATCTATTTTTAACATAGTTATTTAGTTAGTTAGTTATTGGTTTTTAATTCTGTATCTGTTTGGTTTTAGTTGTTTTTAATACCCTGTGCCCCGCCTCGAGTCCCCTCGGGGAGAGAGAGCGGGATATAAAAATAAAAAATTATTAAATTAAATTATTATTAAAAGGGGCTGTGATAAAGACGCTGGGCCTGCACACTACTGAGGTCAGTGGCTCGATTCCTGTGAGTGAATAAACCATGTAGGGACAAGAAAGGAGCCTCCCCTGATTGCCTACCAGCATTCAGGTGTCCCATGGGTAAAAATAACACAGTGGTGGGTTTCTGCCAGTTCACAGTGGATCGGTAGAACAGGTTGGTGAAATTTACCAATCCGGTGCGAAGAGGTTCCAGCGTGGACCCAGAAGTAAGTTCCAGAAAGCCTTCCCTGTCCATCTCCCTATGCACAGAAAAGTGTTGTGCCGCTATGCGTGGAGGTCCCTTACTGGCGGGCAGGCATTCTAAAACCTGCCTGCCAGCAAAGGACTTACCCGGATTCACTTTTCTGAGCTTGCGCTGTCCTTCTCTCCCTGCTCAGAAAAGGCAGCCCAAGGATCTCCCTTACTAGCGGGCAGGCTTCATAGAAACTGCCTGCCAGCAAAGGACTTTTTTCTGAGGGTGGGGGGAGACAGAAGGTAGCTTGCGCTGTCCCTCTCTCCCTGCTCAAAAAAGGCAGCCCAGGGATGTCCCTTCTCGGGGGCAGGCTTGCTAGAAACTGCCTGCCAGCAAATGACTTTTTCTGAGCAAGGGGGGGGGGGAGAGATGGAAGGTAGCCTGCGCTCTCCCTCTCTCCCTGCTCAGAAAGCAAGCCCGGACCCTACCTCATAAAGCAGCGAGGGAAGATCCACATTTAAAGAGAGGAGCCTGCCACTCGAAGAAGCGGGTGGAGGAAGCAATCACTCCTTTTCCAGGTTGGTTTGGCTGCAGTGCTTACACCGTTTTCCGCCCATTAGGCTTTCACCGGCTCAGTTTTTGCCATACTCCCCCCCCCCCCCGGCCACTTCTCTTTTCAAGGCTGAGTTGACCGGTTTCCACGTGTGTCGGTGGCTGTGGATCTTGGGCTAACGCAGAGGGGGAAGCGGTTTGGGAGGATTTTCTTTTTTCAGTTTTAAAAAAAATAAATATTCTTGAAAGGGTAAAAAGGAATGACTTGTGTGAGAATCACCAATTGTAATTAAGAGACTTCCAATTTGTTCTGCATGTCCATAACTGGGTTTGTCTATTTATTAAATGTATATACCTCCCGAATCAGCTTAACTGATTCGGGACAGCTTACAATGCCATAAAAGCTAATAGACAAGCTTTGAAATTAGCAATTAAATGAAGGCTAAAAATCCATGAGGATGAAACACTGCAGGGATGATCTTTTTATGTTTGTGTCTTAGGGACAGCACCCCACCTCCATATTTTCTCTCAGCCCCTGCTTTGATTTATTTATTTGATCAAATTTTGAAACCAACCATCTCCCTCACAAACGGACTCCCAGCAGTGTACAAATAAAACATTAAAATCTAAAAAAATGCATATAAAATTTGAAAGAGGCAAATATGATTAAAATGCTAAAACTGAATTAAAATTAAAACTTTCAGTTTTCCCTTGCATCAAGTCTCTCAAATAGAAGAGACTCTTGATAGCTCCAGGTTGAAATGCGGGGTCCTGGATGCTCTCTCAGCTTGGTGGTTTTCTTGCAGACGTTTCATTACCAAACTAAGTAACATCATCAGTGCTAGAAGGGAACGAGGTTGTGGGGAAGGGAGGAGGAGGAGAAGTAGAAAGACAAAAAGGAAAAAGATAAGGTGGGAGACAACAGCGGGGTCCTTGGTGTTCCCTGAGCTTGGTGGTTTTCTTGCAGACATTTCCTGACCCAGCTAGGTATCTCACACCAATGACAATAAAAAAAACTGCAAGCAAACCATTGAGACCATAGAGCATTTATTTCTTCATTTATTAAATTTATATGCCTCCTGCCTCGTGGTCATCACAAACTCCTCAAGACCTTCCACAATGACTGGCCTCAGAATTACATCTCCACAATCTCAAATTTTATTTATTGTGTATAGAATATTTTAATGGTTTTATTTTAATTTATTCTTTATAGAGTATCTTTTTTAAAAATTATTTTTGGGGAATTTGTATGTATTTGTTTTTTATAGAATATGTTTATTACAAGAAATGTTATTCCTTTTTGCAAATGTTTTATTTGTGGTGCAACATGTTACTTTTAAGTGTGCAGGTTGGTGCATGGTTTATGTGTCTCAAGGTGGCTGCTTTTCTATGGGCAGGCCAGGTTGGTGCAAGGCAGCTTTGCCAAATTTTGTGTGCTTCTGTGTGATACCTGGTTCTTTAGGTAATTCTGAGGTGGTTGCTGGTTCTGTGAGCTTCCTGGCACTGTCCTTTATAATTTCCCACAATGCCTTGATGGTTTTTATTCCAGTGGCTTTGCCTTTCCTGTCCTTAGGGTTAGGGAAAAAAACTGGTTTCATCTGCAGTCTTTGGGTGGGAGGGAATTGTTATTTTTTGGTGTTTTCCTGGCACTATCCTAGTTTGTGTGTGGGAGTGTGTAATGTCCCGCAGCTATCTATACATTAATAATGATCAATTACTAATATTTCCTTATATATTTTAGTGACCTTTCCTTACATAATTGGCGTTTTCTTTCATACTTTTAAATTTCTAATTTCTATCTCTGTTAGTTAGCAATTAATAAAACAAATCCCACATGAAAAAGTATTCAAAGCCTTTTGATTTTAATTGTCAGTTTATTCATTCCTGCACATTCTAATATTTATTCATTTTCATATCTTTGTTTTTCCACTGTAGCTCTTTTATTGTTCTGTGTACTTATTTAATCTTATTTAAGTAGTAAATGCACAAAATAATAAATTTCCTTTTTTATATCTTCTTTTTGTAGATCATCCATTGGGGCAAATAATTCAGTGACATCATCTTGGCAACTCCCATCCGGTCACATGACTGCCAAGCCACTCCCATCCAGTCACATGGCCAGCAAGCCACTCCCACAAAGCAGGCCACACCTACATAATAGGTTCCAAAAAATTTTGAAACCCACCACTGAAATAACAGGACCCAAAAAAAACTCCTTACACAGAAGCAGCCAGCTACCTTAGTGATCCCTGGCTAACATGTGCCATACACTAATAAAAATAACAACCTACACCCCATAGCTCTTTACAGCACGCTCTGGGTGGTTTACAATGTAGAAGTGTTATTTCCACATTGCCCCAACAATCTGGGTTTTTATTTTATCAACCTCGGAAAGGTAGAAAGCTGAGTCAACCTTGACCCCTACTACGATCAAACTTCAGGCTGTGGGAAGAGTTTGCCTGCAATACTGCACTTTAACCACTGCACCACTGCCTTGGAGTAGCTATGTGGGTTGGGCCATTGGGAAGGACACTTTCTCTTTTTGGGCCCAAGAGGGAAAGGAGGGGTGAAGATGTTGGCTGCACGCTTCGCTAGGAGACAAAAAACAATTTAAAAAAAGTGTTAAAATATGCATTACTGGCAGAGACATGGTAACAAGGTCAGCCAATGAATAGGCATAGCAACTAAGTCAGCCAATGGGAGCTTAAACAGATCTGAATCTGTGCTGAGAACTGAAACTGAAACAAGACTGACTCTGCTCTAAACTTTTAAATGAAACTAACAGTTCTCTCCTGCTTGTGTTCTGCTTGTAAGTTGTACCACCTTAAAAGAATCTACTATAGGTATTGTGCATTTATTCATCTGTTATTATGTATATAAAGAAGTGAATGAATGCAGCTGAATCAGTTATCTGTGTGTGTTTTCTGGATTTGATTTTTCTGCAACAAACTCTGACAAGGACATACTTTATCCAAAACCTAGAAGAATGCCTGGAGATATTAGGGAAGCCCTAGATGGTAAGATCTGGACAGAAGACCCAGAGGGAGGTTTTACATCACATCAAGGTAAGGTCTTAAAAAGCACAAAGTACTCACCAAAGTAAATCAGCTAATAGCTTTATCTAAGGCAAAGAAGAGAGGAGAGGGTAGGAAAAAGAATGGGGGCGGGGTAGGTAGCTAAACAATAGAGTGGATGGATAGTTGCTAACAAATAATTCTGGCAGAGTGAAAGTTAGACCCTGTCAACAGATAGGAGCGAAGGAAAGATTTTCTACTAGGAAGTTTGGACACATGCTGTAAATAGTTTTTTGGTTTTTCCCTAAATCCTACAAATATTCTTGTACATAGTTAAAAAAAACAAGTCTTCACAGTCTCTATCTCTTCAAAGGGACAGAATTATTGTTCACTTAGTCACTTTATCTCCCAGTTGTATAAATACCATCAGTTATGCAGCGACAAGCAAGGTGCAAATCAAATGCTGGTTTACTGCAATCTGCAAAACCAACACTATATGCAGAAGAACGGTAGCTTGTTTAGAAAATATACAAACATACAAACAGAATAGAATAGAATAGAATAGAATAACAGAGTTGGAAGGAACTCGAAGGTCTTCTAGTTCAACCCCCTGCTTAGGCAGGAAACCCTACACCACTTCAGACAAATGGTTATCCAACATCTTCTCAAAAACTTCCAGTGTTGGCGCATTCACAACTCCTGGAGGCAAGTTGTTCCATTGATTATTGAACCAGTCAGATTGCAACACTTGGCTTACTTGAGCTATGCTACACTTTTACCGGTGGGTGTTAGGCAGCAGCAACTCCTATGTCTCTTCACTACCGGCCAGCATTGTGCAACTTTTTCCAGACCAAAGGACAAACTCTAAAACATAGTGTGAAGATCAAAATCAACAGCCATGCTTGAACAGTTTCCTTACTTTTAAATAAAACTAAACATAGTGAATATTTTGACTCTTTGATAATATATTTTTCTGTACTTAAGCTTATTAAAAGGTAAAATTTGTTGAAAACCCTAGACTACCAGTGTGCAATTTTGATTTAGGCTTATGATATAATACAATATAATAGCAGAGTTGGAAGGGACCTTGAAGGTCATCTAGTCCAACTCCCTGCCTAGGCAGGAAGCCCTATACAATTTCAGACAAATGGCTATCCAACATCTTCTTAAAGACTTCCAGGGTTGGGGAATTCACAACTTCTGGAGACAAGCTGTTCCACTGGTTAATTGTTCTAACTGTCAGGAAATGTCTCCTCAGTTCTAAGTTGCTTCTCTCCTTGATTAGTTTCTACCCATTGCTTCTTGCTCTGCCCCCAGGTGCTTTGGAGAATAGTTTGACTCCCTCTTCTTTGTGGCAACTCCTGAGATATTGGAACACTGCTATCATGTCTCCCCTAGTCCTTTTTATTAAACTAGACATACCCAACTCCTGCAACCGTTCTTCATATGTTTTAGTCTCCACTCCTCTAATCATCTTTGTTGCTCTTCTCTGCACTCTTTCTAGTGTCTCCACATCTTTTTTACATCGTGGTGACCAAAACTGAATGCAGTATTCTATATAAATAGTGCAATATAAATACTGCACTGTTAAAAATAAAGAATTGTCCCTTTTTAAAAAAAAGAGAGACCAATGTAATCTTGAGGTCTGTAAAAAGTAGACAATTCATCACTGGTAATCATAGCATTTTGAAGGATAATTGGTGTCTTGAGCAAAAGCATTAACCTTTCCTCTCTGAGAAACTGCCAAATAGTTTAAATAGGTGACAAGGAATGATCAGAGCAAGCATTCTACCTCCACTTATATTGTGACTTTCTGGCTGTATTATTGCATCATTCTTAATCCATTCTTCATTATTAAAAAGCATCCCTAAATACAGTGAGGAGAACCCTCCTAAGGACAGCTTTATCACAATACAACCTTACTCATTTCTCTTTCCTTTTCCAATGCAGGTTTGTTCCATACAAATTTCTCATAGCTCTTGGGGGTGGGGGGAATGTTTGCATGAAAATGTGTACATGCAAGGGGAGGAAGAGAGGACAAATAATATAATAGGCATTCCCGTCATACAAAATGCTGCAACCTAAGAGATTTGCATCAAACAATTGGAGCATGATGGTAGCATTTGCATGATGCTATGTGCATGTCATTTGGCACTTGTGTGATGCTATGGATGTCAGAAAATACTCTGAGCTTGATCTTACAATATCCTCTAATATAACTGACTTTTGTACATTTTCTCTCTATGCGATTTTGCATGAATTTCTCTCTATTAATAAATGGCTTTTAATGTGTTTTTGTAATGAGAATAACACAATTCAGACAATACAAATATTAAAAACCAATGGCATCCCTGTTTTCAAACAGTTTAAGAAACAGCAAAATAAACATTTTCTATGTGTAAATTCAAACTAATACCTATTCATATCATGATCATTATGAGGCAGTCTCCTCTCAGTTCCAAAACTAGGTTCCTGGCCTTTTCTGGAACTGACATAACATATGAGGGAGGAAAAAAATCACCATTCTATATATACTCTACTCTGTTGCCGTTTAATCCCCGTTTACTTATGTACAGGATCACAGTTTCACCACCATAGTAAGTCAGATGAATTAAGCAATTTAATATTAACTTTAAGTAACACACAAACATATATTTCCACCCCTCTACCTGCAGCTTAGTGGTACTTGGGGAAAATGTTTATAGTAGCCTAGAGACCATCAAAGCAACTAATTTCCAATCCACTCTCTATAAACAATAGCCTCACCCTCCCACAGTGGTTAGTGAAAGGAGCAAGATCCAATAGAAGTGTGCAATCTATTATTTATTACCTTAGATTGATAGGTATTTATTATTTAGTTTGGTAGCTCTCTGCAACACAGGCAGCTTCTTGCCCCATACAGAGGGACTGCTGCTTTAGAAGTAAATAATTCTACCTATTTAATATTTTATCTCATAGCTGAGAGATATCCGTGAAGCCTGTTCACTATCTTCCTCATTCTAGAATGGATGGCTATACGAGGATAATGGCTATATATCAGAATAATTGTCATTATGGATTCTCTTCCATCTTGAGATAATTAAATTTAAAGATCATCCAGATTCCCTAAAATTTCTTTTTAGCTTCTTAGCTAATGATAATCTTTTATGTAGATTTCCAGTTTGAATATTGTGTGGGGATCATAGAAATTTTACCCTAACATACCTAGAGTGGCAGGAGAAAGAATCCTGTGATAAACACATTCTTCTGCCTGATAAAAGCCACAGTGACCAAAATCTGAGATGGCAGAATGAAAGAGAGTTGCTGAATTTGAGAATATGTAGAGTTACAGTACTCAGAGAAAATATCAGGGGCTGAGATACCAGACACCCATCAGAGTCAAGAAGATATTTTTATTATGAGAAGAGAACCTTCTATAGTTCTTTCTTTCTTTAGTGATCGTCTAAACCAGTCTTTATCAACATCAGCAACTTTAAGATGCATGAAATTTAACTCCAAGAATTTCCCCAACCAGCATTCACACATCTTAGTGTTGCCGAGGATGAAGAAACACTGGTCTAAACTGTCTTCTATAGTTCATCCTTATATGGCCATCTTGTTAGTGGAGCTAAAATTATAAAGAGTAAGAGTTTTCACAAAATCCACAGACCTCATCCTTTGCTCCTTCCTCTACTTTTAGTTAAATTTAACTTGGATTTTATATGTATGTATGTATGTATGTATGTATGTATGTATGTATGTATGTATGTATATATGTATGTATGTATGTATTCTTCAGATGCAGCCTTCTTATAACAGGTTAAACCAATGGCTTCAAGTTATTCCATTTGGTTGGGTAAGCTGATGATCAATCAAGACAGGACCAGAGCCTTGGAGGAGTAATAAGATTATTTAATATATTGGCCTTTGTGAGCAGAAAGGAAGCATCATTTGTATTGCAGTTTAGGCATTTTTGGTATGATGCTGTAAGGTCTGTCACAGAATAACTAATTCAGATGAATCCTTGCAAATAACTGTCCTAAAAGAGCTTTTAAGGAAGAGGAAGAAAGAGGGGGGAGGGGAGGAAGAGCGAGAGGAGGAGGAGGAGGAGGAGGAGGAGGAGGAGGAGGAGGAGGAGGAGGAGGGCAGCTGTTTCTGATGAGACACAGAAACATCTTGAAGAAAAATCAGAAAGTCAAGTTGCCTCCTCTGGATAGAATCAAAAACTAGAGGAGGTACACACCAAACAACATATACAAAGATGTTCTCTGTTAAGCCCAATGGGTTACATATTACAAAAGTTTGTTCTTTAATAGTATCGTCAATGAGCAGTATCCAGGTCAAATCTGGCCTATATCTCAATTTTAACTCTCACAAACCTGCTTATCAAACCTGCTTGCTCTGGTATTGCACTTAATCAGCTGACAATATGGATGCATTATAGGCTGTGGAAGCAGCAAATGGGATCAAGCAAACTCAATGTACCTCCTCCAACCCCTGCAGGGTCCATATGGTGGTATGACTATACTTATAAATATTTCAAATGTCAATGCACAAGGCTACGATCAGAGCAAGCTGTTTATTTTACTAAGAATAATCACTAGCAAAATATTTGTTATTCTGGAGCAACACTTATAAATCTGTTTTGCTCCTATGTTTCCTTCTCCAGCCAACATACTCCAGTAGTGCTTTTAAAATCACAAATGAAGTAAACAAATAGTAGGTTAAAATGGATTTTGTGCATCTTCTATGCAGAGAAGGTGGAGCTTACTCCTGTGATTATTTCACGAATGCATTCATTACAACATGGGCAATTGCTGCCAGTATAGAAGTAGCTCATACTGTAGGGCACTAGGGCTAAGAACTCTCAGCATGGATAATGGAGAATATGGCAAGAACTTTAAAAGGAGTCCCTGCTTTAAATCTGTAGAAGACAGAAGGATCTGATGCTGCAGTGTGAAAGCCAGAAGAATGGCCTGATGGCAGATGATACTTTTCTCCTTTTGAAGCTGAGCATGTTTGGCTCAGAGCATCACTTGGTTGGGAAGACCGTCTGTGAACCATATGTAAGCCATTCTGAGCTCTTTGGAAGGAGAATGGGTTACAAATGCAATACATAAATAATTCTCCAAAGCTCTTTTGCCAAAACCAGAAGAGGAACTAAACAGTTCTTTGTATAACAACCCAGAAGGGGCTAAGAAGGATCAGCCTTAAGCTCCCCCAAATGGTCTTGCTGTTCTATGTCTGATAATGGGCTTAGTTCTCTCTTTTCCTGAGACTGTGTTATTATAAAAAGGTTAAACAACTCCAGCCTGATTTACATAATTTAATCCTCCTTCCTGCTCTCGTGCTCCCCCCCCCCACACACACACACACAGACCCTCAGGTCTGGGAATGAAAAATAGAAGGATGCTTTCTGGAGACAGATCAGAAGAGCAGGCATTGCAATATAGTTGTTAATCAACTCACCTCCCCCTCAATTGAGCAGCTTTGGATGACCTCTAAACTATTGATACCTCTTTCAAAATGTCCATGTCTTAATGAAAGCCCATGCCAACTTTGCTGCTATGGACACAACTGCTCTATTTTTAATATCCATTGGTAAAATAATCCTGATTTAAAAATTCTATGCAAACTTAAAACATGATCCATTCTGCCTCTTGTGTATTTTCCTGTCTTGTTAGAACTGAGTGTAAAGGATGAAAATATGTATCATTGGTTGTTTTTGTTACTAGAAGGATGTTTGTCTTCAGCAAAGCTGTGAACATGGGGATTGCAATCCAAAGTGGAAAAAAACCCCTCTTCATTAATGTTTTGTTATATGGAGTCTTTCTCATCCTTCCAGAAACACAGTAAATAGAATAACCAGAGCTTGTTGTTAGTTGCAAAGTCTGTCTGACCCATTGCAACCCCATGGACAATGTTCCTCCAGGCCTTCCTGTCCTCTACCATCCCCCAGAGACCATTTAAGCTCACACTGACTGCTTCAGCCATCTCATTCTCTGTCATACCCTTCTTCTTTTGCCCTCAATCTTTCCTAGCATCAGGCTCTTCTACAGTGAGTCCTTCCTTCTTATTAGGTGGCCAAAGTATTTGAGTTTCATCTTCAGGATCTGGCCTTCAAAAGAGCAGTCAGGGTTTATCTTTTCTAGGCAGATGAGTCAGGGTTGATCTCCTCCTCTGATCAGTTTGATCGCCTTGCAGTCCAAGGGACTTGCAGGAGTCTTCTCCAGAACCATAGTTAAAAGGCCTCAATTCTTTGGTGTTCAGCCTTTCTTATCATCCAATTTTCACAGCCATACATTGCAACTGGAGAAACCAGAGCTTAACATTATCCTACCTGGGACTAATAAAAAAAAAATTTCTCTTGCTGGAAGAAATTATTGTGATCAAAGTGGCTTCAGAATGTTCACAGGGCTAAAACTGCCCTGTGAAGTAGAGTAATTAGGGTAAGCAAACATCACTATGTGAACTGGTCATTAAGAGAATCATCATAATTGTATTGACTGACAATAGCAGTTCTAGCAGTCTGGTTGTGATAGTTAAGCAAGATATCATATAACCATATTTTACAATTTCCTGTTGACAACTCCATTGACTTTTCTTGTTGGAAGCCAGCTGGGAAAGTCACAAATGGTGATCACATGACCATGGGATACACAATGGTTGGCAAATACCCAAATTGTGATCATGTGACTACAGGGACACTGTAATGATCAAGGAATAGCACAAAAATTATTTTTTTCAGTGATAAATCATAGATACCAATAGGAGAAGGTATTAGAAAAGGTGAGAAAGATGAGAAGAGAAGAAGGATAATATCAATAAAGCCATACTACATGAGTAAATACTTTTAGGCCTTAGACAGTGCTGTGGAAATTAGGTGTTTAGCAGAGTGATGGCATGTGGGGGACGGGACTATGTTTGTGTCTAATTGTTTTGGTATGTAATGCCCTATAGCAGCATCCAGAGGGGAGAAGTGGAAACAGATTATGTCCGGGATGTGAAGGCCCTCTTTCTGGTTCATGCAGTGTACAGATTTTCAATAAATGTATAATAATGAATCAATAAGTTAAATTAATATATGTACACATACACAAGTGTTATTCCATCAACTGTAGTAATAAGTAGAGGAAACTCAAACAATGCCTATAAATATGCAAACCCAACATATCTGGGAATCATAAACATTAAATGGCAGCCTAAGATGCTGCAGGGTACTCCATGAGGACAGAAAAAAAATATACCAATCAATTTTATTGAACCTGTTTTCTTGTTCAACATTCAAAAGGTAATTCCTGAAATGATGGATAGTTGAATTTGAGAATATAATCTTTTATATGGATGATCACACTCTTCCAAAAACTGTATTCTTCCAACTCCTTGGAATAGATGTAGACTTTTTAGTGAAGAATTAAGGGCCATAGAAAACCAAATGATATATTCTATCTGTTTCTTTTGACCTACTAGAATTACTGAAAATACAAATAGAGTATCTAAGAAAGCATTATTACATTATATTAAGCCATGAGTTGTACAACTACAGTTGACTATGTAGTAGACTATGGCTTATAAACTAAGAGACTGGCTTCATATGATACTTTCAATCAAATAAAGTGCATTGCACTTTATCCGAATAAGGTGCCTATATAGACATTGTCAAGCTACAGATTTCAAAGTTTCCCAATATTAAAAAAGACAGAACTGAGTATTTGATTCTCACAGCAATATAACATAGAGTTCCCTGCATGATAATTGCAGGGGATTGTCATTCTAATAATTTATTATGGCTAAGTTTGCTCTGTTAACAAGGGGATGTATGGGAGAGAAAGAGAGACCTAGAGGGTATGATTGACAACATGAGAAAATCAGTTGGCTTACTAGTTCTTCCATTTCAAGTGAGACATTCCCACCAGCAGCTGGCTTCATTGTTTGAAGATGCAAATGTCACCCAATCACCGCAGAATCAACAAGCCTTTGAATCTGGGCCTAAAACACTTTCTGACTTCTGGCATTCCTTGCCTAATTAGAGAATAAAACATCAGTTCAAACAGATCCTTCACATAATTAATCTGCAATTGTTTTAATGAACATACTCCTGTTAGCATAACACACATGGCCCCCATTGTCAACTTATCACTTGTCCTCCACGCTTGTGTGTGCATATGGTATGCAGGTGGTGCGACAAATGCACATTGAAGTATTGAAAGGGAGCTGATAGATATCAGAAAGATAATTTGAAAGAGGAAGAAAGAATAAAGTATTTGAGGATAATTATTTATATTTGTGGAAATTGAAAAGCAAACTTTGATGGTGCTTTTATTACTAGTCTTTGGTTAGAGTAAATTGATATTAGTATGATCATTAGACAGTCCAAACAAATACAGTTGTGAAATTTACTCTCTACAACTGTCCTTTCTGTGCTCCCCAGTCTAAAATTGCTAGGAGTTTTCAGCGTCCAACAGCTTCAGATACACAAAACACATGGAGAAAGAAGCAGGATTAGATCAAGATATTTCACTGTTTGAAGTAAATAGGTAGATAGATTTTATATGTGTGTGTATGTGTCAAGTTTCCTAACAATACCGTAATTGATTCATAATAATTGAGCCGATGTTTTAATACAAAAACCACTGATTTGTTGATAGTTTCATTAGGGAAGATTTGTTCACAGTCAAATCTTTGATTTGTTTTATTTGCTTCTGAACTTTACCCCTGTTCCTTCCTTCCACTCAGTCTATGTCATAAATCACGCTACCCAATAGATACACCCCTCCAAACCCTGCAGCAGTAATCTGAGATCCCATTCCAGCCGACAGTATGCTTGGAATGCACTCCCACTCATTCTGTCCCCATGACAACATGGAGAGTTGATATCTGTGCATGCGCGCGCATGCGCGTGCACGCACACATACAAACATACACACATTTAATAATTTTGATTTTGGAGAAAGAACACTCTTTTATTGTAGAAGAATGAACTTGATTTGCTAATACAGCATGGAACAAAATACTTAATAAACTAGTTAATATTTAATACTTTAACATCAGATGTACTTAAGGATGGATCCAGAAGTTAATTTTAATAGTATAACTGTTAGCATATACAATATTGTGTTTAATAGATGTTATGGAAGAAAAACAAGCTTTACCTGATAAGACTGATCTAAAAGTGGATTTAAGAATGACAGAGTATAAGAATGATATGAAAAAAGATGCTACACTGGATATACAAATGAAATCAGCTAATGTCTTAATAATTAAAGGTTATAAAAATAACAAACCAAAAAATATAGGTTAACTTTCCTATAGTTAAAATTTTGAAGGATTTTGTGAGGAAAGACAAAGAAAAAATTGAAAAAGAATGAAGTTCTAGGATATTATTAGAAGGGATTAAAGATCAATAGTATTAGACATGAAGAGAAGAATATAAAGTTGATTTATTTGATCCAGGTTAAAATAGATATGTTGTTATCTCTAGTAACAATGGATTCTGCTGATACTAGGACTGAATGATGAGGTTTTAAAGATTTGTTCATAGAGAAGAGATGAGATAGGGGAGGAAGAGATCAACATGCTCAGCATTTCTGATCGACAAGCTCAGCATCTTAGCCACTGAACTACCACATCCCTCTTCCCCTCTATACATTAATATAAAGTACCCAAATTCTGAATTAGACTGACAGTTTTTAATTCTGAAGTTAAGATAGCTTCTCTTAGTACACCTACATCAGCTCAGGTTCAGAAATCAGGGCTGAGTACATGAAAAACAGCTTTGTTTTCTAAAAATAGGGAAAAGCTGAGTTGTTAAGAATAGTCATAACAAGTGTCAAGTTTGCATCTGGCATTTGCTACTCTTTATAGTAGGACAAGTATTACAACCAGTAAACTGAAGAAAAGGTGTCAATCTGCAGCAATCCTGACACTGACCATTAGTGTGCTGAATATGGTTATTATTCCTAGACCTATCAAGAGAACTTGTAGCCTGATCTCTGCTCAGAATTTTGGATAGTTGCTTATAATGGATTAGATGGATTATGATTTGAACTGGTTTATTAATCGTGTTGAGGTTGATTGTGTAAGATTATATTGAGAGTCTTGAAAATGGCATTCTGCTTTTAGAGATAATGAGTGTCTTGAGTGTCATGAGATTTTGCGTAAGTCTAGGCAGTTTTAATTCCTTCCCCTTCTCCTTGCCCGTCCCCCTCTTGTTGGCATGAAGGTCTACTGGAGATGTGACATTAATGGGATAAAGGGCTATATCGGCACCAACAAAAAAATGTCCATAGTACGCATGATAGTTTTGCACATTCCAAATCCATTATTCTGTATCAGCTTCGGATAAGTGCCAAAGAAAGAGAGAAGGAAGAAGGAGACAGGCTTTCCAGCAGTAATCCTCACTGGCTGCCTGTGATCATAGCAAAATTATGAGTCCTTAATTTGCCAATTTTTGTTTCCCTGTGCCTGAGGAAATGAGAGCAGGGCTGCAAATCAAGCAGAGCAGTTTAGTGGGGGTGGCAGATGCATGGTCCTGATCCACTGAGCTTCAGTGACAGCCTTTTGAGGAAGAGGCTCCAGAAAGGTACAGATGTCTGATTTGCCACTGGGAAAGTTTATTCAAAAGAAAGGTCAACACTGCTAATGGCTGCTCTGTAACAAGGACAAGCTGCTTCTTGATGTTGCCAAGATGAGTGGAGAGAGATGGACAGAAACCAGGATGGGTGAAGGGAGGCAATGCTTGCAAATGAGCTCCAAGCTGTGCACCCTCCCCAGTTCCCAATTATACCTTGGCAAGTCCCTGCCTCTTCTCCAAGCCAGGCTGCTCCCTGGGAGTGTTTCAGGGTGAATTAACACACACCAATGCTGCTCTGGAAGAAAAAGCGAAGGAAGTGACAGATTGCTACCTTTGCCTGAATATATTTACCAGATCATAATGAGGAAGCCTCTTGCCAGAGTCAAACACAATGGCCTTTGGAGAGGCTGGCACTTAGTTCTGGGACTTCATCTACATGTTTTCAGAAGAGTTGGAATTATCACTGAGAGTCACTCTGTTGAACCTGCTAATAGCCAAATGAAGTAAGTGGAGTGGAGCAGCAAAGGATACTGTCTCGGGGGCATTTAGAAATCTGGAAAAATGGCCAGAAGCCATACAAAGTAACAGCCTTCTTTGAAGCTAAGCAAATCTAAATCCAATCACTTAATGAGAGGGATAAAAAAATTGTCTGCCACTTAAGTCATGGAATAGAAACCATGTGCCCAATTTGAGAGCCATTGGGTTGAGTGCTGCATTTATGGCCATAGACATCCATTATGAGTGAATCAGGATGAAAATTAAAGTTGAATTGGTATCAGTTACTTTAAAAATATTTGTATTTTTAATTGCCTGTGCCCCGCCTCGAGTCCCCTTGGGGAGAGAGAGCGGGATATAAAATTAAATTATTATTATTATTATTATTAAATAAAAATTAGATATAGGAATGAAAATTTTATACTAGGGGCAGACGACCTTTCTCCTTTCCCCAAACTTCCCTTTTTAGGGAATGTTTTTGAAAAGGTTATAAATTGGGAGTTTCAGGGACATTTGGAAGAAACAGATTATCTTGACTTTTTTCATTCAGGTTTCTGCACAGTTTGTAGTACTGAGGCGGCATTGATTGTGCTCATACATATTTCTGGTGGAATTGGAATAGGAGTGATGCCATTATCCAGGCCCTCCTTGATCTCTCAAGCAGTTATCAATACTATAAATCATGGGTATTCCAAAGGTGCTTTTTCAAGAGGCAACTGGACTTTCTAGTTTTCTTTGAAGACATTTCACTTCTCATCTAAGAAGCTCTGACTTCAGCTGGTGATTTATCTGTGTCATCTCCAGGTGACCTTAATGACTCACTAAAAGAATGCAAATGACCAGCTGTCTGCAAGGAGTATAAATCCTTACATTTCCCACTATCAAGTCAGAGCTGAAGAAGTTTCTTGCACAAGAAGTGAAACCTCTTCAAAGAAAAACCAGGAATTCCAGTTGCCTCTTGAAAAAGGTTTGGCACAACCATGACCTGGATGACTGAGAATCGCCATAGACATATCAACCATGAGATTTTTTGGGGGACAAACTTTGGAGTTTGGAAATGGGAAAATGGTCTTGTGGTAATTATGCTACTTATTCTAGTCTGTTGGTCAAGTGCAGTGCTTCCCAAATCATTTTCCTTCGTTAGCCAAGCCATTACATTTGGCAGTGGGGTTGTATGTTGTTGCCCAAAGAAAAACTTATATCTTCCTTTGTTGGGTTTGGAAAGCACTGATCTAGTAAGTCTTAGTCTCTGACAGTAGGAAGAGACAAATGTAATCCTAGAGCCAGACTTTGTAAATCTCTGAGGGTCTACGCTGTCTGCTCCTATTTAACATCTATGTGAAGCCACTGGGTAAAGTCATTTAATTGACTCATGATTAAGTATCATCAATATGTTGGTGATGATTACTTATATCTCTACTGTTTACAACTAAGAGATGCTTTCAAGAGTCTTTATGATTGTCTGGAATTTAGAGACATACGGATGGTAATAGACAGGCTTTAGCTTAATCCTAAAAAGACTGAGTAGCTGTAGGTTTTAAGCCACATGCATGAAATTTCATTTTCTGGATGCGGTAACACTCCTGCAGACAGAACCTCTATGCAATTTCTCCTGGATTTTTGGGTATTGCTTTAAGAGTAGGTACAGATGACCAAGAAGGCCTGTGTGCAAATTCATCTTGTGCAACACCTGTACCCATTCCTGGATGTGGAGGTCCCACTCACAATCACTCATGTCTTGATCATCTCTATTTGGACTGTTGTAACTGTTGGACTGTTGCTCTATATGGGGTTACCCTTGAAGACCATCCAAAAATTGCAACTTGTTCAGAATTAAGTGATTTAGGTCATGAGTATACCACACTATTCCTGTGTAAGCATTTGTCCTTTGGAACAGCATGCCTTAATGGCACCAAGGTGGTTGGCTTTCCACAAGGCCTTTTCCTCAGGTATTGGACCAGGATGCTGAACATACTTCTTTATATTATTGGTTGAATTTGAATAATTGTGGTTTGACCTGGGTTATGTTGTTCCTTCTTTCATGTTGTTTTTATCGTGTTGGTTTATGTTTTCTGATTTTAATCGTATATTAGCCACCCAGAATTGTAACTTCTAAATTGGGTGGCTATATAAATCAACACACAACAAACAAACAAATACATTTCTATTTTCTGTTATATTAAAATAGTGATTTGATAACAATTTATGGATGTTGGATGGTTTTCATAAAACATGGCTTTCCATTCATCCACAACAATCCAGAACCATCAACTGGATGGGTTTCTCTAATTTGGCCTGAAATAAATGAAAACTTGCTTTAAATTTGAATCTTGTTATTCCTTATTAGGAAAGAAAGTATGAGTAACAACAACAACAACAACAACAACAAAAGACACAGTTCTATCCTTGCTAAATCAACAAATTAAAACCATCTTTTTAAATGAATTTGCTCAAATGTTTTGCCTGCCAACTGAAAAAATGTTTACATGATAGAAGATAGTAATTAGAGCCTAAGATACAGTAGAAGCATCAAAACAATAGGCTTAGGAAATTTATTTTGATTCCTAAAACACACATGCCTATTACTTGCTCAAAAGTCACATCTACATACAAGAATTACAGTAATTATTTTAAGTGGGAAAATCTGAATAAGTATAATGGGCTTTTGCTAGCATACAATAGCTTTTCCAAGTATAAATGTTCTTTAATGAGCAACTGTAAGATTATAGTTTGATTTATACCTTGTAGTTCTACTTGACTTTGTGCTCAAGGCAATAGCAAAATTTAAAAACAAAAGCCAAATATAAAAATTTATAAAATACATTGTAAATTATTAGAAAATATTAAATTCAACTAGCAATTCAAATCCCTTTCAAAATGTATATTTGCAGATTTCCTAAATGTAAAGAGTGTTATTATCAACTCTCATGAGCATTCTCTCAGGTCTCTATGAATGATTAATTAGTATTTCTACCTTTTCTTCCATAAACATGCCCGCCACCCAACCTTTTTTTAAAACTCTCATTAGATTTCTGCCTCTAGGTTGTCACATGGAAGCTTATTCTCCAAATGCCAAATAATATTGAATTCCATGGCCTTTCAGTCCTACACATTTCAGATGCAAATAGATCAATAGAGAAAATGCAAATTTTTGAACGAAGATTACTTATAAGATTACTTTTATTATTTTTTAACCCTTTCTAGGGAAGAACATTGCTATAATGAGTAACTGTCTGCTTTGGATAAAGGCCGCTGTCTGAAACTGCAGTTAAAGTGACCTTTAATGCCTTAATCCTGAAATAGCAATCTAGGTTGCAAAAGCAGATTGAGATGCACCCCGTCCAAGATTGTTTAATTTAGCTTTTGATAATGGAGAAGAATAGGAAGGAGAGATTTGAGAAAAACAAAGATAGAAAGTGTAGAGATATAGTCTTGTATTCTGAAATATTACTGACGTTTTTGATGGAGAAATTTTGGAAGAGGATAAATCAGATCAAGTACGTATGAAATAGTATAATAAACAGGGTTCTCTGTTCTATTAGCTTTCCAAGATGCTTTGCATTGAAGCAGTACTTTGCTTTGCTTTCTTGAATTGGAATTGTTATTCACTACGTTTTCACTTTGTTCAGTGAGAGTGGTGGCTGTGCATTGTGATGTTCGTTCTTTAAAAACACTGTTTGTGGAGTAGGAGTAAAATGCTACCAGTTCGCTTAAACTGCTCGCTTAAACTGCTCATAAAAAATGCTACCTGTTCGCCAAAACCGGTAGTAAAAAGATGCTTCAGCACAGCTGATTGTTGGAACTACTGGTTTGCCTGAACAGGTAGCATTTTTTAACATTCCGACGATCAGCTGTGCGACAAGCATCTGTGCCATGCGATTTATATTCATTAGAAAGCAGGAAATCCTGCTTCCTAGTTAATCTAAATTACACGGCCGAGCTTCCCCCCTACTGCTGTTCTACTTACCTTTGCAGACTCAGAAAAAGCTTCTTAATCCTCCTTTTTCAGCGCTGCACAATAGCACCTGCAGTGCGCATGCACGCAAAGTGTGTTTGGTGAAGCGAACCAGTAGCGAAGTGAATTGGTAGCAGACTTCAGAGCATTTCACTCCTGTTGTGGAGTGTCAATTATATTATAGCAACATGTATTTCCAAGGATCTTATCAAGGGGAATCATGGATGGCTCCTATTTTGCTTTCAGAAATGCCTTCCTCTATCTAGAAATTCTCCAGTTTGGCTCATTTATAAATTCATCTTTTCTTCTGACATACTTCTGTACCCTTTAATTCCCTCCTCTTTTGAAAGACAGGGATGTTATTTGTATTATTTATATAATCATGAATATATATGATGGGATTGCTTTGAGCCCTGGACTGTTCCAGGAGAGTAGACCTTGAGGGAGGGGGGGAGGGGTTGATGCCTCACAATTTCCATTACAAGGTCTTACCACATTCATCCTGGAACGGATGCTCTATATTATTGACCCAAAATCTCCTATTTAAAAAAAACTATGTTTATTAAATCAAAAGCCTATTGTTCTGCTTTATCTTTCATCGTACACTTTGCAGAACTTGAGACCAAAGATCTGCTCAATGAAATCAAATTGCAGAACCACAATCCAGGTTTTGTAAAACATTTCAGAGAATATTGCTTTAGTGGGAAGAATGGTATGTTAGTGACAAATAACACCATGTTTTGAAATCCTTTTAAAGCCAGAGCTCTTGGAGCAGCTTTCCTTCAGTATGAATGGCTGTGTACATCACCCCACCATCATGTTCCTATTTATAACTACATGGATGTGAGGGCGATCTGAAGCCACATCTGTTACCTCACAACAAACTTCAGGTATAGTCTTCTTGAATTATTATTGATATATTACTGATATCCACAATATCAAATCTTCTTTGTTGAAGTCCATAGGTAGATTTTCATTTAGAATTCTCCTGAGATGTTTGTTATTTACCTTTTTGACTCTGTAAATTGTGTTTTCATTTAAGTGTGTGTGTGTGTGTGTGAGAGAGAGAGAGAGAGAGAGAGAGAGAGAGAGAGAGAGAGAGAGAGAGAGAGAGAGAGAGAGAGAGAGAGAGAGAGAGAGAGAGAGAGAGAGAGAGAGAGAAAGTCCTGGGTCTTTTTTTATTGAAAGGTGGAGTATAAATGAATGCTGGTTTTGTCTGAGGTCAAGTTTTGCTGGAGATTTAAACCATTTTATTAGCTCCACTAAACCAGATAATATCAAATTACTTTTTAGTGGTGCCCTGGCAACAAGAACAAAGAGAATACAACAAGGATTAGTTCAAAAGGTATTAAGAAGCAGGATATGAATACAGAAAATTGAATTCTTGGTGTACAGAGAAACAAAATGTGTTCAAAGTGGAATGGTTGAAGGTCTGCATGAAATAAACAGTAAAATGGGAACACTTTTCTTTAACATACAGCTGATTATAATCTATCTTGGTGCATTATCCATGGGTGCTTGTAATGTTTAATTTAACATAAAGGTGAGCATTACAAACTCGCTAAATAAGCAGGACAAAAGTCAGTAGCAACTGGTATCCTGGAATATTTGCTAGATCACTGGTGGTTAGTAAAGGTTTATGTCTCATGTCTTTCTTAGATTCCCCATATATTTTTTTTCCTGTCCTACCGCTTCAAGGAATGTTGAGTGGCTAATTTAGTACCCATTTCCCAGAATCCTGCTACACTATTCTACACAGCACATTGTCTCTTTTAATCTTGTGAGGCTTGTAATGGGGCTGAGTTTTCTATCAGTAATTAATGGTGTTATTCCAGTAACTAAACAGCATCATATGTAAAGGAAATGGGCCCCCAGAGCAATATCAGTGACCATCTAACTGCCTCATCCAGTCAAAGGGACTTCCAGGGAAGAAATGGCAAACTGAAAACAGTTCCATTAAAAGCTAAAAATGGCTTAGGTGGAATTTGGTGTGCATTCACATTCTTTGTTGAAGTTATTCCAAAAACATGTGTCTGTTCACCATTTAGTGACAATACAAGGAGCTTTTTTACCAACTGGATAATCTCTTCCCCACCCACCCACCCTCTCTCTTTCTCTCTCTCTCTCTCTCTCTCTCTCTCTCTCTCTCTCATGCTCTCTTAACAAATAAAAAAAATAGCTGCATTCCAATAACCAGTGAAGTATGTTTAAGTACAGTGTTCCTGGAACATGATTGCTGCATCATTTGTAAGCATTCCCATGGGAGCCAAAGCAGAAAGCAGTAATAAATCTTCAGTTAAATCTTTCTTTAGTGGAGATCAATTGGAGACATTCTTGCTTCCAGAAGCAAACTAATTTTTCCCTTCCAGAAGCAGGTGATAGAAAGCCTGGCGCACAATGATTAAGAAAGAAGGACTTGCTTTGTGGTTGCTAAGAAAGATCCTTGTCTAAACATCTGGACACATATTAACCAATCAATTAATACTAAAATAGCTGCATCGGTGCAAGCTCTACCCCTTACTTGCATACTTAAACAAATTTGGTTTTGATACAATGCTCAGGAGAGGCTAACTTGCTTGAACAATTGATCTGATTCGGATGTAAGATCCAATTTAATTTCTATTAACATTAACAGGATTAATATTAAAATTAATTTCTATTAACATTGGAAGCATTTCTGGAGGTGAAAATACTGATTCAGTCAAAATATTTTTGGTACTTCCCATTGTGCTATCAGCTGGTTCATAAAACTATGACTTCATGTCACAAACATATGCTGCAAATCATTGCACAACAGCCCCAAACATTCCTCATTATTCAGTGATAGTTATCATTTATCTATATCCCTGATATCAGGAAACTATTGGTATAAGATTTCCTGACTCCACTGCCAATTCCAATCCTGCCTTGGTAACTGCTATTCTCTCCTATTTCCTCTGTACCCAATAAATGTAAATCACCTGACATTATCCCTAGTAATAGATGACAAAATCTAAAACACTTTAGTTACCTTGAGATTATCCTTGATGTCAGTGGAAGGGGGGAAATGCAAATTTAATACCAATTCAGGTAAGGAAAACTTAAAACTGTCTCACTGTTGGGCTGGCATTGATATGAAAGCAACTTCATCGATATACAGTAAACAAGTATGTTTCAGTGTTTCCATGTTTGCCAAAACAGCCCCAAACGATGTCCACAAAGCTGTTTGCCTATCTGCCTACCTGCCCATCTTTATCTATCTGTATCTGTATCTATCTACATTCCTATTAGATCTCTATTATCTCTATATCCATATCTGTATCCAAATCTATCTACGGTATATCATCTACTGAATATTTATTTCTATCATCTTTTCTATCTACTTTTGCTTTGTCTGAGATACTGGATTTGTTTATTTATTTACTATCATTTAGAAACTGCCCATCTCCCTTGCATCCTTCTATAAAATATAATGATCACTACCATGGAATCATGAAATAATACCTGAGAAATTTTAAGGCAGTAAAACTGTATATGGAGGCAGATATGCAGAAGCACTACCAAAAAATGCTCACTACCATCCTTTAATTTTTATTGATTTAAAGGATGATTGTATTATAGAATTATATTTGCATTGCATTAGATTGTTGTATGCTACAATGTTCTATGATGAAGGATTACTGAATACCGAAGAGACCAAACTGACCTACAAGAAAGACCAAATAAAGACTAGAAAAGAGACTTGACATAGCAAAGTGTTACATGACCAGTATATTTAAAAAAAAAACAAAGTAGCAGGCAAAGCAGATAACAAGAAGAGCTGGCAATGATTAAGAGCAGGAAAACTGAAGAAAAAGACACAAAGGATACAATGTGCAGATAATCTGCTACACAAAAAACACTACTTTTGATTTACTCACATTACAGTGAGTCATGGCCAGGCTTTCTAAGTGAGAGCCGAGTCTCTCTTAGAGAAAGCAGGACGCCTGTCTCATCAGCCATAGCTGCAGATATCTTAGATTGTTTTTCTTCTTGCAATGCCTTGAAGACACTGCTTCTTCTGGCAAAACAAGTGCAAAGTTTGTTCTACTGATCAGTTCTGAATTCCAAAACAACTGAATTGACTGTTATCTCTGTTATGACTCAGATATTTAACAAAAAACATAATGGAAATTGTTGAGTCCCTAAGCCTATGTCCCAGACAGCTCGTCTGGTAACCTATGAGTCACCGCATTCTGGAGCTGAGCCAGCAGCTGCAGTGATTAACAGAGACAAGCTGTCTGGAATCTGTCTGGAAAGGAGTCACAATGTTGCAATTGCATTGCTAGGAGTTTCCTGCCTGGTAACTCTATATAAGAGGTTGCCAGAGAAGAAACCTTGCCAGTTGAATCTTGTGTGTGTTGTAAATAGTGTGAATAAACGTTCCTGTTGTTTTGACCATGCCTGAGTCGGAATCCTTTGTCTGATCTAACACTGGCGACGAAGGTGGGATTCAGGCCGTGGCCTTAGAACGCAACGGGTAACGAATACTTCAACAACAGAGCGCAGCGCGACGCACAGCCTCACCATGGCTACGGCGACAATGCCTCCGTTTGCACCGTTCGACCCGATGAAGGAACAATGGGCTTCCTTCTTAGCCCGGTTCGAGTGCTTCTTGATAGCCAGCGACTACGGCGAACTCGCGCCTGCCAGGAAGCTGAGCCTATTCCTCCAGTGCGGCGGCCCTGAATTGTTTGCTACCGCCCGAACCATAGCAGCACCCGCAGCGGTGCACGAAGTGCCGTGGGACGATCTCCTGGGCCGCCTGAGAGCACACTACGCGCCGGCGCCTTCCCGCATAGCGCATCGCTATGCATTCAGGCAATGTGTGCAACAGCCGCAACAGTCGGTAGCCGAGTTCCTGCAGAAATTGAGAGCGACCGCAATCCCCTGCGAGTTCCCTGCTGGCTTCCTGGAGGAATCCCTACTGGAGCAGTTTGTATGCGGCGTAAGAGACATCCGCCTAAAGCGCCGCTTGCTTTCAAAAACTGTCCTGACTCTCGAGCAAGCGGTGGAAGAAGCACGCGCGACAGAATTGTCGGAGATCTCCACATCCGACATGGGCCGCGCGCGCCCTCCTCTTTTCCCCACTCCGCGAGCGTGTCTGGTAGATGAAATAGCGCCGCTGGATGAGCTGGAGGAGGAAGACCGTGGGGACTGCATGAGGGTGACCGGGCGCGTGCTGAATCGCGCATTCACACCGCAGCAGAAGTCCGGGAACTGCCTAGGCTGCGGAGGGGCCCACCAGAGACCAGAGTGCCCATTCAAGGCATCGGTGTGCCGCAGATGTGGCAGGAAAGGACACCTAGCAGCTGTGTGCCGTGCTGCCACTCCAGCGACAACGCCAGCTGCCGCCTCCAGAACCGTTCCACCAGGACAACGAGGGTCGCAGAAGCGTTCAGGACGCTACCAGCCACAGCCGACCGACTGCTTCGCGCTGGCGGAGATGCCCCCAGCTCTAAGCTACGACCAGGCAGAGAGTAGGAGACTGTCAACAGTGGTTTGCTTAGAGGGGGTGGGGGTAAAAATGGAAATAGATTCAGGGTCCTCTAGATCACTCATGTCCTGGGCGCATTTAGTTAAGCTTTGCCCCAAGCTCAGGAAGCGGGATCTCGGCCCCACGGCGACGATCCTGAAAGATTACCAGGGCTCACAAATTCCCATTCTAGGTCTGCACAGAGTGAGAGTAGACTACGGCCCCTTCCACGGATCCCTTCCCATCCTGGTAGTGGCCAAACCCCTAGCTGCCTTGATCGGATTGGACTGGTTTCCAGCCTTGGGACTGTCAGTCCAAGGAGTACACAGCGTGCCAGCCAGTTCTCCGGTAGACGAAGTAATCAGAGAGTTCAACGACGTCTTTGATGGCAGCTTAGGAACGTACAAAGGCACTCCAGTTTCCCTAAATTTGGACCCCCAGGTTGCTCCAGTCCGCTTGAAGGCCCGCAGGCTGCCGTTCGCGCTGAAGCCCAAGGTTGAAGCGGAATTGGATCGATTGGTGGCGCAGGGCGTGCTCGAACCCGTCGATCAGGCGAAATGGGAGACCCCAATTGTGGTCCCCATTAAGCCCGACGGGTCCGTGAGGATCTGCGCCGACTATAAGTCGACGATCAACCTCGGGCTTCAGGCGAACCCATACCCGGTTCCGGTGGTGCAAGACCTACTCCACTCATTGGGACGAGGTCGAGTGTTCGCGAAACTGGATATGGCGCAGGCCTACCAACAGCTCCCGGTGGATGACGAGGCTGCGGAAGCGCAGACCA
Organism: Rhabdophis nuchalis; assembly: GCA_039707465.1. Lineage (NCBI taxonomy): Eukaryota > Metazoa > Chordata > Lepidosauria > Squamata > Natricidae > Rhabdophis > Rhabdophis nuchalis. The sequence goes on along the minus strand of CM077643.1, from coordinate 54,143,655 downwards.
TCGTGACCCACCGTGGGGCTTTCCGCTGTCGCCGTCTCCAATTCAGCGTGTCCGTAGCCCCGGGGATCTTCCAGAGCCTCATGGAGCGACTGCTCCATGGGCTCCCTGGCATTGTACCGTATTTTGACGACGTCCTGATTGCTGCTTCCAGCATATCAGAACTCGCCAAAACGTTACGGAAGGTCCTCAGAGTTTTCAGGGGCGCGGGTTTAAAGTTGAAACGCAGCAAATGTACGTTTGCTGCGCCTAGGGTGGAATTCCTGGGTTTCATGATTGACGCCCAAGGAATTCACCCAACCCCCTCCAAGGTCGAGGCCATCCAAAAGGCCCCCACTCCTGCCTCCAAAACGGAGCTGCAGGAATTCCTCGGCCTTTTGAATTTCTACGCGCCGTTTATTCCCCATAAGGCATCGCTAGCCGAGCCGCTGCATCGGTTGCTCGACCGATCCGCGGCCTGGCACTGGGGCAGCCGCGAAGCACACGCGTTCGCGGCTGTCAAAGCCATGCTCACGTCAGATGCGGTACTAGTCCAGTACCATGACAGGCTTCCTCTGACGCTTGCGTGCGATGCCTCCCCTTTTGGCCTGGGGGCTGTCCTTAGCCACGTCTTTCCAGACGGCTCGGAAGCCCCCATTGCTTTTTACTCCCGGACAATGTCTCAAACGGAGAGAAACTACAGCCAAATCGACAAGGAGGCTTTGGCTGTAGTGTCCGGGATTAAGAAGTTCCACAATTACCTCTATGGGCGGACCTTTTCTGTTGTCACGGACCATAAGCCGCTCCTTGGGCTATTGGCTGGTGACCGTCCGACACCCCCCATCCTGTCGCCCAGGATGACCCGCTGGATGGAATTCCTGGCAGCGTATGACTATACGCTGCTATACCGTCCTGGCAAGCAGATAGGGCATGCTGATGCCCTAAGCCGCTGCCCTCTCCCGGGGCCGGATCCGGCCCCTGTGCCTGCTCTCCCTGCCCTGATGGTCGCGGAGTCGGACTTGCCCCTGTCCTCTTCCGCCATTGCCGCTCACACCCGCGCAGACCCCGTCCTCGCCCAGGTCTGCCGATGGGTGCTGAGGGGCTGGCCTTCGGGCAGTGTGGCTGAAAACTTTCGGCCTTACAAGTCACGCCAGCTGGAGCTCTCGCTCCATTGCGGGTGCTTGTGTTGGGGAGATCGGGTCATCGTCCCTTCCCCTCTCCGGCACATGGTTCTTCAGTCGCTCCATGCCAACCACCCAGGCATCGTCCGTATGAAGGCATTGGCCCGGAGCTATGTCTGGTGGCCCGGCATGGACGCTGAAGTGGCGGAATGGGTGGCCGCCTGCTCCTCCTGCCAATCGTCCCGGCCGGCCCCGCCGGTCTCCCCGCCGAGGGAGTGGGACGCCCCCAGGTGCCCATGGTCCAGGCTCCACTTGGATTTCGCGGGTCCCTTCCATGGCCAGAATTTCCTCGTGGTGGTGGATGCGTTCTCACGCTGGGTGGAGGTGATTCTCATGGCTTCCACCACAGCGGAGAGCACGGTGCGTGCCTTGCGCCGTCTGTTTGCGACCCACGGGTTGCCGGACGTCGTTGTGTCCGACAACGGACCCCAATTTCAATCCTCCACCTTCTTGGACTTTCTGGCCACCCAAGGGATCCGCCACGCGCCGGTCGCCCCTTATCACCCGGCGTCTAATGGACGCGCAGAACGAGCCGTGCGCTCAGCCAAGGAAGCCTTGGCCCGTTTGGATAAAGGGGACTGGCAGGCAAGGGTGGCCGCGTACCTTTTGGGACAGCATGTCACACCTTGCCCAGCCACAGGGAAAAGCCCCGCGGAGCTCTTGATGGGCCGACGCTTGCGGACCACTCTGGACAGACTGCACCCCGATTACGACGGGTTGCAGAGGGGCAACCTGCAGATTCCCACTCCTCGTTTATTTGAAATTGGGGACCTGGTTTGGGCAAGGAACTTTTCAGGGGAGCCGCGATGGATTGCCGCAACCATTTTGGACGTAACCGGACCCTGTTCTTACAGAGTCGGCCTTCAGGATGGATCCGAGTGGCGGCGCCACCTGGATCAACTGAGGCACCGCCTGCCCGAAACAGCAGTCACCACGCCAGGCCGTTCCTGCCCGTTGGCCCCCGTTGGGCCGTTGTTCTCTGCTCAAGCCGAGCAGTTGTTTGGAACCCCGGAGTCCCTAGCCGGTCCAGACCTCGTATCGGCGGGAACAGCACGGGGAGACCACCAGGACCTCACAGCCCAATCTGACTCTCAGCTGGGGACCTCGCCCATCGGGGAACCACCCTACCAGAATAATACTCGCCAGCAAATGCCAACTACCTCAAGCCCGGTCGCCACGCCCCCTCACCCGGACTTGCTAGGGTCGCCATTGCCGCCTACGGCGACTCCACCTCCGAGGGCAGGCCGCGATGACGTAGGCGAAGGCTCCGTGTCCCACAGGGAGGAGCCTCCTCAAGAACTAAGGCGGTCAGGGCGGACCCGACACCGCCCCGCCTATCTGAACGACTACGCGTGCGCATGTACTGTGTTGGACAGAGAACCTAGACACATGCGCACTGACTATGGGGGAAGGAGTGTTGAGTCCCCAAGCCTATGTCCCAGACAGCTCGTCTGGTAACCTATGAGTCACCGCATTCCGGAGCTGAGCCAGCAGCTGCAGTGATTAACAGAGACAAGCTGTCTGGAATCTGTCTGGAAAGGAGTCACAATGTTGCAATTGCATTGCTAGGAGTTTCCTGCCTGGTAACTCTATATAAGAGGTTGCCAGAGAAGAAACCTTGCCAGTTGAATCTTGTGTGTGTTGTAAATAGTGTGAATAAACGTTCCTGTTGTTTTGACCATGCCTGAGTCGGAATCCTTTGTCTGATCTAACAGAAATGTAAAGGAATTCCACACAGAGGCTTCAGGTGGGGTCGAGAGAGGTGGGAGATGGGAAAAAACATTATTGCAAGTTCATGTATTTATTAGAGGTTTATCCTGCCCCAATTATTATAAGTAACTAAAAGCAGTGAATTCCTTCCTCCTATTTTTCCCCACAACAACCCAGTGAAATGAGATGGACTGAGAGGCAGTGACTTCTGATTGTCTTATATTCATCTCTTCTTGTTCAACTTATCTTTTCTGACATGTTCCATGGATGCTACTGGTTCCATTTGTGTCACATAAAAAGCACATAGTAACAGTGCCGATAATTCAAATAAAGTTAATGTGTGCATGTATCTGTCTTCAAACATTTAGGTATTAGGGCCAGAGTAAATTATTGCCCTATGTTGCTGTTTAGTATTTTATAAGCGTGGTTATCAAGTCAATCTTTGAGAGAATGAAGTTAAAAGCAGGGCAGTGGTTGAAAAACATGGTGACAAGGTTATATATTCTGTTTACTGGGAGTGATGTAGCATTATTATACCTTTTCACAGTAACACTCCCAAGCTTCGCAGAGAAGTAAGGTCAGTCAGGTACTACCCAAGACTTCATTTTTTTAAAATTAAAGAATGGAACAAAAAATAGGAGATGGAACTGGGAATTTGGAGAGTACTTAAGAGCATGTTATTGAATGTATCATCATCTCTGGTTGCTGTATTGAAAAACAGAGCGGAATATAGAACAGTTTTAATACCAGAAATTCAGCTGCACTGTTTGGTATAGGTTAGAAAGGAAGTGGATACCTTATGATTTACTAGAGTTGCTCAGGGTTTCCCAGAACACCACCAAAGTCCATTTATATGCTGCTGCAGGAAGATTCCAACATCCTCTTGTTCCAGTATGAGATTTAATACATGTTGGAGGCTTTGGTATTGATATAATACACATTTGGGACTCAGAGAGAGTTGTGATGAATGCAAAGGCATGGTTTGACTGACAAAATGTAAGGAAGAAAATAACCACTGTTATTTGCAATTTGGGGGGGAACACCTACAATCAAATTGTGTAGAATTAAATTAAATTGTGTAGAATTAAAAGCTTTTTTAATTTCATCCCAAATATTATATTTTTATATTTATAAGGCATGAGCTTCTCAGACATAGCCCTTCTGAGCCCTGGGCAGACTTAATTTAGGTAAAATGGCTTCCTGCATCATATATAGAGCTGAACATATGTTGAAGTGAGAGCTGTTTTGCCAGCCAAGAAGGCTACCTTGGAGTTATTCATTGTGAAACTGATAAATGCTAATGAGGTATATGGGAAATATAAAAGAACAAGCCAGATAAAAAGAACCTGTAGGGCTTTGCATCCAATCCTGTCCTCAATGATGCATTGCTATCCCCAGCCTTGGTCATCTATATATTAAGCAGGAGAAGATAAATCATGAGTTAGGAACTCTCTTCTGCCTACAGGACCCATTCATTCCTGCATATCAATGAGCTGCACGTCAAGGGTGAATACAGTCCAAATCCAATGTAGTTGCCAAAGTGATCATGGAAGACTGAACAATTATTTGAAAGGGTGGGAAATCAGAAAAGCACTGAATGACAACAGTACTATCAAGCCATTGTTTATTAATATAACTGTAGCAAATTCTGGAGGACAGAAAGCGGATATACAGTAGGTGAGAGGTCTTCAAACTTGGCAATTTTAAGATTTGTGGACTTTAACTTGTTTATTATTAAATTTTATATAACCGCACCCTCTCCCCGAAGGGACCCGGGGCGGTTAAAACAAACAGTACAAAATATAAATAATTAAAATCGAATTAAATAGGTTATCCCTGTGCTAAAATTTAGAAAGTTAAAACATAATCCATTTAAAAACCCAATTAAAACAATTTATAATACAGACTGAAGGCTAGGTAAATAACTTAGGCCAAACCGGCCTGATGGAACAAAAGTGTCTTTAATTTCTGGCGGAAAGTGCGGAGGTCCGTGGTTGTTCTGAGGTCGGGGGGTAGGTCGTTCCAGAGGGTTGGGCCCACCACAGAGAAGGCCCTTCCCCTGGGCGTTGCCCGCTGGCATTGCCTAGTGGACGGCACCCGGAGAAGTCCCTCTCTGTGGGAGCGAATCGGCCGCTGGGATGTATGAGGTAGGATGCGGTCTCGCAGGTAGCTTGGAGTTGAAGTCCACAAGTCTTGTGGAGTTGAAGTCCACAAGTCTTAAAGTTGCCAAGTTTGGGGACCCCTGCAGCAGGTCCTCTGTATTGTGGAATTCAGCATAACTATTCCAGCTGCCTAAATTCTACTGGCTTGAGCCTCCTTAGGAGCATATTTTATCTTCCTCTCTCCTCTTGATCTTATTTCCCACTCTCTTTCTCTTCTCTCTTTTTAACTATCAATACCTCTTCCCAACGCTTTCCTCCCTTCTCCTCCCTTCCCTTTCTGGTTGAGATAATTCCATTCCTGATTTGACACCTTACTGTATTTCTATAAAAAGAGAGAAAAAAATAAGTCATGTGTCCTTCTCAGGGAAATCTTATTTATTTATTTATTTATTATTTAAATTTATAGACCGCCCCCTCTTCCCCATGGGGACTCGGGGCGGTGCACAGGAAATTAAAATCTAATAAATAACAATATACAACATACAAAATATTAAAACCGAATTATAGCAGTAATAGCAGACTTATATACTACTTCACAGTGCTTTACAGTCCTCTTTAAGCATTTTACAGAGTCAGCATATTGCCCCCAACAATCTGGATCCTCATACTTCCCATGAAGGTAGAATGCTGTGCATTAGACTGCCTACCAAAGGCAAAATGGGTATCTGTCCGTTGCTTCTTTGATTCCCAATTTACCCCCAACAAAGATTGGTTGGAGGAGAGATCATTGAAGTTTTTTTTATTTTTATTTTTTATTTCGGATTTATACCCCGCCCTTCTCCTTGTTAGGACCCAGGGCGGCGCACAGGCATTTAAAAAACCATAACAAAGACAATATATCATTAAAAACATATTAAATTAATAAATTATCAAACCCGTGCTAAAAGTTGTCTTCTTTTGCTCAAGGTGATGGAAACTTTCATGCAAAGAAGTTTCTCCAGACCTTTGAGCTAGTAGAACAAAATGCCAGGATGCAGAGAAGACAATGCATTTAGAGTTCTTCTACCCTCCAGAAGAATGGGAGAAGCCTACCTAATCAGCAACATTCCTTTTAAATAGAAATGCCAGAAAAGTGGGATTTTTTTCCTGATTGATTTGAATTTAATCATTTTCCACCCTAATCATCTTGATTCCCTAAGAGGAAAGGTAAACTTGGTGATCAGGAGATATATATATATATATATATATATATATCACACCCAACTGCCTCCCTGGGTCCCATTTCACGCAGAGGGACTCACAGCGGGTGGTCTGTGGTACAGTGGTCTCTCTTGGCTCAAGACCTTCCCTAACAATAACCGCTACCCCCCCCCCACCCCTGCCTAGGGCCCGGGGCTGATGAAATGTACGGTAACCTGGCGGGCACATATCCATGAGAGGAAGTCCTCCCTCGTGGCCCAGCCAGGTCTCCGTAATCCCTACCAGGTCCAGCTCCCCCTCCGACACAAGGTCATTAATAAGGGGGGCTTTGTTGACCACGGACCTGGTGTTGCATAACATCAGCCTAGGGCCCTGGCTCTGTGAACCCGGACCACCTAGCTCGCGGGGGGAGCTCAGGCGGTTGGTGCGCGTGACCACTTGTAACCAACGGCCACGCACCTCCACCCTGTGATGACCTTCCTGTCTCCCATCGTCCCTACCCCTCCCTACGACCGTTCGGATGGAAAAGCCCTCTGTAGGAACGACCCATGTTCCCCCCTTCTCAGACCCAACTGCTTCCTTCCTTGCTCTGCTAGCCGGCTTAGCACTGTTCCCATCCTCCACCTGTCTGATCCCTCCCTCTTCCCTGGAACCCCCTAAAATACGAATAATTTTTTTTGTTAAAAACCCCCTGAGACTACGTTTCGCCCACCACTCTGGACTAATTAATCCCTCATTAAAGTGGGCCCTCATTAAAGCAGAGGGCCAAACCTGCAAGAGGGGGGACTCCCGCAGTAATATCAGGTCTGCTCTCGAGTACGTGATTAACATATAAAGTGGGTCATACAATTAATTTAAAGGGCTACAGTTGGCTACATCAATGTTAAAATAGATGTTAAAATAGATGTTAAGATAAATATTAAATAGATTAAAACAATTCACCACGCTCCAGTAAGAAATATCGTCCGGCTATCATAATTTGTGCATTCTCGGGCAATAAAAGTTGGTAAAAAGTCTATATGGGATGCTGTAGGTAAGTAAATACCAGTTCTTCCCGGGTTCGGCCTCACCGTAACCAGCACAGCATCTCTCGGGCCTCAAATCTCGGCCTTTTGGTGTTTTTAGGCCCAGTCTGGCTCTCCTAGTCCTCCTTCGGCCTCCTTTGGTCTCCTGGGCCTCCTGTGCCATACAGGTCTCCCTGTTCTGGTCTCTGGCCTCCAGAGTCACCGATTCCAGCCACCTGGTCTCCAGCCTCCCCCTGACAGCTCCTCCTGGCTCCAGCACTCTGGGCTCCAATTCCAGCTCCAGCTCCAGGGGCTCGGGCAGCATCTCTCAATCTGGCCTCGGGCCTCGGCCTGGGTCATCTTTGGCCTCGGCCCAGCTGTTTTTCGGCCCCCCAGCCTCCCAGCCCAGCCCCCCAGCCTCCGATGTCTCCGGTACCTTCGGTATCTCCGCCTCCTTGCCTCCGGCACCTCCGGTGTTGTCCTGATGTCCTGGTCCTGGCAGTGCCCTCCGGCTGTCTGCCAGCATCTTCACTTGCTCTCTAGGCCGCTCTAGGCCACAACGCCTTCCGGCTGTCTGCTGGCATCTGCCGGTGTCTTCGCCCGCTCTCTGGGCCGCTCTAGGCCGCTCGCTCGGCATCTGCCGGCGTCTTCGCCCAGCTCTCTGGGCCGCTCTAGGCCGCTCACCAGCTCACCCACTCTTCGCCCACTCTGGGCCGCCGGCCCACCCTGGGAGGCCATCCAGGCCTCGATGGAAAGCCAGGGTGGGCGACTTACTGGGCCCGACCCTCTAGATGCAAAAACGGGCTGGGCAGCATGGCTTTGTTAGCCAAAAAGCCCCCCGACCTGCACGGGACTCATCAGCGGACCGCCATCTTCGCGCATGCGCAGTCTCAATTCTCATTCACTCACACGCACACACATATATATATAGATGTATTTATTGATCAGCTCAAAAACCTAACACACACACACACACACATGTATGTATGTATGTATGTATGTATGTATGTATATATCTCAAGTAAATATTGAATTCATTGAATCATACATTTTAAGGGGAAATCCTTCTTAATAAGCTGAATCGTAATGAACTCCTAACCACAAGGCTGCTTTTCTTCCATTTCAGAGCAACTACCAAGCTTTCCAATATGTGAGGATGAGCTCCCTGTGTGCAACATGTGGCTTATATTTTCATTATTCTTTTACTCAAGGTGCTGAGTGCTTAAACTAACACTTTTTTATATTAAGTCATCTTGGTTTTGTGATGAAACATCCCTAATATTGCAAGGTATGATTTTACAATAGGCACTGCTCTGAGTTTAACCAGTACTGTGCTGAATAATTACAAGTCTTAGCTGTCATCTCACGACAGGGACAAGATATAAGATTATGAAAAATCTTTTTTCTCCACTGTTTTATGCACTTTTTCTTTGTACCAGTTGAACTCAATAACGTGCAGCCAGAAAACAAAAATCAAGTTGCATAGTTGGATGCATTTTTTATGAAATGCAGAGAAGTGTCAATGAGTTTCAACATCCTCAGAATATGGATTCAGATGCTGGCATCTCTACTCCCCTTATTCTGCCTGCAGATGCACTCATATTGTTTCTCAACTACAAAAATGTGTGAATGGCTTAGAACATAGGTCACAAAGGTGCTTCTTCAAGAGGCAACTGAACTTTCTGTTTTTTCTTTGAAGACATTTCATTTCTCATCTAAGAAGCTTCTTCAGCTCTGGCTGGATAGTGGAGAATGGAAGTATTTATACTATATTTATAGAGGAAGTCCAGTTGCCTCTTGAAAAAGCACCTTTGGGACAGTCATGACCTGGATGACTGCCTCAATACTTAGGACACAGGGACATTGGCCTGTTTTCAATAGAGATCAACAATGTCCAGTTTTCAAACCTAAAACAAGTATAAAAATATTTTCCTTCCTACTTCAAAGAACATCAATCGCATGTGGTGATTGATTGATTGATTGATTGATTTTATTAATCAAATTTATCTAGATGCCCATGTCTTCCAAACCGAGCCTTTATTCAGTATAGAACACCAGAGCATTATAGGGCTCTGCAAATGATGATGATTTTTTTTGTATAACAAATCATAATTCTTGTACGTAATTTTATAAAGTTTTCAATGGAATGAAAACAAATTGCCAGAAAAGCAATTATTTTATTTATAAAAAAATTTTTTTCCCTATTTTGATTAGGCTTTCTGAGAATTACATAGATTGCTTTTGTTTTAAATTTGCTTTATCAAGATCATAGCAATCATTTGCATTACCTTCTATTATTTTGCATTATTTGTTTCTGCTTCTCATATTGAAACCTAACCCTTGCAAATCCCCCTGCCTTTCAAAAGAAACCAAACCTCATGCACCAGGTTCTTTCACTTAGATGTATACTGGGCATTAAAAAAAAACCCTTGGCATTTGAGTTAGATAGATAGAAACACTACAGAAATGTTTCAAAATACTTGTTCAGGCATACTATGATGAACACTTGTTCAGGCATACTATGATGAACACTTGTAAGTGTTCATCATACTATGATGAACACTTACAAGGTTTAGTCAGAATCCTGAAAAGTATTTCTGATGGCTAAGTAAGACCTCCATATATACAGGCAATATACCAGATGATAGGGCCCAGCATTAATGTAAGGGCAATATGTTTATGCTTTGCTTAAACATTAGATTATTAGATTTAATAGATCTGATCCATCAGGAATCCAACTGTACCAGTGGTGGGATTCAAAAGTATTAACTACTGGTTCTGTGGGTGTGGCTTAATGGGTGTCGCTTGGTGGGCATGGCTGGGGAATGATACTGAAAAATCTCCATTTCCTCTCCACTCCTGGGGGAAGGATACTGTAAAATCGCCGCCCTGGGTCCTTTTTGGAGAAGGTGCGGGGTATAAATCTGAATAAATCTAAAATCTAAAATCCCCATTCCCTCCCCACTCCCAGGAGAAGGATACTGTAAAATCTCCATTTCCACCTCATTCCTGGGGAAGGATACTATAAAATCCCCATTCCCTCCTCACCCCACTAACCTGCTTTCCAGTTCGGTTCTGTGCAGGGCAACAAAAGAAGACCCAACTGATCAGCTGGGACTCAGTAAGCAGTGAACAGATTGGGGCGGGGCCAGTCACAGGTGGTATTTGCTGGTTTTCCAAACTACTCAAAAGTTCCACTACCAGTTCACCAGAACCAGTCAGAACCGACTGAATACCACCTCTGAACTGTACTGTTGGGCTCCTGCCTTTTACTAGGAAAAAGTTTTTTTTAACTACTTGCATCCTTTTACATCTATCTGATTGATTAATCTTTTCAATCTCTGAAAATAGTGCTAACATCAGAAAGAGATTTCTATGCAATTACTCCCCTGGATAAATTCATTACAAAATCATAATGTTAATTTAAGCATGGTTAACTGTTAGATGATACGTTTGATAAATATGAGCTACTGTAATTGAGTGTAAGAGAAGTTTTGAAAACAGCCCCCAGAGTTTTTTCCTAAAAGATTAACTACTCTTATGTTAATCCAAGGTGTCATCAAGTTAATTTATCCTTTAGGTATTTTTTCTGATAAGCTTATGCTTAGAGCCATTGCTTCATGACATTCAAGTGAAAATGAAAAGCAATCTCTCCTGCCTCTGTAATTCACAACAGTACAGTTTTCGGTATTTTTATTTTTTTCCCATCCACATCAGAGATGTCAAACTCAAGGCCCAGGGGCTAGATCCGGCCCATGGGGTGCTTAGAACTGGCCCCTGGGGCCACCCTGGAAACAATGAAGGGCCAGGCCTCTGCCAGTGAAAATGGGCTCCCGAGCTCCATTTTCAGCTGCGACAGCCTCCTGCAACCCTCTGTACATTATTGCGTCTTCAGCCAATAATGAATTTTTAACTGGAGATTTTTAAAAAGAAATCTGGAGGATTTTATTTATTTATTTGAAATATTTATAGAGCTGCCCATATTATAACTAACTCTAAGTGGTTTCCAGGTGATAGATGATAACTAACCAAGGTATTAGTTATCATCTTTAAAGCGCTCCATGGCACGGGACCTAGCTATCTGCGGGATCAGATTCTGCCCCATACATCCCTGCGGCCCATCCGCTCCCACAGAGAGGGACTTCTCCGGGTGCCATCCACTAGGCTATGCCAGCGGGTGATGCCCAGGGGAAGGGCCTTCTCTGTGGCGGGCCCAGCCCTCTGGAACGACCTTCCCCCCGAGATTAGAACAACTACGGACCTCCGCTCCTTCCGTCAAAAATTGAAAACACACTTTATCTGCTTGGCCGGCCTAGGTTAGTCCTCCGTTTTTAACTGGGTTCTTAGGGGATTGTAGTTTAGTTTTAGTATAGTGGGTTTTAGCGCATGGATAATTTGTTTAATTCTTATTTTAACTATTTATGTATTTTATATTTGCTTCTTAACTTCCCTGTGCACCGCTCCGAGTCCCTTTGGGGAGAGGAGGCGGTCTATAAATAAAATAATAATAATAATAATAATAATAATAATAATAATAATAATAATAATAATAATAATAATAATTATTATTATTATTATTATTATTATTATTATTATTATTATTATTATTATTATTATTATTATTATTATTCCAATCAAAAGTAAAGGCAATATAAAAACCATTATAAAACTTCAAAACTAAGCTCTTTAAAAACAACAAAATCTGGTGCCAAGTCATTATCCTAGTTCTTTTTTTTTTTTTAATTCAATTTGTATCCCGCCCTTCTCCAAAAGGACCCAGGGCGGCGCACAGGAAAATTAAATAACATACAAAGCAATACAAAATACAAATTTTTTTAAACCTATTAAATATGAAAGCCTGCGCTTAAACCAATTAACCCCCCACCCCATTTTAAAACTATCTATACTAGTCAAAAGCGGAGGCTATGTAAGGCCGGCTTGATGAAACAGATGTGTTTTTAAACACTGGCGGAAGAGGCGGGGGTCAGTAATGGTACGGAGTTCAGGGGGTAGGTCGTTCCACAGGGCAGGGCCTGCCACAGAGAAGGCCCTTCCCCTGGGTGTCGCCAGTCGGCATTGTCCGGCCGACGGCACCCTGAGAAGGCCTCTCTGTGGGAGCGTATCGGTCTAAGGGATGTATGGGGCAGGAGACGGTCTCGCATGTAACTAGGTCCCGAGCCATGGAGCGCTTTGAAGATGGTCGTCAGGACCTTGAAAGACCACAGGAAGCCAGTGCAGCTCGCGCAGGATCGGTGTTATATGGGAGCATCTAGAGGCTCCCGTAATCACCCGCGCGGCTGCATTCTGCACTAACTGTAGCTTTCGAGTGCACCTCAAGGGAAGCCCCATGTAGAGAGCATTACAGTAGTCGAGTCGGGATGTCACGAGGGCCTGAGTGACTGTGCGAAGGGCAGTCTGTGCGAAGGGCAGAAGATTCTTGGTAATTCTTGGAGGAATTACCAAGAATCTTCAAAGGTTTATGGGAGGCCTGATGGGTAGAGTACAACCAATTTCATTGTATTTAAGTACAATGACAATAAAGATTATACTTACTAGAGGCCTGCTGAACTTCATGAGGCAAGGTGTTCCATAGGCCAGGGGCTATCACAAAAGTCTTGCTGTCTTAGCTCCCATCAGATGGCAATATTTAGGGGAAGGTACTAGGAGCATGCCCACCTTGGATTTGCAGAATTGAATTCATCCTGAAATTTCTCTGGAAGTAAACAAAACATCAATATAACAATATTGAGACCAGTCTACTATTCCAGCTGGGTATCTATTGAATAGAAGTGCCTATATCTAATGATTGGCATTTCCCAGGAAATACCTTCAAATACTTGAAGGTATTTTCTCAATCGAGTTTGCACTTTAAGATCTTCTTTACTTTCTGGTTGTATTCACTACCATATATATACCACAATGTGAAATCATAGCTGCCAATTGTTTGTTGTCCTTTGTATGCATTGAGTTCTTCCCAAAACCAAAAATATAATGTTTTACAGTTGTATATGTGTCAGTTCAAGCAGCGTGGCCTTTTGTAATTCACAGATTCAAATACTGCATGCAGATTCAAGCAGTGTGGTTTTTTTGTAATTGACAGATGTAAATATTGTCAGTGTACAGATTTTCTGAGCGCCAACCAAGATTTTATTGTTAATAATATTTTGTAGTCCTTGAGTCAAGAAAAAAAATAATTAATTTTAAACTTCTAATTTTGGATTAAAGACATATTAAAATATATGCATTTAGATAAAACATGCTACATGAAATGTGAGGAAAATGAATATCTGCTCATTAAATGTGACTTCTTTCTATTCTCCTTTCCTTTACACTTCATGAACATTATGAAAATGTTACATTGGACTAAAGACATAACAACATTCAAAGATGAATATAAGAATGAACTGTGGGTGTTTTACAAGCATGAAGGACACTTCTTTTGGGAATCATCAGCTAATAGGTCCATAATAATACAAAGATACATCTTCAGTTCCTTAATTGAAATTAGTATGTTTGAGGGGAAAATGCATTAGTGCAGATAGCAACTTTCATATCAGAGTACCATGTAGTCCCAGAGCTAGTTAGCTAATAACTAATGTGGTGGTGGGGGGGGGTTTGGATACCAGTTATGAACCAATTGCTAATTTTATAGTAAGATTGTCACTTTTTGTTTTTAGGATAAGAAAAACCACAATCTTAACTTTTAACCCCAAATCCTAACTTTATGGGAACTGGAAGAGGTGCAGATATGTTATCTACTACTCAGTATTTACTCTGCAATAGCAGTGTATGAAGCTTCTGATCCCATCCACAGCTGGTGTTGCAGCTGGCCTATACATCCCACCAGACTTTATTTAGCTGAATATTACAGCAGTAACATTTCATTATAGCTCTGCTCAGAAAAGTCATACTCCATTGGTTTTATTGAAGCTTACTTCTCCCTTGCTCCCGTTTCACCCAAAAGGACAGCTGTTTAAATGTGTACTGGGTGGAACACCTAAGGGCTTTTTAATGTTAATTAAGTTCAGAGGAAGAATCTTTAACAACCACCTTTCTTTCTCTTTCCATAAATGCCAACATGTTCAGTGTTGACATTAAATTCTGAAATTAACACATCAAGAACCAGAAGGCCTTGATAATTTTCATATGTAACAAAGAACTCTTGGTTGAAAGCTAGGATAAAAAAATGAAAAAAGAGAATTTAGTATGCTTTATTTCAATAACCTCCATCCCATATTCCACATGCCATACTTCGTATATTTCTCAGATTTCTTATTCTACCATTAAAAATATGTAGAGATTCTCAATCATCCAGGTCATGGTTGACCCAAAGGGACTACCTTTGAGACTACCATTAAAAAGATTTTCCTTTATGGCTACAAATACAGAAGCAAGACTCTTTCATTTTCATGTCTACTTGGAAGACAACTCTTCTACAAATCAGCCTTCTCCAATTGGATGCTCCTAAAATGTGATTGATGGCATAAAGTCTGATTATTTGAGGAAATGGCCTATTTCCAGTTACTTCTACCTATTCAGTGCATTTAGGCAGAGTGGATGGACTCCATGTTTTATAATTTTTAGAATGTACCTCCATTAACTTGATAGAGTTTGCCAACTACAGTCTAGTTCAGGTTAAATCTGAGTGATATTATCTATCATTCAGATTCACCTATCTCAGATTCATCTATCAAGAACACTCTCTGCAGCATCCATGATACAACATAGGTCAAAATAAGGCATAAGAAAATGTTCCTTATCTTTTTCAAGATCTTCTTTACCGATATCCTCTGTTCTTCTAGTCTTCTAGCAGGTACCCATTGCCACTGTAATTGTATACATCCACCCTAGGCTATGCATCCTGTTCTCTTTCCTCCCACCTTTCCCAGAATTGTGGAGTCCCTAAGGAACACAGATCTTTGCAAAATCTGTCCAAGACACAATTATTTGAGCCCAGTTATTTAAAAACATTCATTTGTTCTATGGTCCATTTGTTTGTTTTCTTGGCTATCTATGGGATTTTCAAAAATTTCCCCACACCAATGTACAAAAATACCAATACTCATTCCCACCTGATTTTTCAAATCTAATTTTCACTAAAGTGTCATAGGGATTGTCATTTTCTGCATGATTCCGATCTTTGGAGATATGGACATATCATGGCAGCTGAATGTTCTTTTGAAGTCTTTCGTGGTCGCTCCACTGAATGCTAGGCTGTGGCATATTTCTTGACTTCTTTTTCCTTTCCTGTCGACAATTGATCTTAAAAGGCAGAAATGTTCTACCACATCAGTGTCTTCATTGGCACTACTAAGGCTGGTTGATGTACCTGTTATTATTAGTTTTGTCTCCTTTAGAAAGAAATCATAGACCGATTTCTTTCAATGAACTTACTTTCACCAATAAAACTTTCCAATATTGTTTACATTTTCAGCTATCAAAGTTGTATTTGATTATCAGAATAGTGCAGGCTTTTGATTAAAAAAAAACCCACACACATCTTCATCCAACCAAGTCTCCCTCCGTATTTATTCAGCATATAGATTGGACAAATAAGAATAAATAACATATACAACCTTATGCCACTTTGCCAAATGCCTTGTTTTAATTGTTCAGCTGGAATCATCATCACACCATAGGTGGTTTTGCTGAGAATATATACTCTCAGTGTTTTTTTGTCATTCCTCTTAAGAGCCAGCCACTACCACTCTCACCATGATGAGGTAGCATAGCATGACATTAATATGTTTGTCTGTCTACCTACCTATCTGCCTGCCTGCCTGCCTGCCTGCCTGCCTACCTATCTAATACATATCTTCTATCTATCTATGTTTTCCTGTAAGTTATATTATTGCTACTCAGGATTTAGATTGCGTTATAAGGAGCCCTGGGATAAATATTTTTAGAAGTAGCATATAAAATGCCTGATTGTTTGAGTAATGATCACATCACCATCTCTCAAGTAAGGATGCATTTTATGCATTTGATGTTGCCCACAAAAATGTATGTCAGAATAAATCCTACAGTGGGTTTATATATTCACACATGTACTGCCTAATACTTTCTCGTGGGAGGGGGGTACTAAGATGAAGTGCATTTAATTGAAAGACTCATATTCTTCACCTATTTACTCCTACCCTTCCTTCCTTCCTGAGACCCTTTGGGGGCAGAGACCAGTAAACTATGGTAATGCATCATGCATAGTGCCACCATCATTATTGCTGATCTCCAAAGTGCTGTAGCCCTCTCTTGTGGGTTTTTATTTTGTTGGTTTTTTCCCCCCTGCAAATGATTTCTGTCTTTATAGGATAGGTGGGGATAACAGGAAAACATAAAACTTGGAAATGGAACAAGTTAGCAAGCAACAATAATAACAGTCAAAATCAATACTGAAAACCAACTTGCCTCCAAGTGATTGGGGGGAGACATCTGAGTTTACAGAAAAAAATGAAAAGTGGTTGCAGAAGATCAATGAATTGTCCCTTGGGGATTTCCCGTGCAGCACAATTCCACCTCAAGTGACATTTTGAAGAGAAGTTTGAGCAAAATACTTAGAGAGGTTGTTGTGTCAATATTTCAGTGAATGAAAGAACTGCTCATTTTTAGATTTTCAAGGAGATTTCTAAAGAAATCTATTTGCTGGCTGAACTGTAAGTCAGCAGTGTTTGAAGAGTTGTTTAGTTTGCATGTCCTTTGCTTATATATATATATATATATTATTATTTATCTTACATCAGAATTTATATTTAAATGCAACAATATAAAATATGGAAGTATATTTAAATGAGCTCAGAGCAGTGTATAAATAGCAATAAATGTAATATTAGCAATAAATGTAATAGTAGAACATTTATGTTCTACTTTTAGCATTTGTTTAGGATGGGAACATGTGCAAATAGTCTCTTGTTTATTATTTATTTTTATTTTTCGAATTTATACCCCGCCCTTCTCCTTGTTAGGACTCAGGGCGGCGCACAGGCATTATTAAAAACCATTACAAAACAATATATACTATTAAAAACATATTAAATTAACTTAAAACCAGTGCTAAAAACCCTTTAAAACCCTAAAAAATTAAAATTTATAAATATATTCAGAAACGGGGGGCTACGCTAGGCCGGCTTGTTGGAATAGATACGTCTTAAGGCGTTGGCAGAAGAGGCGGAGGTCCAAGGTAGTGCGAAGGTCGGGGGGGTATGTCGTTCCAGAGGGCCGGGCACGCCACAGAGAAGGCCCTTCCCCTGGGTGTCGCCAACCGGCATTGCCCGGCCGACGGCACCCTGAGAAGGCCCTCTCTGTGGAAGCGGATCGGACGAAGGGATGTATGGGGCAGAAGGCAGTCTCGTATATCTTGCCATTCTCCATCCTAACTGGGGGAAAGGAGGCAATTTGACAAAATATCTCTAGGAGGAATTACATTTATTCAACAGTTTCTTGGAAGTAAGAGCCACTACAAGATATACCACTAGCTCAGACTTTTTTCTAAATTGAAGAGGATCACTATCTCTGCAGTAGGCAGCACAGCATCCTTAGATGGTATTCAGTAGGTTCTGGCCAATTCTGCAGAACCAGTAGCGGAAAATTTGAGTAGTTCAGAGAACCGGTAAATACCACCTCTGACTGGCCCTGCCCCCATCTATTCTCTGTCTCCTGAGACCCAGCTGATTGGGAGGGAATGGGGATTTTGCAATAACCTTCCCCTGGAGTGGGGAGGGAATGGAGTATCCTTCCCCTGCCACGTCCACCAAACCATCCCCACAGAACCGGTAGTAAAAAAAAATGAATCCTACCACTGATCCTTAGTGCCACTTAGCCCACAATTTTGCATCCCCCACATGCCAGGTAATGTGAAGGGGAATAATTAATACAATAGCAAAGTTGGAAGGTACCTTGGAGGTCATCTAGTCCAACTCCCTGCCTAGGCAGGAAACCCTATACCATTTCAGACAAATGGCTATCCAACATCTTCTTGAAGACTTGCAGTGTTGGGGCATTCACAACTTCTGGAGACAAGCTGCTCCACTTGTTCCACCTGTTCCAAATTCTGCAGTGGGAGTATTTAATAAGAGCCAGGTAGAACTGCCAATTCATAGCATCACATTACCAAATCTGTAGTGAGTTTCAGCTTCAGCTTCAGATTCTTGGTTTTAGCTATGCATAACCTACATTGCTAACTTTTGGCAGAACATTCCAGGGAAAATATGAGGACCCTCAAAACAGTGGATGACATTAAGGAATAAAATTGTAGCTATCTCATTAAAAATTGTAGGAAAATTTTTTGCAAGACTTTCTCCTTTTCTAAAATCTTTCAACAATTTTGACCAAGATAAATCAATATTACTCCCTTTTCTAGGAGAAATTGATCTCTTATTGAAGGCTTTCAGCTATTGAAAGAATAAACTTAAAACCCTAACTCTAAGCCCTGGCACAATTAAAATATATATATTAAAAGATCCATGCTATCTACTCTTCAGATCCAAAGAAAGAAGATAGCCAGTTTGAATTAACAAGCTATTTTTCTCCCAAAGGTGCTTTTTCAAGAGACATGAGGATTTTCTTTCAAGAAATTGGATGACAGAGAATGTCCATAGACATCAAGCTATTTTTCTCATCTTAATTTAAACTACAGAACTGTTCAGAGGTACAACTACATAATCAGCTGTTTGGTGATCTATCATTCTATCTATCATTCTGCAAATATCCAAAAGCAATGTAGAATATGGTTTAACTAGGCATTTCAATGGGATAAATATTCCCTGAAAGCTATGTATGCATTGTAACATAGCATTTTGACATAGCTAGGACTTTTGCTATTTTTTAAATTGTTATCATAAAACTAGAATGATTTAACACTTGTCTAAGGTCTTTGAATGCTTCCTATCAAACAGCTGTAGCCATCTTCTACACACATTAAAACCTGCCATGATTAATTTCATCTGTAATGAAGTTTTATAAGAAACTTCACAGTCACCCAGTTTATCACCAACATTATCAAATTTTTGTGGTGTCACCAAAGGAGTTACAGGATATAAATCTTCTGAGAAAGAGATAAAAAAAACAACAAATTGTAACAATGGGGGATTAAGCAAGTATCCCAGCTTCAGGGCATATAAAGTCATCTTATAGATAAGCACAAGAGACTAATATAAATATGCCAAAACTTTTATTGGAAAAAACTTATATAACAAGAGACAAACTGATTGGGCTTTGACCTACGAGTCTAAGCATAAATCTGCTGGAAATTCTATTAAAAAGGATCCTTTTTTTGTTTTGTTAGCAAGAAGTACTCACATGAATCCTGTATAGCCAAAAAGTCAAATGTGTGTATTGAAGTATGAATACGCAATAAGGGGAGGAAGAAAGAATAGCAGATTTCATTCCAGGGACTTAAGTTCCAGCTGATTGTTAGAGGGGGGAGTTTTAATAGTAAGACCAATTTGAGAGTAATCACTCTGAAGAGTGATAGGTATCCCAGTTGTACGGTGGTAAGAAAATCATGGAATTTTCCATGAAGAAAGAATTTAATGACCTACCTATCAGCTGCTATGAACAATTATTATTAGATTTATACTCCGCCCTTCTCGGAAGAGGACCCAGGGGGGCGCACAGGAATTTAAAAACACGTACAAAATCAAAATACAAAGTTTAAAACATATTAAATACCATCCTGCGCTAAAATCCAATTAAAATTCCCAAAATTAAAACTGTCTAAAATAGTCACAGCGAGGTTACGCTAGGTCGGCTTGGTGAAAAAAGTGTGTCTTTAGACACTGGCGGAAGAGGCGGAGGTCCGAGATGGTGCGAAGTTCAGGGGGTAGGTCGTTCCAAAGGGCAGGGCCCGCCACAGAGAAGGCCCTTCCCCTAGGTGTCGCCAGTCGGCATTGCCCGGCCGACAGCACCCTGAGAAGGCCCTCTCTGTGGGAGCGGATCAGTCGAAGGGATGTATGGGGCAGGAGACGGTCTCGCATATAACTAGGTCCCGAGCCATGGAGCGTTTTAAAGATGGTCGTCAAAACCTTGAAGAGCACCCGAAAGACCACAGGAAGCCAGTGCAGCTCGCGCAGGATCGGTGTTATCCTATGGATCAGTAGAAAAATTGTTTCCAAATATAAAATCCCATTTATTTATTTAATTTCTATAGCTGCCTATCTCAATCAATCGCTTTAGTTAAAAAGTTAGAGGGGAAAAATCGTTGGAGTCTCAAGGAAATACGGTATTTTGCATAAGTGTAAGCAAATGTCTGTGGAGGTAAAGCACAATAAGCAATAAACGTTTTGGACATAGAATTTCCCCAAACATGTTTTTGAAATTCTGAAAAAAATGTAGAGATTTAAAAAGGCTTTTTTGGAAGGAGAAATAACTGGGCTACCTAATGTGCTGGAACTGCAGAGGACTGCATACTGTGACAAGTTATCCAATTATATGGGATATAATCAGCCATTATTCTGCATGTGAAATTAATTCTGAATGCTAGGGAAGAAGGGAAGTAAGTGAAATCTTATTTATTAAGTTATTTTCATCTTGACTACATAGAAATTCAACAGATCAAGGGGAAAAAATTTGAAAGATAACATTTTTCAGATAAAATTTCTTTGTTTCTTTCCCTTTCCTTACTCTGCTAGAAAAAGAATGCATACAATGTACTCCAGATATTTTCCACCCCAATTAAATGATGTGGCTGCTCTTCCAGCTACTGTATATGCTAGATGAGTTATCAGGAACAGCACAAGTAGCAAAGTTGTTTACTGTTTAGAAACAAGAAAGCAAATGTAAATGGGTAAATCACTTGAAGCACAATCAAAACAAAACAAAACAGACATCCCCAGCTATGTACATATCTATTATCCAACACCTGTGTTGAAATGGGGCTGTCTACTTGGATCAGCCTAACCATGGTACTGTATTTTAAGGTTCATTTTATAGTTAAAGGTAAAGGTTCCCCTCGCACATATGTCCTAGTCGTTCCCAACTCTAAGGGATGGTGTTCATCTCCGTTTCAAAGATGAAGAGCCAGCACTGTATGAAGACATCTCCATGATCATGTGGCCGACATGACTAAATGCCAAAGGCGTACAGAACACCATTATATTCCCACCAAACGTGGTTCCCATTTTTCTACTTGCACTTTTACCTGTTTTCGAAGTTTTAGGTTGGCAGAAACTGGGACAAGTAACAGGAGCTCACCCTTTTTCATGGCACTAGGGATTCAAACCTCTGAACTGCTGGTCTTCTGATCCACAAGCTCAGCATTATCGTCACTGAGCCACCGTGTCCCTCTATTTTATAGTTAGGTCGAACCAACAGGTTCTCACAGGTTCTAAAGAACCGGTAGCAGAAATTTTTAGTAGTTCGGAGAACCAGCAAATACCACCTCTGACTGGCCCCAGAGTGAGGTGGGAATGGAGATTTTGCAATTTCCTTCCCCTGCCACACCCAGCAAGCCATGCTCACAAAGCTTGCAGTAGAAAATTTTGTATTTTACTACTGGGTTGAATCAATAAATCTTGTGCAGCCTAGATACGCCCACAAAAATGCATAGATTTTATAATAGTAATCCCATTGAGAAAGAGAAACCCCAGGAGGCAGACTGCAAGACAGAAAGAATTCATAAACCTTATTTATATTGGTGCTTATTTATTTATTGCTGCTGACTTCCAAAGTTTGTTGGAAGTGTACAATAACATGAAACCAAAATAAAAAAAGAGGTGGTAGAATGTATGTATGTATGTATGTATTTTCCCATGTATATAGCATGAAATTGTTATTGCAATGTTTCGGCAAGTGAGATCTTGCCGAAATGTTGCAATAACAATTTCATGCTATATACACGGGAAAATACCCGAAGACAGCAATACCAGCATACCTACACCCGTGAAAATCTACGATATAAATGATCAATAATTAAAAATGAGGTTTTTCTCTTTTACAAATGTTTGTTGAGCCAGAGGTTAATCCTCCCATCTCAGCAAGATATGCATTTCAGAGATTCAGGCAGCTGTAGAAAAATCTTGGCTTTGTTGGCCGTGAGATGAAGCCACAATAATTGTGGTCAAGCTTTCCAGTGATCTCAGTGATTGGGGATGGGGGTGGGGGTGACCTAGAAGAAATAATCTTCCCATCTACTCTGAACCCAACCCTCCTGAGCTTTAAAGGTGAGCAACCTGCATTTTCTATTTTGTAAGGAAAACCAATGGCAGAAAAAGAGAATTTTAGTGGGGGTAGTTGATCATTACATTTAGTCCTGCAGAAATTTCCCCCTCTGCAGGATTAGAAGTGTAGGATCTCTGGGCTCCTTTGCATCTGGAGACTCTAGCAAATAACCTTTCCAGACTGTGAAAAGCAACCAAATCAAAGAAAACAAAAAAAGGGGGGAGATGGCAGCAATTATAGATGGTCTGCTGGATGTTAGATTAGGACTCTGCATTCCTTTGAAGCTAAGTGGTGCAATGTAGAGACTGAATGGCTATTTTCTGTCCAAATCTGAGGTTTCTGTAATCCATTTTGATTTTTCTGAAATGGTGTCCAGTCATGTGTTTGGAGTTACAAGTAAATGCAAATCCCCCTACGTCAGGGATGTCCAAACTTGGGAACTTTAAGACTTGTGGACTTCAACTCCCAGAATTCCCCAGCCAGCATAGCATTCTGGGAGTTGAAGTCCACAAGTTTTAAAGTTCCCAAGTTTGGACATCCCTGCCCTAGGTGAAGAGTGTCAAGAAGATTCACAAGAGAATCATGAGCAGTTTGCTTCTGCCCCCTCCCTCCCCCCCTCTCTCCCTCCCCCCTCTCTCCCTCCCCCTCGCTCATTAGAAATCCCTGCAGAATTGCAATGGGCATTAGAAAAGGAAAAGGAGACTGCTATTTACATTAAAGAAGTGTCTTATTATTTTAGTTGAAAAGCAGAGATGACACAAGTAAGTTGAATAAGCTAGGACCAAAACGTTATTAAATGAACAATGAGAAATCTAAAACGGCATAAAATTTACAGACATTATAAAAAGATAGCAAATAAGGAGGATTCTGATCCAGGTTTAAAAACATTGTTTGCTGTCTTTGTCCTTTAGCCATAGATTTAAAAATTGAAGGATCTTTTTTGAGTCCTAAATCATTAAGTCCATAATCCATCTAGGTTGTAAGGGAAGTTTTTTTCCCCCTATACATAAATTTCTATACTCCAATTTTCAAGTTCTTAGGTGATGAATCCTAAGAATTTCTGTTTCTAGCAACTATTAATATATTCAACATATACTGTGTGCTTGGGATATTTTAATATATTTATTTAACAAAATTGTATTGGGTGAAGGTTTGATTTCTCCACTTCTCCTAGACCCAAGGCAAGATAACTGAAGAAAAAAACAGCTTTTATTATTCCCTCTTTTATCATGCACCTTTAGCAATGTAAGCTCCTGAGATCTCATTAAGTCAGAATGAACACCCAATTGACATGTACCCTAATCCCTTCTACATCTAGTACAGAAGCCCAGGAGGAGCAGGTAACTATGTTCCCAAACAGGCACAGCTTCTCAATACCTTGTTATTAAATACAGTAGCTAGTAGAGAGGAGTTTCCTTAGGGGATCTTTTTTTTAAAAAAAAAATCTTCCTGGGGAAACAGGAACATGATTTTGAAAAGAATTTTAATCCCTCTTCAGTGAAGTATAAATCTTCCTGAATTCAGGAAGGAAAATATACAACATACCCAAGCTTCTAACTGTGGTAAATAATCAAAGAGAATGTGTGTTAGATGTTTTATTTTGCAAGTGCTCAAAGCCTTCCTCAATTCTTTACAAACCTTTTTCCCTGAGCTTCGAATTCTATTTGGGTTGCATCTTTCATTGATCCTTTTCTTACTTTTGCTTTTGGACCCCTAATCCTTCTCTAAGGGCTGTTCTGTATACCACGTTAAGCTGCATTCTTTCCGCTCTTGAAGTGGCAGAACCATAAAACAGTGTAATTTTTGCTCCCCCCCCCCCCCCAGCCACTAAGCTCTAATCTGCCTGTAAAGAGATTCAGTATTGGTTTTGTGTTATCACTTTTACTGCAGAACAATTTAAGGGAAGTGATCCATCTCCCCATTTACAAATTGCTAAACCCATATCAAACTGTTAGTTTAACAGTTTTCTGAGAAGAAAAGTACAAGTGAGATGGAAGAAAGCTTATATGGTGAAACCACCCAGAATCATTTGGTTGAATTGGGCGGCTATAGAAATTGATTGATTGATTGATTGATTGAACGAATGAATGAATGAACCAACCAACCAATCAATCAAAATAGGACACTCTTCCTAGTTTATCCTTTGTCCCACTAACTTTTTGCCTACTGATCTATCAATTGGACTATTTTGGGTATGGGTTTACCAATTTTTCCCAATGGTGGATCTGTATTGAGAAATAGCCTGAGGCTGATGGAAGACTTCAGAGGGCATTAGGACACTTTTTCTGCCTTACCTCAAATTGCTTGATTGAGTCTGTGACCAGGCACCAAATCTAAAAGAGAAGCAGGCAAACTCTTGCCATCTTCACCTCAAAACCCAAGGTAGTAGGGGCTTTAAAAGAATGTTATTACTTACTGGTACTATTACTGATACTGTTTCACAGTGCTTTACAGCCCTCTCAAAGCAGTTTGTAGGGTCCGCATATTGCCCCCAGCAATCTGGGTCCTCATTTTATCAACCTCAGAAGGTTGGAAGGCTGAGTTAATCTTGAGCTGGTCAGGATCAAACTCCTGGCAATGGGCAGAGTCAACCTGCAATACTGCATTTCAACCAGTGTGCCAGCTCTAATATCCAGATGTTCCCATGGAGCATGCAAAATAGCCATTTTTGTGGTGCCATCTTGTATCTTGGGGGTTATAATTTGGTAATACATCTAATAACAGCTAGGCTTCTCCATATTAATACTAAATTACAGCCTTTAAATTACCTCAATGTGCAAATATTAGAAATGAGAATACATTTTCCTTCTGTTAGCTTTACTCCTATATAACTAGTCAGGAAAAAACATGGATGAAAAAGTAGAAGCAGTGAAAATTGCTTTAAATTGACAATATGTTGCATCAGTCTAGACTATTCCAATTGGAAAAGGCGTACCAAGTGGTGAGTAAAAATGTTATTCCTCAATCCCATATTTGATGAATTGTCAAAAAAATTCAAGGTGGTGAAATGGCCATTCCAGGAAGTATCTACAATTGCAAACCTGTCTCTAAAGCTTTCATACCTCCAAACCCTCTATTATGAGACATGGCAGACTCATTATTTGAGTTGCTGATTTGTGAGAAAAAACCAATGTCCAACTTAGAAATGCAATTGTAACCTTCCCACTTCTTCCTCAGTGATAGCTTGCTTGCTTGCTTGCTTGCTTGCTTATTCATTCATTCATTCATTCATTCATTCATTCATTCATTCATTCATTCATTCATTTAACAAATTTGTATGGTGGCTCAACTCATACATACAGTAGGTGAGTCCAGGTGGCTTACAACATTAAACCAGAACCTTCCCCCTAATATGGCAACAACAACACAATCAAATTAACCATTTAAAAGGCTTCATTTCAGAGGTGGTATTCAGCAAGTTCTAACCAGTCCTGGAGAACCGGTAGCAGAAAGTTTGAGTAGTTTGGAGGACCGGTAAATACCACCTCTGACTAACCCTGCCCCCATCTATTCTTTGCCTCCCAAGTCCCAGCTGATTGGGAGGGAATGGGGATTTTGCAGTATCTTTCCCCTGGAGTGGGGAGGTAATAGAGATTTTACAGTATCCTTCCCCTGCCAGGTCCACCAAGCCATGCCCACAGAACCGGTCATAAAACAATTGAATCCCAGCACGGCTCCATTTGTTGTCCCCAAGCCCACTGATAAAAATGACTAGGTGTGGATAACTGATAGACCAGCGGAAGACAGCCAAGAAAAGTAAACTAATCTCATCTGCCAAAGTTTCAGGCTACATGGATGTATGGTTTGGGCTCATATAATGTTCCAAGTCATACTGAGGTGTATTTTACTTTGGCTTTATATACAGTGCAGTTTGCATGGTTTATGGGATAGGGAAATATGGGAGTCTAGACATCTTGTTCGGTCTACAAAACATGGTTAAAAACCTCCCTAAGATTTAGCATAGATTTTTCTTCCTGTTAACCCTATTCCTAACTAACCACATGGTAAAAGGACGCTTCACCTAATGCTAAAACAGGGAGAAAATAAATAAAAATGAACTCTACTGCTATAAGGGGGAAAAAAGCAAATATATAAGAAAATGTTTTATTTGGATTATTGTTGTTGTTTTTTTACATATCCTTCTATTCTTCAGGTTGTACATTAGGTTTTCTTAGTCTGCTGTTTTTAGATATTTTGGGCTTCAACTCCCATAATTCCTATTCAACAATGCCTGAAGTCATTCTGGTTAGGAATTGTAGGAGTTATGCTCAACTCATTTTAAGGGTATCTAGTTGGGTGATAGTATATATGCACTTACAGGAGATGCTAGATTGCCATTGTAAAGCAAAGTTAATCTCACTGAACAAGTGATTTTAGGAAATTTAATTATATGTGCATTAATTAAAAGTAGTTCATGCTTTCTGACTTTGGGGAGGCTTAAATATATCACCCTATCCCAATGTTTTATATGCAGCCTTCAAGTCCTTATTTTCACTCTTCTTTTTTTCTAAACGTTCTAATTCACATGCAAACTAATTTGTTCTGGCTATTATCACAATTTATTCCACTTGCTACAAAGAAGCCAATAACTTTAATAAAGAAGGTTCCAGCTACCCAATTTTACCCACTTAATAAACTGCATTGAAAAGCCAAGAATAAATGAGCTCTCATGTGCTACAATTGCAGAAGAATTACTATTCTGTACTGTTATCAAGACTGTACAGGTACAATTAACAAGCATGTTATGCATAAGCCTGCAAGACCATTAACCAGTGTCGACAAATACAATTAGAAAGATGCTATTGTGCTTATCCCGACTGAAAAATTAGTCTGTTTGCATGTACCTTTCAATGGATTGCTCACTGGGTTTCAAAAATATTGAACCAGTGGGTGATAGGCGCCCAAGAAGCAGCTAAGCAAACAATGGGTTGTAGCCTTCCAGGGGACAATCTGAATAGTGAGTGAGTTAAGGTTAGGTTCCCTAAAGCAAGATGGATTCCCTTCTTTTAGCAAATTGGTTCATTAAAATATTGATTTTATTGGGTACACAGATTGGAGGTTCTATTCAATTGTCTGTGGTAGGAATTTGCATCATAGTTTGCTGGGTTATCTTCGCTCACATTGTGCTTAAGCTCCCATTATAGCTTGCAACTTGTACAATGTTTTCACTAACATTTTGTTAAAGAATATCTTTCCTCTGGAAGGGGAAAAGGGATTCCCTTGGCAGGAACAAATATTGGGGGTGGGGTGGGAGATGCTGTGGCTTGCCTTTATTATTTAGGCCATTGGTCACTTGTAGTGGTTTCATTCTGCAGCCAAACGTGATAGTTATTTCTAGATGGTAGTATATAAATTAACACAAATGTAAGCTATCATAATATTTATTGAATGTTGCCATACGGGGCAAAAAAAGGTGTATTTAACCTTAGTTGCTTTCTTGGCATTTGCAGAAGGAATATGGTACTTTGGCAGCTTTGCAGACAGCTGAATTAGTTTCTAAGTTTACTAAGAAACCCACCAAGCCACACCCATAAAACCGGTAGTAAAAAAAAATGAATTTCACCACTGCTGTGAAGGAAATGATTCTACTGTAGATGGTAAACCAGATAGTTTTGCCCTCATTTGAAGGTAGCTTGCATTCCAGTGTCAATCCAGCAATACTTAAACCAGGCCAGAATAGACAATTTTGATTCTGTTAAGCAAACAAATCTGGGTTATATATTGTTGGTATAATACTTCTTCAAATTAGTGAATCATAAAATGTTGTATTTCTTTCTCCTTTCATTTCTGTAGAAAAGTGGAGCATTGTCTGTCTGTCTGTCTGTCTGTCTGTCGGTCGGTCGGTCTGTCTGTCTGTCTGTCTGTCTGTCTGTCTGTCTGTCTGTCTGTCTGTCTGTCTGTCTGTCTATCTATCTATCTATCTATCTATCTATCTATCTATCTATCTATCTATCTATTGCTCCTGGAAGCACCAAGCCGGAAGCACCAGCCTGAAGATGATGAATGAGATTTCATCGAAACGTCGTGAAGATACTTCCAATTCTACACGGGAGAAAACCCGAACAACCAAAGACCTACATACAAACACCCGCGGAAACCTCAGAAACAAAAACCTCAGAAAACAACTATCTATCTATCATCTATCTATCTATCTATCTATCTATCTATCTATCTATCTATCTATCTATCTATCTATCTATCTATCTATCTATCTATCTATTTATCTATCTATCTATAGTATCTATCTATCTATCTATCTATCTATTTATCTATCTTACAGTATCTATCTTTTGTCTGTCTGTCTGTCTATCAATCAATCCATCAATCAATCATCTATGTCTATTATCTATCTATTCTACCTGCCTGCCTACCCATCCATCCATCCATCAACCTACCTACCTATCTATTATCAGATTATCCTGAGGAGAATCTATGAGTGGGCATAAGACAGGCAATGCCCTTTAATTATTATAGCTCCTTTCATCAAAATCACAGTAGAGTTCTTTCTGTAGGAAAAACACAAGAGAGCTTTAAATGGATCAAAGAAAAGGCCCACTTAGTGCAGCATCTTATTTTCCTTAGGTCCAAAATCTTTACATAATTGTACCATGTATTTTTTTTTTGACATCACAAGATATTGAATATAATTACAAAATATATAGTATACTTAACACATATGAATAATCCTGCTGGATTAGGCCATTTTAATCCAATATGTTGTTTCTCACAATGTCCAGACAGATGCATCTGTGCTGCTGTTTCCCTGCAACTGATATTTGAAGACATACATATATTCCCTGTTGTTAACACAAAGCCTTCAAGACCAATACCTCTTAATAGATTTCCCTGCCATTAATTTATCCAATCTTCTTTTAAACTCATTTTAGTGACCACCGCCATGTTTTGTGATAATGATTATGTAATGCATGAAGCAGTATTTTTTTGAGGGTGGGAGTTTATTTTAAATTTGCTTCTAATCATCTTCAGAGGTGAACTAGCAGACATTGATCACCTTATTGTCTATGAATATGCCTCTGTTTTAAACACCATCGAAGTATCAAAGCCTTGGGCATCAAATTAAATAGTTTAGCTATGCTAGAAGGGTCAGAAGGCTAATAGACTGCATTAGAAATACTATTTATACAGTTACCTTTAAGTAGTCTGCTTATACAATCATAAGCTTCTCAGAAACTTCCATTAAGAAGCGAGTATTTAAAAATGCAAATAAAATAAAATTAAATGGATGAAAAATCTACTGAGTATATTTTTTTTTAAAAAAAATCAAATCAGGCCAAAAGGAAATCACCTTAGATTATTCAGTTTGGTGTTCCATATTAACCAGCTTTATGATTGGGCAAGTAGAACCTAAAGACCTCACTATGCAATTTTTAAAGAGAGGAGAATTCTGACATGTTAGGAAGGACAATCTTACAAAGAACAATTTTCATGCTTGGAATGTCTCTACGGATAAGCAGTGAAAACTAGGTCATCCTGCTGAGTCCAGCTTAGGTCACTAGTTCCCAAAAGTCATTATTCTCAGAGAGCTGCTTGATACCCTTTGGGAAAATGAACCAGTTTATTATCAGGTCCTGGCAGACAAAAAAAGTCCATGTCATCCACCTTCCCCCACAACTAGGGATAATTATCCATGTCAGAAGAGGGCAGGAGGTTTCCCACAGATGTCAAGGTTGAAGCACATTGGAAAAGAAGGACAGAAACATTAAGTGTTTAGTACAGTAGACTCGTTCAATGGAAAAATGTAAAACATTGCTTCCAGAAACTTAGTCAAACCTATTCATGAATACATAAATAGGAATTGGCTGATATGGGGGAGCTGCTCTAAGCATTTCCAGTGGCAGTTCTTGGTAATTTCTCTGGACCGTAAATCAGAGAGACATCATAGGCCAGTGGTGGCGAACCTATGGCATGCGTGCCAGAGGTGGCATGCAAAGCTTTCTCTGTGGGCATGTGTGCTGTCACCCCAGCTCTGTTTCAGGTCTCTGCCATGCATGTACGGGGTGAGTACATGCATGGCATGCACATACATAGGGTGTGCATGCGCCCACACCTTGCAGTTTGGACAGGGTGGCGGCACATACAAGAGGTGCATCAGTGGTGGGTTTCAAAATTTTTTAGAACCTCTTCTGTAGGTGTGGCCTGCTTTGTGGTTTGCTGGCCATGTAACTGAGTGGGAGTGGCTTGGCAGTCATGTGATTGTGTGGGCATGGTCAACTTGTAAAATGTAGTGAAACTCAGTTAACAACGCATTTGCTTAGCAACCAAAATGTTGGCCAGTTTCTGAAACTGGCATTTGAAGCACGCAAGTCTTAAAGCTGTCAAGTTACAAGACCCCCTAACTCTTTAGAAAAAAACCCCCAGGGGTGTTCAAACTTGACAGCTTTAAGACTTGTGGACTTCAACTCCCATAATTCCTCCTCTCGCTCTTCATCTTGATGATGTGCGGACGGGCGAGGGGAGGGAGCTGGAACCAGTTCTAAATGGCATTGTAGATTTGTGGAACCTCTTCTATGGAAGAGGTTAGAACTGGCAGGGAACCCCCCCCCCCGGGGTGCATGCACATGTGTGGGACGCATGCATGCATGAACCTGCAACTTGCAGTTTGGGCATGCATCCGCAATTTGGGAACTAAGTGGCTAAAAGGTTCACCATCACTGTCATAGGCTTTGCAAACTCAGGATCCTAAATTTGGGGGACTGGCTAAGCTTTTGTATCCATAGATGTTTAAACTTCTTGTGAATGCTTGTTTTGAGTATTAATGATTTAAGAGTTCTTCGGATAACAAATGGTTGTGAAAGTTGGACTTTAAAAAAGCAAAATAGGGAGAAAATTGACTCTTGAGTGGTGATTTTGGAGAAGGTTCCTGTGTATTCCTTGGACAGAAAAGGTAACCAACAAGCAAGTCACTGTAATTAAAAAAAAATCACAAAACTGCATCTCACTTATTTTGGCCATGTCATGTGGAAGAACATACTGAAGAAAGCAGTTATATTGGGAAGAGTTAATAGTAAAAGGACACCAGGACACCAAAGAATACAATGGCTGGACGTCATCAAAGCTGTCCAGTCAGAGCGTAGAAAAACTCAAAGAAACAGCACAGATCAGAAGATGTGGAACAGACTGAGCCCATAGAATCACCAAGTCAGACACAACCGAATGTATATCATCACCACCCATCAATCATCTTCTTCTTCATCATCATCTTCATCATCCATCAATCATTATCATCAAATAACAGAGCAAGGCAAATAATAGAAGCTAGAAAAATACGTTCCTGTGCCAACTGTATTCACTTAATAATATTGTACCATACTCCTTGCATTCACCCCCATATGTAGCTATTAAGGATTAAACTACAACATAAATACTTACAGCATGTCTCTTTCTATCCTCCCAGGGTGTAGGCTAAGTGTATTGTCATTGTATTGTCATTGCTGCTGAATTAAGAGAGGAAGGAATATAACTCATATGGTTGGTCCCCACTGCATTGTCACTAGATCTCTGCACTATTTCCCCTCTTTAGGCATAACTCAGCCAGTGCACTTTTCAAATGGGCTAAAATGAAAATAATCCCAGCTGCATCTAGGGTATTCTGACTTTTTGGCTACTGTTTGAATAAATCAAGACCAGTGTGTGAAATGTTATTGAACCCATAACTCTGTGAAAGTCATTGAGCAGAGTAGCTTATCTTGATATATATGAATCTAAATAGACAAACTTTCTGATATAAAGTTTCTTTACTTTGCAAATTGTGCAATTCAATATTTCCTCCTCTATACACTATTAATCTTTTTTTAAAACAACCCTGCTTATCATTTGAACCCATAGAGTGTTTGTTTGTTTGTTTGTTTAATACCTTGAAAACATACCAAATTCTCCTATGTGCTTAAGCTGTTTGAAGACAATCAAGGGGCCTGGAGTGCAGAGACCAGCATTGCAAAGCATAAAAAGGAAAGATAAGCTTTATTCCCATATCAGACTCCCAATGATATTTTTCCTCCTCAAAAAGCTGCCAGTGTCATTGAAAGCCGCTCCTGTTGGCATAGCATTGTGAACTTCTGCTATTAACTCATATCTTTTTTTTAATTGCTGTGTTATTTCCTACATTTATTGCAACCTCTTCTGAGATACACTTATCCAATGTGGCAGGATATAAGGTCTGAGATGAATATATGATTGAATAAAGACAAATGAAGTAATGATTGAGCTTTTGTTTCCTGCCTGAATGAGCAAAGTCTTGGAAAGAGATCACAAGATAATTCTTGGTGGAATAGAATATTCTAAGATGATCCCCAGGCTTCTTTATGGATAATCCATAAATGCATCTGATGATCAGCATTTAAGAAAGTTATTAAAGTGATTATCAGTTTGGGAAGATCTAGTATTGCCACACAATAAAAGATGCATGTAATGAGTTCCCAAGGCTAAGAGTGGCTGCAGTTTCTCAATAAGTGATGCTGTTAAATTTGGTAGTTTTTCTCCCTCCTCTGATTACTAGTTATGCTGCCTTGGCTATCTATATGACATTAAAAAAAAAACTATACACATCTTTAAATAGGCAATGGCATGTGGCATTATATAATGGCACTCTGAGGTCATATAACTGATGCATACCACTGAATGATGAAAGGTTAATTGCTTTGTTTGTGTATTTATGGTTGCAGTATAATATTACCTGGATGGTTCTGTAGAAAAATGGTCCATGAATGGGTTTTAATGTTCCTTTGGTGCCAACTAGAGACATAATATTACTTTGCAAAGCAACATGCAGAATGTTCCAGGAATAGAGACTCTTCTTTCTAGTAAGTTTATCACCTTTTGCTATGATGATTGGGTCCCAAAATTGGGTCCCAAAATTTAAGTTGCAATATCTAAGTGTTTTCTCCATTCTTAGCTTGAAAGAAAAAAAAAAGGAATTATAACAGATTCATCCATGATTTATTCTAGGGCCTTATTTCGATCTGCACTTCCCAGTTGTTTTGCCTTTTATAAACTGTAATTGCTTTTTATGAGCAAAAGACCAAGCTGCTGTACTGATAAAATATTCCAGAGAATATTTCCATCATCTGTGATACTGTACTTTCACATACATGTGAGTGTGTAGGTGTATATTTTTATACTTTTCTTCACTGAACTGGAAGGTAGTGTTAAATTAGTGTTAAATCTTCATCCAACAATCTTCAAATGGAAAGTAAGGTTGCAACCTCCCACAAGAAAAACATAGTAAAAGTAAAACAGATGTGTTCATTCAGTTGAATGGTGTCCCTCATCCCTGAAGAATTTCCACAGATCTAGAGTATACATAAACGAGACAGGTACATGATGATTCTCCACAACTTTGGATAATCCATAAAATTGATGTCTATGGAGGTTTTCAGCCATCCAGGTTACAGTTGTCCCAAAAGCGCTTTTTTAAGAAGCAACTGGATTTTCTTTGTTTTTTCCCTGAAGACATTTCACTTCCCATTCAAGAAGCTTCTTCGGTTCTGACTGGATGGCAAGGAATGGAAGGATTTATATCCCACTCCCATTTGTGTTATTCAGGTGACTCTGAGGACACAGATAAACTTCCAAATGGCCTCAACAACTCTCAGAAATAGTGCTAATGGCCAGATGACTGCAAGGAATTACACCCATCCAATTGGGTCACCTAAATCAGGGGTTTGCAAATTTGGCTCTTTTTAGACTGGTGGACTTCAACTCCCAGAATTCCCCAGCCTGGCTGGCTGGAGAATTCTGGGAGTTGAAGTCCACCAGTCTTAAAAGAGCCAACTTTGCAGACCCCTGACCTACCGTATTTTTCGGAGTATAAGACGCACCTTTTGTCCTCTAAAAAGAGGCTGAAAATCTGGGTGCGTCTTATACATCGAATACAGCATTTTTTTGCCTCCTGGAACCCCACCTCCTTCACCAAACTGGCTGTGCGTAGTCTTGTGGAGGCTTCCAGAGAGCCCCTGGGGGCTTGGGAGGGCAGAAATTAGCCTCAAACAGGCCGTTTCCCCCTCCCCAGCCCCTAGCAGCACTCTATAAGCCTCCATAGGACTATGCATGCAATTTATTTGACCCAAAAATGGCCCGTTTTCGTGATAAATGGGGCGGTTTTTTTGCCCCCTCCCCAGGAGCATTCTGCAAGCCCCCCCAAGGTTAGTCATGCTTTTTATTTGAAGAAAATCGGCCCCGTTTTTGCAGAGAAAGAGCATTTGGAAGAAGTATGCAAAGCGCAAAAAAACCCTTTTTGCCTCCTGGAACCCCACCCCCTTCACCAAACTGGCTGTGCCTAGTCTTATGGAGGCAGCTCCTGGGTAAACGGTGCGGGTTTTTTGCTCATTTTTCACACACCCGTCCCAGGAGCACTCTGCAAGCCCCCCCCCCCAAGGCTACTTATGCTTTTTATTTTAAAACAAAAACAGCCTCATTTTCACGGAGAAATGGGCTGTTTTGGAAGTTTGCCGAGTGCAAAGGCTCCCCCCCCCACCTTTTGGGAGGCTCTTTAACTTTTTCTGAGCAAGCAGAAACGAAGTTTTAAGGTTTGTCTGAGATTTCCTTCTGCAGGACATAGATAAATACACCTGAGAACATCAACCTACCTACCTAATCTCTCTCTCTCTCTCTCTCTCTCTCTCTCTCTCTCTCTCTCTCTCTCTCTCTCTCTCTCTCCCTACTGTATTTCTCCCTTTCTCTCTCTCTCTCTATCCTTCTACCTTCCTAACTACACACACACACACACACTCCCTCCCTATTTACTGTATTCTCTCTCTCTCTCTCTCTCTCTCTCTCTCTCTCTCTCTCTCTCTCTCTCTATCTATCTATCTATCTATCTATTTCTCTCTCTATATACTTCTACCTACACACACACACTCTCTTCCATCCTACCTACTGTATTTCTCTCTCTCTATTTCTCATCCTTCTACCTACCTACCTACCGTACACACACACATTTTCCCTCTCCCCCTACATACCTATTGTATTTCTCTCTCTCTTTCTATTTCTCTCTCTATCCTTCTACCTACCTACCTACACACACTCTCTCTCTCCCTACCTACTGTATTTCTTTATCTTTCTCTTTCTATCTTTCTACCTACCTACACTCACACACATTCTCCCTTTCCCCCTACATACCTACTGTATTTCTCTCTCTCCCCTTTTATGTACCTACCTACCTACACAGACACTCTCTCTCCCTACCTACCTACTGTATTTCTCTCTCCCTCTCTATTTCTCTCTCTATATATCTCTTTATCTACCTACCTACCTACTCTCTCTCTCCCTCCCTACCTACTGTATTTCTCTCTATTTCTCTCTCTCTCTATCCCTTTATCTACCTACCTTATGTATTTCTCTTTCTTTCTCTCCCTCTCTCTCCCTCTATCTACCTACCTACCTACCTACTTTTTTTTGTAATTTGCCTCTTCAAAACCTTGGTGCGTCTTATACTCCGGTGCATCTTATACTCCAAAAAATACGGTAAATATTTTCCCATCAGTATGAGAGCAATGAGGAGCTATGGTGGCCCAGTTAGAACTACCATCAGTTCAGAATTTCGAATGAATCTCACCAGCTCATGATTGACTCAGCCTTCCATCCATAAGAGGTTGTTAAAATGAGGACCCAGATTGCTGGGGGAAATATGCTGACTCTGTAAACCATATAGAGAGGGCTGTAAAGGCCTGTGAAGTAGTATATAAGCCTAAGTGCTATTGTTATTGTTATTGCTAATTAACAATTAATTCCCATGTGATTGGAAAAAGAGCCAAAGGACATCATACACAAACATATTTCAACACTACATATTTTTTTCCAGAATCATTGTTCATTGCTCACACATATTTTCTGGGGCATTCAGATAATGTGGAATGTCTCTATTATCTCAGTTCTCCATTCACACTTTTTCAGACCTGCTTTCTTGTAGGTTTATGAGAAATATCTGAGACCTGTATCAATGGGATGTTTCCAGGGGTGAAATTCAGCAGGTTCTGATAGGTTCTGGAGGACTGGTAGTGGAAATTTTGAATAGTTCGGAGAACTGGCAAATACTACCTCTGGCTGGCCCCAGAGTGGGGTGTGAATGGAGATTTTGCAATATCCTTCCCCTAGGAGTGGGGTGAGAATGGGGATTTTTTTTTTGCAGTATCCTTCCCCTGGAGTGGGGTGGGAATGGAGATTTTGCAATATTCTTCTGCCAGGAGTAGGGTGAGAATGGGGATTTTTGCAGTATCCTTCCCCCAAGCGCAGGGTGGGAATGGAGATTTTTTACAGTATCCTTCCCCTGGAGTGGGGTGAGAATGGAGATTTTGCAATATCCTTCCCCCAAGCGCAGGGTGGGAATGGAGATTTTTTGCAATATCCTTCCCCTGGAGTGGGGTGGAAATGGAGATTTTGCAATATTCTTCTGCCAGGAGTAGGGTGAGAATGGGGATTTTTGCAGTATCCTTCCCCTGGAGTGGGGAGGGAATTGAGATTTTGCAGTATCATTTCCCTGCCACACCCACAAAACCACACCCACAGAACCAGTAGTAAAAAAAATTGAATTTAACCACTGGATATTTCTCTTCAAAGAGATGTTGTGTGACTACAATGGAGAGTTGAGGCATGGCTGATCTACCTAGCTCAACCACTTCAGTGATAGTAGGTTTAAATAAATAACTAATTCCTATTTGGTTTATCCTCTTCACACGCAAGCTATTATTGTCAAAGCAGCTGTTCTACTTCAAGCAAACAAAAGTGTTGTTTATCTCATTGGCTTCACAAAGAAAATGAGACTTCAAAGAGAACCACTGTTGCCTGTGGTGATCACTTTGCAATTCATACTAGCCTGTCTAATAAGGAGTACACAAAACTTTCAAAATCCAAAGGCATTGCTGTAAAAAATATATGAAGAAGCAGCCCTGTCCTCCACAAACTTACAATGCCATCAAATGATACCAGTTCTGGCTCATTGTAGAGGGTATAAAATAGTGGACAAGCTACAAACACAACTGCTGGGCAATTTGTAGTGGCAAAAAAAAGAGCAACCTTGGATTAGTAGAGAAAATAGTGGTCCTGTCATTGCTAATGGTGAGCCTCTTCATCCAAGACACTATAATAACATTTCTTTAATTCCCATCTGAGACACGAGCCTTCCTTTTCCTTCTCCTTCTCTTCCTTCTCCTTCCTTCATTCTCTGCCTGCATATGAGGCAGTTATTCTAATGTACATAAAACGAGTGGTGATGTTATTCTAGTTTTAAGGAGTCCCCAGTATATGTATATGTTATTATTGACAGTAGCTAATGAAAACTCACAGCCCAACCGACATCTGTCAGTACAAATCACTTCTCCATCTTAACAGTCCCATTGCTTTGCACACTGATTTTATCATGTAAGGCTTTTAATCTGTTAAGCGGGTTCTTTCCCTCTCTCAATCTCATAACCCTTTAATACCAACAACGTGGCTTTCTTTTTAAAATAATAATTTTATTAAAGTTTGTAATGGGAAGGATAAAAGCTAATACAAAGTAAGAAAATATAAGAATTAAAAAAACTAGGAGGTGCAGAAAAAGAATAAAAAGAAAACTAGAAAAGAAGGAAAAGGAAGAAATATATAAAAAAGCAACTTCTCTTTCATCATAACCAATATAAATATATGCTTACTTTATCAGATTTTGATTTAGAAATAAAAGGCACACCATGTTTATCTTCATATGAAATTGTACTTGTGGGATTTCTTTTTTAAAAAAAAAAAGTCGGTCACCATTACAATTATTATTTTGTTGCTGACATGTCAACATCTGGGCCAAATCTCTTTATAGAGAGAAATATGGCCTCAACAGCAGGAGAAGGCAGGCACAAAAGAGAAAGCGAAGCACCCATTGAGGCCTATAAAATTGTTTGTGAAAATAGGGGGAAAGTCATAGTGATCTAAAGGTTGCTGTGGTATATGGCAGGCTTTCAAGGGTTTTTTTTTAGGTTTCTGCATGAACAACTGTTGAAGACTAGAAGTATAAAGCAAAGACATGGAAACTTATTCTGTTCTTTCTCGTGGGAGACTTTAAAGAGCCTTTAAAAAGAACTAGATTGATGATTTGGTAGTTGCAAAGGTCTCAGAAAAAAACATACAAGTGTAATACGTTTTTTTCTTGCTCAGATACACACTAATGGTCTCATGCTTTCCAGCTGGTGTATGTGGGAATGGTGGCTGAAACAACTGGACAAAGAAAAGCCACTACAAAGAGCTCTACTTGCAAATATTTTAGTGTAATCTGAAGCACCTTACATCCAAATCCAACAGGGACATAAATTAAATATTTTAGTGGGTTTAATCTTCTTTTCAAAGATTGCAAAGGATTCATATGATCACTCTGTGTGTCAGCAGGAAACTGACCTGAGCAATACTTAATGGAGTACGTTTTAGGAGTATTACAGAAATAAGATGTTTTTCTCAATTACAAATAGTTATTTATAAATAATTATGTAAATACATTTTAGAAAAAGGGAGGCCTAGCATCAACTAATTACATTCTGCCAGGAGGAGAATCCATGAACATGTCAACTTTTAGAAAAAGGCAAAGGAACTGATCTAAAGTAGCAATTTCTCAGGCAAAAAGAGAGCCATTTTGGTACAGTGGTTAAGGCATCAGGTGAGAAATTGGAGGTCAAGAGGTGGTCTATGCACTGGCATTTCAATTAAAACCCACCCTGTGGTGACCAACCTGAATCCATGTAGTTAATTTACAATGGCTGTAGGCCTTTGGGTTCACGTTGTTATAAACATCTACCTTTCCCCACAAGTATTACAAAAACAAATGAAAAAAACTGGCTTATGTTGGAAATACTGTATATGTGACCATCCTTGAAAGAGCACATGCCCAAGGTTTGGGTACTACTAGCTGCTGATGTCCGGCGGGCGGAAATAGGGAAACGGAGGAAGGGGAGGGGGGGTCATTTCCTCGGTGGCTTTTTCCATCGATTCGGTCTTGGGGAGGGGCAGGGGCGGAGGGAGACGAAATGGCCATCATCGGTTGGAAGACCGTGGCCGCTGGATTCAGGCGGTCACGTGCTCCAACTCTCCGCTCTCCCATCGCAGACTAGGTGGGCAGGAATCACAGACCCGGGGCCCGAGGCTGATGTTATGCAACGCCAGGTCCGTGGTTCAAAAAGCCCCCCTCATTCATGACCTTGTGTCAGAGGGGGACCCGGACCTGGTGGGTATAACGGAAACCTGGTTGGGCCACGAAGGGGGTATGCCCCTCGTGGACATGTGCCCACCAGGTTACCGTGCCTTCCATCAGCCAAGGGCCCTAGGGAGGGGTGGGGGGGGTGGCAATTATCGTAAAGGAAGGTCTTGAACCGAAGGAGACCACAGTCCCTCAGACAACCGGGTGTGAATCTCTCTGCATGAGATGGGGCCTAGGGAGGCAGTTGGGCGTGTTAGTTGTATACCTGGCTCCTCGCTATGCAACAACAGCCCTGCCCGAGCTCCTAGAGGTGATAGCCGAGGCGGCAGTTGAGACCCCCAGACTGGTAGTCATGGGGGACTTTAACTTGCCGTCGGCAGGCGAAGCCTCTGGAGCAGCTCGGGAGTTCATGGTCTCCATGACGGCCATGGACCTGACCCAGGTAGTTTTAGGCCCCACTCACGAGGGAGGAAACACACTGGATTTCATCTTTGTCTCGGGACAGTGGAGTTGTGATCTGGGAATAGGGGACCTAGCCATCACTCCCTTGTCATGGACAGATCACGCTCTCCTTCGGCTGGACTTTCCAATCGCTACACCTCACCGCGGGGAGGCGGAACCGGATATTCCTATATGGTTCCGCCCCAGGCTTCTAATGGACCCGGAAAGGTTCCAGAGGGAGCTTGGGCCAATTCCTGTGACCCTGCCCCGCGACTTGACTGAGGACCTAGTGGCCGCATGGTTAAGTGCGGCCGCGGGGGCCTTGGACCGAGTCGCGCCCTTGCGGCCTCTCTTGCGGCGGCGAATCACCCAGGCTCCTTGGTTTACCGAGGAGCTTCGGGGGATGAAACGCCACAAGAGATGCCTAGAGAGCAGATGGAGATCCTCTCGCTCCGAAGCCGACCGAACACTAGTGAGAACCCATATTAGGGCTTACTTAGTGGCGATAAGGGTGGCCAAACGTGAGTATTGTGCCACCCTTATTGCATCCGCAGATAACCGCCCTGCCGCCCTGTTTGGGGTGACCCGCTCCCTCCTTCATCAGAGGCCGCGGGAAGCCCCTCTGCAAGGGCGAGCAGAGGAATTTGGGATTTATCTGCAGGAGAAAATCACTCGGATTCGGAATGAGCTACCCTCCATCGACAGTGGTCCTGTGGGACTGTCCGAGACTAGTCTTGAGGTTCCTTCTTGGGAGGAGTTTGACTTTGTTACCACCGAGGATATGGACAGGTTGTCAAGGAAACTTAGGGCGACCACATGTTTATTGGACCCGTGTCCCTCCTGGCTTGTACTGGCATCCTGGGAGACGACACGAGGCTGGCTCCAGGGCATTGTCAACGCATCTTTGAGTGAGGGGTCCTTGCCTGCCGTCTTGAAAGAGGCGGTAGTGAGGCCCCTCCTCAAGAAGCCGTCCCTGGACCCAGCTTTATTAGAGAACTATCGTCCGGTCTCCAACCTTCACTTTTTGGTGAAGGTTGTCGAGAGTGTGGTAGCCCAACAGTTTCCGCGACACCTGGAGGAAGTTGATTATCTAGACCCACGCCAGTCCGGCTTCCGACCCGGTCACAGCACCGAGACGGCATTGGTCGCGTTGGTTGATGATCTCTGGAGGGCGCGGGATAGAGGTTATTCCTCTATCCTAGTCCTATTAGACCTCTCGGCGGCTTTTGATACCATCGACCATGGTATCCTATTGCACCGACTGGGGGGGTTGGGGTTGGGAGGCACCGTTTTGCGGTGGTTCTCATCCTACCTCTCTGGTCGGTCGCAATATGTGTTGACGGGAGGGCAGAGGTCGACCTCGAGGCCTCTCTTATGTGGGGTTCCTCAGGGGTCGGTCCTCTCGCCCCTCCTTTTCAACACATATATGAAGCCGCTGGGTGAGATCATCCGTGGTTTTGGGGTGGAGTACCATCTGTACGCTGATGACACCCAGCTGTACATATCCACCCCAAACCACCCCAACGATGCCGCCGAAGTGCTGTCCCGGTGTTTGGAGGCCGTACGGATCTGGATGGGTGGTAACAAACTCAAGCTCAACCCTGCCAAGACTGAGTGGCTGTGGTTTCCGGCACCCCGGTTCAGCCAGATTACACCAACTCTGGCCATTGGGGGCGAAACACTGGCCCCCATGGAGAGGGCGCGCAATTTGGGTGTCCTCCTGGATTCCCGGCTGTCCATGGAGGACCATGTGGCGGCCGTGGCCAGGGGGGCGTTTCATCAGGTACGCCTGATGCGCCAATTGCGCCCCTTACTGGACCGGGCTGCCCTTCGCACAGTCACTCAAGCTCTCGTGACGTCCCGGCTCGACTACTGTAATGCTCTCTACATGGGGCTTCCCTTGAGGTGCACTCGAAAGCTACAGCTAGTCCAAAACGCAGCCGCGCGGGTGATTATGGGAGCCACTAGATGCTCCCACATAACACCGATCCTGCGCGAGCTGCATTGGCTTCCTGTGGTTTTTCGAGTGCGCTTCAAGGTTTTGACAACTATCTTTAAAGCGCTGCATGGCTCGGGGCCTAGTTATATGCGAGACCGCCTCCTGCCCCATACATCCCTTAGACCGATACGCTCCCACAGAGAGGGCCTTCTCAGGGTGCCGTCGGCCGGACAATGCCGACTGGCGACACCCAGGGGAAGAGCCTTCTCTGTGGCGGGCCCAGCCCTTTGGAATGACCTACCCCCTGAATTACGTACCATCACCGACCTCCGCCTCTTCCGCCAATGTCTTAAGACATATTTGTTTCAACAAGCCGGCCTAGCCTAACCTCCCATGGGGACTTTTAGGTAGTTTTAA
The DNA here is from genome assembly GCA_039707465.1 of Rhabdophis nuchalis. Lineage (NCBI taxonomy): Eukaryota > Metazoa > Chordata > Lepidosauria > Squamata > Natricidae > Rhabdophis > Rhabdophis nuchalis. Next base: position 54,101,365 of record CM077643.1, on the reverse strand, counting down.
ATTGGGTTTTTAAAATTTGGTTTTAGCGCAGGATAGGTTATTTAATAGTTTTTTAAATTATATTTATTGTATTTTGTATGTTTTTAAATTTTCCTGTGCGCCGCCCTGGGTCCTTTTTGGAGAAGGGCGGGATATAAATTTAAATAAATAAATAAATAAATAAATAAATAAATGGCAGGATTGGCAAAAAAAAAATAATTATATTCTTTCTGAGCAATACTGTGTCCTCCATAAACCCATTAATGTGCAATTCCAAAGACAGAGAAGTAAATTATGCAACATAGTGTGCACCCAGATGATTAATAAGTGAGGCCTGATAACTACCTTAAATGGTAGTTGGGAGAGCAATATCTCTGGAGATTTCAGTTATTGGGGCTCCCTCAGAGGAAGTATACGGTAATTGATTAGTTCATAGTTTCCTATGGGGTGACAAATCTGATATCTAATTTTAATGTGGTGATATCCCAGAGTAGTGATTACTTCCCTCTCTAAACCTCTATCTAGCTTTAAAAGGAAGATACATAAATGAAAGATTTGTTACTACACAGAACTCCCATTAAACTGCTAATTCTATTCTGTGTAAAGTGGACAGTGGAGATGGATAGAGCAATACAGCTGGTATATAAATCAGGTAAAGTTCATAGTTTTCTTAATTAATGAAATGTCCCAAGAAAAGATCTATAATTTGTACTATAGCCAAATCACTGTATTCAAAGATGTACTAGCCAGTAAAACTAAATGTGGAATAAGTGAAAGAAAATCCCAGCTCAGGTTTGATGATGAATGTGTAAAAAGCCAAGCACTTCCTAACTGGATATTTTCGATCATATAAGAGTAAAGCTGTTCACAATTCCTGAAAGAAAGAAAAAAGGGAGGAGGGGATATACAGAAAGTGGTCTGAGAAAAAATAATAATTCAGTTTTTAAAGATAGCAGATAATACCATATTTTGATATATCGTATCTGACCATATGGCTAGCCCTAAATTAGTTTCCAGTTATGACTTCAATGTGGAAATTTTATTATCAATCACTTTATGTTTCTGAAAGTTGTAACTCTATAATTACAAAGAGATTCAGGCGAGCCTACCATATTTGCCTCATGTCATCCCAATTTAATTGCATAACTGAAAAACGTGAAGTTCCAAAATCCAAGAAAGACATATTGTGATTCTTCCAAGCAGATATCTTTATTGTTCCACCCTATAGACAGAATCTTGTCAAACTAAAGCATGCTATCATGCCCATAAAGCCGAGGTGGCACTACTGATTTGCTCGTACGCGAGCGTGTGCATGCAATAGTTCTGTGCATGCACAGAAGCATCCAGGCAGGTGGACGGAGCCTGATGCCCCTGCCACTACCAGGTCGCCCAATCCGGGCCGAACCAGGAGCAACCCACCTCTTCCATAAGAACTATTTGGGAGTCTTTCCTGTTAGAATAGAATAGAGCTGGAAGGGACCTTGGTGGTCTTCTAGTCCAGCATCCTGCTCAAGCAAGAGAACCTATATCATTTCAGAAAACTGACTGTCCAGTCTCTTCTTTAAAACCTCCAGTGATGATGCACCCACGATTTCTGAAGGCAAGCTGTTCCACTGGTTAACTGTCCTCACTGTTAGGAAGCTTCTCCTTAGTTCAAGGTTGCTTCTCTCTTTGATTAGTTTCCAACTATTTTTTTTCTTGTCCTGCCCTCTGGTGCTTTGGAGAATAATTTGTCCCCCTCTTTTTTGTTGCAGCCTCTCAAATACTGGAATACTGCTATCATGCCACCCCTAAATTTTCTTTTCTCTTCTTTTGCCCCTTTTCTCTCACACTATCTATTTGGACCAAGTTATCTCTTGTTCTTTTGGAATGTACTTCAATCCTCCTGGGAATCCAGACTACATTCCATCACATGAATTGCCAAGCCCCTGAGAGCAACATCGCCTGATCAGAGCTCATTAAACTAAGCACTGACTGGTGGGCATGAATTCTAGCAATTCTAGTTTAGAGCTATAAATTGTACATTAAAAATGTCTCCTGAATGGACCACTTCTATTATTGTACCTATGTTTTAAAAGGTGGAAGAGGTTAGATCCTTCCAATTATCATCCAATTACCCTGTCAAGAATTATCAATACGCTCTATAGTAGACATCTTTATTGAAAATCAGTGGACTGATTAGAAGAAGGTTAGGTTTGCAGAAAAACAAACTTGGTTCAGGGTAGGGAGATTGACCATGAATCAATGCTTGATACTACATCTCATTGAGAAATACAGTATATATTCCCACCCAGGAGGGCTTTTGTTAATTTTAAAGAAGCCTTTGACTCAATCTCCAGAGAAAACTGTGCCTGAAACTTGCTAGATATTCTCATGATAATTTCTTGTTAGCACTCATTAAGATGCTGCATAACAGTGCTTCCATCTAAATAAGACTTGACACCAAGGATATCTTCCTGACCTGGGGCCTAGTTATAAGGTTGTAAAACAAAGTCGTATCCTAGCTCCCTTATTATTTAATTTCTATATTAATGGCATGATAGCACAACTCAAAATTGGAACATCAAATTTTGCTGATAGAAAATCTGGCTGATAGACCAACTGCACTCCTCTTACATGCAGATGATGTAGCCATCATTTTAACTTCACCCATTGCTTTGAGGAGAGCCCTAAATGAATTGTCTCCTAATGGATAGAAAATGACTTAATTAATAATTAGAGTTAACCAGAGTTATGGTCTATTCAAAGAAATCTAGATTCCACCATAGGTGAGGAATAAAAGGAATGAGTGTGGTGTCCTTGGTGCTCTGTGACCTGTGTGATTTTCTTTCAGACATTTCATTATCAAAGTAGATAACATCAGTGCTAAAAGGGAGTGGGGTTTGTTCTTATTTTTTATCTACTAGTAGCTTGCCTTGTCAGTGTTGGTGGGAGTTGTCTTGGTGGTTCCTTGATTGGGCTGTTGTTGACTATTAGCGTGTTTATCTGCATTGGTAGTTCCTTGTTTGGGGTATTGTTAACTTCTTGATTGTTAGTCTAGTGTTAATCTTCATGTTAATCTCTGCTCACATGGATATTGATTGCTAGTGAGAAGGTATTTTGGTCTTTTTATTTCTTTTTGAGCTTTTTTGATTGTCTCCTTTGAGTGGTCTGTAGATGCGGGCAGTTTATCGGAGTGCTGGGCCTCCAGGAATTCTATGATATTTTTGGATTTGGTTTGATCTAGGATGCTCACAGCTTCCCATTTGAAATCACATTTGAGTATGTCCATGTGTTGTGAAATTTAAAAGTTTTCATCATGTTTTCTGACTGCTAGTTGGTGGTCATGGATACATTCTGTTAGTCTTCTGCCTATTTATCCTACATAGTGGCTGTTACAATTCTTACATTGTATGTTGTAGATGACTTGTATTATTTTCTTCTAGAGCTGTTGGGTCTTTTGATTTATTTAGGATGTTTTGGAGTTGGTTTGTGTGCTATGGTGATGCCACATGATGGTAGCAGTTCATTGGTGGTTCTGAGGTATTTTTGATGTATGACAGAGTAATGAGAATGTTATTAAATAAGTTCAGTTCTCTTAATACCTCAAGATTGATGTTCATGTCACTGGCACATGGAGACCCCCAAATTCAGTCCCTAAAATAAAAGGTCAGAAGAAGTGAAGTTGCCATAATAATGTATATTTTTTACACAGTAGGAGGTAATTATAAGTCTGGTGAACTAAAAGTATTTTAGGCCAGAATAATAGCAAAACTGTTCTATGGCTTATAAATATGTATGTATAAGAACCCCGAACCATTAGAAGTTACACAATCACGTTTCCTAGGGAGTCTGATTTGGTTCCTCATTGTGTTCCTAGCTCAACTCATTGTACTGAAACTGGAATGGTTCCAATTAAAACTTGTGCCCAAATAACACACGTTATAATTTTCAAACTAATGTTCAACTCAGGTCGTCTGGCTTCTTTGCCTCTTCTAGACAAATTCCTGACTTCTTGGTGAAAATGACAGGGTGAAAATAAGCCAGTGTGGATCCCCCTCCCCCTCCCCCCAATGAACTGATCAGGCCAAAGTAGCCTGCCAGAGATGCGGCCTTACAAAATATTCTTAGCTAGGCTTCATCTTATATTAATTCAATGAAATCAGAAATAAGTGTTGCTTCTACACACTACTGGTACAGTATTGGCCACTAAAACACCAGAATAGCTTTTACTCCAGCTCACTGTTAATGTCCTGCCTTCCACCTTTTTGGAGGGAAGATTCTGGAACATAACAAAAGAGCTGCAGCTCTGCCCTTGTGGTGAGGGGGGAATTGAACCTGTGCCCCACGGGTAACACAATATCCAGACAGGCCAGAGATTGATCACCTTTGTCTTTTGCTAGCTGATGACATAACAGGGATTTCAGACAATGTAGTCTGGGTCTGCATGAGATCTTTGATTAAACTGTAGGAAGTTAAAACTCACCTCTCTCCTATAAAAATGAAATATCCTAGGAAATATTGAAAAGGCAGAATATTATACTTCTCTGAATGTGATAAGGGAGAAACATGTTATAATTCCTGCAGCTTCCTGCCTACCCCACCTTTTTTGTCAATGGGCCATTAAGAGGCCAAGCCAGTCTATTCATAACAAAGACGCCCCCCCATCAGCTCCAGGGTGATGGAATCAAGGCATGCTAGTGTAAGCCTTACTGACCACATGGCATCTGAGAACAGCCTAGAGAGTTGCCCCTACATGGCCCCATGTGAGTCTGACATCCAATCAGAATACATTTCTTGCACTGGAGCAGGGGGCAGATGGGTGGGCCCGAACAGCCCCTGCAAGCCCCTCCCTCACCCCTTCTTCCTCACCCAACACCTGGGAGCATGTGATCACCTTTTTCCCCAGGACCAAGCCATGTGGCTCTGTCCACCATTAAGCCATCTTTCTAAACAGCTTCCATGTCTCCAGAGTCTTTTCCCCCACTTGGAGCTAAACCCAGAAGAAGATTTCTTCCAACAAAACATTAACAATTCCTCCAAGTAAAGTGGTGCTAAGCAGTGGTTGGTTTTCTTTTTTCTTTTTACTACCAGTACGCACATGTGCAATGCTTTTGCGCATGTGCAGAAACATCTGGCCGAGTGGGCGGAGCTTCCCGCTGCCACCACTTGGCCCAGATTGGTTTGCCCAATCTGGGCCAAACTGGCAGAAACTGACCTCTGGTGCTAAGCCTTAATTAGACTTTCGCCGCCCTGGGTCCTTTTTGGAGAAGGTGCGGGGTATAAATTTGAATTTAAAAAAATATAACACAATGTTTTCTCTCCTTTTTCCCCCTTTTCCCCCTTCTTCTTTTAAATATACACATATCACTCTGTTTTATTTTGTTATTTCTTCATTATAATTGGCTGGAACAGAATGGACTTAATTGCAACAAACCCTAACAGGACATCAAGAAGTATTAGAAATACTGCAGGTTACATTCTTATACTGTTTAATAATTCTATAATAACATCTTTTATAGTTGTAAAATATAGTTATTTTATAGTTATAAATAATTTTTTATAGTTATTTGTCTTAGTTTGTAGCTTCTAGATTATATACAGTATATATTTAAATTTAATTCTCGTTTTATAAAACTCGTGTTTTCCTTGCCATTTTATTTTAATTATTTTACCTTATTTTATTCTATAAATGAATTATTTATATTTTAGTGTAACTGTTATATTATTAATTTTATGCTGGTCTATGACCAAAATAAAAATTGATTGATTGATTGATTGATTGGAAAAAATGATGAGCCTGATTTTGTTTTATAACGAGGTAAAATTCACAAGTGTTCTGGGATTTTCCCTTTACATTACAAGAAATATAAATCAAATTTCTTGCTTTCTTTCCTTCCTAACAGAGGATTTTAAACATTTATTTTCGTTTTCTGGTCCAACAGTGAATGATTCAGATGGAAAAGTGCTCAGTACAAGTCAGTGGAGTGGGGATCATGCAAAGCCTCTATCTGTGGAAGCCACATGTTCTCTGCCTTGGAAAAAAAAGGTAATCAGAGCTCGCTTTCCTGGCATGGGAAGAAGGGATGAAGAAGCTGGGATAATCGCCAGTCAGGGGCTAACATAAGCACAGCCAAGGAAGGACATCTCCATGGCCAAAACAGAGGATAGGACTGAAATCCAGAAATGGGTTTTTTCGACTGACTTCCTTTCCCGCCAGTTTATGCATGGATATCAAGCAACTTGAGTCTTTAATTTAAAAAAAAAACCCCTTGGGGATATTAAAGAGGTTAAAGTGCCATTGGTCGCATCTAGTTAGCCAATACAGATGTGGCAGGAAATTGTCCTGGGCAGAAATTACAGTGCTTGAATGTGCTAAGTGTCAGGGATGGGTTCCGGCTGCTTCCACTGCCGGTTCACTCAGGAATGTACCGCATGCATGTGCGTGCATGTGCAATACTGAAAAAAAATGCTTGTGAGCATGCGCAGAAGCAAAAAACAAGATGGTGCCACCAATAGAACCAGTTCTGGGGGTGTGGCAGGCCAAGTTACTACCTACTCGTCTGAACCGGTCTGAACCAGTAGGAACCCACCTCTGCTAAGTGCTGACATCAGACTTGCTTGATATCCATCCATTAGAAATGTAGCTATGACCAAGAAGGACAAATACAAATGAAATCCTACTTGCAGGGTTCTTGATTTGTTTCTTGAATAGGCTAGTTTTCCTGTTGGATTGCTTATTTGGTGGTCTAACCCATTGTCTATTTGGCGTAAAAACTTATTCCTCTAATGGTCCTCATCCCTAGACCACACTGTAGGTATGCCCACCATTACTATTCTCTTCAGTTGGTTACATCACCAGGCAGTGTAAAACTGTGCAAGGCTGACAAAAAAAGTTGGCATTTCTGTGTATAGGAACTAAGACTCAGAAAATGTGACTCTTATGTCCCACAATATGAGAACTATGGTGAACTATGTGGGCAATGTAAAAGGCATATTTATATCTATTATCAAATACCGTATTTTTCAGAGTATAAGACGCATCTTTTTCTCTCAAAAAAGAGGGTGAAAATATGTGTGCATCTTATACACTGAATACAGTATTCTTGGCCTCCCAAAATCCCATCCCCTTCACAAACATGGACATGCAGAAGGTTTGGGAGGCCTGCAAAGTGTTCCTGGGGGCTGGGGAGGGCAGAAACAAGTGAAAACTTGGTCGTTTTTTGCTCATTTTTGCCCCCCTACCCCCAGGAGCACTCTACAAGCCTCCTAAAGGCTATGCATGCCCCTTTTTTGGCAAAATACGGGCCTCCCAAAACCCCACCCCTTTTGCAAAAATGGCCGTGCATGGCCTTTAGGAGTCTTTCAGACTGTTCCTGGGGCTGGGGAGGGCAAAAATGAGCAAAAACCAGGCCCTTTTTGCTTGTTTTTGCCCCTCCCCAGCCCCCAGGAGCACCCTACGAGCCTGCTAAAGGCTATGCATGCCCTTTTTTTTGGACAAAAAATGGGTCCGTTTTCATGAAAAACGTGGAGTTTTTGGGAGGTCTGCAGAATGCAAAATCTTTTTGTTTTACTTTGCCTCTTCAAAATCTTAGTGTGTCTTATACTCCGATGTGTCTTATACTCTGAAAACTACGGCACTTCGTGGAAAATATAGAATGTATTTCAAATATAGAGACTGCAAGAGGTGTTTGAGAGAAAGAGGAACAACACATTCTCTCATTTTCCTGGCATATTAACTGTGCTGACTTTGCTAGGATACTTTTAATTTCTAACCAGTTTATGATGGAAAAAAAGGAGAGAAAAAACAGGCTTCTAGTTTAACTGACAGGGTGCCTTTCCATCACTCACACGCCATCCATATAATATACAAAACAGTACATCTTTATTATGCAAGGAATCACCAGATGGTGAGGTCACACTTAGTCTTACACTTCTCCCTCCCCCCCCCCGCCCTCATACTCAGGCACTTATTCATTGTTTAAAAGAAATGGGTGGCAGGGAGAGGAAGGATCTCAGAGTTTCAAGATAACCTGTATTTTATATCAGTTCCCAAAAATGACATACCGAACAAGTTCCGAATGCTGTCCTGCATCTCCCACCATTTCTGAATTCAAATATATTAACATGATAACTCCTGAGGAAGTGACATTCATTGTTCTGTCATGCCAAGGAATCACTATATTCCAGGTATCTGAACTATTGCCAAGAAACAGGGAGAATTTGTAACAATGAAATAGAATTTTGAAGCATCGTTTGCCTAGGAAGATGTGAAATATACTGTAGTATCTGAAGATCTCTGACCCAGCAAGAACAGGTTTCCTAATTGCTCAGAATGCAGGAAGGTTTAGCTTAGCAGTACAATCCGATGAACAATGGAAGTCTGTCAGAACGTTCAAAGTTTTTTTTTAATTTCAGAGCTGCCAAATACATACAGTAGAATGCGGGGGAGGGTATGAAACTATTTCCAATTTTGAGCTACAACTCCCATCATTCTCCCATATCTTACCAGGTACATTTCCAAGTCGGGAATAAAGGACCAGGCAGATGCTCGAATGAAAGGTGAAGTTTATTCTGAGAGAACAATATACAAAATCAATTATACTAAGGCTGTCTTTCTCAAAAGCCCTTTATATTGAAAAACCTTGCCTTTTGTTCTTCCAAAGAGTGCCAAAGTGTGTCATCTAGAAATTCCAAAAAAAAGCACTTTGGATTGTATTCTGAGAGGGGCCACTTTTTAGCCATGAACTCTACTGAGTTTTGGTTTCTGCTTTTCACATCGTAGATTGAAAATGGTAATTTCTTAGGGCAGGGGTCTGCAAAGTCGGCTCTTTTAAGATGGCTGGGGAACTCTGGGAGTTGAAGTCCACCAGTCTTAAAAGAGCCGACTTTGCAGACCCCTGTCTTAGGGGAAAGGACTTTTTTTTGCTACATGAACAAGAAACCTCAGGAGAAGCTCAGGCAGGGAGAAATGTAGTCCCAATTCTATTGGCATTTCCCATTGCATTTTAATATTTGTCTAGAGACTTTTCTAATCTGTGACTTTGAATCTTTTGTCCTGATACAGCAGGAGGAATGTGTGGCAGGAGGAATTGAGTTCTTTCCCACAATTCTTTGCCATTGGTCATGTTGACTGAGTTCAGTGTGAAGGTGCTGTATCTAGATATATTAGATTTTTGTTAGGATTTTGTGGCATAATTTCAAATTCAAACCACTGCATTCCAATAATTTGTGTGTGTGTGTGTGTTCACATGAAAATTGCTATAAAATGCTTCGAGATTGGTTATCCAACACCTTAGGACATGCTTCCCACCAGACTTTGACAGACATCAGTTTGCCTACGGGGGAAATAGGTCAACAGACAATGCCATAGCTACTACTTTACATACTGTAGCAAACCATCTGGAGAAACCCAGGAACTATGTCAGAATGCTGTTCATGGATTATAGGTCGGCCTTCAATACCATTCTGCTGAGCATCTTCATCGAAAAGCTGACTGACTTGGATTTTCCTTCTTCCATCTGTGACTAGATCAAAGATTTTCTGAGGGACTGGCCATAAACAGTAAGGGCCGGGTCTGTCATATCCACCTCCCTGACGCTTAGCACTGGCTCCCCACAGGGCTGTGTGCTTGACTGTACACACATGGTTGTGTGTCGTATGACCCATCCACTGTGATCATTAAGTACGCAGATGATACCATCATATTTGGTCTTATTACAGGTAGAGACGAAACAGCGCACGGGGGAAGGGAGGTTCAAAAACTATCCATAGGGTGCTTAAAAAATAACCTGCACCTGAACATCAGCAAGACCAAGGAGATGGTGTTGGACCTCCAGAGGAAGAGAGAAGAACCTGCCCCACTTTACATAGAGGGGGGCTGTATAGAAAGAGACTCTTCCTTAAATTCCTGGCAATCCATCTCAGTGAAGACCTTACCTGGAAAAAAATATGGCCCAGGTGGCCAGGAAGGCCCAACAGAGACTCCACTTCCTTAGGGTCTTGTGTAAAAACGGGGCGGAACAATTGATGACATCCTTTTACCAGTCCACAATAGAAATCGTCCTCACTTATTGCATCATGGTATGGCATGCCAGTTTGACAGCCGCTGATAGAAAAACATTACAGAGGGTGGTGAGCACAGCACAAAACATCGTGGGCTTCCCCCTGATAGCACTAGATGAGATCTCTAGGACTTGCTGCCTTAGAAGAGTGAGGAAAATCCTCAGGGATGACTCACAACCTGGATGGCACTTCTTTACCCTCCTACCATCGGGAAGGAGATATAGAAGCATAGCCAGCCGCAAAAACAGGCTGAAGAACAGTTTCTATCCATGGGCTGTCAGACTCCTGAATGCAAAATAACATCATAACTACGTAGTACGATGGGCTTGCAGGGCCAGTGCAATGTGTAACATGTTCACACTGGTGCAATAGGACTGGGTGTTTGTTAATATGATTTATTGGGTTAGGGATTTTGTGTCTTCACTGTGAGTTGGGGGAGTGCACTGAGGAAGCTCAACCAACCTCATTGTACATACGCTCACCTGCCTTTACTTGCATATGAACATACAGTAAGTGACATCGCATTTCTAATCCATAGGGTTCAATACGACGTCGGTGACTCATCTACTGCCCACTGTTCTTGAGCTAATCTGAAGGCCACATGAAGTTTGGACGTCTGTAGCGATTGACTCTGCAGAACATTGATGACCTCTTCGCACTATGCGCCTCAGCATCTGCTGACCCCGCTCTGTGAGTTTATATGGCCTACTGGCTGAGTTGCTGTCATTCCCAAATACTTCCACATTCTTATAATACAGCTGACACTTGACTGTGGAATATTTATGAGTGAGGAAATTTCATGACTGGATTTGTTGCACAGGTGGCATCCTATCACAGTTCCATGCTGAGCTCCTGAGAGCGACCCATTCTTTCACAAATATTTTTACAAACAGTCTGCATGCCTAGGTACTTGATTTTATACACCTGTGGCCATGGAAGTGATTGGAACACCTGATTGAGTATTTGGATGGGTGAGCAAATACTTTTGGCAATATAGTGTATGTTGTGCACTGACAAATAAATAATTCAAGTAATTCAATTTAGAGAGGCAGGCAGGCAGGCAGACAGACAGATCTTATATATTCTGAACTCTTATCCCCATTCATTGTCTTCCCTTAATATTCCAAGACTATGGTCATTCATACTGCTGGTTGGAAGTCTAGGGGGATGTAGTCTGATATACTATATTTCCAGGGTCCAGATTGGGGAAGTCTGCCCAACAGATATTGTATTTCAATTCTAATTGCTTTGGGAAGACAACTAAGAGAAATATACTGGTATATTGCTCAAAATAGCCACATTGTAAAATAAAAATTAAAGCCACCACTTGGGAAACAAATGGTTAATGGGGAGAAAAAATAGAAGAGAAGAAAACCTCCAGTCATCCATAACAAAGTCTGTACAGGCTCCTTTGTTGGCAAAGCGAGAAGCAGCAGGTTTAATGATATGGCTGGAACAAGACTCATCACTAAAGATGAGGTAAGTGTTATTTCACACTTCCTCAAAGCATGTGAAAGCTGCCATGAACACACAATTGTGCACTGGCTGCCACTCCTTGCTGCACTACGTGCCAGATCAAAACAGATTCTTCACGCTTTGGTGTCTCTCCCTGCAAGAGTTAAAGGAAAGGATCAAAGATTTTCGATAGCTAGAATAACAATGAAATTCACAACTCCATTTTGTCTTACAAGCTGCTCTCTCTCTCTCTCTCTGCTGCCACTCTCTCACCCCTCCCATTCTCTCCAGCAATTCTTTCAGAAATGTGATTTCTAAAGCAGAGAGCAAACCATCCAGCTCCAAGAGAATAGAATATGTTGTTTGGATGCCATCTAGTCTGTGAGACGGGCACTCAGCCTGCCAGCTTTTGACTTGCCTGAGGCACTGTCAGATGGTTAGGGAGGTGATGGGGAGTCCAGACAGCTTTGAAGTCCTGCTAGCTATTTATCTTTCAGTCACCATCCATTGTGTGGATGCTGCTCTTATTTGTTCGTGTCTTTCTCAAGTTCTACCCAGAGCCTTTACAAAAACAGCATTTGGTGGATTTTAGCCCTGTCTTTTGTAGGTGAGTCAAATCAAATCAAACCTTCATTACAGTTATAGGCCAGCATAATGCAGAGAAGTCATGTTCCCCCTCTGGAGTTATGGCTCACATACAGTGGAGACTGTTCTGTCCTGTAAACCAGGGGTCTCGAACCTTTGCAACTTTAAGTCTGAAGGACTTCAGCTCCCAGACTTCTCCAGCTAGCAAAGCTGGCTGGAGAATTCTGGGAGCTGAAGTCCTTCAGACTTAAAGTTGCAAAGGTTCGAGACCCCTGCTGTAAACTAACAACTGGGTTCCCATTGCTAATGTAGCCAAGGGAGAAATAGCATTTTAAATATTACTAATGCTTTTGTTTGTTTTGGTTTCCATTCTGTGGGCACTTCTAGATGATGCTGGTTTTACAATGGAGCAAGCTCCCTCAGCCAGCACCAATGATTTGCATCCTTGGTCTTTGCTAGGTAACATCAAGGACAAAGCTGAAGCAAACTACAGAAATATGCATCTGCCTTTAAATTATCTGGTGGGAAAAAAATAGTTTGCAACACTTTTTTTGGTGTCACCTGCAATTCACTAAGGTTCCTCAACTTCATAGTTCACTTTCTTGGAAGAAAAATGTTTTAAAATGAGGAATACAAATCATATTTAACTTATGAACACAATTGGGACTAGAATTTCCATTTCTAAGCAAAGCAGCAAAGGCAAATTTGGGTGCTTGGCTGTCAGCATGTATTTATGATAGTTGCGGCATCCCAAGGTCATGTGATCACCATTCATTTAACAAAGGCGTGCTTTGCTTAACAATGATGGTGAAAAAGTCATAAAATTATGCCCAATTTTATGGCTTCTTTTAACATATGATGATCACATGACCTTGGGATGCCGCAACCATCATGAATGAATGCTGATGGCCAAGCACCCAAATTTTGATCACATGATTATGGGGAAGTTATAAGTCATAAGTCATTTTTTTCAGTGCCCTTGTAACTTTGAATGGTCACTAAATGAATGGTTCTAAGTCAAGAACTACCTGTAGGAAATCTGTCAAGTTCTCATTTCAAACCTGTTTTTGCACCTGTTTGCATTTTCTTTTTAAAACAATCAGTATGTTCATTTAAAAAAAAAATATGCCCATTTTAAAATGTATTTTATACCATACATATTTTTCCAAGCCTTTATATGGAACATTTTTATCTCATGTACACATGCAATTTTTTGTTTGCATCTTTCTATTTGCCATTTGGTAATTATATCTTGGGTAAGATTGAGATTAAAATCTCTGTGGAGAATTAGGAAAAGAATTAGTTTACATTCTGCATGGCACCCATCCCATGCCATTGTTTGTAGAGTATCAAGATTTCTACAGCAATACAAAGCAACATCCATTCTTATGCCCAAGCATCTCCTAAAGGCTTCCTTCCTCAGTACAAACACATATACATTTGATCTACAGAAACGTCTCTTACCACATCTCTTTCCTGAACTCTTTACTCATGGGAATAGAGCAGTGATGAAATGCAATTTTTTTTACTACCAGTTCTGTGGGTGTGGCTTGGTGGGTATGGCAGGGGAAGGATACTGCAATATTTCCATCCCACCCCATTATGAGGCCAGCCAGGGGTGGCATTTGCCAGTTCTCCGAACTACTCAAAATTTCCACTACCGGTTCTCCAGAACCTGTCCGAACTTGCTGAATTTCACCCCTGGAATAGAGGAATACAATTTGGAAGCTAGTTCAATATATCTTCTAAATAATGATTGTTGCTGAAATACGAGTATTAAAATGTTATCTGAGCCTTTGGTTTTCATGGTAATGACAGCATCTCTGGTGTCATGTACAGAGAGCTCTCACATAGAAGTCAACAAAAAGGCTACAATTACCAAACTCATGGCTATTCCCGTTCATAGTAGCAGTAGCTGGGGACCTACCATGAGACCAGAGCCAGTCATACGCATGCATGTATAAATGTAACTGCAATTTAGATTATATTTTAAACTTGCCCAGGAAAATCTATGAGGCTTTTTCAAACTTTGAGAAAGGAGAATATACTAGCTTGACTCCCTCATTTTGGAATGCTTCTGTCAGCATTTTCATTTACTCATATTGTATGTCAATGTCTCATACTGTATTGAGTGATTAGGACAAATAATTATTTAATGAACATAAAACCTGGAATTTTGGATATTATTGCTCAAGCTGATGAATAAATTGCCACTAGGAAAAATAATATGGATAATCTCATATTATTTATTTATTTATTTATTTATTTATTTATTTATTTATTTATTTATTTATTATTTATTTATTTATTTATTTATTTATTTATTTATTTATTTATTTATTTATTTATTTATTTATTTATTTATTTATTTATTTATTTATTTATTTATTTATTTATTTATTTATTTATTTAATTAATTAATTAATTAAATTTATATACCGCCCTATTCTCCGAGGTAGGACTCAGGACGGTGCACAGAAAAGATAAAACCAGAACAAATATGTACAATATAAAACCGAATTAAATAATTAAATCTGTGCTAAAATAGTTAAAACAATTAAATATAAATTTAAAATTAAACCAATTAATCTATGCCAGGCCGGCCAGGTGGAAGAAATGCGCTTTGAGCGTCCGTCGGAAAAGGCGAAGGTCAGCGATGGTGCGAAGATCGGGGGGTAGGTCGTTCCAAAGGGCCGGACCCGCTACAAAGAAGGCCCTACTCCTGGGAGTCACCAGCCGGAATTGACCGGCAGATGGCACCCTGAGGAGGCCCACCCTGTGGGAGCAGACAGGACAGAGGGAGGTGTGTGGTAGGAGGCGGTCTCGCAAATAACCAGGACCCGTGTCATAGGGGTTTTTTAAAAAAAAATCCAAAGCCTTCCCTCACCTTCCATTGAAACCTAGATCTAATCCATATTCTAGAATTGTGCAAAATTCTAGTTAGAACTGAACTTGAGGCAGTGTTGAAGGATCCGTTGTGGCAAACTGAAGCATTTTTCAGGCATCTGTTCCTAATACAATGGGACCACAGGTGCAGACCATAATCCATTCCATGGATTATAGAATGACCAGAAGCAGGACTGACTGCGCATGCATGCACACACAAAAATGGGTAGAACGGAAAACAGCCATAGCAGGGAAAATCGCTGCTTCTGTGTTTATTCAGCACCCGAGGATGTATTTGTGAGCTAAACGAAAAATTTAGCGGGTTTTTGGGTTGGCAACCGATTTGGTCATGGTCTGAGCCGTTCATGACCCAAGGTTCCACTGTATTTTCCAGAATAGCCCAGCCCCCATATCATTCTTCTGATGCCTAGATTTCCAGGCCAGCAGCTACACAAGCTAAGAAGGTAGAATGATTATTTGTCAGCAATAGCACAGGAGACAATTTATTAGGTATTTATTAGTATTGTAGAGAATTGTAGTAGTAAGTAGTTCAAAGTTGCTCAGTGCCTACTAAGGGGATCTGACAGCAGTCAGAGAGACACATTGATATCGAGGTCTATCAAATAGCATTTCGATAAGGATTAAAGCATCATATATAAGACAAGACACTTGTATTGAATTTATTTAGTGTATGGTGATGGTATAGCCAGGAGACTATAATGTTAATACATAATAGTTATTTGGTTGCCAAAAATGCTAGTCTGTTTAGTTCACACTTGCATGCTTATCCAGAATGCACCACAGAAAGATGAATGCGGTCATGCCATGTCTTCCAGGGCCTTCTCTTACCATCAGTAACGCCTTGTATTTAGGCAGGTCCACCACCAGCAGATGTCCAACCATCCACATGAAACACCACCACATATTTCCCATCCAAGTGGTACCTATTTATCTACTCACATATAGCATGCTTTCAAACTGCTAGGTGGACAGAAGCTGTGGCAAGTGACAGGAGCTCACTCCTTCATGCAAAGCTAAGACTCGAACTGCCAGAGCAGAGACCATCTACAGCGTCTTTAAATCACTGAGCCACTGCACCTCTACTTGTAGTGAAAATTGGGATGCAGAAACATGCATCAGCAAATTGAATGTTGGCTCAGTTGTTACTACTTCCTTATTCATTTCTGTGTGGGGTTTTTCTTCCTTTCTAACCAGTTGCAATTCTCCATGGCTGGCATTACTTTAGTTCTGACTGATCCATGCCGGAAGCAAAACAGTTTTTCAGAGTTTGTCTCAGTGGAAGGTAAGAAGAAAGGCTATAAATCAAAGGTTAATACATGCTCTGCACCAGCCTCAGTTTCTGGAACTGAAATCCAAGCCCTGCTGCCAATCAAAGCTGACTTAGAAAGATGGTAAGCTTGAAGAAAACAAAGCGCTCATTTCATTCAACATTTAGGAAAGGAGCATTAAGCATTAAAAATTTTCAATTATTGAACGGTTGAAATAATTATCTCCTAGGTTTTGCCTTTAATAGTTGTTTTTCAACTTTATTGTTGTATACATCTTCAAGAAATCCCTGTCGACACTGGAAGCATTAAGAAAAATGAATAAATAACATACACCAGAACATCAATAAGATTGTCTGGTTAGGTAAAACATGATATTTTTACCGTCTAGACTACTGTAACGCTCTCTACATGGGGCTTCCCTTGAGGTGCACCCGAAGACTGCAGCTAATCCAGAATGCGGCTGCGCGGGCAATTTTGGGAACCTCTAGGTATTCCCACGTAACACCGCTCCTGCGTGAGCTGCACTGGCTGCCTGTGGCCTTTCGGGTGCGCTTCAAGGTGCTGATTACCATCTTTAAAGCGCTCCATGGCACGGGACCTAGTTATCTGCGGGATCGTATCCTGCCCCATACATCCCTTCGACCGATTCGCTCCCACAGAGAGGGACTTCTCCGGGTGCCGTCCACTAGGCAATGCCAGCGGGCGACGCCCAGGGGAAGGGCCTTCTCTGTGGCGGGCCCAACCCTCTGGAACGACCTACCCCCCGAACTCAGAACTACTACGGACCTCCGCTCCTTCCGCCAAAAGTTAAAGACCTATTTTTTCCATCAGGCCGGCCTAGCCTAATCTACCTCGTCTAGCCTTCAGTCTGAAGTCTAAATTGTTTTAATCGGGATTTTAAGGGGAAATAGTTTTAAGATTTTAAGATTTTAGCACAGGGCGATAGCTATTTAATTTGGTTTTAAATATTTATAATTGTTATGTTTATATGTTTTTAATTTCCTGTGCACCGCCCCGAATCCCTTCGGGGAGAGGGTGCGGTTTATAAATTAAAATAATAAATAAATAAATAAAATATTTTGAAGCAGCACATTTATTGTGATATTAGCAAAGGCAGTCTCTTAATGGCATGGGGAATTTAAATATTATTGGTTATAGCATTGTTTTTCCCCTAGAACAGTGAAGGTGAACCTTTTCGTTGTTGAGTGCAAAAAATACGAGGGCGCGCCTGCGATACTGCACCTGCATGCCGGCACCATCATGCAAAGCACCCCCCCCCACATGTGCATGCACGCACAACCCCCTTGACACTCCTCCCCCATTGCCTTCAAGCTAGCTTGGTATTGCCTCCCAGGCGCTGGGGAGGGGACGTTTTCACCCTCCCCGGGCTTCAGAAAAGGCTCCAAAGCATTGGGAGGGCGAAAATCCCCCTGGAGACCCTTCAGAAGCCAGAAATGGATCATTTCCGAACTTCTGGTTGGCCCATTGGGCCCATTTTCTGCCCTCACCAGACTCTGGAGGCATTCCTAAAGCTTGGGGAGGGCGAAAACAGCCCCCTCCCCAGCCTTCCAGAAGGCCAAAAATCAACTGGCTGATGAGTGCATGCACACTGGAGCTTACGGCTCACATGCCAGCAGATATGGCTCCATGTGCCACCTGTGGCATGCATGCCATAGGTTCCCCATTATGGCCCTCGATTGAGCATTGTCTACAATAATCTAAAATTCTTGAAATAACTAATTGGATTTTCTACTGCATATAGGGAGTTGAGTTCCAAGATGCGTGTAAGAAATGATACATCCCTTCTGGTTTGTATTATTAGCCAATAGTATAAAAATGGATGAACTGCCTTCTTCTATGCAGATTCCACTTAATTAGCATTGATACTGAAAAAGATTTGAATCCTGTCCACATTGATTGCATCAATTAGGCTACTCATACAGTAATCTTTCTTTCAAATACTTCTGCGTATTTTCTTCTTTGATTAAGACAGTCTGTATTCATTAAATTGATACATAGCAATTGTAAATAGCCCTTGGCAGCCAGGATACTGCGTCTATATATTTAAAAAGTTTGTTGAATGCAGATGCTCTGCCAGAACCTAAGAAAGCAGTGTTGAAATCCATCATACAATTAATAAATTATTGTTTTCAAAGTCTGTTTTTTTGAGGGGCAATGTAGGAGGAAAAAATGTAGGTTTTGTACCTTTCTCATTAAGCTTTTGCTCTACTGAATGAAGAAGGGATGTGGTGGCTCAGTAGCTAAAACACTGAGCTTGTGAATCAGAAAGAATGTCAGTTCAGTGGTTCGAATCCCTAGTGCCACGTAATGGAGTGAGCTCCTATTACCTGTCCCAGCTTTTGCCAACCTAGCAATTCGAAAGCATGTAAAAATGCAAGTAGAAAAATAGGGACCACCTTGGTGAGAAGGTAACAGCATTCCATGTGCCTTTGCCGTTTAGTCAGGCCGGTCACATGACCATGGAGATGTCTTCAGACAGCACTGGCTCTTGAAACGGAGATGAGCACTGCCCGATAGAGTCGGGAATGATTAGCACATATGTGTGAGGGGAACCTTTACCTTCACTGAATGAACTAAAAAAAGAGAAGATTTGTGATGATACTAAAGCTAGAGAAACCAAAGGCATTTCAATGTTTATAGCATGAATGCCAAGGTGACAATTATAATGAGATATAACAATAAGATATGATGTAAAATCATTCACAATTGCTTGCCTTTTAATGCAACCAAAATTCCATCCACCAGGGCCACCTGCCTGAGAAGCTAGGCCAGCCCACAAGTCAGCATTGAAAAAAATATGTGATTGTGAACTTCCACATTTTGAGAAATACAGCTAAGATGCAATATTATTAGGCAAATAAATACACACAGATAAAATAAAACAGTGATATTATTATTCGAGGCAGATATTATTTCTCCATAGAAGAATAAATCATTTGTAATCCTTGTGCTTTGTGGTAGGAATTGGCACAGTTTACACTCTGGGTTAAATGTGCTAATAAAATGAGGCATTTATATTGTTTCTTTGATTTGAACAAAAGGGAAAGCCACCAATACACCAAAAGGTGTAACACGGAGCCCAATAGGGCCTTTTGCTTAACACAGGGGTCTGCAAAGTTGGCTCTTTGAAGACTGGTGGACAGTCCACCAGTCTTCAAAGAACCAAATTTGCAGACCCCTGGCTTAACACTTCAAGAGTTAATGAGGGACAAGCTGTAAACCTCGATAATCTCTTTGCTTTTTCCTCTCTTCCTAACACTACTGAAGTAGTTGTGATCCAAATGCCCCCGGGAGTCATATATTTCACACACACCCCTTCACAGTCCCTCCAGGGCTGGGCTTTGACCCATTCTTACAACGATACTCCTTCCTCTGGCAGCACCTGTAATGTTATGCACAACAGAACACAAAAAGCATGACGGGAAAAGGCTGGGCTTCCTCTTCCTAATGGGCTCTATGAAAAAGAAAAAGGGTGTGCTTGACTGTTTAGATGGAAAAAATAATACAGACTGCAAATTGAGGTTGTTTTTCATTGTTCACCCCACCCAACCCCTCTACCACATCCCTAATTCTCTCAGGAAAATTGGTAGTTGAAAGCTTCAGTGTGGCAAACACAAGAGATTGACCTTTTTCAAGGCAGACTCCTTCTTTCCAGTTGAAATGAGACACTGTCACCATGCAAAGCTTGATAAGAGTGACTGTTTCTTTGTTTCATCTCTGACTATACTCGCTCAGAAATGGGCAACCTTTTTTTACAAACTAGGAACGCACCTTTAATGAATTGTTTGATGAGAAATTGGAGACCTTTCTAGCACACTTGAGGGATGAGGTAAAAAAGAGGATTTTTCCAGCATCCCAAGTAGCTCAAGATAATGAGAGCCAGTTGGTTATAGTGGTTAAGGTGGTGGTTAGAAACCAGGAGACTGTGAGTTCTAGTTCTGCCTTAGGCATGAAAGGCAGCTGGGTGTCTTTTGGCCAGTTGCTGCCTGATAGCTCATCCCATGTAATCTGTTCTCCACAAGGGTATTCTTAGCATTATAAGGCACTAAATATGGTGGGATGGGTGCTTTAAGAACATAAGAGTCCATAAGACAAAAGCAAAATGTAATCTGGGGAGCTAGAGATTGCTGTGAGGACAATGGACATAGTAGGGGACAACCTCAGTGATTTTTCATCTAATAAAAGGTCCTTTGTGGATCACCCCAGAATTGTGGGCTCTCTAAAGTATATATTTAAAAGATGTCAGCAAACATCCAATGGTCAACTCAAGAAGAATAAAGCATAAGAGCACCTTGACCATCTTCAGTCTGGAAATGGGTCTGAGTTTATTGAAGAAGTGACCAGTTCAAAACAAATGCATAATAGCCTCTGGCTATGGGTCAGTGGCTAAGAATCAGAAAGGTTGGCAGTTTGGCGGTTCGAATCCCTACCGCCATGTAACGGAGTGAGCTCCCATTACTTGTCCCAGCTTCTGCCAACCTAGCAGTTCGAAAGCATGTAAAAAAATCCAAATAAAAAAAATAGGAACCATCTGTGATGGGAAAGTAACAGCATTCCGTGTCCCTTCAGGCATTTAGTCATGCCAGTCACACGAGCATGGAGATGTCTTCAGACAGTATTGGCTCTTTGGCTTTAAAACAGAGATAGCACTGCCCCCTAGAGTCAGGAAGGACTAGCACATATGTGCGAGGGGAACCTTTATGTTATGGACTTCAATTTGCTTGTTAAATGTCCTGTAGCTGAGACCTTATTTCTATCATTTACTGAGAGTCTCTCTTTCTCTCTCTCCTTCTCCCTCCCTCCCCCCCTCTCTCTCTTCCTCCCTCCCTCTTCCTCCCTCCCTCTCTCTCTCTCTTTCTCACCCCTCCCCCATCTTTCAATGACTAGAATTATCTGTGCCCCTACGTTCTCTTTGTCCTTTGCAACTTGTGCAATATCATTTGTGGAATCCCAATCAGTTTTCCTTTTTTTTAATCTTCCTTTCTTTGTTGCCATCAATAGCCACACTCTGCTGTTTGGTAATCAGAACATATTGTAGGGAGGGATTGATAAGTACATCAAACATCACTAAGCCAATTCTCCCCCTCTCCCACCTCTCCAACATCTCCAGCAACAATAAATCTCTCTGCATTCAGATGCAGACAATATGCAGTTTTATGTCTCTGTGCTTTGTAGGTCTTTAAAAATAGTCTCACATGCAACAAAATGAGCTTCCATGAGTGACATTTTTAAACGCCTTTGCTCAGGTCTTCCATTGTTTTCCCAGCTTGTGAGTAATGGTTAATGAGTTATGTAATGGGGAAGAAAAATGTTTAATTCAAATTGAGTCTCTAGCTTGTTGCTCTTTAAATATCTTGCTTAGTGTTCATTTTTGCTGATACTGTAAATAGGTAGAGGTAGAGACAGATGGGTCTATATTTCAAACCTATGTCAGTTTTACATGTGTTCAGTTGCAAGGCTGTTCTGGCCAATTTTTGCATCATTTAAATTGCTCTGCACAAAATGAACCCATGAAAACGCACACTGGTTTTTATATGCAATTTTTACCAACATAGTCAGTTTTGGTCACGACTTGATATTTTCATTTCTTTATTAGATGTTTATTACACCATTCACGAAGGAGCAAAAGCAGTGCACCTAACTATTCACCTCCATTTGATCTTCACAATAGCAACTCAGTAATATAGGTTAAACTAAAAATTAGCAGACTGGCCAAAAGTGACTTGGTAAGATTTTGAAGATGGGTTTGAAGCTAAATACCTCTGTTTCTTGTTGAGCAGAACATACACATACTGGCTTGTATGCTGTTTTTTTCATACAGTGTGCAATTTTGCGCACAACTTCCCCTAATATATGCACATTTTATGCAATACTTGGAAGCAAGAAATGTACTGCCAAAATTACAAGTATGTGTCATCCAAAGAATCGCTGCATTCTCATTAGCATGTTGATCTGGGAAATGCAAATTAAGTCAGCTTGCTTAAACATGCAATTTTATATTTTTCCCCCCTAATAAACAGCAATTAGAGTTCCTACCATCATCCAGAGCTGTTTGCCTCCAAGGAATGTAAAATCTCAAAGAGACTTGGGAGAAAAATAAATAGGAATAGAGAAGAAAGAACAACATGAGTTATCTATTCTTTGCTGTTTTCATTGATAAGACTCCTTAAAACCATTTGTTTAAAGACAGCAAGTAACTTTTTTTAAAGTGAGCATTCAAATCCTTTTTATAGGGCTAGTAAAGTGAACCCCCTCTGGATATCATATGTATTTGGGTAACCCTCCCAAAAGTTGCCACCATATTGTAATGTTTAATGAGCAAAAAAGAAAATGGATAAATAAATGAGCTCTAGCTTGCATAAAATTAATTTAAATCAAAATTTCCAAGTATTCTTTGGAAAGTACCTCCTGGCATGTCACTCAAAGACATCTGTAGACCTACCTCAGCCCAAGAATGTTCATAAAAGTTGTCAAAGAAATCAAAATTGTGGTCAGAGACACACAAGCCAGCCCTGTTCCTTTTTATGCATTGGATCAGGGCCTCAATCAGTTGTGGCTGTCCTATAGATTTTTTTTAACCCACAAACATTGTGCTTAACCCCCCAAAATCGTGCCCTTTTGCTTTACTACTTCACTTGACAATAATTTGGTATAAACTATCTGGCAAGCTTTCAGATATCAGCAATTCGCTATTTATTCTCTAAATAGCTGTGTTAAAAAGTCTGGGCTGAATTGGGAAATGGAAGATGAAGTGATTTATTGGGATTTCCATCTGACTGATTCTTTCTAAACATAAAGGGAAAATGTACTGTAAAGAATGAATCCATCAGAGTGAATAACCTTTGAACTTTCACATTTTGTGACATTCAGCTTAATGAGCACACTTATCTTGCTTGCCAAATGTTACCTGATACAGATGTAAAGTTTGTATTATGGGCAATTTGACCAGGAAAATTTGCGTGGCTGGAGACATGGAGCGTAACACAATTAGTTTCGCAAAACAAGCATGAGATCACAGCGATCAGAATGTATACAATGTGAGACCAGCTACACCTGTTGCATCTGGCTGAAAAGATAACATGGGTTTTCAGCGGAAATACAAGATGTGGAAACAAAAGGGCTTTTATAAAAATTCCAAGAAACCTGTTGCTTGAATCAACAGAATTAGAATCAGAATTAGAATAGAGTTGGAAGGAACCTTGGAGGTCTTCTAGTCTAGCCTCCTGCTCAAGAGGGAGATCCTACATTTTTTCAGACAAGTGACTGTCCAGTCTCTTCTTAAAAACCTCAAGTGATGAAGCATCCACAACATCTGAAGGCAAGTTGGTTCATCGGTTAATTGTCCTCACTATAAGGAAGTTTCTCCTCAATTCCAGGTTGCTTCCCTCCTTGATTAATTTCCCCCCATTGTTTCTTGTCCTGCCCTCTGGTGCTTTGGAAAATAAATTGACCCCCTCCTCTTTGTGGCAGCCCCTCAAATACTGGAATACTGCTATCATTTTGGGGTGGGATATCATCTGTACGCTGATGATACTCAGCTGTACATCTTCACCCCAGACCATCCCAACGATGCCGTTGAGGTGATGTCCCGGTGTTTGGAAGCCGTACGGATCTGGATGGGTAGTAACAAACTCAAGCTCAACCCGTCCAAGACTGAGTGGCTGTGGTTTCCGGCACCCCGGTTCAGCCAGATTACTCCAACTCTGGCCATTGGGGGCGAAACACCGGCCCCCGTGGAGAGGGCGTGCAATTTGGGTGTCCTCCTGGATTCCCGGCTGTCCATGGAGGACCATGTGGCGGCCGTGGCCAGGGGGGCGTTTCATCAGGTACGCCTGATGCGCCAATTGCACCCCTTACTGGACCGGGCTGCCCTTCGCGCAGTCACTCAGGCCCTCATGACATCCCGACTGGACTACTGCAATGCTCTCTACATGGGGCTTCCCTTGAGGTGCACTCGAAAGCTACAGTTAGTGCAGAATGAGCCGCGCGGGTGATTACGGGAGCCTCTAGATGCTCCCACATAACACCGATCCTGCGCGAGCTGCACTGGCTTCCTGTGGTCTTTCGGATGCGCTTCAAGGTCTTGACGACCATCTTCAAAGCGCTCCATGGCTCAGGACCTAGTTATATGCGAGACCGTCTTCTGCCCCATATATCCTTTAGACCGATACGCTCCCACAGAGAGGGCCTTCTCAGGGTGCCATCGGCCGGACAATGCCGGCTGGCGACACCCAGGGGAAGGGCCTTCTCTGTGGCGGGCCCTACCCTGTGGAATGACCTACCCCTTGAACTCCACACCATCACCGACCTCCGCCTCTTCCGCCAGTGTTTAAAAACACACTTCTTTCATCAAGCCGGCCTAACATAGCCTCCGCTGTGACTAATTTCAGATAGTTTTAAATGGGGGATTTTAATTGGTTTTAGCGCAGGTTTTTGCTATTTAATAGATTTTTAAATTTATATGTTTTGTACTATTTTTGTATGTTGTTTTTAAATTCCTGTGCGCCGCCCTGGGTCCTTTTGGAGAAGGGCGGGATATAAATTGAATAAAATAAAATAAATAAAATAAATCATGTCCCCCACGGTCCTTCTTTTCTCTAGACTAACCAAACCCAAATCCTCCAACTGTTCTTCATATGTTTTAGCCTCCAGGCCCTCAATCATCTTAGTTTCTCTTCTTTGCACTATTTCCAAAGTCTCAACATCTTTTTTGTAATGTGTTGATCAAAACGGGATGCAGTATTGCAGATGTGGTCTTACCAAGGCTTTATAAAGTAGCACTAATACTTCATGTTATAAAACCTTGGTAAGACAACAACTGAGGTCTCTGGATGATGGCAGGCATTTGCTCTGACTGACCAGATAATGCCAACAAGATTCTTTCTCAAAGCCTGGAGACTGTAGATGTTGGATGAGGGAGCATAGATTTTGTTCAATCCTAGGGAAAATTAAATGTACCCCCCTCCCCAGTCCAGAGATTTTCCATTTCTAACTCTGCCTATGAAGGATATTTCCTTAGAGTTGGTGAAAACCTGGGGTGGGAGTGGGTTTCTTCTGAACTCAAACACCTGCTTTAAGATTAGGAGGATCTTTGAGCAGGTTCATCTCATGCAACAACTCTTCTCATACCTGGACCAGGAGGTCTTGCCTGTAATGATTCATACCTAAGTTACTTTCTGTTTGGATAATGTAATGCCCTTTACATGCTTGAAATGCCGCTTTGAAGAGCATTTAGAAGTTGCAAGTAGTCCAGAATGCAGTGGCACCAGCAGTTCCTGGTGTTTCTTATTATGGTCCACAATCTGCAATGTCTATTAGTAGGCTTTTGGTTGCAATTCAAAGTGTTATAAAACCTTACATGTCAATGTGACAACCTATTTACAGAACCACCAATGGTCTCTGCTCACTCTACCAGATATAGCATAGAGAGCAGGCTCCAGGTCTCTTCCATTAAACAATGTCACCTCGTGGTGCCCCTGTATCTGTGGCATTACCTCTCCTATAGAACAGCATCCCTCCAGAGATTAAGACAGTCCTAGTTTGTTAATTTTTCATAATGTATCGAAGACCTGATTGTTCTTGTGATTATCTGTACTGAATGGTTAGGCAAGCTGTATTGGCTAATGCTGGTTAACGTTATTGGCCTTGTTGTTGTGGTTGTTAAATCAGTGTTGTTTTTAACTCCTGTACACCATCCAGAGTCAGTTTTGGGAGATTGGTAACCATATAAATTGTGTGTGTGTGTGTGTGTGTGTGTGTGTGTGTATTCTAGCAGATGTCTCTGGATCTAACATTAGAAGAGTAGAAGGAGAATAAGAGATGTCACTGTAAAACCAACCAAATATGCATTTTAATCCTGCCAAGGATTAAATCCTTGCTCTTCTATGCCAAGCTTGCCTCAATAAAACCTGATTGCACAGGCATGAGACAGAATCTAGGATTCTACATCAACATTTGGATTGGATTGTTGCTAACACGACTAAACCCAGTGGAATTGTACTAACATAAAAACCCGGTGACAGCTCATAGAATGTAGCCTTTAAATGTTTAAAGACTGTGGCCTGATATCACATAAGATAACTGAGCTGCAGTGTTTCTTTGGATGTCAAGTATCATCTCCTGAATCACTTTCATGAGATGAGAAGGCTATAGAAAAAGGCTGGATTTTCTCTCTCTCTTTTATCATCTTCACACAAACACTGAAAAGAAAAAAGAAAGAAAGAAAATGTAAGGTTGATACCATAATTTATTACAATGAATACTCAGAACAAACTTGACATTCCCTCACTAAAGAGGCTTTTGCATCTTGCCAAAGATGAGAGATTAAGAAAACGCCGTCGATACAGGCATCACAATAGTAGGTAAGCTGTTGTTTTTTCTCTTTGAAGCCGTAATATGCTTATACTCACAGGTTCCTTATTTCTATTCATTTTAAGCAAGCCTCTGCCGTCCCCCCCCCCCACCTCCCCAATTTGATGCACAGCTCCTGGCCTAAGGGAGCAGGTTTGGAAGGCAAGTCGTTATAATGTGCAGCAAAATGCTCTCCTCTCACTTACTATTACAGATGCACTTTAAGCAGGATGGCTGGATGATACTCTGCTCATGAGCACAATTTTATGATCTTTTGGAAAGCTGGTCATTATGGGAAACTGTGTCAGGTTTGAATTTTTCTTGTGGTGATTTTCTATTTCCCAGTCTATGTTGGTCCTTTTATACATTTATAAAAAAGAATTTTAAAAAGCCAGAACACTGCAGAGCAAGGTATTGTCCACTGAATGAAAGCAAATTGAGCCTTGGTAAATTAGCAAAATTGTTCCTTTTAAGACAGACCAATAGGCTTGCATAGCTCTTATCTCTCTATCTGCCATATTTTTCAGAATATAAGTTGCTCCGAAGTATAAGATGCACCTTAGTTTTTGGGAAGGAAAATAAGAAAAAAATTTCTGCCTCTGCCTACCAGCATCCATGGTATTCATCTGGCTAGCGTCCTGTCAGTGTGTGAGAGAGTTGGAAACAAGCAGTATTTGTTGTGTGAGCAACAAGGAAGGAGACAGCAAGGAGCCTGGGCATGGATTGTTCTGTACTAAAGCTGCATGCTGTGCTGATATCTGAAACTAAAACTGAAAGTGAAACTTCTCTCCTCTGCTGAATTATCATATTGGAAAACCTGCTTTGGGTATTGCATATTTACTTAATGTGTTGTGTTATATTATATACAAAGAGAAGTTATTGAATCCTGCTGAATCAATTAGTTGTGTGTGCTTTCTGAATGTGATTGCTGCTGCAAACTCTGACATGTCCTTGCAACAAATATGAGATTTGTTTATTTGTTTAATACTGTTGTGTCCCACCAGTGGCCAGGGGAGCTGGCAGCAGATTCGGACAGTGTGGAGGTAGGGAAGGAACATGGGCCAGTCCTGGAGTCTGGGGAAAGCTCTGATGAGGGCTCTGTGTCAGAGGCAGAAAGTCAGACATCAGTGAGGCAGACAAACAGTTGGAGCCTGTTCCCAGTGTGTGGAGTTGCCAGACGAAGGAAACAGCTAAAGAACAGGGGTCAACTTGGGAGTAAGGGAGTAAGTGGTCAATGAATGGCCCCTCCCAAAGGAAATAAAAGAGGAGCGAAAGGGGAGGGGAGTTTGGAGAAGACAATTAGTTTGCTTAATTGGCTCATGACTCTCCGAGACTCCTTGCCAAGTTTTGAACATAGTGGCCTGGCAGCTCTCTACACCAGATAAGGTCTGTGACTATAAATCCTCCCTTGAAAGACTTTGCTAGATGTGAATGAGCAGAATTCACAGTAAATGAATAAAAGGGGGTTTTGTCGGGACCAGGAGTTTGCTCCATGA
Source organism: Rhabdophis nuchalis (assembly GCA_039707465.1). Lineage (NCBI taxonomy): Eukaryota > Metazoa > Chordata > Lepidosauria > Squamata > Natricidae > Rhabdophis > Rhabdophis nuchalis. Next base: position 54,073,260 of record CM077643.1, on the reverse strand, counting down.
AGCCTAGGTCAGAACAAACTTATCCAAATAGCCTCCCATCTCATTGAACTTGACTCTGAGTACATACAACTAATAGTTAAAACAATATCACAACCATTAAAATACTTTATAAAGTAAATAAACATCAGTAGTAAAAACAATGTTTTGGGAGAACACCCATCTAAACACATTATAACCACTTTGGAGTCTCCCCATGGGATCTCCAAGGCCGGTGGAAGAATCACGTTTTCAAAGCCTTTCAAAAGGAGAAGGGAGATGTTGCTAACCTCATCAATACTTTTCATTTCAGGCAGTATGGCAAACTATGTATTTTCCATTTTCTATCACAGTTCCATTTACTGGATGTTGGTTTCAATAGATAAAGCATAACGAAGAAACAATTTCCTTTGACAAAATAGAGGATGTAGTAAAAGAAGGGCAGGAACTTAAATGGATAATGTATCCTTAGGCCTCCTGGAGTAATAAAAATCCTACCACCACCACCACACTTCCGGAAACAAACATAGTTAAGGGATTGCAGAATCAATCATTTCCATTTAAAAAAAATCCATAATCTATAAAACTAATTCATCAAGGAACAGCAATACAAATTTCCTTCTTAAATTCACTGGTCAATATTGTCTAAAATGCTTTTAGTTGTAGAATAATCTGCTTATATTCTATAGCAACATATTTGAATATGTTATTTTATATCTTCAAAAGCTCGGTTCATTCCAAAAGCTCTCAGATATGTGAATATTTCCTTCTAACATTCACATATTCATTTCCATAAAGAAAGAATTATGTGTCAATAGATTGCAGCTGGAGATTCTCAGATCCAAGGCCCAAGGTTAAAGGAGTTGTCCAAATATAGCCTGGAGAAAAACATGTTTAAAAGACAAATTCAAGGTAAAGACTTCCAAAGATTAAGTTCAACTCCTCATGTTTGTGTAGTTTTCTTGGCAACAATATGAACATATTGCCTGGAAGCTGCCCAGAGTTTGTTATAAGATTAGATTTATTTAAATCTTTTAAATACATAAAAATATAAACATATGATTTGTTGCTGCCTTATTTTAATATACCTTTTGGATTCTCACTATGACCCTCAGTACCATATTTTTCTTACAATCATTCATGTGAGTATTAATCAGGTCTGATGCAAGGAAAGGGGATTTCAACTACATTTTAGGAAGGATTGCATCATCACATAAACAGATCAACTTGGAAATCAATGGCATTTTCATTGTTGGATGATTTTAAGCAGAGACTTTTGGCTATGCACCAGTTTTCCTGCAATGCCATGGAATTGGACTAGAGATGGTTGAGATCCCTTGCAATAATGTGATTGATTCCATGAAGTTCAAACTTAGTTCAGCAGATGTGCTTCTGCTTCCTCCGTCTATGAATTTGTATAGAAGGAAGTCACTACTAATTACTAAATACACTAGATGCATCATATCAATCTATTCGTACAATAGATCATGTATGACAGATATTAAAACATTTCTCAGAATAATGTACACAGATGCATGCATGATTTATCTATATCAATCATAGAAACTTTAATATGACATGATAAATAAATTCCAGAAGCACAAAGAAAAAGAAGGAAGATGCATCCTCAGACATTTATTTCTGAGTGCTTATTTCTGATACACCCAGGACAATGCAGATAAAGTTTAATCATATAATCCAGTAAAAATAATAATAGTGAGATTCATGCCTTATAGTCAGCTGAGAGAATATCCTACACCTGCAGGCAGAGATGTTATTCAACTGGTTCTCTCCGGTTCAAGTGAGCCAGTAGGGAAGATAAGTGAATCCCATTGCTGCTTGCAGGCTTGTCAAACTGGCAGCCTATGGGCGGATAAATCATTCACAGGCCACACCCACCCTAGTTCCACAAAGTCAAAAAGTCACAATCCAACCCATGACATGAGCATCTCTGGGATGGGCATCTCTGGGATGGGATTTTACCCTTCCTGATTTGATGATTGTCCAGAATCTTGGTGAAATTTTGAAAAAGAACCACCCTTATCAAAAGCCTAGTGAAAATGCTGATGGGTTTTAGTCAGTATATGGTACAGTCGTACAGGTCATGGGGGAAGAAAGGTAAATCCTATTGCATTGCATTGAGTCTTATGCAACTGAATAGTTTATGTCTTAATTTAGACAATAGAATTAAGTTCAATACTCTTTAAGTCAATGATGTTATTAAAATTATCTGTAAATGTAGACAGGACAATGTCTACATGTCAATGTCAAAGGCAATGACATTTTCATTTTAAATTCCAGAATTGGGAGAAGTGTTACACAGCTTTCCCCCTTTGTAGCATTTTGAAACACGTTTTTAAAACATTTCTTATACATAGGTAAGCCTTAAAATCAATAGAAAAATTAAAAGAAAACAAAAGAAATCATAAAAAAAATAATGGCAGGGGAAACATACTGATGGATTTAAGTGATCAGAAGATTAAATCAGCAACATTAATGGGGGTCATCACTAGACATAACAATCCACCATGCTCACTAAGTCATAGGTGTTTAACAAAAGTCTTGAAGAGTGTCAACAGGAAGGAATTCAAATGATGTATAGTTTCAGTCAGGCAAAAGTCAACCTTAGAGAAGTTCTATTTAAGAGGCTTAATCTTCTCAGTGTCTCTTAAGTGGTGAAGGAAATATTCAGTAGAATTAAGGAGATATTAGACATATTACAGTGAAAAAGCAAAGAGGGATATTCAAGGCAGTTGAACAAGAAGGAAGAAAAATATTGAGGTACTTTCATCTGAGTTATGGAATTGCATAAAATGACATTCAATGATATCATTATAGCCATCCCATTGTGGTGGTAGTCTAGTCAATATACTCAATATAGATTTGTTACTAGTGCAAACTGTAAAAGGATGGCACTGATATCATTAGCAGTGTAAGATTCAAATTAAAAAGACAAGAATGGGTACAATACAATATGGATTACTATATATAGTTGGGATATATATAAACAAACTATGAAATTACTTAAAACAATTAAGGATTAACATAAAAAGATTTAGCATAATATTAAACTATAATTCATGTTGTAACTGTAAGGACTGTAACATGCTTTACTTTTCTAAAACCCAAGATGGCCATGAGTAAAACAAGGGAAAATGGGAACAAAATATTTTCTCTGAAACATACAGTAGCCTAAAAGGTAAGAAAATGTAACTGAGTAAAAGATAAAAGAAATATAATATTTCCACATCAGCAACCTATAGCCTACTGCCTTCAAATAAAGAAAGCATGAATTTAAAAGCATTTAAAAAGCCTAATTCAAATATTTATGATTGTTTAAAATATTTATTAGAAAACCCTCTTCCAAACTAAAAAATAAGTGAAACATTACTTATGTCAGGTAGCATTTGTTTTAGTCAAGTAAAACATTGTAGCAAAATGCAAATAAACAGCTATTAATGTAAGCAAAGCAAGTGGCTTTAGAGATTATATTTTTCTTACTATGATTTTATCCTCAGTGACCTATTTTGAAAATCATCAAAAGTTCTTCTTACTTCTAAGAATAATTCTCCCTCCCTCTCTCTCACACACATATGCACATATAACAGAATAATCTTGAGACATAAATCATTGGTAGCTGATGCCTATCGCCTTCTACTATGTTTAATTGCCTTTCTTCTTTGGTATAATCATAAAAACTTTTCACATTTTCACTTTCCCCCCCAGGAAAACATATTCTCAATATGCCCTTCATGTTCTCCTGTGAATGCTGAGAAATGTCAGCAATATTCTCAACCCAACTGTTTCCTATCTTCATGCTCACTGCCCTTATAAAGATTCTACAAATCTTATTTTGTAACAATTTATGTTACAGTTGTTGCCGGCTTTACTTCAGACAGGCAAAGCTCCTGTGTGAAATTACATCTGAATCTCCCCAAAAGGATTTTATAAATACTAAATTTTGAAATTTTCTGCTCAGGCACAACTTCTGAATGGGTACAGAAGAACAGCCAGCGGGAATTTAGTTTATGCATGTACATGCATGAAAAACTAGCCTCAACTGAAGCTAAGAAACATCTCTATATGAAATGCAAAAAATGTATATAACATTTTATTACAATAGAACTAAACTTAAATGTAAACATTTTTATATTACTCCTGTAACTGAACAAAGACATTGTTTACAAGGATTCATCACTTATAGCAGCATTCACCTTGTGTATACTGTATAACGCCCCTCTCAGAAAATGGAATAGGACAGCTTGCCAACTCACTGCAGGACATTGCACCATGGCCAACTTGCCATGGGACAATTCAACAAATACAAAAGTTAATTAATTTCAACAGGACCGTGGCCAATATTAATAAAAGAAAGAAAGTCAATCCAGAAATACAAGAGTTACAATAATTTCAACAAAAATGTGGTTACCAATAATAAAAGTAACTGAATGAACAATTCAGTTCAAGTAACAATTAATACAATGTTGAATTGTCCGTGGCCAATGATGAATTGGCCATGGCAAGTTGTCCTAGATCCCTCAGAAAATGTGTGCAGGCAAAACTGTTAAAACTGCTAAATTTTAGATAATAAAAAACACAGAATAGAACTGGCTTACTGAAACATTTTTAAATGAGAAACACGGCGTTGTGTTTTGAGGCCAAAGGACATATGGGGGCAAAATAAAGAAAATAAGAATGTTTTGCTAAAAAGATAAAATAATGAATTTTTACTCCAGTGTAACGGGATTCAATCAGGTGATAAATGGGGATATTTACTAAATGCTACACATTTTTGATTTATAACAATTTAGAACTTAGAAAATCCCCCCCCCCCAGTGAGCATTTCCATTGACATGTACATCTGTGAAAGGCTGCAGATTCCCAGAGAAACTGTTTGTTTGCTTGTTTGTTTATTTTATTCCATCAAGCATGAATTGATAACAGGTATAAGTATAAACATGATTATGAATACATGAAATGAATATAAATACAAGGGAATATTAGGACAGGGACAGTAGGCACACTAGTGCACTTATGCATGCCCCTTAAAGACCTCTTGGGAATGGAATGAGGTTAACAGTAGACAGTTTAAGGTTAAAGTTTTGGAGGTTTGGGGAAGAAACCACAGTGTCAGGTAGCACATTACAGGCATTGACCACTCTGTTACCGAAATCGTATTTTCTGCAATCAAGCTTAGAGCGATTGACCATAAGTTTGTATCTATTGCAGTGGTGGGTTTCTGCAGGCTTGCACCTACTTCCGAGAGCCGGATGGTGAAATTCAGAGAGCCGGTGAGAGGAGGTTCCACCAGAGGACCCGGAAGTAAGTCTGCCCCACCGCTGCCAGTGACCCAACAAGAAGGAAAGGAAAGGAAAGGAAGAAAAGGGAAGGGAAGGGAAGGGAAGGGAAGGGAAGGAAGGAAGGAAGGAAGGAAGGAAGGAAGGAAGGAAGGAAGGAAGGAAGGAAGGAAGGAAGGAAGGAAGGAAGGAAGGAAGAATTTATTATCACAATTGAGCCCAAAATTTTGGTTGCTAAGCAAGAGCATTGTTAAATGAGTTTCATCACATTTTACAAGTTGGCCACTCCCACCCAGTCACATGACTGCCAAGCCATGCCCACAAAATAGCCCACACCTACAGAGTAGGTTCTAAAAAAATTTGAAACCCACCACTGATCTATTTTGTGCTCGTGTGCTATTGTGGTTGAAGCTGAAGTATTCATTGACAGGTAGGACATCGTAGCAGATAATTTTATGTTCTATGCTTAGGTCGGATCGAAGACAGTGAAGTTCTAAGTTGTCTAAGTCCAAAATTTCAAGCCTGGTGACATAAGGTATTCTGTTGTTTAGTTTAGTTTAGTTTATTAGTTTTTTATATCGCTCTACTCCCCAAGGACTCAGGGAGGTGTACAGCCAAAGTAAAACAGATATATAGAAGTTAAAAACAGTTTAAAAAACATATTAAATAATTTGGCCTCTCATAAGATTAAGATTAAGCAATGGAGCAGAGGACTCTTCTTGTGAAATATCTCTGGACTCGTTTCATTGTATTAATGTATGATATGCAGTGCGGATTCCAGACAGATGAACTGTATTCAAGAATTGGTCTTGAATACAAAGATAGATAGATAGATAGATAGATAGATAGATAGATAGATAGATAGATAGATAGATAGATAGATAGATATAATCAACACATCTCCTTTTCCAGTGCAACTAAGGCAGATACAAATATTCAGAAACGCAACTAGGAAAAACTGTGGGAAGTAACTTTGGTGAAAGTTAATTTGGTGAAGGTTAACACCGTTAACATTGACCTGTCCAATGTCAGGTTCATCCTGCTCTTGATTCATACAGAAATGTAATATGCAGACATCTTTAACGTACATCTTAACGATACAACGGTTCTGTTGCATCAATGTAGATGACAGAAATGGGAGTGTTTTTTCAGGACACAATGAAAAAATAATAATATAGACAACATAGACAAGTGGATAAATGTGGTCTTGGGGGCTTTGTTTATTTCAGACAATATAATTGTTAACATTTTGGTCTAAAACTGAATAGTTCAAGATTCCAGAAAGTAGTTTTAGCCATGGAAATTGACTGAGTTATTTTATTCTGTCTTTCTGTCTGCCTGTCTCTGTCTCTAGTTCTCTCATTTAATTCATAGGATGGTTGTAAGGATAAAATGGATTCTCATATAAACTTCCTCATGTTTCCTGAGAAAGGCAGGAAATAATTAAAATAACTCATTCCTTGATTTGGAATTGCACAAGAAATGCACTTAAAAAAATCAGGAATGATTAATAAGATGATCAATTTATGTTTGGGTGGGTCTCAAAACCTATAACTTTGTGCATTAAACCAGGAAAAGGAAACCCTCTAGAAAATATAATACACAATGGCAAAAGATGTTCATTGTATAGAAGGTGTTCTAAATGGCTTTTTTCGCTCTCTGTTGCACATTTAACACAAAGGGGAGTTTAGAATGTTTTATGTAATACAAGACTAGTTGGAGAAGTTCCAGACTTTAGTCACATTTAAATGAGAACTTGAGTAACAATTTATTGATAATACTTCACCCACTGATCTTCAAGGAAAGATGCCATTATCTCACAATGAGAATACTTGGGCTATGTGAAACCCTTGGATAAGTCCCAATAACTCAGATAGTGGAATAGAGTTTTATTGGTTCTTCGTACTAAGTGTAAATACCATCCCCTCCAAACAAAAAAAGCCCCATACTTCTTGCTCATAGCCATTTCTTAAAGCAGGGGTCTCCAACCTTTGCAACTTTAAGTCTGAAGGACTTCAGCTCCCAGAATTCTCCAGCCAGCAAAGCCTGTCTTAAAGGTCACAATTATCCATCTAAGTCAGCCAGATTGAGAGGGAAAACCACCAAACAGAGCCAAACCCCATTCAGTTCTAGCACTGACAATGTTAACTGCTTGGTTAATGAAATGTCTGCAAGAAAACAGCCAAGCTTAGAGAGATCCCACAATTCAACCTTGAGTTACATTTATTCCCTCCCACTGGTACTTCCTTATTGTTCCTACAACCCTGCCCTTTGTGCACCACTATTCTCCCATACAGGTGCCATTCATATAGGAGCTACCTAGCTTGAACTGGCTTTGTGGGATGAGAATCCCAGCTCATGAGTGATTGCTACTAGTTCCTATAATTGAGAGTGTGTGAAAAAGTGTGATAAACAAGTGAACCCAGTGTCAAGGATAAATCTTTGAGTATAATTCAAAGCAGATGGTGTGACAGATTACAAAAGAAACTGTAATCTTAGGATCAGGAAAAAAATATGAAGCATTTTATCAATTGTGTTATTATAGTAGAATCCTAATCCATTTTTCAGAAAATCTAATTTCAAGTCGAACAGAACAAAGTAATATCAGGTTATCTTCTTTGGCATTTCAAATGCTTCTTTTTGAAAATGGGCATGTTAGAATTTGCTTTGTTGGCATACGTTGCTGCATTTTATCACTGTTCCATAGAATCAGTTGATTTTTATATTGGCCTGAGGCTAAGCAACAAAACATACTATGCACATTTTGTAAATAAAATTTCAGTTGAATTTGTTATTATCTTCAAAAGTGACAGTATATGTATGTACAGTGTTTTATATAATTAACAGCATAATTAAATTATACCAATTAAAATGCAAACACTAAGTCCACAAATAGTATATTTTAATAACAGTTTACAATTTGTTACCTTATATATTTAAAAATGTATATGTTGCTTGAAAATATAAAGTTTTATTTTTTTATTTTTATATTATAATGTATAATATAGAGATCCAGGATGGTATAGTAGTTAAGGTGATGAATCTGGAGATGGGAGATACAGGGCCTGCGCCTCCCTTAGTCACAGAAGCCAACTTGCAGACCTTGAGACAGATGGTCCCTATCAACCCTAAATAATGTTGGGTTCTGTGACAAGCCAACTGATACAACTTCTCATTGAATTAAATCTTCATAAAGTCACTGTAAGAACTATCTAGATCAGGGGTCTCCAACCTTTGCAACTTTAAGTCTGAAGGACTTCAGCTCCCAGATTTTTCCAGCCAGCTTTGCTTTTCAGACTTAAAGTTGCAAAGGTTGGAGACCCCTGATCTAGATGTAGTGACAAGAAAAAGAAACTTGCAATCCTTTAGGACACTCTAAGAAAAACAATAATCTGTTATATAATAGCAATAGCACTTAGATTTATATACTGCTTTACAGTACTTTACAGCATTCTCTAAGCAATTTAAAGAGTCAGCATATTCCCCCAACAATCGGATCCTCATTTTACCAACCTCAGAAGGATGGAAGGCTGAGTCAACCTTGAGTCTGGTGGTATTTGAACTGCTAAATTCAGAAGTAGCCTGCAGTACTGCACTCTAACCATTACACCACTGAGACTCTTATATAATGCATGTTATAATTAATAGCTCTTATGTGCCATCAAGTCAGTATCAGATCTTAATAACCAGATACATTTATTTCTTCCATGATGTTTTCTTCCAAGAAAATCTGGTTTTTCAGGTTAATTATAGCTGCTTTATTAAGATATAATAAAGATTTTTGTGCTATTGGCATATGGAAAGAATAGACCATAATCTGCCATGCTGATCTAATGTGGGTTGAAAGAAAGAAAAAAAGAAAGAAAGAAAAAGAAAGAAAAAGAAAGGAAGGAAGGAAAGAAGGAAGCAAGGAAAGAAGGAAGGAAGTAGGGAGGGAGGGGGAGGGAGGGAGGAAAAGAAAGGAAGGAAGGGAGGAGGGAGGGAGGGACGAAGATAGATAGATGATAGATAGATAGATAGATAGATAGATAGATAGATAGATAGATAGATAGATAGATAGATAGATAGATAGATAGATATTTTATATTGGAGAAGAACTAGATGTAGTAGATCACTACATATACCTTGGCCAATGAATCTCAATGGAAGGTGATTTGGTCTTCTTTACACAGAAGAACAACTTCTCCGTTAGGAGAGTATAATCTGTAACATCTATGAAGAGAAATATTTTTAATCAGTGTGTGCTACCTGCTCTACTGGTGAAACGTGGACACTAACCTTACAATCTACCAAGCTACAAGTGCCAAGAACCATGGAAAGACATATTCTCACAAATGGATTAGCCAGCAAGCTAAAGTATACAATCAAGAGAGTAAAAGAATTGAAATGGAAATGGGCTGGTCACACAGCAAGAAAATCTGATGGCAGGTAGACCAAGGCAGTTGTAGAATGGATCCCACTTGATAAAAAGCATCCATGAAAGAGACCTATAACAAGATGGATCAACAACATCAGCAAGTATTGCTGGCATAATTGGCAAAAGAAAGTTCAGGAAATGATGATATTGTGGTATTATAATATAGTTGCTTTATTTATCAATATTAATATTTCTATATATAGTTTTTCTCAATAAATTATAATTTTGTAATTCTTTGTGGTTTTAGTCTTCTTATTATTCTGTGCTTTTAGTTGAATATTTTAGTTACTTTTCTCATAGGCTTTCTTATGACTGGGCTATAAAATGTTGCAGTTTAAATGTTCTTTTCTACTGGGCAGTGACTGAAATAAAATGAATGAATGAATGAATGAATGAATGGTTTTTTATTGTTATGATTGTGAAGCTATTGTTTTAATGCATTTTCTTTTTAATGTGCCCTACTTTGCAGAGACACCAAAAGTCTTTATGAAAAACTCGAGAAAACCTTTCCTATGACAATATTAAAGAGCTAGAAAGCTGAGGTAAAAATTCTATTCCATAAAGTACAGTAATTATCATAATTTTTAAAACCAATTTTCTGAATATTTGAGAAGGGGATCATTGGACTCAAGAGTGAACATTCAGTCATGGGCAATGAAACAGGAAATGAAAAATAGAAGAGAGGTGCTTTTTTCTTAAATCAGAGCATGCTGAGAAATCTAATAATATTTGTGTTTGTTTGTTGCGAGATAAATTTATTTTGAAACTCTTGTATTGACTCTTATTTTTCATAGCACTCCTTACAAAAGCACCCTAAGGCCCCATTATTGGACTAATGACTTCTAGCATTTCATTGGAAATATAATTTCTAATTGGATTGAAGAAATAAAGCCAGTCCAGCTAGAATAATTGCTCAGTTACAGTAGACTGTTCTCTCAATCTTTCTCTTTGTCTCACATGAGAGAGAGAGAGAGAGAGAGAGAGAGAGAGAGACAGAGAGACAGAGATAGGGAGAGAGGGACCACCCATGGAGAGTAAATGTAGAGAGATGGTGATTGATGAGGCCAATCAACCTCCATTGATTTCAGAAGAAAATCTCTCATTGATATCAAGTGAGGATGGGATGAGACAGTTTTTATTTCCCAAACGCACATTTGTATAATAAACTAGATAGCAGAGAGTAAAGGTTCCTGAAGAATGATTTTAAAGTCATCTTAGGAATCACCATGTAGATTATGATTACACTCAGCTCTTCCTATCACCTAAAAAAATCATGAAAGATCATTCAAAAATCTTAACTTTAGGCCAGTGTCAGGGAGTTCAAGAGGAATCCTATTGGCCATTGTATAAAAAAGAGAATATTAGACCTGACAGGTTTGTTCTCATTTAACAGGACTAATTGTATGTTTCTTATAAAAATTGTGTCACATATTCAAAAAATAAATAAGATGTTGGGAAGTTAAAGGTCCAAATCAATCCTGCACTTTGTCTTAAAGATTGTTCTGACCTAAGCTTCCCAAGAGCAGGAAGCAAAAAATACTTTTATTAATTTACTGTGAATTCTGCTCATTCACATCCAGCAAAGTCTTTCAAGGGAGGATTTATAGTCACAGACCTTATCTGGCTTGGAGAGTTGACAGGCTGATATCCGCAAAACTTAGCAAGGCGTCTCAGAGAGTCACAAACCAATTAAGTGAACAAATTGTCTCCTGAAAACTATGGCTTTCTCCCAAGTCGACTCCTGTTCTTTAGCTGTTCCCTTCGTCTGGCAACTCTGTGCATGTGCGCACTGGGAACAGGCTCCAGCTGTTCATCTGCCTCACTGATGTCTGACTCTGAAGGCAGCTGAAGGCAGCTGATAACAAGCATACGCCTCTGGACCCCTCTCTGCCTCTGACACAGAGCCCTCATCAGAGCCTTCCCCAGACTCCAGGACTGACCAATGTTCCTCCCCAACCTTCTCACTGTCTGAATCTGCTGTCAGCTCCACTGGCCACTGGCAGGCCATAACAAAGATAAATATTATCCCATATCTAAACAACGTAAGTTTCAAAATATCCAGCTCCTGGATCACAATCCTTCCCCACCTCTGGTCATTGGTAAGGGAATAAGAAAAAGAAAAAGGCAGTAGAGATGGAGTCAGGAAATTTACTGCTGGGTTATGCTTGGCCCCATACTTTGTTATCCAGTTAATTCATGTTGGGTAGTAGAATGAAGTATTGCAAGCTAATTCTGCCCACAGCTAAGGCTTCAATCCTGACTGGCTCAAGATAGACTCAGCCTTCCATCCTCCCAAGGTTGATAAAATGAGGACCCAGATTGTTGGGAGCAGTATACTAAGCAGTATACTAAGACGCAGTCTTAGGGGTTTTTTAACAAAATTCTTAATTCGGCTTTTAGGGGGTTCCAGGGAGGAGGGGAGGGATAGTCTACAGTTTTAAATGGAGGATTTTAATTTGGTTTTAGCGCAGGTTTCTGTCATTTAATAGGTTTTTAAATTATATTTGGTACTATTTTGTATATTGTTTTAAATTCCTGTGCGCCGCCCTGGGTCCTCTCGGAGAAGGGCGGGATATAAATTGAATAAATTGAATTGAATTGAATTGAATTTATAAATTGCCCAGAAAGTGCTGTAAAGCAGTATGGGGCAGTACATAAGTCTAAATGCTATTGCTATATGGCAATATATTGAACTAGTCTAATAGGCCATCCAAAGCTAACCAAGGGTTAAAATTAACCAGGCTTAGCATGTTGAACAAATATGGTCAATGGGTTTTTTACATAGCCTGGTTAGGTATTCTGTGTAAATCCAACCTATGCATGTGTCTTTCTAAGTAGAAATAAGATGTTTTATTGCCTGTGTCCACACTTCACAGAACATGCTACTACTATGTGAGGAGAGCACATCTTTCTCCTTCTGTCCTGGCCAATTTTTACAGAGGCACGGTTGAGAGTATTTTAACAAACTGCATCCCTGTTTGGTTTGGTGGCAGTAGTGCCTCAGATAGAAAGTCCATACAGAGAGTGGTAAGGTCAGCTGAGAAGATTTCAGGAAGCTTTCTTCCTGTTGTCCAGGATACTGCTTATACTGTGCTATGTGCTTTGAGCTCAAAGCATCATTAGAGACTCCACACAACCACTTTGCAATCTGTTTCTGTTGCTCCCCTCTGGGAGGAGGTTTTGAAATATTTCTAGCAGGACTACCAGATTCTGTAACAGCTTTGTTCCCTATGCCATCTGTCAGATAAACTTGCAAGATTTGTTTTTCTTGCCATGTACATGTATACATCTGAACTAGCCTGTGTTGTTTCTCGATACCATATATTATATGTGGGTATATACATAATTTTGTATTTACTTATTTATTTTGTCATTTTATGTAGTATATATTGGAGGTGGTGAACCTTTGAGAGCTGTATGCAATCAAATTTCATTTTAAGGTACACCAATTAGTGTACAAAGGGGCAATAAAGTTACTATTCTATTTTCAGATATACCTTGGAATTTTTTGCACTAATTTCTATCACATCAAGCTTTCCTCAGAAAAATCAGATTTGCCTGCAAATTGCATTCCCTTCTGTTGAAAGATTTTAAAATTGTTTTTTCATATACCATGCTATTATAGAATTGAATTCCCTGTTTCATATCTTTGTTTAGATTCAAAATTAACCATTTGGGAAGTGACCCAATCCATGTGGCTCAATGTGGACTGGATAGTTTCTGTACCCTAGAGTAGAGTAGAGTAGAGTAGAGTAGAGTAGAGTAGAGTAGAGTAGAGTAGAGTAGAGTAGAGTAGAGTAGAGTAGAGTAGAGTAGAGTGAATGGAATGGAATGGAATTGAATTCTTTATTGGCCAAGTGTGATTGGATACAAGGAATTTGTCTTCGGTGCATAAGCTCTCTACATAAAGATATGTGATAAATCATGACCATAGTAATCATAAATACATTCATTAAGAATCATGTATTTGTATTTACATCCAAGTGTTAATCTATATTTCTATAAGTGAGAAGCAGCCTCTCTAATATTTCTTGTTCCTCTGCAATTTGCTCTTTGAACGGAAACCCTCAAGTTATGTCTGTTCTATTCATTTTTCTTTTATGAGCTGAAATCATGGATGGTCTTTGCACTGTGACACATTATTGAGAAGGTGGTATATCTTGACTACATACCACAATTTTCTTATTAGCCATTTCAGGACTCATCTGGAGTAATAGACAGACCCCTTTCCTTTCCCCACATGTTGTTCCTACCTTTCTTTAGCAGAAATCCATAGTGCTGTTGAAAAGTAATAAAACAAAGTGAAGCCTCATAAGATATTCTCGTTTTTTTTTCATTCTTTTGGAATGCATCAATAGGATTTCTTTGCCTGGATGGATTTTTGAAGAAATACAACTCATGTGTAAGTAACATGGTAAAAAAAGTTTTTAAAACAAACAAAAGATAATAAATTAGATTTGCTACTCTTGCAACCAAAATAGAGTAATAATGTTTCTATAATATAAGCTCAAGTACATTTTTGCTCACATATTTAACATAGTTTAGAGTTTTCCTGAAAAAGAAAGGTTAAAAAATTTAAATGAGGAAGTTGACTGAAATAAGTGACGGATGGTGAAAAGAGTCTTATGACCTAACTTCAGAATCTTAAAAAGAATCCAGCAGTGATTTAAAGAACAACAACAAACCATTGGTTTTGGATACCATTTCAGCCCATAGTCTGTAAACCATGATTTAAAATTAAGAGAGAGAGAGAGAGAGAGAGTCAGTCTGTCAATGTGGCTGTCCTAAGGCTTGTAAATGCAGAAATATCATGCATAGATATGAGAAATAGAAAATTTACTGAAACAAATGATTTTGATACAAACTGTGTATACTCTACTTGTGGAATTAATCTGAAATGTTTTCTTACTTAGCTTCCGGGATTCAATGCAATCAGGTCCATGCGCTCACATGCCTCTATTCATCATAAATGAGAAAAAAGTAATCTTCCCTGATTATCATGGGATCAACCTAGTGATGTTTGCTGCTGAGGACCAAACCACATTCAAAGAAAGAGGCTAAATATGTAGGCAGAGTAAAAATGTAAAATAGAATTCTTTTGGAATAAAAATAAACCTGAAAACATCCTAGAGATCAGGTAGACCATGATTGGGTTCTGACATCGGCCAATGATCAACAGTCCTTGAGACCTCTGTGTTAATGATGGGCGTTTTGCATTATGTGCATTATTGCTTGCTGAATAGGCTGTGGTTATAAAAGCAGAACTTTTTACATTATGGTGATTATAATAACAGACTGTGGCAAATAGCCCTTTTAAGTATCATATTATAGGGGGGAAATACAACAATTTAACTAACAAAACCATTCACAGAGCTTTCATGCATGCTAGAAATAATATTAGTAGCAAATCAAAGCACACAAAATGCAGGATAAGCAAGTCTATCAATTGTCCATTGCTTGTCTTCTGGCTAAATTTAACAGATTTATTGTAAGTGGGCTTTCCTTCACTCTGCAAGTTTAGGGAAATCATATGCAAAAATATAAATAATGTGAAAACCTCAAAAACATTGGTCAAAGCTGTAGACTTCTTTATGTGTAGGACACAAGGTCTTTTTTTAGATCTCCCAAGCTATTTTTCTTTGGATTCCATTATTTCAAAACTGGTGTCAGTAGATGACACATTGACAAGTTATATACATCTCCAAGGGCACTAAGATGACATAGAGACCTTAATAATGGAATTCAAGCCAAATTGATTTTAACAATCGAACAAGATAATCCATTTGAATTTTAATCAGCATATAAAGGGAGTTTTCCAATAAACAAAGGCTAGTTATTGAATTGTCTAGGGATTATGGGCCAAAATTCTTAACCTCCCACCCCCACTGCGCTTTTCATTTCTGTTTTTGGTATTATGAGTTAGCATCAAATCTACGCTATCAGCAAACTAACAAATACAATTTGATGCTGACTGCATCAATAGAAGAATAACTTCTAACTCATAATTAGTAATACTTCCAATTTGTTCTGCACTAGAAAAAGGCTATCCTAATTAATGGGCTTTAGAGTTTAAGAAGGATTCAAATAAATGGAAGTGTATTTTTAAAAAAGATGAAAAGGATGACCTATGTTTTAAAAGATATAAAAGCAACTGGGTATAAATTTCCTTCAAAAAAGACAACATGGACAAGTGTCATGCAGAAAAAGCAAGAATCATTTATTGTGCTTGAGTGCAAGACCCAAAATATTGATCTTGAATTACAGGAAGGGAGAGGTTCTTTTTAACACTAAGAAAACATTCTTAATGATAACAACAGTTTCCCAATTAAAGGAAACACTGAGGGACAAAGTAATTCCCTCCCCTTCACTGGGCACATTCAGTAAGAGGCTCCAGGGCCATTTCGCAAGAATTCTTAATTTGAATTTTGGCATTAAGAGAATGTTGGAAAGGCTTATTGGAATGGCTTATTATTCACTCAAAGCACTTGTTCTGATCTGAGAAAGTTTGTTCACTCCTATTCTTGATGTTAGGCTATTTTAGAAACATAACCTATGATACGTTATGTAATGGAGAACTTTGACAAACTGCAGAGCCTTAAATGACAAGATAACTAAGTTGTCCCTGTTATGATTACCACAGCAGATATAAATACAATAAACTAATTCAGACAATTTCAGCTGTGTCTCTCACCCAGGTATTTTCATGCAGAAATCTGTTTTCTACTCATGAATCTGCTGAGTTCTATCAAATGCCCATCATCTTTTGACCTATGTATCTATTTAATATATATATATTGTTTTTCCAGCTAAAGGATCTCAAACAGTGCATATAAAAATAAATCAGTTTAATGAAATAATTAAAACAATATACCATAAAGCAAAACAATAAAACATTTTTTTTTGTTTAAAGAACTTTTTAATACAGTTTCTTCATCATAAAGTCCGTAACAAAAATGTGCAGACACCCACGTAGTTTCTGGAGCAATCCCAGCCACAACATAATTTCAATCAAAGTGGGATATTTAACAACATCTAGCCTTAAGATACATATCCATATTAATGGGGCCAAGTTAATCATGACTGTCTTCAACTGTTTTCAGTAATGTCACAAAAACAAAAGAATTCATACAAACATTGCCAAAACTCTTTCCTGCAAAGCATTTAAATGTACGTTAAAATTGAGGTGTGCCAAATTTAAAGCATGGTGGAAGATGTCTAGAGATGTGACTTTACTGGGTTCTCAGACCAAAAAGTCTTCACCTCCCCCCCCAAGAACTAAGCAACTTTGAAATGTATATGTTTTGTCTGATAGTTCTGTTCTAAGTAGATCCAGCTACAGACATCCATTTCAAGTGTTTCTACAGTTGTATAAAATATAAGTGAAAAACTATGTATGGGAACTTTTTACAGGAAAACTAAGGTTGATTTTAAAAGCATATGAAGGTTTTATATTTTTTGACTTTGCGTCAGATGGGAAGAAAACTAGTGTACCGCTCACAGCCTCCAGTGACTAAGCACGAAGCAGAACAAACTACAGATGCAACTACAAGAAGTGAAGATGATTACTACTTTACTTGAGGGTTTTTTTTTTAAGTGTATGTTTGTACTAGTTATAGATTTGCTCCTAGTTTAGTGCAACGGCATCATATAAAGTAAATGGTGATGGAATACAATAAAACATTTTAAAGCTACATACATCCTCACGGCCGATTCGCTCCCACAGAGAGGAACTTCTCCGGGTGCCGTCCACTAGACTCTGTCAGCGGGCGACACCCAGGGGAAGGGCTCTCTCTGTGGCGGGCCCAGCCCTCTGGAACGACCTTCCCCCCGACATCAGAACAACCACGGACTTCTGCTCCTTCCGTCTGAAATTAAAAACTCATTTTTTTCCGTTTGGCCGGCCTTGGGTAGCCTCTCTCTACAGGGTCTAGCTGTTTTAATTGGGTATTTTAGCATGTTAAGGGGATTTTAGCACAGGCCCAGATTTAATTTGTTCTTAATTATATTTGTATATTTATTGTATTGTGGTTTTAGTTTTCCCTGTGCACCGCTCCGAGTCCCTACGGGGAGAGGAGCGGTCTATAAATTAAATTATTCTATTCTATTCTATTCTATTTCTTTGAAACCAGGCCAATACCAATTTTAAACATTTTTTTTTCTAAAATGACATATTGTGTCACTACCATTCAGAAACTAGAAAAGCCAGTGGATAAATAACAGGGAAATCTAAATCCTCAAATCTATTTGACTGGATGGCTCAGGCAGAGGTATCCTGCCAGCTTCCTCCAGCAGAGAGGAATTCTGCAGACTATGCCAGTACTATATGCTTGCTCCCTCTTACGTGTTAAAAATTCTGACACAATCTTTACACACTGCAAAAACATATATCAATTTGTATATAGCTAGACACCCGAGTTTACCTAAAGTCATTGCCCATGCTCAGATTGCTCTGCATAGCCTACAAAATACCCACATTTTGGACAACAACCCCCACAGCAGGTACTTTTGCTTCAATATTCATTGGTGTTGCCACCTACATACTTTGTTCTCATTATATCATATGTCATTGTAATTTTATTGCCCATTTAAGCCAATGACCCAGTAAATAAGAGTATATGGGGAAACAGAAAACACTGACATAAAATACAGCAGGGTATTTAGCTCATTCTTTGCATTTAATTGTAAACAAAAATTATCTAATCATGTTTGCTACAGCATCATATTTTGGATCTCTTTCTATGATATCAAACCACAAGTTGAACTACACAGATATACCACAGAACTAAAGGAACTTCAGATAGGGCAAGACTAAGGAAAACACTTGTTGATTTTCCCCCTACAGATGGACACTGAGTCCCTTTGCAGATCCTGAAATGTGCCTGGCAATATATTACATTGGAACAATGTACGCATTTATCATTTCCAAAGCACAGATTCTATATCAGTTCATCTCTGATGATCAACGAGCCAAAAATGATTCTGGAAATGATCCCAGATACCAGATGCTCGCAATACAACATATTTCCTGTTAATCCACAGTACAGCACTTCTTTTTCTGCTTTTTACAATGTACATAGCTCTATTCTTTGGGAACTGTTCCAAGGATTATGTTTGCATGAGTAACCAAATCATGTCAATAGGCAGCCAAGAAAACTTGGAGGATTCTCCTTGATTGTATTTTTCATCCATGATTGAAGGCTATAATGAGTAGGGGGAAAAACCCCATTAGTTAGTCCACATTAGCCTTACTTTCTAAGTTATCAAAATCTGGTGCTTAGAACTGATGTTCCTTGCCTCCTCTCTCAAGTGTATATTGTTTACTGTATATAAAGTACATTGACCTCATAGGAAAACAACATTGTTTTCCCCTAGATAATCATCCCTGAATTGAAGGAAGGACCACCTTACCTTCAATGAAAGCTCTAGAAAGAAAATAGGCAGGAGGTGCCAATGTTCCTAAGCTTTACTGCTGATAAAAGTCTTTGAATATCCATCATTGAGCTTATCTAAACAACACAAATCCTTCTGTAATGCTTAAACTGATATTTTCTCTCTTTTTCTTCCTTCGGGTCCAGTTTCCTTGTCCCCTCACCCTATCTCTACCCAATTCCCCCAATTGTCTTTCCTCTCCTTCCTAGCACTGTTACTCCTTTCTGTTTCCCTATCTCTATACAGGTTTATTTATCTTTTCATTGAAAAAGAAAGGGAAATGTATACATAGAGGCATACTTGTATATTTCTGTATGAGAAGGCATTCAGAATGTTAGAGAGAATGAGTCATAATTGGAGATTGGAGATACAAAAAATTTATATAAATAGTGTTTTAGTGTATAGGCAATTGATAGGTCTTTTAAGATTTAGAACAGGAGTGGGTTCTGGCTGGCTTTACTGCCGGTTCACTCATGCGTGCGCTGGATGCACACTGCACATGCATGCACAGTTCAATTAAACTTGTTCTGCACATGCACAGAACTTAAAAACAAGATGCCAGTGCTGATGGCACTGACTGGAGAACTGGTTCGGGGGTGTGGCAGGCCTGGGTTACTGCAGGTTCCAGCGACGCACGCCGCCATACTACTACCAGTTTGATCGAACCGGGCCAAACCAGTAGGAATCTACCTCTGATTTAGAAGCAAAAGCAATATGATTCTTGCTGAATTAACAAGGTCACCTAATTCATCCCAGAGAAACAATCCAAATGGCCAACAACTGCTTCAGGACAGTGTTGTGGAGGAAAGGCCTCCTTCAACCATGTTCTCTACCACAGGATGAAGTTCTTGAAGGCTCCAAAACTTCACAATACAGGCTGAAGACATCTGAAAGTTCATATGTCTGGGAAAGGGGCCCAGATTGTATGGTGCAGGACTGTTTGGGCTAGGGTTATAGAAGAGGAAACATAGCACCAATTGAAAGTTCTGCAAGAGAAGGTAGAAAGTGGTTCAGAGGTATCATAATGTGCTACAACATTAACTTTGAAGAGTTGTATAACACTTTCAACTTTAAACACTACTTTATTCATTAGTACACTTTCTTAATGTCTAGACTCTCAATTTTCTTCTTTTTTCTGTTTTGTTTTGATCTGTGTTGAAGGTGCTTATGCAGATTTGTTTATCTTCTGTATAGATTGCACAACTCTTGCATTTAAAGAAAAAAGATACATGGATGTACATTTATTGACTGTCCAAATAGTGTCATTTCCTGGGATTCGGTGATGCATAGATGATGGATATACTATAATTATACTACAAATTCTTCTAGATACATTCCTGAATCTCAGGCTTTGTTGTGTTTTGTATAAATGTCTACACTTTGTATGCTAGATCCCAAAGTTCAAACTAGCATTTTAAGGCTATGGGAATTTCTCATCATTCAATTGCTTTATTTGTGAGCAGTTCTATCAAATAATATTGTACCTCAAATTTCTCTTTGGGTATTGTATGGTGGTAATTATTGCTTTTTTATAACATGAGAAGCTGCTCCTCTTAAAGTTCTGGAGGAATTCTTATTCTCTGATATATCAAGATGTAAGAACTATTTAAAAGTTTATAATTTATTTTTAAGTCTAGGGTATAAATTAAAATGCTAACGTTTTTTCCATTGTACCAGAGCAGAAGTTAAGGCAGTAAAGGTTTTTACCACTGTGGACTAAGTACTGTAACTACTAGAAAAATCCATCATTATTTTTTTAAATGGAAAGAGCAAATGAAATAGAACAGACTTTGAGGAATTTTTGATGGCTCACTAACTAAGGTCTTGGAACCAGACAGTAATGTCATTACAATATTGAAGAAAGGGTAAAGGTTCAGAAGAGGCCATGTTTTACCTGGTTCCAAATAGTTTATTTCCTAATATATCTTATGAGAATCATTTGGAAAGGTCATGGATAATTTGTGCAAGAACCCAAAGATGACTGGTAGACACTACTTGCCTTCCAAAAAAGCATCAATAAAAGTAATAAAATTGTCATGATTTGGGGGGTGAAAGAACAATTTGGTTAGCAGACATATCCTGCAGAGTATACAGTAGACAAATACAGGATAAAAAGATATTGATGTGCTAATTTCAAAGTTTTGACTTTGACTTTTTAGGCCATTAATGGCCGGGATCTCAATTATTCGAAAAATAAAGGACAGTTATAAGAATTGATATTTGCTTGGAGTCAAAAGACCAGGAAACAAGTTTTTTTACAATTATACAAAATTGTGGCTCCTGAAATCCTCCCTCAACATACTGTACACATCATCCAACTTTTGTTTCTATTTAAGTTTTTTAAAACATTTTGTTCCAGTCTGTGCTATAATAACAAAAATGAGTTAACCTTTTCATCTGGCACTGTTTTACTTTGTAATTAGATAGTTTATATGTGTTTTTTTTAAAGGGACAAATTGGGTTTATAAACAAATTATGTACGTTTGTTTTACTTTAAGTTGTCACTCCCTGTTGAAGAGAATTCAGAAGTAAAAATGATATAGCTGCATCATCATTATAATTTGTTTTAAAAACCAGTCAGAAACGTTAAGCCTTTCAAACTATTACAAACCTTGGTTCCTTAGTATTACTTAACCAATTGGGATATATATTCCATCTGTTAACATGTGAGACTGACTCAAATATTTTCAGTTATAAGAGATTCATAGCTTTGTTATCACTGACATGATGGTAAAATAAAACTCCAAAACACCATAGAGCCTATTAGACCTTTTTCCCAGTCCAAGCAATGTTACCCCAAAAGATTGGTTGGGTTTTTGTACTTTCCTCAGAACTTGTCTGTGCTGAGTTTTGATGGGAAATAGCAATTAAGGTTTCTTAATCCAGAGCATCATATTGTATGAATTCTATCAAACCTATCAGTCATTCTTCAGTAAGAATTAATTTCTTATCTCCTTTTGAAGCCATTTGCTTAGCAAAGTCTCATATGAGCATAGTATGCAGGAAAGTCAATGGAACTGGTGTATTGCTAATTAGCAATTATTGCTAATTATAACAATTGCTCATTAGCATTATTACTAATATTGACAAAATAGCAGAATGTCGGCACACTATTGGTGGAAGATCACAGTCATCTTCTGACTGACTTGAATAGAGGAAATCTTTCAGATTTCCCTAATTTGTCTTTTTCATTTTAGAATCATCCCCATTTTCTCCACATCTCCAACCCTGCATCAAGTCATTTCCTGAGAAATTTTGGCTATTGAAGTACAGAAAAAAACAAACCATTGATCCATCTTCTCAACAGCCTACACATGATTGAACCTGAGATTTACATTCTTGTGCTCTGATAGTACCAAGGGGATACATCCCATATTTCAACCTGGCCATACATATAATCCTATAGATCTGTCTCTTAAAACACTTCTGGGCTGTGGGGAAAGGGGGCAATGGAGAGACAATGCTGTCAGCTATCTGGGATGACTGCATTTTGGTTTCCCAGATGAGGATTCAAGAACACAGAGCTTGCTACCCACCCACCCACCCTTGCTCTAGGATACAATCAATACTAAATTAGCCTTTAATTACAAGTCTTTTAATTATTCAGTGTTGACTTATGGTGTGGAGTCAGCAGCTGTAAATCTTTCCCATAGCTATTGGTTTGGTTTCCTCCTGCTCTGCCAGCAGTACCTTGTACAGGAAAATATAGAGCTGCCAATGGCATCCCTTCATAATTTCCCGAGGCTAATAGGAGAAAGCAGTGACTCTTCAGAAAGTGGAATAATAAATTTAGAAGCCCCTGGCTGTTCTATGCTTGTGTTACAAGGCAGAAAGTGATTTGTCTTCATGTTGATAGCAGCTGCTAATCAATTTTCCTAGACCTTGGAAACTGATTTTTCTATCCAAATAACAAGCAATCCAGCCTATGCAAGTGTGTGCCTGCATCAAGTCCATGATATAAGATCATTCCACGTAGGGCCCTGCTAGTTTCAAATCCTAACCATAAAATTACAGAACTAAGAATATTGCTCAGGCTCCTTACCTTCCTTTTCCCCTATCTTTCTTATGCCTCCACATTTCCAATTCTGCCTTGTCCCACTTCCCCCACTTTTACAACCAAATGTTTCACTCCCTTCCATTTTTAAAGCTAAAGCAGTTTTTTTATTTGCACAAATAATGATGAGCGATGTGCGTGTCTCCATCAGAAATCAGTACATGCCTTTAATAAGGATCACCCTCATTCTTTCCCACAACCTGCTTGCTTAAAGAGTAGGTGAGAAGAGAGATGGGGGAGTGCATAAAAAAAAAAGAGCTGTCAGTCAACAGAAGTCTAATTTACTACCAGATTATCAGGTACTTAGGAGCCAAAGAGCAGCACAAGGAAACAACAGCCAACAACTTAATAGCCATGAAGGTATATATGCACATTCCAGGATAATGTTGCAGGATCCAATCTGGGTTGGTCACTGGGACCAGTAGTTTCGTCTTCTGAGCTTTCGGACTCATGCTGGAGCCCATCTTCAGGGAACTTCTTTTTAGCACAGTATGTGCTGCTAAGTGTGATATTTATAGTACCTGTGGAATGTGGCTTTTTAGATGTTGATTGGGATGTGTTGGTGGCTGGCTTTTAAGTCCTTGGCTGTCATTTGCTTGTGCTGCCCAGCCCTCATCTTCTAAGTACTTGATAGTTTGGTGGTAAATCAGCACCCCTGTTGACTGATAAGGGACCTGTTAATAGCCAGTTATCAACACCCTAATCAACAACTAAAAAGCCTAATCAACAACTAAAAAGCACCACATAAATATTACATAAGGAAAAGCCCCAACCACACATTCGGGTGAGAGAGAAATTCCCTGAGGATGAGCTCCAGGATGAGTTTGGATCCTTCCAAAATAGTAGTGTTCCCATAAAGTCTGGAACCTACTCCAATACCCTATTCTCATCCCAACCAGCATGCAGGCAACATATTAGCCATATACTAGGCAGGTAATAAAAAGCTGGAATTCCTTGCCCTTAGATTCATGTAGCTTGGCATTTAATAATACCACCAAACAACCATTTTTCAATGTCCTTTTAATTGAAATGTATTTAGATATTTATTATGGTTATTGGCCACCCTAATCTATTATGACCCTGGGAAACTTACAAAATTCAAAAAATATTCAAAATTACAGTCACCCAGTTGAATGCTTATGGTGGTCATCTGGAAGGTTTCTTTCTCTTTTTATTCTACATTTGTCCTCTTTTATATGCTTCTTACAGACTGTTAAATAAGTTCCCAGTTTCTATTCTGAAGAAATTTGACAACAAATGGCATTTTAGCAGGGAATCACAAAAGAACCTCAAGTGAATAAGTTTATTTCAGAAAAATCAACATTATATTAACAGACAGCAATTTTTTTTCTGGAAGATCAACAATCTATCTTCGTATGTGTGTGTGTGTGTGTACTATCATAGTGTGTATGTGCAATTTGATATAGGGGGTTATTAAGGTAAGCCCTATTGTTTAGATCAGGGCTGTGAAACTTGTGGCCCACGAGCCAGATGCGTCATATGCTGGCCACACCCAAGCCTGGTTTAGCGAAGGGAAAAAGAAGTTGCAATATGTCACATGATGATGCGAGTTTGACACCCCTCATTTAGATGATTAACTACATCAGTAAGTGAGAATTGGGGATAGGCTGTACTCTATTTGGGACTCAACAAGGGACATCAAAATATCTCCAAATAGAGGGAAGGAAATATCTAACAATGAAAAATGAATTAACTCCCACTTGTTCCAGTATCATCCCTTCATTGACACTATACATCTTTTCTTACACAGTAGAAAATGCCTTTGTGAACCTCCTTCCCCATCCCTTCTCTTTTAGCTAGAAAAAAAGGTCAATTATTTTGGAAAATTGTGTTCAAAATAAGAAGGGGAAAGAAGATAAATAATAAATAAAACTAAAAAGGAGTTCTTAGACCCTCTCCTTTCTTTTTTTTAGAAAGCCTTATTTCGGGATGTGTGAGAGAAAGACGAAGGGAAGGGAAGAGGCTGGTTGCTGGAAGATGTAACTGAAAGAGAGATTGGAGATGTGAGGAAGATCAGGCAAAGAAAGGATAGTTCTTCAGAACAGGGCAATCTACTGAGAGCAATCTCAGTAGAATTAGTAGAGTGTTCCAAAAGGAGCCAGAAGAACTGGTCTGTGCAAGAAATGGTGAGATAGGATTTGAAGTGATTGATAGGAATAGGGGGAGATGGAGAGGAAAAATCTGCACCCATTGACAGCATTCCAACCTGGATTCTCTTGAGAACAGAGTTGATAGAGGAAACGCAATAAAGCAAAGGAATAAGGTTGAATTTGCTCCTCAGCCTCTAATTAAAAAGTTGAAAGATGTGAGAAACAAAGTTTATCCAGGTAGCCATTGACTGAATTACAGTGTTACATGGATCAGTAAACCAGAATGCGCCATTAGGATTTTATGTTTTATTTTCTGGGGAGGGATCTATTTTAGTGCCGCTGATATGTTGATTGTTTTTTGGTAATTGTCTCCAGTAATGTTTGTATCAAAAGTTTATTGTAACTGTGCAGGGAAAGCTTGCTTCTTGTGTTTTGCTTAACCCTTTTGAGCTTCAGATCCTGTCCATTGTGCAATTGAGCACAGTCTTCCTATCGGATTTTATGAGATACTGATGTTTAAGAGGCAGTTAGTAATTTTACTAGTGCTCAGAGATTTACTTTATCCACTTGTAATTGCTTCAGGCACTTTTTCCTATCTTTAATATAAAAATGTGCTTTAAATTATACTTTGTGTTTTTGCTCCCAGCAGAAGGAAGGGCTATTCTTTAAGTAAATTCAAAACCATCCACCATACTAAGTTTTGAAAAGCTGCCCCATATCCTATAGCAGTGATGGCGAACTTATGGCACGGGTGCCACAGGTGGCACGTGGAGCCATTTCCTAGGGCACCCGAGGCATTGCCCTATCAGCTCCAGCGTGCATGTGTATGCTGGCCAGCTGATTTAGGCCTTCTTTTGAGGCCGTTTTTGCCCTCTGGAGGCTTCAGGGAAGCTCCTGAAGCCTTTGGAGGTTAGGGGGGGAGGTTGTTTTCACCCTCTCCAGGTTCCTAGAAAGCCTCTGGAGCCTGGGGAGGATGAAAAAAGCACGCCAAAAGCAGGGGGTCGCACACATAGCATTATGGGTGTGGCACACCCATACACAACCCCCCCTTGCCCTCCCCCCGCTTTTGGCACGCGAGCCAAAAAAGGTTAGCCGTCACTGTCCTATAGCCACAACCCAGTCTTATAAAGCAATGTCAACTAGCATTACAAACAGATATAACAGAAATATGTGTTAAATGGACCTGGAAAAGATTGGCAGATTAGTTCCCCCTAGTCTGTTTTATCTTCCTGGTGAAGAGTAGGAGAGAAGGGAGGAGAAATGAAAGATATAATGCTGTGACCTTGTTTAGCCAAGAGAAAACCTCATTCATTCTCCAAAGGAGGCCTTTTGTATCTCAGAGAGGTTTTGCCTGCCAACTTTTCATGGAAAGTAAAATGCTGCTACCAAAGGTGATAATCAAATGACAGAACTGACTGCTACTCTTTGGCAGAATCAAACACAGAGCCTCGAGAAATATTGTTTGATCCCTAAGGTGCATATGCCTGTTGCTTATTTAGAGACATGGTTGAGTTCCACAATATATTTTAAAAAAAAGCTATTTCAAGGAGTAAACTGTGAACAGCTTATTCATGACATGACGACAAACAGAAATATCAACTCTAAATCTAATGAAATGGCTCCTAAGAATTAAAAGGAAAGAATGGAGACCCCTGTTTTAGAGAATTGGGGCAAAAGTGAGCTATTAAATCCTTAACCAAGGACCACAACTGAGCCCAACATTTCTCCTTGCTAAGTGAAACATTTGTTAAGGGAACTTTGCCCCATTTTACCCCCTTTCTGCCACATTCATTAAGTGAATTACTGCACTTGTTAAGTTAGTAACATGGCTTTTAAATGAATCTGACTTTCCCATTGACTTTGCTTGTCACAAGGTCAAAAAAGGTGATCAAGCACCACCCAGGGCAATGTAAAAACATAAATATGATTCGGTTGTCAAGAGTCTGGATTTTGATCATGTGACCTAGGAGATGCAGCAATTGTTGTAAATGTGAAAAATGGTTGTAGGTCACTTTTTTTCAGTACAGTTGTAATTTCTGTCACTAAACAAACTGTTGTAAGTCGAGGATTAACTGTCATGCAAAATTCACTATTGATTCTCCCAATTCATCCATGGAAGCATCTACAATACTGAAATATCCTTATCCTCTTCTTGCCATCAAGAGTTTCTCTCCTCTCTTGGTGATACCTACCAAGGGAATCATTGCTTGACTACCTCAAAATATATTTCAGAAGGAGCAGATAACGCAACAGAAGTTATCATACATTAAGTTGCAAGACATACCATTGGGAATAATAAGAAAATATTTCCATGTTGCATCCCAATCACTAATATGGCTTCACTTCACACTGGTCTTTTAGTTGAAAAAGAATAAGAAGTCTTTGAGTCAGGAGGAAAGTACATCTATATAAAAAGTCTCTCCAATGTTGCTGCCTTCACAGTCAATAGCAGGGGTAGTCAACCTTTTTATATCTACCACCCACTTTTGTATCTCTGTTAGTAGTAACATTTTCTAACCGCCCACCGGTTCCACAGTAATGGCGATTTATAAAGTAGGGAAGTCAATTAAATTAAAAAAAGGAAAGTGCTTCAGTATCGGACAAAACCCTTACCACCCACAATGAAAGCTGGAATGCCCACTAGGACTAGGTTGACTACCACTGGTCTAATGCAAGATAGTTTCAGAATAGAAATTGGGAGATTCCTTGCCAAGTTTTCTCTCCCAGCATCATCTATCATTATAGTAAATGGGGACAGAGGTGGTACTCCCCAGGTTCTGGCCAGTTCTGGAGAACCAGTAGTGGAAATTTTGAGTAATTCGGAGAACCAGTAAATACCACCTCTGACTGGTCCCACCCCATCTATTATCTGCCTCCCGAGTCCCAGCTGATCAGGAGGAAATGGGGATTTTGCAGTAACCTTCTCCTGGAGTGGGGTGGGAATGGAGATTTTACAGTATCCTTCCCTGCCATACCACCAAGCCATGTCCACCAAGCCATGCCACGCCCACCAAGCCACGTCCACAGAACCAGTAGTAAAAAAATTTGAATCCCACCACTGAATGGAAAGCTACTGAAATCTGACTGCTGAGTTATGCCAGTTATATCAGCTGGTAGTCAATATGATTTCTTCCCTTGCCTGAAAAGGCTCTGTTCCAACCCACCATGGTGCTTTATGGAGAAGCCACTTGGAGTTTCTGGAAACTCTTTGCAGCTTTGCATAGTGATGGGCTTTCATCATTGTAAAATGCAGCCTTTTAATCCCAAGCCAGAGGTTTTAAAATATGTATTGACTTTTTAAAGTTATAAGAAAGAAATATAGATAAAACGTTTTTTAAATCCCTGATTTCCAGCCTCCAAAAGAAAATTATTTCAGTGAAAGTCACCATTTGTGGACCATGCTGCAGGAGCACTACTGTATAACTCTGAGGATTTTCAGTGTATCAGTGATATTACTATGGAGACCCTTATTCCATAAGTATGATATTCCCATGCTCAAAGTATCAAAAATAAGAAGAAATAGGCTGAACTAGTGAAGCGATCTGTCATTCCAGCAGCCAGCGTGAAAAGGTTATCCTTTGTCAATCATAGCAAATTTTACTTCACCTTCATTAAAGGATAGTTTTCATTTGAATTTTGTTGTCTGATAGCTTATATTACCACTTATCTGTCCATGTTTTGGGACACCCTTTCCCCTAAGGTTTTCTGGTCTCCCCACAACCTGAATAAGACAAGATTTGTGATAGCAACAGAACAAGCTATTCTATCACCCTAATGTTTGGATTTTTTTTTCCCTTCTGGATTTCTGTGTTGAGATTGATTTTTATTATTTGGTTGCAATGCTGTTGCAAATATTTTTGAGAATCTGCAGAATAGAGAAATTGTTCAACATATACAGCATATACCTGTTAAAATTCTTATTGTACCCAGATGAAACAGATAAAATCAATGAGTTGGTCATAATGACATTCCTCAGAACTATCCTGATAAAACTAAATATACCAAAGCCACATTTTATGGTATATTGGATATCTTACATTTATATTTCTTAGGAATTAAAAACATCCTTGTTTAATAACACTGCAAATAGTTTCTGTATTTTACTTCAATTTGATTCAGTTATTTAGCTTTCTACTGTAACAAATAGCCAACATTTTTTTAAAATGTTATATAACTTAAATAAATACATGTTTCATGCATTGTATAAATAGCGATATTGTCTAAATATTGCATTAGTTACACGTCAACATTTATTATTACAAAATAACCGTATCAACCTATTATGTAACTTGTGAAATTTCAGTGAAAACCGAATTACACTTTCTCACAAATGCATTACTATCCAACGGATTCCAAAGAAAAATAATCACCAACCTAATCCAAAAAGAGACACCTCCCAAGAGCCAAGACAAAGAACAGGAAAATGGCATTGCCCTCCTCCCATACATCAAAGGTACCACAGACAAAATCAGCAAAATTCTCCACAAGCACAATATCAAGACAGCCTTCAACACCGACCAAAAAATAACCAATATTCTAAGGAATCCCAAAGACAAGATCCAGCTAGAAAGCCAAGGAGTCTAAAAAATTCCATGTAAAATCTGCCCTGCCACTTACATAGGACAAACCAACAGAAGAATAAGTGCACGCATCGCAGAACATTAAAATGCAGTAAAAAAATCATCTTAATACCTCATCTCTCTATCAACATTTCAAAACTACAGGACATGATATTGACTTTCAAGGAACTAAATTGATCTCCAAGGCGAGCCCCACCCTCCACCCAAGCGTTGAAATTCAAAATAAGGAGAAACATACAAATAAGACCAATCAGCATCAATCTACCAATCATGATACAGCTGCATAGCCAATCAACCCACTCACAACAGTCAGCACTCCACACACACACACCCCACCAAGATTTAAGGAAGGGCGATCCCTTCACAGTCACAGTCACAGACCGAAGCCTGAGGATGGCAAGTGAGATCTTGCCGAAACATTGCAAAAACAATTTCATGCTTACACGGGAAAACACCGAAGACAACAATACCAGCATATATGTATGCATGTATGTATCTATGTATGTTACGTTTTTGAGCTGATCAATAAATAAGTCAGGGAGACTAGGAGACTATATATATATATATATATATATATATGTATGTATGTATGTATGTATGTATGTATGTATGTATGTATGTATGTATGTTACGTTTTTGAGCTGATCAATAAATAAGTCAGGGAGACTAGGATAGATCTATTTCGAGCTTATTAGCAGATGAGAGCTAATAAGCTCGAAATAGATCGATCCTAGTCTCCCTGACTTATTTATTGATCAGCTCAAAAACGTAACACATATGTAAAAAAAGTACACAACGGAATTCATGGCTTTCTGTCTAGATGGTCTCTGGTGATGAGCCGAATGGCAGAAAAGGAAAAGCAGTATGCTTCCTCCCTTAATTGGGGCCCTAACAGGGTGTTGTGGAAACAATTATATATAAGGTGCCTTACATGGGAATATATATATATATATATATATATATATATATATATATATATATATATATATATATATCTATATCTATCTATCTATCTATCTATCTATCTATCTATCTATCTATCTATCTATCTATCTATCTATCTATCTATCTATCTATATATATATATATATATATATATATATATATATATATATATCCTGCATTGCTGGACACTGTCTCTCTCTCTTTTTCTTTTTGTTTTGCTCTTTCTTTCTGCAGTATTTTTGGCCTTCAAAAGACCCAAACCCACACATTTTTCAGTGTACGTATCAATTTATATTAAGATGATTTCCTCAGCTGCTATCATTGTTTGATAGGGGAAAAAAACCAGTTGATGCAGTCAGGAAAACTGAAATAATTCCTCTGTTTGGCAGAATTGCAATGTGTAAAATGATGTTGTTACCAAAGTTTAATTTTTTATTTGAGATGCTACCATTAAATTTGACAGAGAAAGATATAGAAGAATATCAGAAGAAATTAGATAAATTTTGTAATGGTGGGAAAAGACCAAGACTAATGAAGAAAATGTGGTATCAAAATCAAAAAGAAGGTGGATTGGGAATTCCCAATCTACTTAATTATTATCGGGCGTATAATATCAGAACCGTGATAAAAATACTTAAAGGTGGAGATGGTCATTGGGGAGATCTGGAGTTAAAAGATATTAAGAGATTTGGGTCTATATGGTTTTTAGATAGAGCAAAAACAAAAAAGGCAATTAATAGTTATTGGTTAAAGGGGCTGAGTAAAATTTGGAATAAATTTGTTAAAAAACTGATACCGGATATAGCCTTCTTGGGGAAGACAACTGAAAGTTGGCCGATTAAAACTAATATAAGTCGGGATAAAGTAATTGAGGATGAAAATATAGGAAATATAGTAAATTGGTTAAGAGCTCTAGGAATTGAGAGTAGGAAAAAAAAAGTAATTCAAAAATTGGAGTTAAATTGGTTTGAAAAAATACAGGTAGAAAAATGGACCACGAAAGTAAGGGGAATATGTAAAATAGATAGAAGTAAAACTAAATTTGAAAGTTTAGTATCTCAAATTATTAAGGATGAAACTGGGTTAAAAGGACTCGTTAGTAAAATATATAAGATTATAAACTTCGATGGAAATCCACAAATGGTAATGAAAAGGAATTGGGAGGAAGACCTTAAGATTAAAATATTGGATTTGGATTGGAATGAGAATTGGAAGAGTCGGATCATGAGGACTTTGTCTATAAGGATTAAAGAGCATAATTTTAAGGTTGTTTGGAAATGGTATTGGACCCCATTAAGATTATCATTGATAGATAAAAAAATGAGTGATAAATGTTGGAGATGTAATACGGAATTGGGAACTTATGAACATATGTGGTATAAATGTGTGAAAATTAAAAAGTTTTGGCAGCAATTAGAAAGAACGATGTGTGAAATGACGAAAAGAATAATAATATTGAGATCAGAAACTATATTGTTATTGATAATTAATGAACCAGAGTTAACAAAACATGAGAAAGAATTGATTAGAATTATGATTATAATGGGTAGAATTGTAATAGCAAGATATTGGAAAATAGAGGTAAATATTAAAATAGAAGAATGGTACTGTGAAATGTGGAAATTAGCCTTAAATGATAAAATGACGTGCGATATTAAATTTAGAGAGGGGGTTTATAAAAAAGATATTTTTTGGAAGACTTGGAAGCCATTTGTGGACTATGCACTTGGAACTTTGGACGTCTCGACGCCTGTACCGAGAGAACGTGGATTTTGGAGATCTTAAAGATAATAGAAGATACTTGAAACCAACTCTTCCTTTTGTTTTGTACAGCACTGGGTGAAATATTGTAAAAGACTATAAAAATTTCAATTAAAAAAAAAAATTCCTCTGTCCACTTAAACCAACATGCTAAGGATTCCAAGAATAGCAAAAAATAACACTTATAAACCAATTGTTTATCTTATATCATTATGTACCCCTTTGCCTTCTATTCTGTGCCAAGCATGACCTTTAAAAACTACTTTTCTCTTTTGTATGAAAGATATCTTAGAAAGATAGGATCTAAAGGAGATGATTTCAGAAAAAAGATTCAATGCATAACCTGATATTTTCTTTCTGCTTGAAGATATGAAGGAAATGGGGGTCAAGGGACATGAGAAATTCTAATGCACAAGCCTCCTCTGAAATTAATAGAAGCTATAGAAAAGAAGGCCTTCATTCAAATCCCTACTAAGCCAAAGCTTACCGGGTGACCTTGGAGCAACAGAAATAGTAAGAAGAAAATTAAAAAATTGTCCGATATTCAATCAGATTATGCCAAAGTTCTCTTCCAAAGCAAGCTGGCCATAATGACCAGCAGTAATCATTCACATTATGTACTGGAAAGGATGTGAAGCAAATGTAGTTTTTTCTGAATGAAAAACATCTGCCCCTGAGCAATATCCCAGGAAGAAATTAGATACAGAATTATATATTTTAAAAGTTATCATTCACATAGTATCAATATATCTCAGAATGGAATGAAATCAAATATCAAAGGAATGCAACACAAACCAACCTAAGAAAAATACATATTGAGCCATTGCCACTGAGATCTATAGATTTGAATGAATGCTGATTTTTCTTGGCTCTTATTTGAACACTGCTATCATGTCTTCCCTGCTCCTGCTCTCCATTAGACTAGGCATGACCAGTTCCTGTAACCGTTCTTCATGTGATAAATGGATGGATGGATATAACACACTGGCCCACATTAAAAATGAAATTCTGACTATTTTCATATTTAAGAGAATTTATTTATTTATTGAATTTATACCCTGCCCTTCTCCGAATGGACCCCGTGCGGCGCACAGGAACATTAAAACATACAAAACATATAAAACTATTTCTTTTTTTAAAAACTTATTCCACTAAGGGCCTGTGCTAAAACCGAATTAAAATCCCCATTTTAAAACTATTTAAGAGTCGGTATTGGAGGCTGCGCAAGGCCGGCTAGTTGGAATAGGTGTGTCTTCAGACACTTGCGGAAGAGGCGGAGGTCAGAAATGGTACGGAGTTCAGGGGGCAATTCGTTCCAAAGGGCTGGTCCCACCACAGAGAAGGCTCTCCCCCTGGGTGTCGCCAGTCGGCATTGTCCGGCCGACGGCACCCTGAGGAGGCCCACTCTGTGGGAGCGTATCGGTCTGAGGGATGTATGGGGCAGGAGGCGGTCTCGCATATAACTAGGCCCCGAGCCATGGAGCACTTTAAAGATGGTCGTTAGGACCTTGAAGCGCACCCAAAAGACCACAGGAAGCCAGTGCAGCTCGCGCAGGATAGGTGTTATATGGGAGTGTCTAGGCGCTCCTGTAATTACCCGCGCGGCTGCATTCTGGACTAACTGTAGCTTTTGGGTGCCTCAAGGGAAGCCCTATGTAGAGAGCATTACAGTAGTCGAGTCGAGACGTGACGAGTGCTTGAATGACCGTGCGTAAGGCACCCCGGTCCAGTAAGTGGCGCCATTGGCGCATCAGGCGTACCTGATGGAACGCCCCCCTGGCCACGGCTGCCACATGGTCCTCCATAGACAGCCGGGAGTCCAGGAGGACACCCAAATTGCGCGCCCTCTCCACGGGGGCCGGTGTTTCGCCCCCAATGGCCAGAGTTGGAATAATCTGGCTGAAACGGGGTGCCGGAAGCCACAGCCACTCAGTCTTGGACGGGTTGAGCCTGAGTTTGTTACTACCCATCTAGATCCGTACGGCCTCCAAACACCGGGACATAACCTCGACGGCATCGTTGGGGTGGTCTGGGGTGGATATGTACAACTGAGTATCATCAGCATACGGATGATATCCCACCCCAAAACCACGGATGATCTCACCCAGCGGCTTCATATATGTGTTGAACAGTAGGGGCGAGAGGACCGACCCCTGAGGTACCCCACATATGAGGGGCCTCGAAGTCGACCTCTGCCCCCCTGCCAACACACATTGCGACCGACCAGAGAGGTAGGATGAGAACCACCACAAAACGGTGCCTCCCAGCCCCAACCCCCCCAGTCGGCGCAATAGGATACCATGGTCGATGGTATCAAAAGCCGCTGAGAGGTCTAATAGGACTAGTATAGAGGAAAATCCTCTATCCCGCGCCCTCCAGAGATCATCAACCAACGCGACCAATGCCATCTCGGTGCTGTGCCCAGGTCGGAAGCCGGACTGGCGCGGGTCTAGATAATCGACTTCCTCCAAATATCGCAGAAACTGTTGAGCCACCACACTCTCAACAACCTTCACTAAAAAGTGAAGGTTGGAGATGGGATGATAGTTCTCTAATAATGCTGGATCCAGGGATGGCTTCTTGAGGAGGGGCCTTACTACCGCCTCTTTCAAGACGGCAGGCAAGGACCCTTCACTCAAAGATGCGTTGACAATGCCCTGGAGACAGCCTCGTGTCGTCTCCCAGGATGCCTCTACAAGCCAGGAGGGACACGGGTCCAATAAACATGTGGTGGCCCTAAGTCTCTTTGACAACTTGTCCATATCCTCGGTAGTAACAAAATCAAACTTCTCCCATGATGGTGTCACAAGAACAGCCTCGGCACGCTCAACTGGGCCACTGTCGATGGAGGGTAACTCGCTCCGAATCCGAGTGATTTTCTCCTGCAGATAAATCCCAAATTCCTCTGCTCGACCCTGTAAAAGGGTTTCCCGCGGCCTCTGTTGAAGGAGGGAGCGGGTCACCCCAAACAGGGCAGCAGGGCGGTTATCTCCGGATGCAATAAGAGTGGCACAATACTCGCGTTTGGCCACTCTTATCACCACTAAGTAAGTCCTAATGTGGTCTCTCACTAGTGTTCGGTCGGCTTCGGAGTGAGAAGATCTCCATCTGCTCTCTAGGTGTCTCTTGTGGCGCTTCATCTCCCTGAGCCCCTCGGTAAACCAAGGAGCCCAGGTGGTTCATCGCCGCAAGAGAGGCCGCAAGGGCGCGACTCAGTCCAAGGCCCCCGTGGCCGCACTTAACCATGCGGCCACTAGGTCCTCAGTCGAGTCGCGGGGCAAGTCCACAGGAATTGGCCCAGGCTCCCTTTGGAACCTTGCCGGGTCCATAAGGAGCCTGGGGCGGAACCATATAGGAATGTCCGGTTCCGCCTCCCCGCAGTGAGGTGTAGCAATCGGAAAGTCGAGCCGAAGGAGAGCGTGATCTGTCCATGACAGGGTTGTGATGACTAAATCCCCTATTCCCAGATCACTACTCCACTGTCCCGAGACGAAGATTAGATCCAGGGTGTGTCCGCCCTCGTGGGTAGGGCCTAAAACTACCTGGGTCAGGTCCATGGCTGTCATGGAAGCCATGAACTCCCGAGCTGCACCAGAGGTTTCGCCTACCGATGGCAGGATTGCAGCATTCCTATGCTTATGTGATCAAAATTTGGACACTTGGCAACTGGTTCATATTTATAATGATTGCAGTGCCATGGGGTCATTTGATCACCTTTTTTATTAGTTTATAATATAAGATACACAAATACAGAAACAAATAGTAAGAAAAATACGGAGGGAAAAGGGAAGAGAAAAATACATAGTTTTACATAGTAGTATAAACTACTATGCATGCATGTATACAAACAAATCTATCTAATTGGTAAAACCCAAAATCAAAGATTTATTTTTTTCTACCTCAAGCACAAAGTTCAAAAGTGGTTTCCAAGTAGAAACAAAACCCTTTATATATTTTTTTTCTTTATCCAAACATTCAATTTAGCCATTCCTGCTAACTTTTGCAGCCATTTGTCCATCGTGGGAATCAAAGTTTTTTATTGTGCCCATATCGTGTGGGGAAGAGCACTCTTAGCAAACACGTTTATATAGGATAGAGATAAATCAGAGTGTTAAATTTGTATTGTGTTCAGTCACACATTATTGAAGCGAGAGTGGAACAATTTCATCAGCAAAGGTCCTCTGAGAAACCTGACTGTAGGATGAGGCATAAAAGAAATGGCACTTACTGTATATCTATGAGAGTTGCTTGAATTCCATTTTGAGAAGTGCTTAGGGTTTCAGCACCCATTTTCTGACTGACCTTAAATGTGTTCTAATAACACATAATCCATGATTCATTGGCATTGTAGCCACAGCTGGGCTATTTTAGCTACAACTGTAGATACAGCCTCAGAAGACCATAATTCATGTTTTCTCTTCCTGGGGAGCTTTTTTTGGCATGCTAAATGTGTGGTTAAGTGAATGTCTTTCAAGTGCATCCCTATTAAGAATATATAGTTAGACTCAGCAATCAAAAAGAATTGTGAACTTTTATATAGACATGCACACACACACACACACACACACACACACACACACATGTGAGAAAGAGAGAAAGATCCCATTCCAGCTTGCTGGTGAAACAGTTGTATCTTAAGCTAAATGTCTATGGAGATACTCAATCATCCAGGTCTTGATTGTCCCAAAGGTGTTTTTTCAAGAGGCAACTGGACTTTCTAGTTTTTTCTTTGAAGACATTTCACTTCTCATCCAAGAAGCTTCTTCAGAGGCCATGGGACTTTCTGGTATTTTAGCTGAAGAAGCTTCTTGGATGAAAAGCGAAACGTCTTCAAAGAAAAACCAGAAAGTCCAGTTGCCTCTTGAAAAGGCACCTTTGGGACATCTTAATTTCATGTCCTACTGAAATTAAATGTATTAGTTAAATCATGCAGTACTAAAAATCAAATTAGTGTTTAATCCATTTTTAAAGCACATTCAAAAGAACGTGCATTCTGGATTTAGAGTGGAAGTTTATATTCACTGTAAATAATACTGATATTCAAAACTTGAGCATTTCTCTTTCTAAACACACAGCCCTGTTGCAAGTTTGGATGGTCACTGAATGAGCGGTTGTTAAACAAGGACCACCTGCAATGATTTTTAAACACAAATGGCAGATCCATGTTGAAAGCTAGAAAAACCCAGCCACCCGCCCACCCTCTTTACCTGTATTTGAGCCGATCGGGGCTTAAGCACATGCACATGGAGCGTATGATGCATGCGCTGTATACATGCATATGGTGGACGCCCGCTGTATACATGCATTGTAGTGAATCTTAACAATTGGGATTATAGGTTTTAAACACCATTCTGTATAATATGGACATTTTAACAAAATATGAAATAGTTTCAATTTCATATTTGAATTTATATACATAACATGTTCAAATTGTAGAAAAATATATTTGCATATGCTCAAATACGGAAATTGTATCTATATCCCATGTTTCATTAAAATGTCCATACTACAGACAAGGACATTATTTTTAATTTTACAGTGAGAACTCTGCCCCACTGTGTGGGCTGGAATGCAATTATTTTCTGGATTTTGCATATTGCCAAATTTTATAGTACACTCCTTAGTAGATTACAAGAACACTTGTAATTTGTAAGTTGGCACTTTGGGCTCATAAACTGAATAACATTTCAATTATAATAACATATTTCAAATCATTGAGAACCTAGATGGATTTGACTGACTACAATTTTTATTTTAAAAAAATAGTAAATATGGCATTTTCACCAGAGGGTGGTTCATTCATTTCTGTGGTTTCATCTACAACAAGCATAACAAGATGATTCTATTTACCATCCCTCACAAAGAAAAGTAATTAGAATGCAAGATAATTTCCATTTAATGCATTATGACTTTAATATCTGTAAACTCCACTTAAATATTAAACAGAAAGAAAAATATTAGCGAAATTA
This sequence comes from Rhabdophis nuchalis, assembly GCA_039707465.1. Taxonomy (NCBI): domain Eukaryota; kingdom Metazoa; phylum Chordata; class Lepidosauria; order Squamata; family Natricidae; genus Rhabdophis; species Rhabdophis nuchalis. The sequence continues at coordinate 54,034,721 of CM077643.1, read as the reverse complement.
TCATAGATAATATGATAAGTTATTCTGAAGCGGGGAAAAGTGATAAATGCATTTTAATAAAAACTGCAAAATTATATGTATCGTGTGCTTGCTTCCTGACAATTTTATTTAGAGTGAAATGCCATTGTGATAATTAGTTGGGGTTTACTGTGTTCATTAAAAGCTTTTCTAATCATCACATGGAGGAATAAGTAAAATTAATCTCTTTCTTGAAAAGCATTGGAATCCATCAAGTACATAAACAAAGGTATGGCTAGAACACACATAATACAATATATAACATTTCCTTTATCCTTGATAAAAAAGCACAATGAACACAAATACATTTGTACAAAAAACAATTGGTATTTTGCCAGCATCCAAAAGAGGCTGTGTTAGACCTTGAGCTTTTGAATTCATGAATGAAAGCACCCCACTTAAGTACTTTCAGAAATTCAAGGCATCCTTGGGGGTTTGGCAAACCAGGAGGAAAAGGATGCAAGGTGAAAGAAGAAATAACAATAACTACATATTGCCAAGAAGACTAATAAAGGTTCCATTTGAATTTAGAATATGAAAACTTTATCAATTATAATCATAGATACTGCATATAGTATAGCACATCTTTGTGGGGGGGGGGGTTATTTCCTGAGCTGGGCAGTGCCAAGATAAAGAATTAGATGGGCCTTAACAAAAATTAAATGAAATGCAGTTTGAATTAATTTAATACAGTTGATGCAGGATTACTCCCATGTAGTTAATCATTTTCTCCATTGTATCACATTAGACAGGACAGTTAATTCAAATCAAAGAGGAGGAAGGAATAGCAGCTAGAGGGATAAATAGAGGTCAGGCATGTAAGTTATTTATCAAATAGGTTAAGGGACAAAAACTAAGAAATTGTTGGATAAATTTCCAAGTCCATTTAAATTCACTAACATCTCCTCCCCAATAACTTACTCCCACCATCCAATTTACTTAACTACATCTCTTATATTGACCCTAGAAAACCCCCCTCCTATCCAGCTTTATATGAAGAATTTGAGGGGGGGGGAACACTAATTTTAGAGGCACTACCTGTGTCTCTGTGCATCTTCATGAATCTGTAACACTGGCAGATTTCAGGGAAACACATCCACGAGTTTGATTCATGTATCTTGCATATTATTCATGGTTAGCAAAGTTATATTTAGAACTTAGCTGTTGTTAAAGAATTTAGCTTGTTACTGCTCAAGTAGAGAGCAACAAGATAAGCAAAAGACATATTTACCAAGGCTTCCAAGTACAAATATCTAGCAAAGACTGATTAAACAAAAACAATACAATATTCTTTACTGTCCAAGTGTGATTGGATGCACAAGGAACAGGCAATTCTATAGTTTTCACTCTACACTCTTCAGTCTCTTTCACTCTAAAATGTTAGCTGGATGGTCATGCCAGCACAAGAGTCAGTAGCATAGCATGCATTTGCTTTGATCAAAACTGAGTATCCAGTTGGTCTAGAGCAGGGGTCCCCAACCTTTTTGGCACCAGGGACTGGTTTCATGTAAAAAAAATTCTGCGGACCAGTGGGAGCCTCCAGCGGGTGAGTCGAGTCACATGGGCTGCGCACGTGTTTGGCAGTCACGTGCAAATGGGTGGGAAAGCTGCCAGGGGTCCCCGGCGAAGGATCCTCGGCTGGGGCAGGGAAGGACGGGGTACGTCCCGGGCAGGAGGGCCTGGCAGCCCCTTCCCCCCACCCAGGGCTGGGTGGTGCCCTGAATCCCCCCAATGCAGGCTGTTGCCCCCGTCATGCCCCTGGGGAGCGCCCCGGCCAGCTGCCAGAATAGCGGAGTGTTTGCTACACTTTCCTAAGAGTTGCGCTACTCTCTCCGCCGCTCACTCTGGCCCGGTTACTATCAAGCCACGGACCGGCATCGGTCCGCGGCCTGGGGGTTGGGGACCCCTGGTCTAGAGGACTGGAGAGATGTAGAAGTCAGAAGAAAGTAGATGGAAGAGAGATGAAATTTCACTGAGTCAAAGCTAAATTAGATGTCATTGAGGCAAATAAATAATTCTGACATAGAAACAAATATAAGTAGAATATGGTTTGCCCAGAACTGAATTTTGCCTCTTTTCTTTCTATTCTGTATTCTTGAATCCTTCACAGTACAAATATCGATCAGACATCTTCTGTTTCAAGAACCATTGGCCCTAAAATGATCTAGAGGCTAGAATAATTTTCCCTGTCCACTTTTCCCAAACTGTATTGATACGACAAAAAATGATGAAGGTTGTCAGAGATGATTTATGCTCAAAGCCAATCAAGTCCTTTTATTCCTTCAAAATAAAATAATCATAAGGAAAATTATTTCACATCAAGACACCAGAAAAAGCCAATTTAATTTCAGTAATATAAGACAACGATGAATATTAAATCTTAAAAGAATAAATTCAGTGACTTTAAAATGAGACTGTAAATGACAAATGCATCATGTCATAAATTGACATATGAACTTCAAATCTTTGTGCCAGTTGAAAATCTGATTTAAAAAAACTGTTCTTATTAAAGTCAGTCCAAGTGCATTCTGTTAAAAAAAACACCGAGCACTCAACTGTACATGAGATAAATAATTTTTTCTCACACTAAGCAGAAAGCATTAACTTAACAAGTAATGATCTAAATTATGTATTAAACTCAATTACTTTTTATTACTGCTTTCCAATTATGGTGGCATGATTGATTTCATTTTTATTAGAGTCCCACTTTCGATTTTACCTGTATCTCAACTTTGACAATTACTAAGAAGAAATTACTCATAAGGATATTGTAATTGGGTTGAGTCTCTGAGGTTCTCGAGAGCAATAATGTAAAGATTTGTAATAGGAAGCAAGCAGTATTATGATTACAAGATAAATGTATTATAGTAATATCCATGCTGTTTGGGAATACTATCAAATAGAAAACATTTAGTAGGTTAATGTTCCATGATCTTTACTCATTCCCTTCCAATATCCCTTTTCACCATATGTTTTAAAGTCACAATAACTTCACTCCTTCTAATCATTTTGCCTTTTTAAGAAACAAATCTGCCATGAAATGAAATCCTAAATATTCATCTACTTTATAGAGTATATTTGCTTTGTTGATAGACATTTGTGCAATACGTTTGTCATGCACTTCCTTTCTGCTGGGAAGAAGAAAATGAAAACTGTAACAGCCTAACAAAATAATCAAATTTAAAATCAAGCTCCGCATTATCAGAAACAGACAAATAGATAAGGTGGATGTAGTATAATCCTTACGAGGTTAGTACAGATTTGATACACATACTTCAGTTCAGTGCGGTGAATAAGCATTGTGCTTCAATCTAAAACAACCTTCACTTTGGTTTGTTTCTAATAGCATCTGAAATCTTTCCATTGACTAAGATGTGGAAAATCAGTAATGTAAATTTGAGTTCCATCTATGTCCTCTGGATAAATATGACGAAGTAGCACTGGAGATATAAAGTTCGTTATGATACACTGTGTGATATAATTGAAATAGCTGGCAGGATCTAGTACCGAGCACTGGAACAAATTAAGTAGCTGAAAATGTTTAAATTTAAAAGAGCAATGGGGAGGCCATGCAATCTTTGCGAAATAATCCATTTACAATTCACAGTTTGACAGAGAAGAGGGATCGATGAGCTATAGGAAGACCATTGTGTGGAACAGGAGCATATAGCACTAGCCCATAACATTTATCTATTTATTTACTTAATTTGACTTTGTATATTCTGTAAACGATTGTTATTTGTAAGCATGGTTTATGCCTTAGTATGTTTCATGAACTCAGCCAATTCAATAAAATATGATGAAACAAACAAAATGTATATAATATATGAACTCAGCAATAATGTTCCCTTAGCAAAGCTTTGGAATCTGTCATTTAAATTCGGTTCAGTACCACAGGACAAGAATGTATCCAAAGTGAGATTTAAATAAAATGAAATAAAAAGAAACTCATGGGAGAACCAAGAAATATAGACAGACAGTTTAGTATTGATTCAGAAAAAATGTTTCGATTACTAGAAATAGTTATCAATGACAATTATAGTACATTCGTAAAAGAAGTCTGTGAAAATTATTATGATTTCCATGAATTTCAGCTTCAGCGACCTTTTAGAGTTTTTTGAGAATCTCAAAATGTGAATGGAGGTGATTATGTTGACATAATATACTTAGACTTTAAAACATTATTTAACAAAATGTCTTTATCAAAGGTGCTTAAGTAATGTTGGTGACCATGGAATAAGGAGACCTTTTATGGATTGTAAATTGTTGAAAAAGGGAACGCATAATATAGACTTGCCACCTTAAGACATGTCTCTCACATTAAAACCAGCTGGAAATAAAATTGTCTTAAATTGCTCTCCAAAGTTCAATTATTCTTCAGCTTTATTAACAATGTTGATCATTTGCTTTTTCCAGATGATGCTTAGCCATTTATTAGTGGATTGGTGACAACTAAATACCCACACACAACCCTAGCCTTTCACTATTGCACTGTTAATGCTGTTTAAACCAACAAAATGAGGTGTCAAGAGCTACACCAATAATTCAGGATGAAATGACCACCAATATTCTGGACCAATGGATGGGCATATCTACTACAGTACAATAAATTAAGCACAGCAGCCAATCTAAAGTAACATCACTTGTTTCAGAATTTGTAAAACATGTAAAACAAGAAATGATTGGTGGAGATTGCCTTTGCGGAGGACTGGAGGCCATTTGAAGATGATATCATGTGTTCTGGTTGTCTGAGGCAAGATTTGTGGATTGTCCTTCCATTGGGACAAACAAATGCAAATGAGCCCTAAGAATAAAAGGAGAATGTTATTAATGAATGGAAATAAATGGAATCTTCCAAGAAGCTATGTTGGGACCAGTGCTTTTTAACTGGTCCATAAATATAAAGAGGAAAGGAAATGACCTCAACAAAAATATGCAAAAAAACCCAAACCATTATATATCTCAGAGGGTGCCACAAAGAAGAGGGAGTCAAACTATTCTCCAAGGCACCTGGGGGCAGGACAAGAAGCAATTGGTGGAAACTAATCAAGGAGAGAAGCAACTTAGAACTAAGGAGAAATTTCCTGACAGTTAGAACAATTAACCTCTGGAACAGCTTGCCTCCAGAAGTTGTGAATGCCCCAACCTGGAAGTCTTTAAGAAGATGTTGGATAGCCATTTGTCTGAAATGGTATAAGGTTCCTGCCCACACAGGAGGTTGGACTAGAAGACCTACAAGGTCCCTTCCAACTCTGCTATTGTATTATATAAGCAATGAGGCTGAAACTGTATTTAGGACCATGTAGCAATATAGCATTTGAAATGGATTAGGCAGGTTGGTCTTTGATTCATTGTGGTATAAGCAGCAGGAGGAGGGGAAGTGCAGCACAATCAGGCTTGCAAGGTTCTATTGCTATATTATTCTCATCTCAATAAATTAACTTATTACCATATGTAGTTGACTTTCTGGTCTGGTCTACCTAGTGGGGTAAGTAATCTGGAACGAGCAGTAAATTGGCCAATTTTCTAGATAATATTAAACTGCTCAGTGGATAGCATAATGAAGTGGTCAACTCAATGTGGTGCAATGGTGAAAAAAGCAAATTCTGTGCCAGGGATCATTAGAAAAGGAATTGAAAATAAAACAATCAAAATCACAATTCTATAGCATGTCTACATTTGGATCACTGCGTATAGTGCTGATCACTACACTTGAGAAAAGGATTCAATAAGGTTGGAAAATGTGTAGAAGAAAACCAAAATAAGAAGGGTCTCCTTGCCCATGATAGAATATTATAATATTTGAAACACTTGGTTTGGGAAAGGGGTTAGCAACAATATGAATAAAGTATACACAGTAAAAGCATGCATAGTATGAAGAAAATGGATAAGCTGAAGCCTTTCTTCTTCTCTAAAAATATTAAAACCAGGGGCCATTCAGTGAAGTTACTGGAAAGAGATTTAAGACAAATGAGTTCTTCACACAATGCATAAATGACCTATGGAGTTTGTAACTTAAGGCTCTAACTTGTATGGCCTTAAACAGAACTGAACATATTCATGGAGGGCAGGTTCAACAAGGGTATCTCCTGAAGAAGGATCTGTTTCCATCAAACACTCTAGAGACATAATGAAAAACAAAAAGTCAAAGTAAGATGGGTCTTGACCTTATCCAGATATATTGTTTTTATATTCTTACACTGTGCATCTTTATCAACTCAGCAGTGTAATTCCTGACCAATCAGGTACCTGAAAAATAATCAGTTCTATTGTGAACCATTCCTGAAAGATCATTTGGTTCCTGGTAGTGCTGGAAATAAACACAAATAGTGCTTCTAGAGAAGAAACTACAATATAGCAGAACTGTTTCTGCCATATAGGATTCAAGTGTAGGAAACTAAGGGAGAAAAAGGAATTGATTTACTTCTAAAAGTAAAGCCAAAATATATCCACAAAGGACTATTTTCTCATTTTCTTTAAGTTGCCGCTCTGAAGTTAAAACCCTAATAGACAGATGTGGAAATTGCAACTGTTTTCTTTTAGAAAAAGTTAAACAGGAGGTGTGAAAAATAATTCCAAGCCTTCCTGTTATAGACACAGTTCACTGAGGCATCCAGGAAGGTGTTATATTGTCCCTATCTTTGCCATGGCAAGTGATGACGCCATCATGAATTTTCATCACAGTTGTTTTATGTGTGTGTCAAGCAGCAGAAAATTGCCTGCATTCATTTCTGAATTCCTCTTTCTGGTTTGGAAGAGTGAGAGAAAAGAAGAAATCCATATGGCTCCACGCCCCTGTGTTTGACATAAAGGAAATTATTATTTTTACTCTTAAGTGTTTCATGTCATTATCTGTGCCATTTGGAGATGGTATACTGGTGAAAAAAGAATTCATAGCTGTAGTGTAGACTATCCAGTAAATATTAATGGTTCAGTACAATTATTTGTTTGATAAACCCTGGGTGGATTGTCTGTTTGAGCTCCAGAAAGCGGGTATTGTTAATTATCTTACAGGCTAATATGCATAACTAGTCCAGTCCTAGACTTTGAAAGGGAGATGGCCATGATGTATTATTGTGGTTCCTTACTTCAGATACCTGATTTGAAAGCACTATGAAAGACCAGCAAAATGCCTCTAAATAGTTACTCAAAGGTCTGATTAAGTATGCAAAGAAAAATTCCACAAATTCTGATTGACTCCTGTGTGGGCTCCAGTTTTATTTTGCTTTATGCACCTGTATTACTGCTTTGCTGCAGTACAAGACATAATAGAATGTATTCAACTTTCTGTATAACAAACATCTTTCCTTGGATCAATACGAACAATGGCATCCAATTGAAATTCCTGGCAGTTGAACAAATAAACAGGCATCTGCTGCTGAAATGGGTCATATGCTTTACTAACCATATGATCTTTTCTGATGAGGCTCAACATATAATGAACAGAGATGTGCATGTGCTAATACTGTCATTCTTACAACAGGCACACAAATCAGATCTGCAGCATAGGTTTAAAGGGCTTCTGAATATAAGGATAGGATTTTTCTTTCCTATTCAGAAATGTCTCTTGATGCTAAAGCTTCCTTGTCCAAAGTTGAACTGTATACAACTAAAGGTGAATAAATTCTTTCTAAAATGCTTTCTCTAGGAAGAGCTATATACATATATAGCTAAGAGCAAATAAGAATCACTTGCTACTTGCATTCAGAATGCAATAGCCATATAGGCATAAGAAAGAACAATACAGGTACTATATGGGAATAATTTTAAACAATAGTAGTAACCACTTTCATTGTATTTAAGTACAATGACAATAAAGATTATACTTAACAGAAATGCCTTTGTGGGTATGCTGGAACAGAGAGGACCTATGGTATCTAGAAAAGGCTCCTTAAAGAGGTAATGCATTTAAAAGGCAGGTATACACTAAAACAGTGGTTCCAAACTTTTATGGCCATGCCCCACCTAAATATCTCTAAAATCCTGATTCCCCCCTCCCACGGTGACATATAATTCTCAAAAAGCAAACTCTATTCACGCCAAGGAAGCCTAAAAGGCTATTAACCTGGTTTAAACAAGGTTCAAATTGCCCCCATTAAAAATCAAATTGCCCCCTTATGGGGCAGGGCTCCCACATTGGGAACCACTCAGTGGTGGGGTTCAAATAATTTAACAACCGGTTCTCTGCCCTAATGATTTCTTCCAACAACCAGTTCACCAAACTGCTCAGAAAGTTAACAACCAGTTCTCCTGAAGTGATGCGAATTGGCTGAATCCCACCACTGGAATCACTGCATTAAAACAACCCAACTTAACTCCTTTCTTAAGTAAAAACCCTATCATCCTTTAATGTCTTTATTCAGTGAAGTATCTTGCTTTTAAAGCTTCATACTTTTTACATTCTTTACCACACTTATAATTTTCAATTCTCCCCTCTCTAATTTTTTTTAATATATAATTTTATTGTAAATTAGTAAGAGAAAAAAGAACATAAATAATACATTGACAAGACAGAGCAAAACTACACAGATACATCCCCTATATGTATACAGTTACCAAGTAACATCGTATACCATCTTACTACATTCCTAGATATTCCAGCTATTTCTATTTGTCTATATCTTACATTTATCAATTCCCCATAGCTACCACTGCTACTCTGGTTTCTCTTCAGATCGTATAAATCTTTCGCCTTTTACCCTCTCTAATTTTTCAGGATAATTTCCCCTTCATTTTTTCTGATTTCGCTCTAGGTTCTGTGCTCTACTTCCCCTAATTTCTCTTCCAATCTGAAGATCCTATTTCCCCTGCTTCTGATTCTTTATATTTACAGGCCAGATTCTTAGCAGCCAGGTTGTCATGCTTCTCATGACAACCCTCTACCACTTTGTATCAACTTTATCTATTTTTCCAACTCTTCTGCAGTTTTACTGGGTTACATAAAAGTATGTGATAAAAAGTTATACTGTTTTTTATATGAGCATTTAATAGCTGAAAAATTCAAGTGATTTTCAAGTGAATATAATTGGATTGAATTTAACAGTACATGACTCATCTTTTTATGGCTATAATCACAAATAAAAATGTTGCACCTTTTAATTTAGTTTAAAAAGTGACTAGATCAGAGGTGGTATTCAGCAGGTTCTGATCAGTTCTGGAGAACCGGTAGTGGAAATTTTGAATAGCTCATAGAACTGGTAAATACCACCTCTGACTGGCCTTGCCCCCATCTATTCTCTGCCTCCCGAGTCCCAGCTGATTGGGAGGGAATGGAGATTTTACAGTATCCTTCCCCTGCCATGCCCACTAAGCCATGCCCACAGAACTGGTAGTAAAAAAAAATTGAATCCTACCACTGGACTAGATGTTTTTGCAAATGAAATCCTTAACACCCAAATGTGCAAAAAGTCATCATAAATTTTACAAATCCACTGTAATGGCATTGCTAAAAAGAAAGAAAGAGGGGTAAATTACTTCAAACTCAGAAGTGTACTGTGAACTTCTTTGCACTGATGTTTTATTTTAATTATTGGAAACTGCATTTGGTAAAATATTACCCTTAGGTTTAAAAAAGATGTCCTCCAAAAGTGGAACTCTACACACACACACACACACACACACACACACCAATATTTTTGAAGTATTTTAACAAAAGAAGTGCTGCCTTTGTAAGAGTAACAAAATGACTTATTTACAAATTGTACATTGAAATTTAAGTTACTAGCCATAACAACAGGTTCCTAGTGACAGGTCACTTTAGATTGGAGTTTAATTTATGAAGATTGCTTTACCTGGAGTTATGGTAATCTGTGTCTTTAGAGTAATTCACACATTCGCTCATTTCGAATGCAGCCAAAAAGCATCGTATTTCACTATGACAATGTAATCACAGATCCACATTAAAAAGTCATTATTGTTTAGAATCCAGCTTGGTTTGAAAAACACTTACTGTAAAATTCAACAGCCTTTGTAAATTACCAAAAGGTTTACTCAAGAATACAAGGTACAGTGATTTAAATCTGGAACTTACAACTTTATTGATTGTATGGCATTTTTAGGTCAGTGCATTTACGGAAAATGATTAGTAGGTAATCAGAGTAATAAACCCTCTGATGCTAGTTCATAAATAATTATGAATTGAATTTTCTTTTTCAGGACCCGGATCTGTAAATGAAATTAACCATCTGATTAAAAAAAATATCATCCTTTGGTAATTTTTCTGTGTGGTCTCAAAAAATCAATAGCAATAATATAAAAACAGAACCCACACATATAATTTTCTGTTTTTTCTTCTTTTCCAAAGGATTATACATTCTATTCAATCTAAATTTACTACTTGTATTTTACATGCTTGCTTATCGCACAACACCAATTTTCTGCTGTGACATTTTGCTGATCTTTTCTTCATCCTGTTCCACAACCTGCAAATATTTTTTTACAAGATCGCATATCTATATTTTAATGAGCTCCATTATAGAATTGCAGGCTATCCATGTCTACATTTTAGCTCCCTATTGTTCTAATCCAAATCACCAAACAAAATAAAACCTTATTAAATGTTATACAAAGAACAGATAACTCCATTTATTTCCAGTCCGCATTTGCTCATAATTTTGTTCCATTTCATTTTCACCTTGACTGAGGGGGGGGAAAAACCCCATAAAAATTGTGTTTTTACAACATAAGCATATTCTTATCTTTTTTTTTATCCCAACGTATGCATTTCTCCATGCATTTTAAGGTAGTTTCTTTTTATGCAGACAATTGTAATACAGAATTCAATCAACCACAAAAATGGAAAGATTAATGCATTCCAAAATGTGTTTTCATCCAAGAAAGGTGAATCCAGATGGTTCACTTAAAAATATGGATTGAATGAAATCTTATTTTATGCTCATTTAAACTTTGGACAGTTGTAAAATGAACTGTAATTGTTGAAGTATTGAAATTATATTGTATGTATTTTTGAAAAAAATTGAGATATAAATTAATTGTCTGTAATGGTAACAAAATGGTAACAGAGTTCCATTGCTTGCTAGATTTCATCTTTCATTTTGGCATCAGGAAAAATTTATACTTGCAATTGTAAGGCAGGGCAGCAGAGAGTTCTGAAGCCATGTAACATAATCATAGCAATAACAATAGCACTTACCATATTTTTCAGAGTATAAGATGCATCGGAGTATAAGACGTACCAAGATTTTGAAGAGGTAATTTTAAAAAAGAAAGTTTTTGCACTCTGCAGATCTCCCAAACTCTCTGCATGCCTCATTATTTTGTGAAAAATGGGGCATGCAGAGAGTGTGAGAGATCTACAAAGTGCTCCTGGGGGCTGGAGAGAGCAAAAATAAGCATATAACAGCCCAGATTTTTTTGCAAAAATGGGCCTGTATTTTGCCAAAAAAAGGGCATGCATAGCCTTTAGGAGGCTTGTAGAGTACTCCTGGGGGCGCGGGGGGGGGCAAAAATGAGCAAAAGACAACTCATTTTTCACTTGTTTCTGCCCTCCCCAGCCCCCAGGAACACTTTGCAGGCCTCCCAAATCTTCTGCATGTCCATTTTTGCGAAGGGGATGGGGTTTTGGGAGGCCAAAAATGCTGCATTCAGTGTATAAGGTGCACCCAGATTTTCTCCCTTTTGGGGGGGTGCATCTTATACTCCGAAAAATACAGTATATACTTTTTCACAGTCGGTAGCTGTGAAAAATCAGTAGATATATACATTACATACTGTAACAAAATAAAATATCAATTTGTGAGAACGTTTTTTAACTTAGACTGGATACTTTTTCTTAAGTAGCAAGAGAAAAATCATTCACATTGCTCCATTGTTTAAAACATTTTATGTAAATATTCCTTAATCACACATATAAACCAGCTCTGATGTTCGGATGCCATTAATAGGTCAAAATGCAAAATAACTATGACATATCTTAATTCCTGTTCCTTCTTCAATTTGTTTTATCAAGTACATAAACTACTGGCTTTTTTTATCATAATATGGTACGGGTGCCATGTACAGGCATGTTCTTCACTCAGTAGTACATGTAGATGATAGTTAATTCTCTGATTTGCATAATTAGCTATAGCACTTTCTTCATGGACCTCAATTTCTAATTGAGGTACAGCTGTGAAACCAATATATATCTCCACTAAAGCATGGCTTTTGATTACAAGGGACAAGAGCTTTTATTCCCAGAGTAATTGTGTCTAGGGTAAACATGTAATTGGTGGGAATAATTAACCCCAAAGTGAAGACTTCTGAATAAATCTAATCATTACTGTCAGGGTAGTGCTTTTGCTGTAATGCAGAATCCACAAACAACGTATACATTAACAAATCTAAAATGAGAAGACCTTAAAACTCAGCAGTGTTCTGATCAACTTCAACCATATTACTGGTGGATTGAGGATAAAATGTAGTTTGCACTTTAAACAATGCATTTTAATTAAATGAAGTAGGAGAAAAGAAAGACTTGAAATTCTTTAAATTAATTTCATTGTGAAGGAACCTCCAATATTACCTTAACATCTGCAGCCTTCCAAAAGTTGCTCAGCTACAACTTGTGCATCCACTAGTGAGGGAAATTGTGGGTGAGTCATCAGCATGTGTTGATAATATGAAGATGTGCACAATTTCTCTGAAAAAAAGATCCTCATTAAAACAATTTTGGGATTCCTCCTAAAATCAGACTAACAGAATAACAGAGATGGAAGGGACCTTGGAGTTCTTCTAGTCCAACCTCTGCTCAGGCAGGAAACCGCATACCAGTGATGGTGAACCTTTTAGGCACTGAGTGCCAAAAGCGGAATGCATGTGTGCACTGGAGTGCCGAAACCAGAAAGTGCACACAGGGCAAAGTCTCAGAGGTTGACTCTCAAGTTTTTTCTCTTCTATTCTGCTGTCACAAGTATGTCTACATCCACTATGCAGATAATTTTTTTTGTCTTTTTTATCGACAATTGTTAAGTCTGGGGTGTTAGCAAGTGCCTGTCTGAATTCTAAAAACTCAAAGCACTTTAGCTTCTTCATTTTCTATTACTTTCCCTATTTTATGGTCCCAGCAGTTTTGTTACTATTATTATTTTCATTTTCATCATCATTGCAAGCAAAGTCTTACCAGCTCTGCAATTACCTGCCAACATGCTGATTTCTTGGATGGACCATTGAATCAGTGCATGGTGAGCACGCAGCTTAATCAAGAGAAAGGAAGGAACTGTGTTTAAGAGCAATAGTGGCAATCAGCTGCACAGCCCAAGCAACAATGGGTTCCCTAGACAACTGTATTCACAAAGAAAATGGAAATTTCCTTCTCAAGGACAAGTCACATTGCACACTAAAATAACTTGCCGAACAAACAAGGAGTTGCCTCTAGCTGTTTGTGATTTATAAAGCAAATGGATCAATTGATATGCATTCAAGAACAACAATTGGTGACCTGAGAACAAATTCAATCTCCTCAGGGATATCACCTGGCTACCCCATTGCCAGCTGAGTAGCAAGTGGTAAGTATAAGTAGCTGTGATTCTGGTTGCTTTAATTCAAAAAGGCTATTTTGGACAAATTACAAACAATACCCTTCATGTACTAGGACATTGTAACAGTCTGAGATCATGCACAAAGAATTCTTATCACTTAGATATTATGTTCACATAGCATATTGAATCACAAATTAGTCAATTACATTTCAGCCAAGCCCAGAAAAATGAGTGAAGAATTTATGCTTAATTACCATAATCATCAGTAACTTATGTTTTCCAAAAGTAGCAAATGGTCTGTTAGTGAAGTTACAGTGGATTTTCAATTAAATCAGCTTATACATTTAAAGGCCATTGAGGGCTCATTCATAGGTGCAAGCCCATCACTTGTTCTTAATTGCAATTACTTTGTGAACCATGATGAACACCCAAAGAATGTGGAAACAGACAGAAGAAAAATATAATTGTCTACTTGTTTAACTCTAGAACACGTGGAAGTTTTCACTTGAAGCTGCAGTTGTAATTATGAGATTGTGCATGTGCACGTGAAAAGCAAGTGTTGAAAACTTCAGCAGAGTACAGAATAAAGAATAACAGAGTTGGAAGGGACCTTGGGGGTCTTCTTGTTGAACCCCCCCCCCTTGGAACAGGCAACTCCATACCATTCAGGACAAATGGCTCAAAAACCTCCAGTGATGGAGCACCCCACAACTTCTGGAGGCAAGTCATTCCACTTAATTGTTAATTGTTCCCACTGACAGGAAATGTTTATTTAATTCTAGGTTGGATTATTCTTTGATAAAATTCCATCCAAGTTATTTCTTCTTCTGGCTTCAGGTGTTTTGGAGACTCAGTTGACTGCCTCATCTCTGTGACAGCCTCTCAATTATTGGAAGAGTACTACCATTGTTGCAACATGGCACTCACAAGTTTGTTTACGGAACAAAGGATAAGAAGTCTCCACTTCTCCAGATGCTAAGTTTGTTTACGGAACAAAGATAAGATAAGTCTCCATTTCTCCGAATGCTAACACCCAAAGAGATGTGTGACTCACCCAAAGGATGTGACCATATAAGGCATCAGGAAGGATGTGACCATATAAGGCATCAGGAAGGATGTAACCATATAAGGTATAAGGATGTAACCATATAAGGTAGTAGGATGTAGCCATATAAGGTAATAGGATGTAGCCATGTATATGATTGGACCACGTAGTGCTTCTTTGTCTGAACCTAATAAAAGAGGATGCGAGACAATGCTCGGGGCTTCCTGAGATTCCCTGGGGAACAAAGAGCTTGCTCGCAATTCTCCTGCAAACACCACCACGTGTCGTTGTCTTCTTCCTCGGAGCCCGCTTAGCCCATGGCTGAGCGCACCCTGGTCCAGGGGCCCCGCAGACCAGCACACTCACCGCAATTACATCTGGTGACCTCTCACGGCGTGGATCTTGTCTAGGATTACGTCGCCTTGACTCCCAAATTCACACACCTCGGCTGAAGGCTTTTTCGTGAGTATGGGCTCCGCACTTTCTCGAGTTTCATCAGTACACAGGGATGAACTCCACTTTTTAGTCAAGAAGGCTAATTGTCTGCAAAAAGTTAACGGCACGACTATGTATCCTCTCTCTAAGAAAGACCTTTCCGCCTTTCTCAAATATGCTTCCTCACACTGTCCTGCCTATCCTTTAGAAGGTTCTCTTTGCCTTACTATCCTTTCTCCTTCAACACCTTCACCATCCTACACCTCTGATAAATCTCTTTTCCCTATTACTTCTGCACCCCCTCTTCAAGAAGCTTCTGAGGCTCATAAACCTAATCCTCCACCTTATGCCCCTCCACCTTCTACCCCTTTTGTTTCTCCTCCCCCCTTTCCTTTGTCCCAGCATTTTTCTGCACACTTACACCTTTTTGGCAGGCTTAATCTATTGGCCTTAATAAATCATTGCATGGACTATGTTTTAATTGGGACTTTAAAAGACAAAACTTAATTGGCTTTCAGATCTATTGTTTAGGAAAACTATACTGTAAGATTGTTTTAATATGTGCCTGCAATTTATTGTGTCCCCTCCTGTAATAAGATTTTCCCCACCACCTTTTCTTTAAGGAAAAAAGAACTCTCTGCTACTTTAACACCAGAGCAATCTTAAAACTCTTCACACTCCTTTATATTACTAAGTGGGCAATTAAGCTAACAAAGAAGGGAAAAGCTAACAGACTTTTTGAGTTAGGAAGGATGCAGATTGAGTTAGGATATATGATTTAAGTTTTACCATATGTTAGGTTATATGATTTAAGGTTTAACTTGAAGTTTAGAATAATTTAGACTAGTTTGAGTAATTAGTATGCAAAGAATAAAGGCTTTTTATGGCCTTGTATGAATGTTTTAATTTGTGTTTTGACTGAGATTAGTTAGAAAGAATTGCATTGTGTTTGTTGGAATAAATGTGAAATTTTTAATTATATGATAGTGGTCAGAGTTTGCCAAAATGGTGGCTCTGGTCGTTGCGAAAAATTCACTGGCCATTTTAGAGATCAGTGCCCTCCCCCAGGTGGGGGTGATCTTTCGAGTCTTTCCACCCCACATTGCAACAAACTTTAAAATGAGCAGAAAAACTGCAGGAGGATATTTCTCCCTCCTTTTCATTCACACACACATTCTTTTGCCCACTTTCCCCCCCCCCTCTTGCCTGCCTCTCTCTGAGTGCGGAGGGAGGCAGGGGGAAAGAGGGAGGGGGGTGAAATCACACAAAGCAAACACACAAACACACACACACACACACACACACACACTCACTCACATCTTAAAGGGGACTGCAAGAAAGAAAATAGTACGTGAGAGAGAGAGAGAGAGAAGGTAGAAAAGAGAGAAAGACAAAGAAAGTAAGAGAAAGAAAAGAAAATAGAGGGAGCGAGACAGAGGCAAGAAAAAGAAAGTAATAAAGAGAAAGTTAGACAGAGAGAAAGAGAGGGAAAGAGAAGACAGAGAAAGTAAGAGAAAGTAAAAGAAAGTAATAAAGAGAAAGTTAGACAGAGAGAAAGAGAGGGAAAGAGACTAAGAGATAGAAGCAGAAAGCAGAAAGAAAGGGATTTTTAAGAAGCAGAAAGAAAGGGATTTTTAAGTGAGTTTCACAACATACCCACATTTATCTACAAATAATCACATTTCACATTTCACTTTTCACTCTTCCTTCATGAAATTCAATTAGTATAGCCATTTTAAGGAACTGTATAATACTTATTTTTCAGCTTTGCCAACAATCTTGGATTTTCTTTTGAACATTTTTTGAGTTTTATTTTTATCCATATGCAGGAATGATTTTCTGCTATTTTGCCTGCATTTTAAAAAAATTTCACATACTTAATGAGTTACCTAGCTTCCATAACAATGAAGCTGGTTTTTCCCACATTTCGTTTTTTGATGTCAGATTTGTTTGTTTCTGACATCTGCCTTTGGAAAATTTCCTTCCATCTAAATTGTTTTTTGAATTTTTGGGTGTTGATTCCAAATTTTTTTTGAATTTTGTACCGTTATTTTTTGCTTTGCCTGTCATAATTTTTCCACATTTAAATTTTACTTCTAGAGGAGTATTGGCTTTACTTAATTCTCCGCTTATACAACACAAAGGGGGAACTGCTTGCCATTATGATTTTGCTCCCAGAAGCCTATTCACCTCGCACCCCACGGTGGATTTTTACAACCAAAGGGTCTTCGCTACAAGGTGAATTAATTGATTTCTCAAAAATATGACATGATATAAAAGATTGTTTTTTCTCCATTCCTTTGTATCCAAAGGGTCTTGTCCTGCTTGTAGCAAGCAAATGCATTCTATTCCCATGGGAGTCAATCCCAGAGGAACAGAATGTAATCATATTTGGCAAATGGATGTTACCCAATATGCTTCCTTTTCCCCATGGAAGTACATTCATGTATCCATTGATACCTACTCTGGGTTCATCATCGCCACCCCTCAAAGGGGTAAGGCTATAAAACACGTCATCAATCATTGTATTCGCTCTTTTGCTTTGTTGGGACGCTCAAATGATTAAAAACGGACAACGGGCCCGACTAGCATTTTCGTCCTTTTGTCAGAATTGGGGAATAATCAGATATTCAGATACCAGGGGAAAAGGACCCCCCAGCCTCCCAGCGGTGCAAAACACATTAAACTTTTGTCTTTATGTCTTAAACTTTCTTAACCTCACCGGAAACCCCCCCACGTCCACCGCTTGTTGTTACTTTTCTTCTTCCCCCTCTGCTGAACATCAACGACCGCTTGTCTATTACTGGCACCTACCTGACCTGACCTGGCGAGGACCAGCAGAGTTCATCACGTGATAAAGTGGTTACGCCACCATATTTACAGACACCACCACTGTCTGGGTTCCTGGTCGTCACCTGAAACCATCCCAAGCTGTTCCTGCTCCAATCCTCGCATCAACTCCTTGAATCCAGACCCTTGTTCCAGTCTCTCCAGAAAGGAGCCATAGCTGTCATCAGATGCAAGGATCCGGAACAGATTTATTGCCCTTTTGCCTTTCTACACAGAGGTAAACATGTCAGCCCACACACAGGACATTACATGATATACTCACATCACCCCTGCACAATGACATTGACATTTACAGCTTCTGAAGCCACCATCGGACTGTACACCTGCCAAAGCTTTGATGGAAAACACCTTGTGACCAAAGCAAAAGAGGTGGTTTTGCTGAACTTGGCTGCACATCCACCAGCACCTGACCATTTGACATGAGGGAAAAAGGACATCTTTCCCAACAGCTGCCGATCCCGATCCCATCGTTCGGTGCTTAACCAGGTCCAGCCCGAACAAAGATGGACACACCAACCATTTCTTCAGACATGGCAGATAAAATAAATTCAGCATTTAACAAGACGCAATTATACACATGGCTCCCTAATATAACATGGTTAAAGAACTTTGTAAATACAATAATTGGTATTGTTGCTATGCTTATTATGCTATGTTGCTGTATTCAATGCTTGCTTTTATTAATAATGATTTTCAAAGGTTTTACTCCAAAGGTGCCATGAGGTGGAGTCAGATGACCCAACCCAGAAGGAGAGCTTTATTTCTCACCTACAAAAATGTCTGACATCCCTATGTTTGATTTTTCTCCTTGGCTTACTACACTGTTATCCGCTATGTTAGGACCAATTATTATTATATTATTGTTATGTACCCTTGGCCCATGTGTTGGAACAAAACTGTTACAATTTTTGCAATCATGCTTAAACTCCTTGGGAGATGACCTGACGAAAACGAAGGAACAGGTAATGATATTAAACTCACATATCAGACCTAGTGAAAAAATGCCATTAATGCACTTCTCGGACTTAGACATAAATTCGGCCTCGGATAACGAAGGTATGTACCCAGCGGATAGAGGGCATCCGAAGGGAGGCCCTACATCCAATGGAAGCATGACCTCAGTTATCAGCTCTGAATAACCACAAGGTTTAGGAGCGTTCCAAAAAACAAAAACAGAGGAGATGTTGCAACATGGCACTCACAAGTTTGTTTACGGAACAAAGGATAAGAAGTCTCCACTTCTCCGGATGCTAAGTTTGTTTACGGAACAAAGATAAGATAAGTCTCCATTTCTCCAAATGCTAACACCCAAAGAGATGTGTGACTCACCCAAAGGATGTGACCATATAAGGCATCAGGAAGGATGTGACCATATAAGGCATCAGGAAGGATGTAACCATATAAGGTATAAGGATGTAACCATATAAGGTAGTAGGATGTAGCCATATAAGGTAATAGGATGTAGCCATGTATATGATTGGACCACGTAGTGCTTCTTTGTCTGAACCTAATAAAAGAGGATGCGAGACAATGCTCGGGGCTTCCTGAGATTCCCTGGGGAACAAAGAGCTTGCTCGCAATTCTCCTGCAAACACCACCACGTGTCGTTGTCTTCTTCCTCGGAGCCCGCTTAGCCCATGGCTGAGCGCACCCCGGTCCAGGGGCCCCGCAGACCAGCACACTCACCGCAATTACAACCATGTCACCCCTAGACATGTATGAGCATCGTGCAGTCGTTGTACGCGTTGCACGTGTGCGTGGAAGCACGGAACGGTATCTGGTGTTCTGGGCTGGCTCCAGTACGCCTGTACCAGGGTGTACCGCCTGAAACCGACCCCTGGTTTGACCCTTATTTGCTCCTATTTTGTGTAGAGAGATTTTAACCCTGGTAATGTAACATATAAAAATAAAGTTTAAGCAAATAATGAATCCTACCAGATTGATTAACCTAGAGATCTATGCAGAACCCTCACAGTTCTATTAGTACAACACAAAACAAACAAGGTTTATGGCTGGCTATATTGAAATTGATACCTTTGACCAATACCACGTTTAGCAGTTTAAAAAAGTCAGGGTCCAACTATTCATGTCAATGATCCTATTTAGAGAACTGTCACATCGCCCAACTTACCCTCAGTGTTTTCTTTATATGGAGCAGGTTACAATGTTTATTGTCTGCTAGAAACTCAGAAAGCAGGGGGGGGGAAACATCAATTCTCTCTCATTCGGAGCCACTTGATTTGATTCTTTGCTTTGAAGCAGGTCCCTGCTTTGAGTTGCAAATCTGCCTTGAAAGAATGATTTGACTGAAGTTTCAACATTCCCACAGCAAGCCCACACCTCTGCACATTTATGGTATAAACAAAAGGAATAAAGAGAAAGAAAGAAAGAGGAAAAGAATGAGGAGGGAAGTAAATTTTTAAAAAAATCCAGTAGATAGCTATAATAAAATTCTTATCACAATTACAAAAGGGGTGGATCGAGTTCCTTCATCATAGAAACTTATAAAGGTTGAATTTCTCAAATAGTTCATCTCGGTCAGATTTTTTTTCAATTCATAATTTGGGTATGAGAAAATGTCTGCATGATGGGGAAAAAAGCATTTTCTTAAGAAGCAAAATACTCCTATTAGCAGTGGCCACCATGTATTTTTATCTTTTCTTTCTTTCCCTATAGTTGACAGCCAAAGTCACTATGTCAACCATATGAATATCATTTGTACCTTTCACAGTGGAAAGTCCTTAAGACCATTTTATAAATGACTTCTCTAATATGGGACCCATGAGCATCAATGTGTTTGAGGCACTTTTCTTTCAAGGCATCCTGACCACTACACTTTTGTGTTTTGGGACTGGTCTTTATCATATCCTTACTTTTTGCTCTCAAAATTTCAAACTGCACTCAGTTTGATCCCCATGATATTAAAAACATGTGGACACTTTAGAAAGAGTGCAGAAAAGAGCAACAAAGATGATTAGAGAACTGGAGGCTAAAACATATGAAGAACGGTTGCAGGAACTGGGTATGTTTAGTTTAATGAAAAGAAGGACTAGGAGAGACATGATAGCAGTGTTCCAATATCTTAGGGGTTGCCACAAAGAAGAGAGAGTCAAACTATTCTCCAAAGACATGAATCAATGGGTTGAAACTAATCAAGGAGAGAAGCAACTTAGAACTGAGGAGAAATTTCCTGAAAGTTAGAACAATTACTCAGTGGAACAACTTGTCTCCAGAAGCTGTGAATGCTCCAACCCTGGAAGATTTTAAGATGTTGGATAACCATTTGTCTGAAATGGTATAGGGTTTTCTGTCTAGGCAAGGAGTTGGACTAGAAGACCTCCAAGATCCCTTCCAACTCTGTTATTCTACTATTCTATTCTAGTCTAGTCTAGTCTAGTCTAGTCTAGTCTAGTCTATTCTCTAACCAATGTGAGAAGAAAAATATATCCATTGGAAAGTTGCAGGTAATAAGGCCTAGAAGTGGGCTTTCAGGCTTCACTGAAGTTTTAAACTAACATAACTGAAAATGTATCAGACATATTTCTAATGTGCTAACTTGTGTGCTGCATTTTCTGCAAAGTATGTATTTGTACGGATATATTTAGAGTAGGAAGAATGAGACAGTGGGAAATGAAGAACTGAAAGTAAGAAAGGCTGAGAGCTTCAAATGTACATGGGTGTTTACGGTCAGAGAGAGACGGTCAATAAGAATGTAAGAAAGAACAAGGAAGCGAAACTATGGAATGCTCAATAAAAAAAAGAAGGTATAAGAAATGTGACTTGAGATAAGAATGGTGTCCTTTGCCCAATAGCAATCCTTGTAGGATCTGCTATGTGTCACTGGACCCCATTGCAATGGTTGAATAATGTATGTTTTGCTATGGAATTGCATTGTATGTTGGCTGTTTGTGTTCCAAATTGCTCATGAAACAAACCTCTGATCTGAAAGTAAGATTTATTGCTTGTGGTTTGTCTGTGTTCCTCTTTATGGGGATATTTTTATGACACCAAAAATCCGAGGAACCCCTTTTAGAGAAAAGATGAGGAAATGATGCCTATAAAACGAGTAATATGTGGTGGTTATACAGAAAAGCATTGTTACTTCGAGGAGTTTAGTGATACATTTTGATCTCTCCTTCATATTAAAAAAAGTCTAAAAGTTTAAAGCTCATTCTGAACTAACTTGATTGTTTTTCACTTTTGCTTGCTGAACAAAGGGAGGGGGGAATGTTCACGTATCTCTAAATCTGCGAAAGTCTCAGACTTTTGATTCCCACCTCAGAGTCACCTGCCACCCAATAAAAGCAGGTCTTGCAGTCTCATGACCATAATGGAGCCATGAAAACATGATGCCAGGTTTTAGGGGGGGAAACCCTTGGGATTGTTGTTGTTTGTTGGGAGCTTCTGCACAAAGCCTAGCATTGAATAATGTGGAAATTGCCTGTCCTTGGGATATCTCTGCTGCTGTTATTAAAGTGCTCCTGACAGTTTGCAAGAGATTTGGGTATCATTTTGTTTGTTATGTATGCTTTTTTATGTTGTGCTTTTAAATCTATTTGTTTGAGCTAATAATGAAGATTAAAATCTCTTTATCCACTAGAGCAGTGATGGCTAATATTTTATTGTCGTGTGGCAAAAGCATGCATGCACACACCCATAATGCAATGCATCTGTGACCTCCATGCTTCCCCCACCCCCCACACATCCGCATACAACCCCTGCATGTGCCCCACCCTCTATGCATGCATGTGTGACCCCCCCACATGCATGCACACGTATATCTCCCACATGTGCCCACTCCCTGTGTATGCATAGCAGAGACCCCAAAACCAACTGGTTGGTGGGAGGCACACATTCATGTATGGTGGAGCTGAGCTGGGGTGACAGCTGACGTGGCCGCAGAGCGGGCTCTGTGTGCCACCTGGGGCACGTGTGCCATAGGTTGGCTATCATGGTACTAGAGTGTTCATTGTCTCAAGATCCAAAAGAACTAATTGCCTATGCACCTGATCACTGCCCTGACACTTGGCAAAACTGCATGTAATTGTGGAAGAAAAATCTTCAGTGAGATCTTGTTTTTTTGGAAGTATTATTTGGAGCCTCTCCTCTCCTTTCTACTCTTTCTTCTTTTCCATTCATGGTGCATTCCAAAATGCAGTAGTTACACACATAATAAGCATTAACCAAGTGTCATTTTGAACTCTGCATGATTGCGCTCTCTGTCTTCTCTGATAAACACATTCTCAGCCTAAGACAAGACTGTTGAGGTTTTCATTTTCACAATGAAAAACAACTTCATAATGTGCTAGTAGCAGCAACCTGGACAATTTCTTTGGTCAGGAAGTGATGGCCTTAATTCATGCTCAGGGTAATATAATAAAGAGCTTAGAGACTCCCAACTGGGGAAATGAAAAGGCTGGCTGCAAAACAAACATTGGGATTTATCAAAAGGCTGGCAACAGTGCAGATATTTGGAGGAATCAGTAAACATAGTGGATTGAAGCTTAAAAGTAAAGGTGAAGTTGGAAAATGTGTGAACTCTTAGAAAAACAAGATAAATTCTAAGCATCTCTCACTGACATTGCACTGCATTTAGTTCCTACCTGGTGAGATGCAGGTGGTGTGAGATGAGATCTCACACAGAGACAAACAGACCAATACCAAATCTGGCAGTTGCCAAACAAGAATAGTGACTCTCTCACCTGCCCGAATGAAGTCTCCCTTCTAGTTTTTTACACTGCTAGTGAGAGAAAAAGGCAGTTAAGCATTCATTTTTGAGGACTGAAACCAATGTACATTTACTTTACAGGGTTTTTTTTGTGATTGCTCTGGCTTCTTAGCTTTTTGAATAATAAATCTACTTACCACAATTTCTGAGATTATTGTGTGGCTAAATATCTGTTTTCTACTCCTTTTGTTAAGGAAATATCTAACAGGCAACATGTAAATTCACAGCTTACATAAAATAATAAGCACATGCTTAGAGTAAAAGTATTATTTGGAAGCCCTGATTAACCATGAGAATAAAATAAGTCAATATCTAGGAGCTCAACTGATGACAACTATGGAATACAGAGGATTATTACTGGAATATAATACGAATAAATGATAAAGAGCATGAATTGATAATGAAAAAAGAGAAACAGATGTGTATTTATAAAATTAAATGAAAGGGAGAAAAGATCATACATCTAAATTAAAGCAATTCTGATCTGGCAAAGAAATGGAAAGGAAAGGAATGGAATGGAATGGAATGGAAGTGGGAAGGGGCCTTTGAGTTCTTTTAGTCCAACCTCCCCCCCCCCACACACACACACACACACTCAGGCAGGAAACCCTATACCATTTCAGACAAATGGTTGTCCAATCTCTTCTTAAAATCTTCCAGTGTTGGAGCATTCTGGAGGCAAGTTGTTCCACTGATTAATTGTTTTATTGATTGTCAATTAATTGATTAATTGACAATTTATTCCTAATGAATTGTCAGGAAATTTCTCCTTAGTTCTAAATTGCTTCTTTCCTTGATTAGTTTCCATCCATTGCTTTTTATCCTGCCCTCAGGGTAGAATATCCTTGATTCCCTCTTCTTTGTGGCAACCCCATATTGGAACACTGCTATCATGGTATTCCTATTCCTTCTTTTCATTAATCTAAACAAGTGGTCGGCAAACTCAGTAGTCAACAGAGCCAAATATCAACAATACAATGATTGAAATTTATTTTGAGAGCCAGAAGGTGTGGCCTATTTTGTGGGAGTGGCTCAGCAGTCATGCGACCTGGTGGGCGTGGCCAACTTGGAAAATGTGGTGAAACTCACTTAACAATGGTGTTGCTTAGCAACCAAAATTTTGGCCTCAATTGTGGTCATAAGTTTTCTTTCTTTCTTTCTTTCTTTCTTTCTTTCTTTCTTTCTTTCTTTCTTTCTTTCTTTCTTTCTTTCTTTCTTTCTTTCTCTTTCTCTCTTTTTCTTTCTGTCTGTCTGTCTGTCTGTCTGTCTCTCTCTGTATCTGTCTCTCTCTCGTCCCTCCGCCCATCTCTCACTGTGTGTGTGTCTGTCTGTATGTCTCTCATTCACTCACTTAATCACTAATTCTGTGTCTCTGTCTTTCTCTCCCTCCCTCTCTGTCTCTTCCTGTCTCTCTCTGTGTGTCTGTCACTCTGATTCCCTCCCTCCCTCTCTCTGTCTCTGATTCAATCCCTCCCTCTGTCATTCTCTCTTTGTGCCTCTCTCTGTCTCTCTCCCTCCCTCACCATCTCTCTCTCTCTCTGTATGTCTGTCAGTCTCTCTCTGTCTGTCTGTCTGTCTCTTCCCCCTCCCCCTCCCTGGGACCCTCTTCAGCCACTGGGAGTGGCCGGCATGTCCCAGAGACAAAAGCTATGAAAGAGCAGCCAAAGGCAATCTGCCTATCAGGCTCACCGGCCACCAGTTCCCTCCACCTGCCTGCGGAGCCTCTTCAGCCCCTGGGAAGTGCTCCGGTAGCCTCCCCAGCCAGCATGCTGGCTACTCGTCTGCTTCCCAGGGGCTAAAGGGGCTCCGCGGGAGGAGGGAGGGAACTGACCGCCGGTGGGTGAACCAGCGGAGCGGGCGGGCAGGGAATGTTGCTGGGCACCGCCGCAGCACCCTGCCTACCCGCCCCGGCGGCCAGTTTCCTCCCTTCCCCCATGGAGCCTCTTCAGCCCCTGGGAAGCAGACAAGTGGCCAGTATGCTGGCTGGGGAGGCTACGGCTGCCTCCTTGGCTGTGGGGCAGCCGGAGCGCGTCCCCGGAGCCCAAGGAGTCCTGCCATCGACGAGGGTGGAGGAAGAGCCACACTCAAGGGACCAAAAAGCCGCTTGTGGCTCACGAGCCGCGGTTTGCCAACCACTGATCTAAAAGACACAACAAAACCAATAGCTTTCTGTCAGGGGTCTCAAACTCAATTTACCTGGGGGCTGCTGGAGGCAGAGGCTGGGTGAGGCTGGGCTGCATAAGGGATTCCACAGAGGTCCACTCTCCCTGCAGGCTGCACTAATATTATACTTTCATATCACGGTGGGGGCCACAAGATACCGTCCTGCGGGCCGCAATTGGCCCGCGGGCCACGAGAATGAGACCTCTGGTCTAGATGGTCTCTGGTGATGAGCCAAAAAGCAGAAAAGGAAAGCAGTATGCTTCCTCCCTTAATTGGGCCTTACCAGGGTGTTGTGACACAAGCATATACTTATTCCCCCTGTCTCAGCTGGTCAGGATAGAACCAGTGGTCTGGTGGCAATTACAACTGCCTTACATGTAATACTTCCCTGGTTCGAATCCCAGTAAGGGTATGGCTAGCTGATGAGAGCTAAATAGCTCGAAATAGATCTATCATAGTCTCCCTTGTTTATTTAGTTCAAAACCTAATACACACACACACACATCTGATTTGTTTTTTCAAAGTAAATTATTCAAGCATCCTCCTCCTTCTCCTTTCCTCATTTCATTTTGATCTATTAGGTTAAAATTTATTTTGAATCCAATTGTCCTTTATATTTCAGCTTCTTTCTATTAGCTTACAAATCATCCTAATTGCAAAGTTTACCATTCTGTCTCATTTTCTTCTTTAAGGAAATGTATCTTTACTTAGATAATTATATATGGTGTGTCATATTAGTGACTTGTTACTTATTACTGTGATAACTTTGCTCAGAGGAACTCTTGGGCTAATAATGTAAAGATAAAGATACCCTTGGCTCCAGTTCAACTCTTGATATTTGCATAATGCAACCATTTAGTTTTGTTACCAGCATGGAAGAAATTTGCCTTTGGCTTCTTCCAGAAAGTTTGTCAACTTCCCACTTTAGCATTTAGTCCTGCTATTCCTGGTGATGTCCTATCCACATATTAATCCCTCTAAAAGAACACATTATTATTTCGTTTCTAATTGTGATAGATCACAAAATGCAACTAGGGCTGTGGCAGAAATCCCGGGAAATATCCAAGAAGAAATATTGCTGAGATGTCACAACTCACCTCTCTGGGAAAATAATGTAACTCCTCTTCTTAGTTTTTCATTTGAATTAATTTATATCTTATTTTACTTCCAGGATAAATTCTTCCAGCAATTTCTATAAATTTCATTTCACGCTCTGCCCATTTACCCAGATGGAGTGAGTGTTAGTGTCAAATGCATTCACTTTCCTGTTTGTTTTCTTTTGTGGTCATTATGAAACTTTTAGAGCATCTATCAAGAAAGGAGACTCAAAATGCACAAACATATTAAAATCTGTACTTTTGCAAAATCTGATGGCAGAGTTTATAAAATGTAAAATTTGAGGAAAAGACATGCACAATAAGAATGTATAAAGGAAAATATGTACAAAACCCAATTAACCGTGGAAATTGCTTTCAAGAATTGCCCACACTAGAAAAGGTTTTATAGAAATGCATACATTAGAAATGTGAATGATAATGCCTGAAAATATTTGCAGTGATCTTTTTTTCAAGCAAATGCAGAAGACGATTAGGAAACAATGCCAGTAAAATGATCTCAATAAAATGAAAAAGTTATAAAATGGTAAAAAAAAAAAAACCAAAACAAAATATAATTAAATTTGTGAGGACCAGATCAAAGTGCTTACTGCAGGGATGTCCAAACTTGGGAACTTTAAGACTTGTGGACTTCAACTCCCAGAACTCCCCAGCCAGCTAGTCTTAAAGTTCCCAAGTTTGGACATCCCTGGCTTACTGTTAATAAGGCAAAGGTTAGATTTGGTACTTTCATTCAACTATTCATGTTCGTAAGTTGTTTTTTAGTTTTCTCAGCCTGCTTCAGTGGTGGGTTCCAGATCCTGTTCCAACCGGTACAGTTGGAATGGGGCCGGCGGCATCCACATGGATGTGTGTATACACATGCGCACACGCACATAGCACACGCATGCATCATTGCGCTTCCACGAGCCTCTGTGACACTCCAGCTGCTCAGCAGAGCATCGCACAGGCACTATAAATGCTGTGCGCGGAAGTGCCAGAGACTTGAAATACCGGTAAGGAGCTCAGGCAGGCAGGCTATCCAGTGCTCTGGGCAGGCTCCAGTACACCCTTACTGGGGCATACCACCTGCAACCCACCACTAGTCTGCTTCCTTTTTTATTTCAATCTAGTCATCATCTTTGCAGTATGTAGGCTTCATTTTATTCATTATCATAGAATAGCAGGTTGGCATTGCAGAAAGAGAACCCATTACAATTTGCTTCCTATCGCAAAATAATTTCTAGACTCTGAAGAACAAGAAACTCCTTCTATGTATCTCACTATAATTTGTCAGATTCTTGCCCAAAGCCATCTTTACATGGTCTACTATTTGCCTCCACCTCCATAATCTTTTCTTACATCCACGAATTTCAACATTTTCTTTAAAACTCAAACACTGAGCAACCCTGAAGCAATCTGAAAATATGCAGTAAGAGCTACTATGCTTGCTAATGTCTTCTAATTATGCAGAAAACAACATCTTCGAGACAGTCTGCTTTTAGCATAATAAATAAGTCTCGCACCACACACAACTCTCTGCAACTTTTTATCTGATCATTGTCAACCTTAATTCCCTCTAAAGTATTTCATGCATCTGCACATTTCATTCAATTTTATTACTATCCTGTATTTCTTTATAGTAGTGAGAGGCGTACCATTTGAATCCTTCCATTTGTGTATGAATGGTGGGAAGGAGAAGGTAAGAATAACTAGAAACCATGTTTTGAGATTGTTAATGCTTGTTAGCAAACTTTATTAACAGAGATGCCCCCCCCCCCTTTAATAACTTAGGACACATGTATCACAGGGCAAACAACATTGGGAAAATAATAAAAGTAGATGGAGCCAAATCAGACACCAAAGGTGCTTTTTTTCAAGAGGCAACTGTTTTTTCTTTGAAGACATTTTGCTTCTCATCCAAGAAGCTTCTTCAGTTCTGACTGTATGGTGGGGAATAGAAGGATTCTTACATTGCAGTCAGAGCTGAAGAAGCTTCACTTGCCTCTTGAAAAAAGCACCTTTGGGACAACCATGACCTGGATGCCTGAGAATCTCCATAGATAAAACCATTTTTTCTGTATTTTTCAAGAAGGTAAAATATTTGGGTATGACAAATATGAAGTGTATGTTATTTCAAAATAATTATGTTAAGAAATGTTAAAATATAAGAAAATACAACTGTCATTGCTGGAAAGAATTTCTGTGATAAAATGAATGTCTTGCCTAGAATATTATTTTCATTTCAGACATCTCTTTTGACATCTGATGCACCATTTAAACAATGACAGAAGGATATATCTAAATGTGTGCAGTAAGGGGAAAACCATGAGTTAAATATAAGGTATTACAAGATGTGAGGAAAAGAGAAGGCATGCGTCTCATTTGACATTGTATTTTATAACTTTATTTATTTGGATGAAAGAGAGGTGGTGTTGATAACTAGAAGGCTCTTGGAGTTAGGAAAAACACAACCTGAAATTTGTGTGGCATGAATATTTGTGGTATAAGAAAGTCAAAGTTAATGTGGATTTTAAGAATATTTGTATTAGACATGCCATATTAGACATGCCATATTGAGGTATCTTATTGAGAATAAGATACTATGTTTTCCTGAAAATAAGACAGGGTCTTATTTTCTTTTGACCCCTGAAATAAGCGCTTGGCCTTATTTTCAGGGAGGTCTTATTATTTTTTAGGTGCAGGAGACAGTGAGTGTGGTCACCTGATCGCTGCTGCTGTGTGGCAAAATTTTGGAGGAGGGCTTATTTTAGGGAGAGGGCTTATTTTAGTGCATGAGCTCAAAAGCCCAATTGGGCTTGTTATCCAGGGAGGTTTATTTTCAGGGAAACAGGGTACAAATTGAGGTTGTTTCCAAAAACACCTGTGTTGCTGTCAGCACAAGAAGCATATTATAGATGAGAAATAATAAGCAAACACAAGTGACTAATTTATTGTGCAATACTAGAATTTTGTCAAGGAGAATATAAAATAAAATCAAGAGAAGAACTGGTGGCGCATGGATATAATTTGCAGTGGTTCTCTTACAGTTATTAGAAAGTAGACAGAAGGGTTTATGATTTTGAACATGTAAGGACTGAATTTCAGATAGAATACAGATGTATACACTTTTACTGAAATTGAAAACAGAAGAACAAGTGAAAGAATATATGATAAAGTGGTTTAAAAATTTTGGTTATAATATATAATAGGAAAATATGCCTAAAAGAGCCAAAATTGTCCTGGGGGTTTCACGCATTTAGGCTCCATGTATTGAAGCCACTTGCCCTACAATGCTCCTTTAAATCAGAAAGGGGAAAAAATGGATAGAAGTGACAGGAACTAGGCTCTGCAGCTGACTCCTTTCTGTGGCAGTAAACTGAGGTACAGTAATCTATCCCTGTCCGCTAATGTTTATAAACATATTGTAAACAAGCATAAGTGAATAGCTCATCTCTCTGGGGGAAACAGATGCGTCCTTAATACTGATTAAGTGTTTTGTTCTGCCTGAGTATCTGGCAGAGGTTTTATGCTCCTTAGTGGAGGGAACGAGAGACAATGTAATGACAGCCTCACAGTCTCCTGGCTCTTTAACTGCTTTGAGGGATTCTCAGAGCAATATCACATGTATAATTCTTACCAACAATCACTTTCCGTGTTGTTAACCATGCCGCTCAGTGGAAGATGCTTTTTTGGAGAATTGAGATCACAAAGCAGTTAGGACAGAGAACGTGATGGAAAACTAAGCACATTTAAAATACTTTGCAACATTTCTCCCCCTGCTTCAATCTGCAGATGGGCCCAAGTGACTTCCCTACCCTAGCTGGTGAAACAGCTTTTGCAAGCCCAGTGATGCAAGGAATGAGATGGGGAAAGTTTCATTTTGCTGAATTCTTTCTTATTTCTAGGGCTATTGCTGGATTATGAGATGCATACTAACCATATGTTTACATATCTTTGCTCGTCAATACTTAAAAGGCTGCTCTCTCTTCAGGGTTTTCCAGCATGTGCTTTCTAGTTTCTCTCTCCTGACAATATCTGATGGTTTCATTAGCTTTCAGACATTTGTTGCTCTCGATTATGATTTTTTTTTTCTTTTACACTTTATGGAGTCCTTTTAAAGAGGAAACTTTGTGGCCTCAGGAAGAACAATCAGGCAAACACTTGACCGAGTCCTTCAATTTTGCTGTGGAAGAAAACTAAAGAGCTAGAGTGTTAGAAAGATGTAAGCTCCAAGATACGCAAATGCACATACAGCAAGCATAAAATTGGGGCCTCTCTGGAGGAACCCAAAATGTCTGCATGAATTGTGCCTGGGTTCCTGATAGCCAACTTTGCCATGTTTCACCCCAATTCTCCTTGTATGTCTGTTAGGTGTCAAAGTTAAAGACAGAAACAAATTCTTACATCAGAACCAATATTATAAGTTTGTTAAATTTCAGTCCTAGTCCATCCTCAATTATACCAAGTGACTAGATAACCTGGTGGGGTCTCTCTCCCCCTCTCTCTCTCTCTCTCTCTCCTTTCTCCCCACCTCTTCCCTCACATAATTGTTATTACATGAATATACTAAATGAAGAAAATCATATCAGTTTCCTTAAATATATGTAGAAGGGAAGATGTTATTGTAATTGCATAGCAACACTAAAAACAACAACTGGAATTTTCTTTTGGCTTCACCATAAGAGAAAGAGTGGCACAGTGGCTAAGGCTTGTCGATCAGAAAGGTTGGCAGTTTGGCAGTTCACCGAGTGCGCTCCTGTTTCTTGTCCCAGCTTCTGCCAACCTAGCAGTTCGAAAGCATGTAAAAATGCAAGTAGAAAAATAGGAACCACCTTTGGAGGGAAGGTAACAGCGTTCTGTGCACCTTCGGCATTTAGTCATGCCTGCCACATGATCACAGAGATGCTGGCTTTGAAATGGAGTTGAACACTGCCCCCTAGAGTCAGGAATGACTCTAGCACATATGTGCGAGGGGAACCTTTACCTTTACCGAAGAGAAAAGAAAAGTCAAGCTAGAGTCAATGAAGGCAAGGGGGTAATATAAAGAATATAAAACTTGGTTAATGGCTCTGGATTACTCATTCCAGAAACAATTTTTGCTCATTGATCATTTAGCTGCTGCTAGCCCTGGTTCAAAAATATATGCCCCAAGGCCTCATAGAACTTAACGACCTGTGAAAGAGGATAGGCATTCCTACCGAAGAACTCATAGCATCCTTACTATACAACAATTCTCAGGATTCTTCAAAAGAATTTATGATGGTATAAAAGTTACTGTTTATTGCAAAAATAACTCTTCACAGTGGTAGAGCTTTATTTGGCTGCTTTCAAGTGGTAGTAAATGTAGATGAAGTTTTGCAAGTATGTTAGAAGTGCAACTGCCATATTTAGTTTCCTAGAAAAATAGTGGTAGCGAAATGGTGGCTATCACTGAGAAAGTGCCATGTTTCAGGTGATGGATATCACATTACATACAAATATGTGCGCATCAACATCTGCAGAACACATTAATATATTTTTATGCAAACATATGCAATGTTTGCAATATGCAACTACTTTTCTTTTCTTTTTTTAAGAAGAAATTATATTGGTTTTCAAAATATGCGTAGGGAAAAGGTATAGGGTGAATATAACACTCACCCGACGCCGATCTACCTTGGCTCCCTGGTTCTCCAAGGAGCTGAGGGGGATGAAGCGTTGGAAGAGATGCCTAGAGGGCGTTTGGAGGTCCACCCACTCTGAATCTGACCGGACACTGGTAAAGTCCCATTTAAGGACCTACCTAGTGGCGATAAAAGTGGCGAAATGGAATTATTTCTCCGTTCTTATCGCGTCTGCAGATAACCACCCTGCTGCCCTGTTTAGGGTGTCCCGCTCCCTCCTTCATCAGGGGGCGCGGGATCCCCCTTTGCAGGGTCGTGCAGAGGAATTTGGGTGTTATCTGCATGATAAAATCAATCAGATCCGGGACGGGTTAGCCTCCAATTGGATTAGTCCAGATGGGCTGACGGAGGCAGGTCTTGAGACCATTATTTGGGAAGAGTTCGATCCAGTGACTCCTGAGAACATGGACAGGATTGTAGGGCGACTGAACTCCACCACATGTTTACTGGACCCGTGTCCCTCCTGGCTGGTACTGGCCACCCGGGAGGTTACACAAGGCTGGCTCCAGGGAATTGTCAACGCTTCTTTGCGTGAGGGGTTTCTACCGGCCGCCTTGAAAGAGGCGGTGATGAGGCCCCTCCTCAAGAAGCCCTCCCTGGACCCAGCTGTTTTGGCCAACTACCGTCCTGTCTCCAACCTTCACTTTCTTGCGAAGGTTGTTAAAAGTGTGGTGGCATGACAGCTCCCTCAGCACCTGGATGAAGCTGTCTATCTAGACTCGCGCCAGTCCGGCTTCCGGCCTGGGCACAGCACGGAAATGGCATTGGTCGCATTGGTCGATGATCTCTGGAGGGCTCGGGATAGAGGTTATTCCTCTATCCTGGTCCTGTTAGATCTTATTTCATTTATTTATTTTTTTCATTAAATTTATACCCCGCCCTTCTCCTTGTTAGGACCCAGGGCGGCGCACAGGGATGTTAAAATACATACAAAATATATAAAATATATGACATTTAAAATACTTATTCTAATAAATAAACCCTGCGCTAAAAACCGAATTAAAATCTAATAGTCAGTATGGAGGTTACGCTAGGCCGGCTAGATGAAATAGGTGTGTCTTCAGACACTTGCGGAAGAGGCGGAGGTCGGAGATGGTGCGGAGTTCAGGGGGTAAGTCGTTCCAGAGGGCTGGGCCCGCCACAGAGAAGGCTCTCCCCCTGGGTGTCACCAGTCGGCATTGTCCAGCCGACGGCACCCTGAGGAGGCCCTCTCTGTGGGAGCGTATCGGTCTGAGGGATGTATGGGGCAGGAGGCGGTCTCGCATATAACTAGGCCCCGAGCCATGGAGCGCTTTAAAGATGGTCGTTAAAACCTTGAAGCACACCCGAAAGACCACAGGAAGCCAGTGCAGCTCGCGCAGGATAGGTGTTATGTGGGAGTGTCTAGGCGCTCCCGTAATCACCCACGCGGCTGCGTTCTGGACTAGCTGCAGCTTTCGGGTGCACCTCAAGGGAAGCCCCATGTAGAGAGCATTACAGTAGTCGAGTCGAGAGGTGATGAGTGCTTGAGTGACTGTGCGTAAGGCACCCTGGTCCAGTAAGGGGCGCAATTGGCGCATCAGGCGAACCTGATGAAATGCCCCCCTGGCCACGGCTGCCACATGATCTTCCATAGATCTCTCAGCGGATTTCATACCATCGACCATGGTATCCTGTTGCGCCAGTTGGAGGGGTTGGGGCTGGGAGGCACCGTCTTACGATAGTTCTCCTCCTACCTCTCCGACCGGTTGCAATTTGTGTTGGCAGGGGGGCAGAGGTCGACCTCGAGGCGCCTCACCTGTGGGGTACCAAAGGGGTCGGTCCTCTCGCCTCTCCTGTTCAACATCTATATGAAGCCGCTGGGTGAGATCATCCGTGGTTTCGGGGTGGAATTCCATCAGTACGCGGATGATACCCAGCTGTACATTTCCACCCCAGACGATGCCGCGGAAGTGATGTCCTGGTGCCTGGAGGCCATGTGAGTCTGGATAGGGAGGAACAGGCTTCGACTCAACCCGTCCAAGACCGAGTGGCTGTGGTTTCCAGCGTCATGGCATAGCCAGCTGGTTCCATCCCTGGCTATCGGGGGCATATCATTAGCCCCCGCAGAAAGGGCCCACAACTTGGGCGTCCTCCTGGATACTCGGCTGTCCTTAGACGATCATGTGACAGCCGTGGCCAGGGGCGCTTTCTATCATGTCTGCGTGATACACCAGTTGCGCCCCTTTCTGGACCATGATGCTTTACGCACGGTCACTCAAGCCCTCATCATCTCCCGCCTGGACTATTGTAACGCTCTGTACATGGGGCTTCCCTTGAAGTGCACCCGGAGGCTCCAGCTAGTTCAGAATGCGGCCGTGCGGGGGATTCTGGGAGCCTCTAGATGCTCCCATGTAACACCTCAGTCAATGTTGGCTGGCGACCCCCAAGGGGAGAGCCTTCTCTGTGGCAGCTCCTGCCCTCTGGAACGACCTGCCCCCCGACCTCCACACAACTACAGACCTACGCCTGTTCCGCCGAGCCCTGAAGACCCATCTTTTTCATGCGGCCGGCCTGGTGTAGCTTTTCATCTGGTTTTATTGGGGGGTTTTTGTACATTTTAGAGCAGGCCTAGAATTTAATTTATTTTTAGCATAGGTATTTATATTGATGTTTTTATTGTTGTTTTTATCATTGCCTGTTCACCGCCCTGAGTCCCGCAAGGGAGAAAGGGCGGTATACAAATTCGAATAAATTAAATTAAATTAAATTAAATTAATTTACAATTTTAAAAATAAAGGATAGCCATATACAAAGATTACATTGTGCAGTCTATACATTCAATCATCTTTTTCTTTGCCATTTTATCTTGTATCGACAATTACAATAGAATTTCAAATAAAATCATTTTTGAGATCTAAGTCTTTTAGCTATTGACTCTTCTTCCCCGTCACTGGGTGGGGCCGTCGCCCCCCTTGTTCCCCCATCTTCATCCCCTAAAAGGGAAGAATGTTTTTGAATAAAGGCCTCTGCCTCGCTTAGTGTTTTAACTCTTACTCTACCCCCCCTCCCAGAAAATCAACATTCCCTCTGGCAATAACCACTTGAACCAAACTCCTTTTTTATATAATTTCTTAGACAAGAAGGAATACTTCCTTCTTATTTCTCTAATTTTTTTCAGAATTTGTTTCAAAATGGTTATTTCTTTTTTTTATATTGAAACAGTTTTATTGAGTTTTTACAATTTTTCCAAAAGGGAAAGGTAAGGGATACAGAAACATTTTGAGAACTTTTGTGTCGGGATCATTGGCCCTTCCTTGGCTTCACAATAAAACATTAAGAAAGACATTTTTCAGAAGTACTACGAGATGAAAATAAGTGCATACATCCTAAATTCTCAATTCTATGCTGGCAGTCATATACAAACATCCAGATAACAAGGTTATAGTATATTAATAAAAAAACAAGCAAAGTCATTTTTTTGATCTAAGTCTCTTGGCAATTGTATCTTCTTTTTCTCCTTCCTGGCCCCCAGCGGGCGGGGCCGTGGCCTCCCCCGTCCCCCCTGAATCTTCCCCCAGGACTGAGGAATGTTTCTTAAAAAAGGCTTCCGCCTCAACAACTGTTTTAATCCTAACTCTCCCTCCTTCCCAGAACACCAGCATCCCTTCCGGCATCGCCCATTTAAACCAAATCCCATGGTCAAACAATTTTTTTGATAAGAAGGAATACCTCCTTCTCATCTCTCTAATCTTTTTTGGGATCTGCTTCAAGATGACGACTTCCTTTTGTTGGTAGATTAATGGGCCCCCTCTCTGCACCTTCAAAATTCCCTCTCTGGTTGACCTTCTAACAAATGTAATATGTATCTCTCTGGGTACTTCATTTATCCTGGCATATGCTGAATTTATTCTGTAGACTAGGTCAATGTCCCCCCTGATCTCCTCTTTAGGTTTGTGTAAATAGTCTGCTAAAATTGTACTCATGAGTTCAGGAAGACATTCACCAGCCTGTTCAGAAATATTCTGAAATCTTAAAAAATATGACATCCTTTCATAATCCATCCTAGACATATGCCCAGTTAGTTCTCCAACCTCACTATTAACATTTTTAAGCTCTCCCTTTGCCCCAGCCAGTCCCCCTTCCAACTCCTCAGTCTTCTGTGTGTTTTCCAGCACTTGCTTCCGTGTTTCCAAAAGATCCTTCTTGAAGCTGCAATTATCTTCTCTCAAGGCTTTAATTTCTTGCACCAAAGCTTGTAACACTGTCTCCAAAGAAGACATCCTTTGTTCCAAACCTGCCAATTCTGATTTTTGTGCCATGGTAAGCTGTTAAAGTCAGTGCCACTAAGATGGCGGTTTTTGGGTGGGGCCGTTGAAGCAAATCAGGAGGAGAAAAGTCCAAATCGGGGTTAAAAAGTTCAATATCCAGAGAAAAAACAGCTTTCACAATCAATAGTTGTAGCAGAGAAGGCACTCCAGAGATGGGATCAATTAGTCCAGAAATTTCTTCATTAATAGAGAGAGGAAGTCCCAATCACAAAGGGATGTTGGTAATTTTCATAAATGAAATAGTCATTCAAGAACAAAGGGAGCCATTTTCCACCGCCCAAACTGAGAGCCAGCAGGAGAAAGTAGCAAAGAAAAAATTGTTTCAAGCCAGCCGGACTTAGATACATTGTGAAAAAACAAGCCGCAAATCACTTTCGCTTGTTAAAGCAGCCCAGATAAGAAACGTCCGCTTCCTCACAACGAGGAGCCATTTCCAAGCGCCGCTTTAATTCCGAGGGGGGGTTAAACAAACAAACACCCCCCTCCACATTCTTTCAGTCCAAGCTGCCAGCAAAAATAACTTTAAAGTCACTCACTCTCCACCTCGCCGCCAAAGCCTCGGAAAGCCTTCCGACCCGAGCACTCAGCTCTCTCCAAATTCATCGTGCGTTACCGTCCTCCATTGGCGAAGGGAAAACCCCCTGCAGCATGTCTTCCTTCGCCTAAACTGAAGACAAGGGCCGTTTCCCAGCCGCCGCCAGGATAAACCAGCCCAGGCAAGCCAGTTTTACGGAGGGACCCCCCCAAAAAAGGGGTACCCCGCCCCGTTAGGGGCAGAAAAAAAAACAAAACGGCGGATGCACCCCCAGGTTCGTCCGTCGCCGCCGGGAACAGGAACAGGAAGTCAAAAATGGTTATTTCTTTATCTTGGTATTTTAAAATTCTATCCCGTTGAACCCTCAATATCTCATCCCTTGTGGATCTCCTAAGAAATTTAACATGAACTTCTCTTGGTATATTATTCATTCTAGCATACGCTGAATTAATTCTATAAACCAGGTCCATATCCGACCAAAGTTGTTCTTTATCTCTTTTAAGGTATTCTGCTAATATTGTACTCAAAACATCTTTAAGATATTCATTTTCTGACTCTGGTATGTTCTGGAACCTGAGAAAAAAAGACATTCTTTCAAATTCAATTTTGGTCATATAACCTCCTAATTCTAGATTCCCCTTCTGGACCTCCTTAACCTCTTCCCTCATCTCAGCCGCCCCCTCCTCTAATGTCACAATCTTTTGTTTATTTTCCGTTGTGCTTCGTTGTGTTTCCCTAAGTTCTAATTTTAAATCTGTCATTTCTTTCCGCATTTCATTCACATTTTTCATAATATGCAACTACTTTTCCAACCTTTGAAAAAGCAACACTGTTAGCAACTCTGGGTTCAGAACCAGTGTTACCACTCTGGTCCCTTAACCAGTGTTGGGAAATAAATGCGGAATAGTGTAATTCACCGGACAGTAAAGAGATACGTTGCTGTAATCACAAACAAACTCTACAAACTCTGATAGTAAGAAAATAAATAGTCTTTACTTTGTAGCAACTAAAATGCTTCGTCCGACTAACTTCTCAAACAAATAACAGTCCTTCACCCAACACAGATACAGTATCTTACAGTGATGCAAAACAAATACTCCTCCTTCTTCACAGTTCAGCTTCTCAAACGGCAATCAGGAAACACAGGAATCACAAGGAATCAAACACGGAACAAACACCTGCCCTCTAGAATGAAATTTCTCCTGAGATTCAGATGGGCCCCCACCTTCATATTATTTCAAAGTGGGTTGAAAACCTTGCTCTGCTTTTAGTTCTTTGGTGAGAGTGAGTGAAGGATTTCTTTCTTTTTCTTTTAATCCTGTCCATTTTTTATCATATTTTCCATCTTTTATTCTTTGTTTTTGTTTCCCTTTTTTAATGTTTATACTTATGAACAGCTAGATTGTTCGGAGTCAGGTGGCATGCAAATTCGATACATATAAAAAAGTAAATTAAAAAAACAACTGGAAATGACAGTGCAGAACCAGCAGAGTTGAACATCTGCTTTGAATAGAATAGAATAGAATAGAATAGAATAGAATAGAATAGAATAGAAGTCCGATGGGTCACCCACTGAACGCCGTTCCTTTCCCCCCACACACGGAGTCTTCTCAGCTCCTGGAAGGAGCCTGAGCGAGCGAACGAGCAACCAAGCGCGGCAGCCGGGCGGGCAGGACAGGCTAAGGCGAGTGGGCATGGCGGGCCGGGCTGAGGAGGCTCCGCGGGGGGCGGGGGTGGGGCAGGGACGACGACAGACAGACAGAGGGAGGCGCAGACACAGAGAGAGACAGGGAGGGAGGGGGGAATCAGAGAGTGACAGACACACACAGAGAGACAGAGGGAGGGAGAGAAAGAGAGAGACACAGAATGAGTGATTAAGTGCATGAATGCGAGACAGACAGACAGACACACATAGAGTGACAGATGGGTGGATGAAGGGGACAGAGACAGAGATAGAGAGAGAGAGAAAAAGAGAAAAAAGAAAAAGAAAGTGGGAGAGAGAGAGAGAGAGAGAGAGAGAAAGAAAGAGAGAGAGAGAGAGAGAAAGAAAGACAGACAGACAGAGAGAAAGAGAGAGAGAGAGAAAGAGAGAGAGAGAAAGAGAGAGAGAGAAAGAAAAAGAGAGAAAGAGAAAGAGAGAGAGAGAGAAAGGGAGAAAGAAAAAGAGAGAGAAAGAGAGAGAGAAAGAAAGAGAAAGAGGGAAAGAAAGAGAGAGAGAGAGAGAAAGAAAGAGAGAGAAATAAAGAGGGAAAGAGGGAAAGAAAGAGAAAGAAAGAGAGAAAGAAAGAGAAAGAAAGAAAAAGAAAGAAAGAGATGAAGAGGGAAAGAAAGAGAGAGAAAGAGAAAGAGAGAGAGAGAGAGAGAGAAAGAGGGAAAGAAACAGACAGAGAAAGAAAGAAAGAAAGAAAGAAAGAAAGAAAGAAAGAAAGAAAGAAAGAAAGAAAGAAAGAAAGAAAGTATGACCACAATTGAGCCCAAACGTTTGGTTGTTAACCAAGACCATTGTTAAGTGAGTTTCACATTTTTCAAGTTGGCCACGCCCACCCAGTCACATGACTGCGGAGCCACTCAGCCGGTCCGCAAAACTTTCTTTAAAATGAAACCGGTCCCTGGTGCAAAAAAGGTTGGGGACCCCTGTCAAAGAGTACATAAAAGCTATAAGTGATAAATCATGATCATAGCCATCATAAACATACATTCATCATAAATCATAAGATACAACATTTAGTGGTAGTCATAGGATACTAAATAAGCAACATAAATCATACTAGGAAACTAAATAAAGCAATATAAATCATAAAGATACAAGCAGCAAAGTTATAGTCATAAGTAGAAAACAACACCTATTTTTCAATTACTATTGATTTATCTTGTCCTCTTATGTACACTTTGAGCATATGCACCAAAGACAAATTCCTTGTGTGTCCAATCACACTTTGTTCCAGTTAAAACTAGACCTATAAAATCCCACATGATTTGGCTCCAAGACATCTTAAAGACTGTGCCCCTTAGGAGGAATCTTCCTGAGCTATGCTTGCCTGTATCCGTAAGAATTTCCTTGCAGCAAATCAGGGAGACAGAACCCTGAAGCATTTGGAATATTCTACCTATAGAGCTATACTTTTCATTCACTCTGGGAGTAAGGAC
Organism: Rhabdophis nuchalis; assembly: GCA_039707465.1. Classification (NCBI taxonomy): domain Eukaryota; kingdom Metazoa; phylum Chordata; class Lepidosauria; order Squamata; family Natricidae; genus Rhabdophis; species Rhabdophis nuchalis. Next base: position 53,994,273 of record CM077643.1, on the reverse strand, counting down.
CATAATATTTAATTGGCAGTTGATTTTTATGGTTTTTGTTGACTTATTGATAGCCTATCATGTTACTGTTATTTAAATTTATTGCTGAGCTTTGGCTTGAAGTTATTGATTTCTGTATTTTTAATCTTATGGTTATCAATCACCAAAGATTTGCGAACTGGGTAGCATACAAGAACTGAAAAACAAATAAGTCTTGGAAGCATAGATCAGATTAGACAGGGTTGTGCTGCAATTTCCAAAGATCGTGTCTCTGAAGCATTCTCACATCAGAGGAAACCAAACTAGGGCACAGCAAATGCTGCTTGTTTTGGGGAGAGCTTATCAGGTGGATAAACCAAGCACATGAGAAATTGACAAGAGTTCCACATACATTGACTTGTGAATTACCCGTCACTATTAATTCCCATGTATTGCTTGGCTTGGGGACAGAAAGAAAACAGGGAAGAGGGTTATAGCTGATTTGACCTTACTTTGTATAATGTGAGGCCATTTCTGGCAGTTATGATCTCATGGTAACTTTAATGACCTCATCTAATTATTGGTAGCTCAAAAGTCCTTCCTTGCCTCAATGCAAGTGAAGGAAAGCATGCATCAGTAGACTAATGAACTCATAATTACTGTATGAGTCTTTATCCAGAAACAGATATTCAATTGGAGAAAAAGGAAGGCAATGACTGTTTTGTATTATTTCCTCTATTTAAGAGAGGAAATGAAAACATTGCTGGAGATCAAAAAAAAATGACAGATAAAAGTTGTTTCATTTGAGTGCTGTAACAAATTCTCTTTGATGCAAATGGTAGGAAACCTATGGACATTCTACTTAGAATTAAATGTAAAATAGTTTGCTTTCTTCAATTCAAATGTATTTTGATATCTCCAGCAATGCTATAAGAAAAAGTATGGCCTATGCAATGAGTTGTTGGAAGTCCTTGGCTTTGATGAAGACTTGAGCAAAGCACTTTCTTGAAGCTGTTTCAAAAAACAACATGCTCCCTAAACTTAATACAATAGCAGAGTTGGAAGGGACCTTGTAGGTCTTCTAGTCCAACCCCCTGCATGGGCAGGAATCTTATACCATTTCAGACAAATGGCTGTCTAACATCTTTTTAAAGACTTCCAGGGTTGGGGCATTCACAACTGCTGGAGGCAAGCTGTTCCAGAGGTTAATTGTTCTTACTGTTAGGAAATTTCTCCTTAGTTCTAAGTTGCTACTCTCCTTGGTTAGTTTCCACCCATTGCTCCTTGTCCTGCCCCCAGGTGTCTTGGAGAAAAGTTTGACTCCCTCTTCTTTGTGGCACCCTCTGAGATATCGGAACACTGCTATCATGTCTCCCCTGGTCCTTCTCTTCATCAAACTAGACATACCCAGTTCCTGCAGCCGTTCTTCATATGTCTTAGTCTCCAGTCCTCTAATCATCTTGGTTGCTCTTCTTTGCACTCTTTCCAGAGTCTCCTTGCATTGGCATCCATAAGTCTCAAAAGACTATGGTATCTTGCTCTGGAAAGAGATAACGCTGGAGTGTCCTCTCCAGAGCACAAGGCCTGAGTAAAATGAAGGGACTAAATATCTCTCTGTCTCTATAATGTTAAAAGCATTTGGGAAGATAGTTGAGAAAGTGATTGTATGGCAATTCTAGAGAAGCCTGAATGAAGCAGATTACCTGGACGTGATTCAGGCCACAAAGATAGCATTGAATGCATTTGTGGATAATCTCTGTTGGAAGCAGGAAAAGGATGGTACATCCATCTTTGATCTTCTTCAGTTCCAAGTGGCTTTCAAAACATGATCATAGTTTCCTCCTGAATTGGTCCAGGGTTTAGGCGCTGAAGCATAGGGCTATCATAGTTCTCTTCCTTCCTTTAGAGCCCAGTCCATGCTGATGTTGGGAAAACAAATCTAACCCATTGCACTTTCTTTGTAGTGCACCTCAGAAGTCAATGCTGATGATATTTAGTTTCACATCTCCATTGTGAACTGACCAGCTGATGCTGCTGAAGTTCTTTATTTGCATCTGTATGGGAAAGAACAGAATGCAATTCAACCCTAGAAAGACTGAGTGGCTCTGTGTTTTAGTTCTCCCTGAATCCAGTGATTTGCTATTTTTAGTTCTAGATGGGTTAGCATTACTTCAAATAGAACCACTATGCAATCTGGAGGTTTCATAGACCCTCAGCTCTTGTTCTAGGAAAATTTACAACTTGTGTGCAAATTCTGCTTTTTCCTAGATCATGAATTATTGTTCTTTTTTTTTTTTTATATTGAAAAAGTTTTATTGGTTTTACATTTTTTCTATAGGGTAGGGTAAGGGATACAAAGAAATTTTGAGAGCATTCACGTCAGAGTCGTCGGCCCTTCCGAGACCTCAAAATACACAATAAAAAAATAACCAAAAAAAAGCATTTTTCATAACACTACAAGGTAAAAGCAAGTACATATACCTAAATTCTCAGTTCCATGCTATCAGACATTTACAAAAAATCCAGATACAAATATTATGCAAAATTGTTCAGAAAAATCAAGGCAAAGTTATTTTTTTTGATCTAAGTCTCTTGGCTATTGTATCTTCTTTTTCTTCTCCCTGGCCCCCAGCGGGCGGGGCCGTGGCCCCCTCCGTCCCCCCTGGATCTTCCCCCAGGACAGAGGAATGTTTTTTAAGAAAGGCTTCCATCTCAGCAACTGTTTTAATCCTCACTCTTCCTCCTTCCCAGAACACCAGCATCCCTTCGGGTGTCACCCACTTGAACCAAATCCCATGATCAAATAAAATTTTAGACAAGAAGGAAAATTTCCTCCTTGCTTCTCGAATCTTTCTAGGGATCTGCTTCAAGATAGCAACCTCTTTTTGTTGGTAGATTAATGGACTACCTCTCTGCACTTTCAGGATTTCCTCTCTGGTTGACCTTCTAACAAATTTCACATGTATCTCTCTAGGCACTTCATTTATCCTGGCATATGCTGAGTTAATTCTGTAGGCTAGGTCAATGTCCCCCCTGATCTCATCTTTAGGTTTTTGTAAATAGTCTGCTAAAATTGTGCTCATAAGATCAGGGAGGCATTCACCAGATTCCTCAAGAACGTTCTGAAATCTCAAAAAATATGTCATTCTTTCCATATCAATCCTAGACACATGCCCATTTGTTTCCCCAACCTCTTTAGTAACATTTTTAATCTCTCCCTTAAGCCCCACCAACCCCCCTTCCAATTCTTCAGTCTTCTGTGTGTTTTCCAGCACTTGCTTCCGTGTGTCCAATAGCTCCTTCTTGAAATTGATGTTTTCTGCCCTCTGGGCCTGAATTTCTTGTACCAAAGTTTGTATAACAGTTTCAAGAGAAGCCATCCGTTGTTCTAAACTTGTCAGTGCTGTTTCTTGAGCCATGATTAACTGTTAAAGTCAGTGCCACCAAAATGGCGTTTTCAGGGTGGGTTTGGTGAGACTAACCGGGAGCCAAAGGTTCTGATCAAGGTTGAAACATTGTAAAATTCAGGAACCAAGAGAGAGACAATTTTCCAACTCAATAGGTATAATAGCGAAGGTACTCCAGAAAAGAAATCACAAATCCAGCAAGAGAAAAATTCTTCATTAATATCCAGAGAGAGTCCCAATTGCAAAGAGACGCTGGGAATTTTCCATAGTTGAAATAGTCAGGCAGGGACAAAGAAAAGCCACCCTCCACCGTCCATCTCAGAGCCCAGAGGAGAGAGTAGAAAAATACATTTTTTATCCAGCCAGACCTAGAAACAATGTTGCAAATAGCCGCATACCACTTTCCCTTGTTAGAGACAGTCCGGATTGAAGATTTCCGCTTTCTCTTCCAGAGAAGCCATTTTAAAGTGCCGCTTAAGTCCAAGGTTTTTTTTTTGAAAACAAACACCCCCCTCCCAGTCCATTCAGCCTGGCTGGCAGCAAGGAAAAAAGTTTTTTTTAAAACTCACTCTCCCTCGCAGCTGAAGCCTCGGCAAGCCTTCCGATCTCTCCGCTCAGCCCTCTGCATTGAAATGAATGGCGCCGACAGCCGTTGGCGAAGGGGAAACCCCCCGCAGCATGTTCCTTCTCACCTAGGTCGCGGGGGGGACCGCTCTCCCCACCGCCGTGAAGAGGAACGTCCCCTCTGAGCCGACCCTACGGGAGACCTCCGGTAACCGGAGTGTCTCGCCCCCGTGGGGAGGCAGAAAAGGCAACAAAGCGGCGAGCGAGCGCTAGAACTGAGTTATTGTTCTTGATCATTAATGACTTGGTCACCTCTGAAGTAGATTACTGCAATATGTCTAATAGGAGGATTACAACTCAGAAACCACTCAATCTTCCATCATGCTCTAAAACCATATATTTGGCAACACTATGTATAGTCCTCATTTTTACATACATACAACTATTTTATATAGTACAGCACAGTGGTGGGTTTCTGCAGGCTCGCACCTACTCGCAAGAACCGGATGGTGAAATTTAGAGAGCCGGTGAGAGGGGGTTCCACCGGCGGAGCCAGAAGTAAGTCTGGCCTGTCGCGGCCAGAAACCCAATGGGAAGGAAAGGAAAGGAAGGCAGAAAGAAAGAAAGAAAGAAAGAAAGAAAGAAAGAAAGAAAGAAAGAAAGAAAGAAAGAAAGAAAGAAAGAAAGAAAGACAGACAGACAGACAGACAGACAGACAGACAGACAGACAGAAAGAAAGAAAGAAAGAAAGAAAGAAAGAAAGAAAGAAAGAAAGAAAGAAAGAAAGAAATTATTAGCACAATTGAGCCCAAAATTTTGGTTGCTAAGCAAGAGCGTTGTTAAATGAGTTTCACCACATTTTACGTTGGCCACTCCCACCCTGTCACATGACTGCCAAGCCATGCCCACAAAATAGGCCACACCTAGAGAGTAGGTTCTAAAAAAATTTGAAACCCACCACTGGTACAGCAGCTATATAGCAGCCTTTATGTCCATAGAAATAGTCTGTATGAATGCTCAGAATTTCTCACATTATAATGGTTAAAGGTTGATTCAAGCCTTGATCTGGTTTTAGAATAAGAAAACTTTCTTCAAAGTCCTTTCAGAACCTACTTCTTATCTGAAGCTTTTGGAAGAGAAGAACTTTTAGCCTCTTCTCTTAGGACAGAATGAGGCCTAAAATTTGTATAAACTGATAGTCTAACTGAGTGAGCTGAGACATGTTCTAAATTTTGGTTAATTTATCTGAACAAACTGTATGTTCTCTCCCGTTAGTCTTTCTGGCATTTTTCCTATCCCACCACAATGAATTTTATTCGGTAACCTTTTGAGATCACATCAGAGTAGTAAATCTCATCAATGAACATTGTGTATATTAATCATAGAAATCACGTGTTTTCCTATAATTATTTTGCAATCACATTATAAAGTCATTTTGTTGCATTCTCCAGTCTTTTGCATGTACAATTAATTATATTTTCAGAGACAAATACTGCATTGTAGGAGCAATTATTTCTATTTACCTTTCAAAAATGAAGATGGGGCTATAAAACATAAATTGTAATAGAAGAATAATATAGAATAATATACTCAAGAAAATTTTATACTTGGCTTTTGAAGAGCATATTGTCCTTGATTATTGTACCTTGTTCTCTAATTCTAGAATTAGATTTTCAATTTCCATCATCAATGATTCAGATGATAAGTAGCAGTTTACTCAGCTGAGATCCTCATGCCATCATAATGGTCCTGTGATTGAGATGCCAGATCGATAACAAGCAACCAAAATTAAGGCAATGAATAAACATTCATTAAACAGAAGAGTAGGTTAGAATGCATTGAGATAACATACAATTAGGCTGCTTTTGAGTACACAAGCTATGACCATAAAATGAGTCAATCAACTAATCAACATATTTTATGGGGGGGGGGGAATGCAGCAGCCTTTAAGTGAATGCCATGATGAATAGAATAGAATAGAATAGAGTAGAGTAGAGTAGAGTAGAGTAGAGTAGAGTAGAGTAGAGTAGAGTAGAGTAGAGTAGAGTAGAGAAGAAAGAGAAGGGAAGGGAAGGGAAGGGAAGGGAAGGGAAGGGAAGAGAAGAGAAGAGAAGAGAAGAGAAGAGAAGAGAAGAGAAGAGAAGAGAAGAGAAGAGAAGAGAAGAGAAGAGAAGAGAAGAGAAGAGAAGAGAAGAGAAGAGTTGGAAGGGACCTTGGAGGTCTTCTAGTTCAACCCCCTGGTTAGGCAGGAAACCCTACACCACGTCAGACAATGGTTATTCAATCTCTTCTTAAAAACTTCCAGTGTTGGAGCATTTACAACTTCTGTTCCACTGATTAATTGTGCATGCTATGATAGTTAAGCAAACCAATAGTTAGCTGTGATGGAGATTTTGCCAAAATCCAGAAGTAAATATGGGTTTTTAGTAAAACCATCATAAAACAGAGCCATGTGATCATGGGCTGCTGCAAACAGCCATAAATACATCCATATTGCTGAGGGTCTGAAGTTTGATCATGTGACTGCAGGGGGGGGCTGGATCATCAGAACTTTAAATCCACTTTGTAAGTCTTTTTTCTCAGGTGTTGATAACCTCAGATGGTCACTAAACAACCAGTCCTAAATCGAGGACTATCTGTATTTCCATATAACATCTTTCAGCTTTGCCATATGCCAGAGAACAGCAATATTTTAAATCACTGCAGTGCAATATTTATTGTAACTAAGGCATCTGATCAATAGCTATCAAACTTTTCCATGTTTAAATCTAACAATCAGAGCTATCTGTCATCAATTGTTTAATCCCTTTATTAAAACAAGTCAGAGTAGAAAAACAAACAACTCAACCGCTTATGAATGATAACAAATGTTAATATATGTAAACACTTAGAATGCTAAAGAGTCTGGAAAGCCACATGGCTGTGAATACAATACACACCCCAGACTTTAGCAGTGCATTCAAAAATCATTTAAATAATTTAAAACCATTTTGCCCAATGCAGCTGCTGCAAGATTTGTTGAATGTGGCTGATTTGATACACATTCAGCACAAGAGAAGATTGCTGGTGCATAAAGGAAGAAGGATGTTGGTGAGTTGGCAAGAAAGATGTAGTGGAGCAGCTGTTGCTGTTCCCAGCAACCTGCTAGATACCATGGCAGCAGGAAGAACATGGTGCCCTGCATAGCATCAATTGCATCATCTGACATTAGCAATGACATCACAGATGAAATGCTTTTATTGCTGTACAAGAATTTCAAGTCCCAGTCCTCCCCTCCACCACTCACATGCAAAGCCTTTTTCATTTGAAACCTGCTCAATCTATTATATACCAACACTCATTGGGTTATATTTACTTGTGGCTTTTCCTTAAAACAAAGACTCTTTGTTCACACAGGAGTTTGGGTACTCCTCGGTACTGTACCTGTACTCCATTCTTTATTTCGGGTCTTGGCAACATGGTATTCAAGGGTACCAATTTGCTTGCAGTCACTTCCTTTTATGTTTGTACAACTCTCTGTCCCACATTCCTAATCTAGCATCTTTATTTATGAGAATACTAGCCGTTCCTGGCCATGCGTTGCTGTGACCCAGTCAGGAGGGACACAACCCGAGGGTGGAGTTTCCCCCCCTCTCTCTATCCATCTACCTACCTACCTACCTACCTACCTACCTACCTACCTACCTACTGTATTTCTCCCTCCCTCTATCCCTCTACCTACCTATCTACCTACTGTATTTCTCCCTCTCTCTATCCCTCTACCTACCTAACTACCTATCTACCTACCTACCTACCTACTGCATTTCTCCCTCCCTCCATCCCTCTACCTACCTATCTACCTACTGTATTTCTCCCTCTCTCTATCCCTCTACCTACCTACCTACCTACCTACCTACCTACCTACCTACTGCATTTCTCCCTCCCTCTCTCTATCCCTAAAGCTGCCTACCTACCTACCTACTGTATTTCTCCTTGAAATACAGTAGGTATTATGACATTTTGTATTATGTCATCCTGTGGCTCACTGCTCTCTCTGTATCCATCTACCTACCTTTTTTACAATTTTTTACATTTCCATTGTGTGTACCTGGCACAGGTGTGACATCTACACAATCTATATATATCATTGGTGCCGTATTTGAAAGAAATGTTGTGTGAAAATTTGGAAGCGATCGGTGCAGTACTTTCGGAGATTAGCAGTTTTGAACAAACTCTTGTTACATTTTTATTTATATAGAAAAGAAGAAGATTTCTCGGCCCCTTATATGCCTAATAAGCATTAATACAATACATAGTGCAGTTGTGGCCTGCCGGCGGCCAGCAAAATTCAGAATCGGGCAGTGACCTGCCGGCGGCCAGCAGAGTCGGGCAGTGAGAAGATTGGGGAGGAACATGGACTAGTCCTGGGGCTTGACGAAAGCTCAGACAAGGGCTCTGCATTGGAGGCAGAGAGGGAGTTAGACAGCAGTGAGGCAGAAGAACAGGCGGAGCCTGTTCCTAGGGGGCACATGCGCAGAGCTGCCAGAAGACAAGAACAACTAAGAAAGAAAGGTTGACGTAAGAGAAAAGCCATACCTTGGAGGTGATTGGCCCCTCCTAGAGGAAACCAAAGAGAAACGAACAGAGAGTGGGCTTTTGCAGGAAACAATTTGTTCATTCGGTCTGGAAAGTTCTCTTTGTGATTATAAGAGACTCTGTGCCAAGTTTTGCTTTGCCCTGTGTTTGGAAACTAGTTATCTGGCAGCGCTCTAAATGAGATAAGGTATGTATGGATAAACATTCCTCTGAAAGGCTGTTTGCTAAAGCCATGCTGTCTGTAAATGAAAGGAATTCACAGTTGTGTAAAAGAGGTTTTGTTGGGACCAAGACTTTGTTTCTTGCTTTCTAAGGAAGCCTGATAGAACAAGAAATGCATTGTTTTGTTTTGTTTTTCTTTGCAACATCTCTCAGAACCTGGAGAACCTGAACATCTCTCAGAACCTCAGAACCTGAAATTATCAGCTAGGGCAGGGGTCTGCAAAGTTGGCTCTTTTAAGACTGATGGACTTCAACTCCCAGAATTCCCCAGCCAGCTTGGCTGGCTGGGGAATTCTGGGAGTTGAAGTCCACCAGTCTTAAAAGAGCCAACTTTGCAGACCCCTGAGCTAGGGCAACGGGAAAATTACAAGTGCCTTGTTGAAGCTAAATGCATGACTTCTTCTGCTTAACATAGCAGCACAAAATACATTGTAAAGGCAAATGAAAATATCTCCCATAGATCTAATGCACATCCTACACAGGTCTAATACCAGAAAATGGTAGTGTCATCAGGATGCTTTGAATGATGTAGAAAGGAACAAACTCAGCAGTTTGTTTTCTAATAACTGAGTCCATTAAAATCATGCCCATCATGCAGCCATTTTATGTGAAGACTGGCAACATGCTCATGAGTTTCAGAAGTGCCCATTGCACCCTAAATCAGGGTGATGATACTCAGTTGTACATATCCACCCCAGACCACCCCAACGATGCCGTCGAGGTTATGTCCCGGTGTTTGGAGGCCGTACGGATCTGGATGGGTGGTAACAAACTCAAGCTCAACCCGTCCAAGACTGAGTGGCTGTGGCTTCCGGCGCCCCGGTTCAGCCAGATTATTCCAACACTGGCCATTGGGGGCGAAACACCGGCCCCCGTGGAGAGGGCGCGCAATTTGGGTGTCCTCCTGGATTCCCGGCTGTCTATGGAAGATCACGTGGCAGCCGTGGCCAGGGGGGCGTTCCATCAGGTACGCTTGATGCGCCAATTGCGCCCCTTACTGGATCAGGGTGCCCTACGCACAGTCACTCAAGCACTCGTCACCTCTCGACTCGACTACTGTAATGCTCTCTACATGGGGCTTCCCTTGAGGTGCACCCGAAAGCTGCAGCTAGTCCAGAACGCAGCCGCGCGGGTGATTATGGGAGCGCCTAGACACTCCCATATAACACCTATCCTGCGCGAGCTGCACTGGCTCCCTGTGGTCTTTCGGGTGCGCTTCAAAGTCTTGACGACCATCTTTAAAGCGCTCCATGGCTCGGGGCCTAGTTATATGCGAGACCGCCTCCTGCCCCATACATCCCTCAGACCGATACGCTCCCACAGAGAGGGCCTCCTCAGGGTGCCGTCGGCTGGACAATGCCGACTGGCGACACCCAGGGGAAGAGCCTTCTCTGTGGCTGGGCCAGCCCTCTGGAACGACCTACCCCCTGAACTCCGCACCATCTCTGACCTCCGCCTCTTCCGCAAGTGTCTGAAGACACATTTATTCCATCTAGTCGGCCTAGCGTAACCCCCTGTATTGACCATTAGACAGTTTTAAATTTGGGATTTTAATTCGGTTTTTAGCACAGGTTTCACTAGAATAAGTTTTTTAAATTTTATATGTTTTGTATGTATTTTAACATTCCTGTGCGCCGCCCTGGGTCCGTTTGGAGAAGGGCGGGATATAAATTTAATAAAATAAAAAATAAAATAAATAAGGGGTCTCCAACCTTTGCAACTTTAAGTCTGAAGGACTTCAGCTCCCAGAATTCTCCAGCCAGCTTCAGACTTAAGGTTGGAGACCCCTGCCCTAAATGATATGTCCCTGTGTTATCCTGGCAGGTCACAACATGATAGAAGCCAGTTGGAAGAGTAAGTGAAAATTAAATCCATAACTTAAGTAAACAGTATTTATGTTGCATGATCTGATGTCACTCTTTAGAATAAAAATAATCTATAATCTTCAATGTTTCCTTATCCAAAAGAACCTGTTTATGAAATAAACACAGTGGGCAGTTCTACCTTGACTGTAAAACAATGTCCCTGAAGAATTTTCTCAATGACTCTTTAAAACTCATATTTTAAAGCTCACCTTATAAATCTGACATTGGTTTGAGAAGTTGTCTTTGACCATGTCTCAGGTCAGTGAGCCTCCCATAAAGTATTACGGGTGAATGGAAGAATTCCATAGAAAAGGAGACACACCAGCTTCAGCTAAATCATACTAGAAGGCATATTCATTAAATTATTTCCTTAAGAATCATAAAACACCATATCATTATGAAGCAATAAAATGTAATAAAAGAATGTTCTTAGAAAGGTTTAAAAGGAAATCGTAGTTTTTAATATTGTAATAACTGTATAATTAAAATTAAAGAATCACAAGTGGTAATTAAAGCTCAGAATCCCAACACCCCCATAAGCAAAGGCCTTATTCAAATACTTAGACTATAGTCTTAAACATCCATATTTGGAACAAATCTCACGGATCTCATTGAGGCTTAGTTTCAGGTATACGGTGCATACAGACCAACAGTGTAAGGGACAAGGAGGGTTGTACCCTTTCACATACGTTTTTACTTATTCACTAATTCTTTCATTGGTGAAATGCGTCACATTAATTGAACCATAATGTATAGATTTGCATAGCACATGTGCATAAATAGTCACTAACATTAATATTAGTTGCATCCAGTTAGAAACAAGGTTTTTTTGATGGTCTGTGTATCTATGTGACTTAGTATGATAGTGAGAGATCATTTTCGTATGTAACATCCTAATTGATGAATCCAGTAAAGGTTCCATGACAGCATGTTCATAGTGAATTATAAGGATGTATACCTATCATTTACTCACCTGGGAAAAACGCGCACACACATGATAAGACCGTTCCCTTCTCTTAGTATCTGAAATATTAAAATTAAGGTGTTGAGAATCCCTTCCCATCCTCAAAAGCTTTAAACTTCTGTAAAAGTTAAAAACTTTTGTATACAGAAGTAGGTTGTAAAACAGAATATGCTTTAGTAACTTCTGTATTTAAGAAGAGAGATAAACTGGTTGGTAGCGACTCTGATTTGCATTCAGAAGACTTCAGATTCATTCTCCAATTTCTCCAGTTTATATAGAAAAAAACCTTCCTGCCTGAGAACCTGGAGAGTTATGGATATTCAGAATCGAAAACACTAGGATACAAAAGTTGTATGTGTATTTCATTTTGCAATGTGCAACTCCCTACATTGCTATCTTGTCTTCCAGGTGTTTCTTTAACTGACAAGCCTACATATGCAGTTCAGAGGGAGTCCTATTATCTCAGTAGGATTTCTTCTCATCTATGCACGTTACTGGGTAAGATTGTACAGTAAATGACATTTGTGTTTAGGCTTTAGCAGTTTAGTATTGCTAAAAGTTATCATTTTCCTGTATGATATTTCTCATGTGTGTATGTTGCTGCTTAATAACATAAATAAATGTATTCTTGTTTGTTCAGAGACTTAATATTTTTTCCCTATTTCTACTGAGGAAGGAGAGAAATGGGCCACTAGAGTTCTTTTGCTAGGGGAAGATTTGACAGCAGTTTTGCTTAAAATAAATCCAATAGAAGCTGATAAGGATACTGCTAAGGAATTATGGTGAAGTCATCTCTTCAAGTTCACAAGACCACTTTCTGTATTAAAGCAAGAACTATATTTGGAATATGACTGATTATCTAATTGATCCAAGGTCAATTAGAGTTTCCTTTTTTTAGAAGACATACTTACCCCATAGAAACTTCCTGTTGGATTAATCTGCATCATTTTTAAAAATCGCAAGAAGAGTACTCCACTCCTTTCACATTAAAATCCCTTATGTCACCAGGCTCGAAATTTTGAACTTGGACAATCTTGAACTGCGCTGCCTGCAGTCGAACCTAAGCATAGTACCTAAGCATGGTCTGCTACAGCATCCTTCCTGTTAACGACTACGTCCGCTTCACTACATGGGCAAACAATTGATACAAACTCAGTTGAAGAAAATGCGACTTCAACAAAGCCGTGGTCAACGCCTGGAATGCTCTACCTGATTCCATTGTTACAACCTCAAATCCTCACAGCTTCAACCTTAAATTTTCTACTGTGGACCTCACCCCATTCCTAAGAGGGCTGTAAAGAGGGTATGTATAAGCACACCAGCGTGCCTACCGTCCCTGTCCTACTGTCCCCATTTACTTCTATTGAGTCCATGTTCATACTTACACCTGCTACCCTGTACATGATTGATAAACGAGAGAGAGAGAGAGAGAGAGAGAGAGAGAGAGAGAGAGAGAGAGAGAGAGAGAGAGAGAGAGAGAGAGAGAGAGAGAGAGAGAGAGAGAGAGAGAAGTATGTACACAGAACAGTGACAGAAATCAGGTATAGACCTAGGAAACATTAAAAATAGTTGGGTCTGTTAGGTTCTGCAGGTTTGCTTGAATCAATTCTTTCATGTGAGGGCAAACACCAACAAAAGAATTCTGTCCTTCCTGTTCTAATGAAGGGAAGGAAGAAGTTGGCTGAAGCTAAAGACCATTACCACTGTTGGTTAAACAAGCTGGTCTCTCAGCCAAGTGAATGGAAAGAAGGATGGGTACAACAGTTGTGAGTTCATGCACTTCCTTGGGATTCAAGTTATTAGCAATTGTTCAGAGGTGCCAGCTCTGAAGTAACTTTTCTTTTTCTCTTCCACTTAAAATGTACAAGTATTACGTCCAGAGGGTGTCTTTTAAACTAGCAGCTAGCAAAGACAATACGTTTCCTTTTCTCAATAATGCTTAGCCTTTCTATGTTGCAATAAACCGTAGGACGTTATGGGTATTTCATTACATTTTTTGCATAGATGATGGAATTTTAACAGTAGAAGTGATCATATTTCTCTTTGGCATGAGGAATACCTCTAGCCAAGTTCTCTTGGCATTTAAGTAAATAAATTTTGCTTCTTTCAAACATTATACAAAATTAGTGGACCAGAGGAATGCTGTTGATATAATTTACCTGGACTTCAGTAAGGCATTTGATAAAGTAGACCATAACCTACTATTAGATAAAGTAGAAAATTGTGGGTTAGACAGCACCACCACCAAATGGATTCGTAACTGGCTGACCAACCGCACTCAACGTGTAGTCCTCAATGGAACTGCATCTACATGGAAGGAAGTATGCAGTGGAGTCCCCCAAGGCTCTGTTTTAGGCCCAGTACTCTTTAACATCTTCATCAACGATTTGGATGAGGGGATAAATGGGGAACTCATCAAATTCGCAGACGACACCAAGCTGGCAGGAATAGCCAACACTCCAGAAGATAGGCTTAAGATACAGAAGGATCTAGACAAACTTGAACATTGGGCACTGTCTAATAAAATGAAATTCAATTGTGAAAAAAGTAAGGTCCTACATATAGGCAAGAAAACCAAATGCACAAGTACAGTATAGGTGGTACCTTGCTCAATAGTAGCAACTGTGAGAGTGATCTCGGAATCCTAGTGGACAACCATTTAAATATGAGCCAGCAGTGTGCAGCAGCTGCCAAAAAAGCCAACACAGTTCTAGGCTGCATCAACAGAGGGATAGAATCTAGATCGCGTGAAGTGTTAATGCCACTGTATAGTGCCTTGGTAAGGCCACACTTGGAATACTGCATACAGTTTTGGTCGCCACGATGTAGAAAAGACGTGGAGACTCTGGAAAGAGTGCAAAGAAGAGCAACCAAGATGATTAGAGGACTGGAGACTAAGACATATGAAGAACGGCTGCAGGAACTGGGTATGTCTAGTTTGATGAAGAGAAGGACCAGGGGAGACATGATAGCAGTGTTCCGATATCTCAGAGGGTGCCACAAAGAAGAGGGAGTCAAACTTTTCTCCAAGACACCTGGGGGCAGGACAAGGAGCAATGGGTGGAAACTAACCAAGGAGAGAAGCAACTTAGAACTAAGGAGAAATTTCCTAACAGTAAGAACAATTAACCTCTGGAACAGCTTGCCTCCAGCAGTTGTGAATGCCCCAACCCTGGAAGTCTTTAAAAAGATGTTAGACAGCCATTTGTCTGAAATGGTATAAGATTCCTGCCCATGCAGGGGGTTGGACTAGAAGACCTACAAGGTCCCTTCCAACTCTGCTATTGTATTATTGTATTGTATTATATTTAGAAGCTAGGCTGTATTATCCTTCAACAAAATATTGAAGAGACACAACCCTTGTCTCATAAATCCAGAAGAAGGAGACCCTGTAGAGATCGACTAGGCTTTTGAATTTAAATGACCAATTTGGTCAATGAATCAATTTCACCAGGATGAGAAGAGTGTGTGCAGATGAAAGCTGTTTAAAACATCATTTAAAAGCTGTAAGAATCTATTTGTTCACACTTGCTTCATTTGACCTTCTTTCTAATATTTCATCTATATTCATTTTTATAGCTTTTCAAATTGTAGATGTCACCTGCCGCAGAAAAGGGGGGAAAAGGAAGAGGTAGAAAATGCTTTCAAGGAATGTTGAGAACAGAAATTAAATTTCTAAAAGCCAAAGAACCAGAGATGGGTGGGGGCACCTATATAGCAAAAAGGAGTTGACTGCATTTGAATAGAGACCACTGAAGAACTATTAGAAGCATTTAATCTACTCTCCATAGAAAAGTAGATGTTTTACATAGAAAGAGCTTTGGCTCTTTCCACATTCCAAATACCCTCGGTTTCACATAAAAAGGTACCAATATTTATGCATGTGATTTAGGTTAATATGCATTTAATATCAAGAATGGTACTGGTGAGAGTTTCCAACAATATGTTTGATAAGAGTATATTACACGGAATCAGATCAAATGGTATCCAAATATGGAATCTGCTGCCAATAGTTGAGCAAAGGAAGCATATCTGAAAGGTTTTAGAGGGAACTAGACAGATTCATAGAGTTATGAATAGCTTCTAATATTGACAACTATTTACTGCCTTCTAAATCATAGGCAGCATATCTTAAATACTGTTTGCTAGGAAGTAATAATAGAAGATGGTTGTCTTTATCTACTCCAGTTGTATCAACTGTATCAATTCCAGTTGTATCAACCAACTGTATGACTACCTTATTCATGGGTAATCAAAATAGATATAATTTGTCTGATTTTCTCAGAATTCATTTCCATGGAGTAAAGGGTATATTTAGTGACAAGCAAGCACTGGATCTAGCTTTTTTAGTTTTCATCATTGCTAAACAATCCTTTCTCCGATTATTGTGGGTACAGATTCTTCCAGATCAAAAGGAATGATTAAATTATTAGTGTTTCCATGAGCTACTTAATTTATCTACAGCCAAATTATCATTTGGAGTGGCTTCAGTTTCCTAAGATCCCAGGAAAAAGTATTTCACTTGATCTTTTTAAGCTAAAGTTGTTATAATGCAGAAGTATTTTGCCACTTACCCGTCATAACATCCCCTCTATTTAATATTCATAAGAATTGAAATTTGACATGTTATATTGGGGATAATTTTACTTGCAACTAATTGGGATGACTGTGGTCAGAAAGCCAAATGTTCCAACATGTCTTCTTCCAGTATACTCGCTATATTTTGTTTTCCGATCTTTATTCCCCTCTTGAAAAATAGCAGTCTCCAAACACAGAGCCATTTCTCTGAATGACAAAGTTTAGCCCTTCCTTCCTTCACGTTTTGTCCTTTGCTTTCTTTGTGGTATTTGTACAATCTTACAATTGCCCCAATCATACAGTTATTTTTTTGAGTGGTGCGGTGGCCTGGAGGTGAAGCTTTCATCTCAACATCAGGAGGCTGTGAGTTTGATCCTAGATAAAGGCAGATATTTCTCTCTCTGGGCACACTGAGAATATATCTGCTGAAAGAAACTGTGCATTGGTGACAGGAAGAGCACCCAGCCAGTAAACACTCAGTTCCATTTAGTTGCCCAGACTCCACCCTGCAAAGGATTATGGGGTCATTAAAAGAGGATGAAGAAAAAAGGATGACACAGTTATTTCTTTTACATATATAATGCATAAATGTAGAAGCTTTATGTGCTGCAGAAAATTTATGTTTTTGGAAATGTTCTTAGAGTAGGATCTTAGGTTCTGATTACAGAACTTCAATATAACTTCTTTTCCCAGGATTTCCTAGAAGAATAATGAAGCCACATAATTAAATTTGCCTGGTTCGCCTGGTGCGCCAGTTGCGTCCCCTATTGGACCAGGACGCCCTTCGCACAGTCACTTATGCGCTTGTGACATCCCGTCTAGACTACTGTAACGCTCTCTACATGGGGCTCCCCTTGAAATGCACCCGAAGGCTGCAGCTGGTCCAGAATGCAGCCGCGCGGGCAGTTCTGGGAGTCACTAGATACTCCCACGTAACACCACTCCTGCACGGGCTGCACTGGCTGCCTGTGGCCTTTCGGGTGCGTTTCAAGGTGTTGGTTATTATCTTTAAAACGCTCCATGGCACAGGACCTAGTTATTTGTGGGATCGTATCCTGCCCCATACATCCCTTCGGCCGATTCGCTCTCACAGAGAGGGACTTCTCCGGGTGCCGTCCACTAGGCAATGCCAGCGGGCGACGCCCAGGGGAAGGGCCTTCTCTGTGATGGGCCCAACCCTCTGGAATGACCTTCCCCCTGACATTAGAACCTCCGCTCCTTCCGCCAGAAACTCAAAACCCACCTGTTTCATCTAGCCGGCCTGGCTTAATTCCATGCTTCGCACCTCAGTTTGTAATTTTAAATTATGCTATTAGGTTTTAAGGTTAAGTTTTTAATTTTTATAAATTTGTACAGGGAATTATTTAATTCAATTTTAGTTTATATGTATTGTTGATTGTCATAATTTTAATTTTTACCTGTACACCGCCCCGAGTCCCTTCAGAGAGAGGGGCCGGTCTAGAAATCAAATAAATAAAATAAATAAATAATAAATAAATAAATATAATGCAAACATTTAATACGTAACCAAGTTCCAAAATTACATTATGTTTTTCCTCACTCGCACCTAACCAAGGTACAAACCATGTCCCCATAAGAATAGCTTCATGACAACCCTAACCCATAAAAGAAATCATCGTAAGTTAACCTTAAGATGTTTAATGTCTTTCTCTTTATTTGCAACCATCCAAGAGCTATATCAAGGTCTTTAAAATCTATTTGGCTTTGTTGTATTGAATAGAAGTCAAGGTTGACTGGGAACAAAAGCAACAGAAGCAGAATAAGTTCAGCAACAAGGTCAGTTAATTTCATGCTGATACACTTTTCTGCCAATTCAAAGATGGGTGGATAGCATTTCAGCTCAGTGCTGAAAAGCCTCAGTCCAACTTTTTTTTGATAGAACTCCTTAGTTACCCATTTAAATCCATTTAAATTTTGAGGGTTTTTTTCTTACTTTCCTGTTCCTACATTTCTGCTTTAAAACTCTATATAAGTCATACTTCTGTTGTGTAAGAGATAATTATCACTCATGATCTTCCTTCTCTCATTATATGGCATATGGAAAATCCTAGTTCAGCCAGTTCAGTATTCTGAAAAGAAGTGACTGCCCACGAATCAAGCCTGAACATGGAGAAAATTGAACTGCCAAGGCCTGGAAGATGGTTTGCAATCCCTCGGGGAGTCATAACTCTTGATTGTAAGACCAGTACTTAATGCATTATGGTGTGTCTCTGCCTGAATTCCAACTCCAACCACATACCACAAGAGACTCATAAAAAGATTATTGCTTCAGATCAAGGACTTAAATTATGCAAGCATGATCTATACAACTGCTCAGTGAACAGGTTTGTGAAGCTCCTCATTATCTGGATCATGCTCAGATAGAATTACATAACAGTAATGGATACTCCATGTCAACAGTTTTATGTCAAATTATTACCATTGGTCTCTATTTTCAACCTACATGTACTATTTCTGTCCATCATACTTTTATGGTTCTCATATCTCTTTATATAAGCTACTATGTCTTGTTTGCCTATCCAATAACATTTTGTGTGTTGCTCCATCTTCTAGTCTCTGTGTTTGTTTTCATTCTAGACCCTATTCTGTACCCTAAGAGCTGTGGTGGCCCAATGTATACAGTATATAGAGTATACTACAGGTTACTCTGCTGACTTCTGGTTGACTCCAATTTGGCAATTCAAATTTCACCAGGCTGAAATTTGACTCAGCCTTCCCTCTTTCCAAGGTTGGTAAAATGAGGACGCAGATTGTTGGGGGCAATATGTTGACTTTATAAACCACTTTGAGAGGGCTGTAAAGCACTGTGAAACCATATTTAAGTCTAGGTGCTATTACTATTATTCGTTATAAAATTATAAAGCCCATTGAATGCAGCTCATAAAAGCATAATTTTTATTTCTATTTTTTTTATTACTTGCAGGACCGCCTCCTACCACATACCTCCACTCGACCTGTCTGTTCCCACAGGGAGGGCCTCCTTAGGGTGCCGTCCGCCAGACAATGCTGGCTGGTGACTCCCAGGGGAAGAGCCTTCTCTGTGGCAGGCCCCGCCGTCTAGAACGACCTGCCCCCTGACCTCCGTACAATCACAGACCTTCGCCTCTTCCGTTGGGCATTGAAAACATACTTCTTTCATGCGGCCGGCCTGGCATAGCTGGCATAGCTGTTTTATCATTTTAGTTGGGTTTTAATTATGTTCTTAGCATGGGCCAAATTCTATTTAATTTATTTTTAACTATTTTGATTGTTTGTATTTTATATTTTTATAGTTCCTGTGCACCGCCCTGAGTCCCATGTTGGGAGAAAGGGCGGTATAGAAATACAATAAATAAAATAATAAATAAATTATGTTTTAGTAACAGACCACATGGCCCTGAAGATATCTTTGGATAAAGATCCGAATGTGAGTGTTTGTGTAAATTTATATATAGTTAGACACATTACGAAATTTCACAATGGAAGTTTGTAATAATATAGCAAATTGAGACATGAAATAAAAGTGATGCCCACATATGTATAAGGGTATGCAACATATGACATGTGAGCCCATGCAAACATATAACCAGGATATAAATGGCTGTTTCTTTTAAGCTATTCAACTTTTTTCTACTTCATTGAGAATGTGCCTCCTACTGCACCTGACTAAAACATAAATTGGATTATGCCCTCTTACTCTGACAACTGTGACTTTATTTAAGAGGGAGAATATTGATTTGAATTTGTAATATTTAATGCACAGTGGGAGTTTCAAAGAGAATCATCAGGCCTTCAAGGAGATAAATTGGCCTGAGCAAGGAAAAAAATGTTTTTGATGACTGTTTTAAATCTCTGGGGAAATGATGAATTGAAAGGCATTCCAGGCAGAGGGCTGCTATAGATTACCCGCAAAGAGCTGACTTCAGAAGGTCACCGATTACATTGAGGCAACAGCGGCTGCTATTTAAGCCCCAGTCACAACTTCACAGCTTTAGCCATTTCAGCATCATTTCGCTCGTATAATATAGTTCTCCATCAAATCATCATCTCCAATGATATCGCAATTCATAGACATCCTGATCCTGCCTGAATAAGGCTAGAAAATGCCAACAAACTATGAGAAGCCAACCATACATAGATAACTCTGTCCCAAGAGGGCATGCTTGAAAAAATCAGAATCATATATTCATCATGATACTCAGGGAGCAATTTTAAAATTTGATGACATAACAATCCATGAAATGAGATTTTAAATATGGTTTGAAACACACAGAGAGGGGGGGGAGGGAGAGGGAAGGGGAGGTGGCGAGGAGGGGGCGAGAGATATTGTTTCATCTGATCCTTCATCTTAAATAAATAGAATATATGTATAATCTCCCTCTGTACCCTTAATTGTCTCACTGGGCTTCTCTTTATGGAAAAATTCACAAGTTTCGTCAACAATTCAAAAGCACTGAAGAATATCTACAGTTATATTCCAGCCAAAGTTAGAAATAAAAGCAATTAGTTTGATTCATATGTCAATACAATATCTCATTCACACTTCCTGAACTAATAAGTAAGCCAACTCAATCTTAACTTTTCATGTTTGTACTTCCTCAAATTTTGCAATGTTATTCTTTGACTTTTATTTTTCATGAGAAAAAAGTTTTATTGGTTTTTACAAAATTTTAAAAACAGGAAAAGGGTATAAGGTATTAAAGAGATATTTTGAGGACATCTATGTCGGAGGTGTCGGCCCCCTCCGAGGCTTCATACAGAAAAAAAAGGTAATACAATAAATTTTTCATTTCCCTACAAAGTGGAAAGAGATACAGATATACATTTTATATTCATGCAATCAATCATTTGTTTCTATAAACATCCAGATAAAGGTTACACTATATAAAAGAAAGTCATTTGTGAGATCTGAGTCTTTTAGCAATTGTATCTTCCTCTCCCTGACCTCCAGTGGGCGGAGCCGTGGCCCCCTCCGTTCCCCCATTTTCATCCTCCAGGATTGGGGAATGTTTTTTAAGAAAGGCTTCCGCCTATGCAATTGTTTTAATTCTTACTCTCCCCCCCCTCCCAGACTTTGACTTTTATTTTAAAAAAACATACAACAATGCAAGTAAGTGTGAAAGTTGTCTACACAAATGTATTCATTAAAATGAAAACTGTGTATAGAATGTCTACACTTCTTTAAATAAGCAAACAAATCACGAAATGATGGGGGGGGGGGAAAGGAGCTAACTTCAATTTGATTTGATTTTACAAAAAAATGAAATGGATCCATCTATTCCTAGTCAAAATGAAAAGTTTTGAAGTCTTACTGATTCATATATTTGAGGTTTCATCAAATCTAAAATTCTACCATGCAATAACCTGATGTCTGTTGTTGTCTGCTGACTAGCCTATTAGGCCTGGTACATCATAGAAAAATAATGGAAATTAAAGATAATAGGAGCAATGGTACTTAAAGATCAATTTCATAGGGCTGTACAGATCTTCAAGGAGGTATATTGTTTTGGTGATGGCTTGAGCAAAGCACCCCCTTGAAGCTCCTTCAATTTTTAATGTGAAGCGAAATAAACATAATGCTTCTCTTAATCTGTCTCAACCAGGACTTGCAAGGACTTGATGGGAAATCTGGGCATAGTAAGTCCATATGAAAAAGCTTCAGGTTTCCTAAGTGCAATATGAGACAATGTAAAGTGTTTTCTTGAAACAAATTATAATTGCCCCTCTGTCTCCATAAAATAAATTGCATCAGAATACTTTTCTGGACAAATCAAAGCCATTCTGCACAGATCAAATATTTGATAGGATCTAAGATGCTGAGCTTGTTGATCAGAAAGGTCGGCAGTTCAACAGTTCGAATCCGCAGACATGATAGCAGTGTTCCGATATCTCAGAGGGTGCCACAAAGAAGAGGGAGTCAAGCTATTCTCCAAGGCACCTGGGGGCAGGACAAGAAGCAATGGGTGGAAACTAATCAAGGAGAGAAGCAACTTAGAACTAAGGAGAAATTTCCTAACAGTAAGAACAATTAACCTCTGGAACAGCTTGCCTCCAGAAATTGTGAATGCACCAACCCTGGAAGTCTTTAAGAAGATGTTAGATATCCATTTGTCTGAAATGGTATAAGGTTCCTGCCCATGCAGGGGGTTGGACTAGAAGACCTACAAGGTCCCTTCCAACTCTGCTATTGTATTGTATTGAATCCCTAGTGCCGAGTAATGAAGTGAGCTCCCATTACTTGTCCCAGATTCTGTCAACCTAGCAGTTCAAAAGCATGTAAAAAAGTAGAAAAATAGGTACCACTTTGGTGGGAAGGTAACAGCGTTCCATGCACCTTCAACATTTAGTCATGCTTGCCACATGATCACGGAGACATCTTCGGACAGCACTGGCTCTTCAGCTTTGAAACAGAAATGAGCACCGCCCCCTAGAGATGGGAATAACTAACACATATGTGCGAGGGGAACCTTTACCTTTACCGTGACATATATTTCTGATATTATTAATACTCTTTGGTCTCAATATATATTATTATTGTGGATTAAGGACATAAAAGAAACTGCACATTTTGTTAATATTTTGGACAGAAGCAGCCTAGCCGAAAAATACTGAAGCAGTTCCTATGAACAAAAGATTTTGATTATTTTTATCTGTATATTTCCACACATTGTAGAATTATATCCTAGAATTGGAAACAACTAGCACATATGTGTGAGAAGAACCGTTACGCTTACCTTTTTTTATCTTTCCATGCTTCCTTTCATGAAGATATTTCCAATCTGGCCAAATGTTAGCAGTTCTAGGATAAAATGATTTTCAATGGAAGAACTAATTACCTGCTATAAAACTTTGATATTCATATATAATTGCTTCCCCTTTCTAAAATTTATATCCATAATAATCTTGTAAAATAGGCCTTATAAAGAGATAATCACAAAATCATATAATTATATTGAGTTGCATATGATTTGGAAGGAACCCATCTTGGAAGAAACCTTGCTCAGTGCAGGAGCCTACTAAATCATTCCTCAACAACTGCCTATCTAGTTCTCATGAAGTTGTAAACATATTGCATGGTCAACCCTTTACAAGGATTTGAGCTCATAGGCCTTGGACCTTGATGGCTATAAGACAGGGTATTCAGCTTTCAATGTTATACTCATCAAGATGCAAGACCAGCAATCTCCAGAAAATTTTTGGCAAGCACTATTCCTGAACTCATTTTCCTCTGATTCCGGCAAGATAAAGCTCCTGGCAATGAGAGTGGTAGTATCACTACCTCATCTGCTATCGCTCCCTGCTTTCATCTATCAAAAGTTCCTGGCCAACATGCCTTGGTGAAGGTAACCCAGCTGCTTGCCTATCTCTATCCAGCACTGGCTGATGAATTCATGCCAGTGGAGATATTACTTTACTTTACTTTACTTTACTTTACTTTACTTTATTTGCATTTATATACCGCCCTATCTCCCTAAAGGGACTCAGGGCAGTGCACAGAAAGAATAAAAGGTGATACAACAATGACAATAGTTATTAGTGATACAACAATGACAATAGTTATAGAATAGTGTTTCTGGACAATACATTATGTTGAGACAAGCAGGTGGTTTTGCTTAAGTGCTGAATATCTGCCTCTTTCTGGTCTCTGTGTTGTGGCCCACCAGCGGAGCTGGCAGCAGATTCAGACAGTGAAGAGGTTGGGGAGGAACATTGGCCAGTCCTGGAGTCTGGGGAAGGCTCTGATGAGGGCTCTGTGTCAGAGGCAGAGAGGGGGTCAGAGCTATATGTCAGTTATCAGCTACCTTTAGAGTCAGACATTAGTGAGGCAAATGAACAGCTAGAGCCCATTCTCAGTGTGCACATGTGCAGAGTTGCCAGACGAAGGGAACAGCTAAAGAACAGGGGTTGACTTGGGAGTAAGGCCACAGGTGGACTATGAATGGCCCCTCCCAGAGAAAATAAAAGAGGAGCGAAAGGAAGTGGAGTTTGCAGGAGACAATTAGTTCACTTAATTGTTTTGTGACTCTCCAAGGCTCCTTGCCAAATTTTTCAGATATCAGCCTATCAGCTCTCCAAGCCAGATAAGGTCGGTGACTGCAAATCCTCCCTTGAAAGACTTTGCTGGATGTGAATGAGTAGAATTCACAGTAAATTAATAAAAGGGTTTTTTGTCAGTACAAGGAGTTGCTTCATGCTCTTGGAAAGCTTGGTCAGAGCACTCTGGTAATTATCAGCGTTTTTGGGAGAGTGTTTTGTGGAATAGTATTTCATTACTATTTCATGAAAATTGAAGCTCAGACTATATTCAAGGCAAATATTCAATAAGTACTTTATTACCTTTTCAATTGCATGTCATCATTTGTAAAAGTAAGATAACAAGGATTGGAGTTCTATATAACTTAAAATATATTTGATCTTTCTTGAGGTCAAGGAAAAGCTTTTGCTGGCTTTGGCAAATATTACAGACCAACTTCCATGTGTAATTTTTTCAGATCTGAAAAGTGACTTGCTCAAATGGCGTTGACATCATCAGATAATCTGCAATTGGCTTTATCTCAGTCCATCCTTTCCTAGATAAGTCAGATTGTCAGGAAGATCTATTTGATCTTTGGCATAAATCCAACTGTAGCACAGCTTTTCTATTCATATCAGATCTCATTGTGTTTTTTTAGAACTGTTGTCTTAACATTGTGCCTTGCATAAAAATCAGCAAACATATGGCATTGCATACCACTGAATGCCTGTCAGCTTCCTCTGCCAATACATCTAAGCCCATTTTCTATGATTACCAGTGAACTGAGAGCCCTATCGATCAGTCTAATGATTGTACTATTTATATAAAAACCAATATATGTGACCTTTCTGATGCATACATATGACTCCATTCATTTTAAATAAAAGGGAGCACAGCAAGGAGTTGAGTTTCATCTCCTTCCATAAACTGCATGTGGATATTGCTGTACACAGCTCTGGGTCAAGCAAGGCTTGTTTGGTCTCATCTTATTTCCATAATAATCTCTGCATTTCAGAAAGAATAAGAAGGTAAGGGAACTTTTATTGCAGCAATAAAAACAGCAAAGTGATCTTCTGATGGTACTTAATTAGATTCATTTTATCTTCTCTGACTGATCATGACATACTGTAGCTCTTATTTATGAAGTAAAAAATGAATATCTTATGGTTACTAACACAATTGGAAAAGAAATTACCATGGTATTCAGCTTAATCTGTGTTTGTATCTGGCATAAATGATCTTAAGATAAATTACAGGAAATTATTTTCTACTTGTGGTAACCATAACAACAGATGAAAATTGGGATCTAGTTCAATATGCTGGCTTCTGCCTGGCTTTTCCTTAAGGGTTAAATAGAATGGAACAGACAGAGTGCTGGTATGAATTTTACACAAGCAAAATCAATTTGAATCTTAAGACACTTCTGTCTTTGGATGACTCTGTGATGAAACAGATTAGTTTGAAGTCCAAAACAAGTTTCTCAGAAATAAGCCAATAAGTTGTAGACAAGCTATCTATAAGGATGTGTGCAATTCAGAATTATTTTGTTTCAATATAGAGTTTTAGCAAAGAAAATAGTATCTAAATAGTGATAAGAACATTCTTATCTCTCCCCCCCACCCCACCCCGATAAGTTAGTTGTGTCTTTTGTGGCTTAGTATCAGTGTTCTTATTTTTGTTACCTTTGTTTACCCTTCCTATGTTTTCTTGCAAATAAAGGATCACCTTTTTTATCAATGAAAGGTTGATCCATTTATTGCAACAGGAATTGACTGACTACTTTGTCACCAGAGCCTGATATCATGGGCTGGCAGAGACTGGTCTAAAGTCACCCAGCCAGCTTTCCTGTTTAAGAGAGAACTAGAATTCACAGTCTCCTAGTTTCTGACCTTCTTCATTAACTACTAGACCAAATTAACTCTCTTTCTTCTACCATTTCTCTTATTTTCTGAAGTGTTAACACTTTCAATAAGCTCTTAATATTCAATTTATTTTCTTAAATGTAAGAAGGAATAATATCAAATCAAGCAAGAGACAATTGTAGTTTCTAATGTAAGCAGTTCTTGAAATTGTAATGCCTACTCTATCAATTGACCCAAATGTGCTTTTTCAAGAGGCAACTGGACTTTCTTGCCTTTCTTCAAAGAATTTCACTTCTCAACCAAGAAACTTCTTCAGCTCTAGCTGGCTGGTGGGGAATGGAAGGATTTATATTCCTTGCGTTGATCATTTGCATTCTTTGCACAGTTGATCATTTGCATTCTTTTAGACAGTTGTTGAGGCCACTTTGAGGTTTGTCTGCGTTTCCCAGGGTCACTGCAATAGTGCAAATTGATGTGGAGCCTTCTTGGAACTGCTGAAAGGACTGTGTTGTAGAGCTGTGCTTTCTGCAGGTTGTTTTCTGCCGTGTCCCTTCACTATTGAACACATGTTGTTTGAGATTTCTGGTTTCTGTTGTTTGCATCTCAAACAGAAGTGCAAGTGGGTTATGAGCTTTTTTGGAACTGCTGAAAGGACTGTGTTGGAGCCTACAGGAACCATTTGCACTTCAGTTTGAGATGCAGACAAACACAGACTCATCCTCAACAGCCTATGTTCAACAGTGAACGGAGAGAAGGCAGAAAACATCCTGCGGAAAGCACAGCTCCACAACGAATCCTTCCAGCAGATCCAAGAAGGCTCCACACCCATTTGCATTAGTCAGGTGACCCTGGGGAAACAGACCTCCAAGCTTCTTAGATAAGAAGCAAAATATCTTCAAAGAAAAACAAGAAAGCCCAGTTGCCTCTTAAAAAAACACTTCTGGGGCAATCATGACCTAGATCAGGGGTCTTCAACCTTTGCAACTTTAAGTCTGAAGGACTTCAGTTCCCAGACTTCTCCAGCCAGCTTTGCTGGCTGGAGAATTCTGGGAGCTGAAGTCCTTCAGACTTAAAGTTGCAAAGGTTGGAGACCCCTGACCTAGATGACTGACAAGCTCCATAGACATTTACTCTATCAATTACACATATTTTACTAATCAAGCAATTCCCTTTAAATATTTGACATGATACATACATACAGATTCAATTATGAGCATGTTGATATCCTAAACTATTGATTCTGGGAAATATAAAGCTGTTGTCCCACTTTCTTTACCAGCAGTAATTGGAAGACAGAATAAACAATTAACGTTTAAAACCAATTCAGTAAAAAGCATGCACAAGCTTAAATAACTTTAATTCAAGAATCCTCCCAAAAAAAAAAAGAACTGGAAAGAACTAAAATGTGAAATAGGATGAAAAATATTATTGAAATGCTACTCAGGGTTTAGAAAATGCGACCACAAAATGTATATGCAAGGCTAGTTCAGTATCTGTTGACACTTACAATGAATTTATTACTCATTTAGTAAACCATCATTCAGCCATATAGCGTACTCAGTGACTTCAGATTGGTGACTTTAGAATAATTCAAAACAATTTTAATAGATCATTGAAATAGGCTTCAAATAACAGAATGAAATTATCAAAGGCAAATGTAAATGTAGCACATTGGTTAGCCTCCCCCCCCCCCCCCCCCAGTAGTTAGACCTGAGTTTGAGAAAATTCTAATGGTGTTTATATTTTGGCTAGTTACTGAATCAGCCATGCAAAAAAATAAAACCCAAAGTGTCAAAGATGGAATTGCAGTGGAAGATGGACCATAAGAAAGATAAACATGGGAAAATTCAATTAAGTGAAAGATAAGATGAAGGAACTAGACAGTGACCATTTAGGAATCAGTAAAACGAAATGCACTTGAATTTGGTACTTTCACTGAGAAGATCACACTGCTTATTACTCAGGACTTGAAAAATGAAGACCGAATGGTTTTGCTTTCATAGTCAAATACAGTATTGTAAGGGCAATACTTTGGTACAATGCAGTCAGTGACCGAATAATATCAATTAGATCTCATGGACAACCTGTTAATATAATAATTATCAAAGTTTATGTTCCAACCACTGATGCAGAAGAAGGATCTTTATGAGGTTTATGGTCAAGTTCAGTCTGAAGTCAACAGAACATGTAAGCAATATGTGCTTCTGCTAGTTGGAGACTGGTGTATCAAAGTTTAAAATATTAAGGAGGAAAATGGCCTAAGGAAATAAAGGGAGACAGGAAAATGATTTATCATTTTTTTTCAAATCAATGATTTATTGATTATTAACAACCAAAATAACACCTATGAACATGGATATCCCAAAGATGCTTTTTCAAAAGGCAACTGTACTGTGTTTTTCCCTGAAGATATTTTGCTTCTCACCTTGTATAAGAAGTATAATGTCTTCAAGGAAAAACGAAGTCCAGTTGCCTTTTGAAAAAGCATCTTTGGGACAACCATGACCTGGATAACTGAGAATCTCTATAAAAATTTATGTACATGGATATAATCAGATGGATTGTATAGAAATCTAATGGATGATATTATTGGTACATGGAAGAGCAAAACCTGGCCAAAACTTACTGTAAAACAAACCTCAGTAATGTAGTTATCAATGTAGGCTCATTTGTTCAGTGACCATTTGAAATTATAAGGGCATTGAATGAATGGTGGTCATATGCCACAATATGCTCTCCCTAAGCCTTGCCATGCATCTCTTACACTCTTGAGTACTTCGTCATCACTCCCCTACAATAGCTACTTGCCACCCACTGACCTGCTTGGTAGTCACCTGGGGCTTGAAATTTTCTGCCAGCTTCTCTACTAACTTGGTTGTGTAAAGCCAGCAGGAAGTTGCCTTGCCTAACCATGACCATGGAATTTGATCCATGACAGCAACCTGGACTGCAGAGATTGTCATCACCAAGCAATGCAGTTGTTCTTTACATGTGTATCAAAGACTACCTGTAACTAGAAACTCTAACACTAAATTATTTGAGAAGGATGTGGTTGGGTCCATGAACATGTATATTTTAATAAATTTAAATTTGTTGGATCAATTCCACATTGCTCATTTGCAAGTTTCAAATCAATCCAAAATGGAAGAAGAATGACAGGCACGTTCCACAATATGTTCTTAGAATCACTATTTTCAAAGAGAATAACAGGAATTACTTTCAAGCCCTGAACATCATTGATAGAGAGCCTGAGGAACTGTGGATTGAAATTTAAAAAGGTGTTAAAGATGAACCTGAAGAAAGACT
Source organism: Rhabdophis nuchalis (assembly GCA_039707465.1). NCBI lineage: Eukaryota > Metazoa > Chordata > Lepidosauria > Squamata > Natricidae > Rhabdophis > Rhabdophis nuchalis. The sequence continues at coordinate 53,964,958 of CM077643.1, read as the reverse complement.
GCAGAGATGAAGAAACTGAAGAAAGCAAATTTGATATCAGAACAAATAGTGGAACCTTTGTATTCCTTCATTCTGTTCCAACAGTCTTGCATTTAATTCATTCAGATGTTGTCATAGGATTTGATCTCTCTTCAGTTTTATTTTTCCCATCTCAAAAGTTTTTTTGAGGCTTTAACAAACTACTTTTTTATAAGTTTCTTGAATTAGAGTCTTGTTTTAAAGATCTTTTGAAGTCTTTATTTTTGCCATTTATTTCAAATTCTTAAGCATATTGTTAGTTTTCTTTGTAACCTGGAATGAAGATCAACTCACCAAGTAGTTTTACCAACTCGCCATTTTGAAGATCTATATTAGGCTTGAGATAGGTAAATAGGTCATTTCTAAAGCTGATAAAAAGGTGAGCTAAGCAAGGTCAGGAGGCTCTGCAACAACTGAGAACATAATGGCTTCCCTTATCCCCTGAGCTCAACCCTATGGGAAACGTCTCTCCTGTGGTCTTCTCATAAGAAGCAGTCATTTGGAGCAAAAGTGAGCAATCTTCAGTTCCCTCCTAATGTAGAGAGGTTCCATAAGAGCAGCCCACTTACCACTCCTTCAGTCATAAAAGCAATGTCATCTCCACTTATTTGGAGAAGTGCTAACTTGCCATTCCTTACTTGGAAATCCATGTATTGCTTTCTTAAATGCCTTCACACTCGGATATATTTGTGCATTAAAAAAATCTACCCTGTATTCTTTCTACTTTAAATATAATAGGATTATTTATCAAAAAACTGGTATCACCAGGTTTCATAACAAAATTCTGATTTTAGCAATCTGAGAAAGGCTGGACATATTCAAAGCATACGTGGAATTGTTTGAATGAATTGATGAAAAGGCAAGTTCGGTTTCTTTTAGTGTTTTCAATCATATTTTGTTATTTGACTCCACTTGTTATTACTTCAACAACAAAAAATGACCAAAAGAGTCTATGTTCAGAAAGGCTTTCTGGAAAGTGAAGATAAAAATATTTCAAGGAAAACCTCAAAAATGTTTTCTAACTGCACTTACGGCTGCTTTTCAACATAAGAAAATATAACCCTTCTTTTATTTTTTGGTAAACCCTTATATTTCATTTGCTTTTCATCATACGAAAAAATTGTAATCTTCTTTTTTTCATATGGAATAGAATATACAGTACAATGGATACTGTTCTACACGAACTGTTGCCTATGAAAAATATATCAGCAATGTTTCAAGCTTTATTTCCCTACAATGAGAGAAGAATAACAACTTTCAGATTAGAAATGCAAATGCTATTTTATGGATTGGTTCATTTATTTCAACATTTCTGCATTGGTTAACCAGATGATTGGCAGCACTGGGATGGCTTGTGAAGCAATAATAGAAGAAAGAGTCCTCCCAGCAATGGAAGAACAGGTAATCCTCACTTAATGACCACAAGTGGGACTGGTAAGTAAGTGGCATGATTGCTAAGCAGAAAATCTTGTGTCCATCTTACTTCTCCTTCAATCGTAGAGTGAAATGGTGCTGTCACTAAGCAAAACACTGTGAATACAATACAATACAATAGCAGAGTTGGAAGGGACCTTGTAAGTCTTCTAGTCCAACCCCCTGCGTGGGCAGGAACTTTATACCATTGTATAAATCTTCTTCTTAAAGACTTCCAGGGTTGGGGCATTCACAACTTCTGGAGGCAAGCTGTTCCAGAGGTTAATTGTTCTAACTGTCAGGAAATTTCTCCTTAGTTCTAAGTTGCTTCTCTCCTTGATTAGTTTCCACCCATTGCTTCTTGTCCTTCCCCCAGGTGCCTTGGAGAATAGTTTGACTTTCTCTTCTTTGTGGCACCCTCTGAGATATCGGAACACTGCTATCATGTGTGTGTGACAAACAATTTTACTTCTGCCTTCTGCTTGTTACAAGTCAGTAGCAAAGTGCCTGAATGGTGATCATATGACCATGAGATGCTGCAGCAGCCATAAATGTAAGAATTGATTGCAAAGTTGGCATTTTTTCACTGTCATAACTTTGAACAGTCACTACATGAGACAGTCAATAAGCAATGATTACCTGTATTGGGGTATCCCTCCTAATAGAATTATGTCTAGCAGCAAAATTACAATCTTTTCAAATTCAATAGACATATTCAACTAGCATTTTAAACTTTTGACATTGTTTACATTTGCCTATTTTTTCATGATTCTCTATGGTTTTATAAAGACTGTCCCCTTTTTATTTTATACTGTTCAACTAATTCCATTTATAGTTATCATGTTACCCAGATCCTTATAAGGGTTAATAATAGCTTCTAATAAAAAACAGAATTAATAACTCTACAAGGTGTTGCCCCAAAGGTGCCTTTTTTTCCCCAGGGGGCCACTGGACTTTCTTGTTTTTTCTTTGAAGATATTGTGTTTCACATCCAAGAAGCTTCTTCAGTTCTGACAGAATAGTGGGGAATGGAAGGATTTATATTCCTTGCAGACAGCTGGTCATTTGCATCCTTTTACAGGGTGATTGAAGCACTTGGAGGTTTATCTGTGTCCTCAGGAAAAAAACCAATTGCCCTCTGAAAAAGCACCTTTGGGAGAACAATGGCATGGATGACTGAGATTCTCCAGAGCGTCTACAAGGTATTATTAATTACATACCCAAATTTTTAATCACACTAAACCTGGGAAGCAAAGGGAATCTGATAGCATCCTTTAAGTCAACTTCCTTTGATTTTTGGCTCCCCTTCTACAGTATCTAAAACTAGGAACTTGACAAAGTAAATAAAATGTACTGGCCCACTAAATTGAGGAGTTTCACAAAAAGGGAAGCTTTGAAAGTTGGAAAAAAAGAGATCATAAAAGGCTTCTACTGGAGGCAGCCACAAGGCACAACTACTAACATCTCGTTAGGCGTACGTTTCCAATTTACACCCAGTTCCAATCACATATGAAGGGAGAATAGAATCAGCATCAATAGCCCCATTTCCTTGAACAAATATCTACCACTTAAGTCACCTAACTTCCAAAGGCTGATGAGTAATTTTCTATCAAAGAAATGGAGGGACTCTATCTCCAATTTCTTCCAGAAGAAAGAGGAATGCTCCGACAATATTTCAAAGGCAAGTTTGACCTTTAGTGGCCATTTACTTGAAATAGCCCAAAATTTGTCTGTCTGTATAAAATCTGAGGATGAGAAAATTATTCTTCTCTCTTGGTTTGGTTATCACTCACAGATGGCCTTTTCTGCATTCTGTTGTACTCCAGACAAGCACATTTCTATTCTCCCCAGATCTCATGAGATTGCAATTATAGCATGTGGATATCAAGGTTAAGAAACATCATAGGTTTTACGGTCTCTAAAAACACTTCTGGGGAAAAAGAGAATATTCACAGTAGGGTGTTTTTGGAAAACCTTAATACATGCACGAGGACATTGAGAGGTTCAGGTGGTCAGGGTATTTAGAGATTTCCAAATAACTTTTGTATCTCAATTTCCCAAGATCCTCATACAAGTGTTAAAATCTTCACAAGAGGTCCTGCTGTGCCTATGCTCTTTGAGCATGACCTGAAAATACATTGGAAATCAATGCATCTCTTTCAAAATACTGAGGCAGCCTCAATTCCAAGTTCCATAAACAGCATGAGTCATATGCTGAACCACTTTGGGTCCTGTTCAGTAATGCTCTGATGCTCCCTGAGGGGATTGCAAATTGGATTTAAAAAATCACTTAGGTGGAATCTGACTGCCACCATGCTGGATCTCTCCTATGATGCTGAACTTCACCTCACTCTTAAAAGCTTGTTTTAGTTTCTCTGTTCTTCAGAATTTCAACACTGACCTTCTGTAGTGCTGCATTGCTTGGGCAAACATCTTTTTGACTCAGAAACGGTGCTTTCTGTGAATGTGCCTGAAATTACTTGGGCTTTTTATTGTTATCCTCTTTTTTATTATACATCCCCACAATTGCTTTCACATCTCGTATATGGTAATTGCAGTGTATCAAGAAGTTAGGGTGGCACTTGACCACCTACAGTATTATTGTCAATACCTTTTGATATTTTGATGTTTTTTGTTGCTTTAGCTGATTTTTGCTATTTTTTAAAAAATCTCTACACTCTAAACGGTTGTTTCTTCTATCAAGGAGTAAAGCTATTTGTATTTATGGGATACAAACTTTCATCTATATGGCCCCATTCTTTTTCCTCCCTTTGCAAGATATTGTAGAGAACAAAGACATCAAACTGATAACAAATACTTTTGTATCTATGGAGATTCTCGGTCATCCAGGTCATGGTTGTCCCAAAGGTGTTTCTTCAAGAGGCAACTGGATTTTATGTTTTTTCTTTGAAGACATTTCACTTCTCATCCAAGAAGCTGAGTCTTGTCATCCAGATAGAAATGTCTTCCAGAGAAGCAAAATGTCTTCTAAGAAAAATCATAACATCCAGTTGCTTCTTGAAAAACACAATATTGGAACCAAAACAAAACAAACATTGCTTTAAACATTTTTGTGACCACTGTTTTGCAATCCACTAAAATCAAAGAACCATTTCTATTTAAAGTATTTATTACTTAGATCTTTGAACTTCAAGTATAATGTATTGTATTATACTGTAATTTGCATCAGTTATAGATATTTTTGACATACATGACTATGAATTTCAAAAAATTATGTTCCCTAATTACCGTTAGGCAGACACCACTCTCCTTATACCAAAGACAATGGGGCAGGGGTTTTCTTTCCCATCTTTTTATGCATATGCTACTGCACAGTGTAAAGTTCATGGCCAAAAACAGAATGTCTCTGAGTAATTCCCATATTCTAAGTAATGAGCTCCAGATAAGAGGAATATTTGGTTGGACATACAAGCATGGTGGGATTCAGCCAGTTCGCACCTATTCGGGAGAACCGGTTGTTAACTTTCTAAGCAGTTCAGAGTGGATGTTGGGAGTGGATGTTGGGAGAAATCGTGTTTTGTTTTTTTCCACTTTACAGGATTAATCCTGTAAGGAAGGCAGGAAGGAAACATTCTGGTGTTGTTTCTAGCCTAATCTTTATTTCCCTGCTTACAGAAACTGCCTCTCCAGTTAATCCTTACTACATTGTAACAGCTAAGGTGAAGCGCCCATCGACATGAGTGACGTTGAATTGGCCATGCCCACCCAGTCACATGATCACTGAGCCATGCCTACCTAGCTGGTCATTAGGGCAGAGAACCAGTTGTTAAATTTTTTGAATCTCCCCACTGCATTCAAGCAATATACATACTGTGGGTATTGTGATACCTGCAGCGCCCACCCTCCCTCGCCCAGGAGACTAAGAGAAGAAGCTAAAAGGCTCAATTGGTCCAACTCCTTTTTTTAAAAGGCTCTTTAAAAGGATAGTTTTCTTTGAAACAGCAAGCAATTTTCCTTCAGATACCTGCAGCAGCAAACTGATGTCTATGGGGAAAATATTGCTTCTTGTCAAATAGTAATACTCCATCAAATGTTATGCCAAAATGTATTCCACATTACATCAACCATTCTCCGCCAATTTGATCAAGATCAAATTGCTTTAAGAACAGAACACTTTGGTGAAATTCTTGTGGCTTTAATGTATTTTTTCAATGCAGTTACCTTAGTAACGTGGTGACCAATGGTTATCTTTCACTAAATAAACATTCCTTTGAGATATACAGAAGCTACCTCCCTTTAATATAATTATATATTAGATAAGTATACATTCATATGTTCCCATGCATAATCAAGTATTACAATGTATGGAAATATACAGAAAAATAATCAAAATGTTTTATTCATGGGAACTGTTTCAGTATTTTTCACCTTGGCTGCTTTTGTCCAAAATACAAACAAAATGTGCACTTTGAATTGTTTCTTTTATATCCTTAATCCAGAATAACAATATATATTGAGACCAAAGAATATTAATAATATAAGAAGAAAATGTCAATGTAAAGGTAAGAGTTCCCCTTGCACATATGTGCTAGTCGTTCCTGTCTCGGAGGGGTGTGGGTGTTGCTCATCTCCATTTCAAAGCCGAAGAGCCGGTGCTGTCCAAATATGTCTCCATGGTCATGTGGCTGGCCTGACTAAATGCTGAAGGTTCCTATTTTTCTACTTGCATTTTTACATGCTTTTGAATTGCTAGGTTGGCAGAAGCTGGGACAAGTAATGGGAGATCACTCTGTTATGTGGTGCTAGGGATTTGAACCACCGAACTGCTGACCTTTCTGATTGACAAGCCCAGCATCTTAGCCACTGAGCCACCGCATCCCACATGTCAATGAACACAATGTTAATAGCAAAAAGTCTTTGATTTTAATATTACATCCTATAAATTGGCAGGAAAACAGCCAGTGCATCCAAAAATATTCCAAGGTTCACTTTTGTTCCAGATAAATTACATTTTTATAAGAGGGGGGGGGGGAGGGAGGGAGACTCTTTTTAAACTAGTACATGTAGAAGATTCATATTAGGGATGGCAACTTGCATTTCACAGGCCACAGCCAGCCTATTTGTTTTGGCCGTACCAGGGTCCTAATTCACATACCTGCCTTTTCTTAAGAAGTAGTATGCTTCTTCGGGGTCACAAGGTTAACAGAGGGTTTCCTTCCAGCCATCTTTACCCTTTCCACTAAAATGAAATATATACATTTCAATCTCACCTCAGCTATGTTTTCTGCATTTGGAAATGGAAATAATGCCAGTGTGGTTGTTTTTAGTTACCCCAATACAACGAAAGTTGCTTGATCCAAAATGTTTAAAATACTGACCATATTTTCTATCTTGTGTACCAGTTTAATATTTGAGGACATTGATATTGAAGTTTACAACTAATTTCTGTAGTTTGAATGCAACTGCAGAATGGAGCTCATCAGTGTTTCTGTGTCTCAAGAAAGCAATGACTACTTAATTAATTGGAAGGACAACCCCTTCCCCACTTTAAGGAAAAGATGTGTGCTGGTGTCTAAGTAAACAATAAACTCAAACCGTTTTCCAGTTTATGGGACTATTGGGTTATAAGCATTAGACAGATGAGCTGGTGGCTTGTATGTATTGATTCTCTGCCACTAGGTAAAAGTATAGATGCCTCCACCAGAGTGATAAATCTAGGTACCAGGATGACACAAATCTATGTTCTTGAGATGCATGGCAGATTCTGCAGATAGTGGATGAATACATAAAAGATAAAATGGCATTAAAAACTCTATTTTTATGCTACATGTTTGGAATGTATGACCTCTCACAAAACAGAGAATGCTAAGCAACCATGATGAAAGTCCAATTAAGAGATTTCCTTGCTTGCAAAAGAATGATTTGCATGCCAGTTGCCTTGCACACAGTTGTCAAAGAGCCAATGTCTAGTCCTCCCCAAAAGCATCAGCATCAGGAAATAACAAATAATACAGAGATTTAAAAAAGACCATAAGGCAGTACTACAGTAAAGAACAGGAAGTGAAAGCTGACTAACTTTGCGCTCTGAAGCATCTTTTGGAATCAGTATCTTTATTTCCTATGAAAACTAGCCATTCTGCAAGCTGCCCTATTCTATGCTGAATTTATGTGCATCCACCAGAATGAACTAAATAGAGAAAAGATTAGATGGACAACCTATGCATTGCCAAAAAAAAGAGAAAATGTTTTTTTTTTTAAAGAGGTCCAAACAGGATGCATGATAGCCTAAATTTAGCAGATGGCATTTTATATTTGTCAGTACAAATTTAGAAATCAATCATAGATTTTTTTTTAAAGAAATACATCTCATATACTAATATTCTAGGCAAAACTATGATATATTGAGGACATCTGCCTGCTGTTCAGCTTGCAAGCCAGGGGTAAATGTTCCAGGGCAATACCATGGGCTCTAAAAAAAACCCGCACATTTTCTGTCTTTATCTTAAAAAAAAAAAAAAGTCTTGGACTGAACCTATATATGAATTTAAAAAAAAAAAAACCTTTAAAGGGAGACTTCACCCTTCCTAGGTGAAATGGAACAGAAAAGAATAGTTCATCTGTGAAAATGGATATTAACTTTTGGCAGTGGAAATCAAGAGTAGTCACGCTTTTTGAAGAGATAACTACTAACCAGATCACAGCATGCATTGAATGTTGCTAGATCTTCAAAAGTTCTGCCTTGTGTTGGCACATTCAGTCCCAGTCATTTTCATACCAGTCATAGCTGCTGTTGCTGCGAAATATAACTCCTATTGTCAAAATCAAGGCATCTCCTTTCCTTAAATGCTTTCAGGAATAATAGATGAACACCACCTTCATGCTTGTATTCATTCAGCAAGCTCCACCACTGACTGCTGGTGGTAAATTACTCATGCTTTTCAACTAAAAGGAAAGAAAAGTGACGATACACATTTCTCCATGCCCAATATATCTCCTCTTCAAGGAAATCATTTGATATTTCCATATCTGGTAAAACAAACCTCAGCACTATCTTTGTCATTATCTGTCTTCTCCTCATTATATCACTTCCCAACATGGAGTTTCCAGGCATGAATACAGATGCCTTAGGCTTTTTAGCTCACTTAGTGATCAATGGGAAGCCAGAATGACATACTATTGGCCTTCCAGGACTGAGTGTGGTTGGAGCTCATTGATTATTTTTGAGTGGGCGGAGGAGTTGAAGAGAGAGAGAAGGAGGGAGGGAGGGAGAGAGGAGAGAGAGAGAGAGAGAGAGAGAGAGAGAGAGAGAGAGAGAGAGAGAGAGAGAGAGAGAGAGAGAGAGAGAGAGAGAGAGAGAGAGAGAGAGAGAGAGAAATGGACAGACTGAGTCTCCTATTTTTTTCATATGAGAAATAACCACCTGTGTTTTATATTTTGCTGATGTAGAAATCTAAGTTCCATGTTTCCAACTTCCTTTTCTTCAAGACATTACCAACTTGATACATCTCTACCAGTTATTTCTGGTGAAATAATGAATTCTAGAGGGACGAAGTGGCTCAGTGGCTGAGATGCTGAGCTTGTCAATCAGAAAGGTCGGCAGTTCGGCAGTTTGAATCCTTAGCACCATGTAACAGAGTGAGCTCCAATTACTTTTTCCCAGCTTCTGCCAACCTAGCAGTTCGAAAGCATGTAAAAATGCAAGTAGAAAAATAGGAACCTCCTTTGGTGGGAAGGTAACAGTGCTCTGTGCGCCATCAGCGTTTAGTCATGCTGGCCACATGATTACAGAGATGTCTTTGGACCAGTGGTGGGTTTCTGCAGGCTCACACCTACTCGCGAGAACCGGTTGGTGAAATTTAGAGAACCGGTGAGAGGGGGTTCCACCGGCATACCTGGAAGTAAATCTGGCCCGCCGTTGCCAGTGACCCAACGGGAAGGAAAGGAAAGGAAAGGGAAGGAAAGGAAAGAAAGAAAGAAAGAAAGAAAGAAAGAAAGAAAGAAAGAAAGAAAGAAAGAAAGAAAGAAAGAAAGAAAGAATTTATCATCACAATTGAGTCCAAAATTTTGGTTGCTAAGCAAGAGCGTTGTTAAATGAGTTTCACCACATTTTAAAAGGTGGCTACTCCCACCCTGTCACATGACTGCCAAGCCACGCCCACAAAATAGGCCACACCTACAGAGTAGGTTCTAAAAAATTTGAAACCCACCACTGCTTTGGACAGTGCTGGCTCTTCAGCTTTGAAACAGAGATGAGCACCTATTTATTTATTCATTTATTTATTTATTTATTTATTTTATTAAATTTATATCCTGCCCTTCTCCAAAAGGACCCAGGGCGACGCACAGGAAATTAAAATACATACAAAAAATAACAGTACAAAATTTAAAAACCTATTAAATCCCCATCCTGCGCTAAAACCAATTAAAATCCCCAAATTAAAACTATCTATGGCCCTACCCCTAGAGTAGGGAACGATTAGCACATATGTGCAAGGGGAGCCTTTACCTTTACCTTAATGATGACCAAATTGCATGGGCTGCCATGAGCCACTGAGTCTAGTTTCTATGTTATTAACAACTATGTAGAGAGAATGAGTCCTGAACTTTCCAACCTAGAATTTAGCCCTGCAATATACATATATACATATAAGTATCCACATACATACATACATACATACATACATACATACATACATACATACATACATACATACCAGAGGTGGGTTGCTCCTGGTTCAGCCCAGTTTAGCTGAACCTGTAGTGACAGCAGTGAGAGGCTCCGCCCACCCACCTGGACACTTCTGCACATGTGCAGAAGTGTTGCACGTGTGCACGTGTGCACATGCACACACACAAGCAAAACGGTAGTAAAACCAGTAGAAACCCACCACTGATACATACATGTGTGTGTGCGTGCATATACAATATACATACAGTGGTACCTCGGTTCACGAACGCCTCTCTTCACGACCAATTTGGTTTACGACCAAAAATTTCCCAAAAAATGTGCCCCGGATCACGAACACCGTTTCGGTTCACGAACGGAAAAGTGGAGATGGAGCAAACCGCGCGCGGCTGCCAGCATGACTTTCGCCCGTCTCTTTCTGGGCTCTTCGAGTTAATGGGATAGGTGTGTGTGTGGAAGCGAAGGCAGGGGGGGGGAGCTGCCTTCCCGGCCGGCCTCTGCAGCTGAGGGGCGATGGAACAAACCGCGCGCGGCTGCCAGCATGACTTTCGCCCATCTCTTTCTGGGCTCGGCGCTTCTGCTTCTCGGGACGCTTCCTGAAGCCAGCAGCCCTGCGGCCAGCCACTCCGCTTCTCCGTCTTATTCATCGGTCGCCTCTCGGGGTCTGGACCCGCCGCCGCCGCCGCTGGCGGCAGCGGGCTTGTGAGGGTGGAATGGCGGGGAGCGCGGCGGCGGCAGCGGCGGTGGGTCCGGACCCCGAGAGGCGACCGACGAATAAGACGGAGAAGCGGAGTGGCTGGCCGCGGGGCTGCTGGCTTCGGGAAGCGTCCCGAGAAGCAGAAGCGCCGAGCCCAGAAAGAGACGGGCGAAAGTCATGCTGGCAGCCGCGCGCGGTTTGTTCCATCGCCATTCAGCTGCGGAGCCCGGCCGGGAAGGCAGCTCCTCCCCCCCTGCCTTTGCTTCCACACACACACCCGTCCCCTTCACTCGCAGAGCCCAGAAAGAGACGGGCGAAAGTCATGCTGGCAGCCGCGCGCGGTTTGTTCCATCGCCCCTCAGCTGCGGAGCCCGGCCGGGAAGGCAGCTCCTCCCCCCTGCCTTCGCTTCCACACACACACCCATCCCCTTCACTGCAGAGCCCAGAAAGAGATGGGCGAAAGTCATGCTGGCTTGCCCCTCAGCTGCTTTACATTGAACCCTATGGGAAACTGACTTCGCGAACAGAGTCAGTTCAAGAATCACGACCAAAAAACAAGGTCAGAACGGATTAACCGGATTTACATTGAACCCTATGGGAAATTGTGCCTCGGAGCACGACCAATTCGGTTCGCGACCAGAGTCATTTCACCAATTAAGTTCGTGAACCGAGGTACCACTGTATATGTATATATTGGTAGTTGCTTAGCTGCTTAGCTTTTCAAGAACCAGATTGACTTTCACATAGCTAGGGGGTGGGTGAAAATTAAAAAAATCCCTGAAAGATGCTCAACTGATGACTACAAGGACACAACTATGCAGACTCCTTGGGGTGGGGTTTTTTGTTTTGTTTTGTTTTTGCCATCAGAATAGAAGTGGCTTTGCCCTTGTCTTCTAGGATTTTTTTTAATATTGGAAGATTAATTTGTTTAATTTGTCTAATTTTATGAACTACAATAGGTTGCTGACCTATAAGTTGGATTATGTTGGGTTTTTTTTTTAAATGACCCTTAGGCCAGCTTTCACCACTTCTGCATCTTCTAGACATGGATGGAAATTTGGGGAAACCACATCTGGATGTTGTTAAGTTGGAAAAAGCTATTTGTTGGTAAATTAATCTTTAGGAGAACACCATGTAGTTGATATTCATGTAAATCATGAAGGACTGAAATACACTGAGCCATGTTTATAAAATCAAAGTGATCAGCTGATAGGAAAATGCAAGCTTTGCTCCAGAAACATTTGAAACAGCTTTTAAATATAACTATTTTTTGGATTAAAACTTGCATAGTCCCAGATGGTACTCTGCATATATTCAGAATAATTAAGATGCAAATGAATTCTAGCATCTTCAGAGACTGTTGAGCACACACAGTAGCATCACACACACACACACCTTAAATTAGAAATGCAAATGAAGGAATAAGCTTAAAAACGGAATATTTTGCCAAGTAAAAGAATATAATAAAATACAGGTGATATAAATGTCACAGCCTATTAAACTAATGTCCTCTTAAAATTAGCAAAATAGCAGTATTTTCAGCAAGAGGTGAATTCTTTTGTTACTGAAGCATAGCAGAGAACTACAACAGATTTTTTTTAAAAAATCCAGGAAGATGTTTTCTTTTTAAAACCCATGAAGCAGTGGAAGCTCATTCATTAAAATGTTTAATGGGTTGTATCAGTTGCATGTAATTGAAATAAAACATCAGCTTTGTTCTTGAAGTAGTTCATACAGATTTTGAATACAGGTTATTTTTGATGCTGACATGGTTTCTCAATAACAGGGGCTTGATAAAAAAACCAGAAAAAGAATGTTTTAATTCATTTCAACATAGGAAATATAGACATACTTTTCTTTGTATTTAAAGAGCAGCCTTCTCCAATACAATACATGGAGAAGATGATGTGCATAGAAAGGCTATGCCCCCCAACACTGAGATGAAATGTGTGATATCTTAATGCTAATATTTAATCAAGGCAACATCTGATATGACACAGTACATAAAATTCCATGTGAATTCTGATAGATGCTTTTCACATTCAAAAGGCTCTCCTTGATTGCACTGTCAATCAAGACACGACAGCATGATACCTTGCTTTCTGCTGCTAATGTAGACAGGTCTTTTTTAAAAGTAAGAAAACTACTGGCTCAACTTAGATTTTAAAGTGTGATCAAAACATAGGAAGCTAGTTAATACCTAAACAATCCATTCATCTATCATGCCAACACTGAATATAGCAGACATCCATAATCCAAAGGCCCAAGACTACAGGTGGCCCAAAGACTCCTTTAAAAGTTAGCACCAATTAGTTTTTTTAAATAGGACCTAAGAAGAGAAACATTTAATAACACCAAAGAAATAGATATGCAAGTAATCTTCATAATCGTCATCTTATGACCGTAATTGGGAGTGAAATTTCCATCACTAAGTTGTATCTGATTCTAAAACCTTTTGAACATAGTTATTAAGTTACTCATGTTAATGTTAAATCTTAACAAAGATGTTAAGATTCTAGCATTAACTTTTTTGTTGGAAACAGCTGGGAAGTATACAAATAGTGCCCATGTGACCCCAGGATGCTGCAATAATTATAAATATATGCTGGTTGTCAAGTGTCCAAATTGAGATCACATGACCACAGGACTACTGCAATGATCATAAGTGTGAGGATCAATCATAAGTCACTTTTTCCAGTCATAACTTCAACTGATCACTAAAGGAATGGTTATAATTCGAGGACTATCCATACAATGTATGCAATATATGAAAACAGTATTCTTACATATATTGTAAAGGTTAAGTTTCTTTGGATACTATGAAATAAAGGTAAAGGTAATATGTTCTAGTCCTTCCTGACTCTAGTGGGCAGTGCTCATATCCGTTTCAAAACCGAAGAGCCAGCGCTGTCTGAAGATGTCTCTTTGGTCATGTGGCTGGCATGACTAAATGCCAAAGGTGCACAGAGTCAATAATATATATTATAATATATAATAAATAATCAATGAGAAATCAATAGATTGTTCACTTTGGTTCTGACACTTGATAAAGCTACACATTTATTTAAGCAGGAACCCACCCACCCACCCCCAGTGACTTATTGCACCTTCTAGAGTCATCCAACCATCTTTGTGTTGATATAACTATAATGAGGACAGGCTTTTTATCACTTTAATGATAGCTGGATATGGTAGATGTTGCTATAAGTCACTTATAGAAAATGGCCTTATTGACAAGTTGGGAGCTCAGAGTCTTAAGTCAATGGATGATGGAAATCATCCTGTGAGAAAACATTTGTGTGGAGCCCAATCTCTCTCAAGAGAGTCTCTTTGAAAAACAGGATTGCATTTTATTACAGGGGAATGTGCTTTGACAGCTACAGAATACCGCTTGAAAAATTTAGCCTTGCTGTGCTGAAATAGTTCCCAGACCTCTAAAAGCTGTTATCAAATCGTAACTTTTAATGTAATAAGATAAATTGGAGAGTAGTCATAATAACTATATTTACTTTGAATGAACTCTCAATAACAATAGCATGAAATCAAGTTAATTTTTGACCTGGCTTTATTCTAAACAATCTGAAATAAAAATAACTTCTAATTTAATTGAAATGCAATGAGAAGAAGTCTCCATTAGCTTCTACAGTATATGAAAATATAATGGGTTGTACAGTTTTTCTGGATATGTTCTTTTACTTCTTTTCTGAAGCTGGTCTCCTCATTAATTAAAAAGAGAAATATAGAAAATGAAATTGGCTAATATACAATGTGGATTTAAGAATTTATCCAACTATCCTCCCCACCAGAAAACATATCACGATGACATCAGACTTGGAAAATGCGGATCTCATAAGGAGCAAGACAAATTTCAACCACCATCTCCATTTCCCCTTTTCAGTTTTTCCAAGTAGCTCAATAACAATGGAGAAGATTGTCTGTAAAAATCTTTCTTCCTAGTACATTAAACAATGATATTGTGGGCATATTATATATTCAAGACTCTGAGGCATGGCAATATCTGTGTTGCATCCTTAGGATGGGCAGTGCGAATGCTTTAAGGTAAAGTTTTCCAAACAACCACTCTATCAATTCCTCAGAACTTTACAATTATTTATTTATTTGTTTAGTTTGTCAAACATGTACGAGATAACAGGTATAAGTATAAACATGGACATGAACATAGAAAATGGGTACGAATAAATGGGGACAATAGAACAGGAATGGTAGGGACCCTGGTGTACTTATGCATGTCCCCTTAGAGACCTCTTAGGAAAGATGTGAGGTTCATGCTAGACAGTTTCAGGTTAAAGTTGTGGGGGTTTGAGAATGTAACAATGGAGTTGGGTATTGCATTCCAGGCATACATCACTCTGTTGCTAAAGTCATATTTTCTGCAATCAAGTTTGGAGCAGTTTCCCTTGAGTTTGTATCTATTGTTATTTATTATTGTGGTTGAAGCTGAAGTAGTCATTGACCGGAAGGACATAGCATCAGACAATTTTGTGTACTATGCTTAGGTCAGACCTTAATTGACATAGTTCTAGGTTGTCCAAGCCCAACATTTCAAGCCTGGTGGCATAAGGTATTCTATTGTGACCAGAGGAGTGGAGTACTCTTCTCATGAAATATGGTATCACTGGACTAAATTTCATTTAGCGGAGCTCTGAATATTTTCAAATATTCAATATTTTCAAAGCTATGCTGATATAACCATAGGCATAAATTTATTTTTTGCAAATCTAGAGCTTGCTGGGAATATCAGCCTTTTGCCTCCAAGGTGACCAATATGTCAGTGTCCTTGGTGCCATCTGCCTATCACAACCACCTCTCTTCAGGGCATCAGGTAATGAATAACAAATTCCTTCCAAAAGCAGGCCAACTAACTCCAATGACTCCAAAGGTAGAGATTTAGGAACTAAAGAGAAAGCTGGCCTTAGGGATCAAGATAAAGCTTATCTTGGATGGACCAGAGGCAGCAGGTTTGCCATTTGAGGATATTTCTTGATCCCCCAAATGACACTGGATTTGCAAATAATGGTATAGCACATTTGTGTAACTAAGATTAATAATGACCCTGTCTGAGCCTGTCATCTTTGACAATAAATATCCTTGGTTACAACTCTTTTTTTCTAGGTGGATCTGCTCCTGAAGAGCGCTCCCAAATTGCAATTTATTTGAAATGAATGCTATACATTGAAGTATAGGAAATTAAGTGCTTTTCCTTACTAACTGCCAATAAACTGTGTTCTTTGGCAAAAGACCTCAACTTCAGGATGGAAGTGTGAGCCAGCCATTAATATATCCAATAAAGCACAAAGATACGAATAAATAATCCATATTAGTTTTTATTAAAACGGATTTTTTTTAACCACATGGTCAGATTTTTATTTTTGCTCATCTTCAGACTTCAATAATACATAATTTTCAGTGTGTGAATAAGTGTGCATGAAGTGTCCTATGTTTAATAGGTACCATCATTCCTAGATGGTAAGATGCAGACAATACTCTATTGGCTTGGAAGATGGCCTCTAGATTACCTAGATTTTGAGTAAAACATGGCTCTGGTTGTTCTTGCGGCATACAAGCCAAAAATTGCCAAAACTGACTACAAGTAGTTCTTCTTACAAGTGTTCATTTAGCAGCTGTTCAAAGTTATGTCAGGCACTCAGGATAGTCTTCACATTGTTGCGCAACCATCATATATTTGCAAAAGGTGCAGCATTCCACTGCCACACGATCACCATTTGAAACCAAGCTTAGTCACAATCACATGATGTCCCATTTCATAATGATGAGTTTAATGTCCATTGGGGAAAAAGGTGATATAATTGGGTGTGGTCACATGATGCTCTAGTTAATCTCACTGCTTATCTACAAATCTTCTGGTCCCTATTATGGTTGTAAATTGAGGACTGTGTGTTAACAGGGAATGCTGCATATGGCAAGGATTCAATTACGGTACAATTACAATATTAAAAATAGACCAAACTGGCGGCCACAGGTACAACAGCTAACCTGATCGTGAAGATATTGAAATTATAGTTTCTGCCTTTTAAGATCAACCAACAAGCAGTCAAGAAAAATGCCATAGATTAACACTCAGTAGACCAGCCATGGAGGCCTTGGAAAAAATATTCAGATGCAGTGATTAGTCTATTCAGCAAAGATCAGAACAGTGCAAGCCATGCTATTCCCTGTGACACACTATGGAAGTTAGACTTTAAAGAAGCACACAAGAAGAATATTAACACTTTTGAACTTTAGTATTGGAGAGGATTTCTGAAAATACAATGCTCAACCAAAAGTAAACAAACAAATAAATAAACAAACAAATGGCTCATTCAATAAATCAGCTCAAAGTTCTCACCACAAACAAGATTCAAATTATCCTAATTTTTATAAATTATGCAAAGACCTAGCTCGTTAGATATTCTCTAATGGTAGGAAAGATGAAAAGAAAGTAGACAATTAGTAGCATGCTAGATGGACTCAGTTACAGTGGAAATGGGTACACCAGTAAAAGACCTGAAAAGACCAGTTAGGAACAAATCATCATGGAGGAAAACTATCTATATATAAAAGCCATCATGGTTCAGTGGTTAGAATGCAGTATTGCAGACTAATTCTGCCAACTGCCAGCAGTTTGATCCCAGAGCCGTCTTTACACCATTTTGGGCCCCTGGGCATAGAAATAGTGTTGGGCCCCTGGGCAAAGAAAGAGTGCTGCCCCCCCCCGCAGGAATAAAAAATAAATGGTTGATAATATTAAAAATAATGTATTATTTATTTTATTGTCACTATACTAATTTCAACAAAATTGTTGTTAAAACATGCTGTACAGCTGCAACTATAATCAACATTAAACATGAAAAACAGAGAAAAGAGATTTTATTTACATGTTTTATAGTATTACACATGATATTTACAAAAACAAAAAAATTTACACACAAAAACAGATATTTACATATGTTTTTTAAATAATAAGCACCATAACATATTACATCTATTACACAAGGTCAAACAAAGGTATTAAAATTCGTAATGGAAAAAAAAATACTTAGATTAGAAAAATTTCAGTACGGTACTTTATTATAACAAGCGTTTGCAACATTTCTTTTCAGAAAATTGTTTTATTATCGGCTTGAAGTCAATGGTCTTCAGGATGTCATTTTCTATGCTCATGAGTGAAAGCCAGTTCAAACGATGCTGTCCCATTGTACTACAAAGCTGATTTTTTATAACTTTAAGTCTTGAAAAAGAACGTTCTCCTGTACAGTTGCTCACCATCATGCACATGAACACTCTGAGTGCAATTTCAATGTTCGGAAAAACAGATTTTAAATTGTCCGAAATTATTTTTCTGTACAGTGCAGGGAGAGTCTCGCAATTTTCATCAAGAGCCATGTAATGCTTGAGATGCTCACATTCATTTAAAAGGTCGTCATAACTCAAGTCCTTGTGGTACGTATTGGCAAGATGTTCGCATTTTTTCTTTAGTGCATCAGAAGTAATGGTTTTTTTTTTAAAAAAAAAAGTTTTATTGAGTTTTAACAATTTTCTGAAGGGTGGGGTAAGGGTTACAGAAACATTTTGAGAACCTTTGCGTCAGAGTCCTTGGCCCATCCCGGGCTACATAATAAAACAATAGTAAACAAATTTATCAAAAAAAAATACTACAAGATAAAGACCAGTGTATACGTATTACATATTACATTTCCAATTCTGAGATGGCAGACATGTACAAACATCCTGGTATAAAAAAGAATAGAAAGAAAAGTTAATAAGAAAAAAGAAAAGCAAGCAAAATCATTTTTTTGATCTAAGTCTTTTGGCAATTGTATCTTCTTTTTCTCCTGCTTGGTCCCCCGTGGGCGAGGCCGTGGCCCCCTCCGCCCCCCCCTGGATCTTCACCCAGGACAGAGGAATGTTTTTTAATAAAGGCTTCCGCCTCAGCAACTGTTTTAATTCTCAATCTTCCTCCTTCCCAGAACACCAGCATCCCTTCGGGCATCGCCCACTTGAACCAGATCCCGTGTTCAAACAATGTTTTAGATAAGACGGAAAATTTCCTTCTAATTTCTCTGATTTTTTTGGGGACCTGCTTCAAGATAGCGACAACCTTTTGTTGGTAAATTAGGGGACCCCCTCTCTGCGCCCTCAAAATTCCCTCTCTGGTTGACCTTCTGACAAATTTAATGTGAATCTCTCTGGGTACTTCATTTATCCTGGCATATGCAGAGTTTATTCTGTAGACTAGGTCAATGTCCCCCCTGATCTCATCTTTAGGTTTATGTAAATAGTCTGCTAAAATTGTGCTCATGAGTTCAGGCAAGCATTCACCAGATTCTTCAGAAATGTTCTGAAATCTTAAAAAATATGACATCCTTTCAAAATCCATCCTAGACACATGCCCTGTCAATTCTCCAACCTCACTGTTAACATTAATGGAAGTAATGGTTTTTAATTCACTCAAGAAAGAAAACAGATTTCCAATTTGTGAATACGCCTCTGCACGTCTTGTTAGTTCAATGATTAAAGTGTCCAGAATATGGAGGAAAGTTTCTACCTTGAACTTTTCGGACTTATTTAGAAGTAACTCTTCTCCTGGCCCATCATACCTCGTTCCCGTTTTTTTCCATCACTGTAATCAGCATCTGGACACATATTCCTGGCTTTGAATTCATATTCAGTGAATTTGTCTCTAGTTTCCTGAAGATAGCTTTTCAGCGACTCAATAAGATTTGTGGCAACTAGGATGTTCACATCCTTTGATTGTAAAACTTTGCTTGTTGTATTCATCCTTTCTAGAATGTCCTTCCAAAGAATTGTAAGAAAGATTGTTTCAAGGTGTTCCATTTTTTTGCTCAAACCTTCCACCTCACGCCTTGTTGTCACTTGCTGTTCATTGTCACCTGATATAGAATCCAGTGCATGTTTTATTTTGTCAAAACCCCTACACAAAGCATGAACAGCATCAAAATGTGCTGACCAACGTGTGTCAGACAGACGCTTGACCACAACATCTTTTTCTAAATATGATGTCAATACATTCCAGCGATGAGTAGAACCAGCAAAAAATGTATACAGGTGCTGAACAAAGTCAAAGAATTTTATAGACTGTAGACAACACTCTGCAGATTTTACTCCCACCAAATTCAGGCTGTGTCCTGCACAGGGGACATAGATGGCAAACTCATTGAGTTTATGAATACGTGCCTGCAATCCAGTGTATCGTCCAGACATATTTGAGGCATTATCGTATGATTGGCCACGGCAGTTTGATAGTGGAATTTTGTTCTCTTTAAGAAAATCCACAACAGTGTCTGTTAAATCCTTTGATCCATGAGAAAAGATGGGGATGAACATCAAGAAATGTTCCACAGGTTCGCAGCCTTTAATGTATCGGGCAGTAAATGTCAGTTGATCTATGTGTGAGATGTCTGGAGTAGAATCTACACTCATTGAATAATACTTTGACTCTTTTACTTCTTCAAGAATAGTACCAAGAACCTGTTGTCCCATTAAATCAATAAATTCCTCACAAATATTGGCAGATAAATATGACGTATTTCCTTTTCCAGGATTTCCATACATTTTGAGATGTTCCTCCAGGAAAGGATCAAATTCACTCAGTAACTCTAGTATACCTAAATAGTTACCATTATTTGCTGATCCAATAATCTGATTTTCGCCACGAAATGGCAAACCTCTGGAAGCAAGAAAACGAATTACAGAAACCAAACGTGTCAACACTTTGTGCCAATATTCCTGCTCTGAGCGATGTTGCTTAAGTAATAAAGAATCTACATTTCCAGTTTCTTTATGCCTTATCAAATATTCCGTCATGCACTTTCTATGTTCTTCTCCATTTTCATGTTCTACAATAACATTACTATGCTTCCAGTCATTGAACCCCGATGTAGCAAAAGAAGATTCTTTCTTGGACAACAGGCGGCATGCAAAGCAATACAAACGATCTTGGGATGGTGAATAGAGTGCCCATTCACGTTTTACAAACTCTCCATTCCGTAGTTCACGTTTGAGCACATTGTCAGTTAAATACCTTGCCGTCATATTCTCTACGCCAGCTGTTTTATACAATCTGCGTGAGTTTGAAAAGTTACTATCATGGTTCTGACATGATGAGGGCCCACTACGAATCCAGTAATCTATTGTGTTAGTGTCATTAATATTCCATAGCCCCGGATCTATCTCTTTTATTGCAAACTCCTTTACTGCTACAGATACAGATTTGGGTATTTCCTCTTGTAAAATGTCACTAGAAGCAGCAACAGGCATAGGAGGTATATCTGCTGAAACTGGTTGATTGGTAACAGGAATGTATGTAGATGTGAAAGCTATATCTGAAGGAATGGTATGAGTACCTGTCGTTGCACCTGTGTTGAGCCACGATGTTAATTTTGGAATTTTCCTTATTTTTTCCTTCTCCTCTGCAGCTTTCCTCCTCTTTTGTGCTCCACTCAAAACATTACTTTTCATTTCTGATGTAGTTAAAGGCGGACTAAAGCTTCATTTCGAAAGCGGTTCAAACATAAAAGTAATTTTATCATCAGTTTTTTTTATTTATAGATTCACTTTTACCAAAACATACCAGGTTTGGGTTTATTTATAGATTCACTTTAACCACAAATAATGGATTAGGGGGTAAATATTGCATTTTACTTATATTATAATAATATAATAATAAATTAAGCCTGATCTGCATTCGGGCTGTATATTTGATAGATTGTAAGGTACCACGACACGAGCTCGCATACACAATTTGAACTCGCCACGACATCAGGGAGCCGAGAGTCTTTTCAGGAATGTTGTATATTGTATATTCAATCTACAGAATGTGGTAAATGACATTCCTGAACATTGGTCCAGGTTCAAGGTTGGAAGTAATTGATAAACTTAAAGGGCCCGTTCACATATAAACACAAAATTATGAGATTTTTATAAAATAATACTAAATTTTATATGGGTTTTCCGAAACCCTACAACATATTCACATGGGGCCCCTATGATCGTGGGCCCCCGGGCAAATGCCCAACGGGCCTATGCATTAAGACGGCATTGTTTGATCCTGACCAGCTCAAGATTAACTCAGTCTTCCATCCTTCTGAGGTTAGTAAAATGAGGATCCAGGTTGCTGACTCTGTAAACCACTTAGAGAGGGCTATAAAGCACTATGAAGCAGTATATAAGTCTAAGTGCTATTGTTATTGCTATTGCTATCTGTTTGTTAGGAGTCAATAACAATTTATGGCACACAATCAACCAACATGCAATTTATAGTAATATCACAGAGTGGAATGGAAATGACTTCAATGCATGTTAATATCTAAGAGGAAGAAAATGAAAAGCAAGTCATAAATGAAGTGAAATTATTGAAAAAAATTATTAGACTTCAAGTCTAGATGGCGTTATTGGAGAAGTACTCAAATATAATTTTGGCTTGTTCATGAAATGGTTGTGCAAACTTGTTTAGAGACTGCATTTGTGCCTGATACATTGTGACACTATGGAAGCAGGCAGAGAGCTGGAAGAGTTCAGTTCATTTGAGAAGATGGAGCCCAGCCAAAATGGTGGTGTGTGTGTGTGTGTGTGTGTGTGTGTTTCAGAGAGACTTTTTAATTCTCTTGCTAAAAGTCTGCTTGAGTTTTTCATATGATGGTTTTGTAGCATTAAAGGTGTCTTTCAGAAATTCAGTAGTTATCCCTACTTGATTTTGCCAGTTACTGGGGTTTGACATGATTAGAAGTATGTTCCCATTGCTAGTGGCAAAAGTAAACTTCAGGGAGATTCATTTCATCCCTGTGCCTGAGTTGGATGGCCAATAAATTTAAATCAGCAACAACAACTTTGATGCTAAAGCTTGATTGCTGAATTTTATTTATTTATCAACTTTAGATAGCTGCCCATCTCATCCAAAATGACTCTGAGCAGTGTACAACAATAAAATAAAACAGCTATATAAAAGCAGACATTATAAAAACAGCATTATAAAAATGTGAACAGTCATGATTATTTTTAAAAACATATATTTAAAAAGTTGAATGCAGCAATGATGTAAATGAATCATTATTCATGCATAAGAATAGGTGGCGTGTTTACCACATGGATCACAAGGGTGAGAGAATAAGATAAAGAATGGCTGGTGTCCTTTTGATTTTTTTAATGTGTTTATGAATTGATTATTGATGTTGAGGAGTGATGATCGGCAACATGAATGTATTTGCACTTTTTGTAGGCAGACAATGACATGAGGGATGATGCCAGATTATTTTTGCAGCAAATATTTGAGTATTAATTTGTTATAGACCAAAAAAGAGGTGA
The DNA here is from genome assembly GCA_039707465.1 of Rhabdophis nuchalis. Classification (NCBI taxonomy): domain Eukaryota; kingdom Metazoa; phylum Chordata; class Lepidosauria; order Squamata; family Natricidae; genus Rhabdophis; species Rhabdophis nuchalis. The sequence continues at coordinate 53,941,841 of CM077643.1, read as the reverse complement.
AAATTATCAACATAAAAGGAGGTGATGAATTTGTACCTTAATAGAATGTTTATTAAAGATGGGGGAAATGCGAAAGATATTTTAAGACATGCAAATACCACTAGAGGTAATGGAGATGAGAGAGAGAGAGAGAGAGAGAGAGGGAGGGAGGGAGGGAGGGAGGGAGGGAGGGAGGGAGAGGGAGAGAGAGAGAGAGAGATTCAATGTCTATGGAAATATGAAAAAACTAATTGTATTTCTGTCCATCTTGTTATATAGAAACCTGAGCTGGATCTATCAGGAGAAACATACAAGCAATTTGAAGATACAATACAATAGCAGAATTGGAAGGGACCTTGGAGGTCATCTAGTCCAACTCCCTGCCTAGGCAAGAAGCCCTATACCATTTCAGACAAATGGCTATCCAACATCTTCTTGAAGACTTGCAGTGTTGGGGCATTCACAACTTCTGGAGACAAGCTGTTCCACTGATTAATTGTTCTAACTGTCAGGAAATTTCTCCTCAGTTCTAAGTTGCTTCTCTCCTTGATCAGTTTCCCTGATGAGAATGGATTATTTAAGAGTGGATGGAGATTGAATAGAAAGGTGAGAATCCAGCACAAGGAAAAAACCACACAGACTGATCTGGACATATAGAGAGAATAAATGAAGATCTATAAAAGAAGAAAGAGCTTGTTGGCCTAAAGCAGAAGAGTCCCACTTTGGCATCTTTAAAACAAGTGGACTTCAACTCTCAAAATTCCATAGCAAGTCATGCTGGCTGAGAAATTCTGGGAGTTGAAGTCCACAGATCTTAAAGTTGTCAAAGTTGGACACACTTGGTCTAAAGGTTAGGTAGGTTGCTGAGATTCTGAAAAAGAAAGAGAAGTTTAAAACCAAAGGCAATGACTGAAGCAGAGAATTGATCTAGTGAAAGAAAAAATGGTTTTCAAGGACAGAAAGGTTCAGGAGGAATAGGTAGTAGTGCTACTTATAAACTAGATTTAGTTAGATCTTCTTTTCTTTCCCCTCATCTCCCACCGTTCATTTGTTCTGCCTAGCACCGCTTACACTTTTTCTCTGGCTTTGTATATATTTTTGTCCCAAAAGGGAATTTTCTCTCTCTCTCTCTCTCTCTGTGTGTGTGTGTTTGTGTAATATATAAATAAGCATCCACTGTCAGTTTCGGGTTTATATTTTCAGAGACTTGGCAACCTTTGAAGGACTGGCAAGCCAACCCCAGTCAGCTTCTGATCAGTTAAGAACACAAATATTATCATATCAAAAGGCAATTATTTTCTGAGCATTTTATAGTCCCTAAGGACTAGCCATGAAACACACCTCCTCTTCCAGTGCAATCATATTTCATCTATCAAGGACATGACCCTAGTTATTTACAGACTGTAATGAGACTGCCCACTGCTTGATGTTACCATAAATAAGCAGGTAAGACTGCTGAGTTCCACAAAATCCAGAATGATTGCTTAGTAGACAGGATCATTTTAATAAAAAAGAATGGCATATGTAATCACTAAATTTATATTATGTGTGCCAGAGTGAACTCTCATTTCACACAAGTGCCTAGGCTTCATGCAGATCTATTACCTTTTCAGAAACCATCCTGCCTGTGTTTTTGTGATATGATGGAGTGGCATTTCTCAACCTTGGCAATTTTAAGGTAGGTGAACTTCAATTCCCAGAATTCCCCAGCCAGCAGAGCACAGAGTTAAATCCACCTAGCTAGGGGAGGGGGCGGTGCAGTGCAGTGCAGTGCAGTGCAGTGCAGTGCAGTGCAGTAGAGAAGAGAAGAGAAGAGAAGAGAAGAGAAGAGAAGAGAAGAGAAGAGAAGAGAAGAGAAGAGAAGAGAAGAGAATACTGGAAGCATTATAGTAGCTTTCTCTATATATCTGGTCAGAATCATTACATATCCCAGGGTAAACATATATAGAATTGAAGCTTTTGCAATTTTGGGAATTCCTACTTATTACAACACAATAAAAATGAGTTGTGAAATTGCAGAAAGCTTCAATTGAATTGAGGAAAGTTGATCAAGCCAAGGTCCAACAGAGACTAGTAACTTTTGAAACTGCATGCAGAGTGAAAGAGAGATGAATGCACAAGTTGCCCCTTAACAATTTGGCTTTCCAGTAAATCACAATCCTGAGAGACAACTGGTGTTACAAACAAATAAAATTAAATAGTTCCACACTTCAAGCTAGAGCAGATGATGCAAGAAAATGAAATGAGCTAAAAAAATTAAATGGAAAAAATTATAATAGCTATGCAAATCTTCAGTGAGATGATTCAACTCAAAGATAATTTAATCAAACTACAATACTGAGTATATCAGGGAAGTGAAGCAATTTTTATATGGAAAATCAGAGAAAACGTATTATTTTCCATTGGCCATTTCTCTGGCCCTTCAGCATTCTCCTGCACATGTCCATATTCATAGAAGCTATCAGCTTTGGAAATGAATTGATTGGTCAATGTGTTTCAGCTCTGCTGGATTTGCTCCCATTTCCTGACAGAACAACTAATCAGTGGAACAACTTGTCTCCAGAAGTTGTAAATGCTCCAACCCTGGAAGATTTTAAGATGTTGGATAACCATTTGTCTGAAATGGTATAGGGTTTCCTGTCTAGGCAGGGAGTTGGACTAGAAGACCTCCAAGATCTCTTCCAACTCTGTTATTCTTCTATTCTATTCTATTCTCTAACCAATTTGAGAAGAGAATTGGATAATCATTGTTCTGAAATGGTATAGGGTTTCCTGTCTAAGCAAGGGGTTGGACTGGAAGACCTCCAAGGTCCCTTCCAATTCTATTATTGTATTCTATATTGGCTTAATTGGTTATCCGTGCATATTCCTGTATGATGTGGCATCATGCAACCGTCTACATAATATGCAATGTCATAGATTAAGTGAAACTTAGGCAGGCAGACAGACATTCAGCCTGATCATTGAGTCAGGCAGTATTTATCACAGTAAGAACTGAATAATCTTCTGATTCAGTAGTGCTAGAAAGAGAAACAGTTTCACTTTATTTTTAACTAGTTTAATTTGATGGAAGAAAATTTGTTTTAGAAACTCAAAGAGGAGAAACCCTTTAAAAAAACTGAAGAATTTTTCATGGATGGAATATGATTAAGGTGTATGTGATTTCCCTGTCTTTCATTGACACAACCCTGTCTTCAGCATTCTGTAGTCTCCACATAATTTTAATTTTCAGCTACATCCTAAAAGAAGATTGTAGGGATCCAGTGGCTCAGTGGCTAAAAGTGAGTGAGCTCCCATTACTTGTCCCAGCTTCTGCCAACCTAGCAGTTCGAAAGCACATTAAAAAAAGTGAATAGAAAAATAGGAACCACCTTTGGTGGGAAAATAACAGCATTCCATGCACCTTCAGCATTTAGTCATGCTAGCCACATGACAACGGAAACGTCTTTGGACAGCGCTGGCTCTTTGGCTTTGAAACTGAGATGAGCACTGCCCCCTAGAGTTGGGAATGACTAGCACATATGTGTGAGGGGAGCCTTTACCTTTAAGAGAAGATTTTGCTTTTTTGATAGTTGTATGATTGCAAATGCTATAGAGAAGTCCGACCTTTGAGAAATTCTTCCATACCAAGGAATTCATACATGTCTCTGCCTATATATTTGGTGGTGAATTTAGAAGGGTAATTTCAACTCAGCTCTCACTGCAAATGAAAGGCAGCACAGTTGTAGAAGTTCTACTGTTTGTAAATCCAGGTAGACGGTAGGTCATGTGGCAGTAGTAGAAACTACCAAGCTACCACCCTAAAGCAAGAGGTAAATTCAAAGTTAACAATTTCTTCTGGGACCTGAGATCTGAGGCTTTTATTTTTATTTTTTTATTTTTTTACTACAAACTCAACCATCTGTTATAGCAGGCATTAAGGAAAAGACAAAGACATTTTTTTATGGTCCTTCATTCGTAACTTCAACATTATGTGAGAAACTGCACTTAAAATGCTATGGCAAAACAAACTGAACAAAAACGGATTTATTATGTCATTCATCCTATAGTAGTCTTTCCCAGTACATTTTCCCATTGCCGTCCATTAGTTCTAAACAAGCCCATAACTAGTTTATGGTCTCTATAAGTTATTTAGAGTTCCTTTCTAGTATTTCTCTCTGGCATGACCTCCTGCTCTCTGTGCAGCTGCTTTGAAATCTCTAGAAAAATGTTTTCCTTTGCCTTCCCCTTTCTCTCTCTTTAGTGGCAATCTCTATGCATTCCTGTTAGCCTTGTAAATGACATGGTTGATTTCTCTGTTTGGAGCTTCTTTATATACTAGCTTCATTTTTACAACAAAAAAAAGCTCATTATGCACAGTGGGGATAAGGAAGGTCTTCCCTTTATTGACTCCTAAAACAGGAGCACCTTGATTTTATTTTTTCCTTTATTTATCTAACTTAGTCTAGTGCCAACTATCCTGGCAGTTTGTAGTAAAAGCTTTCTTCACTAGCCCAACTTATTCCTCTTAGTAGAACTGATTGGAACACAAATGCTTCCATCTGTAAAATGCAGGTTAGTAATACTAAAGAGGTGGAAGTTTCAGATCACATTTCTTCTTATGAAATTTTTGTTGTAGATATTCACAGCAGGTTTAAAATATTCTTCAGAGTGTTTATGTTTATGTTTATTGGATTTGTATCCCGCCCTATCTCCCCGAAGGGACTCAGGGCGGCGCACAGGCAAAGATTAAAAACAATACAAAACAATACAAAATACAATGTAACTACAATAAAAATATATTAAATTTAAACCCGTGCTAAAAACATCTTTAAAACCATCTAAAAACCCTTAATAAAATCCCCACAATTTGTTAATAAAGTCTAAGCCAGGCCAGCCAGATGGAAAAAGTGAGTTTTGAGCTCCCGGCGAAAGAGGCGCAGGTCCGTGATGGTACGAATGTTGGGGGATAGGTCGTTCCAGAGAGCCGGACCCGCCACAGAGAAGGCCCTTCCCCTGGGGGCCGCCAGCCGGCATTGGCCAGCAGACGGCACCCTGAGGAGGCCCTCCCTGTGCGAGCAGACAGGACGGAGGGAGGTATGTGGTAGGAGGCGGTCTCGCAAATACCCAGGTCCCGTGCCATGGAGCGCTTTAAAGATGGTTATCAATTCCTTGAAGCGCACCCGGAAGGCCACAGGTAGCCAGTGCAGCTTGCGCAGGAGAGGTGTTACATGGGAGTATCGAGAGACTCCCAAGATCCCCCACGCGGTTGCATTCTGTACTAGCTGGAGCCTCCAGGTGCACCCCAAGGGGAGCCCTATGTAGAGAGCATTGCAGTAGTCTAGCGGGATGTCACGAGGGCTTGAGAGTGTTCTTTTTTCAGGGGTGAAATTCAACAAGTTCTGTCAGGTTCTGGAGAACCGGTAGTGGAAATTTTAAGTAGTTTGGAGAACCTATTGGACTGGGACGCCCTTCGCACAGTCACTCATGCGCTCGTGACATCCCGTCTAGACTACTGTAATGCTCTCTACATGGGGCTCCCCTTGAGGTGCACCCGAAGACTACAGCTAGTCCAGAATGCGGCCGCGCGGGCAATTATGGGAGCTCCTAGGTACTCCTACATAACACCTGTCTTGTGCGAGCTGCACTGGCTGCCTGTGGCCTTTCGGGTGCGCTTCAAGGTGTTGATTATCATCTTTAATGCACTCCATGGCACGGGACCTAGTTATCTACGGGATCGCATCCTACCCCATACATCCCTTCGGCCGATTCGCTCCCACAGAGAGGGACTTCTCCGGGTGCCGTCCACTAGGCAATGCCAGCGGGCGACGCCCAGGGGAAGGGCCTTCTCTGTGATAGGCCCAACCCTCTGGAATGACCTACCCCCCGAACTCAGAATGACCACGGACCTCCGCTCCTTCCACCAGAAACTAAAGACTTACTTTTTCCAACAGGCCAGCCTGGCCTAATTTACCCCACCTAGCCTATAGTCTGAAGCTAAATTGTTTTAAATTGGTTTTAGGGGGAAATAATTTTAATGATTTTATAAATTTTAGCACGGGGATAATAATTTAATCTGGTTTTAAATTTTGTAAATTGTTGTATATGTGTTTTGAATTTCCTGTGTACCGCCCTGAGTCCCTTCTGAGAAAGGGAGCGATCTATAAATCTAATAAAGTAAAGTAAAGTAAGTAACCAACAAATACCACCTCTGGCTGGTCCCAGAGTGGAGAGGGAATGGAGATTTTGCAGTATCCCTCCCCTGGAGTAGGGTGAGAATGGAGATTTTGCAGTATCCTTCCCCTGACGTGCCCACCAAGCCATGCCCATAGAACTGTAGTAAAAAAAATGAATTTCATCACTGACTTTTTTGCTTAATTTATTTCTTTCTTTCCGTCAAGCACGCATTGGATAACAGCTATAAGCGTAGACATACAATACAATGGAATACAATGCAATGCAATGCAATGCAATGCAATGCAATGCAATACAATAGCAGAGTAATGCTCCTCCTTGTCAGGGTTGAATCTACCCATGTGATAAGAATATTGTGAGAAACCATGATGTGTGTCCCTGTTCCATGTGAGTTTAGGAGAGCACGGGCTTAATTATAAATCTGCTTTTTTGTGAGCCCTGTATTTTAGAACAACTTGCCTCCAGAGATTCATGAAGTCCTCTCCCCACCCACGTAATTTTGGTATTTTGCAAGGCCATCAAAACAACACTGCTTTTAACCATCATTGAATGCATCTGGTGGTCATCTTGAGATTTGATTTTATGCTTTTTATTTTTGTTACTCTCTATTTCATTGCTCAATTGTGAACTCTCCAGAGTTTTTTTTAAGGTATAAACAAACAAATAAACTGGCTTTTACTTTAAAATAAGGGCATATCTATCAAGCACTGTTAATGTTCAAATACACAATGTTATTTCTGGCTTGGTCCCAAATATAAGTTGAAGGGCAGAGGCAATGGCAGAAAGGTACATAGTACTCCCATCTTGTCTGTGAGCACTGAAAGGCATCTACTTGGCCAACTTGAAAAATAAAATGCTGAATTACAATGGGTCTTGCCCTAACAATGCAGTAGGGCTGTTCTTACAGTTATGATTTAAAATTGTTTTAAAGAAAAGTTAATAGGGTATGGCATAGGGTCTAATGGGTACTATGGAAGATTTGTGAGCATTGCTATCCATGGAGACCAGGCTGCCTTCTAGTGAATTACACACAGTTCATACAATTTTAGTTAGTCACACAGCAGAGACTTGAGAAACATTCAGTGCATTTGATTGCATTAGATAGGCAAGTTATGTGTAGGTGGCAAATCAACAATAGAATAGAGTAGAGTTCTTTATTGGCCAAGTGTGATTGGACACACAAGGCATTTGTCTTTGTTGCATATGCTCTCAGTGTACATTAAAAAAAAGAAAAAATACATTCATCAAGAATCATAAGATTCAACACTTAGGGATAGTCATAGGTTACTAATAAGCAATCAAATCATACTAGGAAACAAACAGAACCATATAAAACATAAAAATATAAGCAACGTGGTTATAGTCATGAGTGGGAAGAGATAGATAATCATAAGAATAAACCCTTAGTGATAGTCATAGGATACTAAATAAGCAATCAAATCATACTAGGAAACTAAATAAAGCAATATAAACCATAAAGATACAAGCAACAAGGTTATACTCATAAGTGGGAGGAGAAAGGTAACAGGAAGGATGAGTAGAATAATAGTAATACAGACTTAGTAAATAGTTTGACAGTATTGTGGGAATTAGTTGTTTAGCCGAGTGATGCCATGTGGGGAAAAACTGTCCTTATGTCTAGTTGTTACTGGACAATGCCATTATACAGTAAATGGCACATGCATATTCATTTTGAGGCTCCATTAAGCATAAATCCCTGCCAATTTTTCATCTGTAGAATTATTTATTTTTCAGCTATACTTTTTTCTCATTTCTTTTTTTTCACAGAGGAGGCTTCCGTATCAGCACCCAGGCCAGGTCTGAACTGATGTAACTGTATTGCCATTTATCTGTGAGAGTGGATGGTTAGAAATGATTCTACCATTAGGCAGAAATAGGTAGCTACCTCAAGCAATTGATTTTGGTTGGAACTGAAACACCAGCAAATGTCTTGTTTAGTTACTTACTGTAGGCTCTTTTGTTTGCTGAAAGAAAAAAGATGTACCATAAGATTTGTATTTATTTCATGTACCAAAATAACTCGACCAACCTTTAGTTCTAATGGTAGAGCACTTAGGAGAGGGGGGCATTGGTTGTTGTACTTCAGATTGCTTAATATCTCGGGCTGTTGTAACATCGTTTTCCATTGCCGTATCAGATTTCCTTAACATTTGTTATAGTGCATGCTCAAATGGAGCGTGCTTGCTTAATGCTACATAATGGAGCTTGGCTTCCTATTTCTGCAGCTTTTTTTGTTCCATTCAAAAGTTAGACACAATCAATCTAAATTTGCTAAGAGAACCAGATTCTTTTCCATGTGTTATTCAGTACTCAAGAAAGTCTGGAATATAATGAAATCAATTGTAAAGTTTAAGGTGTGTTTGCAGGGGCATGAAAGATCTTCATAGGTGGTAACACAGAAGAAAATGAAAGAGGGAGGGAGGCTTGGGGAGAGGGAGGGAGGGAGGGAGGGAGGATTGGTGGATGGATTGATTTAATTTTACTTATTTCTGGCAAGGCCAATTTTTCCTGTCCGTTTCACTATCAGAAAAATCAAGCCATTGTCCAAAACAACCTTAGGATTTATATAATTTCATGCATGGGATTATTTCACTAAAATTAAACTCAGTCCAGGAAAATAGAAAAAGGCTTCAAAAGTATGGTTGTAGTTGAGGTCATGCCTGGTTATTTTATTATTTAATCTGCAACTTGAAACAGGTTTTCATTGGGGAGTTGATGGTTACATTCAAGGTTGAGGAATAGGCATTCTTTGCAGATCTATCAAAACAACTTTAGTCATACACCCATAATGTGTTGCTTAGTCTGAAGTGTTAGTCCAAGTACTGTGGCTTGTTTACTGTGCTTTAACCTTTGGTGTATTGTATGAGTCTAGCTAGTCATTATTTTATTTAGTAAAGCAATTCATATTATGAGAACGCAGCCTTTGTCTGAGAATCTTTTATGGTTGAAGAGGACAAGCATGGTCTGTGAAGTGTCCTTTTCCCCTAATCTCACATTCCAAATATTGGAAGAAAGGAATTGATGGTTGATCATTACTGAATAATATCACCTCATCAAAAATGTTGAGGCATTCTGATCATCTCCTACCTCACCCCAGTTTATCCTGCCCAAAAAGAATGTTTGAAAACATGTGTACCAGAAGTGTTAAGTCCAAGGTTGAAATGCAAAAGAGTGCAGGAAACAATGATATCTGAAAATATTGCTGTTAAAGAAATCGTGCCCCCCAAAATAATATTATATTTAGCCTACATTTCCTATATTTTATCTCATAGGATTGCGGATGAGGATAATTCTGTGCACATTATCTTGTATCCCTGGGTGCAATGTCTCAATATAGGATCGAAATGTGATAAATAAAATAAATTAAATGCTAGTTCCTAGAACATAAGCCAAGTGGTATCATTGTGATCTATGTAGGATTATGTGTTCTTTCTATAGGCTACTAGAATGCTTTATATTAGAACACTTTTAATTTAATTCTCATTCTCAGGAGAAAGTTCGGTTATTAACTCAACTTTTCCTGCTATGCCATGTTTCATATTATATTCTTCCTGGGAAATCAGCTTGTGGTCGCCCTTGTCTCAAGTCCCTATAAATACCTACATCAGAAGTGAAGGAAAGTAAAACAGGCTTTGTTTTATTTCTTGTTTATTGTTATTTAAAGTCATGCCTGAATCATTCAGGTAGCACAGCAAAAAAAGTGTGACAACTGAAAGCCACCTACAGAAGGTCCTTGCAATCCAGAGCAAGTTTTCCAGTTTTGCATCCTGTGACAATACAGCTGCTATGAAACTTGCCAGGTAAAATTTCCCTAGAAGGAAAATAATTCCCCCAATTATACAGTGTCAGAATAAGTCAGTTAAGGAAGAAAAGAAATGTCGAGAAACGGTTGGGAATATTTTAATTATACTTTGCCAATAATTGAAGTCCTTCAAGCAGATCATAACACTAAATTGTTGAAATAAATTCACCTTCAAACTTATCTCCTTGATGACTACATGAAAACATCCATGTTATTTTCATGGCAACATACAATTTGCCACTGACTTCTTCCAATATTTTTTCTCAGTTTCTTATTGTTAGAAGTTCTGGAGGCTGTGCAACTAAAGGACTAAATCAGACCCCGCTTAACTTTGCTGAGATCAAACAAGGTCAACTAGATAATGCCATCTTCTGGGATATATTAATTTAGGAGGGATTTTAAACTCCAGCCATCCAAAGGAGTATTTCCTTTAAATGTTTTAATCATTTTATTCATAATCTCATTTCCTTGTGTGGCCATGAAAACTATTTATCTCTAATCTTAAACACATATCCAATCATTCCATTCTTGAGAAAATAACATTTGATGTTCCTTCACTGTCCAATTTGTTTCTGTAGATCAGGTTGCATGTGATGTAGGTGACTGTCCAGTTTAGCTGCACCTCTGCAGGGCATTGATCTAATTTAACCAAAAGTACAACATCATGATGATAGCATACACATTTTACCTGATCATTTTGGAAACAGCTGGTCAGGCTTTAATGGTTGTACTGATTTTAATTTTAAAAAAATATTTTGCTATTTTTTTATCTGTATGTTGCTGTTGTCAGTCATTCAGGATTATGTTGTATAAGATAGGCTTTACAAGATGTAAATCTTGTAAAATAAAATAAATAATTCCAACTAAATCACTTCCACACTTTATTACCATAGCTAGTGCAAAGTGCTAAAAAGAATCTGAAATTCTGAACTGTGCCTGAATAATAATAATAATAATAATAATAATAATAATAATAATAATAATAATAATAATAATAATAATAATAATAATAATAATAATAATAATAATAATAATAATAATAATAATAATAATAATAATAATAATAATAATTTAATTTATAAACCGCTCTCTCTCCCCGAAGGGACTCGAGGCGGTGCACAGGGAATTTAAAAAATACATGTATAAGACCACAAACATAATACAATATTAAAATGAATTAAACTAAAACCCTGCGCTAAAATCCCATATTAAAACTAAAACTAAAAATACCGTAATATGGAGAAATGAGAATAAAGCGAAGAAGTACCCCAAAAAGATATTCAAGTCCATATAAGGGACTTTGAAGCTTCAGTTCTCAGTTTCCTGTTGTGAGAATCTTGTCTCAAGTTATTCTGAAAGAGTGCATTTTTATTCATGCTGCTCAACTGGTGCTGATGTGGAAGAATGAGCATTAATGGGTGAGCTCAGTCTTGCTGAGTAGACCATGGAGATACAGATGCTGCAGCAAGATAAGACCTCATTTTCATATGCAGAGGGGAATGGCATTTTGACATATCTGGGAATCATTATGGGGGTATCAGCTTAGAAAAGCTGGCCCTGCCTGCCCAATTCTCAAGCTTTTTATTGTCAAAAACCTCTGGTGTGAGACTAACCAGAGGAATGGGTTATTGGACCAGAAGAGCAAACGTAAAATAAGTCCAATGTTTTCTCAGTAATGCTTGGTTGCTGATGTTATGCTGGAACTTCAAGGAAAAAGAATCTTGTATCCCGTTTCAGAGATAAAAGCAGCATGATGATGAACCAAACACTACACGCTTACAAAAATACTCAGCAATTTTCTTGCGGTTCAGATGTCTACTATAGGAAGGAAGAGCTACATAGAATAGAGAAGCTTTGTTTCTTGCAACTAAGTACCATATTTTTCAGAGAATAAGACACACTTTTTTCCCTCAAAAAAGAGGCTGAAAATCTGGGTGCATTTTATACGCTGAATACAGCATTTTTTGCCTCCTGAAACGCTGCCCACTTGACCAAAATGGCAGTGCATAGCTTTCAGGAGGTTTTGAGAACTCCTGAAGGCAGAAATGAGCAAAAAACAGGCCATTTTTTGCTCTATTTTTCCCCACCCCCCAGGAGCACTCTACAAGTCTCCTAAAGGCAATCCATGCCCTTTTAGTGAAAAATGGGCCATTTTGGGGAGTAGGTAGTAACTTAGCCTGCCATGCCCCCAAACCAGTTCTATCGGTGGCACCTATGTATCAGTAGTCAATGAAGCACTTGCAGTATTCTGCCAAAACTGCTACTACTCATCAGCAAGTAAACTGCAACATTCTGTTAAATAAGTTAGTGAAAAGACATACGCCATATGGTACCCTAAAAAGAAATAGAAAGGGGTTCAGTCGCTCAACCCAACTGACAGTAACTGGAACCACCCATTCTTGAGAAATGGAACCATTGTGATACAGAGTCCTCCACTTTGGAAAATTGATATTTCAGAAGGATATTATGATCAATGGTATCAAATGTTGACAGATCCAGTACAAACAGGAGGGCTACGCGCATATCTGAATTCCACTACAGATAATCCACCAGAATTATCTGTAATATTGTTCCACTGTCCCACTGTCAGGCCTTGAATAACCTTTGATAGGCCATAGCTTTCATGGTAGTCATGAAACCATCTGCTCAACCACCTTCTGAACCACCTGCTTCCAAAGAAGGCAAGTTGATATTTCCTTGGACTATATACCTGGGGAAATCTATCAGAAGTCTCAAGAAGCCTATGCAGGAATGTTGCTACACAGTAGGAAGGTTGAGACATATCAACAGTCCCAACTGATCCCTAGAGTTCAACTTGATGAGCAGAGTCTCACATCTAATAACTTAGCCATAAGATATCCCCAGATGAAATCACCACACCCTTATACCTGCACTAGAATCTCAGCTTGTACAATACCTGAAACCCATCTAGGCATGTTTCCAAGAGATGAACTCCCTCTTCTATTCCCAGTTAGATCTTAGTGTTGCACACAAGGTCAACCCTCTTATCCACAATTAAATTACAGATGAGGGAGGCTTTATTACAGATTGACCTGGCATTTAGTATCAACAACCAAAGACCAGGGCCTCTGAAGACCCACTGTCCAAGAAATAGGGTGGAGATTTGTGGGGGCTGGAACATTAAACCAGTATAAGGCACTGGGGCCTTGGTTTTGTAGTTGGATTTTCTGAGATTGTACAACTTTTGATATTCAAAAAAGTGTATAAAGTGTATGGGATATGAAAGAAGCATATTTTTTTTGGAGCATGAATCCAAACCACTGTCCTTTTTTTATAAAAAGCCTCCAAAATGTCCTCGGATAACATTAGGCCTAGGACAGTGATGGTGAACCTTTTTGTTGTTGTGTACCGAAAGTGCCCACCTGCATGGGCCAACACCTATAATGCAGTGTGCATGCAGCACCCTCCCATGAACCTGCCCCCCCATTCATGCAGGTTCAATCCCCCGGTGCTGCCCCCCCCATGCATGCGCATGTGATCTCCCCATTTTGGGCCTAGCAGGCCTTCCTGCAGCCTCCTGGGCCCAAAAATGGCCATAGGGGGAGGTGGGGCATACCTCTGCGCTTCCCCCTGCCGCGTGCATGCATGTGTTACCACACCCCACATGCACGTGTCTCCCCCACATGTGCCTGCCACACACACATGTGGCAGAGACCCCAAAATCAGCTAGCCAGTGGGAGGCACATGGGCATGTGCGGTGGAGCTGAGCTGGGGTGACAGATCGTGTGCCTGCGAGGAGGGCTGTGCTTGCCATCTGTGGCATCATGGGCCTAGGACAGTGGTGGGCAAACTCATTAGTCAAGGGAGCCAAATATCAACAGTACAACGATTGAAATTTCTTTTGAGAGCCAAAAGAAGGTGTGGCCTGTTTTGTGGGAGTGGCTCAGTGGTCATGTGACCAGGTGGGCATGGCCAATTTGGAAAATGTGGTGAAACGCACTTAATGATGGTCTTGCTTAGCAACCAAAATTTGGGGCTCAATTGTGGTCATAAGTTCTTTCTTTATCTCTCTCTCTCTCCCACTTTCTTTTTCTTTCTTTTTTCTTTCTTTCTCCTCTCTTTTTCTTTCTGTCTCTCTCTCTCTCTCTGTCTATCTCTCTGTATCTGTCTCTCTCTCCTCCCTCCACCCATCTCTGTCACTCTGTGTGTGTGTGTCTCTCTGTCTGTCTGTCTCTCACTCACTTAATCACTCTGTCTCTGTCTATCTGTCTCTCCCTCCCTCCCTCTCTCTGTCTCTCCCTGTCTCTGTGTGTGTCACTCTCTCTGATTCCCTCCCTCCCTCTCTCTCTGTCTCTGTCTGTCTCTCCCTCTTTCCCCGTCTGTCTCCGATTCAATCCCTCACTCTGTCATTCTTTCTCTGTGCCTCTCTCTGTCTCCCTCCCACCCTCCCTCTCTCTCTGTGTCTGTCAGTCCCTCCCTCTCTCTCCTCTCCCCCCCCCCCGGAAGCAGCGGAAGGGCTGGCATGCTGGCTGGGGAAGCTATGGATGCCTTCTCCCGCAGCGGGCGGGTGGGCGGGCGGGCGGGCGAGCGAGCGAGCGGGCGGGCGGGCGGGCGAGCGAGCGGGCGGGCGGGCGGGCGGGCGGGCGAGCGGGCGGGGCGAGCACCTGAGGCTGCCGCCACCTTAAGAGTGCCGAGGCTATCGCCTGGCAGGTCGCCCGGCAGCGGCGGCATGCAGGGAAGCTGGGCGCGTCTCCACTAGCTCCCTCCGACAGCCACCACAGCGCACATTCTGGGGCCGCGTGCCCACCTCCCTCCGAGCCATGCCTGGCGGGCAGCCACAGAACGTGTGCTGTGGTGGCTGTCGGAGGGAGCCGGTGGAGATGCGCCCAGCTTCCCTGCCCGACACACGTGCCAGACAACCTGCTGGGCGACCTTGGCTGGCAGGAGCAGAGCATTGCAAGGCTCGGGGGTAGCAGAAGCAGCAGCAGCCGTCTATGCCACAGACGGAGTCTGCCCAGCAGAGGAAGAGCCACACTCCAAGGGCCAAAGAGCCGCATGTGGCTCATGAGCCGCGGTTTGCCAACCACTGGCCTAGACATTGTGAAAAACAAAAAGTGTTCTACCAACAAATCTACTGTTGATCATAGCTATCATGATAATGAAAAAATAATAACTTAAAACTGATTTATGCCTAGTGATGTAACCGAGAGTATAACTAAGACTTCCAGGGAAGATGGAACCACCTTGCCAGTGTTGACCATTTCAAGACAGAGCAGGACCTTCACTGCACCCAATTACTCTCAGATAACTCTCCAAGGTTATGGTGTCTTTTTGCTAGGGATTAAGTAATGTCTCCGCCCGCACCAAGGCCATCCAGCTTCCATTATTTCACTGGGCTTCAGGGTATTTGATTCCTCAAAAAGCCAATAGCCATTGATTAAAAATGGAATATACAAGTTTGCATCAGACACAAGAGGAGCACAGCTTACTAGCCTCTTCTTTCTCTTGACTTATTATTCAGTGTTGCTTAATTTAGAGCACAAATCAATATATGAATAAAGAGACCTATAATTTTTTAATGTCATCTCTGCAATCACACTTAAGATTGATTCTACCTTGAACTCATTGTATTATTTCTAATGACAGAAAGCCCACACTCTACTTTATCAACCGAAGTCTGTCTGAGGGAACTTTCTAATTAGAGCTACTAATCACTTATTCCTTCTCTGGGAGAACGATGCATTATTAGACTGACTGGTGAAATACGTTGAACAACATATACATCTTGTTAAAATGACACTTAGGAGATACCATCCTTCACTTCCATCAGAGACAATCTATCAAAAGGAAATATTGCTTTAAATACTGCTTGCACAGTTAGCTTCATTTTAGCATCTCCCCCACCCACCCACCCACCCCAGTCCCTGCTAGCTTCTGCATCTCCAAGCTTATGATTTTGGAGAGAAGCCAAGACTCTTAGATCACCTAGCAATTAACGTAACCATACTTGGATAGCTTGAAGTTAGGGAGGCAGCAGAAAGCATCAACGGAATGGCGGTAACTGATGAAATTAGCTTCAGGAAATCTATTTTGTAATAAAACTGTTCATAAAAAGGGAAATGTCATTTAAAGGCACAATTTCCATGGAGAATAACTTTTTATATCTGCATGCTTCTTTAAAACAAAGGAGCTTTGCTTTTAATATGCCTTTTATTTTAAATAGGTTTACCGAAGCTTGGAATTGTCAGAGACCCCAGGGAAACTTGTTATCTTGGTCTTGCGATTCTTTGTCAATGGATTTTTATCCCCTGCTCTACTTCTACACAATCTTGCAGCCATTTCTTTTCATGTGAAAAAATTATCAAATTAACACCTGTAATTAATGGTAGGAACAAGAGGAAATAACTTGTTTTCTCCTTTTTTTAAAAAAAAAGTCCAATCTAAAGAAAGCTGGAAAACATGGGTTGGCCTGAGTACAAATAAGGACTGGTTGCAGTTTTCAACTGTGCAACTTGTAAAAGAAAATAACCATGTGCTTTTATCAGTATAGGAATCTGCAAACAATCCCAGATGATTATGAATATCTCAAAAGCGGCATGAACATTTTCTTGAGAAAATTCCAATAGTTGTCAACACGTAAATCTAATTGTCACCACTTTATATTCACAATTTTAAGAAAGGAAACCAAAACAGATGATTTTGAACCATCTTAGAAACTATAAACATTGATATGGATGAATGGATCATTGTATTTCCTAAATCATCATGCTTATTTAGGAAAAAGAAAGAAATTTGAGGGATTCCTCAAAATCTTTCAAGACAGGCATAAATCTTTCAGGAGTCCTGGTGGCTCAGTGGTTAGAATGCAGTATTGCAGGCTAACTCTGCCCACCGTCTGGAGTTTGATCTTGATGGGCTCAAGGTTGACTCAGGCTTCCATCTTTCCAAGGTTGGGAAATGAAGACCAGATTGTTTGAAAGAAATGCACTGATGTTGTAAATCACCCAGAGTCCTGTAAAGCAGGGATCCCCAACCCCCGGTCCACGGACCGGTGCCGGTCCACAGCTTCATAGGAACCGGGCCGCAGGGCCGGCAAGGAGGAGGGAGCAGCCCCCTGGCAGAGGATGGCCGAGCGTGCCTCCACCAGCTCGTTCCGATGGCCACCGCGGCACACTGCACTTTCCGGGGCTTTCTGGAGAGGCTGGCATGTCGGCTGGGAAGGTTATCCCGCAGCGGGCGGCCGAAGGACCCAAGCTGTGGCTATCTTAAGTGCCCGGACGGCTTCAGCAGCGCACACGGAGCTGGAAGGGAGCTGGGCGTGCAGCGCCCGGATGGCTTTGGCGGCACTTAAGAATAGCCGCAGCTCGGGTCCTTCGCCCGCCCGCTGCGGGATAACCTCTGCAACCGACATGCCGACCCCTCTGCTGCTTCCCCGGGAGGAGGGAGGGAGAGAATGGCAGACACACAGAGAGGCAGACTTAGAGAGACAGAAATATAGAGAGAGGGAAACAGACACACACACAGACACACAGTGACAGAGATGGGTGGAGGGAGGAGAGACAGAGAGAGAGAGAGACAAAAAACAGAGAAAGAGAAAGAAAGAAAAATAATCAAAGTATCATCTGCGTACAAATTTATCTTATATCCCTTGTACCCTTTCAATTCTTCGTCTTCTTCTATCATTTTAGTCAATATTTCCATAACCAATAAAAATAATATTGGAGACAAGGGACATCCTTGTCTCGTACCTGCTTCCTGAGTAATCTCTCCCGTCATTATTCCATTAACCTTCACTTATTATTCTGAAGGATATAGAGAAGGACCTGAGGAAGATAAATAAACACTTGAAAGAATTTGAAGAAATGACAGGTTTGAAAGTAAATTGGTCAAAATCTGAACTATTAATGGATAAAAGTGGTAAAGAGTGGGAGAACATGCAAGAACAATTCGGGATAAGAATTAAAAATACATTGAAATATTTGGGAATAACACTTTCACTTAAAGTTAAGGAACTGAAAAAAATTAATTATGATGTGATGTTGAATGAAGTAGAGAAAAAGATAGACAAATATAAAGAGATAAAGTTGTCTTGGTTTGGCAGAATTGCAATGTGTAAGATGATGTTGCTACCAAAATTCAATTTTTTATTTGAGATGCTACCATTAAACTTGACAGAGAAAGATATGGAAGGATATCAGAAGAAATTAGATAAATTCTGTAATGGTGGGAAAAGACCTAGGTTAATGAAGAAAATGTGGTATCAAAACCAAAAGGAAGGTGGATTGGGAATTCCCAATCTACTTAATTATGGGCCTATAGTATTAGAACTGTGGTAAAAATATTTAAAGGTGGAGATGGACACTGGGGAGATTTAGAGTTAAAAGATATTAAGAGATTTGGTTCTGTATGGTTTTTAGATAAAGCAAAATCAAAAAAGGTAATCAATAGTTATTGGTTAAAGGGATTGAGTAAAATATGGAATAAATTTGTTAAAATATTAATCCCAGATATAACCTTTTTGGGAAAGACAATTGGAAATTGGCCGATTAAAACCAGCAAAAACCGTGAAAAAGTATTGGAAGAGGAAAATATAGAAAGTATAATAGATTGGTTAAAAGCTTTAGGAAATGAAAGTAGAAGAAAAGAAATAATGGAAAAATTGGGTTTAAATTGGTTTGAAAAAATACAGATAGAAAAATGGACTATGAATGTAAGGGGAAAATGTAAAATAGGTAGAAACGAAACTGAATTTGAAAACTTAGTACCTCAAATTATTAAGGATGAAATTGGGTTAAAGGGACTCGTTAGTAAGATATATAAGATTATAAATTTTAACGAGAAACCACAAATGGCAATGAAGATGAACTGGGAGGATGAATTTAAGATTAAAATATCAGACGTGGATTGGAAGGTGAATTGGAAGAGTCGAATCATGAGGATTCTATCCATAAGGATTAAAGAGCATAACTTTAAGGTGGTTTGGAAATGGTATTTGACTCCATTGAGGTTATCATTGATGGATAAAAAAACAAGTAATAAATGTTGGAGGTGTAATATGGAATTGGGAACGTACGAACATATGTGGTATAAATGTGATAAAGTTAAAAGGTTTTGGCAGAAATTGGAGGAAACGATATTTGAAATAATGAAGAAAAGAATAACATTGAGATTGGAAACTATATTATTATTGATAATTAAGGAATTAGAATTAACACAGTATGAGAAAGAATTGATTAGAATTATGATTATAATGGGTAGAATTATAATAGCAAGATACTGGAAAGTGGAGACGAATATTAAAATAGAAGAGTGGTATTGTGAAATGTGGAAATTAGCCTTAAATGATAAAATGACATGTGAAATTAAATTTAGAGAGAGTGTTTATAAAAAGGATGTTTTTTGGAAGACTTGGAAGCCATTTGTGGACTATGCACTTGGGACTTTGGATGCTTCGACACCTGTACCCAGAGAACGCGGATTTTGGAGGACTTAAAGACATTTGAAGATACCTATTTTTGAAGAACCAAACCTTCCTTTCCATTGTATAGCACTGGGTGAAATATTGTATTGTATATGTTATTTTTGTTATAGTATTTATTAAAATAAAAATTTAAAAAAAAGAAAGAAAGAAAAATAGAAAAAGAAAGATAAATGGAGGGTGGGAGGGAGTGAAGGAAAGAAGGGGGAGGGAGGAGGAAGGGAGAGGTGAAAGAAGGAAGGAAGGAAAGGAAGGAAAGAAAAAGAAAAAGAAAGATAAATGGAGGGTGGGAGGGAGTGAAGGAAAGAAGGGGGAGGGAGGAGGAAGGGAGAGGTGAAAGAAGGAAGGAAGGAAAGGAAGGAAAGGAAGGAAAGAAAAAGAAAAAGAAAAAGAAAGATAAGTGGAGGGTGGGAGGGAGTGAAGGAAAGAAGGGGGAGGGAGGAGGAAGGGAGAGGTGAAAGAAGGAAGGAAGGAAGGAAAGGAAGGAAAGAAAAAGAAAAAGAAAGAGGGATGGAGGGTAGGAGGGAGGGAAGGAAAGAAGGGAGGCAATGGAAGAAAGGAAAGGAAAGGAAGAAATCTATTTTCCTATTTCCTTTATAAATTTAATAAATTGAAATTGAAATTGAAATTCTACCTCAAGCTACCTGTTTGGTTAACCAGGTTAAAGATCTATTTTTCTCCCAGTAGTCATTTCAAAGGAATCACATCCTCTGAGTCATTTCCTGGATTCAAACCAGCATCCCAAAGAGTCATGGGCTGCCTTTATATATACCGAGTGCCCATAAATCCATTTTTACCATCTTCAGAAGACCAAAGACCAGCCAGAAATGGAAGAAAGAAAGAAAGAAAGAAAGAAAGAAAGAAAGAAAGAAAGAAAGAAAGAAAGAAAGAAAGAAAGAAAGAAAGAAAGAAAGAAAGAAAGAAAGAACTTATGACCACAATTGAGCCCAAAATTTTGGTTGCTAAGCAAGACTGTTAAGTGATTTTCACCACATTTTCCAAGTTGGCCATGCCCACTGGTGTCACATGACAACTGAGCCACTCCCACAAAACAGGCCACACCTTTTGGCTCTCAAAAGAAATTTCAGTTGTGGTACTGTTGATATTTGGCTCTATTGACTAATAAGTTTGCTTAGCACTGCCCTAGACGGCCAAGTGAGCCGACTCCCCCCCCCCCCACATGCGCATGCGCTGCCTGTTCCCCCTGCCCCCCCTCCTCCTCTAGGCCAGCCGGTCCGCAGAATTTTCTTTAAAATGAAACCGGTCCCTGGTGCAAAATAGGTTGGGGACCCCTGCTGTAAAGCACTCATGGATGGTATATAAGTTTAAGTGCTATTGCCATTATTTTGAAGAAGATAACTGCCAAAGGCTAGTTGCAGTTATGACTCTCTAGAAACTTGTGTCATGAATATAGGAAAATATCCTTTTATCTGCTATGTTACACTTAATAATTCTTGATTTTAAAAGACTGGAAATAGGGATGTATCATTATTAGGGTAAAACTCAGTAGGTAAGAGAAATGACAACAGAAGGAACCACAATAGACAATTCCAATTTATAAGATCCACAAACCTTTAATTCACATTAGAATTATGTGATATGGTTAAAATGTTTATAATATGAATCAGAATATGCATATCTACAGACACTCTCCATCCCAAAGTACATAATTCATTTTAGGCAAACAGAATTTTGACAAAAATAACTAACATACACACATTTAGAAACTCTGAGAAACATGATTTGCTAAATAAACACACAATTGCTATTTTTGTAACAGTGATAAAGCAAACATATTTATCTGTTCCTCTACATTCAATGTGGAGAAATATCAGAGAATCCATTTCCACTCAGGATTCAAACTGGAAGCAGGGAGCTGGTTCTTGTTCTCCAGGAACTAGAAGCATGCTTAGGACATACTCCCAAAGCAAATAATGAGGGGCTATGGCTCAGTGGCTAAGATGCTGAGCCTATTGATCAGAAAGGTCAGCGGTTTGATGGTTCAAATCCCTAGTGCTGCATAACGGAGTGAGCTCCCATTACTTGTCCCAGCTTCTGCCAACCTAGCAGTTCGAAAGCTTGTAAAAATGCAAGTAGAAAAATAGGAACCACCTTTGGTGGGAAGGTAACAGTGTTCCTTGTACCTTCCTTGTACCTTGCCAGCCACATGACCACTGGGACGTCTTTGGACAGTGTGGCTCTTCAGCTTTAAAACAGAGATGAGCACCACCCTCTAGAGTCAGGAATGACTAGCACATATGTGTGAGGGGAACCTTTACCTTTATCTTAAATCCCCTTCTGTCATTAGCTATCTTCTCTTTTCAGGTCACCATGATCAAAACCTTTTCCCATGTCCAGCAAAATATGTTGTCTTATCAATAGAACATCAGTGCTGTCTCCAGTTCATATCATGTATTCTTATGGCTTTGGTGATGGCTAGAATAAGGACAGAAAATAATCAGCAGCATTAATGATTGTTTAGAAGAAAGTTGTCTGAGATAAGATCTTAAAGACAAAACCATCCAAGAGTGACAGGTACAGGAGAAGGAAAGGAGGGGGACATGGAGAAAGGATGGGACATTTGTTAGCTTCACAATTGGAATTATATTGTTAGCAATATAAAATCTAGCCAGTTCTGTAATGCCATTGCTATCTTAAAAAGAGGATTGCTTCTATCTTAACCTAGAAGTGACACCAACTATGTGGTAAATATGTCTATTTCTCCTTGTGGAAATATAGGAGAAAGAGATTAGAGCCTGGTCCATGTCATTATTTATTGTGTCAATCTGGTGCAATTCAATATAGCGGGTTAATTTCCTTTCTCTTCCTTTTTAAAGAAATAATCTATCAGCCTGGTTGTAACGATCCTGTCTTTTTAATGGAAGCACACGAGGCAATGGCATTGAAATTGGATTGGTCCAAATGGAATCATTATTGTGCGTCCATTGAGAACATAAATGGCTCTATCAATCGAAGAGTATAAGACAGTGCCCAAGGTGTTTGCAGGAGACTTTGCAGTACATCTAAAGGAACCTGAGCCTTTGTGCATCTTGGAAGTGTGACAGTGTGAATTAAAAAGGCACACTTCAAAAATCTCCCGGAGACCCATTATCTGCAGATTGTATCCACAATGGACTTCTTTGGCACCATGACTGTCCATCATGTCAATATGCATTTAGTGAATCAGCAGCACAATAGATCATCAGGGTTTTCACCCATCAGTAAGAGAGCTTTTCCTTCATAGACCTTCACACAAACAAGGTTTTTTAAGGCCATTTTTAAAAAAGCAATCCTGTGGATTTTGTTTTATTTTCTCTTTAGAAAAAAGTTGGCAAGGAAAAAGAGAATAACTACAGTGAAGAAAGAATCCCAGTAGATGTGAATGCTGTGTGTTTGCAATTTCACTATATTGCACTGCAGTTTTAAAGCTGGAGCTGTCAGTTGCCATTCTTGTGCAAGTGTTGATTTTTACCTAAAACACAGAGAGAGAGAGAGAGAGAGAGAGAGAGAGAGAGAGAGAGAGAGAGAGAGAGAGAGAGAGAGAGAGAGAGAGAGAGAGAGAGAGAGAGAGAGAGAGAGAGAGAGAGAGAGAAAGAAAGAAAGAAAGAAAGAAAGAAAGAAAGAAAGAAAGAAAGAAAAAGAGAATTATTTTTTTGTTCTGAACATTGAAATTCAACTGATTTGACCTCTTTTTAAATTTTCCATCAGAGCCTCAATCTCTCATCATTCCACCATCAAAAGCTATGTGGGATTTTACAAGTTTTAACATTGGGCTTAAGAAGAAGAAGGAACAATCTTTAAACTGCCCATAATTCCTTAGCATTGACCATCAGATATACAGTTACCATGTCTCCCATATATTGCTATGTTTCTAATTAAATATGGTAGTTCTTTTCAAAATAAGCAGGTCTAGGACAATTCGCCATGGCCATCTCACTGTAGCCAAATCACCACAGACATTTCTCTGCTGCCAACTCACTATGGCCATCTCACTGCAGCCAACCTGGCATGACCATCTTTTGCCAATGCAAATAATGTTGAAGAAACAGTGGTAGATAACATTTATCATGTTGAGTTATCATGCATAGAATTGCCCCCAAATGAAGTTGCCCTGCAAGGAATTGGCCGCAGTGAGATAGTGAGATGAATGCGAAGTGAGATGGGTTGGCCAGGTTGGCTGTATTGAGATGGCTAGGGTGAGTTGTCCCATTCCATAAATAAGCATACTTCAAGGATGTCCAAACTTGGGAACTT
Source organism: Rhabdophis nuchalis (assembly GCA_039707465.1). NCBI lineage: Eukaryota > Metazoa > Chordata > Lepidosauria > Squamata > Natricidae > Rhabdophis > Rhabdophis nuchalis. The sequence continues at coordinate 53,918,172 of CM077643.1, read as the reverse complement.
TAAGACTTGTGGACTTCAACTCCTAGAATTGCTGGCTGGGGAATTCTGGGAGTTGAAGTCCACAAGTCTTAAAGTTCCCAAGTTTGGACATCCCTGGCATACTTGAAGGCCAAACAACTTATTCTGAACTGACAGTCACACTTGATTCTTAAGCGATATTCTGGGGTCTTCCTCCAATATGCATATAAGTCCAGGATAAGACTTACATTTAATTTCCTTTATAGTAACAAAAAATGGCATTACTTAGATCTAGTGACTATGGCTGACCCATAGTTAAGTATTTAGTAGTTTCCCTCTTCTGCTATATTAGGAATTCAACTTGAAAACAACTTTTTTGCTTGAGGTTTGCATGTAGTGCTGGACATTCAGGCTATGGAACTCCAAATGTAGGCCATGTTAATGCAAATTTGTGTCTTTCATTTATTCATTCACTCACTCAATTCATTCATGAGGTTGCACAATTCAGTTTTTACTAAGGCATCTATGACTATTCTCACATGAATAGCAACTGGAAAAAGAATACATTTAACACTTAGAATCTTTTGTTTTGTTGCTTGGAATTTTGGTCCCAAGCAGAATGAATGTAACATTCTTCTTCAGATTTTGATCTTGAGTTTGAGTTTTATTGGACTTATATGCCGCCCTTCTCCTAAGGACTCGGGGCAGCATTCAACACAAAATACACACATTACAAATTTTTTTAAAAAGATTAAATAAAAAAATCCAATAACCCAATTAACAATTAAATTTAAATTTAAAATTACATTAAAATTAACAATTAAAATTAATAATTTATTTTATTCAGGCTGGCTTTCTGAAAAAGCGAACTTTTTAAGGTGTGCCAGAAGGACTGGAGGTCTGGAATTATGCAAAGCTCTGTGGGCAGCTCATTCCAAAGGGAAGATGCTCCCACAGAGAAGGCTCTTCCCCTGGAGGTCACCAGCCGACACTGCCTGGCCGTTGGGACCCTGAGGAGACCGACTCTGTAGAATCGTACTGGACGGTGGGAGGCTACCAGTGGCAGTAGGTGGTCTCGCAAGTACCCTGGGCCTAATTCTATAAAATTGTGCACTTTCGGATAGACTTTCCAACCGTCACACCTCACCGCGGGGAGGCGGAACCGGAAACACCAAGTTGGTTCCGCCCCAGGCGCCTGATGGACCCGGAAAGGTTCCAGAGGGAGCTTGGGCCAGTACCTGTATCCCTGCCCTGCGGCTCGACTGAGGACCTAGTGGCCGCGTGGTATAGTGCGGCCACGGGGGCCTTGGACCGAGTCGCGCGCTTGCGGCCTCTCATGCGGCGTCGAGTCACCCAGGCTCCTTGGTTTACCGAGGAGCTTCGGGAGATGAAACGCCGCAAGAGACGCCTAGAGAGTAGGTGGAGATCTTCTCGATCCGAAGCTGACCGAACACTAGTGAGAGACCATATTAGGACTTACTTAGTGGCGCTAAGAGTGGCCAAACGTGAGTATTGTGCCACCCTTATCGCGTCCGCGGAAAACCGCCCTGCCGCCCTGTTTGGGGTGACCCGCTCCCTCCTTCATTTGAGGCCGCGGGAAGCCCCTCTGCAGGGTCGAGCAGAAGAATTTGGAGTATTTCTGCAGGACAAAATCACTCAGATTCGGAACGAGTTGCCCTCCACTAGTGGCCCAGTCGGGGCGTCCGGTGCTGGTCTTGAGATAACACCTTGGGAGGAGTTCGACTTTGTTACTACCGAGGATATGGACAGGTTGCGGAGGAACCTTAGAGCCACCACATGTTTATTGGACCCGTGCCCCTCCTGGCTTGTACTGGCATCCTGGGAGGTGACACGAGGCTGGCTCCAGGGCATTGTGAATTCATCTCTGAGTGAGGGGTACTTGCCCACCGTTTTGAAAGAGGCGGTGGTGAGGCCCCTCCTCAAGAAGCCATCCCTGGACCCGGCTTTATTAGAGAACTATCGTCCCGTCTCCAACCTTCACTTTTTAGTGAAGGTTGTTGAGAGTGTGGTGGCTCAACAGTTTCCCCGACATCTGGAGGAAGTTGATTATCTAGACCCGCGCCAGTCCGGCTTCCGGCCCGGTCACAGCACCGAGACGGCATTGGTCGCGTTGGTTGATGATCTCTGGAGGGCACGGGATAGAGGTTGTTCCTCTATCCTTGTCCTATTAGACCTCTCAGCAGCTTTTGATACCATCGACCATGGTATCTTATTGCACCGATTGGGGGGGTTGGGGTTGGGAGGCACCGTTCTACGGTGGTTCTCATCCTACCTCTCTGGTCGGTCGCAATGGGTGTTGGCAGGAGGGCAGAGGTCGTCCCCGAGGCCCCTCATATGTGGGGTCCCTCAGGGGTCGGTCCTCTCTCCCCTTCTGTTCAACACCTATATGAAGCCGCTGGGCGAGATCATCCGTGGTTTTGGGGTGGAATACCATCTGTACGCTGATGACACTCAGTTGTACATATCCACCCCAAACCACCCCAACGATGCCGTCGAAGTGCTGTCCCGGTGTCTAGAGGCCGTACGGATCTGGATGGGTAGTAACAAACTCAAACTCAACCCGTCCAAGACCGAGTGGCTGTGGTTTCCGGCACCCCGGTTCAGCCAGTTAAGTCCAACACTGGCCATTGGGGGCGAACAACTGGCCCCCGTGGAGAGGGCGCGCAACTTGGGTGTCCTCCTGGATTCCCGGCTGTCCATGGAGGACCATGTGGCGGCCGTGGCCAGGGGGGCGTTCTATCAGGTACGCCTGATACGCCAGTTGCGCCCCTTACTGGACCGGGGAGCCCTTCGCACATTCACTCAAGCGCTTGTGACATCCCGGCTGGATTACTGCAACGCTCTCTACATGGGGCTCCCCTTGAGGTGCACTCGAAAGCTACAGTTAGTGCAGAATGCGGCCGCGCGGGTGATTATGGGTGCCTCAAGGCAAACCCACGTAACACCTCTCCTGCGCGAGCTGCACTGGCTGCCTGTGGCCTTTCGAGTGCGCTTCAAGGTGTTGACAACCATCTTTAAATCGCTCCATGGCTCGGGGCCTAGCTATATACGAGACCGCCTCCTGCCCCATACATCCCTTCGTCCGATCCGCTCCCACAGAGAGGGCCTTCTCCGGGTGCCGTCGACGGGGCAATGCCGGTTGGCGACACCCAGGGGAAGGGCCTTCTCTGTGGCGGGCCCGGCCCTCTGGAACGACCTACCCCCCGACCTTCGCACTATCTCGGACCTCCGTCTCTTCCGCCAACGTCTTAAGACGTATTTATTTCAACAAGCCGGCCTAGGATAGCCCCCTGTTCCTGACTTTAAAAAATAAATAAAAATAAATTATAATTTGGGAAGGTTTTTAACATGGGTTTTAGCACGAGTTAATCTAATTTAATATATTTTAAATTGATATTTATTGTATTTTTGTGGTTTTAATAATGCCTGTGCGCCGCCCTGGGTCCTAACAAGGAGAAGGGCGGGGTATAAATTTAATAAAATAAATAAATAAAATAAACACAAAGGTATGAGTACTGCTTGTGCGTTTTGCCCTTAGGGACTCCTTCTCCATAATGTCCTATCTCCTATCTTTTCTTTCATCCAAACAAAGTAGAAAATGGGTAGCACTTTTTACATTACTCTATTTTTTTTTTTTTATGATCCTGTAATCCGATTTTATCAGGGTGGAATCATGGCAACTGAATGGAACTGAGCACTTACTGGCCAGATCAATCAATCAAATCAATCAAATTTTTATTTGTATACCGCTCTCTCTCCCCGAAGGGACTCGAGGCTGTGCACAGGGGATTATAAAACATACAAACATACAACAATATAAAAATCTAAAATCCGATTAAACTACTATAACCCTGAGCTAAAACCTAAAATCCTAAAACACTAAAAAACCCTAAAAACCCAATTAAAAATTAAAATATACAGACTGGAGGCAGGAAAGATAAATTAGGCCAGGCCGGCCTGCTGGGAGAAATAGGTTTTGAGCTTTCAGCAGAAGGAGCGGAGGTCTGGAGTTGTTCTGAGGTCGGGGGGTAGGTCGTTCCATAGGATAGGGCCTGCGACAGAGAAGGCCCTTCCCCTGGGAGTCGCCCGCTGGCATTGCCTAGTGGACGGCACCCGGAGAAGTCCCTCTCTGTGCGAACGAATCGGTCGAAGGGATGTATGGGGTAGGATGCGATCTCACAGATAGCTAGATCCCGTGCCATGGAGCGCTTTGAAGATGGTGATCAACACCTTGAAGATGTCCTTCCTGATACCTATGTGTAGATCACAGCAGATATTTTCTCTTTGCACCCTGATAGAGAAACATCTGTTGCTGCCTAGGACTGAACTTTCAACCTTCCAAGTGGCAGCCAAGCATCTTCACTTCTAGGCCACCGCGCCATTCTCATACACTATTGCAAATATCATTGATCAAAAAGAATGAAATCATCAAAGTCAGTGCAGTCTTGTTATAGGGGTATCTTGTCAGTCTCTATTATGGACATCAATGCTAATGAATTTGATCTAAAACTAACATCTTGAGAGCATGCATAATTTACACTTTATACAGCAAGCCTAGGAAAAAGAAAAACACTACTGTGAAAAGCAACTATAAAATGTGATTTTTCATTATTTTTCCCCATATGTGCAGTGAATAAACAGAGCATCCAGAGAGAAGGTTTGATATAAATCCAATGTTATATTTTACGTCGATTGATTGACTTTGTATCTCACTGGTTCACAACAATAGGAATAACATAAACAATAATTAAAACATCCAAAGGAAGTAAATTAAAATTAAATCATAAAACAGGATCATAACAAAATATCATATTATGTACAACAACAATAGTAACTATCAAAAACAGATGGCATCAATTTACTCTCTGTAATTCCTCTCAAATAATCCTGATTTTTAAAAGGTACAGTGACAGAGAAGTAGCCCCTATGACCTCAGCTTCTCCCACCTTACTGACTAACAACAGATTTTTCTGGGATGAATAAATCAGTTTGTTGCATTGAGTTGGAGTAGGAAAAACTACTTCATTGCAAAACAATATATGGCTTTATAAGTCAACAGCACCACTTTAAATTTCAGCTAGAAGCCAAAAGGAAGACAGTGCAGAATCCAAATTATCTTATAAGCTTGTAGTAGCACACACTGACTAATAATTGACCAGGTGCATTCTGGACCAACTGTAGCTTTTAAGTAGTTTTCAAAGACAGCGTTCTGTAGAACACATTGCAGTGGTACAAGCATGAAGAGATAAAAGGATGAATCACATCTTCTCACACAGGTAGGGCATCTATTTACATACCAGCCAAATCTGGGCAAAGATATCCCTCCACTTGACCACCTGCACGTACAAGTAGTCCTCCAAGTTGCAGACTCAGGCACAGTCTGTTGAGAGCTATCAGAAACCACCATTTCAATAATCTTCCCTAGAAATGGAAAGTTACAGAAAGGTATCTCAAAAGTGCTTTTTCAAAAGACAACTGGGCTATTTTTTCCTTGAGGAAAAGGTTCTTCTTCCTCAAGGAAAAACAGTCCACTTGCCTTTTGAAAAAGCATTTTGAGACAACTATGACCTGAATGATTGAGAATCTCAACAGACATTTACAGTCAGGTTACAGTTGTCAAGTAGAGATGAATACATGAAGGATTTCTTAAAGAGAGATTCAAGGTTGCCAGAACCTCTTTTTTCAAAGTATCAACCAATCACTTTCCCCCATTCCCTTTATCTAGTTTACATGGCCAGGGACATACCAGATGACATGCTTTCCATTTGAAAGGAGTCCAAAGGGGATCCAATTAACATGGTAAACTGTTGCTTCAATCACCATGCTGGATCCTATCCATAAATAGTTACGATCTTGATGGATGCAAATTACATCATTTACAAAGTGCTGTTACAGTTTGATTTTGAATCCTGAAAATATACCTCTTACACTAATCTGATTCACATAAAACATATGCAGAGCTTGAGCAGCAGAGGCAACACTTGGTTTTGAATGCCCTATAAACGGACACCGTGCAAAAATATAGGCTAGGACAAGGGTCAGTAACCTGCAGCTCTGGAGCCACATGTGGCACTTTCATCCCTCTGGTGCGGCTCCCTGTCACCATTCAACACCACAATTTTGAGAGGAGCTTCCAGTTGGGGGTGGGGGAAGCAGGGCACACCAGGAGGAGACTCTATGGCAAGGGGCAGGTTTTCCAGTCAGCTCCACAACTGATAGAGATTTTGGTTAGGACAGGTAGAGGAAAAAGAACACAGCACTAGGAGGAGACACTATGGTGGGAAAACCGGACTTCCGGTTGGCTCCAGAAATGGGGGGCTTCCAGTTAGGACTTTTGTAGCTCTTTGAGTGTTTAAGATTGCTGATCCCTGTGCTAGAATCAAATAAAAAGGTAGGTAGAAATTTCATGCCACCCTTACAAGGTGACTGCAGATGGCTTATAGATATTTGTCTGTTGGTCTAAATTAATTAAAAAGTTAATAAAATACCCCCAAGTCCCTAATTTTATTTGCCTGTCATCACCTTAAAACCAGACTTCAAAGGAGATTTCTGGAAGAACTGTATATTCCTAAGAGCACATGTGATATGAATTTAGATAGGAAATATCATTTTTATGACTTGTCAGTCAGAAGGCACAGAAAAGACAACCCGCGTATTTCTCACTAAAGGGCTGCTTTTTCTCTGGTACCTCATCAGTATGTTACTTGTAACAATTCTTCTTTGGAATTGCCCTGCCTATAGTCAAACAACTGTCTCACCTCATCATCATCTCCATAAAGTCAAAATATTAATCAGAAAGCCATACCCCTTACTTCAATATGTTCTGCTTCAGGAGTAATCCAACAAGAGACTTTTCAACCACACGGTAATTTATGAGCCAGCTGGATTGCAATATATTTTTAATAAAAAAATTAGGTACAAGCAGATACATAGGATTAATAGTTGTATTATAATTTTATAGTTTTCAATATATGCCATCATAGAGAAGACAATCAAATATGTGTACCATCTCAAGAATATAAAATAGGATATTTATTTTTAATGGAAAGAGAATTTCAGGAATTATTGAGGCATGAAGAGTTGATGAATCCAATTGCTGAGCAAAATAAAGTCCTATCTGTAGGACTGTAAAGGACAAACAAAGGAATTGCCATTGTTTATGTTGGATAAGAGGTATCCTCAGCAGAATTATTTATCATTTCTGTATTTTATTAATGTATAAAGTGTTCTACATGAAATATCCCTTTTAGATCACTGGCAATGTACTGGTCATTATGGCTGGAGGTGTTTGGGAGACAGGGCTGGGAAATGCAAAACATCTTTATTTATTTCATTTATTTATTACATTTTTATGCCTCCCATCTCCCCTAGTAATAAGAGACCTATTAGCTTAAGACTTCTATTCTTATGAACAGATACATTATACATCTTTATACAGCATAGTCTTGCCCAGCAATTGCAAATATAGTGCTTCACATTTTCCATTATCATTGTCAAAGGAAAAGCTACAGTATACATACTGCCTCTAAATGTCATTGACTTCCCAAAAGACCTAACAATTAGTTATAAAAACAATAGGAATTAAGGTTTGATGCCATCTAAACCTGCTTTGTCTATTTACAATATTCACATGCAGTACAAGTTGATTCAATAACTAAATAAAAATAATACTTCTGTCAGGTTTCCAAAAAAATGCCCTAATTGATTCATGAGCCTCAGACTAAACTTCAAAGGAAAATTAGTCATTTATTAGGAACATTTATTTTTGGCAAGATCTTTTTGCAGTCAAATAATTTAACAACCGGTTCTCTGCCCTAATGACTAGCTGGGTGGGCATGGCCATGTGGGCGTGGCCAGGGAGTATGATAGGCAGTACTCAGCCTCCTGCACCCCCCTGGGAGTGAAAATGGTCTGTGGGAGTGTGCATGCCACTATCACCTACACTTCCCATTTTGGGCCTAGTAGGCCTCCCTGCAGTCGCCTGAGAGCCACAATGGGGTGGGTGGGGACTCCTGGAAGGGGCATGGCAGAAAGGGGTTGGCCAACCAGCAATTTAACAAGCAGTTCGTCCCAACCAAACTGAACTGGCTGAATCCCACCACTGGCCTGGAGATGCCCATAGAAAAGCTAGAGTAGATCTGTGAGAATTCTGCTGTTTATTTAGATACATGGATGTGGTCACCTATATTATCAAGATAATCTAAATCTTCCAAAAAGTTTGTAGAATAGAGGCCTTTCAAAATTTCAGGCTGTTCCAAAGGATTGCGGCCAGAGAAAAAATATCTGCAAAGCCTTAATAAGATTTAAGAAAAGAACCTAGAACATATCCAAATTATGTTGATAATGTAGACCTGCTGCACTGAAAGGTAGCTTCAAGGAGAAGCAGTCTCACTAATTGCAATAGCAATAGCACTTATACTTATATACCACTTCATAGTGCTTTATAGTCCTCTTTAAGTGGTTTACAGAGTCAGCATACTGCCTCCAACAATCTGGGTCCTCATTTTACTGACCTTGGAATAATGGAAAGCTGAGTCAACTTTAAGCTGGTCAGAATTGAACTCTTGGCAGTGAACAGTGAGTTAACCTGCAATACTGCATTCTAATCACTGTGCCACTATGGCTCCTACAACCTGGCCCCATGCCATTTTCAGCTTCCAAGGGGATAACACGCTCTGCATATCTACTCTACCAGTGCAGCGCATGCAATAAAGTTGAACATGTGCAAAGCATGAAGCACCAAGATCTGCATTAACTGATGTATGCTGGACTAGTTGTAACTTCCAGGTGGTCTTTGAGGATAGCCATGTATAGTGCATTGCGGTAATCCAACCCAGAGATGAAGTCCTAGAAAGGCACAACTGAGTCCAAGAAAAGCACAACTGAGCCACAAGCTGAACCTCTGTAAAGGCCCCCTGCCCACAGCTGCCACCTGCTCCTCAAGCAGAAGCTGTGAGTCAAGAAAGGTCCCAAAATTGTTCACAAACTCTCTTGGGAGGAATCAATTGCACCAACATTGCAAAAGAATATGCCCCATGAACCCAGCGCACCATCAGTTCATAGTTGATGGTATCAAAATCTGCCAAGATCGTTTGGAGGGCCATCCTGAGTCTTCCAAAAGTCATCCATACACGCAATTAATGATTTCTGAGAACAATAACCCAGCCTGAACCTCAAATCAAAAGGGTCCCAATTTGCTTCATCTGAATGGATAAAAAATTGTCAAATTTGGTTGGGGCCATGAAGTTTATCATTTCAGAGTATATACATTTTAATCCTCCAAATATAGAAAACTATTACATTAGGAAAATGATTAAATTACAAGCTACCCCCCTAATATTTTAGCTTTCTAAAGGCAGGATGTTTTTATATTGCATTGTAGTATGCTTGTTCTCATCCAGACAAAGCTTCTGTTTTCCAAATTTAACATGCACATGTTAAATTTGTGCAAGGTGGTACCATCAGATTACCTCATCTGAATAGTATTTAAAATAGGTAGTCTCGAAAGTATTTCAAACCAAAGCTGTTCACATCCTTAGAGTAATGGTACATATTTAAACTTGCTTAACAGCTGATGACTAGTTGAACAGAGTTTCTAAACATAGGCCTTGATCTCTCCCCTGTGAAGTATATAATTTGATATGGGAAAATGACTGTAGTACCAACTGAAAAATGTGTTCATAATCCATCTGTAGCACCAGCATATCCCAACCTTTATTTTTGTTTCTTAATCGTGTTAAAATCTGACAGATGAGGCATTTGGGCAGCTAATTTAAATATTAAATGTTCATCAAAAGATTCAATTGAAAATGTCAAAGGGTGCCTATGAACATTGGTATGCTCTCAGATGTCTCTTTGTCCAACAACTCCCTACCCTATCCCTTATTTATATTTATATATTATTTATATTTAAAACAAAACACCAGCAATTTCTAGCATTACTCAACAGTGCCAACAGTACCTCAACAGGTCCCTTCCTAGCTTCTGCAAAATACACCCCATGTTCTAAATGTACCCACTAACTTGGAAAGGTCAACCCATCGAGTAATGGAACATCCCACTTTTAACGTGTTTTTCAATTATGATTTGATTAAGCTGGTTGTCTCTATGCTTTAGCAAGCAAGAAACAGAGGGAAGGTACTGCTTTGAAATTTCCAGTTTTCCACTAGCCTAGAGTGCATAAGAATTTTATAGCATAGTATAATATTATAATATCCCATTCAGACAGCTGGAATGCAACAGAGTAAGACAGTGTTAGTAATATAGAACTTCTTATTAAATCCTCCTACCATGAGATTATATACAAAGGAAGAAAGGCTTCTCTCCTTCTTTTGCCCAGACTTATAGAGATATACAACTGAAGCAACTGCAAACATTCTGGAGGTAGTCATTATACACTAGTATTACTCCCTGCCCCCACATTTCTCTCTCTATATATATTTCTTCCTAAAAAATAAACTCAGCAGTAACTCAGAAAGCATAAACTAAGAAATTCAACAATTACAATTTTGTGAAAAAGAATATGCCAAACTGCATAGCAAGTCTCCCCCTGGACTGAGCCTTTATCAACAAAGATTCATTATCCAGGGGAATTAGCATAAGTGCTGGAAATTTTGCAGACAGTTCTCTTTCCAGAAGAGATAGCATCTTTAAAGTTACTAAACATCAAGGCATTGTGTGTGTGTGTGTGTGTGTGTGTGTGTGTGTGTGTGTTCCAGCATAACTCTGGAATGCCTTGAGCAATTTCAACCAAACCTGGTACACAGATGACTTACTCTCTGCGAAGACACCCCTAACACCCCTCCGGGTGTGTGTTCTGTTAAGATAAAGACTGTTGTGCCTTAAAATGGCTTCTACTGTTCTGCCATAAAATGCTATGGTAACAGCTTCACAGTACTCCACAAGGGGGCTCCCTCTGGTAAGGGAGAAAATCCAACATTAGAAATTACATTTGGTCCGGACATTTTTCCCTATTATTAAATACCCGGTCAATGCCTGGTTATCAGCTAGTACTTTCTCTAAGAGTGGAATATATGCCAAGGCCTGTGGGATGGTCTTTCACTACTTTGTCAACAAATGTGATATAGAGACAGTATTATCATGTACAAGTGGGTGTCAAATTTACAACAGAACACTGCTTTAATGTGAATTAATATGGGAAGTGGTGTTGTTTTGTTTGTTTTCTATAATAAAAATAATGATTCAAACAATATCTGCCTATCCCAGGTCTTTGGGAAGGACTTGATAGACAGATAAAAATGCCAAATCCAGTCAAAATGTCTGACTATACAAGAAGAAGACTATATGGACAAAGATGAAGCTGACTGCTTATTCCTCATCCAGAGAATAAGAAATGTCCCTCATCCTCAGAAAAAGAAAATAACGTTAAACACAGATCTGCAAAAACTAGGGGCAGCTCTTTCATATGTGAACTTAAAAACAAATGTTTTGTTAAATTCAAGGCATCTAAAAAATTAGATAAAGAAATTTCCTCCCACGTAAAATAGCTGGAGAAATTTTGAGTAACTGCTATTTGTAAATGACAGGTGCAACTTATATTACATTTCAAATCAATTCAAAATGGAATGCAACTGGGAAAGATCATGGAAGAAAAAACTACAAAGATTTTAGTATTTTTAGTTGTAGTTGTGATAAACGCAGAATCTTGAAGATTTATTTATAGTGAATTCATTAAGTGGGGTCTCTTTGGATAATCTGGAATGCTTCTCTTCCTCTTTGTTTTTGCTTATAAGATGAGCTATCAAGCAATTTGCCCACTGTCTTTTGATTAGTTAGTTTCCCTTCTATTCCTTTCCTAGTCTGCTGGTAGTCTTGTTGACTTCGTATTTTTTGAATTCAAATAAGATCTGATCTGATTTTCAAACTCTGTATCAAGTTACATGTGAAGAATTATTGCTATTTCACATAGAAAGGTACTATATTGTTTAAGATTTACATCTATCTAGAAGATCAATTATGTAACAAGATTTAGTGTAGTTTTCCTCAAGAATTCCTCTTCATCCTCTAAATATTGGACTTCCTCCTTCACTTGTAGTGAGATCAGCAACTGTAGTAGTTGCAATTACAACTTTTTTATATTGAAAAAGTTTTATTGGTTTTTACAATTTTCCAAAGGGGTAGGGAATACAGAAACATTTTAAGAACTTTCGCGTCAGAGTCATTGGCCCTTCCAGGGCTTCGTAATAAAATATCAAAAAAAACATTTTTCCAAAAATACTACAAGGTGAAAATAAGTACATGTTTCCTAAATTCTCAATTCTATGCTAGCAGTTGTGTACAAACATCCAGATATAAAGGTTATAAAATCAATAATAATAAAAAAAAGCAAAGTTATTTTTTCGATCTAAGTCTCTTGGCAATTGTATCTTCTTTTTCTCCTCCCTGGCCCCCAGCGGGTGGGGCCGTGGCCCCCTCCGTCCCCCCTGGATCTTCCCCCAGGATAGAGGAATGTTTTTTAAGAAAGGCTTCCGCCCCAGCAACTTTTTTAATCCTTACTCTTCCTTCATCCCAGTACACCAGCATCCCTTCCGGCATCGCCCACTTAAACCAGGTCCCGCGGTCAAACAATTTTTTAGATAAGAAGGAATACTTCCTTCTCATCTCTCTAATCTTTTTTGGGATCTGCTTCAAGATGACGACTTCCTTTTGTTGGTAAATTAACACCCCCCCTCTCTGCGCCTTCAAAATTCCCTCTCTGGTTGACCTTCTAACAAATTTAATATGTATCTCTCTGGGTACTTCATTTATCCTGGCATATGTCAAATTTATTCTGTAGACTAGGTCAATGTCCCCCCTGATCTCATCTTTAGGTTTATGTAAATAGTCTGCTAAAATTGTACTCATGAGATCAGGAAGACATTCACCAGGTTCTTCAGAAATATTCTGAAATCTTAAAAAATATGACATCCTTTCAAAATCCATCCTAGACATATGACCAGACAAATCTGCAATTTCAGTGTTGACATTTTTAAGTTCTCCCTTTGCCCCAGCCAGCCCCCCTTCCAGCTCCTCCGTCTTCTGTGTGTTCTCCAGCACTTGCTTCCGTGTTTCCAGAAGATCCTTCTTAAAACTATTATTATCTTCTTGCAAAGTTTTAATTTCATGCACCAGAGCTTGTAACACTGATTCCAAAGATGACATTCTTTGTTCCAATCCTGCCAGTTCTGATTTAGATGCCATGGTAAGCTGTTAAAGTCAGTGCCACTAAGATGGCGTTTTTTGGGTGGGGCCGTTGAAGCAGGTCAGGAGAAAAACAGTTCAAATAAATGTAAAAAGTTCAGGACCCAGCAGAGAAACACTATTCACAATCAATAATTATAGCAGAGAAGGCACTCCAGAGAAGGAATCAGTTAATCCAAAAACGTCTTCATTAGTATAGAGAGAGAGTCCAGTTCACAAGAGATGTTGGTAATTTTTCAAAAATAAAAATAATCATTCAGGAACAAAGGGAACCATCCTCCACCGCCCAGTCTGAGAGCCAGCCGGAGAAAATAACAAAAGAAAAATTGTATCAAGCCAGCCGGACTTAGATACATTGTAAAGAAACAAGCCGCATATCACTTTCACTAGTTAAAGCAGTCCGGATGCAAAATATCCGCTCCCTCGCAACTGGAAGCCATTTCTAAATGCCGCTTTAAATCCGAGGGGGGGGGGTTTTAACAAACAAACACCCCCCTCTACGTTCTTTCAGTCCAGGCTGCCAGCACAAATAATGTGGTTTTTTTTGGTTTTTTTTAAATTAAATTTATATCCCGCCCTTCTCCAAACGGACCCAGGGCGGCGCACAGGAATGTTAAAATACATACAAAACATATAAAATTTAAAAAACTTATTCTAGTAAAACCTGTGCTAAAAACCGAATTAAAATCCCAAATTTAAAACTGTCTAATGGTCAATACAGGGGGTTACGCTAGGCCGGCTAGATGGAATAAATGTGTCTTCAGACACTTGCGGAAGAGGCGGAGGTCAGAGATGGTGCGGAGTTCAGGGGGTAGGTCGTTCCAGAGGGCTGGCCCAGCCACAGAGAAGGCTCTTCCCCTGGGTGTCGCCAGTCGGCATTGTCCAGCCGACGGCACCCTGAGGAGGCCCTCTCTGTGGGAGCGTATCGGTCTGAGGGATGTATGGGGCAGGAGGCGGTCTCGCATATAACTAGGCCCCGAGCCATGGAGCGCTTTAAAGATGGTCGTCAAGACCTTGAAGCGCACCCGAAAGACCACAGGGAGCCAGTGCAGCTCGCGCAGGATAGGTGTTATGTGGGAGTGTCTAGGCGCTCCCATAATCACCCGCGCGGCTGCGTTCTGGACTAGCTGCAGCTTTCGGGTGCACCTCAAGGGAAGCCCCATGTAGAGAGCATTACAGTAGTCGAGTCGAGAGGTGACGAGTGCTTGAGTGACTGTGCGTAGGGCACCCCGATCCAGTAAGGGGTGCAATTGGCACATCAAGCGTACCTGATGGAACGCCCCCCTGGCCACGGCTGCCACGTGATCTTCCATAGACAGCCGGGAATCCAGGAGGACACCCAAATTGCGCGCTCTCTCCACGGGGGCCGGTGTTTCACCCCCAATGGCCAGTGTTGGAATAATCTGGCTGAACCGGGGCGCCGGAAGCCACAGCCACTCAGTCTTGGACGGGTTGAGCTTGAGTTTGTTACCACCCATCCAGATCCGTACGGCCTCCAAACACCGGGACATAACCTCGACGGCATCATTGGGGTGGTCTGGGGTGGATATGTACAACTGAGTATCATCAGCGTACAGATGATATCCCACCCCAAAACCACGGATGATCTCACCCAGCGGCTTCATATATGTGTTGAATAGTAGGGGCGAGAGGACCGACCCCTGAGGAACCCCACATATGAGGGGCCTCGAGGCCGACCTCTGCCCCCCTGTCAACACATATTGCGACCGACCAGAGAGGTAGGATGAGAACCACCGCAAAACGGTGCCTCCCAACCCCAACCCCCCCAGTCGGCGCAATAGGATACCATGGTCGATGGTATCAAAAGCCGCTGAGAGGTCTAATAGGACTAGGATAGAGGAATGTCCTCTATCCCGTGCCCTCCAGATATCATCAACCAACGCGACCAATGCCGTCTCGGTGCTGTGCCCGGGTCGGAAGCCGGACTGGCGCGGGTCTAGATAATCAACTTCCTCCAAGTGTCGCGGAAACTGTTGGGCCACCACACTCTCAACAACCTTCACTAGAAAGTGGAGGTTGGAGACAGGACGATAGTTCTCTAATAATGCTGGATCCAGGGACGGCTTCTTGAGGAGGGGCCTCACTACCGCCTCTTTCAAGACGGCAGGCAAGGACCCCTCACTCAAAGATGCGTTGACAATGCCCTGGAGCCAGCCTCGTGTCGTCTCCCAGGATGCCAGTACAAGCCAGGAGGGACACGGGTCCAATAAACATGTGGTAGCCCTAAGCCTCTTTGACAACTTGTCCATATCCTCGGTGGTAACAAAATCAAACTCCTCCCAAGATGGTGTCACAAGATCAGCCTCGGCCCGCTCAACTGGACCACTGTCGATGGAGGGTAACTCGTTCCGAATCCGAGTGATTTTCTCCTGCAGATAAATCCCAAATTCCTCTGCTCGACCCTGTAAAGGGGCTTCCCGCGGCCTCTGTTGAAGGAGGGAGCGGGTCACCCCAAACAGGGCGGCAGGGCGGTTATCTGCGGATGCAATAAGAGTGGCACAATACTCACGTTTGGCCACTCTTAACGCCACTAAGTAAGTCCTAATATGGTCTCTCACTAGTGTTCGGTCGGCTTCGGAGCGAGAAGATCTCCATCTGCTCTCTAGGCGTCTCTTGTGGCGCTTCATCTCCCTAAGCCCCTCGGTGAACCAAGGAGCCCAGGTGGTTCGTCGCCGCAAGAGAGGCCGCAAGGGCGCGACTCGGTCCAAGACCCCCATGGCCGCACTTAACCATGCGGCCACTAGGTCCTCAGTCGAGTCGCGGGGCAAGTCCACAGGAATTGGCCCAAGCTCCCTTTGGAACCTTATCGGGTCCATCAGGAGCCTGGGGCGGAACCATATAGGAATGTCCGGTTCCGCCTCCCCGCAGTGAGGTGCGGCGATCGGAAAGTCGAGCTGAAGGAGAGCGTGATCTGTCCATGACAGGGGTGTGATGGCTAGATCCCCTCTTCCCAGATCACTACTCCACTGTCCCGAGACGAAGATTAGATCCAGGGTGTGTCCGCCCTCGTGGGTAGGGCCTACAACTACTTGGGTCAGGTCCATGGCTGTCATGGAAGCCATGAACTCCCGAGCTACCCCAGAGGTTTCTCCTGCCGACGGCAGGTTAAAGTCCCCCATGACTAACAGTCTGGGGGTCTCAACCGCCGCCTCGGCTATCACCTCTAGGAGCTTGGGCAGGGCTGTTGTCGTATAGCGAGGAGCCAGGTATACAACTAACACGCCCAACTGCCACCCTAGGCCCCACTTCACAAGGAGGGACTCGCACCCAGTCGTCTGAGGGATCGTGGTCTCCTTTGGCTCAAGACCTTCCCTAACCATAATCGCCACCCCCCCACCCCTCCCTAGGGCCCTAGGCTGATGAAAGACTCGGTATCCTGGTGGGCACATTTCTACGAGGGGATGTCCTCCCTCGTGGCCCAACCAGGTTTCCGTAATACCTACCAGGTCCAGGTCCCCCTCTGACACAAGGTCTCGGATTAGGGGGGGGTTTTGTACCACGGACCTGGCGTTACACAACATCAGCCTAGGGCCCCGGGTCTGTGGTTCTTGCCCACCTAGTCTGCGATGGGAGCATGGGGGGTTGGAGCGCGTAACCGCCCGTAGCCAGCAGCCGCGGTCCTCCAACCAATGATGTCCACCCCGTCTCCCACCGCCCCTGCCCCTCCCCAAGACCGAACTGATGGAAAATGCCTCAATGGAAATGCCCCCCCCTCCCTCCTCCTCCGTTCCTCTACTTCCGCCAGCCGGCCCAATAGATTGACGCCCCCCCACTTGACTATCCCTACCCTCCTCCCTGGAACCCCCTAAAATCCGAATTAAAAAGTTAAATAAAAACCCCCCGAGTTTGCGCTTCGCCCACCTCTCAGGAGCAATAAGTCCATCCTCGAGGTGGGACCGTGATAAACTAGGGGGCCAAGCCTGCGAGAGGGTAGACTCCCGCAGGCGAAGGAGAACTGACCTTGAATAAGATAACATTAGACGGCATTGGCACTAAAAAAGGGGGGGGAGAATCCCCAAAGATGATACACTGCAAGTCCATAGTTGAAACAGCGAGCATAAAGGCCCATTATACAATAGATGGTAAAAATGGTAAAAGATGGTAAAGATGGTAAAATCGACAATTAATTAATTAAAGGGACAAGTACAAAATATAAAAGCGGTGGGCAGTTCGGATAGAGGGAGGGGGTGGTAGCAGATGGATCAAGTTACAAATCACTCACTCTTCACCTCGCAGCCAAAGCCCTGGGGAGCCTTCCGACCCGACACTCAGCTCTTTTTAAATTCGCTGTTCGTTGCCGTCCTCCATTGGCGAAGGGAGACCCCCCCGCGGCATGCCTTCTCTCACCGCCGCCGCAAGGAAAAACAAACCCAGGCAAGCCAGCCCTACGAGAGGCCCCCCAAAAAGGGGATGCCTCGCCCCTGATGGGGGGCAGAAAAAAGGACAAAAAAGGAAGGCGGAACCGGAAGTCGCAATTACAACTTTTAAGGTTTAACAGATAACAGAGTTGGGAGGGACATTTGGGTCTTCCAGTCCAACCCCTTGATTAATTAGGAGATCCTATATGGCATGGGACCTAGTTATCTGCGGGATCGCATCCTGCCCCATACATCCCTGCGGCCGATTCGCTCCCACAGAGAGGGACTTCTCTGGGTGCCGTCCACTAGGCTATGCCAGCGGGCGACGCCCAGGGGAAGGGCCTTCTCTGGGGTGGGCCCAACCCTCTGGAACGACCTTCCCCCCGATATTAGAACAACTACGGACCTCCGCTCCTTCCGTCAAAAATAAAAAATACATTTCTTTTGCTTGGCCGGCTTGGGATAACTTAACTGTTTCTAGGGGTTTGTTTTAGTTTAATGGGATTTTAGCGCAGGGTTTAATTTAATTCTTTTTAATATTGTATTGTTGTGATTTTATATGCATTTTAATTTCCCTGTGCCCCGCCTCGAGTTCCTTATTATTATTATTATTATTATTATTATTATTATTATTATTATTATTATTATTATTATTATTATTATTATTATTATTATTATTATTATTATCATTTCAAACAAATGACTGTCCAGTCTCTTCTTAAAAGCCTCCAATGATGGATCGCCTACAACTTCTGAAGGCAAGCCATTCCACTGGTTTAGGTTCTGGGACCTCAAATCAGTATCTGCACGAAATGCTTGTAAAAATTTAGCCGAGTGTAACATCCCTGTGCTTCAGCCTCCATTAAAAATCTTCTCTTGTATATAAGTCTGTCTGGAATCTGCACTGTATATCGGACAATCATACAATTGAGCGAGTCCAGAGGTATTTCACAAGAAGAGGACTCCACTTCTCTACTCACAACAGAATACCTTATGCCACCAGGCTTGAAATGTTGGGCTTGAACAACCTATAACTACGCCACCTATGGCCTGACCTAAGCATAGTACACAAAATTATCTGCTACATTGTCCTGCCTGCAAATGACTACTTCAGCTTCAACCGCAATAATACATGAGCACACAATAGATACAAACTCAAGGCAAACCGCACCAAACTCGATTGCTAAAAATACGACTTCAGAAACAGAGTGGTTAATGCCTGGAATGCACTACCTGACTTCGTTGTAACATCCTCAAACCCCATAACGTTAACCTTAAACTGTCTACTGTTGACCTCACCCCATTCCTAAGAGGTCAGTAGGGGTGTGCATAAGTGCACCAGCGTGCCTAACTTATTCATGTTAATTCTTATTTCTGTTATCTTCTACATGAGTGATAAACTAAATACCGTATTTTTGGAGTATAAGGTGCACCTTTTTTCCTCTAAAAAGAGGCTGAAAATCTGGGTGAGCCTTATACATCAAATACAGCATTTTTTGCCTCCCGAAACCTCACCCCTTCACCAAAATGGCCATGCATAGATTTATAGAGGCTTCCAGAGCTCCTGGGGGATGGGGAGGGCAGATATGAGCCTAAAATGGGCCGTTTTGCCACCTCCAGCCCCCAGCAGCACTCCACAGCCGTGGTCAGGGGGGCTTTTTATCAGGTTCGCCTGATATGCCAGTTGCGCCCCTTTCTGGATCGTGGTGCTTTACGCACGATCACTCAAGCCCTTGTCACCTCCCATCTGAACTACTGCAATGCTCTCTACATGGGGCTCCCCTTGAGGTGCACCCGGAGGCTCCAGTTGGTTCAGAATGCGGCCATGCGGGGGATTCTGGGAGTGTCTAGATGCTCCCACATGACACCTCTCCTGCACGAGCTGCACTGGCTGCCTGTGGCTTTCCGGGTGCGCTTCAAGCTACTAGTAACCACCTTAAAAGGGCTCCATGGCAAGGGACCTGGTTACCCGCAAGACCGCCTCCTGCTACCAAACACCTCCCACTGACCAGTTCGCTCCCAAAGAGAGGGCCTCCTCAGGCTGCCATCAGCCAGGCAATGTCTGCTGGTGATCCCTAGGGGGAGAGCCTTCTCTGTGGCAGCTCCTGCCCTCTGGAATGACCTACTCCCTGACCTACGGACGACCACGGACCTGCGCCTTTTCCATCGGGCCTTGAAGACCTATTTATTTCATGTGGCTGGCCTGGCGTAGTTTTAATTGTTTTTAGTAGGGGTTTTAGTAGGGTTTTAGGACAGACTAATCATTTAATATATTTTTAACATATTTTATGTTTTATACTATTGATTTTTATCGTTGCCTGTACACTGCCCTGAGTCCCGAAAGGGAGAAGGGCAGTATAAAAATCTAATAAATAATAATGATAATAATATAAGCCCCCATAAGGGCTGGGTTTTTTTGCTCATTCTCCCCCCCCCCCCTGTCCAGCACTCTGCAAGCCTCTCCAAGGCTATTCATGCCTTTTATTTGGGGGGGGGGGGGAATGGGGAATTCATGGGGAATGAATGTTTTGGGGAGCTTTGCACAGTGCAAAAACTTTTTTCCCCTTTCGGAAAGCTGTTTATTTAGAGTGGTTGATGAGAATTACATTGGTCAAATGCTGTCCCAGTAGAAACAAAGTTTTAGGTGCTACAGCTATTTCCTTCTCCAATACATGGGTAAATACACCTGGAAACATCTACCTACCTACCTACCTACTCTCTCTCTCTCTCCCTCCCTCCCTATTGTATTTCTCTCTCTCTTTCCCTCTATCTACCTATATACCTATCTACCTATCTACCTACTCTTTCTCCCCCCCCTACCTATCTACCGTATTTCTCTCTCTCTCTATCCCTCTCTCTCTCTATCCCTTTATCTACCTACCTACCTACCTACCTACCTAACTACACTCTCTCTCTCCCTACCTATCTACCTACTGTATTTCTCTCCCTCTCTCCCTCTCTCTCCTTCTATCTACCTACCTACTTTTTTAAAAAAAAAATTGCTTCTTCAAAGCAAAGAAGCAAATGCGTCTGGGTGCGTCTTATATTCCGGTGTGTCTTATAAAATAAGTAGACGGACAAATTTCTCTTCACCTCTGGCTTGGAGAAAGCAACAATGGAAGCCATAAGAGATATTAAGCTTCTCCTACTAAATACCACATATACCTTATCATCATCCTGTCTGCAGGTATTCACCCATTGTCTCACTTCTTTCGGGAGATTTCTGGAGAATCCCTTCCACCTTTTAACTTGACCCCAGTTTATAGCAACAGGCTCTACACAAAAATAAAAATGCTGATCTTGAAAATGCTCCTTGTGAAAGTGCAGATTCTCAAGCACCATATCAATTAGCCTGCACAATAAATTCTCTTTTTCTATAATTTATCATATAACTTGATTAAAGCAAGTCTGTGTTAGAAATTATTTCATAAGAAAGGGGGAATTCTCATTTTTGCACTTAATAACAAGGTGATTAAGAGGAGTTTGGAAATTACTTGTCTTTCATTCTACATCATGTCTCCAACCATCAGCAGTTTTCTTGGCTTCTCATGTTTCAATCAAAACCCAGAGGTCATAATGCATCTTTCAGAGCATACTCAGTAGCATTGGTGTTGGAAGGTTTTCTTTTCTTAGGAAAATTTCAGAGAAATAATTCTCCAATGTCTATGCCCCCAAATTTGAGACTATTGAAAGATTATTTGTCCCCAGCTAAAAATAGATAGCAGATTTACTCACAAAGCAATGAAACTGGAGGGAAAGTACAGGAACCTTTTACACAAAAATTCAACCCACACCTAAATGTCTATGAACAGCAATTTTTTATCCACTGCTTTGGTAACAAATGCAAAAGCCAACTCAAATCTCCTGGATTTTTGTTTCATCAGTTGGGATCAGTTTCTCCACACAGCAGAAGCTTATGGAAGAATTAATCCAG
This sequence comes from Rhabdophis nuchalis, assembly GCA_039707465.1. NCBI lineage: Eukaryota > Metazoa > Chordata > Lepidosauria > Squamata > Natricidae > Rhabdophis > Rhabdophis nuchalis. The sequence continues at coordinate 53,896,680 of CM077643.1, read as the reverse complement.
TTGGCACAAATACTGCTGTTTGGTTGTATATTTCAAAACAGTTTAACAAGTTACAAAATCCCTATTAAGAAGACAAATTATTCTGAGTGATCAGCACTGATGCACTGTTTAATTATGCAAACATCAGTGCTGAGCAGATTTAAATATTAACCAGATTTTTTGTGTGCTAGTGATGACCCAAAGCAACTTGTGTATTTAATAATTACTCTACTAGCAGTGATAGGGTTCCACAAACGACATCCTTGCAATTTAGGTTAAATAGAAATGTATTTTAGCATAGTTAATTTTTATTTTCATGGTATCTCATATTATCCTTGTGGTATTCTATGAGTATTTGTTTACACACGTGCAAATGTTATAGACTTCTCCAAAGAGAGAATACTCTGGTTAGTACACAATAAAGAAGCAATGTTATTCACATAAATCCATATTAAAAGTGTTAAACTAATAGCAGAATAATCCCCAATCCCATTATAAGCTAAAAACATATTGGGGGGAAAAAAGCTCCAAGATATAAGGGTTAGAACCAAACATATTTATCACCTTGTAGTGAGATGGGCAGCAAATACATTTAATAAATAATGTCTTAAGGACAGTATGCTCTATAGCAGGGGTCTCCAACGTTTGCAACTTTAAGTCTGAAGGACTTCAGCTCCCAGACTTCTCCAGCCAGCAAAGCTGGCTGGAGAAGTCTGGGCGCTGAAGTCCTTCAGACTTAAAGTTGCAAACGTTGGAGACCCCTGCTCTATAGTGTAGACCAGGATTTCTCAACTTTGACAACTTGAAGATGTATAGACTTCAACTCTTAGAATTCTTGGGCCAGCCTGTTAGTCATCATCACTTTGACCTCACATAAGAATGGGACTCTAAGCACATTCTTATTCAACATTTATATTAAGGAGGCAGAATCAAACTGAGCAAAGCCATCTGCCATGTATCTGCCAACTCTTCAAAATAGACCAGATTATGAAACAGACATTGCAAGAATTACAGGAATCCCAAAGGTGCTTTTTCAAGAGGCAACTGGACTGTCCTTGTTTTTCCTTGAAGATGTTTCCCTTCTCATCCATGCTTTTTCAGTTCTGACTGAATGGTGGAGAATGGAATGATTTATATTCCTTGCAATCATTTGGTTGTGAGCAGTCTTTCTGAAAGTCATTGAGGCCACTTTGAGATTTATTTGCGTGCTCAGATTCACCTGAATAGTCAAATGGGTGTGGAACCTTATTGGAATTGCTGAAAGGACTATCTGTGGAGATTGTCCATCATCCAGGTCATGGTTGTTCCAAAGGCAACTTTTGAAGAGGCATCTTTGTTGAATGGACTGTGTTGTAAACAGTAGATAGGCGGTGTTGTAACCCAGAAGAGGACAAAAAGAGAGAATGATGAAAGCAGCAATGGAGCTTCACTCCTTTTGTATGTAATGCCACAAAGGAATATTGCTTGCACCATGAAGGCCTCCTTTTGTCATTTTGATAAAAGGAGGAGGCCCCATGTGTCACACTACTTCATTGAGACAATACTACAACCAGAAGCCTTGTCTCCTTCCACCCCATTCCCTACTGAGTTGAATGCAGGATGGGCAGATTCAGATTGAGCAAATGCTTCCACAGATAATAAGGATGCAAGCTCTGTCGGATGTCATAGTCAAACCAGCACTTGGAACTGTACTCAAATAGCTTTATACTAGGAGTGTCAAACTGGCAACCTGTGGGCCAGATGCATCAGGCTCTGACCACCACCATCCCAGCTCCGCAAAGGGAAAAAAACATTGTGATATGTCATGTGGTGGCAATGTAACACCTCAAGTTTGAAACCTATCAGAGGTGGGTTGCTCCCAGTTTGGCCCGGATCAGGCGAACTGGTAGTAGCAGTGGCAGGAGGCTCCGCCCACCCACCCGGATACTCCTGCACATGGGCAGAAACATCACCTTGCAGGAGCGTGCCTGAACCGGTAGTAGAAAAATTGGCAACCCACCTCTGAAGCCCATGTGCTATACCATGCCTAGCCACTGATGAAGATGGTGTGTTGAGCTACAATATGTGTTCTTCCCCCTGCACAGGATTTTCTTTACTTTATCCAGTTTAATTTACTAAATATTTGATTATGTATTAAGGTTAGTTTACCAAGATGTCTAGAAAGGAGATTTGGTGTAAAGAAAAGGGATTAAGCCCTGTTTGGCAGAATCAAGGTTGGGGGGAAAGGCATCCCTGTCCAGTAATAAAGATGTCATGAAGGACGAAAGCCCTTCCTCCAGGAGCCAGTAAATGCCTAATATGGACAGGGTAAATAAATAATGCATTTTATTCTCACCCATCAATCTATCTATTGCGGCTTTCTCTATTTTAGGTGTTTGGTTTTTTTAATCTCATCATGACAATAACGACTGCTGCTTTCTCAGGGCAAATTGCAGTTTTAAAGAAAAAGAACCATTTTCAGTAACTTCACAGCTTATTATAAAGGCTCAATTCCTCATCTCCATACTTAGAATAAAAGAAAACAGAAATAAATAAAATGCCAAAGTATATAATTACTGTAGTTTAAAGTGGCCTTGAGTCAAAATAAAATGATCACAAATCCGAGAACTAAAACACAAAGTAAGGAATTCACACTAATGCAATGCTGATAGAGTATATGTAGATAAAGCAAGTTGTACTATTTCAAATACTTCCACAATTTATGTATAAAGCCAGAACTATTTAAAATGTTTATATCAACAGCATATAAATTTGTGTGCTTAAGAAAAACATCAAAGCTTACCTGAGAAGATAATGCTAGGCATAACACTACAAAACGTACTTGGATGGCTACAATCATTGAGATTGGTAAAGAATTACCTTTTTCCAGTTCTTTTTCTGGTCTATTGTTATAGGAAGTCCTCAACTTACAACAGTTCATTTAGTGATCATTCATAGTTACAATGGCACTGAAAAAGGTGATTTATGACCATTTTTCACACTAACAACCTTGCAGCATCCCCATGTCACATGATCAAAATTCAGACACTTGACAGCTGATTCGCATTTATGGTAGTTGCTGTGTCACAGAGTCATGCGCTCTTCTGACAAGCAAACTCAATGGGGAAGCCAGATGCAGTTAACAATCATATTACTAATGTAACTGTCCCATTTAGCAAGATAAATTTGGGTCACAATTGTGATGATAAGTCAAGGACCAGGAATGAAATTCAGCAGGTTCTGACAGGTTCTGGAGAACAAGTAGCGGAAATTTTGAGTAGTTCAGAGAACCGGCAAATACCAACTCTGGCTGGCCCCAGAGTGCCGTGGGAATGGGGATTTTGCAATATCCTTCCCTTGGAGTGGGGAAGGAATGATTATATTGCAATATCCTTTCCCCAGGAGTGGGGTGGGAATGGGGATTTTGCAGTATCCTTCCCCTGCCACACCCACCAAGCCATCCTCACAGAACCGGTACTAAAAAAAAATTGAATTTCACCACTGTCGAGGACTACCCATATTCCACTTTTAATCTGCCCAATAAAGAAAACAGACGCCAACATTCATATTCATGGTGCTTTTATAATAATCTGAATGTGATTAAAAAAAAAGAATCAGAATATTAGATAAGTCAAAGACTGGTGTGGAAAGGCTTTCAGTCTACTTCACAGTACAGAAAGTGAAGACCAAGTGAACTTCCCAAAAGCAGAATGCACCTCCCACAACAATTCCTGGTGAATCTTGGCTGTCATGCAGATACAAACAGGAGCAGGTGGCCATTTGGCTACTCTGTTCCCAGCCCATGACAGCAGCTTGCATTTGGCAGGTGTTTGGATGAATAAATAATAAAATACCAAGCCTTTTAATGTTCTGCTGCTTTAATGTTGCAAGTTTATTGTTTTAGATTTTAATGTTTTATAGTTCTTGTTTTTTAATGTTTTCTATTTTGTACAGTATCTGGAGCCATGAAGGGTATTTGCTGGCATAGAAAAGATCTAAATAAATAAATAATCTGAAGGATCTCACCAGAAGATTGGTTCAGTTCCTAATAAAGAGGCCAATCCACTTCATTTATTCACTTACGATGCTCTGGAAGAAAAGCTGGATATCAACAATCAGAGCTAAGTAATTAGCTGACTCTTTGGCTGTGGGTATATTGCATTAATTAGTACAATAACACTTTAGGGAAGAATACTGCCAATGAGTTGATCCTTGCAACTGTTGAGCTCAGGGACTAATTTGTACAAAATGCTAATCTCCTGAAAAACAATGTTTTCTTTGACAAAAAATCCAGCTGCAAAACAGCTTTGCAGCATCCATGAATCTCAATTCAGGCCACTTGCTTTACTAAATTCTCAACTGTTTATGGTGATTACATTCATTTTGTTGCAATGTTAAACTCAAATATACTAGGAGGAGTTTCTCATTGTCTGATGGTGTATTTTCCACTAGAATCTAGGAATGAAATTGTAGTTATATTGTAAAGTTTTTGTGGAGGAAAATAGGGCTATCAAACCCATCCTATTTTTTTGAGGAAACCTTGATATCTTACATTGTATTGCAAAATGTAAGGATTCTTTTTGCAAGAAACAAAGCAAGATGGAAGGAATGACATTATGGGAGCAGTAGATCTTTCAGGACATTTTTAAGCCACAGTCTTTGAATATACCAGGGCTACCCATTTTTGAAGGTAGTAAAGCCATTGGAAGAGAATATTTAGTTCAGGTCTAAAATGTCACAGCACACCCACACTGTATTCCTTTCAAAAGCTCAAGCACTTCCCTGAAATGTTGAAATATTTAAATAGAACGTTTGTAGCCTCCACTTCATTTTTGGAACAAGTCTAATGTTGCATGAACACCTACTTAAGCTGCAATAGTGCTTTTCACAATTTGGAAATAAAATAAGAAATCAAGAGTTATTATAGTGGAAATCCTGGTGGCTCAGTGGCTAAGACTCACGTAAGACTTATCTGTTCCATCAAGCCGGCCTAGCTTAGCCAATGAGTAAATGCATTTTAGAATTTTAATTGGGATTTTTAGCACAGGCTTTTAGTTTAATTTATTCTTAACTTTTCTGTATTTATTGTTATTTATTGATTTTAATTTCCTGTGCACCGCCCTGGGTCCATTTCAATGGAGAAGGGCGGTTCTATAAATCTAAATAAATTAAATTAAATTAATTAAGACACTGAGGTTGTCAATCAGAAAGGTCAGCAGTTCGGCTGTTCAAATCCCTAGCACCATGCAACGGAGTGAGCTCCCATTCCTTGTCCCAGTTTCTTCCAACCTAGCAGTTCGAAAACATGTAAAAATGCAGAAAAATAGGAACCACCTTTGGTGGAAAGGTAACAGTGTTAAGTACTCCTCGGTGTTTAGTCATGTGGGCCACATGACCACAGAGACATCTTCAGACAATGCTGGCTCTTCAGCTTTGAAACGGAGATGAACACTGCCCCCTAGGGTCAGGATGACTAGCACATATGTGCAAGGGGAACATTTACCTTTACCTTATAGTGCAAATACAAAGACTGATTCAACCATCCCTTCTGTCAAGTGATACGTCTCCATCAGAATAAGTTCAGTTCAAAGTGAGTCTTAGAAAAATTGGTCATATAGCTTTCAGGAGGGAAAGCATCAGCATTCCAAAAACAGTTTAAGTGTAATCATAAGTTTATGATTATAGGTTTCAGTTTACCAGAAGGCCCCACATTTATAGTTACTGCCTTTCTTCAGAATAATTTTATTTGCCCTCACTGATGTCATTACATAGGCAGTTTTGATTGGCTATGTGGGACAACCTCTTTGTTTCCTTTAGGAATCAATTTCATTGAAATATCAGCTGAAATTTTATTGAAACATAACTGGTGCATCTAGCCAGATGAATCTATTTTTTGAAACTAAACTACTACTTTGGGGTCAAACATTGAATTCTGAGAAAAGGGATGCAGCAGGAACAAACAGCAAAGCCTGTCTTGTTTATTTAGGTAAAATCTAGAGATAATTAGAAATTTCCCATGCAAACAAGCAATCAATATCTGGCAATGAACAAAACATGTACGTTCATAGCCACTCTTCCTTCTTTCTTGTGACATTGAATGATCAAGTTCTGTGCTCTAGAATGAAGATGCAGATGTGATTATACACCAAAGAAAATTTGGAGATGCAACCATGCTTTCATATCCACCTGTTAGCTGGAAATCAAATGCTTATGAAGTTTTCTCAAGACCACTAGCAAATATCCTTCAGCTTCAAATTATATTATATGTTCAAGAACAATTATAAACACACACAAACACATACCTTGCAGGGGAAGATACCTTCTGAAAATCACAAGTCTGATTAATCTTGTGTGGGCTCAAAACTAAGCAAAGCAGGTATATGGGAGACCACCAGAAAAACTTAAGACTGAAAATTAGACTAAAAGGTGGGGGGGGGGGGGAACCCTGAAAAAGATTCTGAAAATCCCTTCCTCTTTTTTTAACATTTTTAGTTTACATACCTAAGTGCTTTGTGAACAGCATTTTGTCTGGATAATAATACTTTCCCAGCTCCTAATTTCTACCTCTATTATCCAATCATTTGTAGAACAAGTCCCTTGACAATCCTTTTCTTTAGCACTGTTGAGAAGCAACATAGACAATCAACCAAGAGATAAACTTGAGTGTATCTTTATCTCCCCACCGCCCAAGCTTTGAGAAGTAGCACTTGCTAGCCTGATGCTATGTTGTTTTGAAAATAGATATCACACCATTGCGGATCTGTACCTGTGATTCAGATATGAGAAAGTTGTTGCACTCTTCAAAAATCACCACTCATGTTTTAACTATCCAACCTTCCAGTGAACATTCAAAAGTAACGAAACAGTTCATTGATCGGTGATGCATGTTTCAGGAATTTGTTTATAATATCCTAGGCATCACTGTGCATTAGCACACAACGATGGACTTTAAATACACATCAGTGCACAGTTCTGAGCTTTTAAAAGAGCCTTTTAATGAGTATTAGTGTACAGCAACAGTCTAAAAATGAGTCTTTTAATTTTGCATTTGTTTTAAAAGGCAAGCATTTATACACATCAGCACACAGTGAAGTGGATTTAAAAAGAGTCTTTTAACATGTATTTGCATATGCATCAGCTCACAGCAGTAAAGCTGAGAAGAATATATATCTATACATTCTACACACACACGGAGAGACAGAGAGAGAGGGAGGGGGAGAGAGGGAGAGAGCACTGAAAGGTAGAGGTTTTTTCCTTATGCTGATTGTTCTACGCACTTCAAAGCAACAGATTTTGCACAGAAAATCAAACACCATGAAAATTCAGCACAAAACTACTGCAGAGTTTAGATAGCTTCATGTCTATATCCACTCCCCAATGTTTATCACTAGCATTCTTCATAATACAGTAGTCACAAACAAAATATACTTTTAAGTAGGAAAACCAGTGACTACAGTGGATAATACACCTAAGACACCTATTCACTGATCACTCATACATTCCAAGATGCTACCCCAGATTGAAATTAAATGATTTATTATGAATGAAAATATTTACTACCTTGAAACAAGGTTGCCAAATGAGTGTGCAATTCCACTAAAATGAATCCCTTTGAAACCCCTTTTGACTTTAATGAAGGAATTAACATATTTTTTTGTTAGAGCTTTCATGTTCAGTGAAGGCTATGGTTTTCCCTGTTGCAATGTAAGGCTGTGAAAGTTGGACCATAAGAAAGGCTGAGTGCCAAAGAATGGAGGACTTTGAACTATGGTGCTGGAAAAGATTCCTGTGGGTTTCTTGGACTGCAAGGCTATCAAACCAGTCAGTCCTAGAGGAGATCAACCCTGACTGCTCTTTAGAAGGCCAGATCCTGAAGAGGAAACTCAAATACTTTGGCCACCTAATGAGAAGGAAGGACTCACTGGAGAAGAGCCTAATGCTGGGAAAGATTGAGAGCAAAAGAAGAATGGGACAATAGAGAATGAGGTGGCTAGATGGAGTCACTGAAGCAGTCGGTGTGAGCTTAAATGGACTCCAGAGGATAGTAGAGAACAGGAAGTCCTGGAGGAACATTGTCCATGGGGTTGCAATGGGTTACATATGACTTTGCAACTAACAACAAATACCTATCAAGTAGGTTACTGCTTCAGGCAGAAGTTAGAAAACCATCTGTTTGGGATGCTTTAATTCAGGGGTCCCCAACCCCTGGGCCGCGGACCAGTGCCGGTCCGTGGCTTGATAGGAACTGGGCCGCAGGGCCAGAGAGGAGGAGGAGGGAGGAGAGGGCAGCCCCTGGGCAGAGCGGGCACCGGGGGCAGGAGAGCGCAGCCGTGGCCGCTCGCACCGTTGGGGGCTGAGAGGGGCGAGGGAGCCGACTCACCCCCCCATGTGTGCATGCGCCGCCTGTTCCCTCTCCCCCCGCTCCCCCTCTACACCGGCCGAGCCATGCCCACCGGTCCGCGGAATTTTCTTTAAAATGAAACCGGTCCCTGGTGCCAAAAAGGTTGGGGACCCCTGCTTTAATTCATATTCCTCTTCTAAGCATGGTGATTTAACTGCCAATGATTCTGTAAGATTCTTATGTTTCAGCTCCTGACACTATTTTTCATGGTAAGTGACATCCAATTGCCATCTCTCTTCTGGTATAAGTCTCTCTGTGAAGTCAGGAACCTACATTGCAGGGTCTTGAGGCTTGGAATTGCTATAAGTCATCATAACTGCATTTTCACAACATGAATCCACTGATTATCAGACTGAAACCAGCCCAATGAAAGTCAGCACTTTGCTGCCCAAGGCAAAGATAGACATCTCTTTTCAAACATGGAGTCCTGGTGAGTATTAACTTTCAGACAGGGTCTTCTAATGAGCCTGAGGACTTAGTCCTACATCTAAGTCAGCTTAGATGTAGGAAGCCTATACTGCACACACAGTTCTCTTTAAGCTCTGTCTCACCCCTCCCTCTGCTGCTTCTGGCAACTGCATCACTCTGTCTATTAGTAGGACTGAGATCTATGGGATGAACTGTCACATTCAAACAGTGTGCTTGGAAATACAGGCTGTGTCAGCTTTTCATCCAAAATTCAAAATAATAAAAGCTGAGAACTGCTGAGAAAATTATCTCACAAGATTTGCAGTATTTTTCAATGATATTTTGGCTATGTGCCTTCCACAGATGCTAGAGCAGGGGTGTCCAAACTTGGGAAGTTTAAGACTTGTGGACTCCAACTCCCAGAATTCCCCAGCCAGCATGGCTGGCTGGGGAATTCTGAGAGTTGGAGTCCACAAGTCTTAAACTTCCCAAGTTTGGACACCCCTGTGCTAGAGGAATCTTTTGTTTTCTACCACTGGAATCTGCCCCAGGATTTATGCGACTGTTTGGCCAAGTTATACAATAAAGTAAAATATGGAGGGTGAATTAGGTGGAGGTTTCCTCTTCATTTTATTGTTTCTTACTTTTGAAATGTAAACTATCCAGAGATGTCTGGGAGTTGTGTGGCCTCTAAATCCAAATAAACAAATAACAGTTCTGGCATGAATTGCATTCTTCCTGATCTGCAATTTTATGGAGGCAATCTAGCCTTCTTTTTTCTAGATACTGTAGTTGCCTCCTCTTTTGGTGGGCACATCTGGAATTTTGAGAACATGTTACAGAATATTAAAATGGCTGCAGGCAGAAATTTCCCCATTTACAAAATGGCAACCAGGTGCTTACTTGTGCTAATCCAACAGGTAACACGAATTCACATGAAAGGAGGCAATCATCAGAAAGCTGTTTGGGATGAGGACATTTTGGGTTTTTCAACTGTAATATGCTTACTTGTGTTTACATTACAGTTTTTATCGATCTCCCATTTCAAAATGGCTGGAATCCATTTCAAAATGGCTACTTTTCAGAAACAGTGACCTTTCAGGGCCATTAAAAGGGAAACGAAAGGCCACATGTAGCTCCAGGACTAAGTTGCCAATCTCAGTTTAAGGGCAAACACGATGGAACAGAAAGCATGCATTCAAAACAAGTTCTGCCTAATAGGATACTTTCCTCAATACAAGGGGAAAAACACCAAAACTACCCAATCAACTTTCTGTTATTAGCCAGAACAAAATGCCTCACAAGACTACAGCCACGTCTAACAATATAGTAAGCAGCATAGCATTATACTGGCCTGATTTGGTATTCCTGAGTAACAGCAGTGGGATAAGATACTAAAATGAGATCTGGAGTTCCTATGAGAAAAAGAAAGTTTGTGAAGTATTGAAGTTTGGACCAAAGGAGAGGCGACAGACTCGATGAGGTAACCGGAACAACTTTTATTGAAGTAGAACAGCAAACAAGGTAACTTGAAATACAACTTCAGCACCCACTCTGCTTGACAGCTATTGATACAGGAGCTGTCAAGCAGAGCAGCCAATGGAAAAACAGTAAAAAGCCGGCTTCCAGCCATTTGCATCTTAATCAATAGATGCGAGCCTTTGGTTGCCGGGCTGTCAGTCATAAGTCGAGGACTTGCAGCTGGTCGTAAGTAGAGGACTTTGGACTGGTTGCGAGGACTCAACATGAAGGGACTTCTATTAGTGTTCCTCAGCCCCCATTGCTATGTGGGCCTGGCTTGTATTAATATATTTTTCACAAAGGATAGCCATGGTCAGTGGTGGATTTCAAACATTTTTAGAACCTCTTCTGTAGGTGTGGCCTGCTTTATGGGAGTGGCTTGTCGGCCATGTGACTGGGTGGGAGTGGCTTGCTAGCCATATGACCGAGCGGGAGTGACTTGGTAGTCATGTGACTGTGGCCAACTTGTAAAATGTGGTGAAACTCACTTAATAATGCTCTTGCTTAGCTACCAAAATGTTGACTCAGAAACTCTGGCATTTGAAGCACACAAGTCTTAAAGCTGTCAAGTTATAAGACACTTGCATCCCTAACCGTTTAGAAAAACAAACCCCAGAGGTGTTCAAACTTGACAGCTTTAAGACTTATGGACTTCAACTCCCAGAATTCCTCCTCCAGTCATGTTGGCTCAGAAACTCTGGCATTTGAAGCATGCTAGTCTTAAAGCTGTTAAATTACAATACCCTTGCATCCTAACCCTTTAGAAAAAAACCCTCAGGGGTGTTCAAACTTGACATCTTTAAGACTTGTGGACTTCAACTCCCAGAATTCCTCCTCCAGTCATGTTGGCTCAGAAACTCTGGCATTTGAAGCATGCTAGTCTTAAAGCTGTTAAATTACAATACCCTTGCATCCTAACCCTTTAGAAAAAAACCCTCAGGGGTGTTCAAACTTGACATCTTTAAGACTTGTGGACTTCAACTCCCAGGATTCCTCCTCCAGTCATGTTGGCTCAGAAACTCTGGCATTTGAAGCACGCTAGTCTTAAAGCTGTTAAATTACAAGACCCTTGCATCCCTAACCCTTTAGAAAAAAAACCCCAGGGGTGTTCAAAGTTGACAACTTTAAGACTTGTGGACTTCAAGTCCCAGAATTCCTCCTCTCGCTCTTCATCTTGAGGATGTGCAGATGGGCGGGGGGAGGGAGCTGGAACCAGTTCTAAATGGCATTGTAGATTTGTGGAACCTCTTCTATAGAAGAGGTTAGAACTGGCAGGAACCCACCCCTGGCCATGGTCAACCAAACATGACATAACAGTATTGATATAACCAAGGGAAAGAAATGTGAAGGAAAAGACAGTATAATGTAAAAGAAAGGTCTGACCATTTTCCAAGAAGTGCTAAAAACACATTTTAAAAGAAAGATCCTTTCCTGAGCTGCTGCAAATAATGGCTCAAAAACAATGAGTAATTTCAGCTCAGTTCAAATTCAAAGGATTTTCAAGAACAATTCTATGAAGTTCCATTTCCATTCATTTGCATTTGATATACAGTTCACACTTTTATGTGATATAGTAGTTACAATGAATGCAGTTGTGAATTCTTACGTTATTAGAAGTTATATTCAATTGGATTTCTGGGTTTGCAGCACAATGTCACTTTGCCTTATTACCATTGCTTTGTATTTTATATTGGAGAGCTTTAAAAACTAAGGCAGACAATTAAATTGACTAAAATATTTTATCAGTTAACAGTCCATGGCTGGATTGCATGTCCCATTTTTTTTCCACTGCTGCATACACTGTTGACATCTGAATAAAGTAAACATAAAATAATTGTTGCTATTTTGTCTGACAGTTTCATGAAATGGCCACAGAACACTCAGTATGAAAAAAAAACAAAACAGAAAAATGGTAATTCCTTCAGAGTTTGATTACCCATCATCTATTAGCCTGACATCCAGCATTTGGGCCTAAAATCTCTAAATTACAGAGCAATCTGGGCTTTTCCGTTGATCCATAAAAGCAGGCACTTAGCAAAATCCAAAGACAGGTAGAAGCCGCTCAGCGCACATGATGGGTTGCCTTTTCATGATCTCCACCGAGGCATGCAAAAATCAACATATGCTGGGGGGAGCCGCACTGGGTGCTATTTGTACAAAGTAACACAGCAGTGACCTGAAGCAATAAAAATATCTGCAGATTTAAACTCCAAGGACCGTCTGTTGCATAGCAATAGCAATGAGAGCAGCAAAAAATGGACATGTATTATTTATAGACCTATTTATATATATATAAAAAAACTAAAATACCTTGCTTGCTGCAGAAGTATTTTCTCCAAACTGTGCTGCTTTTTATTCCAGCACATTGTGTGGTTTTATGTGGCATGAAGGAAGGTCCATTAAGGAAAAGGGTTGCAAGAAAGCGCTAGATCTGCACCCCTAGAAGAACTTTTTCAGAAATGAATCTGATGTGTTCTTAGAGCCCTCATGCCTGGTGGTAAATAATCTATATGAGAAGTTACGAACAATGAGAGCCAGTTTGGTGTAGTGGTTAAAGCACCAGGCGAGAAACCGAGAGCCTGTGAGTGATGGCAGCTGAGTGACTTTCGAACCATCACTCATTCTCAGCCCTAGGAAGTTGGCAATAAAAAAATCACTTGCCAAGAAAACTACAGGGATTTGTCCAGCCAGAGATGATTAGATGACAGAGAAAGAGAAGGAGGCAGGAAGGGGGAGGGAGGGAGGGAGGGAAGGAGAGAGGACAGAAGATGAGGGGTTAAAGCTACATTATACACATGCATACGTTGATACATATGTATATGCATACATACACTTATGCATGTAAACACCCACACACATGAGGTAGCAACGGACGATACAGAGGTCTGAAACATTGGTCAAGTACACTTTGGTCAAGAAGTAAAAATTGCACGCTATGCTCAATATATTGCTGTATTTGCAAACAGGTCCTGCCCCAGACAGCATCCTGTTTGCTGGGTTGTTCCCACGATCGTTTCCCAGCAACTTCCCCATTTATCTCCTTGCTATCCACAAATAGCCTCTGAATGCATATATCTTGTCGACCTAAGCAAACTGTGTCAACCGGTAGGTTTTCGAGTCCCCCACCTCCATATTTTGGCAGATGTAGGAGAACGGGAATGTCTACGTCACCGAGGGTATAAGAGACAATCCTTGTCAACATGTGGGGGTTCAGACATTTTGTATGGGCTACGTGCCCATCTCTGAAACTGTGCACAATAAAATCTTTGCTGCTTTGAAGAGCTTGTCTGTGTGTCTTGGCCTTTTCCTACAACAAACACACTAAATGCATGGAACGCTGTTACCTTCCCAAAGGTGGTTCCTATTTTTCTACTTGCATTTTTATGTGCTTTCAAGCTGCTAGGTTGGCAGAAGCTGAAACAAGTAACAGGAGTTCAATCTGTTATGCGGCACTGAACTGCTCACCTTTCTGATTGAGAAGCTCAGCGTCTTAACCACTGAGCCACCCGTCCCTTATACGTTACATTATATATACAGTACATTACTGTACACTATTTTCACTGTATGCATGTTTTATACATGCTTTCTCTACATTTGTGAGTGGTGTGCATTTCTTACCTATATCAAGTCTTGCTTTGGCTTGCCAAACACTCCTGCAATTTTAAAAAAAAAATTAAATGTAACGTTGAATGTATACTTATATTTTTGTTCAGGTAATCTTTATGATTTGTGAGTGAAGTTAGTTCCATTAAACTCCAAACAAAGTTCTCTCTCTTTCCTGCCTTTTCTGATCCATATGTTTCTAAAGTGTATGGAAACTAATTTATACATGTCTGGACCCTAGGCATTCAGGCAACATCTGTTAGGAGGAAACAGATGTGTTTCTTTAAGAAAATCTGGTCACAGACTTCCTGTATAGTAAATAAATTTTACTCTGTTATTCTGTATACTGTGCCTTTTAAAGTTTATCTTCTTTTGTGCAGCAAGAGGGGTGTACGTGCTCCTTGGGATTATCTACAACTTTCCGATCCTTTAAACACATCAATTTCAATAATTTTATCCAAACATTTTGTTGTTCTTTTGCTATTTTTTTAAGATTAAGTAACTTGCAAGTGTGTGTTTCATTTACTCTTTAAACCAGAAACAAGTAAAATGATTGATGTGCTACCCTGAGTATTTGAAGTCCAAACAGATGTTGGTAACATAACAGGTTTATTTAGCAAGCTCCCACAAAGTGCTCTTAACAGTAGGATAGCAGTAAAATTGCATCTAATTCAAATTCAAGAGAATGACAGAGGGAGAATATGGTGGTTGGGTTGCCTTAATGCATCACAATTTGGGACTCATAAGCAACTAGGGGGTCCTTCTGGATTTGCAGCTACTCTTTCAGGAGCAAGTGATACCTGTGCCCAGGAGGGCCTTTGTCCAGATTCACCTTGTGCACCAGTTGTGCCTTTCCTCCATTTGAAGGGCCTTATAGACAATCTCTCATTCCTGGATCAACTCACCATTGGATTCTTGCAACGAGCTCCACATGGAGCTACTCTTGAGGGCCTCCTGGAAACTACAAAGGTTCAAAATACAGTGCCAGCAATAATGAGCACATCTTAGTGTGGTCCTTTGTTAACCATTGCTACGCAAGCTGCATTGGCTGCCATCTGGCTTCTGAGTGCAATCCAAGGTGCTGGTTATTACTCTATGTGGAATAACTGAAAGACCTGAAGTGTCTTCAGGTGAAGTGTTAATGCCACTGTATGGTGCCTTGGTAAGGCCACACTTGGAATACTGCATACAGTTTTGGTCGCCACGATGTAGAAAAGACGTGGAGACTCTGGAAAGAGTGCAGAGAAGAGCAACCAAGATGATTAGGGGACTGGAGACTAAGACATATGAAGAACGGCTGCAGGAGCTGGGTATGTCTAGCTTGATGAAGAGAAGGACCAGGGGAGACATGATAGCAGTGTTCCGATATCTCAGAGGGTGCCACAAAGAAGAGGGAGCAAGCTATTCTCCAAGGCACCTGGGGGCAGGACAAGAAGCAACGGGTGGAAACTAATCAAGGAGAGAAGCAACTTAGAACTAAGGAGAAATTTCCTGACAGTAAGAACAATTAACCTCTGGAACAGCTTGCCTCCAGCAGTTGTGAATGCCCCAACCCTGGAAGTCTTTAAAAAGATGTTAGATAGCCATTTGTCTGAAATGGTATAAGGTTCCTGCCCACGCAGGGGGTTGGACTAGAAGACCTACAAGGTCCCTTCCAACTCTGCTATTGTATTGTATTGTATTGTATTGTACCTCTTGTCTTCCATTGTTTTTGTTTGCCCAGTATATTCAAGCACAATAGGTGCACTTCAGGTCCTCTCCATTAAACATTGCCACCAGGAAGCACACCTTCTCTGTTGTGGCCTCTACCCTCTAGAACTGCATCTCCACTGGAAATGGATGGTGCCCTCTCTCCTAAGATTCTTGGAAGCTTTGAAAACCTGGCTTTGAGGTTGATGTTCATTATTTGTTCAATGTCCCTGTTTTTTTTTTTGTTTCTTTTACTCTTTATTGGGGTTTTTTAGCCTGGGCTGTCTGTGATTCAGTGTTTTAATGAAACCATTGTGTGCGAGTTTATAAATTTAATAAATAAATAATAAAATGCTTTCAGCTGTCTTGATATTTTTCCTAGTTCTGTAAACTACCCAGAGGTCCTGTGAAGTTGGGTGGCCAATATATTTTCAAAAATAAAAGATGCTCACACATGTCTGCCTGACATGTGGCAGAAATTGTCGTGCCCGTATAGGCCTTACCAGCCACCGGCAGACCCATTGTGGACAGCCTACAACCTGTTAGATGCCAAGGTCCTCTTTGAACACGATGGACGAACATCATCACAAAAAGAAAATTAAAGAAAAGCATAGAGATTCTAGCAGTGCCAGAATTCAGTGCTGCATTTTCTAAGCTCATCTAATAAGGAACAAATTTTATTTAATCTTCCTAGATCAATGGTTTCAAACTTGGCTAGCTGAGGAATACTGAGAGTTGTCCCATACATCTTAAAGTTGCTAAATGTGAGAAATATGGTCCTTGATGTCTAAACATAATCATAAAATTACATAGGCCTACGCATTGTACTCTCACCTGATTCTCAAACACTGATATGGTTTAATTTTGAAGCTCTGCGTACCAACAGGTCAAGTCACAGGTCTAGATTTGGAGGCTGCTTGGTGAAGATAAGTGGGAATAAATGGATGATTAGGATAAGGATGGGGCTATATGGAAAAATGAGTTTCAGGATCTCATGTTTCCAAATAAAATAAAAACAATCTTAGTGATGTTAATGTGTACAGATATCAACTTACAAACACAACTGGGACCAGATTTTCTGTTGTAAAGTAAGTCATCACATGACTGGATGCAATTCTACATTTTTATAGCAGTCATTAAGTGACTCACATGATTATTACGCAAATCACATATTCATTAAACGAATCCACTTTCCCCAATTGATTTTTTTTGTCAGAAACTTACTGAGAAGGAGCAAAACACAGTCATGTGACCACAGGTTGTTATAACCAGTTGTAATTGTTATCCCCATTGCCAACTTCTGAATTGTCATCATGTGACTATGGGGATGGTAAATCCAAGGACAGGTCGTAAATCATTTTTTCTAATGCTGTCATTACTTTGAACCATCATAAAATGAAAATTAAATAGCACCTGTATTAGCCTTAAAAACATTGAAACTGACCTATGGAAAATTACCAGTGTCTCTTTGTGATTTGGACTTCCTCTAATTATTGATGAAGAATTTTCTTTTTTTGGATTTGTGTTTTCCTTTCTGGATTGCCTTCGTTATTATACCTATGGAGTTGGAAAAGTGTTTCTCTACTGGTTTCTGAATTTTGCAGCTATACAACTTTAAGAACTTTGGACTCCTGATCTGCCTACCAGCCCCACCCTAAAAACGCCATTTTATTGGCACGGATTTTAAGAGCTAAACATGGCACAAGAAGAAACGCTGGCACGCCTTGAACAAAGAATGACTGCCCTTGAATCTGTTATACAAAATTTGGTATTAGAAATTAAGGCCCAGAGGGCAGAAAATGTCAACTTTAAAAAGGAATTATTGGACACTCGAAAACAAGTGCTTGAGAATACACAGAAGAATGAAGAATTGAAAGGGGGGCTGGAGGGGGCTAAGGGAGAGATTAAAAATGTTTCTAATGAGGTTGTGGAAATAAATGGGCACGTGACTAGGATAGATATGGAAAGGATGACATATTTTTTGAGATTTCAGAATGTTTCTGAGATGGATGGTGAATGTCTCCCTGATCTTATGAGTGCAATTATTGCAGACTATTTACATAAACCTAAAGATGAGATCAGAGGGGACATTGACCTAGTCTACAGAATAAATTCTGCATATGCCAGGATGAATGAAGTACCCAGAGAGATACATGTAAAATTTGTTAGAAGGTCAACCAGAGAGGAGATCTTGAAGGCGCAAAGAGGGAGTCCTATGATTTACCAACAAAAGGAGGTTACCATCTTGAAGCAGATTCCAAGAAAGATTAGAGAAGCTAGAAGGAAATTTTCCTTCTTGTCTAAAACATTGTTTGATCGTGGGATCTGGTTCAAGTGGGTGATACCCGAAGGGATGCTGGTGTTCTGGGAAGGAGGTAGAGTGAAGATTAAAACAGTTGCTGAGGCGGAAGCCTTTCTTAAAAAATATTCCTCTGTCCTGGGAGAAGATCCAGGGGGGGCAGGGGGAGCCATGGCCCCGTCCGCTGGGGGCCCGGGGGAGAAGGGGGAAGATACAATTGCCAAGAGACTTAGATCTAAAAAATAACTTTGCCCTTGGTTTTTTTTTGAGTAATATTGTATGATATTTGTAATCTGGATTTTTGTAATTGACTGACAGTATATAACTGAAAAATTTAGGAATATGTACTTGCTCCCAGCTTGCAGTGTTATGTGAAATGTTTCTTTTCTTTCTTTTTAATAATGTAACTTGAGGTACCGGAGGAGCCGATGACTTTGACGTGACTACTCTCAAAATTTCTATGTAACCCTTACCCTACCCCACAAAAAATGTAAACTCAATAAAACTTTTTCAATATAAAAACATTGAAACTGCATTTTAATCTGTAACAGTCAAATTAACTGCACTGTTATAATATTTTATACATCTTCTGAATAAGCACAGCAGACTCTTAATCGTTACAAAAGCTCTAGCTACTGCAAAGTGGTGAGCTATCTTTCTGAGTCCAAAACTTGACTAGGAAACAGATGATTCTGTAGCATTTATCCTTAAATCCTCAAACCTTTTTGCATATATACCTTTGTGCACTTACAAAGGATCTTTCTTACCAATCGAAACTAGTGAGATAGGGAGGATTTTCTGATGATTCAATTAACTGACAACAGTGCCATCTTGTGTTGTACTTTGTCTGTCACTGTGTATTTTATACATGTCTGTGTAGGTACACACAGACACACACAATTAATGTAAAAACACATTTAAGAAAGTGTTTGAAGCATGCCAATTATGCAAAATACTTTACTTATAGCATGATAATGAATAAGTGCTTTTTATTGTTACTTATTTTTCCTTCAGTTGGATTTGTGTTTACTGTTGGCATGAGAGCAATTCAATGATAGCAACAGGGAACTTCTCAGAAAGCTTATGTGGATATACTTTGATGGAGCTGCAAATCAATATTACTTTCTAAATTTTTAATGTTTGCTCTGTGCATAATACTGCAAATAAAATAAGCTTATCCGTAAAGACTGTTCTTCATTGTCCGTGTGTCATTTCAACAAAATTGCTAACTACAGACTATAGATATGGCCTTAAAAATGTCTAGACTAATAAATCAAGACTAGGATTTGAATAACCTCTAGTGGCAGGTAATTCTTCAGAACGTCTAAACTCTTACTGTAGTTCGGGAAGGTGGGAGAATAAAAGAGTCAATGCAGTGGGTTACAGATCTAAAGGTAAAATCAGAGATCCAGTTGCATTATAGCATATCTGTATTTAGTGGAACAAAATGCAAATGGTGGTATTGGTTAGCAATTTCACTTAGATGTATATACCGCTTCACAGTGCTCTACAGCCCTCTCTTACAGAGTCAGCATATTGCCCCCAACAATCTGGATCCTCATTTTACCCACCGCGGAAGGATGGAAGTCTGAGTCAACCCTAAGTCTGTGAGAATCAAACTGCTAGCAGTCATCAGAATTAGCCTGCAATACTGCATTCTAACCACTGTGCCACCACGGCTCTGAAGAATTAAAAGAGGATATAATTTGCACAGCACATGCTGCAATTGAAAACTGTTTAGAATCTTTATAGTGTAATCCAGTAACAGATTTGCAAAATGTTTGAAAGTAAAATTGCTTCCAGTATACTCTCTTAAACTTTGCCCATCACTCTAGCCCAGGGGTCTGCAAAGTCGGCTCTTTTAAGACTGGTGGACTTCAACTCCCAGAGTTCCCCAGCCAGCATAGCTGGCTGGGCAACTCTGGGAGTTGAAGTCCACCAGTCTTAAAAGAGCCGACTTTGCAGACCCCTGCCCTAGCCAAAGGGGAATTGACTTAGTGGATTCATGATGGGAGTAAAATTTAAGTAGAATGCCTGTCCCTCATTATTTCTACCCATTTCATGGATATGATTCATAACCCATCCATTAAGCAATGTTATTTGACAAGACTTAGGAAATGAACTTTCTCTGTTGTTTCACCTGCTCTGGAACAGCATCTCCATAGAAGTTCAAAATGCCTCAACCTGAAAGCCTTTAAATGTTAGAATAGGATAGTTTGGAAAAGTCCATCTGATATACAGTGTCTGTTTTGGTTGGTTGGAAAATTTATTATCTCAACCCCTCTCAATCTGAATTCAGATCTGGTTGAGAATAGCATCAACCATAGTTATCAATTGTTATTTAATTCAATAACAAGAAGCCAGGTGTGGTATCCTGGATTATTATTATTTGTATGTGTGATTTTGTACTGTTACTTGGTTATTTTAGCTTCCTGATATACGTTGTAATTCTTGCAGAGTATCTGAAATGTGTTCATCTGGAGATTTCAGAAAAGCAAGCAGCAGAAAAACATAATCCTGACTCAAGTATCATTTGTTTGATTGGTTGAAAAGACACACCAGGAAGGCTGCAATCTGCCTGACAAAGAACTGAACCATAAAGAAGGCACAGCTGTGCAGATGGCCTGAACATTTTGAACAGAGCAGGTACATCATGTTCCACTTTCTCCAAAATTACCTCCTTTCTGAAGAAATCATGCAAACAACTCCATGAGACTGGGTAAAGACTAGTAGGAAAAAATACACAACAATTTCTCTGGCTAGCTCTAATTCCATGGGTCACGATTTTACTGACCATTGGAATATCAAGCAGCAACAGCAGCAGATGATTTGCAGCTTCTTAGATTGCCTAAAAATATTTCTAAAGGGCAGAGTGACCAAAAAAATCATGCCTAACACCTGCTGCAAAGATTCCCATCTATATAAATAAAATTTAACTATGAGTTTCTTCAAAACTGCTAATCTCAAAAACTACTGCACCAATCGTCACCAAATTTTCGCACACAACGTTCCTTACAAGTGCAGCACCAACGATACGCACAGATTGTGTGAATATGGCACCTGTGCCAGGTGCACGCCACACAAATGTACAACTGCGGTTCTTCTCACTCACTCACTCACCCCCCTCCCCTTCGCGGCCCCTCCCACCCGGCCGCTTTTCAGCTCACATAACTTGCATGCGCGGTCTGCGTCATATCTGTGATGGTCGCCTTCTCAGCAGCCTCTCTCTCCTCCTCTGCCACTGCTGCTCCCCCCCGGCGTCATTGCTGACCTGCCGCTGCCCTCCCCTGCCGGTGCTCACCCCTGCCGCTGCCCACCCCCACCACTGCCCACCCCACCGGTGCTCACCCCTGCTGCTACTCACCCCTGCAGCTGCTCCCCCCGCCGCTGTTCCCCCCCATCGCTGCCCACCCCCGCCGGTGCTCACCCCCGCCACTGCTCACCCCCGCCGCTGCCCACCCCCGCGGCTGCTCACCTGCGCGGCTGCTCACCCCCGCCCCCACTAGGTAGAGGGATAGAGAGAAAGAGGGGAAAATACAGGAGGTAGGTAGGTAGGTAAGTAGGTAGGGAGAGAGAGAGAGAGGGGGGGGGAGAGGGAGGGAGGGAGAGAGAGAGAGAAATACACTAGGTAGGTAGGGGGACAGAGAGAGAGGGAGAAATACAGTAGGTAGGTAGGTAAGTAGGTAAGTAGGTAGATAGGTAGAGTAAGAGAGGGAGGGGAGGGAGGGGAAACCGAGGCAGAGAAGGAAGGGGGTCACTGAGAGGGTCTATGAGGGGAAACTTTTTCATTTAACCAACCTTGGCCACAGCAACACATGGCGGGTACAGCTAGTTGCTAATATTAGTGAGGCTTTCAAACTGTCTGTTTCCAAATACTAACAACTATCCTAGATTTAGCCCAACTACACAGCTTTTATATATTTGATGGAATATCCCATAACTAGGATGGAGGAAACTGTCAACTTTGCTACTAAAAATTTTAAAATTTCATTTTTTTCTATACTATTTATGAAGAAGCTTGCAAATATTAGTAGTGAGTGAGTGAGTGAGTTAATTAGTAAGTTAGTTAGTTAGTTAGTTAGTTAGTTAATTTATATTCTTCCATCTCACTATTCAGACCAAATCTGGTCAACTATCTATCTTACAGAAACTTGTATATATACAGAGTGCATATAAGAAATCCTGACTTTAATGTCTAGAATTAATCACATCACACCCAACAATGAAAGTTTTCTAACCAAATTAAAAAATAAAGTGTCATTAATGAAATTTGGCAGATAAGACAGACAGACAGACAGACAGACAGACAGACAGATAAACTTACTTGAGCAAATCAATATGTTAGAGGTTGTAGCATGATGGCTTCCTATTATTTTTCTTCAATTCATTTAATTATCTTGGAAGATTACATTTTAACACATGAAAAATTCCCAAAAGATAAAAGCAATTCTTGCAGAAAAATAATAGGAAGCCACTATGCGGCAACTTTTAATATATTTACTTGCATTCTAAGGACATTTGGGTCCTTAGAAAAGAGCCCAAATGAGTAAGTCTTCTCTTTTGTAGCTATTTGCCTCATGACAGACACCATTGTCGATGTGTATCTGAACCTCCAACTTAGCAGAGGCTTACTTGACCCATCTGCTTGTTACACATTTGAACCATACGTTTTTAGCACAGATTTAGTATTTAATCTATTTTTAATTTTTATATTGTCATTGTGTTTTATTACTTTTTATTCCTCTGTGCACCGCCCTGAGTCCTTCGGGAGATAGGGCGGTATATAAGTGTAATAAATAAATAAATAAATAGGTAGGTAGGTAGGTAGGTAGGTAGGTAGGTAGGTAGGTAGGTAGGTAGATAGATAGATAGATAGATAGATAGATAGATAGATAGATAGATAGATAGATAGATAGATAGATAGATAGATAGATAGATAGATAGATAGATAGATAGATAGATAGATAGAAACACAGTTATCCACTTAGTAATACTGATTACAATTGCTTAAACATCACCCATTTGCACAGTCATACCCACCAAGTTTCACTAAAATACCAACTCGGTAATACAAGGAGTATTGGAGAGAGAGAAACGTGATCAATAGATAGTTACCTGCACAGAGGAAGTCTTCTGACAAGCCCCCATTCATCTGTTGTTTTTATTTCAGACCATCAGTCCTCCATCGCAAGTCACCTCCATTATTGTTGTGCTTGATTAAGTCTTGCTGCCTTCTGGTTACTTTAGCTTCTTTATTCATATACTTTTTTCTGGTTTTAGCTGATTTGCTCCTAAGCATGTACATCATTCTCTCTGGGTTTTTCTTGATTATTGCCACTTCGGCTTCTCTCAATTTTGTTCACTTTAGTCCATATGATACATTCTCTTACATCCAGACCTCTTCACAATGAGCTAATATAGGTAAATGTTCTTGATCTTTGCCAAGAAAAAGTGAAAGAATAAAATAAATGAATAAAAATGCATCTTAGTGGTATAGCCTTTATTGTCATCGTACATCATGTATACAACACAATTGGTTTAACTCATAAATCCTAATTCTAAAATATATAATGTATGATTTCTGTATGACATTTCTTTCTGTTCCATCAACGCGGTTTCCTAAAACCAACTTAGCTGTTTTTTTTACATCGTGTCTGTACTTAATTCTTAAACATACCATTGTATTGGCTACCTTGAACACCAGTGGTTTGGCAATGTATTTATTTTATTTATTTATTTTATTAGACTTCTATCGCGCCCTATCTCCCAAAAGGGACTCAGGGCGGCGCACAGGAACTTAAAATCCAAAAATATAACAGTACAAAATTCTACAAAAATTTAAAACTACAATTAAATCATTTAACCCGTGCTAAAAGAGAAGACAATTAACTTAAAACCAAATTCTAAAATAACATGGTTGTAGCAGCTATGCCAGGCCGGCCATATGGAAGAAATATGTTTTTAAAGTCCGGCGGAAGAGGCGAAGGTCGGTGATAGTCCGGAGGTCTGGCATGAGGTCATTCCAGAGGGCGGGGCCTGCCACAGAGAAGGCTCTTCCCCTGGGCGTCGCCAGCCGGCATTGTCCAGCAGGAGGCCCTCCCTGTGGGAGCGGATAGGTCGAGTGGAGGTATGTGGTAGAAGGCGGTTCTGCAAGTATGCACTCGTCCAGTTTCTCAATCATAGAGGTCATGTTACTGATGACAAACACATAGGAATCTATCTTGATAGGCATCTATAGGTACTCCTGGAATTTCAGAAGAGATCTTCTTGTAACAATTGCATATTGCAAATGCATAGGTAAGAGTCTTACTAAAGAATCTCATTTGCATGGCAAGAAAGAGCCGCTGGACATTGTTTTGTGGAATAGTCCATGCCTCTAGTTCCAAATCCACTGGAACTAAATTCTTAAAAGTGTACAGTCTAATGCTTGGGAAGCCTATATCATATGGAAAATAAATATATATTTAAATTAAATCATAGTCTTTTTCCTTGAAGATTACAATTGCCATATGCAAAGTCTCACTTTTGAAGTAAGCTCTCAGTGAGAAGAAAGAATCAATGATGAGCTGAGGAAAGTGGTAAAGAAAAATGATGTGTTAAAAATGAAACATGTAAACAGAGACCAAGCGAATGGGTAAAAGATCTTCAGTCCCTAAAACATTAGGGACTAATTTCTAACAAACCATTAGCAGTGTGGGATATTGTCAAACGTTATTAAATGTAATTTGCCACATCTGTTTTATTAGGAATTCATTTGGCACATCCATTATTGTTATACATTATACAGTATTGGGGTTATTTTTGCTAGAGTTGCTGTCATCATTGTTAAACTGATCTACATCTCTTGTCTCACAGATCTTTGCATTAATTCTTATTAGTGAAAGATTGTATTTATTCCTTTAACCAGCTCTAATTTTTTACTGGTGAACAAAATTTTATTTTTAAATCATTTAAAACAGAGAGAATTTCTCATGAGTGAAGTGTGATTTTTAAGCTATTTATTTGTTTATTTGTTGTTTATCAAACTTGCTACCCATCTCACCAGATCTTGTCACCTTAGCACATGCCAGGAAGGAACTTCTTTTGCAAGACTTTATCAAGCTGGAAAGTCAGCAAGGGAAGTTTTAGAGAGATGGAAAAAGTGGGACAAGGAGCATAAAACTACTGGCTGCTCTGATAGCAAGGACATAAACTGAAGAATTATTTTTTTTACAGAAGTTTGTGAATTTGCAATATTTAATTAGGAAAAAAAGCCTGGCCCCATTTCCAAATATCCTGAGAAGAAAACTCCTGAGAATAACGTAGACTGCCAAGAAAACAAACAAATAGATTACCAAATAAATCAACCCAGAATTCTCATTTGAGGCACAAAAACCCAGGCTCAACTTATCTTACTTCAGGCTCAATTTGCGAAAACCTAAGTCTCTGGAGAAGACCCTAGGAAGGGAGGGAGGGAGGGAGGGAGGGAGGGAGGGAGGGAGGGAGGGAGGGAGGGGAAGAAGAGGAAAACCTGCAGCAAGGTAGATGGATTCAGTTACAGTGGTGGTGATGAGTGCATGGTTGGGAGACCAGAAAAAACAGGTTAAGGACAGATTGCCATAGGAAAAAAAAATCTATTTATGCTAAGAGTTGAAAACAATGTAAAGGTATAAAATTAATCAACTCATAAAATACTTAATACTATCCCATCTTCCCCTCCTTACCTCCCAATATACTTGGTGGCAAATGAGGAGCCGCAGTAGCAGCAATATTTTACAGTACAGGAGATTTTAATGAAGAATTTCTCTGGTTCCAAAAATATAGCATTATTTTTGATAAAGATGAAGAGAATTGGTGAACAATACAAAAGCAATCGAAGGTTCAGAATTCAGAAATAACGTGTGAATGTGAAAATAAGGTTTACTGCATATTTGGTAAGTTGGAGAAAACATACTAAAATGAATACACCAGAATTAGAGAAAGTGTTTTTGTCAATAGGGAGTTGAAGGTGATTGCTGAAAGTGGCAAGAATGGTACAGTACAGTGGTGGGATTCAACCAGTTTGCACCTATTCAGGAGAACCACTTGTTAACTTTCTAAGCAATTTGGCGTGCCAGTTGTTTTGTTTTTTTTCCACTTTACAGAGCTAATCCTGTAAGGAAGGTGGGAAGGAAATATTCTGATATTGTTTCTAGCCTAATCTTTATTGCCCTGCTTACAGAAACTGACTCTCCATTAACCCTTATTACATTGCAACAGTTAAGGAGAAGCGCCCATCGACCTGAGTGACATTGATTTGGCCACACCCACACAGTCACATGACCAATGAGCCACACCTACCCAGCTGGTCATAAGGGCAGAGAACCCTGTTGTTAAATTATTTTAATCCCACCATCATGGTACAGCATATTTTGCAAAGCAAGCAGTCATAAATGGAAGGTTTAGCATTTCGATTAATATTAAAGGAAAAAGGGAGTAAGATTTAAAAAAAAAGATACAATGTCCCTTTGGCTTAACGCCGTATAAATCCATATAAGATGTGCTGATTGGGAATGGAATATTAGGTGTATTTTTATAAGTAGACAGTGCTTTATGTGAGGATACTACGTGAGTAGGATACTACGTGAGGATACTACACAAAGGGAGGATACTACGTGAGGATACTACACAAAGGGATAAAACAGTCCAATCAATCAAAAACAGCACCACAAATATCAGATTAGGAACACAAGTTGAAATAGAGAAGAAAATGGTAAGTGAGCACCTGTCTGCCCTGGACGAGTTCAAATCACCAGGACCGGATGGATTACACCCCAGGGTTCTGAAGGAACTGGCAGACGAGATCTCAGAACCACTGAACTATATCTTTCAGAGATCCTGGAGCACCGGGGAACTGCCAGAAGACTGGAAAAGAGCAGATGTGGTTCCCATCTTCAAAAAAGGAAAAAAAACAGATCCAGGAAACTATAGACCCATCAGCCTGACCTCAATACCAGGAAAGATTCTGGAAAAGATAATTAAACAACAAATAAGTGAACACCTAGAAGCAAACAAAGTAATAGCCAAAAGCCAACATGGGTTTGTCAAAAACAGATCATGCCAGACGAATCTAATTGCATTCTTTGACAAAGTAACAAAATCAGTGGACCAGAGGAATGCTGTTGATATAATTTACCTGGACTTCAGTAAGGCATTTGATAAAGTAGACCATAACCTACTATTAGATAAAGTAGAAAATTGTGGGTTAGACAGCACCACCACCAAATGGATTCGTAACTGGCTGACCAACCGCACTCAACGTGTAGTCCTCAATGGAACTGCATCTACATGGAAGGAAGTATGCAGTGGAGTCCCCCAAGGCTCTGTTTTAGGCCCAGTACTCTTTAACATCTTCATCAACGATTTGGATGAGGGGATAAATGGGGAACTCATCAAATTCGCAGACGACACCAAGCTGGCAGGAATAGCCAACACTCCAGAAGATAGGCTTAAGATACAGAAGGATCTAGACAAACTTGAACATTGGGCACTGTCTAATAAAATGAAATTCAATTGTGAAAAAAGTAAGGTCCTACATATAGGCAAGAAAAACCAAATGCACAAGTACAGTATAGGTGGTACCTTGCTCAATAGTAGCAACTGTGAGAGGGATCTCGGAATCCTAGTGGACAACCATTTAAATATGAGCCAGCAGTGTGCAGCAGCTGCCAAAAAAGCCAACACAGTTCTAGGCTGCATCAACAGAGGGATAGAATCTAGATCGCGTGAAGTGTTAATGCCACTGTATAGTGCCTTGGTAAGGCCACACTTGGAATACTGCATACAGTTTTGGTCGCCACGATGTAGAAAAGACGTGGAGACTCTGGAAAGAGTGCAAAGAAGAGCAACCAAGATGATTAGAGGACTGGAGACTAAGACATATGAAGAACGGCTGCAGGAACTGGGTATGTCTAGTTTGATGAAGAGAAGGACCAGGGGAGACATGATAGCAGTGTTCCGATATCTCAGAGGGTGCCACAAAGAAGAGGGAGTCAAACTTTTCTCCAAGACACCTGGGGGCAGGACAAGGAGCAATGGGTGGAAACTAACCAAGGAGAGAAGCAACTTAGAACTAAGGAGAAATTTCCTAACAGTAAGAACAATTAACCTCTGGAACAGCTTGCCTCCAGCAGTTGTGAATGCCCCAACCCTGGAAGTCTTTAAAAAGATGTTAGACAGCCATTTGTCTGAAATGGTATAAGATTCCTGCCCATGCAGGGGGTTGGACTAGAAGACCTACAAGGTCCCTTCCAACTCTGCTATTGTATTGTATTGTATTGAGTTTTGCTACACATATTTAATAGAGGGCGTGTTGCATTGTACATACCAAACTGTCGGTTGCAACATCTTTCAAACTCAGTCAATGTGGTGTAATGGTTAAGGCACCAGCCTAGAAACTGGGAGATGATGTTTCAATTTAGGCACAACACTAGTTGGATCATCTAGGGCAGGGGTGGGCAAACTTTGCAACTTTAAGTCTGAAGGACTTCAGCTCCCAGACCTCTCCAACCAGCTTTGCTTAAAGACTTAAAGTTGCAAAGTTTGCCCACCCCTGATCTAGGGCCAGTCATTCTCTCTCACACTTGGGAAGAAGGCAAGGGCATACCACTGCAGAAAAACCTTGCCAGGAAAACTGAAGGAACTTTTCCAGGTTGTTAAGCGAATCACTACAATTAAGTGAATCATGTGGTTTTTAAGTGAATCTGGCTTCCATCATTGACTTTTAGGTGAATCTGACTTCCATCATTGGCTTGTCAGAAGATTGCAAATGACAACCCCAGGACCCCAGGATACTGCAACCATTGTAAATATATGCAGGTTGCCAAGTACATGAGGTTTGGTCACGTGACTGTGAGAATGCTGCAACTATTATAAGTGTGAGAACTGATTATAAGTCACTTTCTTCAGTGCCATTGCAACATTGAACAGTCATTAAACAAATGGTTATCAGTCAAGGATTATCTGTGCTTAACAGAAGGGACATAAACAATTGCAAAATGTACATAAATAGCCAAAGAAGATAGAATATTTACTATAGACATGGAAATGGATGGAGATATTTTAAGACATTAAAAGTAATGGGTAATTATGATGTCTTGAATGAATATTGAAAGAAGCAATAGATGTAAGGGCAGGCTTCTGCCCACTTTGTTATATAGAATTGCAAATGAAATATCTCAGAAGGAATATACAAATACTGTAGGTCAGTGGTGGGTTTCAAAAAATGTTAGAACTTCTTCTGTAGGTGTGGCCTGCTTTGTGGGAGTGGCTTGATAGCCATGTGACCAGGTGGGAGTGGCTTGGCAGTCATGTAACTGGGTGGGTGTGGCCAACTTGTAAAATGTGGTGATACTCACTTAACAACGCTCTTGCTTAGCAACCAAAATGTTGGCTCAGAAACTCTGGCATTTGAAGCATGTAAGTCTTAAAGCTGTCAAGTTACAAGACCCTTGCACCCCTAACCCTTTAGAAAAAAAACCCAGGGGTGTTCAAACCTGACAGCTTTAAGACTTGTGGACTTCAACTCCCAGAATTCCTCCTCTCGCTCTTCATCTTGATGATGGGCGGATGGTGGGAGGGAGCTGGAACTGGTTCTAAGTGGCACTGTAGATTTGTGGAACCTCTTCTATAGAAGAAGTTAGAGCTGGAAGGAACCCACCCCTGAAATAGGTTGAATACAGTGGGAATGCGCTATAGGAAATGTATGAAATAAAACAAGAAAAGCTAGAATTAAGAATGAATAGATGTGGACTGAAAACAAAAGTGAATCAACGATATAAAACAGCACATTGAATGGTTTGGTGATATAGACAGAATGAATAACATATGAATTGCAAAACATGTAGGAAGAAAGAACAAACAGTCTAAAAAAGGAAACTGAGAAAATTGGGATGGGATTCTAAAAAAAAAAGAAGTGAGAAATTTAAAGAACAAAAAGCGTGTGAAGCAGATGTCTATGGAGATTCTCAGTAATTCAGCTCATGGTTGTCCCAAAGATTCTTTTTCAAAAGGCAACTAGACTTGATTTTTACTTGAAGATGTTTCTCTTCTCATTGAAGAAGCTTCTTTAGTTCATCAGTTTCTTCAGTGTGAACCACAGTATTGATGTGATGCAAGCAAGAATGGTTTGCAAGACAGAAAAGTATAGAGAGGTATCGTAGCAGTTATTTGTTTGTTTGTTTGTTTAACTTTTATGCTGTCCTTTTTGCTATTCCAAGCTACATTTCCTTTCCCTTTCTTATGTATGCTTTTAATTTCTTGGCTTGTTATTTCTTATTCCCTCTTTGCACAACGTGCACAGACACAGGCATTCATTCATTGGAGATCTTGGGAACAGATAATTTTTAATTTTAATTTTCTTCCTGTAATATAACCTGAACTGAGTTTCTGTTTTAACTAACATTTGAAAATGAAACAGAGGGGAGACAGAAATCTAGTTCACCCACATATATGGGCCATATATGTGTGTGTATGTATTTTGGAGTCAGAGTTGGTAGAGGTTTTGGGAGTGGCTTACCATTGCTTCTTTCCCAGGGCTGAAAGAGTGTGACTGGCCTAAAGTCACCCAACTGGTTTTGTAACTTAAGGCAGGATTATCCTGGTCTCTGGGTTGGTGCCTTAACCACAATGCCAAGCATATCGATGTACTGAAGATTTTAAACTATTAGCCTTTTGGGAACCTTCCCCTGGGAAGTGCCAAGTGGATGAAATGAACTGGCAGATAAATAGCAGGCTCCCTTAAAGGACTTTTTAGAAGCAATTAGAACCATCCTTTCAAAAGTTTTGATACCTAGGCCATGGGGTTAGTTAGATTGTCTGGATTTGGTTGATCTGCTTTGAACAACAGGAACACTTGCAAAATAGCTGACTTTGGTCTTCCATGGCTGGCACCTCCAGCAAGACAAGGATGGAGAAGAAGATTAATGTTGTGAGGAAGTATCAAGAGGTTTTTAAATTCTTTCCTCCTATCCTGCAACGCACAAGGATACTTCAGGGGCAAGGAAAGTAATTACACTCATAATGACACCCAAGATACCTACTCATTTAAAGCAATAAAAGCAGGGGTGGGTAACCTTGTGTAGTCTGGGCTATTCCAGTACCAAATTTTGGCATGAGGAATACATGGCAACACACTAGGAATTTGTTGTATATTATCAAATGAATTTAAAGACATTTAAATTCAGTTCAGACTTATTTCGGTTTGGCTCCAGCATCATTTTGAACTATAGTAGATGATAATCCGAGAGCGGGAATAAAATTCACTTATAAATACTTGACAAAGTTGGGCAGAAATGATGCTGTTCTGACCTGTTTGCATCTCTTTATTTCCATCCATTTGGAGAAAACAGTAAGTAGTTGCTAACTTATTCTCTCTCTTTTTAATTGACACGGTGGGAATAGGGATAAGGAACTGAGCAACATTGTATGGCAAACGGATGCTCTTAATAACTTATTTGAGCCAGAAAAACCTTCACGTCACTCTGAGGGAACAAGATTAAGTTTTTGCTTCTTTCTATAGATTTAGAAAAGCTTTTCCCCACTGTCCATATTCAGTGTATTTTGCTAAACTTCTTTCTCTTCTCTTTCCTTGCTTCAACAGACCATATTATGATCAGGTGATCATTCTAAAAGTAAACATCCAGTTAAAGAAATTACCACCACAATAAAGAGAAAAAGATCAAGAAACTACAAAACAAACACAAAACCGCAGAATGGACAAGAGGGGGAAATACAAGATAGACTGTCGATAAAAATAGTATGAAGTAAGAAATATGAGAGGATTAATTGTATATACAATACAATACAATAACAGAGTTGGAAGGGACCTTATAGGTCTTCTAGTCCAACCCCCTACGTGGGCAGGAATCTTATACCATTTCAGACAAATGGCTATCTAACATCTTCTTAAAGACTTCCAGGGTTGGGGCATTCACAACTCTGGAAGTTGTGAATATAAAGGATGTTATAGATATAAAGGATATAAAGGATATGTTAAAGATATAAAGGATGTTATGTACGGAAGTATGTAAAACAAAATATGTATATATAGAGATATAGTTAGATAAGATATATATGTACAGACAAAGAAAACACAGCAGATATGTAAAAGATATAAAATGCGCTGCAAAGATGATATGATTGTATAAACAAATTTTTTTTAAAAATTTAAAAAAGAAATTACCACAAAGTAGGAGTAAATCACGATGTCCTAAAAGAAGACAAAAAAAAAAAATACAGGAAGAGAACATCTCCAGGTGACTCTTCCAAATGGATAGGAAACTTTCTCTGTTTCCCCCTTTTCCATGATTTATTTTTTCTCCTTGGGTGGGCAGAGTGAAGAGGAAGCAAGATCATTTCACTCTGTCCCGAGCAAGAGGGAGGGGGGAACCATGTTTCTTTTGCAAGAATAAAAATCAGCTGGCTGGGTGTGGAGATTCAAACTGCCTTTGGGCAGAACTCCAGTTTATGAGTTTCTACAGGCTGTAAGATGACCTCTAGTGCAGCTATGTCCACAGTGCAGAACTTTGGATTCAATGCCTCAGACCCCATTCAATAGCCTGTTTCCACACTAGGAGGCGCCCAAATAATTTTGGAGTCAAAAGTAAAGAAAAAATATTCAGGTCCTCATACAAATTGGATTATAGTAAAGGTAAAGGTTCCTCTCACACATACATGCTAGTCATTCCTGACTCTAGGGGGTGGTGCTCATCTCTGTTTCAAAGCCAAAGAGCCAGCGCTGTCCAAAGACATCTCCGTGGTCATGTAGCTGGCATGACTAGATGCTGAAGATGCACAGAACACTGTTACTTTCCCATCAAAGGTGGTTCCTGTTTTTCTATTTGCATTTTTACAAGCTTTTGAACTGCTAGGCTGGCAGAAGCTGGGACAAGTAACAGGAGCTCACTCCGTTACATGGCTCTAGGGATTCGAACTGCCAACCTTTCTGATCAACAAGCTCAGCGTCTTAGCTACTGAGCCATCGCGTCCCCTAATTGGATTATAGCTGAATTTTAAACCGGTAATGGGAGCACCATCTTTCCTTACATATAAAGACGTCAAGACAGCCAGGGTAGTTTCAGAGACATCCAGAGTTCCATTCTCCAATTCCTCCTCTTCCAGAATCTGCTGCCTGAAATGAATACATCACTTTCTACCAGACAAAGGGCTAACATTCCTTTAAACACCAGAGACATGGCTTATTTTGAAGGCAAAGCAATAGAAATAGATATCACTATCTAGGAGGAAAAAGCTATAAGGTCATTCAGCTCAGAACATAAAATTATCCAGTTTCACTACAGATCTTGATTAAACCCAGCAAGGAAAGGTTGGTGCTGTCAGATGATCATGCACTAAAGAAATATGTATACAGGTAGTTCTAGACTTACGACCACACTTGACCCCAACTTTTCTGTTGCTAAGTGAGACATTTGTTAAGTGAATTTTTCCCCATTTTGTGACCTTTCTTGCCACATTTGTTAAACGAATCACTTCAGTTGTTAATCTAGTAACAGGGTTGTTAAGTCAATCTGGCTTCCCCATTGACACTGCTTGTCAGAAGGTCGCAAAAGGGGATCACACTGCAATTGTCATAAATACAATTCAGTTGCCAGGTGTCTGAATTTTGATCCCATGACCATGGGGATGCTGCAATGGTGATAAGTGTGAAAAATGTTCATAAGTTATTTTTTTCAATGCCGTTGTAAGTTTGAACGGTCCCTAAATGAACTGTTGTAAGTCAAGGACTACCTGTGGTTCTAGACAGAGTCATGAAGTAGCTATGCACAAAGACTTTTGTGTGGAAGTTAGAGTAGCAGCTTTTTTCGTAGGGTTTTTCCCCAGTATTTTTTCCCCTTCCATGTAATGCCTTGCTTTTGTACCATTGAAGCAATGCAGGAACAGCTTTCCCCTCAATATCAGTGAGCTATTAAATATTTTAATAGAAGTATGCTCTGAATTGCATTAGCAATTCTTCTTTTTAAAGAAAGTCTAATATGTGAACTGATAGCCCATAAGCATCAACATCAGCCACATCATCGAGTTTCAGCTCTAATCTTGATCAAAACTAATAACGCCATCCATAACGCTGCGAAGATTTATTAGTTCTGACAGATCTATACATTAAACACATCACATTGCAGTCCTGAATGCTAAGTCAATGAAGCTGTGCCTTGAAAGGAAGGTTTGTGTGTGTGTGAGAGAGAGAGAGGGAGGGAGAAGGAGAGAGAGAAAGAGGGAGAGAGAGAAAGGGAGAGGGAGAGAGAGAGAGAGATTTATAGTTGCCTGAAAATGCAATTCCAAAGCAACAAGGGCACAGGAGTTCTGCTATTTTCATGCTGAAAACAGTGATGGAGTTGAAGGATACTGATACTCCCCAGAGACAATAATTAAAGCTGCCAGGTCCAGAGATCACTGGAATGGTGGGGGGTGGAGCAAAAGCATCAAGAAGAGCAGGGAGATATTTCAAATGTAATTCCTTTGATCTTACTTGCAATCTCACCCAAAAAGTACCACCAGTACACATTGTCTTCTCATAATAAGATACATAATAAGATACAACCAATTTCATTGTAATTTTAGTACAATGACAATAAAGATTATTATTATTATTATTATTATTATTATTATTATTATTATTATTATTATTATTATTATTATTATTATTATTATTATTATTATTAAGGAAGGGACCTTAAGAGTCATCTCATGTAACTTCCTGTACATGGCATTGCCCTTGATGCAGGGGGTACCTGTGGGCTTTCATCACCCAGGAATCTCAACTAGCTTTCTGAGAAATGCTAACAGCCGTAATCCAGAAAACCCTGGAGGACCAGAAAATTCATATTCCAGTCCGCATACACTATCTATATGACTGCTTTGCTCATGTGTAATGGTATGCAGGAACGACCTTGGGAGACAGGGCAAAAGAGATGCAGCCAAGGCAGGGATTGCATCAAAGGCTACTTAGCCCATAGCAGGAATGGTGGGGCAAGAGGCTGAGAAGGACTCTCCCTAGTTGCTTGGACTGTAAAGGGACAGGGAGAGAGAAATTCTTTCAGACTTGCAAGATTCTGTTAATGTAATCCTATTAAAAAAAAGTAAAATTAGATTATATGGTCAGGTTTGCTATCATCTCCCAGAGACAACAGAAAATTATGGTCCTCTAAACATTGCTGTCTCCCCAACACACAATTATCATGTGTTTAAAACCTTTTGGCCCCTCTTCCGATACGCTCCCACAGAGTGGGCCTACTGAGGCTACCAACCGCCGGGCAATGCCGGCTAGCGGTGCCCAGAGGTAGGGCCTTCTCTGTGGCTGGGCCGGCCCTCTGGAACGACCTACCCCCCGAACTTCGCACAATCTTCCGCCGCTCACTTAAAACATATTTATTTCAACAAGCTGGTCTTGCATAAATGGTATTGATTTTATAACATAGCTTCTGTCAAGGACATAAATGGATTTTAGATTTAGGGAATTTTAGTTTAGGAGGGTTCCTATTTTAATATTTCTAAATTCTAGTACAGGTAATTTAATTCGTTTTTAGCTTTGTTATATATTGTCTGTTTATATGGTTTTTAATTTTTTCCCTGTACACCGCCCCGAGTCCCTTCGGGGAGAGGGGGCGGTTTATAAGTCTAAATAAAATCAAATTAAAATCAAATCAAAGTTAGAATGTGGCATCTCTTGGCTGCCATCTGGCTTCTGTCCAGATTTGTGCAGTTGCTGAATAAATGCCATGGAAAAAAATAAACTTTAACAAAGAAGTTAATGTGAGAGCTGTAAATTCTCATATTATTGCATGATTAGGAAAAAATGAGGCACTAGGGCTTCTGGAAGCAGAGGCATACTGACACATCCTCTGGAAACAGTGGGTGCCTTCACCAATGGCTTTTTTGATTTACCAATATTCACTTCCTATTTCCACAGTTTTGATTCCAGTTTTGTCTTCTGTGTAACAACATAAAACAAAATTGCTCCAGCATCACCACAAAAGTCATTCTGATATACAAAGACTGTTATTGATGTTTCCCTTTAATTTGCTTTTCTCCAATATAGTTGGCTCTCCAGAATGTGGCTCATTCTTAGCATAGTTTAGAATGATAATGGAAATCATGTTTTATCAGGTGTTAAGGCTACAAACCCTGGTTAAAACCCTGAAAAAGCCAGCCTTCATTTCTTTAAATGTATTGTGCTATTAATAAGCAGTGGCTTGTGGCCAATCCTATCTTGGCTAGTTAGTCTACTTTCAAGGTGGACTTGATTGGAGACCATCACTATTGCCAAGAATATGGCCAAGAAATTTATATGAATGTGTCCATCAGCCTACCATGAGTCAGGCTCAACTTTAACAATATGTTTCAGTAACCTGGTCCTCTCCTAAAGAAAGATCAAGATTTATGGTAGTGCACATTTGACCTAAATGGTGTCCTCATTTGTGTTTTGCTTTCAGTCACTAAAACCTGTCACCCAGCTTTACCGTGTCAATAGTTTCTAGACCTTTTCATTGTTATTGTAATAAATCTTTTTCTCACGCACACACACATACCATGCACATCACAAGCATACACAGATGAAGACACCTGCACAAACACTCCTAGCATCTATTTAAAACCTCACAAATAAATCTGTAAGTTCTTCTGTCTTCTTTTTTGGCAATGTATTTCTGTCAGTGTCAACCACCTCTAAGTAGCTACTCTAGTAAGGTTGTACAGAGAAAAACAAATATAAATACTGTCCAAGAGTTCAGTCTTGTTCAGCCCAGGATTGAACATCTTTTCTATGCACTGGAGTTAATCATGATCAAGACAATGAAAAATCTAATAACTCTGATTCGTTTAAGAAGAAACTTGCCAAAATGTTATCACCTCTCACCCCTACCTAAATTCCACACACAAAAAATGTATTTAATCCCAACATGAAGATATATTTTTTTGCCATTTGTCCTTAAAAATGTGGACCTTTTAAAAAAAGAGATTGCAATCCTCAATCATACCCAGCTTTAATGAAAACCTCCAAACTTACTGAATCAAAAGGATCAGATCTTTGAGTAATTATTCTCTCTCTTCTGGACAAGTAATCTCTCATGCTTTTTTCCACATTTGAAAGCTGTATTAAGAGAAAGAGACAAGAAAAGAGTTTGATTGAACCCAAGTTTTTAATTTAGTTTCAATGATTGCTGCTACTTTTGCTGCTTTAGGCTTTTTCATCCTGAAATATTATCTTTACCAGAATGTTTCATTTGATCATAATTAAAATTTGTTTGAAATGCTTGAAAAGCTTCTACTAATAAGATAAACTAACAAGCTTGTTTAAAACAATTCAATGCCTTTGTTTAGCATCATAATAAGAGCCATTTAGTAGATATGGTAGCCCAGGAAGAAAGACACAGTCTTCCAGAGATGCATCAAGGCAAATAAAATAAATGTGTGATTCAACTAAGAAGCAGATTGCTCACAGATGCAGTTGAAAGAATATAACTGTGGGAAACTACCATGTTTCACCAAAAATAAGACAGAGTCTTATTTTCTTTTGACACACCCCCCCCCCGAAATAAATGCTTGGGCTTTGGGGGGAGGTCTTATTATTTTTGAGGTGAAGGAGGCAGCAAGTGTGGTCATCTCATGGCTGCTACTGTGTTGCAATATTTTGGGGGGGGAGGACTTATTTTAGCGCATGCACTCAAAAGCCCAATTGGGCTTATTATCCAGGGAGGTCTTATTTTTAAGGAAACAGGGTATTAGGTACTCTCATATCAAAAAAAATTATTGATCTTCAGGATGTCTCCAAATATTACATTCTTTTGCAATGGTGCCCTAAATCTCCTGGTTCTAAGCAGTACAATTGACCATGGTGCACAGTCATACTGCATACCTCTACAATTCATTTGTGCTTGAACTCGCACAACATGCAATGGTGGACATTATGAATGAAGTTGCATTCACAATCATAAATCAAAAACATGTTTTCCAGAAGAAGGCTTTATCAAAATAATATTTCTGACTACAACGCTTCCTTACCCCACCCCACCCCTACTGTTCCATTAATAGAAGAGATGCTATAGCTTATTTTCTCAACCTGGGCAATTTTCAGCAATGGAAAATTAAGTACAGCCATACCCGAAGAGTCTCAAATCTTTAGTACATGGTCATTGTTCAATGTTATTCTTATCAGAATTCAGAATGCTTCATTGTGAACCCAGTCTTAAGAGATTAAGGAAAGAAAGAGAGGGGCTTAGAGAGGACTTGCAGCTTTGAAGGACAATCTGTGTTTTCAAGGCAAAACGGCCCAGATACAATCTCTGCCAACTGCATAAAGGAGAAATTCTGGCCTGAAGCTCTGGAGAACTGCTGCCAGTCTGTATTAATGTATCTGGGCAAAATGGTCTCAGCAGTCAATATGGCAGACACAATATTTGCCATCTGGTTTATTATTGAGGGATTGATGGATGGATGGATTGATCATTGTTTCATAAGTAAATGCTACTATAGGAATGGGGATCATGCAGCATGGTATGATAGAGGAGAAGGAATAAATGTAATGTATTTTAAAATGCATATTCCCTTCTGTGATTGGCTACCGTATTTATCGGCGTATAACACGCACTTCTCCCCCCTGAAAATAGGGGGCAAATGATGTATGTGTGTTATACGCCGATATAATGTTAAGAAGAATGCTACCCTTATTTTGCTTCAAAGTTCTTTATTTGAAATTTAAATTTTTTTCCTGAAATTTCCCTCTTAAAATGAAGGTGCGTGTTATACGCCTGTGCGTGTTATACGCCGATAAATACGGTACCTTGCAATAAGGTGTCTCAGAATTAACTTAGCATCTGTGCAGAACTTTGAGAGTTAAATATCTCTGCTTCAGCCTGGCCTAAGGAAGATTAATTCATCACCATGGCCAGAGTTTTCATCATGCCTCTTCCCCAGCCTAATAAATCTCTCTCAGTCCTTTTAGGTCCAGCAATTTGTCCAGAAACAACTCCGCCATAGCCCTTTACAGTTTTCAGCACTAATAGATTCCTATTGCAGCTTTCTCTTTTTTCCTGACCCCCCCAACCCAAATCCATTTCTTCTCTATTGTTTAGATGGCCCTCTCAGTCCCACCCTGGTATTGATCATGATATCCCTGACTTCGGATCATTGAAGACACTTGCAGGAGCCACAGGTTTTTGTTCAACTGACAAGATACAGTCAAAAAAGCCCATCCAAGTTTTCATATTTGCAATGGCTAGTTTACCTTCGATGCTGGGCTGAACGCACAATACGTGTAGCCAAGTATTAGTTATCAGAGCTCGTAAATCCCAGTTCAAATTATGGTCTGGACATACCAGGACATGGCCGTTTGAAATTTCCATCTGATTTCTCCAAATATCTCTAGAGGAAAGATAAATTGTCCATCAATTATCCAAGGTCAGGATACCCTTTTAGTAGTGACAGAGGAACCACTCTTTAAATAAAATGTAAAAAGCCAGTGAGACAAATTCACTCAGGAAGACCTACCCTAGGTTTTAATTTCATTATGAGATCCTAGGAAGCTTACAGATCATTGGAGAGACATCAGTTCAATAAAAGTCCAATCATTGCTACACATCTCATGTCCACTTTGTTACTAAATGAACAAAAAAGAACATGGTGCTTAAAACAGTTTTTTTCAAAAAAAAATCCTCTTCACCTTTTAAAGAAACTTCAATGCAAATTCTCAGAGGAGAGTGAGTGAAATTTTATTCTGAGCCCAAGTCCATAGCCTAATCCAGGCAACCAAAAACTGCTTCCATCCAGAGGTTTTGAAGTGCAGCTCCTATTAAATCAATCCCCAAGCACCAATGTCTAGAGATTGTGGGAAGCCTATTTCAAACTGTATCTGGAGGGTAGAAGGTTGCCTATCACAATTTCTAGTTTAAACGGAGATGAAAAATTCCAAAATTATAGCTCCAAGCCTTCTTTAACACCAATTTAAAAATCTTTTTATTACTGTATTATCCGATTCATGTCCTTAAATGCAGATTTTTAATACAGCTACTGAATCATATTATTCTCTTTCTCAAAAGAGTCCTAACAGGATATTGAAAGAGGAGGTGGAAAAGGTCTCATCAGCTTTGGTTTTCAATCCCATGTTTCCATTAAGACCCTCCATCCGAGGAGGTATTCAGCCGGTTCAGACCGGTTCAGGCAAACCGGTAGCGGAAATCGCAGGTGGGCCCGCCCACTCACCCTGGCTCTATGCCATCCTATTTAGCCATGTTTTTGAGGGTGAGAGCATTTATTTATTTATTTATTTATTTATTTAAATTTATACCCCGCCCTTCTCCTAAAAAAGGACCCAGGGTGGCGCACAGGCGTTATTAAAACCATACAAAAATACAAAAATACATAATTATTTAAAAATATTAAACTATCCCTGTGCTAAAACTAATACAACTCTACAATTTAAAATTTTCCCTATAAAAGTCAGAAACGGGGGTTATGCTAGGCCGGCTTGTTGGAATAAATAAGTTTTAAGACGTTGGCGGAAAAGGCAGAGGTCCCCGATGATGCGTAGATCGGGGGGGTAGGTCATTCCAGAGGGCTGGGCCCGCCACAGAGAATGCATGTAAGGTGCACACGTACGCGAAGCAAGTGTGTGCAAGAGCAGTGAACTAGCAGTAAAAATAAGGGAAACCCACTACTGGCCTCTATCCTCCATGATTCATTGTTTCAGAGGAAAAGAGTTTATGAGTAACTGAGAATTTAATGGGCTGCCCTTTTATTTTAATTTCCAAGGCTTTGTATTCAAGAATAAAATATAAAGAGGAGGATTTCTAGTAAACAACAATATGCCAGATACGACTTGCCTTTTGTTTTTTGTTGTTGTTCTTTAGAGACATTGGATTTGGGTCTTCCAAAAATCTGTAATGGACTGTAATGGAAATCTGTCTTCAACATCACAAAACAAAGTGAAAAGACCACTTTCGACATGAAAACAACAAAGACTCTGTTCACCATCATTATTTTTCCAGCTCACCTACCTAACCTGAAAATCACAGACTGAACCATCAAGAGGAAAGGCAGGTCCAAAATGCCATTAACATTGACACAATATGTTCTTCTCCTGCCCGCCATCCCACACCCTGCTCCCTACAAAAGTCAGAGAGCACCATATGAAAAGTCATTGTGTACAGTTTTTTCGAAATGTTTTTCACACACCAGAACTAGAATTATAAGGCAAGAACGTTGCTATCTTAAGAAATCCTGCGATCAAAAAATAACAAAGATGAGCAAAGCTATGGGGTGTAGTTTATGGGTCAACCAACCTCACTACCTCTCTACCTCTCTACCTCCCTCCTTCCCTCCTTCCTTCCTTCCTTCCCTCCCTCCCCTCCCCCTGCTCTCTCTCACACACACACAGGGGGGGCCTTTAGATACAATGCACTCATACAAAGCATCCCTCCAATGATATCACCACCAAAAGTAGAAGGCACAGCCATCTGTTTCATTAACATTGCTGGATAAGAGGAATTAAAGTCTGAACCTCCCATGTCCGGTAGTCTTAGCTGCTTTATTTTTATCAGGGAGAAAGATTTTCTTTTATGTAGCTTCAATGGAGCCAAGGTAGTTGTCTCTTTACTATTCTAAGCAATGGGGAAACAGTCTCAGTCCTTCCAAATAAAGCAGCCTTACAATACAATACAATAGCAGAGTTGGAAGGGACCTTGTAGGTCTTCTAGTCCAACCCCCTGCATGGGCAGGAACGTTATACCATTTCAGACAAATGGCTGTCTAACATCTTTTTAAAGACTTCCAGGGTTGGGGCATTCACAACTGCTGGAGGCAAGCTGTTCCAGAGGTTAATTGTTCTTACTGTTAGGAAATTTCTCCTTAGTTCTAAGTTGCTTCTCTCCTTGGTTAGTTTCCACCCATTGCTCCTTGTCCTGCCCCCAGGTGCCTTGGAGAAAAGTTTGACTCCCTCTTCTTTGTGGCACCCTCTGAGATATCGGAACACTGCTATCATGTCTCCCCTGGTCCTTCTCTTCATCAAACTAGACATACCCAGTTCCTGCAGCCGTTCTTCATATGTCTTAGTCTCCAGTCCTCTAATCATCTTGGTTGCTCTTCTTTGCACTCTTTCCAGAGTCTCCACGTCTTTTCTACATCGTGGCGACCAAAACTGTATGCAGTATTCCAAGTGTGGCCTTACCAAGGCACTATACAGTGGCATTAACACTTCACGCGATCTAGATTCTATCCCTCTGTTGATGCAGCCTAGAACTGTGTTGGCTTTTTTGGCAGCTGCTGCACACTGCTGGCTCATATTTAAATGGTAGTCCACTAGGATTCCGAGATCCCTCTCACAGTTGCTACTATTGAGCAAGGTACCACCTATACTGTACTTGTGCATTTGGTTTTTCTTGCCTATATGTAGGACCTTACTTTTTTCACAATTGAATTTCATTTTATTAGACAGTGCCCAATGTTCAAGTTTGTCTAGATCCTTCTGTATCTTAAGCCTATCTTCTGGAGTGTTGGCTATTCCTGCCAGCTTGGTGTCGTCTGCGAATTTGATGAGTTCCCCATTTATCCCCTCATCCAAATCATTGATGAAGATGTTAAAGAGTACTGGGCCTAAAACAGAGCCTTGGGGGACTCCACTGCATACTTCCTTCCATGTAGATGCAGTTCCATTGAGGACTACACGTTGAGTGCGGTTGGTCAGCCAGTTGCGAATCCATTTGGTGGTGCTGCTGTCTAACCCACAATTTTCTACTTTATCTAATAGTAGGTTATGGTCATTTCCTACTATTTCCCAGTCATTTCAAGCAACATCAGCAAAAGAGAAACAGCTTTAATTTCCACACCCAAAGAATCTCAGTGCATCAAGATCCCTTGGAAGGGAAAATTAGAGTGGGCCTTCCCCCATTCTAGACTTCAGCTTCACTGAGATCACTGGTAGCAGAAGATGAGTAAAGATGTCCAACAATATATGGCACATTGAAGAAAAGGACTTCAGGAAGTTGGGTGCAGGCCATATATGTTGCCTATATTTGCACTAAAACTGATGCAGTGCAAACCTCCCACTGCCCCCTTCTCTCCTTATTTTGCTAAGCTTTTATGTCTCTATTTTATCCTCTTAAGAATGTGGCTGGTTGTTTACACTAGGATGTAGTGTTTGATGGAAGATCATCAGTAATCAAAACAGAGACCCAATGGATGTGGGTCTTTTTATTTCTAAGTCAAAATCAAGAATTACACTATTTGATGCTGACTACGTTAACCTTTATTGTGTTGTTTTTGGCATCCAGCTCCTCTTGTTGTTGTGCAATATGTATCATCAGATGTCAGCGATCATGTTGGCGATTCTATTTTTATCAACAACCACCCAAAAAAGTGCTGCTGAGTTTTGTCCAAACTAGTCCCTTTTGAAGCCATGATGTTCTTCTTCTGCCTGGACATCATTTGTCTTAAATCTTTCCCAGGAGGATTAAGTGAAGTATGGCATATTTTTCCGGGTGTTGCATCACATGTCCAAAATATTCTAACTTTCGCTTTTTTATGGTTTTGATTATTTCCCTTGGCTTTTCCAGGTGGCTTATCACCTCCTCATTTCTGATTTTGTCAACCCAACTTATACATAACAGCTGTCTGTAAATCCACTTTTCAAAGGCTTCTAGTCTCTTCAAATGGCTTTTTGTCCAGTTCTAGATTTTAATTTTACAAAAATAAACTGGAGTTTATTTTGAGGATAAGGATCATGGGTGAAGGATCTGAAAGGAAGGAAGAGCGTAGCTTGGAAAAAAGAAAGATGGAGGGAGGAGTGCTGTGATAGTGTTCAAATATCTGTTACTGGATCATGCATGAAAATTACAGAGAAACAAAATTATCTTAAAATTAATGATAGAATTCTCAATGTGAACTTTTAAAGAACAAAGCCAACTATCTGAGGCAATCTCTCTATGGACGAACACTTAGGCAAAGGATGGGTAGCCTTCTCTCTGTACT
This sequence comes from Rhabdophis nuchalis, assembly GCA_039707465.1. Lineage (NCBI taxonomy): Eukaryota > Metazoa > Chordata > Lepidosauria > Squamata > Natricidae > Rhabdophis > Rhabdophis nuchalis. The sequence goes on along the minus strand of CM077643.1, from coordinate 53,852,809 downwards.
CTCTATGCAACATCATACTGAACAGTAGGACTCAATTCAAGATCCTTTCCTGATTGCATTTCAGGGGCTTCTGAAATTCTTTGGAAATGTATGGACAGTTTTTAAATGAAAAGAATGGCAATGATGAACCAGTCCATTGGAAAATGCCTTGTTGCTTATCCTTTTTTATTTCCTTGCAATATGCAATGTGCAATGTGCAATGTGACAGATTTTATTTTCCTGTGCTCCAAGATCAACACAGATGAGGACTGCAGCTAAGAAATTAAAAGAAGCTTGCCCCTGGGGAGGAAAGCTATGGCAAATCTAGACAGCATACTAAAAAGCAGAGACATTGCCCTGCCAACAAAAATGCGTATAGTAAAGGCTGTGGTTTTTCCAGTTGCAATGTATGGCTGTGAAAGTTGGACCATAAGAAAGGATGAGCACCAAAAAATTGAGGCCTTTGAACTATGGTGCTGGAGAAGACTCCTGCGAGTCCCTTGGACTGCAAGGCTATCAAACCGGTCAGTCCTCGAGGAGATTAGCCCTGACTGCTCTTTAGAAGGCCAGACCCTGAAAATGAAACTCAAAATGAAAGTATTTTGGCCACCTAATGAGGAGGAAGGACTCACTGGAGAAGAGAATGCTGAGAAAGATTGAGGGCAAAAGAAGAAGGGGAGAACACAGAATGACGTGGCTGGATGGACTCACCGAAGCAGTCAGCATGATATTTTAATGGACTCCAGAGGATGATAGAGAACAGGAAGGCCTGGAGGAACATTGTCCATGGAGTCACAACAGGTCGGACACAACTGCAACTAACAACAACAATGTGAATATGGGAAGTCATTTTGTTTGGTGACTTGTTTAGCTGACCTAAGGCATCCAGAGGCTTGGGCAATGCAGATTTGTAAGAAGTATATTAATTCTAGAGTCTGCCTTTTGAATTATTTGCAACATATTGAGCTGCTTGATCTCCCAGTATAAACAAATTGCTTCGATCCTGTGTTGATTCATTTCACAAGAAATGAAGCAAAAGTTTCTAAATGCCCAATAACCTTTTTTCTTTGATGAACCCAGGATGATAGCAAAAGCCTCCATAGGGAATGGTTGCTTTGTAAATGTGAAAAATTATAGACAGCTTGGAAAAGGAATGGAAAAGGTAATGGTAAGTTAATTGACAACTAATTTCATAAATGGCAAATTCTCCCAGATGGGGAGAAATCTGGGAAAAGGAATCTGGGAATCTAAATATTTATAGCAGGTGTTTCAATAGGAAAGAAAGGTTAATTATTTTGCAGCTCACTCTCTCTGGAACCAGTCCTGATGATTTTGAACCCAATCAAACAAACACACAAAATTTGGAGAAGGAATATGAATGTGTGCAGTTTCCTTCTCTTTCTCGTCTAAGGAAATAGAAGGGGATTTTTATTACTGTTAGTCTTAGAGCAGCTCAGAATAGATCAGTGATTGTTAACTTCTTGTTCTCGGAATTGCAAGAAAGAGAAAATTATCGTGACTCATTTTCAAATAGCTTTTTCAATAGAAATGATGGCAGTGTGGAATCATCTCTATTATGATTACTCCCCGTGTGTCTAATAATTGGCCCTTTTATGCTATTAAAAATTGCAAACTGCCAGCAGCTTTATAAAGGACCTAAGCCTTTCAAGACTTCAGGTTTTGCATCTCAGCTCTTTATTACTGCAATGAAGTGAAATTATTGCAAGATAGTGGGGGAGAGCTGACATTGTTTCTTCAGTTTTCTGGAGCCTGAAATGTTCAATTCAAGACATATCCCGTGTAAAACCAATTGAGCTTCTTTCAAGAGGAATCTAGTACGGATGCCTCAAAAGAATATTTCATAAAAGCAAAGCTGGGCATAATGATGCCTTTGACAAGCCTGCATTTGAGGCATCATTACCATAAATTTGTACAAAGAGAAAAGAAAGGAGAAGGGAAAGACCACCAGTCTCTCCATTCTTTTCAGAGCTACAGAAAAAAGAAAGACAGCAAGTGCTTTTCTGCTCCGTCAGGTCCTGTAATACAGTGGAAGCCTGGCTGCTGAGCAGATCGAATAATACCAGAGAATCTCACTAAGTACCCAGCCACAGCTTCAAATTACAAAGCTCTGACACTCTTCAATAACCTTCTTTTAAAAAGAAATAAAATTGAAGGAAGCAGGTGGAATTAAGGAAAGGGAAAGAAAAGGCAGGAGGAAAACCCCAAAGGCATCTTAAATGCCTTGGAATGCCATTCAGAGGGATTATTTAATGCCAGCTGAGATGCTGAAAACATGCTGGGTTTTCTTTGCTTTTAAAAAAATACCTGATTCCTTTAGGTTCAGTAAATCTCCAATAAGATAATTCATATACTGTGTGTCGTGCGTTGCTTTCCAACAAAGAAGTGAATCCTGGATTATCTGCAGATGCTGAAAAAAGACACTTTTTTTTTTTTATCAAGCAGAGGCATCACTACACAGCTCCTTGATAGGATTTCACATATCTTTTCCATTCAAAGGGATCGTTCAAAGATAATATCTCCTGAAAATTAATATATGCATTTGTTGGAAGAAATGTCCTTCTGGGTTCATTTCCAAGTGGGGAAAAAGACACTGGTAACATGGGGGCTGCTTGGAAAGATGGTTTAATGGTGAACAGGACCACATGGTTTGAGCTTCTTAACAGAAAAGGGGGATCACATGCTTCCAGATGTTGGGCGAAGAAGAAAAATAGACCAAGATGCTGAAAGTTCCTGGTTTTATGCGCTCTCTGGCCTTTGATCTTGAGCTTGTATTCTGATTGGTTGTCAGACTCCCCTGGGGCCATGCAGGGACAACTCTGTAGGCTGTGAGTCCACATTTGGTAGCATTGCTTCTTCCCAGGTGCCCTGTGGTGAGATGGACAAAGGGCTAATATTACCATGCCTTAATCCCATCACCCTGGAACTGAAGGGAAGAGATCTTTCTCTATGTAGAATAGAGTGGTCCAGGCTTTTTTAATGGCCCATTGACAAAGGTGGGGGTTATTAAGAGTGAGTCTGCTTCCTGCCTAGAAACATGTTTCTCCATTTCTCATCCAGGGAAATTTAATATTCTGCCTTTTCAATGTTTCCTAGGATATTTCATTTTGCTAGGAGAGGGGTGGGTTTTAACTTCCTACACATTCATAGAAAATATTTCTTTTTGTTTTTGTAGGAAAGCATACCTAAGGCTAATCAAAATAGTTAAAAATAAAATAGCCCCTTCTAAAAGAGCTGCCTGGAAAGTTGAAGCTGTCAAAATTATATTTTATCAAAACTTCAAAAGATAGGAAAAATATCAAGAGTACATTCCATGCTTTAATACTGTTCGGAAAAGAAAAGCAAAAGCAATGGGGAAGGCAGATTCGCTTAACAATCATGTTGCTAACTGATCAACTGCAGTGATTCGCTTACGAGACCACTATATACGAGACCGCCTCCTGCCCCATACATCCTTTCGTCCGATCCGCTCCCACAGAGAAGGTCTTCTCCGGGTGCCGTTGGCTGGGCAATGCCGGTTGGTGACACCCAGGGGAAGGGCCTTCTCTGTGGCGGGCCCGGCCCTCTGGAACGACCTACCCCCCGACCTTCACACTACCTTGGACCTCCGCCTCTTCCGCCAACGTCTTAAGACGTACCTATTCCAACAAGCCGGCCTAGCATAGCCCCCCGCTTCTGACTTTTTATGTACAAATTGCATTTGGTAAGGTTTTAAATGGGTTTTAGCACGGGTTTTAATAATTTAATATGTTTTAACGATATATATTGTTTTTATTGTGGTTTTAGTAATGCCTGTGCGCCGCCCTGGGTCCTAACAAGGAGAAGGGCGGGGTATAAATTCGATAAAATAAATAAATAAATAAATTAAGAACTGTGGCAAGAAAGTTTGTAAAACTCATGTAATAAATGTCTTACTTAGCAAAATAAATTTTGGGCTCAATTGTGCTCGTACGTCAAGGACTATCTACATAACCCTTTCTGAAAAATGCCCTTCAGGGATTGGGGCTCTTTAGCAGTTCAAACTTCAGGGATGAGAATGACATAGCAATAGTCTTAAAAGAAACCTTGCATTGTAGTGTTGTCCCCAATTCGGGGCTGAGCCTGTTGCCAAAGCCAATGATGGATGCCAGACACGAGGTGCAGGTTTTCTGATTCCTTTTTATAGGAGTACTCCAAGGACGCAGAACAAAGGATTAAGAAAGCTTTATACATTTTCATTAAAGGAGAAGGCGGGACAAGGTGAAATAATAAGACATATCCTCTAATAAACATGTTAGCAGTAATTCTACAATTTGTTCTATTGGTCTATAGCTGTCCCATTCCTAAACCTTGGCTAATTAATACTCCAGGAGTTATCTAATAGACATTTCATTTGTTGCCGCCCATCTCTATTCCCAACTTTTAGCTGAAGTCTGCAAGTTGTCTAATCCTTGTTACTTTTTATCAGCTTTCTAGCTACCCATAATTGCTACAAGCTTTACACATGCATATTTCCTGTTGATAAGCATTCTTTGTTCTTGTGAGACAGACAGACAGACAGAACCCCCCCCCCCCATTAAGTCTTCCTGATTTACTTTCAAGTATGTGTCATGACCTTGCTTTAGCAGCCAACCCATCAGTAGGGACAATTTGAGAGTCCTATTTGTATACTGACTTTTCTGCTCCCTAATTAAGTCCTTGAGCTTCTGGATCCTGTCACCATGCTGGTAATGGAGTTGTCTTGTGGTGCTGAGAGACTTCAATGTTCATGTCCTCACAGCAGGTTATTAAAAAGCTCAGATCTTCATGGGCTTATCCCATATAATACCTGGACTAATGCACATAGGCAGATCTGCATTAGACCTTTGCTGTGGCCTAGAGGTGGAGCTCTTGCCTCACAAGCAGGAAGTTGTGAGTTCGATCCTAGGTAGAGGCAGATGTAGGCTCTCCTGCTTGGGCAGGGGGTTGGACTAGATGACCTGCAAGGTCCCTTCCAACTCTGTTAATCTGTTAATATAAGAGTTGTTCCATTGGAGTGGATGGAATTGTGATCTGGATGACCTTTGCCATAACAGGTCATTCCTGGGATGTCTGCAAGATGGTTGGCCCTATTGATAAGGCCTGCTTAAGGGATCCAAATGGGTTCCAAAAATGTGCTTCAGGAATTTTCCAGCCTTTTCTTCTTCCAAGGCAGAGGAAGTAAGAGAGGGGAAGTAAGAATAGGAGAGAGGGGAAGAAGGAGGGGAAGAGAGGAGGAGTGGGTGAAAGAGAATGGATGAAGGAAAGAAGAAGGAGAGGAGGAAATAAGAAGATAGAGAAGGGAGGTTGAGAAGACAGAAGGAGTAGGGTTGTTGCAAAAGAACATGGAGGTACGGGATGGCAAGAATGTGACCCCAACTGTGTTTTCTATATTTGTAAGAAGGTAGTAATAAATGTTAATAGTTAATAGATAAATGTTAATAGTATTTAAAAGAATGTATATTTGTGAATGTATTTTAAAGGAAAAAATAAAAAACTTTATGCAGGAATTTTCCAGCCATTTGGCTGGCAGCCCTATTGCACATCACATTAGTCCCTGGAAAAGGGAGACAATAAAAGTCCTTGACGTGACTGCTTCCTCCCAAACAGCTTTTCACCGTTGGCCAATCCCAAGGAATTCCTTGATTTACTAAGGATTTACAGGAAATAAAGTGGCAGAAGAGGCAATTGGCTTCCCAGGAGAGGAAGACAAAAATGTATCTTACTTGAGTATAAATATGAGTTTCTCAGCCTACACCAAGGCAATAAGAATGGCAAAACATTTGGACTTCTGTGCTTTTATTGTATCAATGGTTTGTATTCCAGCAGTCTTATTTGAGATGGGGACCAATGAGCAAAATAAAATGCTGTCTGGTCACAGTGACCTGTTAGCACAACATCTTGCTGATGAAGTCACTGCAGAGGGAAGCAGAGATAATGAGCAGAATGAATATATAAAAGTGATGGTAAACTAAATGTCAGCCTTGAAAAAGAAGCGTAGGACAGAGACATAAAAATAACATGCCTTGATTCAGATTAATATAATAAAGGACAGAAGGAAACTTGAGCAGACTTTCAAGATTCTTTTAATATGCCCAATCACAATAAAGTTCCAATAATTCTTGTGCTATCTGATTCCTGATTGGGCCTACCTTGAAGGGCTGACAGTCATTCATATTTACGATAATTTTGAGCAGAATCTAATGCGGGGCTTGAGGAAATGTCCTGTAAAGTTGAAGAAACAACTTGTAAATGAAGTAGAGGTGCACCCAATACAATGCCCTGTGCCACCTGTGGCCTCAATTCCTGGTCCTTCGCATTGCTGAAAATGAGATAAGTCTGGAAAATAGTCCATACTTTGCTGGAAAAGCAGGGTGGAGGTGTTTCTGCCAGCAATTTTAGTCACTGATCCAACAATGAGAATAAATTACTGAGTAGTGTCAAAAAATGAAGTAGTTGTAGTGAGTGCAAATAAGAAACATGAGTTCCTTGGAACTTATAAACAATAGCAATTAAACCTTATCCTGCATTTAGCTATTGCTTTCTTTGTTCAATTTCTATCATCTTCTCCAAAAGATGCATTGGGCATACTTCCTTTAATTTGTCCTTTTAACAAGTCACACTACTCTTTTTTATTGCTTCAACTCACCTACTTTTCTGCTAACACAGGGGTCCCCAACCCCCGGGCCACGGACTGGTGCCGGTCCGTGGCTGGGTGGGAGCCGGGCCGCAGGGCCGTAGAGGAGGAGGAGGGAGGAGGGGGCAGCCCCCTGGGCAAAGCGCGCGGGAGAACGCAGGCGGGGCTGTTCGCGCGCTTGAAGTGCACCTCTTCTTCCACCCTTGTCGATGGTGGGACTCCTGGGGGGGTAGGGAGAAAGGGACTCCGCAGCAGTCCTCCCTACTGGCCGTGGATTCCCTTCCTCCCTGCCCCCACAGAGCTTCCCCAACCGGCATGCCAGCTACTCGTCTTCTTCCAGAGGCTGCGGAGGTTCCTCCCCCCCTCCCCACGGAGCCTTCTCAGCTCCTGGAAGGAGCCTGACCGAGTGCACGAGCGACCAAGCGCAGCGGTGGCCGCCCGGGTGGGGCAGGCTAAGGCAAGTGAACGAGTCGAGCCGGGCTGAGGAGACTCCGCAGTGGGGGGGGGGAACGGGACAGGACGACGACAGACCAACAGAGAGAGGCATAGACACAGAGAGAGACGGGGAGGGAGGGAATCAGAGAGAGTGACACACACACACACACAGACAGAGCGGGAGGGAGAGAAAGATAGACAGAGACACAGAATGAGTGATTAAGTGCCTGAATGCGAGACAGACAGACACACACACACACACACAGAGTGACAGAGATGGGCGGACGAAGGAGAGAGAGACAGAAAGAAAAAGAGAGAAAGGGAAAGAAAGAAAAAGAAAGTGGGAGAGAAAGAAAGACAGACAGAGAAAAAGAGAAAGAAAGAGACAAAGGAAAGAAAGAGAGAAAAAAAGAAAGAGAGAAAGAGAGGGAAAGAAAGAAAGAGACAGAAAGAGAGAAAGAAAGAGAGGGAGAGAGAAAGAGGGAAAGAAAGAAAAAATGAGAGAGAAAGAAAGAAATAGGGAAAGAAAGAGAAAGAGAGAAAGAAAGAGAGAAAGAGAAAGAAAGAGAGAAAGAGAAAGAAATAGAGAGAGAAAGAGAAAGAAAGAGGGAAGGAAAGAAAGAGACAGAGAAAGAGAGAGAAAGAGAGAAAGAAAGACAGAAGGAAAGAAAGAAAAAGAAAGAGAGAGAGAGAACTTATGACCACAATTGAGCCCAAAAGTTTGGTTGCTAACCAAGACCGTTGTTAAGTGAGTTTCACATTTTCCAAATTGGCCACGCCCACCCAGTCACATGACTGCTGAGCCACTCAGCCGGTCCGCAGAATTTTCTTTAAAATGAAACCGGTCCCTGGTGCAAAAAAGGTTGGGGACCCCTGTGCTAACACATCTAACGAAAGAATATACCTTTCACATTGTCTTCATTTTTCTCCCAATCAACTACCTTCTCCAATTCCTTCAATAATGGAATCATTTAAGATGTTTTTCTTAATGTTGGTTTCCTCCCTGCTTATGTCAACTCCAACAAAAGAGCCATTTTCCCCTGTTTCCCACCCCTTAGTTTTGATCTCCAACCCTATTCACCTTCTCTATTAATAAAGAAAGCATATTATTCTTTCACTTTGAAGTCTTTGATTCTACTTTGCAGCAGTCCACCTAAGATAGCAGCTATTGTTCTGGTTAAGTATAGAAGTCAGTCTGGCTGTTGGGAGTCCTTTCTTCTTTTTTCAAAGTGCAAAAGTAAGGCTTAGCTGTTCCCATTTCCTCCACCTCCTTCTCAATTACAATTGAGAAAGAAAACATTTCTGATGGCACTGGGATAGCAGCATTAATTCCAGGCAACAGTAGCTATCGTACCATTGACAAAGAAAGAAAGAAACCAGCAAGGAAAGGAAAGAGCAATTTAGAAGAATCCATGGAGAAGGCAAGCACATGGAGGTCAAGCTATAAGATAAAACAGGCAACATTGTTTGTGTCTAGTATCTAAAATAGTTAAGTTTTAATTTGTTTGGCTTCCAAGAAACTCAGTAAGTATAATGTTGAGAACTGATGGCAGCTGAAATTTATTTATTTATTTATTTATTTGATTTATATACCGCTCCTATCTCCATCGAGATGGACTCAGGGCGGAGCACAGGAAATTAAAAATCACCAGCAAAAATAATAGATACAGTGACAATATTTAAAATGAATTAAATTAAATAACCTGTGCTAAAAATTCCCATTAATAAATTCTAGAATCCCTTTACAAATTTGCTAAAATTAAATCGCATCTGAGCTCTAAGCTCTAGGCAAGACCAGCTTGGTGGAAAAGGTCTTAAGTGAGCGGCGAAAGAGAGGAAGGTCCGTGATAGTGCGAAGTTCAGGGGGTAGGTCGTTCCAGAGGGCTGGCCCTGCCACAGAGAAGGCGCTTCCCCTGGGCACCGCTAGTCGGCATTGACCAGCGGTTGGCACCCTGAGGAGGCCCTCCCCGTGGGAGCGGATCAGTCGATGGGAGGTGTGTGGCAGGAGACGGTCCCGCAAATAACTAGGCCCTGTGCCATGGAGCGATTTATAGATGGTAACAAGCACCTTGAAGCGCACCCGGAAGACCACCGGCAGCCAGTGCAGCTCGCGCAGAAGAGGTGTTACATGGGAGCATCGTGAAGCTCCCAAAATCCCCCGCGTGGCCACATTCTGCACTAACTGGAGCCTCATTATGAAACGATGAATTAGGTCTTGTTTTCATTTTGAAATCATTTAAATACTTATTTTCAAATAGCATAGAAAGAAAGAAAAATCTCACCATCCACTCATCAGTTTGCCACCAATTTCTCATACTGCAAACTTAAGCATATCTTGAGACCCAACAAAAATTAGGTTGGGATCTGAATGCAGTTTGTAAGCCTTGGGCATTCTGTCCTTGCAATGGGTAGAACATGTCAATGGGCAAAGAAGATTGGCTTACAGTGCAGTTCGTGTGGCCTTAGAAAAATGGGTTCTTAACCATCAGGTGCAGCTATCATAAGCAAATGTGGGGAACAATGGCCCAGTGGTTAAAGATGCTACGTTTGTCAGCTGGAAAGCTGTCAGCCAGCATTCAAGACCAGAGCACCCTGTGACAAGCTCCAATTACTTATTCAAGCTCCTACCAACCTAGCAGTTCAAAAGCATGCAAATATGAGTAGATAAATAGGTACCACTTCACTGGGAAGGTAACAGCATTCCATGCATCTTAGTATACATTCATGCTGGCCACATGACCATGGGAGTATCTTCAGTCAACACTGATTTCTCAGCTAAGAAACAGAGATGAGCACCATTCTCTAGCGGTGGACACAACTGGACAGGAGAAACCTTTATCTTTACTTTTATCATAAGCAGAAGTTAAACAGAGTATGTTCAAAATCCCAAAGGGGTATAAGCAGAATATGGGCCGCACATTTCCCACCTATAATCTGCATTGGTTGTAAGCAGTTCTTCAGAGACTGCTTACCCAGCCTTGCCTAGGAAAACCAGGGACAAAACCTGACACAAAGCATGTGTTCTATCCATGAGCGATAGTGTTTCCCTTCAGTAACTTTTGCTTTTCTCGGGTACTCACTTCACACTCTCCAGGGATTAACTGATTGCAATGGATACAGGTGAGCTGTTTGTTTTAGCAGGACATTTACAACATGGAGAAAGTTCCTCTAAGGATGATGGGTTACCCATAATGTGCCTGACCTTTTCTTCACTGTTAATGGCACTATCCATGCAGTAGTATATCATCATCATCTTCCTCACTCACATGATGCATTTCACTAATAGATCACTAGGAAGGAAGCTCCATCTGAAGATATATTAGTGCAATACATCATTGTGAGAACAGACATGCTCCCCCCATGGCAGAAGAAGGCAGTAACCAAGAAGAGGCAACGCCAAGAACCAATCCTTTAATTATGCAATGATTAATAGTCCCTAGTTGCTGTTCATTATTACAAACAACATTTTAGATTATTAAACATCAGCGTTCCTTGCTGTTCTGCATTATCCTTTCCACACAGGAGCAAATGGCTTGTCAATTTCAAACTCATTTCTAGTTAGTTTCGTTTTCTGGGTCTCTTGAAAATTAGCACAATGCTTACTGTTCAGATTGCCAATTATCCAGAAGAATATTTCACCCATTTTAAAACAGCACAAAAAGCTTTTTGCAATTAACATACTGGGTCACAGCTCCTATTAAACTCACTATATTAGCCATTGGAGCAATATGATTTCCACTTTGGAACTCAGAGGAGGAAGAATTCTGCATTAAGTAATCAGATATTAGTAACCTGATAGTCCCATTTTACAACACTGTGATAACGACTATTATCTGAAGAAAGAAAAAACAGTGTCAAAATAAATTTATTTTCTCTCCATAAATATAACATTTATTGTATTCCTAAAACTGTTAGTCATGAGTTCAGAAAGTGAAATATTCCTAATGCATGAAACAGAATATACAACTTATATTACATTTAATACATTTTAGATTGCTTTAATAATAATAAAAAGCTTCCTATTTATTAAAGTATCCCTTTAATATACATAATAATGATTAGAGCTAAAGTGAAAGAAAAACTCAGGAGTCAAATAGAGGGCAAAGTGAGGACACAGGTTCAGTCTTCCTGGGTTAGGAAAGAAATTTTTTTAATATCCAGATGTTGCTGAGAAGCAATTCAGAGCATTTGCACTCAACATGATCATGGGAAAGAAAATGCATTTATTTATTTAGATATGGCAAAAATATTAAACAGCACATCACTTTTACATTCTCAATAATATAAAACTATTCTATTTACAAATTCAAAGATAGACTAGAAGAGAGCTTTCCCCATTTATAGAAGAGACTAATGCATCTGGCAAGTTGAGTCCTAATCCTGTTGAGGATTGATCAGAGTTTATGGGGTAGATTGAATTGTTGTGGTTCAGATGTAAAGCAGGAAATGTTGAAACACTCTGGAGACGCAACAGAGGATCATTCTACTTCTGGCCAAGGATGGTCCTCTATTGCTCCTCCAGAGTGTCCCACATTCCTTGCTGTACAGCTGATCCACAAAGATTGTACAGCATCAAGATTTGTCAGTGCTTAGGGCACCAGTGAGCCTTAATCTGCCCCTGCCTGTGATGTTCCAAAGAAGATAATGGGACATATTTTGGAACAGTGACCTTTGAGTGCATAGTAGGAAACCCCAGAGACTTTCTGTATGCAATTCCATCATGTATGGGGAAGAATATTAAAATGTAATTTAGAAATATCCGAGGACCATTTTTGCCAAATCTAATCTATTCTTTCAGATTTTTCAAGTGGTAGCACTTACCGTATTTTTAGGAGTATAAGATGCATCCTTTTCTCTCAAAAAATAGGGTGAAAATCTGGGTGCATCTGATACACTGAATACAACATTTTTTGCCTCCTGAAACCCCACCCCCTTTACCAAAATGTCCGTGCATAGCCATTTTTGCTCATTTTTGCCCCCCCCCAGCCCCCAGGAGCACTCTACAAACCTCCTAAAGGCTATGCATCAGTGGTGGGTTTCAAATTTCTTTAGAACCTACTCTGTAGGTGTGGTCTATTTTGTGGGCATGGCTTGGCAGTCATGTGCAGAGTGGGAGTGGCCACCTTTTAAAATGTGGTGAAACTCATTTAACAACGCTCTTGCTTAGCAACCAAAATTTTGAACTCAATTGTGATGATAAATTCTTTCTTTCTTTCTTTCTTTCTTTCTTTCTTTCTTTCTTTCTTTCCTTTCTTCCTTCCTTTCCTTTCCTTCCCTTCCCGTTGGGTCACTGGCAGCGGTGGGCCAGATTTACTTCCAGGTACGCCGGTGGAACCCCCTCTCACCGGTTCTCTAAATTTCACCAACCGGCTCTTACGAGTAGGTGCGAGCCTGCAGAAACCCACCACTGCTATGCATGCCCTTTTTTGGACAAAAAACAGGGCCACTTTTGCAAAAAAAACAGCATTTGGGGGAGGTCTGCAGAGTGCAAAAACATTTTTTTAATTTGCCTCTTCAAAATCTTGGTATGTCTTATTCTCCAGTGTGTCTTATACTCCCAAAAAATATGGTAGTTGATCATGATGATTACAAAAAAAGCTAAGTAGGGTTTATTTGTTCATTTTTTTAAATAGGCAACTGTCAGCAAATTCGTGTGCGGTAGGCTACATTGGGAAATTTTTTAAAATCCTAGAAGAAAACAGCAGCAAACCATTTCTGTATCAAGATTTGTTGAAAGAAACATTTATATATTATACTCAAAGTATATCTGGGTACAGAACATTGCAGATTTAATCCTTGGAACCTATTGAAGACAGAGCAACAAAAACTACAGTCTGAAATCTAGACAGTAGCTGACTGTACAACTCATACATCATTCAGAGGTGCACATTCATAGCCCATCCATAAATTTCATTCCTGCACCCAGCACTGCACTTAAGCTTCAAAACAGCCTTCATGAACCTCCATCATGACTATTTTAAAGCCAGGTCAAAATAGGGGATGATTTCTTTAATGGGATTCACCCTGGGTAGCAGTTAGTCTTTCTCCCCTTCCACGGAAGCTTCTCTCCTGCAAGGCAGTTTAGAATTAAACAACTTTTGTCCATATCAACAGTTATTTTAAAGCTTTCATAAAGGCTTTTTCCTATTTGGACTGTTTGGAGGTTAGACATTTCTCTGTTATCCTATCCTGGATACAAGGACAAACCCTGAAAAGGTTGCAGAACTTGGAAAATCTCACTTCCTGCTTTAGGATAGTGGCTTGGTAATTCCTGGTGCTATCTCATAGCTTCTAGGAATATATTCCTGCTAGAATCCTTCTACTATCTGCAAGGGGTGTGTGAGAGAGGCACTGTTTTTCTGATGATTAAAAGATATGAATGCAAAATCTCAATAGTGACACCATTAGCATAGCGATGTGCTCTCATCTCCCTCTTCAAAAAATAAACCAGTCTCATAAGAGATAAACAAAGTCCAAATTGATTTCAGAGGAAGAAAGAAAAGAGAGAAGGTAAAACTTTAAATGTTCAGATACAAGCATTCAAATACTGAAGGAGATTCAGTATATTTTTAGCCTCTCGCCAATCGATTGGCAAAAGTGAGCAAACAGGTATTTGGCAAAAAAACTGGAAAAGGCAGAAAAGAAGAGAGGAAGAGCTGAGGAAGAAAGATTGCTGACTTCGCTCTTCATGCTCCTGCAGATTGACTCTTAACTGCTGCTGATAATTTCTTAAGTGCTATTGGTTCACTGCCGCTAGTTTCCTGAGTCTTTGATTGGATCTGTGGTTTTGCTGACCTAGATGAACCAGCTCAAGGTGGCATGTAATAAACTCCAGTTTCCAGGGGTGAGTTCATTGAACTGAACTGTCAGCTTGAAGTATCTGAAGGACGAGGTCCTCAAGCAGATTGTTAGACAGCAGATTGTTAGTTTTTTTAAATACTGGGATATGCATATGAGGGAAAAACAGGATCCAACATAGGTTGGTTTCAAGCAAATCATATACTAAACTCATCTTTTTCTTTGGCAGGTTTACTAGCTTAGCAGGGGTAAAAGCAGAGTCTTCAACAGGGGGACTCATGACATTCTCCTTACAATAACAGTCTACTGAGAGTACGAATCTTCACCTGAGATGTATATTTCCCACAATGTTAATTTTAAAATCATCCTGATCATACTCATCATGCTTCACCCAAGCACATTTTAATCAGTTCCCATGAGGTACCACTTATCCCATGTAAGCAATCCATCATTTAGGTACCTCAGAAATTTCAAAATATTGTCCCCAACAATTTCAATCTACAATTGCATAGGAAATTCTTTTCTGATTCTTTCCACAAGCTGGTGTAAATGTGCAGGATCTAAGTCTCCACTCTTTGTCATAATGGAGGAGGCAGAGCACCACTTCAGTCCCAAAACTGGTACATGCTAATGTCTAAGAATGCAGAGTTAAAAGCATGGGACAGTTAATTTGCTCGGATAACCTTCAGTTCTGTTGTCATTTCCTGCATTGTTTTCAGTTTAAAGCCACAGTAATGATGTAGCATGCAGTGAGAAGTTCCCACACCCATCTCTACCTGAAAGAGTAGAACACTGATACTTGCAGAGGTTGTATTGGCACATTTGTTTGTGTGTTGTGACTGCAACACATTAGTGCCATAAATGCAATAATGAATACATCAATTTCCCACTAAACTGCAAGGAGGGTGTATAATGTTTTGCATAGGTAAAAGTTAAGGTTCCCCTTACACATATGTGCTAGTCATTCCCGACTCTAGGAGATGGTGCTCATCTCTCTTTCTAAGCCAAAGAGCCAGCACTATCTGAAGACGTCTCCATGGTCATGTGGCCAGCATGACTAAACATCGAAGGTGCACGGAATGTTGTTTCTTTCCCATCAAAGGTGGTTTCTATTTTTTCTACTTGGATTCTTTACGTGCTTTTGAACTGCTAGGTTGGCAGAAGCTGAGACAAGTAATGGGAGGTCACTCCATTACACAGTGCTAGGGATTCGAACCACCAAACTGCTGACCTTTCTGATCAACAAGCTCAGCATCTTAGCCACTGAGCCTCTGCATCCCTCTAAGGTTTTGTATAATGACATACAAAACATTTTTATTTTACAGAATGAATGGATCCAGTTTTTAAAGATTTAAAATATAAATCCATAAAAAGAAAGAAAAATAACAGATTGGAAGACTTTCCTAATTTGTTCTTCCATCAGCAAAGGCTCTACGAGAAGCAGAAGTACTGTTGTAAAAGAAAATGCACTATTTAGCATAAGCAGAATGGATGGATCAGGCCCAATGGGTCAAACATATTTATCTTTCAAATCCAACTTCTTGTCAAATGATTTACTGCCTCGTTCTATGGGATATGAAACAATTATTCTACTTGTGGCGCTTAGACAAATGATACTCCCAAACTGACAAGATTTGTCTGCTGGCATTTATAAATCTAAGACTGCAGCTGTTGGACTTGATCTAGCTGTCTCTTGTGGACACGGGGTCTGAGAAGGAAATACCAGAGAATCCCCCCTACAAGAGCATCTCTATTCCTCGAGAGACCACTTCTTGTATAAAAGGAAATATGTGGCAAAGATTATTAACCTCTTCTGAATGAAGACTGTCTCCCCATACAGGAAGTATTAAGCAACAGCCTGCTGTCTACCAAACCACATCATATGAGGTTAGATCAGTAATTGGCAACCTCTGGCATTAGGGATCTTTAGCTCTCCAGTATGTACCTTATTTTTCCACTTAAACCCAAATCAGCAAAATCAGCCTTCAGCCACTGTTAATCATAATGTAGCTAATGTACATAATTCACTTATTCTTTTCCATTTCAGCCCAAACAAAAAACAAACTTGCAAAAAAAGGAAATCATAGCCCCAGCCCCATCTCCTCTGTTACATCCACAGGGCCTACAGATACTCGATTCAAAAGAAGGAAAGTGCAGCATTCATTTGGGGGGGAAATCCCTCTTCTAGGGATAAGCAGGCCTTTCATTTTAACTTCTGAGAAAGTTGGAGAACACAGAGAAAGAAGAGAGAAGGGAAAGTGAAAGTGGAATAACTATTTCAGATCCATACATTGAAATTAAGCACTGTATGCTGGCTTGTCGGGCAATCTCTGATCTGGAGATTCTAGTTTCAATAGAAAAGCAAGAATATACTGTGTTTCCCTGAAAATAAGACAGGGTCTTATTTTCTTTTGACCTCTGAAATAAGCGCTTGGCCTTATTTTCAGGGAGATCTTATTATTTTTGAGGTGCAGGAGGGGGTGAGCGTGGTCTCCTCATGGCTGCTGCTGTGTTGCAATATTTTCAGGGAGGGCTTATTTTGGGGGAAGGGCTTATTTCAGCTCATACACCCAAAAGCCCGATTGGAAAACAGGGGTAAAAGTGGTTTGATGCCATTTGTGAAATACACGTGAAAATATATACAAACTGAAGGCTGTTCTTCATTTTTTGCTTCCCTCCGCTCAAGGAAGGTCATCTACTATTCCAGGAGGGTACGTTGGATGATGTTGTTATCCTTCTTCCCTTATGTTGCTGGAAATGCATGCTCTAACCCCGTGTTCTTTCTCTTCACCAAAACTAGGTTTTCCCTTCATTGATAAAGGCAGGGTGTCTTCCTGCTGAGGTTCTTTCCATCGTAAGACATCTTCTTTCCAGTTTGCTGGAATTCCCCTAATGTGTTCTGGCAGGCATGCCTACTTTCAGTGGTCATTCTATAGGGAACATTGTTTTGTTCCATATAGTATCAACCTTGTGAACTCTCAAGCTTCTCTTTCCGATATGTAGTATTCAAGATGGACAGTGATATGTGTATTTGTTATATATGCATACACTTTTGAAAGCAGGAAACAGAATTTCATTTTTAATGTGTCCACAGTAAAAAATGACAATGTGGGTGTCCACAGTAAAAAATGACAATAAAGATTATCTATACTGGACTGCCTGCTCTAAAAGGCTGCCTCTTCCTTCCTTCTTTCCTTCCTTCCTTCCTTCCTTCTTTCTTTTTTCCTTTCTTTCTTTCTTTCCTTTCTTGCCTTCCCCCTCTTTCTTTTTTTCTTTCATTTCAACAGTGGAGACAGAAAACATATGCCCACCAGTAGGAAAGCAGTTGCTTTTTTACTTTATTTGAATGAGAGGGAGGAAAATGAAGTATTTTATTTTTATTTATTTTATTTTATCAAATTTATACCCCACCCTTCTCCTTATTAGGACCCAGGGCGGCGCAAAGGCATTATTTAAAACCACAAAATACAATATACATCAATTAAAATATATTAAATTAATTAAACCCATGCTAAAACCCATATTAAAACCTTACCAAATTATAATTTATGTTTAAAAAGTCAGAAATGGGGGGCTATCCTAGGCCGGCTTGTTGGAATAAATGCATCTTAAGACGTTGGCGGAAGAGACGGAGGTCCGAGATAGTGCGAAGGTCGGGGGGTAGGTCGTTCCAGAGGGCCGGGCCCGCCACAGAGAAGGCCCTTCCCCTGGGTGTCGCCAACCGGTATTGCCCAACCGACGGCACCTGGAGAAGGCCCTCTCTGTGGGAGCGGATCAGACAAAGGGATGTATGGGGCAGGAGGCGGTCACATACATAGCTAGGCCCCGAGCCATGGAGCGATTTAAAGATGGTCGTCAACACCTTGAAGCGCACTCGAAAGGCCACAGGCAGCCAGTGCAGCTCGCACAGGAGAGGTGTTATGTGGACTTGCCTTGAGGTGCCCATAATCACCCGCACGGCCGCATTCTGTACTAACTGTAGCCTTCGAGTGCACCTCAAGGGGAGCCCCATGTAGAGAGCATTACAGTAATCCAGCCGGGATGTCACAAGTGCTTGAGTGACTGTGCGAAGGGCCCCCCGGTCCAGTAAGGGGCGCAACTGGCGTATCAGGTGTACCTGATAGAATGCCCCCCTGGCCATGGCCGCCACATGGTCCTCCATGGACAGCCAGGAATCCAGGAGGACGCCCAAGTTGCGCGCCTTCTCCACAGAGGCCAGTTGTTCGCCCCCAATGGCCAGTGTAAGTAAGTAAGGTGATCCATCAATCTGAGTCACATTAACCATGGTGTGGACAATGCATCAGACCATCTCTTTAGTCAAAGCAGAGGAAGAAGCTAAAATCCAGAAAGGAATTTCTCAAACTGGCTTCATTTGTAGCCAGATTATGCATGAGTGTCCAGCTACTGAAGCAGCAACCCTAAATTTGAAACAGGTTTTTTTGTCAGGCAATAAGGGGTGATCTGCTGAAGTATAATCTGATGTGGCAAGAACAGCCCTTAATTTATTGACTTTATTAGCATCGATCTTGAAAGAATTTCCTGGCTGAAAGACAACAAATAAAGCTGGATATTAAGGATTACTGGATCTATTGTATTATGTGTGTATATATATATAAAAATGTAAAATAGTTTGTGCAAAGTCACTAATCTCAGAAAGTACTGGACCGATTGACACCAAATTTTCACACAATGTACCCAAGGACTTCCAATGATATAATACATATCTTTTTTGTGGCTGGCACACATGTGTCATGTGCATGCTACACAAACGTAAAATGTACCCACTTGTGAGGTTTTTACCTCCCTGTAGCTCCTCCCATCCGGCTGCTTCTTATGAACTTCTTATGCTTCTTACGCACACACCCCTCACATTTCCAGCAGTCATTTCCTCAGCAACCAAATAAGCTTCCAACGTTCCCACACTGCATGGAGCCCTACTAGGCCGAAAACTAGGCATGTGGGGGTGACATACTCCCAGGTATCCCATTTTTGGTCCCAGGAGGCTGCATGGTAGGTAGGTAAGTAGAGGGATAGAGAGGGGGGTGCAAAATAAGCAGGTAAGTAGGTTGGTAGATAGGTAGAGGGATAGAGAGAGGGGGGGAAATACAGTAGGTAGCTAGGTAGGTAGAGGGATAAAGAGAGAGTTGGGGGAAAATACAATAGGTAGGTAGAGGGATAAAGAGAGAGAGATGGAAAATACAGTAGGTAGGCAGGTAGGCAGGTAGGTAGGGGGATAGAGAGAGATAGGAAAAATACAGTATGTATGTATGTATGTAGGTAGATAGGTAGGTAGGTAGGTAGGTAGGTAGGTAGAGGGATAAAGAGAGAGAGAGGGAAAATACAGTAGGTAGGTAGGTGGATAGAGAAAGATAGGGAAAATACAGTAGGTAGGTAGGTAGAGGGATAGAGAGAGAGGGAGAAATAAGGTAGGTAGGTAGGTAGGTAGGTAGGTAGGCAGGTAGAGGGATAGAGAGGGAAAATACAGTAGGTAGGTAGGTAAGTAGAGGGATAGAGAGAGAGGGAAAAACACGGTAGGTAGGTAGGTAGAGGGATAGATAGAAAGGGAGAAATACAGTAGGTAGGTAGGTAGGTAGGTAGGTATGTAGGTGATAGAGAGGGAGGGAGAAATACAGTAGGTAGGTAGGTAGGTAGAGGGATAGAGAGGGAGAAATACAGCAGGTAGGTTGGGAAGTCGTTAGGTAGGTAGGTAGGTAGGTAGGTAGGTAGGTAGGTAGGTAGGTAGAGGGATAGAAAGAGAGAAGGGAAATACAGTAGGTAGGTAGAGGGATAGAAAGAGAGAGGGAGAAACACAGTAGGTAAGTAGGTAGAGGGATAGATAGTAAGGGAGAAATACAGTAGGTAGGTAGGTAGAAGGAGAGAGGGGGAAATACAGAAGGTAGGTAGGTTGGGGGTTATATGGTGGTTGTGTGTACATGTTTGTGTGTGCAGGTGTACATCTACACACAGATTGGTTGGCCATTTAACCAGACTGGGCCACAGCAACGCGTAATAGCTTTCTGTCTAGATGGTCTCTGGTGATGAGCCGAAAGGCAGAAAACAAAAGCAGTATGCTTCCTCCCTTAATTGGGGCTTAACAGGGTGTTGTGACACAAGCATACACTTATCATCCTGTCTCAGCTGATCAGGATAAGAACCAGTTGGTCTAGAAGAAATTACAACTACCTCACATGTAATACTTCCCTGGTTCGAATCCCAGTAAGGGTATGGCTAGCTGATGAGAGCTAAATAGCTCAAAATAATAATAATAATAATAATAATAATAATAATAATAATAATAATAATAATAATAATAATAATAATAATAATAATAATAATAATAATAATAATAATAATAATAATAATAATAATAATAATAATAATAATAATAATAATAATAATAATAATAATAATAATAATAAAAAATTCATTTATATACCGCCTCCTCTCCCCGAAGGGACTCGGAGCGGTGCACAGGGAATAAAAACCAATATAAAATACATAGAAAAAATAAATAGTTAAGAAACGAATTAAACAATTGTCCCTGCGCTAAAATCCCCTAAATTAAATTATACTAAAACCCCTAAAGCCCTATAAAAAGACAGGAGCCTAACCTAGGCCGGCCAAGCAGAAAAAGTGTGTTTTGAGTTTTTGACGGAAGTAGCGGAGGTCCATTGTTGTTCTAATTTCGGGGGGAAGGTCGTTCCAGAGGGCTGGGCCCGCCACAGAGAAGGCCCTTCCCCTGGGCGTCGCCCGCTGGCATAGCCTAGTGGACGGCACCCGGAGAAGTCCCTCTCTGTGGGAGCGGATCGGTCGCAGGGATGTGTGGGGCAGAATCCGATCCCGCAGATAACTAGGTCCCGTGCCATGGAGCGCTTTAAAGATGATAACTAACACCTTGAAGCGCACCCGAAAGACAACAGGCAGCCAGTGCAGCTCGCGCAAGAGAGGTGTTATATGGGTGTACCTAGCGGTCCCCATTATTGCCCGCGCGGCTGCATTCTGGACCAGCTGAAGTCTTCGGGTGCACCTCAGGGGAAACCCCATGTAGAGAGAGTTACAATAGTCAAGTCGGGATGTCACGAGGGCATGAGTGACTGTGCAAAGGGCATCCCGATCCAATAGGGGGCACAATTGGCGTACCAGGCGAACCTGGTAAAACGCCCTCCTGGCCACGGCTGTCACTTGATCTTCCATGGACAGCCGGGTATCCAGGTGGACACTCAAGTTGCGCGCCCCATCCACAGGGGTAAGGTGTTCGCCCCCTATGGCCAGTGATGGAGTCAACTGGTTGAATCGGGCGGCCGGAAACCACAGTCACTCGGTCTTAGATGGGTTGAATCTGAGTCTGTTACTTCCCATCCAGATCCGCACGGCTTCCAGGCACTGGCACATCACCGCTACGGCATCGTTGGGGTGGTTTGGGGTAGATATATACAACTGCGTATCATCAGCGTAGAAGTGGTACTCTACCCCAAAACCACGGATGATCTCACCCAACGGCTTCATATATGTGTTGAACAGGAGAGGCGAGAGGACCGACCCCTGAGGCACCCCACATGTGAGGGGTCTCGAGGTCGACCTCTGCTCTCCTGCCAACACAAATTGTGATCAACCGGAGAGGTAGGAGGAGAACCACCGTAAAACGGTGCCTCCCACCCCCAACCCCCCCCAGCCGATGCAATAGGATACCATGGTCGATGGTATCGAAAGCCGCTGAGAGGTCTAATAGGACCAGGATGGAGGAACAACCCCCATCTCTGGCCCTCCAGGGATCATCTACCAACGCAACCAATGCCGTCTCGGTGCTATGCCCGGGCCGAAAGCCGGACTGGCGCGGGTCTAGATAATCAACTTCCTCCAGGTGACGGGGAAACTGTTGTGCCACCACACTCTCTCCAACCTTCGCCAGAAAGGGAAGATTGGAGACGGGATGATAGTTGGCTAATAAAGCTGGGTCCAAGGAGGGCTTCTTCAGGAGGGGCCTCACCATGGCCTCTTTAAGGGAGGCAGGCAAGAAACCCTCACTTAAAGAAGCGTTGACAACCTCTTGGAGCCAGCCTCGTGTCACCTCCCAGGATGCCAGTACAATCCAGGAGGGACACGGGTCCAATAAACATGTGGTGGCTCGCAGTCGCCCACGTAACCTGTCCATATCCTCGGAAGTAACAGAGTCAAACTCCTCCCAACCAAGATCCGCCTCGTGCAATCCCACTGGGCTATCAATGGAGACTAACTCGTTCTGGATCTGAGCGATTTTCTCCTGCAGATAAATCACAAATTCCTCTGCTCTACCCTGTAATGGGGCTTCCCGCACCCTCTGTTGAAGGAGGGAGCGGGTCACCCTAAACAGGGCAGCAGGGCGGTTATCTGCGGATGCTATGAGAGTGGCACAATGGTGGCGTTTGGCCACTCTCAGCGCCACAATGTAAGTCCGTAAATGGGCTCTTACCTGTGTCCGGTCAGATTCAGATCGAGTAGACCTCCATCTTCTCTCTAGGCATCTCTTGTGGCGTTTCATCACCCTTAGCTCCTCGGTAAACCAAGGAGCCAGGGTAGCTCGCCGCCGCAAGAGAGGCCGCAATGGCATGACCCAATCCAAGGCTCCCGTGGCCGCAGTATTCCATGCGACCACGAGGTCCTCCATCGGGGCGCGGGTCAGGGGTACAGGAAGTGGCCCAAGCGCCGCCTGGAACCCGTCAGGGTCCATCAGGTGCCTGGGGCGGAACCAAATAGATGGCTCGGGTTCCGCTTCCCCGCGGTGGGGAGTAGCGATTGGAAAGTCGAGCCGGAGAAGTGAGTAGTCTGACCATGACAAGGGCGTGATGACTATATCCCCTATACCCAGATCACACTTCCATTGGCCTGAGACAAAGATGAGATCCGGTGTATGTCCACCCTCATGGGTGGGGCCTTGAATTAATTGGGTCAGGTCCATGGCTGTCATGGAAGCCATGAACTCCCGAGCTACCTCGGATGATTCGCCCACCAATGGCAGATTAAAGTCCCCCATGACTAAAAGTCTGGGGGTCTCCACTGCCATCGTAGCGATCACCTCGAGGAGCTCGGGCAGGGCTGCTGTTACATAGTGGGGAGCCAGGTATACAACCAGCAAGCCCAACTGCCTCCCTAGGCCCCACTTCACACAGAGGGACTCACAACCGGTAGTCTATCCTAGTCTTGCTTGATCTAAAAATAGATCTATCCTAGTCTTGCTTGTTTATTTATCAGCTCAAAACCTAACACACACACACACACACACGTGTGTGTGTGTGTGTGTGTGTGTGTGTGTGTTAGGGACATGTATTAGAAAACTTAGATGTTAGAGAAACTTATTTGTAATTGCAGATTTACTTACAACTTTAAAAATAGAATTCATTGAAAACTGGCAAACTTTGAAAGTTTTGAAAACATCAAGTGATTCACGGCTGAGGAAGAAAAAAAAACATTTGGATTTTGGAAAGGGTTTGTTTGCTAATATGGCAATTTAGCAAAATCTTGAAAGCCTGCCAAAGCAATTCTCCAGATCAATTTATACCTAATACAATAAAGAATTACTCCCTTCTCCATGTTCCCAGCATTTGTTAAACATTCTATCATAAGAAGTATATTGTATTGGCCCAGATTTAGATTGATGCATTTTAAACCTATACAGTACATGGCCACTTAGATTTGAAGAATGTTTTTCATTAGTGCATAGTCTTGGAGGACAGCTGCAGTGGCTGGACAATGCTTCTGTACAACTGTGCATGCTGAAGAAGTGGATAGTTCTGGCAAGGAAGAGCAACAGAGGCATTTTGCTTCAGTGTTAGAAGTGAGGGATCCGTGTTATTCCACAAAGCAGCTTCATGGAGGAGTTTTCTTTAACTCTTCCTCCAAAATCTGTACCAATGTTTCTCGATATCAGTGTGTTTCAGATGTGTGGACTTCAATTCCCAAAATTCCCCTGTCAGCATGAGTTGAAGTCCACACATCTTTAAACACACTGAGATTGGGAAACTGTAATCTATACACTCATAATTTACATATTTTAGAACACTACCTGTGGCCACTACTGGCATGTTGGCTCTGATGAATTACCTGGAAGGAATATAGTCCTCAACAACCAGTTTCCTTAATCCCAGGGACATCTGAGGGGCAGCTGATGGTTCAGAAAAGTCAGGATGGCCGCTGTGATTACACCACTGAAGTTACAACTTTTTTTAATGTTAAAAGAGGGACTATCTTCAATGACATAGTCATGGCTGTCATCTTCACTTTTTTATGACTCCCTACTCCCACCTACTCCAAGGGGACTCCCTCTTGGTCCTTAGCTACATCTTTGACTTCTCACCCTATACAACGCAACCTAACAGAATGAGACCATTTCCTCTTTTTTTTCCCTCTGATTATACTTAAGAATTATAAACTTACAGAAAATTATTTTAAACTCTTGCATTCTGTCTTAGTCTAATGGCTCCTCCTTATTTCTTATGGCTCCTAATGGCTCCTCCTTATTCTCCAAGGCACCTGGGGGCAGGACAAGAAGCAATGGGTGGAAACTAATCAAGGAGAGAAGCAACTTAGAACTGAGGAGAAATTTCCTGACAGTTAGAACAATTAACCTCT
The DNA here is from genome assembly GCA_039707465.1 of Rhabdophis nuchalis. NCBI lineage: Eukaryota > Metazoa > Chordata > Lepidosauria > Squamata > Natricidae > Rhabdophis > Rhabdophis nuchalis. Next base: position 53,828,340 of record CM077643.1, on the reverse strand, counting down.
GGAACAGCTTGCCTCCAGAAGTTGTGAATGCCCCAACACTGCAAGTCTTCAAGAAGATGTTGGATAGCCATTTGTCTGAAATGGTATAAGGTTCCTGCCTACACAGGGAGTTGGACTAGAAGACCTACAAGGTCCCTTCCAACTCTGCTATTGTATTGTATTGTATTGTATATTTCTCTCTGATGAAATAACATAAAAATATATACATAGCAGAGCCATCATAGTAATTTCCAGTGGATTTTTTTTATTAAACTTCCATAAAAATTCAATTAAAAAGCAATGAGCTCCAAGAGTTTTCTTTCAAATATGCAGTAAACAAAATTATTCTATTTTTTTAATTTTTCTTCCTTTTTTATTTTCGTACAAAGAATATTTCAGCATGAAAATAGTGTTGCTAATCTCAGGGGAGCAGTGTGTAATGTCTGCCAAAAGCAATTTTCTTTTTATTGTTATGCTGCCTTGAGCAACTTACTGTTTTCTGAGATGTTTCAAACTCTAGAAAGATCCCAAAGATCATGCACTGAGACCCCTGAAGCAAGATGTCATCCATCCTTGAAGTGTAACTTTCCTTATGAATAATTCCTTTGTACTACATAAAACCTGAGTTATAAATTCACCATAGATGCCAGCAAGAAAAGCAGAGCCTGTACAGTCCTTGTCTATTGAATATACATAAGACTCAAGATAGGCAGATTCTGCAGTCCTTAGCATTTTTCATGAGTTCCCCATAAATCTATTGGTCCCATTTCCACATAAAATGTTTTATCTAATTGTATATCTCACCACCGATGGAGAATTGCATGTCTGGGATTGAAACGGGCTTAGAATGGAGGAGTTGGCTATATTCAGAATCCAACAGAAAGATGCATTGGGAAAACTTTTTTTCTTTTTTTCCCCATAGCCCCTGGTCACATGTGGCTCATTTTCAAACTCAGTTTATCCTTTGCCAGTTTCTCCCTCCATATCTAATTTGATCCAGTTCTGTTTAGTTATGGGCAAATTATTCTGTTGACAGCTGGTGTCTCTAGCCCCCTTACTATTCTACTTTATGCGGTTGGAAAGAATAAATTCCTAGTAAGAATGACAAGTGTGAATAGCATATCTACTTTTAAACATCCATCTCATTCTAAAGCAAATCTTAGAAAAATCAGCTGCTATTAAGTCTCTTTCTGTTGTTGTTTTTTCAGAAATAAATCCCTACCAGCCAACAATTTCCTTGCTTGGCCAATTTTGCAATTTTGTCATATATTTTGACACAGTGCATTATTGTTTTGTTTTGTTTTATAAAAGGCAGCTTTCTTCTACTCAAAGCAGCTTCTGATCTTGAAAAACTGTTATGAAGTCCTTGAAATAGTTGTAAGGTTTATTCTTAGCATGAAAGCATTGCTTTTAGAATCTTATTCCCTGTAAAAGAACCTGAAGCTGAAGAAGGAATTTTCTCACAATAAGGAACCAGTGATAGAAAAGAGGGGTATTTATGAAATTTCCTCACTCTTTCCCAATGTCACCCAAATTAAGCTCCCTTCACAGCCCTTGTAAAAGGAGAAGCTAAGGGATGGGGGGGATGAATTACAAAACATAGAGCATGGAGCCTTAAAAGGGTAGAAAGCTCCTCCTGCTACTTTCCTCAAATCCCACAGATTCACAAGTTCAAAGAGGAGCTGCCCTCATGTTATTTCTGGAATATGGAAATATAGAAAACTAATAAAGATGATTTTCTAAGGTTGAGAAGAGTTCTCTTTGTCCTGAATGGGCTAGGAAAAACAGTAAAAACAAACCAGTAAGAATCTCTTCCATAAAAGCAATCCTCAACTAAATAGATTCCCATAAACTGTTAATTAAACAATCAGTGTGTACATGGAAATAGACTTCATGTAAAATTGTAGCTGGGTATGAAGAATGGTTGACAGAAATACAGTATCCTATATTTCTAGAACACTAGAAAGAGAATCTACAGCCAGTTTTCAACCATGGATTATGAATGTGCTTTGTTGTCAACATTTGAGTTTATTTGTTGCAGTTGTTTAACAAAAGCACAAGGAAAATACTTTTATATAGTCAACATTTCTGAATTATTCTATTTATAAATGAATTTTCAAGGCTTCCTTTTTTTCCCTTATCATTATTAGGCTTATTAATTTTGAAGCTATATTATTCCATTAATATCCTTGTGTGCATTTATGCTTTTTGTTAATTAGTTCTCCATATTAGTTTAATATAATAAAATATATAAATGTAATATAATCCAATTAAAAAGGCAGGATCCTCTGCTTTTTTGTGCTCTGTAAGCTATGTTCGTATTCAAAAACAAATATAGTTTTCCTTTGTGCTTTTGGTTGAAAGTGTGAAAGATGGAGAGGATAGAGATTAGGTTTAGTGATTGTTCATCCATTTTCTGACTCTCAGAAATTCTGGTCAAGACTTGAGATTCTGGTGAAGACTTGAGATGAGGTCCATCCTATTTCCTCCATTGTGGCAAAACATGAAGTAGAACATGGATTATTTCAGAGGTTACTCTGAAATCTTCTGCTGCTATAAGTAGTTCTACCTTGTAACTCCAGAAAATATCTGACCTAACAAAATGTTCTCTCTTCTCCACAGGCCTCATCCCCATCTTAATTACCACACGCCATATAGGAAAAGAAAAATGCCTCAAGCTGCACAAATGTGGTTCCTCTTTTGGTCTTGTACAGCAGTAAGTCTAAAGATTTTTCTTGAATTAATAGATAGATGCCACCCAGTATACTAATGTATTTTCTCATCTTCTTTTCTCATCTCTTTGTTTCTCCAGCTTCTGCCTCCGGAAATTACTATTGCTCCTCCGTCCCCTGTTTTGTAGAGATTATAAGTTAAAGCTTTATTAATATGAATGGAAGGCTTGCCAGAAACATTATACTTGAATTTAACCACCGTGCAACTGACGTCCATATGTATTTCCTTTTATGTGACCTTGATAGATGTGGCTGCCTTAATAAGGCTAAGATGAATGAACCAATAATTTTAGACAAGACGGCTGACATGCAGGACTCTTTGATTTACAGTGCTGTGGTAATAAATACCAATGGCATGTTTAGTTTTTTAAATTCCTAGATGGGTCCCAAGCTATTTTCTTGCTCAGGTTCCTGGCTCATATTCCACCAGGGTGTCAGCCATTCATTTTAAAATATGCAAGTATTGCACAACCAAATGGTAACTCCATTAAAAAATAATGTAGTTTTTTTAACCCCCTGTTGACATGCAGACCATAATGCATCAAATATCAAAATAGTTGATTAGAATTACCAAGTGTCAGAAAAACAAACTAATAATAGAAGAGAGAAACCATGGTGGATAAAAGGGAAACCAAGACTTGGGCAAAAGAACGATGTTTCAAGAGTGGACTCAGCACGATGAGTAAAATGAAGATTAAGCCTTGGGGGGAGGAGTTGCCTTTGAAAGAAATCAGGTAAAGATATAAGCACACACAAAGTGTAACATGCATTGTCTGGTTACTCATTGTATCTAGCAATTTCATTGCATTGGTTTCCTTCCTAAATTATGGAAAGTTTCTCTCCCTTAATGCAGGGCAGAAGGGCTAAACTTCCCCGCAGCCAACTGCTGCTTTCTAGTGAAAATTCTGAATAACAAAAGAAAAGCGGGAATTTTTATTTGCTCGGGGATTCAGCCAACTGGCCTTCATCTTTCTTGACGTAAAAAATACCCCTTTACCAGTCAGTTTGATCTAATCAGGATTTCTAGAAGCTTGCATTTCTAGAGAAATGATGAAGAGTCAAACTGAGGAAAATGTGTGCTGTCAGAAATTGGCAATTTTGCCTTCAGATTTCAGCTAGGTAATCTGATTATGCTCTGAGCATCAAAATGCGATAGGGAGTTTTGAATATGAGCCACATCACCTAACTCTGACTAACAGTATCTCAGGAAGAAAGGATAAGTTGTTTTCCCCAAATGCATTTCCTTTACCTCTGCTGCTCTCTCTATATCTAATTATAGGCTGTATATTTAGAACCTCTGATATTGTACCCCATAAAGCACCACAGATATGAATGTATTATTTATTTATTTTTAAATTGTCTAGTGTTAATCATGTTCCAGGTTTATTGCTTTAGGACTAACTCTAAATGTAGTTGAGGCCAGGACAAAGAAAGGATGGGCAGGTAATTTATAGATGTATTGTATTGTAATGTTAAGAGAATGTATTTACAACTCATTTTATGTTATTTATGGTAATAGAACATAACTCAGTTCTCATGAACCATCATAACTCATGGTTTAAATGTTAAATGTGCTGCTTGATATCTACCTCATGTTCCAGTTAATCATGTTACCTCATATACCTAAGATAAAAATAGAGGAAAACCAAAAGAAATTCAGATTTTCATTTCCAAATCAGAAAGATTTGAGGGTAGCAATAAAACCAATAGATTCTTTCAAAACACTACTGGGTTAATTTAGAAGGCAGGACACCATAAAAAGAAGAGCACACAATAAATAGCAAGAAAAAGAAGAGGGAAAGGGAAGAGACAATTAAATTGGCATTAGCGCTATTTAAATGTAATTAAAAGTACACTTGATAATTGTACAGCTTAGAAATGTAATTCCTGTAAATGGTATTTAATTATGAAATGTAGCTTACATAAAATAAGGGCTACATAAAGGCCATGACTAACATTATGTACTGCTTTGCTAAGGAGATCTCAGCCTTTGGATAGTTCTATAATTTATGTTACTGGATTAGATAGATTAGCATTCTTGCTCAGTATAAAGCAGCATCACACATCCTGGGATTAAATAGCAGTCAGTGTGGTTTACTTCTGGGTAAATAATTTATTTTCTTTTTTTCCTAAATTTGGTAAGAGTTTGGGGTTTTTCCTTCCTTACAATTCATTCTCAGTAAAGTGTGTTAAAGATTCATGCTACTGATCTGCTATGTTTCCTGTCTCTAACTGACAATAAAGTGTTGGTGCTGACAATTCATGTTTACGATGCTGTACCCGAACAATGGAGTGATGCAATATAAAACATCCAATAGAAAAGAAAATTTGTAGCTTCAGCTCGGTACCCTACAATATAAAATATCTTATGTTCTGTGGAACATATGTTCCTTGTACAAAAGGAAGAAGAAAGTTCTATTTATTTTATTTATTTATTTAGAAAATTTATATAGCTACCCACTCACTCTCAGTGACTTTGGGTGACTTATAAAATTTTCACACGTGTTCCTTTTGGGTTATTTTTCATTGGAGTAAGCTCAATTGTTCTAGGGACTTAGAGTATTAATGTTTTCTGGAATCCTCCAACCATCACTGAGATGGTACAAAGTTTGTCTGCTTTAGTGCGATATCAGTAAGATAACTGGATGGTTCCAGAAGATTCTGTAGGTCTTAACGTATCCCGATTGTGTTACGTTAAGCTCATTCCTAATTGCTAGATTCCCTTACATCTGAATTGTGGTCTAAGTGTTCAGACAAATGACTGAAAGTTTTTCTGAAGCTGTAAATCTTTTCTTCCTTTTAATTAGAAAAAAAAACACTGACATTTTAGACTCTACAATCTGCAACATTGCCTTATGGTTGATACTTGTTGGCTAGAAGTGCTGTTTCAGCCATTCTCCATAATCATCATTGCTGTGAAATAGCAACCTCCATAAGAATTTCATGCAAGTATATTAGACTTATTATAACAGTCATCCTATTTTAATAGCAATTAACTCATAATGGGAAAGTATATTACATTTGAAGCAGCAAGGCTATAAACCCTGATGCATAATAGGAATCACATCAGTTTTAAGTGTTGGTTGAATTTGAATTTCCCACATTTATAAACAGAACGAACAAGCTTTTTTCAGCTTATGAACCAGCTGAATAGCCATTCAGTTTTGAAAGAGCACTTCTGCTTCCACACTAATTGTTTTTTTCTTTTTCATAAAAGCATTGAATATGCCTTTATATACCACTTTAATGTCTCCAAGTATTTCATCTTTTTAACAATCCTGTTTTATTATTTCGACCTTGCAGATGGCAGACACTGGATGACTTGGGAACAAAGAATTTCAATGCTCACAGCTTACTCCTTTTAGTATAAGGTGCTTAGAAGAACCTTAACCAGAGACTCCAGGAGTCAGTTCTAAGGCCTCTTGTGCTTCCAACATTTTGATTCTTGTCAAAGATTAGACAAACTTGGTTATGTGGCAGGGATGAAAAACTGCTAATGTTTTCCAGCTGTTGTTGGACATATATGAGCATTTGGTCATCCTAGGTAAGGTTCATGCAAAAGATCCTATGAACTGTCACAGCCTGTCCTCAACTGAGATGCTACCAATTCCTGGCTTGCTTGCTTGCTTGCTTGCTTGCTTGCTTGCTTGCTTGCTTCTTTCCTTCCTTCCTTCCTTCCTTCCTTCCTTCCTTCCTTCCTTCTCTTTTACTTTTTCTGCCTATCTTACTTTACAAAGCAACTCTGAATAGCTTACAGATGAATGAATAAATATTAAAATATTAATAAGATTAAGTACCAAACTATAAAACCAAAAGCAAGAACAGTACAGTGATGGCATCTTCCCTATCAGTCCACCAGCCACCTCCTTTAGCATCTATTACTTCTGGATCTTCTCATTTTTGTTCATATGCACTTCTTTGGTGTTCAGTTTCAGCCTCCTTGGGTCTATGACAAAACCTGGCATGTAGCTATTAATATGTTTATAAGTGATCCCAATTAAAACTGGATCCAGGAGTAATTTAATGTTTCTCCAAAATAGGGATAAACAGTCCACCAATCATGAGCTTTAAGGATCCCTCAGCTTCATTTTCTGCTGAAATTCAGTGGGAAATTGCCAATTTTTAGAGTCTAGATCAGGCATGTCCAACTCATACCCTATAGGCCACAAGATGCCCTGGACAAAGGAAATTTTATTATATATTGTTATAAATGTATAATTATATATTTATATATTTTATACTCGGCCCGAGTCATTTCCTCTTGACTCAACGTGGCCCAGGCAAGCCCAAAAGTTGGATACCTGTCTCCTTCTCTTTCTCTTCCTGGCAAAAAAAAAATGCTCAAATAGATGCTTTATGCCATATCTATGCCTAACACATCAATGTTCCTTAGCTGCTCGCTAGCCTTCCACCAAGTCTACATATCCCTCAATATCTCTGAAGACTATTTTTTTAAAAGTTAGAATAACAGAGTTGGAAGGGACATTGGAGGCCTTCTAGATTAAACCCTGCTTAGGTAGGAAACCTAAATCCTACAAAATGCAGGTCCTGGCTTCAAAAAAAATAGCCATCTAAAGATTCAAAGTTAGGCTTTTTGTTACATGCATTCTCTAAAGCTCTATTCTTTCCTTCTTGGCTCACTTCCCTGGTTTTATTCATAGTTTCCAATTTCTTGATACTATTGTTTGCTGTTATATCTAATTTAAGCAAACCATGGTGTTAACAGTCTTTCCAAACCAATATTACATTGTATAATTTTATTGTGGTTCGTGTTCTTGGAATAGAGAACATATTTAGTTTATATTTTAGTCACTTATCTATGACAAATATGGGTTGAGCTTACTTGCAAGTCATTCTTAAGTCAGGCACGGAATGACAGGAGATAAAGCACAGAAGTCATTTTAATTCTGGCTGCACCAAGAAACATCCTAGAGGGTCATTGTGTGAAAATGTGACAATATGTCAAGACTAGATAATATTTTGCTTTGTTTTTTTAAGAAAAGGAAAAAAGTGTAAAACATTCTCACCCAAAGGAAAGCTGAGTGTAGCAAAGAGGAAACCCTGGGAAATACAGTATTTATTGCTACAATGTTTCTCATATCAATCAAATTAATATTTCCTTTTGATAGCATGACTATCTTATCATAGGTTCAATTACAATAACACTCTGTGATTAATTTAAGACTAAACAAACAAATAAATAATAAGTTTAGTAAAGAACCAATCAGTATGGATCACCCAAATACAGGCAGATCTAAAGATTTTATGGATTCTAAACCATCTTTTTTGAAAAACATAACAAAACACTTTCAGGCTTTGGAGAGGCATTTGGACTTCATATATCATTCTGATAACACTATGGTTATTTCTTAGTTTAAAAAAGCCTGGTATCTTTCTTCCAAATATTTTTATTTATTTATTTATTTTATTAAATTTATACCCCGCCCTTCTCCTTGTTAGGACCCAGGGCGGCGCACAGGGATGTTAAAATACATACAAAATATATAAAATATATGAAATTTAAAATACTTATTCTAATAAATAAACCCTGCGCTAAAAACCGAATTAAAATCCCAAGTTTAAAAACTATCTAATAGTCAGTATGGAGGCTACGCTAGGCCGGCTAGATGAAATAGGTGTGTCTTCAGACACTTGCGGAGGTCGGAGGCGGAGGGCGGAGGTCGGAGATGGTGCGGAGTTCAGGGGGTAAGTTGTTCCAGAGGGCTGGGCCCGCCAAATAATGCTGTCTTTATTTATTTATTTGCTTGCTTGCTGTTATTTTTTTCATTCCTTTTCAAGACAACTTGAAAAATTCATAGGTTAAATCCACAGTTTAATCCAGTGAGAAAGAAATATGCACTTAAATAACACAAATAAAAATGTGGTAATAAGAATAATATGCTGCATAAAACTAACACAAACTTTTTACTTGTGCAAACCATTCCAAAAAAAAGGAGAAGAAAGAACCATGATATTAAATAATAAACAACTTTTCTTAGTCTCTTAGTCTCCTTTAAATTTCAGTACACAATACATGATTGCCATAATGCCACTGAGTTCTATAGAACTCTCTGACACAATATGATGCCTTCAAATTTAAATTGCTTTAATGGGAAATGAGTTCATCAGGGAATCATCAACTCTTTTAACATGCCTCCACATGTTTTGAAGTCATCCGGATGGGAAATGTATTTGGTGACTTTTATGGGAAAAGAAAAACTGTAAGAAAATGGTTAATTTTCTTTAACAGCAATAGCTCCACTCTATAAAGCTTTTGCCATCTTATTTGCCATCATATTTCTGTCAAGGAATGGGAGTTTAAGGATCTTCTTAGCTGAGATTTTGAGCCTAAGATCACTGCATCCTACTAGTGGTTACTCTGATGGAATAAAAAGGACCATCCTTTACTTCCTCCTTTTATCATTTCCCACATCTAGGTAATTTCTGCTCCTGTCATCCAATACTAATGGGAGGGCAGAGGTTGGTGACTATGAACAGAAGCTAAGTTGTCCATTAGAGCAACTTGTCTGTTAGGATATGTCAATCAGGGGGAAAAGGGCAAGGAACCTCCTGACTTCAAAACACGCCTCATTTACTCTTCTTCAAAATAGGGAGGCTGGACCTAATGATCACCCAGGCAAAAATTTCTCCTCGGTTCAGCTCCTCATCTCTTGGACTGAGAGATGCTGCTTGATTGATGGGGTGGGGAAAATGTCTTTGTGTATCCAACAGTGCTTAATTCCTGAAGGGTTTTAATGTATTTTGAAAGAACAGCCCTGGATGTGATTTCATAAGGCTGAAACTAAAAGAGTTTTTAGTTTTATGAAATTAAACTAAAAAATAGTTTTATGAAACTATTTCATAAAACTAAAAGCAGTGATTAGTTGCTTTTGAGGGTCCAGTGGTACAACTGGTGAGGGCATTCCCCCTTCCTTTTAATTGACATCAGATATGTTCTTCTATTACTTTTTATATTTTATTTTTGCTTTCTTTCTGTTTTTAATGCTACGTTAAAAGGGTGTAACCTAGAGTTATATGGCCAAATCAATAAATCTATATAAATAAAAATGTAAAATAGTTTGTATGAAGCAGCTAATCTCAAAAACTATTGCACTGATTTACCTCAAATTTTGACACAATGTTCCCAAGGACTTCTGATAATAGAATACGTACTCATTTTGGGCCTAGCACACGTGTGTCATGTGCAAGGTACACAAATGTAAAATGTACCCATTGATCATGTTTTCACCTCCCTGTAACTCCTCCCACCTGGCATTTCCAACAGTCATTTCCTCAAGAACACTGTACGGAGGCCTAAAAGGGCCAAGACAAGGCACAGAGGATAGCAAACTCCCAGGTGGCCCATAGAGAGAGAGAGAGGGAGAAATACAGTTTAATAAAAGAGGGACTAGGAGAGACATGATAGCAGCCTTCCAATATCTCAGGGGTTGCCACAAAGAAGAGGAAGTCAAGCTATTCTCCAAAGCACTAGAGGGCAGAACAAGAAGCAATGGGTGGAAACTAATCAAGGAGAGAAGCAACTTAGAACTGAGGAGGAATTTCCTGACAGTTAGAACAATTAACCAGTGGAACAGCTTGCCTCCAGAAGTTGTGAATGCCCAACACTGCAAGTCTTTAAGAAGATGTTGGATAGCCATTTGTCTGAAATGGTATAGGGCTTCCTGCCTAGGCAGGGGGTTGGACTAGATGACCTCCAAGGTTCCTTCCAACTCTGCTATTGTATTATTGTATTACAGTAGGTAGGTAGATAGGGGAATAGATAGAGAGGGAGAAATACAGTAGGTAGGTAGAAACATGGTTGGTAGGTAGGCAGGTAGGTAGGGAGGGAGGGAGGGAGGGAGGGAGGGAGGGAGGGAGGGAGAAATACAGTAGGTAGGTAGGTAGATGGAGAAAGGAAGTAATATAGTAGGTAGGTAGGTAGGTAGGTAGGTAGGTAGGTAGGTAGGTAGGTAGGTAGAGAGGGAGAAATACAGTAGGTAGGTAGGTAGAGGGAGAAAGGAAGAAATATAGTAGGTAGGTAGGTAGGTAGGTAGGTAGGTAGGTAGGTAGGTGGATAGAGAGGGAGAAATACAGTAGGTAGGTAGGTAGGTAGGGGAATAGAGAGAGAGAGAGAAATATAGTAGGTAGGTAGGTAGATAGGGGGAGAAAGGAAGAAATACAGTAGGTAGGTAAGTAGAGGGATAGACAGGGAGAAATACAGTAGGTAGGTTAGTTAGTTAGGCAGGCAGGCAGGCAGGCAGGCAGGTAGGTAGGTAGGTAGGTAGGTAGGTAGGGGGATAGATAGAGAGGGAGAAATACAGTATATAGGTAGGTAGGTAGGTAGGTAGGTAGGTAGGTAGGTAGGTAGAGGGAGAAAGCAAGAAATACAGTAGGTAGGTGTAGAGGAATAGACAGGGAGAAATACCATAGGTAGGTAGGTAGGTAGGTAGGTAGGTAGGTAGGTAGGTAGGTAGGTAGGGGTATAGATAGATCAGGAGAACTACAGTAAGTAGGTAGGTAGGTAGGTAGGTAGAGGAATAGAGAGAGGAAGAAATACAGTAGGTAGGTAGGTAGAGGGATAGAGAGGGAGAAATATGGTAGGTAGGTAGGTAGAGGGATAGATAGAGAGGGAGAAATACAGTAGATAGGTAGGTTGGGGGTTATATGGTGGTTGTGTGTATGTGTGCAGGTATAGATCTACACACAGATTGGTTGGCCATTTAACCAGACTGGGCCACAGCAACGTGTGGCCGGGTACAGCTAGTAAGGAAATAAATGTTGTCTTGAAAAGTAAGTCATTTCCTTTCAGGACAACAAAGCCTAACAGAGTATCCTTGAATAGTGGTAGAAAAAGTGGGGAATGACTGATTTACAGTTAATTGTACAGCTTAGCTTGTCCTAGTCATGGTCACATATGAGATGATAGAGAGAAAGTAGGTTGACAGATCATGTTGGTTCCAGGGTTTAGACAAGAGGTGAAGGACCCATAGACTTGAAAATATGTCAAGCCCTACAAACAGAAAATGGTTTTTGAAAATTTCTATTTCCCCATTCTCTCTACCTCAAAAGTCACCAATCCGTAACAATATTTTAAATCAAGCCCAATAGAACAAAATGGAAGAAGTTATTAGAATAGAGTTAGGAGATGGAAAAGAAATTGGAAATCTCAACAGGAGGTTCATTTTTGCCCTTAATTTATCTTTTGTCTTCTTTTGAGAGGGACTCTAAACTCTAGAAAGAGTGCAGAGAAGAGTAACAAAAATGATTAGGTGACTGGAGGCTTAACTCTAGGAACTGGGTATGCCTGGCCTAATGAAGAGAAGGATTAGGGGTGACATGATAACATTCTTCCAATATTTGAAAGGCTGTCAAAAAGAAGAGGTGGGCAACCTATTCTCCAAAGCACCAGAAAGAAAAACAAGAAGTAATAGATGCAAACTTATCAAAGAGAAATACAAGCTAGAAGGAGAAATTTCCTGACAGAGAGAACAATTAACCAGTGGAATGGGTTGCCTTCAGAAGTTGTGAGTGCTCCTCCAACAATTGAGATTTTTAAGAAGAGATTGGATAGCCATTTGGGCTGATGTCTTCTGCTTGGGCAGGAGTTTGGACTAGAAGATCTCCAAGGTCACTTCAAACTCTTGTTATTCTATATTCTGACGGTTTTGTCTTATGCTTTTTGGACTGTGGTCTTTTTTTAGAAAGATTTGCTTATTTTTAACATCCACTTTTGATTTTGAGGATAATTTTGGCTTTTTTTGTTTTGATCTTTGGGACTGGAATAATTTCCAGTATGCTTATTTTCCTGCTTTTCTAAGTTTTCTCCCTCGTCATTTTTATTTTAAGGCATTTTGTTGCACTTTTGTTGCTTAGCAGCACTAAGTTCTATTTTTGCCCTTTATTTTCTGCATTCCGTCATGAATTATTTTCTCTGTCAAGACCTTTTTGAAGACCTTTGGATTCATCCCAATTTTCATCTGAATTCTCAGGATCCTACAGTCTGCTGCTGTGGAAAGCTTTGTTTCCCTTTGTTTAACAGTTGATATACTTTAGTTGGGAAAGTTATAAAGAGTTACTCTTACAGAGCTGGACTGCAGGAAGTCTAGGTGAAGTTGAGGTCGAATGATTGCTAGCATAATTGCATAGGCTGATTGAATATTATATTAGTAGACTGTTTCTAGCCAAAGTGATTGTTTTATTTATGTATTTCTTTCAAAGTGGTTTGGGAATCTCATTTTCAGAAGAAACAAAGAGACCACAGACTTCTTGATGGTGCCTGATTGACAAGGTAGGCATTGAACTGCCAGCTGAGAAACATTTGAGAGCCATCTGGGACTGGTAAGATCTGAGAGTGATTCAGTGGAATCAAAGGATAAATTCAGAAAATTCTATGCTGGAATTGGGAAAGAAAGAAAATTGGCATTAAATGTGTAGGGAATCTAGGACTGGGGTGGAAGACAATTGAAATTACAAATATCAGTGGGAATACACTATGATTTGTGGTAGAGAAAGCATGTTTGGAGGTAGGAAAGAAATGTGGTCTGTTCCTAAAAGAAAAGAAAATATAAATTCAAAAGACATAATTTTTGTGTTCGGACCCACTATTGCTTTGAATTCTGGGGCAAATTATTTGTCCTTTATCTTATTGATTTACTCATTTGTGGAATTGGCATTCTATAAAGGACTTCACCCACTACAGCAGCTATTCTGTACATGAGTATCCCATCCCTGTGACATCTGTGTTCTGACAGTTCCCATGACATTTTCTTCTGTTGCCACTGCCTCTGAAAATCTGGCTCTTTCTATTAATAACATTTACCCACACAAATTCCAAATTGTTCATTAAAGTCTCCATATAAACAAATTGTGAAGTAGGACTCTTTAGGAAGACTCCTCAAATTTCTGAAATGTTTGTTACTTTGTGGTTTCTGCTTGGGATGTCTACAGTTTGATGTTTTGAACATCAAGCCAACCTTATAAAAGGGTCATGTATCAACACATTATAGTGAACTAAGTTATTCACAGCTCACAGACTGTCTGCCATGTCCTGTTTATTCTTTGCAAAATACATGGGCAAATGGCCACAAGGTTTCTGATAAAGTCAGTAGGTGTGACTTTCCCAGGAACATGGTAAAGAAGCTGGGTTGCACCAATTACCTGCCAACAAAGGCTGTTGGTTATATGCTAAATGAAATCTAATTATTTATTTAAAGAATGCAGTTTTAGTTACAAGTCACAGTATCAAAATGTTTGCTAAGCAATTTAAGACAGATGCAGGAATTCCTATTAAACCTCTTTTTAATTGCCATCTCCTGCTTATTATGAAAAGAAAGAGAAAAGAGGAAAAAGTGGTGCATTTTGTGTTGAGAGCCCAACCTGTATTCTGATTGTTCCAATTATCCAGTGGTGGGCCTGCTTTAAATCATCCATTACAGAAATATCATTCAGAAGGCAGAGTAAGTTCATTTCGGTAAATAGAATGTTTTATCAGATACCTACTGAAGCTCATATTTGGGACTGGTCCATGACATTTTATAATGGTGCCTCTTATCTCAAATCAAGATATGCAATATCCCAAATTCGCCAAGTTATTTTACTCACTTTAAAAAAAAACATTGTTCTTTCTCAGAATAAAAAATACAATAAAAGTGCATTAAAAGTCACCACTTGCTCTGCTTAATTACAGATTCAGATGGTTTTGGCCACCATGCCATGCTGCCTAATGTGAGGAGAAGCTCTGAAAAAGGCTCCAGGGCACAATCCTGCCTTGCTGTTTCTCTAGCTTGCTCTTGCTGTTGGTTTGTAAGGCAGTGTAAGAAGGAACAGCTGTCTGTCTTACTCTAACATAAAGCTTGTTTTGGGCATCCCAAAAGAAGCAGTAGTAATAATGAGGAAGAAGAAATAAAGTGACAGCAGGGAGTCTGGGAGTCTCTTAAAAGCACATCCTATCCTAATCGCCTTGGGAAATCCCTACCATTCTGGGTCCCTGTTATTTTTTCCCCTGGTTTACATTTTCTGAATAATAATGCAATTGGGTAATTTCAGTCTTTTTTAATTTTTTAATTTTTTATTTATTTTATTTCGTCAAGAATGAATTGAATAACAGATATAAATATAAACATGATTATGTATTATATAACTGGGAAGGCCATTGGACCATTAGATGACAATGGAAGGCAAGGGATTATTAAGGAGGAAACAGAGATTGCAGAGAGACTCAATGAATTCTTTGTTTCAGTATTCACTGAAGAAGACAGAGATCACATGCCTAAAACAGAGCCTGTCCTTGTAGGGAGGGAAACTGAGCAATTTAGGACCCGCCCTGGGTCCTCTGTGGAGAAGGGTGGGATATAAATTTAAATAAATAAATAAATATACCGCACCTATCTCCCAAGATAGATTAACCCAGATAGAAATAACCAGGGAGGAGGTCCTTGCATGTCTTGTTAAACTAACAAATCACCAGGACCAGATGGCATCCATCCACAAGTTCTCAAGGAACTTAAAGATGAAATTGCTGATGTCCTTGCCAAAATATATAATCTTTCCCTCAAATCAGGCCTTGTGCTGGATGACTGGAAACTAGCGAATATAACACCTATCTTCAAAAAAGGATCCAGAGGTGATCCAGGAAATTACCGACCGGTCAGCTTGACAAGTGTCCCAGGTAAAGTGATGGAAACCATCTTAAAAGATAAAATTAATAGGCACATAGAAGGTGCTGCTGAAGGAGAGCCAACATGGCTTTTGCAAGGGCAAATCATGCCTCACTAATCTGCTGGAATTTTTTGAGAGTGTCAACAAGCACGTGGACAAGGGAGATCCAGTTGACATTGTTTATCTGGACTTTCAGAAGGCCTTTGACAAG
Organism: Rhabdophis nuchalis; assembly: GCA_039707465.1. Taxonomy (NCBI): domain Eukaryota; kingdom Metazoa; phylum Chordata; class Lepidosauria; order Squamata; family Natricidae; genus Rhabdophis; species Rhabdophis nuchalis. Next base: position 53,812,761 of record CM077643.1, on the reverse strand, counting down.
GTCCCGCACCAAAGGCTCTTAAATAAACTTGCCAGTCATGGAATAAAGGGACAGGACTTATCCTGGATTAGCAACTGGCTAAGGGACAGGAAACAGAGAGTAGCATTAAATGGACACTTCTCCAGGTGGAGGGAGGTAAAGAGTGGGGTCCCCCAAGGTTCAGTACTGGGACCCCTACTCTTCAACCTTTTCATAAATGATCTAGAAGTAGGAGTAAACAGCAAGGTAGCCAAATTTGCTGACGACACTAAATTATACAGGGTAGTAAAATCTGAGAGAGAGTGTGAGGAGCTCCAGAGGGATCTCTTGACACTGGGGGAGTGGGCAAACCAGTGGCAAATGAGCTTCAACATTAGTAAGTGCAGAGTGATGCACGTTGGGGCAAAAAACCCCAACTACATCTATAAACTGATGGGGTCTGAACTCCTTCCAACTAACCAGGAAAGGGACCTTGGTGTCCTGGTGGACAGCTCAATGAAGGTGTCAACCCAGTGTGCCGCAGCAGTGAAAAAAGCAAACTCATTGCTAGGGATCATTAGGAAGGGTATAGAAAATAAGTCAGCAAGTGTCATTTTGTCTCTTTATAAATCTATGGTGAGGCTCCATCTGGAGTATTGTGTACAGTTCTGGTCACCATACCTTCAGAAGGATATTATGAAAATGGAAAAGGTGCAGAGGAGGGCAACCAGAATGATTAGGGGGCTCGAACACCTTCCTTACCACCTGAGGCTGCAACAGCTGGGCCTCTTCACTCTAGAACGACGGTGCCTGAGAGGTGACCTGATTGAAGTCTATAAAATCATGCATGGTGTGGACAAAGTAGAAAAGGAAAAACTGTTTTCCCTATCGCACAACAGTAAAACTAGGGGGCACTCCATGAAACTTTTGATAGCTAGACCTCAAACAAATAAGAGGAAGTACTTTTTCACCCAGAGGATCACTGGTCTATAGAACTCCCTGCCAGAAGAAGTGGTGACAGCTATCAGCCTCGACACCTTTAAGAAAGGATTAGACGAGTTCATGGAGAACAAGGGTATCAATGGCTATCATTATGGATGCCTAAGGACACCCTCAGGGTTGGAGAGATAGGCAGGATATCTCTCAATGCCATTTGCAGGGAATCATAAGCAGGTGAAGACATCTGCTTGGGAAGACCCTGAAGCAAATGGGGAGCCACTGTGTGAGACAGAATGCTGGACTGGATGGGCTGTGGCCTGTTCCAGCAAGGCTGTTCTTATATTCTTATGTTCTTATTATGATCATGTTTATACTTAGATATGTTATCTAATTCATGCTTGATGAAATAAAATAAATAAATAATTTAAAAAATAGGACAGGGACAGTAGGCATGCTGGTGCACTGATGCACACCCCTTAAAGACCTCTTAAGAATAGGTGAAGTCAACAGTAGACAGTCTAAGGTTAAAGTTGTGGGGGGGGGGGGTTGGGGATGAAACAACAGAGTCAGGTAGCGCATTCCAGGCATTGACCACTCTGTTGCTGAAGTCGTATTTTCTGCAATCAAGTTTGGAGCGGTTTACCTTGAGTTTTTATCTATTGTGTGCTCGTGTGTTGTGGTTGAACCTGAAGTGTTCATTGACAGGCAGGACATTGTAGCAGATAATTTTATGTACTACGCTTAGGTCAGATTGAAGACGGCGAATTTCTAAGTAGTCTAAGTCCAAAATTTCAAGTCTGGTAGCATAAGGTATTCTGTTGCAAGCAGAGGAGTGAAGGACTCTTCTCGTGAAATATCTCTGGACTTGTTCGGTTGTATTAATGTCTGATATGCAGTGCGGGTTCCACACAGATGAGCTGTATTCAGGAATTGGTCTAGCGAAAGTTTTGTATAACCTAGTTTGCAGTTCAATATTACTGGAAAAGAAGCATTTAAGTCTTGACTTGAATGTTTTCATAGTGCATGAGGTTTGTGGTCCTTTGAGAACTCAAGTATTGTACAACAATAAAGATTAGAGATTTATAACAAAACAGTGACAATCTTTAATAGTATTTGTAACTGAATACATGCTTTGCTGGTACCTCTGAGTCTAAAAATTGGGAAAGCAAGAAGTTTGGAGAAACAGCTGCGGGTTTGTTGGATCTATTTCAAGAATAGCAAAAGAAACAAGAGGGTAATTCAGAGAGATTTTGCTCAACTATTTTTGTATACACAGTAAATGAAAGCTTTTGTAGTCAAAATAAGGCAACATTTATGGCCCAAGCTATGCTTTTTAAAATTTTTGGCACTGGTGTTTTTCTCACTTGATCCTCAGATAAATGACAGGAGCATTAAACATCCTACTCCAGTATAAACACATGGGAACACTCTGTAGTTAGCTCATATCCAGATGGAGTCTTTGGCAAACTGTATCATGCATGGAGGTTCAGGCAAGTAAATGACTTGACCGTTCCATAGGCAACTGTACTTTTACCTGGGTGTGCATTGTTATTCCATGCTTTGCATTTTTATAGATACAGTAATCCCTCGTTTTCCGCGGCTTCATTTTCCGCGGCTTCAGTGCTTCGCGGGTTTTTCAATAGCAAAAAAATGCATCGGTAGGAGGCAAGCGCCCCCTAGTGCTTGCTTTAAACGATGTCCACCAACTCAAGTTTCTGGTATAGATATACAGAATCCTACTTCGCGGTTTTTCAGTTTCCGCAGAAGGGTGCGGTCCCGATTAACCGCGAAAAACGAGGGATTACTGTATACTCTAACTATATTAGAAGCAGGAAGCTTCTATCAAGGTGATGTCTGGGATTCTCCATTGAAAGCTAATGATTTTGTTCCTAAAAGAAACAATGTATTGAGAGCAGTTTTCTTTCTTTTCAGTGCAGAAGTTATTCTAAAGACAGACATCAAGTGCTGTCTGGTATAATAAGCAAGTGAACAGGACTTCTAAATCTGAGCTACAGAATTCCAAAGACCCACCAGAAGACATCAAATGGGTCATGTAGGTCCCACTCTCAAGATGGCAATATTGTTTTCCCATCATTTTTCCTTCCAGACACAAAGACAACCAATGGGTTCCTCTGAATTTAAGTACCCTAAGCTGTGTATAGTTCTAGGTTCAGAGACATTTCCCTGATTTCTGCTTTCAAACCAGGCTCCTGGTTCTTCTTTTCTTATTTCTGCTTGCCTCACCTGCTCTCATTCTACCAGCGCTCCAACCATTTTCTATTTTCTTTTGCTTTTTACTTTCATTTCAACCCTTTTACAATCCTTTGGATTTCCCTCTCTACTCCACCAACCCAGGATTGACCCTGAACCTAATTTCACTCTCCTGTAAGTCTTCTCCAGTGGTTTTGGGTGTGACTAGGGTCCACAGATGGGACACGGTGGCTCAATGGCTAAGACGCTGCACTTATCAATCAGAAAGGTCGGCAGTTTGGTGGTTCAAATCCCTAGCACCACGTAACGGAAAGAGCTCCCATTACCTGTCCCAGCTTCTGCCAACCTTGCATTTCAAAAGCATGTAAAAATGCAAGTAGAAAAATAAAGACCACTTTTGGTGGGAAGGTAACAGCGTTCCATGCAACTTTGGCATTTAGTCATTCTGGTCACATGACCAATGAGACATCTTTGGACAGCACTGGCTCTTCGGCTTTGAAATGGAGATGAGCACTGCCCCCTAGAGTCAGGAATGACTAGAACATGTGTGCGAGGGGAATCTTTACCTTAAGGCCCACAGATTAACTTTCTATATACATAGCTGTTTCTTGCCAGGCCCACCAGTTAGAAAAAGGCATGTGCTCAGAGTTGCTGTCCTTTTCCTTTTTATTTCATTTTTAATGCCTTCTTTCACAGACTGACTAGTACAGGCAACACTCATGCAGTAGTGAGCCGGTTCATAAAACAGTGGCTATCCTCCACATCCACATTTCAAATGTTCTCCATCTTTCTTAATGCAGAGATTTCAGTCTTGACTTTCCTGCCAGATGCATCTGGCATTTCTGCCTCTGCCTCTCATTACACATTAATTGGTTACACATTAACCAATGGATATTGTTAATGGCAAGCTGCAAAGCAGGAGATCCAATTGTTGGTAGGGACCATTACAAACTACAAATGTGCAGGCCCCTTGGGTGTCTTAAATCCTCCTCTTCTGCTACTTTCTTTGCAGACATAAAACAAACTGCAATGGTTTTTTTTGTTTGTTTTGTTTTGTTTTCCGAATCTATTTTTGGGGCTTTCACATTACAGACTTGATCAAATAAAAGCCTTGGATTATGCATCTTTTTTGGCTTCTGCTGATTCTCCGGTAATAAAACTACTCAGCTGTAAGAGGGGGCGGGAGTTGCCAGGAAAACCGCACAGCTAAACATTCAATCCTTTGCAGAATTTGCTCCCATCAATAAATGTTTTAACTGCTTTCGGATTCCATTATGGGCCACATAGAACTTTATCTCACATCAGTTAAAGAAGCAGCCCAAAACATCAGTCCTCCTTAGCCTTTGTTGAAGCTTTGCTTTTCACTCTTGAAACAATTCAAGTCCCTTTCATTTAATTTCAATAGAAATGTTAAGTGTTCCTGCCTTAGTCCTACTGCAACTGAACTGCTCATCTCTGGATCTTATTTCCAGGTCTCAGGAGGATTGGGTTTGATAACCTCATCTGATTACAACATCTTTGACAGCTTTAAAGGAATTTGCAGACAGAGAAGGAGAACAGCTGCTACTTTTTTTAAGGATTTGCTGAGCATGTCTCCCAACTTAGATGCCCAGGCTTGAGACTTCAGAGTATGTTTTTAGCACATCATGGAACAGGTATGTGACTGATCCAATGTTGAGTTCTGATCTGAAACAGTGTTTTTCTTTGCAAATTTGTCTTTCTGACCTGGTAAAGTACTTATTGTCATACTTAGAGTTTTAAGAGTGAGAAGAGAAGCAGGTATAAAAAGAGGAATCAACTGCACTACAATTGGGAAAACACGGACAGACTAAATGGTAAATGCCAAACATAATAAAACAAACTCAAAAAAACTCAATCCAAAGGAGTAACATAGGAATGCTGGAAGAAAAAAAAAACATCCAATAAGTATATACCATTCCCATATCCAGTGCCTGGGGAATGTCATGAATCTTCTTTTGATAAAGAGTTGATAAAGAATATTTAAAACCTGATAGGTTCTTAGCAGCAGAGGTCAAAGCCAGTGCATATTAATGCATGTATGTTTAATGGATATTCTAATATGTAAGAAAATAGAAATATTAAAATTGTATTGGGAAGGAAGTAGCAATTAAGATCAATGAACATACAGAGAACCCAAAGGATACTTTTCAGTAAACTTTAAAGACTTGTAATAGCAGTTGAGAAGACATTAAATATTTTCTAATACTAAAGGATATGGTATAAGCAAGAAGGTTTTGTTGAACATTTCAGAAATCACAGTCCAAGTAATAGGTTAAAAATCTGTTGACCTTCCTCATGTTGGAGATCACAGACATATTTTGACAATGCTCTTAGCAAGCATGGAATTTGAGCAGGGGTGGACGAACTTTGCAACTTTAAGTCTGAAGGACTTCAGCTCCCAGACTTCTCCAGCCAGCAAAGCTGGTAGGAGAATTCTGGGAGCTGAAGTCCTTCAGACTTAAAGTTGCAAAGTTTGCCCACCCCTGGATTAGAGTACAAGACCTACAGAGCCGCCTCAGTGCTTTTCTAAGAGTGCCTTGGTTGCCTTTCTGGTACATCTAAAGCATAGCATCAGTTATGATTGATACAAGAGTGGCATTGAATGAAGATTCTCACAATGAGCCATTTCTCATGGCTGGGAGTGTTTCCTACATAATGTCACAATTTTTCAGGGCCTTCACTTGCTGCTGAGATTGGGAGACCTTTGGGAAGATGCCTTTGTGGTGGGTTTGAATGATATTCCAGGAGTTGCATTTCAAAAAGCAATGAGACTACAACAAACACTAAGTTGCTTTGCATTTATAATTAAGTCATACTAAGAATATGAATATATTGCCATGCATTTAATATATTTTTCTTCCTGATATGTGCAAATAATACTTAGTAATCATAATACTTAGACATAGTTTTTGCTTGCAGACAATTCTGGTCCTTAGACCTTAGACTGGGCATTTCTGTGATAGATAATGATAATTTAATATAAGACAAATGCTATGTATATTGAGCCTTACCACATTTCCCTAATAACAGGACATGTTTTCTGATAAACTGGCCGATAAAGGAAATGTCCATACCATATCTATAGATGTTCATCTGTGTGAGTTAGTATGGAGTTGTTTCTTCCTAGACAAAACTCGTGCATATCCTACAAAGTGTATTGCTATGAGTCATACCAATTGTCCAATTTGCACCTGCCAAAGGGGCTCTGCTCCATTTTTAAGCTGGTGGAGATAGATCAGATTTACTTAACGGAACATTATAGCAGGAATGTTGAACAGGGGATCAGTTGGCACCTAGGAAGCCAAAAGAACTCTGGAAGGATCCTTCCTTATTTATTCATTATTTGTTTCTTCAGTGAGCCTTGATATGCAAGCTTCCAGTTACATCGGCATACTTTGCTGCCTGCTCTTACATGGTTTTATTTTTAGATTGTACAAGATAAGGTTACTTCATTATTAATATATACATAAGTGCATGAACGTATACATATGTATGTGCGCATTCATACCTGTGCTTGCACCTACACGTATATAAATGTTGTATTGGGGCAGACACACACAGCCCCTGGAAGTGCTAATAGTTAAGGTAAACTATGTCCATTATTCCTGGGAACAACTATTTCTGTGACCTTATTTGCAATAAAACCAGATTCAATGATATGAGAAAATTGCTAGGTTTTGGACTAATTGAGCCACGCTGTATGAAACCACACAAAGACATCATTTACAAAATACTTTGTTTGTCTTGAGTATTTATTCCTGCAGAAGGAATTGGGGGGAACATAGAGTTCATATTCTTTCGGCTGCTCTCCCATGGGCACAAAAATGAGTTGGGGGAGTATCACAAAAGGTTTATTGTTAGACTTTTTGCCGCTGGGAAGTATAAAAAGGGAATGGTACACTCCTTCGCCTTTTTGCAGAGTTATAATTCTTGGTGGTCTGCTATAATACTGTTACTCTATTTCTGCACTGTATATGATTGCAGAATTTTTTGTAAAAGCAGAGTGTCTGTGTTATTATATTTTAACAGCAGTTGCAACAGAGAAATCTTTCTGTTATAAGAGGAAGTGAGTTGGCTGCCTCAGGCAATGGATTTTCCTTTTTTTCACACCAGACATTATTAACTGTGCAATTCCATACAGAATGAGGTGATGGCCCTCAACTCTGATCACTTGGAAGAGGGGGATGAGGCCAATTAAAAGAGAATAAAGCTACTGATGGCTGCTAGTCATGTAGCTATATGTTATTTCAAGTAGGACTGGCAATATGTCACTCTGTTGGTTACTGTGTAGCCCAGAGAGGTGGATATTATTACTCATGTCCTGCTTATAGGACTCCCAGAGTGGGTTAGGTTTTATAGTGAATTAGGAACAGCTTGCAAATTAAAGTAGTTGTGGTACAGGTCAGTATTAAGGCTGTGCAGCATTTCAGATTCGGAGAGGGGGAAAATCTTGAAGAGTGCACAAGGTTGAATGTAGCAACTGTTCACTATTCCTTAATCCAAAGGCATATTTTCCCAAGATTGTACTGCAGCTATGAAGGGCAGCTAGGCTGTCCCATTAAAAGATACTGCTTTAAGAATTACCAACAAATGAAGCCCTAAATGGACTCCAGTGCATTCTTTCCTTCAGATCGAAGTCCTGCCTAGCCGTACTCAATATTGGTCTTGGGGAAATGAGATTAGTGGATTTGATTCTTTAACTTTAACTTTTATTAAATTTCTATCCCGCCCTATCTCCCACAAAGGGACTCAGGGCGGCGCACAGGAACTTAAAATCCAAAAGTACAAACAATAAAAATCTACAAAATTTAAAACTACAATTAAACAGTTTAACCCGTGCTAAAAAGAGAAAACAATTAATTTAAAACCCAGCTCTAATAAATATGGTTGTAGCAGCTATGCCAGGCCAGCCATATGGAAGAAATAGGTTTTTAAAGTCCGGCGGAAGAGGTGAAGGTCGGTGATAGTCCGGAGGCCTGGGGGGAGGTCATCCCAGAGGGCAGGGCCTGCCACAGAGAAGACTCTTCCCCTGGGCATCGCCAGCCGGCATTGTCCAGTGGACGGCACCCTAAGGAGGCCCTCCCTGTAGGAGCGGACAGGTCGAATGGAGGTATGCGGTAGAAGGCGGTCCTGCAAGTAACCAGGCCCACTGCCATGGAGTGCTTTAAAGATGGTCACTAAAACCTTGAAACGCACCCAGAAGGCTACCGGCAGCCAGTGCAGCTTGCGCAGGAGAGGTGTTACATGGGAGTATTTTGAAACTCCCAAGATCCCCCGCGCAGCCGCATTCTGCACCAATTGGAGCCTTCGGGTGCATCTCAAGGGGAGCCCCATGCAGAGAGCATTGCAGTAGTCCAGGCGAGAAATGACAAGAGCTTGAGTGACTGTCTGTAAGGCGCCATGATCCAGAAAGGGGCGCAACTGGCGTATCAGGTGCACCTGATTCATGGATGCAGATCAAGCTGTTGATTTATACTTTATGATAATAAGAGATAATCCTCTGTAGAGTTTGTCCCATCTCTAGTGGAAAGTATTGGGCTTGCTGTTTGCATCAGCATTGTTTTGTTTATGTATTTTCATCAAAGAGTAGAGTTTTTGCACAATTTCCTTCACTTCAGTTTATAGCGAAGTCTTATTCATGTGTTACATTAATGAGTTAGGGCACTAAAATGTCAAGGACTTGGGTACTGCAGATTGGGACTATCTATGTACACCAGACTTGCCTCTTTAAGCCCCTTGCTATGTTGACCAACAAGGTCTCCAGAGAAATTTTACTCATGTTTTCTTGAAGCTAATCAAACTCTGCTCTGGCAAGGATTTTGCATTACCAAGCGCCTAATCCTACAGAGCTTTTTATCCAAGTCCATATGAACGCTGGTAGAATTCCTGCTCATTTTTTTCTGCTCAATGCAAATAAAGTAGTATTGCAACAGAATGGCCTGATCTGTGGCCAGAAACAATGGTAGAGGAAATTATATCAGCCATTTATTTACTCAAACACTTACTTACTCCTGACCGCATGAATACATTTTAGAGCTGATGTTAAAAAAATTGTTAGTAGCAGCAAAGCGCTAACTCTTCTTCAACTTTGTTTTTTTTCTGAAAAGAAGATAAAAGGGTCTTTACTAAATGCGGGTTATGTTGCTCATGAAAGTAGCATTGATCAGTTTGCATTTCTGGATTTTATTTCTCTCTGTCATTCTTCACAGAAGTACTGAAGGAGCTTCTTTTCCAAGGCTTTCAGAAGTTATGCAAATGTCATTTTTTGCAGCATAAATGTATGCCTACAGTTTCTCCAATGCACAAGAGAGAAAAGGTAAGAATTATGGAATGCTCGTAGCAGATGGTAACAGATGTTCACTAAACCCACAGGGTCTATAATTATGCCACAATGATTCTGACTAGGTACAGGGTATGAAATGGAAGCCATCTGGGCTAAAAAGGTTAGGGACCAGAAGAAGGTGTTATTTGCATTCTCTAGATCAGGGGTCCCCAACCTTTGAAACTTTAAGTCTGAAGGACTTCAGCTCCCAGACTTCTCCAGCCAGCTTTGCTGAAGTCTGGGAGCTGAAGTCCTTCAGACTTAAAGTTGCAAAGGTTGGGGACCCCTGCTCTAGATCCATAAATTTGTCTGTTTTTACTAAAATGCTTACATTTAAAACAAGCTTTCAGATGACCATTTCAGTGTATATACTTTAAGACTTTATATCTTGACGCACAACTAAATATGGCAACATTCAGGGTTTCTTATAATAAATGAAGGCTTGGATGTTTAGATGCGATTGGGTCTAGTACTTAAAAGTAACTGACACAATCTACACCACAAAATGGAGCCATTGTAAATTAGATTCAGAAAATGGAACAAACCTCTGGATACATATGTTCCTCCTTCTAAAACTCCCACACACAAACACAGACACTGAATGAATAGTGTTATCAGCCCAATGTAATAATTTCTTTGCAGTGTTTTCCTTGAAGGACAAGATCCTTTTTGCCCCATATACAAAATTGTTATTTTGCCATGCACCATGCAATATTATTATTAGGAATGTAGAAGAATGAATCACAGCATAATGTAATACCATGCGTGCAACCAGGAACCTTTTAAGAAAGAAAGATCCCTTAAGGCAAAGGGTTTTGCAGCAATACAGAAACAGGCCAGACCTGCTCAATTTCACAAGATCAACTGTTTTGGAGAAGTACATTTTCTTCTGTTTATTTATTTATTTATTTATTTATTTATTTATTTTATTAAATTTATACCCCGCCCTTCTCCTTGTTAGGACCCAGGGCGGCGCACAGGCATTATTAAAACCACAAAATACAATAAATATCAGTTAAAATATATTAAATTAGTTAACCCATGCTAAAACCCATGTTAAAACCTTCCCAAATTATAATTTATATTTTAAAAAGTCAGAAACGGGGGGCTATCCTAGGCCGGCTTGCTGAAATAAATACGTCTTAAGACGTTGGCGGAAGAGGCGGAGGTCCGAGATAGTGCGAAGGTCGGGGGGTAGGTCGTTCCAGAGGGCCGGGCCCGGCACAGAGAAGGCCCTTCCCCTGGGTGTCGCCAACCGGCATTGCCCCGCTGACGGCACCCGGAGAAGACCCTCTCTGTGGGAGCGGATCGGGCGAAGGGATGTATGGGGCAGGAGGCGGTCTCGTGTTGGGGTTTGTATTACTGTACTTGAAAGTTAAATGCAATTCTACTTTTTTTTTTTTGCTTTAATATACATTTTTGCCCATTATATCCTAAATGTTGATGTTGATGTTAATGTAATTTAATGTGATGTTAAGTCATCAGGCTAGAAGTCAGGGCATTGTGAGTTGTTCTTTTTGCCTTAGAGTAACCTTGACCAGTCACTCTTTCTCAGTCCTAGGAAGGAGACAGTGGCAAACCATTTCTCAAAAACCTTGCCAAGAAAACTCCAGGGTTCTGTCCAGTGATGAAATGCTACTGGTTTGGACCATTTTGCCCAAACTGGTAGTAAAAAATGCTACAGGTTCGGGCGAACCAGTATTTCTGTGACACACAATTTATATTAGCTAGAATAGTCAGATTTCCTGCTTTGTAGCTAATCGAAATCATGTGGCACAGTGGATTATCCCCACACACACACATACTGTTCTACTTACCTTCGCAGACTCAGAAGGCTTCAAAATGTTCCTTTTTTAGTGCTGTGTGAGCACACCTCAGGCGCATGTGCGCAAAGCATGCATGTGTGCACAATATTTTTTTTTCAAATTTATACCCCGCCCTTCTCCTTGTAAGGACCCAGGGCGGCGCACAGGCAATATTAAAAAACCATACAAAATTACAAAATACTTTATTAAAAAACTATTAAATTAAATCCCGTGCTAAAAAACCGTGAGAATTAAAATTTATACAGATAAAAGTCAGAAACGGGGGGCTATGCTAGGCCGGCTTGTTGGAATAAATACGTCTTGACACGTTGGCGGAAGAAGCGGAGGTCCGAGGTGGTGCGTAGGTTGGGGGTAGGTCGTTCCAGAGGGCTGGGCCCGCCACAGAGAAGGCCCTTCCCCTGGGCGTCGCCAACTGGCATTGCCCGGCCGATGGTACCAGGAGAAGACCCTCTCTGTGGGAGCGGATTGGACGAAGGGATGTATGGGGCAGGAGGCGGTCTTGTAAAAGCACGTACTCAGTAGCAGACTCACCAAACTGGTAGCAGACTTCAGAGGATTACACCGCTGGCCCTGTCCAAGCAGTCTCTGAGAACTAGATGTGACTGAACAGATAAAGAAGATTAAAAAAAATGTATTCTAGTATTTTTAAGCAGGAACTATATAATAAAATTAGGAGAAATTGAAAAACTATAGAATTCCTATGCATTCTTCCAGGGCATGAAAATCAGCCTAGTTTAAAACATGAATCAAAATCCTTAAGTGGTTCCTTACAATTTGACCCATAAACGGTCAACTTTGAAACAGAACAGACCTGTCACAGCCATTTTCTCAGTTTCTCAGCTTGACACACATTTGGGCAGTGGGGATGGAGCTCTGGAATGTCAGACCAGACAACACCTTAGTATCTTGTGGGAACCAAGGTCATCCAAACAAGTGCTGGCCAGAGACTAGAAGAGGTTATCAAGGAGTGCCAGAACACCTGACTGGACAACGTGACCTGTGACAAGGAGGGAGGAAGCAGTCTATTCTTTATTTATACTGAAAGTGCAGGAAATTGCCAGAGCTGGTTTTGCTTTCAAATGTGCTAATAAACGTGCCCTTTGAGAAAGCTGAAAGTCTCAGAGTGCTGAATTGGCTGGGTTCATAAGTCAGAACCTTGACATAAACATTAGTTTAGTTTAGTTTATTCCCATTTCTATACCGCACCTATCTCCCCAATGGGACTAAGGGTGGTGCACAGAAGAATTAAAAACACTACAAAATATAAATACAGTCACATCTTAAAATAGAATTAAATTTAGTGTGTCTGTGCTAAAATCTGATTAAAACTATTAAAATCTATTATTAAAATTCAAAATTTGAAATAATTAAGTCTAGATCTAGGCCAGACCAGCTAGATGAAAAAGGTGCGTTTTAAGCAACCGGCGGAAGAGGCGAAGGTCCGTGATGGTGCGGAGTTCGGGGGGCAGGTCGTTTCAGAGGGCTGGACCTGACACAGAGAAGGCCCTCTGCCTGGGGGTTGCCAGCCGGCATTCACCGGCAGACGGCACCCTGAGGAGACTCTCTCTGTGGGAAGGGACAGGCCGAAGGGAGGTATGTGGTAGCAGGCGGTCTCGCAGGTAGCCAGGCCCCGTGCCATGGAGCAATTTAAAGATAATAATCGAATTTAATAATCGAATTTATTATTATTATTATTAACCGCTCCCTCTCCCCACAGGGACCCGGGGCGGTGCACAGGGAAAAATAAAACAATAAGAACAGATGGTTACTAACACCTTGAAGTGCACCCGGAAGGCCACAGGCAGCCAGTGCAGCTCGCGCAGGAGAGGTGTTACATGGGAGTACCGTGAGGCTCCCAGGATCCCCCGCGCAGCTGCATTCTGTACTAACTGGAGTCTCCCAAGGGGAGCCCCATGTAGAGAGCATTACAATAGTCTAGGTGGGACGTAACAATGGCTTGAGTGACGGTGCGAAGGGCGTCCCGATCTAGAAAGGGGCGCAATTGGCGTATCAGGTAAACCTGATAGAAGGCCCCCCGGGCCACGGCCATCACATGGTCATCCAGGGACAGCCGTGAGTCCAGGAGGATGCCTAAGTTGCGAGCCCTTTCCGTGGGAGCTAGTGACTCGCCCCTGATACCCAGAGATGGAACCAACTGGCTATATCGGGAGGCCGGAAACCACAGCCACTCAGTCTTGGACAGGTTGAGTCAAAGCTTGTTACTCCCCATCCAGACCCGCACAGCCTCCAGACACTGGGACATCACTTCAACGGCATCGTTGGGGTGGTTAGGGGTAGAAATGTACAGCTGAGTATCATCAGCATACTGATGGTATTCTACCCCAAAACCATGGATGATCTCACCCAGCGGCTTCATATAGGTGTTGAACAGGAGAGGCGAGGGGACCGACCCCTGAGGAACCCCACAAGTGAGGGGCCTTGACGTCAATCTCTGCCCTCCTGTCAACACAAATTGCGACCGGCCGGAGAGGAAGGAGGAGAACCACCGCAAAACGGTGCCTCCCAACCCCAACCCCTCCAGTTGGTGCAATAGGATACCATAGTCGATGGTATCGAAAGCCGCTGAGAGGTCTAATAGGACCAGGATAGAGGAGCAACCTCTATCTCGGGCCCTCCAGAGATCATCGACCAACGCGACCAATGCCGTCTCTGTGCTGTGTCCAGGTCGGAACAGAGGTCCAGAATTACGAACACTTTTAACTAGTGTTTTCCCCACCTGGTGTGTAGAGTCATTATGGATTCCCTCATAGTTCTGTTCATGTTGAGATTCTTAAAATGGAGGGTTTTCTAATTAATAAGGGCAACAATTTCCCCCTTCTCATATGGCAATTCAGGTAGCCTTCACTTACCAACCACAATTGGGGCTACTAAGCAGCATGGTCATAAAATGAAAGAACATGTGTTCAAACCTGACAATGACATTGGTTCCAACTGTGGTTGTTAAGTGGGTCACCATTGATAGTTAAGCAAGGAGTCACCTGATTACAACTTCTGGCTTCCTGACAGTTTCCCCACTGACTTGGTATGTCAAAAGTCAACTGTGCAGACCAGAAACATGATTGAAAAGGTGCTGTTGCCAAGCACCCAAATCATGATCACGACACTGTGACTGCCTCAGTTTTACGTATATATAAAGTAATTTTTTATTTTCAACATTTAAAAACAAATAAAGCATTCAATCGTTTTCAATTTCATACAACATGTCGTTCGGTCATGAATTTTTGTGCATCAAACATATTAATTTTCCATCCAATGTTTTTATATAAAATTTAAGCTTTCGTATCATCTTATTCTCTACATCATAACAGTTAATATTTGTCCAAGTCAGTAGTTATTCAGCAAGTAAAAAGAAAAGTGTAGAATTCTCTCAAGATTATTTTGTAACAATATTCTCAATTATCTTTATAAAATAAATTACTATTATAAAATACCTAACCATATTATTTTCTCTATATAGAACCAAGAATTTATCCAAATTTCCCCTAATGCATAGGTCTTTTAAGTGTTTTAGTTAAAATACAAAATATCTTTCTAATATAACCTAATCTCAATTTATCATCATTTCTGTTAATCCTAATAATTGAATTCTGTTTCTGAGAATTCTTTTATATATTAAATCCCCTAATTTCTTTTATCTAACCATTGATAAAACAAGTTATATATTTTATAAAATTCTTCATCCTCTTGTTCTCTGATTTCAAATTTCAGTTTACTCATTTCTGCACAGTGACTGCCTCAGTTTTGAGGATTAGTCATAAGTGTCCTTTTTCTGGCATCATAACTTTGAATGGTTGCTGAATTAAAGGTTGGTAAGCAAGGACTACCTGTAAAAGGCATCACCTCTTCCCCATCCAAAGAAGAGTCCAAAGCAAATAGCTTTAGAAAAGAAACTCTTCCAGGTGCCATTGACAAAGCAGGAACAAATTTTAAAAACCTATTTCAGCAATCAGTGCTGAGTCAACTTAATCCCAGGGACTACAGTAAAGCAGTACCTGGAATTAAGAATTAAGTAGATCAAGAATTAACTAGCGCAGGACTAGAGTATTAAAATCCTAGACCATGGTAAACCACATTGACTCCCAACAAAAATTTCTAGAATAATTTTATTATAATAGTGGAAGGAAATTCTAATGTTTCAATTCCACTTTATTATTATCATTAATCTAATTTGTATCATATATGTGTAATATAATCATATTACATTAGCATGAGAAAGATAAATGAGCTGTCCACAACTAGGCTGATTTCTGAGGGTGTTAATCTATGTACAAAAACAAGCTAAAGAAACATTGTGCTATTGAGAACATTGGTGTTTGGCCCAAATTGAAAAAAAACATGCTGTAATTCAGAGCACATGTGAGAATATTAAAACAGATGACTTGCATGGCTTGGTAGTTGAACAATCCCAATGATGTAAGATATAATACAATAATACAATAGCAGAGTTGGAAGGGACCTTGGAGGTCATCTAGTCCAATTCCCTGCCTAGGCAGGAAGCCCTATACCGTTTCAGACAAATGGCTATCCAACATATTCTTAAAGACTTGCAGTGTTGGGGCATTCACAACTTCTGGAGGCAAGCTGTTCCACGGATTAATTGTTCTAACTGTCAGGAAATTTCTTCTTAGTTCTAAGTTGCTTCTCTCCTTGATTAGTTTCCACCCATTGCTTCTTGCTCTGCCCTCAGGTGCTTTGGAGAATAGTTTATAAGATGTTATCCATACTTAACTGTATGGAGATCTGCATTTTGCCCTTTGAATCTAGATCTTTATATAGCCCATATTGATATTAAATACATACATAGCACAGCAAATAATAGTTTGTACTTGGGTCCAGATAACTAGCATCATTTCTGTATCAGCCACCCACCATTAAAAAGATATAAAGTTTATCTGCATTACTATTATTTTGGCACAACCATGATTAGATGACTCTTAAGGATCCTTTAAATCATTAGTGAAGATCTTGAGATCTTGTGGCTCTCAAAGAAAGATGCGTGGGCTTATTTGTGTGCATGGATGGCCCAATGAGGGAAGTAATGTCAAAGTTGTTTGCCATGTTTTTCTTCCAAGGTATTTCTTTTTTAACTTCGCCATGTAGCCTACAGGCACGGGATTTCTGGTAGTCTGCCATCTAAGCACTAGTGAGCTCTAATCCTGTTTAGCTGTTTGAAAAACAGCCAAGGTCAGCTGGATGCTACTATCTGCTATAGGCTTCATATTAAGGAACATCCATTGCTTAATTCCAACTGAGATAAAACAGCATTATGGGCATTTTAACTGTTGGACATGTTATTTAAGAAGAAAGATTCAGTACAACCCTAATTTGTACTAATCTCTTTCAGTGTTTCATGGATCAAATTTCCCTCCTCCATTTCTTCTGGAACTTGACTTCCACTCAAAGCTGATTCCCACTAATGGCCCACATTAAACACATCTTTATTATCTTTATTATCAAGTAAGCTTCTTTGAATATTGCTTTCCTATTTAATAGGATTTACTTCCTTCAGTATGGAATACTGAGATATGGACGCTACCCAGTTTTCTAGTATGTTATTTTCATCAACTAAAGCCTACATGGAGGATTCAGAGGTAATAATTATCTGGAATGATGGTAATTTATCCCACTCAAAATGATGTACTTGCACATATAATTACTGTAGACATCTCATTATGTCAAATTCTTAAGTACTTCATATTGTTACTTCCTCCTAACCTGATTTTTTTTAAAAAACAGAATTGTTAAATCATCTCCTAAATCTTATCCCAGATTTCCTTGCTTTTCTTTCTAATACCAAACAAGTCATTTCTCAATTATCTCCCCCCCACCCTTTTTTTTAATCCATTCATACCGGTAGTTGTTACCAATTGACTTGAATCTTCAGCAGCTTGGCAATCAACCCTTTTGTTGCTTACATACAGTAGTAGAAAGAGATTCAAAGAATCTTATAACCAAACTACATGTAACCAATTCTCACATCATCACATAAACTAACTGGACATTTATCTTATGCTCAACAGTTTTCTTTTTTCTTTAGCCACGTTTTACCCAATGTCCTCCATCCATACTAAGGAAAAAATCTTCCATGAAACAAGCATTGAGAGAAAAGGAAAAAGTAGAGAGAAGAGTTCGATTCCAGGAACCAGGAGAAATTATTACAAATGGTATGTTTCAGGCTTTCACAGTTATGATTTGTCATATTCAATCTTTTTGAAGGGTTCTTAACGAGCTTTGAGTTATTTTTAAGATTTCTTTGTTGAATTGTGTCTGCACCCCTATGCAACTCCTGAAGTGAGTCCTAAAGGGGAATATGAGACTCACTTTTCTAAGATCAAGAGAAGAAAATCTTATCTTTGGGGGGTTGCTCTTTGGTGTACAAGTCTCATGCTTTAGACTTAAAGAAGGGTCAATGAATAACCACAGATCTCATTTACACACATTGCATGGGTATTGTTTTGTTTAAATATATGCCTAACTCTTCCCTACATGCAAATGCTCCCAATTATTTAGTCATAAATAATCAAAAAGGAAAGGGCCTTGTAGCTGAGTACATTGTTTGCATGCAGAAAGACCAAGGTCGAATCCAAGAATGTGTTTGCATGCAGAAAGACCCAGATCAGACAAAGAAATGTTTGAGGGATCAGATTCCAAATATGAGAGAACTCTAAAAGGGCTCTTGAGAACCTGATGAGTTGCCATCATTCAAAAAGGATAACTAAAATTTATAAGAATAAGTGGTCTGAGAGGGTATCAGGAAGAATATAGCTTCACATGAAGATTGATTGATGTTAGAATTTTCTGTGTGAGCTCTCTAGGTGACATACAGTATACACCAAGTATCCCCCAATTTTTCTCACAACAAAATGCTGTTGTATGGATTGGGTTTAAAGAAAGTCATTTAGTGAGTTACGACTGAGATTGGAATTTAAGCTGGGTTTCACTGAGCATAGCTCAACACATTAAACATTATGCCACTTTCCTAAGAAAAACAAGTAGGGGCAGGTAAATCTTCCATAACACACTAAAATTACAAATAAATGAATTTCCAAAAAGTCCTCCATCGTTATCTCAAGATTTAACCAGGATTTTACAAACCCATCCATCCCCACAAGAACATTTAAAAAAAAAACCTCTCAGATGATGTTTAGTTTGTGTTTTTATTTCACAAGTACACTTTACTCCCAAATAAATGAATAGAAATCTTTCAGAAAGAATTTCAGGATAAAAATTGAGGCTGGAAGCTAAAATCAAACATAGAAATATTATCTTTCGGACCCATATGTAATATGTAATAAAATGTTTTAGAAATGTCCCTATAAATTGTTAATGTCACCTATTAAGTCAATTTCTAAGCAAGGTCAGGATTAGAGTTCTTCTAAGCAAGACCTTCCAAGCAAGGTCAGAATTACAGTTACTCGGTGACTTCTATCTAGACAGTATAACTTACCTTTCATTATTTATTAAGCAATTCAGTGGTGGGATTCAAAAATTTTTATTACTGGTTCTGTGGGTGGGCTTGATGGGCATGGCAGGGGAAGGATACTGCAAAATCCCCATTTCCTCCCGATCAGCTGGGAGTCAGGAGGCAGACAATAGATGGGGACGGGGCCAGTCAGAGGTGGTATTTACTGGTTCTTCAAATTACTCAAAATTTCCGCTACTGGTTCTCCAGAACTGGTCAGAACCTGCTGAATACTACCTCTGAAGCAACTGCTATTAGTAGTTTGAGAACAATACCAAAATGTGAAAGCCAGGATCCAATTTGAGAAGAGAGGAGATTTGAGATTTTATAGAATGACGTGGGCATGTGAAGACCTAAAATATCACAATTTCTTCAAGAAATACAAAAAAGGCAATTTTCTTTTTGGACAGACATACTCAGAGGAACTGCAGGAAGGATGCTGAAAAATCTCAGCCCCAAACGCAATTTTTGTCTCCTCACCCCATTTTAGAAAATTGTTGAACAGCAGTATGATAAACTTAAATGTTAATTGTTCTGTTTTTGTTCACAATTCAACAATACAACTAAAAATGCAGCTGTTACTATATTATTCAGTAATGTATACTAATCGAACATGTTCATTAAAATTCCTTATTATTGAGTGAAGTACATACAATGTACAAATAAAAAATGTATACAAAATGCACACAGAAAAGGTTCACAAATGCAGAGATTTAAAAAAAAACAGTACAAAAAGTGAAAGCATATCAAACAAAATTCAAAGTTGTAAACATGAAAAATTGAGTGAAAACAAAATATATAAATTTTTTGTCCCTACTTTTATTTAAAACAGTTACTATAAAGTTACATGAGCTATTTATAAAGTTGCCATGATGACAAAGCTCACAATGAAAAATCATGTTTGCAGTAGTGGTAAGAAATCATCATTTTCTACTGCCAACTCATCCATTTATATCCTTTAGTGCAAATGGTCTCTGATAAATTTGCTGTTGCCAAATGACAACACAAACCATCAATGTGGCTCAGCAATATAGACTGAAAAATGAAAGCATTTTGGCAGAACAGACATTTTTCCATTTGCAGTAGATTTCTCTCTAAATCAAGATTTGGATGGCTTTTATCAACAAATATCATTCCAAGATACAAGCAGATGATGTATCCTTGTGTACCAAGGGTGACACTAAAAAAAGCAGATTTTTTTTTTTATTCTGTCACGTTTTGGGGGCGGGAGGTAAAATAGAAAGCATGGTTACAAAATCATTGTTTTCTCACAACAGGCTATATTTCTGCAACAAGCAAAGTCATATCATCATTCTTCTTATAACTGAAATGGATTTATAAAATGGATTTCTACTCAAAACATTCTATAACATAGATTGGTCTAATTTGATATCTGTGATGTGAGTTGGTCTATAATTCCCAGAATTCTCAGCCAACATGGATTAAATATTCCTAACCCACTGACTCCCCACCCCTGCAAAAACTCCCTCCCCAAAGTTTGCTCAGTGTTCCAAACCTTGTTAAGCCACACGACCAACAGTTGCAGTGAGAAGATAATGCTCATGCTAATATCCTGGCATGTATTGTGTGTGTGTGTGTGTTCTGAGTAATGAAAATAGTGGCATCCTATTAGGATCCCATCCCCCATGTCACTGTCCATGCATAGAAAGCAGCCCCCCAAACAGCCCTTTATGTCTAAAATGGAGAGCCCCATCTTAATATAAGAGAAGAGCCTGATCAATTAGGATCCATGTGGCAATTGTTCCATTGACAGGAGGAGGCATCTACTATAGATATTTATCTTGGAGGACAGACTGAGCTGCTTAATAATACTTTAATAGAGTGACATTTTCCAGAATATCCAGAGAAGGATCCATACAATAGTTATTTTTGGGACTTCTTTCAAAAAGAGTAGCATGATTATAAAATATGTTTTTATAGGGTAACATATCTTCTTCAACTGGTAGATTTAAGACATCTGTCATTTAAAGCTGCATATAAGGAGAACATTCATTTTTTAATAAATAAAAGTTAAATCAAGTGTCTAATCAATCAAATTAGACAAATCTGTTTTTATTTATTTCTAAATGAAGGCATATATAGCAACATCTTGCATGGAAATTTGTTTTAAAAAATTCATGCATTTAATAATTGTCTTTTAGGGCAAAAAAGGCAAATAATTGGTTTATTGTTTTTCATTTGCTTTCATTATCCCACAATTGTTTAACTCTTCCTTTTGCTTCAATAGATAAGAATAGTGCAGCTATTTTTTGTGGCAGTTCTTGATGACCACCATTTTGATTTACTGAAAATATTTCAGAATATGCAAATATTCCTCACCCTGAAGCATCCTGTGAAAAACAATCATGCTCCTCAAGGGGAATTCAGCATTGTGTAGTCATGGGTCTAGTGGTTAACATTGCTCTTCAGATGCCCCCAGTGGTGCAATATCTGACACATTTTGAAGAAATGAAAACGCATCTGCAGAGATGAGATTTTCTATTACCATTTGTACTTACAATATAGTTAAAGATAAAGGAACAATGAACATAAAAAGAAAATGAAATGTCAAATAATGGATTCGTGACAAAACCAGTATCAAAGAATTAATCAATAAAGAATTTTTATTTTATTTTATTAAATTTATACCCCGCCCTTCTCCAAATGGACCCAGGACGGCGCCCAGGGATGTTAAAATACATACAAAATATATAAATATATAAAATTTAAAAAACTTATTCTAATAAATAAACCCCGCGCTAAAAACCGAATTAAAAGTCCCAAGTTTAAAACTGTCTAATAGTCAGTAATGGAGGTTACGCTAGGCCGGCTAGATGGAATAGATGTGTCTTCAGACACTTGCGGAAGAGGCGGAGGTCGGAGATGGTGCGGAATTCAGGGGGTAAGTCGTTCCAGAGGGCTGGGCCCGCCACAGAGAAGGCTCTTCCCCTGGGTGTCGCCAGTCGGCATTGTCCAGCCGACGGCACCCTGAGGAGGCCCTCTCTGTGAGAGCGTATCGGTCTGAGGGATGTATAGGGCAGGAGGCGGTCTCGCATATAACTAGGCCCCAAATAAAGAGTAAGATAGAAGTGTCAAAAATTCAAGATGGCAGACATAGCTATTGAAGTCCCAACTGTTTTTATGTGCCTCAAGCAATACATTTGAAATGTGCCTCAACTGCATTGGTTGTGCCTATTGCCTTGATTTTTGACATACACACACGCTGAAGATTCCCGATTGCCTATTTTTCTGTCCACCTAGAAACATAATCATTATTTAGCAGAAAAGGCAACATCTGAGTTTTGTGTCACCATCATATTACCAGAGTTTCTGTAGTAGTGAGATGGGTGGCACATACAATTAATTAATTAATTAAATGTTTCTCTTGGGAGGCTGATGTGTGGCTACACAAAACCATATTTTTATTCTGTCATGTTTTGGTGGGCGGGGGGTAAAATAGAAAGCATGGTTACAAAATCATTGTTTTCTCACAACAGGCTATATTTCTGCAACAAGCAAAGTCATATCATCATTCTTCTTATAACTGAAATGGATTTATAAAATGGATTTCTACTCAAAACATTCTATAACATAGATTGGTCTAATTTGATATCTGTGATGTGAGTTGGTCTATAATTCCCAGAATTCTCAGCCAACATGGATTAAATATTCCTAACCCACTGACTCCCCACCCGTGCAAAAACTCCCTCCCCAAAGTTTGCTCAGTGTTCCAAACCTTGCTAAGCTACACGACCAACAGTTGCAGTGAGAAGATAATGCTCATGCGAATATCCTGGCATTTATTGTTTGTGTGTGTGTGTGTGTCTGTCTGTCTTCTGAGTAATGAAAATAGTGGTATCATATTACAAGAGTTGCTGTAATAGTGAGATGGGTGGCACATACATTTAAATAATTAATTAAATATTTAGTTTGGGAGGCTGATATGTGGCTACACAAAACCATGTTTTATATGTGTTGCCTTCCCTATGCATTGGACTTTTATTACAACAGTGTCCAGCTTAGAACTTCTTAAAAGCAAATCTGAGCAGGCCTGTTCTTTTATAGAAAGAAACTAGAATCAGCTAAATTAACTTGAATGGCTTTGGAAATAGAAATCTTGCTCACTTTCTTTGAAGCTCTATAAAGCTGTTCATTACAACTAAGTAAATCAGTATTTGCTTCTTAACTGGGCAATTTCCAACCTTATCTAATTTGCCTGTTTGTATTCATCCCCAAAGATTTTCTTTGCCATATACTACAAGTTTGTGTGTTGTTTTCTAAACATTTCCTACTGTGTCTAAATAGTCGTATAGCCGTAACGTTTTATACACTGACTGAGACATATATTATTTGCTGCAATTATTATTAATAATGCCTAATGCACGCCTGCTATAAAATACAAATCAGTTGGAATGGATCCAAACTATTGTAATTCTTCCTGGCTCAAATATCGCTCTGCCAGGAATTCATTAGGTGGTCTTGGGCCGGGCTTTCCATCTTAGCATTGACCACTCTTTGCTTTTGAAATAAGCAGTTATGTAATAATAATAGCCTGTCTTATAGAGCTATTGTATCAGAGGTGGTATTCAGCAGGTTCTGACCAGTTCTGGAGAACTGGTAGCAGAAATTTTGAGTAAATCAGAGAACCAGTAAATGCCACCTCTGACTGGCTCCACCCCCATCTATTCTCTGCCTCCTGAGTCCCAGCTATAACCTTCCCCTGGAATGGAGTGGGAATGGAGATTTTACAGTATCCTTCTCCTGCTACGCCCACCAAGTCATGCCCACCAAGCCACACCATGCCCACCAAGCCACACCCACAGAACCAGTAGTAAAAAAAATTGAATCCCACCACTATATTGTATATATTAGGTATGTGCATACCAGTGGTGGGTTTCTGCAGGCTCGCACCTACTCACGAGAGCCGGTTGGTGAAATTTAGAGAACCGGTGAGAGGGGGTTCCACTGGCGTACCTGGAAGTAAATCTGGCCCACCGCTGCCAGTGACCCAACGGGAAGGAAAAGAAAGGAAAGGAAGGAATAAAGGAAAGGAAAGGAAAGGAAAGGAAGGAAGGAAGGAAGGAAGGAAGGAAAGAAAGAAAGAAAGAAAGAAAGAAAGAAAGAAAGAAAGAAAGAAAGAAAGAAAGAAAGAAAGAAAGAAAGAAAGAAAGAAAGAAAGAAAGAAAGAAAGAAAGAAAGAAAGAATTTATCATCACAATTGAGTCCAAAATTTTGATTGCTAAGCAAGAGCGTTGTTAAATGAGTTTCACCACAATTTAAAAGGTGGCCACTCCCACCCTGTCACATGACTGCCAAGCCACGCCCACAAAATAGGCCACACCTACAGAGTAGGTTCTAAAAAATTTGAAACCCACCACTGGTGCATACCATCTAACCTGGTGGAAACATCAAAGAAATGAGGATGATATATAGCAGTGATGGCGAACCTATGGCACGGGGAACCATTTCATAGGGCACACAAGGCCCTGTCAGCTCCAGCGCGCATATGTGCGCTGGCCAGCTGATTTAGGACTTCTTTTGAGGGCGTTTTTTGCCCTCTGGAGGTGGGGGGGAGGCTGTTGTTACCCTCCCGAGGCTCCTAGAATGCCTCTGGAGCCTGGGGAAGGTGAAAAAAGTGCACCAAAAGTAGGGGGTCATGCACATAGCATTATGGGTGTGGCACCCTCATGCACGACTCCCCTGCGCTCCCCCTGCTTTTGGCACGCGAGCCAAAAAAGGTTAGCCATCACTGATACATAGCAATGATGAATTAGCTATAGCAGGTTCCTCGCACACACTGGAGTGGAAGATAAAATTGGCAATGACAGACTTCATTTTACTTTTATTCTGGTGCATAAACACACACACACAGAGAACTTCTCAGCAAAACTTCAGAGTGGGGGGGGGGATTGGGGGTTGTCTCTGTTGAGGGCCGTCCCATTCGATTGGTCTTGGGGAGGGGCAGGGGCGGTGGGAGGCAGGATGTCCATCGTGGGTTGGAGGCTCGTGGTCGCTGGTTACGAGCGGTCGCTTGCCCCAACCCCCTGTACTCCACTCGTGGGCTAGGCGGTCAGGGATTACAGAGCCGGGGGCCCAGGCTGATGTTCTGCAACGCCAGGTCTGTGGTGAACAAAGCCCCCCTCATAAATGACCTTGTGTCAGAGGGGGACCCGGACCTGGTGGGAATTACGGAAACCTGGTTGGGCCCCGAGGGGGGTTTACCCCTCGTGGAAATGTGCCCACCAGGCTACCGTGCATTTCATCGGCCTAGGGCCCTAGGCAGGGGTGGGGGGGTGGCGGTTATTGTTAAGGAAAGTCTGGAGCCGAAGGAGACCACTGTGCCTCAGACGACCGGCTGTGAGTCCCTCTTCGTGAAATGGGGCCTAGGGAGGCAGTTGGGCTTGCTGCTTGTATACCTGGCTCCCCGCTATGTAACAGCAGCCCTGCCCGAGCTACTCGAGGTGATCGCCGCGATGGCGGTGGAGACCCCCAGACTTATAGTCATGGGGGACTTTAACCTGCCATCGGCGGGCGAAACATCCGAGGTAGCTCGGGAGTTCATGGCTTCCATGACGGCCATGGACCTGACCCAAGTAGTTCAGGGCCCCACTCACGAGGGAGGACACACGCTGGATCTGATTTTTGTCTCTGGACACTGGATTAGTGATCTCGGAACAGGGGATTTAGTCATCTTACCCTTGTCATGGACAGATCACTCTCTCCTTCGGATAGACTTTCCAACCGTCACACCTCACCGCGGGGAGGCGGAACCGGAAACACCAAGTTGGTTCCGCCCCAGGCGCCTGATGGACCCGGAAAGGTTCCAGAGGGAGCTTGGGCCAGTACCTGTATCCCTGCCCCGCGGCTCGACTGAGGACCTAGTGGCCGCGTGGTATAGTGCGGCCACGGGGGCCTTGGACCGAGTCGCGCCCTTGCGGCCTCTCATGCGGCGTCGAGTCACCCAGGCTCCTTGGTTTACCGAGGAGCTTCGGGAGATGAAACGCCGCAAGAGACGCCTAGAGAGTAGGTGGAGATCTTCTCGATCCGAAGCTGACCGAACACTAGTGAGAGACCATATTAGGACTTACTTAGTGGCGCTAAGAGTGGCCAAACGTGAGTATTGTGCCACCCTTATCGCATCCGCGGAAAACCGCCCTGCCGCCCTGTTTGGGGTGACCCGCTCCCTCCTTCATTTGAGGCCGCGGGAAGCCCCTCTGCAGGGTCGAGCAGAGGAATTTGGAGTATTTCTGCAGGACAAAATCACTCAGATTCGGAACGAGTTGCCCTCCACTAGTGGCCCAGTCGGGGCGTTCGGTGCTGGTCTTGAGATAACACCTTGGGAGGAGTTCGACTCTGTTACTACCGAGGATATGGACAGGTTGCGGAGGAACCTTAGAGCCACCACATGTTTATTGGACCCGTGCCCCTCCTGGCTTGTACTGGCATCCTGGGAGGTGACACGAGGCTGGCTCCAGGGCATTGTGAATTCATCTCTGAGTGAGGGGTACTTGCCTACCGTTTTGAAAGAGGCGGTGGTGAGGCCCCTCCTCAAGAAGCCATCCCTGGACCCGGCTTTATTAGAGAACTATCGTCCCGTCTCCAACCTTCACTTTTTAGTGAAGGTTGTTGAGAGTGTGGTGGCTCAACAGTTTCCCCAACATCTGGAGGAAGTTGATTATCTAGACCCGCGCCAGTCCGGCTTCCGGACCGGTCACAGCACCGAGACGGCATTGGTCGCGTTGGTTGATGATCTCTGGAGGGCACGGGATAGAGGTTGTTCCTCTATCCTTGTCCTATTAGACCTCTCAGCGGCTTTTGATACCATCGACCATGGTATCTTATTGCACCGATTGGGGGGGTTGGGGTTGGGAGGCACCGTTCTACGGTGGTTCTCATCCTACCTCTCTGGTCGGTCGCAATGGGTGTTGGCAGGAGGGCAGAGGTCGTCCCCGAGGCCCCTCATATGTGGGGTCCCTCAGGGGTCGGTCCTCTCTCCCCTTCTGTTCAACACCTATATGAAGCCGCTGGGCGATATCATCCGTGGTTTTGGGGTGGAATACCATCTGTACGCTGATGACACTCAGTTGTACATATCCACCCCAAACCACCCCAACGATGCCGTCGAAGTGCTGTCCCGGTGTCTAGAGGCCGTACGGATCTGGATGGGTAGTAACAAACTCAAACTCAACCCGTCCAAGACCGAGTGGCTGTGGTTTCCGGCACCCCGGTTCAGCCAGTTAAGTCCAACACTGGCCATTGGGGGCGAACAACTGGCCCCCGTGGAGAGGGCGCGCAACTTGGGTGTCCTCCTGGATTCCCGGCTGTCCATGGAGGACCATGTGGCGGCCGTGGCCAGGGGGGCGTTCTATCAGGTACGCCTGATATGCCAGTTGCGCCCCTTACTGGACCGGGGAGCCCTTCGCACAGTCACTCAAGCGCTTGTGACATCCCGGCTGGATTACTGCAACGCTCTCTACATGGGGCTCCCCTTGAGGTGCACTCGAAAGCTACAGTTAGTGCAGAATGCGGCCGCGCGGGTGATTATGGGTGCCTCAAGGCAAACCCACGTAACACCTCTCCTGCGCGAGCTGCACTGGCTGCCTGTGGCCTTTCGAGTGCGCTTCAAGGTGTTGACAACCATCTTTAAATCGCTCCATGGCTCGGGGCCTAGCTATATACGAGACCGCCTCCTGCCCCATACATCCCTTCGTCCGATCCGCTCCCACAGAGAGGGCCTTCTCCGGGTGCCGTCGACGGGGCAATGCCGGTTGGCGACACCCAGGGGAAGGGCCTTCTCTGTGGCGGGCCCGGCCCTCTGGAACGACCTACCCCCCGACCTTCGCACTATCTCGGACCTCCGTCTCTTCTGCCAACGTCTTAAGACGTATTTATTTCAACAAGCCGGCCTAGGATAGCCCCCTGTTCCTGACTTTTTAAAAAAAATATATATATATAATTTGGGAAGGTTTTTTAACATGGGTTTTAGCACGGGTTAATCTAATTTAATATATTTTAAATTGATATTTATTGTATTTTTGTGGTTTTAATAATGCCTGTGCGCCGCCCTGGGTCCTAACAAGGAGAAGGGCGGGGTATAAATTTAATAAAATAAAATAAATAAAATAAGAGTGAGAGCAAGCAATTTTATGGTAAAGAAAATTTTAACTACCAGTAAAAAGAAGTATGAGTACTAGTGACACAAGCATAAAACAGGAGAGAAAGGACAATTGTAAATTATCCTTCCCACTCTAGGTGGACCTTCAGCAATATGGAATTGCTGAGAATTTGCTTGTCAGCATTGCTATCCTGAGTATTCTCAAAGCTGAGGTCTACTCATTTAAAAGATGTGAAAGTTGGGTAAGACTCTTAACCATTTCTCCTTCTGCATCAGGACTTTTAGAGAAATCCTGAGTGCCTTCATGCATTGAATCTGGTCATTTGCAAGCTTGTTGTAAAGACTTACTAAAAGGTCCTTAATACTTGATATGAGGACTCTGCACAGTTCTGAGATTTGGGTTTCTTGGAGACTATGGAGGTAAGGTTTGCAGGCATCCCCTCTGCTTTCATCTGGCACATGACAGCTGAAAGCCTGGTCTAAATTCCCAAAAGCCAAAATGGCCTTCTCCAACCCTTCTGACCTTCCATAAGAGCCTAAAGACTTGGCTGTGCCAGTTGACTTGGAGGTACAAAGGACCACGTCATCAGAGGTGGTATTCAGCCGGTTCGCACCAGTTTGAGTGAAGGGGAATTTTGGCCTGGGTCACCGAACTGGTAGCAACCTCTGGCTGGCCATGCCCCCCTTCTCACTCACCCCACCCACCTAGTCACCACTTGCTTGCTCGATGCTCGCTCAATGCTCACTTGCCCTGCCGCCTGCTCGATGCTCGACCCATCCATGTAGCATCCCCTGAACACCATCAACACTGACAAAATCACCATAAGTCAATTGCAAAAAGCAACTCTATTTGGAACAGCTTACTTTCTGTGACAATACCTTTGACACCATGAAACAACATCTGCCTTTACCCCTCCCATCCTTGGAAAGGATGGATAAAAATGCCAAACCCCATCTAAACATCTGGCTGGCTACACGACCAACCATAATAATAAATGAGATGGAAGCAGAATAACTTTTGAATCAGCACATGCATGGAGGATTAGGCAAACAAGCTACTGGCAACTATTCACAGAAGGCACAAAAGAGAGTAATTTTAAATAGCAATCGATTTAACAAAGAAAATGGAAGGCTGTTCAAAGATAATTTGCAAGCGGAAAGAACGGCTTCATGAAAGATGAATAAATCATTTCCTGCAAGTAGTTCCCCCGACTCTATTAGAGAACATTGATTCAGTTTCTTGGGTGTTTTAAAATGATTTGCTCTTAGCATTGTGCTTCCCCCGCACACATTTTGATACATTATTATGGGCTGGGTTGCCTGACTTTATGACTTCTGCTTTCGTCGTGTGCCTTGGCCTGACAGCTTAAGTGTGTTTACCATGAATTCTGGAGCGGGTAATAGCAGGTAATTTAAATAGGCCAGAGTGAATGGTGGACCTTTACCCATAATGATACAGCAATGGCAAGGTTTTTTTTAAAAAAAAAAATCCACTTACGAGCTATATGCATATAACAGACAAATGGCTGTAGTCTATTCAATTTTTTAAAATCATTATCTGAGGCGCAGTTTTTCCATGCACAAATAGCTTTATAAAAGAATACCATTATTACAAAATAATAGCAAAGCACCTTAAATAAAAATTGCCATGTCGGGTGAAGCAGATGTTTTATCTGGCTCTGCAACCCATCAGCATGTCCTGGCTTGACACAAACGTTCATTCCAAAACAGAGCAGGAGAGAAAGAGAGGAAGCTGCCTTATATACAAACGGCTCGTAGCTTCTTCCAGCTTATTATTCATGTGATTTATGCAGATTGGTCTAAATCTAGTCATTGTCACGATAATACCCATTCAACTGTTATTCTGTCCCATGACACTTTGAGAAGATGGACTTTTTAAAAAAAATCATGCACAAATTACCACTATTCTCAGAAATTACGTTTCCTCAAATGCTAATGGTCAACCTCCATCTTTAATATCCATGTTTATGGACAATTGACCCAAATGCATCTCAGGGATGGGTGTGTGGGTGTGTGTGGATGTATGAGAGAGAGAGAGAGAGAGAAAGAGAGAAAGAGAAATTTGGCACATACAAAGCACTCCTTGTAAAGTTCAACAGTTCATTTAGTGGCCATTCAAAGTTACAACGGCACTGAAACAATGTGACTTATGACCATTTTTCACAGTTACGACCTTTGAAGCATCCTCATGATCATGTGATCAAAATTCAGATGCTTGGCAACTGACTCCTATTTATGACGGTTGCAGGGTCCCAAGTCATGGGATCACCTTTTGTGACCTTCTGACAAACAAAGTCAATGGGGAAGCCAGATTCACTTAACAACTGTGTTACTAACTTATCAACTGCAGTGATTCACTTAAAAACTGAGGCAAGAAAGGTTGTAAAATGGGGCAAAACATACTTAACAAACGCCTCACTTAACAACAGAATTTTTAGGCTTCACTGTGGTCATAAGCCGAGGACTATCTGTAGCATGTTGTGACAGTCAATTTTTTAAGGTGTTGATTCACTTACAAAGAAATCTGTGGATATCTGTTGAAAACAATCTGTTTCCATCTTTTATACTGAAATAC
The DNA here is from genome assembly GCA_039707465.1 of Rhabdophis nuchalis. Taxonomy (NCBI): domain Eukaryota; kingdom Metazoa; phylum Chordata; class Lepidosauria; order Squamata; family Natricidae; genus Rhabdophis; species Rhabdophis nuchalis. The sequence continues at coordinate 53,782,290 of CM077643.1, read as the reverse complement.
TTAGGATTGCATATTGTTCATGCAAAACATTATCTGATTCAGCTTTTCTCCAGTAATTAACTTCATCTCCTATCATTAATCAATGTTAGCACTGGGAGAGGTGGGATGGTTCTCCCAATTGTGGTAATTCAGTTCCCAAATGATTTAGTATGAGGCTCATCACCATCAACCTTTGCCCTCATATAGGATACAAAAATCGGGAGGAGTTTGACACCACCTTTTTAGATTATATAACGGTTTTCAGTGAAAGACTTGAGGTTCTGTGAGCTTATTATGCCTTTTAACATCATGGAGATTTAACACATTGCATTGTTAGGTGATACCTAGGGATAGGATAGGATAGGATAGGATAGGATAGGATAGAATAGAATAGAATAGAATAGAATAGAATAGAATAGAATAGCAGAGTTGGAAGGGACCTTGGAGATCTACCTGATAAGGTACTTACAATCTGTTTCACATTCAACCTGTATCTGTATAACCAATCTCCCTTACCTGTATTTCCCTTGCTCCGATTTCACTTCAAATTACACTAAAACAAAAGATAAGGAACATAACAAAGAGGTGAAAAGTGGCCAAAGGTGATAAGGATACCAAATATTACCTCTATGAATACTCTGTGTGACTGCTACCTTGAGTTGCAATGTAAATTAAGCAAGAAGCCAGCTAATATGAGAAAAATCCAAAGGTTCAGCAGGTTGCCTAATCAACAAGCAAACTATTGGTCAGCAAATGAGAGTTTCCAGTAATTCCTAGTGGATGGGCTCTGTTCTGGGAGGAATAAAGGAAAGGTATAAAGATAAACACTTGAGAACTGTAACTTGGTGTAAACTCTCAAAATAAACGATGTCTCTGCTCCAAGTGTCTTCCCTATGCTTTCCTTGGATGACTAGATTGGTTCTGCCCCATGAACTTCTGACAATTGTATTTCTTTTGAAGAGTTATATATCATGAGTATCAAGATGGCTGAGTTAGAATGAGCGTAGTATGATGCAGCAATCCAGGTGCCGAATAAGATCAGAGACAAACAGTTCAGTAACCTGAGTTCAGTTCCTGAGCATTACATGCAAAATAAGGGCGGGGATTTCTTTCAACTTTCCAGTCTAGCCAATCTCTCTGAGATTTTGTGATATTGTCCTTCTCAGGAACTCACATGTCCCATCCTGCTGAACTTTTATTAAACTTACCCAAGGTGTTAAGTGCTATGAGATGCTTTGCTGAAATCTGCGCAAATCCTCATCCCTTTCTGGATTTCATTATATTGCTCTCTTTCCACTTTACCTCCCAAAGAGATGATAAAGTCACAAACCAAGAGAGAGAGCACTTTTCAAGCTGTTTTTGTAATTGCGTGCCAAAACTGTGCGTGTCCCACACCCACAAGGCAATGTGCTCTGCCCACCTGCACATGACACACAACCCCCAACACATGTGCATGATCCCCAGTGCATGTGTGCATGACTCCCCATGTGGGGGGAGTTTTCACCCTCCCCAGGCTTCTGGAAAGCCTCTGGAGCCTGGGGAGGGAGAAAAAGGGGCCCAACGGGCCAACAGGAAGTTCGAAAATGATCTATTTTCTGGTTCCAGGAGGCCTCCAGGAGGCCAGGGGAGGCTGTTTTTGCCGTCCCTGGGTTTCAGGAAAGCCTACAGAGGCTGGGGAGTGTGAAAAACAGGCCCAACGGGCCAAACGGGAGTTGAGAAATGATCCATTTCCGGTGGGGGCGGTGGAGGCCATGTTTGCCCTCCCCATGCTTCAGGAAAGCCTTCGGAGCCTGGGGAGGGTGAAAACGGCCTCCCCTGGGTCCCCAGAAGACCAAAACCGCTGATAGCTCATGTGCTGGCAAATATGGCTTCCCGTGCCACCTGTGGCACACATGACATAGGTTTGCCATCACAGATATATACCAATAGTCATTTAGCATTGGGGTTCCTTAAATAGGGGTCCCCTATTTAAGGACCAAATAGATAAGGACCAAATAGGTGATCAAACCAATTGGTGAGAATAGAGGTCATAATATCCCAATGCCAGTTCCATGGGTTATTTGGTTGGGCTCCAAATTGTCCTAAGAGCAGCCCCACATATGCAGTACTCCAATCTGCAATGCACTGCTGTTGATGCAAGGTTGCTGTCTATCAGGCTGAATTACAGTAAGACAGTAAGCAATTACAATAAGACAGTAGTAATTACAATAAGGCAGGTTTCAGGATGCTATGGAAGGCAATTTTTTAAAAGCCCAAAAGACACAGAAACAGGAGATGGTGAAAATTCTTGAATTGGAAGAACAATAGACACCTCTTCTCAGATGCTCAGAGAAACCCATACTCCTTCTCAAGTTCTTCAAGATTTTTACTAAGTGCAAAAAGGTTTTAATGTGATAGGGATTTCAATATTGAAAGGAGAAAGCTAATCCGTCTCTCTGTTTCTTTTGCAACACCCCAGCTCACAAGCGGACAATTGGGATCTTACCTTTGTTCCTGGGCCTTTCCTTTTGTGTCATGATGCTGTTCGCTGCAAGTTTATACTACAACAGCAGGAAACAAGATTTCAAAGTCCTGGAAGAATTTCACTCCCACCTTGTTACAATCCTTCTTCTGATCAGACGTATTGCTTTGAAATTTTGGACTTGGTTTTTGAGGCAATAGGCCCACAAGGCTAGAAGCGACAGCTGGCTTATTTTAGATTAACATCTGAAGAACTCTGGAGTGAGGGGGAAATGCTTTTAGGAAAACTAAACAGGATAAAGCATTGTCATATGGTAGAATAAAAGTTTGTTTTCAGACTGCAGTTATCATCTATCAGCCATCTTGGTAGCAATTAGAGTCCATTGTTTCAAGATAATTAACATACTGAGAATAATGTTGGTGATGCATGGGCATTACAAACAAAATAGCAAAGTATTGCCAGTCAATTTCTGAAAAAATAAGAATTCTCAAACTAGACAACATACCAATAGCTTCTTTGTGACTGTTAATGTGGAAACAAATGTTGGACATCATCTACAGAATAATGCAGGAACATAAACATGGAAAGGTGAATATAATATAACACTTTTCCTTAGAATTATCAACTCTTCCTTCAGACCTGGAATGTCTAAAAACAGCTCAATTTTTTGTGTTTTCTGACAACCAGATGTTGTATACGAGATGCTATGCAGGTAGTCCTCAACTTACCACCATTTGTTTAGTGACTATTTGAAATTACAGTTGCACTGGGGGGAAAAGTGACTTATGACAGGTTTTCACACTTACAATTGCAGCATATAATACATTTTATCTATTTTATTGTTTTTAATTATCTAGTCTATCTTTAAATTATGGGTAGTCAGATTATGGAAAATCTAAACATTTAAATTGATAGAAATACTTCTAAAACTTAATGGTATATGTACAAACTCTCTTTCTAAAACAATCATTGAACCATTTTTTTCTAAGAATGGTATACTATGTATATCTTATCATGAACGTACTAAGTATTCTGTAATTTAATACAATGAAAAATACTTTTTGTGTTAGATTACAATAAAAATACAATCCAATGTTTCTCCACATTAAAAGAGAAGTCTGTTTATTGTTATGACATGTTAACTTGAAATATATTTTTTATTTATTTATATTTACTGCATTTGTTAACTGCCTCAATTGTGTGATTCTATAGGCAAACAACGAAACAAAAATGGCATAACAGACGCTACTAAAAATAAATTATATAATTCTGGTGATTGGCTGAAATCAATAATCAAGTGGAGCTCAATATCTTATAAAATAGAAAAATTTTAGCAATCTTTCTGAAGATAAAAGAGACAGTGCCATTCAGGTCTTCAGAGGTGTAGGTTTTCCATACTGTACAGGGGTTATTTGGATACTCAGCCTGGATTTTTACATTGCGATTTTCTTTTCTTGAAAGCTTCCAGTGATGAAGCTCCCACCACAACTTCTGAAGGCAACTTCTGTTCTATTGGTTGATTGTTTCTCCACATCCAGGAACTTCACATAAAGGAGGGACTATCAGAAATACTTTATTAATCAAATGCAGTGAGCTAACATGCAGCCTTTGGAATTTAAACATGAAGTATGGATCTGTTGAAAGTATCTAGACATAGCTTGATTATACTAAATTATTGATTATAAATTACTTGATTATACTAATTATAAATTACTTGATTATACTAATTATACTACCACGATGTAGAAAAGACGTGGAGACTCTGGAAAGAGTGCAGAGAAGAGCAACCAAGATGATTAGGGGACTGGAGGCTAAAACATATGAAGAACGGTTGCAGGAGCTGGGTATGTCTAGTTTGATGAAGAGAAGGACCAGGGGAGAGATGATAGCAGTGTTCCGATATATCAGAGGGTGCCACAAGGAAGAGGGAGTCAAACTATTCTCCAAGGCACCTGGGGGCAGGACAAGAAGCAATGGGTGGAAACTAATCAAGGAGAGAAGCAACTTAGAACTAAGGAGAAATTTCCTGACAGTTAGAACAATTAACCTCTGGAACAGCTTGCCTCCAGAAGTTGTGAATGCTCCATCCCTGGAAGTCTTTAAGAAGATGTTAGATAGCCATTTGTCTGAAATGGTATAAGGTTCCTGCCCACGCAGGGGGTTGGACTAGAAGACCTACAAGGTCCCTTCCAACTCTGCTATTGTATTGTATTGTATTGTATTGTATTGTAAATCACAAAGACCTTAATATCAACTTTGTCCATGCTAAAGCAACGGAGATCCATCCAACTGGATGGCACAATCCATTCTAAGAAAAGGACCAGAGCGGTGCTCTTTCTCCCCTAGGATATGAGGCAAATCCAAGGAAAATTATTTTTAAAAACCTATAGAACCCAGATGTTATTTTAATGCTACCTTCTTCAACCTGATATCATACATGGGTAAGCAAATGTACCCATGTTACCTGTAGAATTTATCACTCACCTTATTTTATATGATATTTCTAGCTAAAGGGGTCCAAATTAGCTCCCAAACCCTTCATAATTAAGGTTAATAATAAAAAAGCAGTCAACCAGGTGTTTAGTCTGGATTTGGCATTTTTGTCCACTTATCAAATCGTTCCCGAGGTTCTTGTATAGGCAAATGTTATTTAATGATATTAAAGGCACCATTGCAGGAGGTAAGCTGTTCTCAATTGCAATTGCCTGATGGTGATTTGGTTAAAGCTGATGGTGTTCAAATGGTCCAGCAGATGCCTATTTGGATTGGTATATTTTGTTTTCTTTTGCCAAACTCATTCTATTTGCAGGTCTTTGTATTTTGTGATTTTCTCCAAATCTTTCTCTTCTACTCTACTCCTCCATCCAAACTTTTTTGTTTTTCTTGTCAACAATTGTTAAGTCTGGAATGTTGAAGATAGATACAAATTAACAGAGTCATAAGGGACCTTGTAGGTCAGGGATGACGAACCTTTTCGGCACTCACGCAGAGACGTCATGTCTGCATGTGTGCATTCAACTGGGCTTGCGCTCCAGGTTCTGGTGTGCATGCACGCCTAATAATCAGCTGGCCGGCATGCATGCCCACACTGGTTTTTGGCACTGCTGCATGAGCAAAGGACAGCTGATTACTGCGTGCACATGCACGCCAGAAACCCAGAAGACAAACAGGCAAGGGTGTGTGTGCTGGGTTACATGGCTTTGTGTGTCACTTTGGGCACACATGCCATAGGTTTGTCTCACAGATGTAGGTCATCTAGTCCAACCCCCCACCCAGCAGACCCTATGCCATTTTTGATAGATGGCAGTCCAATCTCTTCTTGAAAGCTTCCAGTGATGAAGCTCCCACCACAACTTCTGAAGGCAACTTCTGTTCCATTGGTTGATTGTTCTGTCAGAAAATTTATCCTTATTTCCAGGTTGAATATCTCCTTGTTCGGTTTCCCTCTGGGCTTCAGGTGCTTTGTAAAATAGCTTGACCCCTTTCCCTCCTGTGGCAGTCCCTCAAATATTGTAACACTACTATCATGTCTCCCCTGGTCCTTCTCTTCACTAGACTAGTCATGCCCAATTCCTGAAACCATTCTTCATATGTTTTACACTCCAGTCCCCTAATCATTTTGATTATGTTGCATGGCAGATGTTTGAATTCTAAAATCCCACAGCTTTTTTCATTTCATTTCATTTTTGTATTCAAAAATTCCACAATATTTTAACGTGCTTATTTTTTTTAAACTACTTTTTAAACTATATGTTTCCACCAATTTTATATCCCTGGTTCATGACCATTTTTAAAGATGCTTCAGTGAATCATTTCGGCAACTGTATTAATGTTATTACTTATGATCAGTTGGTGAGATCTTCCTTTTTCTACTTCTTTGCAGAATCTGCACTTTGAATCATTATTTTTTTTCCCCAATCCTGGCCTGATTGACTTAGTTTGAATGGCTTGTCCTTCAAAAACTAATGCAAACAAGCGTTCAGTTTCTTTTCTAATGGTCCAGTTGCAAACAATTGCCAGGTTTAATCTTTATCCATTTTCCACTCGATCTGTTGTAGAAGTTGATCATGCAATGATTTTTCCTGCCCAGTATTCTGTTCATGTTTTTATTACATTATCTCAGTATTCATTCACTTTTTAATTTTTTAATGCTAATTAAAATTTAATGCTAATTAACTTTTTAATGTTCCAATTGTAAGCCATTGCCAAGTTTTATCTTTATCTACTTTTCTCTCAATCCCCCAATGATGATGATGGTGCATGGTACATAGTTTACTATGGGAATAGTAAAAAGCTCCTAAAAACTCTGAAAATAGCCCTGGAATGGCTGATCCTGTTTGTCACGTCTTTCTGAATCAATGAAATTGGAAGAGTTTCAATTGAAGTTCCAATTGAAGCCATTAAAAAGGAAAGGGGGCCCACTAGTTAGGCTATTTCATCTTGTATCCTCTTTAGTTGTTTTTGTCTTGGCTAATTTCCCTTCTGAAGGCTCCTATAGAATAGGGTAAAATAAAATAAAATAATCAAGAAAAAGCATTGCTTCTAAGACACTGTCTTTTTTTATGTATATACACAGTGCCTACATGTGTAAGACAGTTTTCATAAACATAATAATTAAAATCTATGTAATTTGTTATATGGACTAACAGCATTTTTATTTTGACAGATGCTCCTTGATTACATTTAAGCAATTAATCCAACACTGCTAAGTTCATTTTAATTAATGTTATTTTTCATACAGTCAAATTAGACTGTCAGGTCGATTCTGATCATGAATTGTCCTTATTTTCATTAAAAGATCTTTGATGAGCACTGTGATACTACTCCAAAATAAAGGAATAAGGGAAAGGCTAAGCATCAAACATGATTTAAAATGTTATAATTTAAAATCTTATACATATACACACACCACGTAAAATAATATAATTTTAGTGATCTAGAAATCAAACTAGGAATGGAGAAATATTAAAGGAAGTATTTTGATGCCAAAGTTGGAAACTAGAAATGTAACACAACAGCCAATTAGGTGGGTTGGGTGTTGCTGTCGTGTTATTTTGCACCACAGCTTGGAAAAGAAGCATATTAAAAGAGCGGTAGATATCAAACTCAGCAGCAGCCTTAAAAACTGATAAGTACAATCCAATTATGATTCCTTCTAAAGATGAGAAGAAAACCTATCTTGAGAAAAATATAATTTGATTTATAAACATGCTTATTCAATTCTTCTGAAATAACATGCCAAAATGCACTAAATTTTAGGGCCATTTATTTATGCATGGCATTGTATCAGAAGCTCAGTATGCTCTCCAAAGGGAAGCAAAAGCAGATGATATAAAACACATTCATTAAACAACAAGATGAGTATACAACACTGCTGTGCTGTTTAGGCTACCTAAATCCCCCCAAACCCAGCATAAGAAGGTCAGCCATTCACATGAGAAAAGTAATGGGCCTTTGAATTTCAGCTTTGCTTGATAATCATGAAGCATTACAATGTAGAATTTGCTGCATGTAATTAAAAAAAAAGATACCCTGCTCAGTTCTGAAAGAAATAAACACCATCAGTAGTGTTAAAATTTCAAGTTATTCTAATATTTGCATGCTATTCATTCCTGAATTAACAGTCTCCAAAACTCCAAGCCAGCTGTGTATGCACTTTCATACAGTATAAAATAAATGCAAAAAATATATTTTCAATTTCAATTTATTTTATTTTGAATTTCATGTTGATCTGGTACATTTTAATGTGTCTAGAAGCTTAGAATTCAAATTTGAGGACGTGAATAGATCAGACGAAGTTTCACTTATGCAGTGTTTGGTTATATTTTTTATTCTGTCCTGACCTTATACCTAGATGGGTGTTAAAATTTGGAATAATGTCACATTCTGACAAGGCAGTAAAATATTAGATCAGTCTGGCAATTCCAGTGATTAATGATTGGTGCTCAGATCTAATTTTTCTGTTTTAATGAGGGGTTTCTGTTTCAAAAATCCATCCTTAGTTTAACCAAAACATTTGCAGGATATCAGTGAAGGTGTTGTTGACCACATACATTGTTTCATTGTAATTGACTCTACTGTTTCATATAAAGATCACTGGCATTGTTTTAATTCTCAAATTAAGTAATAAAAGATTATTCACAATATATCGTGTTTCCCCCAAAATAAGACAAGGTCTTATTTTCTTTTGATCCCCAAAATAAGGACTTGGCCTTATTTTTGGGGAGGTCTTATTATTTTTGAGGTATAGGAGGCACGAGCATGGTCACTTCTTGGCTGCTGCTGCGTTGCAATATTTTTAGGGAGGGCTTATTTTTGGAGAAGGGCTTATTTTAGTGCATGCGCTCAAAAGCCCGATTGGGCTTATTATCCATGGAGGTCTTATTATAGGGGAAATAGGGCACATCTCAGGAAATGTATTAAGTGAGCAGCATCCAATCTATTTTTTCAAAAGACATTTGGAAAATAACTATACTGTAAGGGCAAGAATGCAACCTTCTACTATGAAGTAGGATTGTAAACCCTCAGAGTCAAAATGGAACTGGATTAGCGAAGAGCAGTAAAACCGAATAATAATAATAATAATAATAAAATATACTGCAAAACAGTTATTTAGGATTCTGTAGAAGATTTTAAAAAGTTGTAAAACTTTTTAAAAAGTAATTTAAGTCTTTATAATCTTAGATTACCAAAATTGCAAACCTAACAATCAGAAGGCATAGGAAGCAGTAAAATCAAGGCATTTAATACCTACATTATAGTTATAATTAACATCAATGATTGATTCAGAAAACAATTTCATTTTTTAAGAAATGTCACCTCTGTTACGTTATAAAAAGGGAAGCATCTCAATGCAATATAGCTGCAATCCTGTAGATAAATGCAAAATGACCAAGAATAAGTGTCTCCAGATACATATGCCCATTCTCATAAAGATCAAACAAATTCTCCCACTACTCAAGACTGTATTTCTCATGGCATTCACTTCTAATAAAAAGATTTATAACATGAGGCATGTCTTCTCCCCACTAATCTCTTGATGTGATGGGTCCACAACTCCAAGCCAGCACTATCTCTACCTATGTGAAATGATCCTATATTACACAAAAGCAAAAATATATTAATTCATCATTAAATGTCTCTAATTTGTTGGGGCAAACTCTAAAGCTATAAGAAGCCAAGAACAAGATAGAGAGACTCCTGCATTATGAAAGGGTTTTGATTGCTCCCATTTCATCTTGACACACACACACACGTGTGTGTGTGTGAATGGCTGTGTGTGTATGTGTGTATGTTCCAGCATAACTCTGGAATGCCTCGAGCAATTTCAACAAAAAGGTACACAGATGACTTAATACTGTGGGGGCAAGACACCCCTAATACCCCTCGGTGTGTGTGTTCTGATAAGATACAGCCTGTTGTGCCTTAAAATGACTTCTACTGTACTGCCGTAAAATGGCTTCTAATGTACAGCATAGTGGAGTTACCATGGTAATGACTTTACAGTGCTGCACAAGGGGGCTCCTTCTGGTAAGGGAGAAAATCCAACATTAGAAATTACATTTGGTCGGGACATTTTCCCCCTATAAATAAATACCTGGGCAATGCCGGGTTATCAGCTAGTAAATAATAAGAGCATCACTATGTAAAACTATATTTATTAAAGGTGTAGGGAGAAAAGCAGGTTTATTGTATTCTTACTCTCATTGAACTTTTGGAACTAAGTAAACCCTACTTATAATTCCTTGGAAGAGAGCTCCATTGCCAATGTTTTGTTTTTTAAAATAAATATATTTGGGACTGACATTCAGGTTATCAAATAAGTAACTTCAAAGAGATACCAGAATAACCTGATGAATTACTCCACAAATTGATTCTTGTTTGTAAAAAAAATAGCTGTAACTATCCATCGATAATGCATATTCCAAGAGGCTAAATTGTTTTGCCTCTTGGAATATGGGTAAAAATTGCACCTAACTTTTATGTAAAATTATAATTCACTTCAATTTATAATATTATTTTCTTGCCTTCCTGCTTTTAAATTCCATGTAAATTTTGCTACCATAGGATCTCTTTCAAGGGCACAATTTACTTTTCAAATTATATTAGAAAGATGACTTATCCAGGGTTTATACTGCAAAATATAACACTAACCATGGAACAGTATTATGCCTGTACAAGTTTTGAAAATGGCATTGAAAAAGATCTATATTAGTTCCACCAATTTCTGAAAAGCAAATGCCCTGGATTGCCACCATAGTAGTTTAATTAAAAGAAATTCTTCTAAGTCAGCCAGGAAGCAACTGCCCAACAATTTAAATGCTTTTTTTTATAGATTTGGGTAGTTGCACTCAATACTGTATATTACACACAGAGATTTAAGATAGCAACATCAAAAATGAACACTAGCACAGTGGAATATATATATAATTAACATTTTATAGCATAAATGTTAGTTCCATATATGAAGAAGCAAGCAAGATATATTAATTGCTTACAAAAGATGTTGTCAACTATCACTATATATATATTGTCACTATATTTTACTAAGCAATAATAATATCTTTCACATGCCAACCTCAAAGTTAAAGCTAAGCAAGAGTGCAGTCTGCAATTCCTTGAGGAGATCTGGAGAATATACTAGGATTATTCCTTACAGCAAGTAATCTACCTCATAATAATATAAGAACATGTATCAGCAGGACATTGTTTGTCAACTTTTCAAAATGAAACTTGAAACTAAAAAAAAAAAAAAGCAAAATTCAAATTTGCAATTTCACACACACAATTGCTGCTGCATATCCAGAAGCATTGGAAACATTGCGTTCGATAATAAATAAGTGTAAACAAATAAGTGTAACAGATTAACTGGCAAATCTGCAGCACCACATTTTTAGATGCTGATTCTGAAATATTTTCAGTTTAACCTAAAATAATCAAGATAATATTATCTGTAGAAGACTAGCACTGTTGAGTCACATGATAAGCAGCTAATAGTATGCTTGAATAGTTTCAGTGTTCCAATGCACAATTGAAACACTAATATTATTAATTTATCATGGGCTAAAATCATTAAGTGCCATACTTTCAATACTTAACCACAATTGCTATTGTTCACAGAACAGTCGTAGGGAGGGGGAGGGGTGATGGGAGACAGGAAGGTCATCACTGGGTGGAGGCGCGTGGCCGTTGGTTACAGGTGGTCACGTGCACCAACCCCCTGGGCTCCACCCGCGATCTAGGTGGTCCGCTCGTGGAAATGTGCCCGCCAGGTTACTGCATGTTTCATCAACCCCGAACCCTAGGCAGGGGTGGGGGGATAGCAGTTATTGTTAGGGAAGGTCTTGAGCCGAGAGAGACCACTGTACCACAGACCACCGGCTGTGAGTCCCTCTGTGTGAAGTGGGGCCCGGGGAGGCAGTTGGGTGTGCTGGTTATATACCTGGCTCCCCGCTATGTATCAGCAGTCCTGCCCGAGCTCCTTGAGATGATCGCTGTGGTGGCAATTGAGACCCCCAGACTGGTAGTCATGGGGGACTTCAATCTGCCATTGCTGGGCGGATCAACCGAGGGAGCTCGGGAGTTCATGGCCTCCATGACGGCCATGGACCTGATCCAAGTAATTCAGGGTCCCACTCACGCGGGAGGACACACGCTGGATCTGATTTTTGTCTCTGGTCAGTGGACGAGTGATCTGGGTGTAGGGGATTTAGCTATTGTGCCCCTGTCATGGTCAGATCACTCACTTCTCCGGCTCGACTTTCGAACCACTACACCCCACAGCGGGGAGGCGGAACCAGAGACTCCTAGGTGGTTCCGCCCCAGGCGCCTGATGGATCCCGAAAGGTTCCAGACGGAGCTTGGGCCACTACCTGTGACCCTGACCCATGCCCCGACTGAGGACCTGGTGGCCGCATGGAGTACTGCGGCTGCTGGGGCCTTGGACCGGGTCGCGCCCTTGCGGCCTCTCATGCGGCAACAAGTCACCCAGGCTCTTTGGTTTACTGAGGAGCTGAGGGTATGAAACGCCGCAAGAGACGCCTAGAGAGTAGATGGAGGTCCACACGGTCTGAATCTGACCAAAAACAGGCAAGAGCCCAGTTGAGGACTTACCTTGTGGCGATAAGGGTGGCCAAACGTCATTACTGTGCCACTCTTATTGCGTCCGCAGATAACCACCCTGCCACCCTGTTTGGGGTGACCCACTCCCTCCTTCAACAGAGGCCGCAGGAAGCCCCGTTGCAGGGCAGAGCAGAGGAATTTGGAGAGTATCTGCAGGATAAAATCACTCAGATCCGAAGCGAACTGGCCCCCACCAAAAGTGGTCTAGAGGAATTAGTGGACGCAGGTCTTGAGATACCATTATGGGAGGAGTTTGACTCTGTTACTTCCGACGATATGGACAGGTTGCATAGGCGACTGTGAGCCACCACATGTTTACTGGACCCGTGTCCCTCCTGGCTTGTACTTGCATCCTGGGAGGTTACACGAGGCTGGCTCCAGGAACTTGTGAATGCTTCTTTGAGTGAGGGGTTCTTGCCGACCGTCTTGAAAGAGGCGGTGGTGAGGCCCCTCCTCAAGAAGCCTTCCCTGGACCCAGCATTGTTAGTAAATTATCGTCCAGTCTCCAAGCTTCACTTTTTGGCGAAGGTTGTAGAGAGTATGGTGGCGCAACAGTTTCCCCGCCACCTGGAGGAAATTGATTATCTGGACCCGCGCCAGTCCGGCTTCCGGCCCAGACACAGCACCGAGACGGCATTGGTCACGTTGGTGGATGATCTCTGGAGGGCCAGAGATGGGGGTTGTTCCTCCATCCTGGTCCTGTTAGATCTCTCGGCAGCTTTTGATACCATCAACCATGGTATCCTATTGCATCGGCTGGAGGGGTTGGGGGTGAGGGGCACCGTTTTACAGTGGTTCTCCTCCTACCTCTCCAGCCGCTGGGTGAGATCATCCATGGTTTTGGGGTAGAGTACCACCTCTACGCTGATGATACACAGCTGTATATATCTACCCCAAACCACCCCAACAATGCCGTCGAAGTGATGTCCTGGTGTCTGGAAGCCATGCGGGTCTGGATGGGAAGGAACAGACTCAGATTCAACCCTTCCAAGACGGAATGGCTGTGGTTTCCGGTGTCCCGGTACAACCAGTTGACACCATCACTGGCCACTTGGGGCGAACATCTAGGATAGGGCACGCAACTTGGGCATCCTCCTGGATACCAGGCTGTCGTTAGAATACCACTTGATGGCCGTGGCCAGGGGGGCGTTGTACCAGGTTCGCCTGGTTCATCAGTTGTGGCCCTTATTGGACCGGGACGCTCGTGACATCCCGTCTAGACTACTGTAATGCTCTCTACATGGGGCTTCCCTTGAGGTGCACCGGAAGACTGCAGTTAGTCCAGAACGCAGCTGTGCAGGCAATTATGGGAGCTCCTAGATGCTCCCATGTAACACCGCTCTTGCGCAAGCTGCACTGGCTGCCTGTGGTCTTTCGGGTGCGCTTCAAGGTGTTGACTATCATCTTTAAAGCGCTCCATGGCACGGGACCTAGTTATCTTCAGGATCGCATCCTGCCCCATACATCCCTTCGGCCGATTTGCTCCCACAGAGAGGGACTTCTCCGGATGCCGTCCACTAGGCAATGCCGGCGGGCGACGCCCAGGGGAAGGGGCTTCTCTGTGGTGGGCCCAATTCTCTGGAACGACTTCCCCCCCCCCCGAATTGAGAACGACCATGGACCTCCGCTCCTTCCGTCAGAACCTTAAAATTTATTTTTTCCAACAGGCCGGCCTGGCCTAACTCACACCACCTAGCCTATAGTCTGCAGTTAAATTGTTTTAAATTGGTTTTTAGAGATAATGTTTTAACATATTTAAATTTTTTAGCACAAGGATACTAATTTAATCTGGTTTTATATTTTGTATATTGTTATGTTTCTATATGTTTTAAATTGCCTGTGCACTGCCCCGAGACCCTTTTGGGAAAGGTTGCGGTATATAAATTTAATAAATTATAACTATAAACTATAACTATAATTGTGGTGTCAATTGATGGAAGCTAAATCATATAAATTGTGGTTTCAGACTACATCAGCAAAAGCTCCCCAACCCGCTCCACATGCATCAGATATATATGGTTTGGCACATAGCTGTGTTAAAAAAATAAGAGTTCCATTTATCTTGTTTTTCTTAAGATTTTGTCATCGAAGCCAAAAGACAACATCTAAGGCTTATTCATTGAACTTCTGGAGAGAGAGAGAAAGCACCAGTGGCCACAAATAATTTTGTCCAAGCCATATGGCCAATTCCTACTGAGGTATATACTTAACATGAGCGTGTACATTTCCATGGATTTACCTATTCCAAGGATTTTACGTATATCATGGAAACATTAAATCCCTCCTTTCGACATTATATTTAATAAATACCCAATCATTTCCATTTCCACCCTACTTTGAGAGGAAAAGTCACATCATTTGGATAAATACATGGTTAGATATCAATGTGGATTGCTCATATCATGCAGAACATCGTTTCTGAAAGGAAGTGGAGTTCAGCTAAGCATATGGATCAAAATTATCTCTTCAAACATCTAAAAAAACTCACAGGAATGGCAACTTTAGGTAAGTAAACAAATCCACACAGTGGCAGTCCAAAATTTAGTTCAAGCATATATGACATGTCTACTTGCAGCTTCATATCATGATTTGCCCCTGTGAATTGATTTTTCTAAATTAATCCTGAGAAATTAATTTCATATCACAGGTTATTCAATAGAAAGAACTTGCACACATGGTTGAAAATCACAAAGCGCTGAACAATAAAAGGAATCATAAATTGTAATTCAGGTAATTGTGAGAGCTATAGTTATATTTTAACAGGGGTATTCTATGGATAATATCTATTTAACAGAATGCTAAATTCCAGATTCCATTTTTTTCCTTAAAGGTTTTCTAGGCATGCCAATTTGATTTCTATCTTTACTTCCAGCAAAGGCCCATAATATACAACCTACAACCTGCTATGCAGTGAGGCTTATTAGATATTAGATTATGCCACTTTTCTCTTCCTGAAAAGAAGTTCGTGATGAAGATCGTCCCAACAAAAATTCCTTCTCATGAATCAGGCTATCCAAGAGGTCCTCCTGCCGATAATTATGATAAACCTTCAAAAAGGCCAATATTGTAATTCCTAACCAAGTCAGCCAGGCAGCCCAGAGGCCAAACTAGAAAAAAAAAAGAGAAAGAGATAGTGAGAATACTTTAAATATATAAATGTATAGCTTTCCAAAAATTTTACCCTCTAAAACTGTTAACTCCTACAATCCCTAAAATATTGGAATTGCAGTCCCAAAATATCTATAGACCACCATATTGGGGGAAGTGAAGCTAATACAATGTGTATTTCAGTACATTTTCCCAAGAACCTTCATCTGAATAATAGTTAATGTTGAAGATTTTCTCTAATCACAGTAGCCATAGACTACAATTTGTCAAAACTAATGGCTGAATTGATACAATATGTTAGACTTAATTCAAACAAACAACATTAATGTAATATTTGACTTTAGATTTTTTTTAAAAAAATTATGTAACATTTTAAAAAGACCATTACAATAAGTGTATTTTCCTAACCGAAGATCTCAAAAATGTATGAGGATGAATTTTTCAGCAAATGTTCAAAGAGGTATTAATAGATAAGTATTACATTGAAAACAAAGCTTTTGAAGTATCCAAACAATACCCATGCATTTTTATCATGCTTGCAGTTCAACTTAAGAAGCCCTCCTTGGATCCAACTTAAGAAGCCCTCCTTGGATCCAGCTTCTTTGAACAACTACCGTCCCGTCTCCAACCTTCCCTTTTTGGCGAAGGTTGTCGAGAGTGTGGTGGCACAACAGTTTCCCCGTCACCTGGAGGAAGTAGACTATCTAGATCCGCGCCAGTCCGGCTTCCGGCCCGGGCATAGCACCGAGACGGCATTGGTCGCGTTGGTTGATGATCTCTGGAGGGCCAGAGATGGGGGTTGTTCCTCCATCCTGGTCCTATTAGACCTCTCGGCGGCTTTCGATACCATCGACCATGGTATCCTATTGCATCGGCTGGGGGGGTTGGGGGTGGGAGGCACCGTTTTACGGTGGTTCTCCTCCTACCTCTCTGGCCGATCGCAATTTGTGTTGACAGGGGGGCAGAGGTCGACCGCGAGACCCCTCACATGTGGGGTGCCTCAGGGGTCGGTCCTCTCGCCCCTCCTGTTCAACACATACATGAAGCCGCTGGGTGAGATCATCCGTGGTTTTGGGGTAGAATACCATCTGTACGCTGATGACACCCAGCTGTACATTTCTACCCCAAACCACCCCAACGATGCCGTAGCGGTGATGTGCCAGTGCCTGGAAGCTGTACGGATCTGGATGGGAAGTAACGGACTCAAGCTCAACCCGACCAAGACCGAGTGGCTGTGGTTTCCGGCTGCCCGATTCAACCAGCTTACTCCATCGCTGGCCATAGGGGGCGAACATCTTGCCCCTGTGGATGGGGTGCGCAATTTGGGTGTCCTCCTGGATGCCCGGCTGTCCATGGAAGATCAGGTGACAGCCGTGGCCAGGAGGGCGTTTTACCAGGTTCGCCTGGTTCGCCAATTGCGCCCCCTATTGGATCGGGACGCCCTTCGCACAGTCACTCATGCTCTCGTGACATCCCGACTGGACTATTGTAACTCTCTCTCCATGGGGCTGCCCCTGAGGTGCACCCGGAGGCTTCAGCTAGTCCAGAATGCAGCCGCGCGAGCAATTATGGGGACCGCAAGGTCTACCCATGTAACACCGCTCTTGCGCGAGCTGCACTGGCTGCCTGTCGTCTTCCGGGTGCGCTTCAAGGTGCTAATCATCATCTTTAAAGCGCTCCATGGCTCGGGACCTAGCTATCTGCAGGATCGGATCCTGCCTCATACGTCCTCACGGCCGATTCGCTCCCACAGAGAGGGGCTTCTCCGGGTGCCGTCCACTAGACTGTGTCAGCGGGCGACACCCAGGGGAAGGGCGCTCTCTGTGGCGGGCCCGGCCCTCTGGAACGACCTTCCCCCCGACATTAGGACAACTACGGACCTCCGCTCCTTCCGCCTTAAATTAAAAACTTACTTTTTCCGTCTGGCCGGCCTGGGATAGCCTCCTTGCCTTGGGATTTTATAGAATAGGTTTTAGTTTAATTGGGATTTTAGCACAGGGTTTATTTAATTGGTTTTTAAATTTTGTTGTTATATTTATTGTTGTTGTTATATATTGCTTTTATGCTACCTGTGCACCGCCCCGAGTCCCCATGGGGAGAGGGGGCGGTCTAGAAATAATAAATTATTATTATTATTATTATTAACTACAACTATAGAAAATTAATACATGCATTTTAAAAGATTCAGTCAACTGATGAAGAGCAATAGTGAGACCCACAGGATATTACCAGGACATGGTAATATTCTCTATATTATGCTTGAATACAGTTGATGAAACATCTGAAAATTACTGTATGTAACCATAAAGTTCTATTTCAACTTTCTGAATAACCCACTTTATATAACATCTCAGAGAACAGTGGCACATGTCTTATATTACTAAAAGGAATCCAGTTCAGGTTGGCATCACATATTCAGCCTTTAGTCTAGTCCAGTGATGGCGAACCTATGGCACGGGTGCCACAGGTGGCACGCAGAACCATTTCTTAGGGCACGCGAGGCATTGCCCGGTCAGCTCCATCGTAGTGGTGTGCACTGGCCATCTGATTTAAGGCCTCCTGTTGAGGCCGTTTTTCACCTCTGGAGGCTTCAGGGAAGCTCCTGAAGCCTCTGGAGGTGGTGGAGGAGGCTGTTTTCACCCTCTCCAGGCTCCTAGAAAGCCTCTAGAGCCTGGGGAGGGTGAAAAAAGCACGCCAAGAGCAGGGGGTCGCACACATAGCATTCTGGGTGTGGCACGTCCATGTATGACCCCCCTGCTCTCCCCCCGCTGTTGGCACGCGAGCCAAAAGACTGGTGGACTTCAACTCCCAGAATTCCCCAGCCAGCTATGCTGGCTGGTGAACTCTGGGAGTTGAAGCCCACCAGTCTTAAAAGAGCCAACTTTGCAGACCCCTGGTCTAGTCCATCACAATCTTATCTTTCCTAGGAATCTCGAGAATGTCATCTAAGAATCAATACACATAACCGTATTCCTTGTAATAGACTAAGGAGTGCAAATAAATAGAAACTCGTCCTCATTTTTCTTGAAGATTTATTCTTGCTGTATTTATGTCTGGGTGTGCAGTTTCCAAATAAAAATAACTATGCTATCATAGTTAGGGTAAGCTGAAATATGCATTTCCATAATTTCATGACTACAGCATTCACAGAATCACAGAACTGGAAAACTAATTAGAGATTATCAATTCCAATTCTCTGTTTAACATAGAGTCTGCAACTACAGCTGTTGGATATCTACGCAGCTTTTTCTTCAATATATCTAATGAAGTAGAGGCCATCATCTTCCAAGTTCCACTGTTAAATTGCTCACTGATAGGAAGCTTCTCTCAGTATTTAGCCAAAATTAGCTTCCTTACAATTTCTATCCACTGGTTCCAATTGTCTTCTCCAAAGTAATACAGCTCTAATGTGTTCCATCTTCCAAAGTTGACAGATGGTAATAACATCTGTCCCTTAGTTTTCTCTTCTGCATAATGTCTAACCATCTCTCCCAGAATTTGGCTTCTACCCTTGTTTCCATCTTAATTCATCTTTGGATATGCTCAAGCTCAACTAGTGTATGTGAACGAACCATGTCAGATCTGTCTATTATTACAGACAAAAATGTTGTTTCGGATGAAATACAGTGCTAGTAATTCCAGTGCAGAGTGAAACAATGTTGAGTGTAACATTTGTGAACTGATTCTAGGCAGCATTAGGTAAGAAGACATTTGAAGTTTCTCCAAAGTTCTGTGAACACACTTACCTGTGTGATGGCAAACTGGTCATAGAATGATGAGTTTTCTAAATTCAGTTCAAGATCTATATCTTGTAATTCTTCACAACTAAAAGGAGAAGGCATTTTGGATGAAAGAGAATGGAAGGAAAAGTAATTCAGTAGTTATAAATTATCTTTCATAGAATCCACCCTCTATATCACTAACTGGCTAAATCACTCTCACGTACACGGCTTCTCTCTCAAACACACATACCACATTCATGGAGTACATGACAACTGATGATATGTCTTATTATCGCACAATCTTGCGGCTGTCTTTGAAACACAGATAAACTTTCGTATTACAATCTCACTCAAGTGTTTCAATGAACCAGTCACAACTCATTGTAGTTTTATTGCAGACAAGAAATAATAGAGAAAAAGGTCAACATGTCAATGTCTTCTCCAACGTTTTGTCAACTGTTCCCATTCCGGCCTCTTTCCTGAAGATTATAAAATGAGACAAGCTGATGAAGGTTTCAGCTGAATTGGTGTCATCTCAAACTACATTCTTACTTTGCCAGGACCTCTCCTTGTATGTCCTTTAAAAAGGGGTCACACAGCGAGTTAAGCTGTTTCAAAAGACTCATATTACGAGATTTTTTTTGAAGACTCAATTGCACAGCAGCCCATCACTGCATATAAACCATGGAAGGAATACCTTGTTCAATAGAACTTTCTGTTTTGTTAATTCCCTGTTTCTGTGCAAAATTTCTAGTGTGGTCATCTGGAAAGATTATGCCAGAGTCAAACAGTTTCATTTAGTGACTAGTATTTCATTGTGTCAGACACAAGGAAAGACTAGATGAAACTTTGCTGTAAACCTGAAAGATTCTTTTTAAAGTTCTTCTTCAGATGAATGTTCCTCTACAGAAGAAATTCAGCAAAGAGTAAGTATAAGTTTACAGATACCTGTCAGGAATGGCAAAATTAGCAAGACCACCAAACCAAGGGCTGCTAATAATGCAAAAATTGGTAATCTTACCTAATTATAATTAAGTATTGTTAAATCAATAAAACAATAAGATATTTCCAGAAACCACATATTGCATTTTCAGTGCAAAGGATCTATTGCAGTCTTGCAATTGAAGCATGTACTTAAGAGATTGTGTACAAACTGTAATGAGAGGTCAAGCCTCTGTGGCAAAGTGACTTGCCCATAAAAATCTCAGGGTGAAAAACAGCCTGAATCTGGGACTTTGGAGA
This sequence comes from Rhabdophis nuchalis, assembly GCA_039707465.1. NCBI lineage: Eukaryota > Metazoa > Chordata > Lepidosauria > Squamata > Natricidae > Rhabdophis > Rhabdophis nuchalis. Next base: position 53,761,656 of record CM077643.1, on the reverse strand, counting down.
TTGCTGCCAGTTAGTATAGACAACAATGAGCCAAATGGTCTGATGCTATGTCAGAAATAATTTTCAATAGTCCTATCAGCTGTAGCTACTATATTTCTTTCTACTATTTTGGCATTGCAGGGAGGCTGGCTCATGATAGCCCATCAATGACATTATCACCCAATACAGGATATTATATCATTGGTCTGTGCATGGGTGTCTATTGGAGGGAAGTGCAGGAGGACAGGGTCATTCTCCATGTTGCAGATTTTGACTCTTCCAAGTGAATGCATTCTATTTCATTGGCCACACAGCAGCTTTACCTCTACCCTCCAATAATCTCCATCGCTGATTTTTGTAAGGGCCTAGGATTTCTAAGTACTGTACAATTTAAAAGCCACACAAGCCTTGTTTCCAAGAACATAAGTATATTAGGTTTATACAGTATGTATTGCATCAACAAAAATCTCCAGATTCTAAATTTAAAATCCATACACATATTTTTCCATCCTTGAAAAATATCTTCCCAATCATCCCACCCATATGAAAGTGCCCCCTTTGGCATTATGCCAGGGACTTTCAACCACACTGAAAAGAAGCTGCTGATCTTCAGAAGATACTATTTGCATGTTTTATTTCCAATATTCCTGGCAAAATTCAATCAAAAATAAAGTCTGCATATAGATTGTTTTCTGTTTTTATTTTTAATAAGTATCTTGGATTTTTACTTGGCAAATCATAGGGTTTGAGATTCCCGAAATCATCTTCTCCCTTTCTTATCTTTTTAATACTGTCAATCACCTTGCAGGCTTATCTAAATATTTAATTATCTGGTTAGATTTTTTTTAAAAGCCGGAGAGAATATTTTAATCAAATATTCAAATAATTACGACAGTCCTACATAAAACACTCACTGATGGCATATACAACATATGGCAAAGGAAAATGTAAAATCAGTGTTTTAATCATTATAAGACATAAAATCTCGCTACATACCATACTTATTATTCACAAGATTTCTATTAAATTATACAAGTGATTTAATCACTTTATACTCTTTTTCAAATTAATCCCATAGTGACGGAGTACATTTATTTAATATGAATATATTTAATGTGCAGTATGGAAATTTACACACATCTGATTTCAGTAGAAATTCCCTGAGGCCAATTCAGTCGTGTAAAGAACTAAATACATTTAGCTTAACTCAATGCAGACCCAGTGAATATTTTTGTTCGCCATAATGCCGTATTCATCTCCAAAGTTCTTATATTCATTTTAAGATTTCAGAAGAAACTAGTGGATCTCAGCTACATGGCTCGGGACCTAGCTATTTGCGGGATCAGATCCTGCCTCATACATCCACATGGCCTATTCGCTCACACAGAGAGAGACTTCTCCGGGTGCCGTCCACTAGACTTTGTCAGCGGGCGACGCCCAGGGGAAGGGCTCTCTCTGTGGCGGGCCCAGCCCTCTGGAACGACCTCCCCCCCGACATTAGAACCACGGACCTCCGCTCCTTCCGTCTAAAACTAAAAACATATCTGTTTTGCTTGGCCGGCCTAGGGTAGTCTCCCTTCTATGGGGTTGTTAATAATTTTAGATGGGGATTTTAGTAATTTTTAACTGGGAATTTTTAGCGCAGGGATATCATTTAATCTGTTCTTATTATGTATGTATATTTATTGTTTTATTTGCCCTGTGCACCGCTCCGAGTCCCTTCGGGGAGAGGGAGCGGTCAACAAATTAAATTTATTATTTATTATTATTATATAATTTGCAGTGTTCTAAACATGGCAAGAAAAACTTTATCATACTGAATTACAATGATTTCACACTCCAAGATTTTCCAGAAAGATGTGCAGAGGTATTTTTATTTATACAGTTATCAAATTCTCTTATTTATTTATTTATTCATTTATTCATTTGATTTCTATAACTGCCTCAGCCGCAGTTATCTCAAGCAAATGACTCTTATGCATATTAGGCTTGTGCCAGGCAGCCATTAAGTGTAGTACTTCAATAGGGATGATGCTATTCCCCATGATGTGTCACAAACATAAGACTCACTATATCAAACCGCTCTCTATAGCACACTGGAAGTGAACTCTGTGAATACATGGGTATCATCCTTTAGCTGTTGGAGTGGAGAGTCCTGAAGGAATGCAAAGCAGTTCTTTTGCTCCTCAGAACCAAAGAGCTATGTTGCATGGAAAAGCAGCTTCAAACATAGTTCTAGGCTGCATAAACAGAGGGATAGAATGAAGATCACATGAAGTGTTAATACCACTTTATAATGCCTTGGTAAGGCCACACTTCGAATACTGCATCCTATTTTGGTCACTACCATGTAAAAAAGATGTTGAGACACTAGACAGCAGAGAAGAGCAACAAAGCCGCCCTGGGTCCTTTTTTTAGGAGAAGGGCGGGGTATAAATTTAATAAAATAAAATAAATAAAGATAACTAGGGGACTGGAGGCTAAAATATATGAAGAACGGTTGCAGGAACTGGGTATGTCTAGTTTAATGAAAAGAAGGACTAGGGGAGACATGATAGCAATCTTCCGATATCTCAGAGTCAAGCTATTCTCTAAAGCAGGGATCCCCAACCTTTTTTTCACCAGGGACCGGTTTCATTTTAAAGAAAATTCTGCGGACCGGCTGAGGGGCTCAGCAGTCATGTGACTGGGTGGGCGTGGCCAACTTTGAAAATGTGAAACTCACTTAATGATCTTGGTTAGCAACCAAACTTTTGGCCTCAACTGTGGTCATAAGTTCTTTCTTTCTTTCTCTCTCTCTCTTTCTTTCTCTTACTTTGTCTCTGTCTCTCTTTTTCTCTCTCGCTATTTCTTTCTCTCTCTCTTTCCCTTTCTCTCTATTTCTTTCTCTTTCCCTCTTTCTGTATCTTTTCCTGTCTCTTTCTTTCCTTTCTGTCTCTTTCTCTCTGTCTTTCTCTCTCCCACTTTTTTCTTTCTTTCTCTCTTTGTGTCTCTCCTTCATCCGCCCATTTCTGTCACTCTGTGTGTGTGTGTGTGTGTGCGTGCATGTGTCTGTCTGTCTTGCATTCATTCAATCACTCCTTCTGTGTCTCTGTCTATCTTTCTCTCCCTCCCTCCCTCTGTCTCTCTATGTGTGTCTGTCGTCGTCATCGTCGTCCCGTCCCCCCGCCCCCAGCCTCCTCATCCCGCCTGCCAGGCTTGGTCTCTCGTTCGCTCGTTCAGGCTCCGTGGCTGGATAGGTGCCGGGCTGGAGAGGAGGAGGAGGGAGGGGAGCAGCCCATTGGGCAGAGCGCACGGGAGAACGCAGGAGGATGGTGGGGGCTCTTCCTCCACCCTCGTCGACGGAGGGACTCCTGTGCGCCGCCGGAGCAACCCGCCAGTTCCCTCCCCAGCCCGCAGAGCCTCCGCAGTCCCTGGAAGAAAATGAGTGGCCGGCATGCCAGCAGGGGAGGGAATCGGTGGCCGGTCCGGCGGCGTCCAGGAATCCTTCCGTCAACCAGGGTGGAGGAAGAGGCACACTCCAACGGCGCGAACAGCCGCGCCTGCGTTCTCCCGCGCGCTGTGCTCAGGGGGCTGCCTCTTCCTCCCTCCTCCTCCTCTCTAGCCCTGCGGCCCGGCTCCCATCCAGCCACGGACCGGCACCGGTCCGCGGACCGGGGGTTGGGGACCCCTGCTCTAAAGCACCTGAGGGTAAGACAAGAAGCAATAGGTGGAAACTGGTCAAGGAGAGAAGCAACTTAGAACTAAAGAAAAATTTCCTCACAGTTACAACAATTAATCAATGGAACAACTTGTCTCCAGAAGTTGTAGGTGCTCCATCACTGGAAGTTTTTAAGAAGAGATTGGATAACCACTTGTCTGAAATGGTGTAGGGTTTCCTGCCTAAGCAGGGGTTGGATAGAAGACCACCAGGTTTCTTCCAACTCTGTTATTCCACTCTGCTCTGCTCTAATCTAATCTAATCTAATCTAATCTAATCTAATCTATTCTATTCTATTCTATTCTTATTCCAAACCATACTCTGCACTATCATTAAAAACAAAGCAGCCCTTTAAAATTTTTCATAACCCTAATGCATCTCCAATTTTTTATATGGCATTTGGCTATATTGCGGTGCATACTGAACTCCAACTTCTGAAAATTATATTTAATTAATAATTCAATCATTTATTTATATACTATCATCATTTATACCATTTTTTCCTAAAAGGTAACAAAAGGTAACACAATAATAAAATATATGTAATGAATTCTACATTTTAGCTGGATATAGGTACTCTAGTACAGGGGTCTGCAAAGTTGGCTCTTTTAAGACTGGTGAACTTCAACTCCCAGAATTCCCCAGCCAGCCAGGAATTCTGGGAATTCTGGGCCAGGAATTCTGGGAATTCTGGGAGTTGAAGTCCACCAGTCTTAAAAGAGCCAACTTTGCAGACCCCTGCTCTAGTATTTTAGCTACACGCAGTAGCTCTGCTCAGCTTTGGTTCCACCATACTTGGTGAATCACGGTAGACAAATAATTTATTTCTAAGTATAGTCATCAACTTAAAAAGAATTGCATAACCCTTTTCTATGTAATAGAAATCCTGGACCCTAAGAACACGATGACAAAATGAAATATCTTATGTAACTATTCTTGCTTTATAAATCGCCAAATTATAAAGCTTCTTACTTGTTTTCCTTATTTTGTTATCTACATATATGTGCTATTTCCCATTTCTCCACACCAATGTATCATGTTGAATACTCACCTATTTGGCATGCTTCCTTTTTCAGTAATAGCATCACACCACATGTTAAACCCAACAGTCACAATAGTGCTGGCAATAAAGATGACAAAAACCACGAAGGTGCTAATCAAAAGATTCAGGAATGCATAAAAGAAAGAGCTGCAATAAAAATTGGAGATTGGGGGGGAAGAAAAAGAAAAAGATTTAATCAGTAACACAAGCAATAACTCTTGAACCCCATGCAATCCGGAAATCAAAGGAAAGGAATCTACTCCACATCTAGGGTCATATTTCCCTGCAGGTATACTTCCTTCTGATTTCTCCAAAACTTCTCTGGTTTGAGCCATTTTTCTAACTTAGCAATAGTCAGAATAACACAAGATATCTCTTTCCTCAGGATGGAATACCACAAAAAACAACAACATTGAGGTTTTCACATTCTCTTTTGAATGTCCACCTAAGTTTTTTTTTCCTGATCCCAATCAATTCTTTAGACTTTGATTTTCCCGGGCTCTTATGGCTTCTCTCCCTATCTAGATTGACAGATCAGAGTCAGGTTTTCCTTTCAGTCCTTCCTGTCTGAGACTTTTGGAATGGGATTTCTTCCCTATCTCTACCATAACGAAGACAATCTATTTAAGATTGATCTATGTAGGCACCAGTATGGATTTACTCTAGAACCTCACATGATAATTCCTATTTCTGGTTGTAGTAGGTAGAAGATGACATTTTTAAATTATTCTCTCATGGAGAAGGGTTAACAATTTACATATGCATACATGAAAGGCTCTATTCAGATAGTTCTAATCATTTGGCAAGCCATAAGGAACAATTTCAATGAGCAGCAGAAAGAAAAACTAAGCAAAATATGAGCAAATAGAAGAGTTTGGTACTTAAAAGTAACTATAAATATTATTTTGTAAACATTATCGCCTGAATGCAATGATCAAAAACTTATGTTTCTCATCACCTGCATTACTCTGAATAAATCAGTAGAGTCAGAAAACTTCTGAAATTGGTTTAAAAACCTGAATGTGTTCATATGATGACAATTGGCTTTTAATGTAAGTGCTGGTGCTAAACTATTTAAATGAAATGCCACACATAATCTCCTGAATGTAATGTGGAGCTCATAGTATGCTAGACATGTCTCTCCAGAAAACACCTGCACAGAGGATATGGAGTTCTGTGAAAAGTAATTTTCTCATGAACACATCATGAGGGGATTCCTCCACATTGAAGAGGGGAATCCTAAATCCTTAAGGGGAAACATTTTTGGATTTAAAATTCCTTCTTGGGATATGTAGAGGACCCCTTCTGATTCTGAAAAGAAAAGTGAGTCTTTTTAACCTTCTCCAGCTTTTCAGCTGAAAAGCTGAACTTCTCATGAGTAGAAACACTGCATAGGCCTCTCTGATTGGCTGCAGCTGATCTCAAATGATGTACTGATGTTAAGTTTCAGAGATTTTAGAAACCATACTCATTGCTGCTATAATGCATTGTAATGCATTATAGGGAGGAGGCCTGAATATTATTTCTAGGCTGTGCAGAGCTTCAGATTTTGATTTGAGAATGGTGTCTTAAAGTCTAAAGGGGACTTTATGAAAGTCCTTGTAGTCAGCTATGTAAATTACAGTAAAGGTAAAGGTACCCCTTGCACATATATGTGCTAGTCGTTCCCAACTCTAGGGGGCAGTGCTCATCTCCGTTTCAAAGCTGAAGAGTCAGCGCTATCTGAAGACGTCTCCGTGGTCATGTGGCCCGCATGACTAAATGCCGAAGACACACGGAATGTTGTTACCTTCCCACCATGGTGGTCCCTATTTTTCTACTTGCATTTTTACGTGCTTTCAAACTGCTAGGTTGGCAGAAGCTGGGATAAGTAACAGGAACTCACTCCTTTACACGGCACTAGGGATTCAAACCACCAAACTGCCAACCTTTCTGATTGACAAGCTCAGTGTCTTAGCCACTGAGACAACGCGATCCTAATTAAATTACAGTAGACCATTTTAAATGCAGAATGGTCAGTAACCATTGAAAAAAGTAATCCTAGCTGCAGGATTTTGCTGTATTAGAATGAATAAACACACACAAAATATGCATCACAGGAATGCATAGAAAAATGCAGCTGCTTTAATGAGTTGCAGACATTTTGGAACTGATATGAATCACTGCAGCATCCAGAATGTTCCTGATCCTCAGGTGCAGCAGATCCTAAGATAATTTTATATTCTGATATTTTATTTTAGGTTTACGAAATCTGCTAAACCAAAAATGATATAGATATATATGATATAGAAACACATATCCACAGAGATCATTTGTTATACAAATGTGGCTTTGGTTGCTTAGCTGAACATGTCTGCTTAGCCCACACTAAAATAGTACATATTGTCTGTTTTAGCTTCTGCTCATCGTTCTGCCCTTGGGCTAATCTGGATGCTAATTTTAAGAAAATAAAACTATTTCCAAATCACATCTCCTCTTTAAAAAATATGCATTTCTTTCTTATTCTCCACAAGGTTTGAAAAAATTCAACAGTGCAACTTAACACAATCTTTATATCTGATGAAACTATCATGCCTGAGATGTGAGATTTTTTTTCCGTTTTCCAAAAGTTATAGCTTGATACTTCATTTTAGGCTAAATCTATATTAAAAAAATGCTTACTACTTGGAATAGAAAAGATATGTAAAGAAAAGACTCATAGGTGATTTCAAAATTGCAAAGGAATGGTCTGAAATTCTGGTAAAAAGAAGTATATGAAACACATACATACATCCTCAGAACTAGAAAACTCAGGAAAGTAAAGAGCCATACCATTATGGAACATTCACATATTTAGAGTTTGGAGCTGAAACAGCTCACTGATGGTAAGAAAAAAGCTAGACCAAAATTTTTTTGCACTGATGTAGGTCTTCAATAGCTGTCACATAAAATTACAATAATGAACTATGCACAAAGCACATTGAAGAAGCTGCCTGCAATCACGCCTACTTTACCATTGAATAGACAATGCCAACATAAATTTTCTAAATGGTCTGATTGACTTTTATAGCAATAGAGTAACACAGGATATGATGAGATGAATTTAGTGCAACAGAAACTTTTATGAAATTTTTGCAAGTATTAACCCAAATCTTGTATCTTCAGATCTATTGTACTACAATTTCCAGCATCTCATTCATCTAATACAAGACGGTCAAACTCATGGCCCACAAGCTGGATGTGTCATGCACTGGCCACGCCCACACCCAGTTTAGCAAAGGGGGAAAAAGTCACGATACATCATGTGACATCGCCGTGACAACGCAAGTTTGACACCCCTGATCTAATACATCCATAGGGTACCCAACTGGGGAATGAAAAGTATAACTAGAATTAATCACTTATCTTTAGTCATGCAAATGTTTTGATTTTTTTAGCTTCTTGGTAGGTAGGAATTCTATCACTGGTTCTACAGGTAATCTTCATGGAACAATCAGAAATTGAAGTTTGAAGTTAAGGTGGTGCTGAGCAAGGCCAATTTATGACTGTTCACCATAGCTGTGCTATCTCAGCATCCCCACAATCACATGATTATGATTCAGGTAATTGACAACTGGCTCACAACTGCAACAGTCACAATGTCCTGTAGTCATTTGTGAACTTTGCTGCCAGCATCGGACAAGCAAAGGCAATGGGGAAGATGTCAGGAGGTTGCAAAAGGCTATCATATGACCAAGGGACTCTGTAAACCACATGGGATTCACCTAACAATGTCAACTGAGACTGCAACCACTGCCATTATAAGTTGGTGTGGTTACATGACATGATGCTTTATGACTATGTTGCTTAGCAATACAATTCCCGGTCTCGATTAAGAGAAATCTGTATTTATACATTCATTTGGACATTTAAAATGTGTATTTAAATAGCTTTCAGATGTTTTATCCATCTGTTCTGAATGACCTTGCCTGTTATATTAGGTCATCATCTTATGCAGCCAGACTTCAAAGTAAATCCCATCAATCAAAGAACTTGGTCAAGTTATACAGTTGCACAACAATTAAACAATGAGTATAGGCTACCCTTTCCATCAGGATACTCTCCAGATTGGATTTACCATATTGGCTGTGAAAATCTGGAAGGCCAGTAAACCATAGCAGAGAGATACACACACAAAAAATGATGCCATCAAGTAGTTGGCTGGATTTATGAAGTCCCAAAATGGTCTGCCTACCCCAGTTGTCTGGATTACACCTCTCACAGACACTACTCTAAATGACAAAGTTGTTCAATATTATGGGAGGTAGTGTCCACTGCAGTCCAAGAGTTCCAGATTATAGAATCTTCCCAGACTAGTCATTGTTTATTTAACCATAGTTTATTTGATTAGCCCCCAACTTCGTTGTGAGAGAACACAATGAAGAATTATAAACAGGGGTGGCTAATCTCTGAGTCAGTGTGTTGTAGGAACCAAACCGGCCAGAAGAACAAGGGAAGTCCCCTTCCCCAGGGAAATCAACTTTTGGAAAATCCTATTTGTCCCCTGGAGCCCCAGGCATTGCATCTGCGGGGCCCCAAGAGCAGATCTTCCCCCGTTTCTTCTTCAGTCCCCTTCTTCGCCTCCCCCGACCTCTCAGCAAGCAGCACCCCCTTCGCTTCGGTTCCCGGGCCAGGTGGAGGCCAGACCAACACTTACTCCTCGTGGCCTTTGCAAAGGAAAAAGAGGGTCCTCCAGGCCTGCACTGCGGCGAGAAGAAGGGAGAGGAGGCCGGCGAAGAGGCTGAACCGGCAGGCGGACTCGGGTCCCCACTCCTGAACGGTGAAGCGCTGCCGCTCGGCCGTCAGGTTGGCGTTGAGCCACATGCCCTCGGTGAAGAGCAGGCAGCGGCCGTGGAAGTCGTTGCTGTTCTCCGATAGCGGCACCACCACGATGAAGCTGAAAAGGAAGGCGAGGAAGTAGCAGATGCACTGCGCGAAGAGGAAATTGCTCAGCGCCATGATCGCCCGCCTGCCGCAGACCGAAGCGCCGGCAGCCCAGAAACAAGGAGCGAGCCCGAGGATGCGCAATGAGAAGCGCGCCTACGCCTTTTCCCGCAACTGCCCTCCCAACCCCCGCGCCTCCGAGGGGAGGGGAGCGGCACCTGCCAAATCTGGTTATAGTGCGGTTTCTCCCGGGTGTCAGTCTCACTGACAGACGTTTTAACTCTTGCCTAAATAGGGCCTCGGGCCTTCGAGATGAGTTGCCTAGCCTTGGGACCAAAATAGTGATAATTTTCATGTCAGTTTTACCTCAGAAGTACTATTTCACAATGCAGTAATCTAAGTAATCAATTCTCTGAGCATGCAAAAAAATACCCAACCTCCTCCCCAATGTTTTGAAAGTATCAAGGAACTGAAATCTAAATGGTAAAAATCAATGTGTATATAAGCTCAACTGAATTCCATGATTCTTTTACTTAATACAGAGATTAACTCAGTTATTTGTACACTTGGTTTGTCCATGGATCATAAGATACATGAGTTGGCTATAATAAATAGCACGCTATTGTAGCTGTACAGTACAGACTGTGATCCATGAAACCAGCACTAGCTAATATTGTCTGGTCTAGAAAACTAAGTGGGGCCAGCCCTGTGTAGTATTGAATGGAATCCAACTGGAAAATCCTTTTGTGTAAAGTAGACTAGGAAAATAACGTTAAGGTGACCTCTCAGAACACAGCCATGGCAAATGATCTGTGTATTATGCCAAGAAAACTGGGTGGATGTGTCCTTCTAAGTTACCAAACTTTTATTTTCTTTAATATGCCACAGGATTCTTTATCTTGCTGAAAGCAATCTACACGGCTCTCTCTAATCTTAAGAAGTGGTGCTTAAAGGTGAAATATTAATAATTGGGTGGGGAACCTTTAATTATATAGAAACTATGGGCAATACAATCTACTACATTTTTCAGTAATAGTGCTTTTCTCAGGTTATTTATCTATTTACACAAGAGGATAACACCTTTTGATACCTGTTCTTTCAGTTTAAAAAGGATTCCTCTAATTTCAAGTTACACCCCAAACTTCTAATCTGTATGATATAAATTATACAGGAACCCCAGTTCTCATATTGGCAGTATCTCTCCCTCCCTCTCCCCCCTCTCCCTCTCCCCCTCTCTCTCCCTCCATCCCTCTCCCTCTGTCTGTGTGTGTTTGCATGTGTGTGTGATGTAATACTGTGAGACATCATTTGTCCAACTTTGTCCAGTCATTGGTCCACTAACATTGGTCCAATTGCTTCAAATTTCTCTGTAATTGATCAGCAATCAGATTCTTGTGGAGTGCATTGATTTTCCCCAAGGAACCATCTCTTGCCATATGTTCCTACCAATCCTGCTCTCCTTTTATAAGGCAGTAAAGACTTGGTAGTGTACTCAGGCCCGGGGCATTGAGTGTGTGAGAGACCCTTTCTCTTGGGTGTTTTAGCATCTATTGATCTGATATCGCCTTCAACTGCTATGTACTTTAATTTTTCTATTGTTGCTCTATTGTTTTAAGTTCATTTTAATTTTGTTTTCCACCCAGAGTCAACTATTAAGATGGGAAGCCATACAAATTGATTAAATAAATAAATAAATTTCCCTACTATATAAAAAGTTGTAGGCAAATATACCAGAATACTGAATGAATTTATGATATGCGCCTTACATGCACAATGCATATACGCTTTGAGATAAATGTATATAAATGGAAATATTTGCATGTGTGCATACACAAACACTTTGTTTTTGATGCACAATACAGCTTATTTCATTCAAGATTCAGTAATATTGTATTTTGTGTTTATTTCAGCAAGGAGAGGAAGAAAAAAATAGCTTCATGCCAGGAACTAACGGTTTCAGTGCTTTTAAAAAACAATTGGCTTTTCTTGGCAAGTTTTATCATAATAATCATGGCCATACAACTCTATTTTATACAGGATCTGAAATGTAAATAGCATTAATCAGCACCAAGAGCAGCTACCCCATTCTGATTGCAACCAGTGTTCTTGCTTATATGAATGTTACTGTCCATGGTCCTGACTTTCACATTGCCTGACATACTGTTGAAATTAAAACTGTGATTCTGGCCATGTTCCCCATGAAGTATAGGGGCTTCAAGTAAAACTTTATAGACAGAACTGAAAAAATATGTTGACATTAATAGCCATGAATGAAACATATAGATTTATTCATAAGATTTATTTATAAGGTATATGTATTTACAGTGTCGGCTGGCGACCCCCAGGGGGAGAGCCTTCTCTGTGGCAGCCCCTGCCCTCTGGAACGATCTGCCCCCCGACCTTCGTATAATCACTGACCTGCGCCTCTTCCATCAGGCCCTGAAAACACACCTATTTTGTGCGGCCGGCCTGGTGTAGTTTTCTTTTAATCGATTGTAATTTTTTAATTGATTTTAGTTGATTTTATTAACTGTTTTTATATGGTTATCTGGTTTTTAGAACGGGCCCTTAAATTTAATTAGCTTTAATGTATTTTAATGTATTTTTGTATCGGATGTTTTACTGTTTTATTATGCCTGTTCACCGCCCTGAGTCCCGCAAGGGAGAAGGGCGGTATACAAATTTAATAAAAGTGAAGTGAAAGTAGTTCTAGCTATTTTTATTAATGTATTTTTGAATAAAACTTTGATGTGTGTGTGTGTGCATTGCATTTGTGCTGATAAATAAATAAAGGGAGACTAGTATAGATCTATTTCAAGCTTTTTAGGTCTCATCAGCTAGCCATACCCTTACTGAGATTTGAACCTGGGCAGTATTACATATCAGGCAGTTGTATTAGCCACTAAGCCACGGGTTCTCCTCCTTTATCATATATATGTGTGTGTGTGTGTGTGTGTGTGTATACACTATATTGCCAAAATTATTCGTTCACCTGCCTTTACTCACATATGAATTTACAGTAAGTGGCATCTCATTCCTAATCCATAGGGTTCAATATGACGTCGGTCCACTGCGCACTGTTCTTGAGCTAATCTGAAGGCCACATGAAGTTTGGAGGTCTGTAGCGATTGACTCTGCAGAACGTTGGTGACCTCTTTGCACTATGCACCTCAGCATCCGCTGACCCCACTCCATCAGTTTATGTGGCCTACCACTTCATGGCTGAGTTGCTGTCATTCCCAAACACTTCCACATTCTTATAATACAGCTGACAGTTGACTGTGGAATATTTAGGAGCGAGGAAATTTCATGACTGGATTTGTTGCACAGGTGGCATCCTATCACAGTTCCACACTGAGCTCTTGAGAATGACCCATTCTTTCACAAATATTTTTACAAACAGTCTGCATGCCTACTGTAGGTACTTGATTTTATACACCTGTGGCCATGGAAGTGATTGGAACACCTGATTGATTATTTGGATGGGTGAGCAAATACTTTTGGCAATATAGAGAGTGTGTGTGTGTGTGTGTGTGTGTGTGTGTGTGTGTGTGTGTGTAAAAGTCTTATTCAAATATTGATTCTTATATATCCAGTACACAATTTCCCAAATAAAAAAAAAGATTGAGAAAATAACATTTTAATTATCTTCCATTAATATAATCTAATTTTACTAAAACAAATTTAATATTTCATCTGGCCTCATTCTCCTTTTAGAGTGCAATCTCCAGTATGTTTTTTTATAGTCAACTTCCTGGTCTGACAAGATTAAGAAACTTTTAAGAAAAATGTCCTAAGAAGTAAAGTGACTAAATAAGTCCATTGAGAACTGAGCTCAGTGAGCAAAAATTGTTCAATGACTATTGGGGGGGGGGGGGGAGGAAAAAATGATAAAGGTGAAATAGTTTCCTGAAAATGGCTATCTAGAAATCTTTCTTAGTTTGTACAACTGTAAATGGCTGATCTCTAGACTTCCACATCATGTATAAATAGAAGACAAATTTTCATATTTGAAAGAACATACATTTTCATATTTGTTTGTATTACCTTTTTTGTCAGCACTATTGCAATCAATAATCTTGTAATATTTCAAATAAAGATAATTGCAAATACCCCACCATTATCAGTGGAGCGCTCTTCCCTTCCCTCCCTTCCCCCCCCCCCCACAAACCCTCAAATCTTTCTTATCTTAGGCTGTCTTGAAAATATGCTTGATCACTAAAGAACCATATTTTTGGTATTTTAAAAAATCAGTTCCAAACTGATAGTGGTACAATACATTTCCATGATAGATACTATTATTTCCAATACTGAAACAAAGAATATACTGCGGATTTAGCTACACTATCCAGATTATGTCTATAATGGGAATAGTGTGCAGTGTACGTTTGCATGCTGATGATCTCTCCAAATGTATCATTTGGAGACAGTGGTAGTCTGAAGCTGCATCTAGGTTGGACAGAAAAAGCACAGTTAGTCTGCACTAATTTTGTAAGAGGGGATAAATGTAGCAACATTTGCCAACTGGTAACCAGCATGATGGCTGTCTCCCATATGGATGCCCAATCCACATTATAGAAAAATTATCATTAGAGCAGCAATAAAAGAAATGTCTTCAGAGTAATTTCACATTTGATTGTGTAACATACAATGATTTCTCCATCCAAACTAACTCACTGCACTTTGTATCCAAGGATAGATAAAGAGTGAATGCAGCTATTTTTGTTTGGTGGGGGGGTGGGGTGTTGGTCAGAGAGAGAGAATTACAGAGCTAATAGACAGATAAGGTCCTTCTGAAGGAGTTAAAAATGCAGCTTCAATTCTTGCCTTACTAAAAACAAAAACTCACATACTGAACTATGTTTTCATTGTAGGTATAATCCATTCTCCTGGAAGTTGTGCAATACTCTATTTCCACTGCTGAGAAATTGATTAATTTCTAGTAGAGCCCTATCCCATTTTTCAAAGAATGGAACAAATTGCAAATGATGATGCCCTGGGGCAAAGTGATTTTGCTGATAATTCAAGGTCTTAAGTGTGAGGACGACAATGCATAGCAGGAGCCTTTTCATTAGATTCCCAGATATTTCATTTTGTTTGGGTTGGGAAGATTGAGAAAGAGAAAAATCTAAATTGCTGAAGTTCTCTTCTATGAAATGTAAACCTTTATGATTCCTAGGTATTTTCTAAAATTAAAATATGAATCAATGAAGACATGAAACTCAGTTTGCTCCTTACTGGAGGAAAAGTTTGATAGAAAGTAGGAAAAAAATTTCAGTTTGTATCATTTGAAATTTTTTTTCTATTGCAAAGTGTGGAGGATGAAAAATGTACTCACATTTATAGTATTCACTATAAATTCTCTTAAGGCAATTCCATTTTCTCTCCACAGACCAAATTCCACACCGTCTACTTAGAATGGATACATGCATTCACTTTTGAAACCAAAGTCAAACCAAAGATTTAAGATAGAAACTTCAGAATTGACTTGAGATGGTGCCCCACATTTATCATCACCTATCAGCATGTCATTATAAGAAAATCTAATTGTTAAGTATACAGATTACATTTAAAAAACTAGGAAGGTATGATAGGCTATTTATGTGAATCATGTAAGAGGTTCTAAAAACAAAGGCAAAATGTAAGGATGGATTTTAGAAACAGTCTTGGGCAATCCTATATAATGCAAACCTGCAAATCAGCAGAAGCTTGGGCAAAGAAGTCCATATGAAGCTGATGAAATTGAACTGTTGGAGACAGCTAGAAAAATTCTGTAACAATGGAATCACAACCAAGAAGGATATCACTTTGTTTGTTTACTTATAAATTTATTTGCCACCCATCCTGTATCCAATGACTCTGGCTGGCTTGCAACATAATCACCGGGGTAATCACTTGAGGCATATTGCTCAACAGAACCACTATAAAAATTGTATCAGGAAGAAAGCAGCTACAAAGTAGGAGAAAGTCATATTTGTCATCTTAGAAATCAGAATGCTTATATTGCAAACAGTACTTAAGGAAACCATTAATCCTTCAATGTTAGCAGTAATCCTCTTCTAGAAACTGTCTTTAAACATGGGGAGTTGCAATGAAGAGTTGTACCAGTGGTGGAATTCAAAAAATTTGTACTACCGGTTCTGTGGACATGGCTTGGTGGGTGTGATGTGGCTTGGTGAAAGTGGCAGGGGAAGGTTACTGCAAAATCCCCATTCCCTCCCAATCAGCTGGGACTCAGGAGGCAGAGAATAGATGGGGGCAGGGCCAGTCAGAGGTGGTATTTACCATTTCTCCGAACTACTCAAAATTTCCACTACCGGTTCTCCAGAACTGGTCAGAACCTGCTGAATACCACCTCTGACTGGTACCTAAAGGAGATAGGTACCTTCAAATTAGACAAATGCCATTTTAAAAATATCTAAATGAAAAGTTATAATCTTTGTTCTGGAGACTAGGAACCTAGGATTCCCCAGAACTTTAAGTTCAATCAACATGGTCCATATTAAGAGACAGTGGGAATTGTATTTCACCTGTATCTGCAGGTTCCCCAAACTTGCTATAATGTATTTTAGATCGTGCCTGGCCCAGAGCTCCAAGGCTAAAAGGGAACTCAATCCAAGGCTCTCTAGTCTTAATCCAACATTTTAATCATTATATCTAAGGGCCACAATTCACTATTTTATGGTAATCTGTTAAGCATGCATTGCAGTACTGTATTCAAAAATAAGTTTCTTGAATTAACCATTTTTTTTTCTTTTCTTCTATGCAATCTCAGAGTATGGCTTTCATTGAAGGTGATAAAATGCTGGGAAAGGATGAACAACAGTCACTGAGCACCCTTGCAAAGGAAAGCTTGTGTCTGCACGTGTGCAGAATACGCAGTGCTATCTCAGAGAGAGAATTGGCTGAGCTGAAATGAAATCAAAGCTAAGCCTCTCTGTTGCAATTGCCAGAGAATGGGCAATCTTATTTAGCTCAGTAGTGTGGCAGGAAAGGTCAGCCTGACCAGAAGAGAAAAACAGCCTTCTGTGATAGCAAGGAATATTCTTTTGCATGTTTTCTTTTGACCCTTTGCCTTTATCAAACAAAAAGGTGAAATTCTCTTAAGTACTTAAAAATAGCATTGTACTTAAAGGCACCAGTCAGAAAAAAGTAGCCAAATGCACCATAATACGGAGGTCCTTGACAGGGTCTTTGCAGGAAAGAGACAGAATCTGCAGCTGCCAAAAGTTCATTTCAAATTAAAAGTACATGAGAAAACTATTTGTAAATATTCACACAAAGGTTGACATCCCCAGTGCTTGTCCATCTGCCCTGACTAAGCTGTGTTAAAGCCTAATGAGGCTACAGGTTCTCTCCCACATGTGGATTCCCCAGAAATATTATCAAAATTATTAAATGTTCCTTACCATGAACCTCACTCCCTGCTTCAATAGTTTTTTAAGTGTTAAAAAACCAATATTCCATACTGGAACATCATATCTGCTTTTCAGGTGTTATGTATATTAGACAAATATATGATAACTTAAAAAAAAAAAACCTATGGTACTCAGGTGTAATGATTTAGCACCGTGTTTCTCAGCCTTGGCCATTTTAAGATGTGTGGACTTCAACTCCCAAATTCCATGCTGGCTGGGGAACTCTGGGAGTTTTTGAAGTCCACATATCTTGGTCAAGGTTAGAATAGAATAGAATAGAATAGAATAGAATAGAATAGAATAGAATAGAATAGAATAGAATAGAATAGAATAGAGGACTTTGGAGACCTTCTAGTCCAACCCCCTGCCTAGGAAGGAAATCCTACACCACTTCAGACAAATGGCTATCCAACATCTTAAAAACTGGAGGCAAGCTGTTCCACTTATTAATTGTTCTAACTGTCAAAAAAGTTCTCCTCAGTTCTAAGTTGCTTCTCTCCTTGTTTAGTTTCTACCCATTGCTTCTTTTACCCTCAGGTGCTTTGGAGAATAGTTTGACTCCCTCTTCTTTGTGGCAATCCCTAAGATATTGAAACATTGCTATCCTGTCTCTCCTAGTCCTTCTTTTCATTAGACTAGACATACTCAGTTTCTTTATATGTTTTAGCCTCCAGTCCCCTAATCATCTTTGTTGCTCATCTCTGCACTCTTTCCAGAGTCTCCACAACTTTTTTACGCGTGGCAATCAAAACTGGATGTAGTATTCCAAGTGTGGCCTTACCAAGGCATTATAAAGTGGTATTAACACTTCACATGATCTTGATCTTGAGGTTGAGAAACACTGATTTAGCATACCAAGGGCATCAAATCCTCATTTAGTTTGGAGCTTTGGGTCTAGCTTTCTAGCATCCCTCAATACTAACCACACTGATTGAGTTGGCAGTGAGTTTTAAGTCAGAAACTTCTGAAGAGACCCAGTTCCATAACTCTGCCTAATAGGGTTGTTTTGAGGATAAATTGGGAAGTGAGATAAACCATGTTGTCATCTTGAGCATCCAGAATAAAGAAAGAGACTTTTAAAAATGTGAACCACAATAACAGCAAGAGATATCACTTCATTATGCAGTTCAACCCTCGCCATGACTTTGATTTATATTAAAAGTGATACCTCCAGTCCCTGGATCTTTGTCAGAAATATGGAGTAGCCCCAGAGTAAAACCCGTCACTAGTTTCTAGCTTGTGAGATACCTAGCCAGCATTACAAATCAATCATAATGGTCTTCAGTGTGATTCTTCTTCCCCTCATATCTCTATCTGACCCCACCCATGCAAAGTAAACCAAATTGTATGTTGGCAAGATTTTTGTTTCCCACAGAATGACTGATATGGGAATACATTTGTATCTATTGCTTTCTGATCCCTCTCAGGTCATTAATTATTCTACCTGACATAAGTAAGGCTCTCAAGTCAATTGCTGTACAATAAATGATAGATTTCTTTGCCTCCAAAGAGCTCATTAAGACATGTTCTATTTAGGGGGGAATTTGCTGATTAATCAACCATTCATTTGTTTCAAGAGCATCTTTTCCCCAGGATAAACTGTACTGCTGAAATGTCTCCCAATCAAGACCCCAGCTTCCACAAAATATTGTCCTTTATTCCAAACATACAGGGTTACCTTGATGTCAAAGATGATTCTCTACTTTATTAAAAATATGCAGAGTTCTCTGGGATTCTAATTACATATAGGCAAGTTGAGCTCCCCTGAGGTGCTCCTGTCATAATTAGAAGGCCTAATCCCACAGTTTAAATAAACAGCAGCTTTGGAGTTAAAAATAATAATAAATTACACAGACGTTAAATCCCCATTCAGTTTCAACACCACCAATAGAAAAAAAAATTCCACAAGTATGGATTGTGTCAATTATATGAACCGGGGCTCCAATCAAACAAGAATGTTGAACTACTGTATGTTGTTGTGCTCTCAATAAAAGTTGCCCATATTTGAAATTGTGATCATGACCTTGCAAGTAAAACCATGTCCCTTTTGACACATTTTAATGCAGTTGTGACTGCCATCTTAACTTTTTTGACACACATCTGTGGACATCCCTCATTTACATACACATGTCTGGAGGTGGAAAAGCATCCATCAGGGGTGGGTTCCTGCCAGTTCTAGCCACTCCTATAGAAGAGATTCCACAAATCTACAGTGCCGTTTAGAACCGGTCCCAGCTTCCTCCCCCCGCCTGTCCACACATCATCAAGATGAAGGGCAAGAGGAAGAATTCTGGGAGTTGAAGTCCAAAATTCCCAAAGCTGTCAAGTTTAAACACCCCTGGGATTTTTTTTTCTAAAGGGTTAGGGGTGCAAGGGTCTTGTAACTTGACAGCTTTAAGACTTGTGTGCTTCAAATGCCAGAGTTTCTGAGCCAACATTTTGGTTGCTAAGCAAGAGTATTGTTAAGTGAGTTTCACCACATTTTACAAATTGGCCACCCCCACCCAGTCACATGACTGCCAAGCCATTCCCACCCAGTCACATGGCCAGCAAGCCACTCCCACAAACCAGGCCACACCTACAGAAGAGGTTCTAAAAAAATTTGAAACCCACCACTGGCATCCGTGTAACAATATGGAGGAGTGATAGTTATGGAAACATGAAAGAACAATGGCTGAACCTGATAACAATGTAACCTTGTCATGCATGGCATGGTTCACACATGGCATGGTTCACCACAAAATGTTGCTTGTTGGTTTAGTGATGTGATCCAGTATACAATCAACTAGTTTCATAAATGTGGAAGTAGGATTTTTGTAAGAAACATAAATTGCTCCTATTCAGGAAATATTTAAACGTTTCCCCAAAGGCCTACTCAGACCTATATCCAAATAAAATGTGTTGATTACTCATTGTTGTTGTTATTGTTGTTGTTAGTTGTGAAGTCATGTCCGATCCATTGCAACCCTGTGGACAACGTTCCTGCAGGCCTTCCTGCCCTCTACCATCCTCTGGAGTCCATTTAAGCTCATGCTAACTGCATGAATATAACGTGCATAAGTAATTTTCTGCATGGAAATCTAAAGTGAACTAAAGGGATGAACTGATGTTAGTGAGATATGCCCATATCCACACACAAAAAGGCTTTTTCATTATGTGAGAAATAAAAGAAAAACCAAAGAGGATGAAGGGCTATTGCAAGGAGAAAACAATGAATTGATTGTAGGTGATGGCAGAAGGCAGAAGGCAGGATGTCATAATTCATATTTTACATGTCTCATTTCTAGAAGGAAATTAAGCCCAAGATGATCATTCTTGAGCCACTAGGGGAAGAAGGTAACTGCAGCATAGAATAAAGAAGAAGAGGATGAAAGAACTCTTAACAAATTTAAATGAATTAAAGTCTCTAGGGTCACATAGATGACATTCTAGGATATGGGAATAACTAGTGCATAACTCTTCTCAACTTTTAGAACTCTTGGAGAAAAAAATTGAAATCTTCCCAAAATGGAAAAGATCAAATATCCCCCCCCAAAAAAGGAAGAAGGATCCAAGAAGTTACAGATCTATTAGCTTGTCATCTATAATGGTTCAGGCCCCTGAATGATTAAACATATTTATGAACACTTGAATAGAAAGCCACAAGAAAAAAGAGCATAGCTTCTTTACAAGCATGTCAGACTAGACTAACCTGATTTCTTTTTTCAACAAAAATAAGTTAGCAAAGTTTCCTAAAATATCCTCATTATTAAATTGATAATACATGGGCTAAATACTGTTACATGGGATCATAATTATTGTATCCAGAGAATATTTATAAATAGTTGCTTATCATTTTGTAGAGCTGTATTAAAACCTAGGCTCTGCTTTGTTCAACATTTTTATTCATGACTTGGATGAAGGGGACTGAAGGAATGATTGTCAAACTTGAAAATGACACAAAACCAAGAGTAGTGACTAACTCTCTAGTACAGGAAAAGATTGAAAAAAATCTAGACACACGCGAATAATGGGATAAAAAAAGCTGAACAGAATTTAACAGGGAAAAATATAAACTCTTACAATGGTGATAAAAACAGGAAGGCGCAATAAAAAAGTTTCATTGTATGAAAAAGATATTAATATTTTAGTAGCTCATAAATTGATCATGAGCCAATAATGTGATGCAGCTGCTAAAAAAGGCAAATAATATTTTAGATTGTATTAACAGTAAATAGAGTCCAGATCAATGGAAATAATTGTCCCTTTCAGTTCTGCTTTGATCAAACCCCTTGGATTATTTATTTATCTATTTATGTATATAGATATGTATGTATTTATTTATTTATTTATCTATTTATGTATATAGATATAGATATATGTATGTATGTATGTATGTATGTATGTATTTATTTATTTATCTAGTTATTTATTTATCTAGTTATTTATCTAGTTATGTATTTGCCCATCTCATAAATGCAACACTCGATGGTTGACAGAATTTAAAATGTACAACATAAAAATGCATTTTACAAACAATTAAAACACAAAATAGCAACAGCACTTAGACTTATATACCACTTCATAGTGCTTTAAAGCCCTCAGTTTACAGAGTCAGCATATTGCCTCCAATGATCTGGGTCCTCATTTTACCAACCTCGGAAGTATGAAAGGCTGAGTCAACCTTGAACTGGTCAGAATCAATCTCCTTGGAGAGAACAATGAGTTAGTCTGCAATATTGCAATCTAGCCATATACAACAATGTAGGTTCAATTACTCTTCTGAATTCTGTCTTCAAGAGTTTCCCAAAGATTAGTTAGAGTTAATCTAATCTCAGGCAATATAGTGTTCCATTCCAAGAGCAGGCATGGCTGTGGAAAAGGCATGCCTTCTGGGTCCCACTAGGTGACTACTCTTGATTGATGGGAGCTAGAGCATCCCCCTCCTTCCCAATCTAATGGGACGGGCAGAAAGAATGGGAATATGGCAGCCACTCAAATACCATTCTTAGCTTCACAGTCTTAAAGAATATTGGCAAATGGGGAAAAGGTGGTTTGTTTGTTTTTGTTAGGAAAAGAAGAGCAGCCCAGAAAAATAGGAATGGATGAGAAAGAAGCAGAATTTGATGAGATGAGCAGCTATACAACTTTGATTAATAAATAGTAACAAATAAATAAATTCCACATAGATCTGCCTTGACTCACTTTAGAGGAAGAAAAGAAACAGAGAGAGAGAGAGAAAGACTTCCAATATTTCTTGTGGGGTCTATTTACTGACACTTGGCTGTGCAAGCAACAAACAACTCTTACAAAAGATTGCTCATGTGGAAATACCCTAAACCCTTAGGACTCTTTTGGGCTCAATAGACCTTTGTTGATTTACACCCATCAATAATCTGTCTACTCTTCTGTCTCAACAGTTTCTGTACTACATCCACAGACATGTATGCTAATAGCAACTAATGGATGATCTGCCAATTAACTGCATGTTCTTGCTTTTATGTATGACATATTGTACTGTGCATTGATTTTTAATCTGCCTAGGCTAGCATTTATCATGCAGGATAAGAAGTCTGATGTAAAGAAACAGCCTCTTTATTTGTCTTGACAATTATTCACCAGCTTTTCTGACCTTTCTGCTACAGGCAGTGGCACCCAAAAGTAAAGGAAAAGGAAAAAATATAGAGAACATCTTTTAAAAATAAATTAACCCCTAAAAAAAAAAAAAACCACCAGACACCACATGCCTAATCTTCTGTCCTGAACATCTGCAGTGGAAGAATTTCAAGTCCTAAAGGTGGATTGGGCTGGGGAGGGGGGGAATAAGGCAAGATATTTAAGAACCACTGATTCAGAGAAGTCGTGTTTCTCTAAATTGGTACTTCCAACTGAGTTGAATTTCAGTTGATTTAAATTTCAGCCAGCATAGAGTTAACATTCAGTAAATGTGTAGAGTGCTAGTTTTTGGAAAACCAGACAGATACTACTGGACTACATGATCCAATCTTTCTCTTTAATTAATTTTAAAAATGGGGATTTTAGTGCAGGGATAGTTGATTT
This sequence comes from Rhabdophis nuchalis, assembly GCA_039707465.1. NCBI lineage: Eukaryota > Metazoa > Chordata > Lepidosauria > Squamata > Natricidae > Rhabdophis > Rhabdophis nuchalis. The sequence continues at coordinate 53,738,576 of CM077643.1, read as the reverse complement.
AATCTGTTTTTATTGTATTTATTTATGTATATATTTTATGTTGTTTTAATTTTCCCTGTGCACCGCTCCGAGTCCCCCTGGGGAGAGGATGCGGTATAGAAAAATAAAATCTATCTATCTATCTATCTATCTTAAATCTAGAAACAAAGGGACCAGGGGTGGCATTCATTTACTCTCCCTACTGGTTTGCAAATGTGTGCATGTGCACGCATGGCTCAGCCTTCCGTGCATCCGCTTTGGCCTAAAAACATGCCTAAATAGGATGCCATAGAGTCAAGGTGGGGTGGGCGTGAGCCGGCCCACCCGCAATATCCACTACCCATTCCAGCAAACTGGTCAGAACCAACTGAATACCACCTCTGAAAGGGGCCATCTTAATTGGTACAAAAAATGTCCAGCCCCTGCTTAGCAAAGGAAGAAAAAACCTTTTTCTCACAAATTGAAGTTGAGCCTCCAGCTTCATCCAAACATTAGAGAAGGAGGAAATAATAATAGAAAGCAAAAGGGCATCTGGGTGCAAGTGAAGTTGTGTCCACAAAACTCTAAAAATGGACAGGGTTAAAAGTCATAGAAGAGTGGTTCCCAACCTTTTTTTGGTCATGCCCCACCTAAGCATCTCTTAAATCCTGATTTCCCCCCCTCCCGTAACATATAATTCTTATTTTAAGAGTGAAAGTGAACTCAACTCATGCGGAGGAAGCCTAAAAGGCCATTAATGTGGTTTAAACAAGGTTCAAATTTCCCCCATTAAAAATCAAATTGCTCCCCTGTGGGAACTGGGGCCCACATTGGGAATCACTGTCCTAGAAGAATGCTACTACGACTCCAAAATTAAATTATAATACTCAGCAAAAGTCAAATTTATTCAGTTCATAGAACATGGCATTTTTATTTATTATAAGGACTGCTTCATGTAGAGTTCCCAATCATTTTCAGTTGGCAGTCTTAACCCCAAATAATTAGCTAAATTCCAGACAGATAACCTTCCTTTCATATTGTTTTGCATTATCTTTGCAACATCCTGGAAAATCATGGTACTCTTCCTTCCACTTCCCATCCTGTGGCGTGGCAAAGCAAAGAATTTCTCAGCCATGGAAAGTTTGCTTTTGAATAATATTCTTAACCAATACAGCTTTATAAAAAATATTAAGTAAAAAAAATTAAACACTGCACCTCCCCCCCAAAAAAATAACAAATATTTAATGAATCTCAAACATTAAGAGGAAGAGATGGAATAACAATAACAATAGCATGCAGCGTTGAGAAATCAACAGACATTTTAAAACGCCTCAAGCATATTGATTTTAAAGCCATTAGGGTTACATGCTCTGCGTTGATTACAAATAATTAAATTCAGAGACACTGGCTGATGTATATGCAGCGTCCAAAACAAATTATGTGTTAGATTACTATAGGAATTTCATGTCAAATAATTAACGAGTGGGGGGTAAAATGGGTTAGAGATATACATTAACTTTACAGTTTACTAAGAAATAACATTAATAGCATTTTCAGCTCTTGGTATTAATTATAATTTATTTGCAAAAGATCTGTACTAAAAGCTTTAAAGATATAGGAGAAAATCTGAACTGTAACGAAATATATTTTGAGTCAATTAAAATAATTTCAACAAAAGACATGCTGAACTCATTTTATCTTTTTTTTGTTTTGAGTATTATTTTGCATAAGGTTTCTGAAATTATGCAAAGGGTAACGTATGTTGCCTTAGGGTCATAGACTGCTTGTTTCATAATAAACATTCTGATATAGTGTCTTATATAGGTGTTCTAGGTGTTCCACTACATCTGCTCAAAACCCAGCCTAGCCCTTGTGGTGGCAATGTTGGAAGCTGAAACTCCATATGTCTTAAAGCTGCCAGGATGGAAAAAGTTAGGGCTCATTAGATTGATAGGATTGATTGGGTCAATTATTCATTCATTCACTCACTCACTCATTCTTTACAGTAGGTGCCATCAGATTGGTGGTGCCTGTTAGTGACCACATTGATAAACATTGATAAAATATATCCAAGATGATTTGGCTCTAAAGTGATCTAAGACCTGGTCCTCAGGTCTTTGAATGGTGCACCCTTTGTCTTGTTAAATGCAATAGCAGAGTTGGAAGGGACCTTGGAGGTCTTCTAGTCCAACCCTCTGCCTAGGCAGGAAACCCTATACTGTTTCAGACAAATGGCTATCAACATCTTCTTAAAGACTTGCAGTGTTGAGGCATTCACAATATCTGGAGGCAAGCTGTTCCACTGATTAATTGTTCTAACTGTCAGGAAGTTTCTTCTCAGATCTAAGTTGCTTCTCTCCTTGATTAGTTTCCACCCATTGCTTCTTGTTCTGCCCTCAGGTGCCTTGGAGAGTAGTTTGACTCCCTCTTCTTTGTGGCAACCCCTGAGATATTGGAACACTGCTACCATGTCTCCCCCTTCTTTTCATTAAACTAGACATATCCAGTTCCTGCAACCGTTCCTCATGTTTTAGTCTCCAGTCCCCTAATCATCTTTGTTGCTCTTCTCTGCACTCTTTCTAGAGTCTCCACATCTTTTCTACATCATGATGACCAAAACTGAATGCAGTATTCCAAGTGTGGCCTTACCAAGACCTTATAAAGTGGCATTAACACTTCTGACTGATAGTCAAACTATTCTCTTTTCTTCCACTTTTTCCAGCATTATTCATTTCTCTAGAGAGTTAGGTCTTTGCATGATTGCTGTGTGTGCGCGCGCATGCAGAGACAAGGACCAGGAGACAATGATGCTAATGCCATGGTGCCAAATGACAATAACATCAGAAAGAAGGAATATGAGAAGGAGAACTACCGGGCCTGAAGGAACAAACTAGAAAAGATGTGGAAACTAAAGACCATGGTGGTCCCACTGGTGATAAGAACATTGGGGCTGTGATTCCTTAACCGAGAAGTGGCTCCAAAAGAACTCAGGAGTAACATCAGCATTCTCTTCAGAAGACCAAGAACTCTCACACTCTCAAGCCTTTGGTAAAAGACACCAGATTGAGGAAACCACATACGACCCATAGAGATGAGAAGGGACATAGCTAGCTATCATGGGACTAGCTTATTTGAGCAACTCTTCTCCCCAGTTAACCTCTCCATCCCATCAGGTCTGGCAGGAGAGGATGTTAAGGGTCCCATCTATTAAGGAATGTCATCTGATAGGATCCAAAAGGACAACCTTTCCTGCTGTGGCACCTGTGCACAACAGGCTGCTTGACAAAATATAAGGCATCCATGCTGCCTTCTTTCCCTCCTATTTGATCCCTTTCCCAAGCATCAACACAGCAGAGTTTATAAAAACAAGCAGTATTTCTTGTTTTTCTGTGTCTGTTCCCATCTTCAATGACTTTACAGATGTCTTTATAAAATTGCTTCTTGTCTTTTGACAACTATCTGAAATCTTTCATTACATTCCTTTCTGAGATCTTCTTGCCTTTGGCTTTTCATCTCTTCTTAACAATTTCCATCATCTGTTCTTATATCCAGTTTGCATTCTCCTGTTTCTTGGTCTTTGACAGCTGGTTATTCACATCCATCCATTGCAACTCATTTAATTTCATTCCGTAGTTCTTCTGGTTCCTTGTTGACTAGGTTCAGGACTTCCAAGGGATTCCTGGTGATGGTAAAGTCCATATATAGGCATAATTTTGGTTAATTAATTAATATGTTCGCTACAAAGAAAACATAGATTTGGCAGAAATTGGTAAATCGTTCTCCTGATTCATTTCTGTTTCTTAGGCTATTCCAACTAAGTTTTCCTTCCTAATTTTTTCCACCTTTATTGTTCTAATACCCAACTGCAAATAGGACTTCTTTCTTGCATGTCCTTGTGATTTCAGATTGAACTTGGACATAAAAGTCTTCAGCTTCCTCTTCTTTTGCAGCAATGCCAAATATTGACTTAGCTGTGTACTTCCTGACTAGGAAAGCAATGCCATTCATTCTTTGTTTTTTATGTCTTGAGTAGTAAAGGACAGGATCATCTGGCTGTAAGTGTTCCATTCCAGTCAATTTCAATTTCCTGATGTCTGCCAATGGATAACCAATTCATATAAATCTTTCACTGTGTGGAGCTTTCCCATGTTCACTCTTCACATGTTCCATATTCCATACGTATATTTATTGTTGATGTTTTATTTTTTCATTCATTATTATTTTAAAATGTTTTAGTGTATTAATTGTAATTTATTTATTTTTTTAATTGTAAGCCACCCAGAGTGACTGGCTGAGATGGGTAATTATAGAAATTGAATGACTGAATGAATGAATGTTCCCACTGTAATTCTGCCTCTCCAATTTCAGATTTTGGCAGTATCAACAATGAGATATCCTGGAGACTTTTATCATAAATGCTGTTGTTATTGTTGTTAGTTGTAAAGTCATGTCCGATTATCATGACCCCATGGACAACGTTCCTCCAGGCCTTCCTGTCCTCTACCATCCTGTGGAGTCCATTTAAGCTCCCACCTTCTGCTTCAGTGACTCCATCCAGCCACCTCATTCTCTGTCATCCCCTTCTTCTTTTGCTCTCAAATCATTTCCCAGCATTAGGCTCTTCTCCAGTGAGTCCTTCCTTCTCATTAGGTGGCCAAAGTATTTGAGTTTCATTTTCAGGATCTGGCCTTCTAAAGAGCAATCAGGGTTGACCTCTTCTAGGACTGACTGGTTGATTGCCTTGCAGTCCAAGGCACTCACAGGAGTCTTGTCCAGCACCATCGTTCAAAGGCCTCAATTCTTTGGTACTCAGCCTTCCTTATGGTCCAACTTTCACAGCCATACATTGCAAGTAGGAAAGCCATAGTACCCTGAAAAATTCTTAGCTCTTCCTCAGTAAAATATTGGATATGGGAATATTTTAATTCGTTATTTATGGGTTTTAATTATTTATTCAATTTTAGCACAGCTTTACTGGTTTAATTGTTTTTTATATTTTGTATATTGTGGGGTTTTATCTTTCTGTGCACCGCCCTGAGTCCCTTTTTTGGTGAAAAGGGTGGTATATAAATTGAAAATAAAGTAAAGGATGCTACCTTACCAGAGGGACACACATCTTGTCTGTCAATGAATTTTTCTAGGTAAAATCCAAACATAGTTTACTATTACAACCTAAAATTAAGGAGAAATTTCCTGAAAGTGAAAATAATTAACTAGTGAAACGACTTGCCTCTAGAAACTGTGGGTGCTCCATCACTATCTCCTGATTGGATGAGGGGATTGGACTAGAAGATCTTCAAGGTCCCTTCCAATTCTGTTTTCTGTTTTGTTATTCTTTCTGTGTTCATGTGTATCAATCCCATCAAGCACAAAGAAATCCTGGAATAGTATAAGATATCCTGTCATGGGCAGGGGGTGGACTAGAAGACCTCCTAGGTCCCTTCCAACCCTATTGTTCTATGTTGTATGTTCTATTGCCTTCACCTATAGAGAATGAAATGATGCCTCTGCCTTTGCCACTAAAGTGGCCATCTGTCTCCAGCATCTTCCTCTATCACTGTTGCTCCGTATAAGCATGTGGTTGCATTGGCTCCCTTTTTTAATTACTATGGATTTTATTGTTCACTAATGAAATGCCTTCTATAAAAGTAATCATACAGTTATAGCCAAGGTGTTTTATTTGGCAATCAATTTTACAAAATTAAGCAGGCAGGTGTGTTCTCCTTGCTTCCATAAAAAAGTGTAGATCACATTGCCCCAACCTTGTCCTTCTAGCTGAGTTAGATGATTACTTGCAAATTGCCATTCATATATAATTATCTTGTTCTGGTCTTCATTACCAGCATAAAGATATTGCTGAAATGCTGAATAAAAATTTATAACATCAATACAATATTCTCATATTCCCTTCCCCCCCTCTCTCTCATTCTCTCTCTCTATTCTCCCTCTCTATTTCTCTCTCCCCTTCCCTCTCTCTCCTCTCTCCCTCTCCCTCCCTCTCTCTTTTGTCTCTTTCTTTCTCTCCTCTCTCTTCTCTCTCTCTCTCCCCCTCCCTCTCTCTCATTCTCTCTCTCTATTCTCCCTCTCTATTTCTCTCTCCCCTTCCCTCTCTCTCCTCTCTCCCTCTCCCTCCCTCTCTCTTTTGTCTCTTTCTTTCTCTCCTCTCTCTTCTCTCTCTCTCTCCCCCTCCCTCTCTCTCATTCTCTCTCTCTATTCTCCCTCTCTATTTCTCTCTCCCCTTCCCTCTCTCTCCTCTCTCCCTCTCCCTCCCTCTCTCTTTTGTCTCTCTCTTCCTCTCCTCTCTCTTCTCTCTCTCTCTCCCCCTCCCTCTCTCTCATTCTCTCTCTCTATTCTCCCTCTCTATTTCTCTCTCCCCTTCCCTCTCTCTCCTCTCTCCCTCTCCCTCCCTCTCTCTTTTGTCTCTTTCTTTCTCTGCCCCTCCCTCTCTCTCATTCTCTCTCTCTATTCTCCCTCTCTATTTCTCTCTCCCCTTCCCCCTCTCTCCCTCTCCCTCCCTCTCTCTTTTGTCTCTTTCTTTCTCTCCTCTCTCTTCTCTCTCTCTCTCTCCCCCTCCCTCTCTCTCATTCTCTCTCTCTATTCTCCCTCTCTATTTCTCTCTCCCCTTCCCTCTCTCTCCTCTCTCCCCCCTCCCTCCCTCTCTCTTTTGTCTCTCTCTTTCTCTCCTCTCTCTTCTCTCTCTCTCTCTCCCCCCTTTCTTTCTCCTATTATTCTGTGTGTGTGTGAGAGAGAGAGACAGAGAGACTGTATGTGTGTGTGCATATCTTGAGGGGAGTGCTTAGGTTTTAGAATTCTTTATGTAATGTTTATAAAATGCTTTGTATTCCAAAGTATTCGCTCTACTAAGACCTGCCAATGAGGATGCTCCTATTAATAATAATGTTCAGTCTTTTTCTGGCAGTCATCAGATCACTGTTTACAAGATAAACATCTACATCTCAGATACAAAAAGCAAACACTGTTATCTGATGTGAGGTTTTTTTTTTCCTTTTAACCCCTCAGCAATGCAGAATCAAAGCATCAGTTGCCTGAATCAATATTTCACGACTCTCTGACATCAGTTTTCCAAATGGTCAATTATCATCTTGTTATTAGTATGTCAGACACAACACAGCAGGTTGAAGCACACGGGTAGGGGAATTATTTTCTGAAGAAAAGCAAAATGGAAAAAGCAGATGAATAGTATGCTGCCTGTATATAAATGGATAGCTGATCCTTGAAAACAATAATAATGCAAATGACCTCTTCCACAATATTGATGCATGAAAAATGTACTTCTAAAATCTTAGATTTCCCCCCCCCCCTATGTTTGCCAATATGATACCAGTGTTTCCAATATTTGTGGAGCTGTCATAAAAATGAGGGGTCAACCATGCCTTCCAAAGATGGCAAAACAAGGAACAATGGATTTTAATCAAAGAGAGAAGCAACCTAGAACTAAGGAGAAATTTCCTGACAGTGAGAACAATTAAGCAGTGAAACAACTTGTCTCCGGACATTGTGGGTACTCCATCACTGGAGGCTTTTAAGAAGAAGCAGGACAGTCACTTATCTGGAAATATAGGGTCTTCTGCTTGAGCAGGGGGTTGGACTAGAAGACCTCCAAGGTCCCTTCCAACACTGTTATTCTGCCTGCAAGTCAGTGAAAACTCCTAACTGCAGCTTTCTTAGCAAGAGTTGGAGGTTATCATTGCCTACTTCCTAGAGCTGAAAGAGAGGCCTAGGGTCACCCAACTGACTTTGTACCTGAGGTGGAAATAAAACTCACAGTGTCCCAGTTTCTAGTTGGTACCTTAACCATTACCCCAAACTGGCTATTTTGATTACTATCAAAGAAGATATAAAACAGTTATTTAAATATTTGATGTATATGTTACTTTTATATTATTTTATTTCTTTTTCATAATTGCTCAGAGAACCTTCTAGACCTTTTTTTTTATCCTTGTTCTCTTCTGACTGTGCTCTCATTTGTTGTGGGTCTCCTGAAATTGTGTTGAACTAGACTTCACTAAGATTCCCCCAAAAACCTAGTAAACACAGTTTTGAGAGAACACCAGGCATTATATCCAGAAATTTCTGGATTCCTGTCTAGTAATTTCTAGGATTCCTGTCTAGTAATTTCCTATCTTCTGTTTCTCTGCGAATCAGCAATCTGTAACCTCAAGACTTTACATATAGTTCCTGTAATCAGAGCTGCCAAAACGTTAATGCTATGGTGTCTTGCAATGTTGTTGTAGGAGACGCACAATAAAATTTAATGTTATGTCCTAATATTAGATAATTTGTGAAACAAAGACCTCCCTAAACTCTCCTTTAAAAACAACTCCAGAGAGAAAAACGAATCAGGAAATCCAAATTCTTCTACACCATATCCTGCTCACTGGATCCCTCCGCTCACTGCAAAATATACACTATAACTTCTAGGCCAACAAAGGATTGCCTCCTGAATCAGGATATTATCTGGGTTTCTTATGACCATTCTTCATCATACACCATTTATCAATTCCTGTACATCTGCTATATAGCAATATTTGAATCACCTCACATGTAACAATAGGGAGATCACTAGGAAACAATTAGGGGGGTGGGAATAGATTTGTCACCGTACAAGGTAGACCAAACCAATTCACTTCATGTCTAAGCTTGCCTGAGGCATTTTCTTAAATTATTTTCCTTGCTTACCTGGTTGTTCTTTCTGCTGTCTGTCAAGGCCATTCACTATGTCCTCTATCTATCTGAGAGGAGGGTAAACAGAAAACTCCCTTGCTTCCTTGCTGCTTAATTCAGTAACTTATATACAAAAAAACAAGGAAGGGATCTATGGGTCCTACTCAGGACAAATAAGTATCATTCTACCATATTTCTTTTCTGGGCATTTTGAGGTCTGGTTACTTTTAATTGCATTGAGTTATTCTATGCCCCCAGTTGTTGTTTTTTTCAGAACAACCCAATGATATTCTTAAGAACATTTGGTTCTCCTCATGTTGCCACTTATTCAGAATGGCTCCTATTACGGGGTGAAGGAAAATGTATGCTGAGCACTCCTAACCACCATATATTGAGCATTATTTTTTTTCTAGGCACCTGTTTATTAGCATTTTACAGTCACAATATCTGTGCTCAAGGGAGACCATGTCAAATATTTCTTTGAGTGACATTGATTTTTTTTGCACTGTTTCCTGCACCTGTATGTTTCATCTCTTTGCCTGAGCAGCTAGCAAGGTAGTTTCAATTTTCATTGTGATCCACCCATCCTCAACATTAAAAGAATCACATGGTCTCTGTTTCTTGAGAATAAGGCTAAAAGCACAGTTCTAGTCATAAGCAAGCTGCCACTTGGCTTGATTTAGAACTGCCTTGGTAATTAAAAACTTTCTTGGTTAGCGTCTAGGGAAAAGAACATTTGTTTTTTCAAGAGTTCTCTCCCCAGTTGTAAATTTCAGTCTACATATGTTCACTGATACTACAGTGTATATTAACTTTATCAATTACCTTGGAAAATCACACTTCCATGCACCAGCTATAGAAATTCAACCATCTGTTTCTCAAAATGAATGTACCTGGGAACAAAAGAGCTGAATTTAGATCTGAATGAAGATCCCAACTACAGGAAACATTACTTAACCCAACACTACAAGAATAATTGGGACTGTGGGATCAAAGTTTCTATCCATGCTGTCAGTGAGAGGACAGGCATAACATGCTGGAAGAAGGCTGTTGTCAGGTCCCATATACTCCAGAACAATATAGGAAGTCAACTTCTCACTGCCTTCTCTGTCCTGCAACTCTCTCAGCAGGATACTCTGACCTTTAACTACCCTGCAAGATAGGCTGCCAATCAACTGCATTGTAACAGAGGGAAGGAGTCTGTGATTGGAGGCTGCTTAAGTCTGACTCATGTTGAAAGTGGGACTGAGAGTGTTGTGGAATCTGTAAGCTGCTTGACTGAGGTGGCTTCAGTCCTGGACTATTGCAGCAGATTAAAGGTAGAAGAGAAATGGCTTTTAGTCATGATCCTTTGTATGAGAGTTTAGATTGGAGGGTCCTACTGCAATAACAGGACAAGTAAGGAGTTTTATCTTTGCCTAGAAGCTTAATAAGAGAAGGGTTGTTGGAACTTGAAGGAAGATGTTAGAATCCTGTTGCAAGGGGGTTTGAAGGATCTGTACTGCAATGTGCAATCCTTCAATGACTTGATTAAGAATAGGCTGGTCAGTCCTGGGGTATGATCAGTAGGGGGAGGGGAATGAAGTGATCAATGTGTTGAAATGAAATTGAAGGTGCAATTTTTATATTGGGCGTTACTATGTGCTATATAAAGGGATAGTTATGGCAAGGTGTGATTTTATGAAACCACAAATTTCACAGGTAAAGGATGAGTAACCAATGAATTAGGAAGACATGGGAAAGAGACATGAGAAAGGGACCATATGAATGTTGATTTCCTCTTTTGACCCAATGACCTTAATCCTAGTGGTCAGATAATTGGTGATTGGGGCTTAGGTTGCTGCTGGTACATTCCAGGTTCATTTCCAATGGAACTATTTTCATCCATACACATGGATAAGCAAAAGGACAGTTTAGGTAATGATAGTGCTCAGAGATCAGCTGTTCCGGATTTTGTGTCCTATAGGAGCCACAGGTCCAAGGCTGGAAAATGAGAGTATCTTTCGGAACATTAACTCTGAATGAGGCTATTATGTCTCCCTTTCTAACAAGGCCTCCTTTGATTTATCTGTGTTTGATAAAGGCTATCTGAGAAACCATCTCACCCTAATGGGATTGCCCCACCCATTTCAGCAGAAGGGATGTGCTGTAGATCCCATCAGCCAAGGAATTTTGGTAGGTGGAATCCAGGAGAAGAGACTTTATTGCAGTGGCTTCTACCATCCTCCTGACCTTCCTTAAGGACCTGAAGACCTAGCTCTGCCAGATGTCTTGGGGCCCCAAGAGGGGTGCACCAGTCTGAAGGTAGCTTCCTATTTATAGTGTTTAGAAAAAGCTTCAGATCTGACTCTTTCTCTGGCCTTGGACTAGTATGGTAGTTATTTAAGATGAATATTTCTTTTTGTCATGTCATAGATTGATGTTGTTCCAAATTTCATACATATTATATTTATTTCCATAATGACTTATCCAAGACCAAAAAAAAGTTACCTTTTAAACTTCTGGTGCTTTCTTAGCATTGATTTGTTTTTAAAATGAAAAAAAATGACTCACTGCTATCATCCTCTGGGCTTCCCTGTTCTCCTTCTAAGCTTTTAATTTCTTTGTTTCCAATCCATCAAGCACAGGTTAACTGGATTCTACAGGTCTATTACCTTCAATTTTTATCTAGTTTATTCTTCTGAAGCTTGGGTAGTTTCCAATATTGGTCCTGCAGAACAGCATGGTGGTTGTTTTTGTCCCCTTAGCTATAATCTTCCCCAAGAAAAAACAACATAGGGCAGCTGGCAGGTGCCTTGGAACTCCTGATCCTTTTTGCTTATCTTCACATTGCTAGATCAGAAAAGTTTGAACTCCAAAGTCCCCAATCCTGATTTTTTTTTTGAAAAGCATCTTTTGCCATCCCGACAAATTATTTTAAAAGCTTCTATTAATTCTTTACAGATTTCCATTCTGCTGTGTTTTTGTTTTTTCACTAAAATACTATAGGATGATTCACCAGAGTGAATGTTTTGGTTGAATTGTCTGCTGCATTTATCTTAGAAATTAGAAGGTACAACTGCATGAGCAGTACTGAAGAGTAGAAGAATCTTTCCTATCACTTCCCGGAATGGCAATGTAACTAAGCAATGCATTTCTTTGTTAAATCCTATAAGAATGGAATTACTTTTCAAATGAAACTTGAGATAAAAAAAAAGAGGTGTACAACTATTATTCTCCTAGAACTGTGATGGTGAACCTTTGGTATGCGTGCCACAGGTGGCACACAGAGCCATATCCGCCAGCACACAAGCCATCAACTCCAGCATGCGTGCACGGGCCAGCCAGCTGATTTTCAGCCTTCTGGGGGACCAGGGGAGGCCATTTCACCCTCCCCAGGGTTTAGGAAATCCTCTGGAGCCTGGGGAGGGCGAAAAACGAGCCCAACGGGCCAACTGGAAGTTTGGAAACTTGAGGTCACTTTGCATTATGAATGCTGGCACATGCTCATGCTATTGCATGCATGCCCTTCACTTTTATGGCACCCACCAACAAAAAGGTTAGCCATCACTCTCCTAGAAGATGCATAGTGATTATATGCTTTTATCACTTTAAATATGGTAAATTATATAATTAAACTGATGAAATGGTAAGATGATAGGGAATCAATTTTTATATTGTAGTAGTACTAGTAGTAGTAGTTCTAGTCTAATAAGTGAAGACCTTGAGAAATATGCAGAAACCAATTCATCATTTTGTACATTTGTAAAAAGAAGCCCTTTTCACATAGGACCATCCACCTCATTACCTGTATTCACACAAAACCCTTTTCTGTGGATATCAAGGTCTACTTTATATTTACTAGCTATAGCTATGCAAAATGGAATTGTGGATAATAAGGGCCATTTATATTGCTTTTATAAAACTGCAATCACTGTTATTGCAGGCCTCAGAGCTCAAGGTACAGATTCTAGTTTGCCAATTGTCATTAACCTAAGCGAGAAAGAAGCATTTTGATTAAATGTAAAGATGAAAACCTATAAAGGTGTCTATTGGATTGGTTTAGACTATGTGCATTTAAGTGCATGTTTCTCAAATTGCTGCACTCTGTATTTTAACTTTAAAAAAAACCAAAGTCTCATTAAGCTTTATTTGAATCTAGCCTCATAGAATCTACATTAACAGAGACTCATGGCAACCAGCTGGAAACATCCCAGCAGTTTTCTTGGCAAAATCTCTGGAAATGCCTTCTTCCTGGGGCTAGGAGATAGTAACTGGCCCAAAGTCATCTAGCTGTCTTTACATCTAATGGTGCCTTAACTGCTGCTGTATACCAAACTGGCTCTTAATTACTATTATTACAAATATTAATTTAATCCATGCACAGACTACCTTTCTTTGTGTACAAGAAGGCTTAAGGGAGTAAAAAACAAAAATATGCAAATTAATGAAACAATAGAAAACCAAGAAAAGCAGAATATAACCTTGTGCAGATCAGCTACAAACTATCTTAGGAGGATGCTTCATCTCCAGGAGTTGAGTCATTCCAACTTGATTATTGATGCATAACCATATGCATCTTGACAATCTTGTTTTAATATCAAGGGGTTCTAGACTGAGCATGCCTATAAACCATTCTTATCTACTGATAAACCATTCTGACAAAAAGAAGTGTCTTGGAAAGGGCCTGTTAGCCAAAGCTTTCATGAAGCAAAGCATTGTTTCAAAGAACTGAACCTCACTATTAGAATATAATTTAAAATCCATGAACAGATGCCATCATTAAGATATTACAACATTAACATTGTTCAGAAGGCCAGGTTAAAGAGATACCTAAGTTGCTTATTGTCTGCTGCACTTATCATTTTAGCACATCTTTAGTACATCTTTAAAATGACCTCCTCCTGAAGTTCTAAGTGTCTGGACAGAACTGAACAAGAGAGACAATTCATCAGAAAACCTGGGCTGAAATCATTTAAGGGTTAAGATTAAAGTCAAGGTTAAGATAGAAGTAAACTCTTCAAGTTGAGTTTGACTGTAAGTAACTTGATAACTAGATGGACACCTTCATACTTGAAACTATGGAGAGGAATTAAGATATTTCCAGTATGTTTGATCCTATTTTGAATAGAAACTTCCAGAGATTGTAACGTTATTCAATATTCTTTCTTTTAATTGAAACTAGTCTCCAGTCACCTTTAGGTATTTTATAAGAAACTTTGAAATGGCACAGAAAATGATATATTTTAAGACTAGGTACTAGAAATGAAACCAGATAATGGGATCCAAGTCCGAAGTATCAATTTGGTAATAATTATGCACCGAGGAAACCCATTTATTGCTATTCAGAGGCACAAATGGAAGAGCAATTTGTAGGGTAAATCTGATAATGTTTTGCCCAACCAGTGCTTTAGTGAACCCTTTTGCAAATGATGCCCTGCAATCCAAACAATCTAAAGTTCCTAGGGAATTCTCCAATGAGCCAAGCCCCCATGGTGAGTAGCTTTTGCAGTTTACTGACATCTATAATAAACAGGGGTGGGTTCTGGCAGCCACTACTTGCCAGTTCGCTTGTGGATGGGCTGCATGCATGCACATGCACACATACGCAGTGCAATAAAAATTGTTCTGCGCATGTGCAGAAGTGAAAAACAAGATGGTGGTGCCTATGGCGCCACCCGGAGAACTAGTTCAGGGGCATGGCAGGCCTGGGTTGCGGCCAGTTACAGCGACCTAGGCCACCAAACTACTACTGGTTCAGCTGAACCGGTCCGAACCAGTAGGAATCGATCACTGATAATCAACATGCCCAACATGAAACTTGAGGGCTTCTCTTGGTCCTCAGATTTCTTCCAAAAGATGCTCCCAAGTTGTCATTTTAAAAAGGTTCCAATTATTCCCTTTTTTATTTAATTTTTTTTTAATCCTGTTCTCACTCATTTATTTATTCTAACCCTCAATTTTTCTCCTAGTTGGAGTGCAGACAATTTCTTGCAAATCAAGGATATATATCTGGCTTTGAAGAAAATTCCTACCAAGAATGTTCATAGTGCACAAGGATGTCCTTCCTCCTAAAGTGGGGAAGAGTCTTAGTTGTGTCAGTGTTTCCCCCAAGAAATCCCAAAGTAAGACTAAGTAAACTTCTCAGAAAGATCCTTTCCGAACCACAGATTTTAATACATTGTGAAGAGGACACCTATATTCCAGACAGCTATTCTCTATTAAGCCCCACTAACTTTTACACTTTTGTATCTTTGCTGCAACCATTTCCTCTCCTCATATTAGCTTCATAAATGCAAGACTTCCATTTTCTGCTAAAAATTACATTATTAGTATTGGCATCTTCAAGTTTTTTTCCCTTCCTGGAAGGTGTAAAGCAAAGAATCTTTTATTACTGTTTCAAGAGGACCTGCTTTATAACATCAAAAATCACTCTAGGTTTTATAGCCTTTCAGCCAGTTCTGAACATATTAAAGAAGGCACACCAATTCACCATTCCTATTTTTCATGCAGAGGAAATATTTGTGGTTCAGTGTGGTTATTTTCCTTCCCTTACCAATTTCACCTTATGATTTAATAAGAATTTAAGATAGTCACTTTTTGTAATAAGGTTACGAACAGTAAAGAAAGACAAGGAGAAGAGATAATTGGAGTGGGAGAAAAATCTTTCTTAGGCTTTACAAAAAGGATAGATTTACCAGACAAACATCCCTCCCACATAACAGCAAATCTTCAGTTTTAATCTTCAAAGGCATCTTACCTTTTCAATAATGAGGTCTGTAGTCATTTGAACCTACTGCAAATTTATTGCCTTAGTTGATCCCTCAATTCAGTTAAAACAATTAAATTACATTACATTTAAATTATCCATTGTAACAATGTAAAATAAAGTGTTTTATGACCTTTCAAAAGCCATCAAAAATTAGCCCCCTGAGTTCAGTTCAAAGGTATTCCAAAGAGCAAACATACATAAATTTCTTCAGAGAATCTCCATCATACTGATCAAACCACTCGAAACTCTGTGACTCACTCTAAATCCCCTTAAAATAAGTCAAGACAGCATGATTCCTCCAGGAATGTAATGGAGAAGTTCTTTAAATCACTTTGTCCAATCATGGAAGACTACATGTAGCTTATATCGGTAGTCCTCGGCTTTCAACAAATCACTTAGTGACTATTTGAACTTACCATGGATCCCAGAAAAGTATTTCCACATAGATTTGAAATTCCAGGTCTGCCCCCACTGCAATCACATGATCACATTTTGGGAGCTCAGCAATTGGCCTGTATTTACAGCCACTGGCAGCATCCGACAGTCCATGACCATAATATATGACATTTATGCCAGAAAGTGGCATTGACTTCCTGTCCAATATAGTTTCCTGCCCTATAGAGAACAATGAGTTTGTTTAATGACCACAGTATTTGCCTGCCACAAAAATAGGTTGTAGAATCAATTTTTATGTGGTGGTGACATGGTGACTTGCTTAACTTCTTACATCACAACTTACAACTGAAATTGCAAGCTCAATTATGGTTGTAAATCAAGGACTACCTTTAATTAATAGCCTAACTTCAAAACATCCCATATAGACTTTCTTAAAAGAAATCTATTATGTGCTTCTTTTAAATTAAGAAGAGAAAGAATTACGATGTTAACTAAGGGGCCTTTAATAACTTCCTTGATAGAACTTACAAAACAAGTTGTGCAATGATTCATAAGACATTCACATTCAAGCCATGTTCGTTAATAGAAGATATTAAAGACTCCTTAGTTAATATCATAAGATCAAAAGCCAAACATAAATCATATAATAAGTGAATAATGACATTTTGTGTTCAATTCGCAATGGTCATATTTATCAAAACTGGCCATTCAGTGCCCCAACTCTAGAATGGCAATTTATTTTCTTGCCCTTGGGGAGAATGATCCTTATTTTGAATTCAGGAACCTTTTGTTGCCCTTGCAAGTATTAATTAAAAGTTGTAAGTAATTAAGATGACAATTAATTCCTTCATTTTAATCTGCAGGGTAATCATGCATGCCTGATCAGCATGGACAGCAAATGGCCTTAACTAGCATGAAATAAAACATAGCCTGTTTGAGGTACAGTTACAACTGTAAATTAAAGAAGGAAATATTAGGCCAGTGATCCAAGGGGAGAAAAATCCTTCTCTGAATAAATAACATCTCAAGCATGTCTGCTTTTCTAATTGTTTGATGGAAAACTGTTCCATGAAAGCTGCTGCACAGATTCTTTCATTAACAAATTCACATAGCTAAGGCAATGTGTAAAAAGCATTAGTAATATTATAAGTTTTTCTATACCTTTTTGTTATTGGAAGGGTTTGGATATTTATAATTACAGCTCAGTTTTCAAAGCATGCCTGCCTATCCTAGACAAATGTTAAATGAAAACACCAACCAGGAGGAGGCAAATCTATCAATGGATAAGTGGAGTCTCCAGATTCAGAGATGCTACCTCTCTCTTTAATGTGAAACTCAGATGTCCAGTGTAGATATTGAGATACGGCACTTATAAAGAACAGCAAGACTTACAGAGCTACCTTCATTTAATTTAAGATATACCCTAAAGGCTTACTGAAAATAGGATGTCAGTTAGAAAAAAGAACATAGAAAATTGGAGATGTAGGAGACAACAAATGCTATATTTCAGTTCTTTCAACTGAAAGAGAATTCTGGAGGACAACATGTAATAGAATGGCTGGAATTCTGAACAGGGTAGAAAGGTTATTGTTCAAAACGCTTGGGCAGGTCAAGCCCCAGTTGCAGCACTGAATGCCAAATAGGAGAAGGGTATTATCTGAGGTTATAGGCATCTGGTTGAGTACTATCAGAAACAAGGATACTCTAACCACAGTCTTCTCTAGGACAGATCCTTTACAGCAATTCCACTGCCTGCATATGACACTGAAAATCTTTATAGTCTAGTACAGGGCAGAGATGGGTTGCTGCCAGTTCAGCCCAGATCAGGAGAACCGGTAATAGCAGTGGTGGGAGGCTCCGCCCATCTGCCTGGAGGCTTCTGAGCATGCCCAGAAGCAGCGCACGTGAGCGCACCCGAACCGGTATTTAAAAAATTGGCACAGGGGTGTCAAAGTCGATTTCATTGAGAGTGGCAACAGGATTCTGTTTGACCTTGGGGTGGTGGTCAGGGTGGGTGTGGTCAGCTCAACATCACTTGTATCAGAGGCACCTGCAGGTGTTCTGCTGGTGAAAATGGGAGGGCCGAGCTGCATTTTTGCTGTCAGAGGCACCATGAGACGGTCCTTCATTGTTTCCAGGGCAGCCTCATGGGTCAGATCTAAGCACCCCATGGGCCAGGTCCAGCCCATGGGCCTTGAGTTTGACACCCCTGGTCTAGTAGATGCACCTGGAATTTTGATGGCATATTATGAACTCTGTCCTAAAATGGGGTTTTGAGATGGCTGTAACTAGACATTAATCATCCATTTACAGAAGACAGACTACATGTAACACTTACAGGTGCCAGAATACTCCCTACTACCTATCTCTGCATTTTTCCATGAATAGGCAGGTAATTGAACATTTTCTTCTGCAGCCAAAGCATTCCTATTTCTCTTTTTAAAAACAGCTATGCAAACTCCCAAACCATTTTTTTTATATTGAAAAAGTTTTATTGGTTTTACAGTTTTTTCCAATAGGGTAGGGTAAGGGATACAAAGAAATTTTGAGAGCTTTCGCGTCGAAGTCGTCGGCCCTTCCGGGGATTCATAATAAATCATTAACAAAAAACATTTTTCATAATACTACAAAGTGAAAACAAGTACATATTTCTAAGTTCTCAGTTCTATGCTGTCAGTCATTTGCAAAAATCCAGAACACATGTTATACAATATTACTCAAAAAATCAAAGCAAAGTTATTTTTTAGATCTAAGTCTCTTAGCAATTGTGTCTTCTATCCCTCCTTCCAGGCCCCCAGCGGGCGGGGCCGTGGGCCCCCCTGCCCCCCCTGGATCTTCCCCCAGGACAGAGGAATGTTTTTTAAGAAAGGCTTCCGCCTCAGCAACTGTTTTAATCCTCACTCTTCCTCCTTCCCAGAACACCAGCATCCCTTCGGGCATCACCCACTTGAACCAGATCCCGTGATCAAACAATTTTTTGGACAAGAAGGAAAATTTCCTTCTCGCTTCTCTAATCTTTCTTGGGATCTGCTTCAAGATGGCAACCTCCTTTTGTTGGTAAATCAACGGTCCTCCTCTTTGCACCTTCAAGATTTCCTCTCTGGTTGACCTTCTAACAAATTTAACATGTATCTCTCTTGGTACTTCATTTATCCTGGCATATGCAGAGTTTATTCTGTAAGCTAGGTCAATGTCCCCTCTGATCTCATCCTTAGGTTTATGTAAATAATCTGCTATAATTGTACTCATGAGTTCAGGGAGACATTCACCAGGTTCCTCAGAAATGTTCTGAAATCTTAAAAAATATGTCATCCTTTCCATATCAATCCTAGACACATGCCCATTTATTTCTACAACCTCATTAGTAACATTTTTAATCTCTCCCTTAGCCCCCGCCAGCCCCCCTTCCAGCTCTTCATTCTTCTGTGTGTTCTCCAGCACTTGTTTCCGTGTGTCCAGTAGCTCCTTTTTAAACTCCCAAACCATTTTTGAAAATAAAGATAACAATAGAGGATCTTGTTTCGCTTTGCAGTATGGAGGCTTTTCCCCTAATTAAAAGGTTTAAAAATATTGCAGTCAGATATGGGTGCAAAGTAGATGTCAACATATGAATAACTATGCATCACTTGGCAGGGCTTTTATCTTAGTTTTATCTTAGTTTTCCCTTCCCCCATCCTTTTAATTGTCCTAATGTGCGAAGCTATTATTTGCTAACCGGCTAACTTGTTCTCATTCCAACTGATTATTATGCCTGCTTGGTTATGCTATTCCTAACCTCCTACTTCGTTAAAACAAAATGGTGGTTTTTTTTAGATTTTGATGACAGTAAAACAAATTAAACAAGAAAGCTAAAATTGATGGAAAGGACATTTCCTCCCTTTCTAAGGAGTTGCTTTGAATTCATAAGTTTTTTTAAAAAAGAAAAAGCAATAATTTACATTTTTCACTTCCATGGATATTACAGTCATTCTCTTGGGATTCTCTTTGCATACAAAGCTTGCTAAACTGCAAAGCACAGATAGTGCTAAGTAGGTTTCAATGCAGTCTTTGAAAAAGTTCCCACAGCCTCCAAATTAGCTTTACAATATGCTGTTTACCTGTGAACCATTGTCCTCTTGACACAATTAATGTTTCGTTTCCTTTTAACCTTTTTTTTAAAATGGCATTGTTTCTTGCTTCCTCTTCTTTCTCCCTAGAGTACTTTCGACCTGCTCCAAGAATGTCATAAAAGATGCATCCTGTTGCATTCTTCCCTCAGATTCTTAAGCATTGGCAAAATCTTCTCTAAGAGTCTGTATGTAGGCTGTTCAATGCAGAATAACTCAAAATTAAACATATTACGTATTAAACATACGTGAAGTGTTAATGCCACTGTATAGTGCCTTGGTAAGGCCACACTTGGAATAGTGCATACAGTTTTGGTCACCACGATGTAGAAAAGACGTGGAGACTCTGGAAAAAGTGCAGAGAAGAGCAACCAAGATGATTAGGGGACTGGAGGCTAAAACATATGAACAATGGTTGCAGGAACTGGGTATGTCTAGTTTGATGAAGAGAAGGACCAGGGGAGACATGATAGCAGTGTTCCGATATCTCAGAGGGTGCCACAAAGAAGAGGGAGTCAAACTCCAAGGCACCTGGGGGCAGGACAAGAAGCAATGGGTGGAAACTAATCAAGGAGAGAAGCAACTTAGAACTAAGGAGAAATTTCCTGACGATTAGAACAATTAACCTCTGGAACAGCTTGCCTCCAGAAGTTGTGAATGCCCCAACCCTGGAAGTCTTTAAGAAGATGTTAGATAGCTTTTTGTCTGAAATGGTATAGGGTTCCTGCCCACGCAGGGGGTTGGACTAGAAGACCTACAAGGTCCCTTCCAACTCTGCTATTGTATTGTATTATTGTATATCAGTAACCCATGCAACTCCCACAGTATATATAACATAATATCTGCTGCTGTGGCCTAGAGGTGGAGCTCTTGCCTCCCAATCAGGAGATTGTGAGTTCAATCCCAGGTGGAGGCAGATGTAGGGTCTCCTGCTTGGGCAGGGGGTTGGAGTAGATGACCTGCAAGGTCCCTTCCAACTCTGTTAATCTGTTAATAACAATCCTAAATTTGCAGGCAACTCCCTTTTGGATCATCTGAAGTTTATGTGAGTTCTTCAGGGCAGCCCTATGTAGCATGAAGTAGCCCCTAATGGGAAGACAAGGAGATGATTGACTGTTCTCAGAGCATCCTGTTCTAGATAATGCCACAATTTTTGTATTTAGATATTGTAATTGATTGCAATACTGATATAAATCCTACCCTCCAATGAAATTGCATGGAAGAAGAAATAAATCATTTCATTCATTCAGAGCTTTTGCTTCTGTTCTCTACTTTTTAGATGTAATGTCCCAGGCAAAATCTTAGACCAATCTTTAAGGGAAATTACTTCCAAACCATCTCAATCTCCTTTTGGAAGTGGAGGACAGTTAAGCAAAAAAGAGGATGGCAGAGAGGGAGAGTCTGCTCAGCATTACTTTTCTGAAAGCATGAGTTAACAATAAAAGAGAATATTTGTAGCTCAGGGTTGAAATGAAGGAGTCCTTGGTGTTATCTGAGCTTGCATGGTTTCTTGCAGATGTTTCATTACCCAAATTAAGGTAGAATCATCAGTGTAATGATGTTATCTTGTTTGAGTAATGAAACATCTGCAAGAAACCAACCAAACTCAGAGGGCATCAAGGGTCCTTCAACCTGGCATTGTATTCAGTTTTGCAGAAGCAATTTGATAACATATTTTTTTAATCTGGTAGACATAATCCATAGATTATAATGTAAACATTATTCACGTCTTTCTGCTTTTAAATTTTAAATTAAGGCGCAATTTGTACTTCATTTTTGCATGGGAGAACCCAAAGCTTGATGGACATCTGTATTTCACCATAAGTCATAGGTTAATTTTGGGACCTTTCACCAAGCATGGTACCACCCCCTATCTCCCATCTCAGTTATACAATATTTTATCTCACAAGTTTTTATTCCCATCATTATTTTTGTTATTTCATGTTTTAGTGCTTTGTAATTAAGCCCGAAGCAGTGACAGTACTTGAGTTATGGCTGGGGCGAGTCACGCCTTGTGTGCTGTTAAGCGCCACAGAGAAGGCCAAGTGTTCCAGGCTGGATTTACTGTGTCATAAACAATACCCTTGTGTGTCTTAGTGGAAAAGTAAACCGGTGCAAGAACAGGAATGGATTTCCATGCTAACAGTATGCTCTTGTGTTAAGGTGAACTCACATTGTTTGCAAAACTAGATGTAAGCATTTTCCTTAGTATAAAGGGCTAGGAACAAGGTGGCGATTTTGATTCTCTTTTTGTTGTTATGCAATGTGCCATTTCATTTACGTATAAAGAGGGGATCATCCATTTGTTAGGGATCTAACAGATCCCTAACAAATAGTCTCACCATGATCTCTTTTGGGAATTGAGTTTTTCATTACCTGTGAATAACAGAAGGATGAAAGCTAATAATGTATCCTTCTTCAGAAAAATATCTGACACACCCTCTGAAAATGTGCATTTTTTTAAAATTGTCTGTAGTTTAAGCACCCCACATTTCACAGTACAGTTGAATTCTCTGAACATCCTATTTCTCTGCAGCATTTTGGGGTGTAAAGAAAGAAAGAAAGAAAAATCAGGTCTTTCACACATTTTTACAAGCATGAAAACCCAGATCTTCCTTTCAAAACAGCTGAAAAATATCTACACCTAACTATCAATATGGCAAAGGGGATAGCATACTGTATTAGATTTATCCTGTTCCAGGTAGTCTTGCTAAGGAAGAATGTTGAGAGACAATCTATGAAGTTGCTGCTTTTGGACAAGAATAAAGTTGCCAAGATCTGTAGTTAGTTTGAGCTGTATGGCATGAATCAATTCATATAAAGGAGGCAATTATGATGTAACATGTTGTAACATTAAAAGAGCACTGTGATATAATCCCCTTAATGTGAGAAATGAGTTTCCATTATTATCATATGCATTGCCACTGCTCATAGTGCAATTCTGACAGCCTGTTCATTCCCATATTGCACAAGCTGTTTGGCATGGGAACAGAAATGTATGAGATTTAATGTGCTGTGGCCATACGGTTATATGTTCATCTCTATCACTTCTCCCTTGGTTATTCACCCAACAGAGAGCTAACTGCCTTGTCAACATGTTGGGATGAGAACTCCAAATTAGTCAGATTATACATAATGATTTTACAATAAAATAGCAGAGTTGGAAGGGACCTTGGAGGTCTTCTAGTCCAAACCCCTGCCTAGGCAAGAAACCCTATACCATTTCAGACAAATGGCTATCCAACATCTTCTTAAAGACTTCCAGGGTTGGGGCATTCACAATTTCTGGAGGCAAGCTGTTCCACTGGTTAATTGTTCTAACTGTCAGGAAATTTTTCCTTAGTTCTAAGTTGCTTCTCTCCTTGATTAGTTTCCACCCAAACTATTTGGAGAATAGTTTGACTCCCTCTTCTTTGTGGCAGCCTCTGAGATATTGGAACACTGCTATCATGTCTCCCCTAGTCCTTCTTTTCATTAAACTAGACATACCCAGTTCCTTCAACCGTTCCTCATATGTTTTAGCCTCCAGTCCCCTAATCATCTTTGTTGCTCTTCTCTACACTCTTTCTAGAGTCTCCACGTCTTTTCTATATCATGGCGACCAAAACTGAATGCACAGATTTTGAATCAATGGGTCTCCCATTCTAGAAATTACAGTGAGGTTGGTAGAATTGGAAGGGGAATTTAAAGGCCAAGTTACTGAGTCCCCAGAAAACCAGAGTTCGACCATCTCCAATAATGAAGGTCCAGTCTTTTTTCTTTTAAACCATTTAACCATTGTTGTGATATTTCAGGCCTACTCACTCTTGGAGAAGCAAAAAAAACAAGAGAAGTAGCACTTTCTGGAGACCTTAATTGTAGCCTCTGCCAATTTAAGAAGGGAACCTAATTTTTCCCATGGCAATGAATGAGTGTTGAATTATTAATGACTGAAACAAACTCTGAGAGACCTCTCTCTCTCTCTCTCTCTCTCTCTCTCTCTCTCTCTCTCTCTCTCTCTCTCTCTCTCTCTCTCTCCCTCCCTCCCTCCCTCCCTCCCTCCCTCTTCAGATTCCCCTTCTTGTTTCAGCCACTTGCCTACATTCCTCTTTTTCCCACCTCCATTAAGTAAGCTGCTGGAGAAACTAATCATTCTAACTGAGGTCTGAATTCATCATTGATAGAGCTTTGGAAATTAGGGGTAGATCAGTATTTCTTAGCCTTGGCAATTTTAAGATGCGTGGGTAGGAACTCCCAGAATTCCCCAGTCAACATTCTGGGAATGGAAGTCCACACATCTTAAACTTTGAAAAGTTGAGAAGCACTGGACAAGATCAGCAGTCCCCAACCTTTCCAGAGCGGGGAGGGGAGTGAGTGGCAGACACATGGACGCACATGCAGCTCCATTGGTGTGAGTGGTGGGTATGCAGGTCCTCCACTTGCCCCAATGGAGCTTTGTGCATGAGCAGAGGGCAGTTCCTGCATGAGCAGAGGGTGCTTGCACTTGCTCATGCTAATGAAGGTTGCTTGTGCTTGCACACGAAGCTCCACTCATGCGAGCAGAGTGCTCGCATGCAAAGCTCCATTAGTCCTTCACTTGTAAAAATGGGGCTCTGTACATAAGTGCCCTCTACTCAAGCAACCTCCACTTGCATGAATGGAGATTTGCATGAGCACATTCTTACCCATCGCCGGCGTGGTCCAGTTTGAAACAGGCCACAGTCCGGTAGTGGGACATGGCCCAGGGGTTGTGGACACCTGGACTAGATGATACAATGTAGTGCAGAGAATGGAACTGAGGACTGCAGGTGTAATTTGGGCTCCTGGAAAAGACACTATTGGCATCATGAGCGAGTAGCAGACAATGCTATCCATGCACTATAACCTCAAGTGAAAAGGAGATATATCTGGCCGCCCTTGATCAATGTGTAGAATGCTGCCCAAACATTTCAGCATTGCAATGTGTTCTTACAGCAGAACACACATAACTATCTTAACTTCATAAAGAAGAGCAACCAACAAGCAAGCCCGATTTAATTCCTATTCAGATTCTTGCAGTCTCCTGCATAAGGTTTAGCATCTAATCTAAAAAGCAGATCAGCTAAATGACATAAAGGCTATAACTGCACTCATCATTTTTGCAGAAAACAAAGAGAACAATTTAAACACTTTCACAGATTTCTACAACCATAAGGGTGTGTATAATACCATATGCACACATGCGTACATTTCATTCAAAACTCTATATCTCATGCAAGTGAATTACCTCACAATCCATTATGAGAAAGCTAATAGGATTTCAATATGTTCTCTCTTCACTTCCTCTCTCACCCCCATACACATATGTTTTATTTTGCCCTGCTAATTACAATCTTCCCAATATCTCCCACTTTTCAGCAGAGCTCCCTTTATAGAAAATGAATACCTCGTTCCTGTTTTTATGAAGTTACCATTCTTATTTTATAGATTTGATATGTTTGGACCAATCCATCTTTTATCTCTGTGGCACATTTAGAAGCTGGCACTGATTAAATGCTTATAATAGAGCCCATTAATTTCCCCGTCAGTTGAAAAAATCACCATTGTAAATTTTTCTCAGTCACTTTGTATATCGTGTAGAAGGATGCTCGCTGATATTACTCTATGTGCCTGTTTGTGTACTATGTAAATGTGGCTTTCAAATGTGTGGCCTGGAACATATAAGGAAAAGCAAAGGTGCTAAAGGATATTTTGATGCCCCAAGGCATGTAGCATCAAATAATGCTCCCAGCCATACTCTGCGGACTACCCAAGGCTTGTCATACTGTTTTGGGACATGAGTGAGGAAAGTAACTGCATCTCTCCTCCTTAGAAGTAAAAATATAGCCTTGGTAAATTAACCTGCTGTATCCTGCCCTTTTATGACATCCGAAATCCGCTGGTGAAATAATTGTTGCGCTCTATGCTTGTTGCTAAGGTAGCTTCCAAAAAAGCAGTTAAGACTGTCTGAGGCCTATACTTCAGTCACTACAGGATGGTTTAGTTTTGTTTTTTTAATGACTTAATAGAAGCCCATGTCTTGAATTAGACTAGAAACAGAGAGTTTTCATTGGATGTTGGCAGCAACATCTTCAACAATTGGTAACGGGCCAAGATGGTAAGTGCAGCCACATAACCAAAGACCTTTCTCTCAATATCTGTCCAGGTGCAAAGGACAGGGCTTTGACTACATAGTTGTGCCATTATCTTAGTCTCACCAATTCTGTCCCTCAGATGCCCCTCAGCACTAGAGACTGATTTGTGACTTTTATGCCCAATGTTCCTCCTAATACTTTTATGTCAGTTATACCGTCCTTCCATTTTGCCCTCACAAGAACCCTGAGAGAGATGTAACAACACAATAAGCTTCTCACTCTGAATCTCAATCTTTACACATTGGTTTTCAAGACTTAAACTAATGTCTTTCCCCAGAAACCCCTGAATATTGTCATCTAGAAGATGGCATATTGGGTAATAGAGGGCATGTGTCTTCTTCTAAATATCTATGTATTTATAAGGAATATCTACAATAGTTCTTGTATGTGTCCTTGTAGCTGTAATATAAAGATTTCTCAATACCTATTTAGCAATAGCAATAGCACGTAGACTTATATACCATTTCATAGGGCTTTTACAGCCCTCCCTAAGTGCTTTACAGAGTCAGCATCTTGCCCCCAACAATCTGGGTCCTCATTTTACCCACCTCAGAAGGATAGAAGGCTGAGTCAACCTTGAGCCGATGAGATTTGAACTACTGAACTGCAGCTAGCAGTCAGCTGGAGTAGCCTGCAATACTGCACTCTAACCACTGCACCACTTTGGCTCTATATTTGGTTCATCACCACAGAAGCTCCATCTCACAGCCAGGCTGAACTAAGATTAAGGTGTTTTAGCTGTAGTGATTTAGCAGATTTCCCGTGTGGACATTCTTAGTTGCACGAAAGAATCTTCAGAGTGTGTTGCTGGTGCAGCCTTTTCCTCCTTCCCCTGTGATAGAAATATTGACCTCATGGAAGAACGTTTGCAAAATATTGATATTCCCACTGGAAACATAAATTTGAAGATTCCAGGACTCCCAAGGTAGCCTACATCCTTCTTCCTACATCATACACAAGGGCTCACCTCTGTTGAAGTGCTACTCTTCATCCAGAGGTCACGAATCACATACTCTTTTTAAGTTCTTTCCATAGGAATATGGAGAGGTGATGCTCCCATAACTAGAACTGTAAAAAAAAAAAAACACTTGATTTTCAATGCCTACCTCAGATCAAAAAGAAACAGCTTGGGATCTGCATATCTACTGCTACTGCACATCTACTGCCCTGTGAAATTTACTATCAGAGAGGCTCATAGTATTCCTCTAGCAGAGTACCATAGTGGAATACCTTTGGAAGGCAGCGATTGGTGGATTATTTTCCTGCATGTGAGTGGGATGGTGTGAGTATCACTGGGTAGATCAAACTGGAAATTGAACTCCACAGGAGCACTCTTCTTTATTGAGATAGGCTACAAATAACAAAATCTGCCATATATCCCCTCCTTATACTTCAGTGAATCAGGAAGGAGTTTGCTGGAATGGCTTCCAAATATGATCTTGCTTCCCAGGAATGTTTCTCTCTCTCTCTCTCTCTCTCACACACACACACACACACACACACACACACATACACACACACACACTCACACTCACACCACTTTGCTTACAGGACAGTTTGTGCATATTTGTGTCAAGGTGACTTATCTTACCTTCTGGAGTGGGGGGGATAGAACTGGCTTGAAACTACCTTGCATTGCTGTCTGTGAAGGCAGCAACAGCTTAGATAAACATAAAGTTGTGGGTGTGGGATCATTTTTCTTATCAACATACTTTCCTCCATACATGAAAACAGAAGGAAAGTACATTGCTATAAATGTGAAGAGCCCACAATGGAGAATTGCAGTCAACCAAGGTTCCTGGCAGAGAGAAGCATCAGAACTGACATCTACTAAAATAGATGACTTGTTTTGTCTTTTAAATCCTGCACTGTCAGCTATAAGCAGCAGTAAAACTTCATTTATTTTTCCATTAGGGAAGGGAGATAATATTATTTGGTACACATTTTAAAGTTTATTGGTTAATACCTGAAAGATACCATATCCTACCCTGCAACATATCCTTACATTTCACATTTTTCTAATTTTTTTAACGTAATTTTCAAATTTAACTTGTATTCTACATACACTCTACCAGCATGATATTCTCTTTTTGGATATTTTTCGTTATTCCAAAATACAAACATTTTGGTGTCAATCCTGAAGTTGGCCATCTTGGTACCATCCTGGAGCTGAGGGATAGGGAGGGGGGATGAGAGATAGCTGGGGTTGTGTAGCCAAAATAAAATATTTTCCCTTGGGAACCAAGGATATTCTTATACCTGGACTGTGGAAAAGTGAGATCACCAGACAATCAGACAGTTTGTTAATTGGGCCGTATGACTTTTTGGTGTGGGAAAACTTTTTCTTTTAATTAGATGAAAACCACGGGAACCTTCAGAGTTGGTTTTCACCAGAGCTGTGCTAATATGATACTTTATTGATACTTCAATAGCTTTGAAGCTATTCTTTGAGGATTTCACCTGCCTTTGAATTTTGCTTTATATGCATTTGTTACCATGTTTTTCAGAGTATAAGATGCACCTTTTTCCCTCTAAAAAGAGGCTGAAAATCTGGGTGCATCTTATACATCAAATACAGCATTTTTTGCCTCCTGAAGCTCTGCCCCTTCACCAAAATGGCCATGCATACCCTCATGGAGGCTTTCAGAGAGCTCCTGGGGCCTGGGGAGGGCAGAAATGAGCAAAACATGGGCCATTTTTTGCCCCCCCCCAGCCCCCAGCAGCACTCTATAAGCCTCCATAAAGCTATGCATGCAATTATTTTGATGAAAAATGGGGTGGTTTTTGCTCGTTTGGGGGGGCACCCTCTCAGGAGCACTCTGCTATAGCCTCCAAGGCTATTCATGCCTTTTTTTAAAAAGGGGGGGCTCATTTTCACAAAAAATGGGCCATTTTGGGGAGGTTTGCAGAGTGTAAAAACTTTTTTTTTCTTTTGGAAAGCTCTTTAACTGATTGATGAGAATTATATTGATCAAGTGCTGTGCCAGCAGAAACAAAGTCAGGTGTTGCAGATTGTCAGTGATTTCCTTCTCCAGTACATGGATAAATACATCTGGAAACATCTCCCTACCTACCTTCTCTCTCTCCCTACCTACCTGCTGTATTTCTATCTCTCTATATTTCTCTCTTCTCTATCCCTTTATCTACCTACCTACCTATCTAACTACTCTCTCTCTCCCTACCTACCTACTGTATTTCTCTCTCTTTCCATCCCTCTCTATCCTTCTATCTACCTACCTACTTTTCTTTTAATTTGCCTCTTCAAAACCTTGGTGCATCTTATACTCCGAAAAATACGGTACTTGGAACCCTGACATTTGGTGTCTTGGAATCAGTGTTGACTTCTATGACTTCCCAGACCAGTCCCTGCAATTTTCTTGGCAAGGTTTTTCAGAAGTGATTTGCAATTGCCTCCTTCTTTGGAGTGAGAGAGAATGAGTGGCCCAAGATTACCAAACTGGTTTTGTGCCTAAGGCAGGACTAGAATGCACAGTGTCCCAGATTTTAGCCACTAAACCAAGCGGGCTCCCTTTTCAGATAATTATTATGCAAAGGACAGGAAAGAAATAAGAAAGCTAAACCAAAGAAACTAAAGTGAGAGATTGTTGATTGTTTGATGCTAAAACATAAATCTAGTTTACACTACAGTATAATGGTATGCAGGAAAGATCGTGGGAGATGGGGCAAAGAGATACTGCTTAGAGAATGATCAGATAAGAGACAGCATAGTCTACTGCTGCATAGTGGGTGGAACAAGAAAGGACCCTCTCTGTGTTCTCAAGCTGTAAAGATAACGGTGAAGAATTTTACTTTCAGACTTGCAAGATTCTGATTAATGTAATTAATTAATTAAAATACGAGCTAGTCATTTCCGACTCTCGGAGGTGGTGCTCATCTCTGTTTCAAAGCCGAAGAGCCAGCGCTGTCCAAATATGTCTCCATGGTCATGTGGCCAGCATGACTCAATGCCCGAAGGGACACAAAACACTGTTACCTTCCCACCAAAGGTGGTCCCTATTTTTCTACTTGCATTTTTACATGCTTTTGAACTGTTAGGTTAGCAGAAGCTGCGACAAGATACAGGAGCTCACTCTGTTACGCGGTGCTAGGAATTCTAACCGCCAAACTGCCGACCTTTCTGATCAACCAGCTCAGCGTCTTAGCCACCGCATATCTATTTTGATGACCCTCTGATTAATGTATCTTTGCAAAAAAAAATAAAAAAAATAGCATGAGTTTTCTGGTCATGTTTCTTGTCGTGTCTACTTGTCTGATCACCTTTGTTCTTACCATATTCATATGCTAACTTTTGTTCTTTACATTTTTGCTTCTCTCTCTTTCAGAATCTCATTAACTCCATCCAACCATGCCTTAAGGAAGCTAGTGACACCTGCGTTAAGAGTAATGTCTTATTCAAAATGTGCTTACCCGTTTTCAAATTGAAACTTTGAAATTTTAAAATGTATTTTTTTTAAAAAATAATTAAGTCCATTTTTAAAATCTGTGTGAATTGCATGCTTCCAAATCAATTGCAAAATGTCTGAGCTGTATCAAATGCATGGGTTATAAAATTGGATTAAGTTTCGGGGGGAAAAAAAAGATGACTCAAATGGAATTTGCAGGTCAAAATTCAGTTATTTAGAGAAATGCATATAAAATAAATGAACTGATCCCTTTAAATTAAATGCTTTTTAAAACTAACTTTGCAGACTGAGATAACAATGTGATGAAACATGGTTTGAGCTTCACTTAACTCTTGTAGGAATTCAGTCTTTGACAGAAAAAAAATAGTGTAATCTAAGTGTACAAAACCACACTTCTTAGAATTTCAAAGAAAATCACGCTAACACACATCTGGAGAATCTATACCAGGAGTGGCAAACTCAAGGCCCGGGGGCCAGGTCCAGCCTATGGGGTATTTAGATCTGGCCCATGGGTCAACCCTGGAAACAGCAAAGGAGAATCCCATGGTGCTTCTGCCAGCGAAAACAGGCTCCCAAGCTCCATTTTCAGCTGCCACAGCCTTCTTCAACCTCTGCCAGTGAAAACAGAGCTCAGGAGGGCTGCAAAATGGAGTTTGGGAGCCCATTTTCACTGGGTGGATTGCTTTGGCCACCACAGGCATCCCTGACATGAGTGATGTTGAGGTGGCCATGCGCACCTTGGCCATGCCCTCCCCCCACCTCTCCCCATGGTCAAACACAACCCTGCTGCAGCCCTCAATGAAATTGATTTTGACACCCTCAATCTATACCATCAGAGGCACTTTGATGTAGTCTAAAATTTCCAACTCCCTCAAAGAAACCAATTACTTCTTTCTCTTTCTCTTTCCCTAGTTTGTCAAGCTTTCAAGTGGATACATTCAGATACAGAATTCTTCTTCAGTTTGTGCTATTTTTGTTACTGCCGTGGGACTTACAATCATCCATTTGCGAACTTTTAAAATGCAGCCAGCTAAGTATGAAAATTCACTAAGGTAGAGACCGTCAGAAAATGCAAATACCCATTAAATAAAGCTTCTAGAGTAGAAAAACCCAAGTCTGAAGTTGCTGCATTTTGAACATTTAAATTCAGCCAAAAGGGTTCGTATGAACATATGTTTTCATTATTTCATTTGAAAAATTAATCTAGCTGTCTCTATTATATAAAACAACCAACTTAACAAATTCACTCTGGCCACCATACAAAGAATGAAAGAGTCAACTACAAATAAAGGTAAAAAGAAAAACAACAACACTATATATTAACTGCCTCCACCTCCCTGAAATCAGCAGTCATAACAATTGAATTGAACTGAATTGAATTGAATTTCACCAGTGGTCAAATTCAATTTTTTTTACTTCTGTGGGCATGACTTGGTGGGCATGACAGGGGAAGGATACTTCAAAATCCCCATTCCCACACCACCACCACACTCTAGCCAGAGTGTTATTTGCCAGTTCTCTGAACTACTCAAAATTTCCGCTACCAGTTCTCCAGAACCTGTCAGAACCTGCTGTATTTCACCCCTGAATTTTACCTACAATCATAAAATGACAGCAAGACTAAAAATATAGTACAATTCGACAAATGGGCCTTCACTCATCCAGACCCAATGGCCTGAGGAAAGAATCAGGTGTGAGCTACTTTTCCGTTGTAGTCCACTGTATATTGCATGGAGGAAGATTATTCCCAAAAGTAGGACCCACCACCAAGATCCTGTAATGTTAGATCAGTAAGGGGACCTGCAATATTCCCACTCTATTGGAGTATGTAGGACAGGCAGATTCCTTACCAATCATAAAGGTAAAGGTAAAGGTTCCTCTCGCATATATGTGCTAGTCATTCCACTCTAGGGGGTGGTGCTCATCTCTGTTTCAAAGCCGAAGAGCCAACACTGTCCGAAGACATCTCCGGGGTCATGTGGCTGGCATGACTAAATGCCGAAGGCACACAGATCACTGTTACCTTCCCACTACTCTCTATTTTTCTACTTGCATTTTTCTACTTGCATTTTTACATGCTTTCAAACTACTAGATTGGCAGAAACTGGGACAAGTAATGGGAGGTCACTCCATTAGGCGGCACTAAGGATTCGAACCACCAAACTGCTGCCTTTTCTGATCGACAAGCTCAGCATCTTAGCCACTGAGCCACTGCATCCAATCATACAGTCTCATAATTCACCTGTGCCCTGAGGGATCATGGCCTTACACTTTTCCGGCTCTGTTGTATGAGTTGGGAGAGTTGTATGATGTTTTTCCTTTGGATGGAATTGAAGCCTGGGAAGTCAATAAGCACCAAACAGATGACTATACAGTAAAGGCCAAGACACTCACATGAGCTTCATAAATAAGTTAATTTCAGTTATATTGGCCAACCAGGAGGCACCATGCGACCAGTTTCGGCTTTACTTCAACTCCTCAGACATGAATAACCAAATGGGATTCAAATCCTCTATCAGGAAACTTGTGAACATTCAGAAGAGGATATTTATTTGATGCTACAGTACATTTAATACAATAATACAATAGCAGAGTTGGAAGGGACCTTGTAGGTCTTCTAGTCCAACCCCCTGCGTGGGCAGGAACCGTATACCATTTCAGACAAATGGCTATCTAACATCTTCTTAAATACTTCCAGGGTTGGGGCATTCACAACTTCTGGAGGCAAGCTGTTCCAGAGGTTAATTGTTCTAACTGTCAGGAAATTTCTCCTTAGTTCTAAGTTGCTCCTCTCCTTGATTAGTTTCCACCCATTGCTTCTTGTCCTGCCCCCAGGTGCCTTGGAGAATAGTTTGACTCCCTCTTCTTTGTGGCACCCTCTGAGATATCGGAACACTGCTATCATGTCTCCCCTGGTCCTTCTCTTCATCAAACTAGACATACCCATCTCCTGCAGCCAATGCTTATATACAATGCTTATATACAATGCTTCAGCTTTGCAAGAAATAGCTGTATTGGCTAAACATTTGAAGATGGCCCTAATCCAGGGGTCTGCAAAGTTGTCTCTTTTAAGACTGGTGGACTTCAACTCCCAGAATTCCCCAGCCAGCCAGGATGGCTGGGGAATTCTGGGAGTTGAAGTCCACCAGTCTTAAAAGAGACAACTTTGCAGACCCCTGCAATCAATACAGTTTCCTTTTTCTTAATTGTAAGAAAAATGTTAGCTTCCCCAGATGTAGTCATCTAGTTAAGGCTTTCTTTGAGATGCATTTTGAATTCAGTATCTCCTGAATTCCTGGTTGGAATTCGAATCAAAGTTTCAAATTAGTTCTAGTCAAAACACACCTGGAGGGTACATGCCTTTAGAGTAGGAGTCTCCAACCCTGGCCACTTTAAGACTTGTGGACTTCAACTCCCAGAACTCCAACCTGGCTGAGGAATTCTAGGAGTTGAAGTCCACAAGTCTTAAAGTGGCCAACATTAGAGACCCCTGCTTTCTTTAATGGCTAAAGAAAACCATTACGAGAGTGGTGTAGTCCATTCTACCTCTGCTCTCTGGTGACTAATATTCAGTGTTATCCCCATCAATTTATGGATGAGTGAAGATTTCCCAACTTGCAATATCATATCCACTATATCACACAATCTCTTGTAAGGATGCTTTATGATTCTGGACATGGCACAGGAAAAAGATAAAACTTATTTTAACCATATGTGACCTGTTCAATCAACTAGAAGCGCTCCATGGCAAGGGACCTGGTTATCTGCAAGACCGCCTCCTGCTGCCAGATACCTTCCACTGACCAGTCCGCTCCCACAGAGTGGGCCTCCTCAGGGTGCCGTCAGCCAGACAATGTCAGCTGGCGACGCCCAGGGAGAGAGCCTTCTCTGTGGCAGCTCCTGCCCTCTGGAATGACCTCCCCCCTGAATTACGTACGATCGCAGACCTATGTCTCTTCCGTCGGGCCCTGAAGACACATCAAGACCGAGTGGCTGTGGTTTCCGGCCGCCCGATTCAACCAGTTGACTCCATCACTGGCCATAGGGGGCGAACATCTTGCCCCTGTGGATGGGGCGCGCAACTTGGGTGTCCTCCTGGATACCTCGCTGTCCATGGAAGATCAAGTGACAGCCGTGGCCAGGAGGGCGTTTTACCAGGTTCGCCTGGTACGCCAGTTGCGCCCCCTATTGGATCGGGATGCCCTTTGCACAGTCACTCATGCTCTCGTGACATCCCGACTGGACTATTGTAACTCTCTCTACATGGGGCTCCCCTTGAGGTGCACCCAAAGACTTCAGCTGGTCCAGAATGCAGCCGCGCGAGCAATAATGGGGACCGCAAGGTACGCCCATATAACACCGCTCTTGCGCGAGCTGCACTGGCTGCCTGTCGTCTTTCGGGTGCGCTTCAAGGTGTTGGTTGTCATCTTCAAAACGCTCCATGGCTCGGGACCTAGCTATCTGCGGGATCGAATCCTGCCCCATACATCCTCACGGCCAATCCGCTCCCACAGAGAGGGACTTCTCCGGGTGCCGTCCACTAGACTGTGTCAGCGGGCGACGCCCAGGGGAAGGGCCTTCTCTGTGGTGGGCCCAGCCCTCTGGAACGACCTCCCCCCCGACATTAGAACAACTACGGACCTCCGCTCCTTCCGTCAAAAACTGAAAACACACTTTTTCTGCTTGGCCGGCCTTGGTTAGTCTCTACCTCTGGGGTGTTTAGGGAATTTAGTTTTAATGGGGTTTTTTAGCGCGGGGACAATCAATTTAATCTGCTTTTATTTATTGTATTTATTGTTTGTATATATTTTATATGTTTTAATTTCCCTGTGCACCGCTCCGAGTCCCCTTGGGGAGAGGACGCGGTATACAAAATTAAATATTATTATTATTATTATTATTATTATTATTATTATTATTATTATTATTATTATTATTATTATTATTATTATTATTATTATTATTATTATCTATTTCGTGCAGCCGGCCTGTCATAGCCTTGTTTTAATTGGGTTTTAGTATTGGGTTTTATAATAATAGGCCAAATTATTTAATACTTACTAATTTGTTATTTTAACTTTTGTATTTCCTCTTTTTATTGTGGCTGTTCACCGCCCTGAGTCCCGAGAGGGAGAATGGCGGTATACAAATTAAATAAATGAAATGAAATGAAATGAATGAGAATCATTGTTTCTTTTCTGATCCTTTTGCCATGGAGCAAAATAAACTTTCTCAGAGTAGTAACTTTCTTTTTTGTCTCCTGTATCAGGGAGTGTGATGTGAGGAACGGGTGCAACCTGCATCTAGCAGTAATAAACCCCGAGTGTATAGCACCACCTCCTGGCTACCTTTGAAGATAAAATTTAAAAAACAACAAATTGGCCTGAACAGATAGCACTGCTCCATCCCTGCAGCTCAAGAGGCAAAATAATATATCACTTGCTTGCGGAAAGTCAAATTTCGTTTGCTGACTTAATCCCAGAGCCAGAATTAATCAAACAACTCAGCTAACTGGATCAAGAAAAGCAATAAATTATCCTGCCTCCCCATATAACAGTGGCATTAATGGTACAAAAAGAGGAGGAGCTTCTGTGTGATTAATCACTGTTGAAGTTGCCTAAAGGGCCTTGGAAGCTTTCTGCTGACTGGCAGCGTGAACCCTGTTTTGCATTCAGCGAGAGGAAAAATTGCCTTTAGATGTGACTGATTTGGCAAGTGCAGCATGGAAGAATATGAGATGCCGACTTATCTTTTTCCCCCCAGAACTTTAGCTTGTGTCATCCAATCTTAAGTCAAGGTGTTAAAAGTCCTCTGTTTTCTACGGACAACGGTTGAGATCTCATTGCAGTATTGTATTTTTGTATTGTTTTTTGCTACAGACATCTCTGCAGAATACTGACAAATAGGCAAATGGAAATGTCAGATTTACACACACGCTTCATTCCTTCATTGTTTCGGCACTCCAGACTGCTGTATTACATCTAGAGCAGTCGTGGGATTCAGTTCTGTGGGCGTGGCTTAGTGGGGGTGGCTTGGTGAATGTGGCTTTGTGGGCGTGGCAGGGGAAGGATACTGCAAAATCCCCATTCTCTCCCCACCCCACTAGCCTGTTTTCCAGCTCCATTCTCCTGTTCAGGGCAACAAAAGATCAGCTGGGAGGCTGGGAGGTGGCAGGAGCAGGGGCAGCCAATTTACCAGTTCTCCAAACTACTCAAAATGTCCACTACCAATTCTCCAGAACTTGCTGAATACCACCTCTGGAGGTTTTTCTACCACTGATTTAAAACTTCAGCCTTAAGGTTTGTTTTTTAATTCGATTTATATCCCGCCCTTCTCTACGAGGGACCCAGGGCGGCGCACAGGAATTTAAAAGATATAAAACAAAATATACAAAATTTAAAAGCATATTAAATTAAACAATCCTATGCTAAAACCAAATTAAAACCCCAATTTAAAACTATCTAAAATAGCCCCAGCGGGAGGTTAGGCTAGGCCGGCTTGCTGAAAAAGATGTGTCTTTAGACACTGGCGGAAGAGGCGGAGGTCTGAGATGGTACGAAGTTCAGGAGGGAGGTCGTTCCAAAGAGCAGGGCCTGCCACAGAGAAGGCTCTTCCCCTGGGTGTTGCCAGATGGCATTGCCTGGCCGATGGCACCCTGAGAAGGCCCTCTCTTTGGGAGCGGATCAGCCGTAGGGATGTATGGGGCAGGAGACGGTCACGCATGTAACTAGGCCCCGAGCCATGGAGCGATTTAAAGATGGTCGTCAGAACCTTGAAGCGCACCCGAAAGACCACAGGAAGCCAGTGCAGCTCGCGCAGTATAGGTGTTATATGGGAGTATCTCGGAGCTCCCATTATTACCCGTGCGGCCGCATTCTGGACTAGCTGTAGCTTTCGAGTGCACCTCAAGGGAAGCCCCATGTAACATGTTATTGTTTTTTAATCTTTTGGTTCATTTGCATCCCCCTCACCTCCATCCTCACATACTATTTTGCCAATATATATGTGCACGTCAGCAAAGCATTACTTTAAAAAGCAGCCTTTCTGATGTCTATGGAGAGTCTCAGTCATCCAGGTCACAGTCCTCCCAAAGGTCTTTTTTCTAGAGGCAGTTGAGCTTGTTTTTTCTTAGAAGGCGTTTTGCTTCTCATCCATTCTGGATTTCCATAAAAATTGCAGACTGGAGGAACCCTTTCAGCAGTTCTGCAAAATGCTCCACACCCATTTGCACTACTCAGCTGACCCTGAGGGCACAGACAAACCTCCAAGTGGCCTTAATGACTCTCTAAAAGAATGCAAATGACCAGCTTTCTGCAAGGAATATTAATCCTTCCATTCCCCACCATCCAGCCAGAGTTGAAGACGCTTCTTGGATGGAAAGTGAAATGTCTTCTAAGAATAACAAGAAAACCCAGTTGTCTCTTGAAAAAGCACCTTTGGGAGTTTTTCTGATGCACCATTTTACACCTGATGGCACTGTTCATTTGTGTGTGTGTGTTTAGCATGTGGCTTATCATATATGGACTAGCAAAACATATTAACATTTCCCCTAGATTAGTAAAACTGTTAAATGTTAAAAAGATCTATGTTCAAATGCCAATGTCTATACCATCTAACCATTGAAGGATTTGAAGCTAGTTTGCCTCTCCAACAACTGTTAGAGCAAGACTATTCTGTAGACTTTCCTGGCTCTCAAAATAGATGGCAACAAAAATAGATGGCCCTTTTGAAATACCTAAAGGAAGAGAAGTTGGTTTTCATCTGCTCCATTAAGTAGAGCTAGATAAAATAAGACTCTTTTCAACAAAGGAGAAGTCTCTGCTGAACTTTAGGCCAAGTTTATATATTGGGAAAATCATCCAAAGAATCTTCAATCAAATATGCAGCCACATTGCTACTGGTGCACCTACTGGATGCAGAGGAAACAGCCACATCTGTAAGAAGAACAGCAATTGGTGGTGAATGAGATTCCAGAGCTCTAAGTATATACTCAGTGAGGTACATAATATTTCTCCAATGTTCTGATTATTTATCATGGATTATCAGATCTTTGGAAGCCTCAATGGTTTATCACCCAACTTGTGACCCTCTCAATGATATTTGATGCAAATATTTATGCTTCGCACACACTTCTGTGTGTTTGTCAGGCTTAGGAACAGGACATTATAGCAATAGCATTTAGACTTATATACCTCTTCATAGTGTTTTACAGCCCTCCCTAAGCCATTTACAGAGTCAGCATACTGCTACCAACAATCTGGATCCTAATTTTACTGATCTCGGAAGAATGGAAAGCTGAGCCAACCTTGAGTCAGTCAGGATCAAACTCCTGGAAGTGGAATGCAGAGTTAGCCTGCAATATTGCATTCTAACCACTGTGCTACATCATCAGGCTTTATTCATTCCTGTGAAGAAAGATGTAGATTGTTCTGCCTTTGAGATATCTCAGGGGCCCACTGTGTCCCAGCTGTTTAATGTCTATTTAACTAAGTTGTAAAGGCCTATTTAAAAAAATCTTATATTTTGCAGTTACAGTTATTGTAAAATATTAGCAAATGCTAGCATTTTCTCTATCTTCCTAATTCTTTTCCTTCTTTGACATACCTTTGAGATTATGAGCATAAAAGCAAAGATTGTCTAATAACTTATTTCTGAAAATCACTTTGAAATATGGGATAAAAATACATTAGGCAATTATAAGATAATCACTGCAATTTATGGAAAACTAAAATTGGCATAGAGAGGATCATTCCTGCAAACCTTTGGCACTTATTGTGTGGCTTTCTAACTTTCTCTGATGGACAGTATCATCAGAGAACAACAAATTATTATGGGCAACAACAGGAGGGAGTAAGGGGAGGCAAGTGACATATTGTTTGTTGCAACATCACAAAGCAAGCTCTGCCTTTGTGCACTAGCATGCAGTATACAATTTTGACATCACTATAGTAAAGAAATGATAGCTAAGCGTACAAGAATGGATTCATAAAGCTAGATGGGGAGAGATCTTGGCAAAACACACAATTTGAAAACATAATGAAATGTTTCGATCTCCTGCTCCGTTCATACAATGTGTGGAAACTTAAGCTATACAATTTCCATTCTCAAGTACTACACTGTAAGAGTTTTCATGAGGTGTATAGTACACATCTCGTATTCAGTTAGATTTTTTTTTAAAGAATAAAATTATGGTTTGATAAAATGGGGACCCAGGGAAATCATTTTCACCAAATGAATAGCAGATAAAGTAAAACTCCAGGATTTTAATCCTGGAAGTAATGACTAGGAAAAAGAAAAGGTGGCAATTAATTTACAAAAGCAACCGAGAAAATAAAAAGCTTTTAAGCTGAGAGAGAAAGTTGCTCAAGAGCCAGAGAGAAAAGAGTTGAATTTTTAAAACAAGAGGGAGGTTTTTCTTTAAATTGGACAGATTAAGAAGTTGAGACTGAGATAAGAAATAAAGCTTTCCAAAAAGGGGTGTTAAGAAAGATTACCTCTAAGCCAGAGATAATGTGCTACTGCTACATGTGTGATGCTGCTGTGCCTACCTTCAGCTTGGGTGTATGGGAGGTGAATCGGTGAGCAAATTCCATCTATGAAGAAAATCAACCCAAGGTATCATTTGGATTGAGACTACAAAAGCAGCGAGACTACAAACACAAGCAATGAGCAGTGTTGCCAGTTCATGACAGCTGCAGTAGTAGAGTGTGACTAGAACAGCTGATGACAATCCCTCTGGATTTGGATGGCAGCATAGAGGAATTGAACCAAGAGGAAGAGAGAGGAAACCCTTTCATGAAACTTTTGCAAGGCAACTAAAATTATTGAACTCTGCAAATACGTCTCAGTTGTAAGTTGCAACATATTCTGGATATGACAAAGAACCTGCTTAGTTGTCAGGAGACAAGACATTCTCCAACCAAGCAATCTCAGAATAGGAAGGCAGAATGTGTTATGTGTTGTGGCTATTGTTGTTTAAAGTTATTCTTGCATCCATGTATATAGGGCTGCAGATTGGCATGGTTACTGGTTAGTGCCTTTAGAAAAAATGGAGCTGATCTTAATCTTTTTTTCTGAAGGCAGGAAAGTGAAGGCGTGTTGTCTATTCATATCTTTGGTCAGAAGGGTTACAATGGTATCTCTTAAAGCTTCCGGCTTGAGAGAATGTTGGCAACAAGAATAGTTGAAGAGATTTGGGGTAAGAATTAGACACAGGTGGGTCCAGCTTCAGATAGCCAAACCCTTCATTATTGGAATCCCATAAACTGTCATTAACCAATTCTCCTATAATGAATGACATTGAGAGACACGGTTGATTTGTTCCTAAAGTGGAGCCAAAAAAACCATCATAACCTGTTGCATTCATTGTCATATCCACAATGCTTTTGTTTAATTGAAAGCAGCTGTCATTACAAATTGGTACCAATGTCAGTATCTCCTGGCAACAGATTCAGTGGTGGGATTCAAATATTACTACTACCAGTTATGTGGGCGTAGCTTGTGGAT
This sequence comes from Rhabdophis nuchalis, assembly GCA_039707465.1. Lineage (NCBI taxonomy): Eukaryota > Metazoa > Chordata > Lepidosauria > Squamata > Natricidae > Rhabdophis > Rhabdophis nuchalis. The sequence continues at coordinate 53,697,598 of CM077643.1, read as the reverse complement.
ATGGCATGGTTTGGTGGGGGTGGCAAGAGAAGGTTACTGCAAAATCTCCACTCCCTCCCAATCAGCTGGGACTCGGGAGGCAGAGAATAGATGGGGGCAAGGCCAATCAGAGGTGGTATTTACCGGTTCTCCGAACTACTCAAAATTTCCACTACTGGTTCTCCAGAACTGGTCAGAACCTGCTGAATACCACCTCTGAACAGATTGTATCAGCTAAGGGAGCTATACAGGTTTTGGGGGACATTTCACTTCAGCTCAGGCTCATGTGAAGCACCTCCTTAAAACCATTTCATGAAGAAGCAGATGAGCAACAAACAATGCTGCATCTTGATTCTTATAAACATTTTCCTACAATAAGTACAATTCCTATGCTTTTAAGAATTAGGCTAAGCAGATGCATTGTGCCCTGCTTCCTCTTAGCTTTCTCCAGTCCTTGGAAATATCAGGTGAAGCATTTGCACATGCCTGAAGAAACAAAAAGAAAGCTGAAAGGTGGTGTGAAATGCATCAACAAGACAATGCAAAGAAATATAATGACATGAACCAGAGCTGTTTTAAACACTGGGGTATAAGCAGAAATGCTTCCTTTTGTCTTTCTTGAAACTCCTATCATCTATCCAATGATCTTGGGATCCAATTCTTCTTTGTGTGTGCATATGTGTGTATACACATACCAGTATATTACACATTTAATTTATATACATATATATGAATAACATACAATACAATACAACAGCAGAGTTGGAAGGGACCTTGGAGGTCATCTAATCCAACTCCCTGCCTAGGCAGGAAGCCCTATACCATTTCAGACAAATGGCTATCCAACATCATATGAGTACACTCACATTCACAGATATACATACACATACACATACTATTAAAACTCTACATATAAAATTATCATTAAAACACACTATAGAAATATATACATAAACAATCCTGCAAATACAAAACTAAACATCTGACATATAGTTCACTTCTTCCCTTCATTTCCCTCATGGATCCATTAACCATTCCTTATTCTTTTATACTGTTTCTATTTAAATATTCTGCTATCTCTTCTTACTGAATCTCTAAGACACCTTATCAATACAATACAATACAATAGCAGAGTTGGAAGGGACCTTGTAGGTCTTCTAGTCCAACCCCCTGCATGGGCAGGAACCTTATACCATTTCAGACAAATGGCTGTCTAACATCTTTTTAAAGACTTCCAGGGTTGGGGCATTCACAACTATCAAATCATGAAGTGATTTTTTTACTTTTGTAATATAATCCATAAATGGATATATCCAGTCCTTAATAAAAGCTGCTGTAGATTTCTCCCACATCAGATATGTCAGTTTTGCCATCTCTTCCAAGTCCATAACTTTAAATACGCAATCTTCCATATTTGGTATTCTTATTTTTCCATTTCTGCACGTATAATTTTCTTGCTATGGTTGTCATATACAACAATAAGACACCGTGCTTTTTACTCAGTTCTTCTTCTATAAATCCGAATCAGTGCAATTCTGATTTCCTTTGAAAAGTGACTCCTGTTATTTTTTATCAATGTTCTATAGATTACCAACCATATTTTTTCATAAATTCACCACATAGGGTAATAGTTTCCATCCTCTTTTCCACATTCTCAGCATTTATTTGAGATGGTCTTATTCATTTCTGATTGTTTTACAAATATCAAATTCCATCTATATGTCATTTCTAGGATTTTTTCTTAAATTATCGCACAGAATAAATTTTAATATTTTAGACCATAATTTCCCAACTATCCATGCCGATACTGTGCCCAAAATTTAACATCCATATAACATTATGTTCTTTAATTTGTTCAGAGCCTGCGTCACATTTAACAGCAATTTATACATTCTTGAAATTATATGCTTGCCATGTTGCATCTATTTCAAATCCATTCTTACTCCCTACTATACCTCCTTATTTCACATCCTTTTCGAATTGTGTCTTTATTTTACCTAGGCATACCAAGTCAAATTTATACCTCCTGTACTTAATTGGGGACCCAATTCTGATTTTCTGAGAGTGGGGAGAGGGAGGGAGGGAGGGAGAGGGAGAGGGAGAGATCCAATTTCTCTATAATCTTCACAACAGGTACCCTTGATCTTCCTTTTTTACTCTGAGCATTTTTGGCAAACATCAGAGTCTTTTGGATATTTTAAAAGTCCCAGTGCTAGTTATTCATTTGGGGCCCTTCCTTTTATCTGTCCAATATCAGTGTAGGGTTTTCCCCCGTCTTTTTTCCTGTTCCACTATAATCAACAGCAGATATAGAAACTCAGCAACACAGAAACAACTTTTTTGGTTCAATGCGAACTGTTCAGTTATACTCCCTGAAATGACGCAACTGACGCAAACAAGTTCCAGCTTATGCATTGAATACCAAACAAACAACGAGTATTGGTACAACATGTTCTGTCAAAATGCATTAAGTACCAAATTCAATGAGTTTCAAAGCAGTTGAGTATCAAGGCATCACTGCATTTCAGAGAAAGACCCAATTCACTGGTGGCCATTCCTTTGTGTAAGATGATTTTTATTTATTGTTTCGATTTATATACCGCCCTATTTCACCTAAAAGGGACTCAGGGCGGTGATGAAATTCTTCCAATGAAGTGAAGAGAATGGTGTCAATACACAGATGAAGCCCCTGATATTTTTGGATTTGAACGCTGCATGTTTGAAAAAGGAAATACTTTTACATCATCCAAATGCTTTTTTTTTCACCATACTTTAAGTTCCAAAAAGGCTATAACCACAAATACTTTATTTACTACTTTTAAACTTAATTGCTCACAGGGGCCAGCGCCTGAATTACTGTCTTCTTTTTATGGTGAAGTTAATATTATATACACAAGAGCATTTTAAAAACACCCTATAGGGTAAAAGAAATGATTGCTTGGTTGGAAAATATAAAATTTTATGCATGCAAGTTATTAGCATAGCGCTGTTGCCTAGTCCATTAATGTGCCATTAAGGTACATTTTTCCCTTTGACCTTTTATTTTCAGACAGGTTACTGTCTGTTATCTTGCAGCTTTTATAAAATCATAAGTCACTCATGTATTTTATAGCCTTCTAATTTGTCTGTATTCCTATATACTGGATTCACAACTTTCATATTTAAAATCAGCAAAAGCTTTGCTCATTTAAACCTCTGAGTAAATAACCAGTTTTATGGAGCAATCAGCTTCTCATAGGGGAAACCATCTTTTCCTCATCTGCTACCCAGCAGATGAGGTGGACTTCCCATTTCCCCAGCCAAGGGAACATCAAATTGAGACAAGATTACTAAACTACACTAATCAATAAGTGATGCAATATATTACTGCATTCCTGACTAACTGACATCTTGTGTTCTCAAGGAATTAATTTTATAACAGTAGTAAGCCTACTTGTTTCTGAGAATTCTTATTTATTTATTTATTTCGGATTTATACCCCGCCCTTCTCCTTGTTAGGACCCAGGGCGGCGCACAGGCATTATTAAAACCATAACAAAAAACAACAATATACATAATTAAAAACATATTAAATTATTAAACCCGTGCTAAAAACCCATTTAAAATCCTGCAAATTACAATTTATATATATAAAAAGTCAGAAACGGGGGGCTATGCCAGGCCGGCTTGTTGGAATAGATATGTCTTAAGATGTTGGCGGAAGAGGCAGAAGAGGCGGAGGTGCGTAGGTCGGTGGGTAGGTCGTTCCAGAGGGCCGGGCCCGCCACAGAGAAAGCCCTTCCCCTGGGTGTCGCCAACCGGCATTGCCCGGCCGACGGCACCCGGAGAAGACCCTCTCTGTGGGAGCGGATCGGGCGAAGGGATGTATGGGGCAGGAGGCGGTCTCGTATATTCTTTGCCATTTAACCACCAGTGCCTTATAATATTTGTTTGTTGGGACCTTCTGGCCGTAAATAAAATTGACTGATGTTTGTTTATATCAGGGCTAGGCAAGCTAATGTATTTAAACAAGGAGCAAACCCCCACCCCCACACACACATTGATGATGTTGCCTGGTTGGGCAATTAAATGTCGGCAAGCAAACAACCACGCTCAGAAGGCACCAAGGATTCCACCATTTATAAACTGCTTTGATCTCAGATTTCAAGTAATGTACAAGAACAACAACACGCAATGCCTCTGCAATAATGCTATAAGTAGAATTATACCAGAAACAATTTTGTGCGATATACAGCTGCTATCAGTAACACAACTCTCAATTCCCAAAGGTCTTCCAGAATATCCAAATTTTTACAACCTTATGAAAGGCCTTACAACCTTATGTGGAGCTACTATTGCCTTGGTAATGCCAAAAGATGGAAGCTACCATGTTCAATAGACCTCTTCTGTTCAGAAGAAAAACCCTCATTTTTCCCATTCAGATGTACAGTACAATTCCTTCAGGCAGACATTGGTGAAAAAACTTGATGGCATCAGACAAAAAACAGAAAAGCACAACTTGATATGGAAATGTGCATTTTGTTATCATCAGCATGATTTTTACTCTATGTTGAAGAATGACTGGCATCATGTAGAAGTTAAATAAGATAAGGGAGACAGCAGAAACATGAGGCATCCCAGGGATCTAGATCCAGATCTACCAATAAAAGCAGATCCTTCCTGGAGAAAGGAATCCATAACATTGTGCCTCCCACTCCTAATCTCCTAAGCCAGTCTAGAAGACTCTAAGGCGACTGAGAGATCAAGAAAGACCAAGGTGGATGTTTTACCTCTATCCCAGTCTATCAACAGGAAAAAACAGCTGACATATAGGCATAACACTATTTTTATTAAGGCTGTATTAAGAGAACATTGCAACTCAGAATATGTTTCTCTTCTTTCCTGTATTATATATCCCAGGAATAAGGGAGGTGCCTGTCTGATACTTTCATAGCCCCCTCCCTTTGTCTAGGCTTCTACAATATTTATCTCCTCATTGCCATGGTAACAGATTTTCCCTCTTTCTGTCAAGGTCATCCTCTTTACTCTCCATGCAGTTCAGCTAACATGATTGACAAGTATGATCGAACAATATCTGCACTATAAAGGTAAAGGTTCCCCTCATATATACTGTATGTGCTAGTCCTTTCCAACTCTAGGGAGCAGTGCTCATCTCCAATTCAAAGCCAAAGAGCCAGTGCTGTCCGAAGATGTCTCCATTGTCATGTAGCCAGCATGACTAAATGCCGAACGTGCACGGAACATTGTTTCCTTCCCACCAAAGGTGGTTCCTATTGTTTCTACTTGCATTTTTACATGCTTTCAAACTGCTAGGTTGACAGAAGCTGGGACAAGTAACAGGAGTTCACTCCATTACATGGCACTAGGGATTCGAACCCCCAAACTGCTGACCTTTCTGATCAACAAGCACAGCATCTTAGCCACTAAGCTAACCAGATCTAAAATCTGATTGGAAAGGGCCCAAATAATCCTCTTCTTGCAGGATTCTCTAGAGTTTTCATGATACCTACTTTTCTCAACAATTTTCCTTAAAAGGAAAAGTTGGGATCCGGATGAAAATTGTACGGTTCCATTGTGGACACAGGTGGCTATTTAATGCCCAGGGCAAATTACTGCCTCTCCCAGCACAGGCAGAACCATCCTCTCCCTCAGAGACCTTCCTCAAGCCATCTCATGAACAATGCAGGTAGCTGAACTCACATCAGCAAGCATCCTATCCATTTTATTAGGACAAATAAAAGTGTTCTCTCTACTTTACTAGGACAAATCAAGGTGTATTGATTTGCGGCCATTGCTACCTATGGCTTATTGAATAAACCACAACACACTAAACTAGCTTTTCCAAACCTAAACTCTCAACTGGTAATGGTGGAAGACAATGAGGCAATGCAATTGCTAATATATTTGGACTCGGCTAACGAAGAATGTCATTTATAAACCCCAAACGTTGGATTTGCATAAAATAAAAACCACATTAAGACTTCATGTACCAAGTAAACCAAACTTTTTTTTTTGCTTTTATTGCCTTTTCACTAACAGAACAAGATGGAAGCCATTTTTTTTCCTTTTTTTCCCCCTTGCATCTGGGCATTGCTGAAAAATTGGCTTTTGAGGGGAAAGCAAATGAGTTGCCAATATTTCAAGAAGGAAGCAGATCAATGGGTTGCAGGTCCCTTCAGAGACATGGGGGAGGGGGGATTGTGAGCTGACAAACAACAGGATAAGGTGAAACTGCCCACTCTTCCGTATGAAGTCAACTGCAGATACTTGACTTTTTTTAAGCATTTAGACCAAAGTATTATGATAATAACTGGAACTTTAAGAATAAGAATTCTTTTAATACTAGATAAAGTAAAGCCAGGTTGATCATTGGAAACTCGAACAATGAAACTAAAGCTTACATAATGTATTAAAAATAATATGTTTTTCCTTTGCAGATAGATAGATAGATAGATAGATAGATAGATAGATAGATAGATAGATAGATAGATAGATAGATAGATAGATGATAGATAGATAGATAGATAGATAGATAGATAGATAGATAGATAGATAGATGATAGATAGATAGATAGATAGATAGATAGATAGATAGATAGATAGATAGATAGATAGATAGATAGATAGATAGATAGATCTATCTACAGAGGGTGCGGGAAGCCCCGCTACAGGGTAGAGCAGAGGAATTTGTGATTTATCTGCAGGAGAAAACCGCTCAGATACAGAACGAGCTAGCCCCCATTCATGCCCCCATTCATGGCCCAGTGGGTTGCCACGAGGCGGATCTTGTTTGGGAGGAGTTTGACTCCGTTACTTCCGAGGATATGGACAGGTTACGTGGGCGACTGCGAGCCACCACATGTTTATTGGACCCGTGTCCCTCCTGGCTTGTACTGGCATCCTGGGAGGTGACACGAGGCTGGCTCCAAGAGGTTGTCAACGCTTCTCTGAGGGAGGGTTCCTTGCCTGCCTCCCTTAAAGAGGCCATGGTGAGGCCCCTCCTGAAGAAGCCCTCTTTGGATCCAGCTCTTTTAAACAACTATCGTCCCGTCTCCAACCTTCCCTTTTTGGCGAAGGTTGTCGAGAGTGTGGTGGCACAACAGTTTCCCCGTCACCTGGAGGAAGTTGATTATCTAGACCCGCGCCAGTCCGGCTTTCGGCCCGGGCATAGCACTAAGACGGCATTGGTCGCGTTGGTCGATGATCTCTGGAGGGCCAGAGATGGGGGTTGTTCCTCCATCCTGGTCCTATTAGACCTCTCGGCGGCTTTTGATACCATCGACCATGGTATCCTATTGCACCGGCTGGGGGGGTTGGGGGTGGGAGGCACCGTTTTGCGGTGGTTCTCCTCCTACCTCTCTGGTCGGTCGCAATTTGTGTTGACAGGGGGGCAGAGGTCGACCTCGAGACCCCTCACATGTGGGGTGCCTCAGGGGTCGGTCCTCTTGCCCCTCCTATTCAACACATATATGAAGCCTCTGGGTGAGATCATCCGTGGTTTTGGGGTAGAGTACCATCTCTACGCTGATGATACTCAGCTGTATATATCTACCCCAAACCACCCCAACGATGCCGTAGCGGTGATGTGCCAGTGCCTGGAAGCCGTGCGGGTCTGGATGGGAAGTAACGGACTCAGGCTCAACCCGACCAAGACCAAGTGGCTGTGGTTTCCGGCTGCCCGGTTCAACCAGCTGTCTCTATCGCTGGCCATAGGGGGCGAACATCTTGCCCCTGTGGATGCGGCGCGCAACTTGGGTGTCCTCCTGGATTCCCGGCTGTCCATGGAAGATCAAGTGACAGCCGTGGCCAGGAGGGCGTTTTACCAGGTTCGCCTGGTTCGCCAGTTGCGCCCCCTATTGGACCGGGATGCCCTTCGCACAGTCACTCATGCTCTCGTGACATCCCGACTGGACTATTGTAACTCTCTCTACATGGGGCTCCCCTTGAGGTGCACCCGGAGGCTGCAGTTGGTCCAGAATGCAGCCGCGCGAGCAATAATGGGTACCACAAGGTACACCCATGTAACACCGCTCTTGCGCGAGCTGCACTGGCTACCTGTAGTTTTTCGGGTGCGCTTCATGGTGTTAGTCATCATCTTTAAAGCGCTCCATGGCTCGGGACCTAGCTATCTGCGGGATCGGATTCTGCCCCATACTTCCTCACGGCCGATTCGCTCCCACAGAGAGGGACTTCTCCGGGTGCCGTCCACTAGACTTTGTCAGCGGGCGACGCCCAGGGGAAGGGCTCTCTCTGTGGCGGGCCCTGCCCTCTGGAACGACCTCCCCCCCGATTTTAGAACTACCACGGACCTCCGTTCCTTCCGTCTGAAATTGAAGACGCACTTTTTCTGCTTGGCCGGCCTAGGGTAGCCTCTTATTACAGTATTATAGGGTTTAGGGTTTTAGTGATTGGTTTGGGGAATTTTAGCGCAGGGTCTTATGTTTAATCTGTTTTTAACTGTTTTGTATATATTTATTGTCTTAATTTCCCTGTGCACCGCTCCGAGTCCCCTTGGGGAGAGGGAGCGGTCTAGAAATTAAATATATTATTATTATTATTATTATTAGATAGATAGATAGATAGATAGATAGATAGATAGATAGATAGATAGATAGATAGATGATAGATGAAAAATATTTTTAATTATTTGTGGGGGGGGGGGTTGTTTTAGGATTGTTTGCTGCCCAGAATAATTTGTTTAGGCCGGTGGCTATAGAAATTAAATGAATGAGTGAACGAATGAATGAATGATTGATTGATTGATTGATTGAATGATTGAATGAATGAATGAATGAATGAATGAATGAATGAATGAATGAATATACATACTGCAAAGATAAATATGGGTGGTCCTTAACTTACAACCAACCAACCCGAAAAAGGGGTTTTATGACCTGTTTTAGGTCCAACATGACACGTGACTATAGCAGTTCTATTACATATGACATATAACCATACTGGGGCAGACTCCCATATGCTCATCTGTTGAGAACTATCTGTGATCGGAGAACTTCCTAATACTTAGAAAAACTAAAAGGAATAGAAGATATTTGAGAGGACAGTATGATTAAGATAGCATTACCAATGTCCAGAAATAACTGAACAAGCAAACTACCCTGAGTTATATAATGAAATTGATTTGACATCCTCCTAAGGTCCAGGATGATTTCTGCTCATCCTCATCTCTCACCTGCTAGGATGGGCTGGCTTGCTTGCAAAATTTTTGCTGTGATTTTATCTGCCAAAGTAGTATACATTGGCCTGCCTGGGAAACTCTCCTCGAGAAAATTATGCCTTCTGCTTGCTCACTCCATAATTCAGTATCTAAACAATTCTACTCTGTGAACCTATAAAAGATTTTTATCAAATATTTTATAAGAGATTCTTTTAAAGGTCCTGTAAAAAGTCTCTGTGACTTCATTCTTCAGCAATAGCAACCTTTGAGAACTGATGGAAATAGTGTATCATGGATGCTATCATTCAGTGACCGATCCAGGCTGTCAGGATAGGTGTGTCCATTCACAAAATACTTATTTTTCATTAGAACACTTTTGACAAACTCTTGTAGCTCCCAAGAATCCTAATACTTCAGCTTAATTTTCTGGGTAGCAGAACAAAGCAGTGAGCAGTAGCCAGATCTCAGGATGAGTGACTTTGGGCCAGCTGGTTTCTTTTAATCCAACCTTTATAAAAGGCAGGACATGAATCCGTCAAACAAATAAATAAATAATAATTTATAGTACCCATGTGGGGAGCTGGAAACATTTTTGTAAATGAAAATGTTGATGGATATGATGCTTCGGTGTGCAACATGCCATGTTGCATTTTCTACCATTATTGAACTATTCTTAACAAAATGTAGCCAGTGGAGCAGGGAAGATCCCCATCATCCTCTTGCCTTACCCTACCCTATTGATTTTTTTCAGATAAGGCCTCCCCCATAACCTGCTGCTGAAGGAGATGAAATATATGTGCTGCAATGTATTTCCATGAATTCGTTAATGCAGTTATAATTATGCAAAGCACTTAAAAATACTTTGTCTTCGTCTGAGAGATGCTGTTGCGATTGGACAGAGAAGAAAGCCTTATATAATGAAGGAGTTTTATTTCTGCTTCGCTAATGAGGAAAGGGCCAAAGGTTGAGAGTCTCCCTCGCTTCATCCCATTACTGCTTGACAGCAAAAAGGTGTGTCCTTGAAATGAAACAAATAGTTGGTCTTTTCAATTGAAGACAACATGGAGACAATTGCAGCACCATCTACCCCCCCCCCACTCCACCCTTGCCAAGAAATGGCTGGGAATAATTGCAGAAGTGGAGAAGCAACATTAATTATGATGTACCAACAGCAAAACAAGTTCCAAAGACCTTGTCACCAGAGAAAGCAGAGCAATAAAGTATGTGGCACTTTTAATATTCATGATGCAGCCCAGGCATAATGCACTTCAGAAAGAAAATGACTTACTGAAGTTGACCAACAGTGCTTGTCTACTTAGGATTTCCAAAAACCCTTTTTTATGCTGGGCAATATATAATATCTTTTTTTAAAAGGACTAAAACTCAGATCCTAAGAATACTTATCCAGCAGTAATCTGTTCCAACTGCCACTGGCCAAACCCCTTCAAGAAGCCACAAGCAGGATAGCAAAAAATGACGGGGTATAAATGGAGCAATGACTGAATATATTGCCTCGGACACTGAGAGAAATGTAAAACCATTATAGTGTAAGCCAGGGGTGGGCAAACTTTGCAACTTTAAGTCTGAAGGACTTCAGCTCCCAGACTTCTCCAGCCAGAATTGTCCAGCTGGCTGGAGAATTCTGGGAGCTGAAGTCCTTCAGACTTAAAGTTGCAAAGTTTGCCCACCCCTGGTGTAAGCGGTAGCTACTGATAGTGGTCTTTTATGAAACTGTCCCAAAGTTTTTGAAATTGTTCATATTGATGGCTGCACTACCTTTGTTTGGTAGAAAAACAATTCTCTTGCTTATTTTGCTCTACATGGAAAAACACTTTTTTTAAATCTATTCTGGATTTTCATTCAGATTCTCTGGGATCTGGGAAAAGGGCAAAGGATATCTTCAGACTCACTTTGTCCATATCATGAATTCATTCCAACAGAATGAAGAGAAGAGAAGGACCAGGGGAGATATGATAGCAGCGTTCCAATATTTGAGGGGCTGCCCCAGAGAGGAAGGGGGTCAAGCTATTTTCCAAGGCCAGACAAGGAGTAATGAATGGAAACCGATCAAGAAAAGATTCAACCTAGAAAGAAGGACAATTTTTCTGACAGTGAAAACAATCAATCAATAGAAAAGCTTGCCTTCGGAAGCTGTGGGAGCTTCATCACTGGAGGCTTTCAAGAAGACATTTATTTATTTATTTATTTATTTATCGGATTTATATAACCACACCCTCTCCCCGAAGGGACCCGGGGCGGTGCACAGGAAGTTAAAACACACAGTATCACAATATAAATAATTAAAACCAGATTAAATAAGTTATCCCTGTGCTAAAATTTAAAAGGTTAAAACATAATCCCATTTAAAACCCAATTAAAACAATGTATTGTACAGACTGTAGGCTAGGTAAATAATTTAGGCCAAGCCGGCCTGATGAAACAAGAGTGTCTTTAATTTCTGGCGGAAGGTGCGGAGGTCCGTGGTTGTTCTGAGGTCGGGGGGTAGGTCGTTCCAGAGGGTTGGCCCACCACAGAGAAGGCCCTTCCCCTGGGCGTCGCCCGCTGGCATTGCATAGTGGACGGCACCCAGAGAAGTCCCTCTCTGTGGGAGCGGATCGGCCGCAGGGGTGTATGAGGTAGGATGCGGTCTCGCAGGTAGCTAGGTCCCGTGCCATGGAGCACTTTAAAGATGGTGATCAACACATTGGACTGCCATTTGTCAAAAATGGTGTAGGGTCTCCTGCTTGGGTGGGGGTTGGGCTAGATGACCTACAAGGTCCCTTCCAACTCTGTTAATCTGTAATCTGAATATTTATTCTGTTATCTCTATCATATCCCCATTTATTTTGCTTTTTGGAAAGGTGCATGGGGGAAGGTTCCTTCAGTCGATTCTTTCTATTACTCTTCCTGTTCTTTTTCCAGTTCTTTAGCTGAGCGCGTTTATCCATCATTGCATTTTGTCCTTCCCAGTTTCATACTTGCAGATTTGTTTTTTACTATTGATAAATCAAGAGATGGTAACATGTTCATTGTTTCTGCCCGAATACTGCTAAAGAAAAGGTTGAAGTAGGAAGACAGAGGATGTAAGAAACTGATTGTTTTACATCACTGGCAATATAATTGGAAAGGGGTTTGATTCCAAACACCCCCCGCCCCTCCTTCAAAAGACACAAATCAATCAACTTTAGTTTTCAGTTTTTAAAACTAAAAATTGCAGTGGCTGTACAGATATAATGTAGAGCTATAATGACATAATCCAGGGATGTCCAAACTTGGGAACTTTAAGACTTGTGGACTTCAACTCCCAGAATTCCCCAGCTGCCATGTCTGGCTGGGGAATTCTGGGAGTTGAAGTCCACAACTCTTAAAGTTCCCAAGTTTGGACACCCCTGACATAATCAAACAGAATAGGATTTTTTTAAACTAGGTTTTCCTTGCAGGTATTTTGAAAAGGGGTTTCCTCATCTCCTACTCTAAATGATAGCAAAATATGTTGAAGTTATTTGTGTCCAATCACATGTGCTCCTGAGTATCACAGATAAAGATTTGGGAGCTGTTAGGAGCCCACCTCGCCAATTATTCAATCACAAATTTTGGTTGAGAAATCCATGTCAATGCTTGGTATTAGAGTAAAAGTATTTCCTCTGAATTATTCTATGCAATGTTAATTCTTGGGGGGGAAACAGCAATAACAAATATTTCAAATTTTCTAAGTCTGTAAATTGTAGAATCCATTGCTGGATTTGGTCTGTTTTATTTTGTTGACCCTCATAAGATAAAATTCTGTAGGATAGACAGACAGAATTTTGTCTTACAGTAGCTACTAACTTACTAACTCCAAATGTCCATAGTATTCAGTGAACACAGTTTCATTATCAAATCCCTGTAGCAGTGGTGGGAATCAAAAATATTTACTACCGGTTCTATGGGTGCCACTATGGGTGTGGCAAGGGAAGGGATACTGCAAAATCCCCATTCCCTCCCATTCTCACAATTTCTGCTACCAGTTCTCCAGAACCTGTCAGAACTGGCTAAATACCACCTCTGCCCTGTAGCCAATAATGGCTTACATTAAAGTTTAATTAGTCATTAATATTGATAAGCATTCATATAGCTCGCCCCCTGTTTAATAATAATTCCCAAATATTTCACCTGCTCAGAAATAGAAAAAAATTGTGAGGGGAACCTTTACTAATCAACAATTGCTTTCAGATGCAAAATTCATATGTAACTCTAAAAATAATATTCTGGAAAATATAAAAGTGAACACGCTCTAAATTAAACTTAATTGTCAAGTAAAGGAAAATCAGGAAGGCCAGGAAGCTCAAATGAATATAAAAGTTTATTGCAAGCTTATGCTCTCTACAAGAATCTGAACTACTAACCAATAGGTGGCGGATAAGAGTCAGTGGAATTCAAGATGGACTGGACTTTGGTCTCTTGTGGGAGCCTAGTGATTCAAGCCTGATGACGCATTCAACCCCTCCCTCGGGCTCAGTTTGCTCAATTTCCTACATTAATATTGGATTATGCCAGAGGAAGGAGAAGATCTACTACATTTTTTTTCTTTCCTTTTTAATTTTTAATTTTGTTTGGTTACAAGAATATATTTCCAGAAAAGATTATATCAATAAGTGGACAGAGAATTACTGAATTATCCAATTTACACTCAATATAATATAAACAAAAAGATAAACCATGACAAGCAAAGCACACTAAGTTGTTTTTACGATATAAAAAGAACTGTAAATATTTGAGCCTAATGCCAAAGTGTCCACTTTATTATTGTTTATAAATATTTAACAAAGGAAAAGTAAAACACTGCTAAATATAATATAGATAAGCATTTGATTTCTGACTTCCTCCTTTTTGTATTCTAAACAATTTTGCAGTATTTATTAACATAGACTTTAGGAATTATAAGTATTTATATTTGCCTTGCTGAGTAATATTTAATATATTTAGAAGTGATTCTTGATTAAATCTAGTTGAAGTTCTTATATGTATAGATGCTTCAATTTTAAAATTACTGCATATTCTCCAAGTTTAAGGTCCTAATCAGATATTGTTCGTACTATGTCTTTTGCCCAATTGTTGTGTAAATTTTGTCCTCACAGCCTTAAGTATGTGTTTGTTTGTTTGTTTGTTTGTTTGTTTGTTTGTTTGTTTGTTTGTCAAATCTATATAGCTGATCGTCTCATCCATAATAACTCTGGCCAGTATACAACAATAAATTAAAAACAATAGCTACATAAAAATAGTCATTATCAAAAAATATTAAACAATCACTATTAAAATATAAAAACCACATGGCATAGGAGAGAGGCATAATGATGGCGCCATGTTAGAATGTCACCAGTTCTTTGGGAAGCCCCGCCCTCTGGTTGACGCCATAGCCAGGTGTTCCGGAACATTAATAGGGATGGAGCTAACCTCACTTTAGTGTGGAGCAGCAAGGAGAATGTTCCATAAGGCAGGCATTGTGGCAGAGAAGGCCTGTTTCCTGGGACCTCCCAAAGGTAGATCCCTTGAAGAGGTCTAGGACAATTTGCTGCGACCAACTCACCTTGAGACAACTCCATGCAGGATAACACAATGCAGTAAATGTTATTTGCCACTGCTTCTTCAACATTATTTTTATTTTTGTCTATTTCCATAAAAATGGAAATTATATCAGAGAAACAGTGGCAGATAATATTTATCGCTTTGCATTATTTCACGCGGAATTGTCCTGTGGTGAGTTGACCTGTGGCGAGTTGGCCAGGGTGACTTTTCCTGCTGCAATGTTGATTTGGCCATGGCAAGATGGCCATGGAGAGATGACCACAGTGAGTTGTCTGTGACAGCTAGGACAGAATGGGGTACCATTAGAAGATGGGACCTGCAGCATGCCTTCTCTATTAGATCTGATGGGACAGGCAAATATAATTGGGGAGAGGCAATTCCTCATATAATCCAACCCTACGATATGAAGGGTCTAGACCAGTAGCATTTCACCTTTGGGGCAAACCAACAGAGCACCATGCCTCCTGCCCCATCCTCAGAGCCGATCTAGAAGGATACCTTGATGGATGATATCCATCAAAAAGCTACACAGAGGTCCAGATGCAAAATCCTGCCTTCATCAGAGATCATCCAAAAGTGTGACCCATGCCATTTCTGTCCCAGGTCCAGGCCTGAATCCTGACTGAAATGGTAAGAATTATGGTAAGAAATGGTATATTACTTGAGTTTTGATTTATTCTCACTCCCAATTATGGTCAAGTCAGCAGTACAAATAAGACGCTTACTTGAAAGTAATTTAACTTTCCTCCCACACATAAATATCTCTAGTATTTTGCCTTTTAAGCTGGAACTCTATGCATTGAAAGCAAGCTCTACCCAAGAGTTTATATAAGTAGAAATGCATGTGATTAAACTGTCAAATCTTTTGTAGCACCATTATCAGCCTCATAGCATATCCTGGGGAGGAGACTGTATTTTTCCTCAGATTCCCCATTCCACCAACATGACTGAGAAGCATTGGTTAGTGATTCCCCTTCCCATCTTGTTCTACCTGAATTTTACTGATAAGATTAAGTTGTTCAGATAAAAACTTCATGTCTTTATGTTCCACACAGCTTACCAGACAGGTAATCAAACCACAGAGACCTTTCAGTTGCAACTAAATGATAAAAATGCAAACAGTTTTCAAACATCACTGGAAAGAAAGATCAATGAACAGAGACACATGCTTATAGATGGACAGTTGGGAAATGAGACGATGGCATTGATATTTGCACTAAAGAA
Organism: Rhabdophis nuchalis; assembly: GCA_039707465.1. Classification (NCBI taxonomy): domain Eukaryota; kingdom Metazoa; phylum Chordata; class Lepidosauria; order Squamata; family Natricidae; genus Rhabdophis; species Rhabdophis nuchalis. The sequence goes on along the minus strand of CM077643.1, from coordinate 53,681,655 downwards.
CGGCTAAAAATCTATACAGTAACCATTTCCAATTTGAGGGAAAGTTTATAGGGATATAATGGAGGGTTTGTCTCTGTTAAGAGTTAGATGGAAGCATACCTGGAATTTGCAGGGCTATTTGCTAGACTGAGGAATTGAGAAAACACGAGGAAGGAAAAAATCACTTCCACAACTACTAGGATAAAATTAATCGGAAATGAGATGGACTTAAATCTGTCTTTATCATTTGAATGCAAGGTGGTGTTTGCATTCATTTCAAATATCACGTTAAATCATATCCTGCATCTGCATATATTCAGGAATGAATCCCATTGACTTCAGTAAATTAGCTTCTATCAAAATAGGTATGCAGACAGGCAGTCTTATGAGAATTTTAACCAGTGACTGAATTCTCACTTCTAAGAAAGTATGCATAAGTTAATGTATGACTGTAAAAGTCTTGGATCTAAAACTGAGAACTATGACCCATTCCTTTGTTCAAGTGTTGCTTATTTGATTTTTGGCTGGAGCAGTCTTTCAATCCCACAACTTTTTTATTTACACAAAGAGCTAACACCGGGATCAGCACCCTTAAACACTCAAAGAGCCATTTGGATCCGTTTCCCACAGAAAAGAAAACACTGGGAGCCACAAAACTTACCTGGGGTCAAAACTTACCTGGGGTCAAAAAGCTCAATGAATTGTGTGTTGGTGGGTGTCGCACATTGGCGATTGTGACACATATTTTGAGCAACAGGGAGCTGCAGCAGAGGGATGAAAGAGCCACATGTGGCTCCAGACGAGGGGTTACTGACCCCTCAGCTAACAGGTCATCCTATCTAAAAATTGTAAGTATGGCTGAATCCTATTCCTTCCCAATTTCAAACCAGATGACATCCCGACTCGACTACTGTAATGCTCTCTACATGGGGCTTCCCTTGAGGTGCACTCGAAAGCTACAGTTAGTGCAGAATGCAGCCGCGCGGGTGATTACGGGAGCTTCTAGATGCTCCCATATAACACCGATCCTGCGCGAGCTGCACTGGCTTCCTGTGGTCTTTCAGGTGCGCTTCAAGGTCCTGACGACCATCTTCAAAGCGCTCCATGGCTCGGAACCTAGTTACATGCGAGACCGTCTCCTGCTCCGTACATCCCTCAGACCGATACGCTCCCACAGAGAGGGCCTTCTCAGGGTGCCGTCGGCCGGACAATGCCGACTGGCGACACGCAGGGGAAGGGCCTTCTCTGTGGCAGGCCCTGCCCTGTGGAACGACCTACCCCCTGAACTCCGTACCATTACTGACCTCTGCCTCTTCCGCCAGTGTTTAAAAACACATTTGTTTCATCAAGCCGGCCTTACATAGCCTCCACTGTTGACTAATATAGATAGTTTTTAAAAGGGGGTTTTTAATTGGTTTTAGCGCAGGATTCCATATTTAATAGATTTTTAAATTTTTGTATTTTGGTATTTTTGTATTGTTGTATATTATTTTAATTTTCCTGTTCGCCGCCCTGGGTCCGTTTGGAGAAGGGCGGGATACAAATTGAATAAAATCAAATCAAATCCAATCAAAAATGCAAATTCCAAGAATGAAACCATTCTTGACAAGTATCATTTGTTGATACTTCAACGCCACCCTGTTAACCACAATAGAAATGTTTAATTGCTTTGAGCCTATAGAATATCAGTAAAATGTGAACTTCTATCAGGACTGGCAAGAAAACAAAACTGGGGCATCTTACTGTTTTCTTTATTCCTTTCTCTTTTTTAATTCAGGGGTTGCATGTGTAAGTCTGTGCACGTGTGTGTAGATGTAGGCACTGAAGGAAAGAAAAGTGAAAATATTGCTTATTACAACACAAAGGAGAAACCCATTTAGTTCTTATCTCATCTAAATAGGGACATTCCAGGAGATAATGTACAGTATTTTTCACAGCGCACTGTTGCCAGAGACATAAATATAGTCAATGAATATTTTTAAAAAATACAGACATCAGCTCTTATAGGAAAAGTAATTTATGAAGAAAGATGAGGTTTTAGATATAAATCCCTGCGTTCACTCCAGCAAGGTTGATTCATACCCATATAGACATGTGATGCCTCTTTCTGCATTCTTACGAGCCAGATAGGAAAGGGGAGGCAAGGGGTGGGGCGAATACACTCAGCATATTTGTCAGGGCAATGTCTGGCCTCAAAATGAAGGATCTGGGGAATAATTGCTGACCTTTTTAAGCACTTCAGAAGCATTTCGGCTGTGGGTTTGAGCTCCGAGCTTGGCAATTTGGTTGCAAACGTTTCATCACCATTCAAGGAGACGTCGTCCGTGTGCTTTGACTTGAATTCAAAACACACTGACGATGTCTCCTCAAATGGTGATGAAACGTTTGCAACCAAATTGCCAAGCTCGGAGCTCAAACCCACAGCCTAACTACCAACCCGAGCTATCAATAATCCAACATATTTCAACTTCAGAGGCATGTATGGGAACCACTTTCTTAGTAATGTTAGTGTAGATTTGGCCTTAATTTGCTTCTCATTCTTCATGGCCCAAAGGACAACATTTCATCAAGATTGCAGTATCCTAATGTTCTAGTGTTCCAATATCTCAGGGGTTGCCACAAAGAAGAGGGAGTCAAGCTATTCTCCAAAGCACCTGAGGGCAGAACAAGAAGCAATGGGTGGAAACTAATCAAGGAGAGAAGCAACTTACGCACAGTCACTCAAGCACTCGTCACCTCTCGACTCGACTACTGTAATGCTCTCTACATGGGGCTTCCCTTGAGGTGCACCCGAAAGCTGCAGCTAGTCCAGAATGCAGCCGCGCGGGTGATTACGGGAGCGCCTAGACACTCCCACATAACACCTATCCTGCGCGAGCTGCACTGGCTTCCTGTGGTCTTTCGGGTGCGCTTCAAGGTTTTAACGACCATCTTTAAAACGCTCCATGGCTCGGGGCCTAGTTACATGCGAGACTGCCTCTTGCCCCATACATCCCTTAGATCGATACGCTCCCACAGAGAGGGCCTCCTCAGGGTGCCGTCGGCTGGACAATGCCGACTGGCGACACCCAGGGGAAGAGCCTTCTTTGTGGCGGGACCAGCCCTTTGGAACGACTTACCCCCTGAACTCAGCACCATCTCCGACCTCCGCCTCTTCCGCAAGTGTCTGAAGACACATCTATTCCATCTAGCCGGCCTAGCGTAACCTCCATTACTGACTCCTAGATAGTTTTAAATTTGGGATTTTTAATTCGGTTTTAGCACAGGATTTTATTAGAATATGTTTTTTTTTAAATTTTATTATGTTTTGTATGTATTTTAACATTCCTGTGTGCCGCCCTGGGTCCGTTTGGAGAAGGGCGGGGTATAAATATAATAAATAAATAAATAAATAAACTTAGAGCTAAGGAGAAATTTCCTGACAGTTAGAACAATTAATCAGTGGAACAGCTTGCCTCCAGAAGTTGTGAATGCCCCAACACTGCAAGTCTTTAAGAAAAGATTGGATTTGAGGGGTTTGACTAGAAGACCTCCAAGGTCCCCTCCAACTTCCAGCTAATTATTCTATTCTATTCTATCCCAGTCTAATGTTACAAAATATAGAATCTTGCTACCTAATGTTTAATTGGCTACTTTCCAAATGTCTTTGGTTCTTTGGTCCCTTCCAATGACTCTTGCCATTTGCAGTTTATTTAAGCTTTAGCTTCACTGTTAGTATTTTCCTTGAACAGTCTGGATTAACTTCATCTAATATTGAATAATGTTTACTTCTGGTCGTCTGAGATATTCTGAACAATTTCCTCCAGCACCACAGTTCAAAGCAATCCATTTTTCTTTGTTCAGTCTTTCTGATGGCTTAGCTTTCACAGCCATGTGTTACAAGCCATGTCATGTCAATACAAGCCTTTGTTGTCTTTGCACTTTAATATTTTGTCTAGATCTGTCAGAGTATTTCTCCCAAGCAACAAACATCACTTTACTTCATGGCTTCAGGCACCATCTCAGGGAATTATTTGATTTTAGGAAGGTAAAATCTATATAACTACTTCAACGTCTTCTCTGTCTATTGCATTGACCTGGCATTGCCCATTGACATAATCTTAGATCATTTTCAGCACGGAGCTGAAAACAACCGTTTGCATTTTATTCTTTTATTTTGAACAAGAGATTCCTTAATTTTTTTTTCTATCTTCGGACCATCAAAGTGGTATTATTAGGATAACTGAAATTGTTGGTTTTTCTCCCAGCAATTTTAATGCAATTGCTTTTTTTTCCTACTTCACCGTTATCCATGTAAGTCAAACAAAGATTTTAAAAAATCCATTGGCAGAATATATCAATTTGATTTCAGTATTATCCAGCATGTATTGTACAATACAATACAATAGCAGAGTTGGAAGGGACCTTGTAAGTCTTCTAGTCCAACCCCCTGCGTGGGCAGGAACCCTATACCATTTCAGACAAATGGCTATCTAACATCTTTTTAAAGGCTTCCAGGGTTGGGGCATTCACAACTTCTGGAGGCAAGCTGTTCCAGAGGTTAATTGTCCATGTGTCCAGAGGTTTATTGTCCATGTGTCCAGAGGTTTATTGTCCAGAGGTTTATTGTCCATGTGTATAATTATCTTCTAAGCTGTAAAAATAAAGTATTATATTGTACTTCCATGTTGGAAGCACCAAAGCACTTCCGTAGTGAAAGGATTAATCAGTGACACCACTGGCTGCCCAGGAAATGCCAGTTGGTGGCTCCTTTCATGTCCACCAAAGTGGTACCTATTTATCTATTCACGTTTGTATGCTTTCAGACTGCTAGGTCAGCAAAAGCTGGAGCAAATTGCAGGAGCTCAACCCATCACATAGAAGCTCAGCAGGTTGTGACCAGTTCTGGAGAACCGGTAGTGGAAATTTTGAGTAGTTTGCAGAACCGGTAAATGCCACCTCTGACTGGCCCCGCCCCCATCTATTCTCTGCCTCCCGAGTCCCAGATGATCAGGAGGGAATGGCAATTTTTCAGTAACCTTTCTCTGGAGTGGGGAGGGAATGAAGATTTTACAGTATCCTTCCCCTTAAGCGGGGTGGGAATGGAGATTTTACAGGGGAGGAGAGGGAAGACAGAGGGAAAGAGGGATGGAGAAAGGTAAAAGAGAGAGAGAGAGAGAGAGGGAGGGAGGGAGGGAGGGAGGGAGGGAGGGAGGGAGGGAGGGAGGGAGGGAGGGAGGGAGAGAACTGTGATTGTTGATCTAGATTACACTTTAACCTCTGGCCCACTAGTTACAATGGTGAACATTCAGGCTAATTTTAAAGCATCACATTAATCTCATATAGAACAGGTCCTGATTTTCCTCCAGCCTTTTTCTTGCAGTTGTTGCTGGTGCCACGGAGAAAGAACAGTATTTTTTGCAGTTCTTATTTAATTTGAAGAGATCTGATAACTAACTTTTGAACTTTGTTCAAAGCATAAGGTAATTTATATCAAATCTTATTAGTGAACAAATCTTCCAGCCTTTCAAAGTGAGCTAACTCCACTTGATCAATATTTCTTTTTTTAACCTGCACAATATTGAACATTTTATTTCTCTGGAACTCTAACCTGTGTGTTGAGGTATTAAATTGATTTGTTCAATGATAAGGCTATATCCCCCTCTGGTGTCGAAGAACTGCTATTGCAATGCCTGTACAAACGGTAGTATGTGCAAAAGGCAAGAACAAAATTGTATGCATTCTTTTTAGATAATGACCAGTAGTCATGGCCAATATAAATATAAATATTGATGCTTACAGATTTGTAGTGATTTGCACATTCTTCAAGATGATATAATGAGTCTTATACTTTCAAATAATTATTTAATCAATAAGGTAATGAATTTTAAATTTTATGGTAATTGTAGATTCTCTCTTTGTTTACTAACATTTTATTTTCCATGCACTATATCTTTTCTCAGTTCCCATCCTTTTCTATGTGGTAGAAATGTAATAATGTAATGTAATATTTTTATTAAATACTGCGATTAATGTACTTTCTTAGCAATGTTACCATTATCGAAGGTCATGTTAATCTTAAATAATGAACAATTATGAAAAATAATTATTAAATGTTATTCTTTAAAGATTTTTAAATCTAAAAGAAAAAGAACTGAATAATTTTTCCATAGACCTTCCAAGTGACAAGGGAGACTTTTCATTCTGATTATTGTAGAAGTGCCAGGATATGCATTTATCTCAAAAGAAATCTAAATAATAGTTCATTCCACAAAGAGAGAGAGAGAGAGAGAGAGAGAGAGAGAGAGAGAGAGAGAGAGAGAGAGAGAGAGAGAGAGAGAGAGAGAGAGAGAGAGAGAGAGAGAGAGAGAGAGAGAGAGAGAGAGAGAGAGAGTGTTAATGATGACACTGCTTGATCCGGAGGCTGGCTATCTCCTAATTGTTCACTGATGAAGCATTTATTTTAAATACATGACAAATTCAAACAATATTTATAAGATTAGCAGTCATGCAGCTGGACAAAATGAAGCACTGGCCCTCCCTGCTGCTTTGATTCTTCTTAAGGGAAATTATATAACTGATAACTTTTGCTTCCCAAACCCTTGTGTCATTTCTGTTTCCTCTTTCTTAATAGCCTTTGATGCCTAAGCTGAAGTAGACCGTCTTGAATAGCAATGAGTGACAGCTATATCACATTAAAACATATCTCTGACCTTGGGGAGAGGCATTATCCATATTCATAACGCCATTTAATTCCTTCATTAGTGACACAGTATACCTAATTTATCTCTATAATCACACCAGCCATTTCCATGTCAAGGAAAAAAAAAGATTCTGATTCTCCTCCCACATACTTGAAGGGTATATAATAATAGCTTAAAACATCAGTTCTGCGACTACTTTGAAATACACAAACAGTTAAGCAAAGTAATATTTCTCCAGCTTCTGAAACAGCCAATGATTGCAGCAATCTTTCTCACTGTTCAGTTAATAATTGCCCAATTAGTTACATCCTGGATGAAGATTCTCAAGCCCATATAACCCCTGATCTACACAGAATGTACGCAGGAGAAGCACCCAGATTTATTATCTTCCCAATATAAAACCTCGACATCTTCTATATTATTTTCTGCTTTTTTCAGATAGAGATTATGAAATTCAGAGACTAACCTGGCATCTCAATATTGATCAGAGTCAGATTCTATTGTAGCTTTCATGCAAGTCTCTTCCCCCGAAGACGAAGAGAAGCGAGGGGACAAATAATGAAAGGGACCCATGGTCCAGCACTCAAGGTAGTGATCCTTTTGAAGTGTGGAACCTGGGACCTTATCGTCTCACCTGGCATCATTAAAATAAGAAGGTAAAGGGTTGTAAGGCACAGGTGTACCAAGGGAAGAAAGGTATCCTGATTGCAAATCTCCATTTGGAGCTGAATTAAGGGACAGTGAGTGGTGTTTTGAATAAAACTCCACATCTGAGAGTAATCCAGTGCCAAAAAAACAGCGTCCATACTTTGCAATAAGGTATCTAGAATTTTGCTATGAAAATTTATACTTAGTAGATTCTGGCCAAACTTGTACTTTCCTGTGGGACAGGATATTAGAATTAGAATTTAGAATTTATTTGACTTTTAAGGGACTCAGGGCGGCGCACAGGAAGTTAAAACAAGTATATACATATACATAAATAAAAACACCATAAATACTACAACAATAAAAACTGATTAAATTTAGAATACCCTGTGCTAAAATTCACTAAAATCCCACTAATTAAAACGTTATGTTAATTTAAAACACAGTCTGATAGGATGGTCTCGGGGGCCTAGGCTAGGCTGGCTTGATGGAAAAAGTGCGTCTTCAGATGCTGGCGGAAAAGGCTGAGGTCCGTGATGGTCCAGAGTTTGGGGAGAAGGTCGTTCCAGAGGGCTGGGCCCGCCACAGAGAAGGCCCTTCCCCGGGGGGTCGCCAGCCGGCATTGCCCGGCCGACGGCACCCGGAGAAGACCCTCTCTATGGGAGCGAATCGGTCGAACAGATGTATGAGGTAAGAGACGATCTCGCATATAACTAGGCCCCATGCCATGGAGTGCTTTAAAGATGGTTATCAACACCTTGAAGCGCACCCGAAAGGCCACAGGCAGCCAGTGCAGCTCGCACAGGAGGGGTGTTACATGGGAATGCCATGAGGCTCCCATAATCCCCCACGCGGCCGCATTCTGCACTAGCTGTAACCTTCGGGTGCACCTCAAGGGGAGCCCCATGTAGAGACTCCATGTAGAGGCTCCTATTCTGATTTAGGGGGTGAGGATGACTTTGCTGACACTTAAACTGCCCCTAGGCTATGGTTTTCTTTCTCACATTTTTGCCTGATGATTGTTTGGGTGAAGCTTTCATTTATCCATCCAAATCTACCATTACTCTGCTGGGCCTACTGGGTGAGACCCAGCAGGCCCAGTTGTATTTTCTCTCACATTTATCCCTAGCACATGCACAATCCAGAGGGGGTATTCAGCAGGTTCTGACCAGTTCTGGAGAGCCGGTAGTGGAAACTTTGAGTAGTTCAGAGAACCGGTAAATACCACCTCTGACTGGCCCCACCCCCACTGGCTTCCGAGTCCCATCTGATTGGGAGGCAATGGGGATCTTGCAGTATCCTTCCCCTGGAGTGGGGAGGGAATGGGGATTTTGCAGTATCCTTCCCCTGCTATGCCCACCAAGTCACACCATGCCCACTAAACCACACCCACAGAACCGGTAGTAAAAAAAAATGAATACCACCACTGGCCCAGTCACATGTTTACATTTTGGGCACTTAGCAACTGACTCACGTTTATGGCCAATTGTGGTGTCCCACAGTCACATGACCATGATTTTCAGCAGTTTTTGCCCGTTTTCAATATTTACTTCCAGTTTCTAGCATGAGTGGTGCGGTGCCCTAGAAGTGGAGCTTTCATCTCACAATCAGGAGGCTGTGAGATCGATCCTACATAGAGGCAGATATTTCTCTCTCTGGGCACAATGAGAATATATCTGCTAAACACAGCTCTGCACTGGCAACAGGAAGAGCTTCTGGCCAGTAAACACTCAGCTCCATTCAGCTGCCCAGACTCCACCCCACAAGGATTGTGGGTTCATTAAAAAAGATGATGATGACTTCCAGTTTCTGGCAAAAAATACCCCAAGTGCTCTCATTTAATAACCGTGGTGTTCACTTAATGATTACCACAAAAAGGTTGCAGAATTAGACATGGCCACATGCCTAACAACCACCACAACTTAAAACCCTAATTCTGGGTTCCATTAGAGTCATAAGTCAAAGACTACCTATATTAGAGTTAGCTACTCACTATAAAGGGTGGCCAGCTGGAATGACAATAACCTTTGTCGTTCCAATAACGTGTTCGTGGTTTACATATAATTAAACAGCAGCTCTTAATTTACACCCACCCCTGTTATTTGCCTCACATTGCTTCTATATTTTGCCTAATGTTGAGCCCAGTCATACAAAGATATAGGTAATGTATCAATACAATACAATACAATACAATAGCAGAGTTGGAAGGGACCTTGTAGGTCTTCTAGTCCAACCCCCTGCATGGGCAGGAACCTTATACCATTTCAGACAAATGGCTGTCTAACATCTTTTTAAAGACTTCCAGGGTTGGGGCATTCACAACTGCTGGAGGCAAGCTGTTCCAGAGGTTAATTGTTCTTACTGTTAGGAAATTTCTCCTTAGTTCTAAGTTGCTTCTCTCCTTGGTTAGTTTCCACCCATTGCTCCTTGTCCTGCCCCCAGGTGCCTTGGAGAAAAGTTTGACTCCCTCTTCTTTGTGGCACCCTCTGAGATATCGGAACACTGCTATCATGTCTCCCCTGGTCCTTCTCTTCATCAAACTAGACATACCCAGCTCCTGCAGCCGTTCTTCATATGTCTTAGTCTCCAGTCCTCTAATCATCTTGGTTGCTCTTCTCTGCACTCTTTCCAGACTGCATAGTAGTTTAGAGAAAGGAAGGCTTGCTTCATTCAGAATTTGAGTAGAGCTAAATCCTACAAAAAATAGTTAGCCTAAAAGGAGAAAAGGAGGGGAGGCATGATAGCAATATTCCACTACCTGAATGGACTCCACAGGGAAGATAAGCATCTGAAGATGACAAACAATAAATGGGTGGAAACTTAAAGATGTTTCAAACTTGACAAAAAAAATGTTTCCTCACCATGAATGCTATTAAGCAATGGAACAGCCTACTTCTTGAAATCAGCAGAGGTTTTCAAGTAAAGATTGGACTGCCATTTGTTTGAAATGATACGAGAATTCCTTCACTGGAGTTGGAGGTTGGAGTACAAGACCTCTAATGGACCTTGAAGCCAGAGGTGATATTCAACAGGTCCTGACCAGTTCTGGAGAACCGTTAGCAGAAATGTTGAGTAGTTCGGAGAACCGGTAAATACCACCTCTGACTGGCCCCGCCCCCATCTATTCTCTTCCTCTCGAGTCCCAGCTGATTGGGAGGAAATGGGGATTTTGCAGAATCCTTCCCCTGGAGTGGGGAGGGAATGTAGATGTTACAGTATCCTTCCCCTGCCACGCCCACTAAGTCATGCCCACCAAGCCATGCCACACCCACCAAGCCATGCCACACCCACCAAGCCATGCCCACAGAACTGGTAGTAAAAATATTTGAATCCCACCTATTAAAAATTAAGCTTTCTCAGGGAAAAAAAAGAAACAAAGTCTCCAAATCTTGTCTAGTCCAATCTTATGTTCCCAAGGTAGTCCACTAGGAGCCTCCAAGAAGCCTACAAAATGATAGTAGGATATAAGTGCAAAAGACTCTATTGCTTATGTATTCTACTAACAGAGAAATGATGTAGAGACAATGAATCTTGTTGGCTACTGAGCTTTATTTGATGGCACCCAGATCAAGATGAAGATATGAGAACTCTGACAGCCACTTCACTGCAAATCCCTCCTTGTAGAAGTCGCCATCAACTGATGAAAAAACAGGACAACAGGACAGCAGGACAACAAAAGGCAGGGTGAATGCTCACTTCTCTCTCTATTGGCTATTCAGTTCATAAATTACAACTTTGGTGATAGTGGCAACAACAGTGAAAATAACTGTATCCTTTTCCCACACAAAAGTACTCATGGCCAATGACTATAAAGAAAAATAAAATACATAATAATCATAAAACAGGATTAAAACCGGAATTAGCATAGCATAATAATTACGGACATAAAAACCTAAATATAATAAAAACCATTATAATGCAATATAAAGAGAGAACCACAACAAATGCCCTTTATAAAAGAGGCTTGGAATGGGTTTTGAAGTTTAAATATACCCAAGAGCAGAGTTTGGATAGTTGCTGCATCTTTCTTGACTCTATCCCAACCCAACACTTTAAATCAGGGATCCCCAACCTTTGCAACTTTAAGTCTGAAGGACTTCAGCTTCCAGAATTCTCCAGCCAGCTTTGCTGGGAGCTGAAGTCCTTCAGACTTAAAGTTGCAAAGGTTGGGGATCGCTGCTTTAAATGATGTCCCTGAAGACTGATGAAATAAAAGCACTAGGTTTGTTTTAAGAGAGAGAAGCCTAATGTTAAAGGCGAGGAAAGACCTAGGGATGGAGGCAGAGGGAAATGTAGTTCATGGAATCATATTTGAAATGTACTTCAGAGATCATTTAGTCTCAACTCGTCCCAAAGGTGCTTTTTTCTCATCTTGGATGAGAAGCAAAATCTCTTCAAGGAAAAACTAGTGTGTCCATTTGCCTCTTGAAAAAGCACCTTTGGGACAACCATGACCTGGATGACTGAGAACCTCCATAGATATTTAGTCTCAACTCCTACTGAGTACAAGGCCTACTTTTTAAACATTGTTTTTATTAAAGATTATCCAGACAATAGTGAGAACTAATACAAACTAAAAGAAAGAATAAAAAAGAAAAGGTGCAGAAAAAAAGAAAAAAGGAAAGGCAGACCCTATTAAGAAAACAGAAAGAAATAGACAAAGAAGTGATTTCTAACTTTCATCACAAATATAAACAATTATAATAATTTATCACCTCCTGTTAAAATGCAACAAATGATACACACACACACATACACACAGTATACACACACACATAATCCTTAAAGCATTGTCATTTTAGTCCTAACGTCAGCAAAAGACCATCAAAGGTTAGCATAAATAACAATATATGTATGTTAACTTTGATCAAATAAATCAACTTTACATTGTTTGCTTGATTTCTGCACATTTTTTCTTTGTCCCTTCTTATGAGATTTTTCAAAATTTTAACAAGATCCTTTTATGAATACAATATAGGAAAATTATCCAGGTCATTCCCTTGCTTTATGGTTTGTATACCCCTTTTAATGATTAATTATTGGTTTCTTTTGTATCTCCAGTGTAACATCTTTTTCCATACTATTCTTGTAGAATGTCTTTTATAAACCACTTTCAATTTAATCTCAATCTGGTAACGTAAAATTTGTTCATCTTTAATAGCAACTTAGAAATACAGAATCTTTCTATAGAGGGAAATGTCTCTATTGAGACTATTAATGAGCCCATTATTGAAACAAATTTTTCAATATGTCCAATATTAGAATATTTTCTTCCACTCTAATTGTAAGTTGAGTTATGTCTTTTTGTCCTTTAATCTTTTAGTGCCCTCTAGTATCAACGTTTTAAAATGTTATCTTATTATATTTTTCAAACAAATCCAAAACCAAAGATTTTCCTAAAGGGAGGGTTTTTTATAATTAACTCTAAAATCTTATTTCAATTTTTCTGTATCCTTAGTCCATTTGTAACTTTCTAAAATTTCTAGTAACCCATTTGCAATGTATTCTAAAAAAAATTAAATTCTTACATTTGTAGTTAACATTTTCTGTCAAACCTGTAGATAAAAGGTTTCTAATAGCTTAAAAGCAGTTAACAAGCAATTTTTGAAAGTGATTAGAAAAGAAGATATCCAAACATAATCTCCTTTCACATAATTTGAGAAAGATGGCTATTTCCTCATCTCCCAGAGCTCTAAACCCACTTGAGACTTCTGTGAAGAACAGCTGTCTGGAGCACTTGTGGGTGATCTCAAATCCTCTCTTTAATTGGAAAAGTTAGAAGAGCCCAGTCTGCCCACTAGCACTTCATTCTTCACCATAGTCATTGATTCCGTCTTCAGTTCTCCATTTATTTTTTTCAGAAGGGACAGTACTATGACAATTCAGTCTCTGTTGGAATTTGGCCTCTGTTGGAATTCCTCTGGTGAAGAAATGCTCACCAGCTTGTAAAGCCAGGAAGTTCATCCTAATATCTAGCCTTGACCACCTTCCTAGGAACTGCAACCCATTGGTTTTCAACCTGCTCTCTGGGAGATAAATAATAAGTCCACTCCCTCTCTGTACAGAAAAACTTTAGATGTCTAAGACAACCATCATATCTCTCTCCAGTCCTCTTTCCTGTGGGTTCAACATATCCAGATTCATTGACCATTCTTCATAGATTGTAGTTTTCAGACCCTTCACCATCTTGATGGCTTTTCTCTGAATTTGACACAGCTTGGTGCTGTCCTTATTACACTAAGATACTCAGAACTGGATACAGTAGTCCAAGTAGTATCAGATCAGTGCAGAGTAGAATGGCACAATTACAAACTTGACAGCTTTAAGACTTGTGGACTTCAACTCCCAGAATTCCTCCTCCAGTCATGTTGGCTCAGGAACTCTAACATTGAAGTGTGTAAGTCTTAAAGCTGTCAAGTTACAAGACCCTTGCACTCCTAATCCTTTAGAAAAAAACCCCAGGGATGTTCAAACTTGACAGCTTTAAGACTTGTGGACTTCAACTTCCAGAATTCCTCCTCTCGCTCTTCATCTTGATGATATGTGGACGGGCGGGGGAAGGGAGCTGGAACTGGTTCTAAACGGCACTGTAGATTTATGGAACCTCTTCTATAGAAGAGGTTAGAACTGGCAGGAACCCAGCCCCTGGAATGGAGACTTTGCAGTATCCTTCCCCTGCCATGCCCACCAAGCCACACCATCAGAACCGGTAGTAAAAAAAAATGAATGCCACTACTGAGATACGGCCCAGGACAGAACCTTGGGGCATTCCACTTGATAGTTCGCTCCAAAAGGAAGGGAAAGAATTGCAAACAAAATCTACAAGGAGGACAGAGATCTAAATGTATATATGCAAGATTCTATAAAATGCTCAAGAGAAAAAGGGATCTGTGCAGGAAATTGAAGAGGTGAACCCAAGGTAGTGTCCAGAAACTGTAGGAGTTGTGTCACAAAGGCTTAAGCTCAGAAAGACTTGAGATTTGCATGAGATATTATTTCATATGTTCTACTCCTTTAGAGTAAGTTGTAGCTTTCCAGCGCTACATGCCAACTGAATTATCCCACTAAATTTCAGTTACCACAGTACATTAATTTTGTTACCTCGGGATTTTTTTTTTCTTCCTCTATTTTTTCACTCTCTGTGTGGCTCAATGTAGAAACATCTGAAGTATTGAGTGGTGCCACCTACTGGCCTCAATTGCAATTTCCTTTGAAAATCTGAGCCCAACTGTAGCCTCCTGCTTCTCCAGCTTCATGTTCAGCTTTCTTGGCCCCTGTCCTTGGCTGCATATTATGTGGGCAAACTCCCACGTAAAATGTCCTAGTGTGTTTCCTGTTCATTTGTTCTGATTATGGCATTTCAGAAAGTGTCTCTCAGGGTAAAAATGGAGGGAGGGAGAGCGGGGAAGAACTGCAGCCATTACCTCTCCTGCTGAAGTCCCCGGTCAAACTCCTGTTGGCTTTCCCTGGCCATCCTCTTGGTGATTTAAAGATCCAATAGAATTATGAAGGCCGGCTGGTTGATCTGCTCAGTAAGAGAATTCAGCTGAATAGGCTTCTTTAGGATCACAAGGAAAGATTATTGCAATACCACCGTTACAAGTAAAAACCACAGCTGTCTTAAGTGACACTTTAATGGAAATGAATTAATTTCATAACACCCTGTATTCATGTACAGATTATATGCTCTGCTTTCAGTTACTGCAGCATTCACATTTGGTATTAACTTTTAAAAACAGCTGTGTTGCTAAAAACACAGTTATGGTTGGCGTTTCCTTCTCCCCTAATGTCTTTTTTAAAATCTCCTAAAAAATGTTTTAAGTCTCAGGAAAGTACCTTTTATTTCTACTGCTTATCTTTTCTCTTTTTTCTTTTGATGCTCTATATTTCTCAGAGCTGCTGTTATATTTATGTGAAATGGAACTGTAGGAAGAGAAATGCAAGCCTCTCTCTATTCTCCTTTTAGATCTTGCATTTGGGCAGAAGGGATTTTAATTAAATCATCTTCCCATGACCTCTGGCAAATCCCCCTTCTACTCAGAACCCATGTGGCTAGTAACCTTTTAAAAGTGGTAGTTGAATGATTATCATTAAATGGTTTATTCCATGGTTGTTTCATTTTACCTCCCGTTATTTAGGAAATATTAAATAATATTAAAATAATATTAAATACTTGACTCCGGTCATTTCTTTTCATTCCTCCGTCCAGAGCCATCAGACAAATGGCCTGGGACTTAAAGTTCCCCACCAATACTTGGCATTTGGAGAAGAGGCTGAGCAAAGCAAGTGGTCACTCAGTTATAATAGGTCTCATTATGGTAAGAGGGACGTGGTGGCTCAGTGGCTGAGATGCTGAGCTTGTCGATCAGAAAGGTTGGCAGTGCGGCAGTTCAAATCCCTAGTGCCACATAACAGAGTGAGCTCCCGTTACTTGCTCCAGCTTCTGCCAACCTGGCAGTTCGAAAGCATGTAAAAATGCAAGTAGAAAAAATAGGAACCACTGTTGGTGGGAAGGTAACAGTGTTCTGTGCGTCTTCGGCAGTGGTGGGTTTCAAATTTTTTTAGAACCTACTCTGTAGGTGTGGCCTATTTTGTGGGCGTGGCTTGGCAGTCATGTGACAGAGTGGGAGTGGCCACCTTTTAAAATGTGGTGAAACTCATTTAACAATGCTCTTGCTTAGCAACCAAAATTTTGAACTCAATTGTGATGATAAATTCTTTCTTTCTTTCTTTCTTTCTTTCTTTCTTTCTTTCTTTCTTTCTTTCCTTCCTTCCTTCCTTCCTTCCTTCCTTTACTTTCCTTTACTTTCCTTCCCGTTGGGTCACTGGCAGTGGCGGACCAGATTTACTTCCAGTTACGCCGGTGGAACCCCCTCTCACCGGTTCTCTAAATTTCACCAACCGGCTCTCGCGAGTAGGTGCGAGCCTGCAGAAACCCACCATTGGTCTTCGGTGTTTAGCCATACTGGCCACATTACCACGGAGATGCCTATGGACAGCGCTGGCTCTTTGGCTTTGAAGCAGAGATAAGCACCGCCCCCTAGAGTTGGGAACCACTAGCACATAGGTGCAAGGGGAACCTTTACCTTTATTTATGGTAAGCTCTTATTTCTTTACAATCAATTGCTTAACAACCATTTGAAGTTACAAAGGATCCCAAAAAAGCTACTAACGACCCAAAAGTCAAAGTTTCATCATCTTCCTCTCCCTCCTCCAATCATCCTGTGACCATATTTTGGACACTCAGCAACTGGTCTGCATTTAAGCAATTTGCAACCTTGTTGTAAATGAACTTTCTAGCAAATAATGCCCCATGGTGAACAATAGTTTTGCTTAATGACTGCCACAAGAAAGATTATAAAATTGGGCAAGGTCATGCAGTGACCCTTTTTACGATCATCACGGCTTACTATTTAAATTGTGAGCTCAATTATAAGCCCATAATTCGTAAATCGAGGACTAAATATACAGAGTGTGCAGTTCATGCTTGTTCCACTTCAGTGTGGTGCTTTGAAAAGATGAAGCAGGCCAATGCTGCTCTTGATTAATTCAAGGCTAAAAATGTGCGGAAACTACACCTATCATGGCTGTTGGCTGGAACCAATTGACTCCAAGATGGCCGATTGAAACTAAGATGACTCTTCATGCCATTGGTTCCACGGGAGGTTGCTGGACTAAAGACCTACACAGGTCAACTGTATGATATGCCATAGAGAAGGGCTGTCAAACTCACTCGCGTGGGCCGGATGCATCACACACTGGCCAGGTCCACACGCTGCTTAATGAAGGGGGGAAAGTTGCGATACATCACATGATGCTGCCATGACAACACGAGTTTGACACCCCTGGGTGAACCTTTAGGGAGAGCCCTAAAGGCTTCCCTTGAGGTGCACTCGAAAGCTACAGTTAGTCCAGAATGCAGCCGCGCGGATGATTACGGGAGCCTCTAGATGCTCCCACATAACACCGCTCCTGCACGAGCTACACTGGCTTCCTGTGGCCTTTCGGGTGCGCTTCAAGGTTCTGACGACCATCTTTAAAGCGCTCCATGGCTCGGGGCCTAGTTATATGCGAGACCGCCTCCTGCCCCATACATCCCTTCGGTTGATCCGCTCCCACAGAGAGGGCCTTCTCAGGGTGCCGTCGGCCGGGCAATGCCGTCTGGCGACACCCAGGGGAAGAGCCTTCTCTGTGGCAGGCCCTGCCCTTTGGAACGACCTACCCCCTGAATTGCGTACCATCTCGGACCTCCGCCTCTTCCGCCATTGTCTAAAGACACATCTTTTTCAGCAAGCCAGCCTAGCCTAACCTCCCGTTGGGACTATTTTAGATAGTTTTAAATTGGGGATTTTAATTTGGATTTTAGCATAGGATTATAATTAATATGTTTTTAAATTCTGTATTTATTGTTTTTTATGTTTTTTAATTCCTGTGCGCCGCCCTGGGTCCTTCGTGGAGAAGGGCGGGATATAAATGTGATTAAAATAAATAAATAAATAAATAAATAAATAAATAAATAAATAAATAAATAAATAAATAAATAAATAAATAAATAAATAAATAAATAAATAAATAGCCGCAATGTCATCACAGGGCGTCTGTGAAGGCTTGAAGAAATGTTATGATTTAAATTTTGAGTTAAGACTTGGGAGCACATGGCCATGGGCCATGGCCACAACAGATATTTAAAGCGGGGTGGGGGGGTCCATGATGATGAAAAGGTTGAGAACCACTGCCCTCTACAGGAAGAATGGACAAACTGTGGCCTTCCAGTTACTTGTTGCACTGTAATTCCCATCATTTCTAACTACTGGCTCTGCAGTCTAGAATTAATGGTAGCTGGATAATATCACTCTTCCCTGCTGCACAGAATAATGTTACTTCCCTCTTTTTTTTCTTTTTTTTTTCTTCCTTCCCTGCCTTTCCTGTCACATTTGACTCAACAATTCATAATAAGCAAGCCCATATTGAGCCTCAGAACTGATTTCCTTAATGCTAATTTTATGGGGGTGGAAACAGGTTGTGTCTGGAACACTGGTGTTCCTGTATAATGTCCATGGAAATTTGCCAACCTGGAAAAAAAAAAAAGTCTGCTCTCCATTAACATTTTTTTATCCTGTGGAATGATTCAATTATGCTCAAATTTTGTTTGCAGGAAAAGAAAATAGCGATAGGCAGCTGTTTCATGTCAAGAGGCCAGATTCTGATCATAGAGTGGAACTGTCGCTGCAGCTGTAAAACTACTGGCTTGTGCTGTGCAAATTAGTTTCTAATTTACACCGCTAGAATGGGGGCGAGTGCTCAGCTACCATCTGTCTGCTGTAAAGAGGGATTAATCTATTCAGAAACTCCTAAATCACGAGTGATTTGAAATCATACCTGAAGGGATGACGAAGTCCCAAGTGATTGCTCAAGTAGAAGCATGCAGGGAAACAAAAGCTTTACACTTACTCGCCTGTCACCATCACCACTAACAATACTGATACTAAGAAACTTATTAGCATTTTCTCCCCCACCCACCCACCATCATTTCACCACCAAAACTCACAAGAACAAGCATAGTAAGAAAGAGGTAGTGTTGCTTGTCATGTTGCCATTTATCAATACAATAATACAATACAATAGCAGAGTTGGAAGGGACCTTGTAGGTCTTCTAGTCCAACCCCCTGCGGGGGCAGGAACCTTACACCATTTCAGACAAATGGCTATCCAATATCTTCTTAAAGACTTGCAGTGTTGGGGCATTCACAACTTCTGGAGGCAAGCTGTTCCAGAGGTTAATTGTTCTAATTGTCAGGAAATTTCTCCTTAGTTCTAAGTTGCTTCTCTCCTTGATTAGTTTCCACCCATTGCTTCTTGGGTGGAATGAAGTATCAAATGAAGTATCAAATGAAGTATCAAAATGAAGTACAGGTGGTCCACGATTTACGACCACGATTAAGCCCAAAATTTCTGTTGCTAACCAAGATAATTGTTAAGTGAGTTTTGCCCCTTTTTACGAACTTTCTCGCCACAGTTAACATGGCAGTTGTTAAATTAGTAACACGGTTGTTAAGTGGATCGGGATTTCCAGATTGCCTTTGCTTATCAGAAGGCCGCAAAAGACACCGCGATCATCATAAATACATGCCAAATTTTGATCACGTGACCACAGCGATGCTGCAGCAGTCGTAAGTGTGAAACATGGTCATAAGTCACTGTTTTCAGTGCCATTGTAGCTTTGAACTGTCACTTAATGAATAGTTGTAAGTCAAACACTATGAAGCAGTATATAAGTCTAAGAGCTATTGCCATTGCTAAAATTGACCAGATGGTAGCAGCCAAATCATTCTACTTTGAATGGCCAGTAAGAGTTAAGGCAAAGTCCTTAAAGGTCCACACTTTAAATAACTCATCACTGTTAGCAACTCTGGGTTCAGAACCAGTGTTACAACTCTGGTCCCGTAACCAGTGTTTGAAAATAAATGCTGAATAGTGTAATATACCGGACAGTAAAGAGACACGTTGCTGTAGCCACAAACAAACGCTAAAACAGTGATAGTAAGAAAATAAATAGTCTTTACTTTGTAGCAACTAAAATACTTCTTCCGACCAAAGATTCTTACTTCTCAAATAATAACAGTCCTTCACCCAACAGAGTTATCTTACAGTGATGCAAAACATATCCTCCTCCTTCTTCAGTCACAGCTCCTCAGCAGAGGGAATCGAAAAGGGAACGGACTGTGATTCTGAGCTTGCTTTATGGTAGAGCTGAGACTCACAGCCAATCAGAATTCAAACACAGTTCTTAAAGCTACCTGTATGTGTTTCTCTTTGACTTAAGATGCTCTTCTGAACAGGGTCAGAAAGCAAGAAAAACAAAATGACTCATACTTTGAGAGAATGTTCAATTGACAATTTCTATTATTTGTTTAAAATACTCACATTTATAGCAATACCACATATACCATTTCATAATGCTTTACAGCCTTCTCAGAGAAGTTTACAGAGTCAGTATACTGCACCCAACAATTTGGATCCTCATTTTACGGATCGTGGAAGAATGGAACGGTTTGTCAACCTTGAGCAGGTCAGGATCGAACTGCTAGCAGTTGGCAGAATTAGCCTGCAATACTGCATTCTAACCACTGAGCCACTATGGCGCAGTGATTAGAATGCAATAGATTATATAGGAGATAGAAAAACTACATCAATTGTGATGGATAATTAATAAGACTATATAAACAGGAAAAGCCCCCAATTCTATACTATTATGTCAGGTGCACCTTGGTCTTATTGTAAATCCTGATTTACCTTAAACAAAGAATAAATGAAAATTAAGAACAAGATGGAAAAACTGTCCAAAACTAACAGAAAACATACACAAGCACATTCTACAAAGGACTGTAGCTATTCTAGTTGAAGGGTTTGGAGAAAAATCAACTCTTTAAGGCTTTTTAGGTCTCAGGGGAACTTCATTGCAGAGGGCAAGTGCTTTCTGGATCCCAAAAGACTACACTGTTTAATTAATTTGGCTATTTACCAAAGCTATTCTTAAGTTTAAGTTTAAGTTTTATTGCATTTGTATACCACCCTATCTCCCTGACAGGACTCAGGGCGGTGCACAGGAAGTAGTAAAAGCAGTAACAATAAATACAGTAAAATGGAATAAAAATAGATTAAATTTAACACCCCGTGCTAAAATTAGATTTAAAACCCTTACTAAAAACTCTAAAAACTATGCCAGGCCGGCCGCATAAAACAAGTGTGTTTTTAATGTCCGGCGGAAGAGGCGCAGGTCTGTAATTGTACGAAGGTCAGGGGGCAGGTCATTCCAGAGGGCGGGGCCTGCCACAGAGAAGGCTCTTCCCCTAGGGGCCGCCAGCCGGCATTGTCCAGCAGACGGCACCCTGAGGAGGCCCTCCCTGTGGGAGCAGAGAGGTTGAAGGGAGGTATGTGGTAGGAGGCGGTCCCGCAAGTAACCAGGACACATGCCATGGAGCGCTTTAAAGATGGTTACTAACACCTTGAAGCGCACCCGGAAAGCCACAGGCAGCCAGTGCAGCTCGCACAGGAGAGGAGTTACAAGGGAGTATCTTGAGACTCCCAAGATCCCCCGCACGGCCGCATTCTGAACTAGCTGGAGCCTCCGGGTGCACCTCAAGTGGAGCCTCATGTAGAGAGCGTTACAGTAGTCCATGTAGAGAGCGTTACAGTTATTATTATCTTCTGCTAATAAACCTACGGTCTTGTCTGATTTCTTTGTTTCTTAATTTGAAAAACAAAAATGATCATTGGAGATAGTACTTATGGCACCAGGCTGGAAACCAGGAGACCAGTCATGAAAGCTGCATGGGTGACTTTGGGTCAGTTATTTTCTTTCACAGCATAAGGGTCAGGCAACAAGCTGTTCAATCAATTCCTGTCACAACCAATGGATCAACCTTGAGCCTATCAGAATCTAACTGCTAGCATTGGGCAGTGAGTTAGCCTGTAATACTGCATTCTAACTACTGCACCACCATGACTCAGGATCCTGCAGTACATCTCCATCTATTTTACTGAACAATTGTTTTCAATACTTTAAATGTATAAAATTACTTCTGTAATAAAACACTGGTCATAATTATTTCTCTACATTGTCATGATCTGTCAAATGTGCAAAGTCAATAAAATCATTTCCAGTGCACACCTAAATTGCAACAAAATCGGTGTAGCTTTTATTTCTGGGGGAAGGAGGGTGGCAGAGACTATTAGGATGTTTTGAGTCACAAATTTACCTTAATTTAATTTAATTTAATTTAATTTATTTAGATTTATAGAACCGCCCTTCTCCATTGAAATGGACCCAGGGCGGTGCACAGGAAATTAAAATCAATAAATAACAATAAATAAAAAAGTTAAGAATAAATTAAACTAAAAACCTGTGCTAAAAATCCTAATTAAAATTCTAAAATGCATTTACTCATTGGCTAAGCTAGACCGGCTTGATGGAACAGATAAGTCTTAAGTGAGCGGCGAAAGAGGGGAAGGTCTGAGATGGTCCGAAGTTCGGGGGGGTAGGTCGTTCCAGAGGGATGGCCCAGCCACTGAGAAGGCCCTCCCCCTGGGCACCGCTAGCTGGCATTGGCCGGCGGATGGTACCCTGAGGAGGCCCTCCCTATGGGAGCGGATCGGACGGAGGGAGGTATGCCGCAGGAGACGGTCCCGCAAATAACTAGGCCCCGTGCCAATTTAGGGGAAGAATGGAATAGTAACATGCAATTCACATGGACATTCATGGTATACATTTTCTGTACATCTTTAAAAAAAACATGTAAAAAAAGAGCAATTAAGCAATCTTAACAGCTCAGTTCAGTGCATACTTGCACAAAATAAATATGGTGATGCTTAGGTTTTAAGTAAGAATACACCATGCTTTAGACTTTAGGGTATCTATTGGATATCATCTGGATTTACTAAAGAAGGTCATTTGGATGGCTTTTTGGATGATTAATTTAAAAGTTGTTGGTAGAAGCTATTATGCTATATATATATATATATTTTAAAAAGTGATCTTTCCCCAGAGTCTACAGCAATAATATATTTAGCGGGTGGGATCTGTGAACCATCTCTCAGTGAAAATTGCATTTAAACAGGCCTATTTAGCATTGCAACTGCCATGTAATAATAATAATAATAATAATAATCTTTATTGTCATTGTAATAAAATAAAATAAAATTAAAAATGTATTTTTCCATATAGCATAGATATTGCCATAAGTATTTGAACCATTCATCAGCTGACAATTTTTTTTTCTTAATGAAATTTTTAATGACCAGTGCCATTGTTATAGCATGAGCATGAGTACACGCAGCTTACAAGAAACAGCCTGCATGTCAAACAATGATTCTGGGGTGAGAATAGGTTTGTCAAATTTTGCAGCATTCATTTATGATTTGTTAGAGAAGATACCTTTGGTGAAAGAAACTAAACTTCTAGGATAGTTATGGTTGTGTTGCTTGTACTTTGTTTTGTTTACAATGCAATTCTACCTCCATGGAATTTATTCATTCTAGTTTAATAGCAGTAATACTTTCAGCAGCAGCAAAAACCTTCCTCTATGCATGTCTGAAAATTGCCTTTGATTCATTAGACTTGTGTGAGTTTATGAGTCACCAGATTCTCGTATCCATGCCAACAGCTGCTGCAGATAGACAAAATTATTGCATGAGTCTTGCTAAATGCCAATTGTGAAAGAATAGTTTCCTTCCAAAGCAATTTTTATTTGGCAAAGTATCCGTTTCAGTTACTTCCCTTTTCCCTATTGTCCCCCACTCTCCTCTTCCACTTGTCTTAAAGTAGAGCTGCTGCATTTGGCTGACCACAAAGCACTCATCCAACATTGCAAGTCTTTAAGAAGATGTTGGGTAGCCATTTGTCTGAAATGGTATAAGGTTCCTGCCTAGGCAGGGGGTTGGACTAGAAGACCTCCAAGGTCCCTTCCAACTCTGCTATTGTATTCTTGTATTGTATTCTTTTAGGAGAGCTATCCTCAGTCTTTTGTGTTGAATTTGCAAACAGATACAAAAATGGGTTGGAAAGAATTTACAGTCACAAAAATGAGAAATTTAGGAAAAACGGAAGTGACAATTTTATGTCTAAATATGTTGGACTAGATTCCAGGCACTTTTCAAAATAACTATGCCTCTCTTCTCTTCTCCTCTCCTCTCCTCTTCCCTTCCTAAACAATTTCTTCAGCTGCTCAACTGTAGCTTTTTTGTTTGCAATCAAGCATAAATCTTCCAAAACCACTTATCTTTTGCTCCTTTGTCTGTTCTCAGCTGACAAACAAAAACAGCTCTTTGTCAAACTAAAGGCCAAATGCATTCTAATCATTGTCTTTTATGCAAACAAGGCTGCAATTTCTATCTACTTCAGTCTAAAATGTTTTTTTTAAGTAACCTTTGGCTCCCACACAATCCATGTCTCCCAATTCCATTAATAATAGGAGAAAGCCCTCAGACCAAATATTAATGCCATTTCATAAAAACCTGGCAAAAGCAAAGACAGCCTGCTAATTCAAAGTTTGGGACCACTCCAGGTCAGAGAGAAAAGATTGTAGCATCTGTATAAAAACATACAGAAAATGAATACTGAATGAATATACTAGGAAGTGATAGAAATTAGAAAATATCTCATCTTTTGGATTAGATTTACACATTTATGCCCCTGTGGTTTGTTTAGATCTGTTTGTTTTCTTTATTACATTTACGTCCCACCTTTCATCCAGCAGCTCTAGTCAACTTCTGTAAGTGTTCCTCAACCTTGGGAACTTTAAGATTTGTGGACTTCAACTCCCAGAATTCTCCAGCTGGCAGATCTGGCTGAAGAATTCTGGGAGTTGAAGTCCACACATCCTAAAGTTCCCAAGGTTGAGAAAAACTGTTCTGTAGTACTCCCTCTTCCAATTTTCTCACAACATCATTAACTGCAGTCTTTCAATCATCAGGCACAAATGTTGCCTTCACAATCTTCACAGACATGTTAAATCCTTGCAATCTGGTAAACTTTTAGACTTATAATAGAGGTGAATGCTGGGGAGAACAGAGAAGGACCATATTCTCATTTTTTCTGGAAAAGAAATCTCTAGGTCTACTCTGAGTTGGAAATATTTACCTTGGCTAATGAGAGTGGTTGCCACTATATATGCTTCTTTCTCTTTCTTTTGTAATGCCCCATACTAGATAATTTATTTAAGGAAACTTCAGACTATTTCCCGCTTTTGCTTTTTCATCCTTCCCTGAGTCCCTTTTAGGTGAAATAGGGCGGTATATAAATCGAAACAATAAATAAAAGATTTGGCATTTGGTAAACTCAGATTTTATTGTAGCATAATTGGCCTTTCTATCTATTTACAGATATGAATTGAGTTCTGAAAGAAAGTGTCTATTAGTTACCCTCTAAGGTTGATCACAGGGCTCCCAGCGAAAGTGATTGTCAAAAACAATAGCCATAACACAGACTTATATACAATTTCACAGTGCTTTACAATCCTTTCTAAGCAGTTTACAGAGTCAACGTATTGCTCCCAACAATCTGGGTCCTCATTTTACGGATTGTGGAAGAATGGAAGGGTGAGTCAACCTTGAGCAGGTCAGGATCGAACTGCCAGCAGTTGGCAGAATTAGCCTGCAATACTGCATTATAACCACTGAGCCACTATGGCGCAGTGATTAGAATGCAATACATTATATGGGAGATAGAAAAAGTACATCCGGTTTCGGCTCCAGCGGCGACGGGCGAGCCTAGGGCTCGCTCGCCGCTTTGTTTCTTTTCCTGCCCCCCCCACGGGGGCGAGACGCCCCGTTTTTGGGGGTCTTCTGTAAAGCCGGCTTGCCTGGGTTGCCCTCCCCCAGCGGCCCTCCCCTTGTCTTCGGCTTAGGTGGAGGAGGACATGCTGCGGGAGGTTTCCCCTTCGCCAATGGCGGGCGGCATCGTTTTGAGAACATGGAGAGAGCTGGCCGTCTGAGTCGGAAGGCTTCCCGGGGCTTCGGCTGCGAGGGGGAAAGTGAGTGGTTTTAAACATTTTTTTTGCTGTCAGCATGGGCTGAAAGAACTTGGAGGGGGGTGTCTGCTTGTTAAACCCCCCCTCGGACTAAAGCGGCACTTAAGAATGGCTCCTTGCTGCGAGGAAGCGGATATCTTTAATCCGGACTGTTTGAAACAAGGGAAAGTGATCTGCGGTTTGTCTTTGAAACAAAGTATCTAGGTCTGGCTGACTTGAAACATTTTTTTTTACCACTCTCTCCTTCTGGCTCTGAGTCTGGGCGGTGGAAAATGGCTTCTCTTTGTCCCTGAATGACTATTTTACTTATGGAAAATTTCCAGCATCGCTTTGTGATTTGGACTTCCTCTTGTTATTAAAGAAGAATTTTTTTGGATTATGTGATTTCTTTTCTGGAGTGCCTTCGCTATTAGAATTATTGATCTGGAAAACTGTTTCTCTTTTGGTTCCTGAACTTTTCACAATCCTGATTTGAACTTCCAGCTCCTGATTTGCCTCAACGGCCCCACCCAAAAAACGCCATTTTAGTGGCATTAACTTTAACAGCTAACTATGGCACAGAAATCAGAACTGGCAGGCTTAGAACTAAGGATGGCTTCTCTTGAATCAGTTATACAAACTTTGGTGCAAGAAATCAAGGCCCAGAGAGAAGAAAATATCAACTTCAAAAAGGAGCTACTGGACACATGGAAACAAGTGCTGGATAACACACAGAAGAATGAAGAGTTGGAAGGGGGGCTGGCTGGGGCTAAGGGAGAGATTAAAAATGTTACTAATGAGGTTGTAGAAATAAATGGGCATGTGTCTAGGATTGATATGGAAAGGATGACATATTTTTTGAGATTTCAGAACGTTTCTGAGGAATCTGGTGAATGTCTCCCTGAACTCATGAGCACAATTTTAGCAGATTATTTACATAAACCTAAGGATGAGATCAGAGGGGACATTGACCTAGCCTACAGAATAAACTCTGCATATGCCAGGATAAATGAAATACCCAGAGAGATACATGTGAAATTTGTTAGAAGGTCAACCAGAGAGGAAATCTTGAAGGTGCAAAGAGGAGGACCGTTAATTTACCAACAAAAGGAGTTTGCCATCTTGAAGCAGATTCCAAGAAAGATTAGAGAAGCGAGAAGGAAATTTTCCTTCTTGTCTAGAAAATTGTTTGATCACGGGATCTGGTTCAAGTGGATGATGCCCGAAGGGATGCTGGTGTTCTGGGAAGGAGGAAGAGTGAGGATTAAAACAGTTGCTGAGGCGGAAGCCTTTCTTAAAAAACATTCCTCTGTCCTGGGGGAAGATCCAGGGGGGGCAGGGGGGGCCACGGCTCCGCCCGCTGGGGGCCTGGAAGGAGGGACAGAAGATACAATTGCCAAGAGACTTAGATCTAAAAAATAACTTTGCCTTGATTTTTTGAGTAATATTGTATAACATGTGTATCTGGATTTTTGCAAATAACTGACAGCATAGAACTGAGAACTTAGAAATATGTACTTGCTTTCACTTTGAAGTATTATGAAAAATGTTTTTTGTTAATGATTTATTATGAAGCTCCGGAAGGGCCGACGACTTTGATGCGAAAGCTCTCAAAATTTCTTTGTATCTCTTACCCTACCCCAATGAAAAATTGTAAAACCAATAAAACTTTTTCAATATAAAAAAAGAAAAAGTACATCAATTGTGATGGATAATTAATAACACTATATAAACAGGAAAAGCCCCCAATTCTATACTATTATGTCAGGTGCACCTTGGTCTTATTGTCAATCCTGATTTACCTTAAACAAAGAACAAATGAAAATTAAGAACAAGATGGAAAAACTGTCCTAACAGAAAACATATATAAGCACATTCTACAAAGGACTGCAGCTATTCTAGTTGCAGGGTTTGGAGAAAAATCAACTCTTTAAGGGTTTTTAGGTCTCAGGGGAATTTCATTGCAGAGGGCAAGTGCTTTCTGGATCCCAAAAGACTACACTGTTTAATTAATTTGGCTATTTACCAAAGCTATTCTTATTATTATCTTCTGCTAATAAACATAAGGTTTTGTCTGATTTCTTTGTTTCTTAATTTGAAAAAAATGATCATTGGAGATAGTAGTTATGGCACCAGGCTGGAAACCAGGAGACCAGTCATGAAAGCTGCATGGGTGACTTTGGGTCAGTTATTTTCTTTCACAGCATAAGGGTCAGGCAACAAGCTGTTCAATCAATTCCTGTCACAACCAATGGATCAAGACTCAGTTGACCCAAAAAGTAGTAGAAGTAGCATTTGCAGGAAAATGCTTGGAAGGAAAAATAAAGTTAAAGAAAAAAAATCCGTCTTACTTGTAGAACAAACCAATAAGAGATCCTCTGATTTTTTGTTCTTTTTAATTTCCTCATAAAAAATGAAACCTTGGCATAGCTTTGCCTCTTCAAGCCAGGAAGCATCTGTTCTTTGGAGTCTTTTGACTTTCATGCCAAGGAATACGTACAAGTGGCTTATGCTTAGGACTAACATTTCACAAGTGCTATTGTACAATTATACAGCTCTGCACTTCAAAAGGGTCCAAGCTTGAAAGAAAGTCCCATAATATTGTAACAATGTAGTGTAAAACATGAATATTGAACAAGATTTCAAGAACACAGTTCACTGAGCCAAGAGCTGAGTGAAATATTAGATCTTTTGCTGAGTACTAAATTGAAAGCAGTTCTGGTGTTCCAAGGTCTTTAAGCCTCTCCAAGAGCTTAGATGCACCTTCAACAGTGATGTCACAGAATCATACATTCATAGGGTAGGAAGGGTCTTTGGAAATCCTCTACTCCAACACTCTGCTGAAGGTAGGAATTCTCAACCCATTCTGAGACAAATTACTACCTTCTACTATTCTCCCTTTCTACCTTGCCGCGGTGGCGCAGTAGCTAGAGTGCAGTACTGCAAGCTACTTCTGCTGATCACCAGCTGCCAGCAGTTTGGCAGATCAAATCTCACCAGGCTCAAGGTTGACTCATTTCATTTCATTTCATTTATTCGAATTTATACCCCACCCTTCTCCTTGTTAGGACCCAGGGCGGCGCACAGGCATTATTTAAAACCACAATAAATACAATATACATCATTAAAATATATTAAATTATTCAACCCGTGCTAAAACCCATTTAAAAACTCTGCCAAATTATAATTTAAGTATAAAAAGTCAGAAACGGGGGGGCTATCCTAGGCCGGCTTGTTGGAATAAATGCATCTTAAGATGTTGGCGGAAGAGTCAGAGGTCTGAGGTAGTGCGAAGGTCGGGGGGGTAGGTCGTTCCAGAGGGCCGGGCCCGCCACAGAGAAGGCCCTTCCCCTGGGTGTCGCCAACCGGCATTGCCCAGCCGACAGCATCCGGAGAAGACCCTCTCTGTGGGAGCGGAGCGGACGAAGGGATATATGGGGCAGGAGGCGGTCTCGTATATAGCAAGGCCCCGAGCCATGGAGCAACTCAGCCTTCCATCCTGGGTAAAATGAGGATCCAGATTGTTGGGGGCAAGATGCTGACTCTGTAAACTGCTTAGAGAGAGCTGGAAAGCACTGTGAAGGGGCATATAAGTCTAAGTGCTCTTGCTAGTCCTATGAAACCCTCCACTGTTAGAGCTTCCACAACAGAGAGAGGGAGGGAGATGGGGGATATTCCATTGCTCAATAGCTCTCATGGATAGGGTCTCTATCTCTAACTCCATGTATCCATCAAATGACTGTTGTCCTACCCTCAGGCACTATGAGCCATAAATCCAAACCCTTCTCTTAATAGCCCTTCAAAGTATTAATATCAATAACAAAGTATTACTCCTCATATAAATGGTTTCCATTGTAGAGACAGCATTTAATGTAAGATTCTAAAAACACTGATTCTTCAAAAAAAGAAAAAAACTTTTAAGCCTGGGAAAACAAAGAAATGTGCAATTGATGTCAAAAAATATGCAGTAGCAAATTGGTGCCATAAGCTCAAAATAACAGAGTACAGCATAAATTAGAAATGTAAGAGAACTTCACAAATTCTAAAGATGGATTTGGGGGATTCTAGAGAGGAATCTGTGGCGTTAACATTTATGCTTTAACAGATCTTTGCATGGCAAGGTAGGTTGCATGTACTGTAGTCTTTTAAAATATATGTGGTGACAGAGGAATTTCTGAAGAAAAAAATAGTATTAAGCCCTTAATGTTTAATGCAGGTTGTGTGTTGAATGGTCTGGTCAGCAAGTGCCAGAAAGGGAAGCCTTTTTGTAAAAAGTCCTACTAAAAATATAACATGTAAATGGTAAAAACTAAGCAGAGTTGAAAAGGAGACTTTTGATAGCTCATGCATTCTGAAAAGGGAAATGCAGCCTCTCTCTGCCTTCATCATTTTTCCTCCATGTTTATATCAAGAATGGATTCTGGGGGGAAATGGGAGGGAGGGAGGAGAGTCAAAGAATTACTACAGGATGAAGTATAAAAAGTTAGAGGATAGATGAGACAAGAAAGAACGGGCATTGATTTGCCAAGATAGAAAGTATGAAAAGTTCGACGCAATTCTATCAGTATGTACTTATATTTATTTTGTTTAGAAACATAAAAAATTATATTCACTTACTATTTCTTCCCCCTTTTTATGCTTGGCACTGCTTACCCCAAACAGGAATAGTGTAATGCAGGGGTGTCCAAACTTGGGAAGTTTAAGACTTGTGGACTCCAACTCCCAGAATTCCCCAGCCAGCATGGCTGGCTGGGGAATTCTGGGAGTTGGAGTCCACAAGTCTTAAACTTCCCAAGTTTGGACACCCCTGGTGTAATGGGTTCAATGAACAAATAACAACAACTTTTGGAGTGACTGGGAGCTTCTTCCAAGTTTTTGGCTCTACTTGCTACACTGGAGCTTTGACTGTACACTTCTACTAGAAACTATGAATTGCAAAACCATAAAGGCAAGTCCACACCAGTTGTTTAGCTAAAACAAAGTAAACCCCATTGGGCAATTGGAGATTGGACTAGATATCCTACATCTCCTATGACTTTCCACTGCAAAATCTGCAGTTCCTTTCTGACTGTTTTCATAAGGCTGTTCCAATCTCTGTCTTTTTCATTGAAATGCAGAAACCCAGTGGTGGGTTTCTGCAGGCTCGCACCTACTCGCAAGAGCCGGTTGGTGAAATTTAGAGAACCGGTGAGAGGAGGTTCCACCGGCGTATCTGGAAGTAAATCTGGCCCGCTGCTGCCAGTGACCCAACGGGAAGGGAAGGGAAGGGAAGGGAAGGAAAGGAAAGGAAAGGAAAGGAAAGGAAAGAAGGAAGGAAGGAAGGAAGGAAGGAAGGAAGGAAGGAAGGAAGGAAAGAAAGAAAGAAAGAAAGAAAGAAAGAAAGAAAGAAAGAAAGAAAGAAAGAAAGAAAGAAAGAAAGAAAGAAAGAAAGAAAGAAAGAAAGAATTTATCATCACAATTGAGTCATCACAATTGAGTCCAAAATTTTGGTTGCTAAGCAAGAGCGTTGTTAAATGAGTTTCACCACATTTTAAAAGGTGGCCACTTCCACCCTGTCACATGACTGTCAAGCCACACCCACAAAATAGGCTACACCTACAGAGTAATACAATACAATACAATACAATAGCAGAGTTGGAAGGGACCTTGTAGGTCTTCTAGTCCAACCCCCTGCATGGGCAGGAACCTTATACCATTTCAGACAAATGGCTGTCTAACATCTTTTTAAAGACTTCCAGGGTTGGGGCATTCACAACTGCTGGAGGCAAGCTGTTCCAGAGGTTAATTGTTCTTACTGTTAGGAAATTTCTCCTTAGTTCTAAGTTGCTTCTCTCCTTGGTTAGTTTCCACCCATTGCTCCTTGTCCTGCCCCCAGGTGCCTTGGAGAAAAGTTTGATTCCCTCTTCTTTGTGGCACCCTCTGAGATATCGGAACACTGCTATCATGTCTCCCCTGGTCCTTCTCTTCATCAAACTAGACATACCCAGCTCCTGCAGCCGTTCTTCATATGTCTTAGTCTCCAGTCCTCTAATCATCTTGGTTGCTCTTCTTTGCACTCTTTCCAGAGTCTCCACGTCTTTTCTACATCGTGGCGACCAAAACTGTATGCAGTATTCCAAGTGTGGCCTTACCAAGGCACTATACAGTGGCATTAACACTTCACGCGATCTAGATTCTATCCCTCTGTTGATGCAGCCTAGAACTGTGTTGGCTTTTTTGGCAGCTGCTGCACACTGCTGGCTCATATTTAAATGGTTGTCCACTAGGATTCCGAGATCCCTCTCACAGTTGCTACTATTGAGCAAGGTACCACCTATACTGTACTTGTGCATTTGGTTTTTCTTGCCTATATGTAGGACCTTACTACTAGGTTCTAAAAAATTTGAAACCCACCACTGAAATGCAGTAGAAATGAGTGGCTCTGAACTTTGAACTTCCAGACATGTCCCTCATGTTGTCCTTTGCCAGAGTTTACTAAGTGCAGTTAATGTTTTGTGTAAATACATCAGACAGAAACCCATTATGAAGAAACTTGGAGTCAGGGAGCAGTTGCCTTAGGGAAGTATTTATTTTGTTTATGTCCAGTTTTAAACTAAAGTAGATATAAACAGTGACCCTCTTTTGCATACAAAACAATGATTAGAAGGCATGTGGCCTTCATTTTTACAAAGAGCTGCTTTTGTTTGTCAGCTGAAGAACAGGAAAAGGGACAAAAGGCATATACATATGCTGGTTCCAGATTGGAAGATGTCATAGTTGGCTGTAAACAAAAAAAAAAAAAAGATACAACTGACCAGTTGAAGAAATTGCTGGATTAGTATCCTATCATCTCACCCAAAGACTATTAGATCACAGGAGAATGAATGGGTTGAGAGAAAGGAGAAGTCAGAGAAAGTCACCGTCAAATGGAATTGATAAGGTCCTGAAAAAAAGGGAGTTGAGAAGTTTTAAAAATAAAAGGCAGTGAATAAAACTATGCATGGACATTGCAGAATAAAGGATGGTATCAACTTATACAGCATTTCCGTGTCTGTTATCAAGTTGACATTGGGGAAAAGGGGGGGAGAGAATTCCACGCATACCTTCAGCTAGAGTTGGATCACAGATTACTACAGCAGGCTTGTGAGGTGCAAAGTTTTACAATCTGCTACAGCACTTCTTTGATGAATGTGATTTATGACACAGACTGAGGGGAGGAGAGAAACAGGGGTAAAGTTCGGCCATAATTAAACTGAAATTAGATTTGACTCCATACAGAAATCCCGAGATGTTGTTTCTACTAAGTGACTGGGTTTCTTTTGAAACTTGGCTTAAGACTCATAAGTTAATTAGGGCATCTTTCGGAAACCTGACAGATGATTTATAATAGATAGATATGGAAAGGTTTATTAAATGATGTTGGGATTTGTGTATCTTATGTTTTAATTTCTTTTAACTTATATTTCTGACTCCTTTTCTGTGTTGTGCTAATATCATATGATGGTAATATATGTATGTAAATATGTATGTATTCACTTTTTCATCATTTCGAAACTTGCCAGGCCTAAAAATTGTTTTGATAAAAGGGGCACCAGAAGGAAGTCACAGGGGAAGGAAATGAAGTCCTTCAGCCACACATTTTTCCCACTGTAATTAGACAAATCATTCAATCACAAATTAGAAAAGGCCCTACACAAAGATTACAATGTGGTGCAAATCTTATCACACAAACATTCCTCCCAGTTTGAGCTTGACGTGAGATCTCAGGAGAATGAAATGTGATTGGATTGGACTGTACCATTTCAGTCTTCCACTAAGGCAGGGCTGTCAATTCGTGGCCCAGATGCATCATGCGCTGGCCATGCCAATGCCCGGTTCAGTGAAGGAGGAGGGAAAGTCTAGATATATCATGTGATGCTGCCGTGATGCCATGAGTTTGACACCCCTGCACTAAGGACTTACATCCCTGAATTTGTACATTGAAAATATCACGGCATGTGGAAAATTGAATTAGAACTTTACTCTTTGTCACAGGGTTTTCTACACATCCAGATTTTACCAAACACAAATTTACCACCTGGAGAACGAAATGTTGAACTTCAGTGTTTAAAGTTGTAGCTTAACTTAATCAGCACCTGTGTGATTGTATTATGCGCACTGTAGGTAAACACAGCACAACTAGCACCTGATATCTTCAGCTAAACTATTAAGAAAAGGTTGATATGAAGCAAACTTGGCCCTGCCCCTCTGAGTTTTTGAATTATCACACTTTCTCAAGAAAAACAGATGCTGAAATCACCACACCCTTTCAGTCATCCAAGGCAAGGAATTCAGCCAAATCCTGATGCGTTTTCTGACTGTCAGGAAGCCCTGATTTGCAGCTTGGAATTTTAGGCTGCAGGCTAAGAACACCAATGTGCCTGCAGAACTTAGTTTAATACCTGCCACTCCCTGCCTCACAAAGGTTACTTTCATAAGAATAGAATAGCTGATAATAATTTTTCAAAGGTTACTTTAATAAGAGTAGCTGATAATAATAATAAACAATCAGAAAGGTATATTGCAAAGCGCAAGACATAATATTACCAGAATGCCCCTGAGTCATACATGATCACTATATACATATTTGCCAAATGAAAAAGCAGTGGGTGGCTTCAGACTAGTGCTTCGTTGCTCAGTCGCTCAGGAAAAATATGAAGATGTGGGATTACAAAACCAAATGAAGGGCTAGAGGGGATGTCTAGGAGCAGCCTCATATTTCTCTTTGGATAAATGGGTGAATTGAAGCTTATCATTATTTATGGCCTCTATATTGATTGTACAAGTCTCACATGGCAGACTTTTTTTTTTTGGAGTGCATGCATGATGTGCTATCAAGACGTCCAACTGTGTCTCCCCATCCGGAAAGCTTATTAACCCCGGATTGCAACTATTCCAGCTCTCAAAAGACTGCTGATGGCAATTAGTCTGGAGAATTACTTCTCTGCTTTTTAATAGAACTACTATATATAAAATTCAGCATCTAGATAACTACTAGATGGCAGCAAAGCAAAATATCAGCTGCTGGACAAGTTATTTATTATGTTGTTATAATGTTTTACCTTGTTTTTATTTTTTTAATCTGCCCAGTCATGTATTTGGGCTGAGCAACTGTATAAAATAAATGAATGGATGAATGAATGAATGAATGAATGAAGTGATCCTTCAGTTTTCTGCAGCCTAGATAAAGGAAGAGTACAGTTAAACTTCACAATGCCATTGCAGCAGTGAAGGAAGAAGCTAAATTATGTTGCCTTTGGATTTTACACCTCCTTCTATTCATCAAACTCAGGGTCAGGCAGTTCAATTCATCCTCAAAATAAGGTTCTGCATTTTCTTACTCTATATTACTGACTGTATGATTCAATATTTAATTTTCAAGGTCTGGCTTAACACAGACCTATGCATGACACACCAGTTGGACAGCACATATTTTTTCCAGAGTATCACTTCAGCATTTTCATTCAGTGTCCCGCCTAATTCTCTGGCATAATTGAAAAGTATTGCATACATAGAGGAAACAATGGTGTATGCAAATGATGACGATTGATTACCAAATAATGTTATGACTCAGCTGGCAATCCTGAACTCATCCACATGTTAGTTTCCTCAGAATCTCCTTTACCACTTCGGTCCAAAAATGCAAAGCTTCTTTAGCTGATAGCCAGATACATTATGTATCATCAAGATGATGTTGACTTACAGTGATAGACATAGATAGATTTTCTCTATCAGCCATAAATATATGGTATACAACACATTATGCATTAACAGGGCAACCATAAGCCAATGGCTGAGGAGCAAGTGTCAGACCTACCAAATGGACCACTTGATGAAGCCAATTGTAATGAATGAAGGAGGTAACTCCCTGAGTTATTTCTATAAGTTATCTGGCTGTTCTGGGCTTTAAAAATGCTCTTTTACCTAGGGAA
Source organism: Rhabdophis nuchalis (assembly GCA_039707465.1). NCBI lineage: Eukaryota > Metazoa > Chordata > Lepidosauria > Squamata > Natricidae > Rhabdophis > Rhabdophis nuchalis. Next base: position 53,645,889 of record CM077643.1, on the reverse strand, counting down.
CAATTCCTGTACAGTTTCATCAAACTCAACTTCCTTATTCTTTGCAGGATGGGAGGGAATGAATCAAGGCACTTGTATCAAGAATCTCAAGTATCTTGAGTTGCTGCATAGCATATCTCTGATAGGCATGACACCCTCAATAGGGCATTTTTCATAAGAAGATGCTTTATAAAATATCATGCAAGTCATAGTACCTTTTAAATGCTTGGAACAATTTTGGAATATTTGCCTACAGGCAAACATCAGTTCATTAGCACCTCTTGTTCATGTTCCCCCATGAGACTGATATTGAGAGACATGCAGATTCTTACACTGGATTTAATTCACAGCCATCATAACTAATTTTATTGGTATCTATCATTATATGTCTTCCATAAATTGTTTCATTCTCCTTTAAAGCTATCTAGGTTGGTGTCCATCACTGTCTTATGGTAGCTAATTCCATAAATTCACTATGAGAAACAGAGTGCCTTTGCACCAGTTCTTGAATGTTCAACCATTATACATTACTGGATGATCTTGAAGGCATTTCTACTCAGTCACCATTTCCCCACCAAACACGCAAAATCATATGATCCTGCCTTGTTCACAAGTGTTTTCACCACTGGCTGCCATTCTCTCTAGTGGGACAATAAGAAAATGCAAACTTGGTGCTTTAGGTAGCCCACAACCCACATATCCCTGTCCCTGAGGGGTTTATACTACTACCATGCAAGGAAGCAAGGAAGCCATGTCACTGATTCACTGGAGAATACAGTGGAATGGTAATTCAATGTCATAGTGTTTCTGGGGGGAATAAGAGAAAACTATGAACCAGGAGAGTCAAAGTGGGAATCAATAGAAATTGCCTTCCTGACATCTCCAGAAGAGACTCTGTATTGCTATCCTCACAGTAGTTTTTGTGGTGCAACTGCTAAGGCAGAAATTAATCAACCAAGCTGAAAAAGACTCCTAACCATTGATACCATCATAATAATACCAGGATACATGGGTCATTGTAGCCCAATAAGGTAAGTTGGCTTAGTTGTGGAAAGAGAGGAAAGTTTCTTCCAATCTGCTTTTTTTTAACACCATGCATAATTTTACACCCCTAAACAGAAACAGAATAACAGAGTTGGAAGGGACCTTGGAGGTCTTCTAGTCCAACCCCCTGTTCAGAGAGGAAACCCTCCACCATTTCAGACAAATGGTTATCCAACATCTTCTTAAAAATTTCCAGTGTTGGAGCATTCACAACTTCTGGAGGCAAGTTGTTCCACTGATTAATTGTTCTAATTGTCAGGAAATTTCTCCTTAACTCTGAGTTGCTTCTCTCCTTCACCAGTTTCCACCCATTCCTACCCTCAGGTGCTTTGGAGAATAGCTTGACTCCTTCTTCTTTGTGGCAGCCCCTGAGTTATTGGAACACTGTTATCATACCTACCCTGGTTCTTCTTTTCATTAAACTAGACATACCCAGTTCCTGCAACTGTTCTTAGTTAGCTTGAACTCTACCAGTGACGATCTGGTTGCTTGCGCCTGACATTTTTGGTCGAATAGAATAGAATAGAATAGAATAGAATAGAATAGAATAGAATAGAATAGAATAGAATAGAATTTCTTGTAATTTGCTTCATTGGAAGGTGAAAAATTCTAACCACTGTAATTTTCCTTTAATGGAATTTCTCTGGGTCCTTTTTGGCTTCTCCCTTCCATATATATTCTGAGGTCAGAACTATAGAACTGCAAAGAACCAGTATGCTTTTTTGCCAGTTGCACTTTTCATGTCATTCCTTTTCTTACAATGACTGTACTCAAGTAATACCCATTGGTTCTTTATACATCTCGCAGAATAAATAAAGTGAGAAAGAATAACAATGGTGGGAATCAATCCATTCTTCTGATTAATATTTAAGCTTAGGCATCAGACTCTTTCTTTTTTCTTACTGGCGCTTTTGTGCTTTTATGAACAAAGACAAAACTCACACAATACACTATGCTGCAGTTCATTACAATCATGATTTCGTGAATAAAGCACAAATTCTCTGGATTTATATAACGTATTAGTAATGGAGTTAACCCACTTTCTAGGCTCCCATAATAGATATAGTGAAGCATAAACCAACCCAAAGATCTGGGTGTCTTCCACAAGGGAAAACGAATAAACCTTAATATGTTGCCCAGTTATTCATTGGATACACATACTGTGTGAGTTCAGCAGCTATGCGGAATTTGCTTGGCTTACAAAAGTTGCACACTGGGAGATCAATTACACAGTCTCGAAAACTATCAGGTAGCAGAAGAGCTAAAGCTTTTGCTTTATTTTATTTTAATGTAGGTATATTTGAATGTTAAGTACAGGGCGGCCTAGTCAAGAATCAGCATCATTTTATGCACAGATGGGAAACTTAATCCTTCAAAATGTGGTTTGCAACACTGGTATTTGCAAGCAATGGGAGGGTCACGGATTTTTTTAAAGCTGAGGTTTGCACAAGCAAAGCTGAATCGCTAAATGTCTATGGAGATTCTCAGCCATCCGGGTCATGGTTGTCCCAAAGGTGCTTTTTGCAAGAGGCAACTATACAATACAATAGCAGAGTTGGAAGGGACCTTGTAGGTCTTCTACTCCAACCCCCTGCGTGGGCAGGAACCTTATACCATTTCAGACGAATGGCTATCTAACATCTTCTTAAAGACTTCCAGGGTTGGGGCATTCACAACTTCTGGAGGCAAGCTGTTCCAGAGGTTAATTGTTCTAACTGTCAGGAAATTTCTCCTCAGTTCTAAGTTGCTTCTCTCCTTGATTAGTTTCCACCCATTGCTTCTTGTCCTGTCCCCAGGTGCCTTGGAGAATAGTTTGACTCCCTCTTCTTTGTGGCAACCCCTGAGATATCGGAACACTGCTTTCATGTCTCCCCTAGTCCTTCTCTTCATCAAACTAGACATACTCAGCTCCTGCAACCGTTCTTCATATGTTTTAGTCTCCAGTCCCCACTGGTCTTTTGGGGTTTGCTTTGAAGATGTTTTGCTTCTCATCCAAGAAGCGAAACGTCTTCAAAGAAATTCAGAGCTGAAAAAGCGTCTTGGATGAGAAATGAAACATCTTCAAAGAGAAACCAGAAAGTCCAGTTGAAAAAAGCACCTTTGGGACAAGCAAAGCTAAAGTTTTCCCAAACCCCTTCCCTCTGTGGATAGTACTCTGATTTTACTTCTGCAAGTCTGGCAAAGTAGGTTTGTATAAAAGTGCAAAGCCAAAGGCAAGCTTAAAGAGATGGCTAAGCCCAGAGGTCTAGACATCTGCCCAAATGTATAACAAGTTACTGTAGTTAAGTTGTTTAGCTGTTTAGTTTTATTCATGAGGGGAATTGCAAAAATTCATTTGCTATTTTGAAGGTGCCGGATACATTCCCAGGTTACTTCCCTGGTCATTCAGAGCAATCTTTCAATTGCTTTAATTGTTGCTTATATGCCACCCAGACTCATGTTTTGTGAGATGGGTGTCTGTGTAGGTTTGCTAAATAAATATATTCAGTGCATAAAATGAATGCATCTAATTCCATCAACACTTTTGGGGAGACATTTTAATTATTTCTCCTCTCTCTTTAATTGTAAGGGAACGTTTATTTTTTTTAAAAATGAACTATTAACATTTGGATAGCATTACTTTTACATATAACGTAAAAGGGGTGGGGTGGGGAGATGACTTGGGAACCCAGAAAATAAAGATGGAATGTACAACCATGTCATTACCCCTTACACCAGGGATGTCCAAACTTGGGAACTTTAAGACTTGTGGACTTCAACTCCCAGAATTCCCCAGCCAGCATAGCTGGCTGGGGAATTCTGGGAGTTGAAGTCCACAAGTCTTAAAGTTCCCAAGTTTGGACATCCCTGGTTTAGATCTTGAGCCAAATTTTTCTCTGGAGTTTCCAGCGTAGTTTCCAGTCAGGCTGGCTGGGGAATTCTGGGAGTTGAAGTCCACAAGTCTTAAAGTTCCCAAGTTTGGACATCCCTGGTTTAGATCTTGAGCCAAATTTTTCTCTGGAGTTTCCAGCGTAGTTTCCAGCCAGGCTGGCTGGGGAATTCTGGGAGTTGAAGTCCACAAGTCTTAAAGTTCCCAAGTTTGGACATCCCTGCCTTACACACACACACACACACATTCATTCAGGAGTCTGGGTTTTTGCATGCTCTTCGACCTTTTTTGACCCCTTGAATCATTGTCCTCTGCTTATGTAGCAGATCAAGCAGGCACATGATGACCTGATCACAATTATCCCCAGGCTTCAGAGGGTTGTTTTGCAATACTACTTAAATTAAAGAGGTTGCCAGATTATTTCAATCAAGATATGGCTGTCAATCACAGTCTGCGATTAAGTTTCAAGGCTTAGCTTCACTTTTTGGCTTGCCTTGGCAGAAAACTCACAAACACAGCTTGGATAGATTAAGAATGTTTATTGCAGGCCAAAATGACAAACATTTGATTTACAATCACAAATAAATGCAAATACAATATAAACAGTGCATCATAGCACAAAGGTAGCACGGATATATGCTCTCTGGGTTTTAAACTAAACTCTTCCTACTTCCTCTTCACAGATTGTTTGAGACCTTGAAATGTAAAGGTGGTTATATATTTTTGTTATGGTTTTCTTTAGCCTGGGAATTGCTGGTCTTCTCACCGGCTTCAACCCCTACAGATATTATTTCTTAATGTGTATCATCTCTCTCTCTATTAATCATCTGCAAATCATCTGCAGTTCTCTGTTGGTTTTGAACAGAGGAATGGTGCATTTATTCTTTTAGACTGACATATGCCATTCTGTTAAAATATGGTGCAGCCCATCGTATTAAAAGTATACCACCCGCTATGCACATGTTAACTCAGCTTTGGGGCTGAATTTAGCTCAACCAAAGACATATCTCTGGGGTGAAAAATCTGTTAGCTTTTAAAGATACAACTCACAGTTGTAGCTTAGGATTTTCCAGGTTGACCTAGCAATTTAAGAGTTACAAATACGTTTTTTTTTTAAACCCTGAAATATCTGCACTAGTATCAAAACTCACTGCAAACCACCCACCCACTTTTGTCTGTGAGGGGTTGAATAGCAAAGCTGGGTATTTTGAGAGAGGGCTAAAACCATGGATTTCAGCACCTGCCAAAATTATATATGGGTCACAGTGCTGTTTATTATTTAGTCATTTAATTTTTGGCTAATTAACCACTATCAGTTATTTTGGGATTCACAGGGAGGTTGCAGAGATTCGTTTAACCCTTAGGGTGTCACATTACTGCACAATCTGGGAATATCTATCTTGATCCTTTTTTTAGTTTTTACTTATTACAATTTATTTTACTATTTAAAATAAAGGTTTTTTTCTTTTTTCTTTTTAAAAAAATGACATATTCAATGCAAAGAGAAGGGACTAGAGCAGGGGTTCCCAAACTTGGTAACTTGAAGACTTGTGGACTTCAACTCCTAGAATTCTCCAGCCAGCTCTGCTGGCTGTAGAATTCTTGGAGTTGAAGTCCACAAGTCTTCAAGTTGCCAAGTTTGGGAACCCCTGGACTAGGGAGTTAAAAGAAAGAGAAGAGTCAGACTATTATAAAATTTGGAGTAGACCGTACAAGTGACTAGAGAATAGAAGCCAAAACAAGAAATAAAAGTTTGAAAAACTATTGATTGTAATCTGAAGAAAAATGTATGTATGTAGGTAAAATCTGATTATATGTATTATATTATTCTATTATAATATAATTATTACATTAGTATTAGAATTGTTAAAATCTACGAGAAGGCAATCATTGAATAGTAAACTACAAAAGCAGAATATATATGCTATGGGAAGCTGTAAAACTCGAATCGAATCGAATTTTATTTATAACCCGCTCTCTCTCCCCGAAGGGACTCGAGGCGGGGCACAGGGAATTAAAAACAGATAAAAAGAATACAAAATTTAAAACAATAAACGTACATAAATACTAACTAAAAGGCATATTAAACAGAAAACCCTGCGCTAAAATTCCCAAATATTTACTAAAAATCCCTAAACAATCAGAAGAGACTATCCTAGGCCGGCCAAGCGAAAAAGATGTGTTTTTAATTTCAGACGGAAGGAGCGGAGGTCCGTGGTAGTTCTAATATCGGGGGGAAGGTCGTTCCAGAGGGCTGGGCCCGCCACAGAGAAGGCCCTTCCCCTGGGCGTCGCCCGCTGACAAAGTCTAGTGGACGGCACCCGGAGAAGTCCCTCCCTGTGGGAGCGAATCGGCCGTGAGGATGTATGGGGCAGGATCCGATCCCGCAGGTAGCTAGGTCCCGAGCCATGGAGCGCTTTGAAGATGACAACTAACACCTTGAAGCGCACCCGGAAGACGACAGGCAGCCAGGGCAGCTCGCGCAAGAGCGGTGTTACGTGGGTGAATCTAGAAGCACCCATAATTGCCCGCGCGGCTGCATTCTGGACTAACTGAAGTCTCCGGGTGCACCTCAAGGGGAGCCCCATGTAGAGAGAGTTACAATAGTCCAGTCGGGATGTCACGAGAGGATGAGTGACTGTGCGAAGGGCGTCCCGATCCAATAGGGGGCGCAATTGGCGAACCAGGCGAACCTGGTAAAACGCCCTCCTGGCCACGGCTGTCACTTGATCTTCCATGGACAGCCGGGTATCCAGGAGGACACCCAAATTGCGCACCCCATCCACAGGGGCCAGATGTTCGCCCCCTATGGCCAGCGATGGAGACAGCTGGTTGAATCGGGCAACCGGAAACCACAGCCACTCGGTCTTGGTCGGGTTGAGTCTGAGTCCGTTACTTCCCATCCAGATCCGCACGGCTTCCAGGCACTGGCACATCACCGCTACGGCATTGTTGGGGTGGTTTGGGGTAGATATATACAGCTGAGTGTAATCAGCGTAAAGATGGTACTCTACCCCAAAACCACGGATGATCTCACCCAGCGGCTTCATATATGTGTTGAACAGGAGAGGCAAGAGGACCGACCCCTGAGGCACCCCACAAGTGACTATATTACATTGTTATGTTGTTTGTGTTTATATCTGCTGGTATTGGTTTTTGTATTTTTTCTTGGATTTTTTCCCCATTTTCTTTTTTTGTTACTTGTGGTTTTTTAAACTTGAATATGTTTAAAACTTTTTTTTTTAAAGAGAGAAGGGAATTCTATGTTATTCAAGGTATTAGTAACTACCTTTAAAGCGCTCCATGGCAAGGGACCTGGTTACCTGCAAGACCACCTCCTGCCATCAAATACCTCCCGCCGACCAGTGCGCTCCCACGGAGAGGGCCTCCTCAGGGTGCCGTCGGCCAGGAAATGTCGGCTGGCGACCCCCAGGGGGACAGCCTTCTCTGTGGCAGCTCCTGCCCTCTGGAATGACCTACCCCCTGACCTACGCACGACCACGGACCTGCGCCTCTTCCATCGGGCTTTGAAGACCTATCTATTTCGTGCGGCCGGCCTGGCATAATTTTTAAATGGTTTTAGTAGGTTTTATTAATGGTTTTAGTACAGGCGTATTATTTAATACATTTTAAATATATATTTCATGTATTTTTATCATTGATTATTGCTGCCTGTACACCGCCCTGAGTCCCAGAAGGGAGAAGGGCGGTATAGAAATTTTAATAATAATAATAATAATAATAATAATAATAATAATAATAATAATAATAATAATAATAATAATAATAATAATAATAATAATAATAATAATAATTATTATTATTATTATTATTATTATTATTATTATTATTATTATTATTATTATTATTATTATTATTATTATTATTATTATTATTAGTCCAGAATATTCACACTGTGAATTTTGGCTCTTTGCATTGTCCCCCCGAAAAGTACTATAGAAATACTTTACTTTGAATAGATTAAAGTGGGAATCTATTGTGAATCACTCCCAGCAGCAGCCCTAAAAATAAAGATGTTGTAAAAGCAAACATGGCTAAAATGATAAAATGGTGAGTTGAACCATGGGACTTCTATATCGGGTGACTCATTGTGACCCTTGCTTTGTGAGCAAGCATCACAGAGGCACAGAAAAATAGGAAACTGCTGTATCCTTTGTGTGTGTGTGCCTTTGAGTCATGTCATTTGCCAAATCTATGACTTGTTGCTCTTCTGAAAAGCCCCTGAATGTGTAGTTTTGTCAGCGGGCCTGGGGACCCCAGATGGAGATGGGGCTGATCAAGTGCTTGATGTGATTGTGTTGCAGCTGCCATAGGGGTGGAGTGGGGTGGGACTTGTATGGTTTTTATGTTGTGGATTTTTTTTAATGGTGTAAGCTGTCCAGAGTCACATGTGTTGGGCAGCCATTAAAATTTGAGAAAGGAAGGAAGGAAGGAAGGAAGGAGGGAGGGAGGGAGGGAGGGAGGGAGGGAGGGAAGGAAGGAAGGAAGGAAGGAAGGAAGGAAGGAAGGAAGGAAGGAAGGAAGGAAGGAAGGAAGGAAGGAAGGAAGGAAGGAAGGAAGGAGCAAACCACCTGGACAGGTCTCTGCAAATTTTCTTGGCAACATTTCAATAGTGGCTTGCAATTGCCTTCTTCCTAGTACTGACTAAGAGTGACTGGTCCAAGCTCACTCAGCCTAAGTAAGAACTAGAACTCCAACCTGATGTATGACTAACGTACTGGCTCTGTCTCCATAGAGATTATTTATAAACCTACAATTGCTGTTGTTTAAACTAGAGGAAGGCAATCTACAGACATATTCCCAACCCCAGTACCCAATTTGTAGCCCCAACCCCCTTAGGCAGAATTAACATCTTAGACCTTTTGATTTTTAAAGGTAGGGAGAAAATTTAAGGATCAAAATGGGTTCAGATAGTCACAATATTCACAGCACTGCTTAAAACCCTTGTTGGCTGGTCTATCAATGGGGAAAATATTAAAAGGCAAAATGGAAAGAATGTTTAAGAAATTCCAGACACAGGCAGTCCTGTGTTGTCACTTTATAATCTATGCCCATCCTGGCCGCAGAGGTCAAGCACAACCCTGATGCGGCCCTCAATGAAATTGAGTTTGACACCCCTGCCCTAAAGGCTCAAAGAATGACTGGTTCAGCAATAGAGTAACATTTTTAGATCTGCCAAATTAATATGTTGGCCTTCTGATTAACATGTTCAGGTGGCAAGTGACGGGAGAAATTCTTTATCGTGTCAGAGTTCTGAACAAGATAGCCATAATAAAGTAACAAAAAGTATCTAAACGGCAATTTTCGAATGGGACAAGAGATATACAGGAATCTCTGAGCAGACCTCTAAGGCACATGCAACATTTTTTTCTTTTCTTTTATTTATTTTGTCAGGCATGTACAAGATAACAGATATAAGTATAAACATGATTATGAATACAGGAAATGGATGCGAATAAGTGGGGACAGTAGGACAGGGACGGTAGGCACGCTGGTGGGCTTATGCATGCCCCTTACAGACCTCTTAGGAATGGGGTGAGGTCAACAGTAGACAGTCTAAGGTTAAAGTTGTGGGCGTTTGGGGAAGAAATCACAGGGTTAGGTAGTGCATTCCAGGCATTCTCTGTTGCTGAAATCGTATTTTCTGCAATCGAGTTTGGAGCGGTTTACCTTAAGTTTGTATCTATTGTGCTCGTATATTGTTGTTGGTTGAAGCTGAAGTAGTCAGTTGTGTTGAAGTAGTCATGCAACTCATTCCAGAAAGTTACTTTAAGAAGTTTCATGTAGTGGTGCGTAACTTTTTCTCCCCATCCCCAAAACAAAGACACCTATTCGGATCGGCGGCAGCTCTCCAAGGTGATCACAAGAGCAGCTCTCTATGACAGGAACCGAACCCCCGCCCAAGCACACACAGAGGGAGCCCCCCTCCAGCTATTCCTCTACTACAGCCTGGGACCTCCCACCCACTTTCCCAACGCCGCTAGCCAGCAGAACTAGTCCGCGTTCAGCTAGATCCCTTCGTGCGATGCAAAGAGAGGCGGACGGCGTATCCTTCCCGGGACAGCGGAGCGTAGGATCGCGGCTTTCCCCTCCCCAGAAAACCCTGGATGCCAGTCCTACGCGGCATAACAGCCGGACTGGACGGCAATGCCGGCTCCGCCCCGCGTGAGATGCAACCCGGCGCCCTTCCCGTTTTCCCCCCACGCCTTCCACGTGGGAGCGCAGGCAGGGCTGTCTTCTGGGCTTCCTTCCACTTTCTAGCGCCAGTGCGCCTTCTCGTTCGGGGCTGGGAAGAGCAGGCGCGGTCGGGAGCGTCTCTGTCCTGAGCAGCCCCGTCTGTGGGGAACCGATCGGGTTTCTTTTCCGCCTCTGTCCTCGGAGCCAAAGGGAGAGGCTTGGCCACGAAGGGATGCCTGTCTGGTGATCCGGGGCTGGAAGCGGCAGGCCGTGGAAAAAAGAAGGAGCGAAGGTTGGAAAAGAAAGAAGAGAGGCGCCGGGTAAGGAGGGAACCAGCTAGGTGTTAGGTTCTCGGGGGGCTGCCGAGGGAATCAAATTGGGGAAGGAGGGAGGGAGAGGGAGGGGGGAAAGGGGGGAGAGAGAGAGAAAGAGAGAGGGAGAGAAAGAAAGAAAGAAAGAAAGAAAGAAAGAAAGAAAGAAAGAAAGAAAGAAAGAAAGAAAGAAAGAAAGAAAGAAAGAAAGAAAGAAAGAAAGATTGATTTGAGGGTATAGTGGGAGCAGCAATGTTATGCTGTTGCTGCTGCTTCTAACGATTTACTGGGTGATATTTCTAACTTGCTTGCTTCCCCCAAATCAAAACTTTTGCCGCCTCCTGAAGAGTCACAAAGCAGTTTAAGATTGGGAGCCTCTTTTTTGGGGAGGGGGGAGATGCCGCTCTGTCTTCATTCTTTCTCTCCATTCGTCATCAAAGCCTTTGGGGCTTTGGGCAATAGTGGAAAGGTTGATTCCCTCCTCCTGCCTCCCCTCACCCTCTGCGGCCTTCCTACTGTGCCTTCTGCAATGGCTGGGTAGCCTGGATGCGTCCCAGTCTGGTGCCCTCCAGATGTGCTTGTACTCCAGATGTGCTTCTGAAATCCCCAGCTCTTTGAGCACACTGGCTGACCGTTATGGGAGAGTAGTCCAACTTCTCCAATGGGCACCAGGTTGGGAAAGGTCTTTTTGACACGCTTTGAGGCAGAGCAAGGGAACTAAAGAAGCAGTGTGCCATATTCTGCTCTTTTTATGCGTGGCTGAATGGAATTGGCTGGTGTTCCATGGTTGCTAAGTGACAATGTCTGCAAAATCAGTTGGTGGTGGTTGCTTAAAGTTCATTAAAATGGGCACAAAGGTGTAATTCTATGTACAGAGAGTCAATGAATAAGTATAATGTGCTTTGCTCCCCACACGCTGAATCCTACTTTATATGCATTTCCTTCTAGTTTGCACTTTTGTTTCAATTCCAGTTCAATTCCATTTCCAGTGTTTGCTTCTCCTGAAAACTGCAACCATCCTGCCTTTCTTTCCCTCCAGGATAGATTATGCAAACACGAAGAAGGAAAGTTGGGCTTTGAAGCCGCCTTTGTATTTGCAGATTGGGTGTGTTATTTACCAGCTGTCAGTTTTGGGGAGTTTTTCTTCTGTCTCTGGTGATACCAACACCTTTTCCCTACTTGACAAGCATGAAAAGTTTACTTCCAGACTACTAGCCATGGCCATCCAATTAATCCATGGCCATCATATCATCACATTAGCACAGATTGCAGATGTCACTGAAAATTATTAATGGCATTTAGAGCACCGAGAATGTTGTGCGCATTAAAAACAACTTACTCCAGCACAAAATTTCATGGATTACAGCCCAAAGCATCTAATGGCAAAGAATCTTTTCTATTTGTTTTAATGGCAATTCTTGAAAATGTTCAGCCTCTGGAAAATGATATATTTTCATTCCATATTTTAACTGAAACTAATTTCCAAGGCCATTGCTTACTTTCGAAACATTTTATAATAATGAAGAGAAGGAAGTTGCTAGCCATGAAAAGCTCAATACTGTCATGTTTCCTGAAGCTCTTTTGCCTTGAGCTGCAATAGGGAGGTCTGTGTGTGTGTTGTTTTTGGAGTCTTACATTCCAGTGGAAGTTTATTCCAGGTGAGCACAATGGAGTTTGCTCCTGAGTGAGTGTGCATGGGTTTGCTCCTTCATTGTCTTCTTTGGCTTACACAATGCAAGCATGTTTGTGTTATCAACCATAACTGTTCTGTAAAGGCTACTTTTTTTTTGGTATTGTTCATTCTGCAGTTTAATTTTCATATGATCACCCTGTTCACAATTCCAATCCAATATCATCAAGGAAAGACTCTGTATTTGATCAGTCTGCCATCTCACAAATCTTCGATGTCCATAAACACCTTGCTTTTCCTGTATTAGTTGTTATGGAGAACAAATGAATCTGAATGAAGGCCTGAAGTCTTCCAGATATATAGGACTTCAGTTCCCATAATTCCCAGCCAGAAGACGAGGAAGACTGGACTGAAGAATCTGTTACCCCAGGGGTCTCCAACCTTTGCAACTTTAAGTCTGAAGGACTTCAGTTCCCAGACTTCTCCAGCCAGCTTTGCTTGCTGGAGAAGTCTGGGAGCTGAAGTCCTTCAGACTTAAAGTTGCAAAGGTTGGAGACCCCTGTGTTACCCAACAAGCTTCACAAATGCAGCTCTTTGTATACCTTTTAAACAGAAAAGCAGAATTAAAACATTACAATCATACAGACAGTCCTCAACTTATGGGCAGCTGTTTAACAGCCATTCAAAGTTATAACAAACTTGGAAAGGCTGCTTTGTGGCCCATAAAGCACTTCCAGCTGTCATAAGAAGTCATGTCAGTGTCCTCCTATGATGATGTGCTCTCAGTCGGCAACCTGTTTGCAATTATGACCATTTGCCAAGTAGGCCATGATCATATGATCACCATTTGCAGTCTTCTCTGCCAGCTCCCCCAAATAACAATGAGGAAGCCAGCAGGAAAGGTTGCAAGCTGCTGCTGCCTGCCAGGATAGCTCTCTCTAATCTCTGGGGACTGGCTGGAATAGCTGCTTGATGGACAGAGCTGAACTCCTTCAGCAGATGAAGAAATGGAGTTCAGATCCTAAAGATCTGCACCCTCAAAGTCATTCTTTTCCAGACATAGAGGACATCTGACATCCTCTCATGGGGTGAAGAAATAAAGCTCATGTTCTGCACCTGGCCAAAGGTATTCCTTTCCAGGCTTAGACAGAAGCTGAATTCCAACTCTTTCAGCCAGCTTCTAGAGACAAGAGAGAGCTGAAATCCAAGCAGAGAGCAGAGAGGCAGCATAGTAAGGTAAAGAGTGCAGGATGGCTCAGGTGGGTGTTGGAGGCCCTAGAATGGCCCAACTCAAGCCACAATGCAAGTGTCCCTCCCTGGGGATGAAAATCCTACTTGAATTTCAGCAGGAAGTATTTTCAGCTCCGGAGTCTCCCCTGCCCCACAACCTTGAGCTCCTTCCCTGAGACTCCATCTGCACACTCGTTTAAAAGCTGGGAGTGTTGGGATTGCAGTTATTGACTAAAGCAGTCTTGTGGGCAGTCATGTAACACTTCGCTTGATGACAGCTTCACTCAAAGACTGAGATTCCAGTCCCAATTGTGGACATTGAATGATGACTAGGCAGAAGCAGATGGATTAGAGACAGTTGGAGTAGTAATGACATCCTTTATTTCTTGGTACCATTTCAGAGTTCACTGCCTTTGGATAGGGAAGTTTCATTTAGTAAACATGATAAACACCTGTTGTTAAATGCTGACTGCAACGTGTATACATATGTTTATTACTGTTCACTAAATGTATATTCCACCCTTTTTTCTAAGAGCCCAAAGCTGCTCATTTGGGGATTTCGCTCCATTTTATCCCCAGACCAATCTCCCAGGTTGGACAGAGAGTGCCTGGTCCAAACTAATTGGGTGAATGGGTGAGTTTCCTTGACTGAGGATGGATTCTGCCCCTAACTCATCACCTTAACCACTACATCGGTTCAACAGCCTTGAATGGCCATTTAATCAAGGGATGGGAAACTTCTTAATGGCACAGGATACATTATTATTTTTTCCTTATCATTTCAGGCTCCAGGGATTTACAAAGGGCATGTAATAATATCTGGTAATGTAATGATGACCCCCAAGGGCATTACAAAAATTTCCCTTTTTCCATTTGTCAATGCCTGAGCAGTATACTGATTGTGAGATTGATGTAAGTCTCACAAGCCTAATCTTTGGTTTTGTTACTTTAGTAACACAGGCCAAAATAATCAGAGTTTACTTGCAGTCCGTGGTCGTGGTTGTCCCTCCTTCATCTGGCTCAGTATGTCATACTCTGGCATAGCCTTTTTGGTTACCAGCTACACGTGTTTTTCAAACCTAGTGTTTAAGATGTCCAAAATTGCATTTTAACTTTCTGTACATAGAAAGTTATCTTCTTTCTGGCAAACCCAACCAGCTTGTTTCCTTTTGTGTGATATCAAAAAACAATGTCCCCTTGTATCAAGTTCAACTCTTGATGATTCCATAGATGTGGCAACAAGGGGTTTGTCATTGACTCCTTGGATGGTTCTATATCTTTCCTATCTAATCTGCTGATTTTCTCTATGGCTGTCAAGGGCATTTGTAAGGGCAAGTCAAAAATTCAAGATGGCAGCTGTAAAAAGTCAAAATGGCAATACACCTTTAAAAGCAGTGGGATTTAAACCAGGTGGTCAGAACTGCCATCTTGACCTTCTTTATATGTCCCAACCCCAAATGGGTGCTCTTGCTTCCAGTAAAATACTAATTATGTCAGACATTAAGTACCCGTAGCTCTTTTGACATTAATTAAGATCAGTTCAGTGCTGTTGTCTTCCGTGTCAATTGCATCATATTCATAGTTCATTGGGGACTAGACATGTTAATAATTAATATTTCACATAATCAATTTGTTGTTACTATATTAAGCAGATTTCTACTTTCCCAGAAAACTTTGGTTTGTTTGTTTATAAGAGTTGTAAAATCATCCAATGAAAATAATTTGACTCTGGGAAGCATACAGCATAAAAATAAACTAAACCCCACAAAAATGCAAAATGTAAATACAAAACATAAAATGATGGCCAAATGCACAAGAAAACAACCTTTAGGAGGGAACTCCCAACCGACTGTCCTTAATGCTTGGAGGAATAGCTAAGTCTTAATGGTTTCTTAAGTGAATTGGATCCTGTTGTATAGGAGGGGAAATGCGTTCTAGAAAACAGGGAAACCAATAAAGGAGAATATTTGTAGCTCAGGGTTGAAATGATCAGTCCTTTGTGCTCTCTGAGCTTCGTTGTTTTCTTGCAGACATTTCATTACCCAAACTATGTAACATCAGCAGAGCATGATGTCTGCAAGAAAACAACCAAGCTCAGAGGATCACTGGTCTATGGAACTCCCTGCCAGAAGAAGTGGTGACAGCTTTCAGCCTCAACACCTTTAAGAAAGGATTAGACGAGTTCATGGAGAACAAGGGTATCCATGGCTATCATTATGGATGCCTAAGGACACCCTCTGGGTTGGAGAGATAGGCAGGATATCTCTCAATGCCATTTGCAGGGAATCATAAGCAGGTGAAGACATCTGCTTGGGAATACCCTGAAGCAAATGGTGAGCCACTGTGTGAGACAGAATGCTGGACCAGATGGGCTGTGGCGTTTTACCAGGTTCGCCTGGTTCGCCAATTGCGCCCCCTATTGGATCGGGACGCCCTTCACACAGTCACTCATGCCCTCGTGACATCCCGACTGGACTATTGTAACTCTCTCTACATGGGGCTTCCCTTGAGGTGCACCCGGAGGCTTCAGTTAGTTCAGAATGCAGCCGCGCGAGCAATTATGGGGACCACTAGGTTCACCCACGTTACACCGCTCTTGCGCGAGCTGCACTGGCTGCCTGTTGTCTTCGGGGTGCGCTTCAAGGTGTTAGTTATCATCTTTACAGCGCTCCATGGCTCGGGACCTAGCTATCTGCGGGATCGGTTTCTGCCCCATACATCCTCACGGCCTATTCGCTCCCACAGAGAGGGACTTCTCCGGGTGCCATCCGCTAGACTTTGTCAGCGGGCGACGCCCAGGGGAAGGGCTCTCTCTGTGGCGGGCCCGGCCCTCTGGAATGACCTTCCCCCCGATATCAGAACGACCACGGACCTCCGCTCCTTCCGTATGAAACTGAAGACCCATCTTTTTCGACTGGCCGGCCTTGGATAGTCTCTCTGTCTATAGATTTCAAATGTATTTTTAAATGGGATTTTAGTCAATAATTTTAGCACGGGATAAATTGTTTAATTGTGTTTTAAGTTATGTACTTTTGTATTTATTGTTCTTATTGTTTTATTTTTCCCTGTGCACCGCCCTGGGTCCCTGTGGGGAGAGGGAGCGGTTAATAAATTCGATTATTATTATTATTATTATTATTATTAAGGCTATTCTTATGTTCTTATGTTCAGAGAGCACCAAAGACCCCACAGAAAGGGGAAACCAAAGAAAAGACACAGTTCCTAGGTTACATAAGATGCCAAGATTTTTTTTTAAAAAAAAGAACCTGGAGCAAGTCCTCCCTGTGGGAGCTTGTAGGCCATGTTCATGAGGGGAAGTAGTCCCTCAAGTAACCCATTTCTATGCCATGAAGCTGTGCCTTCAGAGGAAAGAATAGAATAGAATTCAATTCAATTCAATTCTTTATTGACCAAGTGTGATTGGACAAACAAAGAATTTGTCTTTGGTGCATATACTCTCAATGTACATAAAGGAAAATAAAATACATTCATCAAGAATCATAAGATACAATACTTAGTGATAACCATAGGTTACTAATAAGCAATCAAATTAAACTTGGAAACAAATAAAACAATATAAAATGTAAAGCTACAAGCAACATGGTTATAGATATAAGTGGGAAGAGATAGGTACTAGGAAGGAAGATGATAATAATAATAATAATAATAATAATAATAATAATAATAATAATAATAATAATAATAATAATAATAATAATAATAATAATAATACAGTCTTAGTAAGTAATATGACAGTGTTGTGGGAATTAGTTGTTTAGCACAGGGGTTTCCAACCTTTGCAACTTTAAGTCTGAAGGACTTCAGTTCCCAGACTTCTCCAGCCAGTCTGGGAACTGAAGTCCTTCAGACTTAAAGTTGCAAAGGTTGGAAACCCCTGGTTTAGCATTTGGGGGAAAACTGCCCTTGTGTCGAGTTGTTCGGGTGTGCATTGTTTTGAGGGTTTAAACAATTTAGCACCTTGAAACACACATGGAACCTTGCATGAACATAACAAGACATGTTCACAACCACCCACACTGCTGCATTTTGTACCAGTCAGGAGACTAAAAGTATAATAAATAAAAATGGTAATAGTTAAAATAATACGAAATCATCATTATCATCATGATTGTAGGTCAAGGCCTCTACATAACCAAACCCAATGTAATGACTTTGTTTCCAAAGGGGGGGAAAAAACAAAGGCAGACACTATTGTTCAGGCATATTGTCCACTTTAAAAATTACTGCAATACGGACAAGACTTTGTTATAATTAACAGAACCATCTCCCTTAGATAGTGAGTCATCTTAGAGCAGGTTTCTCAGTAGAGCAATCTCTTTGCAGTGAATGCACATGTAATCTAAGAAGGTGAGTTCTTTTTCCCCATTTTGGCTGATCACGGTCATCTTTTCTTCATTCTGCACATTTATATCCTAAATAAAAGCCCAGATCATCTTTCAGTTTACTTTTCTTCTAACTCGATCTTTTAATGCATGTACCAAGTGGCACTTTATTGAAACACGAAATACAATCCAAATGATTTTTGTGATGACGTTTACTTTTTCCAAACATGATTAATGTACTTTTTATTAACGGTATCCTTTTCTCTTAAAAACATAAATCTTGGGAGGGCAAGACAAACTGTTGAAAGAATCAAAACGTAGCTGCTATGAATTCAGTCATGGTGATGTTGGAAACAAATATTCAGGGTGCTCTATTAACAGTGGCCTGGATGTGAATGAAAAGTGTTCCATATTATAGTTGGTAGACGTCTAAGAAATGAGCCAGGCTGACGCAGTGGTTAGAGCGCAGTACTGCAGGCTACTTCTGCTGACTGCCGGCTGACTGCAACCTCCCCAGGCTTGAGGTTGACTCAGCCTTCCATCCTTCCAAGGTGGGTAAAATGAGGACCCAGATTGTTGGGGGCAATAGGTTGACTCTGTAAACCGCTTAGAGAAGGCTGTAGAAGCACTATGAAGCGGTATGTACTGTGTTTCCCCAAAAATAAGACAGGGTCTTATTTTCTTTTGACCTCTAAAATAAGCACTTGGCCTTATTCTCGGGGAGGTCTTATTTTTAGGGGGTGCAGGAGGAGGCGAGCATGGTCCCCTCATGGCTGCTGCTGTGTTGCAATATTTTCAGGGAGGGCTTATTTTTGGGGGAGGGCTTATTTTAGCGCTTGCGCTCAAAAACCCAATTGGGCTTGTTATCCGGGGAGGTCTAATTTTCGGGGAAACAGGGTAAGTCTAGGTGCTATGGCTATTGCTAAATTGGATTAATGGTATGGTTATTTCCATTTGTTTGTTTTTGCCTTTCTTGTTGAGTGCAGCATTCAGAGGAGAAAGGGGTCACTTTGGCCACAAAATGCAACCTTTGCTCATTGCAGGAGTATAAATGCATCTATCTACTCTGCTTAAGACATACTGCTGTGGCCTAGAGATAGAGCTCTTGCTTCTCAAGCAGGAGGTTGTGAGTTCGATCCTAGATAGGGTCTCCTGTTTGGGCAGGGGGTTGGACTAGATGACCTGCAAGGTCCCTTCCAACTCTGTTAATCTGTTAAAGAAGGAGAGTCCAACACATTTCTCAAGTTTAAGTTCTCTTGCTGTTGGAAAGTCCTTTTACTATTCAGCTGGAATCTCTCTTCTTATATCTTGATTCCACTGTTGCAAATATTTCTTCTGTACAAAGAAGAAGGGGGAATTTTAGTTTATGGGTTTTTTAAGCGCAGGATTAATTTAATTCATTTTTAATTTTGTATTTTGTCTGTGGTTTTAATTGTATTTTTAAGTGCCTGTGCCCCGCCTCGAGTCCCTTTGGGGAGAGAGAGCGGGATATAAAATTAAAATTATTATTATTATTATTATTTTTCCCACTTAAGTATTTTTTCAAGATTTAAATGTACCCAGTTTCCTCAATCTGTCCTTGAATGACCCTGGTCATTTCCACAGTAGTGACATATAGCATCACCCAGGCATCATTGAAGCAATATAAAGCTTGCCCACATTATTATGCTAGCAAAATTATGGCTGGATGACTCCAGAAGATGTTATAAATCACAAACATGGAAAATGACCTTAGTTTCTAATCTCTTGATGTTCTCGTTGCCCTTTTATGAACCCATTCCAGTCTGACTGACTTTTTTCTTAAATTGAGGTGATCTGAACTGAACACATTACTTAAATGGGGTCTGGCTATTAAAGCATACAGTACATTAGGATTGTTTGTTCATATGGTTTGGAAACTATACTTCTGTTGATGCAACCTAAAATGACATTTGCCTTTTTTCAATCCTGTCACATTGCTGATTCATATTGAAATCAGTCCCAAATTGTTCCTCAGGGACTGTTCAGCAGTGATCAGAGGTGGTATTCAGCAGGTTCTGACCAGTTCTGGAGAACCGGTAGCGGAAATTTTGAGTAGTTCAGACAACAGGTAAATACCAACTCTGACTGGCCTCGCCCCCATCTATTCTCTGCCTCCTGAGCCCCACCTGATTGGGAGGAAATGGAGATTTTGCAGTAAACTTCCACTGGAGTGGAGAGCGAATGAAGATTTTGCAGTATCCTTCCCCTGCTACATCCACCAAGCCACAAAGCCGGCAGTAAAA
This sequence comes from Rhabdophis nuchalis, assembly GCA_039707465.1. Taxonomy (NCBI): domain Eukaryota; kingdom Metazoa; phylum Chordata; class Lepidosauria; order Squamata; family Natricidae; genus Rhabdophis; species Rhabdophis nuchalis. The sequence goes on along the minus strand of CM077643.1, from coordinate 53,626,021 downwards.
AGTTTTAAATTCCACCACTGGCAGTGAATAGGTCACAAGTAAGACTTAAAAAAAAAAAACAGTTGTTAAAACTGTGCAAATATGGACCTCAAAGAATCCCCCTCTTAAGGATATGGGCAGTTTAGAAATATAAAATATAAAAGTAGCAATCATGCATGCCTTGGAAAACTCAGGTTTTACTAAACAAATGGCAATGAAGGAGAAGGCAGTGATTGCTGAGGAAACAGCAATTAAATAGGAAGGAAGGAATAGCAGTGAACAGCCGTCCCTGAGGTCTAGCAACAATATGTAACAGGTACAGTTTTTAAGGAAGAGAGTGAATCCTATATATGTTCTGTGCTAACTTTTCTTCTTTAAGAGAGGGGGAGAGAGTAGGCATTTTTGATCCGCAGAGAAAAGTCCTGGTATGCATGGAGTTCAAACCACAGAAGAGTTCAAAGAAAACTGAAAAACACCTGTATATAACAGAGAAAGCAGGAGTGGAATGAGAGAGAAAGGACAGAGAAGAGGAAGAGGACTGAAAAGCTAGCCTATGTGTAAAGAAAGGCAAATGAATTGGGTAGGAGGAGAGTGAAAAGGATAAAGATTGCCATATCTGACCATTTAACACTCCTGGTTTTCAAAGATTGACACTGCATGGTGCCTCCAGAAGTTCCTAAAAAGAGGGCAACGAAGGCAGGGTGTCCTTATCCCAGTGCTTCTCAATTATTTTCTGTCATGCCCCCCTAGGAAGAAGAAAACATTTCGCGCCCCCCGCACGACTGTAAATAGTATCATCCGGGTCTAAAAGTCACACGGGCGGGTTTGGCTAATCAGGATAGAGCATCATGTCTATCCAATTGGGTCTGTACTCCTCGAAAGGAGGATCTGACTGGATACAGAGACATAAACACGGGGCTTGGCTTGTTATGACAGTGTTTGCCAAGGTCAAACGTGCCCCCCTTTACGGAGCCTCGTGCCCCCCCTGGGGGGCGCGCCCCACTATTTGAGAAGCACTGCCTTATCCACAGCAATTGGCTAGAGCTGTTTGGCTGACCTAGGGTTAGGATTCCTGAAGCGTCAATCCTCTAGGTGGTGGGGTGTGATGGAATGTGTATCTGAAGCAGCAGAGGGGGAAGATTTGGCCAAATCATAGCTTTCCCAGAAAGAAACCCAGATTAAGAGACTGGACGGACTGTGTAGTCCAGAACTGAAGGCTGGAGTAGGAGGGAGAAGAAATTCAGGGTAATAGTTTATAATCTCTCAGGTTATATTTTGCAGCTTAGAAAATAAATATTTAATTTGGCAAGATTCTTGTCTGTTAGGTATAAGCAAATAAAAAGGATTGGACTTGATTAAATCTCACAGTTTCATCTCTGGATTGGGACCAACCTGGGATTAGTTCAGAGGGTAGGCGTTGCCATATTCCTCCTGTGTTTGGCCTGGTCCCAACTGATCAGTAAATACAATTACTCTTTCAGATTGTGAAACCCAAGTCAATGGAACATTCCCAGAACCTAGAAAGATTCTGGTTCTGAGGTCTAAAGAGACAACATGCTGGAGAACTAAGTTCTACTGCCAGAAGATCAGTAGTTTCCTTGGTATCTGTTGAAGAGGTTTTCTCCTGTGCAATATTGGAATTTCTGGAATGAGTCTCTTGACACAAGCTCAAAGAGAGGGTGTGCCTTTTCACACCTACTAATTCCGAGCCATGAAATTCCATGGATGAGGTTCACTGATGAATGGTTTTTCACAGATCTAACATTACAGAGAGAATACCCATATTACTTGTATTCATTCATTCTTTTGATTTATAGTCTGTCCTTCCTCTAGAACCGTGATAGCGAACCTATGGAAGGAGCCATGTCACCTGGCACACAAGTCATCACCCATTCCTCTTCCGTGTTTCTGGCGCGTATGTGCATGCGATGATCACCTGGTCTTCGTGTGTACAGCAGTGCCAGAAATGGGAAGAGATGGTGCTCCATTTTCCTGCATGAGCATGTGGTCGGCCTGCTGATCATCATGAGCGCATGCACGGCAGAACCCTGGAAGACTAGCTGGCCGGTGTGTATGTATGTGTGTACCAGAAACCGGAAATTCATTTTCGGGCATGCACCCTGGGCAGCTCCTTTTCTGGGTAGCGGGCCAGACAAGTGTGCCCAAAGTGTGTATGCGTGCTCCCTTTTCAGAACTCAGTGCTGAAAAGGTTCATCATCACTGCTCTAGGATATCACTGATGCTCACATCCCATGGGCTAAGAGATAGGGATTAGCTCAAAGTCTCCCAGTGAGCTCCTATAACTGAATATGAATGTGAATTTCCCTAATGTAATACCTAAGCTACCACTATGGTACTGAACTTGCATTCTGTTTTCAAGGGAGGCAGATTCTTGTGAGCCGTACTCATTTCCTCCCCATTGAATGCAGAAATTAAAGTGATACCATACCTGAACAATCTTGAAATAGAATTACAATGTTGAAAGTAAGTGCAAAACTGTTGCTGGGAAGAAACCGTGACTCAGTTGACAAGCATTTATTTTGCATACCAAAAGTCTCTTATTCATGGTCAGCCCGTCTGAGATAGCTACCAGTCAGTTTAGAGCAGATAACAAACCATGTATGTATGTATGTATGTATGTATGTATGTATACATACATGCCCCATACATCTCTTAGACCGATACGCTCCCACAGAGAGGGCCTCCTCAGGGTGCCGTCGGCTGGACAATGCCGACTAGCGACACCCAGGGGGAGAGCCTTCTCTGTGGCGGGCCCAGTCCTCTGGAACGACTTACCCCCTGAACTCCGCACCATCTCCGACCTCCGCCTCTTCCGCAAGTGTCTGAAGACACACCTATTTCACCTAGCCGGCCTAGCGTAACCTCCACACTGACCATTAGATAGTTTTTAAACTTGGGATTTTAATTTGGTTTTAGCGCAGGGTTTATTTATTAAAATAAGTATTTTAAATTTCATATATTTTATATTTTGTATGTATTTTAACATCCCTGTGCGCCGCCCTGGGTCCTAACAAGGAGAAGGGCGGGATATAAATTTAATAAAATAAAAAATAAAAAAATAAAAAAGTATGTATGTATGTATGTATGTATATTATATCATATCACAGAAGTGAGTACACCCCCTCACATTTGGTAAATATTTAAGTATATCTTGCCAGCAGTTTAGACATTAATGGCTATGTGTTGCGTTATTTTGAAGGGACAGCACATTTACACTGTTATACAAGCTATATACTCACTACTTTACAAGTGTCATTTCTTCAGTGTTGTCACGTGAAAAGTTATCCTTAAATATTTACAAAATATGTATGCATGTATTTAAATGCATTGGACACCCAACTCCAGTGGACTCTGTAGCATTCCAAGTGATTTGTAGTAGATAAGAAAAGACTTCATGCAAAGATAGCCTTGTTGTTACTTGTTCGTGGGTAGAAATATACTGTAAATACAATCAATGACATGAATACAACAAAGGAATTTGGTTTTTCAATGTTTTCATTTTTTTATTTTTATGAAAGAGCAGGAGAAGAGGAAAAGGAATTCCAACAGTTAGACTGGATGTTAAAAGCCAGATGTGTGGGTTTGACGTCAGTCCTGATTTTAAAGCAGTGAAGTAAAAATTACAGGGGTTTCTGTGGATAAAATAGGAGCAAGGAGAACCTGTCTTCCTTTCTATGCTCCTTGTAATAAAGTTACTGGATCACAATGGGATCACAAAATTACTTTAGGGATGAGTTCAGGTGTCCATATAGATTGGAGGATGATAATGGGTGATAAGATCCTTTTCTATATATAGCCAGCACATCCAAAAGAAGGAAAAAAACAGCTGGTTGATTATGGCAATGGTGAGTGTCCATGCAAAATGGGGCAAGAGCTCATTTTCTAGACTTTCCAAACCTATCTCATGTTCTAAAAACAGGTCAAGGATGAAATGAAAACAAAGAGAAGCTACACTCCACAACATACTGTAGCTACACATTCCAGGGTGACAGAGTTGGCATGCTTCAAGTCCCATTGATGAAGCAGTCTCCAGATGGGCCTTCTTTGCCTTCAGGCGTGCCCTCTGGAAAATCCATAAATGTATTTATTGTCTATTTAGGCAATTGTTAGGCCTGGAAACCATCTTTGGCACTGGGCCTTCAGGCCTGCCACATTTAATCCTATGGGAAAATGGAAGGGGGATTATATAAATATATAGTCCCGCAAGGGAGATAGGGGGTATATAAATGTGATAAATAAATAAATAAATAAATAAATAAATAAATAAATAAATAAATAAATAAATAAATAAATAAATAAATAAATAAATAAATAAATAAATAAATAAATAAATAAATAAATAAATAAATAAATAAATAAATAAATAAATAAATAAATAAATAAATATTTCATTAATATATTTCGTTGGGGGTGTTACTTGGAACCCAGACAGCAATAATGATAAGATGTTTAAACTTGAAAGGTTACATAGGCTGATCTCCTGCTTTGTCCCGGGCTCTTGCAATTGTATGTCATGATGAATCCTTACAATATAGAAAGTTCCTCTGTCTTCCATGGCAGTCCCTTACCTTGACAAACAGCTCTCGTATACATTCTCTACATTTCATGCTGAAGACTTCCAAATATCTTGAGATCTTGTTCTCTAAAACAAAAGTACAACCATAATTCCTTGTTTGTAAGACTTATATGAATAACATCTAAAAACAAAGTGGTATGTCATTTGACAAGCAGTATTTCAGAGCACTACTGAGGGAAATGAAAGTATAGAGCAGGGGTGTCAAACTCAATTTCATTGAGGACCGCATCGGGGTTTGGACCTCAGAAGGCCAGGGTGGGCATGGCCAGCTCAACGTCACTGGTGTTGGGAGTGCCTGTGGGTGGGGGGAGCAGCCCTCTGCTTGGCCCCAAGCTGCCAAGCTCAATTTTCGGTTGTGATGGGCTCTTGCAAACGTCTGTGGCCCTCCCGCGCTCCATTTTTTCTGACAGAGGCAGCATGGGCTAGTCCTTCGCTGTTTCCATCGTGGCCCGCTGGCCAGATCTAAGCACCGGGCCCCTGGCCTTGAGTTTGACACCCTTGGTGTAGAGAATGTGGATGATTTGTTTGAAGGATTGAGCGCTGAATCAGAGTTCTAGTTTGATGAAGAGAAGGACCAGGGGAGACATGATAGCAGTGTTCCGATATCTCAGAGGGTGCCACAAAGAAGAGGGAGTCAAACTATTCTCCAAGACACCTGGGGGCAGGACAAGAACCAATGGGTGGAAACTAATCAAGGAGAGAAGCAACTTAGAACTAAGGAGAAATTTCCTGACAGTTAGAACAGTTAACCTCTGGAACAGCTTGCTTCCAGAAGTTGTGAATGCCCCAACCCTGGAAGTCTTTAAAAAGATGTTAGATAGCCATTTGTCTGAAATGGTATAAGGTTCCTGCCCACGCAGGGGGTTGGACTAGAAGACCTACAAGGTCCCTTCCAACTCTGCTATTGTATTGTATTGTATTGTATTGTATTGTATTGTATTGTATTGTATTGTATTGTATTGTATTGTATTGTATTGTATTGTATTGTATTGTATTGAGGAAAATCTTCATTGAGATTAATCATCCTCAGTTTCTTTTAATTAGTTTAGTTGATCTGTTCCCTAGCAGAGCCACTGTGAATTTGGATGTTGCTCTAGTTTGGCCTGGAGGTTACACTATTGGAATGTTAACAAAGAGCACTTTTGCAGATGGGCACAAGGGATTGGGGAAATTTGTTGGCTAAAGGCCCAAACATTGCCAACTCTCCCTAGGAAAAGGGAGGGGGGAGCCCCTATTCTTGTATAACAGAGTTTTTCAGTAATTGTTTCCAAATGCCAGTGAGGGTGGATGGGTGTCTGATTTACAGAGCCTGCTATAGAAACTGGAATAAAACAGGGTATGTGTGTGCCTTTGTTTGCCTACTATTCAGTCATTGCAACTGTTGGAGTGTTTGCTGCTGACTGGGAGCGCAGATATGGTTAAAGAGCACAATTTGTCAACTTTGTCCCTTTTCTTCCCTGGGTAAATAAAACGTAAGCAAGTTTATGGGTTGATTCAGAGAACAATAATAGCAATTCATTTCTACAGTGTAAAAGAAAAAAAAATCTTAAATACCAAAATCTCAAACAGCTGAAGCGCTAAATTCAAAAAAAGCCAGCAATGCATCATGGGTGGTTCCGGCTTCTTCTACTGCCGGTTTGCTCAAGGACGCGCTTCGGGCGTACACGTGCTTCACGCACACATGCATACTTGATGCATGCTTCACACACATGTGCAGTAGGTAAAAAAAGCTTCTGCACATTGGCAGAAGCAAAAAAACAAGATGGATAGAACTGGTTCAGGGGCGTGGCTGGCCAAGTTTCTACCTACTCGGCCCAACTGGTCTGAACCAGTAGGAAACCACCTCTGAAATGCATGCATTCTGCCCTAATTATGTTACAGGTGGTCCTCAACATGACCAATCATTTAATGATCATTTGAAGTTATAAACTACCTGAAAAGGACCTAGAAACTGTAAATCCAATAGTTTCCCCCCCCCCTGCAGTCACATGACCACACTTTGGATGCTTGTATTTACAGCTGTTTGCATCATCCTGCATTTACGTAATTGCATTTTACAACAGTTTTGCCAAAAACCAAGTTCTCAGCAGAATTATATCATAGAGAACAACGGGTCCACACACACAAAATGGAAAATTGAGTTGGTCACATGACTGGTTTATGAACTTACAAACATAAACCAGGCTCCATTATAGTTGTAACTCAAGGGCTACCTATACTATATTAAAGACAAAAAACCCCATTACCACAGCTAGTATAAATATGAATTTATCCAATTCTAAAAATACAGGTACCTTAGAAAGCCCTAAGTTCTTGGGTTTAGATAGAATGCAAAATATGATCAATGGCTCCATGAATGATAGGCTGCATCCATTTTAAAGCAAAGATAGGAAGGGGGTGAACCCTAAATGTGCAAGAAAGGCAGGCTAACCAGGCTAACTTCTAGCCAAGTATAGCAAATGTTCCATACTGATTTTTGTGTTATCCTTAATGAAACCAGTGAACTGGATTTTTATTTAATTTTCAGCAATTGATCAGCAACCTTTGGGGGGGGGGGAATTTCAATCAATTATCTCAAAATTATATCTTGCAAGTGCTCATCTTGCCAGAACCTGCATAATCCCTGCACCTATCCTGTTGGTCAGGTATTGGCTTCTACTAGTAATTTTCTAATTTACTACATATGGAGGGCATTCTGTCTTGGCATATAAGCAGTGAATTTCACGCTCACCTGGACACATCTTTTCCTGGGACTGCACAGCAGCTGCAGAAGGAATTCACACAAGCACAGAAAAATACAGAATTCCTTTAAGATGTTTCTGACAAGTGCTGTGTACATATTGTACTCCAAACTAGATTTTTCCCTTTGAAGCCAAAGCATTGCACAACTCTATTGCTTACAGGCTGAAGAAAAAAGTTCTTTTTTCACGTTAGCATTCAAGTACCTAACAGTAGGTATTTCATCTCATCATTACAAGTATCACAAGAGGCCACTTTGTAATAATAATGTAAAATGTAAACAGGATGGGGAAAACTCACCACCTAGTAATTTATTAAGTGATGAAGCCCTTGTACAGTAAAAATTAAAAATGTGCTTCTGAAAACAACCATCTTTTATTTTAATATGCATCCTCTTCCTTCTGTGCCTGCTGAGATAACAACCATTTTTAAGTTAGTCCAGCTGTTTCTGGTTTGTCTTGATAGTGGGAAATACCCTGCTTGCTTTCAGTTCCATATTTTAATAAATGTTGCATTTCTTTTTCCTGTGCTGAATGTTGGTTGGGAGTCCTATTCTTAGCTCTTCTTACATGCTTATCTCACTGGGATGCAGCCCAGGAAAGGATATTTGCCTTCTTTCCCCTCTGCCTTCCTTGTGTTGCTTTGGTTTTGCTTCATCTATTTCGACAGGGGTGTCAAACTGGATCCCATTGTGGGCGGTATCAGGATTTTGTTTGCCCTCGGGAGGCTGAGGTGAGTGTGGCCTGATCATCACGAGCAACTGGGTGGGTGGGGCCAGGGTGGACCTGGCATGGGGCGGTCTCTCACCATCCCTGGGACAGCCCTGCAGGACAACACTGGACCTACCGCGAGCAAAGTTTTTGACAACCCAATGGAAGGGTTCATTTGCATTCTGCATGATAGGCTAAATATATTAATATCAGGAGAAGAGGGCCGAGTTCCTGATCTTATCCCAAGAGTTGAACACAAGGACTTCTTCAAGTCAAGTTTGACTCTTTGTGACAGGCTGTGCACTTTGATTGTTAACATTACAAAAGGGATTTGGCAATGCCTTCTTTCTGGGTTGTTTACAGTTTTCCAGCCTAACAGCCCTGCAGTTCTCAAGTAGTCTCCTTTCCAGTCTAACCAGTCTAACTTTCAATCTAATTAATCAATTTTGAGGTCTATAAATAGCCCTTCAATTCTCAAGTGGTCCCAATCTAAGCCTTAATTAAAGCCCACCCTGTTTAGAGTTGATCTGAGATCAGTCTAGATCAGTCTTTTTCAAACTTGGCAACTTTAAGATGTGTGGACTTCATCTTAAAGCTTCCAAAATTACCAGCATGGTGGTTGGGAAATTCTGAGAGTTGAAGTTCACATATCTTAGTTGCCAAGTGTGAAAAACACTGGGCTAGATTGTGCAAGTAAGTAATGGTTTGGTTCTGTGGAAAGTTATCACCCATCCCTCTCCCAGAAAAATGAAATATCCTAGGAAATATTGAAAAGGCAGAATGTTATATTTCCCTGGATGTGAAAAGGAAGAAACAGGTTTTAATTCCTGCAGCCTCCTGCCCCCACCCCCTCTGTCAATGAGCCATTAAAGCCTGAGGTAGTCCCTTTACATAAGTAAGACTTCTCCCCTTCAGCTCCAGAGTCATGGGATTAAGGTATGACTTGCCTTACCAAACCTGGACTCAGCCCATGGGAGCCTGGCAACCAATCAGAGTACAGTTCTTACACAGGAACAAGAAACAGATAGGTGGGGCCAAACAGTTGATAAAAAGCCCTGCAAGCCCCTTGCTCAGCCCTTCTCTTCCTGTCCACCAACATTGAAGCATGTGAGCACCTTTTCTGTTCAGGACTCAGACCATGTGATCCTGTCCACCATTAAACCATCTTCCCAAGCAGCCTCCATGTCTCCAGTGTCTTTTTCCCACTTGGAGCCGAACCCAGAAGGACATTCCTTTTAACAGCTCAATGTGCTTTCAACTAGCTATACCCTGACCTCCCACAACAACGCCTCCTAATGTAATGCTTCGTCCATCATCAATCACTCCAAAGTGCAGTTCATTTGTTGCTCACCACCCTGCAGGGGCTGGTTCTATGCCCAATTCATGGCCCTTCTTTGTTTCCTTTCTGTACTTTTAAACTTTTTTTTCCTCTCGGGAATGCTAAGCATCTGCCTTTGGACTAGAAACCTGCTGGAAATTTGTGGCATTTCCAAGTATCAAGACAGAGCCCTTCGTAAATGCTTTGTTCTGCAGTTTATTTTGACAAAAACAAAACAAGAGAGAAGAATGTGAATCTGTCACCTACTTTTTCACTTATAACCTTAGTGGGTCAGATTCCCAAACTAGTTTGGAAAAAAATATATGTGAAAGATCATATTCAAGTATCAATTTTCCCTGAAATATACTTATTTATTTGCCATTTAAGTTTTTTTAATATAATTTTCCTTAGCATATGATATATTTATCCATTATTTTTCAATAATCTTCTCTATCCTCTTTTTTAATGTACTTTTAAAAAATGTTCTATTGCATGGTAAAAAGTGCATTTTGAAGGATAGCTAAGCTTCAATTTATGTACATCAGGGATGTCCAAACTTGGGAACTTTAAGACTTGTGGACTTCAACTCCCAGAATTCCCCAGCCAGCTATGCTGGCTGGGGAATTCTGGGAGTTGAAGTCCACAAGTCTTAAAGTTCCCAAGTTTGGACATCCCTGATGTACAGACTCAAACGTGTGAAATTAGATGAAGTAGCGTTCAAAGGGGAACCAAACAAATGTTCACCCCCGGGGCCTAATATTGTTTATGTTTCCCTTACCTTTGGATAACTTCCATTGCCCTAAAGAACCTTGTTAGGCTTCAGATTTCAAACTGTCTCCTTGAAGACTATTTACAGTCTCTTATCCCAGGTGAGAACATCATCCATTGATTCCACACACATCAGTTCCTCTGACTGGCACTGAAGGTGTCCTAGGTCTCAGGCAGAGAAAGGTTCTACTAATAGCATGTTACCTGAGCCTTTAAAACATTTAACAATCAATGGTGCCAAGTATTGATCCCAGGATTTTCTCCTTGCAAGAGATTTGCTGTATCACTGAGAGGAAGTGTGGAAAGTTATCACCCATCTCTCTCCCAGAAAAATGAAATACCCTAGGAAATATTGAAAAGGCAGAATATTATATTTCCCTAGATGTGAAAATGAAGAAACATGTTTTGTTTCCTGCAGCCCCACCCCCTTTGTCAATGGGCCATTAAGGCCTGAGCTAGTCCACTTTACATAATAAAGAGTTCTCCCCTTCAACTCCAGAGTCATGGGATTAAGGTAGGACTGGCCTTACCAAACCTGGACTCAGCCCATGGGAGCCTGGCAACCAATCAGAGTACAGTTCTTACACAGGAACAAAAAACAGATAGGTGGGGCCAAACAGTTGATAAAAAGCCCTGCAAGCCCCTTGCTCAGCCCTTCTCTTCCTGTCCACCAACATTGAAGCATGTGAGCACCTTTTCTGTTCAGGACTCCAGCCATGTGGTCCTGTCCACCATTAAACCATCTTTCCAAGCAGCCTCCATGTCTCCAGTGTCTTCTTCCCCACTTGGAGCCGAACCCAGAAGGACATTCCTTTTAACAGCAGAAAGCCGAAAATTGTCCCAAAGGTGCTTTTACAAGAGGCAACTGAACTTTCTGGTTTTTCTTTGGAGATGTTTCGCTTCTCATCCATCTATCTCCAGTCTGCATCATCTATCTCCAGTCTACAACATAGTACTTTCAACAGTTCCAAGAAAGCTCCACACCTATTTTAACCACTCAGGTGACCCTAATGACACAGATAAATCTCCAGCTGATCTTAATGACTCGCTAAAAGAATGCAAATGACCAGCTGTCTGCAAGGAGTATAAATCCTTCCATTCCCCACCATCCAGTCAGAGTTGAAGAAGTTTCTTGAATGAGAAACGAAATCTGAAGAAAAACAAGAAACTCCAGTTGCCTCTCAAAAAAGCACCTTTGGAACAACCATGACCTGGATGATTTATAATTTCCATGGACATCTCCTGAATTGTGTGTTGTTGCAGCAGGACCAAGAAGGCTATTATCCAGCATTGCCATTTGCAAACTGCCAAAGACTAAACCCTGGAAAGTTGATGCCAACCTGGTGCCTGCCAAGTATGGTGGACCAGCTAATAGCCATGCACTGTAATTCAGTGCTTGCTTATTTATTTATAACACATTTAGAGACCTCCCATCTCCCTCATAGAGAAACTCTGGAGTGACATATCGAGACTAATAGATTATGGAAAGTTAATGCAGATAATACTGACTCAGACCTCGATTGATAAGCTGTTTTGATAGAAGACAGCTTCTGTGCACCTATTGAATTACTGTTAATGCAAGAGTCCAACTGGTTTATATCAACAATGATATCTGCTTGACCAATTCCACAAATTATTAGGAAAAATTCCACAAATTATTGTGAAAATCATTGGGTTCCAAAGGCTTGTTGTGCTTTGAAATTTGCAGTATCAGCATTCTTTCTAGTACATCTTTTGTTATTGTTCATAGACAACATACCATATTATGCAATGGTCTTTTTTTCATTCTGAGACTAAGCTCAGAGGCTCATTAGGATTCATACCTTCCAAATCATCTGAACATAAATTGCTGTTACTGATGTGAAATCCATATAATAGAATGTTGTGTAAACTGGGCTACAAAAATAGCTCTCTGGTCTTCCTTTCCTCCCCAGAGGGATAAGGAGAAATAACTTTTTGCCAACTCATTTCCCAGATCAACAAGCACAGCAGTCAGCCAGGATGAAGCTTTAGTTGCCTATTAAAAGTTAGGGCAGAGAGACCAATTAATTTATTCAAACCTTTGCTCAGGTAATTTGTTAGTAAAAATCAACATAACATTTTAATTTAGCTTTCTAGAATGATGCTTTCTAGACTGTCTGCTAGACTATGTTTGAATCATCTGAAGCCATGCAACCAACAATAAAAATTGAAGATGATGGCAACTGTAGTCCTGCATATCTGAAGGGCCCCAGGTTGGAGAAGCTGTTGCAAATAAGCTGTTTGGTGACTTTTCTGTACCTCGTACTTCTCAGACTTGGCATAAATATACTTTAGATGATAATTTAAATCCCCACAAATGTATATAAAAATACATCTCACTGGCATTTGGTAGCCAGTGAGATGTATGCATACAGAAGTCCTTCTCATAAAGGTGAATTTGGTTTGCCACAGAATTCTCCACTTGCACATGTGGCCACTGAGCACTGTGGAGGCAGGCAGGAGTGTCTACTGGACAGTTCAAAATAATTAAAATGGTGGGTGCAACATACCCCTTTTTTCATATGAATCTTAACCTACCTAAAAAGGGGTGGGGCTTCAATCACACAAAAGGGATGCCATCTTGATGTTTGGTTTCACCTACTTTATGCAGAGGTACTTTAGAGCAGGGGTCTCCAACCTTTGCAACTTTAAGTTTGAAGGACTTCAGCTCCCAGACTTCTCCAGCCAGCTTTGCTGGCTGGAGAAGTCTGGGAGCTGAAGTCCTTCAGACTTAAAGTTGCAAAGGTTGGAGACCCCTGCTTTAGAGAAAGGATTTTTAGCATGACATTTTAATCCCTTCATGTATTATTTATTTATATCCTGCCTTTATTGGTTTTACAAATAATTCAGGGTGTTAAAACAAAATGGGGCATCTGTCTGTGATTGTTATTATCACCATCATCATTATCATATTTTTAATGCCAGGGATGAACGAATGAAGATTCTTCTGCCTAAGGTGTCAAAATATCTTGCAACTACACTCTTTGAAATGCTATTTACTGTTCTGCCCCATCAACAAAATATCTTGGACCAGCTCTGAATAGCAGAGTAGACCATTCGGTCCAGGGTAAACATATTTCAGGGGAAATCGTAAGTGCATTGATACTGTTTATTCCCACTGAAAAGGAGCAGTTAAATCTGAATCCATGAAAGAAACAGAAACCATATTCAACAATCCATAAGGAAAATTATAATCAAGCTTGGGGGGGGGGTGTTAAACTCGTGGCCCACAAACCAGATATGACACATGCTGGCCCTGCCCCTGCCTGGTTTAGCAAAGGAAGAAAAAGTCTGGATACGTCATGTGACGCCACCGTGACAACGCGAGTTTGACACCCCAGATCAACTCCAGTATTTTTTCCACGTCATTTTGGGATGGAGAATGAGATACAGAAGATATTATTACTGAAGTGTCACTTTATTGAAGTACAAGAGGCACACAGAAATCTCCTAGTGCAGGGGTCTCCAACCTTTGCAACTTTAAGTCTGAAGGACTTCAGCTCCCAGACTTCTCCAGCCAGTCTGGGAGCTGAAGTCCTTCAGACTTAAAGTTGCAAAGGTTGGAAATCCCTGGTGAATCTTTTTCTGTATAACAAGCACTTGCTTGTTTTCAGCAGAAACACCATGACTGATCTGAACATACAAAGTTAACACTAACATCCGGTTGAACTTTCTACTACAAGCACAGTTGGCCAACAGGATAATAAATCAGTAAAATTTTCCTCCATTTGGCAAGTAAATGACTCCTCTCAGAGTAATGAAAAGGATGAAATGAAAGTTATGCTACTATTTTAAATCCCGATGATTTTTCCCCCCAAGCATTTTTTTTAAAACACACAAGATTTAAAGAGCTGAAGAAAGAACATCTTCAAATCACAGAAGGTGTTAATGAGGCATAGTTTGGGAAAGGCAAGTATAGAATTGCATTACGGTTTGTACTACCTGCAGTAAACATATTTTATTTAAAGTTCATTAACATTTTAGCTCCCCCCCAACCCAGAGATAAGTTACCTGGAGTCTCTAAATCCTGTTTTGTTTTTAAATTCTTGAATTAATGATCTCAGTGATAATACATTGCACCATTTTGTTGTGGGAGAGTTAGAAATGGTTAGGAAAGATCTGAAATAGACAATTAGATTTTTTGAACCAAAGAAGGAAACAGAAAATCCCACTTGCATTATTGCACCCAGTGTAGCTTTTGCTGAACCTCAGAATATGGAGTACGACTCCATATTCTACACTGCCATAATTGAATGTGTGAAGTTGTCTCATCAAAATATCAGGGAATTGTGGTTTCTTTTGATAGCCAGATAAAATTAAGTACATGAGACTAGAGTCTGAATTCAAGAACTAGTGATGAGTAATGTAAGGAAAGAAAGAGAAGCTTGTTGAAGGTGTGGGAAGAAATATCCATCTGGTTCAGTTTCAAGCTGGGAGAAAGGCACTGGAGACAAAATGGAGGCTGGAGGCTTATTGGAAAGAGGCTCCATTTATTGATGAAGCAGAATCACCAGTCATGTGATTCTGGGCAGTTGACCACATGGAATTGAGAGTGGGGGGTGTTTATACCTTCTCTTGGACTTTGCACTTGAGCGTCCCATTCCTGTGCAGAACATGCATTTTCACCTACTCTGCCCTTTGGTCTCTCGGATAGGCTATGGCCTGCTCTCTTCCACAGATGTTCTTTAGAGAGGCAGACTCTTCTAATTCATCACTTTGCAGTGGTTTTTGACTGGGAGCTCTCTTGTTTGCTGTGTTTGTAGGAAACTCTTATCTATGGATAGTTTTACCATAATCCAGTTTCTGGGTTTCTGACCCAAAGGATTTGAACAACATGCAAGGCTAAGATTGGTTGGCTGGTTTGTAGCTCAATGTACACACCATGTGAATACTCCCAATCACCTGTGGCTTGGTGATTTAAAAAAAAAAACCTGGGGAAAAAGTGGTTTAACAAGTTCCAGATGGCATCCCTTCCAACTGATAATTGCTCTGTGACTGCAGGATTTTTAAATGGGATATTGTTATGCCTATTAATAGCTAGAAGATTAATGCTCAGCGTGTATATTTGTGCACAAGGGAGTATACTTTTATAAGCCAACTTTGGAATGATTCTACTAAAAAGCAGGTTATAAATCTCTAAATTAAATATGCATCAATTTTGTAGAGCGATGGAGGGAGGGAGGACATTTGTGGTCTTTGAAGAAACATTTTGCTGGCAATGGCAGTAACAGAATGTTTGATTCAGTGGACAGTTGATTAGATTCAGCAGAGCTGTTTGTGTGTCCTTTAAGTCTTGCAGTAAAACAGAAGGCCTCAGCAATGTTTCCTGGATCCGGATGAACACTGATATTAAAAAGGACAGGAGTGCTTAGTACAGACTGTACATATCCTCCTAGCTAAGAAACAAAATAAGGATGGTGGGAACTATTGAACAGATTTCAGCTGGAGAAAGAATGTAAGCCTTTTTTTTCCTCCCAAAATTTGGGTTACATTTTTTTTTTTAAAGAAACATTATTCAAATATACTGTGTATTCTCTTTCCCACGGAGATATCAACATCTCAAGTATCCTGAGTTTTTGGTAGAGTTGGTTTCCCAATTAAAGAATTCTATAATGGAGTTTTTTAGGATCCTAGATATTAGTTCTGCCTCCACTTCCTTGGGCCCTCAACTATATCTTCCTATTTCAACTTGCAACTATCACTGTTGCTATTTTTATTAGAATTTTACCATTTAATAAACAAATAAAAAGGAAAAAAGAAGAAAAAGATACAAAAAAGGGAAAAACAAGTGAAACAAAAGAAAGAAAATGCAGAATTTTTACTCCCACTCTTTTTTTATCAGTGCTTCCAACCTGACTCTTTCCCATCCCTCTTTTAGGCTTTTTAATCCCAAATCTATAAATCATCAGTTCAGTCTTTTCTTCTTTCAACAAGAAGTCCATATAACTTAGACTTCTTACATCTCTTTTTTTTAATCTTTATTTTTTTTCCCATGACCCAATTGGTCAGCTTTGTCATTTTCACAGGGTCTAATAGATACATTTGAAAAGATAAAAAAAATTGGGGGAAATGGGTGCATTCACAAAATAGCTGCTAGGAAGACATTTGTCCATTCACAAAATGATGTCTTGGACAAATAGTTATAAAGTATTAATTAACCAAAATGTTCCTTGCCATCTGTTGTAATGAGACTTCCTTTCTCCTTTTGGAGGACAATATTTTCTAATGTGGCTCTTAGATATGGAGCAAACGAATGGAAATGCAGCTTTATCTCATTTTCAGGGAATGGAAAAAAAACCCATTACCATAGCATCCACCCATCTGCCACTCCTATGAAGAATAAACATGCCATCTGTGAGTCATAACTCATAGAGAGGAGAACATGTTGGATCATACAATATAGAAGGGTCCCAGGAAATAAAATAAAAAGCTTAGATGGTGGACATAGAGTCATGCCAATCAATTCTGTGCCATTCCATATATTAATATTAAACACCTTCCCATGCAAGCTGAGAGGGTAGGATGCCTTTAAATAGAGAATACCCTAATTTCTCTGAATGAATCCCTTCATCATTATATAAGAGTTATGTATAATGTTATATCAGACTTAGTATGATGCCCACACCCTCTCCAGCACAGTGAAGGTATAGTGAGCATTTAATTACTATTACAGTCACCACTCAACAAATTTAGCACCCTTTTGTTCTCTGTTCAATGACGATTGTGCGTCATTGGAAGATCTAAAAGGTGAGGTTAGAGACAGGTTGCTATCGAGAAAATGTATCCCTATTAGTTGACAATGACTTGATGACATTTGACCCATCAAATCATGCAGGAGCCTTATTTACATTGAAGTTGTCTACTTCATCTTAATCAGGCAACACTAGGCCAAAAACCATGAACCTAATTGCTTCAATTAAATGGCCATTTCGTAAGCCTTTCTCCAGCTATGAGATGTTCTATGGTAGTTCATTGCTGGCCCTTTTTGTTTTAACCATGCTAAATAATTCACTGTCTTTAGCAGTGGTAGGATTCAAATAATTTAACAACTGGTTCTCTGCCCAGTGATTTCTTCCAACAACCAGTTAACCAAACTGCTCAGAAACTTAACAACCGGTTCTCCTGAAGTGGTGTGAACTGGCTGAATCCCATCACTGGACTTTAGACTTGATCATGTAAGTTCATGTCAGTTGCTCATTGACAAATTTCAAGGAGCTTTGAGAGATAGTGTCATTTCCAATTTCAGGCTTTGGTCATTTATTCTTCTTTTCTGTTTCTTGATATTGTATCTAATCAGTTACTGTTCCATTAATGAAACCTTTTTCCCCTTGTACAGTTACTTTTCTTTTTATTGCTCCTTTAAGTGTTTTTAACGAAGTATTAAGGCACTGTAGGGAGCCAGTTTGGTATGTAAAAGTTAATTAATGCTTCAAACTTAAAACCAGGAGACTGGGAGTTCTACTCCTATCTGAGGCACAAAGCAGAACAAAATATAAATTAATAATATGTTAATAATTGGTTATTTTTTCAACTGAAAAGCAAGCTATTTTTTTTAGCAGTTGATTGACCTTCTCTCCCTATGGCAAATTTATAGTGTAGCTACAAGTGCCTAATTCCTTTTTATCTTAATGCTTTACTACTGGAGCTAAAATGTTTCACCACTGACAATCCTTATGTTCATAGGACCAGGTTCCTGTACAAATCTAACTGAGAGAATTTTACAGTCAGGATTTTCCTGAAAGCAGTACAGCTCTTCAACTCATGAACACAATTGAGGCAAAAATTTATGTTGCTAAGAGAGACATTAGGAAATAGTTTCCCCCTGTTTTACGACCTTTGATGCCAGAGTTGTTAAGTTAAAAACATGGCTCTTAAGTGAATTTTGCTTCCCCACTGACTTTGCTTATTAGAAGGTTGCAAAAGTTGATCACATGACCTCAGGATATTGCGACTATCATAAATATGAGTCAGTTGCCAAGCATCTGAATTTTGATCATATGACTATGAGGATGCTGCAACGGTCATAAGTGTAAAAAAATGGTCATAAGTTACTTTTTCCAGTGCTGTGCTAACTTCAAATTGTCACTAAATGAACAGTTGTAAGTCAATGACCACCTGTTGCAAATAGGGATAACATGGCAGAGTTCAGCATTTTTTTTCAGGCAGGAGATATCATTATATCATATGGCATAATAGCAAAGTGAAATACAATGAATGTGGATAAATTTAGAGATATCACCAAGTTTCATTATAGTTTAGTGGTGTCACTAAACTTCTGAAAGTTTTCTCACTGTCTGAAACTTCTCACACTGTCAAATGTAAACAATTTGACACTAGATAAATCTGTTACCAAAATAAAGGACACATAGAAACTGTCTCCTTTCCAAAAGTTTCCCTTTATCCCTTTTATATAGAACAGATGGAGGAGGCACCAAAATGCGAACACTTATTGTTATAAATAGAGCTTGCATTTGATACACTGCAGTCTCTGGAATTCTTTCATAGTGATTTCATAGTTTTGCTATAAAAAAAATTAGTTATCTGACAAATGAAGCCAAATATGCACGTCCCAGGATAATGTTGCAGGATCCAATCTGATTCGGTCACTGGGAACAGAGGTTTATTCTTCCAAACTTTTAGACTCATGCTGGAGCCCATCCTTGGGGAACTTCTCTCACATATCTGAGCCTTACTTATCTCAGACTTATCTGAGCCTTTGTCTCCTAAAAAATATAGTCTTTAGTGCTAGTCATGAGAGATGTTATCTTTCACAGGAGCCCGTTTAGGAATATTGACATTGTTTAAAAATCTAACCATTTGGTGGCATTTTTACCATTTGTAAATTTATTTTAATCCTGCGATTTTGTCGGTAGAATTCAACTATTTTTCTCGTGCAGCGGTTCCCAACATTGCGGATTGGTGGTGGTGGGAAGGCGAGGGGGGATGGTTTCATGCACACCACTTGTGCAAATGCATCCCCTTGTGCCCATGCTCGACCACCACTTGTGTGGCCCAGTTCCCAATGGACTGCAGCCTTCCCTCCCAAAGATTGCAGACTTCTATTCTAATGTTACCCAACCATATACCATTAACAGCTTTCAGTCTCTCAATTCCCCAGAAATTGTTCCAAAATGTTAGAGCAGCTCTAATATCAAAGAAGAAAGGGAAAAAAATAAACTATAATGTCTTATAATTAAGAAATACTCTTTAATCTAGCTGTTGAAACATAAACAAGAAAAAAGGCATCCAACTTATTTTATTTTTCTTCCAAGAGTATCCAGCAATTCAACATTGTACTGACATTTCTGCAAGGCAAAGAACAGTTAATCAATATACTGCTATTTTTCTTTCAATTGTGTGCAAGGTGCTTATTATCTACTAATGGCCTATTATGCACAATCCATTTATTTATAGCCATTTCCCTGTTAATCTTGTTTTTGTGGCCAGTTGCTGTGCAAATTTGTACAAACCACCTTTTCAAAGTTGAAGCTAGATGGATTTAAATAACCAGAGGCCTATTGTGAGGAGGGAGAGTTAATTTTAACAGTACTGTGCCTTACACAATCATGCCTCACAATTCCATTTATTATTTTAATAATTGATTCTGCTCTGTAATCAAGATTTGCTTTGTATTTTAATGATTTGATTCCTCCTTGGCAGTTTGTTAGTTGTAACTGAAAGATGGACTCAGGAAGTCTGACTGAAATCTTCGCTCTGCTACAAACGCTGCATATGTTATTTTGACAGCATAAGGAAAACACTGGGAAATAAATAGGCTATTAATGTATTAGATACTAATGGTGCATTTTCCAGAGGTCTTGTATGACCATGTTGCAGCACGAGGAAAAAGTCATACACAAGCATTGGTGGTAGCAGTGGTGATACAGTGTACAAATTAGGAACTCCTGGTGACGGGTTTCCTGCTGTTTAATTGGCAGCATTGAGAAAGTGATTTGCTCTTTCCATCTTATTTATTATTATTTTTATTTTTCGAATTTATACCCCGCCCTTCTCCATTGTTAGGACCCAGGGCGGTGCACAGGCATTATTAAAATCATACAAAAAACAATATACATTATTAAAAGCATATTAAATTAAATCCCATGCTAAAAAACCCATTTTAAAACCTAAAGATTAAAATGTATAGATAAAAGTCAGAAACGGGGGGCTATACTAGGCCGGCTTGTTGAAATAAATATGTCTTAAGACGTTGGCGGAAGAGGCGGAGGTCCGAGATGGTGCGTAGGTCGGGGGGGTAGGTCGTTCCAGAGGGCCGGGCCCGCCACAGAGAAGGCCCTTCCCCTGGGGGTTGCCAGGGGGCGCGGGATAGAGGTTGTTCCTCTATTCTAGTCCTATGTTGTTGGTTTACTTCTTCCATGTTGTTGGTTTACTTCTTAGTGTAGCCCAGCATTTATCCATTTCTGCAACGGTCCTGCAACTGGTTACTTGCAACTGCAACTGCCTTCTACCGCATACCTCCACTCGACCTGTCCGCTCCCACAGGGAGGGCCTCCTTAGGGTGCTGTCCGCTGGACAATGCCGGCTGGCGACGCCCAGGGGAAGAGCCTTCTCTGTGGCAGGTCCCGCCCTTTGGAATGACCTCCCCCCAGACTTCCGGACTATCACCGATCTTCACCTCTACCGCCGGACTTTAAAAACCTATTTTTTTCATATGGCTGGCCTGGCATAACTGCTAACCATGTTTTATTAGATTTGGGTTTTAAATTAAATGTCTCTTTTTAGCACGGGTTAAATTGTTTAATAATAGTTTTAAATTTTGTAGAATTTGTACTGTTTGTATTGTGGTTTTTAAGTCCCTGTGCGCCGCCCTGAGTCCCTCTTTTGGGAGATAGGGCGGGATAGAAATTTAATAAATAAATAAAAATAAATTTAAGATGTGTGAACTTCAAGTCCCAGAATTTCCCAGCCAGCGTCAGAGGTGGGTTGCTCCCGTTTTAGCCTGAATCAGGAGAACCAGAAGTAGCGGCGGCAGGAGGCTCCGTCCACCCGGCTGGATGCTTCTGCACATATGTCACACACACGAACCGGTAGTAGAAAAGATGGAAACCCACCACTGGCCAGCATGTATGAAATCAACGCATCTTTAAATTGTGGAGATTTAGAAACACCGGGCTAGCCAAAGATCTGAAATTCCTAGTCAGTTCCCCATCCGAATACTAACCAAGGATAATTTGCTTAGCCCTCTATAATTAGCCCTGATTGGTTAAGTACTGCTATGATCTGCACTAGTAGAATTTTTTAGAATCTTATATGACTCAGAGAGTCAGTTTATAAGGGAGATGGGTAATATAAAAATTTAATAAATCAATAAAAATGAGCAAAGTGAAATAAATGGATGTGTGTATGGCTTTGCAACGTACAGCAATAGTAATATCACTTAAACTTGTATACCACTCCACAGTGCTCTACAGCAATTTAAAGTGTCAACATATTGTTCCCAACAATCTGGGTTCACATTTAAACCTTGAGTCGGTCAGGATCAAACTCTGGGCAGTTGGGCAGAGTTAGCCTGCAAATACTGCATTCTAAGCATTGCACCACCATGGAGCAGACTTGACCTTCACTGCAATTTTTTCCCCAAAGAATATTTTCTATTGAGGTCATTAGTTAGAGATGGGAAGGAAGTTCTTAAGGTAATAACTTTATTTCAAGTCAGAGAGGAAACTGGCTTCCTTTTATATATTAATCCCATGTGTACATATTAAATGAGCAAGAAAAAACAATTTATTTTCAAACTTGTTTAAAAAAAACTTGTTTTGACTCAAAGGAAAAAAATGTACCATATAAAAAGGGAGTACTGTACTATAAAGAGATTTGAGGACGTTGAAGCTATTTTAAGAAAAAAATGTACAATACTTACACAAAGGTATAATTTGTAAAACAGTTATAGGAAAGTACCGATACCTGTTATTTGTTTGGTTTGTTGATTTTTAGCAATACATGATCTGAAACTGTTTAGCATCCCAACATGTAGTACTCAACAATTATTGATTGCTTACATTTGGATCAATGACAGACTGAATTTGGCTACCCAGATACTACTTGTGTAAGCACACTTCTTCTTTAATTAACCAAATTTCATCTTGGAAACATTTTATTCTTGATGAGTCAGAAGAAAATGGAGTTCCCAGTTTAATTGGCCTTTAACTGTTGCTAACAATTGCTTCTGCATATTCTCAACGAAAAGCCTTGCTTCTTCTGAAACATAAGCCATTTCATTCTCCCCATATTACACGTATTAAGTGGCACACAACCCAAATAGTTAAACATAATCCTGCCATGTTATTAAAAATAAATAAAACGTTGGCATTCTTTCAGCTGTCTTACCCTGCTTTGATATCTCCTAGGATCGTACATTCCCCACCCCAAATAATGTTCCTCTGGCTCTAGTTTACGTATGAGCAGTCACACCTGTTGAACAAGCAATTTGCTAATACCTTAAGTTTCCTTATCTTTTTCCGTCTTTAGAGAACATTTTTGACATGAATAGCCCTCTGAGGAATTGCTGCTGAAAAAGGATTCTGGGGAATTTGTTCACACTTTGACCAGGAACAAAATTCTCACATTAAAATCAAGAATAGATCCTAAGCTTTTCCTGTTAGCTTCATATTGTTTGTCTCTTTTTATTAAGATACCTTACAAGATTTCAAGGAGGATTGCTGCAAAGTTAGGTAACTGAATGAATCGAGTTTCCCTACATAGGATTAGCATGCTGTCTAGCTGATGATATAAATATCAAAGGATCTTATCAGTCAAAAAGATTTTAAAACATTTCAAGGTTACTGTACTTAATTTCTGTATTCTAAGGGTGGAAAATCTTTGGTGGATGAGGATTAAATGTTTCTGGAAGAATCAGAGGTCAGAGTGAGGAAATGATGGTACAGACATGATGGAACCAAATCTTGCACCTTAAATTTTCCATTATTTCTAAAGTTTTCTTTTATGTCTCAAGTGTTGAGATCTCTGTGTATTACAAAAAAAACTATAGATAACCAGGAATCAAAACATTCAAAACTAAAAAACCTTCTCATCATCCAGAGGAATAATGCCAAACAACTTTTTCTCTTAGATCAGGGGTGTCAAACTCACGTCATCACGTGACGTATCAGAACTTTTTCCCCCTTCACTAAAACTGGATGAGGGCATGGCCAGCGTGTGATGCATCTGGCCCACGGGCCAGGAGTTTGACAGCCCTGGCCTAGATTAAAGGGAATAACCAAGACTTTAGAGCAGGGGTGTTCAAACTCAAGGCCCATGGGGTGTGTAGATCTGGCCAGCAGGACCACACTGGAAACAGTGAAGGACACATTGCCACAGTGCCTCTGCCAGTGAAAATGGAGCTCGTGGAGGCCACGTGTGACCCTCCTGGGATCTGTTTTCAGCTGTGACAGCCGAGCTGTAACATCAAGCTGGCCACACCCATCTGGGCCACACCCACCCCAGCCATGCCCATTTGGCCCCCCAAGGTCAAACACAACCCTGATGCACAACCTGGTTTAGAGACTTTGTGAAAGTCAGAAAGGAAAGAGACATTTGAACACCTGGAGGAAATATTATTATAAAGAAAGGAGGCAGTGTCTAATTTATTTCTAAGTTTATTAGGTTTCATTTCTTTCAGTGAGGAAGATTCAAACATGACTCCATCTAAGGCAATAACCTTCTCTATATGTAATCACTACAGACCTCATTATTGTTATTGTTTTATTACATTACAATTATTTATTTATTACAGTAATTTTGAAAGGATCTTGATTCTTAATCTTAGATCAGTAATAAAACCTGACTTATTTACTATCTATTATAACTGTAGATATCTCCAAATAGGAATGTAAGCAATCTTAATAGCAAAAGTTGCTGTCTGGAACTACCTTCTGATTTTTTGCAGGAATCAAGAAGTCACATTATTCAGCCTAGACCAGCGATGGCGAACATTTTTTGG
Source organism: Rhabdophis nuchalis (assembly GCA_039707465.1). Classification (NCBI taxonomy): domain Eukaryota; kingdom Metazoa; phylum Chordata; class Lepidosauria; order Squamata; family Natricidae; genus Rhabdophis; species Rhabdophis nuchalis. The sequence goes on along the minus strand of CM077643.1, from coordinate 53,601,929 downwards.
CTCGCGTGCCATAAGTGGGGGGAGCGCAGGGGGGTTGTGCGCAGGTGCCGCACCCATAATGCAATGCACGACACCCCCCAGTATGCATGCATGCACTACAGGCACGACACCCCGTTTTTTGCATGCTGTTTTCACTCTCCCCAGGCTCCAGAGGCTTTATAGGAGCCTGGGGAGGGCAAAAACAGCCTCCCCCCCGGAGGCCCTCCGGAGGCTTCAGCGACCTTCAGGAGGCTTCCCTGAAGGCCCCGGAGCACTCAAAATGATGTTACAATCAAACCAGAAGTGATGTCCGATTTGCTCGGAGCGTCATTTTGAGCAGTCCAGAGGCTTCAGGGAAGCCTTCTGAAGGTCGCTGATGCTGCCTGGACCATTCAATATGATGCTCCAAGCAAATCAAACATCACTTCTGGTTTCGTTGGAACGTCATTTTGAGTGCTCCGGAGGGCCTCTGGCCGGGGGGGGGGGTTCTTTTCACCCTCCCCAGGATCCTATAAAGCCTCTGGAGCCTGGAGAGGGTGAAAAGGGGCTTCAAAAAAGGGCGAATTCAGTTGGTCAGCACGCGCATGTGCACTGGCCAGCTGACAGGACAGCACCTTGTGTGCCCAGACAAATGGCTCCACGTGCCATAGGTTCGCCATCACGGGCCTAGACTGATCTCATTAAAAAAAGCATACTGAGATCCAGGGGCTATTTAACCTGTAGTCAATTTTACTGTTTTAGAGACAGCTGGAATCAAAAGTGTCAAAGAATATAGAAAATATGGGTTCATGCATACATGCAGAATAAGCTGTTTATGACCAAGTGTCTTTTTCTAAGGAAATGGGACCTGTAAAGTTACTTTCAAACCCTATATCACTCAGGAAATTGGAATGTATGAAAATATCATTTTATTGCACTGTGGTAATTATGGGTGTGTCAAAAGGGGGAAAATGTGTATATCTGTTTGCTCAATAAAGTGTTTTGCAGCCTTCAGGGCAAATAAGGTGTTGTCCCTCCCCTCCCCAAAAATCCCTTCTTTCTGCCAAGGACAATTTATTGAGGATCTAGAAAGGATCTTGAGAAATAAAGTAAAAAAGAGCAATTCTCAAAATTTCTTGGGGGTTTTGACCCCCTCAGAAGTTTGATAGAACCATCCTGCTTGAAATAGTCATTCATCTCAAAGTCTGTTAGCTCTAAATAGTTTAGTGTTTCTTTTTCTTGGACAATATGCTCACAAAAAGCTTATTCACTGTTCCCAATTTGGAACACTGCTGTCTATTTTTTCCCTTCTTTCAGCTGATAGGATAGCTTAACAACTGGGCTGTAACCAAAATCGTTCCATAACAAAACAAAAAAAAGGGTGGGTGGGTGGGTAGGTGTGGTTGCTGGGTATTTTTCAATTTTATTCAGCCTTTTCAACAAAGAATTCAATACCACATTTTTTTTTCTTTGCATCATTTTCTCTTACAAAAATCATGTGAGTAGGCCAGGCTAGCTTTCTCCAGTTTAACTGCCTACCCAGATCTGTGACCCAGTTCCAGAATTTGCAATAATTCCCATGCTGGCTGGGAGTCTCGAAAATTGGTGAGTGAATTTGTAAAGGATGCCCATGTTGGTTATGGTTGGTTTGTATCAGAGTGTGCAACAATCAAAATTTACCTACATAAAGTGAACTGTGACCATGTGACAGCCGCGGCCAGGGGGGCATTTTACCAGGTGCGCCTGGTCCACCAATTGCGCCCCTTACGGGACCGGGACGCCCTCCGCACAGTCACTCAAGCACTTGTGATATCCCGTCTAGACTACTGTAATGCTCTCTACATGGGGCTCCCCTTGAGGTGCACCCGAAGGTTACAGCTCGTTCAGAATGCGGCCGCGTGGGTGATTATGGGAGCCTCACGGCAGTCCCATGTAACCACCCCTCCTGTGCGAGCTGCACTGGCTGCCTGTGACCTTTCCGGTGCGCTTCAAGGTGCTGACAACCATCTTCACAGCGCTCCATGGCTCGGGGCCTAGTTATGTGCGAGACCGTCTCCTGCCCCACACATCCCTGTGACTGATCCGCTCCCATAGAGAGGGTCTTCTCCGGGTGCCATCGGCCGGGCAATGCCGGTTGGCGACGCCCAGGGGAAGGGCCTTCTCTGTGGCGGGCCCAACCCTCTGGAATGACCTTCCTCCCGAACTTCGCACCACCTCGGATCTTCGCCTTTACAGCCAGCGCCTAAAGACGCACTTTTTCCATCAAGCCGGCCTAGCCTGATTACCCTATAACGACGAAGTCTATAATTAGCAATCAGTGTTTTAATTAGGGGGATTTTAGTAAATTTTAGTAAATTTTAGCACAGGTTTTTTTGAAATTTAATTTGTTTTTATGAAATTATTTATCATGTATCTGTATATTTATATTTGTTTTTAACCTCCTGTGCGCCGCCCAGAGTCCCTTCGGGGAGATAGGTGCGGGATATAAGTCAAATAAATTCGAAACTCGAATAGTTCAATAGGAATTTGGTCTTGAAACTTTGCTAGGTAAATGTGCATAAAATTTTAGTTTAAAGATTTCCCAAATGATTCAGAATTCCCAGATTTCCTCCAGAATACCAGGATTTCTGCCCTCCACCCATTCCTCAGCACTCTTTGTACATAAAAACAAAAATGTATACGGCATCCTTACTTATATGAGAAAATACATAATAAAAACCTATGTTTGTTGAGAGTAAAGTTCAAAAAAGAAATTGGGATGAACAGGAGTAGCAGGGTAGAAAACAGGGACGAGATTTCCTCCCACACTAGTAATTTTAGTGCTGTTCCTTGATGAGTCAAAGTCAACTTCACTCATCCAATCATCTCAAGAAGGTTTGCTAGGAATTTGATCCTCTGAGGTTTCTGGGTATTGAGCCAGAAGCTTTCTTAATAGCAATCCCTGGAGGAACATGCTTCCTCCAGATACCTAAACAGCACTTCCCCTTCTCATATTAATCAGGTATTCAGCTCCATGTTTAGCTATTGGTTTCATATCCTTATTTTACAGCAGTGGTGGTGGTTTTTGTTCTTACTTCTCTGTACATCACCAAAAGTTACCCCATTGGCGTGGTTAACAAATATAATAAATTCATTAATTAATTTACATGTGTTTATTTTATTTTATTTTTATTTTATTTTATTAAATTTATACCCCGCCCTTCTCGTTAGGACCCAGGGCGGCGCACAGGCATTATTTAAAAAACACAAAATACAATAAATATCAATTAAAATGTATTAAATTAATAAACCCGTGCTAAAATCCAATATTAAAACCCTTACCAAATTATAAATTTTTCTTTAAAAAGTCAGAAACGGGGGGCTATCCTAGGCCGGCTTGTTGGAATAAATACGTCTTAAGACGTTGGTGGAAGAGGCGGAGGTCCGAGATAGTGTGAAGGTCGGGGGGTAGGTCGTTCCAGAGGGCCGGGCCCGCCACAGAGAAGGCCCTTCCCCTGGGTGTCGCCAACCGGCATTGCCCCGCCGACGGCACCCGAAGAAGACCCTCTCTGTGGGAGCGGAGCAGACGAAGGGATGTATGGGGCAGGAGGCGGTCTCGTATATAGCTAGGCCCCGAGCCATGGAGCGATTTAAAGATGGTCGTCAATACCTTGAAGCGCACTCGAAAGGCCACAGGCAGCCAGTGCAGCTCACGCAGGAGAGGTGTTACGTGGGTTGGCCTTGAGGCACCCATAATCACCTGCGCGGCCGCATTCTGTACTAACTGTAGCTTTCGAGTGCACCTCAAGGGGAGCCCCATGTAGAGAGCGTTACAGTAATCCAGCCGGGACGTCACAAGCACTTGAGTGACTGTGCGAAGGGCTCCCCGGTCCAGTAAGGGGCGCAACTGGCGTATCAGGCGTACCTGATAGAATGCCCCCCTGGCCACGGCCGCCACATGGTCCTCCATGGACAGCCAGGAATCCAGGAGGACGCCCAAGTTGCGCGCCCTCTCCACGGGGGCCAGTTGTTCGCCCCCAATGGCCAGTGTTGGACTTATTTGGCTGAACCGGGGTGCCGGAAACCACAGCCACTCAGTCTTGGACGGGTTAAGCTTGAGTTTGTTACTACCCATCCAGATCCGTACGGCCTCCAGACACCGGGACAGCACCTCGACGGCATCGTTGGGGTGGTTTGGGGTGGACATGTACAACTGAGTGTCATCAGCGTACAGATGGTATTCCATCCCAAAACCACGGATGATCTCGCCCAGCGGCTTCATGTAGGTGTTGAACAGGAATGGCGAGAGGACCGACCCCTGAGGAACCCCACATGTGAGGGGCCTCGGGGACGACCTCTGCCCTCCTGCCAACACCCATTGCGACTGACCAGAGAGGTAGGACGAGAACCACCGTAAAACGGTGCCTCTCAGCCCCAACCCCCCGAATCGGTGCAATAAGATACCATGGTCGATGGTATCAAAAGCCGCTGAGAGATCTAATAGGACAAGGATAGAGGAACAGCCTCTATCCCGTGCCCTCCAGAGATCATCCACCAACGCGACCAATGCCGTCTCAGTGCTGTGACCGGGCCGGAAGCCGGACTGGCGCGGGTCTAGATAATCAGTGCAGTTCATACTACCCCAGGTATGCTCTGCTTTATTTATTTTTAAAGATAACTTTATTAATTCTTTTAAACAAGAAAGATAAAAACTAACAAGAACTGATAATTAAGATGAGAGAAAGAAAAAGAATTTAAAAAAAAGCAAAAGGAAATAAGGTCAAAAATGCAGAAAGTAATAAAATAAAATAGCGGCTTACCATATTCCTTTAAAATAGTTATAACTATAAATTTAAACTGACATCTTACTTTATGGTTACATTGTAACTTCACACACACACACCCAATCATCTACTATTTTTTCTAGTCAAGGCCATATAATCATATATTTTTTTCTGTTTCGCACAAAAAGTCCAGAAAGGGTTTCCAATCAGAATTACAATTAATCAGCAGGTTTTATCTAATCAGATAAGTCAATTTTGCCATTTCCACAAGTTCCATCTTCTGCACCATCCACTCTTCCATTATGAGCAATGCTAAATCTTTCCACCAATACACACACACACACACACTGTGTAAGTCTTGCTGTTGTGTACATAAGAAAACTACTGAGATGTACATCCTTCAGATGTCAAATCTTCTCTTCATTTTATTTTGACATCTGTCTGAGCAAATTGCATTATTTCACCGTAAGTACTAAGTATGAATTAGGGCAGCAATAAGTCATCAAAGACTCAGCACAACAGTCAGTTCCCAAGTGATAGATTGGTATTGAAAAAGAGTATATGTAACATTTTATTTAAAAAAGATAAAGGAAAATAAAATTATGTTAATTCCAACTCCCTATAGTGTATTTTTAGAAACCTTTTATGTTTTTAAATAGTTCATTGAACTTTTCAGAAGTGGAAAGTTGAGATTGAAGGCTAGAAAGGGGAAGTAACTTTATCATTTTTCAGAACTAATCCTCAGCATGTCTACTATACTCTCAGTCAGGATGTATAAGTAATAATTATATTTTTACAAATACAAACACGCATTCTGAATTAAAAACTGTCCTAGGGCACAGCTTGTTTAACAAGTCACTGAATAAAAGCACAATTACATAAAACTAGAATTAGTTCTCCCCACCTCTCCTGCCTCCTTTGGGGATTACAATCCATAAGGCACCATTAAAGGCCAATTATGGTCTCTTATAAATCATAGTTTACATGCCACCGTAGATGGATTCACATCCTGTGAAACCCCAAAAGAAACAATTCATTGGTTTAGCATGATGTGTGAAATATTGGCTAGTGAAGTACACAACTTCCTGAGAAATTTCAGTTGCTGCAAGCAGACATTTGATTCACTATGGAATATGTGGCTTGTCTACTCAGAAGTAAATCTCATTGATCTCAGTGGAGCTTACTTTAAGGGAATTGATTCTCAGATGGTAATCTTACAGTTCCTATGATCAGAAATTGCTAAACATGCCCTGAGACCCTTTGTTCTAGAAACAACAGTTGCAAGCTGGAAGCACAGAGCCACATTGGAAAAACGTTGGTAATCTTCAAATTTCTCTCTTCTCCTCCCACCAAAGTACTTTCCTCGAGTGTTCTCTTCCTTAACTGTGTTACTTACACAAAATTGAGCAACATGCTTCTTGCAAGGGATGTGACAGTCACTGCAGTACTAAGAAGACAAAGCAATGATGGAATTGCCAGAGAATTGGACAAAATTCTGACGGAAGCAAATACTGTTTTGCAGTATTGATGGCTCGAAAAATGTAGTATATCCACCAAGAGAAGAACTGCAGGATGTCATCCTGCTTTACAAATGAGTAACTTTGGGGCATATGTTGCAATTTAAATGAATCTGCTTGAATATTACTGTTTGCCCTTTAGCTTTACTTCAAGGAATTTGAGCTCACATACGAGGGGTTGATAGCAAGGTATTTGCACCAATCAGGCCACAGGAAAATCAGCTGTAAGGGGTGTTTTCATCCCTTTCTCAGCAGATTCAATTCCTCTGCAAATGACACTAATATTGTTTAACCCCATCTTTCCAGGGTCATTTTACTTTTGCACTTTCACCTCAATTGTGGAGAAATTACTTACATTGGAAGTGCTAAACAAATGGGCAGAGAAGGATTAAGGGTATTAATTCTACCCACTGATTCTTGTCTGTCTGTATTATTTATTAATAGTTTTACACAATCCTTCAGGGGAGGATTTGTCCAGCTTTGCAGTACTGTGACTCCATAAATAATATATGAGTTTGTGTGTAATGTATAAAACATTTTTTTATTGGGGTCAGGATTGGGCAATAAATAAATGTACTACTTAATTATTAAATGTTGGTTTGTGTGTGTATGTCTGTTATTTTTTCACAGTTCTGCAGCCACCTACCAGGACTTGCCCAGACAAAGTGGGAACTCTGTCAAAATTCACTCCCGCTTTGTCTGGGAACACCCATAGTCTTCTTGCCCAGACAAAGCAAGGAGCAAAGTCTAGAGTGAGTTTTGATGGAACTCCTACAAAATCTTGCACACTTGAATCAGTTTGGAAAAAAAAATAGTGACTACCTCTAAAATGCTTATGTCCTCCTGGTTGATCCTCTCCCATAATTTGAGATTACCTACCCTTTTATAAAAATCTAGACGACATCTATTTACTGCTATCTGGATTATGAAAATCAAATGTGGTAGCTAGTTTGTTCTTGGTTTAATATAATATGATTGATTTGACTGATTGATTATGTGGCATCAAATCAGTATTGACTGTTAGTGACCATACAGTTAGAGTTTCTCCATGACAATGTCCCTAACCTGGTTTTTAATACAATACAATACAATAGCAGAGTTGGAAGGGACCTTGTAGGTCTTCTAGTCCAATCCCCTGCGTGGGCAGGAACCTTATACCATTTCAGACAAATGGCTATCCAATATCTTCTTAAAGACTTCCAGGGTTGGGGCATTCACAACTTCTGGAGGCAAGCTGTTCCAGAGGTTAATTGTTCTAACTGCCAGGAAATTCCTCCTCAGTTCTAAGTTGCTTCTCTCCTTGGTTAGTTTCCACCCATTGCTTCTTGTTTTGCCCTCAGGTGCTTTGGAGAATAGTTTGACTCCCTCTTCTTTGTGGCACCCTCTGAGATATCGGAACACTGCTATCATGTCTCCCCTGGTCCTTCTCTTCATCAAACTAGACATTGCAACATTTTCATATCTTCTAATAGTGTACCATTGTCACTGTAACTGAATCTATCCATTTTGTTGCTGGTTTTCCACTTCTCTTTTATTCCACCTTTCTCAGCATCAGTCTTCTCTGGAGAGCTTTGCATACTGTAACCAACATAGGATAATCTGAATCTGGTTATTTCTGCTTGAGTGACAACTCTGGGTTAATTTGTTTGATGATACATCTGGGTTTGGTTGTTGTTGTTTTTTGACTGTCCACAATATTCTTAGGAGTCTTCTCCAACATCAAAGTTCAAAAGTGTCTGTACTCTTCTTAGCCTTATACATTTATTCCTATATCATTAATAATGATGGAAACATTTCGTAATGCAAATAGAACAATAGCAAATAGGGACATTTTATTTATTTGGTGGCTAGATTTATATCTTGCTTTTTTCTTCAGGAGCTCAAGATGATGTCAATAATATTTCCTCCTCCCATTTGCCCCCACAACAACTTCTGAGGTGAATAACAATGAAAGAGTAACTCAAAATGTTACTTAATCTGTTTAAACATGTTATATGGCCACTTATCTTCTAGCAATGACTCTGGGAGGTATATAGAGTTAAAAACAACTTCAACAAAGGAAACCTTAATGTCTGCGAACACAACAACAATCCCAGCACATAAGAAAACAATGTTAACCTGTAGAACCTGCTTCACCTCCCAGTCCAAATGCCTCGGGGAGTAACCAGGTCTTTAATACCTACGTTATGGAAAAACTAACTGGGTCAGGGCCATACAGATCTTTGCAGTGATGCTGCTGCATTGCCACGAACACAACTCTTGGATACAAGAAGGTAGCATTGCTTAATGGAAGGGACCCTAAACATGTTAGAGCTGAAGGGGCATGCAAATACAAGGGAAGATAGCAGTTCCACAAATGTCGTGTCAATCAGCATAATGTAGCAGTTTAAAATACTGGGGAAAAGAGATTATTTTGAATTTGCTGCTTAATTTAATGGCGTTGCCACTCGCACTTCCATGAGAAGAATGTTCCATGGTCAAACTGCTGTTTTCATATGTGCTCCAGCAGTACCTAGCCAACATTGGTTGATCTCAAAGGGCCAAAAGCAAACTCAAATCTAGTTAGCAATTCAATGGGGAGGCAACCAGGAAAATTTAATTTGCGGACTAAATTGGAAAGTTTAAAAAAATAACAGGGAAGAAAGTAATAGAAAACCACATCCTTCTCCCGAAGGCAAGGCTGTCTCCAGAAGTCTTCGCTTCTTTTTTTGTTGTTTATAATGTACCGTGTCATTTTGGAGAGGAGCCTCTTTTAATTGTCTTGGGAATAAATATCCCCGCAGCTATTTAAAGTAAGGAAAAACACTCCCTGTATTAACATTAAGAATTAGGATACCACATTTGGAATATTTATTTCCCCACCCCCAGATACTTCTTAATTTAAGATGTCTTGTGAGTTATTTGGTAAAGCATAGGTCGGGAGGGATTTTTTTGCTACAGTTCATTCGACCTACCATACATTCCTTTCTGCTGATATATTTCTCTGGTAGGAAAGGCCTTCACAGCATAAACAGAGCTTTGTTCTAAGTTTCAGGAAAGGCAGCCGAAGTGTTACTTTTGCAAAATTAGGCCAGATCCTGCAAATGTGGTTGGGGAAAGCATGAGAAAAAGTTTTGGTTCTAGAAAGCATGCTAGGATGGAAAACTCAGCTATTTTTTTCTGAGAACCTTTAAAGGGGAGGTGAATTATCCCCCTGGCAGGGAACCAATCCAACTCAGCTGAAAAGCAATAGGAGGGGCTGGAGAAAAGTTAAACAAGTTTAGGGGAAATACTAACAGGGTTTTCTAAAGCAGGGGTCTCCAACCTTTGCAACTTTAAGTCTGAAGGACTTCAGCTCCCAGAATTCTCCAGCCAGCAAAGCTGGCTGGAGAATTCTGGGAGCTGAAGTCCTTCAGACTTAAAGTTGCAAAGGTTGGAGACCCCTGCTCTAAAGTCAAAAGTGAATTGGGTTTTCTGTTTCAAGGTAACAGGCAGGTTGTTTTTTTCTTTTTCTCCTACCACATATGAGATTAAAGTGTTTACATGGGTGTGTAACCCCAATAGATGCTCCAGAATTACATTATAGTTAGTCCTCGACTTAGGACTATGATTGAACCTGGCAGTTGTTAAGTGGGTCACCATGTGACTGTGCCTGACTGTACTAGCTTTTTTGCAATGGTTGTTAAGCAAATGTGATGTACCCAATGGGCATTTTTGTTTTTGCAAAAGTCTTTCAAACATACACCCCCCCCCCCCCCAATAAATCGTGGTTATGTGACTGGAACGCGACAAACAGCCAATTGTGAAGTCCAAAATGTGGTCATGTGACTGCGGAGGAGAGGGCACACTTGAAAATTTCAAAATCTGGTCATAAGTAGCTCTGGGAAGATCCATTGTAATGTTAACTAAAGTGACCAGTCATAAGTATATCTTCTTAGTATATTACCGGTATGTAACATACCTTGATATGAGCTGTGGTGGCGCAGTGGTTAGAGTGCAGTACTGCAGGCTACTTCTGCTGATCACTGGCTGCCAGCAGTTTGGCATATCAAATCTCACCAGGCTCAAGGTTGACTCAGCCTTCCATCCTTCCAAGGTGGGTAAAATGAGGACATGAATTGTTGGGGGCAATATGCTGACTCTGTAAATTGCTTAAAGAGATCTGTAAAAGCACTGTGAAGCTGTATGTAAGTCTAAGTGCTCTTGCTAGTGCTATATAACTTTGGAGGAAGAGAAGTGTCCTAGTTTTTATTGTTGCCTCATAGCGAGAGGGAGGCAGTTGTACAAAAGAAAAGGATATGAGCTGAGGTGGTGCAGTGGCTACTTCTGCTGACTGCTGACTGCTTGGCCTGCAATTTGGCAGTTTGAATCTCACCAGGCTCAAGGTTGACTCAGCCTTCCATCCTTCCGAGTGGATAAAATGAGGATCCAGATTGTTGGGGCCAATATGCTGACTCTGTAAACTGCTTAGAGAGGGCTGTAAAAGCACTATGAAGTGGTATATAAGTCCAAGTGGTTTGATTGAATTCTGGAAGAATCAGGAGAGATAAAACATAAATATAGGGTTGGTTATTTTAACTAATGTATACTTAACTCAGGAATACATTATTATGAGATGTGGCACTAGCTACTGCTTGCTAGCTTCAAAAAAAAAGGATTAGATAAATTCATGGACGTCATAGGATTTGGTGGCTCTTGATGGCAGTGTGACAGTCTCTAAAGGCCATCTCCTGGGATGTTAGTGAGTTTCCTTGTGCAGTTCCTTGGCCACTATGAGAAGATACTGTTGGACAAGGGTCTGGTGCATCAGGGGATTGCTTATGTTCTTATGATGCTGTGTTGAGAGCACAATTTGTGGGAAAAAGCAGAAAACATCTGAGATGATATATGCTTAATTTTACCCTCTGGAAGATTGAAGCTTCCCAATAAAGCAGTAAAAGCTTTATCTGTCTGATGACTTGGACAGTAATTTGTGGGGAAGTCATTTACAGACAAATATAATAACATGAAATCTTGATGTCTGTTTTTCCTCTTCCTCTTTTAGGAGCAACCTGCAAAAATGTCTAGCAAGAAAGAAAATGCACACAAGAAATGGAGCGTCTTGAAAGAAAAGCTGGGGTCCCAGGATTCGGATCAAACAGAAGCCAATCTGGAAAACTCAGAGCCAGAGCTCTGCATTCGCCTCTTGCAGATCCCTTCAGTGGTGAATTACTCGGGGCTCAAGAAACGGCTTGAAAGTAGTGATGATAGCTGGATGGTCCAGTTTTTGGAACTTTGTGGACTGGATCTTCTGTTAGAAGCCTTAGACAGACTGTCAGGGAGAGGAGTTTCTAGGATCTCGGATGCTCTCCTGCAGCTGACATGCATCAACTGTGTGCGGGCCGTAATGAACTCTCAGAAGGGCATTGAATACATCGTGAGCAATGAAGGTTATGTCAGGAAACTCTCTCAAGGTAAGGGCATGTTCCCTCTCTGTCTCTCTCTCTCTCTGTCTCTCTGTCCCTCTGTCTCTGTCTGCGTGCATCTCTATTTCTGTCTCTCGGTCTGTCTGTCTGTCTCTCTCTCTGTCTCTCTTTCTATCTCTCTATCTCTGTCTGTCTCTGTCTGTGTGCATCTGTCTATTTCTCTCTCTCTCTCTCTCTCTCTCTCTGTGTCTCTCTCTTTCTCTATGTCTTTCTCTGTCTCTCTCTCTCTATGTCTTTCTCTTTCTGTCTGTCTGTCTCTGTCTCTCTGTCTTTCTCTATGTCTTTCTCCCTTTGTCTCTCGCGGTGTGCATCTGTCTATTTCTCTCTCCCTCTCTCTCTTCCTCTCTTTCTCTCTCTCTCTCTTTCTCTCTGGGTCTGTCTGTCTGTTTGTCTGTGTGTGTGTGTGTGTGTGTGTGTGTGTGTCTTTCCCTCCCTACCTCTCTCCTTCTCCCTCCTTTGCTTTATTTATGATTTGATTTTTTTTATGATTTCATAGTTGGGTCTCACTATTTCTGGATTTTAGAGTTCTTCAGAAATCCCTAGGAAGCATAAAGGTTGGTGGGGATAACTGAATAAACTAGCAATCATGACATTGAAGAATCTGTAGGCTTTGTCATCCCTTGCAGGGAAGGTAGATGAGCGCTGTGACTTGTAACAAAGACAGTAGAAGCCGGAAGAGGGCAGGAAATGTCATGTCAGTGTAGTTTTCTGCTGACTCAAGATACAATGGATAATAGCTCTTCAGCTCAGCAGTGGGGAACGTGTGAAATGTCTGAAGGGTGTATAAGAATGTCCTGTCCTGCCTTGCATTGTGAAACCATCTCTCCAGTGGTCTGCAGCCTTTCTGTCCTTCCACTCTTCAAATTACAAGCCAAGGGAAAATAACATGAGTACCTATTTCAGAAAAAACAGGAAATAGCTCATTAAAAAAAATGAACTCGCCTTCTTCAGATCAATAGAACTCGATTGTTAGGTACACTACAAAGGGTTGTATATAAAGAGATGTCTCACAGAAAACACCTACATTATGTTACATAGCTGAGGAAGGGGAAAAAAGATAGGAAATTTGGGTGAAAGATTTTGGTACAGTATAGGGCAGTGTTGGCGAATCTTTTCAGCACTGAGTGCCGAAATGGGAGCATGTGCATGCACACATGTGCGTGCCGGAAACTGGAATAGCAGCTGCCTGGCACACATGTGCCCACCGGGAAGATGATCTTCCAGTTTCTGGTGCACGCCTGTCCACTGGCCACTTGGTCTTCCTGTTTCTGGTGCACATGCACACATGAAGACCAGCTGACCGGTGCTCATGCACGCACAAGAAACTGGAAGACCAGGTGGCCGGTGCACACATGTGCACTGGGTGGCTGCTCTTCTGTTTTCTGGCACTCCAGCACACATGAAGACCAGCTGGCCAGAACGTCGGAACCTGGAAGAGCAATGGCCAATGGCTCGCGTGCCCAGAGAGATGGCTCTGTGTGCCGCTTCCGGCAAACGTGCCATAGCTTTGCCACCATGGGAATAGGGTGTTGAGTTAGCTTGTAAACTGGAGAGCTGCAATCCTGTGTAGGAAGAAGGAGGCCCATTAGAATGAGTTGTATTTGTATTGGGACAGGGAACAAGGAATTAAGGCCCTTTCCTCCACAAATTAGAGCCTCAATCTAGATTGGGTTCCCTGAATTTAGAGTTGAGTAGAAAAGCTCTTTTTCAAGCGGTATCATCTATAAAATACATAGAATAACTCTGAAATATAATTGTCTTTTTTTTTGTCTTTGTAGCACTGGACACTTCAAATATTATGGTCAAAAAGCAAGTGTTTGAACTCCTGGCTGCTCTCTGCATTTATTCATTTGATGGCCATGTACTGGCTTTGGATGCTCTAGACCATTACAAGGCAAGTGGGAAATCAGATGCAATTAACCTTTATTAACCAATATAATAATCTGCCTCGATCAAAGTAGCTCTTCAGAATCAAACCAATCATTCCATCTCATTGGTCCTCATCCAGAAAGTCACCAGCATTAAGTCTCTTCTGAACTTGCAGAGCAGAATTAGGGAATCTGGTATTTAAGACAACAGGAATCTTCCTTGGCACCCACCAGACTACCTGCATCACTTTTTATTTCCTTTGAGGCTATTAAAATTTAATTAAATAAAAACTGACATGCTGCAAAGCAAAATGTCATTCTCCAACATCATTCTTCCCTGCCCCTAAAACAAAAGCAAACTGCCTCTGGACCTCATAGACATTCTTAGAAAAGAAAAAATGTGCCTTGCTATAGACTAGAGCTTTGTACTTTAAAAAAAAAACCACAATGAGATAGGAGGGAGATTTCTTGTAATGCTAAATACGCCGAGTGGTTCAAAAAGATTGCTGATCTCAGTTATAGGTTCTGTTTAGAACATTTATACACACAAACCCTTGCTCTCCAATAAGGAACTCACATATATTTTTCCATGTCTACCCTATTTCCTTGAAAATAAGACCTCCCTGGATAATAAGCCCAATTGAGCTTTTGAGCGCAGGCAGTAAAATAAGCCTTCCCCAAAAAATAAGTCCTCCCTGAAAATATTGCAACACAGCAGCAGCCATGAAGTGACCACACTCGCCGCCTCCTGCACCTCAAAAATAATAAGACCTCCCTGAAAATAAGGCCAAGTGCTTATTTGGGGGGTCAAAAGAAAATAAGACCCTATCTTATTTTCAGGGGAACTCGGTATCCTTTCTGCTACCTCTGTTGACTATACCAAGGTCAATGGCTCTTATTAACATACTCAGGGGTGGGCTTCAAAATTATTAGCGAGGGGTTCTCTGCCAGGTTGCTGTGGGGGCGTGGCCATGGTGAGTGTGGCTTAGTTAGCCTCCTGCACCATGGCAGAGGGGAGGGCGTTTTTGCCTTCCCCAGGTTCCAGAAGCTTTCTTTGAGGCTGCAGGAGGGCGAAAACAGCCTCCCCAGGCTCCAGAGGCCCTCTGGAGGCTGAAAACAGACCTGTTTCCAGCCTGCCTGAACTTCAGGTAGGGCCATTTTTGCTCTCCCCATGCACGCTCTCCCTGTGCATGCCCTGCATCCAAAATGGGCCACATGGGGACTCCTGAGTGGTGAGGCAGGGGTGGGCAGGACCAGCCAGGAGTGGGATTTGGGGGTTCTCCGAACTGCACAGAATCTTAGTTAGAGGTTCTCCCGAACTTCTGTGAACCCCCATATTATATAGTAAGGAATTCCATTGGTAGATAATGAATTGTGTCAAAAATCTTAATCTACTATGAAATGCCAGTCCGTTTCAGTGGCCCACTTTCTCATAACTGAAATCATTGTTTCACCATCCCTGTGAAATCATCACAGGGATGGAGAAGCTATGGTTCCTTAACGTTGCTTAACTACAACTCTCAGCCATCCAGCCTGTTTGATCATCGGTGAATGTTGGGAATTAAACTTAAGTCACATCTAAAGAACCACAGGTTCCTCCCAGCTGAAACAGGGAAAGTTAATTATACTTAAGAAAAGTAAAAGTGTTGTGATGGAAGCATTTGTTTTCCATCTTGCCATTTCCCATGAATTGAGGGACTTCGTATTTCAGAGAAGGACCATAATTGAACTTGTGAAACTTCATCAGTTGGATTTTGGGCATAACCAGATTTCTGAATGTTCTACTTAAAACTCTGAAGATTGTTGCTTAATCGAGGTGGCAGCAGTAGGCTGAACAAACTTGGTTTTGAAATCTAGCATTCAATCCAACGCTTCTTTTATTTGCCTCCTTTGCCACAGACTGTGAAAAACCAACAGTATCGGTTCAGCGTCATTATGAATGAGCTCTCGGTCACAGACAATGTGCCCTACATGATAACGCTCTTGAGCGCCATCAATGCAGTTATATTGGGAACAGAGGAACTGAGAGGGAGGATGCAGCTCCGAAATGAGTTCATTGGTAAGAATGGCTTTCCGTTCAGATGTTTCATATGAAATTAGCTTTGTGGAAAAATCCCCTGGCCTATCAGCGAGCCTCTCGTGTACGGGTGTCAAACTCGCCACGTCACGTGGCTGTCACGTGACGTTTCACAATGTTTTTCCCATTAGTGGAGCTGCGCGTGATGCATCTGGCACGCCAGTTTGACTCCCCTACCATTGTGGAACCTTCTAAGCACTATGACCTGACAGACTTACCTACTCTCAATTTATCTAAACTCAAGAAAATAAAACAAAACAAAAAGTTGGTTTCCAAGAAGATATAATCCTTCTTGCTAAACTATATTTATTTATTTATTTATTTATTAAACTAGCAATTCCCTGTTGTGCATCGTTTAGCAATTTTCAAATTTACATCTGTTTCACAAAAAGATTTCCTTACCTAAATGGATAGCCCATTTACAGGTAGTCCTCAACTTACAACAGTTCATTTAGTGACCATTCAAAGTTACAGCAACACTGAAAAAACCTGACTTAGGATCGTTTTTCACACTTATAACCATTACAGCATCTCCATGGGCACCTGATCAAAATTTGGATGCTGGGCAGCTGACTCATATTTATGATGGTTGCAGTGCCTTGGGGGTCACATGATCCTCCTTTGCAACCTTCTAATAAGCAAAATCATTGGGGAAACCAGATTCCCTCAACAATTGTGCTACTAATTTAACAATTGCTGTGATTCACTTAGCAACTGTGGTGAGAGAGGTCAAAATGGAGCAAAATTCACTTAAGCAATGTCTCACTTAACAACAGAAATGTTGGGCTCAGTTGAGATCATAAGTCAAGGACTACCTCTAGTCATTTTCTGTATGGCATATTTGTTAGTGTTATTGATGCTAAAGTAGTTTGTTTTTATTAGACCACATCTTGATGGGAAGTTTTTTATCTTCTCTATTTTCAGGTCTTCAGTTCTTGGATATTTTAAGCAAACTGAGGTGAGTTATTCATTATGTTTTGGAATATGTAACTATATTGTATTTGAAATAGGATAATTGTTGCACAATTTTGTACTGTACACTTCACATGATTAAGGGATAGCCATTTCCTTATCAGAATACATCTTTGAGTCCACTGATGTATCTCTAATATCTAGTTCCTTCCTATAGAAGGAAACAGACATGAGCTTAAATATAGTTGACCACAATAGTATTTCCTTTAGAAAAAAAGTTTCATTGATTTTTTTTGGTTCAGCAAGATTTCTATTCATCAGATTGAGTAATACTACTCTCTTGGCTCTTTCATTTATCTTCATCATCTTCCTTTACTCTTCATTAGCTAAAAAGTAATCTAGATATAATTTTTCAAGCTGTTTTCTATCAAATTGGGATGTGTAAAACTAAGCATTCATTATGCTCAAAATTTGACATGTCTTAGCAGTCTCTCCAAAAACTACCTGAAGCTATTTTGCAGTGGTCCTCTCTATTCCCACTGAAGCTTAGAGAGGCCAGGCTAGCTGATCTAGATTACATTGTTATGATTGCCACATCTGTGTTACTTGTAAAACTGTGCGTTACATGCAAAAAAGGTTTTCTTAGAGGGAGAAATGTGAAAAATACATACATACATATTCATACATATTTACTTACATACATACATATGTCTGTAATTAAGATGACAAGCAAACCATCCTAAATCAGTATTTCTTTTTATATATGTTTATATAAATTTTGATTTAGGATGTATTTTTACTCCCACATTTCTTTAGCCTGCAATTTCATCAACTTAAGAGGTTTTTATATCAATCATATATATAGATGCAAGGTGAGAAGATTAGCTTCTGCTGTAGGGTTATCAAACTGATGATTTCAAAATTTCAAAATTAATCATTTATCTTGATTAGGGAATTGCTAATATTTATTGTTGTCGGATTTATATAGAGACATAGAAGATGAGGACTTGCTTATCCAGTGTGAAACATTTGAGGAGGCTAAGACTGAAGATGACGAAGAGTTACTGAGAATATGTGATGGCATTGACATGAACAGTCATCAAGATGTTTTCTCGTCTCTGTTCAACAAAGTGAATAATATTTTATTTTTAATGCAACATATAAATCCTCTTTGTTTCTGTACCTCCTTGTTATTCCATAGAATTCAGCATTCCTAAATGCTGATTTAAAACTATATAAATATTACATATCAAAAGTGAGGGAATAAAACTTAAATCAACCACACAACCAGTTAAAGGCACAGTATGGCATACAATTATCTTCTTATACTTGCTCTGGGGACACCCAGTTCTGAATCTACTTTCAGCTATAGAAATAGACTGAATGACTCAGGGCCAGCCCAGTTAGTATGATGGGGAGTGTCTTAAGCTCAAGAGGAAAGAGAATGATCCTAGAGTCATCCTGAATTTTTTAAACAGCTCTTATCCCACTCCTTCGTCACCCAACATTGGTGTTTTTCTTTTGGGAAATAATCGTCTAAATTTTGCGGCAAGTCTATTAAGATTGGCCTTGCTTTAATATAGTTTATTGGATTCTCCATGCATACCTGCTGCTTAAATGTGATGCATAAATGTGATGCTTAAATCATCAATGATTTAGATGAGGGGATAAATGGGGAACTCATCAAATTTGCAGACGACACTAAGCTGGCAGGAATAGCCAACACTCCAGAAGATAGGCTTAAGATACAGAAGGATCTAGACAAACTTCAACATTGGGCACTATCTAATACAATGAAATTCAATTGTGAAAAAAGTAAGGTTCTACATTTAGGCAAGAAAAACAAAATGCACAAGTACAGTATAGGTGGTACCTTGCTCAATAGTAGCAACTGTGAGAGGGATCTAGGAATCCTAGTGGACAACCATTTAAATATGAGCCAGCAGTGTGCAGCAGCTGCCAAAAAAGCCAACACAGTTCTAGGCTGCATAAACAGAGGGATAGAATCTAGATCACGTGAAGTGTTAATGCCACTGTATAGTGCCTTGGTAAGGCCACACTTGGAATACTGCATACAGTTTTGGTCGCCACGATGTAGAAAAGAGACTCTGGAAAGAGTGCAGAGAAGAGCAACCAAGATGATTAGGGAACTGGAGACTAAAACATATGAAGAACGGTTGCAGGAGCTGGGTATGTCTAGTTTGATGAAGAGAAGGACCAGGGGAGACATGATAGCAGTGTTCCGATATCTCAGAGGGTGCCACAAAGAAGAGGGAGTCCAACTATTCTCCAAGGCACCTGGGGGCAGGACAAGAAGCAATGGGTGGAAACTAATCAAGGAGAGAAGCAACTTAGAACTAAGGAGAAATTTCCTGACAGTTAGAACAATTAACCTCTGGAACAGCTTGCCTCCAGAAGTTGTGAATGCCCCAACCCTGGAAGTCTTTAAGAAGATTTTAGATAGCCATTTGTCTGAAATGGTATAAGGTTCCTGTTCACGCAGGGAGTTGGACTAGAAGACCTACAAGGTCCTTTCCAACTCTGCTATTGTATTGTATTGTATTAAATGAGTTGCACAGTTGCAGTGAATCGTTTCACTAGTTTGTCGAAGCAAAGTGAATTTTTTTCCCCAAGTGGGTTTTATACATTATTTGTAATTGTTATCTGTTCTAGAAGAATGTGTATTGCATTTGAATACATACTCACTGAATTTACATCCTGAGATTTTTCTACAATTGACAAACTTGATTAGCAATTGCATCCATTTATTATTTTAAAATGGGGATACGGTGGCTCAGTGGCTAAGAAGCTGAGTTTGTCGATCAGAAGGTTGGCAGTTCAGCAATTCAAATCCCCAGCACCACGTAACGGAGTGAGCTCCTATTACTTGTCTCAGCTTCTGCCAATCTAAGAGTTTGAAAGCACGTAAAAAAATGCAAGTAGAAAAATAGGAACCACCTTTGCTGGGAAGGTAACAGCATTTCATGCACCTTCGGCGTTTAGTCATGCCAGCCACATGGCCACGGAGACGTCTTCAGACAACACTGGCTCTTCGGCTTTGAAACAGAGATGAGCACTGCCCCCTAGAGTCGGGAATGCCATATGTGCGAGGGGAATCTTACCTTTACCTTTATTATTTTAAAATAATAATAGAAAAACAAAGGAATACAATGCATACAAATCTGTCTGTCTGTCTGTCTGTCTCTGTCTGTCTGTCTATCTATCACAAATGTAAATACAATAGAAAAACAGTTTATAAATAGCAATAATGTTTAGACTTATATACCGCTTCACGGTGCTTTACAGCCCTCTCTAAACGGTTTACAGAGTCAGCATATTGCTCCCAACAATCTGGGTCCTCATTTTACCAACCTCGGAAGGATGGAAGGCTGAATCAACCTTGAACCTGGTGACTTTCAAACTTCAAAACAGGCAGCCCGCAGGCAGCAGAAGCAGCTTGCAGTACTGAATTCTAACCACTAGCTGCTCTTTATAATAAATTATAATAAAAAGTATGTCATTAAAAAGTATTATAGATAGACAGACAGATATTGATATAGATGATATAGATATAGGTGAGATAGATGGAGGTAGAGAGGTACATAGAGGTAGATAGTGTAAAGGTATAGAAGACCCTACAGATTTTACTCCACTAATTAGTGCCAACTTTAGGGGTTGGTACTCATCTTCCTCTCAAGGCAATTGAGCTGGTGCTGTCCAAAGAAATGCTGGTGCGGTGACCAGCATGAGCTTACAGAACGTTCTTGCAGGTCTGGATTTTTGGTAGTACAGATTGTAATACTAACTAGAGCAGGGGTCTGCAAAGTTGGCTCTTTTAAGACTGGTGGACTTCAACTCCCAGAATTCCCCAGCCAGCTATGCTGGCTGGGGAATTCTGGGAGTTGAAGTCCACCAGTGTTAAAAGAGCCAACTTTGCAGACCCCTGAACTAGAGTATCATCATTACAGTGACATCAGTTCTGTAATATATAAATAGCTTCAAAGTTTCATTTTCTGTTTCAGGTGAGCAGCTCCCCAGTCTCTGTTCAATTGCTGTCCATTCTCCAAAGCCTCTTGCATCTCGAACCTTCTCATCGCTCCAGCCTATTACTCTGGGAATCCTTGGAAATTTTAGTAAGCAGAGCCATCTTGCTTGCTAATGACAGTAAGTTTTAACGCACTATGAACCGTGATGCAATACAGTGTTCCCAAAAAGCAAACCAAGGCCAAAATACAGAAATTCATGTTTGGTTTAAGAAATCTGGCTCTGGGATTGTGACCCACCAGGTTTGCAACAGACCTCTGCTCCATTTACATTATCTTCTTAGATCAACAGAATAAAGGAAACAGTACTTCCGCTCTCCCAGACAGGTGGCAATAGAAAATTATGGATGAGAGATTGTGTTGCTCAGAAAGAATATGAGTAAACATTTCCCACCCAGTTTCCTGTTTCCTTCTAAAGGGAGTCTGCTGCCAGAGAATTCTTCATCCAGAACAAAGTACTCTTTATTAAGGGAGTTATCCCTGGGAACAATGCTGGATTGCGCAATGTGAGGCAATAAATTGAGATTCAATCCATGCAAGATAGAGGTTCCATTAGCTGTTCTGGAAAGTGCGTTTGGTTTGCAGCTTAGGATATTTCCAGGTCAGGTTACAGTAGTGTTCACAGGCGGTACTGCCCAGATTTGGCTGGTATATCCTTTAATCATCATCTTAGAGAAGATGATCTTGCCACAGTGACTTTGCTTTGGTTGGGTCTGAAAGGTTTCCAGTTCATGGAGAACGTACTCATGAGGCCTTTATTAATAGACTTCCTTCACCTCACACCATGGGCCCGCTGTCAATAATCCTTATGCAAAAGGTGATTTGCTGCTAAAAAAAAGGTTGATCTTTAGATCTCCTATGCTTTCGGATTATTACTGCACCCAGAGTAAACAACTACGTGATCATTGCAATAAATGCTTGAATACAGAGTAAACCTCAGTCAAGCCTATTTCACTTATTAATCTCAACTGTCACTGTAAAGTTTAAGGTTCAGAGCTTGTATAGGGTTTCCTCTGGTTGATAAATCCCTGCATGGACTTGAAATCACCCTTCCCTCTACTCAATCATTAATGTAAGCCTTTCTTCAGGCAGTAGTAAATACCTCTTCTTTATAAATACACTAGCTGATAACCTGGCATTGTCCAGGTATTTATTTATATGGGGAAAATGTCCCCCTATACCAAATGTAATTTCTAATATTGGATTTTCCCCCTTACCAGAGGGGTCCCTCTTGTGGAGTACTGTGAAGCCATTACCATAGAAAGTCCACTGCGTTGTACAGTAGAAGCCATTTTATGACAGTTCAGTAGGAGCCATTTGAAGGCACAACAGGCTGTATCTTAAAAGAACACACATCCCGAGGGGTATTATGGGTGTCTTACCCTCACAATGTTTTTTTTCCAGCGAGTAAATCATATATGTACCAAATTTGGTTGAAATTGTTCGAGATGTTCCAGAGTTATGCTGGAACGTACACACATACAGACACACACAGAGCCATTTATATATATAGATTGTCAAATGGCAAAACACAAGCAAGGAACATGTTTACGTATATTTACAAGTAATTTTGTAAATGATCTTGTAAAATTGCACACAGTAAGCATGAGAAACAGAATTACAAATATACCAAAATAAGAACATAAATAGATACAGATGGAAGACTATGATGACCAGTTAGCTCCAGGATTTTTAATACTAGCTGGAAAAATGCAGAGAAGCTAAAGTTGGTTTTCATTGGCTCCAGTCCATCTCTGCTTTTAATTCTTCGGCATTTTCAGCTAGGCCTTCTTGGCTCCTTTTTACTTAAGATTGGCTCCTTCAGAGTAGCTTTCCAAGTGTTAGGTCATCATGAGCAGTAGAGAAAGCACTCAGCACCTTCCAATGTTTTACAAAGAAAGGTCTATGAAAGCTTTTCCTGCTGCTAACTCTCCTAATCAAAAGCTTTTTCAAGAAAATAAATATTTAAATGTAAATATAGAAATTTTATTCCTAATCAAAATATAATAATATGAAATGCATAATATATAATATACTTTATGGCAATTATAGTTGCAGGGTTACCAAATCACGTTACATCCTAGTATGAAGTAGAGAAAAGGCAGTAAGGGATGTGAACGTCAAACAAAGGATAAAAAGTTCAGACCTCAATTCAGTTCAAGCATGACCACATAAAGAAAATGGAGGAGACGGAGGGCTTTTTTTTAATGCATAACTCTCCAACTTAAAGGAGTCCTGCTTGGTTCCACGGTTGCCTAGTTTGAGAAAGTAGACTATAAGAGCCTCTCCCACCCTCTTATGTTTAGCACACAATGAAGTTTGAACCAAACTAGTGTGCTTATTAGTTAAATCATTTTTTCCTGATTTTCATCTGTTTAAATCTGTTTGAAAATATTGTTCATTTGCAAAAGATATAATCTTTAAAATGTTCATTATGACATTTCTATAGTGGTGGGATTCAATTTTTTTTTTTACTACCAGTTCTGTGGGCATGGCTTGGTGGGCATGCCGTGGCTTGGTGGGCGTGGCAGGGGAAGGATACTGTAAAATCTTCATTGCCTCCCCACACCAGGGGAAGGTTACTGCAAAATCCCCATTTCCTCCCGATCAGCTGGGACTCGGGAGGCAGAGAATAGATGGAGACAGAGCCAATCAGAGGCGGTATTTACTGGTCTCCAAACCACTCACAATTTCTGCTACCGGTTCTCCAGAACTGGTCAGAACCTGCTGAATACCACCTCTGCATTTGTATGTGGAAAAAAGAATAGGAGTTTATTTTGTTCTATTCTGTTTAATGCTTTGCAGTACAGGATAACAGTGTGGAAGAAGTAATGGACAGATTGTTGTCTATCAAGAAACACCGCAAGAAAAGAGAATTAGGTTCCAGAAGAGCAGCTAAGAAAGTGAACGAAAGCACTCAGACCAATGAGGATTTGGGGCAATGCCCAAACATCACCCAGAGCTCTCCTCCAAGAACTTGCTCTCCCAACACTCCACTTAATGTAGAGCCACAGAATGTGTCTAAAGTTGCATCCTCCTGCTTTTCGGTCAGTTCAGCTGCACCAGAATGGGATCTGTCTTCAGCTGTTCTAGTGCCGCCACCTCCTCCTCCTCCTCTCCCTCCCCTCCCCGGAACATCAGACATGTTGCCACAACAGCCGTCTCCTCTACCTGGGGTACAAATGCCAGCATCAGTTCCCATGTTGCATGATGTAGCAACAATCCCACCCCCTCCACCTCTGCCTGGGATGACCTGCATTCTTCCCCCTCCCCCGCTGCCCAGTATGACAGGGATACCTCCACCTCCACCTCTTCCCACTATGATAGGGGCCCATTCCCTACCTCAAAACTCAGCCATGCCACCACCACCTCCCCCATTGCCAGGTGTGGTAGGAATCCCTCCCCTTCCTCCACTGCCTGGCATGGTAGGGATTCCTCCCCCTCCTCCACTGCCTGGCATGGTAGGGATCCCTCCCCCTCCCCCACTCCCTGGCATGGTAGGGATCCCTCCCCCTCCCCCTCTTCCTTATTTTGCAGGAGTTCCACCTCCACCCCCACCACTCCCAGGCATGCCACCTCCTCCTCCCCCACTCCCTGGGATGGAAGGGCTGCCACCCCCTCCCCCACTGCCAGGCATCCCACCTCCTCCACCTCTGGGATTCAACGTAGAGGAAATTGTCCCTTCGCGGGCCAACGGTCTGGGCTATGCTGCACCACCCCCTAAAAGGAGGAAGATGCCGACGCTAAGGATGAAGAAGCTGAATTGGCAGAAGCTCCCCTCCAATGTGGTGAGAGGTAAGTACAATAATACAATACAATACAATAGCAGAGTTGGAAGGGACCTTGGAGGTCATCTAGTCCAGGAAGGAAGCCCTATACCATTTCAGACAAATGGCTATCCAACATCTTCTTAAAGACTTGCAGTGTTGGGGCATTCACAACTTCTGGAGGCAACAGTGTGGTAAGAACTTCTGGAGTGCTACATCCTTAGACCCTTCCAGTGAGGCTTTGAAGAAAAGTTCTTGGTTTCCCCCAGCAGATTCTTTTCCTTCTCAGTTGAGTCTGTCCCTGTGCTAGGTGCTACGTCTGATATAATTGAAGCAAGGAAAGGAGCTTTTTCTTAGTGGTACCAATAATGTAAGCCAAGCTTTTACATTCATGTTCCCTCTCGTGGACCCTTTTTCAAATGAGACAAAAGCAGAATTTGAATATTTTAATGTATATGTAAATGACATATTGAACAGTATTTTTGAAAGGGAGAAATGTATCAGTACAGGAAGGCCAGGAGGAATGTTGTCCATGGGGTCGCGATGAGAGAGAGAGAGAGAGAAGTTGTATATAAATCTAAGTGCTATTGCTATTTTTCACACTTACTAATGTTGCAGGATCCCCTTGGACTCATGATCAAAATTACAAGCAAGACCCTTGTAAACTGACACATATTTCTGACGGTTGCCGCACCCTAGGCTCAGGTGATCACCTCTGGTGACCTTCTGACAAGCAAAGTCAATGGGAAAGCCAGATTCACTCAATGACCGTGTTACTGACTTAACAACTATGACAAGAAAGCTTGTAAAATGAGGCAAAATTCACTTAACAAGTGTCTTGCTTAGCAACAGAAATTTTGGGCTCAATTATGATCATAAGTCAAGGACTACTTCTAAATGTATATCCTGCCATTCCTTCAGAAATCCAAGACAATTTATTTGTCCCACATTACACATACCGAATTGACTGTAACCTTTCCAAGGCATAGATATGGACTGTGAGAATTTGAGATGTAACTCACCACCCTGCCTTGTGTCTTTCAGAGAGTCACTCTATGTGGGCATCAGCAACAAGAACAAGTGAAGAATATATTGAGCCAGATTACTCTAAAATAGAACAGTTGTTTTGCTTTCCACAAACCAAGCCCAAATCAAAGGAAGTTGCACCAGTGAAGACAGAACCAAAAGAGGTATGTTGATAATCTACTTGAAGTAACCCTATTCATTTGGATGATTGTTTGAACCATTTAAGAGTTCCCATGTATCAGATGTCGAGCTTGCTACAGAAAAACATCCTGTTACCCAACTAAGCAAGGAAGCTTTTGTAACCTCAATGGAACATGGGGAGGTTTCATGTTAGTTTGAGGATTGCACGTGTTTTAAAAATGATTTGCCAGGAATACTTCATATGTTATGGGAGTATGGGACAACAGGTCACTACTCTTGAATAAAGCTTATACTGTGTACGTTTTTAATTTTTATTATTTTTATTAGTGAACATGCAAGCCTGTAAAATGATGTGGCTACTCTCAATTGCCCCAATACAGCAATTTTAATTAGTTCATTATTTATTTTTTATTTATTTATTTTTTATTTTATTAAATTTATACCCCGCCCTTCTCCAAACGGACCCAGGGCGGCGCACAGGGATGTTAAAACACATATAAAACATATAAAATTTTAAAAAACTTATTCTAATAAACCCTGCGCTAAAAACCGAATTTAAAAAACCCAAATTTAAAACTATCTAAGAGTCAGTAATGGCGGTTATGCTAGGCCGGCTAGATGGAATAGGTGTGTCTTCAGACACTTGCGGAAGAGGCGGAGGTCAGAGATGGTGCGGAGTTCAGGGGGTAGGTCGTTCCAAAGGGCAGGGCCCGCCACAGAGAAGGCTCTTCCCCTGGGTGTCGCCAGTCGGCATTGTCCAGCCGACGGCACCCTGAGGAGGCCCTCTCTGTGGGAGCGTATCGGTCTGAGGGATGTATGGGGCAGGAGGCGGTCTCGCATATAACTAGGCCCCGAGCCATGGAGCGCTTTAAAGATGGTCGTTAAAACCTTGAAGCGCACCCGAAAGACCACAGGAAGCCAGTGCAGCTCGCGCAGGATAGGTGTTATGTGGGAGTGTCTAGGCGCTCCCGTAATCACCCGCGCGGCTGCGTTCTGGACTAGCTGCAGCTTTCGGGTGCACCTCAAGGGAAGCCCCATTTAGGACAAATGCAGGTAATTCATTACTCATATTCCTAAAACGGGACTCTTAACAGAATTCAGAGTGAAGGTGATGGGCAGTAAAGAGAAAGCAGAACTGCTTAATTCCTTCTTTGCATCTGTCTTTATGCAAAAAGAAAAAAAAATTCCCAACCTATCAAAAGCAGCATTGTCAGAGAAGGAACAAGTGTGCGGGTCAAAATAGACATGGAATTGATAACAGCATTGTATAGATTTGGCAAAGCCCATTTACAATGCCATAAGTCTTTTTATTTTACAAATTTCTATAAAAATAAGGCTGGAAATAAATGGAAAGTGGTTTTAATTTATACTTTGTAACAAATTTATAAAATTGACCAAAAATGTTTCAATTTTCCAAAACAGATCACATTTCTAGATTCCAAAAAGAGCCTTAATCTGAACATATTTTTGAAGCAATTTAAGTGGTAAGTGATATTTTTATATTGATAACAGAATGTTAACATTAAAAATAATATTTGTAATAATTAACACTGTCATCCTATGCTTGTTTATCTAATTATTTAAGGTCTACATATTTATTCTCTTAAACTGCACTGAAACATACAAAAATTACAACAGAGCTTATCATACATTTAGAACCTGACTTATACACACATATACACATGAAACTTCTCCAAGTAGCCATCTTGCTTTAAGGAAGCTTCTTTTTGCATTGAGGCAAAGAGTAAAATTATTTCTATAGTCTGGAACCTGCTATCAGGAGGTATCATCTCAAATCGAATAAATATTTTGGCATACATACTTGGGATTGGTTTCACTCGGGATAGATGCTACCTGTCATCATAACATAATAGATGCAGCCTAAAATTAAACCTGGGTAGCTTTTTTGCTTGAACCTAAAGATCTGTGTCCTCGTGTATCATTTACCCTACCTAGCATCCACATTCATTGATAGCCAAACTCAGAATATACCTGCCATGACTAATTGCTAATTGGTTGATCTTTCTTAAGTGTACCCATTCCTTTTTAAACCTAATTTAGCTAGCAACCAATACTGAATGTTGTTGTAATGAATTCCAAATGTCAACTCTAGGCATAGAATGAAGAGATCCCTTCTGACTTGAACATGAACATGCTTGTAATCGATTTCATTGGGTGGACACAACATTCTAACCTTATAGCAGGCATGTCCAAAGTCTGGCCCGGGGACATTTGCAGCCCGGGGGTCGGTTTAATACGGCCCTCCAACAGCCCTCCCTGCTCTGTGTAAATGTGGCCCTCCCTTCCTCCCTCTGTCTCTGGGGCTGTGTGGCTGGGAGGGAGGTGGACGGAGGTTACAGACGCCTCCTCCCGCAGTGGGCGAGGGAGCAGGCGGGGTGAGCACCCAAGGCTACCGTCATCTTAAGCACCACCGAGGCTGTCGCCCGGCAGGGGCGTCAGACAGGGAAGCCGGTCGCGCCTCCATCGCTGCACGTTCTGGGGCTGCAAAGCTGGGAGGGAGGTGAACGCGCGGCCCCAGAACGTCCGCTTGGTACCTGCCAGAGGGAGCCGCAATGGAGACGCTCTGGGGCCGCGCGTTCACCTTCCTCCCAGCCACGCAGCCCCAGAATGTGCAGCTCCCGCCGCACAAGGTCGCCCGGCAGGGGCGTCAGGCAGGGAAGACGGACGCGCGGCCTCAGAACGTAAGCCGTGGTGCCTGCCGGAGGGAGCCGCGATGGAGACGGACCAGCTTCCCTGCCTGACGCCCCTGCCGGGCGACAGCCTCGGTGGTGCTTAAGATGACGGTAGCCTTGGGTGCTCACCCTGCCTGCTCCCTCGCCCGCTGCGAGTGGTGAGGGAGTGACTGACGGACACAGAGAGAGACAGAAGGGGAGGGAGGTAAAGACAGAGAGACAGACAGAGACAGAGAGAAAGAGAGGGAGGGAGAGAGACGGAGAGAGACACAGATAGAGAATGACACAGGGAGGGATTGAATCAGAGACAGACGGGGAAAGAGGGAGAGACAGATATACAGACAGACACACACACAGAGTGACAGAGAGAAAGAGAGAAAGAGAAAGAGAGAAAGAAAGAGAGAGACAGAAAGAAAGAGAAAAAGAGAGAGAGAAAGAAAGAGAGAGAGAGAAAAAGGGAAAGAAAGAAAGAGCGAAAGAGAGAGAGAGAGAAAGAGAGACAGAAAGAAAGAGAAAGAGAGAGAGAGAAAGAGAGAAAGAGAGAGAAATGGAGAGAGAGAGAGAGAGAGAGGAAGAAAGAGAGAGAGAGAGTGAGAGAGAAAGGGAGACAGAAAGAAAGAGAAAAAGAGAGAGAGAGAGAAAGAGAGAGAGAGAAATGGAGAGAGAGAGGAAGAAAGAGAGAGAAATGGAGAGAGAGAGAGAGAGGAAGAAAGAGAGAGAGAGAGAGAAAGAAAGAGAAACAGAAAGAAAGAGAAAAAGAGAGAGAGAGAAAGAGAGAAAGAGTGAGAGAAATGGAGAGAGAGAGAGGAAGAAAGAGAGAAAGAGGTAGGTAAGTTTTTTTTTAATTTATTTTCAATACATTGTGAAAACTCAACTGTCAGTTGATCTTAATGTTATGAAATGAAAAGTATGTCATTTGCAATTAACTTGGCATAAAATAATTTATTTGCATTTAATTGTAATGGTTCAAAGAATGTTCGGAAAAATGTTCGGCCCTCCACCATGTTCACTTCATCCAATCTGGCCCTCTTTGAAAAAAGTTTGGACACCACTGCCTTATAGCAATAGCACTTAGACTTGTATGCTGTCCCATAGTGCCTTGTAGCACTCTCTGAGCAATTTACAATGTCAGCATATTGCCCCCAACAATCTGGATGCTCACTTTACCAACCTCAGAAGGGTGGAAGGCTGAGTCAACCTTCATCCCATCAGAATCGAACTCCAGACTGTGGGGTTACAGTTGGCTTGCAATACTGCATTGTAACCACTGCATCACCAGGGCTCCTTATGAGAAGAAGAGGAGAGAACCTTGCCTTTGCCTTCCCCATAATTACATAACAGCGATTGCATCTAATCCACAATCTCTTTTATCCATAGCACAAATGAGGAGGTGGTTAAAATGATTCAGGAAGGTGACAGAACAAAGTTTGATGTTGAAGTGCTCAAGCAGCTTCTTAAACTCCTACCGGAAAAACATGAAGTAAGACAAACAACAACAACAAACGTCTGTTATTTCAGTTTTTCTTTATATTGCATTTGCTGCATTTATACATCAAGATTTAAAAATAAATATATATTGGTTTGTGTGTGAGGGGGGAAGAGAGAGGGAGTGTTTTCTAGCCTCTTCATCAATGTGGCTGAGAAAAGAAGCTGTTTCCATAGATTTAAATTTAATCAGAATTTAATATTACATCCAAACAAAAACATAGTCAATAAATATATTGCCACTGTATAGTGCCTTGGTAAGGCCACACTTGGAATACTGCATATAATTTTGGTCGCCACAATGTAGAAAAGACGTGGAGACTCTGGAAAGAGTGCAGAGAAGAGCAACCAAGATGATTAGGGGACTGGAGGCTAAAACATATGAAGAACAGTTACAGGAATTGGGTATGTGTAGTTTGATGAAGAGAAGGACCAGGGGAGACATGATAGCAGTGTTCCGATATCTCAGAGGCTGCCACAAAGAAGAGGGAGTCAAACTATTCTCCAAGGCACCTGGGGGCAGGACAAGAAGCAATGGGTGGAAAGTAATCAAGGAGAGAAGCAACTTAGAACTAAGGAGAAATTTCCTGACAGTTAGAACAATTAACCTCTGGAACAGCTTGCCTCCAGCAGTTGTGAATGCCCCAACCCTGGAAGTCTTTAAGAAGATGTTAGATAGCCATTTGTCTGAAATGGTATAAGGTTCCTGCCCACACAGGGGGTTGGACTAGAAGACCTACAAGGTCCCTTCCAACTCTGCTATTGTATTATTGTAATTAATGATTTATTAGCTCCTTAACCCATCGTGATGCTCAAGACCACAAGCCTTTGTATATGTGGAAACAGCAATGTTACTGGAAGATGACATTTCTCTTTTCTTGCTAGATAGAAAATTTGAAAGCTTTCAAAGAAGAAAAGGAAAAATTAGCAAATGCAGATCAGTTCTATCTTCTACTCCTTGGAGTTCCTAGGTAAGAGGAATGCTAATGAGAATATGGTAGTTGTTAAAGAGACACACATTTAATTAGTTAATTTAAATATACACATTTCAAACATTTCTAAAGCAGGAAATATCATTTGTTTTAAATGATTGCAGTGTTATAGTAGTCACAGAAGAATTATAGATGGGACAAAGGAGAAATATTTTTCCGATGGCAGTTATCTGCACTTTCAGAAGTACTAATATAGTATAAAGAGGTATACTTTAATATCTAAAAGAATGGATTGAAAGGTAATTTGATAAAATAAAAACAATGGTTGAATGTATTCAGTTGCCAGTTTAGAGTAAGATTAATACAAAATATTTTTACGCAAATAAATTATGCCAGCAGCATCTTCCTACAGGTAATCCTTAATTTACAGTTATTCATTTAACACTGTTCCAAGTTATGACAATACTTATATCTTACGACCATCACAGCATCCTCACAGTTATGTGATTAAATTTGGGTGCTTGGCAACTGGCCTATACTTACAACCTAATCCTAACCTTAACTATTTATTTATAAATTTTATTTGCCTCCCATTTGACCATGGTAACTCTGGGTGGCTTATAGCCATACAAATATATCTACATTAAAACATAAATAAATTGAAACCAAAGATTAAAATCTAAGGACACGTGGGAAGGGCGGGGGTGGAATGGGAGAACAGGGATCCATTGTTACTCAATCAACCACATTCACTGGGCTATTAAAGTTTAAATAATATCAATATATTAATAATGGGCTTAATATTCCTACTTTTCCTGTATTGTCTATTGAGAAGTCAAGCATTTAAATTTGTAAGATACATTTAACAGATTAACTGTTTGGGTACACAGTGTGGCATGTGATGTTCATGTGATTTCTCCGTTCTAGCTACCAATTGAGGATTGAATGTATGCTGATGTGCGAAGAGACTGCTGTGCTGCTTGAGATGTTGCAACCCAAAGCAGAAACAATAAGGAGGGCTTGTGAAGGTGAGTGATTGCCCAAGGCCTAAGTACAGTTTGGGTGTTCTGAGTTGTCTGAAGAACAGCCAGTTTCTTTCCATTCTAAAAATCACAATTTGCTGAGAAATCAAAGTCTAGTACCTTTGCAGAAAGCCAAGACTTAAATGGTTTGGTTCAGTGCTTACGTAAATGCCTAGATCTGTGTTTGCTCAGAAGATCCATGTCCATCCCTGCAACAGGTATAGAATGTTTGTGTTCTCAGTCTCTCCAGATTAGTTAGCCAATCTTTGAGAATGGAGTGAAGCCATTATCAGTTCAGTATGCAATGTACTAATCCCATCTGTCTAGCAGCAGAAATCCTGCTCAAGCGTTCACCTTTGAAGTGATTCAAACATGCAAGGTAGAAAGCAAAACCTCAGTATCTCTGTGCTTTTATCACATTCCATACTGACATACAAGTCCCATCATACCATTCCCCTTTGGTGTAAATAATGCAGGCAAAGGAAAGAGAAAGAGATGAAACAAGAGACAGAAAAGGAAACAGCTAAACCTAATTTCCACAAACAACAGCCACTATATCTCTACATAGCAATACGCACATTTTTTGTCAATTTCATTGAATCATGCCGTAGTTGCCCCATCTTCTCATTGCATTCACTCTTGCTTTGCATATCCTTCCTGCAAGATCCAGATGGATCTTACTCTGCTGTTGTTCAGAAAAGCAGTGAAGACTTGGCTCTTCACTCAGGCCTTTGTCTGGGAATAGTGAGACCTCTCACTTCATTCCATCTAGTCTGTCAAACTTCCCATCCTTGATTGAAGTTACTGTAATTTCTTTGCTTGTTGTATCCAAAGTCACTGGGTGTCAAGCAGCATATATGTTTAATAAATTATTGCTCTTGTTGTGATTTGATCTTCGGTCCTTCTATCTTTATGACCAAGCCATTTCAATTATTCTTTCACACTGATCAATCACGTCTACTGCATGAGTCAATGTTTATCAGCATCCATTTATTCTTGACTGTATCTCTTCTTCTTTCCCCACACACATTCCTTAAGCAATCCGTTCTCATTGCATTTAGATAATTTTTGACATTGAACTTTTACAGTATACATTACAACAGAGAGATATTTTTATATGCAGCCTTTTAAAAGTTATTTTGATAAGCATTCGTCCCTCAAAATAGACCAGAGTGTATGAACTAGCTTTCTCTCAATATTTGCACACTGTAACATTTCTCCCTTCATTTCCCACCATATTCTGCTGTCTGTTCTCTTTTCCCCACTTAGATGCAGCTACAGTATATATCAGTGATGGCTAACCTTTTTTGGCTCACATGCCAAAAGCGGGGGGAGTGCATGGGGGGTTGTACGTGGGCGTGCCACACCATAATGCCATGTGCATGACACCCTGCTTTTGGCGTGCTTTTTTCGCCCTCCCCAGGCTCCAGAGGCTTTCTAGGAGCCTGGAAAGGGTGAAAACAGCCTCCCCCCCAACTCCAGAGGCTTCAGGAGCTTCTCTGAAGCCTCCAGACGGTGAAAAATGGCCTAAAAAAAAGGCCTAAATCAGATGGCCAGCACACACATGCACGCTGGAGCTGACAGGGCAACGCCTCACGTGCCCTAAGAAATGGTTCCGCGTGCCACCTGTGGCACCCGTGCCATAGGTTCGCCATCACTGGTATATATCATCAAGTTGGAAGAGGTCTCAGATGACAACTAGTCCAAGCCTTGGCTTGGTGCACAATCTGCTATAACATTTGTTCTCACACAATGTTTTTCAGTCACTTACGATCTCTATTATGACTCTCAACAAACACATTTCAGTTCCATATTAATGCAAAACATACCACTTCAAGACTGTTCATTTTACCTGGTGTGTGGTTTTTTGCATTTACTCTTGCTCCATTTACATTTGCAGAGAAGAACGGTTGCCAGTATCTTCTCTACTCATCAGACATGGATGTAGTCCACACATCCACTCCATAAAAAAAAAGCTTTTATGTTTGAACATTTCTTCAGCTGCCCCATCTAGACCTACAGCATTCTTCTTCTTCTTCCCAATATTCTTCCAACATTTATTATTTGTTAAAAAAATTGAAAATGCTTATCAAATTGATATTGATATTTTCACCAGGCCATCTGTGTCCACCTATTTAACAGGTTTTCTTTCCTGTTAGATCTCCTCTCAAGCCAACGGTTGCCCGGTTTCTGTCAATTGATCCTCAACGTTGGAAACTTCCTGAACTATGTAAGTGATCTTGAAAAAAATGCACATTTTTTAAAAGAGCAACGAATAAAACAGTGTTCTTCTTGCCTCTTTTGTAAATATTGTTCATACCAGCATTATGAAAATAGCAAATATAATAGTGTTCATTCTTTTTGTTGTTCTTTTTCTCTGAAAGGGAAGTCACACAGGAGACGCCGATGGCTTTAAAATTGGTACTTTGCTCAAGTTAACAGAAACTAAAGCGAACCAGACTCGCATTACACTGCTCCACCATATATTAGAGGTAGTTGTTTTTCATTGATAAATGTAACAATAATAGTAAAATACTAATCGAAAGAAACTGATGCAGCTGAAATGTATACTGGCCAGGAACCATCTATTTAAGGCAATATCTCCCTTTATTTTGTTTTGTTTGTGGGTTTCCCTAATAATTTTATTGCAAAAATATTTGAGGGGAGATGGTATTTAATTAAATAGATGTTGGCCAAAACATACGCACAATATTTTGCTTACATAAAATATTTCTTCTTGACTTTTTTTTAGTGTTTTTCTTGCTCATTTAGCTTTATTGATTTGATTTGATTTGATTTGATTTGATTTGATTTCTTATTAATGCCAATTTTTGCCAAATTGTTATTGATACTTTTTAATCTTATTTTCTGGCATTAATTATACTGCATAAATTATTCCAAGGGGATGTAAGACATCCTTAAAAAGTATCAGATACAGAAGAAGGGCTTAAACTATGGCAGTTCTCTGTTTTAGAAACCATCCAACCTAGAAATGATTCTTTTTCCTATTATCTTCCTAGTTAGTTGCTTTTTAAACTAATTCTTGAATTTTCACAAAGTTTAAAAATGTGTTTTATTTATTTATTTATTTTATTATTTAGTTTGTCAAACCTGTACGAGATAACAGGTATAAGTATAAACATGGACATGAACACAGGAAATGGGTACGAATAAATGGGGACTATAGGACAGGGACGGCAAGCACATGGGTGCGCTTATGGACACCCCCTTACAAACCTCTTAGGAAAGGGGTGAGGTCCATGCTAGACAGTTTAAGGTTAAAGTTATGGGGGTTTGAGGATGTAACAACAGAGTCAGGTAGAGCATTCCAGGCATTGACCACTCTGTTGCTGAAGTCATATTTTCTGCAATTGAGTTTGGAGCGATTTACCTCGAGTTTGTATCTATTGTTTCCCATGTATTATTGCGGTTGAAGCGGAAGTAGTCATTGACAGGTAGGACATATTTGGTAGAATACAATCCAGTTCATCAAATGTAGTGGCAACTTCTATTTCTTGGAATCATCTGCCCTTGATATACAACTGGCCCAATGCTTTTGGTCGGGATGAAGGGAGTCCCAACTGGGTGAGCTGCAGTATATTTTATTGTGATCCCCATTTTACTGTTCGCACAAGATGGGGAGTTTTTGCAACAACCCTTTGGAAACTTGTTTTTAATTCCTACTCATTGATCCAGATCTGTCCATAGTTAATAATTAAGCTGAATGCAGTGGATTCAAGGCAGGCTTTATTAAATGGGGTAGTTCCATTCACCCAACCGCAGAAAATCACATGCCTCCAGGTCATCCATGGATGTTTGGGAATTCTACTTCTACTTTGATAGATCTCTGTTTAACTAAGGCTGATAGGCAGCCAGTATTACTGTGCTAATAATCTCTGAATAATGAGTTGACATACAGAAAAACTGCAACTATTGTAAATCATACATGTGTATAATTGATTTTTTTAATATATATTTTCTCCCCTTTTTTCTTTTTTTTTTTTGGTTTAGGAAGTAGAAAAAAATCACACCGATTTGCTTCAGCTTCCCAAAGATCTTGAATGTGTTTCAAAGGCAGCTGGGTAGGGATCACTATATCTTTTATTATTGGCAAAACTATTTTTATAGACATACTTCTTTCTTACGTTATTGTTGAAAAAAGTAACCTAGGCCATTCTTAACAGGTAAATAATTTGATTAATCGTGCTTTAAAGTAGGATAATATTCCTCATCAAAAACTTGTTTGCGGCAACGTAATTGTTTGAGTCTCCATAATAATAGCCTAAAACCTTTGAAGTTGTTTTTTGCACAATTAGGGTTGTACAATTCCCATCACATCCACAGAATTCCCGTTTTGTTCCTATGAATCAATAGATGCAGAAACAGCATTTATGGCTTTTTTCTTTTCTTTTCAGAATCAATCTAGATGTGATTCATTCTGAATCCAGCTCCAATATAAAGAAACTGCGGGAACTTGAACGGAAGCTGTCATCCTCAATTGAAGAAGTGAAAGCCCAATATGGAACAGCCATTCAGGTTGGTGTAACACAACTCTTAATGCTCTCCTTGGAGGATACGTCCACTGTTTCCATGTAAACAGTTAGCTACTATTACATTTGTGTTGGAAGGAAGGCACTTCCATGTTGAAAGGATTTGCCAAAGACATCACCATTGCCCAGGGGGTGCACAGGGTGCTCTTTTCATGTCCTTGCTATTTTTCACACCAAAGTGGTACCTATTTATCTACTTGCATTTGCATGTTTTTGAACTCCTAGGTCAGAAGGAGCCGGGACAAATTGACAGGCATTCATTTGGTCATGTGGCTCACACTCTAGGGGTTTGAGCTGCCAAGCTATCAACATCTGAATGGATTTCAGGCTCAGTGTCCTAGCCACATGAGCCACGGCGGCCTCTATGAAGTTAGCTGATCCTTTTAGAATTTCAATTTTAATCTCTTCCAGGATAGCTTAACTGCGAACCAAAAGCTGGAGGATGAGTTTGAACTCGTTGAAACTAAGAAAACAGAGCTTGCCAACTATCTCTGTGAAGATCCAAACAAATTGTCTTTGGAGGAGATATTTAACACCTTGAAAACCTTCCGTGATCTCTACATCAAAGCACTAAAGGTTTGCATTTGAGACATTAAAAAATAAGATCAGAACAGTTGTGAAACCTCATTCTGAATCACAGCAAAAGTATTGCAAAATCCTTAGATGGATACAGAGGTGGGTTGTTCTCGGTTTGGACCAGTTCCAAAGAACCGGTAGTGGTAATTGGGTGTGGGTTGCCAAACCAGTAGTGATGGCTGGCTGGCCATGCCCCCGAACCAACTCGCTCCAACACTCACCCTGCCTCATCTTCGCCACATGCATCCACACAACTGCCACCTAGTGCCCACACACAGGTAAGCAGCATGGGCTGTTCAGGGAGCCCCGAGGCTTCACAACCACTGCCTCCTAAGTGGGATCAAGCCTCCCCACCTGTTCAATGCACGGAGGCAGGAGGCGGCAGTTTCATTTGCTGCCTGCAAGCTCAAGGAGGGGGGGGAGGGTCAAGCAGCCAAGCGAGCATGCCAGGATCTGCCAGCTGCCTCTAATCTGCAGTTTACTCATGAGCAGGGTGCTCTGCAGCCAGTGGATTGCTGGCTTGTTCACTCAGCTGCTCACACACACACACACACACCTGGAACTCACAGGCAGCAAACAAAACCACACACTCTTCAGACCCTCCAGCTCTCCTAGGTTCAGCTCAGCTTTCTTGCTGTTTGGGGTGCTGCTTTCTTTGGCCTTTTTTAAAAAAAAGTTTTACAGCATATTTTATTTCCCATCTCCAATCTGAAACATAAATTTGCCAAGCCACGCGCATAAAATAAGCCACGCTCACAGAACTGGTAGTAAAAATATTTGAAACCCACCCCTGGATGGATACTATCGTTTTAGACTATTGGACCACGCATACACACAAACACAGAAACAAACCAGAGGGCTGAACGTGCACCGCATTTGGGATTTGATTCCAAAACAGTTCTTTATAGCAGAGGTCTCCAACCTTTGCAACTTTAAGCTTTGCTGGCTGGAGAAGTCTGAGAGCTGAAGTCCTTCAGACTTAAAGTTGCAAAGGTTGGAGACCCCTGCTTTATAGCACAGGAAGTTGCAGATGTAATACTTGTCAGCATCATTCATAATTTTCCTTGTTTGAGGGAAAAGAAGTCATAAAATCCATAGCAGATTAAATGGAGTTGGCACTACTGTGCACAGTAGAAGAGAAGATTTAGGTCCATCTCCTCTCCCACCCCCCAAATTCCCTTTCTTCCCATGTTCCACTTTTCTTCCTACATGCACACAGTGCAGATGTGGACATAAAAATAACACAGATGGAAGGAATTCCTGGAGTCTAAAGCTGTTCTATTTTTACTGAGCTGATCTTCCATCTCTGTGCATCATAGGAAAGCTAACATTAAAATAATACCAGGACTTTAGTTTCAGAATGATTCTTGGGGAACTGAATAACTAACCAAAATATGCACATTCCTTCTTACTGAGTCTGTATTTTTCCCATGCATTTTCCTGCGTTTAAGCATTTTGGTATGTCTTTCTTGGTAGTTCAGCTACAATTTGAATCTCATCTCATGGTCCCCTTTTTGTGACCTCTTGATGGGTTTTAGTATCTCACCTCTATTAAAAATATATACATTATTTTATGTTGCACTACTTCTTTCTCCTTACTTATATTTCATTTTATGTACTGATTTTTCTTAGTTCTGATTCCTTAATTAGATACCCTGAATCTCAGGATTCCAAAAGATAGCTAGGATATAATTTGTCTTAATGGTGATCTAATTGTGATTTGCTGTATGGCAGACAGTTTCCTTCTACAGACATGAGAAGGAACTGTGGTTTAATGAATGAGAAACTCTTTGTATACTTGGGCATCCAAGAAGGGAGCACTTAATACATAGTTCAATCCTGGACCTACAAATAGCAGTCTGACCTGAGCCAATGACTCAGGAAAGGGAATTTCTTGCGGCAAAGCTAAAAGAAGACTAACTTCTATGGACTAGTGCTTGACGTATTACCATTTGTTCATCAACCATTTGCAGTTACAATGGTGCTGAATGAAGGGCTTACAGCAGGGATGTCCAAACTTGGGAACTTTAAGACTTGTGGACTTCAACTCCCAGAATTCCCCAGCCAGCATAGCTGGCTGGGGAATTCTGGGAGTTGAAGTCCACAAGTCTTAAAGTTCCCAAGTTTGGACATCCCTGGCTTACAGCTTTTGCCCAAAGTTATGGTCATTGCAGCACCTCTTTGGACAGGTGATCCAATATCCAAAGCTTGGCAGCCTGCCCACACTGATGACCAAAGACTACCCCCACCAGCCTGTCTTCCCTCCATCTACATTCATTTGGCTCCCTGCTATCCTGTTCTCTGCTACCCCAGCTGACCTTCACCATCTTCTTCCTCCCATTGCTGACATGACCTGGCCTGGCATCTGGGTCAGGTTGAGCTGGTTTCAGCTGTGGGGAAAAGAAGACAAAAGCAACACCTGAGTCAAAACCAAAAACTTTGCCAAAGTTTTCTGGAGTGCAGTGCAGAAAGGCTTTCTGGCACACCTGAATTCAGGGGATGCTCTTGAGTTTCTTTTCCCCCTGCAGCCAAAGGCAAGTCCTGATTGGGCCAGTAGCCAGGCTAGGCATGTCAGGTTTCCAAAAGATGCCCTAGTTGATTCATGAGTCTCACCTCAGCAACAACAGCAGCGGCAGCAATAAGACAACAAAGATCAGCTGAGGTGGCTCAGCACAGAGTGGCAGGAGGCTTGGGGTGCAAGATAGAGAAGGCAGCTGCGCCTGGACCATAAAAGCTGCACAGTTTGTGCCTGTTTCCTTCCCTACAAGACAAAGTGCAGGGTGGCCAAGACTTAGGGCAGGGGTCTGCAAAGTCGGCTCTTTTAAGACTGGTGGACTTCAATTCCCTGGGAGTTGAAGTCCACCAGTCTTAAAAGAGCTGACTTTGCAGACCCCTGACTTATGGGAGAAATTGGAGAAGTACTTTATCTTACTGTGGCTCAGGGCATGGATGGGGACTCATTTAACACCCCACCACCACCCCAAGGATAGTCAGTTGATGATGGCAACTGGGACTGCTGGAATTGACACAGCCATATCTCATCTTGCTGCATTACTGCATCGCTTACTCACCAAATCATAAGTCGAGAACTACTTTCATAAGAAATGTATTTGCAATGGAAATTAAGTAGGCCCAATGTAGAGCATTGTAATATGACAGGTGAAAATCAGACAAAAGTTAGATGCACCTTTTACATCCCGTGTTCCTCCACAGGAAAACAAGGACCGAAAGGAACAAGCAGCCAAAGCTGAGAAAAGGAAGAAACAGTTGGAAGAAGAAGAAGCTAAGAGGCCGAAAGGGGAAGATGGGAAAACCGGTGAGTTTTTCTTTACTTAGGTTCCACAAGCCTTTATCTGGCAACAAGCCCATTGAATTCAACTGAAGTTACTTCCTAATGAACCTGCATGGAAGTGCAGTACCTGGGGTGTGTGGGCGGTATTTCATCTCAAGTACTGCTGTCACTGTGGTTTTGATCAGATACCTAAAGAGTAAGCCCCAGTGAGTTTAGTAGAAAGTACTTGTCAGCCAGTATGTTGTCGTAGTTATAATGCTGGAGTGTTTTAGGAATACCTACATTCAAAGCCATCTTGATGCTTTAAGTAAGGTTCAATCTCTCAGTCACCCAATTTCATAATAGATTTTTTTTTGAGGCAGGAATGCTATGCACATCAGCTTAAATACCAGGCTGAATACAAACTGTAATCAAATTCAAATTCAAATTTATTAACCGCACCCTCTCCCCACAGGGACCCGGGGCGGTGCACAGGAGAAGCTAAAAACAATATACAATAAATACAAAATACATACTTTAAAATAGAATTAAACAGTGTTACCCGTGCTAAAAATAATTAAGATTAAGAACCCATTAGAATATTTGGAATCAATAGACAGAGAGAACTATTCAAGGCCGGCCAGTCGAAAGAAATAGGTCTTCAATTTTGCACGGAAGGAGCGGAGGTCAGTGGTCGTTCTAATATCAGGGGGAAGGTCGTTCCAGAGGGCCGGGCCCGCCACAGAGAGAGCCCTTCCCCTGGGCGTCGCCCGCTGACAAAGTCTAGTGGACGGCACCCGGAGAAGTCCCTCTCTGTGGGAGCGAATCGGTCGTGAGGATGCGTGGGGCAGGATCCGATCTCGCAGATAGCTAGGTCCCGAGCCATGGAGCGCTTTGAAGATGATAACTAACACCTTGAAGCGCACCCGGAAGACGACAGGTAGCCAGTGCAGCTCGCGCAAGAGCGGTGTAACGTGGGTGAACCTGGTGGTCCCCATAATTGCTCGCGCGGCTGCATTCTGAACTAACTGAAGCCTCCGGGTGCACCTCAAGGGGAGCCCCATGTAGAGAGAGTTACAGTAGTCCAGTCGGGATGTCACGAGGGCATGAGTGACTGTGCGAAGGGCGTCCCGATCCAATAGGGGGCGCAATTGGCGAACCAGGCGAACCTGGTAGAACGCCCTCCTGGCCACGGCTGTCACTTGCTCTTCCATAGACAGCCGGGTATCCAGGAGGACACCCAAATTGCGCACCCCATCCACAGGGGCAAGATGTTCGCCCCCTATGGCCAGCGTTGGAGAGAGCTGGTTGAATCGGGCAGCCGGAAACCACAGCCACTCGGTCTTGGTCGGGTTGAGCCTAAGTCCGTTACTTCCCATCCAGATCCGCACGGCTTCCAGGCACTGGCACATCACCGTTACGGCATCGTTGGGGTGGTTTGGGGTAGATATGTACAGCTGGGTGTCATCAGCGTACAGGTGGTACTCTACCCCAAAACCACGGATGATCTCACCCAGCGGCTTCATGTATGCATTAAACAGGAGAGGCGAGAGGACCGACCCCTGAGGCACCCCGCATGTGAGGGGTCTCGGGGTCGACCTCTGCTCTCCTGCCCGCACAAATTGCGATCAGCCAGAGAGGTAGGAGGAGAACCACCGTAA
This sequence comes from Rhabdophis nuchalis, assembly GCA_039707465.1. Lineage (NCBI taxonomy): Eukaryota > Metazoa > Chordata > Lepidosauria > Squamata > Natricidae > Rhabdophis > Rhabdophis nuchalis. The sequence goes on along the minus strand of CM077643.1, from coordinate 53,560,223 downwards.
AACGGTGCCTCCCACCCCCAACCCCCCCAGAAAACAATGCCAGAAAACAATCAGAATATACATGTATAGATATGTGTCTGTATAAGATGGATGGATGGATGAATAGATAGACACAGACAGATTTATATACAGGAAAGAGATACACACACACACAGACACACACAAAGAAACTGAAAGCAGTTTATTGTTTTAATGCTATTCTTATGCATATACTATCTAGCACCTGTGCATATACTATCTGGCATCAATACAATAGAGAAATGCGTACAGCCTTGATGCAAGGGGAAAATAATCTCTTTATATGATAATTTGCTACTCTGAAGCATAATACAATTAGTAAGGAAATAAAGTTAAGCTTTCCAGGTAATTATTCTCAAAATAATCAGAACTATAGTTGCTTGTTCTGTTGTACTCAAGTTGCAGCGAGAGCTATTAAAAGCTATCTAAATGTGTAATTCTGCTCCCTCTCTCCCAGTTATCAGGATTTCCAGAAATAGTGCTAACATCTGGGCTGTTTTTGTAATTCTTCCACACAGCCAGAAAATAAAGCACAAACCCCCCCCCCCCAAAAGTGAACCCTGGATGGATGAGATTATTTACATAAATGTGATTAGTTGTTGGTTCAGTGCTAAAAATTGCAAGGATAAGTTCTCATCAAAAGACGAACATTTGGATTGTTTTTTCCCAAGGTTCCAAAACACAATCTGTTTGTTAAGTTGTTATGCATATGCAACTGCAGCTCAATGGAACCCAAAATAAAATGGAGTGAAATATAGGGCCTCCAGTCCAGCCATATTCTCCATCTGATTGAACAACTCACTTATTTCTCCAAATTCCAACTGTAGTTAAGAAAGGAGCTGTCAAACAAGAGGAGGTGTGTGTTATTGATGCTTTGCTGGCTGACATAAGGAAGGGATTCCAGCTACGAAAAACAACCAGGAACAAAAATGGCGCAGACACTCCCATGAAAACTACACCTCAGAGAGGAAATGTGATTGGTAAGAACAGAAAATCAGAAAATCTCATGAGTTTTTTTCCCCCTTGCTTAATCTACAAAAATCCATCTTGTTTCCATTGATGGCCAGTTTGCTTCCAGGTCTAGTTCAAGGGGCTGGTTTTAACCTTTAAGACTGTGTATAGTGTGGGCTATCTGAAGAACCACCTCTCCCCAGTTACATTGTCCTGCCCCTTTAGATCTGGCTGAGAAGGAAAGTTGCAGGTACCTTCAGATAGGAATCTTCATTTGGTGGTTCTAGAACAGTGATGGCTAACCTTTTTTGGCTTGCGTGCCAAAAGCGGAGGGAATGCAGGGGGGGTCGTGCGTGGGCATGCCACACCATAATGCTATGTGCACGACCCCCTGCTTTTGGCATGCTCTTTTCTCCCTCCCCAGGCTCCAGAGGCTTTCTAGGAGCCTGGAGAGGGTGAGAACAGCCTCCCCCATGCCCACCTCCAGAGGCTTTAGGAGCTTCCCTGAAGCCTCCAGAGGGTGAAAAACTGCCTCAAAAGAAGGCCTAAATCAGCTGGCCACAAGCGCGCTGCAGCTGACAGAACAATGCCTTGCGTGCCCTAAGAAATGGTTCCGCATGCCACCTGTGGCACCCGTGCCATAGGTTCGCCATCACGATCCTAGAAGATATGCATTCTTTGCTGTCACACCAACCTTATGGAAAATTCTTCTTCCTGAAATTAAAGTCGCTCCACTCATTTCCATATTCCGAACACATTCCTATGTCATCAAGTCTGGGGCAATTGTAGACTTGCTCAAATGGCTCCATTGTTGAGGAGGCCATTTTACTATTCTATGGTATTTTTTATATTTATAATATTTATCAATATGGATTTTTATATTTTACATTTTTTTTGTACTTATCTGATGGTTTCTGCACAGCCCAGAGTAATTTTCAATGAAATGGGTGGCTATATAAATGTGATTATTAAATAGTAAATAAATACAGAATGAGGATAACTAGAATTCATTGTCTTCTTTCTGTTATTTGTCTCAAAGCTCTTTTCAAAAATATTCTCAAAGGGAAACAGCGTGAAGCAATATCACCTCAGCACCCAGAAATTAATTTTTCCTTCTTATTGCTAATTGCAAATGTTTATGGGAAAAGAGAATAGTATGAACTGGGAACAATATAACTCTAGCTAGCATAGTTCTTTCATTTTTTTTTTAACATTAGAACATTTCTTGGAGATTTTATTGTTACTGGTTGCACCTGATTCTTTTCCAAATAGAAATGAAAGCCACATTTGATTGGAAAACGCCCTCATGTGGTCACATGTAGTGTGAACCGTATTATTAACAGCAGAAATGCCTCCAAATCAAGCTTAATTCCTGGCAAGTTGAGGGACACGTTTACACCATTTTGGAACCACTGTGGAAGTGTTTTAATTTTTCAGGATTCTTTGTTTTTTTCGTCCCAATCTAATCTACAGTCAAGGAATTCTCTAGTTCTCTCCCTTGGAAGTGCAGATGAGGTCAGCCTGGAACTTCCCTACTGGGATAAAGCCGTATCATAGGCCTCCCCAAAGTCTCTGTTCCCAATGGAATGACAACATGAAGTTGTTAATTTTTCCTCTCACCACCGCTCATATAGAAAGCCATGCAGGCACAGACACACACAATGGGATTGTGAAACAGAGATAGAAAACAAACACAGGGTGATTTAAACGTTGTGTTTGGTAGCTTACAGTCCAGCTGTTGAGTCCTCTTCAAAAGTAAGGTGTGTGGGTTGTTGTTTTTTCCATTTGAACTGTACTAAGGTTCAAGATTACAGACGGGAGCTCAAATGACAGGAATCTATATGCACAAAGTGTTGAAAAAATGCATTTTTAGGGGGGGGGGGAAACTATAACTGAATACTTCTCCTGAAATGATTGTTTTATATGTACTAATATGCCAGTGTTTGTTTATGAAAGAATGTTCTATGCCAGGGGTCTGCAAAGTTGGCTCTTTGAAGACTGGTGAACTTCAACTCCCAGAATTCCCCAGCCAGCATGGCTGGCTGGGGAATTCTGGGAGTTGAAGTCCACCAGTCTTCAAAGAGCCAACTTTGCAGACCCCTGTTCTATGCTTTCAGCCTCCATCTAAATTTATGTATTTATTTATACATCTATTTATTTATGAAAGTGTTTATTTATTTATGAAAGTGTTTATTTATTTATATCCCATCTTAATTATTTTTACAAATAAGTCAAGGTGCTGCTTAATGCTCCTTTTTCCCCCCTTCTATTTTCCCCCACAACAACAACCATCCTATGTGGTGAGTTGGGCTGAGAAAGAGTGACAGGCCCAAAGTCACCCAGCTAGCTTTCATGCCTGAGGCAGAACTAGAACTCACAGTCTCCTGGCACTTGGCCCAAAGTCAGCTGTCATGCTTAAGGGCAGACTAGAACTCACTGTCTCCTAGTTTCTCGAATGGTGCTTTAAGCATTGCAGTATTTTAATTAATACAGGCCCCAAACACCACCTTTTGTTTTAGGGCCTTAAGTAAACACAATTGCTTACATATGGTGGGCTTATATGTAACACTGTCTTTTTGGGGCTCTTTTTAATATCGTGTACTGCAGAGGCAGAGAAGTTACCATGACAAGACAAAAAAGGGAAATGTTACCTTCCCTTCTCCAACTACAATTCCTATAAATTCTATTCACTGCTGCACACTGCAATGGAGAATAGGGGAGTTTCCATTATTTCAACATTATTTTTCTTACTGCTAAGAAAAGGGACAACAGGAAAACTCACAGCCCAGAAGAGAAGAATAAAAATAATCTTCCACACTGAGATTATAACAATTCCCCCATTGTCGCTATTTTCTCCCTACTCTTCTGTTTTGTTTTGGATGGGGAAGTTGGGATGATTCAGTGGCAACCTTTTCTCAGTCTAAGCTACAACTATTTGTGTTGGATTTTATTCTTATTGATATCATTAATTTTCAGACCAAAGCGTTCAGGATGTGAAAGACCCAAAACAAGAAGTTGATTCAAGGACACAGAATAATGTCCAGGACCAAGTAGAAAATGCCAAGCCTAAAGAAGGGGCTACCACAAATGAGAAATCTGAGATGGCTACTGACTCATTGAATTTACAGAAGCTTCCTGATGCCATTGGGAATGGCAACTCTTCTCCAGCCCAGCCAGATCCCGAAAAGGCCTCGTTACATTCCTTTGTTTTGGAGGAAAATAGAGAAGCCCCAAATGGAACAAATCTGCAAGAGGAAAATGACTCCTGTTCCTTTCACGATGCCATTGGCCATGATTTAGTGTTGTCTCATTCCATTTCTTTTGTAGAGTTTACAAGTGATAACTCAGGACATTCAACCAGCCTGAATATTAAAGCTGATGAGGTTGACTCAGGGGCCGCTGCTAGTAGAACTGAATCTGATGGCTCCTGGAAACATTTAAATTCAAATGACCAGCTAAACAGTATTGGTCGAAATGATGACCCAGGAGAAAAAATACCTGAAAACACGAAACAGCTCACAACCTCTCAAGAAATGGCCCTTGAAACTTTGGCCCTGCCAGAAGCATCTAAAGTCAATGAAGACCCTTCCTCAGACTCCTTGTTTGACACGTCCCAGGACAAGTCCTTCTCAGAAGAACCGGTAACTGATTCTTCATATTCAGCAACAGTACCTTCAGAACAAGCCCAAGCTGGAAAAGATGGCCAAAGAAGTTCATCAAAGCGCAAGAAGAAAAAGAGGCACAGCAAGGGCCATTCAAGTAAGTCATTTTCATTGCAGCCTTTGAACATTAGAGCCAAATCAAAATTAACCTCCTTAACCTGTATCCTCCCAGATATTTTCACCTAGAACTTGAGCTAGCCTGCCCAATAGGTAGGGCTGATGGCAGACATAATCCAAACTACCTGGAAAGATCCAGATTTGGAAAGGTCAATATCACACAAATGGACTGTTTAATTTATTAAATGAACAGCTGAAGGTTTGGGGTGGAGTGCATTATGTTAATGCAAATATTTACAAAAGCGTAGATGACTTGGATCACTTTTATAAAAATGTTCCCTATTACTTTGACCCCAAGTGGAATGAGTTCTCTGTTATAACACCTGGTGCGCATACATACATTTGATAAATAATGAATTTGCTTTTTGTTACAAAGCTATTGTTTGATTCACATGCAAATGTGGTTGATTCAAACACTTAATTGACTAGAATGCCATCTAGAGCAGTGACCCCCAACCTTTTGTGCACCAGGGACCAGTTTCATGGAGAGAGATTTCTCCGTGGACTGGAGGGGTTGTGGTTTCATGTGCTACGGATGGGGCTTCGCTTGTTTGCGCGCTCCGGTTTCTGGCATGCCGTGAACCAGTGCCAGTCCATGGACCAGGGTTGGGGACCCCTGATCTAGAGAGACCCTTATGTCCTTGCCCACTAATTGTTATCCCATTACTGTGATATTACAGTGGTATTTGCTAATATCTTGTGGCTACATTTAGTTGTCTTCTCTTTTATTTGAAAGCAGTGGTTGACACTGATTTAAAAGCGATGGTTGATACTGGAGATAAAAAAACAAAAAGAGTTTGTGAGATACAGTGAGGTATGTAAACCGTCAGGGATGCTGCTGTATGTGACTAACCATTGCGTTGGGATCTTACACACCTAATGAAGTTGTTGATCATCACTACATAAAGCTATGCTTCTTGTAGCTAATTATATGCAATGTGTTATTTCTTTTTTAATACAATGCTTTTTACTTTGGGTGATTTGCTATCTGAGCTCAATTTCTGTACTACTGGAATCGCCAGCAAGACTCCAGGCTTTGGGTCTTTTGTGTCAGCCAAGCATCATTTTCTTGGAGGAAAGCATTGTCTCTTGTTAAGTTGTTTAATGTTGTTAAACATGTTGGGTAATAGCAAATGTTCTTCCTTTTGTCTGATCCTCATTTTCCATTCTCTGAAATTCTACAAAAATGCAGTTTCAGGTATGGTCATCTTCGCTCCAGAATCAGAATAAGGCTGGTCAAGGGCTTTGAAAAAAAGATTCCAGTCCTAACGCAATCCTTCAGTGCCATTGTCTTTGTGGAACTCTGTTAAAGATGCCGTTGATGTTGTAGAATATTTATTGATGATTCTGCACTACTGTAAAATCCAGTGGTCCTTCGGAAATTGCTATAGGATTTTGCAGATCTCCTTCCCCATGGATGGAAGCCTTGCAAGTTACATCCTAGCAACTGGAGCTGGATCACGTTCTTAGTACCCTAAAAATTCTTAATTATTCCTCAGAACCAGTTTCCATTTGCTTTCGGACAAGAAGTTGGCCATTCCTGCAACTGCATTATTTTCTCCTTTGTCTTCTGATTGCAAGCAGCCATAACATAAACCAATCAAATGACATGCAACTTTCAAATGCTTTATACTATGTAATCAACATGCTTGTTTCACCAATTCATCTGTTTTTGTTCTTACAGTGTATTATCAGAAATGAAAATTATGTGGAACATTTTTCAGTGAGGATTCCAACAACTGTCCATTATTTTCAACCAGGGCCCCTCTTTCCCCTACTTAACAACAATCTATTCAGATGTTTTCCTTTTTAGTACTTCTCTCTCCCCAAAAATACCTTCTCATAAAAGTATTTACAACTATACAGTATTCAGTGTTTCTGGGGGACCTCTTCACCACTTTAACTTTATAGAGCAGGGGTGTCAAACTCAAGGCCTGTGGGCCACATCTGGCCAACAGGGCCAACTGGAAATAGCGAAGAATGACCCACAGCACGCAGTGCCTCTTCCAGCGTGAAGCCTTCCCAAGCTCTGTTTTCACTGACAAGATTGCAGGAAGCTGTTGCAGCCAAAAATGGAGCTTGAGAGCCCATTTTTGCTGGCAGGGAGCTCGTGCCACTACAGGCACCCCAACACAAGTGATGTTGAGCTGGCCACGCCCATCCTGGCCATGCCCACTCCAGCCCCCCAAGGTCAAACACACCCCTTATGCGGCCCTCAATGAAATCGAGTTTGACACTTCTGTCATAGAGGATCTCCAACCGGAAGCACCAAACACATGTAGAGGTCCTGGATGATCTAGCAACTGAATTTTCTATGATCAGTTTTCTGCATGCACACAATTAGCGAACTCAAAGAGTTGATTATAGAGTATGCAATTTCTAGCGTGTCCATTCCTTCCTCCATGTCATGACTCTGGTGTCTGAGCATCAATAGGTGAACCACAGTCAGGTCTTTACTTGATCAACTCCTTTAATTGATCAAATTTTATCTAGGTGAACATGGATCAAGAAAATTTGTCTGTAAGTGCTTATAAAATGCTAAATAGCAAGACTGATACATTGCTGAACATGCAGGATTTTGTTCCAAGGCCATAGGAGATGCTCAGAATGGCTAGATGGAAAACCCTTAAATTCTTCATTCCTACCTCTACCAGTAGCACATTCATTTGGAATCAAAACTCAAAAATTAAACCTCTTCACTTTTCATTATTATTTTCAGTGTGGACATTTTGGGATCATTATAATTCTTAGCTGATGAGCCCAGAGAATGGTCTAGAGCAGAGGTCTTCAAACTTGGCAACTTTAAGGCTTGCGGACTTCAACTCCCAGAATTCTCCAGCCAGCATAGCCGCAAGTCTTAAAGTTGCCAGGTTTGAAGACCTCTGCTCTAGAGCAGTGTTTCTCAATCTTGGAACTTTAAGACCTGAGGACTTTTAACTCCCAGAATTCCTCTGCCAACTTGGCTGGCTGGAGAATCCTGGGAGTTGAAGTCCAAAAGTCTTTAAGTTGCCAAGGTTGAGAAACACTGGTCTAGAGACACACAATGCAGACACAGTATTAAAGCTAATCAAATTGCAATTTGAATGGAATCCATAGGCAATTCAAAATGGCTGTTTGAATGATGTAATCTCAAAGTGGACACTAAAAATGAACTTTTCCTTTTCTCTGCAGGTGGTGCAGCAAGACAGAAAAAATAGAAAGCATGCTATTCAGTTATTGAAAGGAGCCATAGTAATAGGGTGCAGTTAATTTTTGTCTGGAGGTACTTGATAGGAGTAATTAATACTCAAATATATGATATATATCCAGACTTGAAAGCACCCTCAGCCTGTGCCTTATACAAAATTTTTATCCCAAAATAATTTTCTGCTACTTTGGGGCCGTGGACTCAACTCCTGATGGACAAAATTGTTCGGCATAAGGTGAAGGAGATATGATCTAAGACCGAGCTGGAACAAGTTGAAGCTAACACAGAAAATATTGGAAGTTTTATGGCAGCAACCCCACGTTTAGACAATGTGTCAGTTTAGGAAATATGATTCAACAAGGCCTGATTTTGCAAAGATCTGTGGTTTTTGAGTTTTAACAACATCCTTCAATTTGATTGTGCTATACTTTACACCAGATTGGAGCAAACATTTTTTGTGATACTATCAGATACATATCACATTCCTGTTTCTACACAAAGACTTGTTACTCCAAGCATTAGACAAGAGAGATTTGTTTTAAAGAAAATTACCGTATTTATTCGAGTATAACACGCACACGTGTATAACGCGCACCCCTAATTTTCGATTAAAAATCGGTATAAAATTTTGTTTCACTTTTTCTCGGTTCAGACCAAGCATTGTAAGTGACAAACGTTGTTGAACACGTGCGGCCATGATAAAAATCACCCCACCCCAGCCCTCGTTTATAACGCGCACCCAAACTTTGATTTCTTTTTTTGGTAGAAAATTTTGTGCGTTATACTCGAATAAATACGGTAGTAATTATTCTGATACCACCCATGTAGTTGTCTGCCACCTAGTGGCAAAGGTGTGCAATTACTGTCCCTATGAACACACGATAGTCTACATGTTTATCCCATTCTCTTTCTCACTACATGCACTGCGACACTTCTTTTCAAGAAAACTTCCTCCCAAAGTAATATTATTAATACAATCAATTTACACTTTTTGTGATGGTGATAGTAAATGTGTTTGGGGCTAGGGATATCTTTTTGTTGTTGCTGATGTATAACATTAATGGAAATATTTTAGCATTAATATTGGGAATGTGATTCCCTTTTATCATAAAAACTGAAATATTTTTTTGTAGTTTATTGAGAGAATTGTAGATTTGTAAATATCTGTTCCTTTTTGTATATTCACTTATATGAGACTGAAGGTGTAGAAATTAGCAATTATAATTTAGAAAGAAGATATTGACTGAGAGAAATCCTGCTGAAATAAAACTGATGCTGCGTTATACTGGGCTTTGCAAAGCTAACTTTGATTTCCTCTCCAAATCTGTTGGAACAGTCTTCTCAAGGTCTCACATGGAAGCTTTTGCCTAGGCAGGCTAGAACAATGAGGAATTATGAACTCCAGAAGTGCAGAAAATGCCAGGTTTAAAAAAAGCAAGCATGGGTATTTGAAACAAGAAATTAACTTTACTCATGTTTTAGTTTTACACAGAATTTGAACAGAACTCAAGAATGTAACCAAGCTAGGTGCCTTCTCAGCCGTTTCTTCCAGCCTTGGCATCTTTAAATTATATTGCTGGGGAATTCTGAGAGTTCATACTTTTTTTTTTAATTGAAAAAGTTTTATTCAAACAAATTTCCCCCCTTTTTACCCCCCAACATATAATATAAATCACATACAAATACTGTACCCCCTCCCCTCCCCCGTCTTAAAATAAGTTTCTCATTCAGATATTGTATCCCCTCACCTCCCAACAATCATAATATAAATTTCTCTTAAAGTAACAATATCCCATTAACCCCATCTTCTAAATTAATTGAACATATATAAATCATAATATAAATTTCTCTTAAAGTAACCGTATCCCATTAATCCCATCTTCTAAATTAATCATACATATATATTTCCCCACCCTCCACCCTAACCCTCCCCCGCCTCCCATTCAAACCCACCCCCCTGACTTCCGCTATACACCACTCTAATAATTCCAAATATCCCATATATTATTTACTCTGTTCACATTGTATCCCTTGCTTATCACCCTATCAATCTAAACATACTTTTTAAAATTACTAAGATGGAGAAAAAGTGCTCCAGACATATTGCACTACAACACCTTTAATAGTAGGAAGCACAGTGATCCAGTGGCTTAATGACGCTGGAGATGGTCTCAGCTCTGGGAGTTTGAGCCCAAGCATTGCATGTCAGGGTGAGCTCCTGTCACTTGCCTCAGCTTTTGTCCACTTAAAGAGTTCGAAAGCATATGCTATGCAAGTAGATAGGTAGGTACCATTTCGATGGGAAGACGAGCTTGTGCTCTGTGCAGGAGTCAGATTCCTGATGGTTCCTGAACCTTCCCGCTTGTGACACCCATTTGCGAGGCAGCAATGGGAAGAGAGAGGGGCCTTGGATGATGCTGCAGGAAGAACCACCTCATCTTTCTGGTATGAAGCCAGCTCTCCCTCTTGTGGCACATCTTTGGAAGCGCACAAGCATGTCCTAAAATGGGGCTGGTACCTTGGCAAGCCAAACTACTACTCTTCAATAGATTATGGTCTTCAGGCTACAGTAACAATACCATACGCTAGTAATAATAATAAACTGTAATAGTATAATACAGTGGCTTGCAACCTCTAGTTCACTGACTTCTGGGGGACTGCGATGTCGTCACAAGGTTGAAGAAATGTTATGACTTAAATCTTGAGTTAAGTCTTGGTAATCTGTGGCCATGGTCTGTGGCCACAAAACATATTTAAAGGGGTCCATGGTGAAGAAAAGGTTGAGAACCACTGGTATAGTACATCTAGAGGACATCAGATTGAGCAATTTGTGGAGATGATTATGGGAGCAATTTCTGAACACTGGATACTACCTTCCTCCAGTCATATGAAATTACGTAATAGAGCATGTCCTACTTTCACTGTACATAGAAGCAGTGAGTTACAAGGTGTCACAAAGTGATAAATTAAGAAGAGTAGGCTACTACAGTTGAGCCTTCTTACTTCTGCATGCTGTTGTAGTTATCAAATTTTCCATTTTTTAATGGAATTGTTTTCCCCACCAACCCAAGTCAATAATAGTAAGTATGTGACATCATTTTGTTACAATGAAATCTACAATAAGATTATGTAGAACCTTCTAATGGTTCTATGGCATAACATCTCCAAGTTTGTGTTTATATTTATGTGTGTATTTGCTTAGGTCACATACACTTGGCACAATAAACTTGCTTTCATCTAACAAGTTTACAATGTTGCTTTTTATTATTTTATTGTGTTATAAGTGCTGAAATGTGCAAATCAAATGTTCAGATTGTGTTCAAGTTTGTAAGCTTGCCTGGAAGCTTCTGTTTCTAAATATACCCCATTGCCAGATTCATTGCATTAATCCAGGGACCAAAATTCTTTTAAAGTAATGTATATTCCTGCCCCATACAGTGGTACCTCGGTTCACGAACGCCTCTCTTCACGACCAATTCGGTGTACGACCAAAAATTTCCCAAAAAATGTGCCCCGGTTCACAAACTCCACCTCGCTTCACGAACTCCGCGTTATAAACGAGGGCTGGCTGGGGTGGGGTGACGCAGTGGCGGCCGGTCCATTGAAGGCGCAGGCGAATTGTGAGTTCGCACTGCGCCTTTTCCGGGCTGCACCCTGCCGCGGTTGTTGGGAGTGAGGGGGACGGGTGTGTGTGTGGAAGCGAAGGCGGGGGGGAGGAGCTGCCTTCCCGGCCGGGCTCCGCAGCTGAGGGGCGATGGAGCAAACCGCGCGCAGCCGCCCCTCAGCTGCGGAGCCCGGCCGGGAAGGCTTCTGCTTGTCGGGACGCTTCCCAGAAGCGCCGAGCCCAGAAAGAGACGGGCGAAAGTCATGCTGGCAGCCGCGCGCGGTGTGTGTGTGGAAGCGAAGGCAGGGGGGAAGGAGCTGCCTTCCCGGCCGGGCTCTGCAGCTGAGGGGCGGCCGCGCGCGGTTTGCTCCATCGCTCCTCAGCTGCGGAGCCCGGCCGGGAAGGCAGCTCCTTCCCCCCTGCCTTCACTTCCACACACACACCGCGCGCGGCTGCCAGCATGACTTTCGCCCGTCTCTTTCTGGGCTCGGCGCTTCTGCTTGTCGGGACGCTTCCCGAAGCTGGCCGCGGGGCTGCTGGCTTCGGGAAGCGTCCCAACAAGCAGAAGCGCCGAGCCCAGAAAGAGACGGGCGAAAGTCATGCTGGCTTGCTCCATCGCCCCTCAGCTGCTTTACATTGAACCCTATGGGAAACAGTGCCTCTGTTCACGACCAATTCTGTTCGCGAACAGAGTCAGTTCAAGAATCACGACCAAAAAACAAGGTCAGAACGGATTAACCGGATTTACATTGAACCCTATGGGAAACTGTGCCTCGCTTCACGACCAATTCGGATCGCGAACAGAGTCAGTTCACGAATTAAGTTCGCGAACCGAGGTACCACTGTATATGTTTTATTAAAATTCACCAAAATGTTCTATAATGTAGAATCTCACTCTTAAGATCTTAGCCTCCCATAAGAATACTTTGTGTAAGGTTTCTTGACGCTGAAATATACCCAGTTGTAATGGTCCTGACAGCTTTTAGTTATTTTAATTTTTTAACATTTTTATTGAATTGTGTTCAAAGTATCAATTAATCAGGTACAGCTGCACTGAACCATAATCTGGTTTGTGTGGTTTTTGCGTAGGGTAATTAGAATCATTTTATTCTACAAATCATGGTTCATAACATATCATCTGAGTGAAGCCCTAGTATTTTCTACAAGGAATTATAGTTAAAGATGCTCTACATTAACACAGTGTATAAAGCCATATTTGGCCTGTATCACTTATTATTACAAATGTTACTAATTTAGCTTCCCAGCAGCAGTATTACTCAATCCAACGAGTAGGAATCTGCAACATGAAATTATATAGTCCAAGTATAAGTTGATTCTAAGGCAGGGGTGGGCAAACTTTGCAACTTTAAGTCTGAAGGACTTCAGCTCCCATTCTGGGAGCTGAAGTCCTTCAGACTTAAAGTTGCAAAGTTTGCCCACCCCTGTTCTAAGGGCTTTCATTGCAACTGTCTTTTCTACAAACTAAGCTCCCCTTCAAATGGCACCTGAATCGTATTGACTTCATGGACATGCCCAGATAGTTGTCTTTACAATAATATATAGATGCCACATCCTTACAGGAAGCCACATAAAGATCTTAATTACTTGTCCCCTCTATCTCTGTCAAAACACACAGGGATGTGGCATCTCAGTTGACTCTGTCAAAGCATGAACATAAAGAGGAAGAATAAAGAATATGCTTATGGGGGCGGGGAGAATCCTTGTATGTTTTTATCACAACTACCAAAATTCCTAAAAGCATTAGCTTGGAATAACCAACACTCCAAAAGATAAACACAAGATACAGAAGTACTCTTCAATATCTTTATCAATGATTTAAATGGAGGAATAGAAGGTAAACTCATCCAATTTGCATACAATACCAAACTGGCAGGAATCGCCAACACTGAAGAAGATAAGCTCAAGATAAAGAAGGGTCTCAATCAACTTCAACACTGGACCCTTTCTAACAAAATGAAAATTCAAAAAAGTAAGGTTCTACACCTAGGCAAGAAAAACCGAATGCACTGGTATAGACCTGGCTTAATCACTCTCAACTGAATGAGATATAGGACTCCTAGTTGACAATCACTTAAATATGAGCCAATACTGTGCTGAAGCCACCCAAAACAGGCAATGCAGTCCAAGGATGAATTAACAGGTAGAGAATCAAGATCATATAAGTGTTACTTCAACTTTATAATGCCTTGATAAGACCACACTTGGAATATTGCATCCAGTTTTGGTTGCCATGATATAAAAAAGATGTTGAGACTGGAAAAAATGCAGAGAAGAGTAACAAAGATAATTAGGGGGTTGGATTAGGGCAGAGGTCTGCAGAATTCCCCAGCCAGCCAAGCTGGCTGGGGAATTCTGGGAGTTGAAGTCCACCAGTCTTAAAAGAGCCGACTTTGCAGACCCCTGGATTACGGGATACATGAAGAGCACTTGAAGGAATTGGGTTTAATGAAAAGAAGGGCAAGGGGTGACATGATTGCAGTACTCCAATATATAAGAAGCTGCCACAAAAGAAGAAGAGGGGTGGGGTCAATCTGTTCTCCAAAGTGTCTGAAAGCAAAAAAAGAAGCAATGGATGGAAACCAATCAAGGAAAGAACCAACCTAAAACTAAGAAGAAATTTCCTGAAGGAACAATCAGTGGAACAGCTTGCTTCCAGGAGTTGTGGATGCTTCATCACTGTAGGTTTTTTAAGAAGAGATTGGACAAATACTTGTCTGAAATGGTATAGGGTTTCCTACTTAAGCAGGGGTTTGGACTAGAAGACCCTGATGCAGCCGAGTTTAACACCCCTGATCTAATATAATCCTCATAATCCTTCCCCCCCCCCCTTCTGTGGGGGAAACCACTTGTCCTCAAGAAGTGGCTACCCTATCTGTTAAAATGCTCTAGAAGATCCTTTGCAATGTCAGATGCATGAACATACTGGTATATGACCATACTCATTGAAGATGGTTGTTGTAATTCACTGCATATGGAAACTCTGGATTGTAAAAATCTGGAATGTGGCATTAAACAACACTGCCTGTGTTACAGAACTGACATAAAAGAAGATAGTATAGTATTTATTGTCATTGTACATCATGTATACAACAAAATTGGTTTTAGCTTCACTGGTGCAATCCATGACAAAAAATACAAATAACATAAATAGTATAAAGAATAATCCTTATGCAAGTAATTAGGAAAGAAAAAAAAATAGAAATTAGTCATATGTTTCCACATGTATGTGGAGTGATTGTGGTTGTATGTTCATGCATGTTTAAGAGTCTGATGGCCCAAGGATAGAAACTATTTTTAAACCTATTTGTTCAGCTAAATATGCTTCAATGTCTTCTGCCTGATGGTAGAAGTGCAAAGAGACACTGACCAGAGTGTGAATCATCTTCCTTACTCTGCTAAAGCAGGGAGGTCTGGCGATGTCATCCAGTGGTGTCAGAGGACAACCAATGGTTTCTTGTGCCAAATTGATCACTCTCTGTAGTGCCTTCCTGTCTGCATTAGTTAAACCAGCATACCATACTGTAATGCAGTATGTGAGGACACTTTCCATCGTGGACCAATAGAAAGAGTCATCAGCCGTTGTTCCACCTGATTTTGTTGCAGGACTCCTTAATGAAATCTCTGTTGGGTCTTGCCAATCACCAGGGATTGCGTTGTTTTTCTCTGAGATCTTGACTAATAAGCACTACCAATAATTCAAAAGAGGAAACTCCCTCCACGCATTCCCCCTCGATATACAGTGGGAGCAGGTTCCTGTCTGTGCTTCCGGAAATCTAGCACAATCTCCTTTGTCTTACTAATATTTAGATGTAAGTTGTTTTTTGAGCACTATACGGATAAATGTGTCAATAACAAATGAAGATTATGTAGCATCTTTAGAAATGCCACCCTTCTGTCCTGCCTTTTCTACATGAATGGCTGAATGGCAATGATCAGAATAAACTACTGTAGCAAACAGATCGACAAAAATGCCTATGAGACCATGGCATCTCTATCTAACATTGCTGATGTCACCATAGTGCCCAAGAGAGTAATAATAGAGATAGTGAGATTTTTCGCAGTTCTGCAGTTCTTTCCAAACCTTTAATTCTGGCCTATAACCTTTTTTAAATGTGAAATGCACATTTGGATTTTGAGGGACATACCAGGGTCCACCCTTCAAAATGTTGTTGGCACTAGCCAAAAATTAAACATGATTTAGTTTATATTCAATCGCTTAAATGCTCTGGAGGACACACCCCACTCTACTCGGGAGCTTTGGGCAAGCAACTCTGCAACAAGGCTTTCAAAACAAATACAGAATTATGGCGGCGATCCAGTTCATGTTTCCCTGTGACCTGTTTCTAAAGGTGTGTCAGATCAAGGTTTGTGGATGACTCTCGAAACCAATACAAGAGAAGCAAGTAAGAAAGCAAAACAACCCAAATGCAAAAGAGAGCGTAAGTTTCTAAATATCTGAAGAAACCAGAATATGATTCAGACCTAGGATATTTTTTTAATCCCTGCATTATGTCCTAAAACACATTGTAGAGGCTGCCCCTTGTGGGGCCTGAGAAACAGACGAAAGCAACGTTATGGGCAGTGGCACAAAACAAAAAGATTGCTGGTGCATGACTGTGCCATCTTTAGGTGCGTTTGAAAAGAGGTTCTTGGAGCTACCAGGTTTGGATCATGAGATCCAGATAACTACCACAGAATCAAGAGACACATAAAAGGTTGACTCTTTGCTACACTGTAGTGGTCTTCTAGGTGTATATTCTGGTAGCCCCGTTCCACTGAATTTGCTGTGAAATGTTAACATCAGGGGTGAAATTCAGCAGGTTCTGACAGGTTCTGGAGAACCGGTAGAAATTTTGAGGAGTTCGGAGAACCAGAAAATACAACCTCTGGCTGGCCCCAGAGTGGATGGGAATGGAGATTTTGCAATATCCTTCCCCCAGGAGTGGGGAGGTAATGGGCATTTTGCAGTATCCTTCCCCTGCCACGCCCACAAAACCGGTAGTAAAAAAAATTGCATTTCACCACTGGTTAACATGACTACCTACCTGGAAAATAATACATAAATGCAATCACAAAGTTTGTCCAGGTGATGGCTCCATGTGCCCTCCAGTGAGATTCTCAAAAGTCATTCTGTAAAAGAAATTTAGTCTCTGGAGTGATTTACACAAGATACAGTATTGTATTGAACTTACTAATTCTGTTAGTACTAGCAGAGGAGAAGGAGGCCATTTTTACCCCAAAACTGTCCCAGGACCATTATGAATCAAAGTACCTTCTCCTCAACAACCATATTATTTGAATCCCCAAATCCACCTGACTGTGTGGCAGTTGAAGTCTTGCCTTTTCAAGGCCAGAGGTGGCCATTATAGACCACCAGGAATGGCAAGACCCTGTGACAATTTGCTGTCGTGGCTTGGGCTATCACAAAATAACATTCCTGAGACTGCTGAAGGCATATCCAGTGATTAATAGGCTAGCATCTTTAGAATTAATGAAATAAAACTAGGAATCTCTTGATACAACAATTTATGGATTACTAGGCAACAAAATAGAGACCTGGAATCTTTTCATAAAAATGATGTGCCATGGGCACATTCTACCATCAATGGTGGACATGTCCACAAGCCCAAAGATAATGGGGTAAGATAAAAGATTGGTTTACGGAGATTATAGGAACCACCTTTCAACTAAAACCAGAGGCTTATTTATTGGGGATAAACCCCGGAGGCATAAGGAAGATAGACTGGTATCTTTTCACACACATTACCACTGCAGCCAGAATAGTATATGCACAGCTTTGGAAAGGGGAAAGAACTACCATCAGACCAACTAATTATCAACAAAATCTTCTGGTGTGCTGAATGCGATAGACTAACATATATTCTTAAAGACAGACAGGAAACAATATTTTATCAAAGTTGGGAAAAATGGTATGAATGGATAGAGGTAAAAAGATTACGGGATAAGCGATAGGGAAAAATATACAATGTAGATATATAAATATTAAATAAAATAAATATATGGAGCAGTAACAATTATAAAGAATTAATAAATGTAAGATATAGATAAACAGAAGTAACTGGACTAACTGGAAATGTAGTGATATATGATGTTACCTGGTAACTGTATACATATAGGGGGTGAGTCACTCCCAGTTATATCTATGTAGTTTTGTCTTGTCAATGTTCTATTTCTGGTTTTTTTTTTCTGTTACTAGTTTATAATAAAAATAATAATAAAAAAATATGATGGCTCTTCTGACTGTGTTTCCACATCTAATGTTCAGTATTCCTTTAATGTAATTAGTTTATTAAGCATTATAGTTAAAGAGATAAAAACTAATACACACCACAAAATATAAAAGAATAAAGATAAGAAATAGCACAGAAAAAAAGAAATGATATGGAAAGAAAAAGAAAAACAAAAGAAAAATAAGAGTATACAAAGAATAAGAAAAGAAATATGTGAAGAAATGAAACTTCCCTTCATCGCAAGTATAAACAATTTTAACAATCTCCTATCACTTTCTCTTAAAACACAACAAATAATCTTTTCATCTCATATCTCCTCTTATCTGTAAACAGATCCTTAATCTGTATATATGTTTTTATATATTTTATTTTATATTTATAAAATTATTATAATTTATTAAAATTATAAATAAGACACTTATAAAATTGTAAATCTTTGTTTATAAATTAAAACCTTATAAAATTAAAAATATTATAATTGTATTTATATTTTATATCTGTTTATAGATTATAGTTTTATAGTTTATAGTTTTTATAAATAAGTTATACGTTTATCAAAGTTATGGACTAGAGACAAATTCCTTGTGTGTCCAATCATACTTGGCCAATAAATAATTTAATTCTATTGTGTTCTGTTCTGTTCTAAATCCTGGTCATTCCATCCTGATCAACAAGTCTATTAAGAATTACCCCAAATAACCAAATATCTATTTTAATCTTGATCAAATCAACCCACTTTATATGTCAAACACTGGGAAAATCAGGAGATTCAGACAGTTTAAATGAGTAGAAAGATTTATTGCAAGCTTAAGCTCTCCACAAGAATCTGTCAACTAGCAGTCAAGTGAAATGAGTGGGAGATAAGAGAGGCATTCAAGGTGGGCTGGCCTTAGATCTCTTGTGGGCATGCTGAGACTTGAGACGCATTATGTGTTTGATCCCTCCCTCCGGCTCAGCCTGGTCATCTCCCACCTTATATTATTTATGACTTCATTTACAGTTGTGTGAATGGTTCTTGAAAATTACTGAAGGAAGCAACCTTTAAGATGTCCCAAGAAACTTTCTTCTGGGCATCAAGTGGCGAAAGCGCAGGTGTAGGGGTTTTTTAGTTAAAAAATTGCTGTTTATTTTAGGGGGTACCAGGGAGGGGGGAGGGTTTAGACAGGTTGAGACTAGCCAGAAGGGAACGGGCCGAGCCAGCAGACAACGGAGGGAGGCGGATGGTTCCGTTAAGAGGGGGGAAACACAAGTCATTCCGGTGGAGGGTTTCCCCATCCAGAGGGTCGTGGGGAGGGGCAGGTCCGAGGGGAGACAAGTTCCTTCCTCCCGGTTGGAGGCACGTAGCCGTTGGTTACAAACGGTTGGGTGCCACAACCCCCGCAGGCTAGGTGGCCAGGGAATACAGAGCCAGGGTCTGCGGCTGATGTTTTGCAACGCCAGGTCCGTTGTCAACAAAGCCCCCCTCATTAGTGACCTTGTGTCAGAGGGGGAGCCGGACCTGGTAGGAATTGCGGAGACCTGGTTGGGCCACGAGGGAGGACACCCCCTCGTTGAAATGTGCCCACCAGGCTACCGCGCATTTCATCAGCCGCGGGCCCTAGGCAGGGGTGGTGGGGTAGCGGTCATTATTAAGGAAGGCCTTGAGCCGAGAGAGACCATTGTGCCTCAGACTTCCGGCTGTGAGTCCCTCTGCGTGAAGTGGGGCCTAGGGAGGCAGTTGGGCTTGCTGGTTGTATACCTGGCTCCCCGCTATGTAGCAGCAGCCCTGCCCGAGCTCCTGGAGGTGATCGCTACGGTGGCAGTGGAGACCCCCAGACTTATAGTCATGGGGGACTTTAACCTGCCATCGTTGGGCGAATCATCCGTGGTAGCTCGGGAGTTCATGGATTCCATGACGGCCATGGACCTGACCCAAGTAATTCAGGGCCCCACCCACGAGGGTGGACATACGCCGGACCTCATCTTTGTCTCGGGCCAATGGAAAAGTGATCTGGGTACAGGGGATATAGTCATCACACCCTTGTCATGGTCAGATCACTCACTTCTCCGGCTCGACTTTCCGACCGCTGCTCCCCTCCGCGGGGAGGCGGAACCAGAGTCACTAATCTGGTACCGCCCCAGGCGCTTGATGGACCCGGATGGGTTCCAGACAGCGCTTGGGCCATTTCCTGTATCCCTGACCCGCGCCCCGATGGAGGACCTCACGGCCGCATGGAATAGTGCGGCCGTGGGAGCCTTAGATCGGGTCGCGCCCTTGCGGCCTCTCTCGCGGCGGCGAACCACCCTGGCTCCTTGGTTCACTGAGGAGCTGCGGGTGATGAAACGCCGCAAGAGATGCCTAGAGAGAAGATGGAGGGCTAGCCGCTCTGAATCTGACCGGACACAGGTAAGAGCCCATTTACGGACTTACATTGTGGCGCTGAGGGTGGCCAAACGTCATCATTGTGCCACTCTCATAGCATCCGCAGAAAACCGCCCTGCCGCCCTGTTTAGGGTGACCCGCGACCTCCTTCAACAGAGGGAGCGGGAAGCCCCCCTACAGGGTAGAGCAGAGGAATTTGTGATTTTTCTGCAGGAGAAAACCGCCCAGATACAGAGTGAGCTAACCCCCATTCATGACCCAGTGGGATGCCACGAGAGAGATCTTGTTTGGGAGGAGTTTGACTCCGTTACTTCCGAGGATATGGACAGGCTACGTGGGCGACTGCGAGCCACCACATGTTTATTGGACCCGTGCCCCTCCTGGCTTGTACTGGCATCCTGGGAGGTGACACGAGGCTGGCTCCAAGAGGTTGTCAACGCATCTTTGAGTGAGGGTTCCTTGCCTGCCTCCCTAAAAGAGGCCATGGTGAGGCCCCTCCTCAAGAAGCCCTCTTTGGACCCAGCTCTTTTGAACAACTACCGTCCAGTCTCCAACCTTCCCTTTTTGGCGAAGGTTGTTGAGAGTGTGGTGGCACAACAGTTTCCCCGTCACCTGGAGGAAGTTGACTATCTAGATCCGCGCCAGTCCGGCTTTCGGCCCGGGCATAGCACCGAGACGGCATTGGTCGCGTTGGTAGATGATCTCTGGAGGGCCAGAGATGGGGGATGTTCCTCCATCCTGGTCCTATTAGACCTCTCGGCGGCTTTCGATACCATCGACCATGGTATCCTATTGCATCGGCTGGGGGGGTTGGGGGTGGGAGGCACCGTTTTACGGTGGTTCTCCTCCTACCTCTCTGGCCGATCGCAATTTGTGCGTGCAGGAGAGCAGAGGTCGACCCCGAGACCCCTCAC
This sequence comes from Rhabdophis nuchalis, assembly GCA_039707465.1. Taxonomy (NCBI): domain Eukaryota; kingdom Metazoa; phylum Chordata; class Lepidosauria; order Squamata; family Natricidae; genus Rhabdophis; species Rhabdophis nuchalis. The sequence goes on along the minus strand of CM077643.1, from coordinate 53,539,136 downwards.
ATGCGGGGTGCCTCAGGGGTCGGTTCTCTCGCCTCTCCTGTTTAACGCATACATGAAGCCGCTGGGCGAGATCATCCGTGGTTTTGGGGTAGAGTACCACCTGTACGCTGATGACACCCAGCTGTACATATCTACACCAAACCACCCCAACGATGCCGTAGCGGTGATGTGCCAGTGCTTGGAAGCCGTGCGGATCTGGATGGGAAGTAACGGACTTAGGCTCAACCCGACCAAGACCGAGTGGCTGTGGTTTCCGGCTGCCCGGTTCAACCAGCTCTCTCCAACGCTGGCCATAGGGGGCGAACATCTTGCCCCTGTGGATGGGGCGCGCAACTTGGGTGTCCTCCTGGATACCCGGCTGTCCATGGAAGATCAAGTGACAGCCGTGGCCAGGAGGGCGTTTTACCAGGTTCGCCTGGTACGCCAGTTGCGCCCCCTATTGGATCGGGACGCCCTTCGCACAGTCACTCATGCTCTCGTGACATCCCGACTGGATTATTGCAACTCTCTCTACATGGGGCTCCCCTTGAGGTGTACCCGGAGGCTTCAGTTGGTCCAGAATGCAGCCGCGCGAGCAATTATGGGCACCTCTAGGTTTGCCCATGTAACACCGCTCTTGCGCGAGCTGCACTGGCTACCTGTCGTCTTCCGGGTGCGCTTCAAGGTGTTAATTACCATCTTCAAAGCGCTCCATGGCTCGGGACCTAGCTACCTGCGGGATCGGATCCTGCCCCATACATCCTCACGGCCGATTCGCTCCCACAGAGAGGGACTTCTCCGGGTGCCGTCCACTAGACTTTGTCAGCGGGCGACGCCCAGGGGAAGGGCCTTCTCTGTGGCGGGCCCAGCCCTCTGGAATGACCTTCCCCCCGATATCAGGACAACTACGGACCTCCGCTCCTTCCGCTTAAAATTAAAGACACACTTTTTTCGTCTGGCCGGCCTTGGGTAGTCTCTTTTTAGGTTAGGGTTTTTTAGGGGTAATTTTTAGTTTAGTTTATAGGTTTTAGCGCAGGATTTATTTAATCTATTTTTAATTCTGTATTTTGTATTTGTCTGTGGTTCATTTGTATTTTAATTGCCTGTGCCCCGCCTCGAGTCCCCTCGGGGAGAGAGAGCGGGATATAAATTAAATTATTATTATTATTATTATTATTATCAAAGGACCCCACTAAACTGAATGGGCTGTGGAAGAGTGAAAAGAGAAATCAAGTAGATAAAATGTTAAGGAAAAAAATGAAAAGGTCACTTTCTGCCCGGTTCTTTCAGCAATTATTTCATTCAGCTGTGTGTCCCAATGGCTTGATTTGAAATATAGCAAACCACAACATGGTCTGGTTTTTCTGGCTGACTTCACAAAGAGTATGTTTTGTGAATTCAGCCGCTGTGGTTGCAAACTATATTCCATATAACTTAATGTATTACGCTCTGGTACGGGTGTACCGGTGCCTGCCCGGAGCACTGGGTACCATTCCAGTACGGTGCTCCGTACTATTAATAAATCATGATTAAACAACTATGATGTTCTATGCTGTATGAACATAGTCGATATATATATTAATTTTCTTTTTCTCTGTGAGAAATCCTTGTTCCTGTCCTCTTACAGTTTCATTTATTTTCCTTTCTTGTACAAGGGAGCCCATAGATTTTCATGGCCCTTGAATGAACATATGCCCAAATTTCAAATGTTACCATCTGATTTGATTTTGTCAGGGATCAAGAACAAAATCTAATAAGCTGCTAGTCAACAAATATAAAATACTTTAACCTTTCATTATAAAATGTTAAAAACATTTCAAAACTTTGCATCAGTTCCAGAAAAATCTATATTGGCTATCCAATACAAAACAAAGCATAATATTTAATTTGCTGATAAATGCATCAAGCATTAAACTGCTGACATTTAGGGAGAAGAATCCTATGGGGAAATTTGCACCAAAGGTCCTTCAATTCTAAATCAAATAAAAAGCAGCTATTGGACTGTGTTTGGATGGTGGACTGCTAAAGACTGTGATCAAAGGCACACCTGCTGATTCGTAGCTCACCTGAAGCAGCTATTTCATTGTCCCAAAGGCATGTTACCAAAGGAGCCCAGAAGGGTGTCTCTAAGGCAGTTCATTTCATTTTTTCATTTTATTACATTTATATCCCGCCCTTCTCCGCAGAGGACCCAGGGCGGCGCACAGGAGATTTAAAAATATACAAAATAGAAAATAGATAAATAATTTAAAATACATATTAAATAATCCTAGTCCTATGCTAAAACCAATTATTAAAAACCCAATTTAAAACTTTTCTAAAAGTCCCCATGGGAGGTTAGGCTAGGCTGGCTTGATGAAAAAAGTATGTCTTTAGACATTGGCGGAAGAGGCGGAGGTCGGTGATGGTCCGGAGTTCAGGGGGTAGGTCGTTCCAAAGGGCAGGGCCCGCCACAGAGAAGGCTCTTCCCCTGGGTGTCGCCAGTCGGCATTGTCCGGCCGACGGCACCCTGAGAAGGCCCTCTCTGTGGGAGCGGATCGGCCGAAGGGATGTATGGGGCAGGAGACGGTCTCGCATATAACTAGGCCCCGAGCCATGGAGCGCTTTAAAGATGGTCGTCAGAACCTTGAAGTGCACCCGAAAGACCACAGGAAGCCAATGCAGCTCGCGCGGGATTGGTGTTATATGGGAGCTTCTGGTGGCTCCCGTAATTACCCGCGCGGCTGCATTTTGGACTAGCTGTAGCTTTCGAGTGCACCTCAAGGGAAGCCCCATGTAGAGAGCATTACAGTAGTCGAGACGGGACGTCACGAGAGCTTGAGTGACTGTGCAAAGGGCAGCCCGGTCCACTAAGGGGCGCAATTGGTGCATCAGGCGTACCTGATGAAATGCCCCCCTGGCCACGGCCGTCACATGGTCCTCCAAGGACAGCCGGGAATCCAGGAGGACACCCAAATTGCGCGCCCTCTCCACGGGGGCCAGTGTTTCGCCCCCAATGGCCAGAGTTGGAGTAATCTGGCTGAACCGGGGTGCCGGAAACCACAGTCACTCAGTCTTGGCAGGGTTGAGCTTGAGTTTGTTACCACCCATCCAGATCCGTACGGCTTCCATACACCGGGACAGCACTTCGGCGGCATCATTGGGGTGGTCTGGGGTGGATATGTACAGCTGGGTGTCGTCAGTGTACAGATGGTACTCCACCCCAAAACCACGGATGATCTCACCCAGCGGCTTCATATATGTGTTAAACAGGAGGGGTGAGAGGACCGACCCCTGAGGAACCCCACATAAGAGGGGTCTCGAGGTTGACCTCTGCCCTCCCGTCAACACATATTGCGACCGACCAGAGAGGTAGGACAAGAACCACCGCAAAACGGTGCCTCCCAGCCCCAACCCCCCCAGTCGGTGCAATAGGATACCATGGTCGATGGTATCAAAAGCCGCCGAGAGGTCTAACAGGACTAGGGTAGAGGAATAACCTCTATCCCGCGCCCTCCAGAGATCATCAACCAACGCGACCAATGCCGTCTCGGTACTGTGACCGGGTCGGAAGCCGGACTGGCGCGGGTCTAGATAATCAACTTCCTCCAGGTGTCACGGAAACTGTTGGGCTACCACACTCTCAACAACCTTCACCAGAAAGTGAAGGTTGGAGACCGGACGATAGTTCTCTAGTAAAGCTGGGTCCAGGGACGGCTTCTTGAGGAGGGGCCTCACTACCGCCTCTTTCAAGATGGCAGGTAAGGACCCCTCACTCAGAGATGCGTTGACAATGCCGTGGAGCCAGCCTCGTGTCGTCTCCCAGGATGCCAGTACAAGCCAGGAGGGACACGGGTCCAATAAACATGTGGTCGCCCTAAGTTTCCTTGACAACCTGTCCATATCCTCGGTGGTGACAAAGTCAAACTCCTCCCAAGATGGAACCTCAAGACTAGTCTCGGACAGTCCCACAGGACCACTGTCGATGGAGGGTAGCTCATTCCAAATCCGAGTGATTTTCTCCTGCAGATAAATCCCAAATTCCTCTGCTCGCCCTTGTAGAGGGGCTTCCCGCGGCCTCTGGTGGAGGAGGGAGCGGGTCACCCCAAACAGGGCGGCAGGGTTATCTGCGGATGCAATTAGGGTGGCACAATACTCACGTTTGGCCACCCTTATCGCCACTAAGTAAGCCCTAATATGGGTTCTCACTAGTGTTCGGTCGGCTTCGGAGCGAGAGGATCTCCATCTGCTCTCTAGGCGTCTCTTGTGGCGTTTCATCCCCCAAAGCTCCTCACTAAACCAGGGAGCCTGGGTGATTCGTCGCCGCAAGAGAGGCTGCAAGGGCGCGACTCGGTCCAGGGCCCCCGTGGCCGCACTTAATCATGCGGCCACTAGGTCCTCAGTCGAGTCGCGGGGCAGGGTCACAGGAATTGGCCCAAGCTCCCTCTGGAATCTCTCCGGGTCCATTAGAAGCCTGGGGCGGAACCATCTAGGAGTATCCGGTTCTGCCTCCCCGCGGTGAGGTGAAGCGATTGGAAAGTCCAGCCGGAGGAGAGCGTGATCTGTCCATGACAAGGGAGTGATGACTAAATCCCCTATTCCCAGATCACGACTCCACTGTCCCGAGACAAAGATCAGATCCAGCGTGTTTCCCCCCTCGTGAGTGGGGCCTAAAACTACCTTGGTCAGGTCCATGGCCGTCATGGAGGCCATGAACTCCCGAGCTGCTCCAGAGGCTTCGCCCACTGACGGCTAGTTAAAGTCCCCCATGACTACTAGTCTGGGAGTCTCAACTGCCGCCTCGGCTATCACCTCTAGGAGCTCGGGCAGGGCTGTTGTTGCATAGCGAGGAGCCAGGTATACAACTAACACGCTCAACTGCCTCCCTAGGCCCCATCTCACGCAGAGAGATTCACACCCGGTTGTCTGAGGGACTGTGGTCTCCTTTGGCTCAGTTGTTTGAAGGCAAGCAGCAGAAGGAAGTGGGTATGGGAAGGAGCAGGGGTGGATGGAGCATCTTCTTCCTCATAAGCAGTGGGAAGATGAAACGTTAAACATGATTACAGATTAACTTCTGTCAAAGTTCTTTTTGTTTACCTATCAAGTTTGAGGAGACAACTTGATTTATGTAAAAAATGTTGCAGATCTTTGAACATTTGTAGTAAGTAAGTAAGTAAGTAAGTAAGTAAGTAAGTAAGTAAGTAAGTAAGTAAGTAAATTTTAATTTCTAGACCGCTCCTCTCCCCAAGGGGACTCGGAGCGGTGCACAGGGAAGTTAAAACAATAAATATACATAAATACACAAGACAATTAAAAGCAAATTAAACAGTAAAACCCTGCGCTAAAATACAATACAATAGCAGAGTTGGAAGGGACCTTGTAGGTCTTCTAGTCCAACCCCCTGCATGGGCAGGAATCTTATACCATTTCAGACAAATGGCTGTCTAACATCTTTTTAAAGACTTCCAGGGTTGGGGCATTCACAACTGCTGGAGGCAAGCTGTTCCAGAGGTTAATTGTTCTTACTGTTAGGAAATTTCTCCTTAGTTCTAAGTTGCTTCTCTCAATGCCAAAATTCCCAATGCCAATTCACTAAAACCCTATAACCCTATAATACTATAGTAGAGAGGCTACCCTAGGCCGGCCAAGCAGAAAAAGTGCGTTTTCAATTTCAGACAGAAGGAACGGAGGTCCGTGGTTGTTCTAATATCGGGGGGGAGGTCGTTCCAGAGGGCAGGGCCCGCCACAGAGAGAGCCCTTCCCCTGGGCGTCGCCCGCTGACAGAGTCTAGTGGACGGCACCCAGAGTAGTCCCTCTCTGTGGGAGCGAATCGGCCGTGAGGATGTATTTGATGACAAACCATCAGAGAATAGAAGGAAAAGGTATCTCCCTAAATTTCTGGAGATTATTTCTAATTAGAATTGTTAAGGACGAGACCGAAAATGTGCAATGGAATGTAGCAAGAGATATGTTGCTAGGTATCCAGACACAGACACTGAAGGTAAAACAAGTAGACTTTTACTTGTGATGGAAAAATAAAATAAGATACACTTCTTCACAAACAAGTGATAAGTAGCCCTGAATCATATACACAGTCTATTACTCAAACGTTGGCTTACAGTTGCTCAACTCACGATTCTCTTTACTTTGCTGATCTAATCGAAATACAGAGCCTTCATCCAAGAGATCAGCGTCTAACAGTGATTCTGGCTCCCTCTTATGGCTGATTGAGGAAGCAGCAGCCAATCAAATTTCACTGTAGCAGTTAAAGTTACAGATACCACATTCCAATCATGGCTTATATACATTGCCAACCCAACATTAGGATAACATTCCTTACAAGAATATTCTTTATTGGCCAAGTGTGATTAGACACACAAAGAATTTGTCTCTGTCAGTGTACATACAAATAACAAAATGATAAATCAAAAGATACCTATAGGAGAAGGTAATAAGATAAATGAGAAGGATAATACTAATACAGCCTACTACATCCGAGATCATCCGTGGTTTTGGGGTAGAGTACCACCTCTACGCTGATGACACGCAGCTGCATATATCTACCCCAAACCACCCCAACGATGCCGTAGAGGTGATGTGCCAGTGCCTGGAAGCCGTGCGGGCCTGGATGGGAAGGAACAGACTCAGACTCAACCCGTCCAAGACCGAGTGGCTGTGGTTCCTGGCATCCCGGTACAGCCAGTTGACTCCATCACTGGCCATAGGGGGCGAACATCTAGCCCCCATGGATGGGGCACGCAACTTGGGCGTCCTCCTTGATGCACGGCTGTCCATGGAAGATCAAGTGACAGCCATAGCCAGGAGGGCGTTTTACCAGGTTCGCCTGGTCCGCCAGTTGCGTCCCCTACTGGACCGGGGTGCCCTTTGCACAGTCACTCATGCTCTCGTGACATCCCGACTGGACTACTGCAATGCTCTCTACATGGGGCTCCCCTTGAGGTGCACCCGAAGACTTCAGCTTGTCCAGAATGCAGCCGCGCGGGCAATTATGGGAACCTCTAGGTTTTCCCATGTAACACCGCTCCTGCGCGAGCTGCATTGGCTGCCTGTTGTCTTTCGGGTGCGCTTCAAGGTGTTGGTTACCATCTTTAAAGCGCTCCATGGCACGGGACCTAGTTATCTGCGGTATCGCATCCTGCCCCATACATCCCTTCGGCCGATTCGCTCCCACAGAGAGGGACTTCTCCGGGTGCTGTCCACTAGGCTGTGCCAGTGGGCGACGCCCAGGGGAAGGGCCTTCTCTGTGGTGGGCCCGACCCTCTGGAACGACCTTCCCCCCGATATTAGAACAACTACGGACCTCCGCCCCTTCTGTCAAAAATTAAAAACACACTTCTTTTGCTTGGCCGGCTTGGGATAACTTAACTGTTTTTAGGGGTTTTTAGGGGTTTGTTTTAGTTTTACATGGGATTTTAGCGCAGGGTTTAGTTTAATTCTTTTTTAATATTGTATTGTCTGTAGCCTTATTTGCATTTTTAATTTCCCTGTGCCCCGCCTCGAGTCCCTTCGGGGGGAGAGAGCGGGTTATAAATTAAATTATTTATTTAATTTATTTACATGGGTAAAATATCCTTAGGCATGAGACAATGCTGTGGAAATTAGGTGTTTAGCAGAGTAATGGCATGGAGGGAGGGAACGGTATCTATATTTAGTTGTTTTGGCATACAATGGCGTATAAAGCATATTGAGGAGAGGAGTTGAAACAGTTTATGTCCAGGATGTGAGGGGGTCTATTTTCTCAGCACTCTTTCTGACTCATTCAGTATTCAGGTCCTCAATGGAAGGCAGGCTGGTTGCAATTGTTTTTTCTGCAATTCTAAGTAACCATTGACGTCAGTACCTGTCCTGTTTGGTTATAGAAGTTATAGAAGTAACTTCTGTACTCAATAATTCTTCTGTAGACGAGTCTCAACAGCTCCTGTACTTTCTGAGTTAAAGCAGGAAGCTCAGAATATAGTGACTATAGTGATTTTCAGCACTATAATCACTTAATCAATCACTATATTCCCTTGATCAATTATAGTGATTAAGAGATCACTATAGCGATCATTTGAGTGGTCTAAGGGAGATTCCTATTACTGAATTCTTAGATTAAGTCTTTCTCTTTTGATTTTAGTTATGGCAGTCATTTTGATCATTTTTACTGTCAGGGATCTCTTTTACTCTAACAATCGCCTTTACCAGATTGAAATATTTCCTGGGCCTCACTTTATATTGCAAAGTTATAGTGTGACAGTCTTCCTTGATTTGAATCTCTTAGAACAGGGGTCTGCAAAGTCGGCTCTTTTAAGACTGGTGAACTTCAACTCCCAGAATTCCCCAGCCAGCCATGCTGTCTGGGGAATTCTGGGAGTTGAAATCCACCAGTCTTAAAAGAGCCAACTTTGCAGACCCCTGTCTTAGAACATAGTTCTTATGATTTTCAGGCAGGGGTGAAATGCTACCGGTTTGGACTGATTCGCCTGAACTGGTAGTAAAAAAAAATGCTACTGGTTCGAGCGAACCGGTATTGATGACAATCAGCTGTGACACAAGATTTATATTAGCTAGAATCGCCGAATTTCCTGCTTTCTAGCTAACCTAAATCGCTTGGCACAGTGGATTTCCCCTCCCTCGTTGTTCTACCTACCTTTGTAAGCATGCTCAGTAGCAGGCTCTTCACGTTTTGACACTCTGCACATGCATGGAATATCCACCTTGGCGAACCGGTAGCAAACTTAAGTTTATTTCACCCATTTTCAGCCAACCATCTTGGTTTCTACTTGCCTTAGTGACTTGCATATTGAAAAAGAGGATCCTGATATAGGTAGACCTCAACTTACAATCACAATTGAGCCCCAAATTTATGTTGTTAAGTGAGAAATTTATTGAGTTTGCTCCATTTTACGACTTTTCTCTCAACATTCGTTAAGTGAATCACTGCAGTTCTTAAATTAGTAAGATAGTTGTTAAGTGAATCTGACTTCCTCATTAACTTTGCTTGTCAGAAGGTCGCAAAAGAGGATCACATGACTCTAAGACACTGGAACTGTCATAAATGTGAATTAGTTGTCAAGCATCCAAAAGTAAATCATGTGACCATGGGGATCCTGCAACGGTCATAAATGTGGAAAATGGCCCTAAGTCACTTTTTTCAGTGCCATTGTAACTTTGAACGGTCACTAAATAAACTGTTATAAATCAAGAAGTACCTGTATAGGTCTGTTTATGTCATCCAGTTTGGTGGATGACATAATTTTGGCAAAGACTGGGATGATTAATCCTGTAAAGAGATTTAGGAGGTGGAGCTGCAAACAAGCAATTCTGAAGTTCTTAAACACTGAAGACTTTTATAAATATGGTTGTCAATAAGGATGCCTCTTATGCCCATATTTCAAGGGCACTGAAGACCAAATGCATATCAATCATCTATATTGTTTTAATAAAAATGAGCTGGTTTGTGCGACATGCCAAGCTTTAGTGGGATTACACTTGGCAAGATGTTCCTCTCAGACCCTAGGAGAGAGCTTTCAGTCACCAAGAGCTCCACTTAAGATTCAGCAGATTGACAGCCACCCAAAAGCAGGAAGTTAAATGCAATTTTTCATAGTGATGTATCTGTTTTAGACTACAGTATATTCAAAATAATGGGAAGCTGTGTTATTATTTTTTGTTTATTTTTCAAAAGTAGCTACTGCCCATGTCAATCCTAGATTCAGTTTTGTTTTCAGCTAACAGAAAATTCCAGGGCTATAGCCATGACTGTGAACCTATGGCACGCATGCCACAGGTGGCACACAGAGCCATTTCTGAGGGCACGTGAGGCACTGCTCTGTCAACTCCAGCATGCATGCACACGCTGGCCAGCTGATTTTCAGCCTTGAACCTTGGGAAGGTGATAAACGGACCTACCGGACCCACCAGAAGTTGGAAAAGAGTCTGTTTCCGGCCTCTGGAGTGGGGGGCAGCTTTCGTCCTCCCCAGGCTTCAAGAAAGCCTTGTGCACATGTGCAGGGCAGTCACGCATGCATGCACAGGGAGCATGGAGCGGGGGGCATTAAATTATGGGGGTGGGCATGTTATTATGCACATGCTCGTGCTTTTGGCACCCAAGGCGAAAAAGGTTTGCCATCCCTGGGCTATAGTTTTCTATATCTTAGGTTAACCCGTTGTTATCGTATACTTGCCATCTGTTTTTGGCCTCTCTAACTGCCTTCCAGTAATAAACAGTAAATCACACACAGGATTCACATCTGAATATTTTGCATCATCTCCTTGCATGTTGCATCCTACAGCCACCATCTGCTCAGGGCAATTCCAGTGCCACCCCAGACATAAATGCTTGCCACCCCTGGATTGGGCACCATAGGACACTATGACCTCCAAATGCTGCCCCAGACATGTTTCCCATCCCTGAATTGGGCATCATAGGAAACCAACTCAGATCTGTCACCCCAAGGAGAAATTAAATTCTTTAAAAACCTGGAAGTAGAGATATCCTATCATTTGAGTGACCAAACAGGTAGCATATTGAAAATCTTCCTTCTTTAACAAAGCATGAAAATGTTTATAAGAACACAGGGTCAAGGCTTAGATCAGGGGTCTCCAACCTTTTCAACTTTAAGTCTGAAGGACTTCAGCTCCCAGATTTCTCCAGCTTTGCTGGCTGGAGAAGTCTGGGAGCTGAAGTCCTTCAGACTTAAAGTTGAAAAGGTTGGAGACCCCTGGCTTAGACAGTAGTTGACGTTGTTGTGCAGAAAAACACATATTATTTTCCTGAACACTAATGTAATTCATCCATGGAAGTTGGAGGTCTTGTTTATCTGTATCTCCTGATTGGTGGCTGAAAGTGGATTACTCCCAAAATAAAACTGAAAATAAACATGTATCATGGGACTGATTTTTATGAAAGCAGAAGAGATGGCTGAGTTCACTTCCACTTTGTCTTAATGTTGAAAAATAAAACTCAACATTGCTGGATCCAAGAGTCTTAAGTTAAGGAAATTTCAGATAATGGTTCTTTTTAACCAGGTTAAAAACAGATCCAGAGTTCTCTACTCCTGGAAAGTGCTGGAGAGCTGAATTGATTAATTTCTGACTCAGCTATATAGCGTGATTGAAACTGCTGTGGTGTTTTTTTTCCCTTTTTACAACACACTGTTGTAAAGATGTGGCAACTTTATGGCACGCAGTCGTCCTCCATTTTCTCATTACAGATTAATTCATACCTCAGTCAACAGCCTGGTGTCTGAATTACAATTATCCTAGTAAATCTTTCACAAGGAATATTAGCTCAATAGCCTTGCAGTGCAACTACTCAGTGTTGTGGGTTGGGTTGTTTTCACAATATGTATTGAGGCTATGGCCATTTATTTTGGTTCCCATTTTAACCTTTTTTCCCCCTTTTGAAGTGGCCATGACCTCCTTGGTTTATGCTCTGAGAGCTACAACTGCTTAAAGAGACCTTGCTTAAAGGGACCTTGGTGTCCTGGTGGACAGCTCAATGAAGGTGTCAACCCAGTGTGCCACAGCAGTGAAAAAAGCAAACTCATTGCTAGGGATCATTAGGAAGGGTATAGAAAATAAGTCAGCAAGTGTCATTTTGCCTCTTTATAAATCTATGGTGAGGCCCCATCTGGAGTATTGTGTACAGTTCTGGTCACCATACCTTCAGAAGGATATTATGGAAATGGAAAAGGTGCAGAGGAGGTCAACCAGAATGATTAGGGGGCTGGAACACCTTCCTTACCATCTGAGGCTGCAATGGCTGGGCCTCTTCACTCTAGAACGACGGCGCCTGAGAGGTGACCTGATTGAAGTCTATAAAATCATGCACGGTGTGGACAAAGTAGAAAAGGAAAAACTGTTTTCCCTATTGCACAACACTATAACTAGAGGGCACTCCATGAAACTTTTGGAAGCTAGACCTCAAACAAATAAGAGGAAGAAGTGGGCCAAATGAGCCACCGTACTGGTACCGTTGCCGCTGCTCCCGGCTACCACCAGTACGCCTGTACCAGGCTATACCAGCCAGAACCTACCACTAGTTCCGGGGGTGGGGTGGGGATGGAGACAGTATTGAATGGGAATTTTTGTTGCAGCTAGTTTACCACCCATAGATTTCCATGGAATTGAAACCAGTATGGCTGCACAAAGAACTCTCTGATAAACTGAAAGACAAAAAGGACAAGTACAAAAGGTGGAAAGAGGGGCACATACCCAAGGCAGAATATCAGCAAATAGCCCGAATGTTTTAATATTATGATGACACAGGCTTATCTCACTTCAGGGAAGACTCCTGTGGTCAACATAAATTCTAATAAATGACTAACCACCAAGCAAGTCAACGTGGGCTGTTCCTGCAGTAGCTCTGGTCTTCTCCAGTCCTGTGGCATCAGCAGATTTTGATGGATGAATCAGCTTTTTTTCTGCTTCTGCACCATTTTATTCAAAAACCAGAGGAAGCTGGATTTTGTTTTGTTTTTCAGTGCCTGAGCTTTGCGGGCAAATCATTTTTTATTGGCTTTGCTCTTGCTTCACAATGCTTTCCAACTCCTGGACTCAAGTGAAATGTGACTTCCAAGTCTCCACTGCAGCTTACCTGTGCCAAGAAAAGAAAAAGAGAATGCAGAGGGAGGGTACAAAGGGGACCAACAGAATAAGCCAGGTAGTAAGAGGTCAAATTTCTGGCTGAGGTAACCAGAGTCAGTACTGGAAAACCTTTTGTTCTGACAATTTCCTTCTCTTCCTCCCCATCAATGCTATAATGGCAGCTCTCCCAGAACCACGTATTTCACCTTCCGTGCCCACCCATGCCTAGCTCTATGCTTGAATGCTTGGCAATGGCTCCATGGTAGTAGCTCCATGGCTTCAAGCTAAGCTGATTGCCTTTACTTCATGGCTGCCCACTCTATTCCCCATTCTGAATCAGCTGGTTGCAAGACTCATTGCTTCCGGTAAAGCTTTAAATACAAACCAAGAGGAATGTGTACTATTCTTATCAGGGTATCCATTGGGAGATAGGAGTGTGTGTGTGTGTGTGTATGTGTGTGTGTGTGTAGAGGTTTCAAAAAAAAATCAAGATGCAATCAGAATGGAAGCAAGGCCCTTCTCTTTTCTGCATGTGTTAAGGCAGACTTCAGTCACAAAGTTGCAGCCTCCATTTTCCTTTTTTTAAAAACATCCTCATGGATATCCCTAGTTCTTGCCATGTTAGTCATTGGACTGGGTTTTCACCAGGGGTGAAATTCAGCAGGTTCTGACAGGTTCTGGAGAACCGGTAGCTGAAATTTTGAGTAGTTCAGAGAACCAGCAAATACCACCTCTGGCTGGCCCCAGAGTGGGGTGGGAATGGAGATTTTGCAATATCCTTCCCCTGGTCATTCCCACCAAGTCAACCCCACAGAACCAGTAGCAAAAAAAAAATTGAATTTCACCACTGGCTTTCACTTAGAATACAGAGATGGCCTGGAAGAAAGTATTCAACAGCTAGATAAGCACCAGCTTAGCCCTGAAAGAGAGTGGGGTTACATGGGACTATCCTTGAAAAGTATCCAGAAGCTTCCATTGATTCAAAGTGCAGCTGCCCGCATACTTTTGTACAGGCCTAGATATGCACGTGTCATCTCTCCTGTCAATTTTTCCAATTGGCTTCTGGGTCCAATTCAAGCTGTTTGTTGTCCTCTTCATTGCTTGGGACCAGGTTACTTGAAATACTACCTTTTCCCAGGCACATCTACTGACCCACCAGAGTGGGGAGGCAAGGAATGCTATGGGTCCCCTCCATTTAAGAAGTCCATCTAGCAGGACCAAGAAGAAGGGCCTTCTCCATGGTGATTCCCTCCCTCTTCATCCTCACAGAGATAAGATTGGGACCCCACTTTAAACACTTTCCCAAGGTCCTGAAGGCCTAGTTTTGCCAATGAGCCCAAAGAGCCCAGAGTGGGATGGAGTCATCGAATGGGCTTCTTTGACTGTTGTCACTAGGGGGGTGGGGAGTTATTGCTTTTTATTTATTTATTTTATATTGGATTTTTATCCTGAGAAGTGGCCTGGAATCACTGAGAATGAGTTGAGTAGCCATATCAATTTTCTTCAATAATTAAATAAAGTGTTGAAAAAGGAACCTTACTCCCTCTGTAATGCAGAAATGGATAGGGTAGGTATCCTGGCATGCTAGCTAGGCAGAGACATCACTGTTTCTTTTTTCCAGCTCTGGCCATAGTAAACCAAGGGTAAAAATGGCTGAGTTACAATACCCAGGAACAAACCTAGACATCTCCTTCCAATTGTTTCGTCCTTGTTCAGGAAGACAGACATTCATTCTTTTGGAAGGCGAGATGTCCGTTGAAATTGTGTTAAGATGCGTGTCTATTCTTAATCCACTCCATACATGTCTTCCTAAGACTGCTGGCAGTAGCTAGGCTGCTGCTCAGAGCTTAGCCATAAAACGCAGCACAATAAATAATGAATTAGACCAGCTGACGTCTTCCAGTAAACTGCACACCGTCTGCTAGCATTTTCCTCCCATAAAATTACCCTGAGATCAGACATTCTGCAGCATTTAAGACAAGAAGAGAATTTCACAGCCCGCTGTTTTGTGCTCCACTGCAGCAGAATGTCTTACAAAAACTGAGGCAGACAGTGCAAAAAGGCGAATAATTCCTACAGAAGAAGTACTGGGTAAAAAGCATCTTTCAATTATCAGTAGCATTTACGCATTCGTTCCAATCGCATTTATATCATTTCCAACATTCTTGGTGCCATAGTTCTGTCTTCTCAAACCCGAACCTTTTAATAAACCTAGGAGACGCCTATGGCTCATCTTCAGATCATTTTCATTATAGGAAAACTTAGGCTCTTCTTCTGAGCTGCAGTCTCTCCCCTTGTTTATTGTAGCTTCATAGCCCTGTAGCCTTATTAAACAATTCACTGGCTTCTTCTTATTGGCTGAACTGACCCACCTGACTCTGCTGATGCCATCCCGGGCTATAGGTGGTGTGATGATGCTGCACATGCTCAGAGACAAATCACATTAATTCCCTGCAGCCAATGGGATGCAAGTGCAGCTGGGACAAAGTAAGGCAAGGTCAAGTGGTGGGGAGAGAGAGAAGAGGAAAAGGAATGAAATCAAGGAGAAACCATGTCCAAGGGGCTGTCAGCGTTTGGGAGGTTAATGTTTTTAATGTTCAGCTCTTTGGAGACATCATTTGCTAATTTCAATATTACGCAGACAGGCAGTGACATAAAAGAAGAAATAAAAATCAGTCTTTAATTATTTTGTCTGCTGTAGTTAAACGCACTGCCTGAAAATTAAAACCGCGCAAAAATATCGCCATCAGTTCAACCCTCATGTTTATTGAACACCCACCCACCCCAGTCCTATTCTTTGTCATGACCATAAATCACATACAGTAATATAATAAAACTTCTTCCAGCCTGGTGCACTTTTGATGTGTTGCTGGCATCCAAATTTCCAAGGTTAGGACAGTTGCAAAAACAAAGGCAATTAATAGTTATTGGTTAAAGGGGCTGAGTAAAATTTGGAATAAATTTGTTAAAAAAATTGATCCCGGATATAGCCTTGGGGAAGACAACTGAAAGTTGGCCGATTAAAACTAATATAAGTCGGGATAAAGTAATTGAGGATGAAAATATAGGAAATATAGTAAATTGGTTAAGAGCTCTAGGAATTGAGAGTAGAAAAAAAAAGTAATTCAAAAATTGGAGTTGAATTGGTTCGAAAAAATACAGGTAGAAAAATGGACTATGAAAGTAAAGGGAATATGTAAAATAGATAGAAGTAAAACTAAATTTGAAAGTTTAGTATCTCAAATTATTAAGGATGAAATTGGGTTAAAAGGACTCGTTAGTAAGATATATAAGATTATAAATTTCGATGGAAATCCACAAATGGTAATGAAAAGGAATTGGGAGGAAGACCTTAAGATTAAAATATTGGATTTGGATTGGAATGAGAACTGGAAGAGTCGAATCATGAGGACTTTGTCTATAAGGATTAAAGAGCATAATTTTAAGGTTGTTTGGAAATGGTATTGGACCCCATTAAGATTATCATTGATAGATAAAAAAATGAGCGATAAATGTTGGAGATGTAATATGGAAGTGGGAACTTATGAACATATGTGGTATAAATGTGTGAAAATTAAAAAGTTTTGGCAGCAATTAGAAAAAACGATGGGTGAAATGATGAAAAGAATAATAATATTGAGATCAGAAACTATATTGTTATTGATAATTAACATAGGGGGCGAACATCTTGCCCCTGTGGATGGGGCGCGCAATTTGGGTGTCCTCCTGGATACCCGGCTGTCTATGGAAGAGCAAGTGACAGCCGTGGCCAGGAGGGCGTTTTACCAGGTTCGCCTGGTTCGCCAATTGCGCCCCCTATTGGATCGGGACGCCCTTCGCACAGTCACCCATGCCCTCGTGACATCCCGACTGGACTATTGCAACTCTCTCTACATGGGGCTCCCCTTGAGGTGCACCCGGAGGCTTCAGTTAGTTCAGAATGCGGCCGCGCGAGCAATTATGGGCACCTCCAGGTTTGCCCATGTAACACCGCTCCTGCGCGAGCTGCACTGGCTACCTGTCGTCTTCCGGGTGCGCTTCAAGGTGTTAGTTATCATCTTCAAAGCGCTCCATGGCTCGGGACCTAGCTATCTGCGAGATCGGATCCTGCCCCACACATCCTCACGACCGATTCGCTCCCACAGAGAGGGGCTTCTCCGGGTGCCGTCCACTAGACTTTGTCAGCGGGCGACGCCCAGGGGAAGGGCGCTCTCTGTGGCGGGCCCGGCCCTCTGGAACGACCTTCCCCCTGATATTAGAACGACCACCGACCTCCGCTCCTTCCGGGTAAAATTGAAGACCCATCTCTTTCGACTGGCCGGCCTTGAATAGTTCTCTCTGTCTTTTAATTACAAATTTTAATGGGTTTTAATTATATATTTTTAGCATGGGTAGATTTATTTAATTTTATTTTAAGTAATGTTTGTATTTTGTATATTGTTTTTAATTATGCCTGTGCACCGCCCCGGGTCCCTGTGGGGAGAGGGTGCGGTTAATAAATCTTAATTTGAATTTGAATTTGAATTAATGAACCTGAGTTAACAAACCATGAGAAAGAATTGATCAGAATTATGATTATAATGGGTAGGATTGTAATAGCAAGATATTGGAAAATAGAGGTAAATATTAAAATAGAAGAATGGTTCTGTGAAATGTGGAAATTAGCCTTAAATGATAAAATGACGTGTGATATTAAATTCAGAGAGGGGGTTTATAAAAAAGATATCTTTTGGAAGACTTGGAAGCCATTTGTGGACTATGCACTTGGAACTTTGGATGCCTTGACGCCTGTACCTAGAGAACGTGGATTTTGGAGATCTTAAAGATAATAGAAGATACTTGAAACCAACTCTTCCTTTTGTTTTGTACAGCACTGGGTGAAATATTGTAAAAAATTATAAAAACTTCAATAAAAGAAATAAAAATAAAAAAAGAAATAAAAATCAGTCTTTAATTATTTTGTCTGCTGTAGTTAAACGCACTGCCTGAAAATTAAAACCGCGCAAAAATATCGCCATCAGTTCAACCCTCATGTTTATTGAACACCCACCCACCCACCCCATTCTTTGTCATGACCATAAATCACATACAGTAATATAATAAAACTTCTTCCAGCCTGGTGCACTTTTGATGTGTTGCTGGCATCCAAATTTCCAAGGTTAGGACAGTTGCCTGTGTGGCGACCTTATTACTGGGTAAAACAATTATCACCTTGACAATCTCTGGACACCCTCAGAGAGCCATGGTAACATTTATTTATTTATTTATTTATTTATTTATTTATTTATTTGTTTGTTTGTTTGTTTGTTTGTTTGTTTAAATTTATACCCCGCCCTTCTCCTAAAAAATGACCAAGGGCAGCGCACAGGCGTTATTAAAACCATACAAAAATACATAATTATTAAAAACTATTAAACTTTCCCTGTGCTAAAACTAATAAAACTCTAAAATTTAAAATTTTCCCTATAAAAGTCAGAAACGGGGGTTATGCTAGGCCGGCTTGTTGGAATAAATGAGTTTTAAGACGTTGGCGGAAGAGGCAGAGGTCCCCGATGATGCGTAAATCGGGGGGTAGGTCGTTCCAGAGGGCTGGGCCCGCCACAGAGAAGGCTCTTCCCCTGGGCGTTGCCAACCGGCATTGCCTGGCCGACGGTACCCGGAGAAGGCCCTCTCTGTGGGAGCGGATCGGTCGAAGGGATGTATGGGGCAGGAGGCGGTCGCGTATATAGCTAGGCCCCGAGCCATGGAACATGAAATCCACCTGTCCTTTAGCCAAGAGAAGGTTATATCGGTGTAACATTTGCTGCTCCAACTGTCCTATTCTGGATCAGAAATGAGGCTGCTAAGTGTTACTGGCCTTACAGTTTGAATGTGGTGCAAGTCAGTGGTGGGTTTCCATTTTTCTTACTACCGTTTTGCTTGTGTGCAAGCGCGTGCAAGCGCATGATACTTCTGCACATGAGCAGAAGCATCCAGGCAGGTGGGCGGAGCCTCCCACCACCACTACTACAGGTTTACCCAATTCGGGCCGAACTGGGAGCAACCCACCTCTAATGCAAGTTAAGGAAAGCAATTTGTGCAACTTGAAGCACAAACCACAAAAACTTCTTTGTAAATTTGGGGAGGTGTTGGAGAAAGAGATCTGACAGCTGCCTAAACTTCTTACATACATGGGAGAAGAATGTCCTGCATCAAAATGTTGATGATACCACTTGTGAATGATAACTAAATTGTCATAATGGACAAAATGGCAAAGGAGGAAGAGCAGTGCATTTATAGGAGTTACGTTTCTGTTTCTTAAGAGGCCACGGACAGCAATATAAATTCAAAAAATAAAATAAAATAAAATAAAATAAAATAAAATAAAATAAAATAAAATAAAATAAAATAAAATAATAAAATGAAATGAAATGAAATGAAATGAAATGAAATACAATACAATACAATACAATACAATACAATACAATACAATACATGAAATAATGAAATGAAATAAAAAATAAACTGCTGTATGCAAGTTGCTCTTCTTGTTCAGTTCTTGTTACATATAGCATCAGCATTATTTTAAATTTAGTGATTAAATTTTAATATATGTTTTAATAGTTTTAATCATATTTTAGCACAGACACACCAAATTTAATTCTATTTTAAGATGTGACTGTATTTATATTTTGATTGTTTGTTGTGGTTTTAATTCTTCTGTGCACCGCCCTGAGTCCCATTGGGGAGATAGGTGCGGTATAGAAATGGGATAAATAAATAAATAAAAATAAATGTAATCTTGCTGTCAGTGCCCTCAAGCCTATTATTATTATTATTGTGTGGTTAATCTTTGGTGAGATTCACAGACTTTGGGGCTGGTTGGTAGCTCAACAGCTCGAGTCCTAACCAAGGACTTAAGTACTGTCCCTTTTGGGAGATAGGGCGGTATAAAAAATCACCGCCCCGAGTCCCTTTGGGGAGAGGGGGCAGTCTAGAAATCTAATTAAATAATAAAAATAATAAATAATAAGAAATCCGATTAAATAAAATAAAATAAATAAATAACGTTGGAGGATATAAGCTGTTCCAAGTAGGGTGGTTTTTTGTAGAGTCAGAATGTGCAAGTCCAGTAAATTCAGAATTTCCAAATAATAATAATAATAATAATAATAATTTTAATATTTCTAAACCGCACCCTCTCCCCACAGGGACTCGGGGCGGTGCACAGGCACAGTAAAACAATAAATACATATAAACATTTCATTAAAAATAAATTAAATCCAAACCTGCGCTAAAATTCCCATTAAAACTAAGCAATATTACAAAACCCCAATAAAACCCCAAAGACAGAGAGACTATCCTAGGCCGGCCAGACAGAAGAAATGAGTTTTTAATTTGAGACGGAAGGAGCGGAGGTCCGTGGTCGTCCTAATGTCGGGGGGAAGGTCGTTCCAGAGGGCCGGGCCCGCCACAGAGAGAGCCCTTCCCCTGGGCGTCGCCCGCTGACAAAGTCTAGTGGACGGCACCCGGAGAAGTCCCTCTCTGTGGGAGCGAATCGGTCGTGAGGATGTATGAGGCAGGATCCGATCCCGCAGATAGCTAGGTCCCGAGCCATGGAGCGCTTTAAAGATGATAATCAACACCTTGAAGCGCACCCGGAAGACGACAGGCAGCCAGTGCAGCACGCGCAAGAGCGGTGTTACATGGGTAAACCTAGTGGTTCCCATAATTGCTCGCGCGGCTGCATTCTGGACTAGCTGAAGTCTCCGGGTGCACCTCAAGGGGAGCCCCATGTAGAGAGAGTTGCAATAGTCCAGTCGGGATGTCACGAGCGCATGAGTGACTGTGCGAAGGGCGTCCCGATCCAATAGGGGGCGCAATTGGCGAACCAGGCGAACCTGGTAAAACGCCCTCCTGGCCACGGCTGTCACTTGATCTTCCATGGACAGCCGGGCATCCAGGAGGACACCCAAATTGCGCACCCCATCCACAGGGGCAAGATGTTCGTCCCCTATGGCCAGCGATGGAGTGAGCTGGTTGAATCGGGCAGCCAGAAACCACAGCCACTTGGTCTTGGTCGGGTTGAGCCTGAGTCCGTTACTTCCCATCCAGACCCGCACGGCTTCCAGGCACTGGCACATCACCGCTACGGCATTGTTGGGGTGGTTTGGGGTAGAAATATACAGCTGGGTGTCGTCAGCGTATAGATGGTACTCTACCCCAAAACCACGGATGATCTCACCCAGCGGCTTCATGTATGTGTTAAACAGGAGAGGCGAGAGGACCGACCCCTGAGGCACCCCACATGTGAGGGGTCTCGAGGTCGACCTCTGCTCCCCTGCCAACACAAATTGCGATCGGCCAGAGAGGTAGGAGGAGAACCACCGTAAAACGGTGCCTCCCACTCCCAACCCCCCCAGCCGATGCAATAGGATACCATGGTCGATGGTATCGAAAGCCGCCGAGAGGTCTAATAGGACCAGGATGGAGGAACAACCCCCATCTCTGGCCCTCCAGAGATCATCAACCAACGCGACCAATGCCGTCTCAGTGCTATGCCCGGGCCGAAAGCCGGACTGGCGCGGGTCTAGATAATAGCGAGGTAGTCCTTTAGGTATTGCTTCAAGGGCTCCAATTACAATCGGGACAACACACGATTTCTTTTTCCACAGTCACTCAACTTCAATTTGCAAGTTGTTGTTATTTTAAAAACATTTCTCACTGGTATGCATAGAGTGAAAAGTAGTTTGTTCATCCTGTATTTTATTATTGCTAGTATTATCAGTATTTCTATGCATATATGAGAAGGAATAGATTTCCATATACCTTCAAATTGGAAAAGGGCCTAAATAGAAACATCTGCAAAATTCCACAGTCCAGTAATCATCAACTGAAATTGAAACAAAACATCTGTCCTTTTCAATTTATTATAAAATCAGAGTAACTTAGTTTGCTTCAACAATACATTACTTTGACCAAAAATGTCATCATTGTACTAAATATTGAATGTTTAACTATGTGTGCATGATATTCACCAGCAAAATATGTAGTAAGAAATGTTTATTGTGCACAGGACTTTTCAATTCTAAAACTATTAAACATATGTTGTATTTTTAAGAGAAGTTCTACACCAAAAGTACCTATTAGATAACTTCCAGTTTTAAAAATATTGCTCAGTTTTGGACACTAAAATGACTATTTCAATGCCGTTTCCTTCTGCACATGGGCAACAAAGATAATAGTGACCTGTATTAATTGCCTTCCTCTTGATCTCCACTGCTTGTTTTACCTTTATTTGTGACTAGAGAGTAACTGAAACATGGAAGATACTTCAGAAATGTCTTGGATTATAACTGAGACAGATGTACTTGTCAACTCAGCTGACATCAAAGTACAGCACACTCTCACCAATTGCAAAATTTTATAAAGTTGCAAGAGTTATGTAGAGTACAAATTCATCAAGTGAATGAAGCATGGTAAAATTATATGATAGAAAACTATCATAATTAAAATACCAGATTATTATGTACAAATGAGAAAATATGAAAGATGATGAAGAAGCCCTCAGGAGAGACAGTCTATACATTGAGTTAAATTCACTACACATCTTTCTTTGTCTTGAATGGGGAAATGGTTGGATTAGCCCAACATATGTAACAATATACTAGGATTGGGAAAACACTGCTATGTTCCCAGAAAATTATGGCGAACTGCTTAGCACAATATAGTAATACAATTGCAGCATTTGCACAAGCAAGCTAAATATCAAAGTGCATATAATTCAGTGCAAAGGCATTGAACTCCAGCCAAAACAATATTTAAAACCATGTCTTGCTGAAAATAACATCTGCTAAGAAAAAAAACCCGTCTTACTAAGAAACCCTTAACATATGCAAAATATTTAGTTGCAAGTTGTATGTCTGTTGATTGGCAGAGTTTTGGTTTGGCTATAATTATGAATAACTTTTTAACAATAATGTTATCTGCAGATATCAAACTACATGGATATAAAAACTATGTAATTTTGTTGAAGGGTGGGAAATGAACAACTATGTACTATGAATGTGCTATGTACTCTTAATTTCTGTTTTAGATTCATAACCCACCTTTCTCTCTGATGAATTGCTGAATTAAATCATTTTCTGGAATCTCCCAATGCATTGAGCCATAAATTAATTAAATGGCTTGAATTTACAAGATATACTAAGCTGCAAAAATCCTAAACCAAATGCAAACTTGATGAATTAAACATAATTCAGTGTGTTCTGTGAATGTCTGCTTTCTGGGATCATAAAGTAACCATTTCTTCCCATTCAAACTTCTATTGTTAAGGACGTAGCATTAATTTGAGTCCCTTGACTATACATTTCCAGTAAATATCACTTTACTTTGTTACTCCTCGCTAAGGATGTCTATACCCCTGATTACAAAATGAGCTATGCATGCAACATAAGCCATTTGTCTCCATAGCATAAACATGGAACAGTTCTTATCCATAACAAAACAAAGGGTAATAAAAACATGTTCTTTTCTCAGTTCCTCTGCTCTGGGGAAAACAACAATAACAATCCTCAAATGCAGAATAGCTTTTCTGGAACCAAAAATAAAATTAAAGAGGAAAAAGAAAGAGTAGAAAAACATAGAGGAGGACTCAAGGGTAGTCTCAGGCCTGCAGCCATGTTTTCTTTTGGGTCTTTGGCCTGCCATACTTTCTATTATTCTGCTATGCATTTTCTATTGTGGGAAAATGAAAGGGGGGATTGTAAGGAGTCACATACTATGTAGCCACAACAAAATTCTTTCTAGAAAGCCAAGGTCATTCTTTGTCTCTGCACCTCTGCACCTGACCAGAACTGGATGTGTGGAACTGCCAGCATGGCAGTGGGAGATTGGACCATGTGATGGACTTGTGGGTGTGCAGGCAAGATCTTGAACTTTCAACTGGGTGGGGAAAACCCGGAAGCTTTGGGTTTTTCCAGATGTGCCAACATGGCTCTCTTAATAAATTGGAACTCAGAGCAATACTTTGCCTTGGATTCTGATTTACTTTTGGATGCTATGCTGACATCTAGGATATCAAAGATGACATAGAAACTATGGAGTTTCTATCTGAAAGGAATAAAAAAAGTATCCGCAGGGCACACTTCTAATACATAATGCAGAGAACAAAAAAAGAGGGTTTGGGTTGAGGCAGATCAATAGAAGGGTCAAAAGCTTGCATCATGGCAATACAAGAATTCTGTAATCATTTCCCAGCAAGAATTACACCATAATTCTTATTATGAAGGAATCTTTTTCCTGTAATGTCCTTTTAAATGACAACTCTGATATCTCTGCTATGTCTACCAATTGAGTTGGGGGGGGGGGGGGACGAGACAGAAAAAGCAAGCAGTGTAATTAGAGAAAGCAATCTTCAACCAGCAATAACAGCTATAAAAATATATGCTAGAAAACATACAGTAGATGTTACTCAAGGGCAACCTGGGAAATAACTATGCCTTTCATTGCGAATATAATTATATTATCTTGTAGAAACCAAATGCTGTTTTGGAATCAAATGCTTTCAATAACCACAGTCACATCTTGGAGCCAGAATGTCCCAAAATAATACAGTCCTGAGGTTGATGTGCTCCAAATAGGAAACAGTCTCTGCTCTCAATATAAAGATCAGGAGCCACTATCCATCTGTAAATAATGTTTTCAATACAGAATCTTCAGTTAATATGCTTTCCTGATCATGTTTATAATAATAATAATAATAAATTTTAATTTATAACCGCTCTCTCTCCCCGAAGGGACTCGAGGCGGGGCACAGGGAATTAAAATACAGTTAAAAACCACAAACAAAGTACAATGTTAAAACGAATTAAACTAACCCTGCGCTAAAAGCCCATATAAAACTAAAACTAAACCCTAAAAACCCCTAAAAACAGTTTAATTACCCTAGGCCGGCCAAGCAGAAGAAGTGTGTTTTTAATTTTTGCCGGAAGGAGCGGAGGTCCGCGGTTGTTCTAATTTCAGGGGGAAGGTCGCTCCAGAGGGTCGGGCCCGCCACAGAGAAGGCCCTTCCCCTGGGCGTCGCCCGCTGGCAAAGCCTAGTGGACGGCACCTGGAGAAGTCCCTCTCTGTGGGAGCGAATCGGCCACAGGGATGTATGGGGCAGGATGCGATCCCGCAGATAGCTAGGTCCCGTGCCATGGAGTGCTTTGAAGATGACAACCAACACCTTGAAGCGCACCCGAAAGACGACAGGCAGCCAATGCAGCTCGCGCAGGAGCGGTGTTACATGGGAAAACCTAGAGGTTCCCATAACTGCCCGCGCGGCTGCATTCTGGACAAGCTGAAGCCTTCGGGTGCACGATCAATAATGCCTCTTTTCAAAGTAATGGTAGTTGCTGTCCAAGTACTTTGTTTTCCTACAAGAAATGAACAAACAACATGGTTGCCAGAACCTTAGTAATGAAATGAATGTGACACTAAAAGATCTGTCTAATGACGTAATCATTGTTGCACAAAGACTGCATAAGAGTACTCTGGATTGACGCCTTTCTGTAATAGTAATTTATAGGCACTTATACAGCTATCACTGTGTCAATATAGCAGAAATGAAGATAGGCTTTATGCTGTCACATATGTCTGGCTGATACTATATAAATCACAATTGTAGAAAGGTGTCAAGAAATCACAATAGTTATTATGGACTGAGTTCATGCTATCAGTGTGAAAGGCGCATAGTAAACGCATAGTTCAAAGATGCTAAATTGTGAGAGAGGTTTTTCTCCCTTACCATTTATAATCATCCAACCATAACTACGGAGCTATAAAGCTTGGCTACATCTGATTTTCCGTAGTGATAGTGCACTATAATTTGCTGCTATGGCTGTGTTCAGGGTTCTTTAAACGTAACAGAACATAAATGAAATACAAAGCAGAGACGTCCATCAGGAAATGTGTAACAAGAAGTATTCTACCTGTATTATTCTTTAAGTAATTTAGCAATGGCTTAGTTTTTTTTTATCTCTATGGATATTTTATAGAGGGCATAACAATGTTCTAATTAGGGAACAACTGTCATGTAATCTTGCTTTTTTTTTCATTTCAGAAGCTCTGCAATTTTCATAGCTGTGTACTTATTTTTAGGAGTGGATATTGTAATATGCACAGTGCATATGGAAAGGGTATGTCTAAAGGAAGCAGAGGCTATTTATTTGCATATCAATTTACTCAAAATTAGTTCTCTTGAAACTGCTACTCAAAGTTGCATTGCAGAATTAAACTGCGTTACACAAAATGCAGTCAGCAAAAGGTTGTAGCACATTAATCTAAAATAATATGATGGTATTTCACCGTGTATGAGAACTCAATTGTACTTAAAGATCTCACATGAGAAAATTAATATTTATACCTAGGTATAAACTAGGTATAAATATCAACTAGTATGACAATGAACACTTAATTTTGTTACTCAGAATGTAGGTGTATTGTATATTTTTCTACCATGACTCACACTGAGACAAATTTTCATAACTTGGTATTTTGCTGTGTGCCCTTTTTTTTTTTTTTTTTTTTATTGAAAAAGTTTTATTGGTTTTACATTTTTCTATAGGGTAGGGTAAGGGATACAAAGAAATTTTGAGAGCATTCACGTCAGAGTCGTCGGCCCTTCCGAGACCTCAAAATACACAATAAAAAGATAACCAAAAAAAAACATTTTTCATAACACTACAAGGTAAAAGCAAGTACATATACCTAAATTCTCAATTCCATGCTGTCAGACATTTACAAAAAATCCAGATACAGATATTATGCAAAATTGTTCAGAAAAATCAAGGCAAAGTTATTTTTTCGATCTAAGTCTCTTGGCTATTGTATCTTCTTTTTCTCCTCCCTGGCCCCGAGCGGGCGGGGCCGTGGCCCCCTCCGTCCCCCCTGGATCTTCCCCCAGGGCAGAGGAATATTTTTTAAGAAAGGCTTCCGCCTCAGCAACTGTTTTAATCCTCACTCTTCCTCCTTCCCAGAACACCAGCATCCCTTCGGGTGTCACCCACTTGAACCAAATCCCATGATCAAATAAAATTTTAGACAAGAAGGAAAATTTCCTCCTTGCTTCTCGAATCTTTCTAGGAATCTGCTTCAAGATAGTGACCGTTTTTTGTTGGTAAATTAGAGGGTTCTCTCTCTGCGCCCTCAGGATTTCCTCTCTGGTTGACCTTCTAACAAATTTCACATGTATCTCTCTAGGCACTTCATTTATCCTGGCATATGCTGAGTTAATTCTATAGGCTAGGTCAATGTCCCCCCTGATCTCATCTTTAGGTTTTTGTAAATAGTCTGCTAAAATTGTGCTCATAAGATCAGGGAGGCATTCACCAGATTCCTCAAGAACGTTCTGAAATCTCAAAAAATATGTCATTCTTTCCATATCAATCCTAGACACATGCCCATCTGTTTCCCCAACCTCTTTAGTAACATTTTAAATCTCTCCCTTAACCCCCACCAACCCCCCTTCCAGTTCTTCAGTCTTCTGTGTGTTTTCCAGCACTTGCTTCCTTGTGTCCAATAGCTCCTTCTTGAAATTAATGTTTTCAGCCCTCTGGGCCTGAATTTCGTTTACCAAAGTTTGTATAACAGTCTCAAGAGAAGCCATCCGTTGTTCTAAACTTGTCAGTGCTGTTTCGTGAGACATCTTAACTGTTAGAGTCAGTGCCACCAAAATGGCGGTTTTCAGGGTGGGGTTGGTGAGACTAACCGGGAGCCAAAAGTTCAGATCAAGGTTGAAACGTTGTAAAATTCAGGAACCAAGAGAGAGACAATTTTCCAGCTCAATAGTTATAATAACGAAGGTAATCCAGAAAGGAATCACAAATCCAACAAGAAAAAAAATTCTTCATTAATATCCAGAGAGAGTCCCAATGTAAAGAGACGCTGGGAATTTTCCATAGTTAAAATAGTCAGGCAGGGACAAAGAAAAGCCACTTTCCACCGCCCATCTCAGAGCCCAGAGGAGAGAGTAGAAAAATAAAAAAAAAAATTCAACCAGCCAGACCTAGAAACAATGTTGCAAGTAGCCGCATACCACTTTCCCTTGTTAGAGACAGTCCGGGTTTAAGATTTCCGCTTTCTCTTCCAGAGAAGCCATTTTTAAGTGCCGCTTAAGTCCGAGGGGGGGTTTTTGAAAACAAACACCCCCCTCCCAGTCCGTTCAGCCTGGCTGGCAGCAAGGAAAAAAAGTCTTTTTAAACTCACTCTCCCTCGCAGCTGAAGCCTCGGCAAGCCTTCCGATCTCTTCCGCTCAGCCCTCTACATTGAAGTGAATGGCGCCGACAGCCGTTGGCGAAGGGAGAACCCCCCGCAGCATGTTCCTCCTCACCTAGGTCGCGGAGGGGATCGCTCTCCCCACTGCCGTGAGGAGAAACGTCTCCTCCGAGCCGACCCTACGGGAGACCTCCGGTAACCGGAGTGTCTCGCCCCCGTGGGGGGGCAGAAAAGGCAACAAAGCGGCGAGCGAGCCCCAGGCTCGCCCGTCGCCGCTGGAGCCGGAACCGGAAGCCCCCCTTTTTTTCAATGTATGCATTCACAGCACAAATTACAAGCAAGCAATCCATAGCTAACACACACACACACACACACACACACACACTGTATTTTTTGGAGTATAAGACGCACCATTTTCCCTCAAAAAAGAGGCTGATAATTTGGGTGTGCCTTATACACTGAATACAGCATTTTTTGCCACCTGAAACCCCACCCCTTCACCAAAATGGCTGTGCATAGCCTTTAGGAGGCTTATAGAATGCTCCTGGAAGCGGAGGAGAGTAGAAATTAGCAGGAAATGGGCCATTTTTTGCTCAATTCCACCCCAGCCCCCAGGAGCACTATATAAGCCTCCTAAAGGCTATGCATGCCCATTTTTTGACGAAAAATGGGCCCGTTTTCATGAAAAATGGGCCATTTTTGCTCGTTCCCCCCCCCCGAGCACTCTACAAGCCTCCTAAAGGCTATTCATGCCTTTTTAAAAACAAAAAACAAAAAAAACATGGGCCCGTTTTCTGAAAAAATGGCCCGTTTTTGGGAGGTCTGCAGACTGCATTTTTAATTTGCGTCTTCAAAATCTTGGTGCGTCTTATACTCCAGTGCATCTTATATTCCAAAAAATATGGTACATACATATATACACACGTACGTACATCTATAAGCAAAATACTGTCAATATCTAAACATGAAAAATTATTCTCTATAGTTAAAACGCCAATAAGTAGAAACAAATCAATAATGTTAAATTTAGCAAACTACAAATTGTTAAATTATGAATTGATCAACGATAACATTGATGATTAAAACATCGATGCTATTGCTGATCAAACTACAATTTGTAGTTTGCTAAATTGAACATTTTTGGTTTGTTTCTACTTATTGGAGATTAGCCACTGAATCCTGCTTTCAAGTAGAGATCAATAGACTGAAAACCTGGGGTTATTGAAGGGGGTTATTGAAGGCTTAATGAAACAGAATTTGAATTGAGAATATAGCTTCCAATTATTGCATTTCAGTGCATATTAATGCAATGTGCCCAAATAATTTTTTATTATGGTTTTCTAATTCATAACATACTAATGGAATTTTTTTCTGAAAGCAATATAATGCTTAGCAAAGTTTAAATAGTATAAAGGTGCACTTAAAAGTAATATTTAGTATTATAGTGAAGTGTTCATAGATACTATGGCATGGGAACACTATAGAGAAACGAGACAGGCACATCCACATCAGTGGTGGGATTCAAAAAATTTCTGTGGGCATGGCTTGATGGGCATGGCGTGACTTGGTGGGTGTGGCTTGGTGGGCGTGGCAGAGGAAGGATACTGTAAAATCTCCATTCCCACCCCACTCCAGGGGAAGGATACTGTAAAATCTTTATTGCCTCCCCACCCCATACCAGGAGAAAAGTGATCTGTGGACTTCAATTCCCAGAATTCCTGAGTCATCATGATTAGCTCGGGAATTCTGGGAGTTGAAGTCCATAGGTTGTACAGGGGCTATAGTTGTCCACCTTTGGTTTAACCTGATTTCTCAAATTAGTAGCCCTTGTGTGTGTGCCATGCGATATTGACAAATGAATGGAATCCTATATGCCCCAAAATGGAAAGATACATCAATTCCAAAAATGAAAGAATGGATGGAAAAAGTGATGGAGTTGGCAGAGATGGTAAAACTAACTGCTTCAATTAAAGGGGAAAAACTTATCGAGTTCAATTTTCTACTTGGAAACCGCTCATGGACTTTATGCTCGAAACAGAAAAAAAACCTTTGATTTTTAGGATTTGAAGATTATATTAATTTTATTCTTATATACAGTAAATGGCTAGTATGTAAATATGTAAAGCAAAAAGTTGAGATTGTAACTATATTTTGTATTTTAGTACAACAAAATAATATTCATAGGCAATGAGTACCACTCAAGATATTGTAGAAAGTTAGCATCCACCCCTCCTAGAAGAATGAAATATTTTGAGAAATATTAAAAAGGCAGAATATTTTATTTATCTAAAGGAGAGACATGCTCTTGGAAAGCAGATAATAACCCCAGTAAAATTGGACCAGTCTATCTACAAGACAAAAGATCCAGGATTATAGGATTAAGACATGACCCTCCTGGACATAATAGGATTATCTATCAGCAGAGCTCACCATATGACACCCAAGCCCCTTCATTGCATCACCCAGCAAGGTTTAACTAAACGTATCTCAGACAACCTCAGCTATGACCCCTGCATAACCTCCTGCGAGTCTGACAACCAATAGAATACATTTCTTGCACAGGAACAGGAAGCTCAAGGGCAAGGCCCAAGAGGGGGTATAAATACCTCTCTCTCTCTCCTCCATGTGGTCAGCTGCCCAGGACCTCAAACCCATATGGTCCTGTCCATCAATAAACCATCTTTCCAATCAGTCTCCATGTTTCCAGTGTCTTTCTCCCCACTTGGAATTGAACCAGATGGATATTTCTTCCAACAATATCTTCCTGTACTTCACCCAGGTTCAACGTATGGAGGCCAATGGCATTCCCATATTACTTCTCCACACACTGGCAACAGTGAGACATTCTCCATACAGCAAAGGGGAAATAATAGGACTGGAAAACAGCATATTGTTCTCTGTATAATATCCATCCTTGAATTCTTTATTCCTTCTCTGTTTTTCTGGTCCTATCAGTGCCTCTCAACTGTGATCTTCTCTAACCTTAGCTAAAAGAAATGTCACTGAGTACAAATGGCTGGAAACAATGATACTGTCATATGGAGGCATTTATTCTCAGATTTTGCCTATGGGTTTCCTATAGGCAAAAGCACACCGCTATCTCTTACAACCTTTTTTTACATGTGTCAGGCAGGAAATTCTTGGTGGCCTTTTGCTCCCTGTGCTCACTAAGAGGATGTAAGAGGCCTCATCTATTGCTTTTGACAATAAATCCATAGGTAGCAGTACTGCAAGGATTACAGGCGAAAAATCAGTTATTATATACAAGTCAGAAGATGTGTCAAATGATAAGGGAGAACAAGATCATGCTAGCAGAAACTTCCTAAGTGGTGGGAGTGGCAGTCATTCAACCTAAGGAGAAAAACGTTGCTTAAGTAGCCTCCCTAATAGAGAATTCTGGTTTGCCACCGACTCTGTTTTATCAACAGCTTAATATGTGAGGCAGTTTTCTTTTGAGTGGAATTGGATTACCACTTCTCTGCTCTTTAGGAAGGATAAGGATCATGCTGCTTTTCACTCTGCAGAAGATAATTAAAGGCAGTGCTATATAACCTTTCAGTACATCTGCTCCATTTAGATGCATCTGCTAAATTATATCTCTTGCCCCACTCCACCCTCTTTGCATGAGAAATGCAAGCCAGTTTCAGGAATTATGACAACAGTAATAATTTTCTTAGATTTCCTCGGTTCCTTTGATCCTGAAAGATCTGATAGAACTTGAGAAGAACTTGCTTAAATCTCTTCATTATACAAAATAATCATCTGTTAAGCTAGCTGGACCAATGCCAATAGTTAAAGAGGCTGGGTTTTTTTTATTTCTCATGAAATGATGGGTCAGAATGGAGAATTAAAAACTACAGCCTCTGGATCATCTCCAATCTTTTCTGCTCCAACACAGAACGATTTTAATGTCTATATATGTGTAAGCAGATGCTTGCTCTCTCTCCCCTCCCTCCCTCCCTCCCTCCCTCCCTCTGTGTTCTGTATGTATTTATAAGGGGAAAATGTCCAGACCAAACGTAATTTCTAATGTTGGATTTTCCCCCTTACCAGAGGGAGCCCCCTTGCGGAGTACTGTGAATCCGTTACCATGGCAACTGCACTGCGCTGTACAATAGAAGCCAGTACGGCACAACAGTCTGTATCTTAACAGAACACACACCCAGAGGGATGTTAGGGATGTCTTACCCCCACAGTATTTTTTCTCCAAAGAGTAAGGTATCTGTGTACCAAGTGTGGTTGAAATTGCTCGAGGCAATCCAGAGTTACGCTGGAACACACGCATGCTCACACACACACTCACACACACACCATAAATATATACCAAAGTAAATTATCACCAAAGTAAATTGATACTGAAGGTGACCAAAAATAATAGAGAATTGGGTAACAACAACAAAAAGATTGAAGCAAAATAACACAAAATTAGAATTCTCACCACTATAAATTTAAAAATTGAAAACCATATCAGCAGCTCTAGCAGTACCAATGCCATTGTTCAGTTTTAGTAGAGGATGGAGTCAATGGTTGTAACAGTGTCCTTTTGTTAATGACCCAATCTGTTACAAATTTGGGGGAGATTTATGTAACTACAGGGCTATGTAGTACAAAGGGGATAGAGCACCAGGTAGCTAATTCTAATGACATGTGTTACAATTAAGCCAATGATAAATTGTCAAATTCAGTACGTTTGTGTTGTGACCTTTCAATGACCAAGGACACAAATATTTGTTAATTTGCTTATGAAGACCAAGAGCATCAGAAGGCCTGTAGAACTGGAGGAACATTTATCAAAGTCTCAGGAAGCAGGATTTCAAACTATTTGAGAGGGAAACTGTCTGCATGTACATATTTATGCGAGACATAAACAAAGATAAGAACTCTTTGTTCTTTTCTCCCTTTTTTGTTTTGGCCAGAAGATCACCTTCACATATGAGCAATTAAATGCGCAAATACGGAAACATCATTTCTGGGATCTGAGAGTTTAAAAAAAAAAGGCTGTTCAAGAAGTATATGTACAGAATTAAATCAGAACATATTAAAGGAGAGGTTTAATTTGAGCAACATTTCCCCAGTCTAAATATCCTATTTTCCCATCTATATAAATAACAATGTAAAAAGAGTTTGTTCAAAACCGCTAATCTCCAAAAGTACTGCACCGATCGCTTCCAAATTTTCACACAATGTTCCTTTCAAATACGGCACCAATGATATATATATAGATTGGGTAGATGTCACACCTGTGCCAGGTACATGCAACGGAAATGTAAAAAATGTAGGTAGATGGATACAGAGAGCAGTGAGCCAGAGGATGACATAATACAAAATGTCATAATACTCTGTCCATAAGATTCAAGGAGAAATACAGTAGGTAGGTAGGTAGGCAGCTATAGGTTTAGAGAGAGGGAGGGAGGGAGGGAGAAATGCAGTAGGTAGGTAGGTAGGTAGAGGAGGAGAGAGAGGGAGAAATATAGTAGGTAGGTAGAGGGATAGAGAGAGAGAAGGAGAAATACAGTAGGTAGGTAGGTAGGTAGGTAGGTAGGTAGGTAGGTAGGTAGGTAGGTAGGTAGGTGGATAGAGGGGGGGGGAAACTCCACCCTCGGGTTGTGTCCCTCCTGACTGGGCCACAGCAACACTTGGCTGGGTATGGCTAGTACAAAATAAATTTCAACAGTGGCTGAAATTAAACGGTGGTAGAGCCATTTTTAACTTTAAAAAAAACCAGAGAAGATTTTTCTTCTAAACCCAAACAATGTGGACTTGGGCCATAGTTGCTCTGAGGAAAAAGATAACTGTTGCTGTGCCTGTTCACCAATTGATCACCTTTTTTTTCTCATTTGGGATTGATTCTTATGCAAGGTACATAGAATGACAGCCAGAATCCTGAAATCCCTTTGATTTTATGACGTGTAAGCTGACTTTTCAAACTTCTAGATCACTGCCTGTTGAAAGTTAAAAACAGGATAACCACATGAATTCAGTTATATGCTCCAAGGGATGTTTACTTCTCTCCATGCTTGGTCTGTTTTTAATGGAAACTTTTACTTCCACTGCTTAATTTCAAGCCAATTTCCTTGCTCCAGGACTTCTGACTGTGGGCGGATGTAGGTGTGGGTCTTAATTGTTACAACCAATTTCCTGAAATTGCTGACTCAAGAGGAGATATTTTAATTGTGAGCTGTAGAAACAACCGAAAGCTAACCAATAGCCTCCTACTACAAGACAATGCTTTTATTTGGATGTTAACTGGAAGATGCTTTTGTAGATGCTTTTGCTTTGGGGTCTAAATTGTGCTGACTGATGACCAGCATGACAAATCTAGTACATTGTTGGCCATATGCCAATATCTTCATAAAAGAAACTTCTGTAAATCAGACTACTCCCTCAAGTCATTTGATGCTTCTATGGACAGTGTGCCGAGTCACAAGGACAAGGCTACATAGTGTCAAGTTAGCCCAGGCAAAATGAATTATACATAAAACATCTGACTTTCAAGATTAGTTTGGAACCACCCAGATTCTGGGTTGGGTACTCATGCAATCACATTTACATTGCCATGATGAACAAACATAATCATATGCACCACGCACATCTCTTCACATCAAATGACTCTTTTCCAACTGGGTTAACCCCAGACTTGTCAAACTAGAAATTCAACCATTCCCATCCATCTTGGGGAAAGCTATATTAATCCTTCCCATTCTCACTTTCTGAAATGTGGGAAACAGAACAATCTAATGTGGAATGTTGAGGGTGTCAGGGTTCCAAGTAACAGCCCAGATGAAATCCAGCCTCGCTTTGACAACCCTGAAGACATTCCAAGATGGTTGACAGAGGGTGCTAAAATGTGTGGTTTCATCTGTGTTCCGACTAGATGTGGAAATGTTGCTCTACTCTCTTAACACCATATCTCTCACTACCACGCCCACTGTTGGCATGCAACCCCTCCCAAACACGCTTGCCAACATCAATTGTGACCCATGGGCTAAAAATGCTTTGTCACCCTGGCATTATACAAATGGCAACCATTTTTTTCTGACTGCTAGTCTTTCATGTACTTAAAGCAATATTATCGAAGCATGAGAGAGAACTTTCAGGAAATCAGAGAACTGCAAAGGTTTGCATTCATTGAAAACAATATGTAGGTTTAAAGCAACAAACACACAAACACACACACCCCTCCTTAGGACTTGGGCATGTTCATTGGTTCTCAGTGTTAAATAACAATTGAGAAAACAAAATTAAAATGTGAAATGATGTAATGTATGGCTATCACTATTTGTTTATTTATTTTTTGACCACCAGATATTAAGAATAAAATAAAACCTACACAAAAGGGCCCTAGCATTAAGAGAATAAATTAATGCGTACAAATATTAGTAAAACATTAAAATAGCGTTATTACAACAAATATTAGAAAACATTAGAAACTTTTGATACACTGTTGTCTCTGGTTAGCAGCAGCCTGTGCAAAGCTTGCTGATTTCCATAGCAATGTCTCCTTTTCAAAATTTACTTGATATTCAATTTTATAAGAATTAGATCAAAATGCTTTTCTTACCAAGAGGGGTTCCACACTCATCAACTTGATCTCTTCAGCCCCTTCCTCCCCTTCCCAAGACATTCTTGAAAGAACGGGAATGGAGTAGGATTGACAAGGGAAGGGTTGGCTGACAAGCTAGCTCACTAAACTGAAATGCTACCGGTTCGGACCAGTTTGCCCGAACCGGTAGTAAAAAAATGCTACCCATTCGAGTGAACTGGTATTTCCAACGATCAGCTGTGACACACGATTTATATTAGCTAGAATCATTGGATTTCCTGCTTTCTAGCTAATCTAAATCACATGGTATAGCTGATCATCAGAAATACCATGGACCCCCCCCCCCCGCTTGCTGTTCTACTTGCCATTGCAGGTGCACTCGGTAGCAGGCTCCGCCCACCCGCCCGGACATCATCACATCGTTTTTCCTGGTCTGCACATGCATGGAAGGTCCTGTACATGTGTGGAAGTGGCTCGTCCACACGTTCCCATTTGCAAACTGGTAGCGAAGGTATGTTGATTTCACCACTGAATCAGGCCCAAAGACCCTCTCAAAGTTCTTCACCAAATGCATGTACAATGGAACTGGATAGGTGATCTCTCCATATTTTTCCAGGGAAAAGAGAGCTGCTCCAACTATTTCTCTATGGTGGGACTCTTGTTTGGAAGAGGCAGGAACATTGCTATGGAAGAAGCCCAGTGGACAGAATTCCTGTTTTATGCCTTTCTCTGGAAATCATTTCAAGAAGATGTCAAAGGGTTGCAATCTGCTGCAGAAAAGGAACAGTTAGACAGTTAGAACAATTAATCAGTGGAACAGCTTGCCTCCAGAAGTTGTGAATGCCCCAACACTGCAAGTCTTCAAGAAGATGTTGGATAGCCATTTGTCTGAAATGGTATAGGGCTCCTGGCTAGGCAGGGGGTTGGACTAGAAGACCTATAAGGTCCCTTCCAACTCTGCTATTGTATAAATAAATATAAATCATATCATAGGAGCATACTGTGTGTAAAACAACCTGCACCCATTTATTAACTAAAGGTAGGAACATTAAAATTGACCAATGAAAATCTCTCCCAAAATTCTCTCCTCTATTGGGGAACAAAAATGGGCAATAAATCAAATTCCTCTTCATCAAATCAAATAAAAAGGAATGCTCTAAGCTGCGCCATTTTATTGCAGACGTTCTTACAGCACCTACAGCTGTTTCTTGTAGCTATATATTAAAACAACCTAATGCAAACATGTACAAAAAAAGTTTCCGTGCCATGTTTAATATTAGATGACATAATATTTGGGCTGACTGCCCTAGAGGAATTTCGTTTCCATCCACCTGGTATCTGCATTTAAGACATATAAAAACATTCCACATGTGCAATATAGGTAGCACTGAGGAAAGAAATGACTAATCAAGAGGAAATTCATTACTCTTTATGGTTGGTTTTTCTTTTTTAAAGTCTCTTTCCCACCCCATCCCTAAGGCAGACTCTCAGTGCAAAGCAAGTCTGAGCAGTCTAGAGAATATTTCCCTCCGTGATGCCAGAATCCCCCTCCAGAGAATGGCGGTTGGAGGAGAGGAATGCCTTAAAAATGATTAAAGGTCTGTGCGTTCTGGTAAAATTAACATCCATCACTGCCTGAGCCAGATTTAGATGATGATCTCCTGGGGGCAATTGCAGTACTTTTCTGGTGCAGCACGTAGGAGCACAACCTTGGCATGAAATGGATTCATAATTCATTGGATGCAGGCATGCTAGTGGCTATTAACGGTTTCCAGCACTGAAACGCACATTCACAATGAGTTGCCATCCTGTCCTTCTGAAGTGGTGGTTGGATGACCAAAGATAGAGGAGAAACCTCGCCTGGACCAGAGCCGTGCTCTCCAACAGCATTAGGGTGGATTTAATCCATTCTCCCTCTGCCATATTTTTAATCAAAAAGTTCCCCTGACACTATTGAAGTCTTCTTTTTAATAGAGTCATTTCACCGCAGAAAAGAAAATTGGAAATGCATAGAAAAACAGACAAATCCCATCTCTGCAATAGAACATTTGGTGATGGGCCCAAACAGCCTTGCAGTTTTTCAGGAAATGTTTTCCCCTGTCAAAGATACTTTTATTTATCTTCTAGCTTGCTTTCCGTGTGCTTGAGAAATTTCAGATTTTATTACAGAATCTGGAGCCATGATTATGTTAATGGTGTTGGTTGGTTTGTTATCTCGGCCACTGGATATCTTATTATTTTGCTGTGTTGTTTCCATCTTGCTCTTATTTATTATTAGCTATCCAGAGTCATACATTTCATATGGGTTGTTGTATAAATTGACTAAACAAACAAACAAGCCTTATGGGTAAAATGCCAAAACTGCTGAAAAGCTTCCTGTTACACATCTTTCCATCACACTGAAGCCTTCCAAATTGCTCACACTTCAAAATGTTTTTAAAAGTCCA
The DNA here is from genome assembly GCA_039707465.1 of Rhabdophis nuchalis. Classification (NCBI taxonomy): domain Eukaryota; kingdom Metazoa; phylum Chordata; class Lepidosauria; order Squamata; family Natricidae; genus Rhabdophis; species Rhabdophis nuchalis. The sequence goes on along the minus strand of CM077643.1, from coordinate 53,501,360 downwards.
ATGGAAGTACCGTATTTTTCGGAGTATAAGACCCTTTTTCCTCTAAAAAGAGGCTGAAAATCTGGGTGCGTCTTATACATCGAATACAGCATTTTTTGCCTCCTGAAACCCTGCCTCTTCACCAAAATGGCCATGTGCATACCCTTATGGAGGCTTCCAGAGAGCTCCTGGGGGCTTGGGAGGGCAGAAATGAGCAAAAAACAGAGTGTTTTTGCCCCCCACAGCCCCCAGCAGCACTCTATAAGCGTCTATAAGGCTATGCATGCAATTTGTTTGACCAAAAAACAGCCAGTTTTCACGATAAATGTGCCGGGTTTTTGCTCATTTTTGACACACACCCCAGGAACACTCTGCAAGCCCTCCCTCCCAAGGCTATTCATGCTTTTTATTTTCGCAAAAAACGGGCCATTTGGGGGAGGTTTACAAAGGGCAAAAAGGTTTTTTTTCCCTTTTGGAAAGCTGTTTAGTTATTTTTCATTTCATTTTATTACATTTATATCCCGCCCTTCTCCCAGTTAGAGTGATTGATGAGAATTACGTTGGTCAAGTGCTGTGCCTGCAGAAACAAAGATTTGTTCCAAAGGTGGTCAGTGATTTCCTTCTCCAGCACATGGGTAAATACATCTGGAAACATCTACCTACCTGCCTACTCTCTCTCTCTCTCTCCCTACCTATCTACTGTATTTCTCTCTCTCTCTTTCTATTTCTCTCTCTCTATCCCTCTACCTACCTACTTATCTACACTCTCTCGTACCTACTGTATTTCTCTATCTCCCCCCTCTATCTACCTATATACCTATGTACCTACTCTCTCTCCCCCCCATCTACTGTATAAATATATATTTATTTATTGTAGGTTTTAATGTCCTGTGCACCGCCCAGAGTCCATCCCGACAGAGATTGGTGCGGTTTACAAATCGAATAAATAAATATCTCTCTCTCTATCTCTATTTCTCTCTCTCTCCCTCCCTCCCTCCATCTACCTATCTACCTACTCTCTCTCTCTCCCTACCTACCTACCTATTTCTCTCTCTTTCTCTCCCTCTCTATCCCTCTATCTACCTACCTACTTTTTTAAAAATATTGTCTCTTCAAAACCTGGGAGCGTCTTATACTCTGGTGTGTCTTATACTCCGAAAAATACAGTAGTTCTCTACTTAAGAATTAATGGAAATGTAAGAAATCATGATTATATTATTAAAGTCTGAACATGCACACATTGCCTTTCTCCTATTACATCCACCTGGTTAACCATTTTTTCATTTTTTGTGTGCCAAAAATTGCATTTGACCACTGGGCAATATACTGGGTTTATCTTTTAAATTGGGCAGTGCCAGGCCAAAATCCAAATCCAATTAAGTTTAAATTAATTTATTGCAAGGGGACATTAAATGCACAATGAGGTTTACATTGTGTATATCTGGATTATTTAATGGGAGAGTGCAGACACCAAGCCTGTGGGAACTTTTGCCTGCAAAGCAAGCACCAGATCTCCACTGAAAAGCATTCATTCATCTGGACAATAGTGCAAGTCAAAGCTTTATAACAGAAATGTAAAATATATGAGTATTTTTTTCTGCCACCAGAGATACCCTGAAATAATTGTTCAACATTTCCTTTGCTTTTTTTTCATGGGGATAGAATAGGGCTGTGATGGAGAACCTATAGCACAGGTGGCACGCGGAGCCATTTCTGAGGGCACGCAAGATGTTGCCCTGTCAGCTCCAGCACGCATGCATGCACTGGCCAGCTTATTTTCGGCCTTGATTTGGCCATTTTTCGCCTTCCAGAGGGTGTCCTGAAGGCCCGGGAGGACAAAAAAATGCCCAATGCACAAAGCAGAAGTTCGGGAACGGACTTCCGGTTTGTGCATTGGGCTGTTTTTTGCCCTCCGGAGGCTTCAGGGAAAAACAGCCCAATGGGCAACTCGGAAGTCTATTCCCGAACTTCCAGTTTGCACGTTGGGGCGTTTTTGCCTTCCACAGGCTCCTAGAAAGTCTCTGGAGCCTGGGGAGGGGAAAAACAGACCTACCGGGCCCACTGGAAGTCAGAAAACGGGCAGTTTCCAGCCTCCAGAGGTCCTCCAGGGGTCGGGGGAGACTGTTTTCACTCCCCCCAGGCTCCAAGAAAGCTGTCCATGCATTCACAGGGTAGCAGGGGGGATGGATCACACGCGCATGTGCAGGAGGCATGGCACAGGGGAACATTAAATTTTGAGGCTGGGCATGGGAGCATGCATGATAACATGCACACGTGCTTTGGCACTGAGGCAAAAAAGGTTCGCCATCATTGGGATAAGGGGCTAAGTAGTTGCCTTAAGCTTTGGAAATCCTGGAAGATCCCATTTTGATCTTTAGAGTTTGTGAACCTACTTCCAAAATGGACCCAATCCATATAATTTCAACATCCCACACCTGGTTTTGCTTTCACGTTACAGCAAGGATGCACTCTTGCTTTACAGATCATGCCAGAATATTGTTTAATTTATTTTATAATGTTATGGCTCATATAGTTAAAACACTGGGTTGGAGGCCAGTGCCCACATTCAAAACCTAAGTGCTGTTGCTGCTTCTGCGTGGTGGGATGATTTGCTCCTGCTCCTTGATGGGGAGATGAAAGAAGCCCCCACGGACATCCTTTGGGCAATAGTGATGTCACTACTGATGTCACTGGTTAATCCTTTCAACCCGGAAGTGCTTTAAACAGTGCCTGTGACATGAATGGGAATGGGGGAAGGTGGGAAGGGATCTGCCTCGGGGTCTTTTTGCAATATACAAGGAAAGAAGAAAGCACCTTGAATAAAACCAGATCTGATCTGATGTCCAAGCAGTTCAGTATTGTCTACTCTGATTATCAAATCATCTAAAACTTCTGAAGGATAATAGGTATAATAATATTTATTTTGTAGAACTTATCAACCTAGCTGGACCAATGATCTGATTCAACATATGGCAATTCTCTCTGTTCCTTTGTATCCAAATTGTGCATTTGATCCTTGACTTAAATTTTATCTCCTAATGTAACACCAACCAAAAGGCAAATTTCAGAGATATATTTTCCAAAAAGACTGCCCAAATGCATTTACTTCTTGAATAGTCAAGACAAGTGGAAGAATGTTACGTGAAAGGCCCTAATTCTGCTCATGGAATGGGCCTGGTAGACCCATTCCAGGTAGGGTGTCACACTTTGTTGTCATGCACAAGAGAAGCATATTGTGTTACATGAGCACTTTGATAAAGCTGATTAAGTCATTATCCACTGATCCCTTTGGGGATCTGAGATGCATTTCTGGGCAGTCCAGCATCTTTTTTCAAGACAGACTTCCTAAAGAGATTTAGATACCAAATGTGAAAAATTGTATGAAGTGGTGGTGCTGTACAAACTGACACAATCATAAAATGATATATGACTGAATAAATTGGACCTGAAACTGAAGGGAGCTTGAATGTTTATAGAACAGCCAAATTTATCAAGAACAGGTTTTATAGATATCAAGTAGGGAAATAATCACAATCACAATATGGGAAATAGTCACAATCTGGTTATGTGAGACACAAAAGCCTTAGATATGGCAGATAAAAGTGACATGGGGTTGATGGTTATATACAGGGAGAATATCCATACAAATAAATTTGTTACAATTGTCAATTTATTTTGTACTTGTGATTTTGATCACTTCTTTTAGATTGTAGTCCCCACAATATTACGTACTTCTGCCCACATCACCAGAAGATGATTGATCAATTGTGCCCTACAATCTAAGTGCTTCACATAGTGTAACAATGAAGTTATTCTTTGGGTCAGAAGCAATAGAGTTAGAATGACTAATAACAACAACAACAACAACAATAATAATAATAATAATAATAATTTAATTTGTAAACCGCTCTCTCTCCCCGAAGGGACTCGAGGCAGTGCACAGGGAATTAAAAATACATATATAAAACCAACAGACATTGTAATACAAATTTAAAATGAATTAAACCTAGACCCTGCGCTAAAATCCCCGACCATCTAAAAACTAATACCCCTAAAAATCCCTAATAAAACAATTTGAATATTCAGCTTGAGGTAAATGGGTCGATTAAGCCAAGCCGGCCAGACAGAAGAAGTGAGTTTTTAGTTTTTGACGGAAGGAGCGGAGGTCCGTAGTTGTTCTAATTTCGGGGGGAAGGTCATTCCAGAGGGCCGGGCCCGCCACAGAGAAGGCCCTTCCCCTGAGCGTCGCCCGCTGGCATAGCCTAGTGGACAGCACCCGGAGAAGTCCCCCTCTGTGGGAGCAAATCGGCCGAAGGGATGTATGGGGCAGGATGCGATCCCGCAGATAGCTAGGTCCCGAGCCATGGAGTGCTTTAAAGATGATAATCAACACCTTGAAGCGCACCCGAAAGACAACAGGCAGCCAGTGCAGCTCCCGCAGGAGCGGTGTTACATGGGAAAACCTAGAGGTTCCCATAACTGCCCGCGCGGCCGCATTCTCGACAAGCTGCAGTCTTCGGGTGCACCTCAAGGAGAGCATTGCAGTAGTCCAGTCGGGATGTCACGAGTGCATGAGTGACTGTGCAAAGGGCATCCCGGTCCAATAGGGGACGCAACTGGTGAACCAGGCAAACCTGGTAAAATGCCCTCCTGGCCACAGCCGTCACTTGATCTTCCATGGACAGCCGTGCATCAAGGAGAACACCCAAGTTGCATGCCCCATCCATGGGGGGGGGTAGATGTTCGCCCCCTATGGCCAGTGATGGAGTCAACTGGTTGTACCGGGATGCCGGAAACCACAGCCACTTGGTCTTGGACGGGTTGAGCTTGAGTCTGTTCCTTCCCATCCAGGCCCGCACAGCTTCCAGACACCGACACATCACCTCGACGGCATCGTTGGGGTGGTTTGGGGTAGATACATACAGCTGCGTATTGTCAGCGTAGAGATGGTACTATACGCCCAAACCACGGATGATCGCACCCAGTGGCTTCATATATGTGTTGAACAGGAGTGGCGAGAGGACCGACCATGAGGCACCCCACAAGTGAGGGGTCTCGTGGTTGACCTCTGCCCTCCTGCCAACACAAATTGTGATCGACCGGAGAGGAGAACCCCCCCAACATGGTGCCCCTCACCCCCAACCCCACATGTGATGGGTCTCGGGGTCGACCTCTGCTCTCCTGTCAACACAAATTGCGATCGGCCAGAGAGGTAGGAGGAGAACCACCGTAAAACGGTGCCTCCCAACCCCCCCAGCCGATGCAATAGGATATCATGGTCGATGGTATCGAAAGCTGCTGAGAGGTCTAATAGGACCAGGATGGAGGAACAACCCCCATCTCTGGCCCTCCAGAGATCATCCACCAACGCGACCAATGCCGTCTCAGTGCTGTGCCCGGGCTGGAAGCCGGACTGGCACGGGTCCAGATAATCAATTTCCTCCAGGTGACGGGGGAACTGTTGTGCCACCACACTCTCTACAACCTTCACCAAAAAGTGAAGGTTGGAGACTGGACGGTAATTTACCAACAATGCTGGGTCCAGGGAAGGCTTCTTGAGGAGGGGTCTCACCACCGCCTCTTTCAAGACGGTAGGCAAGAACCCCTCACCCAAGGAAGCATTCACTACCTCCTGGAGTCAGCCTCGTGTAACCTCCCAGGATGCCAGTACAAGCCAGGAGGGACACGGGTCCAATAAACATGTGGTAGCTCGCAGTCGCCCACGTAGCCTGTCCATATCTTCGGAAGTAACAAAGTCAAAATCCTGCCACAAAACTGTCTCAAGACCTGCCTCGGGGCATCCCACTGGACCACTTTCAGTGGAGGCTAACTCGCTCCGAATCTGAGCGATTTTATCCTGCAGATATTCCCCAAATTCCTCTGCTCTACCCTGCAAGAGGGCTTCCCGCGTCCTCTGTTGAAGGAGAGAGCGGGTCACCCTGAACAGGGCGGCAGGGCGGTTATCTGCGGATGCGATGAGAGTGGCACAATGATGACGATTATCTCTTATGCTGAGATTCAAAATTACTTAGCTCATGAATATGCTTGTAATTCCTGAATACATAACAAAATTTGATTTTAATCCATAACTATTTGATGATACAACTAAGATTGATGCTCCCTTTGTCTGTTCTAGATTGTGCAGTCTGCATGATTCTCATATAGCCAACTACCGGTTTTGTGGTATGTGTCTGTTTCTATAAACCTTACATTTCCAAAAGAAATTAAATGAAAAAATATATATTTGCTATGCAAATGCATGAAATAATTTTGCTTTGGTCCCTTGGCACTGTAAAAACTGATTATTTTAACAGTTTGGGTTTGAAGCCACAATTCAGTATATTAATAGCCATTCAGAGAAGGCTACGGTAAGAGAAATGGCATTGTAATGCAGACAAGAGAAGTAAAGCAGTATTATATGCCATATTTTCAAGATGTACTTTGGGAATAGTTGGTTAAGTGGTATTGAGTTGGGCCTAACTCCAGGCAATTGTGTAAACAAATGCAATTTAAATCTATTCCCAGCAAACATTTATACTTTTCTAAGGAGCCTCTACTGATCTTGATCCTATTCAATCTTCTTATTTATTGTCTTCTATGGGCCTCAAGCATAGTCATTTACATTTAGTCCATCTACTCAGGCTACTCTCTGGTTCACACAGATAAAGTGAGGAAGAAAAAAAGCACATTCAGACTTGCAGGAAAGCTGCACTCTAACACTCTGAGTTTGAGTCCTGGATGAAAAGGATCTAGATAATTCTGTTTCCACCTAGAATCTTTTCAGCTGTAAGCTGTAGTTCTATAACCTTCTTCCAAATCTTTCTTAAAAGGAACTTGGAACCTAAAATAAGTTGTACAACACTATAGGGCAGTGTTGGTAAGCCTTTTCGGCACTTAGTGCGAAAAGCAGGAGCGTGCGTGCATGCACGTGCCAAAAACTGGAAGAACAGCCTACCAGTGCACATGCACATGCTGGGAATATAATCTTCCGGTTTCCGGTGCATGCATGCACACTGGCCAGCTGGTCTTCCTGTGTGCCAGAAACCAGAAGATCATCCTCCCAGTGCGTGCATGTGCATAGGACAGTTGCTCTTCTGGTTTCTGGCGCTCCCATGGACGTGAAGACCAACTTGCCAGTGTGCCAGAAGCCGGAAAAGCAATAGGCGATGTTGCATGCCATTTCCGGCACTGGTGCCATAGGTTCGCTATCACAGCTATAGGGTCAAGAATTGTTGTCTTGAAGACAACTTTCTTCAAAGTGTTCACTACCTTCAGAAGTTCCTCCCTCCATCTTAGTTGTAAGCTATAAATCTGTAATAAATTATAGATTTACCTCCTTGAAAGTGCTTCTTTTTGCCACCTTTAAAAAATGTGGTAGCTTTCAAGATACTCATCTGGGCTTCTTTCATGTTCAACCAACTTTTACAACATATAACTGCAAGCAGAAATATAATTAAGTTGCTTATAATTGAGCAGCATGTTTATATCATCATTTCCCCCTGGTAATCAAATGAAAATCTCAAAATATCATTTACACATCTAAGCTAACCGAAACATAATAGACTGTAATGTTGCAATTTTTTTTGTGGGAAATGAAAGAAAAAGAAAACAGTTTTGCTCAGAGGAAATTCCCATAATAATGAATATAGCAAAACAATGCTACTACAGCAACCAAGGTTGCCTACTAAAAATACCAAATAGCGGCTCTTCCCATCATCTTATATTGTTACCAACTTTGTCCAGAAGGCCACTACTTCACATTATACCAGAAACAGGTAAAGATAAATACTTCTTATTGAAGCGCTCCAAAGATTATCAACGTGTAGTCCTCAATGGAACTGCATCTACATGGAAGGAAGTATGCAGTGGAGTCCCCCAAGGCTCTGTTTTAGGCCCAGTACTCTTTAACATCTTCATCAACGATTTGGATGAGGGGATAAATGGGGAACTCATCAAATTCGCAGACGACACCAAGCTGGCAGGAATAGCCAACACTCCAGAAGATAGGCTTAAGATACAGAAGGATCTTGACAAACTTGAACATTGGGCACTATCTAATAAAATGAAATTCAATTGTGAAAAAAGTAAGGTCCTACATATAGGCAAGAAAAACCAAATGCACAAGTACAGTATAGGTGGTACCTTGCTCAATAGTAGCGACTGTGAGAGGGATCTTGGAATCCTAGTGGACAACCATTTAAATATGAGCCAGAAGTGTGCAGCAGCTGCCAAAAAAGCCAACACAGTTCTAGGCTGCATAAACAGAGGGATAGAATCTAGATCACGTGAAGTGTTAATGCCACTGTATGGTGCCTTGGTAAGGCCACACTTGGAATACTGCATACAGTTTTGGTCGCCACGATGTAGAAAAGACGTGGAGACTCTGGAAAGAGTGCAGAGAAGGGCAACCAAGATGATTAGGGGACTGGAGACTAAGACATATGAAGAACGGCTGCAGGAGCTGGGTATGTCTAGCTTGATGAAGAGAAGGACCAGGGGAGACATGATAGCAGTGTTCCGATATCTCAGAGGGTGCCACAAAGAAGAGGGAATCAAACTATTCCCCAAGGCACCTGGGGGCAGGACAAGAAGCAACGGGTGGAAACTAATCAAGGAGAGAAGCAACTTAGAACTAAGGAGAAATTTCCTGACAGTCAGAACAATTAACCTCTGGAACAGCTTGCCTCCAGCAGTTGTGAATGCCCCAACCCTGGAAGTCTTTAAGAAGATGTTAGATAGCCATTTGTCTGAAATGGTATAAGGTTCCTGCCCACGCAGGGGGTTGGACTAGAAGACCTACAAGGTCCCTTCCAACTCTGCTATTGTATTGTATTGTATTTCTAGAGTCCAATATTGACAGCAAAGCAAGCAATTTTGCCATGTCCTAAATTGGGTGAGGCCTTTGAGCTATGGTGCTGGAGAAGACTCCTGTGAGTCCCTTGGACTGCAAGGCTATCAAACCAGTCAGTCCTAGAGGAGATCAACCCTGACTGCTATTTAGAAGGCCAGATCCTGAAGATGAAACGCAAACACTTTGGCCACCTAAAGAGAAGGAAGGACTCACTGGAGAAGAGCCTAATGCTGGGAAAGATTGAGGGCACAGAGAACATAGCTAGTCAGGAGAGATCTTATTGTTTCAGGATGGAAAGTAATACTTCCAATGTATTTTTTTTTTTTACTTTATCTAACACAGCTGCAAATGGAAACTCGATACATTTTTTTCTGTTCCAAAGGAACTGCTATCTGTAGCAAACATGAATATTAATTTAAAAAATGTCACAAAAATTAAGCCAATTAGAGATCATGACATAAGCACGGAATAGAAAGAGATGGAGTGGGGTCGACTCTTCCATCAGGCAATGTGAGAAGTTCCTCTTCAATCAATCAAATTTTTATTTGTATACCACTCCCTCTCCCTGAAGGGACTCTTATGGAGAGAAATGGGGAGTGAGAACAAGAGGAAGAGAGAGACATTGGGCTAGTTCACTTCTCTCTCTCACACACACACACACTCACAAACTCCAACCCACACACACACTGGTGCAGTGAAGAACTGTCTCCCATTGCCAAAATTTATTACTCAACTATTGTAGTTGGCCTCTGTATATGGCACTGAAAAAACTTATCTTTCAGCGTTGGAAGCAAAATGTGATTAATGCTAGATGTCAGAGGCTTTCCTTCTGCCTCCACTATCAGGCTAACTACTCAGTGCATTCTTATATTTCATTTCATTTCATTTATTAAATTTATACCCCGCCCTTCTCCAAACAGACCCAGGGCGGCGCACAGGAATATTAAAAATACATACAAAAACCGTATAAAATTTAAAAAACTTATTCAATAAAATCCTGCGCTAAAAACCAAATTAAAATCCTTGTATAATTATATTATTATTATATTATTTCCTTGTATAATTATATTAAATGCTCTTAAAAGGAAGATAAAAGAAAATACAAACTAATAAAAAGGTAAGGAAAAGAAAGAAATCAAAGAGAAAACTAAAAGTGCAAGAAAGGAAAAAGAAGTAAAAGAAAAATAGAAAAAAGACACAAAGTAGCTTTTGATTTTCTTTGCAACCTTTATAGGTACAATTATAAATTTACTACTTACTGTATGGTTACAACATAACTCTTTTCATTCAATAATTTATCCTGTCTAATCATCCGAACCATAAATGATAAACTCATTTTTTCTGTTATACACAAAAGCCACAAGGGGTTTGCTTAGTACAGGGGTCTGCAAAGTCGGCTCTTTTAAGACTGGTGGACTTCAACTCCCAGAGTTCCCCAGCCAGCATAGCTGGCTGGGGAACTCTGGAAGTTGAAGTCCACCAGTCTTAAAAGAGCCGACTTTGCAGACCCCTGGCTTAGTACATTCTTCTAGAACAGTGATGGCGAACCTATGGCACGCGTAGCACAGGTGGCACACAGAACCCTCTCTGTGGGCAAGTGAGCTGTCGCCCCAGCTCAGTTCCGCCATGCATGCTTCCCACAGGCCAGCTGGTTTTCAAGTCTCTGCTGCACATGGGTCCTTTTGGAGAAGGGCGGGATATAAATCCAATAAATATAAACATGTGCGGGGTGCAGGCGGCAGGCAGGAAATGCACACTGATGCATGGAGGCGGGTTGCACACAGGGGTCATGTGTGCATGAGTGGTGTCACGCATGCATGTACAGGGTGGGGCACATGTGGGATGTGTCATACACACATGTATAGGGTGGAGCATTGGATGGGTTTCATATGCATTGCATTATGGGTGTGCGTGCATGCATGCACGCTTTCACATATGTGCTTTTGGCACTCGGCACCAAAAAGGCTAGCCATCGCTGTTCTAAAAGTTATCTTTCAGGGATGAAGTGTGCAGTTAGCCACAGTACATTGTAGCACAAGAAATTTAAGAGAATAGGCTCCATTATCATTGGGGATTTTCAAATTTGGGAAGCCCAGCCTTACAGATTAGCAATGGGAGCAGAAGACTGGATTCTGACACGAGTCACCTCCAATGTTGGAAGTTTGTCTCCAATTCTAAACAGATTAAACAATCTGGAAACTGTTCCAGGAACCATAGCATCTTCTAACCAATTTTGGGAGACTGCAGGCAAACATCTACAACTAGAGCATGCTTATTCAGGCTGCCATTGCGAATGTGGTCGGTCAGAAAACACAGGCACACTAGAATGCAAATAGATGAGGAGATTCACACATACACAGTATTTTATCTTTAAGGGTTTTTTCCCCCCTTCTACCCGTAAGTGTTCATTTCCAAACCAAACATTGGGGGTTTTTATGCAAATTTTTAATTCGGTTTTTAAGGGGTCCTGGGGTGGGGGGAGGGTTTATGCAGTCAGAGGGGGGTCAAGTTATAGGGCCGGCTGGCGGAAGTGGGATAAAGGAGGAGTCCATTAGGGAGGGGGGATCAGGGGTCGTCTCTGTTGAGGGCCGTCCCATTCGGTTGGTCTTAGGGAGGGGCAGGGGCGGTGGGAGACAGGATGTCCATCATGGGTTGGGGGCTCGTGGTCGCTGGTTACGAGTGATCGCTTGCCCCAACCCCCTGTGCTCCACTCGTAGGCTAGGCGGTCAGGGATTACAGAGCCGGGGCCCTAGGTTGATGTTCTGCAACGCCAGGTCCGTGGTGAACAAAGCTCCCCTCATAAATGACCTTGTGTCAGAGGGGGACCCGGACCTGGTGGGAATTACGGAGACCTGGTTGGGCCCCGAGGGGGGTCTACCCCTCGTGGAAATGTGCCCACCGGGTTACCGTGCATTTCATCAACCTAGGGCCCTAGGCAGGGGTGGGGGGGTGGCGGTTATCGTTAAGGAAAGTCTGGAGCCGAAGGAGACCACTGTGCCTCAGACGACCGGCTGTGAGTCCCTCTTCGTGAAGTGGGGCCTAGGGAGGCAGTTGGGCTTGCTGGTTGTATACCTGGCTCCCCGCTATGTAACAGCAGCCCTGCCCGAGCTGCTCGAGGTGATCGCCGCGATGGCGGTGGAGACCCCCAGACTTATGGTCATGGGGGACTTTAACCTGCCATCGGCGGGCGAGACATCCGAGGCAGCTCGGGAGTTCATGGCTTCCATGACGGCCATGGACCTGACCCAAGTAGTTCAGGGCCCCACGCACGAGGGAGGACACACGCTGGATCTGATTTTTGTCTCTGGACACTGGATTAGTGATCTTGGAACAGGGGATTTAGTCATCTTACCCTTGTCATGGACAGATCACTCTCTCCTTCGGATAGACTTTCCAACCGTCACACCCCACCGCGGGGAGGCGGAACCGGAGACACCGAGTTGGTTCCGCCCCAGGCGCCTGATGGACCCGGAAAGGTTCCAGAGGGAGCTTGGGCCAGTACCTGTGTCCCTGTCCCACGGCTCGACTGAGGATCTAGTGGCCGCATGGTATAGTGCGGCCACGGGGGCCTTGGACCGAGTCGCGCCCTTGCGGCCTCTCATGCGGCGTCGAGTCACCCAGCCTCCTTGGTTTACCAAGGAGCTTCGGGAGATGAAACGCTGTGAGACGCCTAGAGAGTAGGTGGAGATCTTCTCGATCCGAATCTGACCGAACACTAGTGAGAGACCATATTAGGACTTATTTAGTGGCGCTAAGAGTGGCCAAACGTGAGTATTGTGCCACCCTTATCGCGTCCGCGGAAAACCGCCCTGCCGCCCTGTTTGGGGTGACCCGCTCCCTCTTGCATTTGAGGCCGCGGGAAGCCCCTCTGCAGGGTCGAGCAGAGGAATTTGGAGTTTTTCTGCAGGACAAAATCACTCAGATTCGGAACGAGCTGCCCTCCACTAGTGATCCGGTCGAGGTGCCCGGTGCTGGTCTTGAGATAACATCTTGGGAGGAGTTTGACTTTGTTGCTACCGAGGATATGGACAGGTTGCGGAGGAACCTTAGAGCCACCACATGTTTATTGGACCCGTGCCCCTCCTGGCTTGTACTGGCATCCTGGGAGGTGACACGAGGCTGGCTCCAGGGTATTGTGAATTCATCTCTGAGTGAGGGGTCCTTGCCCACCGTCTTGAAAGAGGCGGTGGTGAGGCCCCTCCTCAAGAAGCCATCCCTGGACCCAGCTTTATTAGAGAACTATCGTCCCGTCTCCAACCTTCACTTTTTAGTGAAGGTTGTTGAGAGTGTGGTGGCTCAACAGTTTCCCCGACATCTGGAGGAAGTTGATTATCTAGACCCGCGCCAGTCCGGCTTCCGGCCCGGTCACAGTACCGAGACGGCATTGGTCGCGTTGGTGGATGATCTCTGGAGGGCACGGGATAGAGGTTGTTCCTCTATCCTTGTCCTATTAGATCTCTCAGCGGCTTTTGATACCATCGACCATGGTATCTTATTGCACCGATTGGGGGGGTTGGGGCTGAGAGGCACCGTTTTACGGTGGTTCTCATCCTACCTCTCTGGTCGGTCGCAATGGGTGTTGGCAGGAGGGCAGAAGTCGTCCCCGAGGCCCCTCACATGTGGGGTTCCTCAGGGGTCGGTCCTCTCGCCACTCCTGTTCAACACCTACATGAAGCCGCTGGGTGAGATCATCCGTGGTTTTGGGGTGGAATACCATCTGTACGCTGATGACACTCAGTTGTACATATCCACCCCAAACCACCCCAACGATGCCATCAAGGTGCTGTCCCGGTGTCTGGAGGCCGTACGGATCTGGATGGGTAGTAACAAACTCAAGCTCAACCCGGCCAAGACCGAGTGGCTGTGGTTTCCGGCACCCCGGTTCAGCCAGATAAGTCCAACACTGGCCATTGGGGGCGAACAACTGGCCCCCGTGGAGAGGGCGCGCAACTTGGGCGTCCTCCTGGATTCCCGGCTGTCCATGGAGGACCATGTGGCGGCCGTGGCCAGGGGGGCATTCTATCAGGTACGCCTGATACGCCAGTTGCGCCCCTTACTGGACCAGGGAGCCCTTCGCTCAAGCGCTCGTGACATCCCGGCTGGATTACTGTAACGCTCTCTACATGGGGCTCCCCTTGAGGTGCACTCGAAGGCTACAGTTAGTACAGAATGCGGCCGCGCGGGTGATTATGGGTGCCACAAGGCAAACCCACGTAACACCTCTCCTGCGCGAGCTGCACTGGCTGCCTGTGGCCTTTCGAGTGTGCTTCAAGGTGCTGATGACCATCTTTAAATCGCTCCATGGCTCGGGGCCTAGCTATATACGAGACCGCCTCCTGCCCCATACATCCCTTCGTCCGATCCGCTCCCACAGAGAGGGTCTTCTTCGGGTGCCGTCGACGGGGCAATGCCGGTTGGCGACACCCAGGGGAAGGGCCTTCTCTGTGGCGGGCCCGGTCCTCTGGAACGACCTACCCCCTGACCTCCGTACTATCTCGGACCTCCGCCTCTTCCGCCAACGTCTTAAGACGTATTTATTCCAACAAGCCGGCCTAGGATAGCCCCCATTTCTGACTTTTTAAGAAAATAATTTATAATTGGCAAGGGTTTTAATATTGGGTTTTAGCACGGGTTTATTAATTTAATACATTTTAATAGATATTTATTGTATTTTGTGTTCTTGAATAATGCCTGTGCGCCGCCCTGGGTCCTAACAAGGAGAAGGGCGGGGTATAAATTTAATAAAATAAAATAAATGGGATTTGCCAGCAGAAATATGCACCTTCAAGCATTATCCTTGAGCAATGAGATTGCAACTAAAGAATATCTGAAGCAATCTCCTCTTCATTATTTTGTTAACCCCCAACAACCTGGTACATAGCTCAATAGTATTGTTCCAATTTAAACTGAGAGTTTGAATGCTATTGTTGCCCTTCTTGTTTGTGTGGCATTTTGTGTGGCCTCCTGCACCAAAATCCCTGTGGTGGGTCATGTCTCAGCATCACATGATATGTAAGCCAAGTTGAATTTTTGGAAAGATAGCTGGCAGACTTCTCCCAGGAGACTGGATGTGATTCAGCCTGTAGGCAGAGAGGAAAGCAAAACATCCTTGGAATGCCCCTCCCCAAACTTCAGAATTGAAATATTTCCTCTCTGTCATTGCTGCAGTGCTTGTTGTTGCTGTTTTTAAAAAAAAGTCTCACTGGATCATCTGTGGTGCTAAGACAGCGCTGACTAAGATTGCTTAAGACTTCTTCTCTTGCCTTTAAGTCCCTTTACATTCCCTATAAACCAGGGAGATGTGTGCCAAGTGATTTTTTTTATTGGGAATGAGAATTTTTGCAGTTTAACAATATACATAATGTCATTTGAATGTCATTGTATAGCCAATGGCCTTTTTTGCAGATTAGATTTCCTATTCATATATCTCTGATCATAAATGCATGATGCATAATGATAATAATCAATTATGTATAGTCCAGTATTTTATGTTTACATGCTTGTCAGTAAGGTAGAAATACATTTCCCCAAAGACCAGCAAATATTTTCCTCTATCCTTTTCCAGCTCTTCCTCAACTTCTACTTTGGGAAATTTCTTTGTTCCTTTTGAGATTAAATAACATTTTCCCCATGCAGACTTTAATGCAGACCTTTGGTAGACTATCGTCTGCATGTAGGTTTCAATTCATGAAGATGTAATGGATGTAATGCAAGAATGCAGGCAAAGTTGATTTTGTTGTCATCATCATCTCAATTTTAGCTAATAAACAGCAATACTTGGAAAGAGAGAAGAAAGAAAAAATTTAAACAAATATGATAGGATTTTTTTTTTCCTGGAGACTTCCAGAAGCAGTTGTTTACGCAATGTCTACAAACAATATTACATTTCTTTAATTCTGATGACATTCAAAATTATTATTTATTATCTGTTGACAATGTGTAGTTACAACTGCCAGTTTTTAGCTAGTGTTGGCCTTCATATGCATTAAGTTCTTCCCAATAGTTATCGTCAATGCTTTCTCAGCCCTAAGAAGGGGGCACCAGCAAACCACTTCTAAAAAAATATTGCCAAGAAATCTGTAAGGACTTCTCCAGACAATTGTCAGAAGTCAACAGTGACTTGAGGGCACAAAAATGTGGCATGTACTGAACCCTAGGGCTGCATAACGGAATGAGCTCCTATTACTTGTCCCAGCTTCTGCCAACTTAGCAGTTCGAAAGCATGTAAAAATGCAAGTAGAAAAATAGGGGCCACTTTTGGTAGGAAGGTAACAATGTTCCATGCACTTTCAGCGTTTAGTCATGTCGGCCACATGACCACCAGACGTCTTCGGACAGTGCTGGCTCTTCGGCTTTGAAACGGAGATGGGCACTGCCCCCTAGAGTCAGGAATGACTAGCACATATGTGCAAGGGGAATCAGTACCTTTACCTTACTGATAAGTTTTGAATAATCTGAATATTTTGAAAAGCAACGGTTACCTACTTCGGGTAAATCAAATCTTGCTGTTAAACTAAAGGCTGTTTTGGTCAATTGGCAATCTTTATTACACACGGCAGAAGAAACAATGATAGACAATTGAGCTGAACCCACTCCCACTTTGACAGTTACATTTAACACCTTCAAGATGCCATATTCTAGTTTCTGGTGTCGGTCCTGTGGCACCCTAATTAGTTTTTGCATTCAGTGTCCTAACTCTGAAATTATAGATGTGACAACATGCATAATAGATAGTTTGTAATTCTGGTTGCCCTGTCATTGTGCTGCTCTATTTGCCACGAGGAGGGAATAATAAATAACAATGGGATCGTGAACTATAAATCAACACAACAAACTAAGAAACTTTCAGTATCACAACCAAGTCAACTTTCAGGCCCCCAGCCTTTCCATTTCATAATACTTTTTTTTTTTTTTTAGTTTTAAAACATTACAACAAAGACTACATACATCATACAATACAATGTTTCACCCTGTGCTATACATAGGAAAGGAAGACTTCATAATGCTTCTAAATCCACTTGCAAACACAAAGTTGTTCTACATGTTAAATACTTTTGGCTCTTTTCAGGCATCAAGGCACTATATGAGAATCTACAGGTCTTATTTATTTTACTTATATTTATTTATTATTAAATTTAAATTGTTGCCCCTTCACCCACCCAAGGCGGCAACTCAAGGCAGCTTACAGTATATAAAAACCACATCTAAAAACAGGAGAGAAAAATCTTGCAGGGAATTGCCAGCCAATCAGCATTTGCATGCCAGCCAGGAACTGAAAGTTGGTTCACCCAAACACCCTTTCCTCACTTTAAAAAAGAAAAGATATTTTATTTTTAAGTTCCTAAGTAATATTAAGTGTTCTAATATTGGTGTAGCAACTATATATGCCAGCATCCCAGGAGCTAAGAGAGTGAGCCAAAAATGCCTTCAAGTAAAAGATGGTGATATATTGGTTTTGAAGTGGCATTCCTGGCCTTAAAATGACTTTTCCCTATTCTGGGGCCCAACACTATTCACACTGAAAAGATTAAAATTCCAAGTCTAACAGTATTATATAATCAAAGATGCGGGGGGGGGGGAGGTTATCTCTTATAAATCAGCATTACATTTGCAAAAATCTCTAAACTTTTCTTGCACTTGACTTATCCCACCTTATTCATGGTTGTGTTTTCTAGCTAGGATGGATAGAATATTAGAAGCAAACTACTAGAAGAGGTCTAGCCTAAGTCAGGATGCAGCTATAACTCTCTCAAAATATCTATCCAGCTTCAACTGAAGCTCTTCCAGTGAAGAAATGAATGCTCCTTGCCACACAGACAAACACACACAGAGGGAAGAAGGGGAGGGGGAGAGAGCGAGCGAGTGAGTTTGTTGTTCCACTCCCTTACAGTTTTTATTGTTTAGATCAGGGGTTCCCAAACTTGGCAATTTTAAGACTTGTGGACTTCAACTCCCAGAATTCTCCTCTGGGAGTTGAAGTCCACAAGTCTTAAAGTTACCAAGTTTGGGAACCCCTGGTTTAGATCTTGAGCCAAATTTTTCTCTGGAGTTTCCACTGATTGGATTAAATTCTGCCCTTTTGAACATGGGGGGGGGGGGGGGTTCTTTCTTTCTTTTTAGATGTTCTCAAGCCACCATCTTCCACTCCGCAAACTGATTGTTTGCCAACGCCTTTTTTTTTTTGAGGACTATATGCAAGAGATCTAAAATACATTTTTCCAAAAGAATGTGTGCAGTCCATTTCATCTGCTTTTCATTTCTGATAGCATTCTTCTAACCTACATGAATCCAAACAGCCAAGAGACACTTTAAATGCTAACAAATGTATCATCGCAGGAGCGTTTTGTGCTTTATAGTTCTCCAAGAAAGCTTATACAGTTATACCAGCATCCCTATTGCTTTGCCCGCAAGTTTAACGAATCCACACTTCTGAAAATATAAACAAATGACCTGTTCTCATTTTCTCTCCCTCTTTGTTCTTCCCCCGCTTCCCTCGCCCGCCCCCCCCCCCCAATCCCTGTCTTGAAGATTGGGGATCATCCGAAAAACTCTTGTAGCCCCACTGCTCCGAAGACCCCACCTGATAGGTAGGAAGAGAAATTGGCCACCCAGCCGGCCACTTTAACCAGCGAGTGCCAGCCAATCAAATGAGGGCACCAGCTGGGAATCTTCCATCAGTTTGGCTGGTCCCTGCAAGGAGGAGTTGCATCCGCCGCACCACTCCCTTTCTCTGCAATGACCTAAAGCAGCAGCTCTGCAAGGCTATGAACAAGCAAGAAAGCAATGCAGAGCCGACCTGAACCACTTGGGGCTCATCCAAGGGGAGCGTCTTTTTTTCCTTCTTCTTCTGCCGACTGGGGACTGTGTCAGCAGTTGATTCCGACCAAGCTGCACTTTTAGTGCATTCCCGAAAAAACACACACACACTCAACGCTTCTGTCTTCTGCACTGGGACTGATTCTTCAAGGCAGCCTTTCTCAAAGGAACCAGAGAAGCTGTCTCTTCTCTTCTCTCTCTTCTTTCTCTCTGTTATTGCTGTGCCAACCTAATCCACCAAGATGTGTGACTGCTTTCATCTCGTACTTCCTAACTGGCAAGGATCTCCAGCCAGTGGTGGGCTTACTTTTTTTTCCCCTTCTAATACTTTCTTCTGTGCTGCTGCTGCTGCTGCTATTGCCTGCGCTGTGTTAAACTGTTGTTTATTAGCTGCAAAGTCGGCCTTTGTGAAGCCATCCCTGCAGCTTTTAGGGTGTGGCTAATCCCAGATACTGCATGAATCAGATAAAGAGTCCAGAGGATCCTGTAATGTTCAGTCGGGCGGGCTAAACTTTCCCTTCACCTTCCCTCCTTACATTGTGAATCTGTGTTTCAGAGCTCTGGCACTTTGCATAACTAAGTTAACAGCAATATTTCTGTGCATCAGAATATCCGCTTTTTCCTCAGACTGCATGCTTTCAATTTCACTAGCTTTTTAAAATATATATAGCGATAAGTCTGTTGGTGCACCATGCATGGCATGATTTAAAAAATAAAGTAAAATGTCTTTTTTAACTGCAATTGAAAAATGTGGTATATGATTTATATGTGCAGACTACAGTGTTTCTAGTAAGTGGTGTCAAAAGTCTTTAAGCAACAGCTGATAAAGTTAGCATTCTGGTATATGTGAGAGTACTAGTGAAAGCATTATGTTGGACAGCAATAAGGCTACACTTCCATAAATTTTAGAAGTTTTGAAAATAATGTCACTTTGTTCCCAGAATCCTCTTGAGAGAAGACGTAAACAAGAGACTTTAATATTTAAGAGATGAGTTTTCTGGATTTTAACTCTATACAAAAGTTCTGCACCTTAATATTAAACAAGTTAGAAAAGGCTGGGGGGGGAGGGGGGATTGGAAAATCATATTTTGTGTGCATCCCCAGGGTTTCTCTTCATTTCTTTGTGTGTTTTTGTAAAAACTGGAATGGCTCGAATAATGGAAGTAGATTAATTGGTAGAGTTGGAAATAGTATAAACAACATCCACAGAATCTGCCCAATTATATTATGTTGTATCATTATATGTTAAACCCATTCTATAGTAAATAGCTGCGTGTATCACATGCATCATTTTACTACATTACCAGTAAAACATCCCACCTCAACTACTTGTGCTGACTACAGATGATGGAGGCTGTAATCCTCTCCATCTGGTGGGTTCTAATCAGAAGATGCCGCAACAGAAATCGATCTCTCAGTTTGCCAAATTTATGAGCAATATTGCTACATGAGTTGTCCTGTATTACAAAGTAAAGGACATACCATTTTGACATGAAAATAACAATCCAAAAAGTACTTGCCAAGTGTGGGAAAAGATAATAAATGCAACAGTCCATGACTAACTTATTCAAAAGACAACTTTTTTAAAATAGAAAGAAATGTAGTGGTTTAATATGTTGGTAGCTTGCTATATGTTTGATATATTGGAACTGTAAAGCTGGGGGAGGGGAGGGAGGGAGGGGGGAGAGAGAGACAGAGAGACAGAGAGATTCAATATTAAGCTGAACATCTGATTGTTTAGAATGATTTCTATTTCTTGCAAGACCAAAGTTTACATAAAACATTTTCTATAATGTGCACCCTTTCAAGTAGCTGATGTTTAAGCGATTTTAAGAATAATACATGCTAAAAGGCCACTGCTTAAATCTTAAAAGAAAGCCTATTGAATGCATGATCTTGAATGTCTGGTTGTTGGCTTTTTTAAAAAGTATTTTCTAATCCTATTTCTAATGCCCTGGAATTTATAAGACTAACTTTATCAGTTCTTGTTTCTTAAAGAACTGCTGCAAAGAAATAACTCTTTGAGCAGTCCTGTTGATTGTTACTAGTTTATAGGCCCTTTATGGAAAGAATGGCGTTTTTCCACTGAGAAGAGCAAAATATTAGCTGAACTCTCTCCAAGTCCCACGATATTATTTTGATTAATTATCATGATCTCAATATCCAGGTTTCACAACAAGGATAATGACCAAATGGCAATCTTAACTTGGAGGGGGGAAATATCTGACTCCAAAAGACCCACCCTTTTCCTCCCCCAAATAATCCAGCTAAGATAAAAAATACTTTCCTCAATTTCAAGTAATGCAATAGCTGTGATGAGAGTCTCAGTGCAGAACATAAAATCATGACTGCATCTACTATATCCCTTTGTTTTATGGCAGAGTTGAGTACAGTCATTTGGATCTGAGTTGGATAATATATTGATGTATCAACCCCTGCCTATCTCCAGTTAATAACTTGATCCCAACAGGGAGCTTATGCTCCTTATTTATGAAGCTCTGGTCATTAGTTAACCACAAGATTATTCTAGGGAATCATTGGTTTTCAACTTGAAAAGACTAAGATTGCAGCCACCAAACTCAATTAAACATCTGTACTGAAAACCAAATATACTCCAAGAATATAAGGTTTGGCATCTCTGCTTTAGTATTTATTTCCTTGGTTTATATAAAATACCTTTTTATGTGAGAATGCACTATGCCTTGTCTGTAAAATGAATGAGATGATAAATAAATATTCTGTTCAGCATTGTATCTCAAAGTTTCTGTTCCACAAAGTATTTAAACAGAACTTTGAATGAATCAAAAATGTAAGTTTGTTGACTTTGTATAATTGCTGCAATATCTAACTCACACTTACCTGAGTAAACATCCCACTGTGCTCTATAATTGCATTCATACATGGTTCAGCCAGCCTGATGTAAAAAGGTCATCAAACTAATATCCAAGCCCTTGCATTTTAATTGCAGTATAGATCAAGCTGTTTGAACATTACAGGCAGAATTTCCATCTCACCTCAAATGTATCATGGTTTAACGTGGAGTCGGGGGTACTGGGAACCATCAAGGGATGACAGGCATGTTTGAATCAGCCAACCACTTTTGGGAAATCCATAGTTTAATGGGAGAGAAAAAGCAGATGGTTTTATTCTCAAATCTTTATTGTGAAAAATTTTCCAGTAACAACAACTAGTTCAATAAGAAACCAGACAACTGTAGTTTAGAAGAAATTTAAGATATTATTTGGTTCCTGATAGGTCATTGTTCTGCGAGGGAATTTGACTATACTAACTTTCTTTGAGACATTCTTCTACCTTCACAGTTTTGACTTTCGGAGGCTAGAAATTACTCGATCTGTTTGGTACAATTGTGCTTCTTTGTGCTGCAGTCGATATGTTGCATAGCAAATAGTTTGCTTATCTCAATATTACAGAGAATTGTAACAAGTTGTTGTTCCTCACACTGTAAAAAGATTTTTTGGTTTTATATAACTGAGTAAAATAACAAGAATCTGTTTTGTTGCTGAACATTTAGGATGTAGGAAAACAATGACTGTGACTTTGCAGTGACTCTAAAACTGCTCAAGAGAAAATCTGTTTTCTTTTCAGAGCGTATTTCATATAAAGACCATCTTTAACTATTCAGTGTATTAATCTTTTACATAAAAATGGATATTGCCAAAATCTCTCAATCTTTGAAAAAGCATTTAAGGAATTGTGAGATAGCAGCTTA
The DNA here is from genome assembly GCA_039707465.1 of Rhabdophis nuchalis. Classification (NCBI taxonomy): domain Eukaryota; kingdom Metazoa; phylum Chordata; class Lepidosauria; order Squamata; family Natricidae; genus Rhabdophis; species Rhabdophis nuchalis. The sequence goes on along the minus strand of CM077643.1, from coordinate 53,478,984 downwards.
ATAAACAAAATCTATTAATTGTAGGCTCAGCCCTTACTCAAGAGAAAGCTCGGTGATGCTTGTAAGGACCATTTAAAAAGCCAGTGCTTATAAGCGAAAGATGACAAAGCAATAAATCACATACATTTTCTGAAATCATAACATTGACGTACTGATGCCGTTACCTAGTTTGGGTAATGAAACATCTGCAAGAAAACAATCAAGCTCAGGGAGCACCAAGGATCCCTCATTTCAACCCAGAGCTACAAATATTCTTCTCTATCAGAAATAATTACAGAAATGAGGATAAAGAAGAAAATGGAGAAATTCTTTTTTAAAAAATACAAAAGAAATATAGAGTAATTCTCATCAACCGTCCAATCTCTGGAGGCAATATTCCAGAGAGCTTGCACTGCTATTGAAAACATCAATTTGTGTAATACCCACAACAGAATCTCTCTGGGTGATCATCTAAATCATTCAAATGTACAGCAAGGGAAAACATCTCCTAGCCAGCCTGTTTTCCGTATTGTTTAGAGGTTTATATGCCATTAATAAATCCGTCAACCGGTAAATGGAGGCACATGCAATTGTTTCAACTAACGCTAATATTCTGGGTTGCAAACATCTGGATGACCACAAGATAGCAGCCCAGCATATGACTGTTCTGCATATTACATTACAAGCCCATGAATAAGAATTGTCAGCAGTGCTGGGAATATGGTGAAGATGCAGCAAAATTCAGCAGGGGGAAATAAAGCATTTTGGGAGGGGGGGAGATATATGGTATTCCAGAAAGGAGGAGGGGGGAGAGGAGGAGGAAGTAGGCTTTGTCTGCTGCAAAGTCAAGAGCAGCACAATGGAAGCAGGAAAGAGAAACAGGTTACAGAGGTCATGCTAAACTCACACTGACCAGGTGAACCATCAGATGGCAGCAAAAGGTACAGGAAACTTTATGCTCCTATCTAATGATTCAAAGCAACTCAGGGAAACTTTTGCAGCCTCTATCTGGTTGACCTAGTGCTGATGCAGCCTGCCATACCACTCCACCCACGAGAGTCCAGAACTGCTATACAAGTGATGGTGAACCTTTTAGACATCGAGTGCCCAAACAGAATGGTGCGTGTGCACAAATGTGCACATGCACTAACATGCACACATGCACAGGCTGACACACACATGTGCATACATGCACATGTGAGGACATACAAGCAGACACACACACATGCGCAGTAGAGACCCGGTGGGAGGCGGGCCATCCCAACACTGACAACGTGGCAAGTGGTAAGATCTTTTTTGTGAGCTTCTGTTTCGTCAATTGCAAGGATACAGAAGCTCACAAAAGAAACACCATGGAGATCTGACCTCGGACGATGGTGCCCGATCCAGCAGAGAGGGCTCTGCGTGCCACTTCTGATATGTGTGCCATAGGTTCGCCATCTAGGTGCTATACTGTTATTTCTCTCCCCAACACGCTTAAGAACAAATTGCAGATACCCTGTCCTTTCAAACATATGCACTATATAACTTTTGACTATTGTTGAGATGGAAGAAAAAGCATTTGAGAGGCTGGTCTTAGGACCCAGAGAGATCTAATGGTAGCTAAGCCATCCTTGACCAGAAAAGGATATAGTTGATGAGCCATGGTGATGAAGTGGTTAGAGCGCAGTATTGCAGGATAATTCTGTTGACTGCCAGGAGTTTGATTCTCACCAGCTCAAGGTTGACTCAGCCTTCCATTCTTCCGAGGACAATAAAATGAGGACCCAGATTGCTGGGGAAAATATGCTGAATCGGTAAACCACTTAGAGTGCTGTCAAACACTATGAAGCAGTATATAAGTCCGTGTGATGCTTCTTTTGCTGTTGTAGCAGAGGTTCCAGCCGAAGCTGATAAAAAGTATTCCTTTACCTCAGATGCAAATTGAGGCTCAAGGATGACCATGTTCTGAAAGCCATCTGAGTTAATTCAGGAGAATAATGTGGCGTTATGAAAAACCACTGCCCCAGACGCCTGTCTTTGCCTACAAGAGGTCAGAGCATCTAAGACTGTTCCATTCCCAAAGCATGTTTGAATCTAGATTGCAATGAATCAAGCTAATCAAGAGTAGTCATTTCAGTAATGCCATCTCCAATACCTATTCAGATATGTTAACGATTAAATAGTATTTGTCATAAACGCTTGTCTTCCCTACTTCACAACAAAAACTGTTTCATTTGGACATTGGCCAGGCATGCTTAAACCAGGATGAGACTCTAAAAAACACTCCAGAGGGTTGTTGATAAAAGTTTTCCTACTAGAACCTGTTTTTCAGTTCAAGATAGCAATTGAGGATACTGAAGAAATAGCTGTCCTCTGTTATGGAAAACTAGTTTTGTGAGTTTCTTCCTAAGGAAAAAAATCTTTTATCACCATGTACTTTCTTTTAGATGGTATGCTAGCTTATTACCTGCCTGTACACCGCCCTGAATCCCAGTAGGGAGAAGGTGCGGTATATAAATTTAATAAATACAAATACAAATTTCCCACAGCTTTTATTTTACATTATCTTTTCTCTATTATTTTCTTCAGCTAAGAAAATGCTGGTGAATATACACGTGTTTAAAACGTTGTTGAAAAGTGAGATAGAATATCTGGAAAAGTTAGATATGTAGTTATTTACAGTTCAGTTCTGTATCCAAGTTGGAACCATTCAACAAATCCCTTAGCTCAGCTTGGAACAGTTCAGCAGGCAGGTTTATTTATTTATATATTTTTGGAATAAACAAAATATTTCCCATTGCTTACAATGAAATGGGGAGGGTGGCTCATTTTAAGTAGCCAAACTTAAAAGACACAAAGTGTGGTCTGTATGTTAAATAGAAAGGAAAATAGTCAAAGAAAATTGGCACAAACAATAAGCTCTTCTGCTACAGAAAACTGTTCGGGGGGAAATAAGGAAGTGGTTGTAGCTGAAATGGAATGCAGTGAGCCCTAAATAGTGTATAATGTTCTTTTAAAAGCTTCATGACTGAACTTGGAAAAAAACACTTATTTTGCACAATGCTGCATTTTCCTCAAGTGAAAAAAGAGAAACAAACTGAGCCCTGATTAACATTTCATCTAGTCAAATTTAATTCAAATATTTGGCTCTACTTTTTATTGCAAGGCATTCAGACAAATTCAAATTATAAACAGTTGACACAGAGAAAATTATATGAAACAATACAAAAATCATAGCTATTTTGAATTAAGATATAAGATATTTCCTTTAGAATTTGTTCAAGCGATTCAGTTTTGAGCAAGCAATGGAAGAAGCAAAACTTTTCCATAATTTTTCCATCCAGAAGAATGTCACTTCTCATTAGCAATAAGTAACTGATGATAGAACTACCAAGATCAAGGTTTGCTTGCCAATCCTACAGAGCAGGGGTCTCCAACCTTTGCAACTTTAAGTCTGAAGGACTTCAGCTCCCAGACTTCTCCAGCCAGCTCTGGGAGCTGAAGTCCTTCAGATTTAAAGTTGCAAAGGTTGGAGACCCCTGTTATAGAGGATACAAAGATTCACCCAAAAAAGAATTTGTTCAGGGATTTTGGTGTGTCCTAACTTAACAAACAGCAGTTGTGATTAATGTAATGAGGGGTGGAGGTGGGGGTGTCATTCTACTAAATAACCGGAAGATAAAAAAGCTGCTGAAAAGTCAAGGTCCCATTCAAAGGTGACTTTTTCGTTCCAGGAAATTAAATTTCTTGAGAAAATATATTAAACTTACTCACAGAACTATCTTCACTGAGTCAAATATAAAATTAAGTAGTGTTCAAATTTTCTCTAAGGAATTGCAGACTGTCATTAAACAAATTAGATGCAGTAATTTTGCAGACGCCCAATTGGCAAACAGGCATCGGTGCGTAAGTATGAGCAGAAAACAGATATCCACCAATTGAAAAAGAGAGCAAGAGAAAGACTTCAGGGGAATTTTTTACACATTCCCTACAGTATTGGCTGAATGGCTTGACCTTAAACATTTTAAACAATGATGATCAAAACGGCACTTATTGTGCACTGTGGCACTTATTATTTAGCACATATATAAAAGGTGCGTTTTTCAGCACAACCCTCTTTGGAAAGTGTAAGATACCTTTGTCAAATGTCTTTCTGCAGAAAAAAAATAATTGTGGAAATTAAAAGGTAAGACTCCTTAAAGGGAAAAAAAGGATGTCGCCATTTCAGGATTTTAAGAAAGTGAATCTGATTTGCATGTTTCTACTTGCCTAATCAATGACAATTTATACTGCAATGCTACTGCAATGCTCTCTACATGGGGCTCCCCTTGAGATGCACCCGAAGACTACAGCTGGTCCAGAATGCGGCCGCGCGGGCAGTTTTGGGAGGTTCTAGATACTCCCACGTAACACCGCTCCTGCGCGAGCTGCACTGGCTGCCTGTGGTCTTTCGGGTGCGTTTCAAGGTGTTGGTCACCATCTTTAAAGCGCTCCATGGCACAGAACCTAGTTATTTGCGGGATCATATCCTGCCCCACACATCCCTTCGGCCGATTCGCTCCCACAGAGAGGGACTTCTCTGAGTGCCGTCCGCTAGGCAATGCCAGTGGGCGACGCCCAGGGGAAGGGCCTTCTCTGTGATGGGCCCGACCCTTTGGAACGACCTACCCCCCGATATCAGAACTACTACGGACCTCCGCTCCTTCCGCCAAAAAGTTAAGACCTATCTGTTCCATCAGGCCGGCTTGGCCTAATTTATGCTCCTCGCCCCAGTCTGTAATTCAAATTGTTTTATTTGGTCTTATGGGATATAGTTTTTAATGTTTTATAAATTTTAGTACAGGGTTATTTAATTCGATTTTAATTATGTATGTATTGTTATGTTTTTAGATGTTTTTAATTTTCCTGTACACTGCCCCGAGTCCCTTCGGGGAGAGGGGGCGGTTTAGAAATTTTAATAATAATAATAATAATAATAATAATAATAATAATAATAATAATAATAATAATAATAATAATAATAATAATAATAATAATAACAACAACAACAACAACAACAACAACAATAATAATAATAATAATAATAATTCCATAAAATGAATGCAAAGAAGCATCTAAAAGGCCACTAGGATCTGAGAAATATATGAGCTCCAAAGATGATAAAGCTGGATCAACTGCAATATTACCAGCACTAGGAAATAAGACCAAATGGCTGGATCCCCTATAGCAGCACTGCCCCAAATCTTGCATGGGCCAGTACAGATTGGAGGAGTAGTCAGTGCAAATCACATTATTTTATTAAAGGTAAAGGTAAGGGTTCATCTTGCACATATGTGCTAGTCATTCCCGACTCTAGGGGGCGGTGCTCATCTCTGTTTCAAAGCTGAAGAGCCAGCGCTGTCCGAAGACGTTTCTGTGGTCATGTGGCCGGCATGACTCAACGCTGAAGGAACACTGTTACCTTCCCACCAAGGGTGGTCCCTATTTTTCTACTTGAATTTTTACTGCTGGGTTGGCAGAATGGAAACTCACTCCATTATGCGGCACTAGGGATTATTTTATTAGATGGATTTATATCCTGTCTCCCCTAGAGGAGCATGAAGCAGCATATTTAGGATTGCTCCTGTATTTTAACCCCAACAACCCTGCAAAGTAGATTTTGCTGTAAAGGAGTGATGGCTTAAGCTAAGGCCTAGATGGCCTTCTATGGATAAGGGTGAACTTGAATCTGAATATCTAAGATCTTAGCCTCACATTTTTTTTAGCACATCACACTGGCTCTGAATCTTCTATCCATGGAGTAATGTGCTGCATGGTGCAAGCAGGTCCTTGTTGCTAAAGCCGGTGGCTTACCTTACTGTGACATTTGGAGTGAAAAGACCCTTCCCTTCTCCACTACAAAACAGGTCTCTTTCCAGGTCCCAGGTCCCGTATTTTAGCAGCATTGTTCGTTCCATCCATCAATGCCCCAGCAATTAACTCAAGCATTCCGAGAGGGAGAGCATGGCTCAAATAGAGACGCACTCAGCTACAGGTGGGATGTAAGGGGATGGCAGCCAATGCAGCAGCACGTAAAAGTAGTCCCACGACCCTGCGAAGAGGCCCCTGACCCCAGGACTAACTTCCATGCACGTGCTTGTGTGGTTGCACCGTGTGACTGCGCATGTCCCTGCCTCCTTTCCTGACTGCACGAGGCCGCATTTCAAGCAACAAGGAAGGGTGGGCACCTCGCTGTCTGCCGTGGACTTGGAAGTGGTGGCGGTGCCTTCCTGTCCGCGAGCTGGATTGGATGTCTTCAGTCCTGCTTACCCATCTCCCTGCCCTCGCTGCAGCCAAGGCAAGGAGAGTCTGTTTTCCCGATGCCTCGGATGGGACGGGACTTGGAGGCTAGGGCTACTAGCTCTCTGAGCTGTAATCCGGGCGATCACGAGACGATAGCAATATATATATATAGAGCCGAAAGGCAGAAAAGGAAACAGTATGCTTCCTCCCTTAATTGGGGCCCTAACAGGGTGTTGTTCCAGACCTTCCCAGTCAGTTAAAAAAAATCTTCTATTTGGAGCTGCTTTTTTCCCCCTCAAAGCAAACCTGTAAAAAGTAAGACTGGCTATGAAGAATCAATGTGTGATCAAGCCATACACCTCCAAAACACTGCATTTACTAAAACCCATCTGTATGGTGTGCATCATATAAAACTTCCTGCAATCTCAAATTCTGATTAAGAATATTATCTGTCCCATACCGGGATTGGGGGGGGGGGGGGGAATCCACAGTGGTCATTTTGGTAATAATGGTTATAATGGTTATAATCAGAAATAATGGTGGCTGACCCAGGGGAAAAAAATCTAAACACTTCCAAATTTGCTTCTTGTGGAAGAAAATTAAGCTATGATTAGCAGAAGGATGTGAAGAGCATTGCAGGTGAACTTTGAATGAAGATTAAGCCAGTGGTTAGATAGGGAACTGAATCTGGTAGAGGTAAGAGCGGTTTTCTTTATACTGTTTTTTTTAATTTCACATTTGACCAAAAACTGAATTCAAGCAGTAGAAATCACATCCATTTGAGCCACATCTATAGATTTAAATTGCAGCAAACAATTTATCCTCAACTTGATCCATTCAGTTAACGATACCCCACCCCTGTTTTTTATGCCCAAATTTCTCAGTGCAGGATTTAGGACTCTGCAAGATGTATTCTTTCACTATGCACTTATCTTAATCCTAGAATCCAGAATCATCTCAGGAAACTGGAAGAAACAGCAGTTTTATTGCACAACCATTAATTTACTGATTTACTTATTGGCACGTATTTCTCAAAAGGGGGTTTACGAAATTCATAGTAGAAGAGAAAGATAGGAAACTCAATCTAATACAAATGACTAAACAGAATCCTTTGGCTTGGAGACTGAATATCATTCAGTACTGATTCTCAAATTCTGAGAAGCAACACTAAAAGAGAAGAGTTGTTATTGTCATATTCTACTCATCCTTTTTTTTCTCCATCAGGATTAGTTTTAATGGGGAAAAAGTAAGTTTTGAAATTATTTCAAGAAGAGAACTTAGGAGAAATAAGGTGGAAGATTCCTGTTCAATGGACAAGGGATATGTGGACATGCTACTGTTCATTATATGGTACCTATTCTTCATTTCCTGAGAAAGATGTCATCTCTACAGCAATTCCTACCTCTGGCTTCCAAAGGAAAAACATCAGAAGGTTTTCCCCCTTTAGCAGTGTTACTATCACCACTAAGAAAATCAGAGAAAACTTCCTTCCAATTTCTCTGCCCACAAATTTGATTTTTTAAAAATATCAGGGAAACACTTTAAAAAAATGTTTACCTTCAGCCCAAAGAGATGCAGTCTAGCCAATTAGTATTTTCTGTTACTACTTCAACACTGCTGCTGGCCTTAGTTTTGAAGAAATCTGATGCTTTTTGAATGAGAAATAAAGAGAGCCTCTACCCAGATGTTCATAATCAAAAGTGACCAATGGAAAGAGTGAATCAAAGACATGATCTAAAGAACTCAGAGTGAGCAATGAAATATACAGTATATCTCCAAACAAACAAACAAAAAAACATTAAGGAGCATTAGTGAAAAAATACTATGAATATAAGGGAGAAAATATAAGAGAGAGAGGAAATAGAATGCCCTGGCCATTCACTAGACTGTGGATCTCAATAATAGGGAACAAATTATTAGTTAATTAAATTATTGATAAGTAGTAGTGAATTTACTGCCAGGCATAATGAAGAGATGCTTTTCTGTCCGATGTATTTATCTTGATTTAGGCAATTGTAAGGTATCATTTGCAGCAAAATACCTTTGATAGGCCTTGAGAAAAAACAATAACTATACCATGTAGAGCAGGGGTTCCCAAACTTGGCAACTTTAACACTTGTGGACTTCAACTCCCAGAATTCTCCAGCCAGCTATGCTGGAGTTGAAGTCCACAAGTCTTAAAGTTGCCAAGTTTGGGAACCCCTGATGTAGAGTGTATTAATTAAATATTTATTTATTGAACACATTTCTCTCCCACTGCAATCAAAAGTACCCAAGATATATTATCAACGTAGTGTGTAACAAACTGCAATGACAACAAATGACAGTTCCATGATGACATCAACATGAAAATGCTGCGATAGTGCAAGATCATAAGACACGGCATTTGCATGATGATGTTATTATGCATACCTTGTTGTCTGCCTCACCCCCATGGACTCCGAACAGTAATTGCTGATTATGACACAGCTCCATGGCATTGCTGTGTGAAGATTTGTGACATTTCAATTGGACCTGGGTTTTGCTGTTCTGATGGTACACTTTAATGTGTTTTCTGTCACACATGGTTCACCATTCATCACTACGTATTTCTGGACAAGGATGGACGGATCCCTTAATACAGGGATGTCCAAACTTGGGAACTTTAAGACTTGTGGATTTCAACTCCCAGAATTCCCCAGCCAGCTATGCTGGCTGGGGAATTCTGGGAGTTGAAGTCCACAAGTCTTAAAGTTCCCAAGTTTGGACATCCCTGCCTTAATATGTAAATTGCAGAATGCTTGTTGGATATTTTCATTTCTTCCATTCGACATTAGAATTCATTCCATGCTGCGAAGACCATGTGATATTCTGTGACCATGTGATATTTTTTCTGTCCTAACTCTATGAATTGAAATATTATTAATAAAAGAATTGGGAATATTCTGTAATTCATTTTAGAGGGTAACAAATTTCAAGGAATGAAAGCAAAATGCCCATTTGTGTCAGTATGAATACATATTGCTGATGTGTGTGGGGGGGGGGGGGAGATATGATGAGTTATCTCAGAGCTGTCCCTCAATTCATAATGATGGTGCCACTCTTCAGGATTTGTAGTTCCCAGCACTAATCCTGATAGAGAGCTGCTAGCAGAGAGCATCATGACTTTCTAAAACAGGAGGGGGAGGAATGGAAATAATCACCAAATACTTATAGAGTAAAATAAGGGTTAATGGAGAGCCAGTTTGCTGCAGTGGTTAAGGCACCCTGCTAAAAACTGGGAGACCGTGAGTTTGAGTCCCACCTTAGACATAAAACCAGCTGAATCACAGGGCAGGACTCTCTCTCAGTCCTGGGAAGAAGGCAATGGCAAACCACTTCTGAAATCTTTCCAAGAAAAGTGCAGGGACTTGTCTATGCAGTCCTAGGAATTAAGACTTCGGAGGAGGAGGAGGAGGAGGAGGAGGAAGAAGAGGAAGAGGAGGAAGAAGAAGAAGAAGAAGAAGAAGAAGAAGAAGAAGAAGAAGAAGAAGAAGAAGAAGAAGAAGAAGAAGAAGAAGAAGAAGAAGAAAGGGGGGGAGTGCGGGGGGGTGTGTGCCAAGAATTCTGCTGGAAGCAAATTAGATCCACAACAGAGTAAATTCTAGCCAGAAGGAAATCCAGTCATTGTTTATCCTTCTGTCCTCTTTCCTCTCCACCCCATAACAGGAATAAACAAGGGTTTTACTTATTTCCTAAAATATGCAAGGTGGTACAAAGATAAAAGCCCAATTAGAGCAGCACTTGGTCTTTTTGACATTCTATAAGCTGCTTTTATAGTGCTTTCACGACTAGCTTTGTGACCTCATGTTGTCATTTGTTGATTGATTGATTTAAAACATTTCTATAGCTTTTGATTGGCGGCTCCCAATCAATGATATGGCTTCATTTATCATTCCAAAAACTACTGAGAAAAGAATCTACTAGTCCAGTGTTTCTCAACCTTAAACACTTTTAAGATATGTGTGGACTTCAATTCCTAGAATTCCATAGATAGCTATGATTGCCAAGGAATCCTGGGTGTTGAAGTCCACACATCTTAAAGTTGCTGAGGTGTATTGTTTCAGTACAAATTCACAGTTCACATGCAGTTTCTATCTAATGCTCCCTGTTCCCAAGCAAATGTTTGTGCCAAAAAATGAATTCCAAATTTAGGTCAATTAAAGATGCATAGATATATGTTTCATTTCATTAATACTCTGCTTAATACATAGCCATGAACTATGTTGCATTCTCCTCCAAGGAAATTACAATATATTTGAGCATCAGCTAAACATGAGAGCTTAGATAAATCCTTGATCGAAGCCACATAATTAGGAAAAATGGATATTGCCATCTTACCAAATAAACTGATTTGTCTAGCTATTTTAGCATCATCTGCACAGAGTAGCAATGATTTTCCATAGCCTCATAATCTTCCTCTGTTGAATGGATTAGAATCAATTTTCAAAAGGATTTCTTGTTGCTATCTGATTTTTAGCTGGAGACTACAGAGATTGTCTATATTAAGCACTGAGCGGTAGCCTCCCCTTCTAATTACGAAACCTGATTACATCAATACTAATAATGCCTCATACTGTGGCAAACATTTGAATAATTCTTGTGAATGTATGCATGTATGTGCAAATATCAGGTAATTCAAACCCATTATTTATTTTTTCAAGTGTCAGTGACTTGCTGTTCTCACCCTGAATATCCATGAATAAGCCTTGTAACTCTTACTGTCTTCATAATTAAATAGATATTCATTTTATCTTGCACACGTGTAATGCTTCAACATTGTTCTTCGGCACAAATATTTTGAAGAAAACTTTATTTGATCTTTAAAGCATTGTCAGTTTGATTCTTATTTGAAAGCTGCCTTCCATTCAATTGTTTTTCTTTTTCTTCTTTTTCTTCTATTCAAAGGCTTTTTTTTCTATTCAAATGTTAATTTAATGTCTTCTGCTTTGCATAAATATTCTAGAATCCGAGTCGGTCACTGGGACCAAAGGCTTATTCGTCCAGGCTCATGCTAGAACCAATCATCAAGAACTTCTCTGATCGGCTCCAGCATGAGCCCAAATGCTTGGAAGAACAAACTTGTGAGTCCTGGTGACCAACTCAGATTGGATCCTGCAACATGATCCTGGGATACGCATTATTTAGCTTCATCCGTGATAAATGCTTACAGCATAACATTGGCTACTTATAGAAGAAATATCCACAAAACTCAGTAAACATATCTTAAAGTCAAAATAGAATTTTGTACCTCCTCCCCATTGATTTTAAATAAGGTTAATTGCCCTGTAGATTCTGAACAGGTTGTTGAAAGATTTTGTTCTATCACAATTGCCCTGTTTGAATAATTTCAGTTTAAATAGGGGAAGTGTCATTTTAAGATAATGATAATAAGAACTAGGAGTTTGCTTTTCCTGGCTGCCTGTTCCTACCAATAGAAGGGGACTTATTAAAGTATGTAGATAGGATGGGCATAAAGAGAGAATTTGCATTGTATATTGTTGATGTTTTCTATATTATGGAAGCACAAGGAAACTACAATGTATACTATCTACAAAACTTAACTTTTATATCTCAGCTTTTATTTAGCCATACCGAAAAGCTAAAAACTTTCTAGTAGCTAAAATATACTACCGGACTTTATTGTCCTATTCCTTTGCTTCTCTGCATCAACCTGTAGAGTTATGTAAGATATCTAAAAATACTCATTTGTCTAGACACAAACCAATCTTTTTTGGTTGTATAAGGAGAGGTAATCATGAATCAAAATTTTAATTATCAGCCTGAATACAAAGTAGATCCAGCTCCAGCTACTGGCTTTGTGTTGTATACTATTTTGACTATTATATACCAACACATGCATTTTTTTCCCTTTTATAGAACACTCTTATGAGTAATGAAATTAATAAACCATGAGAGAGTTGTCATGGGATAATGTCTCATTTTAAAGTTGGGTGTGGCAGCATATGTTTGTTTAGTTTCAGTTTTAGGGACAGGATGATGAAGCAAAGGGTGAATACAGAATATAATGACATGGCTAATCTCCAACTTCGGTTTACGTAACAAAGATAGTATCAACCAAACAAGACATCAACTGGGCCAAAAGCTAGAAAACAAATATGAAAACAATGATCACTGGGGTGTCCATTTAGTTGACACACAAGACTTGCAACCTGAGGAAATCTACTGTACATTCTGTATACCTACAGATACATATTCCAGATACTCTAAGATAGACTTCAGTTTCTCCCAATCCCAGCTACCTCAGAAAAGGATTGTGGGAGTTGTAGTGCAAATTAACTTAAAAACATGATTGCTTGTCCCTATTTGAGATTGTTAACAAAAACATCAACCCTGTCTTTTCCAAGTTGCTAACCTGTTTTTTCAGAAACATCTGAAATTACATGAAGACTATGGTCTTTTTCCATTATTCTTCTTCTCCAGTGTTTGGTATTCAGTTAAATACTTTCTCTGAACATAGAGGTTCTATGAAATATCCTGAGAGGAAAGAGATATTGTTGGGGGGAGGGGGGGTATTGGCCAAAATCTTATTGCTCATTTCATCTGTAATATGCTTTCAAAATACAGTTATGTTTTTACCCGTCTGCTTTAGATATATTGTTTTATATCAGAAGGTTGCACATCAGAGCATTAGAACTAGATCTTCCCATGCTATGTAGCATATTTATAGGAGATGACCAGGCTGAGCCGGAGGGAGGAGTCAAGTGCGTCACCAGTCATGAGTTCCTTCTTGCCCATAGGACAGTGATGGCGAACCTGTGGCACATGTGCCACAGGTGACACGTGGAGCCAATTGGCAGGGCACGCGAGGCGTTGCCCTGTCAGCTGGCCAGCATGCATGCACACGCGGGCCAGTTGATTCAGCCATTTTTAAAGCCATTTTTTGCCCTCCCCAGATTCCTATAAAGCCTCTGGAGGGTGAAAAAAGCATATAAAAAATGGGAGGGAGTGCCTGTCATATACACATGCACACTGGGGCGACCACATTGCTTTATGGGTGCAGCACATTGGCGCACGACCCCCCTGCGTTCCCTCCTTATGGCACATGAGCCTAAAAATGTTTGCCATCGCTGCCATAGGAGATCGAAGTCTAGTCCACTGTGAAATCTTTATCTATTGCCAAATTGCTTTGACCGTTAGTAGTTCAGATTCTTGTAGACAGCTTAAGCTTGCAATAAACCTTTACACTCATTTGAACTGCCTGGATCTCCTGATTTCCCTGGAGCTTGACAATATCAGGCAGCAAGGCATGTCCAGTATTTTTGATTTTGGGCAAGTACTTCAGCATCTTTCCATGCGATGTGTAGAGTTGTTAAGCCCTCCATGTACCTTCTTCATCATGTATTTCAAGGCCGTCCTCTTGGTCATGTAGAACATCATAAGCAGGCAAAACGTCATATGGTTACATACATTTCTTGATGATTGCAAGCATATTACACTCCACTAGGCTTCCCTTCCCATAACAAAAGTGCACTTTGCAAAATCCAGAAAGATTAATTGAATGCTGCAGCAGTTAGGAATCTATGATATGAAATAATATTTTCCCGTGATTATGTATTGGTTAAGGCACCGTGCTAGAAACCTCAAGGCCATGAGTTCTAATCCCACCTTAGCCATGAAGACAACTTGGTGACTATATGCCAGTCACTCTCTTCCAGCCCTCAGGAACAGGCAATGGCAAACTGGTTCCAAAAAATGTGGCACTGACTTTGGTTCAGTTCTTTGTTCAGTTTATCACTTTGGTCAATTTAACCAATTTTTTTCTGATCTGAGAACCTCCAGGGACCGACTTTTTGTCCAAGAACTAGCAAGGGAACTGAACAACACTGCATAAGATTTAAAATCATTTGTACTTTAGGGTAATTAATATTAATTATCATTAATATATTATCTTTTAGATAGCTATTTAACAGATTTTCCCTTTAACTGCATTAAATTACAATTTGATACACTCAAGGTTTTGGAAGCTTTATGGTACCCTGGAAACAGAGAGGGTCAAATTATGCACTTCTGATCAAGCCCAAAGACTGTGCTATTTCTTGTATTTTGTGCAGTGGATAATTCACTGCCACTGGTGCATAAATGTTAAAATGATTGTATCAGTAACTCCCTTAATTTATTTCGCTCCAACACACTGACCTTGTCTCCACTGCTGGAGAATACATGATGCAGCTTTGCATTGGAATGCACAACAGCCAATGGCAATTCTATAAACCCCAAATCCAGCTTTCCAAAATGGATGGGTGAATTTGTAGGTGGCCACTCCAAATGACAAACTCACAGACATGGAAGGTGGCAGGCAACCCATTAATTGATTTCAGTAAGTAAATAAGATTTATGCAACGAAACTGTTTAAGGCTCTACCATTTCAGAGTGTGAGCTAATTACTGCCTGCCCTAGTTCAGCATATAACTCTTTCAGCATATGTAAAACTAATATTAAAGTAATATAGTTATCATAACTGACAGTTATGTATTGAGGCTGGTTCTAATGAAACCAAACAGTGAACAATTCAGGACAGGTCCCAGATCCTAAACTGTATGTTAAAACTGCAACTGTGCACAAATGTTCTTTCCACATTCTCCATTTAAATTGGGGGCAGAAAAACTGAATGAGTAATTCCACTAAATTACTCAGGGATTTTCCACAGCAGTGACAATGACACAATTACTGAAAGAGTCCCAATAGGGGAGATTTTCCCTAGCATCTTGTTCTAGGATTCACCAGAGAAGTGGCAGATGACTGAAAACATGACTTTACAATGAAAGAAAGAACATACACAGACATCATAGGCTCAGGGGTGAAATTCAGCAGGTTCTGTGTAGTTCGGAGAACCAGCAAATACACCTCTGCCCAGTCCCCAGAGTGGGAAGGGAATGGGAATTTTGCAGTATCCCTCCTCTGCCACAGAATCAGTAGTAAAAAAAAATCTGAATTTCACCACTGCATAGGCTACTGCACAATGAAGAGCAAGAACACCATTCTTCATTAAAAAATTCTCCAAAATGTTCTTATTCTTTGAAAAAAAAATCTAAAGCAAAAATTCTTTCCTTATTTAAACTCAGTGATAAGTGATCGGAGAGCTAATCAGGCATTGGCGGAAAAAGCAAATTTTATTATCTATGATTAATTGGATTTACATCTCAGCTTTCCTCTCCGGATTTCAAGATGGTGTATATTAATACAGGTAGCCCTCAACTTAGGAACAACTTAGCAACTATTTTAAGTTACAACAGCCCCCTCCCCTCCTTTCAAAGCTATTTCTAGCCTGGTTCCTCCAATGGCTGCACGCATCTCCATAATCACGACCACACCTCAGGCACTTGGTAACTGGCTTACCTTTGACCCACTGCAGGCTTCCACAGTCACATGACTACAATATATGATGTTTTTCAAGTTTTGCCAGCAAAAAACAAATGCCCATAGGGATACATTGATAATGATCATAGTGTTCACGTAACAATCATTTTTATTTTATTTTAATCACATTTATATCCCGCCCTTCTCCACAAAGGACCCAGGGCGGCGCACAGGAATTTAAAAAACATACAAAAGAATAAATACATAATTTAAAACATATTAAATCATTATAGTCCTATGCTAAAACCAATTTTAAAATCCCCAATTTAAAACTGTCTAAAAAAAGTCCCCACGGGAGGTTAGGCTAGGGATCATTAGGGATCATTAGGGATCATTAGGAAGGGTATAGAAAATAAGTCAGCAAGTGTCATTTTGCCTCTTTATAAATCTATGGTGAGGCCCCATCTGGAGTATTGTGTACAGTTCTGGTCACCATACCTTCAGAAGGATATTATGGAAATGGAAAAGGTGCAGAGGAGGGCAACCAGAATGATTAGGGGGCTGGAACACCTTCCTTACCATCTGAGGCTGCAACGGCTGGGCCTCTTCACTCTAGAACGACGGCGCCTGAGAGGTGACCTGATTGAAGTCTATAAAATCATGCATGGTGTGGACAAAGTAGAAAAGGAAAAACTGTTTTCCCTATCGCACAACACTAGAACTAGGGAGCACTCCATGAAACTTTTGGAAGCTAGACCTCAAACAAATAAGAGGAAGTACTTTTTCACCCAGAGGATCACTGGCCTATGGAACTCCCTGCCAGAAGAAGTGGTGACAGCTGTCAGCCTCGACAACTTTAAGAAAGGATTAGACAAGTTCATGGAGAACAAGGGTATCAATGGCTATCATTATGGATGCCTAAGGATACCCTCCGGGTTGGAGAGATAGGCAGGATATCTCTCAATGCCATTTGCAGGGAATCACAAGCAGGTGAAGACATCTGCTTGGGAAGACCCTGAAGCAAATGGGGAGCCACTGTGTGAGACAGAATGCTGGACTGGATGGGCTGTGGCCTGTTCCAGCAAGGCTGTTCTTATGTTCTCATGTAACAATCATGGTGCTTGCTTAATGACTGCTGCAAAAAAGTCATAAAATTGGGTTCGGTCATGTGGTGCCTCAACTTACAACCATCCTAACTTAGGATGGAAATTCCAGGCTCCATTACAGTTGTAAGTCGAAGACAACTTCTATCCTCTCTTCCCCGTTTTCTCCACAATTGACTATAAGTGTCCCAAAGCTACTTTTTAAAGAGGCAACTGGACTTTCTGGTTTTTCTTTCAAGATGTTTCGGTTCTCATCCAAGCTGCTGCTGCTTCTTCCTTTGGGACAACCATGACCTGGTTGATTGAGAATCTCCATAGAAATGGACTATGATAGTGATGGAGAACCTTTTTTGCCTCGGGTGCCAAAAGCACACGTGACACCCCCCCCACACACACTGTGCTCCCTGCGCATGCACATATGACACACACACCACTGCCCCATGTATGTGCTTAGGGCTTTCTTTGAACCTGGGGACGGCAAAACAGCCTCCCCCACCACCTCTGGAGGCTGGAAATGGCCTGTTTTCTGACTTCTGGTGGGCCCGTAGGTCCGTTTCTTGCCCTCCCCAGGCTCCAGACGCTTTCTAGGAGCCTGGGGATGGCAAAAAACAGCCGAACATGCAAGCCGGAAGTTCGGGAACAGACTTCCGGGTTGCCCGTTGGTCTGTTTTTCTCCCTCTGGAGGCTTCAGAACGCTTTCCTGAAGCTTCCAGAGGGCAAAAAATGGCCGAAAGTCAAGGCTGAAAATCAGCTGGCCAGTGTGAGTATGTGTGCTGGAGCTGACAGGGAAATGCCTTACATGCCCTCAGAAATGGCTCCGCATGCCACCTGGGGCATGTGTGCCATAGGTTTGCCATCGGTTTGCCATCATGGGATTATGAGGTAGTTGGAGACAGACATGAGGATTTCCCTGGCAATATCAACTTCTATTTCAAATGCTATTTCATATTAGCATTTCTTTTTAAAGTCTGAAATAAGACTTCTATTTTTATAAGCAGGAGAATCGCAGGCATCCCCAGTCCTGGTTGAGCAAGACTCCTTTGGCCAATCTCTGACAGTACAGTGTATTTGCCTAAATATCTCTGTGGAAAAATCATTTTACATAAAAATGAATAAAGGGAATTTAAACTCATTTTCCTCTTGTCCTTGGACTGAACTCATGGAAGAAGAATAAATGAAGTGGCAAGAAAAAGATGGACCTTGCCCAAGAGGCACTCCAAAGGTCCTCTTGTCAGGAGGCCTTAAAATCCTGCAGCCAACATGATTGTGTTAAAAATATTAGGAATATTAGAAGCTAGAGAGCTCAAGGGAGAACCCAGGTCTTTTGCATGCACAATTTATGCTCAGCATCAGAACAAATTACATGCTCACATATGAATGTCAATTTGGATTTCAAAATTGTAGATTCAGTATGGCAAATTCGTAATCTAAACAAGGAAGCATTTTCCTTAATAACAAAGAAATGCAGTTCAGGAAAGAATAAACCCCATTTATATTGCCCTTTAAAATCTATCACTCTATTGCCATGTTTCTCCAATTTGGCAATTTGCTAGCTGGGAGTTCTGGGATTTTACATGCTTAAAGCTGCCAAGTTTGAGAAACACTATGGTAAGAACTGGCAAAGGATCGCTCATGTTTCCACTTTGCCTGGGCTAGTATTTTCTGTTTCCCACTGCATTTAGGGTGGGATAAAGGTTTCAGACACTGCAGTTCTTTCAAAACGATATTCCTGAACCTGATTTGCTTCTGGCATTTTATCAAAGATACTAATCTGCCATTAGCCCTCCCCTTTCCTAAAAGGGAAATCGCTAGAGGAAAGTTTGAAATAAACTTGAATAAACCAGTTCCTGCAAATGCTCAGCAACATTTCTCACTTATTTGTAGCTCGGACGCATCGCCAACCCACTCTGACATGAAGTCAGAATAATATTTAAAGTGAATGCAATCGCCTGATTCTGGGTCCCAGTGTCACCATGGGACAGATATCAAATAACTGTTGAGTTTAAAAGAATGCAGCGGGTCAAGGATTAATCCAGGGGTCTGCAAAGTTGGCTCTTTGAAGACTGGTGGACTTCAACTCCCAGAATTCTGGGAGTTGAAGTCCACCAGTCTTCAAAGAGCCAACTTTGCAGACCCCTGGATTAAGCCAATAAACTTTTTTTAATTCATTAAAACTGTCAATCACCAGTTACTAAACCCGATGGCTACATATGCTGATTCCAAGTTCTGAATACTTTTTTGAATTGGCAGGGAGCAAAAGAGGAGAGACCCATTGCCCTTATGTCTGGCTTGGTGATATTCATCATTAGCAAGGCTGACTTAAAAAGAGATGGCATGGTGGTTAGAATGCAGTATTGCAGGCTAATTCTGCTGACTGCCCATTGCCCACAGTTCGATTTTCACTAGCTGAAAGCTGATTAAGTCTTCCATCCTTCTGAGGTCGCTAAAATGAAGATCCAGACTGCTGCGGGTAATATGCTAACTCTAGCCCTTAGAGAGGGCTGTCAAGCACTGTGAAATGGTATATAAGTCTCTAAGTGTTATTGCTAATCATAAAAAAAATGTCAGTGCAGATAAAGCATATCTCCTTGAAGCATAAAAGCAACTGTGTCTTGTGGAAAGCTCATGCTTGCCCTGGTTATCTGTCTGTGCTTTCACACATACAAGCAGTGTTTATACTGATATCATGGTGAATTCAGTCAGTGTGGCTTTAAGTGTACAATCTGCATTATACATGGGTATTGAGAGGGAGGTGAGGAGGCAATTGACAGCACATGCCTCATTTGCACAAAAGAATGCATCACATTGTTGAAGTGACGCCCAGGGGAAGGGCCTTCTCTGTGGCGGGTCCGACCCTCTGGAACGAACTTCCTCCCGAACTTAGAACAACTACGGACCTCCACTCCTTCCGTCAAAAACTAAAAACTCACTTCTTCTGCCTGGCCTGCTTGGCTTAATCAACCCATTTACCTCAAGCTGAATACTCAAATTGTTTTATTAGGGATTTTTAGGGGTATTAGTTTTTAGATAGTTGGGGATTTTAGCACAGGGTATAGGTTTAATTCATTTTAAATTTGTATGATAATGTCTGTTGGTTTTAATATATGTGTATTTTTAATTCCCTGTGCACCGCCTCGAGTCCCTTCGGGGAGAGAGAGCGGTTTACAAATTAAATTATTATTATTATTATTATTATTATTATTATTATTATTATTATTATTATTATTATTATTATTATTATTATTATTATTATTATTATTATGTGATTTACAGAAGGCTGTGGCACCAACTTGGTACCCCTTTTATGCTTATGAGGGTTAGCAGGGCCAGCCATGCATATTTTGAAGATAAAAATCTTCTGGTATACAAATTAATTAGTATATTTGCATGATCTTGTTTTTTAAAGCCACCTGGGCCACCAATTATAGCTGCATCAGATGGAGTTGAATTCCACTGTTTTCCATGTGTTGCATAAAGAGTATTTTCTACCTACTTGGAAAGTGGGTGGAGTTATCAATAGTTAAGATGGCTAAATCAAACCGCCAAATATACAAATTTGAATAAACTAAACTAAATTCAAAGGCAATGCATCTCTTAATTTTGTAGCTGACAAGCAAAAAGATGATGGTTTCAAAGCCTCAATTCTGAGGGATCTGATGGCCCCTAAATTTGCAAAGCCATTTAGGTGGGAGGATTTGGGGTATATTTTGCTCAAAGTAATCTGTTTTTCAGAGGCTTTTACCCTTGGAAGCTGATTCAGCTTATGCCATCATATGAAGCATTGGGGACTGCCCAGTACTAGATGTTGATGTTATAAATTGTTAAAGAAAGCACTTGTGCTGCAATTTTGGTAAACTCTTTGCTGTTCCTAATAACCCATGTTAGTCCAAAGTTAAATAAAAGAATCATATTATCTATAAGGAAACAATTTCAGAAATAATTTCACACAAGAAAGCAAACAGGAAGAAGCCATATAACTCACCTCTTCAATAACATTTAACTAACCAAAAGGGAAAATGCACTAAGTAGGTGAAAAAAAACTACATCCCCAAAGTGAGGCCCCTCCTCAAGAAGCCGTCCCTGGACCCAGCTTTATTAGAGAACTATCGTCCGGTCTCCAACCTTCACTTTCTGGTGAAGGTTGTTGAGAGTGTGGTAGCCCAACAGTTCCCGCGACACCTGGAGGAAGTTGATTATCTAGACCCGCACCAGTCCGGCTTCCGACCCGGTCACAGCACCGAGATGGCATTGGTCGCGTTGATCGATGATCTCTGGAGGGCGCGGGATAGAGGTTATTCCTCTATCCTAGTCCTATTAGACCTCTCGGCGGCTTTTGATACCATCAACCATGGTATCCTATTGCACCGACTGGGGGGGTTGGGGCTGGGTGGCACCGTTCTGCGGTGGTTTTGGTCCTACCTCTCTGGTCGGTCGCAATATGTGTTGACGGGAGGGCAGAGGTCGACCTCGAGGCCTCTCTTATGTGGGGTTCCTCAGGGGTCGGTCCTCTCGCCCCTCCTATTTAACACATATATGAAGCTGCTGGGTGAGATCATCCGTGGTTTTGGGGTGGAGTACCACCTGTACGCTGATGACACTCAGCTGTACATATCCACCCCAAACCACCCCAACGATGCCGCCGAAGTGCTGTCCCAGTGTTTGGAAGCCGTACGGATCTGGATGGGTGGTAACAAACTCAAGCTCAACCCTGCCAAGACTGAGTGGCTGTGGTTTCCGGCACCCCGGTTCAGCCAGATTACTCCAACTCTGGCCATTGGGGGCGAAACACTGGCCCCCGTGGAGAGGGCGTGCAATTTGGGTGTCCTCCTGGATTCCCGGCTGTCCTTGGAGGACCATGTGGTGGCCGTGGCCAGGGGGGTGTTTCATCAGGTACGCCTGATGCGCCAATTGCGCCCCTTACTGGACCGGGCTGCCCTTCGCACAGTCACTCAAGCTCTCGTGACGTACCGACTCGACTACTGTAATGCTCTCTACATGGGGCTTCCCTTGAGGTGCACCCGAAAGCTACAGCTAGTCCAAAACGCAGCCGCGCGGGTGATTATGGGAGCCACTAGATGCTCCCACATAACACCGATCCTGCGCGAGCTGCATTGGCTTCCTGTGGTCTTTCGGGTGCGCTTCAAGGTTTTGACGACCATCTTTAAAGCTCTCCATGGCTCGGGGCCTAGTTATATGCGAGACCGCCTCCTGCCCCATACATCCCTTAGACCGATACGCTCCCACAGAGAGGGCCTTCTCAGGGTGCCGTCGGCCGGACAATGCCGACTGGCGACACCCAGGGGAAGAGCCTTCTCTGTGGCGGGCCCAGCCCTCTGGAATGACCTGCCCCCTGAATTACGTACCATCACCGACCTCCGCCTCTTCCGCCAATGTCTAAAGACATATTTGTTCCAACAAGCCGCCCTAGCCTAACCTCCCATGGGGACTTTTAGGAAGTTTTTAAATTGGGTATTTTAAATTTGGTTTTAGTACAGGATAGGACTGTTTAATATTTATTTTAAATTATATATTTATCTTTGTATTGGTATGTTTTTAAATTTCCTGTACGCCACCCTGGGTCCTCTGTGGAGAAGGGCGGGATATAAATTTAAATTAAAAAAAAATTTTTAGCGCCCGTCACATAGGATATATTGCAATTGTCATTATAGACACTCAGACCTGCTGGTTCCACTTCTGGTTGATATGATGGAAGCTGTGGTACAACTCACAAAGAAGCACATGCTGCTTTGTAGGACTTCAGTCTTATCGTTGCTCCTGTGCAATAGCAATTCATTGGAATTGCCTTAAAAACCGGAAGCTTTGAAGACGAGATTGGACAACCATTTGTCTGAAATGGTAAAGAGCAGTGATGATGAACCTTTTTTGGCTTCCATGCCAAAGGCGGGGGGAGCACAGGAGGTTCATGCGTGGGCATGCCACACCCATGCTATCCATGCACACCCCCACGCGCATGAGTGCGCGAGCAGCACGTTTCTCCCCCCCCCCCCATTTGGGATGGTTTTTTCACCCTCCCCAGGCTCCGGAGCTTTCTAAGAGCCTGGGGAGGGTGAAAACAGCCTCCCCCACCTTCCCCCACCTTCCCTGAAGCCTCCGGAGGGCGAAAAATGGACTTATAGGGAAACCGGAAGTTTGGGAATGGTGACTTCCAGTTTGTCCGTAGGGGCAGTTTTTGACCTCCGGAGTCTTCAGGGGCCTTCAGGAGGCTTCCCTGAAGGCTCCGGAAGGCGAAAAATTACCTCAAAAGAAGGCCGGTCATCTGGCCAGCATGCATGCTTCGTGTGCCCTTAAAAATGGCTATGCATGCCACCTGTGGCATGCATGCCATAGGTTCACCATCACAAGTATAGAGTTTCGTGCCAGAGCAAGGGAATTAGACTGAAAACCTCCAAGGTCCCTTCCAATTCTGTTATTCAAGATAGCCATCATCCTTATGTGCCCTCAGACTGAAGGGCTTCCAGTATGTTTTTTCACATTTTACTGATTAACTTTAGGTTTTAATCAGATTAGTTGCTATTTAAAAAGAACTGTTGTAAAGACAGTTTTGTGTGTTGCCTGTGAAGCTATGTTATTTCTCATTTGCTCCTAATCCTTTCTTGGCCTACTGAGTTTCTTCTCTACTCCTGAAGTCAAGACACTCTAATGCAGGGGTGTCAAACTTGATTTCATTGAGGGCTGCATCGGGGTTGTGTTTGACCTCAGGGGGCTGGGCTGGGCATGGCCAGCCTGATGTCACTTATTGAGGGTGCTTGTAGTGGCCCTAGTGGCCCAAGTGCTCGGCCAGTGAAAATGGGCTCCTGAGCTGTTTTTGGATGTGACAGCCTCTTGCAGCCCTCTGTCAGCAAAATGCATCTCAGGAAGACCGCCTGTGGCTCTCCCGAGCTCAGTTTTTGCTGGCAGAGGCACTGCAGGTCAGTCCTTTGCTGTCACCAGGGTGGTCCCTGGAAATCACACGAGCCGAATCCAGCCCCCAGGCCTGGAGTTTGACATCCCTGCTCTTATGCCTTGACACGATTCCTTAGCTGTTTTCTGACTGGCATAAGGGACTGTTTACTATGCAGTTGGACCTACCATTTAGTTGGTTTTCTAGTGAGAGAACAAGGAACATGATGAGAGAGCAGTTCACAACCTTTTAGCCAACTGGAAGAAGGGCTGCTCAACTCAAGAGAGCACTATCCACGCCTGGGATTCTGCCGGTCCTGACCCTGTTAGGTTTTGAAGTCTTGACTTTCCCGTCAGGGACTAGGGCCACGATGGACAGTGATAAGCTGTGAGATAGTTTATTAGGAGCCTCATTGCATTATAATATTGTTTGATTCTCCTGCATGCATTTATGTATTGTTAGCATGCAGAGTCACTGAACTGAGGTGGTCAGCCATATGAAATTCAACAATAAATAGGAAGACCAAGATATTTGCCAGGTCCTAGGATGTAGTTTTTAAAAAAGCCATTTACAATTATTAAAATTACAGTTGCTTAAAGTTCAGAGGTTGAAACTGGTCACCTTGGTTAAACTGACTGGCAGGAGAATTCTGGGAGCTGAGCTTCACCCATCTCAAGGTTGCTGAGGTTGAAAACACATGGTTTAAACATGAAAGATGTTATTGATTATGAGAGGAATTTAAGTGAGGGGTAACAGACTGTTAGTCATGGGGGACTTTAATCTGCCGTCAGCAGGCGAAACCTCTGGTGCAGCTCGGGAGTTCATGACTTCCATGACAGCCATGGACCTGACCCAAGTAGTTGTAGGCCCTACCCACGAGGGCGGACACACCCTGGATTTAATCTTCGTCTCGGGACAGTGGAGTAGTGATCTGGGAATAGGGGATCTAGTCATCACACCCCTGTCATGGACAGATCACGCTCTCCCTCGGCTCGACTTTCCGATCGCCGCACCTCACCGCGGGGAGGCGGAACCGGATATTCCTATATGGTTCCGCCCCAGGCTCCTGATGGACCCGATAAGGTTCCAAAGGGAGCTTGGGCCAATTCCTGTGGACTTGCCCCGCGACTCGACTGAGGACCTAGTGGCCGCATGGTTAAGTGCGGCCATGGGGGCCTTGGACCGAGTCGCGCCCTTGCGGCCTCTCTTGCGGCGACGAACCACCTGGGCTCCTTGGTTTACCGAGGGGCTTAGGGGGATGAAGCGCCACAAGAGACGCCTAGAGAGCAGATGGAGATCTTCTCGCTCCGAAGCCGACCGAACACTAGTGAGAGACCATATTAGGACTTACTTAGTGGCGATAAGAGTGGCCAAACGTGAGTATTGTGCCACTCTTATTGCATCCGCAGATAACCGCCCTGCCGCCCTGTTTGGGGTGACCCGCTCCCTCCTTCAACAGAGGCCGCGGGAAGCCCCTTTACAGGGTCGAGCAGAGGAATTTGGGATTTATCTGCAGGAGAAAATCACTCGGATTCGGAACGAGTTACCCTCCATCGACAGTGGCCCAGTCGAGCGGGCCGAGGCTGTTCTTGTGACACCATCTTGGGAGGAGTTTGATTTTGTTACCACCGAGGATATGGACAAGTTGTCAAAGAGACTTAGGGCTACCACATGTTTATTGGACCCGTGTCCCTCCTGGCTTGTACTGGCATCCTGGGAGACGACACGAGGCTGGCTCCAGGGCATTGTCAACGCATCTTTGAGTGAGGGGTCCTTGCCTGCCATCTTGAAAGAGGCGGTAGTAAGGCCCCTCCTCAAGAAGCCGTCCCTGGATCCAGCATTATTAGAGAACTATCGTCCCGTCTCCAACCTCCGCTTTTTAGTGAAGGTTGTTGAGAGTGTGGTGGCTCAACAGTTTCCGCGACACTTGGAGGAAGTTGATTATCTAGACCCGCGCCAGTCCGGCTTCCGACCCGGGCACAGCACCGAGACGGCATTGGTCGCGTTGGTTGATGATCTCTGGAGGGCGCGGGATAGAGGATATTCCTCTATCCTAGTCCTATTAGACCTCTCAGCGGCTTTTGATACCATCGACCATGGTATCCTATTGCGCCGACTGGGGGGGTTGGGGTTGGGAGGCACCGTTCTGCGGTGGTTCTCATCCTACCTCTCTGGTCGGTCGCAATATGTGTTGACAGGGGGGCAGAGGTCGGCCTCGAGACCCCTCATATGTGGGGTTCCTCAGGGGTCGGTCCTCTCGCCCCTCCTATTCAACACATATATGAAGCCGCTGGGTGAGATCATCCGTGGTTTTGGGGTGGGATATCATCTGTACGCTGATGATACTCAGTTGTACTTATCCACCCCAGACCACCCCAACGATGCCGTCGAGGTTATGTCCCGGTGCTTGGAAGCCGTACGGATCTGGATGGGTGGTAACAAACTCAGGCTCAACCCGTCCAAGACTGAGTGGCTGTGGCTTCCGGCGCCTCGGTTCAGCCAGATTATTCCAACTCTGGCCATTGGGGGCGAAACACCGGCCCCCGTGGAGAGGGCGCGCAATTTGGGTGTCCTCCTGGATTCCCGGCTGTCTATGGAAGATCATGTGGCAGCCGTGGCCAGGGGGGCGTTTCATCAGGTTCGCCTGATGCGCCAATTGCGCCCCTTACTGGACCGGGGGGCCTTACGCACAGTCACTCAAGCACTCGTCACCTCTCGAATCGACTACTGTAATGCTCTCTACATGGGGCTTCCCTTGAGGTGCACCCGAAAGCTGCAGCTAGTCCAGAACGCAGCCGCGCGGGTGATTACGGGAGCGCCTAGACACTCCCACATAACACCTATCCTGCGCGAGCTGCACTGGCTTCCTGTGGTCTTTCGGGTGCGCTTCAAGGTTTTAACGACCATCTTTAAAGCGCTCCATGGCTCGGGGCCTAGTTATATGCGAGACCGCCTCCTGCCCCATACATCTCTTAGACCGATACGCTCCCACAGAGAGGGCCTCCTCAGGGTGCCGTCGGCTGGACAATGCCGACTAGCGACACCCAGGGGGAGAGCCTTCTCTGTGGCGGGCCCAGTCCTCTGGAACGACTTACCCCCTGAACTCCGCACCATCTCCGACCTCCGCCTCTTCCGCAAGTGTCTGAAGACACACCTATTTCACCTAGCCGGCCTAGCGTAACCTCCACACTGACCATTAGATAGTTTTTAAACTTGGGATTTTAATTTGGTTTTAGCGCAGGGTTTATTTATTAAAATAAGTATTTTAAATTTCATATATTTTATATTTTGTATGTATTTTAACATCCCTGTGCGCCGCCCTGGGTCCTAACAAGGAGAAGGGCGGGATATAAATTTAATAAAATAAAATAAATAAAAAAATAAATAACAAACCTGTCCAATGACTGGCATTCCTGGGGGCTTCACCACGGCTGAGTTGAGATGGAGCTGTGAAACCAAAACATGTTTGCCTTGCTCTGTTCAAGAATTGTATGCAGCTAATTCACGGGGCACCTGTCACTTAAGTAGCGGCTTAAAGACTCATCCCCGCTGAGCATCCACACACAACGTATTTTTAGGATAGGTGTGATTGGGACATGTGCATTCTGCTGGTGAAATGGGACCCCGGCAGGTAAAGGCTGGCCAGAGACCCAGTAGGGTAGGAGGAGACAGCGAGCCTGTATTCCTGCATTCCGGAATGACTGCTGCTAAAATGACTCTTTAAAAAAACCCCGAAGAAACCGCTTTATCTTTGGAAGGCTCAGATTTTTTGTAAAAGTGTAAACAGAAAACTACTCTGCGCTCCTTGTAATGAGTGTTTGTGTGGATCTGCTGTGTGTGTGTGTGTGTGTGTGTGTGTGTGTGTGTGTGTGAGAGAGAGAGAGAGAGGGAGAGAGAGAGAGAGAGAGAGAGAGAGAGAGAGAGAGAAGTGTATTCATGACTCATTGGCCCCAGGCAAGCCTTGAAATGAATCCCGGGAAAAGAGACATTTGTTTTGCCCTCGCCTTCGCAGCCACGGGGATCCCCGCTTCTTTCTCTCCCTCCCGCTCTCTCCACCCCTGCATCGACATTGGTGCTTGCAAATGTAGGCTTAAAGGGAAGAGTCCGTCTTGACAGCCATCGCCCCAGCCTCCTTTCCTCCATGGCGGAGGGTGACTCACCCTCGGCACAAAACCTGTAAGTGGCTCCAACTTGAAGGAAGCAGTCCAGCTGTGGTCTTCCTGCAGCGGGGATTGGGTTTCCGCGGGCTGCGAGAACCGCCACCAGAGCGGGCGAGGACTGCGCGGTTTGGACGGGAGAAGACATTTCCCCCCCTCGCCCATCTGCACAACGAGGCGGTAGCAACAAGGTTCGTTGGGTTCAACTCCTGGGCGGCAGTTTTTGCGAAGGGTTAGTGGGGGGTGGGGGGGAAAGGAGGGGCTGCTCCGGGATTAGCGTGCCTCGATGCCTTGCAACTTCAGAGCAACTTTTCAGAACTTTGTATCTAAATTGAGGTCATTTGAGGGGTGGTGGTCTGTCTGTCTGTCTCTCTTTCTCTCTCTCCCTCTCTCTCTCTCTCACACACACACACACCTTGCAAACCAAGAGGAGCATTTTAAATACGTACTGTGTGTGCCCGCGTGCAAAACGCAGTGCTAAAGGACACGCCATGTCCGATTGTAAAGGGCTCCGGAGTTGCCAGCTGAGAACAAGAGGCACACCCACTCTTTAAGTTTTGTAGCGCTGGAGGAAGGGAAAGAGCTAGGAAGATCTTAGCGGGATAATGTGCGCGTACACACAGTCTTCATAGTTTAGAAACGAGACTCATTGGATTAAAAAAAAAGTTAAAAAGATGCACACTATTGAGACAAGCCTGGGGTGGAGGTTGTTTTGGTTTTTTTTAAACTGTATTTTAGAAGGAGTTACAGTCCAAAACGGTGCAATCAATTAACTCCTGTCAAATATGTCTCTTGAATTCAGGAATTAAGAACTTGCTGCTGATCCTCTTGTATATGGACCTCTTATTGATCCTGACCCAGTTCTGGGAGGGGGGAGAGGGGTTGGCTAGGATGGGTCCCATCCCTCCCAAATTTCTTTGCTGTAACTTTCTGAGACACTTCAGTTTGCAGAAGAAAAATGAAACAATACTCAGTCTGGAATTTGGCTTCTGTGATGTGCTGCGTGTAAAGGAAGCTCATTCATCAAGTGTGGTCTTTTCTAGACCATCCCCTATTACCAAACGCAAAAGTCAGTCCTCAGCATTTTGAACACTGTGGTGTGAATGACCTCTAAAACCAGTGTGCTACTATGTGGAAGCACACTGTGCACAGAACACACTTTTTTTTAAAAAAAATGAAGGAGAGATTTGAGTTTTAATTGGAATATCCTGGAAGCTTAGTCCTAAATCCCACCTGTAGGAGGGGTCCATATCCCTACACCCATTTCTTCCATAGAAATGAATAGCTCTCACCCAGCTCTAGAAAAATGCTACTGTACCTTTTGGGACAGCTTGCTGAAGACAGAGAACTTCGGAAACAGAATAGCTATGACAGATGTGGCTGCGATATAGTCATTTTGCCTTGGGAAGTTGTTTCTCAACTTCGAAAACGTTAAGATGTTGGTGGCTGGGGAATTCTGGGAATGGAAGTCCACACACCTTTATATTGCCAAGATTGAGAAACTGCTTTATGCAAACCCACAGGAGAGGGTGGGGGAGTCTTATCCTCAATCAGATCAATCCTCCCTCTAGCTCAGGTGTGTCCTATCTACAATTTTCTCTGAGATGGTTTCATGACATGCGTTAGATCACAACTTTTTTTTTTTTTTGCATAACCATGGTTGGTTTAAGCTCATCTGCAGTAGCTCTCCAGGCATTCAAGCTGTGATCTGCTTGTATTTCTGGAATCCTGGATCTCCTGGACAAGCAAAGCAGGCTCTGTATGCAGAGACAGCTTTCATGCTCACCTCCACAAAGAGAGTCCTGTACCAGGTCTGGGCTGTTGTGGGGTTGGCAGGGATTCAGGAGAACCTCTAGATAAGATTCTGTGCAGTTTGGAGAACCCCCAAATCCCACTCCTGGCTGGCCCCACCCTGCCCACTGCTCCCAGGAGTCCCCATGTGGCCCATTTTGGATGTAGGTAAATGCAGGGCATGCACAGAGGCTCGGGGAGGGCGAAAAATGGGCCTACTGGAAGTTCAGGAAGGCTGGGGCCGTTTCAGGCCTTCCGATGGCCTACGGAGCCTGAGGAGGCCATTTTTGTCCTCCTGGAAGCTCAAGGAAAGTCTCTGGAGCCCGGGAAAGGCAAAACACACACACATGTGCTGTGGTGCAGGAGGCCAACTAGCCACAACCATCATGGCCACACCCACCTAGCAACTGGGCAGAGAACCCCTTGCTAAAATTTTGGAAGCCCACCCCTGCCTGTACCTGCATTAACCAAGCGACTTACATAACCTCTGGCTCATCCACACGGCAATCAGAAGACTGATTTATTGTCTGGGGTTATAAGCAATGACTCCCCAAATATTTCTAATGCAAGAATGGTCAGATTTATGTTCTTTGTACCTGTCATCTTAATTAATCACGGTCACCTTTTATTTTGATCTTTCATAGTTCCATCTCTGCAGACAGTCACTCCCAGTTTTAAAAACAACTGGGTGCAATACTGAAACATGTGATACCAATTTATGCAATAAATTATTGGCTTACTGGAAATGATCCAGAGCTAGGCATTTGCAAAGCCTGCTTTATTCAGATGTTAGATCAAAAATCCCATTCAACTTTCTGGTCAATAGAATTATAAGAGCAGAAATTCCACAATGCCTACTCAGAAATAGGTCTTCTGTGGGACTTACGCACAGATAATTGTGTGACAGACTATAGCCTTATATAGTAGGCTCATTCATGTCACTGGACAAACTGAGATGTAATGCAACTGCATCAGTATTTATTCAGAAGCACGTCCTATGACTTTAATGGGGCTTATAACTAAGTAATTGAACAAGCTTGCAGCCTTACACAACAAATCTCAAGCTTTATTTGATTGCAGATGCAGATCTAGTAAAAAAAACATTGGTGGCATTTTTTTTAATAAAAAACATTTGCCCTCTGAATATTCATTGGGCACTGATGGTTCTGGTAATACTGCTGTTAGTTGAAACCCAATCTCAGCATTTCAATCTATATAAATTCTGGATCAGAGACTGAAGAATGTGGGATCATCCTGATTTACTCTACATTCTGTAGATTGTTAGCCATGGTGGTTGGAGCTCCTGGATTAGGAGACCACGAACCGATGGAAGACAAAAAATGTTCCGTCTTCTTCCCTAGCTCCTGTTGGTAAAGGACCATAATTGAAACTGAATGAAAGCTGATGGGCTCCCTCCATTCATAGGACCTCTGCAAGTAAAGCCCTCATTAGGTCTTCTCCCCCTCCCCATTTGAACAGCGCAGCAAGTTTTGAAAATAATTCTTTACAATACAATAGCAGAGTTGGAAGGGACCTTGGAGGTCTTCTAGTCCAACCCCCTGCCTAGGCAGGAAACCCTATACCATTTCAGACAAACGGTTATCCAACATCTTCTTAAAGACTTCCAGTGTTGGGGCTTTAGTTAGACTTAGCATATCTAAGCCTTTGTTTGCCATGTCTACAGGAAAAATAAAACCCTTTACTGGATTTTGATTCCTAGTGGTTGCATCTGTGCAGTTTATTTCTATTCACCTGTTCTTTAGGTGGCCCCCCCACACCCCATCCAAGTACTTCAAGGTGTTGACGACCATCTTCAAAGCGCTCCATGGCTCGGGGCCTAGCTATATGCGAGACCGTCTCCTGCCCCATACATCCCTTTGACCGATCCGCTCCCATAGAGAGGGCCTTCTCCAGGTGCCGTCAGCCGGACAATGCCAGTTGGTGGCACCCAGGGAAAGGGCCTTCTCTGTGGCGGGCCCTACCCTCTGGAACGACCTGCCCCCCGAATTACGCACCATCTCAGACCTCCGCCTTTTCCGCCAGCGTCTTAAAATGCACCTATTTCAACAAGCCGGCCTAGCATAACCTGCCATTTCTGACTGTTATTAGCTGTAAATTTTAATTAGGGGGATTTTAAATTGTTTTAGCACAGGGTATGGGTTTAATAGGTTTTTAATAATGGCATTTTGTATATTTGTATTGTTTTTAAAATTTTCCTGTGCGCCGCCCTGGGTCCTTTTTTAGGAGAAGGTGCGGGTTATAAATTTGAATAAAATAAAATAAATAAATAAATAAAACTGTAGTGTGTACACTTCAAAAATGATTTACAGGAAGTGCTTGGTGGCCAAGGGGGCTTTTAAAAAACAAGATCATCCAATTTAACCTTGGGGCTTTGAGGGATCTGGTAGATTCCATTGATGGTTTCCATGAAGAATTGTGTGAGAGTAAATCAGCCTGTTCCACTTTTGTTTTTAGTAGCATATTTGAAGAAATTAACCCACACTGATATTACTTAATTCATTCCTGAAGTTCTTATGACCTTTAAAGAAAAGCAAAAGCATGTCAACTGTATATTTTTTACTCTAATTCACAATTGTATACTTTGAAATTAAATGAATTGATGTGATTAGAAATATTATTACAGCAGATTGCTGTAAAAGATCTACTGGATTAGTTTTAACACTAAATGTGAATGTTTAATTAAGCATCACTATGTAAAAAATATGTGTATAGGACTGTCTCCTATCATTGTTTACTTAGGAGTAAGACATGTTAAATCAATAATATTGATATTCATGTCCCAAAAGGTGCTTTTTCTGGAGGCAACTGGACTTTCTTGTTTTTTCAGTGAAGACATTTCGCTTCTCATCTAAGAAGCTTCTTCAGTTCTGACAGGAGAGTGAGGAGAATTATAGCTAAAAATCTACAGGCTTTTAGCTACACAATTTGGGATGAACACCCTTTGAATGGTGTGGGACTAGGAATGGATTTCCAGAGGGGCGAAAATTACAGATTACAGGAACCAGGAGCACCACTCAGATGACCCTGAGGACACAGATCAACCTCCAAGTGCTTCAAGGACCTTCTAAAAGGATGCAAATAACTAGCTGTCAGCAAGGAATATAAATCCTTCCATTCCCCATTATCCTGTCAGAGCTGAAGAAGCTTCTAGGATGAGAAGCTAAATGTCTTCAAAGAAAAAAACAAGGAAGTCCAGTTGCCTCCTGAAAAAGCACCTTTGGGAGAACCATCACCTGGATGACTGAGAATCTCTGCAGAATATTGATATCCATGTTAACATTTATTTATTTATTTATTTATTTATATTCGATTTATATACCGCTCCTTCTCCATCAAGATGGACTCAGGGGGTGCACAGAGGATTAAAAATCATCAATAAATAACAATAAATACAATAATAATAATTAAAATGAAATGAAATTAAGAACCTGTGCTAAAAATATTCCCATTAAAATTCTAAAATCCATTTACTAATTAGCTAAGATAATATCGCGTCTGAACTCTAAGCTCTAAGCTAGACCGTCTTGGTGGAAAAGATACGTCTTGAGTGAGCGGCGAAAGAGGGGAAGGTCCGTGATGGTACGAAGTTCGGGGGGTAGGTTGTTCCAGAGGGATGGCCCTGCCACAGAGAAGGCCCTTCCCCTGGGCACCACCAGCCGGCATTGACCAGCAGTGAAGCGAATTGCAGCAAGTGTTTTACACTTTGGGAGTTTCATTGCAAGCAAGTCAAGTCAAGTACGTTTATTGTCATTTCAACAATATACAGTACATTACACAGTGGAACAAAACGTTTCCCCAGGTCCAAGGTACTACATCATACAACATAGATAAAAAGAAAAAGAGCAGGACACAGAACTACATACAGCTGTACATCTAAGAACTTAGAGAGTGTTGAGGAGTCTGATGGCTTGTGGAAAGAAACTGTTACACAGTCTGTTTGTGTGGGCCCGAATGCTTCTGTAGTTTTTTTCAGATGGCAGGAGAATAAAGAGGGTGTATGGGGGGGGGGGGGGGTATTCAGTCACAATATTTCTGGCTTTACGAATGCAGCGTGTAGTGTATATGTCCATGACAGAGGGAAGAACAACCCTGATGATCTTCTCTGCTGTCCTCACTATTTGCTGTAGGGTCTTGTGATCCGAAACAGTGCAATTCCCAAACCAGGTGGTGATGCAGCTGCTCAGGGTGCTCTCGATGGTTCCCCCTGTAGAAGGTTGTAAGAATATGTAGTAGAAGCTGTGCCTTCAAACAGTGCAAGTTTCTTCTGGGTAAATGGAGATAAAACAGGTAGCACCTTCAGCTGTTTGTACCCTGTGTACTATGTTGCTAAATGTTCCTGAGCATGCATCAAAGCAGATGACAAGTTCACATGATCAGATGATTTTATTGAAAGCTTAAAGATACATGCAAGAAAGGAAACCAAGAAAGGAAACATGAGGATATAATCTAAATTTTCACCTGGTTGAATACTGGTTGAATGGCTATTTACACATTAAAGACATTTGAATACTGCACAGTAAATATGTTTAGGATAATAGAACAGATACAAACTAATCAAAATAAGCGGAGATTTCATCAGCCATATTTTAACCTAACATTTTCAGTTATCCCAGCCCAAGTTCAGATTATTTGAATAAACTATGCTTAAATCAACCATAGATAAATATAGTGTGAGAACATGTTACTATCTGATTATTAGAATATCATTCATACCTAACTCCTCTTCCTTCTCTTCTACCTTCTGAAAGTTATAGAGCTGGACAATCTGTGGCATTTTTCAGCTAGTTTATTTTTTAGAGAAATTTGACTTGACAACTGCATGTTCTCAGTTTGCATTTAGTAAAGTATTTTATAGTAATAATCAGGCTGTTTGGTTATATAAATATTGTAGTTCTACTTCCCATCTCAATTGGCTTGTAATTATTTTGAGCAAGTTGGCCAGCAGTCCCAATATATTTTCTATTATAATATGTATTAATATGGATTGATACATCTGGTGGAAGCTTGAGTTGTCAGAGAACATTATATTACAACTATAATCTGTAATTGACAACATCAACTCCTTCTCTGTTTTGCCCTATGGCAAGCAAAATATCAATGGAAACCAGAAACAGCCAACCAGAACTTACCATCTATAAAAAGTAATTATCCCAATCTACTGTATTTTTCAGAGTATAAGACACACCTTTTTTCCTCAAAAAGCGGTTGAAAATCTGGGTGCGTCTTATGCACTGAATACAGCAGTGTATAAGATGCACTACACAATACTGCCCTCTTTGCAAAAATGGCTGTGCATAGTCTTTAGGGGGCTTTCTGACTGCTCCTGGGGGCTGGGGAGGGCAAAAATGAGCAGAAAATGGTTTTTGCCATTTTTTTGCTTGTTTTTGCCCCACCCTAGCCCCCAGACGCCCTCTATAACCTCCTAAAGGCTATGCATGCTCTTTTTTTTGCCAAAAAATGAGCCCCTTTTCACCAAAAGGGTTTTTGGGAGGTCTGCATAGTGCAAAAACTTTTTTTTTAATTTGCCTCTTCAAAATCTTTATGCATCTTATACTCCAGTGCATTTTATACTCCAAAAAATACAGTAATTATATGGAGAAGGCTGTGCAGGGACCCAGATTTATATTACACATAGTGCCTGTCAGGAATACCGTAAAAAGAAAGGTGCTTTTTTTTTGCCCTTCTATGCTGTACTGCTGCACAACCTTAATAGCTTCTATTAATTTACAGTATCAAGTACATGACTGTCTTTATCCGTGAGTTTTTTCATAGGCTACTAGAATGCTGTCACTGCTTCTAGCTGAATTCAAAATCCTAGTAAAACATAGCATGGGTCATTTTCAGCTGATTAGCCAGCTGGCTGGATCCTGCTGGTCCAGCTCTGCATAAAACCTCTTCCTTTCATTCTCCCTCTTTGAACTTCTTAAGCCAATGAAACAGACAGCAGACAGCCAAGTGAGCTAATTGTGCAGCCCTTAGAACAGAGGTCTTCAAACTTTGCAACTTTAAGACTTGTAGACTTCAACTCCCAGAATTCTCCAGCCAGCTGGGAATTCTGGGAGTTGAAGCCCACAAGTTTTAAAGTTGCAAAGTTTGGGGACCCCTGCCTTAGAGCCTGATAAATGAAAGAATGAGAAATAGCAATGGTGGTTTAATCAGGCAAAGTTGTCTCAGGATATAGAGGATGCTCCTTTCAAAACAAGTCGTAACAAATGGGTGTGTCAGCCTGGATTCTTGGCCAAGTTTTCTTAGATCACAAGAGGCCCTTCAGAACTATTCAATCTCTCAGCTTCTAGAAACAGCAGGATTTTCACATTTCACTCCATACAATTGGATTATTATCATCTCTGGGTGGTAACACTCCAGACCATCACATGCCAACAAAGAATATACTCTTTGTTGGCCTCTAGTGGTCATCTGGGCTTTTGGATCAAAGATTTGGTAGCCTGACATTTGGAGCACCAGGAAGGCCTAACAGGTGCCATTTCATCAAGTGCTTTTGACAAACTCCTTTTTTAAAAAAAAGCTTAGATAAGTGTAACTAACTAGTTGCAGACAAATCCCATTTTAAAATTTGTTTTATTTTGATGATGTTGAAGCAATTAAAGGGCAGAAATTGTTGCCGGTGGAGATTTAATCTTATTGCTTACAGATCCATCAACTAAAAAGGCTTTGTGCCTAAAGCAGGACTAAAATTCACAGTCTCCTGGTTTCTAGACTTGTGCCTTATCCAATGCACCAGACCACCTCTCT
Source organism: Rhabdophis nuchalis (assembly GCA_039707465.1). Classification (NCBI taxonomy): domain Eukaryota; kingdom Metazoa; phylum Chordata; class Lepidosauria; order Squamata; family Natricidae; genus Rhabdophis; species Rhabdophis nuchalis. The sequence goes on along the minus strand of CM077643.1, from coordinate 53,442,676 downwards.
TGCCAGTAACCCCACTGCTATTTCAAATGCTGTCCTTTGCAGCAATTCAGCAAAGGGTCTACAGATGAAATATCCCATTATGATTTCCTTGATCTTAGTAAAAATTGCTAAGAAGGGATGCCCCACAAGCTTTATGATTCGTTTGTTTGAAATATATGTATGCCATCTATTCATATGACTCCAGGCAGCTTACAATGTGTTTCCATTAAAACAACTTTAAGAATCTATCCAGAGTTACAACTACTATACATTGGTTCAGTTAAATCTTCCTCCCCAAATGCTTTAGGAAAAAGGACAGATTCTACAGTCCTTTTAGTTTCCTAAAGGATTCAAGGGACCGCTGAGGTAGCCTCATAATCAAACTATTCTGTTGTGATTACTACAAGGGGCTGCCCTTGAAGTCTAACCAGAAACTTCAACGGTAATGGGAGTAATGGAGGGCCCTAGGTTGTTCATGTAACACCTTTGTGTACAAGCTGCTCTGACTTCGTTTCTTTCTGGGTACAACTCAAAGTGTTGGTCATCACCTTTAAAGCCTTAGATGGCACAGGGCCAGGTTATCTGCAGAACCTTTTCCTAAGAACATCTACCGATCCTACCAGGTGGGCAAGTTCCTCGTCCCTTCCCCTAAATATTGGCATCTAATGGTAGTTAGGAAGCATGCCGTTTCTGTGGCAGCCCCTGCCTTATAGAAATCTCTTCCCAAAGTTTGGCAAAGCTCTACCTTCCCAACTTTCCTTAAAGTTTTGGCGATCTGGCCTTTCCCCCAAGTCACTAGATGACTGCACATCAAAAATATGACTTGGCGCCAGGTTTTTGTTTTTAATGCATTGGTTTTACAATGTTAATATGGCTCTTATGTTGTTTTAACTTTTGATTGAGAGCCGCCCAGAGTTTGGTTATAAGATTGGCGGCTCTATTTTAAACAAACAAATAAATATCCCCAAATGAGGAGGCTGCTACTGACAGTGCCTTTCTCCAGGTGGTTTCTCTCCCATTTTTCTTGAGATGGATACATCAAATTCTTTCCCTGCTGTGCCTGCCAGACAGGCCTTTGGAGAAGGTTATCCTGAGAGTAACAATCCACCTTCACACTTCCTGCGAGTTGTATTTATTTTGGCATTTAATTTTGGGGTGATGCAGTTGAGTAACTGATAAAGCTGGCTTCTTTGATATCCGGGGCAGGGTGGGTTGCTAAATGTTTTTGGTATGGCACTTTCATAAAGAAAATTCAGTTCTCTGGCCGGAGGGCTAACTTAATGTTCTCTCAGTAAAGTGTGGTAAAGATTATATCAGTCGCTCCTTAAAAATAGTTCATCAAAGATGGCAACATTCCAGTGTTCACTACAACAACTTTTTTGGTGTAGTAAATTAGATTGGAAGGAAAGTTGACCAATGTTTCCTCTGGAACTGTTCTTCTAACTTTTCTGACAGTGGAAAATAGTTGAAAATATATTATCCATCTTGTTTTAGTTCAGTTCTTATTCCAAACAATGAGATCAACATTTTATTTCTGTGCATCCAAATTTGGGATTTGAGGAATCACAATAAAAGATTAAAATATATTCAGGCAGGTTGGTTAGGCTTAGCTTGGAAAGCAGGCCTGTATTCATCAGGTAGCCCTTATTTAGTGTCTGCCTCATACAGCAATGGTATTGGTTATCCCAATGACAACAGTGATTTTTAAAAAGAAATTTTGGACCAATCCTCACATTGGCAATCTTTTCAGGTCTGGAAAATAAAGGAGAGCTAGAGCATAATGACAAACACAGTCACTGTTTAACTTAGCTGCCATTGTGTTTAATGACTGAGTTGTTGGTCTCAATAGTGTCTGCTAAATGAGGACAATGTGAATTATTCCCATTAATAGATTCCATAGCAAAAAATATTCAGTTTCTTCTTTATCCTTAATAGTAAGTGTTAATCTATTCATTTCTACGCATTCTAATATTTTCTTAATTACATTTTTCATCTGACAGAATCTCATCGTTTTTCCATTGCTGTGCAAATACAATATGTAAAACCAGATATACAGTCTTTTTATCATATTTTTCCGATATAATGCCCAACTAAAATATCTCTGGTTTCAAGTCTATGTGTTGTTTTATCATTTTTTCCAAGCAAGTATGTATTTATATCCAATATTTCACAGCTTTTGGGCATGTCCACCAAATATAGTAGTATGAACCAGATGATTGATTACACTTCCAACATTTAGCAGATCTATCTTTATACATTTTTGCCAGTCTTGTCAGTGCAGAATGCCATCTATAAAACATTTTATACAGATTTTCTTTATATGCAGTTGACATAGTCAACTTGACATAGAATTGAGAGCTTATTGTTCCTTAACTTCTGAGGCTGTGGGTGACCTGGTACATCAAAAGCAGCACTCTTGTTTTAAAAAAATGTTTCACAGAAACAGAGCACCAACGTGCTCCCAAGTCCAACCTGATATTCCATTGATGGACCGGGACTTTCACGCCCCAAATCCCGAGCATTATGGCCATGAACAAAAGGAGCAGTAGCTGCTGGGGTAACATTGCAAGGTAGCAAATACTAAAATTCAGTCCTGTACCATTGCCACCCCAATCTGCAAATATTAAACTCTGCTGGATTTGCAGATATGGTTGAGTTCCTACATCTCTGTCCCATTTAATTTTGGTGTGTTTATTCATATATTAACAATACAGTCATTGTTCATATAAAGTCAACAAGTGAAAGCCATATGACTTTCCGAAATGTCATTTGGCCTTTTCGTTTGATTTGGCTGAAAGAAGCAACGGCTTCAACAAGATGCTTCATTATTTGGATATATTATTCCAGTTCCCAGGGTCATATTCAATATCTTTCTCATTGGAGAAACTTTGAATTGAAGAGGTAACCTTCTGGTCTTGCCTGAAAACCACACTGGACTTTTCAGTGAAATGCCCCAAATTAATGGTTGACAGCAAAGATCGTAGTGGATCCATATTTAATGTATATAATAGACCAGTGATGGCAAACCTTTTTTGGCTTGTGTGCCAAAAGTGGAGGGAGCACAGGAGGGTCATGGGCAGGTGTGCCACACCCAGAATGCTATGTGCATGACCCCAGCATGCATGCACGCATGACCAGCACTCCCCCCATTTTTAACATGCTTTTTCGCCCTCCCCAGGCTCCAGAGGCTTTACAAGTTTGGGGGAAGACTTCCAGTTTGCTCACAGGACTGGTTTATTATGCTCCGGAGGCTTCGGGAAAGTTCCTGAAGTCTCCGGAGGGCAAAAAATGGTATCAAAATAAGGCCAAAGTCAGCTGGCCAGCACGCGCATGCACACTGGACAGCTCACAGGGCAACACCTTGCGTGCCCTGACAAATGGCTCCGCGTGCCACCTGTGCCATGCATGCCATAGCTTTGCCATCACGGTAATGGCTAGAAATCATTGTTTTGTCAGTGATGTTGGACCATATTTCAGGATTTGGAGCTTTTGTTGGGAATGGGAGCACATCTACTTCCCAGAGGATTCCTGCTCCAATTCTATCCTAAAGCCAATAATCCAACCCCTAAAACTAGATTGAAAAAAGAGATTATTTTATCTAATCCAGATACACCATGTCATCACTGAATAATTTTCTAAAAAGGCAAATATATGTGGTCCCTGGTCCTTAAATGTTTCCCATCCCTGCAGTATGGGACTCGCTTATTGTAAAGACCAGCTCACCAGTTACTAGCCACGCAATTGCCTCAGAAACACATGTGCATAATGCAGCACCGGGGATAGAAAGCCTTTTCAATATATAATATTTTAATTGCAATCCTGCAGTGACTTCAGTTCTTGCAGACGTCATAGCTTCATAGGGATGAAAGAGATCTCGGTCAGGGTGGATTCTGACAGTCACTACTGATGGTTCGCTCGTGGGCAATTTGCCCACCATGCGTGCATGCACAGTGCAATAAAAATTGTTCTGTGCATGCGCAGAAGCAAAAAACAAGATTGTGGCGCCTTTAGCGCCGCCCAGAGAACCGGTTCAAGGGAGTGGTAGGCCTGGGTCATTGCCAATTCCAGTGACCCAAGCTGCCAAACCACTACCAGTTCAGCCGAACCAGTCTGGATCGGTAGGAAACCACCACTAATCTCTGTGTTCTTTGAGCGTTAACCTATTTTCCAGTACAGGAATCTTCATATACCATCTCAGACAAATGACCGTCCAAACTTTTCTTGAAAATCTTTAGTGATGGAATACCTACAACTGCAGGTAGACTGTGCCATTGCCTAATAGCTCTCACTGAGTTCTCCAACAACTGGGCAAAGGTGATGCAATCCTGTTAAGCACAACAGTTGCAACACACAGCTTCGCCTTCAGGTACTGGTTGTTCAGACTTCTGCAGCAGTATCTGTCAACTGCAATACAAATTGTGGCTTGCACATTCCCAAAGCATTAGTGTGATGCCACAGACTAGGTGGAAACATCTTGTATATGGAATCTCACACCTATAATGGATGGAGAACATGGAATTGAGGATTATCTCCATTGATTAGGGCACGGTTGTCCAAACTTGGGAACTTTAAAACTTGTGGACTTCAACTCCCAGAATTCTCCAGCCAGCATGGATTAGGGGCATTTATACAGGTTCAGCAGTTTGATTCAGTGCCTTCTACTAGTAAAAGTCCAAAACACAGTTTTAAATTGCTGTAATTTCTATTTAATTGTCCATGTTTCCTGTTCCCAAAAGCCCTGTATTTCCTATTCCTAATATCAGCCAAATGCAGAAGGTCCTAAGATACAAAAAAATAAGTACAGCAAATGTTTGTACAGAATTTTGGAAAAGACAAGGTCTGAAAATGTGCCTTTCCCTTAGGACAGGAAAAAGGTGGTTCATTTTTCAGTTAACGGAATTGTTTTCACTGTGGTAAGGGAGCACATTCCAATCATTAAAGTACAGCATTTATAAGAATAAATCCTGGAGCTATGAAATGGAAACATAAGCTTTTCATCTTTACTTCATAGCAAATAATTGTGCCATCACTATGCAAGGATGCTGTACTACTGGCATAGTATGAGGCTTAACGCCATATCAACAGTTTTATCCTTCTACCTTGGTGTTGCTAACATAAGTTGACAGCTGCATTTCCAGAGGTGTGTTTGCCAGCTGAGGAATACAAACGGTTTACTTTCATTAATCAAGTGGTTAAATTTAACATGTCACTGAAAGTTGAGTGGTTTGGGATTACAGGAAATATAATTTGAAGCCAAGATTTGCTATAGTGTAGGAACTATTTTCCATAGAAGTTATTCTAGATATTGTATAAATGGTAATCTAAGAATTTGGCACATATTAGTCAACGGGTCTTATTAGGTTGAATGAATTCAACCAAGGTCGCAAGGAGATTTTAAAGAGGTCTTTAAATTGGAGAGTTTAAGAAGTGATGCTAGGATTTTCAGCCTGAAATAGTCTGTACTGCTTTATATCACTATAATACTTTGTTCTACCATAAAGATGTAAAATTACCAGCTTTGTTTCTTATTATCCTAATCTCAGAAACTAATATTTATGTCTCTCTAACGAGGCCAAATATTGGAGAAACTAAATAGCTAAATAAACTCAATGAAGAAAAGAGATGTGGGAACAAGAATTTGCAGCTATTAAAAGTCAAGAAAGCAATGCCAATATTTTAAAATGTGGCCTGTTACCAAATCTGAGTAATAAACTTAAGCAGTTCTGGTGCAGATTATTGTATTAAGGGCGAAAGGTTTTAAGTAAACACGTACAAACCTGGCATGGATTTCCATCTACAGTTTATTTGCATAGACCTGAGTATAAGATTTCTGGGGGATTTCCCCCCCCCCCCTTTATTTCCATTCTGACTATTCCTTGAGATTGATGCTCTTTTAGTGCCTTTTTTTTGTTTCACTTAAAGTACTAGATGTTTTCAACTTTCTTCAAAATGCATCTGTTTTGGTCTTTGTCCTTATAGTCTTTGTGTAAAGATGTTCATTAGAATGAAGGAAATATACTAATAGTATCGTAGTCTGTTCTTGAAGAATTTCATTTCATGTTTCTGGGGTCATGTGATTGCCTTCTGCAACCTTCCCAATTAGTTTCTAACATGCAAAGACAATGGGGGAAGCCAGATTCACTTAACAACCCCAGCCAAAAATATTATAAAGTCAAGTCCCAGGTGCTTAACAACTGCATCACTTAGCCACTTAAATGTCAGTCCCAGTTGTGGTCATAAGTTGAGCACTAACTCTATTATGCAGGTAAGAAAGAAGTTACAATGTGTGTGTTGCAGTTATAGAGGTTATTTAGTGGTAGAGAAATTGTAGTAATTGGAGGCAGAGTCCATCAAATATGAGAAAAGCCATTAGAAAAATATATCAACAGCAGACTTAGCAAAAAAGCCGATGAAGATCAATTTATTGTCAATCCATCTTCAATTCAGATACATCATATTTTATATATGCATTTATGTATTTGCTTTTTGCAAGTTGCCTTGGAAGCACTTTGCTCTGATAGACATTAGAGAAATACTTTAAGTAGATCATTGAATTAATTTTTGGAAACCTAGCGAGATTGCTTGTCCATGACTCTTGTTTTCCTAAAGAAGAGCCTCCTTCAAGAATGGACTTGAATGCCAGCAAGGGCTCTCCGGAGCATTTACTGCCCATTCACAATTGCATGTGCTCCTTTAAATCCATATTTCTTTCCTTGCCTCCTTCGCTGGCCCATCACCTTTATACCTTTTTGAGCCAGATTATACATGATGGACCACTATTTTCTTATAGGCCATCAGGTGATTCAAGAAGCATCTTCTATTATGAGTACAAGCTAGGCTTTTGTCCAGATTGAGTACATATTGTGGTCATTCAGGAAACACTTTTTTCACAACATGACTCAGTCCATACAATCAAAGGCCATCACCATCTCTATGCCCATAACTCAGTATTTCTCACTTGGCATCATGGCTAGCTGGGGAATTTTAGGAATAGAAGTCTACCTGTCTTAAAGTTGCCAAGATTGAGAAACACTACCATAACCAATGAATAGAGTAGGCTGAGATCCAGACATTCTAAGAAAGCAGAGGTAGTACAACAACCAAACATTGGTTGTTCTCAAGTGGAAAGCCCATAGCTGTAGACTACACTGGACATTTGAAGGTCCATCTTGGAATATGAGAATAATAACATTCCCCATCATGGTAAAAAAAAAAAAAAAATACATGGCTATCTCACATCACCAGAAAGGATACATTATCTTTATTTTAATCATCTTCATAGTTCTGCAAAAACAATTCAGGATGGGAGGGAAGAATATCCTGGGAGTTATAATGTGGAGCAAAGACTATTATTAGGAGCCAGGAAGTTGCTGTGCATATTAAGTGTAAGTGCACTATGCCATTTACATTGTCCATATTTAAAGTAGCCACATGGGAACCAAACTCAAAATACCATTGACTATTGAGATTGGAATGGTTAATGCTTCGTGTTTTGCTACCTTGATGCCTTTTACCTTTGTAATATCCCTTCTCCTGAGGCTGTTTAAATTTGCTTCTCTTCCTCTGTATTCAGCACATGCTCTTAACTACAATCTTATAATAAATACCTATCCCTCTTTCTATGGGTAAAAAAGTGCTGATGCATACAAGATGCTAATATTAGATTCAGTTTTATGTGATGGAATGATTCACAATATAAACGTGGAACTTAAATTGAGTATATATCCAGCTTTAAAGCACCCTGGGCAGAGTACATAGCATCATTTGGTTGATTCATCAGCAAAAAAGAAGAAATGCAGAAAAGGAAAGTAGTATGCTTCCTCCCTTAATTGGGGCTTACCAGGGTGTTGTGACACATGTGTGTGTGTGTGTGTGTGTGTGTGTGTATGCAATATATATGCAGCTGATGCAATAAGGGGAGCCGGCTTGGCTGAAGTGCTAGGCTCCTTGCCTGGCATGCAATACAGCCCCGGTTCAAATCCCAGTAAAGGGTATGGCCAGCTGATGAGAGCTAATAAGCTCGAAATAGATCTATCCTGGTCTTTCTCTAATTTAATTTATTGATCAGCTCATAAAACTAACACACACACACACACACACACACACACACACACACACATATATGTTAGTTTTTATGAGTTGATCAATGAAACAGTATGTCTCCTCCCTTAATGGGGCCCTAACAAGAAGTTGTGAAAACAATTATATATATATAGTTACAAGTGTGGAAATAATTGCTATAATTTAAAATACTACAACTAAGAGCTGGCTTGTTATTTCTCTGGAAAGCATCTACTCTAGGCAAAAGGCTAGGCACAATTATCAGATAAAGGAAAATATTTGTAGGGTTGAAATGAGGAAATCTGTCACAAATATCACCCAAGACCACCCACCAAAATCAGAAGGAACATGTTAATGTTTTGAGATAATCAGAAAAGGCCCTTCTCTTTATCTTTTTCTTTTTCCTTAGCTTATATGAGTGCATTTATTAATGACACATGAGAAAAGTCCCCTAGCTATAGAGTAAGAGATGACTGGCACCTTAGTTATATTCTACTATTTGACAAAGTAGATCCAGAGTATCCACTGGAACCCATCTCTGGGGTAACATATAAAATCAGGTGAAATCACTATAATTTTGTCAGATTTAACACATCATGAGATTCAAACTTTATTATTCATTTTAAAATTACTTTTTACAAATAGAATATAGATTTTTTAATAGTGATTAATATAGTATTAACTTTCTTGAGACATTTAGATATTGCACTGTTACATTTTGAATCGTTGCTATTTAGTGTATCCCATCCTTACAACCTTCTGAAGGTTGAAGCAGTCAAGAATATCCAAACTAAGCAAAAAATCAATAATCTATTTGGTATAAAACAATGCAGGACGAATCGATAACAACAGAGGAAGCGTCAGCAAATAAACAAGATACATTAAGACATTTCTCCATAACTTGTGCTTTAGTTTGAGCTAATTTCCATATTCTCCAAGAACTCAATTTCCACTCATAACTTCCTGATGATTGAGATTGTACTTTGGTTTTATAGATTATTTTATTTATTTATTTATTTATTTATTTATTTATTTATTTATAATTTATTGATCAGCTCATAAAACTAACACACATATCTAAAATATACAACGTAATTATTGGCTTGCTGTTTGGATGGTCTCTAGCGATGAGCCGATGAGCAGTAAGGGAAACAGTATGTCTCCTCCCTTTAATTGGGGCCTAATAATAACAGGTTGTTGTGAAACAATTACCTATACTAATATACCCTGTCTAAAGCTGATGTAATAGGGGAACTGGTTTGGCTTAAGTGTGAGGTTCCTCGCCTTGCATGCAACATAGCCCCGGTTCGAATCCCAGTAAGGGGTATGCTGATGAGAGCTAATAAGCTCGAAATAGATCTATCCTGGTCTCTTCTAATTTAATTTATTGATCAGCTCATAAAACTAACATATATATATATATATATATATATATATATATATATATATATATATATATATATATATATATTATATCCCGCCCTTCTCCACAGAGGACCCAGGGCGGCGCACAGGAATTTAAAAACATATAAAAGAATAAATGCATAATTTAAAAACATATTAAATTATTCTAGTCCTATGCTAAAACCAATTTTAAAATCCCCAATTTAAACTCTCTAAAATAGTCCCCACGGGAGGTTAGGCTAGGCTAGATTAAAAATATGTATAAATTTATTTCTCTCCAAATTCATCTGGAGTGGTTAGCTTCAATTTGTACTGCTATGTAGTTGACAGGAAGTGAAAAGTGGAGACAAAAATAATGAGATTTCTCAAAGTGGAACTTACATACATCAAGAAAGGACAAAATGTATTGACATTACATAATATGTTCTGATTGCAGCATTTAATTTTTGTATAATTTAAAATGTGCTTAATGGAACAGAAGAACATACAAATACTTTCCCCCCTCTTTCGTCTACCTACTTGTGCTTTTCCAAATTTACTTTGATGTGTACGTGTATATGCATATGGCACACATGAAGGCAAGAAGTATGCTTAAAAATATTTGATTGTTGGGGACAGATAGCTCCATACTTTTATTTCCAGAAAGATAAAGTTGTTTTCCTTTATCAAAGGGTTTTGATTTTAAAACTAAAGATTATTTTAACAGATAAAGCTGCTTTTTCTTTCTTTAACACAGATCTTCTTAATCATATTTCCAGGTACTTTGTAAGATTAATCATAATTCGTGCATTCATATTTCATTTGGGGGCACTATTTTTAGTGGAAAAATCAGATAATTATATAAAGTAAAATGATAAATCTAGGCACTAAATAATAAATGATTTTATAGCTGGCAGACTTCCAGAGGCTCAAGAAAATTGTTTCTGATGCTAGCTTGGAGCTGCAAAGATAAAAAGCAACATATTCAGCTGGGGAATTGTGTTCTTCTTTGTGGGTCAAAAGTTGGACAGGTCTGTTCTAAAGTAATGGCATTAGCTATGCTAGTCACAGGCCATGTTGCTCCTGGAAGAATTTGCTGCTTTGATTTAAATAGGGCTCTTGCCAGAAGTAGGAGAGGTCTAAGACATATGCTGTGAAACTGAAATTGTACAATTGTACAACCTACCTATAAGGAAATAATAAAACATCTATAGCCTACATCTCCTTGTCCTTTTGACAAGAGAATAACTTCTGTGAGATAGTATTATTCACCCTGGCTAAAAAAGCTGCCAGGAGTAAAATTCCAAGGCACCCATAAAAGCTGCATTTCTGGTATTTCTGGATTTTTTTTTTTTTAAAGCAGGTTGTTCAAGATATTTTTAAAAATTTGGGCTGCAGAATTAATTCTCTTTCTCCATTTGTTCTGCTTCAGATAGAATGGATTCCAGCGATATCCTAGCTCAATGGTTCTCAACCTTTTCTTTACCATGTGTCCCCCTTTAAATATCTTTTGTGAGGCCGGGGATCATGGCCATGGACCAGCAAGACTTAACTCAAGATTTAAACCATAACATTTCTTCAAGCCTTCGTGGACCTCCTGTGATGATATCACAGATGCCCAGAGGTCCATGGACCACATGTTGAGAACCACTGTCCCAGTTGAAACATGTACACTGGTTTCACTCACCCAAAATAAGTAAGAATCAAATGTATATGTTACCTTCTGTGTAAGGAGAAAGTCATTTTAGAGCAGAACCAGTCCATTGAAGATCTACAGTCTGCTTGTCCACTGTACATACACAAGGCATTTGAATAATGAAAAAATACATTTTGAGCCAATATTGCTCCAGTATTTCAATTGCCTCTTCATATACATTTCATGTAGGAATAACGTGATCATCAAATGTATGACTTTTTAAGTTCATTTCTTGCCTTTATAACATATCAATCTATATTTTTAGCAGGGAAAAATCATTTTTAAAAATACAATAATGAAAAATGATTTCAAAGGCAGGACATCTCCAATTACAAAAAGCTGACAAAACACAAACCTGATAAAACTTCCCCAAGAGAATGATATATGCTTGGTTCGGAAGTTAATTTGGGAATCTGGAAAAACAGACATTAAGTTCAACAAAGAGCTGTTAGTTTTTCCCTTTATGTATAACAATGACTCTGGCAGAAAGTTTGTAACCTGAAAACGACTTTTGTTTTGTTGGAAGAAATGTCATCTGGGTTCAGTTCCAAGTGGGGAGAAAGACACTGTAAACATGGCGGCTATTTGGAAAGATGATTTAATAGTGGGCAGGACTGCATGGTTTGAGGTCCTGGGCAAAAAAGAGCACATGGGTGAAAGAGGGAGAGAGATTTATACCCTCTCTTGGGCCCCTCCTTGGAGCTTCCTGTTCCTGTGTAAGAAATGTACTCTGATTGGTTACCCGACTCCTATGGGACCATGTAGGGGTAACTTTGTAGGTTGTCTTGAGTCCCAGGCCTGGTTGAATCTTTCTGGGTGATGATGTAATGAGGGTCTTTGGGCAATTCCTATTATGGCTTAATGACTTTGTCCTAGTTTGGATCTTGAGTGATATTGAGTGAAATATTTCCTAAAATATTTCATTCTTCTAGGAGAGGAGTGGGTGCTAACTTCCTACACACACACACCCTTTTGCCAAAATATGTGGGTGGAACACATGTTATTGGCAAAAGATTAAAAAACTGATCAGATCAGGGAGAATTGATGGGTGCTTTGCACCATTTTTCTGGTGCAAAGGGGAAGGCATTGATAAGGGCAGCAGAAAAGGATTCCTTCAGTGGCTTCCAAAAGGAGGACTTTCAACCATGAAGGTCTAGCAGCCAGGGCATAAATTCTGGAAAGAAATTTACAGTATCCAATTTTTTTCATGCCAATTATTTTCAGAGGTCAGCTATCACTTTCTGTGAGCTTCCAGTCAGGTTTCAAGCACAAGTCCCAAAATTCTTCACAGCCATGGTTTTCTTTTAAATAACTACAGGCTGCCCATTTCCAAGGATTGATTACTGAACCTGCCTTAGCTCTTACTTTAGTGCATCCAGGAATTATGATTTCAAATTGAGGTTAGTCAGTGTGCAATCCAGACTATTTAATATTTTTACAATTATACACAATGAGCCCTGGGACTCCTACTCATGAGACCACCAATACAACATATTTGTTTTGGTTTACTGGGCAACTGGGGGGGGGCATCATTTGTGAGTCACAGTCAGGGCTTGGGTTTTGGAGATCTCTTTTCTGCTAACTCTTCAAGTGAGGGAATTGCCCAAGAGGAATTCCCCCTCTCCCATGGAATTAACAGGGTCTGCTTGTGTCTTAGTGCCACAGAGCAAAACAACAACAACAACAACAACAAAAACCCCAGCAAGCTAGGAGCAGCTTTTTGTGGAGGTAGGTGAAGGGGTTAGTTTCAGTCTAATTCTGAATGGTGTGTCTGTGTGTGTGTGCTTGTGTATGTTTCTAGAATATAGGCAATACAAACATTCTGGACAAATTTCTCTCCCACCAGACAGAAATCTAACGTGTTTAGAACTTGTTGTGTCAACCACCCCCAAATGCCATGCCTTCATGAGTCCATGTAACTGATTACAACGTAAATGAGGCAAGAAAGAAAACCTTACAATGAATTTTTACCCTCCCTCCTTAGTTTTTACAGCTGTCTTCTGGGGATTGAAAAAAATCTTTAGTCTCTACTTGTCTATCTCAAGTCTTCTTCTTTCATGTCTGCTGGGTGGCATTAGGCTTGGCTTGGTGGTAAGGGTGATCAGACAGGCAGGCTTGGGAAGGTCTGCTCCACTCTGGTTGCCATGATGAATTTCTAGTGGATGGCTGGATCCAAACCCAGTTTTCTGGCTCAAATGGATGGAAGGCGGTCTCTGGAGGCAGTATCTGGATTCATGCACTCTGCTTCCACAGGTTACAGAGTCATCCGTGCAGGGCTGAAAGACATGAGAACAAGGCCCTCTCCCCACCCCCTTTGCTGGTGTTGCACCCAGGAAAAGCATTGTTGGGGATAAGAGATGGAGAGATAGAGTGGGGGTGGGTAGATAGTTTGTGGGCAGGGTTTGGGGAAGAAGAAAAAATCAGTACTGCAGTTATTAAACAGATAGACCAGTTATAACAAAATGGGGACATCACAGAGGGGGGAGAGCTGGATTCATATGCTTCAGAAAAAAAGATGGACAGATAGTTCCATCTCAGCAGAGAATTGGCATCCATTAAATATCACAAAGAGCAATATTAAAAAAAACTGTTTGCATTTACAAACAGTAAATGTAAGAACGAATTTTTTCTGTAAATGAAGTTAAAACGTTCCCTCATAAACGTGGGCTGTATTTAAAGGTACAGAGAGGGAAGGAAACTTCACCCTGTCCTACTGGCCAGGGTGAAGGCATTTCCATTGCTTAAGTCAACATTATTTCTAACTATTTAATTATTATTAATTTTTTGTAACGATTTACATTTTTGTCTTTTGGATTGGAGACATTTTATAGTTACAATTACCTTGAGGGCACACAGAGACTTTGACATACACATACACAAACAAGGAGAAAAAAGAGAGGAACTCTCAGGTTTACACACACACACACATTGGTCATTGCCACCATAAATCTCAGTAAAATTAGGGAAGGCACAAATGTTAACAAACATACCACATGGTTGCATGGAAGTCAGAGAGGAAGAGAGAGAAATAAACAAACAGAGAAAAACCCCAACGTCAATAGATAGATCGATCCAACTGTGATTGGGAGAAGAGCCCTCTCACTCACACATACAGGCGTACACACATTTCCCACACTTTTCTGGGCTTTAAAAGTTAAAATTTAGAGGTACTCACCTTCTTTCCAAGCAGCCTTTGAGCTCACCATTCAAAACCTCTTTAAAACCTTCGTTACAAATGGCCGAAGTCCAGGAAAACTCCCCTGCAGGCTAAGTGGGTCTGCTGCCGGCAAGGGAGGCTTACCTGGGCCAGGTCCATTGGTCAGGTTAGCTTGGAATCCCATCTGGCATGCCAAATTGTTGGAAGAAATGTCTATCTGGGTTCAGTTCCAAGTGGGGAGAAAGACACTGGAAACATGGTGGCTATTTGGAAAGATGGTTTAATGGTGGACAGGACCACATGGTTTGAGGTCCTGGGCAAAAAAGAGCACATGGGTAAGAGAGGGAGAGAGATTTATATCCTCTCTTGGGCCCCTCCTTGGAGCTTCCTGTTCCTGTGTAAGAAATATACTCTGATTGGTTGTCAGAATCCCATGGGGCCATGCAGGGGTAACTGTAGGTTGTCTTGAGTCCCAGGCCTGGTTGAATCTTTCTGGGTGATGATGCAATGAAGGGGCTTTTGGCAATTCCTATTATGGCTTAATGGCTTTGTCCTGATTTGGATCTTGAGTAAGGGTTAATCTTATCTTGTCCTGAGGGCCATGTCTTTTGTGTTGTAGATAAGCAGCCTTTGTCTTGTAGACAGATTGGCACCAAAATATCTGCTGGGCAGGGGACAGCAAGCTGAGGCTCTGAGTTTATGTTCCTCATCGATAGAATTCTATTTCTCTTTTAGGAGAACTATTCGGCCTTTTTAATATTTCCTAAAATATTTCATTCTTCTAGGAGACAGGTGGATGCTAACTTCCTACAAATTCAAAATGAAACCATAATAACAAGCCCTTGTTAAAGGCTTTTTGTACAAAATCTATATCAACAGGTGAATGCTAGGGGGGGGGGAAGTTTAATTGTGTTTTTTCTTTACTGTAGAATAATATCTACAATTGATGTTCCACACAATTCCATCTTATACTTAACTGTTTCTCCAATGTATGAGAAAAGATGTTAAGACGTTCAGAGCTGGAAATTAAAGCTGTGTCTAAAAGAATTTTTATCTATTCATCTAGGTCAGTGTTTCTCAACTTGGCCACTTAAAGATGTGTGAACTCCCAGAATTTCCCAGCCAGCAAGAGAAACACTGATCTACAGTAGATACCAGCCTGCTCAAGTAGCTTATTTCTATTCTACCGAAACTCTTATGCCTATTAACTTTAACTGGGTCAAACAGTGGGATCTGTAAATAATTTTGAACCAAAAACTCAACAGAATAGTTTACAGAATCCAATGAGAGTTCCATGGGATTGAAATTTGGCAAATGTGTGGTTGTTTCAATGCTGCCATTCTACTGCCCAGAGGTTCAGTAGACCAGTGCAACCCCAGCCCTTCAGAGGCCAGGTAGACTGGTCCGTTGATTGGCTGCAGGGGGCAGTCAGCACAGTCAAGCCAGAAGGAAATTAGAGGTTGCTTCTTTGTTCTGAGAAATGCCTAGAATAGCAGTAATAAACATTATCAACTGCTTTCTACAGATTCTATGTTATAAATAGATTAATTTTCCTTTTTCCTTTTCTAAAACAAAGATTAAAAAGAAAAAGGGGAATCCCATATACTCTTTTCTTTCTTTCTCTCTCTCTCTCTCTTTCCATCTTTAAATACTTCTCACTCTCTTAGTTTAAGATTTCAGGAGATTTGGTGCCTAAATAGGCGTTTCCTTTTTCATCTCCTTGTATTGTTTCCTTAATTTCCATTTTTCAGACCTCAGAGACACAAAGTTGGTCATAAGCATGCCTTTCGACTGATGGATTTGTGGCTGGTTCTATAGCAACAAACAAAAGCATGAGTCAGAAACTGGCAGGGAGCTATAAACACATTTTTCCCCCCTGACATTGCCCAGAGTTTGCTTAATTTCTAAGAGCCGCTATTGCTACACAACAGTCAGTTAAGTGGGATCTGTTCACACTTTTGAATTATGGATCTGTTTCAAAAAATAGTGCTGACCCTGGTAATATAGTTGCATCTACAGAAGCTTAGACAATCATCCATTTATTAGTCGTCAAAAAGGTTGCAAAATGTTATGCTGCTTTTGCTAGTAGATGAAGCCCTTATTGGAACCAGACAGTGCCCTGGACTCAATCTCTAAAGCAGGTCTAAAGAAGATGCGGTCTGCCAAGCAGTCTGCTGATGGTTTTTTTTTTTAAACCAATAAAATTACCACCACTGTTGCCACCAGCCCAAAAGATGCACTGCTTAGCAGCTCCAATGCCTCACCACTGTTGCTGACTCCAACACTACTAGACACCAAATAGCTGTTTGGTGCGCTTAATGTTCCTTTTCAGCTCAGGATTTTCAATTTATCTATGTGGCCTTTTCCCCTCTATAAATTGTGCAGGTTTGCTCTAGAACTGTGATGGTGAACCTATGGCATGGGTGCCACAGGTGGTACACGGAGCCATTTGTCAAGGCACGCGAGGCATTGCCCTGTCAGGTGGCCAGCGCCAACTGACTTCAGCCTTATTTTGAGGCTATTTTTGCCCTCCAGAGACTTCAGGAAGCCTCTGGAGAGTGAAAAACCAGCCCTACGGGCAAACCGGAAATTTTGAAACAGACTTCCAGTTTGCTCGTAGGGTCAGTTTTTTGTGCTCCAGAGGCTTCAGGGAAGTTCCTGAAGCCTCCGGAGGGCCTCTGGAGAGGCAGGGGAGTGTTTTCACTCTCCCCAGGCTCCTAAAAAAGCCTCTGGAGCCTGGGAAGGGGAAAAAAACATGCCAAAAATGGGGGGGGGAGTGTTGGTCCTACACACATGCCCACATGCTATACAACAACAGCCCTGCCCGAGCTCCTAGAGGTGATAGCTGAGGCGGCAGTGGAGACCCCCAGACTGTTAGTCATGGGGGACTTTAATCTGCCGTCAGCAGGCGAAACCTCTGGTGCAGCTCGGGAGTTCATGGCTTCCATGACAGCCATGGACCTGACCCAAGTAGTTGTAGGCCCTACCCACGAGGGCGGACACACCCTGGATCTAATCTTCGTCTCGGGACAGTGGAGTAGTGATCTGGGAATAGGGGATCTAGTCATCACACCCCTGTCATGGACAGATCACGCTCTCCTTCGGCTCGACTTTCCGATCGCCGCACCTCACCGCGGGGAGGCGGAACCGGATATTCCTATATGGTTCCGCCCCAGGCTCCTGATGGACCCGATAAGGTTCCAAAGGGAGCTTGGGCCAATTCCTGTGGACTTGCCCCGCGACTCGACTGAGGACCTAGTGGCCGCATGGTTAAGTGCGGCCATGGGGGCCTTGGACCGAGTCGCGCCCTTGCGGCCTCTCTTGCGGCGACGAACCACCTGGGCTCCTTGGTTTACCGAGGGGCTTAGGGGGATGAAGCGCCACAAGAGACGCCTAGAGAGCAGATGGAGATCTTCTCGCTCCGAAGCCGACCGAACACTAGTGAGAGACCATATTAGGACTTACTTAGTGGCGATAAGAGTGGCCAAACGTGAGTATTGTGCCACTCTTATTGCATCCGCAGATAACCGCCCTGCCGCCCTGTTTGGGGTGACCCGCTCCCTCCTTCAACAGAGGCCGCGGGAAGCCCCTTTACAGGGTCGAGCAGAGGAATTTGGGATTTATCTGCAGGAGAAAATCACTCGGATTCGGAACGAGTTACCCTCCATCGACAGTGGCCCAGTCGAGCGGGCCGAGGCTGTTCTTGTGACACCATCTTGGGAGGAGTTTGATTTTGTTACCACCGAGGATATGGACAAGTTGTCAAAGAGACTTAGGGCTACCACATGTTTATTGGACCCGTGTCCCTCCTGGCTTGTACTGGCATCCTGGGAGACGACACGAGGCTGGCTCCAGGGCATTGTCAATGCATCTTTGAGTGAGGGGTCCTTGCCTGCCGTCTTGAAAGAGGCGGTAGTAAGGCCCCTCCTCAAGAAGCCGTCCCTGGATCCAGCATTATTAGAGAACTATCGTCCCGTCTCCAACCTCCACTTTTTAGTGAAGGTTGTTGAGAGTGTGGTGGCTCAACAGTTTCCGCGACACTTGGAGGAAGTTGATTATCTAGACCCGCGCCAGTCCGGCTTCCGACCCGGGCACAGCACCGAGACGGCATTGGTCGCGTTGGTTGATGATCTCTGGAGGGCGCGGGATAGAGGATATTCCTCTATCCTAGTCCTATTAGACCTCTCAGCGGCTTTTGATACCATCGACCATGGTATCCTATTGCGCCGACTGGGGGGGTTGGGGTTGGGAGGCACCGTTCTGCGGTGGTTCTCATCCTACCTCTCTGGTCGGTCGCAATATGTGTTGACAGGGGGGCAGAGGTCGGCCTCGAGACCCCTCATATGTGGGGTTCCTCAGGGGTCGGTCCTCTCGCCCCTCCTATTCAACACATATATGAAGCCGCTGGGTGAGATCATCCGTGGTTTTGGGGTGGGATATCATCTGTACGCTGATGATACTCAGTTGTACTTATCCACCCCAGACCACCCCAACGATGCCGTCGAGGTTATGTCCCGGTGCTTGGAAGCCGTACGGATCTGGATGGGTGGTAACAAACTCAGGCTCAACCCGTCCAAGACTGAGTGGCTGTGGCTTCCGGCGCCTCGGTTCAGCCAGATTATTCCAACTCTGGCCATTGGGGGCGAAACACCGGCCCCCGTGGAGAGGGTGCGCAATTTGGGTGTCCTCCTGGATTCCCGGCTGTCTATGGAAGATCATGTGGCAGCCGTGGCCAGGGGGGCGTTTCATCAGGTTCGCCTGATGCGCCAATTGCGCCCCTTACTGGACCGGGGGGCCTTACGCACAGTCACTCAAGCACTCGTCACCTCTCGACTCGACTACTGTAATGCTCTCTACATGGGGCTTCCCTTGAGGTGCACCCGAAAGCTGCAGCTAGTCCAGAACGCAGCCGCGCGGGTGATTACGGGAGCGCCTAGACACTCCCACATAACACCTATCCTGCGCGAGCTGCACTGGCTTCCTGTGGTCTTTCGGGTGCGCTTCAAGGTTTTAACGACCATCTTTAAAGCGCTCCATGGCTCGGGGCCTAGTTATATGCGAGACCGCCTCCTGCCCCATACATCTCTTAGACCGATACGCTCCCACAGAGAGGGCCTCCTCAGGGTGCCGTCGGCTGGACAATGCCAACTAGCGACACCCAGGGGGAGAGCCTTCTCTGTGGCGGGCCCAGTCCTCTGGAACGACTTACCCCCTGAACTCCGCACCATCTCCGACCTCCGCCTCTTCCGCAAGTGTCTGAAGACACACCTATTTCACCTAGCCGGCCTAGCGTAACCTCCACACTGACCATTAGATAGTTTTTAAACTTGGGATTTTAATTTGGTTTTAGCGCAGGGTTTATTTATTAAAATAAGTATTTTAAATTTCATATATTTTATATTTTGTATGTATTTTAACATCCCTGTGCGCCGCCCTGGGTCCTAACAAGGAGAAGGGCGGGATATAAATTTAATAAAATAAAAAAATAAAAATAAAATACTGGAGTCATGCGCATAGCATTATGGGTGTGGCACACCTGTGCTCCCCCCGCTTTTGGCACGCGAGCCAAAAAAGGTTTGCCATCACTGCTCTAGAAGGTAATTCAGAGCACATAGGAATGCAAACATAATGCTTGTCTGAAACACCTCAAAGAAGCTCACACTAATACCAGGGAAAAGGCATGGCTGTGTTCCCATCCCTGTATTTTTCAGAATAGTTTTGGGCAATCAGTTCTAAGGCCCTAAATGCACTCTTGGGGTTTATTCCAATCTTGGGAATAAGCTGAATCTGCTGCACCTTTCTACCCTCAGTTATTAACAACATGAGGTAAGAATCTAGACCAGTGATGGCTAACCTTTTCCGGACCGAGTGCCCAAAGCACGTGTGTGTGCACCTGAACCCCTCCAAATGCAATGTGCATGTGTCCCCTGTGTATGCTCCCCACTGCTGTGCATGTGCCCTGCCCCCGCACATGCACACCCTATGCTGCACATGCATGCTCTGCCCCACGCCGCCCCATGCATGCACATCCTGCCCCCCCACATGCCCCCCACATGCATGTGTGGGGGGCCCCGCACACTCTCCACCCTCCGCACACCAGAGACCTGAAGACCAGCTAGCTACCAGGAGGCCCATGTGCATGTGCGGGGGAGATGAACTGGGGTGATGGTTCATGTGCCCACAGAGAGGGCGCTGCATGTCACCTCTGACACACGTGCCATAGGTTCACCATCACTGGTCTAGACCCTGTGAATTATTGTGTTAACGCAATTCAGAATTTTGCACACAAACCTGGTTGCAAGATTCTGGATTTGATAGAACAGGGACATAGGACTAAGCATGTACTACATTTGGAAACAAAGTGTAAAAAAGGCTTCAGGCTCATAAGAAGCATTTTAATCAATCTTTCAGTATGCATGTCAGGGAATACAAGTGCCCTGGATTCAATCTCTACAAGGTCTCCGCTTGTCTAAAACAAGACGACTATGTAGGTCACATTCTGGATGTAGCTGCTCCAGTTTTCTCTGCAGTAAAAACCTTATCACTGGAACTCTCTGTACAAGGAAGCTTATATTAATTTCATAATTTGAATGAGTGCTTTTATCTCTGGCATTTGAAATAAACTTTTGTCATACTGTGATGAATTCTTGTTTCTTATTGATTTCTGGTTCTTTGTCAAGAAGAGTATTTAGAATTCTCTTTTTATGTGTTCAGTTTAGGTATTTATTTCAATTTTTCATTATTTGCCAACTGGAGAATTTTACTATGATGTAGATGGGATTTATTGAGATAGACTTTTCAATAATAATTTAAAAATTCAACAGCACTTGCATGATGAAAAAGTTCTCCCTACTAATCAAAATGTCAAGGTAGATCATGTTGAATTTAAAAAAAACCCCAACCATAGCTCCATCCCTATCTTTGAGGGTCAGAGGGCTTAGCTCAGGGGTGTTAAACTCACATCGGTACAGCATTCTCATGACGTATCACAACTTTTTTCTCTTTCACTAAACCTGGGGTGGGCGTGGCCAGTGTGTGACGCATCTGGCTAGTCTGTAACCCTATGTTGCAATTACAAAAACTAACCCCTGCTTACAGCATCCACTCAATAATTCTGCCTCAGTGTTTCCATCCCTTTGGTGCCATTCATTGCTAGTCCTATGCCGTTCTTCTTCCCAAGTGCAGCTCATTTACTTGGTGGAGTTGCAAATGAATGTCTAATGATGGCTGTACCTGGTAGGAAGCCCTGAGTCAGTGCTGCCAGGTGATCACATTCATTCCATCTCCACCCAACATAGACAAGCAACTTATCTGATTCTTAGGGCTAGGTCATTGGCAACAAGCAATGAACATTTCAAGCCCCACCAACTTTGGCATTTGGCTCCTCTCTGCAAATTTAAGGGCTTCTGGTAGCCACCAACAGTTGCTGTTCCTGAGCTCACTTGTTCCTAAATATACCTTGGAATAGTGTATTTTGATGTGGGAGAGGAATGCATCAGTTTTCATTTTGCTTGCTTACTTGGTGAACATGGAGTAAGAAAACAAGAAAAATGAAGCAACAAAGGGATGGTTCCCTTAACACTGAATTAATTGGGATTGACTGATCCACCACCGGTTTACTGTCATAGTTTCCTTGTATTTATTTACAAATTTGGTGCCATTAGTCCCTAACGTTTCCAAGCCATTTTCTTTAAAAACAGAAGCTTTATCAAAGCAAAATATAGTGAGAAATGTTAGATATGCAGTAATTAAGTCCTTTACCATTTCTGAACCCATAGTACAACAAGCTGAATACACAAGCATGTTTATTTCTAAAGAAACTAAAAAGTGTTTCACCTGTTCCTGCTATAACCCTCCCTCCCTCTCAACAACCTAAACCAGTTTACAGAAGTTTTTGCCTGTCCCAAACAAGTGCTGCAAAAATCTGGAGACCTACTGAATTGCTGTTGTTGCTTTTGCAACTCAGTTATAGTTGTACTACTAACAGTAGCTGTATGGAAATAATCCACCTAGCAGTGATCAAAGCTCCTGGATTATTATTTTTAAAAAAAATAAAAGCCAGTACTTCTGTGAACACCTCATACCAATCCACATTAATTGGCAAGTGGCCTATTTTAATTCTGGCAGGTGAGAAATTGTCTGGGTAGAGCCAAGTCAGAGATTTATTAGTTTTAATAGCTTTGTTTTCTAACTGGCATTAGTACTAAATTCTTGTCTGAATTAGAGCAAGTTCTTTGCTTAAAGGAGCCCCTGGCAAAGTGCCATCTGGTTTCTTCCCCCCTCCCCTTTCTCCCATCTTCACAGATGTGCAATTACTTGGAAGCAACCCTGCTAGTATGTAAGTAGAGCAGCCACTACATGAAATTAATGCTGATGGCCAGGAAATGGGCAAAACCATGTGCTTCATCCTCCTAATAGTACATGTTCAGGTGCAACAAGAGATATTTTTCCCACAACTGTTTCATAGCTACACTGAGCAGCTGCTGTGCATAAAATAAAAGGAGGTATCCTGTTGTCCACCTTAATCACCAAAATACCTTGAAGAATCTGAAGAAAGCAGCAGACAGCTAGGAAACCAACACAGTACTTTAAATTCCTTACAATGCCTTGTGGTCCCAGAGCACGGTAGGAAAAATTAACTAGTGAGTGCAAGCTGAACCACCTACCACAAAAAGTCCAATAGAAGTGCCAGAATACTGTCAATTATTAACTCTCTCCAGAACAAGCTTGCATAGCTTCTGAGTTACCTTGTATGTATGGCAGCCAACCAGATGTTTTTGAGTATCCGCCCCCACACATTCTTGTAATTTTAAACAGGAACTGGATTGGGCTCCACAAATCTGATTGCATCAACCATTAGTGATAGACTGATTTTTTTTTTCAGATCACAGACTGAGCAAACTTGCTGTAGAATGTTTCCATGTTTAATTAAACTCGTCTGAGGCATTTGGTCTTTAACAGGCTATGCTTTCTCCACCTGCTTCTGACAATATACACATGTGCACTGTCACCATTCCTCTGCCTTTAACGTTTAGGTGCAGACAATTCATAGTCTAAGACTTTTCTAACATGGAGCTTCAGTCTTTCATGGCAAAAAAAAGGACCTATGATAAGGTCTTCTTTTTTGGCCAAACTCTTTGCAAGCCCTATCCTCTTTCCTCAGTGCATCCTAATGGGTGGCTTGGAACACTTCTGCCTGCTTAATGCTCTGTTTTTGGTTGATTAATTAGTTATTAATATTTAAGCTTCTCATTTCCCTCCTGGCTTTGCAACCCAGACCAAAGCTGCTGTGTAGAATTTGGAAAGGAATCCATAAGCCAGTTGCCCAATCATTTTAGGTTTTAAGTTGCATTTATTTGTACGGGCATCAGCCAGCTTGATATGGATATCAAACATAATACGAGGATTAATATTTTATGTAAAAGAAGTGCTAGAAAATATAATTTAGGATATCACTATTTCTGTTGGTGCTTGAATTTATTTTCAAAAATTGAGAATGTGAAATAGGCCAGGACAATATTTGGAGCAAAGCAGTCACTCTATTTTTCTCATTGATGAACTGTGTCAAATGATCTTAGATCAGTGTTTTTTAAACTTGGCAACATGGTGGCTGGAGAATTCTGGGAGTAGAAATTCACATATTGTAAAATTTCCAAGTTTGAAAAGTACTAATCTTCGATAAACGATTAAGAAGAATGAGCTCATTCTGAATAGCATAACACTGCTCTTCAACACTTCTGCAAAATTTGACAAACTTAATTTTTAATATTATTGCGTGTTATGCCAAGTTCATTCTTTTGCTGGTTCACTCAGAGACATCTTATGAAATTGATATTCTTTTGAATTGGTACCAATAATAAATATTAAAGCATATAAGCCCCAATTCCAAATGTATCCACAAAGTGTAAGTGTGATCCTAAATAAAAATTGAATTATAATTATATTGTGTGTGTGCGCTCATGTAATATACCAATAAAAAAGAATATTTGTATCTCAGGTCTGAACTGTGGTCTCTGAGCTTAGTTGTCTTCTTGCAGACATTTCATTACCTGACAGGGTAACATTATCAGTAATATTATAGGAGTGTTGATGATGTTACCTAGTTGGATAATGAAACGTCTCACATTGTATAATTACATGGTCACACACAGAGATGTATATTTTCTTTGTTATATAATAATTTTACTAAACATTACATTAAAAAGACAATTAATACAAAGTAGGAAATGAAAGGATAAAAAGCAAAAATAGAAAGTGCAGAAAATAAAGAGAAACTGAAATAAAAATAAAAACAGGTTCACACTGGCTTCTGAAAACTAGGCAACTCCACTAACACATTTTACCTCCCTTCTGACGCTTCCTACAACAGTTTTGAGTAGTCAAAAGAGATTTATTTATTTATTTATTTTATTAAATTTATACCCCGCCCTTCTCCTTGTTAGGACCCAGGGCGGCGCACAGGCATTATTTAAGAACCCAAAATACAATAAATATCTATTAAAATGTATTAAATTAATATCTGCACATGCTCTATTATTAACTGATTAAGAGGATACAAAGAAGTGACATAGTGTAAAATATATTATTATCTTGAAAAGGAGAATTGTGTACAAAGTAGCCTAGAAATGTGCTAATAATTGCTTTGATTTCATATTTTGATGGCTTTGTTTGTTTTAAATCACAATCAGCTCTATTTTTACCAAAGCCATTGTCCTAGCCTACAGCTAGGCTACACATAAACTAAACCTTAATATATTAAGAATTGTAGTAGTTGGTGAACTTCTTTATTGGTTAGAGTATTTATTAAATCATTTTATGGATTTTTATTTTATTTTCTTGGTTGGTATATTTTTATTTCATTTTAAAATGTTATTCCATGTCAAAATGAGGAAAGGGGTAAAGGATTGACAACATAATTCATACATCATATTCGGTAAAGTTCCTAATGTTGTGTGAATAAATTTGAGTATGGAAATAAATACTTACATCCCCACCAAAGGGCCATAACTACAGGAAATGCCAGAAGTTTTGTTTCCCAACTTGGTGCAGCATTCATCATCCCTAATCAGCAAAGCCAGAAGTATGCATTTCTTCCCTGAATTGCTTAGCATCAATTAAAAAGAAAATAACACCCGATTCAGTAAAAGATGAAGAAAGAAATAGATGAATTAAAGAAATTAGAAGAAATATCCAGGTCCGGGTCCAAGCCTGAAGAAAGGCACTGGAGATAAAATGGAGGCTGGAGGCTGATTGGAAAGAAATACAATACAATAATACAATAGCAGAGTTGGAAGGGACCTTGTAGGCCTTCTAGTCCAACCCCCTGCGTAGGCAGGAACCTTATACCATTTCAGACAAATGGCTATCTAACATCTAAACGTTATCTATCTAAATGTTCTCTTTATTGATGAAGCAGAACCACCATCCACATGTGATTCTGGGCAGTTGACAAAATGGAGTTTAGAGTGGGTGGGTGAATTTTTATAACTTTTGGATTTCTATGGCGCTCATGTAGAGGTTGTGTAGGGATCATAGCGGGCTCTATAGGCAAAAGAGGAAATGCAAATCCTAGGTGTTTGTCAGAGCTAATTTTGTCAACCTTTTGTTTGTTGCTTACTGAGTTTCTGTCTTGAACCAGTCTTTCTGAATGGATTACCAAATCTGCATTTCTAAAAGCTGGCCTCCTCAGTTTCTGCTTGGGGCAGGGAAACTGGGACCGGTTTATGTCTCCCTTAAAAAAATTTATTTCTCCTTTAGGGGAAATATTTTATCCTGCCTTTTTAATTTTTCCCAAAATATTTCATTCTTTTAGGAGAGGGTGGGCTCCCCACAGATGCATATGGAGAAAGGTTCTGACCAGTTCAGTAACTGAAACAAGATAACAGATGGTTGCTCTCACTTACAACAGCTGGCATTCTTACTTTACAACCAGCTAGAAAGGTAATGGTCAGAGGACTGGAAAAGAGCTGATGTAGTTCCCATCTTCAAAAAAAGGGGGGGAAATAGATCCAGGAAACTACAGACCTATTAGCCTGACCTTAACACCAAGGAAGATTCTGGAAAAGATCATCAAGCAATGAATTGGCAACGAAACACCTAGAAGCAAACAAAGCAATAACCAAAAGCCAACATGGGTAGGTCAAAAATAGATCATACCAGACTAATTTTATTGCATTCTTTGACAAAATGACAAAATTAGTGGACCAGAGGAATACTGTCGATATAATTTACTTGGACTTCAGTAAGGCATTTGTGGGTTAGACAGCATCACCACCGGATGGATTTGTAACTGGCTGACCAACAGCACTCAACGTGTAGTTGATCATACTATAATCAGGCCAATTTCCATCTATACTTCATAATCTTAAAGAACTATAAAGAGAGAGGTCATTATGATTTGATTAAGTTAGCATTTGCTTCAACAAGTTTTTAGAGTTAACTTTTAGGAGTTGGGGTCTGCTGTAGGTTGTAGAAAGATAAAAATCTGGATCAGGACCATTATACTTGTAGATACAAGTGCCAGGCAAATAGTAAAATGGATTTCTGCAAACTACAGCAAACAAGATCTGCAAATCTGTAAGATACTAAATATGATCCTGACTGGTGAAATTCCCCTCAGAATTAGTAATCAAGTATTTAGACATTTACTAACAGCTGGTTTTCGAAGGTACTAATAACAAGGGTGAGTATTTTACTACTTAAGTTAAGATTTGGACAAAAATCTCTAGGCTATTTTTTGTTCTGCAAAGATTAGTGGTGTTTTTATTCTTTCATAAATCTTTCACAACTGGTGTTTTGTTTCAGCTTCTTTTTCACAAGTATGATGGAATTAGTCACTGCAACTGTTCCCAGTGGCCACTGGACTGCTTACAAAACAAAGGAATAATTTTGCAAGAAAAGTGTAGGAGTAAAGACAGATCAGAACATTTTAGATCATAAGACTATAAAGGATAGTTTCAAAGAGAGAAACTGGAGCTTTTTTTAAAGCTGAATCAAAGCTGATTGGTTCATTTTTATGGGACACACATAAACAATTCATGGGCTGTGTACATAGCCACCAGCATCCCTTTTGAAACCACTACAGTAACCCACAGTAGATCAGGGCAATAATAAGTAAAGCTTCTTTTAGAAAGCTGTGGTTTAAGACATCTTTGAAAAAAACAGACATGTTTACCTTTTGTCTGAGGTAAATCAGTGTTATTTCCTCCTTTGGTTTTGAAGAGGAGTTTTAAAAGCAAAATGGTATCCTAAGCTTTAGGTATTCAATTTTATCTCATGTTTATAATTGTTTGTTCATCTCTCAGAGATTTTAAAAATAAACCTCCACAATCTAGAGAAAAAATGCAGAGCATGGCTTCTAGAATTCTTTCCAACTGCCTCATCAACTATGGGCATAGGAGGGGTCTACATTTTATTTGCTGTAATATTATGTCTTCTGCCTCTGTGTGTGTGTGTGTGCGCGCGCACACACACGCACATGTGCATCTGCGTGAAAACAGATTCATTTCTGCTCTTTCCTTGCATTTTGTCTGTGGGTGCTTCTATGTATACATGTGGTGAAAAGTACCTCCCTGTTACATATTGAAATGAGTAGCTGAAACTAATTGCTGAAGTGCTCACTCCGGTCCGCTGTTGAAGCGGGAAAATACTTCGTTCTGATTGGTTGACCGGCTGACAGCTTCCTATAATAGAAGCGTTGGCAGCCAGGCTGTTGCTGTTGTTCATATGAACTAAATAAAAAGACCTTGCTGAAATCACTCAGGCTTCACTTTCATTCTCACCCCAAATATAACACTCCCCACCAGCAATCAACCCAGATGAGAATAGCTTAATTAAGTGAATAATACCCCAATCAAGGAACTGACAAACAAGCAAACAGCAAACAGCCCAAAAAATCTCTAAGGCCATGCCCACCAACACTGACAGGGCAAACCATTAGAATATAAACTGAGAGCAAAGCCCACTCCTTACTAGCACTGATAGTGTTGCCTAGTTTGGGTAACAAATTGTCTGCAAGAAAGCAAGCTCAGCGAGCACCAAGGACCCCTCATTTCAACCCTGAGCCACAAAAACTCTCCTTTGTTGGCAGGCCTAGGCTTCCTGGTTTCCTGATTTCTAGCCTGGCATCTTAACCACTAAACCAGTGCTTCTCAATTATTTTCTGTCATGCCCCCTAGGAAGAAGAAAACATTTCGCGCGCCCCGCGCGACTGTAAATAGTATCATCTGGGTCTAAAAGTCACACGGGCGGGTTTGGCTAATCAGGATAGAGCATCATGTCTATCCAATCGGGTCTGTTCTCCTCGAAAGGGAGGAGCATGCGCAGTCACAGAGACATAAACACGGGGCTTGGCTTGTTATGACAGTGTTTGCCGAGGTCAAACGCGCCCCCCTTTACGGAGCCTCGCACCCCCCCTGGGGGGCGCGCCCCACTATTTGAGAAGCACTGCACTAAAACAAGCTGACTGTCTATTAATAGAGAAAGATGGAGCTTTGGTGACTTGCATGTTCCTCACTGCTTCCTATAAGTAGTGGAACTGGAATAAATTGTGCCAAATACAAAAATATATACAAAAAATATAATATTTAGTTATTATATTTATATCCTGTCACAATCAAATATAGAATCTGAGGTTGCAGAATGAATTGAGTTTGTTTGAACATATAGTTTTAATTATATTGTACTAGACTTAACTATGATTGTTTCTTATACAAAACAGGAAACATCAGGAAGATTTTTCAAAATAAACTTGGCCTGTTATTAAATTTTTGGAAATAATCCTTACATTTGTCCTACTGAAAATGCAAGTCATCATTTATTGCCCAAATTTTGCATAAGGAATTCAGTAATATGTATAGTCTAATCAAGCCAAACCAAAAGAGATCTGCAAGATGAGTTTTTTCTATTCTGCTACTTCATAATGCTTATTTATGTCCCATGAGTTATTGATCGAAGACATCTTTTAAATGAAAAATCATTAATGCACATCCATTAAATATCCATTGGCGGGCAGAACTAGATGTCCTAACAGAAATAATACTTAAAATGTAATTTTACAACAAGCTATACATTTTTTTTTCACTGCTATGATGCATGAAACAATTTTGATGCTTTTTAAAAAATAATTCCAGCATCAGGTAGACAGCTGAGACCCGAAGATACAGAGGCAGATGGTGAGGCCGATGCAGAAGATGATTCTGTAAGTAACCCAGATTGCTCTATTAGTTTTAATTGGGAATTGCAAAGCTTCATTTCCTTTACAATAGAACCTCACAGCAAGAAATCAAGCTTCATCTAATCAAATAACAAGACAAATTAAACCATTCTTCTTCCTGAATTTAATCAAAATCTGCTCTTGAAAGCTTCTGCTAAACCTGGCCCAAACAAAGTTATTTGTTTGAAACAAATGTTTAATATTGTTAAGTATTAAATATACAGTTAAGCATATTCAATTATAACATTATAACAGTTTTAATAGGTTATGATTTATATTTGACTTTAACATAATATTAATTGAAACTATTCAAAAATCTTTATCAAGTTTTTAATTAACTTGAACCTGAGCAACTTTAGTTACAAAACTAAACTAGAGCCTTCTAAAACAAAAATCAATTGCACATGGTAGTAGAGCATCTAAAGGAGATACAGGATACATTTAATGATCTCTTGTTCAGAAAGTGACTGAACTTACAATGGTGCTGGACAGGTAGTACTTATGTCCAGTTCTCATACTTATGTTGGTTGCAGTATGCCTGCAGGCATGTAATAACGATCAGCTCCTAGCTCACAATTACAATGCCACAACATCCTAACATCATATGATCACTATTTGCAACCATTCAACTAACTTCTTATAGTCAGCTTAATGGGAAAGCTGGCAGGAGGTCATAAATGAAAGCCATGTGACATTCTTGCTTTATGACCCATGGTGATTCACTTAATGACAATGGGAAGTACCAATGCTACAGTAAGTACCACTTAGCAATAGAAATTTTAACCCCAATTATAATTGTTGTGAGGACTACTTGTATTATATTCATTTGGCTAATTAAATAAGAATTTGGCATTATTTAGTATCCTACTGGATCAAATTAAAGAAAGCTATATAATCCATCCTATTTTTATCACAATAATAAGTGGTGTATAGCGAAAGTCAGGGGAGTGGGTTGGATTGGGAGGTGGGGGAGGGTTAGGGGGGCCAGGGGAGGGAAATATATGTGCATAATTACTTTAGAAGAGGGGGATAACTGGATGATATTATTTTGTGAGTAATTCATATTATGAGGGTTGGGATGAGGGGGGGTATAGTACTGGTATTTGATTTATATTACATGTATGGGGAGGGGGGAAAAGGAGGGAAATTTGTTTTTGTAAAACTTTTTCAATAAAATAAAATAAAATAATTTTTTAAGCCCATGAAAATAATAGGAAAGCAAATTCAGGAAATAAGGGTACGCTAATGGTATTTCTCCGTTTCTATAGATCAGTGAAGTAACAACTGAAAGTATAAGACCTAGGCCACAAGGATCTTCTCCAGTGTATGAATATTGCATAGAAGATGAATATTTTAACAAAAAGGTAAGACTCAAAATGAAAGAGTTCATAGAATATATTTCAGTTACGGCAACAAGCTGTAAACCTTTGGAGCCATTGACAGAGTTTTTATGCCTTCCTTAGCCCCTTAAAATTGAAGACAAAATTAATATTGATTGGCTTAAGGGGCACCCATTTTTTCTTTCCCTGTATACTCTGCACAAGAGTATCCTGGGGAAAATGCTGTGCCATCACTTATTATTACTTGCATATGATGTAATGATTCAGAAACTAAAAAGAAATCTGCAAGGTTGCTTAATGTAATGAAAAAATAGCTTTTTTCCCCCTTTTAAAGTAAATTTAGAGGATTTTCTCTTTTTAAAAGAAAAATAATTCTTATCCAAAGTAGACCGGTTTTGTGACCCAGCCACAGGGAAAGATAGAAGGTGCTGAAACTCCCAGCTTTGAAAGTGAAAAGGCAGATAACTGTACTTATACATCAAATTCCCAGCATGAAGAGCAGCAATTAAGTAAGTATTGTGTGTGCATTGCACACAGTTGCTGATGGTAAAAGCGCTCTCTGGGCAATTTACAATGTCAGCATTATTTGCATATTGTTCCCAACAATATGGATCCTGATTTTACCAATTTCAGAAGGATGGAAGGCTGAGTCAACTTGAAGCCCCATCAAAATCGCACTCCAGGCTGTTGGCAGAGTTAGCTTGCAATACTGCATTGTAATCACTGCACCACCTGGGCTCCTACACATTTGCACGCAGAGTTGCCAGCAGAGAGTGATGGGCAAGAGAACATAGTATGTACTGTACATTTACATGTAGTGCTGCTGCCCAGAGAGTGGTGAATGTGCATTGTATTACACATTCTGCTGAAGTCAAAGGGGGAAGCCATGAAGCATTATAGTTTATGAGGTTGGAGGAGCACAGAGAACGGTATTCTCTATAACAAAAGTTGAGGCAATGGTGTACACTTGTCATCAGTATAAATCAAGAGTGATGCCACAATAGGGGGCTATGAGAGTTTTCTTTAAGGCTAGCTTCATGTAAACTGCAGAACGTTTACCCCACATGTTGATTACAAGGCAGTTAACTGGGAGAAAAAGGCAGTTAACTATGTCAGGTCCTAGAAATATCTAAAGCTTGTTCATATGTTACCTGCTTTTGTGTGGTGGAGGGTTTTCTGCCAAACCGCCTCAGCCTACTCAAATGGGGTATCCATATTGGCAAATGATGATTGTGGAAAATCTATCCTTGTTTCTGAGGAAGTGCAGGGTATACTTTACAGTCCACTCCACCATTCTCCTTGGAGGTCAGTTCTGCCATTTGTGGCATGATATCATTCTCACCACCTCCTCTTGCAAGGCTGATTTCTTCCCAGTGCTCTGCTGCTATTTTGTCCAAACACTGTCAGTGGAACTATGCTACCATCTAAGTTATATGGATTTCTGAAGTATCTTCCTTTGGTCCATACTCTCTTCACAGTTGATGTCATACAACTAAGCATTAAAGATTGCTTGTTTGTTTCCAGCTTCAGCAAGATATAGAAAACAGACAAAGAAGAGACTCCACCTTCAAAATGAGTGATTCACAGGTGAGATTATGACTTTCAATGTAGGAAAGCACTATGCTAGAATTCTTGAAAATCCTGGGTCTTATTAGATGACAATTGATTTTTTTTACTTGCATTAGATAGGTACAAATGTTAAACAATGTGAACTTTTCACTCAGTCACTTTTTTGTAATTGAACTGAACTTCTGAAATAGAAATATCACTACACTATTACATAATCACACTAATAATCGCACTAATCACACTAATGTTCTGTCACTCTAACATACTTTTAAAATAAGTTGTAGAATTGTGCACCCATTCTTCATTTTATTAATGCTTCTTCACACACAGCCCTGAACACACTCACAGCAAATGATTGGCCCAGGCAGCTCTGATAGCACTGCTGCAGCTAGAATTGGTCCTTTACATTGAATAAGTGATTATAGCTATCCAAACTGGCAAACCCCATCTGGAAGAAGCCATTCATGTTGTATTTTTAAGTAAACAATTATATTACCCTAGTATTTTTCAAAATTAAGTACTAGAAATTAAGGAGTGTGAGAAAGATCTATAAGTACTAGTTGAACAAACAGAATTATACAACTGCTGAAATGCTCAATGCAGTCTTGTACTGCTTTAGCAGAAGTATTGCCTCTAAATTACAGGAAGTAATATTTCTTTGGTCAGGCCATATGTCTTTCCTCTTCTTAAAAAAATATGGAGAAACTGGAATAGGTTGAGAGAAATGATATCAGACTAGGAAACAATGGAAAGCTTGGAAAGCAAGCTGTATGAGAAATTAATAAAGAAATCAAGGAGTCAAGTATAATTACCTGGGGGCTGGGGGGGGGAACTAAGGAGTAATGCAGGTACCTTATTACATGGAAGAGAAGGTAAATCAATAGTTATTTTCAACAATATATTTTATACTTTTAAGAGTTGCTGGTGACTGTAAATTGTATTGTCATAAGACCCAGAGGAATGAAGATCAGTGTTCTGCCACGGGGGTGGGGTGGGGGTGGAAGGTGGTCAGGAACATGTGGCTTTTGAAAAATAATCATACAAATGTATGATATTAAGTGTAGACATTTTAGATGGAAGATTTTATCTGGCTAGATATTTTATCATTGCTGACTGTATAATTCTCATTTAAAATTACTTGTCTTCTATTCCAAAAATACCAGAGAGATGTTTATATCTTTTAAAAATCTTTATCTGCCTGTCATAGATCATTAAGAAATATTAATATGTTCTTGTCAAATCCTACATTTGATCTTATGATGTAGGCTTATGCACATTACTCATCCAGCAAGCTGGTAATAAATCTAATCTCTAAAAAAAAAACCCTTGTTATCTGCTTTATAATTTTGCTTTTCTTTTGGTGCTAGGAAATGTTTGTGGCTCTTTAGTAAATTTAATATGTGCTATTTCTGGCAATGTAGTACAGTCAAGGTTAGGATTATGTTAGTGACAGTGTGAGTGACATCATGATATAAATGAATTGAAGAATAAACTAATTTAGAGATGAGATTTCATAGCATACCTTTTGGAATGACTAGGAATCTATGGAAGTGACATTACAAACCGATGTGGAGTCTGGCGCAAGTGGATTCAGTGTAGCTGGTGGGGGAGCCGATGGCATATTTGTGAAGCAAGTCCTCAAGGAGTCCCCAGCATCAAACCTATTTAGTCTGAGAGAAGGTACAGTATTGCTCTCGTCTTAAAACTATTAACTAGCTATTTAATAGGCTAGCTATTTAATAGATTTTTAACTGTATTTTATGTTTTATATCATTGCCTTTTATTAGTTCCTGTACACCGCCCTGAGTCCCGGAAGGGAGACGGGCGGTATAAAAATTTAAATAATAATAATAATAATAATAATAATAATAATAATAATAATAATAATAATAATAATAATAATAATAATAATAATAATAATAATAATAATAATAACAACAACAACAACAACTAAGAAAATGGTGATATCTTTAAAGCATACGTTAAAAAAAGTAAAAACCATATAGTACTTTTTTAAAAAGTATGCATACCTATTGAATGATGAACATGCTACAGGACAGGGACAAAGTAGTACAAGTAGTCCTCGACTTACGACTGGATCCAAGTTATAATGGACTTCCAAAAAGGTACATATGACTTGGATTTGAAGATCTGATGGTTGCTTCCCCTCCCCCTGCCCCGGTCATGTGATTGCATCTTGAGCGCTCAGCAATTGGGCTGTATTTATGGCCATTTACAACATCTTGCAGTCTCATGACTGCAGTTTACTGTGTTTATTTGCCAACTGCAGTATTCACTTTATGACTGCCATATTCACTTAATGACCACAACAGAAAAGACTATAAAATTGGGCATGGTCACTTGATGATCTGCTTAATGACCAGTGTAATTTGCAACCATAATTCCGGGCTCAGTTACGTTTGTAAGTTGAGAACAACCTGTATATACTTCTAAAAAGTGAATGAAAAGTAGTATGCTTTGCAAATTCAGACTAGGAACTGAGAGGTTTATCTGATAGTCTGAATGCCTTGTTTCTGTTTTCCAGGTGATCAGCTTTTGAGTGCCACAATCTTTTTTGATAATATCAAATATGAAGATGCACTTAAAATACTACAGTATTCTGAACCATACAAAGTACAGTTCAATCTTAAAAGAAAATTTGTTGGGAAAGATGAACTGGAAGCAATACATTCTGTAACACAGTTCAAAAAGGAAAAATTAAGTCAGGTAATATATTGTTCTTGAATTACACTATGGATTAAGCTGTACATCATTAAAAACTACCCGTTAGTGAAGTAATTTTAGAACTTTTTTTTTTAAGTTTCCCCACCCTACCCACAGAGAAATAAAATCTTGAGGACAGGTAGGCTTGGTTAGGTTCTGGTTCTTCTCTGGAATAAATACAATGAAAATGCAGGGTCTTCCAAAGTCAGGCTGCATGGAGAATTTCTTATATTAGGACCCGCCCTGGGTCCTAACAAGGAGAAGGGCGGGGTATAAATTTAATAAAATAAAATAAAATAAATTATATACATCATTTTGTTTGAATTGATTGCGGTTTTCTTCTAAACGCTGCATCCCTGAGATTTAGATGAGAAAAAGTATCACATTTTGGAACTGTCCATCTCCCTCAGAAAGAAATTATTGACTGTGTACAATGAAATATTAACAGTTAAAAACAGTGTATAAACGTTAGAAAATTTGAAAAGAAACAATGTGATAATTTTTTTTTTATTAATTAAAAGGTGAAAAAAATCATTCCCCATATACCATTGCACCAATTGCCAGTTGGCTTCCAGATGCAATTCACGTTTCTGGTTGTCACCTTTAATGTCACCTTCATACTTCAGGGCTGCCCACCTAGGATCATTTAGTGGAGAGGCCTTGTATTTTCAATACCACCTAGGGATGTTAGATAAGCAAATTTTTAAATTGTGTTTTTTTTTTAAAAATTTTTTTTTATTCTGATCCCATAATTGTTTGCACAAATGGTATTTATTTTAATTCAAATTATATATTTGGGGGGTTGTTTATGGCATACTATAATTCTTATAGTTGAAAAGTAAAATGATATAAACAATACCGCATATACATTTTTTTCCTAAACAAACATATTCATTTTAGAATTTTTCTCCCCAGGGAATGGATACAATGGAAATATCTGAGAAGACAATCTCAGAGGAAGATAAAGCAAACTTAATTGTAAAACAAAGAGTGGGAAGACCAAAAAGAACCAAAAAGGATAGACTATCATGGCCAAAATTCCAGTCAATTAAGGGAAAGAAGATTTTGGGACACAGAAGATCTCGAAGTACATCAGATGCATATGAACATGGAATTCCAGATGTTTCTCCTACAAGCACAGATACAGAATCACAATTCCAGCCAGAAGAAATTCATGGAAAAGTTAAAAAGCAAAGCCAAAAGAAACTAAAGTTTCCAACTATTGGATTTAAGATGCACAAAAGTAAACAAGAACCATATGAAATAAATCCATTCAAAGAATATGAGAATGCTACTGCTGTGGAACTCTCAGAGACAATGACAAAAGAGTATACTTCATTAGATGTAGGCAGAAAATCAAAAGAAAAAGAGCCAAAAAGAGGTGTATCAGACACAGTATTTCCACAACATACAAGAAAATACCCTGATGTTGAATTAACTATTACAAAATCCAAAGAGAAGAAATTAAAATCCAATATAGAATTTACAAAACAAGAACCTACCGTTACAACAACAGAGATGAAAACAGCAGTAATTCAAACAAAAGACATTATAGACTCTCAGATCAAAGTTTCACAAAATATTCCAAAAACGAGGAAAAAAAAGCAAAAAGATTCAAAAGTACAAATTGAAACCCAATATCAGAAAGAGGAAAAAGAAAAAGAAATAAATATTGCTAGCAAGTATGCACTACCACAAACTGAAGCTCCCAAAGTTGAGATGGACATCAAAATACCTAAAATGGATTTCTCCCTTCCCAAAGCTGACCATAAGGCTACCAAACCTGAGCTTAAGATGGGAGATATTACTGCTGATATAAACATCTCAGAATTTGACATAAAGTCAACAGCAGGCCAGGAAATTTTGGAATTGAAAACAAATATTACATCAGATGAAATTAGTGCAGATGGCTCAGCCATTACACTGGAAGATGCTGAAACTAGGTTCAAAATGTTAAAATTACAAATGCCCAGGTTTGGGATCTCACTTCCCAAACAGAAAGGTATTCCACAGGGAGAACTTTCTATAACTACCTTGGAAGCAGACTTCCCCAAAACTGGACTGAAAACGGAAACCAAAACTGCAGAGATTGAAGCTGACAATAAGTTGACAGAAGTGGAGATAGAGGCCCCCAGTCTGGATGTGGAGATAGGGGAGAAGGGCAAAATCAAAATGCCTGCACTAAAGATGCCTAGCGTTAAGGTCGCCAAACTCAAAGCGCCAGAAGTAGGGATCTCCCTGCCAACGGTTGAAGCTGATAACACCTTTCCCAAAGGAAAAGCTGAACTGTCTGATGGTTCAACAACCATAAAATTGCCAGAGACTGAAGGCACTATCGACGGCGGAGAACTGAAGATACACATGCCAAAGTTCAAGATGCCCAGCATGGGATTCTCTAAACCAGATATCAAGGGCCCCAAAATTGATGTGGATGTCAGTATGCCGAAAATGGATGTTTCTCATCCTGAAGTTGAGCTCCACATTGAGAAGCCAGAAGTGAAGGGAGGAGATATTACAATATCAGCACCAGACGTAAAGATTCCAATGGGCTCGGAAAGCCTGGAACTGAAAGCTCCTGAAGTAGACGTAGAGGCTCCTTCTGGAAAGGTTTCTGTGCAGGGCGCTGATCTTAAGCTGGAAAGCGGGGATAGGAAATTCCAAATGCCCAAGTTCCATATGCCCAAATTTGGAACTTCACTGCCCAAAGGAAAAGGTATCCCAGAGGCAGAAATCAGTGTACCTTCTGTGGAAGCAGAGCTGCCAAGGACAGAATTGAAAGCGGAAGTGACACTGCCTTCTGCAGATCTTGAGACCGATCTTAAGCTTCCACAAGCCCCTAGCTTGGATGTGGAGATTGGAGATAAGGGCAAAATCAAAATGCCTGAAGTGAAGATGCCTAGCGTCAAGGTCCCGAAGCTCAAAGGGCCAGAAATAGGGGTCACCCTGTCGGAGGTTGAGACTGACATCACCCTTCCCAAAGGAAAAGCTGAAGTCTCTGTTGGTACAGCGGCTGTAAAATTGCCAGAGGCTGAAGGCAGTATCGATGGGGGAGGACTGAAGATACACATGCCAAAGTTTAAGATGCCCAGCATGGGATTCTCTAAACCAGACATCAAGGGGCCCAAAATTGATGTGGATGTCAGTAAGCCTAAAGTGGATGTTTCTCTTCCCGAAGCTACACTCCATGTTGAGAAGCCGGAGGTGAAGGGAGGAGATATTACTACTTCAGCACCAGATATAAAGATTCCAACAGGCCCAGCCAGCCTGGAACTCAAAGCTCCTGAAGTAGACGTAGAGGCTCATTCTGGAAAGGTTTCTGTGCAGGGCCCTGATCTTAAGCTAGAAAGCGGGGATAGGAAGTTCCAAATGCCCAAGTTCCATATGCCCAAATTTGGAATTTCATTGCCCAAAGGAAAAGGTATCCCAGAGGCAGAAATCAGTGTACCTTCAGTGGAAGCAGAACTGCCAAAGACAGAATTGAAAGCGCAAGTGACGCTGCCTTCTACAGAGCTTGAGACTGATCTTAAGCTTCCACAAGTGGAGGTAGATGCTCCTAGCTTGGATGTGGAGATTGGAGATAAGGGCAAAATCAAGATGCCTGAAGTGAAGATGCCTAGTGTCAAGGTCCCGAAGCTCAAAGGGCCAGAAGTAGGGGTCACCCTGCCAAAGGTTGAGACTGATATCACCCTTCCCAAAGGAAAAGCTGAAGTGTCTGTTGGAGCAGCGGCCGTAAAATTGCCAAAGGCTGAAGGCACTATTGACGGGGGAGGACTGAAGATACACAAGCCAAAGTTCAAGATGCCCAGCATGGGATTCTCTAAACCAGACATCAAGGGGCCCAAAATTGATGTGGATGTCAGTATGCCTAAAGTGGATATTTCTCTTCCCGAAGCTGAGCTCCACGTTGAGAAGCCGGAGGTGAAAGGAGGAGATATTACCATATCAGCACCAGATGTAAAGATTCCAACGGGATCAGCCAGTCTGGAACTCAAAGCTCCCAAAGTGGACATAGAGGCTCCAATCGGAAAGGTTTCTGTGCCGGGCACTGATGTTAAGTTGGAAGGCGGGGATAGGAAGTTCCAAATGCCCAGGTTTCAAATGCCACAATTTGGAACATCACTACACAAAGGGAAAGGTGACCCAGAGGTAGAAATCACTGTACCATCCATTGAAGCAATCATCCCTCAAAGCGAATTAGAGGCCACAATGCCAATTGCAGTGCTTGAAGCTGATGTTAAGTTGCCAAAAATGGAGGCACAGATCCCAACCCTAGAAATGGGGATTATGGAGAAGAGCAAAATCAAAATGCCTCTGGCTTTGCAGCAGCCAGAGATTACACTCGAAAAAGGAGATTCTACATTCAAAATTCCCAAATTCCATATGCCCAAGTTTGGAATTTCAGTGCTCCAAGAGAAAGGTGTTCCAGACGAAAAAGTCACTGTATCATCTGTGGAAGGGGACCTCACCAAAACAGAACTGAAAAGGGAAGTCACATTGCCCTCTGTAGGTTTACAAACTGACATTAAAGGCCCAGATGTGAAAGTAGTGGACCCAAGCATGGATATGGAGGTTGGAGAGGAGGGCAATATCAAAATGCCTGGACTAAAGATGCCTAGTATCAAGGTCCCAAAGCTCAAAGGGCCAGAAGTAGGGATCTCCCTACCAAAAGTTGAAGCAGATGTCTCCCTTCCCAAAGAGAAAACCAAAGTGTCTGATGGTGCAACATCCATAAAATTGCCAGAGGTTGAAGGCACCATTGAAGGAGGAGGACTGAAGATACACATGCCACATTTCAAGATGCCCAGTATGGGATTCGCCAAACCACACATCCAAAGCCCGAAAGTCGATGTAGATGTCAGTGTGTCTAAAATGGACATTTCTCTCCCTGAAGTTGAGAAGCCAGAGATAAAAGGAGATATTGCTATATTAGCACCAGAAGTAAAGATTCCAATGGGCTCAGCAAGCCAGGAATTTAAAGCTCCCGATCTGGACATAGACATTACATCCAGTAAGGGTTTTGTAAAGGGTCCTGAAGTTATACTTGAAAGAGGGGATACTACATTCAAAGTTTCAAAATTCCGAATGCCGAAATTTGGAACTTCACTGCCCAAAGGAAAAGATATCCCAGAGGCAGAAATCAGTGTACCTACTGTGGAAGCACAGCTGCCAAAGACAGAATTGAAAGCGGAAGTGACACTGCCCTCTGCAGAGCTTGAGACCGATCTCCAGTTTCAACAAGTGGAGATAGAGGCCCCTAGCTTGGACGTGGAGATTGGAGATAAGAGCAAAATCAAAATGCCTAGCGTCAAGGTCCCGAAGCTCAAAGGGCCAGAAGTAGGGGTCTCCCTACCAAAGGTTGAGACTGACCTCACCCTTCCCAGAGAAAAAGCTGAAGTGTCTGTTGGTGCAGCGGCTGTAAAATTGCCAGAGGCTCAAAACACTATCGATGGGGGAGGAATGAAGATACACATGCCAAAGTTCAAGATGCCCAGCATGGGATTCTCTAAACCAGATATCAAGGAGCCAAAACTCGATGTCGATGTCAGTATGCCTAAAGTGGATGTTTCTCTTCCCAAAGCTGAGCTCCACATTGAGAAACCAGAGGTGAAGGGAGGAGAGATTACCATATCAGCACCAGATGTAAAGATTCCAAAGGGGTCGGCCACCCTGGAACTCAAAGCTCCTGACTTAGACATAGAGCCTCCTTCTGGAAAGGTTTCTGTGCAAGGCCCCGACATTAAGCTGGAAAGCGGGGATAGGAAGTTCCAAATGCCCAAATTCCATATGCCCAAATTTGGAATTTCACTGCCCAAAGGAAAAGGTATCCCAGAGGCAGAAATCAGTGTACCTTCTGTGGAAGCAGAGCTGCCAAGGACAGAATTGAAAGCGCAAGTGACGCTGCCTTCTGCAGAGCTTGAGACCGATCTTAAGCTTCCACAAGTGGAGATAGAGGCTCCTAGCTTGGACGTGGAGATTGGAGATAAGGGCACAATCAAAATGCCTGAAGTGAAGATGCCTAGCGTCAAAGTCCCGAAAGTCAAAGGGTCAGAAGTAGGGGTCAGCCTCCCAAAAGTTGAGACTGATATCACCCTTCCCAAAGGAAAAGCTGAAGTGTCTGTTGGTGCAGCGGCCGTAAAATTGCCAGAGGCTGAAGGCAGTATCGATGGGGGAGGACTGAAGATACACAAGCCAAAGTTCAAAATGCCCAGCATGGGATTCTCTAAACCAGACATCAAGGGGCCCAAAATTGATGTGGATGTCAGTATGCCTAAAGTGGATATTTCTC
Source organism: Rhabdophis nuchalis (assembly GCA_039707465.1). Taxonomy (NCBI): domain Eukaryota; kingdom Metazoa; phylum Chordata; class Lepidosauria; order Squamata; family Natricidae; genus Rhabdophis; species Rhabdophis nuchalis. Next base: position 53,401,267 of record CM077643.1, on the reverse strand, counting down.
TTCCCGAAGCTGAGCTCCACGTTGAGAAGCCAGAGGTAAAGGGAGGAGATATTACCATATCAGCACCAGATGTAAAGATTCCAAAGGGCTCAGCCAGCCTGGATCTCAAATCTCCCGAAGTAGACGTAGAGGCTCCTGCTGGAAAGGTTTCTGTGCAGGGCCCCGAACTTAAGCTGGAAAGCGGGGATAGGAAGTTCCAAATGCCCAAGTTCCATATGCCCAAATTTGGAATTTCACTGCCCAAAGGAAAAGGTATCCCAGAGGCAGAGATCAGTGTACCTTCTGTAGAAGCAGAGCTGCCAAAGACAGAATTGAAAGTGGAAGTGACACTTCCTTCTGCAGAGCTTGGGACCGATCTTAAGCTTCCACAAGTGGACGTAGATGCTCCTAGCTTGGACGTGGAGATTGGAGATAAGGGCAAAATCAAAATGCCTGAAGTGAAAATGCCTAGTGTCAAGGTTTCAAAGCTCAAAGGGCCAGATCTAGGTGTCACTCTGCCGGAGGTGTCTGTTGATACAGCAGACGTAAAATTGCCTGAGGCTGAAGGCAGTATCGACGGGGGAGGAATTAAGATACACATGCCAAAGTTTAAGGTGCCCAGCATGGGATTCTCTAAACCAGATATCAAGGAGCCAAAATTTGATGTGGATGTCACTATGCCTAAAATGGATGTTTCTCTTCCCGAAGCTGAGCTCCACGTTGAGAAGCCGAAAGTGAAGGGAGGAAATATTACCATATCAGCACCAGACGTAAAGATTCCAATGGCCTCAGCCAGCCTGGAACTTAAACCTCCCGAAGTAGATGAAGAGCCTCCTTCTGGAAAGGTTTCGGTGCAGGGCCCCGAACTTAAGCTAGAAAGCGGGGATAGGAAGTTCCAAATGCCCAAATTCCATATGCCCAAATTTGGAATTTCACTGCCCAAAGGAAAAGGTATCCCAGAGGCAGAAATCAGTGTACCTTCTGTGGAAGGAGAGCTGCCAAAGGCAGAATTGAAAGCGCAAGTGACACTGCCTTCTGCAGAGCTTGAGACCGATCTTAAGCTTCCACATGTGGAGGTAGATGCTCCTAGCTTGGATGTGGAGATTGGAGATAAGGGCAAAATCAAGATGCCTGAAGTGAAGATGCCTAGTGTCAAGGTCCCAAAGCTCAAAGGGCCAGAAGTAGGGGTCACCCTGCCAAAGGTTGAGACTGACATCACCCTTCCCAAAGGAAAAGCTGAAGTGTCTCTTGGTACAGCGGCCATAAAATTGCCAGAGGCTGAAGGCACTATCGACGGAGGAGGACTGAAGATACACAAGCCAAAGTTCAAGATGCCCAGCATGGGATTCCCTAAACCAGACATCAAGGGGCCCAAAATCGATGTGGATGTCAGTATGCCTAAAATGGATGTTTCACATCCCGAAGTTGAGTTCCACGTTGAGAAGCCAGCGGTGAAGGGAGGAGATATTACCATATCAGCACCACACGTAAAGATTCCAAAGGGCTCAGCCACCCTGGATCTCAAATCTCCCGAAGTAGACGTAGAGGCTCCTTCTGGAAAGGTTTCTCTGCCGGGCCCTGAACTTAAGCTAGAAAGCGGGGATAGGAAGTTCCAAATGCCCAAGTTCCATATGCCCAAATTTGGAATTTCACTGCCCAAAGGAAAAGGTATCCCAGAGGCAGAAATCAGTGTGCCTTCTGTGGAAGCAGAGCTGCCAAAGACAGAATTGAAAGCGGAAGTGACACTGCCCTCTTCAGAGCTTGGGACCGATCTTAATCTTCCACAAATGGAGGTAGAGGCTCCTAGCTTGGATGTGGAGATTGGAGATAAGGGCAAAATCAAAATGCCTGAAGTGAAGATGCCTAGCGTCAAGGTCCCGAAGCTCAAAGGGCCAGAAGTAGGGGTCACCCTGCCAAAGGTTGCGACTGACATCACTATTCCCACAGGAAAAGCTGAAGTGTCTGTTGATAGAGCAGCGGTAAAATTGCCAGAGGCTGAAGGCACTATCGACGGGGCAGGAATGAAGATACATATGCCAAAGTTTAAGATGCCCAGCATGGGATTCTCTAAACCAGACATCAAGGGGCCCAAAATCGATGTGGATATCAGTATGCCGAAAATGGATGTTTCTCATCCTGAAGTTGAGCTCCACGTTGAGAAGCCGGAAGTGAAGGGAGGAGATATTACAATATCAGCACCAGACGTAAAGATTCCAATGGCCTCAGCCAGTCTGGGACTTAAAGCTCCCGAAGTAGATGTAGAGCCTCCTTCTGGAAAGGTGTCTGTGCAGGGCCCCGATATTAAGCTGGAAAGCGGGGATAGGAAGTTCCAAATGCCCAAATTCCATATGCCCAAATTTGGAAGTTCACTGCCCAAAGGAAAAGGTATCCCAGAGGCAGAAATCAGTGTACCTTCAGTGGAAGCAGAGCTGCCAAAGACAGAATTGAAAGCGGAAGTGACGCTGCCTTCTACAGAGCTTGAGACCGATCTTAAGCTTCCACAAGTGGAGGTAGATGCTCCTAGCTTGGACGTGGAGATTGGAGATAAGGGCAAAATCAAGATGCCTGAAGTGAAGATGCCTAGTGTAAAGGTCCCGAAGCTCAAAGGGCCAGATGTAGGGGTCACCATGCCAAAGGTTGAGACTGACATCACCCTTCCCAAAGGAAAAGCTGAAGTGTCTGTTGGAGCAACCTCTGTAAAATTGCCAGGGACTGAAGGCACTATCGACGGAGGGGGACTGAAGATACACAAGCCAAAGTTCAAGATGCCCAGCATGGGATTCTCTAAACCAGACATCAAGGGGCCCAAAATCGATGTGGATGTCAGTATGCCAAAAATGGATGTTTCTCTTCCCGAAGCTGAGCTCCACATTGAGAAACCAGAGGTGAAGGGAGGAGATATTACCATATCAACACCAGATGTAAAGATTCCAAAGGGGTCAGCCAGCCTGGAACTCAAAGCTCCTGAATTAGACGTAGAGCCTCCTTCTGGAAAGGCTTCTGTGCAAGGCCCCGACATTAAGCTGGAAAGCGGGGATAGGAAGTTCCAAATGCCCAAATTCCATATGCCCAAATTTGGAATTTCACTGCCCAAAGGAAAAGGTATCCCAGAGGCAGAAATCAGTGTACCTTCTGTGGAAGCAGAGCTGCCAAAGACAGAATTGAAAGCGCAAGTGACGCTGCCTTCTGCAGAGCTTGAGACCGATCTTAAGCTTCCACAAGTGGAGGTAGAGGCTCCTACCTTGGATGTGGAGATTGGAGATAAGGACAAAATCAAGATGCCTGAAGTGAAGATGCCTAGTGTCAAGGTCCCGAAGCTCAAAGGGCCAGAAGTAGGGGTCACCCTGCCAAAGGTTGAGACTGATATCACCCTTCCCAAAGGAAAAGCTGAAGTGTCTGTTGGTAAAGCGGCCATAAAATTTCCAGAGGCTGAAGGCACTATCGACGGTGGAGGACTGAAGATACACAAGCCAAAGTTCAAGATGCCCAGCATGGGATTCTCTAAACCAGACATCAAGGGGCCCGAAATCGATGTTGATGTCAGTATGCCTAAAATGGATGTTTCACATCCCGAAGTTGAGCTCCACGTTGAGAAGCCGGAAGTGAAGGGAGGAGATATTACAATATCAGCACCTGACGTAAAGATTCCAATGGCCTCAGCCAGTCTGGGACTTAAACCTCCCGAAGTAGATGTAGAGCCTCCTTCTGGAAAGGTTTCTCTGCCGGGCCCTGAGGTTAAGCTAGAAAGCGGGGATAGGAAGTTCCAAATGCCCAAGTTCCATATGCCCAAATTTGGAATTTCACTGCCCAAAGGAAAAGGTATCCCAGAGGCAGAAATCAGTGTACCTTCTGTGGAAGCAGAGCTGCCAAAGACAGAATTGAAAGTGGAAGTGACACTGCCCTCTTCAGAGCTTGGGACCGATCTTAAGCTTCCACAAATGGAGGTAGAGGCTCCTAGCTTGGACATGGAGATTGGAGATAAGGGCAAAATCAAGATGCCTGAAGTGAAGATGCCTAGCGTTAAGGTCTCGAAGCTCAAAGGGCCAGAAGTAGGGGTCACCCTGCCAAAGGTTGAGACTTGCATCACTATTCCCAAAGGAATAGCTAAAGTGTCTGTTGATACAGCAGCGGTAAAATTGCCAGAGGCTGAAGGCACTATCGACGGGGGAGGAATGAAGATACACATGCCAAAGTTTAAGATGCCCAGCATGGGATTCTCTAAACCAGACATCAAGGGGCCCAAAATCGATGTGGATATCAGTATGCCGAAAATGGATGTTTCTCATCCTGAAGTTGAGCTCCACGTTGAGAAGCCGGAAGTGAAGGGAGGAGATATTACAATATCAGCACCAGACGTCAAGATTCCAATGGCCTCAGCCAGTCTGGGACTTAAAGCTCCCGAAGTAGATGTAGAGCCTCCTTCTGGAAAGGTTTCTGTGCAGGGCCCCGATATTAAACTGGAAAGCGGGGATAGGAAGTTCCAAATGCCCAAATTCCATATGCCCAAATTTGGAAGTTCACTGCCCAAAGGAAAAGGTATCCAAGAGGCAGAAATCAGTGTACCTTCTGTGGAAGCAGAGCTGCCAAAGACAGAATTGAAAGTGGAAGTGACGCTGCCTTCTACAGAGCTTGAGACCGATCTTAAGCTTCCACAAGTGGAGGTAGATGCTCCTAGCTTGGACGTGGAGATTGGAGATAAGGGCAAAATCAAGATGCCTGAAGTTAAGATGCCTAGCGTCAAGGTCCCGAAGCTCAAAGGGCCAGAAGTAGGGGTCACCCCGCCAAAGGTTGAGACTGACATCACCCTTCCCAAAGGAAAAGCTGAAGTGTCTGTTGGTACAGCGGCCATAAAATTGCCAGAGGCTGAAGGCAGTATCGACAGTGGAGGACTGAAGATACACAAGCCAAAGTTCAAGATGCCCAGCATGGGATTCTCTAAACCAGACATCAAGGAGCCCGAAATCGTTGTCAGTATGCCTAAAATGGATGTTTCACATCCCGAAGTTGAGTTCCACGTTGAGAAGCCAACGGTGAAGGGAGGAGCTATTACCATATCAGCACAAGACATAAAGATTCCAAAGGGCTCAGCCACCCTGGATATCAAATCACCCGAAGTAGACATAGCGACTCCTTCTGGAAAGGTTTCACTGCCGGGCTCTGAGGTTAAGCTGGAAAGCGGGGATAGGAAGTTCCAAATGCCCAAATTCCATATGCCCAAATTTGGAATTTCACTGCCCAAAGGAAAAGGTATCCCAGAGGCAGAAATCAGTGTACCTTCTGTGGAAGCAGAGCTGCCAAGGACAGAATTGAAAGCGCAAGTGACGCTGCCTTCTGCAGAGCTTGGGACCGATCTTAAGCTTCCACAAATGGAGGTAGAGGCTCCTAGCTTGGACGTGGAGATTGGAGATAAGGGCAAAATCAAGATGCCTGAAGGGAAGATGCCTAGCGTCAAGGTCCCAAAGCTTAAAGGACCAGAAGTAGGGATCACCCTGCCAAAGGTTGAGACTGACATCACTATTCCCAAAGGAAAAGCTGAAGTGTCTGTTGATACAGCAGCGGTAAAATTGCCAGAGGCTGAAGGCACTATCGACGGGGAAGGAATGAAGATTCATATGCCAAAGTTTAAGATGCCCAGCATGGGATTCTCTAAACCAGACATCAAGGGGCCCAAAATCGATGTGGATGTCAGTATGCCGAAAATGGATGTTTCTCATCCTGAAGTTGAGCTCCACGTTGAGAAGCCGGAAGTGAAGGGAGGAGATATTACAATATCAGCACCAGACGTCAAGATTCCAACGACCTCAGCCAGCCTGAAACTTAAAGCTCCTGAAGTAGATGTAGAGCCTCCTTCTGGAAAGGTTTCTGTGCAGGGCCCCGATATTAAGCTGGAAAGCGGGGATAGGAAGTTCCAAATGCCCAAATTCCATATGCCCAAATTTGGAATTTCACTTCCCAAAGGAAAAGGTATCCCAGAGGCAGAAATCAGTGTACCTTCAGTGGAAGCAGAGCTGCCAAAGACAGAATTGAAAGCGGAAGTGACGGTGCCTTCTACAGAGCTTGAGACTGATCTTAGGCTTCCACAAGTGGAGGTAGATGCTCCTAGCTTGGACATGGAGATTGGATATAAGGGCAAAATCAAGATGCCTGAAGTGAAGATGCCTAGCGTAAAGCTCCCGAAGCTCAAAGGGCCAGATGTAGGAGTCACCATGCCAAAGGTTGAGACTGACATCACCCTTCCCAAAGGAAAAGCTGAAGTGTCTGTTGATACAGCAGCGGTAAAATTGCCAGAGGCTGAAGGCACTATCGACGGGGGAGGAATGAAGATTCATATGCCAAAGTTTAAGATGCCCAGCATGGGATTCTCTAAACCAGACATCAAGGGGCCCAAAATTGATGTGGATGTCAGTATGCCAAAAATGGATGTTTCTCTTCCCGAAGCTGAGCTCCACGTTGAGAAACCAGAGGTGAAGGGAGGAGAGATTACCATATCAGCACCAGATGTAAAGATTCCAAAGGGGTCGGCCAGCCTGGAACTCAAAGCTCCTGAATTAGACGTAGAGCCTCCTTCTGGAAAGGCTTCTGTGCAAGGCCCAGACATTAAGCTGGAAAGCGGGGATAGGAAGTTCCAAATGCCCAAATTCCATATGCCCAAATTTGGAATTTCACTGCCCAAAGGAAAAGGTATCCCAGAGGCAGAAATCAGTGTACCTTCTGTGGAAGCAAAGCTGCCAAGGACAGAATTGAAAGCGCAAGTGACACTGCCTTCTGCAGAGCTTGAGACCGATCTTAAACTTCCACAAGTGGAGGTAGATGCTCCTAGCTTGGATGTGGAGATTGGAGATAAGGGCAAAATCAAAATGCCTAGTGTCAAGGTCCCGAAGCTCAAAGGGCCAGATGTAGGAGTCACCATGCCAAAGGTTGAGACTGATATCACCCTTCCCAAAGGAAAAGCTGAAGTTTCTGTTGGCACAGCGGCCATAAAATTGCCAGAGGCTGAAGGCAGTATCGACAGTGGAGAACTGAAGATACACAAGCCAAAGTTCAAGATGCCCAGCATGGGATTTTCTAAACCAGACATCAAGGGGCCCAAAATCGATGTGGATGTCAGTATGCCGAAAATGGATGTTTCTCATCCTGAAGTTGAGCTCCACATTGAGAAGCCGGAAGTGAAGGGAGGAGATATTATAATATCAGCACCAGACGTAAAGATTCCAACGGCCCCAGCCAGCCTGAAACTTAAAGCTCCTGAAGTAGATGTAGAGCCTCCTTCTGGAAAGGTTTCTGTGCAGGGCTCTGACATTAAGCTGGAAAGCGGGGATAGGAAGTTCCAAATGCCCAAATTCCATATGCCCAAATTTGGAATTTCACTGCCCAAAGGAAAAGGTATCCCTGAGGCAGAAATCAGTGTACCTTCAGTGGAAGCAGAACTGCCAAAGACAGAATTGAAAGCGGAAGTGACGCTGCCTTCTACAGAGCTTGAGACCGATCTTAAGCTTCCACAAGTGGAGGTAGATGCTCCTAGCTTGGACATGGAGATTGGAGATAAGGGCAAAATCAAGATGCCTGAAGTGAAGATGCCTAGCGTAAAGGTCCCGAAGCTCAAAGGGCCAGAAGTAGGGGTCATCCTGCCAAAGGTTGAGACTAATATCACCCTTCCCAAAGGAAAAGCTGAAGTGTCTGTTGGAGCAACCTCTGTAAAATTGCCAGAGGCTGAAGGCACTATCGACGGTGGAGGACTGAAGATACACAAGCCAAGGTTCAAGATGCCCAGCATGGGATTCTCTAAACCAGACATCAAGGGGCCCGAAATCGATGTGGATGTCAGTATACCTAAAATGGATGTTTCACATCCCGAAGTTGAGTTCCACGTTGAGAAACCAGCGGTGAAGGGACGAGATATTACCATATCAGCACCAGACGTAAAGATTACAAAGGGCTCAGCCACCCTGGATCTCAAATCTCCCGAAGTAGACGTAGAGGCTGCTTCTGGAAAGGTTTCTCTGCCGGGCCCTGAAGTTAAGCTAGAAAGCGGGGATAGGAAGTTCCAAATGCCCAAGTTCCATATGCCCAAATTTGGAATTTCACTGCCCAAAGGAAAAGGTATCCCAGAGGCAGAAATCAGTGTACCTTCTGTGGAAGCAGAGCTGCCAAAGACAGAATTGAAAGCGGAAATGACACTGCCCTCTTCAGAGCTTGGGACCGACCTTAAGCTTCCACAAATGGAAGTAGAGGCTCCTAGCTTGCATGTGGAGATTGGAGATAAGGGCAAAATCAAAATGCCTGAAGTGAAGATGCCTAGCGTCAATGTCCCGAAGCTCAAAGGGCCAGAAGTAGGGGTCACCCTGCCAAAGGTTGAGACTGACATCACTATTCCCAAAGGAAAAGCTGAAGTGTCTGTTGATACAGCAGCGGTAAAATTGCCAGAGGCTGAAGGCACTATCGACGGGGGAGGAATGAAGATACATATGCCAAAGTTTAAGATGCCCAGCATGGGATTTTCTAAACCAGACATCAAGGGGCCCAAAATCGATGTGGATGTCAGTATGCCGAAAATGGATGTTTCTCATCCTAAAGTCGAGCTCCACGTTGAGAAGCCGGACGTAAAGGGAGGAGATATTACAATATCAGCACCAGACGTAAAGATTCCAACGGCCTCAGCCAGCCTGGAACTTAAAGCTCCCGAAGTAGATGTAGAGCCTCCTTCTGGAAAGGTTTCTGTGCAGGGCCCCGATATTAAGCTGGAAAGCGGGGATAGGAAGTTCCAAATGCCCAAATTCCATATGCCCAAATTTGGAATTTCATTGCCCAAAGGAAAAGGTATCCCAGAGGCAGACATCAGTGTACCTTCTGTGGAAGCAGAGCTGCCAAAGACAGAATTGAAAGCGGAAGTGGCACTGCCTTCTACAGAGCTTGAGACCGATCTTAAGCTTCCACAAGTGGAGGTAGATGCCCCTAGCTTGGACGTGGAGATTGGAGATAAGGGCAAAATCAAAATGCCTAGCGTCAAGGTCCCAAAGCTCAAAGGGCCAGAAGTAGGGGTCACCCTGCCAAAGGTTGAGACTGACATCACCATTCCCAAAGGAAAAGCTGAAGTGTCTCTTGGTGCAGCGGCTGTAAAATTGCCAGAGGCTGAAGGCAGTATCGACGGGGGAGGACTGAAGATACACAAGCCAAAGTTCAAGATGCCCAGGATGGGATTCTCTAAATCTGATATCAAGGGCCCCAAAATAGATTCAGATGCCAGCATGCCTGATGTTCATACCTCTCTTCCAAATGTTGAGCTCAGCACTACAAAACTCCAGCTTAGGGCAGATGAATTTGAGGAAGACATCAGAATAGCAGCCCCTGAAGTAAAGATTCCATGGGTCCCAGTCACTGTGGAACTGCAAGCTCCTGACAAAAAAGTACAAGCTTCTTCAGGTAAGATTATTGTACAGGGGAGGGGTTTTGATGTTGGTGGAGGGAGAGTACGTTCAAAGGTTCAAATGCCCTTACTGGGAATTTTCCTTACCAATAGGAAAAGTGTTACACAGTTCTCTGTGTCTGTCTACCTTCCATAGAAGCAGGCCACCCCAAAGCAAATAATCTGAAATCCTAGTTGATGAACCTGAAGCTGAAAAACTTCCAGCAGTTAATGCAAGCAGAGAAGATCCCTCGTTTAGAGTTTAAACAAAAGAATGGAATTTTTAATTAAAACTGATTATGGAGGAAACAACTATTAGAAGATTTCATTCTAGTTTGCCAAAAATGAAAGGTTATAAAGCTGAAATACCTGTGTGCTGTCACTGAATAATGACATGATAGTGTCTGTTTCTAAGGAATAAAAAGTTATTTCACAAGAAACGTTAGGTAAATAAATAATTGACAATGATGTAAAAAAAAAAGTATTAAAATGACCGAAGTTAAGGTTCCAAGCACAGAACATTTTAGACCAGCAATTAAAGCTTCTACAGTAGATATGGAAATAAGTTTACCTAAAGTCTTAGTTTCTTCACTTGATGTCAGTTTTTAAAATGAGAGTTACAACTAGATGATGTCGATGACAGAAATGATAAATCAGTAAAAGAAATTTAGATTACTAAAATGAACGTATTGAGAATTAAAATAGAAAGACTAAAATATGTGTAAGTGGAACAGAAATTAAAAGTAAAAACTAAAGTTATATATAAGAAAATTAAAATTTCAAATGGCTAACTCTGGGATCTTATTTTCTAAAGGAAAAGTTCCAGATATTGCTATTGGCCTATCCAAGGACATGGCTGTTCCCCAGCTGAAAACAACAACAGATATTATTGATATTGCAGCGGAAGCTCCAACACTTGAAATGGAGTCGGATGTACTTGGTGAAAAAAAGGTTGTTTTGGAACAGAAAATAAAAATGCCCCAAATTATTAGAGCTGATGTGAAGACTGCAGCAGTAGCCATACCATCTGTTGATATTTCTGTCGCACAGTCAGAGGTAAGCACTCAGGATTTACATGGTGCAGCTAAGGAGACAGAAGCTAAGGGACAGATAACTAAGAGAGGAAGTTTAGACGGAGAAGAAAAAGGACATTTCAAAATGCCAAAATTCAAATTGCCATCATTGAGCTGGTCCCCTAAAAAGGAAGCAAGCCTTAAAACAAGTATGAAAGAACCTGTGGACGAATCTCATCTTGGCATAGTATCAGATGATACAGGTACAGAACCAAAAGTAACTATTTCAGAAGATCAAGATATTACTGACGGAAATGTAGACATAGCCACCAAAAAAGGTCAAGTAAAAAGACCTCATTTAATTATGCCCAAAATCTCACTGTCTAAGACAAAGCTACCAAAAGCAGAGGTAGACATAGTAGTTGAAGGTGATGAAGCTTTGGTGCTAATACCTGACATAGAAAGCAGAAAAGTAGAGGAAACAGAAATAAGGGTAAAAATGCTGAAAGGTGATATCAAAGAAATCAGAACATTCCAGACAGATACAGATATCAGCTTACCCCAGGTGTCCATGACAAAAAGTTCATTTGAACAGAAATGTTTAGAAACAGAGGTCAAAGGTGACATTTGTATGGACAGTGCAAGTATGAAATCTGATGGTACAGAGGAGGAGTTTAGGATGCCAAAACTGAAAATGCCAAAGTTTGGCATTTCAGATCTGTCAGAAAGTGAAATTTCAGATCTGTCAGGCAGTGGAATCACTTTATCAAAACCTGAATCTGATGCCTCTCAGTTTCAAATGACCACAGAATCTGATGAACTTGGTGAAAAAGGTCATCCCTTACAAGTTAAAAGTGATGAAGGAATATCTGAAGAAATTCAGACTGAGGAATCTCAGAGTTGGTTTAAAATGCCCAAATTCAAAATGCCTTCATTTGGTCGAACATCAAAGGCAAAAAAAAGTGATGCTGAAACTGAAGACATCACTGGAGAAGCTCATGTTGCTGAATTACAAGTTGACGTAAAATCTCCTAAAATTGTAACCATCTCAAGGGAACTTGACAGCGGAAAAAACATCTCGGAACAAAAAGTCATACTTCCTCAAGAGGATGTTAGAGTGCAGAAAGAACAGCTGTCTACCACTGGCCAATTAGTGGGTGAAGGCAGTTTTTTACAGTCCTCAGAAAAAATTGGCAGGAAACCTAGTGACCTGGAGGCCAAAACATATGTTGATGTAGTTAAAGATGGCGCAGAAGGACAAAGTTCTCATACTGAGTTAATTGGTATTATCCCAAAGTTGGATATCGATAGCAACATCCCTAAAAGTGAGATGACCATTCAGCAACCCAAAGTTATACCAGACACTATGACAGTGGCTGAGATACCATCTACTGAAATTACTATGGAAAAGAAAATCGATGCTACTATTACAGACCCAGAAAGCCTTGATACACAACCTGAAGCAATGGGGACTGAAAAGAAGTCACCCAAGAAGGATTCTCAGGGGAAAGAAAGTATATTCAAAATGCCAACATTCAGTGTGCCTTTGTTTGGATGGTCTACCACAAAGAGCAATGCCATTGTTCCTGGTATTGAATCTGACCTAGAAGAGCCTGCTGTTACTCTTTCCAAAGTTAAAATGGATGTTTCAATCACTGATGAAGACTTTGAAATCATTGATTTCCCAGTTGAGGGCTTTGAAAAAGATTTGCCTAAAGAAAGTGAAATGAAAACAGAAGAGAAAGAGAAAACAAGTAAAACAAAAGCATCTAAATTCAAGATACCAAAATTTACCAACTTGCGCAGTAAATCTCAGGGTATAGAAATTCAAGTTGATTCACCAAAAGTGCAGACTGAGGTGTCATTAGTTAGACCGGAAGGAGAAACACCAGAAATACAAGTTCAGGATAAAAAACCTGGAGATGCAGAAGAAAGTTTCCAAATGCCCAAATTCAAAATGCTCAAATTCACACACACAATTTCTGAAGAACAACTGACTTCAGAAGAGACAATGGATATAAAGGATACTACTGATGATGATATTTCTCAATTGCAGTTCAAGACTATGTTCCCTGAAGAAAAAGGAGAAGATATTCAGAAATCAAAAGTCAGAATTACAACATTGTCTGAACCTGCCATTCAGAGACCACAAGTTGGAAGTAAATGCCAACCTACAGACTCTTCTTTTGTGGATACAACAGTGTATGTGCATAAACAAGTGCCAAAAGAATTCACTGCTGAATTTGTTAAAGAGAAAATAGAGACTATAGACGGTAACATTCAAAAGTCAATCGCTAAAATTACAACACTGAAGGAGCCAGATATTCAAAGAGCACCACTTGAAATTAAACTTCAGCCTGATGATCCATTTAGTTCAAGTGCACCAGTGCAGGTTAAAGGATCAATTGCTGAAAGAAAAGAAATAAAGATGGAAAGTAAATCTACCTTTGGCTGTGGTGATGTTGCTGAAATACAGGAATCTTTCTCCACTCAAATAGTCAAAGAATCTGAGATTCCTCCATCAGAAGTTCAAACTGCTGCCTTTGGATTTTCGCTTCTCAAAGTGAAAATCCAGGAATCGCACGTGAGCTTAGATGTACCAGTCAAGTTATCTTCTACAAAATGTATGGATGAAATATTTGAGGATAAGGATCATCAACTTTCAGGTACAGGAGAAGCAACACAAAAGGCTGGTTTGAGTGAAGTGAAACCATCTGATAAAGATAAGGATATAATTTATGAATATATTGAAGGAACATCATCTGCTGCAACACTGACAACACTTAAATCCTTTACAGTTGACATACAGTCTTCTAGTGAATTTGCAGAGAGTCACTCTGAGTCAATAGAGAAATCTAAATCTGCTGTAGAAACTGCAGAGGAAACGGCATTTATAAGTAGCACAGAAGAGGTCACAGATGAAAAAGATAGTAAAAGATCTGGTAGATTTAAACTTTGGTTTCCAAGTATTGGGTTTTCTCCCACTACGGATGACACAACATCAGATTCAAAACCTGAAGCTCAACAGAAAGTACAGCCTGATGATTCATCCAAATTAGACAGTGATACTGCCAAAGAAACTGAAAAACCAGGATGGTTTAAATTTCCTAAGTTAGGTTTTTCATCTCCAACAAAAAAGAGCAAGGAAACAGGCAAAGAAAAGGAAACAGATTCAAAAGAAGGAAAGGGTGAAGAAAGTCCAACAGACAAAAACGAAACTTTCTTTGATGCTCAGGAAACCTTATCACTCAAAGAGAAAGAAGAAAACAAAACCTCAGGTGATATACCATCAGAGCCCATTGTTTCATCTTCAGCAAGAACTGAATTGATCCTCTTAGAGAAAGGGAAAGCCGAAGCCAAACATACTCCTGAAGACTCATCAAAATAAAATTGTTTCTTCCTCCATATAAATAAAAATACAATATCATCTTTAAAAGTATTTTTTTAAAAATTAGAAAATAATATTGCCTTCATTTCAGCAAAATAAATAGAATGCTACCTTAAAATGATCTTTAAAATACTTTATATTGCAGTAGTGTTTATAAGTTCAAGGAATAGTCTTTCGTGTCTTCACAGAAACAAATATTACCTGCAGTATGAAATACATGTATGAGAAAATACAGACAGATGATGAACTCTACCATTGATAATACAATAGCAGAGTTGGAAGGGACCTTGTAGGTCTTCTAGTCCAACCCCCTGCGTGGGCAGGAACCTTATACCATTTCAGACAAATGGCTATCTAACATCTTCTTAAAGACTTCCAGGGTTGGGGCATTCACAACTTCTGGAGGCAAGCTGTTCCAGAGGTTAATTGTTCTAGTATATCTATGTATGAATATCTATGTATCTATGTATCTTTCATCTTTCTCATGAAAGATATACATAGTTCCAGTGAAACCAACCAAGATTCTGTCTGCTAATTTCTGTAAAAATATTCTTTTGCCAGATCTATTTTAGAGAAATCAAAGCAAAGTGAGAGATTAAATATACTGTTCTGAAAATTACAGTGATTTTGTGTGGGATTATTTGCAAAAAATAATAAGAAATTAGTGCTTTTTTAGATTTTATTTTTTAAACTACATTTATGCTGCTATCTTATTAAAAACATCATTCTTAGACTACTCAGATTATTGTAAACTAGATAAATGGAAGTCAGAACATAAATCTTATAAAAGTTACTCTTTTGAGACTTTTTTCACCCAATACAATAAATTGAGTCAATCAAAAATATAACAGCTGGATTTGCACAGCCTAAATTTGATTAGTTTTAAACATATTTTTTTTCTAATTGGCATCTGATGTGAACCCAATCCATTTCTACAAGCCAAGAAAATGGGTTAATTCAGTAGCATGCTTGGTAAATAAAGCCCATCATCTTATCCACAGTTTAGGTGAATTATTGGGAGCTACAGCAATTGTGTATCTATTATAAATCTAAGTTATTGCCTGTGGTGACTTAGTGCCATATTTTCTATTATAGTGTGCTGACTAAGCTTCCAACTGATAGATATATGCTAAGCATTTACCAGAACAGCCTAACTAATTCAAATTGTTTTTGAATTGTCTTTAAAATTAATAATCTTAATGCTGATATATTAAGATCTTTGTTGGTGCACCATCTCATTATCAACTGTGTGCCTAGAAGTCAACATCCACTCCCTTGTTACCACTACTTGGGGGTTTTCCAATATGCTAAGCAAGAATTTAATGCTTTCCTGCTTCTCTAGATTCTTATCAGATACAATAAAAATAACATTCTTCATATGACATAATGATAACACATTCAGTTTAAAACATATTACTGCCAAGTAACAAAGTGAATTTCCCCTATTTCAATTTTAACACTTTTAATCACTGAAAGACAAGATTCGTAAGATCAATCTACCTTAATAAAAAGAATATTTTGAATCAATCAAGATGGAGATCCTAAAAAAGAGGTCTGAAGGGGGTTTAATGTCAAGTACTTCCATGTGATATAACTATAAATTGGAATTCAAATAACCTGAGAAGTCAGGAATAGTGTGTGGTGTGGTATCATCTTTGAACTACAAAGTATAAATAGAAGGGGGCAAGTACACATGGCTTTAAAGGTTTCTTGGAGATGTATAGTTATTATTGGATTCTGGATTATATTATTTCTTTTTTATAAATATATAACTAACAAAATACATATCTATTTAAAAATTATACTAATTTATGACAAGAATGTAGAATATATTCTGGTTATGCTGCCAATATGGAAATAAAAGCAGTATTGTTTGTATTGTGATAATCACTCTGATGACAAAGTAATACTTCTTAGCCACATGAGGATGTGCTTATCTGACAATCCTGGAAGTCTTAAATAAACCTATGCTTGAGTCATAGGGTCAGGATTCCTAGTGTATTTGTGAAGAGAAGCATCATAACCCAGAGAGATTTCAAATGGAAGCCATACTTTTTAAATTCCACAATATCATCTCCACTGATGGTATGAAAGCTTCCTGTGTTTTCAAGGGTCTTTGAGAGGACTCTGCTTTGGTAAGAGTTGCCTATTCGGGTTTTCTTTCCAAATCTTCCCCTTCCCCATTTTAATCAGATGGGGTTGACATTTTCTACTCTAGGAATTTATAACTTCAATGGTAGAAGTAGAACAAAATACGGATTTCTGGGAAATTAAAATATATATATTTTGGAAGGTGATTAAATAAAAAGGCCTGCACAGAGATGGTAATCAGCCAGTTCTGACTGGTTCTGGAAAACAAGTAGCGGAAATTTTGAGTAGTTCGGAGAACCCGCAAACACCACCTCTGGCTGGCTCCGCCCCCATCTATTGGCTGCCTCCTGAGTCCCAGCTGATCAGCTGGGTCTTCTTCTGTTGCCCAGCACAGGAGACACAGGGCTGGAAAGCAGGTTAGTGGGGTAGGGTGGGGAGAGAATGGGGATTTTACAGTATCCTTGCCCTGTCATGCCCACTAAGCCACGCCCACAGAACCAGAAGAAAAAACTTGGAATGCCACCACTGGGCCTGAAGCAGAGTGAATGGGATTAAAAATACACTACTTTATCGTTTAATGGCTGCAATTCACTTCAGCAAAATAGTCACTAAGTAAACTATATGACTGTGTGTGTGTGTGTGTGTGAGAGAGAGAGAGAGAGAGAGAGATTGCAAAGATTTCTGGTTGCTGCTGTCTCACTCAGATAAAGGCCTCATGCAGCAATGCCAGCCTCTCAATCATGCATTATAATCAGGGGCAGAAATGTGAACAAAAGTGTGGATATTTGTCGGAAACTGTTTTTTCACTACCATTTACTACCATACATAATTGTATTTGCAAACAGTTTTTAATTGGGGCCATTGCTAAATGAGGCCTGGCTACAGAAGAGATGAAATTATTTCAAATGAAACTAAAATGAGAAACTGCTAGCAGGAGTACTTTAGACATGCACGGGTAGCACAATAATAGACTATGTTGTAGAATGAAATGAAAATTATTAGAGTTAAAAGAAAAAGTGATAAAAAAAGATATCAAATACTGTCCAAGTATCAAAAAGTGGTGAGGCTGCAAAGATATAACAAGAAATGTTAAAATATGTACGGGAGTACAACTTCTTTACTGTATATGAAGACCGCATCTATATCTGACAATTGGAAGATGCTATAATTTGACAGCATTCTGATTAAAAACCCCACAAGCAAAATATGGAAAGTGTTCATATACAAAACAGTTTCGCATTTCAACCATTCATTGAGTAAAAAAGAAAGCTTGTTGCATCTGTGTTTGTTTAGAGAGAACAAATGACTAAGTAAGTAGGTTTGAATGATAGAATATTCAATGGGAATGAAGTATTTAAGGTGGTAAAACTAGAAGAGATAATTACAAATGAATGAATATGAATGAATTTGGACTGAAAACAGAACTGACCAGTTTAAAGAACAATGAGATAGTTTAGTCCTATAGAAAGAATAGATCAAATTCCAGGACAACTAAGTGAAGACGGAGTGAAGGTACCAAAACAAAGGGAAGTCCAAGAAAGTTATGGTTGGATGTATTTGGTAATATCCTCAAAAAGGTGAACAGTTTAAAGAAATGAAGACAAAACATGATGCAGTTTACTGGAAGTAAAGGTAGAAGGATACAGAGATGTGCAATGAATGGAGTTAATATAAGCTAATTTTAGCTTTGTTGCCTTTGTTTCTTATCTCCTACTCTTAATTATGTTTGTTAGCTACTTTTACTCCTTTCTTGTGCTCCGCAAAGCATGTTCATACCAAAGTGGAGTACTACGATGAGTTAATACCCTGTTTCCCTGAAAATAAGACCTCCCCGAAAATATTGCAACACAGCATGAGGTGACTATGCTCGCCACCTCCTGCACCTGAAAAATAATAAGACCTCCCCAAAAATAAGGCCAGTTGCTTATTTCGGGGGTCAATGTGGTATAATCTCATCAGAAGCTATAATATTTCATTAAATAAAGAAACATTCCAACTGACATTAGCATACAAGAATGTCTAATTCTAATCTCTTTTAGGAAATCGAGACTTTTGTCTTCTATGGTAGTTCTATCTTGGTTCTTTACTTAGCACAGCTTTTCATTTAAAAAGTACTCAGGTGACTGAAGCAGGACATAACATTTCTCAAACATTGCCATCTTGTGGTATTTGGCAAATAACACAGTGCTTTAGCCTATTGAAATAATAGGCTTTGATATCTAAGTTACAATTTGCCATTATAGAGCCAAAGATTTGTAAATACTTATTTAAGTTTAAAATTCTTATTTCATGTGCATATTTGAAATCTGGATGCGGTATAAATAAACATAAAGGTCAGCTTTTGTGAGGTATGTTCCTTTGCAATTAGATCACAGACTAAAAAATACCACACTACAGAAAAGCACTTCATTGAGCAGTGGGTATCATGAATCAAGCATCCTAATCCATCTGCCAATTTATACATGTTCTTTTAAAACAGCTTCCAGTCAATCCCTTATACGCTATGTTAAAAGTGGGCGCTAAAAGCAACTTGAAAGGCATCATAAAACCTCTATGATGCAACTTACTGCCATAAAATAAAGCACTTTCCATCTGGTGTTAATTTAAATTCAACACACATTTATGAGTAAATTTTCATTAGAAATAATTTCATTTTATGGTTTAAACTCCATCTTTCCAAGCACAGTCCTTCTGCCCAATATTATCTTCCATATTTATGCAGTATTTAGAATTTATTTAGAATTCCAGTCTCACTTAGTAATACAGGAGCAATTACTCCTGTATTATTAGATTTTTCTTTGAAGAGCATGTTGACTGTTTTGCAATAAGTCCCATGCCTGCACTGATGGTGAAGTATTCTTCAGACCAGACTTTGAAATGCTTAGAAACTATATACAATAAACAATATTGTAATATGCATTTAGACAGCCCCCAAAGGGGCAAAGTCCACAGCTTGTTTATTTTAAAAAATGTCTTATTTATCACAGTCCTTCCACAACTTTCTGTTGGGGACTTAAAGACTATATAGGAATCTCTCAGGTGTACCTTCCATCACTTTATTGCTTATGAGGGCTGTTATGCTGAAAGAGATTAACTGACCATAGTCATTCAGAAACTTCTATAGGTAGCTGGAATTTTAACCTAGATTTTGGCAATATCATTAATCCTATTGGCCTGCTGCAATGATCAAGATATAATTTTGGTTAAGTGAAATTAGCATTCTTAAAAAGCTACCACTTTGAAGCACAACTATAAAATTCAGCAGAGAAGGTAAAGGAGAAGAGAGATGTGTAACAGTAAATTAAGTCTGATTAAATAATACAAGTATAACAAGGACAAGAAGAACACAAAGAAATCCCAAGAAAAACAATTATCAAACAAAAGCAAAGACAACCATGTGATCAAAACCCTTTATAAAGGAATAATGGAATAATTGTATTTAAGTTTTAGACAGGCATATTTTAGTTGAATACTGGGAAAAATGTCTTAACAAAAAGAGCTGTTTAACAATTTAAGGATGACTAAACCTCTGGTTCCAGTGGCCAATCCAAAATGGATCCTGCAATTTCAGAATAAATGTTTTACTCTTTTACTTACATACATTTGTTTGTTTGTTTGTTTGTTTGTTTGTTTGTTTGTTTGTTTGTTTGTTTGTTACATACAAACATTATAGACACACATATCCAAGTCTCCCTGGAGTCAAATTTGTTTCCTTGTGACTGAGGCTCTACACAATTTAAAAATCCAGCCCGCAATGTAATTGGATCATGCAGCCATCCTGGAAACAATAAGGGGCTGGCCTGTGTCGCTTTGGCCCGGCCCATCCCAACAGGCACGCATACATCCAGAAGGTAGCGGGAAAATGCGCACCTGCTGGGATGGCCGACCCACACCAGAGACACTTGGATTCCCTCCCCAACCCCATCCAGTCACTACAGGCAACACCCATGCGAGTGATGTCAAACTGGCCACATCCCTGGGCCACTCCCAGTCGGCTGCCCCAACCACAGCCCTCTTCCTCCCCGGCCCCTGGAGGACAACTACAATGCTGAGCCATCCTTCAATGAAATCAAGTTTGACACCCCTGACTTAGAGGATATTATTGGCACTAGACATTATAAAAACAGGTCTCTGGTATTCATTAAATAATTTTGATCTATTTCATACATCTTAATTTTATCCAGCAAAAGTCACCTTCAAGGAGTAGGTTCCCTGGAGAAACTGAATCTTTCAGGCTTACATGGAAACCTGAAAAAAGTCAGGTTATTTGAATGAACAGCTCAGTGTAATATTTACCTGAAGACCAAGCACTTTTTCCAAATCACATTTGAAGTATACACCACTTTAACGCACCCATCCACATATTTTACTTGGCAACAAAAAGGAAGTGCTTTGCCATTGCCATGATCATGACTTCCTTGTAAAATGTTTTCTCAACTTCCCAATCTACAGCCCTGGGATAGCTTGGTAGTCTCCTGCACAAATTCTAACCATGCCCAACTCTTTTTTTTTTAAAGAACAGCCAAGAAGGACTATAAATAAATAAATAAATAAATAAATAAATAAATAAATAAATAAATAAATAAATAAATAAATAAATAAATAAATAAATAAATAAATAAATAAATAAATAAATAAATAAATAAATAAATAAATAAACGAACAAACGAACAAACGAACAAACAAATAAACAAATAAACAAATAAACAAATAAACAAATAAACAAATAATTTACTTTATAACCCGCTCTCTCTCCCCGAAGGGACTCGAGGCGGGGCACAGGGAAATTAAAAATGCAAATAAAACTACAGACAATATACTGTGGACATATACTGGGTTTTAGGGTGGCTTACAAAACAATTTTTGAGGGAGATGATCAGACTTCATTTCTTGGATATTCACATGAATGAAGTGTTTTACTATGTGCCTCTCTTAAACAGTAAAGCAACGATGCATTTACAGGTAGGAACTATGTTCAGTACAGCTTGTTTAATAGTTGAAAGAAACATGCTTTATTAATATGTAATCTTCATTCAAGTGCTTTGCACACTTCTATTTAATCATGCTTTCTTAGTAATCTATATCACAGATCTATAAGGCAAGTTAGTATTATTAACTGAATTGGAACTGGGCTAAATTATTCCTGAGATGATAAATCTATCTTTGGAGTATATCACTTCAGGTGAGGCTTGACTTGATCCAGATTTGATCCTCCCATTAAAAAATACTTCCACAAAAATATTTCCAAACAAATACTGAGTTTGCTTTCTCCATGACATGCTAGTTTTCTATATATTTTTAAGAAGAACTAGCCCAGTGATGGCAAGGCTCGTGTGCCATAAGGGGGGAGCGCGGGGGGGGGGGGCGTGCGCTGCACCCATAATGCACCTAGAAAGCCTGGGGAGGGCAAAAATGACTTTAAAAATGGTGTGCCCTGCCAAATGGCTCTGCGTGCCACCTGTGGCACATGTGCCATAGGTTCGCCATCATTTTTTGCTCCTATTCGTAGTCAGTAGTGATAGAATCCATACAAACTAATTGGCATTTATTCAAATTATTTGAGGACCTATGTTCAGATTTAATGATACCTCTGACACCTTGAAAGATGCCTGAAATGGCTGCTAGAAAAATATTCTGTAATACAGATGTATATACATTGTTCTGCATCATAGACAATATAAAAAATGGCTACAAGATCAAAGATGCAACCATCTGGACAAAATGAAGAAAGTGAAACCTAGAACAGAGAAGACATTTAATTACTATTACATATTTCAAGATACTCTCAGAGGAATCCTAACATTGCCAAAAAAAAGTATGTCCGTTTTCCTTTGGATTCCTCCACTCCTGCACAAGGGAAGAAACCATGAATGGGGCATGAATGGAAAATATGGATTAAACTTCCCCCAAACCTATTTGAACTGAATCACCATTTATTTATTTTTCTCTCATTCTGGCAATAGAATTAAAATACTAATAAAACCAAGAGGTGGGGCTAGAAATTATAGTCACCCTGCATCCTTTGCATCCTAGCAACCTATAAAAATTGCCGGTATGTAAGAAACTCAGACATCCCATTTCATGTGCTGTTGGACATCAACATTTTAAGTTTAAGGATTAGGAAAAGAATTGGCTGAATAGCTTTGCTAGTGTTCAAGGAGCAGGGTAGGATAAATTAACCTTTGTATGACATCCAGAGTCATTAATGTGAAATGTGGGGGGGCTCTTTAAATCATCTATATAAATAAAAATGTAAAATAGTTTGTACGAAGCAGCTAATCTGGCGTAGTTTTTAATTTGTTTTAGCAGGGGTTTTAGGACAGGCCAACTATTTAATGTATTTTTAATGTATTTTATGTTTTATATTATCAATTTTACCTGCCTGTACACCACCCTGAGTCCCAGTAGGGAGAAGGTGCGGCATATAAATTTAATAAATTCTAATTCTAATCTCTAAAACTACTGCACCGATTTACCTCAAATTTTGACACAATGTTCCCAAGGACTTCCGATAATAAAATATGTACTTATTTTGTGGCTAGCACACGTGTGTCATGTGCAAGGTGCACAAATGTAAAATGTACCCACTGATCAGGTTTTCACCTCCCTGTAACTCCTCCCACCTGGCATTTCCAACAGTCATTTCTTCAAGAACACTGTATGGAGGCCTAAAAGGGCCAAGACAAGGCACAGAGGATAGCAAACTCCCAGGTAGCCCATAGAGAGAGAGAGGGGGAGAAATACAGTTTAATAAAAGAGAGACTAGGGGAGACATGATAGCAGCCTTCCAATATCTCAGGGGTTGCCACAGAGAAGAGGAAGTCAAGCTATTCTCCAAAGCACTAGAGGGCAGAACAAGAAGCAATGGGTGGAAATTAATCAAGGAGAGAAGCAACTTAGAACTGAGGAGGAATTTCCTGACAGTTAGAACAATTAACCAGTGGAACAGCTTGCCTCCAGAAGTTGTGAATGCCCCAACACTGCAAGTCTTTAAGAAGATGTTGGATAGCCATTTGTCTGAAATGGTATAGGGCTTCCTGCCTAGGCAGGGGGTTGGACTAGATGACCTCCAAGGTCCCTTCCAACTCTGCTATTGTATTATTGTATTACAGTAGGTAGGTAGATAGGGGAATAGATAGAGAGGAAGAAATACAGTAGGTAGGTAGGTAGGTAGGTAGGTAGGTAGGTAGGTAGGTAGGTAGGTAGGTGGATAGATAGAGAGGGAGAAATAAGATAGGTAGGTAGGTGGATAGATAGATAGATAGATAGATAGATAGATAGATAGATAGATAGATAGATAGATAGATAGATAGATAGATAGATAGGGAGAAACACAGTAGGTACATAGGTAGGTAGGTAGGTAGGTAGGTAGGTAGGTAGGTGGATAGATAGAGAGGGAGAAATACAGTAGGTAGGTAGATAGGTAGGGGGATAGATAGAGAGGGAGAATTACAGTAGGTATGTAGGTAGGTAGGGGGATAGATAGATAGGAGAAATACAGTAGGTAGGTAGGTGGATAGATAGATAGATAGGGAGAAATACAGTAGATAGGTAGGTAGGTAGGGGTATAGATAGGGAGAAATACAGTAGGTAGGTTGGTAGAGGGATAGATAGATAGGGAGAAATACAGTAGGTAGGTAGGAGGATAGATAGGGAGAAATACAGTAGGTAGGTTGGTAGAGGGATAGATAGAGAGGGAGAAATACAGTAGGTAGGTAGGTAGAGGGATAGATAGAGAGGGAGAAATACGGTAGGTAGGTAGGTAGAGGGATAGAGAGGGAGAAATACAGTAGGTAGGTAAGTTGGGGTTATATGGTTGTTGTGTGTATGTGTGCAGGTGTAGATCTACACACAGATTGGTTGGCCATTTAACCAGACTGGGCCACAGCAACGCGTGGCCGGGTATAGCTAGTTTAAAATAAAAACGTTTGTTACTAGATCAGAAAGCCTACAATCTCAAACGCCCTGTTCAGCCTACAGAGGCCTCGCATTGATCTGAACTAATTCAGTTATATTATATGAATTATCCTTATTATTTTCATATCCTTGCTTATAACGGTTAGAATGAGTCATTAGTCCATTCCAGATCAAAATCGAGAGCAGTTGTGTGCCGGTGCACTGCAGAAATGATTTTATTGATACTCTCACAAAATGTCAGTCACAGAGGTGACTACCTATTCTCAAAGTGACTGGCATGGCAAGTTTGGCTGATTGCAAAACACTCATTTATCCAAAAACAAATAGCTGAAGTTCTTCTCAATCACTTCTTCTTAGCATGCCTTTATTATTTTATCAATTTTATACCCTCATTTTCAATTCAGGTAAACACACTGCACAGTCTTCTAAACAAAGACCTGGACTGTAGTCATGTTTTTGTAACAATGACTATGAGACCGATTTTTAAAACAACATTAATGCTAGAGGCTAGCACTTTGCTTTCAAATACTGCCTCCTTTTTTTTAAACATAAAACTAAGGGCAGCTGGGGCAGTGGGTTGGGTGGGTACAAAGATTTATAACACACAGCTTTTTCCTGCTGTATCTTTACTTACCAAGCGAGTCCTCCAAAATCCTAAATACAAGTTTTTTTCCTCAACATGTCCAAAAGAAGATACAGTCATACCAGTAAGTGTAGATAAGGGCTAAATCTGCAAACTCTTCTTTGTTCCATGAGGGCCGTTTCCTAATCCAGGCCATCTCAAGAAAAAACTCACACCAAGACTCTTAAGAGTCCATGGTGAGCCCATGCTCACCATTTTGGAAATTAGGCCCATCTCAGGCCTCTACAGGGCCTATAAATCAAACCAGGTCTCTTAGCAACTATCGGAAGGCTGATTTTACAAACGTATAAAACTATTTCCCACTCTATTTCATTGACTGAATTTCTCCTTTACAATGAGGAAGTAATCAATATTAGATAATAATGAAAGCTAGAGATTAAGGCTATTCTGATACATATCAGGCCTGTTCAGCAGTTACACGCATGCAGTCAAGCAATTTTCTCTTGCTATCTTTAGTTTTTCTCTTGCTATCTTTAAAGCGCTCCATGGCACGGGACCTGGGTATTTGCGAGACCACCTCCTACCACATACCTCCCTCCGTCCTGTCCGCTCGCACAGGGAGGGCCTCCTCAGGGTGCCGTCTGCTGGCCAATGCCGGCTGGCGACCCCCAGGGGAAGGGCCTTCTCTGTGGCGGGTCCGGCTCTCTGGAACGACCTACCCCCCAACATTCGTACAATCACGGACCTGCGCCTCTTCCGCCGGGATCTTAAAACTCACTTTTTCCATCTGGCTGGCCTGGCTTAGATTTTTAAATAACAAATTGTTAGGGATCTTAGTAAGGGATTTTAGATGGGGTTTAAAGATGCTTTTAGCACGGGTTTAAATTTAATATATTTTTATTGTATTTATATTGTATTTTTGTATTGTTTTTAATATTTACCTGTGCCCCACCCTGAGTCCCTTCGGGGAGATACAAATCCAAGAATAAATAAAAATAAATAAATAGTTAGACACATTTGGCACCTCTGCCATTCATTGATGAAGTTTCCACCTGGTACAGGCATGGGCAACGATTTATCTAAAGGAGCCAAGTGAGAAGCTTGAGGCTGTTATGGAGGACCAGATCAATAAGCTGAACTTACTTCTGCCACTGGTGCCACCCAAGTGCTGGGGGAGGAAGGGAGCACGAAGCCATGCCTCCCTTTGCTTCAGCCTGGCCGCTGCTCTTCTGCTGCAGGTGCAGAAAAGCTTTCTCTTGCTAGCCGACTAAAAGAGCTGCTTCTCCCACTCCCTGCAGTTTACTTATTCACATTTTATTTTCTAACTTCCAATTGACCTCATGCTGGCCGGATAGGGAGAGCCAAAGGGCCAGATATGGCTTGGGACCATAAAATGCCTAAGTCTGACCTAGCAGAATTTGGATATTCAATGGAAGTTCAAGGAGACTACTAGAGATGAAGAGACCAAGATGAGGAAAAAGGCAACAATGATCACCCAATGGAACCTGAAAACTAAATTCTGTAGCATGCAGTAGTCTTTATTCAAGATTGCACCACCAAAGCGTTTTTTCTCTGAGATTCTTTAATAATCCTGTTTTATTTCATTCAATATGCAACGTTGGGTCTCTATATATCCAATAAAGCTCTCGTGTGGTTTTTAGAGGAGCAGAGCAGTCTTGTGGTTCCTTCTAGCATGTTTCTATTTTTTCCCCCTCTTCCATAGGGATGGTATTGTTTTGGCTCCTAAAAATGTTTACTCCAAGCTCACTTGCATCAGGTCAGTGTATAGTGGAAGACAGTAGTAGCAATTCTCCAATCCTTCTCTTGCTTGCTATGGATTTATTCCTTCCTTCCTTCTCTTGCTCCCCAGCATTTTATGGTCAGAAAGATGTCTGGAACCTTAAAAAGAAAATCTGTTCCTATAGATTCAAACAGATGTGTATTTCTTACCTTTCCCACCCTGAGACCGCCAAAGATATTAGCTCAGGCCTCTAACTTTGTATAAACCTGGTATGAAAAGGATTTATTATAGCAATTGTGTGATAAAATTATATAAAATAACCATTTATTTTGGTTTGAAAGACATCCACATTATTCAGAAACAAAATGGTACAGATAAACTGCCTGTCAAGCAAAATAAATTACTTGGTGTTTTTTTTAAAAGAAAAATCTAAGACAAGGGAGGGGGAGCATCCCATTGAAGGTCTGCAGGAATCAGATGGATCTTATAATTATACACAGTATTTCAAAGAGGACATCAAAATGAAGTAAAAGATGAACCAAAAATGGAAGTCACTGAAACAGTTTTTGAGTTACACAAAGCTGAATTTCAGGAACTCTCTTACAGCTCAGCTTGCTTCAGTGTGGCATGCAGATCTAATACAATGATAGCTGTGAAAAAATGTTTTTAACAGTGGAAAACAGTTTCAGCAGAGTAACAACCAGCAGATGCTGAGGCACCACTGAGCAGGGGACACAACAGAAAGTGAACAAGTAGTTTTCTGGACTTCGACAATGGCAAGATCAGGAATTCATTTGCGGAGGGAGGGAGGGAGGGATCCATTTACGAAAGTGAAAAATCAGTAGCAACTTACACTCCCACTTCGTTCAAAAGTAGGTATCTGTAAACATTCAGGGCAAACGTTTCCTTTGATTTATGTAAGGATGACTTGGGGGCATACACACATTAGGTTTTTTTAAACGTATATATTTAAGACACTCATTATATAGCTTAAACTGAAGTGTGCATTTAAGTCTAAGATATCATGTAAAGAGATTTATCATTTCCAATTGGTTTCAAAGCCTTCCTGGGTACACAGGTTGTATTGAGTTGCTTTCATGTGATGTAGAAAAACACTCGCCCAATCCATTTCTCTTAGGTGAAATGAGAACAGGTTATTCCTTCTGCTAATGTTCACAGCTGGTCATTCTTGAAAACTTGCCTCTGAATTTTTTCCTAATTTGAATTGAACCAAGCCATAGCTAGTCCTCACTTAACAACTGCCCTGTTTAGCAATTATTTAGCAGTTACAACAGCACTGAAAAAGTAACTTTATAGACAGTCTTTGAATTTATGATAGTGCAGCATCCCAGGGTCATTTGATTTCCATTTACATGATTCACAGCTAACTTCCAACAAGCAGGGTCAATGAAGAAGCTGGCATGAAATTTTAAGTTGTAGTCATGTGATGTCTTGCCTAATTGTGTGGCATAGCAACAGTTGCCAGTCTTGATTGTGGTAAAGCAAGGACTATCTATTGGCAAACGTGCAGAATCATACATTCACACACCTCTGCTTGAAATCTATACAAAAACTTTGAGATGGGCAAAAATTGCCCCCATTAACTACTTTTGTTCAGTGTTTTAAGATATGTATTTACTTAGCACATTTATGTTACTGCACATTCTCAGACTATATGGTAGTATTATTACAAGTATGAGAATGACAGCATTTTTTTCAAACACATAAACATTCTCTCAATGAATCATACTCATTCAATCTTGATCAGTCATTTCAACCTAAGGGTGATAAGCTGCCCCTCCGCCCCAAATTTTTAGCTACTCTGAAGAAATCAAATATTTGTCACTGAATTTCAAATGATCTTGGCTTTGTAATCTTTTGAAACTGGCTAGCCAAATATAAAGGTTTTAATTACATTTTTAAAAAACTGTGTATATGCAAGTAGGTCCTGTTTATTTGACTTTCTGCTATTCAGAAAGTCAAATAAACGGAACCTAGGTTGTACTCACATACTGGGATTAAATGTTTAACAGGTTGTATGCAAATTGCACTAGAGGTCTGCAAAGTTGGCTCTTTTAAGACTGGTGGACTTCAACTCCCAGAATTCCAAGAAGAGGGAGTCAAACTATTCTCCAAGGCACCTGGGGGCAGGGCAAGAAGCAATGGGTGGAAACTAATCAAGGAGAGAAGCAACTTAGAACTAAGGAGAAATTTCCTGACAGTTAGAACAATTAACCTTTGGAACAGCTTGCCTCCAGAAGTTGTGAATGCCCCAACCCTGGAAGTCTTTAAAAAGATGTTAGATAGCCATTAGTCTGAAATGGTATAAGGTTCCTGCCCATGCAGGGGGTTGGACTAGAAGACCTACAAGGTCCCTTCCAACTCTACTATTGTATTGTAGTCTTAAAAGAGCCAACTTTGCAGACCCCTGCGAGTGATCCAATATAAGAATATCAAAGACACATGGCTTCTTCTTTGACTTAAATGTATCAGATGTAATATGCAATCTATTTGTAATATATTAATTGTATAGCCTTAGTTTGTTTGTTTTTAATTTTGTGTGTAGGGTAAGCCCAAGTATTTTCTGCTACTTGTGAGCAAACCAAACTTCTATGTCCATGCCTTTTGGATGTTCATACATAGATGTAGCCCTGGACTAGGACAAATGCCTCACCTTAGGCTTGACAATTTATGAAACATATGCTCAGATGTGAATGTCTTTCCATGTGTGTTAAGCCTGCATTTTCTAGAATTCCCCAGATAAATGTTGCCTGGGAACTTTGAGAATTCTACATTCTATGAATTTACAATTCATTCTGTTAGGGAAAGTTGACTGAGAAGATGGCATAAATACAAAAGTGCTTTTCTAGAGTTTTTTCCTAAATTTACTCAAAAACAGCCTTCTCTCCTCGCTGCAACAGTATATTTTGAAGATAATCTAATGAAGACTTGATGCTGCAAATCTGGACTAGTGTGACATCAATAATTAAGGCGAATAATTTTGATGCATTTACAAGTTTTGGGTTCTTAACGACGATGGAAAAAATTGATGAGTGGTAAGAATCGATATGTGACATCTCTATGACTCAGAGACAAGTTTACAAGTTACCATCATGTACCATTAAACGGAAGCTGTACAAATGAATCTGTAACTGGATTAATTTCTAATGGGAAAAGTACTGGCAACTTTTATTTGGTGCCTCAACATCAATAGCAGCATTTACATTATTTTAACCCGTGCACAATCAAGTAAAATCCAACTGGATAGCAAAGATTTTCTCTGAGCAACTAAATTGAATTTTTTCATTTATTTTCCAAACCAATTTTATTTCTACTAGAATTTAACATTTTAAATATGTTCTCTACAGCAGGGATCCCCAACCCCTGGGCTGCAGCCCGCTACCAGTCTGTGACCTAATCAGAAGCGGCCCTCATGAGCAGTGGGCAGGTGCACATGCGCACACCCTCAACTTGTGTGAACAGTGGGGCAGCGCGTATACACCCATGTGCACAGCTCAACTTCTCAAGCTGTGTGCGCATGTGGAGGTGTGCACCGGCCAACTGCCCATGCAAGTTGGGCTGCGGGCCAGACTGCTATTCTCACAACCCCATTCCCCTCTCCCCCGCCCCACCAGGCTGCCAAAATTGGGGACCATTGCTCTGTAGGATATATCCACCCCATCCATCATTTTCAGACCTGAATAAAATATTGTAAATACAGTAGTTCTATATTGCATTCGTTTCTCAACTGCATTCATTTCTTAACTGAATTCACTTCTCAACTGTATTTCATCTGGTGGCCTTCAACAATTATTTAAAAATGAAGTGAATGCTATAAAAAACTTCCCTGTTTTCAACTGATATCAATAAACATTTCAAATAGTTAACAGTGCTGTCCTTAATCCCATCCTATTTAAATCATTGCTGATTTGACAAATGGACAATTCATTTTAACTGGAAAAACAGGCATTTTAAAATGTTTGCAAAATTATTCTTGATATTGTTTTTAAGTTTATAATGGGCAGACATAAGACAATTATAATACTGCACTGCTCACTTGACACATCATCAGCCAAACAAATTTTAGCATTGAGATTCAAGAAATGATGGCATTAATATTAGAAATTGTTTTGTGGTTGGACAAATTCATGCTTTTTGTTCTTAGGTGCTCAAATTCCCAGCACAGGAATATTGGATAACACTGAATATTGGAGCAAATTAGTTTACTTACATTCTCCTAGAAATTATATTAAACTAAATGCGTTGTATAATTTCCAAGATATATCCCAGAAACTACATTCATTTCAGCAATTTTAAGGCAACAGCTACAATATCACCATTATTTGTGACAACTTTTTGATAGTTCCCATCTATTTGAAGTGGAAAGGGATATGGGATTCCGTATGGCAAGCTCCGGAGGTCAGAGAAATCCGCTCTTTGATGGAACCAAAAATTCAGCATAATGTCAACTGCGTGTTTCTCAACTTTAGCAATTTGAAAATGTGTGAACTCCAACTCACAGAATACCCCCGTCAGAATAACTTCAAGCTGCAAACTATCAATGCTTCAAACACATCTTCAAAAAGTCAAGGTTGAGAAACACTGATCTATTGAGACAACATGCTACTTTTCCCATGTTGGGTGGATTCATGCTGAACCAAACATGAGAGGATCATCTCAGGGGGGCTTATTGAGCATGCCTTGTTGAAGGTTCATCCCCAAACCCTGAAAGTAGAAGGATATGGAGAAAGTTTGTTTTTTACTGCTCAAAACTGTTTTCCTAGAAATACAAAAAAAGCCAGTACCTTTCTGTTCTTTAAATAGTGCATGAATGTCAGTGAGATTCAGATCAAGTATACACAGGCTGAGTTGTAGTTAGTTTAGATCCATACTACACAACAAGATGAGCAACTTTTTCTGCCTAGCAGCCAAATTATAGCTTTTCTGCTCTGCCTGAGTCCCAAAAGGGAGAAGATATTGTATCACTAAATTAGCCTGAGCCATGATTTGGAAATACATTGTGTTGCTGTGCAATTTATAGGCAAAATTGTTACCTGTACCTTAAGCTTTGCAGACACCCCCCCCCCCCCCAATGTACACACACACACAAACAGGGAATATTGGCTTAAAGTTTTAAAGAATGCATTTAAACTGACCCCACCCAAAATTCTACTAAGTCATAAATTGCACCAAGCTGTGCGTGGTCCAGAATGGCTCATCCACATAAACAAAATGAGATCCACACAACTGGGTTAAGCCCAAGTATCCCCTCTTGGTCTTAAGCTTAAGCATCATGCTAAACCCAAATCAAACAAGCCACATGGTGGCTTAGAAAGTTGTGATCATGTTACAATGGTTTATAGATGAGTCTTGTGTCAGTTCAAATATTCTAGCGTATTTAACAGGCCTTGGTTAAAGAGTTTGTGTAAACCTTACCATCAAAGTGCTGGGGAGACATGGTGACTACTTGTCCAGTTGTGGAACATTTATTCTTACCCCCCTCTTTAGATAGCATATAAAAAAAATATTCAGGGTACATAAACCCTTTGTTACATGGAGACTAACATGATACAGTAAGAATTTGGCAACCTGGCTATACAAAATCCTGATTTGGTCGTTCCCTCTCCTACAGAACTACTTATTTGGAATTTTTCAAATGAATCAAACACAGAAAACAATGCAGCCATATTCACAGCTCTCTTGCCTCCACTCTTTTAACCAGTGGAACAGTGAGAGCTGTAGGACTGGAAGCAAAATTATTCAATATCATCTCTGCTTCCTTCTTGAAGATATTTTTCAGGCAACTGCTCTTGAATTTGTAAAAGTAAGCTATGCTGCCTCAACTTTACCTGACAGTATGAAAAATAAATCCTGACCAAACCATTTGAATACTCCGTATTTAAAATTAATTATACAGCACCAGCTATCCACTGTCTCAAAAAGTATATTTTCAAAATGGATCCTATATACAACTCAACCAATTGCTATGAACAGGCTATATCTGAGAACATATCAGAGCTTCAGCAATAGAGAATGAAGAATATGCAAGGTCTGCTTTGTTATGGCACAATAGAAGAATGGCACACAGAATTGCTTTCTGTTAAAAAAAATTCTCTTGTGGATGTGTTGTTCCACACCCATTAGCCTTTCTTCCCCACAAAGGGCTTCACTCAAACTTCAACTGCCCACATAGCAGAGATTGTACCTTTCCCCCCATTTTGTGCAATGTGCTAACAATCTAAACAACTGTTCCACGTGGACTTGCCCACAACCACTCACACACAAGTCATATGCAATACTAAACGTCACAGTAAATGACATACTACAGGATAAGCAATATAAAATATTCTGTCAGATCACATATTTCTCCCCATCTGGAACAAATTTTTTATCCTGCAGGCCAGTAGACCCAAAGTTCGATTTCTGAGTGTAATTCATTTTCTTGACAGGTGACAAAGACTCCAACACAGATCCAGAAGTGTTGTTGGCAGTCCTGACTTTAGCTGCTTCAGGTTGTAACACAGAACAGGTCTTGTTAATGGTGAGCAAATCCAAGTTTCCGCTTGGGTCAACGATGGCATTTATAACTGCCAAAAAGGAAAAAAAAAGAAGAAGCATGATCAGCTCTCTTACTAAATTCCAACCTATTTTTGCACTTGATTTTTTGATACCTGAGCAACAATTGAGTGCATGGACAGTGAATGGCTTCTACAGTAGTGGCCAACATTGTGGAAACCTTTTGGGAAAAGTGTATTTTTAAGGTTTGATGACTAATAACACCACTTTTTTTGCAGCAGTGCCATAAAATTATATATCAATGGAAAGATAATTTAATCAAGAGTGTAATGCAACAGTTTGTAAAATTATCTGTATTCTATGAAACGTCATAGCCAAATATATACAGCAATAAAACCCAGTTAATAGAAGCAATCATTCAATCTTGGTTTCACATTATAACAGCTGCAGAACTAAAAGACTTGGTTCACTCCCTGGGAAGACGATGTAAGGCCGTAATTCATGCTAAAGTTTACTTAACTGTTGTGGCCCAGCCAGCTCAGGATGAGCTGCTGATGGATTCCTCTAGTGAGGAGTCCTATGAGTCTGCTCTAGAGGAGGAGGTCGAGAGTGAGAGAGCAGAGAGCCCGGCTAGGCATCAGGAGGCACCTGGGGCTTGGTGTAGTGGGGAGGAGGAAGCCCAGTTTATCCCTGATATCAGGCTAAGAAGGATTGAGAAGAGGCAATGGCAATTAGCAGAACGCAGTCGGAGATATCAGTAGCAGCTGCCTAATTGACTGGCCCCTCCCAAGAGGCTTTAAAAAGAAATCCTCGGTACATCGAAAGGTTTGCAGGAAACAACGCAGAAAGGTTATTTCAGAGTCAGGGAGTTTTTCAGAGTTGGAGAGTTTGGATCGTGTTATCTTCTAGTCAAGGTTAGTTCAGGCAAGCTGCCAAATAGCAGACAGTCTAGTCATTTGTCTTGTGTCGGGAGGGAGTCAGAACACTTAACTAAGTATTAACTGACATGGTGATAATTTTTGTATATCTCATTCTTTCTACGTGTTTCACTTTTCTTCTTTACAGCTGCTATTCTAAAAGCAAATCCTTCATAAAAGTTACTCTTGATTAAATTAACTTTCCATTGATATATAATTTTATGGTACTACTAAAAAAAAAGTCATTATTATCTATCAAACCTCAAAAATACACTTTTCCCAAAAGGCTTCCACAATTTTGGCCACTACTGTATTTCAGAAGCATAAACTCCAGGCAGATAATGTAATGCTATGAAAGCTCATTCTGTGACAACTGCTTTGTGAAGACTGAATTATATTGATTTTATTTTATTTATATTGCTGCCCCTCTCATATATGTGACTCTAGGTGGCTTACAATGAAATACATAAATTACACAATATGAAAATAAAATACATAGTAGTTGGGCATCATCCAACTAATTACTGTATCCTTATACCATAGTCAGGAGATAGGCTTTATCATATGCCTTGGGCCCCGGGCTTGGGGACAAAACTAAATCTCAAAGGCCTTATGGAATACTCCTTTACTGGGAATACTTGGGAGTATACCTCTCCTGCTAGACAGGTAGAGACACTTGGGGACAGACAGTCCCATTAGTAAATGGGTTCAGTCCTAAGCCATGACGAGTTTTAAAGATGAATTGAATTGAAGCCTTCTTAATTGTAGATAAAAGCATACTGGCAACCAGTGCAATTCATGAAGTAGTGATGGCATATGCACCAAGCAACCGCTTGAATTCTATACCACAGTATTGGCGAACCTTTTCGGCACTGAGTGCCCAAACGGAAGTGTGTGTGCGCATGCATGCAGGAA
Source organism: Rhabdophis nuchalis (assembly GCA_039707465.1). Lineage (NCBI taxonomy): Eukaryota > Metazoa > Chordata > Lepidosauria > Squamata > Natricidae > Rhabdophis > Rhabdophis nuchalis. Next base: position 53,366,804 of record CM077643.1, on the reverse strand, counting down.
ACCAGAAGAGTAGTCGCTTGGTGTGCATGCGTGCGCATGGCAGCTGCTCTTCCAGTTTCCGGCATGCCCATGCTCACCGGCTACCTGCTCTTCCAGTTTCTGGTATACATGCACCCGCGAAGACCAACTGGTCTGTGCATGTGTGTGCCAGAAACTGGAAGAACAGCCACCTGGTGCGCATGCACACATTGGGAAGATAATCTTCTGGTTTCTAGTGTGCGCATGCGTACTGGCTACCTGGTCTTCTCGTTTCTGGCATGCATGCATGCACGAAGACCAGCTGGCTGGTATGCATGTGCATGCCGGAAACCGGAAAATCACCTGAACAGCAACAGGCAACAGCTCTGCGTGTCACTTCCAGCATGCGTGCCACAGGTTCACAATCATGGCTATACCAGTTGAACCTTCCAATACCCCTTGAGCGCAGATATATAGTTATCCTCACTTGAAGTTGTTCAGCAGATAGTTTGTTTTATCTGAAGACCAAAGTAAGTCTGGTTTTACATGCTGACACATGGTATATTGCAACACCTCCAGTTTTCTCTTTTTCAAAACTTAATCATATCTATTTAAGACTAATCATTTATATCAAAAAAAGAACTATGAAAGCAAGGATTACAAACCTTCAAGTTGTTTTTGGACTCTGCGAAGCTCCTTCAAAATAGAGCTGATTTCCTAGATTTAAAAAATTAAATACCGATGAACTTTAGCAAAATAAGCCAGTTGTGTAGTGTATGTATATTTAAAAAATTCAATTAAACCAATTTATACCTAGTTTCATACTTGTTCAATCTTGTTTTAAAACAACACATACCTAAATATTTTCTTTAAATTTACTTTTAAAGATTTACACCTGGATTTCAATTTTAAAACTCTTTTTGGTTTTCAGTATATTATATTAAAATTCAAGTGCTGAGTTCCACAGTGTGAATCTTGTCAGTAGAATATATGTTTACTTTCATGCTTCCTCAAAAGTAAAAATATGCAAAAGAAATAAGATTAAAATCCAAATCCTGAGCTAATCCTACATTTTGAATTTTGACTTTCAGATTCATTCCAAGACTTAAATGTTTGAATATATAAGTTCAACAAGTTCATCAATGCATATTTTAATAGCAAGACTGCAAAGCACATAATTTAAGAAAATAATTTCCCACCTTGTTTGATGTCTTTAAAATTGGCACTTCATTTTCAGAATTAATTTTGGCTTCCATTTCTTCCCATGTCCTCTCAGTATTCTGGAACAGAATTCTGATACAAATACATTAATGTTGTTACTTCCAAAGTATAAAACAAACCTCCAAAAAGGCTTTTATTTATTGCAACTCTAAAATAATACATCATCATATTCAGATGAGAAACTAAATGTTTCCTTAAATGGCCACCATGATTTTTCTGGTAAGTCTCCCATCCAAGGTCTGACCCTGCTTAGCTTTTCTAAAGTCATCCAAGTTTGGCTTATATGGATACCAATTTAACAGAATTTTACATCCCATTTTATAAAAATCAAATGTTTTATCTACTGTATGATTCAACCACACAGTCTATATATCTCTGTACCCTACATTTCAGTATACTTGAATGCTACAAATTATCTATACCAAATTATCTATACTGAAATACTGGCCATTTGAAAGCATATTCAGTTAACTGATTTAAAAAGTAAGTTAATTATTAATATTTAAATTATTGGATAAATTCCAAGCTTGATTATTTAAAATAAGTTCCAAGAGTTCAAGGCGCCATGTTCAAGACTATGATATAAAACTTAATATCCTAATCAAGATACAAATGCCCATTTTAATTATCTCGTAAATTGAGGCCCAGTATTAATTAGTGTCATTTTTCTAACTCTGGTATGAAATGCTAGTCTCCAGGATCCATAAGTAGTTACACAAGAGAGCCATTTGTGGTAAATTGGCACCATACACTCACTTCATTTTCTCTGCCAAATTTTCTGTATTTTCCCGAATGGTATGAGATAACTGGGACACAGGGTTTAGCATCAAATTGTCAAAGATCACCTGGAATACAATTACCAAAACAAATTTCAAAGACAGCATTTTTAACGTGAGTCTTTTTGATAACCTTCACCCAGGTATTCATGGAACTGATGATCTCATTCGGAAGTAGTTTCATACGTCCATATCTTAGACATGGAGGAATTTAATTTCCTATACTTCCATGAAATGGAAATACACTTGCCTCTTCCCTGTTTCTTATCCGTGTTCTTTTTGTGACATCCTCCTCCCGGCTGTCATTCATATTTTGGTCAAAATCACGGAATCCCAATGAACCAGGAGGCACCTTTTGGAAGTTTAGACTTGCTTCTGGTATATGCTGTACCAGCTTAAGAATAAAAAATAAATGCTGGATTGAATTATCTAGTTGACAATATAAGAAATAAGTAACAAGCAACTATAGTGTGATCTTCTAATACCAGTCTTCTTCATCTAGATGGGAGCAACACAGTACGTGCAGAGAAGCTACTGAAAATGACACATGGTGTTGAGTTTGTCTCCTTCATTTCTATAAAGCATTGCACAATTTACCCAGTGACTCAATATTAAGTAGTTTGTTTACTTACTGCAGCTCCATGTCACTCCCTGCAAATGGTGGCAAAATTCACAATAGAAATGATATCACGTCTTTAGTGAATATTGTAGTATCCAATATAGGAGTGTCATTTTCACCAGCTTTCAATATAATACATACTAGGACTAGGACTATTCGATCATTCCAAAATATTAGAATTTATTTTCAAGACACTAACTAGCATCAGATGAAATGTTACATTAAAAATTATGCAAGTGTAGAAGACTGTCCACATTCAATGGACTTAGTCATTTTATCAATTAAAACTTTCCTTTAGAGATGGGTTTTTGGGTTGTTGGTTTGTTTGATTTTTTGCTGTTTAGGAAATATGAATGTGAAATGCACTTAAGATTTCCATGTGCATAATCCTAGTAAGACACCGTTCTTTAACCATGGAGCTTTTTAGAAATGCATATTTGCAATTGTACTAAAGCCCCTACAATGGATCCATTCCTAGCGGTTCTTCCTCCAACTTCAGTATCCTGGAAGGCTGACTGGAAACCCATGAGAGGTAAAGGAGGAATGCAAACAGGGCGGGGTTCACAATTGCAAGAATAAACCTATATATGCATGCAGTTGCAATTGTATATGATAGGTCGGTCAGACAAGGCTTCTCTGAATGCATAAACATCCGAAGGGCAAAGGTAGCACACATGCCTTCCCTTCTGCGCATTCAACAAACACAATAAGTGTATGGCGTCTAAACTTGCCCATATCATGACATGGTTTTATCCAATGTATGCGGGTCATGTGGAGGTAATGAGTTCTAGGGAGAAGGGAGGAAGAAATGATGATTCCCAACTGAGTACAGGTAGTCCTCGCTTAGTGACCTTTCAAACGTACAATGGACACTCCAAAAGGTACTTAAAGTTGCGGCATCCAGGTCACACCACACCTCTCCGGTCATGTGATCACGTTTTAAGTGTTTAGCAACTGGGCTGCACTTATAGCCATCTGCAGCGCTCTCGTTACTTCTAGTTTCCAGCATAAACCAATGAGTGAACAATGGGTTTGTTTAGCGACCACAGTGTTCACTTACAACCATGGCGTTAAGTAACCATCTACTTAATGAGCATCACAAAAAATGTCATGAAATCAGATTGGTCACATGATAACCTACTTTACAACTGGCATGACTCAGAACTGGAATTCTGGATTCAATGGTGGTCACAAGTCAAGGACTATCTGTAATTCCTTAGGCATCAACTTTTTAAGTTCAATATATATTTGAATATAACTAGGTGAGGAAAAATATAGGGATTTAGCTCTAAATCTTGGTGAAAGAAAATTTAAGATCGAAAGAAGGAAAAGAAAAAGTGAGAAAGCTGAAAAGAATGAAATAGAGAAAAAAATATTTAGAGAATGCTAAAAGGTTTTAAAGCAGAACATTAAGTGGGATGGAAAATGCACCTGATATGGAATTGCTGCCTGCAAAGCTGAATGAGCAATCTGTATTGAAAGAAAGGGAGAGGGAGAGGGAGGGATACAGAGCAGTCAGTGCTGACCATAAGAGTGGAAGAATTAAATGCAAAGTAGAGTATAGCACAATCAAAAACGCCGAATCAAACCAAAGATGGAACAATACCCATCACATCTTGTGCTACCAGAGAACCATAAGATTTCTATAACTCCCTGCTACCATCTAGTGGTCATCTCAATTTTGTCAACTTAGATTTCATAGCCATAAACACAAATAAATGAAGCTGATACTAGCTTGCCCTCCTGTGGCATATCTTGGAAAGCGCGTGAGCGGAGCTGCTAAATTGGTAACAAACTACTACTTTGCAATAGCATTGTGGCTAATGTAACAATGCCATACATTAATAATAGTAGTAGTAATACAACACACAGCCTATGTTTCAAACATTCTTGTTTACCAATGTGGACAGTGCAGTACTGGGACTGAATCATAAGGGTTGGAAGGGACCTTAGAGGTTCTCTTCTTCAACCCACTGCCCAAGGTTGGAGTTGGGAGATCAGGGGCAGAATTCTCCAGAACAGAAACCAGAATCTGGCAATCTGGTCCCAACTGGGCTCATTTCTATAATTACAAGGGATAGTTTTAGATCTTGATGGTGAACACACGGTAATTTAAATACATACAATTGATCTTCTGGGTTTGTTTCAATTTTGGCTTTGGATAAAGCCAATGAAATAATAGGTAATGGTTTAAACACTTTTTTAAAAAAAAGCAAGCTGAGATATTCAGTATGAAAAAGGTCTCCCATTCTATGAGAAAAATTTAGAAGCACAGTCCTACAAAATATTTATAATCTCTTGCTCCAATTATCAATGTAGTGTTAACTTTTCCAGTTTGTTTTAATGCTGTCCCTTCACCCATGCACATTCCAAAAAAATCCAATATTACAATGTTCATATGGATCAGGTGTGACTGAATCCAATTGTGGGCTTCCATTTTTTACTACCAGTTTGCTTGTCTGTGTGCTAACGCACGTGCATGCACTACTTCTGCGCATGCACAGAAGCATCCGGGCGGGTGGGCAGAGCCTCCCACCATCGCTACTACCGGTTCACCCGATCCGGGCCAAACCAGGAGCAACCCACCTCTGATTAAATCCATGAGCCATGTTTTTCTTGGTTGTGCCTTTTATACAAGTTTAGCACAATGGTTTATCCAATCATCACTAAAAAAAAACCCCCACTCTTCCAAGTTGTGGAGTTTTAGGGTGAATTTTTTTTTGCCAAAAACTGGAAAGTACCTTATGACCAACAGAAATCCTAAAATCAGCTGTTTCAAATTCTGCTACTTAGCAACATGGGTATGTTGCAAGAAGTTTACCATTTCAGTACAGAACAACCATATAGAGAGATAACCTTGCTTGCATATGAAAAAAATGGAATGCTTTATTATGAATATTATTCTTATATAATATTCATTACTATGAATCTTATGATTCAACCACAATAAGAATATTATGGACTTCTGGTCATTGAAGTTGCACCCACTTATCCACAACCTTAAGCAGCTCTCATACCTCTTCCCTTGCCGAGATGGTTGAAGCAGGGGTGTTAGGCACCGAACTGTGGGCAGTACTTGGGCCTGTTCCAGATGAGCTCTGGGAATCGCCATCTCCAGCAACATCATGAATCTCTCGAGCAAGGATTGCTACATCTTTTACCAAGGTCTGGCTTAATCTAGAAGAATGGTATGAACATTTTAAGCGGGGCTAATAAATTCTAATACAATGTATTATTCATAACTAGAAGGAACTTTCTGTCTCCTTCTACATACAAAATAAATAGAAGTTAAAGAGAAGAATTCCTGACATGGAAGCATATAAAATCTAATCTAGATACTAATTATATTCAATTAGAAAAACACAGTGTCTAGTATTGCTATTAAAAACTATAAAAATTGCTTCTCATGTAATGTTTTCTACTTGACATTAAAGAACTGTATTTGAGCGGAATGGTGGCATAGTAGTGAAGATGTTCATCTCTCATTCAGAAGGTTGAGAGTTCAATCCCAGATAGCAGCAGATGTTTCTCTCCTCAGGCGCGAATTAAAAATATCTGCTGCAAACGCCATGTAAGTATCAGAAATGCATCTGGACAGTAAATGCTCAGCTGGTTCAGTGCCCCAACTCTACCTCAAATTAAGGGATTACAAGGTCATAAAAAGAGAGTTTTATTGAAGCTATGTACTTATGTCCTGAAGAAAATTACTATAAAGGAGAGACAACAGGAGCCTTCCAGATTGTCATTCTCACCAATCTCAGTCAGAATGGCAATGGAAAAGGCCCAAAATCTTTTTTACACCGTGATCTAATGAGTCAAACTGGAGTTGAGTATGCAATCATGCCATAAGATATCAAAAATTACAAAGTATTTAGAAAACAGTTATATGTTGAACCTAAATTTGATATATCCAACTTAGTATTGTCACTTTCAGGGTTTCAGATTTGAAACACCAGCCTGTCCTATAGTCCAGCAGGGACATGGGACCAACAGAACAAGGGACCTTGAGTTGGCCATTGAGATAGTAGGAGACCATTTTCCCAATCAACTGCTGAAGTAAAAGCAAAGGCTTTGAGGTTTTCCAGCAGTTTTCCCAGTAGTCGTACTACCTGTCATATGACCATTTCAACTTACTATTTTAAACTGCTAATTAGATACAGTCCATTTACATTTTCCTAAATTGAAACATATCAAAGGAGGTAAAAAACAGCTTCTGAAGCTGGAAAGAGTAATGGCTGCAGATAAAAAGTTGGCAGGACTAAAGATTGTCTATTATAGAGCCTATATTACGGTTTTGCAAGTCCCACACCTGAAAATACAAACAAAAGAATGTACGCTGCTGATCTTCAACCAATCCAATCTGTGGAAGTCCCAAGAGTTGCCAAAAACACGGGCTATCCATTCTTGGGTTGGAGATCACAGGGAGCTGAAGCAGCAGCTGAATGGAAAAGCACAATTTCTTTTTCCTGTTATTTTTTTATAGGCATGATAACATGAAGCAGTTCTCAGTTATGACAAGGTTGTGTTGTGGATGGTAGGAAACATGAGGCACCACTAAAACAAATGCTAAAAAGTGCTTTACTGTACAAGATACTCACCATATTGGTTCATTTAATGCCAAAGTACCCTGTTTCCCCCCAAAATAAGACCTATCCTGAAAATAATCCTTAGCCTGTTTTATGCATGTGCCTAATATAATCTCTAACACCCCCCTCCACACCCCCAAATAAGCTCTACTTAAGAGCCTGCATAGCTGGCCAGCCACCCATTCCATTTGGTTGCTCGTGGTGCCATGGCCACAAGGCAAGGCACGATAGTGGTGGAGCTGCTCCATGTGCCCCGCACCAGCTTACTTCAGGCAATCCACGCCCCGACAATTGCCTTGGGGTGGCAGCACCAGCAGGCATGTGCAGCAGAAGCCCACATGGCTTCTAACAGAGCAGGAGGCCAGTGGCATGTTGGTGCCGTGGTCACGAGGCAAGGCAGGTGTCGGGTTATGTATGGCCCCGCTAAGGGGGGCCTGCAGGGCACGTGGGGCAGCTCCAACACCACCCTGCCTTGCAGCGGCGGCACTGGCACACAACATGGCCTTCTTCCCCCACCGCAAGCAAGTAGAAGTGGGCCTCACATACCTGGGGGGGGGGGAAATAAGACACCCCCTGAAAATAAAGCCTAGTGCTTATTTTGGGGCCCAAAAGAAAGCAAGACCTGGTCTTATTTTGGGGGGAATATGGATAGTTTCTCTTTGGATTCAGTGTAATTTTTTCTCACCTGTGCTCACTTCAACTGTTTGATCCGTTGCTCAAAGTATTGCCAAACTGTGTCTCACCTGGCTATTTCTGCTATCTCTGCAGTCTGCACAATGAAACTGTAGGGATCCTGTTCACCATAATCTTCATCTTCCATCTCTCGGCTGCTGCTGCTATGCTTCTGTTTATTCAACCCGGAGCTGCGGGTCCTGGGAGTCTGGGTGGCTGTTGAGGTATGGGAGCGTTTGTGTTTAGGGGAACTGTGATTTGAGCCATACTCCTCCTCGGAAGTGGAAGTATAGTCTGAGCCCTGATGCCGCCGCCTCGAAGCTTATATAAAATGAATTGGTTTTCAGATGGTGGTAAGGAAGAAAAAATTGAAGAAAAGTAAAGACAAGACTTCAAAAAAGCCATAACACAAATGCAATCAGCCCAAGAAAAGAAGGGGTAAGAAAACTTCTGTGCATACCATGAGATGGAAGAGATTTTTAATAGGTGAAAATCAAATAGCTTGCACTTCAGCTGGAATGGATGTAGATGACCCAATTATCACACACTTATCACACATCTGTCATACGCTTTATTTCCAATTATCTGGTGGCCACTTGCTAATGTTTTCATCATTGCTTGATAAAACATGCTCCCCAGTGAAGAGATGTTATTCCATTTGGAAGCTGAGCTGATTACATGCTCAACTGGATCCCTTTCCCCAGCCCCTGATTCAGGTAGGGCAAGGCCTGGCTTCACTGCAACAATACAAGCATTGGAAAAAATAAAACAATGCTCCAAACTGCACAAATTCTTCAAATTTCATTTCAAATCTCACTAGAGACTTCTAGTACAATTTCCATGTACTATGACACCTCAAAAGATTTTAGATCAGAACACCAAACATCTTGCCTGAAGTCTTGAAAAATATGAAAAAAAATACAGAATCACCAGAAATATAATGATCTTCTGAGATATCTGCTATCTTTTACAGTATTTTTTTTAAATTTTGTGGTTCCATCGAATTTAATGTTGCCAATTCCTGTTGTTCAGGAACCTTTAGCGATTTCCTTTCTGCAGTTTTATCTAAGGCGCAAAGATTGTGGGTAGGGTTAGATGGGCACATAATATTAGGGATGAGCTGTTTCACACTGACCCATGCTCTACATTTGTTAGGTTCTCCTATAGCCAACACTTGAATAGAGCTGCAGGCAGACAACCAGGGAGAAGCAATTCATCCTATAGGGTTAAGAACCAATTTTATATCAACCTCTCCAGCAGTAGGAATAATTCATCAGATCAAGCACAGATGCGTGATGAAATGTGTGGTAAAATGGTCATTCCCCCATCTGTCTGTTGTCATAAGTTAAATTAATCATTATCGATGAACAAAACATATTTTGCAAGGTAGATATACATATAACCATACACTTTGACACGGTAGGATTTTTCTACACGTGGCAAAAGGTTTTTCATCTCAATGTGCACGAAAGGCCCCAAGAGAGTCAATTAGGCAAGTTAGTCTTCCATGTATTATTCACCTTAGGAATCATTAATTTCAGATGGTTCCATTTCCAAGTACAAGTAAGTAGCTCTAAGGCCAGCAGGAAAAGCAGGAAATGGTTGGCTTGTTTACACAGTCAGGAATACTACAGGTTCCAATAAAGGAGAATATTTGTAGCTCAGAGTTGAAATGAGGGGTCTTGGGTGCTCTCTGAGATGGTTTGTTTTCTTGCAGACATTTCAATGCCCAATCTAGGTAACGTCATCAGTGTTGGTAGGGAGCAAACCCCACTCTTTATACTAGACCCCCCCCCCTCTCATACTACCAGGTTACTTAAATTGGTATTGCATTGCTATTTTTTATTCAGTGGTTTCAAACTTTCCAAACCTGCTTCTAAGAGGTTTGAAGATGGAGGTAACAATTTTAATAAAACAATGGTTCAAACCTCTCAGCAGTATGCTTACAGCTAAACTGTTGACTATAAAAACTGCAAAAAGAAAAAGAAAAAGAAAGCCAAAATTCAAACCTTTAGACTGGACCTAAAAATAATCTAAGTCTGCATTCGACACTAGATAGTGGCTGTGACAGCATGGCAGCAAAGAAAATTTAGAAGAAAGCCAGTGAGCCAAAGCCTTTATTTTAAATAAGATTTTTTTCCCCTTTTGCTATGGAAAGACCCATTTGATTCTGAATAGCCTTGTTTATATTTATTAAATTTATATGCCACCCATCTCACTATTGAGTGACGCGGAAGCTTGCAACACCATATCATATGCTGAAGCTCAGAAAACTACCCAATAGCTAACAAATCTAGCTTGTTTTAGACACTATCTACATTAACATACCACAATTTTCTAACAGCTAGAAATGGATCTTAATTGTTCATCTTCTGAGATGCCAGAAATGAAAATCAAGCCTTTCAAATGAACTTTTATTCCTGAATTATAGGCTTTACCCTGATCTCCAATCTCTACTAAACTAAAAGCTCAAGCCAACAGACACAGGCTGGTACTACATGGCTATTTATCTCCGCAAAGAAAGGGCAACCTGCAGACAACTTCAACTTTTCAAGTCTTTTTGTTTCATTTTAATTTCTACCATACAGCAATTAAAGCTTATTAACAAACAATGGGGAATTAATTACTTCAGCATTACTGATTGCGTAAACAGGCAGTGAGTGAAAAAGAAAACTCTGCAAGAAGGATGACATGGTAGTCTCGCATGTTATATACAAGAGATTAAATCTGTGGGGCTGTGAATGGCTTTCACACTGTACATAATGGTGAAGAGTTAAAGGCAAAGGCCTGCCGAAATCAGATGCCCCTGGTTGCATTTACTAGTTGCCTTTACTGAAGGACTAATCCATTGGGGTTTTTTTTCCTGTTGAAACAGTTCTCCTGAACCATGTACAGATAGTCTTTGACATACGACCACAACTGAGTACCAAATTTCTGTTGCTAAGCAAGACAGTTAAGTGAGTTTTGCCCCATTTTATGACTTTTCTTCCCACAGTGGTTAAGTAAATCACTGCAGTTGTTCAGTTAGTAACACGGTTATTAAGTGAATCTGGCTTCCCCATCGACTATGCTTGTCAGAAGGTCGCTAAAGGTGATCACGTGATACCAGGTCACTGCAATTGTCATAAAACATTGCCAAGCATCCAAATCTTGATCACATGACCATGGGGATGTTGCAATGCTTGTAAGCATGAAAAATGGTCACAAGTCACTTTATCAGTGCGTCTTCAGTCAAATGGTTATACAATACAATACAATAGCAGAGTTGGAAGGGACCTTGTAGGTCTTCTAGTCCAACCCCCTGCGTGGGCAGGAACCTTATACCATTTCAGACAAATGGCTATCTAACATCTTTTTAAAGACTTCCAGGGTTGGGGCATTCACAACTTCTGGAGGCAAGCTGTTCCAGAGGTTAATTGTCAGGAAATTTCTCCTTAGTTCTAAGTTGCTTCTCTCCTTGATTAGTTTCCACCCATTGCTTCTTGTCCTGCCCCCAGGTGCCTTGGAGAATAGTTTGACTCCCTCTTCTTTGTGGCACCCTCTAGATATTGGAACACTGCTATCATGTCTTCCCTAGTCCTTCCCTTCATCAAACTAGACATACCCAGCTCCTGCAACCGTTCTTCATATGTTTTAGTCTCCAGTCCCCTAATCATCTTGGTTGCTCTTCTCTGCACTCTTTCCAGAGTCTCCACATCTTTTCTACATCGTGGCGACCAAAACTGTATGCAGTATTCCAAGTGTGGCCTTACCAAGGCACTATACAGTGGCATTAACACTTCACGTGATCTAGATTCTATCCCACTGTTTATGCAGTCTAGAACTGTGTTGGCTTTTTTGGCAGCTGCTGCACACTGCTGGCTCATATTTAAATGGTTGTCCACTAGGATTCCAAGATCCCTCTCACAGTTGCTACTATTGAGCAAGGTACCACCTATACTGTACCTGTGCATTTTGGTTTTTTTGCCTAAATGTAGAACCTTACTTTTTTCACAATTGAATTTCATTTTATTAGATAGTGCCCAATGTTCAAGTCTGTCAAGATCTTTCTGTATCTTAAGCCTATCTTCTGGAGTGTTGGCTATTCCTGCCAGCTTGGTGTCGTCTGCAAATTTGATGAGTTCCCCATTTATCCCCTCATCCAATTATAAATCAAGGACTATCTGCAACTTCTAGAACTGTTGGATTGCACTCCAATCTGTTTTTGGAAAGTAATGATTCAGAACTGCTATGTGAGGTTCTTTTATCTAAAACAACACTGGGTTTAAGGTTATCTATGCTTATTTGTGTAAATGAATTCACAAGAGACAAGACCATGTTATATAAGCTATTAGTCAAGACTGAATACTGAAACACTTGTAGAACTGCCCTTCTATAAACTAGAGTCAATGCAGGAGAAGTAGAAAGTCCACAACCTACAGGACATTAGTTAGGGTAGAAATATTAGTCATGTAATGATTGGTGTTGGCTCCCAATCTTAACTTCTACACTGAAACTTGTTAGCGATTGCTGCAAAACACTAGAAGACAAAAACCAATTCATTTGAAAGAAAGAGTGGGCAAAATTAAGATTGAGGTGAAAACTGAAATAAGCAGCTTTGCCCCAAAATACATGATCCGTAACTTTGGGTCTTTACTGCCCATGCACTATTATTTATATAGTCTCTTTATATGTGGTGCCATTCAAAGGCTTTAATTCATTTTAACAACCCTTGCCTTCAATATTCACAAGAGATAAACTGAAATTCCTTATAAATAAATGGTTCTGCATATTCCAAACTCATTCCCTAGGGATACACCAAGATACAATCATTTCTTACACTTTCTGTTTCTCCCAATGTTAAATAAAAAACACAGGAGTTGGTTAGTAAAATAATGCAGTTTGGCGGGAAGTTTCTTTAGATTCAGGATAGAGATTAGTGTCTAATGTTTTGGATGTCAACTCCTATTGGTTCCAGACATTATTGCTACTGGCCAAAATTGTGGGAGGTGCAATCCAAAATATCTGGAGAGCGTAGTGGCTAAGGCACTCAGTGGCTAAGACACTGAGCTTGTTGATCAGAAACGTCGGCAGTTTGATGGTTTGAATCCCTAGTACAGGTCTCCTGCATGAGCAGGGGTTTGTACTAGATGACCTCCAATGTCCCTTCCAACTCTGTTACTCTTACCTCATCCTACACCAGGGGTCTCAAACTCAATTTACCTGGGGGCCGCTGGAGGCAGAGGCTGGGTGAGGCTGGGCCGCATAAGGGATTCCACAGAGGTCCACTCCCCCTGCGGGCTGCACTAATATTATACTTTCATATCACGGTGGGGGCCACAAGATACCATCCCGCGGGCCGCAATTGGCCTGCGGGCCGCGAGAATGAGACCTCTGTCCTACACTGATATGACTTGAACTATGTGTGCATATCTGATGAAAATGGACTATACTGACAAATTGTGTTTTCTGTGAATATAATCCTCTACAGAGGAGACCATGTCAATTATAGCTGCTTTGTCATTTGAAGCTATGCAGTTGTTGTTTTATGATTTATTAAATTTATCTGCTGCCTGTCCCACTACTAAGTGACTTACATCACATCGATTTTACCAGTATAATCTAGAATTCTAATTTAGAAGACACTGGAGGGAGATTTATGATTCCCCATAAATTGCTTAATGTAAGAAATATGCAGTTTTGGCACTTTGAGGAGCCATAGAAAATTCAAAAGAAGGATATTGAGGAAATACAACCCATTTTTTCCCTAGTCATAAGTAGAAGCATTGTGCCTTATCTAAGGAGCTATCCGGAAGAGTGTGATGGAAATTATAAGCGGCTGGACATGCAGAATGGAGACACAGTGACTTTGAACATGATAGTTGCATTACAATAGCCATTGAGATTTTGAGATAAACAAATAAGAAAGGAATTCTGTTTTGATTATTCAAATACAAAAAATAATAATATGAGGCAGGATTATATTTTGACATGGGGTTAGAGTCATGTCTGTTATCTTTTGCATAACTTAGGCGATTTGTGTTGGAAAATCATAATTATGAAGAAAAAAAGTGCAAAGACCCAATTACTCACTGGAGGTAGAGGCATATTTCACACTGCTGGAACGCGTCCTGCTGAAAGATTGCTTGGAAGCAGCTACCACTGCTGCTGTTTTCTTAACAGCATTTTTAGCTTCTGACACAAGCGGTTTTCGGGTAGAATAGTATGACTCTGCACTGCGGCCAGAAAAGGTTGGCTTTGGTGGGGCACTCTCAGAGTCACTTGGCACTGTGAAAGATCCTGCCCGTTTCCTTGGCATGGCAAGAATGTCAAGCCTTGAGAGCTTCTTGGCCTCCACCGGTTGCTTGGAAGATGCTGTGGTTCCTTCAGGGTGGGCTACCGTTTTCTCCGTGTCGGCGCTCTCGTTGTCTGAGGTATCTCCCAACCGGGCTCGGCGAAGTTTGGAGGCTCTCGTGGGCCTTGGGGTCGACAGACTATTGGACCTGGTAAGAACTTGTTGAATTTTTTGCACCGTTGTGGTTACCTTGCTGTGATCTTCTTTGGTTGACTGTGAGAAAGGCTTCTTTTTAGAAAGAGGCCTTGAGGGGGGTTGTTCCTGGTCAGAAGAGGCTATTTCACTCAGAGGCAAATACGGGAGGCTGCTACTTCTCTCATCATCTGTATAATCCTGAGACCCACTTGTTCCTACGCTGTGTTTCACTTGAAAACGCCTTGCACTTTCACCCTTGCCCCCAGTCTCCGGTGGGATTGCTTTCCGTTTTTCTGAAAGCCTATCACGTGCACTAGCTTGAATATTTTGCTCTTGGCCAGACGACGTGGATGACAGCCTCTCTTTCTGTAAAGGCGTCGCCGATTTTTGCTTTGGTGGGTGACTTGGCAGATTTTTACCACTTACCAAGCTGACAGTGCTGGCTGTGTCCACATCCGACTCTCCAGATAAAGAGTCTTCTAAGTGCCCAGGAGGATTTTCTGGAGCATCGAGCTGGTGAGTTTGACAAAGAATTTTGGCTTCCAAGGCTGCCAGGGCAGTTTCAGTGTCTTTAAGAAGGAGATGGGTCTCAGGATTATAGTCCATACGATTTGCTCGTGTGACCTCAAGATCTTTAAGTAGAGGGTGACTTGAGATATGCGGTAGCCTGTTTTGAGGAATGTTGCTGCTTGACTTCTCTTTGGTAAAACTCTCTTGTCTAACAAAAGATGAAATTTCTTTTGTGGCTACAGCTTGTTGTTCTGGTAGTCCCTGCTGTATTGACATAACCATTTTTCCATTTGAGTAAAGACATGTAGTGTTCATTCCTTTGGCAGCTGTCTTTCCATACTTGAAAGGAGGTTCTTCTTTGTCTATTTCAGGAGGAGGAGGAGGTATGCTTGAAGGAAGCTTTGAAGGAAGCCCAATCTCTTCTGCCTCATCACCTATATAAAAAGATGCTGACAAGGGATCACTTAATGCTCTCAAGCCTGAAAGTCTTGGCATAGGACACTGAGAGCTTCTAGACTTTGTACTTGCAGCCATTACTCGACTCTGTTCAGATGTTTTGGTGCCACCTTGGCTTTTCCTACCTCTTTCCAAGTTGATACCATCATCAGATTTGCTGGTATCACTAAGGCTATCTGGATCCAAATCTTCCTGAGTTAACAATCGACCGTCAGAATCCACATATATTTCTTCCCTGGAATCATTACTAAAGTTCCTTTGGGAAACTTCAGGAAAGGTCTCGTGACAAATTAAAATAGTTGGTGTTGGACTTTCCAATTTTTCACTTGGAGGGAGTTGAGGAAGAAGTCGTCTGGTCCGTGATGCCACTGAAATCTCAGACTCTCCCATTCTGGGACTGGAATCCTTTTCTGAGAAAGATAGGGAGACAGTCATTAAACTCAAAAATAAGGACGTCCTGTTGTATGCAAAGATAGACAGCTTTGTGTCATCTTTCTCTTTCTTGTGATCTTAGCTTTGTCCCACTCATCACACTCTATAGCAGTGTTGGTGAACCTTTTTGGCACGGAGTGCCAAAACGGAAGCGTGCATGGGGGGAACACCCCAAAACTGGAAGAGCAGCTCCCCAGTGCGCACACACGGGAGTACCGGAAACCAGAAGAGCAGTTCCCTGAGCTTCCAGTTTCTGGTGTGCACATGCGAGCATGAAGACCAGCTGGCTGGCACACATGTGTACCCAGAAGAGCAACGAGTGATGCCCGGAGAGATGGCTCTGTATGCTACTTCTGGCACGTATGCCATAGGATCACCATCACGTCTCTATAGAGAAAAGTACTACTGAAACATGCTTTTTCCCTCCATGGAGTTTCTTGCCAAGATTTTAGAACTGATTTATTAGAATTCTAAAATATTCCAGAAAGCTTCATAAATAAATTCAATTACGTTTCATGG
This sequence comes from Rhabdophis nuchalis, assembly GCA_039707465.1. Classification (NCBI taxonomy): domain Eukaryota; kingdom Metazoa; phylum Chordata; class Lepidosauria; order Squamata; family Natricidae; genus Rhabdophis; species Rhabdophis nuchalis. The sequence continues at coordinate 53,350,586 of CM077643.1, read as the reverse complement.
GAGAAGAAAAGGCATGAAAGAAGGGAATTAACATAGAAAACTTGTTTCTGTATTTAGTGTTTTGATGCATGGAGAACAACTAAGCTATGCTTTAAAATGTGTACTTTGTAACAACAATTTTATTGGTTTTACAAATTTTTAAAGGGAAAAAGGGTATATAGGAATAGAAATATTTTAGGGCTTCCATGTCGGAGGTGATGGCCGCCTCCGAGACTTCATACAAAATTCTTTCAATATAAGGTGGAAAGAGATACATACATATCATATCATAAATTCCATGCAATCAATCATTTGTTTCTATTAGCATCCGTTAGGAATTACAATGTATAAAAGAAAAAATCATTTTTGTGATCTGAGTCTTTTTGCTATTGTGTCTTCTTCTTCCTTCCCGCCAGTGGACGGAGCCATGGCCCCTCCTGCTCCCCCATTTTCATCCTCCAGGATTGAGGAGTGTTTTTTCAGAAAGGCTTCCGCCTCTTCGACTGTTTTGATTCTTACTCTTCCCCCTTCCCAGAACACCAACATTCCTTCAGGCATTGACCATTTGAACCACACCCATTTTTTATACAGCTTTTTGGATAGGAAGGAATATTTCCTTCTAATCTCAAGAATCTTTTTCGGGATCTGCTTCAAAATAGCAATTTCTTTCTGCTGATATATCAATGGGCCATCTCTCTGTGCTCTCAGAATCTCATCCCTTGTTGACCTTCTTACAAATTTGATGTGTATCTCTCTGGGTACATCATTTATTCTGGCATATGCTGAATTTAAAATGTGTACTTTGAAGGCTTCTCATCTCTCCCTTTTCCAGAAATTTTTTGACGTGAATAAAATATGGCAGCATGAAAAGGCTAGTTCATCAAGCTCAAATTATAGGATGCAATAAGTATAATCTTTATTATCATTGTACTTGTTTACAATGAAATTGGTTATTATTATAATATTTTTAAGCTTAAGTTTTAAACTTCATCAAATGGATTCTGACAAATTTCAAGCCAACATCTAATACCATTGGTTATGGCATTTTTCTGAACAACTTGATGGAACTGAGACTTGAAGTCATTGCATTGCAACATCTACAATCTTTTCTATTAGTTTGTGTCCAAAAAGTATGAAGTGAGTGAATCCACAGATAATGGCCCTGTGAAGTCCCACAGTTTTCTGTCCTGTTTTTATGTAGTCTCATTGGGAAGGGTCCTCTGGAGTGAAATGTTAATAGTGACATTCATCTGTACTATTTTATAAAATCTAATTCCAAATGACTGGTTGATGCTATTTAATACTGCCTAAATGAGATGGTGAGATGGCAGAGGTGAATAACCTGATATTGTATCAAGAAAGGATGGAGATTTTGTTGTCAGTAGGGATCCCAAATTATACTGGAATGCAACGATTCATTATATCCTGTCAAAGGATTGTCAAATGTCAAGGAAAACTTGGCATTTAATTTAGTGTGTCCGCTGTGTCCATTTCTAAATTATCTACATTCTATCTAAAATATTGCAATGTAGTATATGCTAATTCTTAAGACAACCAAAATCATTGACAGATAGACACCCTATAAATTTAAACTAATAAACCTTGAGTTGAAAAGTTTACATTAATACAAAGCACACCTGCAAAGTAGTTTACTTTTGATCATCTCACTTCAATACTGAAAGATTTTCCTTACTAGCCAATTTGAATTCCAAAGCAGAAGCTACTCACATTTGGATATGGGGGAAGTTCTTCAAGTATCACAAAAGTTTGATATTGCCACCTATATAAAGGAATTCTTACCAGCAAAATTAACCAGTTTAGGAATTATAAGTTTGGAATATAAACCTAAATTTAAAACAATGGAAAATAGATATAGAAACAAGGTGACATTATACAATTAAAATCCTTTGAACTGTGAGAATGGTATCAGTTGCTTTACGTACCTGTGCTAACCTGACAGAGGGGACCCTGCTCAGCTTCCCCAGCTCCAGGGGCAGAACCTGAGCCTGTGTAGCTATCTGCAAGGCTTGCCCATCTTGAGACCCATTTTTGGCTGCTTTGGGCTGAAGATGACACCTGCAAAAGGCGAAAGATGTGACATGGTTGAAACAAGATCATCCAAAGTTTAGTGTGGCATTTTAAAATTCCATCATAGCTGGATATTCATAAGCAGCTGCTTTGCTGAAGCACAGAGATGGATTCACGTCTGAGTTTTGAAGGAAAGTGAGGGATCAATGAAAGATTCAATGGAGAAAAAAAAATTCCTCTTCAATCCCTCTACAGCAGGCGTGTCAAATTCAATAATACAATAATACAATAGCAGAGTTGGAAGGGACCTTGTAGGTCTTCTAGTCCAACCCCCTGCGTGGGCAGGAACCTTATACCATTTCAGACAAATGGCTATCTAACAGCTTCTTAAAGACTTCCAGGGTTGGGGCATTCACAACTTCTGGAGGCAAGCTGTTGCAGAGGTTAATTGTTCACAAAACTTCACGGTCCATGGGCCAGAGGCGTCACGTGCTGGCCATGCCCATCCCCGGTTTAATGAAGGGGTGAAAAGTTGTGACAACAATGTGACACTGTGAGTTTGACTCCCATGTTCTACAGTTTCTAATGCTGTCTTTTCAGGTTTTTCCTGACTGGAAACGCTGCCATTGCTGCCTCCTCCATGTCCGCTACCTCTACTGGGAATGCTGGATCCTTTGTTGTCGAGTAAATGATTGGCAGTTGGCTCAGCCTCCCAGATTGCCGCCGCCTAGAACAGCTGATCAGTGGTATTCCGGGAGGCTGATTCAACCGCAAATCAGCTGCTCGGCAGCAAAAGCTCCAGCATTTCCTGGAGGTAAGCAACGGCAGCAGTGACACCAACCCACTTCCCCTACCACAATATTTACTCTATAACCATGATGGCGAACCTATTGCACACGTGCCACAGGTGCCATGTGGAGACATATTTGCTGGCACCTGGGCCATCAGTTGCAGTGCAGATGTGCCTGCCAGCCAGTTGATTGTCGGCTTTCCAGAGGGCCGGGGGAGGCCGTTTTCATCCTCCCCAGGCTTGTTTTTGCTTGGGGAGAGCAAAAACACCTACCGGAAGTTGGTTTCTGGAGGCTTTCCTGGAGCCCGAGGAAGGTGAAAATGGCTTCCCCCAGCCCCCTGGAGGAAATACCAAGGCGAGCAGTGTGGTATGTGTATCTGGGGGAGTGTAGGGGAGGTTGTGCACACATGTGCAGGGGGGGGCACTTTGCATTATAAGTGCTGGCACACATGCATGCTATTATGCACGTGCCCTCGCATTTTTGGCACCCAGTAACAAAAAGGATCGCCATCACTGCTCTATAAGATGCACAGACATTTCCATCCACTTTGGGGGGGGGGGGGTGAGTCTTATAGACTGAAAAATACGGTAAATCCAAACTTTGATTACCATAAATTACATCAAAAGTAAACATTTTGTTAAAAAAAATTGCATTAACATTAATTGCAGTCATATTCACTTATACATTCAAGTCAAGTGTGTAGATGAACAAGGAAGTTAAATACTATTTATACATATCCACTGTACCTGTATATCTCCATGATGACCACTTGCCACCTTGGACGCAATGACCTGCATCATCGTCACCTTTGGAGCTGAGCCATTTTCCCCAAGCAAATGATTGTGCCCTAATTCTTCTTTTTCACCTTTTATAACTGGCCTGAAGGTTGAAGACATTCTGGGAAATTCAGGAGACTCCAAAACACCAAAAACCTGGTGACGAGAAAAAAAAATCCCCCCTTAACATCCTCATACTGATTCATCTTCAGTTCTGAGTTAACAGGTTGAGAGTCACTTTCTTACAGATTTTTTTTTCACCTCAGCATGAAAAAAATGAAGATCTGGGAGGCCAGAAGCAAGCAAATGAGGTTCACTCAGGTAGCTATCAGGTGACAAAGATGTTATTCTTGCAATTTTTAGTCTAATGTGGGATGAATCTGAGAAATGTGTCATCTCGTAAAAACTCGGAAAGGCAAACTTTGCCTTCCTAATATTTTGAGCTTCCAAATCCACCACTGTCAATCCACAGGCTGAGATGCTTGAGAATATGGAAGCGGTACTGCAATTTAAATTACTAGGGATGATCAGGATGCTTCTCCTTTCACATCTTCTTTTTAACCACATTTTATCTATTTTTGCATAAGAAAGCATTAGCTTAGACTTTAGAACAAATAGGGAAATGCATTCCAAATTGATACAGCATTATCAATTATTATATAATACATGTCTACCTAGACAGTAATTATCAACAAGAATGCAGGTGTTCACAACCCCTCTATTCATGCAGTTCGTGCAAGGGCAGGTTTATCAAACCCCAAAGAGGCAGAATTGTTGTAATAGTTCACAGGGTTCCTTGAACAAGCCATAAGAATATACCCACATACATAGCAGAGAATGTGTGTAATTCAAAGTTAGCCTGTTGCGTTGTTAGCCATATCTCATAGTTGTGAGTGTCATAGTTGTGAGGGGAAATGAAGTTTCTTGCTTGGCAATGGTTTGTATCTTAGGAAAGTTAGACACTTTCTTGAGTGGGAGATCAGCTGTTGTAATTACAACGTCCTGTCCTTATTTGGTACAGCTCAAGGCAGCATGCAAAAGGATCCCACCTTCCATACAACAACTTTGGGGGTTGGATTAGACTGAGAGAATCACTGACTGAAAGCCACTCAGCAGGTTTTCATGCCAAAGAGAGGCCTAATACCAGTGGTGGGTTGCAGGCAGTACGGCCCGGTACGGAAGTACAGGTGCCTGCTGGGAGCATCGGGAACCCTTCCGGTATGGTGCTCCGGAGGGTCCACCCATCCTCCTTACCTGTATTTGAGCTCTTTGGCGCTTCCGCACACACGCATGGCACATACTGGAGCAGCTGGAGCATCGCGGAGGCATCACAGGAGGTAAGGATGCATGCGAGTGCCGCACACGTTCGTGTGGTGGACGCCGGGCCCCGTTGCACCATACCAGTTGCAACGGGATCTGGAACCCACCACTGCCTAAGACTCATCATCTCCCAGTTTCTACATAGTTTTAACTTACTATAACTACTATACCAAATTCTCTTCATAGCTGAATTTCTTGGAAAGCAGTTAATGCCGTGGAAATGAAACAGGATCTAAGCCTATTTGTCTACTGCTTGCAGTTTGGTTGAGTGCCCTGTTTTCTAAGCACTCTCTCACATATTTTTTATAACCTGACTTGTTCTAAAATTTGCATTATTTCCTAACAGAAGTGAGGTTAGTAACATAGCATGGTATCTTTTGACTACTAGCAGGTAGCAGTCAAAATGCTTGAACAGCCACAGTTGACTGGAAGGTTACAAGCTGCATAAACCTAGCTAAGAAAAATAGAAATCCAGTTCTTTTGAATATTGCATGTAAAACAACACAGCCCCAATACTCTTTCTCTTTCTACATGATTTTTTTTTAATAATTGAATTTATTTGCCACCCATTTCCCTGATAGGGCAAGCTTGTCAATTCCTCTGTTATACATGAGAATTACGATGCAGCCACTGCAACTTTTTGTTCCAGTGCGGACATGACATTTTCAGTCAGGATTATCAGTTCAGCCACAGGGTTTGTATTAATCCAACTCCTTGGCTCTTACATACCCAAAACCTTTGGCCATTCTCCATGAATGCCTTACTTAAGGGTGACTTTTGCAATAGTTTTAGTTGCACAAGGTTAATCTGGGTTTTCATCAAAGAAGGGTTTGGCCACTATCAAACCAAGCATGATGAAAAGAAAACTAGTTTAGAAATTGCCATATTTAATTTAATGCAGTGTAAGAGCAGGTAAACTCATGAGCAAATGCAAGAGGGGGCCAAGGAAAGGCTATTAATCCTATTAATTTAGTTGGTTCAGCAGCACTTTAGTGGATGTACCAGGCCTTACTATTCTTACCCCAAAGTTTTGGTTACCAAACTCCAAATGACAAAAATGCACTAGTTCCTTTTTTTTCTAAGAAATATGAGCTTACCTGATCAATCATTTTTCGAGCTTCTTCTACTTCTTTATCCTGTGATTCAGTTTCAATAGTGTAAGTGCCTGTTTCACTCAAACTATCTTCCTCTTCCTGTTTCCTAGCTTTGGCCAGTTTAGGATCAGCAATTGGTGAAGGAATTGTTTCTGGTGCTGTTGGGACAATCACTGCCAGTGAGCTTAGTGGTGTTGGCGCAGGAGGGGGCTTTTCAATGCTGGGCTGAGTCGCTTGAACGCTTTCCCTTAAACATTCAGCAGCAAACTCTTGAGCTAATTTTGACTTCCTTCCAACACTCCCGTGACTTTTTACAGGTGTTCGTGATGTGGAGGATGAGGAAGGGCTGATCCGCTCATCTGCCTTCTCCCTCCTGAAGGAGCCTGCTCTTGGAGTGGTGAATGGATTGCTTGGCCCTTTGGTCCCTGTTGCAGGCGGATGTTGGGAGGGCATAGAACTTACTGGTTTCTCAGCAGGCACTGTAATTTTGCGTTTTTCAACTTTTGTCTTCAGGGTGGGATCGACCTCATTTTGAGTAGAATTGCCACTGTGTGTGAAAGACTGCGATCTTTTCTTCCGGGGCATGTCATTATCAAAGAACTCAATGACAAAGGCCTGCTGGTTGTGGAGCATTTCCTGGGGATCACGTCGAATTTGGCGCTGGAGTTTGGCTTGTTCTACCATATGCTCATTGCTAACTGTCTCTTTCTCTGGCTTAGGTGCTACTTGGTCCTCTGAGTCACTTTGGGTTCCATCTTCATGTCTGTTACCTAAAGAATTGGAACACAGATCAGGTTGTTCTAGGATAAGGCATGATTCCTTTCTATATTACTACATGAGTAATGTCCCCTTGCCCCTTCTTTTAGAAAGCATGAGACAACCCAGGACTTATTGGGTCCTGATTTCAGAGAAATTTCCTTACCTGCAGATTAAAAAAATTACCATGGGCAAACAAACAAAAAATCAGTGGGAGTGAGAACAACTTTCAACTGTCTTTAGGCTTCCCCACTGACTCTCCTTGTGAAAAGCACATGGAGATATTAAAAATGACGACATGACCACAGGTGACAGTATTGAAGTAGCCTCAACTTTATCAAAGTTCAGTCCAATGGGATTTGAGACATTATTTAAGGGAGTCCATTTGAGGTATATTGATCGAAAAATTGTTGCCCTATGATACACCGTTTCATCCAATTGAAAGTTACAAGCAGACAAAACAGGAGATTTTTAAGTGTGTATGTGTGTGTGTGTGTGAGAGAGAGAGAGGTTTTGAGCTGATAAATAAATCAGTATGCTTCCTTCCTTAATTGGGGCTTACCAGGGTGTTGTGATACAAGCGCATATATGTGTGTGTGTGTGTGTGTGTGTGTGTGTGTGTTAGGATTTTAAGGGCTGATTAATAAATAAGAGACCAGGATGGATCCATTTCGGGCTTATTAGGATCCATCCTGGTCTCTTATTTATTAATCAGCCCTTAAAATCCTAACACATATCTAAAAAATTCAACAGTAATCTCATGGCTCTCTGCCAAAGATGGTCTCTGGGATGAGCCGAATAGGCAGAGAAGATTGACAGTTTTTCTCCTCCCTTAAAGGGGCCTCATAACAGGAGTTGTAAAATATTCTCTCATATGTATGTATGTATGTATGTATGTATGTATGTATGTATGTATGTATGTATGTATGTGTGTGTTAGATTTTTAAGGGCTGAAAATAAAGAGACCAGGATGGATCCATTTCAGGCTTATTAGCCTTCTTCAGCTGGCCATACTCTTTCTACTGGGATTTGAACCGGTGCTTTCCAGCATATGAGGCAAGCCTTTCTATGCCTTGAGCTATCCGGTATCCCTAATACATCAGCCAATTACATTGACACAGTACTAGGAATTTAAAAGTCTACAATATACATATTACTTTAAAGAGGTAAGTCAACTGATATGAAATATATATTAAACCCAAGAAACACCTTGTTGACATTTATACTAGAAATTCCCTATAATGCAAGAATCCATAAAATGTGTACTTTCCTAGGTTTTCCTGTTCAGATTATTTGTTAGGAGTCACCACAAATCCCAAGATTATGTCTTCAAACCACGTTCCAAAGCATGCTTGGAAACTTCATTTAGAATGAAACAAGGCCTGCAGAACTTCTCATGCTAGCTCCACCCTTCTCAGAAAGGGAAAAGAGGTTTGAACCTATTTTGTCTGGATTTCTACATGGTGCTCCTTCTCAATATCTTTAATTCCAAAGTTTCTCTGGCTCTGAATTTTATTTTTTTATACATAACGAAGCATAGAGCATCCCTTTCTTTAGCGAGAGGTTTTACCTTTCAGAGTCTTCACATGAACAGGGAGGTCACTTTTTGTACTATATACATCATCTCCGGGAGACTGTCTTCTTATGAGACTTGGATCATTATGCACCAGCCAGTCAGCCACTTTACTCTCCGCGGAGATAACTTCCACGTGGCCAGTGTCCTTGCTGAGGTTCCGTCTCTGCCTGAGGGAAAATTTAGTGACGTGGTCTTTTATCTTCATTTTACCTGGGGTGCAATCATCAAACTCAATGGTAAAAGAGGCATGGCTCTGCACAACAGGTATCACTGCCACATCGACATCTTTGGTGGGGATCTCATGGACTTGCACCTCTGGAGTTTTTACTGGCTGGTGGAATTCTTTTGTTGGAATTTCGAAGTAGCTGGGTTCCCTACGGAATGCGTAGACAGACTCGCCTTGAGATTCTCTGTAGCCAGTGATGTTGCCATTGATTTCTTCTTCGTGTTGGACTAAGTCTTTTGTTCTGTCTATAGGAAGAGGAAAACGGCTCTCCGTTAAGTTTAACGCACATAAAATGTCAGCAATTTCACAATTTAATAACTTAATAACGTAACAAGTAATGCAGGTCAAACAACAAACCAATCCAAGACAAATATTAAAATGAATCACATCGTGTCAAATTCGAACAAGCAGATCTAGAAAACTAGCAGGAGAAACTACTTTTTTTTTAAAAAATGTTCCTTTGGGGCTCTTCTGAAAGACTGTAAAGAGAGGTCCCTGCATACCCAGCTGATCCTGAGTTCCAGAAGCATGAAAAGGATGTAAGCCTTGTTCCTGCTACTCTACTCTTTTTCACAGATTGGCAGCCAAGAGAGGGCCTCAGTGGATTAACACATATATTGATATGGATTAAGGCAATCTATCTTGGTCCCTAAACACTGTTTATGGAGATTCTCGGTCATCCAGGTCATGGTTGTCCCAAAGGTGCTTTTTCAAAAGACAACTGGATTTTCTTTGTTTTCACTTCTCATCCAAGAAGCTTCTTCAGTTCAGAAGCAAAACAACTTCAAAGAAAAACAAAGAAAATCCAGTTGCCTCCAGAAAAAGCACCTTTGGGATAAACAGCAACACTTTGAATTGGGATGGGAAATACACTGGCAAGAATTGTAGCTGATGAGTTATATATATCACATGATCCAACTGCTTAGTATCTGTTACTACCTGGACAGCCATTTTCTGCTACTTTGGGAAGTTTTCAAACACTCTTTAGAAAGCAAAGTGTACCATAATTCATCTAGCCAAGACAGCACCAGTTAGAACTGCTAAGATTCACCTTGTAGCAGTGGCTGCCTTTGTGCCTACTCTTGCTCCTTTTACACACGGTCTTCCCTTTGGAATACCGTTCCTTTCCATGCCGTACTTCTCCGACACCATGTCCCTTTTCTGCTTTAAAGACAAGGGTTTGGGGTTGTTGTTTTTTGCTGCATGCAAAAAGGCTTTTGTTGGTAGGAACTGCATACAACATTTATTGAGGGTTAAGAGCATGGACACATCACTCATGTAAGCAGAGGTCAAGGCACCCCATGGGCTCACATTCTCATGTTGCATTGAAGGGATGGGCTTCTCTGCAATTCTTCCTTCCTAATAAATGCACCTGTAGATCCTAATACAAGACAGGGGTGCCTTAATAAATAAGGGCAAGATAGAGATACTAAGTATGGAATGGCTGGATCCTAAAGCTTATTTATGAAAGACATGACTTTGCTGCTAAGTGGAAGCTAAGCTATACTGACCTGAATATTGTTCTTCTGGCCTTCTTTCACCTGTTGAATCCAGTTTATTGTTGGCATCATCCTCTCCCCACCATGATGGCTGGCCATAGAGTGGTGTGCGATAAGTAGTTGTCACCTCTGGGCACAAAAAATGTAGACAAGAAACAAACAGGAAGAAGTATGTGTTTTAATTAAGAACAAAATATCAACCTTAAAAAGTCAACCATTCACTTGTTATTTAACTGAAAATATTGGTATATTTTTTACACAATTTCAAACTTTGGTTTCAAACCAAAAACTTAGAAATGCCACCTTTGGTTAAGTATCCACCATTTTTTCTTCTAATTTATTTATAACTGAGGTCTTGTTCACTTAATAATACTATTTTACATTGCTTTCTCAGCGAACAGTCAACTCTTTGCACCATTACTTTAATTTTATTATGTTCTACAAGCTCTAAATGAAAGAACACAAAAAAAACCCCATCAACTTGATAGTGATCACATAACATCCTGAGACAAATGTCCTCCTCTCAGATTCAATACATGACATAAATAACTGAATCCTACTGTGATCTGATTGGCTCATTGCCAAAGCAAGATGACAACTGATTGGCTCTCTAAACACTCATGCTCATTGGCTAAAATCAGATGAAGGAAAGTTACCTGATATCAACCCAAGCAAGTTGTGCTTCCCTTTTCTGGTCATTTGGTTATAACGTTTCATAGAATACAGATAATTGAACAAATTTTGTTGCATTACATTCTTTATTAAATTAACTTTCCATTGATATATAATTTTATGGTACTACTAAAAAAAGTCATTATTAGTCATCAAACATCAAAAATACACTTTTCCAACTTCCGGTTCCGGCTTCTGGCGGCGACGGATGAACCTTGGGGTTCGTCCGCCGTTTTGTTCTTTTTTCTGCCCCTAACGGGGTGGGGTGCCCCCCTTTTTTTTTCTTTGGGGGGGACCCTCCGTAGGGCTGGCTTGCCTGGACTGGTTCTGCCGGCGGCAGCTGGGGAATGGTCCTTGTCTTCGGTCCAGGTGGAAGGAGACATGCTGCGGGGGGTTTTCCCTTCGCCAATGGAGGACGGCAACGTACAATGAATTTGGAGAGAGCTGAGTGTTCGGGTCGGAAGGCTTTCCGGGACTTTGGCGGCGAGGTGGAGAGTGAGTGATTTTAACTTTATTTGTGCTGGCAGCCTGGACTGAAAGAACGTGGAGGGGGGTCTTTGTTTGTTAAACCCCCCCTCGGATTTAAAGCGGCGCTTAGAAATGGCTCCTCGTTGCGAGGAAGCGGACATTTCGCATCCGGATTGTATTGAAGCAAGTGAAAGTGCTTCGCGGCTTGTTTCTATACAATGTATCTAAGTCCGGCTGGCTTGATACAATTTTTCTCGTGTTACTTTCTCCTGCTGGCTCTCAGACTGGGCGGTGGAAGATGGCTGCCCTTTGTTCCTGAATGACTATTTTTACTTATGGAAAATTACCAACATCTCTTTGTGATTTGGACTCCCTCTCTCTACTAATGAAGAAATTTCTGGATTAATTGATTCCTTCCCTGGAGTGCCTTCTCTGCTATAATTATTGCTGTGAAAATTGCTTCTCGTCTGGGTCTTATAAACTTTTTACAACCTTGATTTGAACTGTCTTCTCCTGACTTGCTCCAGTGGCCCCACCCAAAAAACGCCATCTTAGTGGCACTGACTTTAACAGCTTACCATGGCATCAATATCAGAATTGGCAGGTTTGGAACAAAGAATGACATCAATGGAATCAGTGTTACAAGCTTTGGTGCAGGAAATTAAAGCTTTGAGAGAAGACCATAGCAGCTTCAAGAAGGAACTTTTGGAAACACGGAAACAAGTGCTGGAGAACACACAGAAGACTGAGGAGCTGGAAGGGGGGCTGGCTGGGGCAAAGGGAGAGCTTAAAAATGTTAACAATGAGGTTGGAGAACTGACTGGGCATATGTCTAGGATGGATTTTGAAAGGATGTCATATTTTTTAAGATTTCAGAATTATTTATTTATTTATTTATTTTATTACATTTATATCCCGCCCTTCTCTGCAGAGGACCCAGGGCGGCGCACAGGAGATTTAAAAAACATACAAAAATAGAACATAAATAATTTAAAATATATATTAGATCCCAAACCTGTGCTAAAACCAATTATTAATTAAAACCCAATTTAAAACTTTTCTAAAATCCCCATGGGAGGTTAGGCTAGGCCGGCTTGATGAAAAAAGTATGTCTTTAGACATTGGCGGAAGAGGCGGAGGTCGGTGATGGTCCGGAGTTCAGAGGGTAGGTCGTTCCAAAGGGCAGGACCCGCCACAGAGAAGGCTCTTCCCCTGGGTGTCGCCAGTCGGCATTGTCCGGCCGACGGCACCCTGAGAAGGCCCTCTCTGTGGGAGCGTATCGGTCTAAGGGATGTATGGGGCACGAGACGGTCTCGCATATAACTAGGTCCCGAGCCATGGAGCGCTTTAAAGATGGTCGTTGTTTAAAGAACATTTCTGAAGAACCTGGTGAATGTCTTCCTGAACTCATGAGTACAATTTTAGCAGACTATTTACATAAACCTAAAGATGAGATCAGAGGGGACATTGACCTAGTCTACAGAATAAATTCGACATATGCCAGGATAAATGAAGTACCCAGAGAGATACATATTAAATTTGTTAGAAAGTCTACCAGAGAGGGAATTTTGAAGGCGCAGAGAGGGGGGCCGCTAATTTACCAACAAAAGGAAGTCGCCATCTTGAAGCAGATCCCAAAAAAGATTAGAGAGATGAGAAGGAGGTATTCCTTCTTATCCAAAAAATTGTTTGACCACGGGATTTGGTTTAAGTGGGCGATGCCGGAAGGGATGTTGATGTTCTGGGATGAAGGAAGAGTAAGGATTAAAACAGTTGTTGAGGCGGAAGCCTTTCTTAAAAAACATTCCTCTGTCCTGGGGGAAGATTCAGGGGGGGCAGGGGGGGCCACGGTCCTACCCGCTGGGGGCCAGGAAGGGGAAAAAGAAGATACAATTGCCAAGAGACTTAGATCAAAAAAATAACTTTGCTTTTTATTAATATAGTATAACCTTTTTATCTGGATGTTTGTACATGACTGCCAGCATAGAATTGAGAATTTAGGATGTATGCACTTATTTTCCCCTCGTAGTATTTTTGAAAAATGTTTTTTTAATGTTTTATTATGAAGCCCTGGAAGGGCCAATGATCCCGACGCGAAAGTTCTCAAAATGTTTCTGTATCCCTTACCCTATCCTTTTGGAAAATTGTAAAAACCCAATAAAACTTTTTCAATATAAAAATACACTTTTCCCAAAAGGTTTCCAAAATTTTGGCCACTACTGTATGATAGTTGCAGTGTCCCAAGATCATGTGATCAACTTTTGCAACCTTCTGACCAGCAAGGTCAATGGGGAAGCCAGATTCATTTAACAATTGTTTTGCTAATTTAACAGCTGCAATGATTCACTTAACAACTGTGGCAATAAAGGTTGTAAAATGGGGCAAATATTACTTAACAAATGTCACATTTAACAACATAAATTTTGGACTCAATTGTAAGTCAAAGATTATCTGCACTTAAGAAAGAGAATTTACAGAAAGGCACCAGTGCCTTTCATTTATTTATTGTTCACATTTGTGTAGTGCCCATCTTCCTCAAAGAGATGCAAGATTGCCTTGTAATCATACGGGCATAATTAAAAATCAATCAATGTAACACCTGCATCAGGCCTCAATGCAAGTTACAATAAAAGAGATAATAAGATTCTTTATTTAATTCGTCCAGTGGTTAGAATGAAAGATATGTTATCAAAACAGATCTGTGATCCAAGATTTAAATAAAAAATTGTCATTGGAGCAAACCCATCCCACTTCCTAAGTGTCTGCATGACATTCCCATGAATTGGCAAATAGGCAGCTTTAATATTGTCAATAGTCTTACAGTCATCACAATATGTGTTTCTCCTCTATATTTTTGCCTACCGTTGACAGGAAAATACATAGTCATATTGTCAAGGCTCTGTTGATTCTACAAATGTCTTTGGAATTAGAAGAAAAGCAATCCGGATCTACCACGTGCTTAGCATAACCTCAAATTTCACCATAAATATTTATCCAATAGTCTGTCCAAGTCCAACTTAAAAAAAAAAACATGTTTCCAGCACTATTAGGATGGAAATAATTTTTTAAAAAATGGAAAAGCAAAACAAATTGGAACATGTTGCCGTTTCTGTATCTTATTATGCATTTTTTTATAGCACACCCCAGTCCAAGGATCTTGAGAAGGATACAACAGAATAAAACTGTAAATATAATAACAACAGATCAAACAAAAGATTCATGCTATACTTTTTCTTTATTCTTTGTTAAGTAAATCCAAATCTGCCTGGTTAATCCCAATTCAGGACATGATCTCTCTAGCATCAAAAACCATGACCTACAGCCAAGGGCATTTGCCAGGAAAAGTATTGTTAAAAACTTGAACTGCAAAGTACACTTTTACGTCTTGGGAAGAATCAAACATGAAGATAATTCTTCTGGAGGCATTTACCCCAAATTAGCTTTCATAGATAAATATGTAATTCTATGAACAGTTAAGAAAAGCCCAATTAAGCAATACCTTTGTCTCTTTAAAATCATCTTAACTCTATTATCACTATTTCTTTGCAGTAATATGAGGTTAAGATGATGTGGCTTTTGACAGCATAGCACCAACAGAGAAATAGGCAGCTCCTACCCTCCAATTTCCATCCCAACCCCTCACATGATTTTGCCATTGCAGCACTTCAGACCCATCTTTCTAATGCAGAATTTAGATTAGTTACATCAGGGATGGAAAACTAGAAGACAACAGGACAAACTGTCTGTCAGTGGATGATTATTTGCTTGGAAGGGTGCACATGTATAAAGTAGTTTGGGTGGCATAGATCATTCCAGAGACCTAGAGGTGCAATGGAGAACACACAAGCCAGTTTGCCTTCTGTTAACTGGCTGCTTTAACCACAATCACGATAGCAGTATGAAATCTGCACTATGCTGTATGAAATCTGCACTATGTTTTCAGAATTCAAATGTATTTGCCAACTCTTTATGTTCCAGTTATTTTCCTTCCATAACATAGACAGGTAAATTTGTAAGCATTCTTCACCCAGCTATACAGTCTAGCTGTGCTTAGGTTATTATGTCGTATGCCTTGGGACTATTTCTTAGGGCCAAAAGATTAACAGAATATATATCCATTCTCTGAATATGAATCATTCAATTTTCACTGTAGCTTAAACAAATAGTAACTAAACTGCTCTGTCATTTTAACTGGTCTGTATTAGAGCTGCTTTCTTTGAATATAGCTCATTAATTATCCCCCTCCCTCCACCACAATTTTTATGGCAATCTATCCAGATGGCACTAATCCCTCAAGCACATTTCTTGCCTCATCAATTCACGCAGGCAGCTTAAGGAGTGCAGGGTAGGGAATAGATCTATTTAAAGATAGGATCAAGGTCAATCGGGCACTTGCCTACTGAAGTACAAGTAATCCTCACTTAACGTCCATTCATTCTGTGTTGGTTCAAATTGACAATTGCACTAACTGATTCTCTACACAGTACTGAGTGGCAGGGGAAGCTGGCGGCAGTGGGTAGGTAGGTGGTCAAATGGGTAGAGATGGTGGATGCTGAAATAGAGGCAATCCCACTTTCTTCCAACAATGGGTTGGGTATGGAGTAGAAATGTGACCTCATCGTTAACATTAACTTTATTTGCATTTATATACCGCCCTATCTCCCTAAAGGGACTCAGGGCAGTGCACAGAAAGAATAAAAAGGTGATACAACAATGACAGTATAAAAGTTAAGAATAAATTAAATAGGTAAATCTAATGGCTGCATGTATTCTTGCTGGAACTGCCATCACTAAACCGAACTGTCATCTGATATTTCATTTAACAACCACATTGCTCAGTGATGGAGTTTTGCCCCTCGTTGTAAACGGGGACTATAAGCATTTATGTCAGTGTGATAAACTGAAAGCAACCAAAAGGCATGCAACCTCTTTACAGACTGACCCTCGCAGCTGTTGCCTATTAAAAGCACTGGAGTGATAGGATCAGCATGGGATTAAATTAAAATCAACAAAAATGGAACAATAAGCATAGGTTCTTAGAGCAATGTATTTAATCCACATTTCTCACTCAGTCTGAAGTGTCAGCAATGTGCTAAAGAAGTTCTTAAATAGTGTGTATGCCATCAGAGGGAGGGAGGGAGGGAGGGAGGGAGAGAGAGAGAAAGAGAGAGAGAGAGAGAGAGAAAGAAAGAAAGAAAGAAAGAAAGAAAGAAAGAAAGAAAGAAAGAAAGAAAGAAAGAAAGAAAGAAAGAAAGAAAGAAAGAAAGAAAGAAAGAAAGGCACACAAATGTGTATACATACACACTCAAAGAATTACTCAGTTGACTACTCTGTAAGACAAAACGCTGAACTAAAGTGAACCTTGGCTATTCTTATATTAAATAACCACAAACTTCATCATTCAATGTCAATCTTTATATAGCCAAAGCACTACTGACAATCAAATGAAGTTATTGGCAAGTGTGATAGAACCAAAATAATCTTATTCTTGAAAATGAGGTCTCATTTTCATTTATAGTTTTTTTTTTCATATATGTCCCCAAATCTGATAAATGGGTCCATTTTTAAAATGTAACTTATGCTGAAGAGAAAAAGAACGCAAAGGTGTGAACTTTTCCAACAGAAAATAATGTGAGCAAACCTAGAGTAAAGGCAGAAAGTCCTCAACTGAAGCAGATGATCAGGGAGGCAGATTATTTCCTGATTCAGTGGTAGATTTTGCTTACAGAGAATTTAAAGGAAGAGAAAAAGATGGAAAGGAGTCTTGTGTTGAGTCTGAATAGGCAGTCTGAGAGAAAGCCTGCTTTGTCTCTCAGAGGTGGCGACAATAATTATCCAAAAACTATTTTGTGCATGTCCATAGCCTGGAGGGAGGTAGACTCCCCTGGTACATTTCTAGCTGTCTAACTAGAATTGTCTCTGCTCTCAGGGCTGTGGTTTCAGTACACATTAATGAATAAATATATGAAGTTCCCTTATGTCGAGTCACATCTCTACTGCATCAAATCCAGTACTATTTATCTGAGTTACTAGCAGCTCTTTTAGGCAGACATATTTCTCATCCCAACTATCTGAGGTTATTACAAAGTAGAAATACCAAAAACTGAGTATCAAGTAGCAGGCCACGACTGTTTTACAAGGGCAATGTAAATCATGTCATAAAAAGTGAAAGGTGAAATAAATGCCCTTCCATTTTTTTCACAAAGCATATAGAATGCCCAAACTAGAGAGGACCAACCTATCAAGAATGCTGAGCATTTTAGACAGATAAACATTTTTTAAGAAAAGGCAAGTCCCGTCCCGTCCCCCCCCCCAAAAAAAATTGGACAGAAAGTCACAGCGATCTGTATAGCTGTTGGCAAAAAAGAAGCCAACTTGTAGAACATTTTTATCCTACCTTTATTAAATCAATGTTTCACTCATTATTTTGCATGATTCCAGTTGCTGATTCCAGATGTAGTCAATAAACTTCAACTTAAATATCTTGGAGATATACAGTATAGCAATTATAAATTGCTTCATTTAAGAAGACTCTAGAAAGCAGAGAGAATTTCCTATATTTATATCATCTGGAGACACTGCACTTGGTTTTGCTGCTGAAGTAAGAAATCCACAGTAAATGCGATAATGGCAGGGATCAAAAAGAAAGAGCAAAGGACAAAAAAAAAAACAATTTAGCAAACAATTGAAATTAAAGGACGGAGAGTCGGAAGCATGTTAATTTAGGAAGGCTTAAAGTCAGCAACACTCATCCATATCTACTAAAAAGTCAGTGACAAGGAACTGGAAGATTAGAAAAAGCACTCTGCCAACTCTCCCCAGTTAGATGAAGTTGTGCTAAAAATACTGTCTAATCAAATGTAAAGAAGAAGAGCTACAATATTTTTTTTTAAAAACCTCCCAGAGGCAGCTTTCAATTGATAGCTCATCCATATCTGTTTACTCCAATACAGTATATCACTCTGATTTTACTGAATTAAAAATCCAAATGCACCAATGTTTTCAGTTTAATCCGCCTAACATAAGAGGAAAGATTTTATGTACAGTCATAGAGGGCTAGCATGTAGGATAGGAAGAAACATCCTTTGTACCTGAAGGTCATTATAATTTGAAACAAAACGTTTATAAAAAAAATCTGTATTAGTATTGTTGAACATAGCAGAGTAATTAATCCTACCATGCTTGACAGTGCCAACTCCTAGTTCCCTTTTTCTGCATGCATAGATAGTTTTGTATTAGAGCAGGGGTGTTAAACTCAAAGCCCATGGGCTGGATCTATTCCACAGGGTGGTTAGATCTGGCCCACAGAGCTGCCCTGGAAACAGTGAAGAACTGGCTCAGGGTGCCTCTTCCAGTGAAAATGGAGTTCGGGAGAGCTGTGTGCAGCCCTCCCGAGCTCCATTTTTGTTTGCAGAGCACTGCAGGAGGCTGTCAGCCTCCGCTTTGCTGCTTGCTTCGGCTGCCATTGAAACGGGGAGGGAGAGGCTTTGGTATTTGGGAATGGGACTGAATGGTGCAGGAGGGCGATTTGGAGAAGGGAGTATGTTCCCACCATCTACTTCGCATACCTCTGGCTGGGGCCGTGCGGTATTCAAGGCCAACGGTCTTGCATGCCATCCTGATGATGCTCCTGGAGATGCTACCCACATGACACCTAAGGGGATTGCGCATTGGACAATGGGGTGGGGGTTATGGGGGAGGAGGGGGCTGGACGCATATTGATATGTATGATTTCACGCGCTTGGATCTCAGACCTTGCTTTACCTCGCTGCTATCTTTTCATAACCAGTAAAATTACTCTTAATTCTTTCAAATGGAATTGAGTGGTTTCTTTCTTGGTTATCGTTAGAGGCAGACATGACAGAAGCTGTCACAGCCAAAAACGGAACCTGAGAAAGGTTCCCACGGCATGAGTGACATTAGCATCTCAGCCACACTCACCTGGCTCCCAAGGTCAAACAGAACCCTCAATGAAATTGAGTTTGACACCCCTGTATTAGAGTAATCTTGAATGCTCATCTTTTTTAATCCATTATTCATAAAACTAAATCGTTAAAACCTTTAGTTAGAAAACAGTCAATCATACACAAAAAGCACCCATGCAATCATAAGCAAAGAAAAAATGTAAAATTCACTATACTGCAGAAATCAGACTTGCATTGCAGCTTCTTCCCCCAAGTTGTTACTTCCTTCAGGCGGAGAATATGTGCTTTAGCCACGTTCTACTGCACTGGTTCTTAAACTGAGGGTAATTCAGGCATGTTCTGTGGGTAATGGAGCAATTTGTAATTGCTTGTCTGTGAGTTGGGGATCCACTATGGGACTGCCACTGTCAAGACACTTATGAAAAAACAACTGTCTGAACTATTTTTTTGTGGCGCAGGGGTGGTGAGTAGTAATTACATTATTTGAGGCTGGGTCAAGCAGTTTAAAAATCACTGTTCTAGTGAGCAATGCAGCATATTACCTGCTGCAATTACTAGGTCCATCACAGATAGAGAATACACATATGGGGGAATTATTTCACCAAAGCATAAAAATAATATGGAAGCAGATCTATGAACAATCATGGACACACACACACACACACACACACACACACACACACACACACAATTAAATACATAGGGAGCAAGATATATGAGGTAGTTATATTTTTCTTCTTCTATCATTATCAAGAAGGAGAGGACATATTTCCATGAGTTTTTTGAACATCTGTGGTTTACGTGGCACCAGCAGTTTTTCTGCGTTTTCCTTTAAGTAGCTTTATTGTCTCCAGTCAGCAACTTTGTTTGTAGAACTTAAAAATTCTTGGGCCACCAGTGAGAATCACCCTCTTAAACATCTCTTTCTTCGTGTCTTTGTCTTTAAGAGCATGAGAGTTCACTTTTTTTGGAAATTAAGACAAAGATTATGTTTATATTTATTTAGTTTTTAGAAATACTTATATAGTGCCCCAATTGACAAGATTCTAGGTACTACCGTGTTTCCCCGAAATTACGGCATGTCCTTTTGCGGTGGGCAAAAACAAACCCTTCCCCAAAAATAAGCCCTAGTGAAGGGATGGGTTTAGTCAGAACCCTTCCCTTCCCTGGTCACCTCAGGGCTTCTTGGCCCCTTAATCGAATCAGCTGGACCGCTCCGTTCACAAAACAGCTGATTTGCGGGTGCCGCTCAGGTCTCTGCCTCCAGCAAACGCCGGTCGCTTTTGCAGCCAATTGCAGCTGCAAAAGAAGCTGGAGGCCAAGCAACACAACCCAAATGCCTCATGCCCACCTTGCCTAATGGTGACAGTCACAGCTCGCAATTCCGTCCACGGAACAGGAAATAAGGCATGGAAATAAATACACCTGGGACATCAGAAGAAGCCATGCGAGGAGAAGCTGCTGCCGAAGTGCAGGTAATCTCTCCCCCCACCCCCCGCCTGCAGATGGTCCTTTCAAAGAGGAGTTTCACCAGGATGAAGGCGACACAAACACCGCCTTCAGCCACCTCTTAGTCCTGATGAAACTCTGATGAAAGGACGATCTGCAGGGGGGGGGGGGAGATTTCCTGCACCGGCAGCAGCATCTCCTCGCAGGGCTTCTTCCGATGTCCCAAGTGTATGGATTTTAATGCCTACAGGAGGTAGCTTCTCACCTGCATATTCACATTGAAGGCTCGAAATGGGCCATTTTTGCAAATGGCTTGAAAATGTGGAGGGAGATATTCCTGCCTCTCCCCCTGTTCTGAAGATCAGCACAGACTAAGAACAGGATAAGGGACGAAATCCCCCCTCCCCATTTTCAACAGGTTTCCAAAAACGCCACATTCCAAGCCTTCACATTATCCAGGATTGCAGGATTGAAGGCATGTAGGAGGGAGGATGCAATGAGAACTTGGGTCATTGGGGCCGCAGGCAAGCAGATGCTGGGATGGAGAGGGTGGGGCTGGTGGGTTTGCTGCTTCCTGCAACTGAAAAATAATAATCCCTCCCCCTCTAATAAGCCCAAGGCCATATTTCATGGGTCAAAAAATATAAGATCCTGTCTTATTTTCGGGGAAACACGTTATAATAAGAACAAACCAAGAACAGAATTATCTCAAACACAATTAAAAAACAGCTTCTCTTTTACATTGTCTTCCCATCCCCCTCAATTTTAAAGAGCTTAATTTAGTTCCAAAGCATTTAATCCAAGTTAAACATTTACATACATGATTTACTTAAAATGAATCATGCCATAATAACAGCTCCTGGCAGAAATTTGCTAGTCAAAGTTTAACCAAAGTTTCAGAACAGTAAAGATTACGAATGAGTAGATCGCCTTCCCATTTTGGGACACTGGTAATTGTATTTCCTTTTCACATTTTTCTTTCTTTTCGGGTTGCTTGTATGAGATCATACTTCTACACAGCATAACACTCGTTCTTGAGATCCATTCATTATTGTTCATTTTCTGAATTTTGGGTCTCTGCATTGCTACTTGTGTAGTAATGTATACTTAGATGGGCCACTTTTCAGCCACTGATCTATTCTTGGAAAACAGTTAACTGATTACATCCAAGAGGAGGTCAAAATACCTTTCTGGAAGCCACATAGACATGGAAGAGTGGGCTTGAAAATGCAAACACCACCAGATGAAATAACTTCCAAGTATTCCTAGGAACACAATTTATCATCTTCCGCTATATTGATTTATTTTGCCATGCTATTTATATTTTATTTCTGTAACAAAGAAAAGCAATTTCTGAAGCCCAAATGCAACACAAATCACGTATTATCTGTTACAGAAATCATTAAAAAAATTAAACTGCAAAACTCTGCTGTAACATCTTGTTTTAAAAATGCTATGTGAAGTTCAAAAATTTGAATATATTGCCAGTTACAATAGATTAAGTGAAAAAAGGAAAATGTTGGATTTTTGTTTGTTAAATTTCTTAAAGTATTGTTATGCTTTTATTGCTTTGTGCATTTTAGCTGACAAACTAAATATTAAAATTTTATGAGATGGTTTATAATTGATAGTACTAATGATAGACTGATGGGAAGACAATGAGTAAAATTAAAATAAAGTTATTTTTATTGTTTCCCCAAAGTTGCAACAGGTGATTCAATTTGATTGTAATTTCCTATGGAAATATGCTCATCAGAAATTTTGCATTCTCTGCCCCATGAATCATCTAGGTTTCAACCTTGTGAACTGAATCTTGTGAATTCTCAGAATTCCCCACCACGATTGGCTGAGGAATTCTGGTAGTTGAGATCCACTCATCTCAAAGTTGCCAAGTTTGAGAAAAACTAATCTAAACTGTTCATACCCGATTTACAAGAGAAAGACAAGTTTGTCCAGCCTGCAAATTTTTTGGAACACCTCTTCATTTGCCTACTAAAAAAAAGTATAATAAGCATGTACTCAATCTTCAAGCAATAGATGAAAAACAGCAAGAAAAAAACGGAAAAGATAGGTACAGGGAATTTTATAACCTTCTAATGTTCAGCTGGGGTAATTTGAATGTGACTTTCAATTCAAGTAAAGATGGAACTATCAGCCAAAGTATGTTGTGGTGAAAATACACAATAGAAACAACTGCAATATTAGGGGATCCTTTATATTATCTAGGCAGCGTGATGGCTCAGGGGCTTAGACGCTCGGCATGTCAGCTGGAAAAGTCAACAGCCTGGGTTTGAGACTTGAGCATCGATCAACCAAGCGAGCTCCCATCTTCGCCTAGTTTCTGCCCACCTAGCAGTTTGAAAGCATGCAAATGTGAATAGATTAATAGATAGCACTTTGGTGGGGAGGAAAACACAATTCTGTAATGTCATGCTGGCCACATGACCACGGAAACATCTTCAGGCAGCGCTGGCTTAATGGCCCTTGAAACAGAGATCCCCCTGTTGACTAGTGGAGTAAAATCTGCAGGGACTTCTTTCCTTTTCCTTACATTGTTAGTCCCTTGTTCAAGGAATGCAGTGACAGTTTTGTTTCTAAAGGCAGTCTATAAATATTTAAATAAATATAAACGGGTGGAAACTAATCAAGAAGAGAAGCAACTTAGAACTGAGGAGGAATTTCCTGACAGTTAGAACAATGAACCAGTGGAACAGCTTGCCTCCCGAAGTTGTGAATGCCCCAACACTGGAAGTCTTTAAGAAGATGTTGGATAGCCATTTGTCTGAAATGGTATAGGGCTTCCTGCCTAGGCAGGGAGTTGGACTAGAAGACCTCCAAGGTCCTTTCAAACTCTGCTATTGTATTGTATTGTATTGTATTTTAAAAATGATAAAATATAGCATCTCAATTATTTTTTGACTAAATTATTGATCCCGCTGCAAAGGTGATTGCATATCAATATGCACATGAATGTAGCATACTGTATACACTGGGTGCATACATAAGATGCTTTTTCTAATAATCTATTGAAATCTATCATGTTACCCTTTGGATCCCAGTTTCCCTCTGGAAAATAAAGAACAAGCTTCGATAGGAAGAAACAAAGGAGGTAGTGGTTCTCATTTATACTATAATGCTACTCATGCAGCATCAATTAGACGAGCTGATACATGTTACAACTATGTATTTTTCAATAAGTGGGGCTTTTTATCATTGGTCACTGACAGTTACACATGGTAATTTTTTCTGTTTTTGTTTTTGTTTTAATCCTTGTCAGGTGCCCAGAGTCACTTATGTGAGATGGATGTCTATATAAATAAATTATATCATCATCATTTTAGCTATTGTCTATCCATTGCAAGATGAAGTCCCCTTTCTAACCTAAATAAATATAGATCAGAATTATAGAGAAGAAAGGTCTTTCCCATATCTTAATTAACTGTTTTTCCTAAACAGGTACCTGTCAATGCTTTCTTCTCTCCTTTCTCCAGCTTGGTTTGGGACAATTCAATATTTCCATCGTGCTCCATTGGCTGTTCTGCTCTTTTCATTGCTGTGCCTTTAAAGCTCATCTGAAGTTGGCTGGTATATTTCTCATGCTGAAAAGGAAAGGCAAGAAACTCTATGTGCATACTCCAAAATGAGCAGGAAACTCACAAAGAAAGGTTATTTTGTAAGGTAGATAGTGAAAAGGAATTTATACCAGGAAAACAACTGAGAAATACTGTATCACCTATTTTTTCCAGAGTTTTTGGTTCCAATCCCAATCTCTGTATCACACAATTTGTGTTTTAGAAAAGTAGCAAGTTTTGAATTAGAAGGCTTCAGCATTTATCTTTTTGGCCACTGAACAGTAATTTCTGAAATGATACAAAAGCAGAAGGAACAAGAAACACAAGTGGCTCCTGTTCTTCCAGACATGTCTAGTTTTAAACAGAATACTTCCATCCTCTCCCCACATCATCTGATTCAGGAAGATAGAGCGCTCACATTTTTTAGGACTACTTTGCTCACTGCCTTCAGCAGAAAAATCAGGTGTATGGATTAAAATTGACAATTCCTTTAAGTATTACTCAATGAATTTTTTAAAATGTTTTATTTACTTGTATTCCACATGTATTATTTACAAATATCTCAAGGCAGCAATCATACCTAACCCACCTTCCTCCTGCTATTTTCCCCATAACAACCACAATAATCCTGTGAAAGTGGGTTGGACTGAGGGAGAGACACTGGGCCAAAGTCATCCAGGTGGCTTTCTTGGCTAAAGTTGGGCTTGGACTTGAACTCACGGTCTGCTCCTTTCTAGCCTGAATACCTTAAGCCAGGGATGTCCAAACTTGGGAACTTTAAGACTTGTGGACTTCAACTCCTAGAATTCCCCAGCCAGCATAGCTGGCTGGGGAATTCTGGGCGTTGAAGTCCACAAGTCTTAAAGTTCCCAAGTTTGGACATCCCTGCCTTAAGCACTAGGCCAAACTGGCCCTAATAAGAACAAGCTAGAACTCTACGAGGATGAAACTCAATTATAAAATATGCCAAATACGGAACAGGAAGCCAAACCTTTAGGCAACTACTTTCTTGCACGTAACATTAAATCTTAAGTGTAGAGTTACATGCAAATCTACCCCAGGCAAATCCTGACATACAAGAAAAGCCTGTTGCTGTGGAGATACAAAAAACAAGAGGCAAGGTACACAAATGAGTTCATTTCAGTATCTTGGCAGCTGAATTCATTTAATTTATTATATTTTCAGAGACAAAACCAACAGATAAACTTCAGGAGTTTTTGGTTGTTTGGGTGAAAGTATAGGCAAATTTAGAGAAAGGTAAAGAGCATTGTGTTGATATAATCTGCTGCTGAAAGTAAGTCACTTGATCCATTTTAAATGGCTGCTCTTTGACAAAATACTGCCCCATTAGCTTCTCACTGAAATTTGGGTAAGGTTGTCAATCAGCACATGCTTTCTGACCAGCAATGGCATGAGTGCAATGAAAGATGGCATCTTTCCTGCAAAGAATATTTTCTCAGAGTTGGGTAATCAAAACACAGTTTATAGCCCTACTTTGTGCAAAACAAAATTTTTTCAATGTTTTTAGTTGATTTGTTTTAATAAATCAAGTCTCTAGAACTCATGGCTAACAGTAAAAACCTGAAAATGTGAAGGAATCCTGTCCTAAGGGCTAGGTGGAAGCATAAATTATAACTCTGGTCTTGGCAAAGCACAGAATTGCCTTGGGAGGGATTAGCTGTGATCTAAGATTATTTCGGCACATTGTGTTGGTAATTTCTCATGGGAAAGCTTTGTGCAAATATATGGTAGAGGTAGTACAAATCTGCATCTCAGGTTTAGCAGATCTTTCACATCAAAGAAGCTTAAGCCAGAAAACACCTAAACTGACTTGTGCTTGGTTCCATGCTGGGTTTTCTGAGGACCAGCACAAGTTCATTCCAATTATTATACACATGTATTCGGATTTCAGTAATTTTCAAATCATTCATTTTTGTAATTTACAATAATACAATAATACAATAATACAATAGCAGAGTTGGAAGGGACCTTGTAGGTCTTCTAGTCCAACCCCCTGCGTGGGCAGGAACCTTATACCATTTCAGACAAATGGCTATCTAATATCTTCTTAAAGACTTCCAGGGTTGGGGCATTCACAACTTCTGGAGGCAAGCTGTTCCAGAGGTTAATTGTTCTGACTGTCAGGAAATTTCTCCTTATCTAATCAAGGAGAGAAGTTGCTTCTCTCCTTGATTAGTTTCCACCCATTGCTTCTTGTCCTGCGCCCAGGTGCCTTGGAGAATAGTTTGACTCCCTCTTCTTTGTGGCACCCTCTGAGATATTGGAACACTGCTATCATGTCTCCCCTGGTCCTTCTCTTCATCAAACTAGACATACCCAGCTCCTGCAACCGTTCTTCATATGTTTTAGTCTCCAGTCCCCTAATCATCTTGGTTGCTCTTTTCTGCACTCTTTCCAGAGTCCCCACGTCTTTTCTACATCGTGGCGAACAAAACTGTATGCAGTATTCCAAGTGTGGCCTTACCAAGGCAGTATACAGTGGCATTAACACTTCACGTGGTCTAGATTCTATCCCTCTGTTTATGCAGCCTAGAACTGTGTTGGCTTTTTTGGCAGCTGCTGCACACTACTGGCTCAATATACCTGAATATAATGTTTACAATTTACCTGAATATGATGTATTTTGAGAAAGATTTCTTGAACTATGAAACTGCACTGCAAGATTTGGAAAAGTACAATTTTTAGCAGCTAAAGCATCTAATAAATTATATATGTTTAGGAAGTCAGAATTGGGCATTCGAACAAACAAAAACAATAAGTACGAAGCAATTTACCAAATTGACTACTTGGCTACCTAGACCTGTATTACAGGTTTTCTAAAAGTGACAGCCACTTTCTATTATGTTCTATAGTTTGATCCTTATTTAAAAGAAAGTTATTTAGGACGGAGCTTAACATTTTTATATATAAAATCTATACTGAGCTTTCACTATATGAATGATTTAGGACTACAGTCCTTCTGAGAATTCTGGCCCTTCCTTCCTCTCTTGTTGTCCTCTTTTTTAAAAATAATAACCTATGTAAAAGATGGCAAAAATAAAATAATAACACCAATGCAGGTCAGTTAAATTTCCAGCAGAATTCACCACTAAAACCATAGTTTAAGTATTTTATTTTTCCTCACTTTGCCACTTAAAAGAGAACATAACTACTTACTTTTAGCACTTCTTCTGGAACCTTGTGCTGGATGTGTTCTAGGACATACATGTTTGCATGTAGAAAATGTATTAAGGAAAAATGCAGCTTCAGGAGAATTCAGACATATGTTAACAGTAACTTTCAAGCAATCCATCATTCACACAGACAAACAAATCCCACCTCTCTTGGGATTATTTTAAACAGAGGTAGGCAACATTTCACTACCTGAAGGCTTCCAAACATTTTAGGGCTACAATGTTGTGGGAAAGCTAGCTCTCGCCTCCCAATCAGGAGGTT
Source organism: Rhabdophis nuchalis (assembly GCA_039707465.1). Classification (NCBI taxonomy): domain Eukaryota; kingdom Metazoa; phylum Chordata; class Lepidosauria; order Squamata; family Natricidae; genus Rhabdophis; species Rhabdophis nuchalis. Next base: position 53,322,999 of record CM077643.1, on the reverse strand, counting down.
GTGAGTTCAATCCTAGGTAGAGGAAGATGTAGGGTCTCCTGCTTGGGCAGGGGGTTGGACTAGTTGACCTGCAAGGTCCCTTCTAACTCTGTTAATCTGTTGTAGAAAAACCATGACTGATAAAGCAGTTATTAAAGGGTTAACATATGGTGAATGCAGTAATACTGATTCATTGATCAGCATTTGAGAAGGCATAACAGATACATCTTGATTTTTTTCCCTATCAAACGATTTATAACGAGGCATCATAAAAGAGAATTTAGCTATCTGGCATTATTGCAAATCTTGTAAAATGCCTCTACTTAAAGATCATTTTTGTTGTGTAGTAAAGTATTTCTTATAAGCAGTTTCCTTTGTTTAGAATAAACATTAATTCAATAATAATAAAGGAACAATCATGACTTTTCTAAAAATTGACTGAATCTAAAATCTTCCCTGAAGGGAAGCCCAAGCTCTTAGGTGCTCCAACAGGAAAGAATGAGTAAATCAACACCAAATGAGAGTGATGATACAGATACAATATCACTCCTTTCCTTGTTTCCTTACTTTTTCTTACAACTATTCATCATACTACATTATCCCTCAATGACTGTATCAGTTTGGACATATGCCATATTGTTTGGAGTATGACGTACCTTTTCCCCTCCCTAAAAGTGTGTGGAGCTGTTGGTGTGTCTTATACACCAAATACAGACATTTTTAGCCTCCCGAAGCCCCGCCCCCGCATCTCATTTTTGTGAAAAATGGGCCTTTTTCACAAAAACGGGGACTTTTTTGCCTTCCCCACAGCCCCCAGCAGCCCTCTGCAGGCTTCAGTAGGGCCGGGGGAAGGCAAAAACGCCATTTTTGTGAAAAATGGGTAAAATGGGCCTTTTTCACAAAAATAGGGACTTTTTTTGCCTTCCCTCAACCCTCAGCAGCACTGCAGGCTTCAGCAGGGCTGAGGGAAGGCAAAACCATTTTTTTCTTACTTACCTCTTTGAAATCTTGGTGCGTTTTATACACCGGTGCGTCTTATAGTCCAAAAAATACAGTATTTGCAATATAGTTCATTAATGGACTCTTATGGAGAATTGTTCATTATGAAGGGGTCATTTTTAACAATAGCTATTAGAAAAAAGAGACAACTTACACATCCCAGAAAGGTTGCAAACACACTAGTGCATGTCCCAATGATTACCAGAAATGAATAGTAAAAGGGGACAGCAAGATGTAACATGCCTATCTAATTCCAACAATGGTTGTTAAGTAAGGTGGCACATCAACAGGAAAACTCCAGCTGCAATATGCGGTCCCTGACCAATACCATCATCACCACATGGCAATTCCCAAACTTTTATTAATTGGACCATAGATATCTTTTGTCTAAATTAAAACTGAAATCCCCCTTCACCATTCCACTCAAAGAATTACCCTGTAAAGCAGCAGTTTCTTGGGAAAAGAGATGCTGATTAAAATTAAATTAAAACTGCTGTGTGTCAATCAGATATTGAGATGGGCAATGTACATATTTGATTAATAAGTACAATGGATTTTAGAAATGTGATCTTTGCCTTGGCTTAGTTCACAGATGGAATTATTCCTGCTAAACAATGGAGGTGTTTCTGAGATTTGTTATGCCTATCACGGGCATTTGTCATTCCTTCACAGGTTACATCAGGTGCAGCTTTATTCTTTCCTTCATTGCTCACGATTTCCCAGCAGAAAAGAAATATTAATGCACCGAGGTGCCTGCCTGCTCTAACAAGCAGGTAGAGTGTTGGATGCCACCCAAAATAGTGGCTTAATTCTTCAAGAATGTCATGTTGTCTGTGGTGCACAGCTGGGGAGCCAATTATATTATATTTATTCAATTTATACCCCGCCCTTCTCCAAACGGACCCAAGGCGGCGCACAGGAAAATTAAAATACATACAAAACATCATATAAAATTTAAAAAAACTAATTCAATAGAACCTGTGCTAAAACCAGATTAAAATCCCCAAATTTAAAAACTATCTAAAAGTCAGTATAGGAGGCTACGCTAGGCCGGCTAGATGGAACAAATGTGTCTTAAGACACTTGCGGAAGAGGCGGAGGTCAGAGATGGTGCGAAGTTCAGGGGGTAAGTCGTTCCAAAGGGCTGGACCTGCCACAGAGAAGGCTCTCCCCCTGGGTGTCGCCAGTCGGCATTGTCCGGCCGACGGCACCCTGAGGAGGCCCTCTCTGTGGGAGCGTATTGGTCTGAGGGATGTATGGGGCAGGAGGCGGTCTCGCATATAACTAGGCCCCGAGCCATGGAGCGCTTTAAAGATGGTCGTCAGAACCTTGAAGCGCACCCGAAAGACCACAGGAAGCCAGTGCAGCTCGCGCAGGATAGGTGTTATGTGGGAGTGTCTAGGCGCTCCCGTAATCACCCACGCGGCTGCATTCTGGACTAACTGCAGCTTTCGAGTGCACCTCAAGGGGAGCCCCATGTAGAGAGCATTACAGTAGTCGAGTCGAGAGGTCACGAGGGCCTGAGTGACTGTGCGAAGGGCAGCCCGGTCCAGTAAGGGCTGCAATTGGCGCATCAGGCGTACCTGATGGAAAGCCCCCCTGGCCACGGCCGCCACATGGTCCTCCATGGACAGCCGGGAATCCAGGAGGACACCCAAATTGCGCGTCCTCTCCACGGGGGCCGGTGTTTCGCCCCCAATGGCCAGAGTTGGAATAATCTGGCTGAACCGGGGTGCCGGAAGCCACAGCCACTCAGTCTTGGACGGGTTGAGCCTGAGTTTGTTACTACCCATTCAGATCTGTACGGCCTCCAAACACCGGGACATGACCTCGACGGCATCGTTGGGGTGGTCTGGGGTGGATATGTACAACTGAGTATCATCAGCGTACAGATGATATCCCACCCCAAAACCACGGATGATCTCGCCCAGCGGCTTCATGTATGTGTTGAACAGTAGGGGCGAGAGGACCGACCCCTGAGGTACCCCACATACGAGGGGCCTTGAGGCCGACCTCTGCCCCCCTGCCAACACATATTGCGACCGACCAGAGAGGTAGGAAGAGAACCACCGTAGAACGGTGCCTCCCAGCCCCAACCCCCCCAGTCGGCGCAATAGGATACCATGGTCGATGGTATCAAAAGCCGCTGAGAGGTCTAATAGGACTAGGATAGAGGAATATCCTCTATCCCGCGCCCTCCAGAGATCATCAACCAACGCGACCAATGCTGTCTCGGTGCTATGCCCGGGCCGGAAGCCGGACTGGCGCGGGTCTAGATAATCAACTTCCTCCAAGTGTCGCGGAAACTGTTGGGCCACCACACTCTCAACAACCTTCACTAAAAAGTGAAGGTTGGAGACGGGACGATAGTTCTCTAGTAATGCTGGATCCATGGACGGCTTCTTGAGGAGGGGCCTTACTACCGCCTCTTTCAAGACGGCAGGCAAGGACCCCTCACTCAAAGATGCGTTGACAATGCCCTGGAGCCAGCCTCGTGTCGTCTCCCAGGATGCCAGTACAAGCCAGGAGGGACACGGGTCCAATAAAGAGCCCTAAGTCTCTTTGACAACTTGTCCATATCCTCGGTAGTAACAAAATCAAACTCCTCCCAAGATGGTGTCTCAAGAGCAACCTCGGACCGCTCAGCTGGACCACTGTCGATGGAGGGCAGCTCGCTCCGAATCCGAGTGATTTTCTCCTGCAGATAAATCCCAAATTCCTCTGCTCGACCCTGTAGAGGGGCTTCCCGCGGCCTCTGTTGAAGGAGGGAGCGGGTCACCCCAAACAGGGCGGCAGGGCGGTTATCTGCGGATGCAATAAGAGTGGCACAATACTCACGTTTGGCCACTCTTATCGCCACCAGGTAAGTCCTAATGTAGGTTCTCACTAGTGTTCGGTCGGCTTCGGAGCGAGAGGATCTCCATCTGCTCTCTAGGCATCTCTTGTGGCGCTTCATCTCCCTAAGCTCCTCGGTGAACCAAGGAGCCCGGGTGGATCGTCGCCGCAAGAGAGGCCGCTCGGGCGCGACTCGGTCCAAGGCCCCCGTGGCCGCACTTAACCATGCGGCCACTAGGTCCTCAGTCGAGTCGCGGGGCAAGTCCACAGGAATTGGCCCAAGCTCCCTTTGGAACCTTACCGGGTCCATCAGAAGCCTGGGGCGGAACCATATAGGAATATCCGGTTCCGCCTCCCCGCGATGGGGTGTAGCGATCGGAAAGTCGAGCCGAAGGAGAGCGTGATCTGTCCATGACAGGGGTGTGATGACTAAATCCCCTATTCCCAGATCACGACTCCACTGTCCCGAGACGAAGATGAGATCCAGGGTGTGTCCACCCTCGTGGGTAGGGCCCAAAACTACCTGGGTCAGGTCCATGGCTGCCATGGAAGCCATGAACTCCCGAGCTGCACCAGAGGTTTCGCCTACCGATGGCAGGTTAAAGTCCCCCATGACCAAAAGTCTGGGGGTCTCAACCGCCGCCTCGGCTATCACCTCTAGGAGCTCGGGCAGGGCTGTTGTTGCATAGCGAGGAGCCAAGTATACAACTAACACGCCCAACTGCCTCCCTAGGCCCCATTTCACGAGGAGGGACTCGCACCCGGTCGTCTGAGGGATCGTGGTCTCCTTTGGCTCAAGACCTTCCCTAACCATAATCGCCACCCCCCCACCCCTCCCTAGGGCCCTAGGCTGATGAAAGGCTCGGTAGCCTGGTGGGCACATTTCTACGAGGGGATGACCTCCCTCGTGGCCCAACCAGGTTTCCGTAATACCTACCAGATCCGGGTCCCCCTCTGACACAAGGTCATGGATGAGGGGGGCTTTTTGCACCACGGACCTGGCGTTGCATAGCATCAGCCTAGGGCCCCGGGTCTGTGGTTCTTGCCCTCCTAGCCTGCGATGGGAGTATGGGGGGTTGGAACATGTGACCGCCCGTAGCCAGCGGCCACGGTCCTCCAGCTGGTGATGTTCCCCCCGTCTCCCACCGCCCCTGCCCCTCCCCAAGACCAGATTGATGGGAAACACCTCAGTGGAAACGACCCCCCCTTCCCCCTCCTCCGTTTCCCTACTTCCGCTAGCCGGCCCTATAATCTGTCGCCCTCCCACCTGACTATCCCTCCCCCCCACCCTGGGACCCCCTAAAAATCGGATTAAAAATTTACCCAGAAATCCCCTGAGCTTACGTTTTGCCCACCTCTCAGGGTTCAACAACCCATCCTTAAGGTGGGCCCCAGATAGATCGGGGGGCCACAGCTGCGAGAGGGGAGACTCTCGCAGACAATGCTGTTGCTAAGTTCTGTGTCTGCACTGCACAGAGCGCATCTCCTTATTCGATCTCTGCTCGATGACAGCTCCTGGCAAGAGCTCTGTCTACTGCTCTGCAGTGTTCAAGGACCAAAGTATTTCTTTCTAGGAGGGGGAGATCTTCCCTATAAAAATCTGTCTTTGGTTAATGAGGTTCTGTCTCCACAGAGGCACTGCAGCATCTCAAGGAAAGGAGGCAGACCTTGCAGTGACACTACCACAGGCAAATTCCAGTTTGTCCAAAGAAAGAATGGACAAATATTCTAATGTACATTGCAACAGTTAAAAAGAAAACCTAAGCAGCAAAAAAATCTCAGAATTCGACAATTCCTGGGAATTTTCTGGAAGATCTCACTGAAACATCATAGACTGTGATTGCCTATGGAGATTCTCAGTCCTCCAGGTCATGGTTGTCCCCAAAGTGCTTTTTTTCAAGAGGCAACTGGACTTTTTGGTTTTTCTTTAAAGACATTTTGCTTCTCATCCAAGAAGCTTCTTCCGCTCTGACTTCCCCACCATCCAGTCAGAGCTGAAGAAGCTTCTTGGATAAGAAGCAAAACATCTTCAAAGAAAAACCAGAAAAACCAGTTGCCTCTTTTAAAAAGCACCTTTGGAACATAGACTGTGATGTTTCTATGTGCCATATATGTGTGTGTGTGTGTGTGTATATGTATATCCATAATGCTACTCTTTTGAGACCTGAATGCAACAAAATTTCATTTTAACATAGGCTGATTAAGGTAAAGGTTCCCCTCGCACATATGTGCTAGTTGTTCCTGACTCTAGAGGGCGGTGCTCATCTCCATTTCAAAGCCGAAGAGCCAGCACTGTTCAAAGATGTCTCCATGGTCATGTGGCCAGCATGACTAAATGCTGAAGGTGCATGGAATGCTGTTACCTTCTCACTAAAGGCGGTTCCTATTTTTCTACTTGCATTTTTTCATGCTTTTGAACTGCTAGGTTGGCAGAAGCTGGGACAAGTAACGGGAGCTCACTCCGTTACATGGCACTAGGGATTCGAACTGCCAAACTGCTGACCTTTCTGCTCAACAAGCTCAGCATCTTAGCCACTGAGCAACCACGTCCCTATGTAGGCTGATTAGTGTACACTTAAGGCAACAAATATTCTATTCTATTCTGATCTTTTCTTCAAAAGCTTGTAGGAATGCATTTGGAGACCTGGAAATCTCATTCAAGCAACTGACAAAACCAGGTTCGGTTAACTGACTTAACTGAAACTATTATTCAAATAAAGCTGCTCCTTATGAACTCTTGAAGCTTGACTATTCAACTTGAACTACCATAGTTATGCTCAAGCAAAGGAATGCCACTACTGCATCTCCAATATGTTTCTATCTGACATGATCATCCTTTTCCAGCAAAGTTTGATCAGAATGCACATGGAGTGGTGGGAAAGGATAGGATCGTTGCTTAGCCAGCAGCATCACACAAATCAAACTGGTAATCAATGGACAACAGATGCCACAACTTGCTCATCCTCCAACAAAAATAGCAAACTGCTATAAGCAATACCTTATTTGGATCCATTTCCAATCTTGAAAACCTGGTATGAATTGCACACTAGCCAAGCTTTTTATTCCTAACCAGAAACACTCAACATGTGGGACATCCCCACAGGAAGAAAAAAAAAGTAATTGTAATGAAAAATGACAACAGTAAGATTTGCACAGGCTCATGTCACAGTTCCAGAACACAGTTGGCCTGCATTTTCTCAAAAGGGTGGGGAACAGGAGGAAATTAAGGATGCCAGAAAAAGCAAGACAAGATTGTTAGTGTTACTTTAAAGAAAAGAGTAACAAAACAAGGACAAGCCATATTCTGGCAGGGTAGGAGAAATCTGCTTGTTGGCTACATTGGACAGATGTGTGCATGGGAACTCTGCTGACTCAGGGAATGTAAAAATGGAGTAATCTATAAAGAGCCAAGGGAGAAAGGAACTTGGAGGGGGGGTGATTTTCTCTTTTTTGTTTCTTTATGCTGACAGTTCAGTAGAAAAGGGAGGAATAAATTCAGCTGAATTGTGGAAGCATATCACTTTGTTTTTAGTGATTCCATTTCAGTAAAACACTCCAGTTTTCTCTCCTCTAGCACACACAGATGCACACACATAATTTCAGACAGTCCTATGTCTGCTGCCAAGAACTATCAAAATGTCAACCATGCCTTAATCTAGTCTTGGGGGGAGGGAGGTTCCTTGCCAAGAAAAGAATATATGACAGCGGTGCCTGGGCTTGCACCCTAAAGCACAACACAATGCTAAACTCAACAAAGCAAGAGGAGAAAAACTCAGAATTGAAAAATGGTGTAGATTGCAGGCAGAATTCTGGAAGTTGTTGATTAGTGGGGAAGAGGAATTTAAGCCCTGACCTGAGTTTTGCATCCAGGTTTCTCATTGAGAGAAGACTGATGGGAAAGCTGTGGTGAGAATGAAACTGCAAGTGTCAAGCTACTTAACCTGGGATCAAGCTGTTCTGTGAGCAAGTAAGCCATATTCTGCACCTCCCAAATCTCTTCTCATACTAACATAAAAAGAGATGGATTAGTCTCCTACAGTCTGAAATCTTAAACCTGGAAGCAAAGAAATATAAAGAAGGTTAGAGGACAAATTTTATTTCAGAAAGAGGCGTGGGAAAGAGGAAGTAATAGATTTGCATAAGATAACCAAGAGTAATCACATAAAAATGTTTTCAAATACTCTTCAAATGCCAGCAGTGGAGTAAATTGGCCCACTTACTGCTGTCCAGACCAACTTGCATCTTAAGAGTAGCACTTATAAACTGTGATCTCCCAGTAACTCTGAGGTGGGAAAATGTATATATTATATTTTGAAGACACATTTCAGAAATAAACTGAAAAGTAGAAGGGTAAAGTTTCCAACCTCATAAAGCTTGCACTTACAAACATCCTATATACTTTGTCCACATCAGACTATTTGTCACACATGCACAGCGGATCTGAACTGGGGCGATGGCTCGTGTGCCTGCAGAGAGGGCTCTGCGTGCCACCTGTGGCAGGCGTGCCATAGTTCGCCATCACGGATCTATACGCTAACAGCAAACAAATCATAGGTAACCTTGCATGAAGTATGAACGCTGCCATTGAATAAGACCATTCAAATCTGCCATAGGGAAATCTAGGGTCCCATCCTCCCAACAGCAATTTTTAGGCTGAGAAATAACCCAAGATCAAAACTACAGTTCATGGCTGAGTGGGATCTCCCTAGTTCTAATCTGATACCAGACTAACTCTCAAATGACAGCAACAAAAGAGCATATATTTTCTTGAGCTCGTGCTGGTGATCTTCCAAGTGGAATGTAATTCACATAATCTGATTTAGTTAATTTCAATTTTATATTTAAAAAAAAGACAGTGTTTTTCTTAAAATAATAAATCCTGAACCTTGACAATATGTGCTTGGTGCTTCTATGACACATCCAAAAGGATATCATAGCCGAAACGAATCACATCATTCAGTTTTAGCGTGATGTACTTCTGGTCAGGGATTCGTATGTCGTTCACAAAGGTCTATGGAAAAGAAACACAAAAATTATCATTCAAGTGACATTTGAGAAGGAGGAGGAAATCAGTGTGGAGAAGTTTAGAGAGGAAACTGTCTTTAGCTTTACAGAATCTCTGTCTATCCTCTGCCGATCAACTGGTACCTCTTTTCTTCCCACATACAATTCCCCATCATTTGGTGCTTGGTGGATCGGCCCCTTTCTCCTGTTACTGAAAACATGTTCAGCAAAAGATACTGATCAACTGCGTTTCAAAAAGAACCAAAAAAACAGGCAATCGCTTTTTGACAGTCATACAGACCATTTGACAGAGCAACTGAGGCAATACCACAAAGTTATTTTTCCAAACCATAAAAGCTCCCTTATTACATTTTCTGGGCTAAACCACAAGCCTTTTAAAGCTTCAAAGGAACCAACTTCATAAACTTAACCTATACTTTTAAAAGCATTTAAAAATATACAATGTCAGTAAACTTTATAACAGATACAAATTTGTAATAGGCTGGCTAGGATTATTCACAAAATAAAGACAGGAAAGACGGCCCCAGAAAGGAATAGCCACTTGTCTTAATCCATGGCTGAAAAGGAATTTGGACCAAGCATCTCTTCCTTAACCACTAGCTAATAGAAACAAATGAAAGTGCTTAAACCTATTCCAAAACAATGGCAAGAAGTAGATACTGCATGTCATGGTACATCTCAAAGCCACAGAGACTTAAGTATGATAAATATAGAGAACTGTCTTCATGCAGAATTGCATTATACTAAAGATTTCTCCGTCAAGTCAGGTAACATGACACTCTAGGCTACATGTGTTTTTTGTGATTGACTCCCTCTCTGTCCACAATTGCTGAAAACTGATGACATGGTTTCTTTCCACTTTCAGAGAGGAAACATATTAAAAACAAATAGTGAACACTATTTTAAAAAGATTAATTATTTAATTTAATTTAATTTTGTTCAGAAAACAAAAAGCTGCCCAGAGTTGCTTTGGTTTGTGAGATGGGAGGCATAAAACCCTGTTTCCCTGAAAATAAGACCTTCCTGGATAATAAGACCAATCGGGCTTTTGAGCGCATGCGCTAAAATAAGCCCTCTCCTGAAAATCAGCCCTCCCTGAAAATATTGCAACACAGCAGCAGTCATGAGGTGACCACGCTCACTGCTTCCTGCACCTCCCGAAAAATAATAAGACCTCCCGAAAAATATGGCCAAGTGCTTATTTCAGAGGACAAAAGAAAATAAGACCCTGTCTTATTTTCGGGGAAATATGGTTAACTCCTACCTAACAGGATTCTTTTAAAAAACAAAACCTGACAAAGCCTTAACTTGAGTGCAGCTACGACCACTCTGTATTACCCCCATCTTAACTTTAAACGTTATTAGTTTCAAAGACAAACATATAGTCCTGCACTCTAAAATACTGCCCATTTCAGATTTAACAGTTGAAACAGTTCAACAGCTTAGAGCAGGGGTCTGCAAAGTCGGCTCTTTTAAGACTGGTGGACTTCAACTCCCAGAATTCCCCAGCCAGCTGGCTGGGGAATTCTGGGAGTTGAAGTCCACCAGTCTTAAAAGAGCCGACTTTGCAGACCCCTGCTCTAAGCTGTTGAACAGACCCCTGGCTTAGAGTAATTATTCCTTCTTTTCACATCACTTTACTAAGAAATATACTTTATTTCTGGCACTAGGGTGCTGCACCCAAACATTTACAAATGATGTAAGATTTACTGAACAGGCATCCTCAGTATTGCAAAATGTGTCAGGCAATCTGAGAGGACAGCAAGAGAGGGGGGAGCCTTTGGAAAAAAACATCCAACTTTAGAATTTGCAATCAGTTACATATTGTATGTATACTGACCAGCAGCGTACATCAATGGTTTTATTCTCCTTGATAGCTAGAACACGAAATACTCTGCAATTTGATAAGCCAACTATAACAGATAACTGCTACTCTTCAATAAATGGAATTGCTTTGCAAAATGTTTTCAGATGCCAGAAATGAGATCCAAACTTTTAAGTAAAAACTACCCTAGGGTCCAGGAAGACAAATGCAGAGAACATGATCTTTTTTGGCTGATATTAGTTTACCGTGATTGATAACAGAGGCAAGTCATGGCAAGAAAAGCAGTTTTATTTGGACCAGAATACACAAAACTAGAAAATGTTGAACACGGTCAATGTTTTACAAAGGGGCTTGGGCAGCAACCAGGCCCAGGAAATTATCTGAAGTGAGGCCTTCAGAGGTGGTACAGACCTAACTTCATTTGAGCCTGTTTTAAAAGTGTGGGTGAGGAAGAGAAATGTCAAGCAAAAGGCTCTCTCCAGAGAACTCTTAACTATTTCACCCTCACCATAGTCAAGAGACAACAACTATCAACAAACACCTAGTGTAGATACAGTATTCCCCCTCTCCTTTCAACTAAAAGATGCAGCCCCACAAACAGGCTCATACAATCTATTTCACCTGCCTTCCTCTGTCCACAGGAATTTATTTTTTTGTCATTCCAAGCTGGGAATTAGCCATGTCCACAATAGCATCTGTACCAGGGGTGAAATCAACTTACCTTTGCTACCGGTTCGCAAATGTGAGCACATGCGCCACCTCCACACATGCGCAGGACCTTCTGCACATGCCCAGTAATGATTTCTGGGTGGGTGGGTGGAGCCTCCTGCTGCCACCACTACCAGTTCGCCCGAACGGGATAGAACCAGCAGAACTGCACCACTAATCTGTACTCTTTTCTATACTATATTTCACTAACCCTGATTATGTCCAATTTGCAGTTCAAATAATGAGCTAGAACTGAGTCTCAGGGAAATCTTTTTCCTGCTCTTACCTTTAACTTGGGAAATATAAGAGTATAGGCCAATGCTCTGCTTCTTTGTAGATTTTTTTTTTCTGTTCTTCCTTTGCAGAAACAGACCTCAAAAAGAAACTGGAACATTAAGACCAAGATGAAACTGCCTCTTTCTCACTAAACTTGGGATGGTTTTTCAAAGCAAATAGATGCTCATTGCCTACCCCAGGGATGTCCAAACTTGGGAACTTTAAGACTTATGGACTTCAACTGCCAGAATTCCCCAGCCAGCATAGCTGGCTGGGGAATTCTGGGAGTTGAAGTCCACAAGTCTTAAAATTCCCAAGTTTGGACATCCCTGGCCTACCCTGAGTCCATCTTTTTGTCAGAGCTGCACATTCTATACCAACAATAGCAGCACTCCTGGAACATCTGGCACTTTCTGTGACTCCCAGATGTTACGGCAATGCAGTGCATGTCCCCACATTGCAGACATATTGAAGTTTATCCTGTTCCTCATGACTGTTCAAGGCAATTGCATAGTATCCTCTTAAAACAAAGGAAAGAATAAGGAACACAATATGTTTGGGACCCGATTGAGACTTTCAAGATCATACTGAACCATACATACCACTGACCATGGTACCTGAAGCTGCTGGCACTTGTAACTCAGGGGGGAAAGGTTCTCTCCCTTTTTCTCTCTTTTTGATGGAGACTGAAGTGACGGCAGCTATTAAGCCTTTAAGGAGCACTGCCACTGCCAGCAGCCAATTCACCATCTGCTTTCAACCATTCCCCTCTGTAAATATCGAAAGTACCCCTCTCCAACGCAATTCTGTGATAAACTAAAATCTCCCTGGTCAGGAGATTATAGCCAATACTAATATGAAAAATAATCAGATCTAGCTCTAAATATGCAGTACAATAAGATAATGCAATGCTTCAGATTCAAAAGCAAAAGCATATTTTTAACTCATGTCAGACATGGAGAACTGGTGGCAATTTTTAAAGCTAAATATGTATTTTCCTGGACTGAACTGCTGTTGCAGCTGCAGAAGGCAGGTATGCAATCCCAGCAAACAATGCAGATATTTAGGAATTTCTGTCAATTATGTGAGCTTCCACGTTGAAGCAAGTTTTTCCCTTCAAATCCAATGCATTTAGTCCTCTAAGATGAGATATCTCTGGACGATAGGTAGGAGGTGGATATTCTTTTCATGAATTCCTTATGGTCCCACTTCATCTTGACTTCTACTTTGGATGATGAATTCTTTACTCTCTTAATCATCTCCTTGAAGTAACAAATGCCTACACCTACGAGCCAAGAGGATTAGAAAAAAATTCTTTGGCACCAACAAGGAAACTATAAAGGTCAGGATAAGATTACTTTACTTTCTGAAGTGTAATTGTCAAGCAGGCACAAACATTGCAAAGCAGTGCTATCTACTTCAGGTTATGCCAGATGCACAAGAAAATTACGATCTTATGTAGCAGTATTCATCAATCTGACAAGTTTGCAAATATGTTGGCTTTCAACAATCGTAATTTGCAATCTAAAAGAACTTTAGAAATGGTCAGCACATGTGGAAAATGCTAAGATAAGGCTGATTACAATACCTAAAAGCCATTGAGATAGCCAAGAATATCGGCAAAGGCATGCTCTCCAAATGAAAGAGGTAACAAGGATCTTGCTTTCCCAAATTAGATACTGGGGATATACCCAAGGCCTTTGCTCTTGTGTGCCTAATAAGCCTGCAAGCGTCTTGTCATGCCCAGATATATTGAATCATAACTCAATGATTCTTCCAGCTTGCAAATGTCAGAAATTAACCTATCGGTTTTTTCCTGTGCAAACAGCATGGTTTTGATTACAAAGTTGTGCTCTTCCCATAAAAGATGTCATTCATTCCTTGGGTCAACTGGAGGTACTACAATGGACTCTATGTAGAGTTACCTGGACTGGCCAGAAGCAAGAACTACCCTGATAATCAGGACATGGAAACATGACCAGATTATACCTATGGTGAATGATCTGTGAATGATCTGCACAGATCATTAATTGCTTAATAGGCTTGGTTCAAAATGTTAAAGCTCTAATTGGATATCTATCTTAGAAACTCTATTTAACATCAGAAGCTTTTCTAAGAATATCTCATTTGCAGAAGCAGGCAGAGGAAAAGGTCTTCCCTGCACATGTTGCTTCCAAATTATTGTGTTTCTGGATTTATAACTGGTCTCAACTCATCCAGCTTCTTCTTCATTTGGGGCAGGGGGAGGAGTTGTTATTTTAATACAAATGTACTAGTTATTAAACTTCTCTTCATACAATTTACACTTCTTTATCTTCAAACATAACCTTTTCCCTTTTTATGTTGTTGTTAGTTACAAAATCGTGTCCGACCCATTGCAACCTTATGGACAACATTCCTCCAAGCCTTCCTGTCCTCTACCATCCCCCAGAGTCCATTTAAACTGATGCCTACTGCTTCGGTGACCCCATCCAGACACCTCATTCTTTGTTGTTCCGTTCTTCTTTTGCCCTCAATCTTTCCCAGCATTAGGTTCTTCTCCTTTCTATGTACAATGCACCAAAGAAAGTGACCCATCCAGTCCATCAATTTGTTTCAATGGGAACAAGATGCCCCACAAGTAGCCTGAAGTTCTCAAATGCAGGTTCTAAGATTATTGAACATATCAAGGAGATGCCTGCTGGACAAAGCCAAGGTCATTTAATCCAGGAAGCCATCACACAATTGCTTCAGAAGTAAATGGGATCTGATCAAAGAGGCAGATCACCTTCAGCTGATTAGGGCATTTCCTCAGCAATGCTTCATACAAGGGAATCCTGGGAATCCTCAATGCCATGAGGTGATGTCACCCTCAATGTCACCTCATCCTTGCTCTGAATTGTTGAAAGACAGTGAATGTTAGTGAGAGTTTAAGAGATAGAAAACCTATATTCCTTTCCATTGGCCTCAGATTATATTTTCCCATAATTTGGGGGCAGGAAAAAAAGTGTAGTGGATGACCTTAAAAAGGGCTAATGTAATCTGAGAAAACAAGGAAACCTTTTCCAAAGTGGAGGGGAGGAAAAGAGAGAGAAAAACCTGGAAATCTGGGTACAGCTCTGAGGCTCTTGCTCACTCTAAAGTTTTCCACATTGGGCTTTGAGGCACCCCAATATGGTGTTATTTTCATCTGTTCTGCATCTGTTATTCTTGACTGCTAGCTGCCTCATGAAAAAAGGGCATAATTCCAATGATAATCCTCTTGTACCTATCAACTAATGAACATGCAATAAAGGAGGTAGATAATTGATTATTGAAATATCTGAATAATGATTTTATGTTACTCGTTTTGTACAAAATTAACCTGTAAAAGTCAGTCTTTTAAAAAAATCAAGTTTTAGTGTTGCTCTTATTGACACTCTGGAATTTATCCTACACAGTAAACAACTCAAACAAGGACAAAGGTAATATTTAAACACATTTCATATGAGTCATTCGTTTCATACCCTACTATAAATTCAATACCTGTATTTCAAGTACACAAATCTACAACATATCTCTTTCCCAGCTCCAGATCCAATACTCCAGACTGAACAGCCACATTTTTTAACAAGGAGTAAAAACTCATGTGAGCAATTCTGTGTCAGCTTTCTATTAATAGCAGTATCTCCAATTGCTTATGTTATTAGAACAATGTGTGATTTTTCCAAAAATAGCACATTTCTCCTGGTAGATACCCTCATTTGGTCAAAACCCAGATTTGCTAGTGTTATAATTTTAGGTGAAATCACTCTTATTCATCACTGTGAATCATCCAATACATCAGTGTTACATCATGATATTATTTACCTGCTATAACAAGCATTCCCAACCTGTTTTCTTCCAGCTGTATGCTATAATAAAACTCTCCAAATTCTTTATTAGTCTGGTTTGTAAATAATGATGAGCCATAATCAATGGACTTAAGAATCCCGCTGAGACACAAACAAGCTAGGTGTAAAAATGTGAGTCTGACTCAAAAAAGGAGGAGGTGAATGCAAAGCTATTACAGGAAAATACATCTGAGTCTTGAGAAACTAGAAAGTGTTAAAAAGAAAGGCAAACTATTTTGATTTGATTGTGTAAGCTGGTACATTAAAGGAGAGAGGGGCTTTCAGATTCTGTAAAAATACTTGAACTGCATTAAGTGCATTTTAACACTTCTAATAATTCCTGTTTCCTGATCATGCCTACTTGAAGGGTTAACACTGGGCGATGCCTTGACATTCTTAGGAAAAAGCTATAACATCTAACATTGGTTTAAAAAACAAGTAATTGCAGCTCAGCCCATAGGCAAGGAATAAGGACAGCCAAAAAGAAACTTAGATAGGTATCTTGTCTTAATTCATAATAAGCCTTCCAAGTGAGTATAAATTTACATTAATCTACTGAAAGTACAGAAGATTGACTTATTTGGATAGCATTGAATTATATATTGTTTAATAATGGTTTATTAAATACTGATTGCTTTCACACAGCATACTAAGTAAAAATCAAGCAAGTCATAATATAACTTAGAACAGTCTATGAGCAGCTAATTTGAACTTGTGGCAAAACTAAGCATCCACTAAGTAAGGATCAGCTACATAAATCTTGAGATTTCACAAGATTTATCAAAATATTTAAAATATTTTCTTTTAAAGCCTATCCTATTAAGTCCAATCCCAGATGCTTCATTTCACTTCTGCAAACTGGAATTGAAAAGCTCACCTACAGCCCGCGGGGGGCCAGGGAGGAGAGAAAGAAGATACAATAGCCAAAAGACTTAGATCAAAAAAATAACTTTGCCTTGATTTTTCTTGAACAATTTTGCATAATATTTCTATCCGGACTTTTTGTAAATGTCTGACAGCATGGAAGGGAGAATTTAGGTAAATGTACTTGCTTTCATCTTGTAGTGGTATGGAAAATGTTTTCTATGTTAACTTTTTTAATGTGTATTTTGAGGTCTCGGAAGGTCCGACGACTCTGACGTGAATGCTCTCAAAATTTCTTTGTAACCATTACCCTACCCTGTTAAAAAATGTAAAACCAATAAAACTTTTTCAATATAAAAAAAAAAAAAAAAAGCTCACCTACAAAAATGAAACCTGGATCACACACAAACACAAACACACACACACACACCCTTTGGCACTCAGGCTCATCACTCACCCCATTTAGGCTTCCAAGATCCTTCACCCAGTGCTCATCTTTTTCCTTGTCGTAATTGATGACAGCATGCTGCTTATCCACACTGCGAGACTGGGAAGACCAACAACATTAAATTAGGATGTTATAAGACAGAGATTGTTTTAATAGCTTCAATGATATACCAAGAGAGATATTAACACAAAGGGAAATGTGCCTCTTTACCTATCAGATTTGGACAATATTACTCTTTATTAGTAGTACCCCCTCCATAAAAATACCTAGAATATCTTACAATACTGCCCATCCTGGCATTTACTTAATCAGATCTTAATCTTGGCAACCATGTTTTCTTTGCTTGGTTACTAGCTACCTATTACCATTCAAAATGATGTTAATTGTCTGGATCATTTCACAAATATGGACTGCAAAGGGCCATCACCCCCAACCTCCCCCTTGCCCACAGAGAGAATTCAGCTCTGTTAGTCTCCCTCCCACCAACACACCACCTACTAAGCAATACAATTCAGCCCAAACATACTTCAGTTGGATCTGCAATCCAACTGCAATCCGATTAAAATGGATATTGTATGTTGTGGGACTCAACATAACCCAGGCTACTTTTAAAGCCAGTAATGTGTTTTTATTTTCTTTGTGATTGGTGCATAATATGGTATAAATAGTCTTATCATTTTGTGGGCTATGAGAACTTCACTAGTGATGCTCTCTATAAGGCAAACCAATACAACATTAAAAAGCAGATTTCATCTTTTAGGGGGAAATTCAGGCTTCAGAATACATGTTTATGTATATTTCTCTTTTCTGAATTCTGAACGCATGAATTTATTACTTCTATATTGCAGAAAGTAAGCATTTATACCAACTATTTTTTTTACAATCTGTGCTGAATGAATGAGTCAGTTCAAAACTTCCTATAGAGAGAGAGAGAGAGAAACAGTCCAAGTTCTAGAAATAGCTGAGACATTTCCTACTATAAGTAGGAGTACTGCAGTGTGCAGCAAGAAAAAAAGAAAGAAAGCTAAAGGGATAAAAGGAATTTAGTCTTAAAAGACTAGTTCGATCTTGTTTTCCCAAGAAAACACGCAGGGAATAAAAGTTTTATTCTTTTATTCATTGTGTGGACTTATGTAATCTTCAAGAACTCCCGGTGGCTTACAACAAACTAAAACATCCACAGAAAATTACAAAGGAACATTAAAACTTTCCCAGTAAAAATGCATCAGCATAATAATATACTGAAGCAAAAAGAGAAAACACCCCAATTATTTTCCAAACATGCGTCAGAAAACACATGTTTAATCAATTTTTGGAGAGCTAAAGAGAGAAATGTTTTCTATTGTTTCCTAAAGGAGGCTATTTTAAAGAACACTTTCACTGAAAAATGTTTCTGAGCCCAAGCCCCAAAGAAACCAAACTACGGGATTGCAAACAGCAGCTCTCAGGACACGACTTGGGCAGACGGATTCTGAATGGAGAAAGCAGTCCTTCAGGTACCTAGCACCCTCCTATGGCTAAAATCA
The DNA here is from genome assembly GCA_039707465.1 of Rhabdophis nuchalis. NCBI lineage: Eukaryota > Metazoa > Chordata > Lepidosauria > Squamata > Natricidae > Rhabdophis > Rhabdophis nuchalis. The sequence continues at coordinate 53,304,663 of CM077643.1, read as the reverse complement.
GAACACTGCACAACTAATATGTAGAGATCCAACCCTCAGATACAAAATGCCACAGTCCTACCTATCCTGTTATTCAGCAAAGTGAAGTTACCGTAGGCCAACAGGAATTATCCTTTATCTCAAAAAGAAAAATGTTACGGGCCAATCCAGTTGCTTTTAGCTTTTAGGGATGTAAGCTGAAAAACTGGTTTTAAATTTGTCAATGGAGCATTTTTGTACCATTAGTTTTTCTCCCTGCATTAGGAAAAGGGAGGGGAAACATTCACAGTATAAACCCAGCAAGAGAAATCAGCATCTTGAGCAAATTACTCAAGGAGGAAGTCCAGGAGAATAGCCAATGTCACTTCTCCCCCAGGTGTTTTCAGATTCAGCTACATTCCATCTTTCCTAACCTCGGTTCCTAATTCCTAGGAATGTCTGAAGGACAGAATTTTACTAGGAGGCAGTAGCAAGGCTGTCAATTACTATCATTGTTTGTTGCTTCTTCACTAAAAGAGGATGAAAAGTATTACTTTGTCGGCTAGTTTAGCAGAAAAACAAAAGGTCGCATAGGTTATTTTAATGTCTAAAAGTAGTGTGCTCCACAGTGAAGTACATATACATTTAAAATATCAGTAACTTCAAAATAAGAGACATTACTCAGTAGCTCTGTATTCATCTGCATATTGAATTCCATCACTTTCTAATTAGGTTTATTCAGGAGAATGGTGTTCTTTTTAAAAGAAATTGATTACCTCATCAGTATTAGTGTGGGATGTGGAGCATTTTTATGAATTACAGGCAAAGTTTACTCTTCTCAAAACAAGACATTGACATATTACATGGATGCAAAGAAAAGAAACAGAATATTGGAATGAGTCGAATGACTTCTAAGAATCTGTGGAAAACCCAATTAATAATGCCCTCCATCTTCTCTCAAGAATGTGAAACTGATCTCTAAGAAATCGTAAGGCTCTTCTAGAATTCCTCCAGCTGCCCAGCATGATTTGGGCTACACAGTACTTAGAAGGGAAATTTGCCTCATTCTCATTCCATCTCCAAAACAACATAGGAAATGGGTAGGAGGAGCTGACTGATGCAACAAAAGGCATTTTGGGGAAGGGCCTTCTCTGTGGCGGGCCCGGCCCTCTGGAACAACCTACCCCCCGACCTCCGCACTATCTCGGACCTCCGCCTCTTCCGCTAACGTCTTAAGACGTATTTATTCCAACAAGCCGGCCTAGGATAGCCCTCCGTTTCTGACTTTTTAAGAAAAATAATTTATAATTTGGTAATGGTTTTAATATGAGTTTTAGCACGGGTTTATTAATTTAATATATTTTAATTGGTATTTATTGTATTTTGTATTTTTAAATTATGCCTGTGCGCCGCCCTGGGTCCTAACAAGGAGAAGGGCGAGGTATAAATTTAATAAAATAAAATAAAATAAAATTGAAAGGTAGATTACTTAGAAATCTAGAAGATCTACAAATTACCTGTTAAAATGCTACACAAGCACAACACAGAATAAAAGCAAAAGATGCAAAGTTGTTTTCTTAAAAGGCTCAACTTTAAGCTGATATAATTGTTCACTCTACCTCTTAAAGTATAAGAATATGTCCCATCACATATTTCTGCTACTTTAATTATCAGAGGCCTATGCTTTGCTTCACCATGCACAAGAATTCAGATCAAAGTTCCATGTCATTCAGTGGAACAAATATTTAAAACAGCAGCCCAACTATCCATTTGTGGAGTTGTTCTATTTCCTCCATTAACCTTTTCCTTCAGTGTTGGTTATTTAGTGCAAGTTGGAATGGCTGAAGCACAGATCAAGCATGTGTCAACTCCATAAGCCAGTGGTTCTCAGTTATTTTCTGTCAGGCCCCCCCTAGGAAGAAGAAAACATTTCGCGCCCCCCCCAGCCCCGGAAAGCGCCCCCCCCAGCCCCGGAAAGCGCTCCACCCAGTCCCGGAAAGCGCCCCCCCCAGCCCCGGAAAGCGCCCCCCCCCAGCCCCGGGGCTGCCCCCTCCCTTCTTTCCCTCGCCTCCTTCCGAGCCAAGGATATTTATTCTCCTTGGTGCCGCCGTTGCCTTCTCTGCATGGCCCGAGCGCCTGTTCCTTACTGCGATGGTCTCAGCAGCTCCCAGCGCTCCCAACGCAGCCAGTCGAAAGCCGGGAGGGAGGCCGCTTTTCCACGCCATGGAAGGGGGTCGCCTCCCTCCCGGCTTTCGACTGGCCGCGTCCAGGCGGGCAGCGGGCAAGAGCCGTGAGCGGGCAAGTCGGGCGGCGCGCTGGGAGCTGCTGAGCCGGGCAGCGCGCTGGGAGCTGCTGAGCCGGGCGGCGCGCTGGGAGCTGCTAAGGAACAGGCGCTCGGGCCATGCGGAGAATGCAATGGTGGTATCGGTCTTTCCGGGTGTGCGGCTCCGCGCCCCCCCTTACGGAGCCTCGTGCCCCCCTAGGGGGGCGCGCCCCACTATTTGAGAAACGCTGCCATAAGCCCAGGAGCATTTCCAAATCTAAACAAAGAATTCAGAGTAGACGTAGATGTGAATTCCTGGCCAAAAAAAAAAAAAAACCTCACAGGAACTGAGTTTTGTCCACAACTAGTTCAAACATAAGGCCTTAACAAAGTTCCCATTTTTCAGTATATAATTATTTCATCCTTCTTAATCATAATGAGTATGTTGAATATTTTCAAATTGTGAAATAGGGTCAGAAAGCTTATAGAATTATTAGGAGTAAATCACATTTAAAAGAAAACAGTTGTTGGTTGTTCTATAAGTAAATATATACCAGTAATTAAGTATTCTGTTCTGCTTACAAAGTTTGTTTAAACCTGTGTTTCCCAATCTTGGCAACTTTAGATGTATGGACTTCCAATTTCCAGAATTCCCCAGTTCATACAAGTTAGCAGGATTGGGAAACACTGGTTTAAACCAACTCAATTATTGCCCCATATTCTCAAAAGCTCTTATGAAGAAATTGATGCCAAGCCTTAACTTCTAGGAACAAACCCTAGCAAGCCTCTAACACAGGGGTCCCCAACCATTGCAACTTTAAGTCTGAAGGACTTCAGCTGCCAGAATTCTCCAGCCAGCAAAGCTGGCTGGAGAAGTCTAAAAGCTGAAGTCCTTCAGACTTAAAGTTGCAAAGGTTGGGGACCCCTGCTCTAACAGACATATTCCCCAATTCATTTGGCACAGCCTTAAAGACTACTTAGGAAACATTATGCTTATTATTGCAAGCAAAGAAAAAAAATATTACACAAAATGTGAGTAAACCTTTTAAGATGAATTAAAATAAACTAATTTAAAGCTATATATTATAATGTATATCTCACCTGTCCTCTCATAGAAATATGGTTATAATTGTTTCAATTGTTTTGGTTTACCTTGGCAATAAACCATGGCTTATTTTAAGTACTGTTTGTTAAAAAGCTAAAATGCTGGATTCACTATTACGCTATCCAATAAACCATTTTTACAAGTCACATTAGCTGAGTTCGCATATTGGTATAAGACATAAAACTAATCACATTATGGCTTAGTGTGAGGCACAAACACAGGCACTATATTTAAAACAGTATAATATGTTGTCTGAACCAAACTCTGGTTCATCTAAGGCAGTGGTTCCCAACCTTTTTTTGGCCACGACCCGCCTAAGCATCTTTAAAATCCTGATGCCCCCCTCCCCCGACATATAATTCTTACTTTACTCAAAAAGTGAACTCTACTCATGCGGAGGAAGCCTAAAAGGCCATTAACTCGGTTTAAACAAGGTTAAAATTTCCCCCATTGAAAATCAAATTGCCCCCCTGTGGGGCGTGGGGTCCACTTTGGGAGCCACTGATCTAAGGGGAATATTTTCAGGGTTTTTTTCAGCTTTACAAAAAAAAAGGAGGGAAATATCATGTCCCAAAGCTTTTGTTGACCATGACAAACTATGGGTCAGACAATACCTGGAGCTGGGGAATTCTGGCAGTGGAAGCCCATAGCTAAAAGACATGACAGTCATAAAGTGGATTATCATATGACTGACTCAATATTACAACTTTTGCAGAGGTGATTAAATAAATCAGCAAGATCATTAAGTGAATCCTCAGTTATTAAGCAAACTCACTGTTCACTAAGGAGCATTTGTTTCTGAAAACTGGAAGCTAATGCCAATTTTCAGCAAAATCATAAATTGAAATCATGGGATCATGGGATGCTGCAAACAGCCATAAATACAGGTCCAGCCATCGGAATTTTGGAACTAAGTTATAAGGTGGGTTATCATCATATATTTGAATGATCGCTAAGCAGGTAATCATTAATTGAGGCCTGCCTGAATAACATAGGTACCTATGGCTGGACATCAATCATCCCTTCCTGCTTCAAAACTGAATATGAATCATGGGGTGTATTTGGTTAGCTGAAATCCTGCTCTCATGGTTAGAATTAAAACTCTGCCTCTTTACGTAGAGAATGCACTTACCTGGAGCATGAGTTCACAGTCTTCCCTGCCAACAAATATCATCTCCCGAGGAAGCCGATGGCGAATACCTGTTCCACTCACCAGGAACCATGATGTCGTGCTCATTTTGCTGTTTGGCATTTTAACTTTTCACCATCCTATCTGTGCAAAAGAGAAAATCTGGTTAGGTGTGTAATAATAATCTTTCTAGAAGTCCAATTACTTCTGATTAAAAATTCACCATGTTTATATTACAGAAGATAGATACTATATATGTGTGTGTCTATGTCCCATTACACTAATAATCAATGGTTGATATAGTGTAGCATTTATTGTCATTGTACATCATGTATACAATGAAATTGGTTAGGAATGAAAGCTCACCAGAAGCCAAGCCCAGAAAAAAATTACCAATAGAGAAATTAATTTCTCAAACACATTAGAGAGAGATAAGACAGTTTGTCTGTTGATTATTCTGATGTCTTAATAGAATATAATTTTCAGTCCAATATAAAACAGTCAAGTATGTCAGCAGAGCAATGAATGAGGCTTTAAGAGAGAAGGAAAAGTAGTGCATCTCGTACAAGATTCAGAGACTGAGCATAAAGAAGATATATATTATACATTTAATTTTAAGGGGTCTTTGGTGCTGATGTTACCTACTTTGAGTAATGAAACATCTGCAAAAAAAATCATGCTCAGAGAGCACCATTTCAACTCTGAGCTACAAATATTCTCCTTTAATGGTAAATTTATATTTTGTTAGCATATTAAATTGTTTGGCATTTACACAAACTGAAGGTTACACAACATGCTAAAGTACAAAACAACAAAACATATCTAGCATGCTGTGCAAATGTAACTGACATGGTTTAGCAGTGTATAAATTCAGCCTTGTAGTCAAGAGTGATCCTTCAAAAACAATTGTGACTACTTAATCCCCACATCCTGCCTCACACATCCTCACGGCCGATTCGCTCCCACAGAGAGGGACTTCTCCGGGTGCCGTCCACTAGACTTTGTCAGCGGGCGACGCCCAGGGGAAGGGCTCTCTCTGTGGCAGGCCCGGCCCTCTGGAACGACCTTCCCCCCGATATTAGAACGACCACGGACCTCCGCTCCTTCCGCCTGAAACTAAAGACACATCTTTTCCGCCTGGCCGGCCTAGGGTAGTCTCTCTCTCTATGGGTTTTTTAATTGTTTATTTATATTGAGTGGGGATTTTTAGTTAATGGGATTTTAGCACAGGTGTTTGTTTAATCTGTTTTAAATTGTATGTATTTTTGTATATTTATGGTTTTTATTCTCCCTGTGCACCGCCCCGAGTCCCTGTGGGGAGAGGGAGCGGTTAATAAATTCAGTTTTATTATTATATTATTATTATTATTTAAACTGATAATCCCGATTTATTCCTCTTTTTAAAAGGCTATGGTTATAACTCAGAGTTTGCTTTTAATTCATTACTCTTGGAGGAGGGAAAATGTCTATGGAGTTCATGTTTATTTATGTGGTCAATCCCAATCAATTAAGATTTAAAGTACTCATTCATTAAATATATATTTACTTCAGGAGTTCAAGACAGTGTACATAGCACATCTGCCTCCAAATATTCTCTCAACAACTGTCCTATAAGATAGGTTGATCTAAGAGACAGTGATTAGCCAATAGTCATTCAGAGTTTCTACAATTGAGATTAGACCTGCAATTAAATCTCGCCAGATATATTCATTTAAACCACTCTCAAATATATACCACTCTCAAAATTCTATAATATTCAGGCTTGTTATCTCAGTGTTGGTGAACTTTTTCAGCACTGAGTACTGAAACGGGAATGCCAGAAACCGGAAGATCAGTTTCTTGGTGTGAATGTGCGCGCCGCAAAGCTGAGCTTCCGGTTTCTGCCATGAGCATGTGCGCCGGTCATCTGGTCTTCCAGTTTCTGGCATGCATGTGCATACAAAGACCAGCTGGCTGTGCATGCACACACTGGAAACCAGAAGCTCAGCTTCCCGGCATGCACATGTGCACCAGGAGCTGCTCTTCCAGTTTCTGGTGCTCCTGTGCACACAAAGACCAGCTCTCCAGTGTGCCAGAACCCAGAAGAGCAACAGGGGAGAGCTGGCATGCCTGGAGAGATGCATGCCATTTCCAGCACATGTGCCATAGGTACACCATCACAGTTATATCTGAATGCATCTAACCTGTAATACAGTAGTGAGGAAACTCACAACCTACTAGTCAAATGTAGTCCCTAAACAATGTTGATCATACTACAATTAAGTTTAATTTGTTTTTACTCTATTGTATTTATTTTTGTATATATACTTTATGTGTTTTAATTTTTCCCTGTGCACCGCTCCGAGTTCCCTTGGGGAGAGGACGCGGTATATAAAATAAATATTATTATTATTATTATTATTATTACACGCTTTATTGAATTTATGCTGCTAAATTTCAGAAAGACACTCCCAAGAAAAACAATCCTAATTTTTTTACTCTGTTTCCAAAATAATGCAGCATTAAAGCATTAGCCTTTCTTTAAAAATGTGTAATAATTCATTTGTTTGACGGGATTAAGGAGGCCTAGGTTCAAATATAAACTCAGTCAGGAAAGTTCACAAAGTAACTTGATATTTTACTCTCTATCACACTAACCTGTGTCACAAGATTGGATAGCTAAAATCATGAGAATTAATACTACATGCATCAAAACTGAGTTACTGGAAAAAAGGCAAAGTATAAATCTAAGGAATAACATCACCCAGAATCTCCAAAGCCCAAACTTCATAATCATTTGTGTAGTATCATGACATAGGTCCCTGCAACCTTCAGTTATTGCCATGCTCAAAAACAGGCACATGAAAGACCAGACTTTCTGTTAAATCTTGGCTTAATTTACACCTATGCTCTGACCATATACTTGAAGGAGAAGGGTTACATAATCTTCTCTGGGGCAAGTCATTCAAGTAAAAAATGAAAAAGGTTTTGTATTCAGTATAAATTGTAATTTCAAAAATTAATTTCAGGGAAGCACACACAAAATATAGATTAGTACAATTTACAGAAATAAAGGGTAATAACCATAAGACATAGAAAACACAAGCATAGAACAATTAACCTCTGGAACAGCTTGCCTCCAGAAGTTGTGAATGCCCCAACCCTGGAAATTTTTAAAAAGATGTTAGATAGCCATTTGTCTGAAATGGTATAAGGTTCCTGCCCACGCAGGGGGTTGGACTAGAAGACCTACAAGGTCCCTTCCAACTCTGCTATTGTATTATTGTAATAGAATAGAATAGAATAGAATATGGAATATTCAACCAGAAATAAATTTTGCATGTTGGTCTTCTTTGAAACGAAAAGGTGACAACACTTTTATATTCTCTTTCTATAAATAATAGGCATTAAATTAACATATCCAGGAAGTAGCAGTAGCAGAAAATTAGCATATCAAATAGGAATACTGGCACTGGCAGCAATAACAAATCTTCTGTATGAACAATTTTACTTATAAAATCACTCATAACACACCTTAAATAATTTAAAAACAACTCCTGTCTCCTAACTTTCTATCATGCAGAATTTAATTATCTTAATAATACTTGTGTGTAGGCTAAGAATACTCAGAATTAGGTGTATCTATTTTAAAAAGCATTTTATGCATTTCCAAATATTCTCATTATTTATTGAATGTATAACCTTGCCTTTCATATAGGTGGCCAAAAAATATGTAATGTTCCATCTTATTTCTCCCCACAACAATCTTACCAGGCCTAAAGCGACTGTGGTGGAGGATGGATTGCTAGAAAATATCTAATTACATAGAGATTTCTTTTTGTATGTAATATTTATTTGATTGCTTAAAACTATGTACCATCTTTCCTAAAAATTAAAAACAACAATAAAGTAAAAATAATATTTTAAAATTAACAAAACAACACAAAAATAGTCAAAGAAAACAACTTCCACAGAAGTAATGTTAAATATATTTGTTTCATTAGCATGAAACAATCTGGTAAGAAGATAGCCCAAATTTGGTAATGTGTTTAATAATCATATTTGAATAACACAGCATTTCCAAAATTAGATTGAAAATAATGTCAACATCCAAATGAAACACAATTATTTTTTTAAATCTAAGTTTAGGAACATAAGAGAAGTCAGATTTAAACAAGATCCACTTTGCCTAGAATCTTATTCCCAGGGATGGCAAATCAGATATTTGCCAAGCATTCTCAAGTCATGAAGACAATAACACCTCTCCACACATTTCTTAGCAATTAATAATAGAGGAAATCTATATCTATTAAACCATATGCATTTGTGCTTTTTCCTCCATTATTTATTTGTCTGATCCCCTTTTAAAGCCATTCACATTGATAATTTTCTTTAAATGTTGGGACAGTTCCCAAAGATTCTTCTATTCTGCTGGACAAATGACCTTGCATTACAGGAAAGAAATATGAATGACTCTGGGTGAGTTTTCAAAACCATGAATATTTTGCAAGACTTTAAATATATTGTCTTTATCCTACCTCATCTAAATTGACTTTTTCTACATTAAAAGAAAATGATAAGTTGGAACTTTTCCATTCAGTTTCAGGACTATTTTGGCTATCCCTTTGACTGTGTTTTATTCACCTTTGTCAACATTTTTTTTAAATAACTGTGATCATTCTATAGGTTGATTTAAAAATCATTGGGGGCTGGAATACTCCCAATTAAATATATTTTGATTATATCCTATGAGATTCAGCTCTAGAACAAGTCAGATTCAAACTGGTTGCAAATTCATAAGGAGAAAGACTAGAACTGTACTAACCTAACTCACATCCCACAACACAAGCATTCTATGCTGCCAATTTCACAGCAGCTTCTCAAAGAAAAATGTACAAAACTGTAAACTCATGAAATAGGTGTACTCTACCACACAAAATAGAGGAGTAGCAACTCATGTGGCTGTCTGTTGTTGTATAAAGTAATATTAACAAGGTACTATTCGAGCATTCCACATAGAAATTAAACAAATTGAACTTAGTAGCATCCAATTGTGTGGATCAGAACGGTCATCTTCCCCAGCTTGCATATTCAATGGGCTTATTGGTACTTACACAACACAGCCCAAGAGACTGGAGTTATTAGAGGCTGTCATTCAACACAGCTGAAAAGCATCAAGATGGAAAAGTCTGTCTGTTCATTCTCCCTTAGTCCTGAGACCATAAAGATAAGAACCTGACCTATTCCTGAAAGGATTGAGAAAATACCGGATGTGTTACTGTAAAATGCTTCACAAGATGCTTCCTAAAAATCCAACTTGAAATAATAAAAGGAGGTCTGAATTTTATTCTTTTTAACACAGCATCTCTCCTTCTCAATCTTGCTCTTGCTCTTCTAATATATGCAACTAACTGCAAGGACATGTTTGCATCTGTTACTAGAAGGAAGGGAATAAACATGCTAAGCAGGATCTTATTGGCCCCACAATGCAGACACAAGTCAGGGCAGTAATCAAAGCTTGCAATACTTATTTTATCTCCTCCCTGCCCCCCCTTCAGCAGCGGTATCTTTAATCATTTCGCTAAACCTCAGAGGTGGCAAATTCAGCAGCCACGAGTGCTTATTATGGACATTTTCTGAAAAGGAGGGGAAGATTGAAAGGAAAACACAGACAGGCAGGCCTCAATAATCCATCTGATGGGAGGGGGAAAGGGGGAGAAGAGTTTAATAAGAATAAGGCAAAATGCAAGAGAGCAGTTGTGGAATGGCGTAAATATAAAATTACTAGAAAACCTTCATAACAGAAGGATAGGAAGGAACTTAGATCAAAAGAAAAACATGCTCAAGGGTGATTGCCTGGTTGGCAGCCACCAAATGCCAATTCAGCTAGCTAGGCCAGGATTCATCCCAGATCTTTCACCATTACGAAGCCACTGCCAGCAGCTATCCACACCTTAGAGAAAAAGGGTGGAGGAAAAAAACACGCCAACAGTCAAGGCCAAGGTGTGACCATAAAAAACTGCCAGCCAGCTTAAGCTGCCTTTTTTTCAGAAATTCTTTGGCAGCTCAGTGGGAGGGTGGCGGGCACAGAAGAGACCGTTGAAGCACCTTTAACCTTCACATTTCCAAAATCTAGGTTGGAGCACCATGATCTCTTTGTTTAGAAAGAAGACTGAGACAGTAGCAAGCATTGGCTCAAAGCAGGGGCAGAGGGGGTTATTAGTTCAATGAAAATTATGCTGGGTGGCAGCAGAGCAGGTGACAGAAGAACTACAGAGGAAGAAAGCAAAGAGGAGATCCAAAGTTCAACTAATCCCAAATTATAAACCTGGCAGGAGACTTACACCTTTTTCTTACACCTGCTTTTATTGAAAACAATGCCCTGCCTGTAGTCACTGAAATACTAAAATCCCCCCCCCCCCCTCATCCTGCAACTTGCACACCTCTTCCTTGTTCTTTCCACACAGAACACGCCCAGTGGCACCCACAGCTCCGCATCCCAGCTGGGGAAGTGGATGTATTACCTCCGTTTACCTGGCCAGGACTCAAACGGCTGCACCCGCAGTCTCCTCTCTGCCACACCTGCCTTCCCCGCTTTCAGATCCTCTCCCAGCCAGAGCCTCTGACGGCATCACCCGGCTCTTTGTTGTATTCACATCTGCTTCCTTCCCCACCCCACCCCGCCAACCCCCAAATCCGGCAGGGATAGCTCTCCCCCACCCCCCGCGCCGTCTGCCTCTCCCACATCACCAGCTCCACCCGCCCCCCACGGTCCGATTCTGCAGCAAGGCTACGGCGCCCCCACCCCCGCCCCTTCGCCTTCTCTTCCCCTCTCTATCCGCAATCCCGGGCCCGGCTGCTCATCCCCGCAGGAAGGCCTCCGCCTGGGTTTGCGCTCCGCAAAGCGACCAGGTGCTGCTGCTGCTTCAGCGGGCGGAGGCCTCGGGCAAAAACCCCAAGGCAGGATCAGCTGTTTCCTGCCGGAGGAGAGGAGCCGGCCTGGACTTCCTTCGGCAGGGAGAGACTGGAGGGCTGCTGCTTCCCATAAACTCAGCCTCCTCCCGGTTACCTGTCCACCTTACCCTGCCCGCACCAGCGGCTCCGACTTCCTGCCTTCAGCGCTGCGCCAGGTGAGAGCGGCCCAGCCTAGCCCAGCGTGGCGGCGGCGACGGCGGCAGCCTGGAGTCTCCCCCTCTTCAGCCTCCTCGACTAGGCGCTGCCATTATGCCTTTGCCCACATTTGCTTTTCGGGTTCTCTTCCCTTCCTCCTCGGCGCCCGGATCGTCCTCGCTGCCCAGGCACGAACCAAGCAGGCAGCGCCGCCTCCCCGCCTTCACTTGCACAGCAGGTTCCAGACGCCAAGGGGCGGCTCTCGCCTTCTCTCTCTCTCTCTCTCCACCCCCTTCCCCTCCCTCGCCTTTCTGCGCCTTCTGCTCAGCCTAATTCTCCCTTCCGGGCAGCTCCGGCAGCAAACCGCCAGGTTAGGTCAGGTGACGGCGGAGCCAAACCTCGTCCCGCCAGACTGGGGCGCGCCGATGCGAGAGGCGGAATGCGCCCGCACCGGTTCACTTTCCCCGCTTTGGCCGGAGCTGCTCCGGAGCTTTGCTTGCGACTGCGAGACCGACGGATTGGAACAGCCCCGGGGGCGGGATATTCCGCGAGGAGCACGCGGCGTCCTAGTGGGAAATGATAGAAAAAGCGAAGCGAAGCTGGGTGGGTGGGGGCGTTACGAGGCGACAAATAATTGGAGGGGGGCGCAGTTGGAGGAGGTGGGAAGCAGCACACCTCAGATGAATGGTGGCAAGGCTAAAAGGCTTTCGATGTCGGGCCCTTTTGATGGTGGATGGAGTTGCAGTGCCCCAGACAGACCTGGTGTGCAAGGTGGGAGTCCTTTTGGATTCACAACTCCTTCTGAAGAGTAGATGTGCCTTATAAGGGCTTTTGCATGCTTTCATGTTGTGCACAGTGGTGTATTAATCATTTAGCAGACTAAGCACGTGTTTAGGGCGCAAGGCCCAAGGGGGCACCACAAAGTTGAGAAAGAAAGGGGGAAAAAAACCAATGAAGATTTGTACAGTATGTACAAAGGGGAGGGGGCACCAAGATTTGTCAGTGCTTAGGGCACCAATGACCCTTAATCCACCACTGGTTGTGCACCAGTTGTATTCCTGTATGGGAGAGCTCATCTCATAGTCACTCACGCCCTGGTGACCTCCCAACTGGATTACTACAATGTGCTCTACATAGGACCCTTGAAGAGTATCAAGAAACTTCAGGCTGGTGAAACATTTTTCACCAGTCTGAAGCTTCTTGATACTCTTCAAGGGTAGCATGATCCTCTAGAACAGCACGTGACACTTTTGCACTGTGAGCACCATTGGTTGCCAGCCTGCTTCTGGATCCAGTTGAGGGTGCTGGCTTTGACCTTTGAAGCCTTTCATGGCAAGGGCCAAGTTCTCTGAGGGACCACTTCTTCCCAGTTACATCTACCCATCCCAATCAGATCCAGCAGTATGCTGAAGGTCCCAGCTTTTAGGGAATTACACTTGGCAAGCCCGAAAAGATGGGGCCCCCCTGCAAAGGCACTCACATTATGGAAGCAAGGTCGAGTTCGTCCTTACTTACTTTCCAGAACTCCTTTATCATGCTTTGTCATCAGGCATGAGGGTCTGAGGGTACTATTGAGATCTTGAGACTGCTCCTTTGCTAATCTAATCCAGAGTTTCCCAAACATTTGTGCTTTGTGGACTGGAGGGGGAGAGGGGATGGTTCTGCACAACTACGCATGTGCATTCAGCTTCATTTGCTCCATTTTTACATATTCTTCTATATCTTTGGACGCCACCCAGAATCACTTCTTGTGAGATCAATGGCTATAAAAAACTTCATAAATGGGAAGGAAGGAAGGAATCATGCTGTTCAGCTATCACTGTTTAACTCAAGATGGCCAATAAGCTGCTCAAAGACACCCATTTACTTCCAGAAAAAAATTATTTAAGAAATATATGAAGTGATACATTTGATTAAGGCAGTGTTTCTCAACCTTGAGAACTTTTAAGATATGTGGACTTCAATTCCCATAATTCCCCAGCATGGCTTAACATTAGTTCATACATCTTTTTATAGAATAGAATAGAATAGAATAGAATAGAATAGAATAGAATAGAATAGAATAGAATAGAATAGAATAGAATACTTTATTGGCCACAAGGAATTTGTCTTTGGTGCATATGCTCTCAGTATACATAAGGAAAATAATACATTCATCAAGAATAAAAAGATACAACACTTAGTGATAGTCAAGGTTACTAATAAGCTATCAAATTGTACTAGGAAACAAATAGAAACAATATAAATTGAAAGATACAAGCAACATGGTTTTAGTCATAAGTGGGGAGATAGATAATAGGAAGGAAGAGAATAATAGTAATACATTCTTAGTAAAATGTTGACAGTTGTGGGAATTTGTTGTTAAGCAGAGTGATGGCATTTGAGGGGGAAACTGTCCTTGTATCTAGTTGTTCTGGTGTGCAATGCCCTATAGTGCCATTTTGAGGGTAGAAGTTGAAACAAATTATGTCCAGGATATGACATATTTTCACAGCCCTCTTTGACTCATGCAGTATACAGGTCTTCAATGGATGGCAGATTGATAGAATTGTTTTTCTGCAGTTCTAATTATCCGTTGAAGTCTATGTTTGTCTTGTTTGGTTGCAGAGCAAAACCATACAGTTATGGAGGTATAAATGACAGGCTACAGAATTCCTCTGTAGAACTGAATCAGCAGCTCTTTGGGCAATTTGAGTCTTCTGAGTTAGTACAGAAAGAACATTCTTTGTTGTGCTTTTTTGATGACGTTTTGATGTTAGGTGTCCATTTTAAGTCTTGAAATATGATAGAACCTAGAAACTTGAAAGACTCTACTATTGCTACTGTGTTGTCTAGTATTGTAAGAGGTGGTAGTAGAAGAGGTTTTCTTCTAAAATCCACCACCATTTCTACGGTTTTGAGTGTATTTAGGTCAAGATTGTTCTGGTTGCAGCACAAGGCTAGTTGTTCAACCTCCCATCTGTATGCAGATTCATCCTTGTCTTGAATGAGACCAATCACTGTTGTATCAACTGCAAACTTCTCTATTTTAACAGAGGGCTCTTTTGAGGTGCTGTCATTGGTGTATAGAAGAGAAGTGGAGGGAACACAAAACCCTGGGGGGCTCCTATGCTAATTGTACAAGTATCTGATGTGATTTTGCCTAGCTTCACCTGCTACTTCCTGTCTGTGAGGAAGTTTTTGATCCATTTATAAGTGTGGTCAGGTACAGCTAGCTGATTTAGTTTAGTTAGAAGAATATCTGGAACGATGGTATTGAATGCTGAGCTGAAGTCTACAAAGAGGACCCTTACATAGGTCTTTGGAGATTCAAGATGGTGTAGGATATTGTGCAGAGTCATATTAACAGCATCATGTCGATCTATTTGCTCGGTTGGCAAATTGCAAGGGGTCTAACAGCAGATCTGTAGTGGTTCTCAGGTAGCTGAGCACTAGTCTTTCAAAGGTCTTCATAATTAAGGATCACATGTTTGAAAAACACTGGATTAAAGTATTGTCATCCTGCTGGTTTAAATCACCTTAATTCAAAACTATTTTAAATTAGTGCAGTTTGGCCCCAGATCTTGAATGTTATTTTATTTTTAGTATTTGCTTTGTGACAGCCATTTTAAAGAAAATGGTTGCTTTGGTTGAAGGTTATTCAAAGTGAGTAAATCGGCTGGAGGAAGTCAAACATCATAAATAAAAACTAATCAATATGACCGTGCATTTGGTCAATAGAAATTCTTCTTGAAGATGATTTCTGTAAGGAATTACCTTTCCCCTAAGGCAGGGGTCTGCAAAGTCGGCTCTTTTAAGACTGGTGGACTTCAACTCCCAGAGTTCCCCAGCCAGCTGGCTGGGGAACTCTGGGAGTTGAAGTCCACCAGTCTTAAAAGAGCCGACTTTGCAGACCCCTGCCCTAAGGTATCACACTGAACATTTGAAAATACTCTTTGAACTTTTATTGTATGTTTCAAGATGTGGTTTAAAGTTCCTGTAAAATCATGCTTTGAATTAGGACATTTTTTTTATTATTTATAGTCTGAATAAGTATTTGAATTATATTTTTAATGTGAAAAAAATTAAATCTGGTGTATTTTTTGAGTTTTAAGACATTACATTAAAGGAACTTCAAATTTTGATAGAAAGAAAATACTGGTATTGGAATGTTGTAAACAGGATTGGGGAACAGAGAATAGTAGTATACACTTGGCTTATCAGTGTTAGCAGTGTACATTTAGCTTATCGGTATTTTTGAACAGTCACTTGAAAAACAAACATCAAAAAACTTTGAAACTACAAAGCTTTCCTAAAATAGAACATTTCTGGTCCACATCCCTGGTACATTTATTTTCAGAGTGCAGCTATAGCAGTGAATGCATTTAAACTACAGCTTTATGGTGCTTTCAGGGAGGCCAGTGGTGTCAGACATAATCAGGAAAATCTCATCAAAGTGGATTAGTTAAATTTGGACAGGAAAGCTAATGATAAGTCAGAGGTCCTCAAGTGGCACAGAAGACCCAACTGACAAAGATGAGACCCTTTCTGAAGAGGACAACAGGAAGCAGGACCTTGGATAGCTCCAGATTGTGCCAGTGGGAGCTCATGGGTTACATAGGCCCACAAAATGTGGGTGTTGTCTCAGCAGCACTCTAAAGCCATTGCTTTGCCTTCATTTGTGATAGTCCATTCGGTTCTACGTTCTTTGGAGGATTCAGCAAAATTATTAAAAATATATCACTTGATTTTGACTTTTTGACTTTTGTGGCCTGAACTTCCCTGCAAGACACAATAATGACAAGGTGCATCCTTGGGCAGATGATTCTCAGAATGCACTTCTTTTGGGGAAAGTAATCTAATTTTCTTTCATCTTCTGTAATCTGAAAGTTGTTTTTTTTTTTAAAAAAAAAAACATGGAGATCCTGATGTTTACCAGCATTGTATTTTCCAGTTTGACCGCAGCTATCTGTTTCTTGGTTTTTTGTTTTTTTTTTAGTGGATGATGCAATATGTTGTATGTACTCCTAAAGATTAAGTTGATACAAAATGTAGACTCCTAACGAGCATACCCTTTCAAAGTGTCTAATATCAACATTTCCAATGTGGGTGCTTTCCAAATGTGTGTACTTCAACCCATAGAAAAACTAATTGGGCCATTGCTGAGATTTCTGAGGTTCAGAAAAGTACATTTTACTCTGCCTGAAAATCCCAAAAATGAGAATAGGAGTTGAAAACATTGAAACTTTTTAATAACTTGTTCTACGCTATATCTAACTCAGATTGTTATGTTATTCGCTGTTCTATTAAAAATTACTCTTAGGGGAAATGGAGTATTTTCACATCACCTTTGCATTTAAAAAAGTCATTAGTAGAGTTTTGCTATCATCAGCATTCTCTATTGCCCTGATGCGACCAGATAGGCAATTTTGATAATTTTCATCTAATTAAAGGGCCATGTTATTCCCAGTGACTGTCTATACACAAGAATTAGCCAAGCAAGTTAAAACTTCCTTTTTTCTCCTAATAACCATATGTCAGAGTGGCAGGGAATTTATTAATAGAGATCAGTAAGATAGTGAATTAATTGGTATGTTTGCACAACACACTTAACCAGATCAGTTAAAGATTTAGCAGTTCAATTAACCTAAAGCAATACATTCATATGATTTAAATGTTCTAATTTTTCTACTGGCATTGTATTGACTTACCCTATTTGGTTTGTTTTACATTTACTGTGTTGTTTGAATCCAGATTCCCCCCTCCCCAACCCCAGTAACTAGATTAAATATGTTATGCCGTCCCCAGATAATTTATTGAAAAATATTGATTGATTGATTGAATTTTGTCTGCCCAGCTCAATCATAATAACTCCAGGGGACATACAATAAATAAAAAACAAAATAAATTATTAGAAACAAAGGCTTTCCCTCTTCTTCTGTTGCAAACACCTGTTTTCCTGATGCTGACTCTTCTGGCCTTGCTCTTTGGAAAAACTACTTGTAGCTCATGTGTCTTGTCTGCCCAAACTGATCAGGGGTTGGGCCATCAGTAACTCTTCCTACTAAACAGTCACAAACATGGCTAAGAGCTTTTTCTCACCTACTGTCAATCTTGAACCAGCTTCTGCCAGATTTAAGTCAGCAGCCTGACCTTTCAAAAAGTTTAAAAAACAACAAGCACTTCTTTTCGTGGCCCTTTGCCAAGTTATTTTTGTGGAATATTGCTATTATTCAAATAATAGCTTTTTAACAATTGTTTTAAATGGTAACCATCTTTTGAACTACTAAGGCTGTGTATTTTAATTATGATCCTAAAATGGACTGTGGAATGTTGTATTTGTTTCTTGGTGTTGTATTTTAAGTTGTATTACACCTAGTTTTAGATACACGAAAAGTCATATCTGGTAGTGTTAAGCAGTGGTGGGTTCCTACTGGTTTGGACCAGTTCAGCTGAATTGGTAGTGGTTTGGCAGCCTGGGTCACTGGAACCGGCAATGACCCAGTCCTGCCAAGTCCCTGAACTAGTTCTCTGGGCGGCGCCATCTTGTTTTTCGGTTCTGCGCATGCAGAGCAATTTTTATTGTACTGTGCGCTTGATGTACACAACGCGCATCAAGCGCACAAACTGGCAGTAGTGGCTGCTGGAACCCACCCCTGAATGTTAGCCATAAAATATTTGAAAGCCAGTCTTAGACGCATTCGGAATAAGACACGATCTGATGCATTTCAGGGATACTTATGTAGGATTATTGGTTTTTTTCTTATTCAAGCGGAAAGGTGATATATAAACCTATCCCTTATAAAATTTAACCTAGGAAGAATATAAAAAAGTACCTATCAAGCCATTCCACTTGTTCACTTGCTAAACATTAGGACTTTTTTTTCCAGAGTTCTTTTTAAATTAATTGGTCAAGAACAATCTTTGTATGGGAGATTATTTGTTAACAGTCCACTAAGGCTGATTAATAGAAACTTAAAAGCTGGTGATTGGATACCCAATGAGGGTTAGCTATCAATGTATGGAGAAATTTATATTTTCTCTGCTGAGGATAGAGGAAGTTGGAAACTTTCTGTAGTTTGGGAAAAGAGAAAAAAACCTGAGCTGCTCTACCTTGAAGACACCATCACTGCAAAAAATATAAGATAGCATCTCTGTGTAGGGAACTAACTATTGTTTACTTTAATGTGCTATCTCTTTACATGTTTATAAATCAAATACAGTCAAACCCTAGGATTTCGGTCACTATTCCTCAAAAGTAGCCAAATTGTGTCATACTATGTGAAATCCCTAGCCATTTGAAAGGAGGAAGGCAATAATTAATATTATGAACCATGAACTTGGAATTGGCTTTGGAGGCTAGTAATTAAGGTTGTTAATATGATGGGAAAGGGAAAGGGAAGAATAATTGGAACTTAATCATATTTAATCTAACATAATTGCAGTTAAATTACATAAAATCAAATTTAGGTCCTGCTCTGCCCATTTTCATCCTGGGTATCCCGCTAGCATGCTACAAAAGGCAAAAATGCAATCCTAAACCTGAAAAAAAAAGTTCAATGCAGTTTCATTTAAAGTGCTGCTCATATATAAGCAATGTTTCTTAAGTTAATCGCAAGATATCCATTTACAAATAATGTCATGTTTTCCTATCTTTTAAAGAAATCCCATAAAAATTCAGTTGGAAAGACTATGGCTTGATAAGCTTCAGATGATGAAGATGTTGTATCATTAGGGTTTATTTATTTATTTATTGAATTTATATAACCGCACCCTCTCCCCGAAGGGACCCGGGGCGGTGCACATTAAATTAAAACAGACAATATCACAATATAAATAATTAAAACCAAATTAAATAAATTATCCCTGTGCTAAAATTTAAAAATATTAAAACATAATCCCATTAAAACAATTTATGGTACAGACTGTAGGCTAGGTAAACACTCCTGATGAAACAGGAGTGTCTTTAATTTCTGGCGGAAGGTGCGGAGGTCCGTGGTTGTTCTGAGGTCGGGAGGTAGGTCGTTCCAGAGGGTTGGGCCCACCACAGAGAAGGCCCTTCCCCTGGGCGTCGCCCGCTGGCATTGCCTGGTGGACGGCACCCGGAGAAGTCCCTCTCTGTGGGAGCGGATCGGCCGCAGGGATGTATGGGGTAGGATGCGGTCTCGCAGAAGAGTTTGATTGTGTCTTCTATTACAATTATTTCCAGGGAAAATTACAGATAACATCCAAAGGTCATGTTGGTATAAGAAAGACAGACTGCAAACTGGGGCAAGGCTACTGAATAATAATTATTATTTATTGTCTACCAGGCACAGCTATCAGTCATAGATTTTTAAAAAAATCTAAAATAGAAGTGGTTGTTTCTCATTTTAATTTTGCTTTGTTAGGACAGATCTTCTGGTCCTTTGGTTTTGTTTGGGGTTTTAGATAATTAAGTGATTGGCAATATTAAGCACAAAGAAGAAGCAGAGGGGAATTTATTTATTTTTTAAAAGCAATGTGCACTGTTGTATTGTTTGGCCTTCACATTTTTGCATAGCTGATCTATAAATCTACAGGATATTAAATTTTTGTTTTTTTCTAAATGGCAAAGAAAAATAGTTTGATTTTTTTAATGACAGTAATTTGACCTTCTTAGATATGCTCCCTGTGGAAAAATCTTTAACTTTTCAGTTTGTGTGTCCATCTGTTAAAATCAATTTCTGGGCCTGCCTAGCAGGCTAAGCATAAGTGCTTATATACTTAGGAAATATGTACAATACTAAAAAAGCTCAGGCCTATTTTATACATCATTTTTAAAAAATTAAACAGATCCTGCTTGTTCTCCAGTTGAATTAGCATGGATGTTGGGGAGAGGCAGCTTAATCTATACTCCTTTACTGAACATTTCCACAACTTCACTCTAAACCCTGTTGGAAACTAGGAGAATATATAAAATATTGGCCTCATTGGTAGACTCGTCCAAGTAAAAGGATTTTGCTGTGCAGAAGCTTCACTGTAAATGTAAAGTAAATGAATGTGAAAATTCAAGCAAATTTTCCACATATGAAAAGCAGTTTATGAGGAAATGGAAAATATAAGAAAGTGAAAGGAACAATTATAGAAAGACATACAATTTCAAACAAAATTGGTATAGCCAGCCTGGGTAATTCATTATTTATTCCCCACCCGAGTCCTTGTTTCTCCTCCAACCCCCACTCCAGAACTATCCTTGGTTTTATATAACCGAAAACAGCCTCTTTGAGCAAAGCAATACTTGGCCTTTCTAATCAAAGTCTCCATTTTGGCATCCTAAATCTAGTCAGCAAATTGAAAATCTGTTGGCTAAACAGGACTTCTGTGTACAGTAAACCTAGTACACACCAAGGAAGGTGATAAAAATCACATTTATGTCAGGTGGATAATATTGCCTTTAAATCTTCCACGTTCAAGAAAACTAGAACATTTTCATGTTTACAAGTGAGTTAATGTATAGAAGACCAATCTGTTCTTCCTCTTTTCCAGATATAGCTGCTTCTCAAAATCTAGCAACATATTTTTATAAAAGTGTGTGTGGCTTGCTCAAATCAAGTTAATATTATATTTATATTTATTTGATTTATATCCCGCCCTTCTCCAAAAGGACCCAGGGCGGCGCACAGGAATTTAAAATACATACAAAATACAAAAATACAAAAATTTAGAAACCTATTAAATATTTAGTCCTGCGTTAAAACCAATTAAAATCCCCAATTAAAACTATCTACATAGTCCCAGCGGAGGTTATGTTAGGCCGGCTTGATGAAAGAAATGTGTTTTTAAACACTGGCGGAAGAGGCGGAGGTCGGTGATGGTACGGAGTTCTGGAGGTAGGTTGTTCCACAGGGCAGGGCCCGCCACAGAGAAGGCCCTTCCCCTGGGTGTCGCCAGTCGGCATTGTCCGGCCGACGGCACCCTGAGAAGGCCCTCTCTGTGGGAGCGTATCGGTCTAAGGGATGTATGGGGCAGGAGGCGGTCTCGCATATAACTAGGTCCCAAGCCATGGAGCGCTTTGAAGATGGTCGTCAAAACCTTGAAGCGCACCCGAAAGACCACAGGAAGCCAGTGCAGCTTGCGCAGGATGGGTGTTATATGGGAGCATCTAGAGGCTCCCGTAATCACCCGCGCGGCTGCATTCTGCACTAACTGTAGCTTTCGAGTGCACCTCAAGGGAAGCCCCATGTAGAGAGCATTGCAGTAGTCGAGTCGGGATGTCACGAGGGCCTGAGTGACTGTGCAAAGGGCAGCCCGGTCCAGTAAGGGGCGCAATTGGCGCATCAGGCGTACCTGATGAAACGCCCCCCTGGCTACGACCGCCACATGGTCCTCCATGGACAGCCGGGAATCCAGGAGGACATCCAAATTGCGCACCCTCTCCACGGGGGCCGGTGTTTCGCCCCCAATGGCCAGAGTTGGAATAATCTGGCTGAACCGGGGTGCCGGAAACCACAGCCACTCAGTCTTGGACGGGTTGAGCTTGAGTTTGTTACTACCCATCCAGATCCGTACGGCCTCCAAACACCGGGACATCACCTTGACGGCATCGTTGGGGTGGTCTGGGGTGGATATGTACAGCTGAGTATCATCAGCGTACAGATGATATCCCACCCCAAAACCACGGATGATCTCACCCAGTAGCTTCATATATGCGTTGAATAGGAGGGGCGAGAGGACCGACCCCTGAGGAACCCCACATAAGAGGGGCCTCGAGGCCAACCTCTGCCCCCCTGCCAACACATATTGCGACCAACCAGAGAGGTAGGACGAGAACCACCGTAAAACAGTGCCTCCCAGCCCCAACCCCCCCAGCCGGTGCAATAGGATACCATGGTCGATGGTATCAAAAGCTGCTAATGGTCACGTATGTGGGTAAACACTCTTAGAAATGGAAAATAGCTTTCTGGATTTCAGGAGTTAGATATTTAGATGATGTTCTGCTTTTGTGATTTTGGGGGGAAGGATTTTTATATACGTTTCATGCAGAAGGTTGAAAAATCCATTCCTGACAGGGTCGAAAAAGTCTTCTCAGCCTAAGATCTACAAAAGTAGAAAATTGCTCCTGTTGTATTATTTTCCTGGGCTACATAGACAAATATTTGGCATGGGATAAAGTAGATTCCAAGGAATCGCCTATGGGACTTTCAAAATATGAAGTAATGTGGAATCATGAATATACACTCTTGGCAAAGCAGAGTATATCTTTATATTACTATAGAAATACACAAGAGGGTGCTCTTGACTCATTATTAAGCAAAAGTATACCCATGTCTGAGCTGTTTCAATTTACATGTACTTTTATGAAATCAGATGCATTTACATTAATGCAAGTGCATCGCATAAGACAAATGAAAGATTCCAGTTACCATATTCTTATAAGTTAAATACTTTTAATTTGATATTTGTGAAAATAAAAAAAATTAGCTGCTCTTTAGAATTTGCCTTTGAACTATGATGCTGGAGAAGACTCCTGCAAATCCCTTGGACTGCAAGACAATCAAACCGGTCAGTCCTAGAGGAGATCAACCCTGACTGCTCTTTAGAAGGCCAGATACTGAAAATGAAACTCAAATACTTTGGCTACCTAATGAAAAGGAAGGACTCACTGGAGAAGAGCCTAATGCTGTGAAAGATTGAGGACAAAAGAAAAAGAAGAAGAAGGTGACGACAAAGAAGGAGCTGGCTGGCTGGAATCACTGAGCTTAAATAGACTCCAGAGGATGATAGAGGACAGAAAGGCCTTGAGGAACGTTGCCCGTGGGGTCGCGATGGGTTGGACATGACTTCGCAACTAACAACAAGAATAATTTGCTTTTCCAGAAGTTTAGTAGGCTCTGGTTATATGAGGAGGTTGTTAAGATAGCATGATGACTTCATAGGAATAAAGTTCTTACTGCATTTCCTGCAGGGAAGGTGAAAAAAATGCCCACCTATCTTGTAGGAAAAAATCACGGCCTATATTTTGGTGGGAAATATAGCCTTAAGCTTCATGTCACACTTCACAAAATGGTTGCAGTGAGGAGGAAATGTAAGTATACAGGTCATTCTCATCTAGTGACAACCACTGGAGCCAATAGCTCAGCTGTTAAAAGAGAAGAGGTTGCTTCTCGAGAAATCGTGATGGTGCTTAACGGTTCTATTTCAGCTTTCCTTCATTTTATAAACCTGCAAATGTGATCATTCCAAGGATTGGTCACAAAGTTCCTTTTTCATCTCTAGGTGACATACACTTATATAGTATAGATCAGGGGTCCCCAACCCCCGGGCCGCTGACCGGTGCCAGTCCGTGGCTTGATAGTAACCGGGCCGGAGTGAGTGGCAGAGAGAGTAGTGCAACTCTTAGGAAAGTGTAGCAAACGCTCCACTCTCCTGGCGGCTGGCTGGGGCACTCCCCGGGGGCAGGATCCGGGCAACAGCCTGCATTGGAGTGGTTCAGGGTACCTCCTGGCCCTGCGCAGGGGGAAGGGGCTGCCAGGCCCTCCTGCCCGGGACGCAGCCCGTCCTTCCCTGCCCCAGCTGAGGATCCTTCGCCCCGGACCCCTGGCACTTTCCCACTCGGTTGCACACAAGGTGCCCTCCCCTGGTCGCATTCCCACGAGAGGTGGATTCCCTCCTCGGGTTCCATGTGACCGCCAAATGCGCATGTGGCCCATGTGACTCGACTCACCCGCTGGAGGCTCCCACCGGTCCGCGGACTTTTTTTACATGAAACTGGTCCCTGGTGCCAAAAAGGTTGGGGACCCCTGGTATAGATAGTCCTCCCTGAGAAACTGCCTCATTTAGTGACCATTTGCAAATGGTCCTCGGTGAGGATCATCTATACCTGGGATGGCAATCCTATTGGACACATGCCACAGGTGGCACACAGAGCCATTTCTGAGGGTACACAAGGTGTTGCCCTGTCAGCTCCAGAGCGCATGCATGCGCTGGCCAGCTGATTTTCGGCCTTGATTTTAGGCCATTTTTCATCCTATAGAGGCTTTCCTGACCACCCTATGCAGAAACCGGAAGTTCAGGAACAGACTTCCGTTTTGCATGTTGGGCTGCTTTTTGCCCTCCAGAGACTTCCAGAGGGAGAAAAACAGCCCAACAGGCAACCTGAAAGTCCATTCCCAAACTTCTGATTTGCGTGTGGGGCCATTTTTTGCCCTCCCCAGTCTCCTAGAAAGCTTTTTGTGGGGCAGCGGGGGAAGGTGTTATGTGTGCATGCACAGGGGCATGGGAAAAGTGGAACTACCTGGCCACCGAAAGTCAGAAAACGAGCTGTTTCCAGCCTCCGGAGGGCCTCCGGGGGCACATGGGAGGCCATTTTTGCCCTCCCCAGGCTCCAAGAAAGCTGTGCGTGGGGCAGCGGGGGGTGTTCGTGTGCATGCACAGGGGGCACAGTACAAGGGGCAATTAAATTATCGGGGTGGGTACACATGCATGTGTGGTAGCGTGCACACTTTTGGCACCCGAGGCGAAAAAGGTTCACCATCAGTGGTCTATACTGTATAGTTGTACGTCACCTAGAGCTGCCTTGGTGATTGAGGTTACAGATGTTTAGATAAATAAATTAGACAGAAAGTTCTTTATTCTAGGTTGGGCTGATCCTGATATTGCCTCTCTTAAGTACAACATCATTCAACCTTCTTCCCATTTTAACAAACCTTGCAGTTACAGTAGATACCAATCGCCTTTTGAAATTTTCCAGTGTGTGAATGAATTCTCCATATGTCTTCAAGAGAATGAGGAATTCTCTAACCATTTCTACACCCTTAAAGTGGGCAGGAGCTCATGATGGCATGTTGTAACCTGCCTAAGCTTGATGCAGATTAGACCAATCACCATGCAATGAGGGAGAAACCTGTTGTCTCCATGGATGCCTGAGTATCTTAATCCTGCTATGACTTGTCTTCTAATTAGAGTTCTTTGTGTATATCGTTGCACAACTTAGGATCCTGATCCTGCACTGCCAATGGCCCAAAAAAAGAGGGTTTAAAATAGGCAAGAAACCTGCAATGCCAGAGGCCATACAATGGATAAGTTTCCATATCTTGCCAAGCCACATTTTTTAAAACTATGATTTGAAGTGTTGTACTATCTAGACATGCACAAGAAAAGATCGATAAGCACACTAGAACCTGCTCCACCACAAGCAAAACAGAATTAGCTTAAAGGAGCAGCTATCTTATTAGCATCACGAGTCATATAAAAAGCTGGTTTCCAGACTTGAGATAAGGGTGGGAGTCGCAATGCAGAACAGGATTTCTGATACATTTTATTATCATGAAGGAGTTCCTATTGTAAACTTATCATCTATAATCTCTTCGGAAAGTTATTGGAAGTTGCATAGTTAACTGCTTGGAGCATCCTGCCCTAATTTTACAATATATATCACACTGATACAAATAGAGGATCGATTCAATTCAAAAGTGCTGATACTAACATTTTAAATATGTAAATGGCCAAGAGTCCAGACTCTTGATAAAAATAGCTAATCTACCTCGCCAGCCTTCAGTCTGAATGTTTAAATTGTTTTAATCGGGATTTTAAGGGATATAGTTTTAAGGATTTTAATGATTTTAGCGCAGGGTTATAGTTTGTTTAATTGGATTTTAAATATTTATAATTTGTTTATGTTTATATGCTTTTTAATTTCCTGTGCACCGCACAGTTAAATATTGATTGATTGAGCTCCTCCTGTATGAACCAAGACCAGTGAAAACATCTTCCATTTTGAAATTGACACATAAAGGTCATGCCATTTTCTTAGCTATTGTACCAAGGAACTGTCATTTTCTAATTCAGAGTCTATGTTATTGCAGTTTAGGGATTAAGAGCTGTAGATTAAGACTGGTGGATGCAGGTTCAAATCTCCACTCACTTATTAGTCACAGTGAATCAATTTGATCCACTAACTTCTCTTCAACCTGAGGCAAGGTTTGTTTGCCAGGATATCATGGTTTGTTTCTTGAATGTATTATGTATTCATCTTTTTTAATTGATTAATAGGTTACAGTCAGTAGAATCCTAGGTGGTTTACAGGATGCAACAATGAATGAATGAATGAATGAATGAATGAATGAATGAATGAATGAATGAATGAATGAATGAATGAATGAATGCCACATAATATATAATTCACAAAGAAAATATGGAGAAAAAACAACTATCAATTAAATTGGGCCATCCTACTGAGTGGTGTCTAACACTCATTCTAACCTACAATTCATTTAAATAGGGCTTAGAAAGGGCATACTTTCTTGAATAATAGTTTCTGCCTGACTTGATGGCAAACCTGACCATCAATTAACTGATTGATTTGTATGGTTGGGTGAAAAATAGCAGTTAGCAGTGCTTTTAAGTAGATTTAATGGAAGCTAAATACATTCTAATATGTATCAAGCCAAATGTGCTCAACTTGTAGTCTCAAGGTCACCCTTCGAAAGACTTGGAAGAAGCCCAGTAGAGACCTCCAAAACTGTTACCCAATTGTAATTCTAAGATGACGCTAGTGGGGAAACTAAATACATGCTATAAGAATAATGCCAATTACATTGTATCCTGGCCCCAAACAGATTGGGGTTTTTTATATGTCAAGCATACCTCACAGAAACACTTGTACAAACCGATTTGGGACAACATTTTAGATGCGAGGCAGGAAAATCTATGGCTACTTTAATTCTGAGCTAGAGTGAAAAGGGAACATGACATATGAAAGAGGAGTTTGAAAAAAGCTGTAAGTAACTCAGACTACTGAATCTATAATGTAGATTTCCCAATGGGGAAAAATAACAGTAAGACAGGAACAGAACAAACAAACAAAAAACAGACCAAGAAAAATACAAGGGACCAAGGACCATGAAAGTTTGTATGTGCCTCCAAGTCAGTGTTGATTCTTGGTGACTGCATGGAAAACGTCCATGCAGTTTTCTTGACAAGATTTGGAAATGATTTGCCATTACCTAGGGCTGAGGGAAAGTGACTGGCCCAAGATCACCCACTTTGTCCCTAAGGTGGGCTAGAACCCACAGACTCCCAGTTTCTAGCCAAGGTGTCTTACCACTACAGAATACTGGCTCGCTAAAGATAATGGAAGTGATAGATGTGAAATCAGATAAAGATTTAAAATACTCAGTCAAACTTTCTCCTTCAGATATATACTAATGCAACTGCAGGTTTAATATTTTTCAAAGTCCATATTCTCTTGAATTTCATACTTTATTGCATAGAAATTAGTCACTACAATAAAAATAGATTATCTGTGCCCACTTATTGCTAAGAAATTACTCTTAGCAAATGAGGAAAAATAAATGTACAGTGATCCCTCATTTTTCGCGGCTTCATGTTTCGCGGCTTCAGTGCGTCGCGGGTTTTTCAAAAATACAGAATAGAAAAAAAATGCATTGGTAGGAGGCAAGCGCCCCCTAGTGCTTGCTTTAAGCGATGTCCACCAACTCAAGTTTCCGGTATAGTGTATTGCGAATCCTACTTCGCGGTTTTTCAGTTTTCGCGGAAGGTTCCGGTCCCCATTAACCGCGAAAAACGAGGGATTACTGTATTCTCCAATTATTTAGTGGATTGAAGATCTGATGTAAGTCATGACTTACAAATAGGCTGCTTATAGATACGGATTTTGGGTATCCGTGAAACTTTATTGAAACTGTAGTATAAAATTTAATAATGTAAGTGTATATGGGAAGCCTTTTTATACATATATTTTTGTTATTTTTTAAATAAAGGCAAAATGTAGCTGTAGAAGTAAATAATACTGATCTAGTGACAAGTGGAAATAATCCCTTTGCCTCTTGGCTGCTGCTCCTCCATTTTAGAGTTGTGGTGTTATATTTACTCATTTTTAGAGTTCTGTGCCCGCAAAGTCTTAGTGTTGTGGCATATTCTTGTAGGGGTAGTCAAATGTATAATGGGGATTTTTTTAAAAAGCCTAAAAAGGAAAAAAGTCATTTCCAGACAGAATGCTGAGGGCAGTTCTGGAGATTCACCACAAGCACCACAGAAGTAGGGCTCAATAGGTTGCTTTCGTTGCTTGACTTTCGTTAGCTTCCCATTATTCCCAGCAGACTAAGCCTCCCCGGTCTGGTGCCCTGTAATTTATCTGGAGGGCATCAAATTGGAGAAGGAGAACGAATATGCATATTCATATGTATATTTCTGTGACTTTAATAAAATACAGCTTGTGTTGGTGTGTGTTTAAGTGACCTATTTTGTCCTGACACATTAAATTAACAATTAAAAACACAATTTGTGTACATGGATATGTGCACTTGCTGAAGCGGCTGCTCCTGTTGCCAGTTAAAGAACTAGTTAGAATTTAGACCACCGTTTCTCAAAGTGATTTTTCACGGCAGAGATTCATGAGCTGGTAAACTGCTGGTTGAAATATTGTAATGGGGTCCATGTGGAGCTGCTTTTGTAAGTGATTCAGAAATTTCAACTAGTGTAAAAATTGGGCAATTGATTTCTAACTGTGTTTATTAGATCGAAACACATTGCACCGATCTTGCATGAATTATTTTGGCTGCCAGCCCAGCTCAAGGTGCTGTTGCTCATTTTTAGAAACCATAAATCAATAAATACTTCAAGTAATTCCTTGGCCGTAGCTTCCTTCTGAAAACAGATTCTTCAGATGAATCCCCTTTCAAGCAGCATTAGCTACAGGTCTAAAATTATGCATATCAAAGGAAAGAACCTTTTCTTTGGTGTTCCACTAAAGCTAAAGTAGATCTAACACTAAAATTTTTAGGGTGACAAGTCAAGATCTGCCTCAACGTTTTAAATTCGCTTTCTTCATTCTGTTCTTCCCTATAATTGTATGGCTTTGCTATTTTCAGCCTCATTGTTACTGATGCTTGATATATTGACTTGTATGTTTATTTACATACTTTCCACTCTGGAATCCACCATAGGATGAAAAACACTTTTAGAATGAATAAATAATAAATATAAACTGATGATATTTGATTAAAATGGGTGAGGCGCATGCTCATAAATAAATGAAATATTTTAAAGCTGTTTTTGCACAATATATTAAAACATGGTATACTAAATAAATTTGACTCCAGTATAAATCATGCTAAATGATACACCATAGTTTACAAATGGTAGAAGTTGAGTTCACAAAGCACATTTAAACCACAACAATCCATTTGTTACCTTAGTATGTTGTATTTTTATGTAATATATAAAAGATGGAGGATCAGTTGACTCTAGAGCCTTCTGACCTTAAGTCATATTTGTAGGCAGAAATGAACTATCAACATTTGAGGAAGAGTTAGAGGAATAAGTATCCCTGTCTCTCTCTTTTTGGCTTTGTGAATGCAATATTTGATGTTCTGACATAGTACTATTGCTGACTTTCACATGTGTTGTGGCCTTCAATTTCCTTTGAATGAGAGAGCACCTGAGACCTTTGCATTTTTAAAATTTCTTTGAAAGAGTACAAGCAAGAGTATTTTTAGAGCAGACAGCAAAGTTGCTGATAAAGCAATAGATTTCCAGATCAGCAATATGAATCCTCTGTTGTCTTCTTATCAAGAAGTCCCTACAGCATAATAGACATTGCTTCAGACCAGAATGACAGGGCTAGAATTATTGTATGTAGCTTTAACGTTCCAGGATATCGCAAATGGCAGCAATGAGACACAGAAAACTGCATTGTAGTGCTAATCTGAAATTGTGCGGTCCAGATATAATAGCACTAGGCAATACTTGAGAAAGCTGTAACTAAGTGCCTTGATCTAATAATGCTTATGATGGAATAGAAAAATGTAAACATTTAAATTTTTAATTTTAAAAAAATGTAAACATTTATATTTAAAGTTCCTTAATCTGGAGTCTGGTACTTTTCCTTTTTTTTCTTACTTTCCTTGAAACTTGGCTCTAGACTATTGGAAGTCCCTGCATTGATCAAGTCTGATCAACTCAGGTTCTGAAATCTGGGCGTGAAATCCAGTATTGCTCCTAAGGTATTGCTAATCCATCCAATCTGGCTGGCACTTTGTCATCTAGGTCATATTAAATTGCTGAAATTCAAAATGAAGACCATATCTTTGCCACAGTGATCCATTCTACTACTGATCCCAAATAAACACACCGGTTACTGCTTTAAAAGTTGTCCAAACTGCAGAACCGCCTTTTTTTCCACCAGACCTTCAGTGTGAAGGAAGTAATTTCTCACCTTATCAAAATAGTAGATTGATCATGAAAAACACTTCTTATACACAAGCTTTCCCTGAGGGGATAATGGACCTTGGAATAGGGGTGCTCAACCTACCAATAGCAACATTTCTGAGGCAGCCAAGAAGCGCAAAATGGGCATACATGTGGGTGCAATTGGATTGGTAGGAAGACTATTTTTTGTTTCTATTATGATACATAAATTTCAAGGCTTATCCTAGAGTTTTGATTTGTTTGTTACCTCAGAACAGCAGAAATTAGTTCTTTCATTCTTTAGCAGTCATGATCAGAAGTGTCTCTAAGGGTCATAAAGATTTTGGGGTGGAGGGCTTCACATTACCCACCTCTGTGTTGGAACCTTACATCACACAGTTGGGACATGCAACAAAATATTGCTGTGTCGAACAGTACTATTACATGCAACACCATTCTGTTTGTTCTCCTATAATATATAGCTAACATCCAGTTAGATTAGATTTAAGGAAACACCTTGCATCCCTCCAGACTTCTGTTTTCTTGATTCTATTTGTATTTTTGCAAAATCCAGGGTTTTCCCAGCTTTGTTCTTTGCATGAATGTAGCTGGTTTTGTTGCATAATTTACACCACTCGCTTTAGAATACAGGCAGGAGAGGCAATTCTGGCCATTGATAAAATATGCACCACTTCAGAGTTTTTCCATATGTTTTGGGGAACATACATCATTCTTAGAACTATCTTAGTTGGTCAAGTAAAGGGAGAAGCTGCCTTCCTGACCCATCTCAATTATGGCAGAGAGCTCATTCTTATTCTAGCCACAATCATACAGACTATTCTTGCAAATGAAACTTTCTGTAAAGATATCTTAGAAACATATCTAGTTTTTGTATTTTTCTTGATGGGCAGAGCGAGTCAATGTGGAGGCTGCCTCATTATGTCACAGTACATCAGAACTTGTGTGTGTGTGTGTGTGTGTGTGTGTGTGTGTATACATACAGTACATAGACATACATACATACATACATATGGTCAGACCTAAGCATAGTACACAAAATTGTCTGTTACATCGGCTACAATGTCCTACCCGTCAATGACTACTTCAGCCTCAACCCCAATAATACATGGGCAAACAATTGATACAAACTCAAGGTAAACCACACCAAACTCAATTGCAGAAAATACAACTTCAGCAACAGAGTGGTCATCGCCTGGAATGCTCTACCTGTCTCCATTGTTACATCCTCAAACCCCCACAGCTTCAACCTTAAACTGTCTCTAGTGGACCTCACCCCGTTCCTAAGAGGTCCGTAAAGGGGGCGTGCATAAGTGCACCAGCGTGCCTACCGTTCCTGTCCCCATTTATTTGTATTCATTTCCTTTGTTCATGTCCATGTTCACACATACCTGCTATCTTGTACATGTTTGTCAAACTAACAAACAAACAAACAAACAAACTAACTAACAAATAAATAAATAATGTGCATTCTGCTCAGCTGATAATTTCACATGGAATGCCAAAACATCTTCCTGAAAGCTCATATGTGTCTCTTAGTTTATCAAGTCCCACGGCATCCTAGGAATGACAAGGTTAATGCCTCATCTGATATAATGGGACAGATTTGTTTTAAAACAAAGCAAACGGTTTAAGCTTAGCCTTCACTGTCAGCTTTTCCAGACCTTGGACAAATTATTTCTTTATTGTCTCAGTGAATCTCTGAGTCACTTCCTGTCAATATTTACTAGTGTCCTTTCAGTGCATTACAGAATCTCCTCATTCACATCAACGGCTGGCAGCCAAAGATTCTGCCCAGTTCATTATGCTCCGTGATTTTGAGTCATGAGCGTGATCTGGCATTCAGTAGCCAGAGTGCATCAACAACTCTACTTAAAATAAAATTGTAGCCATTTCTAGCACAGGTCAGATAAAAGCGTATCATGCTTTTCCCTATGCTGATTTCAAAGCCAACCAATCCACATTCCTCCCTGAAATCTGTATAGTAACATGAGAAAAGCTCTCCTGGACCAAAGGCCCACCTAGTATGGCATCCTCTCTCCTAGCCAAACAGATGCTCCTGAGAAACCCATCCAGTGAATGTTATGGACTAAAAATCTGCTTTGAAAAAGACGGTTCCATATAGTCATTAATCAGTCATATAGGATGCTATGGCTTTTAATGTTTTAACACCCTTTCTTTAAAGCCATATGCCGCTAATTCTACATTTATGATTTTCTTAAGTTGATTATGCATCGTGGGATAAAGAAATTCCTTGTGCAGTCCAA
The DNA here is from genome assembly GCA_039707465.1 of Rhabdophis nuchalis. NCBI lineage: Eukaryota > Metazoa > Chordata > Lepidosauria > Squamata > Natricidae > Rhabdophis > Rhabdophis nuchalis. Next base: position 53,271,685 of record CM077643.1, on the reverse strand, counting down.
ATTCACTGCCAACTAAGTAGAAGAAACATATTCCTATCCCCACTGTGTATGCACCTCATCTATAGTCATTGTCTTCTTTCCAGCTTGAAACACCCTCACAAAGATGACAGCACTTGCTCTTGTAAAGACTGTAGCTCAGCATTACTGCATAGACTTTATATGTAGACAATTGCAGACCAAATTTTCACCACCTTTAAATCCAAAGGTGCTTTTTTCAAGAGGCAACTGGGCTTTCTTTGTTTTTCCTTGAAGATGTTTCACGTCTCATCCAAGAAGCTTTCTCGTCCAAGAAGCTTCTTCAGTTCTGAAGCTTCTTGGGTGAGAAGCAAAACGTCTTCAAGAAAAAAACAAAGACAGTCCAGTTGCCTCTTGAAAAAAGCATCTTTGGGACAACCATGACCTGCATGACTGAGAATCTCCATAGAAACCTTTAAATCAGGTCAGGAAAGACTCTATTGTAAGTCTTTGAAAGACTCCATATTGACAGTCCTAAACTGAAGTGACCAATTATCAGCAACTTACTTTTAGATTTTCTTCCAATGCAATAAGCAGCTTTTCTTTCTGCTTCTGACTTTATACTTAAACTAAATATGTCTCCCTTCATAGGGCTATGAAAATGGGAAAGAACAGGGAGAAAGAATGCTCAATATTCGGAGGGATGCCAATATCCTATCTCCACTTGTGAGCTAACCTTGCTTCAAAGAATGTGAATCAATTATTCATTAAGTGAAAATGCAGACTTTTATTATACCAGATGTTTCTCAGGATGTTTGATGCTGCCCATTAACTCACCCTTTGGATTTAATTGCTTTAACTGATAGTTATAACTCAAGGTTAAATGACTTCATACCTTTTCTTATGTCAACCTGAGTGAAGGATCCACCTGATATAAGGATGAAGATCAAAGTGTTGTGCTGAAGGTTTGTGGCTGAATATTGGTCAATGTCTTTCTTTTAAAAAGGAACAATTGGAGGACAATTAAGATCAGGACCATGGCATGGTTGAATTCACACAGTGCAATATCTCCTAATGCCAGGTTAAGAGAATGCAAGTGCTCTGTTCTCATAAGAGTCAAGACTATTTTTAAGTTCAGTGGTATAGCATCTGCCATTTATCTGCAGAAATTTCCACATTTAATTTAATTGCAGGCATATTCAGAAAGGCCTGGAAAATGTTTTATTACTAACTAGCTGTACCCGCCACACGTTGCTGTGGCCAAGTTTGGGTAAATGAAAAAGTTTCCCCTCATAGACCCTCTCAGCGACCCCCTTCCTTCTGTTCCTCATTTTCCCCTCCCTCTCTTACTCCACCTACCTACCTCATGTATTTCTCCCTCTCTCTCTCTATCCTTCTACCTCCCTCCCTCCCTCCCGGCAGGTCTGGGCAGGGGTGGGTCTGGGCAGCGGCGGGGGTGGGCAGCTGCAGGGCTGAGCATTGGCGGGGGTGAGCAGTGGTGGGGGTGGGCAGTGGCGGGGGTGGGGGTGGGCAGTGGAGGGGGGCAGTGGCAGCGGGGGGATAATTGGTGGGGGGCAGCAGTGGCGTCGGAGAGAGGCCACTAAGGAGGTGACCGTCACGGATATGATGCAGACCACGCGTGCAAATGATGTGAGCTGAAAAGCGGCCATGTGGGAGGGGCCGTGAAGGGGAGGGGGCGAGTGTGCGAATGAGAAGAGCCACAGTTGTTCATTTGTGTGGCGTGTACCTGGCACAGGTGCCATATCCACACAATCTGTACGTATCATTGGCACTGCACTTGTAAGGAACGTTGTGTAAAAATTTGGTGGCGATTGGTGCAGTAGTTTTTGAGATTAGCAGTTTTGAACAAACTCATAGTTAACTTTTTATTTATATAGATTGTAGAAAAAATGCACAAGATTTTTGGAATCAGTGCAACAATTGGCCTTTAAATAATATACTGGTTGGCGTGAGGGAACACGTTCCCCAAAAAGTTGACTATGAATTCATTTAATTTATTAATGCAATTAATATTATATTCTGTGCAACTTCATCATTTCCTTAGGGAATCCTGGGAAATCCTGGGGTTCATGGCTTTGAGGAGGGGACATTTCTAGTATACTTAACAGAGAAAAATGAAACCAATGGTCTGATTGAATTATTTCAGCCACATCATCATCCATTCCATTTGCAGATCATTCCTGGCCAAAAAAAAGGCTTTCATTTATATCATGGTGCTATTGTAGAAGGCCTTACAAAGTGTATCATCTGATTTTCATTTCCAGATGAACATATATTCAATAATGTTTTATTTTTATAATATGTAATTTGTTTTCACGAACTCAATAGCTAGAAAATAAAGGGACTTGCATTCCAAAGTTGCATGCAACTGGTGCCACAAACGTTGCTGCTCAATTGCATTTTCTTAAAAGACAGAAGGAAATTATTATTTATATGGGCACATTCACGTTAATAAAAGAAAGGCTTCCTTTGCATAGAGCCTATAGGTGTTGTAGTTTACTTTTTTGCTACCCAATACTTATGCACCCTCCAGTGGTTAACTCATAACTTGCTGCAAAATTACAGACAGAATTGTTTCTGTTGTTATCTCAACACTATGTAGGCTTAGACCACTTTGACTGATTTTCTAATGAGGTTCGAAACTACAAAAATAAGTAGAAGTCTTAGTAAGAATAGCTTTAAGTGCTAGATGTCAAATAGCATGCAATGGCAGTTAAGGTAAAAAGAATCCCCATACAAACAAAACAATATAGCAATATGTTACTTTGTTTAAGGATAAAGAAGTCTTCAAGAAGCCCCTTTGGTCTCCACCTGCAGAACAGAAAAAAGATAAGGAAATGAAATTTATGCTTTCTGAAGGAAAGTGCAACTCATTGGATTTCATGCAACTGGCCCTTGTGTTGCCTCATGCATCAGTTTTTTATCAAGTATTTACACCAATGATGTGCAATATATGGCCTTCCAGTTATTCCTGAACTTCAACAATACTGCATATACACTGTTATGACAAACCAAACTGTGAAATGGTTCTATGGCGAGGCGAGAGAAGAATTGTAATTATAATCTAAATCCGGGGTCTGCCGTATGGATTTTTGTCCAAATCATGGCTTCTTGTGCCAAATGAAAAGGGAAGTATGCGTATTAAATGTTACTTCGCTTCTCTTTCTGGATCACCCAGGTATATTAGAAAGGGTTATATGAGCATATCTCCTGGGGGTAGGGGAGGCAACTGAGAAAAGATTTAGCCCAGGGGTGTCAAACTCACGTTGTCACGTGATCATGTGATGTATCGGGACTCCCCTCCCTTCGCTAAACTGGGGGTGGGCATGGTTAGCACGTGTTGCATCTGGCCCATGGATGCCCTTGGTTTAGCCTCTCCTACCCCACCTGAAATGGCTGTGGATGACCTGCATCTTCTCTTCTTTAACAAAAATGTCTGGCAGTCAATACTACCAAGATTGCTGGTAATATTCTGCCAGGTCCTCTGGCATAGCATCTATGATTAAGTCTCTTAACAATGATTAGCACTGCAGATACCTGGGTGTGTTGCATCAATGCTCCTCCAACTCATGAATTCTAGCAGACAAAATCCATGGTGAGGAAGGATGAAAATTGAAATCCTGCATATATATTTTTTGTTCCCTCTGAAGCCAGATGGTAGTAGCAGCTGCCTGGCCTGGCTTGGCCTGAGCTGGGAAATGAATCAGGGTTGGGCCTGTTTAGTACTTGGACAGGAGGCCACCAGTTAATTTCAGGGCAGTTGGCTGGTCTGGAAGGACAAACCAAATCAAAACATTCTGGAAGGACACAATGGTAAACATCTTCCATAGTCTTGCCAAAATCTTTGCATGTCTGTCACTGAGAGCAGAGCTCAACACTAGGCCATATTTTCCTTTTTAAAAGAGCTGCTGCAGTTTTTTCCTTCATTGCTGCTGCTTCTTGGATCATTTCCATAATAGAAAATTATAGCAGAATCCAATCCTTATAGTAGCAAGAGAAAGAATTGTTGGCACAATGATGCATTGTCTCATGTTCTTTGCTCTGAGTTTTGTGGCTGTTTGTTAATAGAGAAAACAGAATAAAGGTGTGTAAATGAAGGACTGGGGAGTAAAACTGGGGTTGCCAGACTGTTCCACTGATGCCGTAAAAACCAATAAAAGTCTCTTGCTTGCTCCCTCTTTAAAGTATCAAGATTCTTCATGGAGCAACAAAGAGCAGGCAATTAATTGCAAGAGAGAGGAAGCCTGCATGATTCTTGATTCACCTTTATTACCCAATAAATCAGGCATTCCAAATGCATCATACTTCTAAACAAGTCCACACTGCTGTTGCCTTCCAGATTCATTCAGCAGATTCATCCTGGATGACAAAGAAGATATACAATTTTTGTGTTTGTCATGATTGTGTTTCATATTGTAATGTATTTTTGTGTATGTGACTTTATTAGATTTGTATCTTCACTTGCCTCCAGGAGCTTTAGATGACTTAGTGGTGATTTCCTTCATTTGATTCCCATAACAGCAACCTTGTGAAGGAGGTTGACTGGTTTCTGTGGCCAAAGGTGAATTTGAATTGAATGAGAAATTGTTATAATTCAGTCTGTAGATTACTTCCTTTTACTCCCTGATGCACTTTGTCCTTTCCCATTTCACCTTTGGAGTATCATTGGAAAAATATTATTATTCACCATTATAAATCCAGAGTCTATTGGAGTTGAATGGCTTTAACAAATGCAAATAAATAAATTAATCATAGCTGCTGAATGAGCATGTGATTTTTCTGTTTTATCTTATTTCTTTTTAAATAGCTCACAAAAAGAGTGAGGCTAACTATGATCTTCACTCTTCTCCTTGGTTTAAATTGAATCACACACACAGCTGGTAACTTTGGTAACTTCTTGATTAATGCACTGACTGAAGCATTTAATTATTTATTCCAAGGGCTGGAATTAAGGGCACTTACACAGCCACTATTTTCACTCCTTTCCTATTTGGCAGCAAAGTCATTCTACCGTACTCTTGTCTCAAGGACCACCAGTATTCCTTCCAGCTGGCCAAAGAGGGCTGAAAGAGCAGCAGCCAGCAGGCAATGCATCCTCTATCCACGTTCCTCTTTACCAGGTTTGCTTTTGACGGCAAGAAAAACTGGGGGAACAGCCACTGTAGGGAAAAGTGACAAACTCATCCTTTTAAGTACCTGGGAAATAAAGGGTAGAATTCCTGCTAGTAGAAAATCACCTGTCTTGACGTTCTGCTGGAAACATATCCAGTAGGCTTGTCATCTCAACAGTGCTGAGGTGTCAATTAATTAGTTCTTGGGTTCCCTATCCTGCCCATTGTGGGGACATAGGTATTGTTGGGGCAATGCCAGTATGAGATCTGCACAGCTTATGGAAGGGGCCAAACAGTGTAGTCACCATATTTTCCCACTGTAGTTGCTAACCTATTTGAAGTACAAATCTGCAATTGTAAGACTAGATGACCAGGAAGACAATAGCAGGTCATCTAAATGAATGAATGCACTACAGGATATATTTGTCATCCTTGCATTGCTCAGAAGCTTCTATCTCTTGCTTCATAAAGATTGAAGAGAAATACAGTTTCCAATTTACAATGTAATGATTGTAAATAAATGTTTCATTTTATTGCTACCAAATAAAACCAAATGGATAGAACTGGGCAGAGTAAATGTATATGTTCCTATCAGCGGTGGGATTCACTTACCTTTCCTACTGGTTCACAAATTTGAGCGTGCACACCTTCTGCACATGTGCAGTAGCACATTACTTTGTGGGTTGTATTTTAATGTTCTTAAATTTTAGTACAGGTTAATTTAATTCGTTTTTAACTTTGTATATATTGTATGTTTTATATGGTTTTTTAATTTTTCCTGTACACCGCCCCGAGTCCCTTCGGGGAGAGGGGGCGGTTTATAAATCTAATAAATTATTAATTATTATTATTATTACTTTGGGGCAGATGGGTGGAGCCTCCTGCAGCCACCACTACCAGTTCACCAGAACCAGAGAGAACCGGCTAAATACCACCCCTGGTTCCTATGTATCTCTTATATAATGAAGAGTTAATAAGAGCTGGATTGATAAATCATGCTCAGCCATTATTTTAGATATGGTTAGGTAAATAAGCTACAGTAGCTGTGATAGGCTTAGCCATAATTAACTGGACTGGGATTCATTAATTCAGCCCAGGTTTCTGAGTCCATATGGCACTAAGTCATGATAACTATACGTGCTGTGTTCACACAACACTTGAGGTTAAATATGCCTAGTTTGCAGTTTAGTGTGCCAAGTAAATACAATGCAAAGCTGAGTTTACAAATTATTTCAGTTTATGAAATGGAATGTAAATGTAGCAAATCCATAATAAAGCTGAACAAGGCATGTTCAGCATGAACAAGGCTTATCTCTTGTATAGGAAGTTTGCACCTAGAAAGTTGATCTCAATGAATGCCTCCTACCTATAGAATTCTCTGCCTACGTAATAATAATAATAATAATAATAATAATAATAATATTTATATATCGCCTCCTCTCCCCAAAGGGACTCGGAGCGGTGCACAGGGAAAATTAAAAATACCAATATAAAATACATAAATAGAAAAATAAAATACAATTAAACCAAATTATCCCTGCGCTAAAATCACCCTATCTTAAAATACACTAAAATCCCCTAACACCCTATTAAAAGATGGAAGACTAACCTAGGCCGGCCAAGCGGAAAAAGTGTGTTTTTAATTTTTGACGGAAGGAGCGGAGGTCCGTAGTTGTTCTAATCTCGGGGGGAAGGTCGTTCCAGAGGGCTGGGCCCGCCACAGAGAAGGCCCTTCCCCTGGGCGTCGCCTGCTGGCATAGTCTAGTGGACGGCACCTGGAGAAGTCCCTCTCTGTGGGATCGAATCGGCCGCAGGGATGTATGAGGCAGGATCCGATCCCGCAGATAACTAGGTCCCGTGCCATGGAGCGCTTTAAAGATGGTAACTAACACCTTGAAAGAGAATAACAAAGCAGCCCTCTCAGCATCTAATTGTAACTTTTTTTTTACTACACCCTTAAGCCAGGCTTAATGCTCATTAAACTTATTTATGGAATCTTATTTATGGAATCTCCCACTAACATTGCATATATTTATTCTTAACTATTATTCATATGTTTAAATAGTTTTATGTTAGTAACAGATCTTCATGGTAGGAACTAGGCATTTAAAATACTGCAACTGCGTGCTGTTCTCAGAAAATTTCCAGCATTATTCAAAATTGACGCTTTTCTAGCAGATGTTACAAAAGTAAAACTCATTCTTTGATTTGCTACACATCTGTGGTTTACATATTCCAGTTCTTCTTGACATTACAGCTCAGTTAAAAGTTGGTGAGCCATGTAATGTTCTGATGTCACTGTGTTTAATAACTGACCTCTGATTAAATAGGATTACCTATGTAGATAATTTAGAAACCTGGGCAAAACTGTCAACTTTTTCCATAAGCAATAAAATTGGAAAATATCAAGATTTCCATTTTTAACTAAATTGATCAAAATAACCAAATAACCTTTGGTCATCCTACAGATGCTTTAACAAATGAGCTAGTGGTGTGTTCATATTTAGCTTCTTCCCTATTTAATGCCAAGCACCCAGCTAATCTATAAAACCCTTTTTGGAATATCAGATTTCTGGGTACAAATCTAAGCATTTGACTCTTTGTTTTTGAGCTCATTCTTTCCATCACAGGGTCCAAAGGAATGCAATCTGTCCAGATGCCAGCACTTCTTAGGAAACAGGAATAGGGCAGCTTAAAGAGCTTATTCATTAAAGAGAGAGTTAGGAAGAAGTAGGAAAACACAGGGGATCCTTAAGGCTGTCTTGCTAGTCAGCAGGATCACATGGGTAGTGAAACTAGAATAATACCTTATACAATATCAAGCTGTTTTGTCTATCAAACTTACCATTGGCTGCTATGATTTGCAGCGGATATTCAGATCTTTAAGACGGTTTCTTCCTACTACAAGATACCTAGTCCATTTTAATTTGAAAATGTTAGGAAGAGAATTTGGGGGTATTTCATGTGCAAAAAGTGAACAAGAAACAGGATATAAATCAACCAATTACACAGACAGACTGAATTACCCTCTCTTTTACTAGGCATCCTATTCTTCTGAAACTTTTGATAGCTTGATAGCTCCAGATGAGTTAGGATTGTAGTGCTGGCTGGGAAGTTTGGGAGCTAATGTCTTAACTGATCTAGAGCAGGGGTCTCAAATTCAATTTACCTGGGGGCCGCTGGAGGCAGAGTCTGGGTGAGGCTGGACCGCATAAGGGATTCACTCCCCCTGCGGGCCGCACTAATATTATACTTTCATATCACGGTGGGGGCCACAAGATACCGTCCTGCGGGCCGCAATTGATTCGCGGGCCGCGAGTTTGAGACCCCTGAGCTAGAGTGTGTTAAATTGAAGAAGAATGACCTGCACTAATTCGCACAGCCCCAGTTTAAGATGATTGAATCTGTACTTAGCCCCTCCTAATAAGACATATGTAGGTAAATGCAGTATAGAAGGTATTACACTTTAATATATGAACTAGGCCAAAATTCAATAGATAATGTATTCTTGTACTGTAGAAGTGTAGGAGCCATTACATTACTGTAAGAATTTAGGACTGTAATTTGAAGCAAGAGATGCACACTAAACAATATATTGTAGTCTCATTAATAAGGTTAATCCAAAGAAAGCTCAGCTGGAAAAAAAACCCATACCCTAAAACTCAGTTTGAATGTTTTATATGTGATTGGAGTGCATTTCAGAAATGTACTTTCCATTTCTATTTTAAAAGGAAGCTCCCTCCGTGATTTCATCTCAATCTCTTTCCTCTCTCTTCTCCCCCAGTGGGAGAATTCTGAACTCTGCTTTCTAATCTAAGATATTAAAGCTTGTGAATTGTTGCTCAGCATTCCCACAAAAGCAGTTGAATTTATATCAACTTAGCTTACTGAGCGTTTTCCAAATAGGTCAGAAGCATTCAGCTTTTTCATCCCTCCCTTTTAAATGATGCTCCAGCTACATAATTATTGAACTCCTGAAACATCTTGGCTTTGGGCTATGATTTAAGAAGTACCAAACCAGAAATTTATCTCCAGTGAATACATTGCTATAGAGTAGTATTAAATAAGGAACATAGGAACAGAATATTTTAAAATACATACTTCTGTAAAGCAGCTTAAAACAATGTTGCAGCTCCGCCTCAACACTGATCCTCAAAACAATCTTGGAAGATAAATAGAAAAAAAATAACAAGGGGTCCAAATTACACAGTAAACTTTTATTTATTTTTTTGTCTAGCTGGAGATCTGAATACAGTTCTTCCTGTCTTCCTAAGTCTCATTGTTCTTTCAAACACTTCAGTTTTCTTTTGTCATCTTCTGGTAAAAATGCCTGGAATTCAAGCTAAAACAAGGACTAAAAAGCAATATGACAATTGAGTTAGGAAAATAAGTATAGTAGGAAAACTGTGGACTTTAGGGGGAAAAAATGTGTTAGATGTGAAAGAAATGGAGGTCATTGAGAAACCTTATTGTGAGTATGAATGAAAGCAGAAATCTACAGTTTAGTGATAGCTGCACATAATTCACCAATGATTGGTGGTTAAAGAAAAACGAACCATTTGCTTTGAGAAAATTGTGAAAGCTGGAGGACAAAAACAGAAGAGATTTGATGATGTAAGAATGAATGAAAATGAAGATTAGTTGGTGAATATCTGCTTAGAAGAGGGTCTTTTTTCAAAGTTACGGTGATTAATAAATCTATTCATATGTGCCTGTAACAAAAGAACAAATATAAATCTGAAAAAAGAATTGATTGTTTATGATGAAAACGCAGTAGAATTAGTGAAATATATTAAGATGGTGAGAAGTCTAAATATAGGATAGATCATTTTGGGTAGTAATGGTGATTAACAGAAACAGAAGAAAATGCAGAGCAATTTTGAAGGAAACAAAAACGAAGAGTTTTGGAACTGAATGACAAAGGTTAAATAAAGCACCTTCCGAAAAGTGAAGCTGATTAAAAACAAAAGTGTTAAATGAGTTGGAATGGAAATGGAAAAAGAGATTTATATAATGTTATGTTCATGAATATAATAAAATGAATGCTGAAAGTGCCCAAGGGGAAGTAATGATGGACCTCATAAATGCTGTGAGAAATCATAAAAAAAAGCATAAAGCTTCAGTTAGGTGATGTTAGGTGAAGGAATGTTAAGATATGTGATTTGCTTGCAAGGATTCCCAGTCTTGGTCTCCTAAGCAAAGCATTGAATGCAAAAAAACAAAAAACAAAGGGAGATTAAATTTGTAAATGTGCCTGGATAGCTGTTTAGCATAATTTTGATTGAAAGGAGAGAGTGAACAAATAGTGCAGTGTACCTTTATGCAAATAAGGAATGTGAAGACCAGATTTTTCCTGTTTAGCAGTAATGTATGAATTGAGAAATAAAGTTCACTGCACTGTGCTGATTTGCAGAATCTGTGGGATAGAATGAACAGCCTTGAATTATTGAATTGATCAAATACAGAACTTGGTTATTGAAGTTACAAGAGACGTATGATGAAAGTAAAGCATGTCAGAGAATAAATGGAATGCTTAGCAACCAACACTGAGCACGAAATAAGACAAGGATAAGTGGCATTCCTTTGGTTGTTTTTGGGATAAACATAAAATGATTGTAGTAGTACTTGAAGTGTACTGGTTGACAATGTAAATGTGGGGTGTGCCTCTATATGCAGATATCTTGTTGCTAAGCAGTTGAATGATTTGCAAGAAATTTTAGAAAGATTATATGATTCAATAAAGTGTGAACCTGAAAATGAATGCACCAAAACCAAAGATAATTATGGAGAGGAAAAATTAAATAGGAATAGCACTTAGACTTATATACTGTTTCACAGTGCTGTACAGAACTCTCTAAACAGTTTACAGAGTCAGCATATTGCCCCCGACAATCTGGGTCCTCATTTTACCAACCCCAGAAAGATGGAAGGCGGAGTCAACCTTGAGCCAATGAGAATCGAACTGCTGCCAGTTGGCATAATTAGCCTGCAATACTGCATTTTAGCCACTGTGCCACCAGGGCTCAATAAATAGCATTATTGCAAGTTAATGAAGACAGAAAACTATAGAAAGTTAATGAACATGTGAATATTGGTAAAATGTTTCCTAGATATAATAGATGCAGAAATATTACAACATGCAAATTCTGGTAGAAAATGGGCAGCACATGATCTGTTATGAGGAAGGTAGGTCAAAATAAGTACAAATAAGAGCCCTTTTCCCCCCTCCCTCATGTGGAAATGAAGTGATACCAGGAAGAACATAACAGTTGTGTTTCTATGAGAAGTGCATGTAGTAAAACTAAAAGCAGTCCGGTCATGAAGGTATGGTACAAAAGAATGCATCCAGTACAAAAAAATAGGTGGGTGTGCTGCTTTGGGCAGATAGAGCAAGGGTCTCCAACCCCCAGGTCACAGACTGGTACCATGCCTTGGCCTGTTGGGAATTGAGCCACATAGCTGGAAGTGAGTGGTGGGTTGAGCAAGTGAAATTGAAACCCTCTACCCCCTTCAATCCATGGAAAAACTATCTTCCACGAAACTAGTTCCTGGTGCCAAAAAGATCAGGGTCCGTTGAGATAGAGGATCAAGCTGAAAAAACAATACATGAAGGAAGAAGGACTGGGTTGAGATAAAAAACGAAGGCTAAGAAAGTGATGGATGGAATAAAAGAAATCCTGAAAAAGATAGAGGTGAAAATTTAAAGACCCTAAGGCAACATGGAAAGCAGTTACAAACATAGCTAAGAGTAGTTTTTAGAGACAGGAAGGCAAGAGAGAAATTGAATGACATTATTTATTTATTTATTTATTTAAATTTACATCCCGCCCTTCTCCACAGAGGACCCAGGGCGGCGCACAGGAAATTTAAAAAACATACAAAATACAATAAATATAATTTAAAAAACTATTAAATAAACCCATCCTGCGCTAAAACCAAATTTTAAAAACCCAATTTAAAACTATCTAAAAGTCCCCATGGGAGGTTAGGCTAGGCCGGCTTGTTGAAACAGATATGTCTTAAGACATTGGCGGAAGAGGCGGAGGTCGGTGATGGTACGTAATTCAGGGGGCAGGTCATTTCAGAGGGCTGGCCCCGCCACAGAGAAGGCTCTCCCCCTGGGTGTCGCCAGTCGGCATTGTCCGGCCGACGGCACCCTGAGGAGGCCCTCTCTGTGGGAGCGTATCGGTCTAAGGGATGTATGGGGCAGGAGGCGGTCTCGCATATAACTAGGCCCCGAGCCATGGAGCGCTTTAAAGATAGTTGTCAAAACCTTGAAGCGCACTCGAAAGGCCACAGGAAGCCAATGCAGCTCGCGCATTAAAGTCAAGTCAATTTATTTCTTCTTTTCCCTCTTTCAGTTCTTTAGTTTCTATGTCTTATTCCTTTCCTGTACTTTATGCAATGCTCTTATTCTAAAATGGCAGGAGTGAAATGTGAATGTGTGTATGTACAACCAACAGGTCTTAGTAACTATGTAGCCGTGCCACATCCAAACAAACCACATTATGGCTTTTTTATGTTGTGTGACCTTGGCTATTCAATTGGCATGAATCATTATCCAACTACATATTCAGCAAACATGTCAGACTGTGGGCTGCCCAGCCCGGCTTCTCTGTCCTTGGTATCTCAGGAATTTTGATGGGATCAGTTGGTGCAAGAGGGGACACTTTGTAAATCATAGAAAATCATTTCCAATTGAACTGGAGGACCTGGGTGGGAAGAGGGTAGGATGTGTCTTCTCCCACTCTCATCATATTCCTGACTCAGCGTCTTTGCTGGGATGGGAGCCGTGGGAGAAGTGGAGCTCTTGCTGCAGGAGGAAATGAGTGTTGTGGCCACATGTGCATTCTGTGTGTTTTTGGGAAGAGGATTTATGTCTCCCTAACCATATGTTAGCTCTACGTCTGGGTTAACTTGATATGCAGAGACACTGTTAAATTGAACTAAGCAACCCACAGTTACAGATTATAGCCAAGGCAAATTACCTTTGTTATAATCTGGGTTTTTATCCGAGTGCAGAGAACATGCTAAAACAAACCAGAACAAAATTTAGTATAACACAGAACTGAACATATTCATTATGTTAAATTTAAAAAAAATAAACCATGGCATGCATCTTACTCTGAATCGAATATACGACACTATGGCTTGATGCAACATGTGAAACCTGTCATATTCAAACACCTGCAAGAGTGGTAGAAAAGCTGAAATAATGTAAAGGAACCCAAACATCACGCAAAGAAGCTCCTTAGCTCCTGTGACCTTGCTGCATTTTGGCAGCACTGAGAGACTCAGCTGACTCATCATCTGACAGCCCTAACAACCATTTGCAAAGAACAGAAAATCAATAGGAAAAAGACTTGGTGGAAAGGAACTCACTCTAGTTTGTGTCATGAACTGAAGTTGCTTGATGAACTGGAGGAAGCTACTGGAGGAGGCACCCAGCAGAGGGCAACAGCCGGGAGGCTCAGCGTGAATGCAAGCAGGTGGCTTAAATGCCAGCTTTCCGCCAATGACCCCTTAGCCTTTGGAAATGCTGTCAGTTCTGGCCAGCATAAATTGTTTTTGGCTAGGAATCTGCTGCTACATCAGATTTTCCTCCCACTATAACTTGTGCCAGCCTTTTCTTACAGAGATACTGCAGAAGCTGTCACTTTGAAGCACATAAATGGCCAAGAATATTAATGGACTTCTTTGTTATTTCGTTCAAACCAGGTTGGCAAGTCTTAATTTTCTAGGGTAAATCATTCTGAAAGGACACAAGTGCCAGATGTGTGTACAGAAGTGTGCAGCTGTGCTGAAGAAGTGGTATAAAATCAAAGATGGGGGGGGGGGGGCGCAATAGGGTAGAATTACAATAAACAAATTAGCTCCCTCCGTTAAAACAATATAAGTTTTAAAAAAAATTAACGAGAGATAAAAGGAACTTTCCAGTAACACGAGGACACCTTTGTCTGGCTGCAGATTTCTCAGGATTTAAGGGGCAATCCCAGACTGCCCTGCCATTCTGAGCTGTAAAAACAATTTTTATGGCTCTGGAACTTGAACCAATTCAGGCAACGCTTTGAGATTTAGCTCTGGACTTACATACGTACCGCTGCATAGATCGCTTTTGATAAAATGCCATTGCAGTTAAAAAAAAAACCCACACTGAATGTGTACAAAGTGTTTTACCACCTTAACAAGATGTGTGGACTTTAATTCCCACTCAGCATACAGGGTGGGGAATTCTGGGAGTTGAAGTCCACACATTTTAAAGTTGCCAAAGTTGAGAAATGCTGTTTTATAGAGCATTTTTTTCCTCAGCCCTGATTTATGACAAGGAATTCCACCTTGTTTCAGTGAGATATCAAATTGCCTCCAAACCTTGGTGACTGGACAGATACTCACCATTTCAACTAATCAACTGCGACTCTGCTGGGCACTTTCTGATGGTTTCCTTGATTCCATGTGTCTACCTCACCCTTTCGGTAATGCTTCTTGAACAAAGTAATTGGAAATTGTAGTGGTGGTGATAGTGGACAGCTTAATTCCAGTCCTTGGAGATGCTCATTTTATTTAGTTCTCTTGTGGCTTCTTTCTAGAGACCTACCCAACCTTGTTAATTCAGGAATGTTTGGGAGGACTGGATTACAAGTCACATGGAAAACAGAACACCGTGTTTTTCTCCTAAGGCAAATCCTGCAGCACAGAGGACAATTAGCAGCGAATAAAGTTTAACCCTGCCATCTTTGTGAATATCCATTTTTCTCTCCTGCAAACTACTTTTAATAACTTTCCGGGCATACTTCTTAAGACTTTTTATCAGTCTGTGATGGATGTCATCCAATTTCATATCACAGGGGAACCACTTTATATATTACAGTGAATCATAATAGGGATGGATTGACTTAGCACTGTAGGTCAGGGGTCTCCAACCTTTGCAACTTTAAGTCTGAAGGACTTCAGCTCCCAGAATTCTCCAGCCAGCTTTTCTGGGAGCTGAAGTCCTTCAGACTTAAAGTTGCAAAGGTTGGAGACCCCTGCTGTAGGTGACTCAGTTGTGCAATTTATAAAGCATGGATCATACCTCGAAAATGTTGCATCAATTCTGGCAATTGTGGTCAAAGCCTATTATAGGATTGAACAACATTCATGCAAGTTTTAACGTACATTTGCAGAGAATTTTCCCACCAGCATTCTATGAATATTCACGAAGCAGGAAATTTTAGGTGCATGGTATTCTCATATAAGTCGTAGCAATGTTCAGAATCGTTGGTGTCTGTGCACTGAATAAAAGCCACTTTGTATATTTCTTAGCATATTTCAAGCGAGTGTTCATAAGCATGTATATCATATAGGTACATAAGCATGTATATCATATAGGTAAACAAGCAGACATCTGTGACTGACTGCAGATTTCTGAAGCATGTAGAGTGCATTGCAGGACAAATTCTTATTTCTTCCTGTGTTAAGTGTGAAAGGCTTACCTTTCCTGTCTACCTGAGGCTGACACCTTTTCAAGCCCTAAGTGGCATGAGATCAGCCGAATTTAGAAAGCAGCTTCAATCTCCATCCCCTACTCAGTTTTAGCTAGTGTATCCACAGGTAAAACTAATTACCTCCAGGACGATGAGATGAAGGACTTTTTGGTGACAACCCCACACTTCGTCAATTGATATTTTTTTTTGTAAGCTTGACTTACATTTAGCCTTTTCAGAATAACCTTGAACATTTATTTCTTTACTTGCACATGTTCTTTAGTTTGGATGACTGAAAACTCTTTTCCTCCGCTTGCCTCTTGCATTGAATCTTCTCTATCATTTCTCTGGGAACATCACTTTTTGAAGGTTTCATTCTGAACAATGTAAATATTTGGAAATAAATAAAAGACTTCACTTATAACTCTAGTGTGTTTTATTCAGTAAAGACAGTTCTAATCACGATTGTCACAGTTTTTTCCTTTTTAAAAAAAGCACATACCAACACACATTTTTTTTTAAAAAAGGAACAAAACCACACAGAAACTAGACATTAAAGTTTGTCAAAATCATTTTTATGCGATTGTCGAACCTAGCCTAAAATACAGCATAGAACCAACAATGAGAGGGTGAGGGCAATAATTCACTATAAAACAGTGAAAGAACTTTTTTTTAATAAAATATAGTTCAATCCAATAGCATTTCTACATACTATACACTATAAAAACTCTCCCACAAAATTAGTGTCTTTAAATATACATATTTGAATCTGAACTGCACCAAGATTAAAATCAATTTAAAATAGCAGATTTTTTCTTTCAAACATTAACTTCACAGTATTGGTTTGAAGTAGAAGACAAATTCAGTGTTTTAAGTAAAGCCGTACTATGATAAAATTCGGACTCCAATGAATAAAATCACAACGGAGCCCCCAAATTTCCAGTTATGCTCTCTGCAAATCAGAGCAGCTGCTGAATATTAAGGAACAAACCCAAGTATACAGTGCTTAGTAATGTTCTGTGGAGTAAAGAAACATAAAAAACAAACAAAACATGCTCAGAACTATTGCAACGATTTTTTAAAAAATCCAAAGAATGAAAAAGATATTTAAATAAAAGTGCAATCTTTTTTTTAAAAAAAGAAGAAGTGATTAACCCAGAAATTTTGGGAAAGAATAATAAAAATACAACACTTCAACAAATCCCTTAGCTGGATGCATCTGCCACCTGTTCTTTTTTAACTGCAGCAGAGAACATCTCCAAAAAATTAAACTTAGTTAAAAAAAACAAAAAAACCTTAAATCCAACCCACTGGTATCCTATGGCACTTAATTTTAAATCCTTCAACAAGTACCAAGATAAGAGGCAAATGGGTTCAGGGACCCAGGTACTTAAATCCTTCCTTGTAGTGCCCCTTGTATTGCGCCTGGGAGAAAGCATCTCTTCATCCTTCTCCACTGCAGTCAAGAAAGGAGAGCTCTTTGCAAACAATCAAGGCTCCATATTGAGATGGGAATTCTTCCGCCATTGCACCCAGCATAGGATCAGCATATAAAGAGCACTACATTCTCTGTACTGGTTCACATGTTCACACATTCACTTTGTAAAACATGTACAGAAATAAAATTAAAATCACCAATTTCACACTTGTTATTCTGAAAAAGCTCCACAGCAAGCATTCCTTAATTTAAAACAAAAAATCTAATAAATACTATATCAAGTATCATCAGGAGGAAAATATATATAGATATATAACTTAAAATTTTAAAAAGAAAAGAAATAACTTAACTTGAAGGTTTTGTTCAGTGCTATTTCCAATCTGGGCCAAGGGATCAGGTAAAAGATATGAAGAAAGGACACAGTACGGTTGTCACGTGTCTTGGGAATATGGTACTCTACCATGCGCCTTGTTAGTAAGAATGTTTATACCAATTACCTACAACCAAACATTCCATAAATGTCAAATTTCACACACTATGGCCGCTATCATTTAAAATAGGAGTTAAAAAAGCTTGCACCATAAGTTTTTATCTGAATAAAAAGGTGTCACTTATCATAACATCTCCCTCTGCAAAACAGCTATATTGCAGTTAATGTAGC
Source organism: Rhabdophis nuchalis (assembly GCA_039707465.1). NCBI lineage: Eukaryota > Metazoa > Chordata > Lepidosauria > Squamata > Natricidae > Rhabdophis > Rhabdophis nuchalis. Next base: position 53,254,036 of record CM077643.1, on the reverse strand, counting down.
AGTTATCCTTTTTCATAGCACTATCTCCTAAATATTTGGGCTACAATTCAAAGGGAAATGTATAAAATCAGGGAGGAAAAAAATTAAAACTGAGACACTGCTTTACATTAACTCTAGATATAAAGAGATGTTATTGTTACATGCCTTTTCAGCAGTGGGATATATTATTGTAAAAAAAGATCCCAACAACTACCCACAATCACAATTTTGGCTGAGCATATAACAATCCCCTGCGGCAACGTATGCAGCCTCCCTTTTGGGGAATTCTAATAATTAAAGGGAAGTGCTGGATAATATTTTCTGCAACAATATTACTTGCCTTTAAAAAAAACATTTCAGTGCATCCAAAATGACAGTAAATTTGTTTTGGCAATCCTTCTCTAGTCCCATTCATTGAATGTCAAACCTCTCAGAAATCTAATCTAAGAGTAGTTATACTCTTTCTTTTAATAAATATTTCACATATGCAAAAATATATTTTGTGGATATCTGAAGGCATGTTTAATAATATGACAGGCAACAGAATACTGGAAATAGATACAAATAAGTGAACATCCCAAATTTGTTCCAAAGGTACCACAACATTTCAATCTGTTTTAATCTCTCCAAAATACCACATAACCGAAAGCCATGCAGTAATGCTTTGCTTATAAGGAGTTAATTATGCAAATCAGTATCAAGCCTTCCCCGTTTATGAATCAGTAGCATTTTACAAGATTTGATCTATGAAAATGAACTGATATATCAATAAGAACACAAACTTTTCTACAGCAAAGGCAGCTATGGGGAGACTTCAAAGGTAAACTGTGAATTTCTTTGCTGGCACATCTGCTTCCAAGAGAACAGTTCCTGCTCCCTTGCAGTCCTATGGAATAACTCTCACTAATTTAGCCTTAACAATGTTCATTGCCACGAAATGGCACTGTGTTTCCTGGAGATCAACAGATTCGCCCATAACTTGAAATGCAGAAGAGATCTTTTCAAAAACCTATCTTTTTGAAGATTAAAAAAAAGCCATGTGCACATAACAAAGTTTTTTTTCCCCTCAGAAGGAAATTATGCATTAATGCGACTGCCATCTGCACTTCCAACATGCTCATCCGATTCTCTCATAACTTTTCAAGGCCCCATTCATTTGAATCCATTTTTCTTCTTCAAACCCATGTCCATCAGCTGTTCCAGCCAAATGTGCTTTAAGGGTCAGGCAAAGGCTGATTCTTCAGTTTCCAAGAAATAGCATCCCCTCCCCCCCAATTGACTTCCTGCAGCAGCCAGATGTTTTAGAGATAGGTCTAAGTCGGTGCTAATGGGAGTAAAGCATGTGTGAATGCATAAGGAAGAACATTCATCCTTAATATACAAATTATCTGTTTATGTATGAACAGATGGATGGGCACAGCAACTATGAATGCTTCATAGAGAAATGTCTTCACTGGCCTGGTTCAAATAAAAACAGGCCTATGAGACTCGATTTGAATTATTCAGTGGGGGAGGGAGAATAGTGTAGTCTGATCTTGCACTTTTAGCAGAATTCTGACATATAGAAGTCAGCCCAGGCATCACCATTTCCTAATGACTGCAATCAAACAACAATGGTATGGGAAGGATTAATCACAGTTGGCAATCTAAGACCAAAAATAACTTTATAGTAGATGGTGAGGGCTGGATCTTTTACATGTAGCAAAATAAGGACTAAAAAGGCAATGAGCCTTCAAATACTACCACTTGTTTTCCTTGTCAAAGTAAAACTATTACAGTATGCTTCCACCACTGAATAATCTGCAGTACTGTGTTGACTGTGAAATCCCATCCATCCCCCCAATCCTAAAAACCGTGCCTGTCAAGTAATTTAAAGAAGGAAGGGATCTTTTGGGAATTAGGAACTCAAAACAGCCTCAATAGGCAAAGAAAAATTTAAATTTTAAGATTCCAATTTCCCCTCCATCATTTACCTGAAAAAAAGTGCTTTTGTTAGAAGGAAAACTAGAGGACTACACTAGGAAGTATGAATGTGTTTCACTGAGTTATAATGCCTGCATCTTGATTCTCTCCTACACTATTTCAAGATTCACCTTGAAAGGTTCTCGCCTAAGTTTCCTTCAGCATTAATCCAGGTATGAACGCACAGGTAAGCTCCTTTCATTCCACCGGTGATCCATTTCACAGCAGGTAATTCGTATTAGGGGACGAGGAACCACTCTGGCTTTCCATATACAAAAGCCAAAGTTCACATCCCCAATTCTATACATGATAGCTAAGAGGGAAGAAAAACGACACACAATCAGGGCCACCGATAAATCAGAGCTGCAACAATACTAACCAAGGTGGAGAACAAGTATTTCACTACAATTCACAAGAAATGTAAATTCAGAGAGAAATTCCAAAGTACTGGCAATGGCAAAAGAGTAGCAGCACCAGTGAGGCTGATGGTTGGGCAGGAAGTTTCAAAAGAATAAAACTATCACCTGCTGATAAAGGGGGAATTTTCAGCCTCACCTTATATTGATTTCAAGGCCTCTTCAAATTATAATGAAAATTATAAGAATTCTAGACAGTCCCCGTGAGGCACATGAACTCAGATTTCTTCTCTCTCTCACACACTTCATAAATAAAAAGTCTATCCCTCCCCCTCCCCCTTTGAATTTTTGCTTGTCTGGAATAGATTAAAAACACTGACTAAAAAAAAGCTACATCCAAAGCAGGAAAGGAACTGGGGCCATTAGAACTCTGAAATTGCCTACTTGAGGCATCTGCACTGCAGATACGAGTGCTAAACTGGAAGGAAGGGAGGAGCTGTTATGCAGGCAAATGTAGTACATCTCACCCAAGGAGCACTTTTGATCAAGGTTTCTATTTTCCTCACCATATTTCCAACTTATCAGAAGCACATCCACCAAGACAGAAGCATACCAATTACAGTAAACCAAAGAGATTAAATCAGCTTCTATCCAAGAATTCAGATTGAGATTCAGCTTGTTACTCCAAAACGAACAGAATATTAAGGGTAATTGCAGGCCTACAGTAGGCCTAAAGATAGGGAAAATGCCCAATTGAAGCCTTCCCTCTATGAAATGTAGAATTATATTCTCCCAACCCCTCAAAATATAATTTGCCCGAAGTGAATCAACAGAGTAAAGAAATCCAATAAATTGTGCCTTTTGGCAACTTCTCTCAAACCACCAGTGACTTTACAAGGCCACAGTGAAATTTACGGATGTGTCTGTATAAATCGCCTGACTGAGTGAATCGTCTCTCACACCACTTGCACCCATGGGGCTTCTCCCTCGTGTGCACCACTGCATGGCGGCTCAGGTTGTGAGAATACTGGAAGCTCTTCCCGCACTGACCACAGGTGTACGGTTTCTCACCCGAGTGAGTCCTCTCGTGTCTTTTCAAGGTGTACATACAGGAGAAAGTCTTGCCACAAAGTGTACAAGTAGGCACCGAACCATCAGGGGAAAGCCTGGTTCTTGAAACATCCTTATCGCGGAAATGAGAGCTGAGATGCAACTGGAGGACATGCGGGCTAGGAAAGACTTTGCTGCAGAGTGGGCAAATACAGATGTGACCTGGAGGCACCAAGACCCCCAAGGACGGAATGTCAGAAGAATCCATGTCATCTTCACTCACCTCCCGCTCGTGATCTAAGTCTTCCTCTGGCTCTTGGGAATTGCCATTCCCTGCAAACACATTTCCCAATCCGGTCATCAGACTCTTGGCAGAATTCCCCAAATGCTGATTTTCTAGGCACCTTGCCTCACTCTCTTCTCCATCTGATAAAGATTCTGGCTCATCCTTAATCAGGGGTTTGCCACTCTGCTGCTGACCATTGGAAGCCAGCTGTCCAAAGACATAGGAGGGGTGGAAGGAATCCTTCCCGGCCACAGACTTGAAAGACAGGTCTAAAGCACATTCTATGCCAGATGAAGCCAAGGAGTGGTTAAGAGATCTTTGGGACAAAGGTCCCACTGAACTACAGACATTAGCTCTTGTTTTCTCAGCTGCCACGGTGTCCAATTCTGCTTCTGCTAATGCAGAGTTGATACTTACAAATTCAGAGGACCAGCCCAGATAGCTACTGTCCTTTTCTTTTCCAGCTGATCTTTCATATTCTGAAGCAATCAATTTTTGTTTATTCCCGGGGCTGAGCTGACGCCCCAAGGGCACTCCTTCATGAAGGACCCGCATGTCCCTTTCCAAAGGGATCCCACTGCCGTTCATCTTTTCATCCCCGCACAACTCCTTATCTTTCAGCTTGCCCTTGCAGACTTTCACAATGTCGTACATGTGAAGGTAGCTGGCTGCAGCCAGCACATCTTCAACCGGGAGGCTGTTGAACTCCAGCTTGCCTTCGTACATGAATTCAAGCAGCAAACCAAAGGCTGGGGCTGTCACAATGTCACTGTTCAGATGCACAATGTCCCTTTTGTCTAGCTGGTCCCTGTAGAAAAGATGGAAGTACATGCTGCAAGAGGCGAGAACGGCTCTGTGGGCTCGGAACTGAGCGTCTCCAACTAAAACAGTACAGTCACACAGGAAGCCCTGGTGACGCTGCTGACTCAGACACTGCAGTAACTGCCGGCTATGGTCTGGGAACTCCATTCTTCCTTCATAACCTGTTCAAAACAGGAAAAACTTGAATGCTACACTAAACCACAGGTCTTCAAACCAGCTATTAATAAACAAACAGATTGGCTGGGGAGGGGATAACTGGAACCTTGAGGATAACAGTTCACCTGTTAACTGATTGCAAATTTTACTTTATTTTATTTTTAAAAAAAATGCCTTCCCACATCAGAGCACCTGCTTGAAAAACAGGAAAAACTTGACTCTTAAGTAAACCAAAGCTTCTAAGGAAGTAACGCCTCCAACCTTTGCCACTCAAGGCTTTAAAGGGGGGGGGGGGGGAGGAGGAGATTGACTTCAGAGTTTTATCCATTCCTGGAAGTCTTAACTCCAAGGATCACCATAACTGCTTGATTTAAAAAAAATACACTTTGCATCCCCACACTTAACAATATTATTAATCCAAGAAAAAGCATAACCACATTGGCTTTGTTCTTTGAAGCCATCACTTGCCCTTTAAAACAGAAATCAGTTATATAAGGAGGCATAGATAAAACTAAGATGCAACTCTGAAAAGTTATTAAAAGCAAAAACACACACACAAAAACCCTTCCTAATTTTTTGCAGTTCCTCCTCAGCTACCTGTAATTAAGGCTCCTGAGGACCACATAATATTTTCAGGGACCTTACCTTGAATAGCCGGGGAATTCAGAGTGAAGGGTTCATGGGGAGGAAAACGAATCCCCCTCCCAAAAGTTCTAGAACAGCCTAAGCGTTTTGCTTCTGGTCTCCCCTCCCCCCATCACCCAAATGTTTGGGAAGAGAAGAGGCTTTCCCTAGCCAGTAACGGAAGAATGCTTGTGTGTGTGTGTGTGTGTGTGTGTGTGTGTGTGTGTGTGTGTGTGTGTGTGTGAAAAAAGAGGGGGGGAGGGAAAAAAAAGAAAGGAAAGAGCGTCTGGGAGGGAGGAGAGGGATGGGAGGAGTGCTCCGTTTGCTAATTACACCGCAAGCTGGAGAGTCAGCTGCTCTGACTTCACTGCGATGGAAATGCTACCTCCAGCTGTGCCCCTTTTAATGCCATATGTTACTTCAAATCTAGCTACCAGCCAACCACAGCTTGCTGCCTTTTAAAGTTCCAGCAACAACCCCCCCCCCCATTTATAGCCATCTATTAAATCTCAAAGTTAAACCGAGTCCTCCCCTCATTCTAAATCCTGTCGCCGCCTCCCCCACCCCCCTCTTTCCACACCACCCCAGGAAAGTTGCTTAAATAACAATCTTATTACTAGTTACTCTTAATGGAGGACACACAGCTTGACCTTTGGAGAGGTGCGCGGAAGAGCAGCAGCAGAAGGGAGGGAGGGAGGGAAGGAAGGAAGAGAAGAAAATAAAACCAAGTTCGGGATTTGCAGTTTGCAAACTTTTAAGGGTCCTTCTTCTCTAACACCCCAGCACCACCACCCCAATTTTAAAAAGCTCATCGCCCCTCTAGGGCTAAGATGCCTTTGGATCATCTATCTGCTATACTCTAAAGTAGCCACAGCACACACACCGTCACACCACCAGTTTTCTAACTTTGTAAGGCAATCCGTTCAGCTTCCCCCTTTGTGCTCGGTGCCCGGCGGAGCCAAACGCATCCAGCAAACGGCCCAAAATAGCGCGGAAGCCGAACACTCCGGAGGGGCAGCGAATGGGATCTCTGCTGGGGGAACCGAAAGGCCTCTCCGCACCCACCCCCCACCCCCCTCCGCGGAGGGCTCGGTGAGGGATGGGGGAAACCTGCAGCTTGGAAAAATGCTGCTCGGCTACTCACCCGCTTGGCAGGGCGCTGCTCAGAGGTGCCGCTGGAGCACGGCATGTGCTCGAGTCTTTTCTCTCTCTCTCTCCCCTCCACTTCCCTGCCTCAAACTCTACGCCTTCCCCAGATGTGCTTCCCCCTCCCTCGGCTGCTCCGCGTAGCTGCTCCTTGTTGCTGGTAACCCAGCGGCAGCGCTCCTGTGTGTGTTGCGAAGCAGGTTGTTAGCCAGGGCGCTCTCGCGATACTTTCCAGGCCCGGGGTGGGGTGGGGGGGAGAGAGAGTGAGTGCGCGCGGGCTTTCTTTTCGCTTCTCGGTCCGCACACAATAGCGATCCCAGCCGAGCTCCAGGCTCTGCTGGCGGGGCGCTGCTCCTGACGCGCCTGCGGCCCGTTGTAGGCACTGTCGTCTGACTGCTGCTGCTGGCAACGGGGGGCTAAAAAAAAAAAAAAAAAGCAACACACACACACACACACAAGTCCCTCCTCCCTTCCGCCGCCAGCCAGCCAGCCAGCCTGCCAGGGCTTCTGTTCTGGACAGCGGCGGCAGCAGCAGCTGCTGTGGGTCCTCAGCTGCTTCTTTGCATTTGTAAATCCTGCTCGGTTTTTTTTCTCCCCCTCCTCTTAACTCAACCCTGAGAGAGGGGGGGGGGGGCTCCCTCCGTCCCAGTCCCAACTAGCTGGCAGCTTAAAAGGCTATGAGGAGGAGAGGTGGCCAGGGGTGTTTGCGCTTAGGAAACGGGGTTGTAGCTTTGCAAAAAGGACCCGCGTTTTGAGCAACTAGGAAACAAAAAGAAAGAGACGGCTATATAGGAAAAATATATACGCAAGAGTTGTTATATATACGCAAGAGCACAAGTATCTGTACGCAGCAATGTTTCACCCTCAAGACCTTGGAAAGAAAATAGCCTGTGTTTTGTTTTCCGACGGGAAAGTGAAGAATGAAGAGATGAATTCTTCCTCCTCATCGCCCCCCTCCCTCCCCTTCTTCCCTCCCAAAGTGAGGAAACCCGCCGCTGAACGTGAGAAGCAAAATAGCTAATTTAATTCAAGGAGCCTGTGTTGGGTTCGGGCTTGGGCTTCCCTGTACTTTTCTCGGCAGCGGTTCTTGCCCCCTTTGGGCAGTTGTTGAAACTCCCGGCGGTGCAGTGTTTCTAAGTTCGAGACCTGCCTCGGTAGTGGGGCTCGATAACTCAGCGGTTTTACACAAGAGCCCATTGATAGACACGTGCAAAATCGCGCGGACTGATTTTTTTTTTTTACTGACCTCTAACAAGTGCGCGGAGTAACGCTATTGCCCAACGTTATTTGCTATGGGTCCTAATACAGATTTTGAAACAGTATTACGGAGCGCGGCGACATTTATCTAATTGAAATCAGTGGAAGGCTGCAATCCTATACCCTAACAAAAATAATCAATGGGAACCCTGGATAAGAGTTCCAAGTATGTGTATTGAGTTACTGCGCTGCAGTGTTGTAAGATTACCGAAAATCAAGCCGTGCAGTTTACAGTGATTTACACACACATCGGCTGCAAGGATGAGGTGTCATACATGATTGGTGTAACCTATGTTTTGAGTACAATAGACAAATGCCACCTTGTAAAGGAATCGCTTGGAACTAAGGAACGATATTGAGCGCAATCCCAGATTACTTAAAAGGGATAACATTTAAGTAAATAAGCACGGAATTGATGGGCTGCAATTGAGCACATAGAACATCATTCTTTCGGATAACTCTTGTATGTCTTATACTGGTTTTTTTTTTAAAAAAATAGCACTTTAAAAAAAAAATTAAAAATTATCCTAAAACGCAGCTGCCACAAAAATTTCAAGCAAAATTAGCCTGTCTTCTCATTGTCTATTTGACAACTGGTCTTGAACTCAACATAAATACGCAATCCTACCTACGCGTTCAAGCGCTACATCAATTTACCTGGGAAGGAAATTTCGAAGCATTTGATGACTGTTTCCCCTAAAAATGCAGAGGTTCGCTTGCACCTTTACTTGGTCATATTGTGTCTGGACGCTTAGCGGTATGCTCGCGCACATTAAGATTTACTAATTCTTAAAACTGCATGTTAATAATCCCGCAGCACCCTAAAGGATGATAACTTGCTTTACTTGCATCCTAAAGGGATTTCCCCACCACCACCACCATACAAAATGTTTTAGGTTTCTATAAATCCCAAAGCTCCGCTAATCGCAGCACAACGGATAAACTGGAAGGATTCTGAACTTCCCCGCCCTCGACAACTTTTACACGTGCCCAATTTGGTCAGTTTGCCCGGGAGGGCGGAGCCAGTGGCGAACTACCGCTACTATTGGCTCCTTTCAAAATGCTCTCTTACAAATGTCTTAGTAGTTGGTCTTCGTTACAGTCCTGTATAGTAAAGGAAACTGAGGGCGCCTTTGCCGGAAAGACGCGCGTACGTGAGTTTGCAAACCGGACCACGTGGTTGGCATAAAAGAAATGTTGAACAAATTCATTATAAGAATTGTAATAAAAAATAAATACATTTTTCTATAGATAACTCACTGGCACTGGAATCCCACACATCTATGCAGATGTGTAGGACTCCAGTCATGTGGTTAATTTTGCATGAATAAATATTTTAAGTGGAAAATATATGCTATCTCACTGACCTGTTTCCAATTTAAACAAAACCCTGGACACTTAAGTATCTTTCTATTATATTCCCATGTGCCAGTACTGTTCTTAATCCATGTATTAACTCTATATTCAGAATTTGTACATACAACATATGTATGTACTGTGCTCACCAGTTTCTGCCAGGGCAAAATGTAAGCATAAAGCTATAAGTAGGTTAAAACTCCTTTAGGTTGATTTTGAACTTGGGGCATATTATGCATTTGTAGTTTTATTGCAAAATTTATTTTATTCAACATTTCTGGAGTTCATATTGTGTAGTGTTTATGAGTAATTGCAGCTTACTGGTATAAAGCAGTAAGAGATGTCAAATATTTAACTAGGCACAAGCTATGCAATATTTACATTTTAGCTACAATTATATAGGGTTTGGGACCAACAGTTTGTAATAGATTGAATGAATTCATATGTCATGGCCCTGTCGGAGACTGAGTCCCCGGAAGACGAGCTGGGGCCGACAGAGGTTGAAGGTGTGGCCTCATTGGCTCAGGAGGAACGTGGGAAGGATCATGACGAGGCAGCCCCAGGTCCCTCAAGGAAGAATGGGGGCAGGATGACCAACACAGGGGAAAGACAGGGCAGGCAGTGGAGATGAGGAGCAATGGAGCCCTGGTGACGAGCAAGGACCACCCCCTCCTGATCCCCAAGCATGGAGAGTGGAAAGGAGGCTGGAGCAACGCAGGCCAATCCAACAACTCGGGAGGAGAGTGCCCTGTCCCTCTTCACAAGGGACTGAGACTTAAGGAGACGCAATGGGGAAGGATACTTGTTGGGAATAAGTGCTGAATTCGGGGAGTTTTGTGTGCCGTTCCCAATGACTGGAGTTTGCTGGACTTCTTGCTGCCTTTGTTCCTTTGCCTTGTCAGACTCATTGCCTTATTGCTGCCTTGTTCCTTTGCCTCGCTGGACTTCTTGCCTTGAAGTAATGGTGCTAATAGTGTTTTGCTGAACTACTCGCAGCCAGAGGCCGCTGGAGCTGTGTGTAAGTTTTTTGCTCAGGGACTTGCCATTAATGTGGGGGCGTTTGGGGGAAGTTGGAGCAATAAAGGGGAGTTCAAAGTATCAGCTGGCTGTGTTGCCTCTGACTTGACCTGGGTCATCACATTATGCATTGCACTAATAAGGTTTGTTTCATTCTGACCTAGCTTCTTATATGACTCCAACCATATGTATAATTTATGGCTTAGCAAAATGTGCATCTAGCCCATTCTAAGTTATTCAGTGTATTTAATGAAACCAAGATTTGTAGCAGAATGAAGCTGCTGTGGCCTAGAGGTAGAGCTATTGCCTCACAAGCAGGAGGCTGTGAGTTCGATCCTGGGTAGAGGCACATGTAGGGTCTCCTGCTTGGGCAGGGGGTTGGACTAGATGACCTGCAAGATACCTTATAACTCTGTAATCTGTTAAAATTATAATACTTGGCTTGGGATAATTAAGAAGAACTGTGAGGTGATCAGAACCCCTTAATTATGATGTGGCTTGCTTTTAGCAACTATAAGCAAGACCCTTGATTTTGGAGGTAGAGTGGGCAAAAACTACCTTGGAACATTCTGAAGTTTTCATTATGGTGAAGGGCTATCAGATGCCTTTATTTCATAAGAAAACTCATATGCTGCAAATAATGTGGACAAAGTATATTCTCTAATTTTCTATTAGAAAGCATATAGATGGGCAACTGTAGATTCCTCTACAGAGTAAAACCTTCAAATTTAATAGATCTTTGTTTAACATATTGATAACACAACAGAGAAAATCTGTTATATACCATATCCTTTATGCCAATTCAACATTTTGCTTTAATGGGTAGCATTTCCTCCGCTAGTCAATTAAATTGAGGTTTACTCAACTACCATGCTGGAGATATCATTTTGGTGGTGAGCTGATGTGGCTCCAATGTTAGAAAATAAAGTCCTGCTTGAATAGCAATTTCTTTAAAAATGTAAAGTACCTAATTAAAATCTGAATTAAAACATAACAGATGCTGAAACCCCACTCTGCCTGCTGGCTTTATTCCAGCTACCAGATCTCATCCCAGATTAAAAATATAAAATAAAAATCTCACTGTCCTGCTGTAACTACTTAGGCTCATGTTTTGGCAGCTCTCCAGAGAGAAATGGCTGGGTCAAAAGACATCTCTGAAGACCCGGTTTCTGAGGGACGTCTAAGAGGTCCACAGCACTGAAAACATATTTTGATCAAAATTAAAACTTTAATTATTTAAGGCAATAAAATATTCTGTTCGGTTGTGTTCAATGTATGGTTTATCCCTGGCTAATTATGACTTATTTGGACAATGCAGGAGCCATGGATAACATTTGTTCAGGCACTCATCCAAATCATAATTTAACTCCTAGTCTGATTTAGGACACTACATAAGAGATTCTCGCTCTATATTGTAGAGCTAAAGACTATCTGAATCTGACTAATAGTGGGATTTTGGGGTGGTGGTGGTGGTGGTGTTTTAAATAAAAATTCTCATGAAAAAGTACTGAAAATCAATGGCCTGTACAGTATACTCCTACATGGAGCCTATTCCCATTTATATCCTCATATTTTGTAAATATTTAAGGATATATTTTCATGTGACAACACTAAAGAAATGACAACGGCTATAATGTAAAGTAGTTAGTATACAGTTTGTATAACAGTGTAAATGTGCTGTCTCCTCAAAATAATGCAACACACAGCCATTAATGTCTAAACTGCTGGCAAGATATACTTAAATGTTTACAAAATGTGAAGAGGTGAATTCACTTCTGTGATAAACTGTGTTAAGCCAAAACGATTCTTTTGCATTACAGCCTGAGCTGCAAACAACCAAACCCTATTTTAGCTTCACACAAACTGCACAAGTTCTTCTGGATTCATCCAGCAAAGTCACAGTAAACTCAGCCAAGTGATTTCCTTGTCAAGGAATCCAGCCATTTGAGGTTTATTTATGAACCCATTTTTAAACACCCCAACCCTTAATTAGATGTATAAATGCAGTCTGAAGGCATAATATTAGTTAATTTAATTAATTTTAATTCTTTTATTGTATATGTTATTATTTATTATGGTAGATTTATCTGTACACCGCCCTGAGTCCATTTCGATAGAGATAGGCGTGATTTACAAATCGAAAGAAAGAAAGAAAGAAAGAAAGAAAAATAATATCCAAGCTAGGACATCTCAGAGCGGCATGTGGAATTTCTTCTTCTTTCTTGCATTATATCATCTCCACAATCTTATGAAGTAGACTTAGTGTGAAAGAAACTGACTTGTTTCAGAGTTTGAACTAAACGACTATAGAACCTTCCTCTCTCACACACAATAATTTGGATTTTTCTCATCTCAGAAAGTTGCCCATGTCAACAGTACTGTATATTAATTAGTTTGTTTTCCCCACAGCTTTTCCCCTTTGTTATTGTACGCAGGATTAGTTTAATAATTGCCATTGAAAATTATGGGATAGATATTCTATAAATTCATTAACATACCATTAATCTAACAGTTTTTAAGCTCCACCAAGTTGGAAATTGATTTTTTGTTTATTTACCCTTCATCATGGAACTTAGGTTAAAAAAGAAACAGTTAAAAAAGAAATAAAAGTAATTTAAACATCAGGGAACATGCAAATGAGTAGATAATAAAATATAATAACTTGAACATTAATGAATGAATAATGCACATCTGTTGTGAGAGCTGTGATAAACCATCCATCCATCCAACCAAAACAGCAACATATTTGGACTCCAACCAATGTGAGAGCTCAGTAGTCAAAAATTGAGTACTCCAAAACTAGTTTCAATAACTGCAGCATAATTTTATCAACATCTTTGATATGTCTTATTCATCATATCATACTAACCTAGTTTAACTTTACTGACTAACTATATCTAAACTGCTAGGGCAACATATTAAACCATAGTTTTGATTAATGATTTCAACTCTGTATCAAATCATAGTAACTAAATAGATAGATGTCCTTCATGATAATTTGTCCTTAGTTTAGCTCAGTGGTAGTCAACCTGGTCCCTACCGCCCACTAGTGGGCATTTCAGCTTTCATGGTGGGCGGTAGGGGTTTTGTCAGATACTGAAGCACTTTCCTTTTTTAAATTTAATTGACTTCCCTACTTTATAAATCGCCATTACTGTGGAACCGGTGGGTGGTTAGAAAATTTTAGTATTAACAGAGATACAAAAGTGGGCGGTAGGTATAAAAAGGTTGACTACCCTGGTCTAGCTAGCTCTTCATGTCTTTCAATGATGGAAACGGTGCCTCCCCAGCCGATGCAATAGGATACCATGGTCGATGGTATCAAAAGCCGAGAGGTCTAATAGGACCAGGATGGAGGAACAACCCCCATCTCTGGCCCTCCAGAGATCATCGACCAACGCGACCAATGCCGTCTCGGTGCTATGCCCGGGCCGAAAGCCGGACTGGCGCGGGTCTAGATAATCAACTTCCTCCAGGTGACGGGGAAACTGTTGTGCCACCACACTCTCAACAACCTTCGCCAAAAAGGGAAGGTTGGAGACTGGACGATAGTTGATTAATAGAGCTGGATCCAAAGAGGGCTTCTTAAGGAGGGGCCTCACCATAGCCTCTTTTAGGGAAGCAGGCAAGGAACCCTCACTTAAGGATGCGTTGACAACCTCTTGGAGCCAGCCTCGTGTCACCTCCCAGGATGCCAGTACAAGCCAGGAGGGATAACTTTGCTGTTATCAATCCTGGATACTGAAGTGATCCACCACTTCAATATCCTCATTGCCAGTTATAAGGCTAAATGCTTTATTTGTCATTAGTTTGATCTTAGAGAACACAGAATACAGACTAACAGAATTGGAAGTGACCATGGCACTCTTTTAGTTCACACGAGCAGGCGATCCTATACCCGAGATGGCGAACCTATGGCATGCGTGCCACATGTGGCAAATGGAGCCATATCTGCTGGCACATGAGTTGTCAGCTCCAATGAGCAACGTGCCGGCCAGCTTATTGTCAGCCTTCCGGAGGGCCTGGGGAGGCTGTTTCACCCTCCCCAGGCTTCAGGAAAGCTTCCAGTTCATTTCTGGTAGGCCCATTGGGCCTGTTTTTTCCCTCCCTAGGCTCTGGAGGCTTTCCTGGAGCCTGGCGAGGACGAAAACGGCCTCCCTGCCCCCTCCCCCCCCCGGAGGAAATACCAAACTCAGCTTGGAAGCAAGCAGTGCAGCGCGAGGGGGGGAATATGGGTGGTTATGCACGCATGCCCATGTATGGGTGCGCTATGCATTATGGATGCCGGCACACATGTGCGCTATCACACGTGTGCGCTATCATGCATGTTCGCATTTTTGGCACTCAACAACAAAAAGGCTATCCATCACTGCCCTATACCATTTTCGACAAATGGTTGTCTAATCTCTTCTTAAAAATCTCCAGTGATAGACCATTCGCAACTTCTGGAGGCAAGCCATTCCACTGATTAATTGTTCTCACTTTCAGGAAATTTCTCCTTAATTCTACATTGGATATCTTTTTGATAAGCTTACATCCATTACTTCTTGTCCTGCTCTCAAGTACTTTAGAGAATAGGTTGACCCTTCTCTGTGGCAATCCCTCAAATATTGGAAGACTGCTATCATGCCACAGCTAGTATTTGTCTTTGTTAGAATAGACATATCTAGTTCCCGCAACTGTTCATCATATGATTTAACCTCCAATTCCCTGATCATCTTTATTGCTCTTCTCTAGACTTTTTGCAGAGTCTCCATATTCTCAATATCTTTTTTGTTTCATAGTGACCAGAACTGGATGTAATATTCCAAGTGTGATCTTACCAATGCAGTATAAATTGGTACTATCACTTCACATGATCTTGAAACTTTCCCTTGATGTAACCTAGGTCTGCATTAGCTTTTGTGACAGCTGCAGCACACTGCTGCCTCATAGTTAAGTGGTTGCCTTCTAGGACACCTAGATCTTGCTCAGTTGAGTCAGGTACATCCTATTATTTACCTGTGTCATGTGCTATACCATGCAGGAGACATGACGGCTGGTAAACCAAAATGGATGTAATAACACTTCACATAATCTTGATACTATCTCTCTGTTGATGCAGCTTCTTCACAAAACTTTTTTTTCTGCAATACAGCTTCTTTCTTCCTATCAGAATTTTGAAGTAAGAAAATTATTTGTGCACACATTTTTAAAAATATTTCTCCTCTGCCTCTCTGTCATTTAGTTTTCAAGGTGACTTGGTAGATTTACAGTGTCGTTGACAGATGTCTATTTCATTGAATTCAGTTGGCTTAGTCATGCTGGCTGGGAATAATGAAAATTGCAGCCCAATGCATCTGCAGGGCACCTTGTTGGGAAAATACTTTCTTTGGCAATATAATACAGAGGAATATGCCAGTACTTCTATAACTCCTTTATAGAGAATATAGTAATCGACAAGGAGCCTTTACCAGCCTTGGCTGGATAAAAGCCCCTTCATCATGACTTTACCAGCTTGTTAAGCAGAACCTGTGACTCCATGTTCCTTCAACAAGATAGTAAACCCATCCAGAGCTAACAGAGAGATCATCTGAGAGTCAAAGTGTATCTAGACAAACAGCAACTCTGTTTTGCTAATATTATTCCTAGCTTTCAAGAGCTTCACATAATCCATACTCCACATACTTCCACATTGGTGGTAACAAAGTACAGCATAAGGATGATATCTCACCCCAGACAAACTTTCTTAACAGCTTCACATAAACATTGTGGAGGAGGCTTGGACAGACAATGACCTGCTCATGGAAGAGGACTGGTGGCAATGTTCTCATGTTCAGTGTATGTGAACATGTGCTGTTTCATTCATAGTTCAAATCTAGATCTGGCATGTGACTACTAACATGAGTAGAATCAAGACAACATGTTTGCCTGGAAGCGACAAAAGATCTAAATTGCACATGACCCCCCCAATCTACAAGACTGAATTGAATTCTTGCTTAGGGGACTCTTCCATGAATCTAACAATAAGATCCAAAAGCTGAAGAAGAGCTCCTATTGTGCAAGATGTTGGACAGTATATCAGTAGGAGGCCTAATTTGTCCATAGTACAAACACATATAACAGCATTCAACAGAGTGGCACTAACAGAATGGCCCAACTGGTCATCACTAAGATGTCACACACAAGTTATAATAGAATAAGTTCAGGCTTTGAGAGATCCATTTTTAGAAAATATATTATTTCCAAGGATCACTGATATAATGTGATTAGGCCAAACAATGGCTAAAAGGTTTAGGCCTGTTTTTTTACCTTTGGTTTAAAAGATTACTGTTGCCTCACTGATGCTAAAAATTACAGGGCATCCCCACTTGTTAATCACATTGCGCAATAATTAGCTTAGTATGTACATAATGCTAAATGATGATTTGTTGAATAAGGCACAATGACTAAGGCTTCATACAATAGACTAAGCTGAAGTCAAACTGAATTCCTGCTCTCTGTCCAGGGTATCTCATATTGTTTTCTACAGCTTCCACATCTTGGTCTTTTAGTCTCATGCTTAAAAATCATCATAGAACTGGAATGTGAAGGATTGGACTTGGGACTTTCTGAATGCAAAGCCTCTGTTTTATTACCGAGCAAGAGCCCTTCCCTTTGTGGATAAAGTATTCAAAGTATTAAAAACAGAGGAGTGGTCACACAGTGTTCCTCCTCTTGAGAACCATCTGCCAGGAACTGAAGTTCTCTTCCTTGTTTTTCCACTATGCTAGTGATGAATTTCTGTTTTGTTGAGTTTTTTCACTGGGTGTTACAGTATCTTCTCTACTGCCCTGCCTTTGTTTTTGTTATTTAGTTGTTTGGTTTCAAAGATTAAAAAAGCACAACCCCTTTAGAGAAATAAATACTAGTTTAGAAAGGCAGGTATCAGATTTTCCAAGGTCAAACTTGACAACAAGGAACCAATCACATTTTTTTCTTTTTCTTTTTGTTTGGCTTTGCATCTGTGTTTTTAAAGACAACCTGACAGTTATTCAGTGGGGGAGGAGATTAAAGCGGTGTGTATAAACGTCCCTCTGTTTTTGTCTCTGGTAGAAGGAGAACCACCAGGGCTAAAACCGTTTGCAGCATCATGATAAACACAGGCTGTGTTTATAGCAGACACAAATACACACCCCAGTGTGAAATAATGAATTGGGTAATATATTATTAAACAAACCATATTTTAGGGTAATATGTATTTTGCTTTTACCTCTAAATAAGATTAACATTTGATTCTCCAATGTTATAATGCTAGGGTTTGACAATGATGTAACTTTTATTTTATTTACACCAGAGGTGTCCAAACTTGGGAACTTTAAGACTTGTGGACTTCAACTCCCAGAATTCCCCAGCCAGCTATGCTGAAGTCTATGCTATGAGTTGAAGTCCACAAGTCTTAAAGTTCCCAAGTTTGGACACCCCTGATTTACACCTTGCTTTAGAACAATCATAATTGCAACAAAAAGTGGGTAACAAATTTTATTTTAAAAAATAAACAATATTCAGCAAGCAATACATTATTTATTTATTAACTTTATTTGCTGCCCGCGTCACCATAGGCGATTCTGGGCGGCTTACAACTTTAGTTGTAATGCCATTGCCAGTGCAGGAAAGTAATCTCAGATGGCATTTGGATAACTCACTTGCCATTTTATTTATTTGTTTATTTATGCATTTACATAACCATCCATTTATGCCAAAAAAGCATAAATATTTAATAATAATAATAACAACAACAACAATTCCATGCGGCAAGGAAAAATGAAAAAACAGAAGGAATAGAACTGGGAAATGGAAACATAGTGAAAGCATTAGCAAAGAATGATGGTTACAAGTACCTAGGCATATTGGAGGCAGATAACATCTTGAATGAAAAGTCAAAGAGTCAACGCAAAATGAATACATCAGAAGGGTCCGCCAAATATAAAAATTAAAACTAAATGCTGGAAACATAATTAAAGCCTTATGGGCAGTTCCAGTGATATGCTACTCAGCTGGAATCATCAACTGGACTTTGGCTGAAATGAAAAACTTGGACCAGAAAACACACAAACTTTTGAATAGGTACGACACTTTACATCCACAAAGTGACATTGACAGGTTGTATCTGCCAAGAAAAACAGCGGGCAGGGGGCTATTGCAAATCCATCAAATTGTAGAAGAAGAAAAATGAAGTTTGAATGATTATGTGAACCAAAGTACAGAAAAATTGCTGCAGGCTGTGTAAATGGAGAACATTATAAAAACAACAGAAACAAAAGCAGAATATAAGGAAAAACAGCTGGATGACAGATTAAATAGATGGAAAACCAAGGTTTTGCATGGACAACACTTGAAAAACATTGAAGGAAAATGTGAAGACAACCGGACATGGCTTCCTGTTTAATGAATACAATTTTATAATAGTATATAGAATCTATATAAATAAAAATGTAAAATAGTTTGTACAAAGCTGCTAATCTCAGAAAGTACTGCACTGATCAGCACCTAATTTTCACACAATGTTCCCAAGGATTTCCGATGCAATCATACATACATTTTGTGTGGCTGGCACACATGTGTCATGTACAAGCAGCACAAACATAAAAGGTACGTACTTCTCAGGTTTTCACCTCCCTGTAGCTCCTCCCACCCGGCTGCTTCTTATGATGCATCACGCACATGCCCCTTACATTTCCAATGGTTGTTTCCTCAGCAACTGAATAAGCCTCCAACATTCCCTCACACTTGGCACACTCCCAGGTGGCTCAGGCAGGCCTACTAGGCCCAAAACAAGATGAAGGGGGTGGCACACTCCCAGGTGGCCCAGGCAGGCCTACTAGGCCCAAAACAAGATGCAGGGTGTGGCACACTCCCAGGTGGCCCAGGCAGGCCTACTAGGCCCAAAACAAGATGCAGGGGGTAGATAAAGACAGATTTTGCTAAGCAGTCACCAAGCCCAAAATAGGGAATGTCATAAGACAATCTAGCTGTTTTCACACATTGCTGTAAGTTCCCATTTATTGAATAAAGCAGAAAGGACCAGATTAATGAACAATGCAAAATCATAAATGCCAACATACTGCAGAGCAGTGGTGGGTTTCAAATTTTTTAGAACCTACTCTGTAGGTGTGGCCTATTTTGTGGGCATGGCTTGGCAGTCATGTGACAGGGTGGGAGTGGCCACCTTTTAAAATGTGGTGAAACTCATTTAACAACGCTCTTGCTTAGCAACCAAAATTTTGGACTCAATTGTGATGATAAAGTCTTTCTTTCCTTCCTTTCCTTCCTTTCCCTCCCGTTGGGTCACTGGCAGCGGCGGGCCAGATTTACTTCCAGGTACACTGGTGGAACCCCCTCTCACCGGCTCTCGCGAGTAGGTGCGAGCCTGCAGAAACCCACCACTGCTGCAGAGGTTATGGAGTTGGGAGTACCAGAAGTGGGAGGCCATGGGACTGTTAGATAGCAAGTATGATACCTGATCAAACTGCACCCCCCCTTTTTTATGTGTGTCACCAGCACAATGCATGTGAAACAGAGCTAGGGCTTCAATTACACGGTCAAAACTGCCATCATGAGTTATTTGAAGCTAATGCCCCTGCCAGGAGAAAAGATGTAAGGTCTTAAGCCATTTTTTGACCCCTGTAGAGAAAAATACATCATGGATAAAAGCTGAGGTGCTATTAGGATTCAAATCCTTACTACAGGTGAGGCAGCTCTCTCAAAGCACCAGTTGCAGGAAAAAAGTGCAGGTAAATATTTTAAAAGGTTGAAAATAGAACTCATTAGCATAGTATAGAGGAAATAGGTACCGTATCAGCTGGAGAACAGCTGATGATACAAGATCAAAAGGTTAAGAGAAGAAAGAGCCATCCAGATAAAATCCTGGATCAGAGATGTCTGCAAGGGTCCATAAGTTCTATGAATCCAAGTATCTCAATTTTTGTATGTTAGGCTGTGTGTTGTATAGTAATGTTGCATTATAGTCTTTAGTTAGTTATGGATGTGAAGAGTGTTGTGGCATCAGATGAAGTCATCATTTCACTTTGTTGTGTACTTTAATACACTCTTAGTTTATTTTATTATGTTACATTTTCATATCCACAATTAACACCATCTTTCAATTTAAAGAAATAATAAGAACCAAAACAAACTAAAATCCCAATCCCAAACAAAAAGAAAAAGGAGGGAAGAAACTTGCTTGTCTTCTATATTAGATGCTGCATTAATACCTAGACCATAGTTCACTGATTCACTAATAAACTATGATTTAATCTGTACAAAGTAGTATCATAAAGTATCACAAAATCTCTGCCACTATAACACAATGGCATATTGGTTTGTGCATTTTATGGCATTCAGAGAAGCTTGGGAGAACACATCCATAGCATTTTGTTTATCATTCCTCCTTTTTCTAGTTTGTCCTTTCTCAGCTGGACTGTTTAGCATTCTCCACTTTCTATTTAAGGTTTATGTTTAGGGGTGTGTAGATTTCTTTGTCGTTCCAGAGTTAACTTTCTCTATGTATTGTGTACCTTAGTGGAGATTTGCCTGCATGCAAATTCCTCTCCTGCCTTCTGAAGCATTTGACACCCATATGTGGTTCCAAGAGTAGAGAATATATGAAGGTCAGGGTTGAATTGTTAGGTTTGTGGTGTTCTCTGGACTTGGCTGTTTTGCTGCAGACATTTTACTACCTAGAATCATCAGTACACGGGAGAATGAAGTTTGCTGAATGCCTACACATAGAAGTTTGCTTTGCCAATCCTAGTGGAGGTGTGATTTCTTCCTTGATGGTTCTGAAATTAAGGTGCTTTTGTTGTTTTCCCTGAGTATTTAGAACTCTTTCTGACCTATCTTGGGGTGGGTTGTACAATATACAATAGCAGAATTGGAAGGGACCTTGGAAGTCTTCTAGTCCAACCCCCCGCCTAGGCAAGAAGCCCTATACCGTTTCAGACAAATGGCTATCCAACATCTTCTTAAAGACTTCCAGTGTTGAGGCATTCACAACTTCTGGAGCTGTTCTACTGACTAATTGTTCTACTGATTAATTGTTCTGTCAGGAAATTTCTCCTAAGTTGCTTCTCTCCTTGATTAGTTTCCACCCATTGCTTTTTGTTCTACCCTCAGGTGCTTTGGAGAATAGCTTAACTCTCTCTTCTTTGTGGCAACCCCTGAGATATTGGAACACTGCTATCATGTCTACCCTAGTTCTCCTTCTCATTAAACTAGACATACCCAGTTCCTGCAACCGTTCTTCATATATTTTAGTTTCTTTATCGTAGGTCTTTTAACTTTTTGACTATCTCATTTCTTTTCTTTGCATAAAGTTGCTTACCCCAAAGAGGAATAGCCTGGTGGATATGAATCTATATAAATAAAAATGTAAAATAGTTTGTACGAATCCACTAATCTCAAAAACTACTGAACCGATTTACACCAAACTTTCACACAATGTAGCCAAGGACTTCCGATAATAGAATAGCTACTCATTTTGTGCCTAGCACGCGTGTGTCGTGTGCAAATTACACACAAATAAAATGTACCCACTGAAATGTGTTTTAACTTCCCTGTAGCCACGCCCATCAAACTGCTTTTCAACTGTCAGTGTTGGAATGGAGGCCTCTTGGGGCCAAAAAGGCCCTGGGATAGCAAACTCCCAGGTGGCCAATAGAGAGGGGGGGGGGAGAAATACTGCTCAACTGTTCTCTGAGGTAAAAACACGGAGGCAGGCAGCTGCTTTAAACTGTTTAATACGAACTGAACCAAACTGTAACAAAGAACCAGCCATCTGACAGCAAATACAGTTTAATAAAAGAAGGACTAGGGAAGACATGATAGCAGCCTTCCAATCTCTCAGGGGTTGCCCCAAAGAAGAGGGAGTCAAGCTATTCTCCAAAGCACCTGAGGGCAGAACAAGAAGCAATGGGGGGAAACTAATCAAGGAGAGAAGCAACTTAGAACTGAGGGGAAATTTCCTGGCAGTGAGAACTATTAACCAGTGAAACAGCTTGCCACCAGAAGTTATGGATGCCCCAACACTGGATGTGTTTTTAAGAAGAGACTGGAAAACCATTTGTCTGACATGGTATAGGGTCTCCTGCTTGAGCAGTGGGGTTGGACTAGATGACCTCCAAGGTCCCTTCCAACTCTCCAAAACACCTGATGGCAGAACAAGAAGCAATGGGTGGAAACTAATCCAGGAGAGAAGCAACTTAGAACTGAGGGGAAATTTCCTGGCTGTGAGAACTATTAACCAGTGGAACAGCTTGCCACCAGAAGTTATGGATGCCCCAACACTGGATGTGTTTTTAAGAAGAGACTGGAAAACCATTTGTCTGACACGGTATGGGGTCTCCTGCTTGAGCAGCGGGGTTGGACTAGATGACCTCCAAGGTCCCTTCCAACTCTGTTATTGTATTATTGTATTACAGTAGGTAGGTAGATAGGGGAATAGAGACACAGGGAGAAATACAGTTTAATAAAAGAGGGACGGGGAGACAGGATAGCAGCCTTCCAATATCTCAGAGGTTGCCACAAAGAAGAGGGAGTCAAGCTATTCTCCAAAGCACCTGGGGGCAGAACAAGAAACAGTGGGTGGAAACTAATCAAGGAGAGAAGCAACTTAGAACTGAGGAGAAATTTCCTGACAGTTAGAACAATTAATCAGTGGAACAGGTTGCCTCCAGAAGTTGTGAATGCCCTAACACTGGAAGTCTTCAAGATGTTGGATAGCCATTTGTCTGAAATGGTATAGGGCAGTGATGGCTAACCTTTTTTGGCTCACGTGCCAAAAGCAGGGGGAGTGCAGGGGTGATGTGCACAGGTGTGCCACATCCATAATGCTATGTGCATGACCCCCTGCATTTGGCATGCTTTTTACGTCATCCCCAGGCTCCAGAGGTTTTACAGGAGCCTGGGGAGGGTGAAAACAGCCTTCCCCCACCTCCAGAGGGCATAAAACAGCCTCAAAAGAAGGCCTAAATCAGCTGGCCAGGGCACACATACACACTGAAGCTGACAGGGCAATGCCTCGCGTGGCCTAAGAAATGGTTCCGTGTGCCACCTGTGGCACCCGTGCCATAGGTTCGCCATCATGGGTATAGGGATTCCTGCCTAGGCAGGGAGTTGGACTAGATGACCCCCTAGGGATAGATAGAGAGGGAGAAATAAGAAAGGTAGGTAGGTGGATAGATAGATAGATAGATAGATAGATAGATAGATAGATAGATAGATAGATAGATACAAAGAAAGAAAGAAAGAAAGAAAGAAAGAAAGAAAGAAAGAAAGAAAGAAAGAAAGAAAGAAAGAGGAAAGAAGGAAGGAAGGAAGGAAGAAGGAAGGAAGGAAGGAAGGAAGGAAGGAAGGAAGGAAGGAAGGAACACAGTAGGTAGGTAGGTAGGTAGAAGGAGAAAGCAAGTAATACAATAGGTAGGTAAGTAGAGGGATAGACAGAGAGGGAGAAATACGGTAGGTAGGTAGGTATATAGATAGATAGCGAGAAATATGGTAGGTAGGTAGAGGAATAGAGAGGGGGAAATACAGTAGGTACGTAGGTAGGTAGGTAGAGGTAGAAAGAAAGAAATACAGTAGGTAGGTAGGTAGAGGAATAGATAGAGAGGGAGAAATACAGTAGGTAGGTAGGTAGAGAGATAGACAGAGAGGGAGAAATACGGTAGGTAGGTGTATAGATAGATAGCGAGAAATACGGTAGATAGGTAGGTAGAGGAATAGAGAAAGAGGGAGAAATACAGTAGGTAGGTAGGTAGAGGGATAGAGGGGGGAAATACAGTAGGTAGGTAGGTAGATAGAGGTAGAAAGAAAGAAATACAGTAGGTAGGCAGGTAGAGGGATAGAGAGGGAGAAATACAGTAGGTAGGTAGTAGAGGGATAGAGAGGGAGAAATATAGTAGGTAGACAGGTAGGTAGGTAGAGGGAGAAAGCAAGAAATACAATAGGTAGGTAAGTAGAGGGATAAACAGAGAGGGAGAAATACCATAGGTAGGTAGGTAGGTAGGTGTATAGATAGATAGCGAGAAATATAGTAGGTAGGTAGAGGAATAGAGAAAGAGGGGGAAATATAGTAGGTAGGTAGATAGAGGGAGAAAGAAAGAAATACAGTAGGTAGGTAGGTAGAGGGATAGATAGATAGAGAGGGAGAAATACAGTAGGTAGGTAGGTTGGGCCTTATATGATGGTTGTGTGTATGTGTGCAGGTGTAGATCTACACACAGATTGGTTGGCCATTTAACCAGACTGGGCCACAGCAACGCGTGGCCGGGTATAGCTAGTATATAATAAAAGTCAGAGAAGGAAAATCTATAGCAGCTTTTTTCCCTGCAATCAAAGGACCATAGTTCAGCACCTATGGTGCCAAGAGAATCGGTTCAGGGGAGTGGCAGGCCTGAGTCGCTGCCAGTTCCAATGACCCAGGCCGCCAAGTTATTACCTATTTGGCTGAACCGGTCCAAACCGGTAGGAACCCACTTCTGACTGTAACCTGCCATGGATAAATTCAGCAACCAAGATAAATGGCCTATCCATTCCCAGTTAAATGCTCTCAGACAAGCCTACTTTCTAGGTTTGAGGTTTGCCATCGACTCCCAGTCATATGCACTCAGACAAACCTGCTTTCTAGGTTTGTTGTTGAGGGGAAGAATTGGAACAGGAAGAGCAATTTATACCATTTTGAGCCTGGAGGAAATATGAGATATAATTAAAACAAAGCAAGTATTAAGCCCCTCTCTTTACTTTGGAGTTCCTTTCTCAGATCTGATAACTTATCATATTCTGATAATTGACTGCCAATGCTGAGCCATTGATCTTTTTTTTACCTAACAAAGGATGTGATTGGGCCAGCAGGTTCAGCATTCATCTGACACCACATTAAGAGGTAGATTAGAGTGAAGAGCTTGTTGCTACTCATATAAAGGCAGACAAAGAGGAAATACAAGCAAATGTCAGAGTCTTGGTGCCTACTGCTAGGAATACCCTGTCTGATACTTATCCACCTGATCTCACATATGGAAATTATAATAAATTAGTATAATGCTATGGTTGAGAAGCCTCACTCCAGAGACTGTGATCTTGTCTTCAGGATTTATGTTGTGTACCATTCCCCATGTATAATCAAAAATTATATGCAGCAAAATATTGCAGAACTGAGAGAAAATGGTAAATGGTTTCCAACAATGGCTGCATTTATATGGCATTTCACTTATGGCATTGTTCTAGCATGCAAACAGCTTGTTCTTAATGACTTTTTAGAAAAAATACCCAGATCTGAACTCATATGATAAAACTATAGTAAGAAATCACATCCAAATTCCATAAAAGTATGGCTTCTTCACAGATATCTCCTAGGCTTTCATGCATTACATACATTTATCCTGTATGATAAAATTTCTGTTTTTGTCTCATTGTTTTCAGAGACATTTGAAAATGTACTTGAGGGAAACTCTTAGAATCAAGATGGCAAAAGTGTCTGCACTAGTATTAGTAGACAAGTAGGTAGGTTGCTCATGAGAAATCGTCAAATACCTTCAGGGAGGTACTTTTAGGTCACTGAATGATTTATTGGACATTAAAATTAACTTCAGGATGGACACATGTTGTGACCTTGTTGGAGAATCAAGGCAATATTCCAGAGAATGCAACAGCCAGATGGACAGAATCCTATCTTTCTGCCTGTGGGAATATGGCACACCATCTATTCTGGAACTGCTGTGGTGTCACTCCATGACTTTCAGCAAATTTTGGCATGGCAATTGCCACATCTCTACTTTTTTGAAAAAACTGGTGTTTTTGTTGATGATATTGGACATACTTTACAGCTTTGGGGTGTAAAAAGTTCTTTCAATTCTTTAATGACAAAGAAGAAAACACCCTTTGATCCTATCAGCAAAGACTTAGAGAAAGTTTCATCATACTCAAGGTGGTTTTCATTTATGTGATAAATCCTGCAGACATCTGGCAGAATGTCTGATAACATGATTTCTGTTCCAGTGGAACTGAGTGGAAACATCTGTTTGGGGGAAAAGAAGTAAAAGGAATGTTTAATACAATTAAGTGTAATATATTTGTTATCCCAAATATGCTGCACAGAGTCACTGAGAGTGAGACAGCATATACATTTTAATAAATTATTATTATTGTTGATCATATATTCATGCAGATATTTAGGCTGGGTTTGGCATTTTTATTCACCTGTTGAATTGTTCCCAAGGAATTAGGATAGGCAGATGTTGTTGTTTGAGGATGTTAAAAGTATCATTGCAGGATATAAACTATTCCAAGTAAAGCTGTCTTTTGCAATTGACTAATGGTGATTTTGTCAGTGCTGATGCTGTTCAAGTGATGCTCCAGATGTTTTGGAATTGTACCCAAGGGGCCTATTACTATTGGTACTATCTTTTCTTTCCCCCCCACAGTTGTTCTATTTGCAGATCTATAGATTTGGTGATTTTCTCCAATTCTGTCTTTTCTATTCTGTGGTCTTCAGGTTCTGCTACGTCTACTATCTATACTTTTTTCTCTTAACAACTATTGCAGAGGTGGTATTCAGCCGGTTCGGACCAGTTCCGGAGAACTGGTAGTGGAAATTTTGAGTTCACAGAAACAGCAAATACCACCTCTGGTTGGCCCCACCCTCCCATCCCCATTACTCCCATTACTCCCATCACTCCCTGTCCTATATTCCTTTGTTTTTTAGCTCAGCTGATTTGCATGACAGAGCAGATTGCTGTGCCTCAGCTGAGCTAAATAACAGCTCACCTCACCAATGTGGACACCAAGAGTCGTCTTTGAGTGCTGTGTGCGCGCGCTAAGTATGCATGCTAAGCAAACTTTCATAGAACCGGTAGGAAAAGATTTGGAATCCCACCACTGAACTATTGTTAAGTCTGTGGTGTTGTCCCCAACAGATATTTGTCTGTTTGAACTGTGAAGTCCCAGAGCACTTCGGCTTCATTTACTAAAATTTCATCTGAGTGGTACTTCTTGCAAGTATTCCAAAGTCTTTACTACTTTATTATGCCTATGTGATCTTCCAGCAGCAACTGACTAGGAGGCGCACTGCTTCTTTATAAATGT
Organism: Rhabdophis nuchalis; assembly: GCA_039707465.1. Lineage (NCBI taxonomy): Eukaryota > Metazoa > Chordata > Lepidosauria > Squamata > Natricidae > Rhabdophis > Rhabdophis nuchalis. The sequence continues at coordinate 53,226,931 of CM077643.1, read as the reverse complement.
GGCATTTACTGTCTGTTATTGACATCTTAACTTTTACTTTAAATGCAGTTGTTTATTGGCCTCATGCAGCCAGCATTATCCGTCTGTCTCTTTCTTCAACTTTCCTGCTCTCGCCAGTGTCAGATCTTGTTATCTGCTTTATCTGCTATTTTTTACATACGGGTAATGTAATACTTTGCCTTGCCAGGTCTCTTTTCTGTTCTTCATTTGGTCTTTCTTGTGAGTGAGTTTGGCCTACAAACTAAGTTGTCTCCAGTATTCAGTAAGCCTTCAGTACAACTTCTTCCTTGTTCTTCAGATATTCTTCTAATTTTCTTCTTCAAATGTCCGTAGTGTATTTGCAAAATTCCATGCCCATCTATGCTCCTTGGTGAATAGTATCTTTCAACACTGCTGTATGGATGAAGGTTGTCATTTTTCTAGTCTTCCTATCCAAGGTTCCTACTTCAGCTTGAGTCCACTCAACTGTTCCAGCTGTGTATCTAACTTAAAATTGGCCATGTGTTCATTGCCTTGATGGTATTTCCTCCATGAATCTGAACTTTTAAGTTTTTACAGAACGACTAGTAGCAGCAATCTTCCAATATTTGAGGGGATGTCACAGCAAAGAAGGGGTCAACCTATTTTCCAAAGCACTTGAGAGCAGGAAAATAAGTAAAGGATGGAAACTTAACAAGGAGAGCTCTAACCTGGAAATAAGGAGAAATTTCCTGCCAGCTAGAACAATTAACTAGTGAAACAGCTTGACTCCAGAAGCTGTGAGTGCTCCAACACTGGAGACTTTAAAGAAAAGATTGGGCAGCCATTTGTCTGGAATAGTGTAGGCTTCCCTGCCTAAGCAGAGGATTGAACCAGAAAACCTCCAGAAAACCTCCAACCTTATTCTCTATTCTGTAACTTGACTTCAGTGTACTGGATGTTGTCAATCTGAAGGATGCCCAGATATTTGTAGTGATCTGCTTCATCCAGACTCTTGATATTATTGCTATAGGGCACTTTGAATCCTTCTGTTCTTTTTATTTTTCTCCTGTTGTGGTTACGGATAGCAAATTTGTCTAGTTCAAACTCCATTTCAATATTTTGGCCATATTTGATAGTGTTGAGCAGCAACTCCAATTCAGATGGTATATATACACCATCAGATCACCCATTTAAAAAGGATGAGATACTGAAGGGTGGCAGATGATTTTGATGTTTGACAGCCATGGCCTGACTTATTCAGTACTATTGTTCAGACAAATCAATGCAGTGACAAAACAGTAGTGGTGGTAGTGAGTCTCCTTCAAAGATTCTTCTCTTAATGTTAACCTCTCCCAGTCTATCAGCACTGACCAGCAATGGTCTTCTATTGTCCCTTTGAACCAAGTTTTTACTGACTCCTGTTATTTCTAGGCACTTGGTTATTTTCCATTTGTGTGGTAGGAAGTTGAATACCTTCTTGCAATTAATCCAAGATACCTTCAGATTCAGTTTTCTGTTCTTACAATTTTCTAAAATCACCTAGTCAATTAGGCACTTAACTTTTGTCCCTCTGTTGTTTGAGTGATTTACGTCTACACAAATCGAAAGAGCTCGTTTTTAACTAGATGTTGTTGACCGAATCAGCTACCACATCAGTTAGCAATTTGAAAGTTGTTGGTAAGCAAGTTATTTAGCTTACGAGGTAGGTTTTGCTAGAGATTAACAAATCTTCAACTTCCCCTTCTTGCAGTATGTTGTTAAACTGTTTGACAGCAAGTGAATCCTGACCTGATATTTCAGCCCAAAATCATGTGGTTCATCTTCATCTAGTGCTATCCAATTCTTGATCTTCCTTGCCCTTTTCTACACCATTTCTGCTGTTATTACAAATTATTTCATTTCAGTTTCTTTTTTATTCTTATCTACCGTGTTTTCCCGAAAACAAGACAGAGTCTTTTATTCTTTTGACCCCTGAAATAAGCGGTTGGCCTTATTTTTGAGGAGGTCTTATTATTTTTGAGATGTAGGAGGTGGCAAGCGTGGTCACTTCATGGCTGTTGCTGTGTTGAAATATTTTCAGGGAGGGCTTATTTTCGAGGGAGGGCTTATTTTAGTGCATATACTCAAAAGCTCGATTGGGCTTATTATCCAGGGAGGTCTTATTTTCAGGGAAACAAACTTTAGCCAAACTGCATTTTGGTTGTATTTTGCAGAGATCTACCTAGCAGAACTACACTATTTCTTTTTTTGAGGGGAGCATTGACTAATTCATTGCAGTCTCTCTGTTGATGGATTGATAGAAATATTTTTGATTCCACTAAAATTAGAGATTCTGATTATAGTGTGCAATTCATAGTTCATATCTGCTGATATTCTTGGCTACATTGCTTTTTTTTTTGCTGCTTCATTATTTCAAGTGCTTCTTTCATTTTCCTTTCTTTTAGGTGTTATTTCTTGATCAGGTATTCTTTGTTCTTCTGCTTCTTTTCTTGTAGCTTGCTTGTATCTGATCTTAGCACAGTCATCTCATTTTCCAACCTGACCTTCCATTTTGCTGATGCACTGCTTGACCTTTTTCTTGTTTGTTGATTTTGCATGCAAGGTATACAGTTGTAACTCCAGGCTTGCTGTACATTGGTTGGTTGGTTGGTTGGTTGGTTTCTTGCAGTGAATTTGTGCTTATATTTGATATTACAGTATTAGTATCTTTTAATATACTTTACTTTTAATATACTTTAATATATCTTTTACCTCTCTGGCCGATTGCAATTTGTGTTGACAGGAGAGCAGAGGTCGACCTCGAGACCCCTCACATGTGGGGTGCCTCAGGGGTCGGTCCTCTCGCCTCTCCTGTTCAACACATATGTGAAGCCGCTGGGCGAGATCATCCGTGGTTTTGGGGTAGAGTATCATCTCTACGCTGATGATACTCAGCTGTATATATCTACCCCAAACCACCCCAACGATGCCGTAGCGGTGATGTGCCAGTGCCTGGAAGCCGTGCGGATCTGGATGGGAAGTAACGGACTCAAGCTCAACCCGACCAAGACCGAGTGGCTGTGGTTTCCTGCTGCCCGATTCAACCAGCTGATTCCATCTCTGGCCATAGGGGGCGAACATCTTGCCCCTGTGGATGGGGCGCGCAACTTGGGTGTCCTCCTGGATACCCGGCTGTCCATGGAAGATCAAGGAAGGCGTTTTACCAGGTTCGCCTGGTACGCCAGTTGCGCCCCCTATTGGATCGGGACGCCCTTCGCACAGTCACTCATGCTCTCGTGACATCCCGACTGGACTATTGCAACTCTCTCTACATGGGGCTCCCCTTGAGGTGCACCCGGAGACTTCAGTTGGTCCAGAACGCAGCCGCGCGAGCAATAATGGGAAGCCCTAGGTTTACCCACGTTACACCGCTCTTGCACGAGCTGCACTGGCTACCTGTCGTCTTTCGGGTGCGCTTCAAGGTGTTAGTTATCATCTTCAAAGCGCTCCATGGCTCGGGACCTAATTATCTGCGGGATCGGATCCTGCCCCATACATCCTCATGGCCGATTCGCTCCTACAGAGAGGGACTTCTCTGGGTGCCGTCCACTAGACTTTGTCAGCGGGCGACGCCCAGGGGAAGGGCTCTCTCTGTGGCGGGCCCTGCCCTCTGGAACGACCTTCCCCACGACATTAGAACAACCACGGACCTCTGCTCCTTCCGCCTAAAACTAAAAACACATCTTTTTCGCTTGGCCGGCCTAGGGTAGTCTCTTTTAAGGTTAGGGGATAATATAAGGGATTTTAGCGCAGGGTTATTTGTTTAATCTATTTTTATTTAGTTTAGTCATTTATTTATATTTGTATTTTTAATTCTGTACTTTGTTGATTTTAGTTGTTTTTAATTCCCTGTGCCCCGCCTCGAGTCCCTTCGGAGAGAGAGAGCGGGTTAGAAATAAAAATTATTATTATTATTATTATTATTAATACTAGTGCTAGCTGAAGAAACTTCAATGTAGGCAACTTTATTCTGTTGTTTTTGTGCTGTTCCAGAAACTCAGTTATTCTTTGTTTCAATTCACGCCCTCATTTTATTTATTTTTAGTTAGAGGGCTTTTGTTCTTTCTGAGAAGGCAGAGGTACCTAGTTTGGGAATGAAAATGATTCAATAGCTATGGCTTGCTCTATAGTTAGTTTGCCTCTAGAGTCTGAGCTACTCCTGGCAAGACCAATTTCTTTGCGTTGGGTAGGCTTTTGCAGTTCTTCCAATTTTGTTTCTGTAAATACTTTGTATTATAAATTGACATTGATCTGCTACTCTTTGTTCTGTTATTTCTGATTCTGGATGTTCTTTCCAGAACTTGTGTATTCAGATTGCTTTCATGTTGGACTTCATTTGTAAATGGACATTGAACAGTGGGCTCTATCTAACAAAATGAAATTCAATGGTGAAAAAAGTAATGTTCTACATTTAGGAAAGAAAAACAAAATGCACAGGTACAGTATATGTGGTATCTTGCTCAATAGTAGTAACTGTGAGAGGGATCTTGGAATCCTAGTGGACAACCATTTAAATATGAGCCAGCAATGTGCAGCAGCTGCCAAAAAAGCCAACATAATTCTAGGCTGCATAAATAGAGGGATAGAATCAAGATCACATGAAGGGTTAATCCCACTTTATAATGCCTTGGTAAGGCCACACTTGGAGTACTTCATTCAGTTTGGGCACCATGATGTAAAAAAGATGTGGAGATTCTAGAAAGAGTGCAGAGAAGAGCAACAAAGATGATTAGGGGATTGGAGGCTAAAACATATGAAGAACGGTTGTAGGAACTGGCTATGTCAAGTTTAGTGAAAAGGAGGACTAGGGGAGATATGATAGCAGTGTTCCACTATCTCAGGGGTTGCCACAAAGAAGAGGGAGTCAAACTATTCTCTAAAGCACCTGAGGGTAGAACAAGAAGCAATGGGTGGAAACTAATCAAGGAGAGAAGCAACTTAGAACTGAGTGGAAATTTACTGACAGAACAATTAATCAGTGGAACCACTTGCCTCCAGAAGTTGTGAATGCTCCAACACTGGGAGTTTTTAAGAAGATGTTGGATAACCATTTGTCTGAAGTGGTGCAGGGTTTCCTGCCTAGGCAGGGGGTTTGACTAGAAGACCTCCGAGATCCCTTCCAACTCTGTTATTCTATTCTATTCTATTCTATTCTATTCTATTCTATTCTATTCTATTAGATCTTTATTTCTTGTTTCCAATCTTTGTATGTTTGCAATAGGTAAACAACTTTTCTTCCATATCTATTGGCCCTGGTTGCTCAGCCAGCAATCCAGAGCTTGAAGCCCATTTGTCACCAGAGGTACAGGAACTCCAACACCTAGTATGGTCCTTGTTGACTCAGATCACAACCAAACCAGTATCACAACCAAACCAGTATATATTATTGTAAATTACCATATAAGAGAAACACTCTTTTTGGCTCCTCTGATGAGACCTATCTAGTATGATTGAGTCTCTGCTTCAGACAGGAAGGTGGTTCAAAGAGTGGGGAGGATGGCAGAAAAGATCATTGGTAGTTCACTTCCTTCTATCCAGAATATAGCACATAAGCGATGCTTGAACAAAGTTTCCAGGATTGTCTGGGATGCTACACATCCTCTGCACCACCTGTTTTCCTTGTTACCTTCTGGGAGGAGGCCTTACAATACAATACAATAGCAGAGTTGGAAGGGACCTTGTAGGTCTTCTAGTCCAACCCCCTGCATGGGCAGGACCTTATACCATTTCAGACAAATGGCTGTCTAACATCTTTTTAAAGACTTCCAGGGTTGGGGCATTCACGACTGCTGGAGGCAAGCTGTTCCAGAGGTTAATTGTTCTTACTGTTAGGAAATTTCTCCTTAGTTCTAAGTTGCTTCTCTCCTTGGTTAGTTTCCACCCATTGCTCCTTGTCCTGCCCCCAGGTGCCTTGGAGAAAAGTTTGACTCCCTCTTCTTTGTGGCACCCTCTGAGATATCGGAACACTGCTATCGTGTCTCCCCTGGTCCTTCTCTTCATCAAACTAGACATACCCAGCTCCTGCAGCCGTTCTTCATATGTCTTAGTCTCCAGTCCCCTAATCATCTTGGTTGCCCTTCTCTGCACTCTTTCCAGAGTCTCCACGTCTTTTCTACATCGTGGCGACCAAAACTGTATGCAGTATTCCAAGTGTGGCCTTACCAAGGCACTATACAGTGGCATTAACACTTCACGCGATCTAGATTCTATCCCTCTGTTGATGCAGCCTAGAACTGTGTTGGCTTTTTTGGCAGCTGCTGCACACTGCTGGCTCATATTTAAATGGTTGTCCACTAGGATTCCGAGATCCCTCTCACAGTTGCTACTATTGAGCAAGGTACCACCTATACTGTACTTGTGCATTTGGTTTTTCTTGCCTATATGTAGGACCTTACTTTTTTCACAATTGAATTTCATTTTATTAGACAGTGCCCAATGTTCAAGTTTGTCTAGATCCTTCTGTATCTTAAGCCTATCTTCTGGAGTGTTGGCTATTCCTGCCAGCTTGGTGTCGTCTGCGAATTTGATGAGTTCCCCATTTATCCCCTCATCCAAATCGTTGATGAAGATGTTAAAGAGTACTGGGCCTAAAACAGAGCCTTGGGGGACTCCACTGCATACTTCCTTCCATGTAGATGCAGTTCCATTGAGGACTACACGTTGAGTGCGGTTGGTCAGCCAGTTACGAATCCATTTGGTGGTGCTGCTGTCTAACCCACAATTTTCTACTTTATCTAATAGTAGGTTATGGTCTACTTTATCAAATGCCTTACTGAAGTCCAGGTAAATTATATCAACAGCATTCCTCTGGTCCACTGATTTTGTTACTTTGTCAAAGAATGCAATTAGATTCGTCTGGCATGATCTGTTTTTGACAAACCCATGTTGGCTTTTGGCTATTACTTTGTTTGCTTCTAGGTGTTCACTTATTTGTTGTTTAATTATCTTTTCCAGAATCTTTCCTGGTATTGAGGTCAGGCTGATGGGTCTATAGTTTCCTGGATCTGTTTTTTTTCCTTTTTTGAAGATGGGAACCACATCTGCTCTTTTCCAGTCTTCTGGCAGTTCCCCGGTGCTCCAGGATCTCTGAAAGATATAGTTCAGTGGTTCTGAGATCTCGTCTGCCAGTTCCTTCAGAACCCTGGGGTGTAATCCATCCGGTCCTGGTGATTTGAACTCGTCCAGGGCAGACAGGTGCTCACTTACCATTTTCTTCCCTATTTCAACTTGTGTTCCTAATCTGATATTTGTGGTGCTGTTTTTGATTGATTGGACTGTTTTATCCCTTTGTGTAAAGACAGATGCAAAAAAAGAGTTAAATAGTTCTGCTTTCTCCCTGTTGCTTATCATCTTCTTGCCATTTTCTCCCAGCAGTGGACCAATTGTTTCCTTAACTTTTTTCTTATTTTTAACATGTTGGAAGAAGCTTTTTTTTGTTATTTTTTACTTTTTTGGCAAGCCTTTCTTCATTGTGAGCCTTAGCTTTCCTCACTTCATCTTTATAGGCTCGGGCTATTTGCTGATATTTTGCCTTGGTTATGTCCCCCTTTTTCCACTTTTTATATTTATCCTTTTTGTCTTTCAATTTGTCAGAGAGTTCTTTATGCAGCCATGCTGGCTTCTTTTGGGAACTGTTATTTTTCTTCTTCATTGGTATTGCGCTGGACTGGGCTTTTATAATCTCATTTTTCAAAATTTCCCAAGCTTCTTGAGTTGTTTTTCCCTTGAGGATTCTCATCCATGGAATCCTTCCCAAGCTCTCTCTGAGTTTATTGAAATTAGCTCTCTTGAAGTCTAAGACTCTAGTTTGACTTTGTTCAACTACTTTTGTTTGCATAATGTTGAATTCCAGTATTTCATGATCGCTTGCCCCCAAAGTTCCTGTAGCTTCTACACCTTCTATCATTTCCTCTCTGTTAGTGAGAATTAAGTCCAATATTGCTGATCCCCTTGTTCCCTTCTCTACCTTTTGGGAAACAAAGTTGTCTGCTAGATTTGTTAGGAACCTGTTGGATCTTCCACTTGGTGCAGAGTTTGTTTCCCAATTGATGTCAGGGTAGTTAAAATCTCCCATTACTATTGCAGTGTGCTTCCTACATACCTTAGTTAGCTGGTTAGCAAAAAGTACATCCACTTCCTCTGCTTGGTTGGGTGGCCTGTAGTATAGACCTATGACAATATCATTCCCCCCCCAACCTTTAATATTGACCCAAATACATTCAAGATAGTTCTCATCATTGTTGTGCTCTATTTCTGTAGAGATGTAATTATTTCTTATATATAGTGCAACTCCACCTCCTCTTTTATTTGGTCTATTTCTTTTAAATAATTTAAATCCTTCTAGCTGTATGTTCCATTTGTGGGTTTCATCCCACCAAGTTTCTGTAATGGCAACAATATCGTATCTACCCTCATTTACTTGAATTTCTAATTCACCCTGTTTATTCCTCATACTCTGTGCATTGGTGTATAGACATTTGAGTCCATTTTGATTGACCCTGTGTTTTCTGTCTACGAAACCTGTGTTATGCCTGACTATGGTTCTCTTTGCCCCTATTTCTTTGCCACTTGTATGGTTCATGTACATGGTATGGCACCCACTGTTAATTGTTTGGTTTTGCTTGACAGCAGTGTTGATAATATTACCTGCACAATTATCCATGTTACACGCACTGATAACCCTATGAATTTTAGTTTGCTGGGGACAGAAATATTCTTTATCTATTGATTCTCTGTCCCCACTATTCAGTTTAAATGTTTAGCCAGGAAATCTGTGAATTTAGTGCCAAGTAACTCAGTCCCTTTCTTGGATGGGTGCAAACCATCTCTTTTGTACAGTTTATCATTGGACCAGCTGCAGGCATCATGACTAATAAGACCAAAGCCTTCCTTTTTACACCACTCCTTTAGCCACACATTAAACTCTGCTATGCGCTGGCCCTTTCCTTTTTGTTCCTTGTATACTGGTATAACCTCTGAGAAGATAAGCCTACAACCTGTACTACTAAGTTCGTACCCCAAACTCTGGAAATCATTCTGCACAGAACCTACATCTTTATGGGACAGATCATTTGTGCCAAGATGTATAATAGCATCAACTTTACAGTCCTTACTTGCATTCTTGACTATCTTAAGAATACGCCTCTTGTCTCTGCTGGCTGTAGCACCCGGTAAACATCTGACATCTTTCAAAACCTCCATATCCTTACCTAAGTTTACATCTCTTACGATTGAGTCACCAATCAGGAGGTGACTTCTCTTTTTGGGTACCTTGCTCTTGTTGTGTGACTGATGCATGATCCCTGGTTCACACTTTTGCATTTCTGAAGTAGGTTCTTCACTTTGGACCACAATCCGCTGCTTATTTGAGTCGTCATTATTACCTTGACCTGTCACTTTAGTGTCCCCATTAAGATCAGCAAGGGCGCTATATCTGTTATGCTGGGACACAGCAAAAGTTTTGTGTTTGTGGGTCACAGCTCTCACCCTGCCAGATCCCACAGTTGTCCAGGCTGCTCTTCTTCTGTGGGATCTTTGCGGTAGGGGAGGCTGGTAGTGTGGCATCTCCACAGGGTGGAGTGGCCGAATTGGACACTTAATTTCTGCCTGGAGATCACAAATTACAGATTCAAGGTATGTTATGTGTCTATGTAATCTATTAATTTGTCTGCAAGGGGGACAGTATCCAAATTTGAAAAGAGTACTGCGGAAGACAGGTGCAAAACAGTTATTACATTGAACTAAGCCAGTCATTTTGAAATAAAATACAATCACAGTCTTAAGCGCACAAATCTAGAATGTGTTATTTCTTTTACCTTTCTCTTTCCCCCCTCCACACAGCCAGAAACTCCTCCCTTTAGCCTCAAGTAGTTCAAAATGGGGAAGTCTTTACCTTTCTTTCCCCCCTGCACACAGCCAGAAACTCCTCCCTTTAGCCTCAAGTAGTTCAAAATGGGGAAATCTTTACCTTTCTGTCCCCCCTGCACACAGCCAGAAACTCCTCCCTTTAGCCTCAAGTGGTTCAAAATGGGGAAATCTTTACCTTTCTTCCCCCCTGCACACAGCCAGAAACTCCTCCCTTTAGCCTCAAGTGGTTCAAAATGGGGAAATCTTTACCTTTCTTTCCCCCCTGCACACAGCCAGAAACTCCTCCCTTTAGCCTCAAGTGGTTCAAAATGGTTCAAAATGGGGAAATCTTTACCTTTCTTTCCCCCCTGCACACAGCCAGAAACTCCTCCCTTTAGCCTCAAGTGGTTCAAAATGGGGAAATCTTTACCTTTCTTTCCCCCTGCACACAGCCAGAAACTCCTCCCTTTAGCCTCAAGTGGTTCAAAATGGGGAAATCTTTACCTTTCTTTCCCCCCTGCACACAGCCAGAAACTCCTCCCTTTAGCCTCAAGTGGTTCAAAATGGGGAAATCTTTACCTTTCTTTCCCCCCTGCACACAGCCAGAAACTCCTCCCTTTAGCCTCAAGTGGTTCAAAATGGGGAAATCTTTACCTTTCTTTCCCCCTGCACACAGCCAGAAACTCCTCCCTTTAGCCTCAAGTGGTTCAAAATGGGGAAATCTTTACCTTTCTTTCCCCCTGCACACAGCCAGAAACTCCTCCCTTTAGCCTCAAGTAGTTCAAAATGGGGAAATCTTTACCTTTCTTTCCCCCCTGCACACAGCCAGAAACTCCTCCCTTTAGCCTCAAGTGGTTCAAAATGGGGAAATCTTTACCTTTCTTTCCCCCCTGCACACAGCCAGAAACTCCTCCCTTTAGCCTCAAGTGGTTCAAAATGGGGAAATCTTTACCTTTCTTTCCCCCCTGCACACAGCCAGAAACTCCTCCCTTTAGCCTCAAGTGGTTCAAAATGGGGAAATCTTTACCTTTCTTCCCCCCTGCACACAGCCAGAAACTCCTCCATACCACAAGGCGGATACCTTCGGATACCACAAGGCGGATACCGCCTTGTGGTATCCGAAGCAGAACATCCAGATTCAGTCACATATTTTGTTCCATATAGCATCAACCTTGTGAACTCTCAGATTTCGTGTTATTGTATGTGTTTTACAATACAATACAATAGCAGAGTTGGAAGGGACCTTGTAGGTCTTCTAGTCCAACCCCCTGCATGGGCAGGAACCTTATACCATTTCAGACAAATGGCTGTCTAACATCTTTTTAAAGACTTCCAGGGTTGGGGCATTCACAACTGCTGGAGGCAAGCTGTTCCAGAGGTTAATTGTTCTTACTGTCAGGAAATTTCTCCTTAATTCTAAGTTGCTTCTCTCCTTGGTTAGTTTCCACCCATTGCTTCTTGTCCTGCCCCCAGGTGCCTTGGAGAAAGGTTTGACTCCCTCTTCTTTGTGGCACCCTCTGAGATATTGGAACACTGCTATCATGTCTCCCCTGGTCCTCCTCTTCATCAAACTAGACATAACCAGCTCCTGCAACCGTTCTTCATATGTCTTAGTCTCCAGTCCCCTAATCATCTTGGTTGCCCTTCTCTGCACTCTTTCCAGAGTCTCCACGTCTTTTCTACATCGTGGCGACCAAAACTGTATGCAGTATTCCAAGTGTGGCCTTACCAAGGCACTATACAGTGGCATTAACACTTCACGTGATCTAGATTCTATCCCTCTGTTGATGCAGCCTAGAACTGTGTTGGCTTTTTTGGCAGCTGCTGCACACTGCTGGCTCATATTTAAATGGTTGTCCACTAGGATTCCAAGATCCCTCTCACAGTTGCTACTATTGAGCAAGGTACCACCTATACTGTACTTGTGCATTTGGTTTTTCTTGCCTATATGTAGGACCTTACTTTTTTCACAATTGAATTTCATTTTATTAGACAGTGCCCAATGTTCAAGTTTGTCTAGATCCTTCTGTATCTTAAGCCTATCTTCTGGAGTGTTGGCTATTCCTGCCAGCTTGGTGTCGTCTGCGAATTTGATGAGTTCCCCATTTATCCCCTCATCCAAATCGTTGATGAAGATGTTGAAGAGTACTGGGCCTAAAACAGAGCCTTGGGGGACTCCACTGCATACTTCCTTCCATGTAGATGCAGTTCCATTGAGGACTACACGTTGAGTGCGGTTGGTCAGCCAGTTGCGAATCCATTTGGTGGTGCTGCTGTCTAACCCACAATTTTCTACTTTATCTAATAGTAGGTTTTGGGAGATACACATTTTCTCTTGAGAGCAGGCAACAGAATTTCATTTTTAATGTGGGCCGGTGTGCTTGCAGTAAAAAAAAAGACAATAAAGTTATGTTATCTCTGGCATAGCTCTCTTCCTCCTTGGAGCATTCAAGTCCTACTACCCCATCAAGGCAGAACCTAATTGGAGAAATAATAATAATAACAACAATAACAACAACAACAACAATAATAATGATAACAATAATAATAACAATAATAATAATTATAACAATAATTATTATTATTCAAATTCAAGTCAACTGAACATTTAAAAATGTGTCATAAATACCATTGACTGGTGCTAATGGTTGATATGGGTCACTGCCAGCGTCTTAGGTATCAGCCAAGTACCTTCTTAAAATGTACAATGTTCTGAGTAGTGCAGTTTTTTGCAGTTCAGCTTGTGTTATTACAGAAAGCTGCAATTTCTTGATGTGTTATTATTGTTGTTGCTGTTGTGTTTATTCTATACTGCTGGAGAGCTTCAGCTACTCGGAGATTTAATGTTTAAAAAAACTACAATAGTTTTCTCTAAAAATTATGTTAAGTTTATATTTATTTTGTTATTCATGTGATTGGTTTTCATCCAGTTCTCCATCCTTTTAGGATCATCTTGAATTTCTGTTTTAATCTTGGCTTCCTATTGGATGCCATTTGCTCCAGGGAAAGGGATTTCACAGTACTTGTCACCCCAACAGTGAAAGCAGACTTACTAAAAAGCTGGTAGCCCAGTTTAAGGCTGCAGCTTGGCAACTGATTCTAAGCAATGGTTGGATGCACGTTTTTTGAAATATGAATTTCATTTAATTTTTGAGGAACGTTCTGTCTTCTTTAAAGTAAATAGTGTCAGGACAACTAAATGTAACAAATTAATCACAGTAAATCTGCTCTCTCCTATTGCATATAATTTATTTATTTATAAAATTTATTGGCTACCCATTTTACTACAGAGTAGCTCTGGGCAGCTCACAATCATAAATCAACCAATATAATAACAACTTGCCTCTTCTACCACTTTTAAAAAACAACAGCAATAAATTTGGAGTAGCTTGGGAGAACACACCCCAGGCTTCCAAAGGTCACATGTGAGTTTGAGATCCCAGTTTCCTTCTTCAAGGAATGTGCACAATGTCATTCATTAGCAATTACAATAGATCAAACAGCTACTAAAAATGCAGCCAAGACATTTTCCAAGATACTGGGTGTATGTATGAGTTATTAGACTAGAATTAGATTACATAGGTGTGAATGAAAAACTTTTTAGAACATGAAATGCAAAACAAGTTACATAATTTTTTCAAAAATGTTAACTGTTTAACAAACGGTCGGGTGCCACAACCCCCGCAGGCTAGGTGGCCAGGGAATACAGAGCCAGGGTCTGCGGCTGATGTTCTGCAACGCCAGGTCCGTTGTCAACAAAGCCCCCCTCATTAGTGACCTTGTGTCAGAGGGGGAGCCGGACCTGGTAGGAATTGCGGAGACCTGGTTGGGCCCCGAGGGAGGTCATCCCCTCGTTGAAATGTGCCCACCAGGCTACCGCGCATTTCATCAGCCGCGGGCCCTAGGCAGGGGTGGCGGGGTAGCGGTCATTATTAAGGAAGGCCTGGAGCCGAGAGAGTCCATTGTGCCTCAGACCTCCGGCTGTGAGTCCCTCTGCATGAAGTGGGGCCTAGGGAGGCAGTTGGGCTTGCTGGTTGTATACCTGGCTCCCCGCTATGTAGCAGCAGCCCTGCCCGAGCTCCTCGAGGTGATCGCTACGGTGGCAGTGGAGACCCCCAGACTTATAGTCATGGGGGACTTTAATCTGCCATCGTTGGGCGAATCATCCGTGGTAGCTCGGGAGTTCATGGCTTCCATGACGGCCATGGACCTGACCCAAGTAATTCAAGGCCCCACCCATGAGGGTGGACATACGCCGGACCTCATCTTTGTCTCGGGCCAATGGAAGAGTGATCTGGGTACAGGGGATATAGTCATCACACCCTTGTCATGGTCAGACCACTCACTTCTCCGACTCGACTTTCCGACCGCTGCTCCCCTCCGCGGGGAGGCGGAACCAGAGTTACCAATCTGGTACCGCCCCAGGCGCTTGATGGACCCGGACGGGTTCCAGACAGCGCTTGGGCCATTTCCTGTATCCCTGACCCGCGCCCCGATGGAGGACCTCACGGCCGCATGGAATAATGCGGCCGTGGGAGCCTTAGATCGGGTCGCGCCCTTGCGGCCTCTCTCGCGGCGGCGAACCACCCTGGCTCCTTGGTTTACTGAGGGGCTGCGGGTGATGAAACGCCGCAAGAGATGCCTAGAGAGAAGGTGGAGGGCTAGCCGCTCTGAATCTGACCGGACACAGGTAAGAGCCCATTTACGGACTTACATTGTGGCGCTGAGGGTGGCCAAACGTCACCATTGTGCTACCCTCATAGCATCCGCAGAAAACCGCCCTGCCGCCCTGTTTAGGGTGACCCGTTCTCTCCTTCATCAGAGGGAGCGGGAAGCCCCGCTACAGGGTAGAGCAGAGGAATTTGTGATTTTTCTGCAGGAGAAAACCGCCCAGATACAGAGTGAGCTAGCCCCCATTCATGGCCCAGTGGGATGCCACGAGAGAGATCTTGTTTGGGAGGAGTTTGACCCCGTTACTTCTGAGGATATGGACAGGCTACGTGGGCGACTGCGAGCCACCACATGTTCATTGGACCCGTGCCCCTCCTGGCTTGTACTGGCATCCTGGGAGGTGACACGAGGCTGGCTCCAAGAGGTTATCAACGCATCCTTGAGTGAGGGTTCCTTGCCTGCCTCCCTAAAAGAGGCTATGGTGAGGCCCCTCCTCAAGAAGCCCTCTTTGGACCCAGCTCTTTTGAACAACTACCGTCCAGTCTCCAACCTTCCCTTCTTGGCGAAGGTTGTTGAGAGTGTGGTGGCACAACAGTTTCCCCGTCACCTGGAGGAAGTTGACTATCTAGATCCGCGCCAGTCCGGCTTTCGGCCCGGGCATAGCACCGAGACGGCATTGGTCGCGTTGGTAGATGATCTCTGGAGGGCCAGAGATGGGGGATGTTCCTCCATCCTGGTCCTATTAGACCTCTCGGCGGCTTTCGATACCATCGACCATGGTATCCTATTGCATCGGCTGGGGGGGTTGGGGGTGGGAGGCACCGTTTTGCGGTGGTTCTCCTCCTACCTCTCTGGCCGATCGCAATTTGTGCGGGCAGGAGAGCAGAGGTCGACCCCGAGACCCCTCACATGCGGGGTGCCTCAGGGGTCGGTCCTCTCGCCTCTCCTGTTTAATGCATACATGAAGCCGCTGGGTGAGATCATCCGTGGTTTTGGGGTAGAGTACCATCTGTACGCTGATGACACCCAGCTGTACATATCTACCCCAGACCACCCCAACGATGCCGTAGCGGTGATGTGCCAGTGCCTGGAAGCCGTGCGGATCTGGATGGGAAGTAACGGACTTAGGCTCAACCCGACCAAGACCGAGTGGCTGTGGTTTCCGGCTGCCCGATTCAACCAGCTTTCTCCAACGCTGGCCATAGGGGGCGAACATCTTGCCCCTGTGGATGGGGCGCGCAATTTGGGTGTCCTCCTGGATACCCGGCTGTCTATGGAAGAGCAAGTGACAGCCGTGGCCAGGAGGGCGTTTTACCAGGTTCGCCTGGTTCGCCAATTGCGCCCCCTATTGGATCGGGACGCCCTTCGCACAGTCACCCATGCCCTCGTGACATCCCGACTGGACTATTGCAACTCTCTCTACATGGGGCTCCCCTTGAGGTGCACCCGGAGGCTTCAGTTAGTTCAGAATGCGGCCGCGCGAGCAATTATGGGCACCTCCAGGTTTGCCCATGTAACACCGCTCCTGCGCGAGCTGCACTGGCTACCTGTCGTCTTCCGGGTGCGCTTCAAGGTGTTAGTTATCATCTTCAAAGCGCTCCATGGCTCGGGACCTAGCTATCTGCGAGATCGGATCCTGCCCCACACATCCTCACGACCGATTCGCTCCCACAGAGAGGGGCTTCTCCGGGTGCCGTCCACTAGACTTTGTCAGCGGGCGACGCCCAGGGGAAGGGCGCTCTCTGTGGCGGGCCCGGCCCTCTGGAACGACCTTCCCCCTGATATTAGAACGACCACCGACCTCCGCTCCTTCCGGGTAAAATTGAAGACCCATCTCTTTCGACTGGCCGGCCTTGAATAGTTCTCTCTGTCTTTTAATTACAAATTTTAATGGGTTTTAATTATATATTTTTAGCATAGGTAGATTTATTTAATTTTATTTTAAGTAATGTTTGTATTTTGTATATTGTTTTTAATTATGCCTGTGCACCGCCCCGGGTCCCTGTGGGGAGAGGGTGCGGTTAATAAATCTTAATTTGAATTTTGAATTTGAAATGACTATGCAATTTTTTATTTCTAGAATATAAGATAACTTCTAAATGCCTTTTAACTAACCTTAACCTATACAACGATGGCTTCCAAGCCTGACATTTACTTTAGGTTAACAACTGTGGGGGAACAACTGTTTAGATCAGGGGTCCCCAATTCCCAGTCCATGCCAGAAACCAGGCTGTACAAACAAGAGAATCAGTAGGATGAAGGCACCACACAAAATCACTTCCCCTCCAGTCTGTGGAAAAACTTCCATGGAACCGGTCCCTGGCGCCCAAAAGATTGGGGGCCACTGGTTTAGACTATTCTATTTTATTATCTTAGTGAATTTAGTGAATAATTAGAAAACAATAGGCAGAATAGCAGATTAACAATGTTGGTCTACACCTTAATTTTAGTTAGAAGCTCTAGTTTTAAGGCGTGTAACTCATAGCCTTTGTCAGCTTATGGTGAGGCTGGAAACTGTATTATTTAATGATAATTATGCTTGGATTCAAACAATACCTTACACTTCAGTTGGTTGGTTTCATTTTGGCTTAGTGAGTTGCAAATAACCCAGCCTATTATGATTCAGTAACTTTTAAATAATATTGGTTGATGTGTGAACCCAAACAATTTGCACATCACATTAAGCCATATAGCACGCTTTATAAAGCAGAATGGTAAACCAAAACCAAGCCCATTAAGACTTAGCAGTTATGCGAGTTCAACCAATATGCTTTAAGAATGCACATACAAGTAGTCCTTGACTTATAATCACAGTTGGGGTCAAAATTTCCATTACTAAGCAAGCAGTTTGTTAACTGAATTGCACCTGATTTTATGTCCTTTTTTTGCATACTGGTTAAGTTTAGGTTTAGGTTTATTAGTTTTTTATACCGCCCTACTCCCGAAGGACTCAGGACAGTGTACAGCCAAAGTAAAACAGATATATAAAAGTTAAAAAACAGTTTTAAAAGCATATTAAACAATTTGGCCTCTCTTAAAATTAAAAAACCAAACAAACCCAGATTAAAATTTAAAAAAATCATTAATAAAAATTCATATTTAAAAATTAATTTTTCTGCCAGCCCATCTTGTTGGAAAAAAAGGTTTTGAGAGCACGGCGGAAGGGATAGTTCTTAATTCCTGGGGCAATTTGTTCCAGAGGACAGGTGCTCCCATGGAGACAGCTCTCCCCCTGGGTGTTGCCAGTCGACATTGTTTAGCTGATGGCACCATGAGGAGACCCTCTCTATGGTGGGAGGCTCTCGGTGGCAGAAGGCAACCTCGATCTCGTAAGTGATCCACTGCAGTTGTTAAGTGAATTGCTTAGTTGTTAAGCGAATCCGGCTTTCTTCATTAACAGATTAACAGAGCTGGAAGGGACCTGGCAGGTCATCTAGTCCAACCCCCTGCCCAAGCAGGAGACCCTACATCTGCCTCTACCTAGGATCGAACTCACAACCTTCTGCTTGTGAGGCAAGAGCTCCACATCTAGGTCATAGCAGCAGTCATTGATTTTATTTGTTGGAAACCAGCCGGGAAGGTGCAAATGGTGATCACATGACCTTGGAATGCTGCAATTGTTGTAAGTATATACTGGATGCCAACTGCTTGAATTTTGATCACATGATCATGGGAATGCTGCAAAGATTGTAAATTCAAGATTGTAAATGCAAGGGCTGGTTTTAAGTCACCTTTTCAATGTTGTAACTTCAAATGCTTGCTGGGTAAATAGATATAAAATTAGGACCATTGTATTCTCTTAGAAACCTTAGAAGAGGAGGAACTTCCTTAGAAAAATTCTGAAGACTTATCTTTAAAGAAAAGATATATAAAATTATGTATTTCTGCTTTAGCTATCTAGCAGACAGAAAAATCGAACTGATTCAGTTTTAATTATTATGATGGAGAAAAGTTGTTTTATTCATTTCATTCCACCTTTCTCTAATTTGAGTATTACATTGCAAATAATTATACAGCAACTGACAACACACAGACTCTCTGTAAGAAAAAATAAATAGCACTTCCATGTCAACAGCTATTCAGTGCCAATGTTTCGGTATAACTGTCCAGGAAGCTTGACTGGTTTGTTTAAAAAAATTTACTTACTTCAAAAAACAATTTCTGTTAGTTACTGATAGGTAAATCGCTTATTATGGAGTTACCACTTCAGGAGGTTTGGTTTTCTCAACACTTGGGAGAGAAAAAAAAGAAACTAGAACGCTGTTTAATTTTTAAAGATAATATGAAAAGGGTATGGTAATAGAAATTTCCCAAGAAGTACATATTTCAAGAGGACTAATTCAACAGAACACAGGGTTATAATTTACCAACTGATGGAGAAGATACTTTTGGAATCTTGTAGGAGATATTTTGTTTCTATCTGGAATACTTTGGGGGTTGCAATTTTTGCTTTTATTAGTACAGACTTCTTCTAATTGGCTATTTTACAGCCATTGTCATCCCTATAAAGAAGTCCATCATGATTTGGCCAAACGGGTGAGCAGTGCTCCAAAATCTTAATTCAGCTTGGCTTTGCAATTTGCCGAAAACGGCTGCATTCCTAGAACACCTTTATTATCTTCAAGGAGCATATATTGTTTAGGGGAAATGATGGCATGTAAGATGAGTTGGGGGAACGAGAAGCTAGTAGTAGCCTTTTAATGAAAGACCATGCTAAGTTTTTGCTATAGAAAAACAGTCATATAAGGACGTTGCCATCTGCAGCTGGCACAGAGACATGTAGCTGGCATGTGAAACCTGGATTATATTGGAACGAGCTATAAATGAGCATATTGACATATGCTAAGTCATAGACCATTGTTTATAAACTATAACAGTTGAGTTTTCACAACAGGCTATGCTAAAACGAAGCAAGTCACATAGTTTAGGGTGGCTTACAGAACCAGTTCTTGCATTGTTTGAAATATAAATGAAGCCAGTTGAGGCAACTTGGCCTTTTCCTACCTCTTTGTTTGTATTTTCTTATGATGACTAAGAGTGATTATGGAGCAGTATTTCTAACCAAAGTTAGCCGTTTGTATTCTTTGCAATCTATTGGAATTTTGGGGGGAAACTACATGTGTACAGGGATTTGGAGTCAGACTCTTATCCGTCTGTCTATCAGTAGGATAACCCCCTGAAGCAGAAATCAGTGGATCAAATTTGATGTGGTGGTGGGGAGACGCCAGCAAAAGTAAGTTCAAGTTCGAAAATGGTCTTGCCACGGCTTTGAAGAAAAGCATTTAGAAAAAATTACCTTCCCTCTGGGAGAAGAGGCTGGACAGTGACTCAGAATATTGTCAGCTGTAGTGTAAGTTCCTTTCCTCCTGATTGTGTGGCCCAGAGTGCACAGTATGTTGCCTGCCCTATGGATCCCAGTATATACTTACAGGCAAAAATGTAGTATCATAATAAAAGGAGAAAGATGAGCTCCCCACTCCCCAAAGCAATGCATTAATTCTGAATAAAATTTCACACATATAAACACGCCCAGAAGCACCTTATATGTCTGGCCTGATTAGATTCTCACAGACAGATACAATACATGACAGAGACAGCATACCCATGTGTGTGTGTACACACACACACACACACACACACACACACTTCTTCATTATGCAGAAGAAATTACAAATGCCTCCTATGACCCCTGCTGGTAAAAGTATTGGAGAAGATTCCAACAGCCATGTTCCTCATGATTTTTCTATCACGTTGTTGCTCAAGACAATTTGCTTCCACATGATGTTCTTGACATCACTCCCAAAAAGTTGTGATCTTAATCCAGAAATCCCTAAAGTCTTTTTGAGCCAAGGGCACAGTAACAAACCTGAAATCTTGTTATTCAACTTGAGGACACAATGGCTGCCTTTAGGGTTGTAAGCTTTGCAGGTTGACCAGTCACTCAATACCTGTTCACAGAAAGCAAATTGGTAAATTTGACTAAGAAATGTTTATGGAAAAGAAAGACCGTATGGGGATATGATAGCATCCTTCCAATATCTTAGGGGCTGCCATAAAATAGAGGGGGTCATACTATTCTACAAAATATCTGGATGCAGGACAAGAAGCAATAGATGGAAACTATAATACAATACAATACAATACAATAGCAGAGTTGGAAGGGACCTTGTAGGTCTTCTAGTCCAACCCCCTGCGTGGGCAGGAACCTTATACCATTTCAGACAAATGTCTATCTAACATCTTCTTAAAGACTTCCAGGGTTGGGGCATTCACAACTTCTGGAGGCAAGCTGTTCCAGAGGTTAATTGTTCTAACTGTCAGGAAATTTCTCCTTAGTTCTAAGTTGCTTCTCTCCTTGATCAGTTTCCACCCATTGCTTCTTGTCCTGCCCCCAGGTGCCTTGGAGAATAGTTTGACTCCCTCTTCTTTGTGGCACCCTCTGAGACATTGGAACACTGCTATCATGTCTCCCCTGGTCTTTCTCTTCATGAAACTAGACATACCCAGTTCCTGCAACCGTTCTTCATATGTTTTAGCCTCCAGTCCCCTAATCATCTTGGTTGCTCTTCTCTGCACTCTTTCCAGAGTCTCCACGTCTTTTCTACATCGTGGCGACCAAAACTGTATGCAGTATTCCAAGTGTGGCCTTACCAAGGCACTATACAGTGACATTAACACTTCACGTGATCTAGATTCTATCCCTCTGTTTATGCAGCCTAGAACTGTGTTGGCTTTTTTGGCAGCTGCTGCACACTGCTGGCTCATATTTAAATGGTTGTCCACTAGGATTCCAAGATCCCTCTCACAGTTGCTACTGTTGAGCAAGGTACCACCTATACTGTACCTGTGCATTTTGTTTTTCTTGCCTAAATGTAGAACCTTACTTTTTTCACCATTGAATTTCATTTTGTTAGATAGTGCCCAATGTTCAGGTTTGTCAAGATCCTTCTGTATCTTAAGCCTATCTTCTGGAGTGTTGGCTATTCCTGCCAGCTTGGTGTCGTCTGCAAATTTGATGAGTTCCCCATTTATCCCCTCATCCAAATCATTAATGAAGATGTTGAAGAGTACTGGGCCTCATTACAAAATATATGGGATACATTAAAAGCAGTAATAAGGGGGGTGGCAATAAAATACACAGCTAGACAATGGAAAATGGAGAGAGAGAGAAAAATGGAACTAGTAACAATACTACAAAATCAGGAAAGGGAAGCCCAGAAAGATCCACAAAATATAAGGGTAAGGGAAAGTATTAACCTCCTAAGACACAAAATTTCATTACTTGACCAGAAACAACTGGCGGATAAAATAAAGAAAGCTAGACAATCCTATTTCGAACATGCTAACAAACCTGGAAGATGGTTGACATATAGGTTAAGAAAAGAAACTGAAATGAGGAAAATAGAAGCCCTCCAAGATAACAAAGGGGAAATAACAAATATTATGGAACAAAAGCTAAAAATAGTACAAGATTTTTTTACCTCACTTTACGCAGAAGAGACACAACATAAGGATAAGATTCACCCCTATCTCATAAAACACCAAATTGGAATAGTACCAGATACATATAAAACACATTAAATGCAGAAATAACAACCGAAGAGATAGAAAATGCAATTAAGAAACAACCAGGTGGGAAAACCCCAGGTCCAGATGGTCTACCAGGGGAATTGTACAAAGGGCTAGGGGAGATCTTAGTCCCACAAATGAAAGACCTATTTAATGAAGTTTTAGTAAAAGGGGAAATACCCCAGTCATGGACTGAGGCTTACATCTCCTTAATCCCCAAATCTGGTGCAGACCTAACTCAAATCCAAAATTACAGACCCATTTCATTGCTAAACGTTGACTATAAAATATTCACGACAATTTTAGCTGGAAGACTGAAACTATTTTTGTCCAATTACATACATCAAGATCAAAATGGGTTTTTACCAGGAAGATATTTGAGGGATAATGTAAGGATAATAATTGATTGTTTAGAGTATTATTTAATTTAATTTAATTTAGAGTATTATTTATTTAATTATTGGGTATTTTAGTGTTTAATGGGATTTTAGCACAGGTATTAGATTTAATTCGTTTTTATGCTATGTTTGTATATTTATTGTTTTATTTTTCCCTGTGCACTGCCCCGAGTCCCTGTGGAGAGAGGGAGCGGTTTTACAAATTAAATATTATTATTATTATTATTATTATTATTATTATTATTATTATTATTATTATTATTATTATTATTATTATTATTATTATTATTATTATTATTATTATTATTATTATTATTATTATTAGGCACATCCAGATAAACAAATGAGTATGATCTTCCTGGACGCACAAAAAGCATTCGATAGGGTTAATTGGACATTTATTACTCAACAATTGCAAAGTATGGATTTTGGCCCCAAATTTACTAAAGCAGTCCAGGCGATATACAAAACACAATCGGCAAGATTATTATTTAACAAAGTGCTATCAGATCGGATCCCAATATGTAGGGGTACTAGACAAGGCTGCCCGCTATCACCCCTTTTGTTTATCTTGGTATTGGAACCCTTACTAAATACAATCAGACAAGAAAAAAATATTAGAGGCCTGCAAGTCAGAGGAGAAGAATACAAAATACAAGCATTCGCAGATGACCTGGTCTTCATAATAGAGGAACCTCTAACTTCAGGACCCAAACTAATCACAGCAATAGAAGAATATGGTGAGGTGGCCGGTTTAAAAATTAACAAACAAAAAACTAAAATGTTAACCAAAAATATAACAGGGAAACAAAAGGAACAAATACAAGAATTAATGGGAATTGAAATTGTTAAAAAAGTGAAATACTTGGGAATTTGGCTAACCAATAGGTGTTCCGCGATTAAAGAGTTAAATTACAATAAATTAATAGGAGAAATGGCTAGGGAACTTAAAATTGAAGCAAAATCCCAATATCTTTATTAGGAAGGATAGCAGCTATTAAGGCATATATTTTACCAAAATGGACATACTTATTTCAAACAGCACCTGTAAAACTAATTTTTCCAAAAATTAGATCGGATTACTCTTAAATTTGTCTGGCAGGGAAAAAAAGCACGCATTAAAAAGAAAATGCTCCAAGAACACAAACTGAAAGGAGGCTTGGGATTACCAAATTGGGAGCTTTATTACCACGCGTCAATCTTAATTTGGGTTAAAGATTGGGTTACTCTCACAAGAAGTCGAATACTAGTAATTGAAGGCCATGATCTGCCCCAGGGTTGGCATTCATACCTTTGGCCCAAAGACAACAAACAACCCAAAAGCTTCACAATCCATCATATTAGGGCGACCCTTTTTGTGTCATGGTTGAAAATTAAACAACTATATAACCAAATCCCAAGATGGCTAGCACCAATCGAAGCAGTGTCCTATCCAACGGTTCATAATCCAAAAAGAAATTTAACTTATGAAGATTTGACAGACGAAATTGGTAATATCAGAACACGGGCAGATTTAGAGTTAAGGGGTTGGAAAATAGACTGGTGGTCCTACACGCAAGCAGTATCTAAATTCAATAAGGATAAAAAACAATTTGGAATTTACCCGTCAAAACAAGATATTGATAAGATCTTATGGGATTCACCGATTAAATTCATTTCTAAAGCATATAAATTGCTTTTACAAGGATACATTGGTGAGGAAATAATCAAAGGTGCTATGATCGCCTGGGGGAGGAATATAGGAAGGAACATCACACTCGACGAATGGCAAACAATTTGGGGCAAATCTATTAAAATGACCCTGGCCGCCTCATTCAAGGAGAATCTATATAAAATGCTTTACAGGTGGTATTTACCACCATCCCGAATAGCACATATGTTTCCAAATACTTCCGACAGATGTTGGAAATGCAAAACGGCCAGGGGTACGTTCTTCCACCAATGGTGGACTTGTCCAAAAATTAACCAACTCTGGAAGAAAATACAAATCTGGCTGCTGGAAATAGTAGGCATCAATTTCCCTCTTAAGCCTGAATCTTACTTACTCGGCATCAAATCAAACCAAACTCAGAACCAAGACTGGTACTTTTTTTATACACATTACAACAGCAACAAGGATGGCCATTGCGCAACAATGGAAAGATAGTAATGTACCAACAGATCACCTAGTCATATCTAAAATTTTCAACTGTGCTGAATCCGATAGGTTAACATATACCTTAAAAGACAAAACAGAGTCAATTTATGCTCAAACATGGGAAAAATGGTACATATGGTACGACAAGAGAACAAAAGGATACCAAAGTAAACAACCAAATAATATAAACGTGAAATAAATACAAGGAACAAGTGAGACGATAATGAATTTAAGATAATTATAGAGATATATATGCAGATAGTTAAGTTAAAATGTATATAATAATGAATAGAACAGACTGGGACAAACAAAAACTTTTGAATTAGGGGAATAGCTATATCCCCGGTATGTCTACCCTTTTCTTCTCTTTTTTCTATCTTCCCCCTCTTCTCTCCCCCTACCTTTCTTTCCGCCTTAATAATGTATGTCGATTTTCCTTTATATTTGTTAAATGTTATTTTTTATATTTATATTAATAAAGATTATTTAAAAAAAAAAGAGTACTGGGCCTAAAACAGAGCCTTGGGGTACTCCACTGCATACTTCCTTCCATGTAGATGCAGTTCCATTGAGGACCACACGTTGAGTGCGGTTGGTTAGCCAGTTGCGAATCCATCTGATGGTGATGCTGTCTAACCCACATTTTTCTACTTTATCTAATAGTAGGTTATGGTCTACTTTATCAAATGCCTTACTGAAGTCCAAGTAAATTATATCAACAGCATTCCTCTGGTCCACTAATTTTGTCACTTTGTCAAAGAATGCAATTAGATTAGTCTGGCATGATCTGTTTTTGACAAACCCATGTTGGCTTTTGGCTATTACTTTGTTTGCTTCTAGGTATTTGCTTATTTGTTACTTAATTATCTTTTCCAGAATCTTCCCTGGTATTGAGGTCAGGCTGATGGGTCTATAGTTTCCTGGATCTATTTTTTTTCCTTTTTTGAAGATGGGAACCACATCAGCTCTTTTCCAGTCTTCTGGCAGTTCCCCGGTGCTCCAGGATCTCTGAAAGATATAGCTCAGTGGCTCTGAGATCTCGTCTGCCAGTTCCTTCAGAACCCTGGGGTGTAATCCATCCGGTCCTGGTGATTTGAACTCGTCCAGGGCAGACAGATGCTCACTTACCATTTTCTTCCCTATTTCAACTTGTGTTCCTAATCTGATTTTTCTGGTGCTGTTTTTGATTGGTTGGACTGTTTTATCCCTTTGTGTAATCAAAGAGAGAACCAACCAGGGGTGGGTTCCTGGGGGATCGGCCAGGATCGTGCGAGCCTGTTCGTGAAATTTAGAGATCCTGGCCGATCCCGTTGGACGATGGACCCGGAAGTTACGTCCGGAACACGTGGCTCGCTCCGTCAAAACCTCCATTTGAAGCTCTTTCTCTGTTGGGGCGCCTGCCTTCCGCCGCCTCTAGCCTGCCAGGCTTCAAAACTAAAGGGCGGGGGCCGGGCCTTGAAGCTCTTTCGTTGTTAGCATGGCTAGGGGGGGCAGCGGAAGGCATGCTAGGTGCGCGAAGGCCCCCCCGCCCTCCCCAGCCGCGCCAACAGGGAAAGAGTTTCAAGGCCCGGCCTGGGCCCTTTAGTTTTGAAGCTGCCAGGGCCGGGCTGGGCCTTTCACGCTTGGCGCGAATGCAGAGGCTTGGGAGGGCTTCGCTCAGCTATTTGCGGGCTGCGCGAAGCGATCCCGATCCCCTGCAGCCACGCCGGCAGCTTTAAGGGCCGAGCCGGCCCTTTCACGCTTGGCGCGAATGCAGAGGCTTGGGGGGGCTTCGCGCAGCTATTCGCGGGCTGCGCGATGCGATCCCGATCCCCTGCAGCCACGCCGGCAGCTTTAAGGGCCAAGCCGGCCCTTTCACGCTTGGCGCGAACGCAGAGGCTTGGGAGGGCTTCGTTCAGCTATTTGCGGGCTGCGCGAAGCGATCCCGATCCCCTGCAGCCACGCCGGCAGCTTTAAGGGCCGAGCCGGCCCTTTCACGTTTGGCGCGAATGCAGAGGCTTGGGGGGGCTTCGCGCAGCTATTTGCGGGCTGCGCGATGCGATCCCGATTCCCTGCAGCCACGCCGGCAGCTTTAAGGGCCAAGCCGGCCCTTTCACGCTTGGCGCGAACACAGAGGCTTGGGAGGGCTTCGTTCAGCTATTCGCGGGCTGCGCGAAGCGATCCCGATCCCCTGCAGCCACGCCGGCAGCTTTAAGGGCCGAGCCGGCCCTTTCACGTTTGGCGCGAATGCAGAGGCTTGGGGGGGCTTCGCGCAGCTATTTGCGGGCTGCGCGATGCGATCCCGATTCCCTGCAGCCACGCCGGCAGCTTTAAGGGCCAAGCCGGCCCTTTCACGCTTGGCGCGAACACAGAGGCTTGGGAGGGCTTCGTTCAGCTATTCGCGGGCTGCGCGAAGCGATCCCGATCCCCTGCAGCCACGCCGGCAGCTTTAAGGGCCGAGCCGGCCCTTTCACGCTTGGCGCGAACGCAGAGGCTTGGGGGGGCTTCGCGCAGCTATTCTCGGGCTGCGCGAAGCGATCCCGACCCCCTGCAGCCACGCCGGCAGCTTTAAGGGCCGGGCTGGGCCTTTTGCGCTTGGCGCGAACGCAGAGGCTTGGGGGGGCTTCGCACCGAGCCGAGCCAAGCGCGCCCGGCTGGAGCGCACGAGCCAACTGCGAGCGCCATGGCGAGCGGGGCGCAGGGCGCGCTGCTGCTGTTGCTGCTGTGCGGGCCGGGGGCGCGGGGGTCCCAGGGCGCCGACAAGCAGAACAGCCTCCGCAGGGCGGCCAGTGGCGTCTACCAGGGCGCCAGCGGCCTCCTGGGCGAGGAGAACGTGCACGCCCTGCAGAAGGTGAGCGGCGCCCGGAGGGTCCCGGGCAAAGGGGAGGGGGGGGAAGGGGAAGAGGAGGGGTCTGGGGAGGGAGGGGGGTCTGGCCTTGTGGGGGGAAGGGATGCAGAAGGGGGTCCCCCACTTTGGCGTGGGCGCTTTGCTGAAATTTAGTTTCAGCAAATTTCTTTCAGGGGGAAAAAAAGAGAGAGATAGAGAAGGCAATTCAGATAAATGATGCTTATCCAAATGCAAGGGAGTGTTCCCCAATCCATCTCGCTGGTTTGGATCAGCACCATGGTCTAAAAGCAACTGCACTAAAACACAAAGAAAGATTCTGTCAAGTTCACTTTGAAAATCATATAGAAATATCCCAAATATTAGCCCAGGATCATATAGTTTACAGAATGCATTCTTTTACAGCAGCTCTTGGAGACAGACAGCCATCTCACCAATTTCAATCTCTTTTTCTAAGTACTTTAATGGAACAGGTCCCTATAATAAAATGCTTTTATGTCCCTTGAAACAGTCAAGCATGCATATGAAGCACTACTGAATGGACCTCTGGGCCCCATTATTAAGTTCACACTATCCAAAATTGCCAGCAAAATAAACTGCCACAGCACAATGTGAGCCAATCTGCCACATTTGGGGGCTGTTCAAAAATAATGGAAGGGCACTGGCTTCAAGATGATGGGCGTGATCAGGGGATTAAAGCGCAACTCTCCTTTAACCTGCATTGCATGCAACGTATACCCATAAAAAAGTCAAGGCTTTTCTTGCACAGTAGTACCTGCCATTTTGCAACACAAGCATCATTGCAGATGCCCCCCCTCCATATAGATAATTTGCCAGTGAGAATATTACCTCTCTCAGCTCCTTCTTATTCACACTGACTCTAAGAATAGGTCAATAAAGTTTAACTACATCTTATTGAATAATATCACAGATTTATTCATCGGCCTCCATGCACTTTGGCAGAATGTAAAGTTAAGTGATGGACCCTCACATCTCAAACTGCACATTTTTTAAACTAGACACCATCTTAGACTTTGCTCAACTCTTGGTAAGCAAAAATGACCAACGTGAGCTGATATTAGCTTAACTGAGTCTGTCCTCTATCCAATAACCAAGCCCCTTCAACCTAGAAGGTAATAGAAAAGTTTTAATTAAGGATGCTGGTGTCATTCCTAATTTGCAGGAGTAACCTATGTTGTTGGGTTTTTTCCTATTCTTATTTTTTTAACCAAACTTTTCAAGGAACACTCTGAAAGCTTGTTTATAAAACCACAGCACCTCTCAGAATTATTCTGGACAACAGGCAATCTCTGCAATATTGCATTTTAGAACAGAGTTTCTCAATCTGGGCAAGTTGAAAATGGATGGACTTCAACTCCCAGAATTCCCCTGTGAGCCACCAAGCTTAAAGTTGGATTTGCTGGCTGAGGAATTCTGGAAGTTGAAGCCCACCCACCTTAAAGTTGCCCAGGTTGAGAAACATGGTTTTAGGAAGTATACTTCATAATGGTATCTCCACTTCAAACTTCATTCTATCTTGTAGTGTGTCTCAACCTTAGCAAATTTATGATGCATCAATTTCAATTCCCAGAATTCTTCACCCAGCATAGCTGGCCTGGGAATTCTGGGAGTTGAAGTCCACAAGTCTTAAAGTTCCCAAGTTTGGACATCCCTGTCTTAGACTATTTTAAAAAAGATTCTATGAAAAACAAATTAATATAAACCATTTTTAAAAATTCTATACTCAGTACTTTATAATGTATTGAGTAGAGAATTTTTTTAAATGGTTCACTTCAATATACAGTGTAAACTGGTTTCATTTTCAGTCTTTTGTAGGAGGGATTCTAGTTTTTGGTGTTTTCCTGGCACTGTCATAGTTTGCGTGGGTGTATTATGTCCTGCAGCAGTTGTACACATTAATAATGATCAAGTACTACTAATGTTTCCTTATACATTTTAGTGACCTTTCCTTACATAATTGGTGCTGTCTTTCATACTTTTGGATTTCTATTTTGTGTTTCTGTTACTTAGCAATTGCTAAAACAAATCCCACGTGAAAAAATATTCAAAGCCTTCTTGATTTTAATTGTCACTTTATTTATTCCTGCACATTATAGTATTTATTCATTTTCATATCTGTTTTTCCACTGCTGTGCAAACATAATTCCAGCAGCTGCTAACATTCCCACCTGGTCACATGGCCAGAAAGCCACTCCCACCCGGTCACATGGCCAGAAAGCCACTCCCACCCGGTCACATGGCCAGAAAGCCACTCCCACCCGGTCACATGGCCAGAAAGCCACTCCCACCCGGTCACATGGCCGGCAAGCCACTCCCACCCGGTCACATGGCCGGCAAGCCACTCCCACAAAGCAGGCCACACCCACAGAACCTGTTCCAAAAATTTAGAAACCCACCCCTGGAACCAACCTAGAACTAAAGAGAATTTCCGTACAGAACAATTAACCACTGGAACAACTTGCCTGGAGGTTTTTAAGATTGGACAATTATTCGTTTGAAATGGTATAGGGTTCCCTGCTTGAGCAAGCTGTTGAACTAGAAAACCTCCAAGGTTCCTTCCAACTCCGTTATTCTGATTCTTCTGGAAAACTTCCAGAGATGGAGCACCCACAACTTTCAGAGGTAAGCCAGTGTTCTCACTCTCAGGAAATTTCTTACTTCTGAGTTGGATCTCTCTTTAATACCGTGTTTTCCCCAAAATAAGACAGGGTCCTATTTTCTTTTGGCCCCCGAAATAAGCACTTGGCCTTATTTTCGGGGAGGTCTTATTATTTTTGAGGCGCAGGAGGCATGGTCACCTCATGGCTGCTGCTGTGCTGCAATATTTTTGGGGAGGCCTTATTTTGGGGGAAGGGCTTATTGTAGTGTATGCCAAGGCCGATTGGGCTTATTATCCTGGGAGGTCTTATTTTCAGAGAAACAGGGTAATCTCTCACCTGTTACTTCTTATCCTGTCTACAGGTGCTTTAGAGAATAGGTTGACCCTCTCTTCTCTGTGACAGCTTCTATAATATTGTAAATCTGCTATTATGTCACCCCTAGCCCTTCTTTTCAATAGAGTAGACCTACTTACTGTTAATCCCTCAATTGTTCATTGTATGGTTTAGCCTCCAGACCTCTTAACATCTTTGTGACTCCTCTCTGCACTCTTTCTAGGGTCTCAACATCTTTTTTGTGCCATGGTGATCAGAACTGGACATAGTTTTTCAAGTGTGGTCTCACCAATGAAGAATAAAGTGGTACTATCACTCCAAGTTATCTTGAAACTTTCCCTTGATGCAACCTTCTGCATTAGCTTTTGTGACAGCTGCAGCACACTACTGGCTCATAGTGAAATGGTGGTCTTTAGCACACCTAGATCTCTCCCACAGTTACTACTTTTAAGACAGGCACTTCCTACAAACCAAAATGGGTTCTAGGCGTTGTTCACTATTGGAGTTCGTGGTACAATATGGAGAAGAGCCTTGAAGAAGAGGAGAGGTCATCATAATACAAATCTAGCTAATGTAGATGTCCTCTGTTGGAGACTATAAATGGGCATAGAAGAGTGGAAGACAGAACAAATTTTTACCACCAATGAGAGAGCCAATACTAGCCTTAGAGTGCCAGGTAAAATTATTATTTCTGGAAATATGAAATGGAATGTAGGCATAGATATAACAATATATATGCTTGTTTATTTGTGTTTATTTTTCTATTGTACTCTCCCCAGAGTCACATTGTTCTTAGATGGGTGGCCTTATAAAGGCAGTAAATAAATGCATAGTGTACATTTAATTAACATAGGTGGAGGGGGAGAGAAGGAAAGTAAGTAACTTTAAAATACCTAGCAAGCCTCAAGCCTCTAGTTCAGGTTGGAGGGAGGTGGGGGTGTGAAGGAAAAAAAATGGCTTATCATGTAAATAGATCTTGTCCCAGTGCTTGCATGGCAGAAATTGAAGTTAAAATAAAACTTATTGTTTGTTTAACCCCGTCATGTTCAAGGCAATCTTGACCAAGGCTAGGGAGTCGGCCGTGCAGATGGGTCTACCGACCCAATCTGATAAGAAGGCCTCTGATCAGGACAATGCCATCGTCATCGGTCCTGGACACCCTGGGGCGGGTCTCTTTAGGGAACCTACCCCTCCCCAGGAATTAGTGCCGGCCCCCCAGCTGTTCCTCGACATTATTCAGCGCCAGTGGGTTCAGTCTGCGGAGGCCCCCTCAACCTCGGGTGGGGCCTCCAGAACCAAGATCGCCCCCAGGACAGGTCATCCTACAGAGACAGGTCCAGGTTCCAAGGTCAGCGTAGGCCCTTCAAGGGTGGTCCGGCCAACCGTCCCTTCAAGAAGAGCAAGTGACCCTTGGGGGATCCCTCCCATAGGGGGACGCCTGCAGCAGTATGCGTCCAGGTGGGAGGCGACCACGACGGACGCTTGGGTTCGGAATGTGGTCCGCCACGGCCTCACCCTCGACTTCCTGTCCCCTCCCCCGCGGAGGTTCATCCGCTGCCCCCTTCCCAGATCCCCGCTCAAGCAACAGCTCATGAGGGCGGAGATCAGTCACCTACTGGAGATTGCGGCCATAGAACCGGTGCCGGGGGGGCAGGAGGGCAAGGGGTTCTACTCCATCCTCTTCCTAGTCCCCAAGTCATCGGGGGGGGGGGGGCCATTCTGGACTTGAAGAAGCTGAACCGGTACCTGCAATACAAGCGCTTCAAGATGCAATCCCTCCTCGACTTCCGGTATCCGGCTCCAGCGGAGACGGGCGAGCCTAGGGCTCGCTCGCCGCTTTGTTGCCTTTTCTGCCCCCCCACGGGGGCGAAACTCTCCGGTTACCGGAGGTTTCCCGTAGGGTCGGCTCAGAGGGAGCGGTCCTCGTCACGGCGGTGGGGAGGGCGCTCCTCTCTGCGACCTAGGTGGAGAGGAACATGCTAGCGGGGTTTTTTTCCTTCTCCAACGGCTGTCGGTGCCATTCGCTTTAATGGAGAGGGCTGAACGGAGAGATCGGGCGGATCGCCGAGGCTTCAGCTGCGAGAGAGAGTGAGTTTAAAAGAACACCTTTTTTTTTTCCTTGCTGCCAGCCAGGCTGAATGGACTGGGAGGGGGGTGTTTATTTTTTAAAAAAAAACCCTCGGATTTAAGCGGCACGTTAAAATGGCTTCTCTGCAAAGAGAAAGTGGAAACTTTCACTCCGGACGGTCTTTAATAAGGGAAAGTGGAATGCGATTCTTTGCAACATTGTTTCTAGGTCTGGCTGGTTTTTAAAAAATGCTTATTTTGCTACTCTCTCCCTCTGGCTCTGAGAGGGGCGGTGGAAGTGGCTTCTCTTTGTCCCTGCCTGACTATTTCAACTAAGGAAAATTTCCAGCGTCTCTTTGAAAGCAGGACTCTCTCTGGATTTTTGAAAAAAAAATTCTTTTGATGGATTTGTGACTTCTTTTCTGGAATACCTTCGTTATTACTATTTGCTGACCTGGGAAACTGTGTCTCTTTTGGTTTCTGAATTGTTTGCAACTTCACAGCCCTGAACTGAACTGAGCTCCTGGTTTGCCCCACCAGCCCCACCCGGAAAACGCCATCTTGGTGGCAGTGACTCTAACTTTTAACCATGGCACAAGAAGCAGCACTTGTAAATTTGGAACAAAGGATGGCTTCTCTTGAAACCTCTATGCTAACTTTGATAACAGAAATAAAGGCCCAGAGGGCTGAAAATATTATCTTCAAGAAGGAGTTGTTGGATACAAGAAGACAAGTGCTGGATAACACACAGAAGAATAAAGAACTGGAAGGGGGGTTGGAGGGGGCTAAGGGGGAAATTAAAAATGTTACTAATGAGGTTGTGGAAATAAATGGGCATGTGTCTAGGATGGATATGGAAAGAATGACATACTTTTTGAGATTTCAAAATGTTTCTGAGGAATCTGGTGAATACCTCCCTGATCTTATGAGCACAATTTTAGCAGACTATTTACAAAAACCTAAGGATGAGATCAGGGGGGACATTGACCTAGCCTACAGAATTAACTCAGCATATGCCAGGATAAATGAAGTGCCTAGAGAGATACATGTGAAATTTGTTAGAAGGTCAACCAGAGAGGAAATCCTGAAAGCGCAGAGAGAGAAACCTTTAACTTATCAACGAGAAACGGTCACTATCTTGAAGCAGATCCCTAGAAAAATTAGAGATTCAAGAAGGAAATTTTCCTTCTTGTCTAAAACCTTGTTTGATCACGGGATTTGGTTCAAGTGGATGACACCTGAAGGGATGCTGGTGTTCTGGGAAGGAGGAAGAGTGAGGATTAAAACAGTTGCTGAGGCGGAAGCCTTTCTTAAAAAACATTCCTCTGCCCTGGGGGAAGATCCAGGGGGGACGGAGGGGGCCACGGCCCCGCCCGCGGGGGGCCAGGGAGGAGAGAAAGAAGATACAATAGCCAAAAGACTTAGATCAAAAAAATAACTTTGCCTTGATTTTTCTTGAACAATTTTGCATAATATTTCTATCCGGACTTTTTGTAAATGTCTGACAGCATGGAATGGAGAATTTAAGTAAATGTACTTGCTTTCATCTTGTAGTGATATGGAAAATGTTTTCTATGATAACTTTTTTTATTGTGTATTCTGAGGTCTCGGAAGGTCCGACGACTCTAACGTGAATGCTCTCAAAATTTCTTTGTAACCATTACCCTATCCTGTTAAAAAATGTAAAACCAATAAAACTTTTTCAAAAAAAAAAAAAAAAAAAAAGATGCAATCCCTCCAGACGATCTTGGGTTGCATCCGGCAGAACGACTTCCTGATCTCAATAGACCTGAAGGAGGCGTATCTGCACATTCCCATCCACCCGGCGCATCGCAGGTACCTGAGATTTCAGTTTGCCGACCTGCACTTCCAGTACAAGGCCCTGCCCTTCGGTCTGTCATCGGCTCCCAGAACCTTTACGAAAGTCCTGTCTGTGGTGGCGGCACATCTTCGTTCCAGGCCCGTGAGATTAGTTTGCTACTTGGACGACATCCTGCTGATATCACCCTCCAGGGACCAGGTCCAGCGGGACTTGGACTGCACCATCCGCACCCTGGAGGATCACGGTTTTTCGGTGAATCGGGAGAAGAGCCACATGCAGCCCACCCTCTCCATTCTTCATCTGGGTGCCACCATCAACTCGAGGGTCTGCAAGGTTTTCCTTTCACGGGAACGCATCTGCAGCATTGTAAAGTTGGTGAGTCTGGTCCAGAGCTCCAGACTGGTCCCGCTCGCGACCCTCTCCCAGCTCTTGGGGAAGCTGGTCTAGTGCATAGCCATAGTTCCCTGGGCTCGCCTGCATGCACGGGAACTACAATGGTTCCTGCTTCCGTTCCAACGTCGCAAGATCAGCAACTCCAGGCGGCAGGTAGCTGTTCCACCCTCAGTGATTCGATCCCTCAGATGGTGGAGGTCGCCCGCCCTACGAGAGGGGTTGCCCTTCAAAGAGCCCGACCGCGTCACCATCACGACGGACGCCAGCCTGTACGGCTGGGGGGCTCATCTACAGCACCAGGTGGCCCAGGGCAGATGGTCTCAACGGGAGCTCGCCCACAACATCAACTGGCTGGAGCTCCGGGCAGCCAGACTGGATCTGCGTCATTTCGGAGATCTCATAGAAGGGTCCCATGTCCTTCTACTGACGGACAACATCGCCACCCGGGCATACGTGAACCACCAGGGAGGCACACAGTCGAGGGCGCTCATGAAGGAGGCGGAGGTTCTGGGCAGGTGGGCGGAGAGGCATCTCCTGTCCCTGAGAGCGGACCACATTGCGGGGGAAGAGAACGTGACAGCGGACTGGTTGAGCAGGACCACAATCAACAACTCGGAGTGGCGACGTCCGGTTCCGGCTCGCTCGCCGTTTTGTTTCTTTTTCTGCCCCCCCACGGGGGCGAGACGCCCCTCGTTTGGGGGTCTCCCGTAGGGCCGGCTCGACAGGGACGCCCCCCCTCACGGCGGTGGGGGAAGCGACCCTTTTGTCGCGGCTTAGGTGAAGGAGAACATGCTGCGGGGGGGTTCTCCCTTCGCCTAAGGAAGACAGCGCCATTCACATCCATGTAGAGGGCTAAACGTCGATGTCGGAAGGCTTTCCGAGGCTTCAGCTGCAAGGGGAGAGTGAGTGTTCAAGAACTTGTTTTTCTTACTGTCAGCCGGGCTGAAAGGACTGGGAGGGGGGTGTTTGTTTTAAAAAAAAAACCCTCGGACTTAAGCGGCACTTGGAAATGGTTCCTCGCGGCGAGGAGCGGAAATTTTTAATCCACCCTGAAAACGCCATTTTAGTGGCACTGACTTTAACAGCTAATCATGGCTCAAGAAACAGCACTGACAAGTTTAGAACAAAGGATGGCTTCTCTTGAAACTGTTATACAAACTTTGGTACAAGAAATTCAGGCCCAGAGGGCAGAAAACATCAATTTCAAGAAGGAGTTATTGGACACACGGAAGCAAGTGCTGGAAAATACACAGAAGAATGAAGAACTGGAAGGGGGGTTGGCGGGGGTTAAGGGAGAGATTAAAAATGTTACTAAAGAGGTTGAGGAAACAAATGGGCATGTGTCTAGGATTGATATGGAAAGAATGACATATTTTTTGAGATTTCAGAATGTTCTTGAGGAATCTGGTGAATGCCTCCCTGATCTTATGAGCACGATTTTAGCAGACTATTTACAAAAACCTAAGGATGAGATCAGGGGGGACATTGACCTAGCCTATAGAATTAACTCAGCATATGCCAGGATAAATGAAGTGCCTAGAGAGATACATGTGAAATTTGTTAGAAGGTCAACCAGAGAGGAAATCCTGAAACTCCAGAGAGAGAAAGTCCATTAATCTACCAACAAAAAACGGTTGCTATCTTGAAGCAGATCCCTAGAAAGATTAGAGATGCAAGAAGGAAATTTTCCTTCTTGTCTAAAACATTGTTTGATCATGGGATTTGGTTCAAGTGGGTGACACCCGAAGGGATGCTGGTGTTCTGGGAAGGAGGAAGAGTGAGGATTAAAACAGTTGTTGAGGCGGAAGCCTTTCTTAAAAAACATTCCTCTATCCTGGGGGAAGATCCAGGGGGGACGGAGGGGGCCATGGCCCCGCCTACTGGGGGCCTGGAAGGAGAAAAAGAAGATTCAATTGCCAAGAGACTTAGATCAAAAAAATAACTTTGCCTTGACTTTTCTTTTGAACAACTTTGCATAATATTTGTATTTGGATTTTTTGTAAAGGACTGACAGTATAGAAATGAGAATTTAGATATATGTACACGCTTTCACTTTGTAGTGTGATGAAAAATGTTCTTTTTTAATTGTTATTAATGTATTTTGAGGTCCCGGAAGAGCCGACGACTTCGATATGAATGCTCTCAAAATTTCTTTGTATCCCTTACCCTATCCTATAGAAAAAATGTAAAACCAATAAAACTTTTTCAATATAAAAAAAAAACAACTCGGAGTGGCAGCTGCACCCGGATCTATTCCACCAGATCTCCCAGAGGTTCGGCCTGCCTGTCCTGGACCTATTCGCCAGCCCGCAGAACACTCACCTGCCAAGGTTCTTCACCCATTTCCAGTGCCCGCAAGCAGAAGGGACAAACGCCCTCCGGTGTCGTTGGCCCGCAGGCCTGCTGTACGCCTCCCCTCCCCTTCCACTGCTCCCTCAGGTGGTCCGGAAAATCATCTCGGAGGGGGCGGACGTCATCCTGGTCGCCCCCCATTGGCCCAGACGGTCCTGGTTCGCCGACCTGGTGGGCCTGTCGGTGGAGAAGGCCTGGCGCATTCCTCCGAGCCAGGTCTCGCTCATTCAAGGAGCCATTCGCCACCCGGACCCTCAGTGCTTCCAACTAGCCGTCTGGCACTTGAGGGGGACATCCTGAGGCGGCTGGACTATTCAGACAAGGTGATTAGTACGATCCAGGCTTCCAGGCGACCCGCTACCGTTCGTATCTACGAAGCCACCTGGGCCACCTTCTTGGCTTGGTGCTGTGCCAGGCACATCTCTGCGGCTGCGGCTTCCACCCCTCAAGTGTTGGACTTCTTACAGGAGGGCTTGGACAAAGGGCTTGCCTCCAATACCTTGAGGAGGCAGGTGGCTGCCCTCGCTACCATCCTGTCACCCGGGGGTTCCTTGCCGCTCAGCAAGCATCCCAGGGTTCGTAGTTTCCTGAAGGGGGCCTCGAACATTCGGCCCCAGACGGTCCATAGATATCCAACCTGGGACTTACCATTCGTCCTTCAGGCCCTAACTACGGCGCCCTTCGAACCGTTACGTTCCGTCACTCTGCGCCACCTGACTTTTTTTTTTTTTTTATTGAAATTTTTATACTGTTTTACAATATATCACCCAGTGCTGTACAAAACAAAAGGAAGAGTTGGTTTCAAGTATCATCTATTATCTTTAGGATCTCCAAAATCCACGTTCCCTCGGTACAGGCGTCGAGACGTCCAAAGTTCCAAGTGCATAGTCCACAAATGGCTTCCAAGTCTTCCAAAAGATATCGTTTTTATAAACCCCCTCTCTAAATTTAATATCACACGTCATTTTATCATTTAAGGCTAATTTCCACATTTCACAGTACCATTCTTCTATTTTAATATTTACCTCTATTTTCCAATATCTTGCTATTACAATTCTACCCATTATAATCATAATTCTAATCAGTTCTTTCTCATGTTTTGTTAACTCTGGTTCATTAATTATCAATAACAATATAGTTTCTGGTCTCAATATTATTATTCTTTTCATCATTTCACACATCGTTCTTTCTAATTGCTGCCAAAACTTTTTAATTTTCACACATTTATACCACATATGCTCATAAGTTCCCAATTCCGTATTACATCTCCAACATTTGTCACTCATTTTTTTATCTATCAGTGATAATCTTAGTGGGGTCCAGTACCATTTCCAAACAACCTTAAAATTATGTTCTTTAATCCTTATAGATAAAGTCCTCATAATCCGACTCTTCCAATTCTCGTTCCAATCCAAATCCAATATTTTAATCTTTAGATCTTCCTCCCAATTCCTTTTCATTACCATTTGTGGATTTCCATCAAAGTTTATAATCTTGTATATCTTACTAACGAGTCCTTTTAACCCAGTTTCATCTTTAATAATTTGAGATACTAAACTTT
Organism: Rhabdophis nuchalis; assembly: GCA_039707465.1. Taxonomy (NCBI): domain Eukaryota; kingdom Metazoa; phylum Chordata; class Lepidosauria; order Squamata; family Natricidae; genus Rhabdophis; species Rhabdophis nuchalis. The sequence continues at coordinate 53,188,337 of CM077643.1, read as the reverse complement.
CAAATTTAGTTTTACTTCTATCTATGTTACATATTCCCCTTACTTTCATAGTCCAATTTTCTACCTGTATTTTTTCAAACCAATTTAACTCCAATTTTTGAATTACTTTTTTCTTCCTACTTTCAGTTCCTAAAGCTCTTAACCAATCTACTATATTTCCTATATTTTCATCCTCAATTACTTTGTTCCGACTTATATTAGTTTTAATCGGCCAACTTTCAATTGTCTTTCCCAAAAACGTTATATCCGGAATCAATTTTTTAACAAATTTATTCCAAGTTTTACTCAACCCCTTTAACCAATAACTATTAATTGTCTTTTTTGTTTTTGCTCTATCTAAAAACCATATAGACCCAAATCTCTTAATATCTTTTAACTCCAGATCTCCCCAATGACCATCTCCACCTTTAAGTATTTTTATCACAGTTCTAATATTATACGCCCAATAATAATTAAGTAGATTGGGAATTCCCAGTCCACCCTCTTTTTGGTTTTGATACCACAATTTCTTCATTAATCTTGGTCTTTTCCCACCATTACAAAATTTATCTAATTTCTTCTGATATTCTTCTATATCTTTCTCTGTCAAATTTAATGGTAGCATCTCAAATAAAAAGTTAAACTTTGGTAATAACATCATTTTACACATTGCAATTCTACCAAACCAAGACAACTTTATCTCTTTATATTTATCTATCTTTTTCTCTACTTCCTTCAACATCACCTCATAATTAATTTTTTTTAAATCTCTAACTTTAAGTGAAAGTGTTATCCCCAAGTATTTCAATGTATTCTTAGCTCTTATCCCAAATTGTTCTTGCATACTCTCCCACTCCTTACCATCTTTATTCATTAATAATTCAGATTTTGACCAATTTACCTTTAAACCTGTCATTTCTTCAAATTCTATCAAATGTTTATTTATCCTCTTTAAATCTCTCTCTATATCTTTCAAAATAATCAAAGTGTCATCCGCATACAAATTTATCTTATATCCCTTGTAACCTTCCAACTCTTCGTCTGCTTCTATCAATTTAATCAAAACTTCCATAACTAACAAAAATAATGTTGGAGACAAGGGACATCCTTGTCTCGTGCCTGCTTCCAATTTAATCTCTTCCGTCATTGTTCCATTCACCTTTACCTTTGCACTACTTTTTTGATACAGTTTTGAAATAACATGTATAAATTTATTACCAAAGCCTAATGCCTCGATAATTACTTTTATAGTATCCCATTGTACAGAATCAAAAGCTTTAAAAATATCTAACGATATTATACCTAATTCATCTCCATTATTCTCTGCTACATCTATAATATTCAATACTCTTCTAATTATATCACTCATATATCTACCTTTAACAAACCCTACTTGGTTATAACTTATATATTTGTCTATAAAACTATTTAATCTATTACTTATAATAGCTGTAAATATTTTGGCATCTTGGTTGATTAAAGAAATAGGTCGATAGGACTCGATCCTCTCAAGATCTTTATCCGGTTTAGGAATTATAGATATTACTGTCTTATTCCATGACATCGGGACTTCTCCACCATGTAAAATTCCATTGAATAATTTTTGCAGTTTTGGTACTATTAGTTCCTTGAAATCTTTATAAAATTCAGCAGGTAATCCATCTTCTCCTGGGGTCTTCCCTAATTTTAACTCTTGTATTATTTCGTTGATTTCCTCCTGTGTTATATCTCTTTCCATCAAGTCTTTGTATGTTTGATCTATTTTCATACCATATTTTCCAAGATGATTCTTCAATTTTTCTAAATCAATTGATTTCTTTAAGTATAATTTTTGAAAAAAATTCCTAGCTACTTCACATTTCTCCAATCTCTTATAACACCTTGTACCTTTTTCATCTATCAGAGAACCAATTTCTCTCTTTTGAGTTTTATTTTTCGCCATCTTTGCCAATAACCTAGAATTTTTATTACTAAATTCAAAAAAATCCCTATTCAAATATCTTAAATTTTTTTTAACCAATTCAATATCTTCTTCTATCGATTTAGTTTTTAATAAGGTCAATTCCTCCAAACATTTTTTATCTTTCGTAAGTGAGAATTGGTTCTCCAATATCTTAATTTGTCTTGTATCCTGATCAATTTTAGCTTTGTATTCTCTATATTTCCTGCTTGACAATTTAATACTTTCTCCTCTAAATATGGCTTTCATGGTATCCCAAACAATTTCAAATTTAACCTCTTCATTATCATTCAATTCCCAACTTTCCTTCCATTTTTTAATTATCCATATTTTATCCTCCTCCCTTTTGTACAATTTTTCATTATCTCCAACCTCTTTCCTTTTTCTCAAAATTAAAATCTATTTCCATCATAACTTCTGCATGATCAGAATCCTTAAAAATTCCCACATCTATTCTATCTACTTTATTCAGCAAATCTTTAGAAACAAAAATATAATCAATCCTTGAATAAGTATTATGTACCTTAGAACAAAATGTATACACCCTTTCAGGGCCTTTCAACTCTCTCCAAACATCTACCACATTGTTTTGAAACATCCATTTATTTAAAATTTCCCCTTTATTTGTTTGTCTAAAGCGGGTGGGATTATTACTATCAATTCTATCCCTAATTAGATTGAAATCTCCCGCCACAATTACTTTCCCTTCACTTTCTGTTTCCAAAATCTTAGTAATTTTATCCAAAAATCCCTTTTGTTTTTCATTCGGTAAATATAAATTAACCAATGTCACTTTTTGCTCGTTAATATTCCCTATAATTATTAAATATCTGCCTTCCTCATCTCTAATTACTTGTTTTTTCTCAAAGTATACCCTATTTGATATCAATATCGCAACTCCTCTAGCTTTGGAAGTCCCAAAAGATTTTTCATAAATTTGCATACCTTTAATATTCATTCTATTAAAATCCTCAGATTTTTGGTGAGTTTCCTGCAAAAATAATATATCTGGAGAATCCCTTTTAAATTTAAGTTCCAATCTTTTCCTTTTTATATGATTGCCTGTACCCTTCACGTTCCATGTCATTATTTTTATAAACCGCATTTAAGCGGTAACTTTTTTAATCCTGACCCCTCCTCTTCCTTTATGTGCACACCAAACACCAAACAAAAAAGACATACAAAAACATAAAACTCCACAAACAATATATAACAAACAACATAAACATAAAACTCAAATATCAAACACAACAACCACAACAAATAACAAGCAATCTTCATCCCCCACATCCTCAATCAGATATCGCCTCTATATAAAGAGTGTGGGGGAGTGGGACGTGCCGATGGTCGGATCACCTCTTCGGGCTGTTCTTTAAATTCCACTTTCAAAAAAAGAAGACAAGACTGGCTTCACCCCGGACTCAGCTTCCTGCTTTTTACTAAGATCCTCCATCTTGTCTGGCGTTCGTTCAGTATCTTCACGAATTTTCTTATACTCAGAAACTGCCGGGGAAATTTCTTTTCTCTTTAAACTCTTGGGATCCTGGCCGCCAATTGCACCTCTTTCTTCCAAAATTGGGGATTCCTCTTGTACTCCACCCGTCTTAAGCATATAATCTTTAATTTCTACCAAATCTTCCTCTTTCTCAATCAGCCCAAGCCCCCGAATTAATCTTAATACATCTGTTTCTGGAGTAATAGTATGCATCCTTCCTTTATAAAAAAATTTAAGTTGCTGTAGTGGCCTCCAATTGTACTTAATATCATTATCTCTCAAGAGCTTTGTAACTGGTTTCAAATGATATCTCCAAGCTCTGTCTTCCCTGGAAATATCCGGAAAAACTTGGATTTCTTTCTCCTCAAACTTAGGAACACCTTCCAGTTCTCTTATTTTTGCCATGACCTCTAGTTTATCCGGTGTCGTTGGCCCGCAGGCCTGCTGTACGCCTTCCCTCCCCTTCCACTGCTCCCTCAGGTGGTCCGGAAAATCATCTCGGAGGGGGCGGACGTCATCCTGGTCGCCCCCCATTGGCCCAGACGGTCCTGGTTCGCCGACCTGGTGGGCCTGTCGGTGGAGAAGGCCTGGCGCATTCCTCCGAGCCAGGTCTCGCTCATTCAAGGAGCCATTCGCCACCCGGACCCTCAGTGCTTCCAACTAGCCGTCTGGCACTTGAGGGGGACATCCTGAGGCGGCTGGACTATTCAGACAAGGTGATTAGTACGATCCAGGCTTCCAGGTGACCCGCTACCGTTCGTATCTACGAAGCCACCTGGGCCACCTTCTTGGCTTGGTGCTGTGCCAGGCACATCTCTGCGGCTGCGGCTTCCACCCCTCAAGTGTTGGACTTCTTACAGGAGGGCTTGGACAAAGGGCTTGCCTCCAATACCTTGAGGAGGCAGGTGGCTGCCCTCGCTACCATCCTGTCACCCGGGGGTTCCTTGCCGCTCAGCAAGCATCCCAGGGTTCGTAGTTTCCTGAAGGGGGCCTCGAACATTCGGCCCCAGACGGTCCATAGATATCCAACCTGGGACTTACCATTCGTCCTTCAGGCCCTAACTACGGCGCCCTTCGAACCGTTACGTTCCGTCACTCTGCGCCACCTGACTTTAAAGACGGTCTTCCTCATAGCTGTTACGTCGGCAAGGCGGATTTCGGAGCTCTCAGCCCTGTCCGTTCGGGAGGACTTGTGTGTGATCCATGCCAACAGAGTTGTCCTCAGACTGGACCCGACCTTTTTTTTATATTGAAAAAGTTTTATTGGTTTTTACAATTTTCGAAAAGGGTAGGGTAAGGGATACAGAAACATATTAAGAACTTTCGCGTCGGGATCATTGGCCCTTCTAGGGCTTCATAATAAAACATTAAAAGAACATTTTTCCAAAAGTACTACAAGGTGAAAATAAGTACAAGATTCCTAAATTCTCCATTCTATGCTAGCAGTCGTGTACAAACATCCAGACATAAGGTTAAGCAATATTAATAGTAATTTAAAAAAAGCAAAGTTATTTTTTCGATCTAAGTCTCTTGGCAATTGTATCTTCTTTTTCTCCTCCCTGGCCCCCAGTGGGCGGGGCCGTGGCCCCCTCCGTCCCCCCTGGATCTTCCCCCAGGATAGAGGAATGTTTTTTAAGAAAGGCTTCCGCCTCAGCAACTGTTTTAATCCTTACTCTTCCTTCATCCCAGAACACCAACATCCCTTCCGGCATCACCCACTTAAACCAGATCCCGTGGTCAAACAATTTTCTGGATAAGAAGGAATACCTCCTTCTCACCTCCCTAATCTTTTTTGGGATCTGCTTCAAGATGGTGACTTCCTTTTGTTGGTAAATTAACGGCCCCCCTCTCTGCGCCTTCAAAATTCCCTCTCTGGTTGACCTTCTAACAAATTTAATATGTATCTCTCTGGGTACTTCATTTATCCTGGCATATGCTGAATTTATTCTATAGACTAGGTCAATATCCCCCCTGATCTCATCTTTAGGTTACTGTAAATAGTCTGCTAAAATTGTACTCATGAGATCAGGAAGGTATTCACCAGATTCTTCAGAAACATTCTGAAATCTTAAAAAATATGACATCCTTTCAAAATCCATCCTAGACATATGACCAGACAAATCTGCAATTTCAATGTTGACATTTTTAAGTTCTCCCTTTGCCCCAGCCAGCCCCCCTTCCAGCTCCTCAGTCTTCTGTGAATTCTCCAGCACTTGCTTCCGTGTTTCCAGAAGGTCCTCAAAACTTTTATTATCAGCTCTCAAAGCTTTAATTTCCTGCACCAAAACTTGTAACACTGATTCCAAAGATGACATTCTTTGTTCCAATCCTGCCAATTCTGATTTTGATGCCATGGTAAACTGTTAAAGTCAGTGTCACTAAGATGGCGTTTTTTGGGTGGGGCCGTTGAGGCAAATCAGGAGCAAAACAGTTCAGGTGAAAGTTGCAAAAGAATTCAAGACCCAGCAGAGAAACACTTTTCACAGTCAAAAATTTTTTAGCAAAGAAGGCACTCAGGGAAGGAATCAATTAATCCAGAAATTTCTTCATTAGTAGAGAGAGAGAGTCCATTTCACGAAGAGATGTTGGTAATTTTCCAAAGGTAAAAATAGTCATTCAGGAACAAAGGGAACCTTCCTCCACCGCCCCATCTGAGAGCCAGGAGGAGAAAATAACCCAAGAAAAATTGTATCAAGCCAGCCGGACTTAGATACATTGTAAGAAAATAAGCCGCAGATCACTTTCGCTTATTTCAATGCAGTCCGGAAACAAAGTATCCGCTTTCTCACAACGAGGAGCCATTTCGGGACGCCGCTTTAAATCCGAGGGGGGGTTTAACCAACAAGCACCCCCCTCTACGTTCTTTCAATCCAGGCTGCCAGCATAAATAATGTTGTAAATCACTCACTCTTCACCTCGCTGCCAAAGCCCCAGGGAGCCTTCCGACCCGCATGCTCAGTTCTTTTTAAGTTCGCTGATCGTTACCGTCCTCCATTGGCGAAGGGGAACCCCCCCGCAGCATGTCTTCCTTCGCCTAAACCGAAGACAAGGGCCGTTTCCAAGCCGCCGCCAGGATAAACCAGCCCAGGCAAGCCAGTTTTACGGAGGGACCCCCCCAAAAAGGGGGTGCCCCGCCCCATTAGGGGCGGAAAAAAGAACAAAACGGCGGACGAACCCCAAGGTTCGTCCGTCGCCGCCGGGAACAGGAACAGGAAGTCGACTGGACCCGACCTTTGTGCCCAAGGTCAACTCCTTGTTCCACAGGACTCAGGAACTCATCCTGCCTGACTTTTGCCCGCGCCCTTCTCACCCCAGGGTGAGAAGGGCGCGGGAGTGGCACAAGTTGGACGTGCACAGGGCAGTGCGGGTGTACAAGAAGAGAACAGCAGCTTTCCGCAAGTCAGAATCCTTCGTTTCCTTTCAGCCGGTGTCCATGGGCCGCAAGGTCACGTCCACCACGATAGGGCGCTGGCTGCGTGCCTGCATTACACTGGCATATGAGCACCAATCCAGGGCCGTACCTCCACGCATTACCGCTCACTCCACCAGGAGCGCTGCAACCACGGCTGCCTGGGCCACCCAGGCTCCCATTGATGAGATTTGCAGGGCCGCTACGTGGTCTTCGCCTGTGCCGTTTATCAGACACTACAAGTTGGACGTATTTGCATCCTCGGAAGCCTCCTTCAGCAGACGTGTTCTCCAGAGGGTCCTTCATGCTCCCAGTTCCCACTCAGACGACTCTCCCCACCCAGGGACTGCATAGCGTTGGCATGTCCCGTGCTTGGACACTCCAAGCAGCGTCTAGGAGAATGACCATTGGTCTTACCTGTGAATGGTCCTTCTCTAGATGCTGCGGAGTGTCCAAACCCCACCCTGGACATGGTGGGAACTGGTCCCATGTTTGGTTCGAGGGTTAAGACTAGTGTTGTTCCAGTTTTGTTCTGCGTTTTTTCTGGTCTACCTTCGTTTTTAGAACTGGCCCTATGCAGAGGCAAGAGGCGTGGCTACACATCAAAGTTAAACTCAGTCCAATGGGCAGCAAGCTGAGGATAACCCGTGCTTGGACACTCCGCAGCGTCTAGAGAAGGACCATTCACAGGTAAGACCAATGGTCATTTCCTCCTGTCTTCTATGTTTTACTGGCCAATGTGTGGTTTGCATGATATGTAATTTGAAAATAAAAGTTGGTTGCTGGTTTTGAATTCCAGTTTGTATTCAGAGAAATGTGCAGTCACATTTTTGCCTGAGCCAATCACCTGGGACAGATAGGGAGTTACAATAAAAGAGAATATATGTAGCTCAGGGTTAAACTGTGGGAGCACTGAAGATGTTACCTAGTTGGGTAATGAAATGTCTGCAAGCAAATCCCCAAGCTTAGAGGGTATCACATACTCCATAGAAAAAGAGGTATTTAGGTGGTATTAACATGGTGATGTAGATACCCTTTAATTGATTTTTCCCATTAACTAATCACTGTGGTTTAGCACAGTTTGTGGAGACATCCATTTGCATAGTCCTGGTTCATACATTTGCTCTAAACCATGGTTTATAAATCAAAATGGCTGTGTTTGCACAATATGACAAATCAAAATTCAATAACCCATTTTATGGTTTAGTTAGCCCAATCTATGAACACAGACAGTGCCCTAAAAACACGTTGTGCAAAACAAACCTGTAGAGATCATGCACAGTTTTGTTATGGCGGGCTTAGATTCAGGAGAGGGGAGCTTATTTTAATAAGACAAAGGGCACCGAATATTTCTTGATGGTGCTTTTTAAAACAAAGAAAAGCCAAACAGTTTCAGCTGAATTTGCACATAAGAGCACTTTGCATCTCAGAATAAATAAATCAAAAACGAACATTTGGAAAGCCTATTTAATAAATTTAATAAACTAAAACTATTTCAATAAAGAAAGGGAGTTAGAACGTAGTAATGGGGAACCTTCTCTACAAAGATAGTTTTCCAAGATACTATCAAGTTATCAAAGAGAAGATTGTATAATCAGGATTCTCAAAAATCCTTGCTACAAATACAACTTTCCACCTTAGGTTTCATATGCACTTGAAGGTGCTGAGCAAACAGACTTGGACAAATCCATTTCCCCCCACATAGAAATATAGAAAGCCATCTCTTGAAGAGAAGCAAAAGGAAATCAAATGTGGCAAATTTTTTAAAGTGTGTGTGTGTGTGATGAAAATATATAGTTTTCCTGTTTGTTTACTTACAGTAGTTTTCTACAGAAGTTTTCATTGTGAAGGTGGTTTCAAACATGAGGTATTAAAATAAATGACAATTGTCTAGCAATATTCTAAACCACAAATAACATTCAAACTGCATTTTAAAGGAAAGCCAAATAAACTGCATTTAACATGATGCATTAACAATAGTGGGGACTTTGACAAGAGCCTGGGGACCAGGAGGCCTACTTCTTTTCTATGTGCACTGTGATACCACACACATGTATGAAAGAGAGAATGCTTATGGCATAACAACATAATGCTGCTTGTCATTTTGACAAAAGGAGCAAGATCCTGCAGATACCCATGACAATTGTGAGGATGCCCAATGCAACCACGTAATTGAAGTTCCACCCCTCAATGTCAATGTGGCATGCATATACAAAGGGACAAGGGTTCAAGCATAGTTATAATTGTCATCTTGACTCCCCTGTCTTCCTTTAATAGATCCTGAGCATTTTTATATTGTCCTCAGAATAGGACTGAATGTGCCACTTAAGACAGACTTGCTTCAATACTTTTATTCAAAAGGGGAGAGATACGGGTTTGGAATGCAAACATTGCATCTCAAATTTTATACAATATAATATAATCAACAATAACATAATCCAACTGCCAGCTATATTTTTTAGAACACTTGTCAATGTTCCAAATCGTGTTCCAAATTCTGTTATTCTCCTGGAAACTGAGCAATGCCCTTTGAAAACAAAAACTTGGCTATGTACTGTTAACATTTTGGTTGCAAATACATGGCCTCAAAAACAAGGAAGGACGGCTGTGGTTGATTCAAATGATTCTTAACATAGATGCCTAGTTTAAATATTGGTTAGGTTGTGATCCTAATTACTTGTTTTCCAGGGAAATGACATCAGCGTTTTGTTATATTAAACAAAGATTATGGGGAAACTCAATACAGGAATTAATTGTGAAAGCGATTTACAGGTTAAAATGTTACCCCACAGATAGAAATCCTAAAATTACATTGGCAACAGCCAAATTTTTAACTATGGCTATAAAAGCCAAGTCTTCATTAACACAGTAGTAATTCCAAATTTTAAAGGTGTTATATAATATTTATCAATTTACAGTATATCACAGAAGAGAGTACACCCCCTCATATTTTATAAATATTTAAGTATATCTTTTCATGTGACAACACTGAAGAAATGACACTTGGCTACAATGTAAAGTAGTGAGCATACAGCTTGTATAACAGTGCAAATGTGCTGTCCCATCAAAATAACACAACACATAGCCATTAATGTATATTATTTGTTAAATTGTTTACCAAACTTCTAGATGATATGTATATTTTGCTAATTGGGTACTTTGAGCATAAATATAATTATTTTAAGCTAAAATATTTTAGCTTAAGCAAGAGCTTGGGAAACAGTTCATACATCATGCTAAGACATAATGTTGTTTGTCTGTTTGTGGTTTATTGTAAATCCAGCCAGTGCCATTTATAAACCATGGCTTAGTGATATATGTAAGCCCAACCCATTGTGGCCTGTTCAGTAAATCGAAATTGAATTTAAGGTAAGTCAAGTGAGGCTTAACAATAAACTATAAAATATACATTTGAGATGTGTATTCCATTTTTTTCTCTGGGAGAAGAATCAATTTAAAGATGCTTTTCACTCATTAGATTTACATTGTGACATATTTCTAGCCAGTGCAGGTAGCATAACTATCACTCCCTCCTCAAACACTTCCCACAACAATCCTGTAGAGTAGACCAGGCAGAAAGAAATTAATTGGCCCAGAGTCACCTAGTAAGATGTTTATAATGAATTGATTAACTGTATATACCACCCAGCTCCCAGTACCTCTGGGTGATCTGCAGATTGTTGGAAAAACATTAAAATAATACAACACAAACCAAAAAAGAAGACTGCAGAGATAAACCCAGATGGGAACAAAGAAAAAGAGCAGGGTTTCAGTCATGCTTGCAAAGAGTCTTCAGCACCTTTCAAAACAGCAGGGTGGGAGGCATTTGAATCTTGGGGGAAACCTCGTTCCAGAAAACAGGCACCATCACAGAGAGGGCACATTTCTGGGTTCCCAATAGATGGCATTACTTAATAATCTAAGGAACCCAGAGTGCGCTAACCCTGCCAAATCAGATCAGCAGGACAAATGTTATGAAAATAGGCAGTCCCTCAAGGAACCACATTCTATGGCTGGAAACGGATTTAAATCTAGATTTCTCCAATCCTTGTCCAACACTGTAAGCCAAGGATTTTCAAACTCTGTGGAATCATTAAAAAAAAAAACCACCCAGAAACCCCTCCCCCCTTCACCCCAAGCATGCGCCCAAATTCTAATGATAGAAAATTGGCTACATTGAGGTCAACTTTTTCTTCCCTTAGCCTCTCAGAGAACTCCTCACAGAATCAAATTGTTACTGAATTCTGAGCCTCCATGGAACATTGCTTGAAAAGCCCTGGTTTTACCAAGATGCCATTCTGGCTGTCTGGTTAACATGAATTGAAGTACAAAAACAGAAGTTAAGAACTGGCTTCAAATTTTGGGGTTCATTGGAAACGGTGGCTGGTCTGAGGCCATAGAACCTCAAAGAATGGAGGATTAAAATGAAAAGATTAAAAAAAAGCTGCTACCAGATTTCAGAAGGAATCTGGTAGCATCTTTTCAAATTGGAAAAAGTGCTGCCAGACTCCCGAGTTTTGGCAATCACACACTAACATGCCTCTCAAGTAATGTTAGGTTTAGAGGAAATAATGCAGCCTGGATTAACTGCTAGAAAGAGTATTTACTCCAGAGGTGGGTTGCTCCCAGTTTGGCCCGGTTCAGTCAAACCAGTAGTGGAATTCAGGCCTGGGTCACAAAACTGGCAGCGACCCAGGCCTGCCATGCCCCCAAACCAGTTCCCTCATTGCCGCTGGGCCATCACCATTTTGGTTTTTAGTGACTGCACATGCCCAGTTCACTGTTAATTGTTCTGCACATGCACAAACAATTTATACTGACCAGCACACACGTGTGAAGTATGTGCACGCGAGTGAAGTGAGTGCACATGCGCATTGCACATGAGTTGCGAACCGGTAGTAAAACCGGCAGCAACCCACCCCTGACTTACTCCATGGTATACTCTGCTCCAAAAGTGAGCAACAAGGAATCACAACTCTGGTTGATTTCTGTAGCTTAAGGAAGTATTAGCTTTTTTTTGTAAGGAGAATTTGTATAGCTAACACTGGATGGGGAAAAAGGCAGGGATTAGGCCTTATCATCTCATATTATCTTTGTCCCTTCCCCTTGAAATGTTACTGCTGCATTAAGCATTGTAAGTATTACTGCCCTTCAGGTATTACATATTACAGTACTGTGTGTTTTTATCACTTTGAACATGGCTGTGAAACTTTATTCCAACACTGTATTTTTAATTTCTTTTTAAAAAATGACTAGTTTCACACATCCAAAATGAGTTTGCTTAACTAGAATTTACCAAATAAATAGCAATTGGCTGAGTTTGTAAAACGCACTAAGATCAAGCCAAACAAATTTCATTTTCCCATCTTTTTTTTTGTATGTTATTTTTTTTTTAAAAGTTGTTGCATTTGATCTGATGCAAATCATTTTGAGTATTTTTAACAATGAGAAGCGATCTAAAAACATAGAGGAAATCCTGACATTGAATTACCTGCGATTTACTCTCACTCTGCCTACCTAGCCCAGTAATTACGGCAGGTCTGCGCGTCTCTCCTCCAGAGTAAGGACCCATTGAGTTCAGGGCTAGGTAAACGTACTTAGGTAGGCAGCCTCCAAACGCCCAAGCAGCGCCGGCTGAACCGAGGAAGCAAAGAAAAAGGGGCGCGCTTTGGTAAACTGGGAGGCGGGAGGAAAGTGGGCGAGGAGCTTCCTGAAGGATGTTTTGTGAATCTGTACGTTGGCGCGGGAGGCTGCCGTTTGTTATTATTTATTTTAAAAAATTGAATGGAAACAAGGAGAGGAGCATGCCGGGCGGTAGGACCCCGCGGGCGTTCCGGGGAAGAGACAGAGAGAGTGTGTGTGCGCGAGTGAGTCAAAGAAGGGAAAGGAAGGGAAGCTGGAGGAACTGGGAACGGCAGCTACGCTCCAAGCCCACAACGCCCAGCTTGCCTCGTTTCTCTCTCTTTCAAAGGGAGCCTGGATAAGACAGCAGGAGCCCGAGCCCGGGCGCCTCCGGCCGCTGGCAAACCTTTCTGGCCTCCATTCATAACCGATGCAGGCGAAGAGCTCCATGGGCTGATTCCCTGGGAGACCAGCGGTCACCAGCAAGCAAGGCGGAGGCGCCTGCAACAGCTCGCCTAGGCCTCGGCTCCGGCCAGCGGCTTTCATTGCAACCCTTCCAGGCCATGTAAGTGAGCCGCCGCGCCGTTCCCAGGTTAGAGATGGGGAGGAAGCAGCTATTTGGGGCCTGCTCTGCCTTTCGGCTGCCCTTGCTGGCTCATTGTCTGGAGCGCCCGGCCGGGCTGCGCTTTGCACCTCTTTCTGCTCTCCCGCTGCGCCTGGTTAAGCTGTTGGTTTGGCAAATGGCTCGTTGTAAAAAGTGACTCTCTGTGTCTCTCGTTCTCGTTTAGAGGCCTGGCCGGATTCAATTTCTTTATTCCTCTCCCCCCTGTTCTCTCCCCCCCCCCACCTCTCCCCACCTTTTAGTGCATTGCAGTGGCGGCGGCGGCTGCTTTCTGCAGATGCAGCTGGGCGCCAGGCTTTGGGAATGGTTTGCACCCGAAAAAGGAGGAAAAACGGCGAAGGGTCTCTTTCTAGGTGGGTGGGTTGGTGCGAGAAGTCTTCCCCCCCCCCCTCTTCCCCATGCACCCTGCTTGGGGGATCCTCTCCGTTTGTTTTCTTTTCCATCTCCCGTTTTCGCCGGGACCGGCCAGTTGACTTCGCGGGACAATTTTTGACCCAAGTCGGAGGGAAGCGAGGAGCCGAGAGAATTTCCGTAGCGGGATCTGCCTTTTGCAAGAGAATCGGATGCAAAGAATTGTCGCTCCGCTGGCTCCCCTCCCCTTTTCTCTGCGGTGTTTGTTTACCTCTGGCTTCCCCATTTGCTGGCCACAGCTGTTTGAGCAGGAAAGAGACAGGATCTCGCTTCGTCTTCCTTCTTTACTTCCTAGGTAGCCGAGTCTCTCTGCCTGCGCAGCAGCGAGGAAGGAGGGAGCTTTAAGGGAGCATCCAATATCTCCCCCCCCCCCCCCCCCATTCAACACTAGAAAACCCAACGGCTCTCTCTGCGTCATCCCCCTTGGGTTTGATTCGTTGATCCCAGCTTGGTGAAAAGACACGCGGCGGGTTCACACGTTGTGTTTCTAAGATGCTTACCCAGACAACGTAAATGAAGCAAAGGCATATGTCATGCTAGCTAGGAGGATGCATATTGGATTGCTGTAATGGTCCCTGTCTACTCAAGTGGAGGGTGCTCATTTGCTTGCTAAAGCCTGTGGCCTTGTGTAAATCACCCCCCCCCCCCCTTTAAAGTTAACTCTGGATAAAGTGAAATAACTAAGTATCCTTGTCTTAGACATAGAATGTTATGGGAAATGTTATAGTTTGATCGATTTACTTTTTAAAATAAAACAAAGAAGTTTTTTTGGAAGCCAGATTCTTAGGTGAACTCCATATGTATGAATCTTGGACAGAACATTCATGGTTTAAATGTTCTGAAAATGCCCCATTGATTTGAAAAGTATTCATGAAGTCATCCCGATTGTATAGTTTCTGCATTACAACATGTTCTGACTGTAAAGGTTCAATAAACATGAGTAATAGGTGCACAAGAGAATAGTATTTGAAAGGGAAACTAACCGTCTATTGTAGGCTAACGTTGCTCACCTCTTCATATATATCCTTTTAACCACAGGCTATGCATTATGTGAACCTAAAGCAACCACCAATGAAAATGTTCAGGAGCTGGAATTTGAAACGGAGGTTAGATGTTGATTGCAAATTCGAGTTCCTGCCATTCAATTTGGCACATGTGCATCTTTGTGTAAATGGCAGAGAACACTGTGAACCTATATAGAAATAGTCCAGCCATACAAATATATCCAGTTTTCTTGCTGTAAACAATCTTAATAACGTAGATATGTTTTTGTGATGATAGAGGTAACCTCTGAAAGGACTGTCCAGGGAGCAACCTGTGGTTTAATTGACTGCTGGCAGAAGGGTAACAGTAATGCCAAGAAAAACTGCTGCTTCTACCTATGTCCCCTTCTTCTTTAATATGAGAACCATTGGTGATTCATAGATTGCGCTGAGCCATGGTTTGTTTAGCCTTAGTTTATTGCACCTATCATAATTGGCTTGATTCACACAGTGCAATTCACCCAAGCCTAAACAATAGACGTGCAACTCCTGAAGGATGGTTCCAGACTTTACGTGGCATGTCAAGAATTGCATCCAAACAGAGGTGGGTCCCCTTTTGGGGTGGGTGGGAATGCAGGAATTTTAAAGCTTAATATTGGTATCAGAAGCATCTGCCACATTTACCGCATCCATTTGCCCCTTAATGGTCTTGAAAATCCTCCCCAAAAGTAAAACAAACATGGTTTGGATATCGTCTTTTTTGTACTCCTGCCCTAAAGCAGGATATCCAAACAAAGTGGCTGGGTTCATCATGTTATGAACCAAAGCCAGATAATCATATGATGTCCTATAATTTTGTGTGAATCTAGCCTGGTATTAAAACTAGATCAAGAAAATCAGGATTCAGGTTCTTTCTGGAGAGTTCTTTGTATGATACCAGTTATTCTTTCAGTTTCTTTTCTTCTTTTCAAAGTTTTACCTATCTTGAGTAAAGGCTAGAAAGTAAACAGAGTAACTTTCAGAGAGGAAGAATTTCAATGTGAGGACAGAAACCAGTTGCAGTCAAATTTTGGTTTGTGTAATTCATTCACCTTTGTCTTTGCTGTGAATATATCCAAAGAACAAGTCTCCTTTTACATTGTAGCATAAATTCTGGGTCTTTTTTTTCCAAGGCTGTCCTGGTTAATTATCACCACTATATTTGTTTACAGTTAAATGAACTTCATAAGTTCTTTTGCTGTTACAACTGAACTATTGACTTTCTATTCATAGCCACAATATTTTCATTTACTTATCTTGAATCAATGGAGTTATTAATGTTTTAAAACCTTTGTGCCAGAAATGATGCGTATTGAGGAAGATATTACCAGAGATAATATGTATTAGTGGAAGAAACACTGTATGGAAGGAACATGTAAACCAAAATCAATCAAAATATTTCTAATTTACTTATATCAAATTTATATTCTGCTTTACTTCAGAAAGTTCAAAATAGTTTCCTTAACATAGTTTCCTTGTTTTTCATTTATTCTTTCAATAGTTCTTAGTGGTCAGTAGAGAAAAAGTATCACAAGGTGAATTTTTCTCAAGGACAAAGTGAACCACAGGTTATCTGACAAATGAATCAAATCCACCTAGGGTGAAGAAAAACTCTGCCTGGTACCATAAAAAATTGGCACATACTTAAGATTTTGTGCTTGAACAACAAATGAGTAATAACATCGCAAAGTAATGGACAAGATGCGTTTTTCCTTTATTATGTGGAGAACTTGCTTTAAAAAATGCCATGCATTAACCCCTTGACCTTCTCTTTTCTGTATTTTCAAGTTCAAGTGTAAGATGTCATCATGTCCAACAAAATGAATTTGTAAGATTCTAATGGATTCTAATGGAACATTTCTCTATGAAAGTCCCCTGCATGTTTATTTTTCAACATGCATGAGAACTATTACTAAACTGATAGGGGTTTACTTTTGCATTCCCCAAATGGTGGAGTATATTAGGAAAGTCCCTTCACACTTCAAGCTTTTCTTGTGCATCAAACAAAGTTGCACATTGTATTCTTCTTTGGAAAGAATCTGTTCATTGACATAGCATAATAGCACATTTATTTGTGCTATTTGGTGTATTTGTAGAAGTATTGAGTTAAATTTTGTGCATCCCAGATGATAAATCTGAATAGGTGAATTGGAGTTGCTGGTGACCAGTATAACAAGTGATTAAGGAATAGGATTAGAACAGGAAGGGTGACTTTAGACCAGTCTCTCCATTAGATGCTAAGCAGCAGAAGTTCCTAGGTTCAATCTTGACAAATTTAGAGCAGGCTGGGAAGATGAAATCCTGCAAAGTTTATGCCTGTCCACTCTTTGGTTGATGGACCCGTGGTCCAATTCTGAAGTTTGAGTTGCAGGATGGCACATTAGTTTCTGAAAAATTGCCCTTCACACAGTATCTGCAATGCCTCCAGATGGTCATTGCAGCTGTGGCACAATGTTCTAGGTGGTTATGTACAAGAAATGTCTTTGCGTGCTTGGTAGTTTGCAAATTTCTAGAGGTGCAAGATACTCTGCCTCAACATAAGTGTGTGATAATATTAATAAAGTCGGAATATTCTATATTCCTGGGTCTAAAGCTGCTTTATTGATACATTCATTCTGTGTGGCCTCCCAACTCACTTAACTGGCATTGGACAGCTTACAATAGTCAGACCATTTTACAAATGTTGACTTCATCATATCTGTTCCTCTGGTATGATCATATCTAATCTAAAATGCAGTATTTATTGTCAACTTGGTCTCTTCTTCTTTTCCTCCATCATTTCATGAAGAGTTATCCTAAAAAGTCTGACTTGCAGTGGAATGCAGTAAAATTGTCATTCCAAAAAACACAGATTTGTGTGCAACATAACATACACATTTCTTTAAACAATTCTACTTGTGTTAAAATGGCACAAATACTTTTCCACATGCAGAGATGGGGTGGGGGTTTACACAGGATTGTATTTAAAAACAATAGTTGCAGTCTGAAATGGCGAGTGCAAGATTGTGCCAGCTTCTGCTATCACAATTATTGTAATAAGGATATGTTTAAATGTCAAATATCAAATGCTACCATAGCCAAATATTTCTAATTCAGGAATAGTTTTCAGGAACAGTTAGCTTGCTGTAGCCATATATGTACAGTAGTTGTTATTTGTATTCTGAATTGTCACTACAACATGCAAACTGTTTTTCTGATTTTAGCTTTAGATATGGAATTGATGGGGACCTCTGATTCTCTGTATTTTGATATATCCTTTAGTTGCTGATTTTAAATATGGGCTATAGCTTGGCAAAAAGGACAGTTGAATTCATGATATGGAATTTGTAGTTTTCATTATTTATCCTCCCCATTTTCTGTACCCTTAATAATTCACAAATCAGAGGTCAGCAGATTTGGTTTAGCTTACTAACAGTTGTTGGCCCAGAAGCAGAAACAATGTTTGTTTATTGTATTTATATCTGGCTTGGTGAGGTTTTACATAGGAGTTTAGCAGTCAGGTGGCTAGGTTCGATTGAGAAAGAATAAACTCTAGACAAGTGGAGATTTCAACCACACTATCCTTGATTTACAATACTCCCTAACCATATTATTCTCCTGGCTTTCTGCACGATGATGGCTGGAGGTTTATTTAGAGAAAGTAAAATTTTGTAAAGTATAGAAAGAGGGGCCGTACTAAAGACTGTCGCATGTAACCTTGTGTATGAAAGTTAATTGTCACCAATGTTTTTACCTAGTTACAGTCCTGTTCACATTTTGAAGCATGAAAGGAAAGGCATGTTCGCTTTTTGTAATGTTCTCTGCTAATCACTTGGAGGAAATTCTTGCTTACAACCTTGGGCTGTTTGGAAGCATTGTAGAAAAAAGATAATTTGGAACTTATCATACTACTTGCTATATTTGTATATGGGACATTTGGTAAGAGTGGAGGGTATGTTTTTATGTAGGAATGGAGATGATTCCTAGGAATTGTATTAATTGACACATTTAATTGTTTGGATTTTATAGCTCAAGCAAATGTTAAGAATACTCCAGTAATTTCAATTATGTTTGGTTTCTTGGAAGCCAGCCCCATGAGGCTCATGTGAGACACAGAAGTGAGAAGCTACTATTCCAGTTAATTAATATTTATTCAACCATGAAACTGTGCCCACTGTACAGGTTGGAGGGAATGGATGGTAGGGTGATGGTATTCCTTTACTACCAGAATATTTCCCCATGGAAGCTAGGAATCCCCTATTTATGTGTTAAATGAAGCTAGAAAAGGCAAATCTTACTTTAACAGGCATGTGAAAGTGCAAGGGCATTTCCACTTTCATTTTCTCATTTTCTTTGAAAGATTCTGATTGACCCAACAGAATATGCAACCCTCTGGGTCTGGCTGAGGAATGGGGAGGAGGGGTTCAAACTGAAAGATCATGTTTTGACCTTCCAGTGATCAAGTCACTGATGAAGGAAGAAAGCCTCTTCCTGAGACTCTGCAAAATAGCTGTCAGACTGGCAATACTGAATCTCACTCTCTCTGCCTTTGGGACATGTGCTGGGCATCTTCCACAATCAAATGTCTTTGATTATTTTAAAGAGGCTGAATTAGTTGGCTTAGAATTGTCATGGAATCTTCTTCATGGAATACTTTGAAATGAGGACCATATGATGGCCATCTTTGACGGATGGTTTAATAGAGCAAAAGGTTTCATTTGTTTGTAAATAAATAAGTAAAGCCACATTTGTATGGCTGTCTATCTACTGAAACCACTCTGAACAACATAAAACATAAACATAAAAACAAAACAAAATCCCAATCTGTAACACAAAAAGGAGCAAAATAAGGTCCCTAAGGAAGAAATCTAACAACCAATACACTTGCACCCATATCAGACTCCATTGGGCCCAGTACCTGGAAGAATAGCAAGGTCTTCGTAGTCTTCAAAATATCAGCAGGGTTGGAGTCATCTGTGCCTCAGAAGCAGAAAGGTGTTCAAACGATAGGTGTTATAAACAGAGACGGAACACATCCTAGTTGCCCATCCTCTATCCACTTTCCGGGTGCTCTTCAACGTATTAGTGACCACCTTTAAAGCGCTCCATGGCAAGGGACCTGGTTACTTGCAAGACCGCCTCCTGCTGCCAAATACCTCCCACAGAGAGGGCCTCCTTAGGGTGCCGTCGGCCAGACAATGTCGGCTGGCGACCCCCAGGGGGAGAGCCTTCTCTGTGGCAGCTCCTACCCTCTGGAATGACCTGCCCCCTGAACTATGGACGATCACGGACCTACATCTCTTCCGTCGGGCCCTGAAGACACACTTATTTTGTGCTGCCGGCCTGTCATAGTTTTAAAGTGATTTTAGTACGGGGTTTTTAAACGCAGGCCAATTACATTTAATTCATTTTAACATACTATTTTAGCTTTTGTACTACCCATTTTTATTGTGGCTGTGCACCGCCCTGAGTCCCGAAAGGGAGAAGGGCGGTGTATAAATTGAATAAAACTAAACTAAACTAAACTAAAGTGACATTGCTTCACTGATGGGACACAGAGCTTGCCCACTCTGTCCAATCTGCTAGGATGGTAGAAACCATTTGGGAAATGTGGTTCCACAATTGGAGCACATGGACTACACTATCCATTTCAACTCATAACCATCTATTCTTATTTAAGATGCATCTGCCTACCTTGTTTTTTTAAATTTCTTTTGATGTGATTGCTGTTTTTGTGTGGGTTTTTGTAATGTGCGTTTTAAATTTTCCTTTCATTTTCATTCATTCATTTTCCTAATTTTTCATTTTGTAATTTCATTTGTCTGAAGAGCTTTGCAAACTGAATTCATAAAATAGTAACTAGTATAGTTGCCTTCCCTTGCAAATGACAATAAGTGATTATTAGTGGAGATCAACATTTTGTGACAGTAGCCAATTATTTAATTTACAGGAGTGTCTTGTGAGCAGAGATTTCTTAGCTCTTGTTTGTGTGGAAGGCATTGAAACTCTTCTCCTGCACTATGTCCATGTTTACATGAGAAGCTTAATAAGACCACAGTTCACAAGTTGTACCTTACATTTGTTGTGATAACATTCAGGAAACGGGGATCAACCATTGTGGCAGTGGCAGGTTTAAACAACACCATTTTTAAACTGCCCCCACCCAGCACATATCTATTTAGTTGAAAGATCAAATAAAATAACTTGCAGAGAATTAACAATGGTACTACTGCTTATTGATATCACATACTGTATGTGGAGGCTTGATTTGGCTTTTATTTTCAATACAGTAAGCCATAAAGCATGATTTGCAAATTGTAGTGCCTGGATTCAAGTGGACTGCAAAACCTGCATATAATAAACCACATTATAGCATTCTTATATTATTGAACTACAGCTTCCATCAGTCTTTACTGTCAGCCATGCTACCTTAGGCATGCTAGGAATTGTAATTTTTTTTGAAGGGCACAGATATCTTACTGCTGGTTTAACATAATCTATGATTCTTCAAATTTCGCTCATCCTAAACAAAAAGGAAATAGGATTAAGGTTTGAGTCAAGTAATGTTGAGAGCCCCAGGTTTCTCCATTTCAAAAAAGATATTTTGAAATAAAATATGAACAAATTTTCCCCGATTTTGTTGTGAAATTATGATTGTGTAATAAAGAGACATAGGTTATATATAGCAGTGATTGGCTTAATAGGTAACCATTCACAATAGCAGTATCTAATGATTGTGCTGATGTTGGGTGAAACTCTCAGGATAAAAAACGTTTAATTCTTGACTAGCAGACTACAAGAGGATCCCATGGCTGTAGACTAGATGGGGAAGTTGAAAAAAAAATATCTTGAAAGAAGGCAGTGAAAAATCATTTCTATATTGTTGCCAAGAAAATTATCTGGATTGGTCTGTGTAGATATAGGAATCAAGCTTAACTTTAGGACAGGGTTTATCAACATTGACAACTAGTCAACTATGCTGATTGGGGAATTATGGGAGATAAAGTCCACACATCTTCAAGTTGCCAATTTTGGGAAACCCTGCTTTAGGGAGCCACTTCGTTAAATTGTATTTTGTTTTTCCTTCAACACATGCTTAATAGACCCCTTTTCACTCGTGGAGCAAAGTTTTTTGTTTTATTATGTAGAAGGTGGGCAGAAATTGAGGTGGGCAGAAATTGAAGAAGCTGCCATGCAACCAAGGCTGACTGTTTTTGTAGGTTTTGTGCAGTTTTAACTATGCACAGTAAACGAGACCATTTGCCTTTGGGAGGCAAATCACTTCCATTCCCACTCTTCCCATTCCTCCCCAAAAGGAAAAGCAAAAAATCAAGTACAGTCACTGAATTTTTGTGGTAGAATTTGGAACTGTGGGATGGGGATTGAGAGCTAGTTATGGTTTATTCTTGATTTTACCAAAGAAAAGTGCTAAAAAGGCATTTTGTGGGACAGTTCCATGTGACCTATTGGTTACTCCACTCATCCATAATTCAGATTTTTTCACTCCTTTTTTCTGAGGGCCTTTTTCTAAAACCTAGCCCAGGGGATGGGACATTTAAAGGGGGAAATTTTTTTGATGAAATTGTATTGTACTTTAGGAGTAGATTTCATGTGAATCTAAAACTAAAGCAAGTTTCTGTTGCTTTAGTAAAGGTCTATGGCTCTAGAATAGATATTTGCCTTCAAAAATGGCAGGATGAATACAAACGTTATTCTTTATTACACAGAATTCATGTACCACCTCAGGCACAGACTTAAAGAATGAAAATATATAAAATGATACGCTTCCACATGCAATTATGAATTAAGAGCACTGGATAAAAGGAATAGCAAGCAACAAGCCTAAAATACAATCCCAAAACCTGATTCAAGAGGACTGTCTTCATCTTTTCCCTGAAAGACAATAGAAAGGGGCTCTTCTGATTGGGGGGGGGGGTGAGAGTCCAGTGTGGGGATATCCAAAATGCCAAAGTATCCATCCAACATCCATTGTCCAGCACCACCACCAACCAGATGAGAACGTAAGAATCAGAAACACACTCTATCAAGTTGAATATATAAGAGAAACAAATTATACTTGGAACAATCCAAAGATGACAAGGACCTCTAAGCCATGAAAGTCAGATAACACTTTTACCTGTACTTAGAAACTTAGGACTGCCTCTAACGAAAGAAAGAGTCCACTCAAATCCATTTTAGAGAATTAAGAGTACTTTTACTGGTTACGAAAAGATTGCAGCAAAGGTAAAGCAAGGTCTGAGATATTTGCGCGCAAAAGCATACATATCAATAAATGTCCAACCCTTTTCCCCCCCACAACTCCCAACCCACTGTCCAATGCAAAATCCCTTTAGTTGTCATGTGGGTTGCATCTTCAGGAGCATCATCAGAATGGCATGCAAGACCGTTGACCTTGACCACTGCGCGGTACCAGCTCCTGGAATGCGAAGTAGATGGCGAGACCATTCTCCCGTCTCCAAATCACCTCCTGCACTAATACAGTCCCATACCCAAATACCATAGCCCCTCCCCGTTTCAATGGCAGCCGAAGCAAGCAACAAAGCGGAGGCTAACACCTATTGGCAACTAGTGAAGCCGCACAGTGTAACTGTTATTCTGCTAAAATGGCTGTTGCCCAGCTGCAAATAGGCAGCTGCAGTTTGAACCTTCTGTAACTTCCAAGGAGGATTCAAAGGGAGCTTCATGAAGACCATGCTGCAAGAGTCCAATGGTAAAGTGATAAGAATGGGAGTGATTATACTTCCAGGGTATCTCTTTAAAAACAGTTGCACCTGAGACACCAGCCAAAGTTGGGGAATGGTTCTGGCGTCAGTCTCTACCTGCTGTTATTCAGAAACCTGAAGTCTAAGAGAACCTCCAATCACACACTTGCTGTTTCTAAAGACCAAAAGTGGGATTAACCTGGAACTGGAGAGAATTCTGGATAACAGCCATACAGTTTTTTGGGATACAATTTCACCCTGTTTCATCCCCTCCAGTCTCTCGCATCTCCTGCTCAGCTCAGGGAGATGTCCTTCACCCCAAATTGATGGTGCCTCCTAGCACAGAGCATGACTGGCAGGCTGCAATTTGGTACAGGAGCACACAATACTCTAATCTTTTATTTATATTTATAATTTAATTACATTTCGCCTTCCTGCATATTTTAAAAATTCATATTACCTTTGCAATCTCTTAAGAGGTATTTTCTAGAAAACTTTTTTCTGGTCTTTCAGAATGATGAATAGTATGACTATGTTATAGGAACTCGATTTTGATTGAAAATGAAAGGCGTGAATTCTTACCATTTTGAGATACAACACAGTACATGAAACTGCTATTTTTGAAAAATAAAGCGGCCCCAGTTCTGTTCACTCTAAATCTAGCCAAAAACAGGGAAATCCCAGCAATTTGCTTTGCATTGTAGCTCTTGGGTCATGCCTTTCCCCTAAGTGGGCTGCCTAGCGGTATCATCCTGTGGTATTTCTGACTCAGCTTTGTGAATTAGCCAGTTCTGAGTTACTGTGAGGGTTTGATTTGCTGGTCTAACGGAATGGAGATGTGACTATCCATTAAATGCCTATGTACAGGCAGTCTTCGACTTACAGCTGTTCATTTAGGTACTGTTCAAAGTTACAATGACCCAGAAAAAAGTGCCTTGAGACGCTTTTTCATACTTAAGGCCTTGGCAGTTTTCCTATGGTCACGTGATCAAAATTCAGACTCTTGGCAACTGACCCATATTTATGATGGTTGCCGTGTCCTGAGGTCATGCAATCACATTTTGGGGCCTTCTGACAAGCAAAGTAAATGGAAAAGCCAGATTCACTTAACAGCCGTGTTACAAATTAACAATTGCAGTGAGTCACTTAACAACTGTGGCAAGAAAGATTGTAAAATGGGGCAAAATCGCTTAACTTCATTTAGCGACAGAAATTTTGAGCTCAATTGTCATAAATGAAGGACTACCTGTAATTTTTTGGGAAAAAAATATGTTTTGCTTAGAACAGGGATGTCCAAACTTGGGAACTTTAAGACTTGTGGATTTCAACTCCCAGAATTCCCCAGCCAGCTATGCTGGCTGGGGAATTCTGGGAGTTGAAGTCCACAAGTCTTAAAAGTTCCCAAGTTTGGACATCCCTGGCTTAGAATCTATGTGGATGTTGTAGTCATAAAATAAATATTTTATGACTACAACCTCGATGACGGACTGATTAATCCTGAGAGGTGGGCGAAGCGCAGGTTGAGGGGGTTTTTAGGGAGGTTTTTAATTAGGCTTTTAGGGGGTTCCAGGGAGGAGGGGAAAAATAGTCCAGGGAGGGGACAGCAAATGAGGCCGGCGGGCGTAAGTAGGGAAACGGAGGAAGGGAAGGGGGGGGGTCATTTCCATGGTGGCTTTTTCCATCGATTCGGTCTTGGGGAGGGGCAGGGGCGGAGGGAGACGAAATGGGCACCATCAGTTGGAAGACCGTGGCCGCTGGATCCAGGCGGTCACGTGCTCCAACTCTCCACTCTCCCATCGCAGACTAGGTGGGCAGGAATCACAGACCCGGGGCCCGAAGCTGATGTTATGCAACGCCAGGTCCGTGGTTCAAAAATCCCCCCTCATTCGTGACCTTGTGTCAGAGGGGGACCCGGACCTGGTGGGTATAACGGAAACCTGGTTGGGCCACGAGGGGGGTATACCCCTCGTGGACATGTGCCCACCAGGTTACCGTGCTTTTCATCAGCCTAGGGCCTTAGGGAGGGGTGGGGGGGTGGCGATTATTGTAAAGGTCTTGAGCCGAAGGAGACCACGGTCCCCCAGACAACCGGGTGTGAATCTCTCTGCGTGAGATGGGGCCTAGGGAGGCAGTTGGGCATGTTAGTTGTATACCTGGCTCCTCGCTATGCAACAACAGCCCTGCCCGAGCTCCTAGAGGTGATAGCCGAGGCGGCAGTTGAGACCCCCAGACTGGTAGTCATGGGGGACTTTAACTTGCCGTCGGCGGGCGAAGCCTCTGGAGTAGCTCGGCAGTTCATGGCCTCCATGACGGCCATGGACCTGACCCAGGTAGTTTTAGGCCCCACTCACGAGGGGGGGAACACACTGGATCTCATCTTTGTCTCGGGACAGTGGAGTCGTGATCTGGGAATAGGGGATTTAGTCATCACTCCCTTGTCATGGACAGATCACGCTCTCCTTCGGCTGGACTTTCCAATCGCTACACCCCACCGCGGGGAGGCGGAACCGGACACTCCTATATGGTTCTGCCCCAGGCTTCTGATGGACCCGGAAAGGTTCCAGAGGGAGCTTGGGCCAATTCCTGTGACCCTGCCCCGCGATTCGACTGAGGACCTAGTGGCCGCATGGTTAAGTGCGGCCACGGGGGCCTTGGACCGAGTCGCGCCCTTGCGGCCTCTCTTGCGGCGACGAATCACCCAGGCTCCTTGGTTCACTGAGGAGCTTCGGGGGATGAAGCGCCACAAGAGACTCCTAGAGAGCAGATGGAGATCCTCTCGCTCCGAAGCCGACCGAACACTAGTGAGAACCCATATTAGGGCTTATTTAGTGGCGATAAGAGTGGCCAAACGTGAGTATTGTGCCACCCTTATTGCATCCGCAGATAACCGCCCTGCCGCCCTGTTTGGGGTGACCCGCTCCCTCCTCCATCAGAGGCCGCAGGAAGCCCCTCTGCAAGGGCGAGCAGAGGAATTTGGGATTTATCTGCAGGAGAAAATCACTCGGATTCGGAATGAGCTACCCTCCATCGACAGTGGTCTTGTGGGACTGTCCGAGACTAGTCTTGAGGTTCCTTCTTGGGAGGAGTTTGACTTTGTTACCACCGAGGATATGGACAGGTTGTCAAGGAAGCTTAGGGCTACCACATGTTTATTGGATCCGTGTCCCTCCTGGCTTGTACTGGCATCCTGGGAGACGACACGAGGCTGGCTCCAGGGCATTGTCAACGCATCTTTGAGTGAGGGGTCCTTACCTGCCGTCTTGAAAGAGGCGGTAGTGAGGCCCCTCCTCAAGAAGCCGTCCCTGGACCCAGCTTTACTAGAGAACTATCGTCCGGTCTCCAACCTTCACTTTTTAGTGAAGGTTGTTGAGAGTGTGGTAGCCCAACAGTTTCCGCGACACCTGGAGGAAGTTGATTATCTAGACCCGCGCCAGTCCGGCTTCCGACCCGGTCACAGCACCGAGACGGCATTGGTCGCGTTGGTTGATGATCTCTGGAGGGCGCGGGATAGAGGTTATTCCTCTATCCTAGTCCTATTAGACCTCTCGGCGGCTTTTGATACCATCGTCCATGGTATCCTATTGCACCGACTGGGGGGGGTTGGGGCTGGGAGGCACCGTTCTGCGGTGGTTCTCATCCTACCTCTCTGGTCAGTCGCAATATGTGTTGATGGGAGGGCAGAGGTCGACCTCGAGGCCTTTCCTATGTGGGGTCCCTCGGTCCTCTCGCCCCTCCTTTTCAACACATATATGAAGCCGCTGGGTGAGATCATCCGTGGTTTTGGGGTGGAGTACCATCTGTACGCTGATGACACCCAGCTGTACATATCCACCCCAAACCACCCCAACGATGCCGCCGAAGTGCTGTCCCGGTGTCTGGAAGCCGTACGGATCTGGATGGGTGGTAACAAACTCAAGCTCAACCCTGCCAAGACTGAGTGGCTGTGGTTTCCGGCACCCCGGTTCAGCCAGATTATTCCAACTCTGGCCATTGGGGGCGAAACACTGGCCCCCGTGGAGAGGGCGCGCAATTTGGGTGTCCTCCTGGATTCCCGGCTGTCCATGGAGGACCATGTGGCAGCCGTGGCCAGGGGGGCGTTTCATCAGGTACGCCTGATGCGCCAATTGCGCCCTTTACTGGACCGGGCTGCCCTTCGCACAGTCACTCAAGCTCTCGTGACGTCCCGACTCAACTATTGTAATGCTCTCTACATGGGGCTTCCCTTGAGGTGCACTCGAAAGCTACAGCTAGTCCAAAACGCAGCCGCGCGGGTGATTATGGGAGCCACTAGGTGCTCCCACATAACACCGATCCTACGCGAGCTGCATTGGCTTCCTGTGGCCTTTCGAGTGCGCTTCAAGGTTTTGACAACTATCTTTAAACCGCTCCATGGCTCGGGGCCTAGTTATATGCGAGACCGCCTTCTGCCCCATACATCCCTTAGACCAATACGCTCCCACAGAGAGGGCCTCCTCAGGGTGCCGTCGGCCGGACAATGCCGACTGGCAACACCCAGGGGGAGAGCCTTCTCTGTGGCGGGGCCAGCCCTCTGGAATGACCTGCCCCCTGAATTACGCACCATCACCGACCTCCGCCTCTTCCGCCAATGTCTTAAGACATATCTGTTTCAACAAGCCGGCCTAGCCTAACCTCCCATGGGGACTTTTAGATAGTTTTAAATTGGGTTTTTAAAATTTGGTTTTAGCGCAGGATAGGTTTATTTAATAGTTTTTTAAATTATATTTATTGTATTTTGTATGTTTTTTAAATTTCTTGTGCGCCGCCCTGGGTCCTCTGTGGAGAAGGGCGGGATATAAATTTAAATAAATAAATAAATAAATAAATAAATAAATAAATAAATAAATAAATAAATAAATAAATAAATAAATATAAACTTAATTTTCTCATCTAGACTATATGAAAAGTAATGGGTTGTCTGCTATTAGTGGCATTGTTGAAGAAAGCATACACTTTGCCTTTTGCAATATTGGAAAATTCTCTACAAGAGATTATCAGACTGTCTATCAGATGAAAGTGAAATGTGAGTGGATTCTGCAACAAGATCGTTATTGCAGATTTAGTAAGTCTAGGAAGATAGTTGAGAAAGAAAAAAAAGCTTAAACATCATCAAGAAGTTGCAGAACTTAAAAAAGTTAATGCTAGAAACTGAATTGAAGTACTTTGCTATGGAGGAATGGGTCAAAATACCTGTAGAACACCGAGAGACTGATTACCATTTACAATAAATATTTGGTTGTACTGTACTTATTGCAAATAAAGATCAGTCTGTACAGCCATTTATTAAGGAAGTGATTACTTTTATGCATTGGCGTATCACACATTGAATTACTTTGTTTACGAAACAAATGCAGTTGGCACCAGCCTCTGATAGTGTTTGTTTACCCAAACTCCATTTCTATATCAATAGGACCCACATTGGAGCTCTGCTAATTTCAAGTGGCAGTCGCATTTTAAAATTCAGAAAACCCAAGTAGGCATGAATAGTTTTTCACAGCACTGTCTAGATGTTGTAAGGAGGTTTAAAAAAAATAAAAATAGATCTGTCCCTAGCATACAACCGAATGCATCTTGTATAGTATGGATGGATAGATGGACGGATTGATTGATTCTACCAACTAAGCCATTTACACCCCTAGTTTACAATACAATTACCTTGATCTAAAGTAGGGGTGTCAAACTCAATTTCATTGAGGGCTACATCAGGGCTGTGGTTGACCTGGGGGAACAGGTGTGGCTGACTGGGTGGGCATGGCCATCTTGGCACCACTTACTGGGTGTGGCCGACTGGGTGGTCGTGGCCGACTGGGTGGTCGTGGCCAGCTTGACGCCATTCCCCAAACTGCTGGCATGTTTTCTCTTTGCATTGGGTAGATCGGGCCAAAACAACTTGGGTGGACCAGACCAAAGTGACATGGGCCAGCCCCTTACATTTTCCAGGACGGCTCCATTGGCTGGATCTGACCACATCGTGGGCTGGATCCAGCCCCTGGGCCTTGTGTTTGACACCCCTGATCTAAAGGGCTTCTGACAATAGGTATTTTCTCATCAGAATTATATTGGATATGAGTGGCTTAAATATTATGATGAATGTATAAATAAATATATAATGTAACTTCATTAAGTCAGAAATGCTAGTGAATGTTTATTGTACTTTTATTAATCTACAAAGTGGCATAGTTCTGGTACTGTATAAACTTTCACATCTTTGTACTTTGATTTACTTTTACTGCTCTTATCACGTGGCCAGTAGCTAAGAAAACAAGATATGGTCACCTTGAATGACCCGTGTTCACAACAGTTCTACGAATTATTTTCCAAATGATGGTATTTGCATCCCATTCTTTTTATTGGTTTAATTTTTATAATTTGTACAATCATTTATCAAGGAAAATTGTTCTCTTTATTTTTGATACATGATGACTGGGATGAAAACCTCTAGTTATTTAGGCCATTTTGGAAATATGTTGTGTGTTTTCTGGGGCAAACCTAAGTTTTGCATAGTTGCATATTAACAAACATGCTCCATTATAGCCTATTCAGAATAAATCATTGTTGATCACTAAGTTATGTTGCTTCTATAACATAGTTGCTCTGGCTCTGTTCCTTCCTGAATGTGAACTATTTTGACCCCTGCGTGTTATTTAATTTAGACCAAAGGTATTGAGAATTTGTTTTCTCTCCTCTGTAGAGTTAAACTTTGTAGAATGGGGAAGGTGAAGTGGTGCAATCCATTGCACATGTGTTCATACCAAAATGCCACTGAGTTTGATAGCATCTTTGCAACCTGCATATAGGTTTGCTATCTCACATTCCTAAAAGTGGTGTTACCTTTTCCTTGGCTTTGCACTGTCAAGTGAATTCTGATACTGACACTTGAACGTAGAAATAAAAAAATGAGGCTTAACATTCAGGGGAATTTTTAATGTTGAAAAATCAATAAATGAAGTCATTTCTTAGCTATTAGATTGTGAGAAACTTGGGCAGATATCTCTAGTAGATTCAGGAAATTATTGACCTTGATCATGTAGCACATTAATCTGTAGAAAAACAACAAAAAAGTCCCACTAAATTTCTGGCATTGAACAGGTACTTGTTGACAGTGGTAATTGAGACTGGAATTTCCATCATGTAACCAGGACACTTAGTGACAGCAGTTCTGGCAGTCCCCGGTTACCATTATTAAATGAATCATCATGAACTGTTAAGTGAGGAGCTTATATGACAGACTTATGACTTTCAACTTTCTGCCAGCTTTCCCATTGACTTTGCTTGTAGGAAGCCAGCAGAGAAGATTGCAAATCGTTGTCATGTGACCATAGGATACTGCATTGGGTGGAAATCCAGGTTGGTTGCCAAGTACCTGTATTGTGACTGTGGGATGCAATGTGATGCCTGGAACTTCATGGACCAATAATTATTATCATTCATTCAGCTCCGCTGTTTGAGGACCACCATAGTGCCTTTAGAGATGAGAGCTGGGACTGCTAAGAAGCCATATGTAGAGCCCAAATTGCCTCTGGCTTATCATGTGAATCCAGACTCCTTTTGATGTGACTTTACAGTGAATCACTTCTAACCATAGATGAACTGGAATTTAGCCTTGGTGGAGGGCAAACAGATTGTTTCATCGTTTCTCTATTTCACTTCCATAGAAAAGCACCACATTGAAGAACAGAGATATTGGTGTTATTCTTTCCTCACCTTACTTGGTAGTAATTTGTATTGTTTTACTAACTACTTATAGGGGATGCAATGGCTCAGTGATGAAAGATACTGGGGTTGTGAGTTGGGAAAGCTGGGTTTGAGCGCCATGCAACAAGGTAGACTCCTGTTACTTGCCACAGCTCCTGCCCACCTAGCACTTTGAAAGCATGCAAATGCAAGTAGATAAACAGGTACCACTTTGGTGGGAAGATAACAGGATTCCATGTGCCTTTGTCATACAGTCATGCTGGCCACATGACCGTGGAAATGTCTTCAAACAACTCTGGCTCCTTTGGCTAAGGGAGAAGGGAACATGAACACTGCCTATGAGTCGGGAGATGAGCACCGCCTCTTAGAGTCAGACACAACTGGACAAGAAAAACCTTTGCTTTTACCTTTACTAGCTATTTACCAGATTAATATGGTTTTCAACAAGTTTAGGCTTACTTACAAGATTGTCCTCTTAATATGATTCAGCTATTCAAAATTTCTTGCATTGTACTTAAATGTATAGTACTCTTGTATTCGATAATAAGCTAGTCTTCCTGATTGGAGATGTGAAGCTTAGATGGTGCGTGGGTGTTTATTTGGAAACAAAGTGAGCAACTGTATTTTTGCATTATTTTGCATCTCAGAATTGTTGGAAAAACATTGTCAGGGCATTTAGTGGTACAATTTGAGGACACTACATTGAAGCATCACATAGCCCATGGTTTTGTGGATTTCTCCCCTAGTTTTTTGATGCCTCCAGGTCAACTAATTTAACTAATTGCGGAGTGGACTCGGTTGAAGAAAATAAAAAAAAGAAACAATGGCTATATTCCCAAATGTGAACTACAGGTAGTCCTTGACAACTATTTAAATTTATGACAGACTTCTAAAAAAGCTACTTACGACCCATCCTTCAAGTTACACAGACCCACGCCTCATGGTCACGTGATTGCACCTTAGGCAAATGGCAACGAGCTTGCGTTTTCAACATTCCCTTGCAATCACATCACTATAATTTGTGACATTTTTAGTTGTTTTCTAAGAACAGTTGCCCATTTGAAAGAATGAATTTGTTTAATAACCATTCGATTTTTGTAATAATTACATGATTCACTTTATGACTGTTGTAAAAAAAAGGTTGTAAAAACAAGTCCAGTGATGTGATGCATGAACTTACAACTGCAACTTACAACTTGCAACCAAAATTCTGAGCTCCAGTGTGGTCACAAACTGAAAACTACCTGTACTGCCTGATACTGCAGTCATCCATTCAGAAGTACTGTGTGAGTCAGTGCAAGGCAGCTTTAGAAAACATTGAGTGGGAAAATGCTAAAACTGAGGATATGAAAGATACTTCAGCTTCAGCTACAATGCTGTGCTTGGAAGTGGGGATTTTCTCTCTTGATAATAGACTTTTGTTTCACTTCCTTGGTGAATTTGCATAGATTTACATTCAGTTTTGCTAACAAGCAGCAGATAAGGCATTTCCTTAAAGGAAAAATAACTACAGTAAGAAGTTCGTTGCTAAGGTGCTAAGTTTTTGTTTTGTTCTGAGTGTTTTTCTTAATTAATAAATACCAGGAAAAGATATGGCTTTCTCTGAACTGCTGCTTTTGAACTCAGTAGATAGCAGCTTTTTTTACTACAATAGAACAGTCCATATTAACGTTTCTTTATTCACTATTGCTTCCAAAACAAAGAAGCTTTCTTGTTGAAATTTTCAGTATAGTGAATTAGGAGTCAGCTTTTTCCTAGGCTGGTTTCAGCTTCATTATTGTACGGGTAGCTCTCGCTTAAAGACCATTCGTTCAGTGGCTGTTCAAAGTTATGATGGCATTGAATTAATGGCACTAATGACCAGTCCTTGAAATTATGGCTGTTGTAGTGCCCTGGTGGTCTTGTGATCAAAATTTGGGCACTTGGCATCCTGCCCTCATTTGCGATCATAGAAGGTGCTTCAACTTTCTCCCACTGCTTATGTCCCCATATCTCTACCTTTTGGGCCATTCTGCACTCCGCCACCCTGTTGCCCTACACACTCCACCACAACTGCCCACAGCTGATTTTTGCCATCTTTTTCCTCCCACTGTTGATGAGGCATGTCTGGCCTGGTCCTTCACAAGGCTTTCTTCCTGGTTTCTCAAAGTCACCCAAGGCCTCAGGGAGAAGATTTCACATGGCCAGCGGCTGCCTTACGAATGGCCAGTTGGACACACCTTGTCGGCAGGACAGAAAAGATGGTGAATTTGGGGTAGTGGAGCACAGGGTGTCTTGAATACCTGCTAGTCCCCACCCCTGGCATGGCTGCCCTGACCCTACACAGCATTCAGCAGCCACTTTTTAGAATAGAATAAAATTCTTGATTGGACACACAAGGAATTTGTCTTCGGTGCATAAGCTCTCAGTGTACATAAAAGATATAAGTGATAAATCATGATCATAATCGTAAATACATTCATCATGAATCATAAGATACAACACTTAGTGATAGTCATAAGATACTAAATAAGCAGTCAAATTCATAGTAATAAACTAATAAAAAAATATAAATCGTAAAGATACAACAACAAGGTTATAGTCATAAGTAGAAAAGGAGATAGTAAGAAGGATGAGAAGAAGAATAGTAATACAGTCTTAGTTTGACAGTGTTTTGGGAAATAGTTGTTTAACAGAATGATGGCATGCGGGGTAAAAACTCCTTGTGCTTAGTTGTTCTGGTGTACAATGCCCTATAATGTCATTTTGAGGATAGATAGAAGATGAAACAATTTATGTCCTGGATGTGAAGGGCCTGGGGGTGGGAGGGGCCTTTTGTTCCCTCCCATCCCCATCAGCAGCCACCCCCCACCTGGCCACCTGGCTGTCCTTGTGCTAGACCAGTGATGGCGAACATATGGCACGGGTGCCACAGGTGGCACGCGGAACCATTTCTTAGGGCACACAAGGCATTGCCCTGTCAGCACTAGCGTACATGTGTGTGCTGGCCAGCTGATTTAGGCCTTCTTTTGAGGCCGTTTTTCACCCTCTGGAGGCTTCAGGGAAGCTCCTGAAGCCTCTGGAGGTGGGGGAAGGCTGTTTTCACCCTCCCCAGGCTCCTAAAAAGCCTCTGGAGCCTGAGGAGGGCGAAAAAAGCATGCCAAAAGCAGGGGTAACGCACATAGCATTATAATAATAATAATAATAATTTATTAAACTTGTTGACCGCTCCCTCTCCCCGAAGGGACTCGGAGCGGTGCACAGGGCTAATAAAACAATAAATGCATACATATAGTTAAAAAACAAATTAAATATTTCCCTGCGCTAAAAATCCAATTAAAAACTAAAATCCCCATCTAAAATTTCTAGCAGCCCCATCGAAGAGAGACTATCCTAGGCCGGCCAAGCAGAACAGATATGTTTTTAGTTTTAGACGGAAGGAGCGGAGGTCCGTGGTAGTTCTAATGTCGGGGGGAAGTTCGTTCCAGAGGGCTGGGCCCGCCACAGAGAGAGCCCTTCCCCTGGGCGTCGCCCGCTGACAAAGTCTAGTGGACGGCACCCGGAGAAGTCCCTCTCTGTGGGAGCGAATCGGCCATGTGGATGTGTGCGGCAGGATCCGATCCTGCAAATAGCTAGGTCCCGAGCCATGGAGCGCTTTAAAGATGATGACTAGAACCTTGAAGTGCACCCGGAAGACGACAGGCAGCCAGTGCAGCTCGCGCAAGAGCGGTGTTACGTGGGTACACCTTGCGGTTCCCATAATTGCTCGTGCGGCTGCATTCTGGACTAGCTGAAGTCTCCGAGTGCACCTCAAGGGGAGCCCCATTATGGGTGTGGCACGCCTACGCACGACCCCCCTGAGTTCCCCTCCCCCCCCCACTTTTGGCACGTGAGCCAAAAAAGGTTAGCCATCACTGCTAGACCATAGCAGTCACTTATTTGGTCACTGGCCTGTTTGCAAGTTATAATCCAATACATGGTGAAATTCTAAACTGAGTTGATGGTAGAGCTTTTATCAGTGGGTCTCACTAACTAACAGGTAGTCCTTGATTTACGACGATAATTAAGCGCACAATTATGGTCTTAAGTCATGGCATCCTGTGACCCCAGACATGGTTTTTAAAACATTTTTTGCTGCAGTTAATTGAATGCCATGGTCATTAAGCAAACACTGTGGTCATTAAATGAATCAATTTTCTTCAATGGTCTATTTTTTGGATGACAACTGGAAGTAAGCATTGGAAACCATCAAAAAGTATCCCAAGTCACAGTCGTGTAATCATGAGACACTGCAAATGTCCATAAAGTTGAGGTCAATTGCCAGGCATCCAAAATGTGATCATGTGACCATAGGGTGTGTGTGACCATTGTAACTTCAAAATAGGTGCTTTGTAGCTCTGGGGAGGTCTGTGTAACTTGGAATGATAACTAACCAGTGATACGTTGAGAACTATCCATATATTAACCACACTGCTTTTTCAGTTTTTCTCATCATTGCTGTATTATCATCCTAAGATAAAGATGCCTGCAAATTGAGCTCACCTTGTCTGTTTGTCTGTATAAGTAGTTTTCTTTATTTATGAAGCATTAGGTTGCAGCCATGCATCATTTTTATTTTCTAGCAATGTCTGCAGAGCCTGTAAAGTCAATAGCAAAGATTGATGGTGCGTTTTGAAATATGCCAATTTCCTATTGGATATCAAAACTTTCTTCTGGGACAAGAAGACTGGCAGATGCACTTAGGTTCATGTTGATTGGTTCTGGAGGGTTTTATTTATTTATTCATAGTCTTCTTGTATTTGAACAGAGAAACAATACATTCCAGCTTCAGAACAAGCGGTCATACCAAACCATAGTTTGAAATGGGTTTAAGGTTGAAACATTTTAAACCTGGTGTCTGGTTTCCCATAACTCTGAAGACTTCCAGAATTTATTGCAAAACACTGAGCAGTAAAGAAAGAAGAACAGGGCTGTATTTGTACTCATAAGGCTTATACATGTCTTGGCTTAATAACCTGAAATTGTAATTTGAACTGAGTGATGCCTACTTCATTTGGCACTGTGAACAGTGGTGGGTTGCTCCTACCTTCGCTAACGGTACGCTGCTCGCAGTCTGTTTGTGCGCATGCCTGACGTATGCTGCGCACACATGCGCAAGCCACTGCCCCTGTGACAACCAGTTGCTTATTTGGGGCTTGCGCAGGCATGGCACGCTTTGTGCGCATGCGCAGTGTGCCTTTTGGCATAAATACAGCTATAGAGCACAGGCACAGGTGGGCCAAACGTATACCGCTGTACCGGTACGCTCTCAGCTGCTCCAGGCCACTACCGGTATGGCCATACCGGTCTGAACCAGCAGCAACCCACCACTGACTGTGAAGGCTTTGCTTTTAAATCTTTTCCTCTGTTGTCTGATTATACTGTGGTTGTCAGTTAATTGTCCCCTGTCAAACTCAACCACCTATGTACAAAATAGGAAAATAAAACTCAGCTTTGAGTTAGAGTTTTGAAACAGTCCCAACCTTCCATGGTGCAGATAGTCCTCAACTTACACTCACCGCTGGGGCCTGAATCTTGGTCATTAAAACACCCATATTACTTTTTTGTTCAGCAGCTGCAATGCCAGCTCTGCCAATTGTGGACATTAAGCAATCACTTGGGGGTGCCTCAGGGGCTACGGGCTCACTGGTGGGAAGAAGCCTTTACACCCCATCACGCCTGGTCCATTTATCTTTGCCTTTTCACGCATCTAATGAAAGCATTTTTCTAGCCTTCCGAACAATCACATTCATTAGCTTCCTGGCCACAAAAGAGTCTTCCTAGCCTTTGGAAATGATCGTTCAGAAGGCTTAGAAAAGCTTTCTCTAAACCAGAAGGCTAGCAGAGGCAATCATTCTCTTTACAAAACTGCTGCATGTGAAGTCTGTTATATCAAAGTCTGGTAAATTAAGATTTCAGTATCCAAAGCAAAAATCGGGGAGTATGAGAGCAACAGCAACAAATAAACAGACCCAGTTGGCTAGGTGCACACATGGTGTATAAGCTATACACTAGTGATGGCTAACCTTTTTGTTGTAGGGTGCCAAAAATACGAGGGTGCGTGTGTGATAGCATGTGTGCTGGTACCCGTAATGCAAAGCGCCCCCCTCCCCCACATGTGCATGTGCACACAACCCCCCCTGCTTCCCCCCCCACGTGAGCCGTACTGCTCGCCTCCAAGCTGAGCTTGGTATTTCCTCCAGGGGGCCGGTTGAGGCCGTTTCTGCTCTCCTCAGGCTCCAGGAAAGCCTCTGGAACCTAGGCAGGGTGAAAAACGGGCCCAGCGAGCCAACCGGAAGTTTGACACTTCCGGTTGGTCCATTTGACCTGTTTTTCATCCTCCCCAGGCTCCAGAGGCTTTCCTGGAGTCTGGGAAGGGCGAAAATGGTCTCCCCTGGCCCTTCGGAAGGCCGAAAATGAACTGGCCAGCGCACGCCTACGCACTGGAGCTGACGGCTCGCGTGCTGGCAGATATGGCTCTGTGGGCCACAGGTTCGCCATCATGTCTATACACCATGGTTTATAAACTACAGTGGCTGGGCTCCCATGTTGCATTGAACTGGGAGCAAAGAAATTCCTTGGACTGGGTAGAAGAATCTTATCTTTGTTTTATCTTCCATAGAATCACCAATGTTTATTTGCGTGTTTTCAAGAATTTATCTGAATCTAAGAACGGAACAAATATTTGCATCCTGTGGCTGGGCCCTGTTTTTGTTTTGCAAAGTAAAATAAAATAAGGGTGCCTAGGTGACTTAGGTTGTGATACAGAAAGCTCTCAGACCTAGGTTTTGCACACAGATGCAGCCAGGATAGTTTTCAGTGTTGAGATATGAGTCAGTGTCTAAAGTGCCAAAATAGCTAAGTAGTGAGTGATAACAGAATATTTAAGTAAACTAAAATATAAATAGTGGTATTTATATGTAACACTGAGGAAATCTTCATTTTGACAATTCTCCATAGTTCAAGTTCTTATGGAGATTGATTTCTTTCTGTGCAGATGATTTAGCATCTTTACTACTGAAATCATTTCCATATTTGCTGATCCTGTGAATATGCGGGATCCTTAAATACAAATCACTGCCTTCGCTGTTTCTTTTCCTTCTGTTGGTGTGTTTTGCATGTGTTTCAGGCAAAATAAATCTTCATCATATACCGTATTTTTCGGATTATAAGACGCACTTTTTTCCCCTCCTAAAAGTCGCTGAAAATTTGGGTGTGTGTTATACTCCGAACGCAGCCCTGCCCACCCGCAGGCTCCTATCCTTCGGCCTTCGCACATCTTCTTCCTGGCTACAGAGATTGCCACCAACAATGGCTTTTATTTTTGGGCTCCGCACATAGCATTTCCAGCCTCCAAATGCTCGACGCGTGGTGCCCAAAATGGCTACCCAGAACAGAAGTAAGAGAAGGGGTAAGCTTCTCTTACCCCTTCCCCACTTTGCCTGCTTTAGTCATTGGAGCTCCCTCTGAGGATCAGCTGTGCTTTTGAAGCTGTTCTTCAGACCAAACATGAGCTAAGTGATCTTCCATGCTTTGCCTGTTTTTCTAATTGCTGCTCCCTCCGACAATCAGCTGTGCTTTAGAAGCACAGCCCCAACTATCCACAAGCTCAAAACCAGCGAGCGAACCAATGTGCTGAAGCTGACCAGGCTAAGGACTAGCCAGATGAATACCTGGTAGGCAGAATTCCGCCCTCCCCCCCCATTTTCCTCCCCAAAAACTAAGATGCGTCTTATACTCCAGTGCGTCTTATACTATGAAAAATACGATATTTCTATTTTTAATCTATGTTTTTGTTTACATGACATTGATAGACTGCTATTTCTTTTCTTTTTCATTAGGTGTAGCTGAAGAAAAGAAGTAGAGGAGGAGGAGTTGAATCCTTTAACCTGCAGCGAAGGGGTGGAACTTTCGCCAACCAACACAGCTGAAATTCCGCCATTATGAATGAAGTCGCCATAGTGAAGGAGGGATGGCTGCACAAAAGGGGTAAGCCAGTTCATCCATGTGCACGTAGCATCTTCAGCATCCATCCCTTCATTCTTCTTATTCAGGAAAGACCAGGTATTGGCAAAAAAGTCAAGAAGGTGGTCGCAACTTTATAATCAAAACTTTGCCCCTTCCTACGTGTAAAAAAAGGAGTGAGATTTTGATCGTGCAGTCATTGCTGCTCTTTTGACAATCCTGATTTTTCCATTCCACCCCTGTGGAACCCATGCTACTTTAGTCCCTTTAAACCTGCCTTTTTGTCACATTTTGTAAGCTTCCTTGAACACCAGATGATGGAGGAACAGTAGGAATAAAAGCAGTGAATGAAATTCAATTAAAAGTCACTAAAACAACAGTGCTGTTGGGGTTTTTTAAAAATTTTTATTACAGTCATAGACCAGCATAAAAGTGCTTTATTACACTTCAGTGTCCCAGTAAAATAGTAAAATTCCAGCCTTCAGAAGCCAAAGTCAGATACTCCTGAAGCTGTTTAAATAAATGTGTCTCCAAATAAGGAATGTTAGCCAAGTGGAGAGAAAGGAATATTTGCCTCTTTTATTACAGTTGCAAGAAAATTGTGTGTTGTTAGCGCTACTGTAATAAACAGGTTACATCTATTAAAGCTGGCAACCACAGATGTATGAATGAGGCTTCCTGTTTTGTGCAAGATTTTTTTCTGGAAAACAAAACGAACAGTAGAAAAGGGAGTGCTTAGATTTTATGGGCTTCTAAAGCAAAGCTCAGTGATTCTTTTAATTCAGAGGATGCGTTTGAGGTTTTGAGAGTAACATGCTCATTTTTGCAAATTGACTAATCACAATAAACCCATTTAGCAATGACACATCTCTTTAGCCCTTCAGATGGTTCTCCAGCACTCCAGAATTTTTCTTTTCCCTTTCTTATCTTGAACAAGTGGGTATACTTCCAAGCAGTCCACTTACCCAGAAGAGACGTAGTCACCTGCTGGGTTGCTGCCCAGCTATCTGCAGGTGCCATAAAAGTGGAGAAGTAGACTATTTTTCACTACTCTTACCACCACAAAATAACTCCTAACAAAGGTTCCTTCTTGTGCTTAATTGGCTTTGATCCTAGTCTTCTTCCAGCAATGTTATAGGCATTACATTGCTGTCTCTTCTGTAGCTATTCTGTAAACCAGGGCACAAACACAGAAAGTTCAAATAGGGGTTATCCAAGTTCCTTGTCACATGCTCATTCCAAGTTGCAACCATGACCTCAACTGGACTAGGCACCTCAGGAATAATTCCAATCTTCCTCTGATACCTTAGTGCAGGGGTGGGGAACTATGGCCCTTTTTATGACCTATGGACTTCAACACTCAGAATTCCTGAGCCAGCCATGTTGTTAAAGTCCACAGGTCATAAAAGGGCCATAGTTCCCCATCCCTGCCTTGGTGGATTCATCAGTAATCTGGGATAGGCTGATTAAATGGACCCTTCCCCTTTACAGTAGGAGTTGACTACAGAGAATTCTAGAGCCAAGAGGCAAGAAAGTGATGTTAACTTCCCCCAAACCCAGATCATATTGCAACTATTCCTATGACCTTCTTTGTACAATCAGGTCTTCTCCTTCCTCAAAATGTCACTATTTAAAAGATTCATTAATGGGAAACTGTCATGCTGCAAAACAAAACATTCGCCCTCAACGTAATCTCTATTTCTAAGAGAGCCTCTAGGTCGCATATAGTACTCTAGAGATATTTTGAAAATAAAAACAAGTAATTACTTTTCTTTTACAGCGGTTATAAATTATTTTATCATATTGATTTACAATATTTACATTTTATAATCTGTTTTAGAAGCACATATCATAATTTCATTTTGTTTGTTTCAAGCAAAAATAAAAATCAATAAAGAGGTACCGTGTTTTTCGGAGTATAAGACGCACCGGAGTATAAGAAACACCAAGGTTTTGAAGAGGCAAATAAAAAAAAAGTTTTTGCACTCTGCAAACCTCCCAAAAGTGGCCTGTTTTTCACGAAAATGGGCCTGTTTTGGTTTTTTTTTTTTTTTTGTTTGTTTTTTTAAAGGGCATGGATAGCCTTTAGGAAGCTTATAGAGTGCTCCTGGGATCTGGGGGGAGGGGCAAAATTGAGTAAAAAACAGTCCATTTTTTGTTCATTTCTGCCCTCCTCCGCCCCCAGGAGCACTCTGAAAGCCTCCTACAAGCTATTCATGGCCATTTTGGTGAAAGGGGTACGGTTTGGGCAGGCAAAAAAATGCTATATGCAGTGTATAAGACGCATCCAGATTTTCAACCTCTTTTTTTGCGTCTTATACTCCAAGAAATACGGTACTTTGGCAAGGTAGCACTCTCTCAGACACTGTTGGTGTAGAATTTGGAAGTCTTTCTGTGCAGCTCCTGTTGCAAGTAGCAGCTATGGCTGAAGGAGGGGGGAGCTTTGCACAGGTTTAACAGGTGTGCCAGTTGCACCCTTTCCTGGGCCAGCAGGCTTTCCTCATGGTCATGCACAACTCAGACACCGCTGGACTGATCTCGGACCTTTGGCAAGGACAACCAGTACCCTTTTCTTCCTTTTTATTTCCCTCTGTCCCTAGACCACACTTAGAGAAAATCATTGGTATAGAAGACCAAGCCTTATCCAGTTGGAGCTTCCAGAGGCATAACCTTTCTTTCCCCATTTATACTATCTAAAACTCCCTGCATAGGAAGTAATAAATGTGCTATAAAACAGTAACTCCAAATCCCGGCACTTTCAGATAATCTAGAGTCATCATTGGAAACATCTGAGAAGCAAATATGAGTCTTTTTGTCTGCAAAAAGAAGAGGTGAAAATTGCAAATGTGCTACAGCAGCTCGGAGGAGAGTTAACACAGACACCACGAAGTCAGAATTATTGTCATACTATAAGCTAAGATCCCAGACACTGGCACACTGATTGGTTGAGTTCATTCTTCATCACTGCTGCAGGCATTCCTTTACTTGCTTCATCTCTTCCTGTAATCTCTGTGACCCAGAGATCAATAAGGCAAATGCCAAAGCTGTCTGCATATTTCCTATGAAATTAGCAAGTGTCTCTGACAGCCTAGAGGGTCCATTAGACACCTGGTTCCAATTATCTTATGCAAAGGTTTACATGAAACTTTTCGTAACTGAAAGCAAAGGGACTCCACCATCAACCTTGCAATAAAATCCAGGAACTGAAGGATGTCTGCTGCTTGATATTGGGGCAGCTGGTCCACCAACAGCTGCCCCATCTTGTTTGTAAAGCTCAGTGTTACATACAGGCCCAATTGCTCTTACTCATTTAGTGACAAACAGGCCAAGGGATAAGTGTGCATGTCAGGTTCTTCCTTCATCTTCAGCAGATGGATCGCTCCGGCTTTTAAGCATTCACTGAAACCCTTAGAGCATGGGTGTCAAACTCACCGCGTCACGTTGCTGTCACATGACATTTCATGACTTTTTCCCCTTCACGGAGCTGGGGTGGGCATGGCCTGCATCTGGCCCGCAGGCCGCCAGTTTGACACTCCTGCCTTAGGGCAGGGGTCTCCAACCTTTGCAACTTTAAGTCTGAAGGACTTCAGCTCCCAGACTTTGCTGGCTGGAGAAGTCTGGGAGCTGAAGTCCTTCAGACTTAAAGTTGCAAAGGTTGGAGACTCCTGCCTTAAGGGAAAGCTATTACAATAAAACTCTTCTCATGGCTTTTTTGAGATCGGGAAGAATGAGTACGCTGGATGTTTCACAGTGATGAAAAAATACGTATCTGAAAACATAACAGCAGTAGCGCGTTTCGCCACTTCTGACAATAAAGTAACTGAAAAACA
The DNA here is from genome assembly GCA_039707465.1 of Rhabdophis nuchalis. Taxonomy (NCBI): domain Eukaryota; kingdom Metazoa; phylum Chordata; class Lepidosauria; order Squamata; family Natricidae; genus Rhabdophis; species Rhabdophis nuchalis. The sequence continues at coordinate 53,145,589 of CM077643.1, read as the reverse complement.
TTACCAAGGAATATTTGGAAGCAATTCCTAAACACCTTCAAAGGAGGAAAAAAGCCAGAAGTTTGTTTCACAGAGGATGAAAACATTTGAGAACTTGCAAAGCATATCTTTCTACAAGATTATGTAGGTCATACTGAGAATCAGTTAATCTTCAGGATTGAGAAGGGATTTAAACCCAGATCTTGTCTTAATCCATCATTCTCTATACTAAACTCTGCTGTTTTTTCTCAGCTTGACTGCTGACCGCTTTGTTGTGTTGGAGATTTTAACAATTATTGTCTTTTACCATAATTTAATTCATGTGTGACGATATCAGGATTGTGCTTTTTGTTTTTATTTTTGTTTTGCATTTTTGGGTGTCTTTTTTAATAGTGTCTTTCTGTTCACAATAGTGGCAGTTTAAAAATAAACTGAGAATGGAGAGGGAAAAAAAGTGACTTTGAAAGGTTTTAAGTAAACTAACCACAGGATGTTTCCAAAACCAGTGTCTGATACTGTGAGCTTGTGAAACATATTCAGGCTATAATTACAACAAGAGAAGCTTGCGAAAAGAAAATCTACAGTAAAAATATATGTATTTCTTAAAAATGTTCTCTTCCTTCATTTCTTTAAAAGGAAATGAAAATCTATACACCATAACTTTTGGGGTGGCGGTGGTAAATTCTCCATGCTTCCTTGAATTTATTTTGATGCATAAAAACATAAAGTGATTTCTAGAATATGAATGGTTGCTATGTCTGAATTTTAAGCTTGCCTTAGTGGTTCACAGATTTCAATAGGATAGGCGACCTTCTCACATGCTAGTAAATGAATGCTTATGAGTAGAGTAGAGCTTTACATGGAAAGGGAGAGTAGAGCTTTACATGGAAAGGGAGAAACTAGATGTTGAACTTGGCTTAGAAAAGAAAGAACATGAGACATTAAAGCTGATGCATATTGGACTGAGAAATTCAAATAGTACCCAAAAGACACCAGCCAGAGCATAGAACAACTCAGGGAAGTAGTGTAAGATCAGAAAATGTAGAGACATGGCCCATAGAATCACCAAGAGTTGGATACAACTGAAAGGGCAACGTCATCATCATCATTTGCTTCACAAAGCAACCTTAAATTGTGTGAGTTATGTCAATGTGCTTAATAAAATTGGACTCCTTAGACCAGGGGTCTGCAGTGTTGGCTCTTTTACGACTGGTGGACTTCAACTCCCAGAATTCCCCAGCCAGCATGGCTGGCTGGGGAATTCTGGGAGTTAAAGTCCACCAGTCTTAAAAGAGCCAACTTTGCAGACCCCTGCCCTAGACCCTATGATTTCCCTAATGAAAAACCTATACACATGTCAGGAAGCCAGAGAAGGACAAACAGATTGCTTCCGTTGTTTCCAGGTTGGCAAAAGAGAGTGGAGACAAAGCTGTATATGCTTATTTATTCAACGTATACGCAGAATATATATGATTGGAAACTGGATAAGGAGATGATTTATAAATTGGTTTATAAATTAAAAGAACAAACAATCTATGCCATGCTGATAACAGTAACTTTGTAACAGTAACAGTAATTTTGATAGCTGAAATGCAATGATCTACAAACCCTAAGTCCGTGATGGCGAACCCATGGCACGGGTGCCACAGGTGGCACGCGGAACCATTTCTTAGGGCACGCGAGGCATTGCCCAGTCAGCTCCAGCGCGGTTGTGTGCGCTGGCCAGCTGATTTAGGGCTTCTTTTGAGGCCGTTTTGGCCCTCTGGAGGCTTCAGGGAAGCTCCTGAAGCCTCTGGAGGTGGGGGGGATTCTGTTTTCACCTTCCCCAGGTTCCTAAGAAATCCTCTGGAGCCTGGGGAGGACGAAAAAAGCGTGCCAAAAGCAGGGGGTCACGCACATACCATTGTGGATGTGGCACACCCACGCATGACCCCGCGAGCCAAAAAAGGTTAGCCATCACTGCCCTAAGTAATGGAAGTCAAGGTACATAGTGGAAAAATAATGAGATTAAAATATATAGAAAATCAACTTAATGACAACAGGTTCAGCAACCATCCTTAGAACTGACAATGAAGATTTTGAAGTGATAGAATGCTTCTGCCTTGTAGGGTCAGATGTCAACAGGACAGGAAGCAACATCAAGTAATACACTACCAAGAATTGCTATTGTGTAGAATAGAAATATATCCTTGGGAAAGATGCTCAGATGACTATAGTTACAAAGATTAGAATTGTGCAAGAAATAGATTTTCCCATAATACTTGTATGGAAGTGAAAGTTGGACTTTGAAGAGGCAGAAGTGAAAGAGTGTTAATACTTTTGAATTTTTGTGTTATAGAAGTTTGTTGAGACTATTACAGATAATGGAGAAAACAAACAAATGGATCATTGAATACATCAACCCTGAGTTCTCATTCCAGACACATAGTCTCAAATTATCATACTTCAGATGCATTACTCAAAGATACAGCTTTCTGAAAAAGTTTGTAATGCTGGGCAAAATAGAAGGAACAAGAGGACAAGGCGGATGGTCTTAGTTACAGCATCAATGAGTGCCTCGTTGGAAGACCTGGCCAATGAGATTGGCAACAGATCCTCCTGGAGAAAATCTATCTGCATAGTTATTAAGAATTGACACTAATTTGATGGCACATAATTAATCAAATGAAGGGATCTTCATGCGGTCTTCTGTGCAGCAGAAGACACCACTGTGCCCGCCACCCCCATGCCCCGTTTTGGCCAGCAGAGTGGTGCAGGAGGCCATCCAGAACAAAACAGGTTCCACGGGGGACACGTGTGACACCCCCCCTCCCCCCCGAGGCACTGCGGGCTGGTCCTTTGCTATTTCCAGGCCAGCCTCACAGGCCAAATTTAAGCACCTTGCAGGCCTTGAGTTTGACATCCCCAAGAATAGATGGTCATAAAAAAGGAAATTAGAGACAGTTTACAAGTAGCTCAACTTCTAAAATTCTTATGTGTGTCTAATATCTGCTTACATGCACAATGCCATGTATAAGGTTGGCAATGGGGTAGCCTCTGGATGTTTTGAAGCACATTTATTGCCATCTTCGACCACCAGCTGGGGGTATGTGGGAATTGCAATGTAGTGTAATACTTAAAAGACTAGGAAGACAAGGAAAATAGAGAGCTACCCAATAGAGACTTGACAATCTGTTAGAAGAAGCGGGATATAAATCTGATAGATGCTTGGAAGATACCACATTGCCTTTCTTGATGAATGCCATGTAGATTAGTAGGAAGAGAAACAAATCTGGAAATCAAAATAATTATTCTGTACCTTGAGGAAGTGCTAGGACAGTAATGGCGAACCTTTTCAGCACCGAGTGCCCAAATCGGAACACACATGCATGTGCTCACACCGAAGCACCAGAAACTTGAAGACCAGCTAGCCAGTGTGCATGCACCGGTCAGCTTGTCTTCAGGTTTCCAGAATGCATGGCAGGCAGCTAGTCTTCACGGGTCCAGAACCCCAGAAACCCGAAGACTACCTGGCTGGCTTGTGCACGCCTGTTTTTTGGCCATTTTCTGGCCCAATTCCAGGTCGTTTTGGGGGCTGTTTTCAGTCCACATTTTGGCTGTTTTAGGCTGGTTTTTGGGTTAGGAAAACAGCTTGAAACGGCCAAAAAACTTATTTTAGGCGGTTTTTTGGCCATTTTCCAGCTGTTTTCTGGCACTCCAGCACCCACGAAGACCAGCTGGCCAGTGTGCGTGTGCACACTGGAAATTAGAAGAGCAGCTGGAGATGGTGTACGTGCCATAGAGGGCTCTACGGGCCACCTCTGGCACCCAAGCCATTGGTTCGCCATCAGCGTACTAGAAACATCAACAAAGCTTCTGATGCTTCTACTGCAACTTTGAGGTGAAGGGTGTTCCCCAGCAAGTTGATATTTCATTAAAAGAAAGAGAAAGATGTCTTTTTACAAGGGTTCCTGCATTGGGTTTCCCCCCCCCCCCCCCACTCTTTGAAGTTCAGTATTGCATTTTTTCATCAAGGAAGTAAATAGAGGCTCTCTTTGTCCACCGATGGCCATTTATTTGGGCATTCAAATTAATTAATTAAATTCAGGGCTTCTAATAATGCGTAGGCTTGACAATTGCCTGATGACCATTGCGGGGATGTAAATTTTCTATAAAGCTAGGAGCAGTAGAGGGGTTGAACATCTAAATATATTGCAGTACTTTCTGTGTGGAAGTGTATGAAGTTTCCACTGTGGCCTCCTATATGCCTTTTGCCTGCACTAAATGGGGAAATGAAATGAGACTCCTTCCTCTGTGTCAAGTCTTTGTAGTTCCTGGCAATGCCATGAGTCAGTCACTTAAAGGAAGTGCTACTTCCAGGACAGCAGATGTTTTGCTCGTGGAAAAACCAGTCATCTATCTGACCTCAAGCCAACAGTTTGCAGATCTTATGAATGAACTGTTCAGTTTTCAATGGGCCTTGAGTAGCCTTGTGACTCCTATTGCAGTGACTTGGGCTTGCAATAGCAGCAGCAGTTACAACCGACTTCCTCTGCTTCTTGTGTTTTATACATAAGGCATGAAAGCGTGGCGTAAGCTCTGCAGTACAAGGAAAGCAAGGGCGCAATGTTTTATAGTGGCTGCTAAAAGTGAGGAAGTTTGGTACCTGGTAGGAGAAGAAGCATTTTACTATCTTTATACGTATCCTTCTCCCCCGCCAAAAAAATATCTCATGAAGTTTAATGGTGGGGCTCAATGCATTTCAGCTTATACTTTGTATCTTAAAAAACATTTTTATGCAAACCTTTATTTCTTGGGTTTTTATGGTACTCCTTGAGGCAATTGCTATTGAATTATCTGATTTACTTTTGGGTAAGGGAGAGTGACCAATTCATTTGCCTTAATTCTTTTCCCTTTTTAAAAAAAATTATATTTCTACACTAAAGCGTAACAAATTGAAAATGAAAAATAATGGACAGCTTAAAACGTTATTAAAACAATAACAGCCCTAAAATGTGCAGATGCCTCAGTGTGTTTTATATTTTTCTGTTCTTTGATGGGGAGAGAGGTCATTCGTCATGGGTTTACTGCAAAAGGCTAAATGTCCTAGGCTGAGAAAAATTCTGGATATCCTTAATTCTGAGGCTGCATTTTAGAATTTTGGTTGGTTTGGCAGAAGCTAGATATAATCTTTTCCAGCTCAGGATAGTTTACCATTTCTGAACAGGAATGATTTCTCCATGGTGATGTGCACTTTTGTTTTATCCAGTTAACTGTAACATAAGTGACTATTTCTAAGGTATTGACTGTCAAAGACCACATACACGGCCCAAAACCATTTGCAGGAAATTCTGTGGTTACCAGCTGGCTTTTAACCCAATTTATTTGACATTCATAGATTTAACTGTATTAGCTACAGGACTTTTTACTCCCATATAAATTTGCTGGTGCTCCTGCTTTATATGTTGTCTTTGCTTAAAGCATGCCAACATAGTCCTTCTTTGAAGTCGTATCATAATTGTGCAATTCAGTCCTGGAAAAGTTTGTTTTGTTTCTTTTTTTCACATTCTAGGTCAAAATTACTTTCATCCCGGACACTTCTTTAAAAGTTCTCTTTTCTGAGAACTGAGGGAAGCTGAAATTTTATTTTGTATTCTGTTAATATTTGTTGTACAGTTTTGCTTACATATGGCTTGCAAAACACCCTGGCTAGGTTTATTTAAAGGTGGGCTTCAAACTATACTGGACAGCAGATATACTGCACCACAAATGTTAAGAGCAGAGGGCTGTAACAATTAGGGAAGTTTTTGAATAGAGAAGTAAATACCGAAAGCATTTTAAAGCATGAAAGTAGTTATAAGAGACTGAGAAAACCAGTTTTATTGTTACTATATGCTGTTTATAAGAGAACGATGCAAGGAAATCCAGCTGTTACTCAGTTTGTGGCATATGCAGTGGAAGCTCAGATAAACTGAGTAATCATCTTAAAGTTCATTGTGTGGCCACACTGACTCACAAAAGGAATAACTGAAAGAACCCCTGAAGCTTGTGGTAGAAGCCGGCCATTCTTCCATTGGTCTGTGAGATAGTATGAGTTATCTGTTGATTTGGTGTGGGGAAGACAATTGTAGTTTCTTCACCAAAAGAGACTTAGTTTGGTTTAGTCTAGCCTGAGTTTAGTTTCCTAAAGAGAAACTTTTTTGTTTCCTTTTTAGCTTTGTATTGTCTCTTTTGAATGGTATGTAATATGCTTTATTTCTGAGACTTGGCTGGGGGCTAGCTTGTCTGAATCCAAAGCTTCCAGAAATTCCTTAGTGTTTTTGGAGTTGTCTAGGTCTAGGATGCTCACAGTTTCTCAGATGAAACTTACTAAGTCTGTCCATGTGTTTTCATTGTATTTATTTATTTTATTTTATTCAATTTATATCCCACCCTTCTCCAAAAGGACCCAGGGCAGCGGAGTTACTGGAAGCTTTGCATTCAGACAAATTATCCACCAACAGACTGAGAAATCAGTTCTACTGATTTTCTGCCAGTCAGTCCTACATAGTTATTATGGTCCTTGTATGTTGAAGATGACTCTTGTTTTTTCTTAATAATAATAATAAATTAATAAATAATAAATTGAGATTTATTAACCGCACCCTCTCCCCACAGGGACCCGGGGCGGTGCACAGGCATAATTAAAAACAATATACAATAATACAAACATTACTTAAAATAGAATTAAATAAATCTACCCGTGCTAAAAATATAAAATTAAAAACCCATTAAAATTTGTAATTAAAAGACAGAGAGAACTATTCAAGGCCGGCCAGTCGAAAGAGATGGGTCTTCAATTTTACACGGAAGGAGCGGAGGTCGGTGGTCGTTCTAATATCAGGGGGAAGGTCGTTCCAGAGGGCCGGGCCCGCCACAGAGAGCGCCCTTCCCCTGGGCGTCGCCCGCTGACAAAGTCTAGTGGACGGCACCCGGAGAAGCCCCTCTCTGTGGGAGCGAATCGGTCGTGAGGATGTGTGGGGCAGGATCCGATCTTGGGCTATTGGGTGATTTGGTTTATTTAAGATGTTTTAGAAGGCTTTAGTTGGTTTGTGTGCCAGACTACTATGTATTAAAAAACATTTCAGAAACGATCAACAGACTACTACCATGTTTCCCCCAAAATAAGACAGCGCCTTATTTTCTTTTGACCCCTGAAATAAGCACTTGGCCTTATTTTTAGGGATGTCTTATTATTTTTGAGGTGCAGGAGGTGGCAAGCATGGTTACCTCATGGCTACTGCTGCATTGCAATATTTTGGGGGAGGGCTTATTTTAACGCATGCGCTCAAAAGCCCAATTGGGCTTATTATCCGAGGGGGTCTTATTTTCAGGGAAACAGGATATTACCACATGGTATTACTTTAGCACATAAACAAATTAAAGCTCTCCAAAACTTTGTAAGTAAACTAACTGACCCAGTAGGGAGTTCCTGGAAAAAAGACCAAAACACATCCCCTTCAGCAGCCAACACCCAGATACACCTGCAAAACAATCAAGCAGAAAAAAACCCTCTAATCAAGGAACTACCAAGGAGAAAAGAAAACCATACTTCCACCAATGCAGCAAACCCTACACTTGCACTGATTATGTTACTTAATTGGTTAACAAAATGTCTGCAAGCAGACAACAAGCTCAGAGAGTACCCAGAACTCCACGTTCAAGCCCAAGTTACATATATTCTCTCCTTTAGATAATTAAAATCTATAGAAAGCTGGTCTTTCCTTAAGCATTGAGAATAAGGTAAGGTTGAGCTTGGGGATTATACTGGAGACTGATTGAAATGCCAGATTCTGATTTTGTGGAGAGACTCTTACGGTTTTGAGCCACCAGGAGTTATGCTGTGTAAGGTGGCCAGCCCAGGGGTGAAATCCTCCTGGTTCGGCACTGTTTGGCCAAACCAGTAGGGCTGATTGTCCCTGGTTCTGCGAACCGCAAATTAAAAAAAGCTTCCACATTTCATATGCTATGCTTATTGGGGAATTCTGGGAATTGAAGTACACAGAGCTGTAAGGTTACCAAGAGCTGTAAGGCTGGGGGAGACCATGTGAATGAAATGAATTTTTCAGTAGAAGGCTTTTTAAATTGGGTTTGATTTGGAGTTCTTAGAGCAGGAGTCCCCAAACCTGCCAACTTTTAAGACTTGTGGAGTTCAACTTCCAGAATTCTCCAGCCAGCTTTGCTTGTTTGAAGTTTGAAAACCTCTGTCTTAGAGCATGATATTCAGGTATAGAAGACACATCCAATTCCAGGATCTGCTCCCAAATCTTAAAATTGCATATGGAAAAGTAATAGAGACAAATTCCAGATTTTGAAGAATCCAGGATTTACCCAAGACATTGTTTGGTAGGCTCTGCTTTAGAGATAGGGAAAACATGCATGTGCATTCTGAATAATGCTACTGCTTCCAATGTACATGATGCTTTGCTCTTTGATTGGCTTGCTTCTTGTATTTCATTTTAGACTGTGGCCTCAGTCATATTTCTGTGACTTGGTTAAATGTTTTGAATGGCTATAAATAAGCCAAAAAGGCTTTGCGATCATCCAGATTGAATTTTACATTGATTTCTTTCTTTATTCCAAGGATGGTAATACAGCACAAGTTTAGAGTAGATGCAGACAAGCATAGTGCAGGGAACAATAAACAAAACTGGTGCATTAACATTCTGGCATGCTTAACATACGTTTTAAAGATAGAAGTAATTCTTCCACCGAAGTGTTCTGAAGGCTGAAATTTTGCCCTTGTCCATTCTTTTTTTTTTCTTTTTTCTTTTTGTCCATTCTTGATTATGTCACTTCACTGTGATTCTCAGAGGCCAAGAAATAGATGTGCTTTAAAAAAAAGTATGTTCCCTTTGAAGTGGAAATAGATATAACAATCAATGGTTTAGCCCAGGGGTCTGCAAAGTTGGCTCTTTGAAGACTGGTGGACTTCAACTCCCAGAATTCCCCAGCCAGCTAGGCTGGCTGGGGAATTCTGGGAGTTGAAGTCCACCAGTCTTCAAAAAGCCAACTTTGCAGACCCCTGGTTTAGCCTTTCCATTTAGCAGAGCAAATACTAAGCAAGGACTGATCCTTCTCCCCATCCTCTAACTTAATAAAGAAAGATAAAACTAAAATTTGGAGTGAAGGGGGTAGAGTGGATGGTAAATTTATGAAGAAAAAAGCAAATCATGCAGCATAAAGGGGCTGCTGTGATGCTAAAAAATGCACTGTGCCAAAGTTATGGTAAGAATTTTGTAGGTTTTCTAACTACTGGAACAGTTCCTTCCTCTGTTACAGTTTTTCCAGCATTGAAACGCAGTAGAATAGAATAGCATTTTTCCCCTCTTAATATAAAAAAGCAAATGACAATTCAAACATTCATTGCTAAAATGAAGTTGGCCATTCATCCAATGTTGCTAATTTGAACATAAACATTCTGCTAATGGTTTTGGTCTTGTACTATAATTTTTATGGCTTTCCTGCATCATTCAAGAAAAGAGCTTATTATTTTTCTTGGAGCACCAGTGTTAGCCTAATCTTATGAATGCTGGATGTTAAACTGAAGGCGAAAGATTTAATAAACTCTCAACTGTACTTTTGCAAAAATGGAGAATGCATTAAAATTGCTTCTAGTGGCAACTGCTTCTTTTGACAAGTACAGGTAGTCCTTGACTTAACAACAGTTCATTTAGTGACCTTTCATACACTGAAAAATACAACTTACGACTGTTTTTCACACTTACGACCATTGCAGCATTCGCATGATCAGAATTTAGACGCTTGGGTTCCGGTTCCGGCTCCAGCGGCGATGGGCGAGCCTGGGGCTCGCTCGCCGCTTTGTTGCCTTTTCTGCCCCCCCACGGGGGCGAGACATCCGGTTAGCGGAGGTCTCCCGTAGGGTCGGCTCGGAGGAGACGTTTCTCCTCACGGCGGTGGGGAGAGCGCTCCCCTCCGCGACCTAGGTGAGGAGGAACATGCTGCGGGGGGTTCTCCCTTCGCCAACGGCTGTCGGCGCCATTCACTTCAATGTAGAGGGCTGAGCGGAAGAGATCGGAAGACTTGCCGAGGCTTCAGCTGCGAGGGAGAGTGAGTTTAAAAAGACATTTTTTTCCCTTGCTGCCAGCCAGGCTGAACGGACTGGGAGGGGGGTGTTTGTTTTCAAACCCCCCCCCCCTCGGACTTAAGCGGCACTTAAAAATGGCTTCTCTGGAAGAGAAAGCGGAAATCTTAAATCCGGACTGTCTCTAACAAGGGAAAGTGGTATGCGGCTACTTGCAACATTGTTTCTAGGTCTGGCTGGTTAAAAAAAAATTTCTATTCTCTCCTCTGGGCTCTGAGATGGGCGGTGGAAAGTGGCTTTTCTTTGTCCCTGCCTGACTATTTTAACTATGGAAAATTCCCAGCGTCTCTTTACAAGTGGGACTCTCTCTGGATATTAATGAAGAATTTTTTTCTTGTTGGATTTGTGATTCCTTTCTGGATTACCTTCGTTATTATAACTATTGAGCTGGAAAATTGTCTCTCTCTTGGTTCCTGAATTTTACAACGTTTCAACCTTGATCTGAACTTTTGGCTCCCGGTTAGTCTCACCAACCCCACCCTGAAAACGCCATTTTGGTGGCACTGACTTTAACAGTTAATCATGGCTCAAGAAACAGCACTGGCAAGTTTAGAACAACGGATGGCTTCTCTTGAAACTGTTATACAAACTTTGGTAAACGAAATTCAGGCCCAGAGGGCTGAAAACATCAATTTCAAGAAGGAGCTATTGGACACAAGGAAGCAAGTGCTGGAAAACACACAGAAGACTGAAGAATTGGAAGGGGGGTTGGTGGGGGTTAAGGGAGAGATTAAAAATGTTACTAAAGAGGTTGGGGAAATAGATGGGCATGTGTCTAGGATTGATATGGAAAGAATGACATATTTTTTGAGATTTCAGAACGTTCTTGAGGAATCTGGTGAATGCCTCCCTGATCTTATGAGCACAATTTTAGCAGACTATTTACAAAAACCTAAAGATGAGATCAGGGGGGACATTGACCTAGCCTATAGAATTAACTCAGCATATGCCAGGATAAATGAAGTGCCTAGAGAGATACATGTGAAATTTGTTAGAAGGTCAACCAGAGAGGAAATCCTGAGGGCGCAGAGAGAGAACCCTTTAATTTACCAACAAAAAACGGTCACTATCTTGAAGCAGATTCCTAGAAAGATTCGAGAAGCAAGGAGGAAATTTTCCTTCTTGTCTAAAATTTTATTTGATCATGGGATTTGGTTCAAGTGGGTGACACCCGAAGGGATGCTGGTGTTCTGGGAAGGAGGAAGAGTGAGGATTAAAACAGTTGCTGAGGCGGAAGCCTTTCTTAAAAAATATTCCTCTGCCCTGGGGGAAGATCCAGGGGGGACGGAGGGGGCCACGGCCCCGCCCGCTCGGGGCCAGGGAGGAGAAAAAGAAGATACAATAGCCAGAAGACTTAGATCGAAAAAATAACTTTGCCTTGATTTTTCTGAACAATTTTGCATAATATCTGTATCTGGATTTTTTATAAATGTCTGACAGCATGGAATTGAGAATTTAGGTATATGTACTTGCTTTTACCTTGTAGTGTTATGAAAAATGCTTTTTTTTTTGGTTATTTTTTATTATGTATTTTGAGGTCTCGGAAGGGCCGACGACTCTGACGTGAATGCTCTCAAAAATTTCTTTGTATCCCTTACCCTACCCTATAGAAAAATGTAAAACCAATAAAACTTTTTCAATATTAAAAAAAAAAGAATTTAGACGCTTGGCATCTGACTCATATTTATGACAGTTGCAATATCCCAGAATCATACGATCACTTTTTGCGACAAACAAAAGTCAATGGGGAGGCCAGATTCTCTTAACAATCTTGTTAAGAGATGTAAATGTAAATCATTGCAGAATGTAATTTCTGCAATGATTTACTTAACAACCGTAGCAACGAAGGTTGTAAAATGGAGCAAAACGCACTTCACAAATGTCTCATGTAGCAGCAGAAATTTTCACTCCCTGAATAAACTGTCATAGATTAAACTTTATCTCTGTCTAGTTTTAGTAATAACATTTAGTAGTTAATATCTTATCATTGATCTGTTTGGCTCTAAAGTTAGCTTTCAGCATTTTCAAATACTTTCTATATGTTGACATCATAAATAAATGTTTTAGTCTAGCATCTAGATTTTTGTTTTATATTTTCAAAACCAATTAAGGAGAACAAATTGCCCCCCAAAGAAGCCACTTTTAAATGGTCTCATCCTGTATCACTCTTAAGGGGCTTCTCCCTGGTTTTCTCCTTCTTTTACACATATATATTGTACATGACAATCCTTTTAGATGCACTTCACATTCTGAAACCTAATAACTTATTTTCAGGCAGGCTTCTAGTCCTGTTTTGCTTTCATCCAAGAATGCTTGGTTAGCCTTCTCATTCTTGTGAACGCCACAGACATTAGCTGTTATGTGTTGGTCAGGGGCTGTTTCCCTTGAGATTTGATAACTGAGGCAAAAATATCCATTTCTGGATTCAAGCTGGAAACAGACTTCAGCTTACATAGAAAAAGAAATATCCATTCACTTCCCAGGACCAGGACCACACATATTTGCACACATGGGAGATCCTCATTAAAGTTGATCCCAGCCACTTCACTCTCTCTGTTAGAGATCAGGAATGGGTTTGTGCTTTGGGGATAAGAATGAGATCCTCTGAAATTTTCCCATGCTTGTCAGCATTGGCAAGGCTTCATCAAGACAATCTCAGTGCATTCTTATTCCACTCTCAAGATAATGTGACTGCTCAGAGTCTGCTAGGAAGGTGTGAGGGCTGAATCCAGCAAGGAAAGAAATAAGGAGTCTGAGATCTGACAAGACTGTTAGGAAAACATTGTGTAAGGTGCCTTCGCCTTCAAAAGTTGACAAACATGGGTGAAGAGTCCATTACTCTTTAAGGGAAGTAGAAAGACATGTAAATGTGGCTGGAGTCTGCAGTAGCTAATCATAGTCATTATGAGCGCATCTTTCACATCTCAGTAATAGCAGCATCTGAACTCTGACCTTGAATCTTTTGAGCTCATGAGAGATTTATTGCTACGCCTAGGCTGAAGCTCTGACGGAGGCAGAGAAGGGATCAATGCTGCATCCTTCAACCAAGCTTAGCTCTTCAAGGCATCATTTAACCCTTCTTGCAACAGACCTATGTGTACTAGACACAGTGCTGGAATCATTGCCTTGAAATGTATATATGTATGAATGGAAGATTGATGAGAGTTCTCGTATTTTAAAAATGAGTTAAATAAAGCCTGCTTCATGTGATGCCCTCTTGACGTATGTTGGAGTTTCCATAGTTACACAGCATTTTTTCTGCACCGCTGCCAATTGTCAAAGAGACTGCTTCCTCACAAACTTGCCCTCTGGTACCTCACCCTGGTGAGTGATTTGTTCCATAGTCTGGCTAGCAGGGTGTAACTTTGGAAGGATTTCTTGTGGTCCCAAAGTCTTCATTTTTCCATGCTCCATTTTAGATGTAAAATGGCCTACAACCGGTTGTGGTAGTTCAGAAATGCACACTTGTGTTGCATATCTGTATGTATCTTTCATATGATATACTACTATACTCTCTGCTAGTGTTTTATCATGGATTTCTGTGGTTGGAATACATGTTGGTGCAAATACTGGTGGTCAGCAGTGCAGAATCCATTACTGCTTACATTCATATCTGGCCACTTCGATTAAAATGTACTTCGTCAATGGATATTTTTTTTGTCCACAAGATAGACATTATTAAGGAACTGTAAGGTTAGCAAGAAATCTTAGGTAAAACTATGGTATGTATTAGTTAAAAATGCCTTTGCAAACCTTGGGTTTAACTCTTGGGGAAGAGTTGGATTTTCCTTAAGGCCATTTGAGTCCGAATTCTGCAGGCCTAACATAACCAGACTGAGATCTATGTTTAATAATTTATTGATTGTTTCTTGCAACACAATCAATGGAGTCTTTAAGAATCTTGAAGATTAACAAATGTATTATGGCATAAATTTAATTGATTGCAATCCATTGCAACAAAAAGTTGTAATGAAGTGGGTCATTATTTAATTATTATTTCAGTTTATGCTGTTCATTTCTGAAATAGTGGATAAACATATTGAACTTCATCAATACCATGTATGCTCATGGTAAAATTTCAGATGCTGAGGTACACCCAAAAAATCAGGTTCGACTTATCCACAGGTAGGGTTATCTTCAGTATACATGGCAATACTTTTTTTGAAGTACCCATATTTCCTGAATATATCACATACAAGCCCATTTGCATATGCAGGTTGCCTCATCTGTGGGTGTTGCATTTTCCTTGGTACTTTGATTACAACTTTAAGGGCCAACTAATCCACCTAAGGACTTATAACATGAGTATATACAGCACATACCATTATACGGACATTCCAGTGACAAGGAACATACTGACTAGCAGAGTACTATCCCCCAATTATTGCCCTGTTGTGATTGGTGTATGGTTTTAAGATGGTTTGATCCATCTCTCAAAATTCACTTCAGGCTTTGTTCTCCTGTTCATCATGAACAGGCCTAACTTAGTTAAGTAGGAGCAGGCTCTGACATCACTCCTGGTTTATCTACACAAGCCTGAATAAACTTTTTTTTAAATGCAACCCATACTTCCAGAGTTTGAGAAGTTTTGCTTTCAAGTATGACTCTTGTGTTCTTGGTTAAGTGTTCTTCTTAAACCATAATGTGAATTGAGGTATTTGCTTTTGTAGTACTTTTTCAATAATGTAGCCGGTTCCATCAAATAAAAACTGCCAGGAAGCATACCTTCTCCGTACTAGTATCTTGCTCTTCTCTCTAATGAGCTTTCCTCCTTAAATTTGAACAGTTTTCACCCTAGCTGGTATTTTGAAAAGCCCTATTTTTATCATTATTGGTCTCACATCAGCCAGATGTTAAGGCAGAATTTGTCATTTTTGTCCACCTATCAAGACTTTCCCAAAGACCTAGAATAGACAGATGTTGTTGCTTAATAATGTTAAAAGGTATCATAGGAAGTAAGTTGTTCCTGGAAAGACTGCCTTTTGCAATTGTGATTTTGTCCAGTTCTTTCTCTTCTATTTTGTTGTCTCTAGATATCTATTTATTTATTTATATAGATTGAATTTATATTGCCGCCTATTTGCCCTTGTTGACTCAAGGCGGCTTACAGAATATCCACATTTGAAACAATAAAAACTAACAAAAAGAATAAAATAAATTAATATAGTACAATATAACAAAATCATTCCCACCTACCTCACCCTGGCAACAGCAAATCACATGAGCCATTTAATGGGCTCCATCCCTCTCTGGGTTCCCCAAGCCCGCTGGCAGAACCTGGTCTTCAGCATCTTCCAGAAGAGTATTAGATTGTGGGCCATTCTAATCTCTGGGGGAATGATGTTCCAAAGAGAGGGAGCCACCACAGAGAAGGCTCTTCTTCTGGGTCCCACCAGATGTATATCCCTTTAGAATGGGACCTGCAGCATTCCCTATCTCCCTGCTCTGATGGGTCAGGTAGATGTGACCGGCAAGAGACGGTTGCTCAGATATTGCCTCATCCATTGCCCAGACTTTTTTGTCTTTCTCATCAACAATTTTGAAAGTTTGCAGGATTATGTGGCAGGTGTTTGTTGTTTTGAATTCTGAAATCCCAGATCACTTTGGCTTTTCATTTCCTTACTTGGTCTATTTTGTGATCCCATCACTTCTTGCTTGCAGGCAAATGGTATTTCTTGCAGATCTTCCAAATGCTACATTGTCATGCCATCATTTCTAGTAGTTTGTGCAATCTTTCTTGCAGTAGCTAACTAGGTGGTCCATTGTTTCTTCAGCTTCTTTGCAGAGGTGACATTTGCTGCCTTATCCTGCCTTCTTGATTCTGGCTTTGTATACATTTGTTCTTAAGGCTTGGTCTTTTACAGTCAGATTTAGCCATTCTGTCTCTTCAATTTTCTTGCTCTTAGCCATTGCAGGTCTTGTTTTCTACTTTACCTGTGTTTTTAAAAAAATTACTGGCCATGTAATACTTGTCTTTTCATATCTGTTTTCTCTTCTCGGATTTGAACTTTCTTATTAACCAGTTTGATCCACAGAGTTCTCTCCAGTACTCAGTAAGCCTTCATAGTACATCAGCTTCAGTGCATCTTATTCATTGTCCTTCGGATATTCTTCCTGTAGCTTTGTTCTTCTTCTTCTTCTTCAGCTCCCTGGTATACTTGTACCTGCGACATTTCACATTCACCTATTTTCCTTGGCAAATAGAGTCTATCAACATTACTGCAGATGAGAGGCATCTTTCATTGTCATTATTTTTCTGGTCATCTTGTGCAGGGTTTTTAATTCTATTTGAGCCCAGTCCACTATTACAGCTGTGTTTTGAACAAGATGCTGTTGGACTTCATTAGCTACTCTGCCACATTAGATGGCAATTTGAAACTTGTTGGTAAGCAGGTAATTGCTCTGAAATTGCATGGTGCTACCCCATTTTCTTTGTTTGTTTGTTATTTATGGTTTGTTGCAAAGTCAGCAGCTGTTCACACTGGATTTGGCATTTTGTCTGCCTATCAAGTCTTTCCCAAGAACCTTTTTATGATTATGTTGATGTTTTACAGTGTTAGAGGTATTGTTGCAGGAGATAAGCTGTTCCAAGTAAAGCTGCTTTTTGCCATTGATTGATGGTGAATTTGTCAATGCCGATGGTGTTCAAATGGTGCTGCAGTTGTTTTGTGGTGGCTCCCAAGGCATCTATTACGGTTACTGTGTTTATTATTTTTGTTATAGCAAAGACAAAGCTTGCCTTCAAGGAACATCATAAAGTATGTGTTTCTTTAGGAAATCTTGTATTTCATCTCATGATGAAGTTTGAAGTTTATTTGATTTCTATACCACCCTTCTCCCTTTCGGGACTCAGGGCGGTGTACAGCCACAATAAAATAAGTGATACAAAATCTAAAACAATATGTTAAAAGGTATTAAATAAATGGCCTACATTTTTAAAATCACATACTAAAATCGCTATTTAAAATCCCTTTAAAACTACAACAGGCCGGCAGCGCAGAATAAATGCGTCGTCAGGGCCCGACGGAAGAGATGTAGGTCCGAGATCATCCTTAACCCAGGGGGTAGGTCATTCCAGAGGGCAGGAGCTGCCACAGAGAAGGCTCTCCCCTGGGGGTCACCAGCCGGCATTGTTTGGCCGACGGCACCCTGAGGAGGCCCTCTCTGTGGGAGAGAACTGGTCGGTGGGAGGTATTTGGCAGCAGGAGGCGGTCTTGTAGATAACCAGGTCCCTTGCCATGGAGTGCTTTAAAGATGGTCATGAGTACCTTGAAGCGCACCCGGAAAGCCACAGGCAGCCAGTGCAGCTCACGCAGGAGAGGTATCACATGGGAGCATCTAGAGGCTCCCAGAATCCCCCGCACGGCTGCATTCTGAACCAACTGGAGCCTCCGGGTGCACCTCAAGGGAAGCCCCATGTAGAGAGCCTTGCAATAGTCCAGACGGGAGGTGACGAGGGCTTGAGTGACCGTGCGCAAGGCGTCACGATCCAGAAAGGGACGCAACTGGCGTATCAGGCGAACCTTATAGAAAGCCCCCCTGACTACGGCTATCACGTGGTCTTCTAGGGACAGCCGAGAGTTCAGGAGGACACCCAAATTGCGAGCCCTCTCTGTGGGAGCCAATGTCTCGCCCCCAATAGTCAGAGATGGCATCAACTGACTATACTGTGACGACGGAAGCCACAGCCACTCAGTCTTGGATGAGTTGAGTCAGAGCCTGTTCCTCCCCATCCAAACTCGCACGGCCTCCAGACATCGGGACATCACTTCTACGGCATCGTTGGGGTGGTCTGGGGTGGAGATGTACAGCTGAGTGTCATCAGCGTACTGGTGAAACTCTACCCCAAAACCATGATCTCGCCCAACAGCTTCATATAAATGTTGAACAGAAGGAGCGAGAGGACCGACTCCTGTGAGACCCCACAAGTGAGGCCCCTTGATGTCTACCTCTGCCTCCCTGCCAACACAAACTGCGACCGGTCAGAGAGATAGGAGGAGAACTACCATAAAACGGTGCCCCCCACTCCCAACCCCTCAACCGGTGCAGCATGATACCATGGTCGATGGTATCGAAAGCCGCTGAGAGATCTAGTAGGACCAGGATAGATGAACAACCTCTATCCTGAGCCCTCCAGAGATCATCGACCAACGCGACCAATGCCATCTCCGTGCTGTACCCAGGCCGAAAGCCGGACTGGCCCGAGTCCAGGTAGACAACTTCATCCAGGTGCTGAGGGAGCTGTCATGCCACCACACTCTCAACAACCTTCGCGATAAAGCGAAGGTTGGAGACAGGACGATAGTTAGCCAAAACAGCCGGATCCAGAGAGGGCTTCTTGAGGAGGGGCGTCACCACCGCCTCTTTCAAGGCGGCCGGCAGAAACCCCTCACTCAAAGAAGCGTTAATAATTCCCTGGAGCGGCTTCCGGTTCCGGCTCCGGCGGTGACGGGCGAACTTAGGGTTCGCTTGCCGCTTTGTTCCTTTTCCTGCCCCCCCACGGGGGCGAGAAGCCCCTTGTTTGGGGCTTCTCCCGTAAAGCCGGCTCGACAGGGAAGCCCCCCCCCACGGCGGTGGGGAGAGCGACCCTGCTCCTCGGCTTAGGCGGAAGAGGACATGCTGCGGGGGGTTTTCCCTTCGCCAAAGGTTGGCGGCACCATTTAATTCCATGGAGAGAGACGATCGGAAGAGTCGGGAGGCTTTTCGGGACCTCAGCTGCGAGCGGGGAGTGAGCGTTTAAAACTTTTTTTCTTGTACTGTCAGCCGGGCTGAAAGGGACTGGAGGGGGGTGTTTGTTCCCAAAAAACCCCCCTTGGACTTAAAGCGGCACTCGGAAATGCCTCGTTGCGAGGAATCGGAAACTTTTAATCCGGATGGTCTTTAACAAGGGAAAGTACTTTGCGGCTTGTTTGCAATTATGTCTCTAGGTCTGGCTGAAACAGTTTCTTTTTTGCTTTTTAACCGCTTTCTCCCTCGGGCTCTGAGTTTGGGCGGAAAATGGCTTCTCTTTGTCCCCGACTGACTATGACCTATGGAAAATTACCAGTGTCTCTTTGTGATTTGGACTTCCTCTAATTATTGATGAAGAATTTTCTTTTTTTGGATTTGTGTTTTCCTTTCTGGATTGCCTTCGTTATTATACCTATGGAGTTGGAAAAGTGTTTCTCTACTGGTTTCTGAATTTTGCAGCTATACAACTTTGAGAACTTTGGACTCCTGATCTGCCTCACCAGCCCCACCCTAAAAACGCCATTTTACTGGCACGGATTTTAACAGCTAAACATGGCACAAGAAGCAACGCTGGCACGCCTTGAACAAAGAATGACTGCCCTTGAATCTGTTATACAAAATTTGGTATTAGAAATTAAGGCCCAGAGGGCAGAAAATGTCAACTTTAAAAAGGAATTATCGGACACTCGAAAACAAGTGCTTGAGAATACACAGAAGAATGAAGAATTGAAAGGGGGGCTGGAGGGGGCTAAGGGAGAGATTAAAAATGTTTCTAATGAGGTTGTGGAAATAAATGGGCACATAATAAATAAATGGATAGATATGGAAAGGATGACATATTTTTTGAGATTTCAGAATGTTTCTGAGATGGATGGTGAATGTCTCCCTGATCTTATGAGTACAATTATTGCAGACTATTTACATAAACCTAAAGATGAGATCAGAGGGGACATTGACCTAGTCTACAGAATAAATTCTGCATATGCCAGGATGAATGAAGTACCCAGAGAGATACATGTAAAATTTGTTAGAAGGTCAACCAGAGAGGAAATCTTGAAGGCGCAAAGAGGGAGTCCTATGATTTACCAACAAAAGGAGGTTACCATCTTGAAGCAGATTCCAAGAAAGATTAGAGAAGCTAGAAGGAAATTTTCCTTCTTGTCTAAAACATTGTTTGATCATGGGATCTGGTTCAAGTGGGTGATACCCGAAGGGATGCTGGTGTTCTGGGAAGGAGGTAGAGTGAAGATTAAAACAGTTGCTGAGGCGGAAGCCTTTCTTAAAAAACATTCCTCTGTCCTGGGAGAAGATCCAGGGGGGGCAGGGGGAGCCATGGCCCCGTCCGCTGGGGGGCCGGGGGAGAAGGTGGAAGATACAATTGCCAAGAGACTTAGATCTAAAAAAAAACTTTGCCCGTGTTTTTTTTTGAGTAATATTGTATGATATTTGTAATCCGGATTTTTGTAATTGACTGACAGTATATAACTGAAAAATTTAGGAATATGTACTTGCTCCCAGCTTGTAGTGTTAGGTGAAATGTTTCTTTTCTTTCTTTTTAATAATGTAACTTGAGGTACCGGAGGAGCCGACGACTTTGACGTGACCACTCTCAAAATTTCTATGTAACCCTTACCCTACCCCACAAAAAATGTAAACTCAATAAAACTTTTTCAATATAAAAAAAATAATAATAATTCCCTGGATAATAATTCCCTCATGTAATCTCCCAGGAGGCCAGTACCAACCAAGAGGGACACGGGTCCAATAAACATGTGGTGGTGTTCAGCCGCCCCAGCATCCTGTCCATGTCCTCAGGAGTCACAGGATCGAACTCCTCCCAGATGACATTCTGAAGGCCTGCCTCCATCAGCTCGTCTGAACCAATCCAGTCAGAGGCTAACCCGTCCCGAATCTGATCGATTTTATCGTGCAGATAACACCCAAAATCATCTGCTCGACCCTGTAAGGGAGTATCCCGCGCCCTCAGATGGAGAAGGGAGCGGGTCACCCTAAACAGGGTGGCTGGTCGGTTATCTGCAGACGCGACAAGAGCGGAGAAATAATTGGTTTCGCCGCTCTTATTGCCACTAGGTAGGTCCTTAAATAGGACCTTACCAGTGTCTGGTCAGACTCGGAGCGGGTGGCCCTCCAACCGCTCTCTAGGCGTCTCTTCTGAAGCTTCATCACCCTCAGCTCCTTGGAGAACCAAGGAGCTAAGGTGGTTCAGCACCGGGTGAGAGGCCGCAAGGGCACGACTTGGTCCAGGGCCCCCGGGGCCGCAGTGTTCCAGGCAGCCACCAAGTCCTCAGTCGAGTCATGGGTCAGGGTCTCAGGTATCGGCCCAAGCTCCATCTGGAACCTCTCAAGGTCCATCAGGCACCTGGGGAGGAACCGTCTCACCGGTTCCGGTTCCGCCTCCCTGCAGTGGGGTGCAGCGGTTGGAAATAACTGATATATCCTTCATGACAAGATATAATGTTGCATTTCTAAAAAGAGGTGGGCTCTATCCCTTCATCTTGAACATTGCTGGCAGCTTCAAGATACCATTATTTTTTGTGATTATGTTTATAAACTTATTGGTGTGTTTTGTTGCTTGTATACTGTCCCCCTTCTTTTAGAGCAAGGTCAAGGAAACAGAATTGTGTAGAAGAAAGCTGGATTTGAGATTGGATTTTTAAACAAAATTAAGGTCAGATATAAAGAAAATCCAGCAACTCATGATTTTCTACTTTGCACAGACTTTCCAATAATAGTGTGCAAAATGTTTTGAGAACCTCAGAAGTCTTATTACAATTTCACTCAAAGTGGTGCAGTGTTGGAATGAGCTATTCGAACATCTGTTGTGCAGTTGGAGTATCTTTTCTCAGTCAGAAGGGGGCATTTAGGGTCAGAACTTTTGACCTCAAAATATTTATGAATGTTTTTGTTGCCTACTACCATCATATTTAAAAAGAGTTAAAACAAAAAAACCTACATGCTTTTCAGACTCGTTGCTTTTACATGTCTTATTAGTTAGTAGTCCTGATGTTTATTGGGTTACTACTACAACTGGGAGCCCTGACGTGCTTCCGTGTTGATTTCCATTTGAATTGACAATCATGAACATCAAATATTGGCATGCATTGGACGTTTGCGATTTTAATACTTGGCATAATCTTCATGTGGAATTAGCATGTTTTTCTGTACTTTGATGCCTTTGCAAATTAAGTTTTGGAGGGTTTCCGGTCTTTCATGGTCAATCAGGATAGGGAAAGTTTCCATCTTCCAAGGTCTTGCTCTGTAGGTTGCCTTGGCCATTTCTGTGGCAATATTGTGAGTGCAAAGGAACACTCATGATACTTGAACTCTGGCTGGGCACCTACACAACAGCTGTGGATACAGGGTCTGGTTTCCTTCTTTGCTTTAATATATTGATTCTAAACAGAGAACTTTAAAGTTGCAACTTCCTTACTTCACAAACTAGTCTTTAGGTTGTTTGGTGAAAGAATGGGCATTATTCTCTCCTAACTCACCTTCCCTCATCCTGCAAATGCTTCCAGTCATACTGTATAATCCTTTTCGTCCTTTAGAATTACAAAGAGAAAGCTGGAACTGGTCGAGATGCCTCATCAACATCTGTTTTTTTCTGCCGATCGCATCAACCTCATTCTCTTCCAAACTGTAATTTTCACTGTAATGATGGATTATGTTTGTCATATTTCATAGAAATCTGGTTTTTGCATTTTGGTTCCCCCCCCCCCTTCACCTCCCCAATCCAATCATTTCTTTTTCTTTTTTTAAGTAATAATAAAACCAGTTCTCTTGTTTAAGACTTGAAAAGTTTTTTTAAAAAAAAATCTGAATCCAAAGCTCAACTCGCACAAGAAAAACTGCTCTTTAATTTTGGGATTGTCTGATGAGACTCGCATCTTAGCGATTTATTTGTTGTTCCTTCTCTTTTAACGATGCTGCAGTCGTAAGGCACTGTTTTGCTAAATGTTGTGTAAAAAGTAAATTGTGCCACAGCAGATGTTGGTATTTGGGTGGCTGTCTGTACAACAGGGGGATGGCCACAGTCATCTCTGTCAGCTGTCTTCAGGCTCCACAGGCCTGCTGTGTGGTTACTTTGGTGTGTAAAAACAGCTCATTTCACAACTGGGGAACTTTAGCATTATGCTTGGCATGAAGCCATTCCGCTGAGTTTAACACAAGTGTTTATCCAGCAATTTTCTTAACACTGGTAGCTCCACAATAATGTGTATTAAACTTCAATAAGGAAGTGAAGAGAATGGGAGTAAAAGCTGTTTCTTTCTTGTTTGCTTGCTTGTTTTGCATCTCATTGTTTTCTTTTCCCCAAGAAAACTGGTCACAGTGTAGAATCCTTTCTCTTTGTTTGCTTATTGGGAAACATTCCTTTATACAACTTGCAGCCTTGAAGCTTCCATTGTAGTTCCTGACACTCTTCAGATTCTGGTGCATACCCATAACAAATGTCCACACCTCCATTATGTCTTTATATGAAATCTAGGGGTGAATGGTAAAGCATGTGCATGGGAAATGATTATATTTGAAGTCATCAAATTTGGCTTTGCTTTTTTTTATGTGGATGTCTTTTGAAAATAAACTGCATCAATTTAAATAGCTTAATTAAAAATATTTTAAGTATGGGAGGGGATCAGTTTTGAAGTGGGCATTGGCTTGAAATAATACATTGAAACATGAAACTTTTTCCACTAAATTGTGCCCAACCATGGCTCTAAAATTCTTGTTTAAATATTAAGCTATACATTTTAGCAAGATTTGACTGAGCCTTTCAATTTAATCACTAAAATGTCATAGGAATAGATGGCACCCTCCTCTCTTGGCCCTTGGGTTTGTTGTTGCTAAGCTTGAGGTTGGAATGTCTGCTTATTTTGCATCTTATCATTTGCAGATTTCTCATGCTGGCATGAATGACGTTAAGAATTGTTTTGATGAATGCTCAGTATGTGGCTGGGTTGAACTAGTTTGTCCATGAAGTTAACTGCAAGAGAGTTTTCCCATTCTCTAAATGATTTTGCCAATCCCATCCTCCCCAACTGAAGTTGATGGGAAACAGAATTTAATTACAACTAATTATTTTTCATTATTAATACCACTTTATAATGCCTTGGTAAGGCCACACTTGGAATACTGCATTCAGTTTTGGTCACCACGATGTAGAAAAGATGTGGAGACTCTAGAAAGAGTGCAGAGAAGAGCAACAAAGATGATTAGGGGACTGAAGACTAAAACATATGAAGAACGGTTGCAGGAACTGGGTATGTCTAGTTTAATGAAAAGAAGGACCAGGGGAGACATGATAGCAGTGTTCCAATATCTCAGGGGTTGCCACAAAGAAGAGGGAGTCAAACTATTCTCCAAAGCACCTGGGGGCAGAACAAGAAGCAATGGGTGGAAACTAATCAAGGAGAGAAGCAACTTAGAACTGAGGAGAAATTTCCTGACAGTTAGGACAATTAATCAGTGGAATAGCTTGTCTCCAGAAGTTGTGAATGCCCCAACACTGCAAGTCTTTAAGAAGATGTATTATTATTGAGAGGGCCTTCTCCGGGTGCCGTCGGCGGGGCAATGCCGGTTGGCGACACCCAGGGGAAGGGCCTTCTCTGTGGCGGGCCCGGCCCTCTGGAACGACCTACCCCCCGACCTTCGCACTATCTCGGACCTCCGCCTCTTCCGCCAACGTCTTAAGACGTATTTATTTCAACAAGCCGGCCTAGGATAGCCCCCCGTTTCTGACTTTTAAAAAAAAATAAATTATAATTTGGGAAGGTTTTTAACATGGGTTTTAGCATGGGTTAACTAATTTAATATATTTTAAATTGATATTTATTGTATTTTTGTGGTTTTAATAATGCCTGTGCGCCGCCCTGGGTCCTAACAAGGAGAAGGGCGGGGTATAAATTTAATAAAATGTAAATGTAAAATGGATAGCCATTTGTCTGAAATGGTATATAGGGCTTCCTGCCTAGGCAGGGAGTTGGACTAGATGACTTCCAAGGTCCCTTCCAACTCTGCTATTGTATTATTATTGTATTATTACTGTATTATTTCCTGTATCTAACTGAGCTTATAAGAAATACATTTTTGCTGTGTGAAACCCTGGTATCTTTCTAGGTACCACTGATACTGTACTATATCTAGTACCTTGTTAGATGCTGAGCAAAAATAATAATAAATCACATGGGCTGAGAAAGTACTTAAAATGAGTGTTTCTTTCCGTAGTGGTATATGAACGCTGTGAGAGGGTTTAAAAACATTAACATATCGAAGGAAAAAAAAGATTTAAATAATGTGTTTATCTATGTATATTCATTTACATATATTTCCATCCCACCATGGCAACTCTGAGCTTACAAGACCAAATACAGATAGAAGAATAAAAAGAAAAATATATAATTTAAAAAAAGTATAAAATACTAATTAAGCATAGCCTATCAACAGTAAATTAACCAAACCTCCTGACTTCTCAGTACCAGGAAAACTGCCAGATCTTAAGATCTTTCTGAAAGGCCAGCAGGGTTAGGGCTTATCTGTGACAGAAAAGCTCCATTTCTTGGGTCCCTCAAGATGAGTACCCTTCATCAACTCAGAGGGCATGACTCTGTTCCATAGATCTGATGGGGGCAGAGAAAAACAAGTGGAGAAAAGTGGGGTTCAGTATCTGCTGAATACATTTTGTTGGCAAGAGTGGAGTCATCAGATACCAGATTTAAAATTCTATAATAATGCAGTGTTTTTGTTTTTTTATTGTATATTTTTTCTTTATAATACATCACATTTCCAGTTTTTCACCAGCAGTGTACTGGCTGTATCTTGTCTTTTTTGTTTTATACACCCTATACACCCTAGTTTTATACACCCTGATTATAACCAATATTCTCTTAATCATATTTTTATAATCCCTTTTAAATACGTAATGTTGTACATCATAGTTATAGACATTTTTTCATAATTGTACCATAACAATAATACAATAGCAGAGTTGGAAGGGACCTTGTAGGTCTTATGTATGTTTTAGCCTCCAGTCCCCTAATCATCTTGGTTGCTCTTCTCTGCACTCTTCTATATATATAGAATATTCATATCTCTCCTTTCCCCTCTCTACTTCCTTCTCCCTTTTCCTCGTCTCTTCTCCCCTCTCTTCTCTCCTCTTCTCCACTTCCCTCTTCTCCTTTCTCTCCTACTCCTATATACATGCAGTGTTTCTCAGATTCATCACTTTTAAATTGTGTTGACCTTAACTCCCAGAATTCCCTACCCAGCCATGCTACCTACTGTATGCTAGCTAGGAAGTTCTAGGAGTTGAATTCCAGATAGTTTGAAGTTGCTGAAGTTAAGAAACATTGCGGCAATGAACGCCTCCATTTTTATACCAAGTCATCCCATAAGGCTTCCTGAGACCTAGGTTGTCTTTAGTTCGGCTAGTTAACTGTATTGTTCGGACAGGATACATTTTCTAAAGAAATGAAAAAGAGTGCTTGGTGATTTTGAATGTTCCTTTCCCAGAGATGAATGTGGTCTTCTGTACCATGCACTGAGTTATACACAAACAGCACAGTTCTCTGTGCTCTCATTAGCAAAATTCTTGCTGCGGTCAGCAGACAGATTTCTATACGTTCTTTTTCCTCTCCGTGCTTCCTAGAAGGATGGGAGAGCTGATGTTTAAAGGAAGGAATGCTATATATTCATGGCTTCTGGTCCCAGCAGTGGCAGCAGGTGCTGCCAGAAAAATGACATCATATGTGTGTGTGCGTGTGTGTGTGTGTGTGCATGCGCTTGGAGAGTAAGGGAGGGGGGTTTCTCCCTTTACATTCATTCTTTCTTCCTTTTTCAGTATCCAGAGCAGGAGTTGCAGTGCAGCTGATCCCAGCTGGAGAATATCTTAGTCAATTTCTATGAGGCTTATTTTCTCCCCCACTGCCCAACACCCTTCCCTCCAACTGCCTTGAAGTTGCTGGCACCAGCGAGTTTCTCCAGGGTGGCCTCTGTCAGCTTGACCTTTGCAGCAGCAGCAGCAGCAACAGCAGTAAGACTTCAGCAGCTGCAATGGGGGAAGGCAAGAACTGATCAGAAGCAATGAAAAATTGGGGGCGGGGGAGAATTGAGATAAAAGGTAAAGGTTCCACTTCATACATATGTGCTAGTCGTTCCCAACTCTAGGGGACGGTGTTCATCTCCGTTTCAAAGCCAGAGAGCCAGCGCTGTCCAAAGACGTCTCCGTGGTCATGTGGCTGGCATGACTAAACGCCGAAGGAGCACAGAATACCTTCCCACCAAAGGTGGTCCCTGTTTTTCTACTTCCATTTTTTTTAACATGCTTTCGAACTGCTAGGTTGGGAGAAGCTGGGACAAGTAATGGGAGGTAACTTCGTTACGCGGCACTAGGGATTCGAACCGCTGAACTGCCGCCCTTTCTGATCGACAAGCTCGGCGTCTTAGCCACTGAGCTCCCTTTAGAATTGAGATACTTTTTTCCCTCTTGCCTTTCCTTTAGCTTTGCAAATTTCCCAGCATTTAATCTGTTTCGTGTACAGATAGTCCTCGACTTGCAGCAGTTCCTTTAGTGACTGTTCAAAGTTACAATGGCACTGAAAAACGTGATTTGTGACTAGTTTTCACACTTGACCATGGTAGCAGCCCCGTGGTCATGTGATCAAAATTCAGATGCTTGGCAATTGGATCGTATTTATGACGTGTGGCCGTGTCCCAGGGTCATGTGATCCCCTTGTGTGACCTTCTGACAAGCCAAGTCAGTGGTGAAGTCAGATTCATTTAATAACAGTTTGACTGCGTTAACAACTACATTTGATTCACTTAACAACTGTGGCAAGAAGGGTTGTAAAATGGGGCAAACCCACTCAACAAACATTTCACTTAGCAACAGAAATTTTTTGCTCAGTTGTGGTCGTAAGTCGAGAACTACCTGTATTCAGTTTATAACATGGCTAAATTATTACCCGTAGTAATTAGCAATTTATGTATTATTAGTAATTCTATAGTACTGGCAAAAACAGCTGGAAAGGAAGAAGATAATCAGTTGATGTAAGTGAGGCTCAATACAGGAATTTATTAAGGGTTAATTTCCCACACTATACTGGTCTTATGCAGCAACTTTGTGTTGGATCTTCCATGATTCATGGGATATGCATCAAGATGAAATACATATGAGGCAAGAAGTAGAATGTTCTCCCAGTTTGATACCAATCAGATCTTGTGCAGCTTCAGCAAACTGGTTTTGTAAGGGCAAGTCTCCCCAAATCATTTTTGCCCAAAGCTGCGTACAACTTAAATTTGGATACACGGATGGTGAAAAGCACATTGAGAGTATAATGGATAAGTGCAATTAAACACCTTAGCACTGTAAACATAACTTGAGACTTCTTCCTCCAGATAACAATGAGTTTCAACTCCCATAAAGCACAACCAGATTATGGTATTCTGCCTTTACCCTGATGTCTTAATATCTTGGAATGTGACACTTAGATCATTTTTCAAAATAACAAAAACGGAGAGCTATTAAAGCTTTTTTAAAATATGTTTGCACTTAATAAGATTTCATTTGCATTTTTTTCCATCAGAGGCAGCTGTAGCTTGAGAAGCCGTTTGAGTAAGCTGTGCCAAAGGAGAACATGAGGGATTTTGTATGCTGATTAATTCTCTTTTGCTCCTTTGGGAATATCTTGCATTAGTGAAAATTAATTGCTGTAAGCAATATAGTGGAAGGTTTGTTTGCTTGTTTGTTTGGACCTGCTAAATTATCTTTTCCCAGCCTAGTGCCTTCCAGGTGTGCCAGACTACCATGACCATGCTGGCTGAGTAGTCCAGGGCATTCGGAGAGTACCCAAAAGACTGTTAAGAACAAATAAAAACAGAAACCTAAGCTCACTACTTAGGTACCTCTTTTCAGTTTGCTACAAAACAAAGATTTGATTTTAAGGCCAGTTCAATTGGGAGCTTAGCCTTTGTGTTTTCCCCCCACCTCTTTCTCAAACATAAAACTTTGATGTGAAGAATCCATATTTAATTAAATGTTTTACTTTAATTAAGTAGTTTCGACAGAGCTTTCCCTTGCAGTTTAAATCACGTAACTACTCATCATCATCATCATTTAATACTTATAAACCGCGCCCTCTCCCCATGGGGACTCGGGGCGGTGCACAGGCAGAATAAAAACAGTAAAACATACAAACAACAATAAAATATACAAACAATTTTAAAAGCCAAATTAAACTCAGCCTGTGCTAAAATTCTCATTAAACTAACTGAACTAAAATCTACCCAGTAAAACCCCAAGACAGGGGGACTATCCCAAGCCGGCCAGACGGAAAAAGTAAGTTTTTAATTTAAGACGGAAGGAGCCGGAGGTCCGTGGTCGTCCTAATATCGGGGGGAAGGTCGTTCCAGAGGGCCGGGCCCGCCACAGAGAGAGCCCTTCCCCTGGGTGTCGCCCGCTGACACAGTCTAGTGGACGGCACCCGGAGAAGTCCCTCTCTGTGGGAACGAATCGGCCGTGAGGATGTATGAGGCAGGATCCGATCCCGCAGATAGCTAGGTCCCGAGCCATGGAGCGCTTTAAAGATGATAATTAGCACCTTGAAGCGCACCCGGAAGACGACAGGTAGCCAGTGCAGCTCGCGCAAGAGCGGTGTTACATGGGTGGACCTTGCGGTCCCCATAATTGCTCGCGCGGCTGCATTCTGGACTAGCTGAGGTCTCCGGGTGCACCTCAAGGGAAGCCCCATGTAGAGAGAGTTGCAATAGTCCAGTCGGGATGTCACGAGCGCATGAGTGACTGTGCGAAGGGCGTCCCGATCATCGTAAAGTGTTTTCAAAATTCCGGAAGTTTTGTAATTCTGTATAAAACGTCTGTGTGATTCTGTACAAAACACATGTGGTTTTTCTCTTCTGCACTGAAACTACTCTTGTTCTTCTGGTTTAAGAGGGAGGAATACAGAACAACATTGTTTGAAGTGACCTTGGAAATCCTCTATCCAGGGGTCCCCAACCTTTTTTGCACCAGAGACTGGTTTCATTTTAAAGAAAATTCTGCGGACTGGCTGACGTAGAGGAGGAGCAGGGGGGGAGGGGGAACAGGCGGTGCATGCGCATGCAGGGGGTGGAGTCGGCTCACTCGGCCCTCTAGGGCCTCCAACGGCGCGAACAGCCGCGCCTGCGCATGCGCACGCAGGGGGGAGTCGGCTCACGGCCCTCTAGGGCCTCCAACGGCGCGAACAGCCGCGCCTGTGCTCTCCCGCATTCGATGCGCGCTCTGCCTAGGGGGCTGCTCCCTCCTCCTCCTCTCCGGCCCTGCGGCTCGGTTCTTATCAAGCCACAGACCGGCACTGGTCCACGGACCGGAGGTTGGGGACCCCTACTCTAGTCCAGAGGTTCCCAAACTTGGCAACTTTAAGACTTGTGGACTTCAACTCCTAGAATTCTCCAGCCAGCTCTGCTGGCTGGAGAATTCTGGGAGTCGAAGTCCACAAGTCTTAAAGTTGCCAAGTTTGGGAACCTCTGCTCTAGTCCAATCAAGCAGGAGTACCATTTCAGACAAACAGTTTTTCCAGTCTCTTTTTAAAAAATCTGCAGTGTTGGAGAACTCACAATTTCTGGAGGCAAGCCGTTCCACTGTTTGTTCTCACTGTCAGGAAATTTCTCCTTAGTTCTAGGTTAGATCTTTCCTTGATAAGTTTCCACCCATTGCTTCTGGACGTTAGGAATTATGTGAATGAAGTTAGGAATTATGAAAATTAAAGTCTGCCACATCTGGGGGTTTCTGAGTTGGAGAAGGTTAGTCTAATCAACCGGCCATTTATTCCATTTTGATGTGCAGATGTGTGCTGGTACCAGATAGATAAAATCCTCTGTTTTTTAATGAGGTTGTTTTCAGAGACAGGGCAAAACCTTTTCTCCTCCCATCTGTCTTTTATATGAATGTTGCTCTAAACATGAGACTATTTAATCATTCCTTACACTCCCCGCCCTCAAATTCCCTGAAGATACGATAATGAAGCAGGTGCCAAATATATTGTTAGTTTTCCGCTGGCCGTGAGAAACAGCAGTCAATTCAGAGCAATACATGAAGCAGAGGCCACTCTTAACCTGTTGCCATTCCTGTCAATCATTGCCATGTAGGGTTGAACTGCAGGAGGGAGGGGGGAGATTGAGAAAGCGGTTGGGGTTCTCTCCTAGAAGCCTGTGGAAAGGAGGCGGAGGCAGATCCACGTTGCTGTTAATTGGCCTTCCTCGGAATATGGCTGCCATCAGAACAGCCTTCCATATATGGTCAGTGAAAGCTAAGCTGCCAGAGCAAGGGGTCTGGGTGCAGACCGTCTGCTGACTCGGGCTTGACCTCTCCTATTGGGGAGCATCCTCCACGGGAGTCTCTTTGGGCTGATTGAAATGCAGAGCACAGTCCAGTCTCCTGCAGCTGTCTGTTGGAGGCAGAGTCTGAATGTGCATCCCAAAGAGTGACGGGGCGTGGAAAAAAAATAACAAAATAATCTGCAGGATTGTTGCTTTTGTGAGCCTCTCCTCAAGGGGCAACACCAGAACTCTTCATCTCCTCAAAAGCATATTTGCGGCCACATTAGCATACTTTGGGTTTTGCACTCACATTCTCTATCCGTCCGTCCCGTCTCCCCCTTTCCTTTTCTCTCTCCCTTTCTACCCTATCCCACAAAATTCTGTTGAATAGATTCCTCAACTGGAATTTTTCTCTCTTTTTCCAGCTGCTGTAATCATCTAAAAGGCGCAATGAGCTACATGCATATTCTAGGGCTTCTAGGATAGAAAAATAAAAGTAGACATGAGGGTGAGTGGACTTTTTAAAAACTGAAAATAGTTGTTTTGCAGCTAAGAAACCCTATCTGGGAACTAGAAGCTTCTAGCTCTGATCTTCTCTGCTGTGAATGAAGGGCCAGCTTAGTCACAAAAATAACAGCCAAGTTGAAGAAAGGGTCTGATTGAGCCTTTCCCAACCTGGTTCCTTCCAGATGTGAAGACTATCACATCTGGATGTCACTACAGTGTAGGAGGCTGATTTAATCCTCCTTCAAAGTAGTGGTGAATTTTGGAACTGAAACACTGGTTACAATACAAGGCCCATATTACCTATATAATGCAGGTCAGTTAAGAACAAAACCTCAGAAGTCTTGGTAATTTAAACCTTAAGTAAACACAGAACTTGCTGAATAGAATATGTTATGCCCTTTTTAATTAAATAACTAATTATTTTAGTAATTTTATGATTCTAGAATTAATACACGAACTATTTAGTACCATATATTTCTTTGTTCTTTTGCCATTAAGCTTTAAATACAATACAATACAATAGCAGAGTTGGAAGGGACCTTGGAGGTCTTCTAGTCCAACCCCCTGCCTAGGCAGGAAACCCTATACCAGGGGTAGTCAACCTTTTTTATACCTACCACCCACTTTTGTATCTCTGTTAGTAGTAAAATTTTCTAACCGCCCACCTGTTTCACAGTAATGATGATTTATAAAGTAGGGAAGTCAATTAATTTTTTTTTAAAAAGGAAAGTGCTTCAGTATCAGACAAAACCCCTACCGCCCACCATGAAAGCAGGTGGTAGTGGGCGGTAGGGACCAGGTTGACTACCACTGCCCTATACCATTTCAGACAGATGGTTATCCAACATTTTCTTAAAGACTTCCACGGTTGGGGCATTCACAACTTCTGGAGGCAAGCTGATTAATTGTTCTGTCAGGAAATTTCTCCTCAGTTCTAAGTTGCTTCTCTCCTTGATTAGTTTCCACCCATTGCTTCTTGTTCTGCCCTCAGGTGCTTTGGAGAATAGTTTAACTCCCTCTTCTTTGTAGCAACCCCTGAGATATTTGAACACTGCTATCTCAAATATATATACTATATGTCTAACTACCGTAATTTTGGCATATAAGACATACCTTATGCATGCCCTTTTTTTGACCAAAAATGGTCAAAAAATTTTTGGGGAGGTCTGCAGAGTATAAAAACATTTTTTTAAATTTGCCTCTTCAAAATCTTGGTGCGTCTTGTAGTCTGAAAAATACGGTATATCAGAAATTATGGGTAAGATCTGGATTGTAGTAGTCTGACTTCTTCATAGCTATCTGTTGTATTGTTCTAAGACAGGGGTCTGCAAAGTTGGCTCTTTTAAGACTGGTGGACTTCAACTCCCAGAATTCCCCAGCCAGCTATGCTGGCTGGGGAACTTTGGGAGTTGAAGTCCACCAGTCTTAAAAGAGCCAACTTTGCAGATCCCTGTTCTAAGAGGTTTAGAAAAAGCATGCACAGAAACTTCCAAATCTTGCTGATTTTGAATGTGTTTGTGAATCAATCTGTGTTTGAGTTTGTGCATGAGTTTTAGTTCACCACAACCTATATGCGAAATAAACTTAAATTGAAACAATTAAAAAAAACTTGTCTCTAACCTGTACTGGAGTTAGTATTTGAAGATTCCATGGATTTCTGGATTCAATAATTTGAGTCCTATATAATCAGAGGTCTCCAACTTTTCCGGACCACTGGAGGGGGGGCAGTGGCAGGAGGGGAGGGGATGGTTTCATGCGTGTGGGCTCGCTGCTTTCACAAATACAGCTATGCATGCACCCATGTACACTTGCCCACCACTTCTGGTTCCAAACCAGCTGCAACCCAGCATTGGGTCACAGCCCGGGAGGTTGGAGACCCCACCTGTGTATGAATGCCTGTGTGTGAAAGAAAACTGGGACATCTCAATCAGCAACATCTCAGTCTGCCAATTAGCATTTATATAGCACTTTTTTTCTGAATCCTCAAGTTGGTTCACACACAATACTTAATGCAACCATGTGAAAAGTCTACTATTATTCATGTATTAGGACAGCTATGGCATAGGATGGGAGCAGTTTTGCCTAAAACAACTCATTACATTTTAAGGTATTGTTGAGATTTGAACTATCTGCTTAACAGAAAATTCTATCTATTCTTGATGGGGCACATATGCCAAACCGACATGCCTGCATAGAATTGCTGCGCAAAGGTATGCAAAACGTTTTGCACCTGAATAGTTGAAACTCTGATGTGCCTTTTTCCAACCTTGAAACATTTTGTAGACTTTTATGGGATCTTTCAGGGTTGCAACATTTAGACTAAGCAGACAACTGGTGCTTTAAACTGCTGCTGAATTTTTTTTTTAAAGAGTCCTTCCAAAATAGTGATAATATGGTTGTTAAGTTGCTATTTCTTAATTGCACTCTGCTATGAATTGGATACTGATGTTCAAATAAGCTTGATGCATCAAGAAGCTTGCAGCAGTTGGTAAATAAAGATAGATTTCCTTTTGTTCTGCTGGTGCTTTGCTCTTCATTATTCTCTACTTACTTCCCAGGGAGTGGCAGCTGTTTCTGATGTTCAGCACTCCATCAGTTGTAGACAGCTCCCAATTTGGTGAATACACTGGTGGAAAGTTGGGTGAAAGAGACCATAATGCAGCTCTCTGCAGAATTAACTTTTCATGAAACAAAAGGGTTTCCTGTTCTGAAATATTTAAAAGCAAATACCCTTTTTTTTTTTAACTAAGGGAGCTTTTTTGGGTTGGCATTGCAAGACGGTACAAATGTGAAATTTTAATGTGCTGTGCATATGGGTTTGATACAACAAAGGACATGAAGTCTGTATACATGAGAAACCATTGTAAAATTGTGCTCATTATCTGGAAACTGCTTTGGGGCAACCGATGGAAGAGTTTAAATTGTCTGCTTAAAAGCAGGCAGTTTGGAAGAGGAATAGATTTCAAAGAAAGCATTTTATAATCTTGAATTGTTAATCCAAGTACCTTTGTTCAGTTAATCTTTTGTTTGGGAATATAAGGTAAGGTGTTACAGAACTCTGAATCATTCAGTAAAACTATACTTAATAACTGTTCATCTTTTCTGGCAATTAGTTTATAATATGACATTTTTAGTAGATGTAAAATAATCAGAACTACTTCATCAACCAATAAAACTGATTTTTTATTATTTGGAGATTTAATGAGAGGCTACATTTTATTTAATATCTAAAGCCCTTTTGATCTCCCTAGCCCTTTTGTTTTTCATAATAATAGCAGTAATGTTATAGTTGTAAAATGTTTGTGTAATGTTTTTGTAGTTTTATTGTATGCCACCCAGAGTCATAATGCTGTGAGATTGGTGGCATGTAAAAATACCGTATTTTTCGGAGTATAAGACACACGTTTTTTCCTCTAAAAAGAGGCTGAAAATCTGGGTGCATCTTATACACCGAATACAGCATTTTTTGCCTCCTGAAGCCCCGCCCCTTCACCAAAATTGCCATGCAGAGCCTTATGGAGGCTTTCAGACAGCTCCTGGCGGCTGGGGAGGGCAGAAAGAAGCAAAAAAGGGGCTGGTTTTTTGCTCAATTCTGCCCCTCCCCCAGCCCCAAGGACCACTCTATAAGCGTCCATAAGGCTATGCATGCAATTTTTTTTACAAAAAACGGGCAAGCCCCCCCAAGGCTATTCATGCCTTTCATGAAAAACGGGCCGTTTTGGGGAGGTTTGCCGAATGCAAAAACTTTTTTTTTTCCTTTCAGAAAGCTTAGTTACAGTGGTTGATGAGAATTACATTGGTCAAGTGCTGTGCCAGCAGTTTAGGTGCTACAGGTTGTCAGCGATTTCCTTCTGCAGCACATGGGCAAATACACCTGGAAACATCTACCTACCTACCTACCTACTCTCACTCTCCTTCCCCCTACCTATCTACTGTATTTCTCCCTCTCTATTTTTCGCTCTATCCTTCTACGTACCAGCCTACCTACTCTCTCTCTATTTTTCTCTCTCTATCCCTCTACCTACCTACCTATCTACACTCTCTCCCTCCCTCCCTTCTGTATTTCTCTCTCTCTCTATTTCTTTCTCTCCCCATCTACCTATCTACTTTTTTAAAAAAAAAAGCCTCTTCAAAACCTGGGTGTGTCTTATACTCCGAAAAATACGGTAAATAAATAAATCATCCTTCCTTCCGCATATTGCCTCAGACTTACTCTGGTTACCAGAATTTAATACATAAATGTGCATACTTGTATACATTAAAAAAAAACCATAGCTCTGTGTGATGTTTTCCTATATGTAGTAATTACTATATACATTTCCATGTGCTTGTACTGTATGCTTACAGTATGTACACATGCCTTTGCTATTTTAAATTATTCAAAGCTCATTTCTATCAATTGAGTCTAACTAATTCAAATTGTATGGAATAACATCCATCTTACATATTCTGATAGCTGGGACCCACAAATATAAGCACATAGGTGCAAACTATCCAATGTTAAGTAATCTCTTCCTTTCAAGTGTTTTCATTTTGTGATGGGAAAATAAAGAAAAACCAATGGCTCAGGCACATAACAATGTATACTGATTGTATAGTAACAATCACATGACAGAGGGACACTTTAAATGCCATATATATTGCCTTGATTACAAAGTCAGTTTTCAGCACTGCCACAACTTTGAATGATTGCATGAGAGAGTTGGGAAGTAAGGTCTACCTGTATTGCTTTTTTCTACCTGAGTTGCTTTTGTGATTTTGATGCCTTCAACTTTTTCTAAAGAGAAGAATAGAGGGGGGAGTTTGTAAAAAACCCTCCTCGGAAATAAGTGGCGCTTTAAAATCCTCCCCGGGCTCGGGGAGAAGGAGAAAGTTACTTCCGATTTTTAACCAATTGAAAATGAAAGTTTACTATTACCATACAAGGAATTGCTTTTTGAGACTTTATATCTGGGACTCGCTAGAGGGGAAATTGAGTTTTTACTAAGTCTTCATGACCGCCAAAGTGGCGGAAAAATGGCGCTTCCTTGCTTCCAGCAGAAAACCTTTGAGATCGGAACATTCCTTCAACTCTACAAGATTAAAGTTCCTTTCCTTATATACAGCCAACTCAAGTGATTCCCAGTGTTTCTCCCATTGCGTGCCTTTCTTTCTTTGGTGAATTGGAGTTCAAAACTGCTCCTCTGGATTTT
Source organism: Rhabdophis nuchalis (assembly GCA_039707465.1). Classification (NCBI taxonomy): domain Eukaryota; kingdom Metazoa; phylum Chordata; class Lepidosauria; order Squamata; family Natricidae; genus Rhabdophis; species Rhabdophis nuchalis. The sequence goes on along the minus strand of CM077643.1, from coordinate 53,108,731 downwards.
ATACAACATCATCTTGAATTTTGACATAGACTTTGCCTTTACCGGGAACTCACGGGACTGTCCACTCACCAGACACCATCTTTAACAATAAGATATAAAATTCATAATAAATAAAAAATTGATGGGTTGGAGGGTGGAATGGTCGAGATGGGGGAAGGGATAAGGAATTCTCAAAAAGAATTTTATAGATAAGGCTGGTTGGTTATATGTCTAGAATTGAGTTTGAAAGAATGTTTTACTTTTCAAGGTTGCAAAATGCTTCAAAAAATTTAAAAGATTTAATAAATACAATTTCAGCAGAATGCACCAAAAAAAGTAAAGAATATATAATTTTAGCATATGCCAGGAGGAATGATATAACCAGAAAGATAGATATTAAAGCTATAAGAAGGTCAACAAGGGACGGGATACTGGAAGCGCAGGAAGAAAGGCATCTGATGTATTAGTAAGAAAAAAATGGCCATTTTGAAATAGATCCCAGAAAAGAAAATTTTAGAAGTAATTCTTTTTAAAAAAAATTGTAGGAAAAAAAAAAGGGATTTGTCTCAGATGGATAATGTTTGAAGGAATGCTGGTGCTCCGGGTGGGGGGTAGAGCAAGATTTAAAATAATAAAGAGAGGCGAAAGCCTTTTTTCTTTTTAAAAATAAAATACTCCCCAACCCTGGAGGACGAAGATACGGAAGCGGGAGGGACCGTGGCTCCGCCCGCCGGCGGGAAAGAAGAAGAATCTAAAGTAAAGAGACTCTGATAACTAAAATGATTTTTTCTTTTACATATTGTAATTCCTTAATGGATGTTAACAAAAACAAATGATTGAATGCATGAATTCCTGATATAATATGTATGTATATCCTTCCACCTTATATTGAAATGTTTTTATATGAAACCTCAGAAAAGACCACCATCTCCGACATGAAAGCTCTAAAATGTTTCTATTGTACCCTATATATCCTTACCCTTAAAAAATTGTAAAACCAATAAAACTTTTACTTTAAAAAAATAAAAAAGAAATTCCACATAAAGCAGTGAAACAGCCTTTTCGTTCTATGATATTTTTGGGTGGTGAATATACCCCTTTGGTACATTATACTACTTTATATCATATGAATGCATAAAGAGAAAAAGGGAGAAAGAAACTGGCTGCCATATTCATCCTGTATCCCCTACAATATAGTGGCTGCAATCCAAAGATGTGGTGTGTGTGTCTGGGGAAGAATTACTCATATAACTCAACTGCTGGTTTTAAAATTAATAGCCTTTTCTTTGGTTTGGTTTTGCTTTGTTTTTCCTTCCTTTAGCAGTGAGAACTGCTGCCTTGAAGGTAGACGGCAGACCCCTCATTATATAATTATGCTTGCTGAAACAGACTTATGTTATTACATCAGCCTTCGTTAACCCAAAGTACTTCCGATTTTAGTCCCCATCATTGTGGCAGTGTTGACTTGGAATTATTGGAAATAAAATTCAACTAACTTGAAGTGCATCAGGTTTCAGAGGATTGTCAAAATAATACAGCAAACTGAATAGGCTACATGAGAATTCCTTATTATTTTTATGCTGCTTAGGTAGGCTTTAGAAGATTGCTTGCAGCTTTGTTGATAGCAATTGCATTCAAGTGCTTAAACCACAATTGAATTGTGAAAACATAATTGTTCAATATGTCTGTGTAAGTAGCGCTACTCTTCAATGAAAAATAGGTAAATGCTTGAGCAATAGTTCTGATTGAGGAAGCCATAACCAACTTTTAAAAGGATCGTAAATAGAGATGTACGCAAAGCTATGAATGTCATTTACACGGTAGAAATTGCATCAAGCAGAAATCAATTGCTTGGTATTGCACGTGACCAAAATTAGTATATTTTCAGATAGAATGTATTGACTCTGCCCTATCTAAAGCATTAAACTTATACTGTACTGTGTTTCCCTGAAAATAAGACAAGGTCTTATTTTCTTTTGACACCTCCCCTCCCCCCGAAATAAGCACTTAGCCTTATTTTTGGGGAGTCTTATTATTTTTGAGGTGCAGGAGGCGGTGAGTGTGGTCACCCCATGGCTGCTGCTGTATTGCAGTATTTTCAGGGAGGGCTTATTCTCCATTGAGGTGGAGATAGCTTCCAGGCATGGGTTGACTTCGTCCTGCTTCCTGATAGGACTGAGTCTGTTGAAGTTCGTTAAGACACGCCCTTGTTGCTAGGTTCCCCCATCTTTCAACTCAGTCCACTCCAAAAGGCACGATGTCATCAAGTTGCTCCTACTTTCTGAGATAATTGATAGAGTAATAATTGAGATTTCCGAGAGATTGTTCGTGTGAGTACTTGTCTTCATATTGGTGCTAGTCATTAAATTAAGGTAACTTTTGTAGATCTGTGGGGTTAGAATTGCAATGGGAAATTGTTCATCAAAGGTGTCAGGGTGAGATTTGTTCTGAGGATGAAATTTCAACCTTGAAATACAAAATGAACCAAATTTTCTGTATACTTTTGCTTCTGATTGTTAATGCATACTATTCCTTCCAAAATGCTAGAGAAAGTTCAAGTGTGTTAAGAACTCTCACCTTTTTTTTGCCATAGTATATATGGGTTGACTTGGTCTATGCTACATATACAGATTTTATAGTCAGTCAGTCAGTCTGTCTGTCTGTCTAATTTAGAAACCACCTATCTCCTCATTGAGCGACTCTGGACAGTGTTTAAATATGCATAAAAACATAAAAGCTTTATAAAAATTTAAAAACAGTTTATAACAAGGATAAAATAATTAAAATTAAAAAGCAAGAATGTGCAAGATGTATGCTAAATTTGGCATCCTACCGTGAAAGCACCATTGCAAAAAATATTATTTGTAGTATAATCTATAAGAAACAGAAGCAGATATTTTGTGTAACCATAAGTAGGCATTCATTATCTTCTATATTTTTTTCTTTGCTTGTTTATTTTCAGGTTAGGGCAGTACAAATGTGGCTACTTTAACATTTAAACTTAAAAGGGTGCTTCCTTCTGAATACAGATGGCTATTGGGTGGGTGTTCCACTTCTCTTTTCCTCTGAGAGTATTTATGACTAGAAGAGGAACTTAAGGGTATTTCATCAAGGGTACGTACACACACACACACACACACACAAACACCCCAAAGCATTTCTACACTGCTACAACATCTTAATTTAGACAGAGCAATTGAGAAAAGCTTTGTATTTTTCTTTTCCCTGTGAATAATTTCCCGTCTTTTCAATATACAAGATAGCCAACATTCAAAATTTTGCATAATGGACTTACTTGGTTGTCAATTGATTCGTAAACAAGTTAGAATGACGTTTGGTTTTCTACTATGATAGTCATAAATGCGGAAGTATTTTGCCTGGAATCACAGATGCAATTTAGAAAAAAATTCACAAGGTTTTTTATACTGTAAATTCATTCATAACTTCATTTGTAAGTTTCACTTTCCTCTCATTCTGCTCTTTCATAAATATTTCCATGTTTTACACCCATAATTGGAACATCTATCTATCTGGAGCAATAGAGAGAACTTGGGATACAAACTGTATTCCAAGAAGTGGGAATGAATTGTGTGCTTCATACAATATAGAGGAAATCAGAACTGTTAAAAGGTCATATGCCCCAATGAATTGCTCTGGTTGCTAATAATGGCAAAGAAGTAACTTAGTTATGAGGTCATCTATTTGATCCACATGCTAGAACGGTAACCAAGTCAGTTTCTCTAAGCCCATGATGGCGAACCTATGGCACGGTTGCCACAGGTGGCACATGGAACCATTTCTTAGGGCATGCGAAGCGCTGCCTTGTCAGCTCCAGTGCGCATGTGTGCGCTGGCCAGCTGATTTAGGCCTTCTTTTGAGGCTGTTTTTCGCCCTCTGGAGGCTTCAGAGAAGTCCTGAAGCCTCTGGAGGTGGGGGGGGGAGGCTTTCTAGGAGCCTGGGGAGGCCGAAAAATGCAGGGGGCCACGCACATAGCATTATGGGTGTGGCACACCCATGCATGCCCCCCTGCGCTCCCTCTACTTTTGGCACACGAGCCAAAAAAGGTTAGCCGTCACTGCTCTAAGCTGTAGGAAGAAGGTAGTGGCAAACCACTTAGACATGGACTTGATTGTGCAATGACCAAGAGTCAATATGACTTGAAGACAATTTAAAAAGAAATATTACCAATACAGGTAGTCTTCGATTTACAACAATCGATTTAGTGATTGTTCAAAGTTACAATGGCACTGAAAAAAACGACTTATGATCATTTTTCACAGTTACAACCTTTGTAGCATTGCCATGATTATGTGATCAAAATTCAGATGTTTGGCAACTGGTTCATCCTTATGACTGTTGCTGTATCCCAAGGTCATGTGGTCAACCTTTGCAACCTTTTAACAAGCACAATCAATAGGAAAATTAGATTCACTTAACAACTCGGTTACTAACTTATTAACTGTAGTGGTTCACTTAACAACTGTCGCAAGATAGGTCATAAAATGGGGCAAAACTCACTTAACAAATATCTAGAAATTTTGGGTTCAATTGTGATCTTAAGTCGAGGACTTCCTGTATATCTTGCTTTTATCACCTTTTGTAATCATCTATTTGTTTTCTTTCGAGATATCCTTTTTCACCTACTTTATTTTAAATCAAGAGAGAGTATTCATTTGGTAAGTATGCATGAATGGGACATTAGTTAAAAGTAACTGGATTAATTGTACTAAACCAGGGGTCTGCAAAGTCGGCTCTTTTAAGACTGGTGGACTTCAACTCCCAGAATTCCCCAGCCAGCTATGCTGGCTGGGGAACTCTGGGAGTTGAAGTCCACCAGTCTTAAAAGAGCCGACTTTGCAGATCCCTGTACTAAACTGTTTCCCTAGTAGAGACAGCAGAGGAGTTTTCAGCTTTTTCTGATACTTTGAGAGCCAAATCTTAAATTTTTCTGCCTCTACCAGGAGTACTTAACAAATAAAATTACATAGCTAGGAATGAGCATACACCTCTCATCTGGGCAAGGAATCTTGGTCTTTCCTATGATATGCTTTGTAAAATTCAGACAAATGAAACTGCTATGTGCAATTAGAGCTAAGAGCAACTTAGAAAGAAAACTAATGTGATACTCAAGCCAGCTGGTTCTCTGTATTTGGGGGGTGGGTAGAGGGGGAGTAGAGGAAGGTCAGCATTGATGAGGAGGAAGTGGCCTTACAGCAGGTGGAAGAAGTGGTGGCAGGCTGTGCTACAGAGGGAGAGGAGGTCTGTGAGATGGGGAGAGGAAGAGACTCCATCTGTAGAGGAGTGTCTAGGGCACAGTCCATATTCTCAAGGGAGACATTTCTTGGAAGAAGGTAGAACAGCTGGAGTTTGAGGTGGGGAGCCAGAAATAAATGTGATCGAAGTCTGGTTCTGAAGCTCATAAATAAAAATTGAGTTGGGCAATAACTATTACAATCAATCAGTGGCAGATTTTATTTGTATTCATTTGTTTGTTTTGGGATGGCAAGCAGAATATTTTGCCTGGGTTGTGAATAAATAACTCATCCCTGTCCTTTGAATAGGCCATTAGTTGGATTTTTTTTAAAAAAAAATTGCCTGCAATGCCGTATTTTTTTCTGCTCGCTGCCATTTTCTTTAAACGCATAAAGAATAGACTCTTTTTCTTTACCTTGAGAAAGTACCTAACAGTCTCCTTTGTCTCCAGAAAGTACCTAAAGGTTTCCTTTATTTCCAGGTGTCTCCTCGTCCCCCAAATGATCCTGTTTTAACAACCATAACAATTACTTGCTCAGAGGTCTGGGAGAAAAGTCAACACTCTGGGTATAACTGGTACTTTCCACTGGGTTTCATTTGTTGATAAATAATTACTCTCGGCAATATAAAATTTATGTTGGTTGATTTCATTCACGTGTGAAGTATTTGCTACTGATGAATGTACCAGCTGCTGCCCAATAGTTCTTGGGCAGTTGTTCCTAGAAAAATAAGGAATAAAATGTGAAATGGATGCTTCAGCAGAAATTGGTTACTAGAGAAACTCTTATGCTGAGCGTTTAGGAAAATTTTATTTGGATCAGTAAGTGAAAGCTGCCTTTAGTTACTTCAAATGTAGAACTGTGACCTTAAAGAGGCTTTATATTTTACAATCCAAATGCATTATGTTCCTATAATTGTTCTAATAAACTATTTTGTATTTCAGGAAATTATATATTATGCAAGGTATATGTTCCAATGAGCTCTCTATATTTACTGCTTAGTCAGTTAATGCAGGGGTCCCCAACCTTTGCAACTTTAAGTCTGAAGGACTTCAGCTCCCAGAAAAGCTGACTGGAGAAGTCTGGGAGCTGAAGTCCTTCAGACTTAAAGTTGCAAAGGTTGGAGACCCCTGTTCTAAAGCCTACCTAAGCAGCATAAAAATAATAAGGAGTTCTCATGTAGCCTATTCAGTCTGCTGTATTATTTTGACAATCCTCTGAAACCTGATGCACTTCAAGTTACTTGAATTTTATTTCCAAGATTTTTAGCCTGTAAGCTCTTTAAAGAGCTCTATCTCCTTCCCAAAGTGTCCTGTGACCCTTTGCTCAAATCCTTAATACAATTGAGACATGCCTTTCCATAGCGTTCATTTTTTGTATCTATCTCTTTTCTCCTCCACAGCAATAATTACATCAGCCAAATCAATCTCACTAGACTAGAGCAGGGGTCCCCAACCTTTGCAACTTTAAGTCTGAAGGACTTCAGCTCCCAGAATTCTCCAGCCAGCTTTGCTTCAGACTTAAAATTGCAAAGGTTGGAGACCCCTGTCCTAAAAGATAGACCCCTGAGTTAATGTACCTGGGCTCTATTCTAAAAAAGGAAAATAACAATAAGGTGTGTGCATATATAGTGTTCTTGGGCATTTCCAAAGTATGGCCTTGCTTCTTCACAAAAAAAAAAACTTTCCTTGAATACATCAACCTAGATAAAGATATGCAATTAATTGCTTGTTATTTTTAAAAAAAGGGGGGGGGGAACAGCAATCAGCATTAAGATAAGTATGCTTTTAAAAAAGAGAAGCTTAATTAGTAGTTTTGCCCCAAAAGGTCAGGTTTGTCAGTTTATTTGCTTAAATAAGGCTGTTGCTTTGAGAAAACAGCAGGCTAATTAGTGACACAACCCATTGTTTTAAAATACTTGCACTGCAAAATGTAAATGTGAAAAAAAAACCTTCACTTGTCAAAATGAAAAATGACAATAACAGAAAAATAATATGTAGGACATCTGTTTTGACTTTTCTTTTCTTTTTTGAGGTTACACAGGATTTTTAAAATGCATTCCAGGAAAATAATATAGAATTCAAACCCTAAATTGCAAGCAGATTAAAAAGTAAAACAAAGCTGTATTAACATTTTACAAGTTCAGTAGTTAATGCTATTGTGAAATTGTTAAAGCCTTATCTGGTATGAAATTGCTTTTCAAAAGCCTTTCTTCTGCAATGGAAAAATAGTGCATGCAATCACAGATGGAAGTGAGGTATCTGGGCATGTCCAAGAAACACTGAACATTTTCTTTGAAAGTCATGAATTCCAGTTGCTAAATCAGTACCAGGTGTATCTTGTGATAAATTAATAACTTTTTGCCAGCCTAGCAGAATAATTGCTGGATGAATTGCTTTTATTGCAGAAGTGTCAAACTCATGTCGTCACATGATATAGTGGGACTTTTCCCCCCTATGCTAAACTGGGCGTGGGCGTGGCCAGCCCGTGACGCATTTGGCCCCCTGGCTGCGAGTTTGACAGGCCTGGCTTAATGGATGGGAAAAACAGTAGTAGATAAAAAGCAAGATTCACATGTCTTACTCTTTCCTCCCCTCTCAGTTTGTCTAGCATATGTGTATTGATGCATTTGATTTTTATTTATAGAAGATGTATAATTATATAATTATAATTATCACACATGTCAAACTCAAACCTGTCATGTGATGTATCATTAGTTTTTTGCTTTTGCAGAGCCGGGGTGGATGTGGCCTGTGTGGTATGCATCAGAGAGGGAGTTCATTTCTAATACATGGACTGGAATTTCACTCAAAAGATATAATCTAGAAACAGGAATGAATAAAAAATTTTCTTCAATAATATTTTAAAACAAATATTTTTGTTTTTTCTTGCTATTTGTAAAAAAGTATGTAAAAATTCTCAAGTGACATCCTGCTTCAATATGTTTTTAAAAAGATGATTAAATAAATACAATATTTGACCGCACACCGAGTAAATAATATTTTTCGGCAAGAAGCTGAATAAAGTATGCTTTCCCTTTTGAAGCTGACTTTAATAAACATGGTAGAAAATATCATGAAGTTTGAGTTGAATGGAAAAGCAGACATGCTCATTGTTGTATTTTATATTATGCATCAATTTATTTATCAATTAATTCATCTGTATTAAAAAGGTAAGATATTTGTCTATACAGTCCATGCAGTTTCTGAATTACTTTGGGGTCAAAGAGGGAAAAGAAAAATGTGGAAGCAAAAGATTTGGATGACAATATTAAGAGATTTTATTGATAAGATGACTCTTCAAAAACATGTTTTCTATTTTAACATGCTGGGGATGGTCAAAACAATGTATGGCGACCATGTTTTATTGAGGGGAAAGGAAGGAAGGAAGGAAGGAAGGAAGGAAGGAACCTGATTGAACAAAAGTGGTGGTGGGGAGAAGCACGTATGAAAAAAGATTTCTGCAATCAACGTGTGTATTAAGTCGTACCGTTTGTATAGTAAAAGCTAACTGATCAAAACAAAGGGCAAAAGTGAATTTTAAACAGATAAAATCGTCAGCTTTCTGAAATATAGGACATGCAGTCATTTTTTTAATATATCCTGTAGCAGTAACATTGGTATGAAGAAAATACCCCAAACTTATGAATCATTCTTAATTCTGGTTCTTCTTTTCTCCATTTCAGGAGAGTACATTAAAACATGGAGGCCAAGGTACTTTCTGTTGAAGAACGATGGAACGTTTATTGGCTATAAAGAACGACCTCAAGATGTTGACCAGCGAGAATCCCCCTTAAATAATTTTTCAGTGGCTCGTAAGTATTTCACAAAATACAGGCTTCAAGATCTGTCCCTAACAAATGATTTTAGCTACTTAATTCATTTTTCCGCTAACATGTATGTACGACATACTTACTATATGTGTATATGTTCATGACCAAACCATATTTCAAAACAAAAGGAACTCACACAATCTTAAATTATTAGTTTGGAAATAATTAGCATTGATTTAAAATTAATTCCCCTTTAAAAGAAACTAACCAATTTATAAAAGCATGTGCGCACATGCACAAATATAATTCTCACACAAAACATACAAGTACATACTTGTTCCTCCTTCCTTCCTTTCACCAGAAACAGCCAAATAAAGAAATGATGGAGGGGAGCGGAGCGGAGGAAAGAGGTAGAAAGAGAAGGAAAGAAAATATAAATAAGAGGTGTGGGTGTTGAGCTGCTGCCATCATTCCTGTCTCATAGAGGGTTAAAGTTTTACTAAAATATGTGTGGAATCCAAACTCCAGGGACTCCACAGGCAGTTTTTGGAAGTCTTTACTTTTATTGATATGCAAGCTCTGGTCTACCTCTCTCATGAATAAAAGAACATACCCTCCACTTCCAAGATAAATGGGTGGGAGAAACTTTTCTTTTCTTGTAACATTTAGTAGCTGAATGATGATTCAGTTACCCCATATATACCAATCATTATTTTTATAGTCATTTTTTTAACTAAAATGACCCTTGCTGCTTAAGAGGAAAGTTTAGCAAATTTGGGAGCTGCAGAAGGGGGGGGGGGGGGGGGGGAGAGATGTAGAAATAGGCAAGAAATGCAAGAAACAAGAGAGAAGCCCTCCAAGCAGTCCTTAATAGGGAACCGGTTTATTAGGCCCAGGAAAAAAATCCGTCTGGGAAGAGGGAAAGTAAAGCTAGCAAAATGGATTGTTTATCTGGTCAAAATCCTGAACAGAAGCATGTTGCAGGATCTACTTGCATCTTATCTGCTCTAAAGCCCTGTGTAAAAAAATATAACACCTTTAAAGAAACAAACCTAGCAATACCTAAGCATTTGTTACACAGCGTCAGAACTGCGTGTCAACAATTTTTGGTCTATTGATGACCCTAACTTAAAAAGAAAGTGAAACAGATAGAAATGTGCAAACTATTTAACAAAATGGGTATTGCATATTTTTTATTAGCATAAAGTTCCCTTGCCCTCCCTTTCATTTCCTTTTATTTATTTATTTTTTGCTATATTTTATTTCACCTCTTCTTTATGAAGCTGCTCTCCAGTTTGCAACATAGCCATAAACAACCTACTTCTTACAGGCAAAGTGATGTTTCTGAAGCATCATAGCAAGTAGTCTTGAAATTCCGTCGTGTATTTGTCCTTCTGAAAGTCATATTCTCTGTCCTAGTATTTCCGCTGTCTTTTCCCTCAGTTTCCTAGAAAGCCATTGAAGCTAAAAGGAGATGAATGGAAGATTCTTTTCTTGACATCTATCAGTCTGTGGGGTAATGCCAACAAAAGCAGGGAAAGGTGTTTGACACTTCCATCATGTCATGTGAAATCTGACTCTTTTCTTGTTTTAAGTGCTTGGGGTAGAGTAAATATTTTGACATTCTAGGAAGATACTAGGCTAATTTAGGGTGCCTCTCAACCACATAATGGCAATTTGCATCTGAATGCACTGGTATCTGTTCATGTCAGAAGCATTGTTCACCTCCTACTTATATTTCAAAGACCCAGCCACCATGAATGAATTGGAGTTTAGAGTTCTCCTAACAACAGACTTTTTTAAAATACACTTGAACTTCCTTATTTTGGTGAAGAAATGTATTTGGGGAAGAAGGAACAGTTGATCACAAATAGGAATTAATGATATTTTCATCTGATTTACTTCTCTTTTGAAAAATGAGGAATTAGTTGTGTGTGGGATGCAGGTTTATAAATGCATGTAGTACAAAGATAACTAAATGAGAAAAATACATCTGAGAATATGTATTTTTTCCATATCTAGGTATAAGCACTTGACACATAGGCAACATAGAAACATTGGAACTTGTCTTTTATTGTTTCAGAAAATTGTTCCATGAAGATCCAAGACATTTATACTTTATATGTAAATCAGGTGATGTACCATGACATGGTGCTTTCAAGCGCCCCAGCCACGTTAAATATTGTTGCACCGTACAGTTCCCAGCTGTGATTTAGTTAGAATTCTGATCTGAGAATTTCCCTATTCAAAATCCAACATCAATAGTTTCTGGTGTTTTTAAAACATAACCTAGCCAGACTTGTAGAAATGTCACTGCTTGTCACTTGAACTACCAGGTCTTCCAGATGAAGCTAACTGGAATATCTTTGGAGTCATTATCTCTTCATAAAAGTTAAGATAGGGTTCATTTGTCAGCTATTGTTTGCTTAATTTGGGTTCATTTAATAAGCCTTATTTTGTTTTATTCTTGGTGTATTGTTTCAAAAATGTCTAGTTGATCTGCTGGAAACAACAGGAAAAAAACCACAACTTATTTGCCTCTACCTGTTCACCTCTTCTAAAACACAGGTTTGCATTGTATATTTTCTGGCAAATTGTTTCATGAAGCTTGTCAGAGTTCCTCCTAAATATCAATCTACTAACATAATCTTGTGACAAAGTATTTCCTGATCATCTTCTGCCTCTGCTTGCGTTTTGTGCAATACCAGTCAAAATTCTGCACAATTTAAATCTCTGCAAGATTCAGGAATGGATTGCTGTTTTTCCCCTCAAGACAAATTTTTGGAATGTTACAATATCTCTGAAGAAGTCAGTGTGCTTTGAATTCAGCTTCCACTACTGTACTCCTAATGACTTAATAGTCTTATCTATTTTTTGGCAACACATTCTGTGCTATCCTCTTTCAGGATTTTTAGTTTTATTTCCTCGTCTAACTAACAGGCTCAATTTTTTTGGTAGTGTTCCATAATCAGGTCAGACCCAGCTTAGCTTTGTGATTGACTAATTGTTTCTGTTGCATCCGTTGTTTTTCATGGGGAAAGAATCATGGATAGACTAGTCTAGAATATTTTCCAGCAGATCTCCTTCCCCTTCTCAAAACTCAGCATCTAAATCTGTTATTGATGTCATTAACTCCTTAGAAGGTTAGTGCTTTTTCCTTACACTTAAATCTTGTTGCCACATTTTGAATTGAAATCAATAGAATTGTTCATACGACTTTAAGTTACTGTTCGGTCATTTTGAGTTAAAGATACGTACAATCTTATTGGCATGCACTGAAGTATTTGAAATGTATTAAGATTCAGGAACGGTGATTTTTAAGGAATGGGAACTGCCTGAAAGATTTATTATAGCATACTGGAAGGAGAAATCTATGTCTCATTTGCAGATATTATTTGTATTGTTTTTCCACATTTAAATTATATTATTGTTTTATCCACAAAGTTGCGAAGAAGATTTGAGGGCCATAGGGGTCAGATGTTTTAGATTTTTTTTAAAAAAGTTTCCTAGCCCTTTTTAAATTCTGCTTTTCCATTGCTTATGATAATTAAATTTGACTATTTACTTTATTATGTAGCTTGATAAAATAGAAAATTAAAAGACTCCCATGTAAGCTCTACATCTTCTGGAGAGAAATCATATTGTTTGTATTTTCTGTTCTGCATCCAATCAGTTTTGCTGTTCGGTTTTGATGATATCGGATATCTAGACACAGGAGCCTGAAGCTGCTTTCCCTACAAAATCATGGAAACGCAAAATACCTAACAGTGGTTCAGCTAATGGCAGATCAGGTGATGGTTTTCCAGCTGCAGCCTTGGACCTACCCATGTTTTAGAACATATTTCAGAACACATTTCAGATCCTGCCTTAGAAAGTTTGAAAATTGTAGGAAGCTATTCCTGTGTGTGTTCCTTTTCCTGCACTATTCTTCAGCTCATTACATTTGTAAACCTATTTATTGTAAATATGAAAAAGGGTGTTTGGCACATTTCCTAATCTGCATTCACTTTGGTTATGTTTGGCCATCACTCTGTCTGCTTTTAGAGGACGCGGTGGCTCAGTGGCTAATATGGTGAGCTTGTTGATCAGAAGGTTGGCAGTCCGGCAATTTGAATTTGAATCCCTACTGCTGCTTAACAGAGTGAGCTCATGTTACTTGTCCTAGCTTCTGCCAACCTAGCAGTTCAAAAGCATGTAAAAATGCAAGTATAAAAATAGGGAACTCCTTTGGTGGGAAGGTAACAGCGTTTTATGCGCCTTCGGCATTTAGTCATGCTGACCACATGACCACGGAGACATCTTCAGACAGCGCTGGCTCTTCGGCTTAGAAACTGAGCTGAGCCCCGCCCCCTAGAGTTGGGAACGACTAGCACATATGTGTGAGGGGAACCTTGACCTTTACCTGTCTGCTTTTAGATCAGATGTAGCTCCTTGCTCTTTAAATAATAATTTGCGGGTTTGTTCTATTTTTTTCCCTTTGTCTGATACGTTAAAAGTCAGGAAATAAATTGATACCATAATAAATAAATAAATTAATAACCATGAATCTAAGCAACTTAATGGAGTTGAGGATGATGATGGAAGAAGCAATTTTGGTGAAATATAGTATGATTGTTTTTCTTTAAAGCATTCTACAGGATTTTTTTTTTCAGATACATTTTGCGTCTTGATGTGTTCTGTAATGATTGAGCAGGGTAATTAGACAGCATATTGTTCACTAAACAAAACATTTCTCTGTGACATTCTTGAATTATAGTGGTTATTAACTGACAAATCTCTTATTATTCATCTTGTTGTGTACTTTTAAAGATTGCTAGATCAGCAAGCTTAACAAATATCAATGGGAGAGTGCTGATTTAGAAGAAACATGTCGATTTTAATTGGTCTTATTCCACTGCTTGTAGCATACAGCAATCATAGTACAGTTTGTCACATTTGAGGTCAAAATAATTTCAACTCTCTTACGACATTTCCTCTTCTAGTCTTTTCTTATTAGACTACTCAAAAAATGCTGCAAATGAATCGGGTTGAGGTCAACAATTGCTGGGGGAGGACGGAATAATTTTGGCCCACACCAGAAAAGTATTCATCTGGTCGTGGCTCTTTGTTGGTATATTAAGGCTTATCCTTGCACCTGAGTAACATAAATCCATAGGTCAAGGCAGGCAACAAAAACAACTAGAATTTGGTTATAAATTTAGATTTTTTTACCATTGTGTTATTAAAGAATTGGATTCCTATAAGTCAGAAAGTCCAAGTCTTCTTTTTGACCCCTTTTCCTTCTTGCTGGGGAGACTGATCCTTCCAAGAATAAACTGTACTTACAACTAGATGTGTTGGTTGTGTGGCAATAAGAAAAGTTCTGTCCCTGTATCCTTTGGATTTGGATTTCATTTGGATTATAGTGATACACAGATACCCAGCAACTATCAAAAGTGGGAGCGTGAAAGTTTCATCATTTTAGGTAATCTGTGCCATCTTTCCCCTGTGTTAATAATTAATCTAATACCCTTGAATTGTATTGGTCTGTAACTCCTCTAGTCTCTTCTCATTGGCCAGACAGATTCAGGGTTGTAGGATATGTAGTCCAAATCTTTTTGAGGCTACCAGATTGCCAATACATACTTTATTCATTTCTTTCCATTTAAGTTTCCATATATGTCTGGCTTAGCATTTGCTCACGGATAGGAAACACGATTATTCTTTATTGTCTCTGTGCATTACATTTATGGGACTTTTGACTTCTTCAGGACTGACTTTTCTAGGAAAGTCCCAAAGCTGAGCATCATGACGGAACTGATCTTCTAATGCACATTCCTTTCTGTGAGATATTCCCCTGCTTCTGTTCTTCTGCCACATTGGCAATGTTTTGAAGTGCCTTGATCACTGCTGAGTATTCATCCATTGGTGTTCTGTTACTTCATTCTTCCTGGTTGCCCCTCTCTCCTTAGCCTTTTTATTTTCTTTGCGTTTGAGATAGGGTTTGTTGAGACTTTCCTCTTGACCTTTGGCCTCAAGGCTGTTCTTTTGCACATATGTGAGCTGCACAAATAAGCCCCTTGACAGCAGCTGATAGATATTCTCTGTCTTTCTTCTATCTTGGACAAGGCCATCAAGTTGACACTCATGTGAATCTGCCATAATCACTTTTCAAGGTTTCATGCTTCACTTTGGGTGCTGGTGCTTTACCCGGACTCCAACCATACCATGTTCTGGGACTTCAGATTGTTCTGGCCAAACCATCAATTTTTCCATAAATAGACTACTGGACAGAATTTGTAAAAGGCAGCTTCTTTAGACCTGGCAGCTGTGAATGAGCAGTAGGCAAGCTGGTAGTTTCCCGATGATGTTTTTGAATGCAAGTCTTATAGTTGCTGAAGCTTATTGACGTTGTATTCCTAATGATCTGGATAATGTCAGGTTATCTACTCTGGCAGAATTATTTTATGAATTCAGGTTCAGTTTAAGAAGTGATGCCCATGACCACAGAATTAACACAAATATAAACAGTGTCATTTCCTCACCCTAAAAATGTGCACCTCTCTTGGTAAAACGTATTTTCTTTGGTCATTTAATGCACCCTTTCCTTTAAAATCTACTTGAATTCTTTCAGTTGGATGCAGAGTATCCTTGGTGTGCTTTGAATGAAAAACTAAATCTTCATGTCATTAGAAAAAAGCAAAGTTTTTGAGGGGCTTCACAATTCAGCAGAAAATTAGGCATAAATATATGGCCCCATATGCAGCAGCGGAGAAAGAGAAGACAGAGGAAAGAAATGAAGTCAGTGATGATGAAAATCTTATTGTAAGTGTGCAAATTGGAAGCTTTTAGTTTTAAAAGGAAGCCTGAACTTTGAGATGCTGTCTTAATAATACCAGAGTATAAACACAAAAGCATCAAAAAAAAATCTAATGATTGCAACTGAAATGTGCTACATTCTCTTGATAATAGACTATGTTTATATCCCTATTATTAACACTTGGACTTCAGTAAGCAGGTCTGCTTTGGCATTTGGTATTTAGATTTAAAAGAGGCTCTTTTAGTTCTTGAACTTCATACAGCCATTTAAGAGTGAAATCAGAATGGTATTAGAAGATTTATTTATTTATTTTATTTATTTTAAAATTTCTAGACCGCCCCCTCTCCCCGAAGGGACTTGGGGCGGTGTACAGGAAAAATTAAAAACATCTAAAAAACATAACGATACATACATAATTAAAATCGAATTAAATAACCCTGTACTAAAATTTATAAAACATTAAAAACTATATCCCATTAAAACCAAATAAAACAATTTAAATTACAGACTGGGGCGAGAAGCATAAATTAGGCCAAGCCAGCCTGATGGAACAGATAGGTCTTAACTTTTTGGCGGAAGGAGCGGAGGTCCGTGGTAGTTCTAATATCGGGGGGTAGGTCGTTCCAAAGGGTCGGGCCCATCACAGAGAAGGCCCTTCCCTGGGCGTTGCCCGCTGGCATTGCCTAGTGGACGCCACCCGGAGAAGTCCCTCTCTGTGGGAGCGAATCGGCCGAAGGGATGTATGGGGGAGGATACGATCCCGTAAAAAGATGACATTTCAATGAAATGGTTGTCTTCTTGATGCTTCCTCTTCATCTGATTACAAGTAGCCTTCGCGCACCGACCTTCCATTTATCAACCATGTGCTGAATAAGGGATACTTACAGCCAGTCCTTGGGGTTCTGGCTGTTGCAGCATTCCCAGAGTCATGTCATCATCATACAGGTGCTTGGCAACCAGCTCACACTTACAGTGGTTGCAGCATCCCACAGTCATACAATTGCCATTTGTGATGTTCCCTGCCGGCTTTTCATAAGCAAAATCAATGGAGAAGCTCAACAGGGAAAGTCACAAGTCCACTGTGGTTAGTCTCCCTTTCCCCTGCTGCCTTTTTGCACACCACACTGTTCTTAGGCCTTCCTGAGTTTACACATACATATAGAGTACACATACTGCACTCTCTTTCCCTGGGTCTCTCCATGCCCTGCAGGTGTTGTTTGCAACTCAAGGACTACCTTTAGTAGAGTAAGGGTGAATTAGGAAAGCTGTAAAAGGTGCAGTACAAAAATGCCAATGAGCTGAAATCAGTTCTTGGTGCAGGATTTATGTTATTTGAAGGCAATTGTTTTTTTCACAAAGTAAGGTGATTTATTTGGCGAGCTATTTATTTTGGTCAAAAATATTCAATTCAATTTAGTTTATTACAGTCATAGACCAGAGACCAGAACAAATAAAAACACACAGTAAATGTACAATTATAAATTCTAGTATAAAATAATAAATAACAACTAAAATCAATGCTATGTCAATTATACATGGTCTAATTATACCAGTGATGGCGAACCTATGGCACGGGTGCCACGGGTGGCACATGGAACCATTTCTTAGGGCACGCGAGGTGTTGCCCTGTCAGCTCCAGTGCGCATGTGTGTGCTGGCCAGCTGATTTAGGCCTTCTTTTGAGGCTGTTTTTCGCCCTCTGGAGGCTTCAGGGAAGCTCCTGAAGCCTCTGGAGCTGGGGAGGGGAGGCTGTTTTCACCCTCCCCATGCTCCTAGAAAACCTCTGGAGCCTGGGGAGGGCGAAACAAGCATGCCAAAAGCAGGGGATCACGTACATAGCATTATGTACCCCCCACTTTTGCCCTCCCCCCACTTTTGGCACGCGAGCCAAAAAAGGTTAGCCATCACTGAACTATACTAAATGGTCAGAAATATGGGACGCTTTTTTCATACTCTTTAATTTTTATATGCTTAGTGAAATGGGCACAACATGTTGTTTTGATTTGGGGCCAGGTGAAAGTGCTGATGGCTTTCCATATCATAAGGCAGCCACTGTAAGTGAAGTCCCACTTTAATCTTTCTTGAAGAACTACTTACAGAGATTTCTATGCCTGATTAATCACAACTGTTTGCTGGATAAGAATAAAGACAAATGATTATTTAAACCTGCTTACGTACCATGACTTTCTTCCCTCAATCTGTGCTAGAGTGCCAGTTGATGAAGACAGAGAGACCTAAACCAAACACATTCATCATCAGATGCCTCCAGTGGACCACAGTAATTGAAAGAACATTTCATGTGGAGACTCCAGAGGAGCGGTATGTTTCTTTCAGTCTTAAATACAAAAACAACTTGCAAAAGCAGATGTAAATGTTCAGCATTATTAGAGAGCTCCATCTTCTCAAATGCTTCCCTTTTTATTGGTTTGGTGCTGTGGGCTTTACAGTCTCATTTCCCATGAAATTCACTTTTATCAGACTGGGTTGGGATGGAATAAAGAACTCTTGATTTGTAGAAGGAACTGCTTGCAATTGTGTATCACTAATAAAAGTGTGCATTGCATGCATACACAACACAGTCTAGTATTGTGATAGTGAACCTATGGCACGCGTGCCAGAGGTGGCACACAGAGCCCTCTCTGCTGGCACGTGCCCCGTCGCTCCAGATCTTCGTGGCGTTTCTTTTGTGAGCTTTTTTCCCCTGCAGAAGCTCATGGAAGAAAAAGATCTTGCTGCACTGCCGGTGTTGGGATTTGCGCCTCCAGCCAGTCAGCAAGTCTTTGGGTTTCTGCTGCGCATGTGTGCATGTATGCGCATGCGCCTGTTCACACATGCACACATTTGTGCGCGCACACCTTTCAGTTTGGGCATAGACGCATGCAATTTGGGCACTCAGTGGATAAAAGGTTCACCATCACTGGTCTAGTATTTCTATTTCTAAAATAGCCTTCAAGTATGTTGGACTGAATTTTTTGTCATCGGTTACCAGCTAGGTGTCCAACTGTCCTATATAATAACCAGAAGCACACATTTCACTCCAGACCAGAATTTAAAATATCTTAGGAAGGAAAATGATGGTTGTTGGGGATATCTCCTTTAGGAGACAGAGAGTTCTGCAATGGAATTTGCAGCAAGAGATAACGTTGCTAGAAGTCACACTAATAGTCACAGACACTGATAGTAAAAACAAGTAGACTTTACTTGTGATGGAAAAATAAGCTGCTTCTTCACAAACAGTGATTGTCAGTCTTGACTCAAATTACAGTCTATAACTCAAACAGTTAGCTTACAGTTGCTTCAATCCACGATTCCTCCTTGCTCTGCCGATCTAAACCCTGACATTCAGAGTCTCCATTCAAATGACCAGCAAACTAACTGTGCTTCTGGCTTCCTCTTATGGCTGAGTTAGGAAGCAGCAGCCAATTACATTTCAATATGCATCTAAAGTAACAGATATCATTTGCAATCATGGCGTATATATATATATTGCCAACTCAACACCAGGATTATAGTCCTAACAAGGGTTCCTAACAGTATTCCTGTTTTCTAACATTCCAAACATGAACAAACAATTATTTTTTTGAAAGTAAGCTTGGAAGTAAGCTTTGCATTTCCCCCTACTCTTTTCCAAAATCACGCATCACAATGAAACACTTTTTATTTTTTCTTAGGGAAGAATGGACAAAAGCCATCCAAACAGTAGCAGACAGCCTTAAGAAGCAAGAAGAAGAAAGCATGGATTTTCGATCTGGTTCACCCAGTGATAATTCAGGTGCTGAAGAAATGGAGATTTCAATGACAAAACCAAAACACAAAGTAGTAAGTATTATTTCTCAGTCACACACACTCATGTGAATTCCACATGTCTTTCGGTGTCATAAACTGCCTTTTTCAATATGGTACTTGCCAGTTTCTAAAATTGTCACATAGTCTCAATGCATCTAAAGACCATCAAATTGAGAGATATCTCAATTTGAATATCTTTTGTAGCTTTGTGTTCTTCACGTTATTTTGATTTCAGCATTTACTATCCCTAAACAATAGCTGTGTTGGTTAGGGTTTAGAAACTGCTGCAGGAATGCCTGGGGTAACTTTAGATGAGTTTCTTCTTCAAAAGTTAAAGGAGTTAAACATTTTCTGAGGGGTAGTGCCAAGCCCCTCTACAGGTGAGGGACAAATTATATGGTTGGATACAGTGCTTTCTAATAAAATTTTACAACAGGCAGGGAAATATCCAGAAGACTGGAAATTGAATTATGTTTAACCTTATCTGCATTTTAGACTGTAAGGCAGGTATAGCTTAATATAAATTAAAGAGCCCTGGTGGCTAAGTAGTTAGAATGAAATATTTCAATCCTGATTGGCTCAGGGTTGACCCAGCCTTCCATCCTTCTAAGGTCAATAAAATGAGGACTTAGATTGTTGGAGGCAATATGTTCACATTTGTAAACTGCTCAGAAACTGCTCTAAAGCACTATGGAGTGGTATACAATTGTAATAATAATAATAATAATAATAATTTTTATTTATAGACCGCCTCCTCTCCCCAAAGGGACTCGGAGCGGTGCACAGGGAAATTAAAAATACTAGTACAAAATACATAAATAGATAAAATAAGAATTAAACAAAATTATCCCTGCACTAAAACCCCCTATACTAAAATTACATTACAATCCCCTAAAAACCCAATTAAAAGACGGAAGACTAACCTAGGCCGGCCAAGCAGAAGAAGTGTGTTTTCAATTTTTGACGGAAGGAGCGGAGGTCCGTAGTTGTTCTAATTTCGGGGGGAAGGTCGTTCCAGAGGGCTGGGCCCGCCACAGAGAAGGCCCTTCCCCTGGGCATCGCCCGCTGGCATAGCCTAGTGGACGGCACCCGGAGAAGTCCCTAAGTGCTATTGCTATTGTTAAGTTGTAATATGTAGCTTACTGTAGCAAATTGGAAAGTTTAATTCATTTACTTAGGTCAATGTTTCACAAACTCGGCAAATTCAGGCTATATGAACTTCAACTCCCAGAATTCCCCAGCCAGCAGCATTCTGGGAGTTAAAAGTCCATACAGCTTAAAATTGTTGAAGCTGACAAACATTGCCTTAGATAGTGACATACATTGAAACAGTTGTTTATTCAGATAATTCTGAAATACGGTTAGTAAGTTATTTCTTTATATCTTTATATAAATGCATAGAGTATCTGAGTTCGTTCATATTTTTAAGCCTTAATTTGTTCAGTTTATTTTTGGTTTTTAGCATAATGTGTAAACTCAGCCACTATGATTGATTGATTGATTGATTGATTGATTGATTGATTGATTGATTTGGATTTATTGACCGCCCCCTCTCTCCGAAGGGACTCGGGGCGGTGTACAAGAATTTAAGAGCATATACATAAAACAATTATAAATAATTAAAACTAAATTAAATGTTTTACCCTGTGTTAAAATATCTCGTTTAAATTTATAGCTTAAAAACCCAATTAGGTAATATTTATTACAACTAGGCTGGTACGGTAGATTAGGTTAGGCCAGGTTATCCTTCTTTTGAAAATCCTGGATTCATGTGATAAGAGAACTGGTTGATCTAAGTTGTCAGTTATTTTCCTTCATTTACTGTTTAATTGGCCTATAACATTTTAAATCTGTCTTCGACAGACAATGAATGAATTTGAGTATCTTAAGCTCCTGGGAAAAGGTACTTTTGGAAAGGTCATTCTGGTGAAAGAGAAAGCAACTGGACGCTATTATGCCATGAAAATTTTGAAGAAGGAAGTAATTGTTGCAAAGGTAAGATTGTCATGGTTTACCCCTTCTGCTTTCTAGAACAGTCGGGATGCTGACTATGGCAGGACTGTTTCCTTTTTTTCAAACTTGAGGTTTTTGAACCTCAAGATGCATTTTATCTCATTCATGAATTAAATTCTCAGAGAATTGAGATCATTTTTCCCCAGGGGTGAAATGCTAGCGGTTCGGGCCAATTCACCTGAAAAGGTAGGGGGAAAAAATGCTTTAAAAAGATTTTTAAAAGTTGGCCATGTCCACCCAGCCACGCCCACAGAACCAGTAAGGAACTTTTTTGAATTTCATCACTGTTTTTTCCCTAATATGACATGAAGCCATAGATTAGTACTAGCTGTATAAGCCTTAATATCAGAGTTAGACAAGCTTTTGTGCAATTATATTTGGCAATTAAAAGAATCGGGGAATAACATTGGGATGTGAGAATCTGTTCTGTTCTTTAAACATGTTGTAGAACACAGTGTAACTGAAGTCAGTCAATTAATAAAACCTGAAATTGTCAATTTGAGCAAACTTCATACATACAATTAAGTCAGTGTAGTTGCTTTTGTCTGGTTCTGGATGATATCTGAACACAACTGCAGTGGTTTGTAACCCATACTTTATGGAGTGTCATTATACGTGAGTTAGACAACTATAGTTGAGGGCCAGTCTCTTGCCGGTCACATCTACCCAACCCATCAGAGCGGGGAAGCAGGGAAGGTCCCATTCCTTAGGGAGATACACCTGGTGGAACCCAGAAGAAGGGCCTTCTCTGTGGTAGCCCCCTCTCTCTGGAACAACATTCCCCCGGAAATTAGAATGGCCCCCACTCTAATACTCTTCCATAAGGCGCTGAAGACCTGGTTCTGCCCGTGGTCCTGGGGAACCCAGAGCAGGATTGAGCCCATTAAATGGCTTGAGTGAGGTGCTATTACCGGGGCAGGGGGTGATTTTATTATATTAATTTATAATATGACTCTTTTTTTATTAGTTCTATTGTTTTTATATAAGGTTTTATATTCTGTAAGTCGCCTTGAGTTTCTATGTGCGAATAGGCTGCAATATAAATTCTCCAAATAAACAAATAGTTTGTTCAATCTGAATTAATCTGTGGTTATCAAATCTAATTGAAAACCCACCCATGGTGCCTAGATCAGTAGAGACAGACAGAGACAAAATCTGATTTATTGTAATCTTTTTTTGAAGAAAGATGTTAGGGCTTTTCCATAGTTGTTTCATTTTGGCTAAAATTGGCCATATCACATAGGTTTAAAATATAAATTAATTATATTATGGTGAATGTGTGCCTTTCCAGGCATTGAACTCCAACTCCCATCAATCCTAGCCAGCCAAGTCAATGACATGGAATGGCAGGAGATGTAATATATTTTGATTTCAGCAAAGAATCTAACAAAGCATAATACACTGATTAGCGAGCTAGTGCGGGCTAAGTGTAAGCTAAATGATGTGACAGTTAAGTGGATAAATACTGTAGCTATTTCAAACATCATACTATCCAGGCTTCCATGCAATTGAAATATCAAAGTGAACTACACTAATTAAACCTTGGTTCTGCACTCTACAGCATTTTATTGATTATTTAGATGAAGAAGGGGAAGGAATCCTTATCAGATTTATGGAATAGCAGCTGATGCTTTAGAAGGCAGAAATAAAATTCAGATGATCTTACAGAATTGGGCTCAAGCTCATAAAATAAAACTTGATAGAAGCAAGATATAATCTCCATAGACATTTGCTAGAAGCAAATGCAAGTTTCCTCACTTAGAAAACAGGAAATAGATTGCAGGAGAACAGAATGCAGGGCATCTGGCTTAGCAATATTAATTTTGAAATATTTGAAAGTAGAAGTTGAGTGCAAACTGAGCCACACGTTGCAGCTACAAAAAGTCAAATGAGGTTTTAAGGTACATCAACAGAACTATAGTTTTTAAACAATGGGAAATCTTAGTTTCACTTTATTCTGTACTGGTCAGTTCCTACCCCTGGAGTATTCTCTCTAGTTCTGGCACCACACTTTAGGGATTCAGACAAACTGGAAAAAAGGTTAAGGTTCCCTTAACAATCAAGATACTAGGAATAGAGTCCAGAAAAGACAGATCAAAAGGTCTGAATAGTCTGAGGTCAGGGCATAAATGCTAGTTTTCCATTTTCTGACAAGATGTTTGCACAGTTCATGACCTTCAACACTTCAGAGTGCAAAACATAGAATAATAGTTTTACTTTACTGTAAGGCACAAAAAATGTCTTCTGACAGTAGCAGTAACCTTGCCAGATATTCTGAGAGTGATTGAATCTCCTTCCCTGGATGCATTCACATGGAGGATAGAGAGCCATCTGGCAGAGATGCTTAAATTTGGGTTTCTTAGCTGAGCAGAAGATTGGACTCAGGGGCCTAAATGGCCCTTTCCAAATAGATGATTTTCTGAGATGCAATCTGGAAGAATGTCACATTATTCTTACCTGTATTATATAAAGTGGCTTTTAAATGCTCTGCTTCATTTTCTAGGACACTTAGAAAGGCTGTTTTATTCATTCTTCTGTCAAAAGTAGTTTTTAATGAGTACAATTGAATTGTCACATATTCTTTACTATTCGGTTGTCCTGCAGGATGAAGTGGCACATACTCTGACAGAAAACCGGGTTTTGCAGAATTCTAGGCATCCATTTTTAACAGTAAGCATTCTTTCTGTAATTTTCTTAAAGTCTCTTATGAATGAGAAAAGATGGTTACCTCTTGTGTTTGTTCTCACTAACAAAAGCAGATTTCAGAGGCATATGTTTCTCCAAATTGGATGGAATATATGATAAGCAACCTAATCCAGTTTATGCAGTACAGTTTAGAGTCAATTTGTGAGCAAAAAGTGCTTTATGATGCCAATTGCAAGGGAAAGAACTTCACTCGATGTGCATGCATGGACACATGTGTGCACACACACAATTATTTTCTTCATCCAAGTCACAGATGGGGACTTGGTGGTTCTAGGACCTGGAAAATGTTAGATAAAGCAATTAGGGCCTGCTCATCATGATGATTGAATAGTATGTCCAGTATCGGAGGCAACTTGTTTTTAGTACAGTCTTGGAAATAAGCTTATAAAATATGTAACCTGGCAAAAGTTTAGAACATAACATCAGCAGCGCCCTGGTGGGTTGGACCTGTGATCCATCAAGTCCAGCATTCTGTTCTCACAGTGGCAAAGCAACCACACAAGGAAGCCCATATTTCTCTCAGCAGATGGCTTTCAGAGGGAGACAACCAGCCATCAGGTTTAATAGCCACTTTCATGAATTAGTCCAACCCTTTTTGAATCCAAACAAGTCAGTAGGCAGCATCATATCTTGTCATCTTCATAGTCTTCCAGGCATGCAGTTCCTTACGCACACATCTGCTTTCCAGCCTTCTGCAGAAAATAGCAGGATGCTCGCAGTCAACCCAAATACCATGTAAGCAATTTTTCAGAGATACCAACATTTCTTTAGTGTTATTTATTTAGGAACACACTTCTAGTAGGGTATTCCAAAAAATGTTTGTTTTTAAAAAAATCATTTTTGATTGAGGCTAATCTGCTATGAAAAAAAAATCATCTTCTATCCTTTTTTCATTTCAAAAGTCCTTAATTCCTAACTGGTCTCCTTAGGTCTGAGAGCTAATCTTGTAGTTGGGCTTGATCACCTGGCAAGTATTGTTGCAGAACTCACCCTAATTATAGGAAGTGTTTAGAGTTTATTGGTTTTTAAGCCCCCTTTCTTGTCTTCCCAGCTCACTCAGACTCTTTTGTCACCCAGTGTATGGGCTAGTGCAACTCACTGCATATAGGGCTGTCCTTGGAGACTACGCAGAGCCTTCAGCTGGTTCAGCATATGGTAGCCCAGGTTGCTACAGCTGCTTAATCATGTAATCGTACCTCCCTCTTGTGAAACATGTGGCCCTAGACATTTGGATCACCTCCCCTTTAATTTTCTTCCAAAGAGCAGTGAAAACATGATTCTTCAGGAGAGCGTTGGAATCTAAAAAGTTTGCTATTACTCCTGCACATCAGATTAACACATGTATTTGTCTTAGGTTGGTTTTAATCTTGTGTTCTGTTACTTCAGCAAGTCACTCAGAGCAAATGAGAAGCATAGAAAGCAAAGTAAATGAATAAGTGAAAAGTTTGGATAAGCGGTACTTTTGACTTCCTTAACTTTTGTAACATAAAGTCCTTTTATTCTACTTTCATTAAGAGAGCCAGGTGATTCATGATCAACTAATGGATCTTCAGCAAGACTTGCCAGAGCTTTGGGAGGGGAGGGGGGGAGTTCTTGTTCTGGATCCAGAAAATGGTGTCTTATACAATCCATTATTATTTATGGATACGTTTATTTTTATCTAAGGCCAACGTTGTGACTCCTTCTCTGGCTTTGAAACCCCAGCTGTAACTTCTGGGCTGCAACCCAAGCAAAACGAAATAGAGAGCATGTCAAACCAAGCTGGCACTCCTTGCACTGCAAAAATCTGCATGATGAGTGGAGGCATCACCACTTGGGGGCTTCCCATTCAGAAGCAATGCATTTTTGGTTGCTGGGAACATAACATTAGTGGAAGGGAAAACACTTGCTAGATGGAGCTTTAGATGAGATATAGTAGAGCTCTTTCATTTGTTTATTTATTCACTCAATTTATAAAACCACCAGTTTCACACACATCACTCTGAGCTCATAGAAAAGTACAAAAAATTCAGAATCATACAACAAAAATCATTAAAAGCACATTAATATTAATAAAAAATCAACAACATCTATATAAATGGGAATAAATAAATAATAAAAATTATAGTTAGGATGTCTTCTTGGTGCACAATTTTGGAAACAGAATTGGGCATAATCTTCAGACTCGGCCTTCTCTGTGAAATACTCCAGCATCTTTCTTGTATCTATCTTGTCTTCACTTCTTGAGCTTAGCTGAATGTCGTTACTGAATTGTAAGACATGTCCAAACTAAATAAAGTAATGTCTACTTTATTTCATTATTATATACTTTAATTACAATTGCTACCATCATTCCATTATTCAATAATATGCAGGTAACAATCGTCAGAGGGAAACATTAAATTAGTGAGAATATTGAACACTATTGAATATTATTAAAGTTGTTTCATTCCAATATAAACGTTCCAATCATTGTTGACAACTGTTCTGTTGCATTGCAAACTCTTCCACAAATTTTGCTATCTCAGTTTGGCATTGTATTGCATTGTATTGTTCAGTACAGTCTACAAGACTGTGCCATAGAGGAATATGCACAAAAAGCAAGAGGAAAGAAAGAGGAAATTTGCAATTAAAACAAGAATATTCATAGTGTATACTAAAAGTGTTTCCTTTAGAAAGGGGCAGGGCTTCATTCAGTAGAGAAGGATTCATCATTTCCTGTTACAGCAGATGCGATTTGTGAAGTTTCAGGGCACGGGTCCAACTCCAGTAAACTCCTGGATTGGTTATAAAGCATAACAGATGATGTAAAAGTAAGATTTTTGTCTACTTTTTTTTATAGGCATTGAAATATTCCTTTCAGACGCATGACCGTTTGTGTTTTGTTATGGAATATGCTAATGGAGGGGAGGTAAGGATCATGTTCCTCAAAATCAAATGCTATTAAGTGATGTCATTTTAATGGTTGGAAAACTTCTCAGTTTGTCTGTTAACTTTTTTAAAAAGCATACAAAGATCAGGCCTTTGATTAATGATAGAGCAGAAGCTTTGTGTGTATAAGAAGGCAGTTTTACTCTTTGGCATTTTTGTTTTAAATTTATGTATTGATATCCCGCTTTTATTATTTTGACAAATAATTCAGGGTGTTGAGAATAACTAGCACTCATTTTTCCTTCTATTTTCTTGAAGCGGTTGGGCTCAAAGAGAGTGACTGGCCCAAAGCCACTGAGACGGCTTTCATGCCTAATGCAGGACTAGAATTCAGTTTCCCAGTTTCTAGCCTGGAGCCTTAATCACTAGACCAGTTTCTAGCCTGGGGCCCAGACCCCAACGGGGGGTGGGGGGGGGTTGATTTTTAATGGCGGCAATTTGAACCTTGTTTCAGGTGCTGCTGAAGGAGAGCCAACATGGCTTTTGCAAGGGCAAATCATGCCTCACTAATCTGCTGGAATTTTTTGAGAGAGTCAACAAGCATGTGGAAAAGGGAGATCCAGTTGACATTGTTTATCTGGACTTTCAGAAGGCCTTTGACAAGGTCCCGCACCAAAGGCTCTTAAATAAACTTGCCAGTCATGGAATAAAGAGACAGGCCTTGTCCTGGATTAGCAACTGGCTAAGGGACAGGAAACAGAGAGTAGCATTAAATGGACACTTCTCCAGGTGGAGGGAGGTAAAGAGTGGGGTCCCCCAAGGTTCAGTACTGAGACCCCTGCTCTTCAACCTTTTCATAAATGATCTAGAAGTAGGAGTAAACAGCAAGGTAGCCAAATTCGCTGACGACACTAAATTATACAGAGTAGTAAAAACTGAGAGAGAGAGTGAGGAGCTCCAGAGGGATCTGGCAAATGAGCTACAACATTAGTAAGTGCAGAGTGATGCACGTTGGGGCAAAAAAACCCATCTATATCTATAAACTGATGGGGTCTGAACTCCTTGCAACTAACCAGGAAAGGGACCTTGGTGTCCTGGTGGACAGCTCAATGAAGGTGTCAACCCAGTGTGCCGCAGCAGTGAAAAAAGCAAACTCGTTGCTAGGGATCATTAGGAAGGGTATAGAAAATAAGTCAGCAAGTGTCATTTTGCCTCTTTATAAATCTATGGTGAGGCCCCATCTGGAGTATTGTGTACAGTTCTGGTCACCATACCTTCAGAAGAATATTATGGAAATGGAAAAGGTGCAGAGGAGGGCAACCAGAATGATTAGGGGGCTGGAACACCTTCCTTACCATCTGAGGCTACAACGGCTGGGCCTCTTCACTCTAGAACGACGGCGCCTGAGAGGTGACCTGATTGAAGTCTATAAAATCATGCACGGTGTGGACAAAGTAGAAAAGGAAAAACTGTTTTCCCTATCGCACAACACTAGAACTAGGGGGCACTCCATGAAACTTTTGGAAGCTAGACCTCAAACAAATAAGAGGAAGTACTTTTTCACCCAGAGGATCACTGGTCTATGGAACTCCCTGTCAGAAGAAGTGGTGACAGCTGTCAGCCTCGACACCTTTAAGAAAGGATTAGACGAGTCCATGGAAAACAAGGGTATCAATGGCTATCATTATGGATGCCTAAGGACACCCTCTGGGTTGGAGAGATAGGCAGGCTATTTCTCAATGCCATTTGCAGGGAATCATAAGCAGGTGAAGACATCTGCTTGGGAAGACCCTGAAGCAAATGGTGAGCCACTGTGTGAGACAGAATGCTGGACCAGATGGGCTGTGGCCTGTTCCAGCAAGGCTATTCTTATGTTCTTATGTTCTTATGTTCAAACCAAGTTAATGGCCTTTTAGGCTTCCTCTGCACGAGTAGAGCTCACTTTTTGAGTAAAGTAAGAATTATGTCACTCGGGGAGGAGGGGCATCAGGATTTTAGAGATGATTAGGTGGGGCATGGACAAAAAAAAGGTTGGGAACCACTGCAATAGACTAAACAGACTCTATTATAACACATAGAACAGTGCTTTAAAAAGTTCACCTAAAGACCTAACAAAATCAGAAGGAAATATGCCAAGCAGAAACATGAAATAAGCTATGCATGTTAATTATTTTTACTGACTTCGCTTTATAGACATTGCATAAATTTCTTTTTATATGTAACTATTTCCAGCTATTTTTCCATCTATCACGAGAACGTGTTTTTTCTGAAGATCGTGCCCGGTTTTATGGAGCTGAAATTGTATCGGCGTTGGACTACCTACATTCAGAGAAAAATGTGGTATATAGAGACTTAAAGGTATGCAAATTGGAGGTGGAGTTGTGATAAATCTGTTTTTAAAATGCTAGTTTGATCAATGATTCCCCATCTCTGCATAAGGCAGGGCTTCTCTCCTCACATGTCAAAAATCCCATTCAGTTATAGAAATACCTCTTTAGTATGTTCCTTTTTTTCAGTTTGCATTGAAAACCAATACAAAATCAGCATTTAAATACATTGCAGAATACAGAATAGCAGAGTTGGAAGGGATCTTGGAGGTCTTCATTTGTACAATACAGTCTCAGTACAAAACACCAACATTTTAAAGAAGCTAAATTGAAAATCGTCCTCGGAATAAAAAAAATCAAAGCTGATTTGTCCTCATCAGTTGATTGTATTGGATGACTCATTGATTACATTTCTAATATCGCTTGCTGCTCCTCTCCTTTTATAAAATGCTGTTCTACATTAAGCCTAATAAATGCAGTTAAAAACTGACAGGAGGGGCTATTCAAAACTCTGAATAGGCCAGTCTGAAGAGGCAGCCATGGTTAAAGGTAAAGATTCCTTTGAGTTGAGCCTGATGCCTGATGGTTAAAGGAAGGCATTGATAAAAGGTTTTGTTGATAGTACAGATATGATTGACCATTGGTTTCTTGTAGATTTTTTTAAAAAGTCAAAATAGCATGCATTATCTTTCAAAAAATAAGCCCTCCATACTGTACTAAATTTATGCAAGGCTGGTAACATATATACTGTATTTTCTGGACTATAAGATGCACCGGAGTATACGACGCAGCGAGATTTCGAAGAGAAAAACAACAACAAAAGTTTTTGGCATCCATGTATCTGGTTTTTGCTCTCTTCATTCCACAGGAGCACTCTGCAGGCCCCCCAAGCTTTCTGTGCGCCCTATTTTTTGCAAACGTTTTTGGCCTGCCAAACCTCCCAGGAGTGCTGACTTTGCTGTCTCCAACTCCCAGGAGTAATCTTTAGGCCTCCCAAACCCTCTGTGCGCCCTGTTTTTGGTCTCCCAAGCCCCCCCAGGCACGTTGTTTTTCCTCTCCCCAGCCTATTGGAACACACCGCGGGCCTTCCACACTCTACGCACCGCATTTTTGCCGTAAATGGACCTGCAGTGAGGGGTTTCGGGAGCCCAAAAATGGCCGTATTCAGTGTATAAGATGCACCAACATTTCTACCCTTTTGGGGGGGGGGGTAGTGTGTCTTATACTCCAAAAAGTACGGTAATCATTATTATTATTCATTAAATTTTGGTGCTGCCTGACTCCAGGGACGCTGGACAGTTAGAGTTAGGGCAGTTACATTCTCATAAAGATATTTTTTTTTCCATTACTGTTTCCCAATGGATCAATTCTTTATAAAATGCTATTTCCTAGTATATATGCCTGGGTTGCTCTTATGCAACATATAGGTGAGACAGTGGAAATTATTTGACTTTTTTTTTTTTTTACTTTACTTTATTACTATTTATATACCGCGCCTATCTCCCAATGGGACTCAGGGCGGTGCACAGGAAGATTAAAACATACAATAAATATTGATATAAATACCTAATTACAGACATTAAAATACTATTAAATTAGTTGACCTGTGCTAAAATCTAATTAAAACAATACACATATTAAAATTCATTGAATAAATCTGTGGTAATTTCATCGGGGTCTAGGCAAGGCCAGCTAACTGGAACAAGTGTGTCTTAAGAAGGCGGTGGAAGAGTCAAAGGTCCCTGGTGGTGCGCAGTTCGGGGGGTACATTTCACTCCTCTCCCACTCCCCACATGGACCGAATGGTGTAAATGGAATACTTGTCCCTCCATGCTATTTCCCTTATCATTCTCCCTGTTTTCCCCATCTTAAATAGCTACTATGTGCATGAGGATTTGTTTGTTCTGGGAGAAAAAAATATATAGCAAAGGATTACTCTGCAATCTCCATTATTCATCATTCTGAAAGAAATAATGCAGTCCTGATTCTCTGTTTCAGCAGCTTTGAAGCAGGGGATGTAAGCATGGATAGCCAATGCCTTGGGTGATTAGTCCTCTATAGCAGGGGTCCCCAACCTTTGCAACTTTAAGTCTGAAGGACTTCAATTCCCAGACTTCTCCAGCCAGCTTTGCTGGCTGGAGAAGTCTGGGAACTGAAGTCCTTCAGACTTAAAGTTGCAAAGGTTGGAGACCCCTGCTCTATAGTATAATCCAGAAAATTCTCCATCCAATCCTAATTTCTTGATGGATTTATACAACAGTAGATCATCCGGAGAATATCTGTTGAAAAAAGCAGCCATAAAGTTATCATAGTTATGTTTAGAATGGCTTTAAAAAAGTCAGGTAGGTGAGATGAGCAGTGTAGAAGTGTGAAAGATAAATAAATAAATAAAAATTATTGTGGAGAGATTATAATTTACACCAAATATCCAGCCCAACTTCTGGTTACCACATCATTTTAGGACACTTTTTTACAAACGTATTAAAGATTCTTTTACAAATATGTCAAAGATTCCCAGTACTTATCCGGATGATTTCATGTCTAATTTTTTATATGTTTTATTTAAGTTGGAAAACTTGATGCTGGATAAAGATGGACACATAAAGATAACAGACTTTGGGTTATGTAAAGAAGGGATCAAGGATGGAGCAACAATGAAGACATTCTGTGGCACACCAGAATACCTTGCCCCAGAGGTATCTTTTATATTATATTCATATTATCACAAGAGATTTTTCTTCATCAAAAATAGATGCTAAGATATTTCCCCAAATATTACTGTATAAAAGTCAAGTACCCTAAGTGTCGTGAGTGTTCATGAATTCTGCTTTGTATGTGGCCTTGACACTAGGGACTGGAATTAACTCTGCTAAAGCAGGGGTCCCCAACCCCCGGGCCGCGGACTCGGGCTGGTCCTTGGCTTGATAGGAACCAGGCTGCAGTGAGTGGCGCAACTCTTAGAAAGGGCCGGAGAGCAGGAGGAGGGAGGAGGGGGCAGCCCCCTGGGCAGAGCACATGCCGGGGGCGGGAGAGCGCAGGCGTGGCTGCTCGTGCCATTGGGGGCCCGAGAGGGGCGAGTGAGCCGACTCACACACACACACACCA
The DNA here is from genome assembly GCA_039707465.1 of Rhabdophis nuchalis. NCBI lineage: Eukaryota > Metazoa > Chordata > Lepidosauria > Squamata > Natricidae > Rhabdophis > Rhabdophis nuchalis. The sequence goes on along the minus strand of CM077643.1, from coordinate 53,076,143 downwards.
CGTGCGTTTGTGCTGCCTGTTCCCCCTCCCCCCCCTCCCCCTCTAGCCGGCCGAGCCATGGCCACCGGTCCGCGGAATTTTTTTAACATGAAACCGATCCCTGGTGCCAAAAAGGTTGGGGACCCCTGTGCTAAAGTATCTCTTTTATTGAAAGCCTCTTTACTTTTCTGGATGGGAGAGAACAAGCTGAAGTTGGTCCCAAGCAAGAGGTCTCTGTTGTCTGCTCCAAAATTATCCCTAGATGGAAAACTACTATCCCTGAAGGAGCAGGTCCATGACTTGGCGGGGTCCTTTTGGATATGCTCAATAGTAAAGAGATGCCCTGGCCTGGGGTTTAAATAGGGGTTTTAGGGGTAATTTTTAGTTTAGTTTATGGGTTTTAGCGCAGGAACAATTTAATTCACTTTTAATTTTGTATTTTGTATTTGTCGGTGGTCTTATTTGTATTTTTAATTGCCTGTGCCCCGCCTCGAGTCCCCTTGGGGAGAGAGAGCGGGATATAAAATTAAATTATTATTATTATTATTATTATTATTATTACTAGGACCTTGGCCCAGCTGTGCCAGTTGCATCCCTATCAGGAGAGGAAAAAACTTGCAGTATCTCATGTTCTTATGACCTTGTTTGAACTGTAACGTGGGATTGTTTTTCAGAACTACTTAGAAGCTTCAGAACCGGTGGTCCAGAATACAGTGGTCCATGAGCTTACTAATACCTGGTGTTGGGTGCATGTTACACGTGCACTGGTCACCAAGAAGCTTCTGGATGCAATGTAAAATGTTGGTTTTAATATAAAGTCCTCAGTAGCTTGGCATCAGGTTCTTGTCAGGACTGCATTCGCTAATAAAATTGGCACTTCCATGATCTTTTCATGAGAAGGAGCTTATAGTTCCCACTCTCAAGAGCTGAAAGTCAGGAGGCTTTGCACCTCAGTAATAGCGCCAGCCCTTGGAACAGCTTCCATTTGAAATTTGATTGGCTCTCTTTCTATGCACCTTCTGCCACCAACTTATCTTTAAATTGTTTATATATGTTTATGTGAATTGCAAGTTGGCTCAGTGGCTAAGATGCTGAGCTTGTTGATCAGAAGGGTGGCAGTTCAGCAGTTTGAATCCCTAGTGCTGCATAACGGAGTGAGCTCCCGTTACTTGTCCCAGCTTTTGCCAACCTAGCTGTTTGAAAGCACATAAAAAATGCAAGTAGAAAAATAGGGACCACCTTTGGTGGGAAGTTAACAGTGTTCCATGCGCCTTCATTGTTTAGTCATGCAGGCCACGTGACCACAGAGACATCTGGCTCTTCAACTTAGAAATAGAGATGAGCACTGCCCCTAGAGTCGCGAACAACTAGCACATATGTGCGGGGGAATCTTTACCCTTTTATGTGAATTGCTGAGAGTTAATTGGGTTATAGTATGATGTAAATGTAATAAATTAATCACTTTGAAATGCACAAAAAACAGATTTTCCTTTTCATACACTGTGTCTTTAGTTAATGTTTCCCATAAAAAAGAATAGCCATTTACTTGCATCTGAGAAAATACAAAATTGGGGAGTGGGATAAAAGCAAAGAAAGCATCCTTTCTCTGATGATCTTGAGTTGCTTTAATGAGTATAATTTGATATGTCTCAGTCTTAATCTGATTTGCAATTTGTTATCTAGACATGTAGATGAAAGCTAAATGTCTTTCATTTTGGCTTTTCTGAATTTGCATTGTCCAAATCTTGTAAACTAGCAGAGAGAGTTTGGTTTAGCTATTAAGGTGCTGTCCTAGAAACCAGGAGACTGTGAGTTCTAAACCCATTTTAGGCATGGAAGCCGGTTGAGTGACTGTCTAGTCACCGTTCCTCTGTTCAATCCACTTCACAGGTTTGTTGTTATGGAGAAAATAGAATACAGGAGTATTAGGTATGTTTGCCATTCTTGAGTTGAATGAATGAATGAGAATATATAGGTTTATAATTACAGCAGGATCAAATGGTGAAAATGCCACATTAATGGCCTTCAAAGAATTAATCTAATCTATTGTTTCTGCAGGGGACTCAGTGGCTAAGACGCTGAGCTTGTCGATCAGAAAGGTTCGAATCCCAAGCGCCGCATAACAGAGTGAGCTCCCATTACTTGTCCCAGCTTCTGCCAACCTAGCAGTTCAAAAGCACATAAAAATGCAAGTAGAAAAATAGGAAGCACCTTTGCGTCCTCGGTGTTTAATCATGCCATGGAGATGTCTTCAGACAGCACTGACTCTTTGGCTTTGAAACTGAGATGAGCACCACCTTCTAGAGTCGGAAACAATTATCACATATGTGCGAGGGGAACCTTTACCTTACTTTATATTTATATTTAATTCGATTTGTGAACCGCACCAATCTCCATCGAGACAGACTCTGGGCGGTGCACAGGACATTAAAAAATATACAATAATAAATAACATATATACAAAAGTTAAAAAGAAATTAAATAATAAACCTGTGCTAAAAATCCCATTAAAACCTATCTAATTTAGCTAAATACCTTATTATTTAAATAAATACCTTATTATTTCTGCACTTCAGTAACATTAAGATGGACTGCAACTCCTACAATTCCTCAGGTTGCATGCTCTGAAAGCATGAAGTCCACACATCTTAAAGTTGCTGAAGTGGAGAAACTCTGATCTAGTCTACTTTTAGTAATTTCCGGGAGTCAAATTAGTCTTTTTTTAGACTCATATACCATCATTTCTCAAGAGTCAATGGTGACACTAAGGTATAAGAACATCCCTCCCTAGCAGTTGGCAATATATATTATGGCAATGAATTACATCAGCAAAATTAATTTTCCATCATGAGTTCAAACCAAGTGTTTGTGCTTTTTCTCCTTGTGACTAATGACTCCAGAAGTTATGAGAATATACACACCATGTGGTGTATATATCCAGCAAGCTGTGTAGTCTAACCCAAATTATTTATGTAGTACATTTTTATCCCATCCTTCTTCCCAGGGAAACATGACATTGTACGTGACTTTTTTCTGTACTCATTTGGTCCTCACAGTAACCCTGCACATTAGATTGAGATGGTTTCTAGGTTTCTCTTGGGGAAGTTGGTCTCTCCAAATCCACTTCCATTTCCCTCCAGTTCTTGTCTTCTATAGTCCCCACAACTGTCTGTGCTGAGTAAGGGTGCAAAAATTACAGTCCAGCATACCTGGGGGGGGGGGGGATATATTCAGAGAAAAGCTACTCTATTTCAGTCCATACGTCCCCTACGATTTTGCAAGATGGAACTAACAATATGGCCTGTTTACATGAATGTAGAAACAGTTACCTGGATAATATGGGAAGCATGTTTGAATGTTTAAAGAATACTAAATAACTTGGGTTTGGGAACAATATCTCATTTTGGCGGGGCAGGCATGTTCAACTTCTGTTAGCCTTTAGATATCATGTCAGTGAGTTGGCTTTCAAACCAGCCGATGAGCATGTACTAGGAAATGTCCCACATCAATGAAGTCACTTAACCTTTTTTTTAAAGTGGAAAGTGAGGCTTGCCTTGTTGTCATCTGTTTGTAATTGGAACCTGGCCTTCGAACTTGTTTGTACAGTTGCTGCATAGTTGTTTTAGGGTCATGCTGGAATTTGGTACATAGAAGGCTGCGGCTGTACCACGTCAGCTTTGATGTGTTAGATGTATTGGTCACCAAGGTGTTTACAGCTGTTGTGCCTCCTCTTGTAAATTCCAACCATGCAGCTGTTCAGCATTGTTGGCTCCCAACTTGACCAGTCAGTTATTTTAAGTAAAATGACCTTTTTTTATCCTATCCTTATTTATTCCTCCAATTAAAAAACATGCAAGGGCATTAAATATTCCTACTACCATATGTAGATTTTTTCCCCTTTTCATTTGTTTTCCAAACACTGGCAAGCTTAAAATAGCATCTTGATGTAGAACATGCTTTTGCTCTGTAAATCTTAGGTTCTCAGTACTTAGGTTCTCTTGTAGGCTGATGATAGTCTTCCAGGCTAACTACTTGAAGCCACTGCAAGGGAGCATTACTCAGAGAAGATCTGGGTTTTGATATTGAAAAGATTTACCATCTTTATTAAAAAAAATACCATCAATACAATTTAAAAAAAAAACCATTGAAACCTACTTTCCACTTAGGAGGCTCAACAAAATAGTTCTGCATCTTCAAATCTCCTTTACTTGGCAGGATCCAGATGTACTAAACATATAGCCAGTAAGAAGTTTAAAACATAGTGTTGAGTGTATTTGGGCTGCTCTTGGTCATTGAAGTATTCGTTCTTCTAGATCAGTGGTTCCCAAGGTGGGCCCCACGCCCCACAGGTGGACAATTTGATTTTTAATGGGGGCAATTTGAACCTTGTTTAAACCAAATTAATAGCCTTTTAGGCTTTCTCCACATGAGTAGAGTTCACTTTTTGAGTAAAGTAAGAATTATATGTCACGGCAGGCATCAGGATTTTAGAGACACTTAGGTGGGGCATAGCCAAAAAAAGGTTGGGAACCACTGTTCTAGATTTAGAATCAATACTAGACTACATTATTAATGAAGAGTGTAGATACTACAGTATAAGATGTCGTCTATGTGTCTTCATGATGTCTTTTATAGAACTAGTGCAGGAAATTCACTTTTAATAAAACTGCATTTCCTTGGGATGGATCCCCATACCCAGGCCCTCGGGCTACCATTGCTGATTATTGAAATAAATTATGTAGCTGTTTGCTTTCATGTTTAGGATAGTTTATATTGATGGATCATGTGTGCCCTTTTAACAAACTGTTTAATGTTTTCATTTAAAAAGCAAACTGAGGAAGAACATTTCTTGTTTCAAAAATGATCCCAGAAAATCATGTAGACCATCCCAAGAATATTAGGGAGAAATGAGATTTTGTAAACACCTGTTAAATGGCCTTGTAAAACGCATTGAGTCTTGTTGGGAGGGAGGAGTAAGCACCCCCCCCCCAAAAAGGCGATGTAGTATTGTATCTCCTGCACTAGCAAAATCCAGCCCTAATTTGAGTTCTGTCCAGGGAGACGAAATGTCCTCCCAGGGAAGAGAGTGACTGGTTGAGCAGGGGTCAACTGGCATGCTGCACAACCCCACATGAGGAGCTTGACATCCCTCCTCCCTGTTCCCGGATTGCTCGTAGAGGCTGATGAGCCTGGCTCCTGGAATCCTAGCAGATGAAGCAGCTGTGTTGGGCTTCTACATATATGGGGCAGCTGCAGAGCCAGCTGTCGCTTGGTGTGAATCATACAGCAGAAGATGCTGTAAATAGACCTGTGTGGGGTAATCCAATACCTGGCAGCCTTTGGTTTTTCGCTGCAGGCCATCTTCTAGGTTCCAATTCCCCCCCCCCCCCAAAAGCAAAGTAGCAAACAGTTAGCAGGCACAAGTAGAGAACAAATTTCCAAGATGTTCTATCTCTGCTCTTGATGTTTTCAATGTCTTGTTTTTGAGATCTTCATTACAAACGTGTTGTTTGAGTTGTGCTTGTTGTTAAGTATGAATGTCTCTTTGCAAGTTAGGCAGCAGCCAACAAACAGTTAGAAACTGATCAGAAGTTGCAGAACTCCAATTTGTATTGTTCCTGGGCAGCAGAAATTGTAGCAGTTGGAAGTTCAACAGCTTTTCATGGGTGGAGGGAGTGAAATAATAAGTCTGCTACAGAGGTCTTACAACAGACTCTCCGCAATTTGGTGCCTCCAAATTGCAATAGCCATCATTGATAACCCGCACAATCAGTGTTGGTCTTTGGAAATGATGTGTAGTCCAGAGTTCTGAAGGACATTTCCTTAAAGAGGAAGGTAGGTAGTTTTCCAGGAGGCTATGGCATCTTAGACAATATAACTTGATAAGGACGATGTGAGATGTATTTACTTCATCATGCCTGAAGATGGCCGTTCAGTAGGCTTTCCTTTTAAGTTGTCAACTTGTTAGAGGAAACAATTCCATTTTACTTTGTTTTGTGAAAAGCTTGCCATTGATCTAGAACTCTTGCCGTTGTCTACAGGTGCTGGAGGATAATGACTATGGCCGTGCAGTGGATTGGTGGGGCTTAGGAGTTGTCATGTATGAAATGATGTGTGGACGTCTTCCCTTCTATAATCAGGACCACGAGAAACTCTTTGAGCTTATCCTAATGGAAGAGATTAGGTTTCCACGTACGTTGTCACCTGAAGCAAAGTCTCTTCTGTCAGGTTTGCTGAAGAAGGATCCAAAGCAAAGGTGAAGGTTTAATGCATTTGACCTGAACGATTTCCAGATTCTTGAATGACCAGTCAGGTGTCTTCTGTATGTTTCGCATTATTCCATTCATTGTGATTTTGATTTTGATTTCTCCGTGTATCCAAGTCTGTTATGTGCATTCTTTGTTATCATTTAGCTATTTAATGTCTCTGATAGTTTCAAACATACAGTCTCTACACACACTCTACACACACACACACACACACACACACACACCACTAGGTCATCCCTTAAGAGAAGGGTGGTACAATTTGATATGACTAGAATAAACATTGCATTTTAGGCTGACTATATTTATTTTTACCCCAGTGTTGTATGATCCTGTGAACATCTTAAGAAGAACATATATCATCAATAGAAAAATTACTGTATTATAGTGGCAAGCAAGCATTAGGAATAAAACTTACCGTATTTTTCCGAGTATAAGATGCACCTTTTTCCCTCAAAAAAGAGGGTTAAAATCTGGCTGCGTCTTATACACTGAATACACCATTTTTGGCCTATCGAAACCCCGCCCCCTTTGCAAGATGGATGTGCAGAGGATTTGGGAGGCTTGCAAAGTACTCCTGAGTGCTAGGGAGGGCAAAAAAGAACAAAAAACTGGCTGTTTTGCCTCCACCACTAGGAGCACTCTACAAGCCTCCCAAAGTCTCCGCATGCCCTTCATTTTTGACCCCTTCCCAGCCCCCAGGAGCACTCTACCAGCCTCTCAAAGCTGTGCATGCCCCCACCCACCCATTTTTTTCTTCTTCAAAAATGAGGCATGCAGAGGGTTTGGGAGGCCCGCAGAGTGCAAAAACCTTTTTTTTTAAAAATTACCTCTTCAAAATCATGGTGCATCTTATACTATGGTGCATCTTATAGTCCAAAAAATACGGTACATAAACAAAATGATCATGGGTAGGCAAAACAGCAGACTTTCTTCCAATTTCCCCATTGACTTTGCTTGTGTTAGTTGACAGGGAGTGTCAGAAATCATGATCACCTGACCACAGGGACATTGCTATGGCCATAACTTTACAAATAAAAACTGGCCTGAATATGGTGGAAATTTCAATTTCATAGGAGTAAGAGTTTTGCACATCCCTTAGCAGATTTTAGGTTCCATGATTCAGAAAGTATTACAGTATAATGCAGCGTTTGGACTAACTTGTGGGTTCAAACAGATAAACACCACGAGAGTTTTAGTAGTGTATCAATTAATGCATACATATTTGAGAAACTCTATTGTATAGGTAGTGGGGAAATAGAAACTCTTAGAGCAAATGAAGATGCTTTTCCCCATAAAATCACTACGTGTACTACGTGTTTCATTTCAAATACAGTGTTTGTTTCAGTGCTGTTTCTTAATTATGTTTGGGGCATAGCTGCCTTCTAAAGAAACGATTGTTGTGAAAACGCTTCCTTATCCCTGGAGAATAAACAGTAAAGGATGTTTCAGGTCTTTCTCCTTGATATAGAACAAAATCTTCTTTATCTTGAGGGGTGATCGTAGGCCATAGTGAGTGGGCAGCAGGGCAGTGATGTGGGAAGAGTGGATTTTCAAAAGCTTGATAATCTGTGGGTAGCCACAGTCGAGTGTTTTGGTCGGGTTTACATGGCTTTATTGTGGTTTGCTTTACATTTTAGTAGCATGTGTTCCACACTTCCAAGAAGCTCCTTAAAAGTTTTTTTTTTTAAAGGCTTGTTAGAACTTGCATTTCCTTCATTATTTCTTAGCAAAGTTGCACTTTTGTTGTGAATGAAAATATGCCATTAGAAACACTTCAGAACAAAGGAATTTAAAATAAATGCACTGTATTAATGTTAGTGGTTTCCCTTCCCTCCCTTCCCAACAGGTTAGGTGGTGGACCAGATGATGCAAAGGAGATTATGCAGCACAAATTTTTTTCTGGCATTGTTTGGCAAGATGTATATGAAAAAAAGGTATTTACAGTTTTTTAAGTTGGGATTTTTTTTTAGATTGTGTAAAAGACTTTAAAATTCTGTGTCAGTTAGTATGCTGCAGTTTGAGAAGATGGGTCTCCTCTCATTCCTAATTCCCATTTTAAAAAAATTATCTTGCACATAAAATCTAAACTTTTTGTTGTGTCTTGAAATTTTATGTACCTAAAGTGACATGGTGCAGATTAGATATGGTCCAAAGTACAGATATGTACTTTGTATATCTGTACATAATGCAGAGTTGATTGATTCTAAGTGGGTCTTATACCACTTCAAGCATACACTTCAAACAAAAAGAATTTCAGCAGATTTACAAAACTATCCAAAACAGTCATTTTCCTTCTGTCGTTCTTTTAGCCCTTCTTCTATTGCAATCTATTTTTTAATTTTCCTGAATGCAACTCAGTTTGCAAAAGGTTCCCATCAGCAAGTTAGAATTGCAAGGTCCCCGCCTGTCCCCCAGATTCGCAAATGTTGCATTGCAAAAGTTGTTCTGTCCCAGAAGTCCAGGCATCTCTTCTCTTTCTCTCTGCACAACTAATATCCTTCCTATAATAGCTCTCTGCTCCCCCTTAGTGGCACTGCACATAAATGATCCTAGCTACTGCATTCAACTGCACCAACTTTTTGCTGATTGAGATGGATTTTTTGGCTCGGGTACTGAAGGCTTTGATGCAGGGCCCTTGAAGCTGATTTTTTCATTAATCTTTTATTGAATGTTGAGGTCAGCATGAACACTTCCAAGCATATTGTCATTCGGGTTAATTAAAAAGAGCCTAATGCATTAAGATGAAAAAGATGTTTGTAGTTAAATTTACCAGTACTTGGCAACGTGCTTCTATTTTTCTCCTTTTAAGTTCATAAACTTGCTCCGAGGTTCACTTTCTTTTCTCCACTATTCCCTCCATTCTGGCAGTGGAACTTAAAAGAGAAAAATGAAGAAGAGAAAAGAGCTAGCCATGCTGTCTGATTAGCATTCATTTCAGTTAATGCCCCAAGACATCTTTGAAAACCTCAGCTTTGTTTTGTGGTTTGAAAAAAAAAATATTTGAAACCTGTTGTCTTTATATCTTGGGTTACTGTTTTCTCCTTAGTCTAATTGCATTGGGGAAAGAGGATGGCCATTCAAGGATCATGTAATTGCATGCCAATTCTGTGCATTTTTATATAGACCCCCCCCCCCTCCTCCCCCAAAGTATTTAAATGGCAACATTAATCACATTGCTGCTTGGGCTATTTTGGGCTGTCATTTTCCCCTCGATATTTGGATTTTTCTGTAGATGTAACCCCAAAATGCTAATAGTATTGTGTATATATAAAAGACTCATTTTCTTTAGCAGGCATTGTTCGCCTGCCTTGTGGTCAATGCATTCTTTGTATTGGAATCAAGGTTTTAATGATCATATCTTCAGTTTGCTGATAACTTATTATGAATATAGATTCCATATCCCCAGTTCTCCATGGGAGAATATATCCAGCATTTTTATAAATAACAAAAAGTATCACAGATGGTTCAAGACAAAATACATATCCACTGAAACGTCAAAAGAAAAAAATAGTTTCTTACTTTACAAAGCTAATAGTATTCTCACTTTACCTTTTTTATGTACTGCTGCCTCTAAATCCTTTTTGTAACTTGGCCTCCAGGATGTTTGACTTCCTCTACCTAATGCTTTTTAAAAAATTAATATGTGGATATTTTTAGTATTCTACAACATGCCGTCAGCATTCAAAGTAGTTCAGGGCATCAAAGCAATTATTTAAAAAATAACCCATCTGCAATACGTAGTATTCTTCTAGTTTGAAGCTTCTGAAAGAGCTAGCAATTCCCAAATTGCAGGGTGGGGATGGGAGCAAATCCTACACTGGAGGATGGTTGATTTTAATTTGAGAATGAAAGGCTAAATTTGTTTATTTCCTTAACCTTCTATCCTGCACCAATGAAATTGGACTCTGAGCCGCCACATAGTTAAATACTTTTTTTTTTAAAGACAGTTTTGAAAAGTCTGGACCTTTCCCCACTGCAGAATTAAAATGCTCTCCACTGATCCTTCAGTGTAACATTTGTTGTTCGTGCCACCAAACCACACTGCCACTATTGCAACTGCTGTGACTCACTGAAGAAGGACGGTGGTTTTGCTGTTCTGTCTGTTAAGTCCAGCTGGCAGGAATAAATCTGCCAGTCACGGCTCTGCAGAAGGCCTGAGGCCAGTCTGGTTGCAGAATACAGTCATTCTAGGCTTTCTTCTTCAGCCTCTTCTCCTCTGCTCCATCCTGTTATAATGCCGGATGAGTAACGGGTTTTAAAAACAACCCAGCGGAGCCAATTCATGGAAGGTGCTGAGTCACTGGGGTTTTGTTGCCCTCCCTTCCTTTCTTTTTGATTGGCAAGAGACGCTGACTTCAGATCCCTGTTTGCCATGTTTGGGAAGCAATAAGGGGAGGGCAGAGTAGTCCAGTCTCTGCACTTTGGCTGTACTAGCCTGGTGCTAAACTGGTAAAGCCGTAGAGTTAAAAGCACTACCGTCACAGAGTTTTGGTATCCTATTCTCTAGGGAAAAACACAGCACAATGATAGCCAAGCCACCATCTGATGCTGCCAGAGCGTTTAACCTTTCAGCCTATCAGTTAAGAAAGTATTATCATCTTCTCAAATTCCTCGATTAAAGCTTACTTTATTCTAGTAAATCTGGTAAATGAATGAATTAACATACTTCTGGCGCAAAATTCAACAGCGCTTTGATATTTAAAGATAGAAAAATTGATATTGAACTAAAACAATGCACTGTTTAGGTTGTGTCACTTAGACCTTAATTTCTGGAAGAAAGATGGTAGCTGGCCGGTCATCAGAGATACTTGAAAAGGATGAGTGTGTGCCTCCTGGATATATACAATTTTGTTTTATATATATATATATATATATATATATATTTTTATATATATATATATTTTCTGTCTTCTGTGGAGAAGGGCGGGATATAAATTTAAATAAATAAATAAATAAATAAATAAATAAATACATGTGAAAATATTCTAAGTATCTTTTTGCATAATGGGGAAAAAACACCCACCACGAAGATCTGCTTTGCAAAACAAAACATTTCCTTTTTATATTTTTATAACCAATTATTATCAGAAGCAACATCTCATCCCACCCATGTATGCAATACTGATTTCTTCACAGAAAATAATTTGACATTGCCATATATATATTAGTACCTAATCACAGTTCCCAACGTGCTAGGCTCTGTCACTGTATTATCATTGCAACATGTCTTAACACAGGGGTTTTCAAGAATTTTCAAGCTGCTTAACCTGTTTAAAAAAAAGACCCAGAACCCCCAAACCACAAATGATAAGGACATTTTTTTTTAACTGGAGGCACATCTTCTCTGCTGTAACCCAAAGAACAGCTATAAACACTTTTGGTTTCATCCCCCCTCCTTGATGCGACCCCATCAAGTTCTCCGATAACCCTAGGAATTTTTTAGCAGAAAAATCAATCAAGTTAAAAATAGGGAAGCTCTTGTTCTACTTTTGCACACGAATGAGTGTCATGCACTAGTTGATCATGTCTCCACTTTTTATATCAACCTTTATTTACCACCAAATGTCTTAGGGTTGGGGTTCTCCATCAATGGTTGATAGTCAGCTCTGAATTTATGTACTCACAACATAATCGGGTGCAATTATGAAGGGCGCAGAGACTGAGGAATTAAGAAGCTTTTAACACTAGTGGCCGGGCAGAATAGGAACCAGAACCTAGGGAAGTTTAGAAAATAAGCTCAATTTTGGCTCAAGCATCGATGAGTTCATGCGATATGGGATTAGAGATCTGAGTGGGCTTAAAGCTGGAATAGAAGCGTTCCCATCCCTATCCTACATTTTAAAAAGAATATAAAAATATTTTACTGCCAAAAGTTGGTTATTTGGCTGCCAAATTTCAGCAACGCAGACTTGGCTACCTGGGGAGGGTTGCTGAGATTTCCCTATGCTAATAACTCAATTCCAGGTTTTATTTCTTTGTACAGCTGGTACCTCCATTTAAACCCCAGGTGACGTCTGAAACAGATACACGCTATTTTGATGAAGAATTCACAGCACAGATGATCACTATCACCCCCCCTGATCAAGGTAATACTGCTTGAAAGTACGTTAGTTGGACAACAGGACACATGGCTCAACTGAAAGCTTAATAAATTCTTGCCTGAGACTCTGGATAATGACGGCTCTGAGCAAGATGCTCTAACGGTCACGACATACGTTGCTTTTGACTTGTTTCTTTTCACAAAACACCTGGTTGGTTGTTGTTTTTTAAAAGAGCTCTCGGAACTGTCAAAGTTCTTCGTATCAGGAATCCTGGTGTTAAGGTAAAAGTAACTAGATAGTGGCAGCAACAACTGCCAACCTACTACATCAAGGCAGAAGGTGGGACTGCAAGAAGAGTGAAGTGCGGCAGTTGAGCTTGTAGCAAGCAGTACTGGAGGTTTTTTCTTAAAATCAGATTTTAAATTCAACCTGCCTGTGGGCTGCAGGAAGTCTCCCTTTTTTGACAAATTGTGAAACCCACTACCCCAAAGATACTTTTTTCAAAAGAACAGTAAAAGAAAGTCCTGTATCTAAGAAAGTCCAGTTGCCTTTTGAAGAAGGCACCTTTGGGACAACCAATACCTGGATGACTGAGAATCTCCACAGATTAAAATCCACTAGATTTGCCAATCAGCAGCATTATCATTTCCTGCCTAATTTCAGTGGAAAATGACAGAAAAAAATATTAAGTATTCTTTTCTCAATGGATAAAAAATTATGCCATACAAAAAATGTCACAGTTCTACTGACAGCAATTAATTTTAATTTTTGTTTTTAAAAAATGCTTATCCTCCTAGCCATAGACAGATTGTCCGTAACGCCACCCACCCACCCACCCCCATCAGTAGGGGCCTGCGGTGGCTCGCATAAGACGCTGGGCCTGTGCATCATTGAGGTTGGCGGCTTGATTCCCATGAGTGAATAAACTGCATTGGGACAAGAAAGGAGCCTCATCCGATTGCCTACCTGCATTCAGGTGTCCTGCAGGTAAAGATAACCCTGCCCAAAAAAGTTCCTTTCACAAAGGCAGCCAGCCTTGTCAGTGATTTCTGGCTAAAACGTGCCATTTGCTAAAAAAAAAGAAACCCATCAGTAAGTGAAAGCTGTTTCTTTACCTTTTTTCTGACCCACGTAGCAAGGGTTAATACAGTCTTAATACACCACTAGCAATCTTAGATTTAGCTGCAAATCTTAATTTTAATATACCACTAGCAATCCTATAAGTGTTTGTCATTTTCCTTTTTCCCCAGAGAACGCTGAGAATTGTAGTTTCGTATTTAGCGCAGTATATTGGGGGAATCTCCAACGGAGAATTCACAGCTGCCTCAGTAAACTGCAATATCCAGGAAAACCACAGTTGTTAAAATGAAAAAGAGTTAGTAGAAGTGTTGTAGTTAGAGATTATTCTTAACAGGTAGTTTTGTTACTGGAGGTCTAATTCATAGGATAAAAGTTTGCAGTTCTCAGGTCCTTTTTCAAAAACCTCTAGACCAGGGGTCTCCAACCTTTGCAATTTTAAGTCTGAAGGACTTCAGCTCCCAGAATTCAAAGCTGGCTGGAGAAGTCTGGGGACTGAAGTCCTTCAGACTTAAAGTTGCAAAGGTTGGAGACCCCTGCTCTAGACTACATATTGCAGCTTCGTCTTCTGCTTTGATGTAGTACAGGGGTGTCAAACTCGTATCGTCATGTGATGTATCAGGACTTTTTTCTCCTTCGCTAAGCCGGGCGTGGGTATGGCCAGCCTGTGGCCCACGGCTTTGACACCCCTGATGTAGTAGGTTGATAGTTCCTGCTGCAACTATCTACTTCTACTTTAACTCCAGCATTCATGATAAAGAGAGCTCAGACAGTCTATGCATCTTAATGACAAGTAAAAGAGAAAACATCTGGTAAAAATTAAATAAATTCTGTCATGTTATCTCCTGGCCCCTAGCATTAAAGACTGTGACCAGGGAAATAACTTCTTCCTTCTGATAGATGAATCAATCTCACAAAGAATAAATAGAATTAAAAGAAAGAAAAACAAAAAGTAAAAATTCCTAGTCAGCTGCTAATATAAAGCTTTCAGTGGCAGGGGAGATAAATATAGAGAGTTCAGATCACAGATTGTGAATTAAAAGGATCTCCCATAAAAAGCTATAAAGGACTGCAGACTAGATATAACCCTCTAAGCAGATCACATAATGCTACTGAACTCTTTACCAACCAATAGAAGTGATATAAATTTTTCATAAAATGCAATTTGCACAGAACATAAATATTGAAAATAATAAGACATCAGTTAGCAGACACGGGAAAAAAATTAAATTTAATGCAGTTCTTAGCTACGGTACATTTTTCTAGTCTCTTCTCAGGATTAGATGGGCCTTAGAATGTAAGTTACTTCTGTGCAAGAATATGTCTTGGAAATCCTTGTTTGTGCAAATACCAGCTGAAACCTAAGAGTTAAAGATTTATTTCCAATCTCTCTATCAACTTTGGTTGTTTATAATAAAAAAGATGAAAATATTAATAGAAAGAGGTGGTTTTGTGAGGGGATCTGGTTGTTGCGCAGGTGTTCAACTTGAGATAGAAATGAATATCCTCTTTCTAGGAAACGGTTATTAGTCTTATGAGAATACTAGTGGCATTACCCACTTCACTACAATTCTATATCCTTAATTAACTTAATTAATGGAAAATTTTCATTGTTTGATTCAGTTATCAAAACCAAAGCACATTTATTCATATAGGACTTTTTATTTAAGAATATAAACACTGAGAATTCCTATCCACTGAATTCTTATGCCATTAGCATTTTTTTTTGGAACAGCAAAGCAAATTTTGCTAAATACCCAAAGAATACCTGAATGCAACAGAGGTATAATAGCTTGATGTGGGATGCACACGGTGTTTTAGGTTAGGGATTATTTTAATTAGGTATTTATGGTTTTAACTATTTATTCAATTTTAGCACAGTCATATTATTTAATTGTTTTTTAAATTTTGTATATTGTGGGGTTTTATCTTTCTGTGCACCGCCCTGAGTCCCTTTTGGTGAAAAGGGCAGTATATAAATTGAAAATAAAGTAAAAGTAAAGTTTTCAGCATGAACAGCTAGTTCATGTTCAAAATTGGGAGGAAAAATACTGATTCCCAATCAGACTTTTCTTTAAAAAAATCATTTAAAATAAATGAATAAGTAGTTGGTAAAGTGGAAAACCCATAGCCAGACTGTACGATTATAATCATTTTTGGGGGGGGGGGGGAATGCCTTTGAGTCCCATTGCATTGGTAGAGAACACTTTACTTTCTGGTAAATGGATGTTTTGTGAGTAACCATGCCCTCATGACTATAATTTTGTGAACAGCCAAGTCTCTCACGGTGGTGTCTCTGTGTGTATGTGTATATATACACCCAAGATCTGCTTTCAGAATTCCAAGTGTATTCTAGCCTTGAAAATGTCTACCTCAGCCCACTTTAATGCACAGTGTACTTTCCAAACCACAGTACCAATGCTTTAACCATGCTTTCATTCTGTTTCCAGATGACAGCATGGATTGTGTTGATAATGAACGGCGGCCACACTTCCCTCAGTTCTCTTACTCCGCCAGTGGAACAGCTTAATGTTTCACTTGTCCATAACTTCAACCAATCAGACTGCATTTTTGGGGACCTTTAATTTCAATGGACACTAGAGAACTCTCTACGATACATGAATTACAAACTATGTTTGTATTACGGTTTAGTTGAATTTGTAGGAAGCCTCACAGGCTATGTATTTAAAACAATCCTGATGAATTTTTGAGTCAGAATCTCTGCAATTTTGAGAAGGAAGATAAGAAACCATTCTTAATGCATTATAAAACAAAAAACAAAAAAAACCTTTTTCTTCTGGAGAGACAAAAGGACATTTTAGGTTTTTAAGAATGTGCACCAAAAGTTTTCTTTCAAAAAGTCTAAAGCAAATGTTGGCTGTTTAAAAAACAAAACAAAAACACAACTGTTTTTTTTTATTTATTTCATACTGTTCATTATGTGTAAGTAGAAAAGCTGCACTCTGAACAATTAGATTTATTTAGGATGAGAGGCAGACTTAGATAGTGCAATAATTAGAGCAGCAACACAAAAAACGAACAAACTCGGGGCCATCAAGGCCACAAGAAATTTGCTGGCGATTCTAGGAAGCCTTTTATAGGAATGGCATGTGGGACTTCAGAGAGATAGAGTCAAGAAGAAAATGACGTTAGCACAACTGCTACTACATGTTACATATCAAACAGAGCTGAATGATCTGTTTTTAAAATTACACAATGTCCTGCTGAAGACAACACATTAGTTATACTACATTCTTGTCCCAGCATGTTTCTGGGAAGTTACACTTTAGAGAAACAAATCAGTTTTACCTATTTCAACTGAAAACACTTTGAAGTTGCAAAAATTGACCAGGGAAGAGGGCAGTATTTGTACACATTAAAAAACAAACCACGCACAATAGTCTTAAGTGAAGAAACACCTATCTTACTGAGCAAAAGTCATATTTTTGGCAGTGGAGTCATATTTTTGGCAGTGAAGCGATAGGCCCTGTTCATATATTTATTACATCTTTTCCCAGCCTGATGCCTTCCAGAAGCGGGTCACAGCTCCAAATATTTCTGTGCAGCATGGGCTTTCAGCTACCACAGAATTCTGCAGCTGTGCGTAATCCTGATGCATCTGGAGGGCACCAAATTGCAGCAGCAGGTTTTAGAGAGGCATTAACATGGCAAGATATTTCACACATTGAAATCCCGTCCAATTGTTTTCCACTCTTCATTGTACATTTTTAAAGGTTATAGGGGGGAGGGAGGGCAAGCTGGATGGTACCACGATGTATGGGAGAAAGTCCATCAGTGGTTGCAGTGGCTATATGTAAAATAAAAAAAATATTAAGGTGAAACTTTATACGATCAAGATTTTTTCCCCCTCTCATTTCTTTTTTTAAATCTTTTTTGTCACTTCATTTTGTATTTCCATAGCCACATCATTCTGGATTTACCAAACAAAATTATCTTTTTGCTTTTTGACACGGGCCAGGATTTTAAGCTCTCATACTGTGAATGAGTTTATTCAGTTGTGGCTTTATGTTCTTTTAGACACGCTTGTGTTTCTGTTCTCTTTACCTGTTTAAAAAAAAAAGACCTATATTGCAGTTCCTTAACTTTTTTTTTATTTGAAAGGGAATGTATTTAAAATACCCACAACTTTCCCTTTACACAAAATTCCATTGTTGTGTGCGTTGTACTTTTTTTTTTTAACAACATTCAGTTCTAGTATTTTTACTTATGATATGAAAGTTTCCCTCAAAAGTACTTCAATAAAATGTGCTTTAACAAGTTAGTTTTGTCTTGGTTTTGGTAGAATGTATAGGGGATTAAAAAAGCAAAATGGATGCAGACTTTTCTATATTATGAAGTTTTCTCTGTAGCCAAAGCTGTACAGTAGCTATGAGGATTAATGTTACTTATTTAAAAAGTTGATCTATATTAGCAGGGATTTAAAGTGGAAAGAGGAGCGGGCAGGGAAGAAATGGGGAGGGTTCAGTTTGTTGGGTTGTAAGTATCCTGAAATTGGTAAGTTCTTTAGTCCTATGATCGTGACAAAGACATCTTGATTTCATTGAAAATGTATGAGGGTTATCTCGGTATTTTCAGCTGCAAGAAGAGGCATTTGCAAAAGTAATTTAATGACCAGCTCAGAAGCAAACTCCTGGTCTCATACCTTGCTTGCACATTTCTTTTAAAACAGCAGTAAGTTCAGCAGTACTTTGCAGAAGCAGAAGCTCTAGACCAGCAATGGCGAACCTTTATTGGCTCACATGCCAAAAGCGGGGGGAGCGCAGGGGGGGTCGTGTGCAGGCATGCCACACCCATAATGCTATGCGCATGACCGCAGTGTGCATGCGCACACAACCAACGCTCCTCCCATTTTTGGCGTGGTTTTTTGCCCTCCCCAGGCTCCAGAGGCTTTATAGGAGCCTGGGAAGGGTGAAAACAGCCTCCCCTGCTCCCCCCAGAGGCCCTCCAGAGGTTTCAGGGGCTTCCCTGAAGCCTCCGAAGCGTGAAAAACCAGCCCTACAAGCAAAATGGAAGTCTTTTTCTAAATTTCTGGTTTGCCTGTAGGGCTGGTTTTTCATGCTCCAGAGGCTTCCTGAAGCCTCCGGAGGGCACAAAATAGCCTCAAAATAAGGCTGAAGTCAGCTGACAGGGCAACGCCTCAGGTGCCCTGACAAATGGCTCCACATGCCACCTGTGGCACCCGTGCCATAGGTTTGCAATCCTGGCTCTAGACCCTCCATAGTCTAATAGCAATAGATTAGTAAACTGAACGACAAAAAAGATTGATCTTCAATTATCTTCCCAGTTGCTTGGCTTCTTCTCTGGTCACGTGCTTCAAAATTGTGTAGCCTATATAATTATTGGACTGCAGATTCCATCCTTAACCAGTAATTTACTCTTGGCTGTGCCTGACAGTATATTGATTTACTAATCAAATGTACATCAATCAGAAGATTATCAGTGGCTGATAATAATGACTTCAGACATCCCAAAACAAACGTTTGCAGTCCAGCATTTGTTGATACCAACTGTAGGTTGCCTTTGACCATGCCTGCACGTACTTTTGTCAGCAATAAGCAGGCTGAGTGCTTGAATCTCAGACTGCTACAACTCATGTGCTGATTTGTCCAGCTGAAGCTAATATACTTTGTCTTCACCTTTATTAAAATGTTAAGTTTCATCACACGCACACCAATATGACAAGTGGTAACATTGTGCAAAGAATCTTCTTAACTAAGATATTTCTTAAATAAACTCTGCTTAATTTGATATTAAAAGGGGAGCAGGGTATATTTCCACAGGAATGGGCTGCAAAGTTCTGGTTTGATTCTGAAAAATTCTGTCTTTGGGACCTCACTTCCAAATATAAACTTGAAATGTCCCCAAGGAAGATTTTCTGTAATGCTAAGCGTGTGGGGAAGAAAATGGTTTAATTACCTGGCTGACTTCAAAGTTGGAGCTTTGCAGGGCAAAGTATTATTTGATGGATCTTCTATCAGCCAACGTTGGAAGGTTATTTGTGATGCAATAGTTGTGCACAAAGCAGCTTGTTCTTGTTTTATATTTTTCCTAGTGCTGAGTGTTCATGAGAAAGGTGTGTGGGGGAAATAAAAAAACCCACCCGAAATTAAGCTTCCAGGTGTTTCTCAGTATAACAGGACAGAAGAAAAGAGTGAGGAGGCACCTCAAGGCAAGCAGAAACAGGACGGTTTGTGCTTTGTTTTCTTTTTGCTTGGTCTATCTGGAACACCTGATGGAACTCTCAAATTAGTTAAACGTATATAGTAAAATATGGCTTCTAGAAAATAAATGGAATATTCAGCTTCTACTGGAAAGGCATATAGACATATTACAAGCAAATCAGTCAGGATACAAGAGGAATGTCTTAATACAGTGATGGGTAACCATTTTGTCCTTGCATGCCAAACGCGCGCACAACATGCGCTCACACTCATAATGCAATGCACCCCGCTCTCCTGCTCATGCACACAAGACCGCCTGTGTTCTCCCACACATGCACATGACCCCCACATGCTCCCCTGCCACCACACGTGTGCACAACTCCACCTCTCTGAAGCCTTCTGGGACCAAAAATGGGGCACGTGGGGGATGCACCGTACCTCTGCATGCAACCCTCCGCCCCTCATGCATGCGTGTGCATCTCCTGCATGCATGGCAAAGACCCAAAAATCAACTGGCTGTTGGAAGGCACGTGTGCATGGGTGGTAGAGCTGAGCGGTCCTAATAGATCTCATGAGTCACCACACACTTTACTTCAGGATGATGGGACAGAGTCTTCATGGCCAGTCTTAAGAAGCAAGATCATGTAGAGCCTGGCTGCTCATTAGCTACTTTGGCTCTAAGCTACATAAAGCTTCATAAATTAGAAAACTATGAGTTCACCCTATTCTGCATTAACTCTCACTTCAAAACACTTTCAAAGAAAGTTCCAGATAGAAGAGATTCCAGCAGGTTAGGACATAACACACAAGGGTAAAAGTTGGCTGGATTTAAAAGGGAAAAAAAGTGCAGCTCATTGCCCTGGTCCAGTAAGCACATTGGGTGAGTTCAGAAAACAAAAAGGCTGGACCAAAACTTGGACAGTGCAGAAGGTGGATTGGGCTGAGAGAGAGAGCAACTGGCCCTGTCACCTAGCCGGCTTTCTTGGCTGAGGCAATATTGCAACCCACCGTCTCCGTTTGAACATTACTAACTTCTTTATTCATTTTCATAGATTGGTATTAGAACTTGATGAATAGAGTTATTGCCACAGACTTGACTTTTATCAATAAACAAGGCTGGAGAAACAATGTAGCACTGAAGTCTAATGAATCTAATCTCCCAGGCTGAGAATGGATTTTACACAACCAGCAGCTTAACCAGTGGTAGGTTCTGGATCCCATTGCAACTGGTACGGTGCAACAGGGCTGGGCGTCCACCACATGCACGAGTGCAGCTCGCGCATGCTTTCCCACTGACCACGACACTCCAGCTGCTTGGCGGAGTATCACGCAGGCACCGTATGCTCCGTGCACGCGCGCAAATGCCCCGATTGGCTCAAATAGCGGTAAGGAGAGCGGGCGGGCGGGCGGGCCCTCTGGAGCACCATACCGGTGCGTACCGGTCGTATCCCACCGTTCTTAAACAAAATCCTAGAACCCAGGAAAGTCACTTGGTAAGAAATGGAGAGAACATCCACCTCCATTGTGTTTGGTGCATGATCCAGAGCAAGACGAAACATGGGAGAAAAAAGATGTTATTATTGAAAGTTAACTCATATTCAATAGGATTTAATCTGAATCACTGCAGAATGACACTGAAGGAATATATCCCAGTGAGGGAGGCTACAGGTCCAAAGGAACTGATGCAAATTAGCTGCCTCCCTACTCCACATTGATTCCAAATCTTTAAACCTATCCTAAAAGCAGAAGTGTCTATCAGTCTTTAACTCAACATGTAGTCCCCACATACTGTTTGAAATCCTCATCCTGATCCACAAGTAAAAAAGGTTGAACTAAATGGCTTAGGGCTTCCCATACTTTGTTGGCCAAGACACTTTGTCAGGCCTGGAAGCCATCTTTTGTATTGGTACACACACTTGGTATTTAGAATTTATTTTCGTTTGACACTATGGCTGCTTTGGGGGAAGGAGTGCTGCCTATTTTCAAAACGATTCTTAGGGTATCCTAATAGAACAGAAAAATCTGGTCATGGAATGTGGAAGTCACTAAGGGACCCATCATCAGACAAAATGGTGCCCATGGGCTTTGTAGGTGGTAGCTTTTGAAATATATTTCAAATAATCTAACAGTTGTTACAGGAAAGATGAATTCAGAACAACTACACACTTTCCTAGAAAAATTATACTCCTCTCCTTCACTTTCTCCTATTCCATAACCTGGTAGAAGATGAGCTGGTTATAGAACAAGGCTCAAACCAAATTTGGGAGAAAGCATTAGGCTGCACTCAAAACATGCAAACATTTGTGCATAATACACCTTCCTGTATTCTGATCATTGTCATTTGTGATTAGAATACAGAAGAATGACATCCATGGTGTTGCAGAGAGAAAATTAGAAAACAAATTTCTTTTCCTTTAATAAGAATGATTTTAAGATTTTGCCTACTAGTGGACCCAAAAAGATAATAGGCTTCCTTCCTGTCAAGTGTTGCTTTCTATCATCAATCTTCTCTGCAACAAGGTAGCTCAAATTCAAATAGTATGGAAAAATGCAAGTCAGAGTGTTTAATCATGAAGTGAAGGCCAAACACCTTTTTCCTCTCCAATTGTGTTCCTTCCTATTTCATGGTGGAACGAATAGGTATTACCTCTTTCCAAGGTGTTTTGCCATTGCCACCCTAAATTAGTTAGGTCATATTGTCTCTCTAGGGCAGTTCAGATCACACAAGGCAATTTCACTGCTGATCCTGACTGCAATCAAACTGTATCTTACATATTTTCCAGTGGTCTTATATTTCCTCACCTAAGAATTTAATTGCAGATATGAAATACTATTTCACTAAAATAATTCAGTCCCCAGAAACACAGTATTAAAAATGCTAAGAATATTTGAATGCAATGCCTATTGCGATATAAGGAAACAAGAAATATTTTTTGAATGTGGAATTTGTAGTATTAACTTCACATTGAAATTAAAGTTGTAATGATCTTAAAATATGATAAAACTAATCATACTAACCTATAACATGTCCTTATAAGCAAATTTTGCATATCATACACATTAGGAGGCATTATTTTAAGGGCTTGTGTCAACTATGTAGCATAGCTGGTAACTTTTATCTATATAAATAAAAATGTAAAATAGTTTGTATGAATCCACTAATCTCAAAAACTACTGGACCGATTTACACCAAACTTTCACACAATGTAGCCAAGGACTTCCGATAATAGAATAGCTACTCATTGGCAGAAAACGGCTTGCAAGGAACGTTGCCAGGGGCAACGTGGAAAGCAACGCATGCGCCTCCCTGTCTGCCTGCAGCTCTCTTACACACACGCGTGCACGCAGGGCCACAGGATCAGAAGCGTCCTAGCCCCGTGTGGCCCGCAGCTCTGAAAGTGCGCCGGCTGCCTCCTCTCTCAGTGAACGGGCATGCGTGTGGGCGTGCGTAGCACCAGAGGCTGCGGCTACTTAAGCACCTCCATGGTCGTCCGGGCGTCGCACGCCCGCCTCCCTGCCAGCCCCATGTGGCGGGCGGCTCTGGCAGGTGCACCTCGGTGGCCTCTGCAGGCGGCTGGTGCTGTTGCCCCCGGCCCTGCGGTGCGTGGCTCCCGCCGTCCGGGGTCGTCTGGCGGGT
Source organism: Rhabdophis nuchalis (assembly GCA_039707465.1). Taxonomy (NCBI): domain Eukaryota; kingdom Metazoa; phylum Chordata; class Lepidosauria; order Squamata; family Natricidae; genus Rhabdophis; species Rhabdophis nuchalis. Next base: position 53,052,958 of record CM077643.1, on the reverse strand, counting down.
GGGGCAGCTGGGCGCGTCTCCACCGGCTCTCTCCGATGGCCAACGAGGTGTACTTTCCGGAGCCGTTGGAGAGAGCTGGTGGGGGCATGGCTGGCTGTCCTGCCCGGTGCGCCTGCCGGGCGGCCTCGGGCGGCGGGGGCTGCGTGTCGTGGGGCTCGGGGGGAGGCGGCAGCGGCGCGAAGCTGGGGGGGGAGGCGTGCGACGCCCGGACCGCCTCACTCGCTGCGGGAGGAGGCAGCCCTATCCTCCCAAGCCGACATGCCGGCCTTTTCGCTGCTTGGGGGGGGGGGGAGACTGACATTCACAGAAAGACAGAGACAGAGAGGGAGGGGGAGACAATCAGAGAAATAATAAATGAGAAAGACCGACAGGCACACACACAGTGACAGAGAAAGGGAGGGGAGAGAGACAGACACACAGAGAGAATGAGTGAGAGAAAGATAGACAGGCAATCATACACAGAGTGTATTTTACTGCGCATGCGCGAAAGATGGTGGCACGCCGCTGAGTTCCGTGCGGGCTGCGGCGGCCCGTTGGCAGAAAGGAGGTGTTACCCGACCCCGTTTCCATCTCAGGGGGTCGGGACTGGTAGGAGGACCACCCTGGCTTGTGATCGAGCCCTAGTTGGGCTGCCTGGGTGGTTTTTTCGGCGATTGCGGGTCCGGCTGTCCGAATGAGCCCGGGCGAGGAGAGGACGCCGGGCGGAAGAGGACGCCGAGGCCCGAGCCCGGACGCCGAGCAGCGATGACCAGGAGCTGGGTGTCGGAGGCCGAGAGGTTGGAGGCCGGAGGCCGCCTGGGAGCCTAGAGGACCCTCCGAATGGGCCGGAGGAGCCCCTGAGATGAACGGGAGGAGCGGAGGTCGGTCATTCGGGTTGAGGAGTGGGTCGAGGAGCGGAGGTCGGGCGAGGGCTGTACAAAGAAACGGGGGCCGAGCGGAACCTTGGATGGAGCCCTGACGGAGGTGGCTGAGTAGCTGAGTGTCAACTGAGGCCTGAGGGTGGCTGGAAGACCAGAGGCCTGGCGGAGGTAGAGTGGTGGCCAAGCGGAGGCAGATCAGAGGCCATGCAGAAGATCGCAGGAGGAGGGGCCGAAGCGTAGGCTGAGTAGAGGTGAGGAGGGGCCGAAATGCCTGACTGGAGGCCGGAAACAGGCTGGAGAAGTGGAGTTAGGACGAACATGGACCCCCGAGGGACCTCACCGAGGGACTTCACCAGGGACATTATCCGTTGGGCTGGAGGACTCTGGACTCTATATATCTATACTATCTATATTATTTATTTCATCTATATCATCTCCCGTATGAACTGAACAAGGCCCGAATTTTATCTAATACTGAATTTTTAACCAGCCGAACTACCCTACTGGACTATTTTATATATTTAATATTTATATATTTATATTTATATATTTATTTACCATCTAATTTTGCACCATATATAATATCTTAACCTTTTATCCAACGTGGTCTCTGTATTATCTACCACCTAGCATGTACTCAAGGGCCAGCCTTATTTCGCTGCGAGAGTTCCCCTCTCGCAGGTATGGCCCGCTGTGTTATCAAGGGCACACTTCGATGAGGGACTAGTGAGTCATGAGAAGTGGAGAAAGCGCAGGTGTAGGGTTTTTTTACTAAAACGTTTAATTCGGCTTTTAGGGGGTTCCAGGGTGGAGGGAGGGAATGTTATTAGGTCGGCGAGCAGAGTGGAGAAGGAAGCAGAAGGGTCCATTAAGAGGGGGGATACACAAGCCGTTTCCATGGAGGGTCTACCCATCAAGATGGTCGTAGGGAGGGGCAGGTGCGATGGGAGACAGGTTTTTCCTTCCTGGTTGGGGGCACAGGGCCGCTGCTTACAAGCGGTCAGATGCCACAACCCCCGCAGGCTAGGTGGTCAGGGATTACAGAGCCAGGGCCCGAGGCTGATGTTTTGCAATGCCAGGTCCGTGGTCAACAAAGCCCCCCTCATCCACGACCTTGTGTCGGAGGGGGAGCCGGACCTGGTAGGAATAGCGGAGACCTGGTTGGGCCACGAGGGAGGACTTCCCCTCGTAGAAATGTGCCCACCAGGTTACCGCACTTTTCATCAGCCACGGGCCCTAGGCAGGGGTGGCGGGGTAGCAGTTATTGTTAGGGAAGGTCTTGAGCCGAGAGAGACCACTGTACCACAGACCACCGGCTGTGAGTCCCTCTGCGTGAAGTGGGGCCTAGGGAGGCAGTTGGGCGTGCTGATTGTATACCTGGCTCCCCGCTATGTAACAGCAGCCCTGCCCAAGCTCCTTGAGGTGATCGCCGCGATGGCAGTTGAGACCCCCAGACTTGTTGTCATGGGGGACTTCAACCTGCCATCGGTTGGCGAATCATCTGAGGCAGCTTGGGAGTTCATGGCCTCCATGACGGCCATGGACCTGACCCAAGTAATTCAGGGCCCCACGCACGAGGGAGGACACACGCTGGATTTAATCTTTGTCTCTGGTTAGTGGAAGAGTAATCTAAGTATAGGGGATATAGCCATTACACCCCTGTCATGGTCAGATCACTCACTTCTCCGGCTCGACTTTCCAATCACTACACCCCACCGCGGGGAGGCGGAACCGGATTCACCTATATGGTTCCGCCCCAAGCACCTGATGGACTCGGATAGGTTCCAAACGGTGCTTGGGCCATTACCTGTATCCTTGACCCGCGCCCCGACAGAGGACCTGGTGGTCGCGTGGAATACCGCGACCACGGGGGCCTTGGATCGGGTCGCGCCCTTGCGGCCTCTCTTGCGGCGACGAGTCACCCAGGCCCCTTGGTTCACCGAGGAGCTGAGGGAGATGAAGAGCCACAAGAGACGCCTAGAGACGAGGTGGAGATCCACACGGTCTGAATCTGACCGAACACAGGTGAGAGCCCATTTACGGACTTACCTTGTGGCGTTGAGAGTGGCCAAATGTCATCATTGCGCCACCCTCATCGCATCCGCAGATAACCGCCCTGCCGCCCTGTTTAGGGTGACCCGCTCCCTCCTTTAACAGAGGGCGCGGGAAGCCCCTTTGCAGGGTAGAGCAGAGGAATTTGGGGAATATCTGCAGGATAAAATCGCTCAGATTCGGAGCGAGTTGGTCTCCATCGAATGTGGCCCAGTGGGATGCCCTGAGGCAGATCTTGAGACAGCTTTGTGGGAAGAGTTTGACTCTGTTACTTCCGAAGATATGGACACGTTACGTGGGCGACTGCGAGCTACCACATGTTTATTGGGGGCCTTGGACCGAGTCGCACCCGTGCGGCCTCTCTTGCGGCGACGATCCACCCGGGCTCCTTGGTTCACCGAGGAGCTTAGGGAGATGAAGCGCCACAAGAGACGCCTAGAGAGCAGATGGAGATCCTCTCGCTCCGAAGCCGACCGAACACTAGTGAGAACCTACATTAGGACTTACCTGGTGGCGATAAGAGTGGCCAAACGTGAGTATTGTGCCACTCTTATTGCATCCGCAGATAACCGCCCTGCCGCCCTGTTTGGGGTGACCCGCTCCCTCCTTCAACAGAGGCCGCGGGAAGCCCCTCTACAGGGTCGAGCAGAGGAATTTGGGATTTATCTGCAGGAGAAAATCACTCGGATTCGGAGCGAGCTGCCCTCCATCGACAGTGGTCCAGCTGAGCGGTCCGAGGTTGCTCTTGAGACACCATCTTGGGAGGAGTTTGATTTTGTTACTACCGAGGATATGGACAAGTTGTCAAAGAGACTTAGGGCTACCACATGTTTATTGGACCCGTGTCCCTCCTGGCTTGTACTGGCATCCTGGGAGACGACACGAGGCTGGCTCCAGGGCATTGTCAACGCATCTTTGAGTGAGGGGTCCTTGCCTGCCGTCTTGAAAGAGGCGGTAGTAAGGCCCCTCCTCAAGAAGCCGTCCCTGGATCCAGCATTACTAGAGAACTATCGTCCCGTCTCCAACCTTCACTTTTTAGTGAAGGTTGTTGAGAGTGTGGTGGCCCAACAGTTTCCGCGACACTTGGAGGAAGTTGATTATCTAGACCCGCGCCAGTCCGGCTTCCGACCCGGGCATAGCACCGAGACGGCATTGGTCGCGTTGGTTGATGATCTCTGGAGGGCGCGGGATAGAGGATATTCCTCTATCCTAGTCCTATTAGACCTCTCAGCGGCTTTTGATACCATCGACCATGGTATCCTATTGCGCCGACTGGGGGGGTTGGGGCTGGGAGGCACCGTTCTAGGGTGGTTCTCTTCCTACCTCTCTGGTCGGTCGCAATATGTGTTGGCAGTGGGGCAGAGGTCGGCCTCGAGGCCCCTCGTATGTGGGGTACCTCAAGGGTCGGTCCTCTCGCCCCTACTGTTCAACACATACATGAAGCCGCTGGGCGAGATCATCCGTGGTTTTGGGGTGGGATATCATCTGTACGCTGATGATACTCAGTTGTACATATCCACCCCAGACCACCCCAACGATGCCGTCGAGGTCATGTCCCGGTGTTTGGAGGCCGTACGGATCTGGATGGGTAGTAACAAACTCAGGCTCAACCCGTCCAAGACTGAGTGGCTGTGGCTTCCGGCACCCCGGTTCAGCCAGATTATTCCAACTCTGGCCATTGGGGGCGAAACACCGGCCCCCATGGAGAGGGCGCGCAATTTGGGTGTCCTCCTGGATTCCCGGCTGTCCATGGAGGACCATGTGGCGGCCGTGGCCAGGGGGGCTTTCCATCAGGTACGCCTGATGCGCCAATTGCGGCCCTTACTGGACCGGGCTGCCCTTCGCACAGTCACTCAGGCCCTCGTGACCTCTCGACTCGACTACTGTAATGCTCTCTACATGGGGCTTCCCTTGAGGTGCACTCGAAAGCTGCAGTTAGTCCAGAATGCAGCCGCGCGGGTGATTACGGGAGCGCCTAGACACTCCCACATAACACCTATCCTGCGCGAGCTGCACTGGCTTCCTGTGGTCTTTCGGGTGCGCTTCAAGGTTCTGACGACCATCTTTAAAGCGCTCCATGGCTCGGGGCCTAGTTATATGCGAGACCGCCTCCTGCCCCATACATCCCTCAGACCAATACGCTCCCACAGAGAGGGCCTCCTCAGGGTGCCGTTGGCCGGACAATGCCGACTGGCGACACCCAGGGGGAGAGCCTTCTCTGTGGCAGGTCCAGCCCTTTGGAACGACTTACCCCCTGAACTTCGCACCATCTCTGACCTCCGCCTCTTCCGCAAGTGTCTTAAGACACATTTGTTCCATCTAGCCGGCCTAGCGTAGCCCCCTATACTGACTTTTAGATAGTTTTTAAATTTGGGGATTTTAATCTGGTTTTAGCACAGGTTCTATTGAATTAGTTTTTTAAATTTTATATGATGTTTTGTATGTATTTTAATTTTCCTGTGCGCCGCCCTGGGTCCGTTTGGAGAAGGGCGGGGTATAAATTGAATAAATATAAATATAATATATATAATATTGGACCCGTGTCCCTCCTGGCTTGTACTGGCATCCTGGGAGGTTACACGAGGCTGGCTCCAGGAGATGGTCAACTCCTGAGTGAGGGGTTCTTGCCGGCCTCCCTTAAAGAGGCGGTGGTGAGACCCCTCCTCAAGAAGCCCTCTCTGGACCCAGCATTATTGGTGAATTACCGTCCGGTCTCCAACCTTCACTTTCTGGCGAAGGTTGTAGAGAGTGTGGTGGCACAACAGTTCCCCCATCACCTGGAGGAAATTGATTATCTGGACCCGCGCCAGTCCGGCTTCCGGCCCGGGCACAGCACCAAGACGGCATTGGTCGCATTGGTGGATGATCTCTGGAGGGCCAGAGATGGGGTTGTTCCTCCATCCTGGTCCTATTAGACCTCTCAGCGGCTTTTGATACCATCGACCATGGTATCCTATTGCATTGGCTGGAGGGGTTGGGGGTGAGGGGCACCGTGTTGCGGTGGTTCTCCTCCTACCTCTCCGGTCGATCGCAATTTGTGTTGGCAGGAGGGCAGAGGTCGACCTCTAGACCCATCACTTGTGGGGTGCCTCAGGGGTCGGTCCTCTCGCCACTCTTGTTCAACACATATATGAAGCCGCTGGGTGAGATCATCCGTGGTTTTGGGGTAGAGTACCATCTCTACGCTGATGACACACAGCTGTATATATCTACCCCAAACCACCCCAACGATGCCGTAGAGGTGATGTGCCAGTGCCTGGAAGCCGTGCGGCCTGGATGGGAAGTAACAGACTCAGACTCAACCCGTCCAAGACCGAGTGGCTGTGGTTCCCGGCATCCCGGTACAACCAGTTGACTCCATCACTGGCCATAGGGGATGAACATCTAACCCCTGTGGATGGGGCACGCAACTTGGGCGTCCTCCTTGATACCCGGCTGTCCATGGAAGATCAAGTGACAGCCGTGGCCAGGAGGGCGTTTTACCAGGTTCGCCTGGTCCGCCAGTTGCGTCCCCTATTGGATCGGGGTGCCCTTTGCACAGTCACTCATGCCCTCGTGACATCCCGACTGGACTACTGCAATGCTCTCTACATGGGGCTCCCCTTGAGGTGCACCCGAAGGCTTCAGCTTGTCCAGAATGCAGCCGCGCAGGCAATTATGGGAACCTCCAGGTTTTCCCATGTAACACCGTTCCTGCGCGAGCTGCATTAGCTGCCTGTTGTCTTTCGGGTGCACTTCAAGGTGTCGGTTATCATCTTTATAGCGCTCCATGGCATGGGACCTAGCTATCTGTGGGATCGCATCCTGCCCCATACATCCCTGCGGCCGATTCGCTATGCCAGCGGGCGATGCCCAGGGGAAGGGCCTTCTCTGTGGCGGGCCCGACCCTCTGGAACGACCTTCCCCCCGAAATCAGAACAACCACGGACCTTCACTCCTTCCGACAGAAACTAAAAACACACTTCTTCTGCTTGGCCGGCCTAGGGTAATTTAAATTGTTTAAATTGTTTTAGGGGTTTTTAGGGATAGTTTTAGTTTTATAGGGGTTTTTAGCGTAGGGCCAGTTTAATTTGTTTTTAACTTTGTACTCTGTTTGTTTTAATTGTATTTTTAATTCCCTGTGCCCCGCCTCGAGTCCCTTGGGGAGAGAGAGCGGGTTATAAATTAAAATTATTATTATTATTAGCAATGGGGAAGGAGAGACAGACAGAGAGAATGACAGAGAAAGAGAGAGAGGAACAGAGGGACAAAGAGACTAATGACTTTGCCCACCACTGTGTTAGGCACAAGGGAGGGAGGGAGGGGGGCCTGGAGGAGGTTGACTTTGGGGGGGGGGTCTGGGGAAGGGAGGGATATTTATTTAGGTACAGGTATATATAGAGAGGAAGAAATACAGTAGGTAGTTAGGTAAGTAGAGGGATAAACGAGAGGGATGAATACAGCAGGTAGGTAGATAGGTACAGGTATATATAAATACAATAGGTAGGTAGGTAGGTAGGTAGAGGGAGAGAGGGAAGAATACAGTAGGTAGGTAGGTAGGTAGGTGGATACAGAGAGGGGGAAATATGGTAGGTAAGTAGGTAGAGGGATAGAGGGGAGAAATACAGTAGGTAGGAAGGTTGGGGGTTATACGGTGATTGTGTGTATGTGTGCAGGTGTAGGTATAAACACAGATTGGTTGGCCATTTAACCAGACTGGGCCACAGCAACGCGTGGCCAGGTATAGCTAGTATAAGATAAAAAAAGAGACAATGTGTTTAGCTTAAACTGTCTGAAGACTGGATTTGTGTGGCAAGTACTAGTATCATTAAGCTTAATACAAAAGGACATGCATCTTTTTTTAAAATAAAAAATACTGTTGACTTCTTAAATATATCAAGTTTCTTTCACATAGAAGAAGTGTTAAAATACAATCTTGAGACCCAGGATTTTATTTCAAAAAACCAATTAGCAGATTACAGATAAGCGAAGAATTATTTTAAGATTTGAATAGTGATTGCCAATTAGAAATCAAATCTATAAACAATTTTCTTTTATTGGATACCACAAAAATATACTCCACTAGCATTCCAAGTTCTCCAAACCAAATCTGAGGGCTTGTCTGTGGATCCTAAGACCCCCTTCTATATTCTCTACAAGGAATATAAGATCCCTATTTTATCAAGTAACACAAAAATCAGATCTTATCAAAATAGAAAATATTTATTATATTAAACTACAATTACAGAATATACAATATTTAGAAAAAGGCACTCCAGTATCTCAAAAACCTAATTATTTAAAAGCAATACTTTCTTTACAACCCTAATGACAACCATTTCTTAAAAACAGCTGTTTATTCTTTGTACATTGTGCAGCCACTGCAAAAGATTTGATCTCCAACATCCTCTGATCTAAAAAAAAAAAAAAAAAGTTAGTTTAATGACTCTTTTTGATTAGTAAGTTCAAAGAGAACACAACTTCTGTTATGGCTCTTCCACATACCATAATGCTGTGACAAAATTAAGTTGTGAGGAGAAATAAAAGCATAATAATTGCCTTACTGAATTCAAATAAGATCCAACTAGACAATCCTGCCATAAAAGATTGAATTAACTATGCCATAGTAATTAATTCAGCCATATTTAACAGTCTCCAATGTTACTGAATTACTGAATTCAAGTAATAAATTGTAGTATGTAAAACATTCCCTTATGTCAAGAATCAAAAATAATAATAATAATTTAATAATTTATTACTTATAAAACCGCACCCTCTCCCCACAGGGACTCGGGGCGGTGCACAGGAGGAATAAGAACAATAACTATATACATATTTCATTAAAAATACATTAAATTAAGTGACCTGTGCTAAAATACCCGTTAAAACTATCTAACTAGAGATCCCCAATAAACCCTAAAGACAGAGGAGTAGCTATCCCAGGCCGGCAAGGCAGAAAAAGTGTGTTTTCAATTTCAGACGGAAGGAGCGGAGGTCCGTGGTGGTCCTAATATCGGGGGGGAGGTCGTTCCAGAGGGCTGGGCCTGCCACAGAGAGAGCCCTTCCCCTGGGTGTCGCCCGCTGACAAAGTCTAGTGGACGGCACCCGGAGAAGTCCCTCTCTGTGGGAGCGAATCGGTCGTGAGGATGTATGAGGCAGGATCACAAAATGAATTTGATTTCTGGGTATCAATTCTTAAAATTCTTAATTCAAACTTTTTGCAGCCTCATACCACCTTTATTAAATTTGCATCTAGTTTTTGTCATGTTACAACTATAGAACCCTCCAGAATTTATCAGTTCAATACAACCAAAGGAAATTAAAGCTTATCTGGATAGGCACTTACTCTATAACTGAGCATAATGAGCAGACAATGGTGCTGCAACAGCTGCAGAGTTTGCTGCAGTTCTGGCATATGTACTGATCACACTGCGTGCAAACATCTTTGATGTCAACTGTTCTTATACAGGAGGAACAGGCTTTTGACACTCCTACCGGCAAAACTGTATATAAACAAACAGATTGGTAAATTAAATTTTAGCACTGTTTGCCTTAAGAATTTCCTTTATAATATAATCAAATCAGATTATTTGGAGACTCTAGTACAAATCATTTATATGGATCAAAATAGATTTATCCAATAGATAAGGTATCACTTAATGAAGTTGGGGAGGGAGTCTGGGACTTTTTCTATATGCAAATCAGATGACACTACTTTTCATATGGGTCTATGATCGTTCTCCTCCTGCCCTTCGCCACGCCTATTTCGCCCCCAGGGTTTCCCCCCCACTCATCCACCTCTACTACTTGGCCTCCGCTGTTAGGGTCCTGACTGGTCCTCCTGGGTAATGGGACTCATTCTCTTCCGTCCCCAGCCCTTCCTCATGGGCCTTTGGGAGAGATACTCTTCACCCCGGCCTTTTGGGCTCAAGAGACAGTTAGCCGCCAGCCAATCGAATTTGGAGTTTCCAGTTACCTTGGGTCGGAGGTAGAAAATCTAATAAATCCTTTGCATTCCCCCCCACCCAATCGAAAAACGCAAAATGTTGCAGAAGATTTCTTTCTGCTGAGAGGAAGGCTTGCCTATTTCTTCTCTTTTAGCAGGGAGGGAGAAAATTTTTTGTGTCGAGTTTCCAGTTGCCTCAGGTCCGAGCTAGGAAATCAAATAAATCCTTTGCACTTCCCCACCCCAAAATGTTCAGGAATAGATATTAAATCCTTTGAATTCCCCCCACCCCAAAATGTTGGGGAATAGCTAATAAATCCTTTGCTGGTGGGGGGGAGTGCAAAGGGTTTTCTATATTTTCCACCCCAAAATGTTGGGGAATAGCTAGAAAATCCTTTGCACTCCCCCCACCAGCAAACGATTTATTAGCTATTCCTCAACATTTTGGGGTGGGGGAAAGCAAAGGATTCATTAGCTATTCCCCAGCATTTTGGGGTGGGGGGAATTCAAAGGATTTAATATCTATTCCCCAACATTTTGGGGTGGGGAAAGCAAAGGATTTGAGTGCAAATGATTTTCTAGCTATTCCCCAAAATAGTGGGATAGGTGGAATGCAAAGGATTTATTAGCTATTCCCCAACATTTGGGGGGGGGGTGTTATTTGATTTTCTAGCTCTGACTCGAGGCAACTGGAAACTAGACACAAAAAACTTTCCCCTTCCCTGCTAAAAGAGAGGAAATAGGCAGGCCCTCCTCTCAGCAGAAAAAAAATCTTCCACAACATTTGTGGGGGGGGGGGGGGGGATGCAAAGGATTTATGGACCCAAGGCAACTGGAAACTCCACACAAACTCCTCTCTCTTTCTCCCTTCCTCCTATTGGCTGGTGGCTAACTGTGTCTTGAGCCCAAAAGGCCAGGGTGAAGGGTATCTCTCCCAAAGGCCCATGAGGAAGGGCTGGGGACGGAAGAGAAGGAGTCCCATTACCCAGGAGAAACAGCCAGGACCCTAACAGCGGAGGCCAAGTGGTAGAGGTGGGTGAGAAACCCTGGGGGCGAAATAGGCGCGGCAAAGGGCAGGAGGAGAAGGGTCCCATTCCGTTTTCATACATTCCTACACCAGATAAGATCATTTAATTACAATTTCAGGATCAATAGCATTTATCCAATGAATTCAACATTGCATTTAACGTTTACACAATATATTCAGAAATTTATTTATAACAATGCAATATTCTATATACATACAAAACTTCATACATCAGGAACAAGCCTTGCTATTATTTGCTGTCTCCTTTTTAAAAGGAAAACTACATCCACAAGCACAGGAGAGTATTTTTTCATACACACTTCATCAGAAACCAACCAATTAAAACTGCATTGGCAATAATCTATAGTTTGTTGTTAACCATACACAGATACAGATACTCCGAGTATAAAAAAACATTCAATTTAGCATAACATGATAATATATTCTTCTCCTAGTATAAATATAGTTGCCTTGCTCTTGGAGTATTCTTGGAAACTACAGCAGATTAGTTGTGAGAGAAATAATAAACTATGAATGGAAACAGAGACAAATTGATAGAGGCTGACTCTATATCCTTATAATTTCTGTACCTGTATTATTTCTGCGCTGCCTAAGTGAAATTACTTCTGAGGCCTTTTCCAATTATGATTTCATATTCCAAAAATCCAGAGCACATAATTTAATTCTTAACAACTGGGGAAAAATTCCCACCACAAACTTAAGTACTGAAATGCAGCTACTACCAACATGATCCAATAACAGTAATATATAAGCACGTTTAGTCATAACTGCAACTTCTAAATTCTCTTATCATTGAAAACAACTACGAGCAAACAGCATGTCTAGATATCAATAAAACTGGTTGAAAACTGCAAATGGAAAATTAATAGTACATAAGTACTTGATAAGTAACTTACCATCCTTACCCATTTCACTTGCACAGGGTTGTCGAAGTTTTCCATCCTGCCCAATTAACATTTGTCCATTACATTTGTGACGGGAAGAAATTTCTGATTTGTCTATACATGATTCTGGATATTGTGCAATTAGATATGTTCCCACTGCACTTGCATTGCAAGCATTGTTCATGTATGTCTGAGCACCTTTAAAGAGGAGTTGTTTGGTTTTCTCTGTGATAATGAGAACAAGAACAAAGATGACAATGCTATTAATATTTTAATTGTACTGTCCAGAGCGACAATACAGTGCATTATTCAATTTGTGTCTACATAACCTCTTAAGTATAAATTTATAGCAACAAATATGACTTCAGTTACTCATACTGCCTTCTGGTGGTTGGCTGGACTTTTCAACCCAAATATTGTACCCGCCAAGCTAACCAAGAAAGAAAAGTGTGAGCAACTTCTAAAATCCTTTTTCCTGCAAAGAATTTCTAGCTGTTGGAAATCACGAACATAAAATTTACCTAAAACTAAACCATTTTGCTTCAGTGAGGTCAGAATTATATATGCCAATTACATGTTAAATACCTCAGTTCAAGCTGGTTTGATATGAGCTTATCACGGTATCACAGTGACAGTACTTAGGGAACATCTATATGCAACATTAAACAGACAAATTAAATGTTGAACCTTGCTGAATGGTTGGAGATTCAACCGTTTTAGTCTTTTAAGCCAGCAAGAAGATAAAATAGCCTCGACGGTGAAGCACGAAACACTGGGGACTAGTGAACTTTGCTTTGTGGGGGGAACGGACCCAAGTTCTGCAATCAAGGGTGTTTAGGGTATCAAATGATACAGGCTCTTTTGACAGATGAACAAGGAGCCCCGTCTTTTTATCAAAAGGCTTGTGCGTCCCACGCTTTCGAAGGCGAGGAGCACCTCTGAGCATACGCAGAGTGCTTTTTTTTTAGTCGAGTTAGAGCGGGCGGTGCCGCCGTTTTACAGTAACAAGAAAGAGGGGAGCTCCGCTTTCTTCCTCCGAACAGCCGCCTTTCCGGAGGCCGAGCGGGAGCAAGGAGGCGCGTCCCGGTGAAGCCGGGGCGGAAAGGGGCAAAAGGGGCGGGGGCCAAAAGCGAAACGCGCCCACAAAAAGGGGCGGGGGGCAAAAGCGAAACGCGCCCACAAACAGCGGAACGCGGATTCTCGCGAGGACAAGCCCCGCCGAGCGATTTCTCTGTCCTCTCCCGCCCCCTGCGTCGCCTCACCGAAGATCTCGCGCCGGTACCTCTCGCCCATGACGCCCTGGCTCAGCTCCTTCAGCCGCACGCGCGTCTTCAGCTGCACCGGGGACGAGTCCGCGAAAGGGCAGGAGCGCTTCGGCATCTCTTTCCCCCACCACGTCGACGACCGTGGCTCGGGGCACCCGCAGCTCCGGCTTAGCGGAAACAATGATAACGCGCCAAGGCTTAACCCAGCCCTGCCTTTTCTGCGCGGCAAAAGGGAGACCGAGAGGCGTAAACAAGACTCCCCGAGGAAGCCACTGCCCCGCCCGCCTTCACCCGCGCTTACGTCATCGGACCCTGGGCTAATCGGAAAGCGAGCGGGAGGACCCTGGGATTCTGCTACTGGGCGCTCGCATTGGCGCGGAGGGACGTGACGGTAGCGGGGGGGCGGGGCTGGGTCGAAAAAGCGCGCCGGCGAGGAGGAGGAAAGCGTCCAAGCGATTGGCTTTGGAGCTTTGGAGCAGAGGCGTAGCGTGCGGGGTGCAGGGGGGGCCGGGCGCAACATCTGGGGGGGCGCGCTCGCACTTGCAGCTCTCTGCCCCTGCCTGGCTCACTCACTCTCTCTGCAGTGCTGGCTGTGCGAATCCGAGCCGCCGGGTCGCAGCCCACTGTGGAGGGGGGGGGGGGTCCCAGGCGTGCGGTGCGGTGGGTGCGAAGAGAGAGCGAGGGACTATCTGGGGGAGGGACAGTGCAGCGGCCGCGCAGCGCTGAGCGCGGGAGAGAACCACACCAGACCAGACCAGGTAGCAGCAAGAAGAAGCTGGCAGCGGCGGCAGGTGACACAGGCCAGAGAGGAGAGAGGGAGCCAGTGGTGACAGACGCTGCAGGAGGAAAACCTAGGAGGACCTGGAGGAGAAAACCTAGCCTGCTGACTGCTGTGATCAGGTCCGGGATAGCCGGTGAAAAAAAAGGTAGGAGTCACGAGTGACAGGAGTCAGGACTGACTGGAGTAGTACTGGGCTCAGTGGGCTGGCTGTGTAGTGCTAGCAGAGCATCTCCAAAACTGAAGTTTCTTTGGGATGTTCCCGGTGTGCAGGTCAAGACTGGCATGTTGAGCTGACCAGATGGATTGAAGTTTGGTTGGTTCAACAGTGATGAGACAGATTTCGATCCATATGTAGCTGCTCCAGCTCAACATAAGTTGATGTAAGCCAGTGGGTCTAGCAACCTTTAATTTATTTGTTTTTTTTGCTGAAAGAGTAAGGCAATAGGCATGAAGGTGAATAAACATTATGTTAAGAGTAAAGAAATGGTTATACAATGAAGGGGTGCTAAAAGTGCAGCAAGGCAAGAAAGTGATTTTCTTTTTTTTCTTTTTTTAGAATTTTAGCAGAATACTACACCTATATCATGCCATACAAAAAAGAATCTGGTGCACAAGGCAGGAAAAGGAGAAAGATAGAGACAGAGCAACAAGCTAAGTTAGCTGGAAGCCTTCACCGGTTTTTGGTGAGTACTGCTGAAATTACAGCAGGACCATCAGCAGCACCACAGGAGACTCATAATCCTGATCCTAAAGAATTAGAAATGCGGCTGCATAAACAGGAGACTATTGATGCTGCTGCCCAGCTTGCACAACAGAGGTCATTTGAAAAATGGAAGGCAATCTTAGTCAGAATACTTGATTGTGTTCTGTATCTAGCCAGGCAAACCTTACCCTTACGTGGTCACTCTGAAGATTTAAATACAGATGGTAATTGTGGAAATTTCTTAGAAACTTTCAAGTTACTCGCCAAATATGACCCAGTTGCCAAACAACATCTTCACAGAGTACAACGCACAGATGGTTGCATTGTGTCCTATCTCTCTCCACAGAGCCACAATGAGTTTATTAGCCTGCTCGGCGATCACATTCGAACAGTCATCTTTCAAAATATCATAAAGGCCAAGTATTTTGCTATAATGTTTGATAGCACTCCTGATATTTCACACACTGACCAAATGTCCCAAGTGATTCGATATGTGCATATTGAAGATTCAGGAGTCCATGTGACAGAGTCTTTCATTGACTTTATTCAGTTATATGGGAAATCAGCTGATGTCATTTCAAAACAAATTTGTGACAAGTTGCAAGCTGATGGCCTTAAACTAGAGCATTGCTACGGCCAGGGATACGACAATGCTGCGACTATGGCTGGACACATTAGTGGTGTACAAAAACGTATTTTGGATATGAATCCCAAAGCAATGTTTGTGCCATGTAACAATCACTCACTCAATCTTGCTGGGATGCATGCAGTTGGTGTTGGAACAAAGTCTGTTACTTTCTTTGGCACTGTGGAAAAGGTGTATTCATTTTTCTCAAGCTCCACCCACAGGTGGGATATCCTTAAGAAACATGTACCAATTCGTGTAAAGCGATCGTGTAACACAAGATGGAGTTCAACGCATGAAGCTGTATGCGTACTTGCTGAACACACTGAGAAAATAATAGACGCTTTGGAAGCGTTGAGAGATGGGCCGGAAGAAACCTCTGAAACCAGGGGTGATGCAGGAAGTCTTTTAGTTTGCATAATGACATATGTTTTTTTCTCTTTCTTGCATTTTTGGAACCCAGTACTAACCGAAGTAAATGATACTCAGATCTACCTGCAGCAAGAAGGACTTGCGCTTGATCAATGCGTGCAAAAGTTAAAAGCATTGACTTTATTTTGTCATGAAAAACGGGATAGTCTAGTGTCAAAGGCAACTGAGAAAGCTCTGCAGGTATGCAAAACCTATTGCATACCTACAGAGAGAAGAGTTGGAAGATGCAAGAAGATGGATGGTGAGAACAGTTGCGATGCTGGCTTGACCTTAATACAGGAAACAAGCAGAGAACAACTGGAAGCAATTGATCAGCTTCAGGCAGAAATTTAAAAACGTACTACGCAGATGAATACACTGCACCAGCGATTTGCTTTTTTGCAAATCCAAACATTGTTGGATACTAAAAAAGATGATTTTATTAAGAAACAAATTCAGCACACGTGTGCTCAGTACACGGAATTGAATGCTGCATCTATGCTCACCGAAATAACTCGACTTCGGCACCACATTATCTTGTATAAGGAGGTCAATCCTGATGAGCAGGTTGCAAACTGGTCAGCTTTAGATTTGCTTCGCTGGGTGTATAAGTGGAAGCTGCAAGAAAGTTTAACTAACTTTGTTGTCACATTAAGAATCTTTCTTACTATCACTGTTTCTACAGCGAGTTGTGAAAGAAGTTTCTCAAAACTTAAACTAATTAAAACATATCAGAGATCTACAATGAGCCAAGAAAGACTGAGTAATCTAGCAATACTGTCCATTGAGAGAGACTTTAATGTAGATTTCAATTCCGTTGTTGAAAAATTTGCGCTAATTAAAAGCAGGCGAATTTAAATTAATCTGTATATTATATACAGATTGATATCTTGCACTTCTATTAAAGAATTACAATTAGAGGTACAGGATTGAGGAAGTTGGCTCCATCTAGCCCAGTCTTGGATCATCTCCAGGGTATGGTTCCATTTTGATGTTTAGTTTTTGTTCTTGATATTGATATCATCTTGATATGATGGTTGTGAGACGACATATAATAGCATGGCCCATGCTAGGTTACTACATTTGTAGATTTGTATTCATAGACCTGCTGAAAATGTGGAGAATGTGTAATGCATGTTCGCACTCAATAAAGTGTTTGAAAATAAACTTGTATTTAGATGCATTTTACTTTAATTACATCAGTATTTTCATAACAAACAATACATGTGCTTAGGGGGTAAGGGTTTCTTTAACTAATCTAGTGGAAGAGACTCGAGTGCTAAAATCCACGGGTTAGGGGGCGCAAATTACTTGCCTTGCCCCGGGTGCTGACAACCCACGCTACGCCACTGCTTTGGAGCACTCCGCTTTTAAACCGGATTAACAGAGTTGGAAGGGCCCTTGTAGGTCATCTAAATATGAGCCAGTAGTGTGCAGCGGCAGCCAAAAAAGCCAATGCAATCCTAAATTGCATTAACAGAGGGATACAATCAAGGTTAAGTAAGGTACTAATAACACTGTACATCTCTAGTAAGACCACACCTAGAATACTGCATCCAGTTTAGGTCACCACACTATAGAAAAGATGTCGAGACTCTAGAAAAAGTGCAGAGGAGAGCAACCAGGATGGGTATGGGGACTGGAGACTAAAACATGAAGAACGGTTACAGGAACTGGGCATGGCTTGTCTAGTGAAGAGGAGGAGCAGGTGAGCCATGATAGCAGTGTTCCAATATTTGAGGAGCTTCCATAGAGAAGAAAGGGTCAAGCTATTTTCCAAGCCACCTGAAGGCCAGACAAGGAACAATGGATGGAAACTGAACAAGGAAAGATTCAACCTAGAAATAAGGAGAAATTTTCTGACAGAACTATCAACCAATGGAAGAGCTTGCCTTCAGAGCTTCACTGGAGGCTTCACTGGAGGCTTTCAAGAAGAGATTGGACTGCCATTTGTCAGAAATGGTATAGGGTCTCCTGCTTGAGTGGGGGAGGAGTTGGACTAGATAACCTATAAGGTCCCTTCCAACTCTGTTAATCTGCTAAATCTAGTCCAACCCCCACCCAAGCAACAGACCCTACCTCATTTCTGACAGATGGCAGTCCAGTCCTTCCTGTCTCTACAACACTAATCACTTGAACGCTTTTTCTCCTCACCAGCATTATTTTTCAACCAATAGGTCCTATATAGGCTCTGTTGAGTGTTCTTGAATAAACCTCCTTTAGGATTCGATGTTGGAGTCAAGACTTCATCAAAAACACAAAGGACGTGGTCATTTACCTCCTCATTGTAGTTTACATTTGAATAAAGTTAACCAAAAAGTTAACTTTTAAAATTTAGAAATGTAACTATTATATGTAAAAAGCAAACACGTTTAAGGGTCAGGTTTACTCCACTGCAGCCTTCATTCTTCTGTCACCAAATTCTTCACTTAGAAAATTTCTTGAAAGCAGTGGCATTTATCCACTATGAAATGAATGTCATGTTGTGCAATATCATTTTTTTCATGGTGATAAGATGCCAATATATTTCCCAGTCATAAATTTGGGAAGAGGAAGAAGGTAAGATAAAGAATAAAATGTGGCTCCTGGGCTCAGGTTGACTTCTGCTGACTTCAATCCACATTGGTTTGGTATTACTATGTAACTTAGTTCAGAGAGAAAGCAAGAAGTAACCAGCAATAACATGTTACCCTCTGTTTTCCTCATAAAATTAATATGACTTGCATCTATATAATAAATGTTGCTGCTGAATTTTGTTAACGCATAGTCTCATACATGTTATGTATGTATTTTAGTAATGCACTTAAAAAAAGCTAAATATAATTAACTCAGGTACCCCATACAATGTATCAAATTTAGCATTTGACGTACAAAATTGGGTCTTGCATTAGTGGAAGAACTGCTACTGGAAGAACAAAGATAATAAAGTAATGCCTGAGTGCCTTGAAGAATTTGGCAACCTCAGGGAAAATGCTAATAAAAGAGTGATCTTGATTAAATAGCATATAAAGTCATACATTAGAATAAGACTTAAATTGTAATTTTTGAACTTTCAAATGTGTCATAAAAATAAGGGACCTCTTTCTTCAATTACTAGTCTTAATGGACCAAATTCAATATAAAATCTGGTGTTATCAGTTCTGTATTAAAGCCAGAAGTGAGTCATAAGATTCAGAATAAAGAGACAATATTACTTTCCTAAAAGGCTTTATTGAGTAAATAAAGAGCTACAGTGGTACCTCGGTTCACGAACTTAATTCGTGAACTGACTCTGTTCGCGATCCGAATTGGTCGTGAAGCGAGGCACAATTTTCCATAGGGTTCAATATAAATCCGGTTAATCCGTTCTGACCTTGTTTTTTGGTCGTGATTCTTGAACTGACTCTGTTCGTGAACAGAATACGTTCGTAGATAAAATGTCCGCGGCTCCGGTTCGTGAAGCGAAACGGGGTTTGTGAATCAGAGCATTTTTACGAACTTTTCTGTTCGTGAAGCGAGGCGGAGTTCGTGAAGTGAGGCGGAGTTCGTGAAGCGAGGCGGAGTTCGTGAAGCGGAGCATTTTTTTACAAACTTTTCCGTTCGTGAACCGAAACGGTGTTCATGAACCGGAGCACATTTTTGGGAAAATTTCTGTTCATAAACCGAATTGGTCGTGAACAGAGGCATTCGTGAACCGAGGTACCACTGTATAAGATAAATACAGCTCATTTTACAATATACAAAATAGTCAAGAGAACAGTTTTAGTGCATTTTGATCATCTGGTTTATACTTGCTATATCAAGAATTGTGTGGCACAATGCATCATAAAAATATTAGGCCTAAAACCTGACCTATTCTTGCCTGATGTACAGTTAAGACATTTTCAAGTCTTATGCTGTTCCCCACATTGAGTCATAATGTATTTTAGATAACAATTGCATTTAAACAGCATATTAAAGTTGTACTAAATTATTAAGCCAAATTTCACAGGAAGCTTCAATATCCCAGGAAACAGTCAAAATACAATATATATATTTCATGAAGAATGAACTATAATATAAAAAATCCTGACTACTAAATATTTAATTTCATTTGATGCTATTTTATGGGAACAACAATTTCTGTTAAAATATGCCAAAGTTAATAGATTATCTATGAATATTGATTTAAACAAGTGCAAACTAAGAGGCCTAAGGAAGATCCACTGACATGAATGGGAGCTACCAAAGTGTTCTTGCATAGCACCCATTCATATAGATGGGAACTGTGTGAAAGTATTTGTCAATGGTTTGTGGCTGCTAAAGAAATTAAGCTGCCTATGTGCAGGACTGTATGTGCTTATAGCTAGCTTTCCATGCAACAGATACTGACTTGAGAGAAAATGCACAGCTGGGCAGTGGAAAAATGTCATGATGAACAAAAAGTTATAGCAAAGACATTTCAGTTACAAAGCTAGACTTTTTGAAGAGATGCAGAAAACAAATCATTAAATGTAGTGAGCAAATAACTGATAACGTATTATGGATATGTAATGTAGGGTAAAGGCCACTTTGGTAAACTTTGGTCAGATAGTATGTGCAGAGATATGGTAGGTTGAACGAAAGTCTTGAATCATTTCTGACAGGACTAAAAATCTATCTGAAATGCAAGTTGATTAATGGTGCTCCTATTAGGGCAGCACCAAATCATTTTTAAAAATTTATTTAGAAAACGTTGACCTCTTGTTAACATTGCCTAGACAAGAGAATGTATTTTTACAAAAACAAGGCAAAGCACATAGGAAATTTTAAATCATTATATTGCAGCAAATACCAAACATTCTATGGTACACTAAAGAGCTTTATTTTTCTTGGGTCTTAAGGATGGGTTACTTTCTCTACAAAATACCCTACCATACTAATATAGGGGAAAATGAGGCAGAGGTATTGACCAAGCATATACATAAGTTATGATGATATGTGCCATATCACTATGAAGATAGTGTAAGTTATATGTATATCATTTGAACTACGATATCAGGACTTCACGTTTGCCTTTCTCTCAGTGGATGCTGATTCGAAAACTAGTGAACACTATCAGTTCTGAAGGCTCGAAAATTGTTTAGACTTTAGAACTATGGCGTTTGCTAGTTTTCTAGCCCTCTGTCCAGCATTTGCCACCATTCTGAAGACTAGAGAGGTTTGTAAGTTCCAGAACAATGGCATTTACTAGCTGTCTAGGCATAGGAGGGCTGGAATGCTTAGGAAGGCTAGCAAACACTATCATTCTTGTGATCGTTTGGAAGTCTCCTCCAAAGTGCATGATTTGGAGATGGAGCCATCCAAAGATTATGAGAATAACTTACCTCCAGAAGTTGTGAATGTTCCAGCACAGGAGGTTTTTAAGAAACTGCTGGATAACCATCTGTCTGAAGTGGTGTAGGGTTTCCTGCCTAAGCAAGGGGTTGAACTAGAAGACCTCTAAAGTCCCTTCCAACACAGTTATTCTATTCTGCTCTACAATGGAATCTGCATGCAGAACAATGCAGGGCAGTCTCAGGAGGAATGCCCCTCCTTGCATTGACTGGGTACACCTGAAAAAAGCAAAAAAAGTGGACCCAGGAAGGGTTTGGGACTCCTGGGCATAGTGTAATGGGCCCTCTCTCTTAATGATCTCAATTAGGAGAGCCAGGATTGCAGTCACGGAGCAAAGTAGTCATGTGAGCGTTTCTCTTAATGACTGCTTTGCTCAGGACTGTGCGAACTGGGATTCTGGTCTCAGTTGTGCTTGTAAGTCAATGAATGCCTGTATACAAAACTGCTACTGATCAGCAGGAAAGAGAATTTCCATCATCTTTTGTATTTCTAAGAAAAGACCATATTCTCAGTAAATTAGGAACAAAGTATTCCAAAAGAGTTAGATTTTACTGTACATTATCTAACATGCGAGAGCTACAATGAAAAACAGGATAGAACACTTGTCCATGTAGAACATATTCTCACTCAAACTCTTTAGACTTTTTAATACTTATACTCACTTGTGTAACATCTTAACAGGGACTGGTAAGCACTTAGCATATGCAATCAGGCTACCAGCATCTATATAGGAATTGCTATTAAGTCCTATGATCATTGTGGTCCTACTCCTAACTAGCAAAATAGACATTTATGATGTGGTAGAACCCGAACTAACAATTGTTCAAATCCCAGTCAGGTATGTTAACAAGTGTGTCATATATTTATTTATTTATAGCATTAAAATTTCCATCCAATTCAGACAGCATGAGTCTGGTTGGCCTATAAAAATCAGCAAACAGCAGATGCAACAAAAAACAACATATGCTATATTCTTTTCTAAAAATGCTTTCCCTTTTTCATTTCCAAACTGCCTTTGTTATTGAAAACAGTGATCTTAAAACAGCAGCATTTGGCACTCTGCTGCATGTTTCCCATTTCAATGAAGGGGTACATCATAAAAGAGTGAAACTGAGCCTCAATTTCTCAGGAATGCTACTTCGAAATTGTATAATTTCATTGCATGACTGTAACTTTGTTGCTTGTATGCTTATGATTTAGAATGATATTGTTTCCAGATTGCTTATTTGTACCCTATGACTATCATTAAATATTGTACTTTGTGATTCTTGACTAATGTATCTTGTCTTTTTATGTACACTTAGAGCATATGTTCCAAAGACAAATTCCTTGTGTGTCCAATCACATTTGGCCAATAAAGAATTCTATTCTATTCTAATTCTAATTCTATTCTACATGGTGCCAGATTCACAAGCAGAACACTTCCTTTGCATATGCTACTTATTTTGTTGTCAATAGTCACTGCATTCTTAAGGTTTGCTCCAAAATAGTGTATTACCCAGAATTTGATAAACATTCTGAATTGCTTATTCTCTGGAAAGTGATGGAAAAATATTATATTCTGCTGAAACTCAAGTAAGCAGTAATAAGCAGCAGTGAAAAATATGATCTGAGAGCATAGTAAAAAAAAGTGAACTTACAGGTGGTATTTTCACAGTGATATATAGCAAGATAATATTTTGCTATGGTATTTTAAAATACATTTTCATTGCTATAAGCTTGTTTACTTGCCTTTTTTATGTTTTCTTGCCTAACACACAATGAGCTAAAAGTACAGAACTTCTGAGGGCTTCATGTGGAGCACTACTAGAAAATATTGAATGAAGGGAAGTTCTATATCTTAGGTTCTAACAGCTGTATCCACTCCAGTCTGACCATTGCCAACAAATGATTTGGCTTACCTTTTTCTTCTATGACATAACCTCTTTTGCTTCCCTTTGTGTTTTGATATCTGAAGAATGTTTATTTATAAGAAATGCAGAGTCCAAGATAATTCTGCTTTGGCTCTCAGACTTAAAAGGAGTTGCTTAATTCTACTATTTTTCAATGCACCATTAGGCAGTTTGTTTTCAATAACCTATATGCATATCTCACCATTTCCTGACATGAATGGGAACACTATGGTAGATTGTTTTTGATAGCAGTTTCAAAAAAATAATTCCATATGAGCTTGACACTTTAAAAAAGTTACCCTCCCACCCCTGACCCACTGGGTTATTGTTCCAGATATTTTTTTACCAGTAGAGAAACATTATGATCATGGGCAGGTAAAAATGCAGTTGGAGTGTGAATGACTAACCATTACCTGCTAATGTCCTATTGACTTTCCTTGTGGGAAGTTGGTAGGGAGCATTGGAAACAATGATTATGTGGCTTTGACTGACTATGGCAGTGTGGTGGCGCTGAAATGGCCACAGTTTTGCCAAATTTCAATTCCATGGGAGTAATGGGTTCTAGGTTTTGGATGCATTCTTTAAGTTAAAGTACATTGATTAAAAGATGGCTGCCCTACAAGGCACCATTTCGCCCAATAGAAGATTACAAACAGACAAACAGGAGAGTTTTAGTAGTATATACATCTTAATATTCTTCTCAACCAATTCACTCCAATTATTTTTATGTCGTTTCCAAGCCATTTTAACACTTTAAAATAAGAGAAAATGCTCTTTTCTAATCATAGCTTAGGAAGGTTATTTTGATTATAAAAGCATCTTCATCTTCATTTGGGATCAGAAAAGATTAGGCCAACCCTTTCTCAGTGCAGCTCTTCTATGGGCCCCTTAAAAGAGCTGGATTATTGATTCTCTGGATTTTCCAACTCCAACCCATTTAACTGAAGAGGAAAAAAAGAGAAATAATTAGAAATAACATAATGAATAAATAGCGAATAAATGACATGATGAAATATATTACAAGTAGTCCTGGTCACCTAGTGACCATTCAAAGTTACAATGGACCTTCCCCCAGGGGTACTTTCAACCCATTTTTTAAAGTTCCAATGGCCATGCACATACCGTATTTTTTGGAGTATAAGATGCACTGGAGTATAAGATGCACCAAGGTTTTGAAGAGGCAAATTACAAAAAAAAAAGTAGGTAGGGAGAGAGAGGGAGAGAGAGAAAGAAAGAGAAATTCAGTAGATAGGTAGATAGGTAGAGAGAGTAGGTAGGTAGGTAAAGGGAGAGAGAGAGAAATACAGTACGTAGGTAGGAAGAGAGAGTGTGTGTGTGTAAATAGGTTGGTAGAAGGATAGAGAGAGAAACAAAGAGAGAAATACAGTAGGTAGGTAGGGAGAGAAAGTGTGTGTGTAGGTAGGTAGGTAGGTAAAGGGGGAGAGAGAGAGAGAAATACAATAGATAGGGAGAGAGAGTGTGTGTGTAGGTAGGTAGGTAGAAGGAGAGAGAGAGAGAGAGAAATACAGTAGGTAGGTAGGGAGAGTTTGTGTGTAGGTAGGTAGGTAGAAGGATAGAAAGAGAAATAGAGAGAGAGAAATACAGTAGATAGAGAGAGCGAGAGAGAGAGAGTAGGTAGGTAGGTTGATGTTTCCAGGTGTATTTATCTATATCCAGGAGAAGGAAATCGCTTACAAATCATAGGATCTTGTTTCTGCTGGCACAGAAACAGTTAAAGAGTTTCCAAAGGGAAATAGAAAGTGTTTTTGAACTCTGCAAACCTCCACAAAACGGCCTGTTTCTCCATGAAAACAAGGTTTTTTTTTCCAAATAAAAAGCATGAATAGTCTTGGGGGGCTTGCAGAGTGCTCCGGAGGGGTCAAAAATGAGCAAAAAAATGGCCCATTTATCACGAAAACAGGTCATTTTTGGTGTCAAATAAATTGCATGCATAGCCCTATAGAGGCTTATAGAGTGCTGCTGGGGGGAGGGGCAAAAAGCCGGCCTGTTTTAGGTTAATTT
Source organism: Rhabdophis nuchalis (assembly GCA_039707465.1). Taxonomy (NCBI): domain Eukaryota; kingdom Metazoa; phylum Chordata; class Lepidosauria; order Squamata; family Natricidae; genus Rhabdophis; species Rhabdophis nuchalis. The sequence continues at coordinate 53,028,156 of CM077643.1, read as the reverse complement.
CTACCCTCCCCAGCACCCAGGAGCTCTCTGGAAGCCTCCATAAACCTAGGCACAGCCAGTTTGGTGAAGGGGGCGGGGTTCCAGGAGGCAAAAAATGCTGTATTCAATGTATAAGATGCACCCAGATTTTCAGCCTCTTTTTAGAAGAAAAAAGCTGTGTCTTATACTCCAAAAAATACGGTAAACTCCCATGCTCACATGACTGCATTTTTGGGTGCTTGGCAACTTGTTCGCATTTATGGTCATTTGCAGCATCTCATTCTCATTATTTTTGGTGTGGTTTTTTTTTTCTAGTTTCCGGCTTTTATTTCCAGTTTCTAGCAAAAAACCCTAACCTTATCCATTGGGGAAGACAGGTTTCTCTTAATGATTGTAGTACTTACTTAACAACCATGGCATTCATTTAATGACCACCACAAAATGGTTGTAAAATTGAGCATCGTTATTTGTGACCTGCTTAATGTCCACCATAATTTATGACCATGATTCTGGGCTCAATTATAATCTTAAATTGAGGATTACCCACATAGGCTATAATCCTAGAGGGATTATAAATAAATAAATAAATAAATAAATAAATAAATAAATAAATAAATAAATAAATAAATAAATAAATAAATAAATAAATAAATTTTATTTATTTTTATTTATTTTATTCTATTTATATTCCGCCCTTCTCCAAACGGACCCAGGGCGGCGATAAATAAATAAATAAATAAATAAATCCAAATTCAAAAGTAATTAGCTCTAAGGCAGCCTTGTAATAAATGTTGTTTGTTATTTAGCACGAAGCAGCAAAAAAAAACCCATTAGTATTGTTTATATACTATATACTATATATATGTATATTTTTATTTTATTTAAATTTATATCCCGCCCTTCTCCACAGAGGACCCAGGGCGGCGCACAGGAAATTTAAAAACATACAAAATACAAAAGATAAGTATATAATTTAAAATAACTATTAAACAATCCTATCCTATGCTACAACCAAATTTTAAAATACCCAATTTAAAACTTCCTAAAAGTCCCCATGGGAGGTTAGGCTAGGCCGGCTTGTTGGAACAAGTATGTCTTTAGACATTGGCGGAAGAGGCGGAGGTCGGTGATGGTACGTAATTCAGGGGGTAGGTCATTCCAGAGGGCTGGGCCCGCCACAGAGAAGGCTCTTCCCCTGGGTGTCGCCAGTCGGCATTGTCCGGCCGATGGCACCCTGAGAAGGCCCTCTCTGTGGGAGCGTATCGGTCTAAGGGATGTATGGGGCAGGAGGCGGTCTCGCATATACATATATGTATATGTATACATATATACATATTGGGATTCAGTTTTAATGTTTTATAAATTTTTAGTACAGGGTTATTCGTTTAATTCGGTTTTAATTATGTATTTATTGTAATGTTTTATATGTTCTTAAGTTTCCTGTACACTGCCCCGAGTCCCTTCCGGGAGAGGGGGCGGTTTAGAAATTTGAAATAATAATAATAATAATAATAATAATAATAATAATAATAATAATAATAATAATAATAATAATAATAATAATAATAATAATAATAATAATATATCAATTTGATTTCACTCCTGTGGTTCAAATAGTATTGCAAATCATATTATATAATTCTTAGAAACTAAGTATTAGCAGTGGTATTATTTAATCAGCAAGTCTCCTCTAACAAATGCCATCAATACTGAGATGGATTAAGTTAAAGTTGATCAGTTAGGGATCATATGCAGCTACTAAACACCTTTGGAATACTTGCGGAGCAAGAAATCTATCATACACTAGTTTCATAAAGGCATGACAATGATTCTAGTTAATTTTTTTTTTAGCAATAGGAATTGCTTAGGATCCCTAATCTATCTCAAATCCCCAAAAGCTGCTGCTTTTCTAATTGGCAAGAACCTGTACATGTACAACTTAATAAACATAGCAAACCCTGTTAGAACAGTAATGATGAAAATACATACCTGACACACCAACATGGTTTTCCACAAATCTAATGTAATTTTGTGCCTTAGATGGGAGTTCCTCCCATTTTCTGGCATTAGTTGTGTCAGTTTTCCAACCTGGCATTGTTTCATATTCCACTTCCACTTTTTGTAGTATTTCCTGATTAGCTTTAAAAGTGAAAAGGCAACTATTCAGGTTATAAAAATCATGTAATCATGATTTAGCATTTACTCTTAAAAACATAATAGACAAACCTTTAACCTAATCTTGGAAGCTTTCACTCTTTTGGTGACCATTGATCTCAAAAGCTTTTTTTCTCAACGGTTATCTTTGCTTTTAGAATAAATCAGATTATATACAACAACCAGGTGAGATCTTTACTGAACAATCACCCTACTTTATTCACAGCATTTAGGTGTCATTTCCTTGACTTCAGAAAGACAGAACAACTGTACAATTATCTATTTGTCTGGATTGTATCTTTAGTAAAATAATGGACTCATTTTACTTATATGAAGTCTGTTTGTAGGCTAGTTCGCATAAGTGGCAGTGTCACTAGTTATATATAAGTTCTGTAATAGTTAATAGATAAACAAGAGGGAGAAAAGACCAGATCTTCTTAGCTCTTAATTACTAACATTACAGAATGTGTATATGTGGTACACAAAGGTGTCAAAATGCATATGTACAAATCTGTCCTTTGAAAATTGTCAGGTTCCGGTGTCACATGTCCTTTTAAATCTCTTTCAGATATTTCTTCTTCTTCTTTTTTGTAAAGGAAAACTCGCATGCTAAGAAGCCCAGCTACAGTTTCTATATGAGCTTTGAGGCTTTCTTGGAAATTAAATTTTTTGAAGGGCTGTAGCCATGTACTTATTTAGAAATCCCCATTAACCTTCCCAAAGGATGCAAGAAAATTGGAAAGGAAATGAAAGTGGGCGGCAAAATCTTCATCAGGTTTGTTGCCTGATGTTTGGGGGACACCTGACCTAATTAAACTTTTCAACCTAGTTCAAAGTAACATATTCAGTTAGTAACATACCTGGAAAGTATGGGATTCTTTTCCCATCTAGCCTGTAAGCCACACCAATTTTGATTTCATCAAGGACATCCAGAATATCGAGTTTTGTCAATGCCAGACTGCCCAGAAAATATGAGATAGATATTAGTCTCATTCAACACCTCACTGAATCCCTTCTACCTGGTTTTTTAAGCTTATGGGATATCCCAACAGCATGTTCTAAAGTAATCACACACACAAAAAAGGTTGCAAGTCAGATAAAGTTTAAATTAATATATGTATATGTTAAGAAGCATTTTAAATACTCAGGTATGTATCATATAGTAAATTTTAGCTACATACAAATGACGAGAATTTAGATATGTTCCGTATTTTAAAAACCTGTGCACAGTGTGGATGGTTATATTTTTTTCCAAGTATGAGCATTCCACAGATATCAAACTTATTTTTTTAAGCTTCAGGAATTCAGAACCTACGTTCAGAGCAATTTACAGGCCAATCATAGATATCACTTGGCCTGCCTTTACTTCCATTAGTTAGTGCCGATCAACATTCCATATCAGTTAGAATTTAAAATAAACACTCTGTATCCCCTTCCTGATATACTTCATATTGCAAAACCAAACTGTGATGCAAAACTTTATGATGAGGCAGAAATAGCAAGTATGTGCCATGAAAATACCATTTTCTATTTCCTGCTTCTTTCTGGTTTACAGCCCCTAAAATGACTTCTGATTATTGTGCAGTACTATTAACCCAAGACATCTGAGCCCACTGAAATTGTATTTTCTTTGGGATAAAGTGCTACTGTTTCTTATCAAAATATAAAACATAATTTTGCTAGACTAATTATAATGTTACCTACATATTTGTACTCCACCGGGTTAAAAGTTATGATTTCCAAGTGTAGGTCAAAATCTGTGATGCTTACGCAGTAAAGCCGTTGATCATATGAGCGTATCTCAAAATGACAAGGTCTAGCCAGCCGCAACGTCTTTTCCTGCCTGTAGTCACACCCCATTCATGACCTCGTGACTGTAAAAGGTCTCCAATTTCCTACCAGAGACAAAGATACCCAGGAGATTGGAACAGTAGTCATAGCCAAGTGTCGAAAACCACTAGTAAAAGAACTATTGTCAAAAATGCATATATTTTTTTTAATTATTTAGAAGACAAAAGATGTTCAACATGGCACACTAAGTCAAACGATTTTCCAAACTCTCCAAAAGGCAATTTTTTTCTTCATTTAGCATTAATCAGGATTGGATTCACGTTCCAAGCTGGTAAATTATGGTTGGTGTTTAGCCCTAAAATCAGACTTAGAAACTTATTCCAAATTACAATTGATGTAATTGTAGATTATAGCATATGTAAATGTATATAGCAAAGCATTTAATATATGCATGAAAGAAATATGTGTAAGAAAGCAGAAAAGAATGCAAAATCTAATCCTCATTTGTCATTGAAATCATACTTTGGATTTACAGTATTGTGCATTTTTAATTCAATTCTAAATGCAGAATTTGGGGTGCAGTTCTTTATGATGCTCATCCCCCCACCCACCCCGATGGTTTATTTATTGATTAAATCTGTGTGCAATGTGACTCTGGATTACTTTACTGTATTACTTTATTATACTACTTTGTCCACTATTCCAGTGGCATTTATAAGCTACAGTAAAAAAAAAATTTTTTAAACAAATTAAGAATTCCAAATTGGGAGAATCAGGGAGTGTATTTGGGAGATGACACAATTTTTAAAATTAGATTCAGATCAGGACAACTTGTAAAAAGACATTTGAAAGTATGCTATAGAATGGAGCTGTGATTTGGTGGGAAATCACACTTCAAAGAAAATTAAGACAATTGGGAGAGCAGGTTAATACCATCCGCACATTTTCTATTTTATAAGAAAGTTTGAGATTGGTATAATACTTCCATGTATTAGCACAGGATCATTACAACATATTATCCTGGAGTTGGCAATTAATTTTCCCAAGGGGCCATATGAGAAACTGGGACTGTTGTGGAGGGCCAAACCAATAGGCTTCCTGTTGTTCTTTGTTGGAGAGATTGTTGGCCCCATTGTGTCTAGAGGTGAGCTCCTTCTTGGTGACTTTGGCTGCTGGAACCAACATTTGAGGGAGGTGGGAATGTAGAGTCTCACCTCAGCCCTGGCTCAACTGCCATGTTTCTGCCACCACTACTGCTCTCCTGCTAGATCTTAGTTGTACTCCACCTGCTTGCCTGCAAGTCCTCGCTTTCAGCAAGGTGGTGATTGATTGATGAGCCTGTGTGTCCCCCCTCCAAACCATAGTTGCTGTTGTCTCCTCAGGCTGCTCCAGGCAAGGGGTGAGTGCTTGCACAGATACAGAAAAGCGCTTTCTCTCCTCCCCCTCCCATGGCTGTCGACTGGCTGAAGAAGTGTATGACAACTGTGCAGAACCGAACCCGATTCAGTTTCACCTGCTCCCTGAGGTGCACTTATTTACATTTAATTTCTAATTTCTGACCGATCTCACATGGGCTGGATAGGGACAACCAAAGGGTAAGATATGGCCTGGAGGCTGTAAAATACTCAAGTTATTAGTAACTTGAGTAAGTATTAGTAACCACCTTCAAAGCGCTCCATGGCAAGGGACCTGGTTATCTGCAAGACCGCCTCCTGCTACCAAATACCTCCCACCGACCAGTCCGCTCCCACAGAGAGGGCCTCCTCAGGGTGCCGTCGGCCAGGCAATGCCGGCTGGTGACCCCTAGGGGGAGAGCCTTCTCTATGGCAGCTCCGGCCCTCTGGAATGACCTGCCCCCTGACCTACGGACAATCACGGACCTGCGGCAGTTACGTCAGGCCTTGAAGACCCATTTGTTTCGTTTGGCCGGCCTGGTGTAGTTTTTAAAATTGTTTTAGTAAGGGTTTTTAACAGGATTTTAGTCAGGCTAGCTATTTAATAGATTTTTAACTGTATTTTATGTTTTATATCATTGCCTTTTATTAGTGCCTGTACACCACTCTGAGTCCCGGAAGGAAGAAGGGCGGTATAAAAATTTAATTAATAATAATAATAGTAATAATAATAATAAAGTCTGTATTATCTTATGCTTATTTTAGTTTAATTATAATAACAAACTTACATTTATTTGTTCAGTTGGAAAGGCTCCAATTCCCACTCTTGTTGTGTAGGCTTTTACTACTCCATAAACTTCTCCAATATACTGAGGAGGAATGCCCAACCCAGTGCATACACCGCCCACAGTGCAGTTTGATGATGTCACAAAAGGATATGTGCCTAGCAAAAAGCAAAAATTAGGTACATCCTACTTTTAAAAAAGAGTGTTGTTATTTCAAACAGCTGTTTAACATATCACTTTCTAAAAGACCTTTAAAGATCAGGGAGTACCATGAACATGTGCAGGAGAAACCTGCATAGTCCAGAAGGTTTATCAAGCACATTATGCTCTTCTATATTATTAAACAGCACTTAGCAGTAGCACTTAGACTTATATACTGCTTCACAGTGCTTTACATTCCTCTCTAAGCAGTTTATAGAGTCAGCCTATTGCCTCCAACAATCTGGATCCTCATTTTACTGACCTCGGAAGGATGGAAGGCTGAGTCAACCTTGAGAATCAAACTGCCAAACTGCTGGCAGCTAGCACAATTAGCCTGCAGTACTGCATTCCCACCTCTGCACCACCATATTGTTACATTTAACATCCATATGCAGGTAGTGCTTACTTACCCACTCAGCAACTGTTCAGAATTATGACAGTGCTCAGTGAGGAGACTTACAACTATTCCTCATACTCATTGTGTCCCCCAGGTCACATGATGACCATTTGGGCATTTGATAAGCAGCTTGTAGTTATGATGGTGGCAGCATCACTGCTGACTTCCAAACAACAAAGTCAATGGGGAAGACAGTAGGACGTCACAAATGGTGAGCATGTGAAATTGTGCTTAACAACTATGCGGGATTTGCTTAACAATGGCAACCAAAACTGTTGCAACTGCTATCGTAAGTCGGTGTGGTCATGCTTAGCAATGGAGTTGCCAGTTCCCATTACGGTTATAAAACGAGGAATAACTACATGCTTGTAAAAAGATGCTGTACATTTGCTTCCGGAAGGCAACAAATTAAACAAATGGTTTAATAAGCCAACTGAGAAGAAAGCACATCTGTACAGCACAAAACAAATTCCTTCTTGGAACTCTGCTCCTAATCTTTACTCACTTGCATTCTAAAAGAGGTAGTACATTCTCTCACGTTGACCCCTAAATAAGATACACTTTGAGATATGGTTGGATCCAAATTAAATCACAATTACAATATGGCTATTGAAATCAACAGGGTCTCATCAATTTCAGTTACTCTCAGCATGATTAAGACTCATGATCATACAAAATGTGAATATTTAAGAATGTATGAAAAGGGTAAACTAACCACCATTTCTCTCAGTGGTCTGTCAGGCTTCAGGAAAGACATGCTTTATTTCTCAACTGTATGCATTATTATTTGTCATCAATATGCACCTTACACATGAAATAATAATCTAACCCTTCTCGTATCTATGTACATAGCAATTTATTAAACAGATTTCTATGTAGCTAGACAACCATATATTGTACCAAGTGACATACCAAAATCAATGTCAAGCAGTGCTGCATTGGCACCCTCCACCAGAATTTTCTTTGAAGGGCCATGTAGTGCTTCATACATAAAATAAACTCCATCTTTCACCATTGGTCTTATTGTTTCAGCATATCCCTGCAATATTCCATATATATAAAGTTACTATATTTGTCCTATATTGGCTGAAAGTTAAGAATAGAAGCATATCAGAAGCCAAACCAGAAAAACCACAATTTCTAGGCAATTAAGGAAGAAATATATAGGTTGCTAACTGTGATAGGCTGGCTAGACACAAGAATAAGGTTGATTATATTTATCATGACAAATTGTGAAGTTTTGCCAGTTTAATCTGCAGAAGAATAAATGGCATCTTGTCAGATTCTTTTGGATGACTTGGGGCATTTAAGGATCTGAACAAGATGGTTGGAAAAATTTGACCCATTCAGACTGAAATAGTTATCTCTCATAACTACAGATAGTCCTGGACTTACAACAGTTCATTTAGTGGCCGTCCAAAATTATATCATCAATGAAAAAAGACTTATGACCATTTTTCATGGTCGTTCCCCATTGCAACATTCTCCTGGTCACATGATCAAAATTCGGATTGTTGGCAACTCACATTTATGACAGTTGCAGTGTCCTGGGATCATGTCATCACATTTTGCTGCCTTCTGACAAGCAAAGTCAATGGATGAACAAGAGTCACTTAACAACCATGTTACTAACTTAACAACATTATGATTCACTTAACAACTGTGGCAAGAAAGGTTGCAAAATGGGGTAAACAACACTCTACAAATGTTTTGCTTAGCAAAATAAATTTTGGACTCAATTATAGTTGTAAGTTGAGGACTACCTGTAATTGCATATAGGACAAAAATATTCAGCTGAGTCCAAGAGGCTATAAATTCTTCTTTAGATGAAGGAGTTTTTCCGGTCATAATGACACTAGTTCTAGTCATCTCAGAAGTTTTCACCATCATCATTAATCATGACATTCTCCTGGAAAGATAATCCAATCTAGGTTTATCTATTCTGTTAAAATTCCAAGTTTCAAGATGGAAATGTTAGTGTTTACCTTTAGTTTTTTTAGTTGTCCTTCTATGTCAACTTCTAAAGAAGGAAACATTGATTTGTACTGGTGAGCCAGATTTTTAAATCTGCAAAACATCAACAATTAGTAGCATACACTGTACATAGATACTTTAAACTGTATTTTGCCTTACAAGTCACAGACAAAAAACACCTGGTGCAATATGCATGAAGACCAGATTATATGTTCAAACAACAGGCTTTTAAGTGTCAAAGATAATCAGAATTTATCTTATTAAAGTCAATGAAATAAATATTCCTCCAAATCCAACCTGTTTTCCGTAATATATGAATAACTATCTTCACAGTTCCCCACAGAGCACATTCCTACATACTTTCCCTTCTGTTCAATATCTTAGAGTCTACAAAAAATTTCCATTCAAGAGGTTCCTTGTTGTGTAGTCGACTAGAATACCTTAATGAAAATTCACTGAAGTCTGAAAGAAGATCGCAGATCCGAAGTCCTGTTCGTGCAGCTTTGGAAGAATAAGTTGGTCCAATTCCCTTTTTTGTCGTGCCAATGCTAGTGAAAAAAGACAATTGAGTGGAATCAACTGTTGACCTATTCAGTTATTTAGTGGTACAGATATTTCCAAATGTCTTGTAATAGAAATTGGTTAAAATGAGTAGTCTGGATGTGCATGCATGCATGGAAAAAAATATTCCTATATGGTCTTTGATTTTTCAGATTCAGAACAGATACAGCTTTATTTTCTTTTGAGTAATCAAACAAAATTGGGCAAAAAAGGTCCTAATTTTTCATGCTTGAATAGAAGAAAGTTGCATGGATGCACAGATGACTCTGATAGAACAATATTATTTTGAAACTCAAGTTGGATGCCAAAATCCAACACACTGGGGAAGGCTGGTATAATTGGAATAACAACATTATATCCTGTTGCATCAACTACCAACTTCACTTTCTTTTTAAAAGAAATAAAGGGGTAGCATATCAGGACCAACCCCAACTTAAGTCAAAGTTCAACTTGCAAATTGAAAAGTAGCAACAAATAGAGGGATAACAGGAACAAGGATGGGTATAGCTATCCCTTTAAAATTAAAAGTGTGATTTTGGCAGCACATTTTTCTATTTTAGTTTTACTGGTCTTTATTTTTTAAATGTATTTTATTGGTCTATACATTATTTAATTTTTATATGGTGAGCCTCACAGAGTTTTGCCTTTAAGAAAAGATTATATACCATATTTTTTGGAATATAAGACGTACTGGAGTATAAGACCAAGGTTTTGAAGAGGCAAATTTAAAAAGAAGGTTTTGTACTCCGCAGACCTCCCAAAAACAGCCTGTTTTTCACAAAAACAAGCCAGTCCCCCCCCCCCCAAAAGGACATGAATAACCTTTAGGAGGTTTGTAGAGTGCTCCTGGGGAGTTCCCCCCTCCCCAAACGAGGAAAAAAGGGCCTGTTTTTCGCAAAAAACGGGCCTGATTTTTGTCAAAAAAACTCCTTGGGCCTGGGGGGTGGGGGGGCAAAACTGAGCAAAAAATGGCCCATTTTTTGCTCATTTCTGCCCTCCCCAGCCCCCAGGAGCACTCTGAAAGCCTCCTAAAGGCTATGCACAGCCATTTTGGTGAAGGGGGTGAGGTTTCAGGAGGCAAAAAATGCTGTATTCAGTGTATAAGATGCACCCAGATTATCAGCCTCTTTTTTGAGGGAAAAAGGTGTAACTTATATTCCGAAAAATACGAGGTAAATGTTTTAAATAAATGATCCAAATGGAAATATTCCTCTTCCTTATATTCTCAGGCATTCATATTCTGAAGATTTTCAGGCAAAAGGCAACTCAAGTAAACAACAAATATAACTGGAAAAGTATAATGCTCCCAACCTTGGTTTTTTTAAGGTTACTGAGCGATATATTGTCTTTGCGAGGCATTATTCCTCTTGACTGCACATCCTCCAAACTTCAGTCATCTATGTTTGGGATGTTCTGATCATCTCAAAGATCACAATGTCTTTCTTTCAGAGAATCCAGCAGTAGCTATATTACCACACACTGATTAATTGAACTGGACCAGAAAGCTATGCATGCACAAGTACTTTTCCATATTGTACTGTGTGCCAAGGTTGCTATGAGGATGCTTCCTTTCACTACTTCACTGCCAGATTTTTCAGAGTTGTTCTAAATAGATTAACTGGGTATCATTTTCCAGCTCAGTGACCTATCAAATATAACCTCCAGCACAAAGACATGACTGTGGTCAACTGGAAGGGGGGGGGGGGGAAGCATGTCAATAACTATATCGTCTTTTCCCAAAACATTGGAACAGTTTACCAATAATTACTTGAGTATGATCTATCTTTTACTCAGAACTGATTTCCTCCCTACCATCTGATACAATGTAAGGATTGATTCCTAGTGACTATATCAGTAAACACTCACTAGTGTAACCCGGCTTTAATAATAAAAGAGATTTTTCTACTCCATGATCCATTTGTATCACATGTCACCTCATAATTAACCTTAATATTGTCTGAGGCTGATTCTGGCAGTTCAAAATACTTTTAGAATCCAAATCCCTAACACAAAGGTGCCTTTTTGTTCATTGTTCAGCTTTTACAACCTTACTGTAATACTAATTCAGCAGTGGCAGTTGTATAACTGAATAAACCTGAAGAGATTCTCACACATAATCTGGGTGGTAATGCTATGTCACTAAATTTCATTGTCTAAATTTTACATTAGTCAGAGTTCCCATAACTTCAATTCTCACAAAGAGATAACAGCAAGATTTCTATTTGTGTGCTGTGTCATGAAGAGCTGCCATGTTCTAAAGTGCAGGTTCTATAGCAGAGCCCCATGTGTAGATAGGAAGAAGGCAGCAAGATAAATAAATATGGGCATCAGACATGGACTGGCATTCAAGTCCTCCACATAATAAAAACCTTACTATCTGATCTGTCTCGCCATGTACTGCTTGTAAAGCATATTTATTTCTTGAGAGCAGATTACCAGCTATATAGAGGTGCAGCTTTTATTGGTGCATCCTTTTTATACAAGCACAATCTATGTGACATATATGTATGACACATATAGGGATCAGAGTGTTCTTATATAATTTGTGACTCTTCCACATTTGAAACTCATTTGTGCATGCATGCTGTATAAATTGACATTTTAAGCAAGAACAGCCAAAAATGTAACAGAACCGTTGCATTACATTGCATTTTATATATTTTCTTTCCAGACTTAAGCCACATCAAGTAGCAGAATTCAAATATACCAAGATATATAATTACTTTTTCCCCTCTTGTACTTGACGCTGTACTTCTTGAAGTCCATCAACTGCTTGGTGAAAATCAAACACTGCATAGCAGAGGAAAAGCCACATGAAAATTTGAGGGAGATAAAACAAGGTTTGATTTTCAAATATTTCATACAATTATGCTTGTAATGTTCTAACAATGAAGGAATCAAGCTAGTGTAATTATTAGCATCGTGCTTCAAAATAAAGAGATTGCCCATGTCAAAACAACCTTAATTTTAATTTACCATCTGTTGTATAAAGTATATTAAAATAAGAATTATTTGTTCATAGAGAAAAATATTAAGCTAAATTACCCTTTCTAATTAGAGAAAAGACAGTATCTATATTTATGGCTAACTGGAAAAGTCTTGTAGACTTTTTGCATGAAACAGAAAAAAATGCATTTATAACTTGTAGTTTTCATGGTTAGAAAAAGATTGGGTAATTTTAAAAAGCTTTTTGTAATCATAAGAGCAGGAGGTAATTTTGCAATCATACTTGTATTTGCTGCAAATGATTAATAAGTTTCTTTCAATTTATTTTTATATATTTTTTCTGCATGTTATTTCTTTTTTTCTCTTTCTTTGTTCTCTTTATGCTGCATTAGTTTGTGTTAGTTTTTATGTTCTTGTTAAAACTTTTAATAAAATTTATACAAAAATATAAATTCTTCCCAGTGGAAATAAAATTAACAACAATATGAAAAAGTTGTATTTGTTTTCTGTCTCTGAATACTACTTACCAAGATGTGCTCTGTCTGATATTATAAGTCTTTTCTCCCAGTCTTTTAATCCTATCAGCAGAAATGTGTACCAGTTAGAAGAATGTGGCTATAAAGGACTAACAATCTACAGCAGTCTTTCTCAATTGGCAACTTGAGGATGTATGGACTTCACCTCCCAGAATTCCCCAACTAACCCTTCATGCCAGTTACCCAGGTGAAAATCCTTGCAATAATACTCAAAGTGTGGCATGCAGAGGCCAATATCGCCGCCTCATAGGCCAAAGCCTGCTCACCACCTGTGATGCATTTACAGTCACTAAAAGTGTCTTTCAAGGAAATGTAATTTGCATTCTCTTGGGTTTTTTTCCCCAGCCTTAACCTCTTGTCCACAATAACTGAGGTAGGTCCATTTTTTTCCTGTTTTTGGAACATTAAAATATCCTTTTAAAATAAGGGTGAGTGCCACTATTTATAACAAAGAAAAATATGAGGTACAAACCTTTCTTCTCATTTTTTTCAGCTTCTTCAAATAAGCCAGGTAAATGTATAACCACTCCATTACCTAAAAGGTATACACAAAACTTTTGCTGTAAAATCAAGACATCAAATATCATCCTTAAAAGAGGGTATTAGGCAAATACAGCTATTCTTATATCAAAAGAATTTGCAACAGATTGAATTTTTCCAGCTTTTCTAATTAAAGTTTAAAATAGAATTATTAGAGAATAGACTATGGAGTTAGGATCCATATTATAAGGTTTCACTTTGCTGTGTCTCTCTGCCTTCTCCTCTAAGAAAGGATTACAGAGATTGATGGTGACATTTTTTCCTGCGCTCTCAGAAAATCTATAGCTGGCCTTTATCTAACTGGAAGGCTTTGATTTACCTTTTGGCACATTCTGCCACCCTTATTGGATACCTTCTGCATTGGTTGTGACTGTCCCCCAGTTCCTTTCATCCTTTTTTGGTCTTTAGTGCATTTCCCCAGATTGTTTTGTGGACGTTGAACCACTTTGCAACTAATGAGCTTTCAGCAGTATTAACACTAAGCAGACTATTGTAAGCTTACTAGCCAGCTTTTCTTTGTCTCATAACTATCAGTCCATCTTCAACAGCCATTCATTGTCTACTCCAATTTAATCCAAATCTCCATTCCTCTAGAAGTCTTTCTGATGTTTTTTATGACTTGAAGTCTGCTTAATCTACCATCTCCTCCGTGTAATGGTATGTGGGAAAGGCCTTGGGAGACTGGATCAAGAGATGTTGTCAAAGGAATGGTCAGATAAAACATAGCATAACCCTCAACTGGAGAGTGGGCAGGGCAAGAGGCTCAGAAGGAACCCTCCCTAATTTCTTGGGATATAAAGGAGATAAAGTAGAATTAGCTCAACCTGTTGCAATTTCTATCTTGTTTCCCCACAAGACTGACATCAATCTTGTAACTCTCAAAGCGAGACACTGCAAGGTCTCAAAACACTTGTGGGCTATACTGTATCTTACCTGACCACTCTCTTAGTAGTAATTCTTGACCAGGTCTCCCAACATCTTTCCCAGATACCGATACCATCACTCCTTTTCTCCTATGACAGAAAGATTCCTAAGGGAATCTAAACTAAACTTCCAGCTTCTTGAGATCAGCAAAGAGGATATCTTGCCCTCCCTAATGTTTGTTTAGGTTGCATCAGGGAAATCTGAGTATAAGATAAGCCAGCAATGAGACGTGACAACTGCAAGTGCATCACAGTCTTTCATCTCCAGATTATGTCTCATCTGGTCCAAACACAAGTCCATACATATGTAGCATATGCCATTCATGGATACTGCAGCCAGGATTACATGGAACAGGTCCATGGTTGCAAGGGAGCCCAAACATTTATAAATTGTATAGATTCCTCTCCCAGGACAAAGAGACTGAAGTCCCCCTAGATCAAGGGTGTCAAACTGGCAGCCCATGGGCCGGATGCATCACATGCAGGTCAGCTCCACAAATGGGAAAAACATCCCAAAAAGAAACAGGATGACAACGTGATGCAGTGGGTTTGACACCCATGCCCTAGATGACCAATCTTAGGAGCTGCAGATGACCTTGAGATGACATCCAGAAATTCATGCAGGTTGCTGCTGGACTCCTAGCTAACTCATCTCTATGGCCCAATTCCACATATAAGCATTTGTAGCCAGACACCTTCAAGGAAGTTCTCTTTGGTACTGTATTGAGAAAATCTCTGTACTATCCCTTCTGCTAGACCAATGTATTGCAGTTACTGCAGGACCTGAAACTTAGCTGAGAATATTTTGGATAAGACTATATCCTGTCATTTCCTAATTTGGTCTTAGCAACATATGTCAGATCAATATGTTCATCCACCACAATAATGTAGATGGACGCAGTCTTATTCTACACTGAACTGGCATTTACCAGCAGCATCTGGAGGCCAATGCACCTAATAGTGCCATCACTTGGGTCCAGATCTGGAGCAACTGGCTTAGAAGAGACCACTTCTCCTTTAATGGCAAAATGTAAGTAAAAATGTATGAAAATTAGACATAAAGTGTGATTTTTAACAGCTATTCTGTGTTCTGAATATTAAAAAATCTCAAGTCACTTATGCTGAATCTTAAGTATTTCTTCATTTCTTTTACTGAAAAGGCACAGATAAAAGGTCAGTGTTTCCTCAAAATCTGAAAATGAAACAAGAAAATGCAGAGGTTGTTTTATCTTTAAGCTCAGTCAGATTTATTCCTCCATACTGAAAAGGATAACAGATAAATGTTGCTGAAGTAAAGGATATATTTATATTTGTATCTTATGAGTCTGAATGGAATACTCACCAATAAAAGAAACAGCTTTAGGATTAATTATACCGCTAGGAAAGAGGTGAAAATCGTATTCCTTCCCATCAACGACGACAGTGTGACCTGCATTATTTCCACCCTACCAAAAATAAAATAAGATATTTAAGCAATTTTTCATTTATTACTGTTGGTGAAGAACATATCTACTGCCAGCAGACAAAATTTTGTTGTGGTACTACAGCAAAAATAGATATTATGTCCTTAGGCTCCTTGTTTACTCTTCCTTCATTCGTCATTTGAACATCACCTCGATTTCTTGAATAGGGTGGAAATAATTCCAGACAGAAAAGAAACTGCAAGTAGCTTCTCCTATAAATTGAAACCAACTAGCTGTTGGGCAACCAGCTTTGTAATTTCGGGTGATTGTGATTTTTAATTTTTATTTATTTATACTTCACCTTTACTACATTTATAAATAACTCAAGTTGGTGAACGTATCTAATCCTTTCCTCTCCTCCTATTTTCCTTACAATAACAGCTTTGCGAGGAGGGTTGGGCTGAGAGAGAGTAATTGGCCCAAAGTCACCCAGTCAGCTTTTATGCTTAAGGCCTCTCAGTCTACTGGTTTCTAGCCTGGTGCTTTTACCACTAGACTAGACCAAACTCACTTTTTAATATTTTTTTCTACTAGTACTGATAACTTGCCCAGATATTTATTTATGGGGGGAAATGTCCGGACCAAACATAATTTCTAATGTTGGATTTTCTCCATTACCAGAGGAAGCCCCTTGTGGAGTACTGTGAAGCCATTACCATGGCAACTCCACTGCGCTGTACAGTAGAAGCCATTTTACAGCAATACAGTAGAAGCCATTTTAAGGCACAACAGGCTGTATCATAACAGAACACCCCCCCCAAGGGGTGCTAGGGATGTCTTACCCCCACAGTATTTGTTTCCAGAGAGTAAGTCATCTGTGTACTAAGTTTGTTTGAAATTGCTCGAGGTGTTCCAGAATTATGGTGGAACACACACACACACACACACACACACACAGAAAGAGCCAAATATATAGAGAGATAGATTATAGTGATTGAAACTGACAATTGAAAGGGAAACCACAAGCAACAAAAAATTTGATACCTTTTATTTTCTGAATGCTGCAGAGAGAATGGCTACAGTGGAGGCTGACCTATGATCACACTTTAGAATTTATTGATCTTAAATGAAATTTAAATTAATATGGTAATAAAGCAGTAATTTCCCCAAACATATATTTGATCACAAGAAGTTAGCTTATTTCAGCTTCAAGATTCGTTGCAACACAGCGTTACAGATTTCACTCAATGAAGCTCTGGTACAGCAGTAAGGAAGAAAATAGTATTTAAAAACAGGAGACCTTGTGATAATTAAAGGTTATTTCATCCATGGGCTGGGACAAGATGAGACCAGTACTGTATCATGGAAAAACGGGCATTGCCAGGGCATAACTGTGTCCTGATAAACTACAAATCAGACCATGGCCTTATAGTGTTACCATTAACCTTTTGAGAGAGAAGCAAATTCGTGTTAAATATTTCTTTTAACAGTTTATTTGAGCAAAGTGCGATGCACCTAAATGAAAACATATTTAACCGAGGTCCATAACTACTTTTTATCAAATGGCTCCAAAGACCTGGCCTGCAGGATCTGTCAGCTCAGAACAATAATGTCAGTGTTAAACCTAAATGATTAAAAGCTGCAAAACCACCTAGACCTGAACTTAGTTATGGCTAGTTTTAAATCAACCAGCAAATAGCCCAAGGGATTTGTTCACTGTTAAAACAGATCGATTTCATAAGTTGGGCCTTTTGTGTCTTCTATATCTGCATGTCAGATCAAAAGACTATACTGATAATACACGCAGGATTACTTAAAAGCTCTTATTTCCCCACAATTTCATATCCGCTATAGCAGTAGTACAAGCACTAAAAGACATTAACAAGACTGCTGCTGCAAAAAAAAATATCCTTTTCTGACGTTATAGCGGTATTAACACTACTGTGTCAACTTCTACTTTCTCAGAGAGCTACAGCTAAGTAGCCAAAGTAATTACATTTTGCTATTAATTTACCTGCAAATCTTAGAAAGCAAGGAAAAAGATTAAACAAATGCCATTTGTACTTAGTTGACTGTTTCACCTGTTACACAGAACAGCAGACTTATATTGTATTTATTTTAACCCATAGCTGAGCTTGAAGCACAAACAAGAGCCTAGGAAACCAACCTTGTTTGCGGATAGAGATTCGGTAACTTTAAACTTGACCTTTTCATGGAATACTGGTGATCCTGCTGCAATTTTATAAGTACCCAAGGAGAAAACCAAGTTTAAAATAGCAATGTCGCCATTTTCTCTCTCTCTTGGTGCAAGCAGGTGCTTAACAGATGCTAGGTCCATAAGTTTCTATTTTGTATCAGTTTACTTGGCTTTTAAAAAGCAGCAAGCGAAATAAACCATCTTATTCACATTTATTGTCGTAATCCTAGTCTCCATAAAATGTGGGCAAAACTTTATGGGCTGCAAACAGTAACATGTGCAATTATGGCAGCATGTGCTACATGTTTGTACAAAACATTTATGCATTTGATTTGTATCCCACCTGTCTTAGTGTTTATACATACCTAGCTACCTTGCTGGTCATGGTTAGGCACAACATACAACTTCCAATCAGAAGTTGTGACTTTGTTCAAGGCCTCTGCATCTCACAATGTTCCCTATTATTCCAATCCACCTTTGAATGTGCATTGTGTGAAATGCACAATTTTCAAGTAAAGGACTGGGATATGAATTTCCATTATTTTTCAGATTTCAGCCTTTGTTCTGACCTAGGCTTTTCAAGAGCATGAAGCAAACTCCTAGTCCCGACAAAAACCTCTTTTATTCATTTGCTGTGAATTCTGCTCATTCACATCCAGCTAAGTTTTTCAAGGGAGGATTTAGAGTCACAGACCTTATCTGGCTTGGAGAGCCGACAGGCCGATATCTGCAAAACCTGGCAAGGAGTCTCGGAGAGTCACGAACCAATTAAGTGAACTAATTGTCTCCTGCAAACTCCACTCCCCTTTTGCTCCTCTTTTATTTCCTCTGGGAGGAGCCATTAATTGTCCACCTGTGGCCTTACTCCCAAGTCGACTCCTGTTCTTTAGCTGTTCCCTTCGTCTGGCAACTCTGTGCATGCGCACACTGGGAACAGGCTCCAGCTGTTTGTCTGCCTCACTGATGTCTGACTCTGAAGACAGCTGATAACTGGCATACAGCTCTGGCCCCCTCTCTGCCTCCGACACAGAGCCCTCATCAGAGCCTTTCCCAGACTCCAGAACTGGCCCATGTTCCTCCCCAACCTCCTCACTGTCTGAATCTGCTGCCAGTTCCATGGGCTGCTGGAGAGCCACAACAGCCTTCTTTGCTGCTGCTCCTGCTGTCCTATCAGCAGTATGGATGGTGCCCATTCTCCTGGCATCCTGAAAAACATTTAAAACCTAGTTCTATTCCCAAGCTTGGGGTTAATGTATTTGGGGGTAAGGGAGATTGTTGCGTCATAGTTTACTGTGGCTATTTTTAATCCAAACTATCTTATTTTGTCTGTTTTTAATTGTTTCAACTCTGCATTAAATTTTGAAAGCTATCAAGAATCTATTGGACTTGGCAGCGAAATAAATTCCTACTCAGTCATAAAATTCACCAATCGTTATGTCACTACACCCGAGGACTAGAAAGAATCAACATATGACTAACAGGAGTAGAAACCTCTGAGACTTTGAAGTAAAGGCAGGTCATAATAAAAAATAATGTTTAAAATGTAGTACGTTATTCAAAATGTTTAGTCATTTTAGTTTTACTAACCAAATTAAGGTTCCTACACCCAAAGACAAAAACTTGAAATGTATGTGGTTTTTTTAAATCACAGTCATCATTACCCACTTCATACCTGCTCCCCTACTGCCATTCTTTACTACTCTGATTCATTCTGTATAAGGCCACGTCAGTTTAGATTGCATATTTTGGAAAATCATTAAAAAGCTTATAATAAGTAATTATAGTACTGTTACAAGAACTGAGTCATATCAGCTCACCATTCTATTCCCACATTGGTCAAACAGATGATCCTCAGAAAGCCATAGCCAAAACCTAAAACGTCAGTCTCCTTACTAAAGAGAAAGCCCAATTATGATCAATCAGATTTATCAAATAAATGCACTCATACAGCCATGAGCTCTACACTAAGCAAATATGGAACCCAAAAGACTGGATTATAGCTGTAGATTAAGTGGGTTATCTATATTGTTAGCTTACAACATTTAAGAATTTTATCTTTGTTCTACACTGTTCTTTCATGCTGATTTTTCTTTCTGGGGCTATTTGAAATGCTACAATTATTTGAGGGAGTAGGTAACACTACATTAGATAAACAATTGTATCACAATTATTAAATTTCATTTGTACCAACAGTTTCTCTCCATTTGAATTGTAGGTTTAAAAAAAAATAGTTATCATGCATACCATTTTTCAAACCTGCTAGGTTAATAATCTGCATTTAAAACAGCATATCTTGAAACAGAATGTTAGCCAGAAGTTATCTTTCTGATTTCCTGCTTGGCAAAGACTTCTATTTTTCCAAAGAATGACTTTTGCGCCCCTGACTTAAAGCAATTAAAAGTGAATCCCAAAGCCCAATGTTGTATCACATAAATTTTATAGCAGGAATCTTCCTTCTTGCTGAAAATGTTAAGGTAGATAACCAACAACCCTCTCCTCCCCCACCCCCAATTCCACACTTCTCACTAGAGTTTCAATCCCACATCGCCAGCTCTCCCCCCCCCCCCCAAAAGTATGGTTCCCGATACTCAAAATTCCCCATCCCTGTTTTAGACAAGTTGTCTAAAAACACAGACCAAGAGCAGATTGCACATGAAATGCATTGTGCATGACTCTTAGTGACTTACACAGACGTATCATGGTTGGGGTTTTTTTTTGTCTTGTCAGGAGGAGGAATGTGGTTGTCACTGCCTTTTGCTGGGACAGTTTCTACTTCCTGGTCTATCCTACAGTCCTTATGTTTCATATCTGTCTTTGATCCAAGTACTAACCAGGGGTGACCCTGCTTAGCTTTTGAGATCACCCAAGGTTACTAGGTGCTCTCTTCTTTTTTAATTACAATCTCATAATGTTGCCCTGGAAAATGATGTGTTTGCTAACTTTTCTTTACAACTACAAAATTGCTGGCAATTTTCATGGCAGCCAAAGCACAGAAGAAAATGTTCAACTACTTTCTCCATATGTAGTTTTACTCCATCACCACATGGTAGCTTCACATTTTGTTCAACCACCAAAGAATATATACATACAAGGTCTTGCCATAAGCTACTGCTTACAAACTACACCAAGCTGCAGTAGAATTTATTTGGTTTGGTTTAGCACATTATATGAAGCGAGTCGGGGGCAGGGGGGAGTCTGTTCCCCTGGGGTTGCAGGAAAAACCGAAACAACATCCCTCCAGGGCGACACTTATATAATCCGTAAGATCCAAGGGCTCCAAGAGACATACTTCCCACACTCAATGTTGATCAAGTGATCGAAGTTGGCTTCAAATAATGTACCATAGCATAAAAGCATGAAGCCGATGAGTCCAAAGCAACGCCTAATAAATCTCCACTATGCTCCTCTGCTCACCTTCAACCTTTCTTGCAGACAGCCGTCACCAGACACCCGGACATATGTGCCACTCTACAGACGCACACAGTTTTGGTAGGTTCATCATGCTTGCCTTTACTTCCAGATCTTATGTCATTTGTCACCAAGGCTCAGCTATTTCTATTTATAACCCAGAACTGTTTTCCCCTCCACTTCCCAGATGGCATTTAGTCTGTAGCCAGTCTTAAAAAGCCTCCCTTCCTTTCTACTGCAGCTTCATTCTAGACATGGGTAAGAAAGACATGCATCAGAAGCAAAGGACAAACAAAAAAGGAAGTAGATGACAAAAACTAAATGAACTTAGTTCAAATTATGGAAGTGCATTATGTGCAGAGGTAGACTTAGACTAATGGTACCTTTTCAGACTAGCCTACTTCACAAGGCTGCTATGAAGATTACAAGAAAGGCCAAAAGAAATGTTAGTTGAAAAGAAATAACAAGTCAAAGATAGGGAAAAAAAGAAAAAAGAAAAAAACCAATAATGAAATAAATTTTGAATAAAACCAGCACTTGAGCCAGGATAGAACAAAACAGAAAATACTACGTAGTGACAGGGAAAAATTTACCACAAAGTTTAAGAAAACGCACATTAGGCCCACCAGCCAGATAATCCATTTCTCTCCCGTATACAATTACAACTCATAACTGGATAACGTAGCTGGAAATGATGGGCTATGTGATCCAATATTCTGAAGAGCAAAAGCAGGGGAAGGATGCATTAACACTGCGGAGGAAATTTTAAAATAAAAATTTAACTAATATTTTAAAAGAAACGTTCGAAATAAAAGAAACAAGAAGAATCAGAACAGAGAAGCAATATTTAATTACCAATATTTCAGTATGCCCTTGTTTCTTTATTTTTCCACTGCACCTTAATCCACACCGGTCTTCAAACATTGCAGGGACGTTTCACCTGCGCAGGTGAACAAGTGCATCCTGAAAGCCACAGCAGCAAAAACGAACGGGGGAAACTGGCTCCAGAGTAGCAGACAACGAGACCCGGTCGAGGTGCTGCCCTTCCTGTCCCGGGGCAGCCCTTACTCACCTGGCACCTACAGACGAGGTCGGCTTCGGTGGCCAGGAGATCCACCACTTTCCCTTTCCCTTCGTCGCCCCACTGAGCGCCCAGCACTACAGTCACACGGTTGCCGCCCGGCTCACTTCGCAGCCGCTTCAAACCGACGCCGAGAGCAGCGCCGGCAGCAGGGCGAGAGGCGCGATCGTTGGCAGCTGCCACAGCCGCCCGGGTGCCCGACATCGCGGCAAACAGGTCGCTCCTACGAGGCAGCTTCAGGCAGCCACTCGCGCGCTCCCCCTAGCTCGCTCGTCGCCTTTTAAGGACACCGGGAGCCAACCAGAGCGCAGCCAGAGCTTTGACGTAGGCAGGGAGGGACAGAAGTCGCCCTCGCCGGTGGGTGTCGTGGACTTGAATGGAGACGATGGGAAGGGGGTTTCCAACGATAGCCGTGTAATTGAAATGATGGGAGGGGGCTATCCGCGGGGAAAGCGAGGGGCGGCTGCTGGCCTGGTGGGGGCAACCTGTTCAACATGTGGCTGCATAAGGATGCACACGCGAGCGCGCGAGTTGCATAGTAATTACTGTAGCCGGATAAAGGTGAAAGGTTTGCAAGAATAGCAACAGCATACAAGCGTTGAGGGAGATTGGTATGTATGATACACAAAGACAGATAGCAATAGCAATGGTACTTAGACTTAAGGCTAGACTTAGATTAAGTGGTTTATAAAGTATTGCCCCCAACAGTCTGGGTTCTCATTTGACCGACCTCCAGAGGATGGAAGGCTGACCTTGAGGCAGTGGGATATACACAGAGTACAGGTAACCAACCGTCAACTTACGACCACAACTGAGTCCATCATTTATGTTGCTAAGTGAAAAATTTGTTAAGTGAGTTTGCTCCATTTGACCACCTTTCTCACCACATTTGTTAAGTGAATCAATGCAGTTCTTCAATTAGTAACACAGTTGTTAAGTGAATCTGGTTTTCCCACTGACTTTCCTTTTCAGAAGATCGCAAAAGGGAATCACATTGTCCCGGGACACTGCAATTGTCATAAATGTGAGTCAGTTGTCAAGCATCTAAATGTAAATTACATGATCATGGGGATGCTGCACAGTCAAACGTGTGAAAAATGGTCATAAGTCACTTTTTAGTGCCATTGTAACTTTGAATGGTGACTAAATGAACTGCTGTACGTCGACTAACTGAATATATGCATGTGCACACACAGAACGCTTCAGGCTAAGAATAGGGGTAATTGAAATGAAGGACTTTTTAGGGATTTTTAAAGCTTTCACAATGTTCATTAGGAAAAAAAATGGTTGCAAATATTAAAATAGAATTCCAAGGGAGTCAATATGGCAGGACTGCTGCCAGTGAGGAAGAAGACTTACATGGCAGCCACACAGGGGACAAGTAATGGCATGTGCCTCATTTGATGATGCTTGTGATGTCCTCATGGGTTGTCTGGATGCCTCTTGCTCTGGGTTGGAGAAAGCAAAATTAACAATTTCTCATCCATGTGGCTGAGCAAATTACTGTACAGCTTGTAGATACCGTTGTTGGCTGTGTTTGCAGGACACCCTAAACTATAAACTACATTCTGTCTTCTCATATTACATGAACTCAGCCCCAGGTCATCCCCAGGAAAAAAAAATTTAAAAGCAAAGATGGTCCCCACAACCATGTAATACATATTTTAAAGCGAGGGGATAGCTTCAATCTTCACTTTTTTGTTAACCTTTTCTTTTAGGGTGCCCTGCTCTGTCCAATCGCTTATAATTTAAAATATCATATGTGATCCCAGGGATTAGCTGTCTTGTCGTGCAGATTCTTCAAACTATATTAATTGAATAAGCCATGAACAATAGGTAAGTATGTAAGTGTCATAGAAACATAGTTATTGGCTTCTGTCACTGCTGCAGACACAGTAAATAGGAATAAAGGTAGAAAGTTTCAAAACCAATAAAGCAGGGCTGGTGGTGTATAGTCTGCCAGAGATGTTTTGGAAAAAGACTGTAACAAAGGCTACTTAAAGCTGAAGTTCATAAACATCTGAAAACATCTGAATCGTCATCATATCATAATGACACCACCTAATTGCTGACTCATTCCTGAAAATCCAACAACCATTTCTTCAAAAACAGCATTAAAAAAAATCTTAGACATAATACTAGATTTTTAAATTGCTTGTATTATCTGAAGGACTTCACTTATTTATAACACAGCCCTTTCAGATATGAATAGATGTACAGTATAGGTAGTCCTCATAGAAAAGAAGCAATATTACAATGACACCTGTAAAGGCATTGAAGGTGGAAACAGAAATGGAAAAACAAGGAATGTCTTCCAAAAGATTTCCAAACTCAGAGACAAGTTCTCATCTTGAATTGGTATGCTGAAGGATATCAGTTGTCAGACAGTAATTGATGTAGAGAAGATGAAAGAAAAGTGGAATGGAGATACTGAAATTCTATTCGGGGAGATGTTAACACCCAAAGTACCTTTAAACCTATTCTTTACTTTGCAAGAACCTTTGAAGTTACTTTTTACTCACAAGAACTTCTAGTGCTAGAAGATGAAGTCAGACTGGCCAACAGATTGGAAGATATATCTATATATCAATATTAAAGAAAGGACATTTAACATAATTAATTAAGAGCCAGTTTGATGTAGTGGTTAAGGCATCAGGCTAGAAGCTGGGGGCCTGTGAGTTCTAGTCCCACTTTAGGCACAAAGCTAAAGTCACCTTGGGTCAGTGTTCTTTCTCATTCCTAGAAAGCAGAAGTGGGTTCCTACTGGTTTGGCCCAGTTCGGCCAAACCAGTAGTGGTTTGCCTGCCTGAATCATCGGAACTGGCAGCAACCCAGGCCTGTGACGGCTCCGAACCGGTTCCCTGGTCATCGTTGTATATTTCCCCCCCCCCCCCCATTGTTCAATGTTCTGGGCATGTGCAGATCTATTTATGGGCAGCTGTGCATGCATGCACACATGAAATTGTGCATGCACTGAACCAGCAGTAATGCCGGCAGCAACCCACCCCTGCTAGAAAGGATGTAGGGACAAACTACTTCTGAAAAACCTTGACAAGTCTAGTGCAGGCTGTTTCCAGAAGTCAAAAACTGACTTGGTCATGTGCACATATGCATGCATACACGCACAAACACACCAGAGGTGGTATTCAGCCAGTTCTGACAGGTTCTAGACAACCGGTAGTGGGAATTTTGAGTAGTTCAGAGAACTGGCAAATAGGTTGGCCCTGCCCCCGCTGCCTCCCAGCCTCCCAGCCGATCTTCTTTTGTTGTCCTGAAAAGGAGAACGGAGCTGAAAAAGCAGATTAGTGGGCAGGGGCGGGAATGGGGATTTTGCAGTATCTTTCCCCTGCCATACCCACAAAGCCATGCTACGTCCACAAAGCCATACCCACAGAACCGGTAGTAAAAAATCCCACCATTGACACACACACACTTAATTCCACATGCTAGCAAATACTGCTAAATGTTTTACAACTAATTCTACAAAAAAAAAATTTTCTCTCCATTGTCTCCACCATACCTTGTTGTTAGCTGCTGAACAGCTAATTTGTGTGTCAGGAATCTTGGCTTAACTCTGCTCTTAACTAGCTTGCAAACCAGTATGAACTGACTCCAGTACACTACTGCCTATGTGGAAAGGAAAATATTCAAGCTTGATTTAGAAAAGGCTGAGGAACAAGAAAAATAATTTCTAATATAATCTGGTTAATTGAGTAAAACCAAATAATGCAACAAATGAGGGTGTAATTGATCCTTGGAAGGCCTTTGATTGGGTTGACAATGTCAAGCTATGGAATATACTTAACAATGGGAATCTCAGAACATCCCATTGTAGTGATGGAGCCATCATGAAGAATCTGCTTTTACAACTCTCTCTCACGTCCCAGAAATAGGAAATTGTAACCAATTCCCCTGGGAGAAAAGCCTTGAATGGGTTGAATCTAATTGGAAAATGGTGTGTTGAATATGTTGAATATACGGTGCCAAATCATGTAGGGTTTAATGGTTAAAACACTTGTGATTTGCACTACTGGCAGTGTAGATCTTGCAGAAGTGATGTCATACAATCAAGGGCCTAATAAGTTTGGGTTGCTGCATTCTTGATCAGCTTTAGTTTTCAAGTATTCAAAGGCAGCCCCATATAGATTGGTTATGTGCCATCAATTTGTTTTTAACTCCTAGAAATCACATAGATTTTTGTCCATGAGGGTTGATCCCAGCCTGTTTTTTTTCAGGCCCCCCAATAGTTCACTCATTGCCATTGTAACTGAGTCTACCTACCTTACTGGTGATGGTCCTCTTGTCTTTTTTTCTACCTTTTTCTAGGTAGAGCTCCACGTATAAAAGATGGAATACATAGGATCAACTGAAAGCAAGTTATAGAGGACAGAAAGTTTGCTTAGGAAGATTTCTTAAGATGTGGAAAACTACCAGATTGGGAAGTTTGAAGAAGACACGACGAGATATGTTTTATATAAGAAAATATGAACCTCAAAGCAGCAGGTAATTCTCACAGGAATTGGATAAGCAATTGTGAAGAAGTACTATATCAGAAGCTATATGCAAAGAGGCTTTTTTACCTACCGCAAAATATGAATTACTAAGAATTTAATACAACTAATCTCCAGGGGGAATGAAATTCCAAAGGGCAGGGGCCACAACAGAAAAACTCCCTTTCTGGGCCTCACCAGATAGCATTCCTGAATACATGGAACCTGGAACATGTCCTTCCTGCTGGACCTAATGTGAATGGACTGAGACAGTACCTCAAACAGTAGATCAACGAGAAGATTTGAGATAGAGTGCAAAATGTTCTTCTTCCTTTCACCACTAGATGGTACACTTTTACTAGACTCTTTGCATCAGATTCTTGGACCAGAGCAGAAATCTTGCCTATCTGCTGACAGAGGTTTTCTGCATAGAATAACATACCCCTCCCATGCTAAAAAAATGGCATTTGCGTGCTAAAGAGTTGAATCTCTTCCCCTCAAAATATTTTCCTTTGTCTGGAAAATCTTGGGATGAAGAGTGTGAGATTACATATTGCATTTAAAACAATGAAAAGATATAGAGCCATACTCATTTCTGCTAACAACGCTTTGTTCAGCTTTTCTCTCTGCAAGGCACAATTTGCAACTTTCAAGAGCAAATGTAATTGCCACTTGTTTATTTTACTCTATTGCAGTATATTTAAGCACAGTGAAATTGATGTTCTTTTCTCTAGGTACTTTTGAGGAGACATATTGTTTGTGTATGATATAACATGATCAGACACCTTTAAAATAATGGCTTTATTAAATATTACCCAGTGGGCTGGGTTCCCCCAACATATTAAGCTGTAAGTCATAATCTACAAATTGCCCGGGCTGAATTTACATGCTAAGCCATAAACAAGTGTTTCATATTATGGTTATCTTGTGGCATGAACTCAGTCATTCTAAAGCAAACAGATAAGCAGTTGATGCTCGGTCTTTCACTATATGGGGTCTATAGTTTACTAACCTATGGGTTGTTTTGTTTATCAAACTAAAGTTGACTGATATATCACTCTAAGTCAACATTGAACAAATATATTGATTCTATCCCTCTGTTTATGCAGCCTAGAACTGTGTTGGCTTTTTTGGCAGTGTGCAGCAGCTGCCAAAAAAGCCAACACAGTTCTAGGCTGCATAAACAGAGGGATAGAATCAAGATCACATGAAGTGTTAATACCACTCTATAATGCCTTGGTAAGGCCACACTTGAAATACTGCATTCAGTTTTGGTCACCACGATGTATAAAAGATGTGGAGACTCTAGAAAGAGTGCAGCGAAGAGCAACCAAGATGATTAGGGGACTGGAAGCTAAAACATATGAAGAATGGCTGCAGGAACTAGGTATGTCTAGTTTAATAAAAAGAAGGACTAGGGGAGACATGATAGCAGTGTTCCAATATCTCAGGGATTGCCACAAAGAAGAGGGAGTCAAACTATTCTCCAAAGCACCTGAGAGTAGAACAAGAAGCAATGGGTGGAAACTAATCAAGGAGAGAAGCAACTTAGAACTGAGGAGAAATTTCCTGACAGTTAGAACAATTAACCAGTGGAACAGCTTGACTCCAGAAGTTGTGAATGTCCCAACACTGCAAGTCTTCAAGAAGATGTTGGATAGCCATTTGTCTGAAATGGTATATAGGGCTTCCTGCCTAGGCAGGGAGTTGGACTAGATGCCTCC
Organism: Rhabdophis nuchalis; assembly: GCA_039707465.1. Classification (NCBI taxonomy): domain Eukaryota; kingdom Metazoa; phylum Chordata; class Lepidosauria; order Squamata; family Natricidae; genus Rhabdophis; species Rhabdophis nuchalis. Next base: position 52,999,672 of record CM077643.1, on the reverse strand, counting down.
AAGGTCCCTTCCAACTCTGCTATTGTATTGTATTTAGCTTTGATGCAGTTTTCCCTGCATGTGCTACATTCAGTGATAAAGGGTATATTGAACTAATTCCCACACCATACCATATTAGAATGCAATTTGACTTAACTGTAGCATGTTTGTGAACACAAGCACAGTTGCCCATAAAAGATGACTGTCAGCCCTGGTGTGCCTGGCAACCCAGGGCTGCCATTTTGGTAGGGAACCAAGAAGCAGAGATTGCCTTTTACGTAGGGCCATGGCCATCATGACGCTAAACTCATTGAACCGCAGAGCCCACAACAGACCTGTCACCACTGCTGACATCAACACCGCAAAGCTGATGAGTGGCCAAGGGGCTGAAGCTAAAATGGAAGATTGCGGGCATGCGAACTGAGTGTGGCTGATGATGGAACTCATGCTAAATGGCTACTGATTCGTCTTAGGGAAGAATAGAGGGTGGGCGGAGCTAGGGAACAGTTTAAAAAGGTGGGACAGTTACTGGATGGTTAGCCCTGACTTTGAATTGCCTGTTAATGGATGTTAGTTCGTGCTGGTGTTTGTGAGGGAGATAAAAAATACTCAATTGTGGTTTTGGATTTTCCCCCTCACTTGAACATCGGAACCTGACAATGACATTGCTTAGGATGCCAATTCAGCCAATTATGATTTAAACAAACCATGGCTAAATAATCTAGCACTTGTGTGAATTCAGGCACATACCGGCCAGAATACATGTGTGCATTTCATATGTTTTCCCAGTTTAGTAATGAAGTATTGTTTCTTCTATTGCACAGTGTGACAATGCTGGTGTTTTGTTTTGTTTCCTGAAACTGTGTCTTTCTTTCCTCTTCCCCTCCCTTGTGCTGATATTAAGAGTACAAAGCAGCCTAAGCTTCTCTCCCAGTCCTCTGGCAGCAAAAGAGCTTTAGAAAGCACAAACTATTAAATCTGTGCATATTGTTGTTGACTTGGAGGTACACCTCACTGGCCCAGTTTGGTAAAATTAAATCTTGTTGTGAGGTGTTGGGAGTGTTTTAACATATTCTGTGAATATTCTATGAATACAGCCGTTCTTAGTTGATGACTGTTTCCCTATATCTAATCAATTATGGTGTTACTTAATGACTAAATAAATACGGATTAACCTTGTGACTGAAGTAAGAGCAGGACTAGTAGAATGAACGAATGAATGAATCCAGGTCATGGAAAATGCTTGCATGTGATGGAATTAGTGATAAGGTAGGATAAAACTGTTTTGCCTTCTAGAAGTAGGATGGAAAGTCTTTTTCTTTGAAGAGCTCTTGACCAATGGAAAAATTCTATTGCTGCAAGTGAATGGAGTCAGAGCCAAACATGTATGGAATTTGCAGCATTGTCCGGCTCTTTCACCACTTGCCTCCCCCCAACCATAGACTACTTTTCATGTGAATACATTATTTATTTTATTTTTTATTAAATTTATACCCCGCCCTTCTCCTAAAAAAGGACCCAGGGCGGCATGAACTCGAGAGTGTAGTTTCTAAGCAGAAAGCAGTCAGTGTGAATATTCCTTGTCCTGAGCCATAAAGTCATCTTAATAGGTATCATAGATGTTAATTATTTGTTCGCCATGTAATTATTTATCTACATACCACTTTAAAAAGGGTTTTCTTCTCTACCAGTGTCTTTATGTAGATTTTGCTGAGCTATATTTCTTGATGATGCTGTGTACTTTTCTTTCATAAAAGTAAAGCATGAGCTAGCAGGAAAAAAAATAAAAATATAAGAAAAAAGATGAGGAATGGGGGTCAAATAAGATCTAATATTTACATGTGGATTAAAGAAAAAGAGCAAACGCAGCAGTGTCCCGTATAATTCATTCTGAGGAAAGAAAGGCAATCCCCCCCCCCTGCATTGTGACACTGTGCAACAGAAGAAACAATAGTTCACTACTAAATTGGAAAACATAAAAACCGTTCCTAGAGTATGATGTAAAGCACTATGGCAGGGGTGTCAAACTTGATTTAATTGAGGGCTGTGTTGACCTTGGGGGGGGAGCAGGGTTGTGTTTGACCTCAGGGTAGGCATGTCCAGGGTGGTTGTTGCCAGCTCTCTGTTACTCTTGTCGGTGGCACCTGTGGTGGCCCGAGCACTCTGCCAGCAAAAATGGTTCTCCTAAACTCCATTTTTGGCTGTGACAGCTTCCTGCAACCTTCTGTCAGTGAAAGCGGAGCTGGCAGAGGCGCCATGGGGCAATCCTTCACTATTTCCAGGGCGGTCCTACAGCCCAGATCTAAGTACCTGTGGCCCGGATACGGCCTGCAGCCTTGATTTGACACCCCTGCACTATGCAGTGGTATATAAGTCTAAGTGCTATTGATATTACATCAGCTTAGCCCAGAAAGGCAGGGAGGAGTGAGAAAAAAAAGTCAGTGATAAAATTTAAAAGGAGAGTCAGGGTCATTGAAAAAGAATTCCAGACACCATTACCTGGAAAAGAAAGACACACTTCCTCATCTTAGCAAAGAGTTGCTCTATCAAACTCCTGAGAATAGGAAAACAAACTCTTGGGATTAGAGAAACAGATCCTGGAATAATGAGGATGTTGGTTGACTAGGCAAACTTTTAAAGTAGCAATGTGTAAATCACCATTGTGCAAGGCTCAACAATTGGTAAGATTATTAAAAAAAAGACTCAAAATAAAAGATTCCAGTGGAACTTCTCTACTCAGATGTTGTGAGAGTCAGATGAGTGATTGAAGAAATGAGTATGTCAGTGAATGCGAAGACAAAGAATATTGCATTTCAATAAAGCTTTTTTAAACCAATGGAACATTTTGTGCCCATAATATGCTCAGAGATTCTGTTTTTCTAACCAGTTCCTTTAAAAAAAAGATAAAAAGGAGCCCCACTGATTATTGAGCATTGTATGTAAGTTAACCTTTAATTAATTTCCATCTTAACCCAAACAAATTAACCTTCTTCAAAACTCCTGGGCCACTTGATCACAGTTCATAAGAGAAAGTAGAATGCTTTGTTATGAGTGAAACTCTTTAAGTCATAGGGCTAGTCAGAATGTGAAAGGAAAAGTGTGTTAACAGTTCAAGATTGGCCTGCTTTGACTTTCTTGGGTATAAGAGAAAGGGAAAAAGTAATTCTATCAGGCTTTCAAGATGTCAGACCTTCAAGGTAGATCAGGTCAGGAAACAGATACCACAAAAAAATATTGGAACTCTGCTTCATTAATATAATGGAGGCAATAATAACCAAATCTTGAAAGCCTGGAAGTTTCTCTTTCCTGCCTTCTTATACAGGTAGTCCTCAACTTATGGCCACAATTGACCTCAACATTTATGTTGTTAAGTGAGAAATGTATTAAGTGAGTTTTACCTCATTTTACGACTTTCCTTACCACATTTAGACCCCCGGGGGTCTAAATGTGGTAAGGGGTTGGGCCCCGAGGGGGGTCTACCCCTCGTGGAAATGTGCCCACCAGGTTACCGTGCATTTCATCAACCTAGGGCCCTAGGCAGGGGTGGGGGGGTGGCGGTTATCGTTAAGGAAAGTCTGGAGCCGAAGGAGACCACTGTGCCTCAGACGACCGGCTGTGAGTCCCTCTTCGTGAAGTGGGGCCTAGGGAGGCAGTTGGGCTTGCTGGTTGTATACCTGGCTCCCCGCTATGTAACAGCAGCCCTGCCCGAGCTACTCGAGGTGATCGCCGCGATGGCGGTGGAGACCCCCAGACTTATGGTCATGGGGGACTTTAACCTGCCATCGGCGGGCGAGACATCCGAGGCAGCTTGGGAGTTCATGGCTTCCATGACGGCCATGGACCTGACCCAAGTAGTTCAGGGCCCCACGCACGAGGGAGGACACATGCTGGATCTGATTTTTGTCTCTGGACACTGGATTAGTGATCTTGGAACAGGGGATTTAGTCATCTTACCCTTGTCATGGACAGATCACTCTCTCCTTCAGATAGACTTTCCAACCGTCACACCCCACCGCGGGGAGGCGGAACCGGAGACACCGAGTTGGTTCCGCCCCAGGCGCCTGATGGACCCGGAAAGGTTCCAGAAGGAGCTTGGGCCAGTACCTGTGTCCCTGTCCCACGGCTCGACTGAGGATCTAGTGGCCGCATGGTATAGTGCGGCCACGGGGGCCTTGGACAGAGTCGCGCCCTTGCGGCCTCTCATGCGGCGTCGAGTCACCCAGGCTCCTTGGTTTACCGAGGAGCTTCGGGAGATGAAACGCCGTAAGAGACGCCTAGAGAGTAGGTGGAGATCTTCTTGATCCGAATCTGACCGAACACTAGTGAGAGACCATATTAGGACTTATTTAGTGGCGCTAAGAGTGGCCAAACGTGAGTATTGTGCCACCCTTATCGCGTCCGCGGAAAACCGCCCTGCCGCCCTGTTTGGGGTGACCCGCTCCCTCTTGCATTTGAGGCCGCGGGAAGCCCCTCTGCAGGGTCGAGCAGAGGAATTTGGAGTTTTTCTGCAGGACAAAATCACTCAGATTCGGAACGAGCTGCCCTCCACTAGTGACCCGGTCGAGGTGCCCGGTGCTGGTCTTGAGATAACATCTTGGGAGGAGTTTGACTTTGTTACTACCGAGGATATGGACAGGTTGCGGAGGAACCTTAGAGCCACCACATGTTTATTGGACCCATGCCCCTCCTGGCTTGTACTGGCATCCTGGGAGGTGACACGAGGCTGGCTCCAGGGTATTGTGAATTCATCTCTGAGTGAGGGGTCCTTGCCCACCGTCTTGAAAGAGGCGGTGGTGAGGCCCCTCCTCAAGAAGCCATCCCTGGACCCAGCTTTATTAGAGAACTATCGTCCCGTCTCCAACCTTCACTTTTTAGTGAAGGTTGTTGAGAGTGTGGTGGCTCAACAGTTTCCCCGACATCTGGAGGAAGTTGATTATCTAGACCCGCGCCAGTCCGGCTTCCGGCCCGGTCACAGTACCGAGACGGCATTGGTCGCGTTGGTGGATGATCTCTGGAGGGCACGGGATAGAGGTTGTTCCTCTATCCTTGTCCTATTAGATCTCTCAGCGGCTTTTGATACCATCGACCATGGTATCTTATTGCACCGATTGGGGGGGTTGGGGCTGAGAGGCACCGTTTTACGGTGGTTCTCATCCTACCTCTCTCGTCGGTCGCAATGGGTGTTGGCAGGAGGGCAGAAGTCGTCCCCGAGGCCCCTCACATGTGGGGTTCCTCAGGGGTCGGTCCTCTCGCCACTCCTGTTCAACACCTACATGAAGCCGCTGGGTGAGATCATCCGTGGTTTTGGGGTGGAATACCATCTGTACGCTGATGACACTCAGTTGTACATATCCACCCCAAACCACCCCAACGATGCCGTCGAGGTGCTGTCCCGGTGTCTGGAGGCCGTACGGATCTGGATGGGTAGTAACAAACTCAAGCTCAACCCGGCCAAGACCGAGTGGCTGTGGTTTCTGGCACCCCGGTTCAGCCAGATAAGTCCAACACTGGCCATTGGGGGCGAACAACTGGCCCCCGTGGAGAGGGCGCGCAACTTGGGCGTCCTCCTGGATTCCCGGCTGTCCATGGAGGACCATGTGGCGGCCGTGGCCAGGGGGGCATTCTATCAGGTACGCCTGATACGCCAGTTGCGCCCCTTACTGGACCGGGGAGCCCTTCGCACAGTCACTCAAGCGCTTGTGACATCCCGGCTGGATTACTGTAACGCTCTCTACATGGGGCTCCCCTTGAGGTGCACTCGAAGGCTACAGTTAGTACAGAATGCGGCCGCGCGGGTGATTATGGGTGCCACAAGGCAAACCCACGTAACACCTCTCCTGCGCGAGCTGAACTGGCTGCCTGTGGCCTTTCGAGTGCGCTTCAAGGTGCTGATGACCATCTTTAAATCGCTCCATGGCTCGGGGCCTAGCTATATACGAGACCGCCTCCTGCCCCATACATCCCTTCGTCCGATCCGCTCCCACAGAGAGGGTCTTCTTCGGGTGCCGTCGACGGGACAATGCCGGTTGGCGACACCCAGGGGAAGGGCCTTCTCTGTGGCGGGCCCGGCCCTCTGGAACGACCTACCCCCCGACCTCCGTACTATCTCGGACCTCCGCCTCTTCCGCCAACGTCTTAAGACGTATTTATTCCAACAAGCCGGCCTAGGATAGCCCCCATTTCTGACTTTTTAAGAAAATAATTTATAATTGGCAAGGGTTTTAATATTGGGTTTTAGCACGGGTTTATTAATTTAATACATTTTAATAGATATTTATTGTATTTTGTGTTCTTAAATAATGCCTGTGCGCCGCCCTGGGTCCTAACAAGGAGTAGGGCGGGGTATAAATTTAATAAAATAAAAATAAAAAAATAAAAAAATTTGTTAAGTGAATCACTGTTGTTCTTAAATTAGTATCATGGCTGGTAAGTTGATCTGGCTTCCCCATTGACTTTGCTTCTCAGAAGGTCACAAAAAGGGATCTTATGGCTCAAAGACGCTGCAACCATCATAAACGTGAGTCAGTTGTCAAGTATCTGAATGCAAATCATGTGACCATGGGGATGCTACAATGGTCATAAGTGAAAAATTGTAATAAGTTACTACTTTCAGTGTTGAAACTTTGAATGGTCACAATGAATTGTTGGAAGTCGAGGACTCCCTGTACTGAAGATAGTCCAGATGGGCCAATCTTTTTTTTTAACTGCTTCCTATCTTTTGAGTTTAAGTTGATGTTTATGTATTGCTGCATATGTTCTTCAAAGTTACCTCATACTCATCTAAATCAATATTTCTTAAACTTTTGCTGCTAGGAACTCTTCCCACTTTTAAAAATTATGGAGGACCCCAAAGAGCATTTGCTCGTATATTTACTGATTAGCTGTACCTGCCACGCGTTGTTGTGGCCAAGTTTGGTTAAATAAAAAAGTTTCCCCTCAGAGATCCCCTCAGCGACCCCTTCCTTCTGTGCCTCAGTTTCCCCTCCCTCTCCCTGCCCCCTTCTCTTACTCTACCTACCTACCTCCTGTATTTCTCCCTGTCTCTCTCTATCCCTCTACCTACCTACCTACCTCCTGTATTTCTCCCTCTCTCTCTCTATCCCTCTACCTATCTGCCTGCCTGCCCGCCTGCCTGCCTGCCTCCTGTATATCTCCCTCTCTCTCTCTATCCCTCTACCTACCTACCTTCCTACCTCCTGTATTGCTCCCTCTCTCTCTATCCCTCTATCTCCCTCCCTCCCTCCCTCCTGTATTTCTCCCTCAGTGCAGCAGCGGGGGTGGGCAGCGGCGGTGGGGTGGCAGCAGGGGTGGGCAGCGGCAGGTCAGCAATGGTGGCGGGGGTGGCAGCAGCAGCGGGGTGGGCAGTGGTGTGGAGTGGGCAGCGGCAGTGGGTCAGCAACGGTGGCGGGGTGGGCAGTGGCTGGTCGGCAGCGGTGGGGGGCACTGGTGGGGGGGGGCAGCAGCAGCGGGTCAGCAGCAGCGGGGAGGTGGGCAGCAGCGGGGGGATGGGCACCGGCAGGTTAGCAGTGGCGGGGGGTGGGCAGCAGCAGGGGGGGGCGTCGGGGGGGGGCAGCGACAGGTCAGCAGTGGCGGGGGAGTGGGCAGCGGCGGGGAGTGGGCAACGGCAGTGGGGGGGCAGCAGCGGGGGGGAGCGGCAAGTCAGCGGCGGCGGCAGCAGAGGAGAGAGAGGCTGCTGATGAGGCAACCGTTGCATATATGACGCAGACGGTGCATGCAAGTGACGTGAGCTCAAAAGCGGCCGGGTGGGGAGGGGGGCGAGTGAGGGAGTGAGAAGAGCCACAGTTGTACATTTGTGTGCCGTGCACCTGGCACAGGTGCCATATCCACACAATCTGTACATATCATTGGTGCTGCACTTGTAAGGAACGTTGTTGTGTGCAGTAGTTTTGGAGATTAGCGGTTTTGAACAAACTCATAGTTAACTTTTTATTTATATAGATATTTACTGTATTAAAAATGAAAATAGATGCTTTCATACAATATGCATTTGTTGAATAATGAAGAATAACATTAAACTATTAGATATAATAGTTTAAATATTTTTCATGAAAAATGTCATGGATTGTAAAAATAATGACAATGTTTTACATTTTTACAAATATCTTCAATAGCTAGCAAATAATTTTGCCACTCTCTGAAATGGTCTTGGGGGATTCGCCAGGAATCCTCACACCATACCTTAAGAAACATTGCTCTACTATCCCATCCTAGGCTGACCAAGAGATGTTGTTAAGTTTCTTTCCCAATGATTGAAAACTGTCGAGGAAAGGAGGTATTTTTTTAATCCCGTCTTTATTATTTTTAAATGACTCGAGGTGGCAAACATACTTAATATTCCTACTTCTTCCTATTTTCTCCCCAGCAACAACCCTGTGAGGTGGGTTGGGCTGTGAGTGAGTGGGCTGAAAGGATGGGGAGAACAGGTCACTGAGTAGCTGTAGGTTTTTTGTTTCCTAGCTCTGGAGATTCTCTACTTTTAATTCTAGATGTGAGATAATTGGACTGAAGAAATGCCAGGCCTCTAATGTATTCATTTCATTCTGCAGCTGTTTTGATTTTGTGTTGGTTTGATTCTATCTTGGGTCCTGTATTAGTTCTTGGAAGCTGTACTTTCAGAAATCAGAAATTGGAGCAATGTCAAAGAAAGATAAATATAAATCCTATACAGAGAAATTAAAGGAGCTGGGGAGGTTCAATTTTCACTTTTTAGACACTATAAAAGGTATTACAAGGTCCCCGAGTAGCTAATAGCATATGTTTATGAGCATACAGAATGATGGACTTAAAGATACAGAAATGAGATTCTGACTAAAATTAGGTGGGGAAAATCCAAACCATCTTGGGGAGTAGTTTGACAGCAGAATCAGTTCCTGAGGAAGACTGTAATCTTCCCTTCACAATATATTTTCAAGCAGGGGGGGTATTTGATGTTGGGGATACAGTGCTTGAATCGGAGTCCCTGAAAAAGGAAAGATGTTCTGGGTTGCCTAAACAGCTCCTTTAAAGTTTAGAATTTGATTACGGGCATTTCTTTGTTACTGAAGCTGGTTGACATAAGCAACCCCAAGGTTGCCATAGAGCTAAAGAATCAGCTGGGAAAGCCACGCCCCCCTGGAACATTTTCTGAACATGAGCTCATTCTTTGTGGCCAAAAACAATAGAGCAGTGTTTCCTCGATTTTAGGAGCTCGAAGATGTGTGGACTTCAACTTTCAGCAGCATGCTGGCTGGGGAATTCTGGGAGCTGAAGTCCACACATCTTCCAAGTTGCCAAGGTCAAGAAATACTGTTAATTAAGGTGACAACTTCCAACTTCCTCTAGTTAGCAATCCAATTGTAACCCCTTCCTCCTCCCGAAAAGGAACGAAGCGTATGAAAAGAATGGGGGGGGGGGATCTAAATCTCTCTGCTGCCACTTAGCTGAGTTCTGGGATTTTGCAGCTCAGCTCTGATTGTCTTAGCTTGGGGAGGATCCCTAAAAGGAAACAGAAATAAACTAAAAGAGAAGAGACAGTGATAACCTCACTATTATTATAGTACAATAGGGTTGTACAATTATGATGATGATGATGATGATGATCATGATCATCATCCAAGAATTTTACAAAACATAAATTGCAGCTTCCTGCAATAACAGCAGAGGAACTGCAAAAAACTGTGCTACTAGAAACATCATGCATTTTAAGAAGATACTTGGTTGATACCTAGGAGGCTGGCATAAACTGTATCAAGGATTAGCACCTGCCAATGGCATTTGTGATGCATTTTTGAATATTCAGTTGACTGACTTTTCTGTTTAACGAATAAACTATATAATAACAACAACAACAACAACTCAGAAAAAGTCCTGTTTGGTGCGTGACCCTCGAAAGAAAGCCCCAGCGGTGTCTTCCACCAGAGAAGTAAAACACTAGCTCTTGAATGAGACTCCTGGGGAAGCTATAAAGAATCCATTCTGTCGTGCAATATTTTTTTAATAGGTATGCGTTACTTTTCCTCTGTGTGGCAAGGCAGCTGGTAGACCACAATGGGAGAAATCGCCGCCCCCGAAGGAGTCAACTCAACCCGCTTTGCTTTCACAGCCTTCCCTTTTTTCATTCACGCGCGTCGCAGGCCGAGCCTCCCGGAGCCTTCTTGTTTTTCTCCGGGTTGTGCGGGGAACCGCGTTCGGTACGCGTTCTAGCTCCGCCCCTTTCCTGGCTCAATCAGCCAATCCGGCATCTCCCTCTGCACAAACCGGCACCTGCTGTTGTCCCCGCTCCGCCTTCGTTCTAGTCGGCGCCGGGCCCCCGCCGGGTGGGGAGGCAGGTAACGCGGGCTGGAGCAGGTAAGGCCTGGAGGGAGTCGTGACTGTTGTCCGCCGTGTTTCTTGTCGGCGTTCCATTCGGCTTTGGTTTTCTGAGACCCGGCCGCCTCTTCAGCGCGAGAGCCCGAGCGCCTTTCGAGAGGGACACGGCTGTTGGGAATGACAAGGGAGACGGGAGGGTAGGAGAGATGGGGGGCTTGTTGTCAGGAGGAAGGGATTTGGGCATCGGTGAGTGCGAGACACTTAGCGAAGCGACATGTTAAGACTTTCTTACCCAACCCTCGTAGATCGACGTGCTTTGTTATTTCCTCCTTTTACCCTCAAAGCAGCCTTGGTTTTGGATGAATAGTTTATGCCTTAGCCTATAGATTGGGAGCTGCCTTAGCATTTCGATCCTGACTTTTGGGTTCAGGCCTGCTACTCTGGATTCTTGTATATTCAGCATTTTATACGATATAATCATGTGCTCCCTTGATGATACCACAGGGAAGCAGTGCCTTATTTCTCGTACACCCCCCAGAACATTAGCACCGTATTTGAGAGAAAACCCATTTTAGCTTGATTACCGTAGATATGCATGCTTTCCTTATAAATTCACCTTTCTTTATATGGAATTTGTCCATATTGGCTCGTAGCGTGAACAATATTTTAAACATAATGTGTTCTGGTATGGATTGTGCTGTGCATTTAACAGGGTTTCTGATAAGGTGCATGTACATAACTTCTTCAAAAAAAAGTATTTTATTGGATGAAGAATCTATGGGCAGATTGCAGATAGAAGTGATAGCAAATTCTGAGAATTTAATTCATATTATTTCTGAAGTCAACTGAATTCTACAGTAAACAATAACACTAGAAAAGAAAATTGCTGCTTTTGTGGACATATAATCTGGGTGAGTGGAGATGCTTTGGTCCTTTTATAGCTGCTGTATTTTTAGCTTTTCGGTTCAAAACTATACCCTCAAGAATTAAAACACACGCATTAACAGAATGCTTTTTGTGTTTCTTTTAAAAATCAATGGTTGCTTTTTTTACTTTGTAAATCATAAAAGAACTACTAAACCTAGCCTACATTAAATGATCAAGTATTGACCATTAAAACCTCTTCAATATATATTCATAATTATGAAATTAACACTTTCCAGCTAATTCAACGTGTTTGTTTTCATTGTTTGTCTCCTCGTTTAAAACATAGTGTCCACAGCCAAGAGAGTATAGAACAATGTTTCTCAATCTCAGTAACTTTAAGATGTGTAGGCCTCCAGAAGTCCCCAAATAGCATGATGTGACTTTAAAAAACCTCTAAAGGAAAAGCTCTATGCGTTTAAAGAGGTGGCCCTCCATATGTTATTGGTTTACAGTTCTTGTAATTGTTCACCATTGGTCAAGGTGGCTAGAGAGGATGGGATTTCAGTTCACATCTGGGAGTGACACTGCAGTGGTTTCCTTATTCTGCCTAACCACTTTATTCATCGTCTTTCCCACCTTCAGCTTCCCTCAATTTTGCTAGGCAAGATGTTGTTTTTAGCCACCCCAGTAGAGAAGATGGAAACTTGCATTATATTGTTCTCTGACTTTTTAGACTAGTATGAATTATTATTAAGAAAGCATTCCTCCATGTGACTGGTAGCGCACATTGGTATGATCACACAGATTTTATTTTAGTACAGATTTCTGCATATCTACCCACCATGCTTTACTTTAATTCACAGTTGTTAACACCTCCAATGTAAAGTGGGTGCTACTTTATAAAAGAATGTGTTGCTTCCTGGGTAACAAACAGCAGGATTGATATCTAAGCTGGAAAGAAACTTTCACATTTTTTTGTAGGCAACATCAATTTTTAAGATCTTTTTTTGACTGTGATTTTTTAAACTTTATACACAAATATTTTATGAATAATTGGATGATTTTCTTGTTAATTCAAATTAACCATTAACTCATTGGACTTCCAAAGATTTTATATAGAATCTTCTATAAGTGTATTTCTTAAAATGAAGATATGCCAATTCCTCCCCCCCCCTCCCCCCCCATATCTGCTGCTTGATGGTATAAATTAGTAATTCTCCAAGACAAAGAAACATTCTCCAACATTGTCTTAGAGCATGGGTGTCAAACTCATAGCATCACGTTGCCATCACATGTATTGCAACATTTTTCCTCTTCGTGGAGCTGGATAGGCATGGCCTATGGGCCGCCTGTTTGACACCCCTTAGCGCTTGTTATTAACAGTGATAGCAGATACCTTTCTTTTTTTCCCACTAAAAACACTTTTGTCATTGCAAGTTGCCAAACTCTTATTTGACATTGTTAATAATCCTTGGATTCATTTATACTTTGCAGTGTTCTATGTGTCTATAAGGGAATGATACCATCATTAAACACCTAGTAATTTGGTTGAAACATTTCAAAGGATAACCACTGAAATATATTGAGCTGAAAAAGTGTTTCACTATCCCAGAACCAAATATATGACTGAGTTTACACGTTGCACTAACCTTTTAATTGGGAGGGTTGTTGAATGAAATAAACTGATCTGATTTATGTATAATGCTGTACTTAAGAATGCAGTGGCTGAGCCATGTTAAATCAGAACCAGACAAATCAGATATGGTTTAATGCAGTGAAAAGCTATCTTTATTTGTGTAATTAATACCATTTTTTTCGTGTACTGCAAAGGAAAAGAGCCTGCGGTTCTTCGGATATGAAAGAATTATGGTTTGCTGCAGATCCAGTCACTGAAGAATGTTGGAAATACTTAATAGAATGTGATTAATGTGTGCAACAGACAGCTAGAGTACTGTTTCATATTAGATTATTGTTAGAATAATTGGCAGGTCTGTGAATTGACTGGATTAAGTCTTTTTTCCAGCTCAGAAAAGGTACTTACCCTTAAGTAGTTGAGATTTTTCAGTGCATTTTTTTGCAGAATGTTTGGAAACACTTCTCTTCTTTTTATTCAATTTTATTTCTGTAAACCAGATGTCTAGATTTGAATAGCTATTGTGCTCAGAGTAATGAGTACGTTCCATCATGTAAAAATACAAATAAGAAACATAGCAATGCTAGCTTTCAAAATCATATAGACTAAGAAGTATGTTTCTAATCTCTTTAATTTTCTAGATCATATCTTTTATTATATATTAGCCCAGTTATCTTCTAAATACAAGCTTCAGAACTCACTTGTTCCTAAAGAATCTGAACATTAACGTATTACATGTTTTTTCCAGTGTACTAAATTGTAATTTACCTAACCATAGTTTATTGAATAAAGCACAATAACTGGATTAAAATAAACATCAAGCTTCCAGCAAAATGACCAAGCAAAATATTTGAACCATTGCTTCCAAGATCTAATTAAGACAAAGATATGTAGGAACACACCCTCATGTATACTTTGTCTGGTGATATTAGGTCTTTAAGCACTACTGCTGTTCCAGATTCCTCCTTATAGAATGTATGTGATGAAATATAGTTTTCTCTTTAGTAGAAAATTATCCTAGGTTTGCAAAAACTACAGCGTTGTTTACAGAAATCAAGTCCCATTCAGCAGACTTAATTCTATGTAAATATGAAAACTGCAGTCTTCCTGTGGTGGAACTACTTTAATCACCAAAAAATAAGAAAGTAGATGCTGGTTCAATCCACAGATCTCTTTACACCTTCAATATTTTTTTTTCATTAGTACAGTGTTTCTCAACCTTGGCAACGTCTGAAAATTGAAAGTTGCCAAAGTTGAGAAACACTGCTCTAGTCTGTTTCAATGATACACAGAAGATTTTGAGAAGAGGGCGTGGCATTTTTTTTCTACTTCCAGAAAGAAAGAAGGATTTACTGGATTTTATAATAGGAACTCTGCACAGAAAGTTTCAAACTGAGATTTAGAAATGAAGTCTTGCTAGGATGAACAATATATGCTAATCTTTAACTGATTTAGTGTGAAATAAAAGTACTGGAAGTGTAAATTGCAGTGAAAGTAAGGTGATTTCCTACAATACATATTATACACACACACAAACACACACAAAATTACATAATGTGTAATATATAATGTATAATTCAATTCTTTTTTATCATTTCCTCCCCCCGCCCCTCTCTCTTTTCTGTGTGCATGTACCTTTGAGTTATTGTTAACTCTTGGTGATTTCCTGGATTAGTTTGTCTTGAGAAGGTTTTTTTGACACTGCCTGCTGGTGACTCACCCAAGGTCGCCCAGCTGGCTTTGGACTGAAGGCGGGACTAGAACTCAAAAGTTTTTTGGTTTCCAGCATGGTGCCATAACCACTACACCAACTGCCTATTATGATTACATTTTAATCTGACTTACAATTTAAAATGGAATACTCTGTTCTGTTTGAGGCAGCTTCTGTTTATCATGTTTTCTAATGGATAAATTATTGCTATGCACAAAAAATGTCAAAATGTTTAAAATTGCCTTGTATAAACACCTGAGATATTTTTAAAAGTGATTTGGGGATTGTTTAGGCAAGAGGTCAAGCATTCATTTGAAGCAAAGTTGGTTCTTTGCAATATGCACTGGAGCTCATTTTTATGTGTGATATTTCTCATCATCAAACTGTAGATTATTTTTCAGTAAAGTGTAGTAATGTGCAATTATTTGAATTATTCAGCAGATAAAGGTTTTCTTTCTTGTCTTTTTAATAAACCTCCATGACGAATACATTAATTGCAAAAGTTATCTCAAAAAATATAGTGTTACTTACAAATATAATCTATTAAATTATTATAAAAGCATTTCATTGTTAATTTTAGCATATTTTTCCTCTGCAAGGAAAAACAGTCTGGGTATTTAAACTGGTGTTTAAAGATAGGAGTAAGCATGTTTTATGTAAGCATTAATTTTCTCGAAGCCTTCTAAAAACATCTATACAAAAACTATCTTGGACATATGTAGTTCTAGACTTATAGCCATTTGTATAATGACTGTTTGAGGTTAGAACAGTGCTGAAAAAGGTGTCTTGCAATTAGTCCTCACATTTATGACCGTCGTAGCATTCCCACCGTTATGTGATCAGAATTTGGGCACTTGGCAACTGTCATGTATTTATGATTTTATGATGGTTGCAGAATCCCTTGGTCATGTTATTGCCATTTACGACCTTCCCAGAGAACTTCAAACATGCAAACAGCATGATTCACTTAAAAATTATGGCAAAAAAATAAATAAATGTAAAATTGGATATAACTTACTTAATGACTTTATCACTTAATGGAAATTCTGGTCCCAGTTGTGGTGGTCAGTCAAGAACTACTTGCAAAGCAAGTTGCATAAACCCGGGCTTCTGTAGGTTTAGGTTTAAAAAAAAAAAGCTTTTAAGCACATTGGAATTTATTTGACAAAGCATGAACATTTCTCTTGCCTGACAGCTTATCTTTTGTGAACCTTACTCACCTTATTATCAGGGGTCTTCATTTACAACCCTTCTTTTGCAGACTGAAATCTGGATTTGAATGCAAGACTGAAAACGGAAATCGTTGATGGCTTAGGAGGTAGCAAAGGCATGCTGGTTTGCTTAGCAACATTATTGCAAACTATTCAAGATACAGTGAAGTGCTTCACTCTACCTCCTACTGTTAATGGCTTTATTGTATCCCAATAACATTTTTGTTGATGTTAGTAAGTGACTCCTCCTTGCTGCAGCAGCTAAAATGCAAGGGCAGAATTTACTGCAAATGAATAGTAGTGTGGAAGGCAAAAACCAGTCATGTTTAAAAGCTCTCTCTACAGAGAAGTATGCCACTTCACCAAGTGAGTACAGCTGTAGAACCGGAAGCCATTATATAAACCAAAATGGAAATCTGGATGCATCCCTAGAAATGGAACTGGTTCAGGAAAAAACTGACAGCAAGAGTGATGATGGAACAATTGATGAAGGATCGCTGGAGACGCCTCAGGATATCAACACAGTGGAATCCAGCAATACTTGGGGTGATTTTGAAGGTTTCAGTGAGGTCAAACTGGTGAACTTAAGTAACATTCCAGAACCTTTGGAGAAGGTAAATGAAAAGGTGTCACACACAAACGGTATGGATATCAGTGACACTCCTTCCACTACCTCATTCAGACAAGTTCTTTCCAAAGCAGTTGGATACGAAAAAGAAACAGTTGCTAAAGCTACAATGAAGGTAAATATTGATAAGACCAATCAATTTTTTGATCAGGCTACCTTTCTTCTCATGTTTCACGCTGTATAATCCTGATCTTTATTTTTTATAATACAAACATTAAGTATTTGTCATAGCACTAAGACAGCATATTAGTTCATGATGCAGTTAAGTATATCTGTTTTTTATTAGCTAGCATAGCACAACCTAGCTAAGTGTGATAAATCATTGCTCTTCATTAATCTGGAAAATATACATAAGCTTATATGTATGCAGTTAGTCCTTGAATTAGGGCTGTAATGCAGCATGCTCATTACAGTTGCTAGTCATGAGGGTCATTAAGTGAGTCACCCATGTGAACACCTTTACTCCTCTAATGACCCTTACCCCTGCTCTCCCCATGGCCACTGCAGAGCATAGGTTGGGAAGGCCTAGGACTAGGCCAGTTTGCCTGCTCCAGGTCTCTAAGACCTCCCTCACCACCTGGAAGTATCCTGTACTCCACTTCCCACCCCTTGGGCTTGCTTCTCACCCAGTCCTCAGCTACCCAGGGAAGCTTCAGGCTGGCGGCAGAGGCTGCTGGTACCGCTTGCAGGCCTTGGGATTGCTTCCCACGCAGCCCCTCAGGACTTGCAGGAGTCAGCCTGTTCCTCAACCAGCTCCAAGGCTTGATAGCACTCAGCTTAGCTTTCTGTTTTTGCAGCTTTTGAGAGAGGCGCCCAGTCGATCTGATGTGAAGCTCAGCTTTCCTATAGAGGCAGCCACACGCTAGTCTACAAGGAGGTGCTCTTCTCGCAGTCCCTTGGAAAAAAAGGAGTCTCCTTAAAATGGAGCCCCCTACAGGATTGGAAGAATAGCACCTACAGTACTTGTGAAGCTACCATTAGGCCATCCTTTGCTGAAGGATCCCCTGGTGTGGAATTTGTTAACTGAGTCAAAGTCTTTATGACACTTTCCTCCATAACTCTTAAGACTTTTTTCCCCAGAGAATTAGGATTTCCTTGGTGTATATGCAAAATTGGGGTTTTTAATTCCATTTGTAAATTACAAGTACTTATACTGAATTTGACATTTGGAAGTATGGTTGTCTTTTTCTAAAATCCAAGATGTCCCTGAGTATAATAAGGGGAAATGAGAAGTCTTTTCTTATTAAAATGATAGTAGAAACAAAGCCTAGTGGAATAAAACATAGAAATATAAAAATTACACAGTTTGGTGGCAAATGAAGGAAAAGTAGAGAAGGTTTAAAAGGAAAAATGATGTCAAAATCCTAGCAGTGAAACCATTAATTATACTTATACCTTAATAAAATGCCAAGAATGTAAATATGTCAGGCAATGTTGTGGTTCTATGAGAAAAATAATTGCCTACATACAAGAATTTTTGCTGAAAAATACAGCAAACATGGTATAGAGGGTTATTTTGTAAAGCAGGAGTCATTAGATGAGAATGTGACTAAATTATTTCTATAGCGTTCTATAGAAATCCTATACATTTTGCTGAAGAATGAGAAATGCTGAATTGTTGGCCCCCTGGTACATTAGATTTTTTTGGATATTTTTCTCTCCCCTGAATAGTCAATTGGGAATTCACATAACTTTTAAATCTTTGAAATGAGTCTCACTGTTATAGATTTGCAGAAGAAAGTTTCCTATAGAGAAGTAGGAATAACCTCTAGGTTTTAAACTTAATTAAACTTTGTTTTGCCTCTGTATAAATCAACATACTGCTGCATTCTTGCACTATATGCTTTCTTTAGGTTGTCATCAGATCTGAAGAGACTTTTAAACAGAGTTTTCCTGAAATCCCAGTACCAGAATGCTTGGATAAAATAAGTACATTGAAGCAAGTGCTTCACCCAGAAAGACGAGATGCAGATGTTCCCAAATGTACAGAGAAACAAGCTTGGTAAGATTTGATTTGTCATTGATAAATGCATGCATTTATGAAAGAAGATCAGTCTTCTGAACACACCAGTAAATGTAGTATTAGGGCAAGAATTTAAAATTAGCACATTTTAAATTCATTTAAAAGCTGGAATATGGTGTTCTGTTTATTTACTGTTATTTTAACCCAATTTTCAGACATTTATTTCTCAAAGGTGCTTGGATAATGAAGTTTTAAAAACTAAATAGAAAAACCACACAAACTAGAATAAAGTAGAGATTTATCTGAATATCTTACTGGTTGAGCCAATTTTTCTTCACCTTGTATTCTTGCTGGAAAACAATAGGATTTGTATCCTGTCTTTATTATTTCTTTACAAATAACTCAAGCACACAATAGCCAAACAACCTACCTCCTGCCATTTTCCCCATAACCACGTCACACATTTCCTTAGCTGGTATATAAGCTTGAAGTGTGTTGTCCTCCAACTTTCTAGTTTCCTGGTGACCCTCAATAGGAGTAGAGCATTGTATCTTACGATAAGGGATGAGGAATGCTCTCTACAAATACTCCTTTTCTGGCCAATGAATGAATGGTCAATACTGTCTTGATCAAATGGTGATATTTTTATTAGATTGACTCTGAGCTGAAGAAGCTTCTTAGATGAGAAGCGAAAAGTCTTTAAAAACACCCCAGAAAGTCCAGTTGCCTCTTGAAAAAGCACCTTTGGGAGACTCATCAGTACAGTTGTACTGCAGTACTCATCTGCTTTGAAACTCATTGAATTTAGTACTCAGCACATTTTGATGTGAAAATGTTGTCCTGGGTACTCATGGTTTGTTTCAGTGGTGGGTTTCAAATTTTTTAGAACCTCTTCTGTAGGTGTGGCCTGCTTTGAAGGAGTGGCTTGCCAGCCATGTGACCGGGTAGGAGTGACTTGCTGGCCATGTGACTGAGTGGGAGTGCCTTGCCGGCCATGTGACTGGGTGGACACGGCCAACTTGTAAAATGTGGTGAAACTCACTTAACAACGCTGTTGCTTAGCAACCAAAATGTTGGCTCAGAAACTCTGGCATTTGAAGCATGCAAGTCTTAAAGTTGTCAAGTTACAAGACCCTTGCACCCCTAACTCTTTAGGAAAAAACCCCCCAGGGGTGTTGAAACTTGACAGCTTTAAGACTTGTGGACTTCAACTCCCAGAATTCCTCCTCTCGCTCTTCATCTTGATGATGTGCGGACGGGCGGGGGGAGGGAGCTGGAACTGGCTCTAAACGGCACTGTAGATTTGTGGAATCTCTTCTATAGAAGAGGTTAGAACTGGCAGGAACCCACCCCTGGTTTGTTTTGTACATTGATGCACAAGCTAGAACTTGTCAGTGTCAGCAGCCTTGTGACTCACTACGTTGGACCTCCGCTCCTTCCGGGTAAAATTGAAGACCCATCTCTTTCGACTGGCCGGCCTTGAATAGTTCTCTCTGTCTTTTAATTACAAATTTTAATGGGTTTTAATTATATATTTTTAGCATGGGTAGATTTATTTAATTTTATTTTAAGTAATGTTTGTATTTTGTATATTGTTTTTAATTATGCCTGTGCACCGCCCCGGGTCCCTGTGGGGAGAGGGTGCGGTTAATAAATCTTAATTTGAATTTTTTAATTTGAATTATACCAAGTAGATAAACTTTTTAGGCGGTGGTGGCGCAATGGTTAGAATGCAGTATTGCAGGCTACTTGTGCTGACTGCCGGCTGCTTACAATTTGGCAGTTCGAATCTCACCAGGCTTATATGACTCAGCCTTCTATCTTTCCAAGGTGGGTAAAATAAGGACCCAGATTGTTGAGGGCAATGTGCTGACTCTGTAAACCACTTAGAGAGGGCTGTAAAGCCCTGTGAAGCGGCATGTAAGTCTAAGTGCTATTGCTATTGGGCATTGATATTTTCTGAAAATAATTTAAAGTCAGTTATTAAAATTCTAGTTGTAGCTATAGACATCTTCAAAGTACTTGCACTTTCCTTCCAAATGTAGAACTTCTACTCTCCATTCCTTCAAAGGCTTTAGATTAGTGTTTTGCAGTTGTAGACTTGTAATGTTCCATTTCAGTTCATTTCTTGAAAGCAGAAGCTTGTTTTATTTTTCTAAGTTGCACAGTGATGGATAAGGCAAGTATTTGAAATAATTCTGGGAGCTGAAGTCCTTCAGACTTAAAGTTGCAAAGGTTGGAGACCCCTGCAATATAGGAATGGTTAATAGAGATGACAGAACTGGCAACAATAGCTAGTTTAATGGCCCTCATGAGAGAAAAATCACTGGTTCATCTATAGTTGGAAGCCTTTTGTGAAGTGTTTGCAGAAATTGGAGAAAAATAAAATTTTGACATGGATTTGATGATTATTAAAATTTACAAAGGAGAATTTTTTTTATTTTTCCCTTTTTTGGAGAGGCAAATGGACATTATATTATGGTTTAAAACTTAAGAATTAAAAACAGAAAGAAACAGGATGTTAATTATCATTGCCAGGAATGAATATATTGACTTATTGGGATTGTATGTCATCAGGAATAATTTGTAAGATACTTTAAAATAAATTCATATGTAGGCAAAGAAGTAGACACACAAGGGTCTTCTTAATATTTACTTACTTGTTTCAAAGCAACAAACCCCAAATAATAGATCCATATATCTGATTAATTTGTATTGGTTTTATATTATTTTGTCTCAGTTTTTCCAAGATCACTAAGAATTTCAGAATTTTTATAAAATTGGATTTGTTGAAAGGGGTTCATGTGTGATTATTTATTAAGCAACATAGAATGAAATGATAAGTTTGGTGTCAAAAATTAATGGCCTTTTGATTTAGTTAATCATGATCTGTTTCTTCTGCTTAGTAAGAGCTCATATACTCCATATAAAACTAAGCATGGGCAATATGTTTGCTGTCTTTATAGAGCTGATCTGAAATGCAAACAAACAATATTGTAGATGTTTACTTTGTATTAATCTGAATTGTGTTTCCTTTAAAGGCTTGACTCAGCAAATTTATGGAAAACTCTTACTCAGTGCAATAGCCCTTCTGATTTAAGATGCCATCGAAATGAATTTCATTGTCAAGAAAATCTTTTAGCTGTGCTTGGAATCAATGCTAATCAAAAGGTAGTGTTCTGTAATACTTTCTAGAACAGTCATAATATTTGTGTTCAATCTTAATAGATGCTAGGCCAGTGATGGCGAACCTTTTTTTTACAGCATGCCAGAATTGGGTGCGTGCGCGCTATTGCATGCACCTGCGTGCCCACTCAATTCCCCACCCAACTGCGCATGCAACCACTTCCCAGACTTCGGATGCTTTCCTGAAGCCTGGGGAGGGCCAAAACGCCCCCTCTGGAAGTCAGAAATGGATCGGTTCCGAACTTCCAGTTGGGGCCATTTTCCTGAAGCCATTTCTGACTTCTGGAGGGCCTCTGGGATGCTGGGGAAGGCTGTTTTTGCTTCATTACACACACACACACACACACACACACACACCACACAGCTTGCTGTCGTGCGAGGTGAGCGGCGGCCAATATACCTGCCTTCTTCACCCGAGAGCCACAACAATGGGGAATCCAAGGCTTCCTTGCCAGCCTCTCCCTCTCCCTCATGCAGCAACAAGCGATGTGTGTGTGTGTGTGGCAAAGAAGCCTTGGGAAGCGAGCGCCATCCAGTATCCCTGCCTCCTTCGCCCGAGAGCCACGGCAATGAGGAAATCAAAGCTTCTTTGCCAGCCTCCTTTACACACACACACACAGAGCTTGTTGCTGCACGAGGGAGAGGAATCCAAGGCTTCCCCATTGCCACGGCTCTCGGAGGAAGGAGGCAGGGATATTGACTGGCGCTTGCCTAGTACAGCAGCAAGGTGTGTGTGTGTGTGTGTGTGTGTGTGTAAGGGAGACTAGCAAACAAGCCTTGGGAAGTGAGTGCTGGCCAGTATCCCTGCCTCCTTCGCCCGAGAGCTGCGGCAGTGAGGAAATCAAAGCTGCTTTGCCAGCCTCCCCCTCTCCTCCCGATTTCTCCCCCGGCAGCCCTCAGGCACACATGGGCTGCTCCGGGTGCTTTTCAGGCACCCAGCTTGCCTAGCGGGGACGGGGGCCCGGCCAGGCTGGATGCTGATGTCAGAAGGCTAGCGGGCATGGAGATCTGCCGGTAAGGCCACATGGAAGGCAGGGAAGCATGGCAGAGCCATGGGGAAAGGGGAAGGGGTAGCTAGCTAAGTCACAACTAGCAGTCTTACCTAGTAGGGGCACAGCACTTCAGGCAGGCAAGCTGCAGAGTAGAGACAAGCAAGCAGTGACCAGGTTCGGGGGTGAAAAGGGATAGCCGGCATGCACATGCGCATTGAAGCTGACAGCAGGCGTGCCACTCAATATGGCTCCGCATGCCACCTGTGGCACACATGCCATAGGTTCGCCATCACAGTACTAGGCTGGAAGGCTACTGTTCAATGGAATTTTCACATTTCACTTGTTAGAAAATATCCTATATGTATGTTTCCATAGATTTACAGAACTAAAACATGAAAGTTTATAACAGGCTTCTTTGCTTTTTTACAAAATGAATATTGGAATTTGTTGATAGTTCAGTAAGAGTTCAAAAATTGATGGTTGGGGGAAGGAACTTTGTGTTTCTCTCAAAAAATTAGAAGTCTAGACAGCTGGTGTTATTTATTGAACTGTGTGATGGCAGAGCTAACTTATCAGGTGAAAGATCAGAGGTCTCAGGCTTCTGCTTGTAGACACTCTGAGTCTATACTGTTCCTTCTCCTAAAATTATGTATAAAAAGTACTGCATAATTTGGACTCAAATGAAATGAAAATAATGGAGTCATTTCAAACGACCCTGTTTCCCTGAAAATAAGATCTCCCCGGATAATAAGCCCAATCGGGCTGTTGATCGCTTACAATAAAATAAGCCCCCCCCCTGAAAATATTGCAACATAACAGCAGCCATGAGGTGACCACGCTTTCCACCTCCTGCACCTCAAAAATAATAAGACCTCTCCAAAAATAAGTCCAAGCACTTATTTCAGGGATCAAAAGAAAATAAGACCCTGTCTTATTTTCGGGAAAACATGGTATTTTCCAAAGCACCTGAGGACAGGACAAGAACGAATGGTAATAATGCTTTGTCCATGTAACACCACTATTTTCAGAAATCTGGTGGGATTTCATATACTTTTAGAGTGTTGATGGTTATTTCTGTATCTACGTCTCCTGTCTTGGGCCATAGGCTCACACACACTAGTAAGATTTGGAAATTTTACTACCAAGTTCTCAAATAAACATCAAAGGAAATGAGTATACAAACACATACAGCCAAGACATCACATGCCCCAAAATCCAGCAAGCTTGTCTTGATCAGGGAATAGCAGAGACAAAAGTGGTCTGAGGCAGTCCAAGGGTCCAAATGTCATAGCAGAGTTGTCAGCCAGTCTGGGACAGAGTCACAGTCGCAAGATTTCAAAATGAAAAGCAAGGCACACAGAGACTAGGTTAATAAACTGAGGACTTGAGCTTGCTGCTCTTCTTAAAGAGCAGCAACCCCGATGTTGCTCATTTGAAAGAGTGTGATGCCTTTCTTACAAGAAACCTCACAGATCGCCTTTGCGCTGCTCTCCACACAGCAAGATCTTGCTCTGGGGAGGGTGTAGCAGCTCAGATTTCTCATCTTCCAAGACCAGCAGCTGAGACTCGTGGTTACTAGGCAGCGTAGTCCTCTCTCCCTGAAATTGCCCAAGAGGCAGTTCATCTGGTAATTCTGGCTGCTTGCTGTCAGTTTCCTCATCAGAGTCTTAGCTAGTCATGACACTATAAATATTTACATGGCTTAGGTATCTAGGTGTCTTTGGGACCACCTGTGCCCAATGCTATCTGCCTATTCAATAAAATCAGAGGGCTCAAGTGTGTACACTTAGCAAGTAATCTTATCAGAGCCCCCAAAACAATTTCTATTGCTGCCTCTCTCCCATAAAATAGCCCTCTTCCCAGGTTTTAGAGCAGTTCTTTTGGAATTAGGAAGGGTATTAACATCTGGTTGTTTTGAGAAGCTAATAGGAAATGAAGTGGGTCCTGCGGAGAAGGGAGGGATATAAATGTAATTAAAATAAAATAAAATAAATAAATCATCTACTTGCAGTGTGGTTAGCAGTTTAAAACAACAGGAATATTTACCCATCATGAATGCTACTGTACAGCAAACATTCTCTGGTATAGTTTCTCATGGTATAGTACAGGGGTCTGCAAAGCGCAGACTCAGGGGTTTTTTATGTAAATATGTGATTCGACTTTTAGGGGGTTCCAGGGAGGGGGGAGGGAGAGTCAGGTGGGGGTACGCCAAAAAGGGCCGGCAGGAAGCGGAAGTAGAGTAACGGAGGAGGGGGGAGGGGGGGTCGTTTCCACTGAGGTATTTTCCATCAATACGGTCTTGGGGAGGGGCAGGGGCAGTGGGAAGGGGGATGGACATCACCAGTTGGAGGACCGGGGCCGCTGGTTACGGGTGGTCACGCGCTCCAACTCCCCCTGTCCCCATCGCAGACTAGGTGGGCAAGAACCACAGACCCGGGGCCCTAGGCTGATGCTATGCAACGCCAGGTCCGTGGTACAAAAAGCCCCCCTCATCCATGACCTTGTGTCAGAGGGGGACCCGGACCTGGTAGGCATTACGGAAACCTAGTTGGGCCACGAGGGAGGACATCCCCTCGTAGAAATGTGCCCACCAGGATACCGAGCCTTCCATCAGCCTAGGGCCCTAGGGAGGGGTGGGGGGGTGGCGATTATGGTTAGGGAAGGTCTTGAGCCAAAGGAGACCACGATCCCTCAGACGACCGGGTGTGAATCCCTCCTTATGAAGTGGGGCCTAGGGAGGCAGTTGGGCGTGTTAGTTGTATACCTGGCTCCTCGCTATGCAACAACAGCCCTGCCCGAGCTCCTAGAGGTGATAGCCGAGGCGGCGGTTGAGACCCCCAGACTGTTAGTCATGGGGGACTTTAACCTGCCGTCAGCAGGCGAAACCTCTGGGGTAGCTCGGGAGTTCATGGCTTCCATGACAGCCATGGACCTGACCCAAGTAGTTGTAGGCCCTACCCACGAGGGTGGACACACCCTTGATCTAATCTTCGTCTTGGGACAGTGGAGTAGTGATCTGGGAATAGGGGATTTAGTCATCACACCCCTGTCATGGACAGATCACGCTCTCCTCCGGCTCGACTTTCCGATCGCTGCACCTCACTGCGGGGAGGCGGAACCGGACATTCCTATATGGTTCCGCCCCAGGCTCCTGATGGACCCGATAAGGTTCCAGAGGGAGCTTGGGCCAATTCCTGTGGACTTGCCCCGCGACTCGACTGAGGACCTAGTGGCTGCATGGTTAAGTGCGGCCACAGGGGCCTTGGACCGAGTCGCGCCCTTGCGGCCTCTCTTGCGGCGACGAACCACCTGGGCTCCTTGGTTTACCGAGGGGCTTAGGGAGATGAAGCGCCACAAGAGACGCCTAGAGAGCAGATGGAGATCTTCTCACTCCGAAGCCGACCGAACACTAGTGAGAGACCATATTAGGACTTACTTAGTGGCGATAAGAGTGGCCAAACGTGAGTATTGTGCCACTCTTATTGCATCCGCAGATAACCGCCCTGCCGCCCTGTTTGGGGTGACCCGCTCCCTCCTTCAACAGAGGCCGCGGGAAGCCCCTTTACAGGGTCGAGCAGAGGAATTTGAGATTTATTTGCAGGAGAAAATCACTCGGATTCGGAACGAGCTACCCTCCATCGACAGTGGTCCAGTCGAGCAGGCCGAGGCTGTTCTTGTGACACCATCTTGGGAGGAGTTTGATTTTGTTACCACCGAGGATATGGACAAGTTGTCAAAGAGACTTAGGGCTACCACATGTTTATTGGAGCCGTGTCCCTCCTGGCTTGTACTGGCATCCTGGGAGACGACACGAGGCTGGCTCCAGGGCATTGTCAATGCATCTTTGAGTGAGGGGTCCTTGCCTGCCGTCTTGAAAGAGGCGGTAGTAAGGCCCCTCCTCAAGAAGCCGTCCCTGGATCCAGCATTATTAGAGAACTATCGTCCAGTCTCCAACCTCCACTTTTTAGTGAAGGTTGTTGAGAGTGTGGTGGCTCAACAGTTTCCGCGACACTTGGAGGAAGTTGATTATCTAGACCCGCGCCAGTCCGGCTTCCGACCCGGGCACAGCACCGAGACGGCATTGGTCGCGTTGGTTGATGATCTCTGGAGGGCGCGGGATAGAGGATATTCCTCTATCCTAGTCCTATTAGACCTCTCAGCGGCTTTTGATACCATCGACCATGGTATCCTATTGCGCCGACTGGGGAGGTTGGGGCTGGGAGGCACCGTTCTGCGGTGGTTCTCGTCCTACCTCTCTGGTCAGTCGCAATATGTGTTGGCAGGGGGGCAGAGGTCGGCCTCAAGGCCCCTCATATGTGGGGTTCCTCAGGGGTCGGTCCTCTCGCCCTTACTGTTCAACACATATATGAAGCCGCTGGGTGAGATCATCCGTGGTTTTGGGGTGGGATATCATCTGTATGCTGATGATACTCAGTTGTACATATCCACCCCAGACCACCCCAACGATGCCGTCGAGGTTATGTCCCGGTGTTTGGAGGCCGTACAGATCTGGATGGGTGGTAACAAACTCAAGCTCAACCCATCCAAGGCTGAGTGGCTGTGGCTTCCGGCGCCCCGGTTCAGCCAGATTATCCCAACTCTGGCCATTGGGGGCGAAACACCGGCCCCCGTGGAGAGGGCGCGCAATTTGGGTGTCCTCCTGGATTCCCGGCTGTCTATGGAAGATCATGTGGCAGCCGTGGCCAGGGGGGCGTTCCATCAGGTACGCCTGATGTGCCAATTGCGCCCCTTACTGGACCGGGGTGCCTTACGCACAGTCACTCAAGCACTCGTCGCCTCTCGACTCGACTACTGTAATGCTCTCTACATGGGGCTTCCCTTGAGGTGCACCCAAAAGCTGCAGCTAGTCCAGAACGCAGCCGCGCGGGTGATTACGAGAGCGCCTAGACACTCCCATATAACACCTATCCTGCGCGAGCTGCACTGGCTTCCTGTGGTCTTTCGGGTGCGCTTCAAGGTTTTAACGACCATCTTTAAAGCGCTCCATGGCTCGGGGCCTAGTTATATGCGAGACCGCCTCCTGCCCCATACATCCCTCAGACCGATACGCTCCCATAGAGAGGCCTTTTCAGGGTGCCGTCAGCTGGACAATGCCGACTGGCGACACCCAGGGGAAGAGCCTTCTCTGTGGCGGGACCAGCCCTTTGGAACGACCTACCCTCTGAACTCCGCACCATCTCTGACCTCCGCCTCTTCCGCAAGTGTCTGAAGACACACCTATTCCATCTAGCCGGCCGAGCGTAACCCCCATTACTGACTCCTAGATAGTTTTAAATTTGGGTTTTTTAAATTCGGTTTTTAGCGCAGGGTCTATTAGAATAAGTTTTTAAAAATTTTATATGTTTTATATGTGTTTTAACATCCCTGTGCGCCGCCCTGGGTCCGTTTGGAGAAGGGCGGGGTATAAATTTAATAAAATAAAATAATAAATAAATAAAGTCGGCTCTTTTAAGACTGGTGGACTTCAAGTCCTAGAATTCCCCAGCCAGCTATGCTTAAAAGAGCCGACTTTGCAGACCCCTGGTATAGTAGCATTCATTATGATTGAATATTGCTGTTGTTTAACCTGCTAGAGATGTATATACATGCTACAAATTTTATTTATTATTAAATTTTAATCTCACTTTTGTTTTTGGTCACCTCAAGGCAGTGTACCGTATGTACATAATATTCACGCCTGTCCTCTTTTCCCTTAACAATTTTGTGACATGGTTGGGCTGAGTAACTGATCCAGAGTCATTCAGTTGGCTTTCATGCCTAAAGCAAGGGAATATGCTGTCCTCTGGTTTTTAGTTCAGCATTTAGCCACTACCAAACTGGGTCTCCACTGAAGTGGCTTATATACTTTGAAATAAACCATATAAGTAAGGGTTGTTTAGGTATTTTATGTGAACACAGCAGTTGTGTTTTGGGCATGTAATATTATATATAAATTCAGCCCTTATGTTGTAATGTAATATTCCCTTGAGGAATGCACTTCGAGAAAACCTGAAAATTGCATTTTTTGCTATTTTCCTAAAAATATAAGGAAGAGCAAAACAAAACCTTTCTACGAAGTTTACTTGGGAAATAATGTTATTTCTATAAATGATTGGATGTCAGGCTCAAAGATCCAGAGGTGATTTTACTCCAAATTGCCACTGATGCAACCATGTCTCTGGTTTCCCCTTTTTGTCATCTAATGAAATTTTCTGTACTTCCCAATGTTGCAATTGTGCAGCTATTTCCTGCCTGTGCTTTACAACATTGTGAAATTCACAATGGCAATGCTTCAGCTTGAAGGTTCTAGTTTATAGGGCCCAATATAGGATCAATGTAATATCAAGATGATTCACACAATGCATTATACCAGGGGTCTGCAAAGTCGGCTCTTTTAAGACTGGTGGACTTCAACTCCCAGAGTTGAATTCTAGGACTTGAAGTCCACCAGTCTTAAAAGAGCCGACTTTGCAGACCCCTGCATTATACAATAAAGCCACAGTTTTAAATCAAGTTCTTTACATGATGATTCTTGTTTATCAGGCTGTTCCAGAATTTAAGGGCAGTATTTTGGAAAAAACTAACAGAGAAAATGAAGATTCCAGTGTTGACAAATTCAACCTTAGCACTTGTAAAGCACTAATTCAAACTAAGGTAAGAATAGGAATTTATTTATTTATTTATTTGTTGAATTTATATAACCGCACCCTCTCCCCAAAGGGACCCGGGGCGGTGCACAGGAAATTAAAACACACAATATCACAAATATAAATAATTAATACCAGATTAAATAAATTATCCCTGTGCTAAAAATTAAAAATGTTAAAACATGACCCCATCTAAAACCCAATTAAAACAATTTATGGTACAGACTGTAGGCTAGGTAAATAGCTTAGGCCAAACCGGCCTGATTGAACAAGAGTGTCTTTAATTTCTGGCGGAAGATGCGGAGGTCCGTAGTTGTTCTAAGTTTGGGGGGAAGGTCGTTCCAGAGGGTTGGGCCCACCACAGAGAAGGCCCTTCCCTTGGGCGTCGCCCGCTGGCATTGCCTGGTGGACGGCACCCGGAGAAGTCCCTCTCTGTGGGAGCGGATCGGCCGAAGGGATGTATGGGGTAGGATGCGGTCTTGCAGGTAGCTAGGTCCCGTGCCATGGAGCGCTTTAAAGATGGTGATCAACACCTTGAAGTGCACCGGAAAGACCACAGGTAACCAGTGCAGCTCACGCAGGAGCGGTGTTACATGGGAATACCTGGATGTTCCCAAGATCGCCCGCGCGATCTTATTAAATCTCATTTGTTCATATGTTGTTTCTGTTTTTAAAACGTGTATTGGCATATAAATATGGATTAACACTAGGCAAACAGTCAAGCAGACATATCCCTAATCAAGGAATACCATAATCAAGGAACTACCAAAGAGAAAACCACATTCCCAACAATATTTGCAGGGCAAGTTATCGTATATGAATAGGAAACAAACTCCATTCACTCACACTGATAATGTTTGGTAATGAAACATCTGCAAACAAACCACTAAGTTGAGAGAACACCAAGACTCCAGACATATTGGAAGCCTAAAATATAGAAAACATTTTTATGCCTGATGTTTCTTTTACCTGTGCTACAGAGACTTGATTTTAACAGTCAAAAATTATATTGATTCTGGTGGTTAAAGCACATATCACTTCTTAGAGGGAGCAATAGGAAGCATTTCACTGGTTATTTTTATATCTAACAGCCCACTTGTATAAGTTAAGTTTTACTAAAGCTTTTCATGATCTAAATAGTAGGACATCCTTGAGACTCTTAATATAAATATGATTCTCTTTTATCTCGTCTCACTTATATGTATCTTGTAACACTTTTTGAAGCCAATTGGAAATTCTACTAGAACAGAATAAGGATAATTGTGGACACTTGACTGAAAGAAAAGAGAGTGCGCGCGCACATGCACACACCCCTGTTCTATTGTATTTGGCAATTTGTATGTTTCAGATAATCAAAAGTCCAGTTCTAAAGACCTTTCAATTATTCAATGAAATTTTGTGTAGGTGAATATAAAATAGGTATATTTGTATTCTCGGGAAAAAAACTTGGGATGGGATATCTCTGCATTTATTATCAAACTATTATTAGCAGCAGATCTATGTCATCCATCCATCCATCCATCCATCCAACCATATATATAATAAGGGTATGGCTAGTTGATGAGAGCTAAATAGCTCGAAATAGATCTATCCTAGTCTCATTCATTCATTCATTCATTCATTCATTTATTTATTTATTCATTCATTCATTCATTCATTCATTCATTTATTTATTTATTTATTTATTTATCAGCTCACAACTATATATATAGTAACAAAATATCCACTTCATTCATATATATATACGCGGGAGAAAACCCGAACAACCAAAGACCTACATATATATATATATATATATATATATATATATATATATATATATATATATATATATATATATATATATATATATATATATATATATATATATATATATATATATATATATATATATATATATATATATATATATATATATATATATATATATATATATATATATATATATATATATATATATATATGACCAGGGCTTTCCAGCATTTGAGGCAAGCTCTCTATGCCTTCAGCTATCTGGTATCCCTGATATAGATTAAAAATCTAACACACATCTAAAAAATGTCACACAGCAGTAATCTAATTTGGTTCTCTGTCTGGATGACTCTGGGTTGAGTCAAAGGGCAGAGAGGGATGACGTTGAGTCTCCTCCCCTTAAAGGGACCTCTTCACAGGAGCTGTGATAATTAGTCTTCATATATATATTCAGCTCATCACCAGAGACCATCTAGACAGAAAGCCATGAGTTCCGTTGTGTAATTTTTTTATATGTGTGTTATGTTTTTGAGCTGATCAATAAATAAGCTGATCAAAAAATAACTTTGCCTTGATTTTTCTGAACAATTTTGCATAATATTTTTATCTGGATTTTTTGTAAATGTCTGACAGCATGGAACTGAGAATTTAGGTATATGTACTTGCTTTTACCTTGTAGTGTTATGAAAAATGTTTTTTTTTGTTATTTTTTTATTGTGTATTTTGAGGTCTCGGAAGGGCCGACGACTCTGACGTGAATGCTCTCAAAATTTCTTTGTATCCCTTACCCTACCCTATAGGAAAAATGTAAAACCAATAAAACTTTTTCAATAAAAATAAATAAATAAATAAATAAGTCAGGGAGACTAGTATAGATCTATTTCCAGCTTTTTAGGTCTCATCAGCTAGCCATACCCTTACTGGGATTCGAACCGGGGCTGTATTACATCCTAGGCAAATGTCATAGCCACTTGAGCCACCAGGTTCTCTTCCTGCTCAGCTGAGACAGGAGGATAAGTATATATTTGTTCCACAACACCCTGTTAGGCCCCAATTAAGGGAGGAGACATACTGTTTCCTTTTCTGCCTTTTGGCTCATCACCAGAGACGTAACACACATATAAAAAAATTACACAACGGAACTCATGGCTTTCTGTCTAGATGGTCTCTGGTGATAAGCCGAAAGGCAGAAAAGGAAACAGTATGTCTCCTCCCTTAATCAGCTCATAAAACTAATATAATATATATATATACACTGATGTGTAATAGTTCAATAGTACTCAGTTGCTTTCTTTTGTTTTGCACAGCTATCTGGATCTCCTGAGCCAAGACAGAACCATCTGTTTACTTACAACTTGTTCCTGAAGAAGACTCCATCCAGTGCAAACATGCAATATATAACAGTTTCACAAAAAAAGAGGTTTTTTACTGCACAAAGTTTGAGGATGAAAATGTTTAGCAGTAATGTTTGCTAATGGAAATGTTTGCCATTGTATCACTTTTTAAAACAAATTTTAAAAGGAAATGTCTTTCGGGGGAGGGGGGAAGTGCACTTCATCCATGTATTTTATTTTATAGATATGGGTATAGTTTGGTCATGATGTCACTAATGGATAAATCATTAAAGAACAAACTAGAAGTATGCTTTCAGAGATGGCAAATGTACTGTGGTCACTCTTGCTCTTTTGCTGACATTTTTAAAACTCTCTTAATTGCGCCCTGTATTAGAAACATGTGTTGTACTATTTGTGTGCCCAATTACTCTTCCTCCAAACTCTTTTAGACAGATAATGATACCTAAAATACATAGCGTATGTTCCTGCCCTTTGGTTATTTTTTATTTTTTTAAATACGTTGCAACTCCACTAGTAAGACTTACCAACTATTTTGACAGGGAGATGTACTAATTTGTGTAACCACCCATTGTTTATTCTCTTAAGCTTGTGTTTGATTTCTCCTTTTTTTCCAAGAACTTTTATATCTATCCTTATATTTTGATCTCTCCTCTTGCTGTGGAAAGGCGCGCGATGGTTCCAGAACCTGTTTATGTGACCTGAAGATCCTTCCGTCATACTTTTTCTGTTATTATGAGATTGACTAGCTGTATTGTACACTCTAAATTAGGAATAATACACTTAAGCCTGTACAAGAGAGGTACTTCTTGTGACATACTTGTGAAGAAAGAAATCTTTGGTTGGTTTACATTGCTCAACTCTCCTATTGTATAGCATTGAAAGCAAATACCTATTTTGTTATTCATGTTTTAACAGTTGAATAGCAGGCAAACTCAATGGCTGAAATCCATTTATGAGCATGTGTGCACATTGAAATGAATTGCTTCTGTTAGCACTGCAGAGTTCACTTTTTGCTATGTTTTTATTCAAGCAAACATGGGTACCTGCAGTCCTCATTTCTATACAAGTATATTTCCTATGTTTCATATCGGAAAACTGGTTTTTAAAACTAGCACTTATTAAAACAGTAGTTCAGGTTCTTTTTATTAAACTTCAGGGAACCATTCCATATTGGTCTGCTGATGTTTGTACAGAGAAGTTTGGCATCCAAGTTTGACATCCCTTGTTTGTTATTTGTACATTTTGCTGCTGTAGCTACATACTTCAGCATCTCCCTTACTTTAATATCCAGGTCATTTCAAAACTGAGAAAGGTTACAAAATAGATTTATCAGTATGACCATTAATGTATGTGAAGTCATATGCCTAGTTTCTGTTATCATGAATAATCGACTACTATAACTTCCCCTTGTTTTAGAGTAATTTCTTTCTTTTGTTTTAAATTGTTTGCAATTTATGTTTCAGAGTTTCTGATAAATTTTATAAAACATTTTAGTTCGTACCTATTGGCTTACTACTAGCAAAGACTCGCGTGGCTTCTGACTTGCCAGGACAAATGCTATCTGGATGCAGCCTAATCTATCCTGTACTACTCCTGTACAGTCTGCACAGGTTCTTCTCAGTTAATGGAGTAAAACTTATTGAGCACTCTTTTGTGAAATACCATTCATTTTTAGAACAATAGTTCAGTTAAATTTGCAGCTGTCTTTGTGTGAGACAAGGGTGAGAACCTGTGCTGCTCTAGACATTCCTGAGCTACAACTCTTGAGTGTCCCTTACTATCGATCACATTGGAAATGATTGCAACATTGGAAGGATTCTTCAACCCTGGTTGAGTAGCTGTTAGCTACTAAACAGCTGTGTCAGAGTTATGCAGACATGTTTATACCTCTGTCTGAGGGCTTGTAACATTAATAAATCTAAAGTTGACAAAACTAACACATCTCTATTGACTTCTCTGCATGTAACCCTGAAACCGTCACAATCTGAGCCATTCTTATGAGTTGTCTCCGATGCAAGTGCAGAAATCCTCTTGATTACATGTGCATGTGAGTTGGCACTCAATTTCAAAGGGTCCTGAATGGAACCAATTATTTGGACCCCAGGTTCAATCAAAGTCCAGACTGGTGTATATAGTAAGGTGGCATTTGTCGCGTTTGAAGGTGATGCAACTCACCTGGGTCTCTCAGCGGCTTTCAATATCTTCAATTGTGATAACAGTAACTTTCTAAACCAGATTACATTTATATGATGCCCATCTTGTTACCCAAAGTTTTAGGTGTTGGTAGTGAAAAACACTGTTTTGCAGTGATTTCCTTCCTTCATGATCAGATGCAGTCAGTGGTGGTGGTGGGGAGAAAAAGTCATGCCCTATGCCCTGCATTCAGGGGTGCTCAGGGCTTTGGTCTCACATTTCTTTTTAACATTTACATTAAACTGCTGAATGAGGTCATCCATACAGTAGTATCATCAGTATGTTGATGATACCCTATTACTCTACATATTTCCACCCTGGACTGGCTAGATGATGCTGTTGAAATGCTAACCAAGTGCCTAGGCCTAGGGGGCTATGTGGTTTTGAATGTGGAAGAACTAACTGGCTTCAACTCAACCTTGATAAGATTATTTATTTGTACCCAATCTTTATTATTTTTACAAAATAGGGTGGCTTTGGGTTTTTGGACTCTCTGGTGATTTTTAAAGATTTGTCTTGTGTGTCAATTGCACCCTTTTTTGGATGGAGAGGCCTGGTTCATAATCACTTCTTGATCATTTATTGCATTTATATTCCGCCCATTTCACTGTTCAAGGAGACTGAGCACTTCTTGGGAGTGCTGCAATGAACTCTATATGGGACTGCCCTTGAAGGTCACCAGGAATCTACATCAGGCCCAGAATGCAGAACACAAGTAGTGTAGGGCACCCTTAGATTTGCTCGTTACACCATTGTATGAGCTGCACTGGCTCCCATTAAAGCCCCATATGCCCATCCTACCAGGTAGAGTAGGCTTCTCTGAAATGCTGCCATGTACAGTTGAGGGATCTAGAACTGTTTTCCATAGGTGCTCCTTCCTTGTGCCAGGCAGGCTCCCATCCTTACCCTTCTGGAAGTCCATCAAGACCTGGCTCTTTACCCAGGCATTATAGTCCAGTGTTGGGAGCTTATGGATGGGTGTTGGGGAAACCACAGTATTGGGAGCCCTGGTGGTGCAACGAATGCAGTATTGTAGACTAACTTTGCCTCCTGACAGTTCAGTTCTGCCAGTCCCAAGGTTGTCTCAGCCTTCCACCTTCCAGCGTTGATCAAATGAGGACCCAGATTGTTGGGGGCAATGTGCTGGCATTTGTAAACTGTTCAGAGTGCTGCAAAGCACTCGGGGGTGGTATGTAAGTGCTAGGACAGGGGTCCTCAAACTGCGGCCTGCCAAAGCAATTAATCTGGCCCGTGCGGGACCACGAGGTTGCCTCACCCACATCATCCTACTTACCCGCCATCCCCCCGCCTTCTGGAGGCCAAAAACAGGCCCATTTTTGGGTGGTAGAGTGGTACTGGAGGCCAAGGAGACCAAAAACGGGCCTGTTTAGGAAATGCTGAAGGTGAGTTTTTTTAGTTTGCAATTTTATTATTGTGAGGAACCCAGATTTGTGCACAAGATGGGCAGCCATACGAACCTTTTAAATCAGTGGTTTTCAACCTTCTCAATGCCGTGAACCTTTAATACAGTTCCTCGTGTTGTGGTGACCCCCAACCATAAAATTGGTGTCTCAGTTCCTAAGACCAATGAAAATATGTTTCCGAAGGTCTTAGGCGACCTTGTGAAAGGGTCGTTCGACCCCCAAAGAGGTCCCGACCCACAGGTTGACAACCGCTGTTTTAAATGAATAATCGGATCTCCCCAAGTGGCTTTCTTGTGGTAGTTCGGATTTAAAAGTAAAAGTGCTACCATGAACATGTTTTAACACGTTAAAGGAAGTCATTTGTCCTAAGATGGTCAGTCAACTACTGACAGCCACTGCACATGTTCTTGCTACTAGTCTGTTGCTTAAAATAACATAACAAAAATAACATCCTACTCTATTAAAGTATTTTTCTTGCTCCAATGCAAGCTCTTAGGTGGTGAATTAAAATTATGACATGCTAAAAGAGGGGGACTTATGGCCAGTGTGGAAAGTTGTGGTCTTCATAGCATCCCTGCAGTTATGTGATCAACTCCTGGAGCTCAGCTCCTATGTTTTGGGAAGCTGCAATCACACGATCATAATTTGTGACCTTCCCTGCTGGCTTCCACAAGCAAAGTCAAAGGGGAAATCCACAGGCACTGTGAAGCTCTACTACCCCTGCCATGGAACCTCCCTACACTCCTTGCCTGCAATTCCCAGCTTTTCCTACATAACTAAGCTGCATGGTCCTGGGTTACAATGGCTGCCATGATTGCCATTGCTAAGCAATGCAGTCATGTAACATTAAACTTTGGCTGCTTTAGTGATGGAAACACACCTTTCAAATTAGGTGCGGCCTCTTTCCTTTTCTAAAGCTAGAAGTTGACCAGAGGCCTTTATGTCCTGAAAAAGTGAAGAACACAGTGCTGAGGGCATTGATGTTTGATGCTCAAGAATTATTTCTGCCAATGTTTTCAGGTAAGTTTGGAAATCACCCTGGGGTGTATTCTGAAGATGAGAAGGGTGTGAAATCATGATTAGAAAAGATTGAACGTCTTTACTTTCCAGGAAAGCGTGCATGGAAGACCTAATCCTTATTTCAAGCCAGATCTCCTTTTGAGATGCCTAATCAACAGTTGGCTGCCAATCTACATGTTTCTGCCACTGGTACATTACTTGTGCAGTTGAGATACTTGATCGTTGTATCTTTTAAGAACTGTAGATGACGATAAATTAGATCTGAATATTTATTAAGGGGTTTAAAAAATATTTTAGACACTAGTCTGCTTTATCACAATGCAGAGGGTTCTTGCCATTTTTAGTTTAATTTTCTATGTACAAAGAATCATTATGTACAAATGATATACATTTTTATCTAATCGATTTTACATAAAAGATAGAAAACATTTTGCAAAAGGTCCTGCTATGATTTAGATGTGACTGCAAATCTCCTATGTATATAAATACATTTCAACTGCCAAAGTATGCATTAAGCAAATAAAA
The DNA here is from genome assembly GCA_039707465.1 of Rhabdophis nuchalis. NCBI lineage: Eukaryota > Metazoa > Chordata > Lepidosauria > Squamata > Natricidae > Rhabdophis > Rhabdophis nuchalis. The sequence goes on along the minus strand of CM077643.1, from coordinate 52,962,278 downwards.
CTGGATTGACTTGGCGTCAGTTGTAGAATCCAGCTCCATCATGACTCAAATTGGGTGCAAGATAAGGAACCAGTACTAATTTATTTGAGTATTAATATTTGAGGGGCTGCCACAGAGAGGAGGGGGACAAGCTATTTTCCAAAGCACCTGAAGGCCAAACAAGGATGGAAACTGAACAAGGAGAGATTAAACCTAGAAATAAGGAGAAATTTTCTGACAGAGCACTCAACCAATGGAACACTTGTCTCCAGAAGTTGTGGGAGCTTCATCACTGGAAGCTTTCAAGAAGAGACTGGATTGCCATCAGTCAGAAATGGTGTAGAGTCTGCTTGGGAGGGGGTTGGACTAGATGACCTATAAAATCCCTTTAACCTGTATCTGTTTCTAATTAGAAGAACGGATTTTCAACAAGACTGGCGCAGTTACATCCTGATGATTATTGCTATTATGAATGCATCAACCATATTCTAACATTACAGTAGTTGCTTTGTCAATAGTCTAGTTTTTACTCTAAACGGCAGTCTTTAAGGCCCAAATAGTCCTTCAATCTAAGACTAATCAGAAACGCTTCCTGGCATTTCTGCAGCCGGTTATTAGTATCACACCATGAATGTCTGACTCTACTTCGCTTACAATGGTACTGGGCTTTCAGCTTCAGAGAAGTTTCCTTTCATTCCCTAAAGGTAATGCTACATAATGCAACAACTACATCAGGTGACCTAAATCTCATTGCACTTCAAGTTGAATAGTGGATTGGTTCCAACACCACAAAAAAATGGGGGATGGAAATGAAAGCTGATACTGGTGCAACTACTGTTATGCAATAATGAGATGCTCAATGGTTAAAGCCCCAATAGATTATTTTAAGGTGCCCAACCTACTATGGTAGGTAATCTCTATGCCAAGAACTTACCACCAGAAAATGGCCATTCTATAAGCGGCTTCTACTGCAATTCAGATGAAGATTAGCCAATGTGTATTCTATAGTTCAATTTTTAAAAGTACTCCCATCTTTCTAGAAAACTTACAAATATTAGTGTTGTCAACGGTAGGCTTTATTTCCTGTTGCCTTGTTAAAAAACCCCAAAAGTTAGATACTATGAATATGCAAGCAAGTGTAGATGTTTTGCTTCCAATGCTAGCAAACTTTCAAACGCTGTTACCTTCCCACCAAAGGTGATCCTTATTTTTCTAGTTGCATTTTTAGGTGCTTTTGAACTGCTAGGTTGGCAGAAGCTGGGACAAGTAACAGGAGCTCACTCCATTATGCAGCACTAGGGATTCAAGCCACCAAACTGTCAACCTTTCTGATCAACAAGCTCAATGTCTTAGCCACTGAGCCACCACATCCCATAGTAGATGGATAGATATGCATATAAAAGTCTATCTGATAGTAGATAGAATGACAATAGATAGAATGATAGAATTTCTCTGTTCCTCCCACCATTTTTTTACTTATCTACATCTGTTGTGCTGCTTGATCGATAAGTGGTTTATTGTATCATTTTCAAACTTAATTGGACTCCTCAGGGATGCAACGTTAGAACCTAGAGTGGACATGTGCCTTCAGTAAGAAGTGAGCAGGTGCTGCTTCTATGACCATGGAACAGTACAGGCTTGTGGTTGGAATGTCAACATTTTGGCAATACCAAGCTGTCCCCAAATGGTGCCAGCACTGAGACAGCCTGCTAAGTCGCACCAAAGCTGGACTAGGACAGGCTTTGTACCCAATGAACTGAACACTTCAGCATATTATGTGCAAATGTCAAACCCATCTTGTGATGTGGCAAAAAACACAATTTCTTTAATTTGAAGTGTAATTCTTACAGGCAGACTACTAACTCTCAAATGGCAGTATGATTTGCTGGACTTCTACTCAATTAGAACTTTATTTGGCCAAACCAAGATAAAAGAACTGCCACTAAGAAGATACAATCCATTGCAAGCACTTTGGACAACTAAAGTTCCATTTTAAGAAAAAGAAATGTACAAAATCAGAGCGGTGCTTAGGCAAGCCATATTCAACTCTTACAAATCTCGCACAAAGCTGCCAGAAGACAGAATTGCATGGTATACCTCTGATAACACAATGTTATAAATTTCCATCATCTAGATTTTATGTATTTCCTTACAATACAGGATGTGCAAAAGTGGCCTGCTTAAGTGATATATTGCACAAAAAATCTAAAATTCTGTTTCAGAAAATTAAAATAGCTCTAACTATACAGAAAATACTAAAACTGTAAAAAGCCATATTACCTCCAAATTGATGCACGTAATACTGACAAAGTTCTAAAATTGGGACAATATACATATAAATTACAGTTAAATACCATAAAATTTAACCAATCAGCAAATTGCTGTGTTTGCTTCTACCACCAGAAATATCATCCAAGAAAACTAAAAGATGTGCAGTGTTAGACAAAGCAAAGAATTAAAGCATTTCTGCTAACAGAGGTAGTGCCAGCCACATCCAACCAGAAATTCCTCTCCGATCTAGAATATTGTAATAAAATGTAAAAAGACTATAAAATTTACAAAAATAAATAATTTTAAATGTTTTACAAAATGCAAGAGATTTTGCTGCCAAGTATCTAGGATCTTCAATAAAGGGGAAGAGATCTGTAGTTTCTTAAATACTTTAAAAATATACTGTACTGAGGCTGCAAATCCATGTATGCAACTGCAGTGAATGCCAATAAAGAATGTAATTTAATACTAAAAATAAATCTTTAGACTTCAGATGGTGTTTCCCTTTATGAAAATCATTGTTCTGTAAATCCTTCACACAGATTAAAAATTGCACATTAAAAAGTTAGAAACACACGAGAAATACTCCTCGTGTATAGCCTAAAAGAGTTAAAAAGATTGCACAATTGATTTAATAAATACTCCATTTTATATAACAGGCTGCCACTTTTTTTTTTGGTTTATAGGAATTTTAGGGAAGTTTTGAGAACCATTAAAGAAAAATGTCTGCAGCTGCCCTTTCTGGCATAACACTTTAAAGTTCGCTCTCCTCTTGTCTTATCTTCAAACCAGTATTGTATGGCAGCTTAGGAAAATGTATCTTTGGGCTAGCAAAGGTGTCAGGACCCTACAAGAATTTCCATAATATGGTCTAAATCAGTGATATCACTTCTGCATATTGGGATGTTGTTTGCTGAGGAAGAATTACAAGAAGGGAATGTCTTCAAAGTTTCTTCTGCTGTTGCCACAGACAGTGTTCTTGGAGGAGTTGGTGAGGGGCAATCGAAGTCTGAATCATACATTGAAGTGTCAATATCTTCAAATATGTCATCAATAGCTAAGTCCTTCAAGTAACTAGTTGAATTTGAAATTTCAAAGGAACCAAATGCACATTCTACTCCTTTCAAGTCTTGTCTATCTTCTTCTAACTTAAGAACTGACATTTCAGAAGTCTTAAATTGATCATCTCCAGATCCAGCTAAGTAAGAAGGTGGACTCACATCTTCCATGAAGTCCAAATCTTTTAGAATAGAGGAAATGGCTGATGACATGTCATTATCTGAAACCATCAACAAGCTATTTTCAATTGGACTTTCCATAGACCGTGGTTCATAACTGTATGATTCCGGTTGAATAATACCAGGCAAAAAATGTGAAGGCATTCCAAAGAAATCAAGACCTAAATAATTGGAAGGGGTAGTACTTAAACCACCGCACATGTTAACAAACTGTTGGCTAGTTTCTTGTCTCATCTCTTCTTGGATTTGTCTAACAGTATTGGCTATAAGCACAGAACGATGTAAATTTGGTTCCACCAGCATCTTATATGTTTGTAACTTGGCAAGGCAAACATTGAGCACCAACTGACGCTTGAGTGGGTATGGCAGATTTCGACTGGAATCAAAGGCACTTGACACACCAGCCATGTTTTCTTCATAATCACTCAACTTGCGTTTCAAACCTTTTCCCAACATGAACCTGGAAGAAGAAAAAAAAGGAACCAATGAGCAATTCTGACTTTATTTATTTTTATCCATTCATTTTCTATTCCTTCATTTATTATGACCTTAGTGCACGTACTTTTTCAGAAGGCTTCCCCTTGACACATAATTCAGAATAGTTATATAACATCAATATGCTGCATCTTCTTCATTTAGACTGATTAATCTTGGATAAGGGAAGGCATCTGACTTGTTCTAATCAGTAATTGGGAAAGACAGAATAGAATTTAAGGAATTTTAGATTATTAATACCAGAAAAAAGCATTATGAAAACTTCAATTAAAAAAAACAAACAGGAATTATGGCCAGGATCTTGTATTTAGCAGCATGTAGGCAAGAGCAACTGAAATCCTACAAACCTATGTCTCTGAAAAATTAATCTATTCATTCGTCCTCTGACAAGTAGAGAAAAAAACTCCTGAATATTGTGCTAATAAAAATGCATATGGTTAATTTTCATAAAGCATCTAGGATTCAGGATCATAATAAATAATCTCTTTCACAAGTTCTGATTTCAAAGCTAATATAAAAAGATCGATAATTCCTTCTTCTTCCCCTTCACTTTACCAAAAAGATAAAGCATCAATCACTTCCTTTTATTTGAATTAAAATAGTTCGGGTTTTAGAGAGAAGTTGGACTCTTCAATTAATACTTTTAATATTGATCATGCTCATTGTCTTGACCCCTCCCCAGCCAACTCAGAAGGTAGACTTTACAAGTCTTGATACACACCAAAAAAAAAAAAATTGAAGGTGAGTGGCCCTCATAGCTTCCCCTAGCAGAATTTTTCTACAATAATGCTCTGCTCACATTGATTACTATGGCAGATACCCAAGGGTTTTATCAGCGGCTTTGAGGGAGGGCACCATCCCAGGGGCAGTTAATTATTTTACAGGAACAGCTGGCTACCTAAGCCCCATTGAAAGAGCTGCTGGAACAGTCTTACAAGAAGGCAGCAAATGCCAATATAAAGGGTTGCCAATTGCTGTAGGAAACAAAGTGTGGCTCTTTACCAAATTCTTCGTTTGTCCTAGACCTAGACCTTCTAACAAGCTGGATACCAAGTTCAGAGGGCATTTACGGTCCTCCGGCAGATCAATCCTGTGGCCTTTCATTTGCAATTGCAACCCTCCATGAAAGTCCATCCATTTTCCCCCATTCGCTGCTTGTCAAACAAGAACCTCCTAGAATTTATGCTCATAGTACCCTGCGTGAGTCCTCCCTCGCAGGCTTGGCCCTCAGTTCTAATGAGGGCCCACCTCGATGATGGACTTGTGAATTCCGAGAGGTGGATGAAGCGGAAGATTAAGGGGTTTTTAGTGAAATTTTTAGTTAGAGTTTTAAGGGGTTCCAGGGAGGAGGGTGGGTTAACAGAAATTAGAGATGTGGGTGGGGGGAATCACCCACGGGGTATCATATCCAGGCCGACCCATGATTCCGATGGAGAGGACGTAGGGTCTATTTCTAGGCAAAGGGACAAAAGCACACAGTATTTGATGCAGTGGAAGGGGTATCTAGAGTCCAAACTTGGATTAGAATGTGCCAGGTATGTCCATGTCCCTGGTCTGTGCAGCAATTCCACCAATACTTCCCTGAAAAGCCACAAACTTTCAAACACCCAGCTCTTTGCCCTGCCCTGCTCAAAGAATCTGTAAATGAAGGGTTAACCAGACTGAGTGCATACCCCCATAGTGGGACAATGGACAGTCCAACTTTCACTTCTAAAGGGAAAGGAGGAGAAACCTCCTAGTTATCTAGATGTTTTACAGCCAGCATCACCTGCTTCAAAGTATTTTTTAGATGAAGGGGAGGAGGTCTCCCTTGAAATGGCTTCGCTTCCTCCCCTCCCAAGTTCCTGTGAGAAGTCATATGAGGATGAGGCGGTGGAAGAAGGGGAGGGCTGCTTTGTTTTGAGGAAGGGGTTGATATAGGAGAGGAGCACAGCCAAGGGAAGGAGTCCAATAAAGAATCAGTTTGATCTTAGCTTTATCCAGGGGCAAATAATCAGCTGAGAAGATTCCTATGCAGAGCTTGAGCAATAAATTAGTAAATTTGAACTCTTCACCTTTCAACTTGGTTCTTTGTGCATCACAATTAGCTGCCGTTTCAGATTATTTCTGAATATCACCAATTTTTTCCAAATAAACTTTCAGTTTTGGGGCAGATTTATAATCTAAGTAACCAACTGACAGGAAAAATGCTATGGACTAACAAATGTTAAGCATGGACTAAAAGCTCACATGACTGATCACTCAGGTCTCTGACAGATTGTGAAGTAAAATAACACACAGGTTTCAAGGCCCAAAGGCGGCAGTCCAGTGATAAAGAAAGAACACCACCTCCCTGAGTAGGATTCGAGATAAAAGAAACCTCATCCAACAAAGATGAGAGCCAGTGTGGTGCAATTGCTAAAAGCACTGCAGATTTCTAGTCTTGCTTTAGGCAGGGAAGCAACTGGGTGATTTGGGGTCAATTATTTGCTCTCAACCCTAGGAAGAAGGAAAAATTATTTCCAAAAATGTCAGAAGAACTGCATAGATTTGCCCATGTAGTTGCTAGGAGATAAGAATACGGCACAATTAAATCAATAAATTCCACCAGGTTAGGTTTCAGGAAGGCATATATTTGCTGGGTTCACATGTACATAATTTACACACCCAAACCAATATGAGTCCTAAAATAACAATTATATTTCTCTAAATTAGACATCCCAGGCCCATTTAATGTGGTCTGCAAAAACCAATCAGGCAGCAAGACTAATGTTTAATTAACCATATACCAAAACTCTTACATAATCACTACTTAAAGATATAGTAGTTTAAGTTGTTTAAAGGGATACATTCTTACAGATTACCGCACCCTCCACTCAGAGCTCAGAAAATTAAGATGGGAGACCACTAAGAAATGCTAAGTCTGCAAACTGTACTAAGGCACAGAATTGTGAGTTTACCTGGGATGAATTTAAACTTTTATCCATCTGTCCTGTGTTGTACTGGCTCTCTCTGAGAGGCAACATGTAGTTACATTTCTGTCTAGGTTTAACCCTTTTAATGAAAGTTGGTGAGAAGGGAGTCAAACAACAGATCCAGAGGACTCTGGAAAAGTGGATCATCTGGATGCTCCACTGGCTCTCTGGGACCCTTTTGTTGCTTTTGATAGCATTGATTATGGTATCCTACTTAACGAAATGTGGAGATTCAGGGAAGGACAGAGGGAGTTTCTCCTTTCTCTGGGGATGATTCCAGTTGGTTTTGACAGGGAAGGAGACACCAAACATGGAAGCCTTTCACATTGGGGTGCCTCAGGGCCTGATGCTCTTGCCCCTTCTGTTTATAATCTGTAGGAAACCAGTGAATGAGGTACAATTCGACGAACCGGTTACCACCTATAAAGCCCTTCACATAGCACATGGTCTGACGTACCTGGTATCTGAAGTACCGTCTATCTTGCCTTTCAGATCCCTTCACCCAAACAGTGCCATCTATTGGGACTTAGGAAGGTGCCTTCTCTGTTACAGCACATCCTCTCTGGAACTGCATTCCCCACCCAAGGGTTTCTATCTTGATGACATTGAAAACCTGGTACAATAATGTTAAGCTTTTGTTTAAAGTTGTTGAATGAAATAGCTAACTTTTTGTCAGACATGCATTAAATTGGTTCTCACTGTTTTATATTGTCCCTTGTTTATATTGCCATAGCATGTCCAGAGTTAGGTGGGCTCTAATATGAATGAATGGATGAGTCATCAGAAACTTTTAAGAGAATCTCAAATGGTATTAAACATAGCATTACAATAACATCACAAGAGAGACTTATAATAGCTTACTCTGCTATGGAAATTAAACATTATTCAACACTTTAATTGTACTTTAAGATAAACATTGTATCTTGCAACTACTGTATTATTCTATGTTTATATGAATCCCAAACTATCCTGAGAGGCTAAAATATTTAAATACAATTATATATGTGCCCCTGAGCTCTTCTGATATGTTTCATTCATCCTTTAATTAAAAAGTGATTGGAGAACTTGTGTTGTAAAGGTCCATTTGTAGCTTCCAAAATCTTTTTTTTCCTGGCTCTATAAAACATGATGCCAAAATTCAGCAGCAAATCAAACAACTATGGTACAATACTTCTGTTTTTGGTAAGAAAAAAAAGGGAATAGAAGCACTCAAATAAGCTATTTTTAACCATTCCTTTAACAAATACAATCCTTACTGTGACATATCCATATGATCCACTACTGGTCTTGCTTCAATCTGCAATTGGTTGATTAGGATGCTTAAAATTCTTAATTATGTTATTTATGAAATGATACATTCAGAAGTTTAACCACTTGAAACAAATTAACTAAAAAGCTGTCCTTTGTTTGAAAAATAAATTTTGAACTGCCCTGAAATTTTAAAGTACTATATGTTCATATTATGGCAAGCTACAATTCAGTCAGATGTGAAAGGGGAAAAAACTGTTGATTCTGAAGCAAAATGTAAAAAAAATGTACAACTGTTAGCACAGGACAACTATAAGAAATGTCCATCTTTGTGGACTTTTCAGTTTTACCTTATTACAATTGGTGACCTGAATTTGGAAAACCAGATCACATTCTAAATCAGCGAGAAGGAGGGAGAGGAATGATTACACACGAGGGGTGGGCAAGCACACATGTGCACTCCATTTGCGTAAGCAGCAGGCACACATACCTGTCACCCGCACAAATGGAGATGTGCACTCACACTCATCCGCTGCTTGTGTAAGTGGAGTTTCGCACGCCTGTGCACATTCACCTGCTGCTTCTGTGGCCCAGTTCTGAATGAGCTGTTGATCAGGGCCTGGGGACCCCTGTTCCAATTAGTGTCTGGGGAAAAGAGAACGAGAATTAAGACCAAAACCGAGATGACTAATATTTGAAATGGGGAAAAAATGGAATTTGGAAACAGATAATCTCTTATTATCATCTGCTTTATGCAGTAGAGTGCAGGTCTATCAGCAAGAAAGCATTACTGATATATCTTAACTAAAAGGCTAAGCTTACTTGCCCCAAATGAGAAGAATGTGGATAATAAAATGCAAATAAACTATTGATGAAGAAGAATACATTGGTAAGAACATTAAAAACAAATTGATAAATAGATTAAAAATCAATATACTCCTGTGCAACACCGATGTTGCACCGGTGTATAAACATTTATACATGTTTTGTAGTTATTCCTACCATTAATTGCCTCCCATGATAGGAAACTTTTTTGGGTTCTGTTTTCTCCACTGACATAATAACTTCACTAGAAGGTTTCCAGCAGCTGAAAAGGTGAGGGTGCCAATTTGAACTCTTCGAAAAACACTGGCAAGATAGGACTCAAACTGCAAGTATAACTTACTTCAGTGGGGCTGTGTAGTAGTCAGAACAGGCCTGTATCATGGAAGTGGCCATGAAATTTGGAGCAAATCCTGAGCTCCTCCTGACCAAGAAGCTAAGTTCCAATACTAGTTCCTGCAGAATAAAGAATCCCCAAAATGCCATGACAACCCAAGGGCAGATTCATACAAAATTTGCCAAATATTCAAATATACTTTTGATCAGTAAAACATTTCTGCTACTCTACTATCATGATACACAGGCTATTGGACCCAATGAGCAAACCTGAGTGAGAAAAGTCATCCTTCATCCCATAGGCAAATATTTTGCAACTCAGGATAAGCCATAGTTTTCAATCAATCCTAGATGAATACAATTACAGTAAAAGGTAGGTTTTTAAACTGACTTGATCTGTCTCTCAAAACATTTTTTATTTTTTTAAACAATTGTCTTCCTGGGACAAAATAATTACTAGTTTCTTGAAGCATGTTTATATATTATTATATTTTATAATTGTTATACAATCTATATAAATAGTTAACTATGAGTTCGTTCAAAATCGCTAATCTCAGAAACTACTGCACCAATCGCCACCAAATTTTCACACAACGTTCCTTACAAGGGCAGCACCAATGATACGTACAGATTGTGTGGATGGCACACCGTGCCGGGTACACGCTACACAAATGTAAAACTGCAGCTCTTCTGTGTGTTTCCCTCACTCGCTCCCCCGCCTTCTTCCGCTCCTCCCACCTCGCCACTGGCAATGCCACCACGCCTTCCGACTCCTTCTGCCCCTCCCACCTCACTGTTGCTGCCACCAGTGCCCACTCCCCCCCCACAAGGCTGCTGCCGAGTCAGCGGCCTCTCTCTCCTCTCTCTCTCTAGGTAGGTAGGTAAGTAGGTAGGTAGGTAGAGGGATAGAGGGAGAAATACAGTAGGTAGGTAGGTAGGTCATGTTAGCACTGGGTTCAGAACCAGTGTTACAACTCTGGTCCCTTAACCAGTGTTAGCAAATAAATGCGGAATAGTGTAATTCACCGGACAATAAAGAGCTACATTGCTTTAACTACAAACAAACTCTACAAACTCTGATAGTAAGAAAATAAATAGTCTTTACTTTGAAGCAACTAAAATACTTCTTCCGACTAACTTGTCAAACAATAATAACAGTCCTTCACCAAACAGAGTTATCTTACAGTGATGCAAAACAAATCCTCTCCTTCTTCAATATTCAGCTTCAGCTCGTCAGACAGCAAACAGTAAGAACAGGAAATCAAAGGGAATCGAAAAGGGGATGGACTGAGCTCCTGAGCTTCCTTTATGGTAGAGCTAAGAAGCACAGCCAATCAGGATTCAAACACAGTTCTTAAAGCTACATTTAACTCCTTAAGAACATAGGCTCATATATATTGTCAATCCAATATAAGGCTGAATATCCTAACAGGTAGGTAGGTAGGTAGGTAGGTAGGTAGGTAGGTAGGTAGGGGGATAGAGGGAGAAATACAGTAGGTAGGTAGGTAGAGGGATAGAGGGAGAAATACAGTAGGTAGGTAGGTAAGTAGGTAGGTAGGTAAAGGGAAAGAGGGAAAATACAGTAGGTAGGTAGGTAGAGGGAGGGGGAGGGGAGGGAGGGGAAACAGAGGCAGAGAAGGAAGGGGGTCGCTGAGAGGGTCTATGAGGGGAAACTTTTTCATTTATCCAAACTTCACCACAGTAACGTGTGGCGGGTACAGCTAGTTATTACATAATTGTAGTATTGCTAGTTGGAATACATGTCAAAATTTTATGAACAAGTAATACAATTTAATAATTCTTGCTATTATCTCTTCTTTGTAAAATGCATCAATTAAAACATATTCCAGGGAGTACTGTGAAAAAAATCAAATGCAGAAATTAAGAGTTCCCATTAGTGATGTTCTGAGTTCTGATAACCTGAATTATGTATTTGATTTATCTGAGCCAACCACTTTAATTTAAAATATAATAAATGGGAAATTAATGTGTTTTTGAAATAAAGATGTTATCTTTTATGTTTACTGTTGATGTAAAGACAGAAGACACAAATAGAATACAATTACTGTTAAATAATTTGAGCTGTAAAATAAATGAAATAGCTGGTAGTCAAAGTAAGCTCACAACTACAGAAGAATTTGCCTATGTTTTATATTGTTACTATTGCTCATTTAATCTGAAAATTAAATATATTTGCACTGATATTAAATTTGATTAATAAAAATCAATTACATTTTTACTTAAAAATGAGCATTATGCTTAAAACCTATGAGTCACATAAATAGTATTTTAATTTCTAAATGAAAAGAGAAATGAACAAGATGAGTGTAGTTAGTCATGGCTCAAGAACAGCTTAAAAGCACCAATTATATAGACTGTAGGAACCAAGCAAGTTTGAATCTGACTAACGTCTACATGAGAGCTCACCGAAGAACTACATGTATGCCAGTTTGTCTGAAAACTGACAGAGACAAAAAGCCTTGACAGAAGGATTCAAAGCCTTCTTTTCCAATGGAGTTAGCAAGTAAAACAATAAAATGCTAACTCATTTTTGCAATAAGCAAATAAGTATCAATATACATATACATACAAACAACTAGGAAGTTCTTGCTTGCTGACTGCTTTGTGCAGCATCCGTTCGAAGATATAGTGGGGCTAAAATAAATAACTCTGTGACCAATCTTTGCATTTTCAATTGTCACAATGTCCAATGGTCACATGATCACCACTGCAACACTTTGCAACTTGGCTTGTAACAAGCAGAGTTAATAGAGAAGAGCACTTCATTTAATGACCGAAGGGGAAATAAGATCATGCGGTCAAAAGCCCATCACAATCACATGATTTCCCATTTAGCAACTTCAGGCCATAGCAATCAAATTACAGGTTTAACCTAAGTAACCTAAGCGAGGGCTACATATACAATTAAGTAACCTAAGCGAGGGCTACATGTAAACAAAATTACAGTACACTTAAGACATCCACCTGAACACACCAAGGCTTTAAAGTACATAAAAGGATATCCCTCCCCAAACTCCCTTTAACTTCCACAGGTTCATTGGAAGATCTGAAGAAAAACAGTATTTCCCCATTGTTTGAATGTGGATACAGCTTTCCATCTTTATAGAATATTTTAATAGTTTTTAATTTTATTAAACTTGTACGCTTCCCATCTTGCCAGAAGTGATTCTAATGGCTTAGAGACATTCTGTTAAAATGCACTATAAAACAATAAAGGATCATAAGTTTAAAATTCAATTAAAACTAACCAGGATGAAGAGGGAGGCAGCAAAGTTTTCAGAAGGAGGAGGTGAGGTGTTAATAAGAAAATATAGCTCTTCATGTAATCTGGGACCAGAAAGAATAAAGGGCAGGGTAATCTAGTATTGACTCACTTTCAAGGAATCATGCACACCTGAATAAATTTTTCAGTGTTTTTGTCTGTACACTTAAAGTAAGATTGGCTAAGAAGAAACTCCAGTCAGCACTTCATTGTTTCATATGAAGAGTTCAGCTGCTCTTTAGTAGCCACATGAAAGGATGTCAAAAGTGCTGCACGTGCAAAAATTGTTATGAATCAATGTAACAACACTGACTTATTTCAGATGTGTATTACAACAGAAAAACAAAAGGCAGTATCTAAAGTGGTGGAAGCAAGGACAAATGGAAGAATATTATTCAATGTCTACATTTTTGGCCTACTAAATTTTCCATGAATGAATGAATGAAGATATATATATATATATATTTGTTTTCTGAGGTTTTTGCGGGTGTTTGTATGTAGGTCTTTGGTTGTTCGGGTTTTCTCCCGCGTAGAATTGGAAGTATCTTCACGACGTTTCGATGAAGTCTCATTCATCATCTTCAGGCTGGTGCTTCCGGCTTGGTGCTTCCAGGAGGTGGGGATGATCCCATCGAAACGTTGCAAAAACACCTTTAATTTTACACGGGAAAAGACCCGAATAAACCAAAATCTACATACATACATACATACATACATACATACATACATACATACATATTGTGTTTTCCCAAAAATAAGATCTAACCAAAAAATAAGCTCTAGCCTGATTTTTTTCAGTGTACTTTTACTATAAACCCAACCCTAAAACAGTGTCTGGCAGCAACTGCAACCTGCACAGTACAAGTGATAATCCTCCCTCAGTTCCCCACCTGCTTTGAGCCACTGACTCTCAGCTTTCCCACAGCCTGTGTGTGTGCCCCCCCCCCCCCCCCCCCCCGCATCTGCCTCTGTCTGCTGCTTGGACAAGTAATCAACTCACCTGCTCTGGCATGGGCTGCACAACCCCAGAGTGCACCAACCAGGGCCAGAGGCCTGCAGCTGCTGCCAGACACTATCGATCCCCACTTCTTGTGCGCATGGCTGGGGTGCCTAGCTGAGCTGATCCCCCTGATAGCGATCCCCCTGATTTTTGGGGAAACACCCCCCCAAAATAAGGCCTAATGTGTCTTTTGGAGAAAAAATATGTCTGGGTCCTATTTTGGGGGAAACACTGTATGTATGACAGCACGAAGTTAAAATTACAGGTTAGAATTACATTATGATCCAAAATGATCCTGGTAAGGTATATTCATGATAACCTGATCCAATTATTTGGTCTGTATGGTGATCCAAATTCAAAGGACAAAATGCAATTCAGAACTAAATGATATATATATTAATGCACTATGGATCAAATGGCCAACTATTTATCAGGTAAATCCAGAGTTGCTCCAGACAGCAAGATGGGTAGCATCTATGAATTTTTGGTTGTACCGTTATATTATGATACATTTTGTTATTAACAAAACAGATTTGATATAAATTTATAATTATACAAATATTCATTAATATAAATGCTTCAGTTACTGTATATTAATGAACAGATAGCATGAAAACATTCATAAATTCCAGGAGTACTTTATTTTAACACATTAATTTATATTTGATTTTACAAGAAGTACCTTCACCAATGCAACTTTTTCTGTTGAAAATAAACTGACAGTTAATTTGAACTGGATAACCAATATTGATTTGTCAACTTACAAATATGTGTTATCTATAAAGATTTTAATGTAAATTACACTAATGGGAGTAATTGCAAGAAGATTCGTACACTGGTAAACAGTTAGAAAACTCAATGGAAGATTATTTCAATATATGTTTACAGTACTGAGATTACTGTATGGACAGAGATGGAAAGATTCGACATTACCCACTAAGGAGGAATGACAGATTTTGCTGCACAATACATTGACTTCTTTGATTATAGAAAACGCATCTATATTTATTGGTGACTTTTTGCATAAAAATGAAAAAAGTGAACTTGTGATATACAGTGTTGAAGCTTAGACAGCATAGATTATAGAAAAAGCGATATAATGTAACTTTAGAGAGATCAAAAGATATTTGTATTTATAACTGATGTGAAAATATAGGAAGCCACCTGTTGCATTTTCTTTCTCTTCTAAATTTTCTTTTCTTGTACTTTATTACTTTCACCCTTACTTTATAATAGTTTGTCAGATTTATTTTTATGTTTAAAAGTTTTAATAAAAAATTGTATGGATTTGTAAACAGATTTTTAAACTGCAATCCTAAATATACTCATTAGGAATAAAGTCTCACTGAAAACAATGGGAATTACACTTAAGTAAACACCTTTAGGATTCTGCTTGTAGCATCTGCTGAATCTGTTCTCATTCCCACAATTTAGTTCTCTTAGATTTTAGGATCATCATTCATTTTTAAAGGCAAATTAAAGAGGAAGAATGAGCTCAAATCAAGAAGATATCCATTCATGTAGGTAGCACTTGACCTATGATTGAACATTTAACTACCATTTGAAGTTTTTATGGTGCTGAAATAGGTGGCATTTGTTCAGTCCTCACCCTTATAGCCATCACAGTGTCCCTGCAGTCTGCCAACAAGCAAGTAAATGGAGGAAGCTGGATTTGCTTAATGACAGCAGCAACCAAGTCGTAAAACTGCATCACACCTGATTTTTTTAATCTTCCCAACTGTGCTTGTAAATCAAGAACTATCTGTAGTGGCTTAAGAACAACAGCAGGAGAGGACTGGAGACTTTGCTTTTTGTTCTTTATAACTTTATATTTTCTTAGTTTTCAAAATCAATACTAGTTGCTTTAATATATAAAAGAATTAAAGCTTTAATGAGAAATTAAAAATAGCCAACTATATTCAGTATCACTACAGTATCACTACAAAGCTATAATTGGTTTGGGGTTATAACAACAGCTCCATTTTCCAATCTTGCTCATAACACTTTCTCTGCCTCAATTTGTTAGCTAATAAAATTGTTTACTGGTCAATTTGAATAGTGAAATATTTTGGTACCATTATGTTAAAATGGGGAAACTAGTACTTAGTACTTGTCCTTACATCTTACTTTAAAGCAGTGTTTCTCAATCTTGGCGACTTTAAGTCCTGTGGACTTCAACTCCCAGAATCCCCCCGCCAGCACAGCTGGCTGGGGAATTCTGGGAGTTGAAGTCCACAGGACTTAAAGTCGCCAAGATTGAGAAACACTGCTTTAAAGTCATGCAGAAGATGTTCCTTTTCTGTAAAGATTTGTGGAGGTTTTTTGGGTGCTTTCTGAGCTTGGTTGTTTTCTTGCAAACATTTCAATACCCAAACTAGGTGACATGAACAGTTCTAGTGTAGCACTATGAGGTTTACCTAGTTTGAGTAATGAAATGTCTGCAAGAAAACTAAGCTCAGAGAGCACCAAGGACCCCTCATTTTAACCCTGAGCCACAAATGCTTCTTTATTGGTACAAAGAGATTTTGCTACCTTTCCCTCGAAACATATTTCTATCTAAAAAAAGTAAGAGCGCAGTAGTGGAGTGGCTGATAGATGGGAGGTCTGTATGAGGCAGTGGTGAAATCTATTTCCCCCCCCCCCCCTCTGGTTCTGTGGGCGTAACTTGGTGGGGAAGGTCATGTGACTGGGTGGGCGTGGCCAACTTTTTTCACTTTGTTATGTATATTTTTCCTGCAAGTTCGGGCAAATAGGCAGGAAAAATATGCTTTAAAAAGTGGAAAATAAAAAAGGTTCCGACGATTGTGTGGCTCACAGCTGACCCATGTGATCCTTGGAAGCTTTTTTTCCCTTACTACCATTGAAAACTGAACCAGACCGAATCAGGAGGATTTCACCCCTGGTATGGGAGTTATGAAAAATAGAGGAATAGCAGATCAAAATTCTACTTCTATCTATTACAACGTAATCTCAAGAAACTGCATTTTGAAAAAGAATGAAGACTTAAACTTAAAAATAGTTTCACCCAGAATAGTTTAGATATGTGCAGTTTGTCCAAAATAGTTGTGTAAACACAATTCTGATAAGTCAAGTCCTTTTCAGTCAAATGATGCAGTTTTGAAGAAAAATTAAAGATTTGGTTCCTGTGAAAGTATTTTGCAAAGATTAATCCGAAAATTAAATTGTGGCTAATGAAAAAATATTCTAATTCATATTTACTGCCTTGTTGATATTTTTAGCATTGTGCAAATAAATGCATTTAATAATTGATAGATATACAGTATAGCAAATAATTATATATCAAAATTCCCTCCTAGATAACTACCACTACTGCTATTCATCACACATAGGAGGGTTGCAACTGAAAAAAGCCCTAATAGCACAGTTGAAAGTCTCAGATTAACTTGATATGCTTTTAAGTGTATAAAATCTCACACATAGGCATCATGCATATCCTTCTACCAAATCATACTGAGGCCAAAATAAAAATGTAGCACTGATTTCTTCTCTATATGTGGATCCTTCCCTCCAAAAATATAGGACCGTGAGGGTGAACCTATGGCACGTGTGCCAGAGGTGACACGCAGAGCCCTCTCTGTGGGCACATGCGCCATCACCAGCTGCTCTTCTGGTTTAAAAAACAGGTCATATTTTGGGACTTTTGGGACTGTTTTTGATTCATTTTTGGGCTGTTTTCAGGATGAAAAACGGCCTGAAAATGGACCAAAATCGGCCCCAAACCAGCCTGAAAACAGCCCCTAAACGGCCTGAAAACGCTCTAAAAACAGGCATGTGCGCACCAGCCAGCTGGCCTTCGGGTTTCTGGTGCTCCAGCGCACATACATGTTCTGGTTTGGGCACTTAGTGCCCCAAAGGTTCACCATCACTGATATAGGAAGACCCAGACAAAATAATGTCTCCAAAATTCTGTACTGTACTGCGTAAGATGCTATGAGTTACATAGGCCATACTTTCAAATTTTATTATTTTCTGCTTTACTTTTTTTGGAATCTTTAATTTGGAATCTAATTTTTTATCAAGTATAACACCTACGAGTAAAACGAATAATACAGGACAGAAATATGTGTCTGATTTTAGAAATTGCCAGTAATGTTTACTACCAGCAAATAGACAAAGAATATAAATGATTAATTTCAGATCACAGTATTGCATATTGTAGAAAACTCAATAATTTAAAGAAATGTAACAAACTTAAAGCAGTGTAGCCCTTAATACATTATTTTAAACTTAGCATTAATGAACTGTTTCTAACTGTTGAAATAAGGAACCAAAACAGTGAAAAATTGTCCTCTTTCTGCATTTCATTTTCTATTAGTTAAGACACAAGGGGCAGTGTATTCAAAATGAAACTAGACAGAAGTTCCTGGAAGCTGTTGCATGCACCTCCCACAGTATCAAGATTTAGTTTACAAGACTTATTTTCTGGGTGATGAAAAATAACTTCCAGACTGACAACTATTTAAAACAAAACAGACAACCTCGTTACAATTCTGCTCCTAAGGATAAAGCTATACCTGTGTACCAACAAATTTGCAAACTTATTCAAACCACATTTCTTAAATAAAAACATTTCTCCTTAAAACATCTGTTGATAGCAAGCTTCTTCCCAAATCTTTCATCCAATTATACAATTACAGCTTTATTTCAGTCATACCATAACTAGGCCCACTTTAAAATTAATCACAAGAGTTTCCAGCAAAAGATGAATCTCTTTATCCTAACCCCAACCCAAGAACTTTTTCCTATTGACATTTTCTATCTCTGATCATCTGACCATTCTTGAGGAGCACTTCAATGTTTTTTCATTCATATGCCGCCAATGTTCTAAGTCTCAAATCATTTCCATATCTGCTTTCTAGCCATTTAGTTTCTATTCTGTGCTTAATCCTCCCACAATTTCTTTTAATAAGTCCCACACAAATTTAATGTACCTTACAGTACTAGACTTCTATTTTAAATGCAATTCTCTTCTCTTCAAATATACAGTTTTAACTAGATTTTTAATCAGTTTTTAATACTTGTCAATATAGCTTTCATTTTGAGATACAGATTTCATGAACTGTGAACATCATAACCAAAAAATCATCCCATTTGTACAATCACGTCTTCAGAGCAATGAAAATATTAAATATTCCTAAATATTCAAATAGATAGAAACTTTTTTCATATTACTTTAAAATTTACTCTTCTGTCAAAAGCAGAATTTAAAGCAGCCACCTCCAAAATAAAAAACAAGGATCATAGGAACATTAGTATTTTATCATTCACCCACAAAGTAATCAGTAGGCTGTTTCAAATCTCCTGAATACAACTTTATTCTCAGTTGGCTAACCTTGCATATGTTTGGAAGTTATGTTGGGTGTGGTCAGGTTGATACTTAGATGGAGACTATCAGTTATAGCTCTCTGGTTAAAAGCTCATTTGATGGGAGACCCCACACCTTTTTATACAGCTCTAAGTTTATTTCCTGGCATTAACTTTTTCCCTGTTTTTAATCAATCTTCAACTTACATGGGACCTTATTCAGCTACCTGATATAAATGCTTCCAAAAACATATCTAGATATCAATACTCTAAACCAGGGATGTCCAAACTTGGGAACTTTAAGACTTGTGGACTTCAACTCCCAGAATTCCCCAGCCAGCATAGCTGGCTGGGGAATTCTGGGAGTTGAAGTCCACAAGCCTTAAAGTTCCCAAGTTTGGACATCCCTGCTCTAAACCTATTCTACAATCCCAATGTTTTATCCATTATACTACAATATCCCACCAAGAAAAGACTGTTTCCTGAAAATATACCATCCAAACTCAATCTCTTTGTCAAGATTCACCTCTCCAAACATTGCAACAGAACATTTGTAAAATACCCCTCCATGTTTGCTGGATTCAACTTCCACCCCCGCCCCTCCTTCATACTGTATTCCTAACACTCATTGGTTGAAAAAAACGGCCTCAAAAGTAACATATTTCTCATTAACAGATTAACACAGCTGGAAGGATATTATCTATATATCTTTTATACATGACATTAACTAGCTAAACCAAAGCACCTCTTCAGAAACAAACCTCAGTTGATTCTCTACTGCTTTCAGTCAAATAAATCTACTCCGTTCACACCCCACCCACTTTTCCTAAAGCCTTCATTCAGCCCCACAAGCCTGCCACAAAATTGTTTCCCCACATTCAAATACCACCCAGAGCACCAGCAGTTTCTTCCTTGCCATCTCTTCAATGGACTCCTCAATTCCTCCCACTAATTTTATTTGGCTTTTTCTCCTCGTTTAGCAGCAGACTCTTTGACCCCCTCCAACACCCCCACCCCACCCCAATTTCCTCTTATTGGCAGCTTTTGTGAATCTCAGCTTGATACCCACCGTCATCTTCCTCTTATCCATCATTCTTTCCCAGTCTTCCTTATATAATTGTAGTTCCTTCCCCAAATCCGACCCCTCCAAATGTGGTCTGCAACCCCTATTATCGCAACCAAAAAGATGGCAATTATCATTCCAAACATCTGAAAAATATGTTTGGGGGGGGGTGTTTACCCCAGCTCATGATGCCTGTGTATATTGAGGGGGGGGGGATGACGACGGCTTGCTCAACGTAGTTATTTCCTTACCCAAGCAAGCTTCTCCCAGACGATTCACACCGTCGTTTGTAAGGTGCCCCTCCCAGGCCCCCAAGTCTTTAGTTTTTCTGGCCGAGATACCCCCAATCATAAGTTTCCCCCGCCACATTCGCCAGCCTCGATTTCCTTACCAACTCCCCGAGATATCCAAAATGCAGGTCTCTTTTAGTTGTAACTCCTGACCTCCACCTCTCAATTTAGCTCAGCACCGTCTTTCCGCGCCCTGCACTGCCGCGACCAGCCCGCTCTTGGCTTCCCGGAGCACCTTCCCGGACGCCTTGTCCCCGTGTCCATCGTTCCCGCGATCCAGACCCGAGTTCAGCCAGGCAGCCCAGGGTCTCGCTTACCTGCTTAGGGCTCCAGAGAGAGTCGAGGGACACACGGGATCCCCTCTCGGCTGGGCGGCGCGGCGCAGCGCTGGCTCCCAACCCAGCCAGCCGGGATCCCTTAGAGGGGCTGGGATGGCCGAATGCTTGCGTGCTGAGATGAGGAAGGAGGAGACGAGGAAGGGGGGGGGGGGGAGGAGAGAGGAGGAGGAGGAGGAGGAGAGGGCGGTGGCAGCAGCAAATGAGCCCCACCCCCTCCCCGCCAGATCTCGGCGACAACAAGAGCCGTTACTCCTCCCCCGTGCAGGAATAGCCCTGGACTCAGAGGAAGGAGGGGCGCGTGTACGCCCACTCTTCCTCGTCCTTCTCGACCGCTCCTCGCTATTGGCCAGCCACGCCCCACCTTGCCCAGCAACCGATTTTTACTGGCTTTCTGTTCGCGGGGTCGGCTTCGTTTCGGAGAGCAGCTCTGAGTTAAAAGAGGGCGGAGCTAGACTTGGGCGGCTGTCCAATGAAATATTCACCCGCTACTTCTTCCTCCCTCCTTTCTCCCCCCCCCTCCCTTTTGCTCAGCCGCGGCTTCTCCCAGAAGGTCTTTACCTCCCTCGGGGAGGAGGGGAACGGGTTTTTGATGGTGGAAGAAGGGCAAGCGAAGCCTTTCGGTAGCCGGATGCGGGCGCGTTTATTTAGAGACAGGTCTTTTACTCATTTCGGTGGAGCTCCTCCCTAATAAGCACGTTTAGGAATACCGTACAGCCGTATAAGGCAAATCATGCCCATTTATCCGGGGTTCATCTCGTGCCACGTTAAACTCCCTTTTGCGAAGCGGCCTTTTTTACACGAGTTCACCAGGAAGGAACAGTGGGGACGCTGCCTTTGAGCTACGGTGGCAATCCGGGAGTAACTCAGTCATTGAGCCCAATTTTAATCCCAGGAGGAAATCAAAAAACGTAGCGGGCCTGCGATCTTTGCCCAGGCCTGAACTCTCAAAATAGCTCACCTCTTCTCTGGCTCTAGTCTAACGGGGGTCACGGTTTCCCTGAAGCTTTGGCGCCCCACAAGAATTAATCTCGAAGAGTTAAAATCCCTCAGACTGACGCTTCAAGGATCCCTTTTCAACGCCGGCGCTGAGGAAAAGTTAGCAGTACCAGTAATGGCGCCGGTAACCCCCAAGTTAAATGGAACTTAATTTATCCAGGAGGACTCACTGCAGGTGGCAGTTCACTGTATTTTGTGTTTAGTTCCATAATTATAAAAATGCTTCGGGGGAGGGGGGTAGAAACGGATTTGGATTGTATAAAATAATTGTTGGTTTTGTGGGAGCAAGTTCTTCCTATGAAACAGAATTCCATCACAGTTGCTATATTTTACATGACAATGTTTATTTGCAGATAAACCTGTTTTATATATTACTGAAATGTAGTTGAAACCGGACAGAGATTTGCTATCCTAAATTTCAGGTCAAACAAAAGCCACGATGTCAGAGAGCTGAGGAGAGGTAATCTTTAAAAAAATAGACTATAAATTGATTGTACACTTCAAGTGATGAAATGTGAGTTCCTATAAATGAAGTTGGTATGTGGGGACAAATTGAGGATTTTTTTCTCATATGCTGTTCACCTTCAGTCTGCAAGTTCCATTCCTGAGGTCCAGGACTCCTTGTTTCTTGATGGGTTTTGTTGACTCCCCAACTTTCATTATTGGAGGATTGAACCTCAGTGCCTGGGGACTAGTTGGGGAGATGGATCTTAGAACACTTAGAAGTTTTTGCATTGAGTTTGTTTCAGGTACTCGCAAGCCTGACACACACACAGGTAAACATAAATGTTACCTGTGCCTCAAACAGTTGCTGTGTGATGCGAAACATGAAATTATTGTTTTGACTACTTTGACATGGTTGCAACCTCCATGGGTGGCAGACCAATTAAGCTGGTCTGTCCTAAGCATCTTACAGATCCTGATTAATTCCTATAGGGTTGTTTGGATTTCTTAGTGATCTGGTAGAGAAAATAAGATTTTTATCAGGAAAGGCAGAGGAATTGAATTCCCTGCTATTTGTTTCTGAAAGGAGTAATTATGGAAATTACTCTAGCTACAAAAAAATTAAGATGTCTTAGGCCTTATAAATCTTTTTGGGGGAAATGAGAGAATCAACTAACCCATTTTCTTTATTCATATAAACTGTATTATATAACCGGCCAGCCTAGCCTAACCTCCCGTCGGGGCTATTTTAGATAGTTTTAAACTGGGGATTTTAATTGGGATTTTAGCATAGGATTGTAATTTAATATGTTTTTAAATTTTGTATTTATTGTTTTGTATGTTTTTAAATTCCTGTGCGCCGCCCTGGGTCCTTCGTGGAGAAGGGCGGGATATAAATGTGATTAAAATAAAATTATAGAAAAATAAAAGTATGCCCATTGTTCTTTTACTTTTGTCTTGCTACATTATGCATAAGAATCATTATGCATAATGTAGGAGAAAACATGGTGTTGGTTAGGATAAGCAAAACATTCCTCTCCCTAAATTACCTTCCCAAACAATAGGCCATGTCAGCTCAGTGATAAAAGAACTTAGAAGGCCAAGCAATGTTGATAAAGCTCAGAAAAGATACTGGAAGGCAAGCAAAGGCTTTGCGAAATAAAGCCAATATAAGATAAGCCCCCCAAAACAATTCTTTAGAAAGGAACTATTTACTAAAATAGTCTTGTCAATACATCATTGTTTTTCTAGCTCTACACTGTTACTACATAAAAACTGCCCCATATATGCACCCATCACATGAACCATTCACATATATGTTTAAATCATGTTGGTTAATCATATGTTTATTTTTATTTGCATAACCCTATGTAAACGGGTTTCATCTCCAGCTCTCTTTAGGTTTTATTTAGTTGAGTAAAGAAAAGAGAGAAATCTTGTGTGCTACTTGAGGGAAATTTCTGTTTCTTCCAAAATACGTTTTGTTGGATCCATAGTCCTTTCACTCAAATGGAATGTTCAGATATCAAGAAATATTCAGATATTAAGAATGTTCCCACATGTTGTTTTACCACCCCATTTGGTTCTGTTAAATAAATACACAAAAGAAATCAGGGAAAGAAAAAAGGGTTAAGAAATGCAGATTAACATTAGAGATTCATACCCTGAAAATTCTGTGATACCAAAGCTTTTCAAGGACTGATAATAGATGGCTTCCATTTAACATTTCCATTGTTTCATAATGCATACAGTTAGTCCTTGATTAACAACAATTAGGACCAGCAACTCTGTTGCTAAGCACAAATCACATGACTCTGATAGACTTACAACTTAGAGTTAAAGGTTAGGGATGTTAAGAGCTAGGGCTAGGGTTTGCTAAACACTTAGTGTTTGCTAAGTGCAAAATTGTGATCATGTATGATTTTATTTCTGCCTTCTGTATTAACTGCTCATTACAAGCTGTTTATGAAGTATACAAATAACGATCAGGTGACAAGATGCCGTAGTGGTCTTAAATGCAAGGATTGGTCACAAATCTATTTGTTTAGCACCATGTAAACTTCAAACGTTGCTGTGCAAGGTTGTTGGCAAGGATTGTTAATGATAATCATTAGATTTTACTCCCAAATATATCTCCTGCTGATTGCAAATGATCAAGAAGAGTACAAAGCCAACAGTTGTTTAATACAAGTAGATGTGAAAGAATTTCAGGGCAGAAACAGTATAATGCTGGAGCAGAGGCTTTCAGAATACATTGCCCAAAGTTCATATTGTCCAATAATGATGATCATTGTTAACCTGATAATATTTCAACTGGTCTTTCTTTACTTCTCTTTTGGAGGAATGGTAGTAAACTACTTGTTAGAAAGCAGATCCTCCAAAGGAGTTACTTTCCAGCAATGGGATGTGTGTGTCCAGGTAGTTTAATCCTTGCATTTCAAAGCAATGTGAATTATCTGAACCTTTTATTGTGTGGTGCTGTCCCCTGTGATGACAGACAATTATTTCCCTAGTTTTCATTCAGGAGAGTACTGCTAAATTAGGAGATGAGGATGCTAGTTTCACTATGGTGGAGATAGAAATCATTTAGTAAGAAAATGCTTTACTAGATCTTCATCCAGAGTAGCAAGGTTTTCTTTTGAACAACCAATTGGAGCTGTTTTCTCCTAGCATTGGTCAACCATTCACAATTTCAAAATGAGAAAGATAATGTTTTCAGTTAGGAATAGTTTTACCCATGAAAATTTCCATATGTGGGACATCTGGCCATGAGAAACCAGCATTGCAGGGTTTTTTGGCCAACTGAATTTTAATGTCTTGGTTTCACCTCTATACAGACAGAACTTTGTGGATTTGAGATGTGGATCTGTAACTTTACAATTACAGTTATGTAAATATTATTGTCATCTGACAGCTGAAATGAGCGCCCATGCTAGAATCTTATGAGAGGAGCAAATCCCATTTAGCAAAAAAACAAAACCCAGTTACCAGGTTCTTTGCTACAGTGGCATACACACAGTGATGGGTAAGATGCTTTTCTGCAAAAGTACAGATGGTTATCAACAAATAATAAAGCCCACCAGAATGGTATATAAACTCTACTTTCCCTTAAGCGCTCAGAGAGAAACGGATAGAGTTTACCTTTTACCTCCATGTACTATATGAGGGTTTACACGACTTCCAGTACCACCTTCCAGAAAAGGGGATGAAATTTATTTTTAACCTAGATAGAGGCTAAAATTAATGTATTGTATGTAGTCCCAAGTACAGTGTTCATGAACAAGAGCTATACTGCATGGAGTAAGATCTGGCTATGAGCCTCTGAAAATTTCTAATAAGGTTGAAGCTACTTACATATTCTTTTCTGATGATCAATGTAACATTACTTTTTGGTGTTCTGCAACACTCAGTCTAGTGACTGAGAAGATAACTTCTTTGTTCAGAAATCAAAAGGAATACAGATACTAATTGTCTTGATGGATACAAGGAGCATACTAGACAAACAAATATTGACCCCCATTTTTTTGCATGAGATTCTTTCTACATGATAGAAATAAAATGTGGAACCTTGGGCAACAGTCTGGAGGTTGCCACATCCCATGGGAGCCTGCTGCACATCTTGCACATAACTAGTAGCAGTATTCCTGAATGCAGGCTCCATCTTGTAGACATTTGAGGTCCTTTGGGATGAACTAGATTTCAGTAGGAAGTGGAGATTGAATGTGCCCCAGGGGAGAAGGAGCAGTGTTATAAGCTGTTGCCGATTATAAATCCACTTCCCCTTCCCCTTCCAAAGAGTAAAGTGTAAATGTATGCACTTGGATGCACTTCCAAATGGAAATAGATGTTGCAAAATTCTGAGATCAGAAGTGTTGTTAAGGGAACCAGAACTCCTTGGTAGATTTTGTATAGGTTGCCATTTTTGTAGATATTTAATGGCCAGCATAAATATATTGTATAAGTTCAAATGGAATTTCACTGGCACGATCTGTGGCTGGGATACGACCTACTATACTCTAGGACCTGAAATGTTGGAAGCAGATAATCAAGAATCAGGTACTGTATTTTTCAGATTTTAAGATGTTCCAGACTATAAGACATACCTAGCTTTTGGGGAGGAAAACAAGAAAAAAAAATCTGCTTCTGCCTCCCAGCATCCATCCGGTATTCATCTGGCCCATTTGATGTGGGCCATAAGCCGCTGCCACCGCCCATTCTAGCTGATCAGTGCTGCACCAGCACCCCTGCCCCCCTACCATATAGACACAGACATTTCCACCCACATTTGGGAGGGGGGGCGTCTTATACTCTGAAAAATATGATAATTCCTCTTGCATTTAGGATGATTCCTGTTGAAAAGCCTGGTCCTGCTTACTCTACCTATACTCAGTATTTATTTATTTATTATTTAATTTATTATTTAAATTTATAGACCGCCCCCTCTCCCCCATGGGGACTCGGAGCGGTGCACAGGAAATTAAAATCTAATAAATAACAATATACAACATAAAAAATATTAAAACCGAATTAAATTACCCCTTTGCTAAAACAATATTTAAAATCCCTAAAAAACCTTAACAATACCCTTAAAATTCAAATTAAAACAAATTTATTTTTATTACGGCTAGGTATAAGAGTTAAGCCAGACCGGCCTGCTGAAATAAGTGAGTTTTTAACTTCTGGCGGAAGGAGCGGAGGTCCGTCGTTGTTCTAATTTCGGGGGGTAGGTCGTTCCAGAGGGTTGGGCCCACCACAGAGAAGGCCCTTCTCCTGGGCCTCGCCCGCTGGCATTGCCTAGTGGACGGCACCCGGAGAAGGCCCTCTCTGTGTGAGCGAATCGGCCGAAGTGATGTATGGGGCTGGATGTGATCCCGCAGATAACTAGGTCCCGTGCCATGGAGCGCTTTAAAGATAGTAACCAACACCTTGAAGCGCACCCGAAAAACCACAGGTAGCCAGTGCAGCTCGCGCAGGAGCGGTGTTATGTGGGCAAACCTAGAGGTTCCCAGGACTGCCCGCGCGGCTGCGTTCTGGACTAGCTGCAGTCTTCGGGTGCACCTCAAGGGGAGCCCCATGTAGAGAGCATTGCAGTAGTCTAGCCAGGATGTCACGAGAACGTGAGTGACTGTGCGCAGGGCGTCCCGGTCCAATAAGGGCCACAACTGCCGTACCAGGCGAACCTGGTAGAACGCCCCCCTGGCCACGGCTGTCACTTGATCTTCCATGGACAGCCGGGTATGAAGGAGGATGCCCAAGTTGCGTGCCCTATCCACAGGGGCTAGATGTTCGCCCCCTATGGCCAGCGATGGAACAAGCTGGTTGAACCAGGGTGCCGGAAACCACAGCCACTCGGTCTTGGACGGGTTGAGTCTGAGTCTGTTCCTTCCCATCCAGACCTGCACGGCTTCCAGACACCGGGACATCACTTCGACGGCATCGTTGGTTTGGGGTAGATACGTACAGCTGAGTGTCGTCAGCGTACAGATGGTACTCTACTCCAAAACCACGGATGATCTCACCCAGCGGCTTCATATATGTGTTGAACAGGAGCGGCAAGAGGACCGACCCCTGAGGTACCCCACATGTGAGGGGTCTCGAGGTCGACCTCTGCCCTCCTGCCAACACAAATTGCGATCGACCGGAGAGGTAGCTAGGAGAACCACCATAGGACGGTGCCCCTCACCCCCAACCCCTCCAGTCGATGCAATAGGATACCATGGTCAATGGTATCAAAAGCCGCTGAGAGATCTAATAGGACCAGGATGGAGGAACAACCCCCATCTCTGGCCCTCCAGAGATCATCCACCAACGCGACCAGTGGCGTCTCAGTGTTGTGACCGGGCCGGAAGCCGGACTGGCGCAGGTCCAGATAGTCAATTTCCTCCAGGTGACGAGGAAACTGTTGAGCCACCACACTCTCTACAACCTTCGCCAGAAAGTGAAGGTTGGAGACCGGACGATAATTTACTAATAATGCTGGGTCCAGGGAAGGCTTCTTGAGGAGAGGTCTCACCACCGCCTCTTTCAAGACGGTGGGCAAGAACCCCTCACTCAAAGAAGCATTCACAACTTCCTGGAGCCAGCCTCGTGTAACCTCCAAGGATGCCAGTACAAGCCAGGAGGGACACGGGTCCAATAAACATGTGGTGGCTCTCAGTCACCTACGTAACCTGTCCATATCTTCGGAAGTAACAGAGTCAAACTCTTCCCACAAAGATGTCTCAAGACCTGCCTCCGACAAACCCTCCAGACCACTTTCGGTGGAGGCCAACTCGCTCCGAATCTGAGCGATTTTGTCCTGCAGATACTCTCCAAACTCCTCTGCTCTGCCCTGCAGAGGGGCTTCCCGCGGCCTCTGTTGAAGGAGGGAGCGGGTCACCCCAAACAGGGCGGCAGGGCGGTTATCTGCGGACGCAATAAGGGTGGCATAATGATGACGTTTGGCCACTCTTATCGCCACAAGATAAGTCCTCAAATGGGATCTTGCCTGTGTTCGGTCAGACTCAGACCGTGTGGATCTCCATCGCCTCTCTTGTGGCGTTTCATCCCCCTCAGCTCCTCGGTGAACCAAGGAGCCTGGGTGGCTCTCCGCCGCAAGAGAGGCCGCAAGGGCGCGACCCGATCTAAGGCCCCCGCGGCCGCCGATCTCCATGCAGCCACAAGGTCCTCCATTGGGGCGCGGGTCAGGGTCGCAGGTAGTGGCCCAAGCTCCGTCTGGAACCTCTCAAGGTCTATCAGGCGCCTGGGGCGGAACCAATTAGGCATTGTTGGTTTCGCCTCCCCGCGGTGGGGTGTAGTGGTTGGAAAGTCGAGCCGGAGAAGTGAGTGATCAGACCATGACAGGGGTATGATGGCTAGCTCCCTATACCAAGATCACTATATATCTATACCAAGATCAGTATAAATCTTGACTCAATGTTTCCAATGATCAAGACTTCCACATAGCTAGAAACATTTAGGGAAGGAGCAACAATTCAGTCTGTGCTTCATCTCTGGACAGGTTACGTGGGCGACTGCGAGCCACCACATGTTTATTGGACCCGTGTCCCTCCTGGCTTGTACTGGCATCCTGGGAGGTGACACGAGGCTGGCTCCAAGAGGTTGTCAACGCATCCTTAAGTGAGGGTGCCTTACCTGCTTCCCTAAAAGAGGCCATGGTGAGGCCCCTCCTTAAGAAGCCCTCTCTGGATCCAGCTTTATTAACCAACTATCGTCCAGTCTCCAACCTTCCCTTTTTGGCGAAGGTTGTTGAGAGTGTGGTGGCACAACAGTTTCCCTGTCACCTGGAGGAAGTTGATTATCTAGACCCGCGCCAGTCCGGCTTTCGGCCCGGGCATAGCACCGAGACGGCATTGGTCGCGTTGGTCGATGATCTCTGGAGGGCCAGAGATGGGGGTTGCTCCTCCATCCTGGTCCTATTAGACCTCTCGGCGGCTTTCGATACCATCGACCATGGTATCCTATTGCATCGGCTGGAGGGGTTGGGGGTGGGAGGCACCGTTTTACGGTGGTTCTCCTCCTACCTCTCTGGCCGATCGCAATTTGTGTTGGCAGGAGAGCAGAGGTCGACCTCGAGACCCCTCACATGTGGGGTTCCTCAGGGGTCGGTCCTCTCGCCTCTCCTGTTCAACACATATATGAAGCCGCTGGGTGAGATCATCCGTGGCTTTGGGGTAGAGTACCATCTCTACGCTGATGATACTCAGCTGTATATATCTACCCCAAGCCACCCCAACGATGCCGTAGCGGTGATGTGCCAGTGCCTGGAAGCCGTACGGATCTGGATGGGAAGTAACGGACTCAGACTCAACCCGACCAAGACCGAGTGGCTGTGGTTTCCGGCTGCCCGATTCAACCAGCTGACTCCATCGCTGGCCATAGGGGGCGAACATCTTGCCCCTGTGGATGGGGTGCGCAACTTGGGTGTCCTCCTGGATGCCCGGCTGTCCATGGAAGATCAAGTGACAGCCGTGGCCAGGAGGGCGTTTTACCAGGTTTGCCTGGTTCGCCAGTTGCGCCCCCTATTGGATCGGGACGCCCTTCGCACAGTCACTCATGCTCTCGTGACATCCCAACTGGACTATTGTAACTCTCTCTACATGGGGCTCCCCTTGAGGTGCACCCGAAGACTTTAGCTGGTCCAGAATGCAGCCGCGCGAGCAATAATGGGTATCGCAAGGTATACCCATGTAACACCGCTCTTGCGCGAGCTGCACTGGCTACCTGTCGTCTTTCGGGTGCGCTTCAAGGTGTTAGTTCTCATCTTTAAAGCGCTCCATGGCTCGGGACCTAGCTATCTGCGGGATCGGATTCTGCCCTATACATCTTCCCGGCCGATTCGCTCCCACAGAGAGGGACTTCTCCGGGTGCCGTCCACTAGACTTTGTCAGCGGGCGACGCCCAGGGGAAGGGCCTTCTCTGTGGCGGGCCCAGCCCTCTGGAACGACCTTCCCCCCGACATTAGAACAACTACGGACCTCCGCTCCTTCCGTCAGAAATTAAAAACTCACTTTTTCTGCTTGGCCGGCCTAGGTTAGTCTCTACCTCAGGGGTTAGGGAATGTTAATTTTAAAATGGGGATTTTAGTACAGGGACAGTTGATTTAATTTGTTTTTATTGTATTTATTTATGTATATATTTTATGCTGTTTTAATTTTCCCTGTGCACCGCTCCGAGTCCCCCTGGGGAGAGGACGCGGTATAGAAAAATAAATCTATCTAAATCTATCTATCTCTGCTGATTGCCCATACCTGAATGACCACATGTCTAATAACATGCCACAGACATATTGCCAAAACTTGCAACACCAATTTGTAGGAGAACTTTCAACAATTTCAGCCAAGAATTATTTATAATGGAGATCAGTACAAATTTTGGTCAAAGTACTAATCGTTTATTATGGTACTAGAGGCAGAAAAAGCAAATTTAAAAGGGGGAATGCAAACTCCATCATATAATTATGCAAATTAGAATACATATGATTTACCAATACCACAGGGTTAAGCACACTATATGTGAACGATGCATATGGTTGGCAAAATCAGGAATAGAACGGCGTCTATGTGGTAATCTTGGAATCAGAAAAATAACAGTGTATTGAGACAAGAAACAGTATTTTAGTAGTGCAGTTGTTTCTAAAGAGATAATTTTATGGGTTTATCTTATAGTGGCCTTGCTTCTCAGAAACTTTGCTTCTAGTATCTTTTCTCAGCTTAATCAACATTGCTTGGCCTTCTAAATGTTAAGGTGACATGATCTATTGTTTGGAAGGTAACTTTAGGAGGGGATGGGCACTTGGCTTGTCCTAATCAACACCTAATTTTTTCCTATGATAGTATAGCTATACTTCAATAATGCTTTCACCAAAGTGCTTCATAATATCTCCTTCATACAATTATAAAATATGGACCAAAGTATACTGTTAGTTGGGCTCAAAGAGGGATAAATGATCTACCCTTATTAGCCTAAATTGCAGCACGATTGTTGGTAGACCAGCAGGTTTCTTTATGCAGTTGGTTGGCCATGATGAAAACAGGCTGCTGGGCTACATAGGTGCAGGTACAATAAAGCAAGGCATTGATTATGTTTTTATGTTATAGTTTTATGATCGCACTGGAAGGAAACATCAAATGGAATGCCACTGGGCAAACCCCATTTAGTGTTCTCTGTTCAGTTCTGGGTACCACAGTTCAAAAGGAACAGTGAGAAATTGGAGCAAATTCAAACTAGGTTGCCAAGATAGTAAAAGATTTGGAAACCAAGTTTTGGGAGAAACAGTTAAAGGCTCAGGGTATATTTAACCTACAGAAAACAGACCTAATTACAGTAAGCGACCTCTTAACATCCTTTCAACCTCTTTCATTCTATGAATGCAGTTATGAAATATTGAAGATCTAGGTTTTTTTTCCACCTGGCTGATTTTTATAACTGTTGGGGGAAAGTGCTAAAAATATAGATAAGCCTTGTTTAGCAACCATGGCAAACTTGGTCATTAAGCTAAGCTGTCACTAAGTGAAAATGCAACTGTGCGTATGACTTTCCTTCAGCTTTTCTTTACAAACCTGTGAAAGTCATATATGGGAAAATTGGACACAAAGTTATTTATCATTACATTTGTATCTGCAAAAGGTCCCTGTACAAGGCAATAGCTAAACAAGGACTACCTGTTATTCAAGTTGGGCTTTATGGACAGTGAGATATCAGGGCAGTGCAGAAATGATTTGGAAGAAATACTTCAAAGTATGAGCATAGCACCTTCCTGTATTCATTAAAGCAGCTCCACCCTATTTTCAGGTTTTTGAACAAGGCTAAAAGCAAATGAGGATGCTTAACAATTTACTTTGATGACACTCAGCAAAGCAGATATCTTTATAGCTTGCATGGGAACTGAAAAACACATGGTTGACCTAATTGGTAGTAGTGACGCTATGGTCATATTAGTGCAAAGTCCAAAGCACTTCTTCTAAATCCTTTTTGAAATTGCACAACCCTATTTGATACTTGCATATAGCATGGGTCTCTATGACTTGTACACATACTCATAGGCACTGGAGGTAAAAAAGACAAGATAGCAATCACAGTAGAGTAGCACAGCTGAAGCCTGTCTATTTGAACATGAATGCAGCAACATTGTTAACAAGAGCCAGAGTTTTTATAGTGCTACTGAACCTGCTGTCTTGTCTTTTTCCGACAATTCTTCCCTATCCCATGAATGCTTATATTCACATCACAGTAAACCAAATAGCCATATTTTGTATAAAAAACATATCAATCAGTCAGTTAATCAATCATTACTCAAGACACCCTGAGCCAAAATTAAAAAGTTGCAATAGATGTAGGAACCTCCCCAATATGCAATATGTGCCTTGTAATCTGTATGTTTATATGACAGAAGTATATAATATTTTAAGGGCAGTTTGCTGAGTTTTTGCATCATAAGTCAGGATTGCTAAACTTTTTCGGGCAGAAAAGCAGAAATTAGTATGCTTTGGTATATTGATGTGTTTTAAGAAGAAATTATACAAATTCTGCTGCTAAAACAATCTCCTCTGAGATGAAGTCAGTTCCTGATGATTTAATACAGGGGTCTCCAACCTTTGCAACTTTAAGTCTGAAGGACTTCAGCTCCCAGAATTCTCAAGCCAGCAAAGCTGGCTGGAGAATTCTGGGAGCTGAAGTCCTTCAGACTTAAAGTTGCAAAGGTTGGAGACCCCTGATTTAATATACTTGTCCTTGCAATGATAAAAAGATAGTTTCCCATTGCATTCATTTCTAGACACAATAAAATAGCATCTCAAGGATATTGCGCTGAGAAAACTTTACAGCCCTATCTCCTTGCCTCAGTCTATTCATCAAAAAATGCAGCCCAATAAAACTCTATTGTTTATTTCTGCTAAAAGTTTAAATCTGTACACCACATGTAAAGTGTTTTGTATGAGTTTGGATTAAAGGATTGTGGGAAATCAGCTGCAGTGATTTGTAGAATATGGTTTATGGCTTTTATGAAGCCTGTGAATTCTATCTTATTCAATGACTTTTGTGCCATTTATTTATTTTGTATTGTTTCTGGAGCTTGAACCACTCCATATTTTATCCCATTTTCAACACTAACAATCCTTTTTTATATGTATGTATGTATGTCTGGCCGGCCTAGCATTATCTATTCCGCACCCTACTGTTTTATAACAAATCAAAGTTTTAACTTATGGGTTTTTAAATTTAAATTTATTTTAAGCAGGGTATTGATTTAATTTAGTTATTATTTAGTAATATTTTGTATTTATGTATATTTATTTTAAATCTCTGTTCGCCGCCCCGAGTCCCTTTGTGGTGAGATGGGTGCGGGTTACAAATGTGAATAATAAAATAAAATAAAATAAAATAAAATAAATGTATGTATGTATGTATGTATGTATGTATGTATGTATGTATGTATGTATGTATGTATGTTTGTTCCTAAACAGTGACTTACAGAATTTTTAAAAAAGATTTTCCAGACTCCACTTACATGCA
The DNA here is from genome assembly GCA_039707465.1 of Rhabdophis nuchalis. Taxonomy (NCBI): domain Eukaryota; kingdom Metazoa; phylum Chordata; class Lepidosauria; order Squamata; family Natricidae; genus Rhabdophis; species Rhabdophis nuchalis. Next base: position 52,928,184 of record CM077643.1, on the reverse strand, counting down.
TCACTTATTGGTCTTTAAAAAGAATAATCTTCAAAAAGGTGACATAATAGCACCTTTGTATATATATATTTCCAAATGTATTTAAGAAAGAGGATTGGGTTTATGTAATTTGAAATTATATTTTGCACTAAAATTATACTTTACAATTTATTTGACCTGGAAGAAAGAATAAATGTTGCTGAGAACATAAGGCTTTTGGAGTTAGAAGTGTATGACCTTAAATGTAGGAGGCATGGATATCTATGGTACGATAAAGCCAAGGTAAATGTAGATTTTAAAAATGGTTAAACCTGCCATACTGAGAATATGGAACAGATATAAAACTAGGTTCTCAAAAAATACCTTGGTATTTTCAGATCAGGAAGCATTTTACAACAGACAAATGATGTGTGTGAAATCAGAAAATTAAAGAAAAATAGTGGACTTCCAAAGACATTTGCCTAGTGGACGGCACCCGGAGAAGACCCTCTCGTGCGAGCGAATCGGCCAAAGGGATGTTTGGGGCAGGATGCGATCCCGCAGATAACTAGGTCCCGTGCCATGGAGCGCTTTAAAGATGGTAATCAACACCTTGAAGCGCACCCGAAAGGCCACAGGCAGCCACTGCAGGTCGCGCAGGAGCGGTGTCACGTGGGAATACCTAGAGGCTCCCAAAATTGCCCGCGCGGCCGCATTCTGGACTAGCTGTAGTCTTCGGGTGCACCTCAAGGGAAGCCCCATGTAGAGAGCATTACAGTAGTCTAGACGGGATGTCACTAGTGCATGAGTGACTGTGCGAAGGGCGCCCTGGTCCAATAGGGGACGCAACTGGCGTACCAGGCAAACCTGGTAAAACACCCCTCTGGCCACGGCCGTCACGTGGTCTTCCATAGACAGCCGGGTATCCAGGAGGACACCCAAGTTGCATGCCCCATCCACGGGGGCTAGATGTTCACCCCCTATGGCCAGTGATGGAGTAAACTGGTTGTACCGGGACGCCGGAAACCACAGCCACTCGGTCTTGGAGGGGTTGAGTCTGACTCTGTTCCTTCCCATTCAGACCCGCACGGCTTCCAGGCACCGGGACATCACTTCGACGGCATCGTTGGGGTGGTTCGGGGTAGATATGTACAGCTGCGTATCGTCAGCGTAGAGATGGTACTCTACCCCAAAACCACGGATGATCTTGCCCTGCGTTTTCATGTATGTGTTGAACAGGAGTGGCGAGAGGACCGACCCCTGAGGCACCCCACGTGAGGGGTCTCGAGGCCGACCTCTGCCCCCCTGCCAACACAAATTGCGATCGACCGGAGAGATAGGAGGAAAACCATCGCAAAACGGTGCCCCTCACCCCCAACCCCTCCAGTCGATGCAATAGGATACCATGGTCGATGGTATCAAAAGCCGCCGAGAGGTCTAATAGGATCAGGATGGAGAAACAACCCCCATCTCTGCCCCTCCAGAGATCATCTACCAACGCGACCAATGCCGTCTCAGTGCTGTGTCCGAGCCGGAAGCCAGACTGGCGCGGGTCCAGATAATCTCCTCCAGGTGACGGGGAAACTGTTGTGCCACCACACTCTCTACAAACTTTGCCAGAAAGTGAAGGTTGGAGACCGGACGATAATTTACTAACAATGCTGGGTCCAGGGAAGGCTTCTTGAGGAGAGGTCTCACCACCGCCTCTTTCAAGATGGTAGGCAAGAACCCCTCACTCAAGGAAGCATTCACTACTTCCTGGAGCCAGCCTCGTGTAACCTCCCAGGATGCCAGTACAAGCCAGGAGGGACACGGGTCCAATAAACATGTGGTGGCTCTGTCGCCCACGTAACCTGTCCATATCTTCGGAAGTAACAGAGTCAAAATCCTCCCACAAAGCTGTCTCAAGACCTGCCTCTGACAATCCCTCCAGACCACTTTCGGTGGAGGCCAACTCGCTCCGAATCTGAGCGATTTTATCCTGCAGATATTCTCGGATGATTCGCCTACCGATGGCAGGTTGAAATCCCCCATGACTACCAGTCTGGGGGTCTCAACCGCCACCTCAGCGATCACCTCAAGGAGCTCGGGCAGGGCTGCTGACACGTAGCGGGGAGCCAGGTACACAATCAGCAAGCCCAACTGCCTCCCTGGACCCCACTTCACGCAGAGGGACTCACAGCCGGTGGTCTGTGGTACAGTAGTCTCTCTTGGCTCAAGACCTTCCCTAACAATAACCGCTACCCCCCCACCCCTGCCTAGGGCCCGCGGCTGATGAAACGCACGGTAACCTGGCGGGCACATTTCCACAAGAGGAAGTCCTCCCTCGTTGCCTAGCCAGGTCTCCGCAATTCCCACCAGGTCCGGCTCCCCCTCCGACACAAGGTCGTTAATGAGGGGGGCTTTGTTGGCCACAGACCTGGCGTTGCAAAACATCAGCCTAGGGCCCTGGCTCTGTGATCCCTGACCACCTAGACTGCGGGGGTTGGGGCGTGTAACCGCTTGTAGCTAGCGGCCACATTCTCCCAACTGGTGATGAAAACCCTGCCTCCCATCGCACCTACCCCTCCCCACGACCGTTTTAATGGAAAAACCCTCTATGGGTTTTGGTTACAATTGTTGTAACCAATGTAACCAACAACAGTCTTGGTTGGATGTGTGAAATCAGAAAATTTTGGACTCAATTACATTTCTTAATACAGAAGTTTTTAAAGATTCATATATAATTGAAAACAGAAACTTTTCTTTTGGGATTGATGGATAGATAAACAGCTAGAAAGAAATCATGCATCTTTGGTTTTATAAATAGCAACTGCACATTATATGCACAAAGGTGGAAGGATTTGACTTTACCTGCAATGCAGGAATGAATGGTGAAATGATGGAACTTGGTAAGATGGCCAAATTGACTACTTTAGAGATAAAACAGCATCTTAATTTAATGATTGGAAACTATTGACTTTTTGCAGGAAATAAAAAATTAAGATATATGGTTTTGATTAAAACAAAAGCATTATAAAATATAAGCAATGCTGTAACCATAGAATAGTAGATTAATGTTTATTTATATTTATAACTGCTATAAATGAAAATTGAAAGTCATTTTTTATAATCAGTAAAGGATATTTGTAGCTCAGGATTGAAATGAGGGGTTCTTGGTGGTTTGGGAGCTTGGTCTTAGCACTGGTAATAACTGATATTACGTAATTTTGGTAATGAAAGTCTGCAAAAAAACTGCTCCAGAGAGCACCAAGGACCCCTGATTTTTTATAATCGCCCTTTTTCTTTTCTTGTTTCCTGCACTTCTCTTTGCTCTTTTTTCTTCTTTTTCATTCTAAATAGAAGTTCCTGTTACTTTTTATTGTTTTCAAAAGTCTAATAAAATTCCTTTTTAAAAAAAGTGAGATTCTTCACTTTTTAAAGCAGTTATTGTCCAGCTTTGCAGAATAGAAAATGCGCATTTCATTATACAAATATTAAATACCCCTCCCGCTATCCAAGATAGGTACTGTGCCATTCATGTAACTATACTGCACTTGCATCCGTTTAAAAAACTTGCATCATCAGAGTATCTTGGCAGAATTTTCTATGGCAAGCAAAACTTGTGTGTGCACTTTTGAAATCATTTGTAGAGAGCAATTCAAGTGAATAATTAAACAATGTTATGACTCAGAGTAAATCATTGCTAAGCAACAGCCTTCATAGTCTTATATATTTGTAGGAAAATGTGCCTTATGTGTATGCATATATGTTATATGCATATATACACACACACACACACACACACACAGATAGATAGACACACATACATACACACACACACACACACACACACAAACGTATACCCACACTATCATGGAACTTTAATTTCCAATTTTATACAATCAACAAAATAAGTTTTCTTATATAGTCAAGTTATGAAGTGTGCTGTCATGTATTCCCTTTTAAGGTACTTATTGCAGTGATGCATATACACCCTGTGCCCAAAGCCACAGATGAGGAAAAATCTTGCAGTCTTTGGAGATGGTACAAATCAGGAAAATTTTTATCACTCATTTTGCTGACTTGAGCTAAGAATCTAGTTGTGTGTCACAAAGTTATGTAACCAAAGTCCAAGGTACTTTTGGAGCGGAGGGGTTGTGAGCATTTTGAAATGGAACAGTTGCTTTGCTTAACTTTGCACGCATGCATCATGCATGTATGTATGTACAGTATGTATGCATTTATTTATGGATGGATGGACCGACTACTTTTTAAACACGTGTAATTTTTAAGGGAGAAAATGACAAAACCAGATCCTGTTGATGTGTTTTGGTAGCTAGTTATATCATACAGTAACATTTGCTGACCATTGCCCTCAACAATCTGTTGGATTTCAACTCCTATAGTTCTCTCCATTTATGACCTTAAATACATTAGGAAACTATTTCAGCCCCATCATTTATGACCAGTGGAACAAGGATAGTGAAAAAGTAATTCCAACTATATCCCACAGGCTAATTTATTTATTTATTTATTTATTTTTCATATTTATAACCCGCACCCATCTCACCGCAAAGGGACTCAGGGCGGCGTACAGAAAATTAAATCAATTACACACAAATACAGAGATAATTAAGGGCCTGTGTTAACACCATTTTAGAGTCCTCATTTGAACTGGTGATGTTGGGGTTACGCAAGATCGGCTAGTTGGAAGAGGTGCGTCTTAAGACACTTGCGGAACAGGCGGAGGTCAGCAATGGTACGGAGTTCAGGGGGTAGGTCGTTCCAAAGGGTTGGTCCTGCCACATTATCCAAGAGCCCCACAATTTTTTGTAATTATTAGTTTTTCAACAATATTGATGAGGTCAGAGAGGCCTGATCATAGAATAATGTTGCTGTGTAAAGTTTAAAGAGAATGAGTTTAATCAGTTGATATTCCATGAAACTACTAAGTGTTTATGGGTTAATAGAGAGGTTCAGTATATGAGAGCTTACTTTTCTGGAGAGCCAATTTCGTTTTCAGTTATTACTTTAAAAAAAATATGTTAGTTTTACATCAACATCAATGCACGAACAGTGTGGCATCTGGGTATCATTCATTTTGATATAAATAACAATAATGATATGAATATTTGTTATGCCAATCAAGCTTTTGTGATCTTAGTATTGATACACATATTTGTATTAAGATATAATCCTTCAATATTTAATTGTTCAGTGTTTCAATGTCATTCTAATGCCAATCACAATATTAGTTGAACATATATAAATCTACCCAAGCCCCTACCTCTTTTCAAAAGTATCTTTCTGCTTATCTGATTTGATTTTTAAATCTTTTAAGCATTTTTCCTTGATTAATTTCATCAGTCATTATTATCTTTATTATCCTTTCCTCCTCCTTTTATTTGCTGATTTTTCTGTTCTATCTTTTCCTCCATTGTTTCTGTTGCCTTCTCATTTCCCTGGACATTTTGATCTTTGTTCATTATCTCTTGTGAAACATTTTCTATTTTTCCATCTATACCATGTATTAGATTTCCTTATCTCCCTGTGGTTTTTTGTCATAGTATCAATGTCATTTCTTGTAAAAGTCCACTCATTTTCCTCTGAAGAAGCATCTCGTCTTATTTTAATAAGTCCCACTCTTTTTCAATATTCCTATTTATTCAACTTCTATAGCCACCTATCTCAACCAATGACTCTGGGCAGCTATAGTTCTAAAATTATAAAAACTATTAAAGCAATGTTTTAAAACAACAAAAACATCCAAGAGAATTGTGTAGCAACTGAGATAATTCATCAGTTAACAGTAAACCCAAGAAACAAGACCCTTAGCATATTAAGAGCCCCAGTCTCTGTTACAATTATTATACATTTCCTACTAGTTCTGTTGATCTACTTTTTTCCTGTATTATGGAGAAATTCTCATGGATAGATGATACTGCACTTAATTTGCTTCGAGGTGGTAAAATGGTCTGTGTAGATCAGTGGTTCCCAAACTTTTTTTGGCCATGCCCCATCTAAGCATCTCTAAAATTCTGATGTCCTCCGTGACCGATAATTCTTACTTTACTCAAAAAGTGAGCTGTACTCCCGTGGAGGAAGCCTAAAAGACCAATAACTTGGTTTAAACAAGGTTCAAATTAAAAATCCCATTAAAAATCAAATCACCTCCCTGTGGGGTGTGGGCCCCACATTGGGAACCACTGGTGTAGATTGAATGTTGTCTTTCATTATGCAGCTTTTCTCTTCCTTTTTTTCCAGGCTTCAGTTGTATCCCAAAGAAAGATGGCAAGGGAATTTTTCTCCCCTCTCCCCAGCAGCTTGGGAGACTTCAGTGTTGGAAAGATGGGCAAGAGAAAGCAAAGCCTGTACTCTCCATTGCTTCCAATAGTACAGGGGTCTGCAAAGTTGGCTCTTTTAAGAGTGGTGGACTTCAACTCCCAGAATTCCCCAGCCAGCGAGGCTGGCTGGGGAATTCTGGGAGTTGAAGTCCACCACTCTTAAAAGAGCCAACTTTGCAGACCCCTGCAATAGTAGAATAACAAAAAGGATCACCATGGAAGTATAAGATAGGGATATCAATCTATCAATCTATCTAGTTATAGTGAAAACTACTCATGCCGTATCACTAAATCTCCAGAACCGTGAAGCCTACAAACTTGAAATGTGGCACATATGTTCATCTTGGCTTTTAGGTGCTCGCTTAGAAAGGATTTTTTGAAATGGCCATCAGATCATTAGTATTTGTTAAATTATTATTAACACGTTCAGATGCTAAGGAGTTCTCCCCCCCCTACCCATCTGAAAAGATTTCTGATCAAACTGCCACTTGGGCACGGCCAGCGCATGACTCATCCGGCCTGCTGGCTGGGAGTTTGAAGAGGAGCCTGAGGGAGAGAAGGGATAGGAGAGGCTTCTGTGGGGCAGGCCTGAGGGGAAGGGGAGGCTGATCATAACTACTGATTTATTTTCAAGCTGTGTCGATTTATCAAGCCCGATCAGTTTCATGTATTCAGATATTCAGCCAGTGTACTAATGAAGGAGAATATTTGTAGCTCAGGGTTGACATAAGGGGTCATTAGTGCTCTTTGAATTTGTTTTCTTGCAGACAGTTCATTGCCCAAACTATGTAACATTTTCAGTGCTAGACTAGCACTGATGTTAACATCTGCAAGAAAACAAGCAAGCTCAGAGAGCACCAAGGACCCCTCATTGGGAAAGTGGTTGCTTGTTCCATTGATAGGTGATCCTAAGAGACAGAAGCTATCTGCCATGTCATTAAGCAAATGCTGCAGTCATTAAGCAAATCCATTAGTCATTAAGCAAATCCATTCATTTGAATGAACATTTATTTGCTAGAAATTGGCAAAAACGTGAATTGTGGCTGGATGACCAAATGAGTCATAAAGCTGACCTGCTTGATATGTTTGAAATGGGGGGGGGGGGGAGTGGTACAACTATATACAATGGCCAAGGAATGCTTTACGGACTATAAAACATCCATTCAATGGCTGTAGTAACATGACTAGTCAAGGACTTCCTGTGGTAAACAAAATAGATTGCCTTCACTATTCCTTTGGACACAGCCAGGGCCAAACACACCTGTTGCTTTCTTTAGCTAACCCTATCGGACCCAAATTGACCCTCCTAACCTTCAGAGGAAGCTCTCTGCAATCAGAAGGAAACAAAAAATAGAAGCCTTACTCACCTGCTCATAGTACAGCCGGAAGTTAGCTCTAAGAAGAGAACTGCAACAGTAATAATTAGGCATATGAATTTTGCATGAAGGCAATGAGATGGTGATCATAAAAACCTTTCTATAGGCAATGAAGCACATACTGACTTCTTTTGGGTAGCCTTTGGCTTTCACAATTTCCCAGTGTTCATTAGCAGTGTTCCTTAACCTTTTCTAAACCCAGTTATACATACATCGTCTAAATTAATTTTTTTCAGCAATATTTTATGTTGTTAGTTTTTATTAGTCATATACCTGGCACTCGACATGCAAATACAACTGCAGCATCCTACGGTCACATGGTTTTTCTGCCAGCAGTCACTGGGGAAGCTGACTGGAAGTTACAAGTCATGGTCACATGTCATACTTTATGCCCACACAATTTGCTTAATGACCACAACTGGAACTTATGTCATCATTACTTTTTTGCTTTATGCCTGTGTTGCTGGTCCCAATCTTGGTCATTAAGGACTACCTGTAGTGCCTTCTGTATAGAAAATATTGTTTGGAATGTGTGGTAACTGGTTTTGTATTCATTTATGTTCTTTTTATAGGGTAGTGTTACCATTAGAAATGTGATTTATGATCTCTTTGGGAATGATATAATGCAAGGCTAGTCTACAGCTTCAAACTGTCTAGTTTGGGAGGAGGGGGGAAGTATTTTTGCATTAGCCAGTTACAATTTTTCTGTTTACTGTTTTGGATTTTGTTAGGGAAAGATCCATAGCCTGCGAATATTTTACAGAACAAAACAGAGTGAAGATCCCAAACACTAAAACTAGATATTGAGAGTCCCCCCCCCCCCCCCAATCAAGCTTAGCGTCTGTATATCTGGAAGATAAATGTTAAGGATATGTTGAAGAATAAGCATACAATTCTGTAATGTTATGTTCTTGAAAGGTTCCAATGGATTTTCTCTAAATCCTGTTTTGGTAAATATAACATTTGCCCTAAAAACAGCAAGAAACAATAAATATTTTCTACTTTAAAACACTTCATTAAGCTACTACTCAGAAAGAAATTTCATCAGTCCTGTTCTTATAAGATCAAAATTAGTACACAAAAATTACTAATATCAGAATAGTCATTTCATATTCAACTTTAATATAAAAAGATATTAGTCACTTCCAAATGTTTAAGAAAGATCTCCTTACAAATTGTGTGGTCTGGCACAAAACTGAATTACAAAATTAGACAGTACTTGCCAAGATTAAAAAACATACAGTGCTATTTTCAAATTAGCTGTTTCAAAAGCACTTAAATTAAGGCCACAGTCATGAAGCTACTTTTGTATAAGCTGCCCCATTAAATCTCAGGAAGGGATAATCATGCAAAATGGTCTTAAGTTCTAATATATAAACCAAGACAAAGACATTTAATGATGTACACAGAAGACATGGATCTTTATGCATAGAACAGTTGCTTTAATTGTGCATAATGAACCTTACTGGTTTAAAGAGTTTGGGTTGCCTTCCTTTACACAAAGATATACTGCATCTATGACATGCTGGGGAAAAAAATGTGTCCAATATTTTGAAATCTATATTTGATCTCAGCATCACCAGAGAAACCATTTTCAAAGAATTTATTTTAAATAAGTAACCAATCCAATTTTAATCACAGGGAACAAATGCAAAATAGCTAAAATGGCCTGTGATGGTAATAGTTATATTGATATTGAAGCAAACCTTTTTCTTTCTCAAAATAATTCTTTAATTCTTTTTTATTCACCTTGCAATTGTTTTACCTATATCCCGTTAACGAGGGAAAAAAGTGGGCAATTTATTTGTAAATGGTATGCACTAGGATTTTTAGTAGATAATTACATGCATGTGAATGCATGCTTCTCTTAAATAATTTGCTGAGATAATATGTTTATAAGGACTCACAGGAATGCACATTTACAGACTGGCAAATAGAACAATGTAAGTTTGGAGAACTCGAAGGCCTCTGTAACAGTTGGTTAGTAATTAGTGCAATAAAGGGGTGTTTTCCCCTAAATATAAAAGTAAATGGTAAACTTCAGCCAATAATTGTTTGATGGCATAGTTACATAAATATTTATAAATAAAACCCATATAATTTATGCTTGAAGATAACAAAAACATGGCTTGAACTGAAGTTTAAATGCATCAAGAGTTCCTGAAGCCTATTGGAAGCTCTTCTTCAGATGTTTAGGTTTCAAGAATAACTTGATCTCTAATACTCTACTTCAAGGCTTAATGCTGATAACAGCTCAGCTTGTAGTTAACAATTACACATACTTCTACTGTACTGCACTATGCAGGGGTAGTCAGTTATAAGGGAGAAAAGTCCCTTTTTCAAAACAATTAAAAAATACAACTGCAAATATTTCAAGATATTAAATAAGCAGTTTTGAGACAGAATTCATAGCAAAAATATATCTTCAGAAAATAGCTATAATATTCTGAACACTGATACTTTTTTTTAAAAAAACCTATAATTTTAAAAAGAAAAAACAGAAAAGACTAAGAAAATGAGAAATAGCTGCTTTACAACTTTTTCAAGAGCTCATGTGGTAAATAAACTTACAGAACATAGCAGAAACTAAGGAGGGAAAACAAAGCATTTTGCCTTTATACCAAATTAATTCCATAAAACAAACCAGCAGGACTAATGCCAGGGATAGTTGAAAGTTTCTTAATTTGAATTAAGTTGAAATTATTAATAATTTTTGTTGGGCTAGGCTGTAACTTAGTCCCTTGAGTAAGATGATATCACTAGAAGCGATGCACTGAAATTTTTAGTTCTGCCCCTTTCTCTGGAGTGGTTAAGAAAATACTACTGGGAAATAATGTACTCAGGGTGATCACTTTGCTTCGGAATGGTGATAGTACAATCTCAAGGTTATGGTAGGCTGCAGGAAGCACTCCTAAACTATACATTATGGAATTTGACTTCATTTGTGGTATTTTAAGGACTGGAGTGTCTTTAACAGTTGCATCCTGCAATTATGAGATAGGCAAGAAAGAAGAATACTGATATACTAATTTGTCCCTTAACATTAGAAGAACCTCCTGGTAAGTTAGGCATCAAAAATAGAAAAATGCATGGTCAGAATACAGAGTACATGATTACACCTAGAGATCTTTTGACATGCCAGTGTGCTGCTGAAAATTAGGGAGTTCTCAAAGTAACTTGTGATATAGAGTGGGTTGTAGATTTAAATTAATTTTTAAAAAGCTTGGGCATGACAATTTAAATGTATGCTTTTGATTATCTCTGAACTGTGGCCACTAAAATATATACTTAACACGACTGAACACTACAAATTGCGGGTTAATTTTATAAATTAACTCAATTTTGCAAAACGATGTGAATTGGGGCAAGTCGGTAAGGGAAGATCACATCCAGGTTTAAGAGAACAAAATATCTCAAAAAGTTTTATTGTTTACAACCTAGCTTCTTCAAGGGATTTTTCTTAGTTTCAAGATTCAACCAGAATCTCTACAAAATGATCAAGCTCATTAAGATCAGACTTACAGTTAGAATTAGAATTTGTGGCTCCTTGAGGAAAGGTTTCAAGAACATCACAGTGTCCCATTTTTGTATTGCCCATCATCCCTGTTAATACAGTATCAAGATTGTAATAAGAACTGTCAACTTCTGAAAAAAGATCTTCAACAGCGTCAGAAGTTTTAGTTTCTAAGGTTTCAAATATTTGATCTAATGATGACTTATGGAAGTTTCCTCTATTTTCTGGAATGCTATCCATCTCCCACATGTTTCCCTGCAAGCTTCTGGACGCTTGTAGTACAGCAGGCCTTAAGATGTCTACATTCTCTTGTGATTGTGTGTCCTCAAAATTCTTAGAGAAACCACTATATTCTTGAGCAAGCTTTTCTTCAGTTTGCTCTTTGGAAGAACGACAGAGAATATCTGTTGAAACAAGACGGTCCAGAGAGGCTGGTCCTGTACTCTGAGGATTTATCATCTGCCAACTTCCATCTTGAGTCATTTCTTCTTGGATCTGCCGTACGGTATTGGCTATAAGCACTGAACGATATAGGTTAGGTTCAACAAGCATGTGGCAGAGCTGAAGTTTTACCAATGACATGTCTAGCAGTGACTGGCGCTGAAGGTTATACGAAGGAATAGCTTTAAAGCCAGTAAAAGTTCCTTCAATATCATCTTCACCTTCAATACATTTCCTCTTCAGTCCACGTACAAACATTGTGTCCTAGTGAAAACAGAAAATATCATTAGTTAACTATTTTCTAAAAAGGCCTTGCATATTATATGAAATCTGTTTAACGTAGTGAAAAAAACTGTACTAATCATTGTAGATGCTAAGAAAGCTTTTGATAATTTTAATTGGCAATTTTTGTTTAAAGTTCTGGAAGATATGAATTTTATTAAAGGAATCAAGTTAATATATACATCTCTAAAGACCTGCATCAATGGTATTTTGGCTAAATCATATCGCATATACTATAGATGTAGATGATTGTAGAAACATTGTCAAAAATGTTAATTTTAAAGTAAGATATATTTGTATTCATAACCATGTTAAAGACAAAGTCAGAAGTCATTCTTTTTCTATTTCTTTTCTTTCTTGAACCTTTTATCTTTCTTTCTTGATCTTTTTTCTTTTTAAAACCTTTTCTTTCTTGTCTTTATCTTTTAACTTTCATAAAAGGGTCATCATTCCCCACCCCAGGGCTGTCAAACTCAAGGCCCATGGATTGCATCCGGCCTGTGGGATGGTTAGATCTGGCCCGCGGGGCTGCCCTGGAAACAATGAAGGACCGGTCCACAGTGCAAAAACTGAGCTCAGGAAGACCGTGTGCAACCTTCCTAAGCACTGTTTTCGCTGGCAGAGGATTGCAGAAGGGTGTCACAGCTGAAAATGAAGCTTGGGAGCCTGTTTTTGCTGGCAGAGCATTCAGGCCACCATTGGCACCCCCCATGAGTGACGTTGAACTGCACCACCCCCGCCAGGTCAAACACAACCCTGATGCAGCCCTCAATGAAACCAAGTTTGACACCCCCTGCTATACCTTATTGCTAACTAGGGTAAAATATTTATACCTCTCTTTAGACATTCTACTTTCAGAGTGAAGGTATGTATCTATCAATTGAATACAGTATATGTGATACCTCACTCAGTATTAGTAACTGTGAGAGGGAACTTGTGAGTCCTAGTGGACCACCATTTAAATATGAGCCAGCAGTGTACAGCAGTTGCCAAAAAAGCCAACATAGTTCTAAGCTACATAAACGGATAGAATCAAGATCACGTGAAGTGTTAATACCACTTTATAATGCCTTGGTAAGGCCACACTTGGAATACTGCATTCAGTTTTGGTTGCCACAATATAAAAAACATGTGGACTCCAGAAAGAGTGCAGAGAAGAACAATAAAGATGATTAGGGGCCTGGAGGCTAAAACATGAAGAATGGCTGCAGGAACTGAGTATGTCTAGTTTAATGAAAAGAAGGATTGGGAGTGGCATGATAGCAGTGTTCAAATATCTCAGGCTGCCACAAAGAGGGAGTCAAGCTATTCTCCAAAGCATCTGAGGGCAGGACAAGAAGCAATGGGTGGAAACTAATCAAGGAGAGAAGCAACCTAGAACTAAGACAAAAATTCCTGACAGTTAGAACAATTAAACAGTGGAAGAACTTGCCTCCAGAAGCTGTGAATGCTCCAACACTGGAAGTTTTTAAGAAGATATTGGATAACCAATGTCTGAAGTGGTGTAGAATTTCCTGCCTAAGCAGGGGGTTGGACTAGAAGACTTCCAAAGTCCCTTCCAACTCTGTTATTCTGTTCTGAGTACCTGTATTTTTTTCCACCTTCGTACTCCTGTAGAATACTACCAAATATAGGTAGTCCTTGACTTATGACTACAATTGAGCACAACATTTATGTTCCTAAGGGAGGCAGTTAAGTGAGTTTTGCCCCATTTTAGGACTTTCTTGCCACAGTTGTGAAGTGAACCACTGTAGTTTTTAAATGAATGTGGCTGCTCCATTGAGTTTGTTTGTCGGGTCACAAAAGATCATCACATGACCTAGGGATCTTGCAATATCATAAATAACTGTTAGTTGACAAGCAATTTTGATCACATGACCACGGAGATGCTGCAATGATCATAAATCATTTTTTCAGTGCTGTTGTAACTTGGAACAGTCACTAAACAAACTGTAACTTCCTTTTATAATGGTATGTTTGAATGAATTATTTAGGAATTATAAGGATGTCCAATAGATAAATGCCTTTTAGTGGGGGTGCTTCTGTATTTTATTTATTTTTCAGATTTATATAGCTGCCTATCTCACAAAACAAGTGATTCTGAGTAGCATCATTGTATGGGCTTGGTAACTCCAGAATTGCTTGTTTTTATACTAGTAACTATTATCAAACTGGAACTATTTTTGATAGGCCTGATTTGTAGATGTGATCTATATACAATATTTACATGGGTTCACAACTGTAACATCCCCTTATTGTATTCCAAAATATTATATGCTGCATGATGCACCGTAAAGTTTTAATTAATGCACTATGCATTTCTTAAAATAAATGGACAGTAAGTGTCATCTGAGAAAGCTACCTGTCTTACTTTAGCACAGGAATTAATTTAATCTGTTTTTAAATTCGTATGTATTTTGTATATTTATTGTTTTTATCCTCCCTGTGCACCGCCCCGAGTCCCTGTGGGGAGAGGGAGCGGTTAATAAATTTAACTATTATTATTATTATTATTATTATTATTATTATTATTATTATTATTATTATTACTTTAGTCATAATGAGAACAGAGTTTATAAAAGGAAAAATATACCTCTTCTTGAGGTACGCTGGACCAAAGCTTTTTAACATAGCATTTTTCCATTGTCCTACCAGAAAAATTGGATATAAAATTTCAAGATGTTCACAGCCAATATCACCTATAGCTAGAAACTGCCCCCAATATACTAAAAACGACTTAGGTTATTGAAGACAAGAATCAGCATATGTAAATGCTGTTAGAGGAATAAAAATTGATTAGAAGGTAAGAATTCTGAGCAGAGCAATTCAAATACTGAACTAGGATAGGGAAGACTGGGTTCAAATCCATTTTTATTCATGGAAATGTATTCTGATTTTTCAGCTAGTCAAGTCCAACCTTCCTCAAAGTTATTACTTAGATATGACCCTCCCTTTCTCCTCCCCATCACTAAGGGGAGGGGGACTATGATGTAGAAAGAAATATTTGAAGAGGACAGCAAAAATATTTTAGCATTCTAACATAGATAATTCTGACTTAATGACTATTCATTGAGCAACTGTTCAAAGTTACAGTAGCGCTGAATGAAGAGCATTTGTGACCAGTCACCAAAATTATGGCTGTCACAGCACCCCTATGGTCATGTGATCAAAATTTAGGCTCTTGGCAGCCTTTCTGCATTTATGACCATAGAGTGTGCTTCACTCTATGGGGGAGGGGAGGCCCAGTGCAGACTGAGCAAGTGAAGGGGGATGGGGAGGGGCAACACAGGCTTTTTACGGAAGAGAACTAGAGAAAGAAGAGCGCAGCTTAATGCAAGTGCATAAAAGCTTGGGAAAGCAGGGTCCCACGCAAGTGCAGGAAGAGAGGGAGCTTATCAAAATGACTTGGGACTTTCTCTGCTGGCTTCCTGATTGGCTTTGTTAGTGGGTAGCTGGCAGGGAAGGACTAATGATGAGCATGCGACTCTGGGGGGGCAGAACGTCAAGGACTGGTCATAGGCATTATTAACCCATGTAACTTTGAACAGGAACTGATCTAACAGATCTTAATATCAGAAAGCATTTTAATATAGACACAAATAAGTCATTTTTGCATTATATCTAAACAGACAAGGAAATCAGGGTAATAAATTAACACTGGGTCCCCAATGTCTGGGCTGCAACCACTAGTGGGCTATGAACTATTTGCAACTCGGACACAGAAATGGCAAGCACATGCAACACCACTTGCATGACTAGTAGGCGAGTGTGTGGATGCACGCTCCATTTGCGTGAGTGGTAGGCATGGATGCATGTCGTTCACACAGAACATTCCCGCTCCCCAGTCTGCAAAGGCAGAAAGGTTGGGGAACGCTGAATGAACACATATCAGATTTTTGGATTAGAGAAGCAACCAGTCAGGATTTTAAAAGCTATGTTGAAACAAACTTTTGTATATGCAAAAAACAAAATGTAACCATATAAACTAAAAGTATATATTATATCAACGAGAAATTGGCATAGTGATATGCAAGTTTATAAGACCCATAACCATCCCAATGCCAACGTCTGCTCCTATGGAAGAGATCCAACAATCATTGCTAAATGTTTCTCTTTAATTGTTGGCCTCCTCTGCACATTGAGTGTGGAACTGTTACTCCGGTCTTTTCCACAGTACAAAAAAATATACCATTGTTTCTATTAGTAATATATAGAACAAAAACTAGGATATAGCATGAGTTACAGAATGAAACTAAACTTTCTGCTTTATGATGCTCCAAAAACCAAGTCTATGTTGGCAGGAAAACATGGCACAAGTGATAAAGAAACAAGTACCGTATTTATTCGAGTATAACGCGCACACGTGTATAACGCGCACCCCTAATTTTCGATTAAAAATCGGTATAAAATTTTGTTTCACTTTTTCACTGTACGCAACGAGGGGACGTTTTTTTTTCTTCGCCCTCGCGTACAGTGAGCGGCTGCAGCCCGGAAAAGGCACCCCACCCCAGCCCTCGTTTATAACGCGCACCCAAACTTTGATTTCTTTTTTTGGTAGAAAATTTTGCGCGTTATACTCGAATAAATACGGTAATTGTTTAATCGATTTTTTTTCAGCTTATATACACTCATTCATTTTAGTGAAAAACCTTTATCCCCTACATTATTTATTACTTACCAATAATGGTGCTTGATGCAGTCCTTCTTCTTCTCCCATTTTATAGAAGATTCCATACAGCAGGTGGTCTAGCGCCACCTACCTGAGACCAGTAAGAAGTGTATTCAGTAATTAAATAAAGTATCTGGCATACATTGTGGGGACTTCCGTTGTTCCTATGAACAAAATAATATAAATAAAAGTATGCTAACTATTCCCTTTAGTTATGGTTATATTATATGTTTTATGGAACATTTACATTCAAAACTTACTTACAACTACTGAATTAGAGAGTTCAGTATTATTCTCAAATTGCAGATTGGGAGTGGAAGTCAATATAGCAGAGAGGAAAGCCACGTAATAACTTCTGTGGAAAAATGCTAACTAGAGACTTTCTAGTTTGAAACTCAGTCCAACACAATACTGAATAGATTTCCTGCAAGAAATTCATTGTGATAACTGAAAATGTCTTTGATACATCTATATGTGTGTGCGCGCGTGCGCGCACACACACACACACACACAGTTGAATCATGTTTTAGGTTGCTACTCATTAGTTGTATACAGGGTGGACTTGATTTAAATCATAATTTTCGAAGAGCAACTGTCATCTCTGTCCCGCAGCAGCTCCTCCTGACCCACTGTTGATTCACCGACAATCCCATTCACTTTAATGGAACGGCTGGTGATGCGGCAGTGACACACAACAAGGTGAAGGATGTAGCAGGCAGGTGTGTGGATGCCCACTAACAGGCGCTGCCATGATGGATCTGAAATGACAGATGCTCTTTAATATTATATTTATAAGCTGCTCAGGTTTCACTTTCATTTTTATTGCTTGTCCTTCCTCACACTTAGACCCTGGTGGTACAGATGCATTTCTCTTCAAACAATCATATAGTTTGTAGTGTACATTGATTTGCAAAACAATGGGATAAAGGAATATTCCTGAATGTTTTATGATTTATCTCATGGTTACTATGAAATTGTGTGAATGCATCAATGCAATGCATGTTATCTCAACTTGCAGAGCTTGGATTCATTGAACGACTTTACAAAAAATGTAAATATTGGAGAATAGACAGCCTCATGCTATGCATGTAGTTTATTCAGTATGAAATGGAGCTTCAGCATGAAGCTCCATTTCATGCTGAATAAACTACATTATTAATCTATCTTAAATAGAAAACTATCTTTAGATAGATTTTTTACTCCAAAAGCATTTTATTAAAACAAATTATACACACACAAACATGTATGTTAGGTTTTGAGCTGATCAATAAATAAACAAAGGAGACTAGTATAGATCTATTTTGAGCTATTTAGCTCTCATCAGCTAGCCAAACCCTTACTGGGATTTGAACCGGGGCTGAATTACATGCTAGGCAGATGTTTTAGCCACTAAGCATATATATGTTAGGTTTTTGAGTCTTATATATATAAGTAAGGTTATGGCTAGCTGATGAGAGCTAAAAAGCTCGAAATAGATCTATACTCGTCTCCCTGACTTATTTATTGATCAGCTCAAAAAGGTAACACACACACACACAAATTTAAAATTTACAAATCTGATTTTGTTTTACAAACTTATTTTTATCCATCCTGGTTGTATACTCTTAAATGAACTGAAAAATATTACCCACTTTTCCAAATTATATTATTGCAGCACTAAAATACACAACTATTCATAACTATAGTTTTATCAACCATTTAAA
Source organism: Rhabdophis nuchalis (assembly GCA_039707465.1). NCBI lineage: Eukaryota > Metazoa > Chordata > Lepidosauria > Squamata > Natricidae > Rhabdophis > Rhabdophis nuchalis. The sequence goes on along the minus strand of CM077643.1, from coordinate 52,909,915 downwards.
TCTTAAGGATATTGATATTACCAGTTCCTCTTAGAAAATATACTATAATTACTGTGGACTGGGTTCAGAGAGTATTTAGCAAATAACTGAGGGGAAACAAATCTGGAATGATTTTTTGAGCAAAACCATGATAAAAATACAAGATAAAATTTTATTGACCTGGTCAACTAAAGTTTTATAAGGAACTGACAAATATTAGTCATAGATTTAACATGATTAGGGAAATTGACTTTTGAAAATCAGTAGAGTATCTAGGGATGTATGGAATCTAGTGATTAAAAAGTGGGATGTAGATGAGGATTATGATATAATGGATTACATTGATGCATGAAAATAAATCTTATCCCATAAATGCAATGAAAAAAAGGTGAGCTGGAAGGTAACATAAAAAGCTAAGAAGTTACCAAATTATTTAGCAGTGAATAGTGACTAGATACAAAACAGGTATGTCAAGAGCTATTTCTGAGGGGAATTTAAAGTAATTTAAAGTGTTGTTTAAAATTACCAGGTTTATATTGCTGGATCCCAGAACTTTGATTTTTTTATTATTAAATTTATTATACAATGTAAACCACAATAGAAGGAAAGTATTTAAACAGGAATTTTATTATTAAAAAGATGATGAGCAGTGAATAGCTTAATTAATAATTATGACTGGTAAAGAAAAATGGATAATATAGTAATAAAACTGAGGTACAATGGTTCTAACACAGCCAAAATTACTACCTGATTGTTTATTTTTCCATTTAACATAAAAATAGTACAGTATATTACTTAGAACAGCTTTATTAAATGTTGGTGAGGATGTTTTCATTCAGATGTAACATTATAAATCTAGCATCCTTTTCCCTCAGTTCATATTCTTCCTGTTGTATGCAGGAATTTTGGCAGATTTCAATCTTTGATTAATAAATTAGGCTATCCTGTTCTGAGAAACTATTGAGTTTAACTACATTTTATGAAAGGCAGCTAAATCCAAAGCATTGTTTGTGGCCTGTTTTCTAACTTTACAGTTTAGGGGCTCAAAACATTAAATAACGCCAAACAGATGCAAAAACTAATTTTGTCAAAACAGCTCCAATAATGTTCAATCACAGACATGAGTTTGTTTCAACACAGATGGGAGACAAAAGATAGCTAAACCCATGAACTCCACTTTTTGTTAAAATCCACAAAAAGTGAACCATATTGCACAAGAATTTTTTGGCATGAATGCCACTTGAAACTTCAAACCATCAATCATAGAAGGGAAATACATGTGCCACATTTCCTTGTGTGAAATGTTTGTTGGGATGAAAAAAAGTTAGGACTGTAACTAGGCAACACAGAACAGATGAAAATAAACCTTTTCTATCAAGAGGCAGAAGAAAATAATTGTAGAAAACAACGTGACAAAGTTGCTTGTGTGAAAGCATAGGAAAGTTGCCTGTGAAAGGAGACCAGATGGTGAAAGTTCTGAAAGCGGATGGGATGGAGAAGCAGAATCTGAAAGCGCTTGGAGCGTCGGGGAGGCAAAGAAGAAACAAATCACAAGACAGACAATTCGGCAGTGATCCTAAAAAAAGTAGCGGAGAAGAAAACATTATTCAATGGCCTTCCTTAAACCACTCCCAGATGAGTAGGAACTTTGTTATTTCCCAGTGAGCATGACAAATAACCGTGCTGGTTGGGAACGATGGGTCCTGTAATCCCACATTTAGAGAATTTCAGGTAGATAAAGGAACTGAAAGAGACGCGGCAGGAGGGAGCCAGAGGCGTATGGAGGAGCTCCTGAGGAAAGTAGCCGATTGAAACAAACGACCTGGAACAAGAAGAAAACTCGCTGAAGCTGCTAAAGGGCGCCGGGAACGAGGGAATGATTCATCCCCTCTACATCTCCACGGCCGCCATTTTGGAGCCACGGCTCAGTGATCCCGCGCGGGTCCTTCTTCCTCGACTAGCTCAACCACCTTAATTTCCTCCTTTTTGCCTCTCGGATTTCGAAACTGGCGGCTCCCTCCTTCCTCTCCCACCGCGACCATTTCTCCCACACCCGCTTACCCGCTGACGAAAGCCGACCGCAGCACGGAGAGCCCGCTCCAGCTTCAATGATGTCGGCGCCTGAGAAAAAGGGGAGGGACCAACGGTTGCGGAAGCCCCTCCCCCTTTCTTCCAGCTCCCTACTCTGGCCATCTTTTGTAAAACTCCACAAAGAAACGAAAGCCCCGCCCTAGACATCGTCTCGGACTTCCCATTGGGGGCGAGAAGGCATCTGTGCAACTTGTGAGCCCGCCCAGGACAACTTTAGCTTCCCATTGGGCAGTAAGCGAGGGAAATCCTTTCTTCGGAGACCAAATGTTCTGTTAACCGGAGGAGTGCTGGGCTGCTTACTCTCCCTCTGGCCCCGCCTTCTCGTTGTTTTGTATAGGGCTTATCATTGGGGCTCAAAGTTACTACGGGATTTAGCCCCGCCTCCCCGCAGATAGGGGCCGGGTCTGTACAGGCGAAATTTAAAACAAATCTATCAAAGGCCGGCGGGGGCCTTGGTCATCAGGGAGCCCTTTTCGCGGGTCCTTGGGAGCGAGTCTCCTCAGCTCGGCGGGACTGATGGCCTAATACTCCTAACTGTTTCGGCTTTTCGTTCTTTGCCACCTCAATAAAGCATGCTTTGTTGTCTCGGTGTAAAACCATGAAGTGGGAGAAAATTACACATGAGCTACTAAATGCAGATAGTAGAAGTCAGTCCGTGCCTCTCTTCTAAAAATCCGGGTGGGAAAAGAAGTGGATGGGGGTCCTTGGTGCTCTCTTCAGCTTGGTTGTTTTCTTGCAGACGTTTCTATTACCCAGACTAGGTAATGTCACCACTCCTAGTGACCAACGCTAGTTTTGGTAATGAAAAGTCTGCAAGAAAACAACCAAACTCAGAGTGCACTGTGGGCCCCTCATTTCATCCCTGAGCTATACATATTCTTTATTGGTAAAGCAATGGATACCCAGCATGCCAGAATCTAAAATGGGAATCTATAGAAATGTTTCTCCATCTTGGCAATTTTAAGATGTGTGGACTCAGAACTCTATGCATTTGCCTTAGGCCATTGCGTTGTTATCTATCCCATATCTTATCTTATTAACATGGGTGGCAATTCCCACTCCTTAATCCTGTTGTGATTCCCTTGGTTCCCCCAAGTGGTTTTGGACCTTTGGCCACTGATGCCTCCATTGGTTCCCACATGACGGTGTGCTCCATCTATGTTATTAAAACTTTAATTTATAAACACATGAAAAGGGAAGCTGGTATGCTGCAAAGTAGCACACTAGCCTCCAGAATTATCTGGACCCATCAGACAGACAGTCCCCACTGCTGAGTGAACTGCTTCCCCCCCCCCATGCTTGAATTGACCAAAAGCAACAAAGGTAGTCTTCATTTAGCGACCACAATTAGGACAGACAACTCAGCTATTTAGCAAAATGGGTAGCTAAATGAAATGTTACATGACTATGACTATACTTATGATTTTATTTTCAGAGCTTTCCTTTACAATGTCAGAAGACCCCAAACAGCTGGGGGATGACAAAGAAAACTTGTCTCACAAGAAATCAGGTGAGAGGACAAATCTTATATTCCTTTCCCCCACTCTCCCACTCTGGTGGAATGCTTATTGGAATAATCAGTAAGCAAACAAAAGCCTTTAGTGTGAAACTGATTAGGGTGTTGTCAGTGGTAGGCAGAAGCAGCAAACTAATTAAGCTAAAGGAGCGGAGTATATTAACTTGCAGTTAGCACTTTTTAGAGCTCCCCTGTGCTGAGGAAAAAAGCAGCTCAGGAAGAGATAGCTTGTTTAAACAGTCTCTCCGCTCTGGGAGGAAGAGAAAATGTTAAAAATAGGTTAGGCACAGGTCAATTAGTACACAAAAACTTGTACTAATTGGCTGTAAAATGATGAATACATTGGTTGCAAAGTTACTTTTTAATCACCATTGTGACTTCAAACTGTTCAAAGCAGTTGCTAAATGAGGACCACTCACATGAGAGTTTCTGTCGGAGTATTAGAGAGCAAGAGGGGACACTGGAGACCAATCATACTAGTTTTGCTTTATAATAGATTAGCTGATAACTCGGTGGTGTCTGGGTATTTATTTATAGGGGGAAAATATCCCTTACCAGAGGGAGCCCCCTTATGGAGTACTGTGAAGCTGTTACCATGGCAACTTCACTGCGCTGTTTAGTAGAAGCCATTTTACGGCAGTACAGTAGAAGCCATTTTAAGGCACAACAGGCTGTATTTTAACAGAACACATAACCCAAGAGGTGTTAGGGGTATCTTACCGCCACAGTATTTTTTTCCAGAGAGTAAGTAATCTTTGTACCAAGTTTGGTTGAAATTGCTCGAGGCGTTCCATAGTTATGCTGGAACATACACACATGCACAGAAGCATATATATATATAAATAGATAGAAGAAGAGGATAGAAGATGTCCACTTTCACTCTGCTAGTCATTTCTAAAAATTATAGAAACATGCCAACTCTTCCAGTAAATTTAAGCATTTCTGGAGTGTATAAAATATTGGTTTATGTTTATTAAATATAAACAGCTGTCCATTTCACATATATGACTCTGCATGGCATACAATAAAATGGTCTCAACTCTGGTTTCTATCCCTTGTTTCCTAGCCTCCCAGAGCTCCCTCTGTTTGCAGTGCAGAACTTTTGGGTTCCTTCCCTTTTCTCAAATATGAAATACATGACAAAATAGTAACATAAGCTCAAAACACACTTGGCACATTTCATGCATACAGATGACAAAAGAACATCTGTATATTCTTTTTGAAAAGCCAAGCTTTGCGCATGTGTGGGATGTGGCTCTGCCATCTGTGGCCTTCATCCTTTTGATATGAAATGCAGCATCTTCAGCTACCAAAATATTGCCCTTGTAGATCAAAAGGATATTATTATGTATATAAATACATCTAAAGGCACTGCCAGCTCTTGTTTCTTTTGTCTCTTTCTTGCACATTGTGAAGTTTCAAGCTGCCAAAGCTGAAAACAAGAGTGTGATACCAACAAGGCTATTATTAAAATATGAGGCAGGCATCTTCAACATTAAAGGCCAAGGAAGAAGTAAGATTAATGGATTTCTCCAGGGGATATCGGATAGCAGCAATATACTGTAGGCTTAAATGACAGTTTGATGCAGCTATGTGGCCTCACTTTGATTAAATTGCCTCCATCAAATATGTGCAGTTGAAAATATTTAAATACATACAGGGGTGGGCTAAGATTCTGTGCAGTTTGGAGAACCCCCAAATCCCACTCTTGACTTAGCTGAGGGGGCCAGTGTTGTCCGAAGACACTTCTGTGGCCATGTGGCCAGAGTGACTATACACTGAGACAGAAAGAACTCTGTTACCTTCCCACCAAAATGGTAACAATTTATCTACTCGCGTTTGCATGTTTTTGAGCTGCTAGTGTATTTGAATATGCTTATATAATCCAAATTTATACAATCTAGTTTTAGACTCATTTCTTTCCAGAAAAAAAAAATCAGAATTATAGTTTCATAGGGCATTGTAGGAGGTGAACTATGTTAGTCTATCGTGGCTAAAAATCAGGAATCTGTTAGTATCTTTTCTGACCATCACATTTTATTGAAAGGCATAAGCCTTGGTGAACTTCTCAGGAGCACAGAAATCAACATGTTTAGGAAATTGACGTCTTTCTGTGTGATATTGGACTAACAGTATCCAGATATTTTTGGTGTTGCCCCATCTCACTTGTTTTCCTTGGTTTGAACTGTTGCAATTATCTCACCTCCTCCCATTTGGACACAGCCTTTGCTAAAAGTGTTGGGTATTCCTAGGCTGGCTTTGTCTCTTTCTCCAGATTAGGAAGAAGCGGGGTGGGGTGGAGGTGTGGGAAGGGGAAGAAATCCAACTTTTGCTCCAAGGAAACAGGGAGGGGAAGAAAATGAAGTCAGCAGCAGCAGCAGGGGTGGGGGGAATAATGAGTTTAGACAACTAGGAATTATTACTTTTTGCACCAACTGTGGATGCTGAGGTTAATGGAGGCATTATTCTTCACTACCCCCAGTGAAAACAAACAGGTTAAAAGCAAATCAGAGCAAGCAAGCAGAGTGATTTGGTCCAGATGCTAGGCAGAACAAAAATGAATGAATCAATGCAGCAGAATCCAACGTAACAGCTAGTTAAAGAGGTGGGTGTGAAATGACCAAGTCATGAAATAATTTGGATGCAAATATACAGGAAAGAAGTTAACATTTTATATGAAAACATTTATGCATTCTTAATGAAAAGGATAGAAGATTAGGAAGGCAGACAAGGGCTCCTGCAGCAAATGAACTCTAGTGTTTTCCTTCAATCTGTGCACTGACAGACAAATATGCTGTCATACTGGCATACATTGTGACGTGCTGATGCAACATGCAAAGTACTTTGGAATGATTTTCATTTTTGCATAACCATCAAACATTTTTCTGGTAATAACAGGGATGTGGTTTGCCACTACCTTCTGTGATTCTCTCCCTGCCTCACACAGTTTTTAAGTCTAGGTTACCACTATGCTATTTCCTGGTCCTCTTACACATTTTGACTGTTTAACTTTTCATATCTAATCAGCACTTTCAGTGAGATAAAAACTAGCACAAGCTAGTATAAAGCAAGGAAGAAAAAAGAAAAAGACATCAAAGCAAAAAGTGAAAGAAAAAGAAAAAGTGAAGAAAAATAGAAAAGAAAGAAAAAAGATAAAGAAGTGGCTTCAGATATAAATGTTCATCTATTTTAACTTCTCTCTCTAAATGTCTATGGAGATTCTCAGCCATTCAGGTCATGGTTGTCCCAAAGGTGCTTTTTTTCTAGTGGCAACTGGACTTTCTGGGGGGTTTTTTGAAGACAATTTACTTCTAATCCAAGAAGCTTTTCCAGCTCTCTCTAAGGCAGTGTTTCTCAACCTTGTCAACTTGAAGATGTCTGGACTTCAACTCCCAGAACTCCCCTGCCAGCGAATGCTGGCTGGGGAATTCTGGGAGTTGAAGTCCAGACATCTTCAAGTTGACAAGGTTGAGAAACACTGCTCTAAGGTTACATCATATTGCTCTTATTTATATGGTCTAATTGGTCTAGTCATTAAAACAACCCTGTTTAAGATCATGCAAAGACAATTGAATGCTGCAGCCTGTATCTACCTGCTACAAAGACTACAGGACAATATTTCTCCCATATTATTTGTGATTCACCCACAGCCACCACCTTGTTAGCCAGTTCAGTCTTACGGTTTCCATACTGGAAACTATGAGACCATGTTGTTGCTTATATTGCCACCAAAAGTTGTTTCTGTGGGTTAGAAATAGAATTAAATAGAAAGAGATACAGAAAGTTAGAAAATAGAAAGTAGAAAGGGGCATGCTAATTTTTTTTTGCATAAACGATAGGTACCGTTAGTGAAATAAGAGCTTTGGGTGCCATCTGGTGACCATATCTACGCATTGCAGTTGAAATAGATGTTAAAAAAAAGATCTATTTTCTCTTTTAGCACATCAACCAATATTATAGTTCAGGACTAGCACCCAGGCAGCTGGAATAATATTTTGAGGAACTGTGATTTCAGTGAACATTTAATGAATAATCTATCAACAAGCTCATTAATAGTAAAGGAAATTTTCTGTGTGGAAAAAAATCAAAGCATCATACTTATTAGAGAGAGTAGGAAGTCACCATTGCCATTTATACCTTGGCTACTAGAAATTCATGCATTAATTCTAAAGCAGAGTTTTATACAATTACTATGTGGTACAGTATTAGAGAAGAAAGAGTTGGGTTCAAATACCATGGCACTTTCTGAGTGAAACTGGACCAGTGGCTATTCTAGCTGAATTTGTATATATAATTTGTATCAGTGGTAGGTTTCTGCAGGCTCGCACCTACTCGCGAGAGCCGGTTGGTGAAATTTAGAGAACCGGTGAGAGGGGGTTCCACTGGCGTACCTGGAAGTAAATCTGGCCCGCCGCTGCCAGTGACCCAACGAGAAGGAAAGGAAAGGAAGGAAGAAAGGAAAGAAAGAAAGAAAGAAAGAAAGAAAGAAAGAATTTATCATCACAATTGAGTCCAAAATTTTGGTTGCTAAGCAAGAGCGTTGTTAAATGAGTTTCACCACATTTTAAAAGGTGGCCACTCCCACCCTGTCACATGACTGCCAAGCCACGCCCACAAAATAGGCCACACCTACAGAGTAGGTTCTAAAAAATTTGAAACCCACTACTGATTTGTATATATAAGTAAGAATAGAATTAAACTTGAGACTCACCAGGATTTAATTATATGCTGTGGGCGGAGTTTGCCTGCAGTGTTGCATTTTAATCACTGTGCCAAGGTAATGTTCTAAGAATGTCTAAACCTGCAGAAAAGATGTCTAAGGGGAAATATGTTAGCATCTTGAATTCTGTAAACAGTAGCCACATAGAAGTAGACCTAGTCATTATTGCATCTAGGGGCTGCCTAGGTTAAGCAATGCTGGTTTAACCAAAGCCTTTTGCAGGAAGCAAAGGGATGCAGTGGCTCAGTGGCCAAGACGCTGAGCTTGTTGATCAGAAAGGTCGGCAGTTCAGCGGTTTGAATCCCTAATGCCACGTAACAGAGTGAGCTCTCGTTACTTGTCAAAGCTTCTGCCAATCTAGCAGTTCGAAAATATGTAAAAATGCAAGTAGAAAAATAGGAAGCACCTTTGGTGAGAAGGTAACAGCTTTCTGTGCGCCTTCTGTGCTTAGTCATGCTGGCCATATGACCACAGAGGCGTCTTCAGACTATGCTGGCTCTTTGGCTTTGAAACGGAGATGAGCACCGCCCCCTAGAGTTGGGAACAACTAGCACATATGTGTGAGGGAAACCTTTGCCTTTACCTTTGCAGGAAGCCCAAGAAAATTTTGGGGTTGATCTAAGCTCCAGCCAGCCAACCAGCCAGCCTGGCTTGGCCCCTTGTAAAAAAACAATTTTTTTAGAATTGTAAACCACCCAGAGTTGATCTGCAGTAAGATGGGTGATCAATAAAATCTATATAAATAAAAAGTTAACTATGAGTTTGTTCAAAACCACTAATCTCAGAAACTACTGTACCAATCGCCACCAAATTTTCACACAACGTTCCTTACAAGTGCAGCACCAATGATACGTACAGATTGTGTGGATGGCACACCAGTGCCAGGTACATGCCACACAAATGTAAAACTGCAGCTCTTCTGTGTGTTTCCCTCACTCACTCACACGTCCCCCTCTCCTTCGCGGCCCCTCCCACCAGGCCGATTTTCAGCTCATGTCACTTGCATGAGCGGTGGAACGGTTTGCGTCATATCCGTGATGGTTGCCTCCTCTCCTCCTCCGCTGGTGCCACCCCCCCCTCCACCAACTCCCCCCCAAGGCCGCTGCCGAGTCAGCGGCCTCTCCTCTGCTGCTGCCGTCGCCCGTGCCACCAACTCCCCCCCAAGACTGTTGCCGAGTCATCTGCCTCGCCTCCACCCCCCTTCGCCAACTCCGCCCCCGACAAGGCCGCTGCCGAGTCAGCGGCCTCTCTTCTGCCGCTGCTGTTGCCTGCGCCACCAACTCCCCCCACAAGGCCGCTGCCGAGTCAGCAGCCTTGCCTTCACCCCCCTCCACCAACTCCGCCCCCCACAAGGCTGCTGCCAAGTCAGCGGCCTCTCCTCCTCTGCCCGTGCCGCCAACTCCCCCCCGCCAAGGCCGCTGCCAAGAGAGAGAAAGAAATACAGTAGGTAGGTAGGTAGAGGGATAGAGAGAGAGGGAGAAATACGGTAGGTAGGTAGGTAGGTAGGTAGAGGGATAGAGAGAGGGAGAAATACGGTAGGTAGGTAGGTAGGTAGGTAGGTAGGTAGGTAGGTAGGTAGAGGGATAGAGAGAGAGGGAGAAATACAGTAGGTAGGTAGGTAGGTAGAGAGAGAAAGAAATACAGTATGTAGATAGGTAGGTAGAGGGATAGAGAGAAGGAGAAATACAGTAGGTAGGTAGGTAGGTAGGTAGGTAGGTAGAGGGATAGAGAGGGAGAGGGAGAAATACAGTAGGTAGGTAGAGGGATAGAGAGGGAGAAGGAGAAATACAGTAGATAGGTAGGTAGGTGGATAGAGAGGGAGAGGGAGAAATACGGTAGGTAGGTAGGTAGGTAGGTAGGTAGGTAGGTAGGTAGAGGGATAGAGGGAGAGGGAGAAATATGGTAGGTAGGTATGTATATATGTAGGTAGGTAGAGGGATAGAGAGAGGGAGAAATATAGTAGGTAGGTAGGGAGAAGGATAGAGAGAGGGAGAAATACAGTAGGTAGGTAAGTAGGTAAGTAGGTAGAGGGATAGAGAGGGAGAAGGGGAAATACAGTAGGTAGGTAGGTAGGTAGGTGGATAGAGAGGGAGAGGGAGAAATACGGTAGGTAGGTAGGTAGGTAGGTAGGTAGGTAGAGGGAGAGAGAGGGAGAGGGAGAAATACAGTAGGTAGGTAGGTGGAGAGAGTAAGAAATACAGTAGGTAGGTAGGTTGGGGGTTATACGGTGGTTGTGTGTACACAGGTTGGTTGGCCATTTAACCAGACTGGTCCACAGCAACGTGTGGCCGAGTACAGCTAGTTAATAATAAATAAATTGCCGTAGACGGTAGGATCAGAGCCAGTGGATTAAAACTATAAGGGAACATTTCAGCCAGGTTAGAATCAGGAGAAATGTCCTGATTGTGCTTTCAGCAAGCGGAACTAACTGCCACATCAAGTGATGAGTTCTTCTTCATTAGGAGATCTTGAAATGGAGGCTGGATGATCAATGATGTTCTAATGGGACCTGGACTGGGCAAGAAGTTGAACTAGATGAACTAAGGGCTCTTTCAACCTAGAGTTGAATTCCCTTGTATATTTCAGAAGTCAGAAACTCATCTTTAGATACAAATATATATTTTATGTGAACATATACAATTTGTGCTATCAGTTGCCATATACATTCATAGGTATCTGGACTGCATAAATTCAATATTGTATTTGTGTGAACAATAAGGAAATACAATAATGACTGGGGGAAATTTATTCAAGAATAACTTATCATATTCAAAGACATTCTAACCATTACGTCAGCAGTTAAAAACAACCCAACACCCTAGAAAAACAGGTGTCAACTAACCATGTCACATGGCCGTAATGTGACATATCGCGACATTTTTTCTTTTCATGGAGCTGGGGGTGGGCTTGGCCTTTGCATAACGCATCTGGCCTGCAGGCCGCCAGTTTGTCACCCCTGCCTAGTTGGTATCCCAGAGAGGTAGCATTGCTTATTCACTTTGCATTTGTTTATAGCTTGTACTTTTTTCATTTTAGTCCTTTCCTCATTAGCAAAGAATTGATAAATGACCCAAAACTATATTAGCAGCTTCTCCATGATGCCATATGATCCTTTGTCAATGCATCATTATGTCTTCAGCTTTGCATGGACATATCACAATATTGTGACTTTATTGTGAAGGCCCATTGACTGAATTCAATGTATGAAGATCAGAATTCTCTGAAGGAGATGGTGACTACCAGAGAAAGGGAATGTTTCAGTGCATTTGAAAATGTTATCCACATTCAGGTCTTTTAAAGGAGCCACACAAACTCAATAGTGAAGGGCAATAATGTTGTCTTCTTTATTTCCCAATGTGTGTGTTTCTGATGTCAATGGGATGCATCTGACGAATGAATTCCACACACTCTACATGTGCGATACATCTCACGCCTGACATTTTCACCAGCCAGCACATAGATAAATGGATCTGCAATGCTCTTGGCAGTGGAAAAGCACAGAAAGATCACAGAAGTAGTATACACGTTTTTCTCAAATGTGCATACCTGATCTTGGTGCCGAAAGAAGATAATGGCTCTCACAAGGAGCACAAAATGGTAGGGAGCGAAGCACAGTACAAATACAGAGATGATGGCAATTGCCACGTTTCTCACTTTAGCTTTCTGGTCCGGTTTGAGGCTGCAGCTGGTCTTAATACTTTGAAAAATTCTGTAGTTTGTGAAGAGAAGAACTCCCAGAGGAATGAGAAATCCCAAGAAGAAGCGGCTAATATTGTAAAGGGCTAAATTATCACTGAGAGGCGTTTCAAAGCAAGTTGTTGTGGCTTTTTCCTGGATATTTTTGTTGAAAAACACAGGGCAATAGATTGCAGCGACGATGCCAAAGAAGGCGACCGTGACTATAGTAGCAGTCCTTTGGGACCTGAAACATTTCCCTCTGCTTTCCAGTGCGCGTACCACAGCCTTGTAGTGATCGATAGAAATGCAGCACAGGAGAAGAATGCTGATGTAGATGTTGCAGAAAAAGATATACCCGGTCACCAGGCAGGTCACTGGCTCCATAGTCCAACGATGACCATTTTTCACATAGATGATCCAGAGGGGAAGGGTGCTCAGGTACATAATGTTACACAGGGACAGGCCAAACAGGTAGATGGCTGTGATATTTTTTTTGCAAATTTGTACGAGTGTCACAAAAGCAGTTAGGCAGTTAGCTGGTAGGCCTATGGCAAAAATGAAGCTGTACACTGCGATCAGGAGGTCACGGCTTTCTTCGAATGGCAGGTCTGTGGAATTGCACGTACCTCTGATACCCATGACGTCATTCCACAAATGCTTCCTTCATTTGGAGCCCCTGTTAACCTAAAAGCAAAATAGGTTTGGTTAGGTAATCTAATCTACTTTCAAATTCATTCCTAAAAGCCACGATTTCTGCACAAGCACAAATGTTCCTGGTGGCATGGAATAGCTTTTTAAATTCAGGCTGATTTGTCAACTATGACATTAGCTATGTGAAAACAGCTTAGCTTCATTCACCCAGGCAAACTTTTGTATAGATCACTGCAATACATTATGCATGTCACAATGAAGACAAGTTGGAAGTTTCAATTTAATGCTACTTACAGAGATTTGGGTACTGACTGGGATTGAGCATTATATTAAACTAACATTGCATCATCTTCACAGGCCTATAACTGGTTTAGTTCACGGTGCTGACAATAACATTCAAAACCTTTGACCATAATACCAAAAGAAAATTTACTTCCTAGGTATGCTGGTTTATTGAGTCCTGACTCCTGACATATGGTTAATTGAGAGTAGGTGTTCTCAGTAATAGTTCCCTGGATAAAGAATTCACTTCCCAGAGAGATCCACCCAGGGGTGTCAAACTTGTGTTGTCACGGCATCATCACGTGATGTAGCACGACTTTTTCCCTTTGCTAAACCAGCTGTGGGTGTGGCCAGTGTGTGACGCATCTGGTTCGTGGGCTGCGAGTTTGACGCCCCTGATCTAGAGTATATCCCATTATTCTAGGAAGTGATGCATGATAATAGTATATGATGTTTACTAAGAGTTGCTCTGCCTCTGTTGACTAGAAACCAGGCAACTGAGCTCTATTCCTGTTTTAGGCACGAAAGCTAACTGGGTGAATTTGGGCCAGTTACTCTCTCCCAGCCCAACCCACCTCACAGAGTTGTTGTTATTATGGGGAAAAAGAGGAAGAGGAAGGAGTATTACTGTATATAAGTTCACCACTTTGAGTTACTTATAAAGTAATAAAGGTGGGATAAAATTCTAATAAACAAATGAATCATTGGAAAGTATCTCTGTTCTTTAGTAGATCACTAATTTAGTAGATCACTAATTTAGTAGATCACTAATTCCCTCCAGAAGGAAACCTGATTCATGTGGAATTGTCACCGGGTTGATTACAGGGTGTGTGTGTTGTGTGTGTCTAAAAACTTCAGTTGAAGTTCCTATCATGTATCAACATCATTATTATCATTATTATCTTCTGTAGAAACTATGTTATTACCCTAGAGCAGGGTTCTCCACCAGTGGTGAAATTCAAATTTTTTTACTACTGTTTCTGTGCCTGTGGGTGTGGCAGGGGAAGGATACTGCAAAATCCCCATTCCCGCTCCACTCTGGGGCTAGCCAGAGGTGGTATTTGCCAGTTCTCCAAACTATTCAAAATTTCTGCTACCGGTTCTCCAGAACCTACAGAAATTCACCCCTGTTCTCCACCTTGGCTACTTTAAGATGGGTGGATTCAACTCATAGACTTCTCCAGTCAAGTCTACTCATCTTAAAGTGGCCAAGGTGGAAAAACACGGCCCTTTAGAAACATCAGTGCTTGGAACTCTTGAGGTGAATGTACCCTTTCTTTTAATTCACGACTGTAAGCACACAACGAAATGGCTGGATTAAAATATCTCCTCTACTGGTTGAGCTTAACATACGCTGCCCCAATTGCCCAGCCCTCTTCTGTCTCAGTCAGGAGGCCAGAAAGTTAAAGACGTTAACACTTTAATGATGTAAAACAAATAAAAGAAAGCAACTGGAAATTCCCTTGGATTTCTTCCTCCTCCCATAAGCCAGCATTGTTGCAGCTCAAATAGAAGATGGACCTTGCTTATTACTGACAGTTCCTTCTTAATTCACCCTGTGCTCCTCTATGCCTGAAGTCTGACAGCTGGGCTAATTTTTGGTACAGGCTTTGCACTCTTTCAGAAAAGGATTAGACCTGTGTCCAAACATACCCTGGCTGACAGGTTGCTGGTGCAAAGCATTTCCACATCAGCTACTTGTTAGATGGGCAACTCGATAACTCCAATGTTCCAAGCACCTGCTCATCTTGTTTCAACCCAATACATTAATTTAGAAGACGTTATTGGTATCTTTTCCTGTTAAAGAACCAGGTGTCTTTTTCCCTTTTCTTTTCAGTAGCTCAAGTCAAAATGGTCATGGAGCACACAGGTTGAAAGGGAGTGTTTCTTCTCTGGCTTACAATGGTCAATGGCCAGATTTCAACATGACTCCATCAGCAACTACACCAATGAACAAGGATCAAGATTTCAGCTCTTATTTTTGTTTTGGGTGAGGGTAAAAAGACAAAAGGGATAAGTCAAGCTTTGAAGATTGTAAGGTATTTATTTTAAACTTTGGAGGTGGAGGTGAAATCAATGAAACTGTATCTCTTTGGAATTGAGCTGGAGAACCTAATTAATCTACTTGTTAATCTACATTCTGCCATGGAGCCTAAATCAAGACTTGGAGATCATCTCTCAACAATGTCTATGGAGATTCTCAGTCATCCAGGTCATGGTTGTCCCAAAGGTGCTTTTTCAAGGGGCAGCTGGACTTTCTGATTTTTCTCTGAAATTTCGCTTCTCATCAAAGAAGCTGCTTTTTTGTGGATGAGAAGTGAAACATCTGAAGAAGCTGCTTTTTTGTGGATGAGAAGTGAAACATCTGAAGAAGCTGCTTTTTTGTGGATGAGAAGTGAAACATCTGAAGAAGCTTCTTGGATGAGAAGCGAAACGTCTTCAAAGAAAAACTAGAAAGTTCAGTTGCCTCTAGAAAAAGCACCATTGGGATTTCTCAACCATCATTCTCTCAGAAACAACATTTCATGAGGTGTGTGGAAGAGCTGAAATCAGAAGTCAGGCATTAAAAGCTCAAGGCTCCTGAATTGCAGCTGTTTGCAGGGCAACACTACAATCTGCCAAATATGCAAAGATACCTTTTGAGACTAATCAGTGCATAATGTAAACAGCATAGAGGTACTTTCCCTGGAGATTTTTTTTTTTTTAAACCTCTGACTAAAATTAATTCCAGCTAGACCTATTGTAGCAACTTCAATAAGGAATCCTCCTGATGTCTTAAAGAGTGATAGTATTTGGACCTAAGGTTTCATAAACTGCTTCAGGTGTTGTGAACCTGTAACCCTCCAGATGTTGATGAATCTCAGCTACCGTGGCCAGTGAGGAAGAATACTGGAAACTACAATTCAGCAGCAATTGGAAAGCCACAGAATGTGAAGCAGAGGCCACTTTGTCAATGCACAACGTTTCAATGAAGATAATATACAGCTGAATATATATGTTGGAGCAGACGCCCTAATACATAAACATTTTTATACCCACTGGGACTTCCCCCAGTCTGATGTTCTCCAAATGTGCTGCATGTACAGAGCTGGGAGCTAAAGGGCATCAGCTTGAAGAAACTTTCATTCTCTGCTTTGAACTGGTATTGCTATCTTTTACACTAGCGTGATAGGAAATATAAAAGGCAAAAGGAAGTGAAAAGGGTGGGGTTACTCAGGGTTGTTCAGGCGTCTTGCAAAACTAGCAGAGAAGTTGATGATGCAAAAAGTGTTGCAACACATGAGGCCCACAACGTCTCAGTTTGAAAAAGGCAGTTTTCAAGCCATATAGCCCAGCCTGGCATCCTGCTGATGAATTAAGACTGCAATGCCCATAAATCTGGCTAAGTTTAATGAGGGATATCATAGTCTAAATAGAGTAGAAGAAGCCTATTCTACTTCTGCCAATATGAAACATCTTACTATTGAGTGGTATAATAGAAAAAATATAATATATCTTACAGTCCTTGAGTAAGCCCAATTTTATTTATTTATTTATTTATTTAAATTTGTAGCCCGGCCTTCTCCACAGAGGACCCAGGGCGGCGCACAGGAAATTTAAAAGACATACAAAATACAATAAATATAATTTAAAAGACTATTAAATAAACCTATCCTGCGCTAAAACCAAATTTTAAAAACCCAATTTAAAACTACCTAAAAGTCCCCATGGGAGGTTAGGCTAGGCCGGCTTGTTGAAACAAATATGTCTTGAGACATTGGCGGAAGAGGTGGAGGTCGGTGATAGTACGTAATTCAGGGGGTAGGTCATTCCAGAGGGCTGGCCCCGCCACAGAGAAGGCTCTTCCCCTGGGTGTCGCCAGTCGGCATTGTCCGGCCGACGGCACCCTGAGAAGGCCTCTCTGTGGGAGCGTATCGGTCTAAGGGATGTATGGGGCAGGAGGCGGTCTCGCATATAACTAGGCCCCGAGCCATGGAGCGCTTTAAAGATAGTTGTCAGAACCTTGAAGCGCACTCGAAAGACCACAGGAAGCCAATGCAGCTCGCGCAGGATCAGTGTTATGTGGGAGCATCTAGTGGCTCCCATAATCACCCGCGCGGCTGCGTTTTGGACTAGCTGTAGCTTTCGAGTGCACCTCAAGGGAAGCCCCATGTACTAAATTTATTTATTTAGTTGTAAAGGTAAAGGTTCCACTCACACGTATGTGTTAGTCACTGATTCTAGGGGGCGGTGTTCATCTCCATTTCAAAGATGAGCGCTTTGAAGAGCCAGAGCTGTCTGAAGACATCTCCGTGGTCATGTGGCCGGCATGACTAAACGCCAAAGGTGCATGGAACGCTGTTACCTGCCCACCAAAGGTGGTTCCTATTTTTCTACTTGCATTTTTACATGCTTTTGAACTGCTAGGTTGGCAGAAGCTGGGACAAGTAACGGGAGCTCACTCCGTTATGCAGCCCTAGGGATTCGAATCACCAAACTGCCAACCTTTCTGATTGACAAGTTCAGCATCTTAGCCACTGAGTCCCTTCTTATTTAGTTGTATCCCACCTTTATTATTTTTACAAATAAGTTGGCGAACATAACCAACACATCTTCCTCCATTTATTTTCCCCAGAATAACAACAGCCCTGTGAGGTCATTGGGCTGAGAAAGTGCCTGGCCCAAGGTCACTTAGCTGGCTTTCATAGCTAAGTAGAGATTAGAACTCCCATTCCCACCTTCTAACCTGGTGCCTTAACCATTAGACCAAACTAGCCAGTTGTTTTATTTATTTGTCATATTTATATAGCTGTTCGTCTTGGAAACAAGTGACTCTGGCTGGTGTATAACAAAACTAAAAAACAATGAATATTTTAAAAACAAATAATATTATTTTAAAAGCTTTAAAATTTGTAAAAGCATAAAGTTAAAAGATTATGGCTATCAAAGGAATTATCCAATTAACATACTCCATGCTTGAATTAGAGACGAGGTGGCACAGTGGTTAGAATGCTAACTAACTGCTTACTCCAGGAGTTCGATCCAGACCGGTTCAAGGTTGACTCAGCCTTCCATCCTTCCGAGGTTGGTAAAATGAGGACCCAGATTGTAGGAGCCAATATGCTGACTCTGTAGACTGCTTCGAGAGGGCTGTAAAGCACTATGAAATGGTATATAAGTGCTATTGCTATTTGACCAAAGATTATATGTACAGTATGTTCTATGTAGGCCTATTTTCTATCGACCTTTAACATAAAATTCACAGATGTGACTACATTTGGAATATTCTCATTTATTTCAGTCATCACGTCTCAAAATTAATCCTATGGACAACTAGAAGATGCAGAATAGGACAAATGAAATTATTGATTGAATTGGAACATTTGATAACAGGCCATTCATAACATTTGTTGGACCTTACTTAAAACCATTGATGAAGTGTGACTTAGAATCTGAACAAATCATAAATTGCCAGCTCAGTGCTAAGTGATAAGAGATACCGTGGATAATTCCAATGGAAGAAGAATATTAAATTCACTCAGAACATTATACTTAAATAAAATTGGTGCGTGATATTTTATCTTTGATATTTTTTCCACTTCTGATTGCTAAAATAGAGAATTCATTTTCCAAAAAAATTATGGAAAGATAAATAGATCATTTTTACATATCTGATGTCTGCCTGCCTGCCTGCCTGCCTGCCTGCCTGCCTGCCTGCCTGCCTGCCTGCCTGCCTCTATCTATCTATCTATCTATCTATCTATCTATCTATCTATCTATCTATCTATCTATCTATCTATCTATCTATCTATCTATCTATCTATCTATCTATCTATCATCTATCTACAGTATCTATCTACAGTATCTATCTATCTATCTATCTATCTATCTATCTATCTATCTATCTATCTATCTATCTATCTATCTATCTATCTTTGGTATCTTTCTATCATATTTAGAAACCACCCATATCTCTCATAGATCAACTCTGGGCAATGCATAAAGTTCAGCAATTCTGGAAAAATGATTCATTCTAGAATGAAACAAATGTTGAATTGCCATTTCAATATATGATATCACTGAATCTTACCAAAACATACATCTCCTCTATAATGCAAAAAAATTAGCTTTTTGCATTATAACTGCTGCAAAGGTATGCTTCTTCCTGGAAAGGTTGTCTGATTCCTTCAACAAAAGAATGGCTAACCAAATCCTGAGAGTATTTTTCAAGGTCTAAAAACTTCATATTTAAGAAATCAAAATTATTAGCAAGTTGAAAAAAATCTATATAAAAAGAGAGAACATTTGGGGCTTTTCATTGAGTAAGAAAGACAAATGTAGGTAGAGAACACTTTTTTTCTTTGTTGCACGATACCAAAATTAGGGGTGATGTAATAAACATGATGGAATAGAACAGGGGTGCCAAATGTGCGCCGTCATGTCATCACATGACGTATTGTGACTTTCCCCCCTTCGCTAAAATGGGGTGGCTGTGGCCAGCCCATGACACATCTGGTCTGTGGGCCACGAGTTTGACACCCCTGGGATAGATAAAATAATAACCTCCTTCTCATTATCTGCAGAAGGAGGCTATTACAGAAGGAATTCACTACCCAAAGAATGGGTAGAAATGTTCTTTTAAAACTTTGTACAGTAAATTGAATTAATAGAGGATCAATCTATTAATGTCTCAGTTGGTGGCTCCTGATAGCTGGATTGTCCATCTGCTTAAAAAAACAAAAACCCTGACATTTCACCACATGGTTCTTTCCATTCTCTTAACATATAAATAAACTCAGAACATTTTAGTCAGTTGTCTTGTCTAGAGTTAGTCATTTGTGGCGTTTGTAAGAGGAAGAAATGAAAAGTGTCCTTTTGGATCACTTAGACATTGGAAATGTATCATCAAAGCCACAAATAGGTAGGCACATGTTTAATATTTTCCTCAAAAAACACCTAGTAGACACAATGGATATCTTAACTCCAAGTGGTGCAAAGTAAGAATGTTTCAATCAAGAAAATGAGGGCAGAAAATTTGGAGTGGAATTATGTGAGAAACAACTATGAGCTGAAATCTACTATTATCAAAGATAATTTCTTTGGGGAAAAAAAGTGCTCAAACAAATCCCAGACTTCTCTTTGAAATAAGTCCAAAGAAGAGTTAAGAGTTGTTAACCTAATCTTGCAAAGCTTCTTCTCCAGCAATATTGTACCTCAAATTTTGCTAGACCAATTCTTGAATACAGCTCGTCTGTCTGGAATTTGCACTGTATATCGGATATTAACACAATTGAGCAAGTCCAGAGGTATTTCACGAGAAGAATACTCCATTCCTCTGCTTGCAACAGAATACCTTATGCCAGAGGTCTCCAACCTTTGCAACTTTAAGTCTGAAGGACTTCAGCTCCCAGAATTCTCCAGCCAGCTTTGCTGGCTGGAGAAGTCTGAGAGCTGAAGTCCTTCAGACTTAAAGTTGCAAAGGTTGGAGACCCTTGCCTTATGCCACCACGCTTGAAATTTTGGGCTTGGACAACCAAGAACTACTCCGTCTATGTTCTGACCTAGTACACAAAATTATCTGCTATTTATTTATTTATTTATTATTTTATTAAATTTATACCCTGCCCTTCTCCTAAAAAAGGACCTAGGGCGGTGCACAGGCATCATTAAAATCATACAAAATACAAAAATACAAAATTATTAAAAACTAATTAAATATTCCCTGTGCTAAAATTAATAAGACTCTAAAATTTTAAATTATCCCTATAAAAGTCAGAAACGGGGTTTATGTTAGGCCGGCTTGTTGAAATAAATAGGTTTTAAGACGTTGGCGGAAGGCGGAGGTCCACGATGGTGCGTAACTCGGGGGGAAGGTCGTTCCAGAGGGCAGGGCCCGCCACAGAGAAGGCCCTTCCTCTGGGCACTGCCAACCGGCATTGCCCAGCTGACGGTTGGTTGCTACAACGTCGTACCTGTCAATAACTACTTCAGCTTCAACCACAATAATACACAAGCACACAATAGATACAAATTCATGGTAAACTGCGCCAAACCTGATTGCAGAAAATACAACTTCAGCAAGAGAGTGGTCAGTTCCTCGAATGCACTACCTGACTCTGTTGCTCCATTCTTAAACTCCCATAACCTTTATCTGTCTACTGTTGACCTCACCCCATTCCTAAGAGCTCAGTAAGGGTGTGCATAAATGCACCAGCCTGCCTAATTTCCCTGTCCTGTCCCCATTTATTTGTACCCATTTCCGGTGTTCTTATTCATGTTTATTCTTATTTCTGTTATCTTGTACATGAGTGACAAACTAAATAAATAAAAAATAAAACTACTACCTCATGGGAAGATCACTGTATCCAGAAATTAATGAATTTAAGTACACAACTTAGCAGATACAATTGAAAACCAAAACCAAAGGGGCATATGACCTTTTGTAAAACCAGTTTAAAAAAAACACAATGAAGTATGACTGCTTAAAGACAAATAGCATTGTTGAAATCTTACCAAAATTAGTAGATAAGATTAGTAGAAACAAAAATGGGAATGTTAGAAATATTATAGCCAGTGATACTTTTTGTACTGTATTTCCAAGAGAGAGATAGTATCATGATTTAATTATTCATTAATGTATTAAATGCATGCAGTCACCCATCACACAACTAGCAATAGTTTAAAAAAACACACACAATAGAACACATTTTAAAACCACAAAAATAGCAGCAGGGACTGAACCAACATATCAGCACAATTAATATAATCATAAAACAGACCTCTGTTTGTCAGTGTTCTATCGGAACTTCAGAAATAAAATATTTCTTTCTGCAAAAGAGAAGCAACACTTACCTTGATAATATGCAGCAATCATCATATTGAGACTTCTGAATTTACCACATGTGTAGAAAAACTTCAAGATGATGATGACCACAAGGGGTTTTTCCCATGTAACGTCTCCAATCAGCTAGCAGTCTTGCCACTGCTGCTTTGCCTATTCTCCTCCAACCCCTCTCATTTGGGTTAGGAAATTAGAAGAATATGAAATATAGATAAATGGGAAATGATTCATTAAAGTTGATGCAATTTTTAAAGCAGACGTGCTGCTTTAAAAAGCTCATGTGGGAATTTTTTTTTTAAAAAAGAGGGTTGAATACAAGTGAGGGGTTATGTTTACACATGGTCTAAGGGTTTTTTTTCCAAATCCAAATAACGATTGGTCTGAAGATACTATCTAGTCAGGTAAAAATGGTCTGCAAGCGAATAACTAGACTAGGGGAGCACCCAGGACCCCACAATTCAACTCTGAACTATATATATTCGCTTCTATTAATATTTAACCCAAGTAGATATATTTACAGGTAGTCCTCTATTTACAACCGTTTATTTAGTGACTATTTGAAGTTACAGTGACACTGAAAAAAGTGACTTTTGCCCATTTTTCACACAACATTGCAGCATCCCTATAGTTACATAATCAGAATTCAAATGCTTGGCACCTAACTCATATTTATGATGGTTGAAGTATCCTGGGGATGGGGGTAGGGACCCCACAAAACAGGCCCAGGAAACTACAGATCAATCAGCCTAACATCAATACCTGGGAAGTTACTGGAAAAGATAATAAAAACAAAAACATTTATGAACAGCTAGAAGGAAACTAATTTTTTATATTTTTATAAACTAAAGTTTTAGATTTTTATAACTAAAAGCCAGCCTGGGTTTGTTAAAAACAGATCATGCCAAACCAGTCATATTTTATTCTTTGACAAAGCGACTAAATTAGTAGATTAGTAGAGTGTGGACATTCTATACTTAGACTTCAGCAAGGCATTTGACAAAGTAGACCACAACCTACTTCTTGGTAAGCTAGAAAAATGGATTTGGAGCTGACTGACAAACCGTACTCAATGAGTCGTCCTTAATGTACTAGACCTACATGGAGGAAGTAAGCAGTAGGTACCACAAGGTTCCATCTTAGACCAAGTACTGTTCAATATCTTCATAAATGACTTAGATGAGGGAGTAGAAGGGAAACTCATCAAATTTGCAGATGACACTAAGCTGGCAGGAATAGCCAACACCCCAGAAGACAAGCTTAGGATCCAAAAAAGATCTTGACAGACTTGAACAATAGGCCTATCCAACAAAATGAAATTTAATGTGGACAAAAGCAAGATGTTACCCTTAGGCAGGAAAAACGAAAGGTACTATACAAGTACAGATTAGGCAAAACTTGGTTCAAAAACAGTAACAGTGAGAGGGACCTAGGAGTCCTAGTGGACAACCACTTAAATATGAGCGGGCATCTTGTGTGCCTGCACGTGGTGGTGTTGGTGTTGCACACACAGAATTATGGGTGTGGGCATGCCCGTGCACAACCCTCCTGTGCTTCCTCCGCATTTGGCGCATCAGCATTGTGTTTGACTTTGGGAGGCCGGTGTGTGTGTGGCTGGTGTGTGTGTGATCCATTCAACGTCTCTCCTGTTGAGGGCAACTGTGGTGGTCCAAGGGCTCTGAGCTCCACTTTTGCCTGTGAGCTCCACTTTTCTCCTGCAACCGTCTGCCAGTGAAAACGGAGCTTGGGTGGGCTGCACGCAGCCCTCCTGAGCTCTGTTTTCACTGGCAGAGGCACTACAGCCCAGTTCTTTGCTGTTTTCATGGTGGCCCCATGGGCCAGATCTAAGTATCCTAGGGGCTTGATCTGGCCCACGGACCTTGAGTTTGACACCCCTGGTATAGGGCTTCCTGCCTGAGCAGAGGGTTGGACTAAAAGACCTCCAGGGTCCCTTCCAACTCTATTATTCTGTTAGTCTGGGTCACGTGGTCATCTTTGGCAAAGTCAGCGGAGAACCAGATTCACTTAACAACTTTGTTACTAACCTAACAACTGCAGGGATTCACTTACCAACTGAGGCAAGAAAGGTTGTAAAATGGATCAAAACACACTAACAACTATCTTCTGTAGCCACAGACAACCTGGGCTCAAAATCTCAAATTGTAAGTCAAAGACTGTCTGTACTCAAGAGTTTTAGCCAGGGAAACTGAGCATGCTGTAGGTTCTGAATGCTGTAGATTTCAATAAAGAGATCACGCTTCTAGTTTTGTCAATGCAAGTTAGTAAGGAAATTCAGAGAAGTGGAAAAGGGTATGGTAGAACATACTTAAATATGACTAATATGGGTTGTTACACCTGCTGTTCTTTGTTTTCTCTCCCATTGTGTTTCCTTCCTTCTCCCTTTCTTCATAGGCATCTGCAGCGGGAGGGGAGCAAGTCTGGAACGATCTGCCCCCCGACCTTCGTACGATCACCAACCTGTGCCTCTTCCGCCGGGCCCTGAAAACGCACCTATTTCATGCGGCCGGCCTGGTGTAGTTTTCTTTTAATCGATTGTAATTTTTAAATTGATTTTAGTTGATTTTATTAACTGTTTTATATGGTTATCTGGTTTTTAGAACAGGCCCTTAAATTTAATTAGTTTTAATGTATTTTAATGTATTTTTGTATAGGATGCTTTACTGTTTTATTATGCCTGTTCACCGCCCTGAGTCCCGCAAGGGATAAGGGCGGTATACAAATTTAATAATAATAATAATAAAAAAGTGGGGGAACAAATGGCACCAAATGGCAAATTGTTTCAAGATGTCATAACTCAGCTGATGGATGCCATACACTTTATTTCACTTCTCTGATAATATCCTGAAGCACCAGATGTCATTTTTGGTTATATCAGATCAAAGTAAATTTTTTAAAAGCAGATTTTTAGGAAACTGAAAAACCTGATAGCTTTGAATTGTACTTTTCTAATGACTCATAATTCACTAGTCTGTTTGTAACATTCAACAAAAAATGAAGGTCAAAACAAGATGTCATCCTAAGTGGCTTTCTGGTCCCATTATTTTCCATCATTGCAGCCCTTAGTTACAGCAACAAACTTGCTCTGCTTACAGGGGTCATGCTACAAAGTCCTGCATTTATTTTGATTTAATGCAATATCGGTAATAATAAGGCCTTTGGGAAGGCCTCGATAAGTGGACAAAAATGCCAAATCCAATCTGAATATCTTGTGTTTCAATATCTCAGGGGTTGCCACAAAGAAAAGGGGGTCAAACTAGTCTTGGACGTCTGGTGACAGATAGGCTACAGGACTCAGTACTATTGGCTGAGCAACTGCAGAAATACTGGAAAAAAATGTTATTTACCTGTTACACATACAATATATGAAAGACTGAAAGCAAAGAAATAACAATTTGTTATTACAAATCCAATCCAATAAGAAGAAGATATCTGAAAAGAATGTGCTGGTTCTGGAAAGAACAACATCCAAATCTGAAATAACAGAACAGAGGCTAGCAGATCAATTTTGATTTATAATAAGAAATAAAGTATTCACTGAAGTAGAATTGGAAGAACTGCAAGGGTCTAGACAGAGAAAAGAAATTGAAGCCTTGCTTAGTGGGGTGGAAAACTCTGAGTAAGTGATAAAGGAAGCAAGCATAGCTATTGAATCATTTTCATTTCCACACCAGACACTCTCGCCTCTGCCTTCTTCTCAGAAAGAATAAAGCCACATAAGTAAAACAAAAAAGGAACTGAAACAAATAATAACTGAGCCAAATGTAAAGACAAGGCTGCCTGCACTAAAGCTTACAAAGAAACAGGTAGCACTACTACTAGTCCTTGACCTATGACCATAACTGAGCCCAAAATTTTTATTGCTAAGCGAAACATTGAGTTTCTCCCATTTAATGACCTTTGTTACCGCAGTTGTTAAGTGAATCACTGCAGTTGTTAAGTTAGTAACATGGCTGTTAAGTGAATCTGGTTTCCCCCTTGACTTTGCTTGGCAGAAGGTTGCAAAAAGGGATCACATGGCTCCAGGACATTGGAACTGTCATAAATATGAGTCAGTTGGCAAGAGTCTAGATTTTGATCATGGGACCATAGGGATGCTGCAATGGCCATAAGTGTGAAAAAATGGTCATGTCAGTGCTGTTGTAACTTCGAACGCTCATTAGTTGAACTGTAGTAAGTATAGAACTACTCGTATTAAAATATGCCAATACAATGATTTCAATGTAAGCATCAGCTCACTATAGGGAAAAACACCCCAACTAATGTATAGCAAAGCTGCAGTTAAACCTGAACGTCTGTGATGCAAAATCAATGAACAAGAAAAAAAAAAGCCAAACTGTGTGCCACCAAAATAGAAGATCTAGATGGAAAATAAGACCAGCATGTTAAGATTATATGCAAACAAGCTGGAACAGCTGAAAGAAAATTAATTGAAGAACAAGATCAAAGAGTACCTGATGAAGAAATACCATCTAGAAACAAGGAAGATCAAGGAACCACTGGAGATAATAAAGCAGCAAATAACAGCTATAGCTTTGATCCGCAGATAGGAAGCTCAAATTACACACAATAGTCAAAATCTTAAATTTCAGTAGAATTAGAACTATAGGCAGAATCATTCCTAAGCCATCAATGAATGAGAAAACACCTGACAAGGAATAAACAGGGCAGTTCTGGGTGAAGATGAACTGCATGGTTTTTGGTTGAAACATTTGACTTGTTGTAAAGCAGTTTAATAGCATTCAGTATTGAGGTGAAATTGGAGATTGGTTAACATCTGGCAAAAGCTATTTGACAATAAAAACTCCAGCAAAAGGGACAGCACCAGGCAATTAAAAGTCAATTACCTGCTTACCAACAACTTTCAAATTGCTAATTAAATGCAGTCCAACAGCATCTAGTTCAGTGTTTCTCAACCTTGGCAACTTGAAGATGTCCGGACTTCAACTCCCAGAATTCCCCAGCCAGCGAATGCTGGCTGGGGGATTCTGGGAGTTGAAGTCCGGACATCTTCAAGTTGCCAAGGTTGAAAAACACTGAACGAGTAGAAAACAAACTCCTGCCACCTAAACAGAAAGGAAACGGCTGAAGCAACCTCCCAAAGAAAAGATCAGTTCCTAATTGATAAGGCGATTTTGAAAAACTGCAAGAGAAAACCCTAACCTTAACCCTAACCCTGAATGTGGCTTAGACTGATCACAAGAAGACATTCAACTCTTTGTGAATAGTAATACCGAAAGTACCAATAGTAACACGTCACTTGGTGCAATCCCAAAACAAAACTAGAGCACTATTAGCACTGACAAAATCACCATTAGTCAACTGCAAAAGACAGCATTACTTGGAACAGCTTATATCCTGCGACATTTAACACAACAGCATCTGCCTTTCTTGGGTTCTTGTGAAGAACTGAATAGGTGGATAACAATGCCAAACATCCAATTTAAACATCTGGTTGGCTATGTGACCACTCATAATATGTGACCAATATAATAATTTGTCATCATTACCTGCCAAGCATGTTAAATGCATTGCTTTCCTTATTGACCATCGCTAGCGTCTCTCAGCCTTCAGTGAAGCATATTAAAATGATCAAACCTTATTGATAGATACTGAAGGTGGAAGTTCTATATTGCTGTTAAGCCTTCTCTAGATCATCATCGAACTTTCTTCTTGAATTTGCTTCTCTTTTTAAAGAGTTTTGTATTCCTGGAAGCAGGAATAAAAAAAATAGAACAAAACTATATGTAGTGGGATCAAGGGACGCCAAGTGTGAAACCTACATTGTGTTGTATGTATGTGTACTGTGTGATTGCATGGACATAGGAAAGAAGCAGAGCTTGTGATACAGGATAGAGCTGCCTTCAGCATTTTGAGAAGAGCAGTGGTACCTGTGGTCTCCTATAGATATTCCAACAGAAAACATTTACATTATGGCAGTGTAAACACTCACCATGACAGACCAAGGTAAATCGTTGGGTAGCAGATGGTTATAATTCATTGAAAAACTTCTCAATATTTTCACTCCCCCTTAAAAATAGTTTGCTCGCCGCCCAGATTCAAATGGATTTGGAATCCTTACACCAATAGAGAGAAAGTCAACCAGGGGACATTAAAAAGTTCTCCTTTATGGTGTGTCATACTGCTAGGAAGGCACTAAAAGTAGAAACGGTATTTTGTGAAGTAGTACCTTTTTCTATAAATCATAACTGTGGTCAGAATTCTCAGAAATAACATTTTAGGATTTTTTAAAAATCAAACACACGACCTCTTTTTTTTCAGGTTAGAAGACTACTATAATTATTCAACAGGAAAATGATTTCTCTCTCTCTCCGAATGATGAAGAGTGAATCAAAAGAATTTCTATTTGACAAAGAAAGGGGAAAAACAATATGGGTAGTATTGATGGAAATGCACAAGTGTGGTGTGGTAGGTAAGGTACTGGATTTAAATTCTTGGGAGCCCACTTAAAGACTTTGAACCACTTACTTTCCCTCAGCCCACTACTGTTGCTGTGAAGAAAGAAACAGAGGAAGGGATAAAGAAATAAAAAAACAGATGAAAAGGTGGGATGCCATGTTTGGTCTTATCAAAACTAGATAAGAGGTTGAACAATTCTCTTCAGAAGGGTTTTGTTACAAAAGGAAACTTCAACCCAAAAATGTATTTGTATTTTTGGTGATGAATCCTCCATTTTAGGTTGCTGTCCTTACAGAGATCCCTACTGCTCTCATCTTACTGTCATTTCAAAAACAATTAATAACTTGGTTGTTCTCATGGACCTTGGACTATGCTGGTGCTTGAGCCCCTTTGGTTTTGGATCTTATGAGCTTTTTTTGTGTTCCATGTTGGTCTTCTGTTTAATTGTATTCCTTTTCTTTGATAATTTTTTTTCATTCTCTTTCAATTGTCAACTACCGAGAATATTTGTGAAGTCAGGAAGCCTTGAACTTGAATTAAATAAGTAAATTAGTACAAAGTCTTAGATTTGGGTACTTATTTCCAGGAATTATATTTACAGTATTCTATTTAAGTCCTTAATTCAATTCGATCTCTGACAGAAAACCACTTGAAGAGACTAGAAGCATTTGAAATATGGATTTACAGGCGGCTGTTGCGTATAAGTTGAGTTGACAAAATCAGAAATGAGGAGGTGATAAGCCACCTGGAAAAGCCAAGGGAAATCATCAACACCATAAAAAAAAGCAAAAGTTAGAATATTTTGGATATGTGATGCGACACCCAGAAAAATGCGGCATCCTTCACTTAATCCTCCAAGGAAAGATGGAAGGCAAATGAGGTCTAGGCAGAAAAAAACCATCATGGATTCAAAATCTAAGGAATTGGGTTGGACAAAACTCAATAGCATTTTTTCGTGTGACTGTTGATAAGAATAGGATCACCAACATGATCGCCAACATCCGATGATGGATATGGCACAAGAGGAAGAAGAATTCAATTCTATATGACTTAAATTTTCTATAGTCTATCTACTTAGTATTGTATGGTGTGCTGAATATAGTATTCTTTTTTTCTATAAATCAATAAATCCACAGGAGTATCTGCATGTGGGATGTACCTGAAAAACAGAAAAAGTTTAATTGCACCATTGCTGCCATCTTCACTTTAAAAAAACAACAACCACCACATTGTGCAGTATAAATTCATTTATAAATATTTGTTTATTGTAAATTGCCCTAAGTCACTCAGGTTAGAGGGTCATATAAGAATGTAATGAATAAATAAATCAAACCCATCCATCAATCCATCTGGTTTATATCTGAGGCCCATTTTGTCTCACATTCACATGGTACTGGGTAGAGACTCAGGACATTGCTTCTTGAAGATTGCAGCTTTTATTGGATATTTAGTTTTCTTGAAAGTTAATGTCTAACTTTGCTTGGGACTTCCCTCTTTTGAGATCTCTACTTTGTCAACAACAAGCAGCTGGCATTTCCGGCTTCCTGAGTCTTCTTGTTTTACACTTTCCCCTGCTCTAGAAGACTCTTCAGAGGAAGAGTCTCTAAAATGGTTTGCAAGGCCACTGGTTACTACAAGTGCTGGTAGGTCTTTCTGTAGGTGCCTATTTGCTGTTCAGGTCAGGGACTGCTGTGGCTTCCCATGTCCGCTGTGGCTTCCTATGTTCTGCTCTTGACTTTCAGCCCTTTTAACCAACTTCTTCAAGCGTGTTTTTTGCTCACGTCTTGGTGTCTTCTATCTTGTTTCTTTCACTGTACTGTCCTATTTCATCATTAGCCAGTCCCTATTTTAAAGGATTGGTACATAAAATAAAGAAAGAGTAATGTTCTTATAATATCAGGGAAGTTTGGGTGATTTTTTTTGCTGCCTGTCTTTCAGTATAAAGAATAACAGAGTTTGAAGGAACCTTGGAAGTTTTCTAGTCCAGCCCTCTGCTAAAGCAGACATATCATTCTGGACAATGACTGCCCAATGCCTTCTTCAAAACATCCAGTGATGGAGCATCCACAACAGCTGGTGGCAAGCCTTATCATTTTCTTGCCTATTTTGACTTGTATACCTAATCTAGGGTTGTGATGGCCCAGTGGTTAAGACCTGGGCTTGTTGGCTGGAAAGTTGACAGCCCAGGTGCAAGACCCAAGTGCTACATGATAGGGTGAGCTCCTGTTACCTGCTCCAGCTCCTGCCCACCTCGCAATTCGAAAGCATACAAATGCAAGTGATAAATAGGTACCACTTTGGTGGGAAGTTTATGGTGTTCCATATGCCTTGGTGTATAGCAGAGGTGGGTTGCTAGTGGAATTCAAGGCCTAGGTCGCTGCAGGTTCTGCAACCCCGGCCTGCATTCAGGCCTGGGTCGCAGAACCGGCAGCGACCCAGGCCTGACATACCTTCAAAGCAGTTCCCTTGCTGCCGCTTGGCCACTGCCATTTTGGATTTCGGTGACTGCATGTATGTAAATGTGTGCGCAGAACAATTTACATTGGAAGTGTGAATGCATGGGCAGCGCACATCTGGCATGCATGAGCACGAAGCATGCGCACATATTGCGTGCGCATTGTGAACTGACAGTAACGCCAGCAGCAACCCACCCCTGGTGTATATTCATGCTGGCCACATGACTTTGGAAGTGTCTTCGGATAACACTGGCTCCCTTGGCTAAGAAATAGAGATAAGCACCGCCCCCCCCCCCTCCTAGAGTCAGAGAGGACTGGAAAGAGGAAACTGTTACCTTTACCATTATTCCTAATCTATTTTATGGTATTGCTTTTGATAGGTTGAACTATATGACATCTTGAACACCTGGGGGAAGATAGGATATAATTTTAATAAACTTCAAAAGTGAATGCTTTTGAAGATTAGCATGAAGGGAAACTTATTGGTTGAGAGGGGCTGCTCAATTCATGAATTTACGGTAACTCTTTAAACACTGGAAGATGCCACTTTATTTTCCTTTTCTTTCCCTTCTTCAAAGTTGCCGTTTCTCATTTATTTTCAGTTAGGTATGGAAATCATTCGGGGAAGTTTCACTATGTTTGTTGCAAGTTACTAAGCTACATGATTCCACACCAGTTGAACTCTGGGTTGCAAAACAATCAGAGAAAGTGCCATAAAACAAATAGAGTGGACATATTAGTCCTGATTGACCTGGGGCCTCTGTGTTTTTAATGTTTGTTTGTTCTCATTAGAATAAATGCCAAGTATTTATCCTTACACCCTGGTTCAAAATGCAACAGGGTATGAATACATTTTTAACAAAATCCTCCCTTTTAGCTGCAGAGTATGTGAGCGTGATTGTATATCTTCTACTGTATATCTACTAGGTGTATATTGTGTGTATTTACCCAGTTATTAGATATAGAAATTAGTAACTTAAGATATAAATGAATCAACCCAGACAATCCACTGTTCTTTAAGCACATATTGTATGTAAAAGAGAATATATATTCATCCCTAATCCAAATATATCTTTCCATGAAAATAAAACATGTAGCTCAGCTATGTGAAATTAGGCTAGCGTCCCCATCACAAAATGTTTTCCTAGAGAAATCAAAACTATTAGCTTAGACATAAAACATTGACAAGATTGAAGAATGCTGAGAACCATGAAAAAATGCTGGGAAGTGAGTAGAAGTCTTCGTAACTTACATGATACGCTATATGCAATGATACACTGGGCTGCTATATCCAATACATGCGTATTTTCATTTGCATAAATCTAAAAAGAGGAATTGCAACCCCATCCTTCTTTCAGCATACCTTTGCCTGCACTATCGGTAAATCAATTTCTGCTTCACACATGTAACACATCCCTTCTCCAGTTTAAATGACTCCTTTTATGGAAAATCTCTCTTGCTTTCCCTCCCTCCCTTCCTCCTTCCCTCCCTTCCTCTCTCTCTCTCTCTTACACACACACACACACACACACACACACACACACACACACACACACACACACACTGAAATGTAATATAAATTCCATTATAGGAGAGCAGATGAATACATTTCTTAGAAACATGGTTACAATCACAATTGTATTTGCATTTATATTTCTGAATAGCTGAGGCTGATTTTAAAATGGGCGTTGCTAAGCTTGAGGGCAGGAAATCTTCAGTTCTCTGTTTTTCTCACTTTTCCCCCTTTGTAACGGCTTCAACAATAAGTCACTGAGTTTCTTCCGCAAGAAGTAACAGGAAATGGCTGTTTTTTAAGCAATACCAACAGATTTTTAACAACAAGCATTCCAAATGATGTTACACATTATTGAACAGGAAGTGAACATAAGTGAACAGGGGGAGAAAGGAAGATACTGTTTCTTTTGAAAATGTGGGAAAGAAAGAAAAGGAGGAGGAAAGAGTAGAGCTTATCCCACATGAATATTATATTTTAGAAATTCAGTTAAGTTTACCAGCTCTTTACTATTGAGGAAAGGGCAAAGTGGTCTTTAAGAAGTCACAACAGTCCACCCCAAGTTGTGTTGGACTATAGCTTCCATATTGTGCAACCCATGGAAAGTGGTTGTGTTGATTGTTCATGAAAAATATATGAACTGGAAATATCTGAATTCATAGGCAATGGAACAATATTGTGTTATATCACAATGAATGGCAATGTAATACTTATAAAGTTTCTGACATTTTCTTAAGCTTAATTTTCTTAGCCTTAATTGGAGATGAAACGTAACAGAATATTGACCTACATGCTCACAATTGAGTAGTAAGAAGGAAGAAGTGGAGAACAGAGAAAGATAAGCAGCTCCTTATGAATGGGGACAGTTCTTTCTTTGTCTGATGGACGGAGCCAGGTTAATCTGATTTAATAGAAGTGCTTTGTCTAAGGCAGTGGTTCCCAATCTTTTTTTTGGCCATGCCCCACCTAAGCATCTTGAAAATCCTGATGCCCGCTCCCCGTGACATATAACTCTTACTTTACTCAAAATGTGAACTCTACTCATGCAGAGGAGGTCTAGAAGGCCATTAACTTGGTTTAAACAAGGTTCAAATTTCCTCCATTAAAAATCAAATTGCCCCCCTCATGCCCCACATTGGGAACCACTGGGGTAGGGTAGGGGGGGGGGAGAAAGCAAGTTGTAGATGTATTGTCTTTCAGGTGTCTACATAAAGCTTGTGGTGGAGAAGTTATCAAATGTATTCAAATGTACCAATGACCATTATTTCTCCTTGACCCTTGAGGGGATGAATGACACTCCCAGAAGAGATCTTGAAAGGATATGAGTCTTGGGGAGACTCCAAGTACTGTATACAGTATACAGTACTTTCCTTCACTTTGAAGGAAATGAGATGGCAGGTGCAGTACTTAATTCATCAGCATTTCCAGATGGAAATCATGGTGCCAAAAGAGGAAGATATACTAATAAGAAGCTAAGAGAGTGATTTGGATAATTTTGTTATACTGGATTTACAAAAGAGGCTTTTAAAGTTCTGAAAAATTTTGTCAAAGAAAAGAACAAAAAGAAATCAAGTTCTAGGACAGGGATAGTCAACCTACAACCCACTTTTGTATCTCTGTTAGTAGAAAAATTGTCTAACCGCCCACCGGTTCCACAGTAATGGTGATTTATAAAGTAGGGAAGTCAATTAAATTAAAAAAAGGAAAGTGCTTCAGTATCGGACAAAACCCCTACCGCCCATCATGAAAGCTGGAACGCCCACTAGTGGGTGGTAGGGACTAGGTTGACTACCACTGTTCTAGGGTATTATTTGCAGGGATTGAGGATCAAGATTGTTACAAGTATAAGGGAGCAATGTAAAGTTAGTTTATTTGATCAACCCTTAAAATAGATATGTTGTTATCTCTAGTAAGCCTAATGGACCTTTGCTAGTTAGAACTAAAATGATGAGACTTTAAGGAATTGTTTATAGGTAAGTAATAGGATATGGAAAGATGAGATAATTTGTTTATTTTAAGAGGTGATAAATTACTAAAATAGTTTATACTTGTGATGAAGGGGAAAACCATTTCTTTATATATTTCTTTTCTTTTTTGTTACTATATTATATTTTCCTTTTCTATTTTTTCTGCACTTCCATTTTTTTCTTTTTAGTATTGTATTAATTTTTATATCTATAAGTAAATATGTGTACTTTTTATCAAAATTACTATTTTGAAGAAGAGGTGTATAATATATCTCTTTTAGTCAGGTAAATAGCTCCTTTCTATGAGGCATAATATAGTGGTTATTTTAAAACCTAGTATAGATTCTAAATTTTGTACAAGTTATAGACATGGCTCATTAAATAATGTTGATACTGTACTATTAATTGATTTATTACCATACATAATTCATCCTGCCCAGACTGGACTTATTAAAAATAGACAAGCATCGTATAATTTACATTTATTATTAGATATGCTGGATATAGCTCAAGACAGAATGGACACTGCAGTATTAGTATTTTTAGATACTGAATTAGTTTTTGATAAGGTCCAGATTAATTTTTTTAAAGCAAGTGATGAGTAGATATGGGTTCCCAGTATTTTATTAACTGGTTGGAAATGTATTATTTGTTCCTGGGAATTGTAATAAACACGTTTATTTCTGATGCCTTTGAGTTATAGCATGGTACCCATTTTCTCCTCTGCTTTTTTATTTTATTTTTGAACGGTTAGCAATCGGTTTTTGGTAGTCTAGTGATATTACTGAAATTGCATTGGCCAGTTTTGAATAAAAATAATATACACTGGCGATATTTTAATAATTCTAAACAACTTTTATTTCACTCTTGGAGTTTATATGGCTGGTTCAGCATTTTGGTAAATGTTGGCTTATAAGATTTATTTGGATAAATCTTTTTTATCTCTCTTAGATTGTAATATATACAATGCAACAATGTAAAGAGTTAGATTTTGTTTATATTTTAATGGCTATATCTATGTGGAATGAAAATTCAATAGACTCAATATTTGTGGGCCTTGTTGGAAAGTTTAATTTATTTCCATTAAAGTCCTAGAAATTTCTGATTTTGTCTTAGAGTGTTTCATTTCTCAGATGGTGAACAGCAAGTCATGTCTGAGCTTGGCTGGGTGATAGATTGAATTTTGATATTGAGGCTCTTGAATATTTTTCTGTCCCTTTCATTCATATCTGATTCTTGGAGATTGCTTAGACAATCAATTACAACTTACTCTTAACACCTTACTCTTTTCTAAGGCTGAGACAGAGAGACTAGACAAAGGTCACCAACTGGTTCTGTGCCTAAGGTGGACTAGAATTCACAGTCTCCCAGTTTCTAGCCTGATGCTTTAATCACTCTATCAGACTGATGTATTTAACTCTACTTAAAAATATAGGGCAATACATTCTGTTGGAAATTATGGGTAAAATCTAGAATAAACACTTCAAATCAATTATTTTGCAATGATATTTAAAGGCATTTTCTAGATTTTAAACTTATTTTTTTCTCACTAATTCAGATGAATGATAATATAAATCAATTCTAATATGTTTTGAAGGTTCAGTGTAGCCTAGATATTTGGCTGATTCCAAGAAACCTGGGGTATTTTAATCTTTGATGAGCTCACAATCTAAAACTAGTCCCACATCCCATGGGTATCAATAATTTAAGAATATTTTTAAAGTTGATATTAAGGGCAATGTAGCTGATGGATTAAATAACAGGAACATCCAATAATGGAAGAGTAATGTTTGCTAGTCTTAAAAATATCAAATTGATTTCAGTGGATTTCAGTTTAAAACTGATTTAAGAAAAGATTTTATTTTGAGTTTACTGGACAACTCAAAGGATGGATTTCAAATTTTCATTGTTGGTGATGTAAATAATTTGAGTGCTCACTGATTCATATGATCAGGACATGTAAATCCTTGCTATATTTTTGGCATAATACTTTGCCATATATAAGTAGATTTGAGAGTGCATTCCAGAGATTCAAAGCAAAAGAAATCACAGGCCCAAATGACTAGGAGATGAATTAAAGCAACTCTAGCTGGATTTCCTTAGATGAGTAGGCATGAGAAATCCAATACAGAAGGTTTTAATGTGTTGCAATTCTAATATATAAAAATTGCAATAAAAGCAGCAGGGAGAAGGAAGAACAGAATCACAATTTTTTTCATTTCAAAGTGTTGGGCAATATAATGCAAGCCAAGTTTTCAGAAGCTTAGGTTATGTTTTTAAGCTTTTGTTTAATGTTGAAAAGACAATTAAACACACACTTCTTGGGAAAAAAACATTTCTACGAAGGGATGTACAGCTATTTGTAGTGGTTTTTATACTGGTTTGAACCGGCAACGGAAACAGAAAAGTCTTTTGTCCTTGCTTCAAAATACTGCTGTGTGAGAAAAAACTAACAGGTTCTACCTGGATAAAGTTTAAACACAAAATACAAAATTGGGATATTGTTATTGAACATTATAGTGAAAAACGTTATGTTGCAATTCATAAATTTGAATTAGTGCTAGGAAAAGTGGGATCTGGCCAAGGAGTAAACTGAATGAAATGCAATGCAATGCTTGGTTTTATTAACTAAAAGCTTCAAAGTTACTGCAACCAGTATAAGCCTAGACAAGTCCAGGCTAGCTATCTGTTCTTAATGAGATATTTAATGGGATGACTGAGAAAAAATTATCCACAAGGCATTGAAGAATGATAGATCAACAACATTTTATAGACAAGAAACTGCGGCAATGCTTTGTTTAAGAAAAACATTTAGTTTTTGAATAGGCAGGTAAGTCCTCCTGATGTTTGTTTTTTTCTACAAAAAGAGAAAAATGGGCTTTGTCACCTATGAATTCGTAGTCAGGTCAGACAAAATTAACTTTTGTTCATATCTTTAACTTTTTAAGAAAAGTTAAGAAAAGAAAGCAGGGGTCTGATTTTTCCCCCCCTGCCTGTTTTTATAATCTGGATTTTCATTTGCTTCCAGATTCTTTTGCTAGTTCTTTTCAGTTTTATTTATGGTTATAAGTAACAGAATGTATTTCCCCCCCCCCCCAAACAACCCAATCTCCTTTCCTTTGTGATGTCATGAGTTGTATAGACTTCGTGTTCTGAATGTGTGCCTGGAGAGGAGCTCTTTCCAATGGTTTTTCCAGAGAGATAATTGAAATAGGAATGCAAGGAGGTTGGAGGCTGGTGGAGCAAAAAAAAAAAAAAAAAGTATATTGAAAGATAGAACATTCACATATAACCTAATAGAGAGCCCCTCATAGCTAAGCACCTAAAAGCTTTTCAGCAAATTTTCTTCTCCTTTGAACATTGTCTGTATCCTGTTTGTCAGTACATTTTATTTAACTTTGAGCTGACAGGATGTAAGCAGTATGTTGACTTGATACATAATCACCACTGCAGAGATCCTAACTCGCACAGTATAGTGCAGTGATGGCGAACCTTTCTTGGCTCGTGTGCCAAAACAGGGGCGTGCCACACCCATAATGCTATGCCCTCCCTAGGATCCAGAGGCTTTATAGGAGCCTGGGGAGGGTGAAAACAGCCTCTCCCGCCTGACGGTAGGCACGCTGGTGCACTTATGCATGCCCTTAGGGGAAGGTTTAGATTAGTACCAGAGGTGGGTTGCTGCCGGTTCGGTCTGGATTGGCCGAACCAGTAGTAGAGGCTGCAGGAGGCTCTGCCCACCTGCCCAGTTATACCCACCTGCCCGAACCAATAGTAAAGAAATTGGCAACCCAATTTAGTACATATAATAATCTTGCTGCAGTTAATTTCTTTGCTAAGAATGTAACAGTGGTTCTGATACAAAGATAATATCATAGTGCATTATCTTTAATAGTTAAATTAAACTCGTCGCCCCGAGTCCCTTTGTGGTGAGATGGGTGCAGGTTATAAATGTGAAAAATAAATAAATAAATAAATAAATAAATAAATAAATAAATAAATGCTGTGTAAACTGAATGTATAAAACAGCATCATGCTTTGAAATAGTTACAAGATAAGATCATTAATTAATATTTAGCTGTACAATACATTAAATTATGTTTGATAGTGGTTATTACATGGCTTACAGAATTTATTTGACATGAAACAGTTTACATTTGAAGCACATGTCTTGAATAACTTTGGATTTCGTCCTATTTTTGTTAATTGGATTAAAATGTGATATTCTAATTTGTCAGGATAGTTACAATTTTCTATGGAAATTTAAAATATTGGGATTTTGCACATTATTTAACTTCTATTATATTGGAATAATTATTTCAACATTCTTTTATTTTTTAGAGGCAAATCTTTTAAATTAATTCAAATTAATATTGATGAAAATTGATGGATTATGTGCCATCAAGTCAGTGTTGTTTTTCAGCAACCATATAAGCCAATTTTTCTCCATGAAGATCTCTTGGTAATCCAGTCCTTCAGATCTTCCAATGGTTCATCCACCACAGTGGTGGGTTTCAATTTTTTTTAGAACCTACTCTCTAGGTGTGGCCTATTTTGTGGGCATGGCTTGGCAGTCATGTGACAGGGTGGGAGTGGCCAACTTGTAAACTGTGGTGAAACTCATTTAACAACGCTCTTGCTTAGCAACCAAAATTTTGGGCTCAATTGTGATGATAAATTCTTTCTTTCTTTCTTTCTTTCTTTCTTTCTTTCTTTCTTTCTTTCTTTCTTT
The DNA here is from genome assembly GCA_039707465.1 of Rhabdophis nuchalis. Classification (NCBI taxonomy): domain Eukaryota; kingdom Metazoa; phylum Chordata; class Lepidosauria; order Squamata; family Natricidae; genus Rhabdophis; species Rhabdophis nuchalis. The sequence goes on along the minus strand of CM077643.1, from coordinate 52,871,077 downwards.
CTTTCTTTCTTTCTTTCTTTCTTTCTTTCTTTCTTTCTTTCTTTCTTTCTTTCTTTCTTTCTTTCTTTCTTTCTTTCTTTCTTTCTTTCTTCCTTCCTTCCTTCCTTCCTTCCTTCCTTCCTTCCTACCTTCCTTCCTCCTTCCTCCTTTCCTTTCCTTTCCTTTCTTACTTTCTGCCTTCCTTTCCTTTCCGTCCCATTGGGTTACTGGCAGCAGCAGGCCAGACTTACTTCTGGGTCCGCCGGTGGAACCCCCTCTCACCGGCTCTCTAAATTTCACCATCCGGCTCTTGCGAGTAGGTGCGAGCCTGCAGAAACCCACCACTGATCCACCACCACTGCAGCTGAATTCATCCACCTTGCTGCTGATTGTCCTCTTTCCTTTCCTTCCACCTTTGGCAGCATTAGACCCTATTTTAGAGCAGGGGTCCCCAACCTTTTAGACCCCAGGGACCACTAAATCCATAATTTTAATTCCTGCAGACCTCTAATATGATCTACCTAATGACTGGCTGGGTGGGAGTGACTAGATGGTCATGTGACTGGGTGGACATGGTCAACTTGATGTCACTCACATTGAGGGGCGCCTCGCCAGCTTACTCACCTTTCCTTCCCAGCCACTCCTCGCCCACCCAGGCTCCTTAGGGCCTCAACAGGAAGCAGTTGCTGGAGATAAGCAGCCACCATGAGAAAGAGTTGGCAAAATAGCTGGCTCAGTTCAAATTGGATCTGACAGAGAAGGAAGCTCAGCAGAAGCACCTCAATGAGGACTATGAGCATAGGCTTTCCAAGCAGACGGAAGACCTGTGGGAGTACGAGGCCAGGTGCCATCACCTGGAGGCTCAGTGGGCTGAGAAGGTCAGCCAGTTCCAGGCCATGATGCATTCCCAATGGAAGAATGCCCTCCGGCTCTTTGCCACCAGTGGCGCTTCTCTCCAGCCTTTACCCACCAGTGGTCCACAGACCAGCAGTTGATGACTGCTGCTTTAGATTGTTAGGTTGTCACATAATGTGTCCAAAGTAAGTCATAAATGTTTTGATTTTTTATGAGTTTATAGAGGAGAATGAATGTTACTTCATGTCAAAGTTTTGGCTATTATTGTGACTATTATTATGAGATAAACCCAGGAGCAAAACACAGCACACAGCACACAGAGCCTTTATACAATTAACAGTGGTTTATATACAAATATATACAGACATACACATTGGTAGATATATCCCTTACCACTCGGCTAGAACACAAGGAGAGAAAATGAGATACACTAGGAGAGAGACACACGCCCACTCATGGCCTCCTTTAAATAGACAGCTTCTTCAAGTGGTAGTAACTCTGTTGACTTATTCTCATTGCATCAGCTTACATATTACAGTTTACAACCTTACATCAGTTGGCAGTTATTAAATCCTCAATACCGAACACTTCAAGATTAATATATACCCTTAGAGGGAGTGTTAAAACACTGAGAAAATTATTAAGGGATGAATAGATCCCATCATTTCTTTATTTAAATTGCAACTTCCATGTGAAGATTGGGGTTTTAATTTTGTTAATTTTCCAGTTTTATCACTAATTTTATATTTGTGACCTTTATTTGTGAAATAAAAATTTAAGAGTCATTATAGGTAAAATTAGTAAACCATTGCCTGATCCTTTTGATATTTTGATTTTTGTTGATTTACTTAATAGATACAATAAAAAATGCTAATTTGGCATGGTTTTTATTACTTTTTAGTCAACTTGCTTCTCTACAATTAAAGGTTGCAAAATATATTGGATAATTGTTGGAAGTTTAAGTTTAAGCATTATATCCATAAGAAACACACTTTTAGATAATCCTATTTTGAAAATTGTGGGCAAATCTTTCTTTTGAATTTCTTGAGATGAACATGTTATTAATGCTAATTGTTAACCAATTGTTCAAAGCATTTGAGGTGCCACATTTCAGAGCATATTTGTTTAATTGCAATTCTTGGGCTTCTATTTGTTTACTGGTGTTTCTCCATTCATTTCTCTCTGTTTAAGCTTGTCCACACAGCTTGTTTTCTATCCCTCCCACAACCCCACCATGTCCGTTGTGACATGCTTTGAAATCCAGCATATATTTTTAGCTTCAGAACAGCACCTAGGATAAAATTTCAAGAGAGAAGTACAAGTAGCATTCCAAATGGATCAAATTTGTGTGACCGTTAACACCTTATAAATTAACGTATTCTAAAATGGTTTGCGGTGCACAATTTTTGCATGAGCATCTTCATGGAGTTTCTGTACCTGGTATATTTCTCTTTTCACTTATAAGTAAAATCCAGCAAATTGGGTTAATTAGCAAAATCCAGCAAATTGGATTACTTTCAAAAGTAATCCAGCACCTGTCTGCCCTGGACGAGTTCAAATCACCAGGACCGGATGGATTACACCCCAGGGTTCTGAAGGAACTGGCAGACGAGATCTCAGAACCACTGAACTATATCTTTCAGAGATCCTGGAGCACCGGGGAACTGCCAGAAGACTGGAAAAGAGCTGATGTGGTTCCCATCTTCAAAAAAGGAAAAAAAACAGATCCAGGAAACTATAGACCCATCAGCCTGACCTCAATACCAGGAAAGATTCTGGAAAAGATAATTAAACAACAAATAAGTGAACACCTAGAAGCAAACAAAGTAATAGCCAAAAGCCAACATGGGTTTGTCAAAAACAGATCATGCCAGACGAATCTAATTGCATTCTTTGACAAAGTGACAAAATCAGTGGACCAGAGGAATGCTGTTGATATAATTTACCTGGACTTCAGTAAGGCATTTGATAAAGTAGACCATAACCTACTATTAGATAAAGTAGAAAATTGTGGGTTAGACAGCACCACCACCAAATGGATTCGCAACTGGCTGACCAACCGCACTCAACGTGTAGTCCTCAATGGAACTGCATCTACATGGAAGGAAGTATGCAGTGGAGTCCCCCAAGGCTCTGTTTTAGGCCCAGTACTCTTTAACATCTTCATCAACGATTTGGATGAGGGGATAAATGGGGAACTCATCAAATTTGCAGACGACACCAAGCTGGCAGGAATAGCCAACGCTCCAGAAGATAGGCTTAAGATACAGAAGGATCTAGACAAACTTGAACATTGGGCACTATCTAATAAAATGAAATTCAATTGTGAAAAAAGTAAGGTCCTACATATAGGCAAGAAAAACCAAATGCATAAGTACAGTATAGGTGGTACCTTGCTCAATAGTAGCAACTGTGAGAGGGATCTAGGAATCCTAGTGGACAACCATTTAAATATGAGCCAGCAGTGTGCAGCAGCTGCCAAAAAAGCCAACACAGTTCTAGGCTGCATAAACAGAGGGATAGAATCTAGATCACGTGAAGTGTTAATGCCACTGTATGGTGCCTTGGTAAGGCCACACTTGGAATACTGCATACAGTTTTGGTCGCCACGATGTAGAAAAGACGTGGAGACTCTGGAAAGAGTGCAGAGAAGGGCAACCAAGATGATTAGGGGACTGGAGACTAAGACATATGAAGAACGGCTGCAGGAGCTGGGTATGTCTAGTTTGATGAAGAGAAGGACCAGGGGAGACATGATAGCAGTGTTCCGATATCTCAGAGGGTGCCACAAAGAAGAGGGAATCAAACTATTCTCCAAGGCACCTGGGGGCAGGACAAGAAGCAACGGGTGGAAACTAATCAAGGAGAGAAGCAACTTAGAACTAAGGAGAAATTTCCTGACAGTAAGAACAATTAACCTCTGGAACAGCTTGCCTCCAGAAGTTGTGAATGCCCCAACCCTGGAAGTCTTTAAAAAGATGTTAGATAGCCATTTGTCTGAAATGGTATAAGGTTCCTGCCCACGCAGGGGGTTTGACTAGAAGACCTACAAGGTCCCTTCCAACTCTGCTATTATATTGTATTGTATTGTATTGTAAGTTACAATTGCAACAGTCAAGATCTTTGAAAGGAACATTCAAACAGAAGTACAGCTAGTCCTTGACTTATGACCAATTGCTTAGCAGAAGTTTAAAGTTATGACAAACAACCCAAAAGGTATTTACAATTGCATTTAAAATTCTGATGAATGGGTCTCTCCCCCATGGTCATGTGACCACATTTTTGGGTATTTGGCAAGTGGTTCATATTTACAGCCATTTGCAGTGTCTTGTGATCATGTGACTGCAATTTATGGCCTTTAATTCAAGTTGCAGCCAAAAGTGCCCACTGTGGACAAAGATTCACTTTATAACCATGATGTTCACTTAATGATCGCTGCAAAAATGTTGTAAACTTGAATTGGTTCTCTGAGTGCCTCAACTTACCACCATCATGACATATGATGGAAACTCTGAGCTCCATTATGATTATAAGTTGAAAACTACCTGTTCCTTAAGAGGAGGGAAACCTAAGGATAAAAACATGTGAAGTGCAGAAAGAAGAACAGGCTCCATTAGAAAAAGAAAATACGATTATAATTTGTCCTACCATATTTTTCAGCGTATAAGATGCACCAGAGTATAAGACGCAGCAAGATTTTGAAGAGGCAACTTTAAAAAAAAAGGTTTTGCACTATGCAGACCTCCCAAAAACAACAACAATGGGCCCATTTCTTTTTCAAAAAAAAAGGCACAAATAGCCTTTAGGAGACTTGTAGAATGCTCCTTGGGGGTGGGGTGGGGTCAAAAATGACCAAAAAATGGCCCATTTTTCGTGAAAATGGGCTCATTTTTTGTCAAAAAAAGGGCATGCATAACCTTTTGGAAGCTTATAGAGGTTCCTGGAGGCTTGGGAGAAGGCAAAATTGAGCAAAAAACTTCCAGGAGCACTCTATTTAGCCTCCTAAAGGCTCTGCATGGCCATTTTGGTGAAGGGGGCAGGGTTTCAGGAGGCAAAAAAATTCTGTATTCAGTGTATAAGACATACCCAGATTTTCAGCTTCTTTTTTGAGGGAAAAGGTATGTCTTATGCTTTTGAGGGAAAAAAGAATCAGGAACATATATTTTTCAATTTGATGAATGACAAAAGTTATTCTGATCTCACCAGCTAACTGCATTTGGAGGGCAAGTCAGATAATACATACTCCTTGCAGTTTCCTATTTAATGGTTTAAACCAGAGGTATCAAACTCAATTTCATTGAGGGCCATATCAGGGCTGTGGTTGACCTTGTGTGTGTGTGTGTGTGTGGCTGACTAGGTGGGTGTGGCCAACTGGCTGGGCAGGGCCAGCTTGAAGCCAGTTCACAAATTGCTGGCATGTTTCCTCTTTGCACTGGGTTGACCAGGTTGAAGCCACACTGGCCTGATGTTTCCTCTTTGCATTGGATAGATTGGGCCAAAGGCACGCTGGCCCAATGTTTCCACTTTGCATTGGGTAGACCAGGTCAAAGCGATGCAGGCCATCCAGGATGGCCCCACTGATCAGATTTGACCACATTGCAGACTAGATGTAGCCCACAGGCCTTGTGCTTGACACCCTGGTGTAAGCAAATATTTATTCTGGTTCCCTTGAGATGATTTTACTGCCCCCTCAGTGTAGACTCTGTTCACAGATTCCAGAAAGGCATAACTTCTAAGGCAGATATTTTGTTCCTTCCTATTATTCTAGAATCCTGCCCAGATCAATGCCAGTTTTCTACAAACAGTAGCCAATTTTTGCCTGTTTCAGTACACTACATAGATCTTAGTATAGAGAGTTTTAGTTGTCACTTCTCTAACAAGCCTATGAATTCTTGACCTAAATATGTTCCTCAAATGCTTGGGTTTCCCCTCTTTATTCTAGACTTTGAAATAATGCTTAGTTTAGTACTTGGCAATTCATTTACCTTTATCTCTAGAACGATCATCTTATTTATTATGTAATGTCTTAATTCTTTTACTGGAAATGAATCACATTCTATGGGAAGAAACTTGCTCTTCAATAAAGATTCATAGGATTGAACTGTAAATTCTTCTTTTGGCCCTCTCTGGAATCTTCCTTAAATTAGCATCTTGCTTCCACCCTGCTTGGAACAACTACAGAAGAATATTAGAAGAGCTATGTTTAGATCAAAGATCTATGTAGTCCAATATTCACTTTCCACTGTAGCAACCAGATGCTTATAGAAGCCCTCAGGCAAGATATCACTGCAATAGAATCCTTTCACTTTTGTTCCTCTGAAACTGATATAGAGGCATATTATCTCTAACCCTTGAGATAAATTATAACAATTATAAGTAATAATGTTGGTCATATCAGTTGTGAATATATGCAGTAATATTTTTTAATTCTCAGGAGTTGATGACTATGACTAAACCTCAAGGTAGCTAATTTCAAAACTTAAATAGTTCATTGTGAAGAAGTCCACTCATGGATTGTTACTTTCAAGAGGGGAAGAGGGCTTGCACGTTCCAATGATATGAACTCTGGGATTTGATACTCTTCAAAAAGTCACCCATGAGAAGGGGGTAATGAGCAAGGCACAGATTAAAAGGGATCCCCAAACAATAAAATGACAACAGCAAGAAATCAAATGGACATTCACTTCTAGAACAATGTTTAAACACACACAATGCTTAAACAGAAACACACACGCATACAGACAGACAGACAGACACAGAAACACAGAGAGAGAGACAGACAGAGGCACAGAGGCAGAGAGAGACAGAAAGAGACAGAGCGAGCGAGAGAGAGAGACAGAGAGAGAGACAGAGACAGACTGACAGAGGCAGAGAGGGGAGAGAGAGACACACAGAGAAACACACAGAGAGAGACAGACAGAGGCACAGAGGCAGAGAGAGACAGACAGACAGACAGACGGAGGGAGGGAGGGAGGGAGAGAGAGAAGAGAGAGAGAGAGAGAGAGAGAGAGAGAGAGAGAGAGAGAGAGAGAGAGAGAGAGAGAGAGAGAGAGCTCAGGCTATCAAATTAGCTACTGGGAATGAGCAAATGGCAACGTATAGTGCTGATACTTATGATGAGGTTTGATTAAAACTGAAATAATGTCCAACTGCTGTTATGTCCTGAGAGAAAAGAAATGCTGTAATAATATGTGGAATGTCAGGACCACGAATCAAGGCATCAGAAATATCAAGACTGAATAGGAATATCCTGGCAATTAGTCAATGAGGAGGTTTCACTTCACATCAAAGTCGCATCACATCTGTCCACCTCTGATGGACAAGAAACTTATGGAAGAAACCAAATAGTCATTATTATTATTAGGCATCCAATTTTTGGATATAGCTTCCAAATGCTAGAATGATTTCAGGCTGAGTCCAAAACAAGCCAAACAATATTAAGGCAACGGAGTCTGTTCGCCAACCACCAATGCAGAGAAAATAGAAACCAAACAAGGGGTGGGTTCTGGCAGGCACTACTGCTGGTTCACTTATGTGTGCGCTGCACATGCTTGATACACGCTGTGTGTGCATCCACAGTGCTATTAAAAATTTTCTGCGCATGCGCAGAACTGGAAAAAAAATGGAGAACCAGTTCAGGGGCATGGCAGACCTGGGTCGCTGCCGGTTCCAGCAACCCAGGCCGCCAAACCACTACCGGTTTGCCCGAACTGGTCCGAACTGGTAGGAACCTACCACTGAGCCAAACAGGGCAAAACCTTTTTGACGCAACAAGAAGAATACAACCTAATAACCCCAGAATATCTGAATATTAAAGTTGAAATCAAACTAGCATCTGGGTGAATAGGAACAATGGCCTTGGTATATGAAAGGAAAGAGGAGGCAGGCTAACAAAGTTATTCTAAGAATATTAATTGTTTATAACAACTACCTTCTTCGGAAAACCTAATAGACAAGCACAGCTGAACATTTTTGGACAGGCAATATGAGAATTAAATTGATTATGAACTCTGTAACCAAAAATGAGGAAGCCCCACTACTCACGTTGCTGCCCCCAAAGTTACTTTGGGCCATGAGGCAACATCCCCCTCAAAATATTTGTCTCCAAATGCAATAAGAACTAATTAAACAACTGCCTCCTGTCACACGATAACATCTAATATCTGTTGCCAAAAGGTATTTTTAAGAGTAATTTTTACAAAAGTGACCCATTTTGCGATCTTTCTTGCCACAAGAAGTGAATCACTACAGTTGTTAAGTTAGTAACATGGTTGCTAAGTGAGTCTGGCTTCCCCCTTGACTTTGCTGTTCAGAAAGCCACAAAAGGTCCTGGCACACTGCAACCATCATCAATATGAGTGAGTTGTCAATCATCTGAATTTTGATCATGTGACCATGGGGAGGCTACAATGGTCATAAGTGTGAAAATTGGTCAAAAGACACTCTTTTTAGTGCTGTTGCAACTCCGAATGGTCACTAAATGAACTGTTGTAAATTGAGGACTATCTGTAATATGATAAAGTCCAGAAAGAACCTAGCATGAGATTATTTATTTTTTAAAGTACAATGTTCCGTGTGAAAAATCTTACCTAAGAGAAAAAACAGACAGACCAGTCCAATTTTTCAGTAAATTGAATCATTAGCTGAAATTGAAGAAAGTTTTTGCTAGAGATCTTCCCGTTCAAGACTGCATATTTGGGGTTTTTTTTGGAAAAGTTTTTTATTTTTTGTTCTCTATATCAGGGGTCTCCAACCTTTGCAACTTTAATTTCAATTTCAATTTCAATTTATTCGAATTTGTATACCGCCCTTTCTCCCTTGCGGGACTCAGGGAGGTCTGAAGGACTTTAAGTCTGAAGCAAAGCTGGCTAGAGAATTCTGGGAGCTGAAGTCCTTCAGACTTAAAGTTGTAAAGGTTGGAGACCCCTGCTCTATATACAATTATAGGTACCGTATTTTTTGGAGTATAAGACACACCTTTTTTCCCTCTAAAAAGAGGCTGAAAATCTGGGTGCGTCTTATACATCGAATACAGCATTTTTTTTTGCCTCCTGAAACCCCGCCCCTTCACCAAAACGGCCACGCGCATACCATTATGGAGGCTTCCAGAGAGCTCCTGGGGGCTGGGGAGGGTATAAATGAGCAACAAACAGGGAGTTTTTGCTCCCCCAACCCCCAGAAACACTCTATAAGTCTCCATAAGGCTATGCATGCAATTTCTTTGACCAAAAAATGGCCCGTTTTCACGATAAATGTGCGGGTTTTTTGCTCATTTTTGACCCCCCCACTATCCCTCTACCTACCTATCTACACTCTCTCTCTTCCTACTTATCTACTGTATTTCTCTCCCCCCTCTATATACCTACCTACCTACCTACTCTCTCCCTCTCCCTACCTATCTACTGTATTTCTCTCTCTCTCTCTCTTTCTCTCTCTCTATCCCTCTACCTACCTACCTACCTACCTACCTACCTACCTACCTACCTACCTACCTACCTACCTACCTACCTACTCTCTCTCCCTCCCTCCCTCCCTCCCTCCCTACCTACCTACTGTATTTCTCTCTCTCTTTCTCCCTCCCTCCCTCTCTCTACCTACCTACCTACCTCCTGTATTTCTCTCTCTTTCTCCCTCTCTATCTCTCTATCTACCTACCTACTTTTAAAAAAAATTGCCTCTTCAAAACCTGGGTGCGTCTTATACTCCGGTGCATCTTATACTCCGAAAAATACGGTATATATTCCCATAGTTGTTATTCTTTTGTACATTCGTCATTCTTATACATTTATCATTCCATTTACAGAGTTATTACATACCATTTGGCTTGCTTTGTTTACCATCTTTCGCCTGCTTTGACACCACCTTCTTTTCCCTTTCTTTTCTCCCTCCCTCCCTTCTCTACTTCCTTCCTTCCCTCCTCTTCCTTTCATCCGCATATTTGTTGTCACGCCAAAATGTAAAGAGTATGAATGGCTTTTCCCTTCCACTTGTGCTGGTGGCATCTTTAATAGCCCCACAGTAATTGGCAGTTTCATACAAGAGTTGGGTCTCAGCATAATTGTCTGAAAAATAAAACTTTAGAGGGGAAGATATAGCGTAGAATGGAATAGAGCTGAGCAGAGCAGCGAAGGGCTGCTGGCTGGTCCTTCGCTATTTCCGGGGCGGCCTCACAGGCCAGATCTACATACCCCCTGGCGTTGAGTTTGACACCCCTGGCCTTGAGTTTAACCCATGATATTGAGCAAGTACCATACTAGAATATTGAGCCAAGCTCTTTCCCATTGTTTTGAATGATTTTTTATTTATATTTAAATCATAGCAATTGTGTGAAGCTCTAACTCTTTTTTGTGTGTTCTGTTTTCTAATGATAATCTATGCATCCTTTGAACAGAGGGATAATGTATAAGAGGCCAATGCTCTGTTTCCTACATTGTAGATTTGGCGTGTGGAAAACAAAACATTCGTTTGTCTTGGTGCTCTTCCTTACTAGAGATTTATAGCCTCTTTATAGCATCACCTGAACATCGTTAAAGTACATAAAAGCTGTTTCTCTTTTCTGTTATATCAGCTCAGTGAGAGTTGGATGATGTTGGGAGACTCTATATAAATCACGGTTGAGGAGATGACCTTAGGCACGACCACATCATCAATCTACTGAGCACAGAATTACTTGCTCCGAACAGACTCTCCCAAGCTGTCACCTGATATGACAGTGCCTAATTGAACAGATTTATGCAGATCATCTTACTGAAAAAAATAACACGAGAGATTTTTATTTCAAACTAGCTATACCCGGCCACGCATTGCTGTGTCCCAGTCTGGTTAAATGGCCAACCAATCTGTGTGTAGATCTACACCTGCACACATACACACAACCACCATATAACCACCTACCTACCTACCTACCTACCTACCTACCTACCTACCTACCTACCTACCTACCTACCTACCATATTTCTCCCTCTCTATCTATCCTTCTACCTACCTATCTACCTACCTACTGTATTTCTGCCTTTCTCCCTTTATCTACCGACCTACCTACCTACTGTATTTCTCCCTCTCTATCTATCCCTCTACCTACCTACCTACTGTATTTCTCCCTCTCTCTCTATTCCTCTACCTACCTACCTACCTACCTACCTACCTACCTACCTACCTACCTACCGTATTTCTTTCTTTCTTTCTATCTATCTATCTATCTATCTATCTATCTATCTATCTATCTATCTATCTATCTATCTATCTATCTATCTATCTATCTATCTATCTATCTACCTACCTACCTACCTACCTACCTACCTACCTAACTACCTACCTACCTAACTACTGTATTTCTCCCTCTCTGTCTATTCCTCTACTTACCTACCTACTGTATTTCTTCCTTTCTCCCTCTATCTATCTTCCTACCTAACTACCTACTGTATTTCTCCCTCTCTATCTATCCCCCTATCTTCCTACCTACCTACTGTATCTCCCTCTCTATCTATCCCTCTACCTACCTACATACTGTATTTCTCCCTCTCTACCTACCTACCTACCTACCTACCTACCTACCTACCTACCTACCTACCTACTGTATTTCTTCCTTTCTCCCTCTATCTACATACCCACCTACCTACTGTATTTCTCACTCTGTATCTATCCCTCTACCTACCTACCTACCTACCTACCTACCTACCTACCTACCTACCTACCTACCTACTGTATTTCTCCCTCTCTATCTATCTCTCTACCTACCTACCTTCTGTATTTCTCCCTCTCTGTCTATTCCCCTACCTACCTACCTACCTACCTACCTACCTACCTACCTACCTACCTACTGTATTTCTCCCTATCTATCTATCCACCTACCTACCTACCTACCTACCTACCTACCTACCTACCTACCTATCTACCGTATTTCTCCCTCTCTGTCTATCCCTCTATTTATCTACCTACTGTATTTCTCCCTTTCTCCCTCTATCTACCTACCTACTGTATTTCTCCCTCTCTATCTATCCCCTATCTACCTACCTACCTACCTACCTACATACTGTATTTCTCTCTCTCTCTCTATCCCTCTACCTACCTACCTACTATATTTCTTCCTTTCTCCCTCTATCTACCTACCTATCTACCTACCAACTGTATTTCCCCTCTCTATCCACCTACCTACCTACCTACCGTATTTCTTCCTTTCTCCCTCTATCTACCTATCTACCTACCTACTGTATTTCTTCCTTTCTTCCTCTACCTACCTTCCTACCTACCTACCTACTGTATTTCTCCCTCTCTATCTATCACCTATCTACCTACCTACGTTTCTCCCTCTCTATCTATCCCTCTACCTAACTACCTACCTACCTACTGTATTTCTCCCTCTATTTATTCCCCTATTTACCTACCTACACTGTAATACAATAGCAGAGTTGGAAGGGACCTTGGAGGTCATCTAGTCCAACTCCCTGCCTAGGCAGGAAGCCCTATACCATTTCAGACAAATGGCTATCCAACATCTTCTTGAAGACTTGCAGTGTTGGGGCATTCACAACTTCTGGATGCAAGCTGTTCCACTGGTTAATTGTTCTAACTGTCAAGAAATTCCTCCTCAGTTCTAAGTTGCTTCTCTCCTTGATTAGTTTCCACCCATTGCTTCTTGTTCTGCCCTCAGGTGCCCCGGAGAATAGCTTGACTCCCTCTTCTTTGTGGCAACCCCTGACATATTGGAAGGCTGCTATCATGTCTCCCCTAGTCCCTCTTTTATTAAACTGTATTTCCCCCCCCCCCTCTCTCTCTATGGGCCACCTGGGAGTTTGCTATCCTCTGTGTTTTGGCACTTTTAGGCTTCCATACGTTGCTGAGGAAATGACAGTTGAAAAACAGCCTGATGGGAGGAGCTATAGGGAGGGGAAAACCTGATCAGTGGGTACATTTTACGTTTGTGTACCTTGCACATGACACATGTGTGCTAGGCACAAAATGAGTACGTATTCTATTATCGGAAGTCCTTGGGAACATTGTGTCAAAATTTGGTGTAAATCGGTGCAGTAGTTTTTGAGATTAGCTGCTTCATACAAACTATTTTTATTTATATAGACTAGCTGTTCCTGGCCACACGTTGCTGTGGCCCACTCTGGTTAAATGGCCAACTAATCTGTGTGTAGATCTACACCTGCACACACAAACACGTACACACAACCACCGTATAACTCCCAACCTACCTACCTACTGTATTTCTCCCTCTCTCCCTCTACCTACCTACCTACCTACCTACCTAGCTACCTACCTACCTACCTACCTACCTACCTACCTACCTACCTACCTACCTACCTACCTACCTACTGTATTTCTCCCTGTCTCTCTCCCTCTACCTACCTATCTACTGTATTTCTCCCTCTCTCTCTCTACCTACCTACCTACCTACCTACTGTATTTCTCCCTCTCTCTCTCCCTCTCCTTACCTACCTACCTACCTACTGTATTTCTCCCTCAGAGTATTTTATGTCATAAAGGATGACATAATACCTGTGGCCCACTGCTCTTTCTGTATCCATCTACCTACCTTTTTTTTTACAATTTTTTACATTTCTGTTGCGTGTACCTGGCACAGGTGTGACATCTACACAATATATATATATATATCATTGGTGCCTTATTTGAAAGGAACATTGTGTGAAAATTTGGAAGCGATCAGTGCAGTACTTTCGGAGATTAGTGGTTTTGAACAAACTCTTGTTACATTTTTATTTATATATAGATAATTCAAATTATTTCAAATAATCAAATCATTTCATTTCATTTGCAATTGTAATGCAAACGAATTGAGTTTCATTTCAAACATATACTGCATACAAATTTCAAACTAGAGCTTGTCAAAATTTTGCACCATAGAGCCCCAAGAAGAGTAAGGAAAACAAAGGTATATTGGGGAGGGGGATATGCACAAATCTGCATAACAATGAAATAATTTTCAAAAGTATATTTGTATTTAGGAAAATGAATTGTAAAACTGCATAGAAGGTAAAATTGTGAACACACCAACGCACACACACCAACACACACACAAAGACTCCCCAAAATATGGCACAAATCCACATTATTATTGTTTATTTTATGGGACTTATAGGCTGTTCTGTTCAGAACTAATATTGCAAAGTGATAGCTGCACGTTAAAGATAGAAAAATGAGAAATGGAGAGAAACAGTTTAATCTGTCAATTCCTAGTGGATGTTATGTACAATACAATACAATACAATAGCAGAGTTGGAAGGGACCTTGTAGGTCTTCTAGTCCAACCCCCTGCGTGGGCAGGAACCTTATACCATTTCAGACAAATGGCTATCCAACATCTTTTTAAAGACTTCCAGGGTTGGAGCATTCACAACTTCTGGAGGCAAGCTGTTCCAGAGGTTAATTGTTCTAACTGTCAGGAAATTTCTCCTTAGTTCTAAGTTGCTTCTCTCCTTGATTAGTTTCCACCCATTGCTTCTTGTCCTGCCCCCAGGTGCCTTGGAGAATAGTTTGGCTCCCTCTTCTTTGTGGCACCCTCTGAGATATCGGAACACTGCTATCATGTCTCCCCTGGTCCTTCTCTTCATCAAACTAGACATACCCAGCTCCTGCAACCATTCTTCATATGTTTTAGTCCCCTAATCATCTTGGTTGCTCTTCTCTGCACTCTTTCCAGAGTCTCCACGTGTTTTCTACATTATGGCGACCCAAACTGTATACAGTATTCCAAGTGTGGCCTTACCAAGGCACTATACAGTGGCATTAACACTTCATGTGTATTAATAAAGAGAGAGCGGATGGTAACATTTCTCTTACTCAATTACATTCTGGCCTATGTTGGGTGGGGAATACGGGAATTAAATTCAAACTCAACTCTGGAATCAGTTCTGGAAGGTTAGCATTTTGAGAATTTAAAATATGTTTAGAAAACATTAAGAAGGTAGCCACGAGGTGGCAGTATTGTGCTTGAAACGTGACATATTAAACTTCTATTCCTTAGAAGACATTTCTAATCGTTTTTGAGGTGAAATACCCCGATCAAAGTTTTGATTAGTTCACTTTCTCAATAATTTCTATGTTTTTGAACACAGACACAGACACTCAAAATTCACAGCTATTTTTGAATTTTATGTTTTCTAAATATAAGCTATATTCTAAATGGGGGTGAAATAATAAGAATAGTGAGGAATTTGCCTCTGGAAAAAGTTCAGAAGGTCCCCATTTCTTCACTTATGATTGCCACTCTATGTCAAGCATGTCTGTGTTTCAGGGACAGCATAAAAACAAGAACCAAATGATTTAAAGCAGGGGTCTCCAACCTTTGCAACTTTAAGTCTGAAGGACTTCAGCTGCCAGAATTCTCCAGCCAGCTTTGCTGGCTGGAGAATTCTGGGAGCTGAAGTCCTTCAGACTTAAAGTTGCAAAGGTTGGAGACCCATGATTTAAAGCATTCTATTACTAATAAAAGAGAACATTAAGTTTTGTAAAATAATGTATTAAAAGAAATTCTCATTCTGGAGTTAGATAATGAACAGAGGGGGTATTCAGCAGGTTCTGACCAGTTCTGGAGAACTGGTAGTGGAAATGAGCCGAGAGAGACCATTGTGCCACAGACCACCGGTTGTGAGTCCCTCTGCGTGAAGTGGGGCCTAGGGAGGCAGTTGGGCGTGCTGGTTGTATACCTGGCTCCCCGCTATGTAGCAGCAGCCCTGCCCGAGCTCCTCGAGGTGATCGCTACGATGGCAGTGGAGACCCCCAGACTTTTGGTCATGGGGGACTTTAATCTGCCATCGGTGGGCGAATCATCCGCGGTAGCTCGGGAGTTCATGGCTTCCATGACGGCCATGGACCTGACCCAATTAATTCAAGGCCCCACCCACGAGGGTGGACACACACCGGATCTCATCTTTGTCTCTGGCCAATGGAAGAGTGATCTGGGTACAGGGGATATAGTCATCACACCCTTGTCATGGTCAGACCACTCACTTCTCCGGCTCGACTTTCCAACCGCTACTCCCCACCGCGGGGAGGCGGAACCTGAGTCACCTATCTGGTTCCGCCCCAGGCGCCTGATGGACCCTGACGGGTTCCAGGCGGCGCTTGGGCCACTTCCTGTACCCCTGACCCGCGCCCCGATGGAGGACCTCGTGGCCGCATGGAATACTGCGGCCGTGGGAGCCTTGGATCGGGTCGCGCCCTTGCGGCCTCTCTTGCGGCGGCGAGCCACCCTGGCTCCTTGGTTTACCGAGGAGCTAAGGGTGATGAAACGCCACAAGAGATGCCTAGAGAGAAGATGGAGGTATACTCGATCTGAATCTGACCGGACACAGGTAAGAGCCCATTTACGGACTTACATTGTGGCGCTGAGAGTGGCCAAACGTCATCATTGTGCCACTCTCATAGCATCCGCAGAAAACCGCCCTGCCGCCCTGTTTAGGGTGACCCGCTCCCTCCTTCAACAGAGGGTGCGGGAAGCCCCACTACAGGGTAGAGCAGAGGAATTTGTGACTTTTCTGCAGGAGAAAATCGCTCAGATACAGAACGATCTAGCCCCCATTGCTGGTCCAGTGGAGTGCCGCGAGGCGGATCTTGTTTGGGAGGAGTTTGACTCCGTTGCTTCCGATGATATGGACAGGTTACGTGGGCGACTGCGAGCCACCACATGTTTATTGGACCCGTGTCCCTCCTGGCTTGTACTGGCATCCTGGGAGGTGACACGAGGCTGGCTCCAAGAGGTTATCAACGCATCCTTGAGTGAGGGTTCCTTGCCTGCTTCCCTAAAAGAGGCTATGGTGAGGCCCCTCCTCAAGAAGCCCTCTTTGGATCCAGCTCTTTTAAACAACTACCGTCCAGTCTCCAACCTTCCCTTTTTGGCGAAGGTTGTTGAGAGTGTGGTGGCACAACAGTTTCCCCGTCACCTGGAGGAAGTTGATTATCTAGACCCGCGCCAGTCCGGCTTTCGGCCCGGGCATAGCACCGAGACGGCATTGGTCGCGTTGGTCGATGATCTCTGGAGGGCCAGAGATGGGGGTTGTTCCTCCATCCTGGTCCTATTAGACCTCTCGGCGGCTTTCGATACCATCGACCATGGTATCCTATTGCATCGGCTGGGGGGGTTGGGGGTGGGAGGCACCGTGTTACGGTGGTTCTCCTCCTACCTCTCTGGCCGATCGCAATTTGTGTTGGCAGGAGGGCAGAGGTCGACCTCGAGACCACTCACATGTGGGGTGCCTCAGGGGTCGGTCCTCTCGCCTCTCCTGTTTAATGCATATATGAAGCCGCTGGGTGAGATCATCCGTGGTTTTGGGGTAGAGTACCATCTGTACGCTGATGACACCCAGCTGTACATATCTACCCCAAACCACCCCAACGATGCCGTAGCGGTGATGTGCCAGTGCCTGGAAGCCGTGCGGACCTGGATGGGAAGTAACGGACTCAGGCTCAACCCGACCAAGACCGAGTGGCTGTGGTTTCCGGCTGCCCGATTCAACCAGATGATTCCATCTCTGGCCATAGGGGGCGAACATCTTGCCCCTGTGGATGGGGCGCGCAACTTGGGTGTCCTCCTGGATACCCGGCTGTCCATGGAAGATCAAGTGACAGCCGTGGCCAGGAGGGCGTTTTACCAGGTCCGCCTGGTACGCCAGTTGCGCCCCCTATTGGATCGGGACGCCCTTCGCACAGTCACTCATGCTCTCGTGACATCCCGACTGGATTATTGCAACTCTCTCTACATGGGGCTCCCCTTGAGGTGCACCCGGAGGCTTCAGTTGGTCCAGAACGCAGCCGCGCGAGCAATTATGGGCACCTCTAGGTTTGCCCACGTAACACCGCTCTTGCGCGAGCTGCACTGGCTACCTGTTGTCTTCCGGGTGCGCTTCAAGGTGTTAATTATCATCTTCAAAGCGCTCCATGGCTCGGGACCTAGTTATCTGCGGGATCGGATCCTGCCTCATACATCCTCACGGCCGATACGCTCCTACAGAGAGGGACTGCTCCGGGTGCCGTCCACTAGACTTTGTCAGCGGGCGACGCCCAGGGGAAGGGCCTTCTCTGTGGCGGGCCCAGCCCTCTGGAACGACCTTCCCCCCGATATTAGGACAACCACGGACCTCCGCTCCTTCCGCTTAAAATTAAAGACACACTTTTTTCGCCTGGCCGGCCTTGGGTAGTCTCTTTTTAGGTTAGGGGTTTTTAGGGGTAATTTTTAGTTTAGCATATGGGTTTTAGCGCAGGGATAATTTAATTCACTTTTAATTTTGTAGTTTGTATTCTGTATTTTGTTCTTTGTATTTTTAATTGCCTGTGCCCCGCCTCGAGTCCCCTTGGGGAGAGAGAGCGGGTTATAAAATTAAATTATTATTATTATTATTAAATGTTGAGTAGTTGGAGAACCGGTAAATACCACCATCTATTCTCTGCCTTCTGATTCCCAGCTGATCGGGAGAGAATGGGGATTTTGCAGTAACCTTCCCCTGCCATGCCGACCAAGCCACACCCACCAAGCCACACCCAAACGGTAGTAAAATATGTTGTATTCCACCACTGGTAATGAAATTACTTTTTGTTGGTTGAGAATCCTCAATGCTTAAATACCCTGGTTGGCTATTCTTCCATTCGAGGAACTGAATTTCAGCAAATTAAAAATCCCAACATTGGTAAAATATTACCAGAGTTTATTGCTGAGCATCCTAGGTCGATGAAGAATGGCCTGATCAGAAAGAAAGATCATCATATTGAAAATATAGCATTATTTGCAAAAATGATGCCAAGGAATCTTTCTAAGATGCCACTAATTGATCAACAGAGATTAGAGCCATTTTAATGTTATGCCAAATGAGAAATCTTTAAAAACCTCTGAAACAAGGCTCAGTGCCTATTGTTTATTTTTTTTAATGGAATTAAAATAAATCTTTATTACAATGTCTGGCTAGCAATGAATAAGTAATGGACTATAGTAAGAATATGAAGCAGACCACAGAGGTCAGCAAGTCATATTCTGGATTTGAGGCTGGAGGCTCTATTGGGCTGTCAAGACAGATGACAGCTGGTGACCTACTGTCCAGTGTCCAGTGTGCAGATGGGTAACCCTCATATTACACATTATCTATATTCAGATATCTGTGGATACATAAACCCCTTGAACTGAATGGAACCCCTGAGATATGCTTGGGTTTGCTCTCCAATTAAATTTGTACATTTAAAAAAATAGTTGTTCTTAGTCACCTTTGGTGACCTTTTCTACACAGAATCAAGCAACGGGGTTTTTACTTATTGACTGCCCTCCTTTGATTTTAATTATATCAATTAATTTACACATTATCTGTATTTCCATATGTTCCTATGCCATTCTTCCAGCTTTATTATTATTATTTTTTGCTTTAACCAATAAATTGCAAGGCATTGTTCTATGCTTTCTCACGACGCATTGTTCGGAGGTATAAACAGTAAGATTAATTGTCCTGTGTCTTTGGCAATTTCCTTAACAATGCGACACGACATATTTCCAATACCTATGAACATTCCAGTTAAAAAGAAGGAAGGGAAGAGTCACAAGTTTTGCTCCCAGCGTGAACTTCTCCAAAGTACCTTATGAAGTTCATGCAGCCTTGGATTAGCTCACTCAGCTCTGGGCAGGTTCTTTTTATTTTAATTTCGGTCCTGAAAGCCTATTGACACAACTGGCTGAGTTTTCCTCTCTCGAACTCATAATAGCAGCTGTTTGCAAACACAGATTTCCTACTCTGGATGTTGATCTTGACCTGCTGTGTCTCAAGCTCTCATTTTGCATAAACAAAAGAGCATTGGGGAGTTTGTGGGGTAGGGTGGGGTGTCTATGACGGATGTACCTCAGGCAAATAAATCTCTTCCTTGCTGATGAAGGGAAAATGAAGCGTTGGCCCTTTGGCATGATGTGTTTAGTGGACAGACACCAATCCCTGCTTGACTTTTTTTTTTATCATAACACACAAGGTGCCAAGAGCATGAAAATGGCAATGCCTCCAAACACTATAAAAATATTCTTTACCTCCCTGTTGCCTGGACCTTTGTCTGAGATTTATACTAATCACAGTAGCTCAGACTGCCTGAAAGAAATCTATGGCTATTTCCTTTGAATAAGCATGAATGGCTTTTGTTTGTTTTATTTTATTTATTTTGAAATATTTCTGGACCACTTTTGCAATGGAAGCTTGCAAGGTGACTCATAAAACAATACGAACATTAAAAAATACAGTAGATAACATACCAAAAAATAAACCCATGCCAACAATGACTAAAAATGCTGTATAATAAAAGCAAATTGAAAAGTGAAAATTTCAGAAATCCTGGTTCTATGTGAGTTGAAACATTATGGCTATTTTTAAAATCGGCCTCTGTTTGATTTATAATAATGAATTGATGTATTGATATATCATGCTTTGATTGGAGATATTTTAGAAGCTCAAGTTACTTCTAAAAACTAGGATTATAGTTATTTTATTCATTGCCACTGGCAGCCTACATATTACCCCTGTTCAGATAAGAATAAGTGGCTAGATATACACCAGTCCACCAAATGTAAGCCTTGTATAGTGTTTGTTACTTGAGAAGATGGAACAATTCTTTATGGGTAGGAAAACATCTCTTGACCTTTCCTAATTTGGTGATCTCCAGCTGGTCTGGGATTGCCACTCTAAGAAATTGTGGAAACTTTAGGATTCTTGATATCTCTGGCAGTATCACTTGGAGAAGGACAACACAAAGAGTTAATTGGAGGAATATCAAAATATGTTCACAAAAATGTTCCAAAGAACAGTACTAGTTATTTGCACTCTGTCTTGACTTTAATTTATCTCTGAAGCCAGACAGGCTTCCATGGAACTGGAATTTTTAAATACATTTTTTCTGAAATTTTAATTCTTCCTCCCTTGGCTATTTATTTATCTCATTGCTTTACATAAAGATAGCAAAACAATTTTGGGGGTGGGTGGGAATAAATCCTTATTATTTATAATTTTATTTGCTTCTTATGGTTGTTCTTCCTAAAATTTGTAATTTCAGTTTTTATTAGTTTTTATTTAAGAAAGAAAAAAAATCCATCTGTGAGGTATCCAAAGTTTGCTTGCATTCATGCCAGAAACATTGAGGCACTTCCAGGTTGAAAGGATTAGCTAGTGACATCACCATTATCTGGGGGACGCCCAGTTGGGGGCTCCTTTCATGTCCCTGGCAGGAACTGGAACAAAGGATGGGAGCTCATCCTCACCCCACAGCAGCCCTTTGAGTCTATAGACTGGTTTGCTAACTTCCATCCCAGTATCCTAACCACATGAGCCATGGTGCTCCTTGGCTTCCAAAGTTATGATGCTTGAATAGGTATCACATTTGGATGGTGGTGATGGTGGCATTGTACATGTAAACCACCTATGAATTTTTTATCAGGGGGCTAACCATGTGCTAATTAGACCTGCAGCTTTTCCTATTACTTGTTTTGAAGAGGGAAACCAGAAAGGGGAAATATTCTAGAATGGATACCACCTTTTTTAAGAAATGAGATTCCCCCCCTCCCCCATAAATGGTGGTGTCCATTCTATAACTAAAATCAGAATGATACCTTTAATGAATGAAGATAATCATGGCAAGAAAAAAACAAACTTCTTTGGAAAAGGCAGGATACAGCGAAAAAGTTATGCCCTGATGGAACGGACATGCTCAGTTCGGCTGCCACTTTGAAGCTGTAGCTCAAAGCTGTATGCAATTACTCTTTACTGTTATGGTAATGGATAGGAGACATTATTGTATTGCTAAATTTCCTTTAAAGTCTTGTATGGAAAGAAGAGGATCTGTCTTAAACCAAGTTCTAAGTAATATAGACTGGGAAAGCAGTGCATATTAGTGGCCAAACACAAATGTGCAGATAAAATTCATCAACTTGTATTTGAAAATGAAAGGATTAAGTATTATTAAGTACTTATTACTTAAGTACTTAATAATACTTAAGGAATAACTGCCATGGCGCAGTGGTTAGAATGCAGTACTGCAGGCTACTTCTGTGGACTGCTGGCTGCCTGCAATTTGGCAAGTTCGAATCTCATCAGTTTCAAGGTTGACTCAGCCTTCCATCCTTCCAAGGTCAGTAAAACGAGGACCCAAATTGTTGGGGGCAATATGCTGACTCTGTAAACCGCTTAGAGAGGGCTGTAAAGCACTGTGAAGCGGTATTTAAGTCTAAGTGCTATTGCTATTACATAGTAAAAGTATGTTTGCAACCTTAAAATGGACAAATCTTGTTGGTTTTAGTTTCTCCCCTTTTCATATTTGTGACTCTGTCCATTTCAATTTTTTTTTAATCCTAATTGTCCCCCGGTAATAAATACAGTACATTTCACCCTATTTGTCTGCTGTTTGAGTGTTAAGACTGCACACATTTGTAAGCATTCTTGTCCATATCTGAGTACCTCTTTTGGTATTCAAATAAGGTAATTTTGCTCAACAAAATTATGTTCATGACTATATAATTTTATTCCTAATTATTATCAGCTTGAATCAATCCATTTTGGGATGAAGGCCTCTTCATTCAAGGTTATGGATTATTATTTAAAATGCTGGTCAATTTGGGTTGATAGAAATATGTGTTGTGATTGCCCAATGTAAGGTTGAGAGAAAATGACTGGTCCAAGGTCACCCAGCTGGCTTTTGTGCCTAAGGGAGGGCTAGAAACTAGATGTCCCTATTCCTAGTCCATTACCCGAACCACTAAACCACATTGACTCCATTTTTTATAGGATATGGATCTGGGGTTTCCCCCTACTTCTGTTCAATCATGCCCAATTTTTTTAATCTCTGTGGACAAACCCCTGCAGTTTTCTTGACAATGTTTTCAGAAGTGGGTTGCCATTGCCTCCTTCCTACAGCTGGGAGAAAGTACCAGGCCCCAAGACTCCCAACTGGCTTCATGCCCAAGGCAAAGCTAGAACGCAAAGTCTCCTGTTTCTAGCCTGATGCCTTTCTCACTACATCAAACTGATTCTTTAAGCAGATTATAATAAATGTCTGCAATAACTTTTTAAATATAAATTATAATTGGCTATGGTTTTAATAACGGGTTTTAGCACGGGTGAGTTAATTTAATATATTTTTAATAGATGTATATTGTATTTATGGTTTTATATAATGTCTGTGCGCCGCCCTGGGTCCTAACAAGGAGAAGGGCGGGGTATAAATTTAATAAAATAAAATAAATAAATAAACTGACTGCATTCAGTTTATTGGGACACAACATGCATAGATATGGCTCAGTTCATAAAAAAGTTCTGGCAGCACTAAACACAATATTTGCACACCACAGGGAAAGTTTTGTTCTTTGCCTAAAAAGGGGCAAACTATATTCTCAAAATATAGATTAAAGAGACAATATTCATGATTACTTTTGGATATTTCAAATAACTCTTCTGAAGAGTCTCATTAAAAGAAAAGATAAATTAAAG
This sequence comes from Rhabdophis nuchalis, assembly GCA_039707465.1. NCBI lineage: Eukaryota > Metazoa > Chordata > Lepidosauria > Squamata > Natricidae > Rhabdophis > Rhabdophis nuchalis. The sequence goes on along the minus strand of CM077643.1, from coordinate 52,847,786 downwards.
CATTGTAGCAAACAGAAAAGTAAGTACACAGAAAATTATAGAAGTTCAGCAGAAGCTGCAGCCCTACTACAGCTAAAATATGACTTTGACCATGGTGTGGCTGCTAATAATCTGATTTTGACAACCCCCCTCCCCCCCAGTGTTCTAAGTATGCCTTTGGACAACCAAAACAAGATTTTCTTAACCTTTACAAAAGTACCTACAAGTAGGGGAGCCAACAACTCTTGTCAATTATGACTCTGACAGTACTGGGATCAAATAGTTTCTCTTTTGTATGCAGTATACAGCAGTTTCATCCATCTGAATCAAAACTACCAATCCTTTTGAGTTGCAAACTGAGCACTTGGCAATATAAGTGAAATATTTTTCTCCTTTTAAAGCATAGCATACCTGATGAGTGAAGAAAGCTTAAAAAGAACACCTGAGGGTGTTTTTTAATTTTTATAATTGTCATTTTATTTTAACTATTGAATACCTTGCCCAAGAAAAACAGAGGCTGGCTCCCAGCAACCAATCTGTGGAGATGAAGTAAATGATCCTACAATAGTTTCCCCCTCACTTTGGTAAATCGTTGCTTATATCTTAGGTGTTAATTTCCATTCTTTAAGTAAGCAGGGATTGACATTTTGCAACCTTTTCATTTGAAATATTGTGTGGGCTAACTTGATGAGGTGATGAAAAGTGGGTGATTCTAGGATTCTCCAGGTGTGTTTTTGCAGGGAGTGAGGTCTTTGTTTTGCTATTCTAATGTGCATAAATCAACTTTTTAATATCTTCCATTTCAAAGTGCTAAGAAACCAGGCTGGCACTGTAGAGTAACTATAATCAGAGATGATTCCTGGAGCTGTCTGCAATGAAGAAGCATTAGATTGCCAATCTCTCTAGTTTATATAAACCTTTTAGGGTAGGGACAGAAAAGATGTACAGGTATACACCAAAATATTAGTTAATGTTCAGGCTGGCCCATGAAGTAGCACTTCATTATTATACTGGTACATGGAGATTACAGATGAAGATAAGCAATGGAATTTTGTCCAAGCCATCCATGGAGTCTTTTAGTTCAATGCAATTTAAATGCTGATGAAACTAAGCCTAGAGCCAAACAAAAATGCCTCTGAAGTGCAGACGAAGAAATAGAGGCCAACTCTGCTAGCCCTTTTGCAGAGATATTTTGGAAATTCAGGGCCTCCTTAAAAGGCTGTACTGCATTTTTCTTTGTGATCATCAACTTATCAATACTATTTCTCCCACTCAGTCAGCTTGGATGCCCCAGATGTAACAGTATCCTAGAACAGTGATTTTCCACCTTAGCAACGTTAAGATGTATGGACTTCAACTTCCAGAATTCTGTAAGTTGAAGTCCAAACATCTTAATGTTGGTAAGATGTAATGTCCCAGATCATTTTTGGAGGGAAACTGTGGTCCCTCAGATGGCAGCCACTTTTTTTTTTTAACTCCAGGTTCCCCAAAAAGACAATTACTTCCAGGGAAATTCTTATTTTAAAAAAATGACAGCTGGCCTTTCTTTCTCTACTCAGTCAAGAATTGGAACACATGTCCAAGCTTGTTTCTGGAATGCTTCTGCCCACTGGACTGTGGCTTCATTATCAGGCAGTTTCCTGTGCACTCTGTCCAACTTAAACACAACATTCTCGAAGACATCCCACTCTAAGGTAGAAAGCATACATGTATCCACTTGCAGCTGTTTAAGAAAAGATCCTCTCTCAAAATCCGTTTAAAAATACAGGGCTACTGACAATGGCTTAGTGTCAGTCTTGCAAAAAACTGCTATTGCTTCAAGGCAGATGGAATAATTTCCATAGTAACCACAGCCCTGTGAAAAAGCTGCAAGAACAGATCCTCCTCCCTCCTCCATTCAGGTTTCTTTCAGTTTTTGTGGAGACCTGCATTAGTTCCCTCTGTGAGACGATTATTGAAGGAGATGCTTTGGAAACAGGCAGCTGGATTAGCTGTGTGGCATGGCATCAATTACATTGTCAACAAGCTAAATTTGGGGGTGTGCCTTATTGAACACCACATGTCCACCGGTGTGTAAGAATAGGGTTTAATGGGCCTTGTTCTCTCAGAACAGAATTCTGAGTGTTATGGAGTGGTGGGGAAAGGAGGTTTGATTTGAGCCCTGGGGAACGTTTCACACTCATCCTTAGTCAATGGTCCAGAGAGCCATCAAATTCAACTGTCAAAGTGATATCAACAGCAGCAGAGGAAAGTGATATGTAGACAGCAAGGCGATGGTGTGATAATTTGATGATAGGCCAAGCAGAAATTTAGGGGCAGGTGAGGATATGTAAGCCCACAAATATATATATAAACATACTTTTTAAAAAGTTCATCAAATCTTAATAACAATGTTTCTTTTTAATGTATTTAGAATATAATATAATATAATATAATATAATGTAATGTAATGGAATGGAATGGAATGGAATGGAATGGAATGGAATGGAATGGAATGGAATGGAACGGAACGGAACGGAACGGAACGGAACTGGAAGGGACCTTGGAAGTCTTCTAGTCCAGAACGCTGTTCAAGCAGGAGAAGTCTTTTCAAGCAGGAAATGTCTTTTAATAAGTTCCTCATATTTTAACCAATTCTCAGAAAGGATTTCCCATACAACTGAAATTAGAAGAACAAAACAAAAACGCATGTCTCTTTCTTTTCTCCAAGATAACAGCTATCAGATCTAATTTGCAAAAGTCAGAATAACCACCAGATGGCAGCAGATAGATTACTCATTCTTTGCTATCACCTAGTTCTTTTGCCCAGGTCTGGCAGCCTTAAACAAGTCTCCAAAGGCATTATAAATTTACAGTAACACAAGAGCTAGTTCCAGTATAAATAGTACTGACAGCTTATTCTTATAATATACAAATCTTATTTTTTCTCCAGATACTTCCACAAAATAAAATCCTTCATATCTTTCAGACTGCTATTTTTCTGCTATTTTTCAGACAAGTGGTCAGTAGCTAGAAATCATTGAATAACGGGCTGTATCCAATAAAATGAATTTTAATGTGGAGAAAAGCAAAGTTTTACACATGGGTTGAAAACACCAAAGGTACAAGTACAGATTAGGGAACACCTGCCTTTGAAACAGTAACTGTGAAAGGGACCTTGGAGACTTAGTGGACGATCACTTAAACATGAGCCAGCAGTATACAGCAGAGTACAGCAGCAGCCAAGAAATCTAATACAATTCTTGGTTGTATAAACAGAGGCATAGAATCAAAATCACATGAAGTATTAGTACTACTTTACAAAGCCTTGTTAAGACCACATTATTAATTGCTTCATCTTCCTAATTGTTTTGGTTGTCAGTTTTTGTACTATTTTTGCAAGTTATTTTGAATTAGATAGAGTGATATGTTACCCCGGACAGCCATTTTTTCAAACGTTTTGCTCCCTGAAAAACTTTTGGTGATTATAACAAGGCCCCTTTAAACACGAACAGAATTTTAGAATGACTGTATCATGTAGGAATCTTGAGACATATGAAATTAATTTTTAATGACTATAAAGTATTTAATTGCATAACATTTCCAGCATGCTGCATCAGTTCCACAGGACTAAAAGTGCTTTGCTGCTGATTTTCATTTGTACTCCTTGTCCAATGTATGTCGTTATAGTGTCCAATAATAGTCAGCCAGCAATGATGGATTTCTGCAAGCAGTGTGATGTCATCTGCAAAATCTAAATCTGTTAGATGGGCTGTTGCCCATGAGGCGCCAAAGGATTATCCATTGCTCTCTTCATAGCAAAGTCCATGGAGAAGAGAAACAAGAATGGCGATAGTATACATCTCTGTCTTACTCCTGTATTGATGTTAAAGAAAAATTATATGTGGCCAATTTTATCTATGGCAGCCATAACAATGATAACAAAGATAGAACTCTTCAAGAGTATTATTATACCAAGTGTAATACGGAAATGTACAACCAAGCTGATTAAACAGTTAAATGTTTTCCAACAATGCTTCTCAAATCTTCCACATCTCATCTCATGACCACATCACTATTGAAGAGATGCTACAAAGATCAGATTAACAACACCTATCGAGAACTGTGAATGAATGTTGAATGAAGCTTGTTGATCATATCTTATGTATGCCTAAAGATTGGCATCCAAAAATTGCATTACATTAGATAGCTCCTGTAGGACAGAGAAAATAAGGCTAGCTTCAGAAAATTTGGTGCGCTTAAGGAAATCTTAAGATTATTAATGTCCCTTGGGATGATGCCAAAGATGCTGTGAATGATCAAAACCACTGGAAAATACTTGCCTAATGAGCTCTTCATAGCACCTAATGATGATGATGATGATTTATGGATTCCAGTTGCCCTGCTACCTTTTTTCCACCAAGCAATGTGGCAATGTCCTGGTGAAAACTTTCATCATGTTGCTCACTGAATGCATCCAGATTTTCAGGAAAGCAGTCCAAGTGAATGCAGAAGGCGAATCTTCAGTGACATTCCATGGCCTTGTATGCTGTAAGAAATTTGTCAACAACCTGAATGTAGTTTGGTGCTCTATAAGTTGCCAAGAAAATTCTCAACAACATCCTTGAATGCTTTCCAGGTGATTTTCCCTGACCCCACTAACAGATCTTTGAACTGCTTGTCATTGATGACATAACTGATCTGTGGACCAACAAAAATGCCTTCCTTAATTTTGGTATCAGTTATTCTTGAAAACATCTATCTCAAATAATGAAAACCTTCACTTTCCTTGATTAGTGCTTTCACATTTTTTTTAAATAGTCTGAGTTTTATGTGAAGGGGAAGGAAAATATATTTGTTGGATCAACAATTGGTTCATGTGCCATGTTTTTCTGTCCTGGAATCAAATTCTTTTGGAGTGCCCTTTTCTTTCTATTGTTATGCAACTCTCTTGCACAGCTGTCCCATTACACATATGAAGCAATAGTACTTGACTTATCCCAGGTACATTCTAAGCACCAGAATCACTACATTTAGATGTCTACAGATATTCTAATTGTATTTGGTGTACTGGATATGCTTCAACAACAGTTCCATGTTTTTGTATGTTTCTTTCATATGTACAGCATGGCCAACAGATCCTGAAGGGTACACTTTGTTGTTGTATAAAAATAGAAGATTTCTATAAAATGGTATGTGATAGGTTAAAATTACATGCTATTTTTGTGACTAGCAGTCAACAATTCTATTGTTTATTTTCAGGAATGTCTGGGGATAATGCAAATATCAGAGGCATTTTGAGAAAACAAACGTTGGGGGTTGGACTTTATTTTAGAGGTCTCTGTGTTGAACTTTTTTAGTACTCTTCTTTTAGCCTCATCAAGATATCATTCTGAAACTAAAATGAGGCTCCATCTCTTTACCTGGCAGAAAATTTGTAACACTAATAATACTCTCAAAATTCCAAATGATTATGAAAATTTGGCTTGTTCTAACAAGATTTGCATTTGGGTTTTGCACAATATCGCTGTAGAAAAGGACTTGAATTATGTTAGGTGTTCATTATTTTGACTGAATGCAATCTTTCTGGATAATATATTTGTAATGGCCTGTTTCCTAATTCCATGGCTATTATTTTAAACAGGCTCACTTTGTAGCTCTGATTGTACGGCAGTCACAACAAGCTCCTTCCTGTCCTCTTTATTTGGTCTTGGTTGATGCAATAAATGACTGAATAGTCCAAAGCTGATCATTTTAATGGCAGTTACCCCCAAAGGAAATATTTCCTTTTCTGTAAAGACCTATGTGCCTTGTCATCACAACCATATCTTCCTACTGTCTACAACATCTTTCCAAGCTGCATCTTATTTTATTATTTTTATCTCTTTCTTGCTACACACAGTCTGTATCTTCTTATCTCTTGTTTATTCAGGTTGTAGTATAGCATTGCCATTTTTGTTTCTGTGCTTTTTAACAGGATTCTGTCTAAATATATTTCTGGCTTTTCTCGTTGGCTGTGCAAAAAAATATGCACCCACTTTCATCTTTATCTACAGCATCATCACCTTCCGAGTCCTTTTCCTGGAGGGTTGTTTCAAAAGGGAATGAGGGATGGTAGGCCAGGGGCTAATGCCCTAACCTTCCCTCCCCCCCAACCCCCAGAGGCCAGCTGGCAGGCCTTGTTCCACAGATGCACCTTTGTTAACATTTCTTTTGTCTTTAGTCTAGTAATTTGGAGCTCTATTCAGTGGGATGCACTCAACCCAGTACATTTTGCTTTCTTAAACAACTGGATGATGGTTTCCAATCATTGCCAATACATGGTAGCCTTTCTTTTACTATTAAAGCAATTAAATCTATTTAAAAATTATATTTAATGACATGGATTCTGAGTCATAAAATGTGTATGCCTTTATTTGTAAATCTTGAGGTCCTATTATTGCAGACAAACCTGGTTGTTTTCAAATTGCAATGGTTATTATGGCAAAGGTTTAGGTTTAGGTTTATTGGTTTTTTATACCGTCCTACTCCCAAAGGACTCAGGTAGATGATCAAATGGAGTTTATTCCTAAGTAATATATAGAGCAAAAGAATAGAGCTTATAGTTGCTTCTCCTCCCTCTTTCCCTCCCTTTTTTACATTCTGTCATGCACTGGAGGTGTAGCTGGCATCTCAGGCCACATTGGGGTTGGGGCTGGGAGGCACAGTTTTGCGGTGGTTCTCGTCCTACCTCTCTGGTCGGTCGCAATATGTGTTGGCAGGGGGGCAGAGGTCGGCCTCGAGGCCCCTCATATGTGGAGTTCCTCAGGGGTCGGTCCTCTCGCCCCTACTGTTCAACACATATATGAAGCCGCTGGGTGAGATCATCCGTGGTTTTGGGGTGGGATATCATCTGTACGCTGATGATACTCAGTTGTACATATCCACCCCAGACCACCCCAACGATGCCGTCGAGGTTATGTCCCGGTGCTTGGAGGCCGTACGGATCTGGATGGGTAGTAACAAACTCAAGCTCAACCCGTCCAAGACTGAGTGGCTGTGGCTTCTGGCGCCCCGGTTCAGCCAGATTATTCCAACTCTGGCCATTGGGAGCGAAACACCGGCCTCCGTGGAGGGGGCGCGCAATTTGGGTGTCCTCCTGGATTCCCGGCTGTCTATGGAAGATCATGTGGCAGCCGTGGCCAGGGGGGCGTTTCATCAGGTACGCCTGATGCGCCAATTGCGCCCCTTACTGGACCGGGGTGCCTTACGCACAGTCCCTCAAGCACTCGTCACCTCTTGACTCAACTACTGTAATGCTCTCTACATGGGGCTCCCCTTGAGGTGCACCCGAAAGCTGCAGCTAGTCCAGAATGCAGCCGCGCGGGTGATTACGGGAGCGCCTAGACACTCCCACATAACACCTATCCTGCGCGAGCTGCACTGGCTTCCTGTGGTCTTTCGGGTGCGCTTCAAGGTTTTAACGACCATCTTTAAAGCGCTCCATGGCTCGGGGCCTAGTTACATGCGAGACCGCCTCCTGCCCCATACATCCCTCAGACTGATACGCTCCCACAGAGAGGGCCTCCTCAGGGTGCCGTCGGCTGGACAGTGCCGACTGGCGACACCCAGGGGAAGAGCCTTCTCTATGGCGGGCCCTGCCCTTTGGAATGACTTACCCCCTGAACTCCGCACCATCTCCGACCTCCGCCTCTTACGCAAGTGTCTGAAGACACATCTATTCCATCTAGCCGGCCTAGCGTGACCTCCATTACTGACTCCTAGATAGTTTTAAATTTGGGATTTTTAATTCGGTTTTAGCACAGGATTTTATTAGAATATGTTTTTAAAAATGTTATTATGTTTTGTATGTATTTTAACATTCCTGTGCGCCGCCCTGGGTCCGCTTGGAGAAGGGCGGGGTATAAATATAATAAATATAAATAAATATAATATAATACATTATTGTCCTGCAAACAAAGACAGTTGTGTAGAATGTGTTCAGGGCATCATTATATATTTCAGTCAGATATGAGTGAGACTATGTAGCTTGTTCACTGTTCCTCCTTTTCTTTTCAGTATATTCCTGAACTGTAAGAAATTATATGCATGTTTAGTTTTTTTATTTTTTATTTTAATCACATTTATATCCCACCCTTCTCCACAAAGGACCCAGGGCGGTGCACAGGAATTTAAAAATATACAAAACGATAAGTACAAAATTTAAAAACATATTAAATTACAGTCCTATGCTAAAACCAATTAAAATCCCCCATTTAAAATCTAAAAAAGCCCCGACGGGAGGTTAGGATAGGCCTAATTTAATAAAATAAAAATAAATAGGCCGGCTTGCTGAAAGAGATGTGTCTTTAGACACTGGCGGAAGAGGCAGAGGTCGGAGATGGTACGCAATTCAGGGGGTAGGTCGTTCCAAAGGGCAGGGCCCGCCACAGAGAAGGCTCTTCCCCTGGGTGTTGCCAGTCGGCATTGTCCGGCCGATGGCACCCTGAGAAGGTCCTCTCTGTGGGAGCGGATCGGCCGAAGGGATGTATAGGGCAGGAGACGGTCTCGCATATAACTAGGCCCCGAGCCATGGAGTGCTTTAAAGATGGTCGTCAGAACCTTGATGCGCACCCGAAAGACCACAGGATTTCCTCACCAATTTTACCTTTTTCAAAACCAGCTGTTTTTGCTATTCTTCAGCTAGAGGAATAATGTTGGGGGTGGGGAGAGAGAGAGAGAGAGAGAAAGAGATACCTCCCACAAAATTCTGCTTTGGGATGTCTGCTGAATTTGCGGGGGGGGGGGGGGGGGAGGGGGGGATGAAATAGCTGCCTGTTTAAGCCCATTTCCAGGCTTAGACACATTCCCACTAAATCAAAAGGGAGTTTGGTAGTTGATACCTCAGTTTGCCTTTGCCTTTGCTTGCTACGTAAACCAAACCATCATTGTAAATGTAACAGTATGTGAGGACAACCTTGGGGGAAGAGGGGAAGAGATGCTGCCTAAGAAACAATCAGACAAGTGATGCAGGAGCGCCCCCATGGCATAATGGTCAGAGGGAGAAACATAGGCAAGACCCCCTCTAATTGACAGGGTAGTGAAAAGTAACAGTGGGGGATTTGTACCTTCAGACTTGTAAGATTATGTTAATGTATCCTTACAATAAAGTAGAATTAGCACATTTAGTCATGTTTCCTGTCTGGTTTACCTAGGAGGCCTGACAGTAAGCCATAGTTCATTAGTTTGGTCATAGCATGACGTATGAACTGTGTTTTGCTAACTCAAGTTTAGCATATTTTATAATATGTGAAAGCACTAAATGATTGCCCGATTAGGTGTCATCTTAGCAACCATATAGACAGATTTCCTCCATGATGATCTGTTTCTAATCTGGTCTTTCTGGTGTTCCAATGGAGCACCCATTGCCACTGTAATGGATTCCATCTAATGGTTGATTCAGAGGTGGGTTGCTCCTGGTTTGGCCCAGTTCGGCCAAACAGGTAGTGGAATTGTGGCCTGGGTCGCAGAACCGGCAATGACCCGGGCTCACCATGCCCCCGAACCGGTTCCCTCATCTCTTATGCCGTTGCTCGCATGTCTCTGCACACGCACAGAACAATATTTAGTCAACTGCCCTTGTGCCAGCAACACGTGGCCAGTACCACAAAGCACGCATGCAGTGAACCAGTACTGACCAGTATAGGAACCCACCCCTGGTTGATCTCTTTCCACATTTCCAAGCTTTAGACCCGTTTGTATAATGTAATCCAAATTAAGATTATTTGTGCATGGTCATTTGTACTTCAAATTTGATTCCTTTGTTTGTTGCTTGGTCATCTATGTATTCTTAGGAGTCCAACACCAAAGTTCAAAAATATCAATACTTAAACACTTCTTCAAAATCCAACATTTCATAGAATGTCACAGGAAATGCCATTGCTTGCACCATTCTGAACTTTGTAAGTATATACACATCATAGCATCGGAATATCTTTTCCAAGAAGGTCATAGCTGCTCTACCAAGTACTAAATTTTGGCTGTTTCTTGAATGTTTCTTCCTTTACTGTGGTTGATCCTAAAAGGCAGAAGATATCTACCACTTTGATACCTAAGTATTAATTCTAAGGCTGGCTGATTTGCTTGTTATGTGCAGATAATTATTTAGAGGGAATAGATACTTTCACCCAACATATATTACTTGTTAAGAAGCAAAATTCATCTGGGAAATGAACTGTTAAAAGGAAAGGAAAGCAAAGAAAAAGAAAAGAAAGTGGTGATGGAGTCAGGCATGTTAAAAAAACACAAAGAAAGTTATGTGTTTCCATTGTAATTTTTTCCTTACTTGGGAAAGTATTAAAATATCTTTGGACTATTTACAAAAAGAAAAAAGAAAGGAAGAAAAGAAAAGAAATCTTAAAAATACTCCTGATTTCAAATTTTCTCTGAAAGCAGAATTCAAAGTTTAAAGGTGATTCATGCCATTTGGAAGGAAGCAGGGAGGAACTGGTGATCTGCAGTGCAATCTTAGGCCATGCTCAATCAGAACACTATCCGAAAGGAGAACATGTTGGCAACCAAAAGGTGGCTCTGCACCAATGAGTCATGAGACACAGATAAGTAACAATAGAAGAAAAATATTCATAGCTCAGAGATGAACTGTGGAGTCCTTGCTGCTCTCTGAGCTTGGTTGCTTTCTTGCAGATGTTTCATTACCCAGGTAGAAAACACCACCAGTGCTAGTTGAATAAAGAAACACCTGCAAGAAAATAACCAAGCTTAGAGAGCACCAAGGACCCTACAAATGTTTCTTCATTATCTTTCCCTATGTCTTGTCTTCCACTTGGTCTACTGTTAGTGAAATGAGTCCTGTGTCTTTTTCTCTTGACCTTCCCTTTCCTCAATATGTAGTTTAGATGGAGGTGAGCCCCAAAGGTGCTTTTCCAAAGGCAACTGGACTTTCTTGTTTTTCCTTGAAGACGTTTCACTTCTCATCCAACACTGCCCATTGGGGGCGAAACACGGGCCCCCGTGGAGAGGGCGCGCAATTTGGGTGTCCTCCTGGATTCTCGGCTGTCCATGGATGATCATGTGACAGCCGTGGCCAGGGGGGCGTTTTATCAGGTACGCCTGATTCGCCAATTGCGCCCCTTACTGGACTGGGCTGCCCTTCGCACAGTCACTCAAGCACTCGTGACGTCCCGGCTGGACTACTGCAACGCTCTCTACATGGGGCTTCCCTTGAGATGCACTCGAAGGTTGCAGTTAGTTCAGAATGCAGCCGCGTAGGTGATTATGGGAGCCACAAGGCAATCCCATGTAACACCGATCCTGCGCGAGCTGCACTGGCTACCTGTGACCTTTCGGGTGTGCTTCAAGGTGTTGACGACCATCTTTAAAGCGCTCCATGGCTCGGGGCCTAGCTACATATGAGACCGCCTCCTGCCCCATACATCCCTTCGACCGATCTGCTCCCATAGAGAGGGCCTTCTCCGGGTGTTGTCAGCCGGACAATGCCGGATGGCGACACCCAGGGGAAGAGCCTTCTCTGTGGTGGGCCCTACCCTCTGGAATGACCTGCCCCCCGAACTACGTAACATCTCAGACCTCCGCCTGTTCCGCCAGCGCCTTAAAACGCTTCTGTTCCAATAAGTTGGCCTAGTATAACCCCCAATACTGAGTTTTAACATTATAAATTTTAATTAGAGATTTTATAAATTGGTTTTAGCACGGGATTATTATTTAATAGCTTTTAATATGGGTATTTATGTGTATGTTTTTGTTTTAAATTGCCTGTACGCCGCCCTGGGTCCTTTTTTAGGAGAAGGGCAGGGTATAAATTGGATAAAATAAAAATAAATAAATAAATAAATCATCCAAGAACCTTTGGGACAACCACGCCCTGGTTGACTGAGAATCTCCATAGAGAGATAAGAGGTGAACCTTTCATACCCCATGTATTTCTTAATACAGCTAACTTTTCAAATATAACAAATGTTTGTCAGCATTTGTTGACAGCTGGGCTAAGCTCATACTTTGCATCCAGGATGGCTACATTATCAGCATTTTTACCTTTTCTCAAGGGGATATTCTACTATTTATTTTTTTCAGATTTCTTTCGACCTTCTATTCATGCTTAGCAACACTCCTGAATATTCAAATATCCAAGTAGAAGCCAGCAAACCTCTGTTAGCAAGAACTGATGCTCGCTCCACCTCAGGCACCACTATGGAGAAAGGTTGCAGCAGTCTGTACTGGCTGACAGTTGCAGAGATTTAATGCACCTTTCTACAAGCAATTCAATTCAATTCAATTTCAATTTATTTGACTTATTAACTGCCCCCTCTCCCCGAAGGGACTCGGGGCGGTGCACAGGAAATATAAAAACACAATAATAAATACATAAATACTTAAAACTATATTAAATTAACACTCTGTGCTAAAATCTACCCCATTAAAAACTAATCCATAAAACCCAATGTATAAATTTCTCTGCTAAAACTAAGGCTAGGTACAGTAGGTTAGGCCAGGCCGGCCTGTTGGAAAAAGTAGGTTTTTAGTTGCTGGCGGAAGGAGCGGAGGTCCGTGATAGTTCTAAGCTCGGGGGGTAGGTCGTTTGAGAGGGTAGGGTCAGTGATGGAATCAACTGGTTGAACCGGGGTGCCGGGAACCACAGCCACTCGGTCTTGGACGGGTTGAGCTTGAGTCTGTTCCTTCCCATCCAGATCCGCAAGGCTTCCAGACACCGGGACATCACTTCGACAGCATCATTGGAGTGGTTTGGGGTAGAGACGTACAGCTGGGTATCGTCAGCGTACAGATGGTATTCTACCCCAAAACTATGGATGATCTCACCCAGCGGCTTCATATATGTGTTGAACAGGAGCGGTGAGAGGACCGACCCCTGTGGCACCCCACAAGTGAGTGGCCTCGAGGTCGACCTCTGCCCTCCTGCCAACACAAATTGCGATCGACCGGAGAGGTAGGAGGAGAACCACCGTAAAACGGTGCCCCTCAACCCCAACCCCTCCAGTCGATGCAATAGGATACCATGGTCGATGGTATCAAAAGTCGCCGAGAGGTCTAATAGGACCAGGATGGAGGAAGAACCCCCACCTCTGGCCCTCCAGAGATCATCAACCAATGCGACCAATGCCGTCTCAGTGCTGTGACTGGGCCGGAAGCCGGATTGGCACGGGTCCAGATAATCAACTTCCTCCAGGTGACGGGGGAACTGTTGTGCCACCACACTCTCCACAACCTTCGCTAGAAAGTGAAGGTTGGAGACCGGACGATAATTTCCCAATAATGCTGGGTCCAGGGAAGGCTTCTTGAGGAGAGGTCTCACCACCGCCTCTTTCAAGACGGTAGGCAAGAACCCCTCACTCAAGGAAGCATTCACTATTTCCTGGAGCCAGCCTCGTGAAACCTCCCAGGATGCCAGTACAAGCCAGGAGGGACACGGGTCCAATAAACATGTGGTGGCTCTCAGTCGCCTACGTAACCTGTCCATATCTTCGGAAGTATCAGAGTCAAACTCCTCCCATGGATGTATCTCAAGACCTGCCTCCAGCATTCCCTCTAGATCACTTTCAATGGAGACCATCTCGCTGCGAATCTGAGCGATTTTATCCAGCAGATACTCTCCAAATTCCTCTGCTCTGCCCTGCAGAGGGGCTTCCCGTGGCCTCTGTTGAAGGAGGGAGCATGTCACCCCAAACAGGGCGGCAGGGCGGTTATCTGCGGAAGCTATAAGAGTAGCACAATAATGACGTTTGGCCACCCTTATCGCCACAAGGTAAGTCTTCAAATGGGCTCTTACCTGTGTTCGGTAAGATTCAGACCGTGTGGATCTCCATCTACTCTCTAGGCGTCTCTTACGGCGTTTCATCTCCCTGAGCCCCTCAGTAAACCAGGGGGCCTGGGTGACTCGGCACTGCATGAGAGGCCGCATGGGCACGACCCGATCCAAGGCACCCGTGGCTGCAGTATTCCATGCGGCCACTAGGTCCTTCGTCGGGGCGTAGGTCAGAGACGCTGTTTTTTTCCCAACCTTCACATTTCCCGCTGGGAAAGATGAAGGATGCTCCCACTTCCATTTGTGAAGCCAGAAATTGCCCACACCCTGTAGGATGGGCCTCACTTAAATCTCAGTGGACTTGAGGGATGTTCTTTACAAGCCAAATTAGGCTTGTTATTTCCTCAATGTATGAAGAATTGCTTATCAATCCTCTCTGTAGCTTTCTGAAATGCAATTGTTTCCCATTGCTCTTCAGTTAGTAGGGAGAAAACGTCTCACTTGTATATCAAGAACTATACAACATAGTATTTGCATGTTCACTGAGTTAAAAATGTGAGGTTGTGATTTTGGTTATTATATAAAGACAAATTGGCAAACAGTCCATGGTTCATTCTTTATTATTGCTGGCTGTGTTTGAAACTGTTTAATACTTGGTCCTTTTGCATAATATTTCTGAATAGTTTCCTTACAGACAGCTTTTGGTAACCCAACATTATATTATGTAAGTCAAAACCTAGCGTACAGTATATACAATTTATATTTGCAGTGAAGGACTCACCAAGGAGCATTCATTATAAGGATACAGAGGATGCTTTTTTCTTTCTTTCAGAGAACTGATTAAAAAACATCAGCCATTGGTATTTCAGGTTGTGGGTTGCCAGTTGGATGTGAGTCAGAATGCTTTGCTGTAATCATAGATGTCTGTGGGCTGGTGGCTTTCCGATTTCAGTGTCTTCGTGGGCTGCAGCCATCAAAATATTTGGGATTCACTCATCTCTACTTAAGAGACTGGATTCAGAAGCACCTTGTAACCCAGGAGAAGCCTGAATAGTATATGGCTTGTGAGATGAATTAGCAGCCTTTCACTGCTGCTGGGTTGGAAATCCCATGGTAACAGAGGGCATACATTTGTTAGAAATAGCTTCTGAGAACTTACACTATATACAAAAAAACAGTAAGGATAGGAGCAAGATGCTATTTATTAGGCACGTGCAAGCATTCAAAGGAAATTCTTTGCAAAGTATTTTGGCATCAATCCCATCTTAACCAGTGGTGGGATTCAAATAATTTAATACCAGGTTCTCTGCCCTAATGATTTCTTCCAACAACCAGTTCACCAAAACGGCCCAGAAAGTTAACAACCGGTTCTCCTGAAGTGGTGTGAACTGGCTGAATCCCACCACTGTCCTTAACCCCAACCCACCCCTTTTTCAGGCTTTCGGCTTGGAGACACAGGATTAAATTTTCCCCTGAGATGATTGTGAAGTAAATTCGAAGTACCCTGGAAAAATCCTAAGAGCAACCCAGGGATGTCCTTAGGCTGTAGCCAAACAAGTAAGATGTTGGCTGTGATTGTGGGATCAGAGCTCAGTCTTTTTTTTAAAGGTGGCACACCTTGTGGCTTACATTTTTGACCATATGTTTCTGAAACACTCACTGTGTCTTTGAAGGACAGGCTTCCCCAGCACTCAATGGATATGGAGACGAGTGGGTCTACTGACAGGAGGGAAGCCTGCCCACCGAGACATACAACTCCAAAAGCCAACTCAGAAGAAGTCAAGGGCAGACCACTGCAACACTATTGCCCAAAAAACTCTTGAGACATGCTAAAATGTTTAAAGAAGCAATGGTCACTTGTAGTGTCAGCATTCAGATGATGAATTAGAAAAAAAATAACCATGTGTGGCAAACGTGTGACAAGTAGAAGTAGAAGAAAGAAAGAAAATAATTGGATAAGACAAAAATCCTTGGAAGAACTATGCATTGCTGCTGAATGCAGATAGAAGATGGAGGCATTGATACATATGTCAGCAGGAATTGACCTTGACTTGATAGCAACTAATTAATTAACACAATCCTAACTTTGTTTTGGGATTCATTTTCTAATAGGATGTTTTGCTTTTAACTTGAGTGAATGAACACACATCTGTTGTGCAATTACATTTAATGTGCCTTATTTTTACTTAGAAACTGTGTATGTGGTAGATGAAGAAATGAGGAGTGAATTTTTTCATCGTCTTGGTCTCATATTCTGTAGTTCCACAAAAATGCTATTTTCGGTTGCTGCCAGAATTTAGGTAACCATCTATGCATCCAAACCCATTACTATCTTCAAAGGACAAAGATCAACTGTGCTCATGCTAATATTTATGTATGTTTATAACTTCAGAAACAATTGTTCTTTGGTGATTCGATTGCTTCTTGTCTCTTTGTATCCACATGGACGACATTTTACCAGGGTTATCTGTCAGTTGATGGTTGAAATTTAACTAAAAATAACGTTTGTATACGTTACCAATGTAATCTCCTTGTTGTCTGTCAAATTTCTTGATTGCTTCTGTTTTTTCCAAGCTCAGGATCTTCTCCAGTTACTCTTGTGTTTGCATTAAGTATCTAAAATATTAAAGCTTTATTTTCATTATTAATGCTTCCTGATTTACTTCACTTAGTACTGAATCATTTCTTCTTTTTGTTTAAGGTATTGAATTATATCTTCTTGTGGTCTAAGATATTTTAAAACATTTTGTCCATTACAATTCAAAACCTTTTCTTTGATCGGCCTTTTTGAAGGTCTGTTGTTACAGCTATGTTATAACTGGGGCCACCGTGGCCTTGATAATACGTTCCTTTGTTTTATGTGTACTGTACTTGTAGTTTAATATTTTGCCTAGCCATGCCATAGTCTTTCTTCCAAGTAGCCAGTTTATTTCATGGTGGCCATTAACATCCTTGCAAAGGAAGAATGTTTCTCCCGCCACTTCTCCATCTGTATGCATTGGGTGACTATGGAGTGTTCTATAGAGTGGCAGGCTAATTTTCATACTCCCTTCTTCCATCTGCAATAAGAGATTAGTTACTTCCTAGCTTCCAGACATTAAAGTGGAATCCTCAGAATATTTGGTTCTTGATATTTCTCCCCCACAAATTTTAATCCCAGCTTTTATTTCTAGTTCAATATGTGTCTCATGAAATATTCATAGAAGCTGAATAAATAGGGTGACAGTATACAAACTGGTGTAGTCAAGGAGTCATAAGATAATATTATATCTAAGACAATGTTATAGTTTATATGTAAGCATCTAAATATAACTATAAGCAATAATAGACGTTAGACTGGGACAAATATATTTCTTAAATTAGGGGAGTAGATATATCCCCGGTTTGTCCCCCTACCCTTATCTTTCCCCTCTTCCCTCCCTCCCTACCCTTGTTCGTCTTCACCACTACCCCCACCCTATAATTGTTAAATGTTCAATTTTATAATTTTATTAATAAAGATTATTTTTAAAAAAACAAACAAATTGGTGTATTCCTTTGCCAAAGTTGAATCTCCCTCTTTCCCTCTCTCCCTCTCCTCCCCGCTTTCTCAGTGTAGGCTACTGGCAACTGCCTAGATTACTCCCTGCTGTTTTTCAGAGGTGGTTTGCCATTGCTTTCTTTCTAGAGCTGAGATAGAATAATTGGCCAAAGTCATTTAGATAGCTTCATACCTAAAACTGGACTACAACACAAGGTCTTTTGTTTTGTTTCATTGCTTTTAATGACATCAGAAATTTGAGTCTAGAATTATTTAGGCATATATTTATTTATAAAATTGACAAATTGTCTTACTTAGTTTATGCGTATTCAATTTATACTTGGTAGAACATTAAAATATACTTTATATCCAAAACATAATAGAACCAATTCAAGTGCTAACCTTTTTCTGGTACCATAACCAAAGATTGCATAGGTCCCCGTGAACTATCTTTTGGGTACAACAAAACTGTGATCTGTTCTTGATTTCAGACTTGGTAGAGAAAATCCCCAGTTGGACAATATGGATTTATGCTTGGTACAATGAGCTGAAGGCCATAGCATAGTTCCTGTTGGGAAATGTGTGGAGGAGGGAGAATTCATACTTCACTGACTGAAGCTGTGCTTTGCCTGCAGGTGGTTCCAGCTGGCATCCTTGACAGGTCCAGTTAACAAGAGCTCAGGGGAGGGGAGGATTCCCTTTGTATCTGCAGGAGATTTTCTCACTGCGTCACGTAGTCAATCAAAGATGACTTTGTATAGAATTATCTGCATTGAAGGACACATACAAATTTTCTGCATTGCAAATCCAGTTCTCTGGTCCTCATTCCTAAAAGCATTGCCAATATTGCCAATATCAGTGCAAAATGTTTGACGGAGGACCAGAGCAAGATACATCTGTATTTTCAGTTTGCCAGCATTAATTTGGTGAAAAGAAAGAAGACATTCACTGAAATCCCCTGTTCTGTGCAATTGTTAAAACAGGGTGGATAATCTGCCTCTCCCCATCAGGTGGCTGAAGCAGAATGTGAGTATTGCTCTGTGATGCTATTTTGGCTACAACAGAGCCCATGACTGAAGGGCTGGAAATAGTGAAAATGATTGGAGCATTCAATAAGCATTGATGTGGACACAACATGATGCTTTGTTTTCAAGGGGGATGTATTTACATGAGCCTTTTTTGAGACACATCTTTGCATTAAGTTTCAACGGCAGAAAGAAGGGTAAGCTTTTCTAAGATGCTTAATTTTTTATATTATACCTGCTCAAAGCCAATTAGTTATTATATAACAATCACATTTTTAAAAAAAGAAGCACAACTATGAGTTGGAGTAGAGGAAAATGAGACTGTGGTTTAGCCCATTTTCTCATCACCACCTGTTTGCTGCTTAGAATTACTCCCCCAACAAACAAATAAAACCCCTTTTCTAATCTACATGTTTGTTATTTAGCTTCTTGAGGGCAATATTGTTTGACCCAGTCATGGGCCAAATTAGGTCAATAGTTCCAGAAATTCAAAATTTGCGTGGATGTATTATTTACTGTTTGAAACGTATTTTACCATATTCCAAAGGGTTATATTCTGTGTTTCCTTGACAATGTAATTATTTGGAAGCTATTCTTTATTAATTCACTTGTATTCCCTTCCTGTGAGACTTCCACCATACATGGTATTCTCCCCTTGTTTTATTGTTACAGCCCCAACCCTGGCAAAGAGACAGGGCTGAGAGACAGGAACTCTGGGTCCAACAACTTATCTATTCCATCACTCTGACTCTAATATAAACAAATCAATAATAATAACAATAGTGTCAACCAATCAGTAATCAGTAACATTATTTATCAAATTTATTTGAACCCGCATTTCACTATTTAGGTGGACATTCTCATCCCCAGAAGTGCGACAGGTGTCCCCAGTCTCCTGGCTTTCAAAAATGGGATGATATAAGGTCTCCTTCTTTGAGCAGTGGGTTCAACTAGAAGACCTCTAAGATCCATTCCAGTCCTATGTCTAAATGTCTAAAGACCTGACTCTGCTTGGGGTCACAGAGGAGCATGTGGTTGTGGGGCTGGTTAACCCCCTGAAGTCTCTCCCTATCCTTGCCTTTTAAAATTTTCGATTCAGTTTTTATGTTTTTAATATTTTATTTGTACATCGCGGAAAGTCCCTTGTGCTTCTAAATTTTATAACTAAATAGATGAAATAAATATCACATAACCTAACTGTTGTGCTTTAAAACTATGGATTGACATATTGAACAAACACCTAGCCAACTGTGATTTATTCAGTTAGCCATGGTTGTATAATGACAATATGGTGTGAACAAAGTAATTAAATATAATTCTATTATCTCCTGATTTTCTTCTGCAAAAGGGCTGACATGCATTTCCTACATGAAAGGATGAGATTGTAATATTCTTGTTTCCTTACATTATCAGGTAATATATGTTAGAATCTAATAGCATTATCATTGCGGGAATTGGGGTTTAATGAAAAGAAGGACTAAGGGGTGATATGATAGCAGTGTTCCAATATCAAGAGCCTTGATGGCGCAGTGGTTAGAGTGAAGTACTGGAGGCTACCTGCAATTTGGCAGTTCTAATCCCACCAGGCTCAAGGTTGACTCAGCCTTCCATGTTTCTGAGGTGGGTAAAATGAGGATCCAGATTGCTGGGGGCAATAGGCTGACTCTGTAAAACTGCTTTGAGAGGACTGTACAGCACTGTAAAGATGTATATAAGTCTAAAGTGCTATTGCTATTGCTATCTCAGGGGTTGCCACAAAGAAAAGAGAGTCAAGCTATTCTCCAAAACACCTAATATCAGGACAATAAGCAATGGATGGAAACTAATCAAGAAGAGATCCAACAAGAAATAAGGAAAAATTTCCTAACAGTTAGAACAATTAAAACAGGGGAACGACTTGCCTCCAGATGTTTTGGGTGCTGCAAAACTGGAGGATTTTAAGAAGAGATTGGACAATAATTTTTCTGAAATGGTATAGGGTTATTCTGTTATTTATAATTTAAAAAGGGGAAACGTATTTTCCCATGCCATTAGATATGCATCAGTGGTTTGTTTCTGCAGGCTCGCACTTACTCGCGAGAGCCGGTTGGTGAAATTTAGAGAACCGGTGAGAGGGGGTTCCACCAGCGTAGCCGGAAGTAAATCTGACCCGCTGCTGCCGATGACCCAATGGAAAGGAAAGGAAGGGAAAGGAAAGGAAAGGAAGGAAGGAAGGAAATAAAGAAAGAAAGAAAGAAAGAAAGAAAGAAAGAAAGAAAGAAAGAAAGAAAGAAAGAATTTATCATCACAATTGAGTCCAAAATTTTGGTTGCTAAGCAAGAGCGTTGTTAAATGAGTTTCACCACATTTTAAAAGGTGGCCACTCCCACCTTGTCACATGACTGCCAAGCCACGCCCACAAAATAGGCCACACCTACAGAGTGGGTTCTAAAAAATTTGAAACCCACCACTGATATGCATGCATGAGAATTCACAGGTAACATCAGCATTAACATTGAACCAAATAAACTAGAAGTGGAGAAGTTTGTTGAAATAGCAAGAAATCATATCTAACAGTCCATTTGTCCTTAGAGCCTTAAAACTACAGAAGCAGGAGTTACTCTGGATACAAACCCAATGAAAATATAGAATGGATCTTGTGTGTGTTATGGAAACTCTTAATTTTCTCAAAATTGGTTTACTTCTAAATCATATAAAGTTGATCAAATCTTTAATTTATTTGATTATGCAGTTAGCACTGCCTCACAGGTGGCCTATGTGCTTGCTTAGTTTGCTTTCCAGCACTCTATGCTAACAGCTGATGTAATTTCAAGGCTCCTAATCTCCCTGTTTCTTTAGAAAATGACTGATTACAGGTAGCCCTCAAGTTACAACCACAATTGAGCCCCAAATTTATGTTGCTAAGTGAAACATTTGTTAAGTGAATTTGCCCCATTTTGAAATCTTTCTTGCCTAGTTGTTAAGTGAATCATTGCATTTGTTGAGTAAGTAACATGTTTGTTAAGAGAATCCGAATTCCCCATTGACTTTGCTTGTCAGGAGGTCACAAAAAATGATCACATGACCCCAGGATACTGCAACCGTCATAACTGTGAAGCAGTTGCCAAGCATCTGAATTTTGATCATTTGACCATGAGGATGCTGCAATGATCATGTGTAAGAAACGATCATAAGTGACTTTTTTTCAATTCCGTTGTAACTTTGAATGGTCACTAAATGAACAGTTATAAGTCAAGGACTATCTTTATTCTGTTGGACTGAGAACAAATTCAAACAGAAGATGGCTGATGCTTATTTTTGTAGTCATACTAAATTTTGTTAACGCCTGTACATTATTTTAAGTTAGCATGAAAATGTATATTATATTTTGGTGAACATTCTTCCAGATGCATGCACCCTGGACTTCTTCCCCTTTCTCCAATATAACACATCTTTGTACGTTAGATACATTAAAATATGCATTTTTATAAAGACCTTTCTGCAATATTTTAAAAATTGCAGGGAAATACAAGGCAAATTTTAGAGAACTGTTGTTTTAAAATCATGACAAAAGTGTCTATTTGCATATTGGTTTGAAAATATGAATTTGGATTCACTTGTATAAATACTTTTCTTCTCAGTCTTATTTCCAACAGGCCTTTAACAGATCTTTAACAGATTAACAGAGTTGGAAGGGACCTTAGAGGCAGTAATGGTATCCTATTATCTTCACTACCGGTTCGATAGTGGGAACATGTGTAGAAGGTCCTTGATGACGTCTGGGTGGTTGGGTGGAGCCTCATGCCACTGCCACTACTGGTTCGCTCAAACTGGTGCGAACTGACAGAATACCACCTCTGCTTATAGGTCATCTAGTCATCTAGTCCAACCCTCCCACTCAAGCAGGAGACCCTACACCATTTCTGACAGATGGCAGTCCAATCTCTTCTTGAAAGCCTCCAGTGATGAAGCTCCCACAACCTCCAAAGGCAAGGTCTTCCATTGGTTGATTGTTCTCACTGTCAGAAAGTTCCTCCTTATTTCTAGGTTGAATCTCTCCTTGGTCAGTTTCCATCCATTATTCCTTTGGATAGGTGATGGTTTTCCTTCCATGGAAAACGACAACACTAATCTCCTAGCGTGAAGAAAGAATGGTGGGACTGATGTCACCTTACTCTTGAAACTGGAGGAAAAGGTATGAAAAAAAATAGATACTTCTTTTTGTTGCTCATTGCTTTTATTTTCAGCCTGAGAACCTTTTGACTCAAATTAAAATGGGATTAAAAATATATATATATACTTTTGAAAGGCCCAAGAGGAGGAGGAAGGTGGAGAGCGTGCTTTTGTTAAGGCTTTTGCCACTGGCCTCCAACCAGTGGTGGGTTTCAAATTTTTTAGAACCTACTCTGTAGGTGTGGCCTATTTTGTGGGCATGGCTTGGCAGTCATGTGACAGGGTGGGAGTGGCCACCTTTTAAAATGTGGTAAAACTCATTTAACAACGCTCTTGCTTAGCAACCAAAATTTTGGACTCAATTGTGATGATAAATTCTTTCTTTCTTTCTTTCTTTCTTTCTTTCTTTCTTTCTTTCTTTCTTTCTTTCTTTCTTTCTTTCTTTCTTTCTTTCTTTCTTTCTTTCTTTCTTTCTTTCCTTCCTTCCTTCCTTCCTTCCTTCCTTTCCTTCCTTTCCTTTCCTTTCCTTTCCTTCCCGTTGGGTCACTGGCAGCGGCGGGCCAGATTTACTTCCAGGTACGCCAGTGGAAGCCCCTCTCACCGGTTCTCTAAATTTCACCAACTGGCTCTCGCGAGTAGGTGCGAGCCTGCAGAAACCCACCACTGCCTCCAACCCTGTCCTCACCAAGAAACACAAGCAAGAGCTTGCTTGCCAGGTTCCCTTCTGTGCCTTGTGATCAGATCAGGGTACGTCTCTGGCCTCGTTTTGGAAGGAAGACCAGCCCTGCCAGGAAAATGCTCTGCCCGCAGAATGCACATTTCTGACCCGCCTGTTGAAACTTCATCTCATTTTACTAATGTATGCTTGGCATGGACAGCGCCCTACCTGGGGCTACATTTATAACAAAACACAATGTGCATGATTGCTGCTGCTCTGCTTGTATGCTCACGCTCTGTGGCTGACAGTCAAAAAAATGCTGGAAAAAGAAAAGAAAGAGCAACAAAATCAGAAGATCCTATTTGACGTTTTGAAAGCGAGCCAAGTGATTTTGTGACATGCCTGACCTTCTGTATAAACTATCCATTCCCCAAGCTCTGTTCTGCCTCAATTATGCATCTATAATGTCTCATTTTTTAGGTTACCAAATTTGTTATCTTGTAGTTATGAAGTTTTTCTAACTGTTACCTTTACCCCACTGGCACCGAGCAATATGCATATTTTCCTTGCTTTTCATTTCATTCTCTTAATGAAATTGTGAAGTGGGTTACGCTGAAAAATAATTGGCCCAAGAAATCTCCATTAGGGTCAGAACTGCTTAGATCTGAAACTAGACAGGTATACTTTAAGCAAACTGCCACATGGGTCACATTAAAAAATATATGTTTATGCTTGTATACTTTAAATCAGGGGTCTCCAACCTTTGCAACTTTAAGTCTGAAGGACTTCAGCTCCCAGACTTCTGGGAGCTGAAGTCCTTCAGACTTAAAGTTGCAAAGGTTGGAGACCCCTGCTTTAAATGTTATTTATTATATTCCACTTTTCCTCTTGGAGCAAAAAACAGCATGCATGTATGTCTCTTGTTGCCATAGTTTCACAGCAGAAAATCTTTGAGATAGGATGGTTCACAGAAGATCACTCAGTGGGTTTCATGAATGAATGGAGATTTGGATCTGGATATTGCTAGTTCTAGTGGAAACCCTTAATCATTTTACCACATTTGGAAATTCAGGCCAGACTGTAAACCCTGCAACACACATAAAAAGGGTTAGGACTTTGAGGACGGCCATCCCTGAACAGCCATTTATCAGAATGTAAACTAGTTTCTTTGAGTGCTCTTTATCCATTTTTTTTTGGGTGGAAACTGAGAATAGATATATTTCGGACTAAAGTTTGGCAGCATGATAGTTTTCTATTTCGTTTTTATAATTAAAATGGTATCAAGAGAATGGATGATATATATATATATATATATATATATATATATATATATATATATATATATATATATATATATATATATATATATATATATATATATATATATATATATATATATATATATATATATATATATCAGTGCCTATGAGCTCCACACAGGATGCAATAGCTAAGATGCTGAGCTTGGTGGCAGTTTGGTGGTTTAAATCCCTAGAGCTGCATAATGGGGGGAACTCCTGTTACTTGTCCCAGCTTTCGCCAACCTAGCAGTTCGAAAGCAGGTAAAAATGCAAATAGAAAAATAGGAATCACCTTTGGTGGCCAGGTAACAGCGTTACGTGCGCCTTTGGCATTTAGTCATGCCAGCCACATGGCCACAGAGATGTCTTCGGACAGCGCTGGCTCTTTGGCTTTGAAACGGAGATGAGCACCGTCCTCTAAACATATGTGCGAGGGGAACCTTTACCTTTACCTTATGAACTCCACATTGTCTATTCCTGTTCTACTTCATGGCAGTATCTCACTGGTGAAAGTTCGCTGCAGAGAGCTTTGGTCCACACTTTACTTTTTGTTACCCAATGTCACTTGTTTTGTGTTTGATGATTTTTCAAGAGGAAGAAACCTGATAGAGACATATGGAATTCAAATGAACGTCCTGTGTATTTGGGGCACTTAAAATAAGATTCACATTGCAAACTGGCTGAAGAAAGACTAATGAATCATAGAGTTGGCTCCCTATTCAGTGCAGTCCGGAAAGATGGTGGTCTAGACTCTGCTTGAACTTAAAACCAATCAATTGCATTGACTTCTGCAGTTTCCTCTTCTTCCTCCCTCTTAATAATGTAGATTTAAACAATGTCAGTGGCATTGTGGGGAAAAATGACAGGCACTGATAGGCAACCTGATTCTCCATCTCCATACAGAAAACAAAGTGACATGAATGGCATATCACAAATGAGATGTGTTGTTCTTGAATAAAAGTAACAATTTTTAAATTTGTCTTGTGTCTCCACAGTATATGAGCATATTCAAATATATGCAGATATATGCAACAATGTACAAGTAAACATCCTACTAAGGAAACCTGACGTAGAGGATAAAGTGTGTTAATGCAACATAACTTGTTTTTAGCATCCTCCATTGTCTGAATTGGCTCTCTGTTGCCTTCAGTTACAAAGAATAACTGCAAACCGGGCATGCAAACCTCCAGGACAATGAGGTTTTGCACGTAGTTTAGCTTGTTTGCATGAGTCATATGGGAAGAAACTTTGGATGGGTGCCCTTAGATTGTATATCCCACCCGTTCCTCTGCTCTGTACTGGTCAAAGAAGATCCTTACTGGTGAAAATACAGGGTACTGTATCTTTATGAGAGCTCAGCAAAACTCCAGTTCATGGGGAAAAGAAAGTAAATTGTTCTTAAACTTTTTTAAATCTAATTTAATTAAGATTTTGCCAGGAGAGTGGTCCTCCCAACGGGAGAAGCTTTAGGTGGCCAGGAACAGCATGTCGTGCTTAAGGATGAAGCGTCTCAGAAAGCAAAGCAATGATGCAAAGTGGCATGGTCACATCATAGATAGTAACGAAGTCTGAATCTTTCTTTTTAAAGTTTTGGGGGAGAATGGGATCAGTGGATTTTTAAAAGCGGTGTTTTCGGCTTCAAAAGGACAAGAAAGCATGCCCTGGAGTTATGGTAATAGGCAACTGAAAGTTAATGATGCAATTGGGTGTGGTTGGCAGAGCTGCTGCTGAAACAGACCCAGGAGCCCTGAGCAGCCCTGCAGTGTAGGTTGCTCAATTCTAATCTAAGGATCGTCCTGGCTCCAGAGGGAATCATATATGGTGGGCCCAGCCAGTCAGTCAGATCTGTGCTGCAAAAAATGGAAGCTTTTCCTTCCAGATCACTCTGCTTCTGCTGGCCTTACCAGCACTTTCAAAAGGAGAATACACGGCGTGAGAGGAAAGATACAGAAGAAAAGATATAAGACACATAAAAAGAAGAAAAAGAGAAAAGAAAATTTAGAAAAAGGAGAATAACAGAATGACATGATCCAGTAGAAAGAAATGTTGTTAACAAAATGAAATTTTGTTTTAATTAGAATGTGTGGGAATTACATTAAGAACCTTAAAGCTTTTAAATAATTATGTTAGGTTGATTATATAAAACTTGAAAATTGAAGATTCATATTGTTAATGGAAAATAGATGGAAAAGAAATGATAAATTCTTTATTTTTTAAAGGAAAAGAAATTTATACTGTTTGTACATGTTAAAAAACTAGAAATTGGAAAATAGGAGAAAAAAAGTAATACAGCTAAAATTGAAAATAATGGAAATATAATGTAAAATGAATTATGTCTTTTGGTGGGAATATTAAAGGGGGAATTCAGACAACACGCTGTTCACAAAAGAATTTTTATTATGTAACAAAAATAAAGAAAAAAACTTTAAAAAAAAGGAGAATACAACACCTGAGGTAAAGTATTTAACCAAGGTCTTGTTAAACTGGCTTAAAAGGTATTGGGTGCCTCCATGCCTCTTTGGTGGCCTCCTATACAGAGCACTCCCCAAAATGTTACAGGTGTTTTGTTTGGGATTTATTTTTTGGGGAGGGGGGGGCTAATTGATGCTCCAGCTAAGTTGGAATTCCTAATGGGAAAAAGCATGTTCTCCTGTCGCTTGTTTTTCTGCACATGGTGGGTGTGTCATGGAGCCAGAGTGTCTGGGACACCAGCGGTCAAAGGAAGCTGTTTGCTGCTACTCTTGAGAGAGGAAGTTGGTGTTCCAAGGCTGATGCAGAGTTAGAGCTGATTTTTCTTCCTGAAAAGTGTGTGTATGTGTGTGAGGAGGTGGGGGGGACCTAAGAAATGAGGGAGGAAGGAAGAGGCGCCTAGCCAGGACCAGCTGCTGATGTCACTGCAACAGAGATGCTGAAGAAGTGTCTTGATTTTTGAAGGACTAGAAGGATAAAAGGGCCAGGATGGCAGAGTGGACTGGGAAGGGCAAGGTGCAAGTAAGGACTCTAAAGACAAGACAAGTATCACCACAACAGTACATTAGATCAGCAGCTCTTTATTATTATATTCAGTTCCCTTTTATCTTCAGAATCCAGGATGGTCTATGGATCTAAAGAAGACTAACTAGAGCTGCTTAGGTATCCACAAAATGTCTTAAGTTGTTTGGAAAACAATGATATAAATTAAACTTTGAATTGTGCATCCCTCTCCATCTTTTTTCAACTAGTGTGTGGAATCAAACAATTTCAATGCCCACCTTGACTCACCTTGACTCAAGAGCTATATAAATCAATTTAAAAAATAACAGTTTAACCTTTTTAATATATGATGAAGAAAGTCATGAAACTAGATATTCACCAGTGATTTGTTAGATTTTCAGTATTTTAATTAGGAGGAAAATTTACATTGAATATGTGGTTTAGCATACGTTATCACAAAGGCACACATTTTTTTAACATATTGTGTCTTGCAGCAACACTTTATTATGGCATTTTAGGACTTTTTTTGGTTGAGACTACAACTGTTCCTCTAATTATAACTAAATTCAAAATCTAAAGGCTAATTATATTGTGATCCCGCTATTGATGCAGGACAGAAGAGAGCAGTTTGATGATTATGGGATGCAATGTGTCCTTGGCATCCAGCAGGCTCCTGGCTTCAATTCTTCATTATTTTATTTTTGTTTCAAGAGAAGCTGACACACCCTAAAGCAGGGGTCTCCAACCTTTGCAACTTTAAGTCTGAAGGACTTCAGCTCCCAGACTTCTCCAGCCAGCTTTGCTGGCTGGAGAATTCTGGGAGCTGAAGTCCTTCAGACTTAAAGTTGCAAAGGTTGGAGACCCCTGCCCTAAAGGACCAAAATTTTAATGATAGCTTTGTTTCTGTCTCTAGGCCCCATTCTTTGAATATAAAAAAAGAGCAGTGAGCAGTTGCTTTCCAGAAACGTGCCCCATTGTCTATAAACATGGTCAGTTGTGGTGGTTCGGAGCACTCTGGGGGAAGTGGTGGGGATTGTGATGAAGATAATTAACATTGTGCTATGCTAACATTGTTCTCAAGTTATAAATCGGTTGAACAGCCCAAATGGTGTGGCCACTCTCTGAGCTTGCATGCACTTCAAAATGCAGAGGAAATAAAAAACCCAGACTTCATCACAGAAAATGTATACACAACAGGTTGGAGGGGAGGGCAAGTGTAGCAAACATGGGACATAATTCCCAGGGCAGGCCTTCATAACATGAACTGAATTTCCAGAAAGGATGTTTTGATCATTTGATTTAAAGAGGAGGCAAGGCAAGACACCCTCAGGAAGGAGCTCCAGGGTTCTAGCATAGCTATGTAATAAGAGTCCCAGAATTTCTGCGAGCAACTTGGTGCTCTTCTGCAGCTCCCAGAATTCCTAGCCAATACAAAGGTTGTATAGGCAGCATCCTCTAATTCATCACTTGCATTAAATGTCAGAAAATTGTAGGAGAATCCCCCCCCCCCCGAACAAGCCAGATGGGGAATTAGTTTTCATTTAAGACAATAAGGAATAAAAATAAGGAGGCTGATGGGAACAAAGTGTCAGGATCAAAGATGATTCCAGCCAATCACCTCCTAGATTACTACACGGAAGATCCACTTGTGGTAATTTCCTGTGCTTCCTGAAGTGGAGATCTCTTAAAATAGCCAACAAAGGATGTTGGAGACAGACTATGCGTCACTCTCAGCCTGACAAATTGAATTGACCAAGGCACCGATTCTCAGAATGTTCCCACCTAGACTACAAGGGATTCTCTCTCTCTCTCTCTCCCTCTGGCCAAAACAAAATATTCAAAGGAATCTTGATTATAGACATCTGGGTTTTGCCCCCACCCCCACCCCACCCAGGCAAAGTGTTTGGGCAAAAGTGCAATCTGAAATGAAAACTAGAGTGATGTGTTCAATTCTTTCCTCAACTGTGCTTCTCTGGATCTTACCCATAAGAAAGGTAAGAAGAACACTGCTGGATCAGACCCAAATGATCTTTGAAATTCAGCATCCTGTTTTCCATAACAACAAAACAGATGATTTGGAGAGACTCCTAAAACATTTTAACAGAACATCAGAGTTGGAAGTGACCTTGGTGATTTTCTACTGTAACCTCATGCTCAAAAAGGAGATCCTACACCATTCTGGACAGATGGATGTGCAATCTCTTCTTAAAAACCTCCAGTGATGGAGCACCCCACAACTTCTGAAGGCACACCATTCCACTGATTAATTGTTCTTGCTGTTAGGAAATTTCTCCTTAGTTCTAGATTGCCTCCTCCCTGATTAGTTTCCATCCATTGCTTCTTGTCCTGCTATCTTGTGCTTTGGAAAATAGGGTGACCTCCTCTTCTTTGTGACAGTCCTGGAACTGAACATTGCTATCATGTCACCCCTAATTCTTCTTTTCGTTAAATAGAATTCTTGCAACTGTTCCAGCTTCCAGCCCCCTAATCATCTTTGTAACTCAGTGGTGGGATTCAAATAATTTAACAACCAGTTCTCTGCCCTAACAACTGGCTGGGTAGTGTGGCCAGGTGGTGATGTGACTGGGTGGGCATGGCAAATTCAATGTCACTAATCACACCCAGCCCTTAACCCTAACCCTCACTCAATTTCCCTCTCTATTTATTTACTACTACTGAACATCCAAAATGGCCTGAAAAATGGCATGAAAATGGCTGAAAAACCAGCTGGAAAATGGGTGGGGGTGGCGTCAGCCAGTGGTAGGATTAGCCAGTTCACCAAACAGGGCAGAATTTTAATAACCAGTTCTCCCAAACTGATCCGAACCAGCTGAAGCCCACCTCTGATCTAAATGATGGACCATTGAATTGGTCAGTGAATAGTGTTACATCATTTATTCAAAGAAACTACCAAATTTGTTATTTATCCATTTCGGTCTCCTAATCTTGTGGCAGAACAGGAAGGATTTAAAGGGTGGGGTGAGCACATGTTAATACTTTTACTTGTTCTGTATACTTACAAGATAGAAACAAAACAAGACAAAGCCCAAATGTTTAAGGGGATAGTGTTCTGTCAAAAAAAAAAAGACATGTTTGCTTTTATACTTAGAAAAATTGACAGATTAAGAAGTAAACATATACCTAGACCAGGGATGTCCAAACTTGCGAACTTTAAGACTTGTGGACTTCAACTCCCAGAATTCTGGGAGTTCTATGCTGGCTGGGGAATTCTGGGAGTTGAAGTCCACAAGTCTTAAAGTTCGCAAGTTTGGACATCCCTGACCTAGACAATATATAATGCAATGTAGAAAATGGAGAGGGAGGGAGGGAGGGAGGGAGATCTTCCTGTCTATGTCCCTAATAGTAGATTCCATGTTTCCATGTTACCGTAATAACTTGAGTAATTTTACATATCTAATTTCAGTTTTCTTTAAATGTATCAGATTTCACAGATACTGTTGAATGGCAAAACATGAAGAAGGAAGGAACCTAAAAAGGCATCAAAGTTGATGCAATTACCTTAACATTAATAAACAAGATTATAGAGGGTGGCTCAGTGGAATTTCCCATCCCTAGAGCAAACTGGATTTCTCAATTCATGTTCCTCCCTGGAATCTCAAGAGGGTGGGGTGGTCCCAAGAGCATATCCAAAAAATTGCCAAATACATCTTTCCCCTTTTTGGTGTGATTCATGTTCTTTTCATTTACACAAACAATTGCAGGAAATGGTGGCATACAATTAGGTAGAAACCACAACTCTGGTGGCCCAGTAGTTAAAGTGGAGTATTTCAGGGAAACTCTGCCCACAAACTGGAGTTTGAGCCTCATGGTTCAACCTTCCATCATTCTGCGGTCAGTAAATGAGGACCCAGATTGTTAGGGGCAATACACAAATAATGCTCACATTGTAAACCACCCAGAGACTGCTGCAAATCCCTATGGGGTATTATATAAGCCTAAATGTAATTGCTAGAAGAGGGAGCAGCCATATTATATATGAAGCAGAGCAGTCAAATATGGGCTGAAAAAAATCTAAATGCCCAGTAGAGTTAGAGTTCACTCGATTACTTTGCCACCATTTAATAATCATTTAGACTTTTTGCATGAAATACCAGTACAGAATAGAGTCTCTGATCATTTTCTAGGCATTTGAGTTAGGAAGTTTGTTTGTTTGTCTGTCTGTCTATCTATCTATCTATCTATCTATCTATCTATCTATCTATCTATCTATCTATCTATCTATCTATCTATCTATCTATCTATCTATCTATCTATCTATCTATCTATCTATCTATCTATCTATCTATCTATCTATCTATCTATCTATTTATTTATTATTTCGATTTATTATTTCGATTTATATACCGCCCTATTCTCCCTGGTGGGACTCAGGGCGGTACATGACCTGAAAACCTCAGTGATTGGATACCTTTGTATTTCTTGGAGTCTTTTTTTGTTTTGAAAAAGTTTTATTGAGTTTTAACAATTTTCTAGAGGGTAAGGTAAGGGTTACAGAAACATTTTGAGAACCTTTGCGTCAGAGTCTTTGGCCCATCCCGGGCTACATAATAAAATAATAGTAAAGAAATTTATCCGAAAAAATACTACAAGATAAAGGCAAGTGAATACATAGTACATTTCCAATTCTCAGATGGCAGACATGTGCAAACATCCTGGTACAAAAGAATAATAAAAGAAAAAAAATTTTTTAAAAGAAAAACAAGCAAAATCATTTTTTGGATCTAAGTCTTTTGGCAATTGTATCTTCTTTTTCTCCCGCCTGGCCCCCAGTGGGCGGGGCCGTGGCCCCCTCCGCCCCCCCCTGGATCTTCCCCCAGGACAGAGGAATGTTTTTTAAGAAAGGCTTCCACCTCAACAACTGTTTTAATCTTCACTCTTCCTCCTTCCCAGAACACCAGCATCCCTTCGGGCATCGCCCACTTGAACCAAATCCCGTGATCAAACAATGTTTTGGATAAGAAGGAAAATTTCCTTCTCATCTCTCTGATTTTTTTTGGGACCTGCTTCAAGATGACGGCCACCTTTTGTTGGTAAATTAAAGGACCCCCTCTCTGCGCCCTCAAAATTCCCTCCCTGGTTGACCTTCTAACAAATTTAATGTGTATCTCTCTGGGTACCTCATTTATCCTGGCATATGCTGAGTTTATTCTGTAGACTAGGTCAATGTCCCCCCTGATCTCATCTTTAGGTTTATGTAAATAGTAAAATTGTGCTCATGAGTTCAGGCAGGCATTCATCAGATTCTTCAGAAATATTCTGAAATCTTAAAAAATATGACATCCTTTCGAAGTCCATCCTAGACATATGCCCAGTTAATTCCCCCACCTCACTGTTAACATTTTTAAGCTCTCCCTTTGCCTCAATTAGCCCCCCTTCCAGATCTTCAGTCTTCTGTGTATTCTCCTGCATTTGTTTCCGAGTTTCCAAAAGTTCCTTCTTAAAGTTGTTGTTTTCTTCTCTCTGGGCCTTAATTTCAAGCACCAAAGTTTGTATAACAGATTCCAGAGAAGACAATCTTTGTTCCAAACCTGCCAATTCTGATTTTTGTGCCATGGTTGGGTGTTAAAGTCAGTGTCACTAAAATGGCGTTTTTTGGGTGGGGCAGCTGAGGCAAATCAGGAGGTAAAAGTTTCAAATCAGGGTTGTAAAAAAGTTCAGAAACCAGAAGAGAAACACTTTATCAAATCAATAGTTATAGTAAAAAAGGCACTCCAGACAAGGAATCAATTAATCCAAAAAAATTCTTCATTGATAGCAAGAGGAAGTCCAAATCACAAGGAGATGCTGGTAATTTTCCATAAATACAATAGTCATTCAGGAGCAGAGAGAAGCCATCTTCCACCGCCCAAGCTGGGAGCCAGCCGAAGAGAGTAACAAAGAAAAAAAAATTGTAGCAAGCCAATCGAACTTAGAAACATTGTTGCAAGCCGCAAATCACTTTCACTCGCTTTCACTAAGTTCCAGGCAAACCGCATAGAAAAAACAACTGTTCCTCGGAACGAGGAACCATTTCAAAGCGCCGCTTTAAATCCGAGGGGGGGTTTAACGAAAAAAACACCCCCCTCCAAGCTTTTTAGTCCAGCGCTGCCATCGGAGAGAAAATAGCAAATAGAAATACACTCACTCTTCGCCTTGCAGCCGAGCCTCGGGAGAGCCTTTCGACCTGAACGTCCGGCTCTCTTCACAATGAAAAAACAGTTCCGATCTCCATTGGCGAAGGCGGAGACAGGCGTCTCCCCCCCCGCAGCCAGCCTTTCCTCACCTAGGCTGAAGACAAGGGTCGCTTTCCCACCGCCATGGGAAGAGAACGACCCCAGCAAGCCAACCCTACGGAAGACCCCCAGGATGGGGCGTCTCGCCCCCGTCGGGGGGCAGAAAAAAGGACAAAGCGGCGGACGAGTCAGGGACCCATCCGTCGCCGTTGGAGGGCGGAAGCGGAAGTCTCTTGGAGTCTTAAAAACAATTTGCATTGCAAATGGAGGTGGCAGCAGTTTTAAGCGCTGTACAAATCAAAAGGAGAATAAAGTTTGTGAACAAAGTCACTAATTTAGGAGAGGCAGTTGGGAATGATAAATATGGCTATCGTTTTCACTTGATAATTGGGTAGATTAATAGATTTACAAATCCTTGCAATTGACTAAAAAGTAACCTTTACATTTATTAATATTTCAGAAGCATGAATTGTTTTAATACGAACACTTACTAAGCCTGTGCAACACACACCATCCACAATTAGTTAATATTAGACTAAACTTGTTTATATGCTGCTGTGGCCATGTTAGTTGCGAGTGTTAAGAATAGCTTTCTGAACATACACAGGGGCATGAAAAAGCATTTAATAATCTCATTTGGGGAGGGTCCCAATCTTTTTGGGTAAGGGGGCACATTTGGAATTTTTAGAACTTGTCCTGGTGTTGCTACAAAATGGTTACTATCATAGCTACAGCTCATGGATACACAAAATACCCATGCCCCAGTAAGTAAGGAAAGCAGTTGGTTGACCTACTCTCCATTTATAGGGGAAAAGAGTATGCTTAAGGCTGTTTTGTTTTCAGCATGCAAACAACTCTTGTTTTTAAAGGAAAAGTTGAAAAGGTAGGCACATAGGGTAAGGTAGCTTAGTGAAGTCCAAAGGACTGTTATTCCTAGGTACCTTACAGAGGGACCATAATTTGTTCAAATTTTTTTTCCTCTCACAAGCACATTCCCAATGTCCATCCAGAACTATTTTGCTACATCTTCTTTTTCTATGAAGAAAGCTAGAAGAGAGATCATAATGGGAGGAATGAGAAACATAGCTGTTTGGAGCTATAAGAAGTGATATGTTACCAGATCGCATAGGACAGGGGTGTCCAAACTTGGAAACTTTAAGACTTGTGGACTTCAACTCCCAGAATTCCCCAGCCAGCATTCGGGAATTCTCGGAGTTGAAGTCCACAAGTCTTAAAGTTCCCAAGTTTGGACACCTCTGGCATAGGAAGTGGCAGAAGAAGAAGAAGTGCTGAACATATAAATTGTCTGTTGTCATTCAGTCTGATGAAGAATAATTTCTCTTTGATACTCCTTTCAGATGAAAACATGTGGGTGAAATCCTCACGAGTGACGAATTAGATACTTGAATTTACATAGTTAAAAGGTGACAAGGGGCATGTATGAATATTCTGTCCACTGCTGTATAGTCATCTTCCCAAGTTATGCACTGCAGCCATCCTGACCTCTCATATTTCAGTTATATCCCCCCTCAAAATAACGTGAGGATGGGAATCTTCCTCCCATTGGGATTTTCCAGGGGCAGCCAGTGGAGCTTCCAGAGTCATGAAAAGCTGTACAGTGGAGAATGTAACCCTAGCAGTAACTCTCTCCCATTTCCAATAATAAAGTGAACTGAAAACTACCACCAAGAGCCTGTTAAAGGAGATTTCCAAGCACCTGGAGCATAAGGAAGACGACTAGAAATCTTTTTCACTAAGGAAGAAGATATCCGAGAAACCTCAAAGTAAAGGTCTGCATTCATTTTGAAATCCGAGGATGAAAATCATTAGACCATTCTACAAGGAAGATGTTGCACCCATAGTCAAAATCTCCCATTTAGAGAAAGAGAATTGCTCATAGCAATTATATGGAATAATTTCCTTTCAGGAGAAATAAACCTGGATGACAGTCCACATTCAGCTTGAAGCAGCTTCCGAAATCCTAACCCAAGACATTTAAACTAAGGCATATCCATACCCTTTTAAAGAGAGAAGAGAAAATGGAGAGGGGAGGTCCATGAAGCTATTTGTATGAGGCTTAAGAGCAGCTGACCTGTTGAAAAGTGGCAGAATTGTTTTGCATTCCACTTCCAAATTACCGATTCTAGGCCTCAAAAAAGGGTAGGGATAAAACCCCACAAAAGTCATTAGTTACTTTTATTTTGCTCTTGGAAGATGCAGGTTGTTGCTGGAACTTGCAGCACATGATGGTAGACAGGCATTCATATGGCCCGTGAAGTGAGCAGGGAATGTGGGCAAACAATTCTACTTCCAGAAAAAAATCCTATATCTCTGAAGGCACAGATAACCACTTCCCCAACTTGTGTATGAAGAAGAAGAGGAAGAGGAAGAGGAAGAGGAAGAGGAAGAAGAAGAAGAAGGAGGAGGAGGAGGAGGAGGAGGAGGAGGAGGAGGAGGAGGAGGAGGAGGACAAATAATTTCATTGCCTTTGGCTTTGATACATAAAACAGACTCTTCAGCTTATAGCAGCAACTCACTTAAAGCCAATTATTCGGATTAGGTGGCCTGAATAAAGGGTGGATAATTTTCACCAGTGTCTGCTGGGAGAAAGTGACAAAAGGCGCATCGTGACTCACTGCACCTGCATTTGGGGGTTAAAGCAGGTGAGATTATAGACACAGCACCACCAATGAAACCTTGCCTTGTTTCATATCTGTACATATGCACAAAGGAACGGGGCTCTGATTACAATACTGCAAGTGCCATCTTGCTTGTTTTAACCACCCTGAGCTGCTGCTAGGAATTGCAATAAAAACTCTGCTCTTACGTACTTGCATATGATGCAGCCACAAAGGGCAGGATGTACACTATGACATCATGATACATTTAATCCTTTTGGCATCATTGTGGTTAGGAACAAATCACAATGCATTCAGTCAATATGAAGACAATTTCCCTGATGGAATAAATTCCCATCTAAATAATTTCCATCCTTGCCTGTTCTCGCAACTCTTTTTTACAAAACTGTGATGATATCTAAAATGCAACATAAATAAAGTCAGTTTCTATTTAAACATATATTTTCATTTCTCAAAGGTCTTAATAACTGTACAAGTGTCTTCAGGAATAAATGATGATTCATGTATTTGCACTCACCAAAATTCACATGTAATTGGCCAGGGCTGCCATGCATATTTTATCACACTTGTATCACTGCATTTTGTACTGGACACCTATGGCAATATATGATGGATGTTAGAGAAAAAGAAGACCAAGATTAAAGGCAAACAAAAATAAAGTCTTTTTCCGGTATTGCTAATTTCCTTTGGCCAAACTGAAAGGACAGGAAATTAGCAAACACGTGTAGTAAAAAATGGAATTTTGTGGATGCAAATTGCTATTTTTTTCTGAAATGCCATTTCTAATATTATAGATTGGTATTAAGGATGTGTCCCAGGTCTGAAACTGTTGTTTTAAAACATCTTCCAGGGCTTCCTTGGCAGATAAATTAACTTGAAAGATTGGATTCCCCATTGGAAAGGTGCAAAATATTGGTGGTAAACATATCTGGGTAGCCTCATGACTCAGGGAATGAATTACACTCCAACCGCAGACTATAGTTCTGGGAAGGAAGGAAATGTTAATAGATGGAGTAATGGGCTGCTATGTCTGTATTTGTGGCAATGTACTGTTGCGTCGATTGTTATTCTTCCAGATCTCATTACTTTTTCTTCCTGTTTCTTCCAGATCAACCTGGTTTTAAATATATAGTTGGAACAGCTTCCATCCTGCAGTGACTCCTCTAACACTATCAAACAACATCATCTGCCAATCCCAGGTCCTTAGGAAGGCCTGGATAGGTGGACAAAAATCTAAACATCTGGCTAAATGTAATAATTTAAACTTGTATCCATTCTAATCTCAATACTCATTGCCTACTCCTGCACTTTATGAAATTATGTTTTTGCCATTGTAATTAAATCTACGATACCGCCACCACATTGCGATATCACTGCTGTGCAATATATGTTACTGTTTGCTCTAGCTTGGCAGCTGGGAGGACCTTTACACATGCAATGAACCTACTAGGAATATATATTCTTAGTGTACATTGTACCCCATTCATTCTACCCAGAAATATTCTGTCCCCTCAACTGCAAAGCAGCATAACAGGTCTTGAACAGTGCTATCATTTCTCTCTCTCTCACCACCCCCCATTTCTTCTTTTCCAGGTGAACCCATCTATTCCTTAAATCTATGCAAACCCTTCTTGTTTGCCCTTTGTGAAACGAAGAATAAGAGATATTTTTATATGGAGACATTAAATTATCAGATATAAACTAGAACTTTTATTTTTAGCTTCCAGGAAAGTTTCAGGGAAAGGTTCTCTTGTATTAAATGTGCATGCGAAAAAGTCACAGAGCTGATGAAAGTTTTTTTTAAAAATTACACTTAACACTCTGATAAGCACATGCTCAAAACTAACGTATTATTTCTTGGAAAGCACCAGACATCTCACATCATAGAGACTTGATGAGATTAAAGAAGCTTTTCCTCCTACTTCCATAATGATCAGATATGTTTTTAGCTCATTTTACCATTCCAAAGAATTGATAAGATACTTATAACTTCAAGGGTATTTCCATGTATGTAAAATGGAAATAATGATTGCTACATAGTTAAAAGGATAAAGCAAGAGAGAAAATTTTGAATATTAAGCCAACATTAAGCTCAGAAGAGGGAAGTGGCAGGCTACATTGGTACAGTTGCCAAGAAAATGATATGGACACGACTGTAATGCTTACTGTAGATGAGTTTGTATGCCAGATGATGAGACCTCCAGGTCAAAAGACATTCCTTTGATTACTTGAGGAAAGTGACTCCCATAAGTAGATATGGAGAAGATGACGTAAAGAGTTTAAGCTGAAAGGAAGTCTGTATAGATGGTGCCAGTTTTGAAACAAAAGATCTTCATTTTACAAGAACATCCAGTTAGCGGAACTGTTTTATATATTTTACACCCCTTTTTTAACTACCTTTTTTTGCCAGAGTTAAGCGAATCACTGCAGTCGTTAAGAGAATCAGGCGATCATTAAGTGAATCTGGCTCCCCCCCATTGACTTGGCTTGTCAGAAGTAGCCATCCCATGACGCTGGGACACTGCATGGATACATCCTGCTTGCTAAGTGCTCAAATTACAAAATCAGGTGCCATTGTAACTTTGCACGATTACTAAATGAATGGTTGTAATCAGGGCTGGGTTCTAGCCAGTGTTACTGCCGGTTTGCTCATGGGCGTGCTGTGCACGCATGCACAGTTCAATAGAAATTGTTCTGCGCATGCACAGAACTAAAAAACAAGATGGCGGTGGCAATTGCGGTGACTGGGGAAGCAGTTTGGAGGTGTGGCCAGTCTGGGTTGCTGCCAGTTCTGCGACCCAGGCTGGCCTGCCACTACCAGTTTGGCTGAACAGGGTCGAACCAGTTGGAATCCATCACTAGTTGTAAGTTGAGGACTATGTGTAATTCAGTTTTCAGTCCACATCCAGTAAATGAAAAAAGTGTTCTCCGGGAAGAAATAGGGAATAAATTCCCATTAATACAATTTTTTTCCGTGCCTTCTTATTGATCCAATTGGGCTAGGAAGAATTAATGCATTTTTACCTGTATGCCTCTGGTTTTTAGATTCACTAAGATGCTTTGGAAAAAGGCAACATTTTCTAATAAAGCAATCAAGAATTTGTGAAAGTCTGTGATTAAAAGCAAGAGAACTCAAGACTGTTTGCTTGTGGATCTTAGATAATTAATATACAGAGCTTGGCAAAGCTTCCTTTTCTGGTTCATACTGCAATGCTTGTGGAAATACATACAGTTGTTCTAGACCAGTGGTGGGTTTCTGCAGGTTCGCACCTACTCGCGAGAGACGGTTGGTGAAATTTAGAGAACAGGTGAGAGGGGGTTCCACCGCCGTACCTGGAAGTAAATCTGGCCCGCTGCTGCCAGTGACCCAACGGGAAGGAAAGGAAAGGAAGGAATAAAGGAAGGAAGGAAGGAAGGAAGGAAAGAAAGAAAGAAAGAAAGAAAGAAAGAAAGAATTTATCATCACAATTGAGTCCAAAATTTTGGTTGCTAAGCAAGAGCGTTGTTAAATGACAACATTTTAAAAGGTGGCCACTCCCACCCTGTCACATGACTGCCAAGCCACGCCCACAAAATAGGCCACACCTACAGAGTAGGTTCTAGAAAATTTGAAACCCACCACTGTTCTAGACAGAAAAAAACTACTCCAAGACCCACTGGCCACAGTTAGCAGAAGAGGTGGCAGGTATTGTAACTCACCTGGAAGGTACTGCACTGGAAACACAGAATGCTGTTTCCAGATGGATTTGGGAAGAAGTATACATCTCCCAAAGTTTTTTAAGAGTGAAGAGAGGTGTTATTATTGCTACCTGAGTGCCAGGGGAGTAAATGATAGCACTGATTTTTCACAGCATAAAAAATGCCACTTGCTGATTTCTGATTTAGCAAACTATGATTAGAGGCACATCTAGGAAAGTGAATTTAAAAGTTGACACAACTATTATCAGCATGTCTGCACAGCTGTCTTCTAGCAAAGGGGCACAGAATCAGTAAGACGGGTAATGACATGTGAAAACTGGACAAAATCCAGGAGAAAGGTTCAGACTTTTGTTGGTTATCAGCCCAAACTGTGTATACATGAAAAGAGATCTTTAACCTTTGGTAACTACAAGAGCCAAGAAACTCTTCCATTAACCATAGCTACACAAATGTCGGAAGGAAGTGGTTTAAAACTAAAGCCATCAGGTTAGTTTCAAGCATTCAGGAATTCCTGCCTCAGTTTTTGGACTTGCACATTACTGCATGCTTTGATCATGAAGCAACTTGCTAGAGACTGGATCTGTTGCATGATAAAGCGAAACCATTTCATAGGAAACTTTGTTCCATTTAAGAAATATTTTGTTTTCTTTTAATGATCCTGTAATCCCTTGATTTGGGGTAGAGTTGGAGTAACTGAATGCAGCTGAGTGTTTACTGGCCAGATGCCCTTCCTGAGGCCTATGCAAAGTTTGCAGCAGATACTGCACCCGGAGAAAGAAGCAACTGTTGCTGCCTAGGACTGAACTCTCAACCTTCCAAAATGGGGGGATGAGCATCTTCACCACCATGGTGCTCTCCATTTAATAAATAATCTGGCTAGAAAATGAGCTCCAGGGT
The DNA here is from genome assembly GCA_039707465.1 of Rhabdophis nuchalis. Taxonomy (NCBI): domain Eukaryota; kingdom Metazoa; phylum Chordata; class Lepidosauria; order Squamata; family Natricidae; genus Rhabdophis; species Rhabdophis nuchalis. The sequence goes on along the minus strand of CM077643.1, from coordinate 52,806,954 downwards.
ACACATAGGCTCATTCAGGATTCATGTATTCTTTTGTGTGTGTGTGTGTGTGTGTGTGTTTGTGTATGTGATTTGCCTCTGAATTGGAAGCCAATCCAGATGCTGTTGCCTGATGTAGTGGATTCCCCAATAGGTTAACTTTGGTTTTTGAAACGGACTCCCCTTTACTTCTGTTTCATCCCCAAACCTTCACAGCTTCAACCTTAAATTGTCTACCATGGACCTCATCCCATTCCTAAGAGTTTGGTAAAGGGGGCATGTATAAGCGCACCAGCGTGCTTTCCGTCCCTGTCCTACTGTCCCCATTTATTTGTATTCCTTTCCTTTGTTCATGTCCATGTTCATACTTATACCTGCTATCTTGTACATGTTTGACAAAAATAAATAAATAAATAATAATAATTTAAAAAAAGAAACCTGGGGTGGAGGGAGAGAGGTAAGGAGAAGAATGTGGCCAGAGCAGGAAGAAGTGAGAACTTTTTGAATGCTGTCATCAAGACAGTCTTTCTCCGTTCTTTTGAATGGTCTGTGTAAAGATAAGCACTTGTCAAATACGTTATCCAGACAAGATGTTTACAACTTGGAAATGCGTCATTTTAGAAGATAACAAGTGAAGAGGGATCCCGGCCACCACTCCACAACCATACCTTTCTTCTTTTCGAGATAAGGACTTCCGTGTTACTGGAACTATCAAACCAGTTGAGTTCTTCACCTTTTCTTCAAAGGCTGAATGCTTTCTTCTGCTGAACTCAGCGGCAATTCCTTGGTGCTGATTCCTTGTACTTGGGAACATATCAAGTGTTCATTGTGCATCTCTGAGTGGGAGGAATCAAGGTTATCCTGTACATGTGCATCACACACAAATGAATAAATGTGGAATTAAAAACAGGTTCCCATAGGTCAATAAGCTATATTGCCTTATGAAAGTAGTGTCTTATTATGCAGGCTTAGAATAAGAATTATACCAGATTATTATTATTGCCTGGGTTGCATAATCAGCAAAATGTTTAGTTTGGATTTGGCATTTTTACCTGTCTATCGAGTTTTCCCTAAGAATTATTATTATTATTATTATTATTATTATTATTATTATTATTATTATCATCATCATCATCATCATCATCATCATCATCATCATCATCATCATTATTATTATTATTATTATTATTAATGTAAAAGTACCCCATTTCTCCCATTATCAGCTTGCAAGTCATTTGAAAATTGCCACCATGAGAATTCAGCCTCTGCAACCTGCAGAACAATTAGTCTAAGCAGTAAAACAGGACGATCAATCATTTGGTGGCTAGAAACTGTAATTAGTATGTTTGAGTTTGCCAAGTACCACAGCAAGTAGGACAAAGATGCAAAGTGAAAGAGGCTGAATCATACGTAGGAAGGCTAAGATTTCCAAAGGGTTTAGATTTCTTTAAAATTATACTGATTTCATCCAGGAGTTTTGTTAAGATCCTGAGTGGGCTCAAAAGAGTAAAAATGGAGGCCAAAAGATTGAAGCCTCGTCCATTTGTTTTTTTTAAAAAAGGACAGAGCTTTAATTATGTGGTGATGACTCTTTGTTTGACTTTCTGACTTCTCTTAGAATGGATGCTTTGGATATTTTGTGTTTAAAATCTCAAAAAGGCAGAATAACATCAATGTAAAGATTGTTGGATAAGTTGAACTATCCAGACAAGATGTTTACAACCTGGAGGTGTGTCATTTTAAAAGATAACAACCTCTGATACCTACCTTTACTCCACTACCACATGTTTTTTGTCCTGGACAGAAGGATTTCAACGTGCTGTGGTACTTGGCAAACTTAAACATACTAATTACAGTTTCTAGCCACCAAATGATTGATCGTCCTGTTTTACTGCTTAGACTAATTGTTCTCACTTCCTTGATGCCCAAACCCAAAGTCTTTCCCAAAAGGATACTGGGGGCTGATTTGACATCTTTAAAATTTTAACAGTAACAGTAACAGAGTTGGAAGGGACCGTGGAGGTCATCTAGTCCAACCCCCTGCTCATGCAGTAAACCTATACTAGAGATTCGAACCGCCAAACTTTCTGATCGACAAGCTCAGCATCTTAGCCACTAAGCCACCTAGCCAGGTGTCTATTTAAATATTGTAAATATGGGTACACTTTATATACTTAATAATTTCCTCCTTCTATCACAATAAAAGCTAAAATTAAATAGCAGTATTTGAAAAGGACTTGGAATCGTACTCACAGCTTTTGAGGGGCTTCACGCAGCATTGGTATTTCAAATTGTGCATCTCTAAAACCAATTCTATACAACGTTAAGTAGCAAATTTCATTCTTGGTTCTTGACCGAGACAGTCATTGGCAGATGCTTAGCTATTATTTGGCTTTTATCTTTTATTTTTACATCAATGTACTAGTTTTTCAAATCAGAATAATAAATAAGTTTCTCCTCCACATCATTTCATCCCTAAACCTGATTTTGGGGCATTCACTTTCTTTCAGCCCAACTTATCTCACCAGGTTGTTGTTTTGAGAATAAAAGAAGAGACATTCTAATGCAAAAACACTTTTATGTCCTGGAGGAAAGGGGAACTATAAAGCCAATAAATAAAAACAAAAACATAGTATTAATCTGCTAGAGACATTTTGTGAATTACAGTGGGTTGTATTAATTTGTAGATCAGTTCAAGATATCAGCTTGTAAGTCTCCATTAACCCTAGTTTTAAGATATTTTGGTGTCTTATTTATTTTGAGATACTCTCTAAGAATTTGATGGAGTTTATTATAAACCATTGGGTGGAGAAATAGTTCTCCTTTTGCAATAGTTTGTATGAATAGTTAATTTTCTGTTTGACAAATAGTATGGAGACGATTTCTAAAATTTTTGAATAATTTCTTACGTACAGTCAGAATGAAACAGTAATTGTATGGTGTTTTTTCTTTTAGACTGCTTCCACACACAGATGTGCACGCATGTATTTCTTATGCAAAAAGGTTTAGCTTTGAAAATATTCTCTTTTTCATTCAAAAAGTTCACCTTGTTCTTTAAGTGATTTATGAAATCAACATGTAGCTTCATGTTTGGAGCAGAAGTGCTCTGCAAACAAGAGGCAAAGGTTTCAAATACCAAGTTTCAGTAAAATCAGCTTTCAACAGGAAGCTAGAATGAAAAAAAAGGCCATCATATTCCACCTTCCTCATGGCTTTTGAAAAAGAAAAGATGGCCACGAAATGTTTAGTATGCCTTGCCAAAGAAATGCCATTCGCAGGTATAAATACTAATTTCTCTCAACAGGATACAAGATAGCATTGGAACAGTAAAAAGAAAAAGCTTGGGGCTTCAGCCTTCCTTTTTTCTCAAGGAAGAGTGCTTCGGTCAAGATCAGAAGCAAAATATTTGGATTTTTCTGCGCCCCCACCCTTCTCAATTTTACTCTACAGCACTGAAATTCCCCTCCTAGTGTGGTGCACCCATCCCCTGCCCTGGGGGATGCCCTCATTTATTGGCTTCAGTTTCCATCCTTTTATTTGGCTCCTAACCAGCCCCTCCTTATTTGCTAAGCACAGCGGCTCTTTGTCTGCCAAGCGCTGCCTCCTAAATGCCTTGCCTTGGGCACCAGAATGCCAACCTTTCATTTCTAAGCTTCAGCCCATTTCAGAGCTTCAGTCTCAAAACGGTTGCAAAAAAATCTGGCAAACACCGCATGCCAGGAAAGGGCGAATTTGCTATATTTTGCTATTGTCATCTGAATTTTGCCGACCAGATCTGGTGATCTAGTATTCACCTGGGGAAAAAAAGAATACCCTCCATTTAAAATAAACCTTTTTAACCAGGAATATTGGACATAAACAATATCTTTCTTGAGTGCCATACTCCCAGCTGCTCAAAAATGTGGTAGAGGATTGTGTATTTGAAGAAAAAAAAAAAGTTCGGTGACCTGCAATATCCTGCTGATGTTCCAAGGAAATGGGTGGTGACGACACTTTATCCTCATAAGATAAAATACTGGGCTGCTCCTTGGGATGATTTAAGGATTATAGAAGAACATTATAAATCTTTTTTCTGGAGAATCCAATGGTAAACCAGAAGAGAAGTTGGGTTAAGCAAGTGTGGGCTGCCGGGTGTTTGCAGGGGCTTAGGAGGATGTCTAGCTAAGATTCTGTGCGGTTCAGAGAACCCCCAAATCCCACTCCTGGCTGACCCCACCCATCCCTCCCCTCCCAGGAGTCCCCAAATGGCCCATTTTGGATGCAGGTAAGTGCAGGGCACGTGTGAAGGCTCGGGGAGTGTGAAAAACAGGCCTACCAGAAGTTTGAGAAGGCCAGAAATGGGCCCCAGAGGGCCTCTGGAGCTTGGGGAGGTCATTGTTGCCTTCCTGGAGGCTCGAGGAACACCTCTGGAACCTAGGGAGGGACATCCCCCATCTTGGTGCAGGAGGATGACTAGGCCACACCCACCACGCCCACAGCCACCCAGCAACTGGGCAGAGAACCCCTTGCTAAAAATGTTGAAGCCCACCCTTGGTTAAGCTGCGTAGAAACAGGGGAGAATGTAATCTTGAACGGGCTTTTCCTAAACAAACTGGCCTCTCCACCTCTGGGCTGCCTTTTTCAAATTACTTTGCATTGTCAGGATTCCAGCAATTTTGCAAGAAGTCACCGGTGAGCAAGTTTAAGCAGTGCACAAAGTATGCAGGCCAATCTGGTGCCAGGCTCATTCTGGGCACGCACCACTGTTAGTACCGTGTAACTGACAAAAACACTTCCTACTGATGTGAGGTTCAATCTGGGAAATAGAATTGCTGCGGAGGTGGTGTTTTTTTTGGAGGGTTGGTTTTGAAATTCCACCAACTGCAGGGGAAGAGTGGAATATGTTGGTGCATGCCTCCTTCTGAGTAAACTGAAGGATAAGAATCAGACCGGCAATTGTGTATTATTTATTTATCAAATTTGTGTAGTCCCCCCATCTCACCAAGAGTGACACAGTATCAAGGAGAATTATTATCAGATTATTTGTGTACTATCATACTATTCTGCAGGCCAGTCTGAGATTTGCTGTTTAGGAGGAAGGGTCTCTCAGAGAGGGAAACGGGCAGTTTCTAAATAGGATAAACAAACAAGCAAACAAATAACGGATGACCTCTCTCACCCCTTCATTCCCTGTATAGAAGCTGACCAGAGTGGAGGTGAAATAAGTTCAACATGGTAATAAGGCTGCCTTATCAGTAATAGTGCTGAAGAGAAAAATAATGCAGGGATTGCAACAGCAGCGAAGCATGAATCATGGTTGGAAGAGCAGGGAGCATGAAGCTTCAACACCTCTGGGCCTGCCTTCTGAGGTAGAAGTCTCTCATTCGGTTTTATAGCTTCTGGGAAAAACCCTTTCAACTCATCCATTGACTGAGCTGCTGTGCTATGTAATATTCATGAACATCCAAGGTGAACAGGTCAGGAGTAAGAAGTTGAGCATTGCTAGTGGGCGAAAAATGTTTTGAATTGGCATTTGGAGGAGCTCTGCTCTGCCCCTTAACTATAAAAAGATTGTGTTGTCTTCTCTATTATTTTTATTTTATCTCTTAAACCAAAAATATTCCCAACTATTATCTTCTTATAACTAGAACAGGATAGATTGTTTTCAAATGGAGCAGTTAAGTGGAGCTTCAAAGTCGAAGAAATGTAGAGTTGGGTGTTGGGATATACGTTTGTGTGTGTTTGTTGAATATGTAAGTATATACAAATGAGCAGTTAAAGGTTTAGGAATCAGATTTGGCACTGAGGCCCAAATTGAGACTCTAACCAATTTCCAAAGTTTCATCTACACCCCATCCAGTTACATACATTCATCCTGAACTGAATGGGAGCTACAGTAAAAGATTTTAATAGATTAACAGAGTTGTGTAGGACCTTGTAGGTCATCTAGTCCAACCCACTGCCCAAGCAGGAGACCTTACACCATTTCTGACAGATGGCAGTCCAGTCTCTTCTTGAAAGCTTCCAGTGATGAAGCTCCCACAACTTCAGAAGGCAAGCTGTTCCATTTGTTGATTCCTCTCATGGTCATAAAATTTCTCCTGATTTCCAGGTTGAATCTCTCCTTGTTCAGTTTCCATCAATTATTCCTTGTCTGGCCTTCAGATGCTTTGGAGAATAGCTTGACTCCTTCTGTGGCAGTCCCTCAAATATTGGAACACTGTTATAATGTCTTCCCCTGGCCTTTCTCTTCATGAGACTAGCCATGCACAGTTCCTGCAACCATTCATCATACGTTTTAGCCCCCAGTCCCCAAATCATCTTGATTGCTCTTCTCTGCACCCTTTCTAGAGTCTCAACATCTTTTTTATAGTGTTGGTGATCAAAACTTGATGCAATATTCTGGGTGTGGCCTTACTAAGACTTTATAGAGTGGTATTAGTACCTCACTTGATGTTGATTGTATCCCTCTGTTAATACAATTTAGGATTGCATTGGCTTTTTTGGCTGCCGTCACACACTGTTGGCTTATATTTAATTGCTGTACAAGTCCTAACCTAGTGTCTGAAGCAAGAAAGAGGAGAAACAGGCCTCAATCCAACCAAGATACACAGACTGTCAGTTCAGTTTGGTTGGTACCTAATTTGGTTCTTGATGGGGTTGTATTCTCCCAAAAAAGCTGAATACAATCTGGGGAGCAGAATGCAGTCTAAGAACCCTTGGTTCCTGTTAGAAGAGTAAGGGTAGGCAGTGATCAAGAGGAACTTTATCCAACTTCAGCTGTCACAGCTGTAATTTGGTCTATCCAAGTCTGTCTTGAAGACTTCTTGGATATTTCAGCTGACATAAAATGCAACTAGTCAAATGCTTACCAGCCAGTCTTGTTCTGACCTTATTGTTACAGAAACTGTGCTGGCTACTGGTCTATTCTAAAATTCAGTCCAATGTGCTAATTTTCTTCTGGAGATCCCTATATACCGTGGTTTGTGGCTTAAGTATAATTGAAACTGACTATTTCAGAAAAATTCTCTCCAAATCTTGGCAAACAGAAGAATGAATGAATGAATGAATGAATGAATGAATGAATGCAGATATCTCCAAAATGAACAATCTGTGAACTTTGCCCTTTGAAAAGATCACCTATGCAAATATCTGTCTTGCAGTTGCCACAGGTGGTATTTTAAACAGCAAGGAGAACATTCCCTAAATATCTCCCCTCTCTAAGCTTTGGGCTATGTTAAGCTGGAATTACGGAAACTGAGGTCCAATCACTGACCTGGGGGCCAATAAGTTGAAGAAAACCACTACACTGATTCATGGTTTGTTTACTTCAATGAATGCATTATTTCTAGTATACAAGATCAGTACAGAGAACAATGTCCAATTGCTCCCAACTTTAAAATAATACTTTCTTTTAAAATTGCATAAAAGGAGGTGCTTGAGTGCAGTTTGCCCCATTGCAAATAAAGGTCACCTTGCTCTTCATCTAAAAATGAACCTGGTCTTTTACATATACTTTTTTGAATGCTTGAAAATCCCCTCCAATCAACATATATAGTAATTGCAACTATGTTGAACTACTGTATAAGGGGGGGGAATCCTGATTTTATGTGGAAACTGACATTGGTTATATTTAATTGCAATAAATCTAATCAATTTATAAATCCTCCCTAAGACTAACTTTGAATCATAGATCTCATCACTATAATGTTGAGTCTAATTTTGGATTCTTTTCCTCCTCTTCCTCCTCCTCCTCTACTTTCCCTTCTTTAGCATCTCCTGCTTCTTATAACATTTTGTCCAAAGAAGAATTCTGGAAAAATTGAAAGTTTGAGCACTCTTACATTCTTCCATTGGGCAGCTGGTAGCACCTGCCATCCTTATCATTTTCAAACAATCATGAGCAATAATTCTGACAAGCTTCTCCCTTCTATAAGGAAGCTCTTTTCTGGCTACATAATCGGTATGTTTTTGATGTTTTGATGTTTTTGGAAAATGGGAAGAGAATTAGCAGAGAAGAGGTGGCAAGGGCTGCAGACAAGGAATGTAGAAGGCCTGTGTCCCTGTACATACTGAATCCATCCTCTTGCTGCTTGGAAGAATTTGAGTAGAGGCCTTTGCCCAGTTTAATAAACTGGCTTGAATTTACACAAGGCCCATAATAACAGTGGCCTTATCCTGAGCATAAACTGCGTGGGTGGAAATTGTGCTTTTTAGGTAATTATTGAGTCAAGATTGTCTTGTTACCAAACAAATCTAAATGCAAAATTCAATGGATGATTGCTGAAAAATAAGCAGCTGTTGACCTATTGTGGCAGTTGTATACAATTTGGCACAGGAGCCAATTTCACTGCTAACTGTTAAAATATTCACAAGGCCTACATTAGTGCTGCTTCATGGCAAATTGCCATGCATAAGCCTTTGTCCTCCAGCCTTTTGGGTCATCCACAGACAAAGCTGTGTATATGAATGCAATAATAAATACTAACACAACACCATTACTTTTTGTATTTCATACAGGCATAAGTGACTTGCAAACCTTGCCACAGCTTTGCTAGGAGCGGATAAAGTTTTCATCGTCCCTTTTCTAAATATTTCCCCTTCATGGATTATTGCCTTGTCGTGGCGAAGGGGCTTGCGTAGCTCAATGAAGCTATGAGCTATGCCATGCAGGACCACCCAAGATGGACAGGAAATAGCAGAGAGCTCTGACAAAACGTGACCCACTGGAGAAGGAAATGGCAACCCACTCCAGTATCTTTGCCATGAAAACCCCATGGACAGTACCAAAAGGACAGGAAGACCTGAAGAAACCTTATCCACGGGGTCACGATAGGTCAGACACGACTTCACAACTAACAACAACAACTAAAAATTTCTGAATATTTAAAATCTTGGGTTCTTTCTTTCCCATTTATGAAGACTACAGTGGGCAAATATTCACTATTCCCTCATGATAAGAACTAAACTCTACCTATCTTACTATATAGTTATTAAGGCTAAGATAACTAAGGAAAATAGGTGCCAATACAGCTACAGAATGAAGGGAAACCTGGTTTTATGGAAGCAAATGGCTCAAAATCCAGGCCATGGTTAGCAAACAAATGTAATCTTGCAACATGCAGCAAAGTATCCATGTTAAAGAAACCTTATGTGTGTGCATGTATCTAAAGTGTGTTTTGATCAGAGGGTTTTGGAAAGCAACTATACCATCTTCAAAATCCTTATGTACAAGCATATCGTCACTGAGAGTTGTGTTAATATACAGTAGATTAATTCAAATGTCAAAGTATTAAGATGTGCAAACAAAAACAAAACCCTTAAAGAAACTAGTCTGCATTCCCCTCCTGTGTTGGCCCATATCAACAATCCAATGAATGAACTGAAGGTGAGCTCTTATTGTGTTTTTGGTATTTTCCCCCTCTCCCTTCACCTGAAAGCAGAAGTAAGAACATTCTTTTCAGAGCCAAGAGCGAATACCAAAGTCATGAATCTCAAACTAACACAGCTTGGGATTCCCACCTCCCACCCCCATCCAGACTTTAATTAAAATGATAAAGATATAAACAAGGCCAGGCAAGCCCACTGGTACTTGCCAGATGCTAGTATGGAACATTGACTGATTTTGAGCAATGCTAACAGTGAACCAGAGGTTTTCTTTTCCAATGAGGGACAAGGTCAGTGTGTGAAAAGGAATGTGTACCAGAACAGCGAGAGTTGGTTCCTGTCTTGAAAGCAAAGGGGGAGGTTATTCTGGAATAGGGCAATTCTAAGTGCCCCTGTGCCCATCAAAACTCAGGGAATCAGGATAGTAGTTTCTTTCTAATAGGCCCCATCCCTCTGTTGTTTGCAAACAGAAAAGAGACATGTTTGAATGGCATCAGCCAAAGCAGGGACTGAAGAAAAATAATACATGGTTTGGGGGAGGATCCATGCACATTAGCTGGGAATAAACTCCTCTAAGGTACTGCTTGGTTTTCTCTACTTTATTTTCATTGCTGTTTTATTCTACTGAATGTCTTGATGAGGAAAATCAATTATCTCAAATCAATTCATCCTGTGTTTTACTCCATTTCCTGGTTTGTACAGATCAACCTTTTTAGTGACATGCTCAAGTGAATGTTGCATTGCTGCAACTATTTAAGTAATGAAGAATGTTGCATTTTAATTTGGCCAAAACAATTTGCACCTAATAGGAGAAAATGGAAGGAAGGAAGGAAGGAAGGAGGGAGGGGGGGGGAGGGAGGGAGGGAAGGAAGGAAGGAAGGAAGGAAGGAAGGAAGGAAAACAGACAGACAATAGACAGATAACTTCTTTGATTTTTTTTTGATTGCCCAAGGATGTTTCAATAACATTTTGAACCGCAAAAAGGAACAATTCCTATTTTATAGCTTGGTAAATATTTTCAAAAGATTGTATTGAAATGCCTAATGAAGCAAACATCCTTGACTGTTAAAAACCACTACAGTTTAGACTGATAATAAAAACATGATTATTGTATCTACATCAAGGAGCAGCTGTGTAAATGTGAGGTATGTAAACTCTTGATGCCAGTGTTGACTTTTGCTGCTGTTGTGAACAATCATCTAGGATCAATTATCAGACTGGCATCTGAATGAATGGCTGTTGTAAGGAAGCCTTTGTGTAGGTAAAATAATATTTCACTAGTACAGAAGATGGCCAAATGATGCATAAGTGCTCTTAATCAATTTATTTATTTATTTAAAAATGACTTCCCTAATATGGAAATGATTATAAAGCAGATATCCAGAGGACCACCATAACTTTTTACACTAGAATTATTTGAAGTAAAAAGGGAGCAATTTCTGGAACATTGCTATGTTATTATGGAAATTTGTGTTTGTGTCTATTGTTCTTTTGGAAGATGAACAGCGATTTGAAGGTAAAAAAATAAGATTATGAACTTCCGTTATTTTTTAAAATTATTATTAAATAGAGGTCTCTTTAAAAATAGGTGCTGTACAAGATTTCAGACCACAGACCACTTTCATTGTTTATTTTTTTTTATTTTTTTTTAATTTATATCCCGCCCTTCTCCACAGAGGACCCAGGGCGGCGTACAGGAAAATTAAAAACATACAAATACAAAGATAAATATATAATTTAAAATAAATATTAAACAATCCTATCCTGTACTAAAACCAAATTTAAAATACCCATTGGTTGTCATCATATGAGTAGCAATTTTAATGTGGCTTTCCATAATTCAAGCACAACAATCTGGAACATCTCACAACTCATCTTCATTATGACTTGAAAATAACCATGCCTGACACTGCTAGAGTCTAGAACTGTCAAACACAATGATGCAATTCCATCAATGTCTTGGCAGCAGTTCTGGAATAAGGTTGTACCATCAAGAGTATGTATTAATGGAAGGTGGATGACTAAAGAAGGTTTTTTTTGGGGGGGGGTGAAATCAGGATGCTGGGTGTGGTCAAATAAGACAAAATGCTGGCCACCCTGTGTTACAATTGAAACTTCTCCTCTTGTATGTCTGTCACTTGTGTGACATGCATAAAAATGAGTGGAATTCCAACTGCATTGTTGAAGATGCCATCCTGATTTTTTGATCATGTCCTGTGGAAACATTGAGGGAGAATGTAGGTACTTTCAGCTTAGAACAAGAAAAAAATGCTAAAATTCAGAATGTGAAATTTGAGAAAGTTCAAGCAATCACCAACTAGGTAGGTCTTTCATAAATAGCGATCTGAACAATCTGTCTTATACCTTTGTTGACTTACATGGTTCCACCAGTATCTATGATGCATTTCTAGAAAATATATTCCTGGCATGAAGTGGACTTTGGAAACAACAGAACAAGGAAAGGGAAAGGAAGCGAGGGAGGGTAATTAGCAAAGAGCAATTGTTTTTGTTGTGAAGGCGTCAAAGCTAAACCTCAGTGGGAAACAAGACTGATTATGCTTGTGGAATGCTTGAATTGGAGAATTAATCTAGGTCAGGCAATCAAATATCCCAGAAGGTGGCACTGGAAAACCATAATATTCAGGGCCATCTGCCTCATGGATAATTGTCTCACTTGACATACCTTGTAATTTCTCCACCCCACACCCAACACTGACAGCAAATATCAGAGCAACAGCCATGGGGGCAGAACTTCCTCCTTTGTGTGAGTTGGGTAGGGCTTCTGGAGGTCGCCTTTATCTGTCCTTTCTGCTTCTGAGGAAAAAAGCCCTATCTTGGGGGCGGGCAGGGGGGGAGAGCTATGCCCATCCCTTTTGCAGTAGCTAGGATTAAGAATCAGGCATGTTTCTGATATCCATACTGTAGCTAAGAAAGGTACATAGGCATGTCCATAGAGTTACTAGTTGATCTCTACTGAAATGACACTTTACATTAGAGTCAGTAATAGTTGACCAGAAGCTCAATGGGAAAGGTAGATCTGGATCTAGGCGAAGACAAGAAACTGTTGTAGGAATGTGGCCTAGAGGTGCAGGTCTCGCCTCCCAATCAGGAGGTTGTGAGTTCAATCCTAGGTAGAGGCAGATGTAGGGTCTCCTGCTTGGGCAAGGGGTTCTGTTATCTGTTAAATGCTGTCATCTGGATGATGTGAACGAGCAGATGATTTTGGAGTTGGTTAGGCCTGGGGTGGGTAGGGACTAAAGTAAGAATCTGTCCACAGAAGAGGCAAGTTATGACCATCCCAGAGGCCAACATTTCTACTGAGCACACAGAGATGCAAAAACATATCTTCTGCAACATTAAAAAAAAGGAGAAAAGGCACATCTTTGGCCAAGAGGAGAGAATGAATAAAAACAGCATGCCTGCTTAATCGGCTGGATGATCGCATTGTGAATGGATAATGAATTTCCTGTGTGCTCCTGGCGTTCAAATCCCCTTCCTTCCCAAACAAAGTTACATCTGTGCCGTCTGCTCCCTCAGGAGGGACCTCTTTATTCTACAGGCAAGTGACATGTGTGCACATGCTGGGGGTCACGGGAGCCCCCGGTTTCTTTCTTCTCTCAAAGGCGTCACCCCACCTGGCCTCGTTAAGACCAGGGACTTCACCCTTCGCCCTGCCTGACAACTGCTGTGTAGTGAAAGATTTTAAGGGAATTGGCAGATATCTGATACACAGCCAAGCAGCCCTGCTCAAAGGCTATATTTGATCTGTGCGTCTTTTCTTTTTTGCCATTAGCCCACCTGCTCACTGCAGCTCTTTTTATCAGGTTGTTCCTCCAAAAAAGAATCTTATTAATCTTGCAGTGAAGTTCAAGTTACACAGGAGCTATGTGGTGACCTACTCAAGTGAAGACAGGGGCCCGGGATTGTTTTCTTAAGGTTTAAAGTCTCCAGATTAAATTCATATGGATGAGACAGTAGCAGATGAGAGGATGAGAGAAAGGAAGAAAGCAACTGGGCATGGGGGTGGGGGGGGGGAGGGTTTGGCAAGACAGAAATGCTAAGGAAAATTACCCCATTGTTTCTAGTGTTAGACCAGCAGGTCTTTATATGCTGGAAATCCAATGCCCTTTCATGACATCCTACTTCCGTACTCCACAGCAAGATGTAACAGGAAGGGACCTTAGTTTCTTATTGTTAGAAAGAGAAATAGATGGAGACCCAGTAGATCATGGTTTGACTATCCCCCTTGATCACTGGAGGAAATTCAAAGATTATGCTCACTATCCCTCTAGCTCAGGGGTCTCCAACCTTTGCAACTTTAAGTCTGAAGGACTTCAACTCCCAGACTTCTCCAGCCAGCTTTGCTGGCTGGAGAATTCTGGGAGCTGAAGTCCTTCAGACTTAAAGTTGCAAAGGTTGGAGACCCCTGCTCTAGCTAATCATTTACTTTGTTAAGTCATTATCATCATGAAGATGGTTCTTCTAATGATCAACCAAAATCTGTCTTCCTATCATTGGATAAAAAAATCTTGAAGCTGGTTTAATATGATCCATCTGGAAAAGCAGAGGACAATTTAGTGACTTAACCTCACGTGTATCTGAAGAAGGCTGTCAGTTCTTACTCAATCCTCTCTTCTCCAGGTTAGCATTTCGCATTCTTGCTGGTCTACCTTGCACAGTGGTTTTTCTAGCTTGGCTAGCTACTGATTCTATAAAAGGAGTTTTAGAAAAAGCAGAGGCATTGGCCATCATGATGGGCATGTAAATAATTTAAACCTCTATCCAGACTTATTTTGTGCCCTAATCTGCTCCTTTCCTACCTGCTTTCCACTGATGTATTGCAAAGAATTCTCAATTCTCTTTGCCCCAAGCTATTATCCAAATCATACATTGACTTATTCAGTGGTTTTAATAATCCAGTTTTGAAGCCTATTGGGATCATCATATTTCCCAGAAAATCTGATGGAGGGAAGAGGGTGGAAAGAGTGAACCTCAGTGAGTTTGAATTTCCATTTTCCTGTTACCAGAGTGTTTTTGAATTACCCTCTTTCAACTCTTCTATACTTCCAAGTAAGAGTGTTTTCCATGCAGTGCTCAGGGTCAGACTTAGCCGACAATTATCCCCTCACTTCCAATTAGAGATGCTAGCTATTCTAAGTAGGGACCAATAATTCAGTCTTATGTGTCTCTGCCCTCAACCTTTCTGTTTTTCATTTACACCCTCTTAGGGCATCTTACATCTAACCATCGGCATCCACTTTATTCACAGGGGACTCCTTCTTACTTGAACGTACTCCAGTTGGGTTCTTTTCGCCCCTTCTTGCTTTGCTAATGATCTATGCAGCACATAATTTTTTTTCATTTGCTCATCCTTTGGCTCAGATGCTGCTGAAGTTTGGGAAGGCCCAGTCACTTGGTCTTCTCTAAAACAATAAGGAAAAGGTGTGACTTCATCTACAAATCTGGCCTTAAGAAGGGCCCTGAGACAGAGGGCTAGAATAAGGCTTACTTCTGACTTTGAATGAATAAGCATGGAGTTTCTTATAATAATAATAATAATAAAATAATAATAAAACTGAATTTATTAACCGCTCCCTCTCCCCACAGGGACTCGGGGCGGTGCACAGGGAGAATAAAAACCATAAATATACAAAAATACATACAATTTAAAACAGATTAAACAAACACCTGTGCTAAAATCCCATTAACTAAAAATCCCCAATCAATATAAATAAACAATTAAAAAACCCATAGAGAGAGAGACTACCCTAGGCCGGCCAGGCGGAAAAGATGTGTCTTTAGTTTCAGGCGGAAGGAGCGGAGGTCCGTGGTCGTTCTAATATCGGGGGGAAGGTCGTTCCAGAGGGCCGGGCCCGCCACAGAGAGAGCCCTTCCCCTGGGCGTCGCCCGCTGACAAAGTCTAGTGGACGGCACCCGGAGAAGTCCCTCTCTGTGGGAGCGAATCGGCCGTGAGGATGTGTGAGGCAGGATCCGATCCCGCAGGTAGCTAGGTCCCGAGCCATGGAGCGCTTTAAAGATGATAACCAGCACCTTGAAGCGCACCCGGAAGACGACAGGCAGCCAGTGCAGCTCGCGCAAGAGCGGTGTTACATGGGTAAACCTAGTGGTTCCCATAATTGCTCGCGCGGCTGCATTCTGAACTAACTGAAGCCTCCGGGTGCACCTCAAGGGGAGCCCCATGTAGAGGGAGTTGCAGTAGTCCAGTCGGGATGTCACGAGGGCATGAGTGACTGTGTGAAGGGCGTCCCGATCCAATAGGGGGCGCAATTGGCGAACCAGGCGAACCTGGTAAAACGCCCTCCTGGCCACGGCTGTCACTTGCTCTTCCATAGACAGCCGGGTATCCAGGAGGACTCCCAAATTGCGCGCCCCATCCACAGGGGCAAGATGTTCGCCCCCTATGGCCAGCGTTGGAGAAAGCTGGTTGAATCGGGCAGCCGGAAACCACAGCCACTCGGTCTTGGTCGGGTTTGTCAAGTTTCTTGACTTTATTGCTCTTTCACACACTACTCAGATGTGCAATACAAAATTGCATCTCCAAGATGGCTTCAACCCACTGTCTTATCATGTTTGATAGTGATGCCTGTACTCGGTATGCTTGGGTTGAAGTTGCTATCCTTGACTTTTTTTTGGTTCAGGTTTATGACTTCAATTTTGCTTTCTCCTTGCTGAAGTGAGAACTACATTTGACTTGTTCTATCAGCCATTTCTTTTTCCCAGATAGTCTTAAATGCAGCATTGGTCTGAAGAAGGGAGATTTTTCCTCCCCCCCCCTCCTTTTGTATCTGCCATCCCATCTGCAGATCTTCAATCCCTGAAAACACTGGAAATTTGGAAAATTCAAGGGGGGAAAACAAACTCAATGGTGCTGCTATCAGGGTTGTGCAGCATCTGATTCAGATACAAAATGATGCTTGAGTGTGCAGGAGCACAAAGATAGTACCTATCGGCAACTACTTACAACAAACAAGGTGTAAGAAGTTGCAGTTAAGATGACATGACTTGACCCCACAGTTGCAAACTTGCAATCCCAGGAAGAGATGCAAGTGGTCTAAGGGAGTGCAGGAATTTCTATCTCCCCTTGAGTCCCAAGCTCTGCATTGCTCTTGTCACCATTTTCACTAGTATAAATAAAATAAAAATTGGGGAAAGTCTAAAGAAAATTCCCATGATTGCTATAATTCCCCCATTAACCTGGCAGTGAATTTTGCTGCCTTCCTCTAAATACAGTGAATGAAATGCAGTGTCAACATTCTTGGAAAGATAAATACGCATGATTCTAGCATGTGCAGAGTACAAATGTTTACATAGCTCTCCTTCTCCAAGCAGTCAGAACAACTGGAGTATTAAAGATTGTTTTAACCCTGAATTGATTCATGGTAGCTACTTTGGAAGTACATTTAAGAGGCAAAACTATGACCTAGATATTGCCCAATTCATACAGCCTCCACCATGAATCAGCGCCACATGAGGCTATTACTATAGCTATAAGGAGTGATTAGGAACTTGAGAGCCTGCTCTTAGTGGTCTTGAGTGTGGCAATGGTCTTCTAGAAATGGATCTTACTTTAAAAACGGGAAGGTCTCAAACCTTCTGCAATAGTAGAGGTTTGACCATAAAATCTGCCAACATAGTAGTTCACCTGAAAGCTAAATGTGAAATACTTTCTCTGAATGTTCATACTAACAGAAAACAGCATTTAAATTTAATAATGTACAATAAATACCTCTCAAGAAACACTTCTTTTGATGTCAACTAAAATGAACTCAATATATATTTATTTTATTTAGTTAGTTTGTCAAACATGTACAAGATAACAGGTATAAGTTTAAATATGGACATGAACAAAGGAAGTGAATACAAATAAATGGGGACAGTAGGACAGGGATGGTAGGCACGCTGGTGCGCTTATGTACACCTCCTTTACGGACCTCTTAGGAATGAGGTGAGGTCCACGGTAGACAGTTTAAGGTTGAAACTGTGATGTTTGAGGATTTAACATCAGGTAAACCATTCCAGGCATTGACCACTCTGTTGCTGAAATTGTATTTTCTGCAATCAAGTTTGGAGTGATTTACCTTGAGTTTGTATCTATTGTTTGCCCGTGTATTATTGAGGTTGAAGTTCAATAGCATTAAACATAGTTGTTACATCCTGATGCTTCTAAGATTGGATGACTGTTAAGGTTATTTTTATTACAAGTAGTCTTCAATTTATAACAGTCCATTAAGTAATTGAAGTTACAATGGCAAAAAAGTGACTTATGACTGTTTTTCACACTTACAACTATTGCAATATCCTAGGGTTATTTAATTGAAATTTAGATGCTTGCAACTGATTCATATTTAGGACATTTGCAGTGTCCCAGGGTCATGTGGCCATTTTTGTGACCTTCTGACAAGCAAAATCAACAAAGAAGCCAAATTCACTTAACAACCATGCTTCTAATTTAACAGTTGCAATGATTCACTGTGGAAAGAAAGGTCATAAAATGGGGCAAAACTCAGTTAAATACTGCCTTGCTTACTAACAAAAATTTTGGGCCCAATTGTGGTCATACATACAGGACTACCAGTGTAGTAATATATACATGAGGTTTATAAAATTAATACATATGTTGTAAGGGTGAATATGCTGTATAATATAGGTAATACTAAGGCACAATTGCAAGACATTATGGAATAGCATATATTTGGGATAGTAAGATATTTTCATACATGAGATCAGAGCATGTCAAGCACACCTTCTCAAATGCTTGAGTACCAAACAGCTCCATGCACACCTCAGATGTGAGGTGAGAAAATGGTGGCAGACTCTATTCGGTGTTGTAGAAATCTTCTCAATGGAGCTCAAGTGCTTCAATTTCTCTACTTTGGTAGCAGCCACTTCTGGCTCTAAGATAAAAAGTGTCTGTGATCCATATGTCAATTTCTCATGCTCCTGTTGCAGTCAACACAAAGTTCTTGTTGATACCATATCGGTCTTATTATAGAACATATCCGTTTCCACATTCCTTGGGAGATCCGTGTTAGAAAGCTTCTCTTCCAAGAATATGCTATCTCTGATTCAATTCCAATAATTACCCACGAGGGAATAATCTAAGCCAATGTAAAAATTCTGGTCTTAAAAATTGTCATTGTTAGGTTGTTTCATTTGCACTTTATGGAAAATTAAGGTTAGATGAACTATTAAGCCTTGATTTACCCTATTAAAATTCCTGAAATATTTTAAACCTATGTTAAATTAGAATAGTAATAAAGAATATTAAATAAGCAGTGTTCAGAATAGAGAGTACACCTTGGAATAATACTGCATGATTTAAGATAATTCTTAATTTTACTGATGTTGGCACCCTCCGATATCTCAGAGGGTGCCACAAAGAAGAGGGAGTCAAACTTTTCTCCAAGACACCTGGGGGCAGGACAAGGAGCAATGGGTGGAAACTAACCAAGGAGAGAAGCAACTTAGAACTAAGGAGAAATTTCCTAACAGTAAGAACAATTAACCTCTGGAACAGCTTGCCTCCAGCAGTTGTGAATGCCCCAACCCTGGAAGTCTTTAAAAAGATGTTAGACAGCCATTTGTCTGAAATGGTATAAGATTCCTGCCCATGCAGGGGGTTGGACTAGAAGACCTACAAGGTCCCTTCCAACTCTGCTATTGTATTGTATTGTATTGTATATCCACCTGTGGATGACCGAAACTCAGGTTCCTTAATTCAAATTTCAAGGGTTTTTATTAAGGAAGTGTGAATAGTCAGTTTTCTATTTGCTGTTCTTTATATAAGCACCATGATGGCCTTTAGTGCTGCTCTAAATATCACAAGACTTAATTTAAGTTAATTTAAATATTTTGATAAAATCAATTTTGACTTAGAGATTCTTCTTTCCTTCTTCTTTCCTTCATCATCATCACTTGATGAAGTAATTAGCACTTGGAAAGCATCTTCATTCAGCTCTTGAGAATGGGGATCTAAAGGCTGATGGACATCATTTGCTTGCATGTTTTCAATAAAGGAGAACATTTGTAGCTCGGGGTTGAAATGGAGTGTGTGTGTGTTTGTGTGTGTATCTTTGGTCGTTTTTTTGCAGATATTTCATTAGCCACAACATTAGTGCTAGATTACATATTTCATATGTGGCTTCTATTATAAACTTTTAGTTTTCACTAATACTTCACTAATAATTCACTAATGTCTAAAATTGGAATCTCATTAAAAATCAACAACAGTGATGTGAACAAGAAAAATGGGTGGAGTTGAGGCCAGAATTATTTCTACTAGGGATCACAGAAGAAAACCATGGCAAAGGTGGATTATATTTAATGTTGCATATTTTAATGGCGGCAAGACTGTTTTTTGCACAAAAATGAAAAAATAAGGAGACTCCCTCAGAACAAGAAATAAGTAAGATACTGACATGCGCAGAGATGGAGAGACTGATTCTAGAGCTCAAAGACAAGAGTGAGACGGAATATCACAAAATCTGGGACAAATGGTACTGATGGTTAGAATTGAGGGGAAAAGGCCATATGTATTTGTATGATTAGTAATTATATAAAAGAAAGGCTCAATGGACAGGTACTCTGACTGACTACAGACAGCTATGTAATGGACATAAAACGTAATTGTTGTAAGATTTAATCACTGTATGGAAATGTTTATGCTAGAAATGTTGCACTATGTCCGATGTTTTTAATGTTTATCTAATAAAAAACTATTAAAAATAAAATAAAAATAAATAAGAAAACTGGGTATAAAATTAATTACATGGAACTATTGGGCTGTACTGGGTATTTCAATAATCTGAAAACCTTATTTCTATGGATGGAAATCTTATTCCTATGGATATCTTATGTTTATGTAACATAAAACTGTAGAAAAGAAATACAAAATGGTTAACAGTTCTGTACAAAGACCTGGTTAAAAGTACCCAATTAATTCCAAGTATGGCTTATTAAGGGCTGAGAAATAAAGCATTAGTTTAGTTTTAGGACCGGGTGTGGGGGTGGGTGGGAGAAATGGGCCTGTTCCATGATGAGTACTATTAAATTTGCAGCCTCATTCTATACATTTTGATTAGGAAGCAAGAGTAAATGAAACGGAAATGTCTTTCTTGGATCTATGTGTCTTGCTTGGGTTCAGTGACCAAAAGTAACCATAGTGACACAATACAAATCAGATGCAAAAGTTATGCTGGTAAAGAGAGATCAGTGAATAGGTGGCTTAAACCTAGAAATAATCTTTCATCTTCCCCTTATGTCATGCTGAACAGAGTCAACAGCAGGGATAAAATACCATTTTCTAGTGTCAAGAAAGCAAGATAGACATTGATGGGTTTTTGGCCTATTTCTCAAAGTGCTTTTGAAACTGCTAGAAGACACTGTTCTTAATTCTAATGAGTCTTCCTTTAATCACTGCTCAATTAAAATGCTTTTCTCTCCTCCTCAAATTTTCTTCTCCTTTCTTCTCTATATTTTTGGGGAAAGTCCCCCATCTCCTTGATTCAGCTTCCAAATCTCTTGTATAGAGATGATAGCATATACCTGCCCGATGGGGGAACTTTCTAAAAAGCCTTATAATAATCATGGGGGGGGGGGGGACACTTTTAAATTGAAAAGAACTGGAAAACCTCATTTGTCCTTCAGGCTATAGTTTGCCAAAGCACTTCATAACTGAACTGGGAGTTTTTCTTGGTCATATGCTCTGTCTACTTTTAAATTCCAAACAGGTGGATAAAAACTGGTTTTTATAAGAGGAAAAGAGGAAAAAATCAAAATGGTACACAAATTGGATAGGTATAATAAAACTGATTCATGACAACTTAAAGTAGATGTTGATTTGTAAATCAATGTACCCTATACCCATGATGGCAACCTATAAGAACATAAGAATAACCTTGCTGGAACAGGCCACAGCCCATCCAGTCCAGCATTCTGTCTCACACAGTGGCTTACTATTTGCTTCAGGGTATTCCCAAGCAGATGTATTCACCTGCTTATGATTCCCTGCAAATGGCATTGAGAAATATCCTGCCTATCTCTCCAACCCGGAGGGTGTCCTTAGGCATCCATAATGATAGCCATTGATACCCTTGTTCTCCATGAACTCGTCTAATCCTTTCTTAAAGGTGTCGAGGCTGACAGCTGTCACCACTTCTTCTGGCAGGGAGTTCCATAGACCAGTGATCCTCTGGGTGAAAAAGTACTTCCTCTTATTTATGGTACATGGGCCAGAGGTGGCACGCAGAGCCCTCTCTGCTGGCACACCTGCCATTGGCCCAGGTCAGATCGCTGTCGTGTTTCTTTTGTGAGCTTCTGTTTCCCTGCAAACGACAAAACAGAAGCTCACGAAAGGAAAAGATTTTACCTCTTGCGCACTCCCAGTGTTGGGATGCCCCACCTCCTGCCAGCCAGCTGGTCTTCAGGTCTCTGCTGCGCATGCATGCATATCTGCAATGCGCACGTTTGCATATGCACCTTATAGTTTGGGCATGCACATTCACCATCACTGTCCTATACATTTCATAAAATGCAGCAATTCGCTGAATGGTTGAGCCATTATTTTACATTTAACTCCCACAGTTCAGCTAATATGTCACCCTGACTTGACTGCATAATAGACTCAGATTTCTATTTGTGTGTGTGTGTGTTTTTAAAGAAACCTATAGACTAATGTGGTGTAATCAATCAATCTTATGGTTCAATTTAGAATGGTAGCATTCTGAGCCTCAGGAAAGAGTTTTACCTAAACAAATATTTCACGCATGCACAGCATGTAAATAACACAGTTGGAGGACACCAGGCTGGGAAAGACTGTTCTGAGGCATAATAAGGGTTTTTATATGATTCCACAGTACATTGCGTAAACACAGCAATGGTGTGTTCTTACTCTAGACAAGGGATTAAATGGAAGAGTTGAAGAGCATGTGGTTCTGGAGGTAGAAGTGCCCCCCCCCCCAAGCAGCGTTTCCAGTCATAATGCAAGCCATTAACATTGATGGAGGTGAAGATGTTCTCATCTGTTAAATAAAAAATGAACGAACAGCACAAAATCTAATGATGATATTCAACGCTTTCATTGGAGTCAGCGATTGCAGATCCTTTTAGACTTATCTATTATTCACTACTTTTACTTCCTACATGCAAAAATAACTCTGTTCTCCTCCACTCTCCCTCTAGATTAAAACAAAAAACAAGTATAGAGCAGGTTATAAAATAATTTGAAAAATTAATAATATAATATAATATAATATAATATAATATAATATAATATAATATAATATAATATAATATAATATAATATAATATAATATAATATAATATAATATAATATAATATAATATAATATAATATAATATAATACTGTATTATACTAGACTAGACTAAACTAGACTAGACTACTTTTATACATATTTAGAAACACATTATAATTATGTGTATGTTTATATGTACGCATAAATACACACGTACATGCATATACTCACATAATTATATCTATCTATCTATCTATCTATCTATCTATCTATCTATCTATCTATCTATCTATCTATCTATCATCTATCATATATAAACTAAGTCAAGTATATGTAAACCAAATCCTATTAACTAGGATTTTATAAACCGAGCATAAATGCTGTTTTAGGATCTATCTATCTATCTATCTATCTATCTATCTATCTATCTATCTATCTATCTATCTATCTATCTATCTATCTATCTATCCATCCATCCATCCATCCATCCATCCATCCATCCATCCATCCATCCATCCATCCATCCATCCATCCATCCATCCATCCATCCATCCATCCATCCATCCATCTATCTATCTATCTATCTATCTATCTATCTATCTATCTATCTATCTATGTATCTCATACACATGTTTGTTGCAAAAGATAAACAACCCAAAGCAGCCTTTTTGTTAAGTTTAGAAAATCCTAGTTTACCTTCTATCAGTAAGAGGCAGCATCAAGTAAGGCAGCACTGAGTTGCCACAAAATATATAAATATAAATATAAATATAAATATAAATATAAATATAAATATAAATATAAATATAAATATAAATATAAATATAAATATAAATATAAATATAAATATAAATATAAATATAAATATAAATATAAATATAAATATAAATATAAATATAAATATAAATATAACGTTTTTGAGCTGATCAATAAATGTGTGCTTCCTCCCTTAATTGGGGCCTTAACAGGTTGTTGTGGAAACAATTATATATATATATATATATATATATATATATATATATATATATATATATATATATATATATATATATATATATATATATATATATATATATATATATATATATATATATGTATGTATTTGTCATTTGTATATGGGATATATACATTTGTATATGGGATATATATGGGATATATATATATATAGGCTTACTGTCTAGATGGTCTCTGGTGATGAGCCGAAAGGCAGGAAAGGAAACAGTATGTCTCCTCCCTTAATTGGGGCCTAATAACAGGTTGTTGTGAAACAATTACCTATACTAATATATCCTGTCTCAGCTGATGTAATAAGGGGAACCGGCTTGGCTTAAGTGCTAGGCTCCTTGCCTAGCATGCAACACAGTCCCGGTTCGAATCCCAGTAAAGGGTATGGCCAGCTGACGAGAGCTAATAAGCTCGAAATAGATCTATCCTGGTCTCTCTCTAATTTAATTTATTGATCAGCTCATAAAACTAACACACATATCTAAAAAAAAATACACAACGTAATTCTTGGCTTACTGTCTAGATGGTCTCTGGTGATGAGCCGAAAGGCAGGAAAGGAAACAGTATGTCTCCCCCTTTAATTGGGGCCTAATAACAGGTTGTTGTGAAACAATTACACACACACACACACACACACACACACACACACACACACACATATATATATATATATATATATATATGAGAGAGAGAGAATATTTTCACAGCTCCTGTTCAAGGGTCCCTTTAAGGGGAGGAGACTTAACGTCATCCCTCTCTGCCCTTCGACTCAACCTAGAGATCATCCAGACAGAGAACCAAATTAGTTTGCTGCTGTGTGAATTTTTTTTAGATATGTGTTAGATTTTTAAGGGCTGAAAATAAAGAGACCAGGATGGATCCATTTCAGGCTTATATCCCATATACAAATGACTCACCTTCATGATTGAGATATATGCAAATATTGTAATATGAGCAGGCTTGGTATTTGCAAGCTTTAGCACCTCTAATTAGCTTAATTTTCATACATTAGACAATTCAACAATATTTTATATTCAACACAAAAGGGTTTTTCTTGCACTTGCTTTCTCTGCTACCTTTGATAGACAAAGTCAAAGTAGCCCAGACAGAACTGAATGGCTTCCACAGGGTGATTGATGGCCACTCTGGCTGTGAGAGTGCCTAAAATAATTCTAACAAATGCTTCCCAATAGCACCTGGCATCCAACCAGGAGGCTGCACTAGCATTTCCTAAATTCTAAAAAAATGACTGTCACCACAGATGCCTGGTTTAAATATAACATCAGTAAGATGATGGCCTTCAAAAGGTGGGAGGAAAGCAGATTCTTCAAAAATGTGTGTGCGCTACCTATAAGATCCTATATGCTACATCAACTCAGTCAGATTGGTTCCCATCGAGTACACTAAGTTTTGATAGAAAGAACAATTGGCGTCATCGTTAAGATTTCAATTTCTTCAGTCTGAACTGTTTGAGCCCAAAGCCTAACCAAAATTATCAAGTGCTATTAAATTTTGGTGTAAGGATATTGGATGACCCACTTTGATGAAAAAAGAGATATTTGACAAAATATTCATTGTTCATTTTTGAGACATGCAATTCATTTAGTTGACTGTTGGAAACTGGAGAGGTTTATGCTGGAAAGTGAAAGAGGAAGCTGGTACTGAAGTTAGTCTCAAGTACCTCACCCACCTCTTGTGAATATTTGCATGTGTGGTTTAAAGCTCTTCAAAATGCTTTCCAAATGTCAGTTTGCAAAGAAGTCCATTTCCTTGCTGTTAACAAGGAGCAAAGGAAAGAGATTCGCTAACCAGAAACGAAGGAAAAAAAATCAGTTTCCTAAGTAATCCTAAATCAAACCTGGGTTCCTTCCAGATTGTCCTCAAATGGAACCTTCCTTGCTCGGATAAGATTTCTGCTAACTTTTATATACAGGAAGGAAAGCTGCCCACTCTGCCAACTGATTCATTCCAGAGGGGGTGGCCAGCCCTGGAGGGGAATGGGGCACTATTTCAGTACTTGATACAGGCAAGGCAGGTCTTTGGCACTCAGTATCATAGGATACGTGTGAAGGGGGAATTCTTCTTTTGTGGAACTCAAAGCAGATCAAATGGGCAACTGAATTTCAGGAATGTGAACGAGAAGGCCAAGAAATGGTTAGTCATCCGAGAGGCATTTTTCCTTTTTGCCCTTCTTCTGGCTGTCTTTGCAGTTACTAGAATCTTATCCTATATGATGTAACATCAATATAAAATTTTAAAAGAAAAATTCCTGCTTGTTGCAAGGTTTGCTTTAAAAGATTTCCTTTATCATACTTGGATGGGCAGCATGATCATGTTTAGTAAAGCTATAAGAACTCTTCTCTTATAGGTAAGTGCAGTGGTGGGATTCAAATAATTTAACAACCGGTTCTCTGCTCTAATGATTTCTTCCAACAACCACTTCACCAAACTGCTTAGAAGCTTAACAACTGGTTCTCCCAAAGTGGTGCGAACTGGCTGAATCCCACCATTGGGTATGTAATTCTGAGTTGAAAAAAATATTCTCACCATCCCAGTTCCAGCCACAGCTGTAGGACCAGTTCCTACAAGGGCTATCTTGGCATAAGGCCCATTTATTTCAATATGTCCTACCTTGGTTTGATGGTATATGGGAATGACCTGGGGAGGCAGGGAGAAGAGCCACAACCAGGGCTATAGTTGGATAAAAGGTATCTTAGCTCTCTGCAGGAATATAGGTAAGCCAAGTATCTTAGAAGGGCCCCTTCCGTAGATTCTTGGACTGTAAAGACAAGTTTGAGAGATATATTTTCAGATTTGAGAGATTCTGCTAATGCAGCCTTATAATAAAATAAAATTAGTCCATCTGGTAATGCCTCCTGTCTGGTCCACCTTGCTAGCATGACACCTGTACAAAAAGATTGATTTAAGATTGCCAAGTATTAAGTGAAACTGAGATTTTTAGCCAATAAACAAGCCAATCAACCAATCAACAAACTATTTGTTGTTTGTTGATCACAAACCAGCACCATTTTTTTTCTTTTGTAATCTTGATGATCACATACTTTAAAAATTCAAAGTCATCTTCATGTTACTAAAACTTATTGTTCCTTTTACTTCTTCGGAACACTGCTGTCTTGGCTTCTGGTAGCAGAGACCCTCATGGGAACTGTTCCTACAGCAGACTAGGTAAACAAACCAATATAGAACAGACTTACTCCACAGAACAGCTGGGAAGAGAAGCTGTAAGGGCAGCCGTGGTGTTGCCATTTACACAAAAATAGCTAATTCAGGACCTCTGTACAACTCACGGGCTCCTGTGAGTTGCTGGCTTGGGTTTATTATAGAATGTGGCTTATAGCTTTTCTGTTTTTAGCATCAGTATTATCTGGATCACGCAGACTCATATCTCAAAGTGAAAGGACAGAGAGTAGTCCCTTTGAATTGCAACCAGCAAAGGATGGCCCAAGATATATATAAAATCCAAATGGAACCTCCTTCTCTTTTCCAAAATTATTATAGAACCAGAAAGATTTTCTATGTCTTAGCGTAGAAGTGGTCATATACTGATTAATAGATTTCTGGATGATTTACAGGTAAGCAGGTGCTTTTAAATTGCTTTGTGAAATGACAATAACATTTTTCCATCTGTCTTTCAATTCCTAAACTAGGCTAAGAAAACTCCTGAAGTGTATGCGGTAGCTTAGATATGTGTACTTCTGAATGGAGTTCAAACCATGCCTACATGTATAAGATGCACATGCATTTAGCTTCACTCTCTAGTTACAATACAAATTTGCACACAGAACGGGTTTATTATACTGTGAAGTTTTAATGAAAATAAACTGGCACATGCTTTTACTTTGCACATGCATGCTATAGCATAATGTTATTTTCCATGTGACTTACATAATAGAATCTTCCAGATGAGAGTGCCCAGCTAATTATATGCAGTTATTAAAAAAATGATGCAAATGAAGAATATATATATTTTGCTTTATTGTTTGGGGGCATGGCTAATTAATACAATTTTCACTCTATCATATTCAAGACTATTACATAAATACCTTTAGCAGGGCAAAAGGCAGCAGTGATGGATCATACCTATCAGTCTCTAACAAATAATCTGTCTCATGTGCAAGGGCATCATCAAAGAGGGGAATCAAAGACGTCAACATGGCAGACACAACCGTACAATTAAGGTCCTTCCCTTTTTACGTGTGTCATTATTCTGCATGTGTGTGGCCATCATTTTTGACCCCCTATGGATACCTCTGTTAGATGGCTAAAAGTCTCAGTGCATATAGATCTGTGGATTGCAGCAGATTAGGATTACACATTTGTCTATAGTTACAGCCACTGACTGGAGGGATATGCAGTAGCAGTAAGCTAGGAAAAATTATGGGGTAATCAGGTTGAGAAGAAGCTTGACACTGGTGCAGGGAGGCAACTCTGGTTGTCATCCTTATTGTGAAAAGAGTCTTCATTCAGTTACATATCAGCTTTACTTCTGTCTTTTTTTATGTTTTATGTAACAATACAACTCAACTAAGGTGTCATTTAAGATGTTAAGAAAATGATCTGGTTTCTAGCCAGATCTCATGCAGTACAAACTACAGCTACCAGTGGATGAACTTGGACATTTCAACTCTTGCTGTTTCATGCTTTTTAACAATTGTCTTGAAAATCTCCATTTGGAGGCATTATTTTCTGCATTCCTGCTCCTGACATTTACTTACTCATAAAAAATGAATGTAATCTCAGGAACTGTGTGATGTGAGAATTAAGAATGAGGGGAAAAATTCATGAGCTTGTATTTGTATGTGCATTTATCTAATTTTGCATTAGTAAACCAACAAGAACTGAAACAAAACGGTTTTGTTTTGCTAGCAATACAATATTATTAGAGATTTTTTTTTGCAAAAATTCCTCCGTCCCTCCCTCCCTCCCTCCCTCCCTCCCTCCTGCCTCCATCTCATAACATTTTCTTTTCGTGTGAGGTTAGCAAAACTTCACAAAAACTGTGATGAGCATCTTTATCAGCAGTTTGAATACTGTTCACCTTTATCTCTCACTTTGCTTCAAAGGAGATACCTGAAGTTAACTATTATAGCTCTGTCTCTTTAAGCCTGCTGGCATCTGTGGATGAAAAATTAGGTCTCTACTTTCAAGGATTTTCTTATTCGGCAAACAGGTGCAAGTAGCTTTATCAAATCCATAATCTCTTCATGGTGAATTCAATCCAAGCCCCTGAAAATGAGGAACTCCTTTGCATCAGGTGTGGGTGAGGTTTAGGGCTGCTGTCCTCCAGCAGGTGCAGAATTAATTTTGTTTTTAATTTTTAAAGCAATGGTTAACTCAGTCTCTCATGCCTCGGAACCAGTGATTCTGTTTCACTCCTCAGTCTGAAGGAGGCAGCCAGTGCAGAAGCTGTTCTTAGCTCATGCAGCCTGTTATTAGAGTGGGAAGGGAGAAACCCCCATTTTAGGGGAACTGACACATTCCTGGGTTTGATGCTTAATGGGTGAGGAGTAAGGAGGAGGGAGGGAGAATTGCCTGATTGATACTCAGGGGAGGATAATTTCTCAGGAAAGAAGGATACGTTACTTATTAACCTGGCAAGAAAAACAGAGAAAAACAACAACTAATAGGGGCAAATCCCAGGCAATGTTTAAAAGGGGCCTTACAAGAAATAGGGGAAGAGGCATTTTTCTTTTCATAACTCAGCAATTTGGGAGGGAGACAGAAAGTTATGCGAGACCCCTTTGGTGGGGAAGATGACTGGAAGAGCTTGACTGTTGTCTGATCTGTATTGTTTAATCGAGGCTCCAGTACCACCATGCAGGCTGAGGGAGAGGCCCACAGCAAGTAGTAGCATGCCAGTCAGATTCAGATTCAGATTCAGATTCAGATTTATTGAATTTATATACCACCCTATCTCCCTTTCGGGACTCAGGGCGGTGCACAGCCAACAGTAATACAAAAGCTAAAAAACCATATGTTAAAATATATTAAATAAATTGGCCTGCCAATTAAAAACCCCTGCTAAAATCAATTTAAAAACTATGACAGGCCGGCTGCACGAAATAAATGGGTCCTCAGGGCCCGACGGAAGAGGCGTAGGTCCGTGATCGTCTGTAGTTCAGGGGGTAGGTCATTCCAGAGGGCAGGAGCTGCCACAGAGAAGGCTCTCCCCCTAGGGGTCACCAGCCGACATTGCTTGGCCAACGGCACCCTGAGGAGGCCCTCTCTGTGGGAACGAACTGGTCGGTGGGAGGTATTTGGTAGCAGGAGGCGGTCTTGCAAGTAGCCAGGTGCCTTGCAATGGAGCACTTTAAAGATGGTCACTAATATCTTGAAGTGCACCCGGAAAGCCACAGGCAGCCAGTGCAGCTCACGCAGGAGAGGTGTAACATGGGAGCGTCTGGATGCTCCCAAAATTCCCTGTGCGGCCGCATTCTGAACTAACTGGAGCCTCCGGGTGCACCTCAAGGGAAGCCCCATGTAGAGAGCGTTACAATAGTCCAGGCGGGAAGTGACGAGGGCTTGAGTGACCATGCGTAAGGCGTCACGATCCAGAAAGGGGCGCAACTGACGTATCAGGCGAACCTGATAGAAAGCCCTCCTGGCCACGGCCATCATATGGTCTTCTAGAGACAGCCGAGAGTCCAGGAGGACACCCAAGTTGTGAGCCCTCTCTGTGGGGGCCAATAACTCGCCCCCAATAGCCAGAGATGGCACCAACTGGCTATACCATGACGCCGGAAGCCACAGCCACTCGGTCTTGGATGGGTTGAGTCGGAGCCTGTTTCTCCCCATCCAGACTCGCACGGCCTCCAGACACCAGGACATCACATCAGGGGGGTCACCTGTGACAATGTGTGAAACATAGGTTTGAGGCAGCTATGTGGCTTTCTTTATTACTATCCTGGCTGAAATCAGGAGAAAGCTTATTCCTATGATCTTTCCCTCTGACTTTGCCAACATAAAACAGGGACCAGGTTCAGTTCCCCATGACATAACTCTATCAGACCTAAAGGAACTTGTCCTGCCCCCAAACAATTTACTTGCCTTGTAGGGAAAAAAAAGAATGCTCAGCATGAAAAAAAGATGGAATAAAATTGACTAGAAGCAGGGGAGATCTAGCTTCATATCAATAACATATTTGAACATTGGGAACTATCTAACAACATGAAATTCAATGGTGAAAAAAGTAAGATTCTACATTTAGAAAAACCAAATGCACAGGTATAGTATAGGTCAGTGATGGCGAACCTATGGCACGGGTGCCACAGGTGGCACATGGAACCATTTCTTAGGGCACGCGAGGCGTTGCCCGGTCAGCTCCAGTGCAGTTGTGTGCACTGGCCAGCTGATTTAGGCCTTCTTTTGAGGCCGTTTTTCGCCCTCTGGAGGCTTCAGGGAAGCTCCTGAAGCCTCTGGAGGTGGTGGGGGAGGCTGTTTCACCCTCCCCAGGCTCCTAGAAAGCCTCTGGAGACCCTGGGGAGGGTGAAAAAATGGTGCCAAGAGCAGGGGGTCGCACACATAGCATTCTGGGTGTTGCACGCCCACACACGACCCCCCTGCTCTCCTCCCGCTTTTGGCACGCAAGCCAAAAAAGGTTAGCCATCACTGGTATAGGTAGTACCTAACTCAATAGTAGTAACAACCACTTAAATATGAGCCAGCAGTGTGCTGCAGCTGCCAAAAAAGCCAACATAGTTCTAGGCTGCATTAACAGAGGATTCACGAACCGGTAGCAAAGGTAAGTTGATTTCATCCCTGGGGGTGACACAAAGGGGGGTTCCTGCTGACATTACTACCAGTTCGGAGCCCGAAAAATTTGGCTACAGCAAAACACATGATAGCAGTGTTCTGATATTTCAGGAGTTGACCCAAAGAAGAGAGAGTCAAGCAATTCTTTAAAGCACCCGAAGGCAGGAAAAGAAGCAATGGATAGAAACTAATCAAGGAGAGGAGCAACCTCGAACTAAGGAGAAATTTACTGACAGCTAGAACAATTAATCAGTGGAACAATTTGCCTCCAGAAGTTGTGAAGGCTCCAACACTGGAAGATTTAAAAAGAGATTGGACAACAATTTTTCTGAAATGGTGTAGGGTTTCCTGCCTGAGCAAGGGGTTGGATTAGAAGAACTTGAAGGTCCCTTCCAATTCGGTTATTCTGTTAAGAGAGTCCTGGAGACCATCCTGGGGATCCCAGAACCACACTTTAAGAAATGCTGCACTAAGACAACTCGAATTAGGAAATTGTAATCAAGTAACTGAGTAATACCTGCCGAATGCCCTCCATTTCCTTGCTGGCTAACAAGAAACAATGACTATTTTCAGCACATTTGCCTCCTTTCAAATCCACAATTTTCCTTAACAATAAAATGCCTCTCCTTGCACAGATTTATCTGATTTTCTTTAAATGGTCCCAAGATCCTGGCAGTAAATCAGAGCCCCAACATTTCCTAGTATACAATTCAAAATTATTTTAAAAGTTCTATTGTTCTATTATTCTGTGTTCCTCTCCTTGTGAAGCTGGAACCCAAGCTGGAACCTAACCATCACTGAAATAAACAGTTTGTCAGTGTTGTGTTCAGTTCTGAAATTTTCTATGATCCATCCCTATTTGGCAGGCAATTTGGGGTTGTTGTCTATCTTCTAAAATAAAATCCAGTGAAACTCCCACTTAATGTGTATCAACCAGAAGAATATTGCTCAGATTCCTGAGGTTGCCCATCAATACTTAATGAATGGACACTAGTAAGAAGAACGCAAGTTACCAGATTTTCCCTGCTGTTCAGAAGAAGTATTTCTATTAAAATTATAAACATTATTTCAGTATGAAAATGTTGGTGGAAACCATATCCGAGATCCACGCTCTTTGCCCTGGCAGCTTTCAGAACTGTTGAGGTGCCACTTGGTTACTTGGTTATATTTCTCTGACAGTCAAAGAATTTCTGATGGCCAAGCAGATGGGGGAAATAATGAGCGAAATGCTTGAATGCCTCATGCCACCAATTCTTTGCTACAACTTTGTATATATTCTGTGCCATAAAATAAAATTTGGGAAAGATGTTCTGCCAATGTGGAAACTGTTTTATGCTGTTATTTTTTTTTTTTAATTTGGAGATCTTAAGTGTTGGTTAATTCTTTTGGAACCGGGCATTCATTAATTTGACATTTATTTGAAGGTATGTTCCAATAGATCAGTCCACCAGGGATGAGTATTTGATTGGCTGCCACAAAAAATATAAAGATTTTCTTGAAAAAGAAATAAAAAGAGCAAATTCAAAATTGGCAAGAAAACTATCCAAGCATTTCCCCCCCCCCCTTTTTTGTAAATCTAGGCTAAGATTGATCAGCATCAAGCTTCGACATGCTTTCAAGAAATTGAAGAGAGATAATAGAGAACAAAGATGCTTTTGTTTCTGACAAATTAAATACTACCATGTTTGTCTTTTTACTGACAGTTAAGAGGTCACAAGATGAAGCCAATATCTCAGAAAGACACACTATGAACAGGAATGGTAAAGCTGGCTTAGCCAATTACCTTTTTCTTATGTTTACCTAGTTTCACCCACCTATCCATTTCTGGTCCCTCCTCGTGCTTCCAATGGCCTTTCTACCATTATCTACTCATGTTTATATATTTCATAAAAACAATGGTTAAAATTGCAGATCGAAGATCACTTCCTTTGCCTTCTCTTTGGGTGTATTTGTGATGTCTTTGATTCCAGGTCCAACATCAGCCATGCTAAGAACCTGGAATGAAGTCTGAATATTGCCTAACATTTTCTGCAGCTGTTGAAATGTTACAGCTTCCTCTGTTGTCAGGTATAATTCTCAGAACTGACTGAGGCATTAATATGCCTCATCCTTCGGTTGTACAAAAACAACGATTTCAATTTCACAACGCCATTTTTATGTATAAAATTTCTGCTTAGAGATATGCCTAAACCCACCCTTTCATATCTAATTTGTTTGGAATGATAGGCATGTTCTAACTAAATAGTGATAATTTAGGAGGGTGGTATAACTTGTTTCATTATGCAAAAAATTGCCATTTGATGGGGGTGGTGAAAAAGAAGAAAAACACTTAATTAGAGTGTATCTGGAAAAACTTAATTTCATCTTCCAGTGGAAGAAAAAAAAAAGCAGGTCAAAGTGAAGATTAGGATTACATATTCACTAAGAAGAATCCACCCATTTTTACAGCCTCTTCTTTAAAATGGTGAGGAAAATAGTTTTTGCTAGTGAAAAAAAATCCTTATCAAAACCAGTATTAAATTCAGTCTAGCTGGATTATTACTTTTATTCAAAAGCCTAATTTTAGTAAATGTTCTTGGAATGAGTCAGAACAATTTCAGTACTTAAGAGGTTTGAAGATAGAATCCCTTGCCCCATATGCTTCTATCCTCACCTAATTTATAATAAAATCTAGAAGGCAGAAAACAATCATCCAGACAGTAAAAAGAAAAGATTTAAAACAATATTTTAAAATGTTTGAAGACACTTGTTCCTGATCAATCTAAAAGGTGAAATAAAGAGATGTTTTATAACTCCTTTCTGAACTACCATGCTTGTTTTGAGAGTCTGGGAATTGCAGTCTCAATGCATCTGCTCCAGATCACAAAAGGCACCATTAAAAGAAGACGAAAAAGAAGCATTTCAGAGGGGAAAATACTTCCTGATGGGCAGATAACTGTCTTTTATCTGCAGAACTTCAAAAGAAGTAATTATTTACTGAAAAACAACCAGAAGTATCGTTTCATTTCCTTCATTTTTTTTATTAGTGCCCTTTCAATTAAATTTTCCCTCTTTGTCTTTTTTGGTTTTATAATTGCTCATTTGTGGCTTTTATAAGTTGTCTTTCAGGTGAGACAAAGTAAAGCAGTGTTACATTCCATGCATGTAGAGGCTTAGTTGCCATTTAATTGTGTGTTCAACCCTGTAATTAAGAAGCAAATGGAAACTGATGCCCTTAAACCATAGAAATTGTAGGGTTCTTGAAA
Organism: Rhabdophis nuchalis; assembly: GCA_039707465.1. Taxonomy (NCBI): domain Eukaryota; kingdom Metazoa; phylum Chordata; class Lepidosauria; order Squamata; family Natricidae; genus Rhabdophis; species Rhabdophis nuchalis. The sequence continues at coordinate 52,772,312 of CM077643.1, read as the reverse complement.
AAAGGCTTGGGCAACTGTACTTTGTATTAAACAGCCTGTATGTATTAGGAAATATGGTTCTCAGGAAGGAAGGAAGGAAGGAAGGAAGGAAGGAAGGAAGGAAGGAAGGAAGGAAGGAAGGAAGGAAAATGTATAAAGAGAAATGTTTGGGTCATCTGTTGAAAATAAATGTAGAACTCAGAGAGAACAATGGCCCTCAACTTGGAAGATTGAGTGCACTAAACCAGGGGCTGGAGAAGTCTGGGAGCTGAAGTCCTTCAGATTAAAGTTGCAAAGGTTGGAGACCCCTGCACTAAACCATAGATCATTTACTGCTCAGATCAGAGGCACTCTGCTGGACAGTATTAATGGAAGAAAGATGTCATCCTCCATTCCATATGATGACCAGATAGACAATGGGCTTGCTGTAGCAAATCAGTCAGGTTAAAAACCATCCATATCCTGAGTACAATCTAAAGAGAAGCATATTTAAGATGACATAATCTAGCAAATAGGGATGCGGTGGGTCTCAGTGGCTAAGACACTGAGTTTGTCGATCCGAAAGGTTGGCAGTTCGATGGTTCAAATCCCTAGTCCCGTGTAATGGAGTGAGCTCCTGTTACTTGTCCCAGCTTCTGCAAACCTAGCAGATCAAAAGCATGTAAAAATGCAAGGAGAAAAATAGGAACCACGTTTGGTAGGTAGGTAACAGTGTTCCGTGTGCCTTCGGTGTTTAGTCATGCCAACCGATGGCCATAGAGACGTCTCTGGACAGTACTGGCTCTTTGGTTTTGAAACAGAGATGAGCACCATCCCCTAGAGTCGGGAACAACTAGCACATATGTGCGAGGGGAACCTTTCCTTTATCATAATTTAGCAAAACAGAGCAAGAAGATTGTCACCAATAGTAGTTCTGTTAAGGAAAGAAAAATCGTTGCTGAATGTCCATTTTAAAAAACCAGTCCCCTAAGTCCTTCTATTCTTGAGTGTGTGTTGGTGATTGTTGGAGTCATGTTTTACTCAAGACTTTCTTGGAGTGTAGCTTAGAATGGCAAACAAAGCATTATCTGGCCATTTGGTTTGTGCAAAACACAGCAGTCAGGCTGTTGCCAGGTGAAACCCGACTACTGCAGAACAACACTTATTTTATAGTTGTTGCACTAGTTACCACTATCATTCTGATTCAAATTGGTTTTTATCACCTATACAGTTCTGTCTGGCATGCAAGGGTGACCTGCCTTATTAAACATGATTCTGCCTGAGACTTCCTTCCGGTCTGCCGGCGACGACGGTCGAGTCCTGGGACTCGTCCGCCGTTTTGTCGCTTTTGCGGCCCCAAACGGGGCGGGGTGCTTCTTTTAAAGCCATAAGGTTGGCTTGCTGGGACCTTGCCTGTCCCAACGGCGGTCGGGGGGGGGGTCCTTGTCTTCGACCTAGGAGCAAGAGGACATGCTGCGGGGAGCTTGGTTCTCTTCGTCAATGGAGGACCGGAGCAAATAATCAATTTGGAGAGAGCTGAATCGGTCGAGTCGGAAGGCAACGCCGAGACTCTGGCTGTGGAGTGGTTCGTAGTGACTTTGTTTCTTTTTTGCTAGCGGCATTGACTTTTAAAAAATGATGGAGGGGGGAGTTTGCGAAAAAAAACCTCGGAATGAAGGAAAGCGGCGATCGGAAACGACTCCTCAGGCTTGAGGATGCGAAACATTTTACATCCGAACTCTGCTAAATGAGTGAAAGTCTTTGTGGATTGATTCTAGATACTTAGTATCGAAATCTGGCAACTATGAAACTATTTCCTTTGCTGCTCGCTCCCCGTGGCCTCCAGATTGGGCGGGGGAAGATGGCATTCCTTTGTTCTCAGGAGATTTACTTTTCATGGAAAATTTCCGACATCCCTTTGTGATTTGGACTGTCTTTCTCTTTTGATGGTTGATATGATTTAACTGATTAATTGATTCCTTCCCTGGAGTGCCTTCTTTTTTATATCTGACTGAAAAATTTGGTTCTTTCTCTGGACTTTATAAGTTTGATTTGGATTATTGGAACCTGCTCTTGGACTTGCCTCACTGACCGCACCCTAGCAAACGCCATTTTATTGACACTGACTTAAATTACTCACCATGGCTTCAAAAAAGCAGACAGAAAAGCCAGATATGGATGCAAGATTAACAGCTATGGAAGAAATATTACAGACCCTGGTAATGGAAATCAAAGAATTGAGGAAAGACCACTGCAGTTCCAAGTTAGAACTTTTGGAGACACAGAAGAAATTGATGCAGAATACACAAAAGACTGAAGAACTGGCGGTGGGATTGGCTGGGGCAAGGGGAGAGCTTAAAAGTGTTAACACTGAAATTGGAGATTTAACTGGTCATATGTCTAGGATGGATTTTGAAAGGATGTCATATTTTTTAAGATTTCAGAATATTCCTGAAGAATCTGGTGAAAATTTAACTGATCTTATGAGTACAATGTTAGCAGATTACTTACATAAACCCAAAGAGGAGATCAGGGGGGGACATTGATTTGGTATATAGAATAAATTCAGCATATGCCAGGATAAATGAAGTACCCAGAGAAATACATATTAAATTTGTTAGAAGGTCAACTAGGGAGGGTATTTTGAGGGCGCAGAGAGACGGTCCTTTAATTTACCAACAGAAAGAGGTTGCCATCTTGAAGCAGATCCCGAAAAAGATTAGAGAGATAAGACGGAAATATTCCTTCTTATCTAAAAAATTATTTAAACAGGGGATCTGGTTTAAGTGGGTGATGCCAGAAGGGATGTTGGTGTTCTGGGAAGGAGGGACAGTAAGGATTAAAACAGTTGCAGAGGCGGAAGCCTTTCTTAAAAAACATTCCTCAATCCTGGAGGATGAAAATGGAAGAACGGAGGGGGCCGCGGCCCCGCCCACTGGGGGCCAGGGAGGAGGACAAGAAGATACAATTGCCAAGAGACTTAGATCTCAAAAATGACTTTTTTATTATAGTATAACTTTTGTTTGGATGTTTGTATATGATTGCTAGCACAGATTTTACAATGATGTATGCACTTCTTTCCACTTTGTAGTACTATTGAAAATTATGTATTATCTATATTTTGTTACGAAGCCTCGGAAGGGGCCAACGATCTCGGCGTGAAAGTTCTCAAAATATCTTTTTTACACCTTACCCTCACCCTACTTGTAAAAATTTTAAAACTCAATAAAACCTTTTCAATATAAAAAACAAACAAACATGATTCTGCCTGTTCTGTATGGTTATCTAGAGAGGGATTGTTTAAGATCCACTGCTATAAGGAATAGTAGGGTCACAGGCTAGAAGAGAAGACTTCCCCATAGTTGACCCCACATTACCACGCCCAGTAATATGACTTTATTCTGTGTGTTTGGAAAAACACTGAAAACATTTTCTTTTAGATGACAGATTTAGATTTAGATGACAGATGAACATTGGGCAGTTTAGCAATAGGATAGTTTAGTGATAGGTTTTTTTAATAACAATTATTATTTTAGGTTTACGTTAATGTGTTATTCTATCTAACTGTACACCATCTAGATCTTGCAAGCATGCACTTTTAAAATATTGTAATTAAATAATTAAACTGAAAATTGTTCCCATAAAATATAATCAGATACTATAAAATCTTTACAGCTTGGAACTGGTGACTCCTTTTAGTAGCCAAAGCAGCAATTTCTAGCAAAGTTCTCTAGGCAGCTGTTTAATAAATGATGAGGCATTGAGACTCATCTTTAAAAAAGACTTTTAGTAAATCAATACCTACAGAGGACAAGACATGCCAATTCAAAAGCAAGCATTCCATCTGAAGGACAGATAGAAGATGGGAATGGAATAAAGATCCTTATGTGCATGCTTAAGAACTAGACAATGCAGACATGATCTTAAAAAAGGGCCATTATTTTGATGTTCAGATTATATTTCAAGACGTAACATTTTATCTTTGAAATACCAATTTTTAATGGCCAGTTTGTAGTTTACTGGTGGTTTTGTGAGTACTTCTTCTTCACGTGGGTGTTAAATATCAAATTCTCATCAGGTTAGTAAAAGGCATTAAATATTAAATAGCATTGCATGTCAGTTCTGAATACTTCTGCATGCTGCCGGCAAACTGAAGGAATAGACAGGAGAACTATGTAGCTGCTGAGCCCACAGGAAAATGGGAGCTACAGAGTGCTGGGAGAATTCAAAGTCAGTGGCAACTGGAGCTAGGAAGCAAAGTCTGCAGGATTTCCCCTTGTGCCATTTCTACCCCACATTGTATATGCGCCATCTGTCTACATGTCAGGTGAGAGGAAAATAATAAAGAGTAGATTTCCCTGCCACAAGCAGCAAGCCCGAAACCAAACCACATAGAAAAAAAATTAAATATTGAAAGTAATATCCAAAAGAAGTTTACAAATGTGAAATCAAAATCTAAACATGGCATTTTGGAAACTCTGCACAGTTGGTGTATAGTCATTGAACAGGTATAAGTTTTTATAGTAGAAACCATTTGCATGAATCTTTGATGCTAAATTAATTTCAACTCCCACAAAAGAAATCATGATTTGCCAATAAAATAACTTAAATCTAACTCCCTTGGCCTTAATTAGCTCTTCCTCTTTATTGAACTTTATGGGTTTTTTAAAGACTCTGGATCTCGTTTGAAGGGGCATGTGCATTTTTCTTAGATTCAACATTGGCTAGAGAAAGGGCATTGCCACTGAGACCCCTGGCCTATTACTTCTTGAAGTGTATGCATTAACTAGATTGGTTTTTAAGGGGAACTTAAAAAAAAATTCTAAAGGCTTTTCCATATTCTATATAAAAGCAAATGTAACTCTTTTCAAATAAATAAAAACTAATTTGTATGCATGGTTAGATTATTACTTTATTCTGTGCTTCCGTAACAGAAGCCAGAAGATGGAGACTGAAGCTTCAATACAATACTGGTACTGAATATTTCCTTTCCCCTCTTTTTTTCCACAACATAAACTTTACTACAGGGAAGACTACAAACTTAAGAAAGCAAACAAACAAGCAAGATTATGAAGTCAACAATTCTGACTCAAAAATGAGAATCTGCAGAAGTCTTGATGCTTTTGCGGAATTGTCTTGTCCTCAGTGAGCGCTGGTTAAGCCATGGGATATCACAGGAATGGCATCCGAGCCGGCCCTCGGTCTTTCCACCAGGAAAAAGTATTTGTAATTTGACAGAGCTGTGTGCATTTATTAACCCTTGGTAGGATCTGAGAGAAAACACTGCAGGAGATATTAGAGGGGTCTGAACGTTTTCATTGAAATGACAGGAAGGAACAGGCACAGGCTGTCACTGTTACCATGGCTACTATGCTCCTTGTTATTAAGCTTGGAAATAAACAACTGTTTAAACCTTAACACTGCCATCTATTCTTTGACTATAAGGATTCAGATATTTTTCACATTCATCTAGGTACTTTTGTTTTAAATAGCTAAGTAAATGCAAACATGGTCTAGCTATGAATCTCTCACCAAAAGCTTTCCCCCATTCTCATTCTACCAGGAACAGAAAATGAAATATTTACAGCTGAGGCTATGGTGGTGGCCTTGTCTGCAGGTAAGAATAAACAGAAAGAATGGTTGAATTCTAGATAATGTACAGCTGAACAATATCTGTAGCGGAAACATTATCTCAGGATCTGAGCAGTGATATATTAGGGCACAAGGCCCAAAGGGTGCACTACAAAGTTGAGAAAGAAAACAAAAAACCAATGAAGATTTGTATAGTAAGTCCAAAGGAAGGAGGGCACCAAGATTTGTCAGTGCTTAGGGCACCATTAAGCCTTAATCTGCCACTGGATCTGAGGTAGCACCGAGCAGAGAGTAATTGCTGAAGAAATGCATTATGGAACAGAACTGAGCCTTTTATGACCCCAGGGCTACATCCAGCCCTTTGGCTGTCCCTGACTAGTCCACACGTGGTCGATCATAAAGTAGAATTCAAATGTAAATAAGATGTAACATGTATTCTTATTAGTAGCAGTAATCAAAAACCATATAATTTGATGCTTTTTATGATGTTCAGAGCATTCAATTGCTCATGTTGTCCCTTGGGAAAATTAATTGCCCACTCCTGCCATAAAAGGGCCAGCTGCAAGTGGCAGAAGCACCCCTCCCATGCTCATCCAATTCTTCTTTGAAATGGACGGAAACACAAAGGAGATGGGGAAAAGGGAAGGCCCACCAGGAAGGCACCCATGCACCAATGGGTATCATGCCCTGCAAACAGAACAGTGGTACCAGCTTTTGTTGGATAAGAGACCTGAGCTTCATATAGTTCACTAGATGACATGGCCAATTGCTGTATCTCAGCCTACCTTGTAGGATTGCTGTGAAAATAAAATGGAGCAAGAGGACCAATATTTGTCACTTACATGCTCTTGATTGACCAAGTCAATCAAACACTGCAATTGTGCTTTTCCATCACAGCTAACCAACTGTCTCAACCTGAGAGGCTGTAAAGCCTTTCTTCCTTTCCAATCCATTCCCAGTTTCTAAGTCAGTCTTTGCCAGCCTGACATCCTCCAGATGTGTTGGGAATGCAATTGTTAGAATTCACACAGCCACAGTATGACAAGTTCACTGAGGTTGCTACATGATAGTTCTCATCTTAAAGGCAGTTCATATAAAACACCATAGGTTGGGACAGAAGGAGTGCTGAAATAGCCCATCAGCAGTTAACATTTGGATGGCAGATTGAGCAACATTTATCTGTCATGGTTGGGACAATACTGTCTCTGATTCTGATTGTATAGCTGAGGGTGAGATGACAAGGCTACTTATCTTCTCCACCACATCCCCAATCTAAACATTTCTCCCTTACACTCAGAAGGGAAGAATACAAAATTTGAATCTTCACAGCCATCCAGTTTTAATTCAGCCAACGCACAAGGTTAAAAGCCCAAGGCTCTTCAAGACCCAAACGCTTCTAGGTATGCACAGCTGCATTGGCACTTGCTCCATGGAAGAGCTTAGTTGGCTGTATATCAGCTCTGAAGCAACATTGTTGTGAATTGCTCCAAGTTTTAAACTCCTTTTCCTTCTGCTATTCACTGATTTTAATTGTGTTCTATTTTAGCGCTACCCACTCTGATTACACCTTGCATTTAAGAAATTTGACTTTTGGTCTGACTCCTTTTGCATTGTAAACACTTATTCTCAATCTGCCTTAATTTCTCAAGTGGTGTATTGTGTTTGCACCACATGGGATTCATGGTTTACTATGCAGTATTTTACTAAATGTATCCAAACTGACTTGGTTCACATAACATTCTGGACCACAACTCATTTTAAGTCATTTCTACAATAATATTTTCTAATATCTGCATAGCATCACCCAGTGCGATACAACCCTGTTTGCAATTGTCTGTAGCATGCACGTGTATGTTAGAAAAGTCAGGATGGCAGCCACAAGTCAAATCAAATCCCAGCTCCTTTTTAATCTAGTCATTTATGCATTTGTAGACAGACACTTAACTTCTTTTTTTACTATCCTCATGAGCAGGAAAAGAATCATCACCAGTCTGATTCTGCCTCAGTCAATTGCGGCTGTTAATTCCAGCCTCAGTATCTGAGACTTCTCAGTGCAAATATAGAAAAAGATCCATGGAAAATGCATACACTTCAGACACTATTGAGGTGATGTCACTTGGATAAGATTGCAACTTTTATAGCTTTTGAGAACCCAGATTGATCAAATGAACAGAGTTCTCTTTGTTATGTAATTACATAGTGATCACATTTAAAAAAAGAGAAAATGTATTCCCAAAGAGAAGACCAAAAAAAGAGAGAAAGATTTGTATGAAAAATAGTATATGTTGTTTATCTGATTAGATGCAGTTTTAAACTGCTGGGATTTGTCTAGACCAGGGGTGCCAAACTCACGGCCAGATGCCCCATGTGCTGACCATGCCCATCCCTGTTTTAGCAAAGGGGAGGGGAAGTTGTGAGACATCATGTGACAACAACGTATCATCAAAAATTTGACACCCCTGGTCAAGGCAGTCACCAGGAGCCAACCTGTTTAAATGGGCAGGATAAAAGACAAATAAATGGTTGTTTAAACCTGCACGACAATTCTAGCCTCTCCAGGTCAGGTGGACAGCATTGTCAATGGTGATATCCCTGGCAAGATGGTGGATTTACTTGTTACGTCCTCAGTTCCCTGCCTGGTCCATTCTCTAGGCAGAAACTGAGCTGGAAGCTGATTGGTTGTCCGTCTGAAAGCAGGACTATTTAAGGAGCTGTTACAAGAGACTTTTGTTCATTGCCGGTTTCTAGTTCTTTGCGCTAATAGCATATTTGTTTGTTAGAAATAAATGGTTGCTGCTGTCGATCTGTCTCGCCTCAGGTTGTGACCACCCACCACCATTTTTTCCCATGTGATTCTCTCTCCACCCCTCACATCCCCGTGTCTGTTTAAAGCTGGCCAAATGCTATGCAAAAGATCTCTTGGTTATACACCCTTTGTAGGCTCTGCCTCTGTTGCTATCCTGCAAAACATTCCCATGCCAGACACTTGATCTATGTGTAACAGAAGCAACCACCAAAAGAGGTTGGTGTCTTTTATCAGTCACTCATTCTGCAAGTCACTGACAAAGGAAATGGTTGAAATGCTTTAGGAAAGATCCTGTTGCCAGCATTACTACTTTAAAGAGCAGGAGTTCAACAACCTCCTTGATTCAACTTTTTTTTTTCTGTGGAAAAGAGCTCAATCAGCTGGGTTATCAAGATGGCTCCTAAACCAGTTATATGCGGCCTCAATAAAACTGAGCGTGACATTTTTCCTTTCAGTGCACTGGCTCTGCTTTCCAGCTCACTTAATAATGCATTACCAGAAGCTGAGGCAGCTTGATCTCTGAGCCCAGTAATAACACAGATCGTATCCTCTCTGTAAGGAATCAGGTTACTGTCATTTGGGAATCCAACAGATGGAAACTCTGGGATTCTTTCCATGGCGTTTCTGCTTTGGAGGTCTCCCACTATAGTAAATTACAAGCATGTCATAATCCTCGGGTAAGACGGTCTGGGGGAGAGTGATGGGGATGGAGAAGGGGGGGAGGGGTACAGTGAAGTCTGTGGAGTTGGAACAAACTTTGCTGCGGAGATACCCAGCATGTTTTGGAAGCTCAGCAGGCCGCAACCATGGGCTAAGTAGGTTTGAATGGGATCTGGACCTGGCTAAGTGATGGCCTAAGATCTGTATGAGCCAGATGGAGGAAATGGGATCTAGGAATAGCTTAGGTAAATACATGGTGGAATTTGCAAGAAAATCATAAATCTTTGGCCTCTGCTTTTCAGGATCTATTGTGCTCCTGCCTCATTTTCAATCTATTTTCCCCATTCTTCCAAGTCAAGATTTTTCATCTCCTTCCCTTTTTCTTGCTTTCCATTATGTGTTCCTATCCACTTCAGCGAACTGAATGGTTGTCTCAAGCCTGCTTGTTGCCTGCTGAACATGGAGATGTTTGGGCAACAGAAGCAGCAGCTCTCAATGTCTGAATATGAGAAATGCAGGAAATCACAACAGACAGACCTCAAAAACCAGTCTTGTGATTGTATGTATGTATGCATATAAAATGGAAAGCAGGCCAGTATAAAACAAGCATTACCTGTACCTTGAAGTATAATGATGACTCAGCAATTTGCCTACCTGCCCACAAAAAAGCAAAGGGAGTCCCATAAGGGAGGAGTCCTGGGATGCGTTGATGGGGGTTACTAAAGAGAATAAGAAACATCCCTGCAAATTTACATGCTGCTATTGGAGATATCCCATGGCAGCCATTTTGTTAGTGAGCAATCGCCAGCAGCCATTTTGTGAGGGTAGGTAAATTGCAGTTCCAAGAAAAAGGTGCTACATCTATAATACCACTCATTTCTGGTTCTGGTTCCTTCAAACAGGAACCCATGCCCTTCCCCTCTTTTCAATGTTTGTCAAACACCCTGTTGTGAACATACTTGGAAGCATGCTCTAAGTGTGCTCTTTTTTGTTGCATCATACAACAGCCACTGAACCATGGATCTGACGCTCAAATGTTCAAAACTTTTCTTTGATACCATGAGCATTTGCCCAGCTCTGTATGCAATGGTAATACTCCATTATCCCCAAATGAAAGCAGGAAGGCTCCCCTCTTTGCCCAGCTTCACTGCTCTGACTTGGAGGCACAAATTAGCCCTTTCTGGAGGCATGTAAGCCAGTTTTGTTTCCTCAGTGGCTTTGATAATTATTTAGGTGTGGTCTCTCTTTGCTTACCCCCTTCCAGGATTCTGGCAGAATCTGTTATTGTTTTTCTGTATTTTTGTGTGGGCTGGCAAGTCATTCTTACCTAAATACATTTTCCAGTCTAAAAAAGCTCATTTTGTCCAATTGTGAACCCTGAAAAAATGATGTTGTTTCTTTAGGAGTTGGGAACTAGGACAGAAGTGGTAATGAATTGGAAGGACTGCCATGATACTTCTTTAGCCTTTTTTAGTTTCTTCTTCCATCCCTCAATTGTTTGGCATATGTATATGATCCTCATAAATTATTGTAGAACAAGTTGGGATAGGGACGAGCAGAAAACTGGGAACCAGCAATGACGGAAAACACAGAAATTGGAAAGTACAGTGAAAGGTATCCATACTCTCCAGCTTTCTCTCTCTCTCTCTCTCTCTCTCTCTCTCTCTCTCTCTCCCCCCCCCCCCCCCGGGTATCTTGTATGCACTGTCTGTTGTTGCATTTGCTTACCACAAACTTACTTTGTTGCTCAGGGTGCATTCTATAAACAAGAGGGTACTGCAAAAAACCCCACACCTAACAGGGTTGTTTGTGTCTATAGTGCAACAACTGGCTGTCTCTCGTCTCTTGTGCTTGCTTGCCTGCACATCTCCGCCCAAAATCACAGCATTGTCTTGAGGAATAGCTTGCATAGGAGACGTTCTCCAAGCCTGTTGGTTCATGCCACATTAGCCAAACTTTTTTTAGCTGCTGCTAATCTGCTCAGTGTTGAAACTTTGACCAGGTTGTACTATTCAAAGTTGCCTCAAGCATACCACATTTCTTGACTTACTAAAGTTATGCATGATGAGACAGACCACTGTAAGGTAGAAAAACTACACCAGTTCAGGACACAGGTGATGGCTGTAGTGGTGCGACATTTTTTTATTATTGTTCAAAATTCCTTGGAAACCGAGACTTTGAACTTTCCCCCTCCAGTATAGGGACTCCAGAATCAGGAAGCTGCACCTACTGTCAGTCAGAAAAATTCTCCTGCTTTCTCCTCCTGCAATGCTTCCCCCAATCGTCATTCTATTTCATGAAATATATTTTTTCTCCCCAAAGAAGAGAACTTTAGTGAATAGTGTCTGGTGTCTTTTTGCTGTTATATGATAAGAGATGACCAACAGCTGATGATGGATGTCCTCTCTTTCCCACACTTCAGGTGATTCCCAAGGAAAAGCATAAGGAGAGAGAGCAAAACGTTTTTCTACTTGTTCATGAATTGTGGGCAATAAAAGAGAATGTCAGATGACAGAAAGATGTCTAACCGAAAACAAATCTACCAGTAGCATTCTTCACAAATTACTGGATAAATTTTATAGACATTCTTGAGCATCCTATTGTAGGAAAAATTAGCCCTATTGCAAGTAGACACCAAGGGCCTGTTTTTGCTATTGCTCTATTTCACTTTTTGTGGCATTCCAAGGAATGTAAAAATGATGCTTGCAATGTGTATAAAACCAGGTCATCAGCAGAGGGCATCTTTGGTTCATTTGATAGTGACTGCTTCTTTGAAGATCGTCCATGACATCTGTGAATGCCTTCTGTGTTCCATGAAAGTTTAAAATTAAATTTACTAGTTTCAAAAGCGGATACAATGAGAATATATGTTTTAGGGAAACTTTTTGGCAAGCTTCTCTATCGGCTTTCCCATTGACTTTCTTGGAAAGCTGGCAGAGAAGATTTCAAGTGATGGTCATACAAAGCACTTGCCAACCAGTTTTATTGCAAACAGATTGCCAAGCAACTAGCTCACAATCACATCACCATGGGGATGGGGGAGGTCATGATCACTTCTACAGAAAATAATGTGACCTTCAATTAATCATTTAGTCTTTTTTGAATGTCAGAAAATATGAATATAGAGCGAATCTAGTAGATTAGCTTTTCCATGCATCATGTCTATTAGATTTATTGAACTACAAATTCCACTATGCGAGATACAAATGTGTATTATTGTTTGTAGGAACACAATATGGCTTATTTGGGAATTTTTTCTAATTTTATACATTCAAAAAATTCATGTGAGGTGGATTGATCTGAGACATATCACCTAGATTATGTTCAGGTAGGGTTTCAACCTGGAACATTCCACTCTAATTCCAACACCTTAAATACCGTATTGTTCGGAGTATAAGACGCACCTTTTCTCTCAAAAAAGAGGCTGAAAATCTGGGTTTACACTGATACACTGGATATACACTGAATACAGCGTTTTTTTGTTTCCTGAAACCCCACGCCACTTTGCAAAAATGGCTGTGCATAGCCTTTAGGAGGCTTCCAGAGTGTACCTGGGGACTGAGGAGGGCAAAAATGAGCAAAAATGGGCCATTTTTTGCTTATTTTTAGTCCCCCAGCCCCCAGGAGAACACTACAAAGGCTATACATGCCTTTTTTGGCAAAAGATGGGGCTGTTTTCATGAAAAACAGGCTGTTTTTGGGAGGTCTGCAGAGTGCAAAACATTTTTTTTTAATTTGCCTCTTCAAAATCTTGGTGCGCCTTATACTCCAGAAAATAAAGTACTTCATTAGTCTTATGTAGCTGGTTGGGGAAACATGTTTTATAGGACAGTTAATTGAGGACCTGCCATTTCTAAATACATAATTTCTTCCTGTGCATTTATGAGATCACTTTCCCCTTTTAAACTTAGCTTGTCTTCTACAGGAAGTGTCTCTCATTATTGTAATGTCCAGATATCCAAAATAGATTTCCTATCCTAAATGTATGGAGAATCCATGCATTCCAACAACCTGAAAGTCTGTCCTTGTGTTATTGTGGCATTCCCCTTGTCTTATCAGATTCTATACACATCTTGTTAAATAAAAATGTGTTGTCCCTCCTTTTTGTCTTAGGGCAACATGTGAACTCAGCCAAATATAGTTCATTAAATAAACTGAAAACAAGTGATAGTGAATTATGACTGAGAACCTAATTCTAAGCATTAGAGAGATGTAGATGCACTAACAACCTTTTGATCTTTATTTTGGTGTCATGTGCTGCTTTTACAGTTGAGACAGAAATATGAGAATAGGGCTATTTTGAGTCTTACATTAAAAGAAACAGGACAGAGCCTCAGGAATCCAAATGTTAAAAAACCTAGTTTCTGAATGCAATGACAGCAGTGTTATTCTCCTGGAACTTTACAATGTTTGCTTTTTTGGCACAGTTGTTCTACTTCTATTTGCAGGTTTTTATATTTTGTGATCTTCTTGCGTTCTTTTTGATTTAGAAGAGAGAGCAGAATTCTGCTCTTTCCAGGTAGCGCAACACCCTCTATCTAGACTTTTTTGTCTTTTTTATTAACAATTGTTAAATATGGAACATTATGGGCAAGTCCTTCTCTGTTTTAATTCTAAAGCCCCAAAGCATTTCAGATTCTCCATTTTCTATTGCATCATCATCATCATTGATCATTGCCCAGTCAGCCAGACTGTTTCAGACTGGGTTTGGCATTTTTGTGTACCTATTGAGTCCTTACCAAGTACCTGGGATAGGCAGATCTGGATGTTTGATGGTGTTACAGATATTGTTGCAGGATGGAAGCTGTTTCAACTAAAGCCACCTTCTGCAATTGGCTGATGGCAAATTAGTCAATGCCTATGGTGTTCAAGTGCTGCTCCAGTGGTTTTGGAATTGCACCCAAAGCACCTATTACTAGTGGTACTACCCTTGCTTGCCTTTGCCACAGTCTGTTTCTAAGTCTTTGTGTTTTGTTATCTTCTCCAATTCTTTCTCTTCTATTCGGCTGTCTGCAGGCACTGCCACATCCACTATTCATATTTTTTTGTCTTTCTTATTGACAATTGTTATATCTGGGGTGTTATGTGGCAGGTGCCTGTCTGTTTGAATTCTAAAGTCCCAGAGCAATGTTTAAAAATGTATATTTTATTTGTAGTTTTTCCTTGTAAAATTCCCATACATATTTTGTGGACAGTGTATTGTGTGGGTCAATATACATTTTACACAATGCTAACAATGATAATAGAATTAAATATACATAATCATAGCCTTCCAACTTCTAACCTTAACATGCACATTATAATTATAGTAAATTCTGTTATATATATGTTATGTATAATCCTATTTTCCCAATTTGAACTTTCTACTCCCCACAATAAATCATTATTGTGATTTCATACAATCACTGTTTTGAAAAGCATTGTGTCTCTATCTCTTGCCCTTTTTAAAATTTCATCATTTATTTAACTTCTCAATTTAACTTCTTCATTTTCTATGACTTTCTCTATTTTATGGTCCCACCAGTTCTTGCTTGCAGGCAAATGATATCTTTGGCAGATCTTCCAATGCACCATTGCTGCTACTTTGTTATGTTGCTGCTTGTAGTTGGTCTGTGCAATCCTCTTGCAGCAGCTTACCAGGTGGTCTACTGTTTTCTCATAGGCAGCACTTATTGTCTGTTGCTGTCTTCTCAATTCTGGCTTTGTATACATTTGTCCTTAAGGCTTGGTCTTATGCAGCCAGAATTAATCCCTTGTTCTATTTTTTTCTTTCTTTTAGCCATTGCCAGTTCTTGTTATTATCTTTCTCTACTATTTTTTTAATATACTGGCTATGTACAGTAGTACTTTGGCTTTCCATGCCTGCATTCTGTTCTTCATTTGGTCTTTCTCGTTCTCGTTCTCCTTCTCCTCCTCCTCCTCCTCCTCCTCCTCCTCCTCCTCCTCCTCCTCCTCCTCCTCCTCCTCCTCCTCCTCCTCCTGCTCCCGTTAACACAGCAAAGTGAAATCAGAATTGCCAGTTCTTTTTTCTAAAAAAAGGTAGTTTATTTGTGTATTAATATTATAAGATACAGAAACACAAAAAAGGTAAGAAAAGTAGGGAAGTAAAAAGGGAAGGGAAAAGTGTGGGGAAAAGAGGAAAACTTCTGACTCCCTTCAGTGCAGTAGAATAAAGTAATAACATCAAACCTCAACTTTTTACATTTACATAATAGTATAAACTAGCCATTTGTATAGCAATAAACCTATCTAATCTTAAAATCCAAAATTAAAGTTTCATTTTTTCCTAAATATATATAGGAAGAAAAATATATAAAGGAAATGGCTTCGGGGATTTTCCCGTGTATAAGGCATAGACATGTTATTGCAACGTTTCGACAAGATCTCACTTGTCATCATCAGGCAGGCTTCTGTCTGTCTGACAGAAGCCTGCCTGATGATGACAAGTGAGATCTTGTCAAAACGTTGAAATAACATGTCTATGCCTTATACACGGGAAAATCCCCGAAGCCAGCAATACCAGCATACCTACACTCGTGAAAATCTACGAAAACAAATATATATATATATATATATATATATATATATATATATATATATATATATATATATATATATATATATATATATATATATATGAAGAATAATTCTCACAGCTCCTGTTCAGGGTCCCTGTAAGGGGAGGAGACTTAACGTCTATATATATATATGTTAGATTTTTTAAGGGCTGAAAATAAAGAGACCAGGATGGATCCATTTCAGGCTTATTAGCCTTCTTCAGCTGGCCATACTCCTTCTACTGGGATTTGAACCAGGGCTTTCCAGCATTTGAGGCAAGCTCTCTATGCCTTGAGCTATCTGGTATCCCTGATATATCAGCCAATTTACAGGACTCTTAAATGAAGAATGATTCTCACAGCTCCTGTTCAGGGTCCCTGTAAGGGGAGGAGACTTAACGTCTATATATATATATGTTAGATTTTTTAAGGGCTGAAAATAAAGAGACCAGGATGGATCCATTTCAGGCTTATTAGCCTTCTTCAGCTGGCCATACTCCTTCTACTGGGATTTGAACCAGGGCTTTCCAGCATTTGAGGCAAGCTCTCTATGCCTTGAGCTATCTGGTATCCCTGATATATCAGCCAATTTACAGGACTCTTAAATGAAGAATGATTCTCACAGCTCCTGTTCAGGGTCCCTTTAAGGGGAGGAGACTTAACGTCTTCCCTCTCTGCCCTTCGACTCAACCCAGAGTCATCCAGACAGAGAACCAAATTAGATTACTGCTGTGTGACATTTTTTAGATATGTGTTAGATTTTTTAAGGGCTGAAAATAAAGAGACCAGGATGGATCCATTTCAGGCTTATTAGCCTTCTTCAGCTGGCCATACTCCTTCTACTGGGATTTGAACCAGGGCTTTCCAGCATTTGAGGCAAGCTCTCTATGCCTTGAGCTATCTGGTATCCCTGATATATCAGCCAATTTACAGGACTCTTAAATGAAGAATGATTCTCACAGCTCCTGTTAAGAGGTCCCTTTAAGGGGAGGAGACTCAACGTCATCCCTCTCTGCCCTTCGACTCATCCTAGAGATCATCCAGACAGAGAACCTAATTAGATTACTGCTGTGTGACATTTTTTAGATATGTGTCCAAGGAACTAAAATGATCTACAAGGCGGAACAGCTCAACAGGAAAATTATCAGAGAAGCCATTGAAATAGAGAAACAATCTAGCAGCATGAACAAACGTGATGATACCTCCCGCCTACCAGATATCTGGAAGCCAGCATTGACCAGCAGACGAGCCCCAGCCTCCAGCCAAGCCGTTGAAATTCAAAACAAGGAGAAACATACAAATGAGACCAATCAGCATCAATCTACCAGTCACGATGCAACTGCACAGCCAATCAACCCACTCACAACAATAGTCAGCACTCCACCCACCCCCCACCAAGATTTAAAGAGGGGCGATGCCTCCGCAGTCACACTCACAGACACAAGCCTGCCTGATGATGACAAGTGAGATGTTGTCGAAACGTTGCAACAACTTTTCTATGCGTTATACACGGGAAAATCCCCGAAGCCAGCTATGCCAGCACACCTAGCCGGAAGAACCAAGCCGGAAGCACCAGCCTGAAGATGATGAATGAGACTTCATCGAAACGTCGTGAAGATACTTCCAATTCTACGCGGGAGAAAACCCGAACAACCAAAGACCTGCATACAAACACCCGCGAAAACCTCAGAAAATACACACACACGCGCGCGCGCACACACACACACACACACACACACATATATATATATATATATGTTAAATTTCTTTAAGGGATGATTAATAATAATTAATAATAATTAAATAAGAGACCAGGATGGATCTATTTCGGGCTCCTTAGCCCTCGTCAGCTGGCCATACTTCCCTACAGGGATTTGAACTGGTGCTCTCCAGCATTCGAAGCAGGCTTCTCTATGCCTTGAGCTAACCAGTTTCCCTGATTACATCATATATATTCTTTTCTATAGCAGTCCATCTGATATTGCTGCATCAATTATATACACTTTCTTCTTTTCACCCACAGTTACATTTGGTATGTTATGATTATGATTCTTGTATTGTGGGCTCAGTAGAGGCAACCTCAAGGAGGAGGTAAAGAAAATGATTGTGTGCTTTAAGCCATGCCCCCTTTTTATGTGTGTTGCAATGTGCATATAAAAGAAGTAGAGCTTTGACATTATGGTCATGTCTTCCATCTTAATTTTTTTGACCCAGACTAGCATGCGATTCAAGGAGAAATGGAACGCTTGTTTGGAATATAAGTGCACAACATTGTAGTCTGTTTTTTATCTCTTAGCTTGCTTGAGCTTTGAGGAAATTTCATGAATGCACAATATGCTACAGCTAATAAGGAATGTTTATTATACACTAAGATAGAAACTGTTATAAATGGACGATAGTCCACTAACAGAATAAAATTGTGTGCATTTTTCTACAGCAGGGGTCCCCAACCTTTTTGGCACCAGGGACTGGTTTCATGTTAAAAAAATTCCGCAGACCGGTGGCCATGGCTTGGCCGGCGTAGAGGGGGAGTGGGGGGAGGGGAAACAGACGGCGCATGCGCGTGCGCGGGGGTGAGTCAGCTCACTCGCTCCTCTTGGGCCCCCAACGGCACAAGCAGCCACGTCTGCGCTCTCCTGCCCTGGCGCGCGCTCTTCCCAGGGGGCTGCCCCCTCCTCCCTCCTTCTCCTCTCTGGCCCTTTCTAACAGTTGCGCCACTCATTGCGGCCGGGTTCCTATCAAGCCACGGACCGGCACCGGTTCGCAGCCCGGGGGTTAGGGACCCCTGTTCTACAGTATATTACACTCAGTACCTCTTTCTCTTACCATTCCATAGCTTAATGTAACCCCTGGTTTGCGCCTCTTAGGCTCAGTGACTCATACTCATGAACAGTTTAGCATTCTTGCTTTCAGAAAACCCATTTTTTATATTTCCATAACTGTAACTAAATACAAAGGAATCTTATATTTCTTTTACAAAACTGCAGGCATTTTTCCTCATCTTAAGCTCTCTGGAGGCATACCAGAAAGAGAGAGTAAGAATCTTGAATCACCTAGGAAACAACATAATTGGGGCTTTCAGGGGTTTTACATTATTTCAATATTTTCAAAGTTCATACTGTGTGAACATATACATATATATCCCAAAAAATACATATACTTTGCGGTGTGTGTGTGTGTGTGTAACTTCTCATGGGATTTCCAAGAGGGTCTCTCCATAGAGCAGGGGTCTCCAACCTGTGCAACTTTAAGTCTGAAGAACTTCAGCTCCCAGAATTCTCCAGCCAGCAAAGCTGGCTGGAGAAGTCTGGGAGCTGAAGTCCTTCAGACTTAAAGTTGCAAAGATGGAGATCCCTGCCATAGAGGACCTTTGTTGGCAGGTGCTAATGAAAGAGCCTGTCTTTCCAATACTAAGTTGTGAACCACTTCGGATTATATAGTGCAATCTTGAATTGGATCCAGCAAATCGTTAGAAGACCACAGTCAGCTGCCCCATCTGTTGGGCAGTTGTTTCTGCATCAGCCAAACTTCCTGATTTTCTTCTAAGGTAGCCTCATACTGTGTTTACTGGAGGTATCTAGTTAAAAAATTAATAGGTCACGGCTCATTGAAATGAAATTACTCAAATTTAGATAGAATCTTGGTGCACCTGCTAAACCTCAGTCCCCTTTGCTTCTGTAGCCCCCTGTGCCCATAATGTCAGCTTGGAATCCAGCACCCCATGTTCCACACTAGTCCCTTTGGGAGTCAATCTCTTTGTTCAGATTAGATTTTAACTTTTGAACGCGTGAAGCATGCCTCAAACATTATGGTATTAAATACCTTATCATCACTAAATGTTAATTGCCTATTTATCAAGATTCCTACAGTCATTTTGAAATTATATTTGTGTTCAGTTTGAAGGGGTTTATCATAATCACCAAACGTTTTTCAGTAAACAAAACTTTTGGGGGAAAAAAGTCCAATGTTATCATGCCTTGGCTTGTGACTGTCTCTTGGGAGGGAATTCTAGAGAGAGAGAAAATCTGGCTCTTTCATTGCCAGATATCCTCCTCTGGCATGCACAGACATGTATGTACGTATGTATGTATGTATGTATGTATGTATGTATGTATGTATGTATGTACGTACATGTATGTATGTATGTATGTATGCATGCATGCACAGACATATATGCATAGGCATATACAGATTAGGGAGAATACCAACCTGTTCCTTTCAAAAGAAGTATTTTTTGAAGTTGATAGTTCAGGTCAGCTGAATTTAGGCCCCACTCAATAGATGCCTATTGAAATGATAGGACTTATTTCCAGATTTGTCTCTGTAAGTGTAAATTAGCACATGCATATTTTATGCAATTATATTGTCAGAGTTTAGATTTATTTATACCGCAGTTTGTATTCTGCCCATTTTCATGACACATACTCTATGTATGTGTGAATGAAGAACAAACTTTTTTTCTCTCCTTTTTTATTCTCCTTTTGAGAAGGCAGACAAAGCTGAAGGCAAATTGTGGTTGCACCTTTCGTTGGCACAAATTCTCATACTGGTTAATAGAAGTTCAGAGAATGTA
The DNA here is from genome assembly GCA_039707465.1 of Rhabdophis nuchalis. Taxonomy (NCBI): domain Eukaryota; kingdom Metazoa; phylum Chordata; class Lepidosauria; order Squamata; family Natricidae; genus Rhabdophis; species Rhabdophis nuchalis. The sequence goes on along the minus strand of CM077643.1, from coordinate 52,752,166 downwards.
TAAATCAGGTGTCCATGTGTATGATTAAAAAACATCAAAATGGCAACCACATGGTGGGATTAAAGTTTTGCTTGTTTTTATATGCTTTTGACCACATGTTGTGGCTGCCATTTTTAATTTTTGACCTATTTTGCAGACTCCCTGTAGATAGGTCTTATTTATGGCTTTGGGCTGTATTGTCCACTTTCACGTAACTATGCCACAAGTCATAGCAAATTCTCCCCATGTCCTCATGATGTTAACTTTCTCTTGCCTCAACCATGGGCGAAGCATTCTTAAGTTTCTGTTAACAGTATTGATATTAAAGCACCCCCTCCTTTTTTTTTATTCCATTCCCATCTAATTTCTTCCACTGGTTTATAAAAATCTATTAGGGCTTGTCATCATTTCTTAAAAGGAAAGTCTAGTATGCATTAAAATGAGGGAAAGAACTGAAAATAGGGAGAGAACATTTCATACTGACATAGTTTTCTACCAACTCAAGGAGTAAATGGGACTTCAGTTCTGTAGTGGGAAAAGGATTCAAGTAAGTAGGTATGAAAAATTACAATATTATCCACAGTGTAAAGATGTGTCTGTTTTGTGCCTTTGCTAATTCTGATGACATAAGATAATCATATGACTATGGAAATTCTCAGTCATCCAGGTCCTGGTTGTAGCAAAGGTGCTTTGGACTTCCTGTTTTTTCTTTCTTCTTTTCTTTTTTCTTTCTTCTTTCTTCTTTTCATTCAAGAGGTTTATGTCAAAATAGAACAGCCCTCTATTAACAAAGGGGGGTGGGATACAACATCGTCTATTTCCAGTCTAAACACAGTCCTTTCAACAGTTCCAAGAAGGCTCCACACCCATTTGCACTATTCAGGTAACCCTGATGACACAGATAAACCTCCAGGTGGTCTTAATGACTTGCTAAAAGAATGCAAAAGACCAGCTGTTGCAAGGAGTATAAATCCTTCGGTTTCCTACCATCCAGTCAGAGCTGAAGGAGCTTCTTGGATGAGAAGCAAAATGTCTTCAAAGAAAAACAGAAAATCCAGTTGCCTCTTGAAAAAGCACGTTTGGGACAAAATAATCATATCTGCTCCCGTCTTTGATTTATTTCTCTAATTCATTGTTCCCCGAGTAGATGGCTGTTAGATAGGGGCTTCAGACCTACTCTCATCTAATGTCAGGGTTCCAAATAACATCCTCAAATAAATAACACTCCAAAGGTAGAAGTTCCTCAAAGTTCAAATTTATTAAAAGAGCCATGTTGGCACATCTGGGAAAACCTGAATCTGAAAGCTTCCAGATTTTCCCACCCAGTTGAAAGTTCAAGACCCTGCCCCCGATACCCACAAGTCTATCACATGGTCCAATCCTTCACAGCCATGAAGGAAGATTCCTCCCATCCATCCATCCATCCATCCAAGTGTAGGGATAAAAGTGACCTTAACTTTTGGAAAAAGAATGTTATTATGGTTACATATCGCCCAACTCTGTATAACCTACTATATATAAGTATAAAGTGTGGCAGGCCTGAATCAAAAAGGCAAAAGATAGCTTCAAGGCCTGGCATCTGAGGCAGATGGGGTTTATGGGAGTTGTAATCTAACACATTTGGAGACCGTCTAGTCCAGGGAAGGCTACCTTTTCACAGCTTTCCTTGCTGGCAAACATGCTCAGTCTGGCTTAGCCAGGGTAGCTGTTCCTTCTTTGGGATGCTAAATGCAATGCCTAAAATCTCTGTATGAAGAGACGTTATTGGTTTTGATACATCAAATGCTCACTCTCTCAAATGCTAATTGGCCATGGAGCCAAATTTTGAACTGAAATGGAACCCCGAATCCTGGAATTTCTCCTCCCTCTGGTTTCTTTCTGCTGATACAGTCAGACTAAGACAAAAAAGCTGAGCTCCTAAGCTCCTGCTCAGAATCCAGACTCTGGGATTCCTCCCAAAAGCAGGCTGATGCTTTTCTCTGGGAATGAGCTAGAAAGGACTTGTGAAGGTGATTTCCCAGGATTTGATGAGAAAAAAATGGCCTCGGGAATAGTGGCTGATGTCTTTAATTAACTTTTTCTTGGTAGTTTAAATTTATTTTCTTTCACTTCTACAGCTCTAAGAATTTCCTATGTAAAAGTGCAACATTTGAGATTCAAGTCTTACAGACATAACAAAGCCAGGGTGAGAGTAGGAGATTAACAAAAGGTCATGAAGAAATTCTGCTGCAGAAAATTCAATCAATCTGCAGCTCTATTTTAGAATGTGCTCAAAGCCAAACCAGAGATGGTATCAGATTCATTGATGGCAATCAACCTGCTCATGTTTAGAAATGTTTTCACCGCTTATAGTGGGTACATTGGTACAGTAGGAAAAATTGAAAAGGAACATAGGTTCATAGACTCAACAGGGTCAAAGCTACTTTGGAAGTCTTCTACTCCAACCCCCTGCCCAGGGCAGGAATCTTCAGACCATCACAGACAAATAGCTGTCCAACTTCCATTTGAAAGTCTATGGTCAAAGAGTATCCCTAACTCCAGAAGGCAGACTGTTCCTCGGCTAAAAGATGTCACAGTCAGGAAATTCCTCCTTGATTTGAGTTTAGCTCTCTCTCTGAAAAGCTTCCCCCCATTGGTCTTTGTCTTACTCTCAGGAGCTAAGAAGAATGCACCCACATTTTCTTCCTCATGGCAGCAATTCAGATATTGGAAGATTGTGTGTGTGTGTGTGTGTGTGTGTGTGTGTGTGTGTGTAACACATTCATCTTCACTCTAATTTACCTCTCATCAGCCTTCAATACCATTGCCCACAGGACTCTTCCCACTCCCCAGTTGGGGATGCTGGTTATCTTCTTTCCTTCAGGGCTGGTTCCAATTGGTGTTGATTTGGGGTGAGGGGTCCTGTCTTCACCCCCTACTATGAAGTGAACTGTAGGGTTTAGATGTTTAGTAACATCTACTACTAAATTACTCCTGGGTGAGATTAGCTATAGCCATGAGATGAAGTAACATCAGTATGCTGATGATAGCCAGTGTCATATCTCCATTCCTGGTGAAGTGATGTTACCGTCTTGGTGTTGGAAGCTGCAGGAGTTTGAATAGTGAACAATGAATCTCAATTCAACCCTGGCAAGTGGTTTTGGGTTTTGGAGTCACCAGACTCTAGGAATTTACCATCTTTAGATGTTGGCACTACCTCAGCAAACTCAATGCACAATCTGGGGCAATTCCTTCTGAACTCATGACACATGACCAAATAGCAAATGAATTATGGCTTGGAGGGCATTTATACAACTTTGAGTTGTGGATCCGTCGTACTCATTGTGCCCTTCCTTGATCAGAAAGGTCTATGTTCAGTCACTCATAGCCTGGGCACCTCCCATATGGATTATTGCAATGTCTACATGAAGATGCCTTTGAAGAGCATGTGGAAGCTTCAGGTGCAATCACTATTTATTTGTTTGTTTGTTTGTTTGTTTATTTATTCATTCATTTATTTATTTGTTTGTTTATTTATTTATTTATATTCTGTCTTTATTATTTCTTATAAACAACCCAAGGCACGGAACATATCCAATACATCTTCCTCCTACAGATCCAGCTGAAAGGGTATTTGCAGATCCTATCTACAAATAAATGTAGCTACCAAGAATATCTATAGATAGATAGATAGATAGATAGATAGATAGATAGATAGATAGATAGATAGATAGATAGATAGATAGATAGATAGATAATTGTTTCCACAACTTCCTGTAAGGGCCCCAATTAAGGGAGGAGACATGATGTTTCCCTCTCTGCCTGTCGGCTCATCACCAGAGACCATCTAGACAGAGAATCATTTTTAGTTACGTTGTGTAATATTTTTTAGATATGTGTTAGTTTTTATGAGCTGATCAATAAATTTAAATTTTGAGAGACCAAGATAGATCTATTTCGAGCTTATTAGCTCTCATCAGTTGGCCACACCCCACTGGGATTCGAACCGGGGCTGTAATGAATCCAAGGCAGAAGCCTAGTACTCCAGCCTAATCGGTTCTACCCTGTTTCATCAGCTAATCCAGGAGTATTTAGTATAGATAATTGTTTCCACAACTTCCTGTAAGGGCCCCAATTAAGGGAGGAGACATGATGTTTCCCTCTCTGCCTGTCGGCTCATCACCAGAGACCATCTAGACAGAGAACCATTTTTAGTTACGTACGTAACTAAGTATACACACACACACACACACACACATATACATACACACACACACACACATATATATACACATACATACATACATATATATACGGTATATTAGAAAATGTGCCTTGATCTTGCTTTCAGAGTTTGTCCAAAAAAAGATATTAAAAACCAAAATGTTGAAATTATTCCAGAAGGAATGTGTTAATTGTCATGGCAACAACTTGATATGTGTCTGAGGTGACTGTGCATAAAGCAAATTCACTGTATTACCTTGTTTTCACCTATCCGAACATGCAAAGCAGTCTAGTCAATTTCACAGTTCCACTGATTCATATTACCAGTATTAGTATTCATCAGTATTAGCTGTCTTAACAACTCATCCGTTTTCTTGGTAAATCTATTGGAGGAGTAAATAGGAGATTCTGAATCAGCAACTCCGTCTTCTTCCCCTAATTTGGTTTGCTTTTTTTTGTTACTTTTATCTGCGGTAGTAGATTTTCAAAGCTGAAAAGGCAGCAAACATCCTAATCTAACTGAATCCAATCCACCCCTGGATTCATCAAGTAGGTTCCAGAAATGGGCTAATCTCTAAAGTACGGGAAGTGATTAGAGCCTGGAAGATGTAAGACTCAGCCCATTTGTCTGCATTGCCTCCCTCTTCATTCCACATCACGCTGCAAGATCAGAATAAGTGCCACAATGAAATCACTCCAGAGAATTAAACCCATTATACATCAACTCCAGGGAGACTGAGCCAAAGAACATAATTGCAGAAACTCTACTTGTGTTTTGTGCTTTTGTGCTTGATCCCATCTTAACCATTTGCTTTGCATACAGGACACAAAGATCCATTGAGTGACTTTTTCATGAACTAAGGCAAGCAAGAATTTCAGACGACTGAAAAAAAGAGAAGGAAAAGAAAATATAGGTTCCTCTCCATTACATTCTAGGTTTCTTTTTTTTAAAAATGTTTTAATTTATAATGCCTTTAATAGTTCCAACGCAAACTTAGACACAGAACAGGACATGCTGTAGGGTATCTCTACTACCACAGACTTCACTGTTCCTTCCAGTTCCTTTCTCCTGGTTGATCTTGGCAACAGATCATACAGCTCAATATAAACTGTGCCCATTGTTAACTCGACATAACTGCAAACACCTTCAACCAAACTGTTTCTGTACCTTGCAAAAGCTGTCAGCTATTTCTCTTTTCTCTGTGTGTATCTCTGTGTTTCTATGCACACATACATGTGTATGTCTGCATACCTCCTCCTCCTCTCTACTCTCTTCCTCTGCCTCGTTCCCCCCCTCCCCCCGTGTCTTCCCTTCCCTCCCTCCCTTCCTCTTCCTTCGTCTTCACTATCATCTGTCCTCCTCATCATCTGTCCATCTAAAACCAGGCAATGTGATGGGAAATGGGTAGGATCACTGCATAGGTGTGAATAGGAATGAGCATTTCTGGGTTTGTGGGGGTGAATTTGCTTTTTTGAAAAACTGTGAATCCTATTTTGGGATTTATATTATACAATACAATAGCAGAGTTGGAAGGGACCTTGGAGGTCATCTAGTCCAACTCCCTGCCTAGGCAGGAAACCCTATACCATTTCAGACAAATGGCTATCCAACATCTTCTTGAAGACTTGCAGTGTTGGGACATTCACAACTTCTGGAGACAAGCTGTTCCACTGATTAATGGAACAGCTTGTCTTATAATTCATGACTCTCTCAGCAAGGGAAACCATACCACCATATTTCAACAATGCAATCACAATTTGTCTACAGCAGCTGTAGTGATGAGCAAGGATGAAGTTTTGGAATTCAAAGGTCTCTGAAACTAAGTATTTGATGAGGCCAATGCGTGGTGTTTGGTAAACAGAACTGGGTGTTCCTACAATAAAAATGTGACAGAATATTTGTTGTGTAATTATGCATTAAATGTATATGCTGCCTTTTCTCATGAATTCATAACATTTTTGTCCCCCGTCGTTCCCCCCCCCCCAATTTCCCAGTGAGGTAGATTGATCTGAGAGAGAGCGACTGTCCCTAAATCTCTCAGTGAGTTTCCATGGCAGAAGGTGGATTTGTACCCGAGCATCTCCAGTTTTAGCTTCTCATTTTAACTAATATACTTTGATAGCTATAGCACTTCTTTTCCCAACATTTGGCCTTTCAGAATTTTCCATTCAATTTGTGGTCAGAGAAATGTGATGGGCAATTTCTCCATATTTCTTCAGAATTCTTCAATAATTGTTCAAGGACACCTTCTTAACGATGGCAGAGCCAGTTGGAGGGTTTTCCCAACATTATTAACTTTGCAGTTTAACTGAAGAAAGGGAAACCAGGGAGGCTGAAGGCCATTAGAGAGATGCATATAAATGAAAATAGGACATTCAAAGCTACACCCCTTGGCTACCTTGAGAATACTTGTTTGCAGAAAATACGACTTCAGCAACAGAGTGGTCAATGCCTGGAACGCACTATCTGACGCTGTGGTTTCTTCCCCAAACCTTCAAAACTTTAAACTTAGATTGTCTATTGTCAACCTCAGCCCATTCCCAAGAGGTCTTCAAGGGGCGTGCATAAGCGCACCATCGTGCCTACCGTCCCTGTCCTAATATTCCCTTGTATTCATATTCATTTCATGTATTCATAATCATGTATTCATAATCATGTTTATACTTATATCTGTTATCTAATTCATGCTTGAGGAAATAAATAAATAAAATAAATAATAAATAAATACACATGAAAGTACCACTCTTGACTTATGAAAGTCAAAACCTTACCAAACTGAAAGAGAACTGCTATAAAAATGTGCAAGTGAATTTGCTCAACACTAATAAAATGGCAATTATGGTTTTAGAAAGGCTTGGGTTGAGATTATATCAGGCCCCAAACCAAGACATAGTGATTCTCTCAAGTTGAGTTCTTTATTGTTTGCAAACCTATAGACAAAATCTTGGTAGACTAAGGACTCTGCTATCTGCATCAAGAATATGCTCTGTAAACTATTAGGGTGGGGCTGCCGTTAACCCTCTTTCTCTCACACAAAACAACAGGACTAAGTTGCCTCTTACTTTTCTGGAATGCACTCCCTCCCTTTGGGGAATCCACCTACATATTATATTCCATCATAGATTATGGCAGAAAAACAAATTGAACTTCTGCGCTGCAAGATGCTGTAGTTGTTTGTCATGACTGCAATTTGAACATATGCTCAAATACAATAAACATTCATTTAATTAATAGACTTGATATTATCTCTAGTTTACCATTCAGCTTTATCCAACATGAGGAAATATGAAGTAACCAGTGGGTTCAAGGGTATACTGCTAACATCTACATCTAACGTTAATGACAATAGAAGCTTTGGAAGCCCTCTACATGAGCATTTACTACAGGAAAAAATAATATTTTATATCCAGATCACCTGATATGTTTCACACAGACCAATCCCCCCCCAATTTATATTATTTCTTTCACAGAATTCCATCTGTTTCTAATCAATAGCATAGCAGCTATATAGAAGCACATAGAGTTTTGTTTAGATAATGACTTTATAAATATTTTTTTATGCTGCATAGTTAGCATTTACCAATTGAAAATAAATCTGAAGATTTCTGAGTGCCTTATTATTTTCCTTATTGGCCTCTTTTCACAACATCTTTAAATGCAAAGAATCTTCAAACTTTTCAAATCTCCTTTGGCGACTTTTAGCTATAGTAACCTATTTTAGGAATTCTGAACCTTGCCTCTTATCCTGAGGAAGTAATTGTGCTAGAAGAGTGCTGGCAAAGTTCTCTGTTGGTCAGGTGAACAGGGACATTCCCATGGAAATATGAATGTATGAACACATAAAAAAGTCAGCATGGAATCCACAATGATTATTAAATTGGAGCTTCGGTTATTTGATAGCAGACATCACCTTGACTTTTGTCACATCCCCTCCACACAAATTCTAGACACACTGTTGGTGAAATGATGTCTTTTGGGAACAACATTTAATCCTTCAGAACAGTGGTGGGTTTCAAATTTTTTTAGAACCTACTCTGTAGGTGTGGCCTATTTTGTGGGTGTGGCTTGGCAGTCATGTGACAGGGTGGGAGTGGCCACCTTTTAAAATGTGGTGAAACTCATTTAACAACGCTCTTGCTTAGCAACCAAAATTTTGGACTCAATTGTGATGATAAATTCTTTCTTTCTTTCTTTCTTTCTTTCTTTCTTTCTTTCTTTCTTTCTTTCTTTCTTTCTTTCTTTCTTTCTTTCTTTCTTTCTTTCTTTTCTTCCTTCCTTTACTTTCCTTCCCGTTGGGTCACTGGCAGCGGCGGGCCAGATTTACTTCCAGGTACGCCGTTGGAACCCCCTCTCACCGGTTCTCTAAATTTCACCAACCGGCTCTTGCGAGTAGGTGTGAGCCTGCAGAAACCCACCACTGCTTCAGAGATACTTGATTGGACTGCTTTACAATTCACGAACCCTCTTCCTCACTGGCCTGGTTAATGCATTGTGGCAACAGAACCATCAATTATACAATCAAAAGATTAATCCTTCCACCTTTTTCAATTGAAGATAACACCTTAATCTTTCAGAGTTTTGGCATGTAAAAAGGGCTGATGAGATGTAGCCGATTCCCATCTCTCTTTGTATTTCATGTTTCTAGCCACCCATCTCCCTCATATATTGTAAATGAAAAAGAAGGAAAACAGAGGAAAAGCCCTATGATCAGACACAACAGAGAGTAAGCAGAAGACAATGTTGTCTTTTTTTATCTTAAAGCATAAATACGGCTTTAAAAAAATTCAGCCAAGATGTCTGGCCCAGGTACAAAGGTGTTTGTATGCATATGTGTTGGAGTGTGTGTGTGTGTTTGCGAGAGAGAGAAAGAGAGAGAGAGAGAGAGAGACAGACAGACAGACAATCACTTCTAGCTCAAAAGCTATCAAATTAGCTATTGGGAATGAGTGAAAGAGTGAAAGAACAAAATCTGGAACAAATATATTAGAGCAATAGAGACTATCGATCCCTCTGAAGTATTCTCAGTTTGTGGTGATAATATCTGCAGAACTGAGCCACCAAATGTAGTAATGCAAGGTGGATTCTACCTGAGGAGTCCAAAGCCATGATTCTCTTTGTTCTCCAGCCTTAAAGCCATATGCTCTCTTCACTCCCTGTCCACCCCCCCCTCGCTGCTTCCCGGTTGCTGCTTCTCCTCCATCAGCACTAATGAATAATAGATGAAGAACAGTTTATAGCTAAAAGAGACGAGCCTCCCAAGATCTTTAAAAGCTCAGTGATAATGGCTTTGCAGGGAAATTGAACATAGACTTCTATAACCTTGTTTTGTAACTCATTTCTTAAACAGACATTGTCTATGTATGCTGAACTAGCAGAGATTTCAGCCTGCCTCGCTGAGCTGATTTCTTAAACTTAACAAATAGATATGTTTGCCAATGTTGAATTAGTTTACAAATTCCATTGGAAAGATAAATTTTCCAAATATGAAATACTATTTGTCTTGATCAGCGTTTATACCATTCAGCCAACTCTCAATTCCGTTTGTAACTCCTTGGTCTTCCTTTCATTTGGAACATATCTCCAGTAACTAACATAACTTCCTTAACGTGGTGACCTCGTATTCATCTTCCATAATTCTTACCTAGAAAAGACCTTCCAGTTGAGGAATATAGATACTGAAGAGCAAAACATGTAATTATTGCTACACCTGGTGCATTTCTAACTACAAATGCATAAAGGGTCTGGTTACGTGCATTCCTAATTATGTAGCATCTTCATAGGCATTTTGTAAATAATTTTTAGACTTATTTTAATTTCAAAAGATAAGCATGAATTAAAAATACAAAAACACCTCCCCCTTTAGGCAGAGAAACATCATATTAGAGATTTTCCTAAAAGAAAAGAAGACATCAAGATGCACAAATAACTTTATTTATTAATAATAATTTTAATAATAATAATTTATTATATTTATAAACCGCCCCCTCTCCCCAAAGGGACTCGGGGTGGTGTACAGGAAAATTAAAAAACCATCTAAAAACATACAATACACACAAATTAAAAACGAATTAAACTATCCTGTACAAAATTTAAAAACCATTAAAATTACCACCCATTAAAACCCAATAAACAATTTGAGAATACAGACTGGGGCGAGAAGCGTAGATTAGGCCAAGCCGGCCTGATGAAACAAATAGGTTTTTACTTTTTGCCGTAAGGAGGTCCGTAGTCGTTCTAATATCCGGGGGTAGGTCATTCCAGAGGGTCAGTCCCATCACAGAGAAGACCCTTTCCCCTGGGCGTCACCCGCTGGCACTGCCTGGTGGATGGCACCTGGAGAAGTCCCTCTCTGTGTGAGCAAATCGGCCGAAGGGATGTATGGGGCAGGATACGATCCCGCAAATAACTAGGTCCTGTGCCATGGAGCGCTTTAAAGATGATAATCAACACCTTGAAACGCACCCGAAAGACCACAGGCAGCCAGTGCAGCTCGCGCAGGAGTGGTGTTACATGGGAGTATCTAGTGACTCTCATAACTGCCCGCGCGGCCGCATTCTGGACCAGCTGTAGCCTCCGGGTGCATCTCAAGGGAAGCCCCATGTAGAGAGCATTACAGTAGTCCAGACGAGACGTCACAAGCGCATGAGTGACTGTGTGAAGGGCATCCCGGTCCAATAGGGGACGCAACTGGCGCACCAGGCGAACCTGGTAAAATGCCCCCCTGGCCACAGCTGTCACGTGGTCTTCTATAGACAGCCGAGAGTCCAGGAGGACGCCTAAGTTGCGTGCCCTCTCCACGGGGGCTAGATTAAAGCTGAGCTTTGGAATCAGTCACCAAAAGATTATTTGGAACATGTGGGAGTGCATTCAGAACACTTCTTTGCAGTTCATTAAAACAGCTGCGTTCCTCTATGCTCCATCTTTTGGTGATAAAATCAGAAGCACTGAGCACAGAGTTCCATTATTTTAAATTTAGTTCTTCTAAAACGATTCTGAATAATATCCCCTCTGCCTCCATCCACACCCATCTGTAATTTGGATCATAATGTTTGCAGGTATTAATTTATATATGTTTTATGTATAATCTTTTATGATTATGGTGGTAAGATGGGCAGCCAATACATTTTCATAAATAAAATAAATAAATATTCAACATGAAGACCAAAAAATAAGACATAAATAAAGAAAACAAAATGCTTCACAGACATAAAGTACACAACATAAATTGTACAAAATATAATCAGAAAAATGGGAAGCATAGAAGTTTAATAATGATTTTTAAGATATGGGACTATTGATTGTTTAATGATAAAAGACAATAATTGTAACAGATATGAGCCTTTATATTTCATATATACATCAATGTTGTTTTCCTGGCAACATGGAAGCATGTGACTACTGATTTCTAGGATTTTTTTTTTACTGGATGGGGTGACTGTATGGAAGGAATCTTTCTATCTCCTCCACCTTCCAGTCAAAACTGATGAAGCTTCTTGGATGAGAAGCAAAATGTCTTATTCTTCTTCCCCAAGTAAAAAAACACAGTTCAGCTGCCTATTGAAAAAGCACCTTTGAGACATGCTCTTATTTCAAAAAAACTTTACTGAAATACTTAGATTTGACAAAATACCTTGCTTTAGCTTAAAAAACTAACAGGCTCATATACAAAAATGGAAAGTTCAAAAAAAATCCTAGAAATCATTAGTCACATACTTCCACTACTACCACCACCACCACCACCACCTCCTCCTCCTCCTCCTCCTCCTCCTCCTCCTCCTCCTCCTCCTCCTCCTCCTTCCTCTCAACACAGCCCAGTTGCCTATTGAAAAAACACCTTTGAGACAATCATGGCCTAGATCAGGGGTCCCCAACCTTTTTGGCACCAGGGACTGGTTTCATGTAAAAAAAATTCCGCAGACCGGTGGGAGCCTCCAGCGGGGGAGTTGAGTCACGTGGACCACATGCACGTTCGGTGGTCACATGCAACCGGGCGGGAAAGCTGACAGGGGTCTCGGGTGAAGGATCCTCGGCTGGGGAAGGGAAGGATGGGCTGCATCCTGGGCAGGAGGGCCTGGCAGCCCCTTCCCCCTGCACAGGGCTGGGTGGTGCCCTGAACCCCCCCCCAATGCAGGCCGTTGCCCCCGTCCCCCTGGGGAGCGCCCCAGCCAACCGCCAGGATAGCAGAGCGTTTGCTACACTTTCCTAAGAGTTGCGCTACTCTCTCTGACGCTCACTCCAGCCCGGTTACTATCAAGCCATGGCCCGGGGGTTGGGGACCCCTGGCCTAGATGACTGAGACTCTCCATAGAAATAAGAGTCTTCTTTATCAATGATTTGGACGAAGGAATAAATGGGGAACTCATCAAATTTGCAGACAACACCATGCTGGCAGGAATAGCCAACACTCCAAAAGATAGGCTTAAGATACAGAAGGATCTTGACAAACTTGAACATTGGGCACTATCTAATAAAATGAAATTTAATGGCGAAAAGAGTAAGGTTCTACATTTAGGCAACAAAAATGAAATGCACAGGTACAGTATAGGTGGTACCTTGCTCAATAGCAGTAACTGTGAAAGGGATCTTGGAGTCCTAGTAGACAACCATTTAAATATGAGCCAGCAGTGTGCAGCAGCTGCCAAAAAAGCCAACACAGTTCTAGGCTGCATAAACAGAGGGATAGAATCATGATCACGTGAAGTGTTAATACCACTTTATAATGCCTTGGTAAGGCCACACTTGGAATACTGCATTCAATTTTGGTTACCACGATGTAGAAAAGATGTGAAGACTCTAGAAAGAGTGTAGAGAAGAGCAACAAAGATGATTATTTTTATTTATTTATTTATTTTAATCACATTTATATCCCGCCCTTCTCCACAAAGGACCCAAAGGATTAGGGGACTGGAGACTAAAACATATGAAGAACGGTTGCAGGAACTGGGTATGTCTAGTTTAATAAAAAGAAGGACTAGGGGAGACATGATATCAGTATTCCAATATCTCAGGGGTTGCCCCAAAGAAAAGGGAGTCAAACTATTCTCCAAAGCACCTGAGGGCAGAGCAAGAAGAAATGGGTGGAAACTAATCAAGGAGAGAAGCAACTTAGAACTGAGGAGAAATTTCCTGACAGTTAGGACAATTAATCAGTGGAACAGCTTGTCTTCAGAAGTTGTGAATGCCCCAACACTGCAAGTCTTCAAGAAGATGTTGGATAGCCATTTGTCTGAAATGGTATAGGGCTTCCTGCCTAGGCAGGGAGTGGGACTAGATGACCTCCAAGGTCCCTTCCAACTCTGCTACTGTATTGTACTATTCTTTAAATTATAAAACCTAAAAAATATATTTACCCTTGAAGTTTTCCTTTGAAAAATTAAAGTTTGTATAATACAATTAAGGATATATTGGGTTGTTACGTGATTTATTAATATACAGCTTCAAAGAAAAACTTTAAAGACAGTGAACTTTCAAATATTCCCTAGGTAATTTGTTTTTAAAAGATCTTTCATCCCACCTTTATTATTTTTATAACTAACTCAAGGCGGCAAATATACATAATACCTCTTCCTCACAATTTTCTCTACAACAACCTTGTGAAATGAGTTGGGCTGAAAGAAAGTGACTGGCCCAAAGTCACTCAGCCAGCTTTCATGCCTAAGGCAGGACTAGAACTCACAGTCTCCTGGTTTCTAGCCTGGTGCCTTAATCACTAGATCCAATCGGCTCTCTTTTTATGTTCTTAAGCGGACAAAGAAATATTACAGGAAACCAAAGAAGAAAATTAAATATTCTTTGGCTGGATTTATAAGGCATACTAGGTTATAAAGTAGCTTGTTTGGCTTTGATTATGTTGTGTAACTCTATTATTATAGATCACTGTATAGCTTTAGTTAAGCTACTGTCTTTCTTGTTGCATGAAAGGAGTTAGTTACTTCCCTAATAATTTACTCTCACTCTCAGAATGAGCAGCTTGCTGAAATGGGCTGTGTCCCTAATATACTAGCTGAAAAGTGTTGCAGAACTTGGTGAGAAGCTATTCTGTCAGGCTGCCTCAACTATAGATCATCCAGGTGCGCAGATGTTATTTTTACATCATGAAAAGTTGCTGGTTTGCCCTATGTGACTGTGAAGTAACTTTCACTTCAGCCCTTTAGCCAAGTGATGCTGAAAAAAGAGATGAAACTTTCCAGAGGCTGAAACACATCTAAAGTGCATCTGTGTATGATGAGACCCACAAGGAGATAAAGTGCACTGAATGCCACCATAGGTGCCATTAAAACTAAGCAGATCTGCCACAGAGCCAGTATCTCTGAGCTTCCCTTCCTAAATTTAGACAACAGTCAATGGCAATTTCTGATCAAATATATCCTTGCACTTAGTTGCCTCTGCTAAATCAAGACCGCTTTTCCAAAAGCAGAAGAACTATTAAGCGATTAAAAGAAAGAGATTTGGCAAAATACAGGTGACAGCCAGATGTTAGTGCAGGATAAGATGCCACTGTTTTTTGGCCTGTTTGAAGGACATTGTAAATCTGACTCAAATTGGCCTATGGGTAGCCTTGGGAAATTAGATGCAGGTTCCAAGTCAATTATAAGCAATCCCTTCTCATTCAAATGTTAAATGATATAGGTTATTTATTTATTTATAAATTTATTTATTTATTTAGTCAATGATCATTATAAACAATGTAGATAAAATTGCTTCCAGTTTTCCTAGCCAATTAAAGTTTTTTTAAGCTAAGTGGCAGACTAGCTGTCTGTTTAGCCGAAACTACATGTCGATCCGGTCGATCGCAATTTGTGTTGGCAGGAGAGCAGAGGTCGACCTCGAGACCCCTCACTTATGGGGTGCCTCAGGGGTCGGTCCTCTCGCCTCTCCTGTTCAACACATACATGAAGCCGCTGGGTGAGATCATCCGTGGTTTTGGGGTAGAGTACCACCTCTACGCTGACGATACGTAGTTGTATATATCTACCCCAAACCACCCCAACGATGCCGTAGCGGTGATGTGCCAGTGCCTTGAAGCCGTGCGGGCCTGGATGGGAAGTAACAGACTCAGACTCAACCCGTCCAAGACCGAGTGGCTGTGGTTTCCGGCATCCCGGTACAACCAGTTGACTCCATCACTGGCCATAGGGGACGAACACCTCACCCCTGTGGAGGGGGCACGCAACTTGGGCGTCCTCCTGGATACCCGGCTGTCCATGGAAGATCAAGTGACAGCCGTGGCCAGGAGGGCGTTTTACCAGGTTCGCCTGGTACACTAGTTGCGTCCCCTATTGGATCGGGATGCCCTTTGCACAGTCACTCATGCTCTCGTGACATCCCGACTGGACTACTGTAATTCTCTCTACATGGGGCTCCCCTTGAGGTGCACCCGAAGACTTCAGCTTGTCCAGAATGCAGCCGCGCGAGCAATAATGGGAACCTCTAGGTTTACCCACATAACACTGCTCCTGCGCGAGCTGCACTGGCTGCCTGTTGTCTTTCGGGTGCGCTTCAAGGTGTTAGTTACCATTTTTAAAGCACTCCATGGCTCGGGACCTAGCTATCTGCGGGATCGGATCCTGCCCCATACATCCCTGCGGCGATTCGCTCCCACAGAGAGGAGCTTCTCCGGGTGCCGTCCACTAGGCTATGCCAGCGGGCGACGCCCAGGGGAAGGGCCTTCTCTTTGGCGGGCCCAGCCCTCTGGAATGATCTTCCCCCCGAAATTAGAACACCACGGACCTCCGCTCCTTCCGTCAAAAATTGAAAACACACTTTTTCTGCTTGGCCGGCCTAGGTTAGTCTTCCGTCTTTCGATAGGGTTTTAGGGGTTTTTAGTATAATTTAATTTAGGGTATTTTAGCGCAGGGACAATTGTTTAATTCGTATTTTAACTATTTATCTTTCTATGTATTTTATATTGGTTTTTTATTCCCTGTGCACCGCTCCGAGTCCCTTAGGGGAGAGGAAGCGGTATACAAATAAAATTTATTATTTATTATTATTATGTCCCACTAATAAGCCCATGCCACATTTTTACTCGTGGGCAAAAATGTAAGCCCCACGCAAATAAGCCCCCTGGCCAACCCCCCCTCCGGCCAGTCAGAGCACAATTCACTGACCTAGGGAGTATCCCTAAGATGTCAAGTCATGTGGTGCTCTCCCCCCCTCCCCAGCTCCTGTGGCTTGGCACATTTGGGATACTCCCTAGGTCAATGCATGGAACTCTGCCCAGCTGGAGAGGGGGAATGCGCAAGCATCTGCTCCGGCCCCAGCTTCCATGCCTCCCAGCCTCACCATGCCCTTGACCAGCTCTCCTTGCAGGACTAGGGCACCGTCGCCGTGGTTGCCGCTGCCACCACAAACTTCTTCCCCAGCTTCCAAAGTCCAGAACTTGGCTTCTGATTCTTCTAGCAGCGGCCGCTCTAGGAGTGTGTTCTATGGTTATAGGCAGGCTGCCAGAAGACTGCCCATAGCCATAGAACACACTCCTAGAGCACTGCTGCTAGAAGAATCAGAAGCCAAGTTCTGGACTTTGGAAGCTGGGGAAGAAGTTTGTGGTGGCAGCGGCAGCAGCGGCAGCAGCGGCGGCGGTGCCCTAATCCTGCAAGGAGAGCTGGTCAAGGGCATGGTGAGGCTGGGAGGCATGGAAGCTGGGGCCGGAGCAGATGCTTGCGCATTCCCCCTCTCCAGCTCTCCAGTCGGGCAGAGCTCCATGCACTGACCTAGGGGGGATCCCGAATGTGCCAAGCCACGGGAGCTGGGGTGTGTGTGGGGAGAGCGCCACATGGCTTGGCGCCTTAAGGATACTCCCTAGGTCAGTGAATGGTGCTCTGCCCAGCTGGAGAGGGGGTTTGCTGGGTGGCTGCTCATGAGCATGGTCACCTCATCGCTGCTTCACCCCTGAGGCTGTGCCTGGCTCTTTGGGAGCCCTGTTGCAAGGGAGCAGCCACCCGGCAACCCCAAAACAATAAGCCTTCCCCTCTAATAAGCCCAAGGCCATATTTTGTGGGTCAAAAAAATGTAAGACCCTGTCGTATTTTCAGGGAAACACGGTACTAAGTTATTGTAAAGTTTATCAGTCTTTTAACTACTAAAAGGGTATAATCACAAGGATCACATAAAAATTTAGTTTCTGTATAAATGTATTATCCCTCTTTTGTTAAGGAAATTATAGGGGGTGATCCACATAATCTGAAAAGGAACATTGTACACCCCTTTAGGATTGTACACCCCTCTTCAGAAAGCATATTAAAGTGATCATGGGGAAGATAATGGTGATTTAGGCAGTAGTTTAAACTATGAAAAACTTCATATTTTAGTATTGTTCTGATGCTTGGTTGTTTCATGAATAAAGACACAATGCATTTTCTGTGGTATAGCTATCCTACACATTATGCTAATTCATGTATTCGGATTCTACTGTATATGTACATTTCTGTAAATAGATGCTAGCTTGCTTTATTGCCAAGATAAATTGGTGGGACTTTTGATGCAACTTCTCAAATATTTCTGATTGATGTATCACCCTCCATTACTCCTTAAAAAAACACGTATGCTCCAGTTGGAAATTGATTGCTTGTATTTTGCTAAGAACGACTGGCAGAACAGAATGACTGCCAGATTAATCTATCTGCACGAATTTGACTGCCTCTCCCTAAGCAGTGTCAGCAAGTGGGCAGAGGTCAGGGGTGTGTGTGTGTGTGTGTGTGTGTGTGTGTGTAAATGATCTACTTTTAGTTCCCAAATCCCTACATTTAAGAGAACATTAACTCTAGCCTCCTTTTAATGCATCAAATGTAAATTTTGTTGGTTAATGACCAAAATAAGGGACTTCTACTACAGCTCTCCTGTGATAAGTTATGATTGTTTCTTAAATATTTGACTATAATTAAGTTGAACAAATAAATTGTTTTAAAGCAAAAGTTCTATTCATTTCTTACTGTAGGCAATAAGTAAATTATCCAGATATTGAGATGGTTTTAAAAACAACGAGGTACGTTTTAAAATGTATTTATAATCACTGTAGGGTGATGGTATTTTATTTATTTTTTGTAGTGATAGCAATAGCAGCAGTAGGAGACTTCCAATCCCAAGATAGACTGCAGGAGAATAATAATTTGTCAGCATTCCTCATTTTGGATATTTGCTTTTCTAGTAATCCTGTTCATCCTGGTTTTGTAAGCTCTTCAACGTAGCATTCCTGGCTAGATTTCACCCTAGACTGAGTCTTGCTCAAACTTGTTTTAAAATACCAAAACAAGGTGCAAAAGATATCGTTGACATTTTGTTTTCAAAATTTAAGAAAAGGAAGCTTTCATTTAGCAATGAAAGAGTGCAGAGAAGAGCAACAAAGATGATTAGGGGACTGGAGACTAAAACATATGAAGAACGGTTGCAGGAACTGGGTATGTCTAGTTTAATAAAAAGAAGGATTAGGGGAGACATGATAGCAGTCTTTCAATATCTCAGGGGTTGCCACAAAGAAAAGGGAGTCAAGCTATTCTCCAAAGCACCTGAGGGCAGAACAAGAAGCAATGGGTGGAAACTAATCAAGGAGAGAAGCAACTTAGAACTGAGGAGACATTTTCTGACAGTTAGGACAATCAATCAGTGGAACAGCTTGTCTCCAGAAGTTGTGAATGCCCCAACAACATCAAGATGTTGGATAGCCATTTGTCTGAAATGGTATAGGGCAGTGGTCGGCAAACCGCGGCTCGCGAGCCACAAGCGGCTCTTTGGCCCCTCGGGTGCAGCTCTTCCTCTCTCCCTCCCTGCCTGGAGGCAGTAGAGGGCCCGGCATGTCGGCTGGGGGGGGGGGCACGGCGCCCGGACAGTTCCGGCAGCGCCCCAGCAGCCGCAGCCCTGGGCGCTCCCCCTGCCCGTTCGCTCACTCGCTCGCTACAGGGGGAGGCAGCCGCAGACCCCCTCCAGCCGACATGCCGGGCCCTCCGCTGCCTCCGGGTGGGGTGGGGAGGAAGAGAGGAAGAGCCGCACCCGAGGGGCCAAAGAGGGACCTGGTGGAAATGTGGCCGGCTGTCCTGCTCGATGCGCTCGAACAGCGGGAGCTGCGTGTCGCAGGGCTCGGGTGCAGCAGCAGCCACAGCCGCCTGCAGAGGCCACCGAGGCTGGCTGCCACGCGGGGCTGGGAGGGAGGTGGGCGTGAGGCGCCGGGACAGCCCCGGCGGTGCTTGGGTGGCCGCAGCCTCGGGTGCCGCACGCCCACCTCCCTCACTGCAGGAGGAGGCAGCCGTGGCCTCCTCGGCTGGCGTGCTTGGCTTTCCACTGCCTCCGGGGGGGGGGGGAAGGGAGGGAGAGAGGGAGGGAGAGACTGACATACAGAGACAGAGGAGAAGGGAGGAAGAGACAAACAGAGAGAGACACAGAGAGAGAGGGAGGGAGAGAGAGAGGGAATCAGATAGAGACACACACACACACACAGACACACACGCACACACACACAGAATGACAGATGGGTGGAGGGAGGAGAGAGAGACAGATAAAGAAAGAGATAGACAGAAAGAGACAAAAAGAAAAAGAGAGTAAGAGAAAGAAAAATAGAAAGAAAAAGAAAGTGGGAGAGAAAGAATGAATGAATTTTGGTTGCTAAGCAAGACCGTCGTTAAGTGAGTTTCACCACATTTTCCAAGTTGGCCACGCCCACCGGGTCCCATGACCGCTGAGCCACTCCCACAAAACAGGCCACACCTTTTGGCTCTCAAAATAAATTTCAATCGTGGTACTGTTGATATTTGGCTCTCTTGACTAATAAGTTTGCCCACCACTGGTATAGGGTTTCCTGCCTAGGCAGGGAGTTGGACTAGAAGACCTCCAAGGTCCCTTCCAACTCTGCTTTGGTATTGTATTGTATCCCAGATTCCACTTCACAATTAGACGATCACGAAATAACCTATCATATCAAAGAAGCAAGGAACATGGAAGGCTGCTTTACACTGTATGCAATTTAGCCCACAAAGGTCTCTGAAACATTTGAACTGATTAAGCAGAAACCTTAAAAGATATGCATGAGTTCTGAGGTAAAATCCATCCCTCCAATAGTTTAAGAAATCCTGCTGGCTACATGATCTTTCATCCTATACCAGTGATGGCGAACCTTTTAGGCACCGAGTGCCAAAAAGGGAGCGCACAAATCCAGAAGAGGAGCTGCCGGGCGGCATGTGTGGGCCAGAAATTTAAATTTTGGTTTCAGGCACACATGCTAGTCTTCCTGTTACTGGCACGCATGCGTACACAACAATCCGCTGGCTGACGCGCATGCTCGCGCTGGAAAATGGAAGACCAGCTCTTCCAGTTTCCAGCACTGCTGCCTACACAAAGGCCAGCTGATCATCGCACACGCATGCACACCAGAAACCTGGAAAAGGAATGGGCAACGCCACCTGTGCCAGGCAACATGGTTCCATGTGCCACTTCAGGCACACGAGCCATAGGCTCGCCATTATGGTCCTAAACAGTACAAATCCTATCAACGGAGAGAAGCAGAAAATAATTGGAACGAAGTAAGTGTTAAATGTGAATGTCTTATCCTGGTGTTTGGAGGCTGTGAAGGTCTGGATGGGAAACAATAGGCTTCAGCTGAATCCTGGCAAGACTGAGTAGCTTTAGGTTTTCAGGCTCACTAGTTTCCAAATCTATGCCATTTTTTTGTGCTGAGGTGGCATTGCCATAGACCTGGTAGGCAGCCAGGAGAGCACATCTGCTCAGTCATGGCTAGAACCTTTGTACACTTGTGTGCCAGTTGCACACATTCTTGGATCAGCAGGTCATACTCACCATCATTCATTCCTAATTACCTCCAATTTAGTCTAGTGTAATATGCTCCACATGGAGTTGCCCTTGAAGAGCTTCAGAATGTAATGGAACAGGCAGTTGTGTGCGTCTAGTAGTATTGCAAGCTGCATTGGCTGCTACTTTGCTTCCAGATCCTATTCAAGGTACTGATTTAATCTTTAAAGCTTTACATAGCAAGCAATCTCCTCTCCCCAATTACGTTTGCCCACCATATTAGATCTGGCAGAGCAAGTTGTGCATACCATCAGCTAGACATGTACATTTGGTGAGTTCCAGGCAACGGCCCTTCTCTGGTGCCTTATGGAACATTCTTCTCCATGAATTAATTCCATCTCTTTTGACTTTCTTGACGTCCCTCAAGATCCAATTATGCCACCAGGCCTAGGGACACCCAGCAACTGGACACATGTCCAGATATTTTCATTGCTGAGGCAGATATCTTCATTCTATTTGTCTGTGTATTTTACTTTTAATATTTATCTTCTAATACTGATTTTATTTTTTTATACTATATATATATATATATACACACATATAAAAAAATTACACAACGGAATTCATGGCTTTCTGTCTAGATGGTCTCTGGTGATGAGCCGAAAGGCAGAAAAGGAAAAGCAGTATGCTTCCTCCCTTAATTGGGGCCCCAACAGGGTGTTGTGGAAACAATTATATATAACTATCCTCCTGTCTCAGCTGACAAGAAGAGAACCTGGCTGGCTTAATGGCAAGGCTCTCGCCTGGCATGTAATACAGCCCCGGTTCGAATCCCAGTAAGGGTATGGCTAGCTGATGAGAGCTAAAAAGCTCAAAATAGATCTATCCTAGTCTTCCTGACTTTATTGATCAGTTCAAAAACGTAACACACACACACACACACACACATTTGTGGCAGAGCACCTGGTATGCCCAAATATGGGAGAGGGAGCGAACTGCTACCCATTTTGCCTTATCTATCAGCACAAATGCAACATATCTAGATCACGTGAAGTGTTAATGCCACTGTATAGTGCCTTGGTAAGGCCACACTTGGAATACTGCATACAGTTTTGGTTGCCACGATGTAGAAAAAAAGACGTGGAGACTCTGGAAAGAGTGCAGAGAAGAGCAACCAAGATGATTAGGGGACTGGAGACTAAAACATATGAAGAACGGTTGCAGGAGCTGGGTATGTCTAGTTTGATGAAGAGAAGGACCAGGGGAGACATGATAGCAGTGTTCCGATATCTCAGAGGGTGCCACAAAGAAGAGGGAGTCAAACTATTCTCCAAGGCACCTGGGGGCAGGACAAGAAGCAATGGGTGGAAACTAATCAAGGAGAGAAGCAACTTAGAACTAAGGAGAAATTTCCTGACAGTTAGAACAATTAACCTCTGGAACAGCTTGCCTCCAGCAGTTGTGAATGCCCCAACCCTGGAAGTCTTTAAGAAGATGTTAGATAGACATTTGTCTGAAATGGTATAAGGTTCCTGCCCACGCAGGGGGTTGGACTAGAAGACCTACAAGGTCCCTTCCAACTCTGCTATTGTATTGTATATATATCAGATTGCTGTATGCCATCCTGAATAACTTTTTGTGAGATAGACAGCCATACCAATTTGATTAATAAATTAGTTCTTTTTTTAAAAAGGTATTATATTGCACACAAGGCTTGGGCAGGGGGTTGGACTAGATGACCTGCAAGGTCCCTTCCAACTCTGTTAATCTGTTAATGATGTTTTGCAATTTATTTGTGAATATGGACATGGCTCGGCAGTATTAATCTGGAAGTGAATAAACTAGCAGATTTGGGGCACTGAAAAAAATCCATTATTGTGGAAACTGTGTTATTCTGCAATACTATTCGCTCAGTTTTGGATAGCATCTATTTTTAAACCTGGTGGTGGCTTCATAGTGAACCGGCACCCACCCAAGAAAGTGAAGTTTCAGGAATATAAAAACCAGGGGAAGGCCTACAATACATAAGAATCCTTCTAATCAAAGCAGAAAGGTTTTCAAAGATTCATTAATAGTACTAGCAATAGTATTGCTCTCCTGAGGGTTAATTAATCTGGTTGATGAAAGTACATAAACATACACAGAGAACAACAAAAGGCCAAAAGGAATACAATGTACCTCAGTTGATTGGGGAATGGACTTACTATACCTAACTGGAAAACAATTTGGACTGGATTATTTTTTTTTGGGTGGGGGGGAAGATGGATCAACAACAGAAGTTTATGATTCTGGGCAATAAGATACAATTGTTGGGAAAATTCTGAACTAAGACTGTAGTAAGTTTTCTTTTTGTTTTTAAGTCCTGATTCCATCCAGATTACTGAAATTTCTTTGCTCTGCATTCAAGAAACAACTTATTTATATTTGACATGAAGGCTCAGACTCCTCCAGTTTCTCCCCTTGTCCTTCCAAAATATCACAGGTGACCAGGAAGACATTTGAAAAGCACTGTTTCAAATGTTTTATATATATAAAATGAGGGAAATAGTTTTATTAGGCTTTGGAAGACAGCAGTATTGCAATACAAAATAAAATTACAATGGCAACAAAACTGAACTTTGAGAAAATTCTTCAAGTTGCATAGAAAAAAAGACACTGCAGCCACGGGAGCAGAAAGATGGGGTGATTCAGAGATTCCAAACCATTCTGAACACTTAACTACAGAGTCGGGGCAAAAATTTCAACTACTGACATTGTTATAAAATGCTTTAATAAATAGTTTTCATCTGAAAACTACAGAAGAACATGTCAAACAAAATGTACTGCACAGAAGTTTCTGCAAAGCAATTCCTGCGTTCATGTATAAAAAGTGGTTCCAAAATGGCCAAGACATTGAAATATTTGTTTCCTTTGCAATTACAGGATAACCCACTTAACATAGGGTTTTATCAGTAATTAAAATAAAGGTATAGCTCATTTTTTTAAATAATAAAACCTTTAAAAAAAAAAAAAGAACCCCACAAATGATGCATAAGCCTTCTATTAAGAATAACAATTTCTCCTGAGATTTTCCATCGCGTAAGATGGAACCAGATGTTACAACCAACGTAAAGCTGAGAAGAGCAGGCCTCTGTTCTCTCCACATGCATCTAGCGACCCCAAACACATGACATGATGCTGCTGTGCTGTGGGTTTACCTGCCTCCACAAGTAGCAGCTAATGAATGACACAGAGGCAGGAAACTCAATTCAGTGGCATCACCCCATCTAACTCCAAGAAACACTAGTTTATCAGGGATAAAGGAAAGAATCCCAGAGCTAATTGATAATTGGACGGTTTCTGCTGCACCACCTAGATCCAGCATGTTTGCCAACATGTTTTCAGCGTGAATAAGCATAACAAACAAGAAATGAGAAGAATATTGTTCCCTTCATTAGGCCTGTATTTAAAAAAATGCAAAAAAGCAATACCACATGTAATAGAGACATTCACAAGAAAAAGAATATTGCCCTGTCATCTTTATGCTGTACAGGATACTTACTCTCCGTGTTCTTGAGATGCGAGGAAACACCTTGGATCTATTTACATGTGAAATGGTTGCGATACATTGAAAAAAAGTACAAAAAGTGACCAACAGTTTCCCAACATTAATTATAGTAACATCATTTTCTAATATGAACATAATACCAAAATAAGGTTTTTGTATCTTTTTTTTAGAAACTGCCATAAAACTTCCCTTTCTGCGACATAAATTAAAAAGGAATGACATTTAAAAAGATCAAAAATATTTTTAAGTTATTAACTCAAATATACAGAAGTGATTCATTTAAATATATACATATTTACAAAAATGCACTTGCACAATCTGAAAATAAACTGTTATCAGTCTGAGAGAACCAAATATCTTCTTGTGGTTAACTTAGAGGGGCATGGCAGTCTTTGACAGTTGCTATTGAGACAGAAAGATGATATTTCAAGGCACTTGGTATGTGCTTCAATACTGCGTTTCTAAGGTAATTAAACCAAATTGACAGATTAAATTAAAAAGGCCACTTTTTCTAACCAATCACAGTTTGAAAGATCTCTATAGATTTTCTTCTGTTCACAGAATAAGGCAATCTTTTTTTCAAGGGGACAAACTTGTAGAAGTATAGAGAGAAGTTTTTAGTAAATATTAACATGAACACTTCATGTTTTCTTCCTTAAGTTCAGCAACTTCCTCAACCAGGAGGATTCCAAGCCACTGTTGTAACAAGTAAAAAAAAAAAAAAATCCCCTCCATTTTGTAAACAGCATTAAGCTTTCTGTGATAAACCTTTTGAATTGAAAATACAAACTTCTCTCCTCTGCCTTACAAGTGTATTCTAAGTAAAATTTACAAAAATAGCAACTATCAAAGATTACTCTATCATCTGACAGTCATTGAATAATTTATACAAGGTTAAAAGAAACAAAATAAAGTTTTTATTTTATTATTTTAATTTTTTTTATTCAAAATAAAGTAACTATGAATATTTGACTTCAGACAGTTGTCCTTTATGCACAATGGAGATGCCAATTTCTCCACTTTTTCTTTTAACATAAGCAATATAGTCATGGTCCAAACACAGATTTAGTCTCTTCCACCTTCAAGATTTTTTGTGTTCACATTTTTTACAGATCTGTTGTCCATTTTGGTTGTCTGAAGAGTGTTCTTAACAGGACTATTCTCTAATGAGTCCACTGCTACCTTTGTTGTCAAAGGTTTAGAGAGTTTTTGAGAGAGGAATTTGTCCATTTCCATAACCTCTTTTTCTTCTTCCTCCTCCTCTTCCTCTTCCTCATACTCTGTGTACTCCTCTACCCCATCGTAAGTTCTTTTTTGAGGAGATATAAAATTTTTCTGTTCATAATGAATGCCTTTATGACTGTACGGTCTATCTATAGGATTCCAAATAGGGTTTAGAGGTGCCCACTGATTATTTGTAGCCTCTTCTCTGGATGGGCGGTTTCTTTCTCTCTCTTTTCTTCTCTTTCGTGTCCACCACACACAAATTATTATGCAGGTTATCCATACAATACTAAAGACTACACAGAGGATTGGAACCAGATAATCTAGAAAGCAAAGCAAACACAACTTAGAAAGGGAATCCTGAAACTATATGCAGTGCAAATGAAATCTCCAAAAGGCAGAATAAACACTATTTGCAGTGAGACGTGCAATCAATGAATCGTTTTGCAAAACTAATGAGTCAGGACACAGGAAGCAACTATCATATTTATATTGAATTTTTAATAAGGGTTGCTTTGAGATGGCATTAAATGTCTGCTTCAATATATCAACAGTCAAAAAATATCTAGCATTATCTGAGCAAATACAGTATAAAGTAGATGAGCATGTAGAACTTCTTAATAGTCAAGATGTTATTTTAAAAAATGGAAATTTGTATTATACTATGTATCTAATTTGTTTGTTATTTGAAATACCTATGCCAGTTATTTATGACACAGTGATTTTAAACACATTTGGACATAGAACAATCTTTCAATGCGAAATACTGTGATTATTTTTTGAACCAACTCTCTTCCCCCCCCCCCCCCAAATAAATTTAAAGTGAAAGGTTATCTGGATAAACAGGTGGAAAAGGCATTTATTTTAGTACTTACACAATTTCCTATTTATAATTGATTCCTTCTTTCTATGGGCAAGTATAGAAGGAATATGGGTAAACGCATTTCAATAAAAAAGGAAAAACAGAATTTTTCCTTACATTTTTAACTTAAGCATCGCTACTATAGAACATTTCAAAAAAATCAAAACCAAACCTCAGTGCTTAAAAGATGTTCAAACAAAAATGAAACACAATAGTCAATTTCTATTTTACATTCTACGTAAACTACTTTGGTTTTTTTTAAAAAACAAGACTGACAATTTGGTTAAGGGAAGTGGTTGCTAAGTGAAACCATGACTATGCTTACAATCTTACTTCAATTTTCCTTTGCCTTACTAACCTGCAAAGGTTGTAAATGCAAGTCATAAAATTACTTTTTCATTACCACTGTAATTGCAAACAGTAGCTAAAGAAGTAATACCTATACTATGAAGTCAGTATATTCTGAGGTAGGTAGGCACTGTCTCAAATGCATATTTTATCTTACCTGATGAAGAAGAATTCCCAACTACTATGGTCTCTATTTTGACTTCTGTTACTGCAAGCATAACTGTGCTGTTTTGCCGTCTTGTAATTGCATTTACTATAGTATTGGCAGCATTCTGTATGAGACTATTATCTGTCTCGTCCTGATGCAAGATAAAAGACTAGGAAGAAAAAACAAACAGGAAACATAAATTTAAAAGTAACTAATTTATTGAGATTGATGATGGGGAAACTTGAGAATTCCAGTTGACTGCTGTGGCATAAAGATTTGTTTCAAACCAATATGAAAATAAGGTAAAAAGCAAAGGTTTCCCTTCTTCAGTCATGCCCGACTTTGGGCACGATACTTATTTCAGTTGTTTGGCCAAGGGAGTCAGTGTTGTATGAAGACGTTTTCATGGTCATGTGGCCAGCATGGCTATACACCAAAGGCTGTTACCTTCCTAACAAAGAAGTATTTATTAATCAAGCATTCTTTCAAACTGCTAAGTGGGCAGTTATAATATAAAACTATTATACTGATATAATATTATACTTAAGTATATTTTTATACTAATAGTCATATTCCTTCCTTCCTTCCATCCATTTCTATAGTAGCTTAATTGACTCCTCAATCCAGTTGACTATTGAAGATTTATTATTTACGGCAAACTAAACTGAATTGACACTTAAAAGTTTCTGATGTATTATATAGCTAAATAGTTGCATTAATGATATAATCTGATACATATACTACACAAACTTTCTTCAATTTGTATCATAGATGCAACCATAGTTGAGTTGGGCAACTTAGCTAAGAATGATAAGCCAAAATTACCTGTTTCCCCGAAAATAAGACATCCCCTGATAATAAGCCCAATTGGACTTTTGAGCGCATGCGATAAAATAAGCCCTCCCTGAAAATATTGCAACACAGCAGCAGCTATGAGATGACCACGACCGATCATTCCTGCACCTCAAAAATAATAAGACCTCCCCGAAAATAAGGCCAAGTGCTGATTTCGAGGGTCAAAAGAAAATAAGACCCTGTCTTATTTTCGGGCAAACTCAGGGTATTCAGCCAAAACTATGTCATCAAGCAGTCTTCAGTCCCTTCAAACTACTTTTCTTTGTTTCTAGGCTGAACTCATTACCCTTCTGGTATTCAAGGCACTTCAGTTCAGCCAGACAAGATAAATCTTATTTATATAGCTGTCTATCTTGCAAATGTTATTCTGGTCAGTTAACAGAATTTTAAAGGGCACAATAAATGAAATTAAAAAAACAGCAAAAGAAAAGGACAAACAATATATAACTGAGAAAACCAACAACCACTCCAACTGGGCTCAATTAACTTACCAACCCACATGTCTGAAAAAATAGCTAGGGCTCAACAGCTTTCAAAATGGCTAATAGGGTCAAAGTTAGCCTAATATCATGTCGTAAGGTGTCCCACAGGGCTGGCTCAACAGAAAAAATGTGCTTCATGAGTTGTATACAATGCAATTATCTTATCAATAGGTCCTGGAACATATTCCTCCTGGCAGATTTGGAACAGGCAGAGACAACTGGAAAAAGGCAGAAAATAGCTGTATGCCATGAACGCTTTATAGATGGCAACCAGCACTCTGAATTGCACTAAGAAACCTACTGGAAGCCCATGCTGTTTGCAAAGTGAGAATATAACATGGCCATATTTATATCGCTAATTGCTTATGCTGCTGAATTCTGGACCAACTCCAACTCTTGGATGTTCTTCAAGGACATCTCCATGTAGATCACACTGCAGTAATTCATATGGGAGGTGACCAAAGCATGAGTGACTATGTGCACTGCTTCTCCAGAGATCATCCATCAGCATGATTAATGCAGTCCCACACTAGGGACTGAAACCTGAAAGAGGTCTAGATAATCTACTTCCTCAAGATTGTGCTCTGAAGCTGCAGCACAACCATCCTAGGAACAATTTTCTCTAAAAAGGGAATAGATGGGATGTATGTGGACAAATGGCATGGCTTCCGTTTTTTTTAGTAGATACTTTTTGGAAAGGAAATGAATCACTCCCTTCTCAAGTGTCATTGGCATTTTCATTCACCCTCTAGTATTGTACACTGACTAACCTAATTTTAAGAGTAAAACAGTGAAAAGGTCAGTCTGCCATTGTAATTCATTAATTAGAAGCAAATCAAACTTCTGTATTGCTCAAGGAGTAAGTAGAAATATAGATTAGCAGAGAAACATCTAGCTGGTTTATGAGTTCCCTATGATATCATAAGAACATTGCATTTTCATTGTCTTAGCCATGAAAGGACAAAGTTTTTATATGCTAACTTCTTTGTATCATTTTATTATTCCAATTTTGGTATTGAATTCTATCTATCTATAACAGGCGACTATTCCAAGTTACAATCGATCTCCCCATGTCTACTTAACTATATATGTCTAATCATCCTATGGTGAAATCTAGAGTAATTTTTATAAATGCTAAAAATACTTTTATTTTATCTTTTGGCCTTGAACAAAGGTACATAAAGCAGGTTAGCACCGAAATTAGTTAAAAACAGGTGACAAATAATTAAAAATAGCAAACAGTCATGCTGAAAGCAAATGTAACACCCACACATTCTCTGCATATTCTTTCATCTCTTAAACTGAATCACACTCCATTTCTATTTGCATAAGTCACACATCTGTCTACAATAACTGAATGAACATTCACTTTACACGGACCTGAAGGGATTCTTTCTCTTTCACAAAAGAAAGAGACAATCCCTCTCTCCTTCTGGGTCATACCAACACTTACATTCTTTCTTTGTTCAACATTCTGCCCTTTTCTTGGACAGATCCACTCATAATAAGCCAGTTCTCAATAATAATCAGCTCATTATCCAAATTTTCGGTAGTTCTTACTATATCTACTAAGCAAAATACAGCCTGGCATTACCCAGAAAGGGTAATTTAAATTTAACAAAAATATAATACTTACAACAGCAACTTCCAGTGCATTCTCTATGGAGTAGGATAGGTCACACAACACTAACAATATTCTTTCACTAGAAACAGATCTAGTTGCTGGTAAATATCTTATTTCAGAGCATACATTTTCAACAGTAGTGCCCTAAGAGAAGAAAAATGTAACAACGGGAAATAAAAATTAAAGTGCGTATTTATTTTATAGAAAACATAAACTATTAAACAGAAAGGAAATCAGTGTTATAACTTAACAACATATGGAAAGTTCTTATGTTACAATCTGTTTTAGTAATATTTGAAACACTATTCTCATATTCAACAATCTCACTGCTATATACTTGACTGGAGATATGCAAGGAGATAGTGCATGACATTTTTGACAAATGTATTCTTTTCCCCCCTATCTCTAAAGCAAAAAGTAGAGATAGTGGCCAGAAATGAGGTTCTGGTAGTCATCTGCAAAAGATGTACCCTTTTCCCTTCTCCCAGAAAACAAAACATTATGCTTAAAGATGCTGGCCAAGAAAGCAGGAGATGGTGAGTTCTAATCTAGAAAATTGGCTGGGTGACTTTGAGCTAGTCACTTTCTCTCACAGGGTTGTTGTAGGGTAAAAAGGAATAACGAGTATTGTGTTGACTGCTGTATTAATACATCTGGTTAATAAAGGTGGGATAAAAATCAAATCAGACCAGATCAAATCATAAATAAAGAAGTGTGGATGGTGGAGATTCTGAAAGTAAAGTTTGGTGAACTGAAGGCAAAATATGATAACTAATTCTCTTAAGATAAATACTTTTCAAATAGTAGTCCTCGACTTACAACAGTTCATTTAGTGACCATTCAAAGATACAACAGCACTGAAAAATGTGACTTATGACCATTTTTCACACTTATGACCGTTGCAGCATCCCATGGTCATATGATTTACATTCGAATGCTTGACAACTGACTCACATTTATGATGGGTGCAGTGTCATGTGAGTCATGTGATCCCCTTTTGCGACCTTGTGACAAGCAAAGTCAATGGGAAAGCCAGATTCACTTAACAACCATGTTACTAATTCAAGAACTGCAGTGATTCACTTAACAAATACGGAGAGAAAAGTAAAATGGAGCAAACTCATTTAACAAATTTCTCACTTAACAACATAAATGTTGGGCTCAGTGGTGGTAGTAAGTTAAGGACTACCTGTAGTGTGAATGCCATTACTTCTAATAAACAGCAGAGTAATATGAAATCTACAATTTCAACAAAAGGTAAGAATGAAGATAGCTGGCAAAGTTGCTTTCACAAAGAAAATTAATATGAAACAGAGTAAATTCCTAGTCTTGGCAACCAATTTCAACCTCTATCCTTTGAAGACGCTTTTAAAAACAAGAAACAAGCTACAAAAGCTAGGATTTTGTCATCTAATTCAAGAAGAATAAAAGAAAGGTGACAATTCCAGATAATTCCTTCTCACACGTATACTATCCTCCAGGTGCCCAAATCCAAAATGCAAAAGAGCACATTAGCTCTACCAGTTATACATTCTTTTTACTCATCCATGTGAGCACAGAAAAAGCAACACTTCCAGCATGTCAAAAGTGACGTCATGGCTTTGAGGAATATTAAGTATTAGGGAGAAAAATACAGGATACGCATAAGATAAGCCAAAAAAGCCAACACAGTTCTAGGCTGTATCAACAGAGGGATAGAATCTAGATCACGTGAAGTGTTAATGCCACTGTATAGTGCCTTGGTAAGGCCACACTTGGAATACTGCATACAGTTTTGGTCGCCACGATGTAGAAAAGACGTGGAGACTCTGGAAAGAGTGCAGAGATGAGCAACCAAGATGATTAGAGGACTGGAGACTAAGACATATGAAGAACGGCTGCAGGAGCTGGGTATGTCTAGTTTGATGAAGAGAAGGACCAGGGGAGACATGATAGCAGTGTTCCGATATCTCAGAGGGTGCCACAAAGAAGAGGGAGTCAAACATTTCTCCAAGGCACCTGGGGGCAGGACAAGAAGCAATGGGTGGAAACTAACCAAGGAGAGAAGCAACTTAGAATTAAGGAGAAATTTCCTGACAGTAAGAACAATTAACCTCTGGAACAGCTTGCCTCCAGCAGTTGTGAATGCCCCAACCCTGGAAGTCTTTAAAAAGATGTTAGACAGCCATTTGTCTGAAATGGTATAAGGTTCCTGCCCATGCAGGGGGTTGGACTAGAAGACCTACAAGGTCCCTTCCAACTCTGCTATTGTATTGTATTGTATTGTAAGATGAGGGATTCATTACTTGAAAATGGAAAAAACACTTGGGTATGGGTCAAGGAGAGAGTTTTAAGGCTGCATTAGAAAAAAGACTACCATATTTTTCAGAGTATAAGACGCACCAGAGTAAAAGACCTACAAAGATTTTGAAGAGTCAAAATTTTAAAAAAAGGTTTTGCACTGTGGAGACATCCCCAAAACGGCCCGTTTTCTTCTCAAAAGAAGGGCATGAATAGCCTTTAGGCGGCTTATGGAGTGCTCCTGGGGGATGGAGAACAAGCAAAAATGCCCATTTTTCACAAAAACAGCTCCGTTTTTTGCGGGGATTGGGGGGTGGGGTCAAAAATGGGCATGCATAGCATTTAGGCGGGTTATAGAGTGCTCCTGGGGAGGGGCCCAAAACGAGCACAAACGGCCCATTTTTCATTCATTTCTACCCTCCTCAGCCCCCAGGAGCACTCTACAAGCCTCCTAAAGGCTATGGACGGCCATTTTGGTAAAGGGGACGGAGTTTTGAGAGGCCAAAAATGCTGTATTCAATGTATAAGACACATTTTCACCCTCTTTTTTGAGGAAAAAAGGTGCGTCTTATACTCTGAAAAATATGGTATATCAAAGATACATTAAAGTATCTTATTCATAAAACATAAAAAATCTTCTCTTCTATTCTGGTTTGTTGAGATCAAACCCAGAATACTATGTACAATTCAGGGTACTGCATTTCCGGTATACTGATTGGTCAGTACACATTCAGAGAATAGTGAGAGGCATGTCATTATATTCTATAAGGGCAAGTTGAAGGAATTTAGAATGTTACATTTGGAGAAAATAAGATTGTGGGAAGACATTTTCTCAATGTTTAGGTACATTAAAAATGGCATAAGATGATAGTCAGGAAGTTGTTTCCATTTTCACTCAATCAATCAGGATGTTGATTAAATGGATCAAACTAGGTATATATGAAAAATACCTGAATTCTCATTTATATTATTTTTTCCACCCAAAGATTCCAATTCTTCAACAAAGAAAATATTTTCAAGAAATGAAGAGAAAAAAATATACCAGTCACAGAGTTTTGTCCTCTACCCTCTTGTATATCACAAGAAATTCCTCTAAGAAGAATTCAATTATTAAAAAACCATTTGATATTCCACCCGAAATGTACTAATTGACCGTGGTGGGCATGAATGGGAAAATGTGAAGATCAAAATAAATTAAGTGTGATGGGGGTAGGATCCAAAATCTTTGTAAAATCGGGCTTGCTTCCAAAATTGTTGCATTTCCTTTCCAAGTGATACAGATGGAATGGTAGCACAAGGAAGCTACACCAGCTGACCAAATAGAACCCCTCCTGCCAAAAAGCTCATTCCACAAAAGGCCAAATAATAGGCAAATTCTGAAAAAGATGTGCAAGTAAGGTCATTCCCAATAGACTTTTGGAAATTTTGAAGTCCCAATATATTCCGGGAAGAATATATAAAAAAATTCCTTAATACCTGTAGCAAAAGCAAACTTGGAAATGATTATAATAATGTTTTATTATTTTCCTATACATCTATCTAATTTTTTTATATCAAAAACTGGTGGCAACCTTAAAATAAGACACATGGAATCCTTCACAATTAGAAAAAAATGATTTTATACAAGACAGCTGATCTTTATTAACATTCCACATAACCAGACAGGGATATTTTCCTAAGAAAAAGATCAGTACACAATACCAACAGTCTTCAAAATAAAATGAAACTTTCTCTCTCACTGCCTTCAAAGCAGAGGAGTATAAACAAAAATGGTAAAAGTGCTACATACCAGCTAATAACAATTAGAATTTTGCTAGCAACATGATCAATTACAAAACAGTAGGATGTGTGAAACATTAGCAAAATTAAAACAAAACTTAAATGTCTTACCTGGGGTACTTTATCTCTGTTAAAAATCAGAGTAATTCTTGCACAGCTGTTGTCCAAGTGGCCCGAATTAGGGAAACACTTGATGTTAACAGGTAGAGGTTCTGATTCACTGCATTCTCCCCAGTCAATGCAAGGTGGTTGGAAACATTTGATGTATGAATTTTCTTGGCATTCTTGGCCTCTAGGACATTGGTAACTAGAACGGTCCCCATGTTTGCTAAGCAAACAAGATTTCCTTCCACACCATACCTAGAAATTAATTCAGACCTATTGATTTCAATGGACTATAAAAGGAAACACTAAAGGAGATTTACAATTAATTCCTATCACTGTCTCTTCATGTCATTCATGCAAGTTTTTCTAGGGTTATATTCACAATACCTCTTTCTTGTTTCTTATCTACATGTAGTCCTCAGTTAATAATGGTAACTGGTAACTGGAATTGAAATGGTACACAAGTAGGCTGGTGACATGTGGCTCCAACACAGTTGGGGTAGCTACTGGGCAGGAGAGGGTGCACGAGTGGCTGGTGAAGTATGGTGTGCTGCTGGGCAAATGACGGTGTGTGGGTGGCTGACAAAATGCAGGGTGAGTGTGGTGGGGCTGGTTGCTGCTGGGAAGGGAAGATTTGTGGGTGGTCAGTGTGGCATTAGCACTGTGGAGCTGTAGCTGGGCAAGGGAGAGTATAAGAATATGCTCTATCTGGGTGCAGAACCACACTTCCATCCCATCTGTTTGGGTCCTTAGATCATAATATTGTAGTACTAGTAATTGTGAATGGGCAAATTGAACATCCAAGTAGTCCTATTTTGTATTATTAAAAGTTTTAAAGAGAACATAAAAACTAATGCAAACTAATATAGAAAAGAAAGAAAGAGAAAGAAAAAAAGAGGATAGGAAGGACATTCCAATTTCCTTTGTAGCAAATATAACAATGCATACAAAGTGATATCCGTGATTACAAAAAATACCATATCTACTTTTTTCTAATCATCAGCGGGCAAAGTTGCATGTGACTCTGGCAAGTCACTCTCTCCCAACTGGCAGCAGTCACCTCCAGCCCTGCCTTGCCATCCACCTACATTCTCACACCTGAGGTAGGACTGCAGCTTGCTCTTCCTTATTTGCCTGCCCAGACTCTAGCTATGATGGCACCTTGATGTAGTCTTAGGAATGTAGCAATCCTTCTACTAACCCTGTTTAGGTGCAAAACCATTTCATCTCAGCTTGAGGGAGGATCCACAATGCTAGGTTAGCTGCTGCTATACTTCTGGCAGTCACATATTTTTGCTGTTTGGGTGGCAAGCTGAATTTCTTTTTTTGTCTGTGTCTATCTAGTTTACCCCCATTTTACTTGTAACACCCACTAAAATAGACAGGCAAGAAGTACCACAGTTTATCATTCTTTTCTGATAGTCCTTGCATCAAGGAGATGCATGCCCCACATAGCTGACTTTTTCCTAAATAATGTTGCTGGTGACAGAATATGATTTAGAGGCTTGCACTGTGGTCCAAGAGCCATGAATTTAAGATCTGAGTTTTAAAGTATTGTTTCATCAGCCCTCGCCACAAATCTCTGAGCATGGGAAGTGTTCCCACTCTAAAAACATTCAGAGGAAGGTTGCCATAAAGAGCAATGCATTCATTTGTCATTGTTTAAAGTGGGAGAAGAAACCACTGCAAATTTACCTTGGTACAATCAATGTGGCCATCCAGACAATGGCAACTGTTGCATTCTTGATCCCATCTACTCCTGTGAGGAAAGGACTTTCCTTTAAACCAGCAAGATTTTCCAGAGCCTATAACTAAGGAGAAAAAAAGGCAATTTAAGAACGGGTAAATTTAACCTAGGAAGAAAATGTCAAGTTCAAGTTTGCAGACTGTGTCTGGCAATCACTGATAGGCAAGTTGTAAAATTCAATATCTAATTTCTTAATTTAGTTTACAGCTTCAAATTACCTTCTTGGCATCTTGTTCCAGCTCGTCCAGCAGGACAAGTACACCTGTAACCATTTATTTCATCAATGCAAGTAGCACCATATGCACAAGGAGAGGATTGGCATTCATCAATATCTAAAGGAAAGGAAAATTCAAGGGATTTAGAAAAAACAAGTGTTCAATGCATGAGTGGCTACTGATATTAGCAACTTTTACTAGAATTTATTCAGATATTGTATTAGTAGCCGTTTCCCCAAATTATGGTTTTGAGATGGATTGAATTAGATTGAGTCAAACTTTCTTTCTCAGGTAAATTACAGCAAGCATCCATTTTCTTTGAGACTATCTTACTAAAGCAGAAAATATGAAAGTTGGTTTTACTTAGTTAACCATCTCCTCCACAGGGAAGCCAACTATTTCTAAGTGTTACAAAGTAGAGAAAATCCAACTTCTGTAAGAAAATCAGTAGGGTTTAAATTGTGGCAAAGAATGAATCTTTGAGAACTTAAATTGTTTTCTTTTGAAACCAGTAATTTTAGCTACAAAAAAAGGAAACAATTAAAGTAAGTGAGAGAGTGAGAGATAAAACAGTATTTACCAATCATTAAACTTTCAGAAATCTGTACATATGCTATTTCAAAATTTGTATATATTGCTTAGAATGCTGTGTGCCCACACACATTGCCTCTAAGTATACATTTTTATAACAGCTCTCATTTTTTTATTCAGCTCCACTTGCCTAGGCACTTTTTAGCATCATATTCCCATAATTTTTTCCTAATCTTAATTAATTTCAAACTCTTAAAAAACCTCTCTAATTCCCTCTTCAGTTTTGGAATGTAACTATACTCATTCTTGCTGTGCTATTAAAGCTAGCTGCTTTTAATTATTTCTAAATAATGGAATATATAAATTTATAAACTATCAGTATTGTCTCGAGTGAGCAATATTTACTCAGACTCTGGGACTTAAAAGGCTAATTAAGAAAAGTTAGAATTATTTTCAGCTGTAAAGAAAGCTCAGAGACTTTTTGTTCAAACACAAATAAAAACAGGTTGCCAGCAATTCTTACATAATGCAGTAATATTGCTGAGCATTCCAGAAAAAGAGCATCCTATTCAAAATATAATATCTCTCCAAATGGGGGTCAAACTTTAACGATAGTCACAGAGGCTGATCATCTGTGAATGCCTAGCTATAGAATACATAGAACTCTGTTTGGATCCACCTGGAATTAAGATTTATGTCTGTGCCTTTTAGCAGAGTTAGCAAACCTTGACCTAGATATCTCCAAATACAGTCTACCATTTGTGCCTCATAGGAAGTCTAGTGTAAATGAGAATAAAAATCTTAGAACTTAGTTTTGTCTGATTTGGGACAAAACAAGTATCTTTTGCCTTAGAAAGCTTAAGTTCAAAACAAAAGTAAAACATGTTTGCAGGGGATAGGTTAAGGGACAACCTTCCCATTCTAAAAAGAGAAAGGGATACAAAATTATTAGCATTGCCACTCCAATTTATTATGTTACTGGCCACATTAATGTTACTCCCTGACATGGTAGGAGGAAACATGATTTCCAGGCAAATCATTGTTATTCATCTCTGCTCTAAGATGTTCTGCCTACTATTTCCTCTTTAGTTCCGAAACGAGAGATCTGAAGGTGAAATAATTGTGATACCAACTGGAATGCATTAATAGTACTGATAAATAGCAATAAAGAATCCATTATTTCTAAGCAACTATTCTTTTATAATGGTGTCCCTGATTCATAGTTATTAGAGTACTTACTGGTAATTAATTACTTCAAGGAGAGCAAAAGCTAGATACTTGAACTGCTCTGCTAAAAGAAGTATTCTGATAAGCTCACAAATAAGATTAATGAAAGATATTCGCCAGATACATGCTTGAACCTACACATGGGCTTTACCTGATGCTACCACCCAGAACTTCTTAGAACGTAAAACTCTAGATTACTTGGTGGTGCAGATCCTGTAAATCAGAGGTTCCCAAACTGTGGGCCGCAGCCTGTTGACCACCCGGCTGCGTAAGTCGCTGGCCAATGCGCACATGTTCCCCCCACTCACACTAGCATATGCGCATAAAGACGCCTGTTCCTCTGCCTCCAACCCAAAGAGGTTGGGGAACTCTGCTGTAATTAATGATTTGGTACCTTGAGTGGGGATCCCAAAGGAGTACACAGTTGTGAAGTTTGTTGGTGCCATTAAGAGCTCTCCCTTTGCCTTACTAATTTTAACAGGGTGTATTATTCTTAACGTCTTGAAAAAATGTATAACATTTAATCAATTTTTTTAAAAAAATCTAACATTTTAATTTTTATATGTTTTATATTTTGATGGTTTATTGTGCACCACCCACAGCCCCTCTTTGTGGGAGATGGGCAGCTCAGAAATGTAAAATACAAATAAGTCAAATTTAAAAAAAAACACTAAAATTAAAAAAAAGACCAGATACCTCCTCACCAGCAAATCAACACCCAGATAAACTGGGATTAGCCTCTGGATTAACAACTACACAAACAATCACACAGTAAACAATACCCTAATCAAGAAACAACCAATTCAGGCTAACAGTCAAGCAGTAAACAAAAAGAAACTGCCAAGGAGAAAACAATACCCCCATCAATGTTGACAAGGAAAGGTATTGTATAAAAACAAGAGAAAAACCCCTATTCCCTTCTAGCACTGAAGATGTTATCTACTTAAGTAATCCCAAAGGTGCTGTTCAAAAGTCAACTGGACTTGGTTTTTTCCCTTGAAAACGCTTTGCTGCTCATCCAAGAAGCTTCTTCAGTTCTTGGATCAGAATTGAAACATTTTCAAGAGAAGAAAAGCAAGTAAGTCCAGTTGCCTTTTGAACGGCACCTTTGGGACAACCATGACCTGGATGGCTGAGAATCTCCATAGACATCTAGTCAGATAATGAAATGTCTGCAACTGAGCACCAAGGATTCCACAGTTCAAACCTGAGCTACATATATTCTCTGGCAAGAAATCACAAGTAAAATGATGTGCTAATAGTCATACTTGGTATAAAATACAGTGCAGCAATTTAAAGTAATAATTCACGATTGGTGTAATACCAAAAGATCAGGGCTTCTCAAGATCTCAGTAAGGCCATAAACAAGTTTTTAGAGTGGAAGCTAGCTGGAGAAAAGCACCTTGGCTGAAAGAACAAAAGATGGTGAGTAGGTGAGAAGCTTTGAACATAAGTGTCAGAGCTTTCCAGGGTGATTGTTCTAAACATAAGCGAGACAAAGTGTGCTTATTCAGTGAAGGGAATCTGTCCCTGAACTCCTTGTGTTTGAAATAAAGCAGCATTCAAAGCTTGTAGTCCCAAAACAAGGGAGAAACATTTTAAGAGGCATGTATCCTAATAGAAACACAGACACGACAACAGAGAGAAAATTGTAATTAATGAAAAAAATAAAAATGGAAAGATTTGAACTGCAAATAACAAATGGAACTGGCCATCACTATTGAAGTTGAAAAATAATTTAAAAGAAATAGAATTTAAATAAAGAAGAGGACAAAGTTCCTCCCATCTTAGTTCTGGAATATTCTGAATCATCTCTTCAGAGATTCATAACCCATGTATAAATCATAAATATCACAATGAAGAAATAGATAAATCTATAGTAATAATAAACAAATATACTACAGGACATCCTTAAGACGAGTTGAATACAGATATTCTCTTTTAAAGTTCCTGACTGAATATTCTAGTATAATAATTTGTTTGGAAGTAGCAGATAATTTAAATACAATTTAAACCATATTATTTATAATTCCATTTATAAAATATATAATTTATAAAAGGTTATTTATAAAAGGATTCTATCTAATAACAAAGAGAGCGCCATTTTTGTAAGATAAACATCAGCATCAATGAATAATTCAATTAGTTTCTGCTTCATTATTTGAGGTACAGCTGACTAAAACTTACCCAACGCCTGGGTGAGGGTAAGACATGACAACAGTGTGAATTTTTCACTCCTTTTCCTATATAGATACTTACTGATTCTGCAGTCAGGACCAGCAAACCCAGGTGCACATTCACAGCGAAACCAATTCACACCATCAACACAGATGCCTCCATTGTAACTGTAAAAATGATAAATCTATCATCGCAATGAAGGCTGTCAACAGTTTTTCAAGCTGAGAGAACATTAGTTTTTGTACAAAATAATGTGCTGAAATTCAAATGTCCATAAATTCCATAATCACCGTATTACTAGTCAACATGACAAAATTAATGTAGTGTAGTTAATTTATAATGTATGCAAATTAAGAAAACATTTGTTTTCTTAATTTGTTAATTTAACTTTAGTTAATTGAATCTTAAATCACACTGAACAAATGACTTCTATTAACAGAAGCAGCATGTAAAGAATTTTAATTATGGGTAATAACAAACTTGATTTAAACTCCCCAAATTCTATTGAAATGGGTAAAACTACATTACATTTTATAGGAAGATAGATTTTTTTAATTATTTCAAATGTAAAAGACATTTTAGCAATGTGACTATATAATTCTAAGGTATCTGGTCACATTATTTAGATTTTACTTGAAAGAAGGATATGAAGTTTTAGAATTTTATGACTTAAGAAACAGGACATTTTGAATGCAATTATATTACATTGCACAATTTCCTAAATTCTGTAAACTCGAGGAACCGAGATAGGCATGAGAAAGCCGTTTAAAAGCTGTTCCTTTTGTGGTTGCCAAGAATTGACAATGGCACACAATCAGGAGTACTAATCCACGAAGGGGACATTGGGGAACTCTAATAATGAAGATGCAATTAAGAAGTATTTTCTCAAAAATACTAAATAATTTGATAATTAAAATCTGGAGTGAAGAGTCCCTTAAAGATTTCCTATTCTAGAGAAAGGTTAAGTGACTGGAGAAAGAAGCAAAGTCAAGCCCAATTTTCAAGGGATCATATTCCCAAGATTTTTCCTACTTGCTCTCCTACTCTAAATATGGATATCAAACAACTAGATCTAAATAATTCTACTTTGAATTGGATTATTCAAGTAATTGTCTTTTGAGCTAATTTGCCTCCACAAAAACTTGCTACCAATCTGATACAGCTACCAATCTGATACAACAGACTTCTTAGGAGTAGATATCAGTTAGTAAATAAGTACAGGGAAGTTCATTTGGTAAACCCAGCACAATTGCTTAAGATCGATGAAAAGATTTTGAATCAAGATCATTTATTTTAATTGCTGTATTAGGGTATTTTTAAGAAGAATTATCACTGAATACTCACCATGGGTGTGGATTGCAATCATTAATATCTAAAAAAGAAAAAAAGTGAAATAATTACTCACCTGAAGTATATAAAGAGTATTCAATGTAGACTATATCTGAGCTATTCCATCTAATTTTTGTGCATATACAAAGTTTCTCTACAGTATGTACAAAAACTTTTCTCCAACAACATACAATAGTAATGGCAACTTTATACATATAGCCCAATTTGTTTTTATATGTAGTCACAGTAGTATTAATTCTAAAGCTACAAGAAAGTGTTCTGGTGAAATAACACTAGTGCATTGTTAAATATGTAAACAAGAAACTCTTTTTCATATTGGAACTTGAAAGTGGATGATGGGAGTTAAACCCTTGTCTGCTAGATTTATATTCCAATTTTTCTCTGGGAGGTCTAAGTGGATTGTCTCTTCATCACAAGAGGTGAAGTTTGTTGACTTGGGAGTTTGTTACTGGTTCAAAGTTAGTTTCATAGTTAAAGAGGTTCTTGAGCCTGGATCTGCTCAGTCTCAGGCCAATATATGAGCTTATGTAAACATATTTCTTCCCAAGACTCATTCTTTGTCTTTAATTGGCCAAATATCAGAATTTAGGAAAAATAGTTATGGAAGTTAAACAAAGTGAGATCATAAATATTTTAATATTATTAATAAATAATAATAAAAATAATGATCTATTTAAAAATAGATTTTCCAGCCCTACTTTATAGATACAGTACATGCAAGAAATCCAAGTTTGTTTTTGATCTTAGAACACTGGCCACAAAGATATTGAGATGACTTCTAGGGGTTTTAAAGCAGTTCTTCCACAAGTGGGGTTCTTTGCTTATGAGCCCCTTCCCAGCATGTCTAATTAACATAGTACAAGTGTATGCCAGACTATTCACACCATTAATGTAGGGATATTATCTGTGTTGCTTTCCAATAAATAACTGGCAGAGATGATAGTACTTTTAAACCTTTACCTTTCCACTAATTAGCATAACAAAATGCTATGCCACAATGAAGAACCACAGGACAATGCAATTCATAACGAAGTCAACTCTCTTTTATCTACTATTTATATTGAATAATGCTAACAATCATCACTGTTCATACTTTATAGCTCAAAAAACCATAATCAAAACAGAGTTTATTCAAATATTTCCAATGCAAAAATTAGAAGATTTCAATCAAATGTAAAATTTTAAGCAAGTTTTGTCTTGAATCAAAAACTGAAGCTCAACCACCCCTAAGAAACTCGGTACTATGTATCAGAATGCTAGCAAAATGCTATAATATTCAACTACAATTTTGACAAAATGTTTAATTCAATATGTAAAAAATGTTTAGTACAAAAGTCCACTCTTAAGCATCCATCATAATAAATTATCTTGGGTATGCTACAAGACTAAGGACATCATATCAATACAAACAATAATTATACTTACTCTGGGTACATGTGCGTCCTTCCCAACCTTCTTTACAAATGCAAGAAAAGGAATCTCCGCTGCCAACACAAGTTCCACCATTCAAACAAGGATTAGGAATACAGCTGCTGTTTTTAGCTGTAATAGAAGTTTTTAAAAAGTTTTTTCCTACTCATAAGGACTTTCATTCATAATATTAACTGACATGCCAAATCTACATCGTTAAAATCATTTTAATCTAGACTGTGAAGTGTATTACCACAGTACTTAAAAATAATTAGCAAATAATCCAAATGCAACATCAGATGCCACATCAAGGTTCTATCAAAAATCATTTATATTTTGTTTAA
This sequence comes from Rhabdophis nuchalis, assembly GCA_039707465.1. Classification (NCBI taxonomy): domain Eukaryota; kingdom Metazoa; phylum Chordata; class Lepidosauria; order Squamata; family Natricidae; genus Rhabdophis; species Rhabdophis nuchalis. Next base: position 52,708,993 of record CM077643.1, on the reverse strand, counting down.
CAGCTGTTATCAAACCAGCCAGGCAGACTCCTTTCAATGGGAGTCCAGAGTTTGATCAATGTCCTTGCTAGCACCATAGATGGGATTTTTGATAAGATTTGAGTTTTTCAATCTTACAAAGCAAACTCCTAGCATATTAGCTAAAGCTAGCAATCCTTCAAATATGACTTTCAGGAGCTCTGGGAAGTTAAATAAATAAATAAATACTTTTAATTTATAACCCAATAAATATTGATGGATATAATGCACATAAACTAAAACTCTTTGGATCTCCAATCATTTTTAAGAATAAAGATGGATCCCAAGAGCAAAATATTTCAGAACCAATATTCTAAACTATTCAAAATATTTAATTTTGCCAGGTTTATCAACTAGTAACTTGACCATTATTTCTGCCTATCTAAAGTATACTGAGGTAACTTTATTCACATTGTCATTATTTCAACATAGCTCCCACACTGTTATTGTAAAATGTAGGTGGGCATTTTTTATTGCCAAAGAGATGCATGTACATAGAAGGGAAAGACAATATTGTGACAGAGATGGAGCTCCATCATGCAGAATGGTTGTTTTTAGCTTCCACAGAACTTGTGTGTGTGTGTGTGTGTGTGTTATTATTTATTAAATTTTTATTTAATTTTATGTGAGTGTGTGTTTGTGTGGTTTGTTTTTTAAAAACTGCTAGATCCTATTTTTGAAGAAGGAAGAAACAGACTACTTATATTAGCTTCTCAGCCAAGCCATTCTCTCGATTTAGAGACAATATTTAGCTAAAGTAAAATATCGATTTAGATAAAGCACTTACCAATATTGCAAGTGGTTCCTTCCCATTCTGGAGGACAAGAGCATCGAAAAGTGTCACCACCATCGTAACATGTTCCTCCATTTGTACAAGTATTTGCATCACACTGGTACTTACCTAAAATATCACAAAAGCAAATTAAAGTAACCTATCAAATACACTATATAAATTCATTGTTATAGAACAATGAATTATAGAAGGTGGGGCTATTCTTTGTTACATGGGATTATGTACAATATTAGACCTAATTCAACTTACTTTCTATTTCAGGCATGCAGTGCTTCACATTGAAAGACAAGAACACCTCTTTTCTTGGAATAATTTTGCAACTATGTAGGGCAGCTGCATAATCCCAGGAAAATGTGGAGCTGTTTTGAGGAGCTGCAGAGGTGCTATTCAAGCGCTCCTACCTCATATGAAGCACCATTCTGTTTTACCTGATGTGAGCCACTATATTGCTGCATTGCCCTTTCTAACTAAAATAATCTGTGAAAATTTAAATGGCATTTTATAAATATTAATTTTAAATGGTTACTATAATAGAAACTATAATTTATAATTTGATATTTTATTATACTCTTCCCTATATCCAGATCGTTTCAGTTGTTAGACTTAATCTTACATTTCTTTATTCATCACATTTTTTTTTTGCAATTCTTAAAAAGTTTTCTTTTCAACTTTTGAATATTTTAAGCAGTAAACCACGCACTTACTTGAATGACATGTTTTCCCCTTCCAGCCGTTTTTGCATGTACAATAGAAGTCATTCTCTAAATCAATGCACTGGCCCCCGTTGTGACATGGATTTGGTGAGCAGTCATTAAAATCTGTGAAATGAATAAAGAATTGAACAAAAAATGTCTGTGAAAAGAAGAATCTTCATAAATAAACAATTCATTAAACCAAACTTAATCTAGTCTCATTAATCTGGATTTAAATACTATAGATCCCTGGATAATTTTGAATAAATTAATGTGGGTCTCTATGAGGCAAGTCCAAATTCTGTTAATTAAATTGCAATCAACGAATGACAACTGCTGGGTTTGTACAGTATGTTAAGTTAAAACCAAACTGAAATATTTTATTACTTAACTTGGTAGAGAATCAGTGTAAAGATACTAGATGAGAGCAAAAGGACCAGTTTCAAGTCTCCACTATCCATATGGCAATTCAAGGCCAATCGCTCTATCCAACAAAAGCCTATCTCACAAAATAAACCACTTATTATAGAAAAGACTGAATGAAGATTCACAACAAAATGCTATCATTATTACTGATGCAAAATTTTGAAATTTGTATTTTGAGAATTGTTGATTTGAGACATGTATATTAGTCACAAACTGATCAGAACAAGAACATTATAACCATCCAAAATTCAAGATTTTCTGAACCTGAGATTTTAAAATATAAAATTCTGTCTGATTACTTTTCAAGATAGTATTGACTGTCTCAAGATTAACTAGAAATTCTTATCAACTTTGATGATTCTTTTAATTCTGGTTGACTTTTAATGATCTTTAACTTTAATAAATGTTTTTAAAACATGTTCATACATGATTATTATGCGGATATATAATCATAATTTATTATAATAGTATAATAGAGGGATGATTTTTCTTCTTAAAAATACACATTCTTATATAATTTTTATAATCTTTAAATCCTCCTTTGTATTTCTTCCCCCAATTCTATTCTTCTGAATCTTTAAATAGAAACTAAACTAGTTATAATGAATCTTGACATGTGATTGAGAATTAAGAATACAAACCCAAATTTCTTTTTCACTATCATAAAGAAAATCCCTAAAAACTACAAGTGACAAAAATATTTAAATATTTGAAAATATTAATATTTAGCTATACTCACTAATGTCACACAATTTTCCTTCCCAGCCATTCCGACAGAAGCATCTGAAATTATTGACTTCATCTATGCAGGTTCCACCATTCTTGCAGGGTTTCTCAAGACAATCATCAATATCTAAAATATAATAATACAAAATTACTAGATTACTATCTGTTTTGTTCTATATTGACTGTTTGGAAGAAACAGAAATTCCTTCAAAAAAATTCTTCAACAATCGTTCAAAAATAGTAAGTATAAAACAAATACGAAATTAACCTAAGGAACAAGATGTTCCATTTGTTTCAAATAATACTGTACCTCAAAAAATCTTTCTAAATTAATCTGGTGCTTAACTCAGCCCAATGTGGTGAGTTTTGCTTTTCTACTCCAGTGAAATAAGTCGGATGTGATTACTATATTTTTTTTTGTTCAAAAAGCTACTATGTAACAAGCGTTTATTTAAACAGTCTAAAATCTAGCTACATTTAAGATGTTATCTGAGTGGGCTCTTGCTTTGTGAAGTTTTTACTACCGTATTTTTCGGAGTATAAGACACACGGAGTATAAGACGCACCCAGGTTTTGAAGAGGCAATTTTTTTAAAAAAAGTAAGTAGGTAGATAGAGGGATAGAGAGGGAGAGAAAGAGAGAGAAATACAGTAGGCAGGTAGGGAGAGAGAGTAGGTAGGTAGGTAGAGGGACATAGAGAGAGAGAAATACAGTAGGTAGATAGGGAGAGAGAGTGTGTAGTTAGGTAGATAGGTAGATAAAGGGATAGAGAGAAATAGAGAGAGAAATACGGTAGATAGGTAGGGGGAGAGAGAGCGTAGGTAGATAGGTAGATAGAGGAGAGAGAGAGAGAAATACAGTAGGTAGGTAGGGAGAGAGAGTATGTAGATAGGTAGGTAGGTAGAGGGATAGAGAGAGAGAAATAGAGAGAGAGAGAGAAATACAGTAGATAGATAGGGAGAGAGAGAGAGTAGGTAGGTATGTATATAGAGGGGAGAGAGAAATACAGTAGATAGGGAGAGAGAGTGTAGATAGGTAGGTAGAGGGATAGAGAGAGAAATAGAGGTAGAGAGAGAGAAATACAATAGATAGGTAGGGAGAGAGAGAGTAGGTAGGTAGGTAGGTAGGTAGGTAGATGTTTCCAGGTGTATTTACCCATGTGCTGGAGAAGGAAATCACTGACCACCTTTGGAACAAATCTTTGTTTCTGCAGGCACAGTACTTGACCAATGCAATTCTCATCAATCACTCTAATTAAACAGCTTTCCGAAAGGGGAAAAAAACCCTTTTTGCACTGTGCAAACCTCCCCCAAATGGCCCGTTTTCTGCGAAAATGGGCCGGGTTTTTTTTAAATAAAAGGCATGAATAGCCTTGGGGGGGGGGGGCTTGAAGAGTGCTCCTGGTTAGGGGTGGGGGGCCCCAAAACGAGGAAAAACGGCCCGTTTTTTTCACTAAAACGGGCCATTTTTTGGTAAAAAAATAGCATGCATAGCCTTATGGAGTGCTGCTGGGGGCTGGGGGAGGGGCAAAACCGCCCTGTTTTTTTCTCATTTCTGCCCTCCCCAGCCCCCAGGAGCTCTCTGGAAGCCTCCATAAGGTTATGCGCGTGGCCATTTTGGTGAAGGGGTGGGGTTTCAGGAGGCAAAAACTGCTGTATATGATGTATAAGACGCATCCAGATTTTCAGCCTCTTTTTAGAGGAAAAAAGGTGCGTCTTATATCCAAAAAATACGATACTTTGTGGGGTTTTCCATAGTCTAAAAAATGTTAAGTTTGTTGCAAAACACAAATCACAATTATAAATGCTATTTATATCTTTTAAAGGGTTAACTACAAAACTTAATTTTATCAAATGTGGCCCAGTGTAAAATGGCAGGTTGTGGCCCAGGAAACCAGACACCAGGCTGCTCTGTTTCTTATTTTCTCTCTGAGCTTTCTTCACTCAGCAGTGATTTTATCATTGCTGTTGTAAAGACAAGCTGGAAATTCTTGGCAAAAATCAATCTAAAGATTCTGGTTCATTCATAAACACTGGCGACCTTATATACTGAGGAGTAGAGATCTATAATTTTGTGTGCCTGTACATCTTTATTCATGCAATGTACATTTCACTGCAAAGTACTTTTTTGAACAAAACCTTGATATCGCTGAGAAAGAGCAAGAATACATTTGTAAATCTTGTAAATTTGCCAAACAATAACAATCTAGTCATTTATACAATGGATCTTTAAATAGTTCACCAATGAATTACTACCATTTAGTATTTGTACAACAGAGAAGCTGTTTCTGCAAAGACACCTGCCCATCACCCTATTGAGAGCAAATGGTTACTACTCATAGAAATAATCACTCATGATCAAACTCTAAGTCTTCAATTAACTTATATGTCTAAATCATATTATGCACCTTTGGAATCACTTTAAATAGTTAAGAAATCATGTTTTATAAATTAAGCCCAAATACATGAGCCTTGTTCTTAATAATATATATTTTACATACTTTCATGACAGTAAGCTCCGGTAAAGCCCTTTTCGCAGGCACAAGTAAAATTTCCTCTTGGTTGACTGATGCAGCGTCCATGAGGCCCACATACACTGGATGAGATTAAACGAATGCCATTCTGAGTAGCATTTGTGAAGACTTCTATTGTACAGCTGTCTATTACTAAGAATAAGAAAGAGAAAATTATGCATATAAGCTACCCTCTAGGATAGAAGGCCTCTGTAAACCTGTGGTTTCTTAATTCTGGCACAAAATATTTCATATTTAAGTTGCACTAATATTTAGCAGAAAACCAACCAAAACATCTCTTTATGACACAACTTTGCATGGATTAGGGAGTAGATACATTCTAAGTATTACTTGCTAATACTTAGTATATGACATATAACGTTCTTATATAATACTAATTGGGTAACCATTATCGTATGAAAAAACTTCAAACTGCATTCGAATTTTCTCTCTATATGACCTTTTAAATCTGCTCAAAATAGTTCCCAGTTCTCTGAATCAGATTTGGAGAGACAAAAAGAGGCTATAGAAAGACAGAAAATGTGATCCACTTCTACTGTCTGTTTCACTGACACTTAAAACAGAATTCAATCTACCACTGGGAAGCAAGTTTGATAATGCAAACAAGGTAGGAACAAGTGTATAAGAAGATTATCTCAGTTTTATCTAAGAAAAAATGACCAACAGATCCTCTATGGATAAGTAAAATAATTCATGTTGATATCCATATATTTACTTTCTATGGAAGGACTGAGGCTTGTTGTTTTCCTTTCTTACTGTATTGATTTTATTTTTAAAACAATCAAATTTACATGCATTTAGGTTTGTCCTTCATCTTGTTAAAATCCATAATACCAATTAAGAAAAATCATTGACCATGATTTTTCTCTGAAAGAATCCTATTATTATTATAAGATTTCCAGCATTTGGTTACACAGTCAAAATTTCACAGGACAGACAGTACCTTTACAAGAGTTATTTTTACAGTGATCTTTGAGGTGAGAGCAGTTCTTTCCATCGTAATCATCAGAGCAAGCACAATAATAGTCTTCTCTCAGATCATAACACTGTGCTCCATTTTGGCAAGGGTTAGGCTTACAGAGATCTATATCAATCTACAAAAGATTTAAACCGCAGTTAGTTTTGTAACAATATTCCACAAGATAGTTACTCTCATTTTTATAGATTAGTTATGGGTTAAAAAAGTGAGGGAAGTAGTATGTCACTAAAATTAAATTCTAATTTATGTCAAGTATTCAACCTTTAGATGAATATCCTGACATCAGGAACTCAAAGTGACTTCATTGTATTGGCACAATAAATGTGTGGATTAAGTTTGGCAGAGTGTGAGGGAGTGAATTTTCATAGCTAAAGGCAGTCTTAAATCTGTATCTTTCCAATCCTAATCCAGTTTATTAATAATTAAAGCACACTGGCTGAATGCATTACTCTGCTAAGAATTTCAGTTCAATAATTGTTATTACTGTATTTTTCAGAGTATAAGACGCACCAAGATTTTGAAGAGACAAAATTTTAAAAAAAAGGTTTTTGTACTCTGCAGACCTCCCCAAAATGGCCCATTTTTCGTCGAACAAAGGGCATGCATAGCCTTTAGGAGAGTGCTCCTGGGAGCTGGGGGGGTGGTGGTGGTAGAGAAACAAAATTGAGCGAAACCAGCCCATTTTTTGCTTATTTCTGCCCTCCCCAGCCCCCAGGAGCACTCTATAAGCCTCCTTAAGGCTCTGCACAGCCATTTTGGTGAAGGGCGCAGGGTTTCGGGAGACAAAAAATGCTGTATTCAGTGTATAAGACGCACCCAGATTTTCATCTTCATTTTTGAGGGGAAAAGATGCGTCTTATACAGTAAAAATACAGTAATCTATTTCTCTATCATACAACACACCTGCTTTTTTCTATGCATCAAACTAAGCCTAAATTCTAAAACGTAGATAGGGCTTAATTCTTAACTGAAAGGCTTCTTATAGAATTTCAGGTAAAATGAATCTCTTAAGTTTTATTTGGTACTGAGCTAATTTATGTATGGCTCAACTGCTATGCATTTGTTTTTATAAAATGCAGTTCTGTGAAGTTTGTGGGACCATTTGCAGAAATTCATTTGCATCCTATTTCTTATGCAGCAGCTAGCATGTTTTCCAAAGAGAAGGGTAGCTTGATCGCTTTTCAATCTGTTTCCTCAAAGAACCGCTAGGATTATTTTTTGCAGAAACAATTGTTTTCAAACTGCTTTGGGATTCTGTGGATAAAAAAGGTGTAGCGATTATTATAGGGGGTGGTTCTTCTTTGAAAATATTTTATTTCTAAGCTAACCAATTTAATTACTCTCTGCCAAACAGATGTAAATTTGAAATTTATTTTGATGATGAGAGCTGGACAAGCCCTTTCACTCAACTGACAGTTAATCGAGCTTTGGGGTGGAAATGTATTACTTATGGCTTGTCGTAACATGAGAAGCAAGTTTGTTTAATTGCATTAAGGGTATAATTAAAGTATCTTGAAGGTGATTTGTTACTATCATGATGAAGGTGGTAAATTTTAAAAATCCTGTAACGACAAAAAATCTTGAATTACACTTATAAAACATTATAAGTGTAATTCTTATAATGATCTTATAATAATCTTAATATAGTTCTTTATGTCAACTACAAATGTGTTAAAGAAGTAGCTCTTTGCATTAAGCTTTTCCACAAATGTCAGCTGTTAATCACACACATAAAAGCACAACTGAACTATATTACAGCATTAAAACCGTTAAATAGTCAGATAAGAGATAGGGTTATTATTTTTTTTCACTAAAAGATGTGGAAACCGGGAACAACCTTAGCTATATGGGACAAAGTCTTCCAATCTGATTGATACCAGTTATTTAGGCATACTTGAAAAAACTGGTCTCTAAAAATGAAGGTGCCCTTTTCTATAGATCTTAATGAGCCAGGCATTATTTTAGTACTAATGCTACAAATGAGCTGAAAGCAATATACAAAGAGAAATATTTATCATCATTTATCATTTATATTCTAATACAAAGGTTATTTCATACAAAGGAAAAGGTTATTTCAATGAAAGCACACTCAATTCCTCAACAAAAAGGAAATCAATCTAGAACAGTTGTTCGCGCCTAGATCACACATTATTGTGATTATAGCAGCATAGTCATTTTAGAATACCTCCACACTATCCCGTTGCTTATAAGATAATACACCTCTTTCCTCCTGTACCTAGTATAGGAGGAAAGAATAGTATGAATAGTATAGGATTTTTTCAGAAAAAAATACCTTGGCTGGCTATATGCCAATGTATTAATTCAAACAGATGGAATGGCATTAGATGCCCAGATTTTTTCATGAAACAATTCCTTTGCCAGACAAGAGACTGGCACTAACAGTTTAAACTGTTCAAATTTGTAGCAGATTATCATTCACCACCCCCTGCAATAGAATTTAAATGTAGAGTAGCAATCAATACTTCCAATCAATAACTCTATTCTTGAATGTACTGGAATGAAATGTTGTACATTGATGTAAAAACTTGTACTTCAATAATGCCCATTGAACACTGAATTTAGAATTTGATTTGTAGTCAGTAATAGTGGAGGAAGGAAGGAAGGAAGGAAGGAAGGAAGGAAGGAAGGAAGGAAGGAAGGAAGGAAGGAAGGAAATGGAAAAAAGGAGGGAGGATAGGAAAGGAGGGAAGAAAAGAAAAAAAGAAAGAAAAAGAAAAGAAAGAATCAACACTCACACTTATTGTTGTATATTCCAAATATGCTACTACTTAAAAAAATAGTGCTCCCAGGAGGGAAAAATGACAGCTGGAGAGCATCCTGAAGACGTGTCCTTCCAAGTACTTCCTTTTGTCAAAAGGCTTATAGCAATAATTAATTTCTACTGCAGTAGTTGACATATGCTATGAAACAAAATCAATTAATTGGGATCTAGAGGAATTTGGGGGAAATGAAAGGACAGCTTTCTGATGTAGCAAAAAAAAAAAGGAAGCAAGCAAAAAAAGTAAAAGCAAAATAGTGTTGGCGAGCTCTTAATGGGCTGATGGCAAGACTATTTTGCACCAAATTTGCTTGTTCCTGAAGGGAGTAAATGAACTATTTGTTCCATTCATCCATAACAACAAACATTCAAGTTGCCCTAGAATTTAGACCATCCAAGCATTCTAACAAGTCTAAAGTATCCTTCACCTCACAGAATTCTCCTGAGAAGCCATGAGGGCAAAGACAATGGAATCCATTGATGAGGTTAGTACAGTGACCTGCATTTTGACATGGGTTGTTCATGCAGTCATCAACTTTTTTTTCACAGTTCTTGCCTATGAAAGCAGGAGGGCATATGCAATGATAGCCGTTCACTTCATCCTGCATGGACAAATTGAAAAATATATCTATTATAATCATTTCCAGAAGATACTAGAAAAATTTTAATTTAATAAATTAAATCTTTTAATTTAATAATTTAATAAATTATTATTTATTAAATTAATTACATTAATTAATAATTAAATAATATTAATTTATTAAATATTAATAAAAATTTAATTTAATAAATCTTTCCTGAAGTCTTCAGAACTCTTGTAGTCTTATTTACATTTTGAGGATAATGTAATCCTCAAAATGTAAATAATCCTCTTATTTAGCCTAACCTCCCACGGGGACTTTTTAGAAAGTTTTAAATTGGGTATTTTAATATTTGGTTTTAGCATAGGATTAGGATAGTTTAATATATTTTAAATTATGTATTTATTTTTTGTATTTTTGTATGTTTTTAAATTCCTGTGCGCCGCCCTGGGTCCTCTGTGGAGAAGGGCGGGATATAACTATAAATAAATTCAAATTCAAATATTTACAGAAATGGGCAATTAAGAGTCAGACAGCATCCCACACTACTGCTTTTGGTATACCTAGTCCATATTATCAAAAACATGGATTCAATGTATCCTTTTATCTCCTTGATTTTACTGGATGAATTTATTTATTTATATGACTCCTATGGCTGCCTATCTGATGCAGATAGGCAAATGTTTGTTTAACAAATATTTGTTCAGCAACTGTTTGAAACTATGATGATGCTGAACGAAGGCACTTGCAACCTGGGTCCTACTGCAGTGCCTGCTGCTGAGACATGATTGCAACTGGGTGGTCCTCTCCCAATAACTAATGGGATTCAATTATCAACAGCAATAGAGACTGTGATGTCACTTAGTGATGGAAATTCAGGTCCCAATTACTGTCACACGTCAAGCACTACCTATGTCCTATGTACATTACTGAAAGTATATTCTTGAATGGCTGCCAGCTATCCATTTGAATCTTGAACTTTGCTCTGTATTGTCCATACATGAACAATTGCTACAGTGTTATTTGTCTACAAAGATATAAAGAATTAAAAGGGTGAGGTTAAGACAAATGGTGTCAAAATCCAATTATGATCCTCCTGATAAATGTTAAATTTAAAAGGTTGCTCAAAGAAACATAAAATAACACAAAATTACCTTGCAAGTCCCTCCATTTTGGCACTGCCCGTGACAATAATTAACATCTACGGATAAAATGGGAAAATCATTAAAATAATGGAAAAATAACGGAAACAGACTGAAGCGTAATTAATGACATCTGTTGATTTCAAATATTCAAACTGATGTTTTCCAGAGGAAAGGAAATAAGATTTTTATAAGTGATGCAAATTTGAAAGAGCCCAAATGATAAAGTCAAGCAATGTTTAAAACAAATTGTCCCATGTGAGTAATTTCTCAGAACCATTCAGTTAGTTCATTCCACAGTTCAAAAGCTAAGGCTTTAGATGCAAGGAAGTATGTGATAAAAAGTGTCACCGTAAAGACTTGTAGAAAGGTTAGGTTTGGAAATGATACATAAGCATTAATTTAAGATTGTCTGCTTTTAGTCTATAAATAAAGAGACCCTTAAGGTCAAGTGTATACACTAAATACTGACTGATATGACAATTTACTCCTTTCCATCCTGGAATGCAGTCACAATAATATCCACCAATAAGATTTTTGCAAGAATGAGCATTAAGACAGGGTTTCCCTTCACACTCATTAGCATCTGTGAAAGAAGAGAAGAAAAGCAGAGAGTGAAGAATAAACCCAGAAAGAGACGGCCCTTGCACCAAAGGAAAGCTTTCCAAATATCAGCTACATTTCATTCACTACTTTGATACTGTTTGCTGATATTTGCAATATGCATGCTGCATTCTTTGCCCTAGGAAAGCCTCAGTGACTATTTAAATAAAACCCAGGGAAATAGCTGTAATAAAAATTATCTGAACAGGTTACTTCCAACTTTTTTAAATACCAAACCAAGCCAAACCAAACCAAACCAAACCAAACCACACCACACCACACTTCTGGCAGCTGTATTAGGAATTTTCAAACTAACAACTTAATTGTGGGTTAGATGCAAAATAGCCAACAAACATGGACACAGGGGATGATGTATGGCTATCCAGCCTTTTAAAAGAAAGGTTAGATATCAGCAGCTATTCTACCTCTTATGCAACGATTCAATTGCTTGCTCAACAGAAAATTGATAATAATATCTGAGGTATTAAGATCAGTGCTCTCACTGACCTGGTTCTCCTCTAATGCCATTACCTATTTCCCTGGCAAAACAATAATGGTGGGGTTCTTTTGTTAACTCCAGCCTGAATTATGCATTCAAAAAGAATCTGCCCAAACGTCTGTACAGAAAGCTCCATGTTTCTGAGTAATCCTGCAGCATGCACATACCACAATCATGAAATGAGTCAAGCAAATGAAGCAATAAGGAAAACTGAATGGCCCCGAAACAGGAACAAAAACCTTTCGGCAGTGAAATTAAGTAGCTTAAACATTTACACATGCCTAATTTAGCCACTTCTATTTTGCCACTGTTATTTTTCCTCCCTATAGCAGGCAGGAATGCTAGATAGATTTTGATTAAATGTAGTATAGTATATGACTCCTGCATTCAAAAGTTAGTAACATTTTACAACTGGTTTCATAAAGTGATATGAACAGTAGCTAAATAATAATTCAGCAAAGATGACTGTAAAAAGTATTTTAAAAATATTTTTGAAGTAATAATTTGAGATACTTTTAAATGTTAAGACTTACCAAGATGGCAGGTTGCCCCAACCCACTGCTGAGGACATATACATTCAAACCCATTAATGCGATCAACACAAGTACCACCACTAGCACAAGGGTTAGATGCACATTCATCAATGTCTGGGGAGGGAAACAGTTGTTTGAGATAGCTTTAGAACTATAAAGTATCTTTTAAGCAAAGAAAGATATTAATTTAATTTGACATGTTATTCCAGAACTGTCTACAATTGTCAAAACTGGCAATAAAGTAAAATAAAAATAAAAATAAAGATGTTCAAATCCTAGAACAGGATTAACATAGTTTTTTAAAAAATCTCAATCAAATAAGAAAAGGAAAAATACTGGCCTGTTTTTTATTTATTTTATTTTTATTTATTTTATTTTAATAATTTTAAGGCATATTTCTGGGTGGAATTTTAGTTAGTTTTAATTAGAAGAATCAAAAAGAAAATGAAATGGATAAGGATGTCAAAGGGGGGAGTCCATGTGTGAATTACAGAAACAGGCATTTCCTTCATGATATCTCTAAGGGGATGACAATTGAATTGCAAGACATTTTTGAGCACCAAAATAAGTTTTTCATCAGCAAGGTACAAATATAACTTAGTCGGTACCTACCAATTGCACATGTTGGTCCACTCCATCCTTTAGGACACTGACATTTAAACCCGGATGAAATTTCATGGCAAATTCCGCCATTAGCACAAGGATTTGAAACACAAGCATGCTCAGCTAAAGGCAAAAAAAAAAAGTTTTTAAATCCAGGTTGAATCCCTATTTATAGTTTTTCTATAAGAAAAGTCACCATTAAATTTTATACATTTAGGACACAAGATTTAAACTTCCTGCATCACATTGCCATCACATGACGTTTCGTGATGTGTTTCCCATTCGTGGAGCTAGGGTGGGCATGGCTTGCACGTGACACATCTGGCCCGTGGGCTGCCAGTTTGACACCCTTGATTTAGTGTGATCCCATATCTACCAATTTCATTTTCTCTCAAGTTTCTTGTTTTTCTACCTCACCTTTTTCTTAATCATTGACATATTCAACAGGACTGCTTAAAATTTTTGTGTATGTTCATGAATATTTTGTAGACTGCCAGTTTGCTTCTGGATCCAATTCAAGGTATTGGTTATCGCTTTTAAAGCCTTTCTGGCACAGCTCCAGGATATCTGAGAAACTGCATCATCCCAATGGGCTGATGCCCAGCCCACTCGCGCTAGTGGAAAAGGTATGCTGCAGACCCCATTAGTAAAGAAATTTTGGCTGGTGAGGTTTAGGAGAAGAACCTTTTCTGCCATGGTTCCTACTATCTCTTCCATCCTGCCCCTCCCAAGGTGAGATTTGCATCCATTCTGGCCTTCTGAAAGGGCTTGAAGACCTGGTTCTGACAGCTGGCCTGGAGCCCAATGTGGTGGTGGCATCTTGGAAAATGGTTAATTGATTGGACAAACCCTCTACTACTCCCCCTCCACGTACTTGCTCCCTTCTTCCGATCTTGGTTAATTGAATTTCAACTGAATTATATGTGTGGTTTGTATTGTTTTAAGGTTTTATATAGTATTTTAATTATACAACTGTAAGCAGCCTAGAGTTGCCTTGGCAAGATGGATGGCATAGAAGTTTAATAATAAACAATAATTATTTTCCTATTATTTTCATACTGTATACATACTTAAAATGAACATACTTTCCAACATTTCTCTATTATAGCTTTGGTGTATTTCCCATCATTATTTTGTACAGTTTGCGGGATTATCTAAAGCATAAATGTCATTTGTAAAAAGCAAATTTTAGCTTGCAAGTATATGCTGTTATCTATAAATATTTGAGATATAGATGTTTTGATAAAAGACAGTGAAGAGAACAGAAATTCATTTATTCCTAATGCAGACAAGGAAAAGGAATAAGCCATACATTCCAAATTTTTCCAAGACTGTCACTAATTAATAACAATTTTGGAGTAGAAAACGTATTATTAACTTTATATACCAATTTCACAGTTCTTTCCAGAGTAACCATCTTGGCAAGCACAGCTATATTCATCTGGTTCTGTATTCATGCAGGTTCCCCCATTCACACATGGATGATGATTTCCACAGTAGTTTAAATCTAGACAGAAAGGAAGAATTGAAGTAAAATAATAAATAAGGTACAAAATTTCATATGAAGGTCTTTTCAAATATAATATTAAAATACTTTTGTAGCTCTATCTTACATATATCCATATCTATATTCTCCTTTAATGCATCTAATTTCATGTAAAGTGATTGCATATACTATTATTTTTATGGCATTTATGATGGCAAATCTAGAAAAATCCATCAAGCTACAGAACTACATGTTAAAGGAAAGTTACCTGACACAAACAATATTCTGCTGAATGCTCTTAGGTAAACATCTTCACATAAACAAGTGTTACTAGATTTTTGTTAATCTTGAAGTTTTAAAATATTTATTACAAATAGAAGTGCAATACCTTTGTTGCAGAGTAGGCCGCCCCAGTTGGTTTCACATTTGCATTCCCATGGGATGTTGCAACTCCCATGAGCACAGCCTGGGTAGGGGACACACTCATCACAGAATTGCCCCTGCCAACCGTAATTACACCTAGACATAAATGCATATTAAACGTTAGCAATATATTGATTAGCTATAATGTTCATACAATTTTAAGCTGCAAATTTGCATTCCATCATTTTGTATAAGCAGTTCTTTAACGACAACGAAGCATCCAGCCACCATGGATTGCCATAATCTTAAAAACATACATATCTCTTACTATACCTGACATAATGACATATGTCAGTGAGAAGTTACAAAACTACATATGTGCAGGGTTTTTTGCTTTTTTTGGTATCAATGGCCCTTCTTATATAAATTAAAAATATTCTGGGTTGCTAACAGCCTCCCTGATTTATAATTTCAGCATTCATCAGGAGTTAAGTTTTACTTACCAATGTTTAGGTTAACTTTGAGTACTAAGTACAAATTATTTTTTAAAAACCATCTGTACTTTATCATCTTGATTATTTTAAAATACTTGTGAATTGTTTTAATCTGTAGCTAAGAGATGGTCATAAAACATTTTCAATGCTGAATACAACTCATTTCCTTCTCAATTTCTAATCCTTGAAAGTCCTCCCACAGATAAGACATTCATGATGTCCACTGTCAATTATATTATTTATTTATTAAATTTACTGGCTGCCTATCTTACTACAGGTTAACTCTGGGTGGCTTACAATGTTAGAAAAGATAAAACTATAGGAAACAACACCAATAAAATATATAAAACTATAAATTATTAACTAATTTGTATCATTTTTATAGCATTGGTTCCAAAGCTATATACATAGTGAAAGTAATATATAGCTGATAATAAGAATACATTTTATACCAGACTGAAGGCATTTAGATTCACCAGGAAACAGTATTTTTAATTAAGCACTAGAAGCACACTTACTGTGTTTTTACTGACATTCGAATGATCTACCTGTCCATATAAGTTTGATTAGAGAACACTTCCTAGATTTCTGCAGGAACCATGTAAATGTATAAAGAACTATTTTTTTGGATTCCATATCATTCTCAATTCAGTTTTCATTCAAGGACCTCACATTTATTGGATAACAATGCTAGATAAAAAGCAGTTGCCAAAAGCTTTTAGTTTTTAGCAAAGCTATTGAGTTAAAAATAAAAATATGCAAGAAAAGATAACTTATGCTAGTGATTCCTATGAAGTAGGTTGTAACTTGAGATGCAAACAAAAAAGATCAAAATATTGAAATTACTTGGGAATATTTAGTTTTTAGCTCTAGGTGTATTAATTTGCTTGCTCTACATATGTAAATGAAACACTACACTTGAATACAAGAGTGAGAACAAAGTTGCTCACACGTTCTCAGCAGTAGTGGTGTAGGGTTTCCTGCCTAAGCATGACTAGAAGACCTCCAGGGTCCCTTATAATAATAATAATATAATAAATTGGAATTTATTAACCGCACCCTCTCCCCACAGGGACCCGGGGCGGTGCACAGGCATAATTAAAACAATATACGATAATACAAACATTACTAAAATAGAATTAAATAAATTACCCGTGCTAAAAATACAATTAAAAAACCCATTAAAATTTATCGTTAAAAGACAGAGAGAACTATTCAAGGCCGGCCAGTCGAAAGAGGTGGGTCTTCAATTTTACACGGAAGGAGCGGAGGTCGGTGGTCGTTCTAATATCAGGGGGAAGGTCGTTCCAGAGGGCCGGGCCCGCCACAGAGAGCGCCCTTCCCCTGGGCGTCGCCCGCTGACAAAGTCTAGTGGACGGCACCCGGAGAAGCCCCTCTCTGTGGGAGCGAATCGGTCGTGAGGATGTGTGGGGCAGGATCCGATCTCGCAGATAGCTAGGTCCCGAGCCATGGAGCGCTTTGAAGATGATGACTAACACCTTGAAGCGCACCCGGAAGACGACAGGTAGCCAGTGCAGCTCGCGCAAGAGCGGTGTTACATGGGCAAACCTAGAGGTGCCCATAATTGCTCGCGCGGCTGCATTCTGAACTAACTGAAGCCTCCGGGTGCACCTCAAGGGGAGCCCCATGTAGAGAGAGTTACAATAGTCCAGTCGGGATGTCACGAGGGCATGAGTGACTGTGCGAAGGGCGTCCCGATCCAATAGGGGGCGCAATTGGCGAACCAGGCAAACCTGGTAAAACGCCCTCCTGGCCACGGCTGTCACTTGCTCTTCCATAGACAGCCGGGTATCCAGGAGGACACCCAAATTGCGCACCCCATCCACAGGGGCAAGATGTTCGCCCCCTATGGCCAGCGTTGGAGAAAGCTGGTTGAATCGGGCAGCCGGAAACCACAGCCACTCGGTCTTGGTCGGGTTGAGCCTAAGTCCGTTACTTCCCATCCAGATCCGCACGGCTTCCAGGCACTGGCACATCACCGCTACGGCATCGTTGGGGTGGTTTGGGGTAGATATGTACAGCTGGGTGTCGTCAGCGTACAGGTGGTACTCTACCCCAAAACCACGGATGATCTCACCCAGCGGCTTCATATATGCGTTAAACAGGAGAGGCGAGAGGACCGACCCCTGAGGCACTCCACATGTGAGTGGTCTCGGGGTCGACCTCTGCTCTCCTGCACGCACAAATTGCGATCGGCCAGAGAGGTAGGAGGAGAACCACCGCAACACGGTGCCTCCCACCCCCAACCCCCCCAGCCGATGCAATAAGATACCATGGTCGATGGTATCGAAAGCCGCTGAGAGGTCTAATAGGACCAGGATGGAAGAACATCCCCCATCTCTGGCCCTCCAGAGATCATCTACCAACGCGACCAATGCCGTCTCGGTGCTATGCCCGGGCCGAAAGCCGGACTGGCGCGGCTTTCCAACTCTGTTATTCCTATTCTGTTCTATTCTATTCTATTCTATTCATTTTCTCAGTTACTCTTTTATTTCATTTTATTTTATCTGAAGGCTGCCCTAAATGCTCTATTTGAGCAGACAGATGGTATAATACTATTTTAATTTGTATAATTGACAACAATGTCCATATTTGAAAATATAAAAATTTGTGCCCAATTTATTGCTAGTTGCTTGAAATACAATTTTGTAAAAAGTATCATCATTTGAAAAATAGAAACAATCTCTCAAATTCACAGATTTATTTAGCAATTAAGCATCTTCCCCACAAAATTACTAAATTCCCATAAAAATGTATATAAATAATGGTTTGGCAGTTAAAGAGTTGGATAACAGAAGGAGATCCAGTTTCCTTAGCCATGGAGACTCACTAAGTTACTTTGGGCCAATCCTTTTTTCTCAATCCAACCTCACAAGATTATTGTTTAGGAAAAAAATAAATGAAATGAATTGTATATACTGCTTTGAAACCAGAATGTAAATCTAATACATATTGACATAAACTTCATACCAAAAGGAGTATTCCCCCTTTTTGAAAGAGGTGATAGTGAGTTCTCTCCCCAGAATCTACTATTTGATCAAGATATGCTGGACAATTAGAATCTCCAATCTTCCCATTGAGAGAAGATTATGAAAAAAAAAAAACGTGAGCTGCAATTATAGAGAATCTTGGAGGAAGTAGTTTTCAGTGCCATAGAACACAATAGCCTTCTGAACCACCTTCAAAGGTTACAATGGCCAAGTGAATTATAATATTTCTCCCCCTTCCTGAAGTCACAATTCTGGGTTGGTGTTGGTGAAGGAGAATGAATTGTAGACTTCTTAATGAAGAGTCCTGCAGGGCTTGATGCTCTCCCACTTTTAATTCTGCATCTAAATGACATTAGTGAGATCCTCCAGTAGCATGGGGTAACATTACATTGATAGAGAGATGATATTCAATGTTGTATTTTGACCTCTCATTGAGTAATTGATGCTTTTGAAATATTGCTCAAGCACTGGGAGGTTGACTGGGTCTGGATGGGATCAGGTAGAGACTCAATCCAAGGAAGATGTTTTCAATGAGGTTCCATTATTAACTTTAAGCAGCGTTCTACTGCCTCAGGCAGCACTGGTTTGCAGTTTAGGGAGAGTAGGCACAGCTGTGGTTAAGAGGGTATTTGCAAGCTCCATCTTGTATGCATTCAACAGTAAATTCTGTTGGAACAACCATCATTGTTCCCTGTAAGCCTGTTACCTATTGATTTGGCTGTTGTAATGCACTTGACATGGGGCTAAACGTCCAAAGAATGTGGAAGTTACAGCTGAACTAAAATGAAGCCACTCAGTTAGTAATAGATACTTCTCAAAATATCCACATAAGAATTCTAGTCTAAAAACTGTACCTGTTGATAGTTAGCTTCCAGATGCAATTCACAGAATGGCTGCAAAGTCCTTAGGTATATCCTTATAAGATATCTTCAGGGTGTGAATGTCTAAGGTACCACCTTTGCCCTGCCTGTTAAGATCAAGTTGGGTAGGCTTGTTGTATTTCCCTCAATTAGAAATTGTTATCTTAAGGACAATAGAAGCATCCCTTTTAAGTTGCCATCCCACTCCTATGAAACGGCACCTTCTGCCCAATTGTGTAATTTGCCCCTTCCCTCTGGTTTCTAGGAAACTGATGAAAACTTTGGTTGTTCTATCAAGCCAGGGAAGCTGGTTTGCTATAATTGTCTTTCAGTCATGAGATTGGATTCTTCAAAATTGTTAATGCTTTTGTTCCCGATTCCATAGGAATATTTTTTTAACATTGCATGATTTGAATCTGAATTACATATTGGGGAGTTCTATGCCACTCAGAGTAAGTAAATAAGCAAGCTTACTTGCACTCCCCAGGTACACTGCATCCTCCACGGATTAAATTACATCCTTGCTTACATACAGCTATGAAAAGAAAGAATTAAACATCAGTTAGAACCAACTCTTTAGAAAAAGTGATTACTGTAATTAAATAATACTACCATTTTATGCACTGATTTTTTCCCTTGAAGTATTGTTTTAAGAAAACGTGGAAGTTTTAGCTAAAACTATCAATTACAATGATCATATCCATAACCTCCTGAATACAAAAAAACCAAACAGATTTTTTTGTGATTTTTCCTGTCTAAAAATATCTATTTCAGGAAACACAAAAAGATACAAAGAGGAAACATAAAGCATTATAAAAGTATCCTGTCCAAAGGCTATTCTTACAAGATATAAATATAATATCTCAGATGCTCTGCCAACATTCTAATTTTGGAATGGATGCAGATTAAGTTCTCTAAAATGATGAACAGAACAAAATAGAATAACACAGTTGGAAGAGACCTTGGAGGTCTTCTAGTCCAACCTCCCATCAAGCAGGAGAGCCTATAACATTTCACACAAATGGCTGTGCAATATCTTCTTAGTGTTTTAGCTGTGAACTATAGACAAATAAAACAATTGCACTGTGGTCAGTTTTCAAAACACCAGCTCACTATCTTCAAAGCAGTTTCTAGAGCAGTCTAATTTCTTAATATACTTGAAAGATGGTAATACTTGAGTTTATCTGGATAAGAAAGCAAATCACTGGTAACCCCCACTGAAATATAAGTTGTGTGAATAGGGGTCATTGTAGCTTGCCGACTATGGTAAACAATGTATATTCTTGAATATTTCAGAAGAAATGTAGAATAAAAAACATTTTAATAAATAATGAGCTTCATTGAAGCAGACAGTTGATTCAAGAGCTTCTATGGTTAAAACATTTTGTGATTATGTGCTTTTTAAAGACTTGCTGATTCAATACAGTAGCTCTAATAAACAAAATCATATTAGCTATTTTAGAGGAGGTATAATTCAATGATGGACATTATTTTGCTTGCAGAAGTTATAAAGTTCAGCTGTCTTTTTCCTATTTAGAAAGGACTCCAAAACTTAAGAGTCAAGTGTTAATTAGAATAGACAACATATGTATTAAAGGTCCCGCCTAATTCAGATATGGAATCAACACAAAGTTCTGGGTTAATAATAGTGCACTGATATTCTATGCGGGAGAAGAACAACTATTTATTTATTTTGATCTTCAAATGCTGTAGTAGATGGCTTGATGATATGAACTTTGTTATCAGTTATGAATGCCAAAGGCTTAATACATCTACTCTGGGGATGGGGGAGGGGTGTTTAACATACATGTGTGTATAAATAAAATAAAGAAAATGGTGCCACTTAAAATGGATGGTTTGCATCATGAGTGTATCCAATAGCTACAAAAATAGGCTTGGGGAGTAGTCAAAATCTTTAGTGTGGCCCCTTCTCCTCTTCTGCTATAAAAACACTTCACAATTCCAATATAACTGTTGCATTATAAACATGAGAAACACAATACCTTGTTTACATTCATCACCTATCCAGCCTTCCATACAAGCCTTATTTCCATTTTGGTCACATGTGTAATGGCCCACAAAGTCATCACGCGGGCCACAAAATTTATTGCACTGTGGTCCATAATAGTTTTCATCACACTTCACTCTTATTTGTGCTTCAAAATGAGCAACATGGCCATTCAACTGTAGTGTTGTCCATCTATCCTCTGGGTTGATCATACCAGCAGATGATACTCTGTCAATTAATAATTTTTCATCTAAAAATGGAAAGATGAAGAATTTAAATAAACATTTTAATATAGAGCATGTTAGCAAAGGAGAGCAATATAGTTGCAAAAGGACAAAATGTGGCCAGAAGTCAAGAAAATGTTAATCAGAACACCCATTTAAAAATGTACAGCCTTTCTAGATTTCTACATGTTTTAGAAAGCAAATTATTCTTAAGAATGAAGGAAATCATGTTGTTAAGGGTGCAGGGAAGCTGCTGCTGGTTAGAAAGGGATTCCTATTATCAGAAAAGAAAAAGGTCGCACACCAAAAACTAATAAAGAAAGAAGTAACCAGAGGCAAATGAAATACAGTACAAGATTCCTGCATACCCCCAATACAGAAGGGTAAAATTGTGGTTCAATCTTCTCTTGTCACACTAGTGTTTTGCCTTTCATCCCACATTTTTCTATAAATTGGGAAGATAATAGAATTTATGTCGTGGTTTAAGACAAAAGACTATATTGAGTTCAGTACCTGCATTGAATTCCCATTGCTTCCTATACAGAAATTAGCAATGTAAAGGCCTGGGGGATGGGGAATCTTGTGAAAAAAAATCTCTACTACAGTATGAAATATTTCCTCAAGTTTCCTCAATGCTTCTTCAAGTTAGCTCAAAGCTTCCAGAGATTTATTTGGCATATTATACTATTCTTTTGAGTTTGAGATCCCTGATGTCAGCTATTATATTTTTTATTTCCTGGGAAGAAATGTATTTAGATTTTTTTATTCAAACACCAAAGACAAGTTGGCATATTTCTGTCTTCAAATATCTAAGCTACTAAAAGAAATCATTAGCCAAAAATACTATGAATAGTATATGGAAGCTTACAGGTGCCTTTACAAATATATATAAAAGATAAAGAAGGTAAAATATTATAATAACTCTATTACTATAGAGCCATGATGGTGAACCTATGGCATGTGCGCCACAGGTGGCACGCAGAGCCTTTTGTCAGGGCACGAGAGAATGGACTTCCAGTTTGCTCGTAGCACCTTTTTTACTCTCCGGAGCCTGAAGGCCTCTGAAGGTCGAAAATCAGCCCTACGGACAAACCGGAAGTCACTTCCAGTTTGTTTGTAGGACTGGTTTTTGCCCTCCGGAGCCTTCAGGAAAGCTCCTGAAGGCCCCAGAGGTTGAAAATTGACCCTACGGACAAACTAGAAGTCACCATTCCCGAACCTCCGGGGTCCCCATAGGTCTGTTTTTTGCCCTCTGGAGGGCATCCAGGGTGTGTGTGTGTGTGTCAGGGAGGCTGTTTTCGCCCTCTCCAGGCTCCTGGAAAGCCTGATTCTGATGTGATTATATCAATAGTTAAAACAGCTCAGAAGAGTACTACCAGAATTACTGTCGAGTATATATTTTTCATATACTTTTTGCATCTATCTGTATATATCTCTGAGAATGCAAAATACAGGTTAGACTGATTATGTCTCTTAATCCTCATCTTAACTAATATTCCCAATTTAACATTCGGTGTACAGAAGGAGTATATAAACAAAACTTTCTGTTTTAATTTTATCTGCTAAATTGTAAATTCAAAATGTTTCCTACAAAACATCTATTTCCTCATAATTGTCAGCTCTGAGAGTTCAAATTCTTTAAAAATATACTCACCAGCTTTTGTTTCATTATCCCAGTCCCAGGCTTCTATTATTAATGTGAATGACCTCTGAAACAAAGCATACAAATCAGTTACTGGAGAGGCTAAATCAATATCAGAATCCTCTGAAAGTGACATACAACATGAATCAGATTTAACACTAGCATGATGTATTCCAAACCAACAGCTTGTTTTTTCCAGACAGATTTAATTCATTTATACAGTGATCTGACCTATTGCAAAGCAAATTTACAAGACTTAGTCAATAAATATTTGGTGGTAGATAATACTTGCTATTCAAAAATCTGATCACTACTATCAAAGGTACTGTAATTTTAAATTTTAAAGTAATTGTAAAGTAATTCTAGGTTAAACAAAATGTTAAGACTGTAGAAAGGAGGCTTTGCAAGAGTAGGTAAATTCTCAATGTTTTGTAATCTACACCTAACCAGATATTTTAGGATTGTTCAAGGTTCAACAATGTTTTGGAAGAAATAATCTGGAAAATACTAGAACACCTCTCTCTTATTCATGAAAAAAACTCCTCTATTTTGGGGATTCTGAAAATAAAAAAGAATCTGAAAAAAAGATGCCATTGCTTTTAGGAATCCCTTCATTAAAAATAACTCAATTCTAAAAAGATGGCACATTATTTTGCATAGTTATATAGTAGCCTGTAACAAGTTGGTTTACTGGAGAACTGGGTAGCTGTGTTCTTTCATGAAAAGACAGGACTTAAACTTTGCAGACTCAGTTCTATTGGATTGCACATGAGGATAACCCATGCATGTGTGCTGTCTCCACCAACACAGGAGAAAGGAATTTTTCAGTTCTGAGGCTGAGGGAGGGGAACAATAACATTTTTCTAGCTTCATTAATTGATTGTTGTATTTATAATTTAGATTCCCCAAATCATTAGTAATTCTGGGTGACAAATATTAAAAAGATAAGCAGCTGCTATCTGAAGAATAATCATAAAGCAAATAAAGCCAATTCTGCCTGTCTCAAGTATTTTATTCTTATTAATTGGAATTACCATACAATAGCAAACTCCTTGTACTTTCAACAGTGTGTATGAGGACACCATTTTTATTTGGAGAAGTAATCCCACAGGAACGTAACTCATTTAAAGTTTTTCAAACTCAAATATAAACTCTTCATTATTCTAATTTGTCTACAATGTTGATGACTTAAGAGGAGAAAATTGTGCAGGAATATAAGAAAAAAAGCACCACAGAAAAAGAAAAGAAAAAACTACCACAGGAAAGAAACCACCACAGAAAAAAGGAAAACCACCACCACCACATACTCTTTAGACTATAGTTTAAAGCAGGGGTCTCCAATCTTTGCAACTTTAAGTCTGAAGGACTTCAGCTCCCAGAATTCTCCAGCCAGCTGGCTGGAGAATTCTGGGAGCTGAAGTCCTTCAGACTTAAAGTTGCAAAGGTTGGAGACCCCTGCTTTAAAGGAAAATGTTGTCAAAAGTCAATGAGATGACTTGATTAAGTGAATTGGGGTAGCCTCAGGTTTAAAACTCTTTTTTCCCCCTGTTTTGAAATTAGAGAAATAAAAGATTAAAGTAAAGAAATAAAAGATTAAAGTTTGCCATAGTCTACATTCAATTCTAAAATAATCTCAAAGTAAAAGATCCTAATTTGTATGGAATGATCTGAGCAGACCTGGGATAAAACTAATTGCTTTGATTGCTTTGTGGCAAAAATAAAAAATCCCTACTGACCAAGCTGGGCACTCAAAGTCAGTGTCTATGAAATCATCTGATGACTACAGAGAATGGAACATTCTGACCTAAGATGTAAGAGATTAAATTGAAATCACAAATGAATGAATAATGTGTATTTGAGAAACTAATACAGAAAAGTGTAGGTCAGAAAGTATGAACTGGAAATTATCTGGTGTAAAATGGGGCGTTTCGAATGCACATGGAAATACAAATAGGTTATAGCTTGTTGACGGTTACATGTTATGCTCTAGAATGCTCTTTGTAGAAGCTCCCATGATTCCTGCACATGTCTCTCCTAAAGAATATGTAGTCATTACATCCATGCTACATTCCCTTGAGGTAATTAATCAAAATTCATTCTTCTGAATCCTCGTATGCAGGTCCTATTTTTTCCTCAGTTCCTCCACCTCTGGATGTCACACTTTCAATGATAATAAGACTCATACTAGACAGAACGACTGTACTGAAAGAGTGCTGATTAAAGGTTCCAAATAGACTTGGAAGGATTTGTGTGTTGCTACTAGGTACTGCCCTATGTCTAGGCTCCATGCCATTGAATATTTTTATCAATGATGAGGGAGTTGAAGGATACTTATAAAGGTTGCAGATATTATGAAATTGGGAGGGAACGCTAATGCAACTAGCTGAAAAATTACTACTAGCTTGCAGTAGTACATTTGCAGATGATACCAAGCTGTAGGAATAGCATACCCCCATAAGATAGGTTCAAGATCCAGAACCATCTTGACAGACTTGAACATGACCCTATCCAATAAAATGAAATTCAGTGGTGATAAAAGTAGGGAATAAAAACCAAATGCACGGTAGAGAATAGATAGCACTAGTAACTGTGAAAAGAATCTTGGAGTCCTGGTGGACAATCACTTAAATATGAGTCAGCAGTGTGGTGCAGCACCCAAAAACCTAACACAGTCCTAGGCTGTATTAACAGAGGAATAGAATCAAGATCAAAGGAAGCGTTAGCATGACTTTTAAAATTCAGTAAGATCACACTTGGAGTACTGCACCCAGTTTTTGTTGCCACAATATAAAAAAAGATGTGATTCTAGAAAGAGAACAGAGAAGAGCAACAAAGATGATTAGGGGACTGGAGACTAAAACATATGAAGAATGGCTGCAGGAACTGGGTATGTCTAGTTTAATGAAAAGAAGTACTAGGGGTGACATGATAGCAGTGTTCCCATACCTAAGGTGCTGCCACGAATAAGAGGCAATCAACATATTCTCCAAAGCACATGAAGGCAAAACAAGAAGCAATAGTAGGAAGCTAATCAAGGAGAGGGCCAACCTAGAAATAAGGAAAAAATTCCCAAATTTGAACAATTAATCAGTGGAACAGCTTATCTTGAGAAGTTGTGGGTGCTCAATCACTGGACGTTTTTAAGAAGAGGCTACATATCAGAGGAAAATTCCAGACTGTATGTGTTCTCAATCCATAACAGGCGTACATGGTATGGTGAGTTCTTCCCTAGAAGTCTTCAAAGAGCATCTGGATGGTCATCTGCCAGAGTTTCTCTAATAGATGCAGTACTGATCAGAGGTTGGATTAGATGATATGTAAGCTCACTTCCAACTTTATGATTTTATCTATGTTGACTCTGTTCATCAACTGACTCTCTATTGACACAATGGAAAGACTGATCATTATTAGTATATGATCAAGGTTCCATATTGTGCTTTCACATATATTACAACACTTTTTTCATTTCTGTGCATTAAAGCAAACATGAATAATATATGTGAAGACAACTTTCTTCCCAAGTAGACATAGCAAGACCAAATGCACATTTTAATCCACAATGGGATCAAGGGAGCCGACTAAAGTTGAAAGCAGTGGGAAGGGGAAACTTAAGGAATATGAGTGGTAAGAAAGGAGAGGCTCAAGAATGACTGA
The DNA here is from genome assembly GCA_039707465.1 of Rhabdophis nuchalis. Lineage (NCBI taxonomy): Eukaryota > Metazoa > Chordata > Lepidosauria > Squamata > Natricidae > Rhabdophis > Rhabdophis nuchalis. The sequence goes on along the minus strand of CM077643.1, from coordinate 52,682,344 downwards.
GGTGTTGACTGAATGTGGACTGAATACAAAATGAATGAGGAATATAACTGTGAGGTATTTGGTCATACAGAGAAAATGAATGCAAAATGAATTATGTAACAAACATATATAAAAGAAGAACAGCAACATTGGAAATATTAAAAAGTTGTACAGTACACTTGGATGGAAATAATGAAATCTTTGAAAAAAGAATAGTGAGAATATTAAAGTTTAGAACAAAACTTTAGTCTCAAAATCTGCAGTAACACAGTCTATGTATAGCCTCAAAAGTTATACCAGCTGAGGATTGTGTGTGTGTGTGTGTGTGTGTGTGTGTGTGTATTAACCTTCCACGTTAGATGGGTAAATTGAGATTGAATAGGCTCTGATATATTAGAAGTAGTATTCTTCCAAGTACTTCAAATGCTATTTCTATTGGGATGGCACACAATTATATAGTTTGAAACATAATTATTAAGAATCTGGAAACTGCAGGTTTGAACTGAATCACTAAACAACAATTTTAGACTTAATTCAGTGAAAAAGAAAACATGTTCAAAAGTTTCAGAAGTCACTGAAAGACAAAGTAATAACTCTTGTCATTCTCTTTAAAAGGTATCCAACTAAGGAAATCAAGGCTGATTCTTGAATTGTATTTCAAGAACCGTGGTGGCGCAGTAGTTAGAATAAGTACTGCAGGCTAACTCACTGCTCACTCCAGGAGTTCGATCCTGACTGGCTCAAGATTGACTCAGATTATTGGGGGCAATCTGCTGACTCTGTAAACTGCTTAGAGAAGGCTGTAAAGCACTGTAAAGTGGTCTATAAGTCGAAATGCTATTGCTATTTGTATTGGATCAAGACAATTGCATTCATGTGTTCTTGTTATCAAGACTATAATGCAATGCCTGGAATCGACAGGACTCTTAATACATACATACAACCCAAAGTATAGATCCAAAGTGTGTATGAGACACTTTTGTCATAATAAAAAAGGACCAACTATAGAACAGATACGAAACTATCAACATCATCTTCAAAGGAATAAAATTTACTAGGGTAAAAGAAAACAACTAACATGCTAATCCTTTCTGAATATCCTCGACAGCAGAGGCAGTAGTGGCAATTAGAAACACAAGTTTATCATAAAATCATTCACACCAACCAAGTGATCCACTAGCAAGGTAACAACCCAACTTCCTACAAGAGAAGCTGTGTAAGAACACAATTGAGAGAGCACAAACACATTGCAGTAACCCTGAATAGTAGAAAAAGGGAAAAGAGCATCTATACAACATTTTCCACATTTCTACCAAAATGGATATCCATGCAACTTTGCCAAAAAGTGCCTAACTACTGAATCCAACACAGCACAACCAACACAAGCTGTGAAAAGGACAACACTACCATTAATCAAAAGTATTCAGAAACCACCAACAGACTATTACAACACATGGCATCACCATAGCACACAAACCAACTAAGTCTCCGAAACATCCCAAGTAAACTAAAAGACCCAGCAACCCAAGAAGAAGAAAAAAACCAGGGATCATCTACAAAATAGAGTGTAAACAATGCAACAGCCACTATATAGGACAAACAGAGAGAAGTTTAGCAAAGTGCATCCATGAACACAAACTAGTAATTGGAAGACATGAAAAAAACTCAATTTCACAATACATGGACATACTTAACCATATTTTCAACAGGGTTAGAATTAGGGTTAGTTCAGAGAGAATCAAGGACCCACAAGTTCAGCCCTGAACTACAAATATTCTCTTCTAATATATTCCTTTGCTTATAATTTTTAATCTTTATCCATCTCATTGTGTAAGCAGCTAAAAAGTAAAAGTAAAGGTTCCCTCGCACATACGTGATAGTCGTTCCTGACTCTAGGGGGCGTTGCTCATTTCCATTTCAAATCTGAAGAGACAGCACTGTCCGAAGACGTCTCTGTGGTCATGTGGCCAGCATGACTAAATGCAGAAGGCGCAAGGAATGCTGTTACCTTCCCACCAAAGGTGGTTCCTATTTTTCTACTTGCATGTTTTACATGCTTTCGAACTACTAGGTTGGCAGAAGCTAGGACAAGTAACAGGAGATCACTCTGTTACGCAGCACTAGGGATTCAACTTGTAGACCTTTCTGACCACCATGTCCCTTCTATGTAAGAAGCTACAGTAAGCCAAATATTAAGTCAATTTATTAGCATAGAGTTTTTAAAAACCAACAAAAGTATAACTGGGTAATATACAAGAAACTTGTGAAAGAAAAAGATATGCCGATTGTGGAAGGAAACACTTTCTTGCCCATGGAAGTGGGTGAAAGGAGATAAAGAATGATTCTGTCAGAAGGACACCGTCCTTTTAATGTAATGGCGAACTGCCCTTCTGACGTCCAATTTGTGCCGTTTTTGGTGGGGTGATTGGCCCTGAGACAATAACTCTTCTCCATATTCACAGAGAATCCATGTTTTTGCAAGACTAGAATCATGGTGCACAGATCCCACTACACCTGCAGGGTGGACAAGGTCTGGATGAGGATTTCATCCAGGTTACAATGTATGTCCACGGCCGAGACCTGAGGTGCGCTGCAACTCCTGCTGCCAGTAGCTTGGTGAAGGTCTTGGGAGCCGATGACAGGCCAAATGGTAGGGCCTTGTACTGGAAGTGGAGCCCTGCATAGTGAAACCTCAGGAACCTTCTGTGGGATGGGCTTATGGGGATATGCAGGTAGGCCTCTTTGAGATCTACAGATGTTAGGAGATCTTCCTCCTGAATGCAACCCAAGATAGCTTGTAGTGACTGCATTTTGAAGTGTTTGTGCACTATATGAGTGTTGAGTCACTTGAGGTCTAAGATGACTCTCTAGCACCACCACCCCAGAGCTCTTTAGCAAGAGGAAGAGTATTGAATAAAATCCTAGATCTTCCTGATCTGTTGGGACCTGTTCAATCACCCTGATGTCCAATAGGTGGTGGATCTTGGTTTCTGTGCGCTCCCTCTTGGTAGGATCTCTGGGCATGGGACAGCTCAGAAAATGACGTGGGGCTGGGACAGAAATTCTCACTTGGGTGTCTGTAGCACCCAAGCATCCATGGTAGTGTCTTCCTATTGACTGAGGAAAGCTTGTAAATGACCACCAATGGGAAGATTGGGGTGGGAGACACTTGGCTCTTCAGACGTGTGTGGTTCCAGCCCCACGGAAAGGCTGTCTGCCATAGGGCTGCCGTCTACCCTGTCCCTAAATGATCTCCTGTCCTGATATCTGTCTTGTTCCCCTGGGAGTAAGTTCACTAAAACTGGGGGGGGGGGGAGGGCAACTGCTCAAAAGGGCTGCCTATAGGAATAGGGCAAGACCCTGTGATCCGCCCGTCATTGACTAAACAGTAAGACCTTCTTCTTATCCTTAGTCTTAACCACAAGGTGGACTTGGTTATAAGAGTCCTAGTTTGAAGCTAGAAACAGCTGCCTGTGGCCTTCTTCTGCACATTTGTCCTTTTCAAAGAACTGAATAAATAATTGTTATGTCAGAAGTAGCATACGTTTGCTTGGAGATAAATATTATTGATAAACTTACTATCCTTAAATAATAAGTTGCAACAATTCTTATCCTCATGTTCCCTTTTGTGTTATTTTTTTTTCCCCTGAGAGCATGGTATTTTATCATGGGGGGGGGGGGGAATAGGTTGCCTTTCATTTACTCTAAAGAGCAGCTGTTTATACACAATAAACAAAATTAACAATAGCATTTCATGAAAAGATAATATGCAAATTATTTGACTGTTTAGACACTATTATTATTATTATTGTTATTATTATTATTGTTGTTGTTATTATTATTGTTGTTATTATTATTGTTGTTGTTATTATTGTTGTTGTTATTATTATTATTAAGATTTTTATACCGCCCTTCTCCCTTTTGGGACTCAGTGCGGTGTATAGGCAACGATAAAAATCAATAGTATAAAACATAAAATACGTTAAAAATATATTAAATGATTAGCCTGTCCTAAAACCCTAATAAAACCCCTACTAAAAACAATTAAAACTACGCCAGGCCGGCCACATGAAATAAATAGGTCTTCAAGGCCCGACGGAAAAGGGGCAGGTCCCATGGTCGTCCGTAGGTCAGGGGTTAGGTCATTCCAGAGGGCAGGAGCTGCCACAGAGAAGGCTCTCCCCCTAGGGGTCGTCAGCCAACATTGCCTGGCCGACAGCACCCTGAGGAGGCCCCCTCTGTGGGAGCGAACTGGTCAATGGGAGGTATTTGGTAGCAGGAGTCGGTCTTGCAGGTAACCAGGTCCCTTGCCATGCAGCGCTTTAAAGGTGGTTACTAGTACCTTGAAGCGCACCCGGAAAGCCACAGGCAGCCAGTGCAGCTCACACAGGAGAGGTGTCACGTGGGAGCATCTAGACGCTCCCAGAATCCCCCGCGCGGACGCATTCTGAACTAACTGGAGCCTCTGGGTGCACCTCAAGGGAAGCCCCATGTAGAGCGCGTTGCAGTAGTCCAGACGGGAGGTGAAGAGGGCTTGAGTGACCATGTGTAAAGCGTCATGATCCAGAAAGGGACGCAACTGGCGTACCAGTTGAACCTGGTAAAAGACCCCCCTTATCAGGCGGACCTGATAAAAAAGCTGGCCACGGCTGTCATATGATCTTCTAGAGACAGCCGAGAGTCCAGGAGGACGCCCAAGTTGCGAGCCCTCTCTGTGGTGGCCAATGACTGTCTCCCAATAGCCAGAGCTGGCACCAACTGCCTATATCGTGACGCCGGAAGCCACAGCCACTCGGTCTTGGACAGATTGAGTCAGAGCCTGTTTCTCCCCATCCAGACTCGCACGACCTCCAAGCACCGGGACATCACTTCGACGGCATCGTTGGGGTGATTAGGGGTAGAGATGTACAGCTGAGTATTGTCAGCGTACTGGTGGAACTCTACCCCGAAACCACGGATGATCTCACCCAACGGCTTCATGTAGATGTTGAACAGGAGAGGCGAGAGGACCGACCCCTGTGGTACCCCACAAGTGAGGCACCTCGACATCGACCTCTGCCCCCCTGCCAACACAAATTGTGACCGGTCGGAGAGGTAGAAGGAGAACCTCCGTAAAACGGTGCCCTCCACCCCCAGCCCCTCCAGCCAGCGCAGCATGATACCATGGTCGATGGTATCAAAAGCCGCTGAGAGATCTAACAGGACCAGGGTAGAGGAACAACCCCTATCCCGAGCCCTCCAGAGATCATCCACCAACGCAACCAATGCCGTCTCTGTGCTGTACCCAGGCCGGAAGCCAGACTGGCGCGAGTCCAGATAGACAGCTTCATCCAGGTGCTGAGGGAGCTGCCGCACCACCACACTCTCAACAACCTTCGCAAGAAATCGGAGGTTGGAGACAGGACGGTAGTCAGCCAACACAGCCAGGTCCAGGGAGGGCTTCTTGAGGAGGGGCCTCACCACCGCCTCTTTCAAGGCGGCCGGTAGAAACCCCTCACTTAAAGAAGTGTTGACAATTCCCTGGAGCCAGCCTCGTGTAACCTCCCGGGAGGCCAGTACCAACCAGGAGGGACACGGGTCCAATAAACATGTGGTGGCGTTCAGCCGCCCCAGCATCCTGTTCATGTCCTCAGGAGACACAGGATCGAACTCTTCCCAGATAGCAGACTCAAGACCTGCCTCCGTCGGCCCGTCTGAACTAGTCCAATCGGAGGCCAACCCGTCCCGGATCTGATCAATTTTATCATGCAGATAACACCCAAATTCCTCCACACCACCCTGCAAGGGGGCATCCCACGCCCTCTGGTGAAGAAGGGAGCGGGTCACCCTAAACAGGGCGGCAGGGCGGTTATCTGCAGACATGATAAAAGGGGAGAAATAATTACGCTTCGCCGCTCCTATCGCCAGTAGGTAGGTCTTCAAGTGCGACCTTACCAGTGTCCGGTCAGACTCAGAGCGTGTGACCCTCCAACCGCTCTCTAGGCATCTCTTCTGACGCTTCATCACCCTCAGCTCCTCGGAAAACCAGGGAGCCAAAGTGGTTCGGTGCCGGGTGAGAGGCCGCAAAGGCACAACCCGGTCCAGGGCCCCCGTGGCCGCAATATTCCAAGTGGCCACTAGGTCCTCAGTCGAGTCGTGGGTCAGGGTCTCAGGTATTGGCCTAAGCTCCATCTGGAACCTCTCAGGGTCCATCAGGCGCCTGGGGCAGAACCATCTCACCGCTTCCAGTTCTGCCTCCCCGTGGTGAGATGCAGCGGTTGGAAAGCCCAGCCGAAGGAGAGAATGATCTGACCATGACAGGGGTTCAACAGCTATTTCCCCTAAACCCAGATCACTCAACCACTGGCCGGAGACAAAAACTAAGTCCAGCGTGTGTCCTCCAGTGTGGGTGGAGTCATGAACTAACTGGGTCAGGTCCATGGCCGTCATGGAGGCCATGAACTCCTGTGCCGTCTCAGATGCCTCGCCTATCGATGGCAGGTTGAAATCCCCCATGACTAGCAGTCTGGGGGTATCAACCGCCATCTCAGCTATTACATTGAGAAGCTCGGGTAGGGCTGTTGATATGTAACGGGGAGCCAGGTACACAATCAGCAAGCCCAACTGCCTCCCATGACCCCACTTCACACATAGAGACTCACAGCCGGCTGTCTGCAGCACAGTGGTCTCCCTCAGGTCCAGACCCTCCTTTATGACAACCGCCACCCACCCCACCCCGACCCTGGGCTCGTGGCTGATGAAATGCATGGTAACTCGGTGGGCACATTTCAATGAGGGGCACCCCCCTTCTTGGCCCAGCCAGGTCTCCGTAATACCAGCCAGGTCCGCCGCCCCTCCAAAACCAGATCGTGAATGAGGGGTGCTTTATTAACCACGGACCTGGAGTTACACAACATCAGCCGAAGGCCCAGGCCCTGAGATCCTGAACCCCCTGGGTTGCAAGAGGAGCCATGAGGGCCGAAGCGCGCCACCGCTTGCAAACAGCGGGTATGCCCTCCCTTTATATGATATGGCCCTCGGCTCCCGCCATACCTGCCCCTCCCACACACAGTCTTGATGGAATAGCTCTCTGTTGGACAGACCCTTACAACAATGTAATGCATTCAGACTGATTGTTCATTTTGTTACAGGGTCCAATAATTTCTGTTGTCTACATACTGTTCTCTCCCCTTCTTTTCCCTCTTCTTAATTTATTAACTGCCTCTCTCCAAGTTCTCTTGGCTTCTGCCCAAACCTTTGTTATTTGTCTTGTAGAATATAAGTAAACTACCATTTCATTATTAAGACAATGACTAATGAGTCTTTTGGAGGTAACAAGGCCTGTATCATGCTCCTGGTTGGAACTAGGTGAGGCATGTCTCTTAGACAACAATTCCTCAGTGCCAATAATGACACAACAGAAATTTGAGGACTCCCTGCAGATCAAAGAATCTTTTATCACTCTTCCCAAGAGATGAAGAACCACCAGATATAGTAGGAAGCTTAGAAGATGACGAGGGAGTTATAATGGCATTATAGTTTTTTGGAGAGCATACACCCAAATTTGGCTTGAAAACAAGAATAATGGTGACCCTGTTTAACAAAAAACTACCAGTGTTATAGTTTAGTAAGAGCTGTTTAGTTGTATGGTTTATACTACAGGGCAGCCAAACAACAAGTTCTGAATGGGCTTGGTGTAGTTGCATAACCCATGTATGAATCACAGGAACCTAGCCATTTTCCTGCTAGAAGCCATTTTCTTTCTAAATTAATATTTCCAGAAGATGAGAACTGCAGATGGTAATAATGATGAAATGCCATTTAAAAGAATGGACTGGGGTTGTTGTTGTTTCTAAATGTCAAACCTTTAGGGTTCAATGCAATTATTTTACTTGCTGTAAAGAAAGGCATAAAAATTGAGGACTGCAAACAAAATTCCCTTGAAGGTTACATGTAGTCTACGTATTTATTTGTTTTCTTAAACAAAACTTCACTGTTTATATAAAATAATATAACACTTCAAAGACCAAATTATTTTTAATTAAAAGGTGTATTTTTATAAGCTCCCTTCCAAAAAAGCACATATATTCTTTGACTTCCTACACAATGGAATATTTTAATGTCATTAATTTTATGTCTTCTGGTCTTTACAAACTCTCCCTGAAGCTTAAATTATTAGCCCAGGTGTTTAGTTCCTTCAATGGGTAAGTAGGATATTGTAATGAAAATACTCTACCTTGTATTAGTGTATTCAATCTAAGGGCAGATACTATGCACAATACTAGCCACTTGGAAATCATTTATACAAGCCAAAATATTTGGTCAGATGGCTACTTTTCATTAATAGATATGTCACACTGATTGTATATAAACATCTCTCTAGGGCAGGGGTCCCCAACCCCCGGGCCGCGGACTGGTGCCGGTCCGTGGCTGGGTGGGAGCCCGGCCGCAGGGCTGGAGAGGAGGAGGGAGGGAGGAGGGGGCAGCCCCCTGAGCAGGCGCGGGAGGCGCAGGCACGGCTGTTCGCGCCGTTGGAGTGTGGCTCTTCCTCCTCCCTCGTCGACGTAGGGACTCCAATTCCCTCCCCTGCTGGCATGCCGGCCACTCGTTTTCTTCCAGGGGCTGCGGAGGCTCCGCGGACGGGGGAGGGAACTGGCGGCGGTAGGGAGGTTGCTCCGGCGGCGCACAGGAGTCCCTCCGTCGACGAAGGTGGAGGAAGAGCCCCCACCATCCTCCTGCGTTCTCCCGCACGCTCTGCCCAATGGGCTGCCCCCTCCTTCCTCCTCCTTCTCTCCAGCCCTGCAGTCCGGCTCCTACCCAGCCACGGAGCCTGACCGAGCGAACGAGTGACCAAGTACGGCGGACGGGCTGAGGAGGCTGGGGGGGACGACGACGACGACGACAGACACACACAGAGAGACAGAGAGAGGGAGGGAGGGAGAGAAAGATAGACAGAGAGAAAGAGACAGAAAGGAAAGAAAGACAGAAAAAGATACAGAAAGAGAGAAAGAGAGAAAAAGAAAAAAAGAGGGAAAGAGAAAAAGAAAGAGAAAGAAATAAAGAGAGAAAGAAAGAAATAGCGAGAGAAAGAAAGAGAGACAGAGACAAAGAAAGAGAAAGAAAGAGAGAGAAAGAAAGAAAGAAAGAGAAAGAAAGAAAGAAAGAACTTATGACCACAGTTGAGGCCAAAAGTTTGGTTGCTAACCAAGATCATTGTTAAGTGAGTTTCACATTTTCCAAGTTGGCCACGCCCACCCAGTCACATGACTGCTGAGCCACTCAGCCAGTCCGCAGAATTTTCTTTAAAATGAAACCGGTCCCTGGTGAAAAAAAGGTTGGGGACCCCTGCAACAATGGGCTTAATTTAGCATTAATCTAATTAATCTGTCGTCACACAAAAGGAAGAAAATAATAACCTAACCTATCAAAAGCATCACTGTAGAAGACAGAGTAAGAATTGAAGTCAAAATAGGCAAGAATGTGGTAAGAAAACACCCATCCATTCTGAGAGGTACAAATTGCCAGGACCAGATGGATTACATCTCAGGGTTTAGAAGAAACTGGCAGGTGTATCTCAGAACCAAATCTTTCAGAGCTCCTGGAATACAAGGGAACCAGAAGATTGGGAAGGATCAAAGCGAGCAGTGCACATGCAAAACACCCTCTCAGTGAACCGGTAGTAAACCGGTTGCGAACCCACCACTGGTAAAGACTCATTGCAATGCTGCACCTCTGCAACAGCAAACAGTGTCAAATATTTGTAAGTCAAATGAAGATAGAAGTTATAATTCAAAACTGGAGGGCATTTATAAACTGGATGATAAGAGTGTTGATCTACAACAGGATACAGGCATCCATTCCATTTTAGCATTGGAACTAAAAAGTTCTGAGCATGCTCATAGAAGGTATACACTTGCATCTGTTGTGTACACCTGCATCCTAACTACTTTTTTGTGAGAACTGAGGAGTATTGGCAATTAAAAAAGAAAAATGAGCTCAAATTCCAATGTTGGTGATGATTTGTCAATCATATTATCACTAACTATAATTTACAGTCGAAGACCAAATGAAAAATAGAACATTATGATACATCTGTTAAAACAAATAGAAAGACAAATGAATTACTTAATTCCTATAGATAATGCCACCACTAATGACAGAGCTCTTTTGCAAAATGCCTCCTGTAGCTCAAAACCTCTGATAACAATAATGATTGAACAAACATCAGCACATTTTTGGATATTTCTGCTATGAAATTTGCAAATAAGCAGCAAGCAAATTCCATTATCAGAACAATTCATATAGGAAGAGAAAAACTAGAATCTCAGCACACTACGGCATACCACAAAGCAGACAATGGAACAAGGCATGTGCTGCTGACATACTAATAAGATCAGAACATATAACAACAGCATTCCACATAATGAATGCTGTTAAAAATTTCTTCCATCAACCCTGAAGGTAAATAAAACATTACATCTTGAGAACACAGGTACTATATTCTTTTGAGACTAGCAAAAATAATACCATAAAAATAGTTGGAGGCCTTGAAACAGCAAAATGTTATTGCAAATTTCTAGCTCTGCCCCAAAGGATGATCTTTGGGTACAATTAAAATGTTACTTTGAAACATTCAAAATAAAAAACTGTTATCTAAAAAATTGGCTGAAATTATCCTTTTGGGATGAATCACTGGTTCATCTGACTTTTGATGACAAATTTATTTCTGCCTGGAAAAAAATACTTTTGCAAAACATGTTTCTTTTTACAGTTTTTCTGCTCAATTTTTAATACTGGTCTGAACAGAAGCTATGCAGGTATGTAACCAGGAGGCTTTTATCTGAATATACAAGTAGTTCTCGACTTACAACCATTCATTTGAAGTTGCGTCACTGAAAAAGTGACTTACAATTGGTCCTCATATTTACTACTGTTGCATCCCCAGAGTAATGTGGCAACTAGCATGTATTTACAATGGATGCAGCATTCTGGGGTCAGAATCATTTGCAAACTTCCCAGCCGATGTCTGAAAAAGTCAATGGAGGAAGCTAGATTCAATTAACAATCATGTAATTCACTTAACAACTGACAAATCCCTGGAGGTCATAACCTGATGCATCTCTTCATTATGAGAAATGTTCATTTATTTCTACTTTTGTGTTTTCTATTCTTTAGCCACTTTCTTTTCAAGAAGGGGACCTTGTCCTTTTATTTCACTGCTGTTAAACTGACTAAGTCTTTGATTAGACTTTATGAAAACTTTTCTGGAAATCTAAGATAATGTCTACTTAACACCAACAGAGAATCAAGCATAACAAAGAGTCACAATTCTGTATGCAAACTTATCATATAGATCATGGATTGATTGTTAATTACCAGATTTTAAAATATGGAGATATTAAAGATGGTAGACTAGAACCAGAAGTATTCATATTAAGTTTATCCTCATCTAAGGAACCCCTCTGGATTCAGTTGTTCACTCAGTCCTTCCTACTTAATTCCTGTAGAATTGTTGTGGAAGGACCTAAAGTGGACAGTTCACGCAAGGAGCTGAAGTTGTTCTGTCAAGATGAATGGGCTGAAATTCCTTCAAGACAATGTGTAGTGCTAATCAGCAGTTATCAGTCAACAGTTATCAGAAATGTTTAGGTGCAGTCGGTGCCCAGCAACCAATTACTGAAAACAAAAATGCACATACTTTTGCCACATACAAATACAGGTAGTCCTTTGTTAACTATACCCTGCTTTAGCGATCGCTGTATGGCACTGAAAAAGTTCAGCTCACCATTTGTGAACTTCAAAGTCAGCTTTCTATGAGCAAAGTCAATAGAAAACCTGGCAGTAAGTCTCAAGTCATGATTATGTCATGCTGCATTTAATGACTGCTTATAATTTGCTTAATTAAAGCAAAACCTATGTTGTGTGTCTGGTGCAACCATGTGATGTTTCACTTAACAATGGAGATGCTAGTCCCAACTGCAATTGTTAACTGAGAACCTTCTCAATGAATAAACAAGTATGTTTTTAATTCATATGTTTAATTAGGTTTTCTTTATCACAAGCTTTAGAACTTTGTAGAGAATAGATCACATTTAAGCCATATTTATGCAGAAATATTGAAAATTCCAAAGGCTTCACAAATTTTAAGCATCACTATACTTGACAAATATATGATTCAGTTTTGAATAAGACATGTTGATTTACAAAAACAAAAGTCTGGTATTAAGAAAATTTGGGTAGTAAGACTGGTATGTTGTTGATTTAATCATTAATATATGAGCAATTTAAGTTATCAACTGCCATAAAAATGATTTTATTTTAGGTGGCAGTCCTTTCGTCCCTAAGAGACTTGATTTGACTTCCATCAGTCCCAAAGGCCCTTTAACAACAGGCAGGACAGATAATCGGACAGATCTGGTTTTAGGAACCACCTAACATCTCAGGGCAAGCGGCCATTTCGAGGGGCAGGAAGCCATCCTTATCGCTGCTCTGCTGACTATATATGTGACTCGCCCATTGGTGGTCATCTCCAATTCTTTGCACGTCAGTGGGAGAACAGCTCGTTGGACTCCTGGGTTCGAGACACAATCAGACTAGGTATAGCTCTGGAATTTCAATCTATTCCCCCAAGTTTCTTTATTTCCTGCCCCAAATCACGGGACCCAGCCAAAAGGAGCCTGATGGAGTCAGGTACCCAGCACCTTCTGGATATTCAGGCCATTCAACAGGTTCCTCAGGACCAAAAGGGGCAGGTGTTTTATTCCATCCTTTTTCTGGTTACCAAAAACTCAGGGAGATGGTGGGCCATTCTGGATCTCAAGCGTCTCAACCAGTATGTTATATACAAGCTGTTCAAGTCAATCCTGAAGTGCATCAGGGAGGGCAACTTCCTAACCTCAATACACCTGATGGAGGCATACCTCCGCATATCAATCTTGCCCACTCACCAGCAGTTACTCAGATTTCACTATGCAGGTCAGCACTACCAATACAGGGCCATGCCATTCGGCCTGTCGTCGCCACCCAGGACCTTCACAAAACTGATAGCTGCCTTGGCCCATCTCCAAGTGCTGCCTGTTTGGGTCCAGTGCTACCTGGATGACATCTTGGTCCAGTCCACCACAGAGGCTCAAGCGAAGAAGGATCTATGCTTTGTGATCCAGGTTCTCCAGAAGCACGGCTTCTCAGTCAACATAGAGAAGAGCCACCTGACTCCGACGAACTGTCTGCTGCATCTGGGAGTGGTCATACACATGGTAAGAGACAAGGTATTCCCCTGTCCGAAAAGACAGCTAAGTATAAAGACAATGACATGTTACATCATATAGGAGCGCTCAGTGTCTCTGTCCCATGCACTTACAGATCACTCCAGTGGTGAGAGACAGGAGCCATTCACCAGCCAGAGTTCAAGTGTCACCCAAGGTGCTTCAGTCCTTAATATGGTGGACGTCCCCAGCAATCATCAGTTGATGTGTATTCTGAACTCCCGTCTGTCTAACCATCACAATGGACGCCAGGTTGTTCGTATGGAGAGCTTATTTCCAGTCGTTGATGGCCCTGGGTCAGTGGACTCAAGCAGATCTGAGCTACAACATAAATTGGCTAGTGTTGAGAGCTGCACATCTGGCAATGAAGAAATTCAAGAACTCTATCAGGACAGCACAGAGCTCTTGCAAGAGGCAGACTTACTAGGCCTCTGGGCGGAGAGATATTTTCTGTCCCTACGGGCAGAACACATTTTAGGGGTGAGCAACATGAAAGCAGACTGGCTCAGAAGAGCCACAGTGGGCCAACTGGAGTGCGCCTGCACCCAGCCATATTCCAGGAACTGACAGAACACTTCAGTCCTCCAGTCCTGGACCTATTTGCCACCCCAGACAACAAGCAGCTTCCCAGATTTTTCTCCAGGTTCCCAATACTGGGGTCAGAAAGAACCGACACCCTTCGCAGCCCATGACCACAAGGACCTCTGTACTCCTTTCCACTCCTTCCACTGATCCCGGGGGTAATCAGGAAAGTACTGAAGGAGAAGGCTTATCACCCACTCATTGGCCAGGAGACCGTGGTTCACTGATTTTGTAGCTTTGTCAATGGTTTGATTCTGAAGGATCCTCGGGACAAGATCTCCCTAAGGAAGGGGGCACTGGTTCACCCAGACCCTCAGTGGTTCCAGTTGACTGCCTGGCGTTTGAGCAGGAAATCCCAAGTTGGAACTACTTCTCCTCCAAGGTGGTACAGACAATTCAGGCCTTCTGGAGGCCTTCCATTGACACAATATACAACTCTACCTGGACAGCCTTTTTCCGTTGGTGCTCTAGCACAGACAATGACCCCAACTCAGTAGCCATCAGTCAAGTTCTGGAATTCCTCCAGAATGGTCTGGACAAGGGATTGACTCTTAATACTGTCCACAGACAGGTAGCTGCTCTGTCTTCAGTTTTATCATATGGAACCCTGGGCTCGCCTTCACAGCATCCCATCGTCCACAGATTTCTAAAGGGCACAACCAATTTTAAGTTGACTCACAGATATCCAACCTGGGACCTGTCAAAAGTGTTAAATGCACTCACTGAGAGCCCCTTCGCACCGCTGAGATTGGTCTCCTTACGCTTCCTCTCCTGTTTGGTGGCATTCTTGGTTGCCATCACATCAGCCAGAAGGATTTCGGAGTTGGCGGCCCTTTCGGTGAGAGAGGATCTCTGCATATTCCATGCAGACAGAGTGTATTACGCTTGGATCCCTCCTTTGTCCTCAAGTTGAATTCTTGTTCTCCAAGGCTCAGGAATTGATTCTGCCAATTTTCTGCCTAGTGCCCACTCATGTCCAGGAAAATAAGTATCACATCTTGGATGTTAGGAGGGCTCTCCATATTTACATTAAGCGGACTGCCTCCTTCGGGAGTAGAGAGTCATTTTTGTCTCCTTTCAGTCTTCCTTGGGTACCAGGGTCACCCCGACGATGAAGGGATGATGGACTTGAGTGTCCATTGCCAGGACCTGCAAGGCACAAAACCTTCCCGTGCCTAGACATATCATGGCCCATTTGACCAGGAGCATGGTCACGACGACAACATGAGCCACACAGGCTTCTATAGAGGAGATCTGCAGAGTGGCAACTTGGGCGTCTCCATCTCCCTTTATCTGTAATTACAAATTAGACACATTCACTTCGGCCAAGGTGACCTTTGGCAGGAGAGTCCTCCAGAGGGTCCATGTGGATGAAGGGACTTTGGACCAGACTGCGGCTCACCCATAAGATTGGAGGGCTCTGATAAGTCCCATTCCTGGATCCTCTTCCCTTCCCTCTATGGAGAAGGAACATTGGTCCTACCTGATACTCTGCTTCTCGTATGGAAGGAAAGAAGATCCAGACCCACCCTAAGAGACCTACTGGTTCACAGTCTGGGAGGGTCTAATATTTTCACAGGTCACAAGCCTTGTCATTGCTACGCCTTCACTGAAACTGGGGAGGTTTCCCACCAAAGGAGACTTGCCAAAGAGATGACAGGCTCAGTCTCCAGGCAGAAGAGCAGAACAACACCCATTCATTGATCCCTTCCCTATCAGAAGCAGCTTGTCAGGTAGGGCCAACACTCCTTTACAAAAACAAAAGTCTGTGTTATTAAGCAAATCTGGGTAGTACGACTGGTATATTGTTGATTTAATCATTAATATATTAGCAATGAAAGTTATCAGCTGCCACAAAAAATGATTTTACAGCAGGGAATGTACAGTCTCCCTGATGTAAACCTGTAAGGGAGGAGAGATCACCTTAATAGCATAAAAAATATCATTTATGTCCTAAATGAAAGTTAAGCAATTCAAAAAAGAATGGTCCTAACATAGAATATTCCAGAATTCTGTAGAAAACTTACCAAGGAGCGGTGAAAGGGTGATATATCTAAACTTTTGTTTATATTTTCATTCAGACTTCATCCTTGAAGGTCCCAAATATTGTAACCACATTCTTTTAAACTGAGAATTATCAGGGAACCAAGCAAACTAAAATCAGTTGAAGAACAAATATGTATAATATCAAAACAAAGAAACTGTTTACACATACACACACCTTCAGGAGAATTTTCCTTTCATACATTATCTAATCATGACCATAGAAAAATGCAAACAATTCTTCCTAAAAAAAGAAAATTGCTAAATTCATTTCTTGCAGCTAAGCTAGCTTCTTAATATTTTTCACCCTCCTTAAAGAAAGCAAATAAAATAGCTTCAAACGTTAGGCCTTAGGGAGATTTTAATTGGAAACTATAGGTAAATTATAGGTAAAAATTATAGGGTAAATAAAGCATCTGCTTTTTTCTCCAACTTTTGTATGTATCAATCTGATGTTCAATGCATTTCAAGTATTAATAAAAATGGTTCCGAGATGCTTGCATCAATTATTCGAAGGCATTTTGTATATGACCCTACATGTAGACTTGAAAGCATTATTTTGTACAGGAGATGTCATAGCAAGAAAAACGCCAACTCAGATTGCTCTTTTAACAGACTTGTATTCAAACTGTACTTAATTATTTAACAACTGAATTAATAGTATTGATGTTTAAAAATAAGAAGATTCCTTTTCCGGGGGATCTATGAGAAGACCTATTTTGGCATCTATGATTCTTGAAATCTTCATAGGACCTATATAGAAAAGCATCAGTTTAAGTTCAGAAACATAGCATAGCAACCAAGTCAGCCGATGACTTACAATCATTTAACAATCATTCAAGTTTACTGGAAAAAAGGTAACTTATGACTGCTCCTTGAACTTATGATCGCCATAGCATCCCTGTGGTCAAATGACAAAAATTTGGTCACTTGGCATGTATCCATAATGGTTGCAGCATCCTGTAGCCATATGAATGCAATTAACAATCTTCTCAGGGGGCTTCCGACAAGCAGTCAATGGGGAAAGCTGTATTAGCTTAACAACTGTGTGATTTGATTAATGATGGCAACAAAAATCAGGTGCAACTCACTTAACAAATGCATCGCTTAGTGATGGAAAACCAATCACCCATCGTAAACCGAGGGCCTGTAGTATGAACTGAGTGCCAAAAACAGCCTTACATTTTACTCATAACACAAAAATATTACCATTATTCTTTCGGTTTTAGCGCCTCCTAGGAAATATGGACATAAAATCTAAGAATCAAACCAGATTACTACAATACAGTACAAATAGCTAAGTACTAAAGGTTCAACATGCCGAAGTAACTAGCTCAGATTTTATAAGATGGGGGTGGTTTTCTTATTCTTTCCCCCCAAAAATCTAAACTGTGTTATTTCTCTATATGATTGATTAAAAAAAACAGTAGAAATGTACATAAAGCCAATCTGTATTTCCCACCCTATATATATATTTAAAGTATTTAGGTGTCAACCATATTCAAATTCTACACCATTCATAAAAAATGTGTAGAAGAAAACCGCATATGATTCCAGACTACTGAATGTAAAATCCCATTAAATCTGTATGAGAAAATCTGTTACAATTCAAATACTTTGTCAGACCTGTCAAGGAAAGAACTGTATAATAATATGCAAATTAAAAGTGCTTTATTTAAAAATGCTGCTCTCTATCGCCTCTCTTTATTTGCTTAAATTAAATTACTTTTCAAGCTTATCTTCACATTCATAAGGCTAATGCACTTAAATAAGAATATCATCGCTAAATAATGAATAACTGAAGAGCAGCCTCTTTCTGTACACAGGCTTTATCCTACAGTCCTTGCCAGCCCCAGCATGCTGGTTATCATATGACTGTAATTCAGGCACTTGGCAACCAAGATGTATGTACAGCGGTACAGAAACGCTATTTGTGATGCTTCCACCTGACTTCCAGCAGCCAAAGTCATGGAGAAGATGGCAAGGAAGGTCGTAAATAGTTATGTGATGTCTCACTAAATGACCATACTGCTTAATGACAATTTTTCCAGCCTTAACTGTGATTATAAGTCAAGGGTTACCCCTATTAGTAATAATAATTCTTTATTGTCAGTGCACAACATATGTACAATGAGATTGGTTAGAAAGATCAGAAATGGACACTTCTCTCAGTGATTACAGTATATATCAATATTAATGCAACCCATTTAAAACAAGTTAAGGTGGTATTTACACTTTAAACCAGATATACAGGTAACAGATATACATGCGATTGTTCACATAATGGTAACTTGGACCGGAATTTCTGTTGCTAAGCAATGCAACAATCTCATGTATGACCTCTGCAGTCATAATTGCTATAACAATCAGTGCAATCCCCCCCCCCTTTGCATAATTATAACATTACTAACATTGGGGTCCCCAACCCCCGGGCCGTGGACCGGTGCCAGTCTGTGGCTTGATAGTAACCGGGCCGGAGTGAGCGGCGGAGAGAGTAAGCACAACTCTTAGGAAAGTGTAGCAAACGCTCCGCTATCCTGGCGGCTGGCCGGGGCGCTCTCCGAAGGCAGGACGGGGGCAACAGCCTGCATTGGGGGGGTTCGGGGCACCACCTGGCCTTGCGCAGGGGGAAGGAGCTGCCAGGCCCTCCTGCCCGGGACGCAGCCCACCCTTCCCTGCCCCAGCCGAGGATCCTTCGCCTGGGACCCCTGGCAGCTTTCCCTCCCAGTTGCACGTGACGGTCGAATGTGCGCACGGCCCACATGACTCGACTCACCTGCTGGAGGCTCCCACTGGCCCGTGGAATTTTTTTTACATGAAACCGGTCCCTGGTGCCAAAAAAGTTGGGGACCCCTGGCTTACACAAGCAAGGGGGCAACACCAAATAATCTCTAGGCAATCTCTCCTATTTCTGAACCTACCTACCAAACCATCATAGAGCACAGAGACTGGAGTAGAAAGTAAGCAGACACACAATGAGGAATACGCTCCCTGTTTAGCTGCCAGCACCACATCCTTTTCCCCCCCAATAAATGCAAATATTATTTCCCTTCCCTTCTTATCTAAGCGAATCAACCGACGTTATCTCAAACATGATTGCTAAATCAAGGCTACCTATTCCCCTGAAATCAGAGCCTGCTTGAAATCCTGAAAGAATTTTACAAAGGCTGTAAGATGAAAATCTCTCACATTGATAGCCTGGTTTAATCTTTATTTTTGAAGTGTGTCATAGCATCAAGCCTAGATCAAAAGAGCTCTCTGAGATCTTAATAAAGGTAACAGATGTCGAACAATTGAACACAAATCTTTTCATTCTCTGGAAAATCATCTACAAGTAGACATGATTTCAAACAACTACAACTTCCACAGGTGAGGACATTCCTGGAAGTTCCACCAGAGAGCAAAATGAAAGATGGAAGAAAAAGTAGAAAACCAGAATTTCATCACATAATCTATGGATAGATCTTACCACTACTGATGTCAAAATGTATGAGTTTACCATTAGAATCTACACAAATTACTCCTACATTGAAGGTATGGAAACCTTAACTGTCCAAAAAGAATATTAAGAAAGATCAAACTTTGCTTATAATATCTAGGCAAAAAATGAACAATATGCTCTAGATATATGAGTCAAAGATAGGAGTTATCTAGCCCCAGTACCATAAGACATGTTTGACAAAAACAAAGAAAACCTGTTTCCCTGAAAATAAGACCTCCCTGGATAATAAGCCCAATTGCAACACAGCAGCAATCATGAGGTGACCCCAATCGCTGCCTTCTGCACCTCAAAAATAAGACCTCCCTAAAAATAAAACCAAGCGCTTATTTCGGGGATCAAAAGAAAATAAGACCCTGTCTTATATTGGGGAAGCACGGTATTACTAGGAGAATCTAACACCAACTGTAAAGCATGGTGGTGGAAATGTAATGGCTTGAGAATGCATTGCTGCATCAGAACTTGGACAGCTCAACATCATAAGAATCCACATTGAATATATGTCTATGTCCACATTGAATATATGTACTGTGGCCAGATAACTATCTTTGTCTCATCTATCCATAGCACATTATTCCAGGGAGTATTCGCTGGAGTATGATATGAGACCACCTGTCGGAAGACTGAAACTCAGCCAAAAGCAGACCTTACATGACAATGTCTCTTTACATGCCATTAAATCCATTATTGTCCTAAGGTTTTAATTATTTCAAAATGTTTTCTACTTAATATTTGTTAATATTCAGCCATATAATAGCTGAAATTATTAATTTTACTGAAGATTTTCAATCATATAAGGAGGCACATAACATCAATGAATAATTATTTGGCATGTGTAGTTTACATTTTAATTCAGTTTAAAATTGCAATTAATCAACAAATTATTTCATGTATGTCAGATACCCATATGATTTTCAAGATGAAATTTTAGTGGTATGTTCAGAAACAAAACATTCAAACACATATGATCATGTGGGACCCGCCCTGGGTCCTTTTTGGAGAAGGTGCGGGATATAAATCTAAATAAAATAAAAATAAATAAAATAAATGTCCCATCGTGGTTCTCTTTTTGTCAATATTTATGTTCATTTTAATTACATACCAATACTGTAGAAATCAACAAAAGGACAAAGGAAATAAATAGTGTTTTTGGTTACAAGAGCTTTTCCATCAGTTAAATAATGGCCTTGATAATCTACATTTCTCTATATCTGAACAAACAGCCTATCCTCAGGAATTTTGACTGCAGGACTAATTATAAATCTGATTTGTTTTGATTTAACGCCCATTGTTCATCTCTTCTAAAAATAGCTGCATTGATAAAATACCAATAAAAATAGCATCTAGCCAACTCAAACCTACTTCAGCAAACCCAACCTTCAGCAATCCCAGAATTTTTGTTAACTCAAGGCTGCAGGACATGCTATGATGAAATGTTCAAAGAGAATGACTTATGTCTTTACATTTACTTAAATTAACCTATATCTTCTCTATGAGATTTCTCGTAATGACTTTGATTAAAAAAGCCATTAAGATGTTTATATTTTATAAAATGAGTTTATAAAACAGAAAGTTTGTAGTAGTGATTAAGGTGCTGGCCTAGAAATTAGGAGACTGACTTTTTCCTGTATTGTTTGCGAATAAGGTTGCTCGTTTTGCTGTTTTGTTTCTAAATAGATTGCTGGAAGAAAAATGGGTGCCATCATCTTAACCTTTTGGGGGTTTTATGAAGTTATTTGGGTGCACAAAAGGAAGAAACAGTAAACTAAAGAAACTGGAGACAAGTAACAAAAACAAAGAAAAGGTAGTAAGCTAAAGCTTAGTTTATATCAATACTAGTAGCTGGATACCCGTGCTTTGCTACCAAACTATGTGATTGGGCTTAATGAATTGACAGTTAAAACTTGAACATTAATGAATAGTTACGATCGGCCTCTTCTCTCCCCTAGGCTGGCCCCCCGGGGGCCTCTCCTATCTTATCCCCTTCTCTCCCTCAGGCTGGCCCCACAGAAACCTCTCCTATCTTATCCCCTTCTCTTCCTTTCAGGTGGGGAGGGGGAGTAGAATGTCTAAAATAGAGGTGGGTTCCAGATTTTTTACTGCTGGTTCACTCAGGGACGCACTTCACACACTTGACGTGTGCTATGTGCGCATGAGCAGTAGTGAAAAAATTGCTTCTGTGCATGCGCAGAAATAAAAAACAAGATGGCACCGCCTATGGTGCCAATAGAACCAGTACAGTCACATGTCCACCGAAGTTACTACCTATTCAGCCGCACCGTACCGGTAGGAACCCACCCCTGGTCTAAACTCCCAATCTGCAAGCCAGATTAATCACTCGCTGGCCATACCCATGTCCAAGTGGCAGTTGGAAAAAGAGTTCTTTTCAGGTGGGGAGGGGGAGTAGAACATCTAACTTCTTGGCATCAGAGCATTTTAATAATGATATAAGAAATACTAATTATTTGATGGTCATTTCGAAAAATCCCTTCTTAGCGAGCACCTAGAAGCCAAGAGGAACATACATGCGGCGTCTGAAAACGCATTTATTCCAACAAGCCGGCCTAGGATAAACACCCGATCTGGACTTTTTAGTTATAAATTTTAATTAGAGAATTTTAAAATGTTTTAGCACAGGGTAATTTAATTTAATTAGATTTTAATAATTGATCTATTTATGTACGTTGTGTTTTAATTTACCTGTGCGCCGCCCTGGGTCCTTTTGTAGGAGAAGGGCGGGGTATAAATTTAATAAAATAAATAAATAAATAAATAAATGCCAAATTTCAAGTTTGTAGGCTTTACGGTTCTAGAGATTTCGTGATGATGCATGAGTGATATTTCATTTTTATATATCGAGATACACTATATTGCCAAAAGTATTTGCTCACCTGCCTTTACTCGTATATGAACTTACAGTAAGTGGCATCCCATTCCTAATCCATAGGGTTCAATATGACATCGGTCCACTGTGCACTGTTCTTGAGCTAATCTGAAGGCCACATGAAGTTTGGAGGTCTGTAGTGATTGACTCTGCAGAATGTTGGCGACCTCTTTGCACTATGCGCCTCAGCATCCGCTGACCCCACTCAGTCAGTTTACTTGGCCTACCACTTCGTGGCTGAATTGCTGTCATTCCCAAACACTTCCACATTCTTGTAATACAGCTGACAGTTGACTGTGGAATATTTAGGAGCGAGGAAATTTCACGACTGGATTTGTTGCACAGGTGGCATCCTATCACAGTTCTACGCTGAGCTCCTGAGAGCGACCCATTCTTTCCCAAATGTTTGTAAAAACAGTCTGCATGCCCAGGTACTTGATTTTATACACCTGTGGCCATGGAAGTGATTGGAACACCTGATTAATTATTTGGATGGGTGAGCAAATACTTTTGGCAATATAGTGTATGTTCCCATACTTCTTCATACCATTCTATTTCTGCAAACTGCCCTTGCTTCCACTATTTATTTAATTTATATCCTGTCTTTATTATTTTTATAAACAACTCAAATAGCTATTAAACACCCTATCCTTATCATTATCTGACTTAATTTTATAATCACCCTATATATTATTTAAAATATCACAAAATCATATATAGAATGTAAACTCATACCCTTTTTTAAAGAAAAAAGCTCAAATTAACAATTTTGATGCTTTAAACATATTTGAATCTCACACCAGACTATATGTGAAAAGTAAATGCAAACTAAAGATTGACAAGTCAGTGTTCTAGTCATCTTTATTTACTGAATGTAAATCAACTATTGCTATTATCTGTTTGCAGAATATAGCACAATACAAATATATCATCTACATGAATGCTAACTTCCTCAAACTAGATTTTCACAAACAGCAACAGCTTCCCAGACTGGTAGACAAGCAGCAATAAATGAAGGTTTCCTATTTAGCTTGCAGAGCTTGGATTCATTGAATGAGTTTACCAAAAATGTAAATATTGCAGAATATAAAGCCTCATGCTATATAACTAAGCTCCATTTCCTGCTGAATAAACTACATTTTTGATGTATCTTGAATAAAAAACTATCTTTACATAGATTTTTACTCCAAAAGCATGTTATTAAAATAAATTTGATTTAAAAAATCTGATTTTAATTTTTAAAAATCCAATTTTTGGATATTTTTAAAATTATCAATTTTAATCCATTCTGGTGATATGGAATACTGCTGAGAAGTTCAGAAGAAATTAAGAAGGGGAATAAGTTTGTAATAGAAACAGATTCAAACTTAGAGCTATATATATATGTATGCTGTAACGTAATATTGCATGGATAATACATTGTGCCTTATAAAAGAATATTTAACTTCATTCAGTGCTGCCTCTGTAAAATATTTTCTATGTTGCTAAGCTTTGAGGAGAGTGACAACTTGGAAAGTGAAATAGATGGAAAGATTCAGTTGCTCTTCCCACCCTGTCCCTTTAATTCATGTTAAGTATATTAGTGTTTTTTGTGGAGATGGGGAAGCCTGTAGAAAATTCAAAGTATAGGCTTCAGTTGAGTATAATTCATGTCTACCCTGTATGTATGTGGGAATCTACTGACTTTACTGGAGCTTGCACAAGTTAGTTTCAAATTACTGTATTTTTTGGAGTGGAGTCAGGGTGGATTTGATTTAAATCAAGTTTATTTAAATCACGATTTAAATCATGATTTAAATCACTGGTAAAAAAGCTTGATTTAAATCATAGTTTTCTACTTAAAGACTAATTCTTGCTGGTATAACTTATAATATGCAAGTAGATGAAGATTTTTAGAATAAAAACTTTTCATATTAGTTTTGTTGTCCCCAGCTTAATAGGTTAATCATTCATATTTGGACAACTTTTCTGTTGTACTTAGGAAGGAGAAAAATAATCATTACCTTAATAATAACAATTTAAATAGATTTATTCAACTGAAACAATAACATTACAGCATATGTTATTTGCTTAAACAAACATCCATGTTTGTTAACTAATTTGGATAAACAATATATATATATATATATTTTAAGAAACTTAGACTTTCATTTTGTAGTACTGCTTGTCTGCTTGCCCCTTCCTCCTCACACTTAGTTTCACTTTCTTCTTGTGCAGATCTATTCCACTCCAAACAATCAGAAATATATTGTTTCTATTCTATTCACTGAACTTCTTGAAACTTAGCACTGAAGGGGTTGATTCTGTATTCATAGGTTTGTAGAAGTTAGGATTAAGGTCTTTTTTTCAACTCTGTTCATGTTATAACATTTTTGCTGTGAAGAAGAGGCATGTGATCTCTGCTGAGTCAAATTCAGTTTTGAGAACTGCAAAAGTAAACCAAGCATCTGTGATAATATCTTGTAGGCAGAGAAACTGCCCAATAATCTTACAAAAACCTCTGGAAGAGCATGACATTGTGAATGGATTAATGGAATTTATTTACCAAAAAAATTAAAACATATACAGCCTAATTCTACATAATTAAAAAACTAATCTTTATTTCATCATGGAATAACCTTTGGATGGTAATATATTTTCCTCAAAAAACATTTTATATAAAAAAATCCAATATAAATCAAAAAAATCCGATATAAATCAAAAAAATCCGATTTAAATTTTAAAAAATCCGATTTTTTTTATTTTTAAAAAATAATCATTGATTTTTATCCACCCTGAGTGGAGTAGAAGTTGCACTTTCCCCACCCCCCCAAAAGAGGGTGAAAATTTGGGTGCGTCTTATACTCTGAATGTAGCCCTGCCCACACACCAACCCCCATCCTTTGGCCTCCGTCGTGTTTTAAACCTGTTCCAGGCTGCAGGGATTGTCAGAGACCATCGCCCCCTCCATGGCTTGCATTTTTGGCCTCTGTGCCTCTCATTTTCAGTCTCTGAATGCTCCGTTTGAGATCCGTTCAAGGCTGTGGGGATCGCCAGAGCACATTGCCACCGATCACCACCTCCTTGCATTGTGATTTTGGCCTCTGTGCATCCAATTTTAGGCCACTGCACACTCCATTTTTGGCCTCTGTACGTTGCATTTTCTGGCAGCGAATGGGGGCAATCTGCTTTGGTGATCCCCGCAGCCTTGTACGGGTCTCAAAAGTAGAGTTTGGAGGCTGAAAACATGAGGTGCGGAGCCCAAAATTGAACAGCTGCTGCATTGTCTTACCACTTCACCGCTTCGCCACCTTTTCTTACTGGAGCTCCCTCTGATCAGCTGTGCTTTTCAGTCTGCATATCAGTCCTAACGAGGTTGATACATGAGAGCTCACAACTAGCGAGCTAATGTGCTGAAGCTGACCAGGCTAAGGATGCTAGTCACATGAATACCTGGCAACTAAGGTGCAGCTTATACTCCGGAGCATCTTATACTCCTGAAAAATACTGTAATGTAATTGCAATAGATTAGTCCTATATGCAATATTACACCAATTACGTCTGATTTAGAATGATAAAGTCTAGGCCAGGTATGTCTAAAATCCGGCCCTGGGGCCAATTGTGGCCTGTTTTCAAATTTCGAGCACCCCACAGCCTCTTTTCCCCACTGGCTCAGCCTGTCCCTCATCCCTACCAGCCAGTGTTTTTTCCCCTTCATTGCACATTAATGTTAATGGTTCAAAGAATGTCAGGCTGAATGGTAGGCCCCACACATTTTCACCTCACCAAATCTGGCCCTCCTTGCAAAAGGTTTCGATGCCCCTGGTCTAGGTGAAGAAAAGCTGGCTCCCCTTTCATGTTACTGCTTACTAGCAGTCTTCCAACAGATCTCATTTCCACTTTCTGAGAGAATATGTTTTAGTAATTACCACTGAGTTTTCTTCTGCCATACAAAGGCACATTCAAAATGGTTTAAAAGTATTTGGTGTTGCTATCTTTCAACATTTTGAAAGACAAACCAAACATTTCTTTCACTGCTGCCAGATAGCAAAGTCCTCACTAGTTTGCCAAGATCACTCCATTCTCACTCTTTTTCCTTTGACCTTAGGACCACAAAATGTATTTTAATTACAATAATAAGAATTAATGTAACTAAACTCAGATGGAAAGAAATAAGAAAAAGTGCAAGAAAAAAGGAAAATAAATATATAAAAGTTGTAGATGACGACCACGCTGAGCCCAAGGAAGGGCTCAAATGCATCATCACTCTCAAGTCCTTTCATGTCCACAAAAGATCTAAGTCCAACCCACCTTGAATTCCATCTACTGCCTCTTTGCTTTAACTGCTAGTAGTTCAGATTCTTGTAGAGAACATAAGCTTGCAGTAAATCTTTTTATTCATTCTAACTGCCTGAACTTCCCTGATTTTCCCATGCTTGACAGAAGTAACTTCCAACCTTATAAGTACTGAATAAACAAATTTAATAATTCATCACCACCTATAAAATTAAGCACATCCCTGTCAGGTGTGAAAGATCAGGTCCAATCTTCTTAGTTGAGAAGATTTCTATGCATAGGCATGATTAGCAATAAATTAGTTGGACTTTCAAGTATGAACTTGATCTTTTACATCTGACACTCAGTGCCATTAAACTTACCTCTGTACCACTTCTGTTTAGAGATGTGGTAAATAAGATGTGTTATATATAGATATCAAAATGCTTTGGAGCCTCCATAGCCTGACCATATTCTTCTTTTCTGTATTTCAAACCAAACCAGCATATCTTTGGCATAATTCAAGTGTTTTGTGCTATCCACTGAGTAAGAAGCACTGAATTGGGAAGTACTTTGAGTCATCCATCTCCCTTCTCAAGGCAGAAATACAAAGTATCCTTAATATCCCCTATTTGAAAACTTCCAATGGGAAGGAGAAATCATCCACATCTCTGAAAAACCTGGGCTCTTGATCTTATCTTGAATTCCTCCAAGTTTGTTTTCCATATGAATGGAATATGACAAAGAAGCTGACTGTTACAAGTGATCCAAACATTGTGATTAGGCTATTGTTTAAGAACTTATGAATTGATTGCTATTATTTTTCCAGGCAACTTTTCGATCAGTAAGGAGAGTTGCATCTCAGTTACCAATATATTAGATTTGGACTGGTGATATGGAAATAGAATGTCGAAACCAGTAATTAACTATATGACTTGTTAGAAGATGATTGTTTTGTTTGCAAATAATATTATTTGATTCTAACTACCAGAAAGACTGAGTTCTTGCATTTAAAGCACGCCTGTCATTTCAGATCCATCATCAGTGTCTGTTAGCAGGCATCCACTCACCTGCAGCCCGCCACGTCCCTCACCTTGTTGTGTCACTGCCACATCATCAGCCATCCCATTAAAGTGAATGCGACTGTTGGTGAGACAACAGTGGGTCAGAGGAAGAGCCGCTATGGGACAGAGATGACAGTTGCTATTTAAAAATTATGGTTTAAATCGAGTTAATTTAAATCAAGTCTTTTTACTAGTGAATTAAATCAAGTCAATTTAAATCAAATCCACCCTGCATATCACTATCCTTGATATTGCTCTTGACTGCTTACAAGAATTGATGAAGGAAATGCATTACAATGATCCTTAGGGGGCAGTTTCAGTCAGTGGTTATAGGACCTTGTGGCTATAAATGTATGAAATGCCGTAGGGCTTAATATATCTCCCTTGTTGATTAACATTAAGTTGCTGGAAAAACTCATCTGATCATTTGAATGAGAATCACCATCATGCTTACCACCTCAGGGCATACAGGTGATATTGGAAGTTTTGCCCTAGTGCCTAGAGGCTATTAAGATCCAGATAGAATTAAATAAGCTGTAATTAAACTCAAGAAAGATGTGATTATCTCCAGTCCAATGAGGAATTAAATTCCACATGTTGTTTCTTGAGCAGAAGACACTATTCTTCAGGAAGCTGCAACAGTAATTGGGGATCCTATTGGTTTTATGGTTCTTGTTCAAAGGAGGTGGAAAGTGGTCAAGGGGTTTTTATTCAGCTCTGGCAAGGGCACCAGTTGTGGATCTCCAGTTATAAATGAACATTACATTTATAGGCCTTCAAGATGTAAAAAGCTCTATGTGACTTGGAATCAACATCTCTCCAGGACCCATTTTTTCAGACCCATGTATTGCAGTCAAATAGGGACAGTTCTTAAATGTCTGGCATTTTCCATTAAAGAGCTGATGTGAGGAGGTAATGCCTTTCTATAATGGTACCAATTTGTGGAAAGTCTTCCTTTACATATTAAATAACACCCCCAGGGGAAATCTGTAAGAAAGCAATGAAGACAGAATTATTCCAAAGAGCCTTTAGTAGGCATCCTGATGTATTTGTATGTATTTTGATAGAGATTTTAGTAATGACTGTTTTTTTAGCATTTTAATGCACAAATTGGAAATTAACAGGGCTGTATATGTTAAAATTTATTGTAAAAAGAATGGTTGATGTATATTACTATTTTAACTCCTGTGCGTTCATGTGGATTCACTTCATGTAACTAAAAAATAATTTGAATTTGAATTTATTTATATTTATATCCCGCCCTTCTCCACAGAGGACCCAGGGCTGCGCCTTGGGGGTTCAAAATATCAAAAGGCTTTAGAGGGGGGTTCAAAATATCAAAAGGCTTTAGGACCTATAAAAAGGAAGAATTAGATTCAAAAACTATACAACTGCTAATGTGGTTTCTTTGGTTTTTTTTGTTTAGTATGCTTCCAGGATTTTGGTTTATAAAACATATTTTGTGGTTTCCTGTGCTCTATCACCCAGCTATTTATGGTTTATCATTTTAAAAAATCATGATGTAATGCAATGTCTGAACTTGACTACAATTTTGTGTTTATTGTTGACACTTAAAAATACTTAAGAATGTTCAAAATTATCTCTTTCCTTACACATGAAATTGATCTAAAGTAAAGCATTCGGAGAGCAAAATTTTATGTTTCTGGCCAGACAATATCCACTTCCTCCAGAGTCTTCAGTTTCTTAGCAACTCATCAAGCAAACCTAAATTTGCAATTTTTATCGGTCTTCTATGACACACATACTCATATATACATAACTTTTTATATGATAAATTATGGACTCAAAATGCTGACTACCCTCATCCTGCAAACAAATATATCAAATGCTAGATTGTTACAGATATTCCTTATTTTGTTTTTGGAATCAGTACTTACTTCTATAGTAGTATTTTAAGTATCACAAATATGCTTTCAATGTCAAAGTGTCCCGCATGAAGAAGCTATCAAATTTTCAAAGGAGAACCAAAATGTATTGTTACTGAATTACCAATAGATAGTTTTGATATAAATGCAAATTCAATAAATGTATATGAATATATGATCATTCAACGCTAAAAATATTATATTTTTTATCGCTGCAACTTAACATGTAGATCAGTTTATAGTCCTCTACATGTAAAAAACAATATTGTGCAACTTTGAGCATCATGTAACTTTAAGCGCCAGTCACTTTCTCTTAGTCCATTCTACTCCATAGAGAAATCATGGCGAATCTTTTTGTTGTTGGGTGCCAAAAATGCAAGGGCGCGTGCATGACAGTGCGCGTGCGTGCCAGCACCCACAATGCAAATCGCACCTCCGCATGCATGCATGCATGCATCCCTCCACCCCACGCTCAGTGCGCTACTTGCCTTCAAGCTCAGTTTGGTATTTCCTCCGGAGGGCTGGGGAAGGCTGTTTTCACCCTCCCCAGGCTTCAGATGGAGCCTAGTGAGGGTGAAAACGGCCTTTCCCGGCCCTCCGGGAGGCCAAAAATCAGCTGGCATGTGCTAGAGCTGATGGCTGACATGCCGGCAGATATGACTCTGTGTGCCGCCTGTGGCACCCGTGCCATAGGTTCGCCATCACAGCCATAGAATTATTGCTAGAGAGGAGAATATTATGTAAACCTAATTGAGTTGTTGAATGAAAAATTCAATATAAAACTAAAAAAAAACTTTAAAAAGTAACAATAACTCAGCCATATATATAACCTAGGAAGGAAAAAAAGCTCCAATGACTGGTGATCAAGAGATATAAGCAATATTTTATGTCAAAAAAGTATTAACGTATCACGTTAAAAAAG
This sequence comes from Rhabdophis nuchalis, assembly GCA_039707465.1. Taxonomy (NCBI): domain Eukaryota; kingdom Metazoa; phylum Chordata; class Lepidosauria; order Squamata; family Natricidae; genus Rhabdophis; species Rhabdophis nuchalis. The sequence continues at coordinate 52,651,987 of CM077643.1, read as the reverse complement.
TATTAACACATGCGCACAGATCTGGCTAGTCACTTGCATGGCCCAATTCCAAATAGATCATGACCCGGTAGTGGCTATGGCCCAGGGGTTGGAGACCCCTACATTAAGACAATTGTCTTGTTATAGTAGCAGAGAAGTAGGGTATAAGCACATACCTAAATTAGGCAAAGTAGCCCATGAATGAACATAAACATAACATAGAACACATCAAAATCCAAGATTACATATAATAATTTAAAAAAATAATCCCAACCATTATAAGCTAATTTATACTGATTTCTTAAACACAATACCCTTTTATTAAATTGAATGTTCTGTAGATATCAATAGAACATTGCCACTTTCCCTACTCTTTTACAAAATCCATGCTAGAATAAATGGGAATGGAAAAGGGAATCAGTACATAACCTCTGGTTTCCTTTCATTTACAAAAACATCTATTGGATAACACACCTTTCTTCAAACAGAGAGAGTGAAGTAGGCAATCAGAACCAGGTTTTCCATTATTTTGTGCCGTAGCAAAATAGTTTTTCTTATTTATTTTATTTATTTATTTATTTTTCACATTTATAGCCCGCACCCATCTCACCATAAAGGGACTCGGGGCGGCGAACAGAGATTTAAAATCAATTATACATAAATACAAAATATTATTAAATAATAACGAAATTAAATCCATATCCTGCTTAACTTAAAATAAGTTTAAATTTAAAACCCAAATTACAGTTTTGATTTGTTATAAAATAATGGGTGTGGAGTAGATCATGCTAGGCCGGCCAGATGAAAATAAAAAGTTTTTAGTTGCCGGCGAAACAAGCGGAGGTCTGTGATGGAACGGAGGTCGGAAGGTAGGCCATTCCAGAGGGTAGGGCCCACCACAGAGAAGGCCCTTCCCCTGGGAGCCGCCAACCGGCATTGTCCGGTCGACGGCACCCGGAGAAGACCCTCTCCCTGGGAGCGAGTCGGTCGAAGGGATGTATGGGGCAGAAGACGGTCTCGAAGGTAGCTAGGCCCCGTGCCATGGAGCACCTTGAATATGGTCATCAAAACCTTGTAACGCACCCGGTAGGTCACAGGTAGCCAGTGCAGCTCGCGCAGGAGTGGTGTTATGTGGGAATGTCTTGAGATTCCCATGATCACCCGCGCTGCCGTATTCTGGACCAACTTCTTCATGTCAATCTTCCGTAACTTGATCCTTAAGATCTTCCAATGGTACATTCTTCACCACTATAACTAAATAAATCTATGTTTTTGATGGTTGTCCTCTTCTCTTTCCTTCTACCTTATTCATTTTGCATAATATGTCCAAAGTAGGACAATTTGAGCCAGGTCATTTTTTTCCCAGAGTGAGAGCTCTAGGTGGTTTTTTTTAATGATCTGTTTGTTTTCTTGGCTGTGTATAATATTCTCAGGAGTTTCTCCAACACCAAAGTTCAAAGGCATCAACACACTTCCGATTCTGGTTTTTCAAAATCTAAGTGTGACTTCCATAGAGTTCCATAGTTAATACCATGATTCTGGTACAGTCACAACATGGCACATGAATATCTTGCCCAGAGCCTTCATGGTTGCTATATGAAGTGACAGTCTGCGGCATATTTCATGAATTTGTTCCTTTACTTTTGAAGATTGATACTAAAACTTATCAATTTTATCTTAAAACTTCCATATTATCAGCTGAATTCTTACATCAAATATGTAACTTAAAAGTTCTAAGAGGAAAATAGTATTAATACTATGAAATACTATTAATAGTATTAGTATTGCTTCTATTTTGCTGCAAGTTTCATTAACTTAATTTGAAATTAAAAAATCATTTTAACAAATTAGTTTCATTACAATACTCTATACTTTTTAAGTCTTAAAAAGATATTACAGGTATTCCTATAATATCTGTAGCAACCAGAGTTAGGCCTTGCAACTTGATCTTTGGATCAAGTAATCACTTCCACTTACTCAAGGACCTTAATTTTTTCATTTATAAAAACTTTACAAAGATACAAGGCAGTCCTAATAAGAGGTTATTTTGTTAATTCATAGGAAATAATAGTCTTTAAAGCAAATCTGTTTTGAAGACATCATTTATAGTAATAAGATAGACAACTGACCAACTCTTAGCCCGACTCACAAATCCTCTCTCCTGCCTGACTTCATGTTTCCTTAGGGTTTTGGTGGGATGTTTAGTTCCTGAACAGCAGCCTTTCACTATCTACCCAGTAAAGTCTATATCCTCCCCATCTCACATAATAACGCAGATTTATTATTTCAATTAAGAACCACTTTTGGAGCAAGATAAGAGTGCTTCAATGTAACCAAACAAATCTATCATACTCTTTAATCATGAGTAGTGAGATACAATTTTGAGAGGTTGAGTTGAGCTATCTCCTATGAGTGCAAATGTACAGGACTCATTGCCATGATATGCTCTGAAGTAGTTTCAGACACATTCAGACATGCTCCGGAATGGCTTCTGAATAATGTTTAGTTTATCTAGAAGTTAACCTAATTGGTATATTTTTTTAAATACTATTTTGCTTTGAGATAGTTAAACTTCACACAACATACACCCATCTTTCATTGCAAATTAATGTCTTAATAGGACCAATGCTTTACAAATGTTGCTTAAATATATACAGTGGTACCTCGGTTCACGAACTTAATTCGTGAACTGACTCTGTTCGCGATCCGAATTGGTCGTGAAGCGAGGCACAATTTCCCATAGGGTTCAATGTAAATCCGGTTAATCCGTTCTGACCTTGTTTTTTGGTCGTGATTCTTGAACTGACTCTGTTCGCGAACAGAATTGGTCGTGAACAGAGGCACAGTTTCCCATAGGGTTCAATGTAAAGCAGCTGAGGGGCGATGGAGCAAGCCAGCATGACTTTCGCCCGTCTCTTTCTGGGCTCGGCGCTTCTGCTTCTTGGGACGCTTCCCGAAGCTGGCCGCGGGGCTGCTGGCTTCGGGAAGCATTTTTTGGTTGTCCATACTATTCTTAACTATGTTGTCGAACATCAAACATCATCATTCTTTCTATCCTAGTTCTTATCCCCACCTTACTAAAAGCATTACATACAATCTATTATGACAAGCTACATACAAGTATATATATGAATGACATGCCAAAACAAAAAAATGTAACTCCTTCATACACAGCTGTGATAGTCAACTCTTTCATGTGTCTTACAGTTTTCAAGAAAATGTTTATTTTTTAAACAAATTTATATAGTCACCCATTTATCAAAATAATTGTGATTTTGACAGCAATTTAAACAGTTTTACAGCAATTTAAACTAAAAAAAAACTATGGTCTTTTTTGCAGGTCTCTACTGCATTCTACACATATCCTAACAAATGTAAATGTTCACTCATGTGAAAATACTATTAGTTGATAAAAACTCAGCATCGCCTAAAGGGAGAAATTTAAGTCTAGTCAGATATTCTTAAATAAGGTGAGAATTAAAAATACAAAACATGATATAATTGAAGATATATGCTTAACTGAATAATCTCAAAAATATAACTATGCTGTGTCCGACCCATTTTCTTAATTGCAATATTATGCATACGAAAGATTAATAACCCATTTACATTTTATTACTCATCAGTGTAGGGGGGAAATCTAAGGTTAGACTTATGTTAATCACTATAAAGAACAATAATTTGTAATATTTTATCAAGAAAAGTTGTAGATAGTTGCATAGAAAAGTCTTATCATCAGTACTATGGGAAACATTTTCCCATTTTACTCTGCACAGTGAAAGATTCCCGTTTTCATTTCCACTACCTTTCCTCAGGTTAATTTGACAATTTGCACACTGTTTATCCATTGGCACTGTGGCTTGAGTAATATGGTTTTGTTAAAACATATCTGTTACCCTTCAGGCAAGTATGGCTGCTTCTCATCTTTCTTATAACGTTACTAGCATACCCCCAGTCATCAGTTATGGTCTGCTGTACCATTATTTTTGAAGAGTAATTTCAAAGAATCCAATAAAGACTCTTTGCCACACTCTTCTATAAGTAATGATATATATCAGTGATGGCGAACCTTTTGTGGCTCGCGTGCCAAAAGTGGTGGAAACGCAGGGGGTTGTGTGCTGGCGTGCCACACCCATAATACTATGCGTGCGCGCTCCAGCATGTGCATGTGCGCACAACCAATGGCTCCCGCTTTCGGCACTGTTTTGTCATTTCCAATTTGCTCGTAGTGTCATTTTTTGCCCCCGGGAGCCTTCAGGGAAGCCTCCTGAGGGCTCCTGAAGGTGAAAAATGGCCTCAAAAGAAGGCCGATGTCAGTTGACAGGGCAAGCCTCGCGTGCCCTGACAAATGGCTTTGCGTGCCACCTGTGGCACATGTGCCATAAATTCATCATCACGGGTATATATTATGGTGATTAAGAATGAAATATTTTCATTTTCATTCTTGAATAACTGTTCCTAGCTATTATTTAAGAACAATTACAAATATATATATATTTAGGAATAAGGAACTCAATAGTTGTTTCAGTTAGCCCGTTATAATCTATCACATGGGAATATTTAAAAACTAAAAAGATTACATGTGAAAACCTGAAATATTATTGTAGATCATCCTGCTATTAATTTAAAGAACCTGTGATAAAGCGAGGAGAAACATTTGTGGATCCTAGTTTCATTACTTCAGGCTATTAAAGTTAACTTTTTCCCAACTTCAAACACTTGCACAATGATTTAAACAAAGTATTAATAATGCAAAGTCAAAAGGTTGAAAAGATGCTTAGTCAGTTCTTGAAGCGAAGCAATACATCGAATGAAAAGACCTTGTAAATATTAAGTCAAAATTAAGTGCTGAAGATAAAAATATGACCTTAAAAACTAAGCCAGTTTAGTCAGAAGACTGTTTTGGCATCCAAATCTGTATAAAGGCAAAAGAATATACTGAGCAATGACTGACTCTGTTATAATATTTAGATTTTAAATATCAAGGTAAGCTAAAAATAGACCCATTCATTAAAAACTGAACATATTTAGTATTAGCAACAACTTTCGGGTAGCAAAAATCACCAGTTGCCAACAAAAACTGCTCAGCCTTTAGACCAAGAAATCGCTTTCTAAAGTTCGTAACAATTTGTATGAATAGAATGTATGGTATCTCATCAATGAAGGATTATTCGCAACAATTACACAACTACATTCCATCCAGAGTATACTCAAAGCAGAGTTTTACTGTTCCAATTTAATCCTGAAAAACCTCCATCATAAAGAAAATCTTACCAAGACATCTTCCACAAATTTTGCATTTATAATCCTTTTCCTAATAAGTGCAATGAAAAGGATCTTTCAAAGAAAGGAAATGTTTTAAGAATGGAATAGTTTTGATTATATCATGTACAGTAACTTTTAAGAAAACAACTATGAAAATATGAATTGCTAGCTTCTAATAGCAACAAAATAGATTCAACAGTGAATGCAACAAGTACAGTCAGCTATCAAAGTGACCATCACAAGGCACTGCAACTTGCTAAACAAACTCCATTTAAAACTAAAAACAGGTAGATTGTATTGTATTTGGTATGCTCTATAGAATCTTTGTTTTGTCTTCTATTGCTATCTATTATTTCAAGACTATAACCATTCCTACACACTAATAGAAACTATTTAAAAAGTACAAATGACAAATATTCTTAGACACCCGTATTGGTAGAATTCAGCACCTGAATTTAGGAAATATATTTTTCTTTTAGAGAAATTCATTCCATCAGTTACCTTTTGTTAACCAACCTAATTCTTTTGTGAAGACTCTTTTTTGTTAAGTACTCTAAGGATCTCTCATCCCTTCCCATTTCTTCCCTGTGGTACATATAATACTTGTATTCTGTTTTGCAAACAATCATACATCTAGACATACTCTGGTAAACAGCCAAAGATTAAAGTACATGATTTACTGTCATACAAGCACTATGAGCAGAAATCACATGCAGCTGCTCTGGGGGTGAAATATGATCCTACAGTTGTTGCACAGTTGATCTGCATGCTTTGGGAAGTGCTGTAAAAACTCACAAGGACAACTCCACACTGGTAGTTTTATATTCTACCTATTGAGATTATATCAAAATCAGTTAAGTATGTGCTTTCTATACATACACTGCAAGCCCAAATCATTCTTCAGCTCAACATAAATCTTGTTCATATGTGTTAAGTATAACATGTATGTTTTAATAAGTCCAGCCACTGTGGTTTGGAACCATGGTTTTAAGAATGAGCAACTTGTACTAGTACTCCATCCTATCATGATGAAAGTCATGAGTGAATTTTAAACCCATCACTCAGCTTAACAAGTGAATACAGTCAGTCACTTATTTGTCATGATAAGTAGAAAATGAGAAAAAAATGGAAGAGGGGATGGAAAAAGTTTTTTTTTAAATAAAACTAGAATTTGAAGTGAGAAATGAATTCCTAAAGAAATTATAAATTCTTCCTCTCTTGAGCTCTTGGTCTCTTACCCTTTTGCAGTAAATGTACCATTTCACATGTACCCAACAGACTTTATACCACCAATCGAATTCTGGTATAAATTAAAAATCGTCTGGCGAAATTACGGATTTCTTAATAGTGAGGAGAGTTGGAATGGAATAAAATAAAATAAAAACCACGAAGGAGAGAAAGAAGAATGCTATGGAAAACCAGGAGCGGCTTTCCAGCTGTTCCCTCCCCCATTAAAGCCCGAGGAGACGAAAAGCAGCAGCAGCGAGGCTCCTACGCGCTTCGCCCTTAAACGCTCTTAAGTCCAACGGTCGCTGTTGAAGCGCGCGCCAGGCGGGTGAGTATTCTCGCCACGCCTCCTCCCTAACCCGCCAGGTCTAGTCCCAGGAGCCAAGTCGCTCGCGCCTTTCGCGAGCAGCAGCACGCGCCCCGCGCTTTCCCGTAGCTCGGGGCTAAGAGCAGCTGCTTGCTTTGCAGCGGCGGCGGCAGCCACCGCCTCCTTCCACGCCCCGCCGGCACAATTCCCTTCTTTTGCGCAACACGCCCTGTGATACACGTTAAGTATTTCTTTAAAAAAAGAAAGAAAAAAAGGTAGAATAAAATAAAATAAACCCCCGAAGGCGCAGCCACGCGTAAACTAGCTACACGCGCCCTCTGCTGGAAAGACGCTTTTTGCAAATCTAAGAAGTGTTCAGGAAACTGGAGGTGTATGTAATACAAATGTATTTTAAACAGGGTTGGGCAAGCAGCACTTTTCGCCGGAGAGAAAAGATGGAGAATCCGAGAATATGCAAGGCGTAAGTATCTTCCTCTATGGAGGGAATCCAAAGCAATAACAAACAGGTTTGACGCAGAGGTTAACTACTCGCATCTGGACATGCGATGCGAAGAGTCGCTATCACACACCGGGCTTCTACTTCTCGCCTCCCCCCCCCCGCCCCCCGCTCCTGGCAGCTGCTCCCACCAAGTGTAGACACGCCCCTACGAGATGCCTCTAGGTGCGCCGTTTTCCTTTTTTCCCCCCAAAGTAATCCCCTCTTTCACACGTAAGAGTTTTATTGTCCCCAGCCACTGGCTCGTGGAAACTAAAGCTTCATTGCCCCGCGCCACACAAATTCGCGCGAGGTTCCCACACATCCGCAATACAAAGCGTGCGTGGCTGGGTCTTCGTGGATATTAAAGAGGGAAAACTTGCAGTTTTATCAGGAAAAGGAGACAGATTGCGATGCTGTTCTTTTTCCAACCTCAACTTGGTTGCCTTGCCCCCCCCCCCCCCCGCTTCCGCGTGCTGGGGAAGAGCAGGAAGGAAAAGAAAGGCGCCCGTTAGACACACTATCCTCCACAAACCAGAAAGGGCGTAAGAAAAACCCAACTCAAGTTACAGTTCTGCTGTTACCCACAAAGTAAAGAGTCAAAAGCGGCGGGCAAGACGGCCCATTTAGCAGCTACTTACAAAACACAGCTGCAGAACCGCGGTTGCTTAATAGAGAAACAGACTAGGAACGCGGGGGGAAAAAATGGAACTTACCGGCCAAGCAAACTGAAAAGGTATAACAATCCTCCCCATGTCGTGGTTTTTACCCTGATGAAAATTTCGGCTGTTCAGATAAAAAGTATTCCCACCAAGAACAGGAGTAGATCCGGAGCCGTAGCTGCATGTCCCAATAGGCGTGATTTTAGCCTGGTATTCCTTCAAACAGACTTTCACGTAAGTATCACACTCATCCCGAGTACAGTCCACGTTCGTTGGGGGTTTCGTGCCATCACAACATTCCCCATTCGACAATTCGCCGTTTACATTCTTTACCGAGTTAATCTGCAGCTCGAAATAGCCCGTGGACTGGGAGACCTAAAAATAAAGAAGCAAAAAGGGAGAACCTCATTAACTGTAGTGTCGGGGGGGGGGGGGGGGGGACCGCATGGAGATTTCCAAGCGGCCACTCCAGAGTTCCCAACGACAAAGTAGCCTTCTGATAAAACTATTAAAACTATACGCACTATTCAAAGAGGCATCGGAGAGAGGAAACACAGTACCGAAGGAATAGGAAGGCTGGTTGGTTGCAAGCCGCGCAAAAGACCTGCAGAACGCTCCATTGGCAGCTCAAATAGGCACTTTGAAATTATTTTGATGCCAGCCGAATAGGAACTCATGTTTAAAAGTAACTGGAAGCCATGCAAACCGTGTTATTGCTTTTTATGTCAACGCGTTCGGGAAATGGATTAAAAACAACAACGCCGAGGGTTGCTCCGCGCAAACGTGCAATGCAAGTTTGCCTCTGCGTTTCTTCCAAAGCAAACATACACATTGGAAGCCTCGAGTTGTTAAGGGAGCTTGCAAGATAGACGGGAGAGTCGTAAAGCTTTCCAACCTCCCCCGAAGCAAAATCGGGTTTCTTTTCTTTTTTTTTGTTAGTACCACAAAACAGAATGTATATCTTTTTTTCTCCCCCTTTCAAAAGGAAGGAGCCACAAGGTACTCCAATCTCATCACCGGGTTTAAGTGGCAAGGTACAACAAACCGCACCAAAGTCGCCCCCGATCGTTTTCCGCCCAAAGCTACCCTTCCCCGCTCTTCCCTTTGGAACAATCACCACCACAACCGCAAGGCAAACCTGCCGAAAACGCAAGCGGTTCTTTTACCTGCGTCCATAAAGTTAGGAGCAGCCACAGCCTGAGCGCCGCAGCAAAAAGAGCCCAGTGCCGCCCGCCACAATCCAGCATGCCTGCTGCTCCGAGCCGAACGCCTTTGGATCAGGGAAGACAGGCAAGGACTCGACAAGCCATCGACCAGCCACTGCTCGGCGCATCGGAGGCAGGAAGGGCAGGAAGGCTCTCCGCTGGGTGCAAGCTGAAAGCTCTCCCGAGCCTCAATCGCCCCCTCCCCCGATGCTTAGCCTAACAGCGTGGGACCCGCGGAGGCGCAAGCCAGCGCTTGCCAGCCGGGATCCACCTAGATGAGAGCACTCCGCAACAGAAAAGGGAACGGTCTGCCAGCAGCAGAAGCGGCGGCGGCAGCCGTCCCTCGCAACTCCGCTCGCTCCTCTGTGCGCCTCTGCTGTGCGAACACCCAACAAGTAGGTGCCAGAGTGACAGCTTCATCGCCCATTAGTCAGCAGCGCCTCTGCCTTCATATTAATGAGGGGGAAGGGCCCAGAGCAGCAGCGGACGGGTGTGGCCACGCGACTCCTTCAAGGGCGGGAGGGGGAGAAAAGCGAAATGAAAAAAAGCCGGAGCGTGCGCAGCCGTCGGAGGTTTTTCCAACCTGTCATTTATCTCCCGCCCGGCGAGGGCCCTGCGGCGGGGAGTTGCGCAAGCGGTCTGTTGCGCGTGGGCAAGGCCCTGCCCAGTACGTGCGCGGCGCTGTGGGGGTAGAAAGGGACGTGTGCCTTCTTGCCCCGTAACGTGTGCTAGACTTCGCTTCGCTGCCAGTAAAGGAGTGGTATCTCTTGTGCTCGGCGAGCGCGGTATGCCTTGGGATGGCTGTTTACAGTTGTACCTGTCTGTGCGCGTTTACTCCCAAGATAAATTTCTCTGAATTTAATCTAATTTTGAGCGCTTTTTTCGATTTCCCCCATCCCGGAAACCATGCCCCATTCTTCGCTCCTACAGTATCCAAAGGAATCGGGGGTGGGGGTGGGGTTGGAGGCAGAGGTGAGGGATACGCTCAGACAGTTTACTACTAGCGTTTAGAAGGGAAACATAAAGGCCCGTAAAAGAAGTTTTGTGATGCTCATTTGCGGATAAGTATTCCATAGATAAGGAAAATGCATGTTTATTTTCGGTTAGTTGTGGGAGCAGGGACCAAAATAATGGAATGCACTATTCCTAAATTACAAGTCTCAATCAATGCCCATGTGAACTGGGAGGAAATCTGAGAATTTTAACCCTTCATCTATAGTAGGCATCAGATTGGGTGAGTTAAATCTGTCTTCTCTTCCAGGAAGAATAATGAATAAATGCCAATGAGAGACTGTTTTTGTTCAACATGCTAGGCTATGATTTATGGAAGCCAATCTGAAATACACAAAATCATAAACCACACTGGTTGAATTTGTACAACACAACCATTTTAGCCTAGCACATTTTAGCAGGTTGCTAGACGTGCAAGTTTTGGTTCTTATCATGCGACAATTCCAGTCCGATCATTTCATGAAGATTATTCTTGTTCTAGCCTTGATTCTTTCTCTACAGAGCTCAAGATTGGTTCAGAAATTAGTTAATTATTAGTGGTTAGAATAGCACAGCATGTATGAATGTAGCCTATCATGGTTTAGTGAACAAACTTAACTGGGTTTGCACACTGAAACTAGTCTCTGCATTTCTTCCCTAAGCCACAATTAGGGTTTACACAGACTAAGTTATAAAGCATGTGTTAATAGACTATGATGATTGGATTTATACAACGATCATATTAAATCTTAATGTACTTTGGGTTTGCCATTTGTGTGACTCAGATATTTGTGAACCATGGTTATGGCTTAGTATATTGTTGAGCATATTCATTTTTTTTAACTGTGTATGCCCCCCCCCCCATCTCATTCTTAGTGACTGCAGGCAGCTTACAAAGATAAAAGCCCATTGACAAATTAGGTCTTCAGGACATTGAAAAAGAATGTGAAAGTGAGACCCAATCTTATATCTGTGGGGATGACGTTCCATAGGGAGGGAGCCACCATGACGAAGGCCCTCCTTCTTGGTCACGCTAGATCACAGGCAGCATATGTTGCCATCATGTGATGTTTTGCAGTGTTTTTTCCCTTCATGGAGCTGGGGTGGCCATGGCTATGGCCTGTACGTGGCGCATCCAGCTTGCGGACCGCCAGTTTGACACCCCTGTGCTAGATATGTCTCCTTAGGAGAGGGCACCTGTGACATTCCCTGCCTACCCCTCTAATGGATTGGGTAAATGTGACTGGGAAAAGTCAGTACTTCAAATAACTTTAAAGCCACATAGGGCTTTAAAGGTGGAAACCGGTACCTTGAATTGGACTTGACAAATTGAACGCCAATGCAGCTCTCTCAGGAAAGATGACATGTGAGCTTCAAGGCCTGCTGCATTTTTGAACCAATTGAAGCTTCTGGATACTTTTCAAGGGCATCCTCATGTAGGACCCGTTGCATTTGTGGCTAACTGAGCAATAAAAATCAGCTAAATGATTCAGTTACAGTTGTCAGATGGAGATGAAATGAAATTCCATTTATTGAATACACTCTATAAAAGCCTTGACCAAGTGGCATCTTCCATATGTTTTGGGACTCCAATTCCAGTATCCCAATCTGAACCTATTTGGGAGGCACCAGAATGAGACAATTTAACAAGTAAAATCAAAACCAAGTCCCACTATGGCCATTTCCATTATGGGCCTTAAAGTTTCTTCATTGCATTACACAGCTATAACTGAACCATATGCCTGTCTTTATTGTTACAAATTATTTTAATTATTTAAGGCCATAATGGTTGGATGACTCTAGAAGATGTTATAAATTGCTACTAGGGAAATGACTGTTGTCTATAAGATTCTGAGCCACAAGCCATTTAATCATAATTTAATCTAGCATGTTGTATAAACCTAGCCTATCAAGATTAGTGGTTTATAAACTGATTTGTGTGAACCAGACTTCTGATTAGCTAGATTTAGCTAGATAGACTATGATTTAGCTTTTATGAATCTAAGCTAAAATGTTTGGGCTGATGCTTAAGGCACTTTTTTTTTACATCAATGCTTAATATACTTTTTCAGTTTTCACTTAGAACAGTACATAAACTCAACCAATAAAACATATGCTGCATGTGAAAAATGAGATCTACCCAAAAATACCATATTATCTCATCTTAACAGAAATGTTCAGAGTGCCAGCCAGCAAACAATGGTATCCTTTTAAATACCATTAGTTGTGTTGGCTAGGGGTTATGAGAGTTTGTTCAATACCAGCTGTAGGGCATCAGATTATGCAGGCTCTATGAGCTAGTAAATTCTCAGTTACCTTATTCCCTGTACTGCTTTCCCCATTTCCTTCCCTATCATTTTTCTTTAATCTTAATATATTAATAGTTCCTCTGACCATTGGGTGCTCAATTCTCTTGACATTGGAGGAAAGAGATAACATGCATTGCAATAAATCTTAAACCTTCCCAAACTATGTTGATAAATTCTTGATACTTTTTGTTTCAGCTTTTTGTTGTATGAAAATTTTTGTTGTTACAAGTCTGACTGGATTCTCAAATTGCACTAATTCATGCTTTGCTGGGTAAACATCAATGTAGTTACCATAAACCAAGCACTTGCATGACCCTGTAGGAAGTTAAAACCGACCCTTCTCCTAGAAAAATGAAATATCCTGGGAAATATTGAAAAGGCAGAATATTATATTTCCCTGGATAAGAAATGGAGAAACATGTTTTTAGGCAGGAAACAGACTCACTCTTAATAGCTCCCACCTTTGTCAATGGGCCATTAAAAGATCTGAGCCAGTCTATTCTACATAACAAAGGTCCCCCTTTAGCTCCAAGGTGATGGGATTAAGGCATGATAGTATTAGCCCTTTACCCATCTTACAGCAAGGCACCTGGGAAGAAGCAATGCTCAACCAAACTTGGACTCAAAACACAGCCTAAAGAGTTGTCCCTGCATGGCCCCATGGGAGTCTGATAACCAATCAGAAAACAACCTCAAGTTCAAAGCCCAGAGAGGGCATAAAACCAGAGACTTTCAGCATTTCTGTCTCTTTTTCTTCTTCACCCAACATCTGGAAGCATGTGATCCCCTGTTTCTGTTCAGGAGCTCAAGTCATGTGATCCTGTCCACCATTAAACCATCTTTCCAAGCAGCCTCCACGTTTCCAGCGTCTTTTTCCCCATTTGGAACTGAACCCAGAAGGACATTTCTTCCAACAACCCCCAATTTGGTCTAGTGGCTAGAAACCAGGAAACTGAATTCTCATCCTGCCTTAGCCGTGAATGCCAGCTGGGTGGCTTTGGGCTAGTCCCTCCCTCTCTCACCTCACAGGGATGTCGTTGTGGGGGAAATAGAGGGAGGGAAGAGTATTAGGTATGTTCACTGCCTCAAGTTATTTATAAAAACAATCGGTGCAATAGAAAACTAACATTTTTAAAAATGCAGCCCAATCTCCTTGCACTTAAAGATTATCACATCATGACTGTAAATCACCTGAAGCAAACCATTCATTCTTTTCCAGCTGTTCTGTGAGTTCCGAAGGTATCAGAGTTGATTGATGTCAGCTGCTTGGGCATCCACGTAGTTCTATGGTGTACTCAGCAGCTTGTAAGCCTAAAAAATCTCTCTTTCCTTTAACATTAACCCTTTCATTCTCCTGCTCTATTAGAGAGGCTTGTTGGGAACAAATAACCAAGAAGTCAATGGACTGTAATCACCCTGCTGGGCTTGGAAACATTTCATAAAGCAAGCCCTCTGCCCCCCTTTTCAGAAATCCAGCCTGATACCTCAGCTGCCAACCGGCACACCACTCTTCTGCTATTCATGGTCAGCATATAGCTGAGCTACAGTACCTCCTTCAGCTGACACAAGAGCAGCTGCTAAATGGGAGCCAGCTGGCCAGCTGCTCACCCCAGCTCAGCTGCTTCTGCTGCACTTCATCTGTCCCATTACCCCTTATGACTCCTGTCTTTTATCTTCAAACTGTGATGGGCCTACTTGCATAGTTGCTGATCCTCACTCTGGAGTCTAGGAACCTTCCCTATCAAAGTGGGCTGGGGAAAGGCAAGAGGAGAGCCAGGATGTGAGTTCACTAAGACATACTTTAAACCATGGTTTGCTAATTAAGTAAAAGGCAAAAGAGGTATGAGAAACCAGATCACAAGACAAAATAGTTGGGCTTACAGAAGTAAACAATAGGTTAGAATGGTTTAGAAATCACAATAGCTACATTCACACATTGCCTGTAGTGTAGCTTGTAAGCCAGATCAATGATTTAGTTTCTCTAACATAACAAGCTTTTATTGTGATCAGTATTGCTACATTATCTGCACCTGTGACTAATTGGGAGGGCTCAATACTTTGAAATGATTGTGTGTTTTTAGTAAACGTCTTTGCTAGTTAATTAACCACATCTTTACTATTGAGCAGAAAGTGTTTTTTTTAAAAACCCTACTTTATCCATTCATGCAACTACCAGGCAGCCAGGAGTTCATGCCTTCCAAACACTGCCTACCTACAACACTTATTCCTCATATTCCAGGCCCAGCTTACTTTTCAGCCTTCCCAAATAGCAAAGAATGCCATAGAAATTCCTGAACAAGGGTATCATTTGTTCCTCCAACTGCAACGTTATGCCCTTTAATAAAATCTTAGCTAAGGAGTGTACAGTACTTGTCTATCCTACCATTGTGTTGCCTCTTCTTGTGCCAGGATGGAATGGATTCCCCAGCATCTATGCCATCCATGGCTGGTAGGGGGGGAAAATTGGAGGTGTTATCATTCATGGTCATCCCTCTTCTCTAAGGACCTGTCATCTCATTTGTAGATGCCAACAGGTCAAATACCATTCATACAGGAGCATTAGCTGGCATATGCCCAGAAATAGCATATCAAGCATTGATGCCATTGGATACTTCATAAACCTCTGGGTCAGTTCAAAAGCCTATTAGAGCTCAAAATCTTTATTCAGAACTGAGGCTGATATGTGTAGAATAATGCAACAGTTTTTATCAAGTTGAGTTTCCTGTGTACTTCCAGCTAGTAAGAAGTTGAACAGGTTGTAGAACTTCAATAAATGTAGTATGCATAATAAATGGCCTGGGGGTGGGCTGCATACCTTCTGGCCTGCATACTATTAGAGTGGAGATGGACACCATCCCAGGTAACTAATTGTGGTGAAGGAATTCTAGTCTTCAACCTTACACAGAGCTAACATTTAGGGTGGTAGATAATGATTGTCTTTCTACTGACTTTGGCAGGTTCAGTTCCTCACTGCCACCCTATCAAAATAGAAGGCTCTGAATGCCTCTAGGCACCTGGGAAGCATTCTGAATCTTGATTTTGCTTATTCTACATACCGAAGAGATTTTCTGTAATTGGAAGTGCTATGGACATTGATGCAAGACTTTGAACAATGGAATGGTCATTGTTTCACTGCCACTTGCTGTATTATACCTGTGGTCTAGAAGAAGGCTATAATTAGATATTGTATTATGGCCATTGGGAAATATTTGAGTGAGTAAAAAGAGAAATAAATCCCTGGTGCTAACAGTTAATGTTACCTGTTTTCTCTTTGCAGTATAGTTCACATGGAGAAATAATGTGAGTAGTCCACCGGCCATGTCCGATGAACCTCATGTCAAAAAAAGCTTTGTGGCAAGAAATTCATGCTATTCCCTTTTCATTTATTGGGTTTATGTGGGTCCATTATCTACACATTCAGTACAGTTAACCAACAGTAAACAATTAGCCTCCTGGAAGACGTGTATGTTTTCCAGTCTTGGCTATATGTTCATGATTGCAAATATACAGTATGCTGGGGGTTGCTAGCATTAATACCCTCTTTCCTGTTGTAGCAGGTATAGGACATATGTCTTTCTGCATCTTGCCTTTTTCGTTAGAGACCATAGAATCATAGGCTTGGAAGGGACCATGGAGGTCTTCTAGTTCAATCCCCTGGCTAAGACAGTCAGCTTCAGACCTCTCAAGAATAAACAACCTTTGTTTAAAAACCTCTAATATTAAACCTCTACAGTTTCAGGAAACAGTTGGTTTCATACCTTATTTCAAGTTTGAATCTCTTGATAAAGTTTCTATCCATTGTTTCTTCTTCTGCTGTTGGCACTATTGAGAATAAATCCACATATTTGTCCCTGTGACAGCATTTCAAGTATCTTTTCCTTTTAGTCTTGGGTTCTTTAGGTTTAACTGTTCTTCATACCGTTTAGCCTCCAAAGTTCTCACCGTCTTTGTTGGTCTTCTCGGCATATTTTTTTCAATATCATTACTGCACTGGTTGTTCAAAGGAGTAGTGCAACCTTAGATCACTAGGTGAGTGCAGGAGAGAATGAAGAGAAAAAATTAAGCCAGGATGATTCCTTGATTAGTTATTGACTGTAACTTAAGATAGATACATAACCATAGATAACTGCCATACTGAAAATATTGGACAGCTCTGTCATCAAACATACAGATCCAGGACGAAAACAAGTTATTATGTCAGAATATTTCTGTTCAGATTGTCCCTAAATCCAATTCCTGTAAAGAAGCAACTATCCAAGAATATACTAGTAAGCACATATCATTTCAGTGCTTCCCCCCCCCCCTCTTTCTCTCTTTCTCCTTGCTCTTTTTATCTCATCTTTCTTCCCCTTCTTCCATCTTCTTTTATCAATGGATTCAGATATACATCTGAATGTGTGTAGATAAGTCAGCCCTTGGTCATTTACCTGATTAGCCAATGGATGGTTCGCCTTCATTCTACTTATCCAGGACATACATTTAGAGCCAAGTATTTCTGGTGTTTTTGAACTTTGGTGTTGGAGAAGATTTCTGAGAATGCCTAAGACAGCCAAACAAGCAAACAAATGGATCATTGAACAAATCAACCCAGAGTTTCACTTGAGACACAAATGGCTAAACTGAAACCCTCTTTTGGACACAAAATGCAAGACCTAAGTCTCTGGAGGAGGCTGTAATGCTGGGAAAGGTGGAAAGGAAAGAAAACAAGATGTTGACAAGTAGCAAGGTGGACAGATTCATTTACTAAGGTTAGTGGTGACAGCTTAAGGATAGGTTGTCATAGGGAATATGTGGTCACTAGAAGTTAAAATGATTTGATGGCACAATTAATTTCTGGCAGGCAACTGCTGCTGTTTTGGCCATTGTATGAAGTCAGGTTGGTGTCCCCCTTCATTTATTTATTTAAACATATTTGTATCCTGCTGCAATCAAAAACCCATCTGTGATGGCTCACTGTGAGGGCAGACTAAGTGGCCTTCAGTCCCCTGGTCAATGGTAGAGATGAAAATATATATATATGTAATTGTTTCACAACAACCTGTTATTATTAGGCCCCAATTAAAGGGAGGAGACATACTGTTTCCTTTACTGCCCATCGGCTCATCGTTAGAGACCATCCAAACAGCAAGCCAAGAATTATGTTGTATAATATTTTAGATATGTGTGTTAGTTTTATGAGCTGATCAATAAATTAAATTAGAAGAGACCAGGATAGATCTATTTCGAGCTTATTAGCTCTCATCAGCTGGCCATACCCCTTACTGGGATTCGAACCGGGGCTATGTTGCATGCAAGGCGAGGTCTCTATCCTGGTCTCTTCTAATTTAATTTATTGATCAGCTCATAAAACTAACACACATATCTAAAATATGTCTAAGCTGATGTAATAGGGGAACTGGTTTGGCTTAAGTGTGAGGTCCTCGCCTTGCATGCAACATAGCCCCGGTTCGAATCGCAGTAAGGGGTATGGTCAGCTGATGAGAGCTAATAAGCTCGAAATAGATCTATCCTGGTCTCTTCTAATTTAATTTATTGATCAGCTCATAAAACTAACACACACACACACACATATATATATATATATAAATTTAACACACACACACACACACACATATATATATATATATATATATATATATATATATATATATATATATATATATATATATATATATATATATATATATATAAATCACACACACACACACACACACACATACATACGTGTGTAAGAAGCTATTACCTCTTTTTTATGGACAACATATATATATATATATATATATATTGTCCATAAAAAAGAGGTAATAGCTTCTTAGGGTTATGGCACTCTTGGCCAAAACGTAGGTTCACAGCCTGGAGAACTGATCTAACTGGTCACTGGAATGCCCACTTGACTGCAGAGCTGTACCAAATTTCTTTCAATAGCTCAAACTCTTGAAGTCAGTTTTACATTTCTGTTTCGGGCCACCCTTGAAAATTACTGTTAAAAAAACTGGAAATAATTCAGTGCATGATCAGTATATTGCTAAAGTGCTTATGGTTAGTGGTAGCACATCTGCTACCAATATGGAATTACACTGTATGCGGAGATTTCCCCATAGGGAAGTGCAAGTGGAGCAAATGACAGCATATGTATAAGGGAAGTCATCAATGAAATTATGAGATTTGTATGCTTGTTTTTTATCAGATGTCAGGGCAATATTATATAATTGTGTATTTTTGTGTTTGATGTCATCATGTTACCATTTTGGCATCATCTTTGCTTGTTCTAGAAAATATTGCCTTCTGATCTGCTTCTGAATATAATTCCAAGTGCTGTTACTTAGCTACACAGGTTTACATGACTTTAAATCTAGGTATCTGCCCAGGAGATAAATATTTTCCCTCATCAGCATGTTTTATACTTTAAGATCATTTTTGCACTGACTAGTTTTGCTGTTATTGCTATAGCTGTGCTACTATTACAATTAGTGCCCTCAAACTATTGCTAGCTTTTATCTGGGAAGGAGGCTGATGACTCTAGTCTCTTTTGCCTTAACTTTGCAAAATGCTTAATTTACTTGTCTACATAAATTCCTACTGGCTGGGTTAGCATCTAGTACGCTATTATGATTTGTTAAACTGATTAATTGATTGATTTGGTATGATATATAATACCAGCCTCTATTTGAGAATTATAGAGTGACTTCATTAAGATACATTGCTGTGATTTTTTTAAAAAATTTCATATTGAAAGAATCCACCTATTGTGGTTTAATAGTACATACAAATCAGGTCATTATGCCTTGTTCAAAGCATGGTTGAATAAAACATTTTAAGTAAAGTCATTGCCTTTATATATAGCACAGTAGATGAACCTGGCGAGTATTTGTGAAATCCATAACTGAAGAAAAACAAATTAATAATTACAACAGAATAGATAGAAAATAACTTAAGCTTTACAAACTTTCCATATGAATTTCAGTTAATTATGAAATGCAAGAATGTGATTATGTACAAAGGTGACACATATCCGTTCTGAAAACCAATAGATTATGAAGCTGAAATTATTAATATAGATGCAATTCTTCACCTGTGAGCAAACTGCTTTGATGTAAGTGAACTTGCACCTGAAAAATACATGTCTAAAATTGTGGAGTTATTACATTAAGCTATCCCTACAAGATTGATAACAATGCAGTTGAAGTGTTTGTACAAGGCTAGAATGCTGAAGAAATGTCTCTATGTAGTAAGAGAAAACATTAACAGTGTGCAGCACCATGGAAGAAACAGTCTACTGATAGCAAGAAAGAGATCGTTTCATCTGCCAAAGACTAAGTATACTGAAAAAGCATTGTAAATCTCTGGCAGGAAACCCAAGATGAAAACATAATCACTTGCAGTAGAGGGAACCATTCAGTGATTCATATGAGGTTAATTTCCAGAGTGCCTAGGGGCTTTTGCCAAAGGCAAGCTGTGCTTGGATATTGAGCTTCCACATCCAGATACAGAACTACTTGGCTCTCAATGGAAAGCATCTGTCAGTTTCTGAGTGTGCATCTGCAATTTACTGCAATGTTACTTTCTCCAGTAAATTTTCATAGGTGCTTAGAGAGGCTCACAACAGTTGTTATATCACTGCGATAAAGTGCTACTTTGGAACTTTTAAGGCAAGAGTCCCATGAAAGCAAATTTTCTTTTTCTAAAATAAGGTAAAAGTAAAGATCTTCAAGTTTCTCTCATCTCCAAGTAACTACAGTACACAGAACTTCTATTTTTATTTTACTAGCAATATTCTGAATATAGTTTGCTGTTGTCTTCTCTCTCTCTTTTTTTCCACTTTCCAGTTTAGCCTAAAGCCTTGGCTATCTTAGTGCTCTCCCTGCAAAAACTCTATTCATTAAATTGGAGGAAAATCCATAATAAATGAAAACTTTGTGCTTGCTGAATAATGCTATGGAATTTATACCAACAAGCTACAGTGATGGCCACTTGATGACCTTGAAAGAATCAGATAAACACTAGAGAAGGTTTATTAATATCTGTTTGGTAGTATTTCATTTTTAATTGACTTTTTTCTCAATGGTATGGTTAAGTCCTCTGTTACAAAATGTGCCACTGTATTTATGTGTGTAGCCTCAGAGTACGTTTGATACTTTGTGAGCATTAATTTAGGCAAAACAGTGCATCATAGAACAATTTTTGAATCAACATACCTTAAATAAGCTAACATATAGAATATGTCCAAAATCTGGGACTGTAATAAAATGTGTGAATTGTCTTGGGGAAAGAGGGTAAGAGATGCTGCTTAGAAAACAGAAAAACAGGGAAGGAGTCCATAGTAACTTAACAGTCAGAGAAAAAATAACAGGAAGGACCTGCTTTAATGGTTCAAGCAGGAAAGTTCATGCCTTCAGATTTTGCAAGATTCTATTAGTATAATCTTAGGATAAAGTAGAATTCATTCCATTTAGTCCTGTTTCCTATTTGTTTATCGGGGGGGGGGGCTGATAGGGACCCATGACTCCCATGGGACTGAAAGTTGGCAAAGTTGTATCTGCTTCAGTGCCCCCATGCCTTCTGCCGACACTTCCCAGAAACCCATAGATCATGTGGCACAAGGAAGGATAAGATGTCCCTCTGGCCCCTGTACCCAATCAGCTGGCAGCAAAGACAGTTGGACAAGCGGACATTGGCTGCTTTGGAATTGACACTACAATTTGGAATCTCTTGAATAACTGGCTGGTGAGAGAAGAATGAAGGAGCAACCTGAATGCCTGCAGGCAAAGTAGGGCTGACTGAGAGATGCCAATGGTCAATGCATGAGCCCTCCTTCTCCTTGTAGGGAGGAGCCCTTGATAGGCTGGAATGAAAATTGGGGGTATAATTTTCCTCGTGGCCCACAGCTCCCTTTGTTCCCCTCCCCACAACAAAACGGCACATAGTTCCACAGATCAGCTGAGGGGGGCAAATGGCAGCAGCAGCTTCCTTACCAGAGCTTTTGTGAGGGCTGTGAGGTGAGAACAAATGGTGGAGGTCTATATTATACATGGAAAGAGGAACGACAAGGGAGCAACTGGGATTTCTGCTGGCATAGAAGGGCTGGTTGAGAGGTGCCAAAGATGGGTAAGTCCTCTTCCTTCATGGAGGAGAGGGGGCCCTTGGGCACACACTAGAATGGGGACAGTGGATACACTTTTCCTTGTCCACTTCTCCCTTTGTTGTTTCCCTCCCCCCCTCCCCTCCCCTCCCCAGCAAAGTGGCAGGCAGTTCTGTGGGTAAGCCAAGCAGAAAGCTTCACTGGGGCATTCCTGAGGTCATGAAGGGAGGAGAAACAGTACAGCCCATATTATAAGTGGAAAGAAGGACTGAATGAGTCATGGGTTGTCTTATGTGTCTGTGTCTATACATACACATACACCTCTATACAGAGAGAGAGAGAAATTATACAATGTCACATAGGGATCTTCATGGTTGAATAGGGACATGTCCCTTGGTACCTAATTTTCTAACTCTCTGTCATGAAATTATTTTGGGTCTCTTTGGTCACAAGTGTTCAAGGCTACACACTGCCAGGTTTTAAATATAGTTAATAGAGAAGAACTCTTTGCTTTTATGTCTTTCTCCTTTGGGCCCCAGGAGTACTAACTGAATTGTTATCTAGGTGTTTAGAGCAGGGGTGTCAAACTCATAGCGTCACAGTGTCATGTGATGTATCAGGACTTTTCCCCCTTCACTAAACTGGGCATGGGCGTGACCAGCACATAACACTTCCAGCCTGGAGCTGGGAGTTTGAGAGCCCTAGATTAGAGGATCTGGAAGATTAGATTTACAATTACTAGCTTCACACATTGTCCTGGAGGGGAAATTTATTTTATTTATTTATTTTATTAAATTTATATCCCGCCCTTCTCCAAGAGGTCCCAGGGCGGCGCACAGGAAATTAAAATACATACAAAAAACACAATACAAAATTTAAAAACCTATTAGATCCCCATCCTGCGCTAAAACCAATTAAAATCCCCAAATTAAAACTATCTATGGCTAGTCCCAGCGGAGGCTATGTTAGGCCGGCTTGATGAAATAAGTGTGTTTTTAAACACTGGCGGAAGAGGCGGAGGTCGGTGATGGTACAAAGTTCTGGGGGTAGGTTGTTCCACAGGGCAGGGCCCGCCACAGAGAAGGCCCTTCCCCTGGGTGTCGCCAGTCGGCATTGTCCGGCCGACGGCACCCTGAGAAGGCCCTCTCTGTGGGAGCGTATCGGTCTAAGGGATGTATGGGGCAGGAGATGGTCTCGCATATAACTAGGTCCCGAGCCATGAACAGTTTGCAGGGAAGAATAATTGCTTAGGAGAAGGGATAACACATAAAATAAAATATTGATCCAGTTTGGTTTTTTCCCCTCTGTCATTATACTGAGAAAAACAAACAATTGAGACTGCAGAGTGTAACTAAAAGTGGGGGATATGTACTATCTGTTCATTTGGGGGGGGGGGCTATGTGGTCGAAATTAGTTATTTCATATTTTGTTTTGTTGAAAAAATAATCTGACTGAGTGACTTTGGACCAGTCTCACCCAACACCCCTCACAGGGTTGTTGATGTTGGGAAAATAGGGGGTGACTCATGTGCATACACTCTTTATAACCTAGTTATAAAAATAATAAAGATGGGATAGAAAGAAGTACAAATAAATAAATAATAAAGTACTGTATAGCTCAATAGTTCTAGAAAATATTAATAGGTTAATATAGTTGTACACCCTGGACAACTCATATTTTTATTTTAATTCCTCCATTTTATTCTATTTTATAAAAATACTAGAAACACACACACACCCCTGAATACAAAAAAACAAAAGATAAATGGTGAAATACACAATGACATATTAGAAATAGTTAATGAAATTTTCAAGTCTTATTAAAATGGAAAAAAAGCCAAAATAATAGAATACAGAGCATTAAAAAACAACAACATTAAACATCTCAATATAAGTAAATAAACATGAAACTGGATTACAAAAAAGACCTTATTGTATTATCAAATTAAAGAAGTATCAAATAATGCAACTTTGTTACTCTAAAATATCATGAAATCTGTACCAAAGCAAAACATATTCCATTTTCTGATTAGTAGAAAATACGGCTTTTTTTCAAGTCCAATTAACATTTTGAAGCAAAAATACCTAAAGCATCCAATTAGAGATCTGTCACTGTCAGTATTCAAAATAATTGTCACTGAATAAAATTGATGCACTTTGTTTTGCAGTTCTAAGGCACATAAACTGTTATTCCTATGTTTTGTCACAAATCTTTCACAGCAGAAACAATAACATTACATAATATAATATGTTAGTCTTTAAGTGAGCCACATGCTTTCATGAAACTTACTCTCTGCTTAATATTTGTAGAACTACAACTTTTTTTTAATCTTAAAAACTTAGATGTAATGCAATCTATGTATAGACGTATCATTTACCTAAAATAATTCATAATTTAAATATAAATAAATGTGAAAATTAACATTGTAGATCCTTTTAGCACGTAGGACAGAAAAGCTACTGAGAGAAAATTAAGACAATAATGCTACAATTTACTTTTGGAAGAAAATATGTTTGTATATTTAAAATTCATCCTTTAATTTCAAAAAATAAAGGCTCACACTCTTCAATCTTGATTTCTCTGATTTGTCTCACTAATTAAAAATTGCAGTTAATAATTTACAATTTCAGCTTGTATTTCTTTCATCCGTGTTATCTTATCAACTTCAGACTATTTTCAAGGGACAAATAATGACAATATATTTCTCTCAGACATCTAGAATTTGGATAAAATTATCAAGGATGGTGGACAGTTATTGTTTTAAAGTGGAACACGCATACCTAGGGGAATCTCTGATCACACTATCACAGCCGCCATCTTGACCATATCTTGTGGATCCCCCTGCATTGTTCAAATGTTTCTGGTCTTACTTTTATTTCTTACGGCTTCTCTTCCCCTGAGCCCTGGAGTGGATCCTAAGCTTTGATTCAATTTTACTCCTGCAAACTATCAATGTTTTTAAAAGTAAATACCATAGCTAGCTGGTAGCCTGGAGTCTCCTGAAACCATGTTATCTACCTTTTGGTGGGATTAGTCTGCTTTTACTTGATTTGAGAACAAATCTTTACTATGTGTTATACATATAAAACACTAAGGATTGTTTTCCATAATTACCAATATCTGTATACTGTATGAAATTTTATCTCTTAAATTAGCTTGATATTTTGTTTAATTTCATCCTATTACATTTGGCGAATTTCTCCCACTTACCAATAACATTTTGAATTTTATTTTTCAGTTCTTGCAAAAACAGGTTAAACCATCAGCAAATCTGATCAGTGCTTCTTCCATCCAAGTCATTAATAAATATATTGCCAGCAGAGAAGCCAGGATTGGATCATGGTGACATCTTATCTGATATCTGGGGTTCCATTATGACGAGGAATTATTAATGAGCACTTCTGAGTATAATTTGAAAATCAGTTATGTATCCACTTAATTTCATGGGATACATTGCTAAACATTTTACTGGGAAAAGATACATCTCCTGAATACAAAAAAAATAATTAAAGAAATTATTCAGGAAAAAGTCTAGCATAGCTTCAAAAATCATGATCATTTACCAGGTTGCAAAACAAGCTCTTTATGTTGTGGCTCTAGAACAGGGGTGTCAAACTCGATTTCATTGAGGGCTGTATCAGGGTTGTGTTTGACCTTGGAGGCTGGGCGGGTGTGACCAGGGTGGGCGTGACCAGCTTGACATCACTCATGTGGGGGCACACCTCCCAGGCTCCGCTTTCAGCTGCAATGGCTTCCTGCAGTTCTCCGCCAGAGAAAAAGAAGCCCGGGAGGACTCTCCCGAGCTCCGTTTTCGCTGGCAGAGGCACTGTGAGCTGGTACTTCATTGTACCATTGTACCACGGGGAGCCCTGTGGGCCAGATCTAAGCAGGAGTTTGACACCCCTGCTCTAGAATCTCCTAAGTTATTCAGTTCAGACTGACCAGTCTGCAATTCCTGGAATTCTTCATTTTCCTTTTATAAAATAGGGATAACACATGCCCTTATCGTGTCACTTCACAAGCTTTCTGGCATTTCTTAAAGATTATAAAGTTTTAGTCCAACAACTAATTTGTTTAGTACCTGACAGCCTTATGAGATAGCTAGATCAGGAAACTGATTCCACAAACAGACTAAACATTACTGAATGGGCTCTAGTAATAGAATCTTGCAAGCCTGCCTTGTCTTCCCTTGCCTTCCTCTTACAACCCAGGGAATTGGGAGGAACTAGTCTTTTTCTTTTTCTTATAGCTTCCTGCCTCTCTGTCTGAATGTATATTCCTTCTGTTGTTGTTCTAAAAACCCCATCTATCTTCTCCAAGGTCATATGATTCCCTACAATATTCTAGGATAAAATTCTCTGCAAGGAATTTATGTTTGCAAATAAAGAGAAATTCTCTAGGTTTCTGTCAGTGTCTAGCTTGAATCCTACCTCTAGATAACATTTCTTTTAAATCGCATCACTTTTAAATTTGAGTACATAACTGCTGGAGATGCATTAATTCTCTTCATACGTTTCCAAAATAGTTTCTTTCTTTCCACCAAAATTGCCCTGAATTGTCTCTGCCTCTTTTAATCTTAACTATTCTTTGCTCTTTTTGAGCACATTCTACAACTATAGCTTTTTCCATTTTCCATTTATATGTCTAATGTAATCTCTTTCTCATAGTAGTTTGCAGAAATCATTTTCTTACACCTATTTTTTCTCATTTACAAGCTTTTTCACAATCTCATTCTACCAAGCATTCTTTTTCGTAACTCCACACACTTCTAAGGTGCTATACAATAGATTGCTCTTCACTTTGTACCAAACAAATTCCGCATCTTCTTTCTACTGTGCCCTACCAAAAATGATCTGTCCAAACTCATCATCCTTCCATCTTTTGCCAATTTCTTCAGTCCTTCATCATCGTAAAAATACCCAAATCATTTGTGCTTTTAGATGTATTTATTATTTCTTACTATGCTTATGAATAGAAAACTACATATTTGAAATCAACAGATTACTTTCTAAACAAATATTCTCATTCTATTCTCATTAATTCTTGAATTTCTGCATGTCCCCACTTTTTTGCACTTTTTCTTCTTGCCTCCATTTATTCATTCACATCATCCAGAAAAATAATCCCCCCCTTCCCCGGATTGCATTTTGCCAACTGTACAAGGTATTGTAAGATATTAAAGAAAAAGGATGCTTAATCTACCTGATTTGAAATTGTATTTTGCAGCTTGCTTAGTTTGGATGAAGGAGTGAGTGATGCTGAGAAACAGGAGATTGTTAGAATTAGAAGGGCATACTTTAAGATTTGGCTGGCATGGCTATTTATTTAAAGTTCAAGTTAATGTAGATTTCAAAAATCATTTTACTACACACGCCATATAGAGAGTATGGGATAGATATAAACTTAAGATGTCTCAGAAAATACCTTTATGGCTGTCACTACAAGAAGCATATTATACAAGATAATTAAGCGTAAAAGGTTAACATATGGTGGTGTATTGGAATTTTTCCAAGAAAATTTTAAAATAAAATCAAAAGAGATCTGATATCAGAAAGATACATAGTACATGTCAGTGGTTTTTCTATGTACAACTATTAGAAAGACTCAAAGTAGATAAAATGGCTTTTGGTTTTGAGCAAAGTAAGATGGAATTCAAAATGCAATGTTGAAACAAAAGATGAACAAGTGAAAGTGTGATGAAATGGGTTAAAAACCTTGGGTATAGTATACACATGGGAGTCTATGTAGACAGAAGGATTGAAATTCACATTTTGTTGCAATCTTAAAGAGAAATTTTACAAAATTGTGTACCAATTTGTGTACCAAAAAAATAGTCTAAAAAGAATCTCAGATATATGCTGAGAATCTGAACAAGAAGTAATGCCATGCTTGCTGTACATTTAAAAAAAACTTTAAAAATGGATTCAAATACCTACAGTAATTCAGAAGAGATTTAAAAATATACAATAATATACAATTGAAGCAAGAGACAATCCCTTTGGTACTGATGGATAAACAGAAAAAAACCTATGGGACTTTGTTTATGAGTATGATTTTAAAACTGGAGTGGTAGGAACATTAGAAAGATATACGGAATCATAAATTGTTAGCATGTGAAAGACTATATCTATTCGGTTACAGAGTACCCTAATATAGTATATATTAAGTGCCCATTGACTCTAATTTATAATGTTGACCATGAAACACAAGCCAGAAGTTATCATCTGAGAATGTTGAGTGCTGCTGCAGAGAACCTGGCAACATTGTATGTTGGAGTAGATTTAGTATCTGAACCCAACAGCATGAAGTAAAATTGTCCTAGCTAATACTAGTACAAAAATTGATACCAGTGCAAATGTAGTATGAGCACTGGAGAAGCACATGCTCTGTTATTTTTATGCACCTAGAGATGCAAGGACATTTTGGTTCTTAAAAGTAAATATTGACTTGATGGGACATAATCAATTACTAATTCATAATTATATTCAAACTTTTACTTCCTTACATGCATTCACCATTTCTACGCTTGATGATTTGATCACTTACCTTCATACATATCCTTCTCATTTTAATGTAGTATCATAGCTGCATAATATATTTTTTTGTCTTTTGGTTGTTAGATCATGCTTTTTACATTTAGCTTCTGTTATATTTCAATTTCCTATCATTGGATTAACATTGAATGGGCCTTTAGATATTGACCTTAACCACTCATCATGGCTTTAGTCAATCACGATTTTTGCATAATGTTTTTTAGTAAGACAGAGGAGGTAGAGTCTAGGTTACCAGACTTAATTAAACCGGTGCCACATGCATCGTTCTTTGGTAATGGTACAGACAGCACAATCAATGTCCATTTTTGCTTCAGCTACAATACAATCTCTGCATCTGTGCATGTTAGAGTCTACTACTTAGGAATGGTGGCTGCATCTCGCCACCAGTGGTGGGTTCCAGGCGGTATGCCCTGGTACGAGTGTATTGGTGGCAGCTGGAAGCAGCTGCCACTGGAACGGAAATGTGTTTCCGTTGGACCCACCCGCCCACCTACTCTCGTTTCTTACCTCTTTTTAAGCTAGTGGGCCATTTGTGCACGCGTGCAAAGTGTACAGCGCCTGAGCGACACTCTGCAGAACAGCTGGAGCATCGCAGGGCAGTGGGTGCGCATGCGTGTGTAGTGCATGTCCGCATGGTGGACGCCTGGCCCTGTCGCAGTGTACCGGTTGAGACAGGATCCAGAACCCACCACTGCTTGCCACATAAGACCCAGATTCTGCAGCCTAGATTAAATTATTTACATATTTTGCTTCTAGGTAGCAAAATTCTAATAGTATTGGTAGTTGCTATGATAAGGGTTTTCTGGGTAAGGGTTGTGTAGCATTACATGAAATATGAGAACAAAAAGTTCAACAAAAAGGATGAAACTTGAATATACTCTCTCTGTGCGTATTTAAATTTTAAAATGTGTGTGTGTGTGTGTGTACCAGTGGTGGGTTCCGGATTCTGTTTCAACTGGTATGGAACGGCGCGGCATCACCCAACACACACGGCGCATGCAGGCGTCGTACTTGCCTGCGATGCTTCCTCAAGGCTCCGCAACGCTCCAGCTGCTCGGCAGAGTGTCATGCAGGCGCCATATGTGCCATGTGGGTGCGCGGAAGCCACAAAGGCATAAAGGGCAGATAAGAAGTGAGGGCGGGTGGGCCCTCTGGAGCACCGTACCAGAACGGTATCTGGTGCTCCAGGCAGGCTCTGGTACACCTGTACTGGGGTGTACCGCCAGCAACCCACCACTTGTGTATATATATATATCCTGAATAATAAAAATTTGGATCTGCATCACTCAAAGGCAGGAGATAAAAACAATTTCCCTTTCCATATAACCCTGTTCAAAACACACAATTCACCTAGGGCTTTCTATTATCACTGCTTATAAAAAGGGTAGAATAAAGGTTTACAATCATTACATAGTCAAAAGAAATAATTTTCTATTTTTAAACATTCCCAGAATGGAAATGAGAAAGACCCAGTTAAAGCAATACAAAAACAGTACTCTGATGTAGGTAGGATTGGCAACAATCATGCTTTAGTTTAGCAGAATTAGAATAAAAACACTAACGACATCATGTGTGTGGAATATTGGCTAGGTTTTGGGAAGGAGGTGGTGGAATGAATGAAAGAGATGTTGGAGTCCTGAATAGAAGCATTCCTTCTTACAGCACTGCCCCACTTGCAATCTATTTTTGTGGCTGTAGCTTTATAAATAATTCCAAGAAGAAACTAGAATGTACAGGAATATGGGTTACAGCAAAACAACAATCTTTTTTTAGCTGCACCTACAGTCCAATCCACTGTAATGTGCAGGATCTACTACTGAAGGAGTCCTCTAGTGAAGTTTCTAATGCTGGGAAAGGTGGAATGAAAGAGAAGAGCAAGATGATTGACTCCATTATAGTGACAATTGAGTGCACTGTTGGAAGATCTGAAGGATAAGGTTAGGGATAGTTCATCATGGAGAAAACTCCTGTGGTCTCTAGGAGATAAAAATGACCTGATGGCACTTAATCGATCAATTAGTGAAGAAGAATGCATTATATTTTGTGACAGCCTGTTTCACTCACTGACAACTTTGTTTCATTTGCAAACTACATAAATATCCATTCATCAAAGGCATTGACTATAAATATGCTGAGCAGTATATAAGGCCTACGACATAGCTATGTGGCATTCCACCAACTATTTACATCCAAGTTAAAGTGGAGCTGTAATCTACCATTTTATGAAGGAGAATATTATGATGTATTATGTTGAAAGTTTTGCTGAGGTCCAGATATACTATGTCTATGGCATTATCTTAATTAAATTAATATCTGTCAAGCAAACAATAAAATTATTCTAGCATGTTGTATTTATACAAACCCATGTTGACTCTTGTTAACTGTAGCATGCCCACCTGAGTATTCACAAACATGCTGCTGATCTTGCTCAATATAGACATCTGTCAGAATTTGTGCAGAAAAATCCAGTCCAGAAAGCACATACAGATAATTGATTCAGCTGGATTCATTAACTTCTTTATATACATAATAACATATGAATAAATGTAGAATACCATTAGTAAATTCTTTCAACATGGTAGAAGTTACAAGCAGAACACAAGCAGGAGAGAACAGTTAGTTTTATTTCAGAGTTCAGAGCAGACAGAGTAGTTTTAGCTTCGATTCTCAGCACAGATTCAGATCTGTTTAAGCTCCCATTGGCTGACTTAGTTGCTATGCCTATTCATTGGCTGATCTTGTTACCATGTCTCTCCCAGTCATGAATATTCTAACAACATCATGGTGATAGTTGTTTCCCAGGTACTCATATCCCCCCTGAATTTGAAGACAGAATAATATTTGTTTGTGTCCAATATTTTGGGGGTATCACCAGTCCTGCAGGAGTTCTTCAAGAATGCTGGGAATAGTTCTGGGATCATCTGTGGTAGATCCTTCCGTATCCTGGGATACAATCCATCTAACTCTGAAGATTTGAATTCATTTAATTAGTTAAATTCTTTCTTAATTCCCTTTTATTCTAAGTGGCAATTCTCTCCTTTCCCAAGTTGCACAACGATTAGTCAGGTTTCCATTTCCTTTCTCATGAAAATAGGAGCTAACAAGGAGATAAATTCTGTCTTTTCACAATAATCTTGCTATTTTACTATCTTCTTCTTCAATGGATTACACTTCTTTTGGCTTTCCTTTAGTTTTCAACATATCCAAATAATCAATTTTTTTTGTTATTTTTGTGCTATGTCTCAGACTTCAATTCATTCTGAGCTTTAGCTTTTCTGGTGGAATCCATGAAGTTTCTGAAGATTACTTTATATTCTTCTTTGGTTGTGATATTCTTCCATTTCCTGCATATATCCTTTTCCACACATCTGTATTTTAGATGAATGGTCATTTGTACACACCACTTGTCAACTCGCGAAGCCTTCCCGACCTGTTCTTGAGTTGCCATAGGCAGGGGGGATGGGGATTCGAGCCTCGCAGCTGTATTGAGGAGTTTGCACCTCAGTTGAACACATTCAGACAGCAAATATCAAGGCCATCTCCACAGAGATCCACAGTGGCTGGAGGGAGGGACTTCTACAACCCACAAAATTGCTTCATTGGGGAATGTGACTGATGATACACCTTGGGGGGAGTGGGAAACAAGGTCAGAACCAAGGTGCAAATTAAGTGAGGTTAGAGTTGACTTCACTTGGATCATGCTGACATGACACTCCTAATAAATAGCTGAATTAATTTTGAACCTCGGCTTGAGATTCATCATTTAATTGTGGCATTGGTCAGAACCCTGACACCAATCTCATTAGACTTCTCTAATTTCCTTTCTCATGAGGATTGTTTCATAATCCTCCATGCATCTATGCTTACTTCATAATCTTCCCCATCTTTCAGGATTCCAAGTCATTAGATCTAATTTATTTTCACATCCAGTTCATGAAAATCTCTTCTACTGAAGTCCAGTATGCAAGTCTGATTATTCTTCCTCTTCTGGATATTACAAATTCAAGGATAATACAATAACTTTCCCCCAAGGAATACATTATTTTCACTTTTTCAACAAAATAGTCCTTGGTAAGGATTAAATTCAGAAGAGCAGATCCCACTGTTATTGTGAGTAAGAGAAGAGAAGAGTTTGTTGAAACCTCTAACACTTGGCAGAGTTAGATTCCCAGCAGGTGTCAGAATAATTACAATCCCTACTGATCACTATTGCACACATCTTTGAAAAATTTGTCATTTGGAGTAGAACCTCAATGGCTGCTTGGTGAAAGACATGCTGCTAGCAAGCCAGCCCAACTGCTGAGACATAGGAGGAGGTTGCAACAGACACATGAGAAAAGCCAAAATAGCTACCATCCTTCAGCTACTCTTAAAAAACAACTTGTCCAAGGAATGGTCAAGCAGTGTCTCAGCAAAGCCAAGGCTCATTGCAAAGTAGCTTAAGAGGCAAGGACTATCTGACAAGGTTTGCTGCTCAAGACCACAACAGATCCTCTACCATTACAGTAGGAGAAGACGGTTTAGGTAACGCAAGGAAGCAGTAAGAATCCAGCTCAGTCTAAATTTTTGTGTCTCCGCATAGGAAAGAAGGGCTTTTGTGTGGTGTCAAGCCTTACTGCTCACCTTTGATCCAATCTTTTGCTTTCGGCTCTTTTAAGCTGCTGAACACAAGGGCCCTGTCTCAACAATTTTGTTTAGTCTTGGATCATACAGGTCCTGACACCACCACTCCTGGTGCACTGAAATCAAAATGTTACCTTCCTAGGAACAAAGCACTGGTAGCAGGATTCCCTGAAGGAAAAGAAAACGTCCAAAGATCAAAAGGCCCCCTTCGGGCAAATGATGATTCAATTTTTGCAAAAAGTCTCAACAACACCTACATTCTTGGAGAGGAGGAGACTGTGGAAAAAGTGGAAGCAGACAGTGGTTTGAGTGCAGAGGTGCTCGTAAGCAGGGGAGAGGTGTCAAAAACATTGTGGTGCAGCTGAATGACTGAATGTATTTGTCACATATGTTAAAAGAGAAGTAAGTTTCAATTGCATGGTTATGGGCACCATCTTGATTTTATTTACCTCCTCCCTTCCCCTCTAGATTTTCTTGGTTTGTAATAATAATAATAATAATAATACATTTTATTTATATCCCGCTCTCTCTCCCCGAAGGGACTCGAGGCGGGGCACAGGGGAATTAAAAAACAAATTACAACAAACAAAATACAAAGCTAAAATCAAATTAAACTGACCCTGCGCTAAAAACTTCTATAAAAATATAACTATCCCTAAAAAAATCCTTAATAATTTAAAATTAAAATTAAAATTACCCTAGGCCAGCCAAACGAAAGAAGTGAGTTTTTAATAGCTGTCGGAAGGAGCGAAGGTCCGTGGTTGTTCTAATTTCGGGGGGAAGGTCGTTCCAGAGGGTCGGGCCCGCCACAGAGAAGGCCCTTCCCCTGGGCGTCGCCCGCTGGCACAGCCTAGTGGACGGCACCCGGAGAAGTCCCTCTCTGTGGGAGCGAATCGGCCGCAGGGATGTATGAGGCAGAATGCGATCCCGCAGATCGCATTGTAGGCTGAGAACATTGCATGACTTAAGGAGAAACTATATCTTTCAGGAAGAGTGAGATAAATTGGTGAGGACCTTGTTCAAGAGGCAAGATTTTAATTATTTTTATCCCAAATGCTATAAGTTGCATTAAAATCAGGCTTTCATATTTGCTTGGATGGTTCTTTTTTGTTTCAACATGCAGTTTATTGATGTGATATTAGATATATTCAATAAATGTGGTCCTTCGTGTTTCTTTCTATCCATAATTCTTTTCAGCACAAGGAGCCTATGATTACAGAGGGACAATTAAAAAAATGCCATCACCTTTCAGCACCTCAAAGATGGCACTTACGAAATGGCTTGATGTCAAGATCCAACCCATTAGAAGCAGCCATTTGCATTTAATATGATATCTGAGAATATTCTCATCAAGATAAAAGATGTAAACAGTCCTATGCCTAAAAGGCTTTTAACTGCAACCATCCTCTATAACAGAATTACACTGGCAGTAGTTTCCATTTTAATGGTATTCTGCTCCTTGGTAACCTTGTTTTGATCATGGGCTAATAATTCGTAGGCCATGAGTAATGCTCCATTCAGTTTATTCCAGGAAAAGAGAGAGAGGCTAGAAGCCTCTTTCTTTCTCTAAAAAAAAAACTTTGTATAAAAAAGGCCTCTTTCAATCTCCTTCCTGAAATGCCTTTTTTATTTCCTAGGTATATAATATCAAGAATCCAGTCCAGTGACAGAAACAATTGTTGGAGATATAGTGAAGCTTATTAGAAAAAAATCAAGCGTGGAAAAGTCTGAACCTTCCTATTACTGTATAAAGTAAGGGCATATCAATAGTGACAGTCAACCTGCTTTAATGAGCTGAATCCCATATAGTTAATTCTCTGATTGGCTCATATTGTTGGTAGGAATAGCTTGGTGAGTCTGTTAATATTGTGGAAAGCATTTCTATTTCGGAAAGTATTTGTTCTGCAGTAACAGAGCCCCTGCTTGGCATACAAATGCTCACAGGTTCAGTTTCTGATAATGTTGGCAGTCCATGTAGATAATAAAAGTATAAAATAAGCTTCTTCTAATCTAGATCGGAATCTCCAGTTTTATTGACCACAAATACATACTGTATCCTTGGTAGAATAATGACATCCTTAGGAAAAGGGTGCTACTTAGAAAGAACAGAGATCAATCCTGCAACTGTTCAGAACTTTAAATGCCTTAGAGCCTTAGAAGGCGGTCCCTTATACGAGACCGCCTTCTGCCCCATACATCCCTTCGTCCGATCTGCTTCCACAGAGAGGGTCTTCTCCGGGTACCGTCGGCCAGGCAATGCCGGTTGGCGACACCCAGGGGAAGGGCCTTCTCTGTGGCGGGCCCAGCCCTCTGGAGCGACCTACCCCCCGACCTATGCACCACCTCGGACCCCCGCCTCTTCCGCCAGACGTATTTATTCCAACAAGCCGGCCTAGCATAGCCCCCCATTTCTGACTTTTATCTATACATTTTAATTCTCAGGGTTTTAAATGGGTTTTTATCACGGGACTTAATTTAATTGTTTTTAATAATGTATTTTGTCATTTTGTTATGGTTTTTAATAATACCTGTGCGCCGCCCTGGGTTCTAACAAGGAGAAGGGCGGGGTATAAATTTGAAAAATAAAAAATGAAATAATAAATAGCTGTGATGGTGAACCTATGGCACACGTGCCAGAGATGGCGCTCAGATCCATCTCTGTAGGCATGCGCTCTGTCACCAGGTGCTCTTCTGGGTTTCATAACATGCATGTTCACCGGCCAGCTGGTCTAAAGATCAGCTGGCCAGTGCGCATGCACGTGATGGAACCAAGAACCCAGAAGAGAGCAGCTGACCAGTGTGCATGCACGTGATGGAACCCAGAAGAGAGAAGCTGGCCACTGCAGGCATGCACACTGGCCAGCTACTCTCTTCTTGGTTCCGGTGTTCTGGTATTCCGGCACGCATTCCAGTTTCAGCACTTGGTGCCAAAAGGGTTAGCCATTACTGCCTTAGAACAACGTTTTTTCACCTTAGCAAGTATGGCAGGCATGCTGGGAAAAGAATTCTGGGAATTGAAGTCTACACTTCTTTTAAGTTGCCAAGGTTGAGAAACACAGCCTTCAAATATCACTGAATAGCATTTAAAGGATGATCCCTATTGTCAAGTTTAAAAGAAGGCAAGGTGCTTATTCTAACTCCAGACGCAGCCCTTCCACTCCCTAGCTCCAGGGGAACTTGTCCTGAAGAGATGCATTTTAGAAATACAATTATCAGATCAACAGAAACATAATCCACCATTTTGTGTTTTGCTGAATACAAATGTGCATGCTTTGTTGCAATTACTGTAGAATTATCTTGTGAGCAAACTGGCCACAACTTGCACCCCCTGGACTTCTAAAAAAATGTGATGGCATTTTTTGCTGAAGAGTTATGTACAAGAGGCTTACAAACTGATATAAAAATTGAATGGTCCAGACCAATGAATGGATATGGATTGAGAATTAAGGCCTCTGCTCAAGATTTACTGTACATATGTAATAAACACATTTTTGTACATATATAAAATGATGTGGAAATAAATAGAACAGACTCACAAATAAATACCTCCCATTTTTTTGGAGAAATCTGCTTGAAACCTCCATTCCTAAGTATGAATTAAAGTGAAACTCTCCAATATGACACAATCATACAATGATTTAGGTGGCAACAAAGCAACATAACAGACTGAAGAGAACACAGGAAAAGCCAATAATATGTCCCTTTCTCCTGGAGCAGGTGTTCTGTTTTGGCAGAATCTTTTCAATACGGGAATTCTGCTTAATCAGTAAAGGTGTTTCACATAACCAAGTGTCATAAATTCTGTTAGCTAGAACTCCCTGTTCTGATTTCCCCCCTCTTCCAAATCAACCTCAAACGCTGCCATCCTACCCTAGCATGTACTTTGCATTTGTTTCTCAGCAGCCTGTGAAACTGATTCTCAGTTTGATAAATGCCGTTTCATGGTTATCTTCTGGTTCTGCTAAGCATTCCACCCATCTGTACTCAGTTCCATTAGCGGCACTGTCACCAGCAATGAAATGACATGAATACCAGTCTATCATTGCCAGTATGATTGCTGGAAAACATTAATTAGCCCTCATTTGCATTTGTCACTGCCACTTTTGTAGAGACAAATCTGTCATGGCAAAGACACTTTCACAAACAATTGCTGTTTATGTGATAAGTGGAAGTTCGGGCAGCTTTAGTTAGTTAGAGAGTTGGACTTAACAATTTGCAACTATGTGGGCAAACTTTCACTCCCTTCACCTGTTTCTGAGCAATCACCAATAGCCTATCCAAGGTTATTGCAGTGGGCACTCCCCCCACCCCCAATCCTGCCATTTTATACATTGTTTTCAGTTATCTTCTTCAATCCATTTTGCCAAACATGCATCATTTTTTTCAATCTCGACAAAAAATAAGTCAAGCTAATCATGCAGCACCCTACAGATTCTAATATGAACAGTATAATCAAGCACACACTAGGAAGAAATAGGTCCCAAGAGGAGAAAGATAGACTCTGTCAGGAGTGTGCAAATAGTTACCTTCTGTAGATCTGGATAACTCAAACTTCCTAGGGGGAGCTTCATCTGGGAAAGTGATTGAAAATGAAAAATGTAAGACAATTGGCAAATAATCAACAAAAGCTCAGCTTGAACTTCCTATTATTTCCAGGATACTACAGTGGGGGGAAAAAGATATTGCATTTAAAGGTGAAGACTGTCCATTAATCTCATGTCAGAATTGCACACATCCTTTTCTCCTGTAAATATAGTAGCAGAGGTTTAAAAGCAGAAAAATGCTCTTGCCAAATGAAATATAATAAGCACTTCCTTTTGCTAACCAATTCCCCCCCCCAATGCCTTCACTGCTTGTCTCAAGTAGAGATTGAATATATATTTATATTTATATGTTTCCAAAACTCATTGGGAGGTGCCAAAGATAAAGAGCATCACAGTAATCTCTTCTGAATGAGATGTTTGAAGAAAAAATATAATAGTTATCCCCAGGTGTCTATTAAATTACTATATTGTTAGCTTTTCAGATAGCAGGTATGATAGAGTGAACAAGCCCAATTCCGAAGATGACTTCACAAATACAAAAACTCCCTGCCCACACTCCCAAATCTCACCTAACAACATAATATTGAGAGATCTGCAAAAACAGAAAGAAGACTCCTAAAATTAAACAAAGCTGACAAATATCTAGATGGCTTCCTAGTTAACATGTTGGACTGGGACTTGTAAACTACTGTGAACTTCCAGAAAGAAAGCAGGAAATAAAAGAAATTGAAAAATACATTGTTTCCCTGAAAATAAGACTGCCCTGGATAATAAGCCCAATCAGGCTTTTGAGCCCATGCACTAAAATAAGCCCTCCCTGAAAATATTGAAACACAGCAGAAGTCATGAAGTGACCATACTCGCTGCCTCCTGCACCTCAAAAATAATAAGACCTCCCCAAAAATAAGGCCAACTGCTTATTTTGGGGGTAAAAAGAAAAGACCCTGTCTTATTTTCGGGGAAACACATCAGTAACAAATAAAATGGGATGCAGTGGCTCAGTGGCTAAGATGCTGAGCTTGTTGATCAAAAGATTGGCAGTTCAGCGGTTCGAATCCCTAGTGCCGCGTAATCGAGTGAGCTCCCATTACTTGTCCCAGCTTCTGCCAACCTAGCAGTTCAAAAGCACGTAAACAATGGAAGTAGAAAAATATGGACAACCTTTGGTGGGAAGGTAACAGCGCTCCATGTGACTTCGGCATTTAGTCATGCCGACCACATGACCACAGAGGTGTCTTCGGACAGCGCTGAGTCTTCGACTTTGAAACGGAGATGAGCACCACCTTTATCTTAATAAATAAAAATTTGTATCTACGGGGGAAGTCTCAGTTAAGAATGGCATTAGGGAATTGATAGGAATGGATGCAAGCAAGCTGAATTCTTCTGTTTTCCAGGAAATCCAGATATAAAGCCTCTCTTTGCAACTGTCTTTCTAGGAATCAGTCTGGATTATAACACCAACACATAAAAGTATAGCTAGAGTTTTCCCTTGAAGGCAGGCATATCAGTGAAACTGTAACTGCAGGATCTTGAATCTACAGGAAAACATTAAAAATATACAAACCAGGAGTCCCTGGACTAGAAGGGTTTTTACAAGGGACGTGTACATGCATACATTAGGCTCTAAAAGCCTAATATGGACAGTCTTTACCATTTGTTTAAAGGGCTGATAATTTATGTTTTTTCACATCTTAGTGGGGAAGACTTCTTTCTTTTTGTTTATGCCGTCACTTTTTAATGTGCTATTTGCACATTTCAGGCTGGCTAAAGAGCAATATGCTTGAGAGCGAACATTGTATATGTGGAGATGAAGAACAGGCAGCAGACAATTGTTTATCTCTATGAAACAATCGCACATTCATAATGCATAGCAGGGGAGCCATAGAGGATTGCTGGCAGGTGGGCTGAAACAAGAAGTTAAATACGTCTCTACACAAAGGCTGGTTTCCTAAACAAGTAAACATGCATATGGTGACTCACCCACATGTGAGCACAGTTATTCTGCTTTCTTAAACATGTGACAACAATGGTCTCAGGCCTGGAGAGGTTAGGCAGGCAAATACCTCTAAGAAGAATATGCGGTTGGCTTGATGGGGATTATTGTGAAGATTATTGATATTATAAATGTCCTCAAAAATAATAATACTTCCCCAAAAATAAGGCCAAGTGCTTATTTAGGGAGTCAAAAGAAAAATAAAATCCTATCTTATTTTCGAGGAATCATGGTATTTATTTAAAAATTGTTTTTCAAATAACCCACATTTAGCTTAATTTATGCCAAAAAATAATCTTAGCATAATGTGTAAAACCAATAGCCTTTCAAAAGTTAGAAATGTATTCTTTTACAAGCAAAACAATCCTTATTTACTCAATCAATTTCTATAAAATTGAATGGTCTGATTCAATCTATTTATATCCATTGTCCAGAACAAAATACAGAACTTGTGATATAGTCTGTGATTTAACTAGTGTGGCAAAAATTGGAAGTATTTCTAGGGGGACCAGAAATGCAATTTACTATAATGTTTTGCAACCATGTTATATTGCTTAGTTGTATAGCAAAATTTCTGCAGCAAACATGCTTTGATGTGGAATTAGAATGAGTTGCCTGCCTATTACTGACATGGTTTCTTACATGGTAAACCAGCACTGGGCAATCTATGAAGGGTGATAACTTTCTGAAACATGCATTGCAAAGTATACGTGCAGTAAGAAAATACCCATGTAATTGTCCCATTCCTTCAAATTAAAAATCTGTAATGTGTGTAAACCATCCCTGCTGTCTGTTCAACCCAG
This sequence comes from Rhabdophis nuchalis, assembly GCA_039707465.1. Lineage (NCBI taxonomy): Eukaryota > Metazoa > Chordata > Lepidosauria > Squamata > Natricidae > Rhabdophis > Rhabdophis nuchalis. Next base: position 52,611,951 of record CM077643.1, on the reverse strand, counting down.
AAGCAGGACAAAACTTAGAAGCACTCTTGTTGAGCAGATGTAGCAATGAGACACAGGCAGCGTGTTTTAGATAACAGATGCTGATTCAGTAGGCAGCTGTTTCTTTGATCTTGGCTACAGCCCAAAGGGCTGGCATGCTGAGTATTTCAGCTCAGCTTGTCAGCTGAAGACAACCAACAATGGACTCTTGAAGCCAACATCCTTAGCTCTTTAGACTTTACGATTACAATGGGCTTATTACCTATTAGGCAGTGTTTTAGAAACAAAAAACAACTAAACAGGGGTCTGCAAAGTCGACTCTTTTAAGACTGGTGGACTTTAACTCCCAGAATTCCCCAGCCAGCTATGCTCTGGGAGTTGAAGTCCACCAGTCTTAAAAGAGCTGACTTTGCAGACCCCTGAACTAACATAAAGGCCAGGATGGGTTATTTCATGTTCTTACGCTAGGCAATGCCTGAACTATATCTTGGGTAGCCTGGAACAATATGGGACCCTATTCAGTTTTGGTCACCACGATGTAGAAAAGATGTGGAGACTCTAGAAAGAGTGCAGAGAAGAGCAACAAAGATGATTAGGGGACTGGAGGCTAAAACATACGAGGAACGGTTGCAGGAACTGGGTATGTCTAGTTTAATAAAAAGAAGGACCAGGGGAGACATGATAGCAGTCTTCCAATATCTCAGAGGCTGCCACAAAGAAGAGGGAGTCAAGCTATTCTCCAGAGCACCTGAGGGCAGGACAAGAAGCAATGGGTGGAAACTAATCAAGGAGAAAAGCAAATTAGAACTGAGGAGAAATTTCTTGACAGTTAGAACAATTAGTCAGTGGAACAGCTTGCCTCCAGAAGTTGTAAATGCCCCAAGCCTGGAAGTGTTTAAGAAGATGTTGGATAGCCATTTGTCTGAAATGGTATAAGGTTTCCTGCCTAGGCAGGGGGTTGGACTAGAAGACCTCCAAGGTCCCTTCGAACTCTGCTATTGTATATTCTTGTATATTCTTAACCTCTACAAAATATGGCTGAAGTCATTTGGTAGCTCTTAGTATTGTTGCATTCAAACCACATTAAGAATTGCAGCAAATATGGAGGCAACCAGCTTTGGTAGCAAGTCATCATATTCCAACTCAACCTTCCTCGCTTGATGATGCTTTTGAGTTCTTGAGTTCCTGAAGTGGGATGTAAAATAAAATAATAAATTCAAATTTAAAAAAAAATAAGCCAATGTGCACTAATTAAATGACACGTTTAAAACTTCTATTTGATCTCTCTACAACTGAAATTGAAATTCAATTTTAAAGATGGCAAGACCGTAAAGAAGTTTTTTTTTCCTTTAAAAAAATCCCTGACTGGAAGAACTGCTGACCTTTTACTTTGTTCATCAACCTCAGTTCAAACTGTTTTTATTTTCCAGTGTATCACCAAGGAGCTCATTGCTGAATTAGGTTTTCTGTTGCTGTCAGAAGTGACAAAAGCATTGTTTTGTACTAAAAAGTCAAAGTGTCAGTTTGGGCATATTGAACCTATCGCTAAAAAGCGACTCATGCATTTGATTTAAAAAAGATTTAAATCTCTTGCCACTAGCAAAAGTGCTAGTGGTCCCTGCTGGTCCCTCTCCACACCCCTCGAGAGACCCAGAAGGATGGGGTGTTCTCTTCTCCTGACATCTGTAGTTGTTTTCCTTATCCCAAATATATGAGTGGACTGATTACAAATGGGGTCAGCAGAGCTACTTTTCTCCAGACTTTTTACAAGAAAAGATTGCACTTTGCCTAATATGGCCTGCTTGATGTACCCTTTGCTTACAACTATAATTTTAAACAGAAGGTTCATGCTTTCTACCTCCCTCTTTCTACAAGCTGGTTCATTTCATCAAGAAGAACATGGGACATTAACTCTTTCTTGAGTTGTTTGGTTCTTAAATGATTACAATAGCATGAGCTGCAGTTTTTCCATTCTTTCCTGCACTTTGCAGATGAATAGGTTTAATCCACAGTCAACATCCTTACTGCTTTTTAAGTACCAGTTAAAAGGTGTTTTTACTTACTGTGCTTTGACCTGTGAGTATAATTCATATATGAATTCAAATCACGTATGATTACTTTTAGAGCACCAAAAGATTGTAGGCAAATTGTTGAGTCTACGGACACTGAAAGAAAGACCCGGCTCGCTTCCCGAGTAACTGAACGTGTGAGAGGGAGAACAGAACCACGTCTGTAAGTTCTGAGCCTGATGCCCACATCCTTATTGGCCGATAACCCAGTGTTGCCTGGGTATTTATTTATAGAGGGGAATTGTAATTTTTAATGTAGGATTTTCCCCCTTACCAGAGGGAGCCCCCTTGAGGAGTACTGTGAAGCCATTACCATGGCAACTCCATTGCGCTGCACAGTAGAAGTCATTTTTCGGCAGTATAGTAGAAGCCATTTTAAGGCAACAGGCTGCCTTAACAGAACACCACCACCCCAGGTGTTTTAGGGGTATCTTACCCCCGCAGTATTTGTTTCTAGAGAGTAAGTCATCTGTGTACCAAGTTTGGTTGAAATTATTTGAGGCGTTCCAGAACATACACACCCACAGCCGGTTTTGTGTAGATAGATGAGTGTTCATGGGGAGAGGGAAATAACAATACACGTGCACTTAAATGACAGTTTATACACTTGCATCAGATATCATAACACAAGTACATTAAGGTGTTATTAGTATGATGATGTCAAGTCATATTTGTCATTATTATGTCATTATAGATTTTAATAGATGTCTATGCTATTACCCATGTTCCCATGGCAGTCACACATACTGTATATCATTGAGCAAAAATAACCTTACTGACAAGCTACATCAAGGTTTTTAGTATGAATCAAAGTTCAGACAAAACACAAAGCTCAAACTGGATTACCGCCCAAACTATAATAATAATAATAATAATAATTTTAATTTTATATCCCGCTCTCTCTCCCCAAAGGGACTCGAGGCGGGGCACAGGCAATTAAAAATACAGATAAAACCACAGACAAAATACAAAATTAAAAATGAATTAAATTAGTCCTGCGCTAAAAACCCATAAACTAAACTAAAACTACCCCTAAAACCCCTAACCTTAGAAGAGACTACCCAAGGCCGGCCAGGCGAAAAAGATGTGTCTTTAATTTTAAACGGAAGGAGCGGAGGTCCGTAGTTGTCCTAATATCGGGGGGAAGGTCGTTCCAGAGGGCTGGGCCCACCACAGAGAAGGCCCTTCCCCTGGGCGTAATAATGTCAGTTGGATATGCAGAATCTTACAATATATGGGATATAAAGTATGTGCAGATTGTGAACGATGTGTTTATAACACTCAGAAGCTTGACAATGAAAATAAACCCAGCTCCGTGGCTGACCCTGTGTTTTGGACAGGTCCATGTTTCTGTATCGGGCTTTAGCTTCCTCCCTTCTCGAGAGACATTTCATGCAACAGAGCTGTGGAAAGCAGCTCTTTAAGACCTGGAAAGCGACTGTCATTCAGAGATGGACAGTTAAATAGTTGCACTGTTCAATGGGTGGTTTTCCTGGCTTCCTTGGGTAGAAAAAAAAGAGTATGGCTCAGTGGAGAAAAAAGTGATGGGGGGCAGGGGGAGAGACAGAGAAGGAAAGCTGGGTGGGAGGCAACAACAGCCACAACTAGCAATTTCAAATAAATAGCCTAAAACAAAAAACCCTGGAGCTTTTGCTATGCATTCTAATGTTGTTAAGATCATCACTGCTGAATACAGTTTCCAACTTTTTCTTGGGGGAGGGGGCTGTTATGCAGCCTACTTTCCACTTTCCCCCACCTTTATGTATAAAATTTGCTGTATTCCAGAAAGTCATCTTTTGCACCAAACATGTATAGTGACACAGAGACAATAGTTCTCTGCTTGACCCTTCCTGTGCCGACTGCACAGCACAGGAAACTGACTTTTAGCTTCAGCCGCTATGATCTCGGTGCTTTGTCTGCTGTTAGAATCCTGTAGGAAAAACGGCAGAAAACCTTTGCTTCTCCCAGTGGATTTCTTGCATGAGTCTTCCTGGAATCAGCAGAGATCATTGAGAGGTCAGTGCTGAGTGCTGCAGCATACAAAAAACGATTACCTATCATCAGAAGGCTTGAGAGCTTCTGAAAACAGGTAAGGAAAGAATAGCGAATGTGCCAATCACACTTTTCTAAGAGGACTGGGTTCAGACATCCCATATTGCATTGTCATATTCTAATAGGATGACCAAAAAGGCCGAACAGCCTGCATGTACGTCTTTATTTTCTTGAAGGGAAGGGAAGGAGCTGGCCCCTATAAACAGGAACATGCTTGGCTTGCTTTTGGAGGGAGTGACTATTTGATGGGGGAGGGAAGGCTGTGTCAGTGAAGATGCCAAAGAACAAGTATGCACAGTTATGGCAGAAGAGCCACAGTGCCACTACACTGTGGCAGAGTTTAGGCATAGGGAGTGGTGGCGAAGCCAGAGGAATGTAGAGACCATTGTCAGCTATGGGGCAGTTGTGGAACCAGAAAGCAGAGACAAAGTGGAGCAGTAGCCCAGCTAATATGAGCTGCTGGCCAGAGACAGACCAGTTACTGGATTGGAGAAGCAAGGAAGTGCCAACAGCCCAGATTCTGGCAGTTTTCATCTCTCCCTCTCCCCACCCATATTATTCCACATCCATCTAGACCAGGGGTGTCCAAACTTGGGAATTTTAAGACTTGTGGACTTCAACTCCCAGAATTCCCCAGCCAGCATGGCTGGCTGGGGAATTCTGGGAATTGAAGTCCACAAGTGTTAAAGTTCCCAAGTTTGGACACCCCTGATCTAGACAAACCCATCATAAGAGGCAGGAGAAGTGTCTGCATATGATCAAAGACAGTGAGCACTAGCCAAAGGATGCTAACATTTCAGTGGTTGCCATTAACAAAATTATGGCGGGGAGGTTGGCATTGCTTAGGATTGTGGTGAGGGAAGGAAAGGGCCATGATCTCTTCTCTACCCCATAGGTGAAACATTAGGCAGGCAGGCTAAACTACTGATAAAGGCTAATAGCTTAGCTTGCAGGAACTAGTTGTCTGCAAAAATGGAAGGAAAAATGACAAAGAGAAAGATAATAGGAGAAATGGAAGATAAAAAGTGATAACAAACAATAAGTGTAAAAGTGAAGTAGATTACAATAAAATGGGAAATGGAACAGTAGGAAATTGGGAAATAAGTATAGCACTATAAGAGCTGAGTGAGATAAGATAGCAAAACAAAGACAGCCCAATTCTCTTCTATTGACTGCTAAAAATTTCCCACAGTAGGAAAGTGTCCCTGGGGCTTACAAAAGTAAAGACATCCACTACAATCATGCATTAGTAACATGTAAAAACACGTTAAAAGCAGGGGTGAAATACAGCAGGTTTTGGAGAACCGATAGTGGAAATTTTGAGTAGCTCTGAGAACCGGCAAATACCATCTCTGGCTGGTCCCAGAGTGGGTTGGGAATGGTGATTTTGCAATATCCTTCCCCTGCCACGCCCACCAAGCCACGCCTGCAGAACTGGTAGTAAAAAAATTGAATTTCACCACTAGTGAAAGGTGCCATGATTGTGGGCCAGCTTGATTTTTTTGGGTACAGCCACATTCTGCAGACATCCTTGGGAGAAAACAAGGTATATGCTGAGTGACACACGTATGTATCTTTCTGTTAAAAGCAACTAAGGCAAAATGTTCTCTGAATAGCTTTCAAACCAGCAGGGTTCCAGCATTCTATAGGTACACACAGCCTCAATAGAATTTCCAATTTTTTGGGTGAGCTTTGTTGAGTTAGCTCACTATCCTTCTGTGAATTTTACTTTAGGTATGCCTGGAGTATGCAATTCGACTTACATGTTGAAGACATCCCAACTTACCTTCTCTGTGAATACCAACAGGAGAAAACGTATCATCTTGGCTCAGGAGGCAAATGTTGAATCTGATGAAAGGGCAATACATTATGGCTCTTACTTGTGTGTAAAAAGTCTTTCTCTAGATGGCTGTTGGAAACATGAGAGAGTACATGCTGTTAAGTATTTCGTTAAATCCTGGAATACTATAGACCTGTGAAGGCAAACCTATGGCACGTGTCCCAGAGGTGGCACACAGGGACTCTCTCGGCTGGCACGTGTGCCATCACTCCAGGTCAGAACGCGGTGGGGTTTCTTTCGGAAGCTTCTGTTTTCCTGCAAATGACGAAACAGAAGCTTACGAAAGAAAAAGATCTTACCTTGCCGCACTGCTGGTGTTGGGATGCCCTCCCTCCCTCCGACCAGCTGGTCTTCAGGTCTCTGTTGCGCATGAGCACAGGTCCCCACATGTGCGCATGCCCATGTTTGCATGTGCACCTCTCGGTTTGGGCATATGTGCCCCAGTGGTGGATTTCAAAAAAATTTAGAACCTCTTCTGTAGGTGTGGCCTGCTTTGTGAGTGTGGCTTGCTGGCCATGTGACTGGGTAGGAGTGGCTTGGCAGTCACGTGACTGGGTGGGTGTGGCCAACATGTAAAATGTGGTGAAACTCACTTAACAACGCTCTTGCTTAGCAACCAAACTGTTGGCTCACAAACTCTGGCATTTGAAGCACTCAAGTCTTAAAGCTGTCAAGTTACAAGACCCTTGCACCCCTAACCCTTTAGAAAAAAAAACCCAGGGGTGTTCAAACTTGACAGCTTTCAGACTTGTGGACTTCAACTCCCAGAATTCCTCCTCTCGCTCTTCATCTTGAAGATGTGCGGACGGGCGGGGGGAGGTAGCTGGAACCGGTTCTAAACAGCACTATAGATTTGTGGAATCTCTTTTATAGAAGAGGTTGGAACTGGCAGGAAGCCACCCCTGGTGCACCTGCAGTTTGGGCACTTGGCGTCTAAAAGGTTTGCCATCACTGCTATAGACTTTTTTGTTCATTTCCACACCCTGTATACAAGATCTGAACAAGTAAGGCCTGTGAGTCAAACTGCTAATTTAAAATATGTGCGGCTTTTCAATTCAGTTATGTGTTTAGAACAGACCTGGCATTGATCCCATATCTGCACGTTTTATTTAGAACATTTATGTTCTCTCACACACATAATATACAGTATATCATATATTAGACTACTCAATAGCTACTTTTAATGTTGATGGATTTCTGAAGTTAACAACTGAATTTTTTCTTAGAGTTCAGTGTTTAGATATTTCAAGAAAATGACCATTTACACTTTACAGTTTGTAAATAGGAAGCTGTGTCAAAAGCATGTGAAGTTTATTTAGGCACCAAATACAACTTTAGAAGCGTGCATCTTAAATTATAATTATGAGTGGCCTGATCTTGCAATGTGCTCTCTTTCGTAGATAATAATATTAATTAAATTTGGCATTCATTGCAAGGATTTTCTGATGTCTAAAGTGTCTGTTGGTATAGCTGCACTATGTGCTTTATGACTATATCTTTTTATAACAACAATTATATGGATGCCTGCAGAATAATTTGTTTAGCTGTTGAAGGCCATGATGATGAAGCTGAGAGTCCCAAAAGAGTGGCCATCTCCATCAGCGTGTTTATTTTATTCTGCAGTATCGTGTCAGTGAGTCTGCCTAAATATAGCTCCTATGAAGAGCATTAAGTTTCCTGTTACACAGCCTTCCTCCAATTTACCTTACAGTAAATGGAGGGGAGGTGCTGGAGAGAAGGAAATCAATGAACTCTCCATTATTCTCTGCTTCTTTACTGTGGCTAAGCAGACAATCCCATTGTATTGCTGACCATTTCCTTAGACATTTCTTTCATTTCCTTTGAAGCTATTTTTTTAAACCACATTGTGATTATTGTTGAAGCTTTTAAAAGAATGTACTTTTTATTGTATATTTATGTTTAGATAATAATTTTGCCAATATTTTGAATGGATGCCACCTATGAATAGAGCCCCAAATCTAGTGTCAAGGAAAAGAAAATTCATGCATAGAAACCTTGAAATGTGGAGGCAGAGGTTAATGTGGGAGGGATTTCCTCTCACTGGAAGATCAGAGGGGGAACTACTTCAAAATGAATGGAGTCTGATGGAGCTGCAAAAGGTCTACGTAAGTTAAAGGCATTAGTTCTACTTAGCGACGAGCTCCCCTTACAAGAACAATATGTAAATCTGTTACATTTAAGGTATTTTCAGTTTTTAAAGCATTTCCAAGGAGTATCTCATTTACAATGCAAATTAAAATGCAAAGCCAGATAAATTCTACAAAACAAATATATTGACTTTTGAAAACATTGATGTAAGGAAGGCATGAAAACAAGTAGACCTCCAGACTGAGGTTTCTCTCAGCTTCAGATTAAAGCTCTTCTCATCAAAACACTCTTTGCTTTCAAAGACCCGACAAAAGAATGAGTACAGTACCACGGGTTTAAAAGTCTTCATGTAAATGGTGTGGTTTTTTTCATTTACAAGGGTCTAAAATTCAGGTCTTTGGATTCTGGTTAGATAAGAAGTCTATTAAAATGGAAATAGGAATCTAGGCAGCTTCCTTATGCTAAGAACATAAAGATACTAAGCTGCAAAGTGAAGGTCCCTTTTGCAGCTTAACGCAACATGTGAACCCAGTCTTTGGGACTTATAAACCATGGCTTTGGAGCCAGCCAAATGTGATTCATTTAATAAACCATAATTGAGCAAGCCATGAGTAAAAACAAAATTTCTTAAATTGTGGAATAGGACACTGAAGGGATTCTGAACAAATGGGAGATGGAGTTGCATTTTTTAAAAAGAAAACTTGATCAGCACAGGCAAAGTGGAAATGCCATCAAGCTCATTCTGATTTTGCTCTGCATTTTGCCTACACAGCTGACAATAGGTAATTACAATGTCACATAATTTGACAACTTCTATGATACATAAATTAAAATATATTGATTAAAAATAAGCAGAATATTTACTGCTTACCTCTTATCATTAATTTCATTAATGTTGGGTTGGTTCCCCAAAATGCAACGTACTAAAACCCTCTTTGGGGAGAGGTTTGAATGAAACAGGTTGTGGGTCTTACTTGGCTTGTTCTGCTTAGATTGGAATTAGCAACTTTGAAGGCTCAGGATTCTCCAGAATTTCAGTTCACTCAATGAAATGTTTTTGTTTAAAATGAGAGAGAGAGAGAGAGAGAGAGAGAGAGAGAGAGAGAGAGAGAGAGAGAGAGAGAGAGAGAGAGAGAGAGAGAGAGAGAGAGAGAGGTCAAAACAATCCTTTTGTACAAATTTTCCAGAGAACAGAAATGAGAAAAAAAGCAAATTTACAGAGTAACTTTCAGTTGCTGATGAACAATGGCAGCTATGAAATAAAATACTTGGTCAGGTGTGATGCAACAGATGAGGAAACTAAAATAGTACAGCTAAGCATTCTTGCTTGAGGCTCTGTTACACACAGTTTCTCACGGCATGCAATTCTCAGTTCTGCAGTGTGCTCTCTGGAAAATGCAACCCCTTTCTTGGTAATGGCTTTGGTTTCCGTAGTGTTTAAATGCATTATAAAAAAAACTAGGACAAAAATAAAAAGCACCGCCAGCATAATGTGCAGACCGAATATTCTTGAAAGCCCTTTGAAATCGAAATTCTGTATAATGGATACATTGTGCAATAATTGCTGTCTTAATAGAGCCACCTAGGCTCAGGTTCTGTCCTTCGTCAATGCAGTGCCATGAATCCCTAAATAAGGATGGTGGTGGGGAAGAAGAATTTCCTGAAAAGGGATTTAGGAAGCACCAATGAACTAATAGAATCTGGCCAGCTTGATAGCCGTGGAGAGTATATGCAGCTCATGAAATGCAGATTACCCATCTCTGATCTCAAGATGCAAACTATGCTGAGAAGGATCTATCCAATAGGAAATAAGTTTTTAATTAGGATAGTTTTCAATTAGCATGTAGATAAGAATGGTTTTCAACTTGGAACCTACTTTCACACATTGTCCTGAGCTATAATTTGTTTAATCATAGGTTATTGAATAAGCAACAACTGAGTTCACCCAGAATGCTGAGTCATCAGTCAAGATTTGCAAGCCACAATGGCTGAGTTATGGAATAGATCAAAGCCAAACAAACCATATTGTATGTGTCATCATATGAAGTGTGAATAGAGGCAAGGTTTTTCAAAAGATTGCTGACGTGCAGCTTCAACAAAGTCTTCTGAATGAATGCAGCTGATAGAATTGTTGGCCTTTCTGTGAAACAGGAACTGGTTATAAGATTAGGAAGAACAGTGTAGAGAGAATATATTGATTATTGCTTTTTAACTTGTTCATAAGAGACCTTCATAAGTCAGGAATCAGCAATATGGGGGTTATGTTTGACTTCAGATTAGTGAAGATTAGAATAAAAATGGGCTGAATTCCAAAAGGATTCCTTCCAGTGGGTATTATAGTGACAGATGTAGGAAATGTTTGCACATTGAGGAAAACATTCTTGCTTCATGTCTTTTGGTTTAGTCGGATATAAATAGAATGAATGAAAGAATGGCTATTAGTCATCATTTATTCAAATAACCCAATGTTGTGGTTTATTTGCTTATACAACTTAAATGCCATACAGCTCCAATTGACTCTGGATAGCTCATAACATTAAAAACAAAAGAACCAAATGCTACCCCTCCTCTCTCCTCTCATTCTTTCTCTTTCTCTCTCTCTCATCTCTCTAATCAAGGCAGAGAATCCAGTCAACAACATATAGACCATGTATGTCAACCAAAACAGACATTCAACCACCCTCATCTAAAACCTGGGAGAGCAGCCAAATCTTTAAGATTTTCTGGAATATCCTCTGGGGGTGGGGTGTTGACTCATGTGGATGTTTGAGGGAAGCTTATTCTAGAGGGCAGGTACCATAACAGAGAAGGCAGATCACTTTCTCCTTTGGCTTGACTTTCCAACCGCTGCACCCCACCGCGGGTAGGCGGAACCTGAACCGGTGAGATGGTTCCGCCCCAGGTGCCTGATGGACCCTGAGAGGTTCCAGATGGAGCTTGGGCCGATACCTGAGACCCTGACCCGCGACTCGACTGAGGACCTGGTGGCCGCTTGGAATACTGCGGCCATAGGGGCCCTGGACCGAGTTGTGCCCTTGCGGCCCCTCACCCGATGCCGAACCACCTTAGCTCCTTGGTTCTCCGAGGAATTGAGGGCAATGAAGCATCGGAAGAGATGCCTAGAGAGCGGTTGGAGGGCCACCCGCTCCGAGTCTGATCGGACACTGGTAAGGTCCCATTTAAGGACCTACCTAGTGGCGATAAGAGCGGCGAAACGCAATCATTTTTTCGCTCTTGTTGCGTCTGCAGATAACCGACCAGCCGCCCTGTTCAGGGTGACCCGCTCTCTTCTTCATTTGAGGGCGCAGGATACTCCCTTGCAGGGTCGAGCGGAGGATTTTGGGTGTTATCTGCAAGATAAAATTGATCAGATTTGGGACGGGCTGGCCTCCGACTGGACTAGTTCTGACGGGCTGACGGAGGCAGGTCTTGAGAATATCATCAGGGAGGAGTTCAATCCTGTGACTCCTGAGGACATGGACAGGTTGCTGGGGTGACTGAACACCACCACATGTTTATTGGACCCGTGTCCATGCAACACAGCCCCAGTTCGAATCCCAGGAAAGGGTATGGCCAGCTGATGTGAGCTAATAAGCTCGAAATAGATCTATCCTGGTCTCTCTCTAATTTAATTTATTGATCAGCTCATAAAACTAACACACATATCTAAAAAAATTACACAACGTAATTCTTGGCTTGCTGTCTAGATGGTCTCTGGTGATGAGCCCAAAGGCAGGAAAGGAAACAGTATGTCTCCTCCCTTAATTGGGGCCTAATAACAGGTTGTTGTGAAACAATTACCTATATATATATTTATATTTATATTACATATAGAAATATATGTGCACAATGCCCCAATATGTAAAGTTCACTCATTTATTGTTTACTTACTTAAAATAAGTAAAATATATTGGCTTAATCCCGTCTCTGTCAAGATAGATTAGCCCCCAAAGACCTAACTATGGCCAATGACTTAGATGGCTTTAAAAAGATGTTAGAGAAAAAATATAGTTATAAACCACAGTGAGTCACAATGGTTGTATAACACTGCTTCCCTTTCTGTTCCCAAAAAAGAATCTTGCATGTTCTTAGGTGGGGGGGGGGGGGTTTGAGGGGGGGAAGCATAATGTTTTTCTTCCAAAACACTTTATGAGAAACTGGCTATAAAGAACTAATTCATTTCATGACCTTGGTTTAAAACAAATGTAGGCTGTCCAATACAGCAGGTGCACAGAGGTTCATAGACTGTATGTTGTGTGTGTTTGTGTGTGCGAGAGATGAACGGAACTCTTTTTCTTCCTAGAAACTGGCCGTTAAGTTAGATAAACAAAGAGGCTCCTCATCAGCTTACTTTATGGTGAAAAAGTAGTAATGGGTCCTGGTAAAACAAAGTTATTGTTGAGCAAAGGAGACTAGAGTCTAAATAAAGCGGTCCAGCCACTTTCTGGCAATGCCACAAGCTTTTCGTTGATTGTAAAGTAGACAGGAATGTAACAGGTGAAGCTGTTGCCCGTAGATCTGTGCCAGGAAGTTGTTAGCTTGCCCGCTTTTATTGGCACATTTAATACTATGCCATAATGTTCCCGGACAAGCTGTTGTCCAGTGAAGAAATGATTGTGCATTACAAAAAAGACCAGATCCACACATACCCTGCAGCAGTGTTTCTCAACCTTGACAACTTTAAGATGTATGGACTCCGCCTCCCAGAATTCTCTAGTGAAGGGAGTCACTGGCTGGGAAATTCTGGTGGTTCTAGTTCTTCCATCTTAAAGTTGCCAGCATTGAGAAACACTGCTCTAGGACAGGGGTCTGCAAAGTCGGCTCTTTTAAGACTGGTGGACTTCAACTCCCAGAGTTCCCCAGCCAGCATCTGGCTGGGGAATTCTGGGAGTTGAAGTCCACCAGTCTTAAAAGAGCTGACTTTGCAGACCCCTGCCCTAGGACATCCCATATGTTAGTATAGGGAAGAATCTTAGCATTTTACTACAAATTTGTTCTTTGGGGGGGGAGGGGAAAGGGGAAAGCATCCCCCCGTCAGATTAAGTAAGAATAGTCAGAGCTAAGACAAGGTGTACTCGTTTGTTTGTTTGTTTGTTTGTTTTGTTTATTATAAGTGCGCAACTGCAGTGGTAGATTACACACACATAAAACTGCGCTGATAGACCAGACTAAAATAACCTCAGAAACCAGTGGTGGGATTCAAAATGTACCAGTTCTGTGGGTGTGACTTGGTGGGTTTGGCTTGGCTTTGTGGGCGTGGCTTTGTGGGCGTGGCAGGGGAAGGATACTGTAAAATCTCCATTCCCTCCCAATCAGCTGGGACTCAGGAGGCAGAGAATAGGGGCCAGTCAGAGGTGGTATTTACCGGTTCTTTGAACTACTCAAAATTTCCACTACCAGTTTTCTAGAACTGGTCAGATCCTGCTGAATACCACCTCTGTCAGAAACAAAGAAAACAATGCAATACTTCACCAGTCCCAGGCCTGTAAACCAACCAGGTTTTTAGAGTTTTCTGGAACCTTAGCACAGAGGGTGGAGTTCTTCTCTTTGGGGTTAATGCTGTCCTAGAGGGTGGGAGCCATGGGGATTGAAGGAGGAAGTGGTCTCTTTACCTAGCCACCACAAGTCACACTACCAGAATAGTTATTTTGACATACGAGGTAGTCCATCACAGAAGGGCATCTTTCTGGTGATAAACATTCAACCAAAATGAAATAATTGACACTGGCTTGTCTTTAAGCAGCCACCTTGGAATGCTTGAAGTGGCACCTCGCTCTGCCTGATGTTTACCATCATTTGGGGGATTTCCACACTTTGCAGAAGCCAATGGAAGGAGAATGTGCTATTCAGGATAACAAGACTATTGGTGCATTTGGACTTTGTTGTTGGAGAATGCTGTGGACAGCTAAGAAAACAAATAAATGGATCATAGGGTAGATCAATCCAGAATCTCATTCAAGGCACAAATGACCAAATTATTACATTTAGGTCATGTTAAAATTCATTCATTCAGATTAACATAGTTGGAAAGGACCTTGTAGGCCAACCCCTTGCCCAACCAGGAGACCGTATACCATTTCTGACAAGTGGCAGTCCAATCTCTTCTTAAAAGCCTCCAGTGATGAAGCTCCCACAACTTTCAAAGGCAAGCTCTTCCATTGGTTGATTGTTCTCACTGTTAGAAAATTTCTCCTTATTTCTAGGTTGAATCTCTCCTTGTTCAGTTTCCATCCCTTATCTCTTATCTGGCTTCAGGTGCCTTGGAAAATAGCTTGATCCCTTCCTTGCTGTGGCAGCCCCTCAAATATTGGAAGACTGCTATCATGCCTCCTCTGGTCCTTCTCTTCACTAACTCTTCACTAACTTCTGTAACCGTTGCCCAGTTCCTGTAACTGTTCTTCATATATTTTAGTCTCCAATCTACTAATCATCCTGGTTGCTCTTCTCTGCACTATTTCTAGAGTCTCAACATTCTTTTTTATAGTGTGATGACCAAAACTGGATGTATATTCTAGATGTGGTCTTACTAAGGCTTTATAGAGTGGTATTCACTTCATCTTGATTGTATCCCTTTGTTAATGCAGTTTAGGATTGCATTGGCTTTTTTTGGCGGCGGCTGCACACTGCTGGCTCATATTTAGGTTGTCCACTAAGATTCCAAGATCCCTCTCACAGTTGGGGCTTACATGGGGCTTCCCTTGAGGTGCACTCGAAAGCTACAGCTAGTCCAAAACGCAGCCGCGCGGGTAATTACGGGAGCCACCAGATGGTCCCACATAACACCGATCCTGCGCGAGCTGCATTGGCTTCCTGTGGCCTTTCGGGTGCGCTTCAAGGTTTTGACGACCATCTTTAAAGCGCTCCATGGCTCGGGGCCTAGTTATATGCGAGACCGCCTCCTGCCCCATACATCCCTTAGACCGATACGCTCCCACAGAGAGGGCCTTCTCAGGGTGCCGTCGGCCGGACAATGCCGACTGGCGACACCCAGGGGAAGAGCCTTCTCTGTGGCGGGCCCAGCCCTTTGGAACGACCTACCCTCTGAATTACGCACCATTACCGACCTCCGCCTCTTCCGCCAATGTCTAAAGACATACCTTTTCCAACAAGCCGGCCTAGCCTAACCTCCCTCGGGGACTTTTAGAAAGTTTTAAATTGGGTATTTTAATAATTTGATTTTTAGCATAGGATCAGGATAATTTAATATATATTTTAAATTATGTATTTATTTTTTGTACTTTTGTATATTTTTAAATTTCCTGTGCGCCGCCCTGGGTCCTCTGTGGAGAAGGGTGGGATATAAATATAAAATAAATAAATAAATAAATAAAAACAGTTACTGCTGTTAAGCCTGTTTTCACCCAGTCTATTTGGTTTTTCTTGCCTAAGTGTAAGACATTACTTTTCTCTACATTGAATTTCATTTTGTTAGATAAGACCCAGTGTTCAAATCTGTCTATCTTTAGGGTGTTAGCTATATATTATACAAAGATGCAACTCCCTTGAGAAGTACACAGGGCTGGGAAAAGAAAAAGATGACAGACAGTAACAAGGAGGATGGATCCTAGTACAGAAAAATCTGAAAGACCAGGATTGGGACAAATGATGCTAGAGGAGACCCATCAATATTGTTGCTAAGAGTTGATACTATTTTGATGACATATAATCAATCAAAGAGAAATAACAAATTTAGCTTAGGAGCACTGTCAGTTATCTCCCCTGCAACCGCAGCTTGAAGTTAAGATTCATTTTATTTAATTTATAAGCTGCCTTTATTCCCTTCTTCATAGAAAGAATGGAGTGTAACACTAACCGATGTCATTCCCTTATATTTCTATATTCTGCTGTACCACTCTCTGTACTAGTGTTTCTCAACTTTGACAGATATAAGCTGTGTGGACTCCCCATGCTGGCTGTGGAATGCTGGAAATTGAAACCCCACCGTTTAAAACTGCCAAGGTTGAGAAGCACTGTTCTATGTAAGGGTTATTGTTGAGATGCCAGGGGCCATGGCTGTTTTGTAAGTTACAACATGATGGCAGGAAAACAGGCACTTTGGTCTCGGGCATGCTGGGCTCTCCATGAAAGTCAGCAGAAAGTATGCGTCCTAACCCAAGGAAATGCATTTTGGCAATATATAGTATATTATCTTAAAGAAGACTTCTTTTTTATATCACTGAATAATTCCTTGATCCCTTCTATCTCCAACCAACCAACGAACCAAATAAATAAATCAAGTTAGAAATATTAGTTAAATTCTAAATTCATTCTTCTAAATATCTGTTTGTCTGGATTCATGTATTTTATTTAAGTTGACAGGTCTGTATATGAGATAGCACATTTGTTGATTATGGAAATATCTTATAGTATAGATTATGTATTATCTAGTGATTGAAGATATGAGCTTTGAGGAACCATGCCTTAGGTTCAGCTCAGTTTTCAGCAATGAAAACATATTTAATTTCTAAAAGTGATGCTCTCAGCTTTAGCTTTATGTATTAGCATGGTAAGGATAGGGCCTTGGGACTAGAGGTGTAAAAAGAGTATAATGTACGCAAGCTAATGTTGAAACTGTTAATTTAAAAATATGGTGTCAATGCTAAGTGGAAAGAGAATGTAACACCGATAAAAGGGTGCAGAATTTTTCGAAGAAGGTTGCAGGTTGAATCCAAGAATATTTTTTGCTGCTTCTTAGGTTTTGATGTGCATTCATGATACAGGAGAGAAGTCAAACTCTACAGAACTGCCCCTCATAGATAATTTTCCCAAAATGTTTGCAAGATAGACACCTAAAAAAGAGAGCTTGGGAGGGGTGAGGATGTATGCACATGCTCAACAAATGATTCACCCGAAAGGGCTGGTGACATATTGGACGGATAGAGACAATAAACCTTGTCTGTCCGAGCAATTCTTGGCATGAATTCACAGGAATGCAAACTGGGGTGGAAGATTGGGCTGTTTTCTGAAGAACATGTTTGAGCAGGAAGCAGAAGGCATGTCTGCTCCTTGGTCCTGGTGACTAAGAATATTTCAAAGAAATACAGAGGAAATACAGGGGTAGGTCTTCTAGGAATTGTGGGATATAGTTTTGGAATGTCATCTTCCAGACATGGCTTAATTTCTTAAAATACCAGGTAACACACAAACATTTGGGGGAATGGCCCCCACAGATAGAATAGATAGATAAAATCTATTTATGCATTGCCATCAAAGTTAAAATGTTCTGTTAACTAAACCAAGAACAAAAGAAAGGTGCCAGATCTGAAGAGCTTGCAGCAAAATGAATAATGTTATAGGCCTGCTTTTTACAATGGTATATATTACAATTTCCAACTATACTCTATTAGGTGAACATAGTTATATTATTTTATTATATTATTTATATATTATATCATGAGCAACTTTGTAAAAATATTAAACTTTTAAAAAGGGATATAAATATCTAGATAGATATTTAAAAATATGATCAGAGAGGTAAATCATATGGTAAAAGAACAAGAAACTTGGAGCCATCAAATATACTACTGGACTGAAAATGAACCTCTTTCAATTTTAAGGAAAATAAATGGCCGCTTTAAAAAAAAAGGATAATCCCAAATGTGCTTTTAAAAAGGCAACGGGACTTTTTTAGTATTTTTTTTCTTTGAAAAGGTTTCACTTCTCATCCAAGAAGCTTCAATTCTGGCTGAATGGTGGGGAAACCATTCAGCCAGAACTGAAGAGCTTCTTGGATGAGAAGTGAAATGTTTTCAAAGAAAAAAAAAACACCAAGAAAGTCCAGTTGTCTTTTGAAAAGTACATTTGGGACAACCATGACCTGGGTGATTGAGAATCTCCATAGATACCCAAAGGATAACACTGTATTTAGTGAAAGTATTGCAAGTGAGATATGAAATTCATATAGTACTTTCTTGAGTTTGACAGTTAAAGGTGATGAATTAAATCTTCTGCAATCATCTTTTTAGCTCTCTGATAGTCTTAGTTTAATTTGCATCCCCAGGGAAAATGTGGTGAGAAATTCCTCTTGTGAGGCTTTTACATATCATGGTGCAAGAGAGATGAGAAGCTATACAATGATGAAATGATGGATAAGAGAAAATAACTCCAAAATCATTTGCAACCTTGCAACAATACCCCATTCCCCCAGCACTTCCAAATTAATCGCAAAGTACCTTAAAAGTGAACCGAGAATGATGAATACCTTTTCTGGAAGACAAACTTTGGAAAACAAATTTTGGCTAGTGTTCAATAGTTCTTCAGAATTCTTATGACAAATTAGCCCTTTCACTACTGATTCAAACCATAGATTAAAGCAAACAGTCATAGATTGGGACAGGATAGGGGGCAATTAGAAGCATCATATCAGAAACACCTGAAGAGTAATTAAGTTTATCAGATAATTCTGGATAATTTGTTTTTTAGACGGTACTCGTCTCAACTCTTGCTATAATTGCAAGAAATATATCAGCTAACAGAAGCTCATATAAAATAAAGCCAAGTCTGTAGTTTCTTTTGGTCCCATACATCCTTAATTCACTACAAATACAGCACTTAAGACAGCAAACATGATGAAAAGCATTCATCATATAAGATGCGCATAAGTTGGTAAAGTAGCTTGGATCCAATCACCTTGATCTAAAGAGTTTGATCTAAAAAGAAGAATCTGCAAATGTCAGTAAAATGGAAGGAGATCAACTATTGGAATCCTTTTCTAAAGTCTAAACCTTACTTTCAACATCAGAAAGCAGCAAATCAAGAGTACACAATCCTCAATTCTAGAATACCGTTATGGCGACTCTAAGATTATGGAGTCCTTGGTGCTTTCTGGGCTTGGTTGTTTTCTTGCAGGTGTTTCATTACCCAGTTAGGTCATATCACTTAGTTGGCTAATGAAATGTCTAAAAGCAAACAATCAAGCTCAGGGAACACAGTTCAACAGATTCCACAATTTATCCATGTGAATTGTTGAATTGTATGATTCCAGTGGATTATACTGTAAAGATGCAGAAATCTGTGCATGAAGAAAGATGTAAAGCATCATTTCATTTTTTTAAAAAAGATTTCAACTCATCTCTTTCAATACTATGACAATTTACTATTTTAATTAGATTAATGCACTGCGATGCTAATGTAAGAAAGAAGCTCTGAATATATCTGTGACTTATTTGGATTTGCAGCAAGCAAATTAATCCTTTTACTAATTAAATGATATTTGCATTGTCTAAACTTCAAGAAGGACATAAGCAGTTTTTTTAGCACTAGAATCCAGACCTGGAATATGCCCTTGATATTTAACACCTAGATTGGTTCCTCAACTAGAGATTAAATGCACAAACAAATTAATATTTTAATTTGAAAGTCTACAGGAAACCAATTCAAATTGTGCCTTTGAATTGAGATCAGGTTGGATTTTAATGAGTATTACAAAATAAAGTTGGCATTTCTACAGCTGTAAGAAAATTCTATAAACATCTTAACAGTTTAATTTTACAAGAGGAGGTAGAAAAATTAACCTATAATTAAAACAGTTTCAGGAGAGACGGAATATACAGTATATCAAACCTTTAGAAAATTCCACCTTTCTGAGGTATTCATTAATGCAGGTTCAGGTAATGCTGTTTTTATGTATGTGTGATAAAAGCATTTTAAAATGACAGGAATTTGCATTGGCTGATCTGATTGGATGGTGTGTTCATCTGCATACAGATGGTCAATGGATGTGCTAAGTACTGTATCACTTTATGATACTGAATACCTTGGTTTGAGCCTTTATCTGATGCTACTGCAGGTGCAGTGGATCAGAATGCCTCTGGATTACCTACAAAAGGCTGGTAAACATTTGTGAGCTAGAATAAAAGGTGTTGGTTCAAAGAGAAGAAGAAAGGCAGCTTTAACTTGCCCAGATGGCATCATTTGCTTCAAATTCTTACTAAATCAGTCACAATACACTCCAAACAAGTATACATCCATATTCATACAATGTAGAATGAGACAATGGCACTTTCATATGCTATACAGATGTGTGTGTGAGAAAAGAGGTGCCTTAACAATGTGCAAATGAAAAAGAACGTGCTGTATTGCCTGTCTTCCATAAAACCAAACTGTCCTGGCATTTCCCCCCTTTTTGCCTCTGACCATTGTTTGACAGATGAAAAATAATGGTGGTTAAGCCAATTATAAATGACACATGAGATTCCAGTACTTATAGCACAAGACCAATGATGCTCAGGACACAACTCTCCCACTTACTCTTCTTTTCCAGACTTGGACACGGAGATTAATAGAATCACATAGATTAGCCATGAGCAAGGCCAAGAAACAGAGAATAGATTTTTGTCTCTTTATTGACCAGGATTGCTCTTCTTCATCACTAGGGTTCCATAGGATGTTAATCAGCTGCAATGGTATGTGGGAATGACCTTGGGAGACAGGAGGAAGACCTGGTGCATAGACTGTTGGTCTTCCTTTTGGCTCCCAAGGTCATTCCCACATACAATCACATATGCTCAATTTACAGAAGCCCTAGGGTGTGTTGGGGGATGCAAGGGTCTTGGGAATGAACTGCTCTTCATACATGGAAGGGATTTCACCATAAGATAAATATGATACATTGTAGGAATGATTCTCATGATATTAGGGTATTAAACTGAATTTTGGCACATATAATGTATTTTGGCAGAAATATTAAAAGGTTGAGAGAAGCTACAGGGTGTCTCAGATTATTTTTGTGTTTCAGAATGGTTTGGTTTTTGGAATTCTAGGCAGACCACTATTGCAATGACCATAGGATGGCTAAGTAACACTAATTGTCCTATGTACAATCTTCAATTTAAACACTTTGTCAACTGATCTTCAGGATTGATCCAACAGCCAAGCACTTGGATAAACCATGGCTTGCCACTTGGCAGCAGGATAATTTAAATCTCTTATTTTTCCAAACCTATTTTTATTCTTCTGTTTGTTAAATAAATGTTGCTACAAATCAAGGCCAACAGCCTTGTAAGCAAGATGGAGTTTTAGAACAACAGCAGCCTTGTCAGGAAGAGCCAATAAAGTGAGCCAGACCAAACACTGATTTTTTTTTAAAGGAAAAGAAAAACAAATGTTGAGAGAAGTGTATCATCATCCAGTCCATATATTCGCCCCAATTTTTATTTCAGATCAGGTATTCAAGCTAAGCACATTCTGAAAAAAAAATGATGAGGTATATGGGGAGGGGGGTTTCACAAAACCAGAACTCATTCAGATTGGAGGGGAGATTACAAATCTTGATATATATAACAGTGACATAGATTGACTCTCCAGTGTCCCAGCTCTAGAACATCATAAACTGCTGGGACAATTTCTGACTAAAATAATCTATAGATACTTCTTCTAATCAAAACCCCAAGTGGAATTTGGCCAAGAGATTGTTAAAAAGCTTCATTTTCCAAATTTGTGTGTGAGAGACATTGGGTGGATAATTCTGCCAAATTTCTTTAGGCAAAGATAAATTCAACACTTAGTCATCAGTCAGACTTTGCCTTGGTGGTGATTGAACCATTACTACTAAGGGCTTATACACCAAGTGATCCATGCCCAGACTAGAATGGCAACCACTTTTGGAGAGGAGACATGATGCTCTTCTATAAGACAATGCCATTAGGTGAGGCCTCTGTAATGGCACCTGCCTTGTGGGACAGCCTATCCCCCAGCATGTGGATGACCCCAGTGTTGCTGATGTTTAGACCTGACTTTTCAGTCTGTCTATAATAGTTCTTATTGAATTATTCTGGGTTGGCTATTATAATTATACTTATTTTGATTTTTGTTGGAATTGTATTAATTTTTAATCCTACATTTCCTAAAATCATATCTTGTGAGTTGGGTGACTATATAAATAACTAGCCAATAACCCGGCATTGCCCGGGTATTTATTTATAGGGGGGAAATGACCAGACTAAATGTAATTTCTAATGTTGGATTTTCCGTCTTACCAGAGGGAGCCCCCTTGTGGAGTACTGTGAAGCCGTCACCATGGTAACTCCACTGCGCTGTACAGTCAAAGCCATTTTAAGACACAACAGGCTGTATCTTAACAGAACACACATACACAGAGGGGTTTTAGGGGTGTCTTACTCCCACAATATTTGTTTCCAGAGAGTAAGTCATCTATGTACCAAGTTTGGTTGAAATTGCTTGAAGCGTTCGAGAGTTATGCTGGAAAACACACACACATACACACAGAGAGCTGTTTATATATATTAGAAAAGAGACGATGGGGGAAATAAAAGAAAGAGACAGCTCAAATGGATAAGATCTCTCCTGATATCTTCCTTTGGATCTTAATGAAAGTGAGATAATGCCAAATCAGCATTTGTGTTCATATCCCGTGGTAGAAACATAAATCGTAAGTACAAAAAACCCCATACGCTTCCAAAACAATTTCTCCAAAGTTCTGTTCTCTTTTGAAATAATTTCTAAAACAAATAGAAGACCAGATTGATGGGAAAACAGTGGGGAAAAATTGAATAATTTTGCCGCCAGGCACCACTCTGATTCATAAAGCAGCTGGGTTGAGTTTTGAGATTCATTTGCAATATGGAGAGTAACAGATGCAAATAAGAGTTAGAAAAACCTAGTTGGGGGCAAGGAAAGAATGTAGGATTCTTGCCTCCACTTTTTCTTTTATGTGATTTCAAAAATGCTATCTCCCTAATCTAAAGAATTTGCTCAGCTACTCAGCTCATCATATGAGTCTGCCTAAGACCAGAGATTGCCTTCAACCAGGGCCTCGTTCAAAATCTCTTGTTTGGGGCCATAAGATGAGGTGGGATATCTCCATAAGCAGTCCATTTCATGATTTTAGATGGGTAAAAACTGTGCTGGGGAAATATAGCCAATGGATGGGACTAAGATGTTCGTTTGGAGCAGATCTCTGATGCATCTTTTCCCCAGTTTAGAACAACCAATAATGTTGTTTTTGTTTTACAGAAAAGTCTATCAGTGATTTAAAGCAGGGGTCTCCACCTTTGCAACTTTAAGTCTGAAGGACTTCAGCTCCCAGCTTTGCTGGCTGGAGAATTCTGGGAGCTGAAGTCCTTCAGACTTAAAGTTGCAAAGGTTGGAGACCCCTGCTTTAAAGGACCTATGTGTCTAATGTAGCTCAGAACTCATGGTAGCATGAGAACCACGAATCTATCCCAGGTCAACAGAGGTTCAGTATCTGCTAAGATTGCACATAACCTGGTTTTGGGGAAGTTGAAATGTAATTTGGTTCTGAAAACATAGTTGTTAGCCCATTATCATGATTAGATCACTTTCTGATTTCTTTTCAGCTCTCTTGTGCCACTCCAGCTGACAGCGTGACAGAGCTTAGTACAACAGCTTACTCCAGCCCAGAGGGAGCAGTGGGCTTTCCCAAAATTCTGGTGACAAATTTGGATGAGGCCCTAGCGACACCTGGAATAGGCATGAGGTATCTCAGATAAGATTGCCCCTATGTCATTTTTCTGTGCAGATCGCATAATAGACATTGGTTTTCTGAAGAAGTCTAGGAAATGAAGCACAAGAAGAGATATCTGGAATTTCTCTGCTTATTGTGTCTGCTGGTAGTGTGGGTATGCGCTGTCCTGCAAATTAAAGAATGTCATCTTCCAGGACCCTAAAATGTACCTATTAGGTTGTACTTCCTAACCTCTGAAATAATTTCTCCTTAACAGATTCATGTGGCTCTCACTCTTATGTTGGTCAAATAGTTGAAGGTTGTTTCCTCAGGCCTTGATTTTGTTTTGATCTGTTCTGGATTTGTTTTTACTCTTCTTGTTGATTATCCTTATTTGTTGTTTTTAGTGATAAATCATCCACAGACATTTAGGAATTGATGGCTAATAAAATAAAATAAAAAAGCTAATGAGCAGAATTTAATAATTTATCTAGTATCTCCCAGAAGACCAATATCCCAAGGTATGCAAAGAATTCATATAATAACTGACAGCATTTTCCAAATCGTGAGCAGACATTAAGCAGGTAAATACATCCTTGGAAATCTGATGTCCAGTCTTTCAGTAGCCCAAAGGAAAATGGACTTGCAGGGCAGTATAGAGTGACCAAGAAGAACAGGCAGATCTCAACTGTCTAAGAGGAGTTTTCCAGATACCAGACTTTCCCCAAGGTTGTAAATGAAGCACCAGAGATCATTTGTGCGCCTAAAAAAAAATAGTTTGCTCTTACGGAAGGCTGAAGTTGAGACAAAAACTTCATAATTATTGAGCCGTGTTTGTGGCGAGGATGCATGCTTGGATGTGAAATGACCAACTGGATACACAGAGATTGCCTTAGAAGTCATGGGATATAGTAATGTAGGAAGTTAACACCCACCCCTTTCCTAGAAGAATGAAATATCCTGGGAAATATTGAAAAGGCAGAATATTATATTTCCCTGGATCAGAAATGGGAAACATGTTTTTAGGCAGGACACAGACTCACTCTTAATAGCCCCCACCTTTGTCAATGGGCCATTAAAATGCCTGAGGCACTCTATTCTGCATAACAAAGATCTACCTCCTTCAGGCAGACCCATCTGCAACAGAAACTCACCACATGGCATCTGGGAACTCAACCAAGGTTAGGACTTTAAAACAGGGGTCTCCAACCTTTGCAACTTTAAGTCTAAAGGACTTCAGCTCCCAGAATTCTCCAGCCAGCTTTGGAGTCTGGGAGCTGAAGTCCTTCAGACTTAAAATTGCAAAGGTTGGAGACCCCTGCTTTAAAAGACACACAACCTACAGAGTTAACTAAGCCGCCTCTGCCCCTGGGAGTCTGACCACCAATCAGAATACATTTCTTACACAGGAGCAGGAAGCAGAGAGATGGGACCAAACAGAAAATATAAAAATCCCAGGAACTCTCAGCAATTTCCTCTCTTTTTCTTCTTCACCCAACATCTGGAAGCATGTGATCCCCCTTTTCTTCCAGGAGCTCAAGCCATGGGATCCTGTCCACCATTAAAACCATCTTTCCAAGCACCCTCCAGGTTTCCAGTGTCTTTTTCTCCACTTGGAACTGAACCCAGAAGGACATTTCTTACAATAGTAGCATATACATGCACTACAGCAGATTCCCCCCTTCCCCCCCAAGACCTGAATGGATTCCTTGGGACTGGGGAAATCACTCTCAGAAAGCCTTTTCCTTAGTCCTTTGTGGGGAGGTATACACCCCTTAATCCCTTGCAAAGAATTCCCCTCTCACCCCTCCCTCATCGCTATGGTACTGTGGGATTAGGAAGGGTTGGGCTTGTTAATTGATATTAAAAAAAATCTCACCAGGTTTTTCTTTTTTTAGAATAAGCTCTATGGCCTGAAAAGATTTGAAAACCTCTAGGCAAGACAAACTTTCTCCTGTGCAGTGATCTGAGGCAAGCATTGTGCTGCCTGAAACAGAAGATCAAATACTTTCAAGTATAATGAAAAGGGGTTCAGTTCATTTCCAGTCAGCGTTAGTTCCTTCCACATTCATTCTTCAGAATAGTTCCATTTATTTCCACCTTAACTGAAGAAATCTTTTTTAATACATAGAAAAATAAATAAAGTATATTGATGAATATGTATTTTAGGATTTATTTATTTATTTATTGGACTTCTAGACCGCCCCCTCTCCCCTAAGGGACTCGGGGCGGTGTACAAGTACAAATTAAAACCATGACAATCAACAATACATATAACTAAAATCGAATTAAATAAACCCCTGTACAAATTTATAAAAATTAAAAACTAACCTTAAAACCAAATCACAGAATTTAAAAATACAAACTGAGGTGGGAAAGATGGAATTAGGCCAGGCCGGCCAGATGAAATAGGTGGATTTTGAGTTTCTGGCGGAAGGAGCGGAGGTCCGTGGTCGTTCTAATGTCAGGGGGAAAGTCATTCCAGAGGGTTGGGCCCGCCACAGAGAAGGCCCTTCCCCTGGGCGTCACCCGCTGGTACAGCCTAGTGGACGGTACCCGAAGAAGTCCCTCTCTGTGTGAGCGAATCGGCCGAAGGGATGTATGGGGCAGGATACGATTCCGCAAATAACTAGGTCCTGTACCATGGAGTGCTTTAAAGATAATAACCAACACCTTGAAACGCACCCGAAAAGCCACAGGCAGCCAGTGCAGCCCGCGCAGGAGAGGTGTTACGTGGGAGTATCTAGAGACTCCCGAAACTGCCCGTGCCGCCGCATTCTGGACCAACTGCAGCCTTCGGGTGCATCTCAAGGGGAGCCCCATGTAGAGAGCGTTACAGTAGTCTAGACGGGACGTCACAAGCGCATGAGTGACTGTGCGAAGGGCATCCCGGTCCAATAGGGGACGCAACTGGTGCACCAGGCGAACCTGGTGAAACGCCCCCCTTGCCACGGCTGTCACATGGTCGTCCATTGACAGCCGGGCATCTAGAAGGATGCCCAAGTTGCGTACCCGATCCACGGGGGCCAGATGTTCGCCCCCAATGGCCAGTGATGGAATCAACTGGTTGAACCGGGGCGCCGGTAGCCACAGTCACTCAGTCTTTGACGGGTTGAGCTTAAGTCTGTTACTTCCCATCCAGATCCGTACGGTTTCCAGACACCGGGACATCACTTCGACGGCATCGTTGGGGTGGTTTGGGGTAGAGATGTACAGCTGGGTGTCATCCGCATACAGATGGTAATCTACCCCAAACCCACGTATGATCTCGCCCAGCGGCTTCATATATGCATTGAACAGGAGAGGCGAGAGGACCGACCCCTGTGGCACCCCACAAGTGAGTGGCCTCGAGGTCGACCTCTGCCCCCCTGCCAATACAAATTGCGCTCGACCAGAGAGGTAGGAGGAGAACCACCGCAAAACAGTGCCTCACCCCCAACCCCTCCAGTCGATGCAATAGGATACCATGGTCGATGGTATCAAAAGCCGCCGAGAGGTCTAATAGGACCAGGATAGAGGAGCAACCCCCATCTCTGGCCCTCCAGAGATCATCCACCAACGCGACCAATGCCGTCTCCGTACTGTGGCTGGGCCGGAAGCCGGACTGGCGCGGGTCCAGATAATCAATTTCCTCCAAGTGGCGTGGAAACTGTTGTGCCAGGATGAATGCTCTTGTCGAACATCTAACTTTAAATGCATTTCATATTCAAGTGCTCATTTCCAAGTAAATTTCTTGAAAACACAGGCGGGTTATTAACAAAGGGAGATATGAAATATGCTTTTTTAAAGATAAGGCCAGAGTTTTAGTTCTGTACAAACCAAAAACTACATTACAAAATTTAAGAGTTTTTGAAGAGCAGGCTGGGTTGTTCCAAGGATTCCTAAATACTGATGGAAAGAAAAGATATAAAAGCTACTCTTTTATTTTTTAATTTGAAATCAGGATTGCATCGTTCCACTTAGTAGTAGGACCAGCTCTGAGCTCCTTCCGGTTACTGAAAAACAAAAATATGAACCAAGCTAATAATTTCAAAAAGGAAAAGAAATATAGGGGGGGGGGGGGGTTGTTGATATCAACAAATTGGGCCCCTCCGACAATAAAGAGCATAATTGTATGATAAGAGAGACCCCTGTCCCTCTGCCCCTACTTTATGACTTCACAAATCACCTCCAGCTTGCAGACTCTTCATCCTTTCTCTGCCAAGTTCATCTGGAAGTCCATGGGTAGCTCTGGCTCTTGTCTGTCCTGTCACCCCCACTCTTCACATAAGCAGGTGGAACAGCTGCAGCTTTACAAGGAGACAGCCAGTTGGAGCTCATCCTTTTTCATAGAAAATTGGCAGAGCAGCCGCTCCCTGTTCAAAGCAACTGAAGGAGGAGGTCAAAAAAGGAAACCCTTTCTCAAACAACTGGCCAAGGCTTGATTACCGAAAGTGGTGGTGGTGCCCCACGTGCTAGAGGGGTCAGGACAAAGGTTTTTGAAGCTATCAGCCTTTTCGGTGACTGGAACTCCAGATTGATCCCAGTGCTGTTTGGGAGAGGGAAGGAGCACAGCTTATGAAAATCCTCCCAAGGCTGCAAAGAAGCTCTCAGAAGAGATTTAATGGGAGTCCTAATGGAAGCAGGTGGAGGGTGGATCCAGCAAGTACTTGATCAAATGTGGCTTCTTTTCTGGACTAAGCGGTTTTGGGGTAGGTAACTTCTTTTGCAACAGCCCCAACTGTATCATTAATGGAGAGTGGGGTGACCTTACTCAGCTACCATATTTTTCGGAGTGTAAGACGCACCTTTTTCCTTGAAAAAAAGAGGGTGAAAATCTGGTGCATCTTATACACTGAATACAGCATTTTTGGCCTGCCCCCTTTGCAAAAATGGCCATGCCTAGCCTTTAGGAGGCTTCCAGAGTGCTGCTGGGGGCTGGGGATGGCAAAAATGAGTGAAAAACTGGCCATTTGTTGCTCATTTCTATCTCCCACTTCATCCCCGGGGTACTCTATAAGCCTCCTAAAGGCTATGCATGCCATTTTTTGACTAAAAACGGGCTGGTTTTGCTTGTTTTTGCCCTCCCCAGCCCCAGGAGTACTCTACAATCCTCCTAAAGGCTATGCATGCCCTTTTTTGACAAAAAACAGGCCCGTTTTCATGAAAAACAGGCTGTTTTTGGGAGGTCTGCAGAGTACAAAAACTTTTTTAAAAATTTGCTTCTTTAAAATTTTGGTGCATCTTATACTCTGGTGTGTCTTATACTCTGAAAAATGCGGCAATCATTTTCTCTTTTTTCCTCCTTTATTTGTAGTACACCATATATCTTCTATATCAGGGGTCCCCAACATTTTTTGCACCAGGGACCAGTTTCATTTTAAAGAAAATTCTGCGGACCGGCTGAGTGGCTCAGCAGTCATGTGACTGGGTGGGCATGGCCAACTTGGAAAATGTGAAACTCACTTAACAATGGTCTTGGTTAGCAACCAAACTTTTGGGCTCAATTGGGGTCATAAGTTCGTTCGTTCTTTCTTTCTTTCTTTCTTTCTTTCTTCTTTCTTTCTTTCTTTCTTTCTTTCTTTCTTTCTCTCTCTCTTTCTCTCTCTCTTTCTTTTTCTCTCTCTCTCTTTCCTTTCTGTCTCTCTTTCTTTCTCTCTTTCTCTGTCTCTCTTTCTCTCTTTCTCTCTCTTTCTTTCTCTTTCTCTCCCACCTTTTTTCTTTCTTTCTCTTTTTCTCTTTTTCTTTCTCTCTATCTCTGTCTCTCTCTCCTTTGTCTGCCCATCTGTCACTCTGTGTGTGTGTCTGTCTGTCTGTCTGTCTCACATTCACTCACTTAATCACTCATTCTGTGTCTCTGTCTATCTTTCTCTCCCTCCCTCTGTCTCTCTGTGTGTGTCTGCCACTCTCTCTGATTCCCTCCCTCCCTCCCTGTCTCTCTCTGTGTCTGTGCCTCTCTCTGTCTGTCTGTTGTCCCCCCCCCCCGCGGAGCCTCCTCAGCCCGGCTCGCCGTGCTTACTCGCTCACTCGCCTTAGCCTGGCCCACCCGCCCGCCGCGCTTGGTCGCTCGTTCGCTCGCTCAGGCTCCTTCCAGGAGCTGAGAAGGCTCCGTGTGGGGAGGGGGGAAGGAACAGCGTTCAGTGCGTGACCCACCAGATGCCAGTTCCCTCCCCCTGCCCGCAGAGCCTCCGCAGCCCCTGGAAGAAGACGAGTGGCCGGCATGCTGGCTGGTGAGGCTCCGCGGGGGGAGGGAGGGAATCGGCGGCCGGTAGGGAGGGTTGCTGTGGCTGTGCCCAGGAGTCCCACCATCGACGAAGGTGGAGAAAGAGCTGCACTCCAATGGCGCGAACAGCCGCGCCTGCGCTCTCCCACGCGCTCTGCCCAGGGGGCTGTCCCCTCCTCCCTCCTCCTCCTCTCCAGCCCTGCGGCCCGGTTCCTACCAAGCCACGGACCGGCACTGGTCCGCGGCCCGGGGGTTGGGGACCCCTGTTCTATATCTATGTTTTTTCTTCCTTCTGAAGACAAGCAAATGGTTTTCATGCAGAGGTGGGTTGCTATCAATTTGCCCCAGTTCGGGCAAACCAATAGTGGAAATTGGGACTGAGTCACTGAACCGGTAGGTCCAGCAGGTGAGCCACGCCCCCGAACTGCTTTTGCCGGCTTGTTTTTTAGTCATTTTTTTCAATTCAGTCAACTGCGCATTCAAGCATGAAGCAAGCTGGCAGCAACGCCGGCAGCAACCCACCCTTGCCTTCAACCATCTATCCGGATGCAATCTGTTCCACACTGATGAGTATTTTGTGCCCTCTGGTAAATCTATGGTTCTTGGTATGGTGATAATTCCAAATATTTAATCAGTCATTGTATCCTTCTTTGCAACAACATGGAGCTTCCCAAAGTCACTTTTCAGAGTGAGATGGGCAGCATATAAATTTAATAAATAAATTGATTTTGATTTTATTAGATTTCTAGACCGCCCCCTCTCCCCGAGGGGACTCGGGGCGGTGTACAGGTAAAAAATTAAAAAGTGACATCAACATTACATATAAACTAAAATCCAATTAAATAACCCCCTGTACAAATTTATAAAAATTAAAAACTTGACCTTAAAACCTAATCACATAATTTAAAATTAATGTATCTGTACAGTTCCTATCCTACTGAGTTTTAGATGGGTCATTAAAACTTGGCTATGTAAGCAGATCTTAGATCAGAGGTGGGGCGTTAATTTTCCCAAGAAGCCACATGAGAAACCACTGTAGATGGCCAAACCAATAGGCTTCCTGTTGCTCTTTGGTTCAGAGATCTCGTTGGCCCCATCATGGTTGGAGTTGAGTTCCTTCTTGGAGACTTTAGCTGACTGCTGGAGGAAGAAACGTAGAGCCTCTCCTCATCTTACCTCACCTCACCTTCCTCAGATCAGCCTAGCCCAGCCACCACTCTTCTGCCACCACACCTGCGCTCCTACTAGCTCCCAACTATGTTCGGCCTGCTTTACCTGCAAGGCCTTGCTTCAGCCAAGGTAGTGGTGGGTGGTTGAGCCCATGTCCTTTCAAGCGATGACACCTGTCTCCTCCTCATGCTTCTCCAGGGGAGGGATGAGCACCTGTGCAGGTAGAGAAAAGCACTTTCTCTGCTCCTCCTTCTCCTCCTTCCATAGCCACCAGCTGACTGAAGGAATGTACGGCAACAGCACAGAGCCAGACCCAAGTCAGTGTTTTCTCCTGCAGCTGGCAGTGCACTTATTTATATTTTTCTAATCTCTGATTGACCTCATGTGGGCCGGGCAAGGACAGCCAAAGAGCTGGGGTGTGTGTGTGTAACATACTGAGGTTTGACTTAGATATGGTACATGCTCTTATCTTTCAAAAAAGGAGCCACTTTGGTTTAGTGATTAAGGCACCAGGCAAGAAACCAGGAGACTGTGAGTTCTAGTCCCACTGCAGAGACAAAGCCAATTGGATGACTTTTGGTCAATCACTCTTTGTGGCAAATCACTTCTGAATTCTTGCCAAGAAAACAGGGAATTATGAACTATGAATTGTAATTATGATAACAGCAAAAGTGTATTAGCAATGTAGGCACAAGATGGAAAACCATATTAGGCAACTGCTATTAATAAACAACTTCCAAGACATAAAAGATGCAGACCTTCAAAATCTCCAAATCTTTTCTCAGGCAAGTTGGTGGGAAAAAACTATTCTGAAGGGGAGTGAAGATTTAAATTCCTTCAAAGTAAAGAGGCATATACCCTTATCATCTTCTGTCAATCTCAAGCTTACGTTTTTTTCTTCATCTTACAGTTTCCTGATTTTTTGGGGGGGGTAGGCGGGGGTGTTTGCTGGAGAAGATTGAACCAAAATAGCAGTTCTGCTTTTTCTTTATTATTTGTGAGCATTTTTCTGCCTTCCCTGAACAGCTGGCATATTCAATCTATTTCCTTTTTTTAAAAACATATCTAAAGGCCTCTCAGTATCCCACAGCAGTTTTGATTCATTTGAAACTTTTGCTTTCCTGAAATGATTCCCAGCTATGATTGTACATTTCTTTCGTGCTATGTCCCTCTCTCCTGTATGTGTACTATTTTATTTTCAAGTCTTCAATATTTTTTTGCATACAGGTTGTCGTTAACTTATTATCACAACTGGGACCAGCATTTCTACTGCTAAACAAGATGGTTGTTAAGTGAGTTGCTTCCAATTTTATGATGTTTTTCTCCACAGTCATTAAGTGAATCACTGAGTTAAGTGAATCATACAGTTGTTAAGTGAATCTGGCTTCCCCCATTGACTTTGTCTGTTGGAAACCAGCTGGGAAGGTTGCAAATGGTGATCACATGATGCCAGGATGCTACATAAATATATGCTGGTTGTCAAGGACACAAATTTTGATCACACAACTATGGGGAATGCTGTCACAATTGTAACTGTGAGGAATGGTTGTAGGTCACTTTTGTTAGTGCTGTTGTAACTTGCAATGATCACTAAACGAATGCTTGTAAGTTGAGGTCACACTGGCTTCTTCTGTGTCCTCTATTACTTTATCTCACAATTATGCCTTTAGTATCTCTTTCCCTAAAACTTCCACAAACCTTGAGCATCTCTTCCATTTAATGTCACCTGCTTTAGGACCTTATTTATCACTAGCTGTACCCGACCACATGTTGCTGTGGCCCAGTCTGGTTAAATGACCAACCAATCTGTGTGTAGATGTACACCTGCACACACAAACATGTACACACAACCACTGTATAACCCCCAACCTACCTATGTACTGTATTTCTTCCTCTCTCCCTCTACCTACCTACCTACCTACCTACCTACCTACCTACCTACCTACCTACCTACCTACCTACCTACCTACTGTATTTCATCCCCTCTCAATCTATCCCTCTACCTACCTACCTACCTACTGTATTTTTCCTCCCCTATCTCTATCCCTGTACTTACCTACCTACTGTATTTCTCCCTCTCTTTCTCTAACCCTGTCCCTACCTACCTACCTACTGTATTTTCCCTCTCTCTCTATCCACCTACCTACCTACCTACCTACCTACCTACCTACCTACCTACCGGCCGTATTTTTCCCTCTCTCTCTATCCCTCTACCTACCTACCTACCTGGGACCAAAAATGGGCCACCTGGGAGTGTGCTACCCCCATGCCTAGTTTTGGACCTAATAGGCCTCCATACAGTGTGGGAATGTTAGAAGCTTATTCGGTTGCTGAGGAAACGACCATTGGAAATGTGAGGGGTGTGTGCGTGATGCATCATAAGAAACAGCTGGGTGGGAGGAGCTACAGGGTGGTGAAAACCTGAGAAGTGCGTACCTATTATGTTTGTGCTGCTTGCACATGACACACGTGTGCCAGCCACACAAAAGGTATGTATGATGGCTTCCGGTTCCGGCTCCTGCGGCGACGGGCGAGCCTAGCGCTCGCTCGCCGCTTTGTTTCTTCTTCTGCCCCCCAACAGGGGCGAGACTCCTCTTGTTTGAGGGTCTCCCGTAAAGCCGGCTCGTCGGGGGGCGCCCCCCCCCACGGCGGTGGAGGAAGTGGCTCCCGGCGCGGCTTAGGTGAGGGAGAACATGCTAGCGGGGGGTTCTCCCTTCGCCTAAGGAAGACGGCGCCATTCACAATAATGAAGAGGGCTGATCGGCTCAGTCGGAAGGACTCCCGAGGCTTCAGCTGCGAAAAAAAATTCTGAGTAAAAAAAATTCTTATTTTGCTACTCTCTCCCTCTGGCTCTGAGATGGGCGGTGGAAGTGGCTTCTCTTTGTCCCTGCCTGATTATTTCAACTAAGGAAAATTTCCAGCGTCTCTTTGAAAGCAGGACTCTCTCTGGATTTTTGAAAAAAAAAATTCTCTTGATGGATTTGTGATTTCTTCTTTGGAATACCTTCGTTATTACTATTTGCTGATTTGGGAAATTGTGTCTCTTTTGGTTTCTGAATTGTTTGCAACTTCACAGCCCTGAACTGAACTGAGCTCCTGATCTGCCCCACCAGCCCCACCCGGAAAACGCCATCTTGGTGGCAGTGACTCTAACTTTTAACCATGGCACAAGAAGCAGCACTTGTAAATTTGGAACAAAGGATGGCTTCTCTTGAAACCTCTATGCTAACTTTGATATCAGAAATAAAGGCCCAGAGGGCTGAAAATAGTACTTTCAAAAAGGAGCTATTGGATACCCGGAAGCAAGTGTTGGAGAACACACAGAAGAATGAAGAATTGGAAGGAGGGTTGGAGGGGGCTAAGGGAGAGATTAAAAATGTTTCTAATGAGGTGGGGGAAATAAATGGGCATGTGTCTAGGATAGATATGGAAAGAATGACATATTTTTTGAGATTTCAGAATGTTCTTGAGGAATCTGGTGAATGCCTGCCTGATCTTATGAGTACAATTTTAGCAGACTATTTACAAAAACCTAAGGATGAGATCAGGGGGGACATTGACCTAGCCTATAGAATTAATTCTGCATATGCCAGGATGAATGAAGTGCCTAGAGAGATACATGTGAAATTTGTTAGAAGGTCAACCAGAGAGGAAATCCTGAAAGCGCAGAGAGAGAAACCTTTAACTTATCAACGAAAAACGGTCACTATCTTGAAGCAGATCCCTAGAAAAATTAGAGATTCAAGAAGGAAATTTTCCTTCTTGTCTAAAACCTTGTTTGATCACGGGATTTGGTTCAAGTGGATGACACCTGAAGGGATGCTGGTGTTCTGGGAAGGAGGAAGAGTGAGGATTAAAACAGTTGCTGAGGCGGAAGCCTTTTTTAAAAAACATTCCTCTGTCCTGGGGGAAGATCCAGGGGGGACGGAGGGGGCCACGGCCCCGCCTACGGGGGGCGAGGGAGGAGAGAAAGAAGATACAATAGCCAAAAGACTTAGATCAAAAAAATAACTTTGCCTTGATTTTTCTTGAACAATTTTGCATAATATTTCTATCCGGACTTTTTGTAAATGTCTGACAGCATGGAAGGGAGAATTTAGGTAAATGTACTTGCTTTCATCTTGTAGTGGTATGGAAAATGTTTTCTATGTTAACTTTTTTAATGTGTATTTTGAGGTCTCGGAAGGTCTGACGACTCTGACGTGAATGCTCTCAAAATTTCTTTGTAACCATTACCCTACCCTGTTAAAAAATGTAAAACCAATAAAACTTTTTCAATATAAAAAAAAAAAAGGTATGTATGATTGCATCGGAAGTCCTTGGGAACTTCCGATGTGTGAAAATGAACTTCCGATGTGTGAAAATTTGGTGTCGATCGGTGCAGTACTTTCTGAGATTAGTGGCTTTGCACAAACTATTTTACATTTTTATTTATATAGATTGCTCAGATTTCCTGTATTAAGTGATGCATTCATCTATGCTTAGTTTTTGTTTCTGTAAAATTGAGAAGTTTGTGTCACTTATGCTCGCTTTTCCCTAGTAACTCCCAAGAGAATATCTAGTATAATTGCCTGGATTTGAATTTGAAGGGGAAAAGGTGCTTCAGAACATGTGGGGGCATGCATATAGCCTCTGTCGGCAACTCCTTAAACTGAATGTGTATTTTTTTAATGATCCTATTGCAGCTGTAGAGGGCAGCTGCATGATCCTAAGAAAAGATTTAGTGAATTATTGACAGATGCCATGTTTTAAATCCCCACATACTCTTTCCCCCTGAACTCTGAAATATTGCATAACCCTAATACCTAAGTGCAAAAGCCACATCAAATACTAAATTCCTTTCCCATGAAAACTATGTCACGGTAGAGTGGGACCAAGGAAGACTTCCCAAGAAAAATGGAGGAAACAACAAAGTTATGCAGACATATTCACACATAGGGTGGCTCTCCTGTTTTACAGTATACTGTCCTTGGGCTGTAGGATTGGCAGAGGGCAGCCTTTTCTGTGAGAATGTCCTCTCTGTATAGGATTCAATCTTCAGGCATCAATTTTAAAGACAAGGACTTTTAAAGGATTGCAGGAGAGGGTTTTATCAAATAACATTTCGATAAGACATACATGTAGTCCTTGACTTAGAACAGTTCATTTAGTGACCGTTCAGAGTTATAACGGCACTGAAAATAGTGACATAACCATTTTTCACACAACCGTTGCAACATCTTTCATGGTCAGGTGATCAAAATTTGGATGCTTGGCAACTGATTCATGTTTATGATGGTCACAACATTCTGGATCAGATGATCACCTTTTGTGATCTTCTGACAAGCAAAGTCAATGGGGAAGCCATATTCACTTAACAATTATATTATTAATGTAACAACTGCAGTGATTCATTTAGCAACCATGGCAAGAAAGGTTGTAAAATGGGGCAAAATTCACTTAACAAATGTTTCACTTAGCAACAGGAATTTGGGGCTCAGTTGTGGCTGTAAGGACTACCTGTATTTCAGTATTTTTGTAGAATTAAATGTACATATAACTCAGCAAATGCCAATACCATATTACAATATAATAACAGAGTTGGAAGGGACCTTGGAGGTCTTCTAGTCCAACTCCCTGCCTAGGCAGGAAGCCCGATACCATTTCAGACAAATGGCTATCCAACATCTTCTTGAAGACTTGCAGTGTTGGGTCATTCACAACTTCTGGTGACAAGCTGTTCCACTGATTAATTGTCCTACTGTAACTGTCAGGAAATTTCTCCTCAGTTCTAAGTTGCTTCTCTCCTTGATTAGGTTCCACCCATTGCTTCTTGTTCTGCCCTCAGGTCCTTTGGAGAATAGTTTGACTCCCTCTTCTTTGTGGCAACCTCTGAGATATTGGAACACTGCTACCATGTCTCCCCTAATCCTTTTTATTAAACTAGGCATACCCAGTTCCTGCAACCGTTCTTCATATGTTTTAGTATCCAGTCCCCTAATCATCTTTGTTGCTCTTCTCTGCACTCTTTCTAGAGTCTCCACATCTTTTCTACATCGTGGCGACAAAAACTGAATGTAGTATTCCAAGTGTGGCATTACCAAGGAATTATAAAGTGGTATTATCACCTTATGTGATCTTGATTCTATCCCTCTGTTTATGCAGCCTAGAACTGTGTTGGCTTTTTTGGCAGCTGCTGCACACTGCTGGCTCATATCTAAATGGTTGTCCACTAGGACTCCAAGATCCCTTTCACAGTTACTACTATTGAGCAAGGTACCACCTATACTGTACCTATGCATTTTGTTTTTGTTGCCTAAATATTCTCTTGGATTGATTTTTTCAATCATATATAAATGACTGTTAACCAATCTCACTGCTAGAGACAACTATGCACAAGGGGAGTCTACCATAATGTTATCAATACCTGCACTTACACCAAGTAAATGGCTTCTAGATACTGCATTGTCTAAGTTCAAATCTCAAATCCAAAGTGGCAAAGGGTAATTTGGAGAGACTTTTCAAAAACCCTATCATAGTAAAACACAAACCTCTTACTTGCCCTATTGGTGTTTCAAAGTTTTCTGCTAAATTCCACGTCTAATATATGGTTTAGGATCTAAGCACATGGGAAGAAATGGGAAGAACCTCGCAGTAAGGAGGATGGAATTTTTTTTTAAAAAAACCTGAAAGATTTTTCCTCCTAGGGAGGCAATCTATGGCAAACCTAGACAGCATACTAAAAAGCAGAGACATCACCAAAAGTGTTTATAGTCAAGCCTTTGGTTTTCTCAGTTGCGATGTATGACTGTGAAAATTAGACCATAAGGAAGGCTGAGCACCAAAGAATTGAGGCCTTTGAACTGAAGAAGACTCCTGCAAGTCCCTTGGACTGCAAGGCGATCAAACTGATCAGTCCTAGAGGAGATCAACCCTGGCTGCTCTTTAGAAGGCCAGATCCTGAAGATGAAACTCAAATACTTTGGCCACCTAATGAGAAGGAAGGACTCACTGGAGAAGAGCCTAATGCTGGGAAAGATTGAGGGCAAAAGAAGAATGGGACCACAGAGAATGAAGTGGCTGGATGGAGTCACTGAAGCAGTTGGCGTGAGCTTAAATGGACTCCAGGGAATGGTGGAGGACAGGAAGGCTTGGAGAAACTTTGTCCATGGGGTCGTGATGGGTTGGACATGGCTTCACAACTAACAACAACAACAATGTTCTTAAAAGCCTGGATGGGCAGTCAAATCCAATCCTTGACAAATCTGCCCTTAAATCATTGCAATCAAACTATGATCAGCTGCTCTAATCACAGCACAACAGATTAAATCACAGATGAGGGAAGAACTTCTTACAAGCTGATCTGATATTTAGTAGCAGGAGCCGCAAGCTAGGGCTTCTGAAAGTTGCTGACCAGGCACGGGCTGAAGTCAGGAAGTAAAACACAAAACTGGTAGAAGGCACTGGTCTTATTTTCCTTGAGAATGGCTTCCTCCCTATCCCATTTTCCATGCCCATCACCACCATAATATTCTTCTTCAAGGTATCATCATCATCCCCTAATCCCCAAGGCTGGAGGTCTTGGCCCTGGGTCCAACCATCTCAGGGAGGGGAAGCCAAGTTCCTTGAGGCTTTTCAACCCCGTCAGTACCATGAGGTTATTCTGTGATCACTTCCAACTCCAAAGACCCTCACAGGCACCCAGCATTAGCCTCTGTTACTGTTTGTCAGGGTCCCTTCTCTGTTCACCAAACAATTGCCAACTCTAGCTCTCTCCCAGAGGGGGAGAACCAGTTTCTCAATGGGAAATCCAAGTCCATAATCTTGGCCACATTGTATGGCAAGGAGCCTCTTCCTCTTCCAAAGCAACAAGGAACTTTGTCCTGTGTCTCAAGCCTGTACAAAGACAAGGCAAAAAGGCTTCCATGGAGGGGACGTGTGTTTCACAGTGGCCTGCCCCTATTGGTATCTC
The DNA here is from genome assembly GCA_039707465.1 of Rhabdophis nuchalis. NCBI lineage: Eukaryota > Metazoa > Chordata > Lepidosauria > Squamata > Natricidae > Rhabdophis > Rhabdophis nuchalis. The sequence continues at coordinate 52,573,155 of CM077643.1, read as the reverse complement.
CCTCCCTGCCCAGCCCCTGCCAACAACCCCCAGGCACAGGATTGCCAAAAGAGGAAATCCAAGCAACAGCTGACAGAGCCGCACACCTTAGCAGCAAACGAAAGTCCTTCCTCACAAACCTGTGACACCCAGTCTCCTGATGCTGCTGTGACAGTTAAAAGCACCATCTCTCCATCTAAGCCAAACAAAGTCCCCCACCAAACCTTTGGCAGAATGTTTGACACACCCTGCGCCTGGCCTTCAGAAAACTTCCACCAAGATGTCCCACAAATGGGATGGAGACAATTCCAGAAGCTGGTGCCAAGTGCAAAGGGAAGGAGAACATATCCACTTCCTCTTGCACTCTGCAAGATGCCTCCAGCTGGCATGTCCTGTTCTCTGCTCTGCAGGAACATAGCCTGAACTAATTGAAATCCAGGTATGTGCCAGCCCAGGCATTCTTATGCTGCTTTTTATTCAGCTATCAGCTACCAATTTCTTTCTGAGCAGTCATACAGCTAGTAGGAAAGCAGTTCTTCCATGACACTTTCCTTAATAGCTTTTCTATCTCCATCCCTAGAAGTTTCAATGTTTTTTGTTATCTTTTTTACTTGACCGGTCTACAGATTATATTTTATTTTTTGGGAACTCTGAATGAGTCGGCCTCAGGCTGCTCTCTGCCCTTTGTCCCCATCACTTGTCTGCAATCTGTTCTTGATGAAACATTGCTCTTCCTTTCTACTGTCTCCTTCCTTTTGCATACACTCCACTCAATCTATTTGCTTGAACTTTGCCACAGATCATTATTCTCACTATATGATCAATTTTTCTCACCATATGATCAATTTTTCTACCAATGTTACTTTATTCTGTGTGAAAATAAAGTTACAGGGACTTTGAAAATACATTAGGTTTAGCTGAACTCCCCCTTCTCTACCCCCTCCCCCCAGTTTCTACATAAATTACCATACATAGGGAAATTCTGTCTGTAATTTGACACCCTCCTGCCAATGGCATATCTCTGACTGCAGAAGAGCTACAACACACTGTAAATATGCCAATTTCTCAGCACTGGTTGGTAATGCATTTTTTACAGTCCCCTCTCATTTCCATTATGAGTGAATGTTAACCACGTGCCAATAACAAAAGAAGATATTTAAGAGATTGCAAATTATCACATAATTTCCTTAATTTCAGATGCTAATTGCACCAGAGAGAAGTTCCTTGTGTGTCCAATCTCACTTGGCCAATAAAGAATTCTATTCTATTCTATTCTATTCTATTCTATTCTATTCAACTAATGTTGAAGATAATCTAATGCAGATTAGAGCCCCCAATGGAATGGGAGTTGACAGATGTCAGATGTTCAATTTCGTTTTAGAAAGGGCTGAGGGACAAGAGACATGGGTGCATGCTGGATAAGCAAACTAGCCAGTGTGTACAAAAAAGAACACAGTATCTGATTCAGTGGTTCTAGAAGAGCTTTTAATTGTCTCAACCATGTCAAGATATAGAATTTCCTTGGAAAATGGGAATCCCAGAACCTCTGATTGCCTTCGTGCAAAACATACCCACAATAGGAAGTCATAGTCCAGGGAAAAGAAATAGTGACTCAACAAAAAGCAAAGCAAACAATTGCAACAGAATGAAGCATTGACATAGACCGGCTCTTTGATAATTCCTCTCCAGACAATGAGAGAACTTGAGATCACTCACAAATGCTCTGGACAGTTGTTTCTTGTAAGGAGATTGAAAGGCAGCAGTCTCTAGTAGGTTTTACAGCTCTGGGGTATGAGGAAATTACCATCTTCCTGAAACAGTGCCTGAAAAATGGGCACTGGATTCACATGCTTCCTTTTCTAATCATTTTCTGAAATTGCTTGTTAACTGCTTGTCAGCTATAAGGAATCTTTGGATCAACAGGTTTTATAGCACTCAGTGGGTTTCCTTCAATCCTTAGCCCCCCCCCCCCAAAAGTTCCAAATACAATTTTGAGGACTTAATTTTAAAAAATAAATAAATAGCAGAAGCACGATTAAACATTTGATTTTAAAAAGTTACAAACAGGCTAAGGGTCCAGATAAGTTTGAAATAAAAATTTGGAATTAATTTTCCTTTCTTGTAGGAAAATGCTTTTGTTTTGAATTCTTTTTTTAAAATAAGACTTTAAAAATTGGACACTAAAGGGAACTAGAAAGAATTAAAGAGATGACAGTTAAAGGAGAACACTCAAGCTTGACTTCTGAATACAGAATGAAACAAAGCAGTTTGCTGTTGGACATATTGAATATCTTTGAACAATGGACCTAGACTTTAATAGCACCTATCTGTATAGATAGTGTTTAAAAATGTTGTGGAAGAGGAAGTGTTACCAATTATCAACAAAGATTGAAACTGTTTTTGAAAATGGACTTAAAATGAGAGGCTGCAAGAATGACAAAGAAAAACATGTTTCATTGAACTGACACAGAAAACTGCTTGATCTCTTAATAATTAATGATACCATCAGAATGCAGAAGAAATAAAAATAAAATGATGTTATGGGAGAGTATATAAGAATAATTTCAGCTATCGTTCACCTGTTATCACAGATAACTCCAGGAACGAAAAGCCACACACTGTTTTTCTAGAGGTGAGCCAGAGCCTATTCTTTGACATCAAGAACTTAACAGCTTCCAGACACAGGGACTGCATCGCTACAACATTATTTGATTGAACAAGGATTGAGATAAAGAAATGGATATCATCAACATACTGATAATTCATAGAGCCTGGAAGTAAGATGGTGAGACAATACGCTGGGGAGGGAAGACTGAGCACTGATTGGTTCGTCTTCAACAGGATGTTGGGCAGATGTTCTCTGCACTCAGCAATTAGCTAATTTGAGCTGGGCGATGACTGGCTGAAGGTGCTGTTTGAGAGCTGTAGATCTGCAGGCATGTGAACAAAGGCCATTCAGAAGAATCTCTAGTAAGTGAACGAACAAAGCCGAAAAGTGAATTAAGTATTAGCTATAATGAAAGAGACTGCAATGTTACAAAGCCCTATGACATTTGGTTCGGCCCAGTAAAAATGCTATTCCATAAATATTTAAAATACTTCGAAATGAACCAAATTAATTTGCCAATTTCATTTAGAATACAATTCACTTTTATTAAAAATTGTGGCTGGCAGGAATATCATCAACTAATGAGATTAGTCATGGAAAATTAAGTCAATATGAAGATTTTGAAGACTTAATTAATGAAATAGCAGCTTCTCAAAGGATTTTTTTTTACCCATAGGTCAGTCAGGTTCAATTTTTAATCCTCCAGAGTTTAACTTACACATGTGGCAGCCTTATTTACAGATACAATTTGGAAGAAGCATTTGCAGCAATCTGTACTCTTGATTCTCTGTCTGTCTTCTGCAAATGCAAATGCAAATTAAATTAAAATTAATTACTCTTTCCAAAAGGAATGCTAATTCACGATTCTAGGCACAAGGATTTCCAAGTGTATTTTATGCAATACATTTCAACTGCATAATCTTTTAAAAAGCCTTTAATATATGTTTTTAAACCAGCTCTGTTAAATAAAACACTTCAAGCTTTTTTCTATCTTAATCTCCATTTACCAATTAATGTTCTCATGGTTTTGTTTGCATTACATACTAGCTTACCACATCTTAATGTGGCATCTGCAGTTAATTTATGTTTCAAATACCATGCAATCCCAAAAAATTAAGCTAAGTGGAACCAAGCCAACCTTGGTTCCAGTGGGAATTAATAAATATGTAATGTGAACACAACTGATGTAGTATGTGAACCCAACATAGTGTGAGTGTAGAAGAAATAGAGAAGAGTGTAGTTGTATCTACTTTTTTCTTTGTATATAGAAGATACATTCCCTATTGCTTAGAAATAGTTACTTAACAAGCTTTACAAACTGCATCTTATTCTTGTAGTTTCTTTCTTCTTTTCAATCATGTCTAATTCTTGGAACTAACTGGACAAATCCCTGCAGTTTTCTTGACAAGGTTTTTCAAAGTAGTTTGCCATTGCCTCCTTCCTAGGGCTGAGAGAACGTGACTGGCCCAAGGTCACCTAGCTGGCTTGATGCCCAAGGTAGCACTAGAACTCACTGTCTCCCAGTTTCTAGCCTGATACCACTACACCAAATTAGCTCTCATTATTTTGTAATAAGATACAAATTGATTAGTTTATCTGTATTAAAACTTGTAACAATTAAGATAAAAATAATAGTCCACCCTTCCTAACCCAGTCATTGCGCCATGTCACAGATAAAATAGTTTTGACAGAAAATCAACTGCCTGACCAAGTGGAAGATAATATCAGGTCATCTCCAGGTGTTGTACAGCTTATATTTCCTGTCCTTTGAACTAATAGATAAAGACCGAATGCTTTAAACTTTGTGTGGACTCAAAGATCAAGTGCTACATAGCAGCCAATATGCTCAGGGATACTGTCTTCTGCCTTTTGGAGGGTTTCTGGCAAGTTGAATGTATTTTATTTTTCCTTTGCAACTCCCTTAATCTTGTTGTGATCCATTCAGAATTATGATGTGTAAGATGAGTGGCCATATGAGTGAGTGAGTGAGTGAATGAATGAATGAATGTCCTCAATACAAATCTCTTTGGCTTTCACCCTAGTGTGAGCCTACTGTCCTTGAATCCAAGAATCCATTGGCTACTTGTGGATACTGGTGCCAACAGAACGAATTATTTGTACACCATGATTCTTAGCTCAGGTGCCTTTCCCTGAGGATAACTACCTCACTCAAAATAATTTGGGCCATGCTCTGTTGGGTTCTTGATGTTCCACTGAGCCTGCTTCTCTTCCTGCAGATGCATCATTACCAAGGGAAGTAACATCATCTATACATAAGGGAGTGGGGTTGCTGAATGTTTCTATTCGACAGTTTGTTCTACTTGCCTTTATTGGGGTATTGTTCTTCTCTGAGTACTTTTGGGTCAGTTACTGTTTCTTCTGTGATCATTCATGTTTATCTGTTCCTGTTCCTGCTTATCTTCATGCCGGTTAATTAAAGTGTGATAAGGAAGGATTTGTTTGCCTCTTTCCTTGACTTTATGACTCTATTTCTACTGTTAGATTCATTGGCAGGTGCTTGCAAGTTCATTTATTAATTTATTTAATTCAATTTAGGGGGCATTCAACAGGGGCTTCATCCATCTTAAGGGCTTGGGACAACTATATCTTCGAGACCTTGTAGAATGTCAACAAAATGGATTACATGGGTTTCAGGAACAGAGAAGGAACATTTCCTGGGTCCTGATAGACGATAGTGTTTGATCAAAGGAATCCAGAGCATGTCAGAACTGCTGGCATGTACTGCCTACACAAACTATGGGATACAGACAGTCCCTCAAATATCCCAATGTTGTGCCAAGTAGGGCTTTACAGATAATTACCAGCATCTTGAATCACAACCCAAAGTACACAGCAACCAATTCATGAAACAGCAGTGTCACATGGGCATCATGAAGCATGCTTATTGCTACCATTGCCATGGCATTCTGGGCTAACTGAAGCTTCTGATTGGATTTCAAGGGCAGCTCATGCATAGCACATTGTATTAAGTGATTATGGCATGAGTGACTGAATGAAGGACCTCCAGATCAAGGAAGGAGTACAAATGGTGCTCCAGATGGAGCTCCAGAAAGACTCCCTCTGCCAAAGCTGCCATCTGTTTTTCAAACAGCAGCTGTGAGTTCAAGAGGACCTCAGCTTGTATACTAGTCTCTACGGGAAAGTGCTATTCCGATGAGTGAATAACTGGACAATATTTGGGTGCAGGAAGTCCTAATATCCATAGCCACTTCACCTTGGTAGAATTGAGTCCTATTTTGTTAATCCAGGCCTGCAAAGACTCCAGGCATTCTACAATCATTTAGCATAAGTTCTAGTCCTTTGGCAATTGGGAACCATAAATCTTTTATGAATTCTGGACTTCCTTCCGGTTAGCCGGAGATGACAGTCGGGTCCTAGACTCATCCGCCGCTTGGTTGCTCCGGCGGCGCCTTCGGGGGCAGGGGGCTCTTGCTAAAGAGCCCCCACCGCACGGACAGCTCGCGGTGAGTCCCCCCACCTCAACGGCGGTCGAGGGGGTGGCTCCCGCCTCATCCTAGGTGCCAGAGAACGAGTCGCGGGGGGGGAGAGTTCCTCTTTCATCCCCTTCGCCGATGGAGAGCCGGAACAGCTGCTGCAATTAAAGTCGGGCTGAAAAGCCGGGGCTGAAGGCAACACCGAAGCTCATGGCTACAGAGTGGATTGTGAGTGATTCCAAATTAATTCTTTCAACTTTCATTTTAAAAGAAGGAGGAGGGAGTTTGTAAAACCCCTCCTAGGAAAGGGAAAAAAAGCGGCGTTTTGAAATGTTCCCCAGGCTTGGGGAGGTGGAGAAATTAACATCCGATTTTTAAACTACAAATGAAAGTCTTTCACTTTAAGATTCTTAATGATACTTTGTATCTCTGTCTTGCAACAATTGATATGGACTTTCACTAGTTCTCCGCGGCTTCCAGAGGGGCGGGGAAGATGGCGTTCCTTTGTTCTCAGCAAGAAATACTTCTCTTTGAAATTTGCTGACACTCCCTCGTCTTCGGGACTGAATTTTTTTACCAGTGGATTAATGTAACTGATTATTAGGACCTTTCCCAGAAGTGCCTTCTTTTTTTTTCCTTATCTGATTGTTTTTAAAAATTGTTGTCTCTCTGGATTGTAAGTAAATTGAACTTTGAATTTGGATATTGACTTTTACTCTCTCCTCGCCTCACGGACTACCTCTCCAACAGATGCCATATTAGTGACAAGAACTTAACACTTTCATTATGGCTTCAAAAAAGCAGCCACACCAACCTAAGGTTACTTCAATGTTATCCAAAGAAACAGAGGTGGAAGCTACACAGTTATCAGCAATAGAGGAAACTCTTCAAAACATCATGAAAGAAATAAAAGAAATCCGGAAAGACAATGTTAGCTCAAAATTGGAACTTTTGGAGACACAGAAAGCACTAATGGAAAACAAACAAAGAATTGATGGACTGGAGGGGGGGACGGCTGAGATGAAGGGAGAGATAAAAAATTCTCAAAGAGAAATTGTGGATTTAGCTGGTCATATGTCTAGGATGGATTTTAAAAAGATGTCTTACTTTTTAAGGTTTCAAAATGTTCCTGAATTAAGCTCTGAGAATTTAAAAGATTTAATGAGTACGATGTTATCAGATTATACCAAAAAGAGCAAAGAAGATATTTGGGGGGACATTGATCTGATCTATAGAATTAACTCAGCATATGCCAGAATAAATGAAGTACCCAGAGAGATACATATTAAATTTGTAAGAAGGTCAACAAGGGATGGGATCCTGAGAAAACAGAGAGACGGTCCCTTGATATATCAACAGAATGAGATTGCCATCTTGAAACAGATCCCGAAAAAGATTAGAGAAATAAGAAGGAAATATTCCTTATCAAAAAGATTATATAAAAAGGGGGTGTGGTTCAAGTGGTTGATGCCCGAGGGAATGTTAGTGTTCTGGGAGGGGGGGGAGAGTAAGAATTACAACAATTGCAGAGGCAGAAGCCTTTCTTAAAAAACATTCCCCAATCCTGGAGGATGAAATGGGGGAACGGGAGGGGCCACAGCTCCGCCCACTGGAGGTCAGGGAGAGGAAGATACAATTGCTAAAAGACTCAGATCTCACAAATGACTTTTTTCTATATAGTGTAACCTTTATCTGGATGTTTATAGAAATGATTGATTGCATGAATATAAAATGATATATCTGTATCTCTTTCCACTTTGTAGGGAAATGAAAAATGTATTGTATTATCTTTTTTTTTTGTATGACGCCTCGGAGGGGGCCGACATAGATGTCCTCAAAATATCTCTTTAATACCTTATACCTTTTTCCTATTTTTAAAATTTTGTAAAAACCAATAAAACTTTTTTCTCATAAAAAAAAAATATTTTATGAATTCTGCAATGGGTGTGACTGTGACCTGGTGGTGCTATTTATGTTTGTGGTAAAGTGTATAAAAATGCTCCTTTAATTTCCATTAGTTAGCCATTTCATTAGTAAATTATGGTTTCTGGTATCCCACCAGTACTATAATTCACGGAATTCCCTTCTTCATGATTGAAAACATAGCATAGTGGAGGTATGTCTATCTTTATAACCTGAAGAGAAAAACAATGTTGCTGTTATAATAATAGTGGTTAAGGTATCAAGCTAGAAACCAGCAGACTATGAGTTCTAGTCCTACTTTAGGTATGGAAGGGTAATTTTAGGCCAGTCTCTCTCTCTCTTGGACCATGACAACAAACTTGGGCAACAACTCTGTTGTCTCTCTCTCTCTCTCTCACACACACACACAATCATAGTATCTGATGATAATGTAATAATCCTTGTTTTAAAATCTGGGAAATATGAAATATGGATTACAGAAATGGGAAATCATAATGCAAAGTTGTATGAGCTCACTCTGATGTATCTAATTCAATGTCCCTCAGAGTCATGCATAAGAACAAAACTATATTGCCCAGGCATGAACCAAGGATTTTACCATCTTAAGCCAATTAAATTGTACTTGTCTCTCCCCACACCTATTCCCTGAGGTGTGACTTACTAAGCAGCATTCAGAAAACACGACTAAGAATTGGTCTCCAATATGCTTAAAACTGGCTGCCTAAGTGCTGCTGGGCCCTTTTCTAATAATGAATGTGATGATTTGGAATAAGGCCAAAATTAATGGAAGGCCAATGATAACATTCCTAGAGTAATGTAAACTTCATCGGTCTGCATAACAGGATACTATTTGTATTGGTTCCAGAGACGGGATATCAGCAACAATGGATGTATATAAAATCCTGTTTGCATGGACCTTTGCTGATTGGCACAAAATGCATTATCTTATCCGTTCTCTTGAGATTATGCATCTCTCAATATTTCAACTGTTCCCATTCAATTTTTATGACTTTCCCTCTCCTGACTGAAATTTCTATACCTTTGCCAAACTGGAATCATTGCAACCCTTATTGTGGGGGTTCTTTTACATTACAGAATCTATTTGGGAATATTTTTGTTTAAACTTCCTTTGACTTCAAGTGGGAAGAAGAAATTTATGGGAAATTTATGACTGGGTATGCTTTATTGGGAAGAGGGTTATGTTTCACTCCTGATATGAACCATATAAATAGGGCATAACTTTTTGCAAACTGCCAATGCATGGAACATTATTGTCATTGGAAAACATAACTAACAAAGCACTATGGCAGGGAAGCCTTTCTATCAAGATTTTGTGGCTTGTTGGTGAAGTTCTGGAAAGCAACGCCTCACTTTTGGGGGAGGGGGGATTAGAGCAACACCCCATGTGTTTTTGACTTTTGGTTTGCCTCTAAGCTGAAATAGAAAGGGAAGCATCAAGGCATTGTGAAGCAAAGAAGCCATGCATCATGCAATCCAGGGCATTATAATGTGACTATGGCATGTGTTCATATTAAAACAGGTGGTAAATCACATTTACTTTTAAATTCAGAAATTACAATTCCTGCAAGTACCACACTGAATTGCAATACCTGATTCAGTTATAAAGTCAGTGGATGTTAATGCATGCCCAAAAAACCCTACATATCGATGCCTCAGAAATACACCCCCCCCACACACACAATATAGATCATGTAGATGCTGCCTATATTTGGTGATAGGAATATGATCCTGCACATTACTGTGGGCTTTAATTCAGTACTGAGTAAAGCCAATCGTCTATTGCTATCAGCCACAGAATACTAGTGGAGCACGGACGGCCTCAACTGACAGCATTACTGAAGAATGTCTGTCTCTTGTACAGCACATCTCTGGAGATAAGTTGCTTTGGAACATGCATTTTAAATCACCCTCCTGACACAGATAGCATTGCTATGGTAATTAATGCTAATGCAGTGAGTGAACAGCACATTTGAGATCAGGAGAAGCTTTCCTTTCCTTTCATTTGCAGATAATTTAGATTTCTTCTGCTTTGAAGGATGGCTGTTCTATTCAGGGCCTACAGTCATGGCACATTTCACAGCATTACTGAAGGTTACCGTTCTAAAGTTAAAGCATAATTTTAGCTGTCAGCTGAATGATCCCTGTGTCTTAATTTGGAAATGAGGGGGGAAAACCCATATTATTTATGAGAATAATGAACATGCCATGCCATTTATCCTTATTTTGAATGCTTATAATATCCTATGTTTCAATTTGATCAAGTTTTTTTTTAAAAAAGGTTTAAAATTAAAATGGTGAAATGACTAAAACATCAAATCATGAAATTAAATTAAAAAAAACCATGATCAAGCTTAATTAAAATGGTAAACATTAATTCCAAAAATAAAATAAACGTTAGATAGTATCTAGAACATGAGGCAAATGTCAAAATAATAGAAGATACAATCCATAATACCCATTCACCAATCTTCTTTTCAAAATTGGGAGGACCAAGAGAAACTATTAGAAGATGTCACATATTCAGAAGAATGCTTGAGACCATTAATGTACATCCGTTAAACAGAAAGTATATGAATTTCTTGTACTGAAATTTCTGACATGGAATAGGGCTATACTAGATTATCATCACTATTGTGCTGTTTGTTGTTAAGCGCTGAACAGAATAAAACTAACTGATACAGGAAACGTATTGTTTTATTTTAATTTTTCCCCACATTTCTAGACTGCCTATCTCCCTCACAGATTTACCTTGAGAAACCATTTCTTTCACTTTCCTCTCTTGTAACAGTCACCCAAGCAGCCTGTAGTCAACCTTATTTAATATCAAAAATGCTAAACAATGTCAATCCTGGTTAGTGAATGAGATTATTAAGAGCCTTCTGTGAAATAACAGAGGAAGAAAATCCAGTGGAGTTTAGACTGGCCTATAGGGTCAGCAGTATAATTAAGAATAGAGCAGGTAGGGGGTCATACATCACTGACAAGGGTACCTATTACTTTCTCAACTAGGATCCTCAATGAATAATCCATTAGAATAATCTCACTGCTCTGAAGGCACCCCATCACCCCATCAGCCTGGACTCCTCCTCCTAAAATAGGCTCTAAGAATTCTAGAATAATTACAATAATTGATTTTATGCCAGAAAAAAGATTTAACAGATCTCAGGTACAGGTACCAAGCCCATATCCCTTTTTCTTTAATATAAAGATCACCTCATGGTGTTGTGTGCCATTTGTGGGGCTTAGGAACCCAAGCCTGGGACATTTGACAAACTACTTCTGCAGTTTTCTCTGGAGCTGGGCAGCATTTGCCATCTGATGAAAAGTATCATCTTTCCCCAACTCTTGAGATTCCTCTGTTCCCCTCCAGATGTAGCTTCCCTCATCCTTAATATAGTTTGATGAAGGACTATATATATATTATATATATATATTGGCCAGTTGGATTCTGAGTGCCACACTGTAAAGAGAAACACTTGTAAAGGAAGTCTGAGGTTAACAAATGGACCTGCCCTAGTTTTGTGCTCTCCCACTGGCCAGCTGAAAGGAGCACTGGTTGACAAGGGAGGTCAGTGCCCACTATAGCAGGGGTGTCAAACTCATGGCCCAGATACGTCATGCGCTGGCCACGCCCACCCCCATTTTAGCAAAGGGAAAAAAGGTTGTGATATGTTACATGATGACAACATGTCCTCGCTAGTTTGACACCCTGGCACTATAGTGAAGCTGCTGCAGTGAATAACGGACCAAGTCCAGTGGCTGTCCCAAAGTGCCTTTGAAGGAAAGGGCAGAAAAAGGAAACATTAAGCATCTTCCTCTCTTTCTCATTTGTCCATTCTAAATTCCCTAAGCCATGATTCCCTAAGCTATGGTTTTTGAGGTTTTTGTACATACACCTGCATATATTTGGTTTCATTTTAAAAGTATTTAAAAATCCATGCAATTTTCTTAAATATTTTAAAAAGATAATTACTCATACAAATTAATATAAAGTAAGAAAAAAATCAAAGAGAAAGCTAAAAGTGCAAGAAAGGAAAAAAATAAAAATAGAAAAGAAAAAAGATACAAAGTAGCAGCTTCCAAACTTCTCTACAAACATAAATTTACCAATTATTTTATGATTACAGCATAATCTCTTCTTTATATACTGGTAGCCCTCAACTTGTGATCACAATTGGAATGAAAATTTGCTAAGCAACATGATCATCAAGTAAAATGTCATGTGACTGTTGTAACTCCAGGGGTGTGTGTTGTTAATTAGGCTAAGGAAGTGATGAACATCATCTTTTGTCTACTGTAAATCTTTTTAATAATTGAAAATAAAGTAACCACTAACAAATGTAATCCTTCGCCAATTCTTCTCTTGATTTTACATTTTCCTTGACAAAATTCTATTATCTCATGATAAATTATCTTTTTGTGTTTGGCTATTGTAGTCCTTGTCAGAAAATTGTGTTTCTGACTGGGCAATTTTCATGTATTGCAAATGTTTTTTTCTCAAATTCTTTCTATGGAAAATAAAATATGGGATGAAAAACATATTTAAACTTGAGTTAATGATCTGCCACTGTTAGCATATGAATTTTATGAACCTTTACTACAGCAAAGTTAAGAACTAGACAGTCCTGAAAGATTGCTTCCAATATGGTCCCATGTTTCTGCTTCATTTCTCCAGTGCATTATTTTTCTAGCAGTTTTGGTGCTATGTTGGACTGGAACCACATGAAACTGAAGATAACTCCCATAGTTTTAGGGAAAGTCTCATCAAATGCAAATTTCATGGAATCTTGCAGAGGTATTTCCACAACTTCAATCAGTTCGCCTTCCTCCGGCTGGCCGCCTCCTTCACTAGACTTCATGTCATCAGTTACCTGTGCATAAAATAATGTCTGCTTTGATCCTGTCACACCAACTCCAGATCTTGTGGGATGAAAAAGAAATAACAAAGAATGTAAGATTAAGTAAACCTTAAATTTACATATATACATACTATTTGCTTTCCAGAAACCTTGATGTATAAGTTAGAAAAAGAAATTAAAAGCAAAGGAAAACATTCTAACTATATCCAATTTATTATCAATTCAGTCTGTTCATACCTTTGTTATTGCAAATCTTGCATCACTAACACACATCATATACACACAAACACATTTTATATCATGGATGTTTTAATACATTTATTGTAAACATTCTGTCCAGAATTGTGTTATGTACCACCAAGATTCTTTTGACTGGCAGAATAAAAATCCATACTCCGCTTCATATGTTGCCCTTTGTTCTTTAAACTTCTCAACTCTCACTTTGGAAGATCTGATAAACAGCATGCAATCACAAATCCTCTTGATGCAGTAACTCTTCTTTCATATATTTGTTTTGCAATTTGATCCTTGTACATTCTCTCTCTATGAGCAAACCACTTTTAACATATTGCTTTTGTAACATACTGCCACTCACTTTTGTATTCTATCTACATTCATTCATCTATTCATGCTTGTTTTATTACTAACACTCTTTAAGTACCCTGTTTTTCTTGCATTCAAATTACTCTGACATTGCAAGTTTAATGAATGCAATGTGTGTGCGGCCCCCATGCACTTCCGTTTAACGAAATGCGTAGGCATATACTACATAGCCACTTTCACTTCTTTTGGCAAGTATTCATTCCTTGCAATAGACCATGTACACTGCTATGTACTATTTTTTTACCATCATGTGCATGTTTAATTTTTCCGATTTATTTTCCATGGTTAGTAAATATTCTTCCATGGTACTCAAATTCATCTTTGCAATCCTACATTTCATTTTCTCACAAACAACTATACTGATCTGGAATACATTTATTTTCAGGTTCTTACCCCATTACACCATAACATTCAATTTCACTACAATCTGAGGTCTCAGCCAACAACGGTGTTTTGATTCCATACAAAAGTACATCAATACAATACAATGTAATAATACAATACAATACAATACAATACAATACAATAGTAGAGTTGGAAGGGACCTTGGAGGTCTTCTAGTCCAACCCCCTGCCTAAGCAGGAAGCCCTATACCGTTTCAGACAAATGGCTATCCAACATCTACATTGATATTCTCAACCAACACCTCTGTTGTCACTGCAAGTATCCTTTATACATTTATTAATAAACACCTTAAACAAACAAGTGGATATCACATATCTTTGCCTTACTCCCTGCTCAGAAATAAACCACTTGGTAAACAGCCACTTTATTCTGACACATACTTCTATTTACTTCATGGTCTTCTCTTACTACATTCAACAACTAGTCTTGAAGTCAAAATTTGTACCAAGTATTCTGTCAAACATATCCAGTTGATTATATGCTTTTTCTAAAGCAATACAATTTATCACTTCTCATATCAAAACATTTATTTATTTATTTGTTTGTTTCTTCATTTGTTTACTTATTTCAGCATAAGTCAGTGGTGGCGAACCTGCAGCACGTGTGCCAGAAGTGACAAACAGAGCCCTCTCTGTGGGCACGCGAGCTCCCGCCCCAGCTCAGCTCCACTGTGCATGTGTGTGCACCTCCTGCTGGCCAGGTGGTCTTCGGGTCTCTGCCATGCATGTGTGTGTGGGTAAGGTGCATGCGTAGGGCACACGCATGCACAGGGGGTGGGGTGCAAACAGAAGGTTGCACACGTGTGGGGGGTAGGGCGCATGCATGGGAGCCGCATAGGCATTGCATTTTGGGGGTTCATGTGCATGCACGTGCTTTTTGCACACGGTCTAGAAAAGGTTAGTCATCACTGGCATGAGTGTTATTTTACTTATACAGTCCATTATTAATAACAATAACAATAATACTAATACTAATAATACTAATACTATTAATACATTGTTTACCTATATATAATTATCATCTTTCATTATTTACTTGTACTAGTAGTAATCTTTCATATCAAAACATTTTTCAAGGGCTTTTTGAAGAGCAAACATCTGTCTTTCACTTCCTTTGTTTGGTATAAAACCAGACTATATTTAGATTTTTTTAATTATTTATGCTTATCCCACACTTCTTCAATCAGAATTCACCCAGGACATTTAATTTAGACTCCGGGCAGCTTACAAAGTCCAGAAAACAATAAAAACAATTAAGCACACACAAACAGGCTACCCCCCCCAAATAAATCTTATAAAAGGGGGTCCATAAATACATCAATAAACACATTAACATTAATTTTACAGATTAATCTCCCTGTACTTTTTGCATTATTTTTTATAGTTCACTCAGGATGGTTACAAGCACAGGTGACAACTGATCCTAATTAGTTGACCACTTGGGAGTTTGGTTCTTCCAAGGAATGAGTCAATGTTATTTTTATGTCTTGTCCTCTAGCCCAGGGCTGTCAAACTTGCTGCCTTGCTGGATGTGTCGTACAGTGGCCACGCCCACGGCCAGGGGAAAAAAGTCACGAAGCCATCATGTGGCAATGCCCTGACAACATGAGTTTGACAACCCTGTTCTAGCCCCTTTGTGGACTGTTAGGCTGGTTAATGATAATTATATCGTGTAAGCATCTTAAATCAAGCTTTTATAATCTTTTCAGAGCCATCAGTATAGATAAATGGAGCTATTTAAAAATGATGAACAAAGGGAAAGTCTGCACATCATTCCTTTCCAAGTTGTGTAAAACCTTTCATTTCACTTTTCATGAAAAGAAAAATGCTACTCTTCTAAACATTAAGTACAGATGCAATCTTAACACATGGTAACTCCAAAGCAAGCTCAACCCCATATAATATTTCTTCAGTTATACTGGCTACACCTGCAACCTTATTTAAAATACATTTCAAAATGTATTATTCCCTATTATTTTTTCTTTGCACACTAACATGATTTATTTTCATTCCCTTTTTCAATCATCCCCATACAAATCCTCCTTCCAGGATTAACTACAAACCCAAATAACTTAATCACTTTCATTCTTAATTCTATTAACTATATTGAAAGTTTGTTATTTTACCCACTTTCAATTCAATTCAAAACTTTCTCAAACCACTCTGTATTCTGCCTTTTTAATCTTATTCATTCTTTGCTCTTTAATTATATTATTAACAATGACTTTTTTATTTCGCTAATGAAATGACATATCTTTTTCTTGCCTTCAGTTTTTGCAGCAAATCTTTCTCATATACTTTTAATCAATTGCATTAATTTTTCTCAGCCCCAGTTTTTTTCACTTGATCATTCTACAAAACATCTTTTTTATACTTTTCATTAGTAAACTCCACTCATTTATGTGTGACATTTTGTAACATAATTTACTTTATTGCATCTCAAGTAACTTCCTTACCCTTTTTCCTTATGCCTTTCTATTACTTCTAAGATGAGAATCAATGTTCTAACACTTTTTCATAAAAGACCTTTTTCCTTTTTCCACCAATCAACTGTAGGCAGCTCCAAGCATAACAACAGAACAAGTCAGACAATTTCCTACTGAATTTTCATATCCATACTTAAAAATGGATTCTCATTAATCATACTCTAAAGTGCCATGCTTAAGTAAAAGTTTAATTTTCATTCTTTGACAGAATGTAATTTAGGAGAATCTATAATCTAGATTATAAAAAACATTGTAGATGCAAATGTTCTTTGTATTACATTCCAAATCCATGAACAGACAATCAGTGAGCAATAAAGGTAATTTCCCTAGGTAATTTCTTAGACCTTCACACAATTCTAAGGCTATAAGTAGCAGGTGCAGGAAAACAGTGCCCACATTATAGCAGCAATTGACACAAAATGATATACTCTAATAATCTGTAGAGGCAGGTGTACTAGCAGGTGATTCCACTAAATTATACTACGGTCATTAACCACAGTATAGTGAGGTTAAAATTGCATTCACGTATAGATTACAATACGGCATGTAGCACTGCACAAAAATAACTACCTTATATAGGAATATACGCCATTTACTATATTTTATTTTTTGTAAAACATCAAAGAAAATTAATTTAGAAAGCTAAAAATGAAATGAGGCTCTGGTTACTTTTGGAATGCAACCACAGTTTAAGGATGCGGGATCTCTACTTTTCCTTGCCGTCTAAATGACAAAGAAAAAGTTACCTAACTTCAATAATGGGACTATATGAAGGTAAACAAATTAAATCCAGAAAATAAAAAGTGCTGTTTTTCAGTAAGAAACCAGGCTCTTGGGGCTGCATTTCTTCTGAGATAGTAGGTCTACAGACTGGAAGGGAACTTTAAATATAACTTCACCAGATTTCTAGGTAGCTTGGGCTAATAAGGAATCTATTTGCATAGTATAACATCTAATGTGCGAACTGCACCCATTTCTGAACTGTTGAGATCTAGCAACGTCTAGCTTACATCCTGAACTGATGGTTGCCATTTATTTTTTATGCCATTTACTCTCTGGATTCTAGCCAATTTATGATCAAAAAACTGTATTCCCTAAGTCAGGGGTCTGCAAAGTTGGCTCTTTTAAGACTGGTGGACTTCAACTCCCAGAATTCCCCAGCCAGCCTGGCTGGCTGGGGAATTCTGGGACATGAAGTCCACCAGTCTTAAAAGAGCCAACTTTGCAGACCCCTGCCCTAAGTTAATATCATATCACATTATGCAGTTCTCCCCCTTCCCTCATCTCAACAGGGTTATCCTACTCATCTCATCTTCAGATGCCCTTTTTCTTACCAATTCTGTTTCTTCTATGACAGAAGGTAGGTATTCATTCCCAGATAGGTTGGCAATGCAAATATGTAATGTATGTGAGTCCTTATATGTTGGCTGACCAACAGTGCTTAATTAATCAGATATTAAAGGTAAAGGTAAAGGTTCCCCTCACACATACGTGGTCATTCCCGACTCTAGGGGGCAGTGCTCATCTCTGTTTCTAAGCCAAAGAGCCAGCATGTCCAAATACATCTCTGTGGTCATGTGGCCAGTATGACTAAATGCTGAAGGTGCATGGAACATTGTTACCTTCTCACCAAGGTGGTCCCTATTTTTCTACCTGCATTTTTGTCTGCTTTCGAATGGCTAGATATTACAATACAGCAAAGGTCAAGCAGACTAGGTGACTCATTGCCATACAAGCAAGAAAGATGGTTTGTAGAGGAATGCTCACATAATTGAGAAAGTGAGACATGAATCAACCCTGACATTTCTCATTACAAAGTTCCAAAAAGCAGAAAGCACCTGGCATTCTAGACTTATCACTAGAGCAAATAAAACTGGTGTTAGATGGACCAATGTTTAGCCCCGAATAATTTTACAATGGGTATTTTTTGCTTTTTCTGGCCTCCTTTTGTGACCTAAAATAATTCTCAGTTCAGAACAACACATACACCTTCACAACTAACCCAGGTATGGATTTATTGGTAGGGAAACTGGAATGTAAGAACTATAAAAGGAAATGCTGAGATGCAAAATATCTTAGAAGAGGGGTTTGAAGTCATTCTATTATCATGGCTCTCCCCTCAAATACACACAGAACACAAAGCGCTCCATATATATAAACTTTCTAATAACTCTTATCTTTCTTTCCAATTATTCGGCTAATACTAATTTACAACATATAGATATAATCTAATACCACATGGTGGATTAGAATGGTGGTAAAGAAGAATTTACTCCATCAAAGCTTTTTTTTGGGGGGGGGGTTGACTTCTAAATTACAGATTAAAAAAATGGTAATGGTATATTGTGTACAACAGAATTCCAACATGCAACTTTTAAGGTGTGATTATCCATTTTTCCTCAAAAGTATTGAACTGAGTATAATGAGGTTGATTCCCAACAAGCCATGGCTAGGACTGCAGGCTTTACAGTATTCCATACTAAAGAAAGCACCTTTTCATCTATAGCCTAACCTCCCATGGGGACTTTTAGATAGTTTTAAATTGGGTTTTTAAAATTTGGTTTTAGCGCAGGATAGGTTTATTTAATAGTTTTTAAATTATATTTATTGTATTTTGTATGTTTTTAAATTTCCTGTGCGCCGCCCTGGGTCCTCTGTGGAGAAGGGCGGGATATAAATTTAAATAAATAAATAAATAAATAAAAATTAGTCCTCTAATGTGGCTCCAAGGAGTAGCAAAAGTCTTCTCCTCTGTTCAGTGTCCTCTCTCTCTTTAAGCAAACAGCTTGTTAATCCAACAGGAAACAACATTTGCCAGGATTGGCAGCTGAGGATTTATACTTAATTCCCCCTTTTCCCCCTTCCTCTGCCGTCTTCATTTTTTTAAAGGTTACTGTCCACTTTAACACAGTTGTCAAGAGGAAAAGCGAAGTTTTGCTTCCTTTTAAAGTCACCACTTTTCCATACATTTTGACGTGCATTTCCAAGTATAAGAACAGATGCTTTTTTTTCAGAAGACTGCAATCTGGGGAGGCAGAAGGCTATGAGCACATTTTCATTTCGGAGTATTTAATTCCTGACATTTCTTTAATTCCAAATACTCTATGCACACACTTAGTTGGCTTCTCCTCTCATTTCTGACTGAATTGCAATGAAACAGCAACAATATTAAATCCCTTATAAAAATGGTGTTGTCCTTACAACAGTAACTTTGGAATTAAAAAAAAATAGATCTCACAATATAATTAATAACTAAAATAATCCTTCAATTACCCCAGGGCCAGAAAATGGTCCACCTCAACAATCTTGAAACAGCGTGTTTGGATGCAAGTGTTTGCTGTAGGCAACAAATGCATTTAAAAAGGCAGAACATCTGAGAGCTCTAAATACCTACATCTGCAGGAAGTCAAGGGCTAATACTGTTTACTGTTCTGGCATTGCCTTCTTTAATCAGTTTTGGCAGTAAATAGGTGATTTAGCCATGTGTCTAGACTGACTGTGACTGGAGTGGTCTTGGGCTTTTCATTTTAAGAATCAGCAAACAAAAGTAAATAGAAAGGGACTTTTTCAAAGTGATGCTGGTGATAACAGCAGACCCAACTCAAGTTGCACTAGTTGCTTGTTATACAATTTCATCGAGTTATGTGTTTCCCTACCTCTGGCTCAATTCAAAGGCTGTTTACTGGCATGGAAAATGTGCAATGTGATGAGATCCCAACTTGGGTAAAAAACTAAGGAAGCGAGACACAAGAGAGCTACCATTTCTGGTGATAAAATTATGTTAAACTACCTTGGTAGCAGAAAGTTTTGATGGTGGCAGGCCTGGAAGGTAAGAGGATATTGATGGAGTTCTATGGAAATTAAATGTAGCAAAAGGTATTATCAACTCTGTGCAAAGAAGAAAATAAAGCAAACTGCTTATCAATTATATAACACAACAGGTAAAAGATTTTTCTTCTGGAGCTCCTGTGCAGACTATGATAAAAATGATTAGATTTATGATGATATCTACTGACCAGAGACAGTCAGTAGATTACTAATAAAACAAAACTTAACATATAGAACATTTTGAGCTCAGTCCTTGAATTTCCTTCCTTCCTTCCTTCCTTCCTTCCTTCCTTCCTTCCTTCCTTCCTTCCTTCCTTCCTTCCTTCCTACCTACCTACCTACCTACCTACCTACCTACCTACCTTCTCTTACTTTCCCTTTCTTTCCTTTCTTTTTTGTATGTTTTAAATTAAATAGCACAACTGAGATCCTTTGAGAGTCACTAGATGACTATTATACGCAAATTAGTATAGGTTCATATATACAGGATTCTGTTTTCCTATCTCTATTACTATATGTGGCTTTGAAAAATGAATTACCATGTATTTAAAAATACCTTAAAACTGTGTATGTATGCACAGCTTAGTAAAATAGCTTAGTAAAAATGTGTCCTTAGATTATATAAATATTATATGTTTTAAGGAGTTCTTTATATTACATAAAACCAAGTGGAAGACAAGATATTGTCTTCTATTATGCCTTTATTGCATTCTATCTTCCTTGCAATTTCTGTCCAAAAACCAGCTGATGGCATTTTATTCTGGAATGGTTGACTTTCCCCCTGAAGAAGCAAGTCCGTAACTCAAAGCTACTGCTCAACTATCGTCAGTCAGTCTTTACTTAGCTCTATTAATAGCAGGAGAACATTTATTTCTTTACTTATTCATTTGATTTATTCTAGCCACTCACGTCATAAAACTCTTGGCAATGGCAAATCATGTCCTTCTCTATGTTAGAGTTTAAATTATTATAATACACATGGCCCGATGGTTAATGGATCAGAATTGTTACAGCAATACATCATATTTGCAGGTTTTGTACTAGTTACCAGTAGGTTTTCACTTATAATTCGACATACTGATTTTATTCTTGAAAGCTTAAATTATTCAGTTCCCATTCATCTTCAGGACCACTTTCTGTAAATAGACTCTTCCTTATGCTCATTCAGTGAAAGGATGCTTAAGGGCTCCCTGCCCTGCTTTTGAGAAGGTGGTAGAGATCCTTAAAGGGTGCTGCTCTTTCACCTTGATGTTCTTAGAAAGATTGTAAAAATTATGGTGTTGCAGAGAGCTTTTTATTTGGGATTGCCAGAATGGGATCAGACAAATATATTTCAGTATTATAACACTTCAATTGATATTATTTGACCTTTTTTCGGGTCACTGTGTCTTGTTTTTATATCACGAATCATTCCCGAATATGGCAATATGGTAATATTATAATTAATTGATAAGTGCTTTACAAGGGATTTATTACACTGAAGCCTTAGATATGAAGTTCAAAGAGGAACAATTCTCTTTCTTCTTACCTTCGTCTTTCGAGATCTCATAGCAGATGTCACTATCACCAATTCCCAGATGCTCAAAGATAAAGGCCAGTCATTCTAACTATTTGTGACTGCAGCCTAGTTGCAATGATCTACTAAGGCCTGAAGAATTTGAACATTGGGCACTATCTAATAAAATGAAATTCAATGGCGAAAAGAGTAAGGTTCTACATTTAGGCAACAAAAATGAAATGCCCAGGTACAGTATAGGTGGTACCTTGCTCAATAGTAGTAACTGTGAAAGGGATCTTGGAGTCCTAGTGGACAACCATTTAAATATGAGCCAGCAGTGTGCAGCAGCTGCCAAAAAAGCCAACACAGTTCTAGGCTGCATAAATAGAGGGCTAGAATCAAGATCACGGGAAGTGTTAATACCACTTTATAATGCCTTGGTAAGGCCACACTTGGATTACGGCATCTAGTTTTTGTCGCCACAATGTAGAAAAGATGTGGAGACTCTAGAAAGAGTGCAGAGAACAGCAACAAAGATGATTAAGGGACTAGAGACTAAAACATACGAAGAACGGTTGCATGAAATGGGTATGTCTAGTTTTTTGGGTTTTTTTTTCAAATTTGTATACCGCCCTATTTCCCCTAGGGGACTCAGGGCGGTGCACAGAAATATAAAAATATAAAACAATACAATACAAAACAGTTAAAAATAAATTAAATTAAGGTCTGTGCTAAAATTTAGATTAAAAAGGGTTAAAATCAATTAAAACTAAGCCAGGCCAGCCTCTTGAAATAGATGTGTCTTTAGTTTAATAAAAAGAAGGACTAGGGGAGACATGATAGCAGTGTTCCAATATCTCAGGGATTGCCACAAAGAAGAGGGAGTCAAACTATTCTCCAAGGCACCTGAGGCAGGGGTGGGTTTCTGGGGGTTCGGCCGGGATCGGGCGAACCCTTTCGTAAAATTTCCGGATCCCGAGCGATCCCTTTGGATCGTGGACCCGGAAGTAAGTCGCCGCTGCTAACTGCTGCTCCCAGCTGGGGCGGGCAGGCAGGAAAGCAAGCAAGGCGACTGCGCTGTCTTCTTTTTCCCTCAGCGAAGCGCCTGCTGAGCAAAGGGAAGGGGGGGAAAGGCGCTCCCGCTGCCTTCCCGAGCCTCCCGTTTTGCCAGCGGCCAGTACCCTTCGCAGAGAGAAAAAGAAGACAGCGCAGTCGCCTTGCTTGCTTTCCGGCCGGCCGGCCCAGCCCCTGCTGCTGCCGCTGCCGCCGCCGCTAACTGCTGCTCCCAGCTGTCTTCTTTTTCCCGGGCGCGGCCTTCCGGCTCTGGGAGCGGGGGATGGGAGGGGAACGGGGACTACGGGGGTCACCCCGCCCCCGCCGGCCAAACCTACTGGCCTGCCGAAGCCGCAGAGCGGCAGAGCGAAGCGCCGAGGGGGCGGCTGCATCCGGAAACCGGGCAACCTCGGGGGCCGAGGTGAGGCGGTGAAGCGGGGCGATGCAGGCGGAGGACTGGGGGGTGCGGGAGCTGGGCTGCCTGAGACGACGGGTGGGAGGGGAGGAGGAGGGTCCAGGCGGGCCGAGAACAGGGCTCCTCTGTCTGACCCGCGTCCCGCAGCCCCACTCCGGCCCCGAGGCAGCGCTTGGCTTCGTCCGTCTCTGCCAGGGCCGGCCTAGGCTAAAGGCAGCTGAGAGGCCCAGCCGAAGGAGCCGGGCGCGTGGGGGTGGGGAGGCAGGTCGGATGAGGGAGTTAACCAAGGAGGCCGGGGCTGCCCTAACAGGTGAGGCCAAGGGCAAGAACAGGTGCACAGGTGGGCACATACCCGCGGTCTCCACAGCTCTTCAGTGCATCCCACTGCACTGAAAGAGAAAGAGACAGAGAGGGAGGGAGGGAGGGAGAGAGAGATAAAGAGCCACAGTGAGAGACAGACAGACTCAGAGAGAGAGACAGAGAGACAGAGTGAAAGAGAAAGAAGGGAAGAAAGAAAAGAAAGAAAAAGAAAGTGGGACAGAGATGAAAGAGAACTTATGACCACAATTGAGGCCAAAATTTTGGTTGCTAAGCAAGACCGTTGTTAAGTGAATTTCACCACATTTTCCTAGTTGGCCACGCCCACCTGGTCACATGACTGCCGAGCCACTCCCACAAAGCAGGCCACACCCACAGAACCTGTTCCAAAAATTTTGAAACCCACCCCTGACCTGAGGGTAGACCAAGAAGCAATGGATGGAAACTAATCAAGAAGAGAAGCAACTTAGAACTGAGAAGAAATTTCCTGACAGTTAGAACAATTAATCAGTGGAACAGCTTGACTCCAGAAGTTGTGAATGCCCCAACACTGCAAGTCTTTAAGAAGACGTTGGATAGCCATTTGTCTGAAATGGTATAGGGCTTCCTGCCTAGGCAGGGAGTTGGACTAGATGATCTCCAAGGTCCCTTCCAACTCTGCTATTGTATTATTGTATTGAATCTGTTACTTTTACTGGGAACTTGGGACTGGGGGAAAAACCAACCAAGGAAACACACAAACCTAATGGAAAAAAGAATCTGTCAAAATATCTAGCATATTGCAATGTATGTTTCGAAACCCTGATTACTCTTTGAAAATCATTGATCTACCAACCTGTATGAAGTGATTCTTTTTAGGCTACTTAGAGGAACTTCATAGCCACATTCTTCTAAAACTTCCTTGCAAGCAATTTCTTCCAAAGAGAGTTCTGGCTGGTCTACAATACCAGCACAGAGTTCATATGTTATTCCTTTTGAAGCAGGCAAAAAATCAGACAGAGGGCACCAGCTCTCTGCAGTTTTATTCTCAAAGTACTGAGGACGTTGTTCTTCCATTTCGCACATATAGACAGCTGGAAAAAAAATTGGAAAAAGTAAAACCAATCACTTATCACTTTTTAAAGCATGCATGATCAGGTTACATTTCTCTGAAAAAGAACAATAGGAGGATTCAGGTAGATGCCAACCCATCCTTCCATGCATTAAAAAAATGGAAGAGCATCCCAATTCTCATCACAGGAAAGATAGCTTTGGTACTACTTTGAAACAGCCATTTTCCCTCAAACTGTTGCCAGTAATATAGATACTGTTAGGTCAATTTCATGGCTTTCTTTATTACCCTTAAAACAAATATAGGAAGAGCAATTCTTTTAATTACATAATTAGGCCTTATTTAGTTATGTGGCTTTGGCTCATTTCCTTCAAATCAGGGAGAAGATAGATTCCACAACACCCTGTTAGGGCCCCAATTAAGGGAGGAAGCATACTGTTTCCTTTTCTGCCTTTCGGCTCATCACCAGAGACCATCTAGACAGAAAGCCATGAATTCCGTTGTGTAATATTTTTTAAAAATATGTGTGTTACGTTTTTGATATTTATTGATCAGCTCAAAAATGTAACACACACACACACACACACACACACACACACACACACACACACACATATATGCAAATGGCCTGAGTTTGAATCCCAATAAGGGTATGGCTATCTGATGAGAGCTAAACAGCTCAAAATAGATCTATCATAGTCTCTCTTTATTTATTTATCTATCAGTACAAATGCACACAAAATGGTTTTCTGCCTGAAAGGCTCCTAGTTTGCAACATTTTGGCAAGATCTCACTTGCCATCTTCAGGTTAGGTTTTGAGCTGATCAATAAATAAACCAGGGAGACTAGGATAGGTCTATTTCGAGCTTTTTAGCTCTCATCAGCTAAGAGTATGGCTTACACAACAGAACTCATAGCTTTCTGTCTAGATGGTCTCTGGTGGTAAGCCCCAATTAAGGGAGAAAGCAAACTGCTTTCCTTTTCTGTCTTCGGCTCATCACCAGAGACCATGCAGACAGAAAGCTATTTGCTTCATTGCTTTTTGTTTCCATTTGTGTTTACATTTTGAGCTGATAAATAAACAAAAAAGGGAGACTAGTATAGATCTATTTCAAGCTATTTAGCTCTCATCAGCTAGCCATACCCTTACTGGTATTCGAACCAGGGAAGTATTACATGTGAGGCAGTTATAATTGCCACTAGACCACTGGTTCTTATCCTGATCAGCTGAGCCAGGGGAAATAAGTGTATACTTGTGTCACAACACCCTGGTAAGCCCCAATTAAGGGAGGAAGCAAACTGCTTTCCTTTTCTGTCTTTCGGCTCATCACCAGAGACCATGCAGACAGAAAGCTATTTGTTTCGTTGCCTTTTGTTTCCATTTGTGTTTATATTTTGAGCTGATAAATAAACAAACAAGGGAGACTAGTATAGATCTATTTCAAGCTATTTGGCTCTCATCAGCTAGCCATACCAGTTTAGCACATCATTGGGATGGACTATTTGGTCATAAAGGCTAAACAACTGACACACAAGTCAGTTTCTCTCATACAACTCTGATTCCTAATTGAAAGAAGCAAATGAGTGGGTGCTGGACAAATGAGATTTTTATTCTTTTCAATGGCAATTAGTTTGAAACTACTGTAAATCCTATTTTGCTGAAATTCCAGGTTTTTAAATCAATTCATTTTGCGTTATCATTTTGTTTATTTTTGTTTACCTCTTCTACAACTTTATGTTATTTTTTAATTAAACTTGTAGATATTAGGAAGAATGGTAAGGTGACCACTCTTCTATTGTCTGCCTTTCGGCTCATCACCAGAGACCATCTAGACAGAAAGCCATGAGTTCCGTTGTGTTAATTTTTTAATATGTGTGTTAGTATTATGAGCTGATCAATAAATAAATCAGAGAGATTAGGATAGATCTATTTTGAGCTTTTTAGCTCTCATCAGCTAGTCATACTCTTACTGGGAGTATGACTAGCTGATGGTTCGAATTCGGTTCGAATCCCAGTAAGAGTATGACTAGCTGATGAGAGCTAAAAAGCTCAAAATAGATCTATCCTAGTCTCTCTGATTTATTTATTATATATGTAGGTTCTGGTTTATTCGGGTCTTTTCCCGTGTAAAATTAAAGGTGTTTTTGCAACGTTTCGATGGGATCACACCCATCATCATCAGGCTGGAGGCTTTGTTTTCTGCGAGTGAGCTGTGATCTTTAATTTTACATGGGAAAAGACCCGAATAAACCAGAACCTACATACCTATACCCGTGAAAATCTACGTAAATGTATGTATGTATGTATGTATGTATGTATGTATGTATGTATGTATGTATGTATGTGTTAGTTTTATGACCTGATCAATAAATAAATCAGAGAGACCAGGACAGATCTATTTCAAGCTTATTAGCTCTAATCAGCTGGCCATACCCTTTACTGGGACTCGAACCGGGGCTGTATTGCATATCAGGCAGGAGCCTAGCAATTCAGCCAAGCTGGCTCTCCCTTATTGCATCAACTGAGACAGGGGTATTTAGTATAGGTAATTGTTTTCACAACATCCTGTTAGGGCCCCATTAAGGGAAGAGACATACTGTTTCCTTTTCTGCCTTTCGGCTCATCACCGAATTAAAAGTGTTTTAATTTTATACGGGAAAAGACCCGAATAAACCAAAACCTACATACTTATATCCCGTGAAAATCTACAAAAACATATATATGTATGTATGTATATGTGTATGTGTATGTATATGTATATGTATATATATAGCTATTGATTTATAAATAATTGTTCTGGTAGTAACAGAAATTATCTCATTACAATAGTGATCAGTAGTCTCATAAATGGACAGGTATCACTCGATGTGAAATTTAGTCTGTGGTTCACATGTTTTAGAAATCTTTAAACTAGGTTTGCATGGACATCCTTCAGATATATATCTATAACAACAATTGGCTATCCATTAAATGATGCTGGGTTAGTGAGTTATAGCCAATTGTCATGACTGTCTCCCTTGCCTTGGAGAAACAGCAGGAGATAAAAGTGATAGATTTTCCCTTTAGCGGAAAACATCTTTCACCTTAATTAAGAGGTATAAACTTACAGTGAAATTGAAAGATCTCAGGACGGTAACATC
This sequence comes from Rhabdophis nuchalis, assembly GCA_039707465.1. Lineage (NCBI taxonomy): Eukaryota > Metazoa > Chordata > Lepidosauria > Squamata > Natricidae > Rhabdophis > Rhabdophis nuchalis. The sequence continues at coordinate 52,545,513 of CM077643.1, read as the reverse complement.
CTATCAGGAAGCTCAGAGTACAGTAATTTACTAGAAGGTCGACTGCAGCTTCCTCTTGCTACAAAACAAATTATTATGCTGCAACTATAGAGGCCCACCTGCTTTTTACCATTAAATCCATAAGAGCTTTGCTTTGCTAGAAAATAAAAGCTAAAGTAAGGAAGAGAATTACCTGGACGGAACTGCTTCACCACAACAAAGCATTGCCGAGAAATATTGAAGATAAGAATGGACACACTAACAATAGGAAAGAAAAAAAACCCACAAGATCACAAGTTAATGAAATAATGAACCATACTGGAAGTCATGAAATTTCATTGGTTCAGAGCTAGATTTTAAAAGGTAAGCATATGAATTAACAGGCATCACTTTTAAATGAGAGTTGCAAAAGTGAAGAAGCTGCACTATTTTTGATTAAGAGAGATGTCTAAGAGCACCTGATTTTGGAGACAATATCTTTGGGTTAATATAACAAGTCGGCTCCATTGGAATTCTTGTCCCTTGTGCAATGAAAAATGCTTTTCTGTAGGATTACACAATCAGGGTCTTAAAAGAGGCACTGCTCAGTTTAAGCTTGTGCTGGAATATAGATACATTCCTGGTTGGCTAACTGCTGCTAGACAACTGTCAATATCATTGTAGACATACACTTGTTAAGATCTTCAGCCTATTTTACTTACATTTTTGCTATGTATCTGTTAAACATATAAAATGCTAATTATTTTATACCGTGTCATCATTTACACAGTCTCTTCAGCCCACTATTAAACAGCTTTTGGGAAATGTTCTACTGATATTGAAGAAATTTACTCCTATATAGTGGATGAGGTTATTCAGTTGTTATTAAGACCCATGTTGAGGCAATAAGGGCAGATAAATGATTCTTCTGCCTTTTACTGTATCTGTGGATATCCACCCCACCACCTTATTTAAGGTGACATAAGCCCTCCTGGGGAAGGGGGACTCTGAAGTTTACCTACACAGGGTCATGTGGAGGAATTTTCAAAGCATATATTGGACAAAAGCACTAAAATTCATTCACAGTTGAACACCAACTTTAATACAGGTCCAATGGAGATGCCTGGGATACAGTCTTGCCTGGTTATGTGGAAATGGTTTTAACCTGTTGGGGCTGAGGAAGTAGACAGAGTCCTTAGAACTATGAACTCAGACACCTGCTCTCTTAGATCCATGCCCTCCTAACTAAGGCTGACTCTGTGTGTGTGTTTGAGTTTTACCAGTGGTTTATTCCTCTCTGAGAGAGGGGATCATTCTGCTGCCCCTTAAGGAGAAATTGGTTGCCCCTTCCTCAAGAAGCCATTGCTAGATGCGACCATACTGGACAATTTTCATTCAGTGTCTAATTTTGCTTTTTTAGGAAAGATTGTGAAGGTGGTTGTGAAACAGCTTTACCAAGCCCTAGATGAAGTGGATTATTTGGATCTTTTCCAATCATTCAGCTGTGCCTTTGCACAGTTTTGTGTTGTGCACCAATTGTGCCTTTTCCTGTGGACCATGAGACTTTCTCAATTACTCAGGTCTTGGTCACTTCCAAAGTAGATTACTGCAACATACTCTATATTGAGCATCTGGCAGCTTCAATTGATAGAGAATGCAGCTGTGCAGACATTTATGTGTGCCCCTAGGATGTGCTTCATGAGTTGCACTGTTTCCAGTCTACTTCTGTTTGCAATTCAAGGTGCTGGTTTTGACTTTAAACCTCTACACAGCATGGGACCAGATTAAATACTGCCTCATTATGATTACATCTGCCAATTCCATCATATCTTGCAGTAAGGGTATGCTGCAGGCCCTGTCTACTAGGGCAGTGTTTTTCAACCTGAGCAACTTTAAGAGGGATTAAGAAATCTCTAGACATCTTGCAGGACACAGAAGATGTACCTTTTCTGTTGTGGCTTCTGTTGTGGATCTGGAACATTATTCCCCTTTAAATGATATTGGCTATATCCCTGTTAGCTTTCTAGAAAGCATTTAAAGTGGGGGGTTTTCCCCAGCAACCTTGGGAAACCCATGGTGGTTTTATGATATTAGGTGACTGCTATTCTCCTGTTATTTTGATTAATAGTCAGTGTTTTAAGATTGGTTATGTTGTTTTGTTGCTGTGGTTGTCTTCCACCCAGAGTCACATCATGTGAGATGGGAGGCTAAATACTGGCTAAATAAATAAATGAGTGTATTGAAATTGTAATCTTAAATAATCATAATAGTTAAATAATCAAATCTAATTAGATTATAATTTGAAATAGAAATTAGGTAAAGTTTCTCCTCGCACATATGTGCTAGTCGTTCCCAACTCTAGGGGACAATGCTCATCTTTGTTTCAAAACTGAAGAGCCAGTGCTGTCTGAAGACATCACTGTGGTCATGTGGCTGGCACGACTAAATGCCGAAGGCGCACGGAACGCTGTTGCCTTCCCACCAAATGTGATTCCTATTTTTCTACTTGCATTTTTACATGCTTTCAAACTGCTAAGTTGGCAGAAGCTGGGACAAGTAATGGGAGCTCACTCCGTTACACAGTGCTAGAGATTTGAACCTCTGAACTGCCAACGTTTCTGATCAACAAGCTCAGTGTCTTAGCCATTGAGCCACCGTGTCCCAGAAATAGAAATTAAGGATAGCAATATTGATTTTGGTTCTGTTTTACTGGGTGGGTGGGTTAGTTAAGTGAAGGAATGGGAGTAGTCTCTGCTAGGCAGATTTTCCTCATCCTCATCCTTAAATCTGGTTAAAGATCATGCCTAATGATTGTGATTTGGAGCTATTTTCAACTATTGGGGATATTTTAACGTGGACTGGAGTAGCTTGGCTTTCAGAGATCTCTCACTCCCATTTTCACCATTAAAGTATTGTTTAAAAATAGATATCCAGGAACATTATCATATCATTGGATGGCTTTCAACAGCATAGTATAAGTTGGAAAGCTGAATTTTACATTCTAATCTTTCCAATGTTGTCTATTCCTGTAATATAATACAGAAGTGGAAAAGGGGGACAAATGCTATTTCTTTTTCTAAAAATACTACATTAGTGACCAGTGGTCTGAACAACAGAAGCCAGAGCACAGATGGAACAAAATTATTGATTCTGGAAACTCTCCACTCATGCATATTGCCTTGGTACAATAAATTATTTTCTAAATTATTTGGTAAGTCAGATATATGAAACACAAGAAAACAAAATATATTTCCCACATTTTTATAGAAAAACAAATTTTTGTATTACTTTACAGGCAGCTTTATTGCCAACTTCTTGACAAAAACATTTTTAATTGATGTACATGCTAGGTTTCCATGATAGCTTGTTATCTATCTAATATTAATTTTGATTGATAACTTGCCCTATTCCAAATGTCCTGGAATCTGTACAGATGGCTGAAGAGGTATATTTGAAAATCAGTGTGGATAGAAAACATAAAAATGGAAAGTGACATTTAATCATAGATTCGTTGGGTATTCTAACACAAACTAGTTGCAAAATTTATAACTAGTAAACATACTTAATGGATTTATTGGAACTGTCTACCTGCTAAAACCCAACATTTTGAGGGAGGAATGTTTGAAGGACTGTTCTACTCTTCAGTGATCTTTGGTGTATTTTTCTCCAAACAGTGGTGCTAAGATGTTATTAAATATTATATTGGATGTTTGTTTGGAAAACCATTTTGATTCTACTACACTGTAGTTTGTATGTATATATGTTTATATATATACATATATACATACAGCATCTATATATGCTGGTCTTGTTGTATTCTGGTCTTTTCCCGTGTAAGATAATCTTATGAAAATCTATGAAAACACACACACACACACACACACACACACACACACATGCACACATGCATATATACATATATATATATGAGAGAATATTATCACAGCTCCTGTTCAGAGGTCCCTTTAAGGGGAGGAGACTTAACGTCATCCCTCTCTGCCCTTCGACTCAACCTAGAGATCATCCAGACAGAGAACCAAATAGATTACTGCTGTATGACATTTTTTAGATATATGCCCTTAAAAATCTAACAAATATATACATTTCGGGCTTATTAGCCCTCTTCAGCTGGCCATACTCCTTCTACTGGGATTTGAACCGGCACTTTCCGGTTCAATCCTAGAAAGGCTTGCCTGATATGCTGGAAAGTGCCGGTTCAAATCCCAATAGAAGGAGTATGGCCAGCTGAAGTGGCCATACTGGCCAGCTGAAGTGGCCATACTGGGTCCTGCCCCATACATCCCTGCGGCTGATTCGCTCCCACAGAGAGGAACTTCTCCAGGTGCCGTCCACTAGGCTATGCCAGGGGGCGATGCCCAGGGGAAGGGCCTTCTCTGTGGCGGGCCCAGCCCTCTGGAACGACCTTCCTCCCGAAATTAGAACAACTACGGACCTCCGCTCCTTCCGTCAAAAACTTAAAACACACTTTTTCTGCTTGGCCGGCCTAGGTTAGTCTTCTGTCTTTTAATAGGGTTTAGGGGATTTTAGTTAATTTAAAACTGGGGATTTTAGCGCAGGGATAATCTTTGTTTAATTTGCCTTTTATCTAATTTATTTATGTATATTTATTGGTATTTTAATTTCCCTGTGCACCGCTCCGAGTCCCTTTGGGGAGAGGGAGCGGTCTATAAATAATTTTTTTTAAATTATTATTATTATTATTATTATTATTATTATTATTATTATTATTATTATTATTATTATTATTATTATTATTATTAGTAGTAGTAGTAGTAGTAGTAGTAGTAGTAGTAGTAGTAGTATGGCCAGCTGAAGAAGGCTAATAAGCCCGAAATGGATCCATCCTGGTCTCTTATTTATTAAATCAGCCCTTAAAAATCTAACATATATATATATATATGCTGGCATAGCTGGCTTCGGGGAATTTCAACGGCTTGGCTGGAGGGTGAGGCTCGTCTGCTGGTCAATGCTGGCTTCCAGATATCTGGTAGGCGGGAGGTATCATCACGTCTGTTCATGCTGCTAGATTGTTTCTCTACAGACGTGATGATACCTCCCGCCTACCAGATATCTGGAAGCCAGCATTGACCAGCAGACGAGCCCCACCCTCCAGCCAAGCCGTTGAAATTCAAAACAAGGAGAAACATACAAATGAGACCAATCAGCATCAATCTACCAGTCACAATGCAACTGCACAGCCAATCAACCCACTCACAACAATAGTCAGCACTCCACCCCCCCACCAAGATTTAAAGAGGGGCGATGCCTCCGCAGTCACACTCACAGACACAAGCCTGCCTTATGATGACAAGTGAGATCTTGTCGAAACGTTGCAACAACTTTTCTATGCCTTATACACGGGAAAATCCCCGAAGCCAGCTATGCCAGCATACCTACACCCGTGAAAATCTACGAAAACAAATATACACACACACACACACACACACACACGTGTGTGTGTGTGTGTGTGTGTCTGTCTGTCTGTCTGTCTGTCTGTCTGTCTACATCTTTATTTTTTATGAATATGCTGTCAATTGAACAGAACACACAAACAAACAAAAAACTATTTTCATCCATTACGATGCTTTAACTCTACGGCATTTATATCTATCCTTACAAAACTGAAGGTTTTTTTGCCTATTCATTTTTACTGATGTATCCATTTTCATAAAAACATGTAAATGGCAATTAACAGGAAAGGATATTTTATTAATTTTCTCCTGCATTCTAAACTAGAAAACTCAAGATGCAGCTTCAGGATCTTGCACACATATCCCACCCATTTCTTATGTCTATGCAGAGTTACAATTCACATACAAAAAAGGGCAGATCTTGTGTTGCAAATGCTTTTGTCATTTGACCTTGCCTCCTCCATGCCTCTGGAGGGCTCAGCTTCCTTAAATGCAATGCATTAATTATTCTGAAATTTTCCAGGTTAGGTAGTTAAAGATATCTCTATGATGCATAATATAATCATAACAACTATCCAAAAAAGCAATATTGGCTCATTCTGTTTTGAACTCTCAAACCTTTATTGTATAATCCTGCCTCAAACCTATTAATATAAAATGTTGCAGGATTGAGAAAAATTAATCTGAAAATTCCATCCAATCTATTCTCTGCAATCTTTATTTAAACATTTTAATAATTTCTTTTATTCTGTCGCTACCCTTTACAATAGACAAGAGATAAGAAGAAATAAACTTAGATTTAAGATATGTAGACATCCAGAATCAGAGTGAAATTAATTCAGTTTTATCTATTTCCTTATAGGGAAATGAAGATCTGCTCCAATTTTTGCTGATGATCTGAGTTCAACTGAATCAGGTGCATTTAAGTAAACATTTTTTAAGATACTGGTTCGATTCAATACTATTTCTGGTTTTTCCCTACTTTTGAAGATAAACAACATAGGCATCAGGATTTGATACTGTAATTTCTTCTTCAAACTACTGCAAAATTAAGAATATTTTTTATCTAGGAGGGGTTCTGTCAATATTATGGAAGGAAAACATGTTTCCAGAAATTGAGGTGAAAGAAATTCTCATCCAATTATACCAGTCAAATATACTAGAAAAGCTGTTCTTAAAATGAAAAGAAAATTCTATTTCTTTCTACCATGTAATTATTAAACATGAGTTAATTTAAAAAAAAGTATTAGTAAAAATGCTTTGAAGAAAAAGACAGAACTCAAATTCAGCATATACAGATAGGCTTGAATTTCTAAAAACTCAAAGGCAGATTTTATAAAGCTAAACTTTCAAAGCTTGGTGTTCTTTTCCTTTAGTTAAGTTAAAACTGTTCAACTTTAATAGACATTGGAGAATTTTGTAAATTTATTCTTTACAAATGAAGAAAAAGAAAATTTTACCTAATTTTTAAAAGCCTCATGAAATTAGAGTTCATATTTCAACAAAGAAACAGAGGGAGACTGGATAATGATTTCTTGAAAATGAGGTAACATGTGCCAACTCACTGAAGAATGGGTTATTTTTCCCCTTGAGATTTAGTCACTTAAAGACATGTACATAACAGATGGAACAATCAGAACCAAGCTGTCAAAGTTAAAGAACAAGATCAAATTAAACTTGAATGAAATTGTGCTTTCATCACAACTGTCTTGTTTCTTTGCCATCTTGAGACAACAGGGAATATTCAAGCATTAAAGATTTATAAATTTATTTTTAACAAAAGAATTGTTAATCTTACTAATTAAACCTTTGTGAAAGTGATTTTTCTTGATCTGGTTGAGAAATATACTTTATATTCAATATTATTTAATAACATTATTAAACAATATTTACTTATTAATGTTAACAGAAAGAATGTTAAATTAATATCAAATAGAACAAAAGTAATTGTTTTTACTTTTTAAGACAAATTGGATGGCCTAAATAGCCCCTTTAGCTTTGATTTGATAAGAACAGTTTGCAGCTAATTATTTTCCATTATATCCATTAAATTTCATTAGACTGGAAGTGTCTAGAAGCTAATATAAATGCAGATGTAAAGATCAGGGAAGACATCTTAAATGAAAAGTTGAATCTCAAAACAGACACACATACATCTCCATCTGATTATCCTGAAAGTTATTTTAGATGTTGATATTTCTTTTAACGATTTGAACAATCATAAGGAATTTCATAAGTATTTCCAGTAAGAAATACAATTCAAGGAAACCAGACACCAGGAAAATTCAAGTCCATTTTTTTTTCAACGAAAAAGTAGTTATATTTAGATAGAACACATTGAGCAAGGATGAGTTTTTATCACGTAAGATAGAACTTGTAACGCTTCCCCATCACTGGGGAGTACAAGTACAAGGTCTGGGGTTATTCCTTTGATATGTAAGGAATTTTTTTCTGTTTGTTTGCAGTATCTGGTTTTGTTTTGCTTTGTTGTTATGGCTGGTTTGGTTTCTATAATGGACAAGGAGAAGGATTGGGAGAATTCCTTTTCAGAGAAGGGAAATTACTAGATGTTAGAGGAAGCTTCATTTTAATTGGCTATATCTCCTTTCTTGGATATTATGTAGCATCAGCACAAAGAAAGTTATACTATACCTCACTACCTTAAGGTAGCGTCAGACTTTTAAAACAGAAGATTCATTTGAAGCTGTCCATATGAAGCTATAATGGCTCAAAATAATACTATGCATGCCATGATATCATTGTGTTGTGGTGGAAAGTTTACCCAATAAATTCCAACAATTGAAGAGGATCCTTCAAAAACAAGAGCCACAAAGTTACACAGCTCTGTTGATGTTGAATTAAAGACAGTATGAGCATGATAATGTCTGCCAGAAATGTATAAGCTGTATTATTTGTATCATGATTCATGTATTGTCATCCCCCCTCCCCCAATTGAATGAGAAGGATTTTTGGAATTTCAAACAACCTTATATATCAACTTTTCCATAATCCTTATTTAAATCAGATTAACTAATTTTGGGGTGCGAGAGGGAAAGATGAGAAAGGGATTCCATCATCAATTTTTTCTTGTTCTCTTTCTTTTTTGCGCAGAAAGACTGAACTTGCTGCTTTCCCCATATTGTACCGGGAATGAATCTGGCAACATAATACACAAAAGATTATATCTGATCGAGTATTATGTTATCAGAATGCCAAAACAGAACACAAGAGCAGGAAAAGAGTAGGCTTTCCTTGAAAAGTCATGAGACCTATACAAGAATTTAATCTGAAATTGACATCAAAAGCTCCTGAACAATACGTCTCATGTGCAAACATGCCAGAAATGCATACAATTTGTTTTTATTCTTACTCCGTCCCTGGAGAATACAGACAACAAAACTTTGTTTCAGGTGCAGCGAGATGATGAGAAATGCATGAATCATTGTATGGTGTCCAGGGTAGACAAGGGTATCAGAAAAATCTTGGGATGGCTGCTCTCATTTCCATATATTCCTCAAATTAAAGGGATATTTTTAAACTCATCATGTTAGCTTAGTTGCCCCAATGAATCCTGTAAACTCAGGAGATTTGTGTATGCACTGAGCCATCCCCAGAGGTGTTTAATACTTAAGTTACATCAGGGATACTATTCCTCTGTCACAATTTCAGGTTCTACTTTATTCAGCAAGAAAATTCATACGATAGAACTGTCATTATGCATCTTCCCTTCTACTGGTAGATGCTAACAATTTATACTTCTGAATCAGTATGCAGTTTGCATTTCTCTTAATCAATAAACTACAAAGCCTTCTAAATGCATGTTATTTTTTTATTGGTGTACCTGTTTCCCAGCAATGCTGCTCAAAGTTAATCTCTCTGTTCAATTCTCACTCTTGCCAATTTAATAAAATTCCTAATGTCAGCAAATATTTACTATTACTTCTTATATAGGTTTTTTTATGGAGCAAGAATTTATTTCATCCCCCCCACCTCACCCCAGCACAGTTGTTTAAGCAATGCTTATGTCTAAGACTCTAACAAAGCAGTAATTATCTCCTACTTTGATTTGGATCTCAATTCAAATATATCCTTTTGAGTGGTTTCCTTACATATTTATCTCATTTATAGGATGTCATTAAGAAAAAAAAAGGGAAAAACCAAATTTTGCTTTGACCCATAATTTATCAGAAATTATTCAACTGCTGGAAAAGAATTACACAGATTCTTTTTTCAAGTGGCTGTAATTTCTTTTTTAAAAGTTCAATCCTATAAATAATTTTTGAATATTAAAGCTAATAGCACTTGAATAATAGGCACTTTTAATGAGGTCAGGGAAGGCAGCAGGAGAAGCACATTCCCTTCCTCAAATCAATGTCGAATTTTTGAGGTCAGTTTCTAGGAGTACTATCTCTTGATGTATTGATGAAGATATGCATCTTATCCAGAATGCCTCAGGATGCCCTTGTGACACCCCTGCTTTGTGAGTTGCACTGGTTATGCTTCCAGGTATAATTTCCAACCGCTGCACCCCACCGCAGGGAGGCGGAACCTGATCTTCCAAGACGGTTTAACCCCAGGTGCCTGATGGACCCAGAGAGGTTCCAGACGGTGCTTGGGTCAATACCTGACTCACTGGCCCACGGCCCGACTGAGGACCTAGTGACCGCCTGGAATCATGCGGCCACGGGGGCCTTGGACCGGGTTGCGCCACTGCGGCCTCTCTCTCGGCGTCGCTCTACCTTGGCTCCTTGGTTTTCCGAGGAGCTAAGGGAAATGAAACGCCAGAAGAGATGCCTAGAGAGCATTTGGAGGTCTACTCGCACTGAATCTGACCGGACACGGGTGAGGTCGCATTTGCGGACCTACATTGTGGTGTTGAGAGTGGCGAAAAGGGATCATCGCATCCGCAGATAACCTGTTCAGGGTGACCCGCTCCCTCCTTCAACAGAGGCCACGGGAAGCTCCTTTGCAGGGCCGGGCAGAGGAATTTGGAAGTTATCTGCAGGATAAAATCGTTCAGATCCAGGGCGAACTAGCCTCCAATTGGGTTAGTCCGGATGAGATGACAGAGACAGGTCTTGAGACCGTTATTTGGGCTGAGTTTGATCCCGTGACTCCCGATGGCATGGACAGGATACTGCGGCAGCTAAATGCCACCACATGTTTATTGGACCCGTGTCCCTCCTGGCTTGTACTGGCCTCCCAGGAGGTTACACGAGGCTGGCTCCAGGGAATGGTTAACGCTTCCTTGAGAGAGGGGTTTGTGCCACCTGTCTTGAAAGAGGCGGTGGTGAGACCCCTCCTCAAGAAGCCCTCCCTGGACCCAGATGTTTTATCTAATTATCATCCGATCTCCAACCTTTGCTTTGTGGCGAAGGTTGTTGAGAGTGGGGTGGCATGACAGTTCCCCAGCACCTGGAGGAAACTGCCTATCTAGACTCGCGCCAGTCCGGCTTCTGACCTGGGTACAGCACGGAGACGGCATTGGTCACGTTGGTAGATGATCTCTGGAGGGTCCGAGATAGGAGCTATTCCTCTATCCTGGTCCTGTTAGACCTCTCAGTGGCTTTCGATACCATCGACCATGGTATCCTACTGCGCCGTTTGGGGGGGGTTGGGGTTGGGAGGCACCGTATTACGGTGGTTCTCCTCCTACCTCTCTGACCGGTTGCAGTTTGTGTTGGCAGGGGGGCAGAGGTCAATGTCGAGGCCCCTTATGGGGTGCCTCAGGGGTCGGTCCTCTCCCCCCTCCTGTTCAACATCTACAAGAAGCCGCTGGGCAAGATCATCCGTGGTTTTGGGGTAGAATTCCATCTGTACGCTGATGACACCCAGCTGTACATTTCTACCCCTAACCACCCCAACGATGCTGCTGACGTGGTGTCCCGGTGTTTGGAAGCTGTGCGGGTCTGGATGGGGAGGAACGGGCTCCGTCTCAACCCATCCAAGACCGAGTGGCTGTGGTTTCCGGCGCCGCGACATAGCTAGTTGTTCCATAGTTAGTTCCATCTCTGGCTATCGGTGGGGAATTACTACCCCCCGCAAAAAGGGCCCGCAACTTGGGTGTCCTCCTGGACTCCTGACTGTCCTTAGATGACCATCTGATGGCCGTGGCCAGGGGGGCCTTCTATCAGGTTCACCTGATATGCCAGTTGCGCCCCTTTCTGGATCGTGGCACCCTACATACAGTCACTCAAGCTCTTGTCATTTCTCGCCTGGACTATTGCAATGCTCTCTACATGGGGCTTCCCTTGAGATGCACCTGGAGGCTCCAGTTGGTGCAGAATGCGGCCGCACAGGGGATCTTGGGAGTTTCAAAATACTCCCATGTAACACCTCTCCTGCGCGAGCTGCACTGACTGCCGGTAGCCTTCTGGGTGCGTTTCAAAGTTTTAGTGACCATCTTTAAAGCGCTCCATGGCAGCGGGCCTGGTTATTTGCAGGATCGCCTACTACCACATACCTCCATTCGACCTGTACGCTCCCACAGGGAGGGCCTCCTTAGGGTGCCGTCTGCCGGACAATGCTGGCTGGCAATGCCCAGGGGAAGAGCCTTCTCTGTGGCAGGCCCCGCTCTCTGGAATGACCTCCCCCCAAACCTTCGTACTATCACCGACCTTCGCCTCTTCCGCCGGACACTGAAAACATATTTCTTCCATATGGCCGGCCTGGCATAGCTGCTATAGCTATGCTATTTTTAGAGTTGGGTTTTAAATTAAATTGTTCTTTTAGCACGGGATAAATTATTTAATTTTAGTTTTAACTTTTGTAGAATTTTGTATTGTTGTATTTTTAGATTTTTAATTCCTGTGTGCCTCCCTGAGTCCCATTTTGGGGAGATAGGGCGGGATAGAAATCTAATAATAGAAATAGAAATCTCTGTTACAATGCATGCCCTCTGGAACGAGGTTAGTCTCAAACTATGAATGGTTCCCACCCTGATAGTTTTCAGGAAGGCCTTAAATGAGTGTTCACCTAAACGTTGTGGTAAGATGGATGGATCTTCCCTTTTTAGAGATGATTGAAGATTGATATTTTTTGTTTGGGGTTGATATTTTCTTCAGACTGTCATTCTTTCATTTATCTTTTTGTATTTTCTTAATTTATGTTATTATATTTAAAGTTTGTTTTATACTGTAGTTGCTCTGGAATCATATGATGCCAAAATCAAATCAAATCAAATTATGCAATTAGATAAAGACAGTAGTATTACCTTCTTTTACCAGACAGGTCCACAGAATAATTTCTGCTGGAGAGAACACACCTGCTCAATTCCGGGGCAATATCTTAACACTACATCTTTTAATTTGCACACTTTTAAAAAACTTTCTCCTAATTTTGACCATTCAGTAATAAAGGAACACTGAAGGTTAAATGTGTGCACACTTGCATAATGTTTACTAGCTGATCCTCAGTCCTTCAAAGCATCATGGATTTCCCACCACAGGCAACATCTTTCTAAGGGGCTTTTTAAGCTGCTGTGTATTACAAAAGAAAACCCACACAAAAACATTTACTCTTTCATACTAATAAGTCCACTTTATTTAGAAAAAAAAGAGGGGGAAACAGGGAAGTAATTACACTGATCTTATGGCTGCTTCTTTGCACTGCTCCCAGTAAAAAGAAAATTGAAAGTGTGATTTGGTATTTAAAACCTGAAAATACAAAAATAAATATATTTTAACTCGTGTGTGTGTGTGTCTGATTAAAAACATGTTATTGTTGGAGATTACAGTGCTGTTACACAGCAATTTCCTATGATTTTTATTTAATATACAGTACATTCAAGAACTCTTGATGGTTATCTTTTGCTCACAATTTCATTATCACTATTTTTAATTTAAATTAAATTATTTAAATTATCACAATAACCTATGTTGTTTGTAGAGTTATTTAATCAACATATAAAAATGAGATACTGGGAAAAAATTAAAAGAAACAGTTTTTCATGTTATATTATTCTAAGTTATATTAAAGGATAAAATATAGATTGTAAACAATCATCACCAACAAGAATAGGAAATTGGCTGTATTACCAACTTTCCTTATAGAGAGTGCATTAGTTCGAACATTCTAAATTACAGTGTACTTTGTGTACAATGAAAATTAAAGGAGTTCTAAACTTTCTTGCACTAGATCCAACAGTTTATTTATGTGGTCCTATATTTTATACTCTGACTGGAATTACAGAAAGCATTCAACATGTCAGACAAAAAAAGGATCATTCCAATCAGCAGACCTTTGATCTTTTACACTGTAAATTGAATACATAATGAAAGGGAACCATGGTTTAATCGCACAAAGCATCTTTTACATGCAAAAGATCTCATATTCGTTAACTGGCTTACCCAGTTAAACAAGTAAAGTAGAATTCTGCTTTCTTCCATTCAGTTGCTACAGGGCTAGCATGCAGTAGATTAGGACTGCTGGATCATTCAATGATAATGGAAGAATTTTATATGCCTATTCAAACTAAGCAATCTTGGTATGGAGAAATATGCTTCATGATTTAAAACACAGAGAGAGGGACACCATTTATAATATAATATGACATATTTAATCAAGAAAGCAAATATAATAGAGAAGGTTGCATATCAAGGTGTATTTTTTCGAAATCATATTCTACAATATTGAAATCATATTCTACAATAAGATTTCAAATCTAATTTCTGTTGAAGACAGTGAAATATAACTCATATTAAAATGCATGATCATAATAAAGACACTCCTGGGAAAGAAAAAAGCATCAGAAGGAAGCCCAAATAACCAAATAAGAAACTTAATTCTCTTTGGGCTGCAAGACATTCTAGCAACCTTTCAAGATTCTGTATTATACTCTGCAGAAATAAAGTGCCAAAATTCATGCTACCTTGAATGGGTGGTAAAGTTCTAATAATAAAAGTTAAGGAGCATAGTAAAAAAATGGGAATGCAAGTAAATATCAAGAAGACCAAACGCCAACAGCAGTCAATGTTGTAATTCACAATGAAGATACTGAAGGGATGGGTTGCTTCTGCCTTTCAGGATTGCAAACTAGGACATGGTATAGCAGCAATGAAGGCTTTGGAAAAGATACTCAGATTTTGTGACATGTCTATTCCCACAAATTTTATGATACTCTATGAAAGTGAAAGAGTAAGTCAAATGTCTTTGGACACATGAGAAGACCTTGCTCTTTTGAGAAGATTATAATGCTGGGAAAAGTGAAGGAATGGAAGCAGGATGACCAGCACACGTGGCTAATCAAACACTATAATTTTCATTCATGCCTTGAACAAAATACTTAACAAACTGTAATAAGCTTTTTTAGTCCTCTTTAAGACAATTGTATTTATGCAAAATTAGCTGCATAATGTGCCTTATTCTAAATAATGTTTAGTAACTTGTACAGCTATATCGACCTGCAATTGACAGTAAGTACAATTTCAATGTTCTTATCAGTTATTGAAATTTAGAATGACATGGTTTTATTCAAAATAATGTAATCTTAATGTATCATTGCTAAAACAGGAAGCTTTCTTTTAACATATACCCAGAATTTAACATACACTATGTTACAACTGAGACCACAAAAACAGAAACAGCCACTAAATAAATCCTTTTCAACAAACTATAATGTTGATAGTGCAAGTGCTACAAGTACTAAAATCTAATATATTACTGACCAGAGCTGATGTAACTGAGCTCGCATAACCCAATCTATCATTAGTATCTTTTGAATGAATCAGAGTTGCCAATAATGTGTAGCTTTCATTTGCAAGAGATCTGAGTCATGGTTCCACAGAATATAGGGAAGCTGTCCTATATGCCAGAATAATATACTCCCTTTCCCTAGCAAGCTGCTTCAATGCCTTCTTTTAATGGAGTATTATTTTAATAGAGGTTATATTCCACCACCTACTGTAGCATTCAAAAATGCTTCTTCCCCAATTTCATGCATGTGGTACAATACCTTGTTGAACATAGGTAATATTCTGGGAATAAAGGATATAGTGAATCTTTAATCTTGAATTTGGAGACTGTCTCACAAAATGAATGTTCTGCTATAGCAAGAGCAGAGAAATTGACTGCATGTCACATTATCACAATAGCAGAGAGAAGGGAAATGTTTTCAAGAAATGACTTGTATGGATGAAGTAAGCCTTCTAACTATACAGGCATTATCTTATAATAAAACATTAACTGAATGCTAGCAGGACAAAGAGAAATTCCTGAAATGAGAGTTGCACTTTCACTATATTCAGTTTGTTTATGTATAACTGGGTGATTCTGGGCTTAAATCTAATTTCTTAGCTTTGTATTTTAAGGCTAAGATGAATGAGCCCAATTAGCTAAATCTCAGAGGGAAAGAAAAAGTCCAGTATAATGAAAGAAAATGATACAAGAGGCTTACAAAGCAGGAAATATTACAGTGGGCTTTGTCCTGAAATAAAATTCTAATCTAGTAGGAACAATTGCTGATGACATATTTTGGGGTAGGCACTGGAGATAAAGAAGCACTTCCTATTTCTAGAATAAAAGGAATCCTGCAGTGTTCATTGAAATACTGTGCTGTGTAGTCACTAAAAAAGTTACAGTATGACAGCTGCTGTACATGGGAAGGCAACAAATGCTATGTGACCAGAGATGACTGGCATGACATGTGCATCTTATGCAATCATGTTCACAACTATCTTAAAAATATTCTGTGGAAAAGTTTTTAGAAAAAATATAATGATACCAAAACCATCAAACTAGCCCATAAAAAATTAGAGTAGTCCAGAAATAATATTATTTACTGAAGAAACAATCTACAAAATGGTTATATCCCAAAATAGTAAAACATTGTGAGATACTTTCAGCAACCCAATGATTTGTTATAATCCTCCAGAGATAACCCCTAGAAAATGTCCTTTTCTTTCTTAAGTGATATTTTTGAACTGGTTTTCCTTGCGTCAGAGCTCTCCTCCCGTGGAGGCAATGAGGGTAGCATAATTAAGAGCCAATTACATTTATCTTGACATAATACCTTTGACAAGCTGGTTTAGTAGGGAGTAACTAGGCTGCTCTTCTGATCCTTTATTTTTCTGAATGGCTGGACAGAAGAATTAAGCAAATGAATTAAGTGCCAAGGGCTAAGCTACTATTCATGTTTGCATCTAGCTTTTGTTCTATGTACCCTAAGGAATATTTTTCTGTTTTAGCTCTATTTGAAACATTCTGCCAGATCATTCTAAATTATCTGTGTTCCAATAAAATTTGAATGTCAGACATAAACAATTTTGGGAGCTTGGGACAAACATGCTCACTCCACTCCTCTCAAACCCCTTGGCTAAACGAATAATTTTTTTTTAAACCATTGCTTCTATTGTTTCCAATTGGGATTTTAACTTTTTAATTTTTTTAAAATATGCCCATTTTGTTTACATAGATTACTTCCCAGATAGCAGTTAATATAGACCAGAGGTGTCAAACTCAAGGCTCAGGGGCCTGCGGGGTGCTTAGATCTGGCCTTTGGGGCTGCCCTGGAAACAACAAAGGACCAGGCCGCAAATATATATATATATATATATATTTGCAGCTACAGTAGTAAATGCATTTATCATATGTATTTTTCTGACTATAAGACACACAGGAGTATAAGACGCACCAAGGTTTTGAAGAGGCAAATTAAAAAAAAGTAGGTTGGTAGATAGAGGGAGAGAGAGAGAAATGCGGTAGGTAGAGAGAGAGAGAGTAGGTAGGTAAGTAGAGGGATAGAGAGAAATACTGTAGGTAGGTAGAGGGATAGAGAGAGAGAGAAATACAGTAGTTAGGTATGGAGAGAGATAGAATAGGTAGGTAGGTAGGTAGGTAGGTAGGTAGGTAGAGGGATATATATATAGAGAGAGAAATACAGTAGGTAGGTAGGGAGAGAGAGAGTGAGTAGGTAGGTAGGTAGGTAGGTAGATGTTTCCAGGAGTATTTATCCATGTGCCGGAGAAAGAAATCACTGACAACCTGCAGCACCTAAGGCTTGTTTCTGCTAGCACAGCAGTTGATCTATGTAATTCTCATCAATCACTCTAATTAAAGAGCTTTCCGAAAGGGGAAAGAAAAAATGGCCCGTTTTTTGTGAAAATGGGCCCGTTTTTTTCAAATAAGTATAAATAGCCTTTTATTTGAAAAATAGCCCAAGTAAAAACAAATTCATAATCTGCTCCTAACTTTGTTTAATCATTTTACATGCATTCAGTAATATAGGTTCACTTTATAAGAGTTGGCAACACAAATATGTATGAAGTCTCAAAATGATTAATATGATTTTGTGAAACAGAGAATGAGAATAAGAGAATGAATTATTTAAAAAAAATATACAGTAGCATGTTGCCTGCCAGTTGCATTCTTTGAAATTTACCTGTCATGTGTCCTCATGAAATCCCAAAGTTTTGAAATACCATTCTGAAAAAAAGGTATAATAAATAAATAATATGTTATATTAACGTTCAATCTGTTCCCATGCAAATCAAGCAGTTAACTTTCAAGTACGTTTTAGTTATAAATGCCAGTTATTTTGGAAGCCTCTCTAAATTTCCTAGTTCTGATGGAAAGTTGCATATATGCTAACTAGTTAAGGTGACAAAACCAGGCTTTATGGGTGCTTCTATATATTTTTCTTGGCAATAATGTGGAAGTGGTTTTCCCATTGTCTTCTTGGAATATATTTTTTTCAACAGTTCAATCTGAGATTTCCTGACAACTTCCCATCATTATACTATATCTAACCTTTCTCTAGTTTAGCCATGACCCACTATGCATCGCTACTGAGTTAAGTCTAAATGGTTGGTTTATGGTTTATTTAATTTATATACCGCCCTTCTCCCTCTCGGGACTCAGGGCAGTGAACAGCCGCAATAAAAAGAAGAAATACAAAAACTAAAATAGCAGATTAATAAATATTAAATAATTTGGCCTCTTAATTAATATGATACCAATTGCTGTTATATTAGATGACTGTTTAAAATCTTTCCTAGAAAGTGGGCACAGGATGTATGCTTTGATATACAATTGACTCTGGCCTTCTAATAGTCAAAGAATTCACATTGGCCAAGATAATTTATAGTTCTTTCCATGCCAGTAGACAGATAGGATCTTTGGTAGTTCATCTTAACACTGTTATTAGACTTGAAAAAAGAAAACAATTATACAAGTGAACCTCAAGACAGTAACATATTGATAAGAGCTTAAAGATCAGTGGTGGGTTTCAAATTTTTTAGAACCTACTCTGTAGGTGTGGCCTATTTTGTGGGCGTGGCTTGGCAGTCATGTGACAGGGTAGGAGTGGCCACCTTTTAAAATGTGGTGAAACTCATTTAACAACGCTCTTGCTTAGCAACCAAAATGTTGGACTCAATTGTGATGATAAATTCTTTCTTTCTTTCTTTCTTTCTTTCTTTCTTTCTTTCTTTCTTTCTTTCTTTCTTTCTTTCTTTCTTTCTTTCTTTCTTTCTTTCTTTCTTTCTTTCTTTCCTTCCTTCCTTCCTTCCTTCCTTCCTTCCTTCCTTCCTTCCTTCCTTCCTTCCTTTCCTTCCCGTTGGGTCACTGGCAGCAGCGGGGCAAATTTACTTCCAGGTACGCCGGTGGAACCCCCTCTCACCGGTTCTCTAAATTTCACCAACCGGCTCTCGCGAGTAGGTGCGAGCCTGCAGAAACCCACCGCTAAAGATCAAAAACAACTCTTTCCAACTACTTGTGCTAATGTTGAGTTAAAATCTGTTCATCCTCATCCAGCCCCCTACGGTTTCCAGACACCAAGAAAAAATATGAATTTGGTTTGGACAGAGATTTATAACTAATACCAGCATACAGTATTGAGAATGCTTCACCCCTTACTGACCCATTGGTTTCATGAAGATGTGACACAAGAGTGGGGAGAGCACTGAGTGCTGAGAAACTCTACCCTGGCCCCTATCAACATCAAGTGGTACTGACCCTGGGAGAAGGAAGAAAACCATTGAATTACTTTGACTCCCCCACTTAGAATTTTTTGAACTGATCCAAAAAAATATCACAATCAACCATACTGAAAGCCACCAACAGATTAAGAAGAACAAGGATAATGTATAGTGCCCATCCTATTCATGCCATAGATTATACACAAGAATGTTCAATTGCTATCTTAGTTTCATATCTAAACATGAAACTTGACTGAAAGGGGTACAGATGATCTCCAAATTAGAAAGGGACCTATAATTGCCCATATTTCAGGGATTCTTTTTAAAGTAAACAATTGTGGAGTACTTCCTTTTAAAAAACAATCTGTATAATGTTGTCCAGTTTAATAACTTTCTCTATTTTACTTTATGTTGTTGTGGATTGAAATGAAAAATAATCTTTTTGTCTTTGCTACTAGTGTAATGCAATTCAGATCAGCTTTGTGCAGTTAAGTTTCTATTGTGCCAAATACCAACTTCACACTGACAGTCCAGTATGAAGGCTGCTAATTATTAATAGCAAGCAAACAGTTACCAATGGTTATATGGCTCTGTGTACTTTACAGCACATTAAATCTAACGTACTTATGGTGATTTTATCAGGTAATACACAAAATGACAATGATTTATCTTCTATTCAACAAACTCATATGTTTATAAAATAATGAAGACCTAACAAATGGGGAATCAACTTGGTCTTTCAAGGTTTCTCTACATTGCCCCAGAGCAGTAACCATTAAAATGTTTACCATGCAGACAATCACAATAGTAAGGTGGGGGCTCCGCTACCACCCTTACTGCTATTCTTGTCAAAAGACTGAGGAATGTTTTTCTACTGTCTCATGTATACAGATAAAGTTAGTAGCAAGAGCAAACACTATTAACTCTGCAGTGCTAGTTCTACACAAAAATGTCCCCCTATTAGAAGCTGCTTGAATGCTGACATTCGTCAAGTAAAAGGAAGAATTTTCACAGAGAAAATGTATGTAATTTTTAAATATTCAGTCACTAAACAGATGTAAGCATTCCTGACAAGGACATGGAAGTTTGTGTTCTCAATACAGGTAATCCTTGACTTACAAACATTCATTTAGTGACCATTTGAAGTTACAACAGCACTGAAAAAAGTGACTTAAAATGTTTTTCGCTTGACCCTTGCAGCTTCCCCATGGTTATGTGATCAAAACTTGGATGCTTGGCAACTGGTATGTATTTACAGTAATAATATTCCAGGATCATGTGAATACTCTGCGAACCTCTGACAAGCAAAGTCAATGGGGAGGCCAAATTCACTTAACAACTGGGTTACTGACACAGCAAATACAGTGATTCACTTAACAACTATGGCAAGAAAGGTCATAAAATGGGGGGAAACTCAATAACACTTCTGCTCAGCAACAAAATTTTTGTGTTTATAAGTTGAGGACTATCTGTAGTCACTCCCATACTTTGGAACTCCCAGTTGAAATCCATTAACCTCTTCCCTCTAGTCTTTAGGATTATTTTGAAGACCCATCTGCTCTGCCTTGGACATGGGGGGGGGGGTGTCCTATCATTTAAAAGTGAAGCTGCCAGTGTATGGCATTTATATTGGTGAAAAAGAATTTTTTTTAATTACCTCTACATATATTAGGGTTTTCTGGATATATTTTTACACATTTATATTGCTAGCTACATATACTCTGTGGAAATAGACAGCCTACAAGCAAAATAAATAACCAAGGTTACTGCATATTAACCGTCTGCAAACTAACCAAAACAACACAAATATATTTTCAATCATAAACTGTCTTCATGGCTCTATTTGAATAAATATGAGGTTACCTCAGAGGTGGGTTCCTACCGGTTCGGCCCTGTTCGGTCAAGTAGGTAGTAACTCGTCCAGCCATGCCCCCGAACCAGTTCAATCAGCGGCACCATAGGTGCGGCCATCTTGTTTTTTTGCTTCTGCACATATGCAGAAGCAATTTTTTTTACCACTGTGCATGCGTGTATGGTGCACCTCAAGCGTGTGTGCACATCAAGCACACGTGCGCAAAGCGCGTCCCTGAGAAAACCGGCAGTAACAGAAGCTGGAACCCACCCCTGGGTTACCTGCATTTAAAAGCTGAACATATCTAGACTGGTGATGTTGAATCTTATGAAGGATGTTCTGCAAGTGAATGAGGAGCCTCTGCTCCCATTGTAGGAAGAAAGGACTACTAGCTATTGATTGGATTGTTAAAAACAAGATGCTTATATAAGAGAAACTATCCCCTTTATGCCATTCAGGCTTTTTACTTGAAACTAAAATTGCTGGGCACTAAATCTTGAATGTGGATTAATAAAACAATTTATAGCATATCATAACACAGCATACCATGGCCAAGCAAATACATCTTATTATAGATTGCAGCTTATTATTAAATTGGGTTCCTACCGCACCAGAAACTGCTCAATTTCTTTTTAGCCTTAGTGTGTGAATCTAGTAATCAAGCCTCTCTGTTTCTTATCCTGCTTCAGAAATATTGCCTTATTTTTCAGGCAGGTGCTCTATAATGCAGGAATGTTAAATATGATATGATATATAAGAAAGCAAGGATGTAAAATACACACACCACCTACTGTATTTGGATATCATTTTCCTTAGTTATGAGTATTAAGCAAGAAAACAATCCTTAACATCCTCTGAACGGACCCCAAGCCTGCCAACTCACACCTAGGAACAGCTTTATGGCAAGAAAAAATATTTTGAGGGTATACAGAAAAAAGAAAAGAAAAAAAAAGGATGGCAATGGGACAAGAGGTATAAACATAAATCTGGGAAGAAAAGAGAAAGAAAGAACAATACTTAATGGAGATGAGGCAATCAGAGGAGAATTGAGTAAAAAAAGAGGAAGAAAAACCTTAGGAAAGTTTACATAAAAGGATTAAATACCATAAATAAATGTTTTTAAGCAACACCTAATTTTTAAGCTAATCTTAAAAGATAAGTATGTTTTTCATCAGGGAGGTCATGCTAACTTCTTTTTTTATGAATCCTATTTTTACTAGCAATATAAAAAAATTCCCTATTCCTAATATAGAGCAATTATTTGGGGCAGGATGGAGAAATCACTATCCTACTAGTTATGGACAACATTTGCATCTCAGGCAATATAGTTAGGAAGGAACTGATATGCTGACGAGCTGCCTTTAGTTAGTCAAATAGACTAAGGATATGACTCCGTGCAAGGCAGTTTCATGAAAATATCCTCCCTTTCTATAATGTCCTGCATAATAATTGAATTGTTGAGCATAAACAACAAAAACCCATTGAGGAATAGATTATACGCCTAAGGGTAGAATGAAATACTTAATACTTTCTTAAATCTTGCACTATCCTGATGTTATTAGCTAAAACATTATTTTGTTTAACTGTTTTCTATTTTAGCTAATGAAAACTAATTTCAGATCCAATGTACTTGCAAAGCAGGACTAACTTGGATGTTCTCATTTGATTGGGGCTTTTTCTTTTTTTGCCAGCTGCACTATTGATGCCAGTTTCTGTCATGTACCATCAATAGCTAACACAACGAGTGACTATGGCAATGCCCCTGAATGCTTTGTACCTCTAGGTCAATGTGAACTTGATGGAGTTCATTTGTGCACATTTCCCCCTGCATGCTTTCCCCTCTGTATTGTTTAATTACATAAGCTTGGGAGGAATTTTCAGATCGTTCAGCTGTCTTCTTGTAAATAAAATAATGAGAAAGAGAAAAAAAAACCTCCAAAGTTTCACCTTCACTGCTACTATTTAAAACATCGTTATTTAAAGAATAATATAAAGCCAAGTCTCCATATGGTATTGTGATATCAGAATTATCAATATAAATTGTGCATCACAAGCCAGAACAAGCACATTTGGGCTTATACAAATTTATTTGTAAAAACAGCTCTTTTCTATCCAACATAGAAAAAGCATAATCTTCCAATGCTTCCTGATGTGGAAGACAAAATTGTTGTCAATTCAAAAGTTATTTCTCATACCCTTAATACGGACAGTCAAGGTACTACAGTGAGTATAGTACTGGAGATGGATCCAAATTTATATTTGTATTGCAGATAATACACCTGCCACAAGAAACAATCAAATTGTTGATTTTTCAGGCATCTACTACAAACGTCTCATGCAAATAACAAAATTAATCCATGTGTAAAATAGGATAGTGTGCATACAAGCTCCGTTAATTTCTTGGAGGAAGGTTGGTGGATCCCAGTAGCAAAGCAGATACTTTTCATGCAGAAAGTTTCAGATTCAATTACAGCAATTTTCAGATGAAAGATAGCATTATCTGGGGCAGGGCCACCCAACCTTTTGAACACCAGGGACCGGTGCCATGGAGAGAGATTTTCCCAAGGACAGGAAGGAGCATGCTTTTATGTGCTGGCTGCATCACACAGATGGGGCTTCACTTGCTTGAGCGGTTTTGTTGCTGGCAAGTCTGGACTGGCACGGTCCATGGACCAGAGGTTGGGGACCCCTGATCTGGGGGATTTGATTATTTAGCATAGACAGTACACACTGAACTAAATGGATTAAGAACAGGGTATATAATGGCAGTAGTTATAAAGAGGTTGTTTGGGGTTAGTCTGTTATATGAGCCCAATGGCTTTTGTTTATTCAGCAAACTGTAATTAAAGCAAACTTAATTTAGTGCACTATATAAATCCAGTCAGTACGACATCTTTCCATGTTTCCAAATATAACAAACAAATAATTACACTAAGTCAGTGGTTCTCAGTTATT
Organism: Rhabdophis nuchalis; assembly: GCA_039707465.1. Lineage (NCBI taxonomy): Eukaryota > Metazoa > Chordata > Lepidosauria > Squamata > Natricidae > Rhabdophis > Rhabdophis nuchalis. The sequence goes on along the minus strand of CM077643.1, from coordinate 52,521,403 downwards.
TTCTGTCAGGCCCCCCCTAGGAAGAAGAAAACATTTCGCGCCCCCCCAGCCCCGGAAAGCGCCCCCCCAGCCCCGGAAAGCACCCCCCCCAGCCCCGGGGCTGCCCCCTCCCTTCTTTCCCTCGCCTCCTTCCGAGCCAAGGATATTTATTCTCCTTGGTGCCGCCGTTGCCTTCTCCGCATGGCCCGAGCGCCTGTTCCTTACTGCAATGGTCTCAGCAGCTCCCAGCGCTCCCAACGCAGCCAGTCGAAAGCCGGGAGGGAGGCCGCTTTTCCACGCCGTGGAAGGGGGTCGCCTCCCTCCCGGCTTTCGACTGGCCGTGTCCAGGCGGGCAGCGGGCAAGAGCCGTGAGCGGGCAAGTCGGGCGGCGCGCTGGGAGCTGCTGAGCCGGGCGCGGGCGCGCTGGGAGCTACTAAGCCGGGCGGCGTGCTGGGAGCTGCTAAGGAACAGGCGCTCGGGCCATGCGGAGAATGCAACGGTGGTATCGGTCTTTCCGGGTGTGCGGCTCCGCGCCCCCCCTTACAGAGCCTCGCGCCCCCCTAGGGGGGCCCGCCCCACTATTTGAGAAACGCTGCACTAAGTAAAGTCTTTCAAGTGAGTTTGACTCCTTGACCCCATTCTCATGATAGGTTCTCTACTCTCTTTTTGAAACAGAGCCAGTTTGATGGACTAGAAATCAGGAAGCATGAGTTCTAATTCTCCTTTAGGCATGAGAATTAGCTAGCCACTCATTCTCTCACCCCAATCCACATTACAGGATTGTTTTCGTGAGGAGTATAGAAGATAGGAACATGAGTTGTAAAAATAAAGGTGGAATATTAATCTAAAGATTAATAAACAATATAGCAAGGTTAAACACCTACAGTGGCCACATAACAAAAAATAAATGAGCAAGGTATGCATATTTGCGTAACAGATGAACATATGTTGATGTTTGTATCTATAAGACAAATGCAATGAATAATCTGAATAAGAAAAAAATTGAAAATAATTATTATACTAGTAATAAAGCTCATCACAGTGACTAAATTATTTATGATCCCATTGTTCACAGTTCTTATTGTTGCAAATTCAAAGTGTCTCTGATGGTTTTTATCTCTGAATTACACACCAACTGCACTCTAATCTTTAGTTTTTTTAGAGTTTCTATTAATGATTTAGTATCATTTTTACTACTCTAATGTGGTTTACTTAAATTTCAGATTCAGGGCCCGTCAGAAATGGAAATAAAACTTTATTTTTATAATGGTAAAAATTGTGAAACCAAACCAAAACACTATTGTTGAACCCCTTTCTAGAAAGTTCCAGAAAAATAATCTAAGTGTCTCAGCAGTTACCTAGTTTCCATATTCAAAGCCTGCTATAAATAAGTGTAACAATGGACTCACACTTCAATCTGCATCCAAATTTAAATTTATCAGTCTAAATAAAATATAATAAACCATAAATTTGGGAATAACAATTTCTTCCCATGCAATCATCTGAAAAGTGTACACTTCCAAGCCACTTATAATTTTAACTGACAATATCCATTCACTCTTTATATGAACTTTTATATTTTGACAAGCAACTATAAAGAAAACACATCCGTAAGGTTATGGTTATATAGCTTATTCTGCAAAGGTATTTTTTTCCATCATTAGGAGGTGAAACAAACATTATTGAACATGTTTTCTTTGCTCGTTCATCTGTTAATGTGATACCACAAATACCATAGCTACTGTGTTCATTCAGCTATGAAACTTACTAAGTAGCTTTGGACCAGTCAGTATCTCTTAGTCTAACTCTCTCTTATAGTATTCAGCATGCAAAAAGAATAGCTCCATGAAGAATGCAGTGAGCAAGGAAATGAGGGACACAAAAAGGAAGTGCTGTGTTTTAATAAACATATTACTGTAAACAAGCATTGTGGTGGAAAGCAAGGCCCCTGAGACTCCAGTTTCTGCCTCTGCTGCAACATCCAGCTGGTTATTCTCAATGTTGTCCTTATACTGTTTGTAGATCCTCTCAGCAGCAGGAACCCCATAGCTTCAAAGGTCGGTCTTTTGCATATCATGTAATGTCTGCAGTAGAGGACTCCAAATGCACCCAGTCCTTAGCACAGAGATCCCATGCGCCATCCCAAAACCCAAAAATGAAACCAACAAATACCACGAACAGACAGCTCTACAGACAACAAGAAAAATGACAAAAACTCTCTCTCTCTCTCTCTCACACACACACCACTGTAACATTACAAGCTTCTCCAGCCCCAAATGTAGTTCAGGGTGCTATGCAATCAGTTCTGCAGCAACTGAAAATTGACTTCCTAAGGCATATTTTATCTCCAGCACATACTGCTATGTGAAAGAAACAGGATCAGTAGACATGTTGCTGACATAAGAAAACATAAGTGAATTCTTTTGAATTGCCAGTATTTCTGTATAAAAATTAATTAAAAGGTGAGTTTTATATTTATTAGGGAATATGATCTAAAGCTACATATTTGTGCAGCAAAAGTAAACTTTCGCTTTCAGTAACGGCTGTGCCCCCCTTGGGCATCAGTAATTGCAACTAAACATTTCCAATAACTGTTGACCAGTTCTGCACATCAGCTTGGAGGAATTTGAGAACATTCTTCCTTATAGAACAGATTCAACTCAGGGCTCACATCAACTGCCCAACTGTCCTTCCACACCATTTATTAAGGTCAGAATTTGGTCATTCCAAAACATTAACATTCATATGCTTTAACCCTTCTTTAGTCATACAATTGTTTCTTTGGGGGTACTGTCTTGCTGCATGATCCTCTTTCTCTCGAGCTTTACTTCATAGACAAATACCCTGACATTTTCTGAAAATGCTGGTACAAATCAGAATTCATAGTTCCATTAAAGTTCCATTAGTTCCAGCAAAGCAGCCCCAATCATGATACTGCCCCCACTATGTTTCAGAGATGGGATATGGTTCTTATTTGGAATGCAATGTTCTATTTTATAGTGGTATAGAACCTTTCACCAAATATAACACTTTTCATTCAAGCTAAAAAGTTGTACCTTGGAAGAATGTCCATCTACTGAACATTCTTCCGATAGCCTTCTGACTTGTCCATGCAGCCTTTGCAAATGTAGAGGGGTATCAATGTTTTTTCCAGACAGTAGCAGCTTTCTCCTTTCAACCTTGCCATGTGCACCACTGTTGGTCACATGAATGCTGACACTTGCCAATGCAAGAGGCCTTAGGTTCCTTAGATTTATCTTGGGATTCTCTATGAACATTACACACCTTGTTCTTGATGTGATCTTAGTTGGTCAACCATTCTTATGAAGGGTAACAATGGTGCCAGACAATGGTGAATTGTCCCAATATGTACATATATTGTATGATAGTGGACCCGTGTAACATTTTCCAGCCTGATGAGTATAAACAACTGTTTTCAGAGGTCCTCAGGATTTTTTGTTCTTGTTTCACATACCTATGTTGTGAAGATCAGAGTTTGATAGTGAATACTGTTATTTAAATAGGGCAAGAACTTCCACACTCACACTTGATTATCATATACATACGTAGTACGTACATACATACATATGAAAAAATATTGAAAATTCAAAGCTTCAGAAACATTTAAGTACCACTATACAAATAGAAGATTAACATTACTACAATATTTTCCTAGTTTATGATTTTACTATAACTAGTTTATTATGAGGCCAGCAGTTAAATTATGGTTATAATTAGGATGCAACAATTGACACCAGCGCAAAGTGATTCCAGAAAAAGAAAGTAAAATTTTAATGTTTAGATGAAAATACTAAAGGTGGATTATTTGAGGCTTAGCATGGTGAGCAATGTTAAATAATGTTTAGAATTACTCATACTTAGTTTGACACCAGTCTGGTGTCTAATGTAGGCCAAATTAAGATAAATTAATGTACATTCATACAACAATGATGGATATTGCATCTATTGAATAAACATTATAGAAATATAATCATGAAAAAATATTGCAATGCTTTCTGCTAAAGCATTCTGTATTGTTTACATGGGAGATAATGGCCAAGATAATGGCCATTTAGAAGAACCAAATAAAGTTTAAGTGCCCTAATGAAGGCATATAACAGAATTTAAGCCACATTTCTTAGAGGCAAAAAGCCAAACAGGACCAGTTAATCGAGATATTTTTGCCATCTTTGCTTTCTCCAAGAAGATAGCAGGTAAACAAGCAAGTGTTTTCAGCCAGCTAGGTTGTGATGCCTAATTAACTCTGACTCTTTTAGGTTGCTAAGTAAGCTTAGTCCTGATTAGTACATGGTTGGCAACTCTTTGGCAAGTTCAGGACTTCAGGCTAGCTTGGGGAAAAAAACATTATGCAAGAAGACAGTGGCAATCCATGCCTATATTATGAGAAGAAAATGGATATGTTTATAAAAGTCACAGGATGTTGAACTCTATATGAAAGCAACTTAGTATTAGTTTTAAATCGTTTTTGAAAGACCCTAGAACAGGCACGTCCAAAGTCCGGCCCAGGGGCCAATTGCGGCCCATTTTCAAATTTTAAGTGGCCCACAACCTCTTTTCCCTGCTGGAGTTATTTGTTTAGTCTTTCTTAAAATAGTTCATTTGCATTTAATGTTAATGGTTCAAAGAATGTCAGGCTGAATGGTCGGCCCCCACACATTTTCACCTCACCAAATCTGACCCTTCTTGCAAAAAGTTTGGACACCCCTGCCTTAGAAGAATGGCACTTTTATTAGATTTTTTTTTATCCCTTATTTTTTATAAATAATTCAAGGTGGCGAACATACCTAATACTCCTTCCTTCCATTATTTTCCTAGTCCTCTGTTTTCACTCTAAAACACTTGAAAAGTGTTGAAAAACAAATAGTGCCCAAGGGATGAGACATTGGACAGCAGTAAGTACATAAAGTGTTCCATAACATGAGAAGAGAACATTATTCAGCCTAAGTACATAGTTTACCTCTCTCTTTTTTTTTAAAGGGGCATATGGAAGAAAAAATATTGGAGAAAAACTGAAATAATTATTTTAACTTTGGTGGTTTCATCTAATGTACTTTCCATCTTTAAAATTAGAATCACAAAAGCTTTTTAACAAGCCGTCCTCCCACTGATAAAAAGCAAAGGCAGTTTGCATCTCAGCCTCCAAAGTTCCACAGAAGCCATTTTCCGCTCACTTACTTCAAAAGCCATTAAAACAACTTGTTGAAGGACAGCTGAAGGGGGTTAATGGAAGGCAAGGCTTAGAAACAATCATTAGATTTTTTTTCTAAAGAGTTTCTCACAGGTCCTTCCAACAAAAATGAAAAAGATCTTCACAATTCTTACCAATCTACCAAAATCAGTGGAAAACAGAATAAATACTAGCACCTTCAGATTTTTAAAAAGATGCTTTTTGAAGAAACATCCGTTTCCTCCATTAATTCAGTTTAATTTTAAAAATATATCCAGCAAAATGTGTCTAGTTTTTTGACAAAGCAATAAATTACATAAAAGAGAAGATAAATAAAATTTCCATAAAATATCTTTGACCAGTGAGGACTTCATCACATTTATAATGATCTTGGACAAAGGATTAAAACTGAATATTTTATTTTAATTAATAAAAAGGGGGATGAAATTCATACTTGGTCATAACTTGTTTTAAAATTTTGAACTGTTTTGCTGGGTTTTGGTCCAGCAAAGCCATCAGTTGCCGATTTCAACTTTTTATGATTGGGTAACTAAAATACCAGTTAATGATCTGTATTATTTGAGGCTTGTCACTTTTTTGTAAAATCAGACTCTGCAAGGTAGATAAGTTGAAACTTTCAGATTTTAAGCTTTCTTTCTTCCAACTTTGAGTACTTCTACTTATTTCTTGAAGTAAGTTTTATTTTCCTGGGCTCCAAGAACACCACAGATGGGGACTGCAACTAAGAAATTAAAAGACATTTGCTCCTGGGGAGGAAAGCTATGGCAAACCTAGACAGCATACTAAAAAGCAGAGACATCACCCTGCCAACAAAAGTGCACAGTCAAGGCTATGGTTTTCCTAGTTGCAAAGTATGGCTATGAAAGTTGGACCATAAGGAAGGCTGAGCGCCAAAGAATTGAGGCCTTTGAACTATGCTGGAGAAGACTCCTGCAAATCCCTTGGACTGCAAGGCGATTAAACCTGCTCTTTAGAAGGCCAGATCCTGAAGATGAAACTTAAATACTTTGGCCACCTAATGATAACTAAGGACTCACTGGAGAAGAGCCTAATACTGGGAAAGATTGAGGGCAAAAGAAGAACAGGATGATAGAGAATGAGGTGGCTGGACAGAGACACTGAAGCAGTCGGTATGAGACTAAATGGACTCCGGGGGATGGTAGAGGACAGGAAGGCCTGGAGGAACGTTTTCCATGGGGTTGTGATGGGTTGCACACAATTTCGTGATTAACAACAACAACTTACTTCTGTGGGAAAAGTAAGTACATTGCCTTGGCTCTAATATTTCTAATAATAGAATTACCCTCATTATCAGAAACATCCTCAAATAGGGAATTCTTCTACTAGTCTCAACATTGACTGGGAGGAATCTTTTACCACTCCTCCCTGCAGACGTTTTTCAGCTTTGTGATGTTTGAGGGGTTTCTTGCATATATAGCCTTTTTCAAATTACTCCATAGCATTTTCATGTGACTAAGACCTAGGCTTTGACTTTGCTATTTCAGAACTCTTCATCTTTTTTCAGCTAAACTTTGATGGATTTACTGGAATGTTTAGAGTCATTGTTAAGTGGCAAGGTCCATTTTTGGTTGGAGTTCAGTCTTCAGGAGATGCTCTCACATTGTCGTCTAGCATCCTCTGGTACAATGAAGAATTTATAATGGATTCTATGATAGTGAGCTTCCCAAGCCTTGATGCAGCAAAGAAGCTCCAAACCATATCATTTCCACCACCATGCTTTATAGTTGGTTCTTCTGGTTCAATGCAGTCTTTGGTTTACACCAAACCTATATTTGGATACTGTGCCAAGTAACTATCCTTTTGCCTTGCCTGTCCAGAACTAAAATGGTATGTGGGAATGACCTTGAGAGGCAAGGGAAAGGGATTCCAGACTCATAGGCATCTAAAACCTTTTTAATGAAGGCCTCTGAGAGCTCTTTTGACTAGGCATGGTGATAGCACACACTAGAATAAACCAAACTAAATGTCTGAGATTTAAAAAAGACAGGTTCTTCCCTTCTAAAATGCTCTAATCATTTTTATCTGATCTGGTACACCTGATTCTAATTGTAGATATTTGAAGTATTGCTAAATGTAGAGGTGTAAAATTTTCAAAATATGAAAGTGACATTTGTGGTTATTTAAATTTTATTTATTTGAAAAATTTATTAGTTATACATGGTAATGTAACTCTGAGCAGCTTACAATATTAAAATTGAACAATGTACCACAACACATAAATTGTATATGATATTTGTTATATTATATCCCGTTTATCTATCAATATTGTTGAAAAGAAGATCAAATATTGTTTGTTGGCATATGATGAACAAATTAAATAATTCAATGGGGTGTATCTACTTTTTCACACGACTGTATATACAGTAAACAAATGCTGGTACTTGGATTCTGGGAGAGATAAACTACTTCAAAATGTTTAATTGCAGAGATAATTATAAGGGAGAATTGCAAATATAATTCTGTGTTGCAGATGTCATAGGATAAGCACATTCCTAAAACTGCCTTTTAAAACAAACAAATAAACAGAGCAAGACACAAAATGATAGAAACATTATTTAGTAATATTATTCAACAACTTCCTCTAAAGCTGAGCTTTGCAAATCTTCCTGAATGCAGGCCAAGAGCATGCTGTGGCAGACTTTCCTGGTAGACTATTCCATAACTGTAGGGCAATGGCAGAGAACTGAGACTATCATTACCTCCCATAATGATGGCAAATAAAGCAATGGATAATCTAATTGGAGAGCAAAAACCCCTTATGGGATGGAATGGAATGTAAATGTAATGTCAAATGTAATGTTCTTATACATTCTGCAGGCTACTTAAAACAGCAATCTAAATTGAGAAGTTATTTAAATACTATGCTTGTTCATTTTATCAAACACAATCCAGCATATAAAAATTCAGTCTCTCCTTCTTGCATTATTCTGCCTAGCTTCAGCATCATAAACTTTTTAACCTCAGAGACCGCCTAAGGATCTGACCTATGAATAATCATTTTTTTTTTAAAATACCTAGATGATACTTAATGAAGGATTTTAAAACTTTTGAGTTAGAAGTGAACTCTAATAAAGAAACCTGGTGTTCTCACTCTTTTTAAAAAAAGGTAATTTAAATAATCGAGGTGAGTACTATGGAAATCTGTAATTTATTTATAGAAGCATTAATAGATACTGATATTAGGTTTGTGAACTCCCAAGAGCTGATACAATATCTGAAATTGCCTTATATTTTATGTTATCCTGAAGTCCAATATTATGAATGGCAGAACCATACATTTAAAATACTCATGTCAGAAAATGCCCATTTCAGAAAATGGGCAAATTGCCAATTTCACTAACATTCAAGAGACTAGTATTTATTTAATTTATTGCATGACCATACTTTCCAAAATGTTTATAATAAGAAATATATTAGTAAAATAGCAACAAAAGCATTTTAACTCAGAATTGTTTTAAGAATAAAAAATCCTCCTGGCATTTTTAAAATTGCTTCTGATATGAATATGTTAAAATTTGCTTGTTTGAATTTAAGTAAAAACTAGAGAATCCAAAGGGTTTATTTGTTTGTTTGTATCCCGCCTTTATAATTTTATTATAACTCAAGATAGTGAACATATACAATGCATCTTATTCCTTCTTTTTCCCCATAAGAACCACCTTGTGAAGTGGGTTGGGTTGAGAGAGAGTAACTGGCCCAAAGTCACTGAGTTGGCTTTCATGGTTAAGGTGGTACGTGAACTCATGGTTTGCTGCTTTCTAGCCTGGTGCCTCAACCACTAAATCAAATTGACTCTCTCTTACTACTACCCATAAGAATTTTGCCTGCAAAACACAGCTATGTTTTGCTGTGAAATTCTGTATCTTAATGAATTAAATAGGTTGCATAATACATGCAGTAGCTAAAAGCAGAGGATTGACCAGACAGCTTATTATACCGAGGTGGGGTAAGATGCTTTCACTCACCTTTCCTTTTGACATAACTTTTGTATACTTGCAAAGCCCATTCCATGTTTATTTTGTAAATCAAGAACAATCCATATACCCAATCTGACAAAAAAGAGAACTGTAAGGGTGGCACTTTTGCAATTTTGGTTTCAGAGCTAACCCGCAGAAAAATGAGCAATGGGCATAGAACTGAAGGCATGACATTTGATAAGAAATCTTTATGTAAGCACTGCTTACAATAAAAAAAATAAATTGCCCCTATTTTTTATTCTATCTGATAAAATACTCTTTAACATATTTAAGAATATAATCTCTCAACTCAGTGTGTATTTCTCACTTTAATATGTGTATCACAAACAGTACCTTCTGTAAGGCAAAGACATTCCCATAATTATATTGAGCAGATTAATGAAAGAACACTCACCTTGAAAAGTTTTGCCTTTAATGTATTCATCATCGCTCATCACATCTGTCCCTGCAAATCCCATTTCCTATTCTATTCATGAGGTGCAGCAACCTGGAGCTTTAGTGATTACCGCCACACTTTTCCCATGGCCTTCTCACCTCTCATCTAACCCTTAAGTACCCCATTCCCATTGTTTATCATCTGTTCTCTTCTCCTGGAAACTGCTGTTAGAAGTTCACTTATCCCTAATCTTGCCTGCTGCCTTTGATATTCTTTCTAATCCAACAATCTGTCAACTGGGGCATCAACCCATGTCCAGGCCAGCTGCTCTCTCCCAGGCTTCATACAAAATGTTCAGAGGATTCTGATCCAGCAAGAAAAAGTTGAAGCAAATAATTAATGTTGATTCGATCAGAGCTCATGACTTTAGTGTGCTATTAAGTAGACGACTGAAGAAAACTAACCTTTTAAAGTTTGTTTAAACTTGGCTGTTAATACATTAATGAAATTCTGGTCAATGTGTAAAGGGACATGATTAAAGAAAATAAATGCATGACAAAAGAAAGAGGAAGCCTTTTTAACTAAAAAAAAGGCAAAGAAAACTATGTTCACATGCAAATCTGCTTATACATAGCATGTTCTTTCTCATATGCAGTTTTAAAATGAAGTTTATTAGCAAGCTTCTTCAAGAAAGCATAAGGTGAGAATAATAAACATAAATAAGCAGCTAAGTTTACTATAACTATATATCAGAAAGACAGGAGGGTAGACAGTGGATCTTTGCTCTATAATTCAGAGGTAACATTTATTGATCTTCTGTATCTTAGCAGCACTATGACAAACAGATGGTCCCCAGATAATGGCCAATGCCTGTGTTCAAGGTAACCTGGTGTTTAGTGGGAAGGAAGGGTTCACATATTCAAGCCTGCTGTGAGGACTATCATAGGACATTTATTAGATAAAGTTCTTCAGATTCACTCAAAATTAGATTCAGACAGGATACATTTATATGGATTTTGTCCTGAATCTGCCAAATGGTTGATCCTATAGTTCCCAAGGAAGTGGATAGGATCCCTGGGACTACTAACTCAGCTACCTGCTTATTAGATCCATTCCCCTCTTGGTTAGTTAGGACTTCCTGTAAGGTGAAGTGTGGTTTCGCCCATGAGGTGGTAAGTGGATCCTTGAGTGAGGGAACATTTTTGCCTATCTCGAAGAAGACAGTGGTACACCTCCTCCCCAAACAGCCATTTCTGGACCCAACGTTGACAACATCATTAATAATGGTTTTCAATTATCTTTGATGGTGCTGGAATGGTATTGATACAACCAGATGGCTCACTTTCTCATTCTTTATTTTTCAGAAATTTTATCATCAATCATGGTAACCTTCTGGCCAGACTACAGGGATTAGGACTGGAGACACAATGTTACAGCGGTTCTACTCTTTTCCCTGTGACTGGTTCCAGTTGGTTTGTGTATGAAGCCAAAGGCTCCTAACTTACATGATGCCTCAAGGCTCAACTGTCCCAGTCTTCCTGATCAACATTTACATGAAGCTGCTTGGTGAGTAATCTGTTGATCAAGTATTATCAATATGCTGATGATATCCTACTATAGGAGAGCCAATTTGGTGTCATGGTTAGGCAATAGGCTAGAAACTAAGAGACTGTGAGTTATAGGCATGCTTAGGCATGGAGCCAACTAGGTGACTTCAGACCAGTCATCTTCTCTCAGACATAAGAAGACGACAGTGGGAAATCACCTCCAAAAATCTTGCCAAAATTGCAGGAACTAGTCCAGACAGTCATAGGGAATTAAAACTGACTTGAAGGCACATTCATACACACATACATTCTTGATTTCTACCTCAACTCCAGGTCAAGAAAGTGATGCTATCAAGGCCCTTTCCCAGGTATATCTGGTCAGGGAAGAGTAAACTTAATATGAAAACTGAATAGCTGTGTATTCCTGATTCTTCTGGCACCTTGTTTTTCCATCTTTATTGCTGAATAAGAGTCTTCTCTCTTATACAAAACTAAAGTGTGATTTGGATAGCCTCATCCTTGATTACTGATGTGTAATTAAACAGAATTCCAACTATTATGAATCTTATGATTCTCTGTATAAGAACAAACTTTCTGCTCTTTTTATATTCTTAATAGCATATATTTATGCAAGAAACTACTGAAGTCTGCATTTAGAATTATTCATCTAAGGCATTTAGCAATACTCCTAGCTGTAACCATTTGGAAAGCTGAATCATAATAAAAGTGCATAAATACCATTTGATTCTCAAGATTTGATTTCACTAATAAGCAAAGATGTTATGAAAATCTATCAAGAAGTATTAAATGTACCCAGAATATTTTACAGAATTACAGATATTGAAATATACAATACTAAGTCCAAAGTATGATAAGGCAAAATTTATTCAGGTGAAACTATTCAGGTAAAAAAAAAGTTACTATATGCTTCCATTTAGAGCCCTGATAGAATTTTTTACTTCCTTTCTCAAGGAAACTTTCAATGGGGATATTCATATACATTGTATTTATAATAGAATCAATAGGCCATAAAGGTAATAAATACTTGATATTCTCAAAAAGCACAATATTGAATTTTATATAGTTTAAAGATTCAAATATTAATTCACAGTATCATTTCTCTGCTCTTGTCGCATCTGCAGATAACCGCCCTGCCGCCCTGTTTAGGGTGACCTGCTCCCTTCTTCATCTAGGGGCGCGGGATGCCCCCTTGCAGGGTCATGCGGAGGATTTTGGGCGTTATCTGCATGATAAAATCGATCAGATTCGGGATGGGTTGGCCTCCGACTGGACTAGTTCAGATGGGCTGACGGAGGCTGGTCCTGAAAACGTTATCTGGGAGGAGTTCGATCCTGTGACTCCCGAGGACATGGACAGGATGCTGGGGCGGCTGAACGCCACCACATGTTTATTGGACCCAGGCCCCTCCTGGTTGGTACTGGCCTCCCGGGAGGTTACACGAGGCTGGCTCCAGGGAATTATCAACGCTTCTTTGAGTGAGGGGTTTCTGCCAGCTGCCATGAAAGAGGCGGTGGTGAGGCCCCTCCTCAAGAAGCTCTCTCTGGACCCAGCTGTTTTGGCCAACTATCGTCCTGTCTCCAACCTTCGATTTATTGTGAAGGTTGTTGAGAGTGTGGTGGTGTGGCAGCTCCCTCAGCACCTGGATGAAGCTGTCTATCTGGATCCGCGCCAGTCCGGCTTTCGGCCTGGGTACAGCACAGAGACAGCATTGGTCGCGTTGGTCGATGATCTCTGGAGGGATCGGGATAGAGGTTGTTCATCTATCCTGGTCCTGTTAGATCTCTCAGCGGCTTTCAATACCATCGACCTTGGTATCATGCTGCACCGGTTGGAGAGGTTGGGGGTGGGGGGCACCGTTTTATGGTGGTTCTCCTCCTACCTCTCCAACCGGTCGCAGTTTGTGTTGGCAGGGGGGCAGAGGTCGACGTCAAGGTGCCTCACTTGTGGGGTCCCACAGGGGTCAGTCCTCTCGCCCCTCCTACTCAACATTTATATGAAGCTGTTGGGTGAGATCATCCGTAGTTTTGGGGTAGAGTTCCATCAGTATGCTGATGATACTCAGCTATACATCTCTACCTCGGAACACCCCAATGATGCCGTGGAAGTGATGTCCTGGTGTCTGGAGGCCGGGCGAGTCTGGATGGGGAGAAACAGGCTCCGACTCAACCCATCCAAGACTGAGTGGCTGTGGCTTCCGGCGTCACGGTATAGCCAGTTGGTGCCATCTCTGGCTATTGGGGGCGAGTTATTGGCCCCCACAGAGAGGGCTCACAACTTGGGCGTCCTCCTGGACTGTCGGCTGTCTCTAGAAGACCATATGACGGCCGTGGCCAGGGGGGCTTTCTATTAGGTTCGCCTGATACGCCAGTTGAGCCCCTTTCTGGATAGTGATGCTTTACGCACGGTCACTCAAGTCCTCGTCACTTCCTGCCTTGACTATTGTAACGGTCTCTACATGGGGCTTCCCTTGAGGTGCACCCGGAGGCTCCAAATAGTTCAGAATGCGGCCACGCGGGGATCTTGGGAGCATCTAGACGCTCCCATGTGATACCTCTCCTGCGTGAGCTGCACTGGCTGCCTGTGGCTTTCCGGGTGCACTTCAAAATATTAGTGACCATCTTTAAAGCGCTCCAGGGCAAGGGACCTGGCTACTTGCAAGACCGCCTCCTGCTGCCAAATACCTCCCACCGACCAGTTCGCTTCCACAGAGAGGGCCTCCTCAGGGTGCCATCGGCCAAGCAATGTCGTCTGGCGACTCCTAGGGGGAGAGTCTTCTCTGTGGCAGCTCCTACCCTCTGGAATGACCTATCCCCTGAACTACGGACGATCACGGACCTACGCCTCTTCCGTCGGGCCCTGAAGACCCATTTATTTTGTGCTGCCGGCCTGTCGTAGTTTTAAATTGATTTTAGCAGGGGGTTTTAATTGGCAGGCCAATCTATTTAATATATTTTAACATGTGATTTTAGGTTTTGTATGACCTATTCTTACTGTTGGCTGTACACTGCCCTGAGTCCCGAAAGGGAGATAGGGCGATATATAAATGCAATAAATCTCAATCTCAAATCTCAATCTATAAAGAAGCTTTAAACTAGGATGAACCATTTATCTATTCAAATTGTTTTCTTGTAATAATAATTAGACGGATTGAACAGAATCTTTCCTAGCCTTACTATTTAAAGGGAGGCTAAGAATTAATCTTACAACTTAAAACTTGAACAGCTGGATAGGGTTTGTACATTGCACTAATTCAGCTTGGTTTAATAGTATCATATTAAGTTAACATTTAATATGTTTTTAATAATATATATTGTTTTGTAATGGTTTTTTTTAATAATGCCTGTGCGCCGCCCTGAGTCCTAACAAGGAGAAGGGCGGGGTATAAATTCGAAAAATAAAATAAATAAATAATAACTACAATCAGTTAAAACTTAGCTAACCAAAACCAAATAAATTTTAATCTAAGGCTTGAGCCATCTCATTGTTCATAAAGCAATGTTGGTTACATTTAAATTGACTTAACATGATCTATTAATTTAGTAAACAACTGTCTGTGTTATAAATGGTTTGCTGAGTTAACTACAATTGGTTGGGTTCAGAAAACACACTAAGCCATAACTCAATGTTCTATCAAATCAACGTTTTTATAAACTATTATTCATAGCTTAATGTACCATGTGATTCTAGACAATTGCATATTTTATTACACTATTATTCACTGAGCACCTTGCCCCCACCCGACTTACTATTTGATAAAACATTGATAATCTTTCATTCTTTCAATAGGTTTATATAACTGTCAACTCAGGTCTTAAAATGGCAACTATTTTGCAACTCTGCTGTCATTATAACCACACCAAGCTGTTTTATATGTCCGTATTATTAACCTAGCAAGATTATTCAGGACAGTATGAGAATGGGGAATAGGTGAGTTTTAACCATTTTAATATGACCTTGAAATTAATCTTCACTAAAGCAGAGAATTCCAGTCAGAATTCTATTGTCCCAATCAGCATTGTTATTTTTTGGAACAATTGTTGGAAAAGTATATCAGAACATAGGGAGATAAATTCTGGTTGATACTCCCCATGTATACATACACTATATTGACAAAAGTATTTGCTCACCCATCCAAATAAACAATCAGGTGTTCCAATCACTGCCATAGTCACAGGTGTATAAAATCAAGTACCTGGGCATGCAGACTGTTGTTACAAACATGTGTGAAAGAATGGGTCGCTCTCAGGAGCTCAGTGTGGAACTGTGATAGGATGCCACCTGTGCAACAAATGCAGTTGTGAAATTTCCTCGCTCCTAAATATTCCACAGTCAACTGTCAGCTGTATTATAAGAACGTGGAAGTGTTTGGGAACCACAGCAACTCAGCCACGAAGTGGTAGGCCACGTAAACTGACGGAGCGGGGTCAGCGGACGCTGAGGCGCATAGTGCAAAGAGGTCGCCAGCATTCTGCAGAGTCAATCGCTACAGACCTCCAAACTTCATGTGGCCTTCAGATTAGCTCAAGAACAGTGCGCAGTGGACCGACGTCATATTGAACCCTATGGATTAGGAATGGGATGTCACTTACTGTAAATTCATATGCGAGTAAAGGCAGGTGAACGAATACTTTTGGCAATATAGTGTATATACTAGTTATGTTGCCCAATGCAGAGACTAGGAGCATGTGGATATAAATTCGGCAGGAGATAAAATTGAATTCTTTATTGGCCAAGTGTGATTGGATACACAAGGAATTTGTCTTTGGTGCATATGCTCTCGTGTACATAAAGAAAAATAAATAGAATACATCCATCAAGAATCATAAGATACAACATTTAGCGATAGTCATAGGTTACTAATAAGCAATCAAATTATACTAGGAAACAAAACAAAATGTAAAGATACAAGCAACATGGTTATAGTCATAAGTGGGAAGAGATAGGTACTAGGAAGAGAAGAATAATAGTAACACAGTCTTAGTAGGTAATATGATAGTGTTGTGGGAAATAAATATATTTATTATATAATAAATATTATATTTATAGATCAAGTGCAGAAACAGCTAAATTTGTAGAGTGGTGCTACTGTTTCTGATCTCAAGCCATCCCTCAAACATCTAGAGCAGAGGTCTCATTCTCACGGCCCACAGGCCAATTGCGGCCCGCAGGATGATATCTTGTGGCCTCCACCGTGATATGAAAGTATAATATTAGTATTAATATTAATATAAGGAATCCCTTATGCGGCCCAGCCTCACCCAGAGTCTGCCTCCAGCCGCTACCAGGTAAATTGAGTTTGAGACTCCTGATCTAGAGGACCAGAAGTTATTCCCTTATTCCTGAATTCGCCCATTTTAAACATAAAAAAACTGAAGCATGCTCAACAGAAAGAACACACAGCAACCTGACTAATGCCGGTGTGTGTGTGTGTGTGTGTGTGTGTGTGTGTTCGTTCTCGTGTCTGTGTTCAAGGGCAAACATTGCAAAAAAGGTTAAAAAAAAACCCAACACTTTTCTTCTTGTGGGAGGGTCTAAAAATTCTGCCTACATTTGGAAACCTCGATCCTAGATATCAGGAGTTTTCCTAACTAGGGGGAAAAGGACAACCCTATGAAAAAAAGCTGCTTCCGGCTCGGTATCTACAAGCTACTCTGCCGGCCTGCCGGGTCCATTCCTGGGGCCTAGATCCCCGCCGACCCCCCCCCCCCCCCATCCACTAGTACCGACTCTTACGAGGATAGGAAATCCTCCTTTAACCCTCCCGCCGCCTCCCTAGCTGCCCTGCGGAAGAGCCGTGAGTAGGCCATTCCCAGCAGCGGCTTTGCGTAAAGAGCGTAGCCTAAGCGCTTCGGCGAAAGTGGCCTTAAGCTCGGCGTTCCTGAAGAGAAGATAGCGGCTCCTTCCGCGGCCTTCTCACCTAGCCTGCTTACCTGGCGGTATCGGAGGCGAAAAGGCCGCAAATATTGGGAGGCGACGCAAGGTCCGAGAGCCAGTTCGTCGATCGATTCCATGCCGGGTGCCGCTACTTCAAGCTCGGATGGCGGCGCAGGGTTAACCTTGCAGGGAAACCGAGAAGGAAGGAGCGGAAAGGAAAGAAGGGGAGCGCGGGCAAGAGAGTCAATCGGTGGGGAAATGCATGCGGAAACTAGAGAAGAGCGCGCACTGCGCGAGGGCTTTTCTAGCGGTTTCGCCTTTTCCTCATCTTTTCCCCGTGTGGATGAGTGGAGTTGGAGGACAATGGATGCAGGGCAATGCTCTCCTCCTGAGGGAAAAATACATTGAATTAAAGGTGGAGGACAAGGGTGTCATTAAAATCCTTTAAGAGAGAAAAGCTTGAGGAGGAGGGGGGACTTATGAAGTAGTTTGCACTACACCAGAGGTTCCCAAACTTGGCAACTTTAAGACTTGTGGACTTCAACTCCCAGAATTCTCCAGCCAGCATAGCTGGCTAGAGAATTCTGGGAGTTGAAGTCCACAAGTCTTAAAAGTTGCCAAGTTTAGGAACCTCTACACTACACTCTTCACCCCCACTTTTCATTGCAAGAGAGATAGGGCATCTGTATATATAGCAGTTCTTAGCAGGTTTATCTATGTGGTCTCTAGGAATTAGCAATGATTTGATCGCAAAGTATCAATAATTTTGAAGAGTGGGGGTCATTGGTGCTCTCTGATCTTGGCTGTTTTCTTGCCAACATTTCATTACCCAAACTAGGTAACATCATAAGTGCTAGATTTAGAGCAGGAGTCACAACCTTTCGGACCTTAGGAACCACTAAATTTATAATTTAAATCCTGCGGACCGCTAACATGATTTTTTTTAAAAAAGATAAACAGTATTTAGTGCAATATAAAAAAAAGGCAAACAAATTTTCTGCGGACCACCAAAATGTTTCCATGGACCACCAGTTGGTGACCGCTGTTAAAGAGGACAAAGAAACTGGTCGCTAATTGAATGATCGGGTGATTATAACCAAAGAGAAGTTCTGAGTGCCTTTTTTGGACTAGATAATAACAGAATACAAGAGTTGGAAAGGATCTTGGAGGTCTTCTAGTCTAACTCCCTGCTGAAGCAGAAGACCCTATACTATTTCAGACAAGTGGTGGTCCAATCTCTTCTTTAAAATTTCTAGTGGTGGAGCACCCACAATTTCTGAAGGCAAGCTGTCCCAAGTCCACCCCAATTACATTAAGCTAAATTTCCTTTATTTTTGGCACAGAAAGCATGGCCATTATTATTTACACACTATGTTTTATGATTTGCCATCCAGCCAGTTGTGGTTTGTTCAATACATTACACTTAAGAAACTATGTCTTACCAGGTCATGATAATTCTACATGATCTTTGCTTCATCCTTGTAAAATTGACAGGTATTATTTCCAAATTATGAAGTTAGGGTTGGAAAGAGGCAGAGAAATTATTTAAAAAGTTATTAAAAAGCAACTGAACAATTATCCTTATCAATATCCAGTAAAGAATTCACCAGGCAGCTTTATGGTAATAAAGCTGCCTGGTGAATTCTTTACTGGATATTGATAAGAATAACTGTCCAATTGCTTTTTATTCTATTTTGAGGCTTCAGAGGAAATTATTTTGCGTATATAATCAACTTCTAAAAATTAATGCACCCAAAATGACTTGGTTTTGAAGTTCTTACAAATGAACCAAATTGAACAACCCTGCATAAATCCCTTAATTTGGGGGGATGTTTTAACATTTGCTGTATTCTGTATTTCCGCTTGTTTTAGTTAAGCTAGTAATTGCAAGGAGCTCTCCTAGGCATTAACATCCTTTACTAGCCAAACCTTTAGCTGTGTTTATTGTCCCATCTTGTGGAATATATTTAGCCCTATTTATGTCGGTGCAGAATTCTTTTAAAACGCTATTATTGAATCAGACCTTTCTGAATATTGGCCACTCACTTTGGGCCAAATCAGATAATTGAGTGATCTGCATGTCTGCTTCATTTTGAAATTATGATTAAGGAGAAACTATTTTAAAGCTATGTAACGTTGAGAGAAAAGGAGAAAGTAACGTTGAGAGAAAAGGAGAAACAGATCTTGCTCTCCTCTGTGCTATAAAGTTGTGTGCTCTGTTTCTATTAAAGAATAGACTCCTTTGTTCCACTTTCTTATGAAAATGTAACAATATATGTTTACTATACATAAGGTAAGTCCTCAACAT
Organism: Rhabdophis nuchalis; assembly: GCA_039707465.1. Lineage (NCBI taxonomy): Eukaryota > Metazoa > Chordata > Lepidosauria > Squamata > Natricidae > Rhabdophis > Rhabdophis nuchalis. Next base: position 52,502,091 of record CM077643.1, on the reverse strand, counting down.
ATGACTACCATTGAGCCCCAAATTCTGTTGCTGAGTGAGGCAGCAGTTAAATGAATTTTGCCCCATTTTACGACCTTTCCTGTCAGATGTTATGTGAATCACTGCAGTTGTTAAGTCAGTAACATGGTTGTTAAGTAAATCTGCCTTCCCCATTGACTTTGCTTGTTAGAAGGTTGCAAAGGTGATCACGTGATCCTGGGACCCAGCAACTGTCATAAATATGAATCAGTTGCCAAGCGTCTGAATTTGGACCATATAGCCCTAGGGATGTTACAGTGGTCATAAATGTGAAAAACAGTCATGTCACTCTTTTCAATTCCATTGTAACTTTGATCACTAAATAAATTGTTGTAAGTCAACGATTACCCGTATACTTTTCAGGGATGTATGGAGAGTTTTACATTCAGAGATGGGTTGGGCCTTTCTCAATACTGATAATGATTTTGGGATTCTTCCAATCCTGTGAGTTTTAGCATGAATAAACTGAAGAATCACAGAGCATCCTTCACCAAAAATAAATCACAGGATAGTAGAAAAATGTAACAATATAAATATTGCTGCTTCTCTGTAAGTGGTAACTACTTATGAAAAAAAATGTTAAGTGTATTGTAATCACAATGGTGATTCTTATAACTAAGATTTGAAATACCTATTAGAAAGAATTACCATCAGATTAATAGCATTTCAGAAGAAAAATATTTTTGTACAATGATTTGAAAGTTGTTTTCAAGATTGTGCCCCAAATAACAGAATGGATGCAGCAGTTTGGACCATCTGTGGATCTATAGTGCTAGTGTTAAAAAGAACCCTTTATTTTTTCATAATTAGCCTCTGGAAAACCTAGCACTAAGTGCTGAGTGTGCACAGTTAGTATGCACAAGGATAAGATGACCCTCATACCAATATACAATATTTATTGGATAATCCAATACAGTGGAGTCAAAATAGCCCCCTGCAGTTTATAATAAAGCAAACATACACTTTATTTACTCAAACCTCTCTTAATTAGCTCACTTATCAGGATCCTGAATCTTTCATTAGATTTACTGAGTAATGCTCTGGGATTCCCCAGCAAGGTATGGCCTTTTGAGTCCATGCTAAGCACATAATCTTGAAATTGCTTCTCTTCTAAAAATTCCAATAATTTACCTTACAGACCACTTCTAAATTTCAGCATCCAACATTTTTGTTGTTGGCTACTTAAGAAGGATACTTTTTAGGGGCTGGAAACATTGAAAATAAAGGTTAGGTTAAGGCTGGTTAGGTGCAGCAGGTGAGTGTTTTATTTTAGTTTTAAATTAAAAGGAAGTTAAATGATGAGGTGTCAAGGGATGTGTTAATGGATGCTGGCACCTGGTGGCACATTACTGGGACATAGTTTTATGCTTCAAGGTATAGCTCTGAAGGTGAATTGTTTCTTATAGATAAAAAGAATTGAAAAAAATAGTTAACAAGTTTTAGTTCAAGAAAAACAAGCCAAAGTTTTCAAATTCCTCTCTACTGTGCTAGTAGAAGAAGACAAATTGGGATACTGGAATCAAAGTTCATTAGCACTTAGCAATAGATTTATATACCACTCCATAGTGTGTTACAGCAGTCTCTGGGCGGTATACAAAGTCAGTATATTGACTCCAACAATCTGGGTCCTCATTTTACTGACCTTGGAAGGCTGAGTCAACCTCAAATCCATCAGGATCAAACTCCAAACTGTGGGCAGAATTTGTGTGCAATATTGCATTCTAACCACAGCACCACCATGGCTCCTAGTTCATTGATGCTCATTGTAGCATTTACATTATTTTGCCAAAGGGTCTGATTGACCCTTCACAGTGATTACATGTTTCAAATTTAAAATAACAATTCTTGAAGTAGCTTTGAGAGTCACATGTTCAGCAATACAAAAATCATCAATAGTCCAGTTGTAGAATAGCACATTTAAGCTTGAAATAGATTTTCATTTTTATTCATTATGTGCCACTCTATTTCTGAATAGGCCAAGCAAGTCACAAGGAGTTAGATTGTTTAATTATTTATTTGAAGTGCTTGCATCTTGGAATTGAGAGCCTCTTGTCAGATGACAATCAGGAATAATTAAATAAGCGCCTGACGTTTTGTCAATCGGATAACTTAAATTAAGTTATTACTTAAATAATAACTTAAATAAGCGCCTGACGTTTTGTCAATCGGACAGAACATTCAAATGCTCCAAAATATCTTTTGAAAAGCTACATTTCCTTAGCTCAGTAATTAAGAGGTAGCTGGTCAGTTATCTGGAGGTGACTTTCACTTCTGATGATGTTCTAAAAACGGCACAAGTCAGCCAAGAATTTAGCACAACTGCCTGTCAAAAGAGTTTCAGAAAACTCTTCATCTGCTTTTTTGAAACCAGTAGGACCCATTCAATGCCTATGATATCAAATAGGTTCCTCCTTTCATCAGAGGGTGGTGATGTCAGTTATTAGTAAACAGAAAGTGATCCCCAGAATTCCAACACTAGATTAATCCAGTAATATGTTCAAGAAGCTTGTATAGGGGTGAATCCTAGCTTATCCCTAAAACCAACATCATAAACTCTGATTTAAATACAATTTCTAAGAAACAATGCTTCTAATCAACTGCAGACTAACTTAAATCTTTTCAAATTGCTTTGCACAATGAGATAGATGGCATATACATTTAATAAATAAATAAGCCCGATAAGAACTTATTTAAAGGAAGGCTGGATTCATTCATGGTTTGTTTTTATCAGACTTAGAATAAGCATAGTGATTTGATTCATGGCTTCAAGGCCAAAAATTATTGGAATCTAGTTTGTATGTTTTATTTCATGTCGATGGAAGTGTTAACTATAAACATAGTTTATAAATTGTAATGGCTGGCTTCACACATCAAGCGTCCTTTTGCTTGGTCGTACAATGTTAGGATGGAAATCCTAATGTAAATCCATGTTGGAATGGATTTTAAATCTAATTCAAATGGCAAACCTTTCTCCCAGCAAAGTTAAATGAAGGGTTAATATTTTGCTTGCTGCTGGCTAAGGATACAGTATATAACCATTTCTCAAGTTCTACTCAAAATAGGCCTCTGTATCTCATAGTTATCTGGTCTCTTACAGTAAAAAGCAATCACACCAAAATGTATCAGCAACTTTCATAGAGGTTCACACAACATCACTAACTCAATTCCTGTAGGAAGAGCCAACTGTTTAATAAGCTCCCCAAGGTCAGCATGCTGAGAGCTATATAGATTTCAGAGGAGATGCTGTTCCAATTATCAGCTGCAGATAAAAGAAGGCACACCTCCTGGTCGCATAGAATGACATTGCTTTATTGATGAGATCTTGGCATGGCAACCCTGTTCAATTTTATAGGTCAGCCAGAAACAATCTCACGAATACAGAAATTCCCTTAAGGTTTGTAGATCTGTATATCTTCACTAAACTCCCTAATCAGCCCTTTCAGACTGAAAATTATACTTTTCTAGTTGTAAGAAACGGAAACGTTAGAACCCATGATGGACCAGTGGGTGAGGCTGCATTTGGAATGCTGGGCTTCAGATCTGCCTTTATAGAAGACAATCTTATTTTATTTTTCTGTCTGAATCTGGAGGATATTATTGCCACTATATGGGATACGGGTTCCCCTTGTGGGGTCATTTCCTCGTTTGTACTGATGCTAGATAGTGCACCATTTTTCCTTGAAGATGACCTCTTGAATCCTTAAGAGCTGCATGAAAAACAAGAAAATACACTGGGAACCCCCTTTTCTAACCTATGTTCCTTTTGTTTCTTTGGCTGTGTGCTGCTGTTTCCTGTTCAAGCAAAACTGGCTTGCATTATTATTATTATTATTATTATTATTATTATTATTATTATTGCTGTTCTGTTACCGTATTAATTTTAGTTTCTGTTGATTTTGTGGATTGCTGTTTGATAGGGCTTTTCTGCGCATGCCTGATGCTGCATTCCTGTGCCCTGTTCTTGCCTCTGGCAGCTGCTGAAAGCTGAGCACACCCACCCGACCTGCACCTGTGTGAGCATGTGGAGCAAGTGAGTCAGATCATCCTTTGCTGCCTGTTCCGGCCCAGCCCCGCCTAACTGCTCAGGCAGCAGACTAGTGTTTACCTTGGACATAGAGGAATGTCCCTTGCAGCGCGGCTCCCTTCTTGTTGCAGCTTTTAACTGGAGCATCTGAGTTGGCTGATTCATTCCTAGTTAATAGTTAAGTTGCTTTTTTTAAAAAAAAAAGTTCCCTTATTACTTATTGTTTAACTAGAAGTCACAGAGGGTCAGCATAAACTATAGCTGTGCTTTGCAGAGCAAGACCCCGTCTATACCTCTGTGGTGTTTGTTCAGATCAGGAGTCAGGATATACGAGTTTTACTCGTAGCCAAATTCATACAGAGATTTGTCTTTTCAGTCAATTCCAGTAGTTATAATAGTACTAATAACAAACTCTGTGAAAAAATTGGCACCCTTGTTAGATGTCTGTATAATGTTGAAATCCAATAATTGAGAGTAAGATGATTGAGCAAACAAATAGGAAACATGTTGCAAATGTACAGTTTACAGGGAAGTAGTTTCAGAAAAAAAGAAATACTGTGAATAAGTGAAATTGCCTCTACTTGCTTAGATTACAGTTTTAATAAAATTCTTACAAATAAGATCATTGGTTATAAATAATCCCACTTGCACAATTATAAAAACAAACAAACAAATTTATAGTAACAGTTTCTTTGTGTATTCTATTCCATTTTATCAAAAGACTACAAGCTAATTATTTATGAAAGACTGACTTGCATATTATTTCCAAACTATTATTCGGGTTACTTCCTAATTTTGCATGTATCAGGTTGAAACTGACAGCTGTTGTCCAAAAGAGAGATTGGTGTCAACTCAGCCACCTCAATATAGATAACACCTGTAGCAGAGATGGGTTACTGCCGGTTTGGACCGGATTGGTTGAACCAGTAGTAGCAGTGGTGGGAGGCTCCGCCCAGAGGTTTCTGCACATGCACAGAAGCATCACACACCAGCGCGTGCAGGAGCACACCCAAACCAGTACTAACAACCCACCACTGATCTGTAGGACACTCAAAATATTTCTTTAAAAAATGTTAAATATTCTGGAAAACTGAAATGACTGTCTTGCTTTTTCTGTCCAATAGATGAGGTGCCAAGATGACAGGGCAGTTGTTCCAGCTGTCAAAGGTTATTACTCAAGCAGGTTAAGGTAGCTCTAGGAATATCTACTGATCATTTAGGCCTGTGATGGCGAACCTATGGCACGCATGTCATAAGTGGCATGCAGAGCCCTCTCTGCGGGCACATGAGCTGTTGCCTCAACTCAGGTCCACCATGCATGTGTGCGTGCCTTCCACTGGCCAGTTGATTTTCGGATCTCTGCTGCACATGTGCGGGGAGGCAGGGTGCATGTAGGAGACACGCACGCATGCATGGGGTAGGATGGGGGGGGTCATGCGTGCATGCACGGGGGCAGGGGAAGCATGCGGGGGGTGCCTCAGCCTATTTTTGGTCCCAGGAGGTTGCAGGGAGGCTTACTAGGCCCAAAACAGGGTGCAGGGAGGGTTGTGTGCACATGCACAGGGATCGGGTGTGTGTGTGTGTGTGTCACATATGCATTGCATTTTGGCACGTGATGACAAAAAAGTTAGCCATCGCTGATTAATGCTATTTTTAACTTATTGCCTATAACAGTCTTTCCCGCCTTGACATTCTCCTGATGGGCTAGACTATAACATCACTGAGTACCAAAACAGTTATAATCCTATATATCTGGAAAATATTGGGATGGGGAAGACTGGGCCCATAAAAATTAAAGACTGGACTTAAAAGAATTAAATGGCTATTTCTTCAACTAATACTACAGAATAATAATAATAAATAATAAACTTTAATTTGTAGACCGCTCCCTCTCCCCCAGGGGACTCGGAGCGGTGCACAGGAAAGATAAAAGACAATAAATATACATATACAAATATACATACATAATTAAAAGGCAAATTAAACATTATTCCTGTGCTAAAATTCCCAATTGACGTTCACTAAAATTCCCAATTAAATTTATTAAAAAACCCCATAGATAGAGAGACTACCCTAGGCCGGCCAAGCAGAAAAGGTGTGTTTTTAATTTTAGACGGAAGGAGCGGAGGTCCGTAGTTGTTCTAATGTCGGGGGGAAGGTCGTTCCAGAGGGCTGGGCCCGCCACAGAGAGAGCCCTTCCCCTGGGCGTCGCCCGCTGACAAAGTCTAGTGGACGGCACCCGGAGAAGTCCCTCTCTGTGGGAGCGAATCGGCCGTGACGATGTATGAGGCAGGATCCGATCCCGCAGATAGCTGGGTCCCGAGCCATGGAGCGCTTTAAAGATGATGACTAGCACCTTGAAGCGCACCCGGAAGACGACAGGCAGCCAGTGCAGCTCGGGCAAGAGCGGTGTTACGTGGGTAAACCTTGAGGTTCCCATAATTGCTCGCGCGGCTGCATTCTGGACCAGCTGAAGTCTCCTGGTGCACCTCAAGGGGAGCCCCATGTAGAGAGAATTACAATAGTCCAGTCGGGATGTCACGAGAGCATGAAGTGACTGTGCGAAGGGAAGAATAAGATAGAGATAGAGTTGAAATCTGTACAGGATCTTAGCTGTTCCTAGTACTGCACTCTTTTGGACAAAGAGGTCTCATGTTGCTGGGATCAGTTTAGGAGTAACGGCTCCAAGTGCTCCTACCATCACTGGTAGCACCTTGGTATTTATTCCTACATTCTCTCCATTTTCTTTTTTAGGTTCTGGTACTCCAGTTTGTCATATTCCTTCTTCCTGAGGTTATTGTTACTTGGCACTGGTACACCTATCACCACTGCTTTCTTTTGGTCCTTGACTGCTACCACAGCATCTGATTGATTGGCTAATATCTGCCTGTCTTTCTGAATCTGGAAGCCCCACAGAATGTTAGCTTTCTTATTCTCCATATCTTTTGTGGGATCTCCTATCAGGACTTAGGATGGCCTCACCCATATTCTGTGCAGATGTTACTAAATACAATGCCAGCTACTTGTATTTGTATTTATTAGTTTGTCAAACATGTACAAGATAGCAGGTATAAATATAAACATGGACATGAATGAAAGAAATGAATACAAATAAATGGGGACAGTAGGACAGGGGCGGTTGCTGAAGTCATATTTTTTGCAATAGAGTTTGGAACAGTTTACTTTGAGTTTGTGTCAATTATTTGCCCATGTATTATTGAGGTTGAAGCTGAAGAAGTCATTGACAGGTAAGACGTTGTAACAGACAATTTTGTGTACTGTGATTAGATAATACCACAGGTGGCACAGTTCCAGATTGTCCAAACCCAAAATTTCGAGCCTGGTGGCATAGGGAATTCTATTGTGAGTAGAGGAATGGAGTACTCTTCTCGTGAAATACCTCTGGACCCGCTCGATTGTATTAATGTCTGATAGACAGTGTGGATTCCAGACAGATGAGCTGTATTTGAGAATTGGTCCAGCAAAGGTTTTGTATGCCCTAGTTAGCAATACAATGTTACAGGAGAAGAAGCTTCACAAAATTAGGTTAACATCTCTTAATGCCTGTTTGGCAATGCTGTTACAGTGGGCTCTGGGGCTTAGATTGTTTGAGGTGAGTACTCCTAGGTCCTTGACAGAGTGAGGGTTATCTACGAGGTAGTTTCCACTCAACTTATATTTGGTGTTCTGATTTTTATTGCCAATGTGTAGGACAGAGCATTTTATTAGTCGAGATTTGGAGCTGCCAATTGTGTGACCATTCTTGGTTGTGCCATTCTGTATATGTTGTTCCTGCCTGCATCTTCCACTCTTCCACTACATGTTGGGATTTGGGGGGGGGGGCTTCTGGGCATAGTAGGCTTACTGGATCCTGTCTAGTGTGGTAGACCTCTGCGTCTATAGATCTGGTGCTTAGGGTCTGTTCTTGTGCTGCTGTAATCAATACCTTAGTGCTGTCTTTCAGTCCAGCTCTTCCCAACCACTGATAGTATTTCCCAATGTTTGCCAATCAGCTTTCAGTGGTATATTCCATGCAGGGTCTTGTCTTGCCATGGCAGTTCCTCTGCTTGATCTTCCTTTCATGTTTGCTGTTGCCTCAGGCATTCTCTCAGCAGCTCATCTTTTGGTGCCTGATGTATTCTTGGATACTCTGATTTTCATCAAGGATAGCTACTTGGACCCTCACCAGTCCTTGATCTCCTTCCAGCTACTGTACAGTCTTTGTGTTGGACTTGGGGTGGAAACCTCTATACATTGTGAGGAGCTTCCAGGTCTTCACATCAGCAGCTTCCATATCTTTCTTTGGCCAGCTCACTATACCACTATATATGTATGACTGGCAGGGTGTATGTATACGTTGATGGCATGGATCTTGTTCTTCTCATTGAGCTGGCTCTTTAGAACTTGTCTGATCCGTTGGTGATACTTGGATGCTATGTTCTTACTTGCCTCTTCATTGTAGTTCCCATGTGACTGGGATACAAGGTACTTTTAACTGGTCAGCATGTCTGCTATGTGACCCTCTGGTGATTCCATCCCATCAGCCTTGACTACTTTGGCATATGCCACACTTGATAGCCACTTGTGTGAGCTGTCTTGACACTACTTGCATAGATACAGCAGACTCCCAGTATTTTCTTCCACCGTCACACTGAGTTTTTGAGGAAGGTTCTTAGTGTCCTGTTGCCTCTGTATAGCCCCAGACATTCATAGAGCCATCTGTAAGACATTGAGTCATAGATTTTCCTGTAGTCTATCCAGGCTGTGATCAGATCTGTTTAGACCTTGGATCTTGGCCAACTGCTGTATCTATGCAAGTAGTGTTTTGAGCCTCTGATGCTGTTCCCAATGCTCTTCTGAACTGTGATCATATACTGGTCAATATGGTCCTGTAATTTGGTGGCTATAATGCCTAATAGGACTTTCCATGTTCTGGAGGCAAATTATTGGCTAGTAGTTGAATGATGCTATTCCTTTGTCTTTCATGAGCAACATTGCCCTTCCTTGTGTTAGCCAGTCTAGGCGGAAACTTGCTGCTAGCAGCTGATTAATCTGCGCTGCTGGATTTCACGCACTCTTGTTAGTTTATTTAGCCAGTAGGTCTGAGTCATGTCCAGGCCAGTTGTCCAGCTCTTTCTGTTCTTGACTTGCTGCTGGATGTCTGCTGCTGTGATACTGACTGATTCCTGTTCTGGGAGATTGTTCTCAAGTCCTGCTGCCACTTTGCACTGGTGTTCCTTCTCTTTTCCCCATATGTTCTTCCAGCACTATTCACTTTCTACTGTGGGGTCTCTGTTGTTATTGTTGGGAATGTACCTTGGATGATTCTTTGGAGGACAGGGAATTTATCTTCTTGGCCTCTGCTTCTCTAGTGTATCACCTTATTCCGGTATCCAGTGCTGTGAGCCTTTGTTTAGAGTTACAATGGACTCAGATACTTGTATTTTTTTCAATAGCTGCCCTTTGAGTTGTCTTGATATTAGCTTCTAATCTCATTTTCCAGGGGGTGGAAAAACTGCTGCTCTTCTTGATCATATAGCCAAGCATATCCCAGATTATAGTAGCTGTAATGTGTACCAGATCATTGGTTTGAGTTATCATGGTAGTAGGGACTGTTATGAGGACTCTACTGGCATCTTCTAGCATACTAACTGAAGGTACATCTCTACTGAGACCACGTATCCGATTTTCCTGATCCCTCAACATCAGGTGTGGACCTTGTTAATCCAGGCAATGTCTGAACTGGCATGACTCTCCTGGTTCATGTCATTCTCATATTTTTGATGTAGGCAGGTGAAGCATTAGGCAGTCTTTGTCTAAGGACTCCTATTGGTAGGTAAGGTGGGTACCAGGAAGATTTGTACCCCGGTCTCCCGCATCAAAGGTAGTGTTAAGCTACATAGCCAGATTATTTGGAGACAGGAGTAACATATTAATATTTACAGGCTTTTCTGGTTTATCCTCTATAAACTTTATAAATAATATTTTCTCCAGCAGTTGATGTTTCCAGACCTTATGGGAAATTCAGCATAGCCAATATTGCAAGAATTTAATCATGATGTGACTAAACCATGTTTCACTGTGGCAAGTTCAGTTTAAGGTTCATTTGTCAGACCAAAGGGAATAATATGGCAAAAAGGACACTTTGTCTGGCTATTAGTAACACCTGCATCTCCATAGATAAAAGTCAGTCAAGGAGTAATTCCCCAAGTCATGCCTGGACCTGTAGGAGAGGTCCAGCCGAATCACACACCAATTCTCCCCAGAAATACAAACTGCATTGCTTGGAGATTTTTTATTTATTCAGGCTATAATTGCCTCCAGATAGGTTGTTACATTTTTCAACACTTTTTCAAGATTAGAAGATGGAAAAGAAAGGTAGAACTCTGTGTCAACCGCTTGAGTAAGTTCAGCTTTTCATGTCGATATTGAGCAGCATAGCAAGTGTGATAGAAAAAAAAAAGTGAACACAAGCATCTCAATGCCTTCGCAATGTAATTTGTATTTCTAGGTAGAATTTGTATGTGATTCGGCTGGACCTCTCCTGCAGGTCCAGCATTGCTTGGAGATTTTTTATTTATTCAGGCTATAATTGCCTCCAGATAGGTTGTTACATTTTTCAACACTTTTTCAAGATTAGAAGCATCTCAATGGCTTCCCAATGCAGTGCCAGGCTCCCACTGCTATGCATTCAAAAAAGATGATCCAGGGCATAATACAATTTACTCTGATTAGATTACTCCCTCCTTCTATTTATTAGTTTTTAATGTAATGCATCCATCAAGACTCCGAGTCCCCTAGGGGAGAGGACGCGGTTATACAAATAAATAAATAAATAAATAAGACTATATTTGTCCAGCTGAGATGTCAGAGTGGATTGGATATAAGGACCATCCTGCCTGAAAAACCTGCCCCAAGAATGTCCAAACAGAGGCTAGGTATACATTTTCAAAGTGATTTTGTCAATGCTTCCTCCAAAATTATCAGGCTTTGAATGAATATCAGGCTTTGAAAGAATTGGTGTTGGATTAGCTTTTTATTGTATCCATTATAAAAATCATTACAAATGCGCTTCAAGGTTCTGACGACCATCTTTAAAGCGCTCCATGGCTCGGGGGCCTAGTTATATGCGAGACCATCTCCTGCCCCATACATCCCTTCGGCCGATCCGCTCCCACAGAGAGGGCCTTCTCAGGGTGCCGTCGGCCGGGCAATGCCAACTGGCGACACCCAGGGGAAGAGCCTTCTCTTTGGTGGGCCCTGCCCCTTGGAACGACCTACCCCCTGAATTGCGTACCATCTCGGACCTCTGCCTCTTCCGCCAGTGTCTAAAGACACATCTTTTTCAGCAAGCCGGCCTAGCCTAACCTCCCGTCGGGGGGTTATTTTTAGCATAGGATTGTAATTTAATATGTTTTTAAATTTTGTATTTATCATTTTGTATGTTTTTAAATTCCTGTGCGCCGCCCTGGGTCCTTCGTGGAGAAGGGCGGGATATAAATGTGATTAAAATAAAAAATAAAAAAAATAAACAAACAACATCAATCTACCGTAACTAGATGTAACATTATATCTTTTAACTTACATTTCCAAAAATGACTTCAATGCTTAGAGCAATGATGTTAAACAGTTTATCAAGAAATGATGTTAAATAATTTACTTATACATTGGAATATCAGTAATAAAATTTGCTTTGATCTTGTACTTACAAAATAATTAAAGTATTGAATTTCATGTTAGACTTCAGTCACTGGCACATGTACAGATTTTTAAAAGGGTGCCGGAGAATCACTCAAAGGCAATCTGGAAGACAATTTAAATGTAAGAAACTGAATTATTTTCAAATAATTGCTAAGTAAACAGTGCTCAAATCGAATTGTTGCATTTAATACAAGAAAATATATTCTAGATAGGCCTTGCAAATCTCACACAGCTTAATAAAAAATAAATGGAATATATCCCAGTGGAAGATAGAGAAAGAGATAGGTAAGCAGGAAAAAAATAATTTCAGAATAAGCCCATTTTGCTATTTCGCTGTGCTTGGTTTTGACCCAGATCATGCCTGACCAACAGACACAGAAGATATTGCCTGGAGTTGCAAAGACAGTAATTTTCTGTTAAAGACAAAAAAATGTTTTGTCATTTAAAAGTAATGCAAAAGCATTATGGGTGTGGCACACCCACCCACGAGCCCCCTGCACTCCCCCTGCTTTTGGCACGCGAGCCAAAAAAGGTTAGCCATCATTGCACTGGACTACTGCAATGGTCTCTACATGGGACTCCCCTTGAGATGCACCTGGAGAGTCCAGCTAGTGCAGAATGCGGCTGCGTGGGGGATTCTGGGAGTTTCACGGTACTCCCATATAACACCTCTCCTGCGTGAGCTGCCCTGGCTGCCTGTGGTCTTCTGGGTGCGCTTCAAGATGTTAGTAACCATCTTCAAAGCGCTCCATGGCATGGGTCCTGGCTATTTGCGAGACCGCCTCCTGCCATATACCTCCCTTCGACCTGTCCGCTCCCACAGAGAGGGCCTCCTCAGGGTGCCGTCTGCCGGTCAATGCCGGCTGGCGACCCCCAGGAGGAGGGCCTTCTCTGTGGCGGGTCCGGCCCTCTGGAATAACCTGCCCCCCGACTTGCGCACCATCACGGACCTACGCCTCTTCCGCCGGGTGCTTAAAACACACTTTTTCCATCTGCCTGGCCTGGCATAGATTAATGGTATAATTTTAAATGTAGGATTTTAATTGTTTTAACTACTTTTAGCACAGACTTAATTATTTAATTCTATTTTATATTGTGTCTATTTGTTGTGGGTTTTTATTCTTTCTGTGCACCGCCCTGAGTCCCACTAGGGAGAATAGGGCGGTATATAAATCTGAATAATAAATAAATAATAAAAACTGTTCTAGCCTTCACATTTGGGCTTTCTGATGAGTCCCAAAATACTACAAACAGGAAATAATGATTGCGTTCATGTATATACTAAACCAGGAGTGTCATCATGGTGGCGTCATGTGACACATTGTGACTTTCTCCCCTTCACTAAACCGGGTGTGGGTGTAGCCAGCATTTGATGCATCTGAGCCACAGGCTGCGAGTTTGACAGCCTTGTACTAAACCATAAACCATGCTTGCCAAACTACAAGGCCTAATTAATACAGCAGTCAAAAACCCAGAGCCAGAAACTGAAATGTGAATCAGATTGATCTGTATTCTATATTCCTAAAAACATTTTAGCAGGAAACATGCCCTGCTGAAATTAATGGTGCTTGCAATTAATTATCTTATACATTTTGCTGTTCCCTTAATGATAATAGTAACTGTGCTGGATCTGTCCAGCAGCATCTTGCTTCAATCCAGTTTAACAGCAAATATAGATTAATGAAATGTATAAATCCTGAAACAGTTTAGCCATCAGATTAAGGGGATAAAAATCTATAAAGGGAATTCTATATGCACCACCTTGAGAACCATTGGGATATAAAACTTTTGAATAAATGAATGAGTGAATACTTTTGATAAACTTCAACAAACCGTTTGACTTTTTGAACCATCTTGACCTATGGTGCATTACTCCCCAAAGAAACTTTATGATAAAAAAAAAGTATGGATCTGCATAGAATTTATAAAGACTGATAGAAATGGACAGATACAGATATAGAAATATCACAATTTAAATGAGCAGATTGAAACTCAGCAGATGGAAACACTTAGCACTCTAGCACTTCCTGGATCTTGGAAGCTAAGCAGTCAAAATGGTTAGTACTTGCGTGGGAAATGAATTGATTATTGATTTCCCAGCAAGCTATTTGCTTGATTGGGGAGTTGAACAAATCTGAAAGGAAGGAAATGGCAAACTGGGAACCCTGCCAAAAGACCAGCCTGGTCATCAAGAGTCCCCATAGTCACTGTGACCTTGTGACATATATGCCTGTCACAAGTGATTAACTTCAAGGCTCTGTTTTTCTTTCTGATATTTTTTTATTTTTGAATTTAATTTGGTTTGGATTGCCCTTCAAGCACAGAGCATTTCAAACTGGATTACTCTCTGCAAGATAGGATACATTGCCATCTTAAACAAAAGAGGTCACAGAAGTTTTTGTGATGAAATTCAGGGCTGATAATTTTATTCTGAAGGGTTAAAAAAGGCTATTTTTCTTGTATCATGTTCTTTTATTCTCATTTTTAAAGATCTTGGATTTGGAACTCACCATTTCCCTACAATGCCCCAATATAGGAAGGCATAGTGAAAAAAAAAAAAGAATGGTATCCTCACCCATGAATTCTGCTCCTACTGATAAGTATTTATTCTAGAACAGGGGTCTCCAACCTTTGCAACTTTAAGTCTGAAGGACTTCAGCTCCCAGACTTCTCCAGCCAGCAAAGCTTAAAGTTGCAACTTAAAGTTGCAAAGGTTGGAAACCCCTGTTCTAGAAGACTTAAATGACTCACAATAGGATGCCAGCTGATGCCAGTTTGGCACATCAAAAGATAGTTATCACCTTGGACAGTGTTTAGGCCAGTGGTGAAATTCAATTTTTTTTACTACCGGTTCTATGGCTTGGTGGGTGTGGCAGGGGCAGGGTACTGCAAAATCCCCATTCCCTCCCCACTCTGGGGCTAGCCAGAGGTGGTATTTGCTGCTTCTCCGAACTACTCAAAATTTCTGCTACCGGTTCTCCAGAACCGGTCAGAACCTGCTGAATTTCACCCTTGGTTTAGGCCACTTCTGGTGCTGAGACCTGGAAGCAAAGTTGAGGCTTTGCAAAAGTAAAACCTTTTGTCAGGGAATTATTAGTATTGCCAGTTCTTTACAGACTTTGAAGGCATTTACTGTTTAAAACATATTTTAAGGGTTTTATTAAATTTCCATTTTTAAATTATTAACTTATTTAAAAAAGTTGTGTCGAACCCATCGCAACCCCATGGACAACATTCCTCCAGGTCTTCCTGTCATCTATCATCCTCTGGAATTCATTTAAGATCACACCTACTGCTTTGGTAACTCCATCCAGCCACCTCATTCTCTGTTGTCCCATTCTTCTTTTGCCCTCCGTCTTTCCCAGCATTAAGCTCTTCTACAGTGACTCCTTCCTTCTCATTAGGTGGCCAAAGTATTTGAGTTTCACCTTCAGGATCTGGCCTTCTAAAGAGCAGTCAAGGTTGATCTCCTCTAGGACTGACCAGTTTGATTGCCTTTCAGTCCAAGGGACTTGCAGGAGTCTTCTCCCGCACCATAGTTCAAAAGTCTCAGTTCTTTGGCGCTCAGCCTTTTTTATGGTCCAACTTTCACAGCCCTACATTGCAACTGGGAAAACTTAAAAAAATTAGTTAAACCTTTTTCATTATATGCTTGTTTGATCCTACCTGAATTATTTCTCTGCTGTGGGCTATATGCAGTATATGAAAAATTCACTTACATTTATGTATCCTGGAAACAGCAAGAAAAAACTGTATACTGTGGTTGAATGTCTCTCATGGGGCCAAAAGAAGCAGTAACTGAGTCTTAAAAAGAGAAACTTCCATGTGAATCTCTAAATGTTGCTTCAGTTAATACTGACAGTTAAAATGGATTCTGAATGTCAGTTTTTCCTCCACCTTAATCTTTTATTTAGTACAGAGGTTTTGGGGTTTTTTTTGCATTTTCCTGCTTTTGTGAAATAAGGGTTTAAAGACATCTTCCTTTAGGGCTTACATTAAATTTTCCCAAACCTCTGACTAGCAAAAACAAAAACACGACTCACCTTCTGCAAAGGGATTCAGAGGTCATTAGTAGCCTTGGGACTTTCAGCTGCCCACCCTTAACCCTCATTAGGTCTTGTCCCCAAATCCTGATTAAGATCAGGGGTGGGTTTCTGCCGGTGTTACTGCCGGTTCGCAACCCATGCGCAATGTGCACGTGTGCATGCTTTGTACATGTGCATGCCAGACGTGTGCTGCATGCACATGCGCTCTTCAATGTACTCTTCAATTTACAGTGAACTGTGCATGCACAGTCACCAAAATCCAAAGTGGCGGTGGCCAAGTGGCAGCGAGGGAACCGTTTTGGGGACATGACAGGCCTGGTTGCTGCCAGTTCTGCGACCCAGGCCTGAATTCCACTACCTGTTTGGCCGAACCGGCAGCAACCCCTCTCTAATCAATTTCCTTCTGATATATTTATAAAGTTACAACTTGAACTCTGCACTACATCCTTGATAGTTTTTTTCTGCCTGCTATTCACTGAACCATAGCTTTTGTTTATGTATTTATTAAACATATTTCCATACTGCTGGGAGTCTTTTGATAGCAGATGCACACAGAATAAACACATAAATATTGTGTCCTAGTTACTGTAACTTTTATGTGAATTCATCCTTTTAGTTTTTATGCATATTCTACAGCTTATCTTCTCTTTTTTTAAAAGAAAGATCTTTCTACTTTCAGAATGACAGATGTTTCTTTTTGTCCTTGAGGAAATAGAGGAAATGTGAGATTGCTTTGTAGTTATTCATTTGCTCCTGAATGACAAGGTTGACTACTAGTCATGTCCTTTTTTATTATTATTCTTTTGTTTGAACAGGAGTTGCACCTGAGTGCAACTGAAAGCACTGGATAATGAAACATTTTTCCCGCTTTTAATTTTAGCAGTAGCATAATTAAAAACGGAAAGCTATAAGCTGTCTCCTCTTCCTCCAATAGATAGATGAATCTTGGGCAACTTTTAAAAATTAGATCATCAAAAATTAGATCATAATGGATGATTATACCATATGCAATACAACAGGGAAGGATCTGGATTTTCTGGTAGGGAGGAGGTGTTATTTCCTCCATCAGTGACACAATTCCCCATTAGATTCTGTGAATGAAATTTGCAACTATTTATATAACTTGTGTGAGGTTTTCCGCAAATAGAAATTTTATTAGTGGAGTCTATTGGTAACATGGGGGAAAAACATTGCACTTAAAGGTTGGGGCCTGTTTGGTGGAGAAATTGTCATCTTTGGAAAGGTCGGCAACTATATACATTTGATAAATAAGCCAGAAAGTTGACATGAAAGAGGAGGAAAGAATAAAGCAAGACATAAAGAATACTGATAAACTGCTACCTGGAGGAAAATTCAGCAGGATGTAAAAATAAAGAATAACACGCATCTCAAACATCCAGTTCTCATGTGACAGAGCTAATTGAGAGGCAGCTGACATAATTCTGGAGATATTTGATTAATATACCCCTAGCAAGATGTAGTACTGATTGCCCATCGAACTGGCATATTGGGCTGGAAACAGGCAGTCAAGTCCAAACTGAAAATTTAGTAGAAACATCCTTGCCTGAATAGAATAGAATAACAGAGTTGGAAGGGACCTTGGAGGTCTTCTAGTCCAACCCCCTGCTTAGGCAGGAAACTCTACACCACTTTAGACAAAAGGTTATCCAACATCTTCTTAAAGACTTCCGGTGTTAGAGCATTCACAACTTCTGGAGGCAAGTTGTCCCACTGATTAATTGAATATTCATAGCTGATTTGATCCTTTAGATTGCAGTCAATAATATAAACTAGTTTCGGCATAATTTGGTAGGCTGGTGGGAGTCAAAATTGGTGCGATGTGGTTTGGGAATCATAATCCAAGCCCTGTCCTTGTTATATCAACATCATATGCAGAGGTGAGGCTTGGATTGTGATGCTACAACCTTCTTGTCTGTTTGGACCTCCATCTTATGGATGGCACTGTCTTGATCAGGAGGAAACAAATACCTCAGGGCAAAATTACAGCAATGTAAAGCTACCTTGAAGCAATAGCTACATTTAGTTTTCTAGAGATGATAGGTTTGGGCAGATTCAGAGAGAAATGAGCACATAGTGGATCTGCTGCTTTAATGGCCCTGCTGGGAAGGAAGATCCAAGTATTAGTTTTGATCTAGCAATCTGTGACCTCCATTTTACACTAGCCTACTGCTAGCAACAGATGTCTACTTCCAAGCTCTCATCCTCCTGTCTTTTTAGAGGCTAGCTCTGCTTTAGCACTTTTGCTTAGCACTTATTCAACTGCCAACTGCTAACTTATTTTGACCAGCAAACTCAGCATGTGGGGTGGTGTAGAGTGTTTTGCATGCTGTGTGTGCCATTTGTCTTCAGGGGGTGTCCGACAAGGGATCAGAAAAGTGATGATGGCAGTCATGATTTCAAGGTTGTGACAGCCATCATGACTTTTTTTTTAAAAAAAACTCCCCCCTGTAGACACCCTTGGCCTTTTTCATTCTGTCAATGGCTTCATTCCTTGTTTACCCATTTTAACATAAAGATAAATATTTGATTGACAAGGAAGAGGAAGTAACATCTTCACATTCCTCATTATTTGCATACAAAATCCATTATCATAGAATATTATGACTGATGTGTTGTTTTTAAAGAGAAGATGCTTGAATCCGCAGAGGACTGATCCATTCATTTAACTGGCCAGCTCTTACATAAATATACATAATTTTGTTTTCCTGTAATTTAAAGATTGGCAGTTGAATGTATGAATTGACTACTTCTGCATTTGTTGGCAGCAATATGCTGACTCTGTAAAGCGCTTAGGGAGGGCTGCAAAGCACTGTTAAGTGATATATAAACCCACCCAATATGTACATTCTCTTGAGGTCTGGTGGTGCCTAACCCTAGCCCTAGCCCTAGCCCTAACCCTAACCCTAACCCTAACCCATGCACAAGAGGTAAGAGGATGGGAATTGAAAAGCACTTGTTTCTCTGTTGAATCTCCCAGACTGTGGATGGCCCCCCTGTGAAGCATGCTCAGTGCTGGATTGGTAGAAATTCCTTAAAGACTGAGATGGCCCAAAGCTGCTTTTCAAGAGGCAACAGAACTTTCTTTGTTTTTTTCCTTGAAGAAGTGGCTGCAAGGAATATAAATCCTTCCATACCCCACCATTCAGTCAGAACTAAAGACGTTTCTTGAATGAGAAATGAAACATCTTCAAGGAAAAAATAAAGGAAGTCCAGTTGCCCTTTGAAAAACTCCATAGACACTTAAGACTGAGAAATAATGGGAAGGCTTTTGTGGAATGATGTGGTCAGTGTTAGGAAGGATTTTTCACCTGGAATCTGCCTTAGTGCTATTTAAATCCTTCCATCCATGTCCTCTGGAAAAAGAAGCGAGAGGTCTTGACCTCCTGTGTGAAATCCCTGGAGACATTTGAAAAGTGTGATCGTATTCCCCTCTCAGCATCCTTTCTGAAATTTAAACATAGTCTGTTCGTTCAACATCTCTTCATGGAACACAGTTCCAAGCCCATTGTTCATCTTTGTGGGCTCTCTTTGAATTTGTTCCAGTTTTTCTGAATCCTTCTGGTGTGTGCTACCATGGGTTGGATGCAATACATAAGGTGCAATCACACCAACGCAGACAAAGGTAGAAAAATTAGTTCCTGTGACTTGGAACTATATTTCTGTCAATGTGGACTAACAGGTGGCTGAGCTTGTTGATCAGAAAGGTCGGCAGTTCGGTGGGTTGAATCCCTAGCGCCACATAACAGAAGGAACTCCTGTTACTTGTCCCAGCTTCTGCCAACTTAGCAGTTTGAAAGCACATAAAAATGCAAGTAGAAAAAATAAGAACCACCTTTGATGGGAAGGTAACAGCGTTCTTCGGCATTTAGTCATGCTGGCCCCGGAGACGTCTTCGGACAGTGCTGGCTCTTCCGCATTGAAACGGAGATGAGCACCATCCCCTAGAGACAGGAATGACTAGCACATATGTGTGAGGGAAACCTTTACCTTTATCTTTTTAACTGCTCACTTTAGACTTCTCTAATATCTTAACATGCATTGTGCTTTGCTTTCCATAAGAAAGCCCCAATAGTCTTTGGTTATATCAACTGGCTAGGGATTCTGTAAGTTGAAATGCAACACAACCTGCATCAAGTTGTGCAAAAGGCAAACTGAAACTGTTGGTTTGACCCAGCAAGTAAGAGGAGTGATAAGGAAGAATACTTTCCAAATTTTATGAAAAACCTTGATATTGTTTAGTCAAATAGCACATTTTAAATAGCTACGTCTTTGTTTTTAAAGATCTTAAAGTAGCTCTAAAGCACATTCCTTGAATGTTTTATTCTTCTTTTAACTGTCAGGAGTTTCCTGAAAAATATATATATATATATATCTGAAAAACAGCCATAGCCAGGCTGTCTTTTATTTAAACCACTCAGGAAATATGAAAAGGAAACAGTTCTAAAAGCTGGCATGGAAAAAGCAGGTATTCACGTTGCACATTTCCTTGGATTTCATAGCATGATTGTCGAGGAGAATAACGACAACTAAAAACATACATATTGTGATTATTTCTTTTTTATCAGTCAGGTTATCAGTTGGGGGGCCATCGAGGCATCATAACATCCCCTTAAAAAAAGATACAGATTTGCATAAATGTGCCTGTGCCAATTTATATGTATGTATATATAAAATAAAAGAAAATTAACATTATTGCATTAGTTTCCAAAGAAATGCAGGACCTTTTATCCTAGTTAAGAGGATTTATCTGGATTCTGACCATGTGACATCTTCCTCTCCATGTAAAGTGTGCTCTCTTAATGGGAACTGTACCTGCTCCTGCTCCTTCTCTTATGTTCCTTTTCTTGAAACCAGATGAATGGTCCATCTTGTTCTCTCTCTGCCAACTACTACATGTGGTCCTCCTAGTTACCAGCAGAAAGCAATTCAGTTTATAGAATCTGCTATAACCCGTGTGACGTAATAATTGGATCAAGACTGAAAGACTCGGGTTCGGGTCTGTATTTAATGATGGAAAGTCCCTTTGAGGCTTTAGCTCTTGCATTACCTCTTCACCCATCTCTCATATTGTTATTATGGAGATGGGGGAAGGAAATACTATGTTTGCACCTTGAGCTTCTGGGGAAACAGGCAGGATGGCAGCGTAATGCATAAATAAATAACATGAAATAGATCATCATGAAATAGTTTATGAATTTAGTCAGTCCATGTCCTGCTTTTCTATTCAATTGAATACTCAGGATGCTTAGCCGAATGTTCAGAAGGTTATTTGTGTGTTTGGCTGTATTTATTTTTGGAAGTTATGGGCAGATGTTTTGGAAAAAGCAGTGCATTACTTCAGTACAAAGTCCATAACAAGATTAGTCTTTTTAATTTAAGTGTGCAAAATTCTGCTTTCACTTCTTTCTTTATTCCCCTTATATTTTGGCTTCTTGGAGCTCACAAAATAATCTTCAAAAACTGAATGCACATAAAATACCAAAGTCTGGCCTGCCAGCTGTTGATGCCACAACGGCTCCTAACTCCATGCAAAGAGCTCTCCCCCATCCTACCTGTTAAGGCCACATTATCTTCTAGGTCACAGGTTTAACAAAGACAATCTGTTGCCTTCCTGTCTTTGTCAACCTTCTCCACAGCAATAATTCTGCCACATGGCTCAAATTTTAATCAACATTGTAATCCGCAGTATATCCAGGAAGATGGACAGACAGGATATGAAGGAGCCTATTACTGCTTGCATCTTGAATAAAAATCAGTTTTTTATTGATAAGAAGACTATATGCAACCAAAAAAAAACACCACCCAGTGAATGTGACACATTTCTAATTTCACAGGAAGCTGAGAATCAGAAACAATCATTACAATAAGGAGTACCTTTATATGTCAATTTTAGGTTGGAGAAAGTGTGGCTGTCCTCCTCAGGCTGAAGTCAAAATTTGGAGAGAATTTTGAGAATGGCGTATCTTGGCATTTCAGCCTGTTCTAAATGGCTTCCTGTCACCAAACGCTATTAGGTATCAGCAGGAAATTACACATTTATGAGTGATTTACTTCTAAACAAACACGGCTACCCAAACAATACGTTATTGAATTGGACTGTGAGCTTTTTAAAGTATTCCAATGAAAGATTGTAACAGCTGCCTCGGCTGATAACTACCGTTTAGGATAAGAATATTGTTGACTGAATTGTTTGCCGATTGTTTCAATAAAATCTAGTTGCATCTTGTAGATGTGGGAGGGGGAAATAAAAGAAAGCCCTATGGAGTTTTATATATTGACCTCTTTAAAACAATATATTTTCCTAGTTGCAGGGTTAGTTCATTGGGTGGGAACTTTATTGGCCACAGTTGTTGTGGAGGTTATATCAAGATTTCCTTTTGAAATGCAGTTTCACCAAGGGCTGGGGTGGGAGCAGCAGGCACCAGGGAGCCTGGTGTGCAGACCTTCCTTTCCCCACCAAGTCTAAACTAGTTTGCACAAAGAACAATGCTGTTTGAGAGCAGCAGAGAAAGATACAAGATAAAGAATAATCAGAGGTAATTCTGCCCTCAAATTGTAGACTTGGTATTTGAGGGTTTTGAACTTTAAAAATAAGGGCCAGCTGTGGCAGCTAAATGGCTATTGAAGTCTGTTATCAGATGGCACAAGATGCACCTTGTGAATTGCAATAGATGTTAGCATGAAGGGATTGTTTGCATCCAAACAGCCTCAGTAGAGAAAGCTGACTTGAAGAAATATATTGTGTGTTTATCCACACTCTTAAAAGTTCAAAAAGCATAATAACACACCCCCCCAACAGTAAAATAATCTGTCAGATTGAAATATTATTATTAAAATACTCTCCTCTTAAAAACATTCATTTGTGGGCAGTTGTAAGCTTTGAAATTATTGAACTAAGTTTATTTTTAAAAATCTTGAATTTTCCTCTATTTTACTGAAGTTCTGATCTGCTTCTCCTTATAACAATCATAAAGTAGAGATATACAATGTTTACATCTATAAATTAAATCCAGGTTGTCTTCTGATAATTCTATCATTGTTTACAATTACGGACATTTAATGAGAACAGTAAAATGTAGCTACAAAAATCCAGGTGAGTAGAGATAAAAGAAAATACAATAAAACTAATGCTTTGTTGCAATCTCATGAGCATCTGGATTCTCTGGGACTTAAAGTCCACAAATTTTAAAGTTGCCAAGATTGAGAAAAATTGCTGTACTTCTATGATGGGCAGAAAGGTATATCAACATAAACTACCAAAATCAAAAAGGCATGCAGATGGGGCTATACTTAACTGCTTTAATGTAGGACAGGACAATGTTTGTAGGATTCTCCATCCCATTGACCTTTCAACTGGGATATTTTTAGACATTTAAAATGTAATTTAGTATTGATTTTTAGGGTGCTTGCGGGCACATTGACAGTGTCCCCTCCCAATTCATCCTGTGTCCTGCTTACGCTCCACTGTCTTGTCAGATTAGGTAAATATATTTTCTTGACATGGGGATTTATTTATTTGTTGTATTTGAGAGAATGATGTTCTCTCAAATACAATGCCAGAGGATGCCAGTGCCATGACAGAAAAGGGTCTCCTCCTCCTGGATCCTGCCAGATGACACTCCCTGACAAACTAGATCTGGAACATGCCTTTCCTGCTGGATTGAACCAGATGAATAGATACCACTAGGAGAGATGGTCCTGTAAGTAACCTGGCCCCAAGCCACGAAGGGCATTGAAAGTAGCCACTAGCACCTTGATTTGAATCCAGAAGCATACTAGTAACCAGTGCAGTGCAATGGCGTTACATGTGTTGAACAACAAGCATCCATAACACTTGCATTTTGTAACAGCTGAACCTTGGGTACTTTTATATGGAATGCTGGTCTTGCAGAAAAATTATAAAAATTATAAGCCTATGTTCAGGAAAAACCTAAGGACAAAGAATTAAGAGATGAAAGTCTTATCAAAATCATGCCACTATATGATTGAATGATCAGAGAGAGCAAAACCTGAATTTGGCAAGGGGGTTGGGGAAAACAAGTACAGAAAGGAGAACCAATGAAAGAATAAGACCCAATAAGGAAGAGAGACAGCAATAGCACTTAGACTTATATACCACCCCATAGTACTTTACAGGACTCTGGGCAGTTCACAATGTCGGCATATTGCCTCTAACAATCTGAGTCTTCATTTTATCAATCTCCAAAAGAAGAAGGTTGAGTCAACCTTGAGCCCCACTATGATTGAACTCCAGATTGTGGTAGAGTTTGCCTACAATACTGTACTCTAACCACTGTGCCACCAGGGTTCCCTTTTTGCCAATTGGATTGGTTGACTGATTGACAACAGCTGCTGATTGTCAATATGGAAGAGCAAACAATTTGGCAAGGCAAGTCTAAGACAGGAGTGTTTTTTTCCTTCTTTTTCATTTTTTTTCCAACTCTTTCTTTTAGTCCAGGCTAGTCCACATCCTGAGAGCACAGATCCAAATATGAAGTCAAAGACAGGGACCATAAAAATATGAGCGTTTAAGGAGTCTTTTTGGGCAGGAAGAGAATACAGATGAGCCTTTCTTGTATCAAGCTATTGTCCATCTTTTCCCCTGCCTTCTGTTCTGTTGTATCTGGTTCTTTGCGACTGTCTGGACAAGTCCCTGCAGTTTTCTTAGCAAGGTGTTTTCAGAAGTGATTGGCCATTCCCTCCTTCCTAGAGATGAGAAAAAGTGACTAGCCCAAGGGCACCAAGATGGTTTTGTGCCTAAGACAGGACTAGAACTCAAAGTCCTCGTACTCGCTACACCAGAATAACAATAACAGAGTTGGAAGGGACCTTGGAGGTCTTCTAGTCCATCCCCCTGGGCAAGCAGGAGAATCTTTGCCAGTTGAGACAAATGGCTGTCCAATCTCTTCTTCAAAACCTCCAGTGATGGAGCACCCACAACTTCTAAACTGATTCGTGTTGCCCATTTTACTTTTCTTGTCTTGAATATTACCTCAGATGTATTGAAGCAGTGGACTGTGCCTATTTCTGAACTTTAGTCTGACCTAGAAAGCTTTATAAATCTTTTGTTCAAGCATAGCCTCCTCATCTTGTTCAGTTCAGCTTTTTCTTTCTATCATTTGTAGTAGTGTAACATGTACACGCTGATCGTCCTCCATGCCTTCTATTTCAGTCTCTTTCTCTTCCCTTCCCCCAACACTTTCCCCTTTTTATAATGCTGGACTTAATTTGAGTATGGGCAATCTAGGAATACTTGCCCTTGAGATAGGAAGAGGATCTCCCAATCCCCTCTGCCCTTCCTGCTACTGCTGTCCCTTGCTACTTATTCTCTCCTCTTGCATGGTCCTTCTTGGACTCACCTGCCTTAGTAGAAACAGCACCAGAGCTTACCTGAGCAGTGATTCTGAGAGGTCTTATATAGTGGTCACAGAGGCAGTGACTCATCTAGGAAAGCAAGGTGGAGTAGACACACTTTAGTAATTGTTCCTGGCAGTGGAACAATTCCAATTACTCCACTATTTGAAATATCTGCTTTATTGTACCCAATATTAAGGATGGTCCTGAATGGAATTGCAGAATCAAATCGAATCATCTAAGTAACTTTAATAGGATTTTAACTGAAAGAATATCAATTAAACCGATTTACGCATATTAAAAATACCAGGTGGGTAAATGTCTATTACATGGAGTCTGAATCATCTCAGAATTCACATTACATCTCGAAATAAAGGCCACCGGATGTCAGAGGCTTTGTTTTCTGAGTTACACCATTTCCCCTTTTCATCCATCGTAGTTTTTTGTAACAGGAAAGCTTGATTTTTATGAAGCTCTTTTATTACATAGAGTGTTGTCATCAGTTTTCCTTCTCCTAAATAAGGTCATTTTTCAAAAACATTCAGAATTGATCACAATACAAATATAGTCACAGCAACCTGTGGTATGAACAAGATTTTAAAAAATGCAACCTTGGCAAGCATTTTTGGAACAACAGTTTATTTACAACTTAGTTCACATTTCAATGTTCTTATTCTAATTTTGTTCTGGGAAGGAAAAAAAACCTCAGATTTGTTTGTCCTAAATATGTTTTGTTTTGAATTACATTAGAAATCTTTTTAATTAATTAATAGATTTTAAAAACTTTAATCTAGAATTTTGATCATGAAATCTTGAGGCCACTGCTTCCCTTTATATGTAAAAGAAGGTTGGCAATGCATCTCATGAAAAACACATTTTGGATTTTGATTCCCATCAGATCCATGGCAAGACAAACACTTGCAAGAATTAAGTCTGGTTAATGTTCATTCATTTCCATAAAAACATATGTAAATATATACAGCTCAAAAGTCCCCCCCCCCAACCTTTTTTATTCTTATCAAAGCAAATTCCTCTGTGTAACAGCAGTGTGGAACTCTTTACAGAAAGATGCTCCTTGACCACAATTATTGGAATGACCATGGGGCCATGTCTGGATACATAAGCAGTTCAGCAGGTTCTGCAAAGGAAAGTTTGCATCTGAGGAGATCCTGGCACATTTGGAAGTATTTGAGACATTTCACTAAGGAAAGAAAGAAAACACAACCATTTCAGCCTGGCATACTTTCAGAATATCTCTGCCACCAAGCAGTGTAGTAAATTTTCACCTACATCTTTACCACATGTAGCTCCCTCTCAATCCAGTCATAAAACCATGTTTTTTAAAGGTTAATGAGCCAGACTTGGCTTCCTAAATAACTTGCTTGCAGTCAGCAGACAAGCCTCTGATGCCGTTGGAATACACTGGTATTGGAAATAAGATGTTGTTAGCAACCTCTTTGTGTGGGGTAGAAGTTGAATCAAAAGCTCTAAGTGGTTAGCAACATACACATGCATTTGGAAAAGGCAGTTACTTGTTCTCATGGACTACATGTTTCCACAGTTGTTAATTTAATCAATGATTAACCTGCCTCTTAGCAGAGCTTGTTATTATAGCAATTCAAGTAGAAAAAGTACAATTTACCTGAATAATGTCTATAGAATGTCTTTAAGATACAGCAAATCGACTTGCAACATGGATGTCATCTGCATTGTAAACCAGGAAAGCTTGTATACATGTACAACACACACACACAGAGGCACACACACACATGCTCAAAAGCCAAATATTCTGATTGGTGTGCTGGAAATACAGTTACACATTAGTAGTTCAAGTATCCCGCTGCATGACTGCAATCGCAGAGATCTCCCTGATCATGTGATTCATTCTCACCCCTCTGCCTGTCTCACTGGTATAAATGGCATGAAAACCTGATTATGGGAATTATGGGAAACTGCTTCAATATATTCCTAGGTTGTGAGTCATTGCTTAGTAAATAAAGAACTGCCTGCTGGAATATGTGAACCTACTGCTTCCCCCTTGACAATGCTGAAGACATTGACTACGCTGCCTTCCCAACTCAGTGTTGAATCTGATGAGTCTTAAGAGAGTAATTCTTGGCCATTTTAGAAAAGCCTGTCCATCATGAAGTTACCATATGTCCTTCTATTGCCTTACATAATTGTTTTTTTGGTGGTAATACAAGGTATCATTGAGGTGAAATACCAGCCTGGAAATTCCAATAGCTTCATTGTAGCTTGAGAACTGAATTCTAAAGTACATGAATTTGAAGCTCTACTAAGGTCATAACAACTCTGTCCTTGTCACGTAGGAAACAGGCCTTTGAGAATATTGTATTACTTCATGGAAACTCCCTGCTCCCCAAGACATTTCATGAACTCCTTCCCTTTCTGGCTTTTAGGAAGGCCATTAAGTTCTAGTTATTTAAACAGGCCCTGGAGACTGAAGGATTTGGTTTCTCTTGAGCATTTGCAAGGTGTAGATTTTTTCTGTTGAGAAACTGGAATGTGCTGATTATATTTCATCTGTGGTTCTTATTAAATCTTACGATTTTATTAATTATGGTAGCTATGTTGTCTTTTGTGTTGTTTTTATCTGGACTTATTCAGGAAAAATGGTATGGCACTCAGAGCTGATTCTGATTGACATGGCCTATGAGTTCTGTAAAATCAACCATTCAATTGTGTTAAAAAGATATAGTGATCATAAAAGTTGATTTGGAACTTCATCAGAAATCTCTCGTCAAATTTAACATAAATGGCATCTAGCAGATGTCTCCTTAACAAATTAGTTTAAATCAAAAAGAGATATCTTGAACTAAGAAGATTGCTATTTAGTTACAAGTAAAGAATTGTGGATAGATTTTTTTATTCTGAAAGGGTAAAATTGCAGGAATATAGACAGATATTTAGATATAACAGATAGAAATAGAAAGCCTATTTGGTGTTGTGATTAAGATGCTGGGCTAGAAGCCGAGAGAACGTGTGTTTGAGAACTTAGGCATGAAGCTAGTTGGGTAACTTTGAGCTGATCTTTGTTTTTCTTCCCTAGGAAGATTCAATGACAGATTGATTATGTACTGTCAAATCACTGCCAACTCTTAGTGACCACAGTCAGATTTTCTCCACAACGATCTGTCCCTAACTTCATCCCCTAGGAAAAATAATAATAAATGGTCAACCACTTCTGAAAAAGATGCCAAGAAAACATCATGAATTTGTCCATGAAGTTGTCTTTAGTCAAGACTGATTTGAAAGCATCAATAGATAGAGGTGAGGGGAGAATGTGAGAGAAATAGTGTAGTTGGCTGCCGATTGTTTTCCCATAGTGTCCACATGGTATGGCATCATTCCAGTGGCACTGTTTAGAAAAAAAGGTTGATTATCTTCACTGATCACTTTTACCCCACAATGTGCATGGGATTTTGTTGTATTGGGAAGAGCACAAAGCAGATGATGGGGCACATTTGCAGTTCACAAGCAATTTTTAAAAAAAAGGATAATCCCCTATTTAGATTCCTGAACTTTTCTCTTTTTTTCTCCCACTGTAACTAAAATGGTATTCTAATTTTGTGGTTTATTAATGTGGCTAATGGTGATAATATGCTTTTTTTTGTTTTGATTTACCTCTATCTGTTAACGTTATTTAACATTTCTTCTATATTTTCAAAGCATACCTCCCAATAAATTTTTATTTCAGTACCAATCAGCATTTTTAACATCAAGTACCTCAAAAAAGAGGAAGGAAGGAAGGAATGGCAAGTGCTTGGAATCAGTCTGCACAGACACAGAATTAGTTCATTGTTTTGTCACCAAGGCAATATTCATTTTAACTGAGTGGCTTGAGAGCAGCAAGGAGGCTGCCTTGTATTTTAGCTGCAATTAGGATTAGAAACCTAGTTGCAGCAAAGCCAAGAATACAACTTTGTAGAAATCTCTAGCAAGCATATTGAGAAAGATTGATCATCATTTGTTGTTTCAAAATGGAAGGTAAACTGGATACCTGTTTTGTAATAGATTTGGTAAGGGTTTCTCTGCGGTGGATAATTTTGAACTATCAAGTGTTATAGCTCAGTCTGTACTCAAGGTTGAAGTCTTAGTCATGCAGGTCAAGTGGCCTGAAACATCTCTATTGAGAATGGCAGGGAATACCAACAGTAGGGCCAAAGTCAGCCCTAGGCCTCTATGGGTATTGTTGGAGATTTGAATTAATAGTAGTCCTTCTTGGAGGGGATGCTCTTGACCTAAGCAAAGTGCTAAAAGAATAGTGAATAATTAAATGGCAGGATTTTTATTTAAGAATAAAATTCTGGGAATCAAAATAATAGTCTTAAATATAGAATATGGTCTTAGTTCATCTATCAGTAAAAGGTAACGGGCATTCATTGCATTTGAAATAACTCAATTTATTTAAAAATACAAGTAGAAAAGGGTAACTCCTAAGTAACCTCTTGAAGAGAGAAAAAGACTCTGATAAAGCCTAAAGCATAAGAGGAGAAAAAATTATTTGTCTCTTAAATACAGAGATTACTTTAACCAATGGCAGACTAAGCACTAAACATGGACAGGAACATCATAGAAAGATCCTTTATCTCTTCTATATCTCACTATTAGTTACAAAGGTCAAGCAATGATCCAATCCCACAGTCCCGAATTAGTCTAATGGCTAAAGCTTGCTTTTAAAGTTGTTTGTTAAAATATTTTGTAACCACAGACAGGATATGTATAAAGTGAGAGAAGTTCGTGTTAATACCCTTACTTTAAAAGCTGCATTGTTTGTTTCTACTATAATATAATAAATATTCCCTCAGAGAAGTGTTCTGCATTCAACATTTCTATACAGCAAATAGGATTCAGCTAAGAGCAATTAAAGCAGGAGTTCCCAAACTTGGCAACTTGAAGACTTGTGGACTTCAATTTCCAGAATTCTCCAGCCAGCTCTGCTGGCTGGAGAATTCTGGGAGTTGAAGTCCACAAGTCTTCAAGTTGCCAAGTTTGGGAACCCCTGAATTAAAGCATAGAACATATTCTGAAAAGAGGTGATGGGAAAACTAGATATTCATGTCTGTTTTGTTGTAGTATTGGAATAAGTTTTTCTCTCTCAAGAAAAACTAGACCCCTCTAGATAAGCATAGCGATATGAAATAAGGAACATTGTCTGCAACATCATCTGATCTCAAGTTATTTAGAGTGGTTTATATTAAATGCAAACCTTGAAACTGGCTTGAACAACCTTTGTCTGGAATGATATAAGGTCTCCTATTCAAGCAGGGGGTTGGACTAGAAGACCTCCAAGGTCTCTTCTAACCTTGTTATTCTATGTTAAATCTAAGTTAAAGTATGCGGTAGACCAAACTGATACAATAATCTGCCCACTTCTTACATCCCAAAACCTGTAAATGATCCCAAACATTTAGACATTTAATACTTTATGTGTACCATATTGTATACTTTAATATGTACTATATCGAAAACAGAATTTAAGTTGACATGATGACCAGATGTTTCTATTGCAACCTATCAGCACATCTTCCCTACCCTCTCTAGTATGAATCTTAACCTTTTGGACCTTGCAGGTAACCTGGCAATTTTGAAAACATGATGAAGACACACTTGAAAATGGTTGCAGGAGGAGGGGGATATTTCTTTACAACATGGCTGTCACAGGGGACCATGACAATTCAAAAGAAGCTGCCAATTTTTTTCATGTACTTCCCTGTAGGATGTTTCCTTTTTCCTTTATCTGGCCAGATAAGCCTGCTTCCAAACAAAGTGATATTAAAAACTATCCTTTGCTTTGTAGCTTGTAAGCTTTTTGTTGTTGTTGTTAAATCAAAGAGCAAGCATAGAATCAAGATAATTCTTCCCAAGTATGCAGTGGACTCCAAAAGCAAAGGAACTCTTCCCCTCCCAAAAAGGCAATAGCGAGAATGTTGTCTGAACATGGTTGTTTCTAGCAAGAAATAGTAGTTGTTGGTACTTAAATACCAGTGTTTGCATTTAAAATCGAGTGTGACCTTGAGATTAAGTCCCTTGGATTCAATTAAACAGTAATCAAAACATTAAGAAAACACCACAGCCTATATTTTAAGAATTAAAATAAAAGTTGAGTTCTAAGTTGACTCAGTTGAAGTCACCTTAAGACTGTCTACTGTTGACCTCATTCCATTCCTAAGAGGTCTTTAAGGGGCGTGCATAAGTGCACCAACGTGCCTACCTTCCCTGTCCTACTGGCTCCATTTACTGTGTTCATATTTTACTTATACCTGTTATCTTTTACATGTTTGACAAACTAACTAACTAGGTGTAACTAATTATAGGCCGTGGCTGACACTGTTTCTGACATTCTTGGACATCTTCAGTGCTCTTGTTGCTCTTGAGGCACATGGTTGCAAGCCATCCACCAGCTTTTAATTTCCTACAATGACTATGAGTAGCACTATGTTGGAGCTTCATGAAGGGTGTTAAGGGAAGGACATACACAGTGCTGATGCTGGGGAGAAAAGACATTGACTGACCCATCAGATGGCACTTTTCTGGGTAGTTCGTGCTGAAAGTAGATATAACCTTGTTTCATTTGCCAGGTACTTTATTGTTCCACGCACACACCTTCCTGTCTCTAAGCTAATCTTGGCTCCGATTGTGTTGAACTTGGCTCATATCTATTATTTGAAGCAGAAGAGACACTGGAGATAGTTTTATATTGTTATATTATAATACATATGTTAATGCATTACATTATGTTATATGTAGCATACTTTGTGTCTTCGAGTCAGCCTTGACTTCTGGCAACTACACGGACAAGTTGATGCAGCTCCTTGGCAACATTTTTCAGAAGTGGTTTTCTCTTGCCTTTTTCTTAGAGCTGAAAGAGAGCCTGCCCAAAATTACCTAGCTGGCTTTATGCCTAAGGCAGGGCTACATCTCACAGTGTCTTGGTTATTAGCCTGATATGAGCTCACACATATAATATATACACTGAATAATTTCTTTGATAACAGTTAATACCTATTACATATTCCACAAAATATATACCTTCTGGGAAAAAGTGTAAAGAGGTTAACATACATTTATTTTATTTTTAAAGTCTCCTTTATTTTTAATTACACAAGATCAAATGATTCATTACTTGTAATAGACACTGTGTTACCAGCATCATTGGAACTGATGTTTAATTAATGAGCTTCTGAACAAGGCTACAACAGAACTACAAGTAAGAGCTGCTCTATGGCATTCTAAATGTTTCATTCATTCACTTTCATTGCTCATTCTGTAGTGACCCCTACTGGGTGATAGATGAAGATAGCATTACAGGCATTGTGGCATTAAAGAAACCTTGGTAGAATTTCTTATCAGTTCTGCTGCCAACCACCAGGAATGTACTTGGAATGTTTAGATGTTTAGAAAAATGTGGGAGTTGTACCTACTTGTAGACTGTTTCTATGTGTAAGTATGTGCATATGAAAACATTGGTTTGAAGTAGTCCTGCATTTGCTGCTAAAGAAATGTGGATTAAGGCTGTAGTTCAGGAGTTGGCAAAGTTGTTATGGCCAAGAACTCCCTCCCTCCCTTTTTCCTCCCTTTTTTAAAGTAAACCTGATGATGCTATGATTCCACCAGATGGGCAGGTCCAAAAACATTGCCTTATTTTGGGGCTCTTTCAGAGAACTTTAAGTCAGAAAAGAGTGAGCTTTGGATTGCACAGTCTTAATATATCCCTTTCTACTTTAATTTTTATTAAAATAAATAAAAATAAAATTTGCCATCAATTTTCAGCAAAGCAATCCAATAATACTTTCAATAGATCCGCATTAAAATCTATCTATTCTTGTTATTAAATTGCGTTAGTTCCATTAAATGCAGTAAAATGTCCATTTGAGCAAACATACATGAAATTGTCAGGTATTAAGCTGTGGTAATGAAACAAAAGATGATACTTTACAGCTAACATGTAAACCTAGTGTTGAGTGCTCCTTGAAACAGGTGGTATATGTGATCCCAGATGCTCAGACTGGTGATTTTTCCTATGTCATGGAGTTTGCAAACACAACCATAATATGCAAGGTTATTCAAATGCTATAGGGCCTTTAGTATAGGCCAAGGATTTATTTTCTTGCCATCAGATGTCCGGGGACTTTAGGATTAGAAGAAAGAATGATCATTCCAATTCCATACAAGAAAGAATGAACTGGAATTTCATCTTCTTATATGCATACTTATCAGAATCATTGTGCAAACAACTGCAAAGTAATTGAGAAAATAACTTCAATAAAATTTATACTCTTTATATCATTAGCCTCAGAATTTTTTTAGAAGTATTGCCCAAGCAGGGGCCCCTCAGTATAATTCAAGGTTAGGAGTTGGGAACAGCAAAATGCTTTCTTCCATATTAATAATTTTTCTTCTCTCACAGCTATAGGCTTACTGGGTGCTACTGAAAGCTGTTTAGCAACAACAATTCTGAATTCCTTTAATGCTGTCAAATGACACTTTTCAGAAGAAGGAAGAGGAATATAGACAATTGGAAATGGCAGGCTATATTCATCTACTGCCCATCACGGGGAGAGCTAGACAAAGAGCTGTAGACATAGGCCTGAATTTCTGATTTTCTAATTCTTAATACAACCCCACTTTCCTCATACTGAAATTCTCTGTTCTCCAGAAGGATCTACCACGTGATACTCCTGAATGTAAAAAAACAAGAGCTATAATTGCTTAAGAGGACACCTTCATTTAAAAGAAAGTTATGATGCCAATTTATATCAGTTGAAAATCTGGCCAAGAATTTACAATCCAGACTAGTTTATTACCATTAAGAGAGTAGTGGTGCCTATTCAAATTCCCAGCAGAAAACTTAGCTGTTGGAACTTGCCTTTATACTGACTTTTCTTTTCTTTTTTGATTCCCATAAATCACTTCCATTTTGCTTTATGGCTGCCCTTGTCTATGTATTACAAAGGCTTGTTTACTTGTGCCTTGCCTGTAGATGGGCTGTGCTCTTAAAGCACAAAAGGCTTCCTCTTGCTTCAGAGAGATGAGTGCTAATAATTCTATCCATACTTGCAGTCACTTACTCTGTATTAAGCAACACTCGGGCTCCCATTGATATGACCGTAGCGAACTGGTTACTTGCAGCAACTAGGAATTGCTATCCATCTTTGATGGGAAAAGGAGGAATTAAAGGATCAGTGAAGCCAAATAGTACAGCATATTCTTGGAGATGCTGCAAGGAACTATAAGGGCTGGGTAGTAGGAAGATGAAGAAGCTGGTGGAGGGGGGCACAAAGTGTTCCCCCCCCTGCTTCCAGTCAAGGATGCAGCCCAAGAAAAGAGAAAAAACCAAAGTGAGCAACTGAATATGCTGATAGTGTCAATCTCCAATGGACATTGTTAGTATATTCAGCCTTATATTGGGTTGACAATATATATGAGCATGTGTTCTTAAGGAGTTGTGTAGCTTTAAGAACTGTATTATAATCTGATTGGCTGTACTTATCGGCTCTTCCATAAAGCAAGCTCAGAATCACATCTCATTCCCTTTTTCGATTCCCTGTGCTGAGGAGATGAAGCTGTGAAGAAGGAGGAGTATTTGTTTTGCATCACTGTA
Organism: Rhabdophis nuchalis; assembly: GCA_039707465.1. Lineage (NCBI taxonomy): Eukaryota > Metazoa > Chordata > Lepidosauria > Squamata > Natricidae > Rhabdophis > Rhabdophis nuchalis. Next base: position 52,467,302 of record CM077643.1, on the reverse strand, counting down.
AGATACAGTAACTCTATGTTTGGTGAAGGATTGTTTTGGAAGTTAGAATCACTGGTCGGAAGAAGCATTTTAGTTGCTACAAAGTAAAGACTATTTATTTTCTTACTATCACTGTTTTAGAGTTTGTTTGTGGTTACAGCAACGTATCTCTTTACTGTCCGGTGAATTACACTATTCCACATTTATTTGCTAACACTGGTTAAGGGACCAGAGTTGTAACACTGGTTCTGAACCCAGAGTTGCCAACAGAGATCTTCTAGATAGACTGTACCTCAAAGAGTTGGGAAGAATATTTATTTGTTTATTTATTTATTTATTTATTTATTTATTTATGTAATTTATTTTGTCAAACATGTACAAGACAACAGGTATAAGTATAAACATGGACACAAACACAGGAAATGGGTACGAATAAATAGGGACAGTAGGACAGGGATGGTAGGCGTGTGCTTATGCACACCCCGTTACAGACCTCTTAGGAATGGGGTGAGGTCCATGGTGGACAGTTTAAGGTTAAAGTTATGAGGGTTTGCTGATGTAATAACAGAGTCAGGTAGCGCATTCCAGGCATTGACCACTCTGTTGCTGAAGTCATATTTTCTGCAATCGAGTTTGGAGCGGTTTACCTTGAGTTTGTATCTGTTGTTTTCCCGTGTATTATTGCGGTTGAAGCTGAAATAGTCGTTGACAGATAGGACGTTGTAGCGGACAATTTTGTGTACTATGCTTAGGTCAGTCTGTAGGTGGCAAAGTTCTAGGTTGTCCAAGCCCAAAATTTCAAGTCTGATGGCATAAGGTATTCTATTGCGAGTAGAGGAGTGGAGTACTCTTCTTGTGAAATACCTCTGTACTCGCCCAATTTGTATGAATGTCCAATATACGGTGTTGATTCTAGGCAGATGAGTTGTATTTGAGAATTGGTCTGCCAAAGGTTTTGTATGCCCTAGTTCTTGTGTTTGCAAGATACCCCGAAAAGCCAATTTGAACGGCTTTACATTGAACCTTATGGAGGAGGAGACTCCCCTTCACAGGTGGAAAGTGAGGCATTGGATACAGGACCATGGGTGATACCCAGCATGAGGGGGCATTGAATAATGAGTATATAGATGCAAGAAGTAATAGATCATATTCATGACCCTAGGGCTACAAATGCACAGAATAAGGAGTATAGAACTAGATTCAATAGGCATTATTGACACTGAAGGGATGAAACTCAAAGCTAGAAAAGACGGGCAAAAAGGGAACAGAAGTGGCATTGTATGTGACGAAACACCCACATTTACAGTGATCTAAGAACCTGAGAGGGACTAGTCAAGAATCCTTGGCAAAATCCTTTTGAAACCTGACCCTGCTGATTTTATAGAAGTATCATTGTGAATCAAATTTTATTTCTCCATGCATCTTAATTCATTTCCATTATTCCACAATTACACCAAATCATATTGTTAGGTAATTTGGAAGTTACAGCTTAATACATCGGTAGGGCACCATTTGGACAAGATTGTCCTAAAATATCTGTCCTGCCATGCAAGTAGTTGTCCTGGCAACCAATTCTGTGATCTCCAAAACAAGCTTGCTTTATAGAACATTTTAAATGAACAATAAAAAAATAACAAATCTAATTTTACTGCAGCCTGCTTCAATGGATAACTTGCAGGTTTCCTGTAGCTTTATAGCTTTCCAAAATGCAGTTTATGTGGAGCAGAAAACAAAAACATAATAACAATTAGATCAACAACACAGAAGAAAGAAGGTAATCACATTTTTAGAAATAATATACTTCTAAGCAATGAAGCCATGCTTATTTGACTACAAGAGCAGGTATGAAACCCTTGGAAGAGTCTGGGTAAATGCTGCTTTTAAAGTTTACATTTTAATAAAAGAGGTTACAAAATGTAAGTAAGTGGAAAGTAAAGCTATATATTTCCTAGCTATAGTTGCTGAACCTGTTTGACTCTTTTCATTTATTTAATGAATGGCAAATAGCAAAGCTGTTTTGTTGTGGGGGAAACAGTTTGTTTTGTGCTTCCAGTGGCAGCACACAATTTTTGTGTGTGTGCGTGATGATCTTGCAGGTACCTGGTTGGACATCAATTATACACAAGAGAACACTTGTCACTTCAAATAAATAAAGACATGCAATACTTTTCCAGTGCCCAAATTCTTGAATGCTTTATGGCGTGGGCAATGTCCCCCTCTGTTTAAAAAGGTCTTTGAAGAAAATGGGAAGAATTAAGCATTCAGCAGCAAATACATATCATTTTCAACCAACCAACCAACTAACCGCCCCAGGTGCCTGATGGCCACTTCCTGTATCCCTGACCCGCGCCCCGATGGAGGACCTCGTGGCCGCATGGAATACTGCAGCCACGGGAGCCTTGGATCAGGTCGCGCCCTTGCGGCCTCTCTTGCGGCGGCGAGTCACCCTGGCTCCTTGGTTCACCAAGGAGCTAAGGGTGATGAAACGCCACAAGAGATGCCTAGAGAGGAGATGGAAATCTACTCGGTCTGAATCTGACCGAACACAGGTGAGAGCCCATTTACGGACTTACCTTGTGGCGCTGAGAGTGGCCAAACGTCATCATTGCGCCACTCTCATAGCATCCGCAGATAACCGCCCTGCCGCCCTGTTTAGGGTGACCCGCTCCCTCCTCCAACAGAGGGTGCGGGAAACCCCATTACAGGGTAGAGCAGAGGAATTTGGGATTTATCTGCAGGATAAAATCGCTCAGATTCAGAGCGAACTAGTCTCCATCGATAGCCCAGTGGGATCCCCCGAGGCAGGTCTTGAGACAGTTTGCTGGGAAGAGTTTGACTCTGTTACTTCCGATGTTATGGACAGGTTACGTGGGCGACTGCGAGCTACCACATGTTTATTGGACCCGTGTCCCTCCTGGCTTGTACTGGCATCCTGGGAGGTGACACGAGGCTGGCTCCAGGAGGTTGTCAACGCTTCTCTGAGCGAGGGTTTCTTGCCCGCCTCCCTTAAAGAGGCTATGGTGAGACCCCTCCTGAAGAAGCCCTCTCTGGACCCAGCATTACTGGTTAACTACCGTCCGGTCTCCAATCTTCGCTTTTTGGCGAAGGTTGTAGAGAGTGTGGTGGCACAACAGTTTCCCCGTCACCTGGAGGAAGTTGATTATCTGGACCCGCGCCAGTCCGGCTTCCGGCCCGGGCACAGCACCGAGACGGCATTGGTCGCGTTGGTTGATGATCTCTGGAGGGCCAGAGATGGGGGTTGTTCCTCCATCCTGGTCCTATTAGACCTCTCAGCGGCTTTTGATACCATCGACCATGATATCCTATTGCATCGACTGGAGAGGTTGGGGGTGAGAGGCACCGTGTTGCGGTGGTTCTCCTCCTACCTCTCCGGTCGATCGCAATTTGTGTTGACAGGAGGGCAGAGGTCGACCTCTAGGCCCCTCACTTGTGGGGTGCCTCAGGGGTTGGTCCTCTCGCCACTCCTGTTCAACACATATATGAAGCCGCTGGGTGAGATCATCCGTGGTTTTGGGGTAGAGTACCATCTCTACGCTGATGATACACAGCTGTATATATCTACCCCAAACCACCCCAACGATGCCGTAGCGGTGATGTGCCAGTGCTTTGAAGCCGTGCGGGCCTGGATGGGAAGTAACAGGCTCAGACTCAACCCGTCCAAGACCGAGTGGCTGTGGTTTCCGGCATCCCGGTACAACCAGTTGACTCCATCACTGGCCATAGGGAACGAACATCTTACCCCTGTGGATGGGGCGCGCAACTTGGGCGTCCTCCTGGATACCCGACTGTCCATGGAAGATCAACTGACAGCCGTGGCCAGGAGGGCGTTTTACCAGGTTCCCCTGGTACGCCAGTTGTGCCTCCTATTGGATCGGGATGCCCTCTGCACAGTCACTCATGCCCTCGTGACATCCCGACTGGACTACTGTAATTCTCTCTACATGGGGCTCCCCTTGAGGTGCACCCGAAGACTTCAGCTTGTCCAGAATGCAGCCGCGAGAGCAATAATGGGAACCTCAAGGTTTACCCACGCAACACCGCTCTTGCGCGAGCTGCACTGGCTACCTGTCGTCTTTCGGGTGCGCTTCAAGGTGTTAGTTATGATCTTTAAAGCACTCCATGGCACGGGACCTAGTTATCTGCGGGATCGGATCCTGCCCCATACATCCCTGCGGCCGATTCGCTCCCACAGAGAGGGACTTCTCCGGGTGCCGTCAACTAGGCTATGCCAGGGGGCGATGCCCAGGGGAAGGGCCTTCTCTGTAGCGGGCCCAGCCCTCTGGAACGACCTTCCCCCCAAAATTAGAACAACTACGGACCTCCGCTCCTTCCGTCAAAAACTTAAAACACACTTTTTCTGCTTGGCCGGCCTAGGTTAGTCTTCTGTCTTTTAATAGGGCTTAGGGGATTTTAGTTAATTTTAAAATTGGGGATTTTAGCGCAGGGATAATCATTGTTTAATTTGCCTTTTATTAATCTATTTATGTATATTTATTGGTATTTTTAATTTCCCTGTGCACCGCTCCGGGTCCCTTCGAGGAGAGGAAGCGGTCTATAAATAAATTTATTATTATTATTATTATTGTTGTTGTTGTTGTTGTTGTTATTATTGTTGTTGTTGTTGTTGTTGTTATTATTATTATTATTATTATTATTATTATTATTATTATTATTATTATTATTATTATTAACCAACCAGAATAGAGCTGGAAGGGACCTTGGAGGTTTTCTAGTCCAACCCCTGCTCAAGTACCCTGTTTTCCCGAAAGTAAGACCTCCCCAGGTAATAAGCCCAATTGGGCTTTTGAGTGCATGCACTAAAATAAGCCATCACTGAAAATAAGTCCTCCTCAAAAATATTCCAACAGAGCAGCAGCCATAAGGTAACCACACTCGCCTCCTCCTGCACCTCAAAAATAATAAGACACCCCCAAAAATAAGGCCAAGTGCTTAATTCGGGGTTCAAAAGAAAATAAGACCCTGTCTTATTTTCGGGGAAACATGGTAGGAGACCCTATGTTATTTCAGACAAGACAGTGGTTGTCCAGTCTTTTCTTAAAAACCTCCAGTGATGAAGCACCCACGATTTCTGAAGGCAAGCTGTTTCACTGGTTAATCATCCTCACTGTTAGGAAATTTCTCCTTAATTCCAGGCGGCTTCTCTCCTTGATTAATTTCCATCCATTGTTTCTTATCTTGCCTTCTGATGTTTTGGAAAATGCCTCGTCTTTGTGGCAGCCCCTCAAATATTGGAACACTGCTATCATGTCACTTCTAGTACTTCTATCAACCCTGAAGTGAGCTTGGCCACACAGCAATGGGAGGGGAGAAATAGATAGGGTTTTGTAGTCAAAACCATAAAGTTTTCCCCTGGGAACCAAGGACATTCTCACAGGTGGCTGGCCAGAGGAGGATCCAGTAACCAGCCAGCGCCTGGATTGGACAGCATGACCAGTGACTTGGGGAGCGGAAACATTTACTTTTAATTAGGTGAAAGCCACGGAAACCCCAGAGTCAGCTTTCACCAGTCTGTGCCAAAATGATGTATCCAATAAACTGTTCTTTAAGGAACTCAAGTGCCTAGCAGTTTGTTTTCTATGGGTGCATTACTTGGAATGCTGACACCTTCTTTTCTCTAGACTAGCCATACCCAAATCCTGCAATCGTTTTTTCTCCCCAATAGAAGGATATGTTTGCAACAAATTGCCCCTGTAGTTATTTTATTTATTTATTTTAATTCGATTTATATCCCGCCCTTCTCCACGAGGGACCCAGGGAATTATGAATTATCCCTGACCTATGCATCTTCCACCGTGCTCTCAAAAGCTTTCTTTTCTAACAAGCCAGGCTGTCATAAATATGAATTTTTAAATATGATTTTTTATTAATTTTAATCGGGGTTTGTTTGGTTTTTTAATCTTATGAGAGGCCAAATTATTTAATGTTTTTTTAACTGTTTTTAACTTTTATATATCTGTTTTACTTTGGCTGTACACCGCCCTGAGTCCCTTGGGAGTAGGGCGGTATAAAAAACTAATAAATAAATAAATACACCCATTGCATCAGCATATTAGAATAGATTAGTTAGAACAATTAATCAGTGGAACAGCTTGCCTCCAGAAGTTGTGAATGCCTCAACACTGGAAATTTTTAAATTGCCTGTGCACCGCCCCGAGTCCCTTTTGGGAAAGGGTGTGGTATATAAATTTAATAAACCATAAACCAAGACTGAGACTGCGCAAGCGCGAAAGATAGCGGTCTGCCGTTGAGCTCCGCGCAGGCCGCGGGGCTCATTGGCAAAAAGGGGATGTTGCCCAGCCCGTTTTACCAACGCTGAGGGTCGGGCCCAGTAAGTACCCACCCTGGCGTTCCATCGAGGCCTGAATGGCCTTCCAGGGTGGGCAGACGGCCCAGAACGGGATACATGCCGGCAGGAGGTGTCGGCCAACTGGAGGTGTCGGGCGGCGTGTGGAGTGGCGTTCAGAGCGGCGTGAGCGGAGTGAGCGGAGCACCGGAGCCCAGGCCTGGGCAGAATGGGACGCGGAGCGCTGGAGGCCGTGGAATTGAGGCCGGGAGCGCCAGGAGCGTCGGGGAGACCTGATAGGAGCGCCGGTGGCCGGGAGTGCTGGAGGCCGAGAGGCTGGGTAGATCGGAGCGCGGGAGGCCGAGATGCCGAGGCTAGGATTGCCGGAGACCAGAGAACGAAGAACGGTGCACTAGAGGCCAGGAGGCCGGGGCCAGGAACGCTGAAGGCCGGGTAGGCTGGACAACGGAGTGCGAAGGCCGGAATGCCGAGGCCGGAAGGCCCAATAAGAACTGGGCCAGGGGCCTTGGATGACCCAGGACCGGAAGAGCAGGGCTGCGGCCGAGATGACCCAGGCCGGGCCCCTCAGTCAGAGGATTCCATTGGGACTGCGCTGGGTGAGTGGAGCTACTGGAGGCCGAGCAGCCGCGGGGCCGGGAGGCCTATAACAGCAGGGCCAAGGCCTAAGAAGATCCAGGTCGAGGCCCGATCCTTGCCGCCCTTAGATCCTTAGACATTGCACCTTATTTGACTATCTGACCATTTATTACCCAAGACTTGAACTTTTCTGAGCCGGATTATATACTTATTGGATATTAACTTTAACACCTATTAATCACATATTTTAACATCTTTTAATCATCCCCTGAAACCAATTGATGTCCTGCTATGAATTTGACCCGTTATGTACTCAAGGGCAGACCTTTTCCTACTGCGGGAGTCCCCCCTCTCGCAGATTTGGCCCTCCACTCTTACGAGGGCCCACCTTGATAAGGGATTTATTAATCCAGAGAGGTGGGCGAGGCGCAGTCTTAGGGGTTTTTTATATAAATTTATGATTCGTATTTTAGGGGGTCCCAGGGAGGGGGGAGGGGTTAGTCAGGCTGGGGACGGGATCTTTGCCAAAGCGGCGGGCGAAGCCAATAAGGAAATGAGAAGATCTGTTAGGAGGAGGGGGAGGAGGGACACTCCAGAAGAGGGTCTTCCCATTCAAACGGTTGTGGGGAGGGGCAGGTGCGCTGGTAGACAGAGATCTCATCACCGGTTGGGAGAACGTGGCCGCTGGGTTAAACAGGCGGCCACATGTCCCAACCCCTGCAATCTAGGTGGTCAGGGTTTACAGAGCCAGGGCTTGAGACTGATGTTATGCAATGCCAGGTCCGTTGTCAACAAAGCCCCCCTCATTAACGACCTTGTGTCGTAGGGGGAGCCGGACCTGGCAGGAATTACGGAGACCTGGTTGGGCCACGAGGGAGGACTGCCTCTCGTGGAGATGTGCCCACCAGCACATTTCATCAGTCATGAGCCCTAGGCAGGGGTGAAGGGGTAGCGGTCATTGTAAGGGAAGGTCTTGAGCCGAGAGAGGCCACTGTGCCACAGATAACCGGTTGTGAGTCCCTTTACGTGAAGTGGGGCCCAGGGAGGCAGTTGGGCGTGCTGATTTTGTACCTGGCTCCCCGCTACGTATCAGCAGCCCTGCCCGAGCTCCTCGAGGTGATTGCCGAGATGGCGGTTGAGACCACCAGACTGTTGGTCATGGGGGACTTTAAGTTGCCATCGGTAGGCAAGACATCCGAGGCAGCTCGGGAGCTCATGGCCTCCATGACAGCCATGGACCTGACCCAAGTAATTCAGGGCCCCACACACGAAGGAGGACACACACTGGATCTCATTTTTGTCTCTGGCCAGTGGAGAAGTGATCTGGGAGAAGGGGATTTAGTCATCACACCCCTGTCATGGTCAGATCACTCACTTCTCTGGCTTGACTTTCCAACCGCTACTCCCCACTGCGGGGAGGCGGAACCATCCGGTTCCGCCCCAGGTGCCTGATGGAACCCGAAAGGTTCCAGACGGAGCTTGGGCCACTACCTGTAGCCTTGACCCACGCCCGGATGGAGGACCTAGTGGCCGCATGGAATAGTGCGGCCACTGGGGCCTTGGACCGGGTTGCGCCTTTGCGGCCTCTCTTGCGGCAGCGAACCACCCAGGCTCCTTGGTTTTCCGAGGAGTTGAGGGTGATGAAGCGCCACAAGAGACACCTAGAGAGTAGGTGGAGATCTACACGCTCTGAATCTGACCGAACACAGGTGAGAGCCCATTTGAGGACTTACCTTGTGGCGTTAAGAGTGGCTAAGCATCGGGGCTTCCGGTTCCGGCTCCAGCGGCGACGGGCGAGCCTGGGGCTCGCTCGCCGCTTTGTTGCCTTTTCTGCCCTCCCATGGGGACGAGACATCCGGTTACCGGAGGTCTCCCGTAGGGTCTGCTCAGAGGAGACGTTTCTCCTCACGGCGGTGGGGAGAGCGATCCCCTCCGCGACCTAGGTGAGGAGGAACATGCTGCGGGGGGTTCTCCCTTCGCCAACGGCTGTCGGCGCCATTCACTTTAATGTAGAGGGCTGAGCGGAAGAGATCGGAAGGCTCGCCGAGGCTTCAGCTGCGAGGGAGAGTGAGTTTTAAAAAGACTTTTTTTTTCCTTGCTGCCATCCAGGCTGAACGGACTGGGAGGGGGGTGTTTGTTTCCAAAAAACCCCCCTCGGACTTAAGCGGCACTTAAAAATGGCTTCTCTGGAAGAGAAAGCGGAAATCTTAAATCCGGACTGTCTCTAACAAGGGAAAGTGGTATGTGGCTACTTGCAACATTGTTTCTAGGTCTGGCTGGTTAAAATTTTTTTTTAATTTTTCTACTCTCTCCTCTGGGCTCTGAGATGGGCGGTGGAAAGTGGCTTTTCTTTGTCCCTGCCTGACTATTTTAATTATGGAAAATTCCCAGCGTCTCTTTACAAGTGGGACTCTCTCTGGATATTAATGAAGAATTTTTTTTCTTGTTGGATTTGTGATTCCTTTCTGGATTACCTTTGTTATTATAACTATTGAGCTGGAAAATTGTCTCTCTCTTGGTTTCTGAATTTTACAACGTTTCAACCTTGATCTGAACTTTTGGCTCCCGGTTAGTCTCACCAGCCCCACCCTGAAAACGCCATTTTGGCTGGCACTGACTTTAACAGTTAATCATGGCTCAAGAAACAGCACTGGCAGGTTTAGAACAACGGATGGCTTCTCTTGAAACTGTTATACAAACTTTGGTAAACGAAATTCAGGCCCAGAGGGCTGAAAACATCAATTTCAAGAAGGAGCTATTGGACACCAGGAAGCAGGTGCTGGAAAACACACAGAAGACTGAAGAATTGGAAGGGGGGTTGGTGGGGGTTAAGGGAGAGATTAAAAATGTTACTAAAGAGGTTGGGGAAATAGATGGGCATGTGTCTAGGATTGATATGGAAAGAATCATATCTTGAGGAATCTGGTGAATGCCTCCCTGATCTTATGAGCACAATTTTAGCAGACTATTTACAAAAACCTAAAGATGAGATCAGGGGGGACATTGACCTAGCCTATAGAATTAACTCAGCATATGCCAGGATAAATGAAGTGCCTAGAGAGATACATGTGAAATTTGTTAGAAGGTCAACCAGAGAGGAAATCCTGAGGGCGCAGAGAGAGAACCCTTTAATTTACCAACACAAAACGGTCACTATCTTGAAGCAGATTCCTAGAAAGATTCGAGAAGCAAGGAGGAAATTTTCCTTCTTGTCTAAAACATTGTTTGATCATGGGATTTGGTTCAAGTGGGTGACACCCGAAGGGATGCTGGTGTTCTGGGAAGGAGGAAGAGTGAGGATTAAAACAGTTGCTGAGGCGGAAGCCTTTCTTAAAAAACATTCCTCTGCCCTGGGGGAAGATCCAGGGGGGACGGAGGGGGCCACGGCCCCGCCCGCTGGGGGCCAGGGAGGAGAAAAAGAAGATACAATAGCCATGAGACTTAGATCGAAAAAATAACTTTGCCTTGATTTTTTTGAACAATCTTGCATAACATTTGTATCTGGATTTTTTGTAAATGTCTGACAGCATGGAACTGAGAATTTAGGTATATGTACTTGCTTTTACCTTGTAGTGTTATGAAAAATGTTTTTTTTTGTTATCTTTTTATTGTGTATTTTGAGGTCTCGGAAGGGCCGACGACTCTGACGTGAATGCTCTCAAAATTTCTTTGTATCCCTTACCCTACCCTATAGAAAAATGTAAAACCAATAAAACTTTTTCAATATAAAAAGTGGCTAAGCATCAGTACTGTGCCACTCTTATTGCGTCTGCAGATAACCGCCCTGCTGCCCAGTTTGGGTAACCCGCTCCCTCCAACAGAGGCCGCGGTAAGCCCCTCTACAGGGCAGAGCAGAGGAATTTGGGGAGTATCTGCAGGACAAAATCGCTCAGATCTGGAGCGAGTTGGTCTCCACCGAAAGTGGCCCGGAGGAGGCGTCGGAAGTGGGTCTTGAGGCACCATTCTGGGAGGAGTTTGACTCTGTTACTTCCGATGATATGGACAGATTGCGTAGGAGACTGAGGGCCACATGTTTATTGGACCCGTGTCCCTCCTGGCTTGTACTGGCATCCTGGGAGGTTTCACGAGGCTGGCTCCAGGAAATAGTGAGGGCTTCTTTGAGTGAGGGGTTCTTGCCTACCGTCTTGAAAGAGGCGGTGGTGAGGCCTCTCCTCAAGAAGCCTTCCCTGGACCCAGCATTGTTAGTAAATTACCGTCTGGTCTCCAACCTTCACTTCTTGGCGAAGGTTGTAGAGAGTGTGGTGGCACAACAGTTTCCACGTCATCTGGAGGAAATTGATTATCTGGACCCGCGCCAGTCCGGCTTCCGGCCCGGTCACAGCACCGAGACGGCATTGGTCGCGTTGGTGGATGATCTCTGGAGGGCCAGAGATGGGGGTTGTTCCTCCATCCTGGTCCTATTAGGCCTCTCGGCGGCTTTTGATACCATCGACCATGGTATCCTATTGCATCGACTGGAGGGGTTGGGGGTGAGAAGCACCGTTTTGCGGTGGTTTTCCTCCTACCTCTCCAGTCGGTCGCAACTTGTATTGACAGGGGGACAGAGGTCGACTTCGAGGCCTCTCACTTGTGGGGTGCCTCAGGGGTCGGTCCTCTCGCCCCTCTTGTTCAATACATATATGAAGCCACTGGGCGAGATCATACGTGGGTTTGGGGTAGATTACCATCTGTACGCGGATGACACCCAGCTGTACATCTCTACCCCAAACCACCCCAACAATGCCGTCGAAGTGATGTCCCGGTGTCTGGAAGCCGTGCGGATCTGGATGGGAAGGAACTGACTCAAGCTCAACCCATCCAAGACTGAGTGGCTATGGCTACTGGCGCCCCGGTTCAACCAGTTGACGCCATCACTGGCCATAGGGGGCGAACACCTAGCCCCCGTGGAGCGGGCACGGAACTTAGGCGTCCTCCTGGACTCTCGGCTGTCAATAGAAGATCATGTGACAGCCGTGGCAAGGGGACATTTTACCAGGTTCGCCTGGTGCGCCAGTTGCATCCCCTATTGGACCGGGACGCCCTTCGCATGGTCACTCATGTGCTTGTGACGTCTCGGCTGGACTATTGCAATGCTCTCTACATGGGGCTCCCCTTGAGATGCACTCGAAGGCTACAGCTGGTCCAGAACGTGGCCGCGCTGGCAGTTATGGGAACTACAAGATATTCCCATGTTACACCACTCCTGCGCGAGCTGCACTGGTTGCCTGTGGCCTTTCGGGTGCGTTTCAAGGTGTTGACTATCATCTTTAAAGCGCTCCATGGCACAGGACCTAGTTATTTGCGGGATCGTATCCTGCCCCATACATCCCTTCGGCCGATTCGCTCACACAGAGAGGGACTTCTCCGGGTGCCGTCCACTAGGCAATGCCAGTGGGCGACGCCCAGGGGAAGGACCTTCTCTGTGATGGGCCCGACCCTCTGGAACGACCTACCCCCGGATATTAGAATGACTACAGACCTCCGTGCTTTCCGCCTAAAATTAAAAATTCATTTGTTCCATCAGGCCGGCTTGGCCTAAATTATACTTCTCGCCCCAGTCTGTATTTTCAAATTGTTTTATTTGGTTTTAATGGGTTGTTATTTTAACTGTTCTTAAAATTTTAGTACAGGCTAATTTAATTCGTTTTTAATTTTGTTATGTATGGTATGTTTTTAGATGGTTTTTAATTTTCCTGTACACCGCCCCGAGTCCCTCTGCGGAGAGGGGGCGGTTTATAAATATAATAAATTAAATTAAATTAATTAAATTAAGAAGATGTTGTTTAGCCATTTGTCTGAAATGGTGTAGGGTTTCCTGCCTAGGCAGGGGGTTGGACTAGAAGATCTCCAAGGTCCCTTCCAACTCTGCAATTTTATTGTATATACCAGAAAAGAAATATATACCTTATATGATATAAGGTGTATATCAGTATGTAGCAGGAAACAGAACCAGTTTGATCTAGTGGTTCAGGCACCAGACTAGAAACCAGGAGACTGTGAGTTCTAGTTCTGCCTTTGGCATGAAAGCCAGCTGGATAACCTTGGGCGAATCACATTTTCTCTCAGCCCATCCGCCTCACAGGATTGTTGTAGTTGTGGGGAAAGTAGAAGGAAGAAGAAGTATTAAGTATGTTCTCTGCATTGAGTTCTTTATAAAAATAATAAAGGTGAGATATAAATTAGACAAACAAAGAGCAGTAGGTTTTCATGTTGTAGACATTTTCCCTTTTGTCCAGTAAGAACATATTGCATATACACCAGACTAAGACATTGAGAGGTGCTTGAGACTGTCTTAACAGACAACTCAAAAACTTCATCTGCTGTAAAATCAGGCTGTACAAAAGATCCAGAGAAGCATCTCACCAAGTGCACTGGCACTAATAATATCCTCCTTGAAGCACTGAAGCAGTTGCATCTTCCCAAAGGCTTAGAGGAGGCAGTTTGAAAGCTCTGCTGGTTGTCTGTATCTGAATGCACAATCAAATCATCTGCTGGAACTGTTGGTGGTTGTTTATGATTACAGGTAGTCCTCAACTTACAACACTTCATTTAGTGACCGTTCAAAGTTACCACAGCACTGAAAAAAGTGACTTATGACCATTTTTCATACTTATGACCATTGCAGCATCCACATGGTCATGTGATCAAAATTCAGATGCTTGGCAAATGATGGTTGCAGTGCCTTAGGGTCATGTTATCAGCTTCCGCGACCTTCTGGCAAGCAACGTCAATGGGGAAACCAGATTCACTTAAGAACCTATCTTAACAAATGCAATGATTCACTTAACTGTTGCAAGAAAGGTTGTAAAATGGGGCAAAACTCAATTAACAAATGTTTCACTTCTGGGCTCAATTGTCGAGGACTACTTGTATCAAGTAGTAAGATTGGGTGAATACTACTCTAGACTTACCTTCCTCCTTCAAAATCCAACAGATAAGGCAATCAGCAATCCCTACTTAGCATGGCAATTCTTGCCATATTTTGGTGAAAGACACTCAAATAATATTAACTACATTTATATTGTAATGTGAGCATTCCTAATCCATACTGTTAAAACCATGAGCATAGCAGCATTACAATGCAATAACTCAACAACTGAGCTTCGATGCATATGAAGGGAAAGTGTATATAAAAATTGTAATAAGCATATATATTAGGAAATGTGCATTCAAATGCATTAAAAATATGGAAGAGAATTTATACACATTTTCACAGAGTCTTAAAAACAGTCGCAAACAGATGCAAAAACAGGATGAAGCAAACTTAATTTTAAGAACTGAATGAAACTGGATAGATTTGCCTATATCTTGTTACAAGAAAAACCTTTTCTGAATTTTTCCAAGTTATAAATAGCCTCCATCGGAGGCTGTCTTGATCATTCTGCTGCAGTTAGCTGGGGCTGCAGCTATACAAAAATTCAGCTGTTCTGATCACTTCAGTTGGTAACCCTCTTCTGAGTCAGACCTCTCTTAAAAATTAATCTGTAACTTTCAACTGTCAAATACTGTTTCCCCAACAGTTTTTTCTTTTATCTTCTTAGACTATAAACTTGGAAGAGCATCTAGAAAACTTCCATATTGAAGTGCACCTTTCTCCTGCCCTTCTAGTGAATAAAAAATAAAGCAGGGTCCGATTTCTCTGATGAATAAAAAATAGCTGTTGACAAGACACGTCCCAAATCAAAGATGGTAGTATATACACACTTTCTTGTGATTAATTCAGCCTCACTAAGAGGGCTGTGGACAGAGAAGTGCTACCAACCATCTGTCATTGGAAAACGTTCCTTTTTTTGTGATGAAGTCAGCTGCAAAGTAATTGTGAGGGTTCCCCCCACCCCCTTCAACAATTAACTCCTTTCACTGTGAACTTTATTAAAATCCAGTACGGAGCACGCAAACAAGCTTTGTAAATTTGTAGTCTGACAAAAGGGAAAGGGAAAATGATCTGCCTGACAAGAGAGAGAGAGAAAAAATACTTGCAGAATGGATAAGAATAGAAGGAAACTCATGCCGAGCCAAAGTATTTACCTGGATGCCGGCTTGTTGATTGATTGCATCAGACATGGCTTGATTCTAGGACATGAACTTTATGTCTTTCAGAAATTATCTCCATATCAACTCTTCCCCTTCCCAGATCTGCAGTTGTTATGGAATTTAAGCATACTGAGAGTGTTGGTTATGTTCTGACTTGATAACAAGGCTGTCATTAAACTGAGCAGCACTAAATGCCCAAGGTACCTAAAGATGGTTGCCTTAATACAGGGATGTCCAAACTTGGGAACTTTAAGACTTGTGGACTTCAACTCCCAGAATTCCCCAGACAGCTACGCTGGCTGGGGAATTCTGGAAGTTGAAGTCCACAAGTCTTAAAGTTCCCAAGTTTGGACATCCCTGCCTTAATAGAAAACTAAATACTTTTCTGACACTATTTATGGAGGCATTCCACTGAGTGACCCTGAAACTAGGATGATGATGAATGGAGACCAGAAGAGAAAGAAAAAGGTATAAAATAATGATTTCAAAAAATTTGTTTGGGGGAATTTATCTTTGTGAGAACAAAGGCTCAAAAATTGCTGGTGACCAGAAGTGGTATTCAGCAGGTTCTGACCAGTTCTGCAGAACTAGTAGTGGAAATTTTGAGTAGTTTGGAGAACCGGTAAATACCACCTCTGACTGGCCCCACCCTCATCTATTCTCTGCCTCCCAAGTCCCAGCTGATTGGGAGGGAATGGGGATTTTGCAATAACCTTCCCCTGGTGTGGGGAGGGAATAGAGATTTTACAGTATCCTTCCCCTGACACACCCACCAAGCCACGCCCGTCAGAACTGGTAGTAAAAAAAATTGAATCCCACCAATGCTGGTGACCAATTATGAGTCAAATATCAGGTGAAAAACAAGAAGCCTTAAAAGTTCTGTGTTGGGTTAAAGATAAAGAAGCTCTTGTCATAACTGAATCCAGGAAGTCTTCTTATTAGCATTAGAGAAACTCTTTGTTATTTGCCTTCTGGGATTTTTAAAAAATCATATTCAAAACTCCTTGTTTAATCATTCTATCACTTCAGACTCCTCATATCCCGGAATGTCTGTTGCTACCCGAGTCTTTGATTTCTTGTAAGCTCTCACCTGCATCATCAGTAAACTATCTTGCCGCCCTGTTTTCCAATTGCCTCTTTTTCAGTTGCTTTCATTTTTCCAAGAATCAGATTATTCTTGCTTTTGCATTGTGTGTTCACAATATTGAATGTTTAGATTCATTTTTAGTACTTCTGTCTGGTTTTGCTTCCTTGAGTTAGTGGTCAGTTATTTAAGTGCCTCGTGAGAGCCATTTTATTTTTTTAGTGATATTTTATTTCTTCTTTAATAATGTCGCATATTTTAAAGTTCTTCTGTTAATTCAAATCTAATCAATTAAATCTATTCTTCACATACAATGCATGCGGGTTTTTCCATTCTGAATAAGATTGCCACATGCCTAGGGTTACATCATTCTAAAAAGCTTCATTCTAGATAAATTCAAGACAAAACAAATCAAATGGTTGCAGGATGAGACATTTGAGAACTTCTGTAACATTATGCAAAAAAATATTATCAGTCAAATTAGTGTGTAAAAGATAAAGTGATTCAGTTTAGTTTAATAAATTAACGGCAGAAGTTCAAGGAAACAATGAGAGAAGAGCAAGATCATGGTAGCCCCCATTGTGAGATTGTACTGAGTTAAATGTTGAATATTTCTTCTACATTTCTGTATCTTGGTATGTACTTATGTTCTACAGAAAACACTAATGTCCTGATTCATTTATTTTCTAACCAAATACACACAATTCTATAGCACACAGTGGAAACAGATATGGCTAGGTTTTAAACAGTTACATAGCAAATATAAATTCTGCATTTAGGTGTGGAAGTTTATATCCTTTTGGCTTATCTATTCATTGATAACTTTTACAAGCTGAAGAACGTTTACATGTCAAGGACTTTTTACTGCTACCTTTTAAAATTCCCAACTCCTATTGCTGAGTTTCCATTGATTTTTCTGGACTTTGATTATGTTGAGCAAAGACTAGTGATGGCTCTTACTTCTATTACTAAATAATAACTTCTATTACTAAATAATATGTAAATATTACTTCCATTATTAGAGGCTCTTTACATACTCAATATGTTTGAGTTCTATTTGCTCAGAACTGGAAGTGTGAAGGGTTGCTTTGTACCTATATTGACTCCCAGAATTTCCCATCCAACATGTGGCTAGGGAATTCCGGGAATTGAAGTCCACACTTCTTCGAGTTGCCAAGTTTGAAAAACTCCATATTGCTTAAGAGCATACAATTAAAACGAGACAAAAGATCATCTGGATAATAGTGAAAAAACATATATATATATTTTCATTTGGTGGAAGATCTTGTTTTGAAAATTGCCATTACTTGCTGGGAAAAAAGCTTGTTCTGAAATCCAGGACAGCTGCGAAGGCTGGTCAGCCACCATATCTAATTGTGGAAACATAACAGTGCCTTGTCTAATGGTCAAACTGAGAGTTATGACCAGTTGCTGCCTTAGAATATGATAACATGGTTTGAAGTGAGTTTGTAAATCATGATTTGTATTAACAATGGTTTGATGAAGCAACTGAAAAGGAAAAAAGGAAGAGATGGAACCTATTTGGTTTTAGATGCTGCTGCTATATCTAAATAATAAGTTGTGTTAAACTACAAGTCTAAACTACATTAAGCACATGGTTGGATGGGCATACAATAAAAAGTGTCCTCCCTCCCTCCCTCCCTCCCTCCCTCCCTCCCTCTCTTTTTACTCAGTAAAACTGTCCTTTTTTGGTGTACTGTGTATCTCCTCCACCCAATAATAGTGGATTTTATTTGCTATGGACATTATTCTCAAAACTTATTTTGTTCTAAGTACCATTTAAAACCCACAAAAAGTTGATGCTAGTAAATTCCTTCAATGCTGCAATTGAAGCTTAGTTGTCAACTAATTTGAACAAAAACAGTATGCTTGCTCCCATAAAGAGTGCAACAAGTAACAAAACAATGCATTTATTGACACAAAGCATAATTAACTTATATAACTCAGTGCCATTGCCACAAGTTTAGTTCAGATGGCTTGTGGGAGGGCTAGACCAATTCTTGAAGGCTGGACCATCAATGAATTCATTGCATAACTATATAAAACTTCATCTTCAGATCAGTATAAAGCTGAATGCCAGCTGCTGGCAAAAAAAAAAGGAGGCAGGGCTTCCAGAAGCAACTTTTTAGGTCAGCAGCACCTTTGAAAGTTCTTAGGTTCAAACCTTGTCTAATAATATGGAAACTAGGGTTAAGGTTATCTGGCATTGTCCACCCAGTTGGAATTTTATAGCCTGCAAACATCACCAAGGCACAGCTGCTGAATGGGGCATGAGAGGTGTTTTGTATATTTGATTAGGAAGTTTCAGTTACACTAAGGGAGTTACATGCTGCTTTAGTTACATAAAACGAGAGCTGGACATCTGGCTGATCTTTTTATGCTTTCTTCCTTTCTTCTGAATTGATATATGGGAGAAATTTATTACTCATGAGTTGGGACAAGGTGACTCACACTGACTCAATGAAGTAGTGAAATCCTTTGTAAACATCCTTTTGTCAGAATCACGCAGAGGTTTTCCAAGGCCTAGGCCTAGGGCAAAACTAGAAAGTTGATTTATTGTGCTTGTATTCCACTCTTCCACCATATAATCAATGTCAATGTGTATCCCCACATGCTTATGGCTTCTCACAAAGGAACCTGGGATTGATAGTTCCCTGAAACTGCTGAGCATTATTTATTGGGTATTTTGTAGCACCGTCTCTCCTCACAGTGCTATAATTCTGAAATTTCTTGGAAGAAAGAAGACACGATTATTAAAGTAGCTTATTTGTGGTCACCTTGGTATGTTTGTCTTGTGCATTGGGAGACCTTGTACATTGAAGCTGGGGTTCAGATAGAACAATTCAGAGTTAGGAGAGTCCATAGCTTGACTCCCAGGCTTTAGACCAGGGATGGGCAAACTTTGCAACTTTAGGTCTGAAGGACTTCAGCTCCCAGACTTCTGGGAGCTGAAGTCCTTCAGACTTAAAGTTGCAAAGTTTGCCCACCCCTGCTTTAGACTCTGTGCTAAACAGAGAGAAGGACAGGATTAGAAGCGAGTAGAGGGAGTGGATCTTAGTCTGTGATGCTCGATTGGAGCAGATTCTTATCAGAGGTGGATCAAACTTCAGTCTTGCCTGAAGCTGCTTATACAATACTGGCACAGACCTCACAAGCTATTCCCTATCTTGGATTTATTTTGCATGAGTAAAGCAATTTACCATGAATTTATCCACAACATATATTCTTTGTTCTACCCTGCAGCGATACAGACTCTAATGAGATGTCTTCGAAACAGGAAGATGAATCTCAAGGCAGCAGGGAAAGAAATCTGCCCTTAGCTATCTCCAAAGCTTGTCTTTGCCTGTCTTTCCTTTTGTAGAATCATTATTACAGAAATGAGAGGTTTGAAACTGTTCTCCATGGTGGGCCAGGTAAAATGTTATCTGAGGTCAACAGTCAATGCCTTTCAAAACCCCTACTAGTATCCCCCCACCCTGTGTGTGTGTGTGTGTGTGTGTGTGTGTGTGTGTGTGTGTGTGTGTAAAAGAGCTTTGGGAATTCTTCTTTATCATAGAAGAGCTACTAGAATAATGGATGCTGATCTTCATGGGCTGTCCTGATATTGATTTCATGGTCCAGATTCTCCCAGGCTTACCCCTTCTGAAACCCTGTTTTTGGATAAAAGGAATCCTGTGAAAATGCACTTAAAACACTTTAATTTGGGCAAAAGTCATAGAATACGTCAAACTAAAAATTTGTATGCATTTTTTTTTTTGCTTACAAAAATTACAATGGCAGTGGCAAAAGCAGGAACTGACTCAGCCTCTTGTAAATTGTAGGATCAGCCTAGAGACCACTCTTTCCCAACGTGGTTTAATTTGGAACAAGGACGGCAGTAAATGAATACTGAATTCGTGATTTTTTGAAGGGCAAAACAACAACAACATCAACAACATCTTGCCATCTTGCCTATCTAGTGTCTGTCTGCAGTTTAGTTCATTAGCATCAGAAATATGCAATTTCTGATGTTCAGAAGCTTTTACATGTTAAGAAGCTTTTACATGTTAGGAAAGAAAGATAGAAAGAAAAAGGAAAAGGGAAGGAAGGAAGAAAGAAAGAAAGAAAGAAAGAAAGAAAGAAAGAAAGAAAGAAAGAAAGAAAGAAAGAATATTCCCTGAACTCTTATGTGCTCTGGTAATATAGGTTTTTTTGGAACGTAGGGAGGCTCTATCAGCATTCAGCATGCCAGCTAGTTGCAGAGATGCTAGCCACACCCATTAAGGGAAAGATGGGATCAGCCAAAAGGCATCACAGTGCAAGTGGAATGATTGAGCATTCTTCCCTTGTAATAGCATGCCTTGCAATGTGGGAATACTATTTTAGAAGGCTGTGCAAGACAAATAGGAAAATTTGCAGAGACTAAAGGTCTCAGTCACCACAGTGTAGGATTGGTAGATGGCTCCATTGTTTCCAGGAACAGAGACAACCAACCCTCCTGGGTGCCTCTGCTGCTTCAAGGGGGACAATGAAAAAAAGAATGCTGGATTAGGGAGTCCCTCGTTTTGATCCAGCATGGCTCTTTTTATGATCCTTCTTTCTTTTTTAGGCCATCACCTAAATCAAAACCAAGTCTGAGAGCTTAAAAATAAATCTTCTTGTCTTCTTGTGTTCATTATACCAACCTAGTTTTAACGTTTTGGAGAAGATGATGGTTTCTCTACCCTTTAAATAACTCTCCCCCTCCCCATTCAGCTGTCTCTTTCATTCCAGCAGGTCAGACCTGTGGCTCTTTTTGATGAGACACATGCAACCTGACCCCGTGTTCCCCTCTACTTATCCAGCTGTCCCTCCTTCAATTCTCTTCACTGGATCCAGGCAAAATCACTCTGATGAATTCTTTATGCCTGTCACCATACAAGAGGAAGGGCAGAGGGGCTAAAGGGCAGGGTATTTTAAACAACTTTCAAAAAAGGAATCTTCAAGCTCTAATGGAATATGAAATCTGCTTGGGCTGGGTGCAAAATCAAAATAATAATTTGAAGTTTTGTGATAATGACAAGCAAATATTTCAGTTTGAAAATAGTAGTTTTTAAATGTCCTCAGTGAATGTTTCCTCCTCGGGGGGCTTTGTTCTCAGCACCAAATAAAATTTGGCTATTCACGTTTCCAAGTATTCAACTATTCAGTTTAAATATTCTTTCACTCAATAGATATTTTCGCTCCTATAATCTCTAATAGAAAATCCACAATTTTGATTTATGAGGATGATGCAATAAAACTCCTAAATGTAAGCAGGGATGAGGCACTGAAAAGTCTGGCAAATTATTGTAAAGATGAGTATATCTATTGTGGTAAAACCCAAATCTTACTTTTTCAAACAATAAACAGAAGTACAAATCATTGATTAAAAATAACACAGCTGAACAAATTGATCAGTATAAATATCTAAGATTTGTCTTTCAAAATAAAAGAAAAGTCACCATCAATGATGGACATGTCCACAAGCCCAAAGATATTGGGGTAAGATAAAAGATTGGCTTATGGAGATTATAGGAACCACCTTTCAACTAAAACCAGAGGCTTATTTATTGGGGATAAACCCTGGAGGCATAAGGAAGATAGACTGGTATCTTTTCACACACATTACCACTGCAGCCAGAATAGTATACGCACAGCTTTGGAAAGGGAAAGAACTACCATCAGACCAACTAATTTTCAACAAAATCTTCTGGTATGCTGAATGCAATAGACTAACATATATTCTTAAAGACAGAGAGGAAACAATATTTTATCAATGTTGGGGAAAATGGTATGAATGGATAGAGGTAAAAAGATTACAGGATAAGCGATAGGGAAAAATATACAATGTAGATATGTAAATAGTAAATAAAATAAATATATGGAGTAGTAACAATTATAAAGAATTAATAAATGTAAAATATAGATAAACAGAAGTAACTGGAATAACTGGAAATGTAGTAAAATGATATATGATGTTACCTGGTAACTGTATACATATAGGGAGTGAGTCACTCCTAGTTATATCTATGTAGTTTTGTCTTGTCAATGTCCTATCTCTGTTTTTTTTTCTGTTACTAGTTTATAATAAAAACAATAACAATAAAAAAACAAAATAAAATAAAAGTCTAAGAAAAGAGCCTTCTCTGCCATTGCCCCTGCCTATGGAACATCTGCCCCCCCCCAGAGGTGAGGCTGTCCCTCAGTCTACTGGCCTTCCAGAAGAGTGTGAGTGGGGGATCTATGAGTGGCATGAAATCCTGGGGATGATTGTGGCTTGAAGGTGCTCCCTCTGCTTTTCTAATTTCACTTTTACCTTGGTTTGTAACTCAACCTAAACAGACAACCTCTTTTTTAAATACAGTTTTGTCATTTTGATCTGGAAACTGCCCAGAGTTACTTAAATAGTGAGGTGGGTGATGTATAAAATTGATAGACAAATAAATAAATAGAAAACTACAGTTATGTAAACTATGTTGTTTCAAAAGTACCCAAACCCCCCCAAACAAACAAACAAACAAACAAACACCAAGGTCTTCTTAAGATTCTACATGATGCAATGAGATCAATTATGCCTGGCTGCAATTAAGGGATTTTGGACCAAATCAATTGCACAACTGATGCATGGGATTCAAATAGCTCCCACTCCCAAACTCTCATTTTACAATCTATCAATGTGTCCAATTGAATTTTCACAGGGCCATTATAGGGTCCCTAAGGTGCATGGCCAATACAACTAGGCTAGAAACAAGAATGTCTAGTTTTGGGTCTCAAAATCCAGAATATTGGTTAGCTTCTGCTTTGTGGCTCGTGATGGAGATGCTTGTGTCTCTCTGCCCTCCCCCTTCCCGAGTTTTTACAGCCTAGCCAATACAGTAGCTAAGACCATCATGTGCCTGCTACTTGAACTGGATTGGATGAAGTGGGAGTGATGTGCTGAGAAGAAAGCATATGGCCAGCCAGACAAGACTACTTGCAGAAACATGTCTATTTTAGAAGTTCCTTCTGGTTTATATCTTTTTAAAAAACATACTTTGCTATCCAGAAGTTGGAGCTCAATTAGGTACAGTAGGTGATGATTCCATGCTACTTTATGTTGCCTCTTTTGAGCTTTGGTGTGTTACAAATATTAGTATTAATTTGATTGAGCAAGAAATCCATTGATTCAATAGAGGAAAAGATGTGTGTGTGTGTGTGAGAGAGAAAGAGAGAGAGGGGGAAGGAGGGAGGGAGGGGGAGCCCAGGGTTGAACTGGAGTCCTTGGTGCTCCTAAGGTATTTATTTAATGTCACCCTTAGCCATGCCTATGTAATGTATCATCAAAAACATCCGTGCAGAATAACACTTGATTTTGCTAGATGAGAAGAGTTCCATTGGCAGGACATTGTTATTAGTCCATTGCATTGTTATTATAGACTCCTCTGCTTCAAGCAATATGTTATAGGATTTCTTTTTATCATTTTTTCCCCAATGAGTAAGGAAGAATGTTAAAATTAGGATTTCTCTTTGTGAAACACTTGAGTTGTAGGACACATGGGGCTCTCTACATGGGGCTCCCCTTGAGGTGCGCCCGAAGACTGAAGCTTGTCCAGAATGCAGCCGCGCGGGCAGTTATGGGAACCTCCAGGTTCTCCCATGTAACACCACTCCTGCGTGAGCTGCATTGGCTGCCTGTCGTCTTTCGGGTGCGCTTCAAGATGTTGGTTATCATCTTCAAAGCGCTCCATGGCACGGGACCTAGCTATCTGCAGGATCGCATCCTGCCCCATACATCCCTGCGGCCGATTCGCTCCCACAGAGAGGGACTTCTCCGGGTGCCGTCCACTAGGCTATGCCAGTGGGCGATGCCCAGGGGAAGGGCCTTCTCTGTGGCGGGCCCGACCCTCTGGAATGACCTTCCCCCCGAAATTAGAACAACTACGGACCTCCGCTCCTTCCGTAAAAAATTAAAAACACATTTCTTCTGCTTAGCCGGCCTGGGGTAATTGAACTGTTTTTTAGGGGTTTTAGGGGTTTAGTTTTAGTTTGGGATTTTAGCGCAGGGTTTTAGTTTAATTCATTTTAATATTGTATTATGCTTATGGTTTTATACATGTATTTTTAAATTCCCTGTGCACCGCCTCGAGTCCCTTCGGGGAGAGAGAGCGGTTTATAAATTAAAATTATTATTATTATTATTATTACATGTCAAGTAGAGGCATCTCCTTAGAAAATAGATGGTGGCAAAAGCAAATTCTAGCAGTGTTGTGTATATACCCACTGAGTGGTTTTGAAATCTCCAGCCTTTCACCTTTGGGTTCAGCCTTGACACTACCAATATATTACAGCTACATTTTTAAAATCTGCTACATGGTTTGGTAGAAAAATCCACTGATATAGTGTAGGTTTTATTTTTTTTCATTTAAATTAAATTACCATAGAGAATAAAATAAAACTGTAAAACAAACAAAGAAAATGAAACAAAGCATAAATGTACGTTGTATGGTAGATTTTATTGATGACAAATCCAGTCTAAACATCTGACTGACTATGTGATGAACTATAACAATAATAGAAATAATAACCACCTTGCCTATGTCCTCAGGCACTTGGCTAGGACTTGAATTAAGTTTTCAACGGTCGTAGACTATGAATTTACTGGAGATTACTAATAATAATTTATTAAATTATTTATTTGTTAATCTTGTAGGTCACCCACCCCTCTGGGCAGCTCATAACTACCAAAGAAGTCACAATAAAATCAATAAAGGTAAAGAAGGTAAAGAATGATGACGTGACTCTTGCAAGCCAGATACTTCTTGGAAATTTATATAGGACATTAGAATCAAAATTAAGGGGGTAAATTGGCTGCATGCAAAAGAGGTACCAGGAGTTTCTTGTTTATAAAAATTAAAAAGGTCCTCTGCTCTCATAAAAGGATTAGTGGACACCTTTATTAAAGCAAGCATACAAAATAGAGCAGTTTTTTTTCATTACAGAAAATGAGTCAAGGAAATAAAGTATAGCTAATTCAGATGAATAAGTCCCTCAGGCAGACATTAAAACATGTTAATGCAAATCCTTGGAAGTTATCAGAGGTGATTTTATCACTTCTTGAATGTGTTTCTGAGCTTTAAAGGAGGCTTAAATAATTGTTACTGAAATAAAGAAAATGAGTGCAATCATTATGTGGTTTTAGAAGGTTATACATAATTTTCTCTTTTATGATAGTTTTTCAGGTTTTCTACTATTTTACCCTTTTTTTCCACATGTCCCCCCCCCCCCATTTTGTTTTCTAAACTACTACATTGATTTTATATCTTACTTTAAAAAAAAGAACTAGACAAGGCATTAATTCTGGGAAAAGTGGAACAAAAGTGAAGAAGAGGATTAACAGCAGCAATGGAAAAGGACTCAATTAAAATGGTGGTTTTGGTGTTGGAAGACCTAAAGGACCAGATTAGGGACAGATTGTCATGGAGAACAATCTATGTGGTCAGAGTTGACAATGATTTGATGTCACATAATCAGTCAACCAACCAACCAACCAACCAACCAACCAACCAACCAACCAACCATTCCAGTTTTATTTTAGAAGTCAATGCAACATGCTGTACATAGATTATGCATGCTCCTTCCATTTTTGTAATGCAACAGTCATGTGATACAGGTTGGACCAGAAATAATCACTGGCACGAAATGGCAACCCACTCCAGTATCTTTGCCATGAAAATCCTATGGAGAGTACCAAAAGACCTGGAGGAACGTTGTCCATGAGATCATGATGGATAGGCCATGACTTCACAACTAAAAACAACAAAGTCATTTTGTTGAGTTTTCATAGCTGATGGAAGGCTTGAATCAAGAAATCAAGATAGTAATGGATATCCAGTGTTTGTAAATAAATGCTGGATTTTCTTTCAACTTTCTTGCAGACTTTGGAGAAGCTATCCATCTGTTTAAAACACTGCAATGCTATGTGAGAAATACCTTGAGAGATGGGGCAAAGAAATGCTGCCTGGGGAATGTTCAGATAAGAGTGGGCATTGCCCGCAGTTGTATAATGGGTGGAGAAAAAGGCTCAGAAGGGATCCTCCCTAGTTTCTCAGACTATAAAGGAGACAGTGGGAGATTTGTAGTTTCAGATTTGTAAGATTCTTACAATAAAGTAGAATTAATTAATCTGATTATATTTCCTGTCTGATCTATTTGAGAAGGCAGATACAAGGCAGACACAGAAGGTTGTTGAGAGTGTGGTGGCACAACAGTTTCCCCGTCACCTGGAGGAAGTTGAGTATCTAGATCCGCGCCAGTCCGGCTTTCGGCCCGGGCATAGCACCGAGACGGCATTGGTCGCGTTGGTCGATGATCTCTGGAGGGCCAGGGATGGGGGTTGTTCCTCCATCCTGGTCCTATTAGACCTCTCGGCGGCTTTCGATACCATCGACCATGGTATCCTATTGCATCGGTTGGGGGGGTTGGGGGTGGGAGGCACCGTTTTACGGTGGTTCTCCTCCTACCTCTCTGGCCGATCGCAATTTGTGTTGGCAGGAGAGCAGAGGTCGACCTCGAGACCCCTCACATGTGGGGTGCCTCAGGGGTCGGTCCTCTTGCCTCTCCTGTTCAACACATATATGAAGCCGCTGGGTGAGATCATCCGTGGTTTTGGGGTAGAGTACCATCTCTACGCTGATGATACTCAGCTGTATATATCTACCCCAAACCACCCCAACGATGCCGTAGCGATGATGTGCCAGTGCCTGGAAGCCGTATGGATCTGGATGGGAAGTAACGGACTCAGGCTCAACCCGACCAAGACCGAGTGGCTGTGGTTTCCGGCTGCCCGATTCAACCAGCTAATTCCATCGCTGGCCATAGGGGGCGAACATCTTACCCCTGTGGATGGGGCGCGCAACTTGGGTGTCCTCCTAGATGCCCGGCTGTCCATGGAAGATCAAGTGACAGCCGTGGCTAGGAGGGCGTTTTACCAGGTTCGCCTGGTTCGCCAGTTGCACCCCCTATTGGATCGGGACGCCCTTCGCACAGTCACTCATACTCTCGTGACATCCCGACTGGACTATTGTAACTCTCTCTACATGGGGCTCCCCTTGAGGTGCACCCGGAGACTGCAGATGGTCCAGAACGCAGCCGCGCGGGCAATCCTGGGTACCTCTAGGTTTACCCATGTAACACCTCTCCTGCGCGAGCTGCACTGGCTGCCTGTCGTCTTCCGGGTGCGCTTCAAGGTATTAATCATCATCTTTAAAGCGCTCCATGGCTCGGGACCTAGCTATTTGCGGGATCGGATCCTGCCTCACACATCCTCACGGCCGATCCGCTCCCACAGAGAGGGACTTCTCCGGGTGCCGTCCACTAGACTTTGTCAACGGGCGACGCCCAGGGGAAGGGCTCTCTCTGTGGCGGGCCCAGCCCTCTGGAATGACCTTCCCCCCGACATTAGAACGACCACGGACCTCCGCTCCTTCCGTCTAAAATTAAAAACATATCTTTTCTGCTTGGCCGGCCTAGGGTAGTCTCTCTCTATGGGGTTTTAGTTGTTTAGTGGGAATTTTGGTCTAAAATGGGAATTTTAGCACAGGTACTGTTTAATTTGTTTTTAAGATGTTGTATATCTATTGTATATTTATTGTCTTTTATCTTTCCTGTGCACCGCTCCGAGTCCCTACGGGGAGAGGGAGCGGTCAAGAAATTAAATTATTATTATTATTATTACATATGTATTTATTTGCTTAGATGTTTGCAGGTCTCCCCTATCCCACCTCCCAATTTTTTAAACACTTGCACTCATGTGGAGATTAGACAAGGTTGTAATTCATTGTCCCATATGATTGAGGAAGGTAAGGATAGCAACCAATTGAAAGTGTTCAGAGTACATATATTCAAATTATCTTTCAAAAGTGGATTTATTACTCTTCCAGATCTTCATTTTAAGATCTATTATTCTTCACTGTGCTCAAAATTAATTTGAAAGGGCTAAATTAATCACATCAGTAACTTGGTTGGCGCCATATTTTCTTGCTCCATTGAAGGTTCCCTACGTGATTATCTTGAAGCAATTCCCAATTGCCTTGTGCCTCAGTTCCTCCATTTGTTGCCTGCATTTACACAAGTCTGGCATTATTAGTTTAAAGGTCAAAGGAAAATGACTAACAGCCTAAACAGAAAACAATGTGAAGGTCAAAAAATACTTCAAATGTTTTTTGGGGTGTAATATATGTGTTCGTTCTGTTTCTTAGAGCTATTACTGGGCCAAATACAATGTAAAAGGAAATGTTCTTTCATCTAATATTAACAATTAGAGTTGGGGGTGGTGGAGAGAAGCCCATTGACCTTAACACGAACAGAACTCAAATGAGTAATAATTTCCTCCTATTTTAGGAAAGCCTTCAATAAATCTATTGTTTTTCAGTTTCACGAGGTTAGGCTGGGTTTCTGGGAAAGCTGATACTGCTTATCAGGTTAATGCCCACCTATTATGATTTCATGAATAGCATCCTCAGCCTTGCTCCTATTTGTGATTGAATTGATATGGCTCTGGGAGAGGGTGTAGAATGTGGAGCTTTCTCAAGCTAGCAAAGAGAGAAAGAGGCCTGCAGTTCAGACAATGGGAGTTGGAATTCAAAGTAACCAGAGTGGCTCTGGTTTAAGAATGCTGATCCTCTGTTTGCTCATGCCAGGAAAGGAAATCTGGAGTCCCTGCAGATTTTTCTCCACTAGTCACTGTAGAGGTTATTTCCATTTCAAGGCCATTGGGCCAGTGCTGCCTGAAGATGTTTCTGTAGTTATGTGGCCAGCGGTATTTATCTACTCACATTTGCATGCTTTTGAACTGCTAGGTGGACAGGAGGTAGGCGAAGATAAGTGCTCACCCTGTCACAGGTCCAGAGGTGGGTTGCAAATCCCAGTCATACTGGTTTGCTCGTGCGACGCTTCTGAGCATACGCAGAAGTGCCCAGTTGGGTGGGCAGAATCTCCCGTCACCACCACTACTGGTTTCCCTGATCCGGGCTGAGCCAGGAGCAATCCATTTCTGGTCAGATCTTGAATCTGGGCTGTGGGCTTTCCAGCTGACAAACCCAGCATCTTAACCACTCAACCATTGCACCACCACCCTTTTTCAGCCTTCAGCTCCAAATTTGCAAAGTCTTCCATTCCTCTGTCAAACTCCTTAAATTAGGTTAAACACAATAAAAAAAAATCAAGTAAAATTCCTGCTTCCTTCAAACAAAACCAGAAATGTACAACTCTTGGCATAATTGCCTGATCTCTCGGGCCCTTGCTTCTCCCCACCCATTCAGGTTGCCTCTGGGCACAACCAGGGTTCTCAGCCATAAGATCTCTCGCCTCTCAATCAGGAGGTTGTGAGTTCAATCCTAGGTGGAGGCAGATGTAGGGTCTCCTGCTTGGGCGGGGGGTTGGACTAGATGCTCTTTGGGGTTAAATTGTTCCCCTGATTATGCAGAAGAAATTATTTTTTTTAATGTCCATATCAGTCTGATAGACTCTTCTCAGTAAACACGTCCTTCTTATTAATATTGCTCACCGTCAAGGTTTTCAGGAAGTTCAAAACATGCATAATACATCTTCACACTTTTCTGAAGCTAGTTACACAAATTGCATTATATACAGAGAAGGAAAGTCACAACAATAGTGCCATGTGAACCAGACAGACCTCAACAAGATTCAGCAAATCACACTCAAATGTCACCTACAGTACTACAACATGATGACTGGAAAGAAGACCCCAGTTCTCCTTGTCTTGGGCTGCTCTAAATGATCGAAATAAGAATTTTGCAATTTTAAGCAGCGATGCTTGCTTTCCTCTCTGTTCTTTTATTTTGTTAAAGGTACCTTAAGATAAGTTAATCCACCAAATGAAGTGTACAGTAAGGTGATTAGTTTCATTCTGGCTTTTTATGAATGAAGGATTCAGAATCTGATTTATTCATCAAGCAATGGCTAGAGCAGTGATAGTGAATCTTTTCGGCACCAAATGCTCAAACTTGAACGCGCATGCATGCTTGTGTATGTGCGCGCCAGAGCACCAGAAACCTGAAGACCAGCTAGCCAGTGCACATGCCTAGTTTTGGGCCATTTTTGAGGCTGTTTTGGGGCCATTTTCTGGCACCCATGAAGACCAGCTGCCCAGAAACTGGAAAAGCACCTGGCTGAAAAATAGGCTGTTTGGGCCATTTTCTGGCTGGATGCCCCAAAACCATCCTGAAAATACCCTGCAAAATGCTCAAAAAATAGTGTGGAAAATAGCCTGAAAATGACCCAAAAGCCATCCTGAAAACTGTCCCCAAACAGCCTGAAAACTGGCTCAAAAACAGCCTGTTTTGGGGCCAGTTTTGGCAATTTTCAGGCTGTTTTCCGGGCACCCCAGCACCCATGATAACCAGTTGGCTGGCGGGTATGTGCATGCTGGAAACCAGAAGAGCAGCTGGTGATGGTGTATGTGCCATGAGTTTGCCATCACAGAATTAGAGGAAGCCATGGCTTATCTTTTTCCTCAGTTTGAAAAACAATTCTATTTAGTTTGAGCATGATTTTATATATTTTTATTTGTTTATTTAAGAAAATTTATATAGCTGCCCATCTCACTCTCAGTGATTTCGGGTAGTTTACGAAGATTAAAAAAACCAATAAAAAGCAGTAACTTTCCACACTCAGGTTGATAACAATCAGTGAAACATCAGTCAAACCCATTCCGCTCTAGGTTCCCCAGGCCCATTGGCAAAAAACAGATATTCAGGGTCTTGCAAAGGTCTGTCAAAATGGAGGTCAATCTTATTTTTGTGGGGATGATATTCTGCAGGGAGGGAGCTACCATAGAGAAGGCCCTTCTTCTTGGTACCACTAGATGTACCACCTTAGGAGAGAAGATTTGCAATATTCTTTGCCTCCTTGCTCTGGTAGGTCAGGTAGATGTGACCAGGAGAAAAAAGTCCTTAAATAACTTGGTCATAAGCCATGTAGGGCTTTAAAGATGACAGCCAGCACCTTGAATTAAGACTCAAAAAAAAAAAATCAGCAGTGAACAAAGCTCCTTCAGGATAGATGACACATGTGCACACCTAGGCCTGCACAAAAGCATGTGGGCAGCTATGTTTTGAATCAATTGAAGTTTCCAGATGATTTTCAAGGGCAGCTCCATGTAGAGTATTTTGCAGTAGCCAAGACAGGAGGCATCTAGGGCGTGAGTGACTTTGGGCAAGGATTGGTGGTCCAGGAAAGGACATAACTGGCGCACAAGCTGCAGTTATACAACTCCTTGAGCAGAAGTCATAAGTACAGTAGAACCCACACATTACACACTGTGCCTGGCTAGGGCAATGTCACCTCATCTAAGACCAAAGATGGCAATTCCCCATCGATTAAAGAACCCCAAACCCAGAACTATTCTGTCTTGCCAGGGTTCAGTTTCAGCCCATGGCTCTCCATCCCTATGATAAGAAGCAATCACAATGTATTTCCTTCACTTGCCTTAACCATGTCAAAAGCGTGGCTTGAAACATTTTATATCCATTGTGGCCCCATAGCATTGCATTCACATTGTCCCCATCCCATGAATCAAACACCCACAAACATTTTCACCTATACTGAAATGCCATTCCCTCCTTTATTCAGAGACTATCCAAGAACGACCTCAAAGATATGTAAAATTGGTCACTGAATATTTTGGAAAGAAGTCAGGCATTAGGCTGAGAGAACTAAGACAAACTTTATGCAGTTATAATTTTCTGGGGACTCAAGGATGGGTAGCATAGCAGTATAATTTTGTTTTAGGGAAAGACCTAGAGATTATACATCTGGGAGCATGGGAACAGCTTGTCTTCAATCCATTCTAGGAGCAAATTTATTTAACCGTGGAACAAGCCGTAACTGCTGCAACTTTTGTTGTTTAAGATGTTGCACTGGATATTAAAATTAGCCTCCATTCCTTATTTGCATATTTGTTAGTTGATTAGTTGGTTATACAAAATATTCCTATATAACCCTTTATCATAATTACAAAATAGTTCACAATATAAACATGTCAAATTAGTAATAATAGAATAAATGTCACAAAACAAAAACATTGAGAAGTGTATTTCTAGCTCCTAGCCAGAGGATGTTCTGGCATTTCCTGGAAATGTTCCATTTTTCTCCCAGAATGCACTAATTTAGTTATTTCAGTTTGAATCAGTATAAAAGCCTATGAACCACTTCCTATTCTTGAAGCATTACCTCTGTCTAATGGCTAGATCAGTGGTAGTCAACCTGGTCCCTACCGCCCACTAGTGGGCTTTCCAGCTTTCATGGTGGTCGGTAGGGGTTTTGTCCGATACTGAAGCACTTTCCTTTTTTTAATTTAATTGACTTCCCTACTTTATAAATCACCATTACTGTGGCACCGGTGGGCGGTTAGAAAATTTTAGTACGAACAGAGATACAAAAGTGGGCGGTAGGTATAAAAATGTTGACTGCCCCTGGGCTAGATCAATATGTTTAAGGAGAAAAAAACCAGAAAATTTGGAACACAAATAAAATAAAATAAAGCTTTGAAACCTAAAAAGAAGCAGGCAAATCACAAAATGTAGCAAAATATACAAAAAATACCAACAAACTCTCTAGAAGTTTCTTACTAGAGCAGAAGTAGAAGAAAAACTTTGCCCAGTGCTTAAAGTTGACAAAGGAAGTGGAGACAGCTTTTCAGCAGGGACGTGCCATATGTCCTCAGCTCTGATGGCAGAAGCATCAGGAGAAGAGGTCAGAAGGGGATCAAAGCAGCTCGAGCCAATCTTGATTTCCAAGAGAATTGCACATGCTTGGAAAATATGGATGCAGTCAATCTCCCAATGACTATGAAGCCAACAACATATAGCTTACTTGGAGCTTTTTCTCAAGAGTACAGCAGCCCAATTGTCAGAGTTCTGAAAAAGCTCTTTTAGTTGTCACATAGCGTGATTCCACTTTAAGAAGCAGGAGCGACCATCCCCAAAGTGCTAGGAAATGTTCTTGTTTCAGAACCATTGTTTGAGTTTCCTGTTGTTATAATTCCTACACAAAGAATTTTAGGTCTTGGCTGCTGGCATTCCAAACCATACTTGGGTTCTAAACAATGTTTCACTCCAAGAATGTTTCCCATGTTGGAAACCCATTATCTGCATTTTTATCTGCATGACATATTTCTGAGTATATACTGTATTCTGTTGCAATATAGACACCACCAGGAGTCTTAGTTTAGCTTAGCTTAGCTTTTCCTTTGGCATTAGCTCAGTGACATACATTTTTAAAAAATCAGTAAGACTTTTACTGTTCTTAGTACTGTAATCCTTTGCTTTTCATAAAACATTACTTGGTTTAAGACATGCTTTAGTTGCATTATTTGTTAGAAATATCACCTTAGCAGCAATAACAATTTTCCTCTTGTAAATTTTATTAATGATTCATCATTTATATCCTTTTCAACCACATATAGGCTGCGTTCTTTATATTGAAAAAGTTTTATTGGTTTTTACAATTTTCCAAAGGGGTAGGGAATACAGAAACATTTTAAGAACTTTCGCGTCGGAATCATTGGCCCTTCCAGGGCTTCGTAATAAAATATCAAAAAAAAAAAAACGTTTTTCCAAAAATACTACAAGGTGAAAATAAGTAAATGTTTCCTAAATTCTCAATTCTATGCTAGCAGTCGTGTACAAACATCCAGATATAAAGGTTATAAAATCAATAATAATAAAAAAAAGCAAAGTTATTTTTTCGATCTAAGTCTCTTGGCAATTGTATCTTCTTTTTCTCCTCCCTGGCCTCCAGCGGGCGGGGCCGTGGCCCCCTCCGTCCCCCCTGGATCTTCCCCCAGGATAGAGGAATGTTTTTTAATAAAGGCTTCCGCCTCAGCAACTGTTTTAATCCTTACTCTTCCTTCATCCCAGAACACCAGCATCCCTTCCGGCATCGCCCACTTAAACCAGGTCCCGTGGTCAAACAATTTTTTAGATAAGAAGGAATACTTCCTTCTCATCTCTCTAATCTTTTTTGGGATCTGCTTCAAGATGACGACTTCCTTTTGTTGGTAAATTAACACCCCCCCTCTCTGCGCCTTCAAAATTCCCTCTCTGGTTGACCTTCTAACAAATTTAATATGTATCTCTCTGGGTACTTCATTTATCCTGGCATATGTCGAATTTATTCTGTAGACTAGGTCAATGTCCCCCCTGATCTCATCTTTAGGTTTATGTAAATAGTCTGCTAAAATTGTACTCATGAGATCAGGAAGACATTCACCAGGTTCTTCAGAAATATTCTGAAATCTTAAAAAATATGACATCCTTTCAAAATCCATCCTAGACATATGACCAGACAAATCTGCAATTTCAGTGTTGACATTTTTAAGTTCTCCCTTTGCCCCAGCCAGCCCCCCTTCTAGCTCCTCCATCTTCTGTGTGTTCTCCAGCACTTGCTTCCGTGTTTCCAGAAGATCCTTCTTAAAACTATTATTATCTTCTCGCAAAGCTTTAATTTCATGCACCAGAGCTTGTAACACTGATTCCAAAGATGACATTCTTTGTTCCAATCCTGCCAGTTCTGATTTAGATGCCATGGTAAGCTGTTAAAGTCAGTGCCACTAAGATGGCGTTTTTTGGGTGGGGCCGTTGAAGCAGGTCAGGAGAAAAACAGTTCAAATGAATGTAAAAAGTTCAGGACCCAGCAGAGAAACACTATTCACAATCAATAATTATAGCAGAGAAGGCACTCCAGAGAAGGACTCAATTAATCCAAAAACGTCTTCATTAGTATAAAGAGAGAGTCCAGTTCACAAGAGATGTTGGTAATTTTTCAAAAATAAAAATAATCATTCAGGAACAAAGGGAACCATCCTCCACCGCCCAGTCTGAGAGCCATCCGGAGAAAATAACAAAAGAAAAATTGTATCAAGCCAGCCGGACTTAGATACATTGTAAAAAAAACAAGCCGCATATCACTTTCACTAGTTAAAGCAGTCCGGATGCGAAATATCCGCTCCCTCGCAACTGGGAGCCATTTCTAAACGCCGCTTTAAATCCGAGGGGGGGTTTAACAAACAAACACCCCCCTCTACGTTCTTTCAGTCCAGGCTGCCAGCACAAATAATGTTACAAATCACTCACTCTTCACCTCGCAGCCAAAGCCCCGGGGAGCCTTCCGACCCGACACTCAGCTCTTTTTAAATTCGCTGTTCGTTGCCGTCCTCCATTGGCGAAGAGAGACCCCCCCGCGGCATGCCTTCTCTCATCTAGGCCGAAGACAAGGGCCGTTTTCCCGCCGCCGCAAGGAAAAACAAACCCAGGCAAGCCAGCCCTACGAGAGGCCCCCCAAAAAGGGGATGCCTCACCCCCGATGGGGGGCAGAAAAAAGGACAAAGCGGCGACCGAGTCAAAGACTCGCCCGTCGCCGCCGGAAGGCGGAACCGGAAGTCTAGGCTGCGTTCTTAAACCCAGTGCTTTTAGCCTTTGAGTGACATGGGGAGCACTACAACAATACATTTAATTAAATTTTAAAGAATTGATTAAATTAAATTAAAACACAGTTATTGCTTACCACATATTTATTCATCTTTCCACCTTATGTTATATTCAATTTTCTAATATGGCAACTTCTGAAGGATCCCTAGGCAGAATCATATCAGGTTCTGGAGTTACAAGCTTTTATTCCTCCATTTCAAACAGAAAAGCGGCATACAATGTATTAGGTTTTAAAAATATCTCTTTAGATTATTTCTTAGTCAAGCAGACTAATTAAAAGTCAGATTCCCTCCTATTCAAGAAGAAGCCATGTTTTTTCTGATTAAATATGAATAGGACGGGTGCTATTCTGTTTTTATAAGATGGGATATGGTTAATCTCTAGAGCTAATTGAGGAAACAGGTTAGGACAGGAAAAACAGATTTCTACAATTTTACTTCCTACATATTTGGTGGATTGCATTCCCTGTAATTCAGTCACACTAACAAGGAACTATGGGACCTGAATAAAATTTACCTGAGATTAAATCCCATCCCTGAAATATTTTTCTCCTCTTGACACACAACACTACTTTAGGGCTGCCTAGCCTAAAGAATAAGCTACTTAAGGTTAAAAAAAATCCACCTATTGTTAACACTTGTGCTATGCCTTTTTACTCAATGTTATTCCAAAACTGGAAGAAAAAAATATTAAACAGTCATAATGACAATAAGTAAAATGTACAAAATGATTTCGTAGACAGATCCATTCTGTCTCATCATCTGAAATGGATACCAGCAACCCAGCTTCAAGGTCATTATATTACAGTTGCATTAAAAAAAACCTCCAACACATCACAGTGAAATAGAAAAATTCCAATACTGAACGGCACACAAATGAATGTACAGAATGTCTCCATTCCTGTATCTTAAGCATCTGTTTCTTCAATAGTCTTCTACACTGTTTGGCACCTACCCAGATTAAGCTGACAGTATTCTGGTTGGAGATTTTATGAAAGCTGATAGGGTGATCCAGAAGACAAAGCCTCCGTAGTAATAAACATTACATGTATTTTGTGCTCACACAGGAAAGAAAAATGGGTCTTGTAGCTGGCTTGGAATCTGCGGGCTGATAGATCTGCCTGAGCTATAGGCATGCAAACAATGTGAAGAGTTGAAGTTTCTCACAGCAGTCCATGTCATTCATTTTAGCCGGCTGATCAAATGTGGGAAAGAGCAGAGGATTTTTGCAGCTGTACATGAGCAAGTGCATATCCATATTCAAACATGGTCATGAGTATAGGGCACAGCACACCCTCCATTTATTACTACTGTTGTTCATTGGATTACTTTTTGCCTAGCAACTCAGAATGGGAAAAGTTGTGCGATTTTTGCCTTATGAAAACAAATGGCAGGAGATACCTATTAAAGTGGACCTGCAAGACCTGGCATCTGACTGCATCTTCCCATCAGAGTTTCTAGGCTGTTTCTAACCCAACTGCTTCTTCCTACTAGCTCCATTGAGGTTTCATGCTTAGAAGCTGTATGTGCCAGCCCAAATAGCAGAACAGAATGCCCATATTTAAAAGCATTTTACATCTACAACCAAAGGTGATATTCAGCAGGTTCTGAACAATTCTGGAGAACCGGTAGCGGAAATTTTGAGTAGTTCGGAGAACTGGTAAATACAACCTCTGACTGGCCCCATCCCATCTATTCTCTGCCTCCCGAGTCCCAGCTAATCAGGAGGAAAAGGGATTTTACAGTATTCTTCCC
The DNA here is from genome assembly GCA_039707465.1 of Rhabdophis nuchalis. Taxonomy (NCBI): domain Eukaryota; kingdom Metazoa; phylum Chordata; class Lepidosauria; order Squamata; family Natricidae; genus Rhabdophis; species Rhabdophis nuchalis. Next base: position 52,430,021 of record CM077643.1, on the reverse strand, counting down.
CAGCCACACCTACCAAGCCATGCCCACCAAGCCACGCCCACAGAACTGGTAGTAAAAAAAAAAGAATCTTACCACTGCTCCAAACACAAGCTGGATGTTGCTTCTCCTTCCCTTTTCTGAGACCCTCTGGAATTATGGTACTGTTTCTCTGGAACTTGGCTCTCTGTTTGGAAGACAGAAACTAAAGTAGATATGAAACTTTTTGGCAGACAGAAGCAAAGTTAGTAATGAGGAACAGTGACTTCTTCAAAGATATCGTGCTAAAGCCTGGTATCTACCTACCTCTCTTTTGTAACAGATTGTTTGCAAACCATTTTTTAAGCTGGTCCATTGGTTGTATTTCTTATGATTACAAAATGGTCTCAAGCCAGTGGTGGAATTTACTTTTTTTTACTACCAGTACTGTGGGTGTGGCTTGGTGGGCACGGCTTGGTGGGCATGGCAGGGAAAGGGTACTGCAAAATCGCCATTCCCTTCCCACTCCAGGGGAAGGTTACTGCAAAATCCCCATTTCCTTCTGATCAGCTGGGACTTGAGAGGCAGAGAATAGATGCGGGTGGGGCCAGTCAGAGGTGGTATTTACCGGTTCTCCAAACTACTCAAAATGTACGCTACTGGTTCTGCAGAACTGGTCCAGAACCTGCTGAATACCACCTCTGTCTCAAGCCCCTAATTTTCTTCCTTTACCATCTCCATCCCTTACACCTTTACAGAACGGAAGAATCTAGCAAGCAGTTTTGGAAAACGGAATACCTGACCATGTGGAATAAAGTCCCTAATAGATGCAATTTCTAATTTGGTTTGCGTTGGACATTTATCATCCTATTATTAATTTATTAATATTACTTCAGTATTGTGACTATTGCGTGTTTTGGAAATGCAAGGAAATATATCTCAAGATATATGATGCATTGCATCAATAAACTGGTGACTTCCTGAAAGTTACAATTGTGCACACGATTTCTCAATTAAGTTACTATCAGAATACTTAATTATCCTATGCATCTAAAACAGAAACAAAAGAAAAATTGTTTGATTACTTCCTGTTCTCATCTCTTCAGTGAGTTTGAGTGCAGTGTATGTTTTTCACATTTCCCTTCTTTTCTTCAGCTAAAATGGGAGAACTCTGTAAGAAGACACAAATAGCAGTTGTCATTCAATGAACAGGCGGCGACCAGATTCTTTACAGCAAGTTTGATAATGTTACAATCCTTCCTCTCCTGTGCATTGTTGCAGTGCTGAGCTCTCCTTACGTCCCGCCATTTTGAAGCGGGGGAAAACATACAAATAAAAAGATGTAGATGGGTATGGACATCCAACCCTGAGCATTAGAGAGGTAATAACTGCATTGCAGGGATTGTGCTGAATTGGAGAGAAATATTAATATTAATATTAATAATAATAATAATAATAATAATAATAATAATAATAATAATAATAATAATAATAATAATAATAATAATAATTTAATTTATAGACCGCTCCCTCTCCCCGGGGGGACAAGATATTAGATAGATATTACTATCAGGATTAAGCAGTCAACTGCTTCATGGGAAGGACTCTCTGAATTATAGGTGTTCTGGGAGAATACATGTCCATCAATTAACCAGGTTTTCTGGATAAGAAGCAATAGGAGGCACTCTCTGTTGTTGCAGGGTTTTGTAGGCTAACTACAAAGTTTTTCTTTTCTGCCCAGGCAATGGGGAAAAACATCTTGAGATCCAATCACAATTGAGATTATTTTCAGCTAAATAGTATGTAAATAAGTCAATAAGTGTGTTGTCCTATAACATAATTGCAGAGAAATCGATATTAATTTCCCTTCTGCTTCTCCACAGTGCGCAATGAGGCCATTACAAATTTGAAAGGGGTGTTTGGTGGGCATCATGGAATTAGTGGAAATCCTTCAAAACAGGTGTTTCAGAGGGAGTAGGAGCCCTTTATAGCACCTCTGCTTGAGTATCTAGAACAGCCACATGTTTTGCAAGGCAACTTCAGAGGTTGCTTCTGTGTGTGCAAAGCCACTTCGTTTTTTCTTTTCCCAGAATTCTGGCATACACTCATATGATGAGACAATTGGGAGAGCTTCTGAAGCAGCTGCGTTGATGTGGATAAAGGTGTGTCTGCATTAGAAATTTGAGAGGAGGTGTCCCTTTTGGACTGTTCTATATTTCCAAGCAATTCTTTTAAAGGATTTGCCTAGCTTCTGTATAGAACAAGTTGCCTAATAGAATGACCTATTTAGTAATTTTTTTTCAATTCTGTTATCTCTAGTGCCCTCTTCTGTTTGCAATATTATTGGCAGGAACATTCACTGTAAACTGCACTTGCTTCTCATTGCTTAACATTGATTTAGATTTCCTCTTATATTGTGGGACCACGGATCCTTCTAGTACTATAAAATGCTTTATAGTGCATCAGTGAGGCCATATTTGAAAGACTGAATCCAGTTCTGGGTACCATGGTACCAGGGGTGGGTTCCGGCAGTTGCTACTGCCGGTTTGCTCGTGGCTGTGCTACGCGCATATCGGTGCAATAAAAATTGCTCTGCGCATGCACAGAAGCAAAAAACAAGATGGTGGCACCTACAGCATCACCTGGAAAACCGGTTTGGAGGCGTGGCAGGGCAGGGCCTGGGTTGCTACCAATTCCAGCGACCCAGGCCACCAAACCACTACTGGTTCGGCTGAACCGGTCTGAACCAGTAGGCACCACCTCTGCATGGTACAAAAAGGATGCTGAGACCCTAGAAAGTATATAGAGAAGAGCAACAAAGATGATAAGAGATCTGGAGGCTAAAACATATGCGTAACAAACTGTTAGGGGAACTAGATATCTCTGTCTAATGAAGAGAAGGACTAGGGGTGACATCATAACTTTCTTCTAATACTTGTCACAGGAAAGAGGGATTAATTTATTCTCCAAAGCACCTGAGGGCAGGAGAAGAAGTACAGTGGTACCTCGGATCACGAACTTAATTCGTGAAATGACTCTGGTCGCGATCCGATTTGGTTGTGATGCGAGGCACAATTTCCCATAGGGTTCAATGTAAATCCGATTAATCCGTTCCGACCTTGTTTTTTGGTTGTGATGCGAGGCACAGTTTCCCATAGGGTTCAATGTAAATCCAGTTAATCCGTTCTGACCTTGTTTTTAAAATGTCCGTGTCTCCGGTTCGTGAAGCGAAACGGAGGTCGTGAATCCGGGCATTTTTACGAACTTTTCCGTTCGTGATGCGAGGGCGGAGTTCGTGATGCGAGGCGGAGTTCGTGAAGTGAGGCGGAGTTCGTGCAGCGGAGCATTTTTTACGAACTTTTCCGTTCGTGCAGCGAAACAGTGTTCGTGAACCGGGGCACATTTTTTGGGAAATTTTTGGTCGTGAAGCGAATTGGATGTGATGAGAGGCGTTCGTGGTCCGAGGTACCACTGTAATAGGTAAAAGCTCATTAAGAAAGAAAGATTCAACCTGGAACTAAGGAAAAATTTCCTGACAGTGAGAACAATTAATCAGTGGAATGGCTTACCTCCTGAAGTTCTAATTTTGTCTCATTCATTCATTCATTCATTCATTCATTCATTCATTCATTCAATGTGTCACCACTCTCACTGTCCCAAGTGACTCTGGGTAGATACAAAAACATTAAACATATTAAAATTAAGATTTACAATAATTTAAATAAATAAATGATAAGTAAATAAATAAGTAAAAGGTTAAAAACCAAGATATGGGCATCTACTTTTGTCTCTCACTCCATCAACATAGCATAGGGTGCCCCCATCAGGGCTCCAAGATAACTGGCAAAATTAGGTTTTAATGCTCTTCTGGAAGAGCAGAAGGATGGAGGCTGGTTTCATTTCAGGAAGCAAGATATTCCAGAGGGCTTGGCAGAGAAGGCCCTTATAGCAATAGTCCTTACTTATATACCACTTCACAGTGCTTTTACAGCCCTCTCTAAGCGGTTTACAGAGACAGCATACCAACAATCTGGGTCCTCATTTTACCCACCTCGGAAGAATAGAAGGCCGAGTCAACCTTGAGCTTGGTGTGATTCGACCTTTGACCCCCACTAGGTAGAATTCCTTGAGCAATGGGATCTGAAGAAGGCCTCTTCTGCCGGTGTGAGAGAGGCTAGCTGGTTCCATTGGAGTGACATGGTGCCTCAGATAACCTGGTTCCATGCCACAAAGGGCCTCAAAAGTGTGGTAACTATATCTTGAATTAGAACCAGTGCAGCTTACATTACAGTGATATCACTTTTCTCTTTAGGTACCTCTGCTATATTATTCTGTTGTATTTTCTATAACATTCTGTTATCTCTAACTTCAGTCCTATATGTTGGTCCTCTTCACACTTAAAATAAAACTTTTCAAATACATTTCCATGGACATTCTGTCATTTTCTTTTTTCCAATAACATAAGATTCCTGTGGCCTAGAGATGGAGCTCTTGCCTCCCAATCAGAAGGTTGTGAGTTCAATCCTAGGTAGAGGCAGATGTAGCATCTTCTGCTTGGGCAGGGGGTTGGACTACATGGACCTGCAAGGTCCCTTTCAACTCTGTTAATCTGTTAAATTTTAGATTTTTTTGGTTTGCTCCCCAGTTGATTTTAAAGAGTATTTGCTTTGACATGTGGTGTTGACAATTTGTGTTTTTAACAGTTTATAATCATTTTAATCATTTTAAATAACAGCTTCAACTGCCACAACTGTCAGTGTTTAAGAGAATGTGAGGCCAGTGCTTAAAGCCTACTTATTATCTGATAAAGCCCAAAAGAAGAAAAAGAAAACACTGTAAATGCCTGCCAAGCATCCTACAGACTCATTAACATTCTCTTAAATGAGTACCTCCAAAAATTATTCTTGGATATGAAAAATGCAACAGTACCTTCAGCTAGGCATGGAAGATGTAATCTGGTTCTATGTCTAAGTATCTCAGTTTAGCTTTGTTAGCCGGTATATCGACATAAAGTAGTATGACAAGTAAAATTACAAGCAAGTGAAATCCCCTTTTAATATATGCTCATACATTACCTGTTGTAAACCTGCTGCATATTCCTATTTTCACTCTTGTAGCAATAGCAATAGCACTTAAATGTATATAGCGCTTCACAGAGCTTTACAGCCCTCTCTAAGCAATTTACAGAGTCAGCATAACCCCCCCACCCCCCCAAAAAATAAATAAATCTGGGCTCTCATTTTACTGACCTTGGAAGGATGGAAAACTGAGTCAACCTTGAGCCTGGTGAGATTTGAACTGCCAAACTGCTGGAAGTCACCAGTCAGCAGAAGTAGCCTGCATTCTAACCATTGCCCCACCAGGGCTGATAGTAGATCCTCATTGCCAGTTGAGTTCAAACAGGCACTTGCTAGCCATTTTTTATACAGATGTTTTAATTAAGCTTCAGCTTAGATAGCTACTCCAGCCTTTTCCAACCCAATTATCCTATTCTCTCGCTTGCTCGCTTGGACTAGTCTCTGTAATTTTGGGCAAGATTTTTGGAAGTGGTTTGCCATTGCCTGCTTCCTAGGGCTGAAAGATAGTGAAGGTCACCCAACTGGTTTTATGCCTAAAGTGGGACTGGAACTCACAGTCTCCCAATTTCTAGTCTGATACAATACAATACATTTGCAGAGTTGGAAGGGACCTTGGAGGCCTTCTAGTCCAACCCCCTGCCTAGGCAGGAACCCTATACCATCTCAGAAAAATGGCTACCCAACATCTTCTTAAAGACTTCCAGTGTTGGGGCATTCACAACCTCTGGAGGCAAGCTGCCTTACCACTACACCAAACTGCTTCTGTCTTATACAGACCTAAAATTCTCCACCAATTTTCTAGGTAGATGTGGTGAGGGGACAGGGATCAAATGAAGATTTAGTCTAAAATCCTTAGGTGGGCATAAAAGGGTGAAGCCCTCTCCCCTCCCTCCAATGTCTCAAATTCCTTCAGAAAAAAAAGTGAAATTCTCCAATAATTTCTGCAAGATGCCTGAAAAAAAAATACAGTTTTTTTGTTCAGGCTTGCCCACATGTTCCCTGACTCTTTTTTGAATTAAAGAGGTACAGGTAATCCTCAACTTACATCAGTTCATTTAGTGATGTTCAAAGTTACAACAGCTCTGAAAAAAGTGACTTACGACTGTTTTTCGCACATACAACCATTGTAGCATCGCCATGGTTACATCAGACACTTTGCAACTGACTGATATTTATGATGGTTGCCATGTCCTTATTTATTTAAATTTATATCCCACCCTTCTCCACAGAGGACCTTGGGTTATATGATCACCTTTTGTGACCTTCTGACAAGCAAAGTCAATGGGGAAGCCAGATTCACTTAACAACGGTGTTATTAACTTAACAACTGCAGTGAGTCACTGAACAACTGTGACAAGAAAGGTTATAAAATGGGGCAAAATTCATTTAACAACTGTCTTGCATAGCAATGGAGATTTTGGGCTCAATTGTGGTTGTAAGTTGAGGACTATCTGTATATGAATTCCACGTGCCATCCCTATGGTCTTCTCTAACCTTTTTATTTTCTTTACAATTTTTTTTGGAAAATTCTCTTTTATTTAATGAAGTTGCATGAGAATCAGTGGAGTAAAATATTGATGAATTTCTCTGCCCAATATTAATTCCATCTCATTTCAATGTAATCCCCCTTTCTTCAGAAGTAATTGCATGTCCTTCCCTTGAAGGTGATTGGAATAAAAATCCACAACTTGTTATGGGCTACAACAATTGAAACTCATCAAAATATAACTTGAGTTGATGAACTCTTAACTACTTTACTATCATCTGTAAAAAATGGTGGAGATTAGGTCAAAGTAAGCATGACCAATTTTAGTTTTGAAATGCCTGATGATATACGGTAATTTCCAAAAGTAATCATGTATGAAATATTATGACCCATTTAATAAAATCTCTGTTGGTCAATCTCCTAAGAGTGCAATGGACCTGGAAAAGAAGGATTTTTTAAACTGTCTTAATCACAATTTTATGAAAATATCTGGTGAGTTCTCTTTTGTGCAGTGGATAGGATAATGGGGTCCCCAACCTTTTTGGCACCAGAGACCGGTTTCATGTAAAAAAAATTCTGCGGACCGGTGGGAGCCTCCAGCGGGTGAGTCGAGTCACGTGGGCTGCGCGTGCATTCGGCGGTCATGTGGAACCCGAGACTCACTCCGGCCCGGTTACTATCAAGCCACAGACCAGCACCGGTCCACGGCCCGGGGGTTGGGGACTCCTGGGTTAACCCATAATGGGGATAATGGCTATTTCGAAAGGGGCATCATTCTTTCTTTAAAAAAAAAATCCCAACTATATAACTTGCAAGGACTCTCAGCTCCTGCTCTTGAATGCACAGGTCACAATAATGGTTTGAGAGTGTCTGCCCAATTTGAGATGGTTTGTCAGCTGCATTCCATTGTGTAAAAGGTGTATCTGGGCAACGATTAAAATTAACCAAGATTTAATCACCTGTATGTATGAGTAATACTATGAATATATTATTAATTCTTTTTTGAAAAACAATGTAAGATTACTTTTGCGGTGGGGGTGGGGGATAGTCTCATTCACTTTAAAAGAACACATTTATTTTTGAATCCAGTTCAAGAGACTACAGGTTCCTTAACCTATACATTCTTAAACAGATTGAGAACAGTATAGCTGAAAGACAGTTTCCTCCCATTATACTGTTTGTGCAAGTCAATAGTCAAATCATTTCTAGACGTTACTGGTATGTAAACATTGGACTAACCTTGTTGGTAGAAGATACTAAGAATGAACTGAATCTTAGGGCCAAAGCCTGAAAGACCAGACAATGTTTCTGATTTTTCCCCCCAGAAAAGCAGAACAAGACGAAAGATCTCAATAACTATTTCCTAAGAATACATAGGTTGTACTTTCCATCATTTTTGCTTGAGTTTGTGAATGGTTTATTTAAAAATATTCTCAGGAAAATATGGGTGCATTTTGATAGTTGATTCCATCACTGGCCATAGGGGGCGAACATCTGGCCCCCGTGGATCAGGCATGCAACTTGGGCGTCCTCCTAGATGCCCAGCTGTCAATGGAGGACCATGTGACAGCCGTGGCCAGGGGGGCGTTCCACCAGGTTCACCTGGTGCGCCAGTTGCATCCCTTAATGGACCGGGACGCCCTTCACACAGTCACTCATGCACTTGTGACGTCCCATCTAGACTACTGTAACACTTTCTACATGGGGCTCCCCTTGAGATGCAACCGAAGGCTGCAGCTGGTCCAGAACGCGGCCGCGTGGGCAGTTCTGGGAGTTACCAGATACTCCCACGTAACACCGCTCCTGCGCAGGCTGCACTGGCTGCCTGTGGCCTTTCGGGTGCGTTTCAAGGTGTTGGTCATCATCTTTAAAGCGCTCCATGGTACAGGACCTAGCTATTTGCGGGATCGTATCCTGCCCCATACATCCCTTCGGCCGATATGCTCCCACAGAGAGGGACTTCTCCAGGTGCCGTCTACTAGGCAATGCCAGCAGGCGACGCCCAGGGGAAGGGCCTTCTCTATGATGGGCCCGACCCTTTGGAACGACCTACCCCTTGATATCAGAACTACCACGGACCTCCGCTCCTCCCGCCAGAAACTTAAAACTCACCTGTTCCATCAAGCCGGCTTGGCCTAACTTATGCTTCTCACCCCAATCTGTAATTTAAATTATTTTATTTGGTTTTATGGGTTCAGTTTTAACTTTTATAAATTTGTACAGGATTATTTAATTTGATTTTAACTTTGTATGTATTGTCATGTTTTTAGTAATTTTTAATTTTACCTGTACACCGCCCCGAGTCCCCTCGGGGAGAGGGGGTGATCTAGAAATCCAATAAAATAAATAAATAATAATAAATAAATCTAAATCTAAATCTACATCTACATCTACATCTACATCTACATCTAAATCTAAATCTAAATCTGTTCCACAACACCCTGTTAGGGTCCCAATTAAGGGAGGAGACATACTGTTTCCTTTTCTGCATTTCAGCTCATCACAAGAGACCATCTAGACAGAAAGCCATGAGTTCCGTGACTCATGAGTTCCGTTGTGTAATTTTTTTATGTGTGTTATATTATATATATAAAAGCTCAAAATAGATCTATACTAGTCTCCCTGACTCATTTATTGATCAGCTCATAAAACTAACACACACACACACATATACTACTGTAATGCTCTATACATGGGGCTGCCCTTGAGGTGCACCCGAAGACTGCAGCTAGTCCAGAATGGGGCCGTGCGGGCAATTTTGGGTGCCCCTAGGCATTCCCACGTAACACCGCTCCTGCGCGAGCTGCACTGGCTGCCTGTGGTCTTTCGGGTGCGCTTCAAGGTGCTGATCACAATCTTTAAAGCGCTCCATGGCACAGGACCTAGTTATCTGCGAGATCGCATCCTGCCCCATACATCCCTTCGACCGATTCACTCCCACAGGGAGGGACTTCTCCGGGTGCCGTCCACTAGGCAATGCCAGCGGGCGACGCCCAGGGGAAGGGCCTTCTCTATGGCAGGCCCAGCTCTATGGAACGGCCTACCCCCCGAGCTCAGAACAACCCCGGATCTCCGCACCTTCCTTCAAAAGCTCAAGACCCATCTCTTTCAGCAGGCCGGCCTGGCCTAACCTACCTCCAGCCTTTTTAGTCGGAATATATAAATCATTTTAATTGGCTTTTTAAGGGATTTAGTTTTTAGGATTTTAGGTTTTTTAGCGCAGGGATAAATTGTTTAATCTGATTTTATATATTTATTGTGTATTTATGTTTGTACATTTTTTAATTCCCCTGTGCACCGCCCCGAGTCCCTTCGGGGAGAGGGAGTGGTCTATAAATTAAATTAATTTATTTTTATTATTATTATTATTATTATTATTATTATTATTATTATTATTATTATTATTATTATTATTATTATTATTATTATTATTATATCTATAATTATTTCACATTGTCTCAGCTGATGCAATTGGGAGAGCCAGGCTGGCTGAATGGTTTAAAGGTTCCTGCCTGATATGCAATACAGCCCCGGTTCGAATCCCAGTAAGAGTATGACTAGCTGATGAGAGCTAAAAAGCTCGAAATAGATCTATCCTAGTCTCTCTGATTTATTTATTGATCAGCTCATAATACTAACAAATATATATATGTTACGTTTTTCAGCTGATCAAGACACATATATATCTTATATATAGTATATTCCTATATATGAGCAATGATGACATAAACTCCATTCAAAACCTTTGTAAAATACAGTTTTATTAGAAATGAAATGCATAGAACGAAATAAGAATAAATTATGTACGTGTTGACTTCCATCATTTATTCCTATATATGAGCAATGATTTATTAACAGAAACTCAAATATTGTACGCAATTTTACAAACAAGCACAAGGTGGCAATCTTTTCTCAGCTTTCCTGCATGTTAGTGAAATTGAGTATAGTGCAACAGCTCTACACCAATGACAGTATTTACCCAAGGGCAATGGCAACAAATAGAATTGGCTGCTAACAGGGGGAATTTCAAGACACTGTTTCTCCATGTGGTGTTTTTGCATTTTCAGGTTTCCCTCTGAGACTCTCCATGGTTTTATGGCCTATTAAATAATATCAGAGATGAGGTTGCAAGGGAGTAAGGTTGGGGTTGCTGCCTGCTCTTATGTAAAGTAACTGCAGTTATGCACACAGGATCCCCTCCCCTTCCTTAGGCATTCATCTATCCCCTCAGAAGTGCACTCATAGGCATTCAAGCCGGTGTTCCAGCTGCTTGGCTAAGTAAGCCACACCCTGGTGTTTTCAAGGATGTTCCAATGTCTGGAGGCAGCCTCACCCCAATCCAGTCTTTTGCGCTTACAAAAACAAACGCTAAGCCGAGTGGGAAGAGGGGGGTGAAGGATGTGTAGCAGGAAAGGTGAACGCAAACAGTCTACAGATGGGGAAGCAGAGGTCATGTCTAGAAACTGGCAGCTATTACAAACAGGTAAGAGGACTATCATTCAACTTCCTGGACCATAAGCTCAGGTAAGCTAGATGACCTCCAAGTCCCTTCCAACTCTGTTATTCTATGAGCAGTACACCCTGGTGAGAGTCCTGCTGGAGCTTTGCTGGAAGCTCAACAGCAATTAAAAGAGGAACAACCATACTGAAACAGTACTTCTTCCCAACTACTCCAAGAACGTTTGGAAAAAGACAAAGATTGTTATAGATTTCGTTTCAACTGAGTATTACAAGACTGAGTATTAAAGATGTATTTATGTGGCAGAATCACCTTGAAAGTCCTAGATGGGTGGAAATGACCCAAAGCAATAGGGAAGGCGTATGTTGCAATAAAACAGTGTGCATAGTTTTGCTATGTTGTGTTGATTCCTGGAGAGCGAAGAACCCTCACTCTGGAGTGTAAAATGTGAAGGCCATAGGTCAAATAACAGCCTCTTTGCAAGTTCTGGAGCTCTTGGTAGTGGACAGGCCCAAACCCAACCCTTTTCTTCCCACCTTTCTTTTTTATATTTGGAGAGTTTATGACATTTTGTGGAGAAAATTGAGACCCTTGACCACATTTTATAATAGTCAACCCCCTTTCCAGTTTCTGAGACCCTGCCTGACACACTTCTGAAATATTGTCATCAACAAGCAGTGGGAGGTGTGGCATGGCTCTCGGGCTGACAGACATTATACATCCTACTTTAACAACATACAAAACATCTCAGGAGGGTCTCTGTTGTCTCAATTCGTGTTTGCATAAAAATCAAGTCTGCTTGATTGTAACAGAAATAAAAATCTAATACATTTCAGTGTATGGTGTGAATGATCTGTATGTTTGGAATGTTTCATTGTAGATGGCCAGTTTCAAGACAGTAGCTTGCCAGTATTCTTAATTTTACACCAGGCTTGAATTCCATGCTCTTCAACCAGAGGATATCTAAAAAGAGGTGGGTTTTTTTTTCTTGTTCAGAACAAGGACCGTCCTGTTCTTCATAAAGGAAAATACATGGCAACTCACTTCAATAAAAATACTTGTACTTGTGTAGCATTCTCATATTGTATAGTTATTTTTTTTCCAGAAAGCAATCACTTGCATGGCATACACAATGAGATGACTTTTAAGGCTTCCTTTTTTAAGATTAAAGAATGAAATCCTCTAGGCCAGTGATGGCGAACCTTTTTCGCCTCGGGTACCTAAAGCACACACGCTCGCGCTATTGTGCGTGCTCATGTGCCCACCCCATAATTTAATGCCTCCCATGCCGTACCCCCTGAGCATGCATGCTTGACATCACCTGCTGCCACGTGCTTGTGCACACGGCTTTTTTGGAGCCTGGGGAGGACACAAATGGCCTCCCCCGTACCCCTGGGGGCTGGAAACAACCCATTTTCTGACTTCCGGTGGGCCTTGTAGGTCCATTTTTTGCCCTCCCAAGGCTCCAGAGGCTTTCTAGGAACCTGGGGAGGGCAAAAAAAGGCCCAACACACAAACCGGAAGTTCAGGAATGGACTTCTGGGTTGCGCATTGGGCCATTTTTCTGCCTCTGGAGGCTTCAGGAGGGCAAAAAATGGCCAAAAATCAAGGCTGAAAATAAGCTGGCCAGCATGCTCATGTGCGTCAGAGCTGACAGGGCAACGCCTCGCGTGCCCTTAGAAATGGCTTTGCGTGCCACCTGTGGCACCCGTGCCATAGGTTCGCCATCGTGGCTCTAGGCAAACATTGTTCACAAATTAGGCCAGGTCCCTATTCATTCTGTGTCAGCTTTATATCCATAGTATGCCTTGAACTATTGTTAAAATGGCTTTCAGATATGAATGCAGAACGAATATCCCCCACTAGAACTGGCCAGAGTGGAAGTACACTGTATCAATAATAATAATAATAATAATTTTAATTTATAACCCGCTCTCTCTCCCCGAAGGGACTCGAGGCGGGGCACAGGGAATTAAAAATACAATTAAAACAAGACAGAGTACAAAGATTAAAAACAATTATCAGCCACCATTACTTTTATATCTCATTTAGTAAACATGGTAGCATATTTTCTCTGATCCTGAACCAAACTTCCTGGGTAAGCTTATCAGGACTCACAAACGTAAGATACTGCAACACTTGTTCTTGACCAGATGCCCTGCAAATATTGGTTTCTGTTTGCATTCCAGAACCTACTCCATCTATTTAAAACTTTAAGGCAGTATCATGAAAAGAACTGAAAACTATCACTTTTGTCCATCTCTATAATGCTTAAAAAACACCTTTAGAAATCTGTTCTGGACAGTCAAAGAATTAAGAGTATATATGTGTGTAATAGCAGCAACATGTAAGGCCAACTATCTATTGTCTATAAAATATACTTTCAGATCATACAGAAATACACCTCTGTTGTATAAACTTGCAGGACAGTGTTCAAAGAATATTCTATAATTCAAAATCCATCTTTTCTAGACAGACCTGATATCTTTAAATCTATAAAAATCACTTTTATAGTTGCAAAACTTCTCTCTATTAATAGTCATTAAGAATATAGTAACAGCCTTGTTGATTAGGCCAAAGGACTACATCCCAGTCTAGCATTCTGTTCCCACAGTGGTAACCAGGCGCTTGATGGAAATTCACAACTACGACGTTCGATTAACACTTTTCCTGTTGCTGTTTCCTGTGATTGCAAATCAGAGACAAATTGCTTACAACTTGAAGACTATGTGCTGCCATCACAGTAAGTAATCAATGGTAAGTTTAGCTGCCATGAATTTGTTTAATATCACTTAAATTTGTAGCTGTAACACATTTGCTACTGGCAAATCCCATAACTATACTCAGCTGGAGAAATGTATTTTTTAATCAGTCCAGAATCTTTCACTATTCAGCTTTATTGCATAGCTTCAGGTGGTTGTAAGAGGAGACAATTGTTGAATTGTACACCAGAAAAAGATTAACAGAGTTGGAAGGGACCTTGCAGGTCATCTAGTCCAACCCCCTGCCCAAGCAGGAGACCCTACATCTGCCTCTACCTAGGATTGAACTCACAACCTCCTGATTGGGAGGTGAGAGCTCCACCTCTAGGCCATAGCAGCAGGTCAACTAATTTAATAGTATTTTAATGATGGCTGTAATTAGGTATTTATATCAATATTTATTGTATGTTTTAATCTTCCTGTGCACCGCCCTGAGTGCCATCGGGAGATAGGCGCGGTATATAAATAGTAATAAAGTAAAGTAAAGTGAAGATGTAGGAATGTATCCTAAAGTAAGCATTGGCTGAATCTTCTGGAGAGAAGTTTCTAGAAGAGATCAAGAAGTCAATATTCTGGAAGTAAAAGTATATACTTTAGATGGAGAGTCTAACAGCAACATTTTAAAGCTTGTAGTCTGAGCTGCCTGTGTTTATGGATTCCCTGCACCTTTCCCTCTATTCTATTATATGGCTTGGCTGATGTAAAGATGACATATTAGAAAGAAACACAGGGTACAGAAAGAGTGGAAATCTTTCCAAGCTAGCAAATAATAATAATAAAGTAGCAATGTTGAATCTGTTTCCTCTCTTTTGATATTCCCGTTAATAGAAAATTGAGTATTCACCTCAAATCTTCATAATCACCCAATGAACTTTTTGTTTATTTCTTTCTCCAGGCTGGCTCCTATCGGTTTAAACAAAAAGGTATTCTGCAGAACAGCTGGTAACATTTGATTCTAGTAAAGAAATTAGTCCTTCAATTATTATCAGTGAATGACAGACAAGCTCACTTCCTTTGGCTCCAACATTTTTCATGTTCATCATAATGTGATTTCCATTCTGATCAGGTTAGCAGCCTTGCTGAAATATTGATCAAAATGGTAGTGGAGAAAGGGATTTAACTCTCTAAAGAGTTGCTTTGCTGTAGTGGAGGCAGAAAGGATTATTCAGAATTATAGGTCATATGGCATTAATAATCATTTCTTAAATAAATACATGCAAATTGAGGATTTTTGTAGTGGGATCTGAGCCACCAAATGGAATGAATTAAGTTAGAGGAATATAATACTCTGAGCTGTGTTGCCTGCATCTATAAACTGGAAACTTCAGCTGTCCTAATGCAGTAACCAGATTATTAATAAGCTATAGAATCATATCATTGGAAGACACTATTTGAGCCTGTTGGAAGACATATCCAAGTTCCAAGTGGGGAGAAACATGGAGACTGATTGGAAATATGGTTTAATGGAGCAGAACCATTAAGCCCATGGTCCTGGTGTAGCTGAACACATGGAGGAGAGGCTAACTATGTTGCCCCTATTCAACATTGCGTCTGTCTTTCACCTAGCGGTGTGAAAGTTATTTTAGGCCCTAGGGATATATTTGGGATGCCATGTTATTTTAGCTCAGGTTGTACTTCCAGGAAGATCATTTGACTCAAAGAATATCGGAAAGCCACACAAATTGTCTGGGACTAGATTATGCATCTGAATTATGCTTCATAATTGCAATAGTGCACTGCTACAGATACACCCTTCTATTGCCAAATAATAGAATCTATACTAGAGACAGGCATTTTTGTCTTTTTTGTAAGAATTTATCAACAAACATATTTCAAGGCTTGCTTTCTTTTGAAATGTTGGCCATTCATTTTCCATTTTTTTAATTTTTATATCTAGCTTTTCAGATCAATGAAAACTATCTAATGAAGTTGCAGACTCAGTATTCTTTGCCCCTTATTAATGGATCACAGCTTTAATAAGAACTGTTTGTAATGTTAGATTAATTAATTTCTCCCAACATGTTATATTGGAAGTATAAGACTTCATAGAACAAAGCTTCCCTGCTTAGTGGGAAGGCTCTCATTACATTCAGGTTTTACTTTGGGACTTAATCATTGTAGGAAGTGAGGTTTTGGACTTCAAATCCTATTCAGCCTGGCTTGCTATGGTCTGTACTTTCGCGATGAATTTATTTCCTCAAAGAGACATTGAGTAATGATGCATAGAGATTGTAGGCTAGATACTTCCAGATAGAAAGTCAATTAAAACTGTTTCTCATTGACTTTATACTAAATCTCCATATGTTTTCCCTCCTCTATCGCCAGGCTTTTGAATTTTGATGGAGACCCCTCTGATAGACTGGCCTTTGTACATGACTGGACTGAAAATTACTTTAGATCAGATGAAAGAAAAAGAAAAGTTAGCTCTATCCCATTTTCTTTTCCCAAACCAATACTGTTTCTTTCATGTTGATAAGAAATGAATATATCTGGCAGCTATGTGGAAGGGGAATGATTATTCAGAATATGGATGTAATTTTATGTGTGGCATAGTTCTAAAGAGGTTAAAGGGAAGATTAGAAGCAGTTCTGAGGGGGGGGGGGAAAGAAAATGGGCACATTCTTTTTTCAATTCCGTGCTCCAATAAATGTCTTAATAACAATTTCTATCTCCACTCATAGAATCTCTAGTTTCAGTTTGGTCATCATATTATAAAAAAGGTTTATTGAAAAGTTATAAAAATATTATTAAAAAGTTAGTTTCAGTTTTGTTCACCATATTATAAAAAAGATGTAGAGACTTTGGAAGGAGTGCAGAAAAGAGCAACAAAGATGATTAAGGGCCTATAGGCTCCCACAGAGAGGGCCTTCTCAGGGTACCGTCGGCCGGGCAATGCCGGTTGGCGGTGCCCAGGGGAAGAGCCTTCCCTGTGGCGGACCCTGCCCTCTGGAACGACCTTCCCCCCGATCTACGCACCATCGTGGACCTCCGCCTTTTCCGCCAACGTCTTAAAACCTATTTATTCCAACAAGCTGGCCTAGCATAACCCCGTTTCTGATTTTTATAGGGATAATTTTAAATTTTAGAGTTTTACTAATTTTAGCACAGGGAATATTTAATTAGTTTTTTAATAATTTTGGATTTTTGTATTTTGTATGATTTTAATGATGCCTGTGCGCCGCCCTGGGTCCTTTTTTTAGGAGAAGGGCGGGGTATAAATTTAATAAAATAAATAAAATAAATATATGAAGAACGGTTGACATGGTAGTAATGTTCAGATATTTGAGGGACTGCCACAAAGAAGAAGAGGTCAACCTATTTTCAAACAATAATGTTGCTGGAAGGACAATTTTAGAACAAAAAATCAAATCTCTCCTCAGTGCAGGAATCCAGTTTATTTATTTATTTATTTATTTTATTAAATTTATACCCCGCCCTTCTCCTTGTTAGGACCCAGAAAATTACTTAGAAAATTACTATTGAATGGATTTCCAGCCTCTGCTTTTAACACATCCAATGAACCATTCTGGATAATTGTCTCAGTAGTTCCCCTTCTAACGGAGTAAAAGTAAAAGGTTTGGTATTCTTCAGGCATCCTTTAACCACTATATCCCACATTGGTCACTGTTTGCAAAGGTACACGTGTCCAGCTTCCTCAGTCTTTGCTTGTATGATCTAGTCTCTAGTTCTATTCACCCTTGTTAGCCTTCTTTGCACTTATTTCAGCTTCTCCAAGGGTGAGTTCCACAGCCAGGTTGCCCCAGTGCACCTATGGGACATGAACTGTTTGTCCAGAGTAGGAACAACGAATCTCATGCTCTAGTCATCATCAGCCCACAGCAGTGGTGGGTTTCTGCAGGCTCACACCTACTTGCGAGAGCCGGTTGGTGAAATTTAGAGAACCGGTGAGAGGGGGTTCCACCGGTGTACCTGGAAGTAAATCTGGCCCGCTGCTGCTAGTGACCCAACAGGAAGGAAAGGAAAGGAAAGGAAGGAAGAAAGGAAAGAAAGAAAGAAAGAATTTATCATCACAATTGAGTCCAAAATTTTGGTTGCTAAGCCAGAGCGTTGTTAAATGAGTTTCACCACATTTTAAAAGGTGGCCACTCCCACCCTGTCACACGACTGCCAAGCCACGCCCACAAAATAGGCCACACCTACAGAGTAGGTTGTAAAAAAATTTGAAACCCACCACTGGCCCACAGGGAAGGCAAACTCAGCAACATGTGCTGGCACAAGCAGTAGTATCTCGTTTACTGAGATATGATCAATTCCCAAATGCCTCCATTCCACTTTATTGTTCCATGTGATAAAAATGTCTTTCCCTTCCAGACAAAGGTCACTTGCCCTTCAGAGTCATTTGATCCTAGGTAATTGGGTTACACTTTTGTAAAAAAAAAAAACCAGTGGAAACTTTTGTTTGTTTGTTTGTTTGAGCAAGTTCACAAGTGGAATAGTGAAAGGGTTCTTTTTTTAAAAAAAAATTGATGGAAAGGAGGCAGTGGGACAAGGGAGGTTAAACTAAGCCAAAGACATGCTGGCATATTCAGGTCCAGTCCCTTCTGTGCACATGTGTTCCAAAAGGGTGGAACTTTGCCATTTTTGTCACTCTGTTGAAAGCAACATTGACATTGCTTGACCTGGCCATGTTGTCTAGTTCTACAGGGCTTTTTATGGCAGCAGATGGGCAGGCTGCTTAACAAATCATTATTATGTAGCCATCGCCATTTTTATTTTCTATAAAATAAGAAATCAAGAAGGTAGTTTCATTTCCTTTGTGGAAAGGTTATGGCCTATAGCACATCTTAGCTGAGAAAAAGTGCTGGAAGAAGAAGTTGATGGAGTACATAATTGAAGCTGTTTGTCTTCCTTCCTCTCAGTGTATTTTAAAGTAGCATCAGGTCAGAAATATTTTGGGATGAAAAGAAAAACACTGGCATTTCATTGCTTAATTGTCTCCCTTCCTCTCTTGGCATATGGACAAACTTCATGCAGATGCCTGGTTGCTGAGCAACACAATTGCTATTGTCCTGAACTCTGCTAGTGGGCTTCCTGTTAGGGTATAAGGTTTGCTGTAGGAATCGGATGCTGTTTTTGATAAACCTGGTCTGGGTCATTTTTCTTGATGCTTCTGGGGGCACAGGGAAGACATTTGTAACTAATTTAATTGTCGCCAAAATCAGGACTGAGGGAGAAGTTTCTCTTGCCATCACCTCTTCAGGAATTGCGGCAACAGGAATGGAAGGAGAGAGGACAGCCCATTGCATACTTACGTTGCCACTTATAATTCATTCCTTTTCCTGTCCGATACAGGGTTGGGATAAATAAATACTCGGGCAATGCTGGGTTATCAACTAGTCATACATATTTATCAATTAATGTTAGTCCTTGCTTAAGGTGACCAGACGTCCCGTTTTTGGCGGGACAATCACGCTTTCAAAGAATTAGTCCTGCCTCCCGCGGGCTCTTTAAAATGTCCCGATTTTTTGAAAGACATGTTAATATCTGGTCATCTTATCCAAAGCATCCAAAGCAAAGGCGAAGGTGAGGCGGGCTCCCAAAAGAATGCTCAGAGTGGCCAAGGGGCTCCATGGGGGAAAAAAACCCTTGACTGCCGAGCGATGAACAGACGGGAAGGTTAACAGGCGTGTGCAATGCACGGCGGGCGAGGAGATGCGGCGACTTTGCTATGTCATAGCAAAGTCGCCTGTCTCCTCGCCCGCCGTGTGTTGTATTGTATTCAGACAACACACTAATTGTATTCAGACAACACACTAATCAATGAATGATGAAATGTTTGTTTTAAAAGGAAAAAAAATAAAAAACCCCTTTTTTTTAAATAAAAAAGACATTTAGCAAGCTGTGGAATACCTTGACATGGTTACAGTATAAATTATTACTGGTAGAATACCTTGCAATTGTATCATTTTAAATTACTGTGTGCTGAATACTTAACAATGGTTTTTAAGGATTTTTT
Organism: Rhabdophis nuchalis; assembly: GCA_039707465.1. Lineage (NCBI taxonomy): Eukaryota > Metazoa > Chordata > Lepidosauria > Squamata > Natricidae > Rhabdophis > Rhabdophis nuchalis. Next base: position 52,410,304 of record CM077643.1, on the reverse strand, counting down.
AATTTATATATATATATTTAAATTAGGGAATTTTTATTTTTTAATTGTTTATAAAATATATTTACTACAAGAAATGTTATTCCTTTTTGCAAATGTTTTCTTTGAGATGCAATATGTTGCTCTTAAGTGTTCAGACCAGGTTTATGTGTCTCAAAGTGGCTGCTTTTCTATGGGCATGCCAGGTTGGTGCAAGGCAGCTTTGCCAGAAAGAGTGTGTTTCACCCTGGTTGTCTAGGTAATTCTTAGGTGGTTGCTGGTTCTGTGAGCTTCCTGGCACTGTCCTTTATAATTTCCCACAATGCCTTGATGGTTTTTATTCCAGTGGCTTTGTCTAGGTTAGGAGAAAAAAACTGGTTTCATTTTTAGTCTTTTGTAGGGGGTATTCTTATTTTTTGGTGTTTTCCTGGCACTGTCATAGTTTGTGTGGGTGTGTTATGTCCCACAGCAGTTGTACACATTAATAATGATCAAGTACTACTAATATTTCCTTTTACATTTTAATGACCTTTCCTTACATAATTGGTGTTGTCTTTCATACTTTTGGATTTCTATTTTCTGTTTCTGTTACTTAGCAATTGCTAAAACAAATCCCACGTGAAAAAATATTCAAAGCCTTCTTGATTTTAATTGTCACTTTATTTATTCCTGCTCATTGTAATATGTATTCATTTTCATATCTCTGTTTTTTCACTGTTGTGCAAACATAATTCCAGCAGCTAACATGTGTGAAATTAAATATACAAAATATTTCTGGTTTTAATTCGATATCTTGCTTTACCATTGCTTCTAACCATTAACCACTCCCATCCGGTCACATGGCCAGCAAGCCACTCCTACCCGGTCACATGGTCAGCAAGCCACTCCCACAAAGCAAGCCACACCCACAGAATATTTTTGACACCCCCCCCTCCTGTCAATGGTGTCCCTCTTTACCAATATTAAAATCTGGTCACCTTATCCTTGCTATTATGAAGAGGTAGCAATAGTGATGCTATCAACCAGCGTGTTGCTTTCTTATGACCTCTCTTATCCGTTATGAGCAAGAAATGTAAAGAACAGAAATATGTGCTGTGCATATCTTTTAGTTTTTGTCACCTGACAAGCGTCTTCTAAAATGTGATACATTTCCTCTTCTCACTTGTGACACTCAGTTTAGGCATGGATTCTGAATCTAGAGCAGTGTTTTTTCAAACTTGCCAATTTAAAAACGTGTGGATTTCAACTCCCAGAATTCTCTAGCAAGCATGAAGTTGAAGTCCACTAATATTAAATTTGCCAGGTTTGAAAAACTCTGACTTAAAACAATGGATCAAAGAGGTATACACAAATGCTGCAATGAGCTGTGTCTTTTAGCTTATTTGCCAGGGATGGGGATGGTAGACTGCTAAAAGTAGCATGCATCCTGCAAACTAGTTTTACAATATAATTCAGGGCCACATCCACATGTGTCTCTGTAAAAAAAAAGTCAAGATGGCAGATGCAATCAAAGCTCTCCCTCATTTTTTACCTGTATCACCCCTGGATAGTCTCATAATATAAAATAACCTAAAATGCCAAGTTAATTACTGTGTAGAAATATCTACAACCAATAGAATCAAAATGGGATTAAATCAGAGCTAAATAATAAAAAGATAGCAATTAATGTAGAAAAGTTTTGTTTATCTCTAAGAATGCTTTCTGCTCATGAAGATACAGCAGTCTGGATCCAGGGTCTTCCAAACTTATATATGAACTTGGAAACTTTCTGTATAAATTGTATAAGCCATCTAGTTCATCCTGGTGCACTGAACATAATCTTGCAGCTAATACTCAAGGAATTCTGGCAGTTAAATAACATCTCATGCTTTTGCATAATAATGTTCTATAAATTGTCTTAGAGATCAAAAAGTCAGCTAGGCTATTATTGTTGGCTTTACTTCATAGGTTCAACCAGTCCACATGGTTATTACTTTTGGGGGCTTTGTTTGTTTAAGCATTGTTTAATGTCTAAAATAATTTTATATCTTAAAATTAAATCTGACACTGAATTCAGGTGAAATTGGAAACCAATCCTAGGCTAAAACTTAGTATATGGAACTGTACCATATGCAACAAAATGGGTTTCTTTATGTATGAGATCTATATTTTAATTTCACAGGATACCAACTGATTTTTAGTAATACACAGTAAATTTATGATAGTCTATAATTTTACCCGGCAATTTATGCTGTATTGACCATAGTTTTTATATTCATTCTTAGTTTAGAGTTAAAACTGACATTTAGTTTGTTTTAGGAATATAACACTTTCAATTATTTACAACCTGTCATGCCAAACTGAAAGTTATAACTTCCATGACATTTTAAAATACATTGTTCATTCATTGATATTTTAGTTTTTATTCCCTTTTCTTGTCTTAAATGCTTGCTTATATATCTTCTGTAATGTCCAATAACAATATAAATACTTTTTATTGCCTTGTTTCATTGGAGTTAGGCTGGCCAATCAATAAATATGTCCATTTTTAATCACTAACATTTAAACTAATATATATCAAATAAATTGATGGGACTTTGTAGTAAAGTTTAGAAAATATTTTCATAGGCAATAAACAGTGATACAATCACCTTTAAAATACTACATAATCTCTGGAATCTTATTTTTGAGACAGCCGCTCTCTTTTCTCATTCATTTATTTTGAATGTCTATTAGTTCTTTATTTCAACAATTATGGAACATCCAGACAGAACAAGAGTGAATTCTAACTATCAATACTTACTCTAGTCTTTGCTTGGACAAGCCAACTACTAGCTTGTCAAGACACAACAGGAGCAAGGCCTAACAATTATCCAGCTTTTTGTGTGCAAGTCATTAGGCTTATCCAGGAAGAGGCAAAATGAATTCTGACAGAGGTCTATCTTTTGATGCATACACCTTCTGGATTGCGCATGGAGAGTTGAGTTCCTGTCAGACATCACTCATTTTCTTTCTTTTTTTTCTTTTTCAATTAGACATTTTAAAGAAAAGATATGAACATGAAAAGAAAAAGATCCAAGAGAGGGGAGAAAAGTAGGATATAAATGAATAAACAAGGGATTTACAAGTGTCATAGACATTTTCCAGTAATCAACTGGGTATAATTCATCATTTTAAAAGCTTAAGCTATTAAGTTCTAAGCATAGCAAAGATGTCAGGAACTAAGGTCAGCATAGACAAAAATATTAAATGAAATTATGGACGGCAATAAATTTCATCCATAGTAATATAATCTTTTCTTTTTTATAATTCCTATAAGATTAAAATATAAGATTGTGGGTGTGGTAGATACCTATGTAATGAATTAAGGAATGTTTGCCAATTTGAGTTAAATTAATTGCATTAAACAGGAGTGCAGAGGTAGTCTCCTGCATTTATGAACAACTGGCAGCTTATCAAGCAGAATGGGAACAAGGTCTGATAGTGATCCTGCTATGCATGTGTAGGATCAAAAGATTTGGGACCCTCCCCAAATTTGTTTACAACTTCTGTTGGACCTCCCCATTGTAACCAATGATTTATGACTTAATTTTCTCAAAATCATAGCATGGGTTTGGCATGCAAAGCCTTACATGACTTAGACCAGATATACAGTAGGGCAATCTTTCATTTCCCCCTTTTTCAGGCATTTGCTGACAAACAAAGGAGCACTACAGCACGTTCATGGGCCAGAAAGTTATGGCTGGTGAGATTAATTTATTGAGCCACATCTGGAGTCATCACACAAGTTGGAAAAGCAGGTAAGGATGTTTCTTGAGCAAGTGGGCAGAGCAACACATGCATTGTCAAGAGAAATAACTAGGCTCGGGACCTAGTTATATGCGAGACCGTCTTCTGCCCCATACATCCCTTAGACCGATACGCTCCCACAGAGAGGGCCTTCTCAGGGTGCCGTCGGCCGGACAATGCCGGCTGGCGACACCAGGGGAAGGGCCTTCTCTGTGGCAGGCCCTACCCTGTGGAACGACCTACCCCCTGAACTCCGCACCATCACCGACCTCCGCCTCTTCCGCCAGTGTTTAAAAACACACTTATTTCACCAAGCCGGCCTAAGATAGCCTCTATTGCGATTAATTTTAGATAGTTTTAATTGGGGGATTTTAATTGGTTTTAGCGCAGGTTGTCATTTAATAGATTTTTAAATTTATATGTTTTGTATTATCTTTGTATGTTGTTTTTAAATTCCTGTGCGCCGCCCTGGGTCCTTTTGGAGAAGGGCGGGATATAAATTGAATAAAATAAAAAATAAAATAAAATAAATAATAAATGGCATTACTTCCTAAAAAGGAGGATTTGCAGTTTCCATCAGAGATCCCTATAGAATGCAGAAAAAAGGCATTAATTCCACTATTTCAGCATAATTGACATACAGGCAAATTGCTTCATAATGATACCAAATTATAAATTCTCTCAAAGGTAGCCATGCTATGCATTCCAAGCCACTGGTAATATTTAAGGGCAAGTAAGAGAGCACTTAGTTAAATAGCATCTTAGCAAAAAGCATACCTGTTGGAAACTAATGTTTAATTCCTCTAGCAGGTGTGTCAGAGCAAATCATGACTGGAACAATTACCAATTTGCTGACATGCCAAGGGCATCATCATCTTCCACCTTCACTGAATACTTGAGCTCCTGGGTTGCATACCAATTAGGTTTCTTTGGGTTGTTGGCTTTTTTTTGGCCTTCCTTAATAGGAAGAGTCCTACTTTATATTGGCAAAGTGAAATGCACAGTTGCTTATTCTTCCAACTGGAAAAGTGAATGAATTCGGTCCTCCCAGATATCAAGCCTTTGTACTTGCAATTCTTCTCCCACTCCACAAATTCACAGGAGTGAGCAGAAGTCATTCAGAGGTGATGCCTAATTTTTTGTTTGAAACAAAGACCTTCTCTGACTAATTTTCCTCAATATTCATGCAAGTTCTTGTGTTGCTATACCCTTAGTTGCCTTAAGGGTATAGCATCACCGTATGATGACAGTATTTCAAACACTTAAAAATCTGATGGGTTTGCTTGCTTATGAAAGGGTTCCAGTGAAGTTTTGGTATAAACCACAGACCAGGAGGCTGAATGTGTTTCCTTTGCTATGAACAGAAGCCACGTTGGGATTCTACCAGTTCAGACCAGTTTGGGCAAACTGCAAGGGTGGGTTCTGGCTGCTGCTACTGCCGGTTTGCTCAGGGATGCACTGAGCACATGCATGCTTTGCGCCCATGCTCAGTACTAAAAAAAAGGTTCTGCGCATGTGCAGAAGCAAAAAACAAGCAGGTGCTGCCGAGAGAACCAGTGGCAAGCCAAGTTACTAGCTACTCGGCTGAACCAGTCTGAACCGGTAGGAACCCACCTCTGGAGAACCTGTAGCTCCGATGACCAGTTGAGAGCAAACCGGTTCACTCCAATGATAGGTGGGCCTGCCCCACCTGCCTCTGAGCTATACTGACCTATATTTCCTTTGTTTGAAGCCCAGCTGATAGGCACAGCAGAGCGGATTGCCGCATCTCAGCTGTTTTATTCACTGGGGCTGCAGTAGAACGTACGTTGTAGAGTTTGTTTCAAATGCATACATGCTCAACAAACGGGTTGTTACACTGGTTGATTTATTATGCAACACATACATTTCTAATATATATGACTAATCTTCTTACCTGTGTCTAATAATGTATTTATGAGTGACACTATTATAGCTACCAAATAAAAAGTGACAGTACTTAACCAAGTCATAGGTTTTCCTTTTATCCTGTAGTTACTTTTTCCAGCAATAAAAGCAGTATTACTTTAGCTCTTTCTTAATCTTTGCTTTTAAGGACTAGAAATTCTGTTCCTTGTACTGGGGCTTCACATCCTTTCACTTTACACTTAGCCATGTACGATCCTCTACCTTCAGTCCTTACACTTCAGTAGGTGCTGCTGAGGTTTGAAGTAGCCTTGTAATTGCTCCCTTTTGCAAAATTGCTTCTCCAGCCTTCAGTCCTTATCTGTGCATAGGAGGGAGAAAACCAATTATTATACTGGTTTCTGGATAGCTATAGCTGGTGTGCACATATGGAAAGTTTGTGAGCTTTTAAGGCTGAGCTATTCCTTTCTTAATTGCAATAGCTTCAAGTCTCTTTGCTGAGATTATCAATTATTTTGGTCTCAGCTCCACACACAACGGGCTGTTGCAACCCTCAAGTACCCAAGATACTTTCCTTTCTCTCTCTTGCATAAATACCCTCACCTTGTGCATTTTCCTTTCATCTCCCTGAGAGAACAGGTGTGGCCCGTTGCTCCCTTAAAGCTTCAGGAAACATAGCTCATAAGGAAGGATGCACTTGCGGGGCCAGTGTGACATGCAATAAGTTCACATGATGCAATAGGACTGGGTGTTTGTTAGTAGGATTCACTGGGCTAGGGATTTTCTGTCTTTCATTGTGAGTTGTCTTGTGTTGGGGGGGGGGAGGGCTGTACGAAGGGAGGCTCAGCCAATCTCATTGTATACATGTTGTACTCTGACAATAAAGGTTTGAATTTTGAATTGAAAGGTTGACAAAAATCAGCAGCCTTAAATATTTTCTTCCAAAATGCTCAAAGAAAGTATACTACCAAACAACTGAAACTAAGCTCTGGCAAAACCACGCTCTTTCTTAACATGTGGGCCAGAGGTTGTGTTTTGCCGGTTCGCACCGGTTTGGGCGCACCGGTAGTGACGACAGTGTGAGGCTCCGCCCACCCACCCAGATATCATCACGGACCTTTTGCACATTCGGAATGCATGCGTTTCTGCTACCAAACCAGTAGTGAAGAAAAGAGGATACGATTACTGAATTGCTGCCCATTTTGTTCTCCAATGATGAATAAGGAGTGAATGAATGAAAAAATGGTATCCAACAAAAGGATACCTTGATGCTTGCATTGGCAGGGCATTTTTCCATCTCTTGTCCCCAAAAATACCCCTTATAAAATGTAAAACCAGATTAATTATCTTAAAAACCAAGTTTTCTTTCTCTTAAAAACACTTTTTTCAAAGTTTCTTTTTTAACTTTTACACACTAGATTTGCCAAACTGATTCTTCTTTGGCAATTCCTAGAATGAAGGAGTCCTGAACATTGCCAATATGCATACACTTTAAAAAAAAACTTAGTAAAATTTAAAGAGGCCTTTGGCTTCCTCATACATTTATCTGGTCAATTGGAAGTCACATACTAGATGGATTCTTGTGAGTAGAGATCATCCAGCCAAGGAATATTGTATGATTCTATTTTCAATGAATTAATGGTAGATAGATCCAAGGCCAATTCAAGGCCAGTTTATTTTGCCAAATAACTGAAGACTGCTTATAAACACACAAGGATGCAAATAAAAAAATATGATTGTAAAATTATTACTGTTATTTACTGTGTTGTGATAGGACACCTGTTCCTTGAATCAGTATCTTCATTCAATGTTGTAAATGAAGCTTATGCCCCTCCCCCTTCTTTAGAATACTTATTAACATTTTGCAATTAATTCAAAGGCATGAATATGCCAAGTGAGAAGATGGTGATTGGTCTCTCTTCCTCCCTCCCTCCCTCTTTCTCTGATAGAATATTGTCATCATGTGAACATCTGTTGCTAGAATGTATTAGCTAAATGAAATAGAAAATATGTTGATAATTGCATTTAGATCTCTCAGAAGTACATAATCTACCAGCAATAAAAATGCTAATAAATAACACCAAATGGACAAGTAATGAATAATGCAAATATTGACAGGTGCTATTGCAATATCTATGCCAAAACAAGCAGAACCATTACCTCCCACCAGTTCATCTCAAAGTGCCATCTGACACATGACTGATAAGGCAGAGTGAAAAATTCCTGGCTTTTAGTGCTAAATATGCATAACCCTAAGATAAGGAGCAATACATTCTCCACTCCAATTTGATAGGAACCAAAGTTTGTGTAGTGGATAACTAGGCCCAAACATACTTCCAGAAACATGCAACACAAGGAAAATTTAGACAGCCATAAAGGCCTTCAGTCCTCAATTTTGTCTCATCCTGCAAGAAATAGATGGAATTTATGAATGCCAGACACATCTACATGATCCACAATTGAATCAGCTGAAATAAATTATTAGGCACTGGGCCCTGTCTAGTAAAAGAACTTTGCTTGTGTCATTTGTCATATTGGTGATTTGCAGTCTATGATTAAGTTAAAAATAATTGTGTTGTGGTCACTGTTCCCTATTGGATCAGTCACATTAACATTTTGCACCAGATCCTGTATATTGCTCAGAACCAAGTCAAGGATTGTTGTACCTCTAGTTGGGTCTTCAACCATTTGTTCCAGGGAACAATCATTTAGCATATCTAGGAACTTTATCTCTTTGTCATGTGCTGAACAACAGTTCGCCCAGTCTATGTGAGGGTAATTGAGATCCCCCATTATAACCAGGCTTCCCTTTTTTGATGCCTCTTTTACAACATTCTCCAACTGCCAGTCTCTCTCAGGGGCTTGGGTCGGAGGTTGATAACATATGCCTACTGTTAGACCATTCTTTTGGCCTGATAGTCTTACCCACAGGGTTTCTAGTGGTGACTCTAAATCACCTTGATATGCCAATTCGTATGACTTTATCTTTTCTTTGACATACAAGGCTACACCACCTCCCGTTTGCCCCTTCCTGTCCTTCCTGTACAGTTTGTAGCCTGGGATGACTGTGTCCCATTGGTTATCATCTGTCCACCAGGTTTCAGTGATATCAATAATATCAATATTTTTGTCTATTGCTAAGTATTCCAGCTCCCCTATTTTGTTCCGGAGGCTTCTGGCATTTGCATACAGGCATTTATATATACTTTTCTGATGCAGTCTTTTGAGCCCAGTTGCATCCTTAGAGTACTTCTTGCATCCTTGTCTATTTAGAACCCTGTAACCTCCCGGGATGTGGTGGCTCAGTGGCTACGATGCTGAGCTTGTTGATCAGAAAGGTTGGTGGTTCAAATCCCTAGTGCCACGTAAAGGGGTGAGCTCCTATTACTTGTCCCAGCTTCTGCCAACCTAGCAGTTTGAAAGCATGTAAAAATGCAAGAAGAAAACTAAGAACCACCTTTGGTGGGAAGGTAACAGCGTTCTGTGTGCCTTCGGCATTTAGTTATGCTGGCCACATGACCATGTACACGTCGTCAGACAGCACTGGCTCTTCGGCTTTGAAACAGAGACAAGCACCACCCCTAGAGTTGGGAACGATTGGCACATATGTGTGTGGGGAAACTTTACCTTTATCCTCCCTTCTGTTTATTAGACGGCAACTCTGTCTTAAACATTTCCTCCTGTAATTTTTCTTTCTATAGAGCTGGATAATCATACAGAGGCATTAAGATAGATAGATATAGATAGATAGATAGATAGATAGATAGATAGATAGATAGATAGATAGATAGATAGATAGATAGATAGATGTAGATAGATAGATGTAGATAGATATAGATATAGTGCATTCTTGTCATAAATCTATATTTGATTAATCCAGTAGCAGATCTATTTCAGGTCAAGATCTATTTCATGTTCTCTGTTTAACCATCTCACTATATGTCTTTGAATGGCCTAATTGCAGACTGAAGATCTGTAGCATAAATACTTGGGTACATACACATCATTAAATTCAATGTTAACATACAGAAACATAAGTTTAAAAGTGGTAGTGGCCTATTTCTTGGCACTATTGCTTTGGGAATGGGGTTCATGAAGAGCGCTTGCTCAGAGATCATAGATGCATTCAGATATGACAACTACATATGTGAAAATGTGTAGAAGTAAAAGTAAGGAATTCGCTGTGTGCTTTAGACTATTCACCCCATAGCAAAAGGGCTGTTATGGAAAAGGAGACTTAATAACATGGTTGACATGGTAGCCATTGTGAATTATAAAACAAAATTTCTCAAGAGCCAAACTGGTAAGGTTATTCCCCTCATTTTTTTCTAGCCTCCCAAAATCTTTACTGTCCCAGCTTCCCTTTGTGATTTTTCTGAAGAGAAGAACAACTTTCCAAATAAAACCCTGGCTTGCAGCCACCTTCCATTTTAATGCTTGGAAGAGAATGCTTGGAAGTAAACATAAAGCTGGAAGTTTTGCATCCGTTTTTTAAAAATACAAAACAATTTTTAAAAGAAGGAAAGAGAATCTGACAGCCTTTGAGGGAAGTTTCAGTGAAGCCTGCTCCATAGTTTATTTCTGATGTAGGATGAGTGTGCCTGGAATATAGGAAAATAAATTTTTCTTCCCTAGAAGGAAAAGGAAGGTATGACAGTAATAGTTTTGAGAAGGTTGATTGTATCACATTCTTTCAACATTTCCCAACAATTAAGCAGTACAAAAAACAGGCATAGGATCTAAAGTGGAGTTGAATTTGCCTTTGTATTCATTTAAATAAAGATGATTCTATTCTAATAGTCAAATGCAAAGCATATACAAACAGTAAGAGTTTTTCTCATTGTTTAAACAAAAAAGGGGAAATTACATCCATATTTACATTTAGTATTGCTTTTATAACTGCACTTGGATTATTACATCCAGTTTGATTGCCATGATATAAAAAAGACATTGAGGTTCTCAAAAGAGTGCAGAGAAGAGCAACAATGTTGATTAGGTAACTGAAAACTAAAAATATGAAGAACGGTTGCAGGAATTGAATATATCTAATTTAATGAAAAGAAGGGCTAGAGGAGACATGATAGCAGTCTTCCAATATCCACGGGGCTGCTGAAAAGAAGAGAAGGTCAAGGTATTCTCCAAAGCACTTGAAGGCAGAACAAGAAGTAATAAAGGGAAACTAATCAAGGAGAACCAACCTACAACTAAGGAGAAATTTCCTGACAATGAGAAAAATTAATCAGTGGAATGGCTTGCCCCCAGAAGTAATGGGTGCTCCATAACTATGGGCTTTTAAGAAGAGAAAGGACAGCCATTTGCCCAGGATGGTAGAGGGTCTCCTGCTTCAGCAGGGGGTTGGATTAGAAGACATCCACGGTCCTTTCCAACTCTTGTTATTCTGTTATTTTGTGGATCTCTTCTAACACAGGATTCTAATTGAGGAATGTTATTTTCATCCTATTTAAGCAACCTTCAACATTCTTTATTTCTAAATTATTCTGATGCCCTGCAGACCAATCTTGTTGTTGTGTGTTAGAAAGCTCATTGATATCAGTCTTTGTTGCTTCTCGAATCTTACATCCCCAATAGAATAGAGTTGGCAATTTTTGATGGATGCCTTGATACCTGTCTGACTACAATTCATCACCCAATAGATATATCGCAAATGCTAGCAAGAACTATTTCTTTATATGACAGTGTCTATGAACAATTGACAGTGGTGTATGGAAGTTGGGATTTGATTTTTTAATACTACAGTAAAGTATTACTATCCTTCTGTTCTATTGTAAGTTATCCAAACAGTTACCTATAAAACCCAATCTACTTTTATCTACCCCTCGTTTTCCTATCAAAATAACACATAGATGACAAATACCCTATATGTTATTCTTAAAAGGTAGTAAAACAAATCGTTGATTTCATGATAGCCTCTCTATTTGGAATGTGTTGGGATTGTGGTTTCTTTTGTCTTGGAAAGTTAAAAAGTATCAGTGAACTAATAATGACACTTCTTTAAAATCAGAATATCTGGTATCTCCTCTTACATTTTCTCCTGTAATTTAAAAAAAGAATATAAGATTTGTGTACAATAGGTCTAATCTAGTGAAATTTTATGGGTTCTTAATTTTAAAATTGGAGCACAAATTTACAGGATTAGAAATGTATTAGAAATGGACAGTTGAACACAGTTGGACCAACTTTGACCCTCTGAACTCTGATGTCAACCAGTCATGATTGCTTCATTTCATAGGTGCTGCTTGAAAAGATAAAGAGCTACTATGCCAAAGTCATGAGTTGTAGTTACAATACTTTCAAGGGCTGCTTTGAAGTGTTCTTCATTAAAGAATCTTTTACTGCAGGATTTCCAAAAGTGGTTTAGGCATACAGAACTGTGCCAACTTACCATCTGCTGTTCCTTGTCTGATATTTGCTCAGATTGTATTTGCAGACCTTTTAATTTTTCTGTGGATTGATTTGGAACAGACATCTTGATTGGCTTTCTCTCCTTCCCACACATCAAACACATCTGTATTGAAAAGCACCGTTGCACAGTTTTCAGATAGAAGAAGCTTGTATTTACTGCTCCAGATCTTGGAGTTGGGCTAACTTGAGGTCCTTCCTTACCTTACTTAATTTCATGGGAAGTTACAGATTGCTTTAACTGTTACCATGACTATTTTAGAGGCATAAATATCCTGCATGTTCGAGAATAATGAAACACACATATACATAAACCTCCCCCCCCCCATAAAATAATGAAGAGCTTATCTAGTTTTCCAAAATCAAATATGAAAGTCAGCTCTATGTTCTTTCCTTCTTGACTGTGCTAGAGGCCAGTAAATTTGGGCAGCTGTCAAGTCTCTAAAGCTTCAAATAATCCATACTATTGATTTGATGTATCATTGGTGAGGAGCAGTCACTGCTACTTGCTGTCTTCTTTCAATGATCAGGAAGACTAGTCTTGCTCCAATAATTCTTCATCTTTAATATCATATCCAAAGTCAATTGAGAATCAGACATATAGGTTTGATAAACAGTCCTTGAGAGTAATGGCTCCTCCTCCTGGCCTGATGGGGTAGATGGCAGTATTTACTTCTTTTTTTTCTTGCTGAGTAGCAGCTGCCTATTATTCCCGTCCTCTAAGAGCCAAGGTGGGGCAGTAGTTAGAATGCAGTATTGCAGGCTACTTCTGCTGTCTGCTGGTTGCCTGCAATTTGGCAGTTCGAATTTCACCAAGCTTAAGGTTGACTCAGCCTTCCATCCTTCCAAGGTGGATAAAATGAGGACCCAGATTGTGGGGGGTAATTGGCTGACTATGTAAACTGGCTAGAGAGGGCTGCAAAAGCACTGTGAAGCAGTCTATAAATGCTATTGCTATTGCTATGTTCTTTAGGTCAGGGGTCCCCAACCTTTTTTGCACCAGGGACCGGTTTCATTTTAAAGAAAATTCTGCGGACCGGCTGGCCTAGAGGAGGAGGAGGGGAGGGGGAACAGGCGGCGCAAACGCACGCAGGGGGGGGGGAGAGTCGGCTCACTTGGCCCTCTAGGGCAGTGGTGGGCAAACTTATTAGTCAATAGAGCCAAATATCAACAGTACCACTACTGAAATTTCTTTTGAGAGCCAAAAGGTGTGGCCTGTTTTATGGGAGTGGCTCAGTTGTCATGTAACCCAGTGGGCGTGGCCAACTTGGAAAATGTGGTGAAACTCACTTAATGCTTAGCAACCAAAATTTTGGCATCAATTGTGGTCATAGGTTCGTCCTTCCTTCCTTCCTTCCTTCCTTCCTTCCTTCCTTCCTTCCTTCCTTCCTTCCTTCCTTTCTTTCTTCCATTTGTGGCTGGTCTTTGGTCTTCTGAAGATGGTAAAAATGGATTTATGGGCACTCGTTATATATAAAGGCAGCCCATGACTCTTTGGGATGCTGGTTTGAATCCAGGAAATGACTCAGAGGATGTGATTCCTTTGAAATGACCACTGGGAGAAAAATAGATCTTTAACCTGGTTAACCAAACAGGTAGCTTGAGGTGGAAGGAAATAGGAAAATAGATTATTTCCTTTCCTTTCCTTCCTTCCATTGCCTCCCTCCCCCTTCCTCCCTTCTTTCCTTCCCTCCCTCCTACCCTCCCTCTTTCTTTCTTTCTCTCTTTCTTTCTTTCTTTCTTTCTTTCTTTCTTTCTTTCTTTCTTTCTTTCTTTCTTTCTTTCTTTCTTTCTTCCTTCCTTCCTTCCTTCCTTCCTTCTTTCACCCCTTCCTTCCTCCTCCCTCCCCCTTCTTTCCTTCACTCCCTCCCTCCCACCCTCCATTCATCTTTTTCTATTTTTCTTTCTTTCTTTTTCTCTGTTTCTCTCTCTCTCTCTCCTCCCTCCACCCATCTCTGTCACTCTCTGTGTGTGTGTGTGATTACCTCCCTCCCTCTCTCTCTCTCTATTTCTGTCTCTCTAAGTCTGTCGCTCTGTGTGTCTGTCATTCTCTCCCCCCCCCCCCCGGGGAGCAGCAGAGTGGAGGTTATCCCGTGACGAGTGAACGAGCGGGCGGGCGGGCGGAGGACCCGAGCTGCTGCTACCTTAAGCGTCGCCGAGGCCGTCCGTGTGCCACACGCGGCTGGAACGGAGGTGGGCGTGCGCGCCCGGATGGTGCTTAAGGTAGCCGCAGCTCGGGTCCTCCGCCCGCCCGCCCGCTTGGGATGAGGCAGCCGCAACCTCCTCACTGACATGCTGGCCCCTCCGGGTAGCCCCGGAAAGTGCACCGCGGTGGCTGCTCCCTCCTCCTCCTCTCCGGCCCTGCGGCCCGGTTCTTATGAAGCCGCGGACCGGCACCGGTCCGCGGACCGGGGGTTGGGGACCCCTGCTTTAGGTAAAATGTTAAACTGTCATAAGCAGGAGGGCTGAAAGGGGGCGCCAAACCCTAACCCAAAACTTACTCAGATTCTTTCCCCCATTAATAATGTCATCTTCCTACTTTATTTTTTTAAAAATTTTATTGTAAACTAGTAACAGAAAGAAAAAACAAACCAGAAATAGGACATTGACAAGACAAAACTACATAGATATAACTGGGAGTGACTCACCCCCTATATGTATGCAGTTACCAGGTAACATCATATATCATCTTACTACATTTCCAGTTATTCTAGTTATTTCTGTTTATCTATATCTTACATTTATTAATTCTTTATAATTGTTACTGCTCCATATATTTATTTTATTTACTATTTACATATCTACATTGTATATATTTCCCTATCGCTCATCCCGTAATCTTTTTACTTCTATCCATTCATACCATTTTTCCCAACTTTGATAAAATATTTTTTCCTCTCTGTCTTTAAGAATATATGTTAGTCTGTCGCATTCATCTTCCTACTTCAGAATATTGTACACTGCTGTGGTCACAACATCTTAAGAAAGGTATTATAGAGCTAGAACAAGTGCAAAAATTGGTGGGCAAAGAAAGACAATAGTAATTAAGGAACTGCAGCTTGGAATGAAGAAAAGTAAGGGGACACCTGATAGAGAAATCTAAATCCAAATCCAAGTCCATGTCCATGTCCATGTCCAAGTCTATGTCTAAGTCTAAGTCTAAGTCTAAATCTAAATCTAAATCTAAATCTAAGTCTGAATCTAAATCATGTATGTAGCACAGGTAAAGGAGATAGAGTTCAGGTTCATTCACTAAAGGTACACTATATTGCCAAAAGTATTTGCTCACCCATCCAAATAAACAATCAGGTGTTCCAATCACTTCCATGGCCACAGGTGTATAAAATCAAGTACCTGGGCATGCAGACTGTTGTTACAAACATGTGTGAAAGAATGGGTCGCTCTCAGGAGCTCAGTGTGGACCTGTGATAGGATGCCACCTGTGCAACAAATCCAGTCGTGCAATTTCCTCGCTCCTAAATATCGCACAGTCAACTGTCAGCTGTATTCTAAGAACGTGGAAGTGTTTGGGAACGACAGCAACTCAGCCACAAAGTGGTAGGCCACGTAAACTGATAGAGCGGGGTCAGCAGATGCTGAGGCACATAGTGCAAAGAGGACACCAACATTCTGCAAAGTCAATCACTACAGACCTCCAAACTTCATGTGGCTTTCAGATTAGCTCAAGAACAGTGCGCAGTGGACCGATGTCATATTGAACTCTATGGATTAGGAATGGGATGTCACTGTAAATTCATATGCGAGTAAAGGCAGGTAAGTGAATACTTTTGGCAATATAGTGTATTTTAAATAGAAACTTAAAAACAAACTGGCAAAAAGCAAAAAAAAACTTTTTTGATTTAAGAAAGTTATAAACAAATTAGGAGAGCAAAGTAATTTGGAATATTTGTACTTTTGGAGAATTTGAAAAGAAGTATATAATTTTAAAAAATATGCCCATGAGAAATGACTGAAATGGAACTAAGTCCATAGTAGGAGATTCTCTGAATGTTGCAAATAGACACTAAAACCAGTAATTTAAAAGCAGGGGTGGGAGTGCATCAATCAACGTTTAAAGTAAGGTTTTAAAATCCCAGTATAAATTTTTAGTGTTTTAAAGAGTTCTTTTTAAAAAATGGACTGAGATATCTTAGAAAGCATGCAGGTTCCAATAGTTAAACTTCTAGAATAAATTATATGTTTGATATTTCTGGTAACCTCTGACATTTTGCAGAACCAAGACTGAAAAGATGAAATTTTTGAATAGCTGATATATTGTATAGTTACTTTAAAATAAAATAAACGAAACCCTTGATTTGAGATAATTATGAGACATTTACATTATACACCTGTATAATTATTAATGAATCTGTCTTATGATTCTATTAATGCCTTAGAAAGAAATGCTGTTAACTGATAAAAAGTATATTTCCCACTAAATAAAAAGTTTGCCAAAAAAAATATGGTTAGCTTTTAAAACTGCCCTAGGATGGCCAAATTTCAGAGTCTGCACAAGATTTGTCCTACTGGAATCCTGTATATGAAATTAAATGAAGATGCAATTTTATTGAAAGGACATTTGGGCAACGAACAGTGGAATGTAAAAGAAAAACTCCAAAGCATTATTCTCTTTTATGGAATGAAATCTCAAATGAATAATTCTAGTCTGATTCTTAGCTATACGCAGGTGCTAAAACAGATTCCCTGTGCCTGAACTCTATATTATTTGAAAATGGAATTCTAGTGTAACATGGATATCATTTCCAATGACATCTATGTAACAAGGGTAATTGAATATTTTTTTTGACTGGTATTACTTATTTGGGAAAGCATTTTTGTCACTATACTGCAATAAATTCTTTCCTCTCCCTGTGTCTGCATGCAAGATGTTTCTGTCAAAATGATTCTTTCAGCCCATGGCACTAGATGCGTTAATTATGACTTCTTAATTTCAGGAAACAAAGCATCAATCATGATCACACAAACACATATCACCACAAAGTCTTTGGTGTATGATTATCAGGTAGCTTGTCAAAACTTGGTGTTTAGTAAAGATTTGTAGGTACCAGATAAGAAGAAACAATAATCAGTCATCCTAGCTAGGCATATTAAGCAAAACTTATGTATTGCTGCTGGGCAAATATGGAAATTAGAGATTTTGCTTTGGTCTACAGATTGTGCTATATTTGCATTCAAATCAGTAATTGTCTGGAAACCTGAATCCCATTGGTTTATTAAAATATTACTGAAGTAAGAATGAAGAATCCCTTTAATTTGTTGTTGGTATTGGCAACACAACTTGTCAAGATTGCATTGCCCTGGAGGCTGCAAAGTTCGTTGCCTCAGAGAATACAGCTTTGATTGAATGTAGAGATCTCAGCCATCAGGGCAGAAGAATGAGCTATGCAGCTGAATGTGGATTATCATAAACTCTGTCTACTAAAATACTTTATCCTCTTCCAATAGCAACTAATAAGGCAAGATGTTCACCCTCCACAGTTTCCCAGCAGCAAGTTATACCATGGCTAAAGGTGGGGAAATATGCTGATGGATGTTACTTCAGTATAAACAACAATGGAATTTAGGGTATGGTAACTAGATTGATTTCATTTGCTATGCCAACTAAAATCTCTTAAATTACAAAAGTTACTGATTTGGTGTTTGCTGTACTTCATTGCCAGCACAGTCATAGATCAGATCAGGTGATGGCTCAATGTGATTATGTAAGGAATTCCCATCATGGTTCCTCAGTCTGAGTGACATACTTATTTTTATTTATTTAGTTTGTCAAACATGCACATGATAACAGGCATAAGTATAAAGATGGACATGAACAAAGGAAATGAGTACACATAAATGGGGACAGAAAGACAGGGATTGTAGGCCTGCTGGTGTGCTTAAGCACGGCCCCTTTACGGACCTCTTAGGAATGAGGTGAGGTCCACGGTAGGCAGTTTAAGGTTGAAGCTGTGGGGGTTTGAGAATGTAACAACGGAGTCAGGAACAGTATTCTAGGCACTGACCACTCTGTTGGTGAAGTCATATTTTCTGCAATCGAGTTTGGGGTGGTTAACCTTGAGTTTGTATCTATTGTTTGCCCGTGTATTATTGAGGTAATAATACACAGGCTGAAGTACTTGCCCATTTTTTCCCCTTTCTGCTCTGAATTTTAACTACCAGGGCATCTGAAAATGTGTCACCTTGTCCTGTGTGCCCTTCTCTGGATTTAGACTACCACCACTTTCACCATTTTTGTTTCCTTCAACTCACACTAGGTTATAACACAACCATATCTGTTTCTGAATATTATCGGGAGAGCGGAATTTGGAATTGGGTTGGTATTTTGGTAGCAGCTCTGTAACATGAATTCTAATATGTTTGTTTCCTGTATCAGTCATCTCCAAACAGAAGGGCACATGGAGTGTGCAAAAGATATTTCGTAGAGGTAGAGGAAGAAAATGTTAAAATGTTAATTTCATGTTTATCTCATCTCATTTCTATTTTAGGCTTGGTGTTTTATAATATACATAATATAAAGCACAGTAGTATTTGGATATAATTTATGCAGTTATCCCCCTTTTGTTAAATTATGCCTATTGTTCAAGACTGCAGTTTTCTCAGTAAGGATTTTCCGAAGTGGTTGGCCATCGGCTACTTCTTCCTAGGGCTGAGAGTGCATGTCTGGCCCAAGATTACTTACGAGATTGCCTTCTGCCACCAAGAGCCTCCCACCGGCCAGTACGCTCCCAAAGAGAGGGTCTCCTCATGGTGCAGTCGGCTAGACAATGTCGACTGGCGACACCCAGGGGGAGAGCCTTCTCCGTGGGAGCACCTGTCCCCTGGAACGAATTGCTCCCGGAATTAAGAACTATCCCTGACTTATGCACCTTCTGCCATGGTCTCAAAACCTTTTTTCTTCCAACAAGCCGGGCTGGCATAAAACATGATTTTTAAACTCAAATTTTTATTAATTTTAATCAGGGTTAGTTTGGGTTTTTTTCCCACGTTTCGGCCAAAGTTTAATATGTCTTTTAAAAGTTTTTTTTAAACTTTTATATATTTGTTTTTATTCTGGCTGTACACCGCCCTGAGTCCTTCAGGAGTAGGGCAGTATATAAAACCGAATAAACCAAACCAAACCAAACCAAGATCATTCACCTGGCTTCATGACCAATGTGGGACTAGAACTCATGGATCACCCAGTTCCTAACTTGATACCTTAACCACTACTCTAAACTAGCTCTCAATTTGTATATAATTGTATTTACATATTGAGAGCCAGTATGATAACTGTGGGGGGTGCCAAGTCCCTGTTTTTTAAATTGATAAAGATGTGCAATCAAAAAAAAGCCTGGAGACCATTGCCATAGATAAATCACGGTTACCATCAAGGGAAGGAGAATGCCAATCCAAGGAAGGGAAAAATTATTTGTCTCAAGAGACCCATTCCTTAGGATTTAAGACATATCTTTTTTGCACTAAAGAAGCTTTTGTAGAATGTCTGCATTCATGTGAAATGAGGTAGCACTTCAGTTTTACTCAAGGATTGGTAGGGCGAATGGAAAATAATTTCACCCAAAAGTCTGTAGGGACTTTTCTTGGACAGGCAAGACGAGACTTTTCAAAGATAAACAAGAACATTTCAGTTTTCTTGTTGCATGTAAGAAGCTCAGCGATGACCCCCTGACAAGATCGTCCCTCCTCAGTGATAGTTTCTGACATCCAAAGTGACCCCAGGAAGTTATCAGCTGCAAGGGCCTCCCAGCATACAGATAGTCCTCAACCTAGGACCATAATGGAGCCTGCCCATTATGGTCATAGGTTGAGATTGTCTTAAAGCAGGCCATCAAGTGACCAACCCATTATATGGCCTTTTTGTGGTAGTTGTTATCCCATGGTCATTAAATGATTCCACAATTGTTAAGTAAACTATTGCTCTCTATGGGGTGTTTTGGCTCAAAACTGTAAGTAAATGCCAGTTTTCTCAAAAACATCATAAACTGTGACCATATATGTGTGAGCTGCTGTGGCCTAGAGGTAGAGCTCTTGACTCACAAGCAGGAGGTTGTGTGTTCAATCCTACATAGAGGCACATGTAGGGTCTCCTGCTTGGGCAGGGGGTTGGACTAGATGACCTGCAAGGTCCCTTCCAACTCGGTTAATCTGTTAAAGCTATTTCACTGACGTGCTTAACCGATGTTTATGGAAAGATACTGCACACGGCAGTAAATGCAGGCCAGTTGAGGGAGGGCAGCCATCAGAATTTTGGAACCTGGTCCTAAGGACCTTTTGGGTGGGTGGGTAGGTGGTAACTTTGAACAGTTGCTAAGCAATCAGTCATAAATTGACTCCTCATACACCATGGCTGAACAAATAATTTTTTAGAAACTGCTTTAATTTTTATTTTCATTATCATTTTATTGATTAATAATTTACCTATTGTTCTGATGTTTTAAATTTAAATGCAACGCTAAGAACATTTTGATCAATTGAAAGGCAGGGTATCAGCTTGAAAAATAATTGAATAACTAGATAAAAATAATCTGTTCCAGTCAACTACCTATTTGAACATATTTATATGAGTCACAAAATCTTACAATCAGGAGCTGGTGAGTTCGATCCTAGGTAGAGGCAGATGTAGGTTTCCCTGCTTGGGCAGAGGGTTGGACTAGATGACCTGCAAGGTCCCTTCCAACTCTGTTAATTTGTTAAATCTGTTACACAGTTTCAGGCAACCCTAAAGAAGTTGCCCACTTATATAGCAAGTTCACTTTTCATGATCACTTTTGAATTCGTCCACAAGATGTCTCCCTTTGCTGCACAGAAGCCATTATGGTTTCTTTCTTGGTTCACTAAAAAAAAAAAAAAAGCCAAATCTCATTTTGTGTAGAAAGAGTATTAGTGTTCAAAGGAAATCTGAGCTAAAAGATTATTTTCCTGCCTTTTTTTCATATTTCCAAATTGCATCTCAAAATTTGTAAAGTGTTATCTCAGATCTGCCTGGACTCTCTTTTTCAAACAAATCTATTTGTGAGTTACAAGATTTGGTATTGGATGCAATCTTTCCGTGTTCTACTGCAAAACATAAACACAAATGCAGGAAATACATCTTATGTTGCCTAGGCAACTGGGAAACACTTTGGACAAAATGGTTGTTCTAACCCTGGCTGCAAATGACCACAGAAGAAACAAAATTCCCTTCTCCTGACATCTCCAGTCTCCCCCCAATATTTTCCTCTTTTATATGTTAGCTCAATTTTGTCTCTAGCTCAACAGGATGGAACATTTCTCAGCTATAATGAGATATGAAAAGTACCTATTAACGGCAAGTTATTCTACATGGAGTTGCTTCCAAAACATAATAAATAAAAGAGCAAGAGAGAGCAGCCTAGAAAGAGCAATAAGGACCTTTGTGAATGGGATGTCATTCTTCATTAGAAAACATTTGATTCATTTTGATAAGGAAGGTTGGACCATCCACCCCCTGCCAGGAGAGGAATCCTCAGACCATCCTGGACAAATGATGGTCCAATCTTCGCTTGAGTGCTTCCATTGATGGAGCACCCACAACTTCAGGAGGCTGGCAGCTCCATTGTTTAAGGACTCTGACAGTCAGGAAATTTGTCCTTATTTCAAATTGGGATCTCTCACAGTGTCTAGAGCTTGCATCTATTGGGTCTTGTCTTTCCCTTGGGGGCTCTTGGGAATAAATCCAGAATATCTGCTTATGACAATATTCAATGTATTGGAAGAGTGTCATCATTTCTCCCCTTGACCTTCTCTTCTTTAGGCTAAACACAGCAAGTTCCACCAAGTGATCTTTGTAGGATTTACCTTCCAAATCCCATATTATTTTTGTTGCTCTACTTTGCATTCTTTCCAATTTTTCAGAATCTGTTTTAGACAATGGCGACCAAAACCAGACACAATATACCGGGTGATATATATATATACCGCTATAATGTAGCACACTTTTATCACTTTCAGTAATCTTGACTCTGCGCTGATGCAACCCAAGATTGCATTGGCCCTTTGGCAGCTGTGGCACATTGCTGTCTAATGGTTAATTTGGCATCCAGAAGATATCTCACAAGAAGCTATGGAAAGCCACTTCCTTATTGTTTCCCCCCCAAACTATCAGGATACTTTCATGTGGGCACTGGAAGATGAGCACAACTTAAGAGGGTCTTTCGAGCTGCAATACATACATTTACAATTGTGATATATTATTTAATTTGGAATTAAATTTCTCCAAATAAATCTCCAGACTCTTGAGAAAGTAGAAAATGTGATTACCTAGCTATGAGCAACTGGGCCATGGCCTATTGGGAATTAGGCTGTAGAAGCGAAGGTGAGCACACATGTGCGCAGCCCCAGTTGTGCGAGTGGCGGGTATGTGTACAAGCTGCTCAGAAAAATGGAGCTGCCCGTGTGCATACACTTGCCTGCTACTCACACGGCACCATCACCTCTCTCACACACACCCCGCTGGTCCACAAAGCCAGAAATGTTGGAGCCTCCTGGCCTAGTGGAGACAGGGCCAATAAAATCTTTGGGTAGGTGTGGGTCAGGGGTGGGTTGCTGCTGGCATTACTGGTGGTTCAGTGCACACAGGGTTTTTTTGCACATAAATAGGTCTGTGCATGCACAAAACATTAAAAAATGAAAAAAATTCCAATGAAAATTGTTCTGCGCATGCACAGAACCTAAAACAGCCCCTAGATGCTCCCATGTAACACCGCTCTTGCGCGAGCTGCACTGGCTGCCTGTGGTCTTTCGGGTGCGCTTCAAGGTGTTGATTATCATCTTTAAAGCGCTCCATGGCACGGAGTGCCTCCTAGTTATCTTCGGGATCGCATCCTGCCCCATACATCCCTTCGGCCGATTCGCTCCCACAGAGAGGGACTTCTCCGGGTGCCGTCCACAAGGCAATGCCAGCGGGCAACGCCCAGGGGAAGGGCCTTCTCTGTGGTGGGCCCAACTCTCTGGAACGACTTACCCCCCGAACTGAGAACGACCATGGACCTCCGCTCCTTCCGTCAGAATCTGAAAACCTATTTTTTCCAACAGGCCGGCCTGGCCTAACTTACATCACCCAGCCTATAGTCTGCAGTTAAATTGTTTTAAATTGGTTTTTAGGGATATTGTTTTAATATATTTAAAATTTTAGCACAGAGTTAATTTAATCTGGTTTTATATTTTGTATTTTGTTATATTTATATATGTTTTAAATTGCCTGTGCACCGCCCCGAGTCCCTTCGGGGAAAGGGCGCGGTATATAAATTTAATAAACTAAACTAAACTAAAATCAAGATGGTGCTGTCATAGAAGAACCAGTTCAGAGGCATGGCAGACCTGGGTTGCTGCCAGTTCCAGCGACCCAGGCTGCCAAACCACTACAGGTTCGGCCAAACCAGGAGGAACTGGTAGGAACCAATCACTGGTGTAGGTGTGAGATCAGTTCAAAGGGCAGACATTGCCAATGAAATGACATAGTTCAGACAGGTGACACTGAGAAAAAGTAGGGTATATTACGACTCTCCTTCCAAAATCCTCTTCTTTGCCAGTCCTGCCCATGTGCATGCTTTGAGTTCATCTTATTTGCAGCATTGCTCTACCCACAGCTATCCTTCCTGTCAAACTTAAAGGCAGCCTCTCCTCCCTGCCCCCCCCTCAAATTGCCCACCTTCACCCTGCTCTATATTTCCAATACAGTAGATTGCTCTAGAATATGTTGATAAGAAATGCACAATGTCAAGTACTCTAACGATGCCTTCTTCATAATAAGTGACCGATACTGCAATACAAAAAGCAGTGATTTATTAACAGTTTCATTAGGCATTTCTCATTAGGCGTTTCTTGTTCGCAGCCATCTTTTTTGCTTTCTTTTTCTGCTTCTGAACTTTGCTCGTATTACTGTCCTCCCTTCAGCCTTCATCATAAATCACAGCCAATGAGAGATAGTAGTTTAGACATGCTCATTCACTGGCCAGCTTGAAATTCCTTTTTGACCACAGGTATGTTTGGAATTCCCATCTCTCTCTATGGCAGTTTGATAGTATTCATAGAGATGGTTCACAAACTGACACACAATACATTTGATTGGATCAAGAAATGAACTCGGAATCAGAATAGATTAAATGAAACATTTAAGTGTATGTGTGAGAGAGAGACCCACCTACCCACATCCACATCGACACCCACATCCACACTCACATACAGAAACAGATACATGCTTCAGTCACACCATTACAGCTCTCTTCCCTTTTTGGACCACAGCGTGCAGGCACCCTTGGAGACATGGGTAATGGGATCGTAAGAACAAAGAAACGCTAGAAATTAGTCTGACTTCCATACTGAAACGAAGACAGAATCAAGAGTGTGATCATGAGTTGCTGAAGTCAGCAGTCCCCACTAATCTGGCTAAAGGGCTGCTCTAGTGGTTATAAAAACTGTGGGGTCATCAAATTACAGTAAAATACAAAGCCACACCGAATAAAGAAATCAAAGAAAAGAACGCCAGTCTATGGAACAACATGCTAACACCTTCCTGCCCACTCCCCACCCCCTGCCCCCAAGGAAAACTATTCAAATACTTTTGAAACAGGGTTGAGAAAAGTAGAAGATAATCAGGCAAAAAAAAAGAACATAATCATGTACTTCTGACTTTACAGGCCTAATCTAATGGGCATTACCGTTAATGGCAATTCTTCTGATAGCCACAAGAGGCTTTTTTTGGATGGCTTTGCTAAGCTGCTTAAGAAAATCCTGCTGAGAATCAGTAACTTCTGTCTTGGTGTTTAGTTTAATCCACAGGTTTTCTGACATCAGACATGAAAGACTGCTCTCCAGCTTTAACCTCAGCATGGTAGTGCAGGGACGCTTCTCCAAGTCATCTTATTAAAATAGCTATCAACGACAATAGAGTAGTGAACACACATGCTTTATCCCCCAAAGCAATGAGAGATTTTCATGGAAACAAATCATCAAGCTTAGCACATTTTAAAAGGTGGACATTTACAGAAACACAGTTGAAAATGAGGTCTGGATTAGCTAATAGCTTTCTCTCCTCTGCAATTTCCTTATCTATTTCTTGGATGTTTTATTGGTCCAGTTGATGATAGGCCAGTAATATAATGAGACAATGATTCAGAAAAATATCAGTTCTCTTCACTAGTTAATCTATAGATGCTGTGTGCTGCAGAGAGTGTTACCCCAGATTTAATATTCTGTTCAGCCCAGAAAATAGTCTCCTGTAGGCCAACCACGATTTCTGAGCAAATTCACTTCCTTGCTAAAGTGTGTTTTAAATGTGATAGGGGTTTATTGATTAAGATAATACATCACATTAAAAACAGGTCAGTTGCATTGTGAGTTTTGTCTAGATTGCTAAATTGCCCAAGAAGAAATCATCAAGAAAAGAGCCAGAAGAAACAGAACAACGAACATTATATCTGCATATTTAAAAGCCATTGCTTATTTAAAAAGAGGCAAAGGAGAGCCCCCCATTATGGGAACTACAGTATGCCTATTTAAGCATTTCTCCAGGTATTCTTGAAAATGGGCAACTGGAAAACCTCTTTTCTCCTTTTGTAATGGTTTTGAACCTTTGAAATGGGCATGAACTGGATTGACTTTTAACAACTCTACAGATACCCTAAAGATATATTTCCTTCTGCTCTGTTGAAAATTGCAGCCTTCTCTGCTGAATTTTAGGATCACAATCCTGGCGATACTGAACATCACAAAACACTTCTGGGAAGCTATAGTATAGGAAAGCATGGCAGGTTGTGAGTTATCACCCCTACTGGATGATTTCAAATAAATAACAATCCTCTCAAAGTCTTTCAAAGCAGGCCATTTGCCATTGTATTTACTGTAAAAGCTCTATGATACACATACAGAGACCGCAATAAGTGAGAAATGCAGCAAGGCAAATGTTGTGTCTACTTTGGCTTAAGGTGAACAGTTAATAGGAGAATGATCATATTATGTATCTTTACCTCTAAACTTCTTCATCTCAAATAAATGTTTCTCAATGACTTTTTTTCTGGCCTTGCCTTTTACTGTTTCTTTTAAATTCAGGTTTCCAATCATGTTTCTTCTAGTAACTTTTGTTTTGCTCATAAGGAGGCTGGCTATAGAAAATGGCATGCATTCAGCCCACATCTTATTTACACTCAGTTAGCCTAATTACCTAATTCATGCTTCCCCACCAAGCTGGGAAGTGAAATGAAATCTATCTATATTTCAAAAGTCAGTTCTCTGAGTTTTACGGGACAAAAGAGAGTCATAATTTTATATAAAAAAATATGAGAAAGCATGAATAAAAAACTTTAAAACTGATACAGTGAATCAAACGAATGTATAGAAATACAGATTATATTATGACAAAATTCGTATAAATATACACAATGCATATGTTTAAGTTTAATTCTCATATTTCTCTTAAAATGGGATGACATAAATTTAAGAATGTAAAAATGAGAAACTTGTGAGAAACCAGGTAATGGCACACATATACACATGCTCATTTTGCCGTTTCCTGGAAACAAATAAACAGAAGGTTTGTCAAGTATTCTTAAAGTATAAAAGGGAATGTGCTTATCCTTTTATAGGATGATCATACACAAGGAGAAAACATTCAGGATGTTAACCTTTTATTAACCTTAAACTGATTTACAAAGGCTCTTTTCTATGCTCTCAGCACACTGCATGAACGTTTTTTTCCCCACTCAGGGTCTGGTGCTTCAAAGAAACCATACAGACACCTGGAAGATCGATGAACATCAAAGACCATGTGGGAACTATCCACTGGCTTAGAAAACGATGAACTGCCAAGTTCAGAGAAGAGTCTAGCATCAGAGAGATGCAGATTTCTCCGCACAATCTCATTCCTGCCCTCTCTCACCCTCTCATATGCATACAAATAAACATCCTGCCATGCACAAATTAGGGTTATTATTCTGTTTGTGCTCAAGTAAATACGGGTATCTCAGGAAATGTTAGGAGCAAGGCTGTATGACTAACAGACCATGCAGAGCTATGTGGTAATAGGATACACTGCTGCTTTTCAAATGATGATTAATCATGTGCCAGATGTGATATTCATATTCGCCACCTTCTCATGAACCCTTTCATCAACGTAAGAAGGAGAGATTATGGCAAGAAACAGGCAGAAGAGAAAGTAACATAACCGTCTTTGATGAGTCTGTGATCCTTTCTTGGCAAGAGAATCTCTTCAAATCCTCTTGCATTGCACTTATAGGTCGCCGAGAACATCAAAAACTATAAACCAATGGTATGCAACCTGTGTTCTGGGGCAATATTGAATATATTTATTGATTATTGGTTGATAGGTTGTTGGTTTTTTTTGCCTGCAGTAATTGAGAGACCCGGAGCAAGTTATCACACCAATAAAACATCTATTGGAGATACAGGTGAAACTCGAAAAATTAGAATATCATGCAAAAGTTCATTTATTTCAGTAATGCAACTTAAAAGGTGAAACTAATATATGAGAAAAGACTCATTACATGCAAAGCAAGAGAGTTCAAGCCGTGATTTGTCATAATGGTGATGATTATGGGGTACAGCTCATGAAAACCCCAAATCCACAATCTCAGAAAATTAGAATATTACACGCAATCAATAAAACAAGGATTGTACATAGGACAATATTGGACCTCTGAAAAGTATGTACAGTGGGGCAAAAAAGTATTTAGGCAGCCACAATTGTGCAGGTTCTCCCACTTAAAAAGATGAGAGAGGCCGGTAATTGTCATCAGAGGTACACTTCAACTATGAGAGACAAAATACGAAAAAATCATCCAGAAAATCACATTGTCTGATTTTTAAAGAATGTATTTGAAAATTCTGGTGGAAAATAAGTATTTGGTCACCTACAGTACAGTACAAACAAGCAAGATTTCTGGCTCTCACAGACCTGTAACGTCTTTGTTAAGAGGCTCCTCTGTCCTCCACTCGTTACCTGTATGAATGGCACCTGTTTGAACTTGTTATCAGTATAAAAGACACCTCTCCACAACATCAAACAGACACACTCCAAACTCCACTATGGTCAAGACCAAAGAGCTGTCGAAGGACACCAGAAACAAAATTGTAGACCTGCACCAGGCTGGGAAGACTGAATCTGCAATAGGCAAGCAGCTTGGTGTGAAGAAATCAACTGTGGGAGCAATCATTAGAAAATGGAAGACATAAAAGACCACTGATAATTTCCACCGATCTGGGGCTCCACGCAAGATCTCATCCCGTGGGGTCAAAATGATCACAAGAACGGTGAGCAAACATCCCAGAACCACACGGAGGGACCTAGTGAATGACTTGCAGAGAGCTGGGACCAAAGTAACAAAGGCTACCATCAGTAACACACTATGCCACCAGGGACTCAAATCCTGCAGTGCCAGACATGTTCCCCTGCTTAAGCCAGTACATGTCCAGGCCCGTCTGAAGTTTGCTAGAGAGCTTTTGGATGATCCAGAAGAGAATTGGGAGAATATCATATGGTCAGATGAAACCAAAGTAGAACTTTTTGGTAAAAATTCAAATTGTCGTGTTTGGAGGAGAGAGAATGCTGAGTTGCATCCAAAGAATACCATACCTACTGTGAAGCAGGGGGGCAGAAACATCATGCTTTGGGGCTGTTTTTCTGCAAAGGGACCAGGACGACTGATCCGTGTAAAGGGAAATATGAATGGGGCCATGTATCGTGAGATTTTGAGTAAAAACCTCCTTCCATCAGCAAGGGCATTGAAGATGAAATGTAGCTGGGTCTTTCAGCAGGACAATGATCCCAAACGCACCGCCCGGGCAATGAAGGAGTGGCTTCATTGCCCGAGTGGCATATCAAGGTCCTGGAGTGGCCTAGCCAGTCTCCAGAACTCAACCTCATAGAAAACCTTTGGAGGGAGTTGAAAGTCCGTGTTGCCCAAAACATCACTGCTCTAGAGGAGATCTGCATGGAGGAATGGGCAAAGATACCAGCTACAGTGTGTGAAAACCTTGTGAAGACTTACAGAAAACGTTTGACCTCTGTCATTGCCAACAAAGGATATATAACAAAGTATTGAGATGGACTTTTGATATTGACCAAATACTTATTTTCCACCGTAATTTGCAAATACATTCTTTAAAAATCAGACAATGTGATTTTCTGGATGTTTTTTTTTATTTGTCTCTCATAGTTGAAGTGTACCTCTGATGACAATTACAGGTCTCTCTGTAATTTTTAAGGTGGGGAACCTGCACAATTGGTGGTTGACTAAATACTTTTTTGCCCCACTGTACTCAGTACTTGGTTTGGGCCCCTTTTGCAGCGATTACTGCCTCAATGCGCCATGACATGGCAGCTATCAGCCTGTGGCACTGATGAGGTGTTATGGAAGACAAGGATTCTTCAATAGCAGCCTTCAGCTCTTCTGCATTGTTTGGCCTCGTGTCTCTCATCTTTCTCTTGGCAATGCCCCATAGATTCTCTATGGAGTTCAGGTCAGGCGAGTTTGCTGGCCAATCAAGCACAGTAATCCCAGGGTCATTGAACCAGGTTTTGGTGCTTCTGGCAGTGTGGGCAGGTGCCAAGTCCTGCTGGAAAATGAAGTCAGCATCCCCATAAAGCTTGTCTGTGGAAGGAAGCATGAAGTGCTCCAAAATCTCCTGGTAGACGGCTGTGTTGACCCTGGACTTAATGAAGCACAATGGACCAACACCAGCAGATGACATGGCCCCCCAAATCAACACAGACTATGGAAACTTCACACTGGACTTCAAGCATCTTGCAGTGTGTGCCTCTCCATTCTTCCTTCATACTCTGGGTCCTTGGTTTCCAAATGAGATGCAAAAGTTGCTCTCATCAGAGAAGAGGACTTTGGGCCACTGAGCAACAGGACTTTGGACCACTGTGCTTCACTAAGTCCAGGGTCAACACAGCCGTCTACCAGAAGATTTTGGAGCACTACATGCTTCCTTCTGCAGACAAGCTTTATGGGGATGCTGACTTCATTTTCCAGCTGCCCACACTGCCAAAAGCACCAAAACCTGGTTCAATGACCCTAGGATTACTGTGCTTGATTGGCCAGCAAACAAATGACATTATTTGTGAATTAAAGGTCTCTTAAACAGTTTTGTATTAAGTAATTTTCTGAAGTGTTTTTCTGAAGTCTAATAGGAAAGTAGTTGATAGAACTTCAAGAAACAAAAAGGC
Organism: Rhabdophis nuchalis; assembly: GCA_039707465.1. Classification (NCBI taxonomy): domain Eukaryota; kingdom Metazoa; phylum Chordata; class Lepidosauria; order Squamata; family Natricidae; genus Rhabdophis; species Rhabdophis nuchalis. The sequence goes on along the minus strand of CM077643.1, from coordinate 52,380,033 downwards.
CCATAAATTGATGCCACAACAGAAAAATGTTTACAATCATCTATTTTCCTTCCCTCGAGGGAGTGGAAAATTGCTCAGAGTGTCGTTTGGGCTGCTTCTTATTGTGGCTGCCAATAGTTCTTCAAAAATGGCCTATGTTTTGTGAAATTGGGAAAGCTTTAAAGAAATTTATTAATTCCGGTTTAATTTTAAGGTTCTAAAAATGTCACATTGACTCATGCTATGCATAAATTGCTATGTACTGGCCACTTTGGCAATATTTTCCTAGAATTAATCGGTAGAAAATACCAAAAAAGAACATATATGAGGAATAATCAACTATGCCACGAATTTATTTAGTTTACATTTAATTTTAACTTTTTTATCCTGGTCTCACCTTTTGTCTTTTTGAGATCTGACCCAATGTGCCAAGTAGCACATTTAACCATTGCTGAAACTCAAATCTTTCTGTGAAGAATTCAACTTTTATTCTCCCAAAAGCCATCTGCAAAGCTCAACAGGCAGTCCACAGCTCCTTTCCTATAAGCTATTCCTATTGTATCTCTCTATATTTGTAGCTCTCATTTGGGTTTCCTACTTCTCATTTAAGTGCCAGAAGACATTTGTGGAACTAATGATAATGATGAAGATCTGCTGTCAAACTGACTTATAATGAGAGTGCATGGTTGAAGTATCTCACTGCCAGGAAAGAATTTCCATCTGGCCCCAACCCCCCCCCCCCCTCCAAAACAGCATTCCATTAAGATAATTCTGCCTGGTCATATGTATTTGCATTCATTTCTTCCTCTCAATTATTTCCCAACTTCTATTCTGAAAGGAAGTAGCCCACAGGTAATTTGAATATGTATTCTGTTGAGAAAATGTGACATCTCTATTAGCAATTAGGTTGCAGAGATTCACAAATCTACAGTACTGCTGAGTAGAAACTAACTCCAGATAAAATTTTGACTAGCTTAGAAAACAGCATGATTTTAGTACTTCTGCGTTAATTACAACAGCTTTCCAAAGCGATTACTTTCATTTTGATTAACAGAAAACATCAGATCCAACAAGCACAGCCAGTGATCAGTGATGGGGTTTATATCAAAACACTTAAAGGGACAGGTTAGGGGTGATGTGCCATCAAGTCATTTTTGACTTCTAGTGATCACGTAGATAGATTTGCTACATGACGATCAATCCCTTACCCATTGTTTCAAGTGCCCCAATGATGCACCCATCACCACTGTAACTGAGTCCATCCACCTTGCTCCTGGACATCCTCTTCTACACTTTCCTTTCATCTTCCTCAGCATTTTTCTCTAGAGAGCTGGTTCTTTGCATAAAGTATAATTTGTGCGTTGAGTAAGAGCTCTGGGCTGATTTGTTTCATGAACCATCAGTTTATTTTCTTGGCTGTCCATGGTATTCTCAGGACTCTTCTCCAACACCAGAGTTCAAAGGTATCAATACTGTATAGTTTTTTAACCTTTCCAAATGTATGATGCAGAATTCTAGAACCCAAAGGCATTGAATCCCACTGTCAACCCTGAAGCTGGCCTGACTGTGGCCTTTTTGAGAGTTCAGCGCTGACGCACTGGAGAAGGGGGGACAGGGAGGGGAGAATAGAGATAGTTGGGGTGTTGTAGCCGAAACAAAATACTTTCTCTTGGGAACCAAGGACATTCCTGCAGATGCTCGGAAGGAGGGGACTGGAGTCACCTAGCAACTGGACAGTATCCTGATTGGACCATGTGACTGATTGTTTTGAGAAAGTGAACAACTTTTACTTTTAATTAGGTGAAAATGGTGGGAATGGTCAGAGTCAATTTTCATCAGCCTGTGCCAATATGACATATCAAATAAAATTATTCTTAGAGGATAATCTACCTGCCTCAGAGTTTTGTTTGCTGTGGGTATGTTGGAACCCTGACACACACATTCAGTGCAGGAATTTAAATCAAAGCATCCCTGACAGGGGACATAAATATTTATTCAGAATCGTTATTCCCACAATTCAATCCAATCCTGCCTTCCTATCATATAAATGTTATTTTGTGTATTTGGTAATTACTCCTGACAGGAGTAATAGAGAACATATCTTGATCTTGGCAGTCTGATTGTAACATGTACTTAATTTTAGTCATGATAAAATCAAAGTGTGATTGTGGAGAATTCCAAAGTGGATAATATGGGCCAGAAAGTGGCAGGTGCAGTTGAATGCAAGCAGATATAAAGTGAAGTATATGGTTGGGTGTGAAAAACCTAAATTTCACCTATATTTTAATCAGGTCTGCATCTTTCCTGATTGACCAGGAGGGTCTGGGAGTCACAGGAGATATTGCAATGAAAATACCAACATAATATGTTATTCCTGTATAAAAGCAAATTTCATATTTGGCTCTCTAGGAATGAAAACAAAGCCAATGATACAACGAGACCTCTCAGATAAGTAACTTAGAATATGATACAGAGATGTTTTAAAAGGACATTATAAAGTTAGGAAAGATGCAAAAAGAGGGCAACCCGAAACCGTTAGAGAGCTGGAGAAACTCCCCTGTAAGGAAAGCAATTAGTACTTTTTAGTTCAGTACCAAGGAGGGTAGGAGGAAACAGAACTGAACTCTATGAAATCATGCATAGAATACACAGTCTCCTTCTTTTACAATATTAGAATTCAAGGCCATCCATTAAAACTAAATGCAGGGAGATTTGGGACTGACAGAAGGTGCTACCTTTTTCCACTACATAATTAACCTGGAGAATTCTTAGGTTAATAGCAGCCAAATTTGCATGGTTTTAAAGGAGATCGGGATAATCGGGAGAGAGAGGTCAAGGTTATCAGAACTTATTAATTTTGATGGCTGTTTATTACCTTCTGAATCAGAGGCAACACAATTAAATGCAGATTTATTAAACACTTAATAAATGCAGTATTTATTAAATACTTAAATATTGGTTGCTGAGCTGTGATAGTAGAAAAGGTTATTGACCTCCAGGTTTGAGAACCTCTCGATGCATCTGGCTGGGTAAAATATGAACATAGAATGCATAGCTTAAAAAAAGCCTATGGCCTAATTCAGCAAGCTCTTCTTATGTCTAACACCCATACAGATATTTGAAGAGTGAAATAAATCTTCCTTCTCTTCTGAAAGCTAATTATACCCTCTTCTTTTAATCCCTCATCATAGGACTTAGCTTCTAGTTCCTTGATCATCCTTCTTGCTCTTCTCTGATTCTGTTCCAATTTCCATGCAAATGCAAGATTAAAACAAGCTGTATAACCAATAGATAGCTCAGCTGTTCGTTAAAACTGTTTCACACATTACAGTGGCCTCCTAGGAATTTTTGAAAAATAAAAATAGCAGAAGACTGTCAGCTATAGAGTTATTTAAAAATATGATACCATATCCAGAAAGAAGGCGGTTATTTTTGTCAAGAATTAAAAACGTAATATGTCAATGCAATAAAATTAAATTTTCAAATAATGCATTAAACAATCATGATGAAAAAATCAGAATTGTTTATGACTGATTATCCCTGATCTCTATCTGAATTGCACCACAATTCTCAGAGTTTCTAAGCCCCCATGGACAGCAGGCCAGTTGTCAGAGGAAGCAGTTTGAGCCAAGTAGATAGGCGTAGTGAAGCTGTACTTTGTAACTTTAACAGACAATAGGTTTTTTATATGGAATGTTGGGGATAGGCAAAATAGGCAGAGAGCCAGACAAGAAGCTATTTTGGGAAGACTGGAAAGAGGCATCTGAATGTATTAATCTCATAAAGAATTGGCAATTGATTGATCAATTTATTATGTGTTATCAAATGGCATGGGCACATAGGGACCACATAGATAGACCTTTTCCAAGATGATCTATCCCCCAAACTGACCCTTCAGGTTTTCCAACAAAACCATTGTCAATATAATAAGCATCATTATCAATTCTGCTAAGCGTCCTCTCCTTGATTCCATCTTTCTCAAATCAAATCGCAACCTTTATTGTCAATGCACAACATGTGTACAGTGAAATTGGATGAGCCTCCCTAGGTGCAGCCCCGTCCTGAATACATAACAGAGAAAAAGAAATCCCTAAACCCAAATAAGTAATAATTAGCACACATTCCCATATACATATAGGTATATAACATTATGTTATACTGATATAAAAATGTTGCACATTGTGCTGGCCTTCTCATCTTTCATCTTATCATTATAGACTTCTTAAGAAAACTATATCCTTACATACTGGGTCCCAAGTATAATAATTGGAGTCTGATCATTTATGCCTCAAGTGAAATTCCTTATTATTTTGTTCTTGACTATTCTTAGTATTTAGTAACTCTAAAATTTAAAAATGCCAATATACTTTAGATCCTGTTTCTTGAAGGCCAACTTTTGCTTCCGTAGAATGTCACAGTGGAAACCATGGCCTGTACTCTTGTGATCTTTGTAAGTCTAGATACCTCACAGCATCTGAATATTTTTTCATTGTTACCTTATCAAGGGGAGTGAAACTCAGGCCTTAAGCAGGGTGCTTAAACGTGGCCTCTGGGGTTGGCCTGGAAATAGCAAAGGATCAGCCTGTGGTGCCTTTGCTAGTGAAAAGAGGGTGTGGGTGTGGGTGTGGGTGGCCTCTGCGTGCCCCGTTTTCAGCCTAGATGGCCTCCTGCACCATTCTGCCAGCCAAAATAGGGCACAGGGCGGGGGGTGGGGGCATGTGAAGGAAAACTACAATGCTGATCCGTCCCTCGAAGAAATCCAGTTTGACACCCCTGATCTATGGTGTACTTCTTGAATGTTGATTTCTTTACTGTTGATGTCAGTCCCAAAAGGTTGAAACCTTTTATTTCTGTATCGTCATTGTCAAGTTAAATACCGGTTGGTCTTTTTTTTGTTTAATCTTAGTCAAATCATTTCACTGTGCTCCTTGACTTTCATCAATAAAGCTTGCAGATCATTTGCATAACCTAATGCAGGTTATTGATGTTTCTTTCTCCAACTTTAAAACCCATGCTCATCTTTTTCCTATCTGGCCTCATTCAATATATGTTCAGCATAAAGACTGAATAAATAAGGAGAGACTATACATATTTCTCTTATACTTTTGCCAACCGAGAGCTAATCTGTTTTGTCATGTTCCATTTGAAATACATTTCCTGATTTGTGTATAGGTTATTCCCCTTGTGTTCCAGAGCGTGGAACATAGTGGAAAGAGACAGGGAATAAACAACAAAGAAATCCCTAATTCTTATCTATACTAGAAGTGGGTTGCTCCTGGTTGAGCCCGGATTGGGCGAACCGGTACTTGCAGTGGTGGGAGGGTCCACCCACCCACCCACCCAGATGGTTCACTCTTCACATGCGTGCACGAGCAAACCGATAGTAAAAAAAAAATTGAAACCCACCACTGATCTATACCCCACTGATATTGTGATAAGTATGGTAAGTTGTGAGTTTCTGAAGAGTCACTATATCCGAAGTTGCCCTTTCAACATATTTAACATGATACAATGTTCACCTTTACTTTACTTTACTTTATTACTATTTATATACCGCGCCTATCTCCCAATGGGACTCAGGGCGGTGCACAGGAAGATTAAAACATACAATAAATATTGATATAAATACCTAATTACAGCCATCATTAAAATACTATTAAATTAGTTGACCTGTGCTAAAATCTAATTAAAACAACACAAATATTAAAATTCATTGAGTAAATCTGTGGTAATTTCATCGGGGTCTAGGCAAGGCCAGCTAACTGGAACAAGTGTGTCTTAAGAAGGCGGCGGAAGAGGCAAAGGTCCCTGGTGGTGCGCAGTTCGGGGGGTAGGTCGTTCCAGAGGGCTGGCCCGCCACAGAGAAGGCCCTTCCCCTAGGAGCCGCCAGCCGGCATTGATGTGTAGGAAGCAGGTACAGGAGAAAGAATGAAAGAGGCATGGAAAAGAATCAGCAGATGGACAAATCCATAATAAAGCTAAAGAAGAAGCCACTTTTTTTTTTACTTAACCAGAGAATAAACCAGAGCTACTTTGCCAATATTTTACACTAGGGGAGATTAAGAGGAATTTGCAGGCTGATTATGCAAACAGGCTGTTGCATAGCAGAACAGTTTATACCACCCCATTTTCTTTCATTCTGAAACCCCAAATCTCTTTTCACATAGCTCAGTAGTAAGCAGACTAAAAGGTTCCTGGTTCAACATCTGTGATCTTGTTCAAGTAGCTATGATACGATTGATTGTCACCAACGACCTCATTTTTAGAAAATCTAAATTTTCACTAAAATTATCATATACAAATACAACCTAGGGGATTTACCGTACTCCTAGTTGGATGAAGACAACACAAGCCTGTTTCAGAATTTCATATTGCTACTCCACTTTTTTGCTGTCCATTTTTATTTTGTATTATAGCATAATAGCCTGGAATGCTGCAAAGGAGGAGTTCAAAAGCCATCGACCTGGTCTCAGCATCCCCCATCTTTTTTGAAGCCATTTCCATCTAACTGCTTCTGTAGGAAGAAGCCTTGTTGACAATTTCTGTGACATCTTTAGAGCTACCTAATAGCTTTATTGATTACATTGCTGAGAAGGCCGTGTTTTCCTATTTCTCTCGCATCTGTTAAGCTCAATGCTATCTTAATGAGGTGGAATAGCTCTTCACCTGGATGCATGAATGTGGTGCTAGGGAAAAGCATTAAGCATATTTTAGTGGAAGCACTAAAAATACATTAAGACTGAAATTCCCAGGATTCAGATGTGAGTTAGAAATTAGAGAAAAGCAACTTGGCATCCTCCAGCAGTTTTAGACTTCGATTCCCGTCAGGACCAAGAGCATGACCAATGACAAGGAACTGTGAAAATTGTAATCCACTTCTTCTGGAGAACATGAAGTAGCAAGAGTAGAGAGTTCCAGCCCCCAATCATCTGGAAGGTACCAGGTCAGGAACTTTTATGAATTTCCTGACCAGGTTATGAATTTTACTCATGATTCAAAAGGGAAGGCTATAAAATTGTTTAGAATGAAGGTTTTGAATGTCTGAAAATAGCAGAATTTTCTATTTGCAAAGTTTAGTTTAGTTTAGTTTACTCATATTTATATCCCGCCCTTCTCCACAGAGGACCCAGGGCGGCGCACAGGAAATTTAAAAACATACAAAATACAAAAGATAAATACATAATTTAAAATATATATTAAACTGTCCTATCCTATGCTAAAAGCCAAATATTAAAAATACCCAATTTAAAACTTTCTAAAAAGTCCCCGTGGGACGTTAGGCTAGGCCGGCTTGTTGGAACAGGTATGTCTTTAGACATTCGCGGAAGAGGCGGAAGTCGGTGATGGTGCGTAATTCAGGGGGTAGGTCGTTACAAAGGGCTGGGCCCGCCACAGAGAAGGCTCTTCCCCTAGGTGTCGCTAGTCGGCATTGTCCGGCCGACGGCACCCTGAGAAGGCCCTCTCTGTGGGAGCGTATCGGTCTCAGGGATGTATGGGGCAAGAGGCGGTCTCGCATATAACTAGGCCCCAAGCCATGGAGCGCTTTAAAGATGGTTGTCAAAACCTTGAAGCGCACCCGAAAGGCCACAGGAAGCCAATGCAGCTCGCGCAGGATCGGTGTTATGTGGGAGCATCTGGTGGCTCCCATAATCACCCGCACGGCTGCGTTTTGGACTAACTGTAGCTTTCGAGTGCACCTCAAGGGAAGCCCCATGTAGAGAGCATTACAGTAGTCGAGTCGGGACGTCACGAGAGCTTGAGTGACTGTGCGAAGGGCAGCCCGGTCCAGTAAGGGGCGCAATTGGCGCATCAGGCGTACCTGATGAAATGCCCCGGGGTGCCGGAAACCACAGCCACTCAGTCTTGGCAGGGTTGAGCTTGGGTTTGTTACCACCCATCCAGATCCAAAGTATGCTTGTGCAATTTGTGACTCAGTCACCAAAACTAACTTAGATTTTTGTAATGGTACTTTAAAATCGCCACATACTGGTAAGTAGTTTTGCCTAGAGCACAAGATTTATCTGGGGCCCAATCCATGGTAATGGCCCACCAGTTGTTCCTCTGTGCTACTAAGCATGTACTGTATATTAGAGAAATTAAGTGCACATATCTCTTGTTCTTCAATGATTATGTGCCCTTAATCTTCAGAAGCTGGGTAATTACACTTTAAGCAGCATAAGAACTCTTGCATATTTGTCTGTTAATAAAAATTCTCACTGGGGGTTTAAATATCGCATGTATTCACAGGTCTAGCTAATGATTTTTTTTTTCCAAAAAGAGAGAGAGGGAAAGGGACAAGTATAAGAAATTTGCCTAGGAGTTAGCAGCATCTTCACATGGGAGACCCCCAAGAGTGTCTAATTTTCTTTCTAATTATCAAAATGCCAATGCCATGCTGAGGCAGCTAAATGCATGCGCATTCATCAGATGTAACATTAATCCAATCCTAATTTGCAGCAAGAGACAGCTTTGAAAAAAGTGTTGCAAGGTATATCAAAACAACCAAAGGCTGTTTTAATTCCACTGATGCTTATGGCATAATTCTGAAATATATATGTGTTGGGCATCCAACACATGTACTATTGCCTGCTTATGCTTGTTTCAAGCCTTGAAAGGATATGTGGTGAGATCTTCTGGCAGTGGGATGGGTATGTGTGTGTGTCTCAGTGTCACATCCCTCTAGCGCAGTATTTCTCAAAACTCAGCAATTTTAAGATGTGAGGCTGGGGGATTCTGGGAGTCAAAGACTAAGGAGGAATACTGTTTTAGCATCATTCACTGCCATGTCAATCAAGGGAATCTTCTAGATGAGAAGCCTCTCTTACCACAAATATTCTAAGGCCATTCAATGAAATCATATTTTCAGTTTTACAGTTATCAGTTTTCTTTTTGCTTCTGATATCCTGCTTGGTTTAAGTCCAATTTAAATATAATAAGAAAACACAGCAACAAGGAATTGGAAACCAAACTGGGCCATCAGCGAATAAGTCTCCAAAACATAACTGTAATTTCAGAGAATCACAGAGTTTGAAGAGGTGATTAATAATAATAATAATAATAATAATAATAATAATAATAATAATAATAATAATCTTTATTGTCATTGTAAAAATTACAATTAAATTTAGGCTATCCTGTACAAACTTTTGCTTAGTAAACCGTTCCAAATTCGATTGCAGAAAATATGACTTCAGCAACAGAGTGGTCAATGCCTGGAATGCTCTACCTGACTCCGTTGTTACATCCTCAAACCCTCACAGCTTCAATCTTAAACTTTCTACCGTGAGCCTCACCCCATTCCTAAGAGATCCGTAAAGTGCATAAGCACACCAGCATGCCTACCGTCCCTGTCCTACTGTCCCCATTTATTTGTATTCATTTTTTTTGTTCATGTCCATGTATATACCTGCTACCTTGTACATGTTTGACAAACTAATAAATACAATACAAGAGTGCAAGGATCCAAACTAAAGCATATCCAACAAATATTTATCCAGCTTGTATTTAAAGCAAACCAGCAAATGGGATTGGATGAATACTTGCTACCAATTTCTGTGAAATCATAGTTAATATTACTGATATTAGTATATAACTTTAGGATTTTCAAATTATACTGTATATAGAATTGTGCCTTTTTTAAAGGGATGCATTTTGTTTTTCAGCCAGTATGTCAGTGGCTGTTTAGACATTATTTTTCATTTTCTTCCAGTGGATTGCCATTAGGTCATCTAAGGTTTTGGGCTTGCTGGTACCACCTTCTGCCTTTATTTAGCTCTTACATAGTTGTAATATTTTGTAAGTTGTGGGGCCCTTGGTGCTCTCTACCCTGTCTAACCCTGCTGATGTTACCTGCTTTGGTAATGAAATATCTGTAAGAAAACAACTGAGCTCAAGAAAGCAGCAAGGATCCCACATTTCAATCCTACAAAGAGCTACAAAGATTCTCTTCTATCGATTTTGTAGGTTGCATGATTTGATCTAAATTTGCTAACTGGAACAAAAATGGATGAAAAAGGAGCATTGCACTGCATTTGCTTTATAAGTCACAAGCACCGATGGCACAGAAAAGCAAATAATCAATGTTTTATTACTTAGAGTTATGTCATTCAGACATTTATCAAATGTGTTTTCTCTCTCTCTCTCACTCTCTCCCATTTCTGCTCATTGTAGATATGCTTTGACATGAGTAAGGTGTGACAAGCACTGTGTAAACTGTTTTGTTTGACTGAATTTGGAAGCCAACATATTAATTTACTGGACAATTCTCTGGAATCTCTGTTGATTTTGGCATAGAGATTAATCTCCAGGATCAACTTGTTGCTATTGAAAAGTGATGTACTGTTCTTGAAATGTACTGTCTGGATTAAAGCAAGATAGGAAAGAAGAATTGCTCCTGAGACCAGTGACAAAGCTTCTCTTGGAATACACTAGTCAGTTTAAACAAATGTGGGAAATAGGCAACACTGAGAAACAGAGAATCAGAATAGAGCTGGAAGGGATCTTGGAGGTCTTCTAGTCCAGTCCCCTGCTCAAGCAGGAGATCCTATACCATTTCTGACAAGTGACTGTCCAGTCTCTTCTTAAAAACCTCCAGTGATGGAGCATCCACAACTTCTGAAGACAAGCTGTTCTACTGGCTAATTGTCCTCACCAGTTTTTCCTCAATTCCTGGCTGCTCCTCTCCTTGATCAGTTCTCCTTTTCTCTTCTTGATTAGAGGCATCTTGGGGGGATTAAAACAAATCCCCAAGCTGAAATTATGGGATAAAAGCCCCACATTTTCCTGTGCACATGTAAAAAAGGGATGGGGCTTTGAAACCAACTCACAACCACATTTTAACTTTCTTGGCACCCTTCCCTCAAACGAACACACCCATTATAGAAGAGAGGTATTTTCCTCTCCTTGATGCCCATTTTAATTTATTTCAATGAATTCTTTTGCAGTGGATGGCAGAGTGAAGCATTTAAACATATTTTTAAAAGAAATTAATAAATGAAGATTCTGTTTCAAAGGGGAATGAAAGAAATGGGCTGTCTGTTTATCACACAACAGGGAAACAGCTCACTAAAACTATGATGTCTCTATCATCCTCAACAGTCCTTTCATGAGTTGGAACTATTAATCACATAATTATCATTGCCTGTATTTTCTGCATTTAATGCCTCTGGCCTCCTGTTTATTTCCACCTCCATCCTCCCATCACCTGCTTACATACATTGTCAGTTCAACATTCATTTAATCAAATAAACTGTAGCCTACAAAAATGTTTTATGGGCACAGGTTAACATAGCTAACACCTCCAGAAATTCTGGTAATGCCACTGTTACATTTTCATTAGAAACTGGCCACGAGAAAAGACATGTTAGTGTGGAAATATTGGTAGATATTAGTGTCTTATGGGAATAATGTAGATGATTTTAAAATGTTGATTTAAACAACACGTTTGAAAAAAAAATAGACCATTTTTATTGCCACACCAATTAAGAAGATACATAACTTGTCCAAACCTATATACCAAAAGGGCTTATTCATAGTGGAGGAAGTTGATTATCTAGACCTGCGCCAGTCCGGCTTCCGACCCGGTCACAGCACCGAGACGGCATTGGTCGCGTTGGTCGATGATCTCTGGAGGGCGCGGGATAGAGGGTATTCCTCTATCCTAGTCCTATTAGACCTCTCAGCGGCTTTTGATACCATCGACCATGGTATCCTATTGCGCCGACTGGGGGGGTTGGGGCTGGGAGGCACCGTTCTGCGGTGGTTCTCGTCCTACCTCTCTGGTCGGTCACAATATGTGTTGACGGGAGGGCAGAGGTCGACCTCGAGGCCCCTCGTATGTGGGGTTCCTCAGGGGTCGGTCCTCTCGCCCCTCCTGTTCAACACATATATGAAGCCGCTGGGTGAGATCATCCGTGGTTTTGGGGTGGAGTACCATCTGTACGCTGATGATACTCAGTTGTACATATCCACCCCAGACCACCCCAACGATGCCGTCAAAGTGCTGTCCCGGTGTTTGGAGGCCGTACGGATCTGGATGGGTGGTAACAAACTCAAGCTCAACCCTGCCAAGACTGAGTGGCTGTGGTTTCCGGCACCCCGGTTCAGCCAGATGACTCCAACTCTGGCCATTGGGGGCGAAACACTGGCCCCCGTGGAGAGGGCGCGCAATTTGGGTGTCCTCCTGGATCCCCGGCTGTCCATGGAAGACCATGTGGCGGCCGTGGCCAGGGGGGCGTTTCATCAGGTACGCCTGATGCGCCAATTGCGCCCCTTACTGGACCGGGCTGCCCTCCGCACAGTCACTCAAGCTCTCGTGACGTCCCGACTCGACTACTGTAATGCTCTCTACATGGGGCTTCCCTTGAGGTGCACTCGAAAGCTACAGTTAGTCCAAAATGCAGCCACGTGGGTGATTATGGGAGCCACTAGATGCTCCCACATAACACCGATCCTGCGCGAGCTGCATTGGCTTCCTGTGGTCTTTCGGGTGCGCTTCAAGGTTTTGACGACCATCTTTAAAGCGCTCATGGCTCGAGGCCTAGTTATTTGCGAGACTGCCTCTTGCCTCATACATCCCTTAGACCGATACGCTCCCACAGAGAGGGCCTTCTCAGGGTGCCGTCGGCCGGACAATGCCGACTGGCGACACCCAGGGGAAGAGCCTTCTCTGTGGCGGGCCCAGCCCTTTGGAACGACCTACCCCCCGAATTACACACCATCACCGACCTCCGCCTCTTCCGCCAATGTCTAAAGACATACCTATTCCAACAAGCCGGCCTAGCCTAACCTCCCATGGGGACTTTTAGTTTTAAATCGGGTATTTTAAAATTGGGTTTTTAGCATAGGATAAGATGGTTTAATTTATATTTTAAATTGTGTATTTATTTTGTATTCTGTATGTTTTTTAAATTTCCTGTGCGCCGCCCTGGGTCCTCTGCGGAGAAGGGCGGGATATAAATGTAAATAAAATAAAAATAAAATAAATAGTTCCTGAACAAGCTAAAGGGAGAGTAAATAAGATGACACAAAGTTCAGTTCTAGGTCCTATAACATGTTACAATACAATACAATACAATAGCAGAGTTGGAAGGGACCTTGTAGGTCTTCTAGTCCAACTCCCTGCGTGGGCAGGAACCTTATACCATTTCAGACAAATGGCTATCTAACATCTTTTTAAAGACTTCCAGGGTTGGGGCATTCACAACTTCTGGAGGCAAGCTGTTCCAGAGGTTAATTGTTCTAACTGTCAGGAAATTTCTCCTTAGTTCTCCTTGTTGATTAATGACTTTGATAAACATATGTATGACCAAATGCTGACCACATTTGCAATGATGCAATTAAAATTAAATATGACCTTGAGAGACAATTGGGTGAAAATTACAGAATTAAATTCAATAAAGTGAAATGCAAAGTTTTTATCTTAGGAAACAAAAATTTACTGCACAAAATGGGGATTACTTAGGACCATGATGGCGAACCTATGGCATGGGTGCAGGTAAATTATTAAATTCTATTTTAAATATTGTATTGTTGTATTTATATATGTTTTTAAAGTCCTGTGCACCGCCCCGAGTCACTTCGGGGAGAGGGTGCTGTCTACAAATCAAATAAATTGAAATTGAATTGAATTGAATTGAACCATTTCTTAGGGCACACAAGGCGTTGCCCCTGTCAGCTCCAGCGCACATGTGTATGCTGGCCAACTGATTTAGGCCTTTTTTGAGACTGTTTTTCGCCCTCTGGAGACTTCAGGGAAGCTCCCGAAGCAGTGGTGGGTTTCTGCAGGCTCGCACCTACTCGCGAGAGCCGGTTGGTGAAATTTAGAGAACCGGTGAGAGGGGGTTCCACTGGCGTACCTGGAAGTAAATCTGGCCCGCCGCTGCCAGTGACCCAACGGGAAGGAAAGGAAAGGAAAGGAAGGAAGAAAGGAAAGAAAGGAAAGAAAGAAAGAAAGAATTTATCATCACAATTGAGTCCAAAATTTTGGTTGCTAAGCATTGTTAAATGAGTTTCACCACATTTTAAAAGGTGGCCACTCCCACCCTGTCACATGACTGCCAAGCCACGCCCACAAAATAGGCCACACCTACAGAGTAGGTTCTAAAAAATTTGAAACCCACCACTGTCCCGAAGGCTCTGGAGGTGGGGAGGAGAGGCTGTTTTCACCCTCCCCAGGCTCCTAGAAAGCCTCTGGAGCCTGGGGAGGGCAAAAAAAGCATGCCAAAAGCAGGGGGTCGTGCACATAGCATTATGGGTGTGGCATGCCCACACACGACCCCCCTGTGCTCCCTCCACTTTTGGCACGCGAGCCAAAAAAGGTTAGCCATCTCTGACTTAGGATGTAATAATTTCAGTGAAAAAGAACTTGGAAGAGTAGTTTAATAGAAACTAATGTAAACAAGCAATGTGATGTAACTCTGAAAAACGAAAACATAATTTAAGACTGCAAGAACTAGAATTATAGCTTCCAAGTAGCTGAAAATCATTGAGTTATTGATTGCATGCCATTAAGATGATTAGGGGACTGGAGACTAAAATATGTACAGTAAAAAAAGGTTGCTGGAATTGGGTATGTCTAGTTTAATGAAAAGAAGGACTAGGGATGACATGATAGCAGTGTTCCAATATCTTAGGGACAGGATAAGAAGCAATGGGGAAACGAATCAAGGAGAGAAATTGGTATGCTTTAGCTTTCTCAATTGTCTGCATCAGCTACAATCTCTTGTTTTTCTAAAACATTGTTCCTCTTCATACACACCTACCTCAAGTGTTGTGACCAGTTCACGGTAACAACGATGTTCAGAGCACAATAAAGTAAGTACTGTGAACAGAAAGTGAAGGAAATAGGAATGCTTAGCTATGGAAAAGGAGCCTTGATTACAAAGTGTGATATAATAGAATTTGGGGCTTATAGGCACCGAGGGTCTGCAATCACAAAGGGCATATTATTACAAAACAAAACAAAAGCCAGAGCATGCCAATTGGCAAAGGAGATTGATCAATGTTCACCAAATCTTTGTGTCCAGCTCAAACTCTGTATTTCATGACTTGCGAGGTTTATCCATCATACTTCTCAGCCTAACCTGCCTGTGATTGTCTCTTGGTTAATTTGGCCATGAATCAGCTGTATGATATCCAGATGCACAGCATGATTATCTGCTTGATGGATATAAAGCAGTATTCTACCCCAGGGGTCTCCAACCTTTGCAACTTTAAGTCTGAAGGACTTCAGCTCCCAGAATTCTGGGGGCTGAAGTCCTTCAGACTTAAAGTTGCAAAGGTTGGAGACCCCTGTTCTACCCAATGGCTGAAGATCAAGGGCAACTTCACCTCTTTAAAATCAAGGATGCAATAGGTGGATAGTAGATATAAACTCAATCCTTGCTACCAGTCCTGGATTAATCATTAATTAAAATAAGTATCATAGAATTCATCCCCTTAGCTATGACACCTTTAACCCTTTCACTGCCACATTTGACTTTAATTTGATTTTTTTGTAATTATCTTTATCTGCATTGTTTAAAAATGTTTTAATTAGCATGGGGAGTGACTAAAGTTTAAACCTTTTAGTACTGGGTGGCTCAGTGGCTAAGACCCTGAGCTTGTTGATTGAAAGGTCAGCAGTTCAGCGGTTCGAATCCCTAGCGCTGCATAACAGAGTGAGCTCCTGTTACTTGTCCCAGCTTCTGCCAACCTACCTGCGGTTCGAAAGAATGTCAAAAATGCAAGTAGAAAAATAGGGACCACCTTTGGTGGGAAGGTAACAGCGTTCCTTGAGCCTTCGGTATCTCCACATGACCATGGAGATGTCTTCAGACACCGCTGGCTCTTCGGCTTTGAAATGGAGATGACCACCACCCTCTAGAGTTCGGAATGACTAGCACATAACCTTTACCTTTACCTTATCATCTTTCCCAAATTATTTTGTATTAACGTTGTTGCCACAGGATCTTTGCAATTTATTTATTTATTTATTTATTAGACCTTTATTTATTTCAATGGTGTTATTATTAACATTGGGATGAGGGGCACCTGGGAAGTTTGTCTTGGAACCCAGGGAGTTTTATCCATACATTTGGAAGATACTTTTGGATGTCTGCCTTGAGCAGCTGGAGTGGACTCAACCATTTTAAAAAGTCTTTTCAATAACACGACTATATAACCATATTTCCTGTATAATCTTTTGCATTCATCTTCTCCTGATTTATGTACCTGTTCATGTAAGCTGCCAGAGAATATTTGTTTAAAACTCAAATTGCTCCTACTTAGATATGTCAATTTCCCTGATGCAGGTTCTTTTAACATACAATAATTCCTCCTCCATAACATGTCAGCTTAAAAAAAAAAGCATAGTTACTATGGGACAACTTTGACTAGTATATCTTCTTTTCAGCCCAGCAGTTTCATTACTAGAGATTTATATCCTTGCCTAATTGCCTGGCTATCTCAATTTTTACCATATGTATTGGTATATGATACCAACATATACGTTACGGTGGGACTTGTTTCATCCTCAGAGTCATGATTTAGTTGACTTTATTCCCTGATTTAATGCAAAGCACAGAAAAAAAGCAAAGGCAGTTAGGATAAACCCTCACTTGGCTGACACTCTTTCAATCACCACAACAAGTACTGAGGATACACTGAGGATAACTTGAAAAATAAGAGAAGGTTTCACATAGATTTTGATATAGGGAAGGTAAACGCATTAGCCTCCTTTGCCAAGGGCAGCATAAATCTGGTGATAACACTGATAATAGTATCCCTCCATGACAAATTTATTTACTAGCCTCCTGTACAGAAAATATTTCAGTGAAGCAAATGCCAGATGTACGTTTTGTACTTGATCCAAAACCCTCATCCAATATTTTATTCAGGAGGACATCTCTTCAGAGCATTTAAACACCTGTAGGGTGTTTTTCATATATATATATATATATGGTATGGCTAGCTGATGAGAGCTAAAAAGCTCGAAATAGATCGATCCTAGTCTCCCTGACTTATTTATTGATCAGCTCAAAAACGTAACACACATATAAAAAAATTACACAACAGAATTCATGGCTTTCTGTCTAGATGGTCTCTGGTGATGAGCCGAAAGGCAGAAAAGGAAAAGCAGTATGCTTCCTCCCATATATATATATATAAATCACACACACACACACACTCCAAAATTATTTTATCTGTTTATCTGGTTCCATAATATCCATTGGAATTAGTAAGACAGAGGCTAAGTGTATACAATCAATATTAAAAGTCTGGCTTTAGGCTAAAGCTTAATAGGTATTGGACTAGGATACCAAAGTTCTAAATCATTGTAGAATGGACAGCTTTGCATCAGTAAGAGGAGGCTCCATCAGTTGATATGCTCTCCAGTGCCATATAACTTTAAGTTGGGTTAGTTGGCTTATCTGGTATTACTTGCTCTCCATTGTATACTACATAGCATTAGGGGTGGGATTCTACTTGTCCAGACCGGTTCAGACAAACCAGTAGCTCTGACGATCAGCTGGGCCTACCTGCCCTTACCTGCGCCACACTGACCTATATGCCTTTTTCTGAAGTTCAACTGATAGGCGCGGCAGAGCGGATTGCCGTGACTCAGTTGTTTTGCACTGGGGCTGCAGTAGAAGGTAAGTTTTCAAACACACTGCGCGCTCAGCAAACTGGTTGTTACACTGGTTGAATCCCACCACTGCATAACATGCAGTAATATAAAATGCTCATGCTGGCACATTCAACCCAACAGGAATACTCAGTGGCAGTGGTGACAAATGCACCATTGGAAGACCTGAAAGACTAGGTTAGGAACAGATTGTCATGGAGAAAATCTATCTAAGTGTTTGCTGAGAGTCAACAAAAACTTGACAACATATAATCAGTTATGACCATGTTACCACAACTCATATATTGACATTGGGCAAATGAGTCCATATGTATTTCATGTAGTCACCTGGAATATCCAGAGCTTCAATGCACTCTCTTGCTGTTTTTGACCCCAATTTTCATACATGCTTAAAAAAAGAACACTAGATGTTAACAACTGGTAGATGGTTATGTGGTATGTAAACAAAATTAAAGATTGAGACAAAATGTCACACATTTACTTTTATTGCAGGTAAAATAAGTGATATTTTGGGCAAAGGGTAAGAATACCATCTCCTGCCCCATACATCTCTTAGACCGATACGCTCCCACAGAGAGGGCCTTCTCAGGGTACCATCGGCCGGACAATGCCGACTGGCGATACCCAGGGGAAGAGCCTTCTCTGTGGCGGGCCCAGCCCTTTGGAACGACCTACCCCCTGAACTTCGCACTATCTCCGACCTCCGCCTCTTCCGCAAGTGTCTAAAGACACATTTGTTCCATCTAGCCGGCCTAGCGTAACCTCCATAACTGACTTTTAGATAATTTTAAATTTGGGGATTTTAATTTGGTTTTTAGCGCAGGATTTTATTGAATAAGTTTTTAAAATTTTATATGGTTTTTGTATGTATTTTTAATATTCCTGTGTGCCGCCCTGGGTCCGTTTGGAGAAGGGCGGGGTATAAATTTAATAAATGAAATGAAATGAAATAAAAAAAAGTATGGTTTGATGAAGCTTTAATAGATCTAATGAAAATAGTATCATAGAATGTTTCCCATAACTTTTCCTGGGATCAAACAGCATGTTGGCTGAAAAGGTTGGGACTGGGTTGGCAAGATATATGAACCACAAACTAATTAATTTATTTAATTAGCCCTCAGAATGCTATGTGAACCCAGTTTATATGATTGCTTTATGATCTATATGTCATGGACCTGCAGACAATTACTTCAGTAAACAGTTATTCAGTTAACCATGGGTTATTATGTTTCATAGCAAACATTTCAGCAGAAATGAGGCTTGGAATATGATGAAGCTGGGTAGTCCAAACTGCCATTGAGTTGGTAGATAGCAATTGGCAGAGATTAATTGGAGTGGCATAAAAAGTTCCTATCTGAACCAATTGAAAGATTTGTCTGGCTTCATCTCCAGTTCCCTTCTGATGAAACCAATGGACCTCTCTATTCTTATTCTGCAAGAAATGCTATTCAATAGCATTTTACTTTTAACATGGAAGATTCTGTCACCAGTCACGGCTACTGTCCATTGATGGTCCATTTAATCCACTTTATTCTAGTAGGCAGCCAACGCTCAGCATGGTGAAACAAATGAACAAACAATCACATGATGGAATTGAACATATTTCATTATGATTCTTCAATTGGATACTTTCTAGATGTGTGGAACTGAATTATTGTGGCTGAAGGGAGATGGGCTGGCTGGGGTTGAAAAGGTATCCAAAACATCTGCTGATCACAGTGCTGGGAAGTATTGATATAAACAGAATGGAGAGCTGTTACATCTTTCAAACATTTTTTTCCATCTTAATATTAGCAATCGTACTTAGACTTATATACCGCCTCACAATATGTTACATTCCTCTCTAAGCGGTTTACAGAGTTAGCATATTGCCACCAACAATTTGGGTCCTTATTTTTCCCACCTAGGAAGGATGGAAGGCTGAGTTAACCTTGAGCTGGTGAAATTCAAAGGGCCAAATTGCTTAGCTTTCTAATTTAATGATCAGAAGTAAATCAGTTAGGAGAATCAGTGATATTCCGCCCCTATAGTATGATGCCAGGAAACTGGAGGCAACAAGTGATTACAAATCAGCAATAGCAACAGCACTTAGACGTCTACATTGCTTCATAGGGCTTTACAGCACTCCCTGAGCAGTTTATAAATGTTAGTATATTGCCTCCAACAATCTGGGTCTTCATTTTACCAATCTCAGAAGGATGGGAGGCTGAATCAATCTTGAGCTGGTCAGAATCAAACCATCAGCAGTTGTCAGAATTAGCCTGCAATACTGCATTCTAACCAATGCACCATCACAGCTCCTCATCACCTCTTCATATATTTAATAATTTTCTTCTATTCAATTTTCATACTAAAAAACATATTTTGGTAACAACTTTTATGGAGACTAATGTCAATCTGCTTTATGTATGTTCTTGGTCCAAGCTTTGTCTAGAAATCTACTTGGATTCCAAAAGATTGGGGGTCCCTCTTTTAAACCTTGAATAGAGTCTGAGATTTACAGAAATGCTGCTAACTTTTTCTTGCTCCTAATATATTCTTTCTGCCAACCTAGCAGTTCGAAAGCATGTAAAAAATGCAAGTAGAAAAACAGGGACCACCTTTAGTGGGAAGGTAACAGTGTTCCATGCGCCTTCGGCATTTTTTTCCATATTAATTAATTTAATTAATTAATTTATTATATTTATAAACCGCCCCCTCTCCCCGAAGGGACTCGGGGCAGTGTACAGGAAAATTAAAAACCAATTAAAAAACATACAATACACACAAATTAAAAACGAATTAAACTATCCTGTACAAAATTTAAAAACCATTAAAATTACCACCCATTAAAACCCAATAAACAATTTGAGAAAACAGACTGGGGCGAGAAGCATAGATTATGCCAAGCCGGCCTGATGAAACAAATAGGTTTTTACTTTTTGGCGGAAGGCGCCATCTTAATATTGCTCCAATTTTTATTATGGATCAACTCATAATCATCGTCTCCTGATATCGGTAGTGAGTAGTTCTTCTGAGGAAGCAAAACAACTTTGGACAATCAAGAAAAAAAATAGCTTAGGATGGAGTAGTTGCCACCATTATCCACCCATGCGCGACATGGTGGTCGCGCCCTGAGAGCCGGAGAAGCCCCAGGGGTGGTTTCTACCCCAGGAAGATGCCGCCAGCCCTCGCTTACCATCGTGGAGGGCTGGCTTGACAAGCCGATCCTCCCGTCGTCGCGCTGAGCCGCCCGGAGCTGAAGGGCGAGCTGTTTGGGCGACGGGAGAGCAGAGGAGATCGGCTCGGCCTGGTCGCGGCCCAGAGCGTCCCGGCGCGGCCGGAAGAAGAGAGGCAGGCCGCAAGCCGGGATGTGGATTCATCACGGGCGGCGAGAAAGGCTCGTCTGCGGCCCAGAGCGTCCCGGCGTGGCCGGAAGGTGAGAGGCAGGCCGCAAGCCGGGACGCGGATTTCATCACGGGCGGCGAGAGGGGCCCAGGGGTCCAGGCCAGGAGAGCTACCATCGGGCCGCACGACTAGTGGCAGGTCGTGCGGTCATACCCTGGTTCTGGGCCCGAAATATCCACCCCCCACTGGCTAGGACTGCTCCTGAGAGAGGAAGGGTGGAAGAAGTAGAAGGTGGACGAGAGATGTTGTTGAGGTATGGAATGATGGGAATGCTGAGGAGTTGGAGGAAGCAGAAGGGATGGAGGAGGAGAAGGCGAAAGAGAGAGATGGAGAGGAAGAGAGATGGAATGACGGAGTGAGAGAGAGACGGATGTAGATGGATGGTGAGAGATGGACGGAGATGGCGAGGAGCTGGAGGCGATGGAAAGAAAGAGCTGATGATGGAGGACGGAGTTGGCAGAAGAAGGAGAAGGTTGGAGATGGAGTATTGGCTGGTTGAAAGTGGCATGTTTGGCGGAGCAGCCCGGCATGCAACATCTGCAGCCAGTTGGGAAAAGATGGATTTGGCCGAGGACGTTTTACGACATCTTGGAGTGAGTGCCCGGGACTGGTGGAGGCTGGCTGGCTGATAATACCTGGGCTATTAGAGGGCTGTTACGAACTAAGCCCCTTGGTCGGAAGGACAGATGGATGGGGCCTGTAATGGGATTGAACTTGACCCCCCCCATCCATAAGACTCTGGATTCTAACTTTACCCCCCCCCCCCCCATCCTGAAGAACATCCTGCACTCAGCCATTTATTTCGGACTTGTGTTTTTGCCTTCCTGGTTTGGAACCACCCTGAGGTTTTAACGTGTACTCTAGGCGCGACCTCCTTGGCTTGCGGGAGTCTCCCCTCTCGCAGGCCTGGCCCTCCTGTCTATCACGGGCCCACCTCGAGGACGGATTGATTATTCCTGAGAGGTGGGCGAAGCGCAGGTTGAGGGGTTTTTTAGGGAGGTTTTTAATGCGGGTTTTAGGGGGTCCCAGGGAGGAGGAGGGAGGGTATGTACAGTTAGAGAGAGAGGGCCAGGCCAACAGGCCACGGAGGGAAGTGGAAGAATCCGTGAGGGGGGGAGAAACACGAGTCGTTCCCGCGGAGGGCATTTCCATTCAGAAGGTCGTGGGGAGAGGCAGGTCCGAGGGGAGGCAAGTTCCATCCTCCCGGTTGGGGACACGTAGCCGTTGGTTGCAAACGGTTAGGTGTCACAACCCCCGCAGGCTAGGTGGTCAGGGAATACAGGGCCAGGGCCTGAGGCTGATGTTTTGTAACGCCAGGTCCATTGTCAACAAAGCCCCCCTCATCCATGACCTTGTGTCAGAGGGGGAGCCGGACCTGGCTGGAATAGCGGAGACCTGGTTGGGCCATGAGGGTGGACTCCCCCTCGTTGAAATGTGCCCACCAGGCTACCGCGCTTTTCATCAGCCCCGGGCCCTAGGTAGGGGTGGTGGGGTGGCGGTCATAATAAAGGAAGATCTTGAGCCGAGAGAGACCATTGTGCCACAGACTACCGGTTGTGAGTCCCTCTGCGTGAAGTGGGGCCTAGGGAGGCAGTTGGGCTTGCTGGTTGTATACCTGGCTCCCCGCTATGTAGCAGCAGCCCTGCCCGAGCTCCTGGAGGTGATCGCTACGGTGGCAGTTGAGACCCCCAGACTTTTGGTCATGGGGGACTTTAATCTGCCATCGGTGGGCGAATCATCCGTGGCAGCTCGGGAGTTCATGGCTTCCATGACGGCCATGGACCTGACCCAATTAATTCAAGGCCCCACCCACGAGGGTGGACATACACCGGATCTCATCTTTGTCTCTGGCCAATGGAAGAGTGATCTGGGTATAGGGGATATAGTCATCACGCCCTTGTCATGGTCAGACCACTCACTTCTCCGGCTCGATTTTCCGACCGCTATTCCCCTCCGCGGGGAGGCGGAACCAGAGCCACCGATCTGGTTTCGCCCCAGGCGCCTTATGGACCAGGATGGGCCACTTCCTGTACCCCTGACCCGCGCCCCGATGGAGGACCTCGTGGCTGCATGGAACACTGCGACCACGGGGGCCTTGGATCGGGTTGCGCCCTTGCGGCCTCTCTTGCGGCGGCGAGTCGCCCCAGCTCCTTGGTTTACCGAGGAGCTGAGGGGGATGAAACGCCACAAGAGATGCCTAGAGAGAAGATGGAGGTCTACCCGTTCTGAATCTGACCGGACACAAGTAAGAGCCCAGTTACGGACTTACATTGTGGCGCTGAGAGTGGCCAAACGTCATCATTGTGCCACTCTCATAGCATCCGCAGAAAACCGCCCTGCTGCCCTGTTTAGGGTGACCCGCTCCCTCCTTCAACAGAGGGTGCGGGAAGCCCCGCTACAGGGCAGAGCAGAGGAATTTGTGACTTTTCTGCAGGAGAAAATCGCTCAGATACAGAACGAGTTAGCCCCCATTGATGGCCCAGTGGGATGCCACGAGACAGATCTTGTTTGGGAGGAGTTTGACTCCGTTACTTCCAAGGATATGGACAGGTTACGTGGGCGACTGCGAGCCACCACATGTTTATTGGACCCGTGTCCCTCCTGGCTTGTACTGGCATCCTGGGAGGTGACACGAGGCTGGCTCCAAGAGGTTGTCAACGCATCCTTAAGTGAGGGTTCCTTGCCTGCTTCCCTAAAAGAGGCTATGGTGAGGCCCCTCCTTAAGAAGCCCTCTTTGGACCCAGCTTTATTAAACAACTATCGTCCAGTCTCCAACCTTCCCTTTTTGGCGAAGGTTGTTGAGAGTGTGGTGGCACAACAGTTTCCCCGTCACCTGGAGGAAGTTGATTATCTAGACCCGCGCCAGTCCGGCTTCCGGCCCGGGCATAGCACTGAGACGGCATTGGTCGCGTTGGTTGATGATCTCTGGAGGGCCAGAGATGGGGGTTGTTCCTCCATCCTGGTCCTATTAGACCTCTCGGCGGCTTTTGATACCATCGACCATGGTATCCTATTGCATCGGCTGGGGGGGTTGGGGGTGGGAGGCACCGTTTTACGGTGGTTCTCCTCCTACCTCTCTGGCCGATCGCAATTTGTGTTGGCAGGAGAGCAGAGGTCGACCTCGAGACCCCTCACATGTGGGGTGCCTCAGGGGTCGGTCCTCTCGCCTCTCCTGTTCAACACATATATGAAGCCGCTGGGTGAGATCATCCGTGGTTTTGGGGTAGAGTACCACCTGTACGCTGATGATACACAGCTGTACATTTCTACCCCAAACCACCCCAACGATGCCGTAGCAGTGATGTGCCAGTGCCTGGAAGCCGTGCGGATCTGGATGGGAAGTAACGGACTCAGGCTCAACCCGACCAAGACCGAGTGGCTGTGGTTTCTGATTCAACCAGCTGACTCCATCGCTGGCCATAGGGGGCGAACATCTTGCCCCTGTGGATGGGGCGCGCAACTTGGGTGTCCTCCTGGATGCCCGGCTGTCCATGGAAGATCAAGTGACAGCCGTGGCCAGGAGGGCATTTTACCAGGTTCGCCTGGTTCGCCAGTTGCGCCCCCTATTGGATCGGGACGCCCTTCGCACAGTCACTCATGCTCTCGTGACATCGCGACTGGACTATTATAACTCTCTCTACATGGGGCTTCCCTTGAGGTGCACCCGGAGACTTCAGATGGTTCAGAATGCAGCCGCGCGGGCAATCTTGGGTACCTCCAGATTTGCCCACATAACTCCACTTCTGCGCGAGTTGCACTGGCTGCCTGTCGTCTTCCGGGTGCGCTTCAAGGTATTAGTCATCATTTTTAAAGCGCTCCATGGCTCGGGACCTAGCTATCTGCGGGATCGGATCCTGCCTCATACATCCTCACGGCCGATTCGCTCCCACAGAGAGGGACTTCTCCGGGTGCCGTCCACTAGACTCTGTCAGCGGGCAACGCCCAGGGGAAGGGCTCTCTCTGTGGCGGGCCCAGCCCTCTGGAACGACCTTCCCCCCGACATCAGAACAACCACGGACTTCCGCTCCTTCCGTTTGAAATTAAAAACTCATTTTTTCCGTTTGGCCGGCCTTGGGTAGCCTCTCTCTACAGGGTCTAGCTGTTTTAATTGGGTATTTTAGCATGTTAAGGGGATTTTAGCACAGGCCCAGATTTAATTTGTTCTTAATTATATTTGTATATTTATTGTATTGTGGTTTTAGTTTTCCCTGTGCACCGCTCCGAGTCCCTACGGGGAGAGGAGCGGTCTATAAATTAAATTATTCTATTCTATTCTATGCCATGGACGGAAAAGAATGCGCTCCCTCATTGAACTATAGTATGACTCATAGTTATGCGTATTAATGAACAGGGCAGAAATAGCCTGTGATGAAAAGGAGGATACAGAATTCTGAAGATGTTCCATTTAATTTGAGGTAATCAGTTGTACACCACACAAAATATCCAGATTCAAGATCAACCTGCAAATATTTTCCTTTACCTTGAACAAAAGTTGAAAGCTATGATGTAGCTGAAGCAGAGAAGACATTACCAGGGTATGTGAATGAATGAAAAAACAGCATGAAAACAGTGATGAATGTATGCATTTGTCATAGGAGACCAAGTCTTGGCAGGTGCAGATTGTTGGTTAGTCTTGGATGCTTTTCATAGTCAGTTTTTGTCTGCCTTGTTGTGGATATTTATATATTCCTTTTGATTCTTTTTTTCTTCAAAGAGGAGGCTTTGTTGCATGTGCATGCCTTCTTTGTGGTTTGTTGATGTCTTATACTTAGCCACATGAAACAAGTCACTTCATTGCCAGCATCTGGTGAAGGTTTTCTGCATCCCATAAACAAGAGAGACATCTGTTGGCCATGCTGTGTCAACCTAACTACTGCTAATAAAGTTCAAGTTTTAATCAAATGCCATCCAAATGAGATTTATTAGGATACTCTTAACAAAATAAACATGCCAGTTATTCCTCGTGGAAACTTTTCCCAAACAGGTTATTTCTTTACAAGAGCCATTTATCTTATTTACTTCTACCGGTAGTTCTTCTAGAGCTGCTTTTTATGGACACTTCTTGCTGTTGCAGATGTCAATCATACTAGGCCAAGTCTTTATTTACAGAATCACAGAACTGGAAATGTATACCCCTGAGTCCAACCACCTGTTCTGTCAACTCCCTGATCAGCACTTATCTGGAAATCTCAGACTGCCAGCTTCATTCAGTTTAACTTGGTTGCTGGACTCTGACCTGGCTTAAGTCTTTCTGACACATGGCAGGATGTGACCAAATAAAAATATTTGTTACAGTGAAGCCCCATTGAAGAGTTGAGTGTCCTCTGCCAGCATGCAGAATAGCCACATTCTTCCCCCTGTAGTCCCCTACAACCACAATGTTTAAGCTATTGCTACTCTTCCTCCTATCTGACATTTCAGCTGGTTCTTTGTCTGGGGACATTTTGTGCCTAGAAGCCAAGTGGTTACTTGCTGTTGACATAACTGACTTCATTTCCCTGAATTTTTTTGTTCTCGGGTTATGTCTCATATGTTTAGTGGAGAAATTCAAATCAAACTATCCCCAAAAGACATCTAATAAAAGCAACCTCGCTTCTCAGGATGACAACTACTAGCATTAGAAAACTCTTTTCTGTAATTGCGGATTGGCATTATTATTTAATATTACAGCTGTGCTGGTGCAGTGGTTAGAGTACAGTACTGCAGGCTACTTCTACTGATCACCAGCTGCCAGCAATTTGGCAGATCGAATCTCACCAGGCTCAAAGTTGACTCAGCCTTCTGTCCTTCCGAGGTGGGTAAAATGAGGACACAGATTTTTGGGTGAAATATGCTAACACTGTAAACTGCTTATAGAGGGCTGTAAAAGCACTGTGAAGCGGTATATAAGTCTAAGTGTTATTATTGTTAATAGGAATCTACTTTCTTGTAGGATGTTATGACTCACAATTTGGTATGATGGATAGCAGATCTTACCCTTCTTTCAAGTATTTGAAAACAGCTATCATATCCTCCTTCTGTCTTCTCTTCTAATGGCCTTGCATTCTCAGATGTTTTAACCTTCCTTCATATTCTGTCTGCAAGGAACACAAATTCTTCCATTCAATACAATACAATGCAATAGCAGAGTTGGAAGGGACATTGGAGGTCTTCTAGTCCAACCCCCTGCCTAGGCAGGAAGCCCTATACCATTTCAGATAAATGGCTATCAATACAATACAATACAATAGCAGAGTTGGAAGGGACCTTGTAGGTCTTCTAGTCCAACCCCCTGCATGGGCAGGAATCTTATACCATTTCAGACAAATGGCTGTCTAACATCTTTTTAAAGACTTCCAGGGTTGGGGCATTCACAACTGCTGGAGGCAAGCTGTTCCAGAGGTTAATTGTTCTTACTGTTAGGAAATTTCTCCTTAGTTCTAAGTTGCTTCTCTCCTTGGTTAGTTTCCACCCATTGCTCCTTGTCCTGCCCCCAGGTGTCTTGGAGAAAAGTTTGACTCCCTCTTCTTTGTGGCACCCTCTGAGATATCGGAACACTGCTATCATGTCTCCCCTGGTCCTTCTCTTCATCAAACTAGACATACCCAGTTCCTGCAGCCGTTCTTCATATGTCTTAGTCTCCAGTCCTCTAATCATCTTGGTTGCTCTTCTTTGCACTCTTTCCAGAGTCTCCACGTCTTTTCTACATCGTGGCGACCAAAACTGTATGCAGTATTCCAAGTGTGGCCTTACCAAGGCACTATACAGTGGCATTAACACTTCACGCGATCTAGATTCTATCCCTCTGTTGATGCAGCCTAGAACTGTGTTGGCTTTTTTGGCAGCTGCTGCACACTGCTGGCTCATATTTGGCAGCTGCTCACACTGCTGGCTCATATCTAACATCTTCTTAAAGACTTCCAGTGTTGGGGCATTCACAACTTCTGGAGGCAAGCTGTTCCACTGATTAATTATTCTAACTGTCAGGAAATTTCTCCTCAGTTCTAAGTTGTTCTTTCCTTGATTAGTTTCCACCCATTGCTTCTTGTTCTATCCTCAGGTGCCTTGGTGAATAGTTTGACTCTCTCTTCTTTGTGGCAACCCCTGAGATATTGGAACACTGCTATCATGTCTCCCCTGGTCCTTCTTTTCATTAAACTAGGCATACCCAGTTCCTGCAACTGTTCTTCATATGTCTCCAGTCCCCTAGTCATCTTTGGTGCTCTTCTCTGCACTCTTTCTAGAGTCTCCACATCTTTTCTACATCGTGGCGACCAAAACTGAATGCAACTCCCCACTATCCTGTCAGAGCTGAAGAAGCTTCTTGGATGAGAAGTGAAGCGTCTTCAAAGAAAAAGCAAGAAAGTCCTGTTGCCTCCTGAAAAGGCACCTTTAGGACAACCATGACTTGGATGACTGAGAATCTCTGCAGACGTTTAGCATACCTAGTAGTAAATTTCCTTCAGGTTAATGGGGATAATTTCTAAGTGAATCTGTTTAGTATCACATTGCACATTGTTTTACCCTGACTCAATTGTAATTTCAACTAATTTCCACCAACCTGTCCAAGAAAAGAGGTTGAGCTCTCTAGAGAAGCACTTCAGCAATAATTCACATTGCAGATGTTTTTGACTGCAGTAATTCATTTAATTTCATCAAGAGTTTATCTGGAATAGGTATATTTCTCATCATCTTATTATGCTGCATTTCCATGGCTTCCGTGCTGTCTAACGTCAGGTACATTAATCTTTGACAGCTTAAAAATGGCAAGGAGTGGGTGGCAACTGCTGTTGCTAACCCTTGTTGACATTTCAGCCTGTCAGGAGGTTGTTTTTGAAGCAGAGGTAATGGTGAGGAAGCATCAGCTTTTCAAGCTAAGGAATAAGGCAATATTGATTATTTCTCTAAGGTTTTTTGATCTTTCATTTATCTCAAATACGGAAGGATTCATATCCCTTTTTTCCCTCTCCCCCATCTCCCACTTCTGTTGCCAAGAGAAATCTGATGCTACATCACGAAGTCTATTTGAAAAACTACCTGCCAGTCCTTTATTATGTCATCTGCTGTGTTGCTGCATGTCAATAAATATGGCTGGTATGTTGGTGCCTGGTAGGAAATTAACTGAGGATGTCATGTCAGCACTCCATATGACAGTCTGAATGATAAGGCTGAGGGTGGCAAATCTTGGAAAAGCTGATTGCAAAAGTAAGAAAATTGGTTTTAGTAAAGCAAAAAGGAGGAAAAGGCAGCAAGCAATATAGCCAGAAACAGTGTTCATTTGGAATAATCTGGATTTTGGGGTCATCTTGGAATATTTACTGTGGAAGAAATATAATTAATACATAGATCTCAGTTTTGCTGTCTCCCACCTCTGATCGTCTTAATTTCAGGACCTTCTCCTAACTCCCCTGTACACATTTATAGTGGCAATTTTTTTTTCTAAAAAACAAACAAAATAGCCAGCCTTTCTTTGTAATCCTCCAAATCTTTTTTTGGAAGGTAAAGGTGAAGGTTCCCTTTATACATGTGTTCTAGTCGTTCCCAACTCTAGGGGGTGGGGCTCATCTCCATTAAAAAGCCGAAGAGCCAGCACTGTCTGAAGACGTCTCAATGGCCAGTGTGACTAAATGCCAAAGGCGCATGGAATGCTGTTACCTTCCCACCAATAAGGTGGCCCCTATTTTTCTACTTGCATTTTTATATACTTTCAAACTGCTAGGTTGGCAGAAGCAGGGAGAAGTAATGGGAGCTCACTCTAGTAAGCAGCACTATGGATTCGAACCACCGAACTGCCGAACTTTCTGATCGACAAGTTCGGCATCTTAGCCACTGAGTCACTGGGTCCTTTTTTTTCTTGGAAATAGAGGCCCAATTGTCAATGGCCATTTACTATGTGACAGAAGATGAGATAATGATACCATATGGATTCATCTTTTCCATACATCATTCATATTATCATAGCTTTCATAAATTGGGGCAGAACAGAACTATGTTAAACCTACAGTATTTAAATCTGTCAATCAATCCATGAATCAATCAATACATCTATTTCCTATCATAAAATGGTGAATGTTGGATCTTCAGCAGCTGCAATCAGCAAGAGCTCTTGAACCTCATGCATTTCTGGAGCCCTAAGTTTCCATTCCATTATAGAATTTAACATAATATATCCTGTTGCTGTGTGAGCTCATGCCCATAGCAGTGTTTTTTTGAACCCAGTTCAGGGAGTCGGTCTTGAAGAGGCCTGTGAGAATACAGCCAATGAAGCCCAGAAGTCAGCCTGTTTCACAGGAGAAACAGAGAACAATTGGATCCAGCGTTCAGGTACTGCTTGTCAATCTTCTCAAGAAAAATGACCTCACCCTTGAAGGTAATCCATTTCTCTGATACAGACTTATAGAGCTGCTCTAATCAAAGGAAATAGTGCAGAGGTTTGATGGACCAAGTCACAGACTCATTATAAGATAGGGATATTGATCCTCATGAATTACCCTCTTAATGCTACGGATGAGTTGGCATGACTGGTAGCTCAATGTAATGTATGAGCATAGCCAGTTAATGTGATTCATTGATTGGGCCTGCAAAACACTGGGTATTGCATGTTCTGGAAACTGAGCCATCAGATGATGCATTAATCTGGTTCATTTCTTTGAGCAAATACATTATGGTAAAATAACTTTTAATACTGTAAGTTTAGGACAACTGGATCTAGGTTTCCAAAATCATCACCACAAGGGCTCACCAGAAATCTTCATAACATGAATGCTAATCAAAGACTGGATAAAATACTTTATTGGATCTGATCCGTTAATCCAGCACTGTCCCTGCTTTTAGATCATTGCATCAAAAAGGCAGAAGAAATTTTATGGACATTTTCAGTCAGAAATTGAGTGGTAAGTTCCATTTAAAAAATAAATGCTCCAGTTTGATGTCTTAGTGAGTTTTCTCAGATAATGGTGATACTAATCAAACCAATGTATCTGAATAGACATAAAAATTAAACATAGATGGTGATAAAGACTCCCACAATTTGTGGTATTTCTAAAGTTGAGTGTTTTGTAGTTATGGTGTCATTTTTTTCCTCCATCTAACTCACTATGTGGGGGTAATTGTATCTAAAGATACTTTTAAGGATAATTACTTTAAAAAAAAATATTAACAATGTTGTTAAGCATTTGAATTTTGGAGGAACTCCCTGAATCAATCTCCCCAACTATTTTTTATCACTACTCAAATAATTGATTCTAACAGAAATCTACTAACAGGTGAAAAAAGAGGGGAAAAAGTTTAACATATAAATGGTTTCTTAACCATTTAACCATAAGAATGGATGAGAATGGCTGAAATAAACCCATGGATTTCAAACATCAGAGCACTATTCACAAGGATTTTTTCCTCTAGATTCTTGTTAAAAGAAACAGGGGAAAAGTCCCAGCATTTTCCAGATCAGCGGTCACCAACTGGTGGTCCATGATAAAATTTTGGTGGTCCACAGAAAAGTTATTTGCATTTTTTATATTGCACTAAATCAGGGGTCCTCAAACTATGGCCTGTGGGCCAGATACATGCAATGAACGTTTGTGTTGCTGCAGAGTCTCCCACTTCTGGGTCTTTTTGTACAGGTCAGAGGGGGCCAGAAATTCTGACTTGGGGTCTGCTTCAGCCTCCTGGTTTGGGTGAAGACTGGAGGGAAGCACCGCTGGTGGCAAAGAGTCGGAGGGCCTTGTTCCAGTGGAACTTCATCATGGCCTGGAACTGGCTGACCCTCACAGCACATTGACCCTCCAGGGGCCAATACCTGGCCTTGCACTCACACAGGTCTTCCCTCTGCTTGGAAAGCCTCTGCTTGTAGTTCTCAGTGGGGTGCTTCTGCTGAGCCTCCTTCTCGGTCAGAGTCAATGTGAACTGGGCTGTTTTACCAACTCTTTCTCATGGTGGTTGCTTATCTCTGCTTCCTATTGAGGCCCTAAGGAGCCCGGGCAGGCAGGCGAGGAGTGGTGAGTAGAGGCTGGCAAGGCGCCCCTTGATGTGAGTGATATCGAGTTGGCCATGCCCACCCAGTCACATGACAACTTTGCCACGCCCACCCAGCCAGTCATTAGGCAGATCATATTAGTGGTCCTCTAAAATTATGAATTTAGTGGTCCCTGAGGTCTGAAAGGTTGGTGACTCCTGCTCCAGATTGCTGACACTACAGCCCTCAAAGTGGCTGAAAGTGGCTGGGAAGGCTGGAGTGTGCAGTTTCAATATATCCGGAGACCATCAGAATGGGGAAGATTATCAGTAGTTTCAATGGTGAGCATAATTCTATAGGAAATGTAGGCCTAATGGGATTTAGGCACAGACATTTGGTTGTACCTTCTTCACTCTCAGCCACCCATCTCAGCCCATTTAAAGCCAGCTTTCCTCCTCTGCTGGCCAGTCTTCACAGACAATGAGCCTTTGCCCCTCTGCTCCAGCCCTTCATCCCTGCCCATTTGCCCAAACACTGTTTGACCTTTGGCTGCATGGGATAAATAGCCCTCAGCCAATTGGGGGGGCAGGCAGAAACAATGGCGCTATGGGGGCAGCATGCAATGCAAGATGTTTTTAAAAAAGTATTGTGACCACTCTGCAAGTTTTGGGGGTCTTGCAGATCTGTCACCAGGACTGAGGGAGGGGGAGTGATGGCAGGAGCAGCAAGGAGCAAGGCTGGCGTACAGGGGGGGCTGGGGGGGTGTCCCGCAGGAGAAAAGTAAAGCCCAGGTCAAACGGTGTTTGGTCAAATGGGCAGGCATGAAGGGTAGGGGCAGCAGGCCAGGGGCCCATTGGCAGAGGTGATATTCAGACAGTTCTGACCAGTTCTGGAGAACCAGTAGCGGAAATTTTGAGTAGTTCAGAGAACCAGCAAATAGGCTGGCCCCGCCCCTGCTGCCTCCCAGCCTCCAAGCTGATCTTCTTTTCTTGCCCTGAACAGGAGAACAGAGCTGGAAAGCAGGTTAGTAGGTGGGGAGGGAATGGGGATTTTCTAGTATCCTTCCCCTGCCATGCCCACCAAGTCACAAAGTAAAATAAAAATAAAAATGAAACCCACCACTGCCCATTGGCCATGGAGAATGGCCGAGGGAGGGCCAGTGGAGGAGGAAAGCTAGCTGTAAATGAGCTAAGGCGGGTGGCTGGGGGCAAAGGAGGCTTGGCCAAGGGCCCGTGCCTAAATGTCCTAAACCCAACTGTGGGCTGCCTCTTTTTCACTGCAAGGTTTTAATGGAGAAAGCAATTTGCAAAGGGAAAGGAGTGGACCAGCAGCTTTTTCTCTGCCAATCACAGCCTCCTTATGCATCCTGCCTTAATTTCATTAGAGAGAACCTCAAATATAGAGATGCAGCGGGGCAGCATTGCGCTTTCATCTAAATAGCACTCACCTCACCCCCGCACATCACTTTACAGGGGAACCACATTACTTAGGATTCATTTGCTGTTAATCAGGTCTTAAGCTGCTGCCAGTTTCTTAGATTCATTTGCTGTCCTCAGGTAACCCCAGAGTAATAACCCTTCTAGAATCCATGAAAGTCACGCTCAGTGCTATGGCTATTTCATCCTTTTCTACTTTCTGCTTTTCCTGCACAATCAGCTTTTTCCAAACTTTTCTTGCATTTCTTTAGATTGTCCTAGGAAAAGATGCTTCCCTACTTTTTTTTATAGATATTGTTTTACTTAAGATACACATTTTTGTATACTTTTATCTAAAACAACGCAGTTCAACACATTATGTTTATGTGGGGGGTATTCACACTTTTGGAAGGTCATATATTGGTTTGGAAATGCATTATTGGTTTGCATTACAATGTGAACCATTTGATGTGCCTGCAATTCATGCTTTTAAAGGTATTATTTGTACTTTATATATTATTACACTTTTCCTCCTAAAATAGGCAGAGCAGTATACAAAAAATAATACTTTTTGAATAAAAACAGTTAGATGTTTTCATTAGGTTTTCTGTATCATAAAATAAATGAATAAAATAGCAAGAATACAATAGTTTAAACAGAAATTTTCAAAGTCTCCATGGGAGCCAAATGTACTTTAGTTCTTCACTAACTGGAGTATGGCCACCAAGAAAACCCTATATCTAACCTCTCAAGAAGCCAGAGCCTACAAGGCCATTTATCTTAGTAAATGGGTTGGGAGGTTTTGGTACTCAAACTTTTCATTATTTGGGCTAGGAATTTATTTAATAATTTATATGTGTAGGCTTTAAATTTGATCTAGTGACTCACAGGAAGCCAGTGAATAGCAATCGTACTTAGACTTATATACCGTCTTACAATACGTTACATTCCTCTCTAAGCGGTTTACAGAGTTAGCATATTGCCACCAACAATTTGGGTCCTTATTTTTCCCACCTAGGAAGGATGGAAGGCTGAGTTAACCTTGAGCCTGGTGAAATTCAAAGGGCCAAATTGCTTAGCTTTCTAATTTAATGATCAGAAGTAAACCAGTTAGGAGAATCAGTGATATTCAGCCCCTATAGTATGAAGCCAGGAAACTGGAGGCAATAAGTGATTACAAATCAGCAATAGCAACAGCACTTAGACGTCTACATTGCTTCATAGGGCTTTACAGCACTCCCTGAGCAGTTTATAAATGTTAGTATATTGCCTCCAACAATCTGGGTCTTCATTTTACCAATCTCAGAAGGATGGGAGGCTGAATCAATCTTGAGCCGGTCAGAATCAAACCATCAGCAGTTGTCAGAATTAGCCTGCAATACTGCATTCTAACCAATGCACCATCACAGCTCCTCATCACCTCTTCATATATTTAATAATTTTCTTCTATTCAATTTTCATAGTAAAAAACATATTTTGGTAACAACTTTTATGGAGACTAATCTCAATCTGCTTTATGTATGTTCTTGGTCCAAGCTTTGTCTAGAAATCTACTTGGATTCCAAAAGATTGGGGGTCCCTCTTTTAAACCTTGAATAGAGTCTGAGATTTACAGAAAGGCTGCTAACTTTTTCTTGCTCCCAATATATTCTTTCTGCCAACCTAGCAGTTCGAAAGCATGTAAAAAATGCAAGTAGAAAAACAGGGACCACCTTTAGTGGGAAGGTAACAGCGTTCCATGCGCCTTCGGCATTTAGTCATGCCAACCACATGACCACGGAGACGTCTTTGGACAGCACTAGCTCTTTGGCTTTGAAATGGAGATGAGCACCGCCCCCTAGAGTCAGGAACGACATATATGTGAGGGACACCTTTACCTTTAATATATTCTTAATGATATACTTTCCAAACTTGTTGAGGAAGAATACCTATTGTTACCAACCTGTTTCAGAGTTTTTCAACTTTAAGATATGTGAGCTTCAACTCCCAGAATTCCCCATCTAGTCTTCTGAGAAATCCAAGCTTGAAAACCCCTGATCTGTCTCTTCCCCAGTCTGCTTAGGGATTATGTGAGCTGAAACCCAACACTTCTACAAGGCACAACGGTGGCTGACGAAATCAGGCTCCGCTTGCATATAAGGGGAAAGAACAAAGAAATATAAAGTGGGAGAGAGCCATTTAATCTGCTCTAATTAACGGAAAATTATTTTTAAGGCTTGCCTGAAACTCTCAGCAGAGCACCAGTGACGGCATGGCTGCCAGTAAATACCTCGCACCTGGTTTCTGACAGGCTCTGACAAAACATAGAACTCCAGAGGGGGACCATAGCATTTCTGGCAGCTTTATCTTCCCCTTGGCATGCAAAGAGTTTTGAGCAAATAGCAGGAGAGAAGGGGGGGGGGGGAGGGAAGGAAGGAAGGAAGGAGAGAAGTTAACTGCCAGTAAATAGCATCAATAATAGTGACATTCGATACCTCGCTGTCACTTCTAATTGGCAGTGAAGTGGCTCTTTGAGAAGATGTGTTCTGCAGGTGAGGAGCCCATGTCCCAGGACAACTAACTGTATCAGGGTCACTAATGTAAGACTGCAGGATAGCATCCAGCTTCAAGTACCGATATACTTTTCAAGAACCGATTCTCCAGATTTAATGATGTAATGCAAGTGCTGCTGAAGTTCTTCAAGACAAGTAGACTAATGCAGACTTTGAAAGAGCAAAGATATGAGTGCGCTATATACCCTTCATGTAAATCCATTAAATCTGTTGTTTAAAATTTTCTATAAACCATGGCAGGGGTGTAAATGAGCCACTTTGAATCTTCTAGGCAAAACAAGTGGATGAATGCTTGGGATCCAAAATGCCATCTTTGTATGTAGAACACGGCAGACGAAGCACCTGTCCTGTTCTGAAGATCAGGTTACACATTGCTTATGTTAAGATCAGTTGGGGCAGGCTGTGTGGTCACTTAGCATAAGGTCTCAAAAGGGAAGTACAATTAGGGATACTACATTCATTTCTAAAATCAGACATGCTAGGACCTGGGTCTGCAAAGTTGGCTCTTTTAAGACGGGTGGACTTCTCTGGCTGGGGGATTCTGGGTGTTGAAGTCCACCCGTCTTAAAAGAGCCAACTTTGCAGACCCGGGTGCTAGGATACTGGTAATCCTTGACTTATGACCATAACTGAGCTCAAACTTTCTGTTGCTAAGTGAGACAGAGTTTTGCCCCATTTTATGACCTTTCTTGCCACAGTTGTTAAGTGAATCACTGCAGTTTATTTTATTTTATTTTTATTAAATTTATACCCCGTCCTTCTCCAAAAGGACCCAGGGCGGCGCACAGGAATCTATATAAATAAAAATGTAAAATAGTTTGTACGAATCCACTAATGTCAAAAACTACTGGACCGATTTACCTCAATTTTTCACACAATGTTCACAAGGACTTCGGATAATAGAATACCAACTCATTTTGTGCCCAGCACACGTGTGTCATGTACACAGTACACAAATGTAAAATGTACCACTGAAAATTTTTTCACCTCCCTGTAACTCCTCCCACCTGGCATTTCCAACAATCAGTTCCTCAAAAAGACTGTACGGAGGCCTCTTACGGCCAAAAAGGCACTGAGATAGCAAACTCCCAGGTGGCCCATAGACAGAGAGAGAGGAAGAAATACAGTTTAACAAAAAGGACTAAGGGTGACATGATAGCAATCTTCCAATATCTCAGAGGCTGCCACAAAGAAGAGGAAATCAAGCTATTATCTAAAGCACCTGAGGGCAGAAGAAGAAGCAATGGGTGGAAACTAATCAAGGAAGGAAGCAACTTAGAACTGAGGAGAAATTTCCTGACAGTTAGGACAATGTATGAGTGGAACAGACGTTGCCTCCAAAAGTTGTGAATGCCCCAACACTGGAAGTCTTCAAGAAGATGTTGGAGAGCCATTGGTCTGAAATGGTACAGGGCTTCCTGCCTAGGCAGGGAGTTCGACTAGATGACCTCCAAGGTCCCTTCCAACTCTGCTATTGTATTATTGTATTACAGTAGGTAGGTAGATAGGGGAATAGAGAGAGAGGGGGAAATACAGTTTAATTATAGGAGCCTGGGGAGGATGAAAACAGCCTTCCCCCACCTCTAGAGGGCAAAAAACGGCCTCAAAAGAAGGCCTAAATCAGCTGGCCAGGGCACACATACACACTAAAGCTGACAGGGCAATGCCTCGCGTGGCCTAAGAAATGGTTCCGTGTGCCACCTGTGGCACCCGTGCCATAGATTTGCCATCATGGGTATAGGGCTTCCTGCCTAGGCAGGGAGTTGGACTAGATAACCTCCAAGGTCCCTTCCAACTCTGCTATTGTATTATTGTATTACAGTAGGTAGGTAGATAGAGGGATAGATAGAGAGGGAGAAATAAGGTAGGTAGGTGGGTGGGTGGGTGGGTGGGTGGATGGATGGATAGATAGATAGATAGATAGATAGATAGATAGATAGATAGATAGATAGATAGATACACAGTAGGTAGGTAGGTAGGTAGGTACGTAGAGGGAGAAAGGAAGAAATATAGTAGGTAGGTAGGTAGGTAGGTAGGTAGGGGGATAGATAGATAGGGAGAAATACAGTAGGTAGGTAGGTAGGTAGAGGGATTGACAGAGGGAGAAATACAGTAGGTAGCCAGGTAGATAGATAGGTAGAGGGAGAAAGCAAGAAATACAATAGGTAGGTAAGTAGAGGGATAGACAGAGAGGGAAAAATACCATAGGTAGGTAGGTAGGTAGGTAGGCAGGTGTATAGATAGATAGCGAAAAATACAGTAGGTAGGTAGGTAGGTAGAGGGAGAAAGGAAGAAATGTAGGTAGGTAGGTAGGTGTATAGATAGATAGCGAAAAATACAGTAGGTAGGTAGGTAGAGGGAGAAAGGAAGAAATGTAGGTAGGTAGGTATGTGGATATATATATATATATATATATATATATATATATATATATATATATAGATAGATAGATAGATAGATAGATAGATAGATAGATAGATAGATAGATAGATAGATAGATAGATAGATAGAGATCGATCGAGATAGATAGATAGATAGATAGATAGATAGATAGATAGATAGATAGAAAGAAATACAGTAGGTCGGTAGGTAGGTCGGTAGGTAGAGGGATAGATAGATAGGGAGAAATACAGTAGGTAGGCAGGCAGGTAGGTAGAGGGAGAAAGGAAGAAATATAGTAGGTAGGTAAGTAGGGGGATAGATAGATAGGGAGAAATACAGTAGGTAGGTAAGTAGGTAGGTAGGGGGATAGATAGATAGGGAGAAATACAGTAGGTAGGTAGGTAGAGAGACAGAGAGGGAGAAATACAGTAGGTAGGCAGGTAGGTAGATAGGGGGATAGATAGAGAGGGAGAAATACAGTAGGTAGGTAGAGGGAGAAAGCAAGAAATACAATAGGTAGGTAAGTAGAGGGATAGATAGAGAGGGAGAAATACTGTAGGTAGGTAGGTGTATAGATAAATAGCGAGAAATACAGTAGGTAGGTAGGTAGGTAGGTAGGTAGGTAGGTAGGTAGGTAGGTAGAGGAATAGAGAAAGAGGGAGAAATACAGTAGGTAGGTAGGTAGGTAGAGGGATAGAGAGGGGGAAATACAGTAGATAGGTAGATAGAGGGAGAAAGAAAGAAATACAGTAGGTAGGTAGGTAGAGGGATAGATAGAGAGGGAGAAATACAGTAGGTAGGTAGGTTGGGGGTTATATGGTGGTTGTGTGTATGTTTGCAGGTGTAGATCTACACACAGTTTGGTTGGCCATTTAACCAGACTGGGCCACAGCAACGCGTGGCCGGGTATAGCTAGTTTAAAATACAATACAAAATCAAGTAAAATTTTAAAAAATGTATTTGATACCCATCCTGCGCTAAGTTGTTAAGTTAGTAATATGGTTGTTACGTGGATCTGGTTTCCCCATTGCCTTTGCTTGTCAGAAAGTCACCAAAACTGATCATGTGATCCTGGGACACTGCAGCTGTCATTAATGCGAGTCCGTTGCCAAGTCTTTGAATTCTGATCATGTGACCCTGGGGATGCTGCAATGATAGTAAGTGTGAAAAATGGTCATAAATCACTTTTTTCAGTGCTGTTGTAACTTTGGTCACTCAATGAGCTGAGGTAAGTGCATACACTTAAATGAAAGTCACTCTTGGGAAATGAAAGTTCTCAGCTGTCCTCTCAGGTATGAGAAGGCTTAAAAAAAAAAATTTTTTTTTAACCCCCCAGCCAATCCATTTGCCTGCTCAATTGAACACATACACTGAATGGGCAGGACTCCATCAGGCAGAAATCTGGAATCCTTTCCAGCTAATACTACAAAAGTTCCAGCAAGATGCTTAAGCTCTTTGCTTGACTAAATGGGTTTGCCAGGGATACAACTTTAGCTTCTTCTTCCAGGAGGGCAAGTAGGCAACAGCTCTTCAGCTGAGTAAATATTTTATTCATCAGTTCCAGGAAGAACTTTGAGGTTGCCAACATATCTAGAATCCTAGGACGTATATAAACTTTTTTTAAAAAAGTCTTCAATAGCTGAGAACAACTTCATGCGGGGGTGGGAAAGCAGAGATGTGAATTTCCAGCTATTCGTAGTGAAAAGGAGGAAAAGATGGAATAGGATTTTTTAATGCAGGCTTCTGGGCTTTTTCCTCCAAATCCACAAGCTGGTTTGAAAATGGACCAAAGTGCTCTT
Source organism: Rhabdophis nuchalis (assembly GCA_039707465.1). NCBI lineage: Eukaryota > Metazoa > Chordata > Lepidosauria > Squamata > Natricidae > Rhabdophis > Rhabdophis nuchalis. The sequence continues at coordinate 52,339,960 of CM077643.1, read as the reverse complement.
CAATAAAATATGAACCCAGGGGAATTAAAATACCCATTTTTACTGTACCTATTTATTTATTTGTGTTACTTTGTCTGCTGTTCTCCTTTGGTGGTCAAAGCAACATTTTTGTACCTCCCAAGAGATCACAAATCTAGCAGTGGGCTTTCATTTGCTTTACTATATCATGCGTTTCCAATTTGTCAGAGTTCAAAGCATTTGGTGGAGGGACTATGGAGTTTAAAGCAACTTTCTTTAATTCCTAATGAAAGTTATGCTTCTAGAAGAAGAATTGGACAGCAGTGTTGTTAGCGTCTGACTCTCTGAACTCTCAGATGCCTGGAGATAAGTTATTGTAAGACAGACAAGTCCAATGATGGCTTTTGCAGATACAATAAAGAGAGTGGTTGAAATTACACAACCAGTTAACATCCAGCAGAGAAACCCTTTTAGAGTGGATTGAGTTTTGGGCTGTTTTGATCGAAACAGCTCTTAACCAAACAGGATGGATTCTATTAAGGAATCAGTGTCTGATGGAGGTAGAGGGACTAGCATTATCCCGCACCTTGGGAAGTTTTGTTGAATTAAACTCCCAGAGCAGGAGAGCTTCAAAGGGAAATGGATTTGAAGTTTGATCAAAGGGAATTAACACTGCAACTTGCTCTTTTTCTCCAAGAGAGAGAAAAACCTCTCCATTATTCTTATTTTATAGTTTCATTCTTTTACTGAGAAAAAGTCATATTTACGATAGAGCTTCAGATTAAAAATAAATGCGGGAATTGGAGATTGCGTTAGCATTAGCTTAGATTCTCTGACCTTTGCTGAGGTGTATGGATAGGTCAAGAGTTGGTTGACTTCCTGTTTCGGCTTCTGGCGGCAACGGATGAACCTTGGGGTTCGTCCACCGTTTTGTTCTTTTTTCTGCCCCTAACGGGGCGGGGTGCCCCCCCTTTTTTTCTGGGGGGGACCCTCCGTAGGACTGGCTTGCCTGGACTGGTTCTCCCAGCGGCAGCTGGGGAACGGTCCTTGTCTTCGGTGTAGGTGGAAGAAGACATGCTGCGGGGGGCTTGGTTCCCTTTGCCAACGGAGGACGGTAACGAATATTGAATTTGGAGAGAACGGAGCGCTCGGGTCGGATGGCTTTGCCGGGGCTTGAGCTGCGAGGTGGAGAGTGAGTGTTTTTAGCTTTATTGCTGGCGGCTTTGGATGAGAGAGACGTGGAGGGGGGTGTTTGTTTGCTAACCCCCCCCCCTCTGATTTACAGCAGCGGCGCGCAGAAATGACTCCTGGAATGCAGGGAGCGGATATTTTGCATCTGGACTGTTGCGCAACAAGTGAAAGTCTTACGCGGCTTGTTTTCATACAATGTATCTAAGTCCGGCTTGACTGCAACAATTTCTCTGCTGTTTTCTCCGGCTGGCTGCCAGAGTGGGTGGTGGAAGATGGCTGCCCTTTGTTCCTGAACACTTATTTCTTTATGGAAAACCTCCAACATCTCTTTGTGATTTGGATTGCCTCTCTCTACCAATGGAGAAATTTTTTGGATTAATTGATTTCCTCCTCGGAATGCCTTCTTTGTCTTAATAATTGACTGTGAAAATTGCTTCTCTTCTGGGCTCTACAACTTTTTACAACTTTGATTGGAACTTTTTTTCTCCTGACTTGCTCCAGCGGCCGCACCCAAAAAATCGCCATCTTAGTGGCAATGATTTAAACAGCTTACCATGGCTTCAAAAAAAACAACCAGGAAATCCAGGATTGGAAGAGAGAATGACAGCTTTGGAAACAGTGTTAAACTCTTTGGTGCTGGAAATCAGAGAATTTAGAAAGGATCATACTAGCACTAAGCTTGAACTATTGGAGACACAGAAAAAATTGATGGAGAATACACAGAAGACCGAGGAGTTGGAAGTGGGGCTGGCTGGGGCAAAGGGAGAACTTAAAAATGTTAATACTGAAATTGGAGATTTGTCTGGTCATATGTCTAGGATGGATTTTGAGAGGATGTCATATTTTTTAAGATTTCAGAATATTTCTGAGGAATCTGGTGAATGCCTTCCTGATCTCATGAGTACAATTTTATCAGACTATTTACATAAACCCAAAGAGGAGATCAGGGGGGACATTGACCTAGTCTACAGAATAAACTCAGCATATGCCAGGATGAATGAAGTACCCAGAGAGATACATATTAAATTTGTTAGAAGGTCGACAAGGGAGGGAATCTTGAAGGCGCAGAGGGAGGATCCGTTAATTTATCAACAAAAGGAAGTAGCCATCTTGAAGCAGATCCCAAAAAAGATTAGGGAGATGAGACGGAAATATTCCTTCTTATCTAAAAAATTGTTCAACCACAGGATTTGGTTTAAGTGGGCGATGCCAGAAGGGATGTTGGTGTTCTGGGACGGAGGAAGAGTAAGGATTAAAACAGTTGCTGAGGCGGATGCCTTTCTTAAAAAACATTCCTCTATCCTGGGGGAAGATTCAGGGGGGACGGAGGGGGCCACGGCCCCGCCTGCTGGGGGCCAGGAAGGAGAACAAGAGACTTAGATCTAAAAAATGACTTTTATTTTTATTTTTATTAATACAGTATAATTTTTGTCTGGATGTTTGTACACGACTGCCAGCATAGAATTCAGAATTTATATGTTTGCATTTATTTTCACCTTGTTATATTATTGAAAAATGTATTACCAATGTCTTGTTAAGAAGCCCGGGAGGGCCAACGTTCCTGACGTGAAAGTTCTCAAAATATCTTTTCAATTCACCTTACCCTACCCTTTTTTGTTAAAAGATTTGTAAAACTCAATAAAACTTTATATATATATATATATATATATATATATATATATATATATATATATATATATATATATATATATATATATATATATATATATATATAAAGAGTTGGTTTATAAATTCTGTTTTATTCTTCATGTATCTGAGCTGCTTAAAAATAGGATCCAAAGGGAAATTCATACGGAAATGTGACAATGCCTGTAATGCCTTTAATGCATACTTTTAGCATTAGCACTTAGACTTATATAGTGCTTCGCAGTGATTTTACAGCCCTTTCTAAGCAGTTTACAGAGTCAGCATATTGCTCCCAACAATCTGGGTCCTCATTTTAACCACCTTGGTAGGATCGGAGGCTGAGTCAGTGTTGAGCCTGGTGAGATTCGATCTGCCAAACTGGGGGCCGCCAGTGATTAGAATAAGCAGTTTGCAATAGTGCACTCTAACCACTGTGCCACTGAGGCTCTTTTAATGTTTTGTCCCACAAAATGCATTATCTATTGCACCTGTAGCCAGTTGGGTTTTTTTTTCTGGGAGGTCAAAGCAATGTACGCTGTATCCCCATGATGTAGAATGGGCTGAAAGCACTCAGTGTCAGAGATAACTGATGGAGAGGGCTAAAAAGTTGAATTGGTGGCCATTTTTCATGTGTGACACATACAAAAGGGGTGGGGCTTGAAACACACAACTGGGATCGCCATTATAAGCCTCCTGCCCAACAATCTCACTAGACAAGAAGAAGTGTTTCTAAATATATTTGTCAAGGTTCCAAGTAACACCCCCCCCCCTCCCAATGAAATAAGACTCCGAGGCTTGAAGTTCCTCAAAGTTCCATTTTAGTAGAGATGTCATATGGGCACATCTGAGAAAACCTGAATCTGAAAGCTTCCAGGTTTTCCCCACTCAACAGAAAGGTCAAGCCCCTGTTCAGCACCCACTTGTCCATCACATGATCCAATCAAAGCATCACCCTCACTGAAGATGCTTCCCAGTCACACCCCTCTAGGGGCAGGGCAGACCATCCTTGACCCTCTGAGGAAGGAATGTTAGTATGACTATATATCTCCCTAGCTCCATACAATTCTCCGCTTCCAGTTTCCCACGTGCTAAATGTGGCAGACCTGAAGATCCAACGCCCAAGATGGCTTCCAGGCCTGACAATATCTTCTTTTACTGTCTCCATTCCTAAAAGTATTTTATCCAACTACTTGGCCAAGAGTATCAACATTAAAAGAAGGACAAAACCCCCAATGAGACTTTCTTCTTGATCTGCAGAGTGAAGAGAATCCTCAAAGAGCCACAGACAAAGAGAAAGCAGCCCAGTGCCAGGGGCCGCCTTTTTTCCTCTTGCCCTTCTCGTTTCTATTCAGATAAGTAACACAGAGCACAAAGAGACTCTTGTCACACAGGCAAGGAGAGGGAATACCATTGTAGTCCACAGTGCCTTTCTTAAAAGGACCGTATGACTTCAGCAACAGAGTGGTCAATGCCTGGAATGCACTACATGACTCTGTTGTTACACCCTCACAATCTCACAGCTTCAGCCTTCAACTGTCTACTGTCGAACAGATATATAAATATATAAAAACACATATATAAAAGTTATATATTATAAAAACTTTTAAAAGATTTAATTAATATATTGGCCGAAACGTAGAAAAAACCCAAAACTGACTCTGATTAAAATAATAGAAATTTTAATTTTAATTTTAAAGTTTAAATTTAAAAATTTAAAAATCATGCTTTATGCCAGCCCGGCTTGTTGAAAGAGAAAGGTTTTGAGAGCACAGCGGAAAATGCGTAAGTCAGGGATAGTTCTTAATTCCGGGGGCAATTCGTTCCAGAGGGCAGGTGCACTCACAGAGAAGGCCCTCCCCCTGGGCGTCACCAGTCGGCATTGCTTAGCCGATGGCACCATGAGGAGACCCTCTCTATGGGAGCATACGGGCCGGTGGGAGGCTCTCGGTGGCAGAAGGCGATCTCATAGGTACCCAGGTCCTAAGCCATGGAGCGCTTTAAAGATGGTAACCAACACCTTGAATCGCACCCGGAAAACCACCGGAAGCCAGTGCAGCTTGCACAGGAGGGGTGTTACATGGGAGCATCGCGTCGCCCCCATAATTACCTGTGCAGCCGCATTCTGGACCAGTTGAAGCCTCCGGGTGCTCTTCAAGGGGAGCCCCATGTAGAGAGCATTTCCTGCATTCATGTCCATGTTTATACTTATACCTGCTATCTTGTACATGTTTGACAAACTAACTAACTAACTAACTAACTAACTAACTAACTAACTAACTAACTAACTAACTAACTAACTAACTAAATCCTCTAGCAAGGAAATAATTAGGTATGCCAGATTTATACAAGTAGTCCTTGGCTTACAACAGTTCATTTAGTGACCATTTGACGTTGCAATCGAACTGAAAAAGCTGAGTTATGACTATTTTTCACACTTGTGATCTTTGTGGCATCCCCACGTGGCATCTGATCAAAATTCAGATGCTTGGCAACTGACTCATATTGATGATGGTTGCAAGATCTTGTGTATATGTGTGTGTGTGTGTGTGATGCAATCACCTTTTGTAACCTTTTGACAGGCAAAGTCAATGGGGAAGCCAGATTCACTTAACAACCCTGTTACTATCTTAAACAAGTGTAGTGATTTGCCTAACAATTGTGGCAAGGGAGATCATAGAATGGGACAAAACTCACTTAATTCATATCTCATTTAAAAACAGAAATTTTGGGCTCACTTGTAGTCTTAAGTCTTAAGACTACCTGTACATGTATGTTTGGATGAAAATCAGTACAGTACATTTCCCTTTCTTTCCTCTGTTGTTTATTTTTCTACTCCTCCCTTCCCTTGCCTTTTTTTTAAATCATACCATCAGAGTGCTTTCATCCATCCATTTAAATGAACACACAGAAACTTATGAAAATAGGAATCCAATTTTGGCTTCAGTCAAGTTAATCTGTGCTTCCAGGGCTTTGGGTGGCCCCCAGAGACCTTCAGCCTTGGAGACATCTACATGGCCTTTTCTGTGGTGGCACCAAGCAGTAAAATGCCCCCCTAGCTGAAATCGGGATATGCCTGAGCACTCAATGGCCTGAGCACAAGTGCTCAGTTGACTAGAAAACCATTTCTCTCCCCATACGATTATTCCATTCTATGGAATTTTTTCATTCTCTCTATATTTTATTTTAACAACCTGCTTTAAGTTGTTTCTTTCTTCTTTTAAATGTATTATATGTATTATTTAGACCAGGGGTCCCCAACCTTTGCAACTTTAAGTCTGAAGGACTTCAGCTCCCAGCTTTGCTGGCTGGAGAATTCTGGGAGCTGAAGTCCTTCAGACTTAAAGTTGCAAAGGTTGGGAACCCCTGATTTAGACATCAAATCAGCAAGTAAGCAATGTGTTAAAATGGAGAGCACTCCCATATTGCAAGGCTCTCTGAAATGCCAGGATTTGGCCTTAGCCTCACATTACATCCATTTCCCCCCTAGAGTATTGAATGGCAATTCTTCAATTAAATGAGAACACCCCCCCACACACACACAACCAAAATACTGTTTTTTGGAAGGAGTCTTCCTCAATTTCCATCTCTATTACTGCTCCAGTGATCCAGCCACACACAACACTGCTGAGTTAAGTGCTATTATCCACCTATCCTTGAGTCAGCAGAATCCTAGAAAAGCTTGAAATCTGCTGGCCCATTGCTGATCCCTATCCTGCCTCCCTTGCATCTGTTCTGATTCACTGCCGAATGCTACTATCCTAATTATTAGTGTACAGCATCAGATAGGCAAAGCAATTGTTCAGTGATTCAGCTTTCCTGTCCTCCTCGTTCTGCAGGCCACCCAGCTGGTAAGCAAAGTGTCAGGCACAGGACAAATCTGCTTGCAGGATCATATCTAGGCTCCTTTCTAGGTCCTAAGCAGAGTTGAACACAACTGGAAAAAACTCTAAATCATCAAAAAAAGAGAAGATGCTGATTAACTAGCAGCACTTTCTGTTCATACCTATTCCTTTTTTAAATAGGCACGAAATGCTGACTGCCAAGTCCCGCAGCTTTCTAGTAGCTCAGTGACTAAGACGCTGAGCTTGTTGATCAGAAAGGTTGGCAGTTCAGTGGTTCGAATCCCTAGTGTGGTGTAAAGTGGTGAGCTCCCGTTACTTGTCCCAGCTTCTGCCAACCTAGCAGTTCGAAAGCATGTAAAAATGCAAGTAGAACAATAGGGACCACCTTTGGTGGGAAGGCAACAGCATTCTATGCGCCTTCAGCATTTAGTCATGCCGGCCACATGACCACGGAGACGTCTTTGGCTCTTCAGCTTTGAGACGGAGAGGGGCACTGCCAGGGGTGAAATTCAGCAGGTTCTGATAGGTTCTGGAGAACTGGTAGTGGAAATTTTGAGTAGCTCAGAGAACCAGCAAATACCACCTCTGGCTGGCCCCAGAGTGGGGTAGGAATGGAGATTTTGCAATATCCTTACCCCTGGAGTAGGGTGAGAATGGTGATTTTGGCTTATCCTTTCCCTGCCCCCCCAAGCCACGCCCACAGAACTGGTAGCAAAAAAATTGAATTTCACCACTGGGCACCATCCCCTAGAGTCAGGAATGACTAGCACATATGTGATATTTTTTGCTATATTTTTGCTATATCTCTACCTATAGATATGGTAAAAAGGTCTTTGAGAAGATGGGAGTGAAATATATATTTTTGCACTGGTGACTTGAATAACTGATTTTGCGTCCCCATAAAAAAAAAACACCTTTGGGGAGGGGTGGGTTGAACAGTACATTAAACCATAATAGCCTGAGATCACATACTAGGCTACACATAAAACTAATCAAACTTAAAATTATGCAAGATTAGCATGCTAACCAAATAAAACAACACTCTCGTCTAGTGAAGTGTGTGAATATAGTCAGAATGTGAAAACAAATGCTTTCAGTTCAATTTTTGTGAAACATGACTAAAAATCAAGTCTCCGTTGAATTGAGCTTGATTCCTGGTGACTTTTTGGACATGTGCATGCCATTTTCTTGGCCATGGTCATTGCCTTCTTTGGGGAGATTTTTATTTTTTTTACTTCCCAGTCTAACCTACAACCCCACTGTTCCTGATAATCTCCCATTCAAATACCAACCAGGCTCGCAATCCCAGATAAGCTCAGCCGAACATTTCCATCTGTTAAATCTCTTAAACATTCCAGCACAGCTGTTTCTCCACCAAGATAGCTTTTGTAAATTCTTTGCCCAAGGCTAACCATCCTGAGGCAAAGTGATCTGGGGAATTTCTATACATATCTGTTATTTTTGTAATATTGTCTTTTCGGGGTGTCATTTCTGGGTATTATTTCAGATTTGTGTTGATTGGGAGAGGAACAGTGGATTGAAAAGTTTGTCCAATATGATTGTATATTGAGACTGCTGGCTTTTTAATAAAGGGAGATACTATTAGCCCAAGAGTTTTCATAATCAAGAGCCTTTAGTGATTAGATCATATTCAAAGCTTCTTATTAATTAAGCATAAGAAGCACACATCACACACATGGCCACACACATCAGTGCCAATGCAGCTTCAAAAGTATAAAATAAATTGCAAATCAAAGGAATTTTTTTAGTTCAAAGGGATAGAATTGCAACGTTATGGATTAAAATTCAAACTTCCTAACCCAACTTGCTTTGCTTAGTCACCTGTATGTAACTGATTCAAATAATCTCTGATGGACATTCTAGTACATTTTTTCATGACTAATTGAATTAGCAATTGATTTGTATAATGTGACCTTCTTGAAAGATGAAAGCATAATCAGCAACCCACCAGGGGATTTGGATTACTTAAAGTTCAGAGCACTGGAATAGAACACAGAATCCTGGCTATTTTTCTGCATGCATGCTTGTCGGCTCAGTTGTAGGGAAGACTGAACAAACACAATTCTAGGGTATTTTTGTGAAACTGTCAGAAGTGCCCAAATGTCTTCTTTTTCTATGTATGTCTGGTACAATGTTACTATAGTAGTAATTAAGATGTTGGAATAAAACTAGGAAAATTGAAACTCAGCTATGGAAACCTACTAAGTAACCAGAAGCCAGGTACTATCCTTTAACTCAACCCATCCTACAGAATTTTTGTGGTAAAAAGCGAAGGCAGAATAGCTACCTACATCACCCTGGAAGAAAGGAGGGGTACAAATGGAATGAATGACATATGGCTTTGCTCTAAGTTTTTCCAACCTGGCATGATTTGAGAGTTGTAATCCTTATAACTCTGTAGGGCAGGGATGTCAAATTTTATTTCATTGAGGGCCGCATCAGAGGGGGGCATGGGCGGGGGGGGCATGGCCAGCTCAACTTCACTTGTATCAGGGACGCCTGTGGTGGCCTGCGTGCTATTCCAGCAAAAATGGCTCCCAAGCTCTGTTTTGACCTGCAACGGCGTCCTAGAACCCTCTGCCAGCAAAAACAGCTCAGGAACACTACTGTTAGGAGTATAATCCTAATGTTGGGTACGCAATATATATAAGCCATGATAACAAATGGTCTTTGTTACTTTAAATAAAGCCTGCGCGCCGCCCTGAGTCCTAACAAGGAGAAGGGCGGGGTATAAATTCGATAAATAAATAAATAAAAAATAAAAATAAAATGTTTGAATGTAATTAGCAGCTGTAATTAACTCAGCAATAAGAGGAAGCCAGGAGAGCGCTCTCTCTCTGCTCGCTCACTGACTGACTGATTGACTGACTGAACAAGGAAGAATCGTGGATTGCAACTGTAAGCAATTGTTTTTGAGTTAAGGACTGTATTTGATTCAATATCTACTATCACTGCTCGTGAAGCAGTAGCTTATTTTTACACAAGTAAAGCTACTTGTTTTTACTAGCAGTGTCTGAGACTCTATTTGTGTGTCTACTAGCAATGTTTCTCTAGCTGCACATTCCGCTGCACAAATTTCTGTCTCCTAAAGGAGATATCCCCAACAACCACCCTCCTGAATTCTGCTTTCACTGGCAGAGGCATCGTGGGCCGGTCCTTCGCTGTTTCCAAGGCTGCCCCACAGGCCAGATCTAAGCACCCTATAGACCAGATCCGGTCCCTCGGCCTTGAGTTAGACACCCCTGCTATAGGGTGTCAGATTGAGAAAATCTGACATATCCATAGCTATCCTGAATGGATTAAAAAAAAAATTGTTCAATTTATTTTCAGGGTCATAGACAAATGTGATTAGTTAGGTAGCACCGTGACCTTGACTTGTTCATTATACATGAACTCTCTGATTAGGTCACATCACTTGGTTGATCCAGAAAGGAAGAAGAAGAAATATTACAATGGAAATAGGAAAGCACACAATCAGCTAATAGTGTAGCAGGCTGGAATGGTGAACATATATTTTGTACTTTTCAGACAAATATTCCATCTCACCAAAATTGATAATTTCAACCCCAATTTTGCTATAGATCACATTTTCTAGTGGTAGCTAACCTAGTTTGCCTTCTTCATGAGCCTCCTGTAAAAAATGGCAGTCTCTGCTTGGAGATAGTCATACAGTAGGATATTATTTCACCTATTGAAGGATGGATAAAGAAGACTAAAACACAGAGGGTTTTAAAAAATCATACACAGTGGACTTGTGAAAAAGCAAAGAAATTGTGGATGCAAATCTATGCAACAATGCAGAAGATATTATGGACTAACATCATGATGAAACCAGAATTATTCCTATTAACTTTTATGGAGAAGGAATTGGAAAAATAATGTGTGAAATGTATATTGTATATGGTAACCATGACAAGATTACTGTATGCAAAAAGTTGGAAAAGCAATAAAATATTTACAGTGGAAGATTGGATATTAAATTACCCGAACTTGCAGAAATGGCAACACTGATTGGTTTGATTAGGAAAAAAAGCAGTATTTTATTTGAAGGACTGGAAATATTATATGGACTTTTTGTTAAAAGAAGAAATATATCAAATTGATGTTTTCTAGATTTGAGACTTAAAAAAGAATGAAGAAGATTGGAAAAAATTAAGGTGAAAATTATTCAATAGAGAGAAGGGCAGAAAGTATAATTGTATATTTAATTTCCTTTTTAATTTCCTTTCCTCCCTTTTTCTTATCTACTATCCTTTTTTTGTTTTGTTTTGTTTTGTATACTTTTACGGCATAAAGCAATGTTTCTCGTGGATCTTTTTTTCTACCTTCTTCCAGCTGGCAACTAACAAGCCACTCTACAGACAATGATTTATGGGGGTCCTCAAAATAACACATGAGAGGGTTATGCATTGAAAAGCAATACAATGACCTATGCGATAAGGATAAGGCCAACTGAAGATGGAGGAGAAAGGTTAAAGGTCAGAGGTTGAACTTCTCTCTGGGTGAATGCAAGTGTTCCTGAAAGGGGGAAACGAACAGATTACGGAAACTGCTTCTATTAATATAACACAAAGGACATTTATTTAGAGGAAATGCTTTATACCACTAGGTAGAATCAATGAAAGTAATTTTCTTATGGAGTTGATTCTTAGGCTGGTCTACATAGTGGGGGTGATAGTTATTATTGATCTTGAAAAATGTTTTCTTCTAGGACTTTCTTTTGATTTCCCAGTCTAGTTTAGAGACCCTAAAGTCCTGTTATTACTTGATGGACACCTATTTAAGTACTAACCAGACCCCAACCCTACTTAGCTCCTGAGATTAGACATGGTCCATAAGGCACTGCATCCCACCAATGCTTAGAAGCCTCATTTCAAATAAGGGAGCATGACTTGTCAATTTTTTTGCCTCCCAAAATGATTGTTCTATAACACCTAGCTGAAATTGCTTCCCTGGTACTCCAGGGAGAAGATTATAATGTTTGATGGAATATAATATAAGATTATAATGTTTGATGGAAGATTACATGGAATAAGCATGAGGGAAGTCTCATTGAAGCAAAGAGATAAGCCATCCAAATATTGGCGGGAAAGGAGACAAAAGACAGAATGAAATCCTGCTGGCTTTCCTTCAGTTGAAGGGAGGCAATATATGGGCCCAATAGACTACTGTTTGTTGTTGTTGAGTATCTGGAATCAGGGAGGGTCAGTGTTAGTAGAGAAAAATGTAAAGATGCTGAGATAGCCATAGTAAAGCCAACTCATATTGTTCCCTGATGTTCATTCTGCCTATAGAGGTCACAGTTTGATTTACATTGTGGTTTTTTTTTACAATTTCTATGTAATCTTTCTGGGATATATCACCCTATAACCTTTCTTAGTTTGGGGTTCTTTTGTATTATTTTGGTTGGGACTCCTGTACCCTGTTTGTACAGGACAATAAAGATACTTTGAGGCATCTAACTTTAAATGCTTTAGATTCTCATTTGACATTTTCCCTACAACATATCTTCATCCAGCATTATCTATCACTGAAATTCAACTGCAGGTTCACAGTACCGAATGGTGGGCACAAAATTATTTATAGGTAAATTTAAAAGAACAACAATCACCACATTTCATGCATGTGCCCCTGCCTGTCAGATCCAGGCACTGAGCATATATATGACAGATATAACCTTATGTACACATTGTAGTTCAGAAAAATGGAGACTAGGGGGCAATAGTGCCCTAGCTAGGTCAGTCTTGAAGCACATTTATGAAGGTCAGCAATATAAAGATGCATTAAGATACTTGACTTGATTGGTTGCCTGTGATGTCAGTTAAGCCTCAGAGCAGCAACTAGAGGCAATCATTAGAGGCAAACTATGTGTCTCAGTGTTCTAGACAAAAATTTATAATCAATGGCAAGCTTGGACTAAGAGCATCTGCCTAACACAGGGGTCTCCAACCTTTGCAACTTTACGTCTGAAGAACTTCAGCTCCCAGAATTCTCCAGCCAGCAAAGCTGGCTGGAGAAGTCTGGGAGCTAAAGTCCTTCAGACGTAAAGTTGCAAAGGTTGGAGACCCCTGGCCAAACAGATCAGTGCCAAAGTGTGTTCATGTGTCTATGAATTTTTGTAAGTACCTATCTGTATGCATGGTATGATTTCAAACAATGCCCCGGAGTTCAGTTGCCACAATTCTTATTGTACAACATACACTGTGCAAACTCTGCTCATGACACAGTTACAATAATTAAATATAGATAAGATTTATGTGTATAGGAAACTGAGATCCAGCCCAAAGGATTTTCTGCAGGCATCTGAAAATAACACCAGCGACAAAACTTTGGTGCCAATCATCATTACAACAGTGATAACAGTCAAATGAGAGTAATAACACACTTTGGAAGAATAATGATCCTGTACATTCCACACTGAAAACTGACCTTCCTGTTTTTAAAGAACTACTCCCCACCCTCCAGTTCTCTCTCTTACATTTTAAGCATTTTAATCGCTTAAGCATTTACAGTAAGTGTTTACATTTTAAGTTAATAATTTGATAATTCTAAATGGTAGAACAAGAAAAGACTTCCCCCCCCCTTAAGAGCAGGACTCCTGACAATTCTGTTTTGTAAATAGAAACAACAATAGTAGACACTGAGTTCAGCTGAATCTACAATTCCAATGGGTGTTGATTTTCCTGGCTGGAGGGTTATTTTTGTAAAATTATGTGACGTGAGAAGAGGAGGAGGAGGAAATAAATAATTGGGTTTCAGTGATTGATAGGTCTACTCCCAAATCAGAATAATTCTTGTAATTAGCCTATCTTTGATTTCAAATGAAGAGCTTGTGGCAGAGCGGAGATGTTTAGTTTTATTCTTTGCTCTCCCAGGTTGTTTCTTTAACTGATCATTCTTTAACTCTGAAGGATATCTGAGGATTCTATTATTTATTCAATTGGCAATTTACTCTATTTTGGCTACTAATCTACGTCAGAAAACCAAGATATCATTGTTTTTGCAGCACACATTTATCAGTACTTAATCTCTTATGTATATGCTATATCACTGCTTCAACTTCGACAATCAGCTCCTATATTCAGGAAGGAGCATTATATTCCTTATGAACAATCCTTCAATTTGCACTTCCTTTTCTATTAGTTAATTTGTGTTTCTCACAAAAAGGGCAAAATGCATTACATTTTGTTCCACAGCAACTTTACAAAAGCAATCCATTTAAATCAGGGGTCCCCAACCTTTGCAACTTTAAGTCTGAAGGACTTCAGCTCCTAGACTTCTCCAGCCAGCTTTGCTGGGAGCTGAAGTCCTTCAGACTTAAAGTTGCAAAGGTTGGGGACCCCTGATTTAAACAGAGTCTAGTAGCATCTTTCACATTAAGATCCCAGTGGTTAGAGTAGAGGCATCTAAAATAGGTGCCTCTTCCTACCTACCCATATATCCTATTCCAGTGTTGGTGAACCTTTTCGGCAACAAGTGCCATAATGGGAGTGCGCATGTGTGCATACACACTGGCCATCTGGTCTTCCAGTTTCTGATGCGCATGCATGCACAAAGACCAACTGGCCAGTGTGCTGAACCCGGAAGAGCAACGGGTGACGACTTGCGTGCCCGGAGAGATGGCTCTGTGTGCCACTTCCGGCATGCATGCCATAGGTTCACCATCACGGCCCTACCCTTTCCTACATACCTGTGCTTAATCTGTTCCTCATCCTTGGCACCTTGAAGATGTGTGGACTTCAGCTCTCAGAATTCCCTAGCTAGTGAGGTTGACTGGGGAATTCTGGAAGTTGAAGTTGACACATCTTTAAAGCTGCCAAGGATGAGAAACACTAGAAACACTAGAGCAGGGGTGTCAAACTGGATGGCTCACATGCTGGCCATGTCCACCCTGATTTAGTGAAGGGGAAAAAAGTTGTGATACATCATGTGATGATGTGTCGTTGCTAGTTTGACACCCCTGCACTACAGCCTTTCCATCTTCTACCTGTTTGTCTTCTTCCAAGTGACCCATGCAATCTCAGCTTTTCTCTTTCTTACCCATTAGGCATGCTCAGCTTGTTTTTCCGAGCTGCTGTGCATGCTTGTCCTATAAAACCTACCTACCGGATGGCTTTTCCCACTCCTTCACTCTTTCCTAGACATTTATCCACTAGGCACGCATCCATTATGCATTCTGCCCTTTCCTTCTAAAATGCACATTGGACACGGTGTGATGTGCACAAATGTACTGTTCACCTGTGTTTTCTCCCTTTGACCCACCTGCCATGTATACTCAGTGTCCTTCTGTCTACATGTTGATTTATTTGGCTGCACCCACTTCCACAAACACCATTCATTTATCTTCACCTGACCTATCTCTTCCAATCCACTCTGTACTCTTTTGAAAGGCATTGCATGTTATGAGCAAAAATGATGCAGATTAAAAAAGAGAGAGTCTTTCTTGATTTATGCTCAGTTCCTGGCGATTAACATAGAGGCACCCATATATTTTTCTTGGCAACAATACAGAAGTAGTTTTTCATAAGTTTCTTCCACTAACCTTTTCTTTTTAACTTCCCAGTTTAGTCTACAATATTACATTTTCCATAAGTCTCCTATCCAAGTACTCACGAGACCTGATCCGGATTAGCTTAAAACATACCGTATTTCTAGGAATATTTCTATTTTAAAAGAAAGGTTTCAGAAACGTGCACTTTATAACATCTGCACCAGATTAGATGACCACTGATAAACTTCATTTTAAATATAAACGTTTAGCATTCTGCTAGTAAAAAAGAAGAAAAGTTGCAGTCATTTGTGCTTCCCCAAGATAGACGTCAATTCTTTTACAGCCAGAAGACATTCACAGGCCCTGGAGGTGTCTAATCCTGAGCTTGCAGGAAAGGAGAAGGGTGTGTAGTTTAAATATCATCAGCAGATTAATTGCAACTAGCTCCAGACCTGCAAATGATATTTCCCAGAGGCTTCATATAAATGCTTCCCAGCTTCCCATATAATAAGGAAAATGAGACTGCAGAATTCCTAAGAATTGGGGTTGGCTGGCGGGATAGAGGGAGAGAAAGACAGATGAGAACGGATCCTTTTCAGTGCTCAGCTTTTCCAAATCTCCAACAAGAGATATAGTTAATGGCATCAATAACATACTGGGAGAACTCAGAGCCTCTCTCCAAGTATGGAGCATCATCAAGATAACTAAGGCTGTCTCCTTATCAAAATAGATCTAAACTCAGATCTGAATTTCCAGGCTTCTGAACCCAACAAGCTGCTCATAAAACCATACCAACCAAAGCCTAGGTTGGAAAAAGTCTTGCTCAGTTCTATTCAAGCAATTCTAATTTCCACAATTTCAAATAGGCAGCCAAAGCAGAGCTCTGTGTCAAACTGCGTGCCCTCTTTCTCTCTCTTTCTCTTTCTCTGGCAATAGGTGTCTTGCTTATATTTTAAAGTTTTGGCTGAAAGATGCTGTGTTGATTTATCACTGCAAAGGCTGCCAGAAGTCAATCGAGGGGTTTCTATTTAATTTGGCAAAAACCACAGGGTTCCCTTGAACATTACAAAGGCCTCTTCTCCCCACTGCCAAGATGGAGTAGTAGAAGCAAAAGGAAGAATCTGCATTCTGAACATGTTTTCTCCAAGGGTACCCAAATGTCGCCACTTTGATGTGAAGCTTATGGGTAATTAAGACTCAACATTATACCCTTAATTCGCCACCAATGTTAGAAACAGAGGATGACGAAAAAATCCAGGAGCAGCAGCTGCTCTTTTCACAGTGATACAATAACTATCACGTTAATAGGAAGGGGTGAGGGGGTGGAAGGGAGAGAGGGAGGGAGGGAGGGAGGGAAAGAGAGTGGAAAAACACCTGCTTCTATAAATGGTGTTGATACACGGTGCAGCTAATCTTCTGCTGCTTGTCTCATTAATTGTTAGAAAGCTGCAGTTGATATAAATCTATTTGTCCCTTGACTAAAATTAATCCGGCTTGAAGCACAGCATTTATCTCAATGTACTTGAAGCAGGGTGGGTGGGTGAGTGGAGCAGGGGAGAGAATGCTTTGGCAAAATTTATGTGATGGGAACTGGCCATTAGGACAGCTGAGATATTTATGGTGGCCAACTCTTCTTTTCTTGGGGGTATGTGTGTAAGGATGGGAATTTACTGGAATCTACCAACAGAATATGAAAGCAACCTGTTCATCACCTGGATCCAAAACAAAAATACATAGGAATATGCTTCACTGTGTAAGCCTATACTATTAGCTATAATTGCACTCAACAATGAATTAAAGGGCCGCCATCAGTGAGTTGTTGGACAGCATTATTTAGTTGGTATGTGAATGTTTGGGTGGTTTATGAGCAGGGAGTTTTGGTGGGTGGGGGTGTTTGGGGATTGTCATATGTGTTGGGCCTGGTCTCTGGGTGTTATGTGAATTTCGTTATATGGGTATACTGTGTATATACATACAATGCCAATAAAATAATTCTATTCTATTCACACTGTTCTTTCATCTCACATTGTCTTCTCAACGTCCTTCTGAAAATCACTTTTCTGTTCAACAGGATTGTTAAAGATCCCATCACGCTCCATTTGTCACTGTCTCCAAATGAAGAGGGGGGGAGGGAATATTCAAATTTTTCTGAAGTTGTTGAAGTTCTGGTGGCAACATGGACATATCTACAAGAAGTCCTCAACTTACAACCATTAATTCAGCAACTGTTTGAAACTGCAATGGTGCTAAAAAAATGCACTGATGGCCTATGTCCAAATTTGCAGCATTACAAGCACCCCCATGGTCACATGATCAAAATTTGGGCACTTATCAGCTTGCTTGAACTTAAAGTCCCAGGCCTACTTCAACTCCGCCACCCATACCTATCTCCCTCCCACCGCTGCCCTTTTGACTACTCTGAATCCTGCCTTGAGGGGCCCACAAGCATCCCTAGAAATGCATGACCCTGTGGCTGCATGCCATGCCACAGAAAGCCTCAGCCACCCCAGCAAATGCCAGTGAGAATTTCTTTTCTGTGCTTTTTTTTTAAAAACAGAGACAGCAAAGATAGTGAAAATCTTTCCAAAGACAGCACAGCCTTAGCCATGTTTATGGGAGAAGCTCTGCCCAAGGCAGACAGCAAAGATAGTGAATGTTCTGACCCAGGCTTCTTTAAAAGTAAGAAGCAGAGTCTTGGTTCCAGCAAAACCTCTTTTATTTACACAACTGTGAATTCCTTTCATTCACAACCAGCTAGGCTTGGCAAACAGTCTTTCAGAGGAATATTTGTCAACACAAACCTTATCTCATTTGGAGAGCTGCCAGATAACTAGTTTCCAAACACAGGGCAAGGCAACACTTGGCACAGAGTCTCTTATAGTTACAAACAGAACTTTCCACTCTTGAAACAACTGAAGGAAGAAATTGTTTTCTGCAAAGCCCACTTCCCGTTCACTCCTCTTTGGTTTCCTATGGGAGGGGCCAATCACCTACAAGGTGTGGCTTTACGCCCAAGTTGACCCTGCTTTCTTAGTTGTTCTTGTCTTCTGGTAGCTCTCCACATGCGCGCACTGGGAACAGGCTCCAGTTGTTCCTCTGCCTCACTGCTGTCTAGCTTCCTCTCTGCCTCCGATGCAGAGCCCTTATCTGAGCTTTCCTTAGGACTGGCCCATTTTCCTTCCCAACCTCCTCACAGCCCCAATCTGCTGCCAGCTCTGCTGGTTGCCGGTGGGCCAGCAGAAAAAGGATCCAAGTAAGAGACATTAAAGGCAACAAGTCACTTCTGCTTTGGCTATGGTGGGATTTCTGATGGTTACCTATCTAAACATTATCCTAAAGACACTTTTGAGTATGCAATTTACTCAAGATATCAACAGAAAAGCTCACATTAAAAGATAGCACTTTATAACAATTCATATTGCTAGCTTTTGTGGTTATCTTTAAAGGGTCCTTTAAAGCTGATGTGCTGCATGAGAAGAAGGCTCATAAGGATACAATCCAACATTGTAAATATTAGAAACTTTTGAGAAGAAAAAAAAATCCTATAGAAATTCAAAGGATTTCTTCAGTATGAAGCTTAAATGCTGATTTTGCAAAGCTTTCAAGCATAGCATTTCCCCATAAGGTTCAATATTAAGCACCATCTTTGTTGCTGTGCTGAATCAAGGCAAAACACAAAAACTACACACTACAAGTTGCAAATAATGTATATTATAGTAAAAAAAAGGCAGAAAAGAGACAAATGTTCAGAGGAAGACACAGCAGGTAGGAGGCAATAATGTGCAATCACCCAGTTTGATTGTAGAAAACTGACATTTGCATATACAAATTGGGTTGTTGCATAATCAAATCGGGATGCTGAATTTTTCAGTCTTTCTCTCCCCTCTTTCTTTCCTTTCTTGAAAGTTTGTTGGATTCCATTAATGTACATTTGCCTTTGACAAAGCCACAGTCACAGACCTGATATTGAAATTATAAGCACCCACCACCTGGCCAGAACAATTGCTGGGCATTATGGACTGTGGTGTATAACAAGTAAATATTCGGAGCACTGTTTTGCTAAAGTTCACCTGAAAAACTTTATCTATTTCAGTGGGAAAATATTTCCAAAATAGTACAGAACATTTTCTTCTATGTTAGACCAGGGGTAGGCTCTTGGAGGTTTACAGGGGTTTAGGTCACAGGGGTCTGCAAAGTCGGCTCTTTTAAGACTGGTGGACTTCAACTCCCAGAATTCCCCAGCCAGCTATGCTGGCTGGGGAACTCTGGGAGTTGAAGTCCACCAGTCTTAAAAGAGCCGACTTTGCAGACCCCTGGTTTTGGAGAACCTCTAGCTAAGATTCTGTGCAGTTTGGAGAACCCCCAAATCCCACTCCCGCTGGCCCCATCCACCCCACCCTGCCCCTACTAGGAGCCCCACGTGGGCTATTTTGGCAGCAGGTAAGTGCAAGCCCTATGTGGAGGCTCGGGACGGCAAAAAACAGGCCTACTGGAAGTTCAGGAAGGTCAGAGCCTGTTTCTAGCCTCCAGAGAGCCTCCGGAGCCTGGGGAGGCCATTTTTGCCCTCCCAAAGGCTCGAGGAAAGCCTCCCGTGCCCAGGGAGAGCAACCCCCCCCCCCACATGGTGCAGGAGGCTGACTAAGCCATACCCACCATGGTCACGCCTATCCAGCAACCAGGCAAAGAACCCCTTGTTAAATTTTTTGAAGCCCACTCCTATATTAGACTATTGCACTGGGCTTCAAATGTGTTATGGGAATACATTGGCTCCCTTTGGCAGCTGCAGAATATCCTCTGTCTTAACTGCAGTTCCACTCCAGTGTTCCTAGGAGGGTTGTCCTTTCCCCAAATCTCTCCTGGCCAAGAGATGCTAGGAAGTAAAACAGTCTTTTTTACTGCTGAGGACAAACACTTTCACTGGAGTACTCTTATTCCACTGTGATGGGAGCCAGATAAAGGAAGTATTTAAAATTATAGTATATATGGGGATATGTCAATTAGTGGTGCACATTTTGTGTAAAGATACCAGCTGATTGAGTTGAAAAGTTTTGTGGCCTAGTTCCCCACTATTGCTCTAAGGCAGAGGTGAAAAGTGGCAGCCCACGGGCCAGATGTGTCACACACAGGTTATATTTATATTTATATTTATTCAATTTATACCCCGCCCTTCTCCAAACGGACCCAGGGCGGCACACAGGAAAATTAAAATACATACAAACATCATATAAAATTTAAAAAACTAATTCAATAGAACCTGTGCTAAAACCAGATTAAAATCCCCACCCCAGGTCTGAGAAGGGCAAAACGTTGTGAAATGTCACATGATGGCAATGTGACACTTGAGGGTTTGACACCCATGCTCTAAGACAGTGTTTCTTAACATTGGCAACTTGAAGATGTCTGGACTTCAACTCCCAGAATTCCCCAGCCAGCATTTGCTCCATTTGCTCTGAAGTTGAAGTCCAGAAATCTTCAAGTTGCCAAGGTTGAGAAACACTGCTTTAAGGGATGGTGTAAGCCTTAAATTTCCAAGGATCAAATTCCTCATCTGGATTTATAATATTCCTATTTTCAATCAAGAGTTTAGGCTTTGAGTCATCAAAATTAGTGATGATTGTTTAGTGGGACACTCTCTCAGAACCTCTGTAAGCAGTTTCCTTCTTTTAAATATTAAATAGTAAATAGCACTGTTTCTGTGGGGGGGTGGGGAAAGGCAGAGAAACATATCCTACATACATATATAAAAACACACACAAAAACACACATACACACACACACCATACATACATGAAATAGAAGGTACCTCCAAACTATTCAGACTAGATCAAATTAGAGATAGTAAAGGCCATCTTGTGAGGCAAAGGGAACTGTAGAAGTCCTACCTGGGGGCAGGACAAGAAGCAATGGGTGGAAACTGGTCAAGGAGAGAAGCAACTTAGAACTAAGGAGAAATTTCCTGACAGTTAGAACAATTAACCTCTGGAACAGCTTGCCTCCAGCAGTTGTGAATGCCCCAACCCTGGAAGTCTTTAAAAAGATGTTAGATAGCCATTTGTCTGAAATGGTATAAGGTTCCTGCCCACGCAGGGGGTTGGACTAGAAGACCTACAAGGTCCCTTCCAACTCTGCTATTGTATTGCATTGTATTGTAAGTAAAGCAGATTATCTCCTAGCATCACTACCCTATTTGATTATAGTTGAAAGGAGAAGAGGGAAGTTTTGTTTTCCACTATAGTATTCACAGCTAATATATCTTGGAATGTTTTTATATTTTGACCCACTTGGAATTGTTCGTTGGATGGAGTGCAGACAATATGGTTGGAAAGGTTATGTTTCATGATTCAGGTAGTTGTATTTCCACTTTTATTTGCAAAACAGAAAGTGCAATAATACTTATTGAAGGCACCCCTGCCATGCGCTCATATGGCCAGATTTACCTTCTCCAGGAAACAGCACAGCCTAAACACGACTATGGACAAACATGGTTTCTTTTTATAATCAATTATACAATTGATGGCACAGACTTTTTTTGTTTTGTGTGACATCTGTTCTGGATTGAAACACATTCCTTTTTCCTCTTTATTTGTGTGTAGCTGAAAGCTGCACTGCGAAGCTGGTTTTCTATCACTAGGTAACAAAACAGTGCAGACTGCACAGCCAGCAACACAAAGAGAAGTTTCTTGAAAACAGCTGGACCCTCATTCATTCTATATGAGATGGGGAAATCTCAACAGGCTGCAGTTAATGTTAGAAAACTGACAGAATGGGAAGACAGTTGCAAAGAGTAAGGAGATGATGGAGATGAAACCAACACCAATTTTTGGATGTATACTACTAGTACGGACATTCTGCTTGCATATATATCTGGATTAGAAAAAATTTGGGGTGGACAGCCAAGGAGGGCACCCAGCTTGACAAGTTCAGTTACATGACGTGCAACAGCTACAAGAGAAGAAGCCATATGTGCAGAAGTTGTGAATGCCCCAACACTGCAAGCCTTTAAGAAAATGTTGGATAGCCATTTGTCTGAAACGGTATAAGGTTTCCTGCCTAGGCAGGGGGCTGGTCTAGATGACCTCCAAGGTCCCTTCCAACTCTGCTATTGTATTGTATTGACTTTCTCAGTGCCCACAGAAAGGATAGATAATTGAGGTATTCACCAGGGATGGGTTTCAGCTGGCATTACTGCCAGTTTGCTTCTGTGGACGCTGGATGCGCACTTCAATGGAAATTGTTCTGCGCATGCGCAAAACTCAAAAAAAGATGGCAGCGGCAATGGTGTTGACTGGGGAATGTGGACAGCCTGGGTTGCTGCCGGTTCTGTGACCCAGGCCGGCATTTCTACTGATTCAGCCAAACCGGACCAAACCAGTAGGAACCCACTAATGGTATTTACCCTTCTGATATGTCCAAGAAACCTGAGTGAAAATAGATGATTACTATGAAATTCTGTATTTAAATAGCCATGGGGTACTAGCAGCCCATTAGTGCAATAGGATTTAGGGAATCTCTGTCTTACAGCTAGTGACTTTGGGACAATCACTCACCCTCAGTCCAACCCACCTTACAGGGGATAATAGAAGAAAGAATGAATTTTGGATAGGTTTGCCCCTTTAAGTTATTTGGGAAAATAATAAAGGGGGATATAAATAAATGAATACAAATAAATAAACCTGGGTCTCTCAGCTCTGGTCCAATGCTTTAACTCAGAGGTGGACTGCTGCCGGTTCAGACTGGTTTGATTGAACTGGTAGTTCCAACCACTGGCTGGGCCCGCCCCGGTGCTATCCTGTCTTATATATCTTACTCTCTGGCTCGCTGACCACACACAGCCCAGCTGATTTCTGCACCTCGCTCGCTCTACTCACCACAGCTGCCCCAGAAGATGTGCTGTTAGCCGCTCACATGAAATCACCATGTGCTTGAAGTCACACGCTCACATTTTCAGTTCTGTACTAGACGAACCAGTTGTTAAATTATGTGAAGCCACCCTCTGCTTTAACCACAATATGATAATGTTTGTTCTAGTTCTGCTTCTCTTCCATTTTGTTTTTATACAATTCACAATATGTCTGTGATCCAGGTGCAGATGAAGGAGTAGGTGTATGAGCAGTACAGTAATTTTCATATCTCTTCTCTTCGCCTTCTGGAAGATTTTGTTTGGGTCTAACAGAAAAGATTGGAGACAACAGTAGGGATGAGCAGGTCTGATTTAGGGAAAGAGAAGCAAGTTCAAGATATGACACAAGCAAACACTAGTCCAAAACGAACAATGCATATTACATCAGTGTATCTAGGCTCCCTCTAAATATTTCTCTAAGGAATCTGGTCTAACATTTAGAGAACTCTGGAACTAAACATCCATTTAACCACAAAACCTTTAAAAAAGGTCTCTTCTGTTGACAACAGAATGGTTTAAGTATTCCATGGTCCAGAAATGGCCACTTGCAAAAATTCATTAGAAGGAACCACATTCAATAAATCTGACTCATCAGATCCTTGTTCTCACCTGGACATCATGGCTTTGAAGTCTAAAGCCCAGATTGGGAGAGGTGCATAGCAACTCAACCACAAAACATGCCAGCAAAGCTAAGACCTTTTCACTTCTATTGTCTCTTTGTTGTAGTTTATCTTAGTAGTACCATAGATCATGTCTTTAATAGTATGTGACTGGAGCCATGTTTCCTGTAAGCTATCCCTCCCCTATGAACACTGGGCAGGTCAAACATCTGCTCCAAACAGCTGACTCCCCCATTAAAATGATTATTTTCTGCCCTGCACTCAACTTAGTTAAGTTTCCATTGTCTCTCCCATCACAGTTGAATTGCTAATGTGTCTTAGCAGGAGGTACAACCCACTCAGTCAAAGGGTTTATATAGGCTCTCATGGACATATTGTATTCTGCATTGCACTCACATAACATTCTCTCTCTCTCTCTCTCTCTCTCTCTCTCTCTCTCTCTCTCTCTCTCTCTCTCTCTCTCTCTCTCTTCTCTCCCTCCCTCCCTCCCTCCCTCCCTCCCTCCCTCCCTCTCTCTCTCTCTCTCTCTCTCTCTCTCTCTCTCACACACACACACACACACACACACACACACACACACACACACGCACACAGACATACCTCTTAATAATGATCTGCCTAACAGTTTTCTTTGTGAATAGCAAGCTTTTAATTCTGTGAGTCATTAGATGGCCTTCAAAAGTTTGACACAAATTCAGTCTGAAAAAAACTAAAAATCAGAAGAAATGTGGACTTTTTTGCACTAATAAATCTCACTAAAAGGCATATGTTGTAGTCTAAAAATATATTTTGTAATCAAGTATATCTTGATTACCTGTAAACGCCTTTCTTGCTTTGCCACTTTAAAGTATATAAATAATAGGTAATGCATGTCCTATCTAATATAGCATACAGTACTCAGAAAGCAAGGCCAGTTAAGAACCATTAGAATGGGGAGCAGGGACTCTTCTTGAATTTGTCAACACTTAGTACCCAAACAGCAAAAGATGTGGAGAACTAGAATAACAGAATAATAGAGTCCGAAGGGACCTTCGAGCTCCCCTCCTCATTGATTGGGTGTACAATTTAGTTTGAGCGCTCAATGCGTTTCATGTGTCAAGTTTGTCAAAATGAGAAGTTTGCTCTAATCTACAAACAGAACTTGGCCATTTTAAGTAGCATCTTGAATGCTTGTTGATTTAAAAGAGCCTTAACATTGGTGGTTGCGTCTTCAGAATGGACCCTTTTGAGTTCTTTAAGGTCACCCTATCCATAAGTGCATATATCCTGCAACCTAGGTATTTAGTGTTTTTTTATCACAACTTCATTATTTTTATAAATAACTCCAGACAGCAAGCATACCCAATTCTCCATCAACCTCCTATTTTCCCCAACAGCGATATCATGAGCTGAGGTAAGCTGAACGAGAGTAATTGGCTCAGAATCATCCAGATGAGGAAGACTAGAAGTTACAATTTCTTGGTTTCTGGCCTGATTTCTTAACTATTTTGATAGCAGCATAAATGCTAGAGCCATTTCAAATTTAGTTCTAATGAAGAACAGTGAAACTGACTGTTCAGAAGTTTACCCCTTCACTTCAGGCTTCTGAGTTTTAAGCAAAATTGGTTACTGCCTCATGCCTTGTAACACCTTTCTCTGGTATGCTCATCAATTGGAAGGTATTTTGTCTTTGAGAGACCATTTGGTTTGGGTTTATTACAAACTAGCCAATAGCCCGGCATTGCCCTGGTATTTATTTATAGGGGGGAAATGTCCAGACCAAACGTAATTTCTAATGTTGGATTTTCCCCCTTACCAGAGGAAGCCCCTTGTGGAGTACTGTGAAGCCATTACCATGGCAACTCCACTGCGCTGTACAGTAGAAGCCATTATGGCAGTATGGGCAAAACAGGATGTATCTTAAGAAAACAC
Organism: Rhabdophis nuchalis; assembly: GCA_039707465.1. Taxonomy (NCBI): domain Eukaryota; kingdom Metazoa; phylum Chordata; class Lepidosauria; order Squamata; family Natricidae; genus Rhabdophis; species Rhabdophis nuchalis. Next base: position 52,314,379 of record CM077643.1, on the reverse strand, counting down.
ACACCCCAAGGGGTGTTAGGATGTCTTACCCCCACAATATATATTCATTAAAGAAATATAGGAGCCTTAAAGTCATTTCCTATGATGCTGAGATGTATCATATTTTATTTAAATTCTGTCAATGAAGACTATGACAAGATAAATATGAGAATACAACATGGACTAAGCAGACTAAATCAACCATACCAACCAAGGATTTCTTTAACTAATGCTTAGTAAGTTTAGACAGTCTCCTCCACATAAGTTGACATTCTTAATAGAGTCTAGGAACTGTGTCTGTCAGATCTATCCTGTCCATAAACCAAGGGACCATATCTTTATGCCATCCATGCATCTCAATCTGCTGTACTTAGTTAAATATACATTAAATATACGTATCCTTCCTTTGGGCCAATCATTCTTTCTCTGACCTCATAAAATTCCTGCATGGGGCTTGAAGAAAGGCCCCATTGATGGATGCCTTCTCAGGTGATTAGAGAGATTTCAGGTGGCCACACTGCTTTCTTATGGCCCTCACTCAATTTTTTATTTCTTTCAATGTATGAAGGTCATCTTAATTGCCTTACAGGACTTTATTCACTATATTGGGACAGCTTTCTTTTAAACTAACCAAAAGTGCTTTTTTTTTTTGCTTGACTACATTTACACAATTTGTTCTTCTATCTTCCTTTGATCTCAGCCTGAATACCTTGGAGATTCATCTAATTTATGCTTGTGTTCTTTTACATGTTTCATCTTTGATTTTCACTTTAAATTCAATGCGTTTTCAAGCTGGGAACTCTTTATTAAATGGGCCCATAGTTGACAGTTCTAAGAGGGGTTTCTACAATTCTTATCATGACTCTTTGTTAGTTCAGGCATTTTGCCAGCTGAAGGATGATTTCCTGCTTTGGATGAACAATGACACAAATAACAGTGCTCTGGTTACATTTCTTTCATTATTCATTTGTGAAATTGCAATCTACACTTCAGACTATCAACTTCGTACTTTTTTTTCTCCAGAAAGATCTAGAATGTAAGAAGGGTAAAGATGAAAAAAAAGGGCAAAAGAACATGTTGCTTGTTCAAAACAATGTATAGTGAAGTACATAGAATTCCTAAAGTTATAATAGAAGAATAAAATGAATTCTAGAAAAAAAAAGATGGAAACATCTAAGCTATGCTGGCTGGGGAACTCTGGGAGTTGAAGTCCACCAGTCTTAAAAGAGCCAACTTTGCAGATCCCTGATCTAAGAGATTGGATTGATTTATTAAGGATTTATTATTTGGATTTTTCTTATTTTCATTTAAGCAATGACTACAGCACTTAGAAGCAGGAATAATCAAGAGGTGAAATTCAGCAGGTTCTTACAGGTTCTGGAGAACCAGTAGTGGAAATTTTGAGTAGTTTGGAGAACCGGCAAATACCACCTCTGGCCTGCTCCAGAAGTGGGGAGGGAATGGAGATTTTGCAATATCCTTCCCCTGCCACATCCACCAACCCACGCCCACAGAATCGGTAGTAAAAAGTTTTGAATTTTACCACTGGAATAATCTTATATACACTATACAGTGGTACCTCGGTTCACGAACTTAATTGGTGAAATGACTCTGGTCGCGAACCGAATTGGTCGTGAACCGAGGCACAGTTTTCCATATGCTAAAAGCATAACAAAAATTAAAAAAAAGTCACTGAAAGTACTCACAGTGTGCCTGCTGGGGCTTTTTTCTGTATTTTTTCTTCTCTCTACGATCTTCCTACAGGAAGTCACAACCATGTGACAGCCAGGAATACATTAAAAATGGCCGCGGTTCCTGTTCGTGAACCGAAGCAGAGTTCGTGAACCGAAGCACATTTTGAGGAAAATTTCTGTTCGTAAACCGAATTGGTCGTGAACAGAGGCGTTCGTGAACCGAGGTACCACTGTATTGCCAAAAGTATTTTCTCACCCATCCAAATAATCAGTCAGGTGTTCCAATCACTTCCATGGCCACAGGTGTATAAAATCAAGTACCTGGGCATGCAGACTGTTTTTACAAACATGTGTGAAAGAATGGGTCGCTCTCAGGAGCTCAGCATGGAACTGTGATAGGATGCCACCTGTGCGTCAAATCCAGTCGTGAAATTTCCTCGCTCCTAAATATTCCACAGTCAACTGTCAGCTGTATTATAAGAACATGGAAGTGTTTGGGAACGACAGGAACTCAGCCACAAAGTGGTAGGCTATGTAAACTGACGGAGTGGGGTCAGCAGATGCTGAGACACATAGTGCGAAGAGGTCACCAATGTTCTGCAGAGTCAATCGCTACAGATCTCCAAACTTCATGTGGCCTTCAGATTAGCTCAAGAACAGTGCACAGTGGACTGACGTCATATTGAACTCTATGGATTAGGAATGGGATGTCACTTACTGTAAATTCATATGCGAGTAAAGGCAGGTGAGCGAATACTTTTGGCACTTATGTTTTATCATTCAGTTCAGTCTGAATTATATGCCAATAAGTCCCTGACTCAAACTTTGCTTTTACCCTGAACTAAAGATCATTATCCACATGGAAACAGTTCATCTCCCAGCCTTTTAAGAATTCTCCTTTGTCAGAATACAGATGAATAGCACAGCCATCTCTTGATTACTGTATATCTCTAACCTCATGGAAAGAGAAGATTGTCCTTTTATAAACTATATTTTGGCTGCTCATGTCAGATAGCAAGATGAATATTTATTTATTTATTTATTTATGCCTCAAATTTAGATACCACCTATCTCACTCACAAGATGATGAAAATGACAGATCGATTCCTTTGGGAACACACAAAGTTAGGAACTATTGGAGCTGGAAGTCTTGAGAATTTCAACAGGCAGTGCCAGGCTGCATTTACTTGCTAAATTTGGAACCAGGATATTTATAAGATCCCGTCTATCTACACGAGGAAAGCTCCCTGCTCATTTCCTTTGGCTTCTGCCTGGGGAATACAAGGAGCATGATAGGTTGCATCACAATATTGTCACAGTGAGGAAGGCCAAATGTTCTGCCTCTTCTTTTAAAGCTTACATGTTTTAGATTTTTGGGGTGTAATCACCCAATTCTGAGAACCAAAAAGGCTCTTTTGACCTTTGACACCACTCCCAAATGCAGAAAAGATAAAACAATAATTCATCTTGCCTACTTGCAGAAAGGCTGGGGGTTGCACGCAATCTGAATTGCCCTCTCTTCAGACATTCAACTTCTTTCATTTTCTATTTTTTTTTAAAAAAAAAGTATGCAATGTATATTTTTATGCTACGTTACTTTTACATCCCTGCGGCTGATTCGCTCCCACAGAGAGGGACTTCTCCGGGTGCCGTCCACTAGGCAGTGCCAGCGGGCGATGCCCAGGGGAAGGGCCTTCTCTGTGATGGGCCCGACCCTCTGGAACAACCTACCCCCCGAACTTAGAACAACCACGGACCTCCGCTCCTTCTGCCAAAAGTTAAAAATTTACTTCTTTCATTAGGCCGGCCTGGCCTATCCTAGGCTGTAGCATAAATTTAAATTGTTTTAATAGGGATTGTAGGGAAATAGTGTTAAGGGTTTTAAAGGTTTTAAGATTTTAAAATTTTAGCGCAGGGTAAATTATTTAATTCGATTTTAAATATTGTATTATTGTATTTATAAATATGCTTTTAAAGTCCTGTGCACTGCCCCGAGTCCCTCCGGGGAGAGGGTGCGGTCTATAAATCAAATAAATAAATAAATAAATAAATAAATTAATAATAATAATAATAATAATAATAATAATAATAATAATAATAATAATAATAATAATAATAATAATAATAATAATAATAATAATAATAATAATAATAATAATAATCCTGATTCATGACTGTTACAAGTTACTTACGTAAGTCCTCAACTTATGACTGAGCCTTAATTACGGACATAAATTGTGATGGTGGTTAAGCAAGTCCTCATGTAACATGACTGATTTTGACTTTTTGTGTGGCAGTTGTTAATTGAACGCTGCAGTTGTAAAGTGAATGCCATGGTTGTTAAGCAAAACTACACATATTTTTTTTGCCGGAAACCAAAAGTAAACACCTGTTTCTGGTCAAAAAGAAAAAAGTTGTAAATTGCAGTCATGTATCCATGCCTACTGCAAATGGCCATAAATTTGAGCCAGGTGCCAAGCATTCAAGATGCAATCACATGATTCTGGGGGATTGTGATCAGTGGTGGATTGCAGGCGGTACGCTTCGGAGGGCCCGCTTGCCCTTGTTCCTGAGCTGTATTTCACCCAATTGGGCCATTTGCGCATGCGCACGCAGCGTACTGCACCTGCATGATGAGCAGCTGGAGCAGCTAGAGTGGCGCGGGCAATGGGTGCGCATGTGTGCATAGCGTTCATGCGTGCATGTGATGGACGCCGGGCCCCGTCACAGTGTACCGGTTGCAACGGGATCTGGAACCCACCACTGATTGTGATGATAGCAGCTGTCACAATTCTGAATCTGGGTTATAAATCGCCCTGGAAAGGTCTGTCGTAACTTCGAACAGTCACCAATAATTGGTTATAAGTCAAGGACTACCTGGATGGAATTGATTTATTTCCTGCAATAAGCTATCTTTTAAGAGAATGACTGACTGACTGACTGACTGAATAAAATCAATCAATCAATCAATTTACTTTGGCAAATCATTATTCTTTTAACACATTTCATCCCATTAACTTATGGGGGTACTTGGTGACTTCTCTTAAAAGGTTGCTGCAATAATAGCAAAAGATTGCTACAGGCTTGGATGAGAATTCATACCTAAATGGACCCATAAAAGACAATATATGTAATAGAACTTCAATAAGCACCTACACCAGCCGGGAGACACCCTAATCCTAGATGCAAAAATGCTATATATTGCAACTGCACCTGTCACTGTTACGCGTACATGAGACAAACAAACAAACAAAAAATACATGCCAGGATAGTGTTTTGTAACAGAATATAGTTCCTTGATTCTGGTGGAATATTAAAAACGCTGTTGCTCTTTTTTGTACCAGAGAGGAAATCTGATTTAATTGGGTGGTTTGACTTCTGGACGATTGAAAATGATTCCTTCGATATTTAAAACATTGGACGTCTTCAATTGGGTGGTGTTCCACAACCAATATAGCACCAGCTATTCTTGTACAGTTTTTGCTGCATCTCTAAATCAGGGGTCTGCAACCTTTGCAACTTTAAGTCTAAAGGACTTTAGCTCCTAGAATTCTGGGAGCTGAAGTCCTTCAGACTTAAAGTTGCAAAGGTTGCAGACCCCTGCTCTAAATCAACCAAGATGTTGTTGTTGTTGTTTTGTGGATCTCACCAAAGATAATTTGACATTAATAACCAATTTCACTTTTTGCACCTATATTGTGGAATAAATTGCCACTAAAATTCAAGTAAGCTTCCTCTTCATTACAGTTCAAGAGAAGACTCAGATCATATTATTGTTCCCAGGGCTTTTAATGGTTTTTTTTTAGCATTTCTATTTTATATCTGTTATCTTTTAATGTTGGTTTTATTATGTTTTAATGGTATTTTGCAAGTCACCCACAGCCATTAAGAGAATGAGCAGCATCGAAATTTCCTTAAAAAATAAATAAAAAGAATCAACAAACTTTTTTGTCGCTGGGAGCTGCCATTATTATTTTTAGGGGACCTGAGGGTGACATTGGGAGAGTTTATGATTCAGATTAGTAGGTGGGATTATGCCCTGGAATGTTTTTCCTAAATTTCTGAGAGAAATTTGTTCACTTTGGGTTTTTTAAAATTATATTAAAGCTACTTTTAGGTTCACATGATAATTTTCTTGCTTCCAGCTCAAAAAAAAAAAAAGCAGAAACAAATTCTCCTGATCTTTTTAATATTTATCACTAGCCGTTCCCGGCCACGCATTGCTGTGGCCCAGTCTGGTTAAATGGCCAACCAATCTGTGTGTAGATCTACACCTGCACACACAAACACGCATGTACCTACTGTAAATCTCCTTTTCTCCCTCTACCTACCTACCTACTATATTTCTCCCTCTATCCCCCTACCTACCTACCTACCTACCTACCTACCTACCTACCTACCTACCTACCTACTGTATTTCTCCCTCTCTCTATCCCTCTATCTACTTACCTACGTACTCTATTTCTCCCTCTCCCTCTCTATCCCTTTACCTACCTACCTACTGTATTTCTCCCTCTACCCCTCTACCTACCTACCTACCTACCAACCTACCTACCTACCTACCTACCTACTGTATTTCTCTCTCTCTATCCCTCTATCTACTTACCTACGTACTCTATTTCTCCCTCTCCCTCTCTATCCCTTTACCTACCTACCTACTGTATTTCTCCCTCTATTCGTCTACCTACCTACCTACCTACCTACCTACCTACCTACTGTATTTCTCCCTCTCTCTATCCCTCTATCTACTTACCTACGTACTCTATTTCTCCCTCTCCCTCTCTATCCCTTTACCTACCTACCTACTGTATTTCTCCCTCTATCCCTCTACCTACCTACCTACTGTATTTCTCTCTCTCTCTATTCCTCTACTTACTTACCTACCTACTCTATTTCTCCCTCTCCCTCTCTCTCCCTCTACCTACCTACCTACTGTATTTCTCCCTCTATCCCTCTACCTACCTATCTACCTACCTACCTACTGTATTTCTCCCTCTCTATCCTTTTACCTACCTACCTACCTACCTACCTACCTACCTACCTACCTACCTACCTACCTACCTACGGACAGAGTATTTTATGTCATAAAGGATGACATAATACCTGTGGCCCATTGCTCTCTCTGTATCCATCTACCTACTTTTTTACATTTTTTTACATTTCTGTTGCGTGTACCTGGCACAGGTGTGACATCTACACAATCTATACATATCATTGGTGCTGTACTTGAAAGGAACGTTGTGTGACAATTTGGAAGCGACCGGTGTAGTACTTTCGGAGATTAGCAGGTTTGAACAAACTCTTGTTACATTTTTATTTATATAGAAGATATGATTTCATGATCTGGTTGGCCTCATGTGATATGCACTGTCTGACTATAAAAGCAACTGAGGTCAGACCATGCTCTCTATTAGGGCAACACAACCACTAGCCTTGAGTGAATTACAGACAAGGCAATTCACTATATGAAGTCCTCAGCCCAGCCCAGCCTACCCCATCTGTGCATCTTTCAGAAAGTGCCAGTGTTAAGCACCGAGCTCTTTCAGCTGAATACACTCACAGCTTTATTTCAGACCTTTCCTGTCAATCCAAAGCGCTATAGGGGGGCGGGAGCACATGTTCTGTCTCCCCCTTCGTGGCTGGGATTCCTGAATGCCTGAATGAGGCTTATCTATCACACAGCTGTCGGTGAGGCTTACCACCTTTCTTCTTCAAAGAAAAAGTCTATGAAGGAAAAGTTACAGACCAAATGTCTATTTGTGTTTCAATTACGCTTTACGCCTGGCTGTAAATTTGGCAGCGCCCCCCCCCCCCAGCTCCATATGGCAGTTCTATAAGTAGCAAGGTTTGAGTAAAGGACCCACAGAATGAGCTATGAAAAGTTGCCAGTTTTTCTTTAAGAAAGATAACTAGGTTACCAAAAGGAAGAAGAAGAAGCTTTCCAACATACTCAAAAGAAGATGAATGGTTGTTCACACAAGTGAATGTCATCTGTTGAGTAAGGGCACTCATAATTTGCACCTTCTTTTGCGACTCTGGTTCCAACAGTGGCAAGAGCACACAAACACAGCAGTGTCCTCCAAGGCTTATCCACCTTATTCCACAATCTTTTTCTAGTCCCGTTTAACCTTTGCTGCCATCCCCATTTAAGGGGAATGAAACATTTAAGCAGTTCAAACAGGTTGTACAATTCAGGAACAAGACTGTTTAAATTGTTGCTGATATATGCAGTTGAATTTCACTGCAAGGTTTCAGATTTAAATACTTTTCTTACCTTGCAATGATTAAAAAACATACACACCAGTCCACACCAGATATTTGTCTATCACCTTGATACATTGCCATAATTTGCAAAGTCGTCTCATGTTTTAAAATAGCAACATATAACAGTAAATAACTCCCGAAATTAAAATAATCACGATAATAACATATGGCATATTAAAGCAATTTAACTTGACTTAAAACAGAGCAACGGACAATAAACACTTTCTGTTTCCTGCCTAGGAAAATCTTTTCATTTGCATAATTTGTGCTACAGTATGTCACCAGGCTAAATTGGAAAATGCTGCTATGCCATAAATCTGTACAAACAGAGTAAAAAAGTATGAACCTTGGAGTCCCATTTCATAAGAATCTCAGTTTTCTTCAATTAATCACTAATTTAGCAAAAGGAGGAGTGCCAAGCCCATTGCATTCGCTCATTTAACAGTATTCGTGGCCTACAAAAGGTCGCCACTCCCTGCCATAAACTGTCAATTTCTTTAACTAGACATGTTTTATTCTGTTTGTATATCTGAATCTTTTTCTAGATGGTAGAAAAATTTTGAAATCGAATGTTAAGTGCTGTAATAGTTCAAGGGATCTTACATAGAAAGGAATTGGCTCCCCACATCATGTTTTCCTATCTAGGCTCATGCAAACCAGTTCCGATTCAATCTAAAGTGGAGATTTGAGATGTGAAAAAAGCATGAATAATCTGGAGATTGCAGTTCAAGAGCTGGAAGCAAATGGATTCCATTCAAGCTGCTTCAGGATTCTAATTGATTAAAAAAAAAGTCCATGTTATATTTTTTTTTGTGATGGTAATTCCTGTATGGATGTCAATAGTATAAACTAATTGAATGTATAAAATAATATGAAAATTTATTATTTTAAAATGTATGTACCCCTTCCTTTTAATAATTTCTCTTTAATGGAATATGTACGAAGACTCGGAGGCGGTCATCAAACCCGATGTGGAAGCTCCAAAATATTATCTAATACCTTATTACCTTTTTCCTGATAAAAATTGTTAAAACCAATAAAACTTTTTTCAAAAAAAAAAAAAAAAAAGTCCTCAGGCTAAACAGGGGATACATCAACACTGGCAGGATTGGCTAAAAATAGGGAAGGTTGATGGATCCTTTTAAAGAACGTTTAATCCCTCCTTCTGGAAAAGCCTTAGAATTTGGTTCTCTCAGTGGGCTTGAGAATCTCAGGAAATAAGGAGGCCCTGACAAAGGATGCATGTAAGGTTTTGAATGAACTTTCCTGTTCTTTTGTTTATATTTATAATTTTAATCATGTTTAATTATTTTGTTTACTGTGCACTGTTTTCCCAAAAATAACGCTAGGTCTAATTTTCTTTTGACCCCCCAAATAAGTGCTTTGCTTTATTTTTGGGGGGGGTCTTATTATTTTTGAGGTGCAGGAGGTGGAAAATGTGGTCCCCTTGTGGCTGCTGCTGTGTTGCAATATTTTCGAGAAGGGCTTCAATCAATCAATCAATCAATTTTAATTTGTAAACCGCTCCCTCTCCCCAAAGGGACCCGGGGCGGTGCACAGGAAATTATTTTGCACAGGCTTATTTTTGGGGGAGGACTTTTTTTAGTGCATGGGCTCAAAAGCCTGATTGGGCTTATCATCTGGGAAGGTCTTATTTTCAGGGAAACAGGGTATTTTTCAGAATATACACCCCCCCTAAAAGAGAGTGAAAATTTGGGTGCGTCTTATACACCAAATGTATCCAAAACCGCAATGCATGGAGGCGATGGTCTGTGGCAATCCCTGCAGTCTGGAACAGCTGATTGGGGGTATTCCGGGAGGCCAATCCACCCACCAATCAGCTGCTCATGCTGAATCAGGCTGCGATAATGTGCTGAAACTGACCTGGCTATTCGCTATTTGCTGCAAGGACTTGTCAGAGTTTGCAGCAGCAATCACATTCAGAAAGCACACATAAGTAATTGATTCAGCAGGATTCAAAAACTTTTCTTTATATATAGCACCTTAAGTAAATATACAATACCAAAATCAGGTTTTCCAAGGTGTTAGTTCAGCAGAGGAAAGAATTTTCACTTTCAGTGTTAGTTTCAGATATCAGTACAGCATGCAGCTTTAGTACAGAGCAAGCCACACCCTGGCTCCTTGTTGCTCCCACAGCAAATACTGTTTGTTTCCAAACAGCCCTCAACTCTCTCACACACTGACAGGATGCTAGCCAGATGAATACCATGGATGCTGGTAGGCAGAGGCAGAATTTTTTTTCTTATTTTCTTCCCCCAAAACTAAGGTGCGTCTTATATTTTGGTGCATCTTATAATAATTGTTTTGTAGAATTGAGTGCACTAGTCATTCACATTATGTGAGATGGATGGCTCTATAAATTTGATAATCAATAAATATCTAAATAAATTTTGAGCAATAAATTATATACGTACCTCTTTTAACAGGCGGTAATAGGAATGAGGAAAGGACAGCACAGCACAGCAGCTTCTAAAGAAACTATAAAAAGTTGTGTTGAATTGCTTTAGAAAATGTTCTACTTCAACATAAAAGTAAAACTTTCCAATAGTGTTTCACAAACTCTTTTCCATTGGCACTTCTTGGGAGACCCAGCTTGGCATGACATTGAAGAATGGATTGACTTGCCCCTTGTGGCTGGTGTAGCTTTGCTGACTCTGATCATTGGATTTAATGACACGTCAGCGGATTGGCATACTTAGTTGGCAAGCATGACTCTTGCTGAAAAGGAAGGCCTTGTGAGTGATGTGCCAGACTAGCCAGGACATTTTGCAGGGCTAAGTTTCTTTTGAACCGTTTCAGAAGAATGAACATTGGTTTGCTGTTCTGGGATGGTGTGGCTTCACTGCCTTTGATTGCTATATTTTTTAGAGGCCAGGAGGATTGGCAAAGCTAGTTGGCAAGCTTGACTCCTCCTGGGAAGAACACCTCATCATCAATTTCAGTGGACAGCCTGCTTTTGCAGGGCAATTTGGCACAATTTAGCTAACTCTATACAGAATTTGTTGTGTCAGGGTTGTAACTTGTTGGCAATAATCTGTTAGTTAGCGTGGGCAGGCAAAGTAAGCTGGCACAATGACATGCTACTAGAGATAGTATTAAAAACATGGTGGCGTAGAGAAAGTGCCATTCTTTGCTTTTTTACCACTGCTCTTCCAACTACAGTAATAAACATTTGGACTGTGCGGTGCATTTCCCTGGCACCCATTCACTTGTCAAAACTGAAATTAGTTCAGAGATGAAAAATGTATGTAAAATTTAAGCCACGACTGCCTACTGGCCTGAACAACCTTAGCCCATATTCAGAGGGCTGAGAGGTGATTAAATATCTTTTGGTTGTGTTAGCAGGAGCAGCACAAAAACGTGCCATGCCATTAGTGCAACTCTGAGCAGAGTTGAGAGCTGAAAAGTGAATGAAACAAGAAAGCCCAATGTGATGTTAACTTTGTCACTGCAAAGTAACTCTGATAGGCAGAGTTTAATGAAAAGATCAAAGACCTTGATTCATGCCAATGTCAGACAGCCCTTCAGAATTATTGTTCTCCATTCTTTTCCCAACATTCTTCTCAGAGGGGGTTGCTGCCAGTTCGGCCCGATTCAGCCCAGTTTGATTGAACCGGTAGTGGAATTCAGGCCTGGGTTGCAGAACCGACAACAACCCAGGCCTACCATGCCACCAAATCGGTTCCCTCGCTGCCGTTTGGCCACCGCCATTTTGTATTTTAGTGACTGCGCATGTGCAGTTCCCTGTAAATTGTTCTGTGCATGAGCGAAGAACAATTCACATTGAACAGGGCATGCACATTGTGCGTGGGTTGCAAACCTGGCAGTAATGCTAGCAGCAGCCCAACCCTGATTCTTCCTATATAGAAATAAAACTGCAATAATATCAAAAACAACAGAAAATCTATCAAAATTGCAAAATGTTTCAAGACCTACAAGAAATCTCTTCAAGATAGATCACTACTCTGAATCATAAATCAGTCTCATTGGAGTGATTTGAACAAAGCTTTGTCAAATTGAAATACCACCTCATTTTTTTGCATCCATGTTTCCTAATGAATAATTTGGCAGCTCTATAGAGAAATTGGATTTTTACAGGACACCTCTGAAAACTCTTCTTCTATTATCCTTACATAAGGTTATATAATATTTAGGTGCTATGTTTCTTTCTCAATCTGTTTAACCTGGCTTTTTATTTTATTTTATCCCTTTTGGCTACTGATGTTATGTATACATAAATTGAACCCTGCACATATTTATCCAGGACTATAAATTTACTTATTAGATATTTCAACTCATGCATTTTCAAAGTATTATTATGCTGTTTTATATTGGTCTCTTGGTCTTTCCTGTCTCTTTCCCAATTTAAATATAGATTTAACTAATTAGTTGTTGGTCCCTTTTGAATCCAATCCAGTATTTTTTTTCACTTGGTTATGAAAAACATAAACAGATGTTCAGAATTTTGGCTCATCTGTATCCTGTGACCATTTGGTCCTGCTTCTCTTGGAGAATATGATGAGCTTTGGTTAAAGATCCTAAGAGATCATTTAGTTATGTGCATATAGATAGAGTTGTAAAAATCAAAATAAATACTTACAGAATATGAAATTCAGATTTTAGGTTTTAGAGTTCATTTTCTAACTTATATATAATTCATTGTATTATCTTAATGTATTGTTTTTCACCTAGTTTTTTTCCCTTTACTGACTTCACTTGTGTTAACCAAGAACAAAGTTTAATAGAGGCATGTTTATTACTTTATACTAGATTAGATTAAGTAAAAGTAAAGTTTTCCCCTGCCAGTTGTGTCCGGCTCTGGGGGACAGTGCTCATCTCTATGTCTTAGCCAAGGGACTCAATGTTGTCCAAAGGTGCTTCCGTGGTCATGTAGCTGGTATTACTATATGCTGAAGCACACAGAATGCTGTTACCTTCTCACCAAAGTGGTACCTATTTGTCTATTTGCATTTGTGTAGTTTTGAGCTGCTAGGTTGGCTGGGGCAAGTAATGGGAGTTCACCCTGTCGTGGGGTGCTCGCGTCTCAAACTTGGGCTGTCAGCTTTCCAGCTAACATACTCAGAGTCTTTAACTCCTGAGCCATCACACCCTTTAGATTAGTTTAGATTATTATAATATTTAGTTCCTGTTTTAATTTACCATATTTTTTGGAGTATAAGACACATCTTTTTCCCTCAAAAAAGAGGCTAAAAATCTGGGTGCGTCTTATACACTGAATACCTCCCGAAACCCTGCCCCTTTAGCAAAATGGTCATGCATTGCTTTTAGGACTCTTTCAGAGTGCTCCTGGGAGCTGGGGAGGGCAGAAATGAGCAAATACCAGGCTGTTTTTTGCTCAATTTTGTCCCTTCCTAAAGGCTATCCAGCCCCCCCTTTTTTTTGACAAAAATGGGCAATTATTGCTCATCCCCCCCCCTACCCGGAGCACTCTACAAGCCTCCTAAGGGCTATTCATGCCCACCCACTTTTTAAAAAAAAATTTGGGAGGTTTGCAGAGTGCAAAAACTTTTTTTTTAATTTGCCTCTTCAAAACCTTGGTGTGTTTTATACTCTGAAAAATACTAAAATCTTAATCTATGTAGTTTTTAATCTTTGAATATTCTAATTATTTTTGGTTTGTTTTATAATGTGTAAGCTACACATAATCACCTTATGGGAGAGATGAGCAGCAAAAACATAAATGAATGAATGAATGAATGAATAAATAAATAAAATTATTGTTCTCCCCCCCCCCTCTCTCTCTCGCATGCACATGCACACATGTTTGAAATCTTTATTGAGGCATTGCCAGCCCCAAATAATATGGCCCAGGATTCACTTCTCATCGAAGAAGTTTTTTCAGTTCTGTCAATCAGAACTGAGCAAGCTTTTTGGATGAGAAGTGAAACATTTTCAAGGAAAAAAACTAAGAAAGTCCATCTGCCTTTAGAAAAGCATTTTTGGCACAACTGTGACCTGGATGATTGAGAATCTTCATAAATAACAGCGCACACTGAATACTTTTCTGATGTTTACTGCCATTCAGACTTGTTTCCTCCTTAGTATGCTATGCTTGTTTTTGTTTTGAACCTGGACCACAAAAAGTCAGTCTTCTACCAAGTCTCAGAAATGGGAGCATTAAGAAATTAAAAGGGGAAATGAATTGAATGAATACCTGTACACAATATCCTCTCCAATTAAGGTTCCATAGTAAAGAGGTATTCACTGAAGAACAATGGCATCTTAATCCCTAAGATATTGGCAAACCCAACCTGCTGTTCCTTCCTTGTGAGTGATAATTAGCTTGGGGTGTCCCCCCCCCCCCAACTCAGCTGTTTCCTGCTTGGCCTCCACCTTCAAAGTCTCTTAAAAGGCCACAAGAATGACCTAAAACTCTAATTCAAAACTTTTTCATAGGATGATCTTTGTTCCCTACTGTCTGGGAAATTGGTCTGCTTTTGGTGTTTTTTGGATGTTTGCCCATTCCATGAGATGGGCACATCCTCTACCCATGTCATCTTTTGAAGATACTTTATAGCTTACATCAAAGTGGATAGGAACAATGAATAAAAGGATGGAGAAAGCAGCGCATGATGACTATATATCTTATCTGCATTGTTATTTGTTCCCTAGCATTTAATATTTCAAAGTATACTGTCCCTTGCTGCCCAAATGTGTTTTTTGTTTGTTTTTGTTTCTTTGTAACTATGTATGTGGGCGCTAAGAAAATTCACAAATCCTCTCAAAACATTAATTTCCCCTGAAATTCCTTGGAAGCTTTCTCCCCAAAATGTACTTCAAAAGTTACTTTAGGCAACATTGGAAGACATTCTTCATCCTGGTTTCTTACCATCTTTGCTCACTGCATTGGTAGTTCCTTTCATCTGCAGCATCTCTATTCAGAAGCGATAAGGAACTGACTTCATCATTGGCTCAGCATGAAAAGTTTTTTGCATTCATCTTATCTGAAGACCATAGATAGGAAGAGGCAGGATCTGTTCAAGAAAAATCACTATAGTTATCAGAACTTTAATAGTATCCCTTGTGTTGTGTCACTTATTTAGCTAAAAGAAGAGACTAACTTATCTCTCTTCATTATCATGTGCTTGGCTGACAGCTGAATGTGTGAATTGATGTTACAAGAAACCATTATGCCTGAGGTGAAGTGAAAATAGCCTTTCTTATTCAGGACCGCAGAAGGAAGAAAAGCTTACATGGATAATGCCATAACCCTTTCTGAAGGAGTCTTCTCTGTAGTTTAGTGATTGGACTTGGCCTAGGAAGAATCAGTTCAAGTCTCCATTCAAACACTCCATTCAAACACAAACCATCAATTTTTCTCAATTAGAGATGTCTTCTGAAGGTTGGGAGAACTCGATGGTTGGGAGTACACAGTACACAAAATTGTCTGCTACAATGTCCTTCCTGTCAACGACTACTTCAGCTTCAACCTCAATAATACATGGGCAAACAATTGATACAAACTCAAAGTAAAGCGCTCCAAATTTGATTGCAGAAAATAAAACTTCAGCAACAGTGTGGTCAACGCCTGGAATGCACTACCCGACTCCGTTGTTGCATTGTTGCATCCTCAAACCCTCATAACTGTAACCTTAAACTGTCTTGTGTGGACCTCATCCCATTCCCAAGAGGTCTGTAAGGGGGGCGTGCATAAGTGCACCAGCATGCCTACTATCCCTATCCTACTGTCCCCATCAATTTGTATTCATTTCTTTGGTTCATATCCATGTTTATATTTATAACTGTCATCTTGTACGTATTTGACAAACTAATAAATACAAATATAAAAAAGTAGAGAAGATTCTAATAGATGCAGCCCTGGAGAAGTTAGAAAAAAATATTACTGTTCATTGCCTCCAGAAGTTGTGAATGCCCCAACACTGGAAGTATTTAATAATAATAATAATAAATTTTATTTGTATACCGCCTCCTCTCCCCAAAGGGACTCGGAGCGGTGCACAGGGAATAAAAAACCAATATAAAATACATAGAAAAATAAATAGTTAAAATACGAATTAAACAATTGTTCCTGCGCTAAAATCCCCTAAATTAAATTACACTAAAAACCCCTAAAACCCTATCGAAAGACGGAACACTAACCTAGGCCGGCCAAGCAGAAAAAGTATGTTTTCAATTTTTGACGGAAGGACCGGAGGTCCGTGGTTGTTCTAATTTCGGGGGGAAGGTCGTTCCAGAGGGCTGAGCCCGCCACAGAGAAGGCCCTTCCCCTGGGCGTCACCCGCTGGCATAGCCTAGTGGACGGCACCCGGAGAAGCCCCTCTCTGTGGGAGCGAATTGGCTGCAGGGATGTATGGGGCAGGATCCGATCCCGCAGATAACTAGGTCCCAAGCCATGGAGCGCTTTAAAGATGGTAACTAACACCTTGAAGCGCACCCGAAAGACAACAGGCAGCCAATGCAGCTCGCGCAGGAGCGGTGTTATGTGGGTAAACCTAGAGGTTCCCATTATTGCTCGCGCGGCTGCATTCTGGACAAGCTGAAGTCTTCGGGTGCACCTCAAGGGGAGCCCCATGTAGAGAGAATTACAGTAGTCCAGTCGGGATGTCACGAGGGCATGAGTGACTGTGCAAAGGGCATCCCGATCCAATAGGGGACGCAACTGGCGTACCAGGCGAACCTGGTAAAATGCCCTCCTGGCCACGGCTGTCACTTGATCTTCCATGGACAGCCGGGTATCCAGGAGGACGCCCAAGTTGCGTGCCCCCTCCACAGGGGTAAGATGTTCGTCCCCTATGGCCAGTGATGGAGTCAACTGGTTGTACCGGGATGCCGGAAACCACAGCCACTCGGTCTTGGACGGGTTGAGTCTGAGTCTGTTACTTCCCTTTAAGAAGATGTTGGATAGCCATTTGTCTGAAATGGTATAGGATTGCCTGCCTAGGCAGGGGTTTGGATTAGAAGACCTCCAAGGTCCCTTCCAACTCTGCTATTGTATTGTATTGTATTGTATTGTATTGTATTGTATTGTATTGTATTGTATTGTATTGTATTGTATTGCATTGCATTGCATTGCATTGCATTGTATTTATATTGGATAGAAATACAATGTCACAACACAGCTGTATTCCCTGCCCTATCTTATTTCTATATACTTTTACCTTTCACTCAATTTATGGATGGATTCTGTAACAATGTGTTCTCTTTAAGCAGGAATATGATCTTAATTCAGGCATGGACAAACTATGCACTTTCCCCCCATTCTGACCCCCATCCCTTCGATTTCATCACCAAAATTCACTAGGAGGTTTTGCTAGCCTAAACTAAGAATTTCTTACAAAACCTAAAATAAAGGAACACTAAAAATAGGTCTCTGAGAAGGGAGGCACTCTTAATCCCCTCTGATAAATCTTCCCATCCTCTAAATCTCTCTAAACAAAGATTTAGTTCCTAGAATGAAGGGTTAGCATTACTTCCTTTTTGAGTTTATCTCAATTTTCCCAAGACTAAAAAGTTGGAATTACAAAACAAACTACACCCTAACAAAACACAATTGCTGTGTTAAAATAGTCTTTTATGCTCAAGCAACTAAGATAAATTATGACTTAATAGCCCACTTCACACAACATGCAAAAATAATGACTACGTTTCCATAATATGCTAAAATCTAAGATACTCAACCCATTTTAGCCCAATCAATGTAATAGCCAGTTTCATTTAATGATTAAGGCACCAGGCTAGAAATCAGGCAAATGTGAGTTCTAGTCTTCTGGGTGACCTTATGTAAGTCACTGATTCTCAGCCCAGCCCACCTCATATGGTTGTTGAAACTGTAGGGAAAATAAGAGAAGAAAAGAGTATTAGATATGTTCATTGCCATGGTGGCATAGTGGTTAGAATGCAGTATTGCAGGGTAATTCTGCTGACTGCCAGCAGTTCAGTCCTGACCGACTCAAGATTGACTCAGCCTTTCATTCTTCTGAGGTTGGTAAATTGAGAACTCAGATTGTTGGGGGTAATATGGTAGCATTTTGTAAACCTTTCAGAGAGTGTTGTAAGACACTGTGAACCAGTATATAAGTTTAAGTGCTATTGCTCTTGCCTTGAGTTATTTATAAAAATAATAAAGCTGGGATAGATAGATAGATAGATAGATAGATAGATAGATAGATAGATAGATAGATAGATAGATAGATAGATACCCTGTTTCCCTGAAAATAAGCCCTCCCTGAAAATAAGCTCTCCCCCAAAATATTGCAACACAGCAACAGCCCTGAGATGACTACTCTCGCCGCTTCCTGCACTTCAAAAATAATAAGACCTCCTTGAAAATAAGGCCAAGTGCTTATTTCATGGGTCAAAAGAAAATAAGACCCTGTCTTATTTTTGGGGAAACATGGTAGATAGATAGATAGATAGATAGATAGATAGATAGATAGATAGATAGATAGATAGATAGATAGATAGATAGATAGATCCCAAAACAGCATTTATGCTCGGTTTATAAAATCCTAGTTAATAGGATTTGGTTTACATATACTTGACTTAGTTTATATATGATAGATGATAGATAGATGACAGATAGATAGATGATAGATAGATAGATAGATAGATAGATAGATAGATAGATAGATATTCAAAAGACATTCAACATGCTTACTAATTTACTTTCCAAAGAAGTTATTGTTAAGCTATTTCCATTGTCAAGCTGACTCTGTTCCGTACAAACATTCTCACCATGCAAAGGCTCAGTGTGAAGGTGGACAGGGAAAAGCCTTTGAATTCCGCAGATAATATATCCATGGTCAGGGCATGAGTCAATCAAGCTGTTCTTTCAGCATCAGTGGAGCATCAATGGAAACAGAACAAGTCCCTTGGGCAAAAAAGCAGTGAACTTGAACAGAATTACCACTGGTGAATGCCACTCAAACTGGAGCCCCCTGGCTGGCTTGCTGGGGAAAAGCTGCTGCTTGCACATTGCTGCTCAACTGTGCAGTACCTGCAGAGCAAACAACAAGAGGTGCAGAAGAAAGCCTTTTGATGTGCACAAAGTGGAAAAAAAAGGAGGTGCAGAGTTGCCCAAAAGTGAAAGAGCATCCATGCAATCCACATTTCTTTTTTAGTATTATTAAGAAGAGTTAGTATTTAACATTAAGTTCGGTTAGCTCTAAACGTTACAGGCTTATAGTTAATGTAGTCCCTTTCTTACTTCTCTCTTCATCAACTTCATATTAGCATCTTTCTGGTAAGAACTACGGCTGTTACCCAATGTTACTTAATGTGACAACTTTAAGATGTGCTGGTATCCATTCCCAGAATTGAAGTCTATACATCTTAAAGTTGCCAAGTTTGAAAAAATGTTGCACTCATCCAACCTGCATGTTTGGATTCCTTTAAGTAAAACTCTGCACCTAATCTACATTATTCCTTAAAATGTAAGTAAAATACAGTAATCCAGGGAATTACATTGACTATAGCATGGGGTCTGCAGGTGATGTAAAAAATTTAAAATGATAGCCATGACTGTGTCATTGATGCCCTGCCTCCTTTTTACAATATAATACAATACAATAGCAGAGTTGGAAGGGACCTTGGAGGTCTTCTAGTCCAACACACTGCCTAGGCAGGAAACCCAAGACAAATGTTCCAGACAAATGGCTATCAAACATCTTAAAGACTTGCAGTGTTGGGGCATTCACAACTGCTGGAGGCAAGTTGTTCCACTGATTAACTGTTCTAACTGTCAGGAAATTTCTCCTCAGTTCTAAGTTGCTTCTCTCCTTGATTAGTTTCCACCCATTGCTTCTTGTTCTACCCTCTGGTGCCTTGGAAAATAGTTTGACTCCCTCTTTTTTGTGGCAACCCCTGTGACACCCATGTAACATATGCCAAAAAGTTGTCTGAGCTTCAATTTTACAATTGCCGTCACCACTGCAACCTTTTTTTAAAACTCCATTTCCCAAATGTTTATCCCTGGAACAGAAGTGCAAAACAAACATAGGTTCCAAGAGAAGAGAATATTTGTAGCTCAGAGTTGTGCTGTGGGATCTTAGTAGTTTTTGAGCTTAGTAGTTTTCTTGCAATCATTTCATTACTTTGCAAACCCTGCTCCCTTCTAGCATTGATGCTGTTACCTAGAAGGGTAATGAAATATCTGCAAGAAAACAACTAAGCTCAGAGAACACCAAAGATTCTACAAAGATAGATTGTTGGGCTCATCTAGCACCATCTCCCCACCCTTCTCTGTGTTTGGGTATGTAGGTGTTTGCTACTTTGGAGGCTTTGTGCAGGAGTAGAAATTGTGCTCAAATCTCCATTTTTCTTATGTGCAAACAAAGGAAGAGAAATGGAAAGCATGGGAGTAGCTGGCAACCAAACTCCTACTTGGACTCTAAGTATTTCTGAAGGTAATCATCATATTAATTCTAGGAATCAGAGAGCTTTTCCCGTGGGAACTGACTTTCTGTGATGTTTGGACACAAAAATATAGTAAGTGAAATTATTTTTAAAGTATAAACACAGACACACGTGCACATGTTATTGATCTGAAATTTGGAAAGCTTTATGTATTTAGGAAGGTTTCTGTGCCTGCAAATTCACTCCATTCTGAACTATAGATATTTTTGATTCTTGTTTCATATATGGATCTGATTTGAACCATATAGCTCCTGAATTGGTCTGAGACAAATTGTTTTTCCCCCCAATACTAAATTAGAGTCCAAACCAGATATTTTAGTTGATGTTTATAGCCACTATTTATAGTCCCAATTTGGATATATATAGCTAAATATATATATAACATTAGCATGAAAACTCACTTTTGTACTTATTATATTTGCATAATGAATCATGCTTATCTTCTCTTTCCTTCTTGGTAGTTAACAATTTACATTATTAATGATCTTGGGAACACCACTCTTACATCTATATTCTGTGTGTGACTTTATTTTAGTTTATGTTTCTAATAAGAGGAAACAAACATACATTTAAAATGATTATCTTAATTCATTAGGGTGATAATTACAAACCAAAGATTAGTTGGGGCTGGAAAGTGTAAGAAGCTCATTACAGTTACTAATTTGCTAGATAATGTTAATAATTAGATGGATAGAGTGAAAAGCCCAGTATGGTAAAATGGGACAAACTAATGAGATAGAGCCCCATTTTAAAATGCAGGAGTGCCTTCTGCCCGATAAATTTGGATTCAAGGCCAGACTCTGATATGCTCCATGTTCATGTATAAAATATTTTATACAAGAATCCTCCACTGCTAATACTTTGCCCATTTTATTTCTGGTTCTTTGAATGAATAGAATGTCACCTTATTTATTTAGCATTCATTCAATTTGTGTGGCTGCCCATCAGCAAGTGATTTTGAACACCAAATAGTCTTACAATAGATTAAGAACAAATTTCCATCATCAATACAAAAGTTAAAAATCAATTATCTATTGGGTTTGAGGAAAGAGATGATGGAAGGGAGAGCACTGGCATTGTGTAAAACTCTGACAAACAGGAGACTGAGTAACACTGTTTGAGGAGCAAGAAAAGTTAAATTAAGGAAGGCATTTTTGTTGCCACAGATCAGAGACATCATCATGAACAATGCCAATTGGTTCAACGATCTGTTAATGGGTCTAGAGAAAATCACCTGGAAAACAGTCAAGGATCTTATTCAAGATTTAACTGGTTGACAAACTTATTAGAGCATACAAGACCGTGAGTGCAACATGTCATTGAAAATTCATCTTCTACATTCACACATCGACGTCCTTCCTTAACATCTATGTGTAATCAGGAACAAAGATGGTGAAAAGTTTCACCAGGACATTGCCACAATAGAAAAATTACATCAGGGCAACTGGAATTCATCAATGCTGGTGATTGTTGATCACTGCAATTGAGATGCATCAGACATTAAGTACGAAAAAATCAACAGCAAAACACTTTTGTCCTTGTTAAACTCATGCAGTATGTCGGAAACATTATGATTTAAATACAGTATAGCCGTTAAAAGTTAATATCATTTTTCTAAGGATTCCTTTGTGATAGAGTTGCTGTGAAATTCTATTTGGGTTCTATTTGAAGGGGTCTATCATAATCGCCAAAAGTTTTTCATGAAGCAAACCTTTTGAAAAAAAAATTCATCCAGGTTTGTTTAAATTAGTCAACTAAATCTCATGCGGCAAGATGGGCCTTATTGGGTGGGGGGGGGGAAGTATTTTCTCTTCAATTACAGAGCACAGAAAGGTAGCTACATTAGAACCAGACTTAATGGGGCTTGTTCATAAATTACTGAAAGCCTTCTGCTTTTTAATTGCTAACTGTGGGGGGAAATCCTCCAATCCTCAGTTTTGCACCAGTGCTTAATTAGAAGCCAGAAGGTAAAGAGCCAGGGGTTGAAGCTACATCCTCCAGCAGAGAATGCCCTCATAGGAACAGCAGCAACACACACTAGAGAATTTGTTCTCAGGTGAGGAAGGAACATCATTTCTGTGGATTCTCAGGAATTACTGCAAAGAGTCAACAAGGAGAAAGGTGGCAATGGAATAATACATCAAAGTTTGCATCCAGATGCATCAAGTTCAGGATCCAGCAGTTACTTACAAAGCAGGTGAGTGATCCAAAATTGACAGAGATCATGTTCAAAAACAAGGAACCCAGGTCCAGAAGGAACAGAAACAGATGTGTAGGCAATTCATAAATGAATCAAATTAGGAACCTACCGGAGAATTTCCTGAAACTATTGGAAATGCCAGATGCTGAACCCGGGATTTTTTGCATGCAAAACATGTTATTTTGTATTATTTTCATGAACCAATGCAATGTTTAAAAAGTTATGTAAAGTTACTTAGAACTATCCATCTGTCAGTTCATCTGTCGGTCTTGTCTGGTTGTTAGCAAGATGACTCCTAGAAAAGAACAGGACCAGCTTTGATGTTGGTGAATTAGTTGATAGAAGATTGTATCTGAAAATGTCTCAGATCTAGCCAGGAGTTTCAGAGAAAAACAAAATCCAGAAAAAAATCCTTTTACAATATAATATTATGGAAGAAGTAGCAGGGCAGTGAGTTAGGATATTGCCAACTGCTCCATTCTTAAACCTATCTCCCTTTTCCTTCCTGGTCACATGACCCAGAGTGGAGCTGCAATCAAGAGGTTGAAAAGAATAGAATATCTTATGCCACTAGGCTTGAAATGTTGGGCTTGGACAACCAAGAACTATGTCGACTAAGGTCTGTACTAAGTGTAGTACACAAAATTGTCTGCTACAATGTCCTACCTGTCAATGACTACTTCAGTTTCCCGCCACAATAATACATGGGCAAACAATAGATACAAACTCAAAGTAAACCACTCAAAACTCAATTTCAGAAAATACGACTTCAGTAACAGAGTGGTCAATGCCTGGAATGCTCTACCTGACTCTGTTGTTACATCCTCAAATCCCCATAACTTTAACATTAAACAGTCTAGCGTGGACCTCACCCCTTTCCTAAGAGGTCCGTAAAGGGGGTATGCATAAGCACACCAGTATGCCTGCCGTCCCTGTCCTATTGTTCCCATTTACAGTATTGTACCCATTTCCTGAATTCATATCCATGTTTATACTTATACCTGCTATCTTGTACATGTTTGACAAACTAATAAAATAAATAAATTCCAGAAACCATTTTTAATATATTCTCACTATCCTGTTGCTCTGTGTAAATAGTCTGAAATTATTTATACAGATTTAAAGAATAAGAACTTCTTTTACACTAAACCAAAAAAGAAAAGTCAAAGCCACATCACTTTTTACACAGTATTACTTTTGTCCACTTTTCTTAGTGGCCAAGAGTGCTTCTTACACTCTTCCTCTGCTCTTTCTGGATCCACCCCCCCCCCCCCCATAATATCTTTTGCATCTCCTTCTGTTGTTCTCTGATTGGGAAATCATTCCATTATGGCAGTAGGATTTTAAATAGCATTCTTAGAACAGGGGATTTGGGAGGCCAGCAGGCAAGGATTTAATGAGCTGACTGCTTGCACTGACTCATTGGGGGCTCAAACTCAACCCATCAGGCTTTCAGTGGGAACACAGTATTATTCTCATGAAAGGTAAGACATCCAAACCTAACTATGTGAAGTCTGTGCTCTCAACACATTTGGCATGGCAGCCAGTTGCCTTGCAATACCAGTCAGCCGTGAAATCTCTTTGCATGCTTTAAGAAATAAAATTGCAGAATTGTACTTGCAGTTAATTCCAATACAATTGATTAAAAAAGATAAAGTGAATACAGTAAATAATATTGAAGTGGGAAGAGATGGTATTCAGCAGGTTCTGACCAGTTCTGGAGAACCGGTAGCGGAAATTTGAAGTAGTTCGGAGAACTGGTAAATACCACCTCTGACTGGCCCCGCCCCATCTATTGTCTGCCTCCCAGTTGATCAGGAGGAAATGGGGATTTTGCAGTAACTTTCCCCTGGAGTAGAGTGGGAATGGAGATTTTACACTATCCTTCCCCTGCCATGCCTACCAACCCATGGCCACCAAGTCATGCCTACAAAACCGGTCGTAAAGTGTGGTAGAATTCATAACTCACTCAATCACCAGCCAATCTAGGCATAGCTAGAAAATTATTTGAAATCTTGTAGTCTTTCTTGACACCATATTAGGCCACATGACTCATTGGCCTGACTCAGTACAAGGCAGCTTCTTATATTCTTGTGGCCGATTATCTTTCAAATGTTCTTCGGTATAAATTTCACAGGTCTATTTTTGAAACATAAATTTATGAGAATATAGGTTCCATATTTGAAAGATCTGTCTGTGAAAGGCCCTTTTACACGTTAGGAATGGTGGAAACAAAAAGAAGAAACAGAACACTTCCAAGGAAGTCAATGTTGCTCTGTCACATAGAGTTCAAAAATCATTTAATCCTATTTAATTCAATCCTTTCCTCAAGCAAAAGCTTAGAAAGTTTTCTTACATTGATGACACAGCACTAATACAGTGACCTTGATGTGATGCAAGGATTAAATCAGTATCAGTTCCAAAACTCCTTGGAGGACTGTGTGCAAAATGAAGCATCTTCAAAGCCTTTTGAACCAAATGCCATGCAAAAAAATCTTTAAGCAGCAATCGGGGTGAGAAGCTTTTCTTCTGCAGTGCAGGTCTCTCTGCAAAGAGCATCTTATTCCCAACCAACTGTACTTTGGCAACTCAAACACTCAAGTAAAAAGGAAGTTTAAAAAAAAAGTATGGCAACTTCTAGAGTATAGTAACAAGAATGGGATTTAGTCACAAGAATGGTTCTATAGACTGGACAGGGACTTGGCTGTAGTGAGAAATTTTCTCTAATGTAATGATCTTCTGGAACAAAACCACCTAAGGATATCCCAGTCAGTATAAACTCAGCTTTCTTATCCTTTGTTAATAGGGCATTAAAAAAAAAAAACTCTTATAAAAATATCAGCATCCATTTCTCTTTCACAAATCTCTATAATATAGGCTCTCTCTTTCATACGGTAGGTAGGTAGGTAAGTAGGTAGGTAGGTAGGTAGGTAGGTAGGTAGGTAGATAGATAGATAGATAGATAGATAGATAGATAGATAGATAGATAGATAGATAGATAGATAGATAGATAGATAGATAGATAGATAGATTTTGGTGTATATTCACCTTAACCATTTTAATATAAATTAATGTATGTTTGGTTAATACACTGATGTCCAGTATATTTTGTTTTACACTGTCAATTTTACAGAAATATTACAATACAATAATACAATACAATAGCAGAGGTGGAAGGGACATTGGAGGTCTTCTAGTCCAACCCCCTGCCTAGGCAGGAACCTTATACCATTTCAGACAAATGGCTATCCAACATCTTAAAGACTTGCAGTGTTGGGACATTCACAACTTCTGGAGGCAAGCTGTTTCACTGATTAATTGTTCTAACTGTCAGGAAATTTCTCCTCAGTTCTAAGTTGTTTCTCTCCTTGATTAGTTTCCACCCATTGCTTCTTGTTCTACCCTCAGGTGCCTTGGTGAATAGTTTGACTCCCTCTTCTTTGTGGCAACCCCTGAGATATTAGAACACTGCCATCATGTCTCCCCTAGTCCTTCTTTTCATTAAACTAGACATACCCAGTTCCTGTAACTGGGAAGCGACGGTCGTGTTTTCTACATGTCCGCTGCTGGGTTTTCTTGACGGGCACCTTTGGGGGCAGGGGGGCGCGCGAAGAGCCCCCCCTCTGTAAGGGCGGTTGCGGTGAGACCCCCACTTCGACGGCGGTCGGGGGGGCGTCCCGCTGCACTCTAGGAGCCAAGAAACGGAGTGCGGGGGGAATGTTTTCCTCTTCGCTGAAGGAGCCGGAACAGATGGAGGATTTCGCATAGGAGCAGAAATACCGGGGTTGAATGGCTGCGCCGAGACTCCGGATTAGTTACATATGGAATGTGAGTTACTTATCTTGATTTTCTACATTCAATTTTTGAAAAGAAGAAATAGAGGGGGGAGTTAGAGAACCCCCCCCCCTTGGAAATAAAAGCGGCATTTGGAAATGGCCCCTGTGATCGGGAGAGAGTGAAAGTGACATCCGATTGACTGTTAGTAAAAGGAAATGTAACATTAAGCAAGGAATTGCTGTAAAAACAATCCACCTGAGTCTTGTTACAGTTACAACGAACTTGTTACAAACTTTCACTCCTTTCACCGCTGCCAGTAAGGCGGAAAGATGGCGCTTCTTTGTTCCCAGAAGAGAAAGTTTTTTTTTATTATAAACATTCCTCCAGCTTAATAAGATAAGCAAGAATAACGTAAAATATATTTAAAAAAAACCTACTCTAGTGACTTTCAGTGTTCTCTCCTATTGTGAAACCTTCTGGTTTTTTTCTTTTGGACAATACAATTTGATTTCTTCTCTGGACTTTCCAAAACAATTTGAACTTTAACAAGGCTTTGTCTTTGTCTCGGACTTCACGGACTGTCTGCCCACCGACGCCATTTTTTTCAACATTTTTTCATAAAGACTTAAAACCTTAATTATGGCAACAAGAAAGCCTCCACCTGGCAAATCATTTTCAGCACCATCGTCTACAAAACCAAGCCCTACGTTACAGACAAAAATCAACACAATGCTGCAGAAGGAAACAGAAGCAGAGGAACCTAAATCAACATCGATAGACGAGATGTTTCAGAAAATAATGAATGAAATACAACAAATTCGGAAAGACAACTTAAGCACAAGACTGGAATTGTTGGAGGCACAAACAGAAATAACAAATAATAAGCAAAAGATTGAGGGGTTGGAGGGAGGGGCAGTTGGGATGAAGGAAGAGATAAAAGACTTTAAAAAAGAACTTACAGATGTTACTGATCATATGTCTAGAATTGATTTTGATCTTAGCGGATTATACCAAAAAAATAAAGAACACATCTGGGGGGACATTGATCTGATATACAGAATCAATTCAGCATATGCCAGGATAAATAATGTACCCAGAGAAATACACATTAAATTTATAAGAAGGTCAACAAGGGATGAGATCCTGAGAGCACAAAGAGGGCCTTTGATATATCAGCAAAACGAGATAGCCATATTGAAGCAAATCCCGAAAAAAATCTGAGATATAAGAAGGAAATATTCTTTCTTATCGAAAAAATTACATAACAAGAGGGTTTGGTTCAAATGGCTGATGCCTGAAGGAATGTTGGTGTTCTGGGAGGGAGGACGAGTTAGAATGAAAACAGTAGAAGAGGCAGAGGCCTTTCTTAAAAAATATTCCTCAATCCTAGATGACGAAGACACGGGAACAGGAGGGGCCAGAGCTCTGCCTGCTGGTAGGGTGGAAGAAGACGAAACAATAGCAAAGAGACTCAGATCACAAAAATGATTTTTTTGGTGTTTTTTTTTATGTACGGTAATTCCTGTAAGGATGTTAATAGAAACAAAATAACTGAATGTATGAGATTTTTGATTATGAAACGTATGACTTAAAATGTATGTACCCCTTCCTATTTTTTCTATTTTCCAATGAATTTAACCTCGAAAGAAGACTCGGAGGTCACCAACCTCGATATAGAAGCTATAAAATATTGTTAAAATGCCCTATTTATCCCTTTCCTTTCATAAAATTGTAAAACTAATAAAAATTACTTTAAAAAAACAATTAAAATTAATAGTTTATTTTACTCAGGCCAGCTGGAAAAGCCAGTTTTTTAGGGCGCGCCGGAAGGAAGGGAGGTCGGGAATTATGCGAAGCTCTGGGGGTAGCTCATTCCAAAGGGAAGGCGCTCCCATAGAGAAAGTTCTTCCCCTGGGGGTCGCCAGCCGACACTGTCTGGCTGACGGCACCCTGAGGAGGCCAACTCTGTGGGATCGTACTGGACGACGGGAGACTACCGGTGGCAGTAGGTGGTCTCACAAGTAACTGCCTACCTACTGGGATAAGTATATGCTTGTGTCACAACACCCTGGTAAACTCCAATTAAGGGAGGAAGCATACTGCTTTCCTTTTCTGTCTTTCGGCTCATCCCCAGAGACCATCCAGACAGAAAGCTATTTTGTTTTTTGAATAAATTTACGATAGATGGGCAAAGGTCATAATAGAGAATTTATCCATACAAAAATAAAGATGCCTTCAAGTTTAGCTTGCATCCTAATAACTAAATGGACTTATCTACTTAGATTTTTTTATAGTATTGTGGTAATCGTTTTTCACCGACTTCTCCTGGATGTTTTTGATTTTCCAGCCTAGACGACAACTTGACCTTGTTTAACTTCCAAGCCAGAGAAGTTTGGCCAGGTGCTGCCACCTGCTGAAGTTTTCCAACATAGCCTTTTTTACAATACAAAATCTCCATATTTATGTCTTTATGTACAACTTAAAGAAGACTTGTTATTGATAAATAAATTTCAAAGTAAATTGATTAGAGAAAAATGGATGCTGATGAAGTCCATTTCATACTGTTCCCTAGGTCATGGGTGATTTCAGTTTGTGGAACTTTACAAATCAGTTTCCATGGAAATCTGAGACAAAATTATTTTACACCCTTAATTGCTTATGCCCCCAGACACTAAACTAATTCCTGCAGCACATATCATTGTAGCTATAAATTGGGAAAGAAGGAAGGAAGGAAGGAAGGAAGGAAGGAAGGAAGGAAGGAAGGAAGGAAGGAAGGAAGGGTTTTTCATTATTATTTTAGCGACTGTCAATTAGGCAGAAACATAGATGCTACATTTGGCAAGAATAAAATGAAGTCCTAATGACCTTTCAAGTTCATGCTGAAATTACATTTCTGGCTCTGTTAAATCCCACTGTGTGCTATGAAGGCTATATAATGCAATATCCATCAGAAGCAAGCAAGCAGTGAAGCTTCCTGGCACTTGAAATCAATAGGGTCTGCATAAGATGACTCGGAGTGATTTAGGATCAAACATACATCTTATTTTTGTGAATTAGGATCTACTTGGGAGGGCATTAATTCATTAAAGAGATTCTTCAAGGATGCCATCAGCTTGTATGATCTTATCCTAGAAGCATCAACAAATAAAAAACAGAACAACTAAAGGCAGGGAAGGATGGAGTGATTGATCATTCATTTCTTGGAAAGACAAGATTCACTATAAACATTACTCAGGAGATTTAAACATTTGGTGGGTTTTCAATGTACTTTATAAGGATCTTTTAATATTCATTGGAGCTCAAATTATCCAATATCACATTGCATAAGAGAATTGAATGAAAAATGATACCTCCATCTCCATAACTTTAGTTTAAAATTTAAGTTGGTATATTTTAATAAATAAAGCAAGATTGGAAGATGTGGCAAAACTAGACCATAGAATCGCCAAGAGTCAGACTCAACTGAATGGCTAACATCCTCATCATCCTCATCCTCATCCTTATCACAAGGAAAAAAATCCATTAAATGATCTCTTTTGTCTATTTATTTATTTATTTACTTCTCCACATAAACACGATTATTTTCTATGTACTTCTGCCAACATAGAGGAACTTCTATATACTTCTGACAATCTTTTTAAAGCTGCTATGAAAGAACTCCACACTTTGTCTCTTCAATTACTGCAAGTCCCGACAGTCCATTCCACTTCTTAACTTTATTTAACAGAGGCCCATGAAGGTATTTCTTCAATTTTGAGAAGAGATGAAAGTCATTTGGAATCAAGCTTGGATTTCATGGCAGACGGTTTAAGAGAGAGGGAGAGAGATCCAACTTCACAATTGGGTATCTTTAGGGTAGCTCATGAGGTACAGTATGAAGCTATCTCAGTATAACAAAATCTCTTTGTGCTTCCAAACTCAGCTTAACTGTTGTTTCAGAGTTTTGAGTGTTGCAATGTAATGCTGTAAGTTGACAGTGCCAGATTGAAGAAAATCCATGTGAATTCATGTCATCTGCATAAAAAAAAAGAGAGAGGAAAATTATAGGTTTTCTAGCGAAGCCTAGGTTTTGATTTATTTCCTCTACAGCTGAAACTTTGTGATCCTGATTCACAGACTGATGATGACCCCTTGTTTCATCAGCTGTCAGGCTGTTGTGAAGAATTTCCTCACTTCACTCTCTTTGTGACAATTGCTGGCAAATTTCCACTCTTGAAATTTTCATCTCTGCCACCAGCATGTAAGGAATCCATTTTGCACCAGCCTTCTGTTACAGAAGAACATCAATAATATAACTGTATCATTCCTGTAAGCTTGACAGCAATTTCCCTTTGAATGATTTGCTGATTGTCCTTAATCAGGTTATCAGGCTTCCTCATATGAAACTCATCAGTTGCTATCTCAGATGTTTCGTTTTGTTCTGGAACACACAAATACAGTCTTCCTGGTTTATCATCTTTACCATTTTTGAGCCCAGTGATACATAATACTCATGTCAACATAGTCATAATTAAAAACAGCCTACACTTGGTGGTATCTTTCAATCGTATAAAGTCCTTTGGGGACCAAAAATTCAATCATGGCATATTGGTTAAAGTGCACCCACCAACAGGTATTCATTGCAAGCTTCCATGTCATGAACATACAGTACTTTTCCTCACAGCATCTTCCTGCCAATTGAAATGAAAGAATGTGTTGGCAACTCTGGGTTCAGAACCAGTGTTACAACTCTGGTCCCATAACCAGTGTTAGTAAATAAATGCGGAATAGTGTAATACACCGGACAGTAAAGAGATACATTGCTTTAACCACACACAAACTCTAAAACAGTGATAGTAAGAAAATAAATAGTCTTTACTTTGTAGCAACTAAAATACTTCTTCCGACCAGAAATTCTAACTTCTCAAACAATAACAGTCCTTCAACAAACACAGAGTTATCTTACAGTGATGCAAAACAAATACTTCTTCAGTCTTCAACTCTTCAGCAGCAAACAGTAAGAACAGGAATCAAATGGAATAGAAAAAGGGAACGGACTGTGTTCCTGGGCTTCCTTTATGGTAGAGCTGAGAAGCACATCCAATCAGAATTTAACACAGTTCTTAAAGCTACATAACTCCTTAAGAACATAGGCTCATATATATTGTCAACCCAATATAAGGCTGAATATCCTAACAGAATAGATGCCAAACACGACAAAAGAGCTTCTAGTGCATGAGAACTGTCATTTCTTGATGTCTTACAATAGAAGTTGGCATGACCTCTTATTCAATCCTTACCATTTTTCTTCTTAAAGACTTGCAGTGTTGGGGCATTCACAACTTCTGGAGGCAAGCTGTTCCACTGATTAACTGTTCTAACTGTCAGGAAATTTCTCCTCAGTTCTAAGTTGCTTCTCTCCTTTATTAGTTTCCACCCATTGCTTCTTGTTCTGCCCTCAGGTGCCTTGGAGAATAGTTTGACTCCCTCTTCTTTGTGGCAACCTCTGAGATATTGGAACACTGCTATCATGTCTCCCCTAATCCTTCTTTTTATTAAACTAGACATATTTATTTGTTCATACTTTATTTATTTGTTCGTACTTTTATACTACTCTCTCTCCCAAATGGGACTCAGGGCGGTGCACAGGAATAAGAAAATAAAAATATAAATATACAAACACCAAATAAGTTTAAAATTAAATTAAATAAATTTGGTCCGTGCTAAAACTTACTTTAAAAACCCAGCTAAATAATATACATAGCTATGTCAGGCCGGCCGCATGGAAGAAGTGTGTTTTAAGTGCTCGACGGAAGAGGCGAAGGTCCGTGATTGTGCGGAGGTCGTGGGGCAGGTCGTTCCAGAGGGCTGGGCCTGCCACAGAAAAGGCTCTTCCCCTGGGAGTCGCCAGCCGGCATTGTCCGGTGGATGGCATCCTAAGGAGGCCCACCCTGTGGGAGCGGACAGGCCAGGTGGAAGTATGTGGCAGGAGGCGGTCCTGCAAGTAGCCAGGTCCTATGCCATGGAGCGCTTTAAAGATGGTCACTATCCAGTTCCTGCAACCGTTCTTCATGTGTTTTAGTCTCTAGTCCCTTAATCATCTTTGTTGCTCTTCTCTGCACTCTTTCTAGAGTCTCCACATCTTTTCTACACCATGGTGACCAAAACTGAATGCAGTATTCCAAGTGTGGCCTTCCCAAGGCATTATAAAGTGGTATTAACACTTCATGTGATCTTGATTCTATCCCTCTGTTTATGCAGCCTAGAACTGTTGGCTTTTTTTGGCAGCTGCTGCACACTGCTGGCTCATATTTAAATGGTTGTCTACTAGGACTCCAAGATCCCTTTCACAGTTGCTGCTATTGAGCAAGGTACCACCTATACTGTACCTGTGCATTTTGTTTTTCTTGCCTAAATGTAGAACCTTACTCTTTTCATCATTGAATTTCATTTTATTAGATAGTGCCCAATGATCAAGTTTGTTAAGATCCTTCTGTATCTTAAGCCTATCTTCTGGAGTGTTGGCTATTCCTGCCAGCTTGGTGTCGTCTGCAAATTTGATGAGTTCCCCATTTATTCCCTCGTCCAAATCATTGATAAAGATGTTGAAGAGTACTGGGCCTAAAACAGAGCCTTGGGGGACTCCACTGCATACATCCCTCCATGTATTTTATTTATTTATTTATTTTATTTATTCGAATTTATACCCCGCCCTTCTCCTTGTTAGGACCCAGGGCGGCGCACAGGCATTATTTAAAAACCACAATAAATACAATATACAACATTAAAATATATTAAATTATTTACCCGTGCTAAAACCCATATTTAAAAGCCCTACCAAATTATAATTTATATATAAAAGTCAGAACGGGGGGCTATCCTAGGCCGGCTTGTTGGAATAAATGCGTCTTGAGACGTTGGCGGAAGAGGCGGAGGTCCGAGGTAGTGCAAAGGTCGGGGGGTAGGTCGTTCCAGAGGGCTGGGCCCGCCACAGAGAAGGCCCTTCCCCTGGGTGTCTCCAGCCGGCATTGCCCAGCCGACGCCACCCGGAGAAGGCCCTCTCTGTGGGAGCGGACCGGACGAAGGGATGTATGGGGCAGGAGGCGGTCTCGTATATAGCTAGGCCCCGAGCCATGGAGCGATTTAAAGATGGTGGTCAACACCTTGAAGCGCACTCGAAAGGCCACAGGCAGCCAGTGCAGCTCGCGCAGGAGAGGTGTTACGTGGGCTTGCCTTGAGGCACCCATAACCACCCGCGCGGCTGCATTCTGCACTAACTGTAGCTTTCGAGTGCACCTCAAGGGGAGCCCCATGTAGAGAGTGTTACAGTAATCCAGCCAAGATGTCACAAGCGCTTGAGTGACTGTGCGAAGGGCCCCCCGGTCCAGTAAGGGGCGCAACTGGTGTATCAGGTGAACCTGATAGAACGCCCCCCTGGCCACGGCCGCCACATGGTCCTCCATGGACAGCAGGGAATCCAGGAGGATGCCCAAGTTGCGTGCCCTCTCCACGGGGGACAGTTGTTCACCCCCAATGGCCAGTGTTGGACTTATCTGGCTTAACCGGGGTGCCGGAAACCACAGCCACTCGGTCTTGGACGGGTTGAGTTTGTTACTACCCATCCAGACCCGTACGGCCTCCAGACACCGGGACAGCACCTCGACGGCATCGTTGGGGTGGTTTGGGGTGGATATGTACAGCTGGGTGTCATCAGCGTACAGATGGTATTCCACCCCAAAACCACGGATGATCTCGCCCAGCGGCTTCATGTAGGTGTTGAACAGAAGTGGCGAGAGGACCGACCCCTGAGGAACCCCACATGTGAGGGGTCTCTGGGCCGACCTCTGCCCTCCTGCCAACACCCATTGCGACCGACCAGAGAGGTAGGACGAGAACCACCGTAAAACGGTGCCTCTCTGCCCCAACCCCCCCAATCGGTGCAATAAGATACCCTGGTCGATGGTATCAAAAGCCGCTGAGAGGTCTAACTGGACCAGGATAGAGGAACAACCTCTATCCTGAGCCCTCCAGAGATCATCCACCAACGTGACCAATGCCGTCTCGGTACTGTGACCGGGCCGGAAGCCGGACTGGCGCGCGTCTAGATAATCAACTTCCTCCAGGTGTCGAGGAAACTGTTGGGCCACCACACTCTCAACAACCTTCACTAAAAAGTGAAGGTTGGAGACGGGACGATCGTTCTCTAATAAAGCCGGGTCCAGGGATGGCTTCTTGAGGAGGGGCCTCACCACCGCCTCTTTCAAGACGGTAGGCAAGTACCCCTCACTCAGAGATGAATTCACAATACCCTGGAGCCAGCCTCGTGTCACCTCCCAGGATGCCAGTACAAGCCAAGAGGGGCACGGGTCCAATAAACATATGGTGGCTCTAAGGTTCCTCCGCAACCTGTCCATATCCTCGGTAGTGACAAAGTCAAACTCCTCCCAAGGTGTAATCTCAAGACCAGCACCGGACACTTCGACTGGGTCACTTTCAGTGGAGGGCAACTCGTTCCGAATCTGAGTGATTTTGTCCTGCAGAAATGTAGATGCAGTTCCATTGAGAATACACATTGAGTGCGGTTGGTCAGCCAGTTGCAAATCCATCTGGTGGTGATGCTGTCTAACCCACTTTTTGCAGCTATAATTTCTACTGAAGAAATTATGGCAGAGCCAAGCAAGCTGACTGCATCGAACAGGTCAATTTAGATGAGATGCAATGACGAACAGAAATTATCTTCAATTTTATTTTCGCAGCAAAATTTCTGTTGCAGAGAAAGTTTGATGACAAGCTTTCAACATACAGATATATTCAGGTATTCAACAAATATGCTACATGTTACATAAAACCTGTTTGTTTATTTATTCTTTACATATTTTTATTAAACAGTTTTTTTAAAAAAATAAAACAAATATTTTTTTGCAATTGCTTTCTGTACAATTTTTCCACCTCGGTATACACATCCATTGTAAATGTACTTCTCCCCCTTTATTGCAGTTTCTCTTTGTCTATACATATGATACTATTATATACATTCCTTAATTTACAATCCTTCATTCCATTTATACATGTTTGTTCATCTATACCTATACATTGTTAATTTCTAACTCCTGTGTCTTCTTCATTTAGTCTTCCCTTAAGCTTTACACCTGTTCTCTAGCCATTTGTACCACTCATTCCATACCATATAATATTCTGTTTCCTCCTTTTCTTTTATTTCTTTTATAAATTTGTCTATCTTTGCACACTTTAATACTTTCATTATAACATAAAATCTGATTAAATGTTTTAAATGTATCTGGAAACTGACAGGGGTGGGTTGCTGCCGGTGTTACTGCTAGTTTGCTTTATGCATACTTTGCACAGTTGCCGGTAATTAGTTCTGCGCATGCACAGAACATTAAAAAAAGGACCAAAATACATGCTGTCAATGGCAGCGGCAACTGGGGAACCGGTTTGTAGGCGTGGCCAGCCTGGGTTGCTACAGGTTCTGCGACCCAGGCCAACATTCCACTACTGGAATCGGTAACAACCCACCTCTGGTAACTGATACACTGTTACGTTTTCTATCTGAAACTTTGCATGTTGGTGTTTTCTAGATCTGAGCAAGGAAACTTTGATTTTAGTGCAAAAATGTCATTTGTGACATGACGTGCTTCACTGAGGCAAAGAGGCAACATGATGGTCTTGACAAGGCACTTCATTTCACCCTGAATCTCCAACTGGCACTTTTACAAGTAGCAACGAAGGCTGCGCAGGAAGTTTCAGACCAGCGCACAAGGAAGCAATGGAGCTTCCTTCCTCACCCTGCTTCATGAAGCAATTTGGATGCTGTACTTTCAGAGGAATTAATCAGTTCAGTTGGGTTCGTGAGAATCAGTTGCTAAATGTCTTCATGCATTAGAGTAAGACTACAAAACACTCACGTTTGTTGTTCCTGCTTTTCCAAGCAGAGCAGAAAGGAAAGACTGCAACCTTTATGGTAAGGATTGGGCTTTGCAAGTAAAGGCAAAATTATAGACTGAACAGGATTGTGCTCCAGCTTTCAGGTTTATCCAGTCGGAGCAGGAAAATTATGACGTTTTAATTTAATGGCTATAATTGGACTGAAAATGCTAAGACTTAAGCAGCTAACAAAGAATTTATGTTCTATTAATACCTGTTTAATGTAATTTGATATGCCTAACTATTTATTTTATTTATTACATATATTTCTATGTTACTTCAAGCATGTAACTCTAAGTGATTTATAGCACAAGATATAATACAGTATATTGCAACAGATTAAAATCATTAGAAATAATATATACTGTATAATAACAATAATGGTAGAAAATTTCTTCCAAATATTCAGGTGTATTCTGTCCATTTATCTATTTATTATTATTTTTATATGAGTTCTTACATTTCAAAACCACTGCATTTTTCAAGGATTTTTAGCAGAATTATTCAGAGCAGATTCCTAAATTTGTCATAGCAGAGAGGTTTATCCTATTTGAAAATTTAGGGGATCATGGTAATGCAGGATTTAAGAATCTCAGTTGTAATGCTGCTGTGTTGTTAAAATAATGCAGCTTTTTAACATATACATGGTGGCTGAGGAATTTTGGGAGTTGAAGTCCATATATCCTAAGGTTGGGAAACACTATTGTAGTTCAATAGTTTGTATTTTATTGGCTACTTTGCAGACAGAATTGCCCTGATATTACATTTTCCCTGCTTTTCCTGAAGAACATCTGCTACCTGTCTTTGTTAATGCAGCAATTATAACACTTTCCTTATGGGAAGAAAATTGTGCGTTTGTGTATGTGTGTGTGTGTGTGTGTGTGTGTGTGTGTACGTACGTACGTACACATACATACATATGATATTATTTTTCCTGAGTTACTTTTTGCTGGGCTGTTTTTCCCCCCATTATTTAAATCTACAAGTACACTACTCCATCCTTTTTTCCAAACCAAATTTGGGTCCTGGGCTGTTATAATAACAACCAGTTGTGTTTGGCCTTTAGAAAAGACCTCTTCATGAGAATACCATCCTAATAGCCTTCCACTACCTCAAAGGAAGTCACAGAATATGTTCAAGATCTGATTAATTCCTGGTGAGGGCACAGAACAATGTACAATGTTTGAGTTCAGATTGTGAATGTTAGGAAAAAGTGTGAGTAGTAAGAACCATTTGACAATGGAACTCATTGTCAAATGTGTTTGACAATGAGTCAAACCCATCGCCGCCCTGGGTCCTAACAATGGAGAAGGGTGGGGTATAAATTCGAAAAATAAAATTCGAAATTGTTCAGAGAAGTGGGTGGATTCTCCTTTACTGGATGTGGTCAAGCAAGCTAGATTTCCATCTCTCTAGAGCAGTGGTCTCCAACCTTTCTGGCTCTGTGGAGCGGCAGTGGCAGCAGTGGTGGCAACAGCAATGTGGAGAAGATGGGATGGTTCTATGCAAGTGAATCTACCCGTGTGCGAAGCTCCAATTGCAGAATTGGAGTTTTGCACACTCACCTGCTCACCTGCCACTTGCATAGCCTGATTCCCAACAGTCTATGCCCCGGTACTGGGACACGTCCCAGGGTTGGGGACCCCTGCTGTAGAGAGTGTACTGAGCAGGGGATTGAATGCAGTGGCTTCTTCCGACTCAATGGTTCTGTTATTGTTAAGAGTCAAGAAGGATTTACTACATCTTCAGTCTGTTGTGGAACATTTTGATATTCTGCAAATGAATTGCAGTTCCCAAACTCTTACATAGGTATTGCTTATAATAGAAATTATGGAAGT
This sequence comes from Rhabdophis nuchalis, assembly GCA_039707465.1. Taxonomy (NCBI): domain Eukaryota; kingdom Metazoa; phylum Chordata; class Lepidosauria; order Squamata; family Natricidae; genus Rhabdophis; species Rhabdophis nuchalis. The sequence continues at coordinate 52,276,286 of CM077643.1, read as the reverse complement.
TGTAATATACTGACCTGGAGGACATTAACTTAGGAAGATTTTTTCAGTAAATCTTTTCCTATGTGTTTATATATTACATATCATATCTTCATAAGACGTCAGCATGACATGTACTTTATTCTTTCCTACACATAAATGTAGTTTGTCCCCCATAATAAACAGGTGAGGTAGCCTGAAATATATAATTAATATAGAATTATTTTTAAAAATAGCACATATTTCTTTTATATACAATTGTAAAGAGCAGTAATAAACTGAGTTCACTACTCTCTGTTGTCCTTTCCTGGAAAAGTTTATAAACATCAGTTATATATTGAAAAAGTACATAAAAATCCACAGATATTTGGGGGAGTGACACAGTTTACCATATTTCAATACAGCCTATGTAAAAAGAATTACCAGTATATAGAATATGTCGTATGTATGTAGGTATGTATGTATAATTAAGGAATTACCTGGAGAAACTATTAGGGATAATGATGTAGGAAGCCCCCCCACTTCCCCAGATTAAAATATTATTTATTCTTAATATTAAAAAGAGGCAGGATAGACCATTTGCCCTAAAGGACAAGTGGAGAAAAATCTTAACAAAGGTGGAAAGCAACTCCAGACTTCCTGCCATAGGCAAACAGCCTCAAGCAGAAGCTTGAATAAGTTGGTCTTTAGGAATGGAGATTTTATATCCATTCAGAAAGACTGGACTAATCTATTCATAAGCAAAGAGCAGCCAGAAACCCTAAATAAACAACCTAACAGGCAAGGAGTCCAAGGTGACAAGATTAGCTCAGACAAAAAAAATTCTATGATTTATATTTCCCCTCTTGCCTGTAGAACCAGCCATGAGCCCCCTCATGACCCCATAGGAATCTGGCAACAGCCATTAAAATATTAAAGGACATATTCTTACACAGGAACAGGAATTTCAATCACAAAGCCTCAAAGAAAATCCACCTACTTTCCATCTCATGTTGTCAGCCACCCCAAAATCATGCTGCTGTCACTAGTTTCTGGCTACCAAATAAACAGAGACTTCCTTTCCTGTAGCCTGCCTTTATTTTATTTCCAGCAACTTTCTCCCAGCTTAGAACCGGACCGGATTTTTCTTCCAATGATCACATAGGGACATGGGAATTGTGGAAAATACACACATGCAATTATGCGGTAGGAACTGTGGATTCTATAAATGTTTCTTGAAAGTGGATTTCTGAGAAATTAGAACGAATGGCTCATCAATTGGTGCACCAATGGTAATTTACTGGATCCACACATATCCCTATTTTAGAGTGATTAGTGATTCCGTGAGGTTTAGGCCTGAGTGCCCATTGGTTTTCTACAGCCTTAAGCCTCCATTTCTACTGACAAAGTAGGAATCCTTCAAACTAGCGCAGTGCAGGGAAGGAAAATCTGCAAACTGTTGCTGTTGTTTAGCAATTATGCATATTGCATCCTTTAATGCACGTGGCAATTTACAAAATTTAAATCAAACAGCCCCCTGCTGGAACTGTACTTCCTGAAATTCAAACAAAGGAAAAAAACATCAGGGGAAAAAAAAGAGAGAAAAGAATAAAACAGGAATGCTAGCCAATGCAAATGTGTACAGGGGCAGCGGGAGGGAAAGCACTTCCTAATGACTATGATCATCCCAAATTAAAACCTGGGGCACCATCTAGGAAACAAATAATCCAGTGTGCTGCGGTGCCAAGAAAGACATAAGGGCTTTCTGCATCTGGTTTGGGGCTTTTACAGTATTTAGCAATATATGCAAAAGACATCCGTATGTCGGGTTAGGGGGATTCCTAATAGGACTGCAGGATGTTGAACAATGCAGGGATACAGTTGAATCAGTGTAGTGGCATATTACCTTGTGCGTGAGGACAATTGGTGGGCATGTTTTAGAAGACAATTGAGTAAGACTGCATGCTCCCATGGTATCTTCTGCAGCTGCCATGCAACACCGGAAGAAAGTAAAAAGACATTTGGTTTAAGGAGCTGCTGATGAGTGCAGCCCAGATCTATTCCCCAAACACCACAATGCCTTTGAATCCTAAGCATTGCACAGCTCTAAGGCTGTGTCTCAAGGAGCTAACACTTTGGCTCTTTTAGAACGGGGAAACAACACAGGTAAGAGAGGGATGAGAAGCTGGCTTTCAGCTCTAAAAGCTTTATTTTACACAAATGTGTAAATTCTGCCCAGCAGTTTTGGGCCAATAGAAGAATTGAAATTTGAAACCATGTTTTGTAGGTGTGGCTAGTAGCAATCCTGCCTTTTTAATAGGATGCAAATTAGTAATGTGGTCACTTCTGATCTCTCTAGCCTTCTAGATGAGAAGATGCTTTCTACCATCTCAATTTTTAAAAAAAATTAGTCTACCTGCTCAGAAAAAACAGCAACAGGCCACTTCTATCTGCTATTTTATTGTCTAACACAGTGGTGTCCAAACTTTTTTCAAAGAGGGCCAGATTGGATGAAGTGAACATGGTGGAGGGCCGAACATTTTTCCGAACATTCTTTGAACCATTACAATTAAATGCAAATAAATTATTTTATGCCAAGTTAATTGCAAATGACATACTTTTCATTTCATAACATTAAGATCAACTGACAGTTGAGTTTTCACAATGTATTGAAAATAAATTTTAAAAAAACTTACCTACCTCTTTCTCTCTTTCTTCCTCTCTCTCTCTCCATTTCTCTCTCTCTCTCTCTCTTTCTCTCTCTCTCTCTCTTTTTCTCTTTCTTTCTGTCTTTCTTTCTTTCTCTCTCTCTCTCTCTTTCTTCCTCTCTCTCTCTCTCCATTTCTCTCTCTCTCTTTCTCTCTCTCTTTTTCTCTTTCTTTCTGTCTCCCTTTCTCTCTCACTCTCTCTCTCTCTTTCTCTCTCTTTCTTCCTCTCTCTCCCTCTCCATTTCTCTCTTTCTTTCTCTCTCTCTTTCTCTTTCTTTCTGTCTCTCTTTCTGTCTCTTTCTCTCTCTCTCTCGTTCTTTCTCTTTCTTTCACTTTCTCTTTCTTTCTTTCTCTCTTTCTCTTTCTCTTTCTCTCTGTCACTCTGTGTGTGTGTGTCTGTCTGTCTGTCTGTCTCTCACTCACTTAATCAGTCTCTATCTATCTGTCTCTCCCTCCCTCTCTCTGTCTCTCCCTGTCTCTGTGTGTGTCACTCTCTCTGATTCTCTCCCTCCCTCCCTCTCTCTGTATGTCTGTCTCTCCCTCTTTCCCCGTCTGTCTCCGATTCAATCCCTCCTGGTGTCATTCTCTATATGTGTCTCTCTCCGTCTCTCTCCCTCCCTCTCTTTCTCTCTGTCTCTGTCTGTCTCTCTGTCTTTCCCTCCCTCCCCTTCTGTCTCTCTCTGTGTCTGTCAGTCACTCCCTCTCTCCCCTCTCCTCCCCTCCCCCACCCCGGGAAGCAGCAGAAGGGCCGGTATGCCGGAGGTTACCGACGCCTCCTCCCGCAGCGGGCGAGGGAGCAGGCAGGATGAGCACCCAAGGCTACCGTCATCTTAAGCACCACCGAGGCTGTCGTCCGGCATGGGCATCAGGCAGGGAAGCCGGTCGCGTCTCCATCGCGGCTCCCTCCGGCAGGCACCACGGCTTACGTTCTGAGGCTGCGCGTCCGTCTTCCCTGCCTGACGCCCCTGCCGGGTGACCTTGTGCGGCGGGAGCCGCACGTTCTGGGGCTGCGAAGCTGGGAGGGAGGTGAACGCGCGGCCCCAGAACGTAAGCCGTGGTGCCCGCCGGAGGGAGCCGCGATGGAGCCGCGACCGGCTTCCCTGCCTGACGCCCCTGCTGGGCGACAGCCTTGGTGGTGCTTAAGATGACGGTAGCCTTGGATGCTCACCCTGCCTGCTCCCTCGCCCGCTGCGGGAGGAAGCATCTGTAACCTCCGTCCACCTCCCTCCCAGCCACACAGCCCCAGAGACAGAGGGAGGAAGGGAGGGCCATATTTACACAGAGCAGGGAGGGCTGTTGGAGGGCCGTATTAAACCGACCCCGGGCCGGACTTTGGACATGCCTGGTCTAACATGTCTCTACAGGGACTTGAGAGTTTACTGCATTGGGAATACAAAGTATGCTTGAAGTTAGTGCTTTGCTTTGCTTTGCTTTGCTTTGCTTTACAGTAAGCCAGCTTCCTGCTTAAAAAAAATCTCCAAAATATTGCCAGCAGAGGGAGAAAATGTTCCAAGGGACAGGCCTCTCCATCTCCCTCCCTCCCCCCCTCCTACATTGTGTTTTCATATGGAATTTAATAGAAGAATAGAAGCTGTAGACCAAAATGTTCCCTGAAAAGCAGGAGACAGGAGTCTTGGAGTTGGTGGAGTGGGGGGTGGGAACTGTGTTTTAAGGATGATCCAGTGAGTTAAACCACCATTAATCCATCCTTTTTGTACATGTATTGGGATGTCACATGCAAATACAAAAGTGGGGGGGAAAGAAGTTGCGCAAACACTTGTCTTCATTTGGACAAAAGTATTGGATGCTTCTTGCCAGACATGCACATCTATTCCTTTGGCTCCCTTGTTTTGGCACCTAATTAGTTACATCACACTTTGCCCATAAAATATGGGGTTGGACTGAAGACCTCCAAGATCCCTTCCCACACTATGACTCAGTGTGAAAGAAATGTTTGAAGTAGATTTTCCTTCATTCAACCAGCATGAGAACCGGAGGAAGAAATGCCAGAAGATTTTCACCGCCTAATATTAAAGAGAATACTACTTTGAGCTCCTGGAGGAAAGGCGAGGAATGTATCTCTTTATAGTTTGGTTCCATTTTCTCCCAGGGTAATGTGCAGATTAGAATATAATTATCCTGCAGATTTCACTCAAGTCCAAATCTAGCAGAAAACATACCCATATGTGTGTAAAAAGGAAGGTGTTAAAATACAGTTAAACTATGTATGGTTGTTGACATTGTATTAAAATGTTTATTGAAGTAAATTAAATGCAAGTTTTAATTTTATTAATGACGATTTGGAGCGAAAATATACACAACTGGCAGAGAGAGAGGGAGAGGGAGAGGGAGAGAGGGAGGGAGGGAGGGAAGGAGGGAGAGAGAGACTGGTGATATGCCAATCTCTGCATCAGCCTGGCTGCCAGAATAAGGAATGGGGGGGGGGGGGAAATGAAAAGATGCTTGTCCTATTTTAGATGTTTGAAGTTGCAGAAAACTGGTCAGCTGAAGGAATCCTTTGGCTTAAGAAATGCATCTGTTTTTCACGGTTCTGACTTTCCATTAAGAATTTGAAGGAAGTAGGGATGAGAGCTTCTAAAGCAAGCAGCCGTTAGCAAAACTAATAGCATTTTCCAAGTGTCACATCTCTCCTTTGTCTTCAGCATTAAAAGGACCACCCCATAAAAAAGGCTTGTGGAAGAAAGATGGTGAAGATATGTGGATTTGCAGGCAGGGAGAACCAATGCTGCTGTCAGTCCCAGCCCCACCATGCTTTCCCTGGAGACTTTCTGTCATGCTCAGTGGGGCCCACGAGAAGGACTCACTGGAGCCGGGTTGCTGAATAAGACCTGTCCAGTGTGCCATGATTGAGGGGCAGGCAATGGAAGGAGGGGGGGCTGAGAGGGTCACCCTGAAAGAGCATCTGTTGAGACATGAGCCATATGGAAACTTTATCCTTCCCTGGGGAAGCACCATCTTACGCTCCCTTCATTGTGTCCAGAGAATACGGAGGTCTAAAGTAGGAGGCGTGGGGAGGTGGGGGAAGAAACGAGACACAGCTGCTGTCTCAAAGACCTTTGCAGATTTGCCACTGACAGGAATGCATGGAAGGGGGTCTCCCCTCCACCCCACTTCCAGCTAACTCTGCCCTAATCAAGAAGTACTGAAAGCAGTGAAAAAGGTGGGCCATTATCCCACGAGACTGCAGTTGGCCTTTGTGTTGTTCTAAAACAAGAAGATATAAACCCCTGTCTCCATATGGAGCCTTGCCCTTTGATTGTGACGCCGTTCCTGCTGAGTCTGGGGCAGGCTGGGAGCCAGGCATTTCTTACATGAGCAAACGGGCCGTTTAGATGATTAGGACGTTGTGCACATTCAGCAAGATGAAAGCCATTCTCTCTGCAAAACGAGTCAGCCCAGATATGTTGTGCAAGCATATTCTGGATTTTATGGCTGAAGCTAATGCAGTAATAGAGTGGAAATAAATTTGTTTTGATTTCGGGACTGCATTGAAATATATACACATCTTCACTCATTCATACTGAGGATAATCTAGACTAATGCAGCAAGCCAAAGCACATTTTGTAGGAGTTACATTATAGGGAACACAGTAGGGTATACCTCTGAATAAATACGCTTAAGATCACAGTGCCTATTATTCTGTTAGGAATCCAATCCAACTACCTTGGACCGGACCCATTTCACTGCCTATTCGGACACTGTCTTCTGCTTTAAGGGCAGGTGAGAAAAATATTATTTTCCGATTTTAATGGAAAACAGATTTATATTCACACTTTCATGATTGTTGTAAAGCAGCCTCTGCAGGCGAAAAATGCACACAGTAAGAAAAAGAATGCACAAAACTTACATATCTTGGGAAGTATGTGTAAGAAATCTATGTATGGAGAAAATTACTTGCGAAAATGAAAGTAATACAAAAATACCGTACTATATATATGTACCAGTTGCACATTTTTTCAAATATTTATTTTAAGGATTCAATCTGAATCAGTCACTGGAACCAGAGGTTTGTTCTTCCAAACCTTTCAGACTCATGCTGGAGCTCAACTTCTCAATCTCCAGGATGTATATTTATTTTAAATTATTGATTTGTTTTTTTATTTGGTACAAAGTCTGTAAAACCTAAATTTCTGATTTTATTTATTTTATTTTATTAAATTTATACCCCGCCCTTCTCCTACAAAAGGGCAGCGCACAGGAAAATTAAAAATCAAAACATACATAAATAGACCATTATTAAAACCCAATTAAACTTAAGTTACCCCGTGCTAAAAACATTTTAAAATCCTCTGATTAAAATTTATAACTAATAAAAGTCCATATTGGGTGGTTATGCTAGGCCAGCTTGTTGAAATAAATGCGTTTTAAGACGCCGGTGGAAAAGGCGGAGGTCTGAGGTAGTGCGGAGTTCAGGGGGCAGGTCGTTCCAGAGGGTTGGGCCCGCCACAGAGAAGGCCCTTCCCCTGGGTGTCGCCAACCAGCATTGCCCGGCCGACGGCACCCGGAGAAGGCCCTCTCTATGGGAGCGGATTGGTCGGAGAGATGTATGGGGCAGGAGACGGTCTCGCATGTAGCATTTACCACATATTAAGTCACTCAATGACATTACAAGCAATTACAATGGATACAATAAAAATAAGTAACATTTTTTAAAGTACCAAGTATGAAAGTTTAGCCATGAATTGATGAAAATGCCCAAGGTAGAAAACGTCTTATGTTGCAAAGATAATAAAAATTGGCAACAGGTAATCCTTGCTGCAGAAGGCATTCCAAATCAAGATGCTACACCTGGAAAGACCATTGCTGAATAACCATTTACTTAGAGGACAGACATAACCCAAAGTAATTCATGACCCACTGTAAATTGGACTATTCCAGAGTGCCCTACTTGGAACTGCCTTTGAAGATGAAACTTGAGTTCCAGCAGAAATGTAACAGTTTGCTTGCTGACAGATTGAAAACTATTTTTCTAGTTGGCTGCCTGTACTGCAAGGACTGCATTGGCTGCTTACATGCTTCCAAGAGGAAAAAAAATCAATATGCTGGTTAAATCCATAAGCCCTTTCTGGCTTGCACCCAAATTATCTTTTTACTAAGTAAAATCTGTGTTTGGCCTGAATATGTCGGGTTCCTGCTCCCCAAGAAGCAGGAGTCAGGATTTAGGTGGGTTTCTTCTGTGGCAATCTCAGCTGTGGATGATCTTGTCCCCCAAAGTCCAGATGGTCCCCATACTCTTATCACTTAGAAAAAGCAAAACTTCTTTTAATGTTCATTGTGTCTTTGAGGTTTAAACAACTTCTTGTTTTTAGCATTTTACTGAATTTTTAATCCTTTTACTTTTTGTTTTAATTTAATTTTAATTCAATTTTTATTTAAGGTTGCATTTATTTGTGATTTTCATCTAGGCCACCTGGAGACTTTTGAGTTTGGTTGGTTACAAGTTATAAAATAAATGAATATGTTTTTCACATCTGAGCAAGGACAGGACCTCTAAAAGTGGGCCTAATAGTAAGATTGAAAAGGTAGAGGCAGAGCCATATGGGAAGAGGTATTTGATAAGATACTGCAGTTCTATGAAGAATGTTAAAGGTTAGGTAGATAATTGTGACCAACTGCTTCATTGTTTCAGAGAGATTTCCTTACCTAAAAAAAAAGAAAAAGAATGATGAAAGGCAAAAAAACAGTAGGAGCAGGAGTAGTTCTGATTTCCTGCTAGTTTGACCATGACTGACCACCATCCAGCAGACAATGATGGACTGGTCTACTCATCCTCCAGATAGTTGAGATGGTCTACTGAACCTAAAGAAAAAACCCAAAGAAAGAAGTCTAAAGAAAAGAAGAATTAGGGGTGACATGACAGCAGTATTCCAGTATTTGAGGAGCTGCCAGAAAGAAGAGGAGGTCAACTTATTTTGCAAAGCACCAGAAGGCAAGAGAAGAAACAATGGTTGGAAATTAATCAAGGAGAGAAACAACCTGGAATTAAGGAGAAACTTCCTAACAGTGAGGACAATTAACCAGTGGAACAGCTTGCCTCCGGAAATCATAGGTGCTCCATCACTAGAGATTTTAAGAAAGGACTGGATAGTCACTTATATGAAATGGTATAGGATCTCCTGCTTGAGCAGGGGGCTGGAGTAGAAGCCTCCAAAGCCCCTTCCAACTCTATTCTATTTTGAAACTCCATGTAGCTGCACAGCACTAAGGCAAAACTAAAGCAATTACAAACTTGCCACATTTCAATCTCACCTAGGTCCCAGATTTTGGATGCATTCTATCATTTTGGATACATTTAGCCCATTTGAGGGGTGTTGATTCAAACACTGTTGCCCTGTGATATTGAACTAGGATTAGAAATGATCTAGGAACAAGTAAAAAACATTTAAAACTGGAAGCAAGGCTAACTTTACAAAAATACACCAGTTTTGTTTCACAAAGTATTCAATTTCTCTAATTTTTTAAATGGATCTAAGAACATACCTAAGCTACAATCTTGATTCCTTCAGAAAACTGTAAAGTGATCTGGAGTTGGCTCGTGACATCCCGTCTAGACTACTGCAATGCTCTCTACATGGGGCTCCCCTTGAGGTGCACCCGAAGACTACAGTTAGTCCAGAATGCAGCCGCGCGAGCAATTATGGGAGCCCCTAGGTGTTCCCATGTAACACCGTTCTTGCGTGAGCTGCACTGGCTGCCTGTGGCCTTTCGGGTGTGCTTCAAGGTGCTGATTATCATCTTTAAAGCGCTCCATGGCACGGGACCTAGTTATCTACGGGATCGCATCCTACCCCACACATCCCTGCGGCCGATTCGCTCCCACAGAGAGGGACTGATCCGGGTGCCGTCCACTAGGCAATGCCAGTGGGCGACGCCCAAGGGAAGGGCCTTCTCTGTGGTGGGCCCAACCCTCTGGAACGACCTACCCCCCGAACTTAGAATGACCACGGATCTCCGTTCTTCCCGTCTGAAACTCAAGACCTACTTTTTCCAACAGGCCGGCCTGGCCTAACTCTACCTAGCCTTTAGCCTGACATCAAATTGTTTTAATTGGGTTTTAAGGGTAATAGTTTTAATTTATTGTAAATTTTAGCACAGGGTTAATAATTTAATTTGATTTTAAATTTTGTATATTGTCTTGTTTTTATATGCTTTTTTAATTTCCTGTGCACCGCCCCGAGTCCCTTTTTGGGAAAGGGAGCGGTATATAAGTTAAATAAATCTAATCTAATCTAATCTAATCTAATCTAATCTAATCTGGAACAAACTTCAGATTTTAAAAATGAGCATGGCAAAGCAGTGGTATGTTTCAATTTATTTTATTACTGGTTTGCTTGTGCATGCACGCATGCTCGCACGACACTTCTGTCTGGGCAGGTGGGCGGAGCCTCCCGCCTCCACCACTATTGGTTCACCCAATATAGGGTGAACTGGCATAAATCCATCTCTGGAGCAAAGCCAAATTCCATACAATCAACTGTCTATAGTAGAATGTAGGCAAGCCTTCTCTAATCTTCAGATTTTTTAGCCATGATTTCTTGGGAAATTGTAATCCTAACACATTAGAATAAATATACAATATTTGAAAAAAAAGATTGTTCTCATTTATTTTTCTTTTTTATTTCTTCCGTGTTTTTATTCAATCAGTTTCTGCTTCTACGTCTTTGTTTTTAAAACAAAACAAAACAAAGCATTCATAATTGTCCTTATAATGGAAAAGTGCTGCTCAAGTTGCCCCTGGAAGGCATTTTGATACATTGGATTTTTCTTTCATTTATTTGAGGACCGATAAGCTATTTCTGCAGTAATGACTTGCATAATCTTCTAGAGCAGTGGTTCTCAGCCTTCCCAATGGTGTGACCCTTTAATATAGGTCCTCATATTGTGGTAACCCCCAACCATAAAATTGGTGTCTCAGTTCCTAAGACCATCGAAAATATGTGTTTTCCGATGGTCTTAGGCAACCCCTGTGAAAGGGTCATTCAACCCCCAAAGGGGTCCTGACCCACAGGTTGAGAACCACTGTTCTAGAGGCATCCAACCATCACTGTGCCAAAATAACCACCATAAGGATAGTCTCTATGTCATTTAAACAATAGTTAGATGATGACAGGAAAATTCTTTCAGCTAGGCAAATAGCCTAAGACTTAAATGGATACCTTAAAGTATCAATTCGTACTTTCCAGGGTTAAAGATTTTTGAATGATATCTTATTCTCTCTCTCCTTGGGACTCAGTAGGAGTCCATTTCTCTCTCCCCCAATATATTTACATATATGCCATTACTCCTAATAGTCCTGGGAAAATTCTTGAAATTCAAACTCACAGCTTCTTATTTCTCGCTGTATTACCCAGAAAATGAGATTGCTGCTGAGCATAAGCGCTGCCCTTCAATCAGGTTCTCAGAGAAAGTTCTGCAAAAGTTTGAACCCTGGCGGTTATTCCTGTTACATCGTATTCTTTGATATATAGGCAAACAAACAAACAAACAATCAGTGCTCTACTTAGGAAAGTCAAGAAGGAAGATACCTCCTTCTTTCAGATGATTCCTGCATGTAAGACGGAAATATATTTTGCTCAAAAGCATTCTTCTGCATTTCATATTAGAATTAAATGAATTAAAAAGGTCAAGGCTAGGCCCATTTCAAGAAGGAGAATGTTCCATAAGGCAGGTGCCCACAATAGAAAAGCTTATCTCCAAAGTCCTGTTAAATGGAATTTCTTGGTAGATGGGACCCATAACTTGCTTCACCTTGTGAGACATATCAATACACAGATAGACTTTGATTTACAACCATCTATTTAATGACCAAAGTTATAACGGCACTGAAAAAAGTGACTTATGACTGTTATTCACATTTATGACCATTGCAGCATCCCCCATAGTCATGTGATCAACATTTGGACTACTGGCATGCATTTATGATGGTTACACTGTCCCAGGATCATGGAATCATCTGTTGCGACCTTCTGACAAGCAAAGTCAATGGGGAAGCCAGATTCACTTAACAACTGCAGAACAATTTACTTAACAACTGTGGGAAGAAAGGTCATAAAATGGGGCAAAACTCTCTTAACAATTGCCTTTCATAGCAGTGGAAACATTGGGCTCAGTAGTGGTTATTAGTTGAGGATTATCCATAATCGGGAAGAGGCGCTCTTCAAACAGCCTGGCTCTATGCCATAAAGGGCTTTAGAAGTTAAAAGCAGCACCTGGAAGCAAACTGGCAACCAAAATAGTAGTGGTATAAACATGCACTTTTCTGGAGACATACATAACTCCAGGCTTTCACCAAGATAAAGGAGACTGTGCTATGTAACCTCCTCTTTGCTGACGATTGTGCCCTGAATGCTGAATCAGAGCAGGAAATGCAAGGCATTGTGGACAAATTCACAGCAGCATGCGACAACTTCGGCTTCCTCCTCAACATAAAGAAGACCAAAGTGATGCATCAGCCAGCTCCAAAAGCCCAACAACAAGAGCCCACCATCACAGTGAAGGGACAAAAGCTGCAAGCAGTGGACCAATTTACATAGCTTGGCAGCACCCTTGTGCAGTGACAATCGACATTGAGGTCAACTGCAGAATTGCCAAGGTAAGCTCTGCATTTGGCAGACTACTAACCAACATGGGGGACCATCATGGAATAAGCCTTGCTACAAAGCTCAAAGTTCTACCAAGCAGTAGTGCTAACTACCCTGATGAATGCCAGTGAGATTTGGACTGTATGCAGGAGGCATGCTAGGTAATTCCACATGACCTGCCTCCATAGAATTCTGAGGATCTGATGGAAGGACAAGGTGCCAGACACAGAAGTCCTCTCCAGAGAAGGCCTGCCATCAGTTTACACCCTGCTGATGAAAGCCCTGACATGCTGGGTAGGCCATGTTGCAAGGATGCCAGACCAGCTCCTCTATGGTGAGCTGTCTCTAGGAAAGCAAGCACACGGGGGACAAAGGAATCAATACAAAGACACACTGAAAGCCTCCTTCAAATCCCTGGAAATTGACACCACCTCCTGGGAAACCCTGGCACAAGATCATTCAACATGGCGCACGCTGATCCACCAAGGCTGCCAGACGTCTGAGGACAGAAGAACCATAGCATAAGAGAAGCGAGCACTCCGCAAAGCCAAAGCTGCAAATGCTGCAACAATGGTGCCCACACGTTTCCCCGACACGTGGCAGAACATTTCATGCCCGTGAAGGCCTTACCAGCCACCTGCAGACACATCACAGATAGCCCACAACCTGTTAGATATCAAAGTCCTTTTCAAACACGATGGACAAACATCATCATCACATAACTGCCCATGCTGCTGCATTTCACATAAGCTAAAGGTTCTAGTTATCTATTCAGCTTATAGAAAGGAAGATGAGAAGGTGGTTTAGAAGAAAGAAACTTGCTTTCCCAACTCTCAGCATTGGTTCTGCATTGCATTTGTACCAGGCTGCCTATGATGAAGTATGAAAGAGAAAGGGCTGTTTTTCAGCACTAGCTTAGTGTACAAGTAGTCTCTCAATTTTTTCTTCCTAGTAATGGGCAATATTTGACTGATATTGCCTGAAATGTTTGACCATTTCACTGATTTCTCCAGGAGGAGAACAGTTCTCCAACTGTTCTTTGGAATTGGGACTCACAATTGTAATTGTAATTCTTTTTTCTAAAAGTTTATTGTCACTGCTGCTGCTGCTAGCATTTTGCTGCCACTTCTGAGTTAACAGCTCTGCTTTGTTGGATTTTCCAGCATCCCCCAGAAAGTGTCTCAGCAACAATTAATGAGGTATGGTACATTTTTCAACAATTCAAAAATGTATTCTCCCAAACACAATAGATTCGCTCCCACAGAAAGGGACTTCTCCGGGTGCCGTCCAATAGGCAATGCCAGCGGGCGACGCCCAGGGGAAGGGCCTTCTCTGTGGTGGGCCCAACCCTCTGGAACGACCTACCCCCTGAACTCAGAATGACCATGGACCTCCGCTCCTTCTGCCAGAAACTAAAGACTTACTTTTTCCAACAGGCCGGCCTGGCCTAATTTACCCCACCTAGCCTATAGTCAGAAGTTAAATTGTTTTAATTGGTTTTAAGGGGAAATAGTTTTAATGATTTTATAAATGTTAGCACAGGGATAATAATTTAATCTGGTTTTACATTTTATATAATTATTATGTTTATATGTTTTTAATTTCCTGTGCACCACCCCGAGTCCCTTCTGGGAAAGGGAGCGGTCTATAAAATCTAATAAAGTATAAAGTATAAGTATAAGTACAATATACACTCACAGACCTCAAAGGCATAACAATCCAGAATCAAGTTCAACTTTCTTACATATAGTTTCAATTCTTAGTACATATATTAGAAAACAAACCTCTGGGAATGCTTCTGAATGAATTTTAGTTCTCTATCGCCCTCTCACTTAGATCAGATTCTCTGGGTCATCTCAGAGTTCTGACAGATAGCTGGCATGAATGAACCAAGCGAGAATGGAAACATCAAATGCTCTGAAGTCTCAAAAGTCTCATGAATTAGACCAGTGGTAGGCAAACTCATTAGTCAAAAGAGCCAAATATCAACAAAAGCTCGATTGAAATTTCTTTTGAGAGCCGGAAGGTGTGGCCTGTTTTGAGGGCATGGCTCAGCGGTCATGTGACCGGATGGGCGTGGCCAACTTGGAAACTGTGGTGAAACTCACTTAACAACGGTCTTGCTTAGCAACCAAAATTTTGAGCTCAATTGTGGTCATAAGTTCTCTCATCTCTCTCCAACTTTCTTTTCTTTCTTCCCTTCTTTCTTTCTCTCTCTTTCTGTTTCTCTCTGTCTCTCTGAGTCTGTCTATCTGTCTGTCTCTCTCTGTGGCTCTTTATCTCTCCCTCCCTCCCTGTCTCTTTCTGTCATTCTCTGTGTCTCTCTCTGTCTCTCTGCCCTCCCTTCTTCTCTGTCTGTCTGTCTCTGTGGCTCTTTGCCTCCTTCCCTCCCTCTCTCCCTGTCTCTTTCTGTCATTCTCTGTGCCTCTCTCTGTCTCTCTGCCCTCCCTTCTTCTCTGTCTGTCTGTCTGTCTCTGTGACTCCTTCCCTCCCTCTCTCCCTCTCTCCCTGTCTCTTTCTGTCATTCTCCGTGCCTCTCTCTGTCTCTCTGCCCTCCCTTCTTCTCTGTCTGTCTGTCTCTGTGGCTCTTTGCCTCCTTCCCTCCCTCTCTCCCTCCCTCCCTGTCTCTTTCTGTCATTCTCTGTGTCTCTCTCTGTCTCTCTGCCCTCCCTTCTTCTCTGTCTGTCTGTCTCTGTGGCTCTTTGCCTCCTTCCCTCCCTCCCTCCCTCCCTCCCTGTCTCTTTCTGTCATTCTCCGTGTCTCTCTCTGTCTCTCTGCCCTCCCTTCTTCTCTGTCTGTCTGTCTCTGTGGCTCTTTGCCTCCTTCCCTCCCTCCCTCCCTGTTTCTCTCTGTTTCTCCCTCCCTCCTTCCCCCCCCTCTCTCTCTTTGTATGTCAGACCCTGATTCCCTCCGTCCGTCTCTCTCTCGCTCTGTGCCTCTCTGTGTCTGTCTGTCACTGTCCACAAAATACCGCGTGGAGGAGCGGCGGGCTCTGTGGTGATGGCGAGGCCTTCCGCTGGGGGAGGGGTGTCCCCTTCATGTTCCTCGTCTCCCCGGATGCCGCCTGGAACCATCAGCAGCCGCGCAGACTTGCCGCTTTTCCATGCCGCGCAAAAGATAGGCGCGTGCAATTATAACGCAAGTTTCCACCGCTACGAACTCTCCAAGATTGTAATTGGGCGGGGCATGCGCGCGCCTATCTTTTGCACGGCATGGAAAAGCGGCAAGTCTCTGCGTGGCTGCGGATGGCTCCGGACAGCATTCGGGGAGTTGAGGAACGTGAAGGGGACCTCGCGGACCTCTTTCTTTCTTTCTTTCTTTCTTTCTTTCTTTATCTCTCTCTCCCACTTTCTTTTTCTTTCTGTTTTTCTTTCTCTCTTTTTCTTTTTGTCTCTCTCTGTCAATCTCTCTCTTTATCTGTCTCTCTCTCCTCCCTCCACCCATCTGTCATTCTGTGTGCGTGTGTGTGCCTCTCTCTCTCTGATTCCCTCTCTCCCTCCCTCTCTCTCTCTGTCTCTGTTTGTCTCTTCCTCCCCCCCTCTGTCTCTCTCTGTATGTAAGTCTCTCCTTCCCTCTCTCCCTCCCTCCCCCCCCGGAAGCAGTGGAAAGCCCGGCACACTGGCTGGAGAGCACACGGCCGCTGCCTCCCTCAGCGAGCGGGCGGGGAGAGCACCCGAGGCCGCGGCCATCCAAGCACCGCGGAGGCTGTCCGGTGCTGCACGCCCACCTCGGTCCCAGCCTCACGTGGCGGCCAGTCCCGGAAAGCACGGCGCGGCGGCCTCCGCAGGCGGCTGTTGCTGCTGCTGTCCCCGAGCCCTGCAACATGCAGCTCCTGCCGTCCGAGTGCATGTTTCCACCAGGTCCCTCTTTGGCCCCTCAGGTCCGGCTCTTCCTCTCTCTCCCCCTCCGCCCGGAGGCAGCGGAGGGCCCGGCAGCAGAGCACCCGGGGCTGTGGCTGTGCCCGAGCCGTCCGGGTGCCAGGCACCCGCCTCCCTGGGCGCACGGCGCACGGACAGCTCCGGCGCAGCCCCGGGCGCTCCCCCCGCCCGTTCGCTACAGGGGGAGGCAGCCGCAGGGAAGGCGTCAGGCCGGGGCCCTTTTCTGTCTCCCAGACAGCGCTGGGGGTGAGCTGAGTAGCCTGCTCTTGGAAGTGGTGGCTGTGGCCGATGGGCTTGGTCCTGGCCTCTCGTTCTGTCTGCCCGGGAGACAGAGTCCAGGGAGGAAGATAATGGCCATTTTGGAGACAACGTGTCCAGCGCCTTCCACTCGCACCCGCAGCAGCAGCACCAGTCACTCCCCGTTGCCTTCGGAGGCAAAGGAGACAACCGCTCCTCTTGGTGGGGTGGCCGTGCTCGTGTGCTCTGGCCCTAAGCCTCGTGTCCCCCCTGCAGGGCAAAGCGTGGCTCACCTGCGGTGGGAGGACTTCCTGGGTCTCCCCCAAGGGAGGTGGGCGCGCAGCGGCCGGATGGCTCCGGCGAAGCTGCAACCCCGGGCGCTCCCCCCCACCCGTTCGCTCGCGGGGGGGTGGAGGGAGAGAGGAAGAGCCACACCGAGGGGCCAAAGAGCCACTCGTGGCTCGCGAGCCGCGGTTTGCCGACCACTGAATTAGACTTTTTGTCTGGAGCTACCTCCCTCTGAGTTTGCCCTGTAGCAACCAGCACAAATTGATCTCTGCCAAATCACCGCCAGGAATGAGAGGGATGACATGAGTTCTTGATTAGGATATGCTGTAGCAAGCTGAAATTCTCTAGATTAGAAGCTTAAGAGCTTCCAAATTTCAATGAATTCAGTTTCCATCATTTCTGACTCTTGGATGGCGTACTGAGAGAACTTGTCATGATATAGCTAAGAAGAGATGAGCAGAAAAAACTCATGTCATGCCAAAAAAGGATGGGCATTTTTCCCAGACTATAGCAAGATGTAGTTCTAGGTCTAAATCGGTTGCCCCAGATTGCTTATCCTATTTTTAATGCTGGTTTTAATGTGTATGTGTGTGTGTGTGCGCGCGCACGCACACACACACACACACATCTCCAATCTCCCACCACTAATTAATAAATTATCTCAACATAGTTCTGTATATAAATCTGAAAGATAATACAGAAGACATTTCACTTTTTTACAGAGGTGGAAGGATTAAAAACACAGCATGGAATGAGGAGCCCTCCATTTCTTTGAATACATGCAAGTTTTTGAAATATGGTTATTTAAAGACATGTTGGAGAAAAGTAGTAATCCAGAACTAATTACACAGCTGTTGAAAAACCCAGTAAATATGTGTTACTTGGGGATATATAATACCTTTGATGTAGTTGTAATCTGACAGAAGTTATTATAGGATTCCACAGCTGCAAAGCATTGAAGCTTAGGGAATTTTCTCTTTCTTTTTCTTTCCCTCTTTTCTCTTTCTTCTGCTCGATGAGAATTAGCAGAGCAGAAACAAAAATTGTATTTGCAAAGCAAAAAAAAAATAAAAATCCTTCCGATAATATTAACAGAGTGCTTCAGAGAAAAGGAGAAGGAGTTAATCTGTTACCTGGAGTTAAGGAAAGCTTAGGGACAACAAATCCAGGCCAGGCGCAATTTCAAAAGGCTTTACCACAGAATAAGGGAAAGCTTAAAGCAAATGTGGTTTTGCAATGGAGGATTGTCAAGATGTTTCATCCCAGAATCAAGTGACTACTTGTCTGTAACAAGAACACACAAACAAAGGAATGGTGTGGTTTTTTTGAAATGAGAAACAAAATGCACAAAGCCAACAACCCAACTAAAGAATATTCAACCTGGTATTGTTTAAAGCAGTTTGAAGATGTGTGGACCTCAACTCCCAGAATTCCCCAGCTGGAATTCTGGCCTTTGAAATCCACACACCTTCAAACTGCCAAGGCTCTAAACTGATTGGTGAAGCAGGGAGATCTTCAGGATCTGGAAATTAGCTGGGGAGAGGAAGGGAGGACAGAGGAAGTAGCAGCTGGCTTTCATTTCCTGTTCTCTATAGATAACAAAGGGATAAGAACATAAGAACAGCCTTGCTGGAACAGGCCACAGCCCATCCAGTCCAGCATTCTGTCTCACACAGTGGCTCCCCATTTGCTTCAGGGTCTTCCCAAGCAGATGTCTTCACCTGCTTATGATTCCCTGCAAATGGCATTGAGAGATATCCTGCCTATCTCTCCAACCCGGAGGGTGTCCTTAGGCATCCATCATGATAGCTATTGATACCCTTGTTCTCCATGAACTCGTCTAATCCTTTCTTCTTCTTTTTTTTATATTGAAAAAGTTTTATTGGTTTTTACAATTTTCCAAAGGGGAGGGAATACAGAAACATTTTAAGAACTTTCGCGTCAGGATCATTGGCCCTTCCAGGGCTTCATAATAAAATATTGAAAAAAATTTTTCCCAAAAATATTACAAGGTGAAAATAAGTACATGTTTCCCAAATTCTCAATTCTATGCTAGCAGTCGTGTGCAAACATCCAGATATAAAGGTTATACAATATTAATAATAAAAAGAAAAAAAAGCAAAGTTATTTTTTCGATCTAAGTCTCTTGGCAATTGTATCTTCTTTTTCTCCTCCCTGGCCCCCAGCGGGCGGGGCCGTGCCCCCCCCCGCCCCCCCTGAATCGTCCCCCAGGACAGAGGAATGTTTTTTAAGAAAGGCTTCCGCCTCAACAACTGTTTTAATCCTTACTCTTCCTTCATCCCAGAACACCAACATCCCTTCCGGCATCGCCCACTTAAACCAAATCCCGTGGTCAAACAATTTTTTGGATAAGAAGGAATACCTCCTTCTCATCTCTCTAATCTTTTTTGGGATCTGCTTCAAGATGGCGACTTCCTTTTGTTGGTAAATTAACGCCCCCCCTCTCTGCGCCTTCAAAATTCCCTCTCTGGTTGACCTTCTGACAAATTTAATATGTATCTCTCTGGGTACTTCATTTATCCTGGCATATGTTGAATTTATTCTGTAGACTAGGTCAATGTCCCCCCTGATCTCATCTTTAGGTTTATGTAAATAGTCTGCTAAAATTGTACTCATGAGTTCAGGAAGACATTCACCAGATTCTTCAGAAATATTCTGAAATCTTAAAAAATATGACATCCTTTCAAAATCCATCCTAGACATATGACCAGAAAAATCTGCAATTTCAGTGTTGACATTTTTAAGTTCTCCCTTTGCCCCAACCAGCCCCCCTTCCAGCTCCTCAGTCTTCTGTGTGTTCTCCAGCACTTGCTTCCGTGTTTCCAGAAGATCCTTCTTGAAGCTACAATTATCTTCTCTCAAAGCTTTAATTTCCTGCACCAGACTTGTAACACTGATTCCATAGATGACATTCTTTGTTCCAATCCTGCCAATTCTAATTTTGATGCCATGGTAAGCTGTTAAAGTCAGTGCCACTAAGATGGCATTTTTTGGGTGGGGCCGTTGAAGCAAGTCAGGAGAAAAACAGTTCAAATGAAAGTTGTAAAAAGTTCAAGACCCAGAAGAGAAACACTTTTCACAATCAATAATTATAGCAAAGAATGCACTCCAGGGAAGGAATCAATTAATCCAGAAATTTCTTCATTAGTAGAGAGAGAGAGTCCAAATCACAAAGAGATTTTGGTAATTTTCCAAAAATAAAAATAATCATTCAGGAACCAAGGGAGCCATCCTCCACCGCCCAGTCTGAGAGCCAGCAGGAGAAAGTAACAAAAGAAGAATTGTTTCAAGCCAGCCGGACTTAGATACATTGTAAAGAAACAAGCCGCAAATCACTTTCACTTAGTTCAAAGCAATCCGGATACGAAATTTCCGCTCCCTCGCAACGAGGAGTCATTTCTAAACGCCGCTTTAAATCCGAGGGGGGGTTTAACAAGCAAACACCCCCCTCTACGTTCTTTCAGTCCAGGCTGCCAGCACAAATAATGTTAAAAATCACTCACTTTCACCTCGCTGCCAAAGCCCCGGGGAGCCTTCCGACCTGAACACTCAGCTCTTTTCAAATTCGTCGTTCGTTGCCGTCCTCCATTGGCGAAGGGAAAACCCCCCGCAGCATGTCTCCTCTCGCCTAGGCCGAAGACAAGGGCCGTTTTCCCACTGCCGCTGGGATAAACAAACCCAAGCAAGCCAGCCCTACGGAAGGCCCCCCAAAAAGGGGGTGCCTCGCCCCCATTGGGGGGCAGAAAAAAGAACAAAGCGGCGGACGAGCCCAGGACTCGTCCGTCACCGCTGGAAGGCGGAACCGGAAGTCGTCTAATCCTTTCTTAAAGGTGTTGAGGCTGACAGCTGTCACCACTTCTTCTGGCAGGGAGTTCCATAGACCAGTGATCCTCTGGGTGAAAAAGTACTTCCTCTTATTTGTTTGAGGTCTAGCTTCCAAAAGTTTCATGGAGTGCCCCCTAGTTCTAGTGTTGTGCGATAGGGAAAACAGTTTTTCCTTTTCGACTTTGTCCACACCGTGCATGATTTTATAGACTTCAATCAGGTCACCTCTCAGGCGCCGTCGTTCTAGATAAAGAGATTCACACAGGCCCATCAGGCATTACATGGATCATTTGCTGCATCCACTGGGCACTTTGTGGCACTCCATAACTGTGTCACAGACAGGCAGACAACTCCCCAAAGGCCCTCAGGTCTCGGGACAATGTCTCATCTTGGCAGACCTAAAGGGGAATTGAGCTTCCTTGCTTGGAAGCAGCCCAGATCATTGTATCCTTTTTATTTGTGTGTTATTTCATAGATGACATTTCAATATGTGGTCTCTGCTAATCTGTGCCCTGCCCTTCTTTCATAAGAAGTAAAAGCAAAACAAAATAGATGTACAGAGATGGACTATAAGCTTTCAGTTAAAGCAGCGTTAGAAGGATAGTTCCTTTTTTCTCTGGTAACCATTTGGATGACTGCAATGCAGTATATGGAAAACTGCCCTTAAAAATGGCCCCAAATGTTTTATTAATCAAAATTTATTTTTATTTATTAAATGTATATGTCATCCATCTCACTGTTATGTGACTCTGGGTGGTGTACAATCTGAAAACAATAACATTATAAAAGATTCATAAGACAATAGATGTAACATTAAAATTAATCAATAATAATAATAATAGCCAAGAAAGTGGGGTATATAATGGAATGAAGATGGAATTGTGTATTTAATATGATACTACCTCAGGATGACACAACCCCATCGGATACCAGGCTAACCAGCAGAATCAGGTGTTAAGGTCTTTACAGCAGGCCAAAAGGATGGGAGTGGACCTCACCTCAGAGGGTAAGATATTCCAAAGGGCAGGAGCCACAGCAGAAAAGGATGTTTTTTGGACCCCACCAGCCAGAGTTCCTTAGCTGCAGCATGCCCCTTTTGTTGGTATGATTGGGGCAGGACAATCTCATTGGGGTGAGACGCTTCCTCAGGTAACCTGGATCCATTCTGTAGAGTACTTTATAGGTAATAATCAACACCTTGAGTTGCACTAGTAAGAAAACTGGCAGCCAGTGCAGCTCATTTAACAGAGGTATTCTCAGAACTGTCAGTGCAACTGCATCCTGCATTCCAATTAACTCTTCAAGGGTAGCCCCATGTACAACGCATTGCAAATATTTAACTGAGAGATGATCAGGGCCTGAGTGACTGAACACAAGGACTCCCAATCCAAGAAAGGACACAACTAGCACACAACAGGAAGTTGTGCAAAGACTCTACTAGCCACAACTGCCATCGGCTCTTTGATCAGGAGTTAAGAGCCCAGGAGAACTCCCAAGTTGTGCACAACTCCCAAATTGTGCACTATCAGGGGCAGTGCTACCCTATCCGTGTTATCTCGGACCTCCGCCTGTTCCGCCAGCACTTAAAAACGTATTTGTTCCAGCTAGCCGGCCTGGCATGAATTACCCAATTCCTAACTGTGTATTAATTTACCAAAGTTTTAATTTGCGGGTTTTAAATATGTTTTTAGCACAGGGATGGATTTAATACTGTTTTTAGGATTGTTTTTGTATATTTGTATCTGTTTTTAAATTTGCCTGTGCGCCGCCCCGGGTCCCTTGGTTGTGAGATGCGTGCAGGATATAAATATGAAAAATAATAAATAAATAAATAAATATCCAGAAATAAAGATGTAGTTCAAAATTAAGGTTTTGAGAACAGAAACACCTAACCAGATAGAGTAAATGGAAGCACCATGTCTGATATGTACTGTCCCTCAACACTTTACAGATTCAGTTCAAAATACTGATTGCAATTTTAAAATAGGAGAGCAATCAGCACTTTAAGAAGAAAAATCCATTTTCAGGGTTGTAGAAGTTGTCACAGAGTAGTGATAACTGGATGAAATGGGCCAGAACTAAAATATTCACCATTTTTTTCCTTTCGGGTGCTGAGTGATACAACCATGTTCTTAAGTATTTGCATGAATAACTAAAAACACCACACTACTATTTATATTTGTTATGTTTTCCTATTCTTTGCGATGTCCTCTGACCTCATACAGAGTCCTCAACTGGGGAGCACTGGCTATAGATCCAAGGCATTGAACCTCCTCTATGCACTCGCCTTTGAAATGAAAAAAATCTTAAAATGCATGCTTTGAAGATGCAAGATGCAACTTTAAGTTTTAATGGTATTGGTGGATTCAGGTGTAAAATATACTTATTGTAAATTAAAAACAAAACAAGTTCATCAGAAAATATGACTCTACTTAATGATTATTGGACTTGTCAGTGAGGATTTAACAAGGGTTGGACATTAGATTTTTTTTAATGCTGGCATTGTAGGGGATTTGAAAGCTCTTTAACTCATATAAATTGGGCTTCTCCAGTTATAGCTTCATTTGAGATTAAAATCATTACACATATCAATACAATTTTGCAATGAAATATAGCTAAAGATCTTAACAACATGTTGGATTATATTTCTAAATACAGTTCATTTCATTTCTTATTAACAGCTTTGGCTGTATTGACACTTGGGCATAACAAAGAGGATAATGATATGTAATTAGGCTCCTCCTATTTTCCCTGTTAATTAACATTTTGTCTCTCTCTTTGCTATATTTAAATGTATCTTGATATTTTTTTCACTGTATTATTAATTTTTTGATGTTATCTATTTTACTATAAAAAATAAAATTACACGACCTTATAAGAACAGTGAAGCTTTGATTACATGGTTGCAGCTACCCTCTTAATTTTTTGGATGATTCCCTCTCACCCAATTATATAGCTTGATGTAGCCAAGTGTGGCTTGGTGGACAGGGGAACGATACTGCAAAATCTCCATTCCCACCCTACTCCAGGGGAAGGATACTGCAATATGTCCCGGTGTCTGGAGGCCGTGCGAGTCTGGATGGGGAGGAACGGGCTACGACTCAACCCGTCCAAGACCAAGTGGCTGTGGTTTCTGGCGCCACGACATAGCCAATTGGTTCCATCTCTGGCTATCAGGGGCGAGTCATTAGCCCCCGCAGAAAGGGCTCACAACTTGGGTGTCCTCCTGGACTCTCGGCTATCCTTGGATGACCATGTGACAGCCGTAGCCAGGGGGGCCTTTTATCAGGTTTACCTGATATGCCAGTTGCGCCCCTTTCTGGATCGTGACACCCTACGCACAGTCACGCAAGCTCTTGTCATTTCCCGCCTAGACTACTGCAATGCTCTCTACATGGGGCTTCCCTTGAAGTGCACCCGGAGGCTCCAGTTAGTGCAGAACATGGCCACGCGGGGGATCTTGGGCGCACCAAGACACTCCCATATAACACCTCTCCTGCACGAGCTGCACTGGCTGCTTGTGGCCTTCCGGGTGCACTTCAAGGTTTTGGTGACCATTTTTAAAGCGCTCCATGGCATGGGTCCTGGTTATTTGCAGAATCGCTTCCTGCCACATACCTCCATCCGACCTGTCCGCTCTCACAGGGAGGGCCTCCTCAGGGTGCCGTCTGCTGGACAATGCCGGCTGGTGACTCCCAGGGGAAGGGCCTTCTCTGTGGCGGGTCCAGCCCTCTGGAATGACCTGCCCCCCGACCTTTGTACTTTCACGGACCTTCCCCTCTTCCGTCGAACATTAAAGACCTACTATTTTCATGCGGCCGGCCTGGCATAGTTCGTTTTACCACCGTTTTAATAGGGTTTTTAAATATTTTAGCACAGGTTAAATTTATTTTATTTTATTTTAAATTTATCCAATTGATTGTATTTATATGTATTTTATCTTTTTATTATCCCTGTGCACCGCCCTGAGTCCCAAACAGGAGAGAGGGCGGTATACAAATTAAATTAATAAATTAATAAATATCCCCATTCCCTCCTCACTACTGGAGGAAGGATATTGCAAAATCTCCATCCCAACCCCACTCCAGGGGAAGGATACTGCAATATCCCCATTCCCTCCTCACTACGGGAGGAAGGATATTGCAAAATCTCCATTCCCATCCCACTCCTGGGGGAAGGATACCCTCCAGAGGTGGTATTTGCCAGTGCTACGAACTGCTCAAAATTTCCGTTACTGGTTCTCCAGAACCTGTCAGAATCTGCTGAATTTCACTGCTGCAACCCAGGTTGTAGCACTGATAGAACATTAACACTGGATGGCTTCTCCAATACTACTCATTATTTTAGAACCTGGTCCCTTGTATGTCAAATTTGACTAAAGAATTCCCTATCTTCCAAGGATTTCATAAGTAACAGGTGATATTTTTGACCCTTGTAAATGTTTTATAGGCATATATATATTATTTATTGTATCCCACCTTTATTATTCTTACAAATTACTCAAGGCAGCGAACATACCTTTCTTAATACTACAACAACCTTTTCCCATAACAACAATGCTGTGAGTTGGGTTGGGCTGAGAGAGAGTAACTGGCCCAAAGTCACCCAGCAAAGGCTTTCGTGGCTTAGGTGGGACTTGAACTCGTAGCCTCCTGTTTTCTAGTCTGGTGCCTTACCCACTAGATCAGGGGTATCAAACTCGCAGCCTGTGGGCCGGATGCGTCATGCACTGGCCACACCCATCCCCAGTTTAGCAAAGGGGCTGGAAAAGTTGCAATACGTCACGTGACAACAACGTGTCATTGTGAGTTTAACACCTCTGCACTAGACCAAACTGGCTCTCTACTCTCACTAAATGGAGGCACTGAGATGTTCTTTAGTGCAGGGGTCTCCAACCTTTGCAACGTTAAGTCTGAAGAACTTCAGCTCCCAGAATTCTCCAGCCAGCTTTGCTCTGGACTCTGTTTTTTCTTTAAATGCTTTTGAATTAGACAAAAACCTGCTTTAAAAGACTTGCTTGGATCACGACAAGTCAGTTCCAGCCTTTTCTTGTAGATCCATTCAAGTTCAGTTCAGAATTTGAGGGTTGAAACTGAAATAAATTTGCTTACTCTGGGACATAGCTTATTCCCTAGGACTGAAAAGCAAGGAAATAATTGATGCTGTAAAGGGGTTAAGAATTAAACAGAATTTCAGTTAAGATAGAATTGCTTAGAGTGTGAGCCCAGGGGATAAGTTGTCCTAGATAGCGTTATACTTATCTTGAAGATAATGTTTTGAGCTTCACAACGTTTCTGAATAATTTTTTGTTTCTGGCTTGCCTGATAATGTCTTTGATAAAAACACTTCATTTTTGATAAATTTATTTTTGAAAAACTAGGTTTGACTACATTGCAAGTAATAACAACATCTGGGTTTTTCTTTTTCTTTTAAAGTAAAATGCTATATTTTGTCTGCTTCAGCAGTGGCAGCACAGCTATCTAGATGTGTTAGCAGTCAGAAGCCGAGATCTGAGCAGAAATGGAGCCCCCTATAATGTCACTAGGATTGGAGCCGATCTGCAGACTTTATTACAGGCAGTCCTCAACTTCTGGAGCACCGGGGAACTGCCAGAAGACTGGAAAAGAGCTGATGTGGTTCCCATCTTCAAAAAAGGCAAAAAAACAGATCCAGGAAACTATAGACCCATCAGCCTGACCTCAATACCAGGAAAGATTCTGGAAAAGATAATTAAACAACAAATAAGTGAACACCTAGAAGCAAACAAAGTAATAGCCAAAAGCCAACATGGGTTTGTCAAAAACAGATCATGCCAGACGAATCTAATTGCATTCTTTGACAAAGTGACAAAATCAGTGGACCAGAGGAATGCTGTTGATATAATTTACCTGGACTTCAGTAAGGCATTTGATAAAGTAGACCATAACCTACTATTAGATAAAGTAGAAAATTGTGGGTTAGACAGCACCACCACCAAATGGATTCGCAACTGGCTGACCAACCGCACTCAACGTGTAGTCCTCAATGGAACTGCATCTACATGGAAGGAAGTATGCAGTGGAGTCCCCCAAGGCTCTGTTTTAGGCCCAGTACTCTTTAACATCTTCATCAACGATTTGGATGAGGGGATAAATGGGGAACTCATCAAATTTGCAGACGACACCAAGCTGGCAGGAATAGCCAACACTCCAGAAGATAGGCTTAAGATACAGAAGGATCTAGACAAACTTGAACATTGGGCACTATCTAATAAAATGAAATTCAATTGTGAAAAAAGTAAGGTCCTACATATAGGCAAGAAAAACCAAATGCACAAGTACAGTATAGGTGGTACCTTGCTCAATAGTAGCAATTGTGAGAGGGATCTTGGAATCCTAGTGGACAACCATTTAAATATGAGCCAGCAGTGTGCAGCAGCTGCCAAAAAAGCCAACACAGTTCTAGGCTGCATAAACAGAGGGATAGAATCTAGATCACGTGAAGTGTTAATGCCACTGTATGGTGCCTTGGTAAGGCCACACTTGGAATACTGCATACAGTTTTGGTCACCACAATGTAGAAAAGACGTGGAGACTCTGGAAAGAGTGCAGAGAAGGGCAACCAAGATGATTAGGGGACTGGAGACTAAGACATATGAAGAACGGCTGCAGGAGCTGGGTATGTCTAGCTTGATGAAGAGAAGGACTAGGGGAGACATGATAGCAGTGTTCCGATATCTCAGAGGGTGCCACAAAGAAGAGGGAATCAAACTATTCTCCAAGGCACCTGGGGGCAGGACAAGAAGCAACGGGTGGAAACTAATCAAGGAGAGAAGCAACTTAGAACTAAGGAGAAATTTCCTGACAGTAAGAACAATTAACCTCTGGAACAGCTTGCCTCCAGAAGTTGTGAATGCCCCAACCCTGGAAGTCTTTAAAAAGATGTTAGATAGCTATTTGTCTGAAATGGTATAAGGTTCCTGCCCACGCAGGGGATTGGACTAGAAGACCTACAAGGTCCCTTCCAACTCTGCTATTGTATTGTATTGTACTTACGACAACAATTGAGCCCAAAATGTCTGTTGCTTCATGAGATATTTGTTAAGTGAATTTTGCGCCATTTTAGGACCTTTCTTGCCAAGATTGTTAAGTGAACCACTGCAGTTGTTAAGTTAGTGACACAGTTATTAAGTGAATCTGGCTTCTCTCTTGACTTTGCTTGTTAGAAGGTTGCAAAAGGGGATCACATGATCCCCAGAACACTGCAACCGTCATAAAGAACCATCAGTTGCCAAGTGCCTAATTTTAATCACATGACCACGGGGATGCTGCAACGGTCGTAAGTGTGAAAAAATGATCATACGTCACTTATTAAAATACTGTTATAACTTTGAACTGTTATTAAAGGGACTGTTATAAGTCAAGGACTACCTGTAACTTGGCAACTAATGCCCACTAATGATTTGGAGCATCTTCTAGACCAGGGGTTCCCAAACTTGGCAACTTTAAGACTTGTGGATTTCAACTCCCAGCAGAGCTGGCTGGAGAATTCTGGAAGTCGAAGTCCACAAGTCTTAAAGTTGCCAAGTTTGGAAACCCCTGGTCTAGACTCATCCAATCACCATTTTGCTAATATAAGAGTATGTTTATGTTTCCTCAGTAATGCTTGGATGATGCTGGAATATATTATTAATTATAATAGAGGAAATGGCCATATAGTTTTGGCTCCTGTACTGGAATAAAATTTGAGCATTGCCCATTTACTAAAAGACAATACAAGAGTGAGGGTTAATTTTGGTAAATGCAAATCTTTGTCAGGCATGAATTGTTCTTCTTGTAAATGTTCCCAATTGACTGTGGCCAATGTCGCAACACTGAACAAGACCATGAGAATTACGTTTTCTCCTTTCGATGTGATTTTTTCTTTTCATCTGTATTTCATCATACCATTGGCTGTATTGAATCTTATCACTTAGGCTAGAACAAGAATGTACAACCTGAGGCTCCGAAGATACATGTAGCGCCCATAAACCTTTCAGAAGTTGCCACGGTATAATTTGTGATATTTTGATAAACATGTCAGTGTTAATAATTTAGGTTAAAACAGGAATTAAACAAAATTTATCTTTTTCCTTAAGGCTGATCTTTCCTTGTTCTGCTATTTTTCTGAAGGGCGGCCTCTTGCACGCTTGTCAAAGACTAATGTATTTAAAATAAAATGTAGTGACAGTTTTAAAAAGGGGAGGAAAGGACTTTTTTTTTTTTTGCAGAGTTCCTCCCCCCAGATGCCCCTATAATACATGCTTGCAAATGGCTAAAGGACAGAGCCCTTGTCAGTTCAACATTATGTATAGGTAGTCCTTGACTTATAATCATAACTGGGACCTGAATTTCTATCGCACATGACTGTGGTCATAAGTCAAATTAGATCTGATTTTGCAACAATTTTTACAGCAATTACTGCAATGATTAGGCAAATCACATAGTTGTTAAGCTAATCCAGGTTCCCCAATGGGCGGAAATTGGCAAGAAAGGCAGCAAATTGGGATCATATGACTGCAGGATGCCACAACTGATTGTAAATTCAGATTGCTAAACTCCCAAATTGCGATCCTTGACCATGAGGGTAGTGCAATAGTCATAACTGTAAGTACAGGTCATAAGTCACTTATTCCAAGCCACTGTACCTTTGAACCATTGTTAAACAAAGTTAAGAACCACTCTTTGCAAAACCATTAGAAAACAAAGAAGTACGTGGTTGAAGTTTTTAGCCCTTTCTCCTCTTAGCCAGGATGACCACACTTCAGTTAAGACTTTGGAGAAGAAGTTTTGTGCGCTCTGCCATAATTTAGACACTTCACCAGTAGTGCTGCTTTCAACCATGTAATGTGTTATTGTAGGCTCATTTCCAGCACTGTAGCAGTGGCGGCGGGTAATAAAATGTCTGCCCAAAGCACTTCAGTTAGTTTGGGAATCCTTTTATAGATTAGCCATGAGAAATGGCTGGGGTCTGAAAACATAAGATTCGTGTTTTTTTTTTTTTGATGAGAAACAATTACAACCCAGCAACAATTCAGAGCCATTGACAGTATGGTGGCCAAATGTTATTCAAATGCATATTGTCTTTATACACACACACACACACACACTTTGTACATACAAAGAGACAGAGCCAATACTCTCTCCCACAAAATACCAAGAGATCTGCTGCCAACAAGACAGCCAAATGCATATTGAACAAGCTTTTCTGTAATGTGCTTAAAACCAATGTGCATTTCTTAAGAACAGTGAACACTAATTGGCAGAGAGTCAATGTCAAACTAATTAGGCACTTGTAAGTTTCCAAAATATGGTGCTTCACTATTCAAGAGCAGGGAGCAAAACAACCAAAAAGCCTTGATTATCCAATGTCATGTAGTAAACATGGCCCCCCAATAGGCAAGTACAGGGTGGCTGAAACAGTTATGTATGGGGGGCCTTTTTCC
Source organism: Rhabdophis nuchalis (assembly GCA_039707465.1). Taxonomy (NCBI): domain Eukaryota; kingdom Metazoa; phylum Chordata; class Lepidosauria; order Squamata; family Natricidae; genus Rhabdophis; species Rhabdophis nuchalis. Next base: position 52,246,309 of record CM077643.1, on the reverse strand, counting down.
TCAGGAAAAAAAGATAACACAGAGGCATTGCCAAAGGGAGAGGACAGAAAATGAAATTATCACCACATAAAATGTTGGCTCCAGGTGTCAAATCATCACTGTAAATTCTATAGAGCATTCAAACTGCAGTGACAGTGTTCTATATTAATTGCTGGCTCAGGTCATTCTTGTCTTCCCCCCCCCCCCCCTTCCAAGTGATGTGTTTGAGAAATATAACCTCTTCCAAGTCATATGGTAAAAAAACAACAACAACAGAAGCTTCTTAGGAAAGACCAGTTCTGCTGTATTCTAGAAAATCTTCTTTTGTTTTACAGGATGACAACACTTCTGTGGATGGTAGCTATTTCTTTTTTAGTCTCAGTTGTAAGGATTGAAACAGCATAGAGGAATCATTGGTTCCTAGTCCAGAGATCACCATTTGGTAAATATATAACAGCTCCATTTCAAAGCCAATAAGCACTGCATCAGCTACTCATTAAATTGGAAGGGTGAGAGAAAGAAATTTTAAGGGTATATCTTTATACAGGCAATGGGAAATCATTGAAAATATCTTTATTTTTGTCTGCAAAATAGATTCTAGTTTAGCCAAGCTCCGTGTCTGATTTTCTGCCAAGGCAAGCTAAGAAGTCAGTAAGCCATGAAGTGACAGGAGATCTACAATTTAGGTCAAGATGCCTGACACCAAAAGGCCCAAAATAGAAAGGAGTGGAATTCTGATTTCCAGGTTTCTACAATTTCTGTAGAACCTTTACAGTGGGTGGTTAAAATATTATTTTAATATTTAAGGCTATTCTAGGATTTAAAACTTTATAATAGAATAATAGAATTGGAAGGGACCTTGGAGGCCTTTTAATCCAACCCCCTCAAACAGAAAACCCTAAACCAGGGATGCCAAACCCCGCAGGCCGGATGCGTCATGCACTGGCCATGCCCACCCCTGGTTTAGCAAAGGGGGGGAAAGTCACAATATGTCACATGATGATATGACGCCACACATTTGACATGCCTGCCCTATACCATTTCAGACAAATGGTTGTCCAATCTCTTCTTAAAAAACCCCAGTGTTGGGAGTACCCACAACTTCTAGAGGCAATTTATTCCATGGGTTAATTGTTCTACCTGTCAGGAAATTTCTCCCTAATTCTAGGTTGTTTCATTTCTTGATTCATTTTTATCCATTGGTTCTTGTTCTGCCTTCTAGTTTTTGGAAGATAGGTTGGCCCCCTCCTCTGGAAAATTAAATTTCCAGTTCTGGGCATTTTACTGTCAGGTACCCTAAGTCCTGGAGAAGACAGCTGATACATGGCTTGTACAACATGAGTAAGTTACCAGTTTTAGAATATGACCACCGGAACAACAATGTCCAACGTGTAGTCAAATGAATGTGGATGGAAAATTAATGCAGAATGAGTATGAAAGGGGATAGTTTGTGAAATAGAGAGAATGGATGAGAATCAAACTGCAGAACAAATGTATGAAAAAAAGGTAAATTAATTGAGATCACGAAGACTGAGCTGGATGGATGGAAGTTGATGAAACTCTGAAAAATGAACAGGAAAGAAATCTAAAGAAAAAAGGTATGAAATGGAATATAGATATGGTTTCAAGGATAGAAAGTAAGCGGATGTAGTGAATGGTATTTGAATAACAGTTTTGTCTATATTTCCTTTGTCTTATGTCTTCAATTTTCTTATTTTCTTTGATCCGGATAATGTTGCATACTCTAAAATAGATTCTCACAGTGAGCAGTTGTGTATGTGTACAGGTGTAAATTGGTAAAAATATAGCAAAAATATAATGATCAGGGCATCATTCATAACGGTAGTAGTATTAGTAATAACAACAACAGTAATAATGCAACATTTAAGGCTATAAATAAAGCACATGGGAATGCTATGTCAGCGCTTTGTAAGTTTTACGTTAATTCAATATAATAATGTGCTAGAGCTTTAAACAGACTTTCCAAATTTGGAATGCTTTCTTTCTTTCTTTTTTTAAAGAAAAAGAAAAGCCTGCTCTGTGAAGACTTCACAGCTTCTTCACTCGGTTGACTCCTCAGGAAAATGTGATGTGTCTCAGGAGGGTGATTCCCACCAGTGACATTTAAAAATAAACAGAACTGCACTTGTGAGTGCTTTCCTCTTTCCAATCCAAGCTGGGCTTCCTCCCCCAGTTTGAACAAAAGCAGGAAGACATGGGAGAATGGTAGAGGAAGGAGCAACTGAGCAAGCAAAAATAATATTGCCCAAACAAACCCAGACAACTTGAGAGTTACAGATGTTTGAAGAAGACCTTTTGGAACATTTCCCTAGCAAAGCTTCCTGAGAGAGCCCACATCCGTCATGATGTCCCCCAGATGTCCCTTGTTTTAAGCACTATGTGGGGGGCGGGGGGCTGGAGCTATCCTATCTGTCAGAAAAGTGTGGGTTCAAAGTATAGAATTCCTCAAATCACAATACCAAAAAGTGAGAAGGGCCAAGAGGATGAATCATGGGGAAGAAGAAAGTAGTTCAAAATGGTTTTCCTTCTTTACCCTTATACAACAGCTTCCCAATACTTGATACATATTAAGTTGATGTGCATGTGTTTATTTCACTCATTTGCATTCTACCTTTCCTCATTTTTCAGTATGCAAGACACTTTAAAGAAGAAAAGGAACAAGAGCACTCCAAGCAGCAACATTTCACTGCAATGCTGCCCACACTGTATTAGCCTATATCAAGGAAGGTGTTTGATTTCATTCAGAAATCTTGAACAGGATATACTGTAGATCCAAAATAATTTTCTCCAACCTGGCATCTTCCAGACATTTTGGGATTGCAGCTCCCCAAATGTTTGCTACATCGACTTAAAATTCTTGAAGTGGTAATCGCAAAACATCTGGAGGGTGTCATGACTGGAAAAGCTACCCAATACTACGACTTCAAGAATTTTTCAGAGTTTCACTCCCTGTTAAATGCAACAAAGCCTTCTATCCCATTTTGACTTTAATCAATATAGAAAACTTCATTTGATGCAAATGAAGGTGGCTTTTGTTGCTATATTTAATACTTCATAGAGAAAATATAAAATAATTAATATGCAAACCATATAACTCAGGTTGCTCCAGAGCATGTGGGTTGTTCCATTTATCAAACAGTTGAAACTAAGCACTGGAGAAGATATTTCTGTATGACATACGTGCGTGCGTGCGTGTGTATATGTGTGTGAGGTCTGATGAAAAATGCTGATAGTACATGAAACCCCACAAACATTATTACATAATAACTTGTTTTGACATGTTTAGTGCATCTTATTTATGTTGATAGTCTAAACATGTAGTTTTAATGCACATAAGCATTTTTTTCAAGGCTGCTTCCCTGTAAGTAAGAGGTGATGAGAGGCAAGGATATTTTGCAATGAATCAATGTCCTTCAAATAGAAGATTCACAGCAGGAGAGAACAAAGTCAAGAAAGAAAGAAAAATAATACGATCAGTTGTGTATCCATTTTTCCAGAAACAAAGTCGATAAATGTTACACTGAGAACTAAGTGTCCCAGGCAACATTCTGTAGTCTGAATCAACAGTGAACTACTAGTAAAAACAATATCATTTAAGAACATAAGAAAATAAGCAAAGCCTTGGTGGATCGGCCTCCTGCCCCATCTAATCCAGCAATCTCTTCTCACAGTGACCAGTCAACTGTGAAAGAAAGCCCAGTAGTCGTCTTCTAGCAGATGGCCTTTGTCAGGGTTCCAAATAGCATCCAAAAGTAAATCAGAGTCCAAGGCAAAGTATTGCTCAAAGTTCCAATTTATTAAGAGAGTCATGTTGGCACATCTGGGAAAACCTGAATCTGAAAGCTGCCCGGTTTTTCCCATCCAGTTGAAAGTTCAAGATCTTGCCCCCACACACACAAGTCCATCACATGGTCCAATCTTCCACTGCCATGCTGGCAATTCCACCCATCCAATTCAGGTCAGGTGCAGAGATAAAAGTTGACCATGGCTTTCTAGAAAGAATTTTGTTGTGGCTACATAGTATGTGACTCCTTACAATCCCCCCTCCCATTTTCCCACAATAGAAAATGCATAGGAGAATAAGAGTAAGTGTAGCAGGCCAAAGACCCAAAAGAAAAGATGGCTGCAGGCCTGACAGCCTTCACATCATGACTTCCATGAATTGATCCAATCCTCTTTTGAAGCCAACCAAGCTGATAGGGAAGGATCACATCTTGTGGAAGTGAATTCCAAAGTTGAATTACATGTTATGCAAAAAGCACTTTCTTTTGTCTGTCATGATATTTCCAGGATAAAATTTCATTGGGGGACCTCTAGTTCTAGTATTTACCCATACAATAATACAATAGCAGAGTTGGAAGGGACCTTGGAGGTCATCTAGTCCAACTCCCTGCCTAGGCAGGAAACCCTATACTATTTCAGACAAATGGCTATCCAACATCTTCTTGAAGACTTGCAGTGTTGGGGCATTCACAACTTCTGGAGACAAGCTGTTCCACTGATTAATTGTCCAAACTGTCAGGAAATTTCTCCTCCGTTCTAAGTTGCTTCTCTCCTTGATTAGGTTCCACCCATTGCTTCTTGTTCTACCCTCAGGTGCTTTGGAGAATAGTTTGACTCCCTCTTCTTTCTGGCAACCTCTGAGATATTGGAACACTGCTACCATGTCTCCCCTAATCCTTCTTTTTATTAAATTAGACATACCCAGTTCCTGCAACCGTTCTTCATATGTTTTAGTCTCCAGTCCCCTAATCATCTTTGTTGCTCTTCTCTGCACTCTTTCTATAGTCTCCACATCTTTTCTACATCGTGGTGACCAAAACTGAATGCAGTATTCCAAGTGTGGCCTTACCAAGGCATTATAAAGTGGTATTAACACTTCACATGATCTTGATTCTATCCCTCTGTTTATGCAGCCTAGAATTGTGTTGGCTTTTTTGGCAGCTGCTGCACACTGCTGGCTCATATTTAAATGGTTGTCTACTAGGACTCCAAGATCCCTTTCACAGTTGCTACTATTGAGCAAGGTACCACCTATACTGTTTTGGAAAGGGGGAATACAGCTTCTCCATGTTCACTTTTATCCAAATGGCTTATGGGTTCAGGTTTTTTTTATATTGCCTATTAAATCTCACTGAATATATGTGTACCCCATATATTTTATCTTTTTTCAGAGTTTGCAAACTGACAGAGAAATGGGATGGAACCAAATAAAAATGGGAAAACTGAATAATAGGAAAAAGTGAAATCGGTAGATTGGCCCCTCCTTGATGCATTTCTAGGCCTGGATTTTCCATGCAAGTCATCCTAAATTAGTCTCTATTAGAGCTATTCCTCCTCTGAGGTCTGATCTATATTACAATTTTCTATCAATGGTGCCGTCATGACATTCCCTAAAGAGCCCTGATAATGATTCTTTTATAAAACAGCAGGGGTTTCTTTTAAAATTCTGTTGCATATATACCCATCAATAGTATTAACATTTCTGAATTTCCAGATGGAGTCTCGTGTTGAATGGCTTTAAGTTTGAAGTGAGAGAATTGCCATCACATTCTTCCCAAAGAATACAAGCACATTTAAAAGAGCCACCCAGGCAATATGTCAAGAAGTACAATATAGTTATTAAAATACTTTTGCTAAAGATCTGTTAAAGCATCCTAGAATTAATATGCAATGCAATTTAAAAGGCACCTGCACTGCAGAGTGGAGGAAAGTGATGATAGCCAAAATAAAGAAATAATGTTTGTCTGAATCCGGTGTGATTTTTCAAGAGAGACTTTTTCTCTTCATGAGAAGGACGAAATGTCTGTATAAGAAGAGACCATGTTGTTGTGGGCCTCCTAGCTGAGAGATGGCGCTTTTAGAAATAGTTTGGATCTTCCCTTGGGAAAAGGCTAGAGAAGGAAATAATAGGGGATGTGTGAAGCTATCTTGTTCTCCAAGCCTCAACAAACCTCAGGGGAAATTTTGTAGCTTGCAGTTCTGTGAAATGGTGACATCAATACACTGATATTATGCAGTTTTATACCTTATCTAGGGACTATACAACCTAAGATCTGTTGGGCCATCATTTCAGAGATATTTCCTTACCACATTCTTTAATATCTTCAACAGCAGCAGAGCTTCTAATGTTGTGAAAAAAAATCTTTAAAATTCAGGGAATTTATTTAATGATGTATCTGTTTTGAAAGTAACCCACGCTGAGCTATATAGCACAATCAAATATCAGCAGTTGACCATGAGAAATATTTTACAGAATTTTGCATTTAGGTTATAAAATATTTTATAATTTTATGTCTTCTCTGGATTACTGCAACATGCTCTACATAACGCTGCCGTTTAAATGTGTTTTGGAAACTTCAACTGGTACTAAATGTGACTGCACAGATAATAAAGCATGTCAGATGCTTTATTATCATGTCAGATGATCAATATATGTAATACCATTAACGTGTGAGCTGCATTGATACTGATACAATTCAAAGTGCTGGTTGTGAGCTTTTTAATGGTTTGAAGCTAAACCCTTGCAAGACCGAGTATCTCTGGGCTTGGGGTTTGTTGGCTCAGAGAGAATTACCACCTTTGGTCTTGGATGGGGTGACACTACTCCAAACAGACCCTGTGCGTAATCTACGAGTTTTCCTGGTCTCACGACTCCTGTTTGAAGAGCAGGTGGTGTGTGTGGCATGGAGGGCCTTTGTGAAACTGCAGGTTGTGCACCACTTATGTCCTTTCCTGGACCAACAGTCCCTACTCATAGTCACTCATGCCCTAGTCACTTCCCATCTTGACTATTGCAACATGCTCTACATGGGGCTGCCCTTGAAGAGCATCCAGAAGCTTCATTTGGTGCAAAATGCAGTGGCCCACATGGTTTTGCACAGACGCCAGTGTGCACATGTATCATCTCTCCTGCGGGAGCTACATTGGTTGCTGATTTGCTTCAGGGTGCAATTCAAGGTACTGGCTGTCACCTTTAAAGCCATTCATGGCTTGGGACCAGCTTATCTGAGGGACCAACCCTCTTGACAGTCATATTTACCTGATTCATCAGAGCAGGGAGGTAGGGAATACTGCGGGTGCCATCCCTGAGAGAGATACATCTGGTAGCACCCAGAAGAAGAGCCTTCACTGTGGTGGCTCCCTCTCTCTGGAACAGCCCCTAAGATTAGAATGGCCCCCACTCTAATTCTCTTCCAGAAGGCACTGAAGACCTGGTTCTGCCAGCAAGGTCTGAGAAAACCAGAGCAGGATGGAGCCCATTAAATGGCTTGTGCTGTCTCCAGGGCAGGATGGGGTGGGGTGGGTGGAAGGTGGGGGGGATTTATATTATACTATATTAATTTATTTGATTCTTTTTGTTAGTTTTTATTGTTTTAAATGTGGTTTTATATTCTGTAAGTTGCCTTGAGTAGCCAATATAAATTCAAGAAAGAAAGGAAGGAAGGAAGGTAGGTAGGAAGGAAGGAAGAAATCCCTTCATGGCTTATGACTGGGTTACCCGATGGTCCATCTTCTCCCAGTCTTTGTACTTGTCCAATTCAGACAAGCAGGTTGAGCATGTGACAGGTCAGCCAAGGATTGTCAGCTGGCGGAGACTAGGAAAGGTGCCTTTTCTGCTGTAGCCTCTGAAGTATTTGCCTTCAGAAATTAGGATGACCCCAACTCAGGGGTGGGTTCCAGCTGCTGCTATTGCCAGTTTACTCAAGGATGCATGTGCAAAAGCAAAAAAACCAAGATGACGCCACCAAGAGAACTGGTTTGGGGTCGTCGCATCCTGCCCCATACATCCCTGTGGCCGATTCGCTCCCACAGAGAGGGACTTCTCCGGGTGCCGTCCACTAGGTTATGCCAGCGGGCGACGCCCAGGGGAGGGGCCTTCTCTGTGGCGGGCCCGACCCTCTGGAACGACCTTCCCCCCGAAATTAGAACAACCACGGACCTCCGCTCCTTCCGTCAAAAATTAAAAACACACTTCTTCTGCTTGGCCGGCCTAGGGTAATTAAACTGTTTTTAGGGGTTTTTAGGGCTTAGTTTTAGTTTTTATATGGGATTTTAGCGCAGGGTTAGTTTAATTCATTTTAACATTGTATTGTGTTTGTGGTTTTTATTTGTATTTTTAAATTCCCTGTGCCCCGCCTCGAGTCCCTTCGGGGAGAGCGAGCGGGTTATAAATTTAAAATTATTATTATTATTATTATTATTATTAAGTTACCATCTACTCAGCCAAACTAGTCTGAACCAGTAGGAACCCACCTCTGTCCCAACCAGTTGATTATTTGTAAGGCCTTGAAAACCTGGTAAGGCCTGGAAACCCAAGTGTGCAAAGGGCCCCATTTCCTAGCTGTATTCATATCTACATTGATCATTTTTCTCAGCTGCCAAATATATTTATTTTTCTCTGATATTGTAATTGTTTGTATTTGTTCATTATTGTTTGCCACCAGCGACCCATGTTAAAATGAATAGCTATAGAAAATGAAAAAAAATGTCATTAAATATTTTATACAATTTGCCCAATTTTAGATCTATGGAAATTGAAGTCCTGGATTTTGGACACATTCTTTAGGTCATTTGAGATACCTTGGTTCAAAAAGTGTTGTCCTATGATGTTAAGTGTTACACAGAGACAAACAGGAGAGTTTTAACCATATGTACACTTGTATAGGGATGCAGTAGAGCAGGGGTCTCCAATCTTTGCAACTTTAAGTCTGAAGGACTTCAGCTCCCAAACTTCTCCAGTCAGCTTTGCTGGCTGGAGAAGTCTGGGTCCTTCAGACTTAAAGTTGCAAAGGTTGGAGACCCCTGCAGTAGACAATATGGCTGATTGGGTTTGAATTAACACTTTATAACAGGATCTATGAAAAACAGAAGGGCTTGTGGGGAGCAGAATCACTAAGAAGGAATTATATCCCTTAAATAGCAGATTCTACATTGATTATTCACATAGGGTAATTATTAAATAAAAATGTAATTGTTTATAATGAAAAAAATCAGCCACCTCCATTATCTTGTCTCCCTCTTCACCCTCCTCTTCTGCTTCCCTCTCCTTTCTTACACTATATATTTTTTTTCTGACTCAAAAACTATCAGTGCTATCAATTCTCAAGAATATCTGTGAGTTGCAGTGAACACATGCCATTATATGGCTGAGCCTCTTGGTATTGAGTGAATTTAACCTGTCAGTCATCTCACTCTGCAAGTGTCATCATGCGGCAAAGCTTTCTAATATAAGAAGGAAAATGTGCAAAAATGATAGGCCAGGTAGTTCAAATGGTTAAGAAAAAAGCTGGTGTCTTTTAAACTGCTGGAATCACCTTGATCCCAGAAGAAAATTATATTATGAAAATGGTTTTGTGTCTCCGGTTACCTAAAGACACAATATATGTGATAAAATGATGATGGATGCTATCTTAATTTTTTTTGGCCTCCCCCTGTAGACACCTCTGCCTACCAAAAATATTCTTGCTATTGGTCAACAGCCAAGCAATCTATATGGTATTTTTTTCATTGCAGGGCCCACTGTCTGAAACTGTTCCACACATTACAATCCATTCTGATAGAAACATAGCACTTTATTTTATAACAGAATACCAGAGTTGGAAGGTATGTTAGAGGTCTTCTAGTTCAACCCCCTGTTCAAGCAGGAGACCCAGTACCACTCCAGGCAAATGGCTGTCCAGTCTCTTTTTAAAAGCCTCTCGTGGTGGAGCACTCTTCTGAAGGCAAACTGTTTCCACTGATTAATTGTTCCCATTGTTAGGAAATTTCTCCTTAGTTTAGGTTGCTTCTCTCTTAGTTAGAGAAGTTTCCATCTATTGTTTCTTGTCTTTTCCTCTGGTGCTTGGAAAATAGGTTCACCCCTTCTTCTTTGTGACAGCCCCTTAAAAATTGGAACACTACTCTCATGTCACTCCTACTCCTTCACTAGATGAGACATAGAACGTGCAAATACTTTCTGTTATATAAATGTGCACAAACTAGAATGGCAAACTCAAATATCATTCTTTATAACTCCTTTTGATGCATTCTTGTATATTTTATGTATCAAATCAAATTTGGTTGTATACATGTGAGCCAAAGTCTTAGCATCATTATTTCAATAAATCTGTCTCGTTGAAAAAACACTCAAAATAAATACTTGTTCAAGGAGATAGCTTGTGATCCAATTCTAAATTTGCCTTCCCCAAGCTAATACCCTATAAATTAAAATAACTGATGAGCTAGCTCTTCAACTCAAATTCATGAGTGGGCACACATGCACAGCCACTTTCATATCTTAATTCTTGTTGATAGCATGTAGAATAAAAGTTAAAGAAGTTTTTACAGATTTTATTCCGCTAGTTGTTACCAATTATAAGGGGTGGTACTCATCTCCATTTCAAGGGCCATTGAGCCAGCACTGTGCAAAGATGTTTTCATGATCATGTGGCCAGTATGATGTCATGGAGCACTGTTAATTCAGTGTTTAAGATGTTGGGCTTATTGGCTGAATAGCTGATAACCCAGGTTTTGAGCTCCCATCCTCGCCCTAGTTTCTGCCAACCTAGCAGTTTGAAAGCATATACATGCAAGTAGATAAATAGGTACCACTTTGGTGGGAAGATGGCAGCACTCCATGGATGTAGAATAACTTTGTTAAATTGAAATTTTAATTATTTAGATTATATGGATGACGCTAACTAAAACATTCCTTCCAAAAATACCAGCTTTATGTTTAGGGAGGCTCTTGGGAATAATGCAGGTAGTCCTCAATTTATGACCAGAATTGAACCAAAAATTTCCATTGGTAACCAAGACAATAGCTAAGTGAGTTTTGCCCCATTTTTACAATGCATAACTTCAATATTTCCAGTTCTGAATGTCAGTTTTTCTAACTATGCAATTTTTAGGGACGAATGTCTATTTGTTCAGGATATGGACAACTTACTTGGTATGAATATAACTACAAATGAAACTAAGCTTCAAGAGGTAAAAGGTGCATAGTCCACATGGATCACGGCAGGTTATGATGGTCACAGTATCTGCAGCAAAGTCATGGTACTCCCAGAATAACATGCATTCAATGAGTGACATTATGAAAACGCAACCCTTATGTATGGGCACCCTGACATCTGAGCAAATAAGGCCACATAATTTGTGCGACATTGTCACATACATTTCATCTCTATACTTCACCCCAATACCCACGAATGGTCATGTAGTTATCACTGCTTTCTTCCCTTGGATACTCATGGATGACCAATGTAGCTTTGGTATTCTCTAGATAATTCCAAGCAACCATTACAGATTAAACTGTCATATTGTTCCTCTGGCACGAAGCAATGAGGAGGAAAGGATTGTAACCATGTTAAATAGATACTCAATAACAATACTATATGCTCTCCGAATTTACTGACTGCCCAGAAGCAGGGAAAGGATTAATGTGCTGTGGCTCAATGAGTCACTTATTCTCCCTATATCTTAAAAAGGCTCTAGCAAATGAGAAGGAAAATAGAATTTAGCTTGGCAACTAGTGAACAATAAGTGTCCCCTCAGGTGAGCAGCTGATTATGAACCCTTCATCTCTATAATCATGTATAAATATACCTGGAAAACAATCCTGAAGATGTTGCACAAGTGAAAGGTTATTATGTGCTTCAGCCAGAAGGCAAAGTTAAAGTATTTCAGTATGCAATTTTTTTTAGAGCCAGTTGATTTCTCAACCGTAGGTCATTTATGGGTTTCCTTGAGGTGGTGGTGCATTCCACATATAATCAAAGATGCGTTGTGAATCTCAAGTAATGTAAAGTTTTTAGACTGTCTTGGGCTGAAAGGTAATTCTGTACTCATATATTATCGTAATTCCATGCTGTCAATTTTGAAAGAGTCTCTTGGGGGTGGGGGGGGGAGGAGAGAGAGAGAGACTTGTTTATCATCAGCTAAAAGAGGCTTAACTGTCAAAGCACGACAAGGAAGAGATTGCTGGAGGACTGTCGATTAAATTTTTGGCCCTTCTCCACACGTACTAGAATAGGCGACTCTATCATTTTTAAGATGGGAAGAAGAAAATTTGAAAGTTGCTCCATTTAACCTGTTTTCTTCTTCATTTCAGTTACTGGGCTTTCAGCGGTAGGATTTTGTTTTTTCCAAATAGGCATTCTCAATACAATGATATAGCCATCACATATTAACCATGGGAAAAATAAATTGTGCAACCCTTTTTAGCACTATACGATATTAAGTTCCAAAATGATTCATGCCAAGGACATTTTGAGTAATTAAAGTGGTGATTGTGCAGCCACTTGGCAGAAAGCATCCCCAAAAGGTTGAAATCAGCATTTTTTTTTTACGGAACAATGACTATTTCAACTACAGGTAGTCCTGGATTTGTGATCAAAACTGAGCTCCAAGTTTCTGTTGCTAAATGAAACAATTGTTAAGTGACATTTGTCAAATTTTACAACCTTTTGTGACACAGTTGTTAAGTGAATCACTGCAGTTGCTAAGTTAGTAACATGATTGCTAAGTGAATATGTTTTGCCCATAGATTCTGCTTGTCGGAAGGTTGCAAAAGGTGATCATGTGACCCCAGGACATTGCAACCGTCATAAATATGAGTCACGTGACAACTGTCTGAATTTTGAACACGTGATCATGGGGATGCTGCAATGGCCGTAAGTGTAAAAGAAATGGTCATACGTCACTTTTTTCCTCTACCACTGTAATTTTGAACAGTCCCTAAACAAACTGTTGTAAATTGAGGGCTATCTGTAGTTCAGAGGAGGACCCAATCAGCAACATAAAACTGTATCTTATTCTGATTCAATCCATAAATATTCTATAGTCTGATATTGTAGTACTATGTACATATATCATCCGATGAGATTGCAGGATGTGAGGCTAATCTGGAACTGGCCCAATATTTTTCTGGTTAACTCTCCCATGTCCACCTAATGGAAAATGCAAAATTCAGATTCAGAGCGTAGCTTACTATTACGCCCACTGAGAATCTCTATCCGCAGCATTCCCTATTAAATTGCTATATGTAGATTGGACAGGGCGCCTCTGTGTCTTTCATATTTGTGAAGAAATTATGACAGTTACATCTTATTTCCCACCTGCCGACAAACTAAATCTGCCACAATTCCCTTTCCTGCACTGCCTTGAAAACAGCGAGGAGCTGTCCTTTAGAACAGAAGAGTCGGAGAAGATAACAAGTAGAATCTGATGCTAATAAATGAGAGCCAGGGAAAAGCAATAAATAATCTTGTGGGTGGTATGCTTCCAGTGACTTCATCATTCAGATAATGAAATTACTGAAGGTGCATTTCCCTCCCCTACTTTTCCTCCACTAGCAGCGGTAGGGTGCAGTAACCATGGCTGCTTACATTGAAAGGAGCGGCTGGTTTTCTCCTCTCTTTCAGCTTCTCTGTTAAAAAAAAAAGGCTAGATAAACATAATTATGAATATGGAATTATTGGGGCAAAAACAGTTTTGAGCCTCAATTCACCAGTAACCTGTACTGGCACCCCAACCCCTTGGGGCGGGGTACTGATGGTCCCCTATTTATTTGGTCAAATTTTTAATACCACTATAACAACTTTGAGCAGTGTTCTGTATTACAATAAAAAACCCATCATAATCAACAAGAAAGTGATCAATCTCTGGATGAGTAATTGTTGTGGCCCGCCAGCAGCCAGTGGAGCTGATGACAAACTCAGATAGTGAGAAGGTTGGAAAGGAACATGGGCCATCCATGGAGTGTGGGGAAGGCTCTGATGAGGGCTCTGTGTCAGAGGCAGAGATGGGGCCAGGGCCATCCGACAGTTAACAGCTGCCTTCAGAGTCAGATATCAGTGGGGCAGAAGAACAGCTGGAGTCTGTGCCCAATGTGTGCATGCCCAGAGCTGCCAGGAGAAGGGAACAGCTAAGGTTCAAGGGCTGACTCAAGAGTAAAGACACAGATAGATGGTGAATGGCCACTCCCATAGGGAATAAAGAGGAGCAAAAGGGGAGGGGAGTTTACAGGAGACGATTAGTTCAATTCGTTAGGGTGAAGATCTGTTCCTGACTTCTTGCCAAGTAATTGCTTCTACAGTGTGGCGTTTGGAAGATATCTGCCTGGCAACTCTCCAAGCCTGATAAAGATCTGTAGTTGTGAAATCTCATGAAAACTGTTTGCCAGGACTTCTGGAGAGGAATTCCCTTTAACCTAAATGAAAGAGGTTTTATCGGGATGAGGAGTCTGCTTCATGATTTTGGGAGGCCTAGGTCAGACAGTAATAAAGCATAGTCATTGACTCCCCATATTCCCAAAAGGTTCTGCCATGCTTTCTAATCCAAGAAAAGAGTCAGCTCTTTAGGGCTTGGCTTAAAAACTTTAAGATGGGAGGCATACACATTTCTGAGGTTATGCTGTTCCACAGGATAGGTTCCAGTGACAGAAGGCCTGCTTTCTGAGTCTGATCAAACGGTAGTTAAACTGATGGGACATAAAGCAGGGGTCCCCAACCTTTTTTGCACCAGGGACCGGTTTCATTTTAAAGAAAACTCTGCGGACCGGCTGAGTGGCTCAGCAGTCATGTGACTGGGTGGGCGTGGCCAATTTGGAAAATGTGAAACTCACTTAACAATGGTCTTGGTTAGCAACCAAACTTTTGGGCTCAATTGTGGTCATAAGTTCTCTCTCTCTCTCTCTCTTTCTTTCCTTCCCTCTTTCTTTCTCTTTCTCTCTCTTTATTTCTTTCTCTTTCTCTCTTTCTTCCTTTCTCTTTCTCTCCCTCTTTCTCTCTCTTTCTCTCTCATTTTTTCTTTCTTTCCCTCTTTCTCTCTCTCTTTATTTCTTTCTCTTTCTCTCTTTCTCTTTCCCTCTTTCTCTCTCTCTCTTTCTTTCCTTCCCTCTTTCTTTCTCTTTCTCTCCCTCTTTCTCTCTTTCTCTCTCATTTTTTCTTTCTTTCCCTCTTTCTCTCTCTATTTCTTTCTCTTTCTCTTTCCCTCTTTCTCTCTCTTTCTTTCTCTTTCTCTCCCTCTTTCTCTCTCTTTCTCATTTTTTCTTTCTTTCCCTCTTTCTCTCTCTATTTCTTTCTCTTTCTCTCTTTCTCTTTCCCTCTTTCTCTCTCCCTCTCTTTCTTTCTCTTTCTTTCTCTTTCTGTCTCTTTTTCTTTCTTTCCCTCTTTCTTTTTCTCTTTCTTTCCTTTGTCTCTTTTTCTGTTTTTCTGTTTGTCTTTCTTTCTCTCTCTTACTTTCTCTCTCTCTCCCATTTTCTTTTTCTTTCTTTCTCTTTCTCTCTTTTTCTTTCTGTCTCTCTCTCCTTCGTCCGCCCATCTGTCACTCTGTGTGTGTGTGTGTGTGTGTGTGTGTGTGTGTGTCGCATTCAGGCACTTAATCATTCATTCTGTGCCTCTGTCTATCTTTCTCTCCCTCCTTCCCTCCGCGCGTGTGTGTGTGTGTGTGACTCTCTCTGATTCCCTCCCACCCTGTCTCTCTCTGTGTCTATGCCTCTCTCTGTCGGTCTGTCGTCGTCCCCCCCCCCTACCGCGGAGTCTCCTCAGCTCGGCTCGACTCGCTCACTAGCCTTAGCCTGCCCCGCCTGGGCGGCCGCTGCCGCGCTTGGTCCCTCGTGCGCTCGGTCAGGCTCCTTCCAGGAGCTTGAGAAGGCTCCGTGGGGTGGGAGGAACCTCCGCAGCTCCTGGAAAAAGACGAGTGGGTGGCATGCCGGTTGGGGAAGCTCTGGGGGGGCAGGGAGGAAGGGAATCCGCGGGCTGTTTTGCTGCGGCGCGCAGGAGTCCCACCGTCGGCTGCCCCCTCCTCCCTCCTCCTCCTCTCCGGCCCTGCGGCCCGGCTCCTATCCAGCCACGGACCGGCACCGGTCCGCGGCCCGGGGGTTGGGGACCCCTGACATAAAGCATGCCAACGCTGATACAAATCAAGTAAATATTATAGGAAACAAAACCGTCCTTCAAATAATCAGGGCCTATACCATGGAGGGCTTTAGAGGCGATGACCAACTTTGGAAGCAACCTGACAACAAGTGCAGTCCATGAAGCAGAGATATTAGATGGGCATAACTGTCATGCTCATAACTGTTTGTGCTGTAGCACAGCGACCCCAAATCTTTTGGACACCAGGGATCAGTTCCATGGAGAGAGGTTTTCCATGGACTGGAGAGGGCGTGGTTTCATGTGCTGCCTGAATCCCGCAGATGGGGCTTCGCTTGTTTTGCGGGGCCCAGTTTCCATGCTAAAAATGAAATATCCCTGAATCCAGGTGGTTTAAATATCCATAGCCACTCCATTTTGTATGGGATATGTACTAAAATAGATAGACTTCAATTTACTCCAATTATTATGGCTGAATGCAAACTAAGGCCACTCCAACCAACATTTCAAGTATAAACAAAAGATTGAATGTCTCCAAATGCCTCCATTAACTAGAAATAGAGTAAATCCAGCTTCCCTCCGTAGCATGAGCTGTAACAAAAACAAGCAGGGGAAAATTTGGTTCTTTTCTTGTCACTCTGCCAGGGAGACACAAGCTCCCTGTCTATCAAGTGCATTGATTTAAATAATTGCATGTCATACTTAAAAGTAACGACAGAAAACATTGCTTGACTTTAAGAAGTTGTGTGTGTGTTCTGAATAACGATTAAGATCGGGGCTCTTAAAATCAAGTTTATCCCATGCTGATTTATATAATCAATTCTCAGGAGGCTAATGACAAGTGTTTTCTATTTGAGAACTTACCCCAATGACAAGTTGCTGTTTTAGGTCCTTTGTTTGGAGAGTCCAGCTACGTTCGTACAATACACTAAAATAAAAACAACAAACTCACATTATGGATTAATGTGCTATATAAATCCGCTCAAATTTATGGACTAGTACACCATAAACATAGTTAATTAAAATTAGTTCGGTGAATTATGATTAAGCAAGCCTTAGTTTAACACGATGGCTGAACAAAATAATTTTTTAGGTGGCCTTAACCACTTGTGGGCTCCATTTATGCATCTCCTCAGTTAAGAAGATCAACCATTGTCAATAGAATTGGGAAATGAAGTGAACTAACACATTTTTCTCTAAGAAGATCTTTAGTCTGGGTTGAACTGTTATATCTATGGCCATAATTGAGCCCAAAATTTGTTTTGGTTAAGTACATTTTGTGCCCCATTTTACGTCCTTTTCTGCCACAGTTGTTAAGTCAACCACTGCAGTTGTTAACTTAGTAACAACTTAACTGAATCTGGCTTCCCCATTGACTCTGTTTGTCAGGTCACAAAAAGTGATCACATACAACTGCAACTGTCATAAATATGAGACAGTTGCCAAGTGCCTAAATTTTGATCATGTGAAAAATGAGGATGCTGCAATGGTCGTAAGTATAAAAATGATCTTAAGTCACTTTTTTCAGGGCTGTTGGAACTTTGGTCACTAAATGAACTACCTGTACTATATTGGTTTTATTCGCATAATTATTTGATAATAATATACATGCACAGACCTCAATACTACTCTCTTCCAAGGCAATCAGTATTGTAACAAAGTGCAAAAAAAGAGTGAGAAGTAATGAGCAAACAAAATTTAGGGGAAAGATAAAAGAAAGGACTTCAAATTAAACTTCATTGATACCAGTTGCACTTGCTGTATATTTCTATGCTTTTATATCCTTGCAAAATGTTATGGTTTCTACTATGTCCTTTAACCTTTCAATTTTTCTTTCTTTCTGTGGATAGGTATCAAGCAACCACACCACTTAACTTATTCATTTGTCTTTCTTTTGAAGTTGTTTCTTGTGTATTCTCCCTATAGCAGGGATCTCCAACCTTTGCAACTTTAAGTCTGAAGGACTTCAGCTCCCAGAATTCTCCAGCCAGCTTTGCTGGCTGGAGAAGTCTGGGAGCTGAAGTCCTTCAGACTTAAAGTTGCAAAGGTTGGAGACCCCTGCCCTATAGGACCAAACTATTTGAAGACAATGTTTTTGTACTTGTCACTTGCTTTTGTTTTTAATCTACACTTGTTTATCACCCATTTATTCTTGATGCTATCTCTTCTTGTTTTACCACACACGCTTCATCAGTTATTTATTTATTTGCAAGGCAGTTTCTCCAGACGTATTACCCACCTCTCTATGCCATTAGCAAAGGGGGCAGAACATGCTCTTACACACCTCCACTTTCATTTCTTTCAATATATCTTTCTTCTCCAAACATTGGTTCCCAGGCTATGTTGTGCCATTGTAATACTACTTAGCTTTAACAAGTCCCTGCCTATATTTCAAACCATAATAAATGTTATTCCCCAGTGTTCACATATTTTGATATTTTTACAGTTATGTTTAATTTGCAATTATTTGCTCCATTTCCTTTGCTAAATATCACTCTGTGTTGTCCATCAATACATAAATTTTCATCTTATTTGTTGCATTCTAGAATCTAGCTTTTGCTGCAAATAATTCAGGCTATCAGCAAACATAAGCATGCATGTATTAAACAACTAGGGGATGTCTCCCATTGTTTAATAAACATTTGGTCTTGTATTTCTTGGCCTTAAAGCTATGTGTTGACATAATTGGCATCACTATCCTGAGAAAAACTGGATCTATTATCCTATTCTCCAAAGCACCTGAAGGCAAGACAAGAATCAATGAATGGAAACTAATCAAGGAATGAACCAAGCTAGAAATGAGACATTTCCTGACATTAGTTCTTGGAAAAAGCTTGCCTTCAGAAGTTATGGGTGCTCCACCACTGGAGGTTTCTAAGAAAAGACTAGTCAGCTACTTGTCTGAAATGGCACAGGGTCTGTTGCTCGAGCAGAGGGTTGAACTAGAACAGAGGTTCCCAATTGGCAACTTTAAGACTTGTGGACTTTAACTCCCAGAATTCTCCAGCCAGCTCTACTATGTCCTTTAATCTTTCAATTTTTCTTTCTTTCTGTGGATAGGTATCAAGCAACCACACCACTTAACTTATTCATTCGTTTTTCTTTTGAAGTTGCTCCTTGTGTATTCTCCCTATAGGACCAAACTATTTGAAGATAATGTTTTTGTACTTGTCACTTGCTTTTGTTTTTAATCTACACTTGTTTATCACCCATTTATTCTTGATGCTATCTCTTCTTGTTTTACCACACACGCTTCATCAGCTAGCTCTGCTGGCTGGAGAATTCTGGGAGTTGAAGTCCACAAATCTTAAAGTTGCCAAGTTTGGGAACCTCTGAACTAGAATATTTCCAAGGTCCCTTCCAACTTCTGTTATGTATTTAACCCAATTATGCCATGTTGTCAGCATTGATTTAATTAATTAAGTTAAGTAGCTAGTTTCCACTACTAACCCCTCCATTTTCTAGTCTTCCCCCACCTCTTCCAGCCAATTTTTTTTGGAAGGTGGGGTGGATTCAGAGTGGAAGAGGGAATATTTCTCATCTTACTTCACTTTCATAATATAAGGAACATTCTGTTTTTGGTCAAAGTAGTGGTCACATTTATGACCTTCCTTTACTATAAAGCAGAAGACAGCTAAAATAACATCATAAGCACAGTCACAATTTCATTTAGCAACAGCTTCTTTAAATGTTGAAGTTGTTAGTCCCAATTGTGATAATAAAACAAGGACTACCTGTGCTACCTTTTTCACCCAGAGCTTACTGTTGGTTCTCGTGTGTGGAGAAATTGTTTATACTGTAACTGGCCCTGCTGTTTGGACCTTATAAGCTTACAGAATATATTAACACAAAATAAACTTTCTTGTCAATGGATGGTGTGGTCCAAAAAGTCAACAAAGGTTTTTTTTTTAACAATATTAAAAACAGAATATCAATTATTTCACTCTGGCTGCCATATTGACTATTTGAACCTTCCTCAGCAGATCCTTCTGAAGGCCCAAAGCCCTTTTATCCCACTCTTTACAGCAGGCTCTCCAACCTTGGCAACTTTAAGACTTGTGGACTTCAGTTCCCAGAATTCCTCAGCCAGCAAAGGAATGGCTGAGGAATTCTGGGAGTTGAAGTCCACAAGTTTTAAAGTTGCCAAGGTTGGAGACCCCTGCTTTACAGCCAGCATTGTTTTAATGGAGTGCTGTTGGAATCAGGAAGAACAATTCATTCCAATGTTATCCCTCATATATCAAATTAAAAGTAGGTATATCAGAGGTGGGTTGCTCCCGGTTCAGCCTGGTTCAGCCGAACCCATAGTGGCAGTGGTGGGAGGCTCCGCCCACCCACCTGGACGCTTCTGCACATGTATAGAAGAATCACACACATGTGCAGAAGCATCACATGCATGCACGAGCAAACCAGTGGTAAAAAAAATAAAAACCCACCACTGTATTATATATTTTTCAGATTAGCAGAAAAATGTTCAGATCAGCTGCAGTTTTCCTCCTTCCCAGCTGCATGCCAATTGGTTTTTATTTATTTCATTTTGGTATGCAAATTACTATAGTGCATAAAGAGAAAATGTTCCTTCTTTCTTTGCTGAATTTCCACAGGGTGTGTAAAAACAAAAGACCAAAGACCATATAATGTCTATAGCAATATGAATCTTTTCTTTGTAGAGCAAATAACAATGCTATCAAAGCTATGGCACAATTTCTTCAGATAAACATCTTTAACATTTCATTCTCTGTTTTGTCCAGTTTCTGTTTGAAGTAACCACAGC
Organism: Rhabdophis nuchalis; assembly: GCA_039707465.1. NCBI lineage: Eukaryota > Metazoa > Chordata > Lepidosauria > Squamata > Natricidae > Rhabdophis > Rhabdophis nuchalis. The sequence continues at coordinate 52,225,675 of CM077643.1, read as the reverse complement.
TGGTCACATAGCATCATTTCCCCCCCAAATTTAAGTCAGAATCCCCCTTATAAAGATTGTAAGGATTTTAGCCTTACAACTATCCTGTACTTTAAACTGAGAGTGACTGGCTCAAGCTCTTTCAAAAACGCAAGAAAATCAGACTAGATGCTACACTAAAGTACCCCATCATTCTTCCAAGTGTCTGCGTTTTAAAAAATGGGGAAAAAACGGGAATAAGAAAATCAGGAATCTGAAGAAAACATAAGCAGGTGGCTATCTAAATGTATCATTTTCTATTCCTGATTGGGTTAAAATTGCCTTCTCGTTCTGGTTTTTCATCTACAGATGAACAAATAAGAGAACACTCTATTCTGTTGGAAAAAATGATTTTTTTTTTTAGAAAGGGAGTTTTGATGAGAATTCAAACAAGATAGAAAAGAACTTTTCTCCCCATTTTACTACTTTACTCAAAGTGACTTTTTTTCATTTGTTTGAAAAAGTGGATTTCAAATGTGCCTTCTATGTAACTTTGACACTGTTCCTTCAATGTGATTCAAACTCATATCAGTTATCCCAAGGTGGTTAAATGAAACAAGCAATCCTTGTAAATCCATAAATTCTCTCTTTTTTCCCCATTGCCTTTTTAAAAGAGATATTGGATTGAAACCATCCACAAGGTTGTTTTTTTTCCAAATGTCAAATATAGTGACATCTGATTTTTTTTAAAATGCATATTGCCCTTATTCATCTTTTCACATTTAAAATGAAGCAAGAGAATAGAATATCTCTGTAAAATCAGCCCATCAGCAGTAACAAATAAAGTACTAGAGATTGTAATGGGGATTAAATCTCATATTTTGGAGTCATCGCTGTTCAGGCAATAGATTTTTTTTCCTAAAAATTGGTTAAGAACAACAGATCTTTGCACAAAAAATCAATATGTAGTCATTAAACCTCAAACAGGCTGAATGATAGTATTTTTAAGCTTTAGACTGGCTTCATTCTCCCAGGATTGCTACAGACAGTCCTAGATTTATGAGCGAAATTGAACCCCTGTCACTAAGCGAGATATTTGTTAAGTGTGTTTGGCCTTATTTATTTATTTTATTTTATTAAATTTATACCCCGCCCTTCTCCTTGTTAGGACCCAGGGCGGCCTCATTTTCTGACTTTTCTTGCCACAGTTGTTAAATGAATCACTACAATTGTTGAATCAGTAACAGGATTGTTAAGTGAATCTGGCTTTTCCATTTGACTTTCCTTGTCAGAAAGTCACAAAAGTTGATCACATACCACCAGGACGCTGCAACCATCATAAATATGAGTAAGTTGCGAAGTATCTGATTTTTGATCAAATGACTGTAAGGATGCTGCAATGGTCGTAAGTGTGAAAAATGGACATAAGTCACTTTTTTCAGTGCAGCTATAAATTTGAATTTCACTAAATGAACTGTTGTAAGTTGAGGAATACCTATTCTAGAATTTCCTGGACAGGAGATATAAATGGGATTCTTGTTCCAGTTAGGCCTTGATTGAGCAGCATAGACTTTCTGAATTCTGTAGGTTCTTTCACCCAATGTTGTTATTTAATGCTAATTTCTAACTTGCTCTTCAGTTGTGCTACCTTGTTCATTTTTTGGTCATTACTTCTCATCTAAATGCTGACTCCTCAAATGTCCTTCATTGCTACCAGATTCTGACCTGTCATAACCTTCTTATAATGTATTCTTGCTAACTATCATTTTCAGCAACTGTTTATTAAAAGATGGAATATTTCAGAAATTCTAATGCTTGATGTTTTATTATTAGATATTTTGCTCTTGTTTGGAAGTTATTTACTTCCAGTAAGTCATGTTTTTGTAAAAAAGATAGACACGATGCCTTTAGTTGTATCAGCTTAAGCTTAACTGTATGCTAATGCTGATGAAAACAAATATCTCTGTTGCCATTAAGATGAAAGCAGATAATACTGTGAAGGGATTGTTTGTGACCCAGGAGACAACAACATAATGTTGAGCTTGACATCATTAATCTTGTGGTCAGAAAAATACTGCATCAGCATGTTTAATAAGACAGTAAAATGCCAGCCATAAAAGTTTTCTTGTCAAGGAAAAGGACAGTCTCACCGCAAATATACATCTTCCATGAGCTTCTCCTCCACTGAGACTTGCAAAATACTAAGGCATAATGTAATGACGGCACAGTCGATTTTGGTAAGCATGTCACAGTCAAAAGTTCAAAGCATGAGATGTTGTGTCGTGCAACAAGCATTTAGCTTCTGGACACAAGGCTGCATTTTCTGGTGGAGAAAATGGTGGACTGACACATTTTCACATAGCAGGGATGAGATTGAGGAAAAGAATGGCAGGCTAGCAGCAAACCTGCACCAGCAGAACTTCAGCAGAACTTCTCTAGACAAGGAGAAATTGTAAAATTACCCATTTGTGATTCAGAAGGCAGCTCCTTATAGGGCAGGGGTGTCAAAGTCATGTCGTCACGGCTGTGTCACATGACATATCAGGACATTTTCCCCCCTTCGCAAAACCAGGCATTGGTGTGGCCAGTACATGATATATTTGGCCTGCAGGCTGGGAGGTTGACAGCCCTGTCATAGGGAAACCCACAAGATCTGAGGTGATCCTGCAAGTGACTTGAGGGTAAACCATCGGAGGACTCGTCAAGCTCACAGCCTTGGTATGAGCCTGCTTAAAGGACACTGGGCTCATCCAATCTACTTTCTATCACATGTTGGAACAGAAATTTAGAAATTTAAATTTACAGAGATCTTCAAAGCAACTGAATAGTTTAAGGCAGGGGTCTGCAAAGTTGGCTCTTTTAAGACTGGTGGACTTCAACTCCCAGAATTCCCCAGCCAGCTTTGCTGGCTGGGGAATTCTGGGAGTTGAAGTCCACCAGTCTTAAAAGAGCCAACTTTGCAGACTCCTGGTTTAAGGTACCTGGTGAATGTATCTTTGACCCATGGGCAAGATTAGAGTAAAACTGAGGAACTTTTCTGACTGAGAAACGTAAATAGAGGCTACTCTTTCCCTGGGACAAATCAGAAAAAACAATTTTAACTTTTAAGCAGTAGAGATACTGACTTAATTCAGTCCCAAAACTGAGGGATTTCTATGAAAGGCTGAAAGAGGAAATGGAGGAGATGCAAGTGGAGCCAAAGGAAGGAATTGTTTGTTTGTTTGTTTGTTTGTTTGTATCCAACCTTTATTTTTTTACAAGCAACTCAAGGCAGTGAACATATCCAACAAATCTTTCTCCTCCTCAGCGGTGTTTTTACTTACCTTCCCTACCAGTTAGCAAATGTGCACATGTCTGTGCATGCACCCTGCCTTTGGCGCATGTGCTTTGCTAAAAAAAATATATATCACTAAATAGGATGACATAGAGCCAGGGCAGGTGGGCGGGGGCAGTCCCACCCACTATTTCCGCTACCGGTTCAGGCAAACCGGTCCGAACCGGCTGAATACCACCTCTGCTCCTCCTACTTTCCCCTACTTTCCTGTGAGGTGGGTTGGGCTAAGAGGTTGTGACTGGCCCAAAGTATAGCAAATACAGCAAGAAAATGAAGAAAAGACTATTACATTGGGACCTTGAGGTATAGGCTGTACTAAGCCTTCAACGTAAAGATGGATTTTAAATGCTAATATGAAATATAAATGGGGCAAAAAGAAAAAAATAGCATTTCATTATCTGAAAATATTAAAGCAGGCCTTAATTTCTCTGCAGGAAACAGATTAAAAAAAGATAATAAATATCTGATTTTTAAAAATTTGAGATAAGAATTTGTTTTGGCAAAAACAACCAAGGAAAATTGAATTGTTTTGTATTTGCAGTTACAATCAAAAACAGATAATGAGTAATGATCAAGGCCAGAGAGCAGGGACTGAAATTAATTTGAATGAAACCGTAATAATGATATTGGCAATATATGCACCAAATGATAAGGGGCATATATTTTCAAGGGACTTGGGGAAAAAGTTAATAGACTTGCCCTACAAAAATTGGTGCTTCTTAGGAGATGCCCACAAAATGACAGAACCTCTGGGAAAGGAATTAAATTAACACACAAGACAAAATTAACATTTTTTTAAATGATGGATAATTTTGAGCTTATAGGTATGTGAGAACATAAAAATTGTGATATGAAACTTTTATGAAAGACACAGACCTTTTCAAAGAATGGAAATGTTTTAAATTAAAAAAAACACCTTGCCATATGTATTAACAAAGTGAAGATATTGCCAGATTATTCAGGTCACAACCCAGTGATTTTAATATAAGAGAGGAAAGCTAGAACTTACAGATGGAGGCTAAATGAAACTTTGCTACAAAAAGAATTAATAGTGGAGAGCTATAAAAAAAAACCTGAAAGGATTCTTTGCGATTAAGCATAATAAAGAGACTGATATAAGGACAATAAGGGATTTTAGTAAAGTCTTTATGAGGGGACAATTTATACAAGGAACTAGCAAATTGAAAAGACAAAGAGTAGATGCAAAAGATTGTAATGAAGATAAAAATGAAAGAGCGGGAATTAAAGAGGTATGCAAAAAGGAAAAAAATCTCACAGCAAATAAAGCAGATACAATACCAGCTTTCTATGTTCATGATTAAAGACAGAAATAAAAATGAATTTTGCAATGCAAAAAAATTTCCAGTTAGCAAATAAGATGGGAAAATTGTTACCACACAAACTGAGAAAGGAAAATCGGAAGAATATATAAACTTACAACCATTCGTTTAGAGACTATTTGAACTTACAGTAGTACTGGCAAAAGTGACTTGCAACTGAGCCTCACACTTAGAACTGTTGCACCATCCTCCTTGATCAAAATTTGGGTGTTTGGTAGTTGCCATGTATATATGACAATTGCAGCATTCTGGGGTCATGTGATCATACATTTGTGATCTTCCTAGCCAGCTTCACACTCAGTTTTCTTTGAACGCAGAGGAATCTGTTTCTCTCTGTAAAATCTGTGTGGGATCATATGGCTCAAGATGACTTTTTGCTGAGAGAAACTGATAGATATTGGAAATCATCAAGTGTCTTAAAGAGTGATCAGTTGTTTCTTGTCAGACTCAATTAATCTTTAGGAAGCAATCAATTTAGTTATGATACCAAATCCAAAAGCTATCTGGACCTGAATCTGACCTGAATGATTTACCTAAAGTATCTCAGATAACATAATTATACATAATTATTTGATTACTTTAAAATATGAAAATCCTCTTTTCACAATTGACTTGTTATTGAAAGTGTTTTGATTTACCATACAAATACAAACAATTCCCCCTTTCCCCTTCAAACTATTACATCATTCTGTTTCTTCATTAAACACATACATGTGCATATATTTTAGTCTGTAGGCTTCAGACTGACATGCGAGACCAAAGTAATTCACAGGGAATTGAAAAAAAAAAATTAAGATGGCAGCCATGACCATGTGATCAAAGTCCCAATCTTATTTTATTTGCATTGCAGTCATCAGTTTGACTTTTTAAAACCTCCCCTGCAGACAATCCTGTATGAGACATTTGCCTTTACCAGGGCGAGAATATGAATAATATTTTTATTATTAAAGCACTTCAAACAGGACCTTAGCAGAAGTGTCAAAGCTCTGCAAGTCTCATATACTTAGGAAACAAATACTATTTGGGTTTTTGGAGAGAACTTTATTGCTAGTATGGTAACATATCAGAATCTTGAAAGCCTGTCAAAGCAATTCTCCAGCTCAAGTTATACTTAGCATAATTAAGGCGGAGTTGCTTTGAGTCCCTTTTTCACGCTTCTTCCCACCCTGGAGCTGAGGTCTTTCTTTTCCAATGGTCCTCTTTTCTTCCCTTCTTTCTCACAGTCTGTCACAAGAAGATCTTAATAAATGGGCAGGTTTATGAGGGGCATTTTAAAAAATCATTTTCAACATACAATTCTAGTGTAGAAATTTTTCATAATCTAATAGAGTAGGATGCACTGCAGTATTGAATGGCGAATATCTATCAGCAAAATCTCATGCGCACACACATACAAACATCTACAAAATGCATTAGGGGAAAAAATCAATAGTTCTGAAAATTGCTTATAAAAAAGAGTAACCTTATATTGAGAAAAGTTTGCATTAGGTAAACTTACCTAATAAGAAATGACATCAGGTAAATTTGCATGAAAAGGGTTCTCAGGGAATTTTTCTTTTCATGCTAGAGAAATTGTGAAGGAAAATGAATGTGGGTTTAATGGAGATTCACAAGGCAAATGTATCTTGTGGACATTGATGGACTATGTCTACTAAGATAGGCATTAAATGAAATGTCTTTCTGAAAACATCCACTTTCCCCCCCCACCAGCAGGAAGTGTGGAGTGCAATCCCAATCTTAAAAAAGACCCTACAATTCAAAAAAAGTGGGATTGATATGAATTAAAGATAGCACTAGCACTTAGCACTTAGACTTATATATCATTTCACGATGCTTTACAGGCCTCTCTAAGTGGTTTACAGAGTCAACATATCGCTCCCATCTGGATCGTCGTTTTACCGACCTCGGAAGACTGGAAGGCTAAGTCAACCTTGAGCTTGGTGAAATTTGAACTGCCAAACTGCTGGCAGCCGGTGATCAGCAGTAGTAGCCTGCAGTACTGCACTCTAACCACTGTGCCACTGCAGCTCATGAACAAAAGATAAGATCTTTAGTTTAAGAACCTGGGTTGTTGGTTGGGTAGTTAATGTTCCTGATGGCCTCAGCGGCATTCCTGTAATATCTTTTCTCTGAGTGCTTGCTATGCCATGTTCACCAATTGCTTTGATTTGCCTAGCATTAGGGTAAGAGGGAGTAGCATGATTCCTTAGGATGGGAGGTGATGTCAGCAAATAATTCCTGACCTCTTCATCTCCTCTTGTGGGAGAATAAATATTAGATGTAAATCAAATCCATAATACTAACATGTAGCTGACTCAGGGAAGACTGCAGATCAAGCCCCTTCTGCATCTGACTGAAAGCTAACAAACTGCTGACAATCATCGGCATGTTTAAAGCAGAATGGCAGAACTAAGGGAAGGAAAAGCTTTTAATCAAACCTTGTTGGTGGATTCAGTCTCCTGAGGGGGTGTCCAATGATTCCAATATTATTTATTATTATTGTTCTATTGTGCAGGTAATAGCAAAAGCCAGATCATTAAATATGCTCTGGAAGGCAGAATGTATGCCTTTTGATGACTAGTAGTAGTTACTGTCTTTGACACGTCTCTCACCTCTTCAGATTGGTCTGGCCTTGGAACTTAGCCAACAAAGGGAAAATACATCTAAGCATTATAGTTGGCTGGAAATGTGGCTGACTGTTTTGTAGGTCACCCTTGAAGACTAACCACTGTTTTCCAAGTACCTGTCGACTTCTCATATTCCACCTATACTTTTCAGTAATTGAATCCCAAAAATGACAGGAGTGCTCCCTTCTGAAAAGGGAATTAACCCGGCAATGGCTTCTCAGAAACGTTCTTTTGTTCAAGAGAAAGGGGCATAATGAACAGCACTTACGAACGATTGATTCTGTTTTCAAAGTAAACTGAGATTCAATTTTAAAGCCATAGCTTTCTGCCATTCCAGTAACACAATTGCATGAAGGAATATATGCTTAACAATCGCAATTCCCAAATAAGCAAAGGTTTGAAATTTTACTTCTGTACTTGCAAAATCCAGTAATGGAGAAAATATCTTCGTAAAAGATTTGAAATGTAGGTTGAGAAAGAAGTAAAGGAAAGCAGAGTTTCCAAATACGAGGGAGGGGGGAGCGTCCCCATCTTTAATTATTTTTTTACTTTTCAAAGTTTAATTTCAGGGACTGACAACTGGGGACTGAAGAGCCACTTTAGGCCTTTGACCTAATTTCAAAAACAAAGGCCTCTTAAGGAAGGAAGGAGCAGAGGGAGGCAAATGACCAAATATCTGTCATTGCCAGACATACCTCCTTCAAAATTCAAGGAAGGAAACCCCCAACTCCATTGTTTTAGAGAAAAGGTACTTTTACTGAAGAGGAAGTGAAAGCATCGAAACAAGATCTGAGATTAAAGGCGCAAAATTGTACATATCAAAAGTTTACCTAAATCCCTCCTCCCAACAGCCCCAAGCTAAATGTCCAATCTCCAGTCCCCAATTACTTGGGTGAATCACGTGTGGGGTGAATCTTCAGGTGGCCTCATCCATCTGGTATGCAGATGGTTGACCAGACCTAAACATGACCATTCAGCATGCACAGAAGGTAGTGAGACCAAAAACTCCCTCCTTGTCCCAAGATATTTCCTCCAGCATGATTCCCCTCTGAAATACCAAAACTCCTCCCTCCCCATTACTATGGCAGCCGTTAGCAAGCAAACAATATAGAGGCTGACATTTAGTCCTCCTGCAGAAGAGGTGTTAGCCCTGGAGGAAAACATAGAAAAACATAAACAGCAAGAACATTAGTACAATCTAATCAAGGTTTATCAGGGTTTTTAGAATGAAAACTCTGCAAAAGTTGTGAGGCCCTGACATCTGACTTATTCACCCACTCTGGGAGGAGGAGGGAAATGCAATGACGTGACTTACATTCCTTCATCAGACCTCATAATACAAGGACATAAGTGCATCATTTGCAAGAGGATGTCATGATACACAGGTCATTGTCATGATGGCTTGTGAGGAATGTTTATATTTAAAAGACTTCTGCAGACAATCAATTCTGGAATACTGCAAGGAAGAGTAAGTGGAGGAGAGGCTCTTTTTTAGCGCAACTCACTAGTATGTTCAGTTCCATTATTTAACAGAATAACAGAATTGAAAGGGACCTTGGAGGTCTTCTAGTCCAACCTACTGTTCAAGCAGGAGACCCTATACTCGTGATGGCGAACCTATAGCACATGTGCCATTCCATTCAAAGGAAGCAGGAAGGAAGGGAATGTGTTCCCTTCTCTCATGCTGAAATGGCCTTGTAGCAAATATAGGAATTAGCTGAGCCCCAACTCTTTCCTGCTACACCCTGGAATACAATGTCTCTGCGATTATACCCTGAATCCAACATGCTTTTGCAAAGAAGGAGCAGATTTCAACAGTTTGTGCTTAATAAACAAAGGACAATTATCTCCTTGAAAGCTGTCCTGTACAAAGCTGATTTATACATTTCAAAAGTAGACTTGAAGTTATCCATCAACTCTTAGCTCAAGCAGCAGTTTGAACAAACATTCCTTTTATCTGCTTACAGCCTTCCCTACTAGTACGAAAAGTACATTGTACTTCAATTTCAACACAATGTTTATGATTAAATTAGCATTCTGACACAAGACATGCATCTTTAATACAAATAGGTGTCTTATTTTTTATTGATGCTTTCCCTTTCGCTTTTCTTTCCCCCCACATATAAGTGGCCAAGCTATGCATCGTGCAGTGGTTACATTGATAAAGTAGGGTCAGAAAGTCCCAGGTTCAAGCCCATCCTTAGCTATGGAAGCTCATCGAAGGACTTCGGACCGGCTGCTCTGCCAGCCAAACTAACTGCTGTTTTGGAGGGAGGGGGGAAAAAACAAAGGTCAGAATGTTTTGCGTTTCTGGTGGAAAGATATGATAGAAATTTGGTAAATAAATAAATATTTCAGTGACAGCCGGAAACAATTCGAGCAGGAATACAGATAGTAATAAGATTTCCCGAATGTGTTTTTCAATTAGTTCTCATTCCAACTGATGAAAAATAACTTTTTTTTTAAAAAAAAAGAATGAATCTTGGTGAAATTCCTATGGAAGAAATGTGATATTTTTGCATCTATAAGGCAGACAAGGGTATGTGTGTGAATAGTCAGTGTCTCATTGTACATGAATCTGTCCAACAGACTATAGCAGTGATGGCTAACCTTTTGGTCCTTATGTGCCCAAAGCACACGCATGCGTGCAACAGCATATCCACCCCACACCACCCCAACAATGCTGTCGAGGTGCTGTCCCGGTGTCTGGAGGCCGTATGGGGCTGGATGGGTAGCAACAAACTCAGGCTCAACCCGTCCAAGACCAAGTGGCTGTGGTTCCCAGCACCCCGGTACAGCCAGATTAGTCCAACACTGGCCATTGGGGGCGTGCAACTAGCCCCTGTGGAGAGGGCGCACAACTTGGGTGTCCTCCTGGATTCCCGGCTGACCATGGAGGACCATGTGTCGGCCGTGACCAGGGGGGCGTTCTATCAGGTACGCCTGATACGCCAGTGCACCCCTTACTGGACCGGGGAGCCCTTCGCACAGACATTCAGGCATTGGTGACATCCCAGCTGGACTACTGCAACACTCTCTACATGGGGCTCCCCTTGAGGTGCAATCGAAGGTTGCAGTTGGTCCAGAATGCGGCCGCGCGGGTAATTATGGGTGCCGCAAGGCAATCCCACATAACTCCTCCCCTGCGCCAGCTGCACTGGCTACCTGTGGCCTTTCAGGTGCGCTTCAAGGTGCTGACGACCATCTTCAAAGCGCTCCATGGCTCGGGGCCTAGCTATATTCGTGACCGCCTCCTGCCCCATACATCCCTTCGACCAATCCGCTCTCACAGAGAGGGCCTTCTCAGGGTACCGTCGGCCGGGCAATGCCGGTTGGTGGTGCCCAGGGGAAGAGCCTTCTCTGTGGCGGGCCCTGCCCTCTGGAACGACCTTCCCCTCGATCTACGCACCATCGTGGACCTCCGCCTTTTCCGCCAACGTCTTAAAACCTATTTATTTATTTATTTTTTGTGAAAAAAAGTTTTATTGGTTTTTACAAATTTTAAAAACAGGAAAAAGGTATAAGGTAATAAAAAGATATTTTGAGGACATCTGTGTCGGAGGTGTCGGCCCCCTCCAAGGCTTCATACAGAAAAAAGATAATACAATAAAGAAAGAATACAGATATATCATTTTATATATTCATGCAATCAATCATTTATAAACATCCAGATAAGGGTTATACTATATAGAAAAAAGTCATTTGTGAGATCTGAGTCTTTTAGCAATTGTATCTTCCTCTCCCTGACCTCCAGTGGGCGGAGCGGTGCCCCCCCCTTTCCCCCATTTTCATCCTCCAGGATTGGGGAGTGTTTTTTAAGAAAGGCTTCCGCCTCTGCAATTGTTTTAATTCTTACTCTTCCCCCCTCCCAGAACACTAACATTCCCTCGGGCATCAACCACTTGAACCACACCCCCTTTTTATATAATCTTTTTGATAAGAAGGAATATTTCCTCCTTATTTCTCTAATCTTTTTCGGGATCTGTTTCAAGATGGCAATCTCGTTCTGTTGATATATTAAGGGACCGTCTCTCTGTGCTCTCAGGATCCCATCCCTTGTTGACCTTCTTACAAATTTAATATGTATCTCTCTGGGTACTTCATTTATTCTGGCATATGCTGAGTTAATTCTATAAATCAGATCGATGTCCCCCGAAATATCTTCTTTGCTCTTTTTGGTATAATCTGCTAACATCGTACACATTAAATCTTTTAAATTCTCAGAGCTTAATTCAGGAACATTTTGAAATCTTAAAAAGTAAGACATCCTTTCAAAATCCATCCTAGACATATGACCAGCTAAATCCACAATTTCTTTTTGAAATTTTTTTATCTCTTCCTTCATCTCGGCCGTCCCCCCCTCCAATCCATCAATTCTTTGTTTGTTTTCCATTAGTGCTTTCTGTGTCTCCAAAAGTTCCAATTTTGAACTAACATTGTCTTTCCGGATTTCTTTAATTTCTTTCATGATGTTTTGAAGAGTTTCCTCTATTGCTGATAACTGTGTAGCTTCCACCTCTGTTTCTTTGGATAACATTGAAGTAATCTTAGGTTGGAGTGTCTGCTTTTTTGAAGCCACAATGAAAGTGTTAAGTTCTTGTCACTAATATGGTGTCTGTTGGAGAGGTAGTCCGTGAGGCAAGGAGAGAGTAAAAGCCAATATCCAAATTCAAAGTTCAATTTACTTATAATCCAGAGAGAGAACAATTTTTTAAAAACAATCAGATAGGGGAAAAAAAAGAAGGCACATCTGGGAAAGGTCCTAATAATCAATTACATTAATCCACTGGTAAAGAAGAAAAAATCAGTCCTGAAGACGAGGGAGTGTCAGCAATTTTCAAAGAGAAGTATTTCTTGCTGAGAACAAAGGAACGCCATCTTCCCCGCCCCTCTGGAAGCCGCGGAGAGCTAGTGAAAGTTCATTTCAATTGTTGCCAGACAGAGATACAAAGTATCATTGAGAATCTTAAAGTAAAAGACTTTCACTTGTAGTTTAAAAGTTGGATGTTGATTCCTCCACCTCCCCAAGCTTGGGGAACATTTCAAAACGCCGCTTTTTTTTCCTTTCCGAGGAGGGATTTTACAAACTCCCTCCTCCTTCTTTTAAAGTGAAAGTTGAAAGCATTAAGTGAAAATCACTCACAATCCACTCTGTAGCCATGAGCCTCAGCGTTGCCTTCAGCCCCGGCTTTCAGCCCGTCTTTAATCGCAGCAGCTGTTCTGGCTCTCCATCGGCAAAGGGGACGAAAGAGGAACTCCCCCCCGCGACTCGTTCTCCGGAGCCTAGGATGAGGCGGGAGCCACCCCCCAACCGCCGTCGAGGTGGGGGGACTCACCGCGAGCCGCCCGTGCGGGGGGGCTCTTTAGCAAGAGCCCCCTGCCCCTGAAGGCGCCGCCGGAGTAACCAAGCGGCGGACGAGTCCAGGACCCGACCGTCGCCTCCGGCTAACTGGAAGGAAGTCTTAAAACCTATTTATTTCAACAAGCCGGCCTAGCATAACACCGTTTCTGACTTTTATAGGGATAATTTTAAATTTTAGAGTCTTATTAATTTTAGCACAGGGGATATTTAGTTTTTAACAATTTTGTATTTTTGTATTTTTGTATGATTTTAATGATGCCTGTGCGCCACCCTGGGTCCTTTTTTATGAGAAGGGCGGGTATAAATTTAATAAAATAAATAAATAAATAAGCATGCGCATGTGTGCCCACAGCCATAATGCAATGCACCCCACCCACTGGGCATGCATGTGCAAGCTCCCCATACACCTCTGTGAACGAGCGAAAAAAATCCCACTGCCTGTTTTGGGCCTAGCAAGCCTCCCTGAAGCCTCCTGGGACCAAAAACAGGCCAGATGGAGGGTGTGACGCACCCCCCTGAGCATGCGTGCATGACCCCCTCTGCCCCCTAAACGCATGTGTGCATTTCTCTCACAGCAGAGACCTGAAAATCAGTTGGCTGGCAGGAGGCACACAATAGAGCTGAGCTGGGGCGACAGCTCGTGTGCCAGCAGAGCGGGCTCTGCATGTCATCTGTGGCACGCGTGCCATAGGGTCGTCATCATGGGACTATAGTCTCTCTGACTTCACTTACTTTTCAGGAAATCATTCCAACAAAATTTATTTCAATGGATGTTATCAGACTGGAAAACTGGGGACATGAATGGAGCCTATGAATGAAAGACTGCATTACTTCTGACAATTGGGCATTTCCTGTGTAACAGTATTGCCATCAGCCAATCCTTTCAATCCAGAAGCACCCTTAATGTTAATTTTTGTAGGTGCTTTTGACATGGATATGGACATCAGGCTGGGGAATTGAGCAACCAGGTAGACTTTGTAGAAGTGGAAGAACATGTAGCAAAAAAGTAACACCTCTCCTGCGCGAGCTGCACTGGCTGCCTGTGGCCTTCCGGGTGCGTTTCAAGGTCTTAGTGACCATCTTTAAAGCGCTCCATGGCATGGGACCTGGCTACTTACAGGACTGCCTCTTACCACATACCTCCACCCGACCAGTCCACTCCCACAGGGAGGGCCTCCTTAGGGTGCCGTCTGCCGGGCAATGCTGGCTGGCGACCCCCAGAGGAAGAGCCTTCTGTGTGGCAGGCCCCGCCCTCTGGAACGACCTGCCTCCCGACCTCTGCACAATCACAGACCTTCACCTCTTCCGCTGAGCATTAAAAACATATTTCGTTTGTGCGGCCGGCCTGGCATAGCTGATGTAGCTATGTCACTATTTTAACTGGGTTTTTAAATCATGCTTTTAACACGGGTTAACCTTATTTAATACTAGTTTTAATTTTTGGATTGTTGTATTTTTTATATTTTATAATTCCTGTGCACCGCCCCGAGTCCCATGTTCGGGAGAGGGGGCGGTATATAAAACTAATAAATAAAATAAACAAATAAATAAATTTTGCAGGTGTGCTATTGTTCTTCTGTTTCTACCTTTCTGATTTCTGTCCTCTGAGAAAAAAAATATGGCATTACCAGGTTATGTGAATATGTTTGCAAAGTAGGAGGATTCCATTGTGCCTTATTAGAATGATATGTTTAGAATTCCCCTGGAAGACTGAATAAGTAGCACGTCCGTCTAAATATAAGATGTTCATTTCTCAATAGTATTTTCTCTTGCAAATTCTATATGGTAGCCAATCTTGACTCCTAGTGACCAAATGAACAACTCCATGCAGTTCTTCACGCAAAGTTTCCAGAAGTAGTTGGTCATTGCTTTCTTCCTTTGAATACCAGTATCGTTTTGAGGTCCACAGCCAATCAAGATTCATATCACAACAATCCTCAACAATCCCCAGTCTTAAGAGAAATGTCCTGCTGTCAGAATGAATGCTTCCCTCTTTACCACCCCTTCTCCTCCCACTAAAAAGCTTGAAGCAAATGATTGTGGTTTATTAACTGCAAAAACATTCCATGTTTTAGCTCAGCCCTCTTTTTTTATACAATTTCTTCAACAATTGCCTTCATTTTGTTAGTTCTCAGATCACACATTAATCATGAAGGAGTGCGACCAGTAGAGACATGAATCAAGCCATCCCACAATTAATTGACTGGTACCTTCACACAGATTTTTCATCAGATTGAATGACGATGTTATTTGGCCTGCATCAGGATGCTAACAGCCAATGGAAACAGATGGAACATAACAACATAACATAAATTGACCTGTTTAGGCAAGTATTATGTCTGGCTGATGGTTAGGAAAAATCCTTTGTGTAACTCCATTTAGTCAAGAAATTTTCACAGCTCAGTCCAAAACATCTTAACATGTTTACTTAGAAGAAAATTCTACCAGCTTCCATGACCAATGCCTGAATTAGGGTTATAAAATAGATTTATTTTATTTGAGCTGTCCATTGCCTTCATCCTTATTGTTCTGCCTAGGTTGCGGTCATTTCTGCACAATTCTGCCCAAAGCTGTTTAAGCCATTGACCAAATATATCAAAACATAATCAACATGATAATTTTTGGAACTAATTATCAATACTATATCAGTATGAAAATAACACAAGCTTTGACTGCTAACAGTATAAAAAGAATACATTTGTGGGTGTTTTATTTCCTTGCATTGGCTATTCAAATCATGATGCCCATGTATTCAGACTTCCAAGCAATCAGTAGAAATTGTGGTAAAATGAGGGTTTATCACAATGATTCATCAATGATGTGTAACTATAACTAATACAATTTAGAAAATATATAATAGCTGTTTATATAATAGCTATTTGCTGCCTTCATTCACTGTCCCATACATATATTTAATGCTAGTAACATTTTTTCTGCTTTTTCTTTCAAACATATATGTAATCTACCACGAATTGCTAGAAATAAACTTTTTTGTTCATTTCTTTAAATCTAATCAGAAAGAAAATGAATATTTAGTAGCTTTTAAGTACTCTTTTAAACACACCACCCATTCAAACTTTTAATATTATTCTGTCTCTTACCAGAAATATCTATTCCTGCATTGTCTTCAAAGGCTTTAGCAGACTTTACATTAGCAAAGAACAGCTCAAATGTCCATAATTATTCAATTTTTCAACACATCTGGAGTTTTAAAAGCATGTTATGAGTTTTGTGAGGGAGATACCATATCTCCAAATGTTTGCCAGAATGACATGGCCAATCATAAAACAAATAGCTGTCATAAGGCAAAATGACCCAGTTGCTCTCCACAACTGTTCCTATCTACAAGAATATTCTCTATATCCAGATTTTTTTTCTGGGTAGGAGAACACAGTTCCAAGCAAAACATTACAATAACCCTCCATTTTACTTGTAATAAATCAGGTATCAGTTTACTGTATGTATCCAGATCCTTGTGTGGATAAAAATTGCGAATCCAGTCTAAACAGCTGGCTGGCTATGTTACAAACCATAATAATAAAAATAATAATAATATTTTTAAACAAAACAAAATCAGTAATCCACAATATTTCAAGATCTTTGGTTATAACGAAGGCTTGGATCATATTGAGTTTTAAACTATAGTTTATAAACTATAGTTTATAACTCAATATGATCTATATGTTGGTTATAACTTGATGTCTTTATAGCTACATTTTCACTTTCTATGAATGATATAGATACTTGGTATTAATCTCTATGAAACTACCCCTCTATAATTTGGAACTGGCTAAAGATGTGGTATATGAGAATGTGTAATCATTTTTACAGCTGTTTAAAAGAGCGTGCAGAGTAAAAAAAAAAGCCATAATGTTACAACATTTTAGCTGGAAAGATAAAATGAGGGGGGGTTATGTTTTCCTTTGATAAATGACAAGAGAATGGTATAGCCCACTTGAATTTCAAAGACACAGTGATACATATCATTATGAGATTTCTTTATCCCAGCAATTGTAACCAATGATTCTTTAATAAATTGTCTATAGTTTCTCTTGAATATATGTTCAACAATAAAGGACAATACATCTGCAACCCAGGTTTGTAGAGAAGTTGGGTGCAAGGCCAGAAAGATTAAAGTTGAAATTGAAGTAGCCAGATAAGAAACAGGAAACAGGATGCTCTAAAATGAAGGTACAGATATTGAGTAGAGAGATGATTTTCCTGCACAATGTCCTGATGTTCGGTTAAAGTTTAAGTAACTCCAACCTTAAGAATGAGGCAATGGGAGGAAGATAGGATGGAGGATAGGAAACTAGTTTGAGAAAGGGGTCAAGAATGAATTAGTTCAGAAAAATACGATATCCTAACCCAAGGCAAGGGGTGAAGGAGAGAAGACATGGGGCTTTCTGAAAGAAATACTACTGCCATGAGAAGAAGCAAGAGGATGAGGAAAAACAGCAGAAGGTCAAAGCAACCAGCTACAGGACAGATTCACATAGACCAGGGGTCCCCAAACTTAGCATCTTTAAGACTTGTGGACTTCAACTCCCAGAATTCTCCAGCCAGCTATGCATGCGCTCAAAATCTCAATTGGTCTTATTATCTGGGGAGGTCTTATTTTGGGGGAAACAGGATATAACTAGGGCTACACATGTATCATGTCATTAAGAAAAATGTGACTAAGAAAATCAAATGAAGAAAGATCACAAATTACACATGGTTGGTGTCCATCCTGTACAATTAGGCAGGGTCATCATGTTGCAGTCCTATTGATTCAACAGTGTCATCTAAAGGACCCAGAAAGAGGGACTCTTCTTTTTGAATTAGCATCTTTCAAGAATTTCAAAAGCCTACCCTGACTTTATTTAAGTGAGCTCTTAAAATCCACATTTCTCTAGACCCTAGAATAGAATGGGTGGTGGTGCTCTCTTTGTCAGATGAATATTAGAGTGTGTGCTGGGTTTTTTTCCGAGTGTTTATGGCATTGTTTAATTTTCCTTTATACTAAGTGGTTTTGTATTGTACAGTGTTTAGAGTGGTAGTGGAATTGACTACCCTACAAGTTTAATAGATGAATAAAAATCCATTGAAGGGGGAATAGGAAATTTGACATCCTATGCATTTCAATAGAAATCTACAGAGAGTCATACTTCTCAACTCAGCACACAAAACCATTCTCAGGCAAATATGAGGCTTATAAATCTGCTAGTAAATCCGATGTGCTGATGGCTTACTTTGTTGAAAGCCTTATAAAGACAAAAGCCTGGTGGGGAGGGATAACGTGGGCCTTTATTTACCTAACTTTATTTATATTTTAAACTTCTAGGCAGCCCATCTTCAATGACTCTGGGCAGTTTAACAATAAAAAATCTAATAAAATCGCAGAAGGCAGCATTATTCAGAGCAGAACAGCTATCACTTTACCCCTCCCATGAAGATAAAAACAGACAAAGGTCTCTCTCCCCACCCATCCCCATTGCCCTAACCAAAGCACCATGCTTTTGATATTTTCAAAAAAAAAGTGGATCACAGGGAGACATGTGAATCTCCAGGGCATTACTGTGCTAGAAGGCAGGTACCCGAGAGAAGGCCTGGAATCTGCTAGGTGACATTACTTAACAAAACAACAGAGTTATTCTATTAGGTCTTCTAGTCCAACCCCATGTCCAAGCAGGAGACCCTATACTGTCCAATCTCTTCTTACAAACTTCCAGTGTTGGAGCACTCACAACCTCTGAAGGCAAGTTGTGCCACCAATTAATTGTTCTGACTGTCAGGAAATTTCTTCTTATTTCTAGGTTGGTTCATTCCTTGATTAATTTCCATCCTTTGCTTCTTGTCCTGACTGTCTCTCTATTTTGTGGTAGTCACTTAGACTTGAAAGGACCCAGATAGGGAGTTGCCACATCGTACAACTTAGCAGAAATTTGTAATATGATTCAGGATCAAATTTTTGATAGATGTAGTCTCTATCTGGTCCTATTTGGAATGGAATTTCTGAACTGAGACAATTCAGCTCCTGAATTCCTCCCTGCTACATTCACCATTCTCTCTAAAATCTAGAAGTATTAAGCTATCAGATGGTCATTTCTAGAAGAATCATTACAATAGGAATAGTAGCAAATTGTCGAAGGCTTAGGTTCCATTCAAGCACACATACTGTATGAAAAACTTTCTTTCTTAGCACATGTAATCCCATCCATTTGTTTGCTTGTACTGAATTTCAAAGCAATTTGGTCTTGCTTTTAGAAAAGGTCTGGCATCCTGTGCAATCTTTTATCTTACCTATCTGCTGATTTGTATGTCTAGGGTAGAATGTTGTAGAATTTGAGTTTGCTTTTCTTATCATCCATCCATCCAAAATCTCAGTTGAGCAGTTTAATCATTTCTTCTTTGAAAACAATTCTGTATAGAAAGTAACAAGTTTGCAACCAGTGGGAGGCTGGGAATGTTTTCCTTTTTCCATGGTTTCCCTTTGATTTACAATTCCAGGGATACAGCCAGCACAAAAACCCAGCTGGATTTGGTCTTCCTTTAAATACATACAAATGAGAAAGAAAAATATATCCTCCAGAAAAGGCTGCATCTTCTACATGGTCAAATGTAACATGCATTTGCAAGGACAGGAAGTCACAACTGAAGCTAAACCCAAAACAAACAAACTAAAGAGAGTTAAGCTGCGAATTCTTAGTGCTTTGGACACCTGGAAATAATAATAAATGATATGAAACATTAACCTTATTCTTGTGATCTTACTGCTCTGCTTAAAACATTAGCACCAATTCTGAGGAATAGCACCAAACAAAGCATGGCATTGAGTTTTATTCCTTCCTTGATTTAAAATGCCAGGAAGTAAAAGCAGGCTAAAGAGAGCTATCATTTTAGGTGGGTATGGATTTGGGAACAGGGTGGGGATTCTTTTGAGGGGGAAACTGATTTCCATAAAATAATGTTTTACTTTGGCAGAGGTGAAAGAGGCAACTATTGGATATGGTACCATGCTATTGAATATTCCAGTGTGGAAAGTTATCACCCATCCCTCTCCCAGAAAAATGAAATATCCTAGGAAATACTGAAAAGGCAAAATATTATATTTCCCTGGATGTGTAAAGGAAGAAACACATTTTAAAGACAAAGTAATTCCCTGCAGCTTCCTGCCCCCACCCCCTTTATCAATGAGCCATTAAAGCCTGAGCCAGTCTCTTTACATAATAAAAAGTTATCCCCTTCAGCTCCAGAGTCATGACTAGCCTTTACCCACTCATCACATGACATCTGAGAACTCAACCACACCTGGGTTCAAAACACAGCCTAGAGAGTTGCCCCTGCATGGCCCCATGGGAGTCTGACAACCAATCAGAATACATTTCTTACACAGGAACAGGAAACAGAGAGAAGAGATTATAAAAAGCCTAGCAAGCCCCTTCCTTGGCCCTTCTCTTTTTCTCCACCAACATTGAAGCATGTGATCACCTTTTCTGTTCAGGACTCAAGCCATGTGGTCCTGTCCACCATTAAACCATCTTTTCAAGCAGCCTCCATGTCTCCAGTGTCTTTTTCCCCACCAAACCCAGAAGGACATTTCTGAGTCTCAACTAGCCACAATGACAAAAGATTATTGTACATTTGCAATCATGTCTTGATAGAAATAAATAAATTGCAGGTTTGATTAGGATGTCATGATCTACATTTGGTCATTTGCCCAACAAATGAAGATATTTGTATGTATCCAAGCATGAACAAGATAGCTTTTAAACAATGTCTGTAACTGAAGATTACATTTGAATACCTCCCACTTCTGTCACATGTTAAACAAAATCACTAATATTCAGGAACAATATAAATTAGAAATGGCAACATGACAGGCACTCTGCCTAACAGGTCCCACAGCCCTAACTACATTTTAAAAATTAATAAAATAGCTAGAAACTTGCAAAATCATCACATATCTTGCTATTTCAAAAATTATAGTTAGAATTTTGATTGTCAGAATTCTGAAAGACTTCAGAATCTCATGCAATTTGGGCCATTGATAGAATCTGGGGAATGAGGTTAGAGGAGCCATTACATATCATCGGTTGTATCTTGCAGTAAAAAAAACCAACCCTGCAGATTACAGCCATAGTGAATTTATTTGCATGTCCTGATTTCCACAAATAGATTTTGCTAAGAATTGAATCTAGAACTTCCTGATTGCAAATTATCCCACCCGTTAAACATACACACTGAATGCAGGAGAAATAAAATTCTTCTTTGGCTCAGATTTAAATCTGTATCCCAAAAACCTTTATCATAATACATTGGCATTGTTCAACTACATTTGTATGTTAAAACTTCAATATAATCCTGAAAATTAGGTTTGAGCTGATTTAAAACTTTATTTTGTACTCTCGTTTCAAGAGCCACCCACTAAGAAAATTACTGGATTCAGGGAGGGGCAACCTTTTCTTCATATCCATTTTAGCCTGCTTTCCACTTATCCAAACTGGAATATAATAAGATATCTGGTAGGGGATGAAAGAGTGAGAGCAATTATTTCACCTCTACGGTATGGTAGCAACCATTTTCAATTTCCACCATCTTGGTCTCTCTGGAGGCAGCACAGCAGGAGGCACATCATCATTTCACAGGGCAGCTCTCATTCCCAGTAATTCTAGACACTGCAGTTCATAATACTGCATACAACTAAGTCAGACTTGTACAATATTGTAATTGTAGGATGATGAATATCGGTCCTAAAATGTAAGTTTCTAGTTCTCAAGATTGCTGAAAGCAGTTGACTGGTTGAATTCAACTTCAAACAGCTGACTTCTGAACCAGTATCATATTGAATTTTACAGGTTTCTATTTATATATTTCTATCCATAGCTTGTTTTCATAGGTTCCAAAATGCCACATTTGACAAGATTTGTCATGAATCAGATCAGAAGTAATCTATTATTCCTTACAGTGGTCAGATAGGAGGCTCCAGAAAACTAATGAGCATGATCATAATCTGAAGAATTTCACTTAACACCCATTTTTAAACAAACCAATCTGATTTGTATTTCCGCAGTCAATCCATAGTAAGATTTAGGAATACAAAATAATTCTATCATGATTTTTTTTAAAAAGCAAAATAGTTTAATCTACTAATACAAGTTCCCAGGTAGTACGGATAACCAAAATGAAGACTCTTGTAACATCTCATTCTCAACTCAAAATTTTCATAAAAATGGCATATACTTGAGAAGATAGATTTCGAAAATTTAAATTTTATGCAAACTTTAATTATAACAGCACACTTTTAAAAAATTGTGTTAAAATTAATTAGGAAGTGCTGCATACAGAGGTGTTAATAACAAATATTAAGTATCTGGGCACATGCAAATGTTCTCTAATTTTGCTTTGCTTTTTGCTTAAATTGCAGAATACTGCAGTCGTAAGTTGAGGGTTACCTGTACAAAGTTCTGGAGTAAAAATAGCAATGGCAGAGAGGAAAAGCTTAAAAAAAGGAAAAGAGCGTGAACAAGAAGACACTTTATTATCCTTCACGCTGCATTCTTGTAAAATAAAAATAACCAAAGTGTGACCTCAGCAGCCAGGAAATTGTTTGGCACTACTACTAAGAATGAAAATGATTGTAAAATGCAACTTCATACATTTCCAAACAGTATCCTTTTCTGTGCTGAATTTATATTTATACCGACAAAGAAAATAAATGGGACACAAAAAATAGTTTGTCGCAAAAGCGACTTCAATACAATACAATACAATAGCAGAGTTGGAAGGGACCTTGTAGGTCTTCCAGTCCAACCCCCTGCGTGGGCAGGAACCTTATACCATTTCAGACAAATGGCTGTCTAACATCTTCTTAAAGACTTCCAGGGTTGGGGCATTCACAACTTCTGGAGGCAAGCTGTTCCAGAGGTTAATTGTTCTAACTGTCAGGAAATTTCTCCTTAGTTCTAAGACTTCCTGCAAAACAGGGGTGGAATGCTCTAAAGTCTGCTACTGGTTCGCTTCGCGCATGCACAGCAGATGCTAAGAAGCCCTGCAAAGTTAAGTAGAACAGCGGAGGGAGTGGGCATGGCTGTGCCGCGCGATTTAGATTCTCTAGAAAGCAGGATTTCCAGCTGATTGTCGCACAGCTGATCTTTGGAACTTTTTAAAACTTTTTAAAGCATTTTTTACTACTGGTTCGCCCGAACTGGCTTGAACTGGTAGCATTTCACCTCTGCTGTGAAGGCTCCTGGATTGGGGCTGAAAGGTGAAAGCAGAAGCAGTATGCTCCATCCCATATTTGGGTAGACCAGGTTGCCCTGGTAGATTGGTCTCACCAGAAAAACACTCAGTATCTTTTTCTGATGTTCTCTTGGCTATAACCTTTTATTGCTTGCATCCTTACCTCCCGTTTTTTTCTTGCCTTGCCTTCAAGAGCTCAAGCCTTATTCCAGCAACATCTCCCCTCATTTTATTCCTGTGAGGTGGCTGGACTGAGACAGTGACCAACCCAAAGTTACCCACTAAAGTTCCATGGCTGAGGGTGGACATGAGCCTGTGTCAATCTAGTACTTAAACCACTACACTCTTAAGAACATACTCTCTAGAAAGATGAGATCGCTTCTTTTTAGATAGCCTTTATACAAGGGAAATGATGAAAAAGAAGGTAGTTTCCCAGTGCCTGACTTTATTTCTAAAAGTAAAGGTAAAGGTTCCCCCGCATATGCTTGCTAGTTTTTTCCAGTACTAGGGGCGGTGCTCATTTCCATTTACAAGCCAAAGAGCCAGCGCTGTCCAAACACCTCTCCATGGTCATGTGGCCAGCATGACTAAATGCCGAAGGCACACGGAGAACTGTTACCTTACAATAATACAATACAATAGCAGAGTTGGAAGGGACCTTGTAGGTCTTCTAGTCCAACCCCCTGCGTGGGCAGGAACCTTATACCATTTCAGACAAATAGCTATCTAACATCTTCTTAAAGACTTCCAGGGTTGGGGCATTCACAACTGCTGGAGGCAAGCTGTTCCAGAGGTTAATTGTTGTGACTGTCAGGAAATTTCTCCTTAGTTCTAAGTTGCTTCTCTCCTTGATTAGTTTCCACCCATTGCTTCTTGTCCTGCCCCCAGGTGCCTTGGAGAATAGTTTGACTCCCTCTTCTTTGTGGCACCCTCTGAGATATCGGAACACTGCTATCATGTCTCCCCTGGTCCTTCTCTTCATCAAACTAGACATACCCAGCTCCTGCAGCCGTTCTTCATATGTTTTAGTCTCCAGTCCCCTAATCATCTTGGTTGCTCTTCTCTGCACTCTTTCCAGAGTCTCCACATCTTTTCTACATCGTGGCGACCAAAACTGAATGCAGTATTCCAAGTGTGGCCTTACCAAGACACTATACAGTGGCATTAACACTTCACGTGATCTAGATTCTATCCCTCTGTTTATGCAGCCTAGAACTGTGTTGGCTTTTTTGGCAGCTGCTGCACACTGCTGGCTCATATTTAAATGGTTGTCCACTAGGATTCCAAGATCCCTCTCACAGTTGCTACTATTGAGCAAGGTACCACCTATACTGTACCTGTGCACCTTGCCACCTATTTTTCTACTTGCATTTTTTACGTATTTTCAAACTGCTAGGTTGGCAGAAGCTGGGACAAGTAACGGGAGCTCACTCCATTACACAGCCCAAGGGATTCGAACCACTGAACTGCCGACATGGTCAGTGTCTTAGCCACTGCATCACTGCATCTGACTTTCCCCCCCCCCCCCAGGTCCAAAAGAGAGCTTTAGCTGTTCACTTTCTAACTTTTGTGGTTATTTTTCCACCGTTTTGTTGGTTAAAGATGAGGATTTGTATAGTACCATTAATGTACAGTCTGCAGCAAAAGTCAAGGTAAAGGATTTCTGGAAACAAACTTAGAGGATTTATAGACAGATCTAGGCAGTTTTATTGGCAGCAGTACAAAATTGGTTAGGCAGTATCTTTTAATCTGGGACATCCCCCCCCCCTGCCGATTTCCTGTCTAGTCTATCATTCTCAGGTTACCTGTCACTCATCCATCCAACTACTAACCAAGATGGATTCTGCCTAGCTTTTTGAAGTCAATCAAAACTGCCTTTGTGCTGTAAGTATTTTTCTATCTTATATCTTTAATAGCATGGTAAACCACACTGCTGGTCATTCTGCAGTTTTATCCCTGCATTCAGAGACAGCATCTTGGCAAGTCTAATGAAAATGATATGCAGTAAAACTGGAGAGATCAATTCCTGGTGGCCACAAACAAGTTCACCAGGCATTTTCTTTCCCCGAAATTCATCTGGAAATTATATCATACAATGCAAATTAGGAAAGAGGTAGGACCTGTATAGTTACTAAACGGCCACTGTAAACGGATAAAGGAAAGAAGGAACATTTCTCTTTTTCTTTTCCCCTGTTCCTTGTCTTGCAGTTTTAATCCAAAAGTTATCCACTGGGAACTTTTGCCTCACTGTTACTGCATAAAATTTTACAAAGCTGCATAAAAAATCAAGTGTCTGCCTAGAGAATTAAACCAGGTGAAACCCAAGACCAAGGAAGGAAATGGGATGATGTTTAAATTAAACTTCTGCAGATTCAAAACTGCCTGGTTCAAATTTTGCGGTAAGCCTTAAATTCCCCAATTTGTGGATTGGCTGATTTGTGATTGGCTGATTTGACCTCAATCTGTGAGCTATAAACCATGATTGCAAACCACAATGACTGGCTTAATATTATGTATATTACATTACAGGTAGCTGAATGGTACAGCTGGGAATGCAACTATTTCAAGGCTCCACTTCCAGATGTTGAAATCCTTGAACTATATTAATTAAGGGGGGAATATAATGCAGGAAATCAACGCAGAGCACTGAAGGAGGAGGAAGACAAGAACTGAGTGAGGCATAATTTGAATACCTTTAAAATTAAAAAATGAACAGATGTCGTTGAAGCCCAGGTCATGTAGTTCTTACCCCATGGTAGTCTTAATCTGCATGTCCTTTCTCTTAGTAATTGCATTGTTGTTTTGCTATTAACTGAAGCCTGCCAAAAGATCTGGTTGGGTCAGTAAAGTCAAAAAAGCCACAGCAGTGTGATCAAAGATTGTTTTTAACCAGTGTTGTGTGGTTGTAGCTGCCCTCTTGTGTCTTTTTAACCTTCACCGCCCTATGGATAGCCCTGAAGCCAGCAGTGGTCTGTTGGATCAGCAGTCAAGGGCGCTGTCATGTGACATTAAAGATCAGGACATGGGACTCCCTAATAGGAGAATACTAAATTTTACCTCATGACTGATGGAGGAAATGGCTTGCTAAAGGATGAAAGGAGATGTAGTGGTCCTCCATTCTAGTTGTGCCAGCAGAAGGGGTAATTTCTTGGCCTTTGTCATTTCCTACTCATCTGACTTGCAGTTATTAAGCAATGTAGTTACTTGACAGAAAATAGCTTCCTGAATTCACCTTGCATTCACCCCTGGTAATATACTGAAAACATCCTGAATGCATACATGAGATCTTCCCTAGGTGTAAATTGTTTTTCAAGCCACAGCATGGCCATTATTAAAAGCATTGACCTGAATGAGGGTCGTTGTTTTCATCTGCAAACAAAATCATTCCAAAAT
The DNA here is from genome assembly GCA_039707465.1 of Rhabdophis nuchalis. NCBI lineage: Eukaryota > Metazoa > Chordata > Lepidosauria > Squamata > Natricidae > Rhabdophis > Rhabdophis nuchalis. The sequence goes on along the minus strand of CM077643.1, from coordinate 52,199,437 downwards.
CTGCTGCTGCTGTTGCCATCTTGGCAACACAGCACTGTGATGGCTCAATTAGTGTGTGTCGCTTTCCATGTTCCTTCTACTCTGCCATCCTCATTCCATGATGAGTTACAGCTTTTAGTTATCAGTCTAAAAATCCCAGGAAAGGTTACATTCTACCAGCCAAAAAAGGAAACAGAAAAGCTTGATATTGAGGCCCTCAAGCTGTGCTACCTTTATCTTTGGCTTCAATTATATGGCTTGCGTTAAACGCTCGATTTGCATCAAACAAATTGGTCTAATAAATGGGCAGAGGAGAACATCGGAAAGTGCTGTGTTTGATGCAGCTGAAATAATTCTCCCTCACTTGTTCTGAGGCAGCATGAAACCAATTTTTTTTAATGCCAAGCTGTTGCTCGATTTCATCCATTCTGGGAATCATTTTTCTGTTTTCACAGCACTTTCCCATTATTTGCCTGTTCAGTGGTCCAATCTATTGGTTATCATGAAATGTTAAAGTAATGAATGAATGGATGGATTAAATTATTGGGGGTAGCAAATAATTTTTTAAACTATAATGCACTTTCATTTTTCAATCATGGAACTGATTAATTTTATCTAGTATACATTATTAAAAAAATAAGAATGAAGTGCAAATAACTGAATACATGATGGGTGTCTTGCTAGTGTAGGGGCCTATCTTTTTCATGTTTTGAATGTATCCAGAAGGATTTTGAATATGCTTTAGTTTTTATGAATATATTTGGCAAATCGAAGTGGAGGGACAGTCAATTAAAAGCATGGAAAATACATTAAAATCTAAAAATAATCATCGAAAGCTAAAACATAAAAAACAAAGTAAAAAACAGAAGTCTAAAAGGAATCTAAAAGGAGTAGGACCATTAGATGACTGTAGGGGAGCATAAGAGTTAATGTACGGCAGACCAGATCTATCACAATTCAAAGCATTCTAGTATGACAACTCAGGGCTCATTAGAGGTAGATTATGGCATGGGACATCATCATCTGATGGATTATAAGCACTGCTGGGCAGAACCTGGCAACATTATATGTTATAGCAGGGTTAAGATCTGAAAGCAGCAGGGAAGTGTAGAATTGTCCTCCGTGCCCTGGGTATTTTTGTAATAATGGTGAGACGAGGCTAGTGCCCTCAGCAGTAAATATACAATACATGTAGATATTAAATAGCATTGATGGCAGAGTTGAAACCTGAAGCACTCACAAATGAGAATCCACAGGCGAAATTATTTCCCCCACCAACACTAACTGGAAGAAGCTTCAGAGGAAGGCAGATAACCACTGAAGATCAGCGCATGGGCAGAGAGGGAGGGGAGAGCGGGGGAAAAGAGAGAGAGAGAGAGAGAATGAATGAATCAATTCCCTAAACTGGACCAGAAGGATACTTCAGTCAATGATATCAAAAAACCTCCAAGAGGTCAAAAGGAAACAGATGGGCCTACTAACCTTGTCTCTGTCCTGCTAGAGATCATCCTCAACCATGACTAATGCTGCTTTAGTACTATCCCTTGAGCTTTAACCCAGATTGAAAAGAGTCCAAAAGAGTTTTCCCTGGATACTTTAGAGTTGTGAGTCTACCATCTTCTCGGTAAAAAGGAAACGTTGGAGATTGAGCTAAAATTGTCCAAAACCATAGAAGCCAATAATTACCTCTTGAAGAAAGGTAGTGTGAACTCCTACAAAGATCTCTCTCTCTCTCTCTCTCTCTCTCTCTCTCTCTCTCTCTCTCTCTCTCTCTCTCTCTCTCTCTCTCTCTCTCTCTCTCTCTCTCTCTCTCTCTCACACACACACACACACACACACACACACACACACACTTAGGCAGTCTTAATCAATCAGGAGAGACATGGGTCTAAAATACAGGAGTCAAGATTGCAGAGCCTCAAGGACCCTGACCACTTTCTCAGGATTAACAAGCTCAAACTCCCCCAGATAATTCAGTCACACCAGGCTCACTTCCATAGGATTGCTCAGTCAGAAGCCACCTCTCAACAAATCTGAGCAACTTTATCCAGAGCAGGCCAAGAATAATGACTCAGTCTGTGAGGGACTGAACCATTCCAAACAGGGCTTCTGGTTAGCTACCTGCAGATATAATAAAAGTGGGAAAATACGTACATTTCACCACTTTAGGTGCCGCAAGAGAGTCCCTAATGAAACCCACAGCTTTCCTATCATCACTGCTGACATTGCAATGAAGGTTACAATTTTTCCGAAGGCTGAGTATCTTTCTCTTCAGCTGCCAACCATATCGTTGTCCTGGAGCAACATGCTCTCAATCAGCTGATCAGCAAATAGCTGATCGGTACCACCACTCCACCACCAGCTCCTCAGTTTGCAGCCTGGCACCGAGCTGGCTTCCTCTAATGACCATCCTGCCTCCCTCATCCCCAGGCTCCAGTCCTCAAATTACTGATGACAGTTAGGAAGGCAATTGTCCATTTTGTTGATTATAGCACAGGACCATCACACAACACCCAGGAGAAGTAACCTCGCTTGTGCTTTCTGCAGTGTACCTTGCTTTTGTTAAAGTGTTTTTGTTGTTTTTGTTGTTGTTGTTAAAGGTTTCCCTAGTACTAAAATAAGTGGTTGTGAATGATTCAAAGAGATGATCTGCAGAATAGCAAGAAAATGCCACTTTTCAAAATTGCTTCTGAGATTAGAAGCACATTACGGGGAGAAAAATAAAAACAAAACAGATATCCCCGGTTGTATAACAGAGGAAGCTTTTTTGTGATGACAATAGCAAACAACAAATGCATCAACTACTCATTAAATAATCTTTTAGAATTTCCTCTTTTAATAGGAAATTTCCCCTGTCAAAACACAGAAATACATATGAATCACTGCTAACCATCTGTGCTATTTGTATTTGTGTTGCTAGAATACTGTCATTTCCCTTTTACGTGTAAAAAAATTATCAGGAGCTGTTTGTTTCCTCTCCAATTTTCCATTTCCCTCCACTCCTCACCCCAGTAACATTTTCACATTTCTTCTGATGCCCCTTTCCTCCTTTGTTCTAAGGATTGTTCGTGTGTGTCTGTGTGTGCATGCACACACATGTGCCATTGCTTCTATTTGTCTTGTGATGTTTTTCTGGTTTTTTAAAAATTGTTCTTTTAAATGTTTTCACAATTGGAAACTGCCCAGAGTCACTAGGAGTCGGTTAGCATATACATTCTAGTTGATCACACAGTCAGCCAGATGTTTATACTGGATTTGTCATTTTTATCCATCTGTTGAGTCCTTCCCAAGAATCTGGAATAGACAGATGCTGTTGTGTGATGGTGTTGAAGGTATCATTGCAAGATGTAAGCTATTCTAGATAAAGCTATATTTTGCAATTGACTGAGATTTTTGTCAATGCTGATGGCGTTCAAATGGTGTTCCAGATGTTCTGGGATTGTACCCAAGGGACCTATTACTATAGATATCATCTTGGCTGTCTTCTGCCACAGTCATTATACTTCTATTTGCAGATCATTGTATTTTGTTATCTTCTCCAGTTGTTACTCTTCTATTCTGTTGTCTCCAGATATTGCAATGTCCACTATCCAGACTCGTTTTGTCTTTCTTATTAACAGTTGTTAAATCTAGAGGGTTGTGTGGCAGATGCTTGTTGGTTGAATTCTAAAGTCCTAGAGCACTTTAGCTTCTTCATTTTCTATTATGTATCCTTATATACATAAAATATGAAATCACAGCTGCCAGTTCATTAGCTGGTGTTGGCCTTCATACACAACAAGTTCTTCCCAAGAACCGAAGATGTCATAATGTTTATGTAGTACATATATAATCCAAATAGTCTGGCCTTTTGTAATTAACAGATGGACATTTTGTCAATGCACATATTTTTCTGAATGCCATTCAAGATTTTTTAATATGGCGCCCAATGTTCCAATGACCAATGGGACCACTATGGCGGGTTTATGTCATAATCTTTCAACTCTGTTTTTCAGATCTTGATATATTGTGATCTTCTCCAATTCTTTGTCTTCTGTTCTACTATCTCCTGATCCACACATTCTTCTTTCCAACCACAGTTAAACCTAGTGTGTTATAAGTCAAGACTTTATTATTATTACAATGTATTTGCTGCCCAACTCATGGTTCAACACATCTCTCAGCGGCTTTATCAGTTTGCATTCAGAAACCCTACAATATTATAATCTACTTTTTCAACTCTATGTTCCCACCAATATTTCATTACTGGCATGTGATAATTTTTGCAGATGTTCCAGTGAATCATTTTTGTGACATGTTATGTCACTATTTATAATTAGTTTTGAAATCTTTTTGTATGAACTGAGTACATGATCTACTGTTTCTTCTGCTTCTTTGCACAATCTGCATTTTGAATCATTTGATGATTTATTTCAGTTCCATTGCTATATTGATATTAAAATAATAATAATAATAATTATTATTATTCTGTGGTTAATCTTTGGTGAGATTCACAGCCTTTGGGATTGGTTGGTAGCTCAACAGCTCGAGTCCTAACCAAGGACCTAGGAACTGTTAAGGTAATGTTGGAGAATATAAGCTGTTCCAAGTAGGGTGGGTTTTTGTAGAGTCAGAATGTTCAAGTCTGGTAAATTTAGAATTTCTAAATAGTGAGGTAGCCCTTTAGTATTGTTCCAAGGGCTCCAATTACAATCAGGACAACACACGATTTCTTTTTCCACAGTCGCTCAACTTCAATTTGCAAGTCCCGGTACTTTGTGATTTTTTTTCTTGCTGCTTATTTTAAATTCGTGCATCACCAGGTATTGCAATGTTAATGAACCATACTTTTTTTTTCAACTATTGTTATGTCAGGTGTGTTGTAGGCCAAGTGCCTGTCGGTCTGAATTCTGAAGTCCCACAAGATCTTGACTTTCTCATTCTCTAAAGCTTTCTCAACCTCATGTTCCCAGTGGTTTTTGCTGTACTCAAATCCAAACTTCTGGCACAATTTCCAGTGGATGATCTTAGTAACGTGGTCGTGGTGTTGTAGGTAGTCAGTTTGTGAAATTTTGCTATCATCATCATCATCATCATCATCATCATCATCATCATCATCATCATCATCATCTCCAATACTTGCATTGTATACTTCAGAGTAAGTACAGGAAAGGTAGTTTTCCAAAACTTCCAAAGTTTAATCTAGTGGTTAAGGCAGGAGGTTAGAAACTAGGAGGCCATGAGTTCTAGTCCTGCCTTAGCCATGAATGCTAGCTGGGTGACCTTGGGCCAATCACTCTCTCTCAGCTCAACTCACCTCATCTCATCTCACAGGATTGTTGTGGGAAAATAGGAAGAGGAAAGTGTGTTGGACATCACCTTGAGTTATTTATAAAAGGGAGAGATAATTAAGTAAGTAAGTAATCAATCAATTAATTAAATGTATATGCTCATAGATCAGGCCTTCTTCAGATAATCTAGTGGCTCCATGAGGCAAGGTTAACACAATCAGCAGTCTTTCCAAAGGATTGGCTCTTTGAAGTAGAATTTCCCTTATCTTTTGCTTTGGAAGAACAGGCAAAAAGTGAGATGGAACTATATAAAGCCTCCTCCTCTGAAAATCCTGGATGTCATTTCAAATCTGGGCATGGATATTAAAGGTCAAATAACATCAACATTTACTCCCAGCAGGAGCTGCTTGTGCTTCTGCATCACTAGACAGATTAGCATCCTTCTAAAGAGCTTAAATGTGTTGGCTGAGCACTAAATTTCTGTTACTATGCTTAGCTTGAAAGACCTTATTATTAAAACAGGTGATCCTAGTCAACAAAAGATAATATATTCATCTTCACTGAGGATTCCAAGCATAAGAACACCCAATATTAAAATGCATGTATAGACACACATACAGATTCTTCAAGATGACAATAGACTCAACACTTCTATATTGGAGTATTATGCCTCTGAATACCAGTTGCTGAAGGACATACACCTGTGTAGTCTTTTAAACTCATGTCACATTATGGCCATTGGCCACTAACCATTTCCCACTGGCATCTACTTGTGGAAACAAAACACCATGATAGATGGGCCTTGTGACATGGTCAGTAGGGTTCTTTTTATGTCATTGTACAAGGAAGTTCAGCTTCCAAAATGTAACCTAAGGGTCCCACTTCTTCATTCACTCTTAAATGAGAGAAACCTTAATATTTTCAGTCAATTTCTCAATTGTGATAGGGGAATCTGCTGGCAAAATCTCTCATGACCATTGTACATATTCAGTCTGTTTTATCTTTCCCTCCCCTTGGTCAATATGAACATCAGAAAGGATGTTCTGAATTATCAGACAAATCACAGAATCTGAATTAGGAAAGTAAATAAATAAATAACCTTAATACCACCTAACCCCAGAGCGACTCTATGCAGTTCACTATATAAAAGAGAATATAGCTACAATGTCATAAAATGACAAAAAGCACAATAATAATCCAGGCAACAACATCAAAATAAATATGAAAAATATCAATCACTTCCAACAACAGTGATTCCATCTATCCTAACCCAAAGCCTGGGAGAACATCAAGATATCTAAGTCTTTTTGGAATGCCATCCCAGTTTGAGCTGTCCAGATTTCAAGGGACCTCATTCAAGGAAGCAGGCATCACAACAGAGAAGGCACACTTTCTGTCCCAAAATGTGACATGGTATGATTGAGAGGACCTGGGCCACGCCCACTCTGTCAGCTCTTACTGGCAAGGCACAAACTGTAGGACATAGATTGTCACTCAAATAACTGGGTCCCATGCCATGATCATGATAGTGACAACATTGTGTAGAACAAATGATGGAAACAATCTCACAATTACTTGTTAGAAATCAGAATTAATCATCAAATATTTGGCCAATTTCATAAGGAACAATCCCATTATTATACAGGAAAGGAAATTCTGTTTTGCATTTTTTGCATGGCACATCTTCAGCTAAAGTATTTTGATGCTTGGAGCATAACATATTGTCCAATATGTAGGCATAAAAGTACATTAAGCCATGGTGACCAGTGGTTAGAGTGCAGTACTACAGGCTACTTCTGCTGACTGTCAACTGCCTGCAATTTGGCAGTTCAAATTTCACCAGGACCTTCCATCCTTCCAAGGTGGATAAAATGACCCAGATTGTTGGGGGCAAGATGTCGACACTGTAAACCACTTAAACCATGAAGAGGGAAGGAAAAGAAGAACAGGAAGGAAGGAAAGAAGGGAAGGAGGGAGGGAGGGAGGGAGGGAGGAAGGGTATAATGAGAATGAGGGAGGTTCTCAGGGAAGACCTGCCTTAGCACTTGACCACCATAGGTGCCCCCGACATAAGTGATGTTGAGCTGGCCATGCCCACCATGGCCATGCCCACTCCCTGCCCTCTGAGGTCAAACACAATCCTTATTTATAGTAGTGCTAAATCAAACAAAAATGGGTTTAATTATACAGTGAAATTATAGTATTTTTGAATATTTTTGAGTATACGTATCCTGGGATAATGTTGCAGAATCTAAGCTATGTCGTTCACCAGGTCCAGAGGTTTTGTCTTCTGAGCTTTCAGAGTCATGCTGGAACCCATGTGGCTATGGTGTTAGATTTTTAGATATAGACTGGAGTGTTGATGGCTGGCTATTAAGTCATTAACACACCCCAATCTAAAGTACATCTAAAAGGCTTATAAATACCACATACAGAATAGCCCAGAGCACACAAAGAAGTTCCTTGAGAATGGGCTCCATCATGAGCCCGAAGGCTTGGCAGACAAAACCTCTGGTCCTGGTGACTGACCCAGATTCGATCCTGGATGCTACTTTTTTCCGAGATAGTAATTCACCTGTTTTGTCAATCTGTTTAAAATCTCAATATACTAATTCTTATAGTTACTTCTTTCTCAATAGTCAGGGTCCATACTGTAAAATGATATACATACAGAGCTTATCTTTAAAACAATTTTGATTAAGAGAATTGCCTTTAAGATGATTAGGACAGCCAGGAGTTCAGATCGCATGAAAAAAGTCATGCACCAACTAGTTGCCCTATCATGCCAGAGTGAAATATAATGTGCCAGGTTCAATCTTTAAAATTGGAAAGTTGCTATTCCTAACCATGATGATGCCAAAATGATGAAATGTCCATTGTGATATCATGATATTGTGACAAAAGCTCCGCCCTTAAGTATTTGTATTGCAACTTCACACGCAAGTACATTAGAGGTGGGATTTATATTGTAATATGATGATTATTATTTCATTAACCCTAGGGATAGCAAAAGAGATGTGGTGGCTCAGTGGCTAAGATGCTAAGCTTGTCGATCAGAAGGTCAGTAGTTTAGCGGTTCGAATTCCTGGTGCCATGTAATGGAGTGAGCTCCCATTACTTGTCCCAGCTTCTGCCAACCTAGCAGTTTGAAAGCATGTAAAAATACAAGTAGAAAAATAGGGACCACTTTGGTGGGAAGGTAACAGCGTTCTGTGTGCCTTCCGCATTTAGTCATGACCACCACATGACCACAGAGACGTTTTCCGACAGCGCTGGCTCTTTGACTTTGAAACAGAGATGACCACCGCCCCCTAGAGTTGGGAACGACTAGCACATATGTGCAAGGGGAACCTATACCTTTACCTTATGGATAACAAAACAGGCAATCATCTCAACAATCTAGGATAACTCATTAAAGGTTGGTCTGGAGATATGAAGTACCCAAAGTACTAGGTTGTGAGGAGGTTTCTAAAGCTGATAATCTGATTCTCCCCTGGTTATTACAGGAATGCTAGACATTTTCCTTTCTGCCTTCATGCATAAGAGGACTTTGGGCAACTGTGATAGAATTATGACTTAATAATAATAATAATAATAATAGTTTTATTTATAACCCGCTCTCTCTCCCCGAGGGGACTCGAGGCGGGGCACAGGGAATTAAAAAACAGTTAAAAACAGGCAAAATACAAACATAAAAACAATAAATATAAAATTAAAAGGCAGATTAAATAATTATCCCTGCGCTAAAATCCCCCAATTAATTAAAAAGAGACTACCCTAGGCCGGCCAAGCGGAAAAGATGTGTTTTTAATTTTAGACGGAAGGAGCGGAGGTCCGTGGTTGTTCTAATGTCGGGGGGAAGGTCGTTCCAGAGGGCTGGGCCCGCCACAGAGAAGGCCCTTCCCCTGGGCGTCGCCGGCTGACAAAGTCTAGTGGACGGCACCCGGAGAAGTCCCTCTCTGTGGGAGCGAATCGGCCGTGAGGATGTATGGGGCAGGATCCGATCCCGCAGATAGCTAGGTCCCGAGCCATGGAGCGCTTTAAAGATGACAACTAGCACCTTGAAGCGCACCCGAAAGACGACAGGCAGCCAGTGCAGCTCGCGCAAGAGCGGTGTTACGTGGGTAAACCTTGAGGTTCCCATTATTGCTCGCGCGGCTGCATTCTGGACCAGCTGAAGTCTCTGGGTGCACCTCAAGGGGAGCCCCATGTAGAGAGAGTTGCAATAGTCCAGTCGGGATGTCACGAGAGCATGAGTGACTGTGCGAAGGGCATCCCAATCCAATAGGGGGCGCAACTGGCGTACCAGGCGGACCTGGTAAAACGCCCTCCTGGCCACGGCTGTCACTTGATCTTCCATGGACAGCCGGGTATCCAGGAGGACACCCAAGTTGCGCGTCCCATCCACAGGGGCAAGATGTTCGCCCCCTATGGCCAGCGATGGAATCACTTACATTCTAAGCCCTCCAAATGTTAAGACAGATTGCTCGCCTCTCTTTTATTGTTTTAAATTAATAGGACAGTCTAGGGAGGTCCTTTAACAACCAACCTATAGTGTACCAGGATGGGAAACATTGCTAACCCTACCCAAAAATACATTTTGCACATCTGTTTTCTGTGAATTGAGAATAACATGGTTTTAAGTTGGTGTGATGACATAGCCCATGGTTTTCACTGTGATATTCTATTTATGAATGCCTAGCAACTTGTCATAGCCAACTCACCACAACCAACTCACCGCAGCCAACCCACCATAGGACAATTTGCCACAGCCAACTTACCATGGTACAACTCGCTATGGGTCAAGAGATACATAAATATTCGAGAAATGGTGGCATAAAATCAAGAAAGGCTGCAAAAGGAAAAACAAAATGAAATGTGAATGACAAAAAATAAAAGATTGTTAAAATTATTTTAAGTAATTAAACGGAATTGTTGAATTGTCCCATGGTGAGTTGTCCTTGGTGAGTTGGCTGTGGTAAGTTGGTTGAGGTGAGTTGGCCATGGAGAGTTGGATGTGGAGAGTTGGCCATGGAGAGTTGGATGTGGAGAGTTGGCCATGGAGAGTTGGATGTGGAGAGTTGGCCATGGAGAGTTGGATGTGGAGAGTTGGCCATGGAGAGTTGGATGTGGAGAGTTGGCCATGGAGAGTTGGATGTGGAGAGTTGGCCATGGAGAGTTGGATGTGGAGAGTTGGCCATGGAGAGTTGGATGTGGAGAGTTGTCCAATTCCAGCTAAGGGAGCTTCCTGAAATATAGCATTCCCTTGCCTCGCCTTGCCTTGCTTTGCCTTGCCTTACCTTACCTATTCAACTCTTCCATTTAGTATTTTTTATGTTGTGCTATTTTAACTTACACTATTTTTGTTTAATAGCTTTTTGAAGCATTTTAGAAGCTGATTAATAGAAAATAGAGCAATAGCAAAGAAAATAAGCAAACAGGGCAGAAACAAGGGATATTATTTCTTTGTATTTCACTGAATATTTGTATCTGAGTTGTCTATTGGCACAGCCAGATGGCTATGCTGAGTGTTATCCATCGTCCTCAAGCTAGCAGAAAAATATGTTGGCGTGAAATTTGATAGCCTGATTGCCAAACGTTATTTTGCCTTAGTAACAAGGTCTATGACTGGTGTTGGCCATGCTCTTAATGTAGGACAAATTAAGAAAAGTGGATTTGCCTGGCTTCATTTTCCCTCCTACCATATGTCACCTACCAGCAGGAAAGTAGGAAGGAAGTTATTCAAAATGAGTAACCTCCATCCACAATTATTGGAATGGCAGTCCTGTTCTGTTCTGTTAGCTGGCAGCATCCAGAGGTATCCATGGAGCTGGAATTGAGTAGGTAAAATGGCACTCCTCACTCCACTAAAGAAATAAAACAGTAAAAATTGAAGCCACCTGAAAGCTCTTCCTGGCAAAACATTTGTCAAGCTACCAATGGTGACAATACCAACAGCACAGGGATAGTAGAACATGTCAGTTTTTCCAGTCTAGAAGAACCTTCTCTGTAGCACAGAGTTAAGGTTCACTCAAGAGAATACTCAAGAGAATACTACAATCCTCTTTCAAAAGTGGATTGAAGTATGTTTATAAGAAGCCCACAATTGTCCTAACAAATATTTCAAAAAAGCAACTATATATCATCATATGCTAGATGCCTCTCTGGAAGCCAAGGATCCAAGCCAAAAAAGCCATGGAAGATGGTTAGAGATGGGATAGGGATGTCCCTGTAGCAACCTGTGCCAATAATAGCTGGCTGTATTTCAACCCTAACCAAAACAGTAACCACATGATCAATGAATAGCAATAGCACTTATCTATATACAACCTCATAGTGCTTTACAGCCCTCTCTAAGCAGTTTACAGGGTCAGCATATTACCCCCAACAATATGGCTCATCTTTTTGCTGACCTTGGAAGGATGGAAGCCTGAGTCAACCTTGAATCGGTGAGAATCAAACTGCTGGCAGTTGGCAAAATTACCTGCAATAGTGCATTCTAACCACTGTGCCATAGGTTCTTCCATCATAACTACAGAAATTAATCACTTTTGAGAGAAGACAGGAAATGCTATTTTGAAATTAAAACAGCTAAATACAACTTCAACCAGCCTGTTCTCTGGGTTGGAGATGAAATGAAGATGATGTCAACATAAACTTTATATAGTAGTACAATGACATATTGCTAGCACAGTATAAAAGCAAAACAGGAAGTTGACCAAAATAATGAGGAAGTCCATCATTGTAATGGTGTGAAGAGAAAGGTATCTGCAATCCTATTTAACTTAATTCCTCTTTGCTGTCATTCCACTTTCTTTTTCGGCTGTTTGCCCCTCACATTATTCAGTAGCAGTGAATCATACCAAAGAGGAACATCACCTGCATCAAAATGAACACTGACATCCATCATTGTTTCCTCTGTTTTTCTCTCTTTTTGCTTGGATTCCTTGTCCATCTTCAGATGGACTCTTAGGAATAGACCAAAGTAGAATAAAGAATTTTGTTTTTGGAAAAATACAATCATACATGATTGAAAATGAAAACAAATCAGTAATATTTTACTACTAGTATAGGATGAAGTGACTCAGAATGTTTCATAAATCAATATGCAAACTAACTTTATACAAATTAATATGTAAATATGTACTTTTTTCTGGTACTAGTAGTCTTAATCAAAAGATGAATCATACAGATTAAAGGTGCTGAGCCATAAAGATAAGACTTCCCAATGGCTCATAGCTAGATCAGCCAAAATTCTCCTCCCTTATCACTGGATTCACCAGGGGAAGGAAAAGAAATGTCACATTTCAGCACCGTTGCACAATTTTACTTTTTTCCTATTATTAAATGTAGGAGGCCACTGGAGAACAATAGTGTAATAAGGGGGAAAAGTCCATCTCCCTAAGACTAGTTGAGGGGTCTTCTATCAATTTCTAGGGATATTGTCAATCTGATTGTCCCTATATATAATTTTATATTGTATAGGTCTTCAACCACACAGTTATACCTTTGGATAGACATTTCTCTAGTTTTCTATAATTTCAACTAATGCTCTTTTTTAAAATAAAAAAAATCAGTCTAAAGATTTATGTCACAATTTGTATATTCCTATATATTACATTTAATCCTGGTATGATTTCTTCCGAGACAACTTTAATTCAATAGCTGATGTATTTGATTCAGTAGCTGTCAGCTTGGGTTTAGAGCAAGAGTGATGTGATTTGACAAGCAGCATATCCGGCACGATAACCAGCAGGGCTTATAGTGGCAGTCACGCATCTGGTCTGATACTGATCTTTTCTCTTATGAAAAGATTTCATATTATCAACAGGCAGCATCTTGGCTTTCTTGGCCAGCGCATCAGCTTTTGATTGTTCCATATTTTCACCCATGAGGCTGATGCCTTCCAATTAAGAGATGTCTGTTTTTGCTATCAAACCAGGATTTGACAGGATTTCCCCAACTTTTAGACAATCTTTCACTGAACTTCCATTCATGAAGTGTCAATTAGTCTTTTGAAGGGATGGCAGTTCCTAATCCAAGGAAGAGCATTGGAGACCTGGAGATTTCAGAAAAGGGAAAGTCTTTATTAGCTATGGAAGTTGAAGAAGGAAAGAAAGAGATGGGTGGTGGTGAAGAACTGCTGAGAGAAATCAGAGAGGAGAAATAGAAGGTTGTTCCTATGAAGGGCAAAAATTGAGTAAACATTCAGAGCGTCCTTGGAACTGGGGAGACACATGATTTCTTGCCATATTCTCTGAATTGTGCACAGCACTGAAAATACAGTATATTTGCACTACCTTTTGCAAAATACCTATATTTTGTCTAATATCTGTAACTTGATAGCATTATTACAGGAGCATCCCTCACACTGTGATTTTGTCCTTTTATTGCCTTCTTAGCTAGCATGCACAAAAGCTAGTCTTCTGCTTGGTGTACCTAATAGAAAATAGAGTCATGCACCATATTTCACCTGAGTGGTGGCATCAGCAAACATAATAACATTACTACCGGTAGTTTTATGAACCACTGAAAAGAATTGAAATGGTTCATATCAAAAATAATCTCAGGCTTGGATGTCAGTGCCCTGCTAGCCTAGCCATTTGTTGATGTTGTGAACAAGGAACATCAGACAAAGAAAGGGCCTATTAAGCAGTGGATCAAATGAAGCTTGAACCAAACTCATGCTTGAAGGATGCTGGGAAGAAGATGTCAGATTGGTTGGAAAATAAAACCTGTTAAAATCTGAAGCCTGAAGCAGAGCTAAACTTTCCTCTGACAAGAAAGACCTAAATCAAAAAGAGATTTGAACATTTTGTGTCCAAGAGCCTAGTCTGTACCAAAGATGATTTCCAAAAACAAGTGTTGGGCATCTTTCACTGTTCAGCTGAGACACATGGAGCTTTGAAAAAGTTTATGATGCATGATAAATCCTAGAGATATTCAACAAAATGGGATGCTGTTCTGATGAAGATAACATATTGCAATTCACCATAATTTAGATTTCGAATAGGATTGTTATTTTTGTATTCTGTGAGTACAGTAGTCCCTAATTTACAATTGGGGCTGGAATTTCCATTGCTAAGCTGTTACATGAGTCATGCCAGATTTCATGTTCTTTATCCCATCATTGTTAAGCGAATCACTGCAGTTATTTATTTATTTATTTATTTATTGGATTTCTAGACCGCCCCCTCTCCCCGAAGGGACTCGGGGCGGTGTTAAGTTGTTAAGTGAATCACTGAGTTAAGGACTAATAGTCCTTAAGCAAATTCAGTTTCTGCTAGAGGTGGGTTCTTACATGTTCGGACCGGTTCAGCCGAGTAGGTAGTAACTTGGCTGGCCACGTCCCTGAACCAGTTCTATCAACGGTGCCATAGGCACCACCATCTTGTTTTTTTACTACTGTGCATGTGCATTGCGTGCATCAAGCATGTGTGTGCAAAGTGTATCCAGAAGTCAGAACCCACCCCTGGTTTTTGCCATTGACTTTGCTTGTCAGATACCAGGTGGGAAGATTGCATGGTGATCACATGACCTCAGCAGACTAAACCCATCATAAATACAGGCCTGTTGTCAAGTGCCCAGATTTTAATCATGTAACCATGAAACTGTTGCAATGGTTGTAAGTTTGAGGACTGGTGATAAGTCACTTTTTCAGTGCTGTTGTAACCAAACAATCTCTAAAAGAATGTCAAAGACATACTGTATACATTTTTCTTAGGATTCTTATGATATATTACATCTTTGCCTTGAGCCATTTAGATTTGGGATAACTGAAGCAGCATAAAGGCATCCATTAATTTAATGTAATTTAATTTAATATTTAAATTTCTATACCGCCCTTCTCCCTTCTGGGACTCAGGGCGGTATACAGGCAGCAGTAAAATCATGAATAAAAACATAGAAAGCAATTAAAAACCTATTAAAATACATTAAATAATGAATAGCCTGTCTAAAACCTGTTAAAATCCCTACTAAAACCATATAAAACTAAAGCATTTAAAAGTATGCCAGTTTAGAAGCTATGCCAGGCCGGCTGCTCGAAATAACTGGGTCTTCAAAGCCCGACAGAAAAGGCGCAGGTCTGTGATTGTCAGGGGGTAGGTCATTCCAGAGGGCGGGGGCTGCCACAGTGAAGGCTCTCCCCCTGGGGTTGCCAGTCGGCATTGCCTGGCCGATGGCACCCTGAGGAGGCCCTCTCTGTGGGAGCGAACTGGATGGTGGGAGGTATTTGGTAGCAGGAGGCGGTCTTGCAGATAGCCAGATCCCCTACCATGGAGCGCTTTAAAGGTGGTTACTAATACCTTGAAGCACACCCGGAAAGCCACAGACAGCCAGTGCAGCTTGTGCAGGAGAGGTGTCATGTGGGAGCATCTAGACGCTCCCAGAATCCCCTGCGCGGCCGCATTCTGAACTAGCTGGAGCTTCCGGGTGGACCTCAAGGGAAGCCCCATGTAGAGAGCATTACAATAGTCCAGGCGGGAGATGACGAGGGCTTGAGTGACCGTGCATAAAGCATCATGATCCAGAAAGGGACACAACTGGCGTATCAGGCGGCCCTGATAAAAAGCCTCCCTTGGCCACGGCCATCATGTGGTCTTCTAGAGACAGCCAAGAATCCAGGAGGACACCCAAGTTGCGAGCCCTCTCTGCAGGGGCCAATGACTCACCCCCCATAGCCAGAGATGGTACCAACTGGCTATATCATGACGCCGGAAGCCACAGCCACTCAATCTTGGATGGCTTGAGTCGGAGCCTGTTTCTCCCCATCCAGACTCGCACAGCCTCCAGACACCAGGACATCACTTCAACGGCATCGGGGTAGAGATGTACAGCTGAGTACATCAGCGTACTTATGGAACTCTACCCCGAAACCACAGATGATCTCGCCCAGCGGCTTCATGTAGATATTAAACAGAAGAGGCGAGAGGACCGACCCCTGTGGTACCCCACGAGAGGCACCTCGACGTCGACCTCTGCCCTCCTGCCAACACAAATTGCGACCGGTCAAAGAGGTAGGAGGAGAACCACCGTAGAACGGTGCCCCTCACCCCCAGCCCCTCCAGCCGGTGCAACAAGATACCATGGTCAATGGTATCGAAAGCCGCTGAGAGATCTAACAGGACCAGGATAGAGGAACAACCCCTATCCCGAGCCCTCCAGAGATCATCCACCAACGCGACCAATGCCGTCTCTGTGCTGTGCCCAGGCTGGAAGCCGGACTGACATGAGTCCAGGGGTTCAACGACTATGTCCCCTAAACCAAGATCACTCGATAATCCATAATAATAATACTTGTTTAAAGCACCTCCACATTAAAAAAAATAGCTGTGCTAAATTTTGTTAAATAATTGTGGTGATGTGCTTATTTTTCTCATAACCTACTGCTAATATAATATTCATATACTATTTCCTATAGAAAAGTGTTCTGAGGAGAAAAGGAACAGAACCCCACTTTCATGTATCATTGAGGATAATGGTTAAGTGGCAGATTATCAGTGCAACATGCTTGAAGGTGTATTTAATGAGACTTTGAGCAAGCTATTTCAACTAGGGTTTTGAATCATTTTTGCTGTTTTTCAAGTTTAATTGAAGATAATGCAAATTAAACAAGATGCTAGACATTAAAGCGCTCCATGGCTCGGGACCTAGCTATCTGCGGGATCGGATCCTGCCGCATACATCCTCACGGCCGATTCGCTCCCACAGAGAGGGACTTCTCCGGGTGCCGTCCACTAGACTCTGTCAGCGGGCGACGCCCAGGGGAAGGGCTCTCTCTGTGGCGGGCCCAGCCCTCTGGAACAACCTTCCCCCCGACATTAGAACAACCACGGACTTCCGCTCCTTCCGTCTGAAATTGAAGACTCATCTTTTCCGTTTGGCCGGCCTTGGTTAGCCTCTCTCTACAGGGTTTAGCTGTTTTTTAATTGGGTATTTTAGTAGATTAAGGGGATTTTAGCACAGGCTCATATTTAATTTTTTCTTAACTGTATGTGTATATTGTATTGTGGTTTTAGTTTCCCTGTGCACCGCTCCGAGTCCCTATGGGGAGAGGAGCGGTCTATAAATTAAATTATTATTATTATTATTATTATTATTATTATTATTATTATTATTATTATTATTATTATTATTATTATTATTATTATTATTATTATTATTATTATTATTATTAAAATCTGGATTATGCATAGCCAAAGACTGAGTTCAATTGATCAACTAAGGTCTGTAACTACGTAAAACAACTGGAATGATAACACTTTCCTCATTTACCCACTGGCCTATAGACATCATTAATTCTACAAGGAACATTGTGCAAATTACCATGCTGAATGACACAAGAGGCCTTTTGACAAAGACTGCACCAGAGAACTATGAAATGCTCAGACTTCAGCATTTTAACTGTTCCCTAGAGGCATCTAAATTCAGTCTTATATCATGTATACATTGAAAGAAAGCAGAACACTATGCCACAATTGGACATTAGAACATCTAGAACAGGGGTGCCAAACACAAGGACTACGGCCCACATTCAACCCACAGGGTGCTTAGTTTTGGCTTGTAGGCCCACCCTAGAAATAGTGAAGGACTGGCCCATGGTGCCTCTGCCAGTGAAAATGGAGCTCGGGGAGGCTGTGGGAGGTCCGCTTTCAATGGCAAAGGGCTGCACAGCCAGGCGGGCCATTGCAGCAGAAAATGGAGCTTCAATGAGTGACATCAAGCTGGCCTTGCCTGCCTGGCCATGGCCCCCACCTTCCTGAGCTCAAATACAACCCTGATGTGACCCTCAATGACATCGAGTTTGACACCCCTGATCTAGAACTACAAACACAAGGTTTGGGATCTCTTTGCACTTAGCATTTTGGGGACTTGCAGTTTTTGCACTCTACTTTTGGGGATCAAGCCAGTTTTGACTCTAGCACTGGTGTTTGGGAACTGCAGCAAAGTTGCTCTTTTCCTTTGAATTACTTTGGCTCTGCAAACCTTGTAGATGGTCCTTTTTATCACCCATTCTTGCCTTCTGGTTCCTACTGAAGCCAACCATTATTCTACCCTCCTGTCACCATAGAAGTTCAGCAAGCTGCTCTTGGAGTGTATCTCTCCCACTAAGTTATATGAAGAAATTATCTCCTCCACTCTCAATTCAGTCATGGTAGAAACATGTAACCATGGTCACAACTATTAGGAACAACTCCTGGTTACAAAATCACTAACAGGAGAGCATTCATAAATCAGAGGGCCTTTTAAATGAATGGAGGATTGGCAGCAAAGTGATTAGGAAGTCTTGGAAAAACTTAAATGCTTTTGGTTTGGTTTGGTTTTTTACATCCGAATTTTTCTTGCATAAGCTCCCTATCATGGTAACATCTCTTGTGGTTGATGTTTTGGAAACAGTCAGAAAAGCACACACAAATTTATGTACTGAAAAACAAAGAAGAGGAAGTCGTAGCTATTTATTTGCCTTGTATTTGGATTTTTATTGTTGCAGGTTAGTGATCAGGAAATGGATATGGCCTGGGTAAAGTTATTTGCAGTCTCCTATTGGGCAACTGGAAGCCACATAAGTGGATTTGGATCGGCTAGTGCTGCTTTCTCTGTGTTTTCAGTGTTTTGAAGCCAAGCGAAAATAATTATAGTTATCTCAGACCCCTTTGTGAGGAATAAAGAAAGGAAACAATGGTAAAGATGGACTTAACCCTGGGGGAAAACAAGTTTGTGAATATAGAAGAGTTTTAGATGTTGTGGCCACTAAATTGCAAGCATAGAAATGTGATTATAATTACAAAAACTGAAGGGCTTTGAGATGGGAAGGCTGTTTTAGTAAAACCAGAAAGCTACATGCATTAGCATTGGCATTAATTTACATTGCTAGCTTTAAGTTAACAGAATTTTCCAAAATGAATATAAAAACTCATCTCTGAAACATTCAACAAAGGAAATGTTTGA
The DNA here is from genome assembly GCA_039707465.1 of Rhabdophis nuchalis. NCBI lineage: Eukaryota > Metazoa > Chordata > Lepidosauria > Squamata > Natricidae > Rhabdophis > Rhabdophis nuchalis. Next base: position 52,180,238 of record CM077643.1, on the reverse strand, counting down.
CTTCAAAGGTTCTCCTGGATGTACTTTTTTTTTTTGCATCAGCCATCTCTTATACCTATATAATTTTTGAAAATCCACTGTGCTTAAAATGTATGGTAATATTATTCAAATAGAGAAAAACAGATTTTTCATATCGTTGATTCCAATATTACATTATTTTTCCAATTAAGTTCTCATGCATGCCACACCAGAATAAATTATAAAGAGTCAAGGAATGTACATAGTGTTAAATAGATATGGGATATGCAAAGCTAATTTTTTGTGACTCCAGGGGAACGTTCACATTATGCTTATAAAGCAGATTCAAGCAACCCTTCAGAATTAAAATCACATTATTAACCAAAGAGATTTAGTGAAAGTTATTTTTTTATTTGATGCATTCAAGACCTTACCTTTAATTGAGCTAGACTGGCTCAGCAGCAATATCAAATATAATAGAAATTATAAGGAAATCAGCAAACTGATTACATTCTGGCCAGAAGCAGGTTACAAATAGCAAATGGAATTCTGATGGATGTGAATTAAATGAACTGGAAATTTGGATTGTTGAATTTTCCATAATGGATCCATTTACAATCTTCCCTAGGCAGATCAATGAAATATATGCAGATGTCCAAATCGTATTTATAGCAAATAAAGTTGTTACTAAACAATGTCATATGTTTCAGCATTTAATCTTTCCCAATCACATTTTGAACTATTTAAACTATAAGAGAGCAATATTCAATCCCAAAGCCCCCATGACATCCAATCCTCTCTCCTACCTTTTTCATCTTTCCCAGGGTTTCTTCCAATCATGATCGATATTTCAGTGACATTAGTTCAGTTTGGTTTCTTCCCATTTTAACACAGAAATCTATGTAAACTGCAGTGTATACCCGATAGTATTCAAGACTGCAAGATTCCCTTTCTCAATAATCCTTCATCTTTTTAACAGACTGGAGGGAAAAGCAAAGCATTCTGGCCACTGCTAGTTGAGTAACATATTCCTGCCTACTTCATTATGCCAATAAAGCTTTTCTCCAAAGAACATTAAATGTTTTTTCTTTTGAAGACATTTTGCTTCTCATCCAAGAAGCTTCTTAAGCACTGACAAGAGTGGGGAATGGAGGATCAGACTTTTAGGGTTTTTTTGCTTTTCTTTACCTTTAGATAATCATTCCATGAAGAACTATAAAAGAAAAATGGATTTCCTTACAGTCTTACATCGCTTTGAGCATGCATAGGATTTTCATAATGAAAAAAAGAGTAGAAATCTAAATCTATACCTTTCTTCCTAATGCTCTTCGTTTTCCTAAGGATTTTCTGGGAGTGGATATTCCATAACTATTTTCAACAGGATCCTTAGCATATTCTGTCAACATCCCACATTCAAGATATTCGTTCCGGAAATTTACCCACTCGAATAATCTGATAGGTTTCAATTTTTTTCTTTTTTCTTTAAAAGCAGAAAAGAGAGTGGAGCTGTAAAAACACAGTGAACTATAGAATGCTGTGACCTCTACACTAGTGTACCTTTATTAGATATTATTTAATTGATGTACAATATATATTGTCTTTCTGTTTGAATGAATTTTCAAAGAAAGTTTATAACTTACATAGAAATTAAGAATACAGGTAAGATTTTAAAATAATGGTTTATATTTTTAATCTTAAAGTCTTCACTAATGAAATATGTCTTTACAACATTCTAAAAGGAGACAAAATTGGGAAACCAAACACAAATGTTAAGAGAATGCATTGTATAGCCTGCGTGTGGTGGAGAATGAAGCCTGCTTCTTGCATACCCGACAGATGGGCTTCAGCAACTGGGGGGCTCATCATAAGGATTCCTCTGGAGATCTTAACATGTGAAAAGATTCAAAATATAAAAGGCAGTCTCTCAAATGGAAGCATTAACATACCTATAATATCTAGCATGACCAGAAAAATGAGGAAACTTAATGGAACGTAACCTTGTTCAGCTTCTGCATTTCCCATTTGTGAGTACAATAAGGAGCTGTTAATCAGGCCAATCCCTGAAGTTTACTTACTCCTGGCAAATCTGATGAGATAGGATAAATGCTGGAAGTGCAGGAGAAGCAACTTTCTTAATCCTTGCATTTAAGATAACCAGAAAATTATATTTAAAATATGATTGTGTGCAAGGATTAATAGAGGAGATTCTGCTTACATAAATAAATATAATTTGGAAACATTTTTTTTAAATTGAGCAACATTTGGCAAGAATATAGCAGGATGGCATGGGAGAGAAACCCAGGCCTAAAACTGCTTTTCCAGAAGGGATCTTTGGCACTATAGTGGCAGGGCAAAATGCATATAAATGATCCATGAATAAAGGCTCATCCACCATTTCACAGATAGCAATTTGCTAATTAACATCCTTTCATTAAAATCCCACATCCCCAATGGCCAGAATTAAATTGTGTCTGAATTACACCAGGCTTCTTTATCATTTTGGAAGTCATAAATCTTATCAATTAATATTTCAAATTGACTCTTCCTATTTGTAATATAAGTTGCCAAGCATATTATCTTACAGATACCGTTTTAAAGTTTTCTTTTAAAGCTGATTCAAATAATTGCTTTTCAAACTTGATGATAGGAACTCAACAATCAAGAAGTGCTCAGAATATTTTAAGCCTGCAAATGTGTTTAAGAGATTAAATGAGAAAAATGAAACAGGCCTATTTTTTGTATGTCTTGAGAGTTTTCATGAGTTCATATACGGCCAGAAGGCATGGTACATCTTAAGTTCTTTGAAGCAAAAGATTATAGAAAGTTCTGACTCTTAAACAGATTCTGCACATATTATGATCACTGATTAGGCATACTATCCCCTTACTGGAGAAATCCAACAATGACAGAGACAACAAAGAGAATTTTCTGTATCTCATGGCTGATATCTAGTGGTCATACAGACTTTGCAATCCAGATATCATGGATAGGCAGCATTTGTAATCCCAGAAAATCAGAGAGATTTCTACTTTCAAGCACTTTCTAGAAAAGATGAAAGCTAAAAAATACCACATTTTGATTTGGAGGAAATATACCTGGGATTCAGTTCATAGGCCACCATGAAATCAATTTCTGAAAAACATCTTCAGAATTATTCTATGTTCCTTGTTCAGAATCTTCTCTCTTCCATGAAATTTCACTCTTCCATTGACTCTTTCCAGACTTACTACTAAATCATAACTAGCATTTCTAACTTGGAGCAACAACTAGGACAGTTACCTGAATTGGCTAAAGAGCCATTTTTGCAAATGAGATGGAAAAGAGAACAGAACCTGGAGCTAATTCTTCCCTTTAACTTTTCAACATTACTGATCTAAATGCACTGTATAAAGGCATGTTGATGCCATGCTGTTTCCACTATTGTGGCTACCATTACATGAAAGCTTGGAACTCTTTTCATTTTCATTTTCATTTTTTATTTGATAGCTACACCAAGTCCCTTCTTTTGTTGCATGGCCCTAGAAAATTCTTGGCCATCTTTTGTACTTATACTATGTTTGTGGGGTGCAGGGAATAATTTCTTACAATGTTAATTTAAGTCATAAATGCATGATATAAGAGCCATAGTAGCCCCCAAATCCTTGAGTGAAGTTATGTAGTAATTGCAATAGCACTTAGACTTTTATACAACTTCATAGAGCTTTACAGCATTAACTGGTTTAAAGAGTCAGCATATTGGCCCCAACAGTCTGCATCCTCATTTTACTGACCTCAAAAGAATGGAAGGCTGAGTCAACTTTCAGCCAACCAGGACTGAACTCCTGACAGTTGGAAGAGTTAACCACTGTGTCACCCCAGCTCCTAATAGCAGGTAAAAAGGAAATGGGGGAAATGGGTTTCAGTTGCCCAGGCACACTTGCCATTTTGAGATTGCTAACTTCCCCTGCAGACATCCCTGGGTAGTGCTCCATTATGATTAGTTAAGAAGATGGAAAGAAGAATTGAAAAGTATGCATGTAAAAACTTTTTTTTTTTGAGCTTGGAAGAAAATAGATTTACCCAGAATTTTCTGTTAAATCATTCCACGTTAGCTACAGTTACAGAACAAATGCCAATTCAACTGGAATATTGCATATTTCACTAGAGCAAAACTCAAAATATTCTAATCCCCTTCCTTCCTTATTTTTAGTCACTTAATATGGAGAAATGTGACCATGCTGTCTGCTACCATGCAATCAGCATGCGGAAAAAATGGTAGAAGTATTAAAAAAAAAATGAAAATGAAATCCAAGAAAGTTTTACCTAAAAAAAAAAAAGAACTGGAAAACTTTGTTCAATTATGAGGGATGCATAAAATGTGCAGGAAAAAAATATCTATCCTGTCAGACTATGCAAATTCTTCAAAAGGAATAGTTCATAAAGCACAGGAAATGCAAATAAACAGCATTTCTCCCCAGGCTCAGATAACGGTTTTGGAAGGGCTCAGGGCCATCTTGTTGTGTGCATGCATCCAAAGTCATTTTGTTTCACTGAAGTATATTAAACAAGCCTTGGTGCACATAGGCAAAAATTATGCCCTGATGTGTCTCCGTGTGAGTCAACAAGTAAATCAGAATTACCTGGTCAGACAGGTTATGAGAACTATCAGCTCTCTGTTTACCCTGATGAAAAAAAAATAGAATATGCAGAAGTTTCATCAGTAATGTTATTTGGTGCATGAGAAGGAAGTTGTGCCCTTCATCTGAGTGCTATTACAAATCCATTTTAATTAAGCATTTACGCAATGTAACTTGCCTCAAATCAGAGGAAAGAAAGACCCCACATGCTCCAACCAGGAGACTTCAATTCATGCACTGAGACTTGTCAAGATCAGGCAAGCTAGGCAGCACTAAGAACTTTGTTCTGACTCGTCTTAGGCAGTTCTGAAAGGTATACCTGTGGTGAGATCTTGGGCTTGCATCTGGTTAGCATCATACATCTTTCACCTAAAGGGTAATTTAGGATGGAGGCATAGACAAATGTTTCTCTTTTTACTGGGTTTAAAATGTGATTGAGAACAGAGTCAACACAGAAGGTCCACACATGGTGTTCCTTAGCTGGTGAAAGAATAAAAATAATTCTGATGGAGAAAGTTCATTAGATATTTCATAAAGACCTGCCTGAAAGTTGGGATGGCAGACCTAACATTATACAGTGTCTGATGAGATTAATCTCGAGATTTGCAGCCATGATAGAAAAAAAAAAGACATTCTCAGAAGTATATCTGGAAAGTATATTTTTGAGAAAGACTGGAGGACAGGCAAACTGGGGCTCCTGGAAAAGAGATGCAAAGATAATCATCCATAACTGCTGGTTAGCGTATTGAGAAACTATGTTTTCAAATCTTATTCTACTTAATAAGACAGGTGGACGAGCACTGCCATTTCTAATCTGAAAAAAAATTGGACAAGTGCTAGGTAGCTATAGTAGACATTGTCTATTCAGTTCACATTGTCTATTCAGTTCATCTGCAAATTGCTGAAGTGTTGCATGCAGAAAAGCCCAAAATCTCCATGAACTTACTAGGCTCACCTATAAACCCAGTTGACTCATCTAGTACCCATCAATGGGGATAGCTGGCTGGGGAATTCTGGAAGTTCACATATATTAATGTTCCCAAGTTTGAAAAACACTGCCATAAGGAATGTTGCTGCTTTTAGACATGCTTGGGAGTACTTATTTTATTAATACGTGAAGGTATTGTTAAACGTGCTTTCTAACATCTTGGTTTCTTGAATACCATATCTATCACTACCTTCTTTCAATACTGCTACACATGCTGATTATGTGACACAAGGCATTAAGGAAGTTCACAATGAATTTTCCATAGTTCCCTGTTTGATAAACCAAGCTTTGGCCAAAGTGAGATTCTCAAATCTATGTTATAGCAGGTTAACCTAGAATTATTCTGTACTATATTGGGCTATAGATTGTAATATAAATTGATGCAGGTGGTAATTTTGAGAAATGCACTTTTATGATGTGCTTGTATTTCCTGTGCCTGTTTAAATCATACCTGGCATTTCCTTGCAAACAGAAAAAAATAACACCAATTTTGAAACAACATCAATCATGAAGCCTCTGCAATTGGTTTGTTTTCTGGATAATTTGTATTTAGATTTCACCACTCCTGGCATTATTGCACTATGGTAACAATACTCATTAATGGCATCTTTGATGAAATCAGGCCATATGCTTTGGTACCATCAAATGCCATTATTGCCCCAAGGCATATGGCCTTTGAATTAGCAATACACAAAATAGTTTTCTCCTGCATTTTTCCCATTACATTAAGGAGTTTTACTTTACTGATGTAAACAATGTATCCAAACCAAGTAGATTAAAAGAAAGCATGTCTGTCAGGGAATCACAGATTCTATTCACTTTTATTCATATTGTGCCAAAACTCAGCCCTGTCTGACATATGAAACCAAACCTTATATTCATGATATAATCTGTTCCTCAATAAATATAAAGTGACGAGTATATTTTTTTTCTGTACTATCAAGTTGCACAAGTCAACATTCTACCTATACAATGGAGCTGCAGTGTTGTAAGGAAGCTCAGCATCTCTTTTCTTGAGTGGCATCCTACAGTTGGATCAACCTACCACAAAGCATAGTGAGTCAGTTGCTGGAAGCAGCAAACTGTATGATCCTGTCTTTGCTTTTCCTTTCTATGTCTTTAGTCATCAGGAATCATGTTATAATTATATAAGCATTTAAATAGCTTATTTTTTAACTGATTGGACTATTTCAGGTATATTATCAACCATCACTTCTATTCAGCAAAATGGGATAATAGAACCTCGGTGTAATAGAGTAAACTGCACAAGCATATTGCCGTTGCGGTATATCATTTTTTAAAAAAATCCATTTTTAAAAATGCAATAGTATCAAAAATATTCAGTAACAGCCCTGCTCTCATCTGTAATTATTCTGTATTTACCAATTACTTCTTTCCTGTAACACACGAACAGAAAAGGCAAACTTTATTTTATTTTGCACTGCTGTTGTACAAGTGTTGAAAAATTATAAGATGGCATAAGTGAAATTTGTATATTTCCTAGGTACTTATACAAAGATTTAGTATTACAGTCTTGATTACTCCATCATCAATGGTTATAAACTGCAACACTAGGTTACCTAACCAAGCAGACATTTATCAAGTGAGCTTTTTTTTATTATTACTTCGAACCATCCATCTCTCTGATTATTTTTTGCCAGCATGTTATGGGATAGCTACCAACCTCCTGATTAAAAAAAAAATCTTCCTCGTCCCTCGGAATATGCACTGGATGATGCATGAGTAAATTTTGAAGTAGCGTTCTCCCATAAATTGTGCTATTGGGATGGTGGAAGATATGTGAGAAGAATTTAAATTATCAGGTAGCAATGTAGTAATAATGCCTATATTCATGGCACTGTCAATGTGCATGAACCAGCATTATGAACTGTGAGATAAGTCTCAGAAAACAGGCACGTTTTTCTGGGCACGTATTAAGCAAAATTACATTAGTCAGCCACTTAAAATCAGTCAGACTCTGGCCAATGCTCCATAAAGAAATGGAGAGTTGGCTACTCTCTAAGTAAAAGCAGCAATGTTGTTTCTTTTAGACAACTAAAAATGAGGCGAAAAGGACCTAAAATATGGGTAACTGCTAAATTCTCTGAATCGGAACCTAAGTTTCCGTAAATGTAGGTAATAAAACATGAAGTCAGCAAAGGGAAACGCAAAAGTAGAGACTGCGCATGCGCAAGATGGCGGGCTAGCCCCGGAGCTCCGTGTGGGCTATGGAGGTCGTGGGCCTTTTGTGCCCCCAGCCCCTTCTTTCCAGCACTTGTGGGCTGGGGTTTCTGTGAGGGATCCATCCTGGCTTCTCAGGATGAGGTTCGTGACATTCTTGGAGGCGCTGGAGGCGCTGGGAGCGGAGGCGGCCCCGGAGACGCGGAGGACGGTGAGAGCGTCGGGGCGTTTCCGGAATGGAGGCCGGTATCGGAGCGGAGGCCGGCGTCCCCGGTGAAACAAAACGGGGGCACTGGCCGCACGCAGGGGGCTCCCAACGCTGCTATGGTAGAGCTCACCATGGGGCCAATACGGCGGTGAGAGCGCTGCGAGGTCAGCAGCGTCGGCCTGGTGGCGTGAACGATAAAGAAAGAGCGAAGATGGTTGGTGAGAGAAAGAAAGAGTTTTGAACGGGGGCAGCCGCCGAGTGGCGAGGCAGCTGCCGGAGATGGCGGCGGTGGGAGCGCCGGATAGGGGAGAGTACCGGAGGATGGAGGGTAAAGGAAGAAGATATCGGCGGTGAGAGCGCCGTGAGGTTTGAGGAAAAGGAACGGATGGAGCAGCCGCTGGAGGCCGGGCCGACGGTGGTGGGAGCGCCGGGAGGCCAGCGGCCAAGGCGGGTGCGTAGGAGAGGGCGGCGGTGTGAGCGCCGAATGTGAGTTTGAATAACCAGGCTGACTATGTGGATTCTGCTGACCAAATTTGGACTTTGACTTTGACCATCTTTAATAACTTTAACATCTTCCCCGTGGCTTCTTAAGACCAGGATGTAAGATTTGGAGAGCTGAACCACGTGCCCCTGAAAGATGTGAACTTTGTCTAAAAGATCTTAGACCGGAAGAACTAATGTAACTGACATTACGAACTTATATGAACTTTAACCTCACAGATGCACTTTACTGCACTTTATTTCACTTATGGTGCACTTTATTATTGCACTTTATTTTTAACATATTTGAAATAACATCTATGAAATGAATTGTATCTTAATATCTTGGCTAACGACTTTTTTAAAATTTTTGTATTTTAAACCCACATCCCACCATTAACTCCATCAGATATGTACTCCAGAGCTAGTCTTTTATTGCTGTGAGAGTCCCCGCTCTCGCAGGTTTGGCCCTCCGAACTATCGAGGGCCCGTCTTGAGGAAGGATTCATTAATCTGGAGAGACGGGCGAAGCGCGGCCTTAGGGGTTTTTTAATTAGGAAATTTTTATCTATTTTAGGGGGTACTAGGGAGGGGGGTGGGCATAGACAGATTGAGACAGAATCACATGAAAGAAAGGGCCGGACCAGTAGCCGACGGGAGGAGACGGAAGGTACCGATTTGAGGGGGGAACCACGAGTCGTTCCATTAGAGGGCATTCCAATCCAGAGGGTCGTGGGGAGGGGGAGGGCCGAGGGGAGACCATCCTCCCGGTTGTTGGCACGCAGCCGTTGGTTACGAACGGTCGAGTGCCACAACCCCCGCAGGCTAGGTGGTCAGGGAATACAGAGCCTGGGCCTGCGGCTGATGTTTTGCAATGCCAGGTCCGTGGTCAACAAAGCCCCCCTCGTTCATGACCTTGTGTCAGAGGGGGAGCCGGACCTGGTAGGAATTGCAGAAACCTGGTTGGGCCACGAGGGAGGACTTCCCCTCGTTGAAATGTGCCCACCAGGCTACCACGCTTTTCATCAGCCCCGGGCCCAAGGTAGGGGTGGTGGGGTAGCGGTCATTATCAAGGAAGGTCTTGAGCCAAGAGAGACCATTGTGCCACAGACTACCGGTTGCGAGTCCCTCTGCGTGAAGTGGGGCCTAGGGAGGCAGTTGGGCTTGCTGGTTATATACCTGGCTCCTCGCTATGTAGCAGCAGCCCTGCCCGAGCTCCTGGAGGTGATCGCTACGGTGGCAGTGGAGACCCCCAGACTTATAGTCATGGGGGACTTTAATCTGCCATCGTTGGGCGAATCATCCGAGGTAGCTCGGGAGTTCATGGCTTCCATGACGGCCATGGACCTGACCCAACTAATTCAAGGCCCCACCCACGAGGGTGGACACACACCGGACCTCATTTTTGTCTCAGGCCAATGGAAGAGTGATCTGGGTATAGGGGACATAGTCATCACACCCTTGTCATGGTCAGACCACTCACTTCTCCGGCTCGACTTTCCGACCGCTACTCCCCTCCGCGAGGAGGCGGTGCCAGAACCACCTATCTGGTTCCGCCCCAGGCGCCTGATGGACCCGGATGGGTTCCAGATGGTGCTTGGGCCACTTCCTGTACCCCTGACCCGCGCCCCGATGGAGGACCTCGTGGCCGCATGGAATATTGCGACCACGGGAGCCTTGGATCGGGTCGCACCCTTGCGGCCTCTCTTGCGGCGCCGAGCCGCCCCGGCTCCTTGGTTTACCGAGGAGCTGAGGGCGATGAAACGCCGCAAGAGATGCCTAGAGGGAAGATGGAGGGCTACCAGCTCTGAATCTGACCGGACACAGGTAAGAGCCCATTTAAGGACTTACATTGTGGTGCTGAGAGTGGCCAAACGCCATCATTGCGCTACTCTCATGGCATCCGCAGAAAACCGCCCTGCCGCCCTGTTTAGGGTGACCCGTTCCCTCCTTCAACAGAGGGTCCGGGAAGCCCCGCTACAGGGTAGAGCAGAGGAATTTGTGACTTTTCTGCAGGACAAAACCGCTCAGATACAGAACGAGTTAGCCCCCATTCATGGTCCAGTGGGGTGCCACGAGGCTGATCTTGTTTGGGAGGAATTTGACTCCGTTGCTTCCGAGGATATGGACAGGCTACGTGGGCGACTGCGAGCCACCACATGTTTATTGGACCCGTGTCCCTCCTGGCTTGTACTGGCATCCTGGGAGGTGACACGAGGCTGGCTCCAAGAGGTTGTCAACGCTTCTTTAAGTGAGGGTTCCTTGCCTGCTTCCCTAAAAGAGGCTATGGTGAGGCCCCTCCTTAAGAAGCCCTCTTTGGATCCAGCTCTTTTAACCAACTATCGTCCCGTCTCCAACCTTCCCTTTTTGGCGAAGGTTGTTGAGAGTGTGGTGGCACAACAGTTTCCCCGTCACCTGGAGGAAGTTGATTATCTAGACCCGCGCCAGTCCGGCTTTCGGCCCGGGCATAGCACCGAGACGGCATTGGTCGCGTTGGTAGATGATCTCTGGAGGGCCAGAGATGGGGGTTGTTCCTCCATCCTGGTCCTATTAGACCTCTCGGCGGCTTTCGATACCATCAACCATGGTATCCTATTGCATCGGCTGGGGGGGTTGGGGGTGGGAGGCACCGTTTTACGGTGGTTCTCCTCCTACCTCTCTGGCCGATCGCAATTTGTGTTGGCAGGAGAGCAGAGGTCGACCCCGAGACCCCTCACATGTGGGGTGCCTTAGGGGTCGGTCCTCTCGCCTCTCCTGTTTAATGCATACATGAAGCCGCTGGGTGAGATCATCCGTGGTTTTGGGGTAGAGTACCATCTTTATGCTGATGATACTCAGCTGTATATATCTACCCCAAACCACCCCAACGATGCCGTAGCGGTGATGTGCCAGTGCCTGGAAGCCGTGCGGATCTGGATGGGAAGTAACGGACTCAAGCTCAACCCGACCAAGACCGAGTGGCTGTGGTTTCCGGCTGCCCGATTCAACCAGCTCTCTCCAACGCTGGCCATAGGGGGCGAACATCTTGCCCCTGTGGATGGGGTGCGCAATTTGGGTGTCCTCCTGGATACCCGGCTGTCTATGGAAGAGCAAGTGACAGCCGTGGCCAGGAGGGCGTTTTACCAGGTTCGCCTGGTCCGCCAATTGCGCCCCCTATTGGATCGGGACGCCCTTCGCACAGTCACTCATGCCCTCGTGACATCCCGACTGGACTATTGTAACTCTCTCTACATGGGGCTCCCCTTGAGGTGCACCCGGAGGCTTCAGTTAGTTCAGAATGCAGCCGCGCGAGCAATTATGGGAACCACTAGGTTTACCCACATTACACCGCTCTTGCGCGAGCTGCACTGGCTGCCTGTCGTCTTCCGGGTGTGCTTCAAGGTGTTAATTATCATCTTTAAAGCGCTCCATGGCTCGGGACCTAGCTACCTGCGGGATCGGATCCTGCCTCACACATCCTCATGGCCGATTCGCTCCCACAGAGAGGGACTTCTCCGGGTGCCGTCCACTAAACTTTGTCAGCGGGCGACGCCCAGGGGAAGGGCTCTCTCTGTGGCGGGCCCGGCCCTCTGGAACGACCTTCCCCCCGATATTAGAACGACCACGGACCTCCGCTCCTTCCGCTTGAAATTGAAGACTCATCTTTTCCGCCTGGCCGGCCTAGGGTAGTCTCTCTCTCTATGGGTTTTTTAAATGTATATCTATATTTAGTGGGGATTTTTAGTTAATGGGATTTTAGCACAGGAATTAATTTAATCTGTTTTAAATTGGTATGTATTTTGTATATTTATTGTTTTTATTCTCCCTGTGCACCGCCCCGAGTCCCTGTGGGGAGAGGGAGCGGTCAATAAATTTAACTAACTAACTAAAACATAAAACCTGAATTGTACATTAAATCAGTTGTGCACTAACCAGTATATAATGCATTTTATTCAACAAGGGGCCAAATGCTCACCTGGTGAATATCTCACATTGCCTGTGGATAAATACTGGAAGCCAATCAGCACTGAATTCAGCACAACATGGTGTACTAATGTTGTACACCATGCACTAATTAGACCACCGGGCTTCTCACAAAGCTATATAAGCTATTCATATTCCTGGGGTATTTTTTTGACAGGCAGTTTTAATGGAAATTAAGGCTACAGCCATAGAAGTAATAATTGCTAGGATTTTCATGAGAATAGGTTCCCCTCCCCCACAGCAGATCACTGGCTTTTATTGCTCTTTTGTAAAACACAGTGATGTCATATGTGAATGGGGGGTGGAGGAGGAAAAGATTATGTATGGAACTCATAATCACTACATTAAAAACATAAAGGCAATTATTTAAAAATTGGCAAATTGGTAGGACCACCATATTTGGTTTGCAGCAATTCAGATGATCAGCAGGTGATAGAAAGAAGTTAGAGAATACTATACTTCTTGCATGGCATTAAGAAGTGGTTTCTTGGTTTTTGTAGTCCAAATAGCACACATTTACAAAATAAATCACTAAACAAAATACAACACACAATAAAAAACACACACCGCTAAATCATTTGACTAGACCCCTAGTTTGGTTGATAAAGGTGGAATATAGAATGCTGATCAAACAGAATAACAGAGTTAGAAAGGACCTTGGAGGTCTTCTAGTCCTCTAAGTAGGAGACCTTTTACTGTTTAAGACGAATGGTTGTCCAATCTCTTTTTAAATATCTCCAGTGTTGCAGCATGCACAACTTCTGGAGGCAAGTCATTCCATTGGTTAATTGTTCTAACTGTCAGGAAATTTGTCCTTAGTTCTATGTTGCTTCTCTCCTTAATTAGTCCGGTCCATTGTTTCTTGTCTTGCCTTCTGCTGCTTTGAAAATAGGTTGACCCCCTCTTCTTTGTTGCAGCCCCTTAAATATTGGAACATTGCTATCATTTCACCTCAGTCTTTCTTTTCACTAGACTAGACAAACTCAATTCCTCCAACCATTCTTCAAACATTTTAGCCTCCAGCCTCCTAATCATTTGTTGCTCTTTTCTGCACTTTCTAGAGTCTCAACATTTTTTTATATGTTGAGACTCTAAATGTATGTAAATTTGCACATACATCTGGTGTAAACAAATTTCACTTTCTTTTGTGCCAAATTTAGGAATTTGCGACCTCGGGGTCCTTTTGTTCTTTTACAAGACTGAAAGATGTGAATGGTTTTAAAGGGTGGAAGGGTAAGCAAAATAAAGCTGTACATGGCTACAACTAAAAGAAAATGCAGATTACTCTAGTCCAGGGGTCTGCAAAGTCGGCGCTTTTAAGACTGGTGGACTTCAACTCCCAGAATTCCCCAGCCAGCTATGCTGGCTGGGGAACTCTGGGAGTTGAAGTCCACCAGTCTTAAAAGCGCCGACTTTGCAGACCCCTGCTCTAGTCCATGAGTGTCAAACTCACAGCCCATGGGCCAGATTCATCATGCGCTGGCCATGCCAACCCCTGGTTTAGCAAAGAGGGGGAAAGCCATGATACGCCATGTGATGACAACAGGAGTATGCGAGTTTGACACCCCTGCTCTAGTCTCTCCCGGATCCAGTCACTATTGAACAATAGCAGAAAATAGATATTTTTGGATTGCCCTATTTACAGTATATGCTTCCCAGTTGTCTGCTTATTATGGTAGTCTTTAAGGTACCAGCATCTTTTTCCTTTGGCAAAATAATTTCAGCAGACGAATGTAGCTGTAAAAACCAGTTGGCTGTACTGGAGTGGTTAAATCTCCCAGTGGGCTCAAAACTTGCAGATTATGAGTTCTAATCTATGTAGCTGAGTGACTTTAATCCAATAACTTTTTCTCAGCCCTAGGAAGAAAGCAATGGCAAACCTGAGAAATCTTGCATAGAAAACTGCAAGAAGTCCTTGTAGTCCGCCCCGAATCCCTTCTGGGAAAGGGAGCGGTGTATAAATTGAATAAAAGTCTAAAAAGTCTAAAGTCACTGCCTTCCTCGCCAAAACGCTATAATTTTTTTCATATTCTCTCTGTGTGTATCAATTTAAATAAAAAAAAGTTCTATTCAGAAAGTACTTTAATAGAGTCTGGAAGCTAAATGGAGATTGGATTTAATTTAGAGCAATCCTATGCTGAATTCAGATAAAAGACTTTCCCTTCTATCTAATGGTAAGGCAGATAAAAATATCCTCCTTCCATCCTGCAGGCAGTTTTTTTTAAAATGACAATTTTCTTGGAAGAGAGCAACACAGGGAGGAGGCTATAACTGAGAAGAAGCTGGGGTAGAGAAAATTCATACTTGAAGCAGAAAATATTTTGGAATTGAATGCCCATCATAACTTGCATTGCTTTCCTGCTTGTTCCTCATTTTTCTTCTATTTTACGTGGTTTTAATTGATGGGATATCATAGCCAACATTTTTATCGAATTGCCTAGGAGAGCTTTATTATCCTGTCATTGAAACAATGATAACCTCCAATTTTATACGAATACCAGTAACTTTCTCTCTTTCCCTTTTCACCCTTCCAGCCCAAACAAAAAATTTCAATTATTCATTTATCTCTGCTTCCTACTTGCAATTTTTTGCAGTGGTTTTCTGTTATGATTTTTTTGTTGCTTAAGGCAAAATAGTAAAGTTGTAAGGATGCATGTGTACACATTTTCAGGTTAATGGTTTCTTGAATGGAGCAATTTAAAATACATGACTGAAAAATAAAAATGCTGCTAGAAACAGATTCTTTCCAAAGTGTGAAGCACAAAACTCTACTTTTGTTCTACTTTAAACCAACTGAAATGTTCCAAAAAGACATTACTGAGTTTCTGTGTCCGAATATTAAGATAAACCACGTGGCAAAACAGGAATATGGATGTGCTTTGTATAATTTGGCTCAAAGGCATAATCTTGGTAAAAACAGTGTTATCAATCAATTTCAATCAATCAATTTAATACATATAAACCGCACCCTCTCCCCACAGGGACTCGGGGCGGTGCACAGGGAGAATAAAAACAATAACTATATACAACATTTCATATTAAAAATAAATTAAACAACACCTGTGCTAAAATACCCATTAAAACTAACTAAACTAAAAATCCCCAATAAACCCAAAACAGAGGAATAACTATCCCAGGCCGGCAAGGCAGAAGAAGTGTGTTTTTAGTTTAAGACGGAAGGAGCGGAGGTCCGTGGTGGTCCTAATGTCGGGGGGGAGGTCATTCCAGAGGGCTGGGCCTGCCACAGAGAGAGCCCTTCCCCTGGGTGTCGCCCGCTGACAAAGTCTAGTGGACGGCACCCGGAGAAGTCCCTCTCTGTGGGAGCGAATCGGCCGTGAGGATGTATGAGGCAGGATCCGATCCCGCAGGTAGCTAGGTCCCGAGCCATGGAGCGCTTTAAAGATGATAATTAATACCTTGAAGCGCACCCGGAAGACAACAGGCAGCCAGTGCAGCTCGCGCAAGAGCGGTGTTACATGGGTATACCTTGTGGTACCCATAATTGCTCGCGCGGCTGCGTTCTGGACTAGCTGAAGTCTCCGGGTGCACCTCAAGGGAAGCCCCATGTAGAGAGGGTTACAATAGTCCAGTCGGGATGTCACGAGCGCGTGAGTGACTGTGCGAAGGGCGTCCCGATCCAATAGGGGGCGCAATTGGCGAACAAGGCGAACCTGGTAAAACGCCCTCCTGGCCACGGCTGTCACTTGGTCTTCCATGGACAGCCAGGTATCCAGGAGGACACCCAAATTGCACGCCCCATCCACAGGGGCAAGATGTTCGCCCCCTGTGGCCAGCGTTGGAGTGAGCTGGTTGAAACGGGCAGCCGGAAACCACAGCCACTCGGTCTTGGTCGGGTTGAGCCTGAGTCCGTTACTTCCCATCCAGATCCGCACAGCTTCCAGGCACTGGCACATCATCGCTACGGCATCATTGGGGTGGTTTGGGGTAGATATATACAGCTGGGTGTTGTCAGCATAAAGGTGGTACTCTACCCCAAAACCACGGATGATCTCACCCAGCGGCTTCATGTATGCATTAAACAGGAGAGGCGAGAGGACCGACCCCTGAGGCACCCCGCATGTGAGGGGTCTCGGGGTCGACCTCTGCTCTCCTGCCAACACAAATTGCGATCGGCCAGAGAGGTAGGAGGAGAACCACCGCAAAACGGTGCCTCCCACCCCCAACTCCCCCAGCCGATGCAATAGGATACCATGGTCGATGGTATCGAAAGCCGCCGAGAGATCTAATAGGACCAGGATGGAGGAACACCCCCCCTCTCTGGCCCTCCAGAGATCATCCACCAATGCGACCAATGCCGTCTCGGTGCTATGCCCGGGCCGAAAGCCGGACTGGCGCGGGTCTAGATAATCAACTTCCTCCAGGTGATGGGGAAACTGTTGTGCCACCACACTCTCAACAACCTTCGCCAAAAAGGGAAGGTTGGAGACTGGACGATAGTTATTTAATAGAGCTGGATCCAAAGAGGGCTTCTTAAGGAGGGGCCTCACCATCGCTTCTTTTAGGGAAGCAGGCAAGGAACCCTCACTTAAGGATGCGTTGACAACCTCTTGGAGCCAGCCTCGTGTCACCTCCCAGGATGCCAGTACAAGCCAGGAGGGACACGGGTCCAATAAACATGTGGTGGCTCGCAGTCGCCCACGTAACCTGTCCATATCCTCGGAAGTAACGGAGTCAAACTCCTCCCAAACAAGATCTGTCTCGTGGCATCCCACTGGGCCATGAACGGGGGCTAACTCGTTCTGTATCTGAGCGATTTTCTCCTGCAGAAAAATTCCTCTGCTCTACCCTGTAACGGGGCTTCCCGCACCCTCTGTTGAAGGAGGGAGCGGGTCACCCTAAACAGGGCGGCAGGGCGGTTGTCTGCGGATGCTATGAGAGTAGCACAATGATGGCGTTTGGCCACTCTCAGCGCCACAATGTAAGTCCGTAAATGGGCTCTTACCTGTGTCCGGTCAGATTCAGAACGGGTAGATCTCCATCTTCCCTCTAGGCATCTCTTGCGGCGTTTCATCACCCGCAGCTCCTCGGTAAACCAAGGAGCCAGGGTGTTTTGGCGCCGCAAGAGAGGCCGCAAGGGCGCGACCCGATCCAGGGCTCCCGTGGTCGCAATATTCCATGCGGCCACGAGGTCCTCCATCGGGGCGCGGGTCAGGGGTACAGGAACTGGCCCAAGTGCCGTTTGGAACCCATCCAGGTCCATCAGGCGCCTGGGGCGGAACCAGATTGGTGACTTAGGTTCCGCCTCCCCGCGGAGGGGAGCAGCGGTCGGAAAGTCGAGCCGGAGAAGTGAGTGGTCTGACCACGACAAGGGTGTGATGACTATATTCCCTATACCCAGATCACTCTTCCATTGGCCTGAGACAAAGATGAGATCCGGTGTATGTCCACCCTCGTGAGTGGGGCCCTGAATTAGTTGGGTCAGGTCCATGGCCGTCATGGAAGCCATGAACTCCCGAGCTACCATGGATGATTCGCCCAACGATGGCAGATTAAAGTCCCCCATGACTAAAAGTCTGGGGGTCTCAACTGCCACCGTAGCGATCACCTCCAGGAGCTCGGGCAGGGCTGCTGCTACATAGCGGGGAGCCAGGTATACAACCAGCAAGCCCAACTGCCTCCCTAGGCCCCACTTCACACAGAGGGACTCACAACCGGTGGTCTGTGGCACAATGGTCTCTCTCGGCTCAAGACCTTCCTTTACAATTACCGCTACCCCACCACCCCTACCTAGGGCCCGGGGCTGATGAAGAGCGCGGTAACCTGGTGGGCACATTTCAACGAGGGGGAGTCCTCCCTCGTGGCCCAACCAGGTCTCCGCAATTCCAGCCAGGTCCGGCTCCCCCTCTGACAGGAGGTCACTGATGAGGGGGGCTTTGTTGACAATGGACCTGGCATTACAAAACATCAGCCGCAGGCCCTGGCTCTGTACTCCCTGACCACCTAGCTTGCGGGGGTTGTGGCACCCGACCGTTTTTAGCCAACGGCTGCGTGCCACCAACCGGGAGGATGCAACTTGTCTCCCCTCGGCCCTGCCTCTCCCCACGACCCTCTGGATCGAAATGCCCTCAAACGGAACGACTTGTTTGTCCCCCCCCCTATCGGCCTCCGCTTCCCTCCGTCGACTGCAAGCCTGGCCCTCTCTGTCTAATTGATTGTACCCTCCCCCCTCCCTGGTACCCCCTAAAATTGACAATAATTTACCCACTAAAAACCCCCTTAGGCCGTGCTTCGCCCGCCTCTTCAGATTAATGAATCCTTCATCGAGGCGGGCCCTCGATAGAGTAGAGGGCCAGACCTGCGAGAGCGGGGACTCCCGCAGTCGTAATAGGTCTAGTTTGGAGTACATTAAAATAAGCATAAATAATTAAATAGTTCAATAAATAATTATAAATGAGTATAAAATGTAAGAGTGGAATACATACATGGGTCATGAATGAAAATTGATTTTGTTTAAAAAGACATCGTTGGCCAAATACATAAATATAAATTAGTTAGTTATCTGAAACCATCTTGTTCTCCAAAAGCCACTCGGATTTAGGACATGAATGAACTGAAAGGTGTATTTGCTTTAAGGTTAAACGAAACAACCCAGTTCAAAATGCTCTGGTGAAAAATTGCATGTTGGTATCTTCTGAATCACCTTACCCATCCTGAAGGTAAAAGTAAGCCAATGTTCACTATACAGTACATCTTTTCATTTCTATACATTTTTTTTGCTCTTGTATTCTAATTAAGAATACCTTCTTGGCCAAATTTTATAGATACTGCTATGCCAATTACTTTATCATGATCAAGTAACTCATTTGGTTTGGGTTAGGTAGGTGGTCTTCCCTTCCTTCCTTCCTTCCTTCCTTCCTTCCTTCCTTCCTTCCTTCCTTCCTTCCTTCCTTCCTTTTTCTTTCTTTCTCCCAGTAAAAACCAACTTGTTGCTGATGTTTCTGCTTGCATTTAATTGTTTTAAGACACCTTGAGAATGTAGATACACTAAAGGTAAAGGTTCCCCTTGCACATATGTGCTAATCGTTCCTGAATCTAGGGGGTGGTGCTCATCTCTGTTTCAAAGCCGAAGAGTCAGGACTGTCCAAAGACGTGATCAGCATGACTAAGATGTGGCCAGCGTTATTTATTAGATTTATATCCCGCCCTTCTCCACAAAGGACCCAGGGCATGACTAAATGCTGAAGGTGCACAGAACGCGGTTACCTTCCCATCGACAAGCTCAGCGTCTTAGCCACTGAGCCACTGCGTCAATGTACATACACTAAAATAATAAGAAATACATTTGCACATACATAGATATATGGATGTATATAACTCAGTAATTCAGGAAAGGCAAATTGGAGGAATAATGGAATCATGCTGAACCTTCTTCTGACCAAGGTGTTCCAGATGTGGTGTGCTGGTTTCTGGAAATAAATACTTCAGATCAGAAGCTGTATGAGATATCCTAAACATAGCAGTCCAGACAAAACAATCTTATTTTATGGTTGGACCACCCAGGGCACTTTGGACTGTTTTTCATTTGAAAGATTTATTCCTAGAAACCACTAATCTTTACCCAGAACTGCCTAGTCTTAATATGTTGAATTTTGCACATGCCTAATCATGTCTGGAAGCTTGTTGGTATTTAGCTTATAATTTAAGCTGTAAATAGTATATAGGTAGTCCTTGATTTATAAACTACAGTTGGGACAAGCATTTTCATAGTTAATATGGTAATTGTTAGACAAGTTGCACCCAGTTTTTACGACCTTTTTACCATGGTTCTTAAGGGAATCATTTTCGTTGTTAAGTGAATTATGCAGTCATTAAGCAAATCCATCCCCTCCTTGACTTTGCTTGTTGTAAGCTGGCAGAAAAGGTCACAAATGGTGATCACATCACCCCAGGATGCTACACTAAGTCATAAATATATGTCAGTTGCCAAGCCCCTGAATTTTGGTCAAGCGAGCACTTTTGTTCAAATGCAAGGATGGGTTGTAGCACCGGGGCGGTGTATAGGAAAATTAAAAACATCTAAAAACATAACAATACATACATAATTAAAATCAAATTAAATAACCCTGTACTAAAATTTATAAAACATTAAAACTATATCCCATAAGACCAAATAAAACAATTTGAATTACAGACTGAGGCAAGGAACATAAATTAGGCCAAGCTGGCCTAATGGACAAATAGGTGTTAACTTTTTGGCGGAAGGAGCGGAGGTCCATAGTAGTTCTAATATCGGGGGGTAGGTCATTCCACAGAGAAGGCCCTTCCCCTGGGCGTCGCCCGCTGACATTGCCTAGTGGACGGCACCCGGAGAAGTCCCTCTCTGTGGGAGCGAATCGGCTGTATGAGGGATGTATGGGGCAGGATACGATCCTGCAATGGGCCCAACATATCCCACATGGATGCGCTCAGCACACGCATGCGTTGTACCTGCCAGCGACGCTTCCACAAGCCTCTGCAATGCTCCAGCTGCTTGGCTGCCATGCACATGCGCAGAAGCGCCAAGGGCTTTAACGGACAGATAAGGCGCTAGGGTGGGTGGGTGGACCCTCTGGAACACCATATCAGAACGGTACCCAGTGCTCCGGGCAGGCTCCGGTACACCTGTACTGGGGTGTACCACCTGCAACCCACCACTGAGTTGTAGGTCATTTTTTTAGTGTCCTTGTAACTTTGAACAATCACTGAACACATGGTTATAATTTGAGGACTACCTGTAATCTGTTGGACATCTTGTGTTTAACGTATATGTTGTGACCTGTCCAGCCTTTATTTCAATCATCAATTAGCAGCAATACAACAAAGATACAAATCAGAAAAGTGTCTTTCTCTCTCTCTTTTTTTTTTAAGGCAGAGCAAAACTGCTTTGAAGTAAGTCTCAAGCTCAAACAACTATCATATATGCTCTTTCCTTTCCTTTAATGGCTTCATGCTGTTTCTTTCAGGATCAATTTATCTTTTTCCTATTCCTGCCCCCTCCCCCCTCTCCTCTCCTTGTTTTGGGCATGTTCATTTGATGCTTTTTAATCAATGATTAAAGGCTCCAGCTCTTGCAATGGCAAGAAGCAGACCAGAGAGATTTGTGGAGAAGCCAAAGAAATCTTTGGGTAAAATTCTGATGGATGCAACATGAGGCATGAATTATAAATATATTTTTTCCTAACAATATATAAATAAATTATGGTATGAAACAGTGGTCTGGATGGAAGGGGTGGTGAAAGAATATTTATTTTTTTGTAAGGAAGTTGCTACAAACGTACAAAGGCAACTGTACTACATGGGTGGCTTCGTTAGGCTTAAAACGCTTAATACAATACAATACAATAGCAGAGTTGGAAGGGACCTTGTAGGTCTTCTAGTCCAACCCCCTGCGTGGGCAGGAACCTTATACCATTTCAGACAAATGGCTATCTAACATTTTTTTAAAGACTTCCAGGGTTGGGGCATTCACAACTGCTGGAGGCAAGCTGTTCCAGAGGTTAATTGTTCTGACTGTCAGGAAATTTCTCCTTAGTTCTAAGTTGCTTCTCTCCTTGATTAGTTTCCACCCATTGCTTCTTGTCCTGCCCCCCAGGTGCCTTGGAGAATAGTTTGACTCCCTCTTCTTTGTGGCACCCTCTGAGATATCGGAACACTGCTATCATGTCTCCCCTGGTCCTTCTCTTCAGACATACCCAGCTCCTGCAACCGTTCTTCATATGTTTTAGTCTCCAGTCCCCTAATCATCTTGGTTGCTCTTCTCTGCACTCTTTCCAGAGTCTCCACGTCTTTTCTACATCGTGGCGACCAAAACTGTATGCAGTATTCCAAGTGTGGCCTTACCAAGGCACCATACAGTGGCATTAACATTTCACGTGATCTAGATTCTATCCCTCTGTTTATGCAGCCTAGAACTGTGTTGGCTTTTCACTAGGATTCTTAAAATGTCTTCCACCTTCTTACTTTCTTATCTGAATAAAAGACTTATTACACTCAGTTGTGTCTCATCTGAACTGCTAATTACAGGATTGCCCTCTGTATAGAGCAATTTATCTAAACTTTCAACAGAAAAAGGTGCTTCCACAGATCATCTTGTATTGGTGGGGAAAAAATGGAGTGAGTGAAAGAATGGGCTGCTGTGCTGTTTGTGTAAGGCAGGAAAATATGACAATCATTTTGTGTAGCAACTTAATTGGTACTTCATAATCAGTCTAATACTTGCTTACTTGAGAAGTAGGCACCACATCTAAAAAGACTTGACTTCTGAGCAAATAAACAGGGAGAGAAAGTGGTATACGCTAAATATTCTTGCTTACTTTAGGAACATCTTTTTCCCCCCTCTTCAACTTTGATTTCATTGGAATTGGAATGTGGCCCTTAAAACCTTTCCCAGAACCGGGCTGTAAAAGGTTGTATATATTACTCCTATGCAACATTTTCCAACAAAATGGATACCCATGTAGCTTTATCAAAAAATGCCTGCAAAGCTGGCTGGAGAAGTCTGAGAGCTGAAGTCCTTCAGACTTAAAGTTGCAAAGGCTGGAGACCCCTGCACTAGAGCACAACCAACACAAACTATGAAAAGGATAGCACTCCCATATTTCAAAAACAACTAAGAAACGAAGACTATTACAACCACAATAATATACAAACCAACTAAAACTCTCCAAGACATCTCAAGTAAACTAAAAGACTCCGTAGCTAAGAAGAAACAAACAGGGGCCATCTAGAACAGGGGTCTCCAACTTCTACAATTTTAAGTCTGAAGGACTTCAGCTCTCAGAATTCTCCAGCCAGCTTTGCTGGCTGG
This sequence comes from Rhabdophis nuchalis, assembly GCA_039707465.1. Lineage (NCBI taxonomy): Eukaryota > Metazoa > Chordata > Lepidosauria > Squamata > Natricidae > Rhabdophis > Rhabdophis nuchalis. The sequence continues at coordinate 52,157,037 of CM077643.1, read as the reverse complement.
AGAATTCCGGGAGCTGAAGTCCTTCAGACTTAAAGTTGCAAAGGTTGGAGACCCCTGATCTAGAACATATATTGTAAGGATTGTAACAGCTGCTACATAGGACAGGCAGGCAGAAGACTAGCAGAGCACATCCATCAACTCCAACGAACAGTCAGAAGACATGATGAAAATGCCTTAATCTCACAACACGTGAACAAACTCGACCAGTTTCAACAGGGAAACTATGAGCATCCTAGACCAACCTAAATCCAAAAACATTAAGGAATTCCTAGAAGCTTGGCATTCAGACAAATCAGCCATCAACACATCACAGCAGTACATCAGTAAATACATAGAGATAAACCACATTCACATGCCCATTCAACAGAGTCAATAAAAATGCTAAGAATGAGCATTTTTAAAATGACCAGAAGACATCTCCTCCAGCAGCCAATACCCAGATAAGCAGGTAGTAATACCAGGCAAACAATCAAACAGAAAACAATACCATAATCAAGGAAGTACCATGGAGAAAATATTGGCAGGGCAAGTTACTGCATATAAACAGGGAGCAACTCCCACACTCATGAGCCCTGATGATGTTATCTGGTTAGATAGATGGGAGAAAATGGAAATGATAGACAAGTCCTGAATCAAGAAAAAAATACTTCAAATATTCTCCCGCTATCTATTGAGATTGTTATTTTCATGTCAGAAAATATAAAACTGTCATCAATAAGAGTTAAGAATGAGTTACATCTATACTCAGCAGCCACAAGTTATGCAAGTTTAATTTAACTCCTAGGCCTGGAAACTGGGCAGAAACCAGTAGCTACATGGAGCCCCATTGATTTGCACATTAATAAACATTTTCTTATTGCGGAGGCTTCGGCAAGATGTGGTGTTCACGGATGATGCTTTGTCGTCTTCCTCGCGGTCTACTTGACGGCATTCACCTTGGGTCTTGGTCAGGCGTTTGTCCCTAGGTCGGCTGGCAGGCGATTCAGCACCTTTTCTGTTTCTGGAAAAGTTGTGTGGCAAACATAATCTAGGTGCCCCGTTTTGCCACAGCGCCGGCAAACAGAAGATTTGAAATGGCAATTTGACTTCAAGTGATTGCCTCCGCAACTCAGCCACTCTCAGGTAATTTGGCAGGCGCCTTTCCGCAGCTCTTCTCAGCTGATTTTAAACGGTTAACCTCGCCGGCCGCCCAATCTTCGTCCTCACTTTCAGCTACTTGATAGTGAATGGTAGCAGTGGCTGAGGACACATTTTGGGCGGTTTAGAATTTTCAGATTTCAGCCACAGACAGCTCAGATTGCTCCGCTGCCCGTGCCTCATCCAAGGCTATAGCCAGCGTGAGGTCCAACTTTGCCAATAAACGGCGCTGGAGCCATAGATCTCGTGTGCCACAGATCAGTTGTTCCAATAAGGCTTCCTCCAAATCAGGGAAAGCACAATAAATAGCTGCACTTCGAAGCGACACCATGTATTGGCTAACTGTTTCTGTCTCTTTCTGCATGCAAAGGCGGAAAGCATATCTCCTCGCGAATCGTGAGGGAGCAGGGGTGTAGTGCCCCTTTAATTTGGCCAAAATAGCCTCTAAAGACACTGCATGAAGAGAGGCTGGAGCAACTAACAATCGAGCCAAAGCAAATGTCTCCGGTCCACACACGCTCAAAAAGAATCCCTTCTTTCTCTCTGGGGAAACTTCACTGAAATCATGGGCAATGATAAAACATTCAAATCGTAACTTGAATGTTTTCCAAGACTCCGTCTCAGGGGCAAAGGCAGCGAAAGGAGGCATCGCCGACATTTTAGCCATTTTTTTTTTCTTTAAGTTAGACGAATGCGAGATGGGTGAGTGAATTAGCGAGAATGCGGCAGTCCTTCAGGATCCCATCCTCGTCACCAGTATTGCAAACTAAGGCCTGAGGTAAACGAGGAGACAAGGTTGCTGCAACTACGGTTTATTTAACATTAACACGAACAACCAACGAATGAACTGACAGCCCTTTTATACTCAGCTGTCAAAACACTTTAGCCAATGACAAGCCTCTAAAACTCCCGCCAGACTGCGGCTGCATCAGAACCAATCCACGCTTGCTTTGGACTTGACTGACTTGCCGGCCGTGGTCATGGTAACACAACAGAGATAAGAAAAATCAATTAAGATGGAAAAACCAAGTTTTCCCTGATAGCATTGAAGCTAGAGAGAGATTCCTTCTGGATCAATGCTAAATGGGAAATGGGGTGGGAGAATAGAAAAAACTGACAAAAACAAATAACAGACCTTTAGACAATCCAAAAGATCTCAAGTACTAGAGTACTATTTTAATACAAGCACTGCAGGGGTGGGTTCCTGCCAGTTCTAACCTCTTCTGTAGAAGAGGTTCCACAAATTGACAGTGCCAATTAGAATCGGTTCCAGCTCCCTCCCCCCACCCGACTGCACATCATCAAGATGAAGAGTGAGAAGAGGAATTCTGGGAGTTTTATTTATTTTATTTATTTTATTAAATTTATACCCCGCCCTTCTCCTAAAAAAGGACCCAGGGCGGTGCACAGGCATCATTAAAATCATACAAAAATACAGAAATACAAAATTGTTAAAAACTAATTAAATATTCCCTGTCCTAAAATTAATAAAACTCTAAAATTTAAAAATTATCCCTATAAAAATTATCCCTATAAAAGTCAGAACGGGGGTTATGCTAGGCCAGCTTGTTGAAATAAATGGGTTTTAAGACATTGGCGGAAAAGGCGGAGGTCCACGATGGTGTGTAGATCGTGGGGTAGGTCGTTCCAGAGGGCAGGGCCCACCACAGAGAAGGCTCTTCCCCTGGGCACCACTAACCGGCATTGCCCGGTCGACGGTACCCTGAGAAGGCCCTCTCTGTGGGACCGTATCGGTCGAAGGGATGTATGGGGCAGGAGGCGGTCGCGAATATAGCTAGGCCCCGAGCCATGGAGCGCTTTGAAGATGGTTGTCAGCACCTTGAAGCGCACCTGAAAGGCCACAGGTAGCCAGTGCAACTCGCGCAGGAGAGGTGTTATCTGGGATTGCCTTGAGGCACCCATAATTACCCGTGCGGCCGCATTCTGGACCAACTGTAACCTTCGAGTGCACCTCAAGAGGAGCCCCATGTAGAGAGGGTTGCAGTAGTCCAGCCGGGATGTCACCAATGCCTGAGTGACTGTGCGAAGGGCTCCCTGGTCCATTAAGGGGCACAACTGGCGTATCAGGCATACCTGATAGAATGCCCCCCTGGCCACGGCTGACACATGGTCCTCCATGGTCAGCCGGGAATCCAGGAGGACACCCAAGTTGCGCGCCCTCTCCACGGGGGCCAGTGTTTCGCCCCCAATGGCCAGTGTTGGACTTACCTGGCTGTACCGGGGTGCCGGGAACCACAGCCACTCGGTCTTGGATGGGTTGAGCCTGAGTTTGTTGCTACCCATCCAGCCCCGTATGGCCTCCAGACACAGGGACAGCACCTCAACGGCATCGTTGGGGTGGTTTGGGGTGGATATGTACAGCTGAGTATCGTCAGCGTACAGATGGTATTCCACCCCAAAACCACAGATGATCTCACCCAGCGGCTTCATATAGGTGTTAAACAGAAGTGGCGAGAGGACCGACCCTTGCGGAACCCCACATGTGAGGGGCCTCGGGGCCGACCTCTGCCCTCCTGCTAACACCCATTGCGACTGACCAGAGAGGTAGGATGAGAACCATCGCAGAACGGTGCCTCCCACCCCCAAACACCCCAGTCAGTGCAATAAGATACCATGGTCGATGGTATCGAAAGCCACTGAGAGGTCTATTAGGACTAGGATAGAGGAGCAACCTCTATCCCGAGCCCTCCAGAGATCATCCACCAATGCGACCAATGCCGTCTCGGTGCTGTGACCGGGCCGGAAGCCGGACTGGCGCGGGTCTAGATAATCAACTTCCTCCAGGTGTCGAGGAAACTCTTGGGCCACCACACTCTCGACAACCTTCGCTAAAAAGTGGAGGTTGGAGACTGGACGATAGTTTTCTAATAATGCTGGGTCCAGGGATGGCTTCTTGAGGAGGTGCCTCACCACCACCTCTTTCAAGACGGTAGGCAAGGACCCCTCACTCAGAGATGAATTCACAATGCCCTGGAGCCAGCCTCGTGTCACCTTCCAGGATGCCAGTACAAGCCAGGAGGGACACGGGTACATTAAACATGTGGTAGCCCTAAGGCTCCTCAACAACCTGTCCATATCCTCGGTAGCAACAAAGTCAAACTCCTCCCAAGATGTTGTCACAAGACCGGCATCAGACAGGCCGACTGGGCCACTTTCAGTGGAGGGCAACTCGTTCCGAATCTGAGTGATTTTGTCCTGCAGATAAGCTCCAAATTCCTCTGCTCGCCCCTGCAAAGGGGCTTCCCGTGGCCTCTGGTGGAGGAGGGAGCGGGTCACCCCAAATAGGACAGCAGGGCGGTTATCTGCGGATGTGATAAGGGTGGCACAATACTCCCGTTTGGCCACTCTTATCACCACTAAGTAAGCCCTAATATGGTCTCTCACTAGTGTTCGGTCAGCTTCGGATCGAGAGGATCTCCACCTACTCTCTAGGCGTCTCTTGCAGCATTTCATCTCCCGCAGCCCCTCGGTGAACCAGGGGGCCTGGGTGAGTCGACGCCGCATGAGAGGCCGCAAGGGCACAACTCAGTCCAAGGCCCGCGCGGCCGCACTATACCATGTGGCCACTAGGTCCTCAGTCGAGTCGCGGGGCAAGGACACAGGTATTGGCCCAAGCTCCCTCTGGAACCTTTCTGGGTCCATCAGGCGCCTGGGGCGGAACCACCTGGGTGTTTCCGGTTCCACCTCCCTGCGGTGGGGTGTGACGGTTGGAAAGTCGATCCGAAGGAGAGAGTGATCTGTCCATGACAAGGGTAAGATGGCTAAATCCCCTGTTCTGAGATCACTTCTCCACTGCCCAGAGACAAAAATCAGATCCAGTGTGTGTCCTCCCTCATGAGTGGGGCCCTGAACTAATTGGGCCAGGTCCATAGCCGTCATGGAAGCCATGAACTCCCGAGCCGCCTTGGATGTTTCGCCCGCCGATGGCAAGTTAAAGTCCCCCAGGACCATCAGTCTGTGGGTCTCCACCGCCATCTCGGCGATCACCTCGAGCAACTCGGGCAGGGCTGCTGTTACATAGCGGGGAGCCTGGTATACAAGCAGCAAGCCTCCTTAGGCCCCACATCACGTAGAGGGACTCAACACCGGTCGTCTGAGGGACGGTGGTCTCCCTCGGCTCAAGACCTTCCTTAACAATAACCGCCACCCCCCCACCCCTACCCAGGGCCCGGGGCTGATGAAATGCACAGTAGCCCGGTGGGCACATTTCCATGAGGGGCGCAACCCCCTCGGAGCCCAACCAGGTCTCCATGATTCCCACCAGGTCCGGGTCCCCCTCTGACACAAGGTCATGAATAAGGGGGGCTTTGTTCACCACGGACCTGGTTGAAGTCCACAAGTCTTAAAGCTGTCAAGTTTGAACACCCCTGGGGGTTTTTTTTGTAATGGGGTGTTCAGGGTGCAAGGGTCTTTTAACTTGACAGCTTTAAGACTTGCGTGCTTCAAATGCCAGAGTTTCTGAGGCAACATTTTGGTTCCTAAACAAGAGCATTGTTAAGTGAGTTTCACCACATTTTACAAGTTGGCCATGTCCACTCAGTCACATGACTGGCAAACCACTCCCACTCAGTCACAGAGCTGGCAAGCCACTCCCACCTGGTCATATGGCTGGCAAGCCACTCCCACAAAGCAGGCCACACCTACAGAAGAGGTTCTAAAAAAATTTGAAACCCACCACTGGAGCACTGAGAGAATGATAGGAAAAAAGGGAAGTAAATGCAAGAGAATATAAACAATTCTAAACAAAAGGAAGTTTAGAATTGATATGCTAAGAAAGTCTGTGTGAAGAATTGATATACAGACTTCCGCTTCCGCCTTCCAGCGGCGACGGACGGGTCCTGGACTCGTCCGCTGCTTTGTTCCTTTTTCTGCCCCCCCACGGGGGTGAGACACCCCTTTTTGGGGGGCTCCTGTAGGGCTGGCTTGCCTGGGTCAGTTTACCTCTGCGGCAGCGGGGAAACGGCCCTTGTCTTCAGCCTAGGCGAAGAAGGGCATGTTGCGGGGGGTTTCCCCTTCGCCATTGGAGAACGGCAACTCATGGTGAATTTGGAGAGAGCTGGATGTTCGGGTCGGAAGGCTCTCCCGGGGCTTTGGCTGCGAGGTGAAGAGTGAGTGATTTTGACTTTATTTCTCTGACAGCCTGGATTAAAGAGCTTGGAGGGGGGTGTTTGTTTGTTAAGCCCCCCCTCGGATTTAAAGCGGCGCTTAGAAATGGCTCCTCGTTGCGAGGAAGCGGACGTTTTCTATGTGGATTGCCTGGAAACAAGTGAAAGCAAGTGAAAGTGGTTTTGCGGCTTGTTTTTTTTTCACAATGTAGCGAAGTCCGGTTGGCTTGAAACAATTTCTTTTTTGTTATTTTCTCCTGCTGGCTCTCAGTCTGGGCGGTGGAAGATGGCTCCCTTTGTTCCTGAATGACTATTTTATTTATGGAAAATTACCAACATCTCTTTGTGATCTGGACTCCCTCTGGCTATTAATGAAGAAATTTCTGGATTAATTGATTCCTTCCCTGGAGTGCCTTCTCTACTATAATTATTGATTTGGAAAAGTGTTTCTCTTCTGGTTCCTGAACTTTTTACAACCTGATTTGAACGTTCATCTCCTGATTTGCCTCAACGGCCCCACCCAAAAAAACGCCATTTTAGTGACACTGACTTTACCATGGCACAAAAATCAAAACTGGCAGGTTTGGAACAAAGAATGTCGTCTTTGGAATCTGTGTTACAAACTTTGGTGCAAGAAATTAAGGCTTTGAGAGAAGATAACAGCAACTTTAAGAAGGAACTTCTGGAAACACGGAAACAAGTGCTGGAGAACACACAGAAGACTGAAGAGTTGGAAGGGGGGCTGGCTGGGGCAAAGGGAGAGCTTAAAAATGTTAACAGTGAGGTTGGAGAACTAACAGGGCATATGGCTAGGATGGATTTTGAAAGGATGTCATATTTTTTAAGATTTCAGAACATTTCTGAGGAACCTGGTGAATGTCTCCCTGAACTCATGAGTACAATTTTAGCAGATTATTTACATAAACCTAAAGATGAGATCAGGGGGGACATTGACCTAGTTTACAGAATAAATTCTGCATATGCCAGGATAAATGAAGTACCCAGAGAGATACATATCAAATTTGTTAGAAGGTCAACCAGAGAGGGAATTTTGAAGGCGCAGAGAGGGGGACCGTTAATTTACCAACAAAAGGAAGTCGTCATCTTGAAGCAGATCCCAAAAAAGATTAGAGAGATGAGAAGGAAATTTTCCTTCTTATCCAAAAAATTGTTTGACCACGGGATTTGGTTCAAGTGGGCGATGCCCGAAGGGATGCTGGTGTTCTGGGAAGGAGGAAGAGTAAGGATTAAAACAGTTGTTGAGGCGGAAGCCTTTCTTAAAAAACATTCCTCTGCCCTGGGGGAAGATCCAGGGGGGGCAGGGGGGAGAAAAAGAAGATACAATTGCCAAGAGACCTAGATCCAAAAAATGACTTTGCTTGCTTTTTTTTTATTATTAACATGTTTTAATCCTTTTGTACCGGGATGTTTATACATGACTGTCAGCAGAGAATTGGGAATTTTATGATGTATGCACTTATCTTAGCCTTGTAGTATTTTTGATAAATGTTTTACCAATGTTTTATTATGAAGCCCGGGAAGGGCCAATGATCCCGACGTGAAAGTTCTCAAAATGTTTTCTGTAACCCTTACCCCACCCTTTGAAAAATTGTAAAAACCCAATAAAACTTTTTCAATATAAAAAAAAAAAGAATTGATATACAAATAAATAAAACAATATCGCATCCAAAGGATTGGCCTGACTTGCTGCTTTATCTATATAATTTCTCTTAAAGGGGCCTCAAATTGGACTTTATGGATTTTATTGGGGGTCAAGTATTTCTTTCTCTTCTCTATGGATTTTATTGGGGGTCAAGTATTTCTTTCTCTTCTCTATGGGTTTTATTGGGGGTCAAGTATTTCTTTCTCTTCTTTAATGGTGTTTGGGCAGAAAGAGGAGATTGAGGAGAGAAAATACCAAATATATGTTGTATGGTAAACATTAGCAGTTGCTTTAGGCAGAAAAAAAATTTAAGTAACAACTGCATATGTTTTTATGCCCAAAAGAAGGCCAGAGGCAATGTGAAACTGATTTCATTTATAGTTTATTTTAGATTGGGGCAAACTATCTTTTGGGCTTTGGGGAATTCTAAGGATGTTTTCAGGGAAGTGGATCCAAAATGTGAAATGGATTTAAAAATGGATTCAAATGTGAAAAAGCTGGAGTAAAAAAAAAAAGGATCACAAAATCACCACTGTAACTAAATTTAATTACTTATTGCAGGTCTTGAGAAACAAATGATTTTCCTCTACAGTCAATATATTTATTCAAACATCGGCATGTAATATGAGATGCTGTTATCTCTGTTACCTCCCATAAATCAGTGTTAGTTCATTTAGTTTGCTTTGATATCAATTTGCCTTTTCAAATGTCCCTGCAACATATGATGTGCTTTTTCATCCCATTTCTCATAATGTACATATTTTATACTGAATGTTTCTAACAGCATTTTTTGCAAATGATTTTCTGTAAAATACATCTTCCCGCATATTTTCCCCTAATACACACATTTATTTTGTACGCTCCAAAGCTGTGGACTGTATTTTCAAATTCAAAAAAGTGTGAATGTCAGCATAATGTTGGCATAACAATATTGTGGTTCACATGCAGCTTGGAAAGTGCAAATGATTTTTCCATCAAGATATCAATCAAACAAATGTCTCCTTGATCCCTATCCAGCCTTCTCTACTGTTACAGTAGCTCTCAAAAGTCTAAGGCTTTTTTCCGATTTTCTAGCCAAATTTCTATTAATTGTAGTAATAAATTTGAGTTAGCTTGCCTATAAATAAAATCATAATAAGTATTTTTTATAGCCAATAACCAGTGGTAAAAGGAGCTGTGGTGGCGCAGTGGTTAGAATGCAGTATTGCAGGCTAACTCTGCCCACTGCCAGGAATTTGATCCTGACTAGTTCATGGTTGGTTCAGCCTTCCACCCTTTCGAGGTCAATAAAATGAGGACATAGATCATTGGTCAAAATGCTGACATTGTAAATTGTCCAAGAGAGAGCTGTAAAGTACTATGGAGCAGTATGTAAGCCTAAGTGCCATTTGCTAGTGCTATAATAACAGGAAACCTGTTGACATCAAATTATCTTTTCAAACTTATAATGTAGCCAAATATAGAACTGCCAGGTAAACTGTACGTGAGGGACAGGAAGAGAGAAAGAAAGAGGGTTTTTTTTAAAAAAAGAGGGAAAAGATTGCCTAGAAATGTGGGTAAAATGAACTAGAGCAGTGATGGTGAACCTTTTTTGGCTCGCGTGCCAAAAGCAGGAGGAGCGCAGGGATGGGGGTCATGCATGGGCATGCCAAACATGTGCACCCTTTCGCCCTCTGGTTTGCTTGTAGGGTCATTTCCCCCCCCCCCCCAGAGCCTTCAGGGAAGCCTCCGGAGGGTGAAAAACGGTCTCAAAAGAAGGCTGAAGTCAGCTGGACATGCGCGCTGGAGCTGATAGGGCAATACCTCAGTGCCCTAACAAATGGCTCTGCGTGCCACCTGTGGCACCCGTGCCATAGGTTCGCCATCACGGATCTAGAAGATTGTCAGACAAAATAGCCCCTCCCAAGATAATAGTAGAAATCTTATTTGCTATGGTTTGATGATCTGGCATAGGATGGAGCAGAAAGGGGAGAAACATGTCAAAGAAATGACTGCTAATCTGTACTTATGTTGATCTGTGATGCATAAAAAAGCATGAATCTTTAATTGTACAATTGTGTCCACCATCTTGAAGTTGTTGTTGGGGGTTTTTTTCCACCATAATTTGCAATACGGTGCAGCTGTCAGGATTTGTTTTCAGTCTCAATTCAGGGTTATAAGGATGGTTTTTAAAGTTCTGAATGACTCAAGGAACACAGCGTTCTTTAATGTACTTTCCTGAGCTCTTTGGAAGCTTCAGAGGTGTCCATCACCTGTCAAATGAAGAAAGAAGGAAAACTTTTATTGGTTGAGACCTCTTATGAAATGCAAGGAAATACACAAGGCACATTGGCATTACAAGAAGTATCCCTTCAGGGCCAAAGTCATTGTCCTAGTTCAGTTTTCAACTTGATTTAAAATTTTCCCTGGTGCAATGCAAGAAAACAATTTATGCTTCCCATGCCTTTCTTTGATTGGATTACTTTATTATATTCTTTACATTTTAGAAATTCTGTGTGTGTGTCTAAAACTGGGCTTTGCACAGATTAGAAAGATGGAGATGGGGAACGGAGAGGGCGAAGGGAAAAGGAAGACCAAGAGAGTTGTTAAATGCACACACACACACCCGTTCAATTCAGCAGGGAAAAATATTTTAAAAAAACAAATAATGATTCAAACTCTGGCAAAAGGTTTCGCAATTTCTCCTGAATGATGAATCAGCAGGACCAGAGACAAATATAATTGCCTGCCAGGATATCAAGCAGTTGAGATGAATTAGTGTAGAAAGTCCACCTAATCATTTTGTTCTGCACAAGGCTCTGTAAAAGACCTTTGAATAGCTCCTGTGAAGGGCCAGAAGGCAACAACTCTTTATTTTGCTACAAATAGTCCTCCACTTACAATCACAATTGACCCCAAAAATTTTGTTGCTAAGTGAGACATTTGTTAAGTGAGTTTTGTCCCATTTTGTGACCTTTCTTGCAACTGTAGTGAATCGCTACAGTTGTTAAGTTAGTAACACAATTTTTATGTGACTGACTTTCCCATTGACTATGCTTATCATGGAATTCTTTACTCGCCAAGTGTGATTGGACACACAAGGAATTTGTCTTTGGTGCACATGCTCTCAGTGTACATAAAAAGACAAGTTACATTTGTCAAGAATCATAAGGTATAACACTTAATAATAGTCATAGGGTACAAATAAGCAATCAAATCATACTAGGAAACAATATAAATCATAAGGATACAAGCAACGAAGTTACAATCCTATAGTCATAACGAGATGGGTGATAGGAACTATGAGAAGATTAATATTAATTAATTAATAACTTCAGGACACTGCAACTGTCATATATATGAGTCAGTTGCCAAGCATCTGAATTTTGGTCACATGATCATGAGGATGATCATAAATGTGAAAAATGGTCATAAATCACTATTTTCAATACCATTGTAAACTCAAATGGTCACTAAACAAACTTTTGTAACTCAAAGACTACCTGTATTTGTTTTAAGAAAATGGTACTCTCGGTCATACTATTTGTTCATCAGAAAAATGTCCTTATTTAAATGTTTTAATCTCTCATTTTAAATGAATTCACACCAGTTTTTTCCACCATGGACATATTCACAATGGATCTATCCGCAATGGGACTATTCTTATCTTTAGTACTGTAAGAAAGAGGAGCCAAGTGGTTTTCCTGAAGAGGAAGGATGGCAGAAAGCAAGACTGACGTAGAATGCAATCAAGATATAAATGTGAATAGCTAATAAGAGAAGAGCATATTACCAAATGGAAAGAAAACGTATTAGTACAGAAAGTGAAGTATCTTTGGCTCTCAAACGCTACAGATGAAACGATTAATTAAAGAATGATACAGTATTTCATTGGCTGCCAACTCAGAGGAAATGTAGATAGACAAACCCGCAATTACAGGAAGGAGATAATCAGTTACGCATTTAAAAGAATATCTGCCAAGCAACTAGTCCTTTAATTAGATGTGCAATTTTGATAGCAATACCCCTCCCCCAGCCCCCAGCCCCCCAAAATAAAATAACCAAATGGATTGTTCGGAAGTGATGGCAAAGTAACAATCATATGAAAACTGAAAGCCTTGGTTGGTTTTATCTCCCTGTAGCAGAAACCAATTAAAATAAAACAATAAAATACAATTGTTTAGATTGAATTCTGTGATTGCAATTAAAAATACCACATTAGCCATCCCAGATGGAAAAAAAGTTGGATGAGAAGAGAAAAAAAACTTTTAAAAAGTGAATGAATTAATAATAAATAAACAAATAAATAAAGCACATTTAAAACTGAGAGATGGTTTAAGCATGTATCTGTTGGGCAAAGAATCAAAACCACAAGTTATGGTGCAGTTAAGACTTAATACTTGTGCCTAAACACAAAAATGTAGTCAACTAACCATCAGCACTAAATTGGCACTAGATAACAGTTAATGCAATTCAAGAGGGGTGGACTTGGATCGTTTGTGGGAATGTAACAACGCCAGACTGATTCCTCTTTTGACTCTACCTGCAAGCTTTGCCTCCTGTTCTCATACAATATTATTTCAATTTCTAGAAAAGCAACACTCATATGACCGAATGCTACTCTATTTAATCCCCTTCCTTCCCTTTATATCACACCAGACAGCTACTACTCTTCTTATTGTTCCTTCAAAAATCTTCTTTTCAGGATAAAGAAATGCTACTGTTGGTTTATTTGTTTGATCATTAATCCATTTCTATTCTACACTTGGCTGAAGAAAACAAAAGAGATGCAAAAAGGGAGTTTAGCTGACCCACCCTTCATAAAAACAATATGCAAGGGTGCATTGTGTAGGTCTGCAAGTAACACTTGCTTACTGCCACTACCATGTCAAGGAGTCACCTACATCTGCCATCCTCAATTTATAGTATGTCAGATTTATTTATTTATTTATTTATTTATTTAAATTTATACCCCGCCCTTCTCCACAGAGGACCCAGGGCGGCGCACAGGAAATTTAAAAAACATACAAAAATACAATAAATATAATTTAAAAAACTATTAAATAACCCCATCCTGCGCTAAAACCAAATTTTAAAACCCAATTTAAAACTATTGATGTTGGAACATATTTAATAGGAGTATTCCAATGGTATCTACCTTGTTTTGTGCAAAACTAATGAAATGTATTACCTGCTAACATGGAAGAAATCTATGAAAATGCAATATTGATACATTCAAAAAAACAGTGCTTAAAATTGCCACTTGGCTAATTTGGTGAATGTGACCATTCTGAGCATTTTTTGATCTACTAAAAATTTATCTTTTAACAAGTACATCTCAGTAGACCTACCATCTAACTATGCAATAGATAAAACCACTTATTTTACTGCTTGGTTCTTCTTCTTTTTTTCATTAAGGCTATTTTTACTAGGAGTGCTTCAACATTGCTTTTGTTCATTCTGATCTGATCCTATGAAGTAGGTAAGTAACCAAATGATGAGCTGATTCATTTCTGCTGAACTTCTCTATATTTTAAATCACAAGTCCATTGTTTTTTTTCCCTTTGGTATGTTGCATTTCTGTGGACTTTTAGATGGACCATTTCCCCATTTATAAGAATTCATGTCTTACTCCATCTCTCAACTAAAAAACTTCAATTACTTCAGCGGGTTTTCAAAGACAAAGATGGCTCGATGGCTTTGCAGCTCTCCCTCTTATGAACAACACTGAGAATGTTGCAGTTACATGGTTTATGATAATCATGTTTCCATAAAATGTTGGAAAATTTAAAAAAGAATTACCTTTAAAAAAATGTTCTAAGAAAAATGGTAAAGGATAATTGCAGTTAAAACTTTCTCTAAGAAAGCATTACATCTATATAGGTGTTATTTATTTTAAATATTTGTATTCTGTCACCTATAAGTTATGTTTGCAATACTGTGAATAATAAACAGTAGTCAAGATCCAGTCTTCACAAATCAGGTTTTTAATTATGCAAAAATACTTCTATGCATATATCCTTGTCATTAATACCTATTAAAGCACCCAAAGGCAAGACAAGATGCAGTGGATGGAAATTAATCAAGGAGAGAAGCAACTTAGAACTAAAAAGAAATTTCCTGACAGTTAAAACAATTAATCAATGGAACAAGTAGCCTCCAGAGGTTGTGAATGCTCCAACACTGGAAGTTTTTAAGAAGAGATTTGACAACCATTTGTCTGAACACTAGAAGACGTCCAAGGTCCCTTCCAACTCTGTTATTCTGTTAATATGCATTCATACCATGCAATACAATACAATACAATAGCAGAGTTGGAAGGGACCTTGTAGGTCTTCTAGTCCAACCCCCTGCGTGGGCAGGAACCTTATATCATCACCCTCAATCTCTCTCTCTCTCTCTCTCTCTCTCTCTCTCTCTCTCTCTCTCTCTCTCTCTCTCTCTCTCTCTCTCTCTCTCTCTCTCCTCCCTCCCTCCCTCTCCCTCTCCCTCTCCCTCTCCATCTCCCTCTCTCTTACTTTCTCCCTCCCTCTCACACACACCCTCTCAAAACAATACCTTTAATAATATCAAGCCTGAAGGCAAAACCATCTCCTCTGAAAACTGCTGGAGAAGAAAATAGCATCATTGTCCCATTACAGCTGCAAGTAACCTGCATCAGTTGTTGTCACCAGGCCCTCATCATGCCTAATCGGATAAAAATTTCTGACTTCCTGCAACAGGATGGTTTATTTGCAAAGGATACTCGGTTCCAGCTGGCATCTGCTCTGGTTCCTATTCAATTGCATTCTTGCTTAAGGGGGAAAATACGTATGTAAAGGCATACAGATAATCCTTGACATATGACCGGTGATTTTTACGACCTTTCAAAATTACAAGGACGTCGGAATGGGTCCTTTGCAGCCTGAAAAGCCCTTGCATCCATCATAAAATGCTGCACCCCATCTTGCAGTTTCACGATCGCACTTTGGGCACTTAGCAACCAGTTTGCATTTATAGCTGGTTGCAGCAACCCAAAGTCACGTGACCCTGGTTTGCAATTTTTTTTTTTGCAGGTTTCTGGCAAACTGCCCCCCAGAGCTGTGGTGGCTCAGTGGTTAAAAGGTAGCACTGCAGGCTACTTCTGCTGACTGCTGGCTGCCTGCAATTTGGCATTTCGAGTTTCACTGGCTCAAGGTTGACTCAGCCTTCCATCCTTCCAAGGTCGGTAACATGAGGACCCAGATTGCTGGGGCCAATAGGCTGACTCTGTAAACCACTTAGAGAAGGCTGTGAAGCACTGTGAAGTGCTATATAAGACTACTGTATTTTTTGGAGTATAAGATGCACCAAGATTTTGAAGAGGCAAATTTTAAAAAAAGTTTTCACTCTGCAGACCTCATGAAAACGGGCCCATTTTTTGTCGAAAAAAGAGTCATGAATAGCCTTTAGGAGGCTTGTAGAGTGCTCCTGGGGGCTGGGGGGACCAAAAATGAGCAAAAAACCAGCCCATTTTTTGCTTATCTCCCCCCCCCCCCCGTCCCAAGGGGCACTCTGGAAGCCTCCTAAAGGCTATGCATAGCCATTTTTGCAAAGGGGGCGGGGTTTCAGGATGCCAAAAATGCTGTAATCAGTGTATAAGATGCCCCCAGATTTTTACCCTCTTTTTGAGGGAAAAGGGTACGTCTTATACTCCGAAAAATATAGTAAGTGCTATTGCTGTTGCTATTCGGAAGAATGGGTTCACTTAATGGCTGTGACGTTTGCTTAATGACCATGGTGATTTGCTTATCCAGCACTATGAAAAAATATCAGAAAAAAGTTCTGGTCATGTGGATGCCTCAACTTATGACCTCAACAATTTATAATCGGATTTCTGGTCTCAATTGTAGTTGTTACTCGAGGACTGCCTGTACTGGACAGCAGAACCCAGGGTTGGATTTTTGTTTTTGTTTTCAGTTCAACAGATCTTGCCATAAATCAACATTTGCTTAATGCTAAAGATGTTTTCAAGTGATTTTATTTCTGTATCAAAAGACTGTTTTTCAAGGAAAACAAAATGTTAAAATCTCCCCTTGAACGCTTTGTCTGTCTCTCTTGTATGTGGTAGTGGATGTTTGTTCACCAGGTTGCCTCTCTAGTTCTATATTTATCTTCAACAAACATTTTCTCCCTTTTGATTGCCCTGTGATCTAGCCAATCAAGAATCACTTTGCCGCTGTCATAACATCACAATCAAGTGAAAACTTAACAAGCTGCTGAATGTCACAAAGCCAATTCCATGTGAGCACAATGCATTACCTCATTAAAACTCTGCCTCCTGAGAACAGTCTCTAGGGGGTGGGGAGGGGGAAAGCAGCAATTTGTTGAAAATGTTCATTACCTGTGCTTCCCCCATTTATCTCACTGCTATATTTATTTCTTGACTGATTTAACTTTCTAGTCCAGCCACCTCCTGAAGTGATTTAAAGCACTTGGCATTGTCAAAAAATGTGCACAACAAAGACATATAAATGTCACATTTTTTATTGGATGGGTTTTGGTTCAGTACGTCAAATTAATATGAAATTCAGGTCTTTTTCTGTGGTCCCAAAGCTTCCTTGACTAATGTATAAATATTTTTAGGATAGAAAAATGGCCCACAAAGAACGCATTTTTGCTTTCCCATGGGTAAGGGCAGCAAGAAATAGAGGTCCGTGAGACATTATTGTAAGTCGCCATCTTGACTTGTTTTGACACCCACTCCCCAAAGATAATCCTGCTAGGTACCACATTTACAAAAGGATATTGAGAAGCTGGAATTTGTCCAAGTGAGAGCAAAAAAATTAAGCATGGCCTCAGAAGGAAAAATCCATGAGGAAAAAATTGTCAGAGCTTCTTATGATTGATCTGGAAAAGTGAAGCCTACAGACATGATAACTGTTTTCAACTATTTAAAAGAATGTCATGTAGAAGGCAGGACTTGTCCAGGAACAAGACAAGAAGCAATAGGATTAAATTACAAGGAAGGAGATTTCAAATGGATATCAGAAAAAAATGCAAGATGTTAAGAGCTGTTCCTTGGTTAATAAAATAGACTGCTTCATCTGTTCATTTAAAGTATGCACATAGATGATGTTAGACACCTGGTGGACATGCAATTGTAATATATTATGCCCTGGGTAGAGCGTTGGAGTGAATGATCTCCAAGGTCCCTCACATTCTAGGATTCCATGAAATCGCCAGGCAGCAGAAAGAAGAGAGAAAACGTAGCCTTATGATTGATAGCTCTGACATCTAACCAAGAAATTCCATCAACTGCAAATCAAGAAGAGAGCACATATGGCACAAGTCTAGATATCTTACAATGGTAACACATCTACATAATAAATAACAATGGTAGAGTATAACACATGCAGAGTAAAAAGTAATTGAACTTCTGGAACAAAAGTTAAAGCTGGTTCTCTTTGTAAGCAGCAATAAATCATTGTATATCCCCAGGACAATTTTTCCCCTTTGCTTATAGGCTATTAATCCATCAGCAAATGTAATTAATCAGCACATTTTTTTCCTCTCTG
Source organism: Rhabdophis nuchalis (assembly GCA_039707465.1). Classification (NCBI taxonomy): domain Eukaryota; kingdom Metazoa; phylum Chordata; class Lepidosauria; order Squamata; family Natricidae; genus Rhabdophis; species Rhabdophis nuchalis. The sequence goes on along the minus strand of CM077643.1, from coordinate 52,139,596 downwards.
AAACCTAAAGCTGTGTTTGGGCACAAGATGAAAATGGCACAGGTTACACTCACTGATGACTTCTGACATGGAGGATCCTCATTAGGTTGCCCTTTTAACAGTTACCAGTCCTGTTGACCACTGTCTGCTCTAGGACTGCCTGTGAGGGAACAGGGGCTACCATATTGTGGAGATCCTACTCTTTCCTGAGCAAGCAGGAAATGGTTGCACCAAGAAAGAATATTCTACTTCAGAGGTGGTATTCAGCAGGTTCTGACCAGTTCTGGAGAACTGGTAGCAGAAATTTTGAGTAGTTTGGAGAACCAGTAAATACCACCTCGCCCCCATCTATTCTCTGCCTCCCGAGTCCCAGCTGATTGGGAGGGAATGGGGATTTTTCAGTGACATTCCCCTGGAGTGGGGAGGGAATGGAGATTTTACTGTATCCTTCCCCTGCCCCACCAAGTCACGCCCACCAATCTACACCCACCACTGAATCCACCACTGTTCCACTTGTCTTTTCTTCCGTGCCTAAAACATTAAGAGCCAGTTGGGTGTAGTGACTAAGGCACCAGGCTAGGAACTGGGACATCATGAATTCTAGTCCTGCCTTTATCATGAAGTCAGCTGGGTGATTTGGGGCTGCTCAATCTTTCTCAGCCCTAGGAAGAAGACAACAGCAAACCACTTACCTAGAAAACTACAGGAGGCACATACAGAGACAAATATAAAACCTATTATGAAGGAGTATATTACCATATTCTTTACAACACACTTTTTTTTCCAGGTCCCTATAAAATGTTTCTCATAGAACAGCAGTCTCATCCACCTGCAGTCTCAAAAGGGCTACTTCAGAAAAACGTTTACAACAATTTGTAAAGGCAAGACGCTTTGCAATTTGATTACCATTCAAGAGTAAAAGTGTGGCATTTTGTTAATTTATACAACAGCAGGAATATCAAGACTATTCCATAGGTCAAATTCAGGTGTGAACAAAAGGTAACAAAATGATGCATGGGATCTCTCTAATGTGTAAATGTTCCATGAGCAGAACAGTCTACGGCAGGGATCTCCAACCTTTGCAACTTTAAGTCTGAAGGACTTCAGCTCCCAGACTTCTCCAGCCAGCAAAGCTGGCTGGTGAATTCTGGGAGCTGAAGTCCTTCAGACTTAAAGTTGCAAAGGTTGGACATCCCTGGTCTACGGCAATAGATTAGGAATAAAACAGAAGAGTGGCATGTTTTTTTGTGAATATTTCTCTTTTTATCAAACATTTCTCTCTTTCAACAATATTTCAGGAGTTAATGCAAAAAGAAGCAATACTGTTGCCATTATTTGGGTAGGAGTCATTTGCTGCCGCTGAACATTGGCTGATTACATATGATTTTTTTCAAAAGTCATTACATTATAATAACTTGGTTTGACCTCAGTAACACCAATAAATATAGCATCCCTTGTTATTGTTGTTGGATTCGTTGTTGCAATCTTGTCATTACTTTGGAGTTATATATGTATTTCTTTGGGTTAATTTTTCATATTTCTATTTTTTTCTGTTATTTTATGATTATGAACCACCCAGAATTGGCTGGGGTCAGGTACCATTCAAACTAAATGAATAAATAAAGCACTGTTTACCCTATTATAGCATTACAGGATTATTCCATTGCCTATGTAATCTCTGATGGGGTGGAATCAATTTAGAAAAACGTCTTATTTAAAAATAATGCTAAATCAGTAACTGATGGGGAAACAGCAGCAGCAAACATTCTTGAAAACAGATGAATATTTGCAGGTTTTAAATTTTTGTAATAAATATTTCTTTTCTCCATTATCAGTGCTACTTCCAATATAAAAATCAGGATGGGCAAACATTCTGGGCAACTCTACAATATTCAAAGGACATGTGTCTCCTTCAAATGTTTTGCCACTTTGAAATATTATTCTTTGGATTCCTTCCTTGTCAGCCAATTTTTAATTGTTAGAATGACTGCAGCAGACATTGCGAAAGAAGGTCTTAAAACTTCCATGTCTAATTCCAGCTCCAAAGAGATGGAAGGCCAAAGAATTAGAAGACTGCTGAAGTCTATTTTTGTTCAGTGACAATGTTTCTTTTATCTTTGGTCTCCTGAAATAGGAAAGAGAAGGTTATAGTAAATTTTATATATGCCAGTCTTAACTGTTGAATAGGAAAAATTTGTTATAAAAGACTTCAGAACCAGCCAAGCATTTTCAGTACAGTTTCCAGCCAAGAGGAACATGATGACAAATGCTCTCTAAGATCAAACTAATAACTAAAGGGCACATTAAAAATATTTTTCATTCATCTCTATTTTTGGAAGCCACTCCACCCATCCCTCCCTTGCCTCAGTCACAATAATTGTCTTATAGCAAAAAAATTCCTGAAGCATTGCCAGCTACAATTCTGCCCTTTGATATATCCTATCCCAGGCTATTTATATTTCTCAAGTGCTGTTCTTCAAAAATAGGCAAGGCCAATTCAAAATGGATGTTTATTTGTTTATGCTATATATCTATACAACAAATGGTATGCCTCCCAGCTTGAAGAACTGGGCCCAAAAAAATAATATCAACAGTCCCCAGAAAATTCATCCAATTCATAAAAAAATATAATAAAATGTAATGTATAAAATTCTAATAAGCAGTCCACTCACCATTAATTACTAAAAGTCTACAGAAGGTCTTCACAACCTTCAAGAAATCTAACAGATTGAAAATCCCTATCTCCCAGAAGACATGCTATTCACCTACATGAGATGAAGGGCATGTTTTTTTCTCTACCTCACTACTGATTTCATGCAGGATAGCTGATCAATTAACAATTGGCTGACTCCATTGTACTTGTGGGCAACATCATCGACACAGGAAGTGTTCTATGTACTAATACCTAACCAATACCTCACCAATCCTTATTGTGCATTGACAGCTTCTGATGGTTTATATGGACATAACCTTTTAAATGTCTCAGAAGCTTCAATAGTAATAGGATGTTATGTTTGTGTTTTTATGGAGCAAATGATGAGGAACATATTGTATTCATTCCAGTGGTGGGATCCTGACAGTTCAACAACTAGTTTGGTGATCACCTGCTTCACGTGTGTATGCTCTGCATGCGCCAGTGCCTGACGCGCGCTCTGTGCACATGCACAGTTTTAACAAAAGTTACTTTCCACGTTACTTCTGGGGAGTAACAAAGATGAGGTGCAGCAATCCGCTCTGCTGCGCAAATCTGCAGAGAGGATATAGATAAGTATTGTGGCCCAGCCAGCTCCAGATGAACTGCTGATGGACTCTTCTAATGAAGAGTCCTATGAGTCTGCCCTTGAGGAGGAGGGAGACCTTGAGGAAGCAGAGAGTCTGGTTGGCCACCAAGAGGTGCCTGGGTCATGGAGCAGTGGGGAGGATCAGGGGCAGTTTGTCCCTGATGCTAGATTATGCAGGGCTGAGAAAAGGAGGCAACAGTTAAGTAAGAGGCAAGCTCGGAGGCCCTGAATTGGAACCAGCTGGTTGTTGAGTGGCCCCTCCCAAGAGAGCTTATAGGGAAGGCTTTGGAAGAGGCCATTTGAAGGAAACAACAGTTACAAATCTTCGTTGGAAATATCTGGTCATTCGAGTTGTGTCTTCCAGTCTGAGTGTGAACGTGCTACAGTATCTGTAACGTGAGTCTGGGCTTGCAGCCAAGGAGATAGTGGCAAGCAGCCAAGGAGATAATGGCAAGCAGCCAAGTCTGTGTGTGTGCGGGGGATTTAGTGTGTTTCAGCCTGTGGGACAGAACAGGTAAGTAAAGCGCAGGGGCGGGTAGGCCCACATAATCATCAGAGCGAACCGGTTAGCTCCCCAGCTGATTGTCGGAGCTACCAGTTCACCCAAACTGGTCTGAACCGGCTGAATCTCACCCCTGATTCATTCTCTGCAAAAATATTATTTAAGGCAAAAAAATGCTGATCTTTTTTTCTACAACTCTAACTGCATCATTTATAAGTGCAGGCATTTTTTTTTTCAAATAGTCATGATGCATGTGCTCACTCTCTTAAAAGAGACTAATCCTTCCTCAAAGGAACTAAGGAGAGTATGCACTTTTCTTCCCTTATCTATTTTATCTCCTCTCCTCTCTGTGCTGTACATTAGGATGAGAGAATGATTTACTCGATCTTCATTGTTCAATAAAATCTGAACCTAGAAATTTCTAGTTCAGGTTGAACCAGCCAATTTGTCATGTTGGATCCTTCATTCTTCTGTCCTACCACCCTAAAGGTGACTCTAATGGCCTCATTTGATTTCCCATTGGCAAAATGGGACATCCAGTATTGAACGGCAGTGGGTCTAGTTGTATTTCAAAAAGTGTCACATAATTCTTTTTGTGTGTGCGGGGAGGGGGGGGGAACACTTTGAAACACACAAGTTCCTTTTGTAGGAAATTGGCCAATATTTTTTTCCTCTTCTAGTTAATATAAATTTCTCCTGCAGATACTTATGCATCCATTTAAATGTGAACTGATTAGGTGATGTAACATCACCCCATTCACTATGCAATGAGCACCATGTAACTAATATATGAACAGAAAAAAAGAAAAGCTAGACACAAACATATTCTCAGAATGCGACAATTGCATTCATCTGGGTTGAAAATTAAATTAAACCTGATTATGAGTTCTTCATGAAATATTCTAAGACCATCGAAATAGCTTAACTGAAACAAATTCAGATAATATCAGCTGCAGCTCTAATCAAAATAAGCAATGCAGCTTCTTCTCATTTAAGGACAGGTTTGGTGATTAGCCACATATATTGCCACAAGGTTACATACAAGGGTATGTGTTAGAAAACAATTATTTTCTGTATTGTATCCTGTTCTAGCAAAGCTTCTAACACAAACATGCGCCTGAAAAATAGCTTTAGCTATGTATGTGATTAACAATTCCCATGTTATTCCAGAGTTATCGTAGGAAGGTGGTAAACATCTGCTTATTTGGTTCTTTGCTTGCCGTTTAAGAGGACACCTTCACAATTCTCACAGCTAACTAAGCTTATTGCATGCTTCTGCTCTATCAGCAATATATCTCGTCACAATGCCACTGCAGTCCCTTGGTTCATTCTTGTACTTTGATCAGCCAAGATTAATTGCCCTGGACTGAATTAATAGCACTGATTAAATCTAACTGAAAGCAAGTGGGAGACTATCACAAAGTTACAGTCTTGCCAAGATGTCTATACAGCAGTGGTTCTTTTATGCATGATTTCTTCCTAATCATGATATACTTAGAGTTTATTATGGCACACTAATTAAGGGAGACCCAGTTAATATACACTAACTATTGCAACCTATGGCATAACTAGGTAATATGTTCCTAAAGGTGATGGTTGGTAGTTGACCCTGAACATTGTACAATAAGGAATGCAGGCAAGGGCAATGCTGTTTGAGGCTGAGGTCACATAACAATTTCTCAGTTAGACCTTGTCCAGCAAGGCAGATTTAGCAAGAGCAGAGCAAAGGTGATACCAAAGGAAAATAAATGCTACCAAAAGAAAACCCATCTGGCTATCCGAGCAACCAAAGAGAAAAGCAAGCACAACATCTAGTCACAAAATATCAAGTTGAAAGTATCTCGAATGAGGATTTGGAACAACTGTCCAGGTTTTGTTCTTTTGGATTTTTCCAAACTTCTGACAAGCTAGTTGTGTACCTTGAAAAAGCATCCTACATAATCTTAAAGATTGATATATTTATTGCAGCATAAAACAGCAGGATTGTTGTGTACAGAATTGCACCCTAGATTTTACTGGGATGGATATACACTTAATTATACATATGTTAGTAGGTATGTAATAATTAGAATTTAAATTAGAATTTAAGACTCACTTGTTCTATTGATTTCAAAGTGTCTAATCTAAGCATAATTACAACTGGATTCAGCCAATTAATCATCAGCATAAGCCATAGATGTGAACTCATCTGAGTTAATATATAGGATTCTTTAAATTAAATTTTGCTCCATTTTAGGAACATTTTGTTCCCTTTCCTACCTGAAAGGGAAGGTAATAGAAGAAGTTTCAATATTTGTTTAATAACTCCACATAGTCTCATTAGTAATGTTGTGAATTTCCAGAAACTCAAAAATGCATCAGTAAATGTTGATAGCCACTTAAATTATCATTCACTTCATGTTCACATTTATCAAATTTCAAATATTTTAAAAATGAAGAAATTGTTTGAAAGTTATCTTTAAAGGCAAGCAATTACTTTGAGAACAATTTTGATCTGAGAAAAAGGGAGAAGTGACAGTCTTAATAGAGTAATAAAGCTTTTATTAATCTCAGAGCTTCAGATATTTTGGACTACAATTACCAGCTTGCCTAGTCTTTGACTGGGGATGATGAGAAATAATCCAAAAATACATAGTGATACTGAATTGGGAAAGACTTGAATAAAAATGGGTTATGACAGGGGTCTCCAACCTTTGTAACTTTAAGTCTGAAGGACTTCAGCTCCCAGAGTTCTCCAGCCAGCAAAGCTGGTGAGAGCTGAAGTCCTTCAGACTTAAAGTTGCAAAGGTTGGAGAACCCTGGGTTATGAGATCAGACTGGCAGAGTAGTTACAAGATAGATTCTTAGGTTCCAATGGGTTGTCTGTTACCTTGATTTGCTCCATGCTTATCATACAGTTCTCAAGGACTACAACACTTATTCGGGAGTAGGAAACTACAAACTACATTTGACCCCCTTAGCTCCAGGTTTTTTCTGCCCCAGAAGACAACCATCTAATTTCAGTAACAACAATAAAATTCAGCACAAACATTCAGCAGCACTTTTGTATTAATAGATTTTTTTTTAAAGCATTACAGATTTTAATACACATACAATGCATAAAGATAGTAAGGGATCTGGAAACTAAATTGTATGATGAACAGCTAAGGAAATTAGATATGTAGAAGGAGTACTTAGAGAACACCTGATAACAGTCTTCCAACTTTTGAAGGGGTGTTAAAAGGAAATGGTGGTTGATTTATCCTCCATAGCTCCTCAGGGCATGACAAGAAGCAGTGAGTAGAATTCACCAGAGGGAGATCCAACCTGAAAATAAGGAGGAATTTCCTGATAGTAAGAACCATTAATCAATGAAACAGTTTTCTTCCCAGAGTTTAGGTTTAGGTTTATTGGTTTTTTTATACCGCCCTACTCCCGAAGGACTCAGGGCGGTGTACAGCCAAAATAAAAACAAATATATAAAAGTTAAAAGTTAAGTTGTGGGTGCTCCAGCTCTGGAGGTTTTCGAGAGAAGGTTGGATAACCTTTTATCTAGGAAGATATAAAGGCTCTTGCCTTGGGCAATGATTTGGACAAGAAGACCTCCAAGGTCCTCTCCAGCCCCGTGATTCCATGATTCTCTTTCTCCTCAAATCTGACCAACTGTCTGCATGAAGTCACGTGGGCTCAGTATTCTGGCCGTGCCTTTTCCAGTAACATTCCTGTGTTGCCACCGTACTTCTTGTGGTCCTGAAGAGCCATTTTTAAATTTTAAGTGCTGCCCCAAATTAAAGGAAGTTGCTTATCTCAACCTATGTGATAGATTCCCAAATGTAATGGTTTTGCTGACGTGCATTGCCATGTTTGGGCCATGTTTATTTTTCATTCCTGAAAGTTAAAATGAATGTTGGGGATGTAATTGCCCCTTTGAGACAGAAAACATAAGAGAGGATACGTTTTCACACAAAGTTGGTTTTCACAGCCACTTTCCAGGGGCTGTTGTTGACCTTCATATTTAATGAAAGCCTTTTATTTAGCTTGGCAACTATTGCCCTCGTTTCATCTCCATCCATTTCCATTACTTGCTTTGATGTGTGAACTATCAAGGGAGAATATTATGATATGACAAAAGGCCCCATCAAAGAGGCTGGGATTGCCTTTGTCTCAAGTTGTTCAGTATCTTTAATGTATGTTTCAGAGTTATTAGTACAGTAAGATCAGAGGTGGTATTCAGCCAGTTCTGACAGGTTCTGGAGCACTGGTAGCGGAAATTTTGAGTAGTTTGGAGAATCAGCAAATAGACTGGTTCTGTCCCCACTGCCTCCCAGCCTTCCAGCTGATCTTCTTTTGTTGCCCTGAACAGGAGAACAGAGCTGGGAAGCAGGTTAGTGGGGTGGGGAGGGAATGGGGATTTGACAGTAACCTTCCCCTGCCATGCCCACCAAGCCACGCCCACCAAGCCACACCACACCACACGCACAAAGCCACGCCCACAGAACCAGTAGTAAAATGTTTTGAATCCCACCACTGAGTAAGATGCAATACAATACATTAAGTTGACAATTTCACTGTACAAAACTCAATAGCATTTGATCAGGAAAACAGTTTGGCATGGGGTTATTTTTCCACAGGCCAACAAAAAACATCCCTATGAAGCTTTTCTGAACCATTCTCTATGACAGCATTTCTCAACCTTACCAGCTTGAAGCTGAGTGGACTTCAACTCTCAGAATTCCCCAGCTAGCATGACTGGCTGGGAAATTCTTAGAGTTGAAGCCCACACAGCTTCAAGTTGTCAAGGTTGCCAAACACTGCTCTATAACATTACATTAATACAAATATAGATCTAAAAGGTATCTCAGAAGTATTTGAAGTAAGTGTATAAAATATATTAAGAGCTGTGGTGGCACAGTGGTTACAATGCAGTACTGCAGGTTATTTCTGCTGCCTGCCAGCTGCCTGCAATTTGGCAATTCGAATCTCATCGGCTCAAGGTTGACTCAGCCTTCCATCCTTCCGAGGTCGGTAAAATAAAAACCCAGATTGTTGGGGTCAGTATGCTGACTCTGTAAACCACTTAGAGAGGGCCATAAAGCACTGAAGCAGTGTATAAGTCTAAGTTGATTTAATTTTAATTTAATTTAATTTATTAAATTTCTATACCGCCCTTCTCCCTTCCGGGACTCAGGGCAGTGTACAGGCAGCAATAAAATCAGTGATATAAAATATAAAAATACATGAAATATATATTTAAAAATATATTAAATAATACACCTAATAATAATAATAATAATTTTATTTGTTGACCGCATCCTCTCCCCAAAGGGACTCGGAGCAGTGCACAGGGAAATTAAAAATACCAATAAATATACATAAATAGAATAGATAAAAGACAAATTAAACAAAAATTATCCCTGCGCTAAAATCCCCAATTTTAAAATTAACTAAAATCCCCTAAACCCTATTAAAAGACGGAAGACTAACCTAGGCCGGCCAAGCAGAAAAAGTGTGTTTTCAGTTTTTGACGGAAGGAGCGGAGGTCCGTAGTTGTTCTAATTTCGGGGGGAAGGTCGTTCCAGAGGGCTGGGCCCGCCACAGAGAAGGCCCTTCCCCTGGGCGTCGCCCGCTGGCATAGCCTAGTGGACGGCACCCGGAGAAGTCCCTCTCTGTGGGAGCGAATTGGCCTTCAGGGATGTATGGGGCAGGATCCAATCCCGCAGATAACTAGGTCCTGTGCCATGGAGTGCTTTAAAGATGATAACTAGCACCTTGAAGCGCACCCGAAAGACGACAGGCAGCCAGTGCAGCTCGCGCAAGAGCGGTGTTATGTGGGTAAACCTTGAGGTTCCCATTATTGCTTGCGCGGCTGCATTCTGGACAAGCTGAAGTCTTCGGGTGCACCTCAAGGGGAGCCCCATGTAGAGAGAATTGCAGTAGTCCAGTCGGGATGTCACGAGGGCATGAGTGACTGTGCAAAGGGCATCCCGATCCAATAGGGGGCGCAACTGGCGTACCAGGCGAACCTGGTAAAATGCCCTCCTGGCCATGGCTGTCACTTGATCTTCCATGGACAGCCGGGTATCCAGGAGGACGCCCAAGTTGCGCGCCCCATCCACAGGGGTAAGATGTTCGTCCCCTATGGCCAGTGATGGAGTCAACTGGTTGTACCGGGATGCCAGGAACCACAGCCACTCGGTCTTGGACGGGTTGAGTCTGAGTCTGTTACTTCCCATCCAGGCCCGCACGCCTTCAAGGCACTGGCACATCACCGCTACGGCATCGTTGGGGTGATTTGGGGTAGATATATACAGCTGCGTGTCGTCAGCGTAGAGATGGTACTCTACCCCAAAACCACGGATGATCTCGCCCAGCGGCTTCATATATGTGTTGAACAGGAGAGGCGAGAGGACCGACCCCTGAGGCACCCCACATGTGAGGGGTCTCGAGGTCGACCTCTGCTCTCCTGCCAACACAAATTGCGATCGACCGGAGAGGTAGGAGGAGAACCACCGCAGTACGGTGCCCCTCACCCCCAACCCCTCCAGCCGATGCAATAGGATACCATGGTCGATGGTATCAAAAGCCGCTGAGAGGTCTAATAGGACCAGGATGGAGGAACAACCCCCATCTCTGGCCCTCCAGAGATCATCTACCAATGCGACCAATGCCGTCTCGGTGCTGTGCCCGGGCCGGAAGCCGGACTGGCGCGGGTCCAGATAATCAACTTCCTCCAGGTGACGGGGAAACTGTTGTGCCACCACACTCTCTACAACCTTCGCCAGAAAGTGAAGGTTGGAGACCGGACAGTAGTTAACCAGTAATGCTGGGTCCAGAGAGGGCTTCTTCAGGAGGGGCCTCATCATAGCCTCTTTAAGGGAGGCGGGCAAGAAACCCTCACTCAGAGAAGCGTTGACAACCTCCTGGAGCCAGCCTCGTGTCACCTCCTAGGATGCCAGTACAAGCCAGGAGGGGCACGGGTCCAATAAACATGTGGTGGCTCGCAGTTGCCCATGTAACCTGTCCATATCATCGGAAATAACAGAGTCAAACTCTTCCCAGCAAACTGTCTCAAGACCTGCCTCGGGGGATCCCACTAGGCTATCGATGGAGACTAACTCGCTCTGAATCTGAGCGATTTTATCCTGCAGATAAATCCCAAATTCCTCTGCTCTACCCTGTAGTGGGGTTTCCCGCACCCTCTGTTGAAGGAGGGAGCGGGTCACCCTAAACAGGGCGGCAGGGCGGTTATCTGCGGATGCTATGAGAGTGGCACAATGATGACGTTTGGCCACTCTCAGCGCCACAAGGTAAGTCCGTAAATGGGCTCTCACCTGTGTTCGGTCAGATTCAGACCGAGTAGATCTCCATCTCCTCTCTAGGCATCTCTTGTGGCGTTTCATCACCCTTAGCTCCTCGGTGAACCAAGAGGCCAGGGTGGCTCGCCACCGCAAGAGAGGTCGCAAGGGCGCGACCCGATCCAAGGCTCCCATGGCCGCAGTATTCCATGTGGCCACGAGATCCTCCATCGGGGCGTGGGTCAGGGAAACAGGAAATGGCCCAAGCACTGCCTGGAACCTATCAGGGTCCATCAGGCGCCTGTTCTAAAACCATTAATAAAACCTACTAAAACAATTTAAAAAATTACGCCAGGCCGGCCGCATGAAATAGATAGGTCTTCAGAGCCCGACGGAAGAGGCGCAGGTTCGTGGTCGTGGGTAGGTCGGTGGGTAGGTCATTCCAGAGGGTAGGAGCTGCCACAGAGAAGGCTCTCCCCCTGGGGGTTGCCAGCCGACATTGCCTGGCCGACGGCACCCTGAGGAGGCCCTCTCTGTGGGAGCACACTGGTCAGTGGGAGGTATTTGATGGCAGGAGGCGGTCTTTCAGGTAGCCAGGTCCCTTGCCATGGAGCACTTTAAAGGTAGTTACTAATACCTTGAAGCGCACCCAGAAAGCCACAGGCAGCCAGTGCAGCTCGCTATTAATAATTATTAATTAATAATAAGTGCTATTATTATTCTATCAAAGCATATAATAATGCATTTAATACAATCCGTTATCCTTTGTAGGAATGTATTACTGAAGCATTCCAAGTAGATGGCCATCCAGCCTCTTTTTAAACCTTTCTGTGAAAGAGTTCACTGCCTCTTGAGGCAATTTGTTCCAATATAGAACATCATTTATTCTTAGAATATTTTTCCTAATGTCCAACCAATGTCTACTTCCTTAAAATGTAAATCCATTGTTTTTTATTGTTGTCCACCTTGCATATTACAGTGCTTCAGATATTTCCACAATAGACACATCATTTTCAACCATTTCTTACAAATTTTTCCTTTCAGGTTTCTTCCCTTCTTGGTGATCCACTTTGAACATGTAGGAACAAGCCACCGCCATCTTGTTTTTTGCTTCTGCGCATGTGCAAAAGCAATCTTTTTAGTACTGTGCATGCATGTGAAGCACGCATACGCAGCACATCCCTGAGCAAACCGGCAGTAGAAGCAGCCGGGACCCACCCCTGTGCAACGTATGACCATTTTTCACACTTACAACCATTGCAGCATCCCCATGGTCACATGATCAAAATCCAGATGCTTGGCATCTGTTCATATTGATGACAGATGCAGTGTTCTGGGGTCACATGATCCACTTTTGTGACCTTCTGACAAACAGTCAGTGCAGAATTCAGATTCATTTAACAACCATGCTACTAAGTTAACAAATGCAATGATTCACTTAACAACTGTGGCAAGAAACGTCCTAAAATGGGGCAAAACTCACTTAAAATGTTTTACTTAGCAACGTAAATATAGCAATGTATTCTAGGAGTGGTTTTGAGACCTCATACTTTGACACATGCTTTTGTTAACACAGCCTAAGGTTGCATGTATTATTATTTTTTCTTTTTCCCCAGCTGCATCAATTCAGCTTATGCTCCACCAAAACAGCCAGCTCCTTTCTGTATGTACTGCTTCATCCTATGCTCACACCTGTTAACCAGATACTCCTTAACCAATGTTTTACTGAATTTGGGTTATTGTTCCTTCCTTCTATCAGTTGTTCTGCTTAGGTCTGTTGGAACACATTCCTTTTTGAGAAGTTGAATGAAGCTAAGAAAGAAGTGAGAAGGTCTCCCTTTCACCTGTTTTAATATCCCACCATCTTCTCCTAGCAGCAGGTCCTCCCTTTCTTTTCCCCCTCCCCTTTTCTTCCTTGTTCTATTGACAGTAGCCAAAAAAGCTTTTTTTTCTGTTGCCTGTAGTCTCCTTTTTCATATTTAATCCACTAGTACAGCAGCAGAACCTTGCTACAATCTATAAATGATGGACATCTAGCCTCTGCTGTCTGGGCTTATTATGTTATTATTTTTTAATTCTTTTATATTATATTATATTATTTTTATGTCTGGTAAGCCACCTTGAGTCGCCATGTGTGAGTAGGCAGAAATATCAATTTTCTAAATAAAATAATAAATGAAATAAAAGGATCCAATGAAATTCACCATCAGTGATACTCAAGTAGAAATCAACAAACCCAAGTGGCCACTCTTTATCTGAAGGCTTATCTGTTGTGCTAGAAGAGAATTCATGGAGCTGTAGTCCTAACAAAGCTGCCATATATTTAATACAATAATACAATAATACAATAGCAGAGTTGGAAGGGACCTTGTAGGTCTTCTAGTCCAACCCCCTGCGTGGGCAGGGACCTTATACCATTTCAGACAAACGGCTATCTAACATCTTCTTAAAGACTTCCAGGGTTGGGGCATTCACAACTTCTGGAGGCAAGCTGTTCCAAAGGTTAATTGTTCTGTCAGGAAATTTCTCCTTAGTTCTAAGTTGCTTTGCTCCTTGATTAGTTTCCACCCATTGCTTCTTGTCCTGCCCCCAGGTGCCTTGGAGAATAGTTTGATTCCCTCTTCTTTGTGGCACCCTCTGAGATATCGGAACACTGCTATCATGTCTCCCCTGGTCCTTCTCTTCATCAAACTAGACATACCCAGCTCCTGCAACCGTTCTTCATATGTTTTAGTCTCCAGTCCCCTAATCATCTTGGTTGCTCTTCTCTGCACTCTTTCCAGAGTCTCCACGTCTTTCCTACATCGTGGCAACCAAAAATGTATGCAGTATTCCAAGTGTGGCCTTACCAAGGCACTATACAGTGGCATTAACACTTCACATGATCTAGATTCTATCCCTCTGTTTATGCAGCTTAGAACTGGAGTTTCTTGGAGAAATTTCTTGGAGAAGGCTACTCTATTTACTTATGTATCACAATATGACAAAACTACCTATGGTAAGAGGGGGGGGCAATAAACTATATAATAGATAAATAAATTTCAGTATCAAAATATATATTGAGAGTCTTAAAAGCAGCTGCATTGGACGTTTGATAAAAGTCATTCATTAGCCCCCTTACCCTCTTTTTAAAAAAATTGGAAAGGGGAAACTAGGTAATGAAATAACAAAATGGTATCATTTAAGTCAAGACTGCAAATGTTTAGTATCTGATAAGCAGATGGACACCCACAGACATGCTGTCTTAGCTCATTAATTGTTCCCATTCTCAGACCGAAGTAAGAGTATGAAACCTGTTTTTGCTGGTGCCATTAACGCATAAGAAGCCTGACTTTAGACTCATTGACTTTGAAATGATAAAATCTTGAAGAAATAGTGTGGCTAAAACACATGGAAATTCCTTCAGGTCCTAATTAGTTTAGTCTTCTGCCACAGAAAGGCTGTTGGTGTAAATTATTCATAAGATATTATAGGCACACTGAACTTGAATTTCATACAAAATTGTAATGCAGCTTCTCAAGCTGGAAGGAAAAACAGCTATCAAAGGCCCTTGTGAAGTGGTGCCCGAAAATTACATCCATTAGGGCAGGGAGAAAGAAAGGTTACCACATTATGCAGTCATTTACTGTTAGGATTGCTAATGTACATAATTCCCTTTTGTTTGACAAGATGTTGTAACCTGATCCAGTTACAAAGTAAGAATAAATATCTGAATGCCTTTGCAATACAGATAGCCCTAGACTTACAACCACAACTGAGCCCAAAATAAGCAAGGCAGTTGTTAAGTGAGTTGGCCCCATTTTACAACCTATCCTGCCACAGTTGTTAAGTAAATCATTGCAGATGTAAAGTTAGTAACACAGCTGTTTAGTGAATCTGATTTCTGCTTTGCTTATCAGAAGACTGCTTGCCGGCTTGGCCTAATTTCACGCACTCGCCCCAGTCTGTAATTTTAAATTGTCTATTCGGTTTTAACGGGTTGTAATTTTAATGTTTATAAATTTTAGTACAGGGTAATTTAATTCGTTTTTAATATTGTATGTATTGTATGTTTTTAGATGCTTTTTAACTTTCCTGTACACCGCCCCGAGTCCCTTCGGGGAGAGGGGGCGGTTTATAAATTTAATAAATTATTATTATTATTATTATTATTATTATTATTATTATTATTATTATTATTATTATTATTATTATTATTATTATCATCATTATCATCATTATCATCATTATTATTATTATTATTATTATTATTATTATTATTATTATTATTATTATTATTATTATTATTATTATTATTATTGGATCATATGACCCCAGGACACTGCAACAAGGATAAATACCATACATGCCAGTTACCAAGCATCTGAATTTTGGTCATGTGACCATGGATTTACCACTACAGTAATCCCTCGTTTTCCGCGGCTTCATTTTCCGCGGCTTCAGTGCTTCGCGGGTTTTTCAATAGCAAAAAAATGCATCGGTAGGAGGCAAGCGCCCCCTAGTGCTTGCTTTAAACGATGTCCACCAACTCAAGTTTCCGGTATAGATATACAGAATCCTACTTCGCGGTTTTTCAGTTTCCGCGGAAGGGTCCGGTCCCGATTAACCGCGAAAAACGAGGGATTACTGTACATGCTAATTGTGAAAAACAGTCATAAGCCACTTTTTCAGTACTATTGTAGTGGTCACTAAGCAAATGGGTGTAAATTGAGGACTACCCTGTTTCCCTGAAAATAATCCCTCCCCTGAAAATAAGCTCTCCCCTAAAATATTTAAATGCATGTGAAGCCAGTTCCTACCATTTTCTGGGGGGGGGGACATGCCCCACATGCCCTACATGCACCTGCCATCCACCTGGAATGGCCTCACAGAGGCCACTCTCACAAACCCTAGCTACCATGCTAGGGTGTTGTACCCGCAAAAAGAGCAGCAGGCCCAGCGACACTAGAATTAGCAAGAGTGTGTTAGAAACAGAGACAGAACTTCCACCCCTGTCTGGATCAGCTGATTTGCTGGCTATGGTTAAGGGGCCTCCTGCACCTCAGAAATAATAATAAGACCTCCCTGAAAATAGGGTCAAGCAATTATTTGGGGGGGGGTCAAAAGAAAATAAGACCCTGTCTTGTTTTTGGGGAAACACAGTACATGTACTATTTAAGAACACCAAAACATGATTTAAATTCAGGTAATGCTGGATCCTTCAGATCCTAAAGTTGCAAAGTTTGCCCACCCCTGCGCTAAATGGAAACTGCTTCAGTGAATCCAGGCATGGGGGTCCAGTACTCATTCTATTATTGGGTTTTTTAAAAAGGAAAAATATAAACATCTGGTATCAGCCATAGGCCTCCAAGGCATCTATCCTAGTGTGCAATGAGTTAGCAGGCAGCAAAGCAGCAAATAGTCTGCATAATAATGACATTAGAGACCTTTAAGAGCACCTGACAGAAAGGGCAACTGAGGACAATTTAAATGAATAGGTAAACATATTAACAATGCTGAATGCTGAAGAAAACATATTGGCATTGTTCATTACTGTCAAAAATATTCATGAAAACAACACTTTCCATTTCAACAAGCATTCCTCTGTTCATGTGAAAGAGATACCATGATCTCGGGATAATTGAAGCATACACTACTTCCTTTAAAGAAAAGCATACTTGTACAGACGTGCCAACCTTGGAGTAACATTACTGCAACAGAGCCATCTTTGCTTGATAAGAGGGTCAACTCCTTTCAGCCTTTCAGTGTTGTTGGAGTGACACCAGGGAGATCCAGGGCCAGGTCCTGCCTCAACCACAAAAGCTCACAAGGTAGCAATAGCACTTAGACTTATATACCGCTTCACAGTACTTTTACGGCCCTCTCTAAGCAGTTTACAGAGTCAGCCTATTGCCCTCAACAATCTGGGTCCTCATTTTACCCACCTCGGAAGGAGGGAAGTTTGAGTCAACCTTGGGCCTGGTGAGAGTCAATCTGCCAAACGCTGGCAGCCCGTGATCAGCAGAAGTAGCCTGCAGTCCTGCACTCTAACCACTGCACCACCGCGGCTCATATATGGTAGCCCTGGGTCAGTCATTTACTCTCAACCCAGCCTATCTCAACAAGTTTCTGGTGTGGGAAAATTGGGAGGAGGAGGTCCTAGGTTGGCCCCTTTGAATGAACAATGGGCTCCTGAATGAAAAGTGGGGTATAAATCTAATTAATACTGTAAATATATCTCACTAGAAAATATTATACAGAGTTCTGCTTATTGATTTGCCCCTGGAATTGCCTTTAGAGTTTGCCTCTCTGTGTAATAATTATACTGGTTTCTGAGAAGTCCTTTCTCTGTAGCCTCATGACTCACACCTCCACACTGCTACATTTAAGAGTGTTTACATCTATTTTCTTTCCAGCAGTCCTAAAGATTTATTCTTATTTATGGTGGAACTGAAGCTAAACAGTTTGACATCTTTTGTTAGGCTAATATTTGTGCCCATAAAGACCATTTTTACAGCCATGGGGACTATGTTTTTAACATCCTTTCTCTGTAGCCTTAATAGCTACATATGCTTAGATAATGACATTTAGAAAAGCAATTTTATTTCTCAGCTCCAAGAATGTAAGTACTTTGGAAATGGGTATTGAACTGCAAGTACTAAAAAATG
Organism: Rhabdophis nuchalis; assembly: GCA_039707465.1. Taxonomy (NCBI): domain Eukaryota; kingdom Metazoa; phylum Chordata; class Lepidosauria; order Squamata; family Natricidae; genus Rhabdophis; species Rhabdophis nuchalis. The sequence continues at coordinate 52,121,913 of CM077643.1, read as the reverse complement.
ATAACTATCAACACATTTTTCTGCCTTTTCCTTATTAACATCAAATAAAATATATACATATTTCTTACAACTATAATTTATTCTGATCTGCTGAGAATCTAACGATAGTTGCATAGATAACTGTGATTTGCTTTTATAGTCATTTAGAATTTCAAGTGCTATCTGTGCAACTATTATGCCCTTTTAAATTGTGTGTTGTTACTCAGAGTAATTTTTTTTGATAACTCAGAATTGGCCAAATCAGTCAATAATTTTCTTGTTTTTAAATCCTGTTTCCATATATTTACAAATTTATTTTGGCTTATTTTCATGTGATTTATTTTATATATACTTTATTTCTTCATGTTTCTCATTTTGAAGTGCAAGTTGATTCATAAAATAACGTGGGTAATAGTGAAAAGGGAAAAAATGCATATTTCAAATTATAGTTTGGTTTAAGAGGTGTAGAATCAAATTTCTCAGTCATCTTTTTTGTAAGTCTCTTATATGCCTTTATGGAAATCACTATTTAAAAAGAATGGGGTTATAAATTATAACTAAATGGCTGAAGAGAAGTATGGTTGATTGTTATCATGTACCATCAAGTATTTTTATTTATTTATTTATTTGTCAAATTTATATACCGCCCTATCTTCCCGAAGGGACTCAGGGCGGTGCACAGAAATATAAAAATATAATACAATACAGTACAAACAGTTAAAAATGAATTAAATTAAAGTCTGTGCTTAAAATTTAGATTAGAAAAGGGTTAAAATCAATTAAAACTATTACCCATTAAAAACTAAGCCAGGCCGGCCTCTTGAAATAGATGTGTCTTTAATGCCCGGCGGAAGAGGCGTAGGTCTGTGATGGTACGAAGGTCGGGGGGTAGGTCATTCCAGAGGGCAGGCCCTGCCACAGAGAAGGCTCTCCCCCTGGGGGCCACCCGTTGGCATTGTCGGTGGATGACACCCTGAGGAGGCCCACTCTGTGGGAGCGGACAGGTCTAAGGGAGGTATGTGGTAGGAGGCGGTATTGTTAACTCTTACTGACCATATAGATAGATTTTCTTCATGAAGATCTTTCCCTAACCTGATCATGCAAATCTTCCAATGGTGCATGCATCACTACTATTACTAAGTCCATCTAGCTCAGAGGTTCCCAAACTTGGCCACTTGAAGACTTGTGGACTTCAACTCCCAGAATTCTCCAGCCAGCAGAGCTTGTTGCTAGTCATTTTCTTGCCCGGTCCTTGGTACTCTCTGAGCTTGGTTGTTTGCTTGCAGATGTTTCATTACCCAACTAGGTCACCTTATCAGAGCTAGAAGGGAGTAGAGGTTGTTCTCCATTTTATAGACTAATTACTTGCCCTGGCAGTGTTGATGAGAGTGTTCTTGGTGGTTCCTTGATCAGGCTCTTGTTTACTATTAGCTTGTTTGTCTGAGTTGGGAATTGGTCGTTCCTTGATTAGGATATTGATTACTGCTTGATAGTTGGCCTAGAATGAATCTCTGCTTATTTGGATGTTGATTGCTGGTGAGGAGGTGTTTTCTATCTTTTTGTTTCCTTTTTGGCTTTTTGATTGTCTTTTTAAAATGGTATGCAGATGCTGCTTGCCTTCTTCATTTTCTTCTTCTCTTTCTTTTCACTCGTCCCAGCATTACAGCCTTCTCTGTAGAGCTAGATCTTTACATAATGTTTCCTAAGTAGGGTAATTTGAGCCTGTTCATTTGTGCCTCAAGACGAACTCCAGGTTGATAATTTGAGAAGGATGAGATCCATTATATTTTCACGTAGCATGCAGATGAATTGAATATGTGAGAGAAAATGCCTAACACATTAGGCATAAAGAATACTGGTCTTAGTTCTCCATGGACCAATAAGACTGAAGTCCATGCTATGTTAAGTTCAGTGTATAGCAAACCTTACTGTGAGAAACAAACAATAATCATTACACATTTTACTGATGGAAACAGTCCAAAGTCATGAAGGTCAGTTAAACAGACATTAGAAATGTTTCATAGGGAATATATATTACCTCCTAGACTTTTATGTTCATATATTTAGTATTCATAACTCAGCAGTAAACATTACAGTACGATCTTCCTTTCCAAAAGAAAGAATCTAAGTTGACAATACTTTTGCATACCAAGTTGTGTTTACATAGGTACTGGACCTTTCAAATGCAGATGTAGAAATTTCAAAAAAAGATTATTTTATTTATTTATTTATAAAATTTATTGGCTGCCCATCCTTACCACAAGTTAATACTTTATTATACATTTTTAGTGTACCAGAAGGATCCTAATGATTACTCGGTACTTCAGTTCATTATCAGAGCCAGAGTTCAGGGACTGTCGTCACAGAACACCTGCTGATGCCTTCTGCCCAGCAAGGGAACCACATCTAATTCCTAATGATTTCCCTCCCACCCACCCACCCCTTTTTTTTCTTTTATACTTACTTACCAGTTGTTCCCAAACATGGAGAAAAGATAAGAACAAACCAATAGTTTCCAAATGGTGCTCCTCTCTTTTTAAACCCAGGAAAGAAAATATTTATTTTATTTATTTATCATTAAATTTATATTGCCGCCTATTGACCCATGACAACTTAAGGCAGCTTACAGAATATAAAAACCACATCTAAAAACAGTAAAAGTAATTTAAAAAATCAAATAAATCACCCCCCACCTTCTGCCCAGCGACAGTCGATCACACGAGCCATTTAATGGGCTCCATCCCTCTCTGGCAGAATCAGGTCTTCAGCCCCTTCCGGAAGAGTATTAGAGTGGGGGCCATTGCAATCTCCGGGGGAATGATGTTCCAGAGAGAGGGAGCCACCACAGAGAAGGCCCTTCTTCTGGGTACCACCAAGTGTATTTCCCTCGGGGATGGGACCCACAACATTCCCTGCCTCCCTGCTCTGATGGGTTGGGTAAATGTGACTGGCAAGAGACGGTCCCTCAGATAATCTGGTCCCAAGCCATGAATGGCTTTAAAGGTGACAATCAGCACCTTTACCAGCAATATACTGGTAGTAGTGGTGATGAAAACAATGGAAGGCACCGAGAAACATACCCTTCCAAAAACTTTGGAGACAACATTGTCAGAGTTCTTTAACCTTTGATTGTAAGTGCTGAATGCATGTAATAAGATTCCATTCTAAAGCTCGTCAAGATGCATAGGTGGTGCTGAGCATTTTCCCTGAAATCAGCACATTAACCAAAAAATCAATTACTTTCCATTTCCTCTTACTTCCCCATAAAGGTGTTGCTCAGAACCATTTTCCCTATTTTATTGCTTTTACTCATCTCTGTGTAATTTGTTCATAAAGTCAAGACACCATCACCAGTGTCAGACATTTATAGCACTGTGTCATTATCATTGGTATTAACAGATGAGATTAGATTAGATTAATGTGTGCACTTTTAAAAAAGAAAAAAAATGCACAAAATATTTCTGCTATAGGTTCATTGCTTGAGCAGTAATTGATGTCTCTGCCTCTGATGAATTAAGCAATGCTGTGAATGTTTTATCCCAGTGACTGGAAGCTGTGAGGCTCTGATGGGGAACAACAGATTTCAGCTACATCCTGTAAGACTGAGCAGCTCTGGGTTGGAACCTACTGGTTTTAGGATTATGCCATTTTTTGTGCTGGATATGGTTGAACTCCCCCAGATAGACCCAGTAGGTAATCTGGGAGTCCCTTTAGACACACAAGCAGATAGCAATCATGGCTAGGAGGACCTTTGTACAAATTCATGGTGTGCATCAGTTGTTCCTGTTCCGGAATCTGCTCATAGTCATGCCCTTATCACCTTCAGATTAGAATATGTAATGCACTCTGCATGGGACTACTCTTGAAAAGTATCTGGGAGCTTCAACCAATACAGAATGCTGTAGTGGGAGCAGTTACATGTGCTCCCAGAATACACATGTCACATCCGTGCTCATTGGCTGCCAGGTTGCTTACGGGTCCAATTTGAGATGCTATTTTAACTTTCATACCTTCATGGTATGTAAACATGTAATCTGAGGGACTGCCTCTCCCCAATTACATTAGTCTGCCCCATTAGATCTGGTAAGAGAAGGCATGCTGTGGTTACATCTGTCAGGGACTTAAATTTGGTAGCTCCCAGGCAGTGGGCCTTCTCTGCCACGGCGCCCACCTTAAGGAACATTCTTCCCACACATAAACTGAAAGCAGATTACCTCCATTCTCTTCAACGTTCTGGAAGTTCCTCAAGACCTGATTATGTCACCAGGCCTGGGGTTCCCCCAGGCAACCACAGACATGTTTAGATGGCTCCACTTCTAGGTGGATTACTTGTTCTTTCTGTACCTGGGGTTTATATTTTTAATTTTAATAATATTTTATTTTTTTTTTATTTTTTAAATATTTTTATCATGATTGTTTATATACTATGTGTTGTTTTATTTGATTACTGTATGTTATCTGTGGGATGGGTGGCCATATATATTTGATTGTTTAATAAATAAATAAATTTAGCTTTCTTTACTAATTTAAGTTTGTTCAAGTGAGAAGGATGTGAGAAAGCCCTGTTGATTTCAATACAATAGCAGAGTTGGAAGGGACCTTGGAGATCTTCTAGTCGAACCCCTTGCCTAGGCAGGAAACCCAATACCATTTCAGACATTTCAGATTTCCTGGAAATGCTTTAGAACTTGGTTTTGTCAGTGGCTTGGGGATCCCACAGAAGTTGGAAGCCTTTGAAATGACTATATTGTATAGATTTTGAAGGCATACTTCTATCATTTTAGTTATATTTTAAGTGTTTAATGTTTTTTTTGTTTTTTTTTATTTTTAATTGATCTGTTCTTATTGTATGCCATCCAGTTATATTCATGAGATGCATAGCTATATAAGTTTGATAAATAAATAAATGATATTAAGATATTAATGCAGAAAATAAATTGATAACTGGAATAGTCTTTCCTATGTCATCACATACCCAGTCCTTTTGCATTTGGTTCTTATGCAAAATTATCTTGAAATTCTAAAAGTCTAATTTCAACATGAAAACAGAAGTCCAGATACAGGGGACTCAGTAAGGAGAAGATCTATAACAATGTTTCTAAACCTTGGCGACTTTAAGTCCTGTGGACTTCAACTCCCAGAATTCCCCAATCAGCTGTGATGGCTGGGGGATTCTGGGAGTTGAAGTCCACAGGACTTAAAGTCACCAAGGTTGAGAAACACTGGTCTAAAACATCAAGAGGACAGACCACAACCATATGATCAAAGACCCACCCCTTTTCACCTGCATCATGAAAGAGCTTCATTGCACAATGGTGGCTGCCCTCTTGACTTTTTTTAAAACCTCCTGCAGATACTGGAATGCTGGAATGAAAACATGGCCACAAAGAAGAGGGAACCTGACAGAGTAACAGAATAACAGAGTTGGAAGAGATCTTGGAGGTCATCTAGTCTAACCTCCTGCTCAAGCAGGAGACCCCTTTTCAAACAAATGGTTATCCAATTGCTCCTGAATTTCACTTAAATTCAAATGCCAAGGTGATTTGTCTGCTTGTTGAATGGAGCTCTAACCAGAATATCGGGGCACCAAATTGTCACATGATAAATGCAGAGAAACTGTGAAAATCAAAGGAATTATAAAAATCAAAACATAAGTATAGTAAGTATAACTCCAAAATCATTAAATAACTAGCATCTCAAACAATAGGCTTCCTTCTTTGTCTTGAGCAGAGTGAAAAGCCTGTTGTGTTTAGAAAGCATTAGACCTCAATCCTACCTGTCCTAGGCCACTGATGCGGTATTCCCTTTCCATTTTCCCCCCTCTAAGGTTCAGCTGACGGTGTCTGGCTCCATATTATCCAGTGAGCTTCAATAGATGAAAAACACTTGAATCTGGGTTTCTTTAGCTCTAATTTAACATTTAATCACTTAACAAAAGGAAGGAACCTTTTTAGGGCTATATATCCAAAGTACTGAATGTGGTGGCCTCAGCCCTTTCTGGACAATGACTGAATGGTGTTTTATTGAGGGGGGGAAAGGCGATGTGGCAGAGACTGTGTAGCAAAACTTTCTAAAGATTTGTACTCTGTTGATTATTTTGCATGAGTGTCTGTGGAAGTGGGATGAGGGTAAATGGCAAACCCTGTGTAGTGGCACCCTGTGTAGTTACACATAATTTATATAGTTTTTATAGGTTTATCTAACATTGGGACAAAAATATGAAAGCACTTTCAAAAGGTTTTCATTACTGAGTTTGTACTGAATACTGCTGTTGTTTCATGTTATTATGTTAGCTTTAATTTTTAAATTGTGAAATGATTTGAGAATGGAGAAAGGAAGAGACAATTAATCAAGAAATTAGGTCAAAACTAAGCCATTTTATCTGATATACATTTTCAAGGATTTCTTTTCCCTCCTTTGTCCTTCTCTATAAAATCATATAACGATGTTTTCCTGCTAATTTAAATCATACAGTTTGAAAATTCGTGAATATCTTATCTGACTTGGCATCTGTGTTTATCCTATAATGCATTATAATAAAATAAAACATGTCCCCCTGTCTGAGTAGGGATTCTGCACCAAATCAGCAAGATATACTTTTTAACAAAAGAAATAAACTGAACACTTGGAGGCAAATTTAGAAAATCCTGTTCAGAAAGGATTTCAACAGAAGGAAAATTTGCCTCATAATGGGGTAGTCCATCACTGCTTTAGTACTTCTTGTCCTATAAAACTATAGTTTTTCTTCACTTTTCACTTCCTGTCTTCACTGGATAAAGTTTGTTCAAAGAAAATCCATTACTGATGGCACAGGCTCCTACATTCCATTCCAGGCTAAAATTAACTGTTTGTCCAATTAATACTGTTTAGTGCTGATGTAACAGAAACTTGCTTAGAAGGTATAGTAGCTGAGTTGAATGAGCTTCAGTTTGACAAGAGCTTAGCATAAGAGCAACTTTTCTCCCATAGGCACTGAAAACTGATGATTGAAATGTGCTGCTGAATTTATCTGCATGCAGCCAGCTCCTGAGAACTTTGAGAAAAACATTTAATTGGAAGAGGTAGAAATATAAATCAGTGTTTGGGAGAAAATCTGTGTATGTGTGAGCTTGTTTGATTTTTCTTTTTTCGTTCTTTTCTGTTTCTGCTACCTCACTGCCAATAATAAATGTATAATAAGGAATCAACCTCAACAATAAGAGATTGGAGAGAGGGATTGTATTGTTCCTTTTCAAGGTAAACTGGAATAATTATAAGATAGACAAAACAGATACAGGCTTCCATGCATATTTTTCACAATTACAACCATAAGCATTATTGAAGTTACAAATCAGAATTGATCTATGCTGTGCCCAGTCACTATTTCCCAGGCTCTCGTAATTTCAGATTACAGGTGAAAGATGTTTCCTTCACTTCTGCAGGCAAATGGCAATTGATAAATTATACCACCCTACATTTCCATTGAGAGTATATACTGATCAACTGTCACCAATGGACCAGCTGTCCCATGTTTACAATGGTAAAAGCACTAAAAGAACCAAGAACTTTAAGTATTTAGGGAATATAATGTTAAGAGCACTCAACATTTTGACAACTACTTTCATTTAAGCATGCAAAATCTCTACTACAATACATCGAGAGCCAGGTTAAAACATTAGGTTAGGAACAGGAAAGCCCAGGCTTTAATCTACAGTACATTCAACCAGACACTGGGTGATTTTGAGACAGTTGTCAGTACAGCTTTTTTTCCCACAGGTTGTTGCAGAGAAAAATAAGAAGCAAGAATGTTATGAATACTCCTTTGAGCTGCTAAATAAAATGAAGAGTATAAATGTAATGAATAGAATAAGAAAAGGCAGGTGTTTTCAGAGGGGATCTACATGATCCCTAAATTTTGTCCTATACCTCAATGAATTGTTATGGCTCATTAATATTGCTTGGGAAAAAAGAGGACGACCTACAGCAGGATGGATGGATTCAGTTACAATTGTGATTTTTCAATTTTTCAATTTCAATGTATTTCGATTTGTATACCGCACCTATCTCCATCAAGATGGACCCAGGGCGGTGCACAGGAAATTAAAAACCACAATAAATAACACTAATACAATAATACAATTAAAAAGAATTAAATTAAAAGCCTGTGCTAAAATTCCCTTAATAAAGCCCAACATCCATTTACTAATTTACTAATTGGCAGGAGCTGTGTCGCGTCCAAGATCTAAACTCTAAACTAGGCCAGCTTGCTGGAAAAAGTATGTCTTGAGTGAGCGGCGAAAGAGGGGAAGGTCCGTGATAGTACGAAGTTCAGGGGGTAGGTGATGAGTATATCATTGGTAGCCCCCCCTCAAAAGGTTAGGGATAGATTGTCATGGAAAAAACCTATGTGGTCCCTAGGGGTTGCAAACTACTTGATGCCATGTCACCATTAATCTGCATTGTTTCATTCTCAAGAGGAAGCAAATAAATGTAAATAGTTTCTTCCTCCCAGTATAAACATAAGGAATGCTTGTGCAAGCTTGTTTTCCCTCTCCACAGCCACAATAGGTGCTTTAATACACATGTGTGAACCCAGGTGCATTCATTGGAACATAATAGTTTTGGTGTGTCCAATGGAAGGTTCTTTCCTAGTCCATACTGTAAATCAGGGGTGTCCAAACTTGGGAATTTTAAGGCTTGTGGACTTCAACTCCCAGAATTCCCCAGCCAGCATGGCTGGCTGGGGAATTCTGGGAATTGAAGTCCACAACTCTTAAAGTTTCCAAGTTTGGACACATCTGCTGTAAATCATGTGATGCAAAAAGGATTAAAAATCCCCTTTCCTTTATCAGTTCACATGTGGGTCAATGGGCAGAGACAAGAATCTTATTCCAAAATAACTCATTTGGTTTACACAGTGCAAAGATCTACTACTGCCCCATTTATTATTTCAAAACACACCCTATTTTAAATAGAATGAGGCAGTATCTGCTGCTGTGGCCTAGAGGTGGAGCTCTTGCCTCACAAGCAGGAGGTTGTGAGTTCGATCCTAGGTAGAGGCAGATGTAGGGTCTCCTGCTTGGCCTAATGAGGCTACCATATAGTGTGAAACATGTGAGCCTTAATTAATTAAAACAACTCAGCTCATTCCAGTGATCCATCCTTGCAATTTGCTAAAATCTAAATTACTAAATTCTAAATTACTAATTCAAAAACATGGTAATAAAGTGCTCTAGAAAAACAAATTTAATGCTATGTTTTTAGGATTATACAATATATCTCTGCATAGGCACACTTGTATGAACCTAGAATAAAAGATGTGTTTGGCTTAAGGGTGAAATTCTGCAGTTCTGCTATAGAAAAAGTGTTTTGATGCAGCCATATGTACTGCCATCACCTGATTCCTTTTTAGTAGCGTTTTATCGAACTGTATTAGGATAAGCACAGCAGATGAGAAGAAAATGCAAATGAAATAAAACAACCAAAAAAATCTGGTGAACTGTACAGGAGTCAGATTTTTGGAACTTTAGTTATAATTTAATGTTCATGTATGGAATAAAAATGAAACGAGTCCAGTAAATAGCAAAAGAAATGGGGGAAATCAGTGTTTTTCTAAATCAGTTATGTAATCAGCCTTTGCTCTATTCATATTAAAATTATTTTAAAATCTATGTTGATTGGGGCAACATTACCTCTTCCAATGTACTCAGGACTCTCAGAAAACCTAATCATTGTTTACACTCTCACTGAAATTACCAGTACTACTTTACAGTGGGATTAAAATTATTCAGGTTGCAATTGGAAAGACACAGACTAGGAGGGAAAGCCAAAAGATGTAGTGGGATTTACTTATTTGGAACTCTTCACAGCAGGGGTTTCCAACCTTGGCAACTTTAAGCCTGGTGGACTTCAACTCCCAGAATTCCCCAGTCAGAATTTTGGGAGTTAAAGTACTCCAGGCTTAAAGTTGCCAAGATTGGAGACCCCTGCTTCACAGGACCACTCCGTCAGTGAAGGATGTGCTGACCCCTGTGGTCCAGGCTGGCTGACTGACTTTCATTCCACATGAATTGCAGTTCTCAAATTAGCTTTTCAAAACACAGCATGACTTTTCCATGTAAATGGGTCTGTATTCCCATCAGTTCTGCAAGTGTGGCTAATTATTAGATATTCCATGTGGGAAATCATCCTGAGGTAATAAGCTGATCAAGCTTTGTCTAGAAAAAAAAAGAAAGAAACCCACCAGCTCTCGCACACTGCACCTTTTTATTAAAAGAGAACGATTTAGATTAGCAACACATGTAATGATTGCTTTATAATAAATTCTATAAACAATCCAACAGACTGCCTTGAAAAACAAGTGCTGCAAGAAAAGAGATAGATGCTGTCAGCCTCACATCTTCTGGTAGGAAACACAAGCAAGTGCCTTTGTAGATAGGCTGCACCATGTATACACTAACATACACGGAGACACATATTTCAGTCTCAAAATGTATATGCAATTAAGTTATCTGTTTCCTTGGAATCCAGTAGACTTAACAGCTCTGCCAACAACTGTATATCTTAGAAGCAGGTGCAGGATATCTCTATTCATAATTCCCATAGCTGGAAATGAATACTGATAGTATCTATTATGATCGAGAAGCACAATTAGGGAAAGGAAGACATCTGTATTGTCCTGTCAAATGCTAAGATAAAACTTTCCTGCTTCTCTGAGCAGGTATATGCAGAGCCCCATTTTACAACACATTATACGTTATACATTAAAAGACGTGGAGACTCTGGAAAGAGTGCAAAGAAGGGCAACCAAGATGGTTAGGGGGCTGGAGACTAAAACATATGAAGAACGGTTACAGGAACTGGGTATGTCTAGTTTAATGAAAAGAAGGACCAGGGGAGACATGATAGCAGTCTTCCAATATCTCAGGGGTTGCCACAAAGAAGAGGGAGTCAAACTACTCACCAAGGTACCTGAGGGTAGAACAAGACGTAATGGGTGAAAACTAATCAAGGAGAGAAGCAACTTAGAACTGAGGAGAAATTTCCTGACAGTTAGAACAATTAACCAGTGGAACAGCTTGCCTCCAGAAGTTGTGAATACCCAACACTGCAAGTCTTTAAGAAGATGTTGGATAGCCATTTGTCTGAAATGGTATAGGGCTTCCTGCCTAGGCAGGGGGTTGGACTAGAAGACTCCAAGGTCCCTTCCAACTCTGGTATTGTATTGTATTGTATTGTATTGTATTGTATTGTATTGTATTGTATTGTATTGTATTGTACTGTACTGTACTGTACTGTACTGTACTGTACTGTACTGTACTGTATTGTATTCCAAGCATCCATGTCTGATATACAGTAAAATACTTTTTTGCATTGATGGGATGCAGTACAAGAGAGTCCCCATTTTTTCCAGTTGTTGTATGTTCATTGTGCTAACTGCCCACAAAGTGTTGCTTTTTAAAATTCTGCCTCTTATGCATACATATACACTCATGCAGTCTCAGGAGGCTCACAACTTTTATATGATGCAGTATAATTTATGAAGATTAACTTAATACCAAAACAGTAAAAATAATTCTGATTTTCATGGTTTTGACCATTTACTTGTCATACCACTGCTTTAGCTTCTTTGCCAGGGATGGGCAACCTGTAACTTTGAGGACATATATAGCCCTGGGCCTTTTATTTGTTGGCCCCTCAGAACCCTTCTGGCCATTATTGCACCAAATGGGTGGTGTGGCTTTCAGGCAGCTTGAAAAGGTGAAAAATAATCTAAAAATAGCTTTTAAAACATGGGCAAAATTTCTCTCCCACCTCTAGGAAAACAAAACAAATCAAAAAGAATTCTCAGTCTCTCCCACAGGCATCATTGACTATCACTGTGGCCTCAATCCTCCACCCCAGTGCTCTTGCCCTATATATTCTTCATGTTGTTTTCTTTCTTCATTCAGCGTATGTGCCATATTTAGCAACATAACAGGTGTATAAAGCTATTTGTTATGTATGATTTTGGGGAGGGTGTATATCTTCTGAATGCCCTCACCTGCTAGCTTTTATGGGCCCACTGCATGGCCTAAATGCTGGAATTCTTATTTCTAGTTTTCATTATTTTTGGCAGATATACTCTGGGACTCCATTGAAAGCATCACCCCCATAGTCTGTTTAAGAAGAATCAGTCCAAAGTGCCCATTAGAATACCTAAATTGGAGTATTGCAAGGCAAGGGAGATTACAAAGCAATTAGCAATTTAGGATCACTCTTTGTCTTGCCTGGCTCATATCATCATTTTAATCCTAAAATTTTTTGCTATTCAATATTAATGCTACCCCATCAATTATATCCAAAGTGCTTCCTTATTCTAATTTAGAAATTATTGTTTCCTTCTCTTGCCCTAATGTAGTAACCTCAGTCACTTGGAGGGGAATAACCGAACAATGTACAGAAGGTGCATAACTGTATCTGTCATACTGTGAAATTGGAGTAAGAGACGACTAGCAAAATAATTAGCCAAACCTATCTAGGAAAAGCTGCATTGAGCTACAAAGCACGTTACCTATTAGATTTCAGTAGGTTGAAACCAAAAGCTACTGCATAATTCCTGGATTAAGCGCCAGTCAAAGAACAATGTGAAGATGAGCTTATATTGTCAAGCACAGATTGCAAAACCAACTTTTCTTATCAGACCATGCAATCTTTAAAAAAGGAAAAGACTACAACAATGAATTAAATGACTTCATTTTGGTGTTACACATTTGCTGGGAAAATAAGGGTTTTAGGTTAAACTAACTGAGATAAAAATTCTTATCTCAGCAAAATATGGAAACATATTTAAGATGACAAAATAAATACCAAGATTCAAACAAACAGATAAATAAAATGGGGCTTAAGAGAAAAAAGAGTTAAGAGAAAAAAGTATTAAGCAAGAATCAAAGACAGTACTTGCATACATCAAATGCATATGTATTATTCCCTTTGGGTGTAATATGTACAAAAACATGTGCGTGACATTAAAACAATTGGAACTGAATGTTTATATCTTAATGTTACCTAGAAAACAAAGCTCAAGATATACCCTGAATGTGTCCTTCATGTCCCACCTCACCCCAATTTGACCAACACAGGAACTTTTGGGATCTTCAGGATATGTCCATAAAACAAAAAGCAATTATCTGAGATCTGCATGTGGGCATTGCACACAGCCCAGAGGCTACCATACAAGGGACAAATTATACATTGCAAAGATCACTTGGAGGTGGAAGATACTTCCAATGTAATCTACCAACCCCCTGCATGGATTTCCCCTGTGACTATGTAGGACAGATAGGCAGGAAGCTAATTGCCAGATTGCAAGAACACAAGCAAGCTATCAGACGAGGAGACCTGAACTCATTGGTACTCTCACACTGCAATGAACAAGGATACACTTTCATCTTTGCAGCGACTAAGATTGTTGGATGGGCAAGCACAAAATCAGCCAGGGAAGTGATTGAAGCCTGGCAAACAGACCACTCATCAGTCAACAGGAATGCTGATTTACTACCAGCCTATCAAGTACTTTAAAGTTTGGGTGCCCTGATAGATTCATCTGATGGTGAGTCAGTTCCACAATGGTATGACAGCTCATGTTCTGGATGATGGAGAAACTTCAGAGGCCTTCTCTGCTACAAACGGCATCAAGCAAGGGTACACCAACCTTGTTCAGCATAATGTTTTCAACCATGCTGTCAGATGCCTTCCAGAACAGTTCTGTGGGAGTTAGCCTGAAATACAGGACCAATGGGATATCTGATATCTGTGCCCTGAATGCTGGATCAGAGCAGGAAATGCAAGCCAGTGTGGACAAATTCGCAACAGCATGCAACAACTTCAGCCTCCTCATCAACATAAAAAAGACCGAAGTGATGCATCAGCCAGCTCCGAAAGCCCAACAGCAAGAGCCCACCATCACAGTGAAGTGACAAAAGCTGCAAGCAGTGGACCAATTTACCTATCTTGGCAACACCCTCTCCTATGCAGTGACAATTGACATTGAGGCCAACTGCAGAATCGCCAAGGCAAGTTCTGCATTTGGAAGACTACTGATCAACGTGTGGGACCGCCATGGAATAAGCCATGCTACAAAGCTCAAAGTCTACTGAGAAGTTGTGCCAACTACCCTGATGTATGCCAGTGAGATTTGGACCGTATGCAGGATGCACACTAGGCAATTGAACCACTTCCACACAACCTGCCTCCGTAGAATTCTGAGGATCCAGTGGCAGGACAAGGTGCCAGACAGGGAAGTCCTCTTCAGAGCAGGCCTGCCATGAGCTGCTGATGAAAACCCAGACACGCTGGGCAAACTAGGTTGCAAGGATGCCAGACCATCACATCCCTAAACAGCTCCTCTATGGTGAGCTGTCTCAAGGAAAGCAATCGCATGGGGGACAAACGAAGCAATACGAAGACACGTTGAAAGCCTCCTTCAAGTCCCTGGATATCGACACCACCTCCTGGGAAACCCTGGCACAAGATCCATCAACATGGAACACACTGATCCACCAAGGCTGCCCAACATCTGAGGACAGAAGAACAACCATAGTACAAGAGAAGCAAGCACTCTGCAAAGCCAGAGCTGCAGATGCTGCAACAATGGTGCCCACACAAATCTGCCTGATATGTGGCAGAACATTTTGTGCCCATATAGGCCTTACCAGCCACCTGCAGACACATCATGGACAGCCCACAATCTGTTAGATGTCAAGGTCCTCTTCAAACATGATGGACATTAAGTACTTAGAAGGTGAGGGCTCGGCAGCATAAGCAGAAGGCAGCTAATGACTTAAAAGCCATTATCAACACACCCTAATCAACTTCTAAAAAGCCACTTACAACAGGTACTACCAATACCACACACAGAACAGCACACACTCTGCTAGAGAGAAGTTCCCTGAAGATGGGCTCCAGCGTGAGTCTGAAAGTTGGGAAAACAAAACCTCTGATCCTGGTAACCAACCCAGATTGAATCCTACAACAAAGCAATTATTGTTTAATTTTTATTATTTTTGTGCTTAAAATGGGGATACATGTTAGCTATTCTACATTCTGGCTTTGCATCAATTGTTGTATGCCTATAAACTACAGGCAAACCTAATTACTGTTTTGTACTTTTTTAATTACAATATCAGTGAAAATCAAACTCACTCAAAATATTGCATTAATTGAGAGAATGGCTTCCAGTCCATTTTTTCAGCAGATTTCAACATAAAGAAGCTTTGTTTGTATAGCCCAAAACAGTTAACAATTCAGGAATATGAAAAAAACAATTGTTCCCTTTGCAAGTTAAATATGGACTGAGGTAACTTTGGGTGGTAAAATAGAAAGTTAACAAGTGGTAGTAGCCAGAAGGGACATTCTCAGTAATGACATCCCACATGTGGAATTTCATTTTTACAAATATCCATCTGTTGTCAACATTGATATCTTTTCAGCATCAACAAAAGCATTTATATTCCAATGATTTTCAATGTATTTTAATATATAGATATTCTTTATTTAATTTATGGAGTTCCATTTAATCTTTCTTTGACAAAGTGCCTTGGAATACTTGATAAAGTATGATTGAAATGCAATACCAGGTTTGCCTGGTCCAACAGTTGTGCCCTTTCCTTGACCGGGACGCCCTCCGCACAGTTACTCAAGCATTCGTTACATCCCACCTAGACTATTGTAATGCTCTCTACATGGGGCTCCCCTTGAGGTGTACCCGGAGGCTCCACCTGGTCCAGAACGCGGCCGCGCGGGGGATTTTGGGAGCCTCACGGTGCTCCCACGTAACACCTCTCCTGCGCGAGCTGCACTGGCTGCCGGTAGCCTTCCGGGTGCGCTTCAAGGTGTTGGTGACCATCTTTAAGACCTCCATGGCATAGGGCCTAGTTATTTGCAGGACCATCTCCTACCACATACCTCCCTTCGACCGGTCCGCTCCCACAGAGAGGGCTTCCTCAGGATGCCGTCAGCTGGTCAATGCCAGCTGGCGATGCCCAGGGGAAGAGCCTTCTCTGTGGCGGGTCCAACCCTCTGGAATGACCTACCCCCCGAACTTCTTATCATCACGGACCTTCGCCTTTTCCGCCGCTCATTAAAAATGCACTTGTTCCACCTTGCTGGCCTTGCTTAGAGTTAGTTTTTGCCTATATTTTAGCTTAGATTTTAGAACTGGGGTTTTTAGGGGATTGGTTGAGATTTTAATATTTTTAGCTTAATTTTTAGCACAGGATATTCTAATTTAATCTTATTTTATTATTGTATTGTATGTATTGTTGTTATTGTGGTATTTTAATTCCCTGTGCACCACCCTGAGTCCATCTGGAGACAGGAGCGGTATATAAATCCAATAAACCGTAAACCGTAAACCGTAATTATTTAAAATAACCTTGAGAGACACTATGGGTGTTGTAGCTAAGGCAACAAGCTAGAAACCCAGATCCCATGAGTTTAAGCCTGAGAGTCAATCTGGGTAAACTGTGAATTTCATCTCTGTTTCAGAGTGCCTCATTTGATATTCACAATCCTGTATGTAACCCAAAAGAAAAACCACAGAATTACCTGGATGAGCAAAAGTCTAAATGCCTAAAAAATTAATCATGGGGCCACAAAGGTAGGTTTTATCCAGGGAAGGATGTGCAACTCTCACTTTCACTTATGTTTGTTCACACAACTCTGTTTCTTTATACCACCATGCCACTCTGCTTCTAGATCAATCTGCAACATTTCTAAATACCCAAACATTTGTATCTCTTCAAATGTACAGAATCCAATGCGGTTGGGTGGCTAATAAATTCAAATAAAGTAAATATTTTAATAAATGTACTTTCCTCCATGTTTTGCATTGTGATATTCTGAGCTGCCAGGAATATCCCAAAATTCAAACAACTGGGGGGGGGGGGGGGGAATGGAGAGGTCATTTCAATTCAATTCAATTCAATTTATTCAATTTATATACCGCCCTTCTCCCTTCCGGGACTCAGGGCGGTGCACAGCCATAGTAAAAATGGGTAGTACAAAAGCTAAGATGATATATTAAAATGTATTAAATGTGTTGGCCTGCAGTTAAAACCCCATACTAAAATCAATTAAAAACTATAAGAGGCCGGCAGCACGAAATAAATGTGCCTTCAGGGCCCGACGGAAGAGACGTAGGTCTGTGATGGTACGTAGTTCAGGGAGTAGGTCATTCCAAAGGGCAGGAGCTGCCACAGAGAAGGCTCTCCCCCTGGGGGTCACCAGCTGGCATTGTCTGGCCGATGGCACCCTGAGGAGGTTCTCTCTGTGGGAGCAAACTGGTCGGTGGGAGGTATTTGGCAGTAGGAGGCGGTCTTGCAGGTAACCAGGTCCCTTGCCATGGAGCGCTTTAAAGGTGGTCACTAATATCTTGAAGTGCACCCGGAAAGCCACAGGCAGCCAGTGCAGCTCACGCAGGAGAGGTGTCACATGGGAGCGTCTGGATGCTCCCAAAATCCCCTGCGTGGCCGCATTCTGGACCAACTGGAGCCTCTGGGTGCACCTTAAGGGAAGCCCCATGTAGAGAGCATTACAATAGTCCAGGTGGGAGGTGATGAGGGCTTGAGTGACCGTGCGTAAGGCGTCACAATCCAGAAATGGATGCAACTGGTGTATCAGGCGAACCTGGTAGAAAGCCCCGCTGGCCACAGCCGTCATGTGATCTTCTAGAGACAGCCGAGAGTCCAGGAGGATGCCCAAGTTGCGACCCCTCTCTGTGGGGGCCAATGCCTCGCCCCCAATAGCCAGAGATGGCATCAGCTGGCTATACCATGACGCCGGAAGCCACAGCCACTTGGTCTTGGATGGGTTGAGTTGGAGCCTGTTTCTCCCCATCCAGACACACATGGCCTCCAGACACCAGGACATCACTTCCACGGCATCGTTGGGGTGGTCTGAGGTAGAGATGTACAGCTGAGTATCATCAGTGTACTGATGGAACTCTACCCCAAAACCACGGATGATCTCACCCAGCGGCTTCATGTAGATGTTGAACAGAATGGGCAAGAGGACCGACCCTTGTGGGACCCCACAAGTGAGGTGCCTCGAAGTCAACCTCTGCCCCCCTGCTAACACATACTGCGACCAGTCAGAGAGATAGGAGGAGAACCACCGTAAAACGGTGCCCCCCACCCCCAACCTCTCCAACCAGTGCAGCATGATACCATGGTCGATGGTATCAAAAGCCGCTGAGAGATCTAACAGGACCAGGATAGATGAGCAACCCCTATCCCGGGCCCTCCAGAGATCGTCGACCAACGCGACCAATGCCGTCTCCGTGCTGTGCCCTGGCCGAAAGCCAGACTGGCACGAGTCCAGATAGACAGCTTCATCCAGGTGCTGAGGGAGCTGTCATGCCACCACACTCTCAACAACCTTCGCAATAAATCGAAGGTTGGAGCTAGGATGATAGTTGGCCAAAACAGCTGGATCCAGAGAGGGCTTCTTGAGGAGGGGCCTCACCACCGCCTCTTTCAAGGTGGCCGGTAGAAACCCCTCACTCAAAGAAGCGTTGACAATTCCCTGGAGCCAGCCTCGTGTAACCTCCCGGGAGGCCAGTACCAACCAGAAGGGACACAGGTCCAATAAACATGTGGTGGCATTCAGCTGCCCCAGTATCCTGTCCATTTCCTCAGGAGTCACAGGATCGAACTCCTCCCAGATGGCATTCTCAGGACCTGCCTCAGTCAACCCGTCTGAACTAGTCCAGGCAGAGGCCAACCCGTCCTTAATTTGATCAATTTTGTTATGCAGATAATGCCCAAAGTCCTCCGCTCAACCCTACAAGGGGGCATCCTGCTCTCTCGGGTGAAGAAGGGAGTGTGTCACCCTAAACAGGGTGACTGGTCGTTTATCTGCAGATGTGACAAGAGCAGAGAAATAATTACGTTTCGCCGATCTTATCGCCACTAGGTAGGTCTTTACATGAGACCTTACCAGTGTCTGGTCAGACTCGGAGCAGGTGGCCCTCCAACCGCTCTCAAGGCATCTCTTCCGACGCTTCATCACCCTCAGCTCCTCGGAAAACCAAGGAGTCAAGGCAGTTCGGCGCCGGGTGAGAGGCCGCAAAAGCCATGACCCGGTCCAGGCGGCCACCAGGTCCTCAGTCGAGTCGTGGGTCAGAGTCTCAGGTATTGGACCAAGCTCCATCTGGAACCTCTCAGGGTCCATCAGGCGCCTGGGGCGGAACCATCTCACCAATTCCGGTTCCTCCTCCCCACGGTGGGGTGCAGTGGTTGGAAAGTCGAGTCGAAGGAGGGAGTGATCTGACCATGACAAGGGTTCAATGACTAGTCCCCCCAAACCAAGATCACTCAACCATTGGCCAGAGACAAAAGCTAAATCCAGAGTGTACCCTTCAATGTGGGTGGGGTCGTGAATTAACTGGGTCAGGTCCATGGCTGTCATGGAAGCCATGAACTCCCAGGCTATTTATTTTATTTTATTTTATTAAATTTATACCCCGCCCTTCTCCTTGTTAGGACCCAGGGCGGCGCACAGGCATTATATAAAACCATAAATACAATATACATCAATTAAAAATATATTAAATTAATTCACCAGTGCTAAAACCCGTTATTAAAACCGTAACCAAATTATAATTTATATTTAAAAGTCAGACGCGGGGGGCTATCCTAGGCCGGCTTCTTGGAATAAGTACGTCTTAAGACGTTGGCGGAAGAGGCGGAGGTCCGAGGTAGTGCGAAGGTCGGGGGGTAGGTCGTTCCAGAGGGCCGGGCCCACCACAGAGAAGGCTCTTCCCCTGGGTGTCGCCAGCCGGCATTGCCCGGCCGACGGCACCCGGAGTAGGCCCGCTCTGTGGGAGCGGACCGGACGAAGGGATGTATGGGGCAGGAGGCGGTCTCGTATATAGCTAGACCCCGAGCCATGGAGCGATTTAAAGATGGTGGTCAACACCTTGAAGCGCACTCGAAAGGCCACAGGCAGCCAGTGCAGCTCGCGCAGGAGAGGTGTTACGTGGGCTTGCCTTGAGGCACCCATAACCACCCGCGCGGCCGCATTCTGCACTAACTGCAGCTTTCGAGTGCACCTCAAGGGGAGCCCCATGTAGAGAGCGTTACAGTAATCCAGCCGAGATGTCACGAGCGCTTGAGTGACTGTGCAAAGGGCCCCCCGGTCTAGTAAGGGGCGCAACTGGCGTATCAGGCGAACCTGATAGAACGCCCCCCTGGCCACGGCTGCCATATGGTCCTCCATGGACAGCCGGGAATCCAGAAGGACGCCCAAGTTGCGCGCCCTCTCCACGGGGGCAAGATGTTCGCCCCCAATGGCCAGTGTTGGATTTATCTGGCTAAACCGGGGTGCCGGAAACCACAGCCACTCGGTCTTGGACGGGTTGAGTTTGAGTTTGTTACTACCCATCCAGACCCGTACGGCCTCCAGACACCGGGACAGCACCTCGACGGCATCGTTGGGGTGGTTTGGGGTGGATATGTACAGCTGAGTATCATCAGCGTACAGATGGTACTCCACCCCAAAACCACGGATGATCTCGCCCAGTGGCTTCATGTAGGTGTTGAACAGAAGTGGCGAGAGGACCGACCCCTGAGGAACCCCACATGTGAGGGGCCTCGGGGCCGACCTCTGCCCTCCTGCCAACACCCATTGCGACCGACCAGAGAGGTAGGATGAGAACCACCGTAAAACGGTGCCTCTCAGCCCCAACCCCCCCAATCGGTGCAATAAGATACCATGGTCGATGGTATCGAAAGCCGCTGAGAGGTCTAACAGGACCAGAATAGAGGAGCAACCTCTATCCCGAGCCCTCCAGAGATCATCCACCAACGCGACCAATGCCGTCTCGGTACTGTGACCGGGCCGGAAGCCGGACTGGCGCGGGTCTAGATAATCAACTTCCTCCAGATGTCGAGGGAACTGTTGAGCCACCACACTCTCAACAACCTTCACTAAAAAGTGAAGGTTGGAGACGGGACGATAGTTCTCTAATAAAGCCGGGTCCAGGGATGGCTTCTTGAGGAGGGGCCTCACCACCGCCTCTTTCAAGATGGTAGGCAAGAACCCCTCACTCAGAGATGAATTCACAATACCCTGGAGCCAGCCTCGTGTCACCTCCCAGGATGCCAGTACAAGCCAGGAGGGGCACGGGTCCAATAAACATGTGGTGGCTCTAAGGTTCCTCTGCAACCTGTCCATATCCTCGGTAGTAACAAAGTCGAACTCCTCCCAAGGTGTTATCTCAAGACCAGCACCGGGCACCTCGACCGGACCACTAGTGGAGGGCAGCTCGTTCCGAATCTGAGTGATTTTGTCCTGCAGGAAAACTCCAAATTCCTCTGCTTGACCCTGCAAAGGGGCTTCCCGCGGCCTCAGATGAAGGAGGGAGCGGGTCACCCCAAACAGGGCGGCAGGGCGGTTTTCCGCGGACGCGATAAGGGTGGCACAATACTCATGTTTGGCCACTCTTAGCGCCACTAAGTAAGTCCTAATATGGTCTCTCACTAGTTTTCGGTCAGCTTCGGATCGAGAAGATCTCCACCTACTCTCTAGGCGTCTCTTGCCGCGTTTCATCTCCCGAAGCTCCTCGGTAAACCAAGGAGCCTGGGTGACTCGACGCCGCATGAGAGGCCGCAAGGGCACGACTCGGTCCAAGGCCCCCATGGCCGCACTATACCATGCGGCCACTAGGTCCTCAGTCGAGCCGCGGGGCAGGGATACAGGTACTGGCCCAAGCTCCCTCTGGAACCTTTCTGGGTCCATCATGCGCCTGGGGCGGAACCAACTTGGTGTTTCCGGTTCCGCCTCCCCGCGGTGGGGGTGACGGTTGGAAAGTCTATCCGAAGGAGAGAGTGATCTGTCCATGACAAGGGTAAGATGACTAAATCCCCTGTTCCGAGATCACTAATCCAGTGTCCAGAGACAAAAATCAGATCCAGAGTGTGTCCTCCCTCGTGAGTGGGGCCCTGAACTACTTGGGTCAGGTCCATGGCCGTCATGGAAGCCATGAACTCCCGAGCCGCCTCGGATGTTTCGCCCGCCGATGGCAGGTTAAAGTCCCCCATGACTATAAGTCTGGGGGTCTCCACCGCCATCGCGGCGATCACCTCGAGTAGCTCGGGCAGGGCTGCTGTTACATAGCGGGGAGCCAGGTATACAATCAGCAAGCCCAACTGCCTCCCTAGGCCCCACTTCACAAAGAGGGACTCACAGCCTGTCGTCTGAGGCACAGTGGTCTCCTTCGGCTCCAGACTTTCCTTAACAATAACCGCCACCCCCCCACCCCTGCCAAGGGCCCTAGGCCGATGAAATGCACGGTAGCCTGGTGGGCACATTTCCACGAGGGGTAAACCCCCCTCGAGGCCCAACCAGGTTTCCGTGATTCCCACCAGGTCCGGGTCCCCCTCTGACACAAGGTCATTAATGAGGGGGGCTTTGTTCACCACGGACCTGGCGTTGCAGAACATCAGCCTAGGGCCCCGGCTCTGTAGTCCCTGACCGCCTAGCCTACGAGTGGAGCACAGGGGGTTGGGGCAGGCGACCGCTTTTAACCAGCGACCGCGCGTCCCCAACCCACGATGGACATCCTGTCTCCCACCGCCCCTGCCCCTCCCCAAGACCAGTCGAATGGGACGGCCCTCAACAGAGACGACCCCCAGTCCCCCTTCCCTAGTGGACTCCTCCTTTAACCTTCTTCCGCCGGCCGGCCCTATGTCTTGACCCCCCCCTGACTGAATAAACCCACCCCCCATCCCAGAACCCCTTAAAAGCCTAATTAAAACCCCCCTGAGCTTGCGTTTTTTCCACCTCTCTGGATTAATTAACCCATCCTTGAGGTGGGCCCGAGATAAACCAAGGGGCCAAACCTGCGAGAGGGGGGACTCTCGTAGGTCGAGGAGGTCGGACCTTGAATAAAAAACCATCCCGTGGCTCCATTGCTGGCTTTAAAGGGAGGAAACGCCTAGATAAAGTGCAAGTGCAAGTCAAGTCAACAGGGAAAATAGGTCATAAGAGTCAGTCAGTTCTTCCTCGGGTAGAGGCTCTCCACGGGGTGGCTGGAGCTGTTTTTCCTTTGGGCTGGCCTTGCTTCGCTCTCGCCCCCTCTCCCCGTAGATGTTTTATCGGGGAGTTCTGGGGGGGGGGAGGATTCCCTCCACTGTTCTACCAGGCCTCCACAGGGCCTCACCGCGTCGCAGGCTATCTCAGG
Source organism: Rhabdophis nuchalis (assembly GCA_039707465.1). Taxonomy (NCBI): domain Eukaryota; kingdom Metazoa; phylum Chordata; class Lepidosauria; order Squamata; family Natricidae; genus Rhabdophis; species Rhabdophis nuchalis. The sequence goes on along the minus strand of CM077643.1, from coordinate 52,098,731 downwards.
CTATCTCAGATGTCTCACCGACCGATGGCAGGTTGAAATCCCCCATGACTAACAGCCTGGGGGTGCCAATCACCACCTCGGCTATCACATTGAGAAGCTCGCGCAGGGCCGTTGATACGTAGCGGGGAGCCAGGTACGCAATCAGCAGGCCCAACTGTCTCTCACGACCCCACTTCACACAGAGGGACTCACATCCGGCTATCTGAGGCACAGTGGTCTCCCTCGGATAAAGACTCTCCTTTATGACAACCGCAACCCCCCACCCCGACCCTGGGCTCTTGGCTGATGAAATGCCCGGTAACCCGGCGAGCACATTTCAACAAGGGGCACCCCCCCGCTTGGCCCAACCAGGTCTCCGTAATACCCAATCATTTAATTGTGATCGGCATATAATTTTAAGGTATTTAAAGTTATAGCCTGAATCCTCTTCAATAATCCTTGTCCTATCCTTTTCATTTTCAAAGGAAAGATAAACATTATATTATCTTATGATGAATATTAATATGTGTGGCTCTGAGTACAGGTAGTCCTCGGTGTCAAACCTGAGAACTATCTTTTACATTTGGGCCTTCAGGGCTCAATTTAAGACCATTCAAAATTAGAATGGACACACAAACCCCAAGGATACTTATGACCTGGTTCCAAAGTTCTGATGGCTGCTCCTCCATGGTCACATGATCACATTTCCCGCTGTTTGCAGTTTCCCACGATGATGTAACCATGAATTACAATATTTTTATTGAAAACCAGTGTTTTCTTCCTGTTTTGGAGAAAAACACCTGATAGCGGTTTCACTTAATGTCTGTGTGTTCACTTAATAACTGGGAGGTTCATTTTATGACCATAGCATTCACTTAACAACTGCCACAGAAAAGGAAATAAAATAAAAGAAGGAAGGTGGCCGCCTTCCTTTTTCCGCCATCTTGCTGCCCTGGCATCATGGTGCGCATGAATGTTCTGGCAGATGCTCTTAAAAGCATCAACAGTGCAGAGAAACGTGGAAAGCGTCAAGTTCTCATCAGGCCGTGCTCCAAAGTAATTGTCCGGTTCTTAACCGTGATGATGGAACACGGCTACATAGGCGAATTTGAGATCATTGATGACCACAGAGCTGGGAAAATTGTTGTGAATCTCACAGGCAGGCTTAACAAGTGCGGTGTGATCAGTCCCAGATTCGATGTCCAGCTGAAAGACTGGGAAAAGTGGCAGAACAACTTGCTGCCTTCACGTCAGTTCGGGTTCATTGTCCTGACCACGTCAGCTGTTATCATGGATCACGAGGAAGCGAGGCGAAAGCACACAGGAGGGAAAATCCTGGGTTTCTTTTTCTAAAATTGTAAAAAAAATAAAAGAGGCAGACAAATTAATAAATGGTTCAAAAGGAAAAAAAAAAAAAAGGAAATAAAATGTTCCCAGTCACACGGTTACTTGTATTACAACCATCATGCCTTACAACCGTAATGGGCAGTCTCCATTATGGTCATAAACTGAGCTCTTCTCCAGGTGCCGTCCACTAGGCTGTGCCAGCGGGCGACGTCCAGGGGAAGGGCCTTCTCTGTGGCGGGCCCGACCCTCTGGAACGACCTTCCCCCCGTAATCAGAACGACCACTGACCTTCGCTCCTTCCGACAGCTTTTAAAAACTCATTTCTTCCGTTTGGCTGGCCTAGGGTAATTTTAATTAGTTATAGTGTTAAGGGGTTTTAGGGACAGTTTTTAGTTTTTACAGATGTTTTTAGCGCAGGATATGTTTAATTGTGATTTTAAATTTTGTACTCTGTGTTTATTGTTTTTTAATTCTCCTGTGCCCCGCCTCGAGTTCCTCTGGGGAGAGAGAGCGGGTTATAAATAAAAATTTATTATCATTATTATTATTATTATTATTACTCTATTTGTGCTTGCTTTTGTTATGTTGATTGTTTCATTTTCCTGTTCCATTCCACCAAAAGATTCGCACTTGAGAAAAGAACATGATTATTATTGTGTATAACAAAGAAGGTACAGTTATGTATATATTTTATTCATATAGATACCCTAGAAAACCTAATCAAAATATAAAAGCTGAAGTTACAAGAGCAGTAAAGCCGCAGGCACAATTCTTTATTTTCATCGTTTATTTTTCTTGGCTCTATAGTAGTTAAAATTAGGGATGGGTGAATCTATCAAGCTTTATTCCACCTAATTTCTTACTTCTCTAAAATTGTTCATTTTGTTCTACTATTCTCTCTCTCTCTCTCTCTCTCTCTCTCTCTCTCTCTCTCTCTCTCTCTCTCTCTCTCTCTCTCTCTCTCTCTCTCTCTCTCTCTCTCTCTCTCTCTCTCTCTCTCTCTCTCTCTCTCTCTCTCTCTCTCTCTCTCTCTCTCTCTCTCTCTCTATAAAGTAGATGACCAGTCGTCCCACAACAGTAACTTTAGGCAGCATACTAAGATTAATGCTGACAACTACTAACAATAACCTATGACACTGAAGGTTAAACAATACATCCCAATTATAAACTCACATTAACAGCAGAACCAGCCTAACCTCCTGGCCCAAATCCTTGGGTGAAACAGAGGACTACAGAGCCCTACAAAGGCAAACAGGACTGGGCCCATGCAGATCTCCGAGGGGGGAGGGGAGATGGTGTTTTATGCATAAAAGAATTATTTGCATTTTGTGCACATTTGTTTCTATCACTCTGTTTCAATACACCCACATAACATTCATGAACACAGACAGCACTCAAGAGAAAAAGAGGTATGTAGGTTGTTTCCCCATGATTCACATTTTTGCAAACAACGTATTTCCCATCATGCATTTTGTATGCGCTTTCAAAATATGATCTGCATTTAAAAAAAGTCCTGTTGAGATTCAGAATGTGCAAATGGATAAATTCTAATTAAAATGTAAACAAATTTCTCTCCCATTTCTCATTAACACATTCATGTGTGTGTGTGTCTGTGCATGCACACATCCACTTGCTGTATTCACTGGGAATATCTCTGGGTGCCTCTACAAAGTATTGTATATGGAATAGCGTTTGTTCTTTATACTAACAGCTACAAGAGATTCTTCTCCAGTTTTTTCTATACAATTGCTGTGCTAATTGTATTTGGTCAAATGAAGGAACAAAGCTAACTTAAGGACATGAACTCAGATAGCAGAGGTGGAAAGGACCCCTGCTGGAGATTCTGGAAGCTGCCACAAGTAAACACTATTTGGTTGGATATAACAAGAGATTGCCTCCTGGCATATCACAGTCATTCACCACAATAAGGTGACTTATAAGTGGGATCTGTAAGATGATGTTACCACATGGCGCATTTCTGTTCAATACATCGATTTCTTATTTGTTCTTTATTTGTCTTAGAATAACTGAAGCAATCCAACTAGGAGCGTCTGCAGGGTGTGGTCAAAATGTAAACTAGGTGGCAATAATGGTGCTGTCAGAACACCAGTTTTTTTTTTTTTATTGGCTAGTAGAAGAAGGCGGAATTGCCTTGAGATACATTCCTGTACAGGGCAGGAATGTAACCTGAATAAATATTTCAGACTCTACCAAGTTCTCATGAACAGGGGTCCCCAACCCCAGGCCTCCATCCCCTTACTAGTGGCCTATTTGAAATTGGGTCATGTGAGTGACTGGCTGCAGTGTGAGCAAGCATGCGTGTTCAGCTCAATTTGCGCAAGAGGTGGGCCAGCAGGCAACTGCATGTGTGCACAATGGGCAATTGCACACGTGTGGGCCAGCCTTTGTTCATACAGGCCAATTCCAAGCCACAAAGGTTGGGGACCGCTGCTCGTGAATGTAAAGGAAGGGGGGACACATTCAAACTTACAAGCTTTGGTTTACTATAGTTTTACAATGAAAGTAGTAGCCACCTACATGACACTGCATTCCTTTTCTAAATCAACCTTGATTAGGCAGTAAATTACATGGAGAATTCCTATCTTTGATTTCTATCTTTGCTATCTTTGATTTTGAATACAGTGCCCCATATGGACCCAGTGCATAATCTGTGGGTTTCCTGGACTTGAGGAACAGGTAGCAGTCATTGCCCAGAGGACCATTGCACAACTGTAGATTGTGCATCAATTATGCCCTTTCCTGGACCAATTGGTCAGGTTCACAGTAACACACAGGCTAGTCACCTTCCATCATGATCACTGAAGGATCATCTTTTCCCAACCCTAACCCTCTAGATCAGGGAAACCAAGATATGTTATAGCTCTCCTCCATCAAGGATGTCTACCTAATGGAACCAAAAAGAAGGGCCTTTTCCATGGTGGCTCCCTCTCGATGGAACATCATCCTTGGAGAGATAAAACTGACACACACGCACCCCCCCAACATGATATATTTCTGGAAGACCCTGAAGACATGGTTTTGCCAGTAAGCCTGCAGATTGTAGGTTGATATGGGGGTCCATCAAGTGGCTTGTTTGAATGTTGTCACCAGAGGGATGAAGATGTATTGGGTTTTGTATTTAGATGTTTTTATTCTTGTAATCTGCCTGGAGTCACTGTGAGTAGGGCAGCTACAGAAATTTCATGAATGAATGAATGAATGAATGAATGAATGAATGAATGAATGAATGAATGAATGAATGAATGAATGAATAAATTCTATTACAAAAAAGTCTAGGAAAGCAGTCACTTTAAGAGACTCCCCTGCCTTTAGAGAAATCCTTGTGCCAGGGACCTGCATTGTAATCAATTTCACTTTCATCAATTTCATAAGATATACATCATTTTGCTGCTTATTAATTGGCTATTTTAAGTATATTGTTTTAGAAAGTTCATTATTTCATTTCTGTCTCTACACATTTAATGCATAGGTAGTACTCACTTACCAACCATTTTAAGTAATGAAAGTGCTTAAAAAGGAGATGTATGATTGGTTTTGAAGTTGTGCCCATCATAGCATCCTCATGATTGAAATTGCAAACTTGGCAAGTACGAGCATTTGTGACAGTTACAGTCTCCTGCTGTTTGTGATCTTCACAGCCAGCCTCCAAGAAGCAAAGTCAACGGGGAAGCCAGCAGAAAGTTGTAGGTTCCCAATCACGAGACATTACACTTAACAACTTACAATGATTCGTTTAACAACTGCAACCAAAACTGGCAAATCGATGTGGTAAGTTGGGTCATGTGACTTTTCACTTTACAACTGTATCACTTAGCAATGGGAGCTGCCTGTCCCAAGTACAGTTGGTAAGCAAGGACCACTTGTAAAATGTATTTGTGAACACAATCGCTTCTTCCTGCAACCCTAAAAGAATGAACCAGGATTGCTAGTGAGAAATCATGTTTACCTATTTCCCTGCCGAAAAGGAAGTTTGACTAGAATTATATTAAGTAAATTATATGTACTTAATTTCTGATGTGTGAAACATTTTTAAAAAGCATGTTCTCCACCATTAGGAGTCTAGTGGCACCCTAATAACTAACTAAAGATCCTACCACTTCATGCTGCTGCATTTATAAACCAGGACTGATTATTCATCCCCAATTCATTGCACAGTTCAACCTCTATTGCTTACACGTTTCATTTGTCTTAGAGGAAAGGCAAGCATAAGGTCACAGTCTAATGTGCCTATTTAGCTGACAATCTAATCTTGTTTAGTGGGACTCTCAAGTCAATGGAATCTAGAAAATACTACATAAATGTACAGCCTAATTCTTCCACATGGATATACAGAGATAACAAAAACATACACAGAAGTACTTAAAAGTAGGTGTTATTCCTGTTAAATATATACTGTTTTTCTCAGAAAATAAGACCGAGTCTTATTTTCTTTTAAACTTGAAAATAAGCATTTTGGCTTATTTTCAAGGTGGTCTTACTTTTTTTGAGGTGCAGCAAGCCAGACTCTGTGAGCTGGACGTGCCATGGATGCACCACCAAGTTATCATCTTTAAAGCGCTCCATGGCTCGGGACCTAGCTATCTGCGGGATCGGATCCCGCCTCATACATCCTCACGGCCGATTCGCTCCCACAGAGAGGGACTTCTCCGGGTGGCGTCCACTAGACTTTGTCAGCGGGCGACGCCCAGGGGAAGGGCTCTCTCTGTGGTGGGCCAAGCCCTCTGGAACGACCTTCCCCCCGACATTAGAACGACCACGGACCTCCGCTCCTTCCGTCTGAAATTAAAAACATATCTTTTCTGCTTGGCCGGCCTAGGGTAGTCTCCCTTTTTATATTTAATTATTGGGTATTTTAGCTTTAAATGGGATTTTTAGCACAGGTATTAGATTTAATTCGTTTTTAGTTATGTTTGTATATTTTGTATATGTGTATATTTATTGTTTTTATTCTCCCTGTGCACCGCCCCGAGTCCCTGTGGGGAGAGGGAGCGGTTTACAAATTAAAGTTATTATTATTATTATTATTATTATTATTATTATTATTATTATTATTATTATTATTATTATTATTATTATTATTCCAAGCCTTCAGCATTCTGAATAAAGGCTTTTTGGTGAATGGGAGGGAAATGGGGAAGCGGGATATTCCTGCCTGCCATCCTTCCCTCAGTCTGTGCTGAGCTTGACGAATGGATGACAGGCAGGAAAATCCCCCTCCCCATTTTCCTCCCGTTCGCCAAAAAGCCTCCCATGAGCCTCCCAAAAAGAGGGAAAAGGCAATGCAGATGGCTGCGGAGCTGCCGGCTTCGGGGAAGCGGCCCAACAAGCAGAAGTGCTGCGCCCAGAAAGAGAAAGGCAAAAGCGATATTTGCACTGCCCCAAGGAGCTAGCGGGCCACAGCTACAACTGGACAAGTTCCCCACCACATGCCCGCGCTGCCGCTCGTGTTTTGGGAGAAACACGATAGTAGAGCTTGCTTTTCTTTGAAATTAGATATTTTTATTTGTGTTCTTTGTTATTGTGATTATCCCAGTGTAGGACCTTTTGCAGAAGCATATTACTTTTCTTTCTTGCCAATTTGTGAGAGGCAAGCATCCATGTACTAAGTGGTGCACCTTTACTGGTGCCTGCAGAAGGCATAGAAAGACATTAAAGCACAGTGTGATTGATGGGTTACACTGCAGGACTAACTTTGTAGGAGAACACCCAGTGGGAAGATGCTGCTTCTCATCAGCAGGATGCAAATATAACTGCCAGGAATCATTAGTTCTGTGCTTCATCAGATTGGTGTGTTTACTTAGCTGAAGGTGTTGTTTGCATCATCTTTTGAAAGAGAAATGTTATGGACAACAGCATAAGATCAGAATCACAGTCCTGTTGGATCATCTTGGTCCCAACTTTTCTTCTCACAATCAGATGTCTGTAGAGTACTTAAAAGCAGGATACAGAGACATACCTCTTTCCTGTCACTGTTCAGATGAAACCAGTATTTGAAAGTAGGCAGTACAGTATGCTTTTAAAATTCTGGAGTAAACATGAATCATTATTCCAACAACACTCAACAGACCTGTACTTCATAAAATTACCCAATTCCTCTTCAACCCACCCAAGTTGGTGGCCATTTCCATTCTTCATAATTTCTATATATGCTTCCAGTCAGCTTTACAGGATTGCCTCCAGTGGTGGGACTCAATTTTTTTTGCTATTGGTTCTGTGGCCATGGCGTGGCTTGGTGGGCATGGCTTGGTGGGCGTGGCAGGGGAAGGATAGTGCAATACAATACAATACAATAGCAGAGTTGGAAGGGACCTTGGAGGTCTTCTAGTCCAACCCCCTGCCTAGGCAGGAAACCCTATGCCCTTTCAGACAAAGGGCTACCCAACATTTTCTTAAAGACTTACAGTATTGGGGCATTCACAACTTCTGGAGGCAAGCTGTTCCACTGATTAATTGTTTTAACTGTCAGGAAATTTCTCCTCAGTTGTAAGTTGCTTCTCTCCTTGATCAGTTTCCACCCATTGCTTCTTGTTCTGCCCTCAGGTGCTTTCGAGAATAGTTTGACTCCCTCTTCTTTGTGGCAACCCCTGAGATACTGCAACATTGCTATCATTTCTCCCCTAGTCCTTCTTTTCATCCTTTCATGCAAAATCCCCATTCTCTCCCCACTTCTGGGGGAAGGATACTGCAAAATCCCCACTTCCTCCCTGCCCTACTAACCTGCTTTCCAGTTACGTACTCCTGTGCAGGGCGTCAGAAGATCAGCTGGGACTCAGAAGGCAGCAAATAGATGGGGGCAGAGCCACCCAGAGGTGGTATTTTCCAGTTCTCCAAACTACTCAAACCTTTTGCTACCGGTTCACCATAACTGATCAGAACTGGCTGAATACCACCTCTAATTGTTTCTTGTCCAATTATTTCAAAAAGAAGAAAAACCTCCCTGTGTTCCTTTAAAAAAAAAAGCATGCAAAATGTTATGCACCTCAGTCAAGACCCACTAAGTTGTCTTTTTTTTCCAAGTCCCAAACATTGCAGTCCCAAATTTTTTTGGGATAGCATCAGGAAGTCTGCAAAGGAAAAATATCATTTTAATCTATGGGAGTTTAATCTATGGGAGTTTCCAAAACTGTATAACACATAAAGCAGAGAGAAAAGGCTCTATGTGTGATTGAGGTGTCTGGATTGAAATTCTCACCCTTTGGCTTTCTGCTCAAGGTAATCTCTGGTATTATTCAAGAACTTTGATAAGTGCAGCATGAGAAACAACTTAAGTATCCCAGAAATCAATGGCCTCCCTTTAGATATTGATCAAGGTCTTCCTGCCCTGCAGATATATTCTCACAATCCAGGAGCTCAGGATCCCTGTCAGGAACTGCCACACATAATCGAAACTCTCTTCACCACGCATTCCCTGATTTTGCTCTTTTCTTCCAAGGGGTAGCAGTGTTACCTAGTTGGAATTATTGACTGACAGACTCAAGTGGCAGTGCCTCCAGCATTTGCACATTTAATGGGCTTGGAGGGTGGGAGGCCATTAGAATGTAATGGCTTCCTGGTTTTTCAAATGCACCCCAGTGGGCTATGCAGCCTATTTGTAAATCAATGAATTAATTATTGCAGAGATAAGCACAGTGCTTTGCAACCGAAACTCTAAGGTGCCCACAGAAATGACACACCAATCAGCATCTCATCCCCTCCAAACATTTTCTTGCCACCTTGGTGTGGTTTCCCCTCCTCCCCTGTTCTATCTGGCAGTCTGGGCGACCCATAGCTGCACATAACTCTCCAAAACCATGCTATTCTTCCCATGTGTCTCAAGATCACTCTGCTGAAAGTAGGAACAAAATGGTTACATTTCAGCTATATGTTAAAAACCTAAAATAAAGGGGGAAATTGGAGTATAATCTTTTTCAGAGGTGAACTGCTCCCATCCCCCACATTTAAACCCTCTCAAACCTCAACATTTATTACAATTGCTTTGTCATCTCCCCCTCCCTCCTCCCCCCTACAGTAGCAATGCTGTTTAAATTGAGAGGAGGACTGACTGGCCCTGGTATCAGTTCAGTTTCTGTGGCTGAGGATGATCTTGAATCTGGATGCCCCTTCAATATTTCTGTGCACGAATTGTATTATTTCTTGCAAGAGACACCCTTGCTTCGAATAGATATCTAGTAAAGTAAAGGTTCACCTCGCACATATGTGCTAGTCATTCCCGGCTCTAGGGGGCAGTGTTCAACTCCATTTCAAAACCTTCCCAGATGCTAATTAAATTAATTAACTCTTCGTGTTTAACTAACTCTTCGTGTTTATTAGCTTACAGGAATAAAAATGGATACCTTGTTCAATCAGAGCTGTACAATGGCTATCATTTGTATGTGTTTGCATGTTGTATGTGTTTATGTGTATATGTGTATACGTGTGTGTGTGTGTGTGTGTGTGTGTGTGTATCAGAGGTGGGTTTGTGCAGGTTCACCCCGGATCAGGCGAACCAGTGGCGGTGGTGGTGGGAGGCTCTGCCCACTTGTTCGTGCATGTGCAGAAGTATCACGCAAGCACGAGCAAACCAGTATGTATACACACGCACCTACACACACATAAACACACACACATACACACACAAACACACAAATGTATGTATATACATATACATACATACACACCTACACACACTACTCTTATTGCATTCAGCAGCAATGGGTTATGCTACATATTTATACAATCAATGATCTCAAGTGATTCTTGAGATCACTCAAGAAAATATAAAATATAAAATATAAAAAAAGAAAGTTTATTATAGGTTTAATGATAAAATGTAGACATTTGAACTCTAGGCTCTTTTGCATGTCGATGGTGAGGTATGAGGTTTAAAGAACAAAAGGCAAGGTAGGAAATACTCTAGAGACATGGTTGAAGGAAGGATGCTAGAAAAGGTAGGGAGAACTATAAAATATAATGTTAGTGGAGCCTGCTTTGTGTTGTTTCCTTTTTGTTTTCTGACTTCATTCCATTAATTTCTTTTTCTCACTGTTTCTCACCCATTTCTGTCTTTTGCATAATGTTGCTTATCCCAAAGAGGAAAAGGATGATGGGTATGCACGTATGCATTATAGCTTTATAGCATTTAAGATGGGGGGGAAAATTAGAAGTACATTTGTTAATTCAAATTACATAAAGGACACAAACACAGATAGAAGTAATAATGTATTTGTGCGGATATGCATATATGCTGTGTTCTGAACACCAACACAGCCATAATTCTACTATATAAATATCCCATTCATTCTTTCCCATTTTTTGCAACATTTTAATATTTTCCTGGATGTTTAAGTAATGGGAGAGTGGGAAAAAGATCTAATGTAGAGTAAGTTTCATACTCATTGCAGTGGGACTTTGACTACTAAAAATAATTAGACCTAGAGGGAACTATTCTTGCACATTGCCAATGCCAACCATCTAACTCCTCAAAGCAAGCCAATTTTAGCTCAAAGCGTTCTGAAGCTCTCCCAATAGGATTACTTATCATCATGATATATGCATGTTATTACCAGCTTTCCCAACCTGGTACACTCCAGATATGCTGGACTGCAATTCTCTGAGTCCTTAGCCAGCATGTCCAAGGCCTAAAAATTTAAGTTCCTATTTCTGACACACCAAGAATAGGCTGCTTTGGGAGATGTTACCATATATTTTCCTTGCAATGCAGAGGAAGGCTGAATAAAAGACTGTAGCTTTATAAGTCTGAAATAGGAAAAAAAGATTAATATTTTGAAAGAAAGTTGCCTCAAAAGCCAGCATGCTTTGTGCAGCAAATACAGCAGCCAAGTATAAAAAAAGGACAGAAATGACCTCAATGAATCATTCAGTCAATCAGAATAGAGCTGGAAGGGATCTTGGAGGACTTCTAGTCCAACCCCCTACTCAAGCAGAGGACCCTATACAATTTCAAACAAGTGACTCTCTGGTCTCTTCTTAAAAGCCTCCAGTGATGAAGCACCCACGATTTCTGAAGACAAGCTCTTCCACTGGTTAATTGTCCTCACTGTTAGGAAGTTTCTCCTTAATTCCAGGTTAAATCTAGACCCACAGGCATGGCTACTACCGGAAAATAGAATGCAGTGCTGCTTTGTGCACCTCTTTAAATTTCTGGGTTTAAGAGCCGCTATTTAATTCTCTACAATGCTCAGAATGGCACCATCTTGTGCGCACTGTGGCTAATTTGTATGGTGCTTCTAGTTTCAATGGTCAGGCATTACTGCCAGAGAAGCTGTCTGATATGCTGAACTAGTCAATGCTTCTACCAGATGTAAGAATGATGATGTTTCAAGTTACAGTATTTAATCAAGCATAGAAAGCATTGCTCTCACAATGTTCATCTTGGCTCCAGACTAAGACAAAATTGCTCTGTGATGAAATTAATCAAAGTTCCCCAGAAAAGTGCTAGATCCAATTGTTTCTAATGGCTTGCTCATTAGCAATTGCATCCACATAACATGCGTAACCCGATTACCAATGTTTATGCAATATATTAAACCATAAATTAATAAAATGGGTTGGGTTCATAGACATGTTAAGTCATAACAAAAATAAATCAAGCTGTGCTACTGCATCTTACTTACTTACTTTATTAGATTTCTATCCCACCCTATCTCCCAAAATGGGACTCAGGGCGGTGCACAGGAATTTTAAAATACAAAAATACAAACAATACAAAATACTACAAAAGTTAAAACTAAAATTAAATAATTTAGCCCGTGCTAAAAGACCAATTTAATTTAAAACCCAACTCTAAAAATAGCATAGCTGTCGCAGCTATGCCAGGCCGGCCATATGGAAGAAATATGTTTTCAGTGTCCGGCGGAAGAGGCGAAGATCAGTGATAGTGCGAAGGTCTGGCAGGAGGTCATTCCAGAGGGTGGGGCTGCAGGGCTTTTTCTGACCTGGTTGACCATGTGATGTGAACATAAACATTTAATTGTATTTCAGATCAGGAACTTATGGGCTTGCTTGCAATGAAACTTACAGGTAGCATTATTATCTTCCAAAGAATAGTAGTCCAGCAAGATGAATAAAGGGTTAACCAATATAATGTGCTGAATGAATGTTTTCTTAACAATAGAACAAAATCAGTATGAAATCTGTCCATTATAGCTCTGTCTCAGCTCCATCTTCCACCAGCATATTGGGGTTTTTGCTACCTGCAGCGAAACAAACATGCCCTGGCAACAGAGGTGGTATTCAGCCAGTTCAGACTAGTTCTGGCAAACCGGTAGCAGAAATTTTGAGTAGTTCAGAGAACTAGTAAATACCACCTGTGGCTGGCCCCACCCCTGCCCCAGCTGATCGGTGTGGCTAGTCTATTACTGCCTCCCTGCTGATCGACTGGGGCTTCTTTTCTTGCCCTGCACTGGAGAATGGAGCTGGAAAGCAGGTTAGTGGGGTCGGGAATGGGGATTTTGTAGTAACCTTCCCCTGCCATGCCCCCCAAGCCACATCCCCCAAGCCATGCCCACAGAACCAGTAGTAAAAAAACTTGAATCCCACCACTGCCTGGCAACCATTGTGTCCTTATCATGTTCCCTTCTTCTTGCCCCCAAATAATCAAGCAGACAAATTAAAATATTCATAGTAACACCAAGATAATATATATATTTTCCACTGTCCAAGAGCAGCCTCAAGGTGGGTAATTCTGAGGCTTTGCCATCCATTATATTAAAGTGGAGTCAGGTGACTGAGAGTGACAGAGCAATAGAGGCAAAATGGAGATGGCCAACAGGGAGGTTTTATGCTGGTCTACTTTTCTACCAATTCAAGTATAGATGAAGAATCCGATCCTTCAGGAATGCAGGAGGTCTTAAGACTCTTTGAAAGATTACTGTACATAAGAATATGTGCATAACATTTTGTACTCTAGAAAGAGTTAAATAAATGCCAAGAATCATTAAATAATGCCAAGAAATGCCTGCCTCCTCCTCATTCTGGCGAGGAAAACAACTTTGGTGGAATGGGATGTTAATAATTTTACAATGGTAAAAATGTGTCTATTATGATTTATTAGCTAATATAATGCTTTCCTCACAATGCCCTTTTTGTCTTTTCTCATAAGTTGAACAATTTTTACTGGAACTCTTGAGCTTCAAATATTTTATTATAAGCTACTTGTTTTCAACAGTTGTTATAACTCTCAGGCTAGTGTGGAAGACGAAGTTTGGTTCCCAAAGCCAACTTCTGCAAAACTAATTCTGTATGATGGAATGCTATATCTCTTTCAGCTGGGACATTTTTTCCCAACCCGTTTATTTATTTTAAGCCAAGTTTCCATGCCAAGTCACACATATTTATGTGTGCGCACATGCACACTGCAATCAGTAACAATATGAACTTTTCAGACAGCTTCTCATTCTTTTGTCTCTCTCTCTCTCTCTCTCTCCATTTTACCTGAACTTGGCAAGTTCAAAACAAGGACATCAGCCGCTTTGGAAGTTGAAAGAAAAACTCAGTGCTGGCAGAATGAAAAGCCTCCACACAGATTCAATGCCATAGTTCACATTGAACGTGTCATAGAGGGTGACCCCTAAGGGTCCCTGTTTTGGGGTGAGGCTTGTCAGTGCTTTCAAAATACTTATCATAATGGCTACAGATGGTACCCACCAGTTTTTCACAGCTCCCAGCCACAAACAGATGTCTTTGTTACATGCAACACGACCGCATGTAACAAAATATGACAGGATGCAGAGGTAGAGAAGGAAACAGCACATCCCTCCCTCCTTCCTTTCCTCTCTCTGCCCTGCCGCACCCCCAACCTCTTTTAACTCAAATTGGCTGGCAAGCCTGCATTTTTTGCTCCAGGCATTGAACTCTTCTAGGATGCCTCTTTGAACAGCAGACGGCTTGCTAACCTGCCTCATGTGGGTGTTACAAATGGATTAGCTACTTCAGGCTTAATTCTGTATAGGAATCACAACTCTTCTCACACGTCTGGTCTCCTGGGAATACAGGAGGGGGCTTCTTGCAACAGCTCCCCCTCCCAGGAATTCCATCAGCAGAAATGGCTATTCTTTCATGCTAGCTAAACACCCAGAAAATGTGCATTTAGCAGGAGACAGAGGTTCACATACCATTTCCCACACCGCTCAGAGAGAGAGATCTAAAGGGAGAAGAGCAACTTCACCCAAGGCTCAGAAGCAGAGCAGCTTTCTTCTTCCTCTGCTTCCCCCCCCCCCTCCCATGTTTTCTTGTTTGTTTTATTTTTGCTTTTACACTTTCCTTCCCATTGTTGATAGAAGGAAAATGCATTCAAGCTGCAGGGCTGACATATGTTTCAGTCGGCACAGGAAAAGGGGTGTTTGGGGATTAGAGAGGTTATGGATTCTATGGATCAAAGTCTTCTTGATAATTGCTTCATTTTCCCTTTATAGCCTTGATGTATCAGGTGGGCCAGGTGAGAGAGATGGTGCTGCAGTAGGTGGGGAGATAGGCTGCAAAAGTTCTCCTTCCATGGTGGACCTCAATATCTTCAACAAAAGGTGATGTTTGATAGCTGGTAGGACTGTCTCACAGGACTATGGGACTTTTTCTTTTATTTGCTCACAGCTCCCATCCGGGTGTTGAGCTTTATTTTTATTAAACAATAATTAATAAAAACTCTAAAAACTATAGAGTTTTCACATTTGCCAAGACCTTCCTATGCATAGCTAGTTATTATTATTATAATAATAATAATTATGCTACTCATAATCCTGTGAATAAACCATGCATGGCAGATGGGATTGAACACTGTGAATCATGCACAGCAACCTGGAATCTCTTCTTTCTGTGTCTACTATTCGTGGATCTCAAACTTAGTCAGTGAAGTGATTCCTTTCTTTCTTCCCTTTTACCACAGGGGGGAAAAATCAATGCCCGCCCCTTATATTTATCCAATAGAAGATGCTTCTCATCCTCATGGCTCCTCAAGAGAGTAGCTGCCTCAGGCTGCCTGTTTGGGCTCTGATGTGGTCAGACCTGGGACAAAGCAACTCATCTCTTTGTTCAGTCAAATGAACACATATCGCATAAGAAGTATAGGATCACTACAAAAGTGCAGATGAAATATAAAACAAATGGACAAACTATATGTTTTTAAAAAATCCAATATTCTTATCAACAAATTGGGAGATCAATATGTGGTCAGTAGAAACTCCTTCAAGCTCAGAAGAAATGCACTGGAATATGCTTGACATCTATGGGATAGAAAAAACCTAGTCCTCCCATGGTAGCCAGAAACTAGGCTATTTTCCATAGTTTGGGTTTACCATATGTAAGCATGGGAGACAAATACAGCTACAGATGTGTTTTACAAATATTATGTACAAGGATTACTTATTTATATTTACTATAGCAGATGACCAGGCTGAGCCCAGAGGTGGTATTCAGGAGGTTCTGACCAGTTCTGGAGAACCGGTGGCGGAAGTTTTGAGTAGTTCAGAGAACCGGCAAATACCATCTCTGACTGGCCCCGCCCCCACCTATTCTCTGCCTCCCTAATCCCAGTTGACCGGGAGGGAATGGGGATTTTGCAGTAAGTTTCCCCCGGAGTGGGATGAGAATGGAGATTTTACAATATCCTCCCCCTGCCATGCCCACCAAGTCATGGCCATCAAGCCATGCCACACCACATCACGCCCACCAAGCTATGCCCACAGAACCAGTAGTAAAAAAAAATTAAATCCCAACACTGGGCTGAGCCCAAGGGAGAGGTCAAATGCATCATCAGTCACAAGTCTCTTTGTGCCCACAAGAGATCTAAGTTCAGCCCACCTTGAATTCCACTGACTCGTATCTATTGCCAATTTGTTTGGACCTTTCAGATTTTTGTAGAGAGCTTATGCTTGAAATACATCTTTATACCCATTTGAACTACCTGGACCTTCTGATTTTCCTGGTGCTTGACAACTACCTTGCAAAGTAGTGCTACTTGAGGCATTTGTTCCGAGTGTTTAGAGTTTATCTGCATGCTGGAATGTCCCATCACCAGTTCAGGCCAGCAACCTTTTTTTGGATGGTAGAAATGCATGATATTGCCCCTTATGCATCCTTAAAACTATGAAGACCATCTCCAGATATATTTTCCTGTCAGTTTTCAAAGTACAATTTCTTATCTGTTACCTAAAGCTCTGCTGTTTATTTGCCTATGGCATGTAACTATCTCCTACACTCTGCTTTGAAGAGGTAGGAATGGTTGTTCCTTTGACTCAATGGTTACCACAGTCTCTAATGTCTTCTAAAGTTATACTATCAGTAACTCTGAAGTAACACAGTGTTTATAATACTTGTCTCATATATAGGGTGTTGCTGGTTTGAAACCCAACAGAAAGCTTAAAAATTGTTCTTTGTCTTTCCTTTAAAAACCTACTTTCTCAGTTTTTTTCCTCCCAGTTTAATCCAATAGCAGACTGTTTTCTCACTTTTCCAATCACTCAAGGTAATTTCCGGGTTTTAGATCTTAATGAATGTAGATGAATTGTATCCCTAAAATTACCTCTGGAAACTGACTAAAGAAATTATGAAAGAATGAAGAATTATCATTGCTGCTGTATTTTGAAGCAGCAGCATTTTGTATGCTAGGCATTTCTTTTCATTTATTTGTTATGTATGTATTTAAACAAATATAGTTTCAGAAGATAAATAAGACACCAAGAGTTTTGTTTAAGATGGACAACTACCAGTATCAATGTTTTAAATCTGTAAATTACAATGGACAAGTATAACATTAAAAAAATTGAACATACCAGATGAAATACATTCAGTATGATATGAAAAGAGCATAAATCTTTGAACGTATGGCCAAAATTGTCATTTATTGCTATTTGTAAATAATACTTTAAAAAAAGAAGGAAAAGAAGGGGATAAAAACCTACTAAATATTGTAAATAAGTATTTGGTTTCTAACATCCTCCTTTCTTTGTAAGCCAATCGATTTACAGTGTTTATAAACATCAACTTTACAAACCATACTTAATAAGTTTGTATTTGCCTAGTTTAAATTCAATTAAACCTGTTTAATCTTTGACAACTGAAGGAGTTAATTTGGAGAGGAGTTGCAAAATAGGATTGCGGAGGCCATGACATGATGCCCATCCCTAGAATAAACATATTGAACTGAGCCAATCAAAGAGCTTTACTAAGAATTAGTAGAAGAAATGCATGATAGGGTAAACAATACAGTGAGAGTCCCAGTAGGAATCAGATGTAGAAAAGTGTTGAGTGGGAAAGAGTGACATGAATCATATTGTGCTTGTTATGGCATTAAGAAAAGCACAAGAGTTTGAATGAATGAAAATAAACACGTTGGAACTTATTTTGCTTGGAACTCCGGGACAAGTCACATGGCTCCTACACGGGAGGCGATCCTGGCAAAAATAACTTTTTTGAGACAAGCAGGAACATTTCAGAGAACATAAAGAACTTAACCTTTTTTAGGATTAGCACAGAGGGTGAGATACAATCTGCGATTTCCAAAGATATCATGCAACTAGGGAAATTCTCATTATTAATAGGGCAGCAGTTTGTAGGGGAGGGAATTGTAATGGTTGTAACTGCTTTCTACATCAAAAGATGCCCACTTTGAAGAGGCTAATTCCTTCCTTCTTTCTTCCCTCCCTCTCTCCCTCCCTCTCTCCCTCCCTTCTTTCCTCCCTCCTTCTCTACCTTTCTCCTTCCTTCCATCCTTCCATCCACCCTTCTTCCTTTTTATGTACCTACCTACCTAGGGCTATGGAGATTTACACTGCTCCAGTGATGGCACTTAAGGGGAAGGACACAAACTTGCAGAGCTTTTCCATTTTCCATTTTTTTAATAAAACCCTGCATTTTTTAATTTCAAAATCTCAGAAAAAGGGCGATTTCACTGCTTGAATATTTCAGCTTGATTGACCTTGGAAGCAACAAAAATAAACTGGAGGGGGCTGAGGGGGGTGTTCTTAATTCATGGATTCACTCACTCATTCATTCATTCCACCCCATACTAAGGATGGAAGGCATGCCATACTTTGCTGACTCACAAGTGCAGCACTTCACATTTCACCATTCAAATGAATCAGAGCCATTCATTTACAGAGGCAAAGGCAGATGACTGTGGAGATATTGATATGCAGCACAGCAGAAAGAGCTCAAGCTGTTCTCCATCTCTGCATCTTCCAATGGATATTACATATGGCTTTGAGTATTTACAGTATATAGAAGAAAAGGCTGAGCAACAATGGGAATGGACTTTAGCTGTCCAACTCTTCTGTGCTTTAAGCCCTTCCTGTCTACATGAGTCGGCCGTCATCCTGGTTATTTGCATTCTTAACATGTAGACTTAAACCATAAAAGAAAAAAAAATATTTTTTCAAGATGAAAGTTCAAGAAAGATCCTATGGTCCCTGCAGCAGCCTCCCATGCATTCCTCCCCATCTAGCAGAATCATTTATTATTCAATGACTAAAATATTCTGGAACCCAAATCCCACCCACCTCCCTCTCCATGACAATGACCTTTTCTCACCTCTAGGCTGAGATAAGCAGGCTCACCCCTTTTCTGTGCTGCCAAAAGCCAGCCACAAAACACAGGGAATAGCCAGAAAAGGACTATTTATTGCTATTACTAACTGTTCTTTCCTAGCTAGGCAAAGATTTGGTTCTGCTCAATTAATTCATTGGAATTAATTCAAGGTTGCTTTTTTTTCTAAATACAGAAAATATCAAACCTGAAAAGTCCCCCAAAAGTTGGCAGTTTTGCCCCTGATGGATCTGATCTCGTCCCCACAATCTTCTGCCATGCTCCTCCTGGCATCTGTGCCAGGATATAGATAAGACTTTTATCTGGATTTTTCTTTTTCCCTCTTTTTTCTTCCTGAGAAAGAGGACAGCGAAAAATTAACATATGTCTGCCCTCATTTGTTCTCTACCTTGTAGCATCCAGCAGAGCTTTGGAACAATTCTGACCTACATAGAAGAATGCTTCCTTACTAATTTAAAACATTTTACTCACTCTTTAACTGGGGGGAAAAAACCCTCCCACGGCAGATTAGGAGTATTAATAATAAACCAATTTCTCCTTGGCATTAAATTCCCAGCTTCTCTGGATAAACATTTAAACTGAACAGTGGGGACAGAGAATTAATTGATGCAGAACATTTCTGTCCCCAGCAATCTAAAATTCATAGGGTTATCAGTGCATGTAACATAGATGTTTGTGTGGGTAAGATTATTACTCCTGCTGTCAAGCAAAACCAAGCATTCAATAGTGAGTACCATACCATGTGCATGAAACATACTAGTGGCAAGAAAATAGGGCAGTCAGGCATAGCACAGGTTATGTAGACAGTAAACACAGGGTCAATCAAAATGGACTCAAATGTCTATACACCAGTGCACAGAGTATGAGGAATAAACAGGGTGAATTAGAAATTCAAGTAAAAGAGGGCAGATATGATATTGTTGCCATTACAGAAACTTGGTGGGATGAAACCGACAAATGGAACATACAGTTGGAAGGATTTAAATTATTTAAAAGAATTAAAAAAATAAAAGAGGAGGTGGAGTTGCATAATATATAAGAAATAATTACATCTCTACAGAAATAGAGCACAACAGCAATGAGAACTATCTTGAATGCATTTGGGTCAATATTAAAGGTTGGGGGGGGGGATGACATTGCCATAGGTCTATACTACAGGCCACCCAACCAAGCAGAGGAAGTAAATGAACTTTTTGCTAGTCAGCTAACCAAGGTATGTAGGAAGCACACCACAATAGCAGTGGGGTTTTTTAACTACCCTGACATCAACTGGGAAACAAACTCTGCACCAAGTGAAAGATCCAACAGGTTCCTAACAAACCTAGCAGACAACTTTGTTTCCCAAAAAGTAGAGAAGGGAACAAGGGGAACAGCCATATTAGACTTAATTCTCACTAACAGAGAGGAAATGATAGAAGGTGTTGAAGTCACAGGTACCCTGGGGGCAAATGACCATGCAATATTGGAATTCAACATTATGCAAACGCAAGTAGTAGAACAAAGTCAAACTAGAGTCTTAGACTTTAAGAGAGCTAATTTCAATAAACTTAGAGAGAGCTTGAAAAAAATTCCATGGATGAGAATCCTCAAGGGGAAAACAACTCAAGAAGCATGGGAAATTTTGAAAAATGAGATTACAAAAGCCAAGTCTAGTACAATACCAGTGAAGAAGAAAAATAATAGCTCCCAAAAGAAACCAGCATGGCTGCATAAAGAACTCTCTGACAAATTGAAAGACAAAAAAGATAAGTATAAAAAGTGGAAAGAGGGAGACATAACTAAGGCAGAATATCAGCAAATATCCCGAGCCTGTAAAGATGAAGTGAGGAAAGCTGAGGCTCACAATAAAGAAAGGCTTGCCACAAAAGTAAAAAATAACAAAAAAAGCTTCTTCCAACATGTTAAAAAGAAGAAAAAAGTTAAAGAAACAATTGGTACACTGCTGGGAGAAAGTGGCAAGGAGGTGACAAGCAACTGGGAGAAAGCAGAACTATATAACTCATTTTGTGCATCTGTCTTTACACAAAGGGATAAAACAGTCCAACCCATCAAAAACAGCACCACAAAAATTAGATTAGGAACACAAGTTGAAATTGGGAAGAAAATAGTAAATGAGCACCTGTCTACCCTAGACTAGTTCAAATCACCAGGACCGGATGGATTACACCCCAGGGTTTTGAAGGAAATGGCAGATGGCATCTCAGAACCACTGAATTATATCTTTCAGAGATCCTGGAACACTGGGGAACTACCAGAGAACTGGAAAAGAGCAGATGTGGTTCCCATCTTCAAAAAAGGAAAAAAGCTAGATCCAGGAAACTATAGACCCATCAGTCTGACCTCAATACCAGGAAAGATTCTAGAAAAAATAATCAAGCAACGAATTAGCAAACACCTAGAAGCAAACAAAATAATAGCCAAAAGCTAACATGGGTTACATGGTCAAAACCAGAACATGCTAGACAAACTTATTGCATTCTTTGATAATGTGACAAAATTAGTGGACTAGAGGAATGCCGTCAATATAATTTACTTGGACTTCAGTAAGGCATTTGATAAGGTAGACCATAACCTATTACTAGATAAAATAGAAGAATATGGGTTAGACAGCATCACCACCAGATGGATTCGTAACTGGCTGACCAACCACATTCAACGTATAGTCCTCAATGGAACTGCATCTACATGGAGGGAAGTATGCAGTGGAGTACCCCAAGGCTGTTTTAGGCCCAGTACTCTTCAACATCTTCATCAATGACTTGGATGAGGGACACCAAGCTGGCAGGAATAGCCAACCCTCCAGAAGATAGGCTTAAGATACAGAAGGATCTTGACAAACTTGAACATTGGGCACTATCTAATAAAATGAAATTCAATGGTGAAAAGAGTAAGGTTCTACATTTAGGCAAGAAAAATGAAATGCACAGGTACAGTATACGTGGTACCTTGCTCAATAGTAGTAACTGTGAAAGGGATCTTGGAGTCCTCATGGACAACCATTTATATATGAACCAGCAGTGTGCAGCAGCTGCCAAAAAAACCAACACAGTTCTAGGCTGCATAAACAGAGGGATAGAATCAAGATCACGTGAAGTTATAATACCACTTTATAATGGATATTGGAACACTGCTAGCATGCCTCCCCTAGTCCTTATTTTCATTAAACTAGACATATCCAGTTCCTGCAATCATTCTTCATGTTTTAGCCTCCAGTCCCCTAATCATCTTTGTTGCTCTTCTCTGAATTCTTTTTAGAATCTCCACATCTTTTTTGCAGAAAGCAACCTTGTACCAGCAACTCATTCCCATATTTTATTTTGTTACTGCTTTGTAATGACATTTATTTATTTACCTATATTGACCTCTTCCTTAGCAACATTACCCATCACTCAGGCCTATGTTAGCTATTAACAGAAGTGTTAATGGTCCATAAATGTACCAGAGGAAAATCAATACTATAAAAAGTGTCCATGTATGCCTCTCATTATCCTACGATAGTAATAAGAATTTCCTTCTAGCACATTTCCCGAGGATTAATAACTGGATTGGTTAATAGCCTCCTCATCTGTGCTTTGGGCTATCATCAACTCCCAACTAGTCAAGGAAATATCCAGCCATTCTAAAAATAGTTTTCATCTAGGATAATTCTTGCAGGAATAAATAGGTGGTTGGAATTATGGCCCAAGGCAAATGTTCTAAGCTTCCGGTTCATCTTCAGGATTACCAGCTAATGTTGATTGTTGTCATTTCATTCTTCAACAGATTAAAATAACCTTTAAGTGACCCAGACACAATGATTTTTGAGATGTTACTGTTTTTCCCCTGTGGCAAAACATTTTAGAAGTGGGGGGGGGGGGTGAATCTGGACTCACTATTTATTTTGAATTTCTCATATATCCTTTAGGGCATCATTTCAATAACTATTAAATGATTATCAGTTCCTGGAGGAAAGTGCAGAATAATCAGTAGAAAAGACCTGCTTGTAGTGCAGGTGTGACATTTATGGAGTTTTACTATTAAAGTAACAGTATGCTAAGATCAAGCAGAGATAGAAAAAAGTATACAAAAGTATATTTAGACCTCAGGCTCTGTACTTTGCAGCCATCTGCTGTAAAATACTTAGTTCTTCCAGTTCCTGATAAAAACCGAGAACTTTCTGGCACTGTTTCATTTAAACATTGTGAACTTAAATTTTAGTTATTTGTCGATTGTATCTAACTGTTTTCCAAGGACTTCAGAATGAAAAGAAATGATGCAGATCATGGGTGTACAAAACCAGTAACCTTCCTTCTAATAATTCCTCGTCACCCATTATATCCACCAGCAGTTGGCAAAAAACAGGATTTGATACCTTGGAAAAGAAGAACTCATCTTTTGCAGAGAATCTACCACAGAATACAGGTAGTCCTAGACTGACAACCACAGCCCAACATTTATGTTGTTAAGTGAGATATTTGTTAAGTGAACTTTGCCCCATTGTATGACCTTTCTAGCCATAGTTGTTAAGTGAATCGTTGTGATTGTTAAGTTAGTAATACAGTTGTTAAGTGAATATGGTTTCCCCATCGACTTTGCTAGTCAGAAGGTAGCAAAAGGGGGTCACATGACCATGTAACCATCATAAATATGAACCAGTTGCCAAGCATCCAAATTTTGATCACATGACAATGGGGATGCCTGCAACGGTTATAAGTGTGAAAAATGGTCAGAAGTCAATTTTTTCACTTTTGTTGTAACTTTGAATGGTCACTCTGGAACGAATTGCCCCCAGAATTAAGAACTATCCCTGACTTATGCACCTTCCGCCACGGTCTCAAAACCTTTCTCTTTCAACAAGCCGAGCTGGCATAAAGCATGATTTTTAAAAAATTTAAATTAAAAATTTTAAATTAAAACTTTTATTATTTTAATCAGGGTTAGTTTGGTTTTTTTTCCACATTTCGGCCAATATTTTAATTATGTCTTTTAAAAGCTTTCTTTTTAACTTTTATATATTTGTTTTTATTTTGGCTGTACTGTATTTTGCCCTGAGTCCTCTAAACTCTAAACTCTAAACTCTAAACTCACTAAATGAAATGTTGTAATTTGCAGACTACCTGTGTCTCTCTTTTATCCACCTATCCCCTTGTATTTTCTCCAGCCTCCAAAGTTAGTTTATTGAGTTAGTTTTCACATTTATATAGCCACTTATCCTACAAAACAAGTGACTTGGGTTTTGTGATGAGGTAACCAATGGAAGTCTTCTTATCATGGAGGTAAGTTAGGGTCATCATCTTGTACAATTCTGCCCGTCCCTCTAGCAACTCCCAGTAATTAGAAAAAGGATGCAAGAAATATTATATGACTAAAGGCTCAGACATTGGTTAATGCCTCCCGAATATTTTTTTATTTCCTATTCATTTAACAAATAGTTTTTTATTTCCTATTCATTTAATTTCTATTATGTTCCTCCTGCAGTTTACAAATTTGATACATTGCTTATGTATATGATATGGCATTGCCATATGTAACAACAAAACTACAGTACAGTACAGATTGTATGGATTTGATTATACAATCATTCTCAATTAGTCAACTTCCCACCCTTTGTTAGATGGAGACAGATGCAATTTTAAATACAAATACAAAAACCCCACTGTAAATATTAAGGCTGCAAATTTAGTACTAAACAGAAATTGTTTATACTCTTTATTCCAGAAGTTAAGAACATAAGAACAGCCTTGCTGGAAGAGGCCACAGCCCATCCAGTCCAGCATTCTGTCTCAGACAGTGGCTCCCCATTTGCTTCAGGGTCTTCCCAAGCAGCTTCACCTGCTTATGATTCCCTGCAAATGGCATTGAGAAATATCCTGCCTATCTCTCCAACCCGGAGGGTGTCCTTAGGCATCCATAATGATAGTCATTGATACCCTTGTTCTCCATGAACTCGTCTAATCCTTTCTTAAAGGTGTCGAGGCTGACAGCTGTCACCACTTCTTCTGGCAGGGAGTTCCATAGACCAGTGATCCTCTGGGTGAAAAAGTACTTCCTCTTATTTGTTTGAGGTCTAGCTTCCAAAAGTTTCATGGAGTGCCCCCTAGTTCTAGTGTTGTGCGATAGGGAAAACAGTTTTTCCTTTCTACTTTGTCCACACCGTGCATGATTGTATAGACTTCAATCAGGTAAACTTGAGTGGTCAGTTGGATGAGTAACTAAACCCAGACATTACTGGAGCTTGGTCTTCTCTGTGCATCACCAGATGCTACTGTATGGCTATAACAGCAACTTGCAATCATCATCCTTTGTTTTTCTTCTTTACATGGAGTTCTTTCATTATTCTTACGTAACAATAATAGACAACAGAGATTGTGACATTGCAAATATAGTGTTAAACCTGTAGGACGTTAGCACCCTTCCCTCTCCTAGAAAATGAAATATTTTAGGAAAAATTAAAAGGGCAGAATATTTGTCCCTAGGGAAGCCATGTGGTCCTGTCCATCATTAAAACCATCTTTCCAAGCAGCCTCACCATGTTTCCAGTGTCTTTCCCCTCCCCCCTTGGAACTGAACCCAGAAGGACATTTCTTCCAACAAACCAAAACTATGATCATCTCAAAATCTTCCACTGAAATTTAAATTGGACATTTCAGCAGAGAGACAATACATTAAACAGTAATCTTATGAGTTTGCGTGTTTATTTACTGCATAATGAATAGGTTGTGCCTGTAAAATGCATGCCTCTCATTCCTTAACAATTGTAAAATAGGAGGGCATCACAGCACTGGGCATTCTTTGAAGCACTGTTTTTCAAACTTGGCAACTTTAAAATGCGTATATTTCAACTCCTTCTATTGCCAGCAAGCCTTAGCAAAATGCCAGGGTCATGAAACTTATAGTGGCTTTGAAGTCCCTACTTTTTTGGGAGAGACTAACATACAACAAAGGACGTTAGAGATTCAGCAAAAAGATCTAGTAGAAGGTAGATACTTCTCCCTTTGATGTGTTAGCAACCTAAATTATAACATTTTTTGCAGAGATCAATTGCATTTCTAATTAAAATATGAAGCTTTATTTAAAGCGCTGTGTGTGTATATAAAAAATAGAACTTTTATAATCAGAAATAAGGAGTCAAAGTCAATATAACATTGTTTCTGAATTTTGCCCTTCCAAAAATAGTTTTGATAGTCTTTTCTTTTTATCCTGAATTTTGCTACCTTTCTAAAAAGTATATCCACCTAATTATTCATTTGCTTTTTATATCAGAAACAATCTATTTTATTGTCATTGAAAGCTTTTGTGAATTCGCATTCAATATGCGCTTTGTAATTAGTTTTAGTTTTAATCCCCCTCCCGCAGACACATTTAACAAGCCATGTTCATTGCAAATCAAGTGTAATGAAAAGAAAATTAACAACTATTTTTTAAAAAAATGTATATAAATAGTAATGAATATGCATATTGCATATGGCAAACTATAGAAGTATGTCTATTTCTTGCAAAAAAACAAATAAGAAGACATTACTATTACCAGAATATTTTGAAAAGACTCCTAGAGAATATATATTACACATCTTACTATTCAACAATTTACACAAAAATATGGAATGTGACCCTGATGGGGAAGGTGAAAATCTGCTAAACAGATATGTACTTAAATAAGTTTATATAATTTAAGGCTCAGGAAAAAAATTAAGACTCAAAAACATCACATTTCACATCGAAAACTTGAAGAAATTATGAAATGAGAGCTAGCTTTTAACACATTTAATGTTATTTAGATTGGCCTTCAGCTATAATGCTGCTGCAAATAAATGTGATTTGGAGGTCAATAATTTAGAACTTAGAAAGCAGTGGTGGGTTTCAATTTTTTTAGAACCTACTCTGTAGGTGTGGCCTATTTTGTGGGCGTGGCCACCTTTTAAAATGTGGTGAAACTCATTTAACAACGCTCTTGCGTAGCAACCAAAATTTTGGACTCAATTGTGATGATAAATTCTTTCTTTCTTTCCTTCTTTCTTTCTTTCTTTCTTTCTTTCTTTCTTTCTTTCTTTCTTTCTTTCTTTCTTTCTTTCTTTCTTCCTTCCTTCCTTCCTTCCTTCCTTCCTTTCCTTTCCGTTGGGTCACTGGCAGCGGCGGGGCAAATTTACTTCCAGGTACGCTGGTGGAACCCCCTCTCACCGGTTCTCTAAATTTCACCAACCGGCTCTCGCGAGTAGGTGCGAGCCTGCAGAAACCCACCACTGTTAGAAAGAGTGTATAGATGGCACAGTGGTTAGAGTGCAGTACTGTAGGCTACTTCTGCTGCCAGCAGTTTGGCAGATCAAATCTCACCAGGCTCAAGGTTGACTCCGCCTTCCATCCTTCCGAGGTAGGTAAAATGAAGACCCAGATTGTTGGGGGAAATATGCTGATTCTGTAAACCGCTTAGAGAAGGCTATAAAGCACTGTGAAGGGGTATATAAGTCTAAGTGCTAAATTTGTGTTTGTGCAAAATAGCTCCCGAAAGTCTTTGGGTTGTGAAAAACAAACAAATATGTAAATAACCATGAACAGGTCATGGGATTAGTAAGAGCATAAAAAACATAATGACAATATAGTTTATTAAAACTTTGCCGAAGGCCAGGGCTGGAAAGAAATCTAAATAGTAAATTTGGCAACTCTTAATCTTCTCAAGGAGGTAGTCCAGGAAATATTTGTCTTTCTTCTCTCTTCCTTAGAGCTTTCACATTGTGTAACTCACAATACTTGTATATACTTGCTGTATATGAAAGCCTTTCTGGAGAATTTACCAAGGGTGTTGCTTGCAACACTTGTTTGCTTTCTTACTCCAGATCCTCACGCACCAACAACTTCAATTTTCTCAGACCCTTCTACATTCATCCCACGCTTTCCAGTATAACTCAGAAAAGTAAAATGGATTATCCATTGCAAAACAAAGTGTCTGAACATTGCAAGGCCAGAAGGGTTGGAAGCAAAAGAATGATAGACTAAATGTGTATCTAAAGAAATAGACTTTGATTAAAATCAAATAATTACATTCATATTAATTGCTCACATGAATAAATCTCACAGAATATGACAAAAAAAATTGAAGCCATGAGATAAGAAAAAAATAAAAACACTGCAAAAACAGGTTTACACTAGCATCATTCGCTATACCTCTCCATACCTTTCTAGCCTTACAAATTATCCTTCTCTCTGCCATGTTTAGACAACTTCATGCATTGCCAATTGTTCTTCTCATCTCTCACTCTTGTTCTCTAGACTTCATCAATGAATTTCTCAGTCTTCCCTTCCTTTTGCTTAATTTTTTTTCATATTTTGTTGTACAGTCCTTGCTGATTCAATTTACCAGGGTTAGGGTTAGGATTAAGGTTAGGGTTATTACTCTTTTTATATTCAAACATCTTCATTCCTTACTCTTCTTTTATCCCATCTTCTCTTGTTTTGCACACACACACTTAAGTGCCCCAGATCTACTGCATTCTTTTTCTCCCAGTCTTGACCTTTCAAATTCCCACTTTTGTATAACAAAGTGAAAATGATGCTCTTAATGCCATTTTGCGTTTTTTTTACATCCATTCCTCACAAGAGACCACAAACTGCCTTTGACCATTTTAATAATTCATTCATTTTCCTATCAGAATTATAAAATTAATCTACAAATTTTCAGATATATACTTCTTGTGGCACCATAGTATCTCTCTTTATTGAAACAGAGAGCATAGGTTAAAGGAAAAACAAGTTTAAACTGATCTATGCTCTTAGCTGCTATTTGTACATTTTGTTACAATTCTTTTGGAATCAGTAACTACGGCCGATACAGAGTAAATGGTTCCGTTGTCTGATGGCTTACATTCTTGTTTGTCCTTATGAAGGAGTAATTTATACAATAATACAATACAATAATACAATACAATAGCAGAGTTGGAAGGGACCTTGTAGGTCTTCTAGTCCAACCCCCTGCGTGGGCAGGAACCTTATACCATTTCAGACAAATGGCTATCTAACATCTTCTTAAAGACTTCCAGGGTTGGGGCATTCACAACTTCTGGAGGCAAGCTGTTCCAGAGGTTAATTGTTCTAACTGTCAGTAAATTTCTCCATAGTTCTAAGTTGCTTCTCTCCTTGATTAGTTTCCACCCATTGCTTCTTGTCCTGCCCCCAGGTGCCTTGGAGAATAGTTTGACTCCCTCTTCTTTGTGGCACCCTCTGAGATATCGGAACACTGCTATCATGTCTCCCCTGGTCCTTCTCTTCATCAAACTAGACATACCCAGCTCCTGCAACCGTTCTTCATATATTTTAGTCTCCAGTCCCCTAATCATCTTGGTTGCTCTTCTCTGCACTCTTTCCAGAGTCTCCACGTCTTTTCTACCTTTTGGCGACCAAAACTGTATGCAGTATCAAGAATGATTATCAAGAATGATTAACCAGAATAACTAAAAAGAGCATCTTTTCCCAAGAGAATTCTGTTTCTGATTACTGGATAATGCTATTAAGCATAAGGAAAAGTCTTTACATAAAGATGCTAATTTGAGAAGAATCATGTATGGAATACCCAAAGTCCCATGCATTCTTGGATCAGACAGATCCAGCCATGAAGGAATTCTGAAAAGAAGGAAGATTGTGTGAGAGCAAAGAAAATTAAGAACATAAAAATGTACTACTTGAATCAGGTCAAACAGCCCAGAATTTACTATCACACAAGAAGCACTGGATGCCCCACTGGATGAGATCATCAGGTCTCGCTGCTTTAGCAGAGTAAGGAAGATATTCAGAGATGATTCACAGCCTGGTCAGTGTCTCTGACCATAGGGCACAAGACATTGAAGCATAGCCAGTCAAACAAATAGGTTTAAAAATAGTTTCTATCCTTGGGCTGTCAGGCTCTTAAACACAACCATAATCACTCTACAGAAACATATGACTAGTTTTTCTTTTTCTTTCTTTTTCTTTCTTTTTTCCTAATTACTTGCATAAGGATTATTCTTTATACTATTTATGTTGTTTGTATTTTTTTCTTATGAATTGCACCAGTGAGGCTAAAACCAATTTCGTTGTATACTATAGTATTAAGCAACCAGATGCATTTAGGAAGCTCACGGGCAAAGCATAGGAGAATGAGAAACATCTTCTATTAATAATAATAATAATAATAATAATAATAATAATAATAATAATAATAATAATAATAATAATAATAATAATAATTATTATTATTATTATTATTATTATTATTATTATTATTATTATTATTATTATTATTATTATTATTATTATTATTATTATTATTATTATTATTATTATTATTATTTTTAATTCATTAAAACTGCAACTCAGTCAAATGAACATTTAAAGATGTGTCACAAATACCATTGACTCATGCTAATGGTTGATATAGGTACACAAGAATTTACCCAAGACATTGGTATACAGTTTGGAATTGACAAATGTGCAACAATGGCAACCAAAGTATGCAAGGTCATAGAAGATGATGGAATAGAACTTGAGAATGAAGAAATGATAAAGGCAGTAAAATCAGAAGAAGGCTACAAGTACTTGGGGATTTTAGAGCCTCTGACTTAATGCATAATAAAGTCAAGGAATTAACTTCAGCCAAGTACATTCGATGAATTCGCAAGATATTAAAGTCCAAATTGAGTGGAGGAAACATCATAAAAGCCATAAATACCTGGGCTATACCTGTATTTGATACGCTGCAGGAATAATTGACTGGACCCAGATGGAGTTGGACAATTTGGACAGAAAAACAAGGAAGCTTATGACAATGAATCATGCTTTGCACCCTATAAGTGATGTTGACCGATTATATCTTTACTTTACTTTACTTTACTTTATTTTCAATTTATATACCGCCCTTTTCACCAAAAGGGACTCAGGGCAGTGCACAGAAAGATAAAAACCCCCACACAATATACAAAATTTAAAAAACAATTAAATCAATAAGACTGTGCTAAAATTGAATAAATAGTTAAAAACATAAATAACGAATTAAAAGTCCCTAATCTATGTCAGGCCGGCAAGACGAAAGAAATGAGCTTTTACCATCCGACGGAAGAGACGTAGGTCCGTGATGGTACGGATATCGGGGGGGAGGTCGTTCCAGAGTGTCGGACCCGCCACAGAGAAGGCTCTCCCCCTGTGGGTCGCCAGTCGGCATTGACCAGCTGACGGCACCCTGAGAAGGCCAACTCTGTGAGAGCGGACAGGTCGAAGGGAGGAATGTGGTAGGAGGCGGTCTTTCAAGTAACCAGGACCCGAGTCATGGAGCGCTTTGAAGATGGTAACTACCACCTTGAAGCGCACCGGGAAGACCACAGGCAGCCAGTGCAGCTCGCGCAGGAGATCTACCAAGAGCAGAGGGTGGTCGAGGACTCCTACAAGTAAAGCAGACTGTGGAAGAAGAAAGACAAAGTTTGAATAATTACATCCAGAAAAGTGAAGAACCAATGATTAAGGAAGTAAATAAAGGAGGCTTTTTAAAGACAACTAAGTCAAAAGCTGAATATAAGAAAGAAGTAATTGAGAAACAAGCTGAAAATTGGAAAAGCAAAGCTATGCATGGCCAATACTTGAAAAATATTGAAGGCAAAGCTGACCAAAAATTATCTTCGACCTGGTTAAGATCAGGAGTACTGAAAAAAGGAACAGAAGGCTTTATTTTGGCAGCTCAAGAACAAACCTTATTATTATTTATTTATTTATTTATTAGTCAAATTTATATAACCGCACCCTCTCCCCGAAGGGACCCGGGGCGGTGCACAGGAAGTTAAAACAAACAATATAAAATATAAATAATTAATATCAAATTAAATAGGTTATCCCTGTGCTAAAATTTAAAAAGTTAAAACATAATCCATTAAAAACCCAATTAAAAACAATTTATAATACAGACTGAAGGCTAGGTAAATAACTTAGGCCAAACCGGCCTGATGGAACAGGAATGTCTTTAATTTCTGGCGGAAGGTGCGGAGGTCCGTGGTTGTTCTGAGGTCGGGGAGTAGGTCGTTCCAGAGGGTTGGGCCCACCACAGAGAAGGCCCTTCCCCTGGGTGTCGCCCGCTGGCATTGCCTGGTGGACGGCACCCGAAGAAGTCCCTCTCTGTGGGAGCGAATCGGCCGCAGGGATGTATGAGGTAGGATGCGGTCTCGCAGGTAGCTTGGTCCTGTGCCATGGAGCGCTTTAAAGATGGTGATCAACACCTTGAAGTGCACCCGAAAGACCACAGGTAACCAGTGCAGCTCGCGCAGGAGCGGTGTTACATGGGAATATCTAGACGTTCCCAAGATCGCCCGCGCGGCTGCATTCTGGACCAGCTGCAGTCTTCGGGTGCACCCCAAGGGGAGCCCCATGTAGAGAGCATTACAGTAGTCTAGCCGGGATGTCACAAGCGTGTGAGTGACTGTGCGAAGGGCGTCCCAGTCCAATAAGGGACGCAACTGCCGCACCAGGCGTACCTGGTGGAAAGCCCCCCTCACCACGGCTGTCACGTGATCTTGCATAGACAGCCGGGTATCCAGGAGGACACCTAGGTTGCATGCCCAATCCACGGGGGCCAGATGTTCGCCCCCTATGGCCAGTGATGGAATCAACTGGTTGTACCGGGACGCCGGAAACCACAGCCACTCGGTCTTGGACGGGTTGAGTTTGAGTCTGTTGCTTCCCATCCAGATCCGTACGGCCTCCAGACATCGGGACATCACTTCAACGGCATCGTTGGGGTGGTTTGGGGTAGAAAAGTACAGCTGTGTGTCATCAGCGTAGATGTGGTACTCTACCGCAAAACCACGGATGATCTCACCCAGCGGCTTCATGTATGCGTTGAACAGGAGCAGCGAGAGGACCGACCCCTGAGGCACCCCACAAGTGAGGGGTCTTGAGGTCGACCTCTGCCCTCCTGCCAACACAAATTGCGATCGGCCGGAGAGGTAGGAGGAGA
Organism: Rhabdophis nuchalis; assembly: GCA_039707465.1. Lineage (NCBI taxonomy): Eukaryota > Metazoa > Chordata > Lepidosauria > Squamata > Natricidae > Rhabdophis > Rhabdophis nuchalis. The sequence continues at coordinate 52,065,907 of CM077643.1, read as the reverse complement.
ACCACCGTAAAACAGTGCCCCTCACCCCCAACCCCTCCAGCTGATGCAATAGGATACCATGGTCGATGGTATCGAAAGCTGCCGAGAGATCTAATAGGACCAGGATGGAGGAACAACCCCCATCTCTGGCCCTCCAGAGATCATCCACCAATGCGACCAATGCCGTCTCAGTGCTGTGCCTGGGCCGGAAGCCGGACTGGTGCGGGTCCAGATAATCAACTTCCTCCAGGTGACGGGGAAACTGTTGTGCCACCACACTCTCAACAACCTTCGCTAGAAAATGAAGGTTGGAGACTGGACGATAGTTTTCCAACAAAGCTGGGTTCAGGGAAGGCTTCTTGAGGAGGGGTCTCACCATCGCCTCTTTAAGGGAGGCCGGCAAGAACCCCTCACTCAAAGAAGCGTTGACTAACTCCTGGAGTCAGCCTCGTGTCACCTCCCAGGATGCCAGTACAAGCCAGGAGGGACACGGGTCCAATAAACATGTGGTGGCTCTCAGTCGCCCACGTAACCTGTCCATATCTTCGGAAGCAACAGAGTCAAACTCCTCCCAGAATGGTATCTCAAGACCCGCTTCCGACAATCCCTCTAGGCCACTCTCGGTGGAGATCAACTCGTTCCGAATCTGAGCGATTTTATCCTGCAGATAAACACCAAATTCCTCTGCTCGACCCTGCAGAGGGGCTTCCCGCGGCCTCTGTTGAAGGAGGGAGCGGGTCACCCCAAACAGGGCGGCAGGGCGGTTCTCTGCGGATGCGATAAGAGTGGCACAGTATTGACGCTTGGCCACTCTCATCGCCACAATGTAAGTCCGTAAATGGGCTCTCACCTGTGTTCGGTCAGATTCAGAGCGTGTAGATCTCCATCTACTCTCTAGGCGTCTCTTGTGGCGTTTCATCTCCCTCAGCTCCTCAGTAAACCAAGGGGCCTGGGTGACTCTTCGCCGCAAGAGAGGCCGCAAGGGCGCGACCCGATCCAAGGCTCCAGTGACCACGGTGTTCTATGCAGCCACTAGGTCCTCGATCAGGGCGTGGGTCAGGGTCACAGGTAATGGCCCAAGCTCCGTCTGGAACCTCTCTGGGTCCATCAGGTGCCTGGGGCGGAACCATCTAGGGATATCCGGTTCCGCCTCCCCGCGGTGAGGTGCAGCGGTAAGAAAGTCGAGCCGGAGAAGTGAGTGATCTGACCATGACAAGGGAGTAATGGCTAAATCCCCTATATCAAGATCACTTTTCCATTGGCCTGAGACGAAGATCAAATCCAGCGTATGTCCTCCCTCGTGTGTGGGACCCTCAATTACCTGGGTCAGGTCCATGGCCGTCATGGAGGCCATGAACTCCCGGGCTACCTCGGATGATCCGCCGAGTGATGGCAGGTTGAAGTCCCCCAAGACTACGAGTCTGGGAGACTCAACCGCCACCTCAGCTATCACCTCGAGGAGCTCGGGCAGGGCTGCTGATACGTAGCCGGGAGCCAGGTACACAAGCAGCAAGCCCAGCTGCCTCCCAGGGCCCCACCTCACGTAGAGGGACTCACAGCCGGTGGTCTGTGGCACAGTGGTCTCTCTCGGCTCCAGACTTTCCCTAATAATAACCGCCACACCCACACCCCTGCCTAGGGCCCGCGGTTGATGAAATGCACGGTATCCTGGTGGGCACATTTCCACGAGGGGTAAGCCCCCTTCGTGGCCCAACCAGGTTTCCGTAATCCCCACCAGATCCGGGTCCCCCTCTGACACAAGGTCGTTGATGAAGGAGGCTTTGTTAACCACGGATCTGGCGTTACATAACATCAACCTAAGGCCCTGGCTCTGTAAACCCTGGCCACCAGGCTCGCGAAGGCCCGAGGGTTGGGGCAAGCGACCGCCTGAAGCCAGCGGCCGCGATGGAATATCTGTCCCCCCCCCACCCCTCCCCCTCCCTATGACCGTACTGATAGAAAAACCCTCCATGGAATCGACCCCTGCTCCCCCCGTCTTAATGGACCTACCCGCTTCCCTATCTATTCCGCCAGTTAGTTTGACACTCACCCTAGCCTCAGACTGCCTAAACCCTCCCTCCACCCTGGAACCCCCTAAAAACCGAATGACACAATTTAGTAGAAAACCCCTAAGTCTGCGCTTCTTCCACTTCTCTTGACTAACTAGTCCCTCATTGAAGTGTGCCCTAGATAGCACAGTGGGCCACCCCTGCGAGAGGAGGTTATAAACATTTTTAGGGGCCCCTTAGCCACAAACTGCATGAAGGCAAAAATTCAACATGTTTTCCATCAGATAGTAATAATAATAATAATAATAATAATAATAATAATAATAATAATAATAATAATAATAATAATAATAATAATAATAATAATAATAATAATAATAATAATAATAATAATAATAATAATAATAATAAAAAAAATTTTTTTATTTATATCCCGCTCTCTCTCCCCGAAGGGACTCGAGGCGGGGCACAGGGAAATTAAAAACAAACAACAACAAAATACAAAGCTAAAATCAGATTAAATCTACCCTGCGCTAAAACTTCTATAAAAATATAACTATCCCTAAAAAAACCTTAATAATTTAACATTTAAATTAAAATTACCCTAGGCCAGCCAAACGGAAGAAGTGAGTTTTTAATAGCTGTCGGAAGAAGCGAAGGTCCGTGGTTGTTCTGATTTCGGGGGGAAGGTCGTTCCAGAGGGTCGGGCCCACCACAGAGAAGGCCCTTCCCCTGGGCGTCGCCCGCTGGCACAGCCTAGTGGACGGCACCCGGAGAAGTCCCTCTCTGTGGGAGCGAATCGGCCGCAGGGATGTATGAATACTGAATTTGCCAGTATTCTTGTAAAAAGTTTGGTGGTGGTTGTTGTTGTTGTTGTTGTTGTTGTTTTTAAACAGTGATTCTTTCAAATGCCAGCTGCCCCAGTTTTTTTTCTCAGGCTAATAGTAAATTTCCCCTGAAGACGTTCTAGGATTGCTTTACATGTGGAGTCCCTCGATGTGTGCTCATGATACTCTTCATCACGAATTCATTTTGGACATGGTCACCTTTAGCACTGAAAGTTACATAGAACAAACAGGTAAGAGCTCAGGAATTTAAAGGCATCCATGATTTCAATTTATTGGATGGATAATTTGAAAGGGTGGGGCAGGGAGGGAGTTCTTACATCAACCATTCTCGGTTGACAGTCTTAAAAGAGTCCTTCAGTGCAGAAAACAATCTCTGTGATTCACGGTGACCTTGTTATTTATATCAACACATCGATCACCTTCCTGAGCATGAAATGACATGAATACCTTACTAAGTAGAACATCTACATTTAGTTCTCACCCCACTTTGCCCTCCTTAGGCATTTCTGAATTAATGTATATGGAAAGGCAGGCATTTGAATGATATTTTAAGTGGTAAAGCTATGTAAATTTAGTTTACAACTAAGGTTTCATCTCTGCTCCACCGTATTCCTGCCACCCCCACCCCCAAACCTGAAAGGATTTCTTTTTCGGCAAGGGGGCTAAGTTGACAAGTTATTAGAAATGGATTTTCACTTTAGAATTAAAACCTCAATCATTAGTCTATTTTTTTAATACAAGGATTGTTTATTTTGCATTTCTTAGGCATTTTGTTGATTTCATAAATTTAAAGACTTTCAAAGCTTTCTCATCTATTTTATTGCATGATTAGATTGCCTTGAACTCTGCAGTAAAACTCTGCAACCAAAGCAATCCCCAGATTTTATGCACAGTTAGGAAAAATAACAGGCATAATTCTACTATTGACATAAATAAAATTGTCAAGAAAAGTATCCTTATTTTCTAAGCTGCAACGCTGGATATGCATACGTTTGGGTGCCTCTATGACCTTTTTCCTTTCTTTTCAGTAACTTTTCTGCAACTGAGAAGTACTTGGTTATTCTAATAGGCAAATAGACTTCTCTGCCTAACCAAAACAAATCTGAATCCAGGTCCCAGGCTGGTTTCCCACTGCTCAATCTTGTCCTAAATAAGTACCATACAATCATTGGAAGATACTTGAGCAGGTCATTAGAAAGTCTGATTAATCAGCTTGAATTTCTATCCTTGCAAACTATTATCAGTGCCCTAGAGAATCTTTTGTTGGATAAAAAGATCTTGTTCATAAAATCAAAGAAACAAGTGCCAAATATTGGTATTGTTTGTTAACTCAGGCTTCCTTTATATATCGGAGGGATCTACTAATTGGAGGAGACTCAGAGGCAAAGATAAGCAAACATTTGAAAATTGTGAAGGAAGGGGAAGCTTGGCCTAAAAAGGGAAACAGAATTTTATAAACTAGTACAGAGACAATGTTGTCCCCCTGCCCCACACCGTCCTCTTAATCCTAGAACTGATTGCCATAAATAGATTTTTCATTAGTACTTTAACCAAATGAAATGCATGCACAGCTCTAACGTGCATATGCTTTGTCCGATTCAGTAAGAGCAAGGATATTTCTGTCTTTCGCATACAGTGATTTTAATAATTATTACTGCAAAGTCTCTATATAAAATTGGCTGCATATATTAAAGCCTTCAGCAGCCTCAACCTATACAAAATGGTTTATGCTTTATTAAATGGTCTCACTATTCTTTACAGGCAAACTTTAAGTGCACTCCTCAGATTCTAGGCAGAGAACCCTTGTTGTGGAATACTTTCAAAATCCCAAGTTGTGATATTTTTGTTTTATAAAGAGAGAAAAGAGGGTGAGGATGTATTTATGTCCTTAATTATTCTTATGACTCCACAAAAGTCTCCCTAAATTTATAGCAAAAAAAAAACCCCAGAGTAAGCCTGGTTATTATATGGGAAGAAATGTATTTGTGTGTGTGTGTGTGTGTGTGTGTGTGTGTGTGTGTGTGTGTGTGTTAAAAATTTCAGGAAATAACTAATCTGTCATATTCTCTTGCTCCAGGAAATTAAAAGAAGGACAAAGACATAAGTGTGTTATTTACCTGAGGAGATAGGAGACATGATGTACAGTCTAGAAAATATAAGGTTTTATGGTACATGGTGCTATAGTCCAAGATACACTAGGTAGCTTCTAGAAAAAATATTCTTATATTATAGGTTGTATTATAGGCCAATTTATAATACAAGACAGTGTCATGGCTGCTTTGCTCCTGTATAACCATTTTTTCTTGTCAGCAACAAATTTTTTATATCATGAAATGCTGATGAGGAAATGTACTGCTACCAAAAGCTAAAAATAGCATTTTATAATTACATTTGTTTGTGGTGTAAAAGACCTCATTCATTTCTTTACTCATTCGTTTACATCACATTCAATTAATTACTTATTCATTCATGTCACAGTCATTTCATTATTCATATTCATTTTTTGCTTTCAGTTATCTTTCTTTAACTAATTATTTGGCTTCTGCCTCCGATAGTGCCAGGAGATGAGATTTCAGCCCTTCTCAGGACTACCATGTTTGTTTATCAGATGTACCTGATATTAGCCATTGGCCTACCATTTACGCATTACGCACTTGTTGGGCCAGAATTTCACTGAGGCATGAAAAACTGAAACAATAACTGCCTCAACAGATTGCATGTGAAAACACCTCAATCTTTAGGTAAAGTCCATTGCCATGAAATTAGTGATGAAGCATCAGTTTGGTAACTAAGAGAAATTCAACCTTATTTCATCCAATTTGTTCATTCATTCCTCCATTTACTCTGATACAAATGTACTACTGTTTAAGAGACTTTAAGCAGCAAGCCATAACCAGAAATGTGGTAAAGTGAGGAGATTGAAAGAAACTGTTAAGCCTTGCAGTAAAACCAGAATGCCAACTATGTTCACAGTGTAAACTTTATACTGTAAGCAATCCGACATTAGGACCACCACAGACCTCCGCTCCTTCCGTCTTAAACTAAAAACACACTTCTTCTGCCTTGCCGGCCTGGGATAGTTATTCCTCTGTTTTTGGGTTTATTGGGGAATTTTTAGTCTAGTTAGTTTTAACGGGTATTTTAGCACAGGTACTGTTTAATCTATTTTTAATATGAAATGTTGTATATAGTCATTGTTTTTATTCTTCCTGTGCACCGCCCCGAGTCCCTGTGGGGAGAGGGTGCGGTCTATAAGTATTAAATTATTATTATTATTATTATTATTATTATTATTATTATTATTATTATTATTATTATTATTATTAATCAAATGTTTCCTAAAAGAATGTCCAGATGTGGACCAGTAAGTTTTAGATTGTTGGTAAGAAAATAGTTTAAAGAACATATAGAACATAAATACAACAGATTTAGAATATTGAAAAATATATCCAAGAATATTTTACTCACAAAAGGAACAAATCTAATTTTTATTAGACATGAGTTATGAAGGTGTTTTTTTTGTATTTTACAAGTTTTATTTAAAAAGGAACAAAGTTTACATCCAACTATCTGGGCCAATTGCAACTGGTACTATTGTCTCCCGCAGGGAGAAGATCATTTCATATCTTCTTTCATGAAACAATTAAAGATGAAATAGTTATATATTGGTGGGGAGGTTATATGTCCATATCACCTTTCCTTTAAGAAGCTCAAAACAACTTATATAAAAGTAGCTTTCTAGATTTTTATCCCCGCAATTCCTATATGCACTAGGATAAACTGAGAGAGAGTAACTGGCCCATAGTTACTGAAGGAGTTCTAAGGAGAAATGGATTTCCCTAGTCCTACCCCTCAATCCTCATTCTGCATTAACACGGCAATGTATTCTGCAGCTTGCCTGAGCATTTTTCCTCCTATTTTCATCACACAACGAGGGAGGTGTGTTACTTTTAATGGAAACTGAAAAGTCAGAGAGAATAATGGTTGGAATTCCATAGAGTCAAGACAGGTCCTGCTGAGAACAAAAAGAGGATGTGTCCAATGAAATGCTAATCAGTCCAGTTCCTTTCTTTAAAACAAGGTTAATGGCAAAGGCAGACAAATCATATCTTACATAAATCTGATATCTTTCTTTTGTCAAGATGGAAAAGAAACATTTCTCTACAGAACTCTCAGGATCATATTTCAGTTACATTCAGGACAGCCGGAAGACTAATTTTCATATAGACAAAGACATTATCAAAGTATGAAGCTCCTTTTTTTGGCAATGTTCCCTTGTGACTAACCTTCCAAGGCCGGCAATTAGATTTTTTGAAAGACTTTAATTGAAGCCAAAAAAGAATTGCTTTCTAGCCTAATTGCTAGTAAAAGGATAGGCAAGGAGGGAAGGCCCCACTGATTGATTGGGCATAGTCCACAAGTGCGCGCTCTCTCTCGCTCTCTCGCTCGCTCTCTCTCTCTCTCACACACACATACACACACACACACACAGAGGAGGGTTGATATTAAACACACTAATTCATACACTGTTTCATCATACTCTGTTAAATATCCAAAATGGCTAGGTTCTCACATCACACCAAACCACAAACTAGAGTACACATAGCTGGATTCCTTAAGATAAAAAAAAGAAAGAAAAATGATAAGATTTTTCAATTCAATTCAATTTCAATTTAATATTTGTAAACCGCTCCCTCTCCCCATAGGGACTCGGGGCGGTGCACAGGAAGAATAAAAAACAATAAATATATACAAACATTTCTTTAAAAAACAAATTAAACCTAAACCTGTGCTAAAATTCCCCATTAAAACTAAGCTATACTAAAAAACTTCCCAATAAAACCCCAGAGACAGAGAGACTATCCTAGGCCGGCCAGACAGAAAAGATGTGTTTTTAATTTAAGACGGAAGGAGCAGAGGTCCGTGGTCATCCTAATGTCGGGGGGGAAGGTCGTTCCAGAGGGCCGGGCCCGCCACAGAGAGAGCCCTTCCCCTGGGTGTCGCCCGCTGACAAAGTCTAGTGGACGGCACCCGGAGAAGTCCCTCTCTGTGGGAGCGAATAGGCCGTGAGGATGTTTTATTTTAATCCTTTTTATTGTGTTTTATAGTTCACATTTCAGTCCAGAACCCTAGGCAGAACTATCTTACCACACTTTTAGGAAATGATTCAGAATACAACCTTTCCTAATTACTAAGCTGAACTGCTACTACTCAAGAAACTCAAGAGAAAACTGCCAGCACAACAGTTCCTGTCCTGTTGCTGTCCTACCCTACTTCTATTACTACCAATTATCTGACTTTACTGAGGCTATCCTTGGATGATGCTCGGATAAAGAGGGAAATGCCAGTAATATTGGTACAGCTAAAGATGATTTGAACCAGTCTTACCCCTGAGTCAGTGAAGAAATGAAAGTCACGGGGGCAAGGCAGGTAAAAATATATTGTTAGGCCATGTTTCTACATCAGGCCGCATGATGGACTAATTAGCCATGCGGCACTAAATATGAACTAAGCCCCTTTTGGTCGGAAGGACAGATGGATGGGGCCTGTAATGGGACTGGATTCGATCTCCCCATCCATAAGACTCTGGATTCTGACTTTACCCCCCACCCTGAAGAATATCCTTGCACTTACCCACTTTATTTGCTTTCGGACTTGTGTTTGTTGCCTTCCTGGACTTAGACTACCTCTGAAGTTTTTAACATGTACTCTAGGCGCGACCTCCTTGACCTGCGGGAGTCTCCCCTCTCGCAGGCCTGGCCCTCCTGTCTAACACGGGCCCACCTCGATGATGGATTGATTATTCCTAAGAGGTGGGCGAAGCGCAGGTTGAGGGGTTTTTTAGGGAGGTTTTTAATTAGGATTTTAGAGGGTTCCAGGGAGGAGGGGGGAGGGTACAAACAGTCAGAAAGAGAGGGCCAGGCCAGCAGGCGATGGAGGGAAGCGGAAGGATCCGTGAGGGGGGGGGAAACACGAGTCGTTCCGACGGAGGGCATTCCCATTCAGAAGGTCGTGGGGAGAGGCAGGTCCGAGGGGAGGCAAGTTCCATCCTCCCGGTTGGGGACACGTGGCCGTTGGTTACAAACGGTCAGGTGTCACAACCCCCGCAGGCTAGGTGGTCAGGGAATACAGAGCCAGGGCCTGAGGCTGATGTTTTGCAATGCCAGGTCCGTTGTCAACAAAGCCCCCCTCATCCATGACCTTGTGTCACAGGGGGAGCCGGACCTGGCAGGAATAGCGGAGACCTGGTTGGGCCACGAGGGTGGACTCCCCCTCGTTGAAATGTGCCCACCAGGCTACCGCGCTTTTCATCAGCCCCGGGCCCTAGGCAGGGGTGGTGGGGTAGCGGTCATTGTAAAGGAAGGTCTTGAGCCGAGAGAGACCATTGTGCCACAGACCACCGGTTGTGAGTCCCTCTGCGTGAAGTGGGGCCTAGGGAGGCAGTTGGGCTTGCTGGTTGTATACCTGGCTCCCCGCTATGTAGCAGCAGCCCTGCCCGAGCTCCTTGAGGTGATCGCTATGGTGGCAGTCGAGACCCCCAGACTTTTAGTCATGGGGGACTTTAATCTGCCATCGGTGGGCGAATCATCCGGGGTAGCTCGGGAGTTCATGGCTTCCATGACGGCCATGGACCTGACCCAAGTAATTCAAGGCCCCACCCACGAGGGTGGACATACACCGGATCTCATCTTTGTCTCTGGCCAATGGAAGAGTGATCTGGGTATAGGGGATATAGTCATCACGCCCTTGTCATGGTCAGACCACTCACTTCTCCGGCTCGACTTTCCAACCGCTACTCCCCACCGCGGGGAGGCAGAACCAGAGTCACCGATCTGGTTCCACCCCAGGCGCCTTATGGACCCTGATGGGTTCCAGACGGCGCTTGGGCCACTTCCTGTACCCCTGACCCGCGCCCCGATGGAGGACCTCGTGGCCGCATGGAATACTGCGGCCACGGGAGCCTTGGATCGGGTCGCGCCCTTGCGGCCTCTCTTGCGGCGGTGAACCACCCTGGCCCCTTGGTTTACTGAGGAGCTGAGGGTGATGAAACGCCGCAAGTGATGCCTAGAGAGAAGATGGAGGTCTCCTCGATCTGAATCTGACCGGACACAGGTAAGAGCCCATTTACGGACTTACATTGTGGCGCTGAGAGTGGCCAAACGCCATCATTGTGTTACTCTCATAGCATCCGCAGACAACCGCCCTGCCGCCCTGTTTAGGGTGACCTGCTCCCTCCTTCAACAGAGGGTGCGGGAAGCCCCGCTACAGGGTAGAGCAGAGGAATTTGTGATTTTTCTGCAGGAGAAAATCGCTCAGATACAGAACGAGCTAGCCCCCATTGATGGCCCAGTGGGATGCCGCGAGGCAGATCTTGTCTGGGAGGAGTTTGTCTCCGTTTCTTCCGAGGATATGGACAGGTTACGTGGGCGACTGCGAACCACCACATGTTTATTGGACCCGTGTCCCTCCTGGCTTGTACTGGCATCCTGGGAGGTGACACGAGGCTGGCTCCAAGAGGTTGTCAACGCATCCTTAAGTGAGGGTTCCTTGCCTGCTTCCCTAAAAGAGGCTATGGTGAGGCCCCTCCTTAAGAAGCCCTCTTTGGATCCAGCTCTTTTAACTAACTATTGTCCCGTCTCCAACCTTCCCTTTTTGGCGAAGGTTGTTGAGAGTGTGGTGGCACAACAGTTTCCCCGTCACCTGGAGGAAGTTGATTATCTAGACCCGCGCCAGTCCGGCTTCCGGCCCGGGCATAGCACCAAGACGGCATTGGTCGCGTTGGTGGATGATCTCTGGAGGGCCAGAGATGGGGGTTGCTCCTCCATCCTGGTCCTATTAGACCTCTCGGCGGCTTTCGATACCATCGACCATGGTATCCTATTGCATTGGCTGGGGGGGTTGGGGGTGGGAGGCACCGTTTTACGGTGGTTCTCCTCCTACCTCTCTGGCCGATCGCAATTTGTGTTGGCAGGAGAGCAGAGGTCGACCTCGAGACCCCTCACTTGTGGGGTGCCTCAGGGGTCGGTCCTCTCGCCTCTCCTGTTCAACACATATATGAAGCCGCTGGGTGAGATCATCCGTGGTTTTGGGGTGGAGTACCATCTGTACGCTGATGACACTCAGCTGTATATATCTACCCCAAACCACCCCAACGATGCCGTAGCGGTGATGTGCCAGTGCCTGGAAGCCGTGCGGATCTGGATGGGAAGTAACGGACTCAGACTCAACCCGACCAAGACAGAGTGGCTGTGGTTTCCGGCTGCCCGATTCAACCAGCTAACTCCATCGCTGGCCATAGGGGGCGAACATCTTGCCCCTGTGGATGGGGTGCGCAATTTGGGTGTCCTCCTGGATGCCCTGCTGTCCATGGAAGATCAAGTGACAGCCGTGGCCAGGAGGGCGTTTTACCAGGTTCGCCTGGTTCGCCAATTGCGCCCCCTATTGGATCAGGACGCCCTTCGCACAGTCACTCATGCTCTCGTGACATCCCGACTGGACTATTGTAACTCTCTCTACATGGGGCTCCCCTTGAGGTGCACCCGGAGACTTCAGTTAGTCCAGAATGCAGCCGCGCGGGCAATTATGGGTGCTTCTAGATTCACCCACGTAACACCGCTCTTGCGCGAGCTGCACTGGCTGCCTGTCGTCTTCCGGGTGCGCTTCAAGGTGTTAGTTGTCATCTTCAAAGCGCTCCATGGCTCGGGACCTAGCTACCTGCAGGATCGGATCCTGCCCCATACATCCTCACGGCCGATTCGCTCCCACAGAGAGGGACTTCTCCGGGTGCCGTCCACTAGACTTTGTCAGCGGGCGACGCCCAGGGGAAGGGCCTTCTTTGTGGCGGGCCCAGCCCTCTGGAACAACCTTCCCCCCGATATTAGAACTACCACGGACCTCCGCTCCTTCCGTCTGAAATTAAAAACACATCTTTTTCGCTTGGCCGGCCTAGGATAGTCTCTTCTGATTGTTTAGGGATTTTTAGTAAATATTTGGGAATTTTAGCGCAGGGTTTTCTGTTTAATATGCCTTTTAGTTAGTATTTATGTACGTTTATTGTTTTAAATTTTGTATTCTTTCTAACTGTTTTTAATTCCCTGTGCCCCGCCTCGAGTCCCTTCGGGGAGAGAGAGCGGGTTATAAATAAAATTCAATTCGATTCGATTCGATGGCTAGATGCAAAGGGAAACAGCCATAGAGACCCTTCTTTTCAGAGCTTTCACATTCAGTTTCTGGATTCCCCAGTTAAACACTGAATCAAGGACTACATGATGGAGAGATCCTGAAGAGCTGTCATCAACCGAAGAAGAAAAAGCAGAGCTGAAGGGACAAATTGTTTGATCTTCAGGAGATATTAAGGTCCCCTATGTTTCTCACAATTATTTCCTTATTTGGTTTCCAGAATTACTTCCAGAACCTTTGTCCTACTTTTTTATGCCTATGATCAAATGGGCTTTCAAATAAGAAGTCTTTTGTCTGATGGATTTTCTGTTGTGAGCCACTCCTCTTAAATGGTTTTCCAGTTGACATCTTTTGATTTTTCACCCCAGAAGAATCAGTATGTTTCAGTAGTTTCATTCTGGTTCTTTATGTTTTCCCAAAACCAAACAAAATTACCTTTCTGTGGACTATGAGTTTGAAAAAAATGTTCTCCAGGAAATCTATTTTGATCGGTATTATATTTGTTTTATAAGAGCCTTACCCTTTGAAATAAAATACTTGATGACCTGATTACAAACTGCAAAAAGAAGGAGTGTTATAAGTGTTGTGGCCCACCAGTGGCCAGCAGAGATAGCAGCAGACCCGGACAGTGAGGAGGTTGAGGAGGAACATTGGCTCGTCCTGGAGTCTGATGAAGGCTCTGATGAGGGCTCTGTATCGGAGGCAGAGATGGGCCCAGGGCCATCTGACACTTATCATCTGCCTTCGGAGTCAGACATCAGTGAGGAAGACAAACAGCTGGAGCCTGTTCCCAGTGTTACGCATGCGCAGAGTTGCCAGAATAAGGGAACAGCTAAAGAACAAGGGTCGACTTGGAAGTAAAGCCACAGGTGGACAGTGAATGGCCCCTTCTGTAGGGAATAAAAGAGGAGCGAAAGGGGAGGGGTGTTTGCAGGAGACTTTGTCAGCGGGCGACGCCCAGGGGAAGGGCTCTCTCTGTGGCGGGCCCAGCCCTCTGGAACGACCTTCCCCCCGACATTAGAACAACCATGGACCTCCGCTCCTTCCGTCTAAAACTAAAAACATATCTTTTCTGCTTGGCCGGCCTAGGGTAGTCTCTCTATCTATGGGGTTTTTAGTAAACTTAGCTGGGGATTTTAGTGAATTTTAACTGGGAATTTTAGCACAGGGATAATGTTTAATTTGCTTTTAATTATGTGTGTATATTTATTGTTTTTTACCTTCCCTGTGCACCGCTCCGAGTCCCCTCGGGGAGAGGGAGCGGTCTATAAATTAAAATTTATTATTATTTATTATTATTATTATTTATTAATTCGTTCATTCCTGCATTCTTGCCAAGTATTGCAGCATCTGAAAGATATCGACCTGGCCACTCTCCAAGCCTGATAAAGGTTGGTAATTGTGAACTATCTTAGAAGACTGTGGGAGAGGAAGGAGTTTGCTGGAGAGGAATTCACTCTAAATTAAATAAAAGGAGTTTATTGGGATGAGGACTTGGCTTTGTGCTTCTGGGGAAGCCTAAGTCAGAACAATAATTTTCTTATTTTTTGTAAATGCCAATAGTAAATATTTCCAGCTCTTATAATTCATGGCAGCTAATTCCCATTGGCTAATTTCTGCTTCCATGTGTTTCAGATCAATGATTCATCAGCTGTTCATCCCAAAGCATAAATATTGTGGTTCTGCTCTGAGATAAGCCACCTTCAAATAGTGCCTTATAGCATTTTCCTGCTGGTATAAAGAAAGTCTCAATCTGAATCAGCAGCTAATGCAGCACATAGCACTAGACTAGAAATCAAAGCTGTTTTGAAATGTTGACATAAGAAAAATATACTGTAAAGCTATTTAGAAAGGCTTTACTTGATGAAACCAAAGTTGTGCTTAATTCAGCATTTCATTTTCATTAGATAATACGGGAAATTGATTAAATGTATGACATGAAGTCAGCAGTCCGTTCCTGTTTTTTTGTGATTTTTCTGCCTTGCATTAGATTTTGCCTCTGATCCTAGAATTACTATCAAGCATTAAACAAAAGCTAAGGGCAGAAGGGAACTGCAATGAAATGTTACAGTTTGCAATGATTCCATTTTATTCTTCCTTCCCAGATTTTCCATTTTCCCTATATCTGACTATAGTTCAGTATTTTCCCCCCTGATATTTTTCCTACTGGATATTTTTTTTTAACTTCTGAAAATAATAGCCACCCCCACAACATTTCTTCCACTAATATGTAGACAGACCTGGTTTGGCGCTGTGTGTGTGTGTGTGTGTGTGTGTGTGTGTGTGTGTTTCATAGATTTTCACAGGTGTAGGTATGCTGGTCTTGTGTTCTGGTCTTTTCCCATGTAAGATTGAGATTGTCTTGGCAACATTTCGTCGAGGTCTCACTCACCATCTTCAGGCTAGCCTTCTTCAGGCTAAATACACACACACACACACACACACACACACACACACACATATAAAAACAGCATTCTCCATTAACACAATACATATGTGACTGACCTGAGACAATGTGTTTCACTGTGGAGTGTTGTTGCTTGCTGATCCACTCAGTCAGTAACAGCTGAGTAAAACTGCCTATTTCTAAGAGCTAAAATTGGTAAAGTAGGAACTAGCAATTCTCAAGCTACATAGAACAATTATGTCCACATTGAGCAAATGTTTCCCAATCTCAAGCCAGGAAAAGAATGACCAAATTTCCACTGGTATGCAAAGGGAAGAAGAAAAAGGCTTAAAATGTAAACTGTATTTAGCCATGTTGTGCTAATAAGTTTCTGCTGTTTTTTTAAAAAATTTGATTTATATCCCGCCCTTCTCCACGAGGGACCCAGGGCGACGCACAGGAAATTAAATCATATAAAACATATATGCTGTATATATATGCTGTATATTGAGATTTATTGCTATCCCCACAATGGAGCCTGGTGCAGTACACCATACAAGGGAAAATCACCATGTGGAACTAACATTCAGTACTAATCCTCTTAACTTCTATTCCTACAGAAGAGCACTATCTTGTCTCATATCACCCTTAGCATTCTGCTTGGACCACAGAAACCTACTGAGACAACACAAAAACTCTAGATTAGCCAAGACTAGTATAAACACTAGATAACAGGGTTTCTTACCCTATCTGTTCAGTAGACTTGATATCCCTCAAGTATTTCAACTCTAACTACAGTGTCTTGTGGAGTGCAATAGTTTTTTCTTTCTTCTATTGGTCTGTTCATTTTTCTGTTTTTTTAAAATCACTTTTTAATGAATTAGGCAAATCATTTTGCCTAAATTCAAGAAAATGACATTGATTGTGGAATGTATTCATCTAAAGTATATTCAGTTTGCATTAGTATTTGATTTGATATACTGTATAGGTTTTTTTTCCCTAATATCTGTGCCAATGGTATGGTAGCAGCAGAGACAATTGAATAGCCGCACCCACTGTCCACACCCAGGAGCTGTCAGCTAGTTTATTTTGCTGTAGGTGTTGGCTTGTCTTTTATTCTGCAGGTCTCTCACCTCAATAATAAGCTGTTTGGGTTACAGGGAGTTGCAGGTTTCAAACAGCTGGTAGCTGATTCTGTTATTTCCTCTTTCTCCAGCAAAGGGAAAATAAATGAGTCTGGGCAACAGTGCACCACCATTGTACTCAGGGCATGTATTTATCAGCCCAAATTGACCAATAGGCCTGGGGTTCATCTGACACCTTATGGGTCACTTGATTGTACCAACCACCAACATGAATAGCAAAATACAACTGATTGCCCTCATCTTTAAAATGCCCCTGCATGCTGTTATCTTACAAAGAAAGCTCTACTTCAAAACTGTATTTCAAGAGAAAACTCTAAAACTGAATAGCTAAAGATGCCATCCAGGAGTGCCATCCTGGGTTGGATGCGTCACATGCAAGCCACGTCCACCCATTCCACAAAAGCAAAAATGTCACAATACGTCATGTGACGCAGTTGAGTTTGATACCCATACCTTTGCCTACCCCATTCAGGAGCTGAAGAAAAGATGAAAGTGATGTCATGATGATATGGCAGAATAAAGGTAGCGAGAGCTTGTTCATACTACAGTTAGATGCAACTAAGGGAGGGCACCAAGACAGGCAGTTTCAATATTCCTGATGCGTGTCATATTGGGGAAATATGATACAAAGGGGGTTAGTGTGAGAGTGGGAAAACTGGGGAAAAAACCAATATGTGCCAGGAATGGCTACCAAATTCAGCTCTTACTGCTGGTGGAGAACATAAGTTCACAAAGATGTATGTGAAATTCCTATTAAAACCTATAGATATTTATTTAAAAGCAGGTTGAGCCTGTGAATTGAATACTGTAGGCACCTTTAGGAACTATTTGTCCTTAAATGTATACACTCACCATGGACACTAACTTCAGAGATTATAAATTGGATACCAATTACACAGGTGATACCATATTGAAGCATAATGTGACCTTGACACAACCAAGTATTGCAGTATTAAAGATTCCCTAACCCTTTAAATGATTAACTCCCCCCTTTCCCTCCATGTGACAAAGCCTCTATAATATGTTTTGCTGTAGTGAAGACAGTTTCTTGGAGCTAGTCCAAGAAGAAGAGCTCTAACACACTCATCTTCAACTTACACAGACCGAAGGTTATGTTACTATTAATCCATCCCAAATCCAGTGTTGCATTTACCAGAGTACCTCAGTGTGCTGGTGGCTTCCAACATTTTATCTGAGAATGAAATAAAACAGACTTCAGATTCCGTTGAGGCTTATTTCTAGTCTTCTCTCGACTTATTCCCATCCCACAGTTTTACTCTCCTTTCTCTTGTCATATGTAAGCTATATTTACCTACACAAAGCTGTAATTTGTTTCATCCTTTAACCTCCCCCTGAATTGCTCCATTATGAGTCTTGTTGCATTTTTGGTGTGGTTGTTTTTTAAAGCAACAGATGTTCTAATAGTAATGTTCTGGATTAATTGGCCTTCCGTCCCTTGGGAAATGAAGCCAAATCTGGTCAGGTCACTAGTGGTAATTGTTTAATGGTACTGACTTGGTCCCTAATGAATAGTAATTTGCATGACACAAACCACACTGACTGATTGACGTGAAGCTGCTTTTGACATGCAGAACAGGAAGGAATGGGGATGGGGGTGGAAAACAGACTCAGCATTCGTCATGCAGCTGAAGTTACTATCTAGTATAAGCTAACCATCTATAAGTGATGGGGATTAACACAGAGAGAGAGATATATATACAAATACCCAGTTTGGTCTAGTGCAGAGGTTCCCAAACTTGGCAACTTTAAGACTTGTGGACTTCAACTGGCTGGAGATTTCTGGGAGTTGAAGTCCACAAGTCTTAAAGTTGCCAAGTTTGGGAACCTCTGGTCTAGTGGTTAGGCATCAGACAAAAAACCAGGCGATTGTATGAGTCTAATCCTGTTTTAGGCATGGGACTTGACAGGATGATTTTGGGCCAGTTACTCTGTCCACTCAGCCCATCTCACCTTGCCAGGTTGTTGTGGGAAAAATTAGGTATTAGGTAAGTTTGTCACCTTGAGTTGTTCACGAAAACAATGAATCTTGGATAAAAATAAGTAAAATAAAAATAAATTATGTACATGGAAAAATAGATTAGTATTATTACTCCTCTCTGCATACACGTTTATTCTTTTGGTTTTAGACTGCAAGGATAATATTTTTCTTTCTTGCATTATTTTGGAAGATTTTTTCCAAGATATGCAAGTAATTGTGAAATTGAAGTTGAGAATGCTGTCATAAGTTTTGGAAGTAAAAAAAAGTACTATAACAGGAGCATCAAACTGGCAGCCCATAGGCCAGATTCATCACATGCAGGCCATGCTCATCCCAGCTCCGCGAATGGGGGGAAATGTCACGAAATGTCATATGACAGCAGAACATGGCACCACAAGTTTGAAACCCATGCACTTTAACAACCCAGAGCAGGAAAAATACCGTGATATTGTTAGTTGGGCAGGGGAGCGAGCTTATATATTTTGCCAGGGGTCACTTTTCTAGTGAAAATTTCCATGTCCTATGTATTTAGTCCATTGCCTACTTCTTGGTAGTATCAGTGACATAATCCCATAATAAAAGTCAGGCAAGTTTTACAACAAATGTTACCATTTAGAACAAGGCTAAGTAATGACTATACATTCAGAACACCATAGGGGATCTCCCTAGTGCCCACCAGGCTTTCTGCCTCATCTGCCCCCCCCCACTTAATTATAAGGAAGTTAAATAGGAAGTTGGCATGCTGTAAACAAAGCACGACCTCTAATATCATTGATTATGTGCCATCAAGTTAGTAATGTGTCCACTTTGATTCTTGACAGGGTTGTACTTTCTCAAAGTTGATGCATAACCTGGAAGCCCTTCTGGATTCACGACTTCTGTTTGAGCAAAAGGCAGATGTGTTTGGGAGCAGCCCTTTCTAAAGGATTTATCTTGTGCACCAGTTCACGTGCTTGTCACTTCCCAATTGGATACATCAGCTTCATGTGTGGCTACTATTGAAGTTAAACTAGTCCAGGATGTGGCAGTGCCCAATGTTGGGTGCCTCTCAGTCAGCCCATATTACATTGCTTTTTTGTGAGCTTTACTAGTTCCTAGTTTCTTGACGGGTGCAATTCAAGGTGCTAGTTATCACCTGTAAAGCCCTACATTCATGGGCTCAGGTTGTTTGCACGACTACATCTCCCTAAGTATATTTGCCCATCCCATCAAGTTGGAAAGAGTAGGTGTGTTCTAAGTCCCTTCCCTAGAATGCTGCTATCTTGTGTAACCTTTTCCACAATAGCCTCTATCCTGTGGAATATTCTCTATCCTTGGAATTTGGCAAACCCTCACCTAAAAGACTGTAAAGAGATGTCTCTTTCCCCAAAGGTGATGATAGGTTAAACTGAGAGCCTGTAGATAGCTCTGTTTGATGCATCTTAGGAAGCTAGCTAAGATGTAACATTTTGGGTTTAATTGTTTTCTGGTTATTGTTGTTGTTACAAGACATCCAGAATTGTGTTTTAAGATACACAAGCATACAAATCTTATCAATAAATAAACAAACTGTTGGTGGACATATAGATAGATCTTCTCCAAGATGAATTATCCCTGGGCCTTCATTATCTTCTAATGTTGCAGCAGTCACCATTGGGATCAAGTCCATCCATCCTGCTGCTAGTAATTTTCTTCTTAATTCCACCTTTCCCAGCATTATATATCATTCAAGAAAACTAAATCTTCATAAGGCATGTCCCAAACATGGTAATTTAAGTCTAGTTATTTCTGCTTTAAGTGACAACTCTGAATTAAATATTTCTATTATTCATGTGTTGTTTACCTGGCTATGCAATATATTCACAGGGCTCTTCTCCAACACAAAGTTATAAGTGTCAATGCTCTTTCTAGCTTGCTTCTCAAAGTGTAATTTTCATTCCATAGAATGTCATG
This sequence comes from Rhabdophis nuchalis, assembly GCA_039707465.1. Classification (NCBI taxonomy): domain Eukaryota; kingdom Metazoa; phylum Chordata; class Lepidosauria; order Squamata; family Natricidae; genus Rhabdophis; species Rhabdophis nuchalis. Next base: position 52,046,429 of record CM077643.1, on the reverse strand, counting down.
GAGAAAATCATTACATGCACTGTTCTGATCACTATAGGTGCAGACACATCTAATACTGTATTTTTTCAAAGATTTTCACTGCTTTCCCTACCAGTGCTAGTTTGTGACATATTTCTGGACTTCTAGTTCCTTTACTGTTGATAGTCAATATTAAAAGGCACCACTTAAATGTCTTCATTTTCAATTCTATGGCATGTTGTTATTTCTCTGTCATTGGTTGAGTTTTCTTTATATTTAATCAGAGTCCCATTTTTTTCACTATGCTCCTTGACTTTTATTACTAGAGTTGCAGAAACTTTGTATTTTTGGCTATCAGAATAGTATCATCAGCAAAGTACAGATATTGATGCTTCTTTCTCCAGTGTTAAAACATTGTTCCTGTTCTTCCAACCCAGCTTTCCTCAGTATATATATTCAGCATAAAGGCTGAATAAAATAAGGAAACAGTACATAGTCTTGTATTGCTTCTTTGTCAGACTGGGTTCAACCTGCTTCATTTTGTTCTATCTGGTCTGTGTCCTCCTGGCCACTGGATAGGTTTGATATGAAGATAAATAAGATATTCTGAGATTACCATTCTTCTAGAAATGTGCTACAGCTTGAAATGGTCAACACAATACACTCAATAGTAGTAACCATGAGAGGGATCTTGGATTCTTATTGGCCAATCATTTAAATATGAGCCAGCAATGTGCTGCAGTTGCCCCAAAAGCCAACACAGTTCAAGGCTGCATAAACAGAGGGATAGAATCAAGATCATGTGAAGTGTTAAAACCAATTTATAATGCCTTGGTATGGCCACACTTGGAATACTGCATTCAGTTCCGGTCACCACGATATAGAAAAGATGTGGAGACTCTAGAAAGAGTGCAGAGAAGAGCAATAAAGATGATTAGGAGACAGGAGGCTAATACATATACAGTGTAAAGAACTGTTGCTGGAATTGGGCATGTCTAGTTTGATGACAAGAAGGACTAGGGGTGACATGATAGCAGTGTCCCAATATCTCAGAGGCTGCCGCAAAGAAGAAGCAGTCAAGCTATCCTCCAAAGCAGGGGTCCCCAACCCCCGGGCCGCAGACCGGTGCCGGTCCATGGCTTGATAGGAACCGGGCCGCAGGGCCGGAGAGGAGGAGGAGGGAGGAGGAGGCAGCCCCCTGGGCAGAGCGTGCGCCAGGTGCGGGAGAGCGCAGGCGCGGCCGCTCATGCCATTGGAGCCCCTAGAGGGCCAAGTGAGCCGACTCCCCCCCTCGCGTGCGCATGCGCCACCTGTTTCCCCTCCCCCCCCGCTCCTTCTCTACGCTGGCTGTTCCGCAGAATTTTCTTTAAAATGAAACCGGTCCTTGGTGCAAAAAAGGTTGGGGACCCCTGCTCCAAAGCACCTGAGGGTAGGACAAGAGGTTATGGGTGGAAACTAATCAAGGAGAAAAGCATCCTAGAACCAAATAGAAATTTCCTGACAGAACAATTAATCAGTGGAACAATTTGCCTCCAGAAGTTGTAAATGGTCCAACACTGGAAGTTTTTAAGAAGAGATTGGATAACTACTTGTCTGAAATGGTGTAGGGTTTCCTGCCTAAGCAGGAGGTTGGACTAGAAGACCTCCAAGGTCTCTTCCAACTCTGTTATTTATTCTATTCTATTCCATTCCATTCCATTCCATTCTATATCAAGGGCTTTTTTTATAATCAGTGAGGCACATATATGATTTAATTTGGTATCCTTTGGCTATTTTGGTTATCTAGAGATTAGCAATAATGTGTATTGTTCCTCTGCCTTTTTAAACCATCTTGAACATCTGCTTTCTTCCTCCCCATGTGGGGTTTCTATATGCATTGGATGTTCATAACCATTATTTTGCTAGCATGTAAAATTAAAGATTTTGTACAATAGCTTGCTCTCTAGCATCATGCTGGACTCAAATATGTGCCATGGGAATAATACATAGCATCGTGAAGGCAGCTCATGCCTTATTGACTATGTTTTGTGACTAGCCATGCCCAACATAGCAGTCATTTTGTGAATTGGCAATGACATCCATTTAAGCTGGCCTAAAATAATAAAAACATCAGCATAAATAAAAGTATGATTAAAATAATGTACAATTAAAAAGGATCATTCTGCAAGGATCTCCATGACTTTATAAAATAAAAAGAACATGGGATCCTACAGATGCTGGATTTAATGAGAGGCTACCATTTTTTTCTGGTCTTCTCCCCCCAATATTCTAAGAGAAGAAACCCAGAGCATCCCATCTGGAGCTCATTAAAGATTAGATCCTTCTGGAGGAGCCAATCCCCTAAGGCAGGGGTCTCCAACCTTTGCAACTTTAAATCTAAAGGACTTCAGCTCCCAGAATTCTCCAGCCAGCAAAGCTGGCTGGAGAAGTCTGGGAGCTGAAGTCCTTCAGACTTAAAGTTGCAAAGGTTGGAGACCCCTGCCCCAAGGAACCTAATCAGTAACAAAATCACCTTCCATTCTAAATCAGGAGACTCAAACACCACAACCACATAAATGCCATGGAAGGACAAGACCAATATTTTTCAATCTCAGCAAGTGGGAGGAGGGTGTGATTCTATGTCCATGTAGGCAGACTAATGCCTAGAATTCCCTAGCCAGCATGGTAAAGTACACACATCTTAAAGTTGCTGTCGTTGGGACACACTGGACAAGACTAGTAACCCTCTGCCCCAAAGAGCTACACAAATTATTCAGGAGAGCTAATACAAAAGACTAGCCAGCCAGAAAGGTGCTGAAAATGAGCAGCTTTTATTTTTTTTTTATCAGATAAAAATCTTCCATTGTGAAACACAGCCACAAATGGAATCAACTCCCTGCTCTACCCCAGCAACCCCACACCTTTAGAAAAGCTTCTCTCAGCAGATGTATTTGATTTGACAACTGTGCAACCCACCACTCATCCAACCTTGCTGCAGCCCCATCACCCCCATCCGGCTCTGGCTCTACTACGTATATCCTACTTCAGGGACAGGGAAGCTGAAATAGGCCCTCATCTCAATTGCAAGAAAACATTAATGCTAAAAGCAGCATCTATGTCCAGGTAAGCAGACCAGCTCCAGCTTGGTGTGCCTACGTGGACATAGGATCACACCCCTCCTCCCAACCTACCAAGATTAATAAGCCACTGATCCAGCCATGGCAGATGCTCTCTTGCAGTGTGACTGAAACATGGTACATTTCTAAGTAGGGGTGGGCTGCTACAGATTCGCCCGTGTTTAGGAGAAGGCAAAACTAATGTTATGGCCAGTTTGGAGAACCTAAAAATCCCACCCCTTGCTGGCCCTGCCCACCCCGCCCCTCTCAGGAATCTCCACACGGCCCATTTTGGATGCAAGGTAAATGCAGGTCCCATGTGAAGGCTCAGGAAAGGCTTCCAGAAGTTCCAGAAGGGCAGAAATGGGCTCGTTTCCAGCCTCAAGAGAGTCTCTGGAGCCCAGGGGAGGCAGTTTTTTACCCTCCCAGAGGCTCGAGAAAAGCCTCTGAAGCAGTGGTGAAATTCACATTTTTTTTTACTACTGGTTCAGTGGCTGTGGCTTCAGTGGGCATGGCTATTGCAAAATTTCCATTTCCTCCCACTCCTAGAGGAAAGATAATGCAAAATCTACATTCCCTCCCCACTCTGGGGCCAGCCAGAGGTGATATTTGCTGGTTCTCCAAACTACTCAAAATTTCCGCTACTAGTTTTCCAGAACCTGCTGAATTTCACCCCTGCTCTGGAGACTGGAGAAGGTAAAAATGCACCTCCCTCCTGCCGTGGTGCAGGAGGCTGACTTGGCCATGCCCACCATGGCCACGCCCACCCAGCAACCAGGCAGAGAGCCTGTTGCTGAAATTTTTGAAGCCCACCCCTGCTCCTAAGCACTACTGCAGATCATGGGGAACAACCTGGAATGTGACCCACTGCCTATCTCAGATCTGATTCTCACCTTGATAAGAAACATAGCAATTCTAAAACAGTCAGCAGGTGCAGACAGCCTCAGCTTTATAAGAGCGAACTTATGTTTAGATCTTATTGTTATACAGCTCCTGCCAAATTCGTAAATGGACGTTGGGGTTTTATTGGGAATTTTAGCACAGGCTTCTAATTCAATTCTTTTTAACTATATTTATTGTATTGTCTAGTATTTATTGGTTTTAATTTCCTGTGCACCTTCCTGGGTCCATCTCGATGGAGAAGGGGCGGTATATAAATCAAATAAATCGAAATAAATGAACCCTTTTTTCATTTAATATACAAATTCTTCCTAATCGCTTTTATAGAGATTTCTCATTTGAAAGAAGAGTACTTGTTATAATCCCTGTATTGTAACTTTAACCTTTATTAACATTAATGTTAATATTAATACCCTAAAGAACAAATATTTCGGAGCTGTGCTTATCTATTTCTAGTCCAAGTTGCTCTGAAAGAAGTCTGATAGGACACAGGTTCAAAGCTATAAATGGAAAAGCTGTCAGTCGGCTATTAAAGAGTGGAGATATTGTTTAGCTAGGCTTTCCTGGTGAAGGGACAAATGAAATTGGCAGACAGTAGCCATTGAGATGAGCAGCACCACTGCAGAACGCAAGCTATATATAGCCTTGAAAATTGACAAGATGTCACATGCATATTGTTGCCCTCAAGAAGTTATGCAAACTAAGCATGCCTTGATGCAGGAATTAAATTTCCCCAATCAAACAACTGAAGATTGGGATGTAAGGCTTTCGGCCCGGGCATAGCACCGAGACGGCATTGGTCGCGTTGGTAGATGATCTCTGGAGGGCCAGAGATGGGGGATGTTCCTCCATCCTGGTCCTATTAGACCTCTCGGCGGCTTTCGATACCATCGACCATGGTATCCTATTGCATCGGCTGGGGGGGTTGGGGGTGGGAGGCACCGTTTTACGGTGGTTCTCCTCCTACCTCTCTGGCCGATCGCAATTTGTGCGGGCAGGAGAGCAGAGGTCGACCCCGAGACCCCTCACATGCGGGGTGCCTCAGGGGTCGGTCCTCTCGCCTCTCCTGTTTAATGCATACATGAAGCCGCTGGGTGAGATCATCCGTGGTTTTGGGGTAGAGTACCACCTGTACGCTGATGACACCCAGCTGTACATATCTACCCCAAACCACCCCAACGATGCCGTAGCGGTGATGTGCCAGTGCCTGGAAGCCGTGCGGATCTGGATGGGAAGTAACGGACTTAGGCTCAACCCGACCAAGACCGAGTGGCTGTGGTTTCCGGCTGCCCGATTCAACCAGCTTTCTCCAACGCTGGCCATAGGGGGCGAACATCTTGCCCCTGTGGATGGGGCGCGCAATTTGGGTGTCCTCCTGGATACCCGGCTGTCTATGGAAGAGCAAGTGACAGCCGTGGCCAGGAGGGCGTTTTACCAGGTTCGCCTGGTTCGCCAATTGCGCCCCCTATTGGATCGGGACGCCCTTCGCACAGTCACTCATGCCCTCGTGACATCCCGACTGGACTATTGTAACTCTCTCTACATGGGGCTCCCCTTGAGGTGCACCCGGAGGCTTCAGTTAGTTCAGAATGCAGCCGCGCGAGCAATTATGGGCACCTCTAGGTTTGCCCACGTAACACCGCTCTTGCGCGAGCTGCACTGGCTACCTGTCGTCTTCCGGGTGCGCTTCAAGGTGTTAATTATCATCTTCAAAGCGCTCCATGGCTCGGGACCTAGCTATCTGCGAGATCGGATCCTGCCCCACACATCCTCACGACCGATTCGCTCCCACAGAGAGGGGCTTCTCCGGGTGCCGTCCACTAGACTTTGTCAGCGGGCGACGCCCAGGGGAAGGGCGCTCTCTGTGGCGGGCCCGGCCCTCTGGAACGACCTTCCCCCTGATATTAGGACGACCACTGACCTCCGCTCCTTCCGTGTAAAATTGAAGACTTACCTCTTTCGACTGGCCGGCCTTGAATAGTTCTCTCTGTCTATTGACTCCAAATTTTAGTGGGTTTTTAATCTTATATTTTTAGCACGGGTAAATATTATTTAATTCTATTTTAATGTATGTATGTTGTATTTATTATATTGTTTTTAGTATTGCCTGTGCACCGCCCCGGGTCCCTGTGGGGAGAGGGTGCGGTTAATAAATCTCAATTTCAATTTCAATTTCAGATCCATTGAGTAATGGTTATTCATTTAGAATGGGGGGGGGGGGGGGAGAGAGAAAAGAAAAACAAAGGCACAACAATGTTTACTTTTGGAGGTGGCCTTTGAGGCAGCCAGTCATTTAAGCATCAAATGACTTTCAGACTGGCGAGGTGCCCTCCATTCTAAGAAGTTGGCAGAAACTGCTGCACAGGTAGAAGATTATGCAAGATCAGCACTGCGTGCCTGGAAGAAAGCAATCTAATCTTGATGTAAAGAATGCATGGGCAACCAGCTCAAAGTCAAGGCAATTTGGAGCTGGTTACATTTTAAAAGTTTAGAGAGCACTTTACATTTGCCTGTACGGGGTTGGCTCAAAGGACAGTAACACGTTTCTTTAAATCAACCTTCCACAACCTATTGCCCTGATCTCTTTTCAGGATGATGGGAATAAATAATAGCCAAAAGCCAACATGAGTTTGTCAAAAATAGATCATGCAAGACTAATCTTATTGCATTCTTTGACAAAGTGACAAAATTAGTGGACCAGAGGAATGCCGTCAATATAGTTTACTTGGACTTCAGTAATGCATTTGATAAAGTAGACCATAACCTACTACTAGATAAAGTAGAAGAATGTGGGTTAGCATCACCACCAGATGGATTCGTAACTGGCTGACCAACCGCACTCAACGTGTAGTCCTCAATGGAACAGCATCTACATGGAGGGAGTACCCCAAGGCTCTGTTTTAGGCCCAGTACTCTTCAACATCTTCATCAATGACTTGGATGAGGGAATAAATGGGGAACTCATCAAATTTGCAGATGACACCAAGCTGGCAGGAATAGCCAACACTCCAGAAGATAGGCTTAAGATACAGAAGGATCTTGACAAACTTGAACATTGGGCACTATCTAACAAAATGAAATTCAATGGTGAAAAGTGTAAGGTTCTACATTTAGGCAAGAAAAATGAAATGCACAGGTATAGTATAGGTGGTACCTTGCTCAATAGCAGTAACTGTGAGAGGGATCTTGGAGTCCTAGTGGACAACCATTTAAATATGAGCCAGCAGTGTGCAGCAGCTGCCAAAAAAGACAACACAGTTCTAGGCTGCATAAACAGAGGGATAGAATCAAGATCATATGCAGTGTTAATACCACTTTATAATGCCTTGGTAAGGCCACACGTGGAATACTGCATTCAGTTTTGGTCACCACGATGTAGAAAAGATGAGACTCTAGAAAGAGTGCAGAGAAGAGCAACAAAGATGATTAGGGGACTGGAGACTAAAACCTATGAAAAACGGTTGCAGGAACTGGGTATGTCTAGTTTAATGAAATGAAGGACCAGGGGAGACATGATAGTAGTGTTCCAATATCTCAGGGATTGCCACAAAGAAGAGGGAGTCAAGCTATTCTCCAGAGCACCTGAGGGTAGAACAAGAAGCAATGGGTGGAAACTAATAAAGGAGAGAAGCAACTTAGAACTGAGGAGAAATTTCCTGACAGTTAGAACAATTAATCAGTGGAACAGCTTGCCTCCAGAAGTTGTGAATGCCCCAACACTAGAAGTCTTTTAGAAGATGTTGAATAGTCATTTGTCTGAAATGGTATATGGTTTCCTGCCTAAGCAGGGGGTTGGATTAGAAGACCTCCAAGGTCCCTTCCAACTCTGCTATTGTATTATCCTGAAAGGATGGTTTTAGATGATGCTGGACTAAGGGCATGAGCAAGAAGAACCTTGATTAATCAGACTTAATTTCATGGGTTTTGTTTTTTAACCATGTCCAATTAGATTGATCCAGTTGCAAGAGAGACACAGAAGCACAGGATCCTGGACCAGGTGGGGTCTGTCTGTCTGTCTCTCCCTCCCTCCCTCTCCCCCTCTCTCAGATATTAGCAGATTTTACAAGACAAAGGTATAAAATGTCATGCTGAATTAACAAATGTAAACACAAATATTTCCTATTTCCTTTATCCCATATTTGTTTTATTTCTATATTACAATGATAATTACTATTACTATGACAATTGCTATATACCATTACTATTCAGTTGCTATTACAATATTTCCTCTAGCCTATACTCTTACTATGCTCTCTACTATTATTAATATGTATCAATGTTTCCTTCTTACAGAGCCTATTCTCTCGCTCCCTCCCGCCTCTTTGATTCTTCTATCTTTTCTTTCTTCTTTTATTGGCCAGCATTTATTTATTTATTTATTTATTTATTCAACTTCTATAGTTGCTCATCTCCGTCCAGTTGCCTGTGTCGAACTCTTGCATTTTTCCACTTTGCGCTTTTGTCTTGCTGGGCCCCTCTATGCCTTTTTCTTCTCAATGTCCACGCCTTCTGAAAGAAAAAACAACGCCTTTTTTTAAACCTTCTGGCTGCTACACTTCTCTGTTTGCTGGTGGCTGCAGAGCTCCAAACTGTGTCTCTCCTTATCGCCTCCCACACCTGTGTCAAGGTTGCTGCTTTATTGGCAACTCTGCTGTGCTGACGGGTGGGGGTGGGGGGAAGGGGGCCGAAATGGAAGGGAGAGAAGGCAGCACAGACGCCTGCAATTTTGTCAAGCAGTCTGCTTTTCCACATGGCCCACCAGATGCTTCGAGGGCGCTCAGAAACCAGGCCTGAAAGCAATTACCATTCTTGGATATTCTTGCTACTTTTAAACTTGGGAGTCCCCCGCTGAGCAGCCCTGATAGAAAATAAGAGCTATAGAAATATTTTTAGTGGCAGCCACAACAAATTGCAATAATTCTAAGATGAAGACAAATGCAAGATGATTTATAAATGCCACTATTGCATACTTGTGTCATGATGTCTGACACAAATGCATGTTGTCATTTTCTCCCTTATCCCTCCCCTGGACACACCAATGAATATATCTCAATTATTCTGAATCAAAAATAGAGCCTAACTTTCATTTCAAGGGGAAGGGCTTTGCTGCAGTAAAATGCAGTTTTACAGTTGTGTGGATGCAGTTGTGTGGATAAAATTTGAGCAAGCCTATGTAAATTGTGGACTTTCTCAGAGACCTGCCTGTCCTCTTCTAAGCTACTTACATGCAGAGAAGGGGAGTGGAATAGTCTGAGAAATAAAGTACAGAAAAATGATCAGCATAATAATCATTATTGGTCCATGTAGATTTTTAGACCAAGGTTGTAGTCTGAAATGTAGTTGATGTCTGGGCAGAAAAAGAACATTTTAGTGAAATCCAATAGCTCTGGAGACTATCCCAGTCTGCATGTGCCACTATGAAGTCATCTAATGTAGGATTGTTGTTTCATTGTTGTTGTTGTTGTTTTCTCTGACTTGGAAATGTCAGCCAGATTCTCAGTGACATTATTACCTCATTCTGGAATGCACCCAAATCTCAACTCCTCTGCAGGATCATAAGCTAATTCTTAATACAATACAATACAATACAATAGCAGAGTTGGAAGGGACCTTGTAGGTCTTCTAGTCCAACCCCCTGCATGGGCAGGAATCTTATACCATTTCAGACAAATGGCTGTCTAACATCTTTTTAAAGACTTCCAGGGTTGGGGCATTCACAACTGCTGGAGGCAAGCTGTTCCAGAGGTTAATTGTTCTTACTGTTAGGAAATTTCTCCTTAGTTCTAAGTTGCTTCTCTCCTTGGTTAGTTTCCACCCATTGCTCCTTGTCCTGCCCCCAGGTGCCTTGGAGAAAAGTTTGACTCCCTCTTCTTTGTGGCACCCTCTGAGATATCGGAACACTGCTATCATGTCTCCCCTGGTCCTTCTCTTCATCAAACTAGACATACCCAGCTCCTGCAGCCGTTCTTCATATGTCTTAGTCTCCAGTCCTCTAATCATCTTGGTTGCTCTTCTTTGCACTCTTTCCAGAGTGATGTGACTGATAAAAGCTGGAGTTTAAAATGCATGGTATGCAATAGGTATAATAGCCATTATTCAAGGCCAAGCCCAGACATAATGTGCTAGTGTATTTATTAGCCAATGTGCTAATCTGTATTTGCAAGTAAATACAAAATACAAGTGTGTCAAGGCTCCAATTAATGACAAGCAAAACTGAACTCTGAGACTAGAATCCCTCAAAGTTCTTCTTTATTGAGTACATCCTTTTGGCACAGTTCTCAAGGAAAACCAACTCTAAATCTTTCCTGCAGTTTCAGTATAATTAAAATAGGAAATAACCCCATCCCCAAGTGTCACAGGTTATGTTGGCCAATTGGGTTAATTGCTGGGCTCTCCAGGCACTCCTTCCCCAATTTTATCAATTGCCATTAGAGATGAGCTTGGGTCTCATGAGAAAACTCTCTGTTGTGTCTACTAAGGCATTCCAATCTCCTTACTTCCTTCCCACTCTGTGTGGCAACTGAGGAACAGGAAAATGGCTGCTGCCAGGTTCAGTTTGAAATTAACTAAGTGTTTTGTGGATGAGCCACTTCCTGCTTTCCAGTCTCATGGTTCTTGATTGTTCCACCAAATGTGGGTCTAGACATAATAATAGTTTTGTCAGAATCCATCATAGTGTAACACCATTTCAGAATTCCCAAAAATCTGGTTCCAGGATATTAAGAGAATGCAGACTAATTCATAAAGTAGGACATGTAGACAGTTTTAATTGCTCCTGTTTTGTTGAGTAGGCAATAATTATACCCCTCAATGTTTGCTAAGATCAATGACTCTATTTTTTCTTCCTTGAATCCTGATTCCAAACTTGAACAGAATATTGAATTTAAAGAAGTCACCTTTCACAATCTCATTCTCTTTGTTTTTTTACTTTTCTTCTAGCTACAGGACTAAAATATATCACACTACTGCTCCAAGAATTCCATGTAGGAATACATTGACAGTAAATCATAGTTCTGTACTTTTATTCTAATAAAATAATATTTACAAAGAAATGAAAAATCCAGCACGAATTACAAGACAGTTCAAACACCATTTATAAGTTATAGAGCCGATGTTAGAATAGCTGCAGTGTAATCCAATCCCCATCATTAAAAAAAAGATAAGACAGCTGCATTACATTATATAAATATAAGAATCTCTGCAGAATTATATTGAATTTACAAGATAAAATTTGGTTTAAACAACCTGTGGCATTAAAAAAAAAATCTCTGAACCTGTTATTTTATATCAGCTTCCATCCCATGGGATGCATATATGATCAGGAGGGCAAAACCAGAACCAGCATTTAAAAGTATAAGGAGACAGGTTCAGGCCAGAGATCAAGAGGCTCTTTCTCACTGAATGAGCTGTCAGCCAGTGGAACAGTTTGCCTGAAATGATGGGTTCTCCTTTGCTATAGACATCTTCAAACAAACGCTCATCTCTCAAAGATGCATCAATGCAGGGTATCCTAAAGTTTACAATACAATACAATAGCAGAGTTGGAAGGGACCTTGGAGGTCTTCTAGTCCAACCCCTTGCCTAGGAAGGAAACCCTATACCATTTCAGACAAATGGTTAGCCAACATCTTTTTAAAAACTTCCAGTGTTAGAGCATTCACAACTTCTGGAGGCAAGTTGTTCCACTGATTAATTGTTCTAATTGTTAGGAAATTTCTCCTCAGTTCTAAGTTGCTTCCCTCCTTGATTAGTTTCCACCCATTGCTTCTTGTTCTGCCCTCAGGTGCTTTGGAGAATAGTTTGACTCCCTCTTCTTTGTGGCAACCCCTGAGATATTGGAACACTGCTATCATGTCTCCCCTGGTCCTTTTTTTCAAAGTGTGTGGCCCAAAGTCCCCTGAGGGATCTGTATGATGTAGCAACCCTCTCAGACATTCACATATACAAAACTATGTATTTATTTGACGTTATTTTTTTTAATTAAACCCTGCCTTTATTATTTAGATGTATAACAAAAACCTGGATTTGATTATTACTACACTAAACACCTTAGTGTTGAGAAGGTTTTTACATCATCCTTGCACACTCCTTATTCCTTTTCAACTGAGAGGTGATAAACATGACTTACAGTGGTAGAAAATTCCATACACCCACATACACGTATTCTTCTCTATTTCACCCTCAGTCTCACTTGTTTCAGTCATCTTTGAGGGGAACCAAGGTTTACACCACCATCACAGTATATTTGAGTCTTTCATACAGGAAATGAGTATCCTCTCAGGAACTCAGCAAAAGCTTTTGAGTTTGGCACTATACCATCCCATAATTGTGAAATGGATATCTGGCAAAAGAAGGCAGGATTGCAGCTTTAAGATATGAATAGGAGAGAATCAGAAATGGGAAGCACTGTTTGGACAGATGCAGCAATGCTGCAGCCTAAATATTGTTCCAAATAGTTGGCACATAATAGTAGATACTAAGATAAATATTTAATTAAATGTGGCCAGCTAAGCTTCTCGGCTTTCTTCTACACTAGGATTCAAACTTCTCTCGGCTTTGGCCTTGGCCTCCATCATATGGAAGGGGCAACTCAATTAGAGCTGAAAAAAGGAATCTTCCATTTGCTGAAGTTGGCGCTGTTGACAGATTGTGGAGTTTTCAATAGTTGAGGCTATAGTATAGCGAGTCACCGTACACTTTTTATTATAAAGGAAAGTTCTTTATTTCAGAAAATTGCTCTTTAGATTTAATTTAATTATTTGTTTTCTTGGTTTGGCTCTTCAACTTTCATTATAAAGCAAAGTTGTAAGCATAAACAATTATTTTTTATCCTTATGAGCCTCTCTTACATTTTCCTTTTTTCCAAGTTCGCCTTTTGTTTTTTTCCAAGAAAATATTTATTTAGTTATTTATTTTATTCAATTTCTATAGCTGCCCATCTCAAGCAAGTGACTCCATTTAATAACTATGAGATGGTAAAGTGTCAGACCCCCAAACCGGTCGCTCTAGTGCTGTTGGCATCCTCAGTTGTTGCATTAACTGCATATTGTTTCCAACCGAGTCGGCAGATAATGGGAGCTGTTTTCAGAAGGGCTGTGTTTGCATTTTGGGAGAACAAAAAGCTGTGAAGTGTGTACGGCTAGATTTGGGAGGGAAGTAGGGGGAGTTAAATGAAAGATGCCTATCTTAGACCTTGCTCTGTCTGTGTGTGTGTTCGTGCCTTCAAGTCAGTACTGACTGTTAGTTTTCTTGGCAAGATTTCAGAAGTAGTTTGCCATTGCCTCTTTCCTAAGGCCAAGAGAGAATGACTAGCCCAGTATCATCCAGCTGGATTTGTGCCTAAGAAGTAGAGCTCATTTCCTGTTTTTTAGCCTCATACCTGAAGCACCAAACTGGCTGCATATCTTAGGGCTTACACTACCATTTTTCTGTATTTCCATCCAGAGGCACCTGAGGGGAGTCAAAAAACGTGACACAATCACACAAATAAATTCATAACTCTGAGAGTCTATAGCTTCAATCACACAGAGCCAACATCTTAAATTGTTTAACTCCTTTGTGATTACTGCTCCTATTCTTATGCAAATGTGGCCATAAGCTTTGCAGGATAGTTCGCCTTGCCCTCTTATACATTTCTTATTTTACCTTAAGATATAATTTTGATTCTGCTAACTGTTTACGGCATCCACATATTTGTCAGGAATCTTATCATAAACCATCTGTCAAGTATCTACCGTAATTGCCTCTTGTAGAACTACAAGACCCGCTTTCAAAAATGGCATCATCACTAGCTCGTTTGCTGATTATAGGCCTACTTGAAAATGACATGATAAATGAAATGAAACATTTTTGCCAATATTTCCACACACTAGAGGAGAGATGCTCTCCTATCCTCTCCTCTCCCCCCACCCAAAAAAAATCTGGCACCATTTCTTTTCCTTATTATGACTGGGTTTCATGAAATGTCTCTGTGTTTTTCCCTCAGGACAGTCTTGTACACCTGGCAAGCCCCAACTCTTAACTTATTTTGTTTAACAGGTGTGATTTTGGCCCATTCTGTGATTCTCCTGTGTTCACAGCTGAGCCATACTGTTGTGTATTATTAAGACAGGCTTTATTTAGCTAAGAACAACTTTTTTCACCAAATCTTGAATGTATAGAATTTTTCTGAAAGTAAAATGAATGAGTCACTACAGGGTCATCATTAATCCAGCAGAAGAAAGTTAAAATATGTGTTGTTACTTCTGATAGCTATTAATAGAACTTGTTTTTTTACCACAACTGAATGACCAGGCTTCAAAGATTTGCTTATAAATAACAAATAGGTTAAGGGGAGATATTTCTTTTGCTTTATTTCTCAAGAAAAAGTGATGCATTGGAATTAAAAAAATGGATTTATTTGATTAAGATTAAATAAATAAGATATTCTCTGGTAGCTCTTAATGAACATTTGCTAATTAGAACAAAATGATAATTCTTTTTAAAAATTTGTGCATTGATGAAATATGATATACAGGAAAAATATATTTTACTTTTATTGAAATATTAGCAAATACTGAAGTTGCTTATGCCTGCCTGGGGGAAGGGGAGTTATTTCTGGTTTTCTTACTTTCTTGTTCTTTTCTGGCATTGGAAGGGACCTTGGAGGTGTTCTAGTTCAACCCCTTGCTCAAGCAGGAGACTCTATTCCATTTCAGACAAACGCCTATCCAACCTCTTAAAAACATCGAGGGATGGAGCACCACAGCTTATGAAGGTAAGCTGTTCCAGGGGTTAATTGTTCTGTAAGGAAATTTCTCTTTAGTTCTAGGTTGATATCTAGCTTATCTCTCTTTGATAAGCTTCCGTCCTTTACTTCCTGCCTTGCCCTCAGGTGCAACAACCTCTTCTCTGTGACAGCCCCTCAAATATTGGAAGACTGCTATCGTTTTTGTTTCTTTACTTCTAATGTATTTTAGTTTGTATTAGTTCTTTATTTTTGCATTTGTAAACTTTAATACAATTATTATTTAAATAATCCACCAGGAATCACTTTATGTGTTACAGTGAAAAGAGGGAGGGAGCACAAGCAAGAAAGAAACCTCAAATCTCCCATTTTCTTCTGGCAGAAACCCAAAAGTCCCATCTGGTTTACATACATTGTCTAGTTACATAACCTGAGGTAACACCCACTTGACACCTTTACTGAAAGACATGAGGGAAAGAGAAACAGTATGTTTGTCACTGGATGCCTTTGTACCAACCAAAAAGTTATCAATCCTGAAGCAAGACATCAACCAGGAGACCAAAGGTGTCCAGATGAATGCTCTCTGCAGTTACAATCCATGTCAAGAAGAACTCCAGAGGCAAAGTTTTCTTTCAGCTGTTAAATCCTGGACACGGAGAGCAATATAAATGCCTACATGATCCCAAATTAAATAAATGTAGTTAGGACGGATGCCATAAATCCCAAAGAATAATAACTCAGCTTTGTTATTGGGATCTTCAAGTGTGGCATAGGTACATTTTGGACTTTTTTAAAAAAAACAGTAAATTTTGATTGACTGCAGTTTTGATGCAGTCACTTTCCAAAACTATCCTAGAATTTCAGACTTATTTATTAGCGTCTGAAAGATTTATAACTATTTATTCCATCATTTAGGTCCTTAAAATGACATTGTGGTGCAGTTCTTGGAGGGCCAGACCAGTATCAAGGAGAGCAAAGAGAAATAAATTCCCTCTTAGCCATGAAATTCTTTGTTGATCTTGGTCCAGTCATTTACTGTCAAGCTTACCAATCTCATAGGTCTGGTATGAGAATAAAAAAAGGCAAGAATTTCAATCTTCCTGAGTCTTCTGGAGGAAGTGCAGAACAAAAATGTATTCAATAATGTGTTAAACCTCCAAACCTATTTTGTATGAAATATCAGTAATAAATCAGGTATGGGAAAATACAGCATCATGGTAAATATATACTACCACAGGCACCAAACAAATACTGTAGGTAGGCAGAATCGAATGACAAGTATTTATTTGTAAAACATGATTTCCAGTCCTTTAATGTTCATGGTAGTTTTCTGAATCTGCTCCAGCTTTTCCATGTAATATTTCTGTTACTGTATTCCAACACTGGCTTTTTAATTGCTATTCATTCATTACATTTTTTTTATCTGGCCTTTATTACTTTTTAAATAATTCAAGGTGGTGAACATACATAAGATTCCTTCCTCACCACCGCCCCAAGCCCCAAGTCCCTTCGGAGAGAGGGGGCAGTTAATAAGTCGAATAAATGAAATGAAATGAATGAAATGAAATTCTGTTCCCCCACAATAACACTGTGAAGTGAGTTGGGCTGAGAAAGAATGACTGACCCAGTCAATCTCCTTAGGCTTTCATGCCTAAGATAGGACTAGAACTCACTGTTTCCTGGTTTCTAGTATGGTGCTTTAACTAATACAGTTATGCCTAACTGGTTTACTATATTACAACATACAGTATGGCGACTGTGATGGCACAGAATGCCGTATTGCAGGCTAATTTTGCTGACTGCCGACTAATAATAATAATAATAATAAATTTAATTTGTAGACTGCTCCCTCTCCCCGAAGGGACTCGGAGCGGTGCACAGGGGAATTAAAAACATACAAACATAAATACATCATAAATATATATAAAATCAGATTAAACAATTTATCCCTGTGCTAAAAACCCAAAATACTAAAAACTAAACCCCTTAAGAACCCAATTAAAACAATAAACAGATGACTAACCTAGGCCGGCCAAGCAGAGAAAGTGCGTTTTTAATTTTTGACGGAAGGAGCGGAGGTCTGTAGTTGTTCTAATTTTGGGTGGCAGGTCGTTCCAGAGGGTCGGGCCCGCCACAGAGAAGGCCCTTTCCCTGGGCGCCGCCCGCTGGCATAGCCTAGTGGATGGCACCCGGAGAAGTCCCTCTCTGTGGGAGCGAATCGGCGCAGGGATGTATGGGGCAGGATGCGATCCCGTAGATAGCTAGGTCCCGTGCCAGCAGTTTGATTCTCATTGGCTCAAGGTTGACTCAACCTTTCATCTTTCTCAGGTTGGTAAAATGCAGACTCAGATTGTTGTTGGGGGCAATACACTGACTCTGTAAACTGCTTAAAGAGAGCTATAAAGCACCATGAAGCACTGCAAAGCAGTATATAAGTCTAAGTGCTATTGCTATTACTTGCTCATATGTTGAGTTGGTGATCTATTCAGATCTCTAGATCATTTTCACATGCATTGCTGCCAAACCAGAGCTCCCCAATCCTAGATTTATTAATGTTACTATTGCTATTCAGATGTAGAACCAAAACCTGTCACCACTGAACATAATTCTGCTAGATTTGGCCTAATGTTTAAGCCTAAATACATTCAGAATAATGATTTGGTTCTTTAGATGTCAGCCTTAGCTTGGTGTGATCTGCAAATTTAATATTCACTCATTCCATTCATCCCTCAACCTCACACAGAGGATATGATGCAAGACGTTATCAGATAATTTATTGAGATTAAGATACGCTACATCCACAGCATTCTTTTGCTCTAGCAAATGAGTTGCTGTGTCATAAAGAGTGATAAGGTTAGTCTGACACACTTCCTCTTGACAAACTCATTCAGGTCCTGGGGTAATCATAACATTCTTTTCCAAATACTGACAGGCATAATGATTGCAATCTGTTCTAGAATTTTGCCTACTACAAATATTAAGCTAACTGTTATATACCATTCTAGGCGTTTTCAAACTATTGGTTCTTCACCAATTCTCCAAGAGTTCTCAAAGTGCATGCTCTGAATCCTGAATATGTCCCGTCTTCACAGTTCTTGTGTTGGCAGCACTGCAATGTTATTGTCATAACTGCCAAATCGAGCTGCAGTGCTATTGGGCAAAAATTGAGGGCAGAAGTCTCCTCTTCAGTAGAATAAGAATACACTTGGAATACTGCATTCAGTTTTGGTCACCACAATGTAGAAAAGATGTGGAGACTCTAGAAAGAGTGCAGAGAAGAGCAACAAAGATGATTAGGGAACTGGAGACTAAAACATATGAAGAACAGTTGCAGGAATTGGGTATGTCTAGTTTAATAAAAAGAAGGACTAGGGGAGACATGATAGCAGTGTTCCAATATCTCAGGGGTTGCCACAAAGAAGAGGGTGTCAAACTATTCTCCAAAGCACCTGAGGGCAGAACAAGAAGCAATGGGTGGAAACTAATCAAGGAGAGAAGCAACTTAGAACTGAGGAGAAATTTCCTGACAGTTAGAACAATTAATCAGTGGAACAGCTTGTCTCCAAAGTTGTGAATGCCCCAACACTGCAAGTCTTCAAGAATATGTTGGATAGCCATTTGTCTGAAATGGTATAGGGCTTCCTGCCTAGGCAGGGAGTTGGACTAGATAACCTTCAAGGTCCCTTCCAACTCTGCTATTGTATTGTATTGTATTGTATTGTATTGTATTGTATTGTATTGTATTGTATTGTATTGTATTGTATTGTATTGTATTGTATTGTATTGTAAGGAATACCTGAATTGAGGGAAATAATACCAATTCCTATAGAATTTCCTAATCTGCATGTATCATCTGAGTGAATTCAAGTTGGAGCAAATGTGCAGTAATATAAGCTCCCAGAAGTAACATTAAGGGAAATGAGAAAGAGTGACATTTGCAATAGTTGTCAAAGGTATCTAGAGAATGAAATGCCATATCCCTCTTTATTATGTGTCTAGGTTGTATTAGCTTGTCCTGAAAATCAGGATTCAAAAGCATGACAATGTTTAAAAAGCAGTTATCATGTCTACTACAGCATATGACTCCAAAAATCATCCAACGGGTTCTGCATTCATGTTAGAACATCCAGGCTTTCCTCTTCTGGCTTCAGCTGTAGGCAGTATATTGATTTTGTGGAATGACATTTAAAGGACAGCATGGTTTGCAATGTAAAGGAGCATTTCATGTTATCCCAGAGCATGAAAAGAAGATCCAACATAAAAGGAGCACAACTTACTGTGGTTTGTTGGATCCTGGCCTTCTTGAAAGACAATTCAGGTACCCACTTTAAAATATATAGCCAAACTGGAACAGAGGAGGAGGGGGGGGGGTGATTGGGGGAAAGCTATAGAGGACAAAGAGAAACTGAGCTTAAGAAACAGAAAGTTGTAGGAATCATGATGGCATACTTGAAGAAGTGACTGCAAAGAGGAACAACAACCTACAGTACCCCCTCTCTCGTCTTTATTGTCTTAGGCTACAGAAGACAGAAATACTAGACAAACTTCTTAATGATGAAAGAAACTTGGTAGTAGAACTGATTGCCTAGAAAGTAGAAGTAATGGATAGTCATTGGATGACTGCTTAAATGGCCCTTTCAACTTTATGATTCTATGTCCTCTTTACCACCTTGTTACACTGGTAATGAGATTTTTTTTATTTATAGGTAGGATTCCCCAAAAGGCTGGCTTCTACAATGCAATCTTGCTCAAATCTAAACATACTGCTAAATCACACTGAAGTATTTGAGGGAGAGGAGAAATGTTAAAACTTGTTTCCTGACCATATGTGGCAAACCTGGCAAGATAACTCAGTAGCAAATTTGAACCATCCTGCAATTGAGTTATCATTTGTTTGGTTGAATTTATAAACCCATGTACACCAGCACACTGAATAGTTAGCAAGTATATTTCCTCTGTGTTACTAGAAATTATCTGAGGTGGGAGGTGTAAAGCAGTGGAACAACCTTTATAGAGCAATTGTTGACTCTCCCTTCTTGGAGGTTTCCAAATAAGACCTGAGGATGACATGTAAGATCACTTCCAACATATATTCTATTTCCATTATTTATAAATTCAGTGTTTAGTATTAAAATGACACATGATGTCCAGTCTTTGTCAGAAGAATATTCATATCAATCTTCATCTCTGTTGTATGTACATTGACTATTACCTCCCTGGATAAAATCTGGATGGGATAAATCAGAAAAAGCCTCTGAATCATTTGGGGGGAAAGGATTAAATATTTCAGTTTTATTCCTCTTTTACAGTCCCTTTATTTCCAGATATTAAATAGAGGTAAAAGAATCTACTATCAGAAAGGAAAAGTGTATGGGCTTCTATCTTACAGAGAACATTTATGGAACAATTATTTCAAGATTCTTGAAAGGCTGTCCAGTCCATATGCATAATAGTTTATGTTAGGCAATTCCTTTGGTCATTTCTGATATAGTTTACACTCAGGACACTCCCAGACAATTCCTAGAACCAGATCAAAGCAAGCACATACACACTCATACAAAAACACTGTTTTTGTTACACACTCAGTAACAAAAACATGGACTGCTGTTATTTATAAAGATAAAAGATAGTTAACTGGCAAAGTGGAGCTAAAGGCAGAGGAAAATAGGGAGGGAGATATAAACAATAGGGAGGAATTTACATCATATGTCCATTTATCTATATCAAAAGGTCTCAGAATTTTCCAAAGCCACTGGAAACAATGCTGGCATAATTAGTATGGACAGCCTCAGCTTGATCCAGCTTTAACCCTTTATGTATATAATGGCAGCAGAATAGAGATGGAGGGTAGGACAGGAGGATGATCTCTCCTCCATTCTTCATCTTGAAGGAAACAGTTCGGTGGATGAAGATAATCTCTCCAGCAGTTTATTAAAGAATTTATATACCGTATTTCTGGAGTATAAGATGCACCAAGATTTTGAAGAGGTAAATTTTTAAACAAAGTTTTTGCACTCTGCAGACCTCCCAAACCCTCTGCACACCTCATTTTTTGTGAAAAATGGGGCATGCAGAGAGTTTGAGAGGCCTGCAAAGTGCTCCTGGGGCTGGGGAGGGGACACAAAAATGAGAAAAAAACAGCAGCCCCTCCCCAGCCCCCAGGAGCACTTTGCTGGCCTCCTAAAGGCTATGTCCTTTAAATGCATGCCCATTTTTGTGAAGGGGCAGGGTTTCAGGAGGCCAAAATGCTGTATTCAGTGTATAAGATGCACCCAGATTTTCACCCTCTTTGGAGGAGGGGGGAAAGGTGGGCCTTATATATATTTGTTCTGTTTAAATGCTAGTACTGTATGAACAACTTTTATGTGGATCTGTATCCTATTTTGTCCACTTTCTGGTGATATATAAGTAGCTACTTTGTCAGGATGCATCATAGTGCTATCTTGTTTTAAGCATGACTGAATCCTGGTTATCTGCTTAGGACTTCATGCTTGGTGCTGTTTAAAGACAGGAGTACTCTGCCTAGTTTATGAAAAGTGACTATATTTCCAACTAAAATTTCTTTTCAAGGGGCACCTTCCATTCCACTCCGACTCCTACACCAGAAACCTAAAGCTGCAGCTAACGTAAGTTGTTCTGTGATCAGCAGGAGCTCAGTTTAAAGGCCTAACTAGCTCTGTGCATATCAATAGTGGCATTCCATCTGCAGGGTGCCATCTGCACTCAGGATCATCCAGAGAGCCAATGTTTAATTAATGCTACTGTAATTTGCTCAAATCTTAAAGGATCACAGGTCTGGTCTTCTTTAATTGCTGAGTTCTATTTAGCAGATTTTATCATTGGCACATGATGCTTAGCAGGTTGAAGACCAAGTCTAAGCCTTGACTGAGCTCTGTTCTTCATTCTGTGTAAAAGTTCCGCTCATTGCAAAGTCTACTCAGGCTGCGCAGCTTCATGGAAAATCTAACCCTGCAAGTGCCTCCCCTGCACCTGACCAGGAAATAAATAAGGAACAGGCAATTCCTGTGTTCTCAAGCTTTTAAACTCTGGAAATTGTGACAAAAGCTCATCGCTGCCAATGAAACGCAATCAACACTTCCTGGGGTGAGCTGACTTCACTCCTCAAAAAATAGCTGGTTTGTGATCCAGCAATTTAACTCGAAATAAAGAAAAACTGAATAAACCAAGCAAGACAAATGGGGTGAATCTAAATTGCGTAATCATATAAAGTACATTATCATAGTTTTTTTGACTAAGCAAGAAAGCATATATGCATGCACTCTTTGGTACGGGTGCAAAAATGTAGTCCAGAGTATGTTTGGTATAGTGCAGGGGTCAGCAACTTATGGCTCTGGAGCCGCATGTGGCTTTTTCATCCCTCTGCTGCGGCTCCCTGTCACTCAAAATATGCGTCACAACCACCGATGTGTTACACCCGCCGGCATGCAATTTATTGAGCTTTTCGATCCCCAGTTGGCCAACCATGGATAAATCCAAGAAAAGAAAAGTTTCAGAAGAAAACAGAACATTTAATTCAACTAATTAATTCAATGCTAGTTTTGTGGCCACTCAGGAAATAGTCAGGCATGGGAAGGGTTTTGGGGCTCCGGGTGTTTTCTTTTCTTTTCTGTTTCAAATGGCTCTTTGAATGTTTAAGGTAGCCAACTCCTGGTATAGTGCTTAAGCATTAAGGCATCAGGTTAAACACCTGGAGGTTGAGTTTTAGTTTTCTGTTCAAAGGCAATTGAGTGACTTTAGGCCAGTCACTTTCTTTTCGTTCTAGGAAGGAGCC
Organism: Rhabdophis nuchalis; assembly: GCA_039707465.1. Classification (NCBI taxonomy): domain Eukaryota; kingdom Metazoa; phylum Chordata; class Lepidosauria; order Squamata; family Natricidae; genus Rhabdophis; species Rhabdophis nuchalis. Next base: position 52,023,958 of record CM077643.1, on the reverse strand, counting down.
AATGGCAACCCATTTCTGAAAAATATTGCCATGAAAACAGGGACTAGTCCACGCAATCACCAAGAGTCAAACACTGATTCAAAAGTGGCCACACAGATATGTTTTCTTCTGTAATAATAACTAGTAGCCCACTTGGTCATAATCCAACATTTAAATATCTTGAAGTCAAGACTTCCTGACTTCCAAGCCAAAAAAAAACAATGAACATTTTGAAATTGCAAGGGGCTTAGAGCCAATGCAAAGATGGCATTTTGTTGGGATGGGATTGTAGTTAATTGCTTATCACAATCAAATTCTTTCCTTTTCCAATTAAACACTATCTTTCCTGCTATATTTATGTAGGAGGAGAATGAAAACACAGGAAAAGGCAGCATGAGCTTTCACCTCAGGTTATTCATTGTCACAGCTTGTTTATAAAGTCACATGATTTATACAACAAAGAGGGGGAAACAACTACAAATTTCAAGCCTTTACCATTTTTTTCAGTGGATTTCCCTGTTGACAGATCTATTTATAAAAATATAACCTAAAAAGCACCTCCCACGCTCTTTTCTGGGTCCAGAGAATGATTGAACCACTCCAGAAACACAGATCTCCTGCTGACTTTCTCACAGTTTGCAGTTGCTTTATGCCAAAGATTATAGTAATTGGCTGAGCAGAAATATATATATATATATATTATGACATCATGTTGATACTAAGCTTAAAACAGCTTCTGAGAGGTAGGAATCCTGGATGGCAATAAACGTATCTGCCTAAAGGAGATACTTTAAAGAAATTTAGCAACTGATGCATCCTGTGGCTTTGAGTATAACCAACGTATCTCATCCTGGTTTTTACAAAAGATGTTAAACTACACATTCTTAGAATTTCCTATGAGCATAGCCATGTTGTTTGGAAATTACGGGAGATATAACCCCAACCCAATTGAAGAATACCAGGAAAGCTGTTAAAATAGTTGGTTTACACAAGATACACATGTAAAGGCATAATATGTCTATCTGGGATTGCAAGATGGGGGTGCATGTGCGCCCATGCCCTGTGCATGCATGGCAGAGACCCGAAGGCCAGCTGGCCAGTGGGAAGTGCGCATGCATGCATGGCAGAGACCTAAAACAGCTGGGGCGAGGGGACATGTGCCTACAGAGAGGGCTCTGGCATGCGTGCCATAGGTTCGGCACCACTGTTATATAATATCAATCAGTCATGGTTTACTCAGCAAGCTGCAGTTTAGCCCGATATGCAGATTCTGACTCTGTGTTTTGGAAATTTTCTTTAAACAAGGATCTACCTGAAATGCATGGAGACTCACTGAGTTTCATCACTGTTTACGTACATCTGAAGTTTATCTCTTTCTTAACACCTAGTATTTCTCCAGCAACACAATTTCACCCTTAACTTTTCAAACATAAGTATCTTGGGTGAAATCTTCAATTAGCATTTTAATGTAAAATTTTACTTTTCTATGTTCACCTTTCAAATGATTGAAGGCTGTTCATCATCCCTTGATTTAGTTTAGTCGGGATCAAATATGAAATCAAATAATCAATTGCCAATTGTATGAAAGAATTGATACTACACCAAAATCTGACAGTAGTGCAAACCTCTACAATGAGTAGAATTACCGCGCGGGTAATTACGGGAGCCACCAGAAGCTCCCATATAACACCTATCCTGCGCGAGCTGCATTGGCTTCCTGTGGTTTTTCGGGTGCGCTTCAAGGTTCTGACGACCATCTTTAAAGCGCTCCATGGCTCGGGGCCTAGTTATATGCGAGACCGTCTCCTGCCCCATACATCCCTCCGGCCGATTCGCTCCCACAGAGAGGGCCTTCTCAGGGTGCCGTCGGCCGGACAATGCCGACTGGCGACACCCAGGGGAAGAGCCTTCTCTGTGGCGGGCCCTGACCTGTGGAACGACCTACCCCCTGAACTCCGGACCATCACCAACCTCCGCCTCTTCCGCCAATGTCTAAAGACATACTTTTTTCATCAAGCCGGCCTAGCCTAACCTCCCATGAAGACTTTTAGAAAAGTTTTAAATTGGGTTTTTAATAATTGGTTTTAGCATAGGATTGGGATTATTTAATATGTATTTTAAATTATTTATCTATTCTCTATTTTGTATATTTTTAAATCTCCTGTGTACCGCCCTGGGTCCTTTGCGGAGAAGGGCGGGATATAAATGTAATAAAATGAATGAAAAAAAGTAGTAGCTGGATCCTTCAGCTGTATGCAGCAGAAGAATACAGGATGCAAGGGGAACCTCTCTCTAGAGTGATGAGTTTGGGGATTTAATTTTATCTACAAAGTTTTTTTTTTTTTATTAGAACAGCACCTACTATATTCTTTGAGCTGGAAGAATGGGCATCAATATTCTAATGAAGGTAATTGCTAAATTGCTCCTATTAAGCTCAGATAAATATTCAGACGAATAGATTTCCTTAACCATGATGGTGATAATCCATCTAGAGAATCCATAGTAATAAATAGAGCTAATTAATAAGCAAAGGACAAAATGGGGTAGAGTTGCTATTAAGGTCTACTTTATGGAAGTAAGGACCCCAAAACTTTAGTACTTCTTCATTTTTATTGCATCCATGGATAGCTGTCTTGTAGCCCTGTTTTGGGTGATACCAGCCCTTTTAGATTGGGTGGCTCAGAAAACCTCTTGCAGAGGAATATGGAATAATTTATGTAGCATCTGTTGAACAGTCACTCAGGTTTGATTGCAGTTGGGTAAACATTTGAATATACATTTATATAACTAAATCATACTTTGCAGATCTTTCCTTGATTCCACATCTACACAATCACAACCTCATGGTTTTATTATTCTATTTTTGTCCATTTTACTTATCAATCACCACTTTAACCAAGCTTCACATTTTTTGCTAATATCACTCTCCTACATGCTATTGTTAAAACTTGCGGAAATGTTAATTTAGAGGGTAATGTGTTTTCATTATACCAAATACATTTGCCCACCCCCACCCCTCATTTCGTGACTTTTTTCATGCATTAAATTAATTACCCTTCAGTAATGCTAAATTGAATTTCCTCCTATTCAAAATTATGATCTCATTTGAACAGAACATTGTTTGTCTGCAGAGAAGTGAATGAGCGATTCAAAAATCCCTCCACAGTTATTTAATTTTATCTCTCCTGTACTACTGTGGCTTGGTAACCTGCTGTGCATTAAATACTTAGATACTTTGACTGCTGCTGCTGCTGACATTTATTCCTTGTGGCCATCCTATACTTCCTGAATGGAGAGGCAGAGCTATTACAAAATATTTGGCTGCTTGGGATAGTCCAGTTACATGGTTTTAACAAAATACTCCTGCCCAAGTGAAAAATGCATACTATGCTATCTAAGCTGGCCTGGTTTTCCTAAGGAAAAAAAATCCCACAATGACACACTTTGCAATCATCACCTACCAAACAATGGCTTATTAAATCTTCTTTGGATATTCAAATTAAACACAGCTGTTTTGTCAACTAGACCGCATCTAGAGGAAATTAGCTTACACCCGTGGCTTGGACTCAGACCTGTTGCTGAAACTCTCCCTCTAGTTCATAAGCAGCCTTTACTCAGCGAGCAGCAAACTCTGGTCCCCAAACTCTTTTTTCACCTTCCAAAGACACAAAGAAAGTAAAGCAAGAGGAGAGCAGCAAATGATGCTTTTTTCATAATGTGTAAGACCCAAAGCTATTACAGAACCCCATAAAGGCTTTGCTCAGTAGTGAAAATAATGCAGTGATGCTAAATCACCAATTATGTCTTACTTTCCCTAAATCAACTTCCTCACTTTGCCTGCTGGGAAGGCTAACCCTCACGACAGTATAAGGGACAAGGTCCTCTTCAAACAGATATAACAGCTCTTCCTACAAACACAGCATAAAATCAGGAATTGTCCATCTTGTTTTTTCTGGAGCCTTCAAGAAAAGATAAATCCTCAACACTGCACTTGCAAGTTATTTGGGAAATCGACTTTCCATTGAGTTCCAGGTTCACAAATCTGACAGGTGCTCCGTTTCATTTGATTTTGCTTCTGAATCTTTGAAAACTTCAAAACCTGGAGTGAAATGAAAGAGGTGGTCAGGAGCACCTAATAAAGTGAAGAAAGGCATTTGATATATTAATTGATTATTTAGTCTGGATCCATTTAGTCTGCAAAATGGATTATTTTGCAGACAGACAGTAAAATAAAGAGACAGTGGACTTCAAAAGGAGGATCTAATTTTTACATGCTTCCCTTATGTTAAATGAAAGAAAAATGTTTCTCCATAACATATTAATTTGCAGACACTTTTACATGAAGAAAGAAATATAAAGCAGTTTACTCATTTCTACTACTATTTGAAGGTGAGCCATTGATTGTATCTTCTTAGCATTCCAAGGGTTTGTTCCTTATTTCCTCTGTTTAACTCATCTTCAAGATATTATCCATTGCTTGTCAGCTATACTGTTTCACAATTCTTTTGCTTTCTTTTTCTTTTCTTTTTTTAAAAACATGTGGTATAAGCATGTCTGTACAGGGCAAGAGAAACAAGAATTCTCCAAATGAGCAGAGCAGTCAGACAACCATCAATATTCAGAACTATAGGAAATCAGTAAACAAGATAGAACACAATTCAGAAAACACATTATTTCCTGCACATGTAATATGATAACAGTTTGGCTTCAGGTTAAACATGTTAGCTGCCCCTCAGAAAAGGGGGCAGCTAACATGTTTCACTGTGCTATTAGGCACAGTGAAAAAAGGAGATTAGCTAAGGGTGACACAATGAATTACTTGAGGGCGAGCACTAGTACTGCATGGGTTGTTCTTATTTTTCAGACTTAAATAGAGTTGATACACAGTATATATATTAATGCATCATGGGAGGTTAAGTACATTATGTAAAAGATACTCAGAGGAGTGTTTCCTGTAAATTCTTAAGACACACACTAGGAAGAGAAGCACAGTCTTTAAAAACAGAAGGTCCCGTGTTTAATCCTTGGCATATCTAGGGAAAGGATTCAGATTCCATATGCCAGGAAAAATCTTCTGTGGAAAAGTCTGAGGAGCTATCAACAACATATTGCACAAGATGAACAGTATGTACAGACAGTACAGACAACCTATTTTCCAAATACTATAGATTTCCATATTAATAGAGCTCTTGCTTTGCATACAAATGTTTCCCAGATTAGTCCCAGAAGGCTGGGAACATTTCCTGCCTGAACTATACAGAGCTACAATCAATCAAGAGTAGAACTCCATTAGTAGTGACGCCACTCCTTACCCAACTTTATTTTTCTTTTTTAGCTTTTATTAAAAAATAAATGAAAAGTTAGCATGCTCAAAGCAAAATATAACCTCAAGCAATATATTTTATTTTAAGTCAACCCCTGGTCTTTGTTTCAGCCCCGAACACATTCCCAGAAAATACTAGGTAGCTACAATCTGATGCTTTGTCTGCAAATAAAGACAAATATTATCTTTGGACGAGGGGGAGGAGGAGGAGGGTGATCTATGGTAAATAGAACTTTTAGGCATACCTTATGATAGACATTTTGTGCTGTCAAAATGCCAAATCTAAATATCAGGCCAAAAAGGTTGCCTACACCTCATTTGTATAGTGAGTCAAGAGAACCAGTTTGATGCAGTGGTGAAGGATCAGGCAAGCAACCAGGAGACTGTGAGTTTTAGTCCCTCCTTAGACACAAAGCCAGCTGGGCCATCTTGAGCTAGTGGCTTTCATTCAGCAGAAGGAAGGAGACAATGGCAAGCCCTTCCTGAAAAACCTTACCAAGAAAACTGTACGAACGTGTCCAGGCAGTCTCTGAGAATCAGACATAAATGAATGGAAGGGGAAAAGTGAGTCAACGGACTGATTCAGCATGGCGTATCAACATGTGTCTCAACAGTAGGTAACACCTGGTTGACCTTGGGTTGAGAAGTTAATCAAACCTGCGTCTGGTTAGAATTTGGGTGGAAGATTATAAAAGTATTCTGGAAACTAAAAAAAAATGAATTTGAAAACCACTGTTCAGCCACTACAATACAATAACTACCACTACACAGTCATGTTTATGAAGTCCCATCAATCAAGCTTGACTTGGAGGGTATATTATCCACAACAGTTACATTCTTCACCTTTGGTAAAATCAAAGATATATTGGGTTGTTTTTTTTAAAAAAACTCACACTGGTTTTCCATTCTTCCTGTTTTAGCAACAGAATAGATAGCAACATAAATGCCTATGTCTTGTATGTGGTTCCTTGAGTGGCTACACCAGGAATGTGTTTGATGTCATCCTCCTGAACAGGGCTGCCACTATATAACACACCAATTTGAAACGAAACAAAGCGAGATAAACTTTTCCAACTCAAAGATGAAGAAAAATCACCACTGTATTTTGCCTCAAGATACGGCTCTCTCAGTTGTACACTATCATTTGAGCTGCTTCCATCTGGAGGTTTCTTATTCTTATGCTAGACTACAACTGTAACTAAGCCCAAGGTCAGCCTTCTTTCTTCAGCCATCTGTGATAGCAACACTTTCTCCTTCCTGATTTATATAGCATATGTAAGTGTGACAGTTGCCCTTGGAGAATTACAGTATGTGGCAATATGAGATAATCAACTGATAGGCCTGCTTGTTAAAATGTTATGTGGCAGTCCTTTGTTCCCAGCCAGGCACAGCACACGTAACAAGATCAAACACACCAATGACTGTTCCATTGTACTCCCTCAAAGAGCATCTGCTTGGCTTGGGGTTCTTTTAGATGTTAACTTTTTTGCCTCACCCCCAGCCCAATGTAAGAAATATTGCCAAATGGCAAAGTATAACCACTTAGATGTGGGATTCCAAATGTACTTTCTGAAAAAAATAGAATGTGTCTTCATCCTCTAATCCAAAAGTTTATTTGGCTTGTTTGCAACATTAACAACGGTTTTAAATCTAATGCCCATCTTTGGAAGATGAAGTCTAAATCCTCCCAAACTCATAAAGCTTGAAAGACTCTTGTTTGTTTTAATTTATTAGCTCCCCAACTCCAATGGATTCTTGGTATTCCTCTAGACCAACTTTTTGCTTTGTATTGTGATTATCATTAAATAACCAGCATTAATTTATGTGCACTTCACTGAAGAACCACAGAATACTTTACCAAACATTGGAATCAATTGAAAATCCTCATTAAAAACTGGGTGAGATTAGGTCAAAAATAAGAGCCTTCTCTCATTGCTGTAATGTTAGTAGGTGTAATGGTCAACTCCTGCATATATTAATTTAGTGTGTGTGTGTGTGTGTGTGTGTGTGTGTGTGTGTGTGGAGGGGTGTAGCTGTGTAAGAGGTAAGTTCAATAATTTTGCTCCCTAGCTATTGGAATTAAAACCTCTGATAGGTACTTATAGTTTTATGTGTCAATGTAGTCTTCTCCTAAGACTATCCAAGTTGGTAGCCATCATTACATCATATCACACCAAATTGTAGTTTTGTTATGCAGGGGGGGGGGGGTTGTCTGCCCTGGTTCTCCAACCATTTAGTTCCACTGGCTGATCACAGGTCTTACCAGTATTATTATTATTGTAAGAGGAAATGAGCTTCCCTATTTTTCTCTTTCTGCAAAAATTAATGTACTTTCATGATCCTCTCCCCTTTGTTTTTCCAAATGAAAAGCTTGGGGGGAGGAAGCCAGATAATAGCATTAAGCTGCTTAGGACATTCTAACTTTAATAAATTAAGCTCAATCTGTGACTCAGGGTGTCTCAGGAATCTAACAGTTCGTGTGTGATCACAAGCTGTAAAAGATACAAAAAAAAGTAGAAACCTGTTATAACTATTTCCAAAACATTTCTTCAATGCAAAAAGTAAAGTGAATGCAATATGTAAGAGATTTGTTTTTCTTTTGTTATTCTCAAAAGAACACAATCCTCTGTATTTATTTTTCCAGGACCCAGAATTATTACACTAATTATGTGCCTAAAATCAAAATGTGAAATGTTCAGTCTTTCTCTAAACTGACTCTTTCCAGATGTGTTGAACTACAATGCCCACAATTCCCAATCACCATAATAATGGCTTCTGAAAAATGTGATCAGCACAATTTCATAAAAGTGTTCTGTGAAGTATCTCTGCTCCATTAAAAGGTTATTTATTGTTGTTCCCACCTTACTGATGAGAAAATATAAGTCTCAAGGCAAGATGACTACCCTAGGAAAGTTCTGATCTGTTTTTAGTTGTGGCTACTGGAGGACTTCCAAAGAGAATCCCAGCTTATACCTGCATCCCTTCGGGGAGTCCCTTCGGGGAGAGGGGGCGGTCTAGAAATCCAATAAATAAAATAAATAATAAATAAATCCCCATGTGCTTTATAATTCCACCAGGGAGTAATGTTGTCCACTGCAAAGGTGCTCCAGAAGAAGAATATCTGGCATACACAATACATTTAATATCTTCCAAACTTGGTAATTAAATAGACATGGACAATCCATTAATAAGAGAAATACTTTTCAACCTGGGATATCTCCTTATCTAGCACCTTTACTTAGATGGCATCCCGTATGTCACCTTCATACGTTGAGCCTGAATGTCAGCGTTTTGGCAGTGTGACTAGTATTATGTGATAAACCTAGGAGCAATAACAGCACATAGAGCAGTGATGGCGAACCTTTTTTGCCTCGGGTGCTTGCGCAATATTGCACGCACTTGGGTGCCCACCCCCATAATTTAATCCCCCCATGCCATGCCCCCTGTGCATGCATGCGTGACACCCCGCCCTGCTGCCCCACGCATACACACACAACTTTCTTGGAGCCTGGGGTGGGTGAAAATGCCTCCCTCCCAGAGGTCTTCCGGAGGCCGGAAACAGCCCATTTTCCAACTTCCGGTGGGCCTGGTAAGTCCATTTTTCGCTCTCTGGAGGCTTTCCTGAAGCCTCTAGAGCAGGGGTCCCCAACCTTTGCAACTTTAAGTCTGAAGGACTTCAGCTCCCAGAATTATCCAGCCAGCAAAGCTGAAGTCCTTCAGACTTAAAGTTGCAAAGGTTGGGGACCCCTGCTCTAGAGGACAAAAAACTGCTGAAAATCAAGGCTGAAAATCAGCTGGCCAGCATGTGCATGCGTGCTGGAGCTGACAGGGCAACATCTCGCGTGCCCTCAGAAATGGATCCATGTGCCACCTGTGGCACGCGTGCCATAGGTTCACCCTCACGGACACAGAGCCTTAAGACAATTAACAATGGTTTATGTACAAATATATACAGACATATACGTGCAGAGATAAAATTCCTTACCATTCATTACGGACACAAGGAGAGAACTGAATACACTCTGAGAGAGAGAAACGAACCTCTATGGGCCACTTATATATAGACACCTCTTAAAGAAGAGATGCCTTGTGTGGACACCACCAGAGTCTTAAAGAGGAGATACCATACATTGCTGAATCATCCTCATTGAATCAGTTTACAGATTACAACCTTACATCAACTGGCAGCTATTAAATCCTCATTACCTGACACTGAAGTTCTAAAAATGAAACAATGCTGTGAACATATATAAGCTCATGCATTAGGGAAACAATGGAAGAGAATATCTGTAAACTCAGATTTGAACTCTAGAATTCCTGGTGCTGTCTGAGCTTGGTTGTTTGCTTGCAGGTCATTACCCACCTAAATAACACCTTTATCTAGTTGCAAACAAACAACCAAGCTCAGACAGCACATGAACTCCACAGTAAGGAAACATGAAAGCACCACAGGTAATCCTCAATTCACAACCACAATTGAGCCCAAAATTTCTGTTGCTTAAGTCAGGGGTCTCCAACCTTTGTCAACTTTAAGTCTGAAGGACTTCAGCTCCCAGAATTCTCCAGCCAAAACATCAGCATAAATAAAAGTATGATTAAAATAATGTACAATTAAAAAGGATCATTCTGCAAGGATCTCCATGACTTTATAAAATAAAAAGAACATGGGATCCTACAGATGCTGGATTTAATGAGAGGCTACCATTTTTTCTGGTCTTCTCCCCCCAATATTCTAAGAGAAGAAACCCAGAGCATCCCATCTGGAGCTCATTAAAGATTAGATCCTTCTGGAGGAGCCAATCCCCTAAGTCAGGGGTCTGCAAAGTCGGCTCTTTTAAGACTGGTGGACTTCAACTCCCAGAGTTTCCCAGCCAGCATACTATAGCTGGCTGGGGAATTCTGGGAGTTGAAGTCCACCAGTCTTAAAAGAGCCGACTTTGCAGACCCCTGCCCTAAGTGAAATGTTTGTTAAGTGAGTTGGCTTCCACACTGACTTTGCTTGTCAGAAGTTCACAAACCTATTCAAGTGACCTTGGGACACAGTAACAGTGATAAATATAAATCCGTTGCCAAACCTCTGAACTTTGAACAGAGGATCATGGGGATGCTGCAGAAGTCATAACGGTGAAAAACAGTCATAAGTAACATTTTTCAGCGCCATTGTAATTTTGAACGGTCACTAAATGAACTGCTGTAAGCCAAGGACTACCTATATTTGACTATATCTTCCCAACTAAATTAGTATCAATAGTAAAGTTTATTTACACTTATTGAGCAATCAGATGTAGCAGAATCTAATGCAACAAAAGCAACAGAGAATGAAAAATAAGAATAAGGTAAATAAAAGATCTGAATCAGTAAAGGAGAAAAGATTAATAAATTAACCTGTTAATATGATGTAGAAGGATTAATTCAGGCTGTACATGTCTTCATTTCTGGGCCCTAGACCTCAAATCCGGATATTTTTTTATTATCTTAGACTTGCAGCAACAACCTAATTAACAATCAGAACAGTTTTAAATATTTGATGAGCATTCTGCTATGTTAGATAGAGTCTGAGAATGTATCTTCATGCTACTAAGCAAAACCTGGCTACTGGATCTGTTATATGCAGTACAATGCAGTGAGCATGTGCAGATCTGTACATTGGGAAAACAAAACAACCACTTCATAAACTCATGGCACAACGTAGGAGAACAAATACACCAGGATTAGATTCAGCAGTCCATCTGCTTTTAAAAGACAAAGGCCACTCTTTTGAAGACAGCAAAGTCCACATTTTGAACAGGGAGGACCGCTGGTTTGAAATAGGGATCAAAGAGGCCATCTATGTCAAGATTGAACAGCCATCTTGCAACCCAGGGGGAAGGATACGGCATCATCTATCTCCAGTCTACAACACAGTCTTTTCAACAGTTCCAAGAAGGCTCCACACCCATTTGAATTTAAATTTGAATTTATTTGATTTTTATACTGCACCTATCTCCCCGAAGGGACTCGGGGCGGTGCACAGGAAATTAAAACAAGTATAAACATATAAATAGGTTAAAAACTGATTAAATATAGAAAGCCCTGTGCTAAAATTCACTAAAATCCCACTAATTAAAACATTATATTAATTAAAACCCAGTCTTATAGGATGGTCTCAGGGTCTAAGCTAAGCCGGATGGAAAAAATGCATCTTCAGACACTGGCGGAAGAGGCGGAGGTCCGTGATGGTCCGGAGTTTGGGGGGAAGGTCGTTCCAGAGGGCTGGACCCGCCACGGAGAAGGCCCTTCCCCTGGGGGTCGCCAACCGGCATTGCCTAGCCGACGGCATCCAGAGAAGACCCTCTCTATGGGAGTGAATCGGTCGAAGGGATGTGTGAGGTAGGAGACAGTCTCGCACATAACTAGGCCCCATGCCATGGAGTGCTTTAAAGATGGTTAGCAACACCTTGAAGCACACCCGAAAGGCTACAGGCAGCCAGTGCAACTCGCGCAGGAGAGGTGTTACATGGGAATGCCGTGAGGCTCCCATAATCCCCCGTGCGGCCGCATTCTGTACTAGCTGTAACCTTCGGGTGCACCTCAAGGGGAGCCCCATGTAGAGAGCATTGCAGTAATCTAGACGGGATGTCACCAGTGCTTGAGTGACTGTGCGGAGGGTGTCCCGGTCAAGTAAGGGGCGCAACTGGCGGACCTGGCGAACCTGGTAAAAAGCCCCCCTGGCCACGGCTGTCACATGGTCATCCATGGTCAGCCAGGAATCCAGGAGGACGCCTAGATTGCGCGCCCTCTCCACGGGGGCCAACAATTCGCCCCCAATGGCCAGTGTTGGAGTCAACTGGCTAAACCGGCACATTGGAAACCACAGCCACTCGGTCTTGGACGGGTTGAGTTAACCCTGATGACACACATAAACCTCCAAACCTAATATGACACACTAAAAGAATGCAAATGTCCAGCTGTCTGCAAGGAGTATAAATCCTTCCATTCCTCATCAACCAGTCAGAGCTGAAGAAGCTTCTTGCATGAGAAGTGAAATGAAAAACCAGAAAGCCCAGTTGCCTCTTGAAAAAGCATCTTTGGCACTACTGAATCTGTTATGTTATTCCAACTGTCTGCCAGGAAGAATAAGATTTATACCTTATCTGCTCTGCCCAATAGATCTTTTAGAAAAGGCTTATGAAAAGTTCATAAGTCCCTATAGAAATGAACACGGTATACTTCCTCTCTTGCATCCCTGTTGAGTCAAAATATTTCCCACTTCTTATATCAACAGAAAACTATGCTGTTATAAAAACTGGCTATCTACTCCATCATGCCCCTCCTGATTCAGTTGCAACACCCTTCTGGATCATGTTAACCTGTTTTAAAATTGAGCCTGTTGCTATTGGCAAAGCAGTTGGTGTTCTCCTTTGTTCTTGTGGCTGTTCCTGGCAGTGGAAAACATTCACCAATCAGGGCGTTGCAGCAAGAATGGGGTGAGTCTGTTGTCACTGATCCATTCCACAATTTTGGAAGTCTACCTAGACTCCTCTAGGTTGGTTGGTCTTCCTCTTCTCCCATACCCTCTTAGGCATTTCACAAGTTCCAAATGATGTGAAATAAATGCATCAATGAAAAAAAAAAGCTTCTAATCATAAATGTATGTGTGTACACACACACACACACACACACACACACACACACCCAAAAACCCTGAGCGGTGCCAAGCAGATTTTTATGTGGTTTGTACAATTAGACACACACACACAGATTGCAGGGAAGAATCACCCAAGTAATCAGGGATGTAAGACACTGTCATGACTGTTCAACTAGCTAGCTCTTTAAGAGCTGGATAATTGAAATTGATCAATCGTTGCACAGCCTTGTCTCTTAACTGGGAGCAAATTATTGAAACAAATGCAGAGACACTTGCAAATAATAATCAAGAGCCCAGTTTATTTTCTGGGCAAAGCAAGGCTGCTGCCTTTTAAGACAGCCTTCACTGATGCCATTTTAAGATCACACAAAACATCTTCCTTAAATAAAGCAATGATGGCTGGCTCTCCCTTTCTTTAACTTGACTGAAGCCTATAAAGGAATTGATTTCAAAATAGGGAAATGGGGAGGAATGAACCCAGAAAATAATACTAATTAAAAAGGCAAATACTGGATGAGAAAGATTGGGGCAGAATCTGACTAGGGACCAGAGGGAGGAAATTACTCCTGCGCCTTTAACCTTGCCCATAATCTACACCTGCTCACACCCATGAGTTACTTAACCTTTCTTTCTAAATTAATGAGTGGCAAATCATCATATATTTTAATCCATTAGTCCTCTGGTGCGATAGGGTAGGCCTATGTGCCAAATTCCTTAAGAGGAATTTGACACATAAATAATGACATTATTTAATGAAATTGATTCAACAAGTGGTCAATTTAGTCTAATTAAGGTAGAAATTTGGATCATTAAGGACCACCATCACAGGACCTACACCCAAAAAAGTGCTGTAGAGAATAATAGATATTCTGAAGCTAGAACCTACAATTATACTAGAGTCTATGATCATTGTCTACCCAAAGTAAGGTTTTTTTTAATGCCCAATTATTTGAAGTGACTGCAATCTACTTCAAATCATGCTTTCTCAAAGGAAACCTCTCATTTCTAAACTGCATGATTGCAGAGAAATAATGAACATATCCAAGGAACAACAGTGGAAGAGTATATGGAGGATTTTCATTATTAATTTATTGTTATTCCTTATACTCAGTAGAGTCTGCATCTCTCGTTTTAGCATCAATGGCCACAAGCAGAAGTAAATAGTGAATCTCCATCCACCATGCAGTCACATATTGACAGTACTTTAGAATTCTGACAGTAATAGTTGACTGAGATTTGCTTATTTCCAAAAAATAAGACAGAGTGGAACTGATGGAACTGATTTGATATTCAGACTTAAACATTGGGTGCTATCTAACAAAATGAAATTCAATGGTGAAAAAAGTAAGGTTCTATATTTAGGCAAAGAAAACAAAATGCACAGGTACAGTATAGACGGTATCTTGCTTAATAGTAGTAACTGTGAGAGGGATCTTGGAATCCTAGTGGACAACCATTTAAATATAGCCATTTGTCTGAAATGGTATAGGGCAGGGGTCTGCAAAGTCTGCTCTTTTAAGACTGGTGGACTTCAACTTCAGCTATGCTGGCTGGGGAACTCTGGGAGTTGAAGTCCACCAGTCTTAAAAGAGCCGACTTTGCAGACCCCTGGTATAGGGTTTCCTGCCTAGGCAGGGGGTTGGACTAGAAGACCTCCAAGGTCCCTTCCAACTCTGGTATTGTATTAAATATGAGACAGCAGTATACAGCAGCTGCCAAAAAAGCCAACACAGTTCTAGGCTACATAAACAGAGGGATAGAATCAAGATCATGTGAAGTGTTAATACCAATTTATAATGCCTTGGTAAAGCCACACTTGGAATACTGCATTCAGTTTTGGTCACCACAATGTAAAAAAAGATGCTGAGACTCTAGAAAGAGTGCAGAGAAGAGCAACAAAGATGATTAGAGGACTGGAGACTGAAGAACAATACAATACAATAGCAGAGTTGGAAGGGACCTTGTAGGTCTTCTAGTCCAACCCCCTGCGTGGGCAGGAACTTTATACCATTTCCGACAAATGGCTATCTAACATCTTCTTTAAGACTTCCAGGAACAGTTGCAGGAATTGGATATGTCTAGTTTATTGAAAAGAAGGAATACAAGTGACATGATAGCAATGTTCTAATATCTCAGGGGTTGCCACAAAGAAGATGAAGTCAAACTTTTCTCCAAAGCACCTGAGGGTAGGGCAAGAAGCAATGGATGGAAACTAATTAAGAATAGAAGCAACTTGGAGCTAAGGAGAAATTTCCTGACAGAACAATTAATCAGTGGAACAACTTGCCTACAGAAGTTGTGAATGCTCCAACAATGGAAGTTTTTAAGAAGATGTTGGATAACTATTTGGCTGAAGTGGTGTAGGGTTTCCGGCCTAAGCAAGGGGTTGGGCTAGAAGACCTCCAAGGTCCCTTCCAACTCTGTTATTCTATTCTATTCTATTCTACTTTACTCTACTCTACTCCACTCTACTTTACTCTACTCTACTCTACTCTACTCTGATTAGTATTTTGGATGGAAGACCACTAAGAATTAAAAATACTCTGGGTTGGACAGGGAAGAAGGTAAAGCCAAAATGAAGTTATATTGTTGTCTGAAAAATACGATGGGGTCACCAGAAGTCAAGCTCAGCCTAAGAAGGTCTTCACTTTCTACACAGAATATTATAGAATTCTTTGTAAGAATTTCTGTGGTGTTTGCATGTTATTCTAATGTAAAAATATTTTTGTAGTGGGAACTGGGATTAATCAGCCATTACAGCTTTCTTCAACAGCTACAGTACGTGGTTTGGGGGTTCAAGGGATGAGAGGCAGCAGCAGAGTTTGTCTCAAGGATAACATATCATCTTTTTCTTGCATCAAAATGTCTGATATATAAATTTAAAGCCTCTCTTTCCTTTTTCTAGGATTCTTTGGAGGAGGCAACAACCTTTAATATAGCGTCTTCTAAGCAATCTCAGCCCGTTGCCCAATCTGGAAGGACAATAATGCAAAAAGTTGGTTCTCACAGGGATTGAATAGACAACATTGAAGGTGGCCTGATGCAGGATGTCTGCAAGCCACTTGCTACAGGATTGCTATCTTGTGGCTTGCATGATGTCATAAGTATCATATCATGACCTACTGTTTGTTATCCAGTTCTAATTTCTCAACCAGGGGGATCAAACTCATGATGGCATGCTGTCGTCACATGAGGTATCTCAACTTTTTCCCCTTCGCTAAAATGGGGGAAGGTGTGGCTTGCACGTGATGCATCCAGCCAACTTGCTCCAAGTTTGACAACCCTTTTTTAAACCATTATATTTCAGCTGTCTGGAGAAGGTTAATCTGTGAACAAGGTCCATAACATTCAGCAATTTACTTTCAAGTAAACACTCAAAGTCCACTGGAACAACAGTGATATTTTTCTGGTTTCTTTTTTCTGTCATGAACTAATTTATACCTATAAACTCAGCACTATCCACCTCACAGGGTTGTTGCTATAGAGAAAATAGGAGGAGGAAGGAATATAATGTGTGTTTGCTGTCTTGAGTTATTTGAATAAATAATGAAGGTGGAAAACAATCAAACAAACAAATAAATAAATATCAATTTTAGGAACACAAGCATAAAGATGAAGCAGAAAGCAGTAAAATCATATTTCTGTTTCAATTAAAAGAACTGTGAGATTGCAGTTCGCAGTTTGGATGGTTGGTCCATGCATGGTCTATGGAGATTCCCAGTACTCCAGGTCATGGTTTTCCCAAAGGTGCTTTTCCAAAAAGCAACTGGACTTTCTTTATTTTTACTTGAAGATATTTCACGAATGGAATGGAACAAGCTTCTTAGATGAGAAGCAAAATGTCTTTAAGGAAAAGAAAATCCAGTTGCCTTTTGAAAAAGCACCTCTGAGCTCCATACAAGGGATCTCCAATAAGCTGAGCCTTCTTGGGTCCTTATATGAAAATGTCTCCTCATAAATATGCACAAATATGATCCTCCAGCTGTTCTACCATGACAACTAGAGAGCTCATTCCTCAACCTTCATTGTCAAAAGCTTGAGTGGCATTATTAGGCTTGGTCTATTACTTTTTTATATCACAGCTTTCATTTATCACCTTCAATATTTTATTAAGAGCAATATGTTTTATTTATTTTAAGCCTTAGCCCTATTTGCAGTTCATATTTTCCAGGCCAATGGATTTCATCGACATTTACCTATGATTTCCCTTCCTTCTTTTACCTATGCATAGACTCCACAGAGCATACCAAGACAAGGGGGAACATAGTCTTTCATCCTAGGAATGAGAAAAGGTAAGCATTTAACATTATTACAAATATGGGAAGCCGAAAAGTATGCATTTAAATGTGTGGTTGATAAACTAAGGTCCCAAATATATTTCTTTTCATTTATTAATGCAAGCATTACATACCTATGTAACTAGGACTAAACTGAACAGTGCATTTGAATTTAAATTACATATTGCTCTTAAAAATATGTTCTCTGGGTTTTTATTATCAGAGCATGAGTTTGCATGTGGCTCAAGCAATCCAGCATTTCCAAAATCAGATGACATCTTTTCATTGCACAGCATACCTAGATTTTATTAGCAGAATTGAAAACATGCATTTGGAGGACCTCTGCCAGGGGTAGGTTCCTGCCAGTTCTAACCTCTTCTATACAAGAGGTGCCATAAATCTACAGTGCCATTTAGAACCGGTTCCAGCTCCCTCCCCCCGCCCATCCGCACATCATCAAGATGAAGAGCGAGAGGAGGAATTCTGGGAGTTGAAGTCCACAAGTCTTAAAGCTGTCAAGTCTGAACACCCCTGGGGTTTTTTCCTAAAGGGTTAGGGGTGCAAGGGTCTAATAACTTAACAGCTTTAAGACTTGCGTGCTTCAAATGCCAGAGTTTCTGAGCCAACATTTTGGTTGCTAAGCAAGGGTATTGTTAAGTTAGTTTCACCACATTTTACAAGTTGGCCACACCCACCCAGCCACATGACCGCCAAGCCACTCCTACTCAGTCACATGCCTGGCAAGCCACTCCCCCCAGTCACATGGCCATCAAGCCACTCCCACTCAGTCACATCACCAGCAAGCCACTCCCACAAAGCAGGCCACACCTACAGAAGAGGTTCTACAAAATTTTGAAACCCACCACTGACCTCTGCTTACATATTTCTTGAGATTCAATACACTGAGTCAGAACATTGGAAAGAGAGAGACAACATCAAATTAGTTTGTCTCCATTAGAAGAAACAATTGTCTTTTTCAAAAAAAAATCCTGAAGCAACCCCAACAGCTTTGTGTATTATTTTATTGGTTTTCTGAACACTTCATCATGTGACATGTATGTGTTTTACACTTCAATACTGATTATATAAAATCATCCAGTAATTAAGAATTAAGAAGACTTGAGTAATTACTTTTAGAAGCTATCAGCACAAGACAAACCAGATCTAATCATAATAAATTTATGTAAAGTAAGGAGGCCAAAAGCAGAACATAATTAAAGAAAAGGCAGACCTTACAATACATTTAGGAGCCAAATGAAAGAAAGCATTGTTCCTTACGAAGCTGAATAGCAGAAATGCAGCCAGCTGCCAAGCAGAAGTGCATTCACTCCTCATTCCAGTAATGTGGTTGCAGTTAGGTTGCCAGGTTTGGGAAAAAATCTATTTCCAGACTGCTGCTGAGGACACAGGGATTAGTTAAGGAAAGGGTCATTCTGAACATAATAACACCCTAGTATTCCTTAGAAGTCTTGGTTATAGACTAGTGAACCTCTGTGGGATGAATTAATGTTACTTTAGTATTCTACGTTTTTGCAAGTTTTGCCTGCCTATCTATCTTCCTTAAGTTCCTTCATTGCTTTGCCAGTGTGGCAATAGTGATTCAGGTAAAAAAAAAACAAGAAGGTCTATAGATGTGAGTAATCAATAGAGTTTATTCAGGATTTATTTTATTTATTTATTTTATTAAATTTATATCCCGCCCTTCTCCACAGAGGACCCAGGATATCTTCAATCTCTCAGTTTGAGAGATTGTATAGTAGATTTCATATTTTATTTTATTTTATTTTATTTTATTAAATTTATACCCCGCCCTTCTCCTTGTTAGGACCCAGGGCGGCGCACAGGCATTATTAAAACCACAAAATACAATAAATATCAGTTAAAATATATTAAATTAGTTAACTCGTGCTAACACCCATGTTAAAACCTTCCCAAATTATAATTTATATTTTAAAAAGTCAGAAACGGGGGGCTATCCTAGGCCGGCTTGCTGAAATAAATACGTCTTAAGACGTTGGCGGAAGAGGCGGAGGTCCGAGATAGTGCGAAGGTCGGGGGGTAGGTCGTTCCAGAGGGCCGGGCCCGCCACAGAGAAGGCCCTTCCCCTGGGTGTCGCCAACCGGCATTGCCCCGCTGACGGCACCCGGAGAAGACCCTCTCTGTGAGAGCGGATCGGACGAAGGGATGTATGGGGCAGGAGGCGGTCTCGGATCTTTGAGGCATCAGCAGCTCTTGCGCTAGATGGAGTCCAGGTTTCTCAACTGTTCAGCACATTTAGCATTTTGACAGTGTATCCCAAGTGCTCCCACAAAATGGCTACTATGGTGAAAAAGCTTGGTAGCCAAGGTTATCAAATTTACTAGGCCTGTGCAAATCAGACTTGATTCAATTCAGATTAAATATTAATGTTTTTGAAAGGGCATAATTCAATTTAAAATAGCAGTTTGAAGGGCAATGCAATTTGGATTAGTTACTCTGAGATTGAATTGGATTATGTAGTGGACAGGCTATAATGGGGAAACATCAAAATGCCTAATACAGCTTCAGTTTTTGGCAAAACTGGATGAAAATAGGAGTAAATATAGAGCCTTTACTCACTCACTCTCCATCCCTCCCCCCCTCCCCCCATCTCTTGGCTTTTTTGAGGTGCCAGGCTTGCAATGGCACTGAAGAATGGCCACTGACCTTTTCTGGAAGTGGTGAAGAGGATAGCATTGTGAGGTACAAGGCCAAAGAAACAGGGACACCACTGATACGGATTGCCCATCCCAATCTCTCATTTTAAATCAGTAAACATTTGGCCTTGTACTTGTTAGTACTAGCTTGTCACATATTCACTCATTATCAAAAGAGTTAAATCTGCTTGCCTTGTATCACCTTTAAAAGCTAGGTCAGCCTTGAACTCATCATTGAAAATAGCCTTAGTTGAGCTGAATTCCCACTTGCATTGGCCAACCCAGCACAAAAGTGTAGCCTTCTTCTAGTATAAGAGAGAGCTCTACAAAGGAGCTGAAAAGCTCAGAGCAAATGATAGCCAAAGTGATCTTAGTTGTCTCACCTTAAAAGATATGGAATTGAAGTTACAACATTATCCACTTTCTGTAACAACTCCAGAAGCTGTGAAAAAGTCATTGAAACTGTGAACCTTTTGAAAGTCTACGAAGCACTTAAATCCCACCTTATTTGAAGTGTTACTTCAAAGCAGATCCTTGCCTTGACTTACGAATCTGCTTCTATGGGATAATTCAACTGGACTTTCATTGAATGTTGAAGCTTTCCTTCAACATTTTGCATAGCCCTGCAAAATACCCATTTAATGAAAAGCAAAATGGTAAGCCCAGTAAGCTCCCAGAATACTTCCCATATGTCAAAACATTTTTATGTTTTTCTGTAGCCATTCACCATTTTATTTTCAAAGAGTAGTTAGAAAATACTCAGATGATGCAGAAATATGAAAAGGGCTGTATTTTGTCTCCCCTGTTGTTTAATATTTACTCTGAGTCAATTTTCAATAAAGCACTGGCCTCAAACTAAACTGTGTTCAGATCAACAATTTAAGATATGCTGATAATACAGTTCTGCTTGCCAGTAAGCATGAAGCCCTTCAGCTCCTCGTCAACAGAGTCTCAGAAATATCTGAAAAATATGACTTAAAGCTTAACACCTCAAAAACCAAGATCATGGTCATCAACCAACAACCCATTGATTTGCCACTAATAAATTTGGAAGGAATACCACTAGAAAAAGTTGAAAGGATCATGTACCTCAGTGTTAATTTACATGAAAGCTGGGACATGATCAGTGAAGTAAAGACAAGGATAGAGAAAGCTCAAACAGCATTCTTCAAAATGAAAAAGGTCTTCTGCAGTCACGACATAAGCCTAGGACTGAAAATCAGGCTTGTCAGATGTTACATCTTTTCTATCCTGTCCTACAGAGTAGAGGGTTGGTCTCTGACAGAAAATCACTTGAAGAAACTAGAAGCATTTGAAATATGGATTTACAGACAACTGTTATGTATAAGTTGGGTTAAGAAAATCACAAATGAGGAGGTGATAAGCCTCCTGGGAAAGCCAAGGGAAATAATCAAAGCCATTAAAAAGCGAAAGTTAGAATATTTTGGACATGTGATGCAGAAAAATACGGCATCCTTCACTTAATCCTCCAGGGGAAAATTGAAGGCAAACAAGGTCCAGGCAGAAAAAGAACATCATGGCTTCAAAACCTAAGGGACTGGTTTGGACAAAACTCAGCAGCACTTTTTCATGCAGTTGTTGACAAAAATAGGATTGCCAACATGATCGCCAATGTCCGATGATAGATATGGCACAAGAAGAAGCAGAAGAGTAGTTTGCATATATCTGGAATTCAGGAACATCCTTGAAAATAAAATAAAAGATGATATTTGAAGTTGAAGCAGGCAACTTCCTATTTAATAATTTAAATGAATAAATGATAATGATGACGACAATTTTAAAATTAAATAGAGATAAGGAGCTTGGTAGATGCTAAGTTATTAATCCCCCCCTTTTTTTTTTACAAATTTTCAAGCATTTAAATAATGCTTTCAGTTTCTCAAACTCAACAATTATTTTTTTCCCTATATCTGCCTATCTGTGGTATGTCAATTTAATACATTAACAACTTTACGGTAGAAAAGGCTACACTGAATCAATGAGAAAGGTGAGCATGTTCATCTGCCTTATTCACTGTATTCTTATTTAAAATCCCTAAACAATTATACATAGATAGAAATAATGCATTCAATTTTTAGAAAAAAAATATTTCTTTCGATCATATAGAAATTGTATGAGTTTCTGTTCTGCTAGAGATTTCATGATTAAATCTTTGTCTCAGCAGACCTACAGAGAACCGTTTGATCCATTACCTGGTTGCTCAAGAAAAAGTCCAGTCCAAATTTCTTGAGTAGCATTTCAAGTGCCCTGTTGTAACTCTAAAGACAGAAGACAAAATCTGGCTCTTAATTTCAACTACTAGTTGAAACTTGTCTTGAGAGCATCAGAGCTTTGCCTCCCTGATGTTCTCAGTAACTATAAGTCTTTCTAGAAGAATCCCCTTCTAAGCAAATTACAGACCTATAGACTTTCTCCATAAGTACTAAAGTGGGACTATAAACAACCAATATAGCTTATTGAACAACGAATTAGAAATATGGAATGTAGTACAAAACTGTGTAGGCAAAGCTCTTAAATCACATCCTGGTTGTGAATAGGCCATGGCCTGGTTGGGAACCCCTGATTGAATATATTTTACTTAGGATAATTTTATAATGTTCTAATATTACCTTGTTCAAATATTGCCCTACCCAGAGACATCACCTTGCCAACAAAAGTGCAACGCTGTGGGTTTTCCAGTTGCAATGTATGGCTGTGAAAGTTGGACCATAAGAAAGGCTGAGCGCCAAAGAATTGAGGCCTTTGAACTCTGGTGCGGGAGAAGACTCTTGTGAGTCTCTTGAACTGCAAGACAATCAAACTGGTCAGTCCTAGAAGAGATCAACGCTGAGTGCACTTTAGAAGACCAGATGCTGAAGATGAAACTCAAGTACTTTGCCCACCTAATGAGAAGGAAGGTCTCACTGGAGAAGAGCCTCATGCTGGGAAAGATTGAGGGTAAAAGAAGGGGACAAGAGAGAATGAGATGGCTGGATGGAGTCACCGAAGCAGTAGGTGTGAGCTTAAATTGACTCCAGAGGATGGTAGAGCACAGGAAGACCTAGAGGAACGTTATCCATGGGGTTGCGATGACTCGGACATGACTTTGCAATTAACAACAACAATATTACCCTGATTTTATCCATTTTATCTCTGTTCAGGATTAGATAGCCTAGTATATATTATTATAACTTTAACTTTTTATTATTTTATGTAATTTTACATAATTTTGATTATAATCCTATTTGATTTGTACATTTCTTCCACTTTGTCTTGTGATTTCCTAATAAGTACATTTCCTTCTGGTATGCTACCCAAAAAGGGTGGCTCCTATGACTGAAGGAGTCATTTCTCCTTCAAATAATTTAAGAAGAAAAAATACTTACAATTCTATCAAAAAGGTTCCAACTGGTGCTGGTCCTTTGGAATAAATGGCTCCTTTGTATATAATGCATGTTCCTCCACTACCTGTTCTTAAAGTATTTGTTTGTTTATTTGTTTTAATTTATATACTGCTTGCTAACTAACCAAAGCAATCCTGAATAGTTTTAATTTAAAATCAATTAAAAGAAATGCAAATTCAGATCTAAGATCTTGAATCTTCAACTTCTTTGGATTTTTTTGGGCCAAAATCCACATGGTTCCACAATTGTATTCAGTATAATAGATGTTCTTTATTTCAGGAATATAACACTATACTGTGCTTTACTCTCAAATTTCAACCAAGTATTCCTAATGTAAACTGCAAACACAGGCATTCTATTTTTAAAAAACTGTATGCGTAAAAGGTATTTTTAAAACGTGAAAACGATACAACAGAAAAAGGAAAAAGAGGTTAGGATTTGTTGCTTTACTTTCTTTTTTTCTGTTATTATTTTAAAAGCAATAAAAATAAATAAAAAGTAATGCTAATATGAACTGACATTTTAAGATGAACAGATCAGAGATTACTCTCTTGCTATCAGAAAAATCTCTGGAATATCCCTTCAAGTGCAATAAGCAACCTTTTGTGTAAATGTGTTTACTTTCTTTGTAAAAGAAATGTCAGACTTCATTCTTCATATTTATGGAGGCTCTTAGATAATATGAATGTATGATTACAAAGGTTTTTTTCAATGTATTTTTCAGGCATTAAAATATCAGTGAAATTACAATGTGCTGCAATAGAATTATTCAACACTGAATTTTATTATTCCAATTGTCATAATTCAATGTATACAAACCGAGTTAATACTAGATTTCCTCTTAGTGGGGATGATATCATCCTTCCTATCAATAAGAAATGAATATCTAATATTTAAAATCCATACTTAAGTGTACCTTTAGAAGATTGGTAAGTTAAAAACCATTTTAGTTCCTCACCTTTTTTCATCTTATCTCTTTGTTAGTTCACTTTCTTTTTAAGCACTTTAAGAAACAGGAAGATTTAGGATTTTCCATTGTTAGAGAAGTACTGTGGAGATGGAAGCCCTGTTACTACTAGATATATTTTGAAAAGAAATTATCATGCATCAGCATGTTTTCAACTATGTCACATTCAGTCATTTCTTCATAAGATATCTAAATCCAATCAGAAAAGACCATTAGCAACATTTGGAGAAAAGTGTGCATATACTTCATTTAATAGCATGGAATCTCATCAATATCAAATAAAATTCTTATCTAAAGTATTGCAGGTTATCTTAGAAGTTTTAATAAAATCTGTCACATAATAAAGGATTTGAAGATGATGAGTCTCACTAGAACTCTTTGTAGGATAAAAATCATTTAAATCTATTTCACAAGTACCCAAGAATACACTAGCAAGATTATGCAAACGTGGCATTTCACTTCTCAAAAGCTATGTAATAAAAATCTTTATTTTTGGCAAATTGGTACCTATCATGACCTTTGGTGACAGTACCCAATTAGACTCCACTTTCAACTAAAAGATTTCAAAGGTACTAAGAAAATCAGTTACTAATCTTTTCTAATGAATCCTGCATATTGTTTTATACTCTGTATTTCCTAAAATGTATAAATTGATAAAAAATAAGAAACTGAATAAATTCCAATTGTTAAACCTTTCATTGGATCAGCAGTATTTAAATTTTTAAAAAAGTTTTCTAGCTGAATAGTGATGTGATGAAGAGTTTAGAAAACCCCCAGTAATGAATGATACCAGAAATACGTTAACAATATTATAATAGCAATAGCATTTAGGATTATATAGCAACCGATAGTGCTTTCCAGCACTCTTTGGGCAGTTTACACTGTATAAACATTATTTCAATATTGCCCCCAACAATCTGGGTCTTCATTTTACTGACCTCTGAAGAATGGAAGGCTGTGTCAACCTTGAGCCCCATCAGGATAGAGTTTGCCTGCAATAACCACTGTGCCACCAGGGCTCGATAATAGATTATCTTACTTTCTAATCTATTAGAATCTAATAACAGCTCTGTGCAAATTTCATTTTGGATAAAAATACAGATGTGGTATTTATACAATTTGAAGGTTATATATGTGTACATGGGTCTATTTTTGTCATTTAGAGTCCCTTTTTTCGGACTCTGTTTTTTTCATTTTGTAAAAAACTTAAAAAATATAAAACAGTGCTATTATCCAAATGCTAGAACAAATTGATAGTAACTTGAACATCTGGGGTTTAGTACTGAGAGAGCTTGTCATATTTGTAAATGACCTGTGGCAGAGCTGGGATGACAAATGGTGCATATATTTTGTGCTTCAGCAGTTTCAGTTTCATCAACCAAGGTATTTTTCTGAGTTGGCTGTATGAGGCAGGGGCTATCCTCTTTCCCTTACTTTTCAACATTTATACAAAATTACTGGGTAAAGACATCTGCCATTTATTATTTGGTATCATCAATAATACCCAATTATACCTTTCAACTCTGGACCAGCCAAAAGAAACTGTTGAAGTTCTGTCCCCATGCTTGAAGTCTGGATAGGTTTGAATGGGGAAGAACAGTCTCCAACTCAATTCTACCAAAGCCAAATGGATGTGGATCTTGTACTCTACAGATCTGAGGATATTTCATCTTTGACTTTGGATAGGGTGGTAGTTCCTCACTGAAAGATGGTACACAACTTGGGGGTCTTCCTGGACTCACAGCTCCTGTTCAATGAGCAAGTGGTAGCTCTTGACCAGGGAGGACTTTGCACAGCTCCATGTGATCGAAAAACCCTTCAGAAAAATCATTCATGCCCTGTTTGCCTCATAGCTTGACTACTGTAATGAGATAGATGGATGGATGGATGGATGGATGGATGGATGGATGGATGGATGGATGGATGGATGGATGGACAGGGACAGGGACAGGGACATAGACAGACAGACAGACAGACAGACAGACAGACAGACAGACAGACATACATGGCTTCCCATGAAGACTATTTGGTAGGAGAAAAGAAGCCAGATAAATCTGCCAATCTCTTTATTTCTGTACTCATCCTGCACTGAAACAGTTGACAGCACCAATCACAGACCTCATTATGAAGGCAAAATAGGGCAGGACCTCAAATTTTATACCTGTATCTTTTTTTTGCTGACTCAAGGATGATGGATAGCATTTTAACAAGGCCATCTGGCTGTGCTCTTAACCAAGTGAGGCATGAAATCAGCAGTAACAGAAGTATAACACGCTAGGTGGAAAATTCAGAAATGTTTACAATGTTATTGCCAATGCAAACAAGGAAAGGCATTCTTCCTGTACCGAGGAACTGTGTTAAGGATTTATTACTCATTTTGAAACATTACAGGGAAAATTGGCTGTTGCCAGGGAAAAAATTATAGAGAATCTTCAAAGACAGTTTGCAAATGTTTCTGTTTCATAAGGCAAGTGAAAAAGAACATTCCCAGAAATATTATTTTAAAACATACACACAGCCCTGTGAAACTCTGATGAATTTCAGTATTGCTAGAATTCTAAGGGCAGTGTAGTGGCTCAGCAGTTAAGACACTAGGCTTGTAGCCTGGAAAGCCAGCAGCCCAGGTTCAAGACCTGTGCTCCACATGATGGGTGAGCGTCCGTCCTTGCCTTAACTCCTGCCAACTTAGCAATTTAAAAGCATACAAATGCAAGTATACAAAAAGGTGCCACTTTGGTGGGAAGGTAACAATGATCCATGACATCATACTGTCCACATAACCATGGAACTGAATTCAGACAGCGCTGATTCAATGGCCTTGAAACAGAGATAAGTAGTGGGCAATAACTAGCAAAATAAAATCTGCAGGGACCCCCTTACCTTTTTACTTAGAATTCTAAGATTGACAATCTATATACTTGTTTTGGTTTTAAATGATAGTGGCCCAAGCATTAATGGAACGCTGATTGAAAGACTGCTGCTGGAAAAGAGGAAGTTGGACACCATGTTCCTGGTAGTAGACATCAAGAGATGAAAGCAAGACTGCCTAGTTTGTTTATTTATTGACAATACCACAAAAGTTTCTGGCTGTTTACAAAACATGAAAATATAAAATTGCTAAGGCCATAAAGACTGTCTCGCACACCCTAGCCCAGCACACATATAAACAACTTCATTAAATCATCATAAATTGAGCGTCCTGGGGAAAGCTCCATTTTGAATCCCTTCCAAAATGTTATTAGCAAAGACACCATCATAATCAACTATTTCACAATAGTGGAAGCTACACAGAAAATCTCTTTGGCCTTGCCCCTCCCCTCCCCTGATGAGAATATTTTAGTATCCCCATTCACCATGAATGAACCAAACAGATCAAGTCTACCTAAAACAGACCTTCTTGCAAGTTGCTACATTCCAATCTATTAAAAGGTGTTATTGGTCAAACCCAGCAGTTTGAATCATATTCCTAAGTCTAGTAAAAGTCAAACTGACCTTATAGGACACTGCAATTCTCATCTGCCGTAAGTCAGCTGCTAAATTCTGAACTCAGTTGAAGAAATCAACTGAAATTTCTCAGCAGTCCCCTATATATGGCATTATAGTAATCACTTTGACTACTGAGGCAGTGGGTTCCAGACCAGTTCGGCCGAACCAGTAGTAACTTGGTGGCCTGGGTCGCTGGAACTGGCAGTGACCCAGGCCTGCCACGTCCCCAAACCGGTTCTTCCAGCGGCACCATAGGCACCGCCATGTTCTTTTTTGCTTCTGCGCATGCGCAGAGCAATTTTAGTTGTATTGCTCATACACTCGTGGGGCGTCACTGAGCGAACCAGCAGTAGTCTCTGCTGGAAACCACCCCTGTACTGAGGGTAACATGCTTTATGCTCTGGTAAATGAGTTGTGATGCACCAGTAGAAGCTGGATGACACCTCCCCCTGCCAGCTCCACATGCCTATCTAACTGCAACTGTGAATATAAAAGTCTCATAATAATTAAATCACACAATTTGCTCTTTTGAGGAGTGCTTTTCTAGCCTAAGTCATCTCTGGAGCAGGACATGCCAGATGGTTTCTGAATAAACAGCACCTTTGGGTTTCAAAATTCAATTTCAGCTTTCCATCCAGGCTTCCACCACATCCCTCACTCTGCTTGACTAAAGTAAAGATAGACAATTGGTTACCATCAGCATACTGATGATTGCATCCAAATTAATACATGATTCTTACCAGTGTTTTCATGCACGTAGCAATAGCACTTAGACATATATCATTTCATAGTGCTTTACAGCCCCCTCTAAGTAGTTTTCAGAGTCAGCATATTGCCCCCAACAATTTAGGTCCTTATTTTACCCACCTCGGAAGAATAGAAGGCCGAGTCAACCTTGAGCCTGGTGAGATTTGAACTACCAAATTGCAGGCAGCTGGCAGGCAGCAGAAGTAGGCTGCAGTACTGCACTCTAACCACTGCGCCACCATGGCTCATTCTATCTCACATGCTGAAAAGAAGGGGAAAGACCAATGTACTTCGTGGCACCCCACAAAGAACGTCCCACGTGGGTGACATTTTCTCCTTTTCTCATTAAATGGCAACACAGAAGTCAGAATGGAGCAGAAGTCTCTCTTAGTCCAGAGAGACCCCATGGTCAATGGTACTGAAGAGCTGTAGAAGGACAAAGAGAGAGAGATGACAGAATGACCGTTGCAATTTCTAACTCCAGCCTAGACCTGAAATCTGGCTGAAAATGGTGCAGGAAATCCACTTATTTTAGGAACCCCTGCAGTTGGAGTCCCACTACACTCCCAACTCAAACCAAAGTGAGGACAATCTAAGGCCCTAGGGGCATAGGTTCATGGTAAAACCTTCTGGTTTGGTTCATTTATATAAAACTTCTACAGAAATTCAATTCAGACTTCTGGCAAAACCTAAGAGCAGCCTGCCAATTAGGAGAAAGAAAGGAGAGTCTCCAAACAGCATAAAAGAGAAAGTGCTAGAAAGAGGATGGGAGTCCACAGCTATCTTTGATTGTTGCCTCACCTATGGCTCCATTTAGCCAACCATCAGACAGTCAGCAGCAGTTTAACTGAGGCCTGGAGCGTTTCATGGGGGGGGGGGGGGGGGAGTTGCCTCCTGTCACAAAACGTATGTTGAGAATATTTTTAGTGAATGAGATCTCAAGAATTCAACATAACCCCAATTAGCCTCTTTGACATCTACATGGACAACCAAAGTTGCT
This sequence comes from Rhabdophis nuchalis, assembly GCA_039707465.1. Lineage (NCBI taxonomy): Eukaryota > Metazoa > Chordata > Lepidosauria > Squamata > Natricidae > Rhabdophis > Rhabdophis nuchalis. The sequence continues at coordinate 51,994,473 of CM077643.1, read as the reverse complement.
GATAGGATACAAATTTTAAATCTCTGCCAAAAAAAAGGTCTATGTGCAGACAACTTATTTTTGCTCATTCAAAGGGAATGAAAAGATCCAGAAGTGTGTTATTCTTGCTTTAATCTTTACAGTAGTAGTTATTATTAAAAGATGAAAATAAGAATTTCCCCAACCAAACTCCATTTCAGAAATGGGAGTAAGAGAGTACAGCCACATGTGTTGTATATATCAGATAATTGTTACAAAATTTTAGCTACCATGATGTGTGAACCAGATCACTATATTTTTATTATCTAAATAAGGTATCTTCTTGTCTGCCTTCCCTGATATCAAGTTATCAAGTTATCAAGAAGCCCCATGTCAGCCTGTGATAACACAGGCTGACATGGTGCTTCTTAATGACTTTGTTATCACCGATCACCCAAGGTTTAGACTGCATAGTTAGGTACCCACAACTTCTATGCTTAAGCAAATTGTTATCTGCTTCCAACAATATCTTGCCTACCTACCTCTTGTGTTCCTTTTCAAGGTTTCTGAAGTATTGATTTATTTTACAGTGCACGCTTCTACTTCACATGAAGCTATTAGGCTCTTTCCTCGTCTTCCTTCTTATCAAAGTGGGCTCCACGCCCTTCAGAATTTTATTTTATTTTTTGCTGATAAGTCACAGAGTTACTTCTAATGTACTAAAATCTGTTTCTTTTATTCCTTTCAAAAGATATGAATAGAGTCACAGGTGCTTTGCTAATGCCTAAAGATCCATGGAAATGTAATAATTGAATTTGCTTAGACATGAAAAGTGAAAATTTTAAGTACAGGCTAAGAAGGGAGAGTTTAAAAATAATTACATGTAATTCTCATATTAATACTAATACTAATAATACAGCAATATTGTTAATGTGGTCATTTTCATCTGAATGGAAAGAACTGTAGAAAGTAGCTCTCTAAAAGTTATTCTAAATCCCTTCACTGAATTGTCTAACTTCAGTTAACATATAGGGAAAAAATCTCTAGCTATAATATGAAATATAATATTGATTTTACTCACTACAGATAGTCCTCAGTTAATGTCCAGGGACTTGATGATTTAAAGTTATGACAGGCTTCAAAAAGCTACTTACAGCCAATTTCGAAATTATGAACTCCACACATGTGGTCACATGATTGCATTTTGAGCGCTCAACAATCAACTCGCATCTACAACAGGATGTAATAGCTCTTAGTCACATCACCACAATTTACAGCAGTTTTTGCCATTTTCTGACTTCTATGCTGCATTTGCTCATCAACCACATGCTTCACTTAACAACTATGTGATTCACTTAATGAACATTATAAAAATAGTTGTAGAATCAAGTCAAGTCATATGCTAATTGCTTAATAATCAAACAACTTACAATCAACATTCTGGGCTCAATTGTGATCTATCTTTGATTATTACAAAGTTTACAAAGGTAATGTACACAAAGAACTCAAATATCAAAAGTGCATTTCACCTAATTATTACTAATACTGCAGTTGCTGCCAGCCAGTTACTGAGTTAAGTGTAAAATTGCTGTTATAGTCATTGAGACCCCTTCAAAAAATGAAACTCTTAAGGCATTGACACATTTTTTTGAAAATCTAATTACCATCATTTGGTGGGTTAAATGAAATGGCTGTTATGGTGAGGGAGGCTTTGCAAAATTGTGATTAATATCCCACCATCCACTCTGGCCATATCTAGTTCAACTCCAGCCCCCAACATTCCCTACCATTACAGCTTACATCTGTCTTTTTCCTGGGCAGATGGGCACATACCCAAATATAATACTGGGTTGCAGTCATCCATAATATTTGTTTGCTTAAGAAAGCCTAGGAGACCCTCTATGGCGTCCAGAGGGATTCTTGAGCAGAAATATGATGTTAACAGCTGCTGATTATTATTATTATTTGCATCATCCAGCTTCTGATTTAGCATCCAGTTTCCAATTAAAAAATCTAGAACAAGAAAAGTTACTGATGGACAGAGAGCCTGATACAGATAAAAGGAGGAGACCACAAGTCATTAGCAATCATTGGCACTACAATTCCAGCTTCTAATCAGTGGATTGAGTAGCAAGTAGGACTATATTGCACCCTACCTTCATGGAAGATATTTTAAACAGTTATTCTCTTTCCTAGTAACTGTCTATTGATTGGAGAAATCCTTTTGTACGCAGGAAAACTCTCTCTTTCAATGCAACTCATGTTTGCCTTTCTCCTATCAAGGTTGTAAATATTCACATTCTATTGTCTTGGTTTGTTTCTTCTTTTCTTTGTTTAGCAAATTAATATTTCATAAATGGTCTCAAATTCTGCAGTTATGTTTATGCATATAGGTACCTGGATCAGCAAAGCTGACCATCTCACTGCTCATTCCAACCTCTAAATCAGGGGTGTCAAACTCACGCTGTCATGGCGGCATCATGTGACTTAACAGGACGTATCGCTAAACCAGGCATGGGCATAGCCAGCGCATGATGCATCTGGCCTGCGGGCTGGGAGTTTGACAGCCCTGCTCTAGATTAATTTTTTTTTAATAGTAATTCTAACATCAGACAAAGGGAACATCCATTTAGTTGTTCAATTTGAAAACTGTACTTTTATTTCTAGTAATTTTCTGTTCTTGATCTAGTTACCAATCCATGAGGCCTCTTATCCCATGACTACTGAGTTTTTTGCTTTTGAGCCTTTTGTTTAATGGCATAAACAATTGCTTTCAGAAAAATCCCAATAATCCACTATCTACCCAAAGTCTTATTATCACACTTTAAAAACCCAGATGGAACCCAGACAATGGAAATTGTTCTGGTTTTTTTTCTTCAAGAAATGTCTTTTTATCAATCCTCTCATTTCTGAAGGCTTTTTGAAAAACCTCAAACATCATCATACTATCCTTATTTGACAAGCCAATACATATGTTAAAAAGAACAGTATTTTATTTACTTTTTCCAACTGGCCCAATAATGTTTAGGACATTGACAAGATCTTGACCTTTTTTAGGATTTAGCCCAGTGCTAGTATTTATGAGAAAAATAAGCTGAGGGGGGTTGATTTAAATAAGTTTGAAGCAGAGCCTGAGACATATACAACTGGAAATAGTTGTATTTACACAATAGTGTAAAAAGTGTACACAATACACAATGACTGAAGGACCAATGCAGTCTGAAGGACCAAATGATTTTCTGTATTATGCTGATGAGGGTAGATTATGTGTACCCACCAATGTATTGAGTCTCCATTCCCCCCAAAGATGAATATTAATTAGTTCTGGATGTTGTTCGAACTCTGGTTGTTACTAATGTAACTAGCGATGGCGAACCTTTTTTGGCTCATGTGCCATAAGCGGGGGGAGCGCAGGGGGTCATGCGCGGGCGTACCACACCCATAATGCAATGTGCGAAACACACACACCCCAGCGCTCATGCGCGCATGACTGGTGCAAACCCCCATTTTTTGCATGCTTTTTTTGCCCTCCCAAGGCTCCAGAGGCTTTATGGCAAAGGGCTCCGTGTGCCACCTGTGGCACGCATGCTATAGGCTTGCCATCGCCGTACTAGACTCTACTACCGGGATGGCAAACCTAGAGCCTAGCAATCTTGCTCTTTTTTCTGTGTGAAGTCTTATGAGATTGTGTGAGAAAATAAACATATCTTTATCCCAGCTGAACTGACTGTTTCACTATAATGACTGGAGAATGCTTTGAGAACATACTAAGGAAGTGTAAAATATTTGCTAAGCCAAATGGAAAATTTAGAGAAGAGCAGCAAAATATGATTTATGAACTTCCGTAAGAAAAAGAAAGCTGATCCTCTGCACGGGGCTTGTGAGCCGAACGATGACACCAGAGGAACAAAGACATGGCTCCCCAAAGGAAGAAAATCAAAGTGCAGAACATAAAGATAAATCATTTCTCGGGGAAGTCAGTGTCCAAGCAAACAGATGGCATCACGGAGAGGAAAAACAGCCGCAAAGCAAGAAAGAGAGTGCAGTGGGGTGGAGATGCTCCTGCTCCTCCTGGAAGAGAGAGAGAGAGAGAGAGACCAAGACAACAATTAACATGGTCAGCAAACACACTTTCAATGAACCAGGTTTGGGCTGCTATTAAAATGACTGAGCTGGGTAAATGCAGTCCATGTACCCCTCTCCCAATCTGAGGGACACATGTTGCTTTATTTGACCAGGCAATGAATCCATTCTGGATAAATAAGCAGAACACTGCAGGCTGTATCAACAGGCCTTCAAAGAGCAGACAAGAGTCATTTGACACCAAAGATATTATACGTGTTAGGCCTGGGTTTAAAAAGCCTGTGGCAGAGGATTTTCACAAGGGAGAGGACTGTTAAGTGGGACTTCATGACAATAAGGGCAATAAGTATTATGTACGGAATGTATATACCAGTGATGGCGAACCTTTTTTGCCTCAGGTGCCAAAAGCACACACTTGCACACTATTGCACGCACTCGGGTGCCTGTCCCCTTAATTTAATCCTCCCATGCCATGCCCCCTGTGCATGCATGCGTGACACCCCGGCCTGCTGCCCCACGCATGCACACACAACTTTATTGGAGCCTGGGGAGGGCGAAAATGCCCACCTCCCAGAGGCCCTCTGGAGGCCAGAAACGGCCCATTTTTCAACTTCGGGTAGGCCCAATAAGTCCATTTTTCACTGTCTGGAGGCTTCAGGAGGCTTTCCTGAAGCCTCCAGAGGACAAAAAACTGCTGAAAATCAAGGCCGAAAATCAGCTGGCCAGAGTGTGTATGTGTACTGGAACTGACAGGGCAACACCTTGTGTGCCCTCAGAAATGGCTGCACGTGCCACCTGTGGCACGCATGCCATAGGTTTGCCATCACGGGTATATACCATATTTTTCAGACTATAAGATGCACCAAGACTTTGAAGAGCTAAATTTTTAAAAAAGGTTTTTGCCCTCCCCGACCTCTAGCAGCACTCTGCAGGCCTCCCAAACCTTCTGCACGCCCCGTTTTTTTTGCAAAAAACGTTCTTTGCAGAGGGTTTGGGAGGCCTGCAGAGTGCTCCTGGGGGCTGGGGAGGAAAACAACAAGCAAAAATGCCCCCCCTTTTTTTTTTGCAAAAACAAGCTCATTTTCTTAAAAGAATGAGGTGTGCAGAGGATTGGGGAGTGCTCCTGGGGGCTTGGGAGGTAAAAACACCCCCATTTTGTGAAAAACGGACCTGTTTTCACTCGTTTTTGCCTTCCCCAGCCCCCAGGAGCTCTCTACAAGACTCCCAAACCCTCTGGACACCTCGTTTTTTGTGAAAAATGGGCCCGGTTTTTGCCCATTTTTGTCCTCCCCAGCTCCCAGGAGTACTTTGCAAGCCTCTCAAACTCATCTATTATTTTCTTTTGACCCCTCAAAATAAGCACATGGCCTTATTTTTGGGGAGATCTTATTATTTTTGAGGTACAGGAGGTGACAAGCATGGTCCTCTCATGGCTGCTGCTGTGTTGCAGTATTCTTGGGGTGGGCTTATTTTAGCGCATGCGCTCAAAACCCCAACTGGGCTTATTATCTGGGGAGGTCTTATTTTCAGGGAAACAGGGTATTATTGTTTTATCAGGCCTTATGCTATGAACAGGGAACCCCCTCCCCTCCCCAATTTTGTAGGCAGGGTTTTTTTACAGCACTTCCAAAGAAATTGGAAGCTGAACTGGGGTTGTTGGGTTTTTTTACACAGATGCCATGCACCGCAATTCTTTTTTAACCTTGAATGTTGCTCCATCCAGATCCAGATGTCATATTTGCCTTTGCATATTTTGCTAACTTTTCATATGTACTTATTTGTTATACATATCTCCCACCTTTCTTATATGGAGTTCAAGGTAAACTACTTGGCATCTCCTTCAGATTCTGTCCAACAGTTTAACCACTCGCCATTCTAGTTTTCAGTAAAATAAAAGAACTCTTGTTGGATCAAACTGAACTCCATATACAGGTAATCACTTACTCTGTTTCCATCTGCAGCCAGATAACTATTTGAGGTTGCCCCTGCACCTGGAATTCAGGGATATCGTAAATTTCTTCCTTAAAGTTTCATTTAGCTAATAGGATGAATAATCTGTTAGTCATAAATGTGCCTTATTTTAAGCATGACAAACTAGACTAATGGCTGGTTTAAAGTGCCTTCCAAGGGCTTCTGCACAGCAATGACTTCCTTCTCGGTGGGTGGGAGGATCTTTACTGCATAGCATGAAAAGGGAATCCTTTGAAAAATGATATAGTGCATATAGTAGAAGGCACATTTATCAGAACTATTAAAAGAGGGGGTGGGGGAGCAGACCATGGCAGTTCAGAAAGCAATGTGTAATTTAGCACCTCTGCAAGGCGCACTTAACAAAATATGGTAACTTTAGTGAATATACTTATTTTAACTGTTGCACTTTATATTCGCAAGTTTAGCTTTGATTTCTCATCTGAAATAAAGACATCTTATCAATCATCCACTAAAGGGCTTTTTAAAAACACCAGTCACTACAAGGATCAGAGAAGAAATAGCCATCACAGAGCTAAGAAATAGCACAAATTCTTCCTCTGTGGGGATTCAAGGGGCTCCAATGGAACCTGTGCTCCTATCTCAGAACAAGTCGGGTATGAACTTGACCTTCAACCCCACCGACATCCTAAACATGTCACATTTTAGCCATAGTAGCATGAAAAGTGGGTGAGTGCAAACGTGATGAAAGCAGACCCTTTAGGCTTTGTTGTAACCAAGGAAGCTTGTGCCTCAAGCCAGGAAAAGCAACTACGGACAATGAGATAGAAAAAGCAAGGCTCCAACTTTGTGAGTTGGAGTTTTCTTTGTAAAAGAAAATCCATGAGAAAAAGGAATCAAAGCTAGAGCAAGCTGGAGAAAAATGGGTTTGGGGTGTGGCAACACTCTGCAAATCCTCACTGTCTATCTCCTTTTTTTTTTTTTTTAATTTAAATTTATATCCCGCCCTTCTCCACAAAGGACCCAGAGCGGCGCACAGGAAAATTTAAAAACATACAAAATACAATAAATATAATTTAAAAAACTATTAAATAAACCTATCCTGCGCTAAAACCAAATTTTAAAAACCCAATTTAAAACTACCTAAAAGTCCCCATGGGAGGTTAGGCTAGGCCGGCTTGTTGGAACAAATATGTCTTAAGACATTGGCGGAAGAGGCGGAGGTCGGTGATGGTACGTAATTCAGGGGGTAGGTCATTCCAAAGGGCTGGGCCCGCCACAGAGAAGGCTCTTCCCCTGGGTGTCGCCAGTCGGCATTGTCCGGCCGACGGCACCCTGAGAAGGCCCTCTCTGTGGGAGCGTATCGGTCTAAGGGATGTATGGGGCAGGAGGCGGTCTCGCATATAACTAGGCCCCGAGCCATGGAGCGCTTTAAAGATAGTTGTCAAAACCTTGAAGCGCACTCGAAAAACCACAGGAAGCCAATGCAGCTCGCGCAGGATCGGTGTTATGTGGGAGCATCTAGTGGCTCCCATAATCACCCGCGCGGCTGCGTTTTGGACTAGCTGTAGCTTTCGAGTGCACCTCAAGGGAAGCCCCATGTAGAGAGCATTACAGTAGTCGAGTCGGGATGTCACGAGAGCTTGAGTGACTGTGCGAAGGGCAGCCCGGTCCAGTAAGGGGCGCAATTGGCGCATCAGGCGTACCTGATGAAACGCCCCCCTGGCCACGGCCGCCACATGGTCCTCCATGGACAGCCGGGAATCCAGGAGGACACCCTCTCCACGGGGCCAGTGTTTCGCCCCCAATGGCCAGAGTTGGTGTAATCTGGCTGAACCGGGGTGCCGGAAACCACAGCCACTCAGTCTTGGCAGGGTTGAGCTTGAGTTTTTACCACCCATCCAGATCCGTACGGCCTCCAAACACCGGGACAGCACTTCGGCGGCATCGTTGGGGTGGGCTTACTTCTGTCTCATTTCTAGGTGGATGGGGATACATCCAACAAAACACCAGGCTGCAGCAGCTTTCCATTTTTTACTTTCTGAGGATAGTTTAATAATTGGTTTATTGGATTTATAGGCCACTTCAAACTATCACAGAGTCCTCAAAAGGGAAACATTAAATGTCTAATTTTCTTTGTCACTACAAAAATAATCCAAGATTAATATCCCCATAAATATCAATATGTAGTTATTTTAATAAATGAAATGTGTAATTCTATGGTATCGGTAGGAAGAATTGTATGATGTACTGTGGCATCCAATAACATCAGCATGACAATACAATAATACAATAGCAGAGTTGGAAGGGACCTTGTAGGTCTTCTAGTCCAACCCCCTGGGTGGGCAGGAACGTTATACCATTTCAGACAAATGGCTGTCTAACATCTTTTTAAAGACTTCCAGGGTTGAGGCATTCATAACTGCTGGAGGCAAGCTGTTCCAGAGGTTAATTGTTCTGACTGTCAGGAAATTTCTCCTTAGTTCTAAGTTGCTTCTCTCCTTGATTAGTTTCCACCCATTGCTTCTTGTCCTGCCCCCAGGTGCCTTGGAGAATAGTTTGACTCCCTCTTCTTTGTGGCATCCTCTGAGATATCGGAACACTACTATCATGTCTCCCCTGGTCCTTCTCTTCATCAAACTAGACATACCCAGCTCCTGCAACCGTTCTTCATATGTTTTAGTCTCCAGTCCCCTAATCATCTTGGTTGCTCTTCTCTGCACTCTTTCCAGAGTCCAAAGACAGTTGCCTTTAATCCCCAGGGTCTAGTACAGCCCACAATCAACAGCAGAATTCAAATGAGAATTGGAAAGGAACTCTCTTTGCTTCACTTTCAGCTTACATGACACATAACTGGAATGTGCACAGAACATCTTTTTAAATTAAGGAATTGTTTGTAGCGAGGAAAGCTCGCTTTTGTTTTGCCTTACGTTTTTAGCTGAACTAGCAACACTAAACAAAATGGCAATAGCTAAAAACATATTAGTGATTCCATTACCACATGTATAAATTATACTGTGGGAATCAAGAAATATAGCCTGTTGATCTATTAGATTCAATACGCCCTATGGATAATGGAAGGCCCTAGAAGAAAGAGATATGAACCAAAGTTTTCCGCTAGGATGATTTCAAAATTTACCAGAAATATTTGTAATCCTGTTGAGCCATTGCTAACTGTGAAATGTGTGGGTTTGTTGTTGTTGTTGTTGTTTGCAAAATATGCACTTGTATGGATTCATGTAAAACAGGAAAGATTGAAACTGTTGGATATGAGGAATTGAAAGTAATATACATAGGTGTTCACGGAAAGTGAGAGTTAGTGAAGTTGTGAAGCATGTATGTGGTTAGAGCAGGGGTGGGCAAACTTTGCAACTTTAAGTCTGAAGGACTTCAGCTCCCAGAATTCTCCAGCCAGCAAAGCTGGCAAAGCTGGCTGGAGAAGTCTGGGAGCTGAAGTCCTTCAGACTTAAAGTTGCAAAGTTTGTCCACCCCTGGGTTAGAGGAAGAGTGCAAAAGATGGGGTTCAAGATCAGTTTGGGGCTCTTTGATTTATAGCAGTCCTTGTAGGACTTGCTGTTTCTCATTGGCCCATTGCAATGACTTATTAATTCTATTACTGCTCTTATATCTTTTATATCTATTCATTTTTAATATTCCAAATTATTAGAAACAATAAACCTTTGATCTTAAAATAAGAATTATTACTTGTGTTGTTGCCTTTGTTTCCTATTGGAATTTTCTTATTATAATACATTCATTCCCATAGCATGCTTTTTTAAATTGCTAAATTACTTGTTACTGCTGATGTACAATTTTTGAAAAGGGATACATTTCTGGTGTTGAAAAGCAAAATGGAACTCAATCGTTTTCAGTGAAAATGATAAATACGAGCAACAGTTGACCTCCTTTGTTGTAGTACTTTTGCACAAGCATTTGTAAAACACATAAAGTTTCATGAAAAAGGAAATTCATATTCATCATTATGTATAATACAATTAAAAAACCTCTTAATCAAACAATAATAGAGTTTTTCCAACACTCTTAAAACTGAACTTGAACCCAATTTCTGATAAAGGATAGGTCAACTGTACCACATTTTTTTTTCTACCACTCATTTGATCTGAAGAATATGCTTTAGAAATTGTTTGAAAGGCACAGAAAATTTTGGATAATTTATTACAGAGAAATGTGTCCACTTATTTAGTGGTGAAGTAGTGTTTGCATAAATGTCCCTTTTTGCATTGTGCAATCTTTTGTGTGTGGTTTGCAACTTCCTTAGCTTCTCCCTCTTCCATTAAAATCCATGGGAAGATTTCAGAAGAGAACTTGTCCCATTGGGTTTTTTAAGTAGCAATTGTCCTATGATGACTAAGCTTAAGTCTTGCCTTGGATGATTTTGTGCTCCTGTTATATGGCTGGCACACTATTACCAACAGTAATATATTTAGCCTCTTCTTCTTCTGCTATGAGAATCCGAATAATTTTCTATTAAGTGTTCCTTACTCTTTCACATTTAAGTTAATGACCCTTTAAAAACGATAAGACACAATTGAATATCACAATTTCTCATTCCATGTAGTATGTATTATCATTATTAATAGCACTTTCATTTTTTTCATTTCATGTAAAGGGGTAGTTTTACTTCAAATGCAGCCTCTGAAGCTGCTAGAGCAGGGATGTCCAAACTTGGGAACTTTAAGACTTGTGGACTTTAACTTCCAGAATTCCACAGCCAGCATAGCTGGCTGGGGAATTCTGGGAGTTGAAGTCCACAAGTCTTAAAGTTCCCAAGTTTGGACATCCCTGTGCTAGAGCATCTGAGTCATGTTAAAGGTAAAGGTTCCCCTTGCACATATGTGCTAGTCATTGCCAACTCTAGTCATGTTAGTTTGTTGAATTGTTTATACTGTTATTGAATGGTTCAGATCAGTTAAATTGAAACCATAGCCTCTCGGGAATCTTTAAAATAATCAGTATCAATCGATTTAAAGTATTTAAATACTTGCTTAACCAAGATTTAAAAAAAAAATTCACTGCTATCTTCAAATTAGGATTGTTCCAAAATCTCAGATTCTCATGTGATTCCAGATGAAAAATTAGCTACTTGCCTCCTAATAGCAAAATCTTTCTGGCAACTTTCAAAACTGAAAAAGACCGCTTCTGATTACTGTAAGGTGAGCCAATGGGGTTCACGTGTTTATTCTCTAAACCACGGATCTCCAACCTTTGCAACTTTAAGTCTGAAAGGACTTCTGCTCCCAGAAGCAGAGCTGGCTGGAGAAGTCTGGAAGCTGAAGTCCTTCAGACTTAAAGTTGCAAAGGTTGGGGACCCCTGCTCTAAACTATCCCAAAGGAGCTGTGATGCAAAAAAAAAAAAACCCATTCCACAAATCTCTGGATATTAAAGTAAAAACCCAGGGATAACACTGAAAATCTAGCAAATTAAAGGCTGTCACTTTTCCAAAAATACTGTAGAAAGAGACCAAGTGTTGCATCGATGCAACACCAACTAGTTAATGCTTAAGTGGTGATACTATGCTTTCCCTCCTCAAGCCTTGCACAACATCAGTTCTCTGTGGCCAAGATGGAAACTATACTTCCAAAATGTGGCTGCTTCTAAATTGATGCATATCTGAACATCCCCTGTGTTTATATTGCTAATAGGGAAGCCGGGTGAGGAAATGGATTACGGTATGTTGCTAAAACATTCAATGTATTCTGTAATTGCCCTTGATAATAAATTAACTTCTTTTCTTGGTTTATTTCCAAACTCCCATCCCACCTCATTTATACAACAATGCTCCCCTGCTACTTGATAATTTATTAGAGTGAATCCTATCCATTTCTTAAGGGATGTTTTCCTTATTCTTGACCTGCCATTTCTCTTCCTTAAATGTCTCTCTCCTCTCAATTTCTCTTCCTCCTCTTTGTGCAAAATTAATGTATATGGATAGTGGTTGCAGTTGGGGTGGGGGGGGGGGGAGAGGCAGGCAAGCCGGCAGGCTTAAAGAAACAAAAGCTTACTGTGGTTATACGGAAAGCTATCGTTATAACATGTTACCTTGGGAGACAACTATTTTTCATTAGCTGAATGGTAATACTATATATGAAGGCGATTAACTTTAATAGACCTGAGACTGGTGAGGGGAAGATAAAGTTACGATTGAGAGCCTACTGGATTTGGGGAATGGGGAGGGGGGGGAGGAAGAGATAGCAAGAACAGCTCCATGGAGTTCAATGTTTGGCAGGCAATTGCACAGCTTCCCTATAAATTAGGGTTAAACAGAAGTAAATTGAAGATATTTAAACATTAAGGTAGCCAGAGGTGAAGGCTAAGTGCATCCTTAGCCAAAAGGCATTCTGAGACACGGCAGGCTAAAAAAGGCCACAAATACAGAGGATTCTGTTAAAACCACCTCTAATTTCATGTGCTGTCTTGTCAAATATATCACCACAGAAACTGTAGGCTTTCATTAGGAGATTAATCCACCACAACTTTAGCTGTCTTGTTGTACATTTCAGGGGAAGGTAGAGTGGTGTGATTCAAGCAGTCTAACAGCGGGTTTGCTGACCGTGCGTGGGCTCACTTTGCTTGTGCACGCACCAAATGGGCGCTTCGCACCCACGCAGTGGGTTTAAACAAAGCTAAACAACTTACCTTGTACTGCAGCCCCAGTGAGTAAAACAGCTGAGGCGCAGCAATCCACTCTGCCACGTTGATCAGCTGAGCTAAAAAACAAGAAAATATATGTCCGTATAGCGCAGGGGCGAGCAGGTGGGCCCAACTGAAGGTTGGAGTGAACCGGTTCACTCTCAGCTGATCTTTGGAGCTATTGGTATGCCTGAACCAGTCCACACCAGTAGAATCCCACCACTGGGAAGGTATACAATTTCAATAGGTAAGGACAGATTGGCATCAAGCCACTTTTGGTAAAAAGCTTATTAATTAGGGGGGGGAAAGCTATCTACTGGTAGGTCAATCCATTCTTGTTCCCTAAGGCTTGATTTGGGTATTCTTCTCATAAGATTATACAACACAGGGCCAGGTTATCTGAAGGACCACCTTTCCTTAAGAAAATCTACCCATCCTACCAGGTCAGATAGGGTGGGCACTCTCCTAGTCCCTTCCCTTAAGCCTTGCCATCTTATAGGATGTAGGAAGCGTTGGCTCATCCTGACCCATCCTGCTGAGGTTCTGCAGGCCTCTATCCTCCTAGCTCTCCAAAAAAGCACTTACAATCTGGCTTTTCCCCAAAGCACTGGGATAGGGTGAGACAGATGAGAAGGTTTAATGAGAATGCTGGAAGCTTAACTTTGATGCCAAGTTTTTAATATTTAAGGTTTTAATTGATATATGCATTATGTTGCTTTTATTAATCTTGTTTTAATTGCTGATTGGGAACAGCCTAGAGTTTGATATAAGATGGGTGGCTATATAAATGTTTTAAAGCCTAACCTCCCATGGGGACTTTTAGAAAAGTTTTAAATTGGGTTTTTAATAATTGGTTTTTAGCACAGGATTGGGGATTATTTAATATATATTTTAAATTATTTGTCTATCTTCTATTGTGTATGTTTTTTAAATTTCCTGTGCGCCGCCCTGGGTCCTCTGTGGAGAAGGGCGGGATATAAATGTAATAAAATGAAAAAATGAAAATGAAATTAGATAGATGAGAGAGACAGAGATGAGTGTGATGATAGATCAATAGATAGATAGATAGATAGATAGATAGGTAGGTAGGTAGGTAGGTAGGTAGGTAGGTAGGTAGGTAGGTAGGTAGATAGATAGATAGATAGATAGATAGATAGATAGATAGATAGATAGATAGATAGATAGATAGATAGATAGATAGATAGATAGATAGATAGATAGAAAAGGTACAAACATATTTCCTTGATGTTCTTACAGCTCAGTTATTTGCTTGCAGATGTTTCATTACCCAACTATGTAACAACTTCAGTGCCATCCATCACCTAGTTGGGTAATGAAAGGGCTGCAATCAAACAAACAAGTTCAAAGGGTCCCAAGGACTCAACTTAATCAATAATCTCAGAACTAATGGTTTTGTAAAGGACTATGCTAACTCAGTTTTACTGATTTAATTAGCTGGTTGTCTAATGCAGTTACACTGAAGCATGTCCTACTGATTGACATCTTGTTAACAGTCCCTTAAAATAGCATTGGTTAATCTCCATTTTCTTATCTCTTCCTCCCCCCACCCCCACACATAACTGCAAAAAAGAAGTTTAATCAAATGTTTTTAAGACCTTTCATTTGGCTTTCAAATAAAGCTTCTTTGAGTCTTGTGAGATACTTTTATTTATCTCACTGAACAATCAGCTGATCAAAACAACTCATTGTAAGTGTAACCACCTCAAAATGATACCTGTCAAAGCAGCTCTCCTTAGCCTACTATTCAAAGTGGCTAAGAACCATTTATCATCCTTTAACTAGGGAGCCACAGCATAATCATACCTGCAATGTGTCAATCACCCCTCACTGAGGTAGCAGGCCTTTTCAGAAACACAGCCTCCCCACCTTATCTGCTGCTAGACTTCAGCAGCAGGACCAAAGCTGACAGCTTCTTTCTTTCGTGGAAAAAAGGAGGCAGAGATGGGGGAGAGCCAACATCTGGCAGGGGACTGTAAATACTATACTGTGCTTCTGTTATACATAAAACAGGGAGGAAAAGAGGCCCCCAAAGTGTTATTTCCCCACCAGGGTGAAACAAGTGGCTTATTCAGTAGATTTTTCAAAGAACAAAGGAAACGGATTAACTAGAGGAGACATTAACCATATAGTGCAGCAATGCAGCTTACTGTAGTTTTTAGCAGCCTATCATATGAGGACTAAAAACTAGAGGGGAAAATCCATAAAATCTATCATCAGGAAGTCCAGCTGGGACTTTGCACTTTTCTGAGGAAATGTGAGCTGTGAACCACCAACAGCTGCCTCCCTGCAAGTCTGCAAAATCACTTGATAAAGAAAAGCCTCCCCCCCCCCCCCTCGATTCTCTCCGGAGGCTACTTAGCAGGCAGCCAGTGAAATGGTGTAACCCTCCTTTGTGGTTTTTGTCACAGGCACTGGATCCTAGAGAGGCAGTTTGGCTGTGGCTCCACAAGAATAGGATGTATCCATAGGGGAGAGGGATGCATTACACACACACAAACACAAACACAAACACACACACTTCATTTTTGATAATAATTTGGTGACGTACATACATGAGGAAACTGAAGAAATGAATAAATCACAATAGATGGGGTATTTCATCTGTTGGATGGAAATATGTAAATAAAGACATGGCATCTATTTCTTAATCACTGCAGTCAGTAGACTAACAGAACGCATCCATGAACACCAACTAACAGTCAGAACAGTCCTTAATCTCCCAATGCAAGGACAGATCCAACTTAATTTCAACTAGGAAATTGTGAGTATCCTATACCAAGTCAAATTAAAATACAAGGGAATTCCTGAAAGCTTGGCACTCAGACAAATCAACCTGATTTTTTTAATATAAACTATGTTGCCCTTCAATGATTAGATGGCCTAAAGCTAGACACTGATATTTGAACATAGATCTTTTTAACATTTATATTACTAATATAAGTGGAATGTTAATATATACTGCTAGCCCATACGCTCCATGGCACGGGGCCTAGTTATTTGCAAGACCGTATCCTGCCTCATACATCCCTTCGGCCGATTCGCTCCCATAGAGAGGGACTTCTCCGGATGCCGTCCGCCGGGCAATGCCGGTTGGCGACCCCAAGGGGAAGGGCCTTCTCTGTGGCGGGCCCAGCCCTCTGGAACGACCTCCCCCCGAACTCCGAACTACCACCGACCTCCGCCTCTTCGGCCAACGTTTGAAGACTCATCTTTTCCAACTAGCCGGCCTAGCCTAGTCCCCAAGACCACTTTAGTAGACTGAGCAGTAAATTATCTTGAGGGTTTTAACGTGTGGGTAATGTTTTTAGGGATTTTTTAGCACAGGCCACTCAATTTTAATTCGATTTTATTTTGCAATCGTATTTATTATATGTCCATTTTATTGCTTGTTTGCATTCTGTTTTAATCTCCTGTGCACCACCCTGAGTCCCTCCGGGGAGAGAGGCACGGTATATAAATAAGATAAAATAAAATAAATAAATAAATAAATAAGTAAATAAATAAATCTCTTTCCTGCTTTTCATCCCAATCTAGGTTAGTAGAGACAGAAAAGGGACATATGCTGCCAGGTAGCTACAGGTGACCATCTCCCTCAAATGCCCATCCACCTGGCATCCCTTATGCTAGATGGGACCGAGGCCCTTGTGGCACCTGTCTTACTTTCTACTTTCTAAACAGATGAATAAAACCATCATGCTCACCACACATTTCAGCATTATCTTGCCACTCACCAAGGTCATGGTGTTCAATTTAAATTGAATTACTATTTTAAATGAAACAGTCTGATAACCCCTACCCAAATTTATCAAAGGGCTCTTATGACATATGAATTCCTGCAACATAATCCTATATGCATTGAGTGTGAAATTTTGAAAATATGAAATCAGTGGAAGATACTGAAATGCAGTTGTTGCTGTGTTATTAGTATATACATAGAATAACAGAGTTGAAAGGGACCTTGGAGGTCTTCTAGTTTAACCCCTGCTTAGGCAGGATATCCTACACCACTTCAGGCAAATGTTTATCCATTGTCTTCTTAAAAACTTCCAGCGTTGCAGCACTTACAACTTCTGGAGACAAGCTGTTCCACTGATTAATTGTCCTGTCAGGAAATTTCTCCTTAGTTCTAGGTTGCTTCTCTCCTTGATTTGTTTCCACCCATTGCTTCTTGTCCTGCCCTCAGGTGCTTTGGAGAATAGCTTGATTCCTTCTTCTTTGTGGCAGCCCCTGAAATATTAGAATACTGCTATCATGTTACCCCTAGTCCTTCTTTTCATCAGATTAATCAAATGATCTGTCACCGCAGTATTTTGCAAAAACAGTTGGACAAATCTCTGTCCTGAAGAAGCTGCACTCTACATTTGACATTCAATGGGGAGTCCGCAGGCTATGAGGTTGCAATCAAAGCTCCACCTGTTTAAGGTTGTTGTTTTTCTTCCACACCCTGCAAACCTGCAAACATTCCTGAAAGGAAGCGAGGAAATTGAAAGAAGGTTGAGGCAAGATTAAGCACAAACATTGTATTTGCTTCTGTATTTGTACTTGGCTAGATAAAAGATCCTTTAAATTTCCCCATTTAGCTACAAATGGATGACAAAGGAAAACACCTCATTAGTTGAGACTTCTTTAGCCAGAAAACCTGGGCATCTCTTCCTTTCATCTTTGAGCTCAGTGGCCCATCTCTTAAAGGTAAGTTTGAACAACAGTTACCTTCTCTTTGTTTTTCCTCCCATTCTAATTCCAAAAGAAACTTCCCAGTGCAGGATTTCCTATCTTCTAAGCTCACCTGTTAATTTGCAACCCAGAGCCTTTGAACTTTAGTGCATTCCTTGCCCCGAGGCTTGTATTCTTGCTTCTTCTGGCACAAGAGAAACAAAGGGATGGCTTGTATTGAGGTGCCCAGAGTCCAGGGCCCCTATAAAGGAGCTTATTGATGGAAACTCACACACCAAAGACAGGCCTGTCATTAGGAACAATAGCAGGGACTTAAAAGCAAAGTCGGGAACTCTACAGTTCTTTGAAGTTAGGTAGAAAAATGGTCTCCATTGATGTTGATAATACAGGCATTGCTCCCTTATAAGGGAGTTCTACTGATTCTGTGAATTATGTCCCGTTCCCCCCATTACTATTGTCTCCTTAAGCACACAAAACTCAATCTGTTCATTCAACTAAATGTTATGTTAAATAGAAACTTAAATCCTCAGGGACCCAATTGAGACAAATTGGTTAAAAACTATTAAACATGCTGGGGTATTAGGTCATTTTAATACAGTATCTCCCCTGGAATCTGGATGTCTTTTCATGTTCCTATATATAAGGCAGTGTTCTTCAACCTTGGAAACTTTAAGATATGTGGACTAGTTTTGGGAATTGAAGTCCATGTCCATGTAAAGGGACGTGGTGGCTCAGTGGCTAAGGTGCTAAGCTTGTCAATCAGAAAAGTCAGCAGCTAAGTGGTTCAAATCCCTAGTGCCACGTAACAGAGTGAGCTCCTGTTACTTGTCCCAGTTTTGAAAGCATGTAAAAATGCAAGTATAAAAATAGAGACCACCCTTGGTGGGAAGGTAACAGTGTTCTCTGTGCCTTCAACATTTAGTCATGCCAGCCACATGACCACAGAGACATCTTCAGACAGCGCTGGCTCTTCAGCTTTGAAACGGAGATGAGCACTACCCCTAGAATCAGGAACCACTAGCACATATGTGCAAGGGAATCCTTTACCATGTATCTTACAATTGTCAAGCTTGAGAAACATTGGGCTATCCTTCAGATCTGGTATTTCCCAGTAATCTTTATTCAAGGAGACAGAGTGATATGATAGTCTATGGTAGCAAACATATCAGGAGTCTGGTAGCATCTTATCTAACCAATTCTGTTAAAAGGCATGTATGTAAGCTTCAGCTTATGCATTTTAATAACAGTGGTGAGGGAGAAAAGGTACTTCCAGACTGATGATTTATTAGCCAAGTATTAACCATATTGGGTATCCCAGTCTAATGCTGGGAACGATTGAGGGCAAAAGAAGACATGGATGACAGAGAATGAGGTGGCTGGATGGAGTCACTGAAGCAGTAGGCATAAACTTAAATGGACTCCAGAAGATGGTAAAGGACAGGAAGGCCTGGAGGAACATTGTCCATGGGGTTGCGATGGATCGGACATGACTTCACAACTAACAACAACAACCCAGATTGAGATCAATCATGGTTGGGTCTTTCTGTGATCAACAGTTAACAAAGAAGAGACGGAGGGAGGGAGGAGTTTTTCTACTTTAACAGCTTCATTTCAAAGTTGAGAGATTCCATGAATTCTTGTTTGCCACATATTTCCTGCCCAAAATAGCAGGAGACTATATAAGTGTGCAAATGTTCTACATTGCGGCAGTTCAAAATTAACAAACTACAATGTCTTTCTAAGAACGCTCTATGGCTGCATTAGTCCCTGGGGGAAAGGGTAACCATTGTTGCAGAGAGATGCTACATTCAAGTACTCCCTTTCTCCAATTCACCTTTTGCCTTCAAATGCAAAGTATGCCACAAGTATTCCAGTGACCTGAATTTGACAGCCTAGGTATCTGCGTGGGAGCAAAAGGATGAAAGTTTCATTGTGACATCACCACAATGATTTATGCATTTGCATCTGATGTTGAGACATGCATACAAAAGGATGGGTTGTACACTGGGATTTCACAATGCAGACTCCATCCTTCTTTTTTTCATCTTTGTGCTAGCTGCAAATGCTTGTGGTTCCTAGAGCTGATGCATCCTTCTGGAGCTAAGCCTTTCAAAAACATTGAGTCATTGTTCTCAGCATCCCCAATGATCTATTAAAGCTCTCATGTTACACAATGCTTAAAGACACAGGAGCCTCAACTTCTGGTGCATCTGGTCATCCTCCCTCCAACATACTTTGGGCTCTAATAGCAGAGACTCCAACCAGTACCAAAGCTGGATGTGGTTGTAAGCCCAATGGCCCTGCAAACAGATTATCTTCTTCCCTCCTTGGGCAACTGTGCATTAATCCATAAATGTCTGTGCATGTCATAAATAAATAAAGCAAGGAAGGGAAAGCTGATGCGGTTCAAGCCTATCTGGGCTTTCTTGTCCATTTAATATCACTACAAAGCAGTAGTATCAACTTAGCTTTCAAAAGACCAAGAGAATCAGAAATAGGATTTTATCACCTGGTAGCCCTTAACACCCACAGGGAGGGGTGAGTTGGGTTTACACATTGTACTAAGCCACAATTACTTAATCATCTTTTGGTTGATAACCTGCTACTTCCTATTCTCTGTTTTCATACAATACACTAAGTTGTGTGTGCCACAGTGACTATATTTATGAAATATACAGAGCCAAATCCAAACATACAATTTTACCGCTTAGAGTTACAGTATCTCTACATGGGGCTCCCCTTGAGGTGCACTCGAAGGTTACAGCTAGTCCAGAATGCGGCCGCGCGGGTGATTATGGGTGCCTCAAGGCAATCCCACATAACACCTCTCCTGCGCGAGCTGCACTGGCTACCTGTGGTCTTTCGGGTGCGTTTCAAGGTGCTGATTACCATCTTTAAATCGCTCCATGGCTCGGGGCCTAGCTACATACGAGACCGCCTCCTGCCCCATACATCCCTTCGACCGATCTGCTCCCACAGAGAGGGCCTTCTCCGGGTACTGTCGACTGGTCAATGCCGGTTGGCAACACCCAGGGGAAGGGCCTTCTCTGAGGCGGGCCCAGCCCTCTGGAACGACCTACCCCCCCCCCCCGATTTACGCACTACCTCGGACATCCGCCTCTTCCGCCAGCATCTTAAGACATATTTATTCCAACAAGCCGGCCTAGCATAGCCCCCCGTTTCTGACTTTTATTCTGATAAATTTTAATTCATAGGGTTTTATAAGAGTTTTTAGCACGGGATATAATTTAATTAATTTTTAATAATGTATTTTTGTATGGTTTTTAATATTGCCTGTGCGCCGCCCTGGGTCCTTGCTAGGAGAAGGGCGGGGTAGAAATTTGAAGAAAATAAAAATAAATAAATAAATAAATGTGTGAATGATCTATTTCTTCATAAACCAAGCTACTAGGAATAACCTATTAATTGTCCCTCAAGAAATGTAACAAAGGCAAAAACCTTTCATCCATCATAACTACTCCTGGAATCTATGTCCTATATAAAATTTGATTTCCATAACAAGAAACATCTCTTGGCATGAGGGAGACAAACTTTTTATGTTTGAGAATCACATTTCTCTTTTGTGATTATGCCAAAAGCTACTGAGAACAGGGCAATGATGGATAATGGGATTTTCAGGCAATTTTGGGGGAAGAGAGAAATTTTAGAAAGCTATAGATGGTTTTGCTTTGTAATTCATTAAACTATAAATATGATGATCCTATTGTATGAATTATTACTTTATCGTTTGGGGGAATTTATTTTCAGCAATAATGATAGGAGGAAAACTCTAGGCCAGGGGTCGACAACCTTAAACACTTAAAGAGCCATTTGGACCCATTTCCCACAGAAAAGAAAACTCTGGGAGCCACAAAGGTTATAACCAGAAGCACCCTGTTCAATTCTGGAGCTACAACACTACAGAGTCTCCTCCTAGTGCAGAGACCTTTTTCCTTCACCTGGTCATAACCAAAAGCCCTATCAATTGTAGAGTTGACTGGAAAACCCACCCCTTTCCATAGAGTCTTCTCCGGCGCACTGTGCTTCTCCCCCCACTCCCCAACTGGAAGGTCCTCTCAAAATTGTGGCACTGACTGGAGACAGGGAGCCGCAGCAGAGGGATGAAAGAGCCACATGCAGCTCCAGAGCCATGGGTAGCTGACCCCTTCTCTAGGCCATCAGAAGACACGTGGGCACTGAAGACCTGGTTCTGCCAGCGGGCCTGGGGAACCCAGAGTGGGATGGAGCCCATTAAATGGCTTGTGTGATCTGCTGTCGCAGATGGGGAGGGGTGGGGTAATTATATTATATTGATTTATTTGATTCTTTTTATTAGTTTTATTGTTTTCAATGTGGTTTTATATTCTGTAAGTCGCCTTGAGTCACCACGGGCGAATAGGCAGCAATAAAATTCAATAAATAAATAAATAAAATATAACCTAGGTTTGTCCACTCTTCCCCATATTCTGATTAGGCTTTTTCTGACTAGATTTTGTTCTAAATTCAGCCGTTTTGATCTCCATTCCATGCATCTCATGGTTTCACAATAATCCACACTAAACTGAACAAGGAATTCTGTTCAGAAAACATCTGTCTTAGATTTGACAGGATTTAAACCATGGCACGGGGTAGGAGATTTCATCTTTTTGCCTTGTGGTGCTTTTCCAATAAAGATCTTTCCATCACCCAAGTTACTAGACATGTACATTTTGATTAAAAGACCAACGGCAATTTCAGGACTGATGCTTTTCAATGGAAACATGAGAGAAGAAGAAAGCAGTTACGCACATGCATGGTGCCACCTGTCTGGTTTAAACTGGCTCCCTCTTACTTCTTTTTCAAAAAATTGGGTATTCTAATCAGAAACCTCCCTCTCCAGTTTTTTTCAGATTGTGGCAGGTTTATAGCATAACTAGATCTTCGATAAGCCTGATAGGCTTTTCAGGACTGGAGCTTTGCAAATGTGCCCTAAAACAGATCACAGAAGCTCTTTGTGTCAAATATTTGCCGTTTTTCTTCTGAACCCATCTCAGGTTCCAGCAATAAAGTCATATTCGAGTGCCTGCAAAAACGTTTTATCCATAAACCTATCCCTACCCACATTTGAAAGAAGACATTCAGCCAGGAAACGGATCCTGCTTTTGCCTCTCATTTTTACTCCCCTCAGCAGGAGATGTAGGCAATAGCTTCCCAAATGGTGGGTCATGACCCATAAATTGGACTACTGAATATGGCTCAGATTAATTCTTGAGGCTGTGGTTTGCAGGAATGCAGGGGGGGGGGAAATGGATGAGGGGGGAAATAGGTAGCAGGGAGGAAACCATTCAAGAGGAAGGGCCATGAACCTTCTTATATTCATTAAAGATCGACTGTCAGACTCAGGAATTATTTGAATACAGCAAAGCTCAGAGGGAGAATCCATTACTGTTAGTGTTTAAGGTGTCACAAGACCCTTAATTCATGCACTCACCCATGTAGAAATCAACATCAACAGGTTTTACTCCTCCAGTCCTGGGAGCATGCTGATTTTGTCAGGGCTCTGAAGCTAAGCAGGGTCAGGACTAGAGAGTGTTTGAAGGGCAGAACTGGGAATGCTAGGGCTAAATATAGAAATTCTATATTCCCAGGAATTCTGCTCTGATTAAAAACTCCAAACTTTCTCAGATGTTTTTCCTCTGTGACTTCGGCTTGTAGTTTGAGTTATACTTGCATTGCACTGATTTTGCTACATTGACAATACATTAATTGGGAGGGGGCATTTATTTGCTTTAATACATGCCCTCTGCTGGCCACAGCCTTAATGATGTCCAAATAATGATAAACATTTTAGTCTCCTTGATTTGACTGGCATCAAGGCAACATGCATACATAGCAGAGGTGGGGAACGATGGCCTCTTTGTGACTGGTGGACTTCAATTTCCAAAATTCCTGAAGCTGGGAGCATGGCTGGCTCAGAAATTTTGGGAGTTGAAGTCCACAAGTCATGAAAGGGTCAGGGTTCCCCACCCTGAAACCTACAGTAGGAACATCCCATTCTTAGCCACTCAGCAATTCTACTTCATAACGGAGAGAAAAAGCTGATTCAAAGCTATTAGTCCAGAAGATATTTGTGGCTGAGTAGGATCTACTGTATATCAGGGGTGACAAACTTCATTTCATTGAGGGCCGCATCAGAGTTGTGTTTGAGCTCAGAGGGATGGGGGGCATGGCTGGGGGGGCATGACAAGCTTGACATCACTCGTGTTGGGAGCGCCTGTGGTGGCCCAAGTGCTCTGCCCGCAAAAACGGGCTCCCGAGCTCCGTTTTTGGCTGCAACAGCCTCCTGCAACCCTCTGCCAGCAAAAACAGAGCTCGGGAGGGTTCTGGTTTGGCTGGTAGAGGGTTGCAGGAGGTCGTTGCAGCCAAAAATGGAGCTCAGGAGCCCATTTTTGCTGGCAGAGGCACTGTGGGCCAGTCCTTCGCTGTTTCCAGGGCAACCCTGAGGGCCAGATCTAAGCACCCTAGGGGCCGAATTCAGCCCCTGGGCCTTGGATTTGACACCTCTGATTTACATCTTTGCAATCAGTAATGTAATTATGAGTGATATATAGTCCTTTGAGGAAAGTTAAGTGTTGTGTCTTTTCTACTTAACAAAAAAAAAAAAGGTAGAGTTGGGAATTGTTTTTTCTCCTGTATTGTAATTCCTAGAAAAGCTACTCCAGTGTGCCTGCAAGAATACAAGCAATCCAGATTAATAGTGTCGCAATAGATGATCACAGGCATGCTTAATCAAATCATAACTCATAATACTACAGGAAGGTTAAAAAAACCAGAAGTATATGAGCAAAGCTGCTTGCTGGCATATTTAATTCTGTCCGGTCAGGAACAGCACAGCATGAACAGATTTCAAATATGCCTTTGTGGTTTGCCAAACAAAATTGGCAAGTAGTAGAAAGGTTGCATCCAAAGCCATTAAGAATGAAGGTCAGAAGTGACAGTGAAGAATTCAATCATCTGAGGGGGGGAAAGTTCCGTAACTTGATTGCAACCAGATGAGGTAAAACAAATCAGGTTTTATATCTGAAGCAGTAAATATCCTTAAAGAAGTCTCATTTGAGAACACCACCACCACCACTGAGCCAGTCCAGCCTTCTTCAGTTATATCAGCCTGTGGCCCTCCAGATGATACAAATGCCAACATTCTTCACCAAAATCCAGAATGGCTGCAACATCTGCCTTACCTGAAACCTGAGTCATTCTGAAACGCCAGATAGTGTAATGGATTCTACTTCAAGACACTTTGAATCAGTCCTAGCATTTCCAGAGTGATGCAGTATCCCTCCTAAGTAACCAGAGCCAACCTGAATGCCTTCACGTGCTCCAGGAAAGCCCTTCTCTGACATTTCCCTTCTCCAAATGTTATGTTTCATCTGCTTCATTGTAGGAGTAGGGCAGTGGTGGGTTCCTCTTACCATCGCTACCAGTACACTGATTACGGTCTCAATCAATCAAATTTTATTTGTATACCGCTCCCTCTCCCCGAAGGGACTTGGGGCGGTGCACAGGGGATTATAAAACATACAAACATAAAACAATATAAATATCTAAAATCAGATTAAACTACTATAACCCTGCGCTAAAACCTAAAATCCTAAAACACTAAAACTTCCAAAAAACCCAATTAAAAATTTAAATATACAGACTGGAGGCAGGAAAGATAGATTAGGCCAGGCCGACCTGCTGGAAGCAATAGGTTTTGAGCTTTCGGCGGAAGGAGAGGAGGTCCGGAGTTGTTCTGAGGTCGGGGGGTAGGTCGTTCCATAGGATAGGGTCTGTTTATACCCGTGCCGGATGTGCATTGCGCACGTGCACACTTTGCCTTTCCCCCTAGAAATAGCTATAGAGCGCGGGTGGGTGGGCCAAATGAGCCACCGTACCGGTACGCACTCAACTGCTCCTGGCCACTACCGGTATGGCCGTACTGGGCCGTACCCGCATCAACTCACCTCTGGGGTAGGGAGACTGTGGCATTCACTTGTTGCTAGAACAGTTGTCAACATACTAAGAAGCAAGACGATGTAAGAGAACTGGAAGTTGTAGTTTAGCAACATCCTGAGCGCAACAGATGTTCTGCTTCTGACCCTGATCCTTCCTCTCGGATAGGATTAAAGAGCCCATGATCTTCCAATTGTTGCTAAACTACAACTCCTAGCATCCTTCATTATTGACCACGCCGAAATAATGGTGTGGTTGGAGTTATAATTTGGTAATATTTGGAGGGCTGTGCTACTCCCCTATTAGATGCTACCAATCTTCAATAAAGAACTAAATTAATTTAAATTAAGTCTAAGATTCTAAAATCAAGTGGCATGGATTTAAGGGGAAAGAAAGAGGAAGAAAGAAAGATTATCTAATCTGGAATGCAAGCGTATCGTAACTTCACTTTATCTGTTTAGCTTTAGACTGTGAGTGATCGTTGAATTCTGCACTCTTCACCATCGCCCCTGCTGCCCCATTTTCCAGACCACCGCTCCTGTTGTTTGCTGGGACACTTGCCATCTGTTTTATAATTGCACTGTGATCTGATTGTAAGACTCAGTGACCTTTCTAGACTTTTAATTAAAAGTTTCTTTCTTTTGTAAATTATCTTCATCGGTCTTCCTTTCAGATCCTGTCTTTTATGAAGGCTTGCTTACTTTGACACCAAAGAGATGCAGGACAGAGATATGTCAATTACTTAAAAGATAATAGTCAATCTGAAAATTATCTATTAATTCATAACTTAATGCAAAAAGGCTAGAGAGGATTTCCCCCCCCAGACGATTCAAATGTGATGTGATTACTCTGATAAGACAGAATTTTTTTCTCCAGCACGCAATGCTGTTTTTAACTACAGGGAGTCCTTGATTTACAACAGTTTGTTTAGTGGCCATTCAAAGTTATGAGGGCACTGAAAAAAGATTGCTTATGACTGTGTTTTCTCAGTTACGACTATTACAACATCCCCAGGGTGATGGGATCAAAATTCAGATGCTTGGCAACTGACTCCTATTTATGACGATTGCAGTGCCCTGGGGTCACGTGATCCCATTTTGCAACCTCATGACAAGCAAAGTTGATGGGGGAACTAGATTCACTTAACAACCATGCTACTAATTTAACAAATGCAATGGTTCACTTAACAACTGTGGCAAGAAAGATCATAAAATGAGGCAAAATTCATTGAATAAAATTTTGGCTCAATTGTGGTCGTAGGTTGATTTATCCCCTTCAAAACAGATTTATCCCCTTCAAAACAGGGGATAAATCTGTCATTTCATGGCAAGACCTGACAAGCAGATGCAGAAGAAGGTCACCATAGGGTGGATGAGTATCAGAGAAGTCAAGATGGTGGGCACAACAGTGTGTACAAAAAGCCCTGCCCCTTTTTTACATGTATTGTGACAATACAATACAATACAATAGCAGAGTTGGAAGGGACCTTGGAGGTCATCTAGTCCAACTTCCTGCCTAGGCAGGAAGCCGTATACCATTTCAGACAAATGGCTATCCAACATCTTCTTGAAGACTTGCAGTGTTGGGGCATTCACAACTTCTGGAGTCAAGCTGTTCCACTGATGAATTGTTCTAACTGTCAGGAAATTTCTCCTCAGTTCTAGGTTGCTTCTCTCCTTGATTAGTTTCCACCCATTGCTTCTTGTTCTGCCCTCAGGTGCTTTGGAGAATAGTTTGACTCTCTCTTCTTTGCGGCAACCCCTGAGATATTGGAACACTGCTATCATGTCTCCCCTAGTCCTTCTTTTTATTAAACTAGACATACCCAGTTCCTGCAACCGTTCTTCATATGTTTTAGTCTCCAGTCCCCTAATCATCTTTGTTGCTCTTCTCTGCACTCTTTCTAGAGTCTCCACATCTTTTCTACATCGTGGTGACCAAAACTGAATGCAGTATTCCAAGTGTGGCCTTACCAAGGCATTATAAAGTGGTATTAACACTTCACGTGATCTTGATCTTTTTTGGTTCTTATTTTTCTTCTTTAAACACAATTTGAATTGGTCTGCTCTTCAAAACAGTTATCCACATTTTATTTCATGTCTGCCACATACCCAGAGGCCCACCCCCGATGCTTTAAAAGTCTGGCTTCAGTAATTTCTCTCTCCCTTTAACTTGGGAGTTTCCAAGCATCAGGTTTATTAGCTAATCGGCTTTTTTGTGGTCTCAATGTTTCATGTAGCATTCTTCTCAGGACGGGGTTCCTGGTTGCATTTATAAAATGAAACAGTCTGTCCATTTATGTAGCAACTGTCTGTTCAGCTACACTACACGTAATTAAAATAAATCAGCAGATAAAAAAGTGCAATTTCCTGTATGTGCATATACTACTTTAAACATTAGGAAGATTTAATAGCTTTGCACTGAATTCTATAAAAAAGTCCACATTATAGGGAATGAGTTTGGCTGGGTTCTCAGTTCTGAAGTGGGATTGATTGGGTGACCTGAGGTGAAGCCTATGAGGAGACCTTACATGGAGCCTATGAGAAGGCAAACTGCCAGCATCTCTGGCCAAAGTACTGGGTAGCAAGTGATGGGAAGGACAGATTACACTCAGCTTCCTACATTCTGCCCCAGGATAACATCTGCATCCCAGTAACCTAAAATTACCAAGAAAGATGGCATAGTTACATGCCACACTTTGGATAGTTATCCTATCACAATAGAGAGTAAAAGGCATGCAATTTCCTCCAAGTTTGGGAGTGGAGTGTAAACATAGTCTTTAACAATAACCAGAAAGCCATGTAAATGGTTTGTTCCAAAATGCCTTCCACTCCAACCCCTAAAATAGACAAAGTAAAAAGAGAAGTAGGTTAATAAAAAGCAAGAGAATGGAATGGAGAAGAATCTGTAGAGACAAAGTGCTTCTACAGCCATTTTTAACATTCCTTTTGTATTTATTACTATAAACACTGAGGAACCTTACATGCTGTGAGGAAAAGGAGAGAACAACCTCACAACATGGCGCCTTGCTATTTCAAATTGTATCTAGAGGAAACAATGGAGAAAGGATCCAATTGCTGATTTTGCTTTATTTCTATATAAGTTCTGTTAGATCAGACAAAGGATTCCGACTCAGGCATGGTCAAAACAACAGGAACGTTTATTCACACTATTTACAACACACACAAGATTCAACTGGGAAGGTTTCTTCTCTGGCAACCTCTTATATAGAGTTACCAGGCAGGAAACTCCTAGCAATGCAATTGCAACATTGTGACTCCTTTCCAGACAGATTCCAGACAGCTTGTCTCTGTTAATCACTGCAGCTGCTGGCTCAGCTCCGGAATGCGGTGACTCATAGGTTACCAGACGAGCTGTCTGGGACATAGGCTTGGGGACTCAACAAGTTCTCCTTATTTTATTGAAGCTATAAACTTGAGAAAGGAGGAGGAGGGGGGAGGAAACATATTACAGGTACTGTAGTCCTGTAAATTGAGGACTACCTGTATTACTATTAGGACTGGTTGCATAGTCAGCCACCTTTGCCTGCCAGTCCCCTTTATCCAAATGGGCCAAGGCTTCCTTGGCTGAGCGCACGGCTCGTTCCGCGCGTCCATTAGACGCCGGGTGATAAGGGGCGACCGGCGCGTGGCGGATCCCTTGGGTGGCCAGAAAGTCCAAGAAGGTGGAGGATTGAAATTGGGGTCCATTGTCGGACACAACGACGTCCGGCAACCCGTGGGTCGCAAACAGACGGCGCAAGGCACGCACCGTGCTCTCCGCTGTGGTGGAAGCCATGAGAATCACCTCCACCCAGCGTGAGAACGCATCCACCACCACGAGGAAACTCTGGCCATGGAAGGGACCCGCGAAATCCAAGTGGAGCCTGGACCATGGGCACCTGGGGGCGTCCCACTCCCTCGGCGGGGAGACCGGCGGGGCCGGCCGGGACGATTGGCAGGAGGAGCAGGCGGCCACCCATTCCGCCACTTCAGCGTCCATGCCGGGCCACCAGACATAGCTCCGGGCCAATGCCTTCATACGGACGATGCCTGGGTGGTTGGCATGGAGCGACTGAAGAACCATGTGCCGGAGAGGGGAAGGGACGATGACCCGATCTCCCCAACACAAGCACCCGCAATGGAGCGAGAGCTGTAGCTGGCGTGACTTGTAAGGCCGAAAGTTTTCAGCCACACTGCCCGAAGGCCAGCCCCTCAGCACCCATCGGCAGACCTGGGCGAGGACGGGGTCTGCGCGGGTGTGAGCGGCAACGGCGGAAGAGGACAGGGGCAAGTCCGACTCCGCGACCATCAGGACAGAGAGAGCAGGCACAGGGGCCGGATCCGGCCCCGGGAGAGGGCAGCGGCTTAGGGCATCAGCATGCCCTATCTGCTTGCCAGGACGGTAGAGCAGCGTATAGTCATACGCTGCCAGGAATTCCGTCCAGCGGGTCATCCTGGGCGACAGGATGGGGGGTGTCGGACGGTCACCGGCCAATAGCCCAAGGAGCGGCTTATGGTCCGTGACAACAGAAAAGGTCCGCCCATAGAGGTAATTGTGGAACTTCTTAATCCTGGACACTACAGCCAAAGCCTCCTTGTCGATTTGGCTGTAGTTTCTCTCCGTTTGAGACATTGTCCGGGAGTAAAAAGCAATGGGGGCTTCCGAGCCGTCTGGAAAGACGTGGCTAAGGACAGCCCCCAGGCCAAAAGGGGAGGCATCGCACGCAAGCGTCAGAGGAAGCCTGTCATGGTACTGGACTAGTACCGCATCTGACGTGAGCATGGCTTTGACAGCCGCGAATGCGTGTGCTTCGCGGCTGCCCCAGTGCCAGGCTGCGGATCGGTCGAGCAACCGATGCAGCGGCTCGGCTAGCGATGCCTTATGGGGAATAAACGGCGCGTAGAAATTCAAAAGGCCGAGGAATGCCTGCAGCTCCGTTTTGGAGGCAGGAGTGGGGGCCTTTTGGATGGCCTCGACCTTGGAGGGGGTTGGGTGAATTCCTTGGGCGTCAATCATGAAACCCAGGAATTCCACCCTAGGCGCAGCAAACGTACATTTGCTGCGTTTCAACTTTAAACCCGCGCCCCTGAAAACTCTGAGGACCTTCCATAACGTTTTGGCGAGTTCTGATATGCTGGAAGCAGCAATCAGGACGTCGTCAAAATACGGTACAACGCCAGGGAGCCCATGGAGCAGTCGCTCCATGAGGCTCTGGAAGATCCCCGGGGCTACGGACACGCCGAATTGGAGACGGCGACAGCGGAAAGCCCCACGGTGGGTCACGATGGTCTGCGCTTCCGCAGCCTCGTCATCCACCGGGAGCTGTTGGTAGGCCTGCGCCATATCCAGTTTCGCGAACACTCGACCTCGTCCCAATGAGTGGAGTAGGTCTTGCACCACCGGAACCGGGTATGGGTTCGCCTGAAGCCCGAGGTTGATCGTCGACTTATAGTCGGCGCAGATCCTCACGGACCCGTCGGGCTTAATGGGGACCACAATTGGGGTCTCCCATTTCGCCTGATCGACGGGTTCGAGCACGCCCTGCGCCACCAATCGATCCAATTCCACTTCAACCTTGGGCTTCAGCGCGAACGGCAGCCTGCGGGCCTTCAAGCGGACTGGAGCAACCTGGGGGTCCAAATTTAGGGAAACTGGAGTGCCTTTGTACGTTCCTAAGCTGCCATCAAAGACGTCGTTGAACTCTCTGATTACTTCGTCTACCGGAGAACTGGCTGGCACGCTGTGTACTCCTTGGACTGACAGTCCCAAGGCTGGAAACCAGTCCAATCCGATCAAGGCAGCTAGGGGTTTGGCCACTACCAGGATGGGAAGGGATCCGTGGAAGGGGCCATAGTCTACTCTCACTCTGTGCAGACCTAGAATGGGAATTTGTGAGCCCTGGTAATCTTTCAGGATCGTCGCTGTGGGGCCGAGATCCCGCTTCCTGAGCTTGGGGCAAAGCTTAACTAAATGCGCCCAGGACATGAGTGATCTAGAGGACCCTGAATCTATTTCCATTTTTACCCCCACCCCCTCTAAGCAAACCACTGTTGACAGTCTCCTACTCTCTGCCTGGTCGTAGCTTAGAGCTGGGGGCATTTCCGCCAGCGCGAAGCAGTCGGTCGGCTGTGGCTGGTAGCGTCCTGAACACTTCTGCGACCCTCGTTGTCCTGGTGGAACGGTTCTGGAGGCGGCAGCTGGCGTTGTCGCTGGAGTGGCAGCACGGCACACAGCTGCTAGGTGTCCTTTCCTGCCACATCTGCGGCACACCGATGCCTTGAATGGGCACTCTGGTCTCTGGTGGGCCCCTCCGCAGCCTAGGCAGTTCCCGGACTTCTGCTGCGGTGTGAATGCGCGATTCAGCACGCGCCCGGTCACCCTCATGCAGTCCCCACGGTCTTCCTCCTCCAGCTCATCCAGCGGCGCTATTTCGTCTACCAGACACGCTCGCGGAGTGGGGAAAAGAGGAGGGCGCGCGCGGCCCATGTCGGATGTGGAGATCTCCGACAATTCTGTCGCGCGTGCTTCTTCCACCGCTTGCTCGAGAGTCAGGACAGTTTTTGAAAGCAAGCGGCGCTTTAGGCGGATGTCTCTTACGCCGCATACAAACTGCTCCAGTAGGGATTCCTCCAGGAAGCCAGCAGGGAACTCGCAGGGGATTGCGGTCGCTCTCAATTTCTGCAGGAACTCGGCTACCGACTGTTGCGGCTGTTGCACACATTGCCTGAATGCATAGCGATGCGCTATGCGGGAAGGCGCCGGCGCGTAGTGTGCTCTCAGGCGGCCCAGGAGATCGTCCCACGGCACTTCGTGCACCGCTGCGGGTGCTGCTATGGTTCGGGCGGTAGCAAACAATTCAGGGCCGCCGCACTGGAGGAATAGGCTCAGCTTCCTGGCAGGCGCGAGTTCGCCGTAGTCGCTGGCTATCAAGAAGCACTCGAACCGGGCTAAGAAGGAAGCCCATTGTTCCTTCATCGGGTCGAACGGTGCAAACGGAGGCATTGTCGCCGTAGCCATGGTGAGGCTGTGCGTCGCGCTGCGCTCTGTTGTTGAAGTATTCGTTACCCGTTGCGTTCTAAGGCCACGGCCTGAATCCCATCCTCGTCGCCAGTGTTAGATCAGACAAAGGATTCCGACTCAGGCATGGTCAAAACAACAGGAACGTTTATTCACACTATTTACAACACACACAAGATTCAACTGGGAAGGTTTCTTCTCTGGCAACCTCTTATATAGAGTTACCAGGCAGGAAACTCCTAGCAATGCAATTGCAACATTGTGACTCCTTTCCAGACAGATTCCAGACAGCTTGTCTCTGTTAATCACTGCAGCTGCTGGCTCAGCTCCGGAATGCGGTGACTCATAGGTTACCAGACGAGCTGTCTGGGACATAGGCTTGGGGACTCAACAAGTTCTCCTTATTTTATTGAAGCTATAAACTTGAGAAAGGAGGAGGAGGGGGGAGGAAACATATTACAGGTACTGTAGTCCTGTAAATTGAGGACTACCTGTATTACTATTAGGACTGGTTGCATAGTCAGCCAGATATTTAAACTGGATTTGGCATTTTTACCCATCTATTTATCTATCTATTGAGTCCTTCCCAAGGACCTTGGATAGTCAGATATTGTTTGATGGTGTTATTACTATTACTATTATTATTATTATTATTATTATTATTATTCTATAGTTAATCTTTGATGAAATTCACAGTCTTTGGGGCTGTTTGGTAGCTCAACAGCTCGAGTCCTAAGCAAGGACCTAGGAACTATTAAGGTAGTATCAGAGGATATAAGCTGTTCCAAGTAAGGTGGTTTTTTGTACAGTCAGAATGTTCAAGTCCAGTAAATTTAGAATTTCTAAATAGCGAGGTAGCCCTTTAGGTATTGTTCCAAGGGCTCCAATTACAATCAGAACAATACATGATTTCTTTTTCCACAGCCGCTCAACTTCAATTTGCAAGTCCTGGTACTTTGTGATTTTTTTCTTGCTGCTTGTTTTCAATTCGTGCATCACCAGGTATTGCAATGTCAATGAACCATACTTTTTTCTTTTCAACTATTGTTATGTCAGGTGTGTTGTCAGTCTGAATTCTGAAGTCCCACAAGATCTTGACTTTCTCATTCTCTAAAGCTTTCTCAACCTGATGTTCCCAGTGGTTTTTGTTGTACTCAAATCCAAACTTCTGGCACAATTTTCAGTGAATGATCTTAGCAACGCGGTCATGGCATTGTAGGTAGTCAGTTTGTGAAATTTTGCTGCACCCCACTGATCAGGTGGTCAACTGTCTCATCTTTCTCATTACAGAGGCAACATTTGCTGTTGGTAGTAACATGTTGAATTTTTCCCTTCATGCAGTTTGTGGCTAAGGCTTGTTCTTGAGCTGCCAAAATAAAGCCTTCTGTTTCTTTTTTCAGTACTGATCTTAACCAGTTCCAAGTTAGTTTTTGGTCAGCTTTGCCTTCAATACTTTTCATATATTGGCCATGCATAGCTTTGCTTTTCCAATTTTCAGCTCGTTTCTCAATTACTTCTTTCTTATATTCAGCTTTTGACTTAGTTGTCTTTAAAAGGCCTCCTTTATTTACTTCCTTAATCATTGGTTCTTCACTTTTCTGGATGTAATCATTCAAGCTGTGTCTTCTTTCTTCCATAGTTTGCTTTACTTGTAGGAGTCCTCAACCACCCTCTACTCTTGGTAGATATAATCGGTCAACATCACTTTTAGGGTGCAAAGCCTGATTCATTGTCATAAGCTTCCTTGTTTTTCTGTCCAAATTGTCCAACTCCATCTGGGTCCCGTCAATTATTCCTGCAGAGTATCGAATCACAGGTACTTATGGCTTTTATGATGTTTCCTCCACTCAATTTGGACTTTAATATCTTGCAAATTCATCAAATGTACTTTCCTTGACTTTATTATTCATTAAGTCAGAGGCCTCTAAAATTCCCAAGTACTTGTAGCCTTCTTCTGATTTTACTGCCTTTATCATTTCTTCATTCTCAAGTTCTATTCCATCATCTTCTATGACTTTGCCTCCTTTGGTTGCCATTGTTGCACATTTGTCAATTCCAAACTGCATACCAATGTCTTGGTTAAATTATTTTGTGCTTTCAATTAATAAATTCAGTTCAGCTTTTGTTGTTGTTGTTGTTAATACATTGTATCAGAGGATAAATCAATCCATAGAAGACAACTGTTTAGTGACCTTCACTCCAATGTATGGAAATGTATTGCAATATTTGGGAACTTTTTCTTGTTGTTACTACCACTTGTCACCGTTACAATGTTTTCTTGTTAGGCAGGAGAAATGAATCCAAAGGAAACCCCATCCTTGATATTGTAAGATGCTCCTTCATCTGCAGAAGCTCTTTGCTCAAGGTGTGAATCTGCGGATGTACCCTTTAACTTTTTTTTGCACATTCAGTACAGCTTCCACAGCAAACTGATGTTAGGGTTCCAAATAGCATCCAAAAGTAAATCACAGTCCAAGGCAAAGTATTGCTCAAAGTTCCAATTTCTTAAGAGAGCCGTGTTGGCACATCTGGGAAAACCCAATACTGAAAGCTTTCCGGTTTTCCCCACCTAGTTGAAAGTTCAAGATCTTGTCCCCACACCCACAAGTCCATCACATGGCCCAATCTCCCACTGCCATGCTGACAGTTCCACCCATCCAATTCCGGTCAGGTGCCGAGGTGCAAAGACAAAGGATAACCTTGGATTCTGGAAAGAATTTTGTTATGGCTACATATCATCTAACTCCATACAATCCCCACTCCCATGTCCCCACAATAGAAAATGTATAGTAGAATAATAGAAAGTGTGGCAGGCTAAAGATCCAAAAGAAAAGATGGCTGCAGGCCTGACACCCGACTCATCACATCGTATAGTATAAAATGATTCACTGCTATGCACAGCGTTGCTACACATGTGATGATTGAGCCCCAGCAAACCCAGCCCTAGTGAAGATTTCTGAATATAAAAAGCAGCTGGAAAACAGGTGTAATTGCATTTTCAAATTACCCACCTCCTGCTGAAAAGCAAGCAGGTCATTATGATTAAAAATGAATAAACAGGTAGATGAGTTTTTTCAGGGTGGTCTTGGAAATAATTTCACAATAGGCACAGATGGCGGAGACACAAACAGATTCCCTGAGATGCCCCTCCTCCCTGCCCATCTTCTTTCCCTACAAGGTAGTAAGAAAGCCTTTAAAAGGACTAAATTGTTTTTCGATTTCTTTTCAAGAAAGGATTATGAGAGCAGAGCCCACAGCCCAACCCATTACCTCTTATTTTGCCCTGTGGTCTGTTTAATGGATAGAATGGTTGGGACTAATAAACAGTAATGCACCCCAAACTAAGAAAAATCCAGATTGTTTCAGTTTCACATACACGTATACAAGAGAGTATTCATTGCTCCAGGAATGTCAGATCTGAGGGCAGCCTCTGAAAGCCAGAACTTAAAAAGCCTTTGTATCTGACATAATATAATTATCCCACACACACACACAAAGTAATAACAACAATGATGAAAAATGTAATTTCAAAAATAAGCAAAAAGTCTGCTTGCTTATCCTTAACTCAGACTAGAGAGGGCTGAGTTAAGTTAATTCATTTTCTTTCTATTGTGGCTTGAGGCAAAAGACTTTGTTTAAGAGATAGTTTACTTGCAGAGAGCACTTGATTCAACTCTTGGCTGTGTAAAAAAAAAAGGATCAGATAAGAAACAGTTTTACTTTGGAGAAACAAAAATATGATTTTCCTCTTCAAAAATTACTTTGAATATTGCTAGTTTGCATTATAGAGCAGGCACTGTTAAAAATAGAAGAATATAGGTTGATGAGACCACAGGTTCATCTCTTCCAACAAGGGACAATTAAATGCCCCTAGAAGTTGCTGCATCAACCTGAAGAAAGATGCTGTTGCTTTAATAAATCAAATGCAATTTTTACACTAGCAGCATCTTTTTCCAGGTATGTGCAAAAGCCAACAAAAAGCTCACTGACAGACATGCGTGTGTTACTATTGTTTTTTATTCAGTTTGTAAGTACCCAATGACTCTGGGCAGTTGCAAAGTGGTGCAATGCTCATGTGAAATCCAAAGCAATTCTTAGGAATGGTATTAAAACTCTTATTATTTACTACTACTGAACCAGAGGTGGGATTCCAAATTTCTTACTGCCGGTTCTGTGGGCGTGGCTTGGTGGGCGTGGCAGGGGAAGGATACTGCAAAATCCCCATTCCCTCCCCACCCCACTAACCTGCTTTCTAACTCCGTTCTCCTGTTTAAGGCAACAAAAGAAGATCAGCTGGGAGGCAGCCGTGGCGGGATCAGCCTATTTGCTGGTTCTATGAACTAAAATTTTCCGCTACTGTTTCCCCCAGAACCTGTCAGAACTGGATAAATACCTCATCTGTTCTGAACCTAACTATGTAACCATTGGCACACAACCCTTACAACAGGGATGTCCAAACTTGGGAACTTTAAGACTTGTGGACTTCAACTCCCAGAATTCCCCAGCCAGCATAGCTGGCTGGGGAATTCTGGGAGTTGAAGTCCACAAGTCTTAAAGTTCCCAAGTTTGGACATCCCTGCCTTACAACCATTCATTTCTAACCAGGCACTCGTGCAGAGTTATGCATGTGCGCATCAGACGTCACTCCAGAAAGAAAGTTGAAATGGCCTGACACATCTCCTATTTCTCTCAGCATCTGTAGCATGATGTGCATGCTTTCTACCACTGTTTCTGTCACAAACACCAAATGGAACATAATTCTGCTGAGATCTTTCAAACTAATCCTCTATCTCATGGGTTTACAACATTACTTGCTGGAGTATGGATCTAATTCAGTTAGTTTTCTAGGAGATGTGACACTGTTTTCATTAATCTGTGACACCAAACAACAACTGTTGCTTTGGAAGTAAAACTGCCCGCATAATCCTGTTCCAGAATCAAAGAAGTCTTCTCAAGTCAACTGCTCCACTGTGCTTTAAAACTCATTTTTAAATAAATGGGGCAAACCCATTCTTCTGAGGCTTATATGCTTGCCAGACACCACAGTTCCTTCTCCTAAGTGTGATGTGCAAATGAAAGTATTTCTGATTTCAAAGGCAGGGTTGTGTGTTTGGTTCCCATGCTCCCTCTCTGTCTGCCCTGTTTTCTCTGTGAATTTCAAGGCTTCGGGGACTTGTTAAGGGAAAGATCAAACATACCCTCATGTCAATGCATAATACATATATTTACCTCATAGGGATATTGAGGATTAATTAGCTCCTGATTGGAAACACTCTGAAGATGAAAAGCCGGTTTGCATTCTAAAGATTATAAATATTTTCCTTGTCTGGGAAAACCATTTTTCTAATGTGCTAAATTTAAATCATCAGCAAATGTAGGTTTTGGATCTGTTTAGAATAAAAATATATATAGCCAGCTATTTATCAGTTCGTCTCTTAACATTTTCTGACATGATGGCCATAGCAGCCCAATGGACACTTTTTGCAATCCATCTTAATAATGTGTCATTTTCTGCCCCTACTCCAGCCCATCTCCACCCCCTGCATTTCACACCAGCTGAATCCAAACCCATCCACAAAACTAGAACCCCAAGAATATGATCTCAAAAGGTTTTCAGGCCTTCAAGTTCATTAATAGCGGAGCTACCTCTAAGCTACCTCTACATCTCAGTCCCTTTGGCCTTGCACCCTCCCTCATGCAAGATTCCCTGGGCCAGTTTTCCTTACACATCTCAAAATCACAGAATAGTGGCCTAGAGATGGAGCTCTTGCCTCACAAGCAGGAGATTGTGAGTTCAATCCTAGGTAGAGGCACATGTAGGGTCTCCTGCTTTGGGCAGGGGGTTGGACTAGATGACCTGCAAGGTCCCTTCCAACTCTGTTAATCTGTTAATATCTTTTCTTTAAAAAAAAAACAACCAAGGAAGTCCAATAGCTTTGTAAAAAGGAAGACCTAAAAGGAAATATCCAAACCAAATATGTCTTCTTAATAACTGTTATTTTCTCTTACATTTAATGCAATGTATGAGCTTCCCTGTGATGGTATGTTTCTTGAAGACCTGCAGAGAGATTTGTGAAAGAATATCTTAGAGTGGGTGTAACATTCAGCCTATTTTGATATTTCATCTTGATTGCAGCAAGTGCTGAAAATCTATTTTCACAAAAGTGTAATGAAGTGGGGTGGGGGGGGAGTTCATATTCCCCAGGAACTGTCATTCATAGTCTTCTAGTGATTTGTATTTTATTTGTTTGTTTCAACGTAACATTTGAAAATGAACTTCCAACATCATTCCCACACACACATTTGTTAGGTAGGGTACTTTTAGAAGTAAGAACTACACTTCACCCCCACTATCCCAAACTCTTCCAGTTCTTGGGATCAGCTCACAGAACAACCTCAGGTTACCCAAGGAATCTTGTTTCTTTGCAGAGCAGAGCACCATTTAAGAAACCCAGTTTTGGGTTTCAACACTACTGGCAAGAGCAAAAGGCAGACAGACAAAGTTATTCTACTATAGTTTCCTGTACTGAAGATCTTGCAAGACTTTTTTTTCTTCATAGAACAAGTGATTTGTTTTTGTTCTTGGTGGGGAGTTGCCTTTGAGTCAGTGTTGACTCCTGCCGACTGTCTGGACAAATCCCTGTAGGTTTCTTGGCATGATTTTCAGAAGTGTTTTGCCATTGCCACCTTCCTAGGGTGGAGAGAGTGACAGGCCCAAGGTTACCCAGCTGGTTTTGGGCCTAAGGCAAGTTCAGAACTCCCAGTTTCTCTCTTTTTAGCCTAGTGCCTTCACCACTACATCAAACTGGATCTCTAAACACTGGATTTGTTCCCCCTCAATATCTTTAAATAACTTTAGATATAGAACTTACACTAATCAGAGAGACCTACATAGAATCCACAGGGCAGCAGGGCAGCTGCCTATTTTCCCTTCAAGATATACAGTATCTAACTAAGGTGGCCTTTTATGAATCAACAAAAGATCGCAGGAAAATATTTTTCATAGTTTTATTTATATTTGTAGGCGTGCCTTTTAAAGATTGAGTAAATTTTTAATTAAAAATATAATTCAAATAAAATAAAAGGCAAGATGAGAAAGAAGGTAATCAGTCATATCCCACCAGCCTCATATCCAGATGCTCAGTGTTGATGGACAGTCTGAAGGCCTTGCCTCCCCCCTCCCCTCTCTCTCTCCTATTATGATTAACCAGCTATTGATTACATAAGGGGGACGGGGGACTGCAGTTAAGGCTCTCAGTCAAAAGCAGTGTGTATGCATGTGAATGAGACCTTCTGGGTTATAAGAATGTCAAGATCCCTTATATTTTAACTGTATTCAGTTTATATTAGGATAAGATATTAGTTCTGGAGAGGGTAGCCTTGCTCCAGAACTGGCGTGCAACCTGGGGATTCTCCAGGACTCTTGAATCCTGCTTGAAGAACAGGAATGGCAATCATGGCTATAAGACCCTGTACTTGGTCACTCAAGGCATCATCATTCCTCACCTTGATTACTGCATTGCGCTCCACATGGAGCTACTCTTGAAAAGTATTCAGATGTTACAGTTGGCTCAGAATTTATTTATTTTATTTATTTATTTATTTATTCGAATTTATAACCCGCACCTTCTCCTAAAAAAGGACCCAGGGCGGCGCACAGGAAAATTTAAAAAACAATACAAATATACAAAAATACCATTTTAAAAAACCTATTAAACCCATACCCTGTGCTAAAATAATGTAAAATCCCCCTAATTAAAAATATAGCTAATAACAATCAGGAACGGGAGGTTATGCTAGGTCAGCTTGTTGAAATAGGTGCGTTTTAAGACGCTGGCGGAAAAGGCGGAGGTCTGAGATGGTGCGTAGTTCGGGGGGCAGGTCGTTCCAGAGGGTAGGGCCCGCCACAGAGAAGGCCCTTCCCCTGGGTGTCGCCAACTGGCATTGTCCGGCCAACGGCACCCTGAGAAGACCCTCTCTGTGGGAGCGGATCGGTCGAAGGGATGTATGGGGCAGGAGACGGTCTCACATATAGCTAGGCCCCAAGTCATGGAGCGCTTTGAAGATGGTCGTCAACACCTTGAAGCGCACCCGAAAGGCCACAGGTAGCCAGTGCAGCTCGCGCAGAAATGCAATTTCACAGACAGTTCCTGGAACCCCTAGGGTAGCCCATGTAACATCTTTGTTGTTAGGGTTCCAAATAGCATCCAAAAGTAAATCAGAATCCAAGGCAAAGTATTTAAGTTCCAATTTATTAAGAGGGCCATGTTGGCATATCTGGGAGAGCCCAAATCTGAAAGCTTCTCAGTTTTTCCACCCAGTTGAAAGTTTAAGATCTTGTCCCCACACCCATAAGTCCATCACATGGTCCAATCTCCCACTGCCATGCTGGTCGCTTCCACCCATTCAGTTCCGGTCAGGTGCAGAGGTGCAAAGAAAAGGATGACCTTCTCTTTTTAGAAAGAATTTTGTTATGGCTACATATTATCTAATTCCGTTCAATCCCTCCTCCCATTTTCCCACAATAGAAAATGCATAGTAGAATAATAGAAAATGTGGCAGGCCTAAGATTCATAAGAAAAGATGTGACATTTGTTATGTGAGCTGCACTGGCTGCCACTTTGCTTCAGAGTCCAATTCAAGGTGTTGGCTATTGCTTATAAATTCTTATGGCTTGAGTCCAAATTACTTGAGGATTCATCTCACCCCAATGGGATTGACCTGTCCTACTCATAACAGCAGAAGTGGCATGCAGCAGCCCACTTTAGCCAAGCAATCTCTGCTGGTAGGGATAGAGCAGTCATGCCTTCCAATGACATTACTTGATAGATGGAACCGAGGCATGCTTGACTTTGTCAGATCTCACAGAAGAGGTAGAAACCAAAGAAAGATGATTAAAGCATGAGTCACTCTGAGTAGAGTCTCCCAATCCAGGAATGGATATGGTTAGCACACTAGAGGAGTTGTGCAATGGCCCTTCTAGCCGTAGCTGTCATCTGCCCCTCTTCACCTGCTCCACCCTGGAGCATCTTCCAATATAACATGACTGGGAGGTACTCTTCAGGCTACAAAGTGTAGGCTGGCATTGCAACAGTTGAGTCATAGTCAATGTCTCCTCCCTTTCAAATTGTGTCTCTTAAGGGAGCAAAAGACTGGGTCCTTCCAATGGGATGGTTTTTATGAAATAGAAGGAGAACAGAAACAGAATAGAGAACAGATGGGAAACCAGAAACAAGCCCATGAAGATTATTAAAAAGAGGTGGTTTAACTAGAAACTATAGCTATGGTGTTAAATGAGTTTCCAAAGAGTTCTGTGTCCTGTAATACAAAGGACCTTCATTTCAGGACATGGCAGAGGATTCATCATGCACATAGTTAGACAGATGTTCAGAAACCAGTTCCAATTGACTGTAGGAAAGGATCACTATCAAACTGTGGAAGTTCAGATTTATATATATATATATATTTATATTTATTCAATTTATATCCCGCCCTTCTCCAACAGGACCCAGGGCGGCGCACAGGAACCTCAAAACAGTATACAAAAATAATACAAAATACATAAATTTAAAAAGCTATTAAATAACACAAAACCTGCGCTAAAACCAAATTAAAATCCCTCATTTAAAACTGTCTAGTATTAGTCCCAGCGGAGGCTATGTTAGGCCGGCTTGATGAAATAAGTGTGTTTTTAAACAACGGCGGAAGAGATTAAGGTATTGTCAATGCCATCCAGTTATTTCTATAGTCAGAGTTTTAATCAGGGATGATCCTGATAATGCAGAAATAATGCTAAAAATTCTACATTTTTCTGATGGCATCTTTCTGTAGGACCTAGCCAAAACCACATCTACCAGTAACAATAAAGATGTTACTCCTACTTGATATTTCCTAGTTGTTGGAAAGTAAATTTCAGTTCAATTGTATAGAACGTGAAGGATCTGTATTTTTGTTTTATTTTTATAGTTTTCTTTTGTATGATGTACACTGAAGATGGCATTTAATTTTGTTGTACAAGGTCTAATGACAATAAAGTATCATCTGTACTGTTTGCTGTTTGCTGCAAGGAGGCAAATTGCTGGGAGGCAGAGGCAGATTTCTCCCACACACACAAACACTTGTTTTCCTTCCCAAAAACTAGGTGTGTCTTATACTTTGGAGCATCTTATACTCTGAAAATTATGGGAAGCATATTATGATTTTACTATTCAGTCTGATATATGAGGAAATCAATACAATATACAATATAATACAATAGCAGAGTTGGAAGGCACCTTGTAGGTCTTCTAGTCCAACCCCCTGCGTGGGCAGGAACCTTATACCATTTCAGACAAATGGCTATCTAACATCTTTTTAAAGACTTCCAGGGTTGGGGCATTCACAACTTCTGAAGGCAAGCTGTTCCAGAGGTTAATTGTTCTGACTGTCAGGAAATTTCTCCTTAGTTCTAAGTTGCTTCTCTCCTTGATTAGTTTCCACCCATTGCTTCTTGTCCTGCCCCCAGGTGCCTTGGAGAATAGTTTGACTCCCTCTTCTTTGTGGCACCCTCTGAGATATCGGAACACTGCTATCATGTCTCCCCTGGTCCTTCTCTTCATCAAACTAGACATACCCAGCTCCTGCAACCGTTCTTCATATGTTTTAGTCTCCAGTTCCCTAATCATCTTGGTTGCTCTTCTCTGCACTCTTTCCAGAGTCTCCACGTCTTTTCTACATCGTGAATGATGTAGAATCAATTGTGGCTTCTTAACTCAGCTTTAGGTTTAGCATATTGTGTCAACTCGGACATCCAGGATGAAAGAGTAGGGCAGAAATCCTGAGTTTCTGCAATAACAGAAAAGGAAAACAAGAAAGCTATCCACAAAGAGTAGGATTAGATCATGACATCTTGAAATTAAACAATGGATATAGTCCTCGTTTGTCCTCTTCACTGCATAAAACTAAAAGCAAACAAAAAAGACCAAGAAAAGACTGATTAAAGGTGAACCTCAGGCAGTTGGTTTTTATTTCTTCTTTCTATATTTTATGAGGCATCAAATATCAACAATTCTGCAAACTGAGATGCTAATCTTGCAAATCATGTAGCCTGTATATTTTACAATAAACCACATTGATATTTTTTTTTAGAATTCTTTAAATTCAGTAAGTGCCCTGCTTCCCACCCCCATTTACTCCCATGGCCATTGCATCCTTCTCAAACACTGAAGAAAACAAGAGTGTAACAATCTGGCAGGTCTGAAATAATTTAATTAGTCTCTCTTGGATTCCACTGCACTTTTTTTTTCCAGATCTGGTGACAATGACATCTCAAATCTGTTGTGATTATCCCAAAGTGGGAACAAAAAGGTCAGGCTTTTTAATGCTCCCTTGGCAAACCAACAATGGTGAGGAAATGTCATAATTAAATATTCTCTCCTAAATTTGAGAACTAAAACTGAAAACAAACATACTTTGCTTCATTAAAATAAATTTACAAACAGAGGTTTTCTGGAAATTAATAATATTTTATTTATTTATTTATTTATTTTGATTTATATAACCGCTCCTTCTCCATCGAAATGGACCCAGGGCGGTGCACAGGGAGTTAAAATCAATATATAACAATAAATACAGTAATAATGTCTAAAATGAATCAAACTAAGGACCTGTGCTAAAACATTCCCATTAAAATTCTTAAATACATTTACTCGTTGGCTAAGATTGAATTATATCAGAGCTCTAAGCTCTAAGCTAGACCGGCTTGATGGAAAAGATACGTCTTAAGTGAGCGGCGAAAGAGGGGAAGGTCTGTGATAGTCCGAAGTTCGGGGGGTAGGTCGTTCCAGAGGGATGGCCCTGCCACCGAGAAGGCCCTTATGAATCCAATATTATCGCTGGCTGTTTAGCAGGTAGTTTGTCAGGCCTGGAAGCCATCTTTTGCATTGAGCCTTCAGGCCTGCCAAATTAAAGCTGTGGGAAATTGGGAGGGGGTGTAATATGACGTGTGAGAGATATAGTCAAAATAAGATTCCTTTCTCAGAGAGTCAAGGACATCTTGCCCTGCACCTGGAATGGTGTGACTGGGAGGCATCTCCAGTTGAGACGGTACCTGATTGGACCATGTGATGGACATGTGGGTGCT
This sequence comes from Rhabdophis nuchalis, assembly GCA_039707465.1. Lineage (NCBI taxonomy): Eukaryota > Metazoa > Chordata > Lepidosauria > Squamata > Natricidae > Rhabdophis > Rhabdophis nuchalis. The sequence continues at coordinate 51,950,041 of CM077643.1, read as the reverse complement.
GGGCAGGGACTTGAACTTTCTTTTGGATGGGGAAAACCTGGAAACTTTCAGATTCGGGCTTTCCCAGATGTGCCAATATGACATCTCTAATAAAATGGAACTGTGCAAAACTCAAGTCTCAGAGTCTTCTTTTGTTGGGGGTGTTACTTGGAACCCTGATGTTGTGACAAAGATGATACATAGGATAGTCTTATATTGCATGGGAAGGTGTTCCCAGGAGCTGTAACAGTCTTCTCCTTTCCTCCAAGAGCAGAGAGAGAATACTTTGCCTACATTGGAAACCTTCTACCACCTGAAAAATACCTCCAAATCCAATTGTTAGCGCAATGACAAAAAGGAACAAAAGAAGGAATATAGGACATCTGGCAAGAGAAGTCAGGGATTAACTAAATCTAAAGTCTGACAATATTCCAGAAAGCTGATGTTGACTATCCATTAGTTCTAAAGCTGAAAAAGATTACATTCATTCTGGAATTTCAGCACAATTTTTTTTTTTTTTAATGTGGACATGACCAGAGAGAAGAGAAAATACGTGGATTTTGTTCTTCATGCCTCATCCTTTCAGTTAAAGTTGTCCAAGATGCTGGATTCCACATTGGAGCTACTGCTCTATCTAATAACAATACATGTCATTAATATGATTTGTTGCCACTGAATCCAAGGAATTTATGGCATCCTTCTTGACATCTTAGAGACCGATGAAAGGAAATGCAGCTACAAGAGCATAGTTTTCCTTTGCTAAACCTTGATGACTGATTTCTGAATCAGAGCATTTTCCGTAATATAACATTGAGCTATTTACACTTCCTTGGCCAGTCTCCAAAAAAAAGAAAGCTCTTCAACAGGGCTTCATCTGGTATAAAGGAAGAGATGAAGAGGAGTGTCTGGGAATGGGCTGAATGTTAAAGGCAGTGCCTGCTCTGAATGAATCCATTGCCACAGGACATCTGAGCCCTTTTCACTAGTTACACAAGGTCAGTTTTGACTTTACTACTTAAAGAATACTTGACTGAGAACAATCGTTAACCCAAACTCTGAAGCTAAATATAGATCAGCGCAGATAGAATCTGAGTTGGTATGTGAACCTAACTTCCTCGTACACATGTCTTATTTCATCACCAGAAGACTCGGTGCCTTTTCAAAAAATCCACTCATACTCCCCAACATATAAACTTAGGATCAAACAATAGACCAAGCCCAACCATTGCAGACTTCTGTGACCAGCCAGACACATTTGGAAAGCACACTGGTATAGACAGGAGAGCTTCTCCATATTTGGCATTTAAGGTGATATTACCTGGGATTCAGAAGATAATAAATTGCTATCAAAATTGATGCTCATTATTAGCTTGATCCTTTATTAATTTGTTTGGTTCCTGCTCACAATCCACTTTTCTCATTGTCATCAAACCTGAGGACAGAGTCTTCCATAATTTAATTATGTAAAGAAACACATTCCGGTGCCATGAAGGAACTCAAGTTGTTCCTATATAAGAGAAAGAGAAAAAAATATCTTTTTTTCCTCATACCAAGCATGTTTTTATATATTTTGATCATGATTTCCTGTGCCCAATTTGGTCCATGCTAATAAATTTCTAGCTAAATACTCTTACCTCAAGAGAAGCTGCTATAGTCCCTAATTAGATTGGATGCCTCTTTTGTTTTTCCTTTGCCCCTTTTTCAACTCTACACTATGATAAGAAAGGCTATAACACAGCATTACAAGTGTAGTCTCACTGTAAAAGTATACTGGCAGTTGTAGCTTCAGTCCCCTTGCTAAATAGTCCAAACATGGTATCTGCTTAAAAAAACATGCAGACACACAGCAACTGCACACAGATAATATTTTCCCTGAGTTTTCCACTATGGCTTTGAGAACCCATTTCCTGTCATTTGCAGCTCAGTTATTATTACCAGTGACATTTGATATATGTATATGTGGGATGCCAAGAGGCAGATGGAGGGTCTCCTGCTTAGGCAGAGGGTTTACAATGAACTACCTTTCTCATTTTGAAGCCAATGTATCCACTGTGAAAAATTATTTGCATTTTATTTTTATTTTACTTTCCTGCAGAATTTAGTAATTTTAACAAACCTGACCATCTAATCGCTCAGACATTCTAGTTCAATCTTGTCAACATTAAGATCAAACACAAATTAATACTGTCAAAGTTGAGAAACACTGCTCTAGATCATTTATCTAGCACTGGTTGCGAGAGGACTTCCTGGGAGATCCCCTTTTGAAAATCTCTTCAGTTCAAAAACCATCCACTGATTCTCTTTTGTAGCTAGTTACCAATCCACAAAAAGTCCTGCCGTATTAACTCAGAATACAAAGAAAGTCTGCATACAAATCAGCAATGTGTTTTAAGAATCCTCCTTTGGACATCAGATTTATTTATCATTTGTGCAATATTCATATAATTTAATTTCTTGATCTTGCCACTATTTTTTTTCTTTTTTCCCCTCCTTTAAAAGAAATGATAGGGAAAAATGGAGTTGCAAAGGAACATGCCATTCTGAGACAGAATATCACTGAGTTTTGGGATGTAACCTATCAGCTCAAACACAACCATTTGACTACACTAGCTGTTAAGTTCTGTGAAATTCCTGTTTCTCACATCCTTGCAGGCTATAACTTCAGGGTTTAATTTGTGATGAAATGACTGGAAATTGCAGGGATGGCAGAGCACTGAGATGTGCTAGGCCTTTCCTGCAACATTCCATTAGCAGGTTAGAAAAGGGAGAAATACCTACCAACAAGAGGGAAAAAGGGGGCCAGGAGATTATTATTTCAAATGTGAAAGAAAGGCCAGAACACGATGAACCTGATATAGCCAGAGATTAAACTGCTGTTTCCTTGTGATACCCTGAAAGGATTTCATTTAGCTATATAAGAAGCCCTTGTGGAAGGCTTCCAACAAGCTTATCACTAGCACTCTTCTTCATCCTAGAGACACCAGGGAATCAAATCGTCCAAGCTATAAAACAGAAGAAACAGAGGCCTGGATGAAAGGCTTATCTCAGATGGATGGAGAAGAGATAGAAGGTGTAATGGAATGTGGGAATGACCTGAGGGAAAGAGGAGAAGGGATGCTGCCTATGAAACAATCAGAAAAAGAGAGGCAGGAATCCCAGTGGATTAGTTAGAGAAGTTTTGTACTTTTGGGACTTGCAAGGTTGATGTCAGCCTTCCCCAGTAAACTAGAAAGGGAACGTGACTAGATGAGTTAAAACTATTTTATTATAAAGCTACATTAACAGAATCTTGCCCAATCTGAAAATATAAACTTCCTACTGCCACTTTTAACTGCTTGATCCATTCGGATGGTTCCTTTCTAGATTTCTTTCTCTGACTGCTAAGCCTCTGGGGACTCCTTTCTCTCTTCTCTGATAGTCTCCTAGGTGATATCTCTTTTCCCCATTCTCCAAGTTCATTCCCCACATTCCATTATAACCTGAAGGTAGTAACACCACTGTGTGAAAATGAAGACACAGGGAAAACCTCTGCTCCTTGAGGACAATACATGAGGACAATGCAGTTCATTAAATCCCTATTGATTTTTGCCACAACAGCAGAGGAATGCATCTGTAAAACATGTAAAACTCACATGCTACAAGAAAAAAAGAAGGCATTCCTAAGAGACATGGGTCTGCAAAAGCTACCTAACATGCAGCTAGCTCAAGTCATGATTTGAAAGCAAAGCTAATAAGACTGTAGAATGGAATACAAGCCTATTCTAAAATGGACAGTCCAATGACTGGGACCATGAAAATATCTTGGATCCAAGAACAACAATGATTCACCACAAATGAATAGGACAGCACAAACCAGACAAAAATAATAATGGACTGTCTTTTGGGAGCAAAATGGACATCTGGTTATCAAGTACAATCTGGATGGTTTTAAGATGACTGAAGGTCTTGCTTTGCACATTCTAGATGAGTCAGAAGGAAATTTGAATTTTGTTATAAATTGTGCCCTCATTCATTGCATTGCTCCTTATAACATTGACACACAGGCACAATTTACTGACTTCTCATTCAATGGAGATGATTCATTGGCTAAATCACCTACATGAATAATCCAAAAAATAGATGAAAGACTAGCATTTGGGCTTTAAAAATAGTAATGACACAGCATCTGTAAGCAGGGAGCCAAAGAGCAATAAGTAAGAGATTTTGAAAGTTAATATTTTTATAACCCTAGAATTTTAGGAAATAGTTTCAAACCCCTCAAATGGGAACATAGGCGATGTGTTAAAAATGTTTCTTTCTAATCGTTGAATTTTCTAATCGAGTCAATCAAGGTCCACCCCCAAAGTGACATTTGCTTGAGAGGTGAAAAAAAATCAATCTAAGAGAAGTCACATCATACCACACAACCCAACCCAAGCCTTTCCCCTTTTGTATGTGTGACATCACACACGTCTAAAAAGAGTAGAGCTTGTTCTGACCCAGGCTTCTCAAGAGCATGAAGCAGACTTCTTGTCCCAACAAAAACCCCTTTTAATGTGAATTCTGCTCAATTTACTGTGAATTCTGCTCATTCACATACAGCACTGTCTTTCAAGGGAGGATTTACAGTCACAGACCTTATCTGGCTTGGAGAGCTGAAAGGCCGATATCTGCAAAACTTGGCAAGGAGTCTCAGAGAGTCATGAACCAATTAAGTGAACTAATTGTCTCCTGCAAACTCCACTCCCCTTTCACTTTTTATTTCTTCTCAGAGTGGTCATTCATCATCCACCTGTGGGCTTAATCCCAAGTTGACCCCTATTCTTTACCTGTTCCCTTCATCTGGCAACACTGTGCATGCGCACACTGGGAACAGGCTCCAGCTGTTCATCTGCCTCACTGATGTCTGACTCTGAAGGTAGCTGATAACTGGCATAGGGCTCTGGCCCCATCTCTGCCTCCGATACAGAGCCCTCATCAGAGCCTTCCCCAGACTCCAAGACTGGCCCATGTTCCTCCCCAACCTCCTCACTGTCCAAATCTGCTGCCAGCTCTGCTGGCCGCTGTTGGGCCACAACAGGGCTTGCATTACAGAAGCTGTATGCAGCTTTTCTCAGACTAACCCTCTTGTCTCTCATGCAGATACATGGAAGGACATGTCCTGGCGGGCACATTTTGATGAAAGCAGCAGGAGCATATAGACATCTGTGCAGTGATTAGAATGCAGTACTTCTACTTCTGTTGACTACTGGCTGCCTGCAATTTGGCAGTTCAAATCTCACCAGGCTCAAGGTTGACTCAGCCTTCCATCTTTCTAAGGTGGGTAAAATGAGGACGCAAATTGTTGGGGGCAATAGGCTGACTCTGTAAAACTGCTTAGAGGGGGCTATAAAGCGGTATATAAGACTAAGTGCTATTGCTATCCTTGCATTTTTCTTAGTAAGCAGTTTGCCACTGCTTTTTTTCCAGAGCAACATAGCTACATGAAATGTCATCTTCAGGCATGAGAGGCTGATCTATATCAACTTACTTGCCATTTGATGTTTTTTTTTTTCCTGTGTGCACATACTATTTGAAAAATTATATCTGAAATATCAGCTGGCTTTTGGAGAGTAAGAGCATACATCTCTGTTTGCCAGGTCTCAGCTTTGCCATCCCTGGACATTCGAGGCATCATATTCCTTATTCTCATTGCCTGTTGCACTTTTAATCTCTACCAAACTTCAGTCTGAGGATTTTGATGGATTGCCGTGTTGACATAAACACCTGAGTCCAAACATTTATGTCCTTCTGGCTGGAATCCCAGGTTCTGCTAATACTTGTTGACATCAATCTGTCCTTTCCTTGCACGGCATACTGAATTGCAGGTTGAAACAACAAACCATGCAGCAGCTTGTTTTTTGTCTTCTGTGCCCTGATAAGTACGAGACACTGCTTCCCTTGTGCCAAGAACAGAAGGGCAATTCTAGGCCAGAGCAAAGGGTTAATTTAAGCAGAATGCCACTCAAGCATGTCTCAGTAACTGAGGCTAGGCTTCATGAAGAAACAACCCCAGGTTGAGTCACTGGGACTTTCTAGATAGGGCTGGGAGGAACCTTTTTATTTGGAATCCTGGAAATCTACTGTTGGGTTGTGTAGTCCATGGGTGCACAACCTGAGGCTCCATGGCCCAAAAAGCATGCACAAGTCCCAGAGCTTCTCTAAAAGTTGTTGCCCAGTGTAACTGTAAGAGGGGAGTTTTTACAGTTGTTACAAGCTCAGATGGTTACCCTATTAAATTAATAAATAAAACTCAATAATAAAACTCAAGTTTAAATTAATTGGAATATTTTTTTGTCCTGGCCCTACCAATTTCTTCATACTGTTCACAAATTGGACTGCAACCCTGGTCCACTTTTCAGTGGCCAAAAACAACCCACAGTTCAAAGAAATTACATCTCCCAGAGCAGATGATATCCTGATATAGAACTGCTTTTTAGACTGCTTTCCCCAAGACTTTTCATTGATTTTCTCAGATGTTTGCAGAACTTAATTCTGGAAGGATTCCCATCCTGAGCCTGCAGCTGTATAGTGGCATTTCTCAGAGGTCTTCCATATTGTGAGGCTCAAAGTAATTCAGAGAGAGGTAGACATTCATATCCTACCCACAACAACCTTACTCAGGAGGGTGTCCATGCAGACCACAAAGGTCTACTTAGAAACCTTCTGTGCCTACTTAGAAACCTTTTGTGATAGGAACCTCATTCCAAAAAGATCTCTGCTGCCGTAAATATTGAGCCACATCATCTTCTCTAAGCACGGAAAGAACAGCACTAAGCCATCTTTTCTTAGAGGCTATATTAAGCTGCCCTCTGGATGGATTTCTTTTGCTATTCTCATAGGAAACCTCTCCGCAAAAGTGGCTGGGTAGAGAGACACCATCTTAATTTTGCACAACTATTTGTGGCCTTATTAAAAATTCAAAAGGCAACTACTTACAACCCAAAGCAGCCCTTTCCCGATGTTTTGCCCTACAGCTTCCAACTTCTTTGGGTACCTGGCTGCAGGTAAAAGCAATTTGGAAACTATCTTCCAATCTGGAAGATGCCCAATTGGAGAAACCTCCAAAGCGATGCCAGTTTGGGAATACCTTAAGGCAGTCATTTTCAAACTTCACAACTTTAAGATGTCTGGACTTCAAATCCCAGAATTCCCCAGCCAACATCCCCATGCCAACAGATTTGGAAGACTTTCCCTGTGTTGGCACCAGGACATTCAGCTGGAAATGGGCAGCCCCATCAGCACCCATCCTTCCTGTGAAACTGAAGCCAACCCCATCAAATCCACTGCACTGCAACTTCACAGATTGCCATATGATTCAGGAAGGACATTAGCCAGTGCTGTTATATCGAGTAAGAGTGTCCATGCCAGCTCGCTGTAAGACTCCTGTTTTCCCTGGTGATTCTGGCCACATCCTTGAACTCCCTGTCTCCATCAGTTCCTTTATTCCACATGTCTGTGTCAATTTCTGAAGAAACTGCTTGTCCCTGTAGGCAAAATTGATAGTTTCTCCACTCATCTCTTTGCTGTTCTTTTGCCCAAAGGCTGGGCTAGTTGTAATTCTGTGCCACGTCATCCCAGTAATTAACAGTGCCTGCATTTTCTCTCTTGCTCTTTCATTCCTCTTATCTCCCATTAAGCCATGGAGACAGAGGGAGATAAGTGCTAAGCAGTCTGGGTCATAGGCAGGGCAGGGAGGAAGGAACAGGAGGAAAAACTGATGAAGAGCAACTGATACATGACAAGGCTCCATTCAGATAGCCAGAGAGGCCCTTATAACCTCCTTTCACACATTACTCATTGATGAAACACTTCTAACTCGTTTCATTCCAAAGATCCAAGCGGTTAACTATCCTGTGCAAAATCCCCAATAAAAACCAGGTGGAATGGGCCAAAATGCAGCTGGGTTTACACAAAGAACAACACCTGGGAAGAGAGTCACCAAGAGCTGGTCAGACACAAGCAGCTGCCAAGATCTCTGGAGGGCTACTTCCATTCCATCATGTGGTCCATGGGTGGTGGGAGGGAGGAGGATTAATCACTGGGGGTTGTTGTTTTTTCATCTCTGTATCTCACTTCTTGTTTTTTTAAGAAAACAAAATAGTGTAGACGTGGGTTAGACACAAGCCTCATTGTTTCTTCCCACCCTCCCAATCCCAATTTCTTTCTAGGATTTTTATCGTGGAGGTTTGCACATTGTTTCATAAACCTTCTCTCAGCCTAATAAGAGGCAGATCACTGTAGTTCCAAGCAGTTAACCCAAGACAAAGGTTGCGCTCAACAAGCTTGTCCAGCAAAGCAGAAGCTGCCGTCTTTCGTGTACTTTCAAAACTTCTTCTTTCAGCGCCAGCCATTTGACAGATGGCTCAAATCATCTTCTCTAAGCAAGGAAAGAGCACAAGTTAGGCCCACTAACAAAACTCTCCCTCCTCCACTCCCTGCCTGTGCACAACTCCTGTGAGAATGGGGTGGTGACAGATGGCTGCACCCATACATACCTTTCGAACAGACTGCTGTCCTTCTCTGGACTTTTTGGTCCACCAATCAAGATACCTGGACTGAAGGGCCAAGTCAGGACAATCCTGGCCAAACCCATTTGTATGATAAACCTATTAATAGGGATTTTATGGATAATCATCTGGGCATTTGTCTGTAGGCAACACAGGAATTCTCAGAGACCCAGAAAGCTTGAAATAAGCTTGTAAATCGTTGCCCATCAACATTAAAGTGACAACGGAAGAAAACTAGAACAAATATCTTTCCCATGCCCCACCAAAACAGAAGGTGTAATTTCACTATTTATTAAAAAGAAAGAAAGAATCAAATGTCTCAGTTTGAAAATCCCTTCAAATAGCATTCTGTTTCCTGGGCAATAAATATTTCATCTGAACAGGCTCAGACAATGTTTGTAGTTGGAGATGATACCTTTTTTTCTTTTTCTTTTTCTCCCTTTTTACATATGCATCATGGCTCACAGGCTTGTTGATATATATTTTTTTTAAACAGGAGTAGCATTTTGAAAAATGGGTACCACTTTTTCCCAGTTCAGGGAAGACTCCACCTGTGTAATTTTTGTCAAATCTGCAGCTTGTGTCAAAGATCATCACTGGAAGTTTTCGAGAAGAAACTGGACTGCCATCTGCCAGAAATGGTGTAGGGTTTCCTGCTTGGGTGGGGGGTTGGACTAGATGACCTATCAGGTCCCTTCCAACTCTGTTAATCTGAAATATGCTGATCCTGAGAGGTGGTGTTACACTTTCAAACAAAGCAAAGTGGCTAAGAGAAAGGCAATATAGGTTCCCCCCCCCCATCTCTTGTCAGCAACATCTTTATGTTGACATCTCATGTTTCAGAGCCAATGACACTAGTAGACTGTGAACTTTAGCACATTTGGAGGACACCAGCTTGAGCCAGGTTTCCCCCACAGTGTCTGCTGTAAGAGATCAGAATATCACTGCTAGGGGAAGAGAGGGGAGGCTGCCAAAAGAGGCCTTTGAGTGAGATAATGAGCAATCCTCCTCCAATGCTCTTGATCAATGGCTTTTCTTTCTGTTTTTCATATACAGCTCTCAAGTCGAGATAATTAGGCTGCATGACTAATAAGATAATAGTACATTTGCCGTACAGCTGACTCTTATCTGTCAAAGGGCTTCATAGATTTCAACCAGCAAATCTTGACAACCCCCATTAGTGGGACAAGAAAAATCATGGCAGAAAGAGGTTGTTCAACCTTTCAAGGATCTGGAATTACAGTGCGTGTAAGTCTTGTCATTCAGGGAGCTTCGTCTCCTATAGAACTTTGTATGTAAAATTGCTAATGAAAGTCAACAGTCCTACATTACTGCTAAAATGTGATCTCGTCTATTGAAGATTTATTTTCCAGAGAGCAGTCATTGCAGAGCATGTTACTTAGAGGTTGGAAATTAGGGGTTGGAAATTATGGTCTACTGGTCCTACACTGTCTCAAACATTCATTGCAAACTCACATCCTGGACATCAATTGTTTCAAAACCCTCAAAACGACACTAAAGGGCACTGCACACCAGAACAACTAGACACAAGGACAGTTTTCCCCCCGAATGCCATCACTCTGCTAAACAACTAATTCCCACAACACTGTCAAATTATTTACTAAGACTGTATTACTATTATTCTTCTCATCCTTCCTAGTCTCTTCCCACTTATGTCTATAATCATGTTGCTTTCATCTTTACAATTTATATTGTTTTATTTGTTTCCTAGTATGATTTGATTGCTTATTAGTCACATACAACTATTACTAAGTGTTGTATCTTATAATTCTTGATGAACGTCTTTTATTTCTCTTTATGTACACTGAGAGCATATGCACCAAAGACAAATTCCTTGTGTGTCCAATCACACTTGGCCAATAATGAATTCTAGTCTAGTCTAGTGTAAGGCAGAAATGCATAGGCTTTTATATTGAAAAAGTTTTATTGAGTTTACATTTTTTGTGGGGTAAGGTAAGGGATACATAGAAATTTTGAGAGTGGTCACGTCAAAGTCGTCGGCTCCTCCGGTACCTCAAGTTACATTATTAAAAAGAAAGAAAAGAAACATTTCACATAACACTACAAGCTGGGAGCAAGTACATATTCCTAAATTTTTCAGTTATATACTGTCAGTCAATTACAAAAATCCAGATTACAAATATCATACAATATTACTCAAAAAAAAAACCAGGGCAAAGTTATTTTTTAGATCTAAGTCTCTTGGCAATTGTATCTTCCACCTTCTCCCCCGGGCCCCCAGCGGGCGGGGCGATGGCTCCCCCTGCCCCCCCTGGATCTTCTCCCAGGACAGAGGAATGTTTTTTAAGAAAGGCTTCCGCCTCAACAACTGTTTTAATCTTCACTCTACCTCCTTCCCAGAACACCAGCATCCCTTCGGGTATCACCCACTTGAACCAGATCCCATGATCAAACAATGTTTTAGACAAGAAGGAAAATTTCCTTCTGGCTTCTCTAATCTTTCTTGGAATCTGCTTCAAGATGGTAACCTCCTTTTGTTGGTAAATCATAGGACTCCCTCTTTGCGCCTTCAAGATTTCCTCTCTGGTTGACCTTCTAACAAATTTTACATGTATCTCTCTGGGTACTTCATTCATCCTGGCATATGCAGAATTTATTCTGTAGACTAGGTCAATGTCCCCTCTGATCTCATCTTTTGGTTTATGTAAATAGTCTGCAATAATTGTACTCATAAGATCAGGGAGACATTCACCATCCATCTCAGAAACATTCTGAAATCTCAAAAAGTATGTCATCCTTTCCATATCTATCCTAGTCACATGCCCATTTATTTCCACAACCTCATTAGAAACATTTTTAATCTCTCCCTTAGCCCCCTCCAGCCCCCCTTTCAATTCTTCATTCTTCTGTGTATTCTCAAGCACTTGTTTTCGAGTGTCCAGTAATTCCTTTTTAAAATTGACATTTTCTGCCCTCTGGGCCTTAATTTCTAATACCAAATTTTGTATAACAGATTCAAGGGCAGTCATTCTTTGTTCAAGGCTTGCCAGCGTTGCTTCTTGTGCCATGTTTAGCTATTAAAATCCGTGCCAATAAAATGGCGTTTTTAGGGTGGGGCTGGTGAGGCAGATCAGGAGTCCAAAGTTCTCAAAGTTGTAGAGCTGCAGATTTCAGAAACCAGTAGAGAAACACTTTTCCAACTCCATAGGTATAATAACGAAGGTAATCCAGAAAGGAAAACACAAATCCAAAAGAGAAAAATTCTTCATCAATAATTAGAGGAAGTCCAAATCACAAAGAGACACTGGTAATTTTCCATAGGTCATAGTCAGTCGGGGACAAAGAGAAGCCATTTTCCGCCCAAACTCAGAGCCCGAGGGAGAAAGCGGTTAAAAAGCAAAAAAGAAACTGTTTCAGCCAGACCTAGAGACATAATTGCAAACAAGCCGCAAAATACTTTCCCTTGTTAGAGCCCATCCGGATTAAAAGTTTCCGATTCCTCGCAACGAGGCATTTCCAAGTGCCGCTTTTAGTCCAAGGGGGGTTTTTTGGGAACAAACACCCCCCTCCTGTCCCTTTCAGCCCAGCTGACAGTACAAAAAAAAAAGTTTTAATAGCTCACTCTCCGCTCGCAGCTGAGGTCCCGAAAAGCCTCCCGACTCTTCCGATCGTCTCTCTCCATAGAATTAAATGGTGCCGCCAACCTTTGGCGAAGGAAAAGCCCCCCGCAGCATGTCCTCTTCCGCCTAAGCCGAGGATCGGGGTCGCTTTCCCCACTGCCGTGGGGGGGGCTTCCCCGTCGAGCCGGCTTTACGGGAGAAACCCCAAACAAGGGGCTTCTCGCCCCCGCGGGGGGGCAGGAAAAGAAACAAAGCGGCGAGCGAACCCTAAGTTCGCCCGTCGCCGCCGGACCGGAACCGGAAGTCCAGAAATGCATAGGCTTAATGCTGTTTCTGTCTGAACACATACATGTATTGATATGTATACATCTATACAAGGACAACTATGCAATTAGAAAGATCCAAAATTTAAGAAGTATGTCATATTAATTTAATGTACTTGTGGATCTTTATAGCTTCCAGCAGCCTTCATTATTTGCCAGCTGATAGTACTTGAACACCATTACAAAAAAGTTTGATTGCTTACCTTTTGTACTGAAAGAACTATAGCTCCAATGTAAGGATACACAGGACTGCTTTCATAGAGTGCATAGAGTATTAAGGACAAATTATTTCTACCTGGGGGACTTTAAGAGGTACCGTATATCATGAAGTCGTTTAGCATAAGTTCACTTTCCTTAATTGTATTGTTTTAATTATCCAGCCATTTTGCAAAACTGAAATCCATCAAATCCATTTTTTCCTTTTCAACCTTTTTTTTAATTACACTATCATGAGGAACTCATCAAATTTGCTAGATGACACCAAGCTGGCAAGAATAGCCAACACTCCAGAAGATAGGCTTAAGATACAGAAGGATCTTGACAAACTTGAACATCATGCACTATCTAATAAAATGAAACGTAGTGAATAGTGAAAAGAGTAAGGTTCTGCATTTCATCAATAGTGAAAAGAGTAAGGTTCTACATTTAGGCAAGAAAAACAAAATGCACAGGTACAGTATAGGTGGCACCTTGCTCAATAGAAGTAACTGTGAGAGGGATCTTGGAGTCCTAGTGGACAACCATTTAAATATGAGCCAGCAGTGTGCAGCAATTGCCAAAAAAGCCAACACAGTTCTAGGTTACATAAACAGAAGGATACAATGAGGATTACGTGAAGTATTAATACCACTTTATAATGCCTTGGTAAGGCCACATTTGGAATACTGCATTCAGTTTTGGTCACCACGATGTAGAAAAGATGTGGAGACTCTAGAAAGAGTGCAGAGAAGAACAACAGAGATGATTAGGTGACTGGAGACTAAAACATATGAAAAATGGTTGCAGGAACTGGGTATGTCTAGTTTAATGAAAAGAAGGACTAGGGGAGACATGATAGCAGTGTTCTAATATGTCAGGGGTTGCCACAAAGAAGAGGGAGTCAAACTATTCTCCAAGGCACCTGAGGGTAGAACAAGAAGCAGTGGGTGGAAACTAATCAAGGAGAGAAGCAACTTAGAATTGAGGAGAAAGTTCCTGACAGTTAGAACAATTAATCAGTGGAACAGCTTGCCTCCAGAAGTTGTGAATGCCCCAACACTGCAAGTCTTTAAGAAGAAGTTGGATAGCCATTTGTCTGAAACGGTATAGGGTTTCCTACCTAGGCAGGGGATTGGACTAAAAGACCTCCAAGGTCCCTTCCAACTCTGCTATTGTATTGAGCTTCATCTTCACATGACATTAAATTAGTGTTCTACAACCCAATGCTAATTTTTAAGCCATCACTTCCATTGTGATGATCATGGTGACCTTTGCTGATGCAACTGGTATTACGTGTTTCAGGACAAGCAAAGTACTTCATACAGCTCTGAAATTTCTGGAGCTCTCAAATGCAAGATGTGATGATAACCTTACAATCCATGGATTTATTTATTATTTTTGAGTTACACTAATATATGGAGAAATGAAATGCTACTAGTATCTGTTCTTCATTATGGCTAAATTCTTCCCCAGGGTCTCCAGAGTTATAGTGACCAGAAACTAAGGAACACGTGTAGTTGATATTTTCATGACCCATTTATACAAGTGTGACTGCAGGGTACCATTAAAAAAAAATAAAGCTGGCAGCCACAATGGCGCAATACAGATTGTGCTTTTTTTAAATGTGCCTCACACACGCAACAAACATCAAAAACAGGCATGGCTTTGACCACACCATTGTGGTGGCCCTCTTGTTGTTGTTGTTTTTTATGATATCCTGTAGACTTTTTGATGATATCCTGGAGACGGGTGTCAAACTTGCTGCATCACAATGCCATCACGTGACATATCACAACATTTCCCCCCGTTCGCGTAGCTCGGTCGGGCGTGGCCTGTGTGTGGTGCATCCTGCCCGCAGGCTGCCATTTTGACACCCCGGCCCTAACATGTACTTCTCAGAAACATCTGGTTGGTCAGAGGGGGAAACATGTTGGGCTAGAAAAGCTTTTAGCCTTGCTTAACCAATTGCTTTGCATTTCTCTCTCTTTCTCTAAAGATCAAAGCATCCTGCCCTGAACACAATCTGATCAGAGTAAAGGGGTAGCTTTGATTAAGTCCTGTTGCAGTGCTTTCTCGGGATCATACAGTGGGAGCAGCAAGCTCAAATCCTTATGACACTTCCCTTGTGCAGGGCATACAGTGTCACTGCTCCCAGACCAATTGAGTTTTGAAGGGATGAAACATTTCCTTTCCTGTGTATCTCCCCTTTGAAGATAACAGCTGAAATCCACATGCTCCTAAGGCTAGTGGCCTCTTATCTCAATAAGCTTTTGAAGGACAAACTGAGCCAGCTTTGCTTCAACCTGCCATCTGTACTTGCTGCTCCACTAAGACAATGGAAAATAAGAAGAGGTAATGCAGATTTCCTTTGAACTTTGCACTGCACATGCAATGCATTAGACTGACAAGCTGGGTCTCACAGACCCTTACATACTATTGCACACCCTCCCTCCAGGAAGAGCACATTTCCATTTGTGTTTCTTTGGCATCAAATATCTTAAAAGTTGGAAAGGGAATGCAGACCTCTGAACTGTTCTGTTTTTATTTTTTTGAGTCTCCAGCCCCTTTGTGATCCTCACAAGGAAAAGATGTGAGCAGTATCTTTCTTCCATTGAAATAAAAAAAAGTTTGACCAACGAATTGGAGGGCACCAGGATGTCTGAAATGGATACACATCATTCTATTTCAAGTATGTTAACAATCTTTAAAAAGCACATAAAAATAATATATTTTTGTTGTGTTGCACAACACAACACTGTCAAGAGGCAGCTTGCTTTAGCTCAACAGCAGTCTCCCAATCATTCAACAACTGCAGTTTTAAGTCTTAATTAGGTGATGAGCACTTCCACATCCAATTACTTCCACTCCCCAATTCTTCAAAAATAGTTTGAAGAGACCTGCCAATCATCTCCACTCCTGCTGACCTCCTAATGGTGAGGGCATGCTGAGAACACAGTAAGAACACAATGAGCCACTCAGAGCTCTTCCTACAAATGTCCAACAGGAGTCAGCAAAAAAACACCATTCAATCAATGCCCAACAGCTGGTTGCTGTTATTCTTAGAGCAACAGACTTGTTTCTAGCTCCCATCCACAGAAAAAAAAGGAAAACAATAAATTGCTAGCCTCTGTACTTATGCCTACATTTTCATTACATGATATGTGTTTCTCTGGTCATTTGCAATCAAACCTGAGCATTTGTAATCGGATGAAGCTATCTAGCCACCAATCTATCGTTCCAACGTTATTAAATTACCCATTGAGAGCTGTGAAGGTGGCCTGAGATCACGACAGCAATTTTGAAATCAGACACATTTCTGAAACACCTCTAAGCATGATTATAGGCTACAGTGATGGCCGAAGAGGAAGAAAGAGCTAAACAAAATACCTACATCTTAGATGTAGAATCGGAACTTCTACAGAGACACTTCCAAGCCATCACTGAAGTCATTAAAGTGCCCTCATCACACACTCCATCCAAATGGGACAGAAAAGGTTGTTAAACACTGAAGCAGCCTAGTACTTTGCTCCTGCCTGCTGAAAAAATAGAAACTGTTAAGACTCTCTGTTACCCATTATGCCAAGTCAACTTTCCCATTTGTGGAGCTGCTAAGGTAGCTGGTGCTCAGGGGCTAAGAGGCAGAGGGAACAGAGGGGGCACTGGGGACATTGACTGCCAAAAATTCCACAAACCTTTGTTTTTAGTTTTGTTTGCAATTTGGATTGCCCTGCAGCCAAAATAAATGGGCTCATCTAACAATCATGTGAGAAGGCAGAGAGCTGCACTGAATCTACATGTAGAATGCTTCCAAGTGACGGAGGAACAGATTCGTGCTTGAGTATCCATGGCATTCTACTTGATGGCTCTGAAGGTTCAAGAGCCGAGCCTCCTGAGCTATTTTGATTTTGGCCCCAATTTGATACCTTCAGGGATCCTAATAAAAAATAAATTGGTTCCCACAACAATGCTGAAATATTTTTGGGGGGGTCTTCTCTGTTTAGAATCGTAGGGCTGGAAGAGACTTCATAGGTCTTCTTGTCCAGGGGTCACCAAACTTTCAGACCTCAGGAACCACTAAATTCATAATTTTAAATCCCACGGACCACTAATATGATTTTTTTTAAAAAAGATGAATAAGTATTTAGTGCAATATAAAAAATGCAGATAACTTTTCTGCAGACCACCAAATTTTTCTCATGGACTACCAGTGGTCCATGGACCCCCAGCTGATGATCACTGTTCTAGTCCAACTCCCTGATCAAGGCAGGAGCCTCATATCATCACAGTCAAATGGTCGTCCAGCCTATTTTTCTAAAACTCCAGCCAGATGGAGCAGCCAGAACTTCAGGAAACAAGCTACTCCGTTGATTAATTATTCTCATTATAAGAAAATTTCTCCTTACTTCTAGGTTGGATCTCTCTTCTACCCATTACATCTTGTCTTGCCCACTGGTGCTTTAGAGAATAAGTCAATCTTCTCTTCCTTGTGACAACACCTCAAGTATTAGAAGATACCTCTTGAGACAGTTCTGTTTGGTAGTTGTATTTTGCTAATTCAGCAATATCATTGGCTTACTAGACAAATTCATTTAGAACTAGGCTATTAGAGGGGACTAAAGTTGATGACTATATCATTATTGTTATGGATACATCTCAAAGGAACTATTCTTTCTTCTCTTTATGTTTTTAACCAGTAAATGCAGTGGAAGTAGAGGTAGCAAGCAAGGGACTGTCTTCAAGGTGTTGATGACCATCTTTAAATCGCTCCATGGCATGGGACCTGGGTATTTGCGAGACTGCCTCCTACCACACACCTCCCTTTGACCTGTCCGCTCGCACAGGGAGGGCCTCCTCAGGGTGCCGTCGGCCGGTCAATGCCATCTGGCGATTCCCAGGGGTAGGGCCTTCTCTGTGGCAAGCCCGGCTCTCTGGAATGACCTGCCCCCCAATATTCGTACTATCACCGACCTGCGCCTCTTCCGCCGGGAGCTCAAGACACATTTTTTCCACCTGGCCGGCCTGGTTTAGACTTCACACTTCGATTTTACTAACTATTTTTTAGAGGGTACTAGTGTTTTAAACTTTTTAGCACAGTTATTAATTTAATTTGGGTTTTAGTGATTGAATGTATTTATTGAGATGTATGTACTATTTGTATTGTTTTACCTGCTGTGCACCGCCCCGAGTCCTGCCCGGAGAGGGGGCGGTATAAAAGTCTAAATAAATTAAAATTAAATTAAATTGATTTCTCCTCACCTTTCCCAACTGATGGAATATTCTTGGGTTTTCTCCTTCAGCTTCCCTCTTAAAGAAAGAACAGAATTCTTTCTACCTGTTTCTCCTTTCCCCAGCAAGTTGGCAGAATATTCAGATATACTAGTTTTCTATGGGAGCAGACAACTTCCTTAATAAACATGATTGTTCTTGGGTGTTAAGAATCTGTCTTTAGATAATCTCAAGGAACCCAGTTTTATTCCTACATATAAAGGTAAAGGTTCCCCTTGCACATATTTATGTGCTACTTGTTCCTGACTCTTGGAGGTGGTGCTCATCTCCATTTCAAAGCTGAAGAGCCAGTGCTGTCTGAAGACATCTTCATGGTCATGTGGCTGGCATGACTAAATACTGAAGGCACACAGTTACCTTCCCACCAAAGGTGGTTCCTATTTTTCTACTTGAATTTTTACATGCGTTCAAACTGCTAGGTTGGCAGAAGCTGGGACAAGTAACGGGAGCTCACTCCATTATGTGGCACTAGGGATTCGAATTGCTGAACTGCTGACCTTCTGATCAACAAGCTCAGCATCTTAGCCACTGAGCCACCGCATCCCCTACATATATACTACATATAAATGCTGGCAGAATTATTCTGAAGACACATCCTGAAGCATGAAGTTGGCGAGATGCAATATAAATGTCAGCAAGTACCGTGGAGATAGCATAAAAGAAAAATAAATATATTGTGGCACCCTCTTTTACTGTACAATGATAGAGGAGGTGTGAAGGATGCCAAAAAAGGCAGCCATATTTCCTCATGACATCCACTGTGGCTCAACCATGAAATATTCTGGTTCACGGGGAAAGTCCTATTTGGTTTATAGGAAATTCCTTGTTTGGATTTATTTGTACTATATATGTTTGCTGACATTCCATTAGGTAGGTTACAGTGAATATTCCCCACCTCAACTCTCATAGCCCAGCTGTTGTTGGCAATTATTGCCAAGGGATCTCTGGGCTGATGAAAATCTATGTGGATCATCCCAGCTATTTGAGACTGTAGGCAGCAAAATGGGACTTCTCAGCTTCCAAAAGTTTGCAATGCATCTCCCTGCTAAAAGGAAAATGGGGGAAAGAATCACCCTGAAATAATTACAAATCAACTTCTCTTAGTTCTTGCTACACAGATTCTAGACTGAATTAGCATCTAATTTCAGAGAGCTCCATGACTGAGATTATCAGTGAGTCATTTGTAATTATGTGCCAGATTGTATTAAAGCATGAAAATACAAAGGGGTTCTCATCAAACACTAAGAGAAGGGAAAAATTAAATTACATTTTGCAGGCAGGATAACAATTCAGACTACATTTTAGATTCATGGCATATTAGAAATGCAAAAGACAGGGAGAAAAGAATGGGGCCAGGGAGCTGTCAACGTGAAAGTTGTCAACATACTCAGTTCAGAGATATGAACAGGCAAATGGTAGGTTACTCAATCCATTGCTGGCAGCAGTGCCTAGTGGCCCCTTCAGTAAACGGGTTAAGAGGATTATCAAGGAATCCAATAGAATTGTTATAAAGCTGGTACTCTGATACTCTGAATGCAGAGATGCAGTTCAGTTATCCATATTCATAATACATCCTTCTGCACCTAGGAAATGCCTGGAGATGCAGAATAGAGGCTTAAAGTGGAGAATTGACATATCCTCTGAGGTAAAAGAAAATGAACTATTTAGGCTGTTTAGCTTAAGCAGAGGGAAATGATGATAGAAGAATATAAAATAATACATTGTGTAGAGAAAGTAGACCCCTCTATTTATTTATGAAATCATATTGTCAGCTGATTAGAACAAACATGATTCTGGGTGATGCACAATCAACAAACAGCAATATAAACAAACAACAGGCCAATATAGTTAAAAACAACACAGAAAATAATAGATTGACAATCTTCCAGGTAGAAACTCCATTAATCCTGGCTGCCTGAAAAAAAACACAGGTTTTAAATGTATTTCTAAAGCAATGTTTCAGAACTCAGCAACTTTAAGGTAAATGGGCTTCAACTCTTAGCATGTGGTTGAGGTGGGTAAACACTGTTCTAAAAGCCCACAGGGTCAGAACCAACCACATATATTTGGGGGGGGGTTTGATTCTAGAGGGCAGACCCTACACCAGAAAAGGAATACCTGCTAGTTTTGCCATTCTCTTGTCAAGACATTGTTTGGAAGAAGGAACCTGAAATATGCTCATTCTATTAGAATATGTGGTATAGACAAATACCATCAAAGACTGGTGATCCCACAAATAATCCAGCCCTGTGCTATCTAGGGCTTTGCAGATAATCATTATGCCTTTAATTATGTCTTGGGAGCCAGTGCACCCATGCCCTGGATTCTGGACAGATTTGTTGGATCTAGGTGGTCTTCAAAAGCAGCCCCATGTAGACCATGTTGCTGTAATAAAAGTGGAGGTAACTAAGATATGAGCGATAGAAAACAGAAGCTACTGGTCCAATTGAGCACAACTGGAACTCAAGGTAAAGTGTGCAAAAACCCTCCCAGCCACAGCTACCATCTGTCCTTAAAGCAGGAATTGAGAGGCCAGGAGAACTCACAAAATGAACACTGACCCTGAGCACCTATGTCCTCCCCGTCAAGTTGGGAAATTTCCAGTTCTAAGATCAGGACAGTCCCAGATCTGCAGCCATTTGATTTTGCTGGGGTTGAATCTCTTTCCCATATTATTACTCTACTCTTCCCCATATTACTACTATTACATATTACTACTAGCGAGGATTATTCAAGAAAACCTGAATGGGACAGATGGGAAAAATGGTCCACCCACCATAATTAAATTATAGTATTTGAAGCAACAAGATGTTGACAAGTATAAAAGAATGGAAATCAATTTCTAAGCATAAAGCTATCAACAGCCACTGACCATGATGTATAATATTCCAGTTCTAAATATGCCTCCAAATATTATGTTGAAAAACTCAAATGGAAAGATTTTATAGTGTTGCTTTTTAGTTTTCCATGGGCAGAGCAATCCCAAGAGGAAAGTCTGTTGCACTTCTAAAATTAGTATTATTCCATCTACCGAAGTCACTTGTACTAGTAGAGTGACCTTATTTCTACCCAGATGGAGCAATACCCTCCATAAAATTTGAAGGCAGCAGACTACTTCTTTCTTCTGACTACGTCGTTTCCCTTATGCACCTACCCAGCACCCGAGATAATATTTTATTTTACTTATTGACATCGTTGTTCACTGCTAGGAATAGAAATCCCACTAACTTCCTTTGCTGTTTTCAGGTAGGTGAAGGATGTCATTTTACTGCCAGTGTTAAAGGATTTCTGTGCGTGGAACTGAAGGAAGCAGTATCATTTGTTACCTTGGTTCTTTCTGATGCTAAAAAGCATCTAAATTAAGGGAGATGTCTGCCTAAGACTTGAAAAGGCTGGTGCAAGGCAAAATAAATTATGTACGGTAAAGGAGAAAAAAAAATCAATGTATTATCATATAGATACAGACAACAGTATAGTACATCAAAGCCACATCACTTATCATCAGAAGTCATACGTAGCCCTGACCTCTAAAATTCTTCAACATAGTTCCTATAAAATGTCTCACATTCCTCTGAGGCTGGGAGGTTAAGTCAATACACTCTCGTACACACATACTGAATATGCAGATCATAGCAAAATAGAAAAATCAGATATTTGAAAGAAGTACTCATTAATATGGCTTTCAGAAAGTCAGTGGGCTAATCAAGATCTGACCAAAGAGAGAAATTTGTAAGAAATCGATCAAGTGCCCCACAGAATGGAACAGGTGGAGTTCTATAAATCAGGGGTCTCCAACCTTTACAACTTTAAGTCTGAAGGACTTCAGCTCCTAGAATTCTCCAGCCAGCAAAGCTGGCTGGAGAAGTCTAGGAGCTAAAGTTCTTCAGACTTAAAGTTGCAAAGGTTGGAGACCCCTGCTATAAAGAATGAGAAAAAGCAGAGCAATCCTTAAAACATGAGATTCTGACATTACCAACTTCCTGGTAGAAGAGATTTAAGAACATGCCGAACTCAGCTGCCAAGTCAGTGATCCCGAAAAGGGTGCTCTGTGTCAATTGAAATACGCCAGTTCCACTTTGTGGGTCCCAATTCAATTTGATCAAACTTTATAAGAGATGTTGAATTGAAATAATTCCCAGAGCCACAATTAACACCTCAAGGTCATTAATGAATAAATGCTTTATTATCTATATACTTCAATCCTCTTGGCACTGGTGCTTACATCAAAATCCCTGTAGTTTGTCAAAAGAACTTCAAAGAAAGTTTTGCCAAACAAATGAATATTCAATGTGTACGGTACTTCAGAGCTTATTCCCTACTATAGATATTCAATTAATGTGGAAACAGAACTGCTAGGAGAGTACCATTATTACTAGTGATTAGTAGTGATTTTAAATGCAGCATTTTGTTTCCCTCTTCTGGGCATTTGGTCTCTTTATATTATTTTTCGGAGTATAAGACACACCTTTTTTCCTCTAAAAAGAGGCTGAAAATCTGGGTGCACTTTATATATCGAATACAGCATTTCTGGCCTCCTGAAACCGTGCCCCCTTCACTAAAATGGCCGTGTCTAGCCTTATGGAGGCTTCCGGAGACCTCCTGGGGGCTGGGGAGGGCAGAAACAAGCAGAAAAAGGGGCATTTTTGCCCGGTCCCCAGCAGCACTCTATAAGCCTCCATAGGGCTATGCATGCATTTGCTTTGACAAAAAATGTCCGTTTCGTGAAAAATGGGCCAGTTTATTTTGCTCTTTTTTGGGTGCCCCACCCCCCTAGGAGCACTCTGCAAGCCCCCCCCCAAGCTATTCATGCTTTTTGTTTGAAAAAAAACGGGCCCCGTTTTTGCAAACAACGGGCCCATTTTCGCAAACAACGGGCCCATTTTCGCAAAAAATGGGCCCTTTTGGGGAGGTTTGCAGAGTGCAAAAAGGTTTTTTTTTTCCTTTTGGAAAGCTCTTTAACTGATTGATGAGAATTACATGGATCAAATGCTGTGCCAGCAGGAACAAAGTGAGGTGCTGCAGATTCTCAGTGATTTCCTTCTCCAGCACATGGATAAGTACACCTGGAAACATCTACCTACCTACCTACCTATCTACCTACTTACCTACCTACTCTATCTCTCTCTCTCTCCCTATCTATCTACTGTATTTCTCTCTCTCTATCCCTCTATCTACCTACCTACCTACCTACTCTCTCTCCCTACCTACCTACAGTATTTCTCTCTCTCTCTCTCTCTCTCTCTCTCTCTCTCTCTCTCTCTCTCTCTCTCCCTGTCTATCCCTCTATCTACCTACCTACTTTTTTTAAAAAAATTGCCTCTTCAAAACCTTGGTGCATCTTATACTTTGGTGCGTCTTATACTCCAAAAAATACAGTAATGATTTTTCAGACTTCTTGATAGAACTTGCATTTCACAACTTTACAATTCTAGTGTGGGTATAATAAAATGGTCCTATCTAAATTTCTTGTTCTGTTCATGGATGGCCAACAAAAGAAAAAACATTTTCTGATCTTTAGCAGTTGACAGCATACTAGTATGGGGAATACTAGCATCACCTCAAATACTAGTTGAATATTATGAATCTTGACACAGATTAGTCATTCTAGAGGAGAATCACAAAGTTCTGCAGGCATTCAACAGGAGAATCCACAGGCATTATAGAGGAGAATCACAACAGTAAATATTCATAAGTAACTTCAGTATATTAACAAAGGAAAAGATCAATGGCAGGAATGTGATGCTCTCTAGTCACAAATGATAAGCATCCCTCCATATAAATACTGCAAAGGGGTTTCCCACTACTTAGGGAAATTCAGTAAAAAGTTCAGGATCTTGAACTTTCAACTCATCCTTCATTTGTGTGCATGGGTTTTTCCTGTCAAATTTCTGAGAATAAGAAAGTCAAAGTGGCAATACCTGACTTGACAAAGAAGCATTGGAAAGTCCTTGATGTTCCAGTGAAGTATCTCCATAAAAAGCTAAGAAATATATCTGGCCAGAAGGAATGTGTGACCTCCTCCCCACCCTAGTAGGTCAAGGTAACCCTGTGTTGCAAGACAGTGAATCACACACAGAACTTTGTACACTACCAGCATCAACAAAAGGTTGATTGAGAATCATTGAGAATCAATAGCGGTGGACTTTAGTTGAAACTTAGAGAATTTAAGTCAACTTTCCTCATCCCAGTATTCTAAAAGTGTAAGGATCCAAGAATTTACAGCAAAAAGTTGGAAGAAAGACATTGGCTTTACCTATCTTCTGCATATTTGAACACAGCCTCGTAATTCACCCAAGTTATTGTGTAGATCGAAAATATAACACAGAAGTAAACAATTATTTAAAAAATGCAAATACATGAAAGTATCAAACAGCCTGCACTAGAGCCATCCAAAGAGAACAGAAGGCCTGGTAAACTTCTAAAACTTCTCACCATTTGAAGAAATGGGATAAAATGTAACAAATAGACATTACCAAGCAGCAGATGTGGAGCTCAAGGGCTGCTGCCTTCATTTATTTTTAATCAGGAAATTCCAGGGAAATTGAACAAGGGGAAGGATGCAATCCTACACCTGACACCACTTGAACAAAAAGCCCCAGTGACTACAACTTCTGCGCCCACCTGTGCATGTTCGGATGATAGGATTTCTGAAATGATAGGATTGTATTTTCTCTCTCTCACCGTAACTTTGTTTACATCCATACTGCAGGTCTTTCTGGCTGCAAAGTCCCCATATTCCCTTTCTTTAGAGATAATCTCATGGTTCTTTTTTTAAAGCAGAAAGAATCAAATAGAATTAAGCCATAATACTCCAAAGGAAACAGGAAAATCTTTTAAGATCTCGGGAGTCAATAATCTGCTGAAGTGTAACTTGAAAAGGTTGCAGTGCTTCTTTGGTCATCGTGTTTAAAAAAGACTCCGGGAACCATCTGCCAGTTAATAGAGACCCTATTAAAGCTTTAATGCAGCATCCCATAATAAAACCAGCACTAAAGAGAGGGAGATGGATGGTGATCTTTCAGAGATCGGCACCCTCTCTACAATTAGCAATTTCTCTCCCTAAATCTCAGCAATGTTCTCCTCCATTACTAATTAAAGAGACATAAGATGCTGGGCCCTTTGAACAGCTCATTATTCCTAAATGCATCTGCTTCATTCACAGAGCTTACTGACTGCGCAGCTTAACTCTTATCACATGGTTCTCAGGTTCAAAATCAAGAGTTTGGTGTGCAATGTCAGCCTATATTGTTAACACTTTGTCACTAAAGGTTCACTGTTAAATGTAGGGAGATTCCAGGAGTTACATTCAACAGAGTTCTTCCTGAATAATACAGGTCTCAGGGGTGGTCTTAATAATGTTTAAATGCCTTCATGGCTGCCTGAATAATAAGGGCCTTCACTGGTTAGAAAAGAAAGCTGCTGCACTTAGGCAGGAAAAACAACAACCAAAGGCCACAGGTATCGTATTGGTGGTACCTGGCTCAACTGGTAACTCTTCCTGCTTTACATAAATGACCGCTAAAATTGTCTTTTTTTTAAATCTAGAATGGCTACTTACTGAAAAAGTATAAAGGCACTTTGCCCATAAAGAATAAAGAAAAGTATCCTTTGACCACCTCTGTGACATCATTAGGACAAGGGAACCTCTCCTCAGGTGTTGGCACCACACTTATTAACCAGCCAGGATGACTGGCTCTACAACAGGGGTGTCAAACTGGTGGCCCGTGGGCCAGATGTGTCACATGCTCACAGCATGCCCACCCTGGCTCTGCAAAGGCAAAAAATGTCTCAGTATGTCATGACACATCACACGACATGATCGTGTTTGACACCTGTGTTCTACAACCTCAGCTCTATAACTTCAGCAATGTTAAGGTATGTATCTATGGAGATTCTCAATCATTCGAGTCATGCTTGTCTCAAATGTGCTTTTCAAAAGGCAACTGGACTTTCTTGGGGGATTTCGCTTCTCATCCAAGAAGCTTCTTGAGTTCTGGCTGAATGGTGGGGAACTGAAGAAGCTTCTTGGGTGTGAAGCGAAATGTTTTCAAGGGGGGGAAACCCTCCCCCCAAGAAACTCCAGTTGCCTTTTGAAAAAGCACTTTTGTGTTAAGATGTGTAGATTTAAACTCCTCCACTCAGCATGCTGAGGTTGAGACACACTGTTGTAGTGTATTAGGTGGGAAAGATTAGAGTTCTACACCAACATATTTGAAGGGAACTACAGTACCTTTTAGGTAATTGATGTATTGGAACCTTAAAGCCAACTGACCTAGCCTAACCTCCCATGGGGACTTTTAGGTAGTTTTTAAATTGGGTTTTAAAATTTGGTTTTAGCGCAGGATAGGATTATTTAATAGTTTTTTAAATTATATTTATTGTATTTTGTATGCTTTTTAAATTTCCTGTGCGCCGCCCTGGGTCCTCTGTGGAGAAGGGCGGGATATAAATTTAAATAAATAAATAAATAAATAAATAAATAAATAAATAAATAAATAAATAAATAAATAAATAAATAAATAAATAAATAACCGTGAAAACTTCCATTGGGTTCATATTTCCTTTTACAGACTCTTTTCATGCACAGCTCCTTTTTTTAGGTCACATATGTAAACAATAACACATCTCTTTTTAAAGGCAAAGCAATTTGTCATCATTATTATCAACATTAACTATTCTATGGTGAGAAGTGCTATTGGAAAGTGGCTTTGTAGATAAAAAGATGGGAAGCCTAGAAGATTTATTCCACACATGGTTAAAAATAGTAATGTTTTCCATGGCAAAAATAGCAATGTTTTTACAGGAAGTATCAGCATATGTTCTATCAAGGTATTTGGGGGCCACCACACTCTTATAGCTGATATATTCATTTTGTGCATTTCGATAGATGTTTAATTCACTCTATCTCTCACTCTGACCACCACAAGAAGAGTGGAAGAAATTATTCGCAGATGAATAGTGTGTGATATATCAGTATATCAGATCACCATCGCGCATCTGCTTGCTGGTATAATCAAGTCACTAGAAAAATGTGACTTTGTGTTTTGTTCAAGCAAAAAAAAAATATCCAACTTCCAAAAAGATATAAACATTCTTCCCCAATTAGACATGCCTTCCTTGATAGAAGTAAAATAGCTATTCAAGGAATCTTCATACATCACTGAGTCACAAAAAAGTTAATAACCAGGTTTTTTTAAAAAAAAAAAATGAGCCTGTATATATCAATAATAAAAAAGTGAAATAAATGAAAGTAGAATGACTGCAAGAAGAGGCTATGTCAATTGTGTATGAAAAAAGTATTAGCACATAATTGTGGACGATTGCTTGAAACATTACATAAATGTTTCTCAACCTTGGCCACTTGTGGATGGGTAGCCATGCTGATTGGGGAATTCTGAGAATTGAAGTCCACCTATCTTCAAGTGACCAAGGTTGAGAAACATTGTTATATAGGATTATAGAACACCACAGAACTACATCAGCAGCTACATCAACAGACAGTATAATAAAGGCAGCTTGGTGGGTTGCTAAAATGAAGGAAGCTGTGGATTTGGGGAAATGAATGTAAGAGAATGTTTGATTTAAAAAAAATAGATGAAAGATTAAAAAGAGATGCAAAGAATGTAGTACAAAAGAGCAAGGAATGGTTAAGATTTTAATACAAAGAAAATGTAATTTTGGTGGGGAAAAAACCATTTGGAAGTAAATGAAGAGGACTAATAAGGGGTCTCTGGCAGATTGAATGGAATTAAAAGTTGGAAGAATGTTGCTATTATTCTTCTACACAAAGAGAATGGTTGCAGAGTGAATGCAAAAATTACAAGGGGGGAGTTTGTTAAATGTGCTTGGGAACATGTTTGGCAGAACTCTTATTGAAAGGATATAAGAGGTGGCATAGAGTAAACTTTGAGTAAAAGTGCAGTGTAATTTTATGCAGACCAGATGTTTGCTTTCCTTCAGATCAATTGGAAATATATGAACGTGCAATGTTTTATTGTATGTTTGTTCATTCAGAAAGATCATGGGAGAAAGTGAATGGATTTGAATTGTAAAATGTTTTGTGTGCATAGGGTGTATGATTGGTTACTGAATGCAAGAACAGCAATATGTGATGGAAATAAAGCATGCATGAGAATAAGTGGAATGCTTAGTGAACGGTTCAATATTGAGCAGAGAAAAAGACAAGGATATGTGATGACCCATAAGTAACATATACTGTAAAGGAGACAACTAACACAGTGGTGTGATTCAAAAAATTTTACTACCGGTTCTGTGGGCATGGCTTTGTGGGAATGGTAAGTGAAGGATACTGCAAAATCCCCATTCCCTCCCCACTCTCAAAATTTCCGCTACTGGTTCTCAAGAACCTGTCAGAACTGGCTGAATACCACCTCTGAACTAACATCCCTAACAGGCACATATAATATCCTGGCTTGGAGAAGAAAGCAGATCTTTAGAGATGTCTTAAAGACCAGCCAAAGTAATATCATGGGGAAGACTTTTCCATAGAAAAATATTGATACAGAAGAATGCTTCTTCAGTCCTCTAAGGTGGCACTGTTGAATTGATGGGACTTACACCAGATTTACTGGATCTTATAAGAGAGGTAGAACAGTGGTGGGATTCAAATAATTTAACAACCTGTTCTTTGCCCTAATTATTTCTTCCAACAACCAGTTCACAAAACTGCTCAGAAAGTTAACAGCCGGTTCTCCCAAAGTGGTGCGAACTGGTTGAATCCCACCACTGAGGTAAGGTAACTGGAGACAAGACAATCCCACATATATCCAGGTATGGTGTCATGACCATAAACACTTTGCATTGCAACTGGTGTCAGGCCTGCAGCCATATTTTCTTGTGGATCTTAGGCTTTTTCTATTATTCTACTATGCATTTTCTATTATTCTTCTATGCATTATTCTATTGTGGGAAAATGGGAAGGGGGATTGTACAGAGTTAGATGGTATGTAGCCATAACAAAATTCCTTCTAGAAAGCCAAGGTCATCCTTTGTCTCTGCACCTGACCGGAACTGGATGGGTGGAAGCTGCCAGCATGGCAGTGGAAGATTGGACCATGTGATGGACTTGTGGGTGTGGGGACAAGTTCTTGAACTTTCAACTGGGAAGGAAAACCGGGAAGCCTTCAGATTCAGGTTTTCCCAGACGTGCCAACATGGCTCTCTTAATAAATTGGAACTTTGAACAATACTTTGCCTTGGACTCTGATTTACTTTCGGATGCTATTTGGAACTCTGACAACTGTATTCTCACTAGTAACCAGTGCAGTTCTTGAAGTAGAGATGTTACATGTGCCTACTGAGATGCATTCTGGACCATCTGTAACTCTGAGTGATCTTAAATTATAACCCCATGTAAAGCATGTTGCAATAATCCAGAGGGCATGAATGATTGTAAATGTGGTCTCCTGATCCAGCAACAGGCACAATTGACTTAAAAGTGAATTTGTGCAAACTGCATGACTGTCTATTTTATATATGGAAGTGAGAATGGGAATGGGAATGTCAAGAGAAACACAGAAGCTAAATAATGTGGGAATGGAATTATGCATTATGAAGTAAGAAGAACATTACAAATGAATGGATACCTAATATGAGTGATCAGTATGAAAAAAAAGTGATTTTATCTTATAGAAATAATCAAAAGATGAATTTGGGGCTGACAGACGTTTCTGAGATTCTTAAACAGAGAGCTGAAAATTTTAAAGGATAAAAGGAATTGTATGAAATGATAAATTGATGTGAAGGAAATAAGGATAATTTTCAAAGCTAGATAGCTTGTAGATATAACTAATGGTGTTGATGTACTCTAACTTATTTTTTACCTGTTTCATTTTGCTTATTGTACATCTTGAATTTCTTTGTCTATTTGTTACTTCTTTTCTGCACTCAGTATAATGTTGCTTATTTTGAAGAAGAGCAAAATGTATGCTTGGTTTTTAAAAAAAAAAAATTGATAGATCTGCAAGAGCATGTAGTAACATATGGCTTTACATATCTATAAATAATGCAAGTGTGTGAAACAAAGAATAGGAGTGTGGTTCATGGTGTAAGTCACAGGAACCATAAAGGATGCCTGCAGAACTTTTTTGATTGTTTGGAATTTGTGCATATAAATTACAATGGCCTTGTAAATCACAGCAACCACAATACAGGTATTTTCAATGAACAATTCATAAAACAGCATGAAACGATGAACTCCCACACAATTTAAAGAAAATGCAAACAATATAGTTAAAACAAGTATTAATAGCAATAGCACTTAGACCTATATACCGCTTTACAGTGCTTCACAGCTTAGAGAAGCGGTTTACAGAGTCAGCATACTGCCCCCAACAATTTGGGTCCTCATTTTACCCACCTCGGAAGGATAGAAGGCTAAGTCAACCTTGAGCCTGGTGAGATTCGTACTGCCAAAGTCAGCTGGCAGTCAGCAGAAGTAGCCTGCAGCACTGCACCACCGTGGCTCATACCAATGCTGTATGCTACTGCTTAAAGCTTCCTGTACTGAAGAATGTAACTTCCATGAAAAATAGCACATAGGATGGAGATATCAAATGTGAATGTTTTATATATAGATTCAAATACCAAATACCTGCAAATGTTTGAGCTATAACCTACATTTGTCCTCTCTGTGCTGTTTGCTAAACTCTAGATTTCCATTTTCCTGGGATGCCTGGGAAACCCGCATGACACACAATTTAGTCTTAACTGGTTGTGTACAGACAGCCACTCATGTGAAGGTCGGGGTTCCAGGGAGTCATCGTTCTCAAAATGCTGGAGGAGGGCTTGCTACAAAGAGGCATAAACAGCAAACACCTGGCTTACCACCTGCCTATTGGCTGAGCTGCCAGATGACAGAATTAAGGAGGCTCAGTGACAAAAGAATGAAGAAGGTTACAGGGTGCAGAAACACAACTCAACAGCTGGGATATTTTGCCTAATTGAATGCCTTAAACATGTGTACTAGGGAGGAAAGATACACACATTTCACAATTTAAAACCAACAGTCTCTCTGAACTCCTACGTTTCATCTGAAATGAGATTATAATCCAAATTACTTCAAGGGATTCCACAAAATGTTTCAGCATATTACAGTGGCAGATGAAGGTTAATGGTATCACTTGCCTTTCCGTGTTGCTGTTGTTTTGCCTAAGCAAGCACAGAATCAGAAAGTGGCAGCTGCTTAACCATGTGTATTCCCTGAGCTTAATTATATCAAAGAGAAATGAATTATGGAAAAAAGACCGTATGAAATTAAATGAATCATAAATTTTGATGCAGGTTGGAAAGGCCTTAAATTCATAAAGGTAAATTCAAATATTTTTCTGCCCTCACAAGACCATGGTCTGCTCTCCAAATGTGTAGTTGGAAGCAAAAATCAGCACACACAGGTACACACAGACAGCATAGCCACATGAAGCAGCCATTTTCAGCATACAGTACAGCTTCCGTTATATGACTGGATCAAAGGTAGTATTCTGCCAGTTCGCACCGGTTCGGGTGAAACGGTAGTGACGGCAGCACGAGGCTCTGCCACCCACCCAACATCATCACGGACCTTCTGCGCATGCTCCCGCTACCAAACCGGTAGTGAAGAAAATAGGATACCATTACTGGACTGGATGAATCTAATGGGAGTTGAACTGTCTTGTCTGCCTTCTTTTGACCTGTTCATTATCTCCAGTTTATTAAAAAAAAGAACTGAATTCAATACAAAATTAGACAGGAGATTAAAGACATTTCGGTTATTTTTTAAAAATACAAAGTAGTAGATCTTGGGTTCTACTTTTAACCCCTTGGGAAGGAGTTAGAAAAGAACTGATTCAGATTGCAGGGGGAAGAAAGGCTAACTTCTTTCCTTGCTACAATCTTGATGAAAATCCGCTATTCCAGAGCTGCTATTTACACTGGAAAGAAAAGTCCTAAGAATGTCAGTGAAGGTCTCTCTCAAATGGAAATAAGAACTTCAAATAAGTGTTTTGCATCAGGATTTCCACAAGAAAGAAAAGGTTCAGCTCTGTTCCTTGCCTGCTAAAATGCCAATACTTAAATATTTGACTTCACAATAGCAATCGCACTTAGACTTATATACCGCTTCACAGTACTTTTACGGGCCTCTCTAAGCGGTTTACAGAATCAACATATTGCTCCCAACAATTTGGGTTCTCATTTTACCAACCTCGGAAGGATGGAAGGCTGAGTCAACCTTGAGCCTGGTGAGATTCGAACTGCCAAACTGTTGGCAGCCAGTGATCAGCAGAAGTAGCCTGCAGTAATGCACTCTAACCACTACACCACCGCGACTCATCAGAGCTATAATTTATGCAATGTACTGAAAGAAATAGAAAATGCAATGTCTAGGTTTTTTATTATGTTATTTACTTCTATCTCATCTTTATTATTTTACAAATCAGTCATGGTGGTGAAGATTTCCAACAAAACTTCCTCCTCCTATTTTCCCCACAACAAAGTAAAGTGGGTTGGGCTGAGAAAGAGTGACTGGCCCAAAGTCACCTGGCAGGCTTTCACGCTAAGGCCAAATGTGAACTCACGGTCTCCTACTTTTTAGCCTGATGTCTTAACCACTTGGACAAACTGTTTCATCTACAGATATAAGACTATCCTATCTGGGCAAATATCTGAATAACCAAAAGAGATTTTAAAAATTCCTGCCTTTTGCTGCCATCTAGCGTTTGTCCAATTTTTTGCACCCTAGATCAGGTAGCTCGATTCAGAAACTAATGTAGGAGATTGTAGTTCCAACACAACAAAAATGCTTTAAACAAAAGTTATCAGGGCAAGTACTCAAATGAATAGATTTTTAGTGCTGTTTCTCCCTTTCTTAATTCTTCTGGGGAAAATTAAACTTGGGGATAGGGTGTAAGAAGGTATTACAACAACTCCAGCAGAGGTGATATTCAGCCGGTTCTCTCCAGTTCAAGCGAACTGGTAGGGGTGGCTGTGGAGGGCTCCGCCCACCCACCCCGACATCATGCACTCACATTTGCAAACTGGTAGGGAAGGTTAAATGAATCCCACCGCTGAACTCTAGTCTTTGTGAAGCATATGCAGGGAAGGATAGAGCAAACAGAAAGAATAGAAATCAACCTCAAGTCTAAATTGAATGGCATAGTGGAATGCAATGCTTCCAAAGCCACCTTCTCACTTTTGTGTATTTACCGTATTTATTCGAGTATAACGCGCACACGTGTATAACGCGCACCCCTAATTTTCGATTAAAAATCGGTATAAAAAAAACGTTTTTTTCCCTTCGCCCTCGCGTACAGTGAGCGGCTGCAGCCCGGAAAAGGCGCAGTGCGAACTCACAATTCGCCTGCGCCCTCAATGGACCGGCCCTCGTTTATAACGCGCACCCAAACTTTGATTTCTTTTTTGGGTAGAAAATTTTGCGCGTTATACTCGAATAAATACGGTAATTCTGTAATGTAGGAGCTACAATGCTATTTTCTTCTATTAGACCCAACATTAAAATGCTATTTGTGGACAAATAGCGGATAGTGGATGAAATTCAGAATATGGTTGCATTTGCCATAAACACATAGTTAAGTTACAAAAATGCTTTTTTCTCTCAACTACATATTTTTTACGTATTGTCGTTTTTCAACAAAAGCACTGCATTTTACATTTAAATCTGATGAGTGAGAACATGAAATAATGAATGCTCATGTCAGAATTTTATAGATTTATTATGTGAGTTGTTACTATATTATTGTATTTATTTGCTTCAGTGTTTGTGGTCTTCTAAATTTTTGATGGTCATTGACTGAATAAATATTATTGATTGGCTCAGTTTAGGAAAATTAGGCAGCTGAACAATTATGCTAGCATGCAATGGGTAAAACTATTTAAGACCAATTCTTGGCTCTCTCGTTTCTTTATCTTTCCAAAAAAAAAAAAAGAGGATGAGAGGCTTGGACGTTAATACAGAGAGAGAACAGAACAGTGATGTAAATGGAAGATATGGCTACCAAAAACAAATTGCAAAAAATCATATATAAACATTCCTTAAAACAGCATTTTTATTAGAAAATTAAATAGGATAAAGGGTTTAATATTACAAGCCCCTACAAGAATGATTTCACTCCCAATTCTACTTCTTTTGTGGCTTACTTTGCAACCCAACAAGAATAAAAATGCTTAAGTGAGATTACAGCGATGGCCAACCCTGATCCGCTCAGACTCTGATTATGAAGGGTCCATTGCATGTTTACCCATGATGCCCCAGCTCCACCCCTTCCAGTTTTGTAACTTGTACTCCAGATCTGTAATTGAACTGGTTACAATGCATGGCCAACTCCATGGGGTCAATCTGTGCTATGAAGAACTACACCAGAAAAAGACACTTGCCTAGAGAATCCAACCACATAGGTACAGTTGGGTGTCTGATGTGATTATTACGAAATTGATCTGGGACACAAACATTATTAAGTTACATCTGATTCCAAAATTATGAATTTTATATGCGTGTGGGTTTTTGTTTTCCTCTGCCAACATAATACTTTCTTTGAAGCAGTAGCAATTCCTATTCTAAGAAGTCTGATAGAGAGACTTTCATTTTCTCAAATGCAATGACCAGAGGTATTACCTTTTTTGGAACATCTCTTTGGAAACAAATGAACGCATGAGACAGAGATGGAAAACCTGTGGTCCTCCAGATGGTGTTGGATGTCAGCCTCCAGCATCCCTCATCATTGGCCATGCTGGCTGGGGCTGCCAAATAAGTTGTAGTTCAGCAACTTCTGGAGGGATACAGGTTTCTCATCCCCTGCCATAAGGCAAAGCAGCAGCTGCTCAAGCTAATTGTTGGCAAACTCCTAATTCAGTGCTTACAAAAAAGCATTTGTTTTGCTTGTTCCTCTAGCAATGAATAAATTATGTTACCATAACAATCTTTTTCAGAGTAAAACTGGACAAAGTATTATTGAAAAAAGAGTTGTAATTTTACAAGTACTAATATAGTAATTCAGTGCCAAGATAAATGCTCCTCACACAGGACTGGACTAGCCACATATTTTTTTCTTATTGTACATATTGCTAACTTTTTAACCAGCACCTTGAGTTTAATTTAATAAGGTGATAAATCTGTACCTGGCCCAAGTATGCCAGGCTAAGTGTGAAGTGTTCACTGATTGAAAGCTTCTTTGTGTAAAAAAAAATGCCAGCATTTCACTACTATGCTAAGTTGCCTATCTGGAAAGGATCATTTGCATGGAATGCCATTTCCTCGTGGGAATTCCAATTTGAAAACTGAAGCAGTACAATTAAGACACAATTTGTCATTTGTCTTGGAAACAAAGGGAAAAAATTGGTTTCAACTTCATTCTTCAAGTGGATGAAATAAAAGCACCATCCCACTTTGAGTTGGTATAGTTAAGCATTGGCAAAAAGAGGTAGTTTGGCTAATATAAAGATCAACATGAAAACTGGGTGTCTTTCATTTAAACAGGAAAAAACTATTTTCCATAAAGCTACTTTGTTTGTTCAACAAAATATGAAAAGTGTCATTAATGTTTCTGCTTCTAATAACAAATAAATGTAGTGGTACAAAAATGTCACAGGAACCAGAGCTAATTTATAGTCCAGGGAGGATGAGAATCAAGAAAAATCTGTTTTACACAATTTAAGTGGGGAAACTACTAGTCTGTTTTACATTTCTCAGGGTGCTAGTTATACCAGCTGATCTACTGATAAAATAGTGATAGATGAGCCTCTTGCACTGTTGAGCTATAAACACATCCTTTATGACATTATTACAAAATATAAAATTACTTTGCATCAAAGAGGAAAAAAATAGTTCAAACTACTTGCTTAAAAAAAAAAAGACATTACCTTGGAGAGAAATCTGACACTTCTGCCAAGAGGACAGAAATTGCCCTGAGATATCATCTTGTTTTTAAAAATTTTAAAAATGGAACTTGGGATGGGGCACCAAAAGCTTGTGGAATAGTCCTCAGTCAGAAAAAAAAGATTGTGCCAGATGTTAATCTGTTGAGCTTTCCTTCCTTCTGTCGTTAGCCTAGCACCTTTGCTTGTCCCATCTCTAATAGTAGCAGTTAGTGTAAAGGAAAACCTAGCTTTTTTCCTGAAACACCAAAAAACTCATCTTGTAAAGAAGCTTTGAACAACAGCAACACCTATGAGGTCTCCAATCTAATACAACTTTTTGTAAGGAATTAAAAACAAAAAATATAACTGCTATCTTATAATGATATAGAGATTACAGGCAAGCAATGGTCTGATCCTAGGATAATATTAACAAACAAACAAAGAATACATTTCAACTTGTTTCCAGAGGAAGCTGTCTGCCCCTTTTGATATGATTCACTACTCCTGAAGCATGAAAATATGGATGTTATAGCAGAAACAAACTTCTGCTTTGAGGATCCTATTAATGTAAACAGTGCAACTCAAAAATGTTCAATTAAAAAAAAAGTTCAAGTCTCAAATATGTTCACACAAAAGTCTAGCATTCTGTAACAATTCTTCTTTGTACACATTTTTACAGATATATATATATTAGAATCCAGGACATGGTAAGTCCAAAGGAAGTTTAGGTAGCCATTTGGCTCTTCTTTCATCTCTGGAACTGATGCTTCAGTTAATCTCTTTCTTATGCCATGATCCAAATCAGAAACATTTCAAGTATTCTAAAGTCAAGCTCCAGTGTCTGCCTGTTGGTCAAGGGAAACTGAGAGGAATCCACAGCAAATAGAACCTTTGTTTCTGAGGCAGGAAGAGTTGTTTTTACTACTAGTGGCTTCTGTGATTTCCAGTTGGAGACAGAAAAGTTTAATACCCATCGTCATCTTCCATATCACAGCCATAATCTAAAAACAAAGGAAGGAAAATTATTAGATGCAGTAACATCATCACAAGATAGTCTACCACAAGCTAGACAGTTCACTCAGGGCAAAGAAATAGTCCCTACAAGCATAATAAAACAAATAAGCAGGGAAGTATAAAACCTACAAATAAATAAAATAGAAATGTAGTCAACTAAAGCACTTGAAAAGAACCAAAGCTCAAAAGTGAGTCATCTAACTCACCAAGTGAATAAATTACTATAACTTGTAAAGTATCAAATATCTTAAAGGGTTCTAACAACAGGTTTTATTAGGAATATCTATGCTGATTCCTGCCCCATACATCCCTTCGTCCGGTCCGCTCCCACAGAGAGGGCCTTCTCCGGGTGCCGTCGGCTGGGCAATGCCGGTTGGCGACACCCAGGAGAAGGGCCTTCTCTGTGGCGGGCCCGGCCCTCTGGAACGACCTACCCCCCGACCTTCGCACTACCTCGGACCTCCGCCTCTTCCGCCAACGTCTTAAGACGCATTTATTCCAACAAGCCGGCCTAGGATAGCCCCCCGTTCTGACTTTTATATATAAATTATAATTTGGTAGGGTTTTTAAATATGGGTTTTAGCACGGGTAAATAATTTAATATATTTTAATGTTGTATATTGTATTTATTGTGGTTTTTAAATAATGCCTGTGCGCCGCCCTGGGTCCTAACAAGGAGAAGGGCGGGGTATAAATTCGAATAAATAAAATAAATAAAAAATAAGTATATTGGTCATTTACTTCATAGTTTTTTCTATTATACCCAGCTATGTAATCTTTTTTTTTAAATTTGATTTTTATACCGCGCCTATCTCCCCGAAGGGACACAGGGCGGTGCACAGGAGGTTAAAAAGCAAAAATACAAACAGATAAGTAAAAAGCAAACATATAATAAATAAGACTACGAACAATAAAATCTGATTAAATTAAAGTGTCCTGTGCTAAAAAATTCCCTAAAAATTACCCGCAAATTAAAATCAATTTAGGACAATTTAAGACTCAGCCTGTGGAGGTACTCTTGGGGGCTAAGCTAGGCTGACTAGGTGAAAGAAATAGGTCTTCAAACGTTGGCGGAAGAGGCGGAGGTCCGTGGTGGTCCAGAGTTTGGGGGGTAGGTCGTTCCAGAGGGCTGGGCCTGCCACAGAGAAGGCCCTTTCCCTGGGGGTCGCGAACCGGCATTGCCCGGCAGACGGCACCCGGAGAAGTCCCTCTCTATGCGAGCGAATCGGCTGAAGGAATGTATGGGGTAGGAGACGATCTCGCAAATAACGTTTTATCTTACAAAAACTAATCCTACCTACCTCCTTTAGAAGCTCTTTTCCATTTTCATCCCATCTGATTGGGTGCTGTCTTTTAGCTTTATGGTGTTCAAATATATTTCTTCCTTATGGTAACCTTATTTTTTCTTAATGCTTAAGCCAGTGTTTACTTCCAGAGATGGCCTGAGTTACTTCCGGCAGTTTTATTGGCGAGATTTTCAGAAGCAGCTTGCCACTGCCTTCTTACCAGGGCTGAGAGAGAGTGACTGGCCAAGATCATCCAGTTGGATTTGTGCAAACCTCACAGTCCCCCAGTTTCTTATCCAATGTCTTTAACCACTACATTAAATTGACTTTCTATATAAAATTATTTCCCAAAATTACAGCGATTGCAGTATTCCTGCAATTATCTGATCAAAATTTGGGCACTTGGTAGCCCACCATCCCTTACAACCACAGAAATGCTTCACTTCCCATCTCCTCTCCCAGCCCATCTCTTCCCTTTTGGCCACCCTACACTCTGCTGCTTCTGCTACCCTGATTCCAGTAGCTCAGGGGTGTCAAACTTGCATCATCACATGACATATCACAACTTTTTTTCTTTCACTAAACCAAGCATGAGCGTGGCTAGGGCTAGCCCATGGGCTGCGAGTTTGACACTCCTGCACTAGCTGAACTTTGCCATCTTTTTTCTTATGCTGATGAGGTGCGCTCCGTCTGATCCTTCACAAGGCTGATGCTGGCTGGGCAAGGTCTTCTTCCTGAACTGCGCATGACCATCCTGTGAGCTTCAGAAGGCCTTGCACAATTTACAGAAGGACATACATGACTCGAGGAAGGCCTTGCGCAGCCAGTAGCTGCATCACAGAGAGCAACATGGGGAGAAAAAATATGAGATCAGCTGGGAGTTACAGAGCTGGCAAAGTGCAAGGTGATAGGGTCTCTGAACAGGGGTGACTGGCCATGCTGTGGGAATTGAAACCAAAATACTTCCTTGCAGCAAAGACAGACATGCAAATATAGGGCACAGTGTTTTGGTAATGCAATTAGCTGTTCCCTACAGCTTGTGTGCTTTCTTTCCACTCAAATCAAGCCAATGTGGTATGATTATTCTATAGTTCATGCACAAAAGTTGAAATCAGCATCCATTGCTAAATTAAAGGTATTGAGAAACTTACACAGCAAATAATCAACACTCCACCCAGTCATCTTCCTATGACATTGTCAGATCTCACAATTAGTATATTCCACATTAAAGCACTGGCTATATGTACATATTTATGTTGTAATGAGAGCTTTAATACACAAGCATATTGTAGAGGTATACCCTTAGTTCTCCTTATTGAATATTATTTACTGGCTTTGGGG
Source organism: Rhabdophis nuchalis (assembly GCA_039707465.1). Lineage (NCBI taxonomy): Eukaryota > Metazoa > Chordata > Lepidosauria > Squamata > Natricidae > Rhabdophis > Rhabdophis nuchalis. The sequence continues at coordinate 51,910,616 of CM077643.1, read as the reverse complement.
AGACCTTTTATGATTGTTATTTAGGCTTGAAAACCAGAGGCTATAATCCATTTATGAAAAAGCATTAAATGTTAATTGATAATCTATATCCTTGTTCACTTAATTAACTTTTAAAAGTCATTTGGAATACAGAGTTAAGAATAGAAACCAAACGTTCATATTCTACATTTCAATACATCTGTCAAGCAAGTTCTATACAGCAGGGGTCTCCAACCTTTGCAACTTTAAGTCTGAAGGACTTCAGCTCCCAGAATTCTCCAGCCAGCAAAGCTGGCTGGAGAAGTCTGGGAGCTGAAGTCCTTCACACTTAAAGTTGCAAAGGTTGGAGACCCCTGCTATACAGCAAAACCTGCCTCCTTTCCGTTGTCATCCCAGTTGTTAAATATGATAAATATAACTAAAATAAATACATTTGACCTGAACGGTCCCACAGGATCTTTCTATTAATTTTGATGGCGAGAGACCGTGAAGAAGCAGCCACACAGATATTTTCATGTGAGGCACCATTATAGATTCTTTTGGCAGTGGGAATCCTTTTTGTTTGGGGTTTTTTTTTGGGGGGGGGGGTGTTAAGGGACATAAAACAGCCTACCATTTCCTCCCATTAGTTTAAGGGCGCTCACACAATGATCCTCTTCCTCTTCGATTTCTTCCTCTTCCACATCCTCCTCATGATTATAAGATACTGGCCCAGTTTCCACCAGCACAGTTCCTGATTTTTCAACCTTTTCAGTTTCTGTCTGAGTACTCGGAAAGACTGCCTATAAAGGAAGAAAAGTTATTTTTAAAAAAAATCATCACCCTTTCCCTTAACAATCCAACTAAGGACTTGTTTTGCTCACTTTAATTGTCATCCTATCAAAGCTTCAACCTAAGAAAATGATATCCCAGTCTTAAGCTTGTGCCAAGGAAATGTAGAGGATAATAAACTCCATTCTACTCAGTCAGAATAGCTCCAGCCATATGGCTGGAAGATGATGGAAATTGTAATTCAACTCATTTGGAGAGACATCAAATGCAGCAAGGCTATTATAGGTTTCTCGAGGAATATTACTGTTGTTAGTCTGGTATTTCAAAACATGGCTACAATGGTATGAAGATAACTAAACATGCAAGAAAGCAAGCCTCTGTAAAATTTAGCTTTAGCCAAAGCAATCTGATGCTAGAAATCTCCTTTATATAAGCAGAACATTAAAAATGGTATGCAAAAATTCTAATGAATTAAATAGTATTCAGCTGTAATTAGAAAGAGAATCAATAACTCATTATGCAATTTTGCATCAAACTGTTTAATTAGAAGGGCCTCTTTTCAATGGAACAATGCATGCTTTGAATGCAAAACATCTCAAGTGCAGTCCCTGGTATCAAAAGATCTTAGAAAATAGGACTAGAAAACAACTTTGCCTGGGATTTTGGAAAGCCATGTTTCAATTAGAATGGCAATTGAAACCAACTGGCAAACCACTTGATGAAACAGAGCATCAACTAATGTCTGAAGTGGTGTAGGGTTTCCTGCCTAGGCAGGGCGTTGGACTAGAAGACCTCCAAAGTCCCTTTCAACTCTGTTATTCTATTCTATTCTATTCTATTCTATTCTAAAAGAAAATGCAGAATGTGTTAGCCTTCAATTCCACCCAACAGTCACATATGATGAATATTGTAGTTCAGCATCTGTCTTGATATCTCTTGGATAAACCATACTGTACAAATAGTCTTTTTATGTTCCAAGCAACTCAATCTATATTAAATTGTTACACAGTGCTAGCAATTTGGAAAGCAGCAGAACATTGCTGAGATACATCACATTGTTCGAAAGAATCTCTATTACCAAGAGGGAATCTGATCTTTCTATATGCTGGCTAATGAGCAAAACTTAAAACCTTTCTCACAAAAAAATAAATAAAACCCTGTTAGATGCAGAAATGAAAGAAAATTTTGCAAGCAGGTTCTGACATCAACTGTGAGTTTCCTCCACAAGCATCAAGACCATGTATGGTTTCTGGAGCTCGACAGACTGCAGCTCCACATTGATAGCAGGGAAAAATACCTATTCAACAACCAACAGATTCTAATGAAGACACAGATATTACTTATGGTTTGAAATAAACAGCTATTGTTTATTGTTCTGTACAGAAATAGTATTTAAAAGTATGGTATTTTTCGGAGTATAAGACACACCTTTTTCCCTCAAAAAAGAGGCTGAAAATCTGGGTGCGTCTTATACACTGAATACAGAATTTTTTGCCCCCTGAAACCCCATCCCCTTCACCAAAATGGCCGTGCATAGCTTTTAGGAGGCTTTCAGAGACCTCCTGGGGGCTGGGGAGGGCTGTTCTTTGCTCAATGTTGCCCCCCAGAGCAAAAAACGGGCCCATTTTCATGAAATGGGCCCATTTTTTGCTCATTTTTGCTCCACCTTTCCAGGAGCATTCTACAAGCCTCCTAAAGGCTATTAATGAAGAAACAAACGGGCCCGTTTTTGCAAAACAATGGGCCGTTTTTGGGAGGTTTGCAGACTTTAAAAACTTTTTTTAATTTGCCTCTTCAAAACCTTGATGCATCTTATACTCCAGTGTGCCTTATACTCCCAAAAATATGGTAGTCTATAATTTAACAAAAGGTTGCATGCATAAAATAAGATTACTTTTGTCTTCCATCCCCACATTGAGGAATGAGCCATTTTGAGGAAGGGGAGAGATACCAGTTCAAAATAGTGATATGCAATCACTATTAGATTACAAGTAGTTCCATGTTCCAACCACAGAATTTAAATCAAAATGTGACAAAGGCTATTGCTGTTACTTTTGTGTACATTTAATGTAAATTACTATAAGAAATTACCTTTAAATTATAATGAAGTATGTCACCTAGTCAATCTAGAGATTATTAATTGACTTTCTTTAAAGAAAAGATAATATCATGAGAATGAGTCTCAAGATTGCTGTTGCTGAATGGGATTCACCCAAGACAAGGTCTTTTCCAAGAAGAATCCACATTGTCAGACTTCTTCTTAGACCATTTGCTCTGCTGTTACTTCCATTACATTCTCCATCAAAAACTGTGTAATTCCAGAAATTATTTGGGAACAACTGCTTTTTCTGGCCTGCCTAATGCTGTGAAGTTAAATTAATTTAGATTTTACTCTGTTGTGATATGTTGCATTATGTTACATTTTTGGTTTAATGTCATTAGCCCCAAAACATAGTTTATAAATAGATACCATATTTTTCGGAGTATAAAATGCACCAGAGTATAAAATGCACCAAGATTTTGAAAAGGTAAATGTAAACAAAAAAGTTTTTGCACTCTGTAGGTCTCCCAAACCCTCTGCGCATCTCTTTTTTTTTTTGCAAAAAACAGGGTATGCATAGGCTTTGGGAGGCTTGTAGAGAGCTCCTGGGGGTTTGGGGGGGAGGAGGGAAATGAGCAAAAAATGGCCCATTTTTTGCTCGCTTTTGCTCTCCGCAGCCCTCAGGAGCACTTTAGCAGGCCTCTTAAAGCCTATGCATGTCGACTTCCGGTTCCGGCTCCAGCGGCGACGGGCGAGCCTAGCGCTCGCTCGCCGCTTTGTTGCCTTTTCTGCCCCCCCACGGGGGCGAGACATCCGGTTACCGGAGGTCTCCCGTAGGGTCGGCTCGGAGGAGACGTTCTTCCTCACGGCGGTGGGGAGAGCGCTCCCCTCCGCGACCTAGGTGAGGAGGAACATGCTGCGGGGGGTTCTCCCTTCGCCAACGGCTGTCGGCGCCATTCACTTCTATGCAGAGGGCTGAGCGGAGAGGTCGGAAGGTCTGCCGAGGCTTCAGCTGCGAGGGAGAGTGAGTTTTAAAAAGACTTTTTTTTTCCTTGCTGCCAGCCAGGCTGAACGGACTGGGAGGGGGGTGTTTGTTTCAAAAAAAACCCCTCGGACTTAAGCGGCACTTTAAAATGGCTTCTCTGGAAGAGAAAGCGGAAATCTTAAATCCGGACTGTCTCTAACAAGGGAAAGTGGTATGCGGCTACTTGCAACATTGTTTCTAGGTCTGGCTGGTTAAAAAAAAATTATTTTTCCACTCTCTCCTCTGGGCTCTGAGATGGGCGGTGGAAGGTGGCTTTTCTTTGTCCCTGCCTGATTATTTCAACTATGGAAAATTCCCAGCGTCTCTTTACAATTGGGACTCTCTCTGGATATTGATGAAGATTTTTTTTTCTTGCTGGATTTGTGATTTCCTTTCTGGAGTACCTTCGTTATTATAACTATTGAGTTGGAAAATTGTGTCTCTCTTGGTTCCTGAATTTTACAACGTTTCAACCTTGATCAGAACTTTTGGCTCCCGGTTAGTCTCACCAACCCCACCCTGAAAACGCCATTTTGGTGGCATTGACTTAAACGGTTAATCATGGCTCAAGAAACAGCACTGGCAAGCTTAGAACAACGGATGGCTTCTCTTGAAACTGTTATACAAACTTTGGTAAACGAAATTCAGGCCCAGAGGGCAGAAAACATCAACTTCAAGAAGGAGCTATTGGAGACATGGAAGCAAGTGCTGGAAAACACACAGAAGACTGAAGAATTGGAAGGGGGGTTGGTGGGGGTTAAGGGAGAGATTAAAAATGTTATTAAAGAGGTTGGGGAAACAAATGGGCATGTGTCTAGGATAGATATGGAAAGAATGACATATTTTTTGAGATTTCAGAACGTTCTTGAGGAATCTGGTGAATGCCTCCCTGATCTTATGAGCACAATTTTAGCAGACTATTTACAAAAACCTAAAGATGAGATCAGGGGGGACATTGACCTAGCCTACAGAATTAATTCAGCATATGCCAGGATAAATGAAGTGCCTAGAGAGATACATGTGAAATTTGTCAGAAGGTCAACCAGAGAGGAAATCCTGAAAGTGCAGAGAGGTAGTCCATTAATCTACCAACAAAAAGAGGTTGCTATCTTGAAGCAGATCCCTAGAAAGATTCTAGAAGCAAGGAGGAAATTTTCCTTCTTGTCTAAAATTTTATTTGATCATGGGATTTGGTTCAAGTGGGTGACACCCGAAGGGATGCTGGTGTTCTGGGAAGGAGGAAGAGTGAGGATTAAAACAGTTGCTGAGGCGGAAGCCTTTCTTAAAAAACATTCCTCTGCCCTGGGGGAAGATCCAGGGGGGACAGAGGGGGCCACGGCCACGGCCCCGCCCGCTGGGGGCCAGGGAGGAGAAAAAGAAGATACAATAGCCAAAAGACTTAGATCGAAAAAATAACTTTGCCTTGATTTTTCTGAACAATTTTGCATAATATTTGTATCTGGATTTTTTGTAAATGTCTGACAGCATGGAACTGAGAATTTAGGTATATGTACTTGCTTTTACCTTGTAGTGTTATGAAAAATGTTTTTTTTTGTTATTTTTTTATTGTGTATTTTGAGGTCTCGGAAGGGCCGACGACTCTGACGTGAATGCTCTCAAAATTTCTTTGTATCCCTTACCCCACCCTATAGAAAAGATGTAAAACCAATAAAACTTTTTCAATAAAAAAAAAAAAAAAGCCTATGCATGTCCATTTTTGTGAAGGGGCGGGGTTTCGGGAAGTCAAAAATGCTGTATTCAGTGTATAAGATGCACCTAGATCTTCTCCGACTTTTGGGGGGGGAAAGGTGCGTCTTATACTCCAAAAATATGGTATATAAAGGGGGAAAAGAGTGTATAACAAAATCCAGAGTAATCATATCACTAGCCATTTAAAACTGATATGTGAACTCTGTCCGTCTGCTCTAGAATATGCTTAGCATAAAGCTGAAGCTGATTTTGAAAGGAGAACCATGATGACAATCTCCCCAGATTCCAAAAATGAAATAAAGTTCCGATCAATACCATACCTCTTCTGTGGCCAGCTTTTTGGCTAGCTGGGTTGAAATCAAGGGTCTTAGCCTGCACACAAACAAACAAAAAGAGTGAAAGATATTAGGTTCTTGATACAAGGGCAGAAAGAAACTTAATCCTTTTATTTTGAAAATGCCACATATATAGGTGAATATACAGGCCCAACTTGCTATATTCTTTTGATATCAGCAATTTTCTATGCAGAGCACAGACAAAAGATTAGGAAATAGTAATAAAAAAGAAATCGAAGACCAAATATAAGAAAAAAGGAGGAAACACAGTTTTAATACAGTAACTCTCTGTATTGTTCTATCATTGGTCTCATTGAATCCATACATTGCCTTTCGCTCTTTCAACTTCTTACCTCTCTTTTTTTAACAATTGCAACAACTCTACCCAATGCCTCTTTTCTTAATTTCTCCTTACTTTTAATCAATTAACTTTTCTTTAATTTATTTGTGTTGGAATTCCCTCCCCATTTATTCTTTTTTAAGGTCAAATCATCTCAACCATCTTTATCTTCACTAATCAATGATTTCTGCTTCCAAACCATATTCAACCAGCACCCATTCATTCTTGACTCTCTCTCTTCTTGTTTTACCGCACACACTTTATAAGTACCCCATCTCCACTGCACTTTATTTTTCCATTTATGTACCAAATTTTCACTAGCATTTTCACTAGTAGGCAGAAGCACACTCTTTACTCAGCTGTTTTTTTTTCTTTTTTTGATGAACTACATACTGCATATAATTGCTAGCATTAATTTATATGTTTTAGAGCAAGTATTGGTTTCTCAGTTTGGAAAATTGTTCCCTCCAGTTCAACTATCAAACATAATCAGTCTGGTGTTTAATACATCACTTTTGGATCCATACTTCTCATCATATAATCTAAAAATAACTGCAAATTATCCAGATTCTTAACCGATCCAGTATGGATTTGTATGTGAGAGTACACTGCTACATTAACATCCCAGACCAAATCTTTTTTAATTGAAGATTACATTTGTATTTTATTTTGTTTACAAATGTACTGAACCAATGAGTGGATATGACATATTCTTCCTGATTCCTAGCTCAATAAATATTCCACTTATTTTCAGGAATGCACCGCCCCGAGTCCCTCCGGGGAGAGGGTGCGGTCTATAAATCAAATAAATAATAAAATAATAATAAAAGGAATGCCTCAGCTCAATTGTATATCATTCAGCATTCAACAACCAGCCTTCAATCCCATTTTCATGCAAAACATTCTATAATTCAAGCCTATTACATTATCAACATTTGATTTTAAGTTATGAAATATATAATAAATATTCTGATCTTCCAATGACCTGTTGTAAATTTCCTGCCTGGCACAAATTTTATGTGTTTTCTTCTTTGTATACCAGAATACTCTAAAATGACTCCTGGTAGCTGACATCATTAAAATAAACATATTCGTAAGACAAATATATAAAATTTAATACTAATTAAACTATGAACCAACTCCAGCATCTATAGTTCATGTGACATATAAAAACATTCTACTGTCTTAATAGCATTCCTGTACATCAGCAGAAAGGAGACCATTCACATCTCCAGGGGGAGGTTGTTTCAAAGAAAAGAAGCAGAGATACTGTAGTCGTACTTCAAACATGTATGTGTGCATGTCCATGAGCATGTATAAGCGGTCTGGAAAGGCCAGCCCTTTTTGAAGGAAATGAATGAGGGGAGACTGAGGAGAATATCTGAAAGGATGTCATTCAAGAGAGGGCATGGACATCTACTGCCCAAGAAAAGAAGAGCACAAATGAGTGCATTAAAACTATAAAGTTCAGGTTAATGTCAACAGGAACTTAACAAATATGCAAGTTGTCAACCAATGAAATAGGCTACTAATTGAAATTATAAATTCTCCTTTATTGGAAATCTTCAAACAGAGATTGGATGGTCTTCAGCCAGAGATGTTTTAGTGAACCCTACACTGAACAGGGGGATGAACTAAATAATTTGTACCATCCTTTCCACCTTCAACGTTTTATGATTCTACTAGCCTTTCCTGGCCATGCGTTGCTGTGGCCCAGGCTGGTTAAATGGCCAACCAATCTGTGTATAGAGCTACACCTGCACACACAAACATGTACACACAACCACCGTATAACCCCCAACCTACCTACCTACTCCCTTTCTCCCTCTACCTACCTACTGTATTTTTCTCGCTCCCTCTCTCTCCCTCTACCTACCTACCTATCCACCTACTGTATTTCTCCCCCCCCCCTCTCTCTCTCCCTCTACCTACCTTACCTACCTACCTACCTACCTACCTACGGACAGAGTATTTTATGTCATAAAGGATGGCATAATACCTGTGGCCCACTGCTCTCTCTGTATCCATCTACCTACCTTTTTTACAATTTTTTACATTTCCATTGCATGTACCTGGCACAGGTGTGACATCTACACAATCTATATATATCATTGGTGCCGTACTTGAAAGGAACGTTGTGTGAAGATTTGGAAGCGATCAGTGCAGTACTTTCAGAGATTAGCGGTTTTGAACAAGCTCTTGTTGCATTTTTATTTATATAGATGGGGCAGTCTTTGGCTTCTATAAGGAAGCGAAGCCATAAAGAATGAAATACTTTGAATGAAATACTTTTGGATTGCATTTATTAAAAATGCTTCATATTTTTCTTCAAATTGAACTGTGGTTCTTCCATTAACTCTACCTACTGCAATTTAAGATGCAAGTATTAACTACCTATTAATTCATGCCTTCATATGCACTCACTGCAAAACGTACAAGGCCCCAATTCATATTTTCCAAGGTATTTATTAAAGTTATCTTTCATTCTCTGCATGTATTCACCAACCTAATTCACAAGATCTGCGCTATTAGCTCTATTACATCTTTCATAATTTCATAGTCCCATTCCAATGTATCTATTTTCCCTTATTTTTCTCTTTCTTAATTCATGCTCTTTTTATTCCTTTTACATTTCAAGTTGCAATCTTCCATATGCCATACCTGGCAGAAGGTGGGACCATAGATATTGACCTCCACGCCTCTCACATATTTGATTTAATCCAGCCTCTCACAGACTCACTTACATGAGATGGGTGGCCATACAAAACAAATCAAAACAAATGTCAAGGTTCCAAGTAATACCCACAACGAAAGAAAACTCTGAGTCTTAAAGTTCTTTTACTGTCCTTTACCTTTGCGGCTTCTGGCCTGCCCCATTTTCTACTGTGGATGAATGTGGCAGGCCAGAAGCCCCAAAAGTAAAACATGGCTTCCAGGTCTGACAACAAACCTACTTTGGCCAAAATATCACAACTGAAAATGTGATAGCATGGCTAACTATGGGTGCAGATCAGCATACCCATGTTACATCTTCTCCATAAGCTGCACTGATTTCTGGTGTACTTCCAGATGGGATTCCTGCTGCTGGTACTTACAAAGCACTTTATGGGATGGGACTGAGTTATCTACAGGACTACTTCTCCCCAATTGTTTCTATCTTTCCCATCAGAAGGAGCATGTTATGGGTCTGTTAATTTAAGAAAGTCATCTTCTTGCTGGACCCAGAAAACAGGCCCTCGGAGTGCTATATCCTCCAAGAATATATTGGTTCTAGCCCTTCTGTCTCCAGGGTGTGTGTGTTTGTGTGTGTGTTTGTGTGTGTGTGTGTGTGTCATTGTTTTACTTCATGTGTTTGTTCAGCCATTGTTAGTTGCTCAGTGTCACTATGAGATGGACATCCTCATAAAGATAGATGGATGGATGGATGGATGGATGGATGGATGGAGACAGACAGACAGACACTGTGTTGTCTAATAAGCCCAAGGACAATGTTGAACAAATCAAGTCTCCTGAAGACTGGTTAGTTTCCTGGTGCTTTCATATAGAAAAGTTATGTTACAACACATTTGAAAGGCAGTCCACAAAGTAGAAGTCTTTGGGCAGATCTAGCATTCCCTCACTACCACCAATTAGAACTGCCCTCTCACAATGGAGGAGAACCAATGTGAAAACATGCCCTCCACCTTCAATCACTCAGAGGCAGTCCAGAAGGATACCATGGTCAGTAATCCTGTAAACCACGGAGAGTTCAAAGAGGACCAGGATTGCAATCCACGAGTCATCCATAAGCACAACCGATGCAGCTTCTATACTGAACTTTGGCATGAAGCCCAATAGCAAAAGATGTAAAACACAAATATAAAACCATTTGTTGAACTACTAGCTTTACGTGCAGAACCTGTACAAAAGGAAAAACAAAGAACAGAAAACAAAAGGATACTTTGACAAGAATTATTTATGAAAAAAGGTCACATAACTACAGCTCAGTAACAACTACCTCATAGTAAAATCTTGGCATGTCACCCAGAAAAATTCTTGTTTTAATGACAAAAGAGTAACATTATTCATTTATAACATGAACAGCAACTGTTTTTCAATAAAAATAGACTCAGAATGGCATTACAATAAATAAAAATAATAATATCCCAGCAAATAGAAATATAAACCACAAGGGAAAAACACCAACAGTCAAATTCAAATGCAGAATGTGACTAACAAAAATCATTCTCCTTTTATATAATGCCGTACTACTGAGAATTAATAATTTGTACATTCGATTAAGTGTAACTGGCTCACAAAAACGTAGAAGGCACAAAAAATATATTGCTCTTCAAGGTGCTACATTTTGCAGAGGATTGAAATGGAAAAGTGTTCACTTGATACCAAAAAGACATTAGAGTCATTTTTTGGTTATACTGAGGTATTTTAATTTATGTTTTAATAGAGTTTAATATTTTCATTACAGTTCTTTATATCTGCATATTTTTGTTATTGTTAGCCTCTCTGAGTACTGCATTTAGTAGACAAGGATGTAAATAAAAAAAGAACCTCTTTTCCTGGGGAAACAATTCCATGTACAAAATGCCAAGATTAGTTAAACTATCTAACTTTAGAATATGGGGAGGAGAAACTGCAAGAAGCACCTCTGATAATCAAACTAATGTGAACTAATATACAACTTTAAAGTGTATGTTTTAAAAATCTACAGCATGACTATGGCAAATATGTATGCCACATAAATACCCTTGAGCATTGATCCGAACCAGGACTAATGATAGCACTAATAGTTTATATTTTCAGTCCTTCCTCACCATGTTTTATATGTGAACAGCATACATGAATTTGTCAAGTTAAGTCCTCTAGGCCAGGGATCTCCAACCTTTGCAACTTTAAGTCTGAAGGACTTCAGCTCCCAGACTTCTCCAGCCAGCTTTGCTGGCTGGAGAAGTCTGGGAGCTGAAGTCCTTCAGACTTAAAGTTGCAAAGGTTGGAGACCCCTGCTCTAGGCATCCAGACGAGTGGCAGATGACAGCCAAAAATTTCGACAGTGCAAACTTTGGCTAATTGCAACCTGAATGTGTGAAGTGGCCTTTATTATAGAGTTATACCTGTCTTCAACTTTCAAACCAATGTTTCACGTAAATGTACAAAATCTGAAAGCAAAATTACATTTGAAAATGGAAAAAAAGTAAAATGGTTGGAAAAGGAAGTTCTCAACAGTCTGGATACATGCTGCTTCCTTAAGGATTGCAATTTTCTTTGCTTCCTCCCACTTTGAAGAACAGAGAAGAGGCAGTCAAGTGAGTCACTAAATTGGCTACTGTATTGTCTTTCCTTTAAAAAAAATTTGAATTCTTATGGAAAGTCTGGATTGTTTTTGTTTTCTTCAAACAGGGAAGACTGCCTAATTTCTGTTAACTTCCAAGGCATGTCTAGATAACTTTTGAAAGTAATGTTAGACCTCTTCCATCCCAATTCTTCTTCACATTTGGGTTTCCTTCTAAGTTGTTCTTCAATATTTTAATGTGGTTCTGGTTAAGAAGTCCCTACCTTATGGGGAATCAAGTCATAGTCACATTGTATCTGAGTGATAAAATTTGGTAGGTCTCCAAGGAGGTTTGCATAAGAGCTATGTTAAAATTATTAATTGAGGAGTTGATAGCCTAAGGGATTGTTTTTGTGTTTGCTATAAATATAAGGAATAACTTACCAGACTAATTTTATTGCATACTTTGCAAAGTCACAAAATTAGTGGACCACAGGAATACTGTTGATATAATTTACTTGGACTTCAGTAAGGCATTTAATAAAGTAGATCATAACCTACTACTAGAAGTTTTTAAGAAGATGTTGGATAACCATTTGTCTGGGGTGGTGTAGGATTTCCTGCCTAGGCAGGGGGTTGGACTAGAAGACCTCCAAGGTCCCTTCCAACTCTTATTCTATTCTCCTTTTCTCAAGGATACTTGTTTCCTATCTTATAGGAAGTATCCTTTTCTGGAGTAATATATTGTAGATTACTCAATGAAGATAACACCATTCTAGAGCAAGGCCACAACCTGTTCAGAACCAGGATTTGTGAGTGTTTGAGATACACAGATATCTTGGGACAGTGAATATGTAATGGGATGATTTTGTAGGTGGTGATTAATCTGAATTTTTCTGCATTGTAATTACAGTAAGCCACCTTTAACCTATAAGGCAAGAAATTAAATACATTAAAATAATTTTTTAAATGTTGAAGCAGGCTACTTTATCCAATTTTCATTCCCTAGATTTACTGCCATTTTGTGATATATGTATACCTTCCATTAGTTACTTATACATCTATAAAGCTGGCATTGTATTGCATTCATTAGATATTAGGGTTTTGTTTTATAAGTCAGAAAGGGAAATGCTTAAAAATCAAAGAATTAATAATAGTTCATTTTCAACAGGAGAGTAATCTATCTCCCACACAAATATATACCCTGTCCAAAATGTGGCAGGAGGAGAAAATGAGATGCAAGAGTCACTAATCTCTTATTTCTGCTCTACTAGTGATCTTATAGGGAAGACTAACCTGTCCATTAGTGTTCTTTGAAATAATTTCAAAATACAGGTTGTATTTCTATGTTAATCAAACTGGCAATAACGCTGTCCATTTTCCGAAGTATTTGTAAAGCTTTGGAAATGTCAATAAGAAAGCAGAACAGAAAAGGCAAAATGTTAAAGTTCCAGGAATTCCGACGTGAAAAGAAAAATAGGGCCGAAATAGAACTGAAAGTAATGATCACTGTCATCAATTGCCTTTTGGTCAATTGTAGAAATGTACTTTTAAAAATAGCATGAAGCTCATGGTCAGGGACTGAACCAACTCTCCCAAAAAGGCTCTGATGGATTCCACTAAATCAAATGTGACTCAAAATCTAATCCAAACAGGTTCGTATTCCCTTTGAATTGGCCAGCCAAAACTGTTCATCAGGACCACTAAATTGCTACCTATGGCAGAGAATATTTGTGGCTCAGGATTGAACAGGATTGGTGCTTGCAGAGTAAGGACCCCGCAAATTGCTACTAATCAGAATTCTAGCCGGAACCCTCTGCCAAATGTCTTTCAAAATTGAAGATACTATACAACTTGATTCTGTAATATAAATACAGGATACTGTATTAGGATTTAGGATTTATTAAATTTTTAGACCGCCCTTCTCCCTTGCGGGACTCAGGGCGGTGTACAGGCAATAATAAGATCAATAATATAGAGCATAAAATACAATTAAAAATACAATTAAAAATATATTAAATAGATTGGCCTGATCTAAACCCTGTTAAAAAACCCTTACTAAAACAATTTAAAAACTAAAACAATTTAAAAAACTACGCCAAAAATACTGACTTCATGTTAATCTCTCTCCAGTACCTTCTCTCTCTAACAAATGCTCCTTGCCTGTTACCTGCCATTACATAGCTTGGTGTTTTAAGTTCAGAGCGCTCTAATTAACACCTGATTTAAAGTGCATTTCAGAATATTTTTCAGGACTATTCTGATGCACCTTCTCTTTCACCCTTTGCTATCTCTGGTTACCACGGAGCCATTTATCTCAGTATAAGATATATAGCTCCTTAGAGAGCAAACTTACAATCTATTTGTAAAATGCAATTCCAGCATAGATAGCTGACAGGTTATCAGTAGCATGTGCACATCATTACACATCAGTAAAAACATGTTAAAGGATTTTCATTGCAAAAGTAACAGTCATGCTTATACTAATTCATGTTATCATCAGAATATGTTGGTCCTGACATGGCAGAAGAAACAGCATCCCCTGAGAATATCCTGAAGTTACTATTCTTCTTCCAATTAGGAGTAAGGTGTTGAACATGCCCTCAGGACAACTAAATAAATGAAAAAGGAGTATGAGAAGCTGGAGAAATATCAAGGCCTAAAGGAGGAGCTAGAGGGGTTGTGGAAAGTAAAGGGCAGGGAAGCAGTTCCAGTGGTGGCAGGAGGGCGCGGGGCTGGGACACCTAAGCTGGGAGAATGATTTCAACAGATGCCAGGAATGACATCAAGAGTTCTCTGTCCTGAGGAGGGCACTGCAATGAACAGCTAAGATGCTGTGCAGAACTCTCAAGCTCCCAGGTCTCGGGTATAGGGCCCAAGATTGAGGAAGATAATACCATTCATATGGTCAAGAAAGGATTTTAAAAATATTTTTTGTTAGAATGCAGTATTGCAGGCTAACTCTTCCCAATGTCAAGAGTTTGAGCCTGGCTGTCCCAAGATTGACTCAGCCTTCCATCCTTCTGAGGTCAGTAAAATGAGGACCCAGATTGTTGGGGGCAATATGCTGACATTTGTAAACTGCTCAGAGAGTGCTATAAAGCACTATGGAGTGGTGTACAAGTCTAAGTGCTATTGCTATTACTATTTTTTTTAAAAACACTAAGTCTCTAGAATGCAGAACTCTGAAAAATAGATTAATAAATAAATACAATGATACGGATAGAATAAAGAGTGATTAGTAACTTCTTTGCCCGTATACGTTTAAGTGAGTGTCCATATGAAGCAACTAGAAAAGTTATAAAGAACTTCTGTGCCAATGCATTGTTGACTTTCAAAATTAACTGAATATGTTTATTTTGAATGTTTACTCCTGCACCTAGCTTACCCTTTACAATCTCTCATGATGGATAGGAAACCAATAAAATCATAAATTACAGTACTGAAGTATAAGACAGAAGAAACTTCCCTGCTATCTAGTTTCTCTATAAAATGTGCAGTTCGAAAGTTGGAATTTGTGCTCATAACAAAATTCTCTCCCCCCACCCCCGACCAGTACCCTCCCTAGCCAAACAAGCAATTAAAAATCCCCAACCCTCTGCCTTTCTCAGTCATCCTCTTTTCTCTTGCAAAACAGTAACAGCCAAAGCGTTATCTGAAGATTTCAGGGATTTGAAATATTAGAGTATCTGTGTATGTCAGAAACTTTGGATGGCAAGCTAACACATGCGAGTAGCCAAAGTGGGGTGTGGGGGACGGTGGCGGGTGACCACTGCATGGTACAAATAGATATGGAAAACTTTAGTCACACTTCTATATCATTTAAAAATCACTCAGAGGTTTACAGCCCATGTATGGTAACATTAACAGCGTTACCAATTTATGCTTCCAGAAAAACATAATATAGAATTGTGTTTCTTTTTTATCCACAGTTCTTTCTCTATATATATATATTCTCATTTTTTCTTGCACATGAGAGACAGGACAGTTTCCCTGGTGGCATGTTCCTTTTTAATACTGTAACTGCCCCGACCTCTCTATAAGAGAGCAGCTTCTGTCACACCAGACATATGAAATAGTAAATTACTTGCTGCCATGGCTACAAACATTGGCACCTTCTGCTGTTTCATTTCACCAGTGAGTGCTCAGATACTATAATACGCCATGATTGAAAAGAAAATGCAGTTGTTTTTTAGATTGGGGTGAGACACTTAATGATTCAAAACTCAGAGCCTTTTTATCCAATGTTATAATAGGCATGTGTTCCCACAGTTGACACAAACCCCATATACAGTCACTTCGTTAATCAGAATTCTGCTGGAGGAAGGGATGTGTCTATTGAAGTCACTGACAAAAGAATGTCTCATTGAGGGGAAAGGGCCACGTTTTTAAATTAGAAATAATTGTGGGCTTCAACTGGTGCATCAATCAGCTGTTTGATGGTTAGTTGAGAGCTAGTTGGCGGGCAGCAATGTTGCTGATGATGTTGGTGAAAACTGGAGGAATTGAAGGAGCTGCAGGCAGTATGTTGTGCAAGTCTACCATACATAATTAAATTATACAATTTGAGCCAAAACTGGCCAAAAGTCATTAGTTTTGGCTCTAAGAGGGGAAGTATACAAAATCAGGAAGGCTGAGGCCATGCAGTAATTCTGAGCCACAGAAACATCCGAGGCAGCCCGGGAGTTCATGGCTTCCATGATGGCCATGGACCTGACCCAAGTAGTTCAGGGCCCCACTCACAAGGGAGGACACACGCTGGATCTGATTTTTGTCTCTGGACAGTGGAGAAGTGATCTCGGAACAGGGGATTTAGTCATCTTACCCTTGTCATGGACAGATCACTCTATCCTTCGGATAGACTTTCCAACCGTCAAACCCCACCGCAGGGAGGCGGAACCGGAGACACCGAGTTGGTTCTGCCCCAGGCGCCTGATGGATCCGGAAAGGTTCCAGAGGGAGCTTGGGCCAATACCTGTGTCCCTGCCCCGCGACTCGACTGAGGATCTGGTGGCCGCATGGTATAATGCGGCCATGGGGGCCTTGGACCGAGTCGCGCCCTTGTGGCCTCTCATGCGGCGTCGAATCACCCAGGCCCCTTGGTTTACGGAGGAGCTTCGGGAGATGAAACGCCGCAAGAGACGCCTAGAGAGTAGGTGGAGATCCTCTCGATCCGAAGCTGACCGAACACTAGTGAGAGACCATATTAGGACTTACTTAGTGGCGCTAAGAGTGGCCAAACGTGAATATTGTGCCACCCTTATCGCGTCCGCAGAAAACCGCTCTGCCGCCCTGTTTGGGGTGACCCGCTCCCTCCTTCACCTGAGGCCGCAGGAAGCCCCTTTACAGGGTCGAGCAGAGGAATTTGGAGTGTTTCTGCAGGACAAAATCACTCAGATTCGGAACGAGCTGCCCTCCACTGAAAGTGATCCAGTCGATATGCCCGGCGCTGGTCTTGAGATAACACCTTGGGAGGAGTTTGACTTTGTCACTACCGAGGATATGGACAGGTTGCGGAGGAACCTTAGAGCCACCACATGTTTATTGGACCCGTGCCCCTCCTGGCTTGTACTGGCATCCTGGGAGGTGACACGAGGCTGGCTCCAGGTTATTGTGAATTCATCTCTGAGTGAGGGGTGCTTGCCTACCGTCTTGAAAGAGGCGGTGGTGAGGCCCCTCCTCAAGAAGCCATCCCTGGACCCAGCATTATTAGAAAACTATCGTCCCGTCTCCAACCGTCACTTTTTAGCGAAGGTTGTCGAGAGTGTGGTGGCCCAACAGTTTCCTCGGCACCTGGAGGAAGTTGATTATCTAGACCCGCGCCAGTCCAGTTTCCGGCCCGGTCACAGCACCGAGACGGCATTGGTCGCGTTGGTCGATGATCTCTGGAGGGCGCGGGATAGAGGTTGCTCCTCTATCCTAGTCCTATTAGACCTCTCAACAGCTTTCGATACCATCGACCATGGTATCTTATTGCACCGATTGGGGGGGTTGGGGTTGAGAGGTACCGTTCTACGGTGGTTCTCGTCCTACCTCTCTGGTTGGTCGCAATGGGTGTTGGCAGGAGGGCAGAGGTCGTCCCCGAGGCCCCTCATATGTGGGGTTCCTCAGGGGTTGGTCCTCTCGCCACTTCTGTTCAACACCTACATGAAGCCGCTGGGCGAGATCATCCGTGGTTTTGGGGTGGATTACCATCTGTACGCTGATGACACCCAGCTGTACATATCCACCCCAAACCACCCCAACGATGCCGTCGAGGTGTTGTCCCGGTGTTTGGAGGCCGTACGGATCTGGATGGGTAGTAACAAACTCAAACTCAACCCGTCCAAGACCGAGTGGCTGTGGTTTCCAGCACCCCAGTTCAGCCAGATAAGTCCAACACTGGACATTGGGGGCGAACAACTGGCCCCCTTGGAGAGGGCGCGCAACTTGGGCGTTCTCCTGGATTCCTGGCTGTCCATGGAGGACCATGTGGCGGCCGTGGCCAGGGGGACGTTCTATCAGGTATGCCTGATACGCCAGTTGCGCCCCTTACTGGACCGGGGGGGCCTTCGCACAGTCACTCAAGCACTTGTGACATCTCGGCTGGATTACTGTAACGCTCTCTACATGGGGCTCCCCTTGAGGTGCACTCAAAGGCTACAGTTGGTACAGAATGCGGACGCGCGGGTGATTATGGGTGCCCCAAGGCAAGCCCACATAACACCTCTCCTGCGCGAGCTGCACTGGCTGCCTGTGGCTTTTCGAGTGCGCTTCAAGGTGTTGATG
Organism: Rhabdophis nuchalis; assembly: GCA_039707465.1. Classification (NCBI taxonomy): domain Eukaryota; kingdom Metazoa; phylum Chordata; class Lepidosauria; order Squamata; family Natricidae; genus Rhabdophis; species Rhabdophis nuchalis. Next base: position 51,892,382 of record CM077643.1, on the reverse strand, counting down.
ACCATCTTTAAATCGCTCCATGGCTCGGGGCCTAGCTATATACGAGACCGCCTCCTGCCCCATACATCCCTTCGTCCGATCCGCTCACACAGAGAGGATCTTCTCTGGGTGCCGTCAGCTGGGCAATGGCCCCCGTGGAAAGGGCTCGCAACTTAGGCGTCCTCCTGGATTCACGGCTGTCCCTGGATGACTATGTGGCGGCCGTGACCAGGGGGGCCTTTTACCAGGTTCGCCTGGTACGCCAGTTGCGTCCCTTTCTGGACCGGGACGCCCTCCGCACAGTCACTCAAGCACTCGTGACATCTCGCCTTGACTATTGCAACGCTCTCTACATGGGGCTCCCCTTGAGATGCATCCGGAGGCTCCAGTTAGTCCAGAACGTGGCCGCGCTGATGATACTCAGTTGTACATATCCACCCCAGACCACCCCAACGATGCCGTCGAGGTTATGTCCCGGTGCTTGGAAGCCGTACGGATCTGGATGGGTGGTAACAAACTCAAGCTCAACCCATCCAAGACTGAGTGGCTGTGGCTTCCGGCGCCCCGGTTCAGCCAGATTATTCCAACTCTGGCCATTGGGGGTGAAACACCGGCCCCCATGGAGAGGGCGCGCAATTTGGGTGTCCTCCTGGATTCCCGGCTGTCTATGGAAGATCATGTGGCAGCCGTGGCCAGGGGGGCGTTTCATCAAGTTCGCCTGATGCGCCAATTGCGCCCCTTACTGGACCGGGGTGCCTTACGCACAGTCACTCAAGCACTCGTCACCTCTCGACTCGACTACTGTAATGCTCTCTACATGGGGCTTCCCTTGAGGTGCACCCGAAAGCTGCAGCTAGTCCAGAACGCAGCCGCGCGGGTGATTACGGGAGCCTAGACACTCCCACATAACACCTATCCTGCGCGAGCTGCACTGGCTTCCTGTGGTCTTTCGGGTGCGCTTCAAGGTTTTAACGACCATCTTTAAAGCGCTCCATGGCTCGGGGCCTAGTTATATGCGAGACCGCCTCCTGCCCCATACATCCCTCAGACCGATACGCTCCCACAGAGAGGGCCTCGTCAGGGTGCCGTTGGCTGGACAATGCCGACTGGCGACACCCAGGGGGAGAGCCTTCTCTGTGGCGGGCCCAGCCCTCTGGAACGACTTACCCCCTGAACTCCGCACCATCTCCGACCTCCGCCTCTTCCGCAAGTGTCTGAAGACACACCTATTTCATCTAGCCGGCCTAGCGTAACCTCCATACTGACTATTAGATAGTTTTTAAACTTGGGATTTTGATTCGGTTTTTAGCACAGAGTTTATTTATTAGAATAAGTATTTTAAATTTCATATATTTTATATATTTTGTATGTATTTTAACATCCCTGTGCGCCGCCCTGGGTCCTAACAAGGAGAAGGGCGGGATATAAATTTAATAAAATAAATAAATAAATAAAAATAAAATTTTGGGAACATCTCGAAGTTCCCATGTAACACCTCTCCTGCGCGAGCTGCACTTGCTACCGGTGGCCTTCCGGTTGCGCTTCAAGGTGCTTGTTACCATCTTTAAATCGCTCCATGGCTCGGGGCCTAGTTACTTGCGGGACCGCCTCCTGCCACATACCTCCCACCGACCGATTCGCTCCCACAGAGAGGGCCTTCTCAGGGTGCCAACTGCCGGTCAATGCCGGCTGGCGACGCCCAGGAACAGAGCCTTCTCTGTGGCGGGCCCGGCCCTCTGGAACGACCTACCCCCCGACCTCCGCACTACCTCGGACCTCCGCCTCTTCCGCCAATGCCTTAAGACGTATTTATTCCAACAAGCCGGCCTAGGATAGCCCCCCGTTTCTGACTTTTTATACTTAAATTATAATTTGGTAGGGTTTTTAAATGGGTTTTAGCACGGGTTTTAAAGTATTTAATATGTTTTAATGATATATATTGTTTTGTACTGTGATTTTAGTAATGCCTGTGCGCCGCCCTGGGTCCTAACAAGGAGAAGGGCGGGGTATAAATTCGAAATAAATAAAAATTTGAGACATTAGTTTTTCTTCTTGTATTTGGATATAAAGGTATTCCTTGATTTACAACCACACTTGAACTCGGAATCTCAGTTGTTGAATGAAGTGGTTGTTAAGTAAAATGTCACATGACAGTCCACATAACTGTTTCACTCAATGACCATAATCCTAGCACTCCCCGTTGCAGTCATAAAGCAATTGCATAGGTGATTAAGTGAAGGGAGTCTCAGCAAAGATGTATGGGGTGCTGGGGTGGAAGAACCATAAGAAGCTCTGCTCAGGAGCTAAAAACCCTTCTTGCCAAAATCCAAGCAGGATTTTCAGCTCCTGAGGGAGAGACACATGTGTGCGGCCCGCAGCAGGCCTTCCCAATGTGTCTTAAGCACCCATGCTGCCTCACTTCTCTGCTTGGATTTTGGCTCCCTCTTTCTCAGGAGATTGGCTGAAAAGAGCTGCTTCCAAAGGATGTCCACTCTTCCCCCTGCCCAATCTCCGTTTCTGTATCCTGTGGGAGAATGTCATTACTTCTCCATTCGCAGAAGGGATCTCTTCAACGGGATTACAGGAACAGAGCTTAAACATCAGGCTCTGACCTCTATTTCTCCACCCTCCCCCATGCATACAAAGGAATTCCTATATTTTTTTGCTATGTCACAATATGTGTAGAAATGGGCAGAACCTGTATAATGACATCACAATATATGTTTTGTCAATCTGGCATTAACATAGTTAGGAGCAGGCATGTATTCTTTTGATAATACTGTACCTCCCTGATAACAGCAGAAACAACCAATACCCATTCTTCCCAGATAGATGGTAATCTTTCTCCTCATACGTGACCTACCTATTATAGATTGTATTTTCTTCTTTTTTGGTTGGATTGGGCAGGAAAAAGATGACCCTGCTCTCTGAGTGCCTTGACTCACTCTCAGCGACAGTGAGCAAAGCAGCAAGATGAGCTCAGTGCCCTAATCAGATTTTGCACTTCCCCATGGAGTATCATAAAGAGTCATTTGACATAATATATTTGTCTTATTCCCCAAGGCCAAAAAAGGCCATTCAAGTCGATTCAGAATACAGGCAGAATATCCCTATTATGTTCTATTGCACATTTTCTTCTGCCATCTCAGCTTTTATCTACTTAGCAAGGTATACTAAAAAAATTAAGTGTTATTGCATCCTGTTCTTTAATGCCACTTCCTTGCTTAAAATATCTTGAAGTGCTCACTATTATATTGTGTATCCAACTACAATTCACATTTAAAGATACATATTATTTACAAATATTCAGGAATCATTCCTAACTACTAAATGAACCTCTGCTGTTTAATGAACTTAAAGCACTAGTTTTTAATTAAAGTTGATATCACTGAACCCGACAAAGTTTACTAAAGCCTATGTATTCAGGACTGAAGCTAAAAATCATTAGTACTGTTACAGTATTTTTTTAAATGCAAAATCAGTGTAATTTACCAATTTCCTTCCCAAAATAAAACAGATAGCAAAAGTTACTGATGGAATTTAGGGGGGGGGGGGGGGGGAACCTATTTGTATCAATAAATTAAAACATTTCAATTCCATACATCATTTAGTTCAAGTTAATCACCAGCATCAAAACGGTGTGAAATACAGATTTTTTTAATAAGAAACTTACAAATCAATCAAAAAAGCACTTTTTTAATGAAATAAAACTTTGAAACCAAAATAATTTTTCACTGCTAAACATTTGCCTACCATCAATATATTGCTAAATTTAAGCCTATTGGTCTATAATATAAACTGATTAGCTTTTTAAAAACTTACACACACAAACTGGATGAACCAGCCTGAAAGTGCTGTAATATAAATGCACTTATCAACCAAGCTATTTTACTCTGAAAGCTGACAAACCTGACATTCTCCTGACAAAATATAATCGTACCAATTTTGTCATCTTGTCTACTCACAGTTGAATCCGTTTAGCTCATGTTTTGACTTCAATTGAGTTGTACAAGATAACATCGAAGTTGTCTTCTAGCTTAACAAGTTAAAAAGGCAAGTCAATATAACAGATTCTGACAAGGCTGAAGAGCGCATAAATTGAATTGCCAAAATGAACAAAAGCTGAGAAGGGGGGGAAAAAAGAAATAAGTAAACAGCTGTTTTCATTTGCTTTTATTTTATAACTAAAAATTAGATCACACAGACACCATAGGAGCCATCAGGCAGGACAAGGAAGTTAAACTACAACCCTTCATAATACTACGATTAAGAAGTGGGAAGCTGGAGAGGGGGAAAGGAAAGAGTCATGTTCAACATGCTTATCCCTTTTGAGAAAGTGTGATATACATAATGCATGTTAAACGTGTTTCTAAAAATCAGCAATATATATTAAAGTTCCAACTTGCAACTAAAGTGTTAAAACCTGCTTTGCATTTTTTCAAAAGCTCTTCCTTCCTTCCCTTCCCTTTCCTTTCCTTTCCTTTCCTTTCCTTTCTTTTAGCCATACATCTCACAAAACAAGTGACTCAGGGTAGCATATAATAATACTCTTTCTTCTTTTGATGGTGTTTTTCAACTTCATTGTTAGAAATGGTAGAAGGCATTCCTGATGATAGTGACATTGTTTATATATATTTATGTTACTTGGAAGCCACTCTTGACTACCCTTTCTTCCATCTGAAAATAAGTCAGAAAAATTTTCTCCTTATTTCTTCCTTGGAATCAAATATGGGAAGCCAGGGAACAGTCAAACTATTAGAAAGTTGACTGTATAATAAAGAAAACCATATGCACACATATTTCTGGCCATCTCATAAAAATATGTGTAAAAATTCACATTCTACCAATTTCTCTTTTCCTCTGAAATTGAATATGAATGAATAGAAAAAAAACATGTAGGAACCTTTTTAAGAACCCAAAACAAAAACTAGTTCTCTCTTATTCAATTTATTTTTAAAACGGGAAATTCATCTTAGATTTGCTGGGAATTATATTGGAGGTAATCTATTTTTGAAAGGAATATTTTTCCTTTTAGGCCACAGGCCAAATTGGTGGAATTGAAAATCATTTCACCAAATCACGTCTTTTGGATATAGTTGAAGCTACCAGAAGTTTGGCAGTTCTCAATTTTCCTTCTTTCTCAAGAATCCTTGACCTAGCATAGGAGATGCCCATAATTCCATTAAGGTCCAAATCTACTCTGCTATATTACTGTCTTTGAGGCTGTTCTCCCTTTCTGAGTTCAGCTGGAAAAATTAAGCTGCCAGGTGATACACGGAAGAGGCCATTAAAAAGGTAAGCAAAGGGTAAAAGCACAGCTTCAATGTTCTTCATCTCCCCAGCATGACATTTCAAGAAAATAGTGGCGGTGCTGTCATAGGTATCTTGAGATTGAACAGGAATGATGATACACCTTCCCATACCAAAGTGAAATTTTCTAATCATTGAAACAAAGTTGAGATATTTTCTCACCTACCTATTGTTATTTCTATCTTCATAGCAATGAACATTCATAGTGTATTAAATCTCAAACTGTTTTTGAAGGGAACAAAGACTATCCCACAAAGCCCTCTGCAGAGACAGATGTTAATGACCTTCTAAAAACGTAGCATTTTCATCTCTGACGGATAGTTAAACATAAAACAGAGGAGCATAGCTAATATCCCTATGAGGAAAGAGAAGATGGCCTGAAACACCAAGAAATGAAAGACTTTGGCATTAGCTCTACATACTGTTTAATATTTTAGAATTAAATAACAAGCTATATGCCCTGAATTATATTAAAAGTTGCAATCGTTGATTCTTAAATGCACAATAATCAAAATTAACATGTTTAACCTTAGTACTTCCTCTGATCAAGGTTAATATTTGTTTTTCAAATAAGTATATGTTTGATAAGATTCATAAAAAGAAGATAATGAGGGGAAAGATGAAACGGAAAAGCTATCTAATAATCATCTGTCTCCAGAAACATTCCACAGAGAGTGTAATTATCCAAAGGTGATTCAAAATTCATAGTTAGAGTTTTATCTTTAAAAGTACATGACAAAATGATGGTATAATCCTTCTGGCTAGCAGGTATCAATTTGAATGAGGCTTCCCTTGCTGGTATTCACATGCTTATTGTAGGCATACAAATAGAGATAAAAAATAATAATTAAAAAACCTGTGCTATGCAACACATTAAACAACTATATCCACCTAGTCACCTGGAAGTCAGCAAAATCTTAAATTTGTTTTGTGATTATCCTGTATTCACACTTAATTATAAGGTATAAATCATTTCTTCTTGCATGTAAGTTGCATCTGATTAAGGCAATTCTGTTTAAAAGTCAAAGAGAGTCCTCTAAATTTCTTGGCTATAGTCTTTTAGTCCAGGGGTTATAGGTCTTATAGGTCTTTTAGTCCAGGGGTCCCCAACCTTTGCAACTTTAAGTCTGAAGGACTTCAGCTCCCAGAATTCTCCAGCCAGCTTTGCTGGCTGGAGAAGTCTGGGAGCTGAAGTCCTTCAGACTTAAAGTTGCAAAGGTTGGAGACCCCTGCTTTAGTCAGACGAAGTAACATTGTGAAAAACCAACTTCATAATACAATACAATACAATACAATACAATACAATACAATACAATACAATACAATACAATACAATACAATACAATACAATAGCAGAGTTGGAAGGGACCTTGTAGGTCTTCTAGTCCAACCCCCTGCGTGGGCAGGAGCCCTATACCATTTCAGACAAATGGCTGAATCTAACATCTTTTTGAAGACTTCCAGGGTTGGGGCATTCACGACTTCTGGAGGCAAGCTGTTCCAGAGGTTAATTGTTCTAACTGTCAGGAAATTTCTCCTTAGTTCTAAGTTGCTTCTCTCCTTGATTAGTTTCCACCCATTGCTTCTTGTCCTGCCCCCGGGTGCCTTGGAGAATAGTTTGGCTCCCTCTTCTTTGTGGCACCCTCTGGGATATCGGAACACTACTATCATGTCTCCCCTGGTCCTTCTTTTCATCAAACTAGACATACCCAGCTCCTGCAACCGTTCTTCATATGTTTTAGTCTCCAGTTCCCTAATCATCTTGGTTGCTCTTCTCTGCACTCTTTCCAGAGTCTCCACGTCTTTTCTACATCGTGGCGACCAAAACTGTATGCAGTATTCCAAGTGTGGCCTTACCAAGGCACTATACAGTGGCATTAACACTTCACGTGATCTAGATTCTATCCCTCTGTTTATGCAGCCTAGATAATAATCAGATGTTACCGTATGATGTTGTGAAAGGATTCAAACCACGCTTTTAAAATATATTGTTAAAATGCCAAATTGTGTCAAATATGTTTTCAAATAAAAACTATGAAATATAATAATACTGTGACATCAGTAGAATCAAAATATATCTAATAAGTATCCAGAAGGATAAATCACAATATCATCAAGGCCCTAAGAGACATTTTGTCATGCATTCTTGTTTAGTCACATGGAATGGCACCACACTCAAAGGCCCAGGAACAAAACCCTACCCACTTTTACAAGGTCTTGAACTTCGTTTTTGGTAGGTAGGCCTCTGCTAATAATAATAGTAATAGCCTTTATTGTCATTGTACATCATGTATACAACAAAATTGGTTAAAAACTATGCATCCTATTTAATTTGGGCTCAGGGCTTCACCAGAGGTAGCATTCTTTTTACTTTGTCTTAGTCCACACACAGATTATGAAGCAACACGTAAATTGCAGCTCTACATTACTTTATTTAAAAATTCTGTATTTTCCTTAGACGGCTTTTACTGCCCTTCTAATTTTACTTTACCTTTAAAATGGATAAGTCATTTTAGATTAATTGAGAATATGGTAATGGAGGAAATATAATTATTATTTACTAAATGTACATGCCACCTAACTCCCAGCAACTCTGGGCAGTTTGCAAATGATTTAAAACATTAAAACAAGACATTAAAAATGACAAGACATAGTAAGAAGAATAAAGATGGCAGGAAAACAAATCAAGTGCTAACAAGAAAACAAGCAGAACCAAAAGGCGACCTTAGTTCACCTTTGGGTGAAGAGCCATATCTTGAAGGCTCTTTGCAACACCACTTGGGGTGGGGGGCATTCAGATCTTGAGGGAACCTCTTTCCAGAGGGCAGGGACTGCCATAGAAAAGGTGGACTTCTGGGTTCCCAATAAATAGCATTGTTTAACTAAAAGAACCTGGAACATACCAATGTGCAGATCAAATTGGCCAAGCAGATAACTTGTTTCTTTTAATCTGCCCAGGAAGGGATGGTGTGGTGGTGGAGAAGGTATTTTAAATATATCTGCCGTTCAGGTAAGTTTGGTAAATTTTAAATGAGTTTTTTGCACTCTGAACACAGATCATGGATGTAAGACTTTTATCTAAATCTGGATCACTTCACTGACAAAACAACAACAAACAACACTTTGATCCAAGGCTAAAGGTGATTTCCAAGTTTCCTCTCTTTTACTCTGAAGCCTGTCTTTGCTGTTCTGAAGGCTCTTCCAATTTTCCAGAAGGTTTTTTCCCATTCTAATAACAAATTCTGCTACATCAAAGAGCATTCCACTTGCACAATGCACACATTAACGACAACCCATAAGGAAGTAACCCAAAGAACAGGAAGGGTGCCATTTTTATCTCTAGGATCTTGTCTGAATTGGGAAATATAGCTGTATTGTGGGAAATGGCCTCTTGTATCATCAAAGTCCTTTCTAAATGGCCTAAGGCTCTTAAAGACAATTATCTACTTTTGCCAGTAAGAAATAAAATAATTTGGGTTCATTTTTCCCGGTTAACCCCCCACCCCCACCCCACCCCACCAGATGATGTAATGGTGGTATAATTCTGCCAGACTAAAGTTGAGCACACTTGATATTCAGCATACCCTGAAGGAATTTGTAAATGATGGTCAGACTAAGTAAGTCTTTAATCACATACTACCTATGAGTGCATGGCTATTTTTCACATATTGTCAGGGTGGGGGGGAACCTAGAAGAGGGGATGGAAGGGTAAGATTTCCTACAGCAGTGCTTGCTTTTTTCCTACAACCTGTACTGCTGGAAAAAAAATTACAATGGAAGAAATAATTTGTAACTCTCATACAATACTGAATTCTGATGTACAATGGATGCCCAAAACTGACACATTTTGCCCAAGGAAGTTAAAATCAAAGATCAAAATTTTATACACGTTATGTACAATAAAACTGTAATATTGTGAAATACTCTGAGCCAGTTGGAAATTTCTAATATGGGAAGTGACTAGAGGAAGTCACATTCTAATAAATCCAGGGTTTTTTTTATAACTATTATGACTGAACAAAATATTGCAGCCTTTTTAGGGATTATTGAAGAATTGTCCAATAAGAAACTATGTGTATCCCCTTCCATAGAGCAGCTCAAGCAATTAAGGAGATGGCATTAATACATGGCACCATGTATAATGAGAAACTCAACATTATTATTAATAATAATATTGATTCCACTACATCTTCCACATATGGGCAGATATAATCATGACAGAAAATAATGCCTTGCCACCCCATCAACACTCATGAGCTTAATGTCTTCCAAGTGAAGGAAAATGCTCTTCTGTGAGGAAGAGAGTGATGTTTTATAAGAAATTAAGAATAGAAATTGGCATATTTCAAAGGCCACCATTCCAAAATTGTGAGATTCGTTTCTGGTCCTTCTGAAAATCTAAATCTGGGTTACATGGCTTAACTTCTTGTAAAGATTTGTCAGGTATCAGAGACTGAGCCACAAAAGGCCACTTGATTCACTCAATGTCACCCTGGTTTTCCCAGCTCAATGGCAAAAGCATGTCTTCAGTGACTTTCAAAAGGATACCAAGGTGGGGGGCAATTTTATTTTTGTGAGGATAATGTCCCACAGGAGGGAGCCACCATGAAGAAGCCCCTTCTTGGTGTCACTAGATGGACCTCCTTAAAAGAAGTGATCCACAACATACTGTGTCTCCCTGCTCTTGTGGGTTGGGCAGATGTAACTGGGAAAAGACAGTCCTTCAAATAACAACAACAATAATTTGCCTCCAAGCTTGGACTTTTTGGTAGGCTTAAAACTTGATTGCTTGGGCCCAAGAGAGGATGTAAGTATTTTTACAATGTTTACAAATCTAATTGCATCTCTGAAAGTGCACATAGCAAAATAACTTTTATTTGCTCCTTCCAAGCATTTTCCAAGACTTTAAGCATCGTGATTCGGAAGGTTTTTCCTTGTCTTCTATCTGATAAAGTCATACAAATACCCAGGTTAAATCTGAATATAAATATGCCATGCTTCTCCTGGTAACATTTGAGGTTCAAAAGGGTAAAGTTTAGTGGTGTATGAGGGAAGATAACACACCCAAGTTAAAAGAGCCCTAGCAGTCTCAACTGTTGTCATTTAGTATTCAAAGTATGTGATTATGAAATTAATACACTAGCAGATAGTCCAATTTTTAATTAGTCTCATTTCCCCCCTTTTTAGAACCACTTACATTGATAGCTGTCACCACATCCGATGACAATAAATTCCACACAAACTATGCTCTCTGTAATATATTCTAAAAACTCCTACATTTATAATAAGGAACTGATCTTCATCATAAATCAACACTACTGGAATAGTAATACTAACCTAGATCACTGGATTATTTCAATGAGAAGATAATTAATATGAAGTACTTGGCATACATGAAATTATCATTACAGCCAAGTATCATTACAGCCAAATAGAAGCATTTGGGATCACTGATAGTATTATTCATATGATTATATGTGATTATTTTTTGAATACTTGGAATGTCTTCATATATATTACCAAAATGATACTGATTCAAAAATTCTTTAATTAGTATTACTTTCCCCAACACATAAGTAATGAATTGTTTTTTGATGTGAACCTCATCAGATGTCAGAAAATCAGCTTAATGTTTTATTTTATGCTGAATAGTAAAAAAAAAAAAAAAAAGGATAAGGAAATAGCATGAAGGACAAAAATGATATATTTTAATTGACAAATTCACTAGAGATGGAAAAAGAGGGTCAACATAGCCAGAGGCAGAATTTTAAAAAAGTCAAGAGACAATCTCCTTACAAAAAAAGCATCTGTTCTAGCCCACAGTAATTTTATTACCATTAGAAGAAAAAGGAAATGCAGTCAGAACACCTGAAGCAAGTCCTTCTATGGAAAAAGAAAACCACCATCTGGAATTTCCCAACTTTTAAAACAGGTGAAGATAGCGTTCTATCAGCTTAGTGTCAAAGTTTCCTTTAAAAGAGAAGAAAAGCTGTTTTAAACTAATTCAGGCATTGTAGCAAATTCTTAAATCTTATGCTTGCTTTGATGGTCTATGCTCTGATTATCTCCTGCTTTAGATACTAAAATGTTGCTATGTGGAGCAGCCTTTGAAAATGATCCAGAAACTGCAATTGGTTCAGAATATAGCTGCAAGACTACTAATTGGGACATATTATTATCAGCATATTACTCCAGCATTGTGTTGTATTTGTTGGCTCCTGTTCTGGTTTTTTTGGCCCCACTTCAAAGTAATACATTTTTTCAGTGTTGAATTTTTCAGAGCTTGAGATCTCAGTATTTGAAGAACCCATGCTGCTTCCCTACCTAGACCTTGAGATCTTCATTTGAAGTCCGTGGAGTGGAGGGTGAAAGAGTCCTTTGTAGCGGTATCCCAGCCTCAGACAATCCCAGCCAAATCCACACAAATAGCTATTTTTGTCATCATGCCCCAGACAAAAACTTCTCCCTCAGCCTTATAAATCACATCATACATTTAAATTTCAGCTTTGATTTTTACTCCAGTGAAGTCAGATGATCAGTTGTATAAGGCTACATTAAGAATTGGAATCACAGTTTTGAGGTTTAAAGCATGTACTCACTCACAAGCATTATTCCCTTAAAAAAATTCTCTTCCAGAGAAATTTAGAATTAGGAAGGTCAATAGGAGTAACAGCTCAATAAAAGTATTGTTTAGCTTTGGCAAATCATTCTGGGTGATTTATGGGGTATGAATTATAGGGTATGAATTAATTACCTGCTTCTACATGATAGCCCCAAGTGCTGTTTTTAGCAAAAGTCCTCCCAAAAGTCAAAAAAACTGATGAGGGATGTATGACAAAAAATTAATTTGGCTTAAGAAGTCAAGTTTTTCCAAATGCCATCAGATACAGATTTCAAGTAGAAACGTAACATCCAACTGCAACCCGTAGCAGATTTTTAAGCTTTTTTCTTAGCCTCTTTGAGCTTGCTTTGGTTTGTATTAAAAAGGTAGGTACTGTCATAGGAACAGATGGTGCTCAAGCAGGAAACTGGCTTCTAGAAAACCACAGAGATGTTGAGCATACGTCTGGTCAGCCATCCAAAAGCAGCAAGGATATGGAAGAAGCTGCCAGAAAACTCCTTGTCACAACAGAGAAAATATAAGTAGGACAAAGAGGGAACAATGGGAGAGAAATGTTAACAGCTCAATAACTTTTTCACTGCCTCATATTAAACTTTAAGAACCATTTCTGAATTGTTGTTTTTCACATGGGACTCAGACACATTTGTGGCACAGAAATGGCATTGATTGTTCTTATATGTCAGTGTTGGTGAATCTTTTTGTCACCAAGTGCCGAAATGGGAGCACACAGTGAGAGTGCCAGAAACGGGAAAAGCATCTCACTGGCGCACATGCACAGGAGCGCTGGAAACCAGAAGAACAGGAAGCTCAGCTTCCGGTTTCCAGCATGCACATGTGCACCGGTCACCTGGTATTCCGGTTTCTGGTATGCATGCGTGTGCAAAGGCCAGCTGGCTGGCGCGCATGCACACATCGGCAACTTAGCTTCCTGGCATGTGCTTATGCCAAGAAGCTCCTGCATGCTTCTGCGTGTTCCTGCGTCCGCAAAGACCAGCTGGCTGGTGGAAGCTGGAAGAGCAACAGGCAACGGCTGGCGTAGTGCCTGGAGAGATGGCTCTGAATGCCACATCCAGCACGCTTGCCATAGGTTCGCCATCAGTGTTATATGTAATATATGCTAGGTCTTTAATGGGAAGAAGAACAACTTTCTAGATCCTGTTAAACCTTTCAGTACCATTACCATGGCATTCTTACGAACATCTACAAGTCTTCAAAGTGGAAGCATCATTTTATGCTGGTTCTGTTATTACTTGAATGGGTCACTCAAGATGGAAATTAAGGTTGGGAGAAGTTGTTGAATCTATGGGAAATCCATTGAAAATTCAGTGTGGGATCCAAAAGGGCTGAGTGGTCATCCCCCTGCATACTGTTTAAAACTACATGAAACATTAGAAGAAATCATGGAATCATGAACTAGGCAACTATATGCTATGAACATCTGGACTGGGTAAAATAAATGCAAATTAGGTTCAAACTAGAGGATAATAAGCATTCAATAACTGGTAATATTAGTTATTCTGGGAGGGGTTGTCTTTCTCCACTCCCAAAGAGGTAGCTTGTAGCTGTTTCTCAAACTAAAGGCACCTTCAGTGAACTATAGCTGGCATGTGTTTGTAGACATTCTGTCATCCAGGTCATAGTTGTCCCAAAGGTGCTTTTTCTGGAGGCAACTGGACTTTCTTTTTTTTCTTTGGAAACGTTTCACTTCTCTGATACAATACAATACAATACAATACAATAGCAGAGTTGGAAGGGACCTTGTAGGTCTTCTAGTCCAACCCCCTGCGTGGGCAGGAACCTTATACCATTTCAGACAAATGGCTGTCTAACATCTTTTTAAAGACTTCCAGGGTTGGGGCATTCACAACTGCTGGAGGCAAGCTGTTCCAGAGGTTAATTGTTCTTACTGTTAGGAAATTTCTCCTTAGTTCTAAGTTGCTTCTCTCCTTGGTTAGTTTCCACCCATTGCTCCTTGTCCTGCCCCCAGGTGCCTTGGAGAAAAGTTTGACTCCCTCTTCTTTGTGGCACCCTCTGAGATATCGGAACACTGCTATCATGTCCTTCTCTTCATCAAACTAGACATACCCAGCTCCTGCAGCCGTTCTTCATATGTCTTAGTCTCCAGTCCTCTAATCATCTTGGTTGCTCTTCTTTGCACTCTTTCCAGAGTCTCCACGTCTTTTCTACATCGTGGCGACCAAAACTGTATGCAGTATTCCAAGTGTGGCCTTACCAAGGCACTATACAGTGGCATTAACACTTCACGCGATCTAGATTCTATCCCTCTGTTGATGCAGCCTAGAACTGTGTTGGCTTTTTTGGCAGCTGCTGCACACTGCTGGCTCATATTTAAATGGTTGTCCACTAGGATACCAAGATCCCTCTCACAGTTGCTACTATTGAGCAAGGTACCACCTATACTGTACTTGTGCATTTGGTTTTTCTTGCCTATATGTAGGACCTTACTTTTTTCACAATTGAATTTCATTTTATTAGACAGTGCCCAATGTTCAAGTTTGTCTAGATCCTTCTGTATCTTAAGCCTATCTTCTGGAGTGTTGGCTATTCCTGCCAGCTTGGTGTCGTCTGCGAATTTGATGAGTTCCCCATTTATCCCCTCATCCAAATCGTTGATGAAGATGTTAAAGAGTACTGGGCCTAAAACAGAGCCTTGGGGGACTCCACTGCATACTTCCTTCCATGTAGATGCAGTTCCATTGAGGACTACACGTTGAGTGCGGTTGGTCAGCCAGTTGCGAATCCATTTGGTGGTGCTGCTGTCTAACCCACAATTTTCTACTTTATCTAATAGTAGGTTATGGTCTACTTTATCAAATGCCTTACTGAAGTCCAGATAAATTATATCAACAGCATTCCTCTGGTCCACTGATTTTGTTACTTTGTCAAAGAATGCAATTAGATTCGTCTGGCATGATCTGTTTTTGACAAACCCATGTTGGCTTTTGGCTATTACTTTGTTTGCTTCTAGGTGTTCACTTATTTGTTGTTTAATTATCTTTTCCAGAATCTTTCCTGGTATTGAGGTCAGGCTGATGGGTCTATAGTTTCCTGGATCTGTTTTTTTTTCCTTTTTTGAAGATGGGAACCACATCTGCTCTTTTCCAGTCTTCTGGCAGTTCCCCGGTGCTCCAGGATCTCTGAAAGATATAGTTCAGTGGTTCTGAGATCTCGTCTGCCAGTTCCTTCAGAACCCTGGGGTGTAATCCATCCGGTCCTGGTGATTTGAACTCGTCCAGGGCAGACAGGTGCTCACTTACCATTTTCTTCCCTATTTCAACTTGTGTTCCTAATCTGATATTTGTGGTGCTGTTTTTGATTGGTTGGACTGTTTTATCCCTTTGTGTAAGGACAGATGCAAAAAAAGAGTTAAATAGTTCTGCTTTCTCCCTGTTGCTTATCATCTTCTTGCCATTTTCTCCCAGCAGTGGACCAATTGTTTCCTTAACTTTTTTCTTATTTTTAACATGTTGGAAGAAGCTTTTTTTGTTATTTTTTACTTTTTTGGCAAGCCTTTCTTCATTGCGAGCCTTAGCTTTCCTCACTTCATCTTTACTTTCTCATCCAAGAAGCTTCTTCAACTCTGACAGGATAGTGAGGAATGGAAGGATTTATATTCCTTGCGGACAGTAAGTTATTGGCATCCTTGAAGCACTTGAAGGTTATCTGTGTCCTCAGGGTCACCTGAGTAGTGCTCCTGGTTCCTGTACTCTGCAATTTTCCCCCCTCTGGAAATCCATTCCTACTCCCACACCAATGTATAGCTAAAAGTCTGTAGAGGTTCTCAGTCTGTAGGGAACCAGATCAAGGTTGTCCAAACGTGCTTTTTCTCGAGGCAACTGGCATCTTATTTTTTTCTTTGAAGATGTTTCACTTCACATCCAAGAAGCTTCTTCAGCTCTGCTGGCATGCTTGTTATGACCCCACCTAGATCAGGATACTCTGACTACAATAATTAATGACCTTATCATCACCTGACTGGACTATTACTGTACACTTTCTGTTTAACTACCTTTGCAGCTAGCCCTGATGCTACATCTGGTACAAAATGTAGTGGCAAGAGTGTTGGTGAGATATTTATATGTTAATTATTTAAAAGATAGGTTTTTCACAGGTGTTTGGTTGATCACTGTCAGACAATGTAATAGATAGCTCTGCTCCAGCAAAATGGTTTTTAGGTTCTTGAATCTTCTATCACAGTCAAACTGTTTCCTTATAAATATTACTACGTTCTTTCACACAATCGTTTATTTATTCAGCAAAAGAATTTCCAAGAACTAGGCTTACTAAAAGAATTATTTTATTAATATTTTTAAAAAGCTACTCCTATTTCTCAAGCAATCTTCCCACTGCCAAACAGTCAGTAAGAGTGCTGATGGAAAGAGTTGAAGGCAAAATAAATCTGCCACTTTTAATCAATCATAAACCACTGTGTCATCAATAAAGTTCCATTGTTATGGCAAAACGCCTTTGGTAACTTAGAAACAAAACTGATGAGACTCAATACCTGCATACTAATTGCCAATACTACAGAAATAAAAGCCTTAAGACAAATACATTGGGATGGATTCCTCTATGTTTTAAACTTACCATAGTAATTTTGTTTAGGAACAATATATGAAATCCCCTAAGTATGGAAATGATTCTTGAGCTTTTAAAAATGTTCATAGTTACTTATACAATTCATTTGTAAATGAATTGTGGTTAGTTTAGATTATTATTAAAATGAACTCTGTATGCAATTGCTTGATTCTGCAACAGTCTTCTTTCCCTCAAGTATAATAAGAGTTTCCAGTATGCTGCTCCAACCATTTGCATAAGCTCTCTGTAGGGCAGCCAGAGTGATCCTTTGGAACTTTTTTTCTTTGAAAGGCATTGTCTCTTTTTAAAGGCTTTGCAGAGTGGCTTCAATAGCCTCCCCAGGGACATCTAAGTTTATGTGTCAACTTGCAGAAAACAATTATGTTGTACTTAGAAGAATAAAACTGCCCTGCCCTATTTTATCATCTGGGGAAAAGATGCTTAAGATCTTCCCACTGGAGAAGTTACAGATGGGGACAATATTTCTGCCCTGTGGTTTCTGTACTTTGGAATATCCTCCATCCCAGGAGTTCAGTTGGTGCCCATTGTGTTGTCATTCAGGAGGTCATAAATAACATGATTCCTCCTCCTCCACAAATATCTGGTATGCAATTATTGACAGTAGATTTAGGACAGGCCCCAGTGACTGTTGTTATTAGTATGTTATTAGCATGTTATTCAGCTGCTCTTACTAATTAGCATTTCCTGTCCTATTTTATGTTTCATGTACAAATCCCTAGGTTAGGTGTTACCTGCTTGGCTAAAAAAAATATGTTTGGAAGGAAAAAGAAAAAAACCAAACCTCAGACAGCACCAAGAACTCCACAATACAACCTTGAACTACATGTATTTCCTTCTATGCAACCCTTAGAAGTCACACAGGAATACAGAAAAATATAAGGGCAGATGAATACAATATTTTTATGCTGCAGGTGGGATTTTATTTTCTTGACGACCATCTTCAAAGCGCTCCATGGCTCGGGACCTAGTTATATGCGAGACCGTCTTCTGCCCCATACATCCCTTAGACCGATACGCTCCCACAGAGAGGGCCTTCTCCGGGTGCCATCGGCCGGACAATGCCGGCTGGCGACACCCAGGGGAAGGGCCTTCTCTGTGGCGGGCCCTACCCTGTGGAATGACCTATCCCCTGAACTCCGCACCATCACCGACCTCCGCCTCTTCCGCCAGTGTTTAAAAACACACTTATTTCATCAAGCCGGCCTAACATAGCCTCCGCTGTGACTAATTTTAGATAGTTTTAAATGGGGGATTTTAATTGGTTTTAGCGCAGGTTTTGCTATTTAATAGATTTTTAAATTTATATGTTTTGTACTATTTTTGTATGTTGTTTTTAAATTCCTGTGCGCTGCCCTGGGTCCTTTTGGAGAAGGCGGGATATAAATTGAATAAAATTCAAAAATTTTATTTTAATTCTAGATAGGCAGTTAAATAGGACAGCAGGTAAGTAGATATATCCAAATCAATCCATTAAAGACTGAAAGTTATTTATGGCACGGGCCAGATTATTTGAAGGATCACTTCTCCCCAATTACATCTGTAATAATAATTTTTAATTCTTGGGATTTCTGGAATACTTTTTATATCATTGTTCTAAGATTTTTATTGCACACTGTTCAGAGGCATGTTTTTAATGAGATGAGTGGCCATATAAATAGGATGGATGAATGAATGGATGGATGCGTGCGCGCACACACACACACGTATTCTCTCCCTCTCTCTCTCTCTCTCTCTCTCTCTCTCATCTAGTGCACTAATCTAGTTGTCCAATGAAAGTTGATGACAGATATCTCTCCCTTTTTTTTTATTTGGCAAATAACTATGAAATATACTCAGGGGCAAGCTTTAAATCCTAATGCCCTATCTGACATACTTGTATCTTCTACCTAACAGAAACCTGAGACATTTCTGTCCAAAACATACCTTTAATTATATAAGACAAGAGAAAGAAAGGTGAAGACCAATCGAAAATTTCCTTTCCAACAATACATCCAGTAGTGTGTAATTTTGTTGAAGGTTTTCTTTATCAAATCTGAAACCCTATTTCTTCCTTACCTAACTGACACTCAAAAATGAATATGGTTTTGAGGTATTCAATTAATGGTGAATTTCTCTTAATGTTTCTTCCACTTTCTCTTCTCTTACTATGAACTTATCCTTGTTCCTAATTTTAGAAAACATTTGCCAGACTACAGTATTGCTAGCAGGTTTAGAACATCAGTTACTTGTCAATTTATTTGAGAACAAGAAAAAGGCTTCTCCTGACTTCATGCAAGGTCATTCATGGGAGCCACTATATTCATAGGAGCTCCATTAAGAAACTGGGAAGACCAAACACATCAAATTATAGGCAGAAGTCTTTTCACACTTTGGCTAGAAAGTGATAGAAGCTTGAGGGCAAGATTCAAATCAATCAAACTCCCCTCCAAAAGCTGTTAAAACAGATAATGAAAGGAAGAATTAATTCTGAACAGTTGACCTTCCTAAGAAAAAGCACCAAATATTTTTCAACTTTTGGAAGTGCCCAGGGCTTTTCATCAACCCTTTCTCTTTGGATAAGATATACTAATTGCTGTAAAGAACTGAACTGAACCCATATTTATACATACTGCATATACTGAATTTTATTTTTCACTAGCCGTTCCCGGCCACGCGTTGCTGTGGCCCAGTCTGGTTAAATGGCCAACCAATCTGTGTGTAGATCTACACCTGCACACACAAACACATACACACAACAACCATATAACCCCCAACCTACCTACCTACCTACTGCATTTCTCCTTCTCCCATCCCTCTACCTAACTACCTACCTGCCTGCCTGCCTACCTTCCTACCTACTTTTCTCCCTCTCTCTATCCCTCTACCTACTTACCTACCTACCTACTGTATTTCTCCCTCAGAGTATTTTATGTCATAAAGGATGACATAATACCTGTGGCCCACTGCTCTCTCTGTATCCATCTACCTGCCTTTTTTACAATTTTTTACATTTCCGTTGTGTGTACCTGGCACAGGTGTGACATCTATACAATCTATATATATATCTTTGGTGCTGTATTTCAAAGGAACGTTGTGTGAAAATTTGGACGCAATCGGTGCAGTACGTTTGGAGATTAGCGGTTTTGAACAAACTCTTGTTACATTTTTATTTATATAGATAGATAATTCAGGTTCTATCCACTGGTCTTCTATAAATGTAACTATGAATACAGCAAATGGACTGGAATTTAATATAAATTTGGATACTAATCTGAAATTCTGAAATAAATCCATAGCTGGGTTGGCTTGATGTCAAGTACTGTCTTAGGTTGCATTACCATCAATGTGAGTCCAGAATACAGGAAATATTTTTGCCTGAGAGCACCAAAAATCTAAAATAAATAAATAAGTAATACATTTATGAAAAGGGTAGTACCCTAAAACCCATGTCTAAAACCGATCTCTTGATAAACAGAACAAGAACAATGTTAGGATAAGCCTGATATTCAAATTCAGTCTTCTAATGAAATATTTCCTGATCTTTTCCCACATGAAGCCTCTCAAAGCCTAATGCACACACAAAAAGAAGCTTCTGTTATAAAACCTCCCAGTGTCTTTTGCAAATCTATTTCTTTTCTTCCTAGATTTTGACAAGATTTATGCAACACATTTACTCTTTTTATAATATTGCCTATCTTCACATATTTTTATCTACCATGAAATAGTGAAACCTTTTTTATATGATAGGGACTTCAATAATCCTTTGCTAACAGATTCATTTGATATAACAGATCAAAAACAATGTAATAAGGAATTCAGTTTAAGCATAATATGCAAAACTTTCACTAGACATCACAGTCCATTTCCATCAGCTTAGAAAAACTCATGAAAAATTAAACATGGAATAGATATTAATTTTGCCGTATTTATTTATTTGTTTATTTATTTGGATTTATTGACCGCCCCCTCTCTCCGAAGAGACTCATTTATAAAAGCAATGTTTTTAAACCACATGTTTATAACACTTGGCCAATAACAATCTCCCATGTTTCACAACCTGGGTAAGAGTTAAGACAAAAATAAAAATAATGAGGAATGAATTGATGATGTTTAGCTACAGTAAGCACTGTACAGTCAGTAGAAGGGAAATGCTTAAAGCAAAGCATTTTCTGTGTGAAAATTATATTTGACCTTTTTTCTATTAGGCAGGTTCCAATTACATACAGCAAAAAATATAATGAAAACATATTTACAGAGAATTGAATCTGCGTAAACATATTCTCCTTTTCCCCCTTTCCCCCTCCCCCAAACACAAGCACACGTTTCTTTATTAATCCCCACATTTATGGGCATATCTGGTATTTTGCCAGAGTATCTCGCGTCATTTGCCTTTTTAAAATGAACAGATAATTGCATTACACTTGTGATAAAACAAATCATATTGTATGTAATTAGCCTTTGATAACTAGAATTAAAAGTTTTCCTTGATCCTTAAAATGTCATTTCTAAAATCCCACAAATATTTCCAAACCAGCAAACACCTTCTAAAACATTTATTATTTGATTATTATATTGCACAATACCAGTTAAATCAGAGAAACTATAGTGGCAGCAAGGACAGTTAGGTTAAATTGTACAAATTACACTTAACTTTCTCTAGCCACTAGCAAATCTGAAATTCAAAGCACACTATTTCGCTGTAGTCTTTCTATGGCGGGGATTTGGGACTGGACAACGCAGTGTTGCATTGGTGCAGTTCAACCACCTTCCCTAGAAATAATCTTCGGCCCTCAGCGACCACACTTAAAGCATAATTTGGAATTTACTATTACAAATGTTTATCTTGGTTTATGTTCATCAAATTCTCTTCTGCAACTTCTCCAACTCAATTGTAGAAGGAAGCTAAGAACCATGGCTGCCCCATTTAAACAGTGCTAAACTCTTATTAATACTAACAATGGAAGAGAAGGAAAAATTTCATTAGATAGACTAGAATCAAAGTAATTCATTCTGCATGGCCCTGACAAATAAGGCCCTACAAATTATGCATCACCATATGTATTGCATAGGAGTCACTAACTTCAATAATGATAAAGCAGATTTCTCCTATCTTGCTACAGATAGGTTATATGCTAGAGCAGTGATGGCTAACCTTTTTTGCCTCGCGTGCCAAAAGCGGGGGGAGCGCAGAGGGAGTCGTGTGTGGGTGTGCCACACCCATAATTCTATGTGCAATGACCCCCTGCTTTTGGAATGTTTTTTTCGCCCTCCTCAGGCTCAAGAGGCTTTCTAGGAGCCTGGGGAGGGTGAAAACAGCCTCTCTCCCACCTCCAGGAGCTTCTCTGAAGCCTCCAGAGAACGAAAAAACGGCCTCAAAAGAAGGCCTAAATCAGCTGGTCAGTGCACACAGGGCAACACCTTGCGTGTTCTAAGAAATGGTCCACGTGCCACCTGTGGCACCCGTGCCATAGCTTCGCCATCACGGTGCTAGAGAGTCTACTCACTGACTCTCACAGCCAAATTCAGTATTCTCATAGCTAAATTAGCCAGGATTACAACTCAGGATTGTTTCTGGACATCCCAGAGATGCGTTGTCAAAAGGAAACTGTCTTGATGTTTCACATCTCATGCAAGAAGCCTCTTCAGTTCTGACTTATGAATTCCAATCAGCTGGTTCCCAGTGAGGAACCAGAAATCTCACTGGGAAACCCTCCTGGTTAATTTAGCTACTCTTGTGTGCAGGATTGATGCCTCCTAGAAGTCAGGAATTAATACAATTCCTGTTCTCTACTGTTGTGGGTAAACATAGCAATTTTTATCTGCAACGTTAGCTAATGCAGAAGGTTTGACTTTTAGTTAAACTATCTGCAACTTACTGCTGGCTATTAGACAGCCATCTCCTTTTGCCATTTAAAAATTACTCACCATTTAAGGTATCTAAACTAAATCCAAGAAGATTGTTAATCACTACAAATTAGATAGTACGATCTGTGCTAACAATTTCTGATGGAGACACGAGGAGTTTCACTGTCAAATGAGAAGTGGGGCACGTTTTGTTCTTAATTGCACATAAATTACTGTGATTATTATATGGCTAAAATGCATTTATCTATTAACACCTCAGAAGAACAAATCTGAACAAAGGAATTATGCATTACATCTTGAAATAAAATGAACAAAGGAATGAATTAGTACCATGCATAAGGTATTGCTGTTACAATAATGGAGGAAAATAATTTAAAAAGACTGCTGTAAATCTTTAATACTAAGACAATCAAAATAACCTTTAGACTTGAAATAGCTTTTTCTTCATTGCAAAAGCATCCACACTTTTTCAAGATGCTATGATGCTACCATCTGTCAGATCAGACAACTGGTTTGTTCAACTCAGTATGGTCCATTCTTGGAGAGTAGTGACTGTTCAGGTTTTAAACCAAATATATTTCTTAATCATACTACAAAAATATATTTTTCAATGGTGATGCTGGAGACTGAATTTAGAGAGCTTTACTGATAAATATGTATTTAAGCTCTGAACTATAAAGATATATTCTCCTTTGAGACAAGCTAACTCCGGATGTCTTCATTGATGCATCAATACATATTTCTCTGAAACAGTACAAAAAGTGTTTGCTATCACTGCTAATTGCTCATTCTGATGCAAAAAAGCACTCCCAATTTCTCTCTGAATATGTTTCATTATGTCACAATACTAAAATCTGTCTGTCTGTCCCTCCATCCATCCAACCACCCAACCACCTACCCCTATCTACCTACCTATTTTTTTAAACCGCCCACCTCCTTCACCGAGGAACTCCCATTGTCCTAGCATTTCAAATAAAACTACCACAGGCATCCATATGGATGATGACATCATGTTGCAATACCTGTGACTTCCATATGTGTTTGATGTTGCAGTGCAAGTACAAAAAGCCAACACTTTTTCCTGTTAAATCACAATACACATTTCATTATATTTTTTTCATCATAATGGTTGACAACCATATGCTTATGAAAACCTCATTTTTTTTTACTTTTCCTGTTATCCTTTAGCGATAATGCATTGCATGCAAAAACGCCAAAGATTTAGAATCATTTTGCAGTACACCCAGCATCATTGAGGCTAAATGGACATAGAAATTTCTTGGGCAATGGACAACAACAGTGACTTGAAACAGAAAAGTCCTAGATTCAGAGATTATTGCATTAGACTGGAGCAGATTTTGTATCTCAAGTAATGTGGATCTTTTTACGGAGAGATCAATTATGATTTAAAGCGCCATATGAGCAACAACAATTAATAGGAGATTTTTGAGCAAACTCTCATGCCATTAATTCAGATATGAAAGACCCAGCAGCTGGACTGCTTTCACAGTCTATTTTATACATTGGAAATAAGCTATTTGTGGGTGGAAAACATTGATTAGGGAGGGAGAAAACAATTCCATTTCTAATTGTAATATGAAATTTCCTGTGACAGGGGATTTGGTAAAAAAATGCTTTCAAAAAGAGGCAGGTTATGTTTGTCTATAGCTATGGTTGTAAGGAAATGTGACTTTAGTTAGTTAAACAGGAAGAAGAATCAGTTGCAGGATCCAGAAATAATAGGAGCAGGACTTAAGTAGAAAGTAAGGTTTCTATTACAGAAAGCAGATTAAGGTGTGTAAGCACTTTGTATAATTTTGTTATTGTAAATACAATGAAATTATCCTTCAGCTGAAAGTTATAAGTCAGTTTATAATGAATAAACAATAGCGATGATAGCAGCTGCTACCAGTGCTGTTAGATTATGCATTATTATCTGCAACAATGTAATATGATGCATGGATCATATTTGGGGCTGCTGACAGCTATTCAGAAATTGGATGGCACTGGATGAATCCTGGAACCCTGGCACTGGAATAAATTCTAAGCCAGAAGTAACCTCTGCCCCCTAGAGCCTTAACTGTCATTTTGCATCATGCTCTCCCTTTGCATCAATTTACTCAATAGCCCTGCCCTGAAGAGCAAGTCAGTAAAGGTTTAGGTTTGATAGAGATGGGAAACAGAGACAGATGAGCAGACATCAACCACAGAGAAAGCAACGGATTATTTACTGGGGCAAGATGTTCTTCAGGAAACTCACCTGGTATCACTAAGATGCTCCTGGATGAGCCTGCAAGGCCAATAAACTTTGTCACACAATAAAGACTATTGTGCAATGGCCAGGGAGAAAGAGCACCGAACAAAATCAACTCAGATCTCAGAGATTAGTTTTATAGCCAGCAGACACATGAAGAGAATAAGAAAAGTGCAAATTGTCTGTAATGTCCATATATTTCAAATGCAATAAATGTCCAAATTGGAATTATTTTCCTGCTAGCACAACAGCTTCTTCCTCCACTCATATTTTAGGAAAATACAAGCAATGTTTACTAAAAAGCTTTATGTGCAAGTTAGTAATTAGCAACCAGCATTTGGTATAAAAGTATATGTAAGAACTAAATCAAACCTTGCAAAATGTCACAACAGATAATAACTACTTATTTTTCACATTAACATGGAAAGGAAAACATACATGTACTATCTCAGCATGCTTGCCATACCATTTAATATAAAACCTGATAATTTAGGGAAAAGGAACTAGCATAACACATCTGACAATTCTATCAAGGAAGGTACTGGCAGCTGAATTATGCATTTCTGGTAGATTCCTCCAGGCTGTGATGATTAATCCATGCTGATACTGCCAGCTGA
Organism: Rhabdophis nuchalis; assembly: GCA_039707465.1. Classification (NCBI taxonomy): domain Eukaryota; kingdom Metazoa; phylum Chordata; class Lepidosauria; order Squamata; family Natricidae; genus Rhabdophis; species Rhabdophis nuchalis. The sequence goes on along the minus strand of CM077643.1, from coordinate 51,867,136 downwards.
TATGACCTACAGATTCATTCTGGCTCACATACCACAATAAAATAAACACTATTGCAATGTCAAAGAAACATTAACAATGCATCAGTTCTAGATGCACTGGTTGCAATGCAAATTTCAAGAAATAACTATGGTACCTTTTCCCCACCGGGTTTACTGAGTTGGCCACATTCCGATTCACGAGAGACTTTCTCCTTGATAACTTCTTGGTGCTGGGTCTGTCATCAGTGGTATCATCGTCTTTCTTTGGTGTGCTACCTCCTTTGCTATTGAGGTCCCTTAACACATTATAATTAATTTTACTTGAAATCTTCTTCTGTTCCAACATTTTTTCAATTGCCTCTCCTGCTGTGCTGGCCTGGATCAGCTCCCGTTTCTTTGCAGACTTCTTCGGCTTAATTAAAACATAATGAATAGGAGTTTTAGGGGGCAATCAGAATAATCTTGCTGAAATCAAAGAATGGGCTACAACTATATCATTTTCAGATGATGTCATGGTGAACAGGAAGGGTAAGTGATTAGTTATAATAATGGTTTGTCAAAATTTTAGTATGATATTAACAGTTCTTTGTAGGACACACTGTATGGATCCAGAGCTGGATACTTGAATAGGATCGTGTGAATTTTCTTTCCCTTAAAAATGATGCACTGAAATCAGTTTTGTTTTGAATGGCCATCAATGTATATATCATGTATGAATGCTAAAATGTAGGTCTTTAAAATATGTTTTCCTTCAACATGTCAAGTCCCATTTTTAAGAGTTTTGTTTTGTTTTGAACGGCTGACAATGTACTATATACCAATGCTAAGAAGTAGGCATTGGTAAGAAGATATTGGTAAGTAGGCATTAGTAAGAAGATTTGTAAGAGTAGACCCTGGAAGTAAAATTTTATTGTTATCCAAATTTGAACTATGCCCACGGAAAGGGACCACTGAGTTGGGAATCTAAATTAATTTTTCTTTAATTTTAGATCATAATGAAGCAACCAAATGAGAATTTACTACTGCAGTGCTTCCAGTTTTAGCCCTGAATTGGATATGATGATCACATAGCTTATTTGTTTTGACTGGATCTCTTCCAATAAAGGGAGAGGAGTGATATTACGTTTCAATAGAAGAGAATATATCTAGCTCAGAGTGGAATTATGAAAGAGTGATTCTGGAGTACCGACTCCACAATGCTACATCTGTAACTCTTATAAAGAAGATCAGAAGTTATTTCTTTAAATAGCTTTTTCTTTTTAAAGTTTTGTATACCTTTTGTTTTTCAAGTTCATTTTCTGTATTCTTTTCTTTTACTCATTTAAAAATTTCTAATAAAATTATATTAAAAACAGATAGCATAATTTGATATGTACTGGTTATTATATGTAAGCCAACCATAAAACTTTACTTTTGCTAATATGCACTTGCATGAAGGGTGTGTTTTTTTTTTTAAAAAAAGGTGATGTGATAATGGAACTATGAGTATCACATATAATAGATTTACCTGCCTGGGCCTAATTTATACTATACTCTCTTCTGTTCAATAGTTCATGTCTGATCTATATCCCCCTGCATCACTGTATGAAAAGGGTACTCCTGCATATAAAAACACGGGAACCTGCTGATGTGAGCTATGGAAACTTTTTATTGGTTGTGTGAATTGGCCTTCTGAGATTCCGGCTGCAATTTCTCGCCTGGACTATTGTAATGCTCTCTACATGGGGCTTCCCTTGAGATGCACCCGGAGGCTCCAGTTGCATGCAGCGGGCCTGGTTATTTGCAGGACTGCCTACTACCACATACCTCCATTCGACCTGTCTGCTCCCACAGGGAAGGCCTCCTTAGGGTGCCGTCCACCAGACAATGCCGGCTGGCGACGCCCAGGGGAAGAGATTTCTCTGTGGCAGGCCCTGCCCTCTGGAATGACCTTCCCCCCAGACCTTCGTACTATAACCGACCTTCGCCTCTTCCGCCGGACACTAAAAACATATTTCTTCCATATGGCCGGCCTGGCATAGCTGTTACAGCTATGTCATTATTAGAGTTGGGTTTTAAATTAATTGTTTTCTTTTTTAGCACGGGCTAAATTATTTAATTTTAGTTTTAACTTTTGTAGAATTTTGTATTGTTTGTATTTTTAGATTTTTAAATTCCTGTGCACCACCCTGAGTCCCATTTTGGGAGATAGGGCGGGATAGAAATCTAATAAATAAATAAAATAAATAAATAAATAAATAAATAAAAAATTTCCCTTTGTATCTTTCACTTTCACTTTTATTAGATTTCTATCCCGCCCTATCTCCCAAAAGGGACTCAGGGCGGCGCACAGGGACTTAAAATCCACAAATACAAACAATACAAATACTGCAAAAATTAAAACTACAATTAAATAATTCAACCCGTGCTAAAAAATAAAACAATTAATTTAAAACCCAACTCTAAAATAACATGACTGTAGCAGCTATGCCAGGCTAAAGCAAACCCAGTTATTTTCCCAGGGGTATTATTTACACAGCCTTGAATTGATTCTATTTAGCATTTATAGTCCAACCTGTGTGCTAAAGTCTTGAGATGGATAGCAGCTCCCAAATGATTCAATTCAAACAATCTAATTATGACAGTGTGGATTAGTGTCAATGTTAAAGCATTGTGTCAGTTTAACTTTTACACCAAAAGTCAGGCCAGGCTAGATATAATTCTTAATACTCATAATTCTCAATACTATAATGTCCTAAATCAGCAGTCAGCATCCTGTCACCATCAAAGCTCTCTTTGCAACACACACACACACACACACACACACACACACACACACACACACACACCTCTCTGGCAAAAAAATCAATAGTGTGGTTTTGTACCATTTTGAGGTGGTAATTGTATAAAAACTGCAAGGGAAACTGTAAAGTATGCCTAAAATAATTGCAAATGAAAGAAAATATACTTTCCATCCCCAAATAGAAGAATATCTCAAAATCTTCATTTCATCTAAAGGCACGATGCAAATCATATTCTCAATCAGTCCACTGCAGGTAGCAGTATCCTGAAAACGATGGCCTTGTTCTTTAAAGAAGACTATCCTTACCCCAACAAGTTTTTTTTTAAAAAGATGGCCTAATTCATATCTATGAGCTTGAAAAAAATAGTGTGTGTGAAAATTTAGATGCTATAAATAAACTTAAATATTTTGAGCCTCGATGTTTCTAGTCATTTATATTTATTATAACATAACTCTCTTTGCATTGTTATAAGGGTTCATGTAAAGCAAAGCGAAAGTGTTACAGTGGAGATGAGGTGTAGAGGGCAGGTTTTTGCAACCTTTTTAATTACACATTCTACTATACACATTTATTTATTTGTAACCTCATTTTATTTACTACTCTGTTCCAAGAGACATTAGGAGGTTGTACAGAATAAAGCATACAAAACCTTTAGCAAACAATGACATAAAGCATGATAATAAATGATAATAAAAATAGGCTTTTCCACTTAAAGGAAAGAAAATCTATAAAAGAATAACAACGGCTCTTTTGCCCCTGTTGTCACCTTGGCCTGCATGAGCAGATACTCAGATTTCAAAAAATCTACAAAATAAAAGTGTTCCTTCCTTTCATGATACTATAGTAGTAGAAGTCCATATTTCTGAGATGAGTTAATTCTACAGAAACAGACCAGCAATCAAGCAGGCCTCTCTCAATGCTTCTCCAATATATCCAAGGCAGTGGTGGGATTCAAAATTTTTTACTACTGGTTCTGTGGACGTGGCTTGGTGGGCGTGGCATGGCTTGGTGGGCGTGGTGTGGTGTGGCTTGGTGGGTGTTGCGTGGCTTGGTGGGCATGGCAGGGGAAGGATACTGTAAAATCTTCATTCCCATCCCAATCCAGGGTTAGGTTACTGCAAAATCCCCATTCCCTCCCAATCAGCTGGGACTCAGGAGGCAGAGAATAGATGGGGACGGGGCCAGTCAGAGGTAGTATTTACTGGTTCTTTGGACTACTTAAAATTTCTGCTACCAGTTCTCCAGAACTGGTCAGAACCTGCTGAATGCCACCTTTGATCCAAGGGGGTATCTGAACCAGCTTCTGCTTGAACCTATCCAGTGAAGGGAAGTCTATATCTCTTGGAGTATTTAGTTCCACTATCAAGTTTTTTTCCCCAAAAATTTGGGAGCTTTTCTAGTTTGACTAGAATATTACTTTCTGAAATTTAAATCTATTATTTTGTGCTTGGAACTCAGGAAGGAAAGAGGTTTGGGCTTTCTTCTGTATGATATCAATTCAGATTGTAATAGCTTCCTCAGATGCCAGCTTGGACAATGAGGAAGACAATGAGCAAGACAATCAGGGACTTCAGAGAGGAGTGGAAGAATATCAGGATGTTGACAGGAGACTCTGTGACAGGAGTGGATGGGCAAGAGGAGGAGAGACTAGGAACATCAGAAGGGCTGGTGGAGGAGCAACTAGACAAGAGTCTGTCTGAAAAGAAGAGACAACAGGCACAGCTGCAATCAGGAAGTATGGATGCCAGCCAGAGGCACAGGACAGAGAAGGGCACAGCTATAGCCAATTAGTGGAGACAAGGAGGAACTGCCTCCTCCATGGGATCTCAGGTCACATAGACATGAGCAGGAGGAGGTACAAAGGAGGTCAGTGAGGCTACTTGTGAGGAGGCAGACTCATCCCTCCTAATGAGTTGCACCAGATAGTAACTACTTAGCCTCAGGCATGGAGCAGAGCTATGTTGAAGACAATCATTCGCTTCCTCCCATGCATGTGCTTTGACTTCCTGTTTCCAGACCTGTGCCTTGTTACTTAATCTTGTGCTTGGACCTTAGATATTGTATTGGAATTTTGGACTTGTGCTTAGACTTCGGACTGGTGTGAATTGGTGGATTTATGCTTCGATCTCAGACTTTGCATTTTGCTGTTGACTTCATGCTTTTGCTCTGCAGACTCTGACTCATTGTGACCTTGTATTTCTAGTAAAGGGGGACACATTAGGGCAGGGGTAGGGAACTATGGCTCTTTTATGACTCATGGACTGCAATACCCAGAATTCCTGAGCCAGCGATGCTGGCTCAGGAATTCTGGGTAGTGAAGTCCATGAGTCATAAAAGAGCCATAGTTCTCTACACCTGCACTAGGGGGTTGCTGTGCTTAAATAAAACAGTAAAACTCCTTGGTGTATGTGTGTGTGGACTGGGACAGGACATAGATATTTGAAAAGTACTATCATACTCATTCTCAAACATCTTTTTTTCAAGGAAATATATCAAACTTCTTCAATCTGTCTTCATAGGTCTTAGTTTCTAACTACCTGATCATTTTTATTGCCTTTGTAAGCCTTGTTTCAATTGAATCCTTCTCAAAGGATTTAAAAAAATTCCCCCAAAAATCATCTCAAGGATGATTAGGGGGATGGAAGCTAAAACATATGACGAACAGTTGCAGGAATTGGGTACGTCTAGTCTGGTGAAAAGAAGGACTAGGAGAGACACTATATTGGTGTTCCAATATTTGAGGAGCTCTACAAAAATGAGGTGGGGGAGCTATTTTCCAAAACTTTAGAAGGCAAGACAAGAAATAATGGATGGAAACTAACCAAGGAGAGAAGCAATCTGGAACTAAGAGGAAATTTCATAATGGCGAGAGCAATAAACCAATGGAATAGCTTGCCTCTAGAAGATGTGGGTGTTCCATCACTGGAGGTTTTTTAAAAGAGACTGGACAGCCATTTGAAATGGTATAGGGTCTCCTGCTCAAGCAGGGGGTTGGGCTAGAAGACCTCCAAGGTTCCTTCCAACTCTATTATTCTATGTTCTTTGATGCCCAGAACTGGTCACAGTATTTGTGGTGGGTTGTGGCCAATGAATGTAGAATAGATTCCTTACCTCCCATGATTTGAAAATTGTAGTTCTATTGTTTTGTTTGCAGCCACATCATACTGCTGGCTTGTACTCAGTTTGCAATCAAATACTTTGCCAAGAAAGTAATCCATTTTAAATGGGTTCACTCAATTCACTGAACTAAATAGTAACCAAATGGGTTGGGTTTTCACAGTGCATTACTCCACAACAAAAACCAACCAAGCTTACAAATAAAGCTGTTATATCTTTAACTGACTGGATTAAGAGTGTTACATAAACACAAAGATGGATATAGATATAGATTAGAGATAGAGATAGAGATAGAGATAGAGACAGAGACAGACAGAGACAGAGGGACGGGAAAGGATAGGATAGGATAGGATAGGATAGGATGATAGGATAGGATAGGATAGAGCAAGCTGTTTTATTGTGTTGTTCCATGTAACAAACTCATTTCTGCCTTATGTTGTATCTAACATCATCTTCAAATGATTCTTCACACAGAATGGCAGTTGGTCTTACCTGAACTGCTATTTTAGGAGTTGGGACAGGAGAGTCCAGTCGTGGTATTGTCGAGGCCAATTGGGAGTGATAATACCAGGACTGGAGCCTCCTGTCCCTCACTCCGGAAAACACACGAGCTACAATCTAGTTGTGAAGGTATAAGGGTTATACCTGAACCTGGGTTGTCACCTACAATCTGTTGACTCACACTAACAAACTGTAAACATTAAAAATTGGCATTCCAACAATGAATTAGGCTGTACACTTGAAATACAATATGGACTTGTAAGTAAAAAATGTGGTTTTAGTTTTAACTTGGTAATAAACAAATTCTTGGATCCCAATGTACTTAGATAGAGTCTATCCTTATATTTCTAGATATATGATTTTCACAATGTATTCTTAGTTGGTGTTTCTTGGGATGTTAGAAAAATATAGAGTAATTATGTCAAACATGGCCTGTGCTTCCAAACGATCCTTCCTTCCCTTTCTTCATGCTAAAAAGTGATAGTCTTTTAGTTTGCAATTCTCAACTAGGAAAGTCCACACACTCCTCATTGGTTCTTCTAAATGCTGACAATTCCCCATGGCTCCGCTTCTTCATTTCTAAAATCTGGATTTTCAAATGGTGCTTTTTATAAAACGTCAGTACAAAATAAATCATGTTATTTCTACCCACAGACACACAAGCATAGAAGGAAAACTTACTGCAAATCTTTGTTCTGCTGATCTCAATGGAAATATCAAACAGCACACTGCAGCCACTGCTGCAACATGAGACTCAAGGGATGCATAGATAGATCAAGTAAAAGTAAAGAACTATGTCCAAGGGCTCTCTGGGACTGCTATACGGTAGCTGCCAGGAATGCATAAGTTGAAAATCTGCTGGAAAATGGGCCTGAATAAATGCAATCCCCTGAGAAATGATATGTGATACTCAAAGCAACTGCAATGTCAACTAGATGCATAATGCACTGAATTTAAATGCAGCAATAAAAATGGAGGAAGCCACTTTTAACAAATCAGTCATCGGGTGTAGTACTGTCTGTACTCTGACAGACAGTTTCTCTAAGTTATAGGTTCATCTAAGTTATCAAACAGGAATCATTTCTATCTGAAGATACTAGGAATCAAGCTTGGATTTTTTTTTTTACATGCAAAGCGTGTACTCTGCTGTTGAGCTCTAGTCTCTGCTGCTGAATACAAAAATTGCAGGTGTGATGGGGATGCTGCTAGGATTTTATGAGGAAATGAAAAATGCAAAAACAGCAACTACCTAGCCAAAATGATGCTGCCAGGTTTTCAAAGAAGTTACATCATTTCTGCATCTCTCCAGCTGTTTCATTTGCAAGACAGAACCCAGACCTTAGTGATGTCTCCCTCTCTCTATGCTACTAGGACTATGGAAGCACAGTTTAGCAAGCCAAATTATGGATTTACTGAACATTAGGATATCAGAATTAAAGCAGCAAATTACTATTTGCGCTAACAATACATTATGTCTTCATTGAGTTTTGGCAATCTATACCCTAGCATCATTCAAGGAGAGGTCGAAGAGCCAAGGTGGCACAGTGGTTAGAGTGCAGTACAACAGGCTACTTCAGCTGACTGTTAGCTGCAGTTCAAATCTCCCAGGCTCAAGGTTGACTCAGCCTTCCATCCTTCTGAGGTGCGTAAAATGAGGGCCCAGATTGTTGGGGGATATAGCCTGACTTTGTAAACCACTTAGAGAGGGCTGTAAAAGCACTATGAAGTGGTATGTAAGTGCTATTGCTGTTGCTATCTCTCTCATAGATACTCATATTTAGATATATACAGTAGAAATGTTTTATTTGAAGGGATAATGTGATTAGTTTCATGATGAATTAACATAGAATAAAGTGGTATCTTAAAAAAAATAAGACTGGGATGTGCGGCTACTGCCAAGAATAGAAAATGTACCCAACCTTTTTTTCATAATTATTGGGACAGAATTTGGATACGTAATATTGTCACTACTGAAGAAAGGAGTGACTGTACAAATGAAAACAACAATGGACAGCTTTAATAACTGAAAAATCTTCCCTGTCCAAAAGAGAGAATGGAATTTTATTAATGGGAAGAGGAAACAAATGAACAACACAGGCTTCCCTACTCTCTTATTAATGCAGATTAAAGACTACTTTCTCAAGTATAAAAGTCTAACATTTATTTATTTATTTGTTTGTTTGTTTGTTTGTTTGTTTATTTGTTTATTTGTTTTATTTTTTTTATCGAATTTATACCCCGCCCTTCTCCCTGTTGGGACCCAGGGTGGCGCACAGGCAATAAAACAATATAACATAACTTCAACATATCTATTATAAATGTTTCTTCAATTTTTCAAAGAGAAAAGTGGTATGAAAATGGGTAACTACTAGTTCTTATTGTGTTTATCTATTTGTACCCTCAAGTTAGCCCGAAGAGTGCATTATTCTGCAATAATTTGTGAAACAGAGTGCCTAAAATCTGCTAATTTAAAGTAAGCATTAAAAATCCAGGGCCCATTGCTCTTGTGGAATTGAAATTTCCATGATGTTCAAATCAGTTTATTTGCAAATGTATGACTGTTCCAGGAGCCCCATGTTCACATTATTATGATTTCCAACATTCCTTACCACTTTCCTTAAAAGCAAAATAAATAAGGAAGTCAGCAGGAAGTCAGAAGTCGCTCCTGCTCCCACTGCTTTTTGCCTGCCTGTATACACTATACACACACACACACACACTTTTTTAAAAAAATCATATTTATATCCCACCCTTCTCCACAAAGGACCCAGGGCGGCGCACAGGAATTTAAAAACATACAAAAAATAAATACATAATTTAAAAACATATTAAATTATTCTACACACACACATATATACACACATAAATATATATACACACACATATATACACATACATATAAATAAATACACACACACACCTCTTAGATGATCAAGGGACTATCTAACATTATCTATCTATCTAGCACGGGACTACCTAGCTTACTCCTTCGGGAGTAGGGCAGTATAAAAAACTAATAAACCTAAACCTAAACCTAAAAAAAAGTATGATCAACCTAAAATTTCATTCCACTCAAATCAGACTGCACTAACTTTCTCTCAAAGGATGACCCAACAAGTCACAGGACTGGCTAGAAGCATTTACTTTTTTCTACCTATGGCTGCATTGAGTCACCATTGACTAATCTCAATAAACTAAGCAGGGTCAGATGTAGTTAGAACCTCAGTGGGAGGTCATCAGATAAAGACAGGGCTCTTGGCTAAATTGGGAAATCAAGAAAATACCCTGAAAAAAGGTAACATAAAATGTACCTGTTATGTCTGCCAGCAAAACTGCATAGATGCAGTCCATAAAAATGGAGCTCAGGTTTATCTAGCTATTTTTTTTTTTGTTAAGTAGGACAAAGAAGCTTTGGGATACTTATTTAAAATAAATAATTAAGAAAGTTTATGTTACATATTACTTGCTTTAATAACATTAAAAACATTACTGCAGTAAAAAAAAAGCCCACATCTAACTAGAAGTTGATATATATTTATGCACTACACATAAAATACACTAATAATATGTTAGTGACATGAGGATTTTAAAAGCACATATAAAATAGAATGCACACAAATTTGCTTTATATATCTTTTTAGAAACATAGAGAGAAAAATAAATTGTAGTATTACAATCTTAATACAAGCAGTCTGTTCTGATAGTAGCCAACCAATTGTACAAGGAAGCCCACCAGCTTCCCAGCAGCTGGTCTTCCGAAGCAGTCATACAAGGAATCAAGGTGATGATCCCGTGACTTTCATTTACTGGCCCAGCCCTTCTTTGAAGCCAGCCAAGCTGGTAAGATTGAGTTCTTATTTGAAAAAAACATTGGTGTTTACAATGAAATACTTTCTATAGGTCTTATCTGACAAAATTAAACATTGTTCAAATGTTTCTTCTGACATTATTGATTTATAAAATAATATTTACCTTATGTTCTTTATAAATACCAAGCTCCTTTTCCTTTGCTATCCTTGCTTCTTTTTCTAAACAAACAAACAAAAAAAGGATACAAGGCAAATGTAAGCGGAATAAAGAATCGGGGGTTGGACATAGGGGTGGAGATGGGAGCAAACACAGACTTGATTTTTTCCCTGCGGTAGCAGTGTCAAATCTAGAGCAGTGGTCAGTAATACAGTGTCACAGGTACCGTAATACCTCTGACTTACCCAAATGAAAACAATAGAGCTAAGGATGCCCAGCATTCATAGTTCTGAGGAGATCTTTCCTGAGGTTTGCTGTATTTTTATTTTAGAATATGGTAGAGGTGGGGTACCTGTGCTAACTACAAGATAGCGCACTCATGGCTCGTGTCTTTCTATTAAAGAATGTGTTTAAGTCTGAGCTAAGTCTTCTTAAAATAATGCAACTATGATTTTCTTCAAACTGAGCAATTACAGTTAATGTTTGGAGCCTTGTAAGTTTCTTTACTGCTTTTATTTGCATTGTACGCCTTCCAGTCTAAGAAATGATCTGTAAACACTGTCATAAGCAAATAAAAAGCAAGCAAGACTCACCAGAAAGATTTGTATTTATTTTTCTTACCCTTTTGTTCCTTGAGATAATCTGCATTTTCCTTCATCCACAGTTCTGCTTTTATCCTGGCTTCTGAATCATTAAGTATGTACTAGAGACAAAGCGTAAAAGTGTTAAGATTTCTGCAGCAAATATATAGGAATTAGCACAATCACCTTCCTTCTCATGTCCATCATTCTCCTCACCCAAACCAAAGACAGCTGCTCTCTTTTATATTTAAAGAAAAAATACTGATTTTAGAAACAAAACAAATAATTCATTTCAACTTATTCTATTGCTAAATTGCACACCTATACTTTTCTCTGTATATACATGCTTACTTATTACCAATCACCAGTTTCATTTAAATTCAGAATTTTGTATTATTTTTTTGTGTAGCACATGCAACTTCTGAACAGCATATAGAATAACATTTATTTTTCTCAAGGGAAAAACAATAGCACTAGAGTTGCTTTAAAAAAAAACCTCTTATAATTTTGAACATATCCACATATATATAAAAACAATTATGAGAGCTGTGGGTGGAAAGATTCTTACCATATCTATTTCACTGTCATCAATTCCACTTAGATCTAATTCACCATCTCCAGTATTTTCATCTAAACAGAAGTAAGGCAAATTTTAATTATGGTATACATTCATTCCAAATCAACTCCGATTCAATCTCTGGCTTTAATCATCTCAGAAATACAGTCTTTCTGATAACTGTTTTGCTAACAAAGCAATCATTCAGCATATGGGGCCCATCCATATTAAAAAAGGGAAGATAGGTTCCCCCCCCCCTTAACCACACTTTTCTCTAGTTATTGTTTGTTGTGTGAACACCGAAGTTAATTATTGTGGAAAATAGGTACACACAAGGCTTGCCCCTAATCTCTTTAAGAACTGTTGTTAATATAATTCAGCGATAAACACACAAATCAAATGTAAAGTAAAGAAATGAGAGGTTAGGAACTTTTAAATGCCTCCAAGTCAAGGACATGCAATATCTAAATAGTTGCTGCATTCATCCATGTGGATGATGAATGCCATTGAGTAGCTGCACTAATCATCATAACATCTGTTTTGTATGCATGAATGTACACATGGGAAATTAGAAGGATAAGTAGGTAAAAGGCTAGCAATTGGGGAGGTCACTGAGTGTTCCTCATCCTGCTAGCCTAAGCAGTCCACCCAAGATCCAGGAAAATGAATTATGGTTGCATGTTAGAAACCAGCACAGATTTCCATTCCACAATAGGGTGTAAAGGCAGCAGCTTCTCAGCACAGATGTCCAGCTGTCTGTCCTTTCTAAGCCCTGCTGTCTGTTCTTCTCTCTTACATGCTGTTATTGTAAATAACAAGGGCACAAAGGGAAGATGATGTTTGATCTGGAGAAGAGATATAAGTTTCTCTTCTCCCACTCTGTGAAGGCTCAGTCTCCAGTTTGCAATCTACAATCTGTCCTGAAAAATGCCCCAATCAGGCAAGTGAAGGAAGGAAAAAAAGCCTCCTATTGCATCATTGCCTATTGTTACTGAGTCTTATTAATTTTGAGAAAGACATGTTTCAAAACTGCACTACAGTAGTTTTACTGTCAAGAAATATCATAATGCTGTACAGATACAACCTAGCCTTGAGGGACAGGAAGCAGAAACTCTGGATATTCAGTGCATTTTGAAGAAGTGGCTGAAAACTAAAGTGATGGATTGGAACAGATAGGTAACAATAAATAAAGAAATGGGTACCAAAACCTGAAGAGGTCAACTTGCTTAGGATTCCATAAAACTTCTCAGTAATTAGTCTAAATATAGTACTTTCAGTTCAAATACTGTGACTGTGTTTTCAACTACCCAATAATATTCTAATATTTATGTTATCTGAAACATTTTGCACATTTGTATACACAGATTATACACATTTTCTGCAGGCAATTTTATGATAATATATTGACTGAAATGCTTCTGAAAAAGGTTATTAAAAGACATATTTTAGTCATGAGTTTATTGACAATTCAGCAAACGAAATCTTGCACTGAAGTTATCTGCAGCTTTCTACTTCACAGTTTTCACACACGAGTAGAAGTTAAAAAATCCTATCAGTTAGCCATTCAAAAATGCAATGATGTTCTTTCAGCGATTTAGTCAATATGGCCTTGTTGTTGACTTCACATAAATTGCCTTTGCATTTAGTAAGCACATAAATGCAACCTGTGCTTCGCCCTTCAGAACACTTAAGCATGTGTTGTTCCAGGCAGTGCTATTAGGCCATTCCAGGCAGAATATTTTGCATTATTCTTATGCCATGCAATTTGAGTTTGCAGATGGGTGAGGTCCCATTAAAAGGTAAGTGTTTATTTTTAGTTGAACCGATGTTGTCTAGACTGAGATACACGCATCAAAAACATCATCTCTTCATTTAATCTTTTAAGTTGCAGCTTTTAAATAGTCTTTAAAAAAAACTTAGATCAATTCATGCATCTACTGGGCAAGGGCAAACATAATGTGAAGTGCATGTTTGAATTTGGCAACCCATTTGTTGATTGAGCGCTTAGTTTCGCCAAACTCCTCCTACAAGGCCAGGTTATTTGCTCATCCAGTCCAGTGCTGTCAGCTCCGAGCAACTGGTGAACGTTGCCTGAGGAAAAATGCTGAAGTCTAGGCTAGTAATTATTACATTTCTAAAATGCCATTTTACAGCAATATGTTGCCACACTTTTGTTGGTGCTGTCCAGAAATTTTCAAGGAAGTACATAAAAGGGGTTTGTGTCAATTTTAAACTTATAGATGGCTCAACTTTACCAGAGAATCATAGCATAGTCTGTCATATGACCACCTGTCTGTATTTTTAAAAAAACATAACAAGCAAGCAAAAAAACATAATTTTAATGTTAAAATTAATTTTATTACAGGAAGATACTGGGAGGCCTGCAAAATGTTTCAACTTTGATCAGTTTCAAATTTGAAATGCTCTAATTTGAATGCAAGACATACCAATTTACAACTACAATGGGGACTGGATCTCCCATCACTAAGCATCACTAAGCACTCATTAAATGAGTCTTGCACAGTTTTACGAGGGGGGTGGGTTGGTTACTGTTGTTAAGCATATCACAAAGACATTAAGTAAATCCAACTTCTAGCTTTGTTTGCTGGAAGCCCCCTGGGAAGGTCACAAATGACAATCATGTCACCCTGGGATGCGGCAACCTTCATCAATACACGCTGGTTGCAAAGCTCTCAAATTTTCATCACGTGACTGTCATGAGTGCAAGAACTAGTCATAAGTCACCTTTTAGCACCATCTTAACTTACAAGCATTTGTTGAACACTCATTCAGCAAATGCTTGTAAGTCGAGGACTACCTTATATCAAATTTTAAAAAACTTTTTTCTGTTTGAAGCATCACCCAATTGACTGGAACAGTCTGTTTTACACTTCAAATGATGGCTTTAGCTTGGGAGTGCATTAAACAGTTTGGATTCAGAATATTTTGTTAATGCAATTACTGCTCATATATTTAATAATTTTCTGTTCAGATCATATTATAAATTACATTTTGTCTGCAGTTTTTGAAAGGGGACTGGAATCAGTACTCTAGAGTCTGGAGAAGCTGCACATGATTCTGTGGTCTCAGTTGGGTTCCCTGTTTCATGCCACAATTAATCTTGGTTAAGTGCCTTGAATGTAGATCTTTAAGAACAAAGAAAGTAAATTGGAGGATGAGAGCCAACATGTTTTCCAGCACTCTCAACAACTGAGAGGGAGCTCATAATGATGCATCTTTTCATTTTCTATCTTATTATTCTGTCATAAATGGACAATTTATATGATAAATTCCTACACACACATGCAGCTTTGAATCGTAGTGGACATGACTCGCCATCTATATAAATAAAAATTTTAAATAGTTTGTGCAAAATCGCTAATCTCAGAAAGTACTGCACCGATCGCCACCAAATTTTCACACAATGTTGCTAAGAAAGGGAGTAACAATCATACATACATTTTGTGAGGCTGGCACATGTGTGTCATGTGCAAGCAGCACAAACGTAAAAGGTACGCACTTCTGAGGTTTTCACCACCCTATAGCTCCTCCCACCCGGCTGCTTCTTATGATGCCTCACATACCCCTCACATTTCCAATGGTCGTTTCCTCAGCAACCGAATAAGCCTCCAACGTTCCACACTGTATGGAGGCCTACTAGGCCAAAAACAAGGCACAGAGGATAACACACTCCCAGGTGGCCCATAGAGGGATAGAGAGAGAGGGGGGGAAATACAGTAGGTAGGTAGGTAGAGGGATACAGAGGAAGAAATATAGTAGGTAGGTAGGTAGGTAGGTAGGTAGGTAGGTAGGTAGGTAGAGGGATAGAAAGAGAGAGGGAAAAATACAGTAGGTAGGTAGGTAGGTAGGTAGGTAGGTAGGTAGGTAAGGTAGGTAGGTGGAGGGATAGAGAGGATAGAAAGAAACACAGTAGGTAGGTAGGTTGGGGGTTATACAATGGTTGTGTGTACGTGTTTGTGTGTGCAGGTGGAGATCTACAAACAGATTGGTTGGCCATTTAACCAGACTTGGCCACAACAACGCGTGGCCGGGTACAGCTAGTATAGAATAAATACTCTCGGCTTCCGGTTCCGGCTCCGGCGGCGACGGGCGAACTTAGGGTTCGCTCGCCGCTTTGATCCTTTTCCTGCCCCCCCACGGGGGCGAGAAGCCCCTTGCTTGGGGCTTCTCCCGTAAAGCCGGCTCGACAGGGAAGCCCCCCCCCCCGCGGCAGCGGGGAGACCGACCCTGCTCCTCGGCTTAGGTGGAAGAGGACATGCTGCGGGGGGTCTTCCCTTCGCCAAAGGTTGGCGGCACCATTTAACTCTATGAAGAGAGAAGATCGGAAGAGTCGGGAGGCTTTTCGGGACCTCAGCTGCGAGCGGAGAGTGAGCGTTTAAAACTTTTCTTTTTGTGTACTGTCAGCCGGGGTGAAAGGGACTGGAGGGGGGTGTTTGTTTCCAAAAAACCCCCCTTGGACTAAAAGCGGCACTCGGAAATGCCTCGTTGCGAGGAATCGGAAACTTTAAATCTGGATGGTCTCTAACAAGGGAAAGTACTTTGCGGCTTGTTTGCAATTATGTCTCGAGGTCTGGCTGAAACAGTTTCTTTTTTGCTTTTTAACCGCTTTCTCCCTCGGGCTCTGAGTTTGGGCGGAAAATGGCTTCTCTTTGTCCCCGACTGACTATGACCTATGGAAAATTACCAGTGTCTCTTTGCGATTTGGACTTCCTCTAATTATTGATGAAGAATTTTCTTTTTTTGGATTTGTGTTTTCCTTTCTGGATTGCCTTTGTTATTATACCTATGGAGTTGGAAAAGTGTTTCTCTGTTGGCTTCTGAATTTTGCAGCTGTACAACTTTGAGGACTTTGGACTCCTGATCTGCCTTACCAGCCCCACCCTAAAAACGCCATTTTACTGGCACGGATATTAACAGCTAAACATGGCACAAGAAGCAACGCTCGCAAGCCTTGAACAAAGAATGACTGCCCTTGAAACTGTTATACAAAATTTGGTATCAGAAATTAAGGCTCAGAGGGCAGAAAATGTCAACTTTAAAAAGGAACTATTGGATACTCGAAAACAAGTGCTTGAGAATACACAGAAGAATGAAGAATTGAAAGGGGGGCTGGAGGGGGCTAAGGGAGAGATTAAAAATGTTTCTAATGAGGTTGTGGAAATAAATGCGCATGTGACTAGGATTGATTTGGAAAGGATGACATATTTTTTGAGATTCCAGAATGTTTCTGAGATGGATGGTGAATGTCTCCCTGATCTTATGAGTACAATTATTGCAGACTATTTACATAAACCCAAAGATGAGATCAGAGGGGACATTGACCTAGTCTACAGAATAAATTCTGCCTATGCTAGGATGAATGAAGTACCCAGAGAGATACATGTAAAATTTGTTAGAAGGTCAACCAGAGAGGAAATCTTGAAGGTGCAAAGAGGGAGTCCTATGATTTACCAACAAAAGGAGATTACCATCTTGAAGCAGATTCCAAGAAAAGTTAGAGAAGCCAGAAGGAAATTTTCCTTCTTGTCTAAAACATTGTTTGATCATGGGATCTGGTTCAAGTGGGTGATACCCGAAGGGATGCTGGTGTTCTGGGAAGGAGGTAGAGTAAAGATTAAAACAGTTGCTGAGGCGGAAGCCTTTCTTAAAAAACATTCCTCTGTCCTGGGAGAAGATCCAGGGGGGGCAGGGGGAGCCATGGCCCCGCCCGCTGGGGGCCCGGGGGAGAAGGGGGAAGATACAATTGCCAAGAGACTTAGATCTAAAAAATAACTTTGCCCTTGTTTTTCTTTTGAGTAATATTGTATGATATTTGTAATCTGGATCTTTGCAATTGACTGACAGTATATAACTGAAAAATTTAGGAATATGTACTTGCTCCCAGCTTGTAGTGTTATGTGAAATGTTTCTTTTTTTTCTTTTTAATAATGTAATTTGAGGTTCCGGAGGAGCCGACGACTTTGACGTGACCACTCTCAAAATTTCTATGTAACCCTTACCCTACCCCACAAAAAATGTAAACTCAATAAAACTTTTTCAATATAAAAAAAAAAAAATACTCTCAAATATATTCTGGAAATTTCATTAAAAAGAAAAGTACCTGGTGCCTATGAATTTAAAACTGGTCTGTAAACTAGACCATTTTCATGACTAGCAGATGCATTTTTGTGTCAACATTTTAATTTTAATTTGTCTTGGAATTTGTGTCAATTGTTTCCTCTGTCAACATCAAGAGACAGAGGACTCATTTACCAACTGATGAATTGCAGAACGAGGAAATGATCCGAAATAAGCACAACCTTAACTCAGGAGAGGGAGGACGACATGGGAGTAATTGAAGGCTACTGGTCCTGTCTACAAATAGCCACTCTTCATTTCATCTGGCAGGCATTTATTAAATGAAAAGAGTACATGGGGCTTTCAAATAACCCATTTTTTCTGTCCTCTGTAAACAAAGAAGTTGGACTATTAAATCAACATCCACTATAAGGGTCAAATCCGAGAAAGAAAAACAGCTGTTCTAACCCACCACAGTAAACTCTATTGCAATCATCAAGAAAACTAGCTAATTTGTCTTAACTGCCAAGAGGGCCATCTACAGTCCATAAAGCACCTTGTTGTAGAAGTAGAGGGGAAAGTTGATCCCAATTCCTGGCTCCTTTTTTCAAGTGAAATATACAATGGCATCCTCTTTCCAGTTAAACAAATATTCTAAATAATGTTCTCTTTAATAACTCCCATGAAATACAACGTCTACTATCCTTTTGGCCTGTGATCTTAAAAGAGTCTGAATTGCTTTGATGTCAATTGTGACACCTTTTGCTTTCTTCTTTTGCTCCCCCCCCCCTTTCTGGAGGCAGCCAAAGCCTGCAACAGAGTTATGGATGGGGGGGGGGGGGGTTTCGCCTGTTGGTTTTTAAATAAAAAGAGGTCCCACTTTCGACTATTAATCCTGTAAGCAGATCAGAAAGTGCCTTTACAGTTAAGGAGCAACTCTCTCCCGTTTCTGCTCGTTTTAATCTCTCTGGTGGAACCAGCAGTTTCCGCAAGCTTTCGATCAAGTCTCCAACTCAATTATAGTCCTTGAAAGCGTCTGTCAGGCCCTTCATGCTATTATTGCTGCCTCCCTGTTCCAAAATCTACAGAAAATTGAACATTAAGGGTGAACGAGAAAAGAAAGGATCCATTTCTCAAAGACCGAGTCTGCAGTTTTATTCAGCAAAGTTCCAGGTTTTATATCTTTTGCATATTTCATGCAGGCCTTGGAAAGATTTTTGCTGTGACCTTGCAGACAACCCTGGTCAGGATACATAATACCAGCCTATTAAATGAACCACTGGTCAAATTCAATATAAAGGCAGTTTCACACATTCATGCCTGGACTGGAAAAGCTGCACTGCGAACTACTGTTTTTGCTACAGCCTCATTCTTCCATCTCCTCTCTCTTGCCTCTGCGGCACTGGTACAAAACAGGGTCAAAATCACTTAATGGAAAGATGTCAGTACATAGCAAGGCTTCCTCTTGTTCCAAGTCTCAGGAAAATGGTCTCTTGGGAAGAAAAAAATGAAAATCCTAGTCATTTGCTAACGTCTCTGAGAATTGCAGATGGTCTATAAAGGAAGTCTTTGACTTATGACCATTCATTCAGCAACTTTCAAAAGTTAAAACAGTAGTGCTGAAAAAAGGAGTTACAACTTGTCCTCAAACTTACAACTGTTGTAGCAACACGTGGTCACACGCTCAAAATCCACACACTTTACACCCCACCCACACTTCTGTCCACAGGGACACTTCAACCCACTTATCTTCCCAAGGTTGACTCAGCTGTCCATCCTTCCGAGGTCAGCAAAATGAGGACCCAGATGGTTGGAGGCAATATGCTGACTTAGAAAAGGCTGTAAAGCAGTGTGAAGCTGTATATAAGTCTAAGTGCTATTGCTATTCCCTCATCCATGCTCTTTTAACACCCTGTCCTCTACAGCAGGGGTCCCCAACCTTTTTGGCAACAGGGACCGGTTTCATGTAAAAAAAATTGCGCGGACCAGTGGGAGCCTTCAGAGGGTGAGTCGAGTCACGTGGGCCCCGCGCGCGTTCGGCGGTCATGTGCAACCAGGCGGGAAAACTGCCAGGGGTCCTGGGAGAAGGATCCTTGGCCGGGGCAGGGAAGGATGGGCTGCGTCCCAGGCAGGAAGGCCTGGCAGCCCCTTCCCCCTGCACAGGGCTGGGTGGTGCCCCGAACCCCCCCCCCAATGCAGGCCGTTGCCCCTGTCCTCCCCCCGGGGAGCGCCCTGGCCAACCGCCAGGATAGCGGAGCGTTTGCTACACTTTCCTAAGAGTTGCGCTACTCTCTCCGCCGCTCACTCCAGCCCAGTTACTATCAAGCCACGGACCAGCACCGGTCCACGGACCGGGGGTTGGGGACCCCTGCTCTACAGCATCAACCACTCTAGCTGACCTTCTTGCTCCCACTGCTAACCAAGCCGACTGCTGGCCTCACAGGGTTTTCTTCCCCAGGGGATACACAGCAGTTTCCTTGCAAGACCTGTAGAAGTCAACACCTTGTCAGCAGAGGGAGGGGGGAAAGCAAAACCTGAGGCAGGAGGGGTCTCAGAGGGCATGGTAGTGAGAGCAGCTGTGGCTGAGACTGGACTGAAGCAGCTGTGGCTTCTAAGGGTGACAAGAAGTCCCCTTGCACTTTGCTACAGACCTGGGCTGGCGCTAGGCTTCATGGATGTAGGAGAGAGACTGGGAAGCCCGGGGTAAGAATTAAATGAAGCATCAGTTTAGAATCATTACGTAACCACAAAAGTCCAACACCTCCCCCCTACAAATGCTGTTAATGCTTTTCTAGTTCTGCACAGATACTAACCATTAGTCTGAGGACATTCCTGTGCATAAGATGTAGTAATAAATCTAATTTAATTAGATTAAATTAATTTTAATTTTAAATTAATCTGATTAATCATTTAATTAGAACCGTCATGTGTGGACCTGTCTTTTATTTTATTTTAATTATTTTGTTTTGCACCTGTCATTGCTGCACTGAGGCTCAAGGGCTTCTTGCAGTACAGAACAAACCAAGATGCCCCTTTGCACTGTGCTACTCTGCCAGGCTGGAGTAGGATTCACTCTCTGAAGGGCTTTGAACTCTGCTGCAATTCAGAGGTCTTGCAGTTCAAGAGCTGCAGTACACCAAAAAGCCACTGAGAGCAGTATATTCTTTCCCCAACCTGCCTGTGTTCATGCCATATTGCAGCGCGCGCACACATATACCCATGTGCATGCAGCTTGGGCCAATTTGCCCAGGACCTACTGCACCCCCTGCAGTACCCTGCCCTCTATCTGGCACTCCTTCCACTTTCCACTTAACAACCTGCACCGTGTGGAATTATGCATCAGCAGGAACTGCTGCCACTAAGTAATGATGTTCTGTGAAATCACACTTTATGACTGCATAGTTTAGCAACGGAAGTTCTGGTTCCAGTTGTGATTGTACATTGAGTACTACCTGCAATTAGGATAGCTACTGCTATTCATTCTGTGGTTTTAGTACCTAATGTTTAAAATAGACTTCTGGTATGTTTTACTGTTCCTTGACAGACCTGGCATCAGAGGCCTAACTAGCCTCCCACAGAGATTTCGCTGTCAACCAGAGAGGTCCTAAGACATCTTTCATCTCCTAATGGAAGCCTGGCCTACCAGACTCTTTTCCCGGGGGAAGCCTCGCGGCACTCGAAAAGGTAGAAATGTAAGCTTCAGAAAAATAAAATGGGAATAAGAAAGTGAGAATCCTTCCAGAAGTCCTTGTAATGATAGAGACAGCTCTTGGGCAATTTTTCATTTCCCAGTGGGAAAAGCACTAGTTCACTTACACATTCTTCTTCTATACTGGCTTGCACAGAGCCTTAAATACTTATTGGTTAATCACAGAATCACAGACAGCATTAACTGGAAGGGACCTTCCAACTCCCTGCACAATGCCCCAGCATGGGAATGATCTCCTATTTTCCGATCCTCTCATTTCTTTTCTGTATTCATTCACTCTTCTCCGCACCAATAAAACAGACATTAAAAAAGTATGGATCTGCTACTAACTAGTCCACTGACAACAAGAAAGCAATTCTGAAGAGATATTTGGAAGAACCTCCTACTTTCTAATACTTCTCTAGCTCACTGGCAAGAAAGGAGGCCTACCAAGAAAGAGCCTGGGGCGGCGAACCTATTGATACTTTACCCTGTTCTGTTATTTTATTTTATTCTTTTGGTAAATAAACTCTAGCAAATAACTTTGACGGACATGAAAAAGTTACCCAAACTAGTATTTCAGAACGTTCTAATTATTTACTATTTTATTTATATAGATTGGGTAGGCACCTGAATGGCATCATTTGTCCAGCCTGAGATAGAGATGTACTGATGATGCTGTACCCTATTGATGACTGACCTTATCTAGGAGCTTCGTGTAGATGTTGAACAGAGGGGTGGCAGAACCAAGACCTGAGGCACCTCACATAAAAGATTGATAATAACACACACATACATAAATTGCGCTATATTTTGTTCTGAAGGTGATGTTATTGTTTTAGTATTTTTTAATGGTATGTAGTGTTATTTTACTTGTGGGTGGATTCTCTCTTTTGTGGCATGCCATGCAGAGACTTTTTATATTTAAACAAACAAACAAATAAACCTAGGATATATGTATACTTTATTATGGCTATAAACATTCAAGAAAAATACTGAATGGGGTACAGAAAACTAATATAAAATTACTAAAACAGTATTACTTCTACAATATTTCAACAAACAATTTTTTTTAAAAAAAATCCAAAAATGAAAGTCTCGAACCACCAAGGAGAAAAATTTCAAACTATTTTTAAAATAAACTAACAATAGATATATAGCAACTATTAATTTTTACACAGTAAATTAGACCTTGCACACATGAAATTATATTAATCAGTAATTCCATTATATCAATCAAGAACCAGTTCAAGGCTGAGAATGAACAAAGTATCTTCAATGCATGATTTTAATCTCTACTAAAAAAAACTCCAGGCAATGCCTATTAAAACCTTTAAAGTCCAAATCCAAGAACTTGATGTAGGAGATGACCAGGCTGAGCCCAAGGGAGGAATCAAACACATCATAAGTCAAGTGCCCCTGCACACCCACAACAGATCTAAGTCCAGCCCACCTTCAATGGCTCTCTTTACAGATATTTAACCAGAAGCCACATATTACATCTGTTTCGTGATCCTCTTAGCTTTCAAGTACATTTTAATATGCTAGCTTTATCCTATAAAGCCCTCTATCACTTGGCACCAGTTCATTGTAGGAGCACATCTCCCCACTATAGCTAGCCCAATCACTTCGACTGTGCCAGGAGAAACAACTGGCTGTCCCTATTTCTGGGGAAGATTAGAAAGGCTGAAGCCTAAGCATTTTTCCATTATAAAGCCAGCCCTCTAGAATAGTCTCCTGCTGAAGGATTGCCTATCTTCAACATGTTCTGCTTTCCAGAAAAAGTTGAAAGCAGCTCTTTATCAGAGGGCCTTTGAGGTTTGATGTCATGCATTGTTTCCAGAGTTTTAATATATTTGTAATAATTTTGTTTGATCATTTTACTTTGTTCATTATTTTGAGCTGCCACATCTTCTATGATTAATAAACTAATAAAAACAACTGGCCATATAATCAGCACGTCATGGAATACACTGTGAAGCAATCTTACTTAAATATATAGATTTATAAATTTATAGATATTTATTTATTTGTGACATCCGTCTCATCTTGAGAAAATTGCAATATACTATATCTATAGCATTTCCAGAGGCCATTACAGAAATTACTTCATCAAAAATGAGATTGTTCATGTTGACTTAAAATAATTACCAGATTGCTTTCAGGGTAGTCACAGTTCTTTTCATGATATGCACTAGAATTTTCCCATGTATTGGTAACAAATCGATTTATTTATAGTTCCTGGGATACTCCTTTCCCACCTTTTTTTAAAGACAGGGACAAAATTTTCCCTTTCCAATCACCTGGCACTTTACCAAGTGTCCAAGATTTCTCAAAGATAATATATAACTAATAATACATAATGATCAGGTAGTTTTTGTTGATACCCTTAGATGAAAGTAACCCGACAATGGAGGTTTAATCTCATCTTCTTACTTGTTGAAGAAGATTATACCAAAAATAGAATTGAATAGCTCCTTGGAATTAATTTTCTTTTTGGGTGGAGAGAAGTTGGTTACGTGTTAGCATTTTGCAATTTCAACTGAACAGCTGGTTTATTCAATCTTTGCTTTATACTCTGAATGTGTCTAATGAAGTATTTTTTGTTATTGTTAGCATCCTTCTGTAACTTATTCTGAGCATGTATTTTTTAAACCGCAGCTCTATAGTTCTGAGTTATTGCTCAATACTCTTGTGAACTGTTTCATTTTCCATTTCCTATATGCATTACTTGTTGTTCCATCTTTTTTATGCCGGACACTATTCTTTTTTTGTGGAATGAGAGGATGGATAGGTGAGAATATCAACTGATCCCCCAACCCCTTTTCTGAAATTCTCTGAGATTTTTGTGTCCATGGTGATATAATTGTGTACCTTTTCTACAGCATTATTTGCTCCAACGTGTATTAGCATGAAGAAATAATTATCCATGGAGTTGAAAACTTGTGGAAGATGTTCTGTCATGTCCCTGATCCTTGCTCCTGGCTGTTGATAATCTTCACAGGCAAATGGGGTCAGTCAATAATGCATACTAACAAATCACCAACTTTCATGATTCTTTTTTGTCTTCTTATAAGGCAAAGTTGTGGCCTCTCTGCCCTTTAGGGATTGATCATCTTGTCTTGTTTTTCTTCCTTTGAACATTCAAAGTCTGTTTCAATGACGAGGACCTGAAATACTGTTTTGGCATTCATGTGTTCTACAATATCTTCTAAAGAACCTGTTTGTGGATGTCTCTCTGTTTTCAACTCCATGTATAATTAATTCTTCATGCCAATACATGTGGGAGCAAATGATATTGCAAAAAAGATGTACCATTATATCACCATGGACATGAAAATCACAGAAAATTGCTCCACTTCTGGATTCTCTTCAGTATGGAGAATTACTTCCTCCATTTATGTTGTCGTACTTACTGTGTTTGATTTCTGAGCTACTTGTGAGTTTCCCAGAGTCTTGTAGTGATATGGACAATTGGGAGGGGGGGGTTGGGGGGGTTGTCAAAGGGGGTGTTCTATGCATTTTTTTAAAGTTTAATCTTATTACAAATTTGTTAGTGGACAATTTCAACTATAGGTAAAGATAAAGGTTCCCCTCGCACATACAGTATGTGCTAGTCATTTCCGACTCTAGGGGCAGTGCTCATCTCCGTTTCAAAGCTGAAAAGCCAGCGCTGTCCAAAGATGTCTCCGTGGTCATGTGGCTGGCATGACTAAACGCCGAAGGTGCACGGAATGTTGTTACCTTCCCACAAAAGGTGATTCCTATTTTTCTACTTGCATTTTTAGGTGCTTTCAAACTGCTAGGTTGGCAGAAGCTGGGACAAGTAACGGGAGCTCACTCCGCCAACTGCCAACCTTTCTGATTGACAAGTTCAGTGTCTTAGCCACTGAGCCACTACATCCCATTAAATTTAAACAATACGGCTTTTCTTAGTTACCATAGTTTTCAGAGTGTAAGACGCACCTTTTTCCCCTCAAAAAAGAGGCTGAAAATCTGGATGCGTCTTATACACTGAATACAGCATTTTTTGCCTCCCAAAATCCTGCCCCTTCACCAAAAATGGTAAAGAGCAGAAATGAGCAAAAAATGGGCTGTTTTTTGCTCATTTTGCCCCCCATCTCGCCCAGGAACACTCTACAAGCCTCCTAAGGGCTATTTGTGCCCTTTTTGGGGGGGAATGCCCATTTTCACAAAAAACAGGCCGGTTTTGGGAGGTTTACAGAGTGCAAAAACTTTTTTTTTAATTTGCCTCTTCAAAACCTTGGTGCCTCTTATACTCCGGTGCATCTTATACTCTGAAAAATACAGTATGTAACATCAAAAAGACTTATTTTTGCTGCCTAATTATTATGTTACCATTTCTATTTGTGTTTGTTTAAAGCCCAAACATATGAAACAAGACTTAATTCAACAAAACCTATTTCCCTTGTGTACTATTCTTTTTTTTGCACATACTGAAGTTATATTCTAGCAATTAAAAATCAAACCCACCAGGACTTTTCATATTACAGAGCAAGAACCGACTTTGGTTGATTTATTTTTACTCCACTTAACATTTTCCCCATCACAAAACGGAATTAAATCCTGAAATCAGTTTGATGTACTAGGCAACCAATGTTAAAAAGACAAGTGGGAAGGTCAAAAAAAAAGTTACAACTCATCTAATTGAGAAAATGAGAATCTGTCCTGTTATATCTGTCTCAGGAATGTATTTTATCTTGAAATATACAAGAAAGCTAAATTTGCCATCCCCCCACCACCTTCTTTAATTTTTTTTGATAAATAGTCTTTCCCAATAAAATTTTGCTATGGCAACAAATCAAGAGAGACTTGCAAATCTGAATAGTACCACCGTTGAAGATTTCACATACAGTATTCTAATTGCAACTTTAGTGTGCTTCATTGCATGATTCCAGTCTTCCCCAAAACTGGCATCTCCTTAAAATTGCTACTACACATACCAGATGGATTAATGGGAATTGTAGTTCCAACATATTTGGCTGGGTAAGTCTATTGTAACATTTGAGAATCTTTAAGAGAAAGCTTAAAGTAAACAATGATTACTTATCAACATACCAATCCTTATTAAAGATCAGTATTAAACAAATGAATGCAAGTATGTAATAGATTGAAGATACTCCAAGAAAATATAAATGAGGCAGAGAGAGGGAAAGATCACCAAACATGTCTTCTTGGTTGATGATACTGGTACTACAAATACCAGTAGACTACATGTGTTATTATAACAGAAATTCTACTTGTTCCTCAATGATTAAATCTTCTTTGCCAATATCTTAAAACAATGTAATAGATTAACATACTATTTAGAAAAATCAGAGTGTCCCTTTTTATAAAAAATGTTTTTATATCATACATTTTTAAAAATGGAAGCAAATTAAGCCGATGCAAAAATCAAGAGAATGAAACCGAGCCAAAATTATTTCCATTCAAGTCAATTTCTGACATTTACAAATTTGAAACTTATTTATTTCAAGCAGTAGGTGAAACCGAACTGTGGCAACTCATTACTTATCTCTCTCTCTCTCTTTCTTTCTTTTTTGGATGATGGTGGTGGTGGTGGTGGTGGTGCAAATATGAGGGGCATGGCATTTCCAGAAAAGTGGCAATTAGAAGGGAGAAGCCCTCAGAAAAATGTCATGTTGCAGCATTTTGGGGAGAGAAATGGTAATCACAAGAGTCATTTCTGCAGCTGCTTCAGTGATGCGTGTTGGAAAACAGATTGAAGAAAAGGCATCTAAAATCATATGCAAGTAGTGCAATGAAATAAATATAAATAAAACAAATCAGAATTGATATCCTCTTAAGGTTGATAAATATTTTAAAATCCCACTTCCTATTCAGTGGACATATAATTCCACTCAAAAAGAGAGGGAGAATTAACTGTTTTGGGAGCAACAGGGCAAACAGCCTGGAGGCAGAAGCAAGACAATTGGGGGGGGGGGGGGTGTTGCCAGTTCTACAAAAGGCCACCATCAAAGTTTCAGCTGGTTATGACTTAACTGTGCAGGATGAAGGGATAGAAAGAAGGAACACTTCCAGTTGCATTTTTTAGAAAGACAAAGAGCTCAACTGTACAACAGCAACATACTGTACTAATTTTAAAATCTTCAAATGCATAAAAAGGAAGAAAAGATTTTATTACTTCTCTGGTGCCAGGATGGCTTAAGGCAGTGCTTTCTGCACTTTTTTGTTTTCATTACCCAAAACCACTTATCAGAAAGTCCTTTTCAGCCATTGTAACACTTTAAGTTGATTTAAATGTCTTTGTTGTCATTGGGTAATGGTTTTATGTATTGTTACCCAAAGAAAAACTACTTTTACCATACAGTATTTTGAGTAATTTACCCGGGTTTAGGAAGCATCAGCTTAATGGAAAGAAATATGTATTTCTACTGTAGAAATCCACTCTGAGCCTTTGTGATGTACAGACCTCCAGACATTTTGTTCCAAAAATGCCTTAAGTCAAAGCACAAGATCCTACATCCAATCCAGAACTTCGTATCTAGCCAAGCTTGGGAAGGAAAAGAGAGGTAGGAAACATAGAGGAGCCATAAATAAAAGAGCCTGAGATTGCTAAACACAAAATCATTACAAGCGTCTATTTGTAAGACCACAAAAGGACAACTCTGAACCTCTGCTGAGGACAGGTTTCATCTGGAAATACAAAACTAGATAGCTGAGTTTGCTAAGAAAAAAATGATGAGCATGGCCAGGATGGCACAAGCTGATTACATTAACTGAGTGGGTGCAGTTGGAGAAAAGCTTTATTCCAAGAGTACAGTATTACAGTTGCACATGTGTTCTGCTTCCATATCTTTATCCTTCACCACACTAACTTTAACCATGATCTCAGAGATTGATTAAAGAGTAATCCATTTAAGTCAGAGATTGTGTTGCTTGGCTTACTGTGCTCTGCCCCATGGCATTTGTGTCATCAAATTCTGTAGGGCATTCTGTAGCATGTTCAAATACTATTTAACATCTCTGCAAAAAAAAGAAGAAAGTGGGGGGGGGGGGGGGAGCTTATACCAGCATTGCCTCAGCTGCTCCCATCCACTAATAGCTGCACTGATTTGGGATGCAGCAGAATGTAGCAGAATATTTTGGTCAATGTAAAAGAAAACCATTCTTCATAGAAACAGGGAAATACTCATGCCTAGACAGCTGAATCTGTTGGTGGCAGCAGCAACAACAATATAACTCACCGACTTTGGATATGTAGAACACTGAAATGGAATGAATACTATTACATGTAGGCACTACTACTGTAAAAAAAGAGCCAAAATGGTGCAGTGGTTAGAGTGCAGTACTGCAGACTACTTCAGCTGACTGCTAGCTGCAGTTCAAATCTCATCGGCTCAAGGTTGACTCAGCCTTCCATCCTTCTGAGGTGGGTAAAATGGGGACCCAGATTGTTGAGGGCAATATGCTGACTCTGTAAACTGCTTAGAGAGGGCTGTAAAAGCACTATCAAGTGGTATATATCGTATTTTTCGGAGTATAAGACACACCTTTTTTCCTCTAAAAAGAGGCTGAAAATCTGGGTGCGTCTTATACATCAAATACAGCATTTTTTTGCCTCCTGAAACCCCGCCCCCTTCACCAAACTGGCTGTGCCTAGTCTTATGGAGGCTTCCAGAGAGCTCCTGGGGGCTGGGGAGGGCAGAAATTAGCCTAAAAGCCCCCCCAGCAGCACGCTATAAGCCTCCATAGGGCTATGAATGCAATTTATTTGACACAAAAATGGAGAAATAGAGAGAAATACAGTAGGGAGGTAGGGAGAGAGAGAGTAGGTAGGTAGGTAGGTAGATAAATGGCCCATTTTTTGCTCATTTTTGACACCCCCATCCCCCCAGGAGCACTCTGCAAGCCCCCCCCCCCCCAAGGCTAGTCATGCTTTTTATTTGAAAAAAAAACCAGCCCCGTTTGCGTGGAGAAATGGACCGTTTGGGGGAGGTTTGCAGAGTGAAAAAACACTCTCGAAGCTTTTTAACTGTTTCTGTGCCAGCAGAAACAAAGTCTTAAGGTTTGTCAGCAATTTCCTTCTCCAGGACATGGATAAATACACCTGGAAACATCTATCTACCAATCTACTCTCCCTCTCTCTCTACCTACCTTCTCTCTCTCTCTCTCTATTTTTCTCTCTCTATCCTTCTACCTACTTACCTATCTACCTACCTACACACACAGTCTCTCTCTCCCTACCTACCTACTGTATTTGTCTCTTTCTATTTCTCTCTCTATCCTTCTACCTACCTACCTACACACACTCACTCTCTCCCTACCTACCTATTTCTCTCTCTCTATTTCTCATTATTTCTTTATCTACCTACCTACCTACTCTCTCTCCCTACCTACCTACTGTATTTCTCTCTCTCTATCCCTTTATCTACCTACCTACATATTCTCTCTCTCTACCTACCTACATACTGTATTTCTCTTTGTTTCTCTCCCTCTCTATCCCTCTATATACCTACCTACTTTTTTTTGTAATTTGCCTCTTCAAAACCTTGGTGCATCTTATACTCCGGTGCGTCTTATACTCCGAAAAATACGGTAGGTCTAAATGCTATTTTTATTTCTGCACTTCATGACTTTGACTCTGTGTACACAAATTCAACTTCTTTAACTGAAAGATCCAGTTAGGTCAAAATGTGTGGCTCTTTAATCCTGCTGAAACAAATCCTGCTGGACTTGAACAAATGTATGCATACTAATCAACACACAGTTCTATATTAATTATTTTAATTAATTAATTAAAACTACAATGCAGGGGAAATTGTAATAAGACAACCTGACATCTGTTCAGCTGCTTGTCCAAGTACCACAAATGAGCAATTTCAAAATATTCTTTTATTTTCCTTTTATCAATAAACTTTACTTAGATTTGATACATAATCTATAGAGGATGATTTCAAATACAAGTCTGTCCTTTAGTGGCAAATCACTTAAATATGAGCCAGCAGTGTGCTGCAGCTTCCAAAAAAGCCAACACAGTTCTAGGCTGCATAAACAAAAGAATAGTATCAAGATCACATGAAGTACCATTTTATAATGCCTTGGTAAGGCCACACTTGGAGTACTGCATCCAATTTTGGTCGCCACAATGTAAAAAAGATGTGGAGACTAGAAGGAGTGCAGAAAAGAGCAACAAAGATGTTTAGGGGACTGGAAACTGAAACAGATAAAGAATAGTTGCTGTAACTGTCTATGTCTGTCTGATGAAAAGAGGGTCTAGGGGAGACATGATAGCAGTGTTCCAATATCTCAGGGGTTGCCACAAAGAAGAGGGAGTCAAGCTATTCTCCAAAGCACCTGAGAATAGAACAAGAAGCAATGGGTGGAAATTAATCAAGGAAAGAAGAAACTAAGAACTAAGGAGAAATTTCCTGACAGTTAGAACAATTAATCTGTGGAACAACTTGCCTCCAGAAGTTGTAAATGCTCCAACACTGGAAGTTTTTAAGACGATGTTGGATAACCATTTGTCTGAAGTGGTGTAGGGTTTCCTGCCTAGGCAGGGGGTTGGAGTCAAAGACCTCTAGGGTTCCTTCCAACTCTTATTCTATTCTATTTTTCTTAAAGATACTTGTTACCTATCTTATAAAAAGCATCTTTTTCTGGAGTTGGACTAGATG
Organism: Rhabdophis nuchalis; assembly: GCA_039707465.1. Taxonomy (NCBI): domain Eukaryota; kingdom Metazoa; phylum Chordata; class Lepidosauria; order Squamata; family Natricidae; genus Rhabdophis; species Rhabdophis nuchalis. Next base: position 51,836,225 of record CM077643.1, on the reverse strand, counting down.
ATCTCCGAGGTACCTTCCAACTGTGTTATTCTATTATATTCTTTACTGCTACTCTATGCATATATATATAAAGCCATTGCACAGTACCTAAAACATTATTAGTTTAACTTTGTTTCTAATTTATTTACCTATATTTAGTTATTATTAAAATTAATTGTAGGTAAATATTATATTCCAATCACATGCTTAATACTTTTCAACTTCTTCCCCATTTAATATTAAACAGTTATGGAAAGAAGCAGTTCTCCATAATAACCCATAATATGGTCTGCATGCTTTTATACAGCATGCTTTGTGAATTTATTATGTGAATAATAGACCATCATGGCTTGCTTAACAATCCATAACTCTATTATCATGTCTTAAGACTGGTATAAAAAAACAGTGTATCTCTTTAGCCAGATAACCCAAATTCAAAATGAAATAAAAGTTAAGCATTTGTTTATGTTTGACTCCAGCACATTATTATTAAAAATGCAAATTTTAGATGTTTGCTAGCTATCAACACTAACAGCCACTGTTATTTCCCTTAATTTAAGATATCCTTGTACAAGAATAAGTTAATATAATTCAACTTTTTGACAAGAAATACCTTGATAATATAACCCTATTTATGTTTATATATAAATGAGTTTCAGCAAAATTCTTTGGATTTACTTCCAAGCAATTATAGGTAAGATTTTTTACTATGGTTTGAATTAAAATGTTTTCTTCCACTAACTCTGAATCTTCTACCAATTTATTTCAATGATTTAAGAAATCTTACAGTATCTCCCACTCACTCATTTCTTTCCCTTTTGGTCATTTTATTTGTTAATTTTCTATGGGTTAAATGTAAGACTAGCGCTATCACTTCGGTAGGAGGTAAAGCCCCAAAGCAGTTGCATTTCATGCTGTATTAATTATGGGGAAAGAATAGAACAGAACAGAACAGAATTCTTTATTGGTCAAGTGTGATTGGACATACAAGGAATTTGTCTTTGGTGCTTAAGCTCTCAGTGTACATAAAAAATATATTCATCAAGAATCATAAGATACAACAGTTAGTGATAGTCATAGCAAACTAAATAAGCAATCAAATGATACTAGGAAACTAAATAAAGCAATATAAATAGTAAAGATGCAAGCAACAAGGTTATAGTCATAAGCAGGAAGAGATAGGTAATAGGAACGATAAGAAACACTCTTCTTAACTTACAACAGATCTTTGGCTTCAGCTAGAGAACCTGAATCTTTTCCTAGCTTCAACTTCGTTCACAATCACCAGCAGTGACAAATAACTGACCATATGGACATCATGATTACGAATTCATTCATTTGCTTGATGTATTTGTAATTGAATGAATAGGTTTCTATTTTCTATTTGGACAGATTTTTGTTCCTTTGTAATTTCACTGGTATAACTAACAGATAGTTGTTCTGATGTTAGAAAATTAAATGTGTTTTAATATCTGAGAATCCCTATACTTACTTAGTGTCACCATTGTTATTTTGCTTAAGTGAAAGTAAGACAGTTAAGTGTATCCTGGAAGGCATGACATATAACTGCATACATAAAATACATTTTTCCACGCCTGCCTGCCTGCCTTACTGCCCATTTCACTGGAGGCAATTCTAGGCAGCTTACAGACATATGATTAAAATACATTGAAAAACATTAAAATAATAAATAAGGATCTTAAATTCAAAATTCGGTTAAAATAAAACAGACCCAGATGTAAAGAGAGGGAGCAAAGTGTACACGGTGAGGCAGTGGGGTATCTACTCCATTAGCCACCTCCAAAATGCTACATCTCCATTGGGGCACCGGGACAATTGACAGAGCAATGTCTTTCAGTCCTTTCAAAAGGCCAAAAGAGCGGGTGAGGGTCTCACCTTGGGGAGGAGCATGATGTTCCAGAGGTCAAGGACCAAAGTAGAAAAAGTTCTTTTTCTGGATGCAGTCAGAAGAAATTAAAATTTTGTTGGCTGGTGGGGTCCACAGTACATCTGCATTTCAATGCAGAATTTCTCCTTTAATATCGTACGTTAATGGACAACTTAAATGCCTTCTTAGAAAAGGGAATGCTTGAAATACTAGCTGTAAAAAGTCACATTATAAAATGCCAAAATAGGTAGATTCCAGCTAATTGAGACTATTCATTTAAGTGAAGTCATTTCAAGAGTACATTCTACTGCATTAAGAAGGCATGAGATTGAATCAGACAAGCAACTGTTAACACTGTAAAAAGAAAGGGGTAGCTGAAGACAGCTGCAGAAAGAACAAACTAAGAATGAGAAATTAGCAATTATGTGCCAGCAATATGCTAGCTCTCCATATTTAAATTACAGTTAGGCTGAACTACAAAGACTATAATGGAAAACGATATAATGAATTTACAGTCTTTGCTTGCTTTGCCCAAGGAATTGGTTATATAACTTGAATAATCCTAGTGTGTGTATAAATATATTATATAGATATAAAATTTCATCATTTTATTCATTGGGTATTCACTGCAGGATGAAGACCTCTTCTGCATGTTTCCAACCAACATGGCTTGGAGTTTTTCTTTGCCAGTTGGGCCCACAATACTTGCTGATGTCATTGCTCCATCTTGTTTTGGGTCTCTTTTGTGGACGCTTTTTATCATCTGCCAACCCGCATTGGACAGATCGTAGTCTATTCCTTCAACATGTCAATACAACCACTTTTATATAAAGCTCAAGGGCATGGTGTTTTTGAAACCATTTTGAATGTCAGGAACTATACTCCAAGTCAAGAATTGTACTCCAAAACATAAGTACAGGCAGTCCTTATTTAATGATCACTTGTTGAGCAACCATTCAAAATTACAATGGCACTGAATGAGGACACCTATGACCCATTCTCATAGTTGTAGCCGTTGCAGCTTTCCTATGGTCAGGGGATGGTTGTAAATCAAGGACTACCTGTATTGGTATAGCGATACTATAAAGGGAGACACACACACACGGTAAGGTACTCTGAACTCGCAGGGAAAAAGGATATAAATACAAACAATAAACTGGTCAATAGGTCAAGTGATCTTTGACTAATGTCAGAAATTAGAATTATAATTTCTCTATACGTGGCAGCATGAATCACTTTCTGGAAATTACCTTATATTAGAAGAAACTTTTTCTCTTCTTCTCATCTCTGGCACATTTCCCTAATTTTCTACTTTTCCCATACTGAACTCCTGGGGGTTTCAGTCAGCTACATTACTATTTCTGCAGTCTTAAGAATCTAAAAGAAAAGAGTGTTTGGAAAACCAACTCAAGTGTCTAGATTTGGCAACCCACAGGTTCTGTGCATTTATTTTCCTTAATTATCCCTGTATCTCTTTGTGCCAAACTTTAGTTAATCACCATAATTGCCTAGGATAGGAGGGAAGACATAATCATTTTAGAAGATCATAAATGATAGTACAGTTACTTGGTTTCAAAAGATGCTTTACCATTTTTGAGCCATGCTGGTGGTTAGTGGTTAGAATGCACCAGAGAATCGAACTGGTGAGTTCGATTCTCACCAGCTAAAGGTTGACTCAGCCTTCCATTCTTCTGAGGTTGGTAAAATAAGGACGTCAGGTCAGCTTCAGCACTGTGAAACAATATATGTCTAGGTGCTTCTGCTATTGCTATTATTACTGTCAATAATGCTGTCTTATTTTTCTTGTGAATATTAACTAAACATTTCTCTGTAACATTTGGAAATATTCAACATGCTCTCTCTTGCATCTGTATGGAGTTTTAAATTAATTTGCATTTATCTTAATTCCATCAAAACTTCACTGATCAACTGATTTATTAAAATGGTCAAAAGGTTAAATAAAAAAAGGTATCTGTAAACTGGTAGTCACTGGGGGTTCAGTATGAAGAGGGAAGCAACTGCAGGAGAGGGGACTAAACTTTTCCTAACTTTTCTTATCATATTTTCTTCTAAATTATTTTAATTCTTGAAAAAAGAAAAAGAATCAGCAGGAAAAAAGATGTAGGAATTATTTGGAGCAAGAGCACAGTGCAAAAAAGTATGAATTAAACACCTCTCAACTACATCATATAAAACAAAAATCAAGCCTATAAAACAATTATACGTCCAGTTAAAGTTGAATACACTTTAAGACATATCTAAAAACTCTATGATTGATATGTTTCTCCAGTAAATATCTACTCTCTCATTACCATCTGATTCTAAGTACCTCATTTTTCACCAGTATTGATAAATGGATATCTCAGAATTTCCTAACAATTTACACTAAATTCTCAGTTGGTTAGAAAGATCTGTGAGGAATATAGAGACTGTGGCTTTAAAAAACTCAAATCAGAACCTATCACACTTTCACAATATCAGCCAAGAAATATATCCATGCTGGCACAGCAGCAATACACAAATAAAAACCTCAAAACATTTAATTGATAAAATGTCAGCGTTCCAAAATCTATATTCTATGCCTCATAACCTTGCCTTATCCTATTATATTTTACTTTCTAATAAAAAAATAGAAAATTAAGGATCTAAATGAATTTAGTTATGAATATAACTAAAATAATATAGAAACATCATTAGCAAGGCTTGGCATCATGTACCCTAAAAGAAGTCAAAGAAGTCCTAAAGAAGTCAAAGTCATAAAAAGGGTCATTTAGGGCAAAATGTAGATTGAGCAAAGACATGCTCAAGGCTCCTCATAGCTCTGGATATTGGTCTATCATTTGTTATGCTGACTTCAAAGCAGTTAACTCCAGTAAAATTCTGTCTATGTTCCCTCGTATCATCTTTGCCAAGGGCAAGGATCGCAGCTTCTGAAAAGGGCTTAATAAATCTTCATCTACAACAGAAAATGTGATGATGAGTACTCTCTGTGCCGGATGTAGTCTTGAAAGGCTGCTAGCCCGATATTTCATTCAAATAACAATAATCACTTAAGCAACATAACTACAATGGGTTTTGTTTTCACTTGAATTCAATGGAAATTCCATTAGATTGCCAAGGTTTCATTTTCTATAATGCTTCTGTAATAATCAAAAGCAATACGATTGCCTTTTATGGTTATTGTAATAAGAGGCTTCTAGGTAAAGGAAACAGGAAGAAATGGGCAAAGGAGTCATTCTTTTTGCTTGTTCCTGATGACCGCTCATCCAAATAATTGACTGTTATAAGCTTCAAAGCTATGAACAAAGGAAGCAATCCATCCTCTGAACCAGAGCTCTTTCCCCTTGCCCCCTGATCACTTACAGGTCAAGTTCTTCCAATCTCCATCTCCTTGATTATACACCTTTTGTATACAATGATAAAGTAGCCGATCAAGAAGAAAGATGAATTTCAGGGGTTGTTGCATACTTACGGGGGAATAAGGACAAGCCAATGCTACCCATTTCAACTTCCAACAAAAAGTGAACAGAGGACAGGAGGCCGTGGCTTTGTACATTAGATGGCAGAAAGGCCCCGAAACCTCTGAATCCCAAAAGATGCCAAAAAAAGGAAAAAAGCAATCCAGAAAAAAAAGCTATTGTATTTTATGTCAGCCAATATGTGAATCTGTTCCACAAACAACCCAATAAAGAAAAAATACTTGGTTAAAAAAATGCTATGGTTGTCAATGCAGCACCATTATGTTCCAACGTCCCCAAATTTGATCAAATTAGATAGAACGTTGCCAAACCGATGAGTGACATCATCAATCATGATATTGCATTAAAGATTTTTGGCAAAAGGAGTAGAAACACACAGCTGTGTCCTTAAGGTAGCATACTGCCGATGTTGCCATGTGTGAAACTACTAAATTCAGCTTTTTCAGCATGGACAGTATAAAACTCCACCACTTATTTTTATAATCATTAACTCACTTTTCTACTTCATTTCCCAGCTACTCTTTCATAGCTCTTTAAAACGTAAGACACAATGCATAATAAAACATGATCAACCTATATAGCAAAAGTCAAATACCATCAAAAGCCATAAAAACAAATTCAATTTCCTATGTCAAATGTTTTTCTATGAAGGAGAAAATTCTTCTAAAAGGGCTATGTCTTAAAGGAGAATACTGACCTAGATAACAAACTCCAGATATTGGATATCATTGTGCTTCACGTTCAGTATATGATCCCTTTGGCCTTTTGTTCTTAAGCCATTCCAATGGGGTGATTTAGTTCAAGAAATAACTACTGGTCTAAGATTATCCAGTGAAATTAATAACTCTTTGGGATTTCCCAACACAAGAACCCTCAAAACACCATACTGAGTCTAAAGATGACTTTGATAATGGCATTACTCTCTGGGTATCTCACTTTGATCTACAAGATCAAAACATAATGGCAAAGATCATATCTAAAGAGTCCAAGGCCAAAGCTGTATAATCTATAAAATGTAAACCAACTCTGATTTTGTGCTGAGAAGCCAAATAATAACTACTACAGTTATTATATAAGAATAGCAATTATATAATCACTTTGGGCATGCTTAAAAGGCAGCTTAGCTTCAGTTTACAATCTTGAAGGTTATTCCCATACTCCAAGCATTATAGTAACCTAAAACCATTAAGTAAAAATGGAAGGGCATTGGCATCACTGTTATATTCCATCTACCTCTAGGTCAAAAAGTTTTGATATGCCTAACCAATGGCCAAATAGTTCACCTATCCAAATATCATATCATGTATCAAAATAAGATAGGCAGCAAATAAATATAATAAAAGATGTACATTACATGCATGCATGCATGCATACATAGTGATTAGGAATCTGGGTTCATTCTACAAGTAATCCTAGGTTAACAAAGGTAACTGGAAACAGAATTTTTGTCACGAAAGCAATATAGTCATGAAGCGTGATGTCACAGGACTGTATCCATAAAGCCTGGAATTCCCTGTTGTCTCATTAATTAAATGTCTATGGAGATTCAGATCAGGGTTGTCCCAAAGATGCTTTTTAAAGAAGCAACTGGTTTTTCTTTGAAGACGTTTCACTTCTCATCCAAGAAGTTTCTTCAGCTCTGTCTGAATGGTGGGGAATGAAAGGATTGATGCTCCTTTAAGGCAGCTGGTCATTTGAATTCTTTTAGTGAGTCATTGAGGCCACTTGGGGTTTATCTATGACCTCAGGGTCACCTGAGTGGTGCAAATGGGTTTTGCGCCTTCTTGGCTGCAGAATGTTTTCTGCCCTGTGTTCCTTTACTGTTGAAGAGAGACAACACAGACTCATCCCCAACAGCCTGCGCCTGTCTTCAGCTTTGGGAGGAATCTCATTAATTAAATATTGGCAGTTCAGCGGTTCAAATCCCTAGCGCCGCATAATGGATTGAGCTCCCGTTACTTGTCCCAGCTTCTGCCAACTTAGCACATTGGCAGAAGCACGTAAAAAAAGGCAAGTAGAAAAATAGGGACCACTTTGGTGAGAAGGTAACAGCGTTCCATGCGCCTTCGGCATTTAGTCATGCCGGCCACGTGACCATGAAGACATCTTCGGACAGAGGTGGCTCTTTAGCTTTGAAACAGAAATGAGCACCACACTTTAGAGTTAGGAACGACTAGCACAGGGGTAGGGAACTATGGCTCTTTTATGACTCGTGGACTGCAATACCCAGAATTCCTGAGCCAGCCATGCTGGCTCAGGAATTCTGGGTAGTGAAGTCCAAGAGTCATAAAAGAGCCATAGTTCCCTACCCCTGGACTAGCACATATGTGCGAGAGGAAACTTTACCTTTTACCTTAGTCATTAGGTGAGAATTCACCACAATCCAAGCCATTCCCAGGTTGATCCCTCACAGCTCTGAGCCTCAGTAAGATGAAGGACTCCCCCATTTCTGCCCTTTTGGTCACTCTGCACAGCTGGACTCCTCTGCATAGCACACCCCTCTACTTCAGCCACACCCACCTGACCTTTACCGTTTCCTTCCTCTCACTGTTGATCAGACATGTCTAGCTTGGCCCTATGAGGCACCTTCTTCCCAAGACCATGCATGCCTTTCTCCAAATCGTTGTGTACTGTACTCATAATCCTTCAAAGGGCCTGACTTTCTGAAACCTCCTGCCTTTCTCCAAAATCACACACTCTGTTCTCCAAATTGTGTGTACCCTTTTTGCAACTTTCTCACAGTTTAGAATGCAGTCTTCTCACAAAGCTTTGGAAGGCCTTAAAGCATACACAGTCTCAGGAAGAAGGCAATCAGAACTGCCTTGCTTAGAGCCAAGCTGGGCATACCTTGTCACAAGCAGGAGGAAGAGGATAGCAAATGTCAGTGGAATACTGGCTGGCTGTGCTGCAAGGCTTGAGGTGGTACTCTTTGGTGGCAGTGGTGATACTTGCGCTGAAGTAGGGTGACAATAATGATGACACCTCTGTCAAGCAGTGCTGCTGAAAAAGTTTCTTCGATAAGAAGTGAAAAGAAGGGGGAAAAAGAAGGAGAAAAAAAACACAGGAAAGTCCAATTGCCTTTTTGGAAAAAACACCTTTGGGATTTCAATCTGAACCTTATACAAATACTATTCAAAGCATAGGTAGAAAAAGAACATGTATTGTCATTACAAAATCCACACATTTATATGCACTTTATACCAACTAAACTGTGGGTAAAGCAGTCAGGGGATAGATGAAAGAAGGTTCCTGCATTATTATGCCGGTTGCAAAAATTCACATTTCATTAACAGCATAATAAAGGCTCAATCAAAGATACAATAGTCTATAAAGACACTCAAATTTATGAGCTGTAAATACAAGGTTTGATTCAAAAGGTTTGCTCCTATCAAGATTTATCGTCACCCAGTTAGAGAAACCTTTTCACATGGTATGAACACGGAATACACATTTACAGAAAGCTGAAAGTAATCTGCACCAAATAAAGGATTTTGACAAGTGGCAATGAGGAACACAAAAATAATGCACGCTTCAGTAAGTGTAAAGAAATTTGTGATGTGATTATGGGTACTGTTAGGAAAAAATATGATAAATAATGCCAAATCTGACCATGTTTAAATAAAAAGACAACCTGAAGTACACAATGAACTAACTTTTCTTACCATGTTCCTTAAAATGAGAATAGGAAAATTAGGAACTAGGTAATTGGAATTAACTACTCCCATCATTCTTGATTACTGGCTATGAGGCTAAAATGACGCTGTAGCTGAAACCTCTGGAAGGAATTGGGGAAGAGTTCTTTTGTTTTAATCTGTTATGGTACACTCCATGTGTATTGAACCACTGCATCCAGAATTTTCAACTAGTATGACTTTGAGAATTGTCCATAAAGGCCATCAGATGAAGAAAGCTGCCCTATAGTACACAAACAGCACGAAAAAAGTGATCTATATTTTTATACTACTCTTAAACATTTATAATGGATGGTGCACAGCCTACCTGAGCCTCAGATCTGGAGCTTTTGAAGATCAAAAGGCACATTTAATAAGGGTGAGGGTGTGGAGCAGGGATAGGAGTGTAAAAAGTGATGATGATGGTAAAAGGACACAACACTGTCATGGAAAGTCACAAAAATGAGAAGGAAATTAATGGCTGCAGAAAACCACAGGTAGCATATACTGATTCTGAAAGTGGAATCAAGAAACAAGTACAGCTATTACACTGCACACTTGATTAAACAAGATAGAATTTTTGATCTGCAGTCAGCTAATCTGTTAGATACAGTATATAAAAAGAGGTGAGCAAATAGTCCTCAGCCCTTTTTGTGTGTGCATGTGCAGGAAACCTGACAACTCTTGCTAAAATTATAAATATAATTTCTGAGAGGAGGAAACACATAAAAACGGAGTGTAAACTCTGTAAAAGGCATAATATACTCGGAAAATAAATTCCCTCTAAACAGAGGAAAAGCCTGTATGTGACTCAGGTTTATCTACTTTACACCATTGGTTTGTCTGCTGTTGCCCTTTAGTTTCCAGAAACAATATGTTTCGATGCCTCTGATTCCAAAAATATTGGGAAGTTTTTTTGGCTCAGCATACAAATCTATATACTACAGCACACTATTTTTGTTCCCTGGACAACCTGCTACTTCAATGAGGCCCAAATTAGATTTTTGTTTCTTCGTTGGTAGAGTATCTCTATCTGTGGTGGGTTTCCATTTTTTTTACTACTGTTTTGTTTGTGCACATGCACTCGCTAGTGTGCGCACAACCCTTCTGCGCAGGAGCGTCCAGGCAGGTGGGTGGAGCCTCCCGCCGCCGTTACTACCAGTTCGCCCAATCTGGGCTGAACCAGGAGCAACCCACCTCTGAGCTCTATGTACAACTGGAAAGCTATAATGAATTTTATTCAATCCCTAGCAGGTCATGATAAAAGTACCAGACAGTAAAATTACTATTATTTTTATGTATTACATATATATACCACCCATCACCTCTACTGGGCAATTCTGGGCAGCTTATAGCTCATAAAAAGATAAATGGAAAAGCAATTAAGATATTATAACATGCAAATTAAAATTTTAAAACTGTACATAAAACCAGGACCAAGAGACATACATCATGGGGATGAGATCTTCTAACCCCATCAACTAGTGGTGAGCACTTCCCTTGTGGCCCCAAGCCAACTGGCCAAACCAAGTTTTAATACCCTTCAGGAAGAGCAAAAGGATGGGAACAGGTCTCACCTCCAGTGATAAGAGTGTTCCACAGTGATATGGTCACAGTGCAGATACTAAATGTTCTACCAACCAACCTCAAGGTCATATGACAACCTACAAATATCCCAGAGATATTCATGAGTCTTCAGACTGTAAGTGCACATATAATGAAGGAACAGTAAAACCCAGAAAATGTGAATTATAAGACAGTGATGTTATCTAGTTGGGCAACAAAAAGTCTGCAAGCAAAACAACCAAGCTCAAAGAACATCAAAAATTCCTCAGTTCAATCCTGAGTGACATGCTTTATATTCTCTTCTGTTAGAACTAATTCTTTCCTTACTAGGGTTTTAATCATTTTCAGGGGAAGAAGAAAACCACATTTTATTCATTATGTGAAAACCACATATGTACAGTATAAGCCAACAAATCTATTTTGAAAAGAATAAACACCAGCAATTAATGAAAACATGTCGAATAAAAAGAAAATCTATGGATCTAATTAAAAAGCTGCAACATTTCTAGATGCTACAAAATGCAAACACTAGTGCCCCGAAAAAACACACATTTAATGGTCACAAACGTTTTCAGGATCGTAATTCAGTGATTATTCAAATGAACAATTTATAAATAAATTTATACTTACTATGATCTCGGTCTTTAGTCAATATACATTCTTTAATCGATTCTGTTATTCCAAGACTGGCTGCAGTAGGAAGAGGTCCAAGCAGTGATTCCAGAGCAGATGGCCTTACAGAAATTTCTTTTTCCTTTGATCTGCCTTTATCAAGCAGTTCATTATAAAAGTCCATGTTCAGATGATTTGCAGCTGCTGCCAGTTCTTCATCTTCTCCATCCTCATCACCAAATATACTTGAAATAGTATCTTCTACGCAATCTTTAATGACAGAAGATCAAATGTTATCAGATATGATAAAATTAAAAGTGCTCGATAGGCTATTTATGAGTTTCTTAAGATTCCCAAGATTATTTTTCTACCTTTCAACAGTTTATTATCTGTGCTTGTCAAAGGATCAAAGTCATATCTTCAAAAAGCCAAAAGGTCTACCTCATTTCTTCTGCAGATTAATGTGTGTACTCTCTGATGAAGTACATCAGCAAACATATACTATATGAATCTTTCACAATGTGGTCCCCGCCAAATTAATAAATTGTATCCAACCATGTTTTAATATTATTTCATATTCCAGTTATAAATAGATTGTTTCTCTTTAAAATGTTTCACAATCATTTTTATGAAACTGAATATAAAGCATAGCAACATATTAATAATATTTAACAGATTGTGTAATACCACATACTGTACAATGTCAGGAGCTTCATCCTGGAAAAGAGTAATCCATGTGAGGAGACACCAGAAATGATGTCCTTGCTGCAGACAGTTCACTACCTAATGTAGTTTAGTCATTTACTCTCTTGTCTAGGGAGTGGGTTCAAATTAGACCAATTTTCCAATTACAGTTGGAAAAAACATATGGAACAACAACTCTAAAATACTGAAATCTCTTGAGAGTTAAATGTAGTGGATTTTAAGCAAAATCACTGAGATATGAGCCAGGCTTGACAACACTTGAGCAATACTATATCCTGATTGTTTGGTGTCTGTCTGTCTGTCTGTTTATTTGATTGATTGATTTTTGTCCCACCTTTATTTTTTTTTATAAATAACTCAGGACAGATAATATATTCATACTCATTTCTTCTCCTATTTTTCCCACAACAAATCTATGAATTGGATTGGACTGAGAGAGACTATCTGACCCAAAATTACCCAGCTGGCTTTCATGCCTAAGGCAGGACTAGAATGCAGAGTCTTCTAATTTCTAGCCTGATGCCGTAGTCACTACACTAAACCGGTACCCAGATATCTAGCTTACCATCTAATAATGTAATTAACATGGATATATTTCATGCCAATGATTAGTTCCTTGAAAAAAGTAACAATTAAGTACTTTTCCTTGGTGAGACCTCTATTTTGGAACTGCCACTAGAGTTTGCATTGGCTTCTCCTTACTAAGTTGGGGTCTCAAAATATATCTTTTCACTCAGGATCTTGCTTTTACGTTCTGCAGAAGTACATCCACTTACCTCAATAGGCTTCTGGATGCTATTAACCACTTAGTCATCACTTAATATTAAACGGGCAGGGGATTTTTTATGGCTGACAGACAAACTTTTTCTCATTTTCAAATTAGCTCCCAAGATCCACAAAAAAACAAAACACAACCCCATTACAGTGACAGAACTAGAAGGCGGGGGGCTGGGGGGCTGGAATGGTGGTACATTTAAACTTATCCTTGCAATAGGAAAGAGTCATTTGTAGAGCTGACACTTTAATCAAAATGGCAATTAGTGCCAGGAGATGCAATACCACTTTTTCTTTGAAGATATAGACAGAATTCCAGAGTTGAATGAACTCATGATAACTGGTGCGAAGCCTGCTTTATGAACATGAGTGGTGTTATTAGGAATTAATTCTTCTACATCTTGTAGGTGAATTATTGCACTTTGATAATGAAGTACTATTCCAAGAATTGAAATCTACACCATGTAGTAGGGGCCATTAAAGAAATAAGATTCAGCAACCAAGTACTCCTTAATTGTGCATAGTTTTAGCTCTGACAGACAGCCTCCCTCGCCCTGATTACCATTATTTCTAAAATAATAAAAAGAAGGAAGAGCAACAGCCCCACCATTGAGTCACGATCAGCTCCCAAGACTCACCCCGTATAAAAATATGAACTTTGGAAAATAGGGAAAATGCAATTTAACAGTATCAGAAAGGGATTGTTACTTCATATTATATGCATGTCAGCATAAATTTCAGAAAGCATGAAGGGTTTAGTATGTACATCAACAGCACAGAATATGTATTGGAAAAAAAATCTTATTTATAGCATTATTTATTAAGAATAGTCTTAATAAACCAAGTATACATGTAGTTGATACAATATATGAAAATATGAAAACAATACTAAAACAGCATTTAAAGCTAATAACTTCAAAACCTAAATAACAAGAGATTGGCTTTAAGTCTTTCTTGACGTGCAAAGGCACATGGAGTTGCTGGCAATGCTCTAGCTATCTTTATTTCACTGCTTGTTATAAGCCCATGATGGTGAACCTGTGGCACACAAAGCCCCTCTCTGTAGGCACACGTTTGGTTTCCTGCACGTGCATGCGCACTGGCCAGGTGATCTTCGTGCACTCTGGCCAGTCTGGATTTCCAGGGCCCTGGCACACATGAACAACACTGGAAACCAGAAGATCAGGTGGCTGGTGCACATATGCATAACGTCCAGTTGGTCTTCAGGTTTCCGGAGCGCCGGTGCGCACAAAGACCAGCTGTCTGGCATGCATGCACATGCACACGTTCCAGTTTGGGCGCTCGGTGCCAAAAATATTCACCATCACTATTATAAGCCATAACAAGGATGAGAAAGTACATAAAAATAGAATAAACCTAAAATACAATAAACCTAAAACCAGCAACAGAGCTGTGGGAAACATCTTCAAACAACAGGCAGGCAGGCAATTACTGGAACAGCCGCTGAAGTAGAGTTTGGGTTCAGGGGTTAGGATCAACTCAAATCAAATAAAAGGTAGATCTTGAGATCTTGAGCAATTGGGACTGGAACTTCCATTCCTAAGCAATATAGTCATAAAGTGTGATGTCATCAGACACACCCCTAAGCTATGGCAAACTCGGCACTTTCTATTGCCATCATTAATCAGATTCTACTGGTCTTTGGCCAATTTACCCACCCCAATCCAAGATATTTTAGGCTTGGTCCCTTCCAATTCTGAGCCTGCGTCTCCTTCAACTCTTCCCAACTGCCTATTCCCACTCGGCAGGATGGCAAGCAGACCTAGAACTACACAGCAGTGAAGCTTGCCAGGCTGTAGCTCAGGGACCTCTTAGCGTGCTCCAGCTGCGGCCATAGCCACCCCAGCCCAATCCCAGCCCAGCAGCATAACATACCATGGTATAACATGGTATGAGATTGCAGGCACCTCAGGAAGTCTCAGCGATCCCAGTAACATGGTGCAAAGCCATAGCCACCCCAGCCCAATCCCAGTCCCAGTTGCTCTCACCACCCTGCACTCCAAGACATCTGCATCCATGCACTCTCCCTCCCCACCTGACTGTCTTCTTGTTCTGGCTGCTAACAAGGTGTGCCCATGCTGGCCCTTCATGAGACAACTGCTGACTATATGAGGTCATCTTCCACAGGATTCATGAAAAAACTGCCATGCACAATGAGGTAGAAAGCCTCATGCGAAGGGCCAGGCTGGGCATGAGGAGACAGCAAAGGACCACAGGTGATGATGCAAAGTGTAGGGAGCCAACATAGATGGCAGAGGAGATAGTTGGGGGGGAAGGAGTTGAAATGTCCCTGCAATCATAAGTGCAGGCAAACCTGCCAAGTGCCCAAATTTTAATCACAGGACTGTAAGAGCACTGCCATAGCTGTAACTCTGAGAAAAGGCTATAAGTTCCTTTCATTCAGCGCTGCTGTAATTTCAACCAGTCACTGAACAAATGGTTTTAAGTCGAGGACCTCCTACAATAAAATAATACAGATATTTCCCCCCAATGTTATGTTTAATTGAAGTACTTTTGTAATAAAGTCATACACCGTTCTCTTAAATGTTATAATTTCATACAAAAGTGTTTGCAAAGTATAGCTCAAGTGATTTCCCCAAGTAGCTGTTCAAGGAGTTGGCATTCAGCCATTTAAAACTCACTACATGCCTCCACCATTTTCAGCTTTCCAAAATTCACTTTTTGTGTTGGACAATAACAATTTCTTCATCCAAAATATTTTCACCCAGATAGATAGATATATATATTTATTGATCAGCTCAAAAACATAACACACATATTTAAAAAATTACATAACGGAACTCATGGCTTTCTGTCTAGATGGTCTCTGGTGATGAGCCGAAAGGCAGAAAAGGAAACATTATGTCTCCTCTCTTAATTGGGCCCCTAACAGGGTGTTGTGGAACAATTATATATACTTATCCTCTGTCTCAGCAGATGCAATAAGAGAACCTGGTTGGCTGAAAGGCTAAGGCTCTCGCCTGGCATGGAATACAGCCCCAGTTCGAATCCCAATAAGGGTATGGCTAGCTGATGAGAGCTAAAAAGCTCGAAATAGATCTATACTAGTCTCCCTGACTTATTTATTGATCAGCTCAAAAACGTAACACACATATGAAAAAATTACACAACGGAACTCATGGCTTTCTGTCTAGATGGTCTCTGGTAATGAGCCGAAAGGCAGAAAAGGAAACAGTATGTCTCCTCCCTTAATTGGGGCCCTAACAGGGTGTTGTGGAACAAATTATATATATGTGTGTGTGTGTGTGTGTCTGTCTGTTTTGGTGTTTGATTTTTATTCACTTATTTTATTTATTTTAAATTGTGAAATCAAATATTGTATTGCCACAGTCACACTTTTTAAAATATTTGTTAATTTGCAAAGCTGAGAATCTGCCAAAAGGCTCAGGACAAAAATGAAGCTATTTATATATCATACTTGCATAATTCCATAGCTGCATAGTTGCAGTACCCTGCCCTCACCAACTCACACGCCTTCCCTGTCCCTTCCTCTAGCAGCTGTTGGAATTCCATTTTCAAGATACTTGGGAAGGAAATCAGCATTCTTAAATCAGGTAGCCAATACTAGCATAGATCACATTCAGTCTCCCTTTCCCATTAAATAATATTTCATCAACTCACCTCTATAGCTGGCAATGATGAAAATTTTAGTCCATAAAGCTTGAGATTCTAGGTTGCAGGTGGCTATATTAAAAGATTCATTCTTTTTTTTACGTTATGCCACTCTTGCCTTATTTTAAATCAATCTTGTGGAATGTATGCCTCTATTACCAAACTGCCATACAATCATTTTCCTATTTAAGCATATTCCTGATTAATGGATTTCAGATCAACTTACCATCCTTGCTATAATTTGCATAAACTCCTTTTGCTTTGGGCCGGCTATTTTCTAATTCATTCTCTATTTCATCTTGATAGCTTGTTATTTCACCTGCCAGAAACAGAAAAATCACTAGTGGGCAAAGGAAATTGGACATAATTGAAATGAAGGAGAAGAAAATAAACTTTAGTTATAGTAAAAAAAAACCATCTGTCAGTTACATATAAAAAAGGACAATAAAAAGGGAAAGAACGGAACAATGAAAGTTTCTAACAATTAAATCAATTTAGATTTAGCCTATTTCTTTAGCCTATTTAAAAAGTATGTCTGTTTTATGTCTGCTCATTTAAAAACCCAAAATCTGCAGAAAAACTTTACAAATCCTTCTAAGCAACACCTACCAGGACATGTATTATTAAGTCTGTGCACCAGGCCATATAGAATGAGCAGCACATGTGTAATTGTCTCAATTTCCCCCACCAAGTAAAGGCATAAATGCTCTTGCACTGAGATGTTATTAGCTTTGCCTTCCATTAACATGGATGGCAGAACAGTTAATCTGGCCAAAGAAAGGGCTCTCCAGTGAGGCAAATACATGACATTAACTAGATAATTAGTTGGAAGGAACAATCTTCCAGATAAACTAACACCATAATAGATGACAACTGTACTCATATTTTCCTACGATTAACATTAAACATGTTGATTCATGGCTATTAAAGGGAAATCTGATACTGGGCTAATAGTTTATAATATCTTGCAATAGATTTCTTCTAGGACAACAGAAAACTGTCAAAAAGATCAAAACAAGGGATATGACAGATTTCTACTGATTAGATAAGTGATCATAAAAATTTGGAAAAAAATACTCATAGAATATATACTCTACCTTCTAATTCTTCAAGCTTTTTTGACAATTCTTTCTCAAGCTGGGCAAGAAAAAGAGAAAAGAGATATTAGAAATTTTTGTCCTAAGTATATTAGGCGGTATTATTATTATCTACTGATGTTGCTGGGCATGTGCCTTTGGGGCTTCAGTCTTCTGAATATTTTCCTCAGCTCCAAATCTATTCCCTGGAGCCTTGAAAGTCCATTGTTGGCAATTATTTTCTCCCTTAAGTTTAATTGCCAGGCGGGCATTACTTTCCAGGAGCAAGGCTACAGTTGAGGAGTTTGCCATTCACCTTCACTTGCTACATATTTTCACCAGAAAAATGCTTTACAGATCTGGCAATTACCTTATGATAAATGCATTTTATACTCCTCCTTTGCTCATTTTGCAAAAATCCTTTTGAATTGAGCTCCAATTCTCTATGATGGCATTATACTGTGTCAAAGTGTTCAACAACATTCAACAGGATAAAGTTCAGCTAAGGTCTGACAAATATTTTTTAAAAACCCTTCTATATGTCACAAATAAAGACTAGATTTTGACTATCTATACCCAAAGCTCTATAGAAAATATTCTGGAGGGAAATTCAATCCAGCCCCAAGATTTATTTTTTTAACAACTGTAATAATTTGTATGCAAAATTAATAATTGTTCACAAATATCTATCTCAGAAAACTGACTCAGTGACAGTCTGCATGTCTTGGCAAGCAACATTTTGGAACAACTCCAATGCAATTTGATCATAATTAATAGCAATGCTTATTTTAAACTGGACCAGTTAAAACACAGAATTTTAATGAAAGCAGAACTTGGAAGCAAGAGGGAGTTGGAACTAATTATCAAGCAAATACCTTTCCAGCTGTGGCCTTTGCTAATTGGGGTAGAAGAATGAATGTGGCATACATAAGAGAAGAAATCTACATGCAATATAACAAGCTTACATGTATCATAAGAAAAAAACCAACTATTATAAGTCAGAATACATTTGCCACTATACTATGAGGTGAAGTATGCATTGCTTAGGAGAATTTGGGCAGCACAAGTAAACTCCAGTAAACAATTGTGATGGTTTTTCAGACAGAGTGAACACTTTTGCCCAATTCAGATTAATGATTTTTAATTTCATTCAACTGTGGATGATTCTCTAAGATTACTTGGACAAATACCTGCAATTTTCTTGCAAGATTTTTCAGAAGAGGTGTGTCACTGCCTCCTTTCCTAAAACTGAGAAAATGTAACAGGCCCAAGGTCACCCAGTTTTGTGCCTAAGGCAAGACTACAACTCCCAGTCTCCCGGTTTATTGACTGATTCTTTACCTAGTACACCTAGTACACTGGCTCTGCAGACAGAATGAAGATACAGACTGATGACACCACATCTCAAATAGTTGGATGACCTCATCCAGTGGCTTCACATAGATGTTAAAAAGCAAGAAAGGACTGACCCCTGTGGAACTCCATAAATCTGGGACCAATAGGCTGACTGTCAGCCTCTACTACCACTAACTTGAATCTGTTATTGAGGAAGGAGAAAAAACACCAAGGCAGTGCCTCAACTCCTCAACCCCACAAAATGATCAAGTACAGTACTATATCAACAACAGCACTACAGTCAATGATGTAAAAAAAGCCACTGAAAGATCTAAGAGGACTGGGTCCAAATTAACCATTGTTTTCTCCATCCCATTCCCAGACTGGAATCCTTATTGGAAAGGATTTAGGTAAACTACTTCATCTAGGCTACACCGTAGTTTTTTCCACTACTGTCATTTCAATAAACTTGCCTAAAAAGGGAACATTGCAACCTGATGATCTTATCCAAAACCTCCAAGCCCAGGGATATTCCTCTAAGAGGCAAAACATCACCCATCTCTGTAACAGCACTGCCAACTCCCTTCCCATGAAAAGGCCTTTAGCCACATCATCCCTGTTTGATCCAAGGACTCAGAAGGACCTATACATAATGCAAACCCATTAATGTGACTGAGAAATGCCTTTCCTGTACATTTGATACATTAGGGAACAACCATTGAAATGGAAGCAGATGATATATTGGCAGTGATACTGTAACAGTGGATTCTGATAAAGAATCTTATTGCCATTGTATAAACAATATCCAGATGTAAAAGAGAAGCTTCCTCCACTATGTGGCACAGACACAGGAGCAGTGGTGGGTTGCAGGTGGTACACCCCGGTACAGGTGTACTGGAGCTCGCCCGGAACACCGGATACCATTCTGGCACGGTGCTCCAGAGGGCCCACCCGTCCGCCTGAGCTCCTTACCAGTGTTTTAAAACTTTCGGCACTTCCATGCACGCGCATAGCGCGTATAGTGCCTATGCAATGTTCCGAGCTTCACAGAGGTTTGTGGAAGTGTCATTGGCAGCTACAATGCATGTGTGTACTGTGCGCATAGACCACATATGTCCTTGTGGGCGACGCTAGGCCCATTGCAACCGTACCAGTTGGAATGGGATCCATAACCCACCACTGCACAGGAAGTGGGGGGGACGGGGATGTCAACCAGCTAATTGTTTTGAATGCCATGTGTGTGCCTGTGTCTTTGTGTGTATGTATTTACATCTGAAGCAAAAGTATAAGAAATTCTTGTACTATTGTTTACTAATCAGCGCTCAGAGATATTTGATATTCATTTCCAGTTCTGATTGCTGCTAGATCGATCTGACAGCTGTTTTGCAAGTTTCAAGTGCTTTAAGAGAAATTTTACCACCACCCCCAAAAAAATAACAAAGAGATTATATTTTTTTAATGATCAAGATAAGTGGGAAAGTATACTTTTTGTTTTTCAGAATGTTTTATTGAATTAGAATCTGGTGCAGTGAGGGAACTGCAGACATTATTACATAGTTTCCTGGTGTTACATATGCTTTATACTGTATGTGTGGGAGTTTTTGTCACTTCAGATGTGACAAGGGCTTCAGATGTGAAAGAAAAAATTACAAAGACAGCATGGCAGAGCTTTATAACTCCTATTACAAAAGGAATTAAGAATTAGGGAAATGAAAAACCTGTTGAATCTTTATCTTGCGTTGACCAGCTGTAAATGAAGGAGGATCACATTCCTCTTCCAGGTCAATGGTCATGAACTCATCTATTGTTAGCTGACTTGCAGGTGTATCTTCAAATTCTGTAAGTCTAAAAGCATATAATAAAAAATTAATGGATGACTGTCACACTATACAAGCCAAAATTTACATACAAAATTTTCCACAGCAAAATGATACACAAATATGAGATAAATCAATTTCTGTATTGTGGAGTCCTTGGTGCTCTCTGAGCTTGTTTACTTGCAGACATTTCATTTCATTTCAACAAAATTAATGTCCAATATGCAAGATAGGCAAGCAAAATCTTCTTCCATTTGAAGTGTATATCAAAACGCAGGAACAAACTGCACATTTTTTTCAAAATGTAAACATCTTGTCATTAAGCCAATTTTACTTAAGAATCATTATAACCTAATTTTGCAAGCAAGTTTAACCTATATTAATCTGTCTAAATCTGAAATGACAATTAGTCTCCAGACTTTAAATCAAGGTTGCCAAACCTGCGGCCCATGGGCTGGATGCATCACATGCTGGCCACGCCCACATCCCATTTAATAAAGGAGGGGAAAGTCCCGATATGTCACGTGATGATGCTGTGACGACACGAGTTTGACACTCCTGCTTTAAATCTTTTCTGAGTCTGAAGAACTCTGTTAGTATCTTTTTCAGCTAATTAATTTTATTTAAAGACATAAGCTCCACACTTCATCATATCCATAGAGTGGCCATGTTGATATAGGATTTAAATTACGATGAGGTGGGGAAGGAAGGGACTTTTGCTTATGCCGATGCAGATTACATTCAAAGCAGATTATAAAAAGAACCCTATCATCTAACAACTATAATATGTTAAAAACTCACTATGCCAATTAAGACTTTCTGAGATTGCCTGAAACTGATACATAGGAATCCAGAAATCTCTTATTTAATGCTGCTGTTTCAAAACAATCACTGAGAGGTCTGCCATTGGAAAACCTTGGAGGCTGAAATGTTTGTTCTTTCTAGGAGAATTTAACCATTAGCTTATCAATTGGTCTAAAATATTTATGTTGAACCAACATAAGCATTACTTTAAAAAATATGTATGTATCTTGAGATTCAAGGTTCATTTTCACAACACTAATTATTCTGCAAAAACAGAGGTATTTCTTATTGTTCTCTTCAAAATGCTTCATAATGTATTTTTAAATGTTGTTACCTACTAAAGTAAATATTTTCCTGGGGATAATAATCCCCATGTACATATTTAATAGCTTCCGGACACAATACCTATTTTTCCACGCACCCAGTGGAATCTTCCTACCAATTGGTATAATATAGGCTTTACATCATGAAAATATATAGCCTTCTATACCATAGTAATACTGATATAACTGTTTTGTTAACACATGCGTTTACACACACACATATTAAAAACTAGTGTTTTATTAAGAAATGTTAATTATAATTTTAATGATAATGTTAATTATTGTGTGTTCTTTTTTGGTTTATTTAAAAGAAGAGAGTAGAGTTAAAATATAGAAATATAGGTTATAAAGACATTAATAAAAATGATTCAAAGGGGAAGAGGATTAGAAGGAAAGAGAAGAGGATTAGATGTCTTGGAATGTAATAAAATTGCCTCCAAGTAGATATGAATTTAACAGAAATTTTAGCATGGCAATAAGGCATATGACTTATTAGCAAATAAATTTAAAAAGAAAGCTTCACAGATTAAAATAACTCAGTTAAAGCATATTCACAGAGATATGTTAAAATAAATAAATGTATATAAAGTATACAGCCTTATGCCAACTGTATTCATCAGAGCATGTAAATTTAAATAAAATAAATGATTTTCTACTCAATTACAGTCACTGCTAGCTAAGCAGCTCATAGAACATATTGCAATCAACTATCTTCCAAAGAAATATAACAAGTAATTAAATAAATTGATAATATTACTTTAACTGTTTATCAAAATATTTCAAAAATAATTGCCCTCTATTTTCATTCTTTTGTTTGACTCAGTACTACAGGATAATCACATTTCTGATTCAAGTTATCAAGTGGTTAGTTATGATACCAACAGAGAGCTGAATCCTATCAACCAACTATATTTTGAATAAAGTCAAAATACTTTTATAATTTATTTGGTCAAAAGATCAAGCAAATTAACTACTGATTATACAAATTTGGATCAAGATAGATTTCCTAAAGATGGATCAATAGCAGATTCTATTAGAATTTTAAATTGTATTTTAGTGAGAAATGCACCAAAAATGCACTAATCATTTTAACCTTAAATATTAAAAGCTTTTGACCAATTATAATGGCCCTATCAATTTCAACTGGCATATAAGTATCAAATGTGAAAAAATAATCTCATTTAATAGTTACATAATAAAATCTCTTTTTGTATTTAGATACTTTTTTGTAATCCAGAGTATTTCACAATAAGAGAGGTATAAGAGCTGTCCAGTTTCACCATAATTGTTCATTTAGATATACTCATAACTCCTAAATTAAATTTTGTAATGTATACTTATATCTTGTGATCTCAATATGAAATTGAATCCAAGGATGGTTGATCCCCATTTATGGAAGAAGAGCATGTCTTTATAGGACATGAAAGAATACATGTTCTGCATCTACCAGGTTTTTTTTTATTAAAAAGGCAGAGGTCCTTACCATGCAAACTCATGGTTTGCACTGAAGATCATAATAAATATTCACTGCTACATGCAATGAGAAAGAAATTCTTGTAAACCCACTTCTTCCTTCCTTATCAAGGCTAGTCATTGGGCAAAAAAATGAAGCAACAGAATCAGATGAAATATAATGACTGTGTGACTCTAAAAAGCAAAAGTGATGTGGACTATTGCCTAAAAGGAATGAGCATGAAAATGAAAATACTGAGTATTGCCTGAAATATTTATTATCAATGTAACAAACTGTTTGCTAAAAGGAAAGAAATTACTGAAGGAAACTGGAAAATAGCACTTTACTCTATAGAAAGAGACCATTGCTCATTTCTTACTGGAAGAAAATTAAGAGGGTACCTACAGTAAATTGGATCACCGTCCATTACACTGACAAAAAGTGTACAATTCACTCAATGATATAATTTAAATCATTTTACATATTTCAAGACACTACTTAATTTAGCAAAATAATTTTGATCTGTACCCAATGAAATTCATAGCCAGATACCAAATAAAGCCAAGTTATTTCCATTCATAACCAACATTCTTTTCTTTTTGGTAACAGCCCAAATTCCAAAGTCAGCCATCTGCTTGACAGCTGATTGAAGATCTATCTTAACTGACACATATCTACTAACTACCAATATTGTATGATTTTTTTTCCTCCCAGATATATAATATAACCTTATCTTGTTTGCTCTGTTTAATACAAAGCTCATGATAAATTTCAAAACTTGGCACACTACACAATAGAAAACTGAACAGCACTCTTTTCCACCCTTGAAAGCATCTTTTGTTATTTTGTACAGTGCTTGCTAGGATATATAATTTACATGAACTCATTTACCTCTTCACAGGCCTAAAGCTGAAGCAATTGTCATTTTATATAAATGCATTATGCATTCTCCAGTGACTACCAACGCAGGCTAAGAATGTGTATAGCTTATAAAGTAATATTAGAGGTTGAAAATGCCTTCAGTTCTTGGCTACAAGCTCATGCAACAGCACATGCCTTTTATTCAATGTACCCACCCTTACATACTATGCTGAGAAAATATTCATGGCTTGTGCTGAGAGGATTGGGAGGTAGAAATAACCACACTGTTACGTCCTAAGCAGTATTTCAGAAACATAGTGACACTAATAGAATACAGGCATGAAGGAGCACATCTACATTCCTTATCTACAATTGAGAGTTCATGCTGTCCTCCTGCTCCAAGCCCCCAAACTATGGACAGGAACCTTTGCCATGTAGTTAAAGGTAGGGAATTCTACATGGACTCTACTCATCCAGCTCATCTACTCATCTCATCATTCTATCCAAGATAGAAATTTCCTTATTAAGCTTGCCTGGCTAGGCACAGTACAGTAAGGTAGCCCTTATTTATTTATTTATTTATTTATTTATTAAATTTATACCCCGCCCTTCTCCAAATGGACCCAGGGCGGCGCACAGGGATGTTAAAATAGATACAAAATATATAAAATATATCAAAATTTAAAATACTTATTCTAATAAATAACCCTGCGCTAAAAACCAAATTAAAATCCCAAATTTAAAACTATCTAATAATCAGTATGGAGGTTACGCTAGGCCGGCTAGATGGAATAGGTGTGTCTTCAGACACTTGCGGAAGAGGCGGAGGTCGGAGATGGTGCGGAGTTCAGGGGGTAGGTCGTTCCAAAGGGCAGGGCCCGCCACAGAGAAGGCTCTTCCCCTGGGTGTCGCCAGTCGGCATTGTCCAGCCGACGGCACCCTGAGGAGGCCCTCTCTGTGGGAGCGTATCGGTCTGAGGGATGTATGGGGCAGGAGGCGGTCTCGCATATAACTAGGCCCCGAGCCATGGAGCGCTTTAAAGATGGTCGTCAAGACCTTGAAGCGCACCCGAAAGACCACAGGAAGCCAGTGCAGCTCGCGCAGGATCGATGTTATGTGGGAGCATCTGGGGGCTCCCGTAATCACCCGCGCGGCTGCGTTCTGGACTAGCTGCAGCTTTCGGGTGCACCTCAAGGGGAGCCCCATGTAGAGAGCATTACAGTAGTCGAGTCGAGAGGTGACGAGTGCTTGAGTGACTGTGCGTAAGGCACCCTTGACTTATGACCATTTGTTTAACCATGGTCTATAATTACAATGGTCTTAGAAAGGGTAATTAATGGTCTATAAAGCATTTCCGGCCATCGCAAAACACTGTACCACCACTCCTGTGGTAATGTGATTGCAATCTGGGTGCTTGGCAACCTGGTCCCACTTATGACCGGTTGCCAGGCACTCCATAATGATGTGATCGCCATTGGCAATCTTTTCTGCCGGCTTTCAGTCTCTTTCAGCCATCCCTCAGAGACAAGAGGGACCTGAAATCCAATCAGAGCAGAGAAGTAGTGCAGATAAGATAAGGAACATGGACTGCCTCAGACAGGTGGGGGAGGCCCTGGGAGACCTGGTGCTTGGATTTCAGTGGAGGGAATTTTCAGTTTCTGAGTAGAGAGGCAGCATAATAAGGAAACAAGCACACAGGAAGATAGGGGAAGCCCCGGGAAGTCCAGCACTGGCCACATATCAGTGTCTCTCCACTCAGAACCTGAAAATCTTACATGGATTTCAGCAGGGAAGATTTTCAGCTCCTGAGCCTCCTAGTACCTCTCTCCCCAGCCATCCCACATTCCTTAGCTGGTATTATGTCCACTTAACAACTTACAAAATTATTTAACAATTGCAACCAGGAATACCAGGACATCTTATTTAACAGTCACTTTGTTCAACAACCAGTCAAAAGTCGAGAACCACTGCATGTTTCTAGTCTACAGCTTATGATTTCTACTTCCTGGCTCTCATCTCGTAACTGCCTTTATCACAACTCTGCCATTGGTCAAAAGTGG
Organism: Rhabdophis nuchalis; assembly: GCA_039707465.1. NCBI lineage: Eukaryota > Metazoa > Chordata > Lepidosauria > Squamata > Natricidae > Rhabdophis > Rhabdophis nuchalis. Next base: position 51,810,168 of record CM077643.1, on the reverse strand, counting down.
ATTCCTGTATCTGTCATTTTCTTTATACACTTAAACTTTTTTGACTCCATGTCACACTAAATTTCCAAGAGAGATTTATCTTAGAGACACTATTTAAAATATGAACCCACTTTTTGTGATCTTGAAGCGTCTTCTGGTAAAGAATACTTAAAAGTGACAACACTTTCCTGACACGCTGAGATGGGAAACACATGAGAATTAAAATGCAAGCCCTAAAATAGGCCTATCACAATTTTAAAAACTGCAGGGAGTTTCTAGAACATTTGTCAAAACCTAATACACCCACATGTGTGATGGGAGACCATGTGCCCACAGACTTCTCTAATGACTGCCCACACTTGATTTAACTATATTATTTAAAGGCAAACTATATGCTGAATGGAAATCAAGGGTCAAACTAAATGCCCCTCCTTTTATCAGCACTTGTACTTTTGGGGGGTTAAAAACAAGAGATTTTTTTTGTGTGTGGTCCATGAATGGCAACTCCTGACTCTGTAATAATTAGGAATTACTATCCTTTTTCTTATTAAGATAGAACTCTTAAACTGCTTGCAGGAGGCACTTATTTTTACTAAACTGAGATTTACTAATCTCAGAGGAGCTAACAGTTTGATTCACATGCAAGAGACCTGTCAATATTTAGCTACTTTTGATTCTCATTGTGGGAGGTGTAAATTTATTCCTATCATTGCTGTGTTGATACATTTGACCAGTGGCGTAGCGTGGGTTGTCAGCACCCGGGGCAAGGCAAGTAATTTGCGCCCCCTAACCCCTGGATTTTAGCACTCGAGTCTCTTCCACTCCATCGCCCGCCGCAGGGCCCCCGCCCGCCGCCGCCCCCTCCTCGGCAGCGGCTGTGGCACCCGGCGGCGAGGCAACCCCTTCGCTCATCCTTCTCGGTGCCTTTCTAGCCCTCCCCCGGGGGAAGCAGCGGCATCGAGGACGGGGAGGGCGCAGCATGCGGAGCGGCGGGGAAGCGAGAAACGGGAAGGGGGGAGAGGAGGGGTGCAGGAAGATCCGACGGCAGCGGGGTAGGGGAGGCAGCCGCAGCCGGCAGGTACCCGAAAGAGCTGGCCTCCCTTCGATCCGGAGAGCGGGACGCCTCTCCCGCCCTGTCAGCTACATCTCCGCGCATTCACAAGACCGCTGCTGAATCAGCTGGAACGCGCGAGCTCTCCCCACCTTCCGCCCGCCGAGCTCTCTTCCTTTTCCCTGCGATTTCCCGCCCCCTCCCGGTTTGCTGGATTCCGGATCCCCCCTCCCCCGCCCGAGAAATAATACTAATAAAAATATGAAAAATCCCCTAAGATCCTTTCCCCAAGGAAGAAGACGGGGCGACGGGGAGAAAACGCCTCCTCTTGCAGCCGCTCTTGCTTCGGGCGACGCTTCTCCGGTCCCCGCGGCGGTGGCCACATTCCCCGGCTGCCGCTGTTCCTGCCTTACTCGATCCCCTTTCCCGAAGCGACGGGGAGCTGCGAGTGCGAGCGCGCCCCCCCAGATGTTGCGCCCGGTGCGGCCCGCACCCCCTGCACCCCCCACGCTACGCCACTGCATTTGACCATGTTGGATAACGACAAGTCTGAGTCTAATACCCAGCAGTCTTTCTTATCAATCATCTTCTCCCATCTTCTTATCAAACCATAAATTTTCTATTTTGCTTTAGGAACCACCCTTTTACAATCCAGTCCAAGAGCGTAAGGGCAACTTGTTCTTGTTCCTCCTTTCCTTCCAAACAAAAGGAACTATGTTATTTAACAAAGAAGCATTAGAGTATAGATAACATCCTCAAAGGTCTTCAATACCCAACAGAAGTTTAGATTGGCTACACAAAATTGGAACACTTACAAATTGCCCACAAGCTTGCACAGTACCAGGTCAGTGGGCACGCTTGTCTTTGTTTGAACTTCAATCTCTCTTATATTCTAGCTTGCAGAACAATTAGGCTGAAGATTTATCACATAAGCTAGAGTTTTTCTTATACCCTTCATTCTGCACCCAATAAATGTTCTTTTCCTCTGACACCCATGAGTGACAAAACAAATTCCTTCTCTAATTCAGCAATCCTACATAGTGCAGCAAGATCCATGTATGTGGGCTCTTAGAGATAACCTTCAAGAACACCTTTGTCCATCTTTCCTTAAGGGAACAGGTACTGTGATTCTGGCATGACAGCCAGCCATTTAGAGATTTTAAAGTGTTTTAAATGACCAATGCTTTTTTCTGTGACTTGCCCAGTTGTGACAATACCCAGATGTGACTTTGACCATCTGAACTGTTATGTCCCCTTTCCTCCACATAGGAATCTTGGGATATGGTTTCTTTGGACATTCTAATTGACTTATCAAATGTTACAAAACTGGATCCCTGTTGGAGACACTAATCTCTTTTCTCCAAAAGCCAATTTTATTTCCTGGTGTCACCTCCCTTCTGCTACCAACTGATCATTCAGCAAGTTTTCCAGAACTCATCACCTCATTTCTGAGCAGGGCCCCTAATTCATGGCATCTTTTTGGAAACTCTAGAAAACTCCAGCTAACTCTTGCCCATCATCAATAATCAAGGAGAAAAATGAGAGCTCAAATGCTTCCATAAATCAAAACCTTCACTGCCATGTAAAGTACCAATCACACAAATGACCTTACTTTTTACTTGTAGCTGAGTTTGCTAATCATAAAGTCCATGCTTCCACTAAGATTTTAACAGTTCAGGATGCCAAGAGTTATCACCTACTTTTATTTGCCGAACATTTCTTTGCCTTCTTTTATTCCAGAATTTTCGAGCCACGTAGGATCAACTGGATTGCACCCAGGTTTGCTACAAGCATCTCTGTCAAAACAAAAAACAAAAACCACCCACCCTCCACTGTTGCTAAAAGTCACATCTGGCTTTCTTTCTCCCCTCTATAGAACCATTTGAAAAGTTGAATGACAAGCTTATTAATCCATTTCCAGTAACTGGGTAAATCAATTCTGCAGCTTCCAGTCACAACTGAAACATGCATTTTCCCTCATTCCCTAGAAAGGGTTTGCTAGCTACTGTAAGAGGCAATCATTCCTTGGAAAGAATTCCAGGCTGATAACTATTGTGGATTGCCTGACTGGCCAGGCAATCGGGTGTTGGCATTCACCAGCAATTGTGACTCCAAGCGCAATGCAGAAAGAGCTATTTGTACAAGTAATAATGGGGACTACTCCAACCCAAGATAGGAGGAAGAGTTCTAGAGTGAGAGGAGCTCCTGTTGACAAATAGTAAAGATAAAAATATCACTCTTTCCTTCTATCCAAACTCAGTGGAAGGAGGGAGAGAGCCCAAACTAGACAGATCCCTCCAGCTGAAGAGGAAATGGAAATTTTCCTTTCTATTATCCAGTCAGGGTTGCTCTGAGAAAGAGATTTCAACAGCTCCATCAAAGAATGGAGATGGAAAAAGGAAAAAAACACCTTCAGCCATCAAAAATCAGACAGACAGAAGGAAAGAAGTGCTGACACTGCCAGATTTAAAGAGAAACAAAAAGCAACAGATATGGAAATGGTGTAAGGAATGAATCTGGTAGCACAGGAACTAAGAGTGTCACAACAGCTTCCTTCAGCAACCAAGAAAGAAACCACTCAACTCCATTTTGTAGAATTGAGAGTACTTTTACTGGTTATGAAAAGATAACAGTGAAGTAAAGCAAGGTCTGAAGCAGAAGTGCGCAAAATCATACATGTCAATATATGTCCAACCCCCTCCCCCCATCAACCTCCATCTCATTGTCCAATCTGCAAATTCCTCAGGTGTCATGTGGGTTGCATCTCCAAGAAGCATTATCAGGTTGGTATGCAGGACGGTTGGCCTTGACCAACTCGAAACCCCAATCATCAGCATGTGCAGTAGATGGTATGAACAAAATTCCCTTTTCCATATCTCTCCTGTACCAATTAATCCCCTCCCAAATACCATGCCCCTCTCCCCGTTTCAATGGCAGCCGAAAGCGAGCAGCAAAGCAGAGGCTGACAAAGAGTTCCTTAGCTACTGAGAATGTAATATTATGCCTCACAATGCCAGGAAAGGAACAGCCAATAATCTATTGATTAATTTGTGTGTGTGCACGTGCTAGTCAAAGTAGGAAGATAGGGAGATCTGGTTGTGGTTTCATTCTTATCTGAAAGTAAGAAACTAAACTATTTGTATCTGCAGAGTAAGCCAGTTTCGTAATGAAGAGTCAGTATCTAGAAATTTCTTGCATGCCTGTGAGAAGCCCAATACATAGGAAGCTGCTGTTTATGGAGTAAAACCACTGATCCAACTAAAAGAGTATTGGTTCAAACAGGAATCCTTACTTGCCTTAGATAGAGATGCCAATTACTGAATGTGGAGATTGTGAATTTAAAGTATATGATGATCAAGAGTTCCTCTCTGGTAGTCTATGCTGAGAAAAACGAATGAGAAGTCTATGCAGAATTTTTCCCAGATAAAACCTCAGGTAACTTGTCAGAGGCCCTCAGATCTATAAACAGATTCTTGCACAATTTAAGAGAGTTACATTAAACAAGTACTTATTAATTCAACTAACTGCTACCTAATGACATTTTAAGAATCCAAATGCTTCAAGAAAAAAATATTGAGCTCAGGGAAGCTTAGTGAAAAAGATTTGCTTTGAATGTGCCCTTGATAAATGCAATATAATGTGAGGTTATTTGAGAAACATCAATCATGTTTTACGAATCTGTGATAAATACAGCTATAATTATAGATCCTGGAAAATAATTCAGCTGTCACATTTACCTTGTCAAAGTAAATAACACTGTCAATTTAGTTGATGTGCATGACCTGAGTAAACATTTCAAAGCACAAATTTTGTACTCACGCTCCTTCATTTTAAACAACTGCTCAACTGAATGTGCTTCTTTTACAATTCAATGCATTTGCATCACCCAAATAAAATGAAAACTGTATACCAATAATCCTTCTGAATCATTTGGAAACCACAAAATATCTTACTAGCTACATATATACAATATAAGCTTTATTACTGCCTTAAATCAGCAGGTTTTAAGCTTAAATAAATTATCATGGTGGTTTTCAAAGAGTGTTTTTACTATGCCTTAGCTTGCTCTGAGGCTTTTAAATTCATAGAGGATAAGTCCACAAATCAGTAGGTTGATCAGCTAAAAACCATTCAATTAGAATGACAAGCCTTTCAGTCTATCGATGGCTGTAAGTCATGATAAGTCCAGAAGCACCATGCTTCTAGTCAAGAATAATATAAACAAGTGGGAGATAGTTATTGTCTTGACTGAGTTTTCAAAAGATATGTGGTCAGCTACTGGGTGAAGAATTAGCTGGATCCAGGTATCCTAAAACATCAAAACCTCTCCAGAATAGTTCAGTTTTTAATAACCCAAAAACTAGAAGAATGGGGGCCAACCATATTTTCAGAAGAGGTTGTTCTCTACTGCAGATGCACCAATTGAAAAGTATTGATGGTTCGCCATCTTCACAAGCTGATGATGCAAATTCTCCAAGGATATATGAATCAGGTGCAAGACAATACTACAAGTACCTCACTACAAAACCTTAAAGAACCTTTATAGGCTAAAACATATACTTTAATTTCACTTGGAAACTTATAAGAAGTCTATGCTGGACTTAGAACATACTGTATATAATGTATAGACCAGTCAATACTTTGGCTGTTGCATTCTGAACCAGTTGTTTCAGGTCATCTTTAAAGGCTGGAAATATACAGGTAATTCTTAGCTTATCACTTAACAACCATTCAGAGTAATTTTAAAAAGGTGATTTTGACCTGTTGCTCCCCACCCACCCTCATCAAACGACTGCATTTTGGGCACTTAGAAAGCAGCTCCCATTTACAACTGCTTGCAGTGCCTTGTGATCACCAAGACTGAGATTTGTGACATTTTCTGCTGGTTTCTAGCTCCAAAAATTCCTATTTGGGAAAATGGATTTGAACTTACAACCACAATATTTGCTTAACTACACTGTAAACATAGTCATAAAAACAGGTTCAATCACATAGGTTCCTCAACTTATGACTGTCACAAATTAGTATTGAAATTCTGGTCCCAATTGTGGTTGTAAATGGAAATTACCTTTAAAGTATATTGTATATTGTAGGACTTCAGATAAGTAGTATGTTTGAGAAATGTTCTGAAATAACATAATTTTGAGTCAGAATCATACATTAGAAAGTTGCACAATTCTCCCTCAAACTCATCTCATATTATTCCACTATCACTATTCACTAATGCACAATGTGCAACTACCTTCAACCTTTGACTACTTATTTTAATGTGAATTAACTTAGATGACCTAAATTCATTCTTTCTAACAGATGTTTTATCCTTTTTGTCTATAATTCAATATATTATTTCACTTTCCTTCATATATGAATCAATTCCACTCACAGATCAGATCACTTGGATTTCATATTTTTCCCTTTCATTTTCCTTTCTCTTGGTTTCACAGGTGCATAACAAATATTTTTCTTTTATTTCCTTTGATCGTTCATATGCTTTTTCACATATTCCTCCTACATTCAAAGTCACAATCTTCCATATGCATATATTGTGGTCATCACCAGATGGACTCAAGATATAGCTCTGCTTGCCATCATGATTTTGGTCAATTGAGACTTTCACATAAAATTATTTTAATATGATATAGAAAGTATAAGGGACCTTTGTCAAATGCAGTATTCTTTGCCAATAATAAGGACAACATCAGCCAATTATGTCATATTTTAGCTGATATGATGCAAAAAACAAACAAACCCCAATGTCACGTTTTATTCCAAGCATGTCAATTCCTCTAGGCAAGGTAGAGTCTCAAATCCAGAGACTACCTGAAGTCAACTTCCAACTGCCTGCATCCCAAAGATATACACTCAGAATGAAAATCATTGTATATCATTTTACAGCAGACAAAGATACAAATCCAAAATCCAATTTACATCAATTTATATATCAAAAAAGACTGCTCAATGGTGGTAGGAATAACATGTTTAAATGAAATTATTTGATCCATATCCCTCTTTAGTTGGCAGGAGTTCCATGATAAAACAGAATACAGGAGGTGCCATAGCTATATTGGATAAAAAATATAGGCAAATTTCCTACAACCTTTGCCTATGACTTCATTGCATGGGATATTCAAGGTGATATTCTTCATTATTTGCTCATCATGCCTCTTTAGCAGCCACTATGAAATATTTTGCTCCAATATCAAAAAAGGAAATGGGCTTGACCAACCCCCTAGAAAGTTTGTTTCCTAAGAATAGGATGACCTTGGCAGCTGTGATAGTCTTTATTTGAGCAGCTGTTCAAAGCCATGTCAACTTTTGATTTATGTAAGTAATGAGGGTTATATTTTGCAGATTTGTTTACTTCAGAAGGTTTGTGATCCTTTTGCCATGTTTATTATAGGCTTTTTTATTCTCTCCTACAAAGTTTATTTATACAAACTATGTTTGAGGTCTTATTTGTTATTTTTAATGTGTATTTTAACTCAGTGATTTTTGCATTGTGTGAGGCTATTATCTATTATAATAGGGGGGAAAATACTATGAAAAATAATATTGGAATATATTGATAAATAGCAATCATTCGTCTAAACCGTTTCTATTAATTTCAATGATTTCAGACAAACTTTAAAAGTTACTTTGTAAACATAGTAATTCAAAATGAATATGTTAATACTGGAATTATTTACTTTCTAGTAGACAAAAAAACAGGATGTTTTCTGTTACAATGGAACTTAGGGCTCCTTGCAAATGCAAATTATTAAAGAGTAAAAATGGTGTTACAAAATAATTGTGTTTGACAAGAAAAACAATAAGAAACTGCATTTTGTATATAAAACAATAAGAATACCCTGATGTCACTATCTTGCAATCTTAAATATGGCGTATCAAAAGGAAATTTTTAGTCACAGAATACTTGTATTACACAAACCCAAATTACATTATTTCAGAAAGTTGATACATTTGCATAAGCTGTGCTCTTGAAATTAAACAGTGCTGGGGCTTAATAGAAACCTTTTATCCTCAGCAAACTGAATAGAGAATCAGCTTTCATTCCATCTAGCTGCAAAAAGTAAATATTTCCTATGGATTTTATTTAAACAGTCCACAACACCAAAATCTAAGTTTCCCATTTTTTAATGTTCAATTTATTATATTAAATAATTAAAACTTAAATTAAAAATAAAATACTATAAAACAATTAAATCTTTACATCCCTGTAGAAACCATGACATTTGAACAGCTGTCATAACCATTAATACTTCGCAAAAAGTTTGCATGAAGCTCCCTTTCCCGAAGGATTTCATTCCCCATTTATTTCAAAATAGGCAGACACTTTATACATAGAAAAATATACATTTCCAGAAGTAATTTATGGGGAAGCCTGCAGGTTCAGGTGCACCATCTATATGTAGGCTTTGGTTAGGAGCAACTGAATTAATATCTTTTTCTTAAGATGTGATCTTTTGCAGATCCCATAAGCATTCAGAACAAGACTAAAGAAATACATTCATTACTGAGCTTTGGGCCAACATAAACCCATAAAATTGGATTTACCAGGCTTCTGCTCTGTATTTTAATTACAGTTATGACTGGAAAGAAGTATCTTTTAACAGAAAAAGAAACAGCCTATCTATAACAGACCAGAATGTTATGTCCTAGGGTTGCAAGATTTAGATATAGAAGGAAACATGGATGACTCACATCAGTTCCACAAACCAATTGCTTGCAGGTGGCTAGTTTCAATATAAATGTTTATGTTTAACTGTCATTTCAACGCTATGTCCGCAATGAAATTTCAGCTTCTGAAATCCAACTGCTCCTCCAATTGCCAAAATATGAAGCAGAAGAACTGCCGTCAATATGCAGTCAATATTTGGATTCAGTTCCAGCTAGAATCTCATGTGTAGTATTGATCACATTCCATTATGACATTCTATGTAACACTCTGACAAAAATTATGTAAAAATGAAATTCTATGTAAATTTGCTCTACTTTATTTATTAATTTGCTTGTTTGTTTCATTCAGATCTATTTTCCGCACAGCAAATAATAAATTTCAGAAATGCTCTAATCTCAAGTAAAATATAAAGCAAATTACAAGCTTGATTTACCTTTTCCTTAACGTTGATTCACCAACTTTAACCACCCTGATTACTTCTTTAACAGTGCGCCGAAAATCATGCATTCTTGCTGCAACAAGAAGAGCTAGAACATAAAAAGAGAGTCACATCAAAAAGGCACCCAGGGTGGAGGGTAGCATAGGAATACATTTTTTTTATTTTTTTATTTTATTAAATTTATACCCCGCCCTTCTCCTTGTTAGGACCCAGGGCAGCGCACAGGCATTATTAAAACCACAAAATACAATAAATATCAGTTAAAATATATTAAATTAGTTAACCCGTGCTAAAACCCATGTTAAAACCTTCCCAAATTATAATTTATATTTTAAAAAGTCAGAAACGGAGGGCTATCCTAGGCCGGCTTGCTGAAATAAATACGTCTTAAGACGTTGGCGGAAGAGGCGGAGGTCCGAGATAGTGCGAAGGTCGGGGGGTAGGTCGTTCCAGAGGGCCGGGCCCGCCACAGAGAAGGCCCTTCCCCTGGGTGTCGCCAACCGGCATTGCCCCGCCGACGGCACCCGGAGAAGACCCTTTCTGTGGGAGCGGATCGGACGAAGGGATGCATGGGGCAGAAGGCGGTCTCGTATATAGCTAGGCCCCAAGCCATGGAGCGATTTAAAGATGGTCGTCAACACCTTGAAGCGCACTCGAAAGGCCACAGGCAGCCAGTGCAGCTCGCGCAGGAGAGGTGTTACGTGGGTTTGCCTTGAGGCACCCATAATCACCCGCGCGGCCGCATTCTGGACTAACTGTAGCTTTCGAGTGCACCTCAAGGGGAGCCCCATGTAGAGAGCGTTGCAGTAATCCAGCCGGGATGTCACAAGCACTTGAGTGACTGTGCGAAGGGCTCCCCGGTCCAGTAAGGGGCGCAACTGGCATATCAGGCGTACCTGATAGAACGCCCCCCTGGCCACGGCCGCCACATGGTCCTCCATGGACACCCGGGAATCCAGGAGGGCACCCAAGTTGCGCGCCCTCTCCACGGGGGCCAGTTGTTCGCCCCCAATGGCCAGTGTTGGACTTAACTGGCTGAACCGGGGTGCCGGAAAACACAGCCACTCGGTCTTGGACGGGTTGAGTTTGAGTTTGTTACTACCCATCCAGATCCGTACGGCCTCCAGACACCGGGACAGCACCTCGACGGCATCGTTGGGGTGGTTTGGGGTGGATATGTACAACTGAGTGTCATCAGCGTACAGATGGTATTCCACCCCAAAACCACGGATGATCTTACCCAGCGGCTTCATATAGGTGTTGAACAGAAGGGGAGAGAGGACCGACCCCAGAGGAACCCCACATGTGAGGGGCCTCGGGGACGACCTCTGCCCTCCTGCCAACACCCATTGCGACCGACCAGAGAGGTAGGACGAGAACCACCGTAGAACGGTGACTCTCAGCCCCAACCCCCCCAATCGGTGCAATAAGATACCATGGTCGATGGTATCAAAAGCCGCTGAGAGGTCTAATAGGACAAGGATAGAGGAACAACCTCTATCCCGTGCCCTCCAGAGATCATCAACCAACGCGACCAATGCCGTCTCGGTGCTGTGACCGGGCCGGAAGCCGGACTGGCGCAGGTCTAGATAATCAACTTCCTCCAGATGTCCTTCCTCCAGATTAAATCATATAGGTGGCATTGGAAAGTCTATTTCTCATATTAATTGAAATACTGATGGGCTGCAGAAAGATTAAACTGGATTTTTTTTAAAAAAATACTTTGCATGCAGAAATATTACATCAGCTCAAACAAATTTTGGGAAAAGCAGAATGGCATAATATTCAATCTCAAAAATTGTTTCACCTACATAGATAGACCGCCTCTTTGCAAACATACACATGTATCCATGCATAAACAATTAGGGAGAAATGTCCTAATACCACAATAGCATATGCATTTGCTTTTTTAAAACTTGTACATATATTACGCTGTATTTACATAGTAAAATGATCTCAATAAAATGTAATTGCATAACATCATTCAGTGCTTTCAGTATTTCAGTTCAAGGTTCAGAGCTCCTCAACAGTGCTTTTACACTAAAGTTGGGAGATACTGTATATCTTAATGTATATTTTCCACAACACAGAAAAGTTCATAAGAACTGTGGTAGTGCAGTGTTTGAATGCAGTATTGCAGGCTAACTCTACTCCCAGGAGTTTGATTCTGACTGGCTCAGAGTTGACTCAGCCTTCTATCCTTCTAAGGTCAGTAAAATGGGGACCTCGATTGTTGGGGGCAATATGCTGACTCTGTAAACTGCTAAGAGAAGGCTGTAAAGCACTACTGTAGGAAGCGGTATATAAGTCTATGTCGTCTTGCTATTGCTATATCATAACAATTCTGTTCATCTTCTACTAGGTGCAGGAAGAAAGCCACAAATGAAATATTAATTGGTGGCTGCCAACTAAAAAATATTTTTGGGAGGAAGAAATAAAAAAAGAAAAAGAAATGGCTAGGCATCCTTTCTCTCTAACTCAAACCATTAATAGTTTGATTAAATACTGTGTTCTTCACTTTAAAAATTCAGAAGCCTAAATATATTATTTATTTAATGTACTATTTTAAAGTAGTTTTATTCCCTCTCTCCCTTCTTAACAGGTTGAGTTAGTCCTTGACTTATTACCAGCATTAGGACTGAAATGGCCAAATCAGCATGGTTGTATCATGTGTCTTAAGACAGGAATCCTAGCACTCACAGACCCATGAATCATAACGGGACTACCCCACCTGATCTAAATCATTCTGGACTTGGTCCCTTTCAGCCCCAAGCCTCAAAAGGGAAGGGACAGACTCAAAATCTCCCCCCATATCTGGTCTTTGACCATCCTGTACCCTACCTTCCAAGACAGCATGGCTCTGGGACTATTACCATGCCCCAGGAAGCAGCAGTCACACTGCACTCTCACCATTCTGCACTTCAACTTATCCTCCCCATCTTCTTATTCTCGCTGCTGACGAGGGAGGCATGTCTACTTTGTCCCTTGTCCCACAGGCAGAAAAAGCCAGCCGGCAAAAGGAAGCCCCTTTGTGCACAGTTGACAAAAGCAAGCCCATTTGCACCATACTGGTGGGTCAGGTCAGTTTTCCTGGCATGCTGCAAATCTATAGCTGTTTTTTGCTTGCTTCTGCTTCTTGTGGTACAGAAGGAAGTCCAGCCCAGCAGCATGGCGCATTGTTTTCGCCGGCTTTATGCAAATGGGTTTGCTTTTACCAGATTGCTTTTGCTGGCTTCACAGTGAGGCTTGTTGGCATGAAAGACCAGGTCATGAATGCCTCGTCAGCAGTTGGAGCAAGAAAAAGCAAGGATAAGCTGAGGCGGTAGAGCACAGAAAAGCAGGGGGGCAAAAAGGTATAAATGGACCTGGGAGAGGGTGATAGGCAGGTGGGAGAAGTTGCAACGCCCCTGTGATCTAAAATGCAGGCAGGCTGCCACATATCCAAATTTTGATCATGTGAACCTGAGGGGGAGTGCTGCAACAGCTATAACTTCAGGCACAGGCCTTAATTCCATATTTTTTTTAGCACGGTTGTAACTACAAGCAGTTTATGAGCCAATGGTCATAAGCAAAAGCTACCTGTGATAGCTTACTTAATACCTGTGTCAAACAAGACAGGACCACAACCCACAAGCTTATAATCAAAAGAAACAAATAAGAGATAGAGAGGAAAGAAGAGTTTTGAAAGAGGCGGTGGTGAGGCCCCTCCTCAAGAAGCCATCCCTGGACCCAGCTTTATTAGAGAACTATCGTCCCGTCTCCAACCTTCACTTTTTAGTGAAGGTTGTTGAGAGTGTGGTGGCTCAACAGTTTCCCCGACATCTGGAGGAAGTTGATTATCTAGACCCGCGCCAGTCCGGCTTCCGGCCCGGTCACAGCACCGAGACGGCATTGGTCGCGTTGGTTGATGATCTCTGGAGGGCACGGGATAGAGGTTGTTCCTCTATCCTTGTCCTATTAGACCTCTCAGCGGCTTTTGATACCATCGACCATGGTATCTTATTGCACCGATTGGGGGGGGTTGGGGCTGGGAGGCACCGTTCTACGGTGGTTCTCGTCCTACCTCTCTGGTCGGTCGCAATGGGTGTTGGCAGGAGGGCAGAGGTAGTCCCCGAGGCCCCTCACATGTGGGGTCCCTCAGGGGTCGGTCCTCTCTCCCCTTCTGTTCAACACCTATATGAAGCCGCTGGGCGAGATCATCCGTGGTTTTGGGGTGGAATACCATCTGTACGCTGATGACACTCAGTTGTACATATCCACCCCAAACCACCCCAACGATGCCGTCGAAGTGCTGTCCCGGTGTCTAGAGGCCGTACGGATCTGGATGGGTAGTAACAAACTCAAACTCAACCCGTCCAAGACCGAGTGGCTGTGGTTTCCGGCACCCCGGTTCAGCCAGTTAAGTCCAACACTGGCCATTGGGGGCGAACAACTGGCCCCCGTGGAGAGGGCGCGCAACTTGGGTGTCCTCCTGGATTCCCGGCTGTCCATGGAGGACCATGTGGCGGCCGTGGCCAGGGGGGCGTTCTATCAGGTACGCCTGATACGCCAGTTGCGCCCCTTACTGGACCGGGGAGCCCTTCGCACAGTCACTCAAGCGCTTGTGACATCCCGGCTGGATTACTGCAACGCTCTCTACATGGGGCTCCCCTTGAGGTGCACTCGAAAGCTACAGTTAGTACAGAATGCGGCCGCGCGGGTGATTATGGGTGCCTCAAGGCAAACCCACGTAACACCTCTCCTGCGCGAGCTGCACTGGCTGCCTGTGGCCTTTCGAGTGCGCTTCAAGGTGTTGACAACCATCTTTAAATCGCTCCATGGCTCGGGGCCTAGCTATATATGAGACCGCCTCCTGCCCCATACATCCCTTCGTCCGATCCGCTCCCACAGAGAGGGCCTTCTCCAGGTGCCGTCGGCGGGGCAATGCCGGTTGGTGACACCCAGGGGAAGGGCCTTCTCTGTGGCGGGCCCGGCCCTCTGGAACGACCTATCCCCCGACCTTCGCACTATCTCGGACCTCCGCCTCTTCTGCCAACGTCTTAAGACGTATTTATTTCAACAAGCCGGCCTAGGATAGCCCCCCGTTTCTGACTTTTTAAAAATAAATTATAATTTGGGAAGGTTTTTAACATGGGTTTTAGCACGGGTTAACTAATTTAATATATTTTAGATTGATATTTATTGTATTTTGTGGTTTTAATGATGCCTGTGCGCCGCCCTGGGTCCTAACAAGGAGAAGGGCGGGGTATAAATTTAAAAAATAAAAAAATAAAAATAAAAATAAATAATAATAAGAGCTAAAGTAGAATCAGGGATAAGTTCTTAAAGTGGTCTGTTGTGGTAATTAGTTTGAAGGAGGAGAGTCTGATGTAACAAGTCTCTCAACAGTTCTGCCAGAGTTGTCCAACATATTCAGTCGTTCTCTCCACTGTAGCAGGATATCATGTGCAAAATAACAGAAAAATGGAAGGGTAGCACAATATTTCTTCTACTTATATCTTCTTTTTCCAAGTGCCCCCTGTAAGCCACTTTTCCCTTTTTTGCTTCAAACATACATGCCTCTCCAGGACATCGGAAAAGCAAAAACAGCCCTTGCAATTTACCAATTGAATTCTCTTCCCAAAGTAATTTTTCCTTAGGAAAATCTGTCTTAGGGTTTTGTCCCATGGATCTGCCCATAGCATATACTTTGGTTCTAAAAGGTTCTTATATATATAGGCCACAAAAGTACTATACTTGACCTACTTGCCTGATCGTGGCAAACTGGGCAGCAAACAAATTTAATAAATACACCCTTAATATATTTATACCAAAATATTGCTAAATATAATTAGGGTTCTTAAACTTTCAGTTATTCAGTTAATCAGTTAGGTTCAGTGTAATCCATTGTTTTCAAGTTCTTTTATACAACTTTTATACAATGCCTTATGGATAATCTACACTTTCTGCTTGTGGAATAGTATGACCTCTGTGATACTCTGGTTTATGGCCAAGGGTTAGATTAGTTCCTAAAGTTCATATCTAACCTGATTCATCTTGACATTAAACTTGTATGTACAGATTCGCCTAAAAGCACGACATTCTAAGGGTGAACATATGCAATTGCTTCTTACAAAATAAAATATACATAACACATTTCTTTGCCACTAGCTGTTGCCACTCCACACACCCCAATTCACGAGTTCTGCAATACCTGCACCACAAAGCCCTGATGGCCGTCGACCTGTGTGCATCCAGTCTCTCTTCATCTGCTGCAGGAGCCTTAAAGCTGTCATGGAGACTTCATGGTTCTTATCACCAAACTCGAGCATGTGTGCAAAACGAGGAATATATAAACATGGATCTGCCCAAAGCAAGAGGAAAAAAGTTAGTTATTACCAACCATAACTTTTCTCTTCTATACAGAGCCTTCTCAGATTTACTCGATTTAGAGAAAACACTTCACTGTCCTATTGTTTCTCCAGCTGTAGACATGAGATTGTATGTACTATCAGGAACAAAAAGAACTGTTGTGCTTGTGGAAGGTCTTTGTTCTCGCAGAAACCTCTACTAACGGAAGGTGATGTTTTGCTGATTATCTCTTCCCTCTGGAACTCTCAGCACCATTTTTCACATTGCTCCAATCAGATATACAAGGACTACTGGGAGAATGGGCATTATTCAAAATCCACCACCCCTTTCAGACAACAAACAGCTTTCAGTGAACTGAAAGATACCAAATGTCACATGAGACTCCCACACAAAGCAACCTCTCTTTTAAAAATGAACTGTAGAAGGTGACTGCTTTGGATCAAGAAAAATTAAGGCGAGATGTTTCACGTGGTCCTTTTTATTCATTGTCTGTTTAAAACTGACCACCTTTTTTGAAGCTTCAGTAGAAATAGATACGAGAAATACTTAATGAGATCTCCTTCTGCCACCGACAGCCTCCCACTGGCCAGTACGCTCCCATAGAGAGGGTCTCCTCATGGTGCCGTCGGCTAAACAATGTCGACTGGTGACACCAAGGGGGAGAGCCTTCTCCGTGGGAGCACCTGTCCTCTGGAACAAATTGCCCCCAGAATTAAGAACTATCCCTGACTTACACACCTTCCGCCGTGCTCTCAAAACCTTTTTTTTTTCCAACAAGCTGGGCTGGCATAAAAATGAATTTTTAAATACAAATTTTATTAATTTTAATCGGAGTTTGTTTGGCTTTTAATTTTAAGAGCGGCCAAATTGTTTAATATGCTTTTTAAACTGTTTTTAACTTTTATATATCTGTTTTACTTTGGCTGTACACCGCCCTGAGTCCTTCGGGAGTAGGGCGGTATAAAAAACTAATAAACTTAAACGTAAATGCTGTATTGCCGCTAGTCGAGTCAATCCTGGATATTCTTGCAACACAGAACAGCAGTGGAGGAATTAGTACTAGCTAGGAAAAAGGCTGCGTATTTTAAATTTGCAAACCAAGTAGAATACATTGCGACACATGATTTTAAAAAGACCTATCAAACTTGAGATATTCAAATATATATTTCCACATAAACTATGACGTATAGAATAAATAGTGTAGGTCCAATCAATCAGTGTTGATAGCCCTTAAGGATAATCCCTAAAATTATTATTTGACTCCATATTTCCAAATCTAAGATCTGTCATAGATCAATGCAGCAACTGTAGCAATGAATAATATGTACAATCACACAGATTTATCAACACCATTCCTGGTCCAAACGTGTTGAGACCAAAGCTCACTATACCTACAGAACTATACTGTAAAATTATGATAGCATAAAAAATTGGGAATTGTAATCCCCAAAATGCCCGGGAAGCACCTGTATGAGGAAACTAATAATGATGATTAATATCTTCATCCAGAAGGATGTCAAGCAAGAGGAAAATCATCCCATATGCAGTTTAATATTACTTGAGACTTCTTTGAAAGTATCACATTAGTTAAAAATTCCACATTAACAGATGAAATTATTTTGCTTCTACAGAAGTACAGTATTAAATTTCTCGTCTCTAAAGCCATTGTATATAGATGAAAGTTTCAGCCAGCTCCAATTATTAACACACAGACTAATTCTGTTTTCATATCTCCCTCTTTACTGAAGATTAATTTAAAGTAATCAACAGAACCAAGCCAAAAGAATAACTTCCAAAAATCAACTTAAGCTTTCATAAAAAAGTCAAAGACCTCTTCTGTACTAACAAGTATATCTATTATGCCATGAAATTACTAACAAGAATATCTATTATGCCATTATTGACAACTGATTTGTAGTCCCTGAAACCAGAAATATTGAAGACAATTTTAAATGCAATGGATTAATTATCTCAAAGATACAACTTCATGTGGGTTACTGCTCCATTTTGATTATATGGATTAATGTCTCCTGAATGATTTGCAGGTACAGTGCAATCAATGTCTACCTAGATTATATAGCTGCTACCTGTAATTTAAATGATTTTATGCTGCATTTGCTATGCACTTAACAGTGCAACAGTCCAAACAAACAATCTATAATTGTTTCTCAATATTACAGAAAAACAAAACAAGATTTTAAGTTCATTACTTGCATACCAAATAATGATTATTCCCCAATCAGAACAATCATATTCAATAACGAAGTGATTAAAATATATTCCAGAAGATAGAAGCGCTATCAAGGTTACCAGAAGATAGCTTTGGCTATGATTATAAAATGACAGGAAACCATCATGGTTTCCAAAGTTTTTCACTGAGGAACACTGCCAGTTTTAAATATCAAAGAGTCCTCTCATGTAGATGTCATATATTATTGGGGGAAGGGTGCTTGAGCTTAAGTTTCACATCATAAATAGCTACAGCTATTATAATTTCACTTTGGAATAAAGCCATTTTACAATCCTAAGATAATGTATTTAAATCATAATGTTAAAATGCCATCTAAAAATAATTTATAATGCCCAGCTGCCAAAATAATGCAGGCTAGCATACAATAACTAAACTAAGAACTACCACCTAAGAGTCAAAGTATGAAGCAGAAGAGAAAATAAGTTATCAGCATTTCAGACATTAATTTCTCACTGCAAAACAATCATGTACTTACATGGCATATGCCATAGGGTATGGATAGGACTAAAATAGCTGAGTTGCAAATACATCAATATGAGGTAATAGTGGCAAAAAGGGATATAGCAAAGTCCTTCTCAGTAGTCTTATTTGAAATGGTGAGGTTGAACAACTGGCCCTGTGGTGCAGCCAGAACAATCTGGAGCTAAACACACTTACAACTGTAGATATGACAGTGGATTTCAGGAGGACCCTCCTATTCTACCACCATAACCTTCCAATCCCAGCTGGATAAAAAAGTTGAAGATGTATTTAGTAAAAATCAAACAGAAGACCTAATAATAACAGCAGAAAAGTCAAGTGAAAAGGATTGAAACTGGATAATCTCCTGGAACTGAACAATGGCTTTTGGCTCAAATATCTGACTATCTTGCATCTAATTATAACTAAATAGCATAATGAACTATTGCATAAAGAAGATATCAGCAACTGATTACTACCTGGCAAAACTTATGAGAGTCAAAAAAAAATGGTGAAAGGGAAAACATCAGGAAACTATAAACCAATAACATGCTTGCCTACAATGTTTCAATTACTTACAGCAGTGGTGGGCAAACTCATTAGTCAACAGAGCCAAATATCAATAATACCACGATTGAAATTTCTTTTGAGAGCCGGAAGGTGTGGCCTGTTTTGTGGGAGTGGCTCAGCAGTCATGTGACTGGGTGGGTGTGGCCAACTTGGAAAATGTGGTGCAACTCACTTAACGACGGTCTTGGTTAGCAACCAAACTTTTAGGTTCAATTGTGGTCATAAATTCTTACTTTCTCTTTCTTTCTCTTTCTTTCTTCCTCTCTTTCTCTCTCTCTCTCTTTCTCCATTTCTCTCTCTCTCTTTCTCTCTTTCTTTCTGTCTCTCTTTCTCTCTTTCTCTCTCTTTCTCTTTCTTTCCCTCTTTGTCTCTCTCTCTCTCTCTCCATTTCTCTCTCTCTCTCTTTCTTTCTGCCTCTCTTTCTCTCTCTCTCTCTTTCCCTCTTTCTCTTTTTCTCTCTTTCTCTTTCTTTCCCTCTTTCTCTTTCTCGCTCTTTCTCTCTCTCTTTCTCCATTTCTCTCTTTCTCCATTTCTCTCTTATTCCATTTCTCTCTCTCTCTTTCTCCATTTCTCTCTCTTTCTCTGTCTCTTTCTTTCCCTCTCTCTCTCTCTTTCTTTTCCTCTCTCTCTCTTTCTTTCCCTCTCTCTCTCTCTCTTTCTCCATTTCTCTCTCTTTCTCCATTTCTCTCTCTCTTTCTCCATTTCTCTCTCTCTCTTTCTCTTTCTCTCTTTCTTTCCCTTTTTCTCTCTCTTTCTCCATTTCTCTCTTTCTCTCTCTTTCTCTCTCTTTCTTTCTTTCTTTCTCTTTCTTTCCTTCTTTCTCTCTCTTTCTTTCTTTCCTTCTTTCTCTCTTTCTTTCTCTCTCCATCTACTTCGTCTGCCCATCTCTGTCACTCTGTGTGTGTGTGTCTGTCTGTCTCACATTCAAGCACTTAATCACTCATTCTGTGTCTCTATCTTTCTCTCCCTCCCTCCCTCTCTCTGTCTCTGTGTGTGTGTCTGTCACTCTCTGATTCCCCCCTCCCTCCTTGTCTCTCTCTGTGTCTGTGCCTCTCTCTAGCTATCTGTCTGCCCTCCGCGGAGCCTCCGCAGCCCAGCCCGCCGCGGTTACTCACTCGCTCGCCTTAGCCGGGGCCGTCTGGCCGCCCGCCGCACTCGCTGGCCGCTCAGGGTACTTCCAGGGCTCGGTGTGAGGTGGGGAAGGAACGGCGACCCTCTGGATGCCGGTTCCCTCCAATCCCCCTGGATGTAGCCTGGCTCGCCCGATAGCCCGCCCGTTCCGTTTGGGGTGGGGAAGGCCTTCTCACCCCTGGAAGTAGCCCGAGCGAACGAGTGGGCGGCTGGCCTGGCGAGCCAGGCTACGTCCAGGGTGATTGCAGGAAATTCCCTTCCCGTGCCCGCGGAGACTCCGCAGCGAACGAGTGTGGTGGGAGAGAATTTCCTCCAATCCCCCTGGATGTAGCCTGGCCTCGCCCAATAGCCCGCCCGTTCCGTTTGGGGTGGGGAAGGCCTTCTCACCCCTGGAAGTAGCCCGAGCGAACGAGCGGGCGGCTGGCCTGGCGAGCCAGGCTACATCCAGGGTGATTGCAGGAAATTCCCTTCTCGTGCCCGCGGAGACCGCAGCGAACGAGTGTGGTGGGAGAGAATTTCCTCCAATCCCCCTGGATGTAGCCTGGCTCGCCCGATAGTCTGCCCGTTCTGTGTGTGGTGGGGAAGGCCTTCTCACCCATGGAAGTAGCCCGAGCGAACGATCGGCCGGGCGGACTGGCGAGCCAGCGTCCAGGGTGATTGGAGAGAATTCCCTCCCCCCGCTCGCGGAGACTCCGCAAGTGGCGGCATGCCGGGCTGGGGAGGTTCCGCGAGGGAAGGGAATCGGTGGCCGGTAGGGAGGGTTTCTCCAGGGGGTCCCAGGAGTCCCACCGTCAGCGCGGGTGGAGGAAGAGCCACACGTGAGGGGCCAAAGAGCCGCATGCGGCTCGCGAGCCGCGGTTTGCCGACCACTGACTTACAGGAATAATAGCATGTAGCTCCCAAGATTATTTGGAAGAAAAATACCCTTCCAGTTAAACAGAAAGGCAATAAAAGGAAAAGCAGCGGGACAAAAGATCAAGTGCCGATTAAGAAAATGGTTTGGGAGAATTATGAAAACTGAAAAACAAATTTGCATATGGTTTAGATTGATTATAAAAGGAGTTTGAGTCGTAACCGCATAGCTGCATCATCAAATGTCTGGAAACAACTGGTGTCAGTAAAAACATCCCAATATTTACAGGAAAAAAATAATGAAATAATGGAAGACAGGTGGTTGTAAATGAAAACTATGGGCTTGTCAATGTTAAGAGAGTTATCTTCCCGGGAAACTCATTATCATCCTTATCATTTGTCATTGCTATGATCCCACTTTCAGTAATTTTGAAGAAAACAAGTTTTGATTACTAAACAGCAAACATGCTAATAAAATACATGTTTGCTTTCTATGGGCTATCTGAAGCTTTATGGGAAATCAGAAATCAAATTCAGTCATTGACAAACACTGTAAGACATCGGCTATAATAGTAAAAATTATCTGTAAAAATATGTAAAAATTATCATGTGCCAGTAATGAAAACTGGGTAAGAAGTAGTTGAAAAAGAACAGGTTAAAATATTATGGGGTTTCTCAATAAAAGCTAATAAAAGTCTTTGCATGAATACACCTCACTTTACTGTGGTTGAAAAGAAGGAAGTTTGGATAATTAATGTGGCAATACAAGGAGAGAATAAAACAGAAGACAAAAAATTGGAGAAAATTACAAAATATCAAGTTCTGAAAATCAAAGTTAAAAGATTATGGCATAAACTAGAGTGGTAGCCCAAGTGTTTATTGGTACTCTGGGTACCATACTGAAAAGCCTTGGACTAAAAAATCTGTGCATTAACAAAAATTTCCATCTGTCCATTACAAAATGCCACACTCATTGAATCTGCACAAATACTACTTCGATACATAACCTCCTAGTTTTTTTTGCCAAGAATTTGAAGTGAAGTAGGCAAACACCATACAGCTGTTGTTGGGTATATAATAATTTCATGATCTACAGCCCAAAAGCTCTAGATCAGGCATCTCAAACTCGTAGCCCGGGGGCCAATTGCGGCCCGCAGGACAGTATCTTGTGGCCCCCACCATGATATGAAAGTATATTAGTGTGGCCCGCAGGGGGAGTGAATCCCTTATGCGGCCCAGCCTCACCCAGACTCTGCCTCCAGCGGCCCCCAGGTAAATTGAGTTTGAGACCTGTGCTCTACAGATAGTCCTCCAATCACCACCATTCATTTAGTGACCATTTCAAATTACAATAGCACTGAAAAAAACTGATTTATGACCAGTTTTCATACTTACAAGTATTGTAGCATCCCCATGGTCATGTGATCAAACTTTGGGCACTTGACAACTGACAACTGTTACAGGGTCACATGCTTACCATTTGTAACCTTCCCAGCAAGCCAAGAGGGAAACCAGATTTGTTTAAAGACCACGTGATTCACTTATCAACCATGGCAAAAAATATTGTAAAATGGGGCAGAACTTACTTAACAACTGCCTTGCTTACCAATGGAAATTTTGGATTCAATTGTGGTTATAAATCAAGGATATACTCGTCACATCTCGACTTGACTACTGCAATGCTCTCTACATGGGGCTTCCCTTGAGGTGCACCCGAAGACTACAGTTAGTCCAGAATGCGGCCGCATGGATAATTACGGGAGCGCCCAAACACTCCCATATAACACCTGTCCTACGCGAGTTCCACTGGCTTCCTGTGGTCTTTCGGGTGCGCTTCAAGGTCCTAACGACCATCTTCAAAGCGCTCCATGGCTCGGGACCTAGCTATATGCAAGACCGCCTCATGCCCCATACATCCCTGGGACCGACACGCTCTCACAGAGAGGGTCTCCTCAGGGTGCCGTCGATCGGGCAATGTCGACCGACGGCACCCAGGGGGAGAGCCTTCTCTGTGGCAGGACCAACCCTGTGGAACGACCTACCTCCTGAAATCCGCACCATTCCTGACCTCCGCCTCTTTCGCAAATGTCTCAAGACTCACCTCTTCCAACTAGCCGGCCTTGCGTAACCCCAACACTACCAGTTGTAAATGGGGATTTAAAATGGTTATAACACAGGTACCTAATATCTCTGTATTTTGTATATATTGATTTAATTCTATGTTCGCCGCCCCGAGTCCCTTTGTGGTGAGATGGGAGCGGGTTATAAATATGAAAAATAAATAAATAAATAAATATTTAATAGACTTCGTCATCTTCTGTTACTTACTAAGAAGTTAATTACTTCCTAGCAACTAACTAATTACTTAGTTGTCTTCTGTTAGTTACTACTAGAGGCGCACAATAAAATTAGAATAAAAATAAAATTTTGGTCAGATTTGGAGCTTTCAGGTTTCATGTAGTTAAACAATTTCATGTACTGAGCATGATGTTAAGCAATTGTCCAATTTTAAAAAATCTCATTGGCTTTTCTCAGTGCCACAAGGTATATCTTTTGGGAAACTAACTCAATACAATAGCAGAGTTGGAAGGGACCTTGGAGGTCTTCTTGTCCAACCCCTATACCATTTCAGATAAAGTCACAACTTCTAGAAGCAAGCTGTTCCACTGATCAATTGTTGTAACTGTCAGGAAATTTCTCCTCAGTTCTAAGTTACTTCTCTCCTTCATTAGTTTCTATCCATTGCTTCTTGCCCTGCCTTCAAATCAAACTCAAATCAAATGATCAAGCTTTGTTTTATGTTCTCCAGGTTTTCACTGGAGATACCAGTTTCTTATTTCCTCTGATGTCAATTGTTAACTATTAAATTCAAGCCCGTGTCCTTAGCTGATGCCCTGTTGAGCAATTCCACAAATGAAAAAAGGGCTTTGTCTGAAATGGATTTATAATTAATTAAACTTAAATAATCACTGCTAAGCATCAACATTGTTATGTACTATTTTTTATTGTCATGTGTTCAGAAAGACTATGCATATGATCGCCTACATAACATACAGATTTTCAGACAACAGTACATTTTTTTTTAAAACCTAAATAATTATTAACTAGGAAAGTTGCATACATTAATATTTTAAGGGAAATTCAAACATTCAGTTAACTATGATGGTTAGCTATATATTGTAGATACTACTAAATCAAATGCTATAAGCTAACCTGTTTAGGAAAAAGTTAGCATTTGGGTTAAAAACAAATCCTGTATATTTTTGGCATAATGTGCATGTTAATTAGAAAGCCAAATGGTAATGCCAGAAGCTTGTCTCTGAGAGAAAATCCTGTTGCTCCATTTATATTTCTTAGCTGCAATGGGAATCTGGGTGAAGAGGAAGGTAAACATTCTTACAAAGAGAAAGAGAATCAGAGACAGAGATATACAAAGGACTGTTATGTAACACTAAGGCCCCTGTTCAGATACAACAAGAAATAGACAGTTTCCAACTGCATAAATCTGATACAGCAAACCCTTAAAAGGGCTGATCTCCAGATCTTTAGAAGCATGAGTTGGACTGTGCCTTCAAACTTGTTTTTATTCTTTATGCGTGAAGTGCCTTTCTTCATGCAAATTATGGGGAATTATTATTTCCTGCATTCTCCTGCACAGAATAACATTTCTTCCTCCTTGCAGAGCAAAACAAAAACAAATGCTTCCTTCCTTTGTGGAAAATACTACTTTGAGGACATAACTATGCAGATGGAGTTTTTCCTCTTCCACGACTCACCCATTTTTATAATTTTGCCTTCTGCAAGAAGGTCAGGGACAAACTGGTGGTCTATAATATAACAAGACAAGCATTGCAAGTTTTGTTGTTCGCCCTAATCCAGAAACATACAAATGGTACACTATAATATGTGATACAGTTAGCTGACCTTGACAGAATAGAACAGGTTGAATGATTTAGTTCTTGGACAGGAGACCACCAGGATAGCAGCAAATCACTTATTAACGTAAATTATCCCAGTGCCTCAAGTAAAAAAAACTCTAGATCAGTGATGGCGAACCTTTTTAGGCACGCGTGCCATAAGGGAGTGCAGGGGGGGTCGTGTGCCGGTGTGCCGCACCCATAATGCAATGCGTGCCCCCAGTGCGCATGCACACATGACAAGCTCCCCCCCCCTCTTTTTTACAAGCTTTTTTCACCCTCCCCAGGCTCCAGAGGCTTTATAGGAGCCTGGGGAGGGCGAAAGCAGCTTCAGAGAAGTCACTTCCGCTTTCCACCTGTGACACGCATGCCATAGATTCGCCAACACTGCTCTAGATGGTATTTTTGCTGGGAGAACATCATGCATAATTTTGTGCAATTATCGGGCATCAATGTCAATTACAGGGACTTTTTAAGAATAAAATCTACAATAGGAAAATTACACTCATGACTGAATCTAATAAATGTTAATTTATTAATCTATCCATAGTATTTGCACAATTGTGTACATAAATTAAAAACAATAATTCAGTAGCATTTTGTTTTCAGAGTATGTACACATAAATTTAACAAACATTATCTTAGAAAATATCATCCTTGACAAACTACCCAGCTTTTTGGAAGAAATAATAATAAGAAATTTTAAGGAGCCAGGCATCTATATAAAAACTAACTGGGCCAGAACTACATATTTTCTCAGTCATCTTGTTGATGGTTTCATCTTTCAGAAGAATAAAAATATTGAGTCTGTCAGAGCTAGTTCTAAACCAATAAGAAAGCATGGGTTGATGAGATGAAAGCAATTACATCTTTAAGAGGAAGTAATTATGTCATACTGGTGTTCAAAGAGCTACAAAAAAATAAACACATTAGATTTCAAGAGAGCCATATCAAGTCTTGGAGAAGCACTAATCAAGATACTTCGGGCAGAAATCCTGAAGCAAAAAAGAATGCAAGGGAATTGGGAATTTCTCAATTAAGATACTTGGAGTACAATCATATACCATTCCTGCCAGGAACGAAAATGGAGACAACCCATAAGTACCTTCTGAAAGAGTAGAAATGTAAGGATCATGAACTTGGGGGGGGGGGGGGGGATGAATTTAATCAACGCACGAGTGACTATCAGAAAATCTAGTCTGCTCCCTTAACTTCTCTCCTTAGAAGGCTGTGGAGCCTCTTTGTGTCTGTCAACGTAACAATATTAAGATGTGTGGACTTCAACATGGCTGCCTGGGGAATTCTGGGAGTTGATGTCCACACATCTTAATGTTACCAAAGTTGGGAAACACTACTTTATGTGATCTTTGCAAATTCATGGAGGACAGGTGAAACGCCGGAAGTATTGGAGGACAAATTTTGCGCATTCATAAGTGAAACCCAATCAGCTCCATGTAGTAAGAGTGTATTCTGGAACAAATTATTAGCAGCAGAGTTGAGTATTAAAAAAAATGCTTGTGGGGAGCCAGATTTGTGAAGTTTCTTGCACTCAACCTACAACTAGTACAAAAAAAAAAGTTGCGGCCTTCCTTAAAACAATAACATTTATTTGGGCTGCAACTTCCTGGACAGATCTGTTTTTATTTCTTCTGGATAAAGTTTTAAGATCTGAACTCATCTATACACACACACACACACCCCACACACATCAGTTTCCAAGAAGTTAAGGGCCAAACGAGACCCGACTCTCAGCATTCGAAGAATTTGGGCGGAAACTCTCCATTTTTTGCCGGCACCTTTGATAACTCCGCCTTGCTTTCAGGCTGATAAAGTTTGAAAAAGCACTGGTTTGGGTAGATACACACACACACACACACACACAGAGCCGCCAAGTTTTCGCCCAAAGGGGAGGGAGTTCAAACGGAGCCAGAAAAGATGCCTGAAAAGGAGCATTGTGTGAGGGGACGGCCAGAAGGAGCATGGGCGCCCTCGCTAGGCCGCGCGGAAAAAGCTCCTTTTACTGCTGCGCTAAGCTGGGATCGGCGAGGCGCTGCCTCCCGCCTAACTGATGCTGCCCGTGCCTTCCGTTTTCATAATCATGGCTTCTGACTCCACGGATGAGCCTGCAGTGCAAACTTTCCCGACTGGGTTCGGGCAAAGGGACGCCTGGTGAGAGAGAGCGGCCGCGTAACCTACTTCCTACTGAGGAATTGCCAGGAGGGGGTAGGCGACTGGGGAGGGGAGGCTGGGGGGAGATGCTAGGATCGGCGCTGCAGCGGAGTTTTTTGAACTGCAGGATGGCTGGCGCTCAACGCGGGCTGCCTCCAAGATCTCATCTCACCCCCCCCTCCACATTTTGCAAACGGTCCCAAAATTAAAAGCGCCCTTTAGGTCAATTGACATGGAAGTCGAAGACGCTAGGGCCGAATTCACACTGGCCGCCTTTATTGACGCCTCCCACCACCCACCATCGCCTTGGGAGTGAGCAACCGCAAGAGGCAAGCTGAGACGAGATCTCCCCCGGGGTGGGGGTGTGGAGGGGGGGGGATGAGGAATTTCCCAAGCAACCGAAAGAGGTGGGAGGGGAAGGAGGGAATGAGCCGGCAAAGCAATTTGAAACAATAAATAGTAATAAAACTCCTTCTCCTCGAAAGAATAAGCGACCCTTTCTAAACGGCATTTACTTCTGGAAGAGTTTCTGCGACTCCTTTTGGGAAAGGGCGGTTATAGAAGGTTAGGGCGGGAAGGAAGCTTGGTTTTTTTTTTACATTGGGCCGTCACTCCCAACTGCTGCTCCGCCGCCGCAGCATTTTCCCTTTTTTTTTTTTTTTTTTTGCGTGTGTGTGCTCGCGCGTGCATTTATCTCCCCCCCTCCATCCAACAGCGAGAGTGAATTTGGGTTTCCTGTAAATTTCCCAAATGGAGGAGGGGACTGGATTGATGGGAGAGAGGGAGGGGGGGCGTGTGGGCGGTTCGAGAGAGCGCGAGCGAAGAATGACATATTGTCTAGCGAGAGAGGCCGGCCCTCCCCTCTGGTGCCCTTTCGCCATTGGAGCAGCCGCCGATGACGCGCGGCACTGCTGCTGACTATTTGAGGCGGCAGCAAGCAGCAACATTGGGAAGAGGTGGCGGCGGTGCTAACAACAGCGGGGAGACGGGGAGGAAGCACGTACGCGCGAGGAGCGCACACGCGGACGGCCACGGGCGCCCGGTCCTGCAAAGCCCGACTTTCCAAGTAGGGTAAGACAGGAGGCGACGCAGCCTCGCCAGGAGGCGAGCAAAAAAGAAACCTCTCCCCAGTCCGGTGCTGGGGAGCACCAGGACCCGGACTCCAGCGTCAGAGGATGCTTCCCTCTCCTGCTGCTTGGCCTGGCCAGCCTCGCTTTTAAAAGCGAAAAAAGGGACAGGAAAAACTTCCGCTCGCGGGAAAAAAAAAAAGCGGCTGGATCGTATGCCTCACTCCTTCGCGTTCCTCGGCCTCTGGGATTTTATCGCTCGAGAGACGGAGGACTTGCAACCTGAATTGTGGAATAATAATAAACAGCCCTAAGCGGAGATCTACAGTTGTTTCGCGGATGTTCGCCCTTCGCCTGGGAAAGGGGCGAAAGCCGGGCTTCCCGCTTCCGCTTGTCCTCCAGCCTCACCAAGAACCTTGGCAGAAGTTTACATCGCCCCGGGGTCGAAGGCTGCTCTCGCCTCTTAAAGGAAAATCTGCATCGTGACAGCAACTCGGACTTTCCGGAGCGGGATCCGGGCAAGTCCTGCCCCGCGGCTTGAGCTTTGGAGAGCCCTTGCACCATCCCCAGCGTCCTTCCTTCCCCACCGCCAGGTGAGCGATGAGTCATTAAAGCATCATCGCTGCGCCACCAGCCGGAACACAAAAGATGCTTTAGGCACCGATCCTTCAAACAAGGCGCTGTAGTTTGTTTGTTTTTTGCTGTCCTTCAAAGGGTGGTTGTTGTTTTTTTAAATTCTTTGGAAGCGAGAGTGCGCTCGACTGATGGCCGCGGAGGGGGGTCCCTCCCGCTGATGCCCCTGGACCATGGTTGCTTCCATGGACGGATCATGAAGTGTTTGACTTTCTTTCTTCTGCTTCCAGAGACCTTAAAGAAGTCCAAAAAGAGCGTCCGGGCCAACAGCAAAGGGGCAGCATGTTATGAGATATTGCCCCTGGGCCTCAAAAAGAAGATGGCTGCGGAACTTTACCCTGCCAGCGCCAATACCAATCTCGCAAACAGCAATAACGCCGCCGCCGCCGCCAACACCAAGAAAAACGCCCTTCAGTTCCAGCAGAGCGCGCAGCCCCCGCCGCCGCCGCCGCTGCAAAACCTCAACAACAACAACGTGGAGAGCGCTAACTGGCAGTCCTTCCACCCCACCCTGCGAGAGAGGTAAGCCCCGCTCGGGCAAGCAGCCCAGAGAAGGAAACGCGTTGTGAGGAGGCTGAGGCGGCGGCGGCGGCAGGAGCAAGAGGAAGGGAGGGCAACTTTTAAAGGCAGAGGATTGGGAGCGAAAGAGACTCGGAGCGAAAAAGCTTCGGCACTTGCTGCAAGAACCTGGGCGTGAACTTTGTGCTGGCTTTTCTGAAAGGGCCCTCCCGCACCAATGCTTTCCGTTGCAATAACAGGCAATGGGATCCACCTGTCTGGGATAACCAAGGGGTGCCTCTTGTGCTCCTGGGGAGTTGAAGGGTTTCCAGAAATTGGAGAGGTTGATCCTGTCTTGCTCAGTAAGTGGGGAGCTGATCATGCCTAGGCTCAGAAGCTAAGCCGGGATAGCCTCATTACTATTCGGATGAGACCCTTCAGGGAATAACAGGGCAGTAGACTATCTAGGAAGCCCAAAACATCTTGGAAGACCTCTCAGTTAACAAACTATTTCTGTGGCACCACCAAGAAAACTGCACCGGTGCCCACAAAATTGCTGTAGTCAGTGGAGCATTTTTCTTAATGTTGCCACTTGGTGCTACTTGTCCTGTCCTGGTCACAAGCCAACACAGGAAAGAGCTGTTGCAGTGATGATTGAAACAGTTCCAAAAAGAGGGGGAAGGGGTAGCCTGCATTGATTGGGAGGGGAGAAGGAGGAAGAGTATGGGATGGCCAGGGTAGAGGTATGGGGTTAATTATGATTCCGTTTTTGTAAATCTATACAGAAACGCATTGATGTTCAACAGTGAACTTATGGCTGACGTGCATTTCATTGTGGGCCCAGTGGGGGCAGCAAAGAAAGTTCCTGCTCACAAGGTTGGTGGGATCTTCTATTTGTGCCATGTAGATGAATTGTGTATTCAAAGATGCTTGTTCCCTTGTCCTCTTAACTCAAGTGAGGACATTGTTGCACAAATGCAACAAAACAATTGCCTAGAAATATCAGAATATCAGCAGTTCGGGTTTCAAGGTTGACTCAGCCTACCATCTTTCCAAGGTCAGTAAAAGGAGGACCCAAATTGTTGGGGGCAATATGCTGATTCTGTAAACTGCTTAGAGAGGGCTGTAAAGCACTGTGAAGTGGTATATAGGTCTAAGTGCTATTACTATAAATTTCCTTGCAGTTAATCTGCGGTTGAGTCACAGTAGGGGGAGGGGAGGGATCCAAACTCTAATAGCGGTTTTAAAAAATATGCTGATATATTCTGATCTAAACCATTGTAGCTAAGTGGGAGATAGGAAATTTAATGTATTTGATTCTCTGCCTACCAATCCCTGATTTTGAATTTATAATTTTTAATGCAGTATGTACTGGCAGTGGGTAGTTCGGTGTTCTACGCAATGTTTTATGGAGATCTTGCAGAGGTCAAGTCTGAAATCCATATACCAGATGTAGAACCTGCTGCTTTCCTAATCTTATTAAAGTAAGTAGTAATTAAGACAAGTTAATAATTGCGTGACTTTTTAAACCAAAAATTGAAGGAAAATGAATGTAAAAGTTTAAAATCATCAAAAAATGTTGGAAGCTATAACTAAGAGTTGTGTGTTTTTCTTTTTTAAAAAGAGAATCTTTTTATATTCATAGGTACATGTATAGTGATGAAATCGAGCTGGAAGCAGACACTGTGCTTGCTACTCTGTACGCGGCCAAGAAATACATTGTCCCAGCCTTAGCAAAAGCTTGCGTCAATTTTCTGGAGACTAGCTTAGAGGCCAAGAATGCTTGCGTTCTGCTCTCTCAGAGCAGGCTCTTTGAGGAACCAGAGCTGACACAACGCTGCTGGGAAGTCATTGATGCTCAAGCTGAAATGGCACTGAAATCAGAGGGCTTCTGTGAAATAGATCAACAGACGCTAGAGATCATTGTGATGCGGGAAGCACTAAACACCAAGGAGGTTGTGGTGTTCGAGGCAGTTCTGAACTGGGCTGAGGCTGAATGCAAGCGACAAGGGCTGCCAATTACGCCAAGGAACAAGAGGAATGTATTAGGGAAAGCTTTATACTTGGTTCGGATTCCAACCATGACTTTGGAAGAGTTTGCCAATGGGGCTGCTCAGTCTGACATCCTGACCCTTGAGGAAAGACATAATATTTTCTTGTGGTATACTGCTGCAAATAAACCGAAGTTAGAATTTCCACTAACAAAACGGAAAGGACTTGTACCTCAAAGGTGCCATCGATTTCAATCGTCTGCATATCGCAGCAATCAATGGAGGTACCGAGGACGATGTGACAGTATCCAGTTTGCGGTAGATAAAAGGATATTTATAGCAGGACTGGGACTCTATGGGTCAAGTTGTGGAAAAGCTGAATACAGCGTCAAAATTGAACTGAAGAGGTTAGGCATTGTACTTGCCCAGAATCTGACAAAATTTACATCCGATGGATCTAGTAACACTTTCTCAGTATGGTTTGAGCATCCTGTGCAGGTTGAGCAAGATACCTTTTACAACGTCAGTGCCATTCTAGATGGCAATGAACTCAGCTATTTTGGACAAGAGGGAATGACTGAAGTACAGTGTGGAAAAGTGACATTCCAATTCCAGTGTTCCTCAGACAGCACCAATGGCACAGGAGTGCAAGGAGGACAAATACCTGAACTCATTTTCTACGCATGATGCATTTCACTTAGATTGTATTCCAGGGCTGTTCTGCATATTAATAGATAACTCTGTTCTGACTGAAAGACTGCAGAGCAGGTCAGAGTATTATAGTACATACTTATCTATTTACCATCAGGCTATGAAACTAAGTGAAGGAATGCTCTTGAATTTAATCTTATTTTATTTATTCATAAGCTATTTGACTTAATTATTAAACTGCAGTATGC
The DNA here is from genome assembly GCA_039707465.1 of Rhabdophis nuchalis. NCBI lineage: Eukaryota > Metazoa > Chordata > Lepidosauria > Squamata > Natricidae > Rhabdophis > Rhabdophis nuchalis. The sequence goes on along the minus strand of CM077643.1, from coordinate 51,778,233 downwards.
AGAGCAAGAAATGTTTTAAAAAATTGCACATGATGTGCATTTATTTTGTATATAGACAACTAACGGCTGAGACTGACTCAACTAGAATGTTATAAAGTAGAGCAGTTTGAGAACCTGTTGAATATAAAACATTTTTACTTGTCCTAAATCCTTATGTGCTTTGCTCATTATTAATCCTATGGTACTTGAACCACATCAATATATGCAGAAATAGTAACACTTTTTAAGATGAAACATAAGGTGTTATAATTCCACATCTATTTCTGCAAGCAAAATGTCTTACTAAGACTGAAGACACATCTGAAACGAAGATTGCACTACAGAGCAAACATTTATTTTTATATAGCATTAGTGGAAATATATGTCCCTAAAATATAATGAATAAAATAAATATAATTTCCCAGGAGATGAATTTTTCTTGATATAAACGTACCTAGAAAAGGAACATCTAAAATTTCAGAATTCTGTAACACAGTAACAGAATCTGTAGTATAATCAAATTGTTATACAATGCCCCTTAACCAACAAAAGCCAGTTCACTGTGGCTGTGTTCATAGATCATGATTAATCTACCCAGCACACACCAATCAAGCTTTGTATCAATATAGCTACCAGACCTTTATTTGACTTATTTAACCATATTGTGTGGAAACAGGCCTGAAAGTGTTTTCAAAATTTTAGTCCTATGTTTGTTTACAGAATGGTAAGCTAATAACTACAGGCAGGCAGCTATTTCCTCTCACAAAACATTTTTCACTACTCGGTTCCATGTGTCCAAATTGATTTGTCACAGATCATATAATGAAATGTAATAAGCACATTCACTTGATTTTCAACGTCAGAATACCACAGGAATCTACTTTGAACACTGTGGCATTTACTTCTGAGTAAGTAAACTGAGGATAAAGCTGTTTAATTTAGTCTTTATAATTTAATAATCCCCAGCAGGAGACTGTCAGCCATCTGTATATGTAACTATAGAGACAGCCCAAGAGGCATGCAACAAAGCTATCACAAAGTGTTATCTTGCAGCTACTGCGCTCTATAAAATGAGGTCTACTTAGTGTCCTTTCCACTCCTGTTCAGCAATAGAGGCGTATGCTCATCAAACCACAGACACTTAACTGGGCAATATACGAATTAGGGTAAATCAGAAAAGTAGTATCTGCCAAGATCTAAAGGAGCTTATGAGCTATGTAACCAAGGGGATTCCGGATTTGTTTTCCATGACACATTTTTTCTATGGGAGGAAACTTCACAAATATTTAACAGAAACATGAGTATATATAATGCCCAAAATAGTTCCTCATGTAGCCTTTTTAATAATCATCATTCTAAAGTTACAAGATAAAAAATACCTTTTCAATCTCAATATTGTGCTAAATTCATATTAAAATGTACGATATTAATATTATAATAGTGTCTGTGATCCATCTCTGAAAATTTAAATTTCCTGATACAGTTAACAAAGTCCACTTACACAGCCTATAGTCTTATTAAGTAATTAGACTGAAAAAGCATTTCTGAATTATATCCTAAATACATATCCTACTATGTGAAACCAATAGCATGCACAACAAGCTAATTTAGAGAAACGTCTCGCATAGCTTGCCAGCACTGTTGCTAGGAGCATTAGTCAAAACATCCCTGGTTCAAATGTCTTCTCTGCCATTACCGCTCCATATGGTCATAGGCGAGCCACTTTCTCAAGAATAATGGTCTGTTTTAAGATTACTCAGATAATATACACAAAGTGCTTTAGACACTCTAAAATGGTATATAAATTATTCAGAATGTCAGAAATGAATTATTCTACTTTTTGTTAGCAGTAAATTTTGGCATTTTCTAACATCACACCACTTTCCCAGTATCTTCAGAAATGACTTAATGAAAATGTTCAGTTTATTTCTGACATCCATGGTATAATGCTGCTACCACTGTTGATACATCAAAGCTGTTAACATTTTTATAGGGATTAGTACCACACACTAGAGAGAAAATGATACTAAGACAATGGTTGGGCATTTCTGTCTGTTTTTGCAAAAGCAGCACATGCACATTTCTTTTGTCATAGAAATGTTCTTTGTGCATTTAAACTGTCTATAGAGGTCTTACACAAAATGCATTGCTTTTAAATCATCTTTTTCAAAACAAATCATAATAACCTGGTTTGCATACAACTCTAAGATATAATGAATAGCTTAGAAAAACTAACAGTATAGTATGTCTAAGCATTATGCGTGTACCAGGTCACAGAGTCAGTGGTATATATAACATCACTATTATAATTACTGTCCACAAGTCATGATTTTCTACATCATGTTTTGGATTTTGCAAAATTGCAGAAGCAGCACTACCCTTTTTTAAGGAGACAGGCCTCAAATCCCAAACTTCAGGGAGACAGGCCACAAATCCCTCTAAAGTAATCAAACTCTTTATTATTCATTCACTTTTCCTTTTCTACTTTTAATATTGTACGTCCTCATCACATATAATCCTGGGAAAGAATAAACTTTGTTTAAACAGCTGTTGGCAAGTGCAGTATTCTATATTTGGGCTTTGTTCCATGTTCATGCCTCTGCATGCTCTGAAATATCATTTGCTATTAAGTCCAAAGCACTTATTACCATCCTTATTTTATTTCTGTTCAACATCAGTTCAAATACATGTTTTGTTACAGTTACTTCAAAAGATGAATATAACTGGAAGAAGTCACACTGATAATAGAATGACCATTGGCTTACCTTAAGGGTCCTTTTCTGTGCACCCCGGGAGAGTCCAAGTAATGGGTTAAATCAGTCTGGTTGCCCTGGGGATTGAGGAATATTTTTCCTTGGCCACGCCTCCTCTTGCCTTGTGATGCCAGATTTCTTCCTCAGTCTGCCCGTATTAGGGACACTCATCACACTGATAATAGAAGTAATCAGCTCTCCTTCAGTTTCAGTTTTAAGGTAAACCCTGAGCTTACGTAGACCGCTTTCATTTCTAGATTCCTCCAGTCTTAATTCTGAAGTATCTTTAAATATCTGTTAAACAGCCCATGTACGTATTTTTGAAAAACTGCCATGAAATGATGGCACAATGTAACTACATATCAAAAGCCAACTCTTATTTAAAAATACCTATAGCTGGAGCATTTATGCAGAGCTCTCGGGCCAACAGAAGAAATGTTTTTCCCAGCACATAGACGTTCACCTGTATAAAGGAAAAAAATGATTCTTTGAATTAAGAAGAAGAATAAATCTGTCTTTAGAATAAACAGCCTGAAAATAATCATCTAATGTTTAAATAAGCATCAAAATGTTTTCAAATAATTCCCAAATTTCTCTGACACAGCCAATTACTTAACCAAATTATTTAGTAGGAAAAAAAACCCTAATAGATTGCACATAATTTTGACTTTGTGCTACCAAAGGTTATGTTTATTTAAGGTAGGGTAACCAATTTTCACTGATCTCATTGGCCAGCAGCCCCTTCCTTTGAAAAGCTGCTTCTAAATCTTAAATGACCTTCCAAGAACAAAATGGAATACAGCACAGAATTCTGCAGTAAAGAGAAATCATGAAAACTATATGGGAGTAGTTTAAAGCCTCTCTACAGTACTAATGCAAAACTACAAAAACAGTTTTGTAGTCTACAAAAGCAGACGCTTTGTCATTTTCCAAGATTCTTCTCTTATGTGAACTTCTATGTTCTTTTAATGCCCTTTATTTTTTCCTAAGCATTTTTATTCAGGTTTACATACATATTTTAATCAGTTATGTAGCTGATTGGATACCAGCTAAATTATAACTGTTATGGTTTACTGACATAAACAACCAATCCCCAAATAACTGAACATTAATCTATATTGGTTTAATGTTACTGGAATTGAAGAAGCATGGCTCCTAATTGCAAGATTGCTAGTAAGTAAGGTATGAAAAGTGTGCCTTGATTCTTCTACTTCAGTGGTCCGAGTTCCAGGTTGTCTCTTTGAAATATTTGGGAGAAAGAAGCTGCATCAATCCTGCAGACCAATATACAAACTAACGTAGTACTGCATTATTCCAATATATGAAAGGTAAAACTTCTGAGATCAGGTGAAATTCCCTGTGAATTATAACCTAAACAAGAACTATCTTGCAATAAGCTTCTTCAAAAATAAAAAATAAAAATATTAAGTATATTTGCTGCCTTCTGTTGTTATTCATAAAATATAATAAAGGCAGGGTATAAATAACTAGCTAAATAAATTAAACCTACCTACAGTGCTAAGATTAACTAATAATCCTCTAATTTTATACGACTTTTCTATCTAAATTAAAAACTGGGCTCAATAGTACTTATTTTTTCCTGGTTGTCTGTGGCTATATAGTCAGAGATACTCTTCTCCTTTATTTTTCTCCTACTGTCAGATTGTAACCAGCCAGATGAGTGAGTGAAAGGCAGGAACAACCCAATCTACCATTTATTGTAATTTGTGGCTTAAATTCCAGCTAGTAACCAATGGAATATTGTCATTTGCAGCAAAGCAAGAATTTGATTAAGTGTCTAACATGTACCCAATGACAACACTGATTTTGATAACTTTTAAACTTTTTTATATTTGGCTTGACCCAATCTTGAACTACTCCTAATGTTCGTGTTTTAATAAATGGTTTTTACACAGTTTTTATTCTTTTAATTTGGTTTATTCTACAATAATTTCTACTTTTAGTAAACTATGTAAGGATTTTGCATGTGCATCTAAAACCAAAACAGAAATACTTTTAATTAATAAATAACTACTGGATGAATTACATAAAATACAAATACAATCAAATAAAACTGATAGCCAAAATGATACCACACACCAACAGAATCTTTATTACCTTTTTGGTACCTTTCTTTTTTAAATTGTTTTAATAAAAACAAACTAAACAACATTCAAATATTATTAAAACTGACAGTTTCCTTCAGGAACAGACAAAATAAATATTTCAGAGGAAGAATAATTATTAACAAGTGACAGTCAATTGAGAGGGTCAAACTGGTTTCTTAAGGAGGCATTTATGTATTGAGGCTCTCTGACCTCATTGTCAGTTAAGCCTTTTGAATTATTTCTTTAATACAACTATAGATTATGTGCTCACACTATACTAAATCAAAAAGCTGTCTAGAAAAGGGGAGTTGTCCTTGTAGGGAGATCAACCCACTGAATATGAGCAGTTAGATTGCTCTTTATTCAAACTGCTACACTTCAAAATTGTATACATTCTCCAGCTCTCTCTTTTCAAACCTTAGCTGTCAATTTAGAGCAGAGTTTCTGCACAAAGAGACTATTTTCTTCTCTTCAATGTTTGATTGTTGTGAGTCTCCCCACCACCACATTCTATCTGCAAGCCTGCACTTGTAAAAATCTATAATGCAGTGAGGTTTTTTAAAATAAGAAGGATATTTCAATTGTATTATTCAAAGCAATATAAAAAGTGACATATCTAAATTATATAAATGTGTATAACTCAAAACTCATTAAAATGCATGATGCCATTTTTAGTAAATCTCCCAATTTAACATTGTAATAAAGCAATTAAGACTATCAATGATTACAAGCGGCAATAAAATTAACCAGTTACAGAACTGGGAAACCTCTCAATGTCAGTTTGCTGTAATAAACAAAACTGCATTTATTTCTACCCGTCTGTTTTAATAACAACAACAACAACAACAACAACAATTAATTTTAGATGCCCCCTGATTCCTAGCCACTCAGGGCAGTTTATCAATTGCTAAAAACATTTTAAAACAAGGAAAAATATAAAAACAAAAGAAAGTAACCGAAATGGCACAGAAAACAAACTCAGATGGAAACAAGAAAAAAAGGGGTGACACCAGCAGTTAAGATAGACTTTTTTGAATTCTTGATACACTGATCCAAAAAGGTTTGCCATCACTATGCTAGTATATGAGCAAAAGACTGAAGGTCTCAAACCTCTCTTCAAAGTCTTTTGGGTCCATACACCCTAGCTTTGCTACCCCCTATCTTCTGGGGAGCATGTCACCTGGCTTTCTCCTTCTTACTCCTGCTTACTGGATAGGGTCTTATTTTCTTTTGACCGCCAAAATAAGTGCTTGGCCTTATTTTCGGGGCGGTCTTATTATTTTTGAAGTGCAGGAGGTGGCAAGCGTGATCACCTCATGGCTGATGATATGTTGCAATATTTTTGGGGCTTATTTTCAGGGGATGGCTTATTTTAGCACATGCACTCAGAAGCCCAATTGGGCTTATTATCTGGGGAGGTCTTATTTTTGGGAAAACAGGGTATGAGGGAGAGAAGGTTTTTATCATCAATGTGGTTTTTCTGTCAAATGTAAAATAAAAAATAAACGTAAGAAACAAAGAAACAAACTCTGTGGTGTTTCTGCCTATCCCCCTGCTGTTGAAGCATGGATAAATGGAATCATCTCTTTCTTCTCCCCTTCCCTTTGGGAGGCAGACCAATCTTACAAAAAGATAAATAAAATCAATCTTTGTTTAAAAAACTGAAAAGTAGGAATGCAAAAATCCCTTTTAACTTAGTCACATGCAAAACATGCAACAGCAAAAGAAATAAAATATACAAAGCTCTTCACATCGCAGCTCGTAATTTAAAAGAATCTTTCCACAGAAAAATCTTATGGGCAGATCACAAAGAGATGCTGCTCTGTTTCTAATTTAGAGGCAATTTTGCTGTAAAAAGAAAGTATTATTTGGTTCTATTGTTTATTAGTATATTTAAAATATTTGGAAGTTCTACTGTATAATAACAAATTTAATTCATTTTACTATGTATTTACATTTCATGTTAAAATGTTAAAAAAGAAGGTCCAAGTTAAATAAAACACACAATTACAGAGCTTAAATACAGGGTCAAAGTATTAAGCTTTAGCAATATACCATAAAATATAGATTAAAATTCTACAGTTTTCTGTGTAGGTTTGTTTACCTTAGAGATAAACAGATTCCTGAACTCTCCTCCTCATTTTCCTGGGCTTTATAAAGTTTGTAATGGATTTAAACCTTTACTCGGAGTAAAATGTTCTCTTCTTTGGCCAGCTCTGATACTCAACTGCTACCTTTCTTCTAAAAGGATCAACAATTTTCTGCTTAACAGAAAAGGGCTTGGGAGTAATCTCCCTGTATATGCAAACCTAAGCCATCCCTTTGAATGCATAGGGAACAATGCATAGGGAACTAGCTATCAGTGGGGCAAGTCTACCATTTCACTAATGCAGCCAATTATAGATATCTGACAGTGCTGAACTTCAACACTAGATAAAGTCTCCTTAGAATCAAATCTGACTCCTAGTTACTCCATGGACAAAGCCATGTAGTTCTGCTGGCAAGCGGTAATGGTTTGCAACTCCTTTCAAGATTGGTTTGTTTATGTGTGTGCTTATTTTTTAGTCTATTCCTGTATTTTTCAACCATGGCAACTTTAACATGTGTGGATTTCAATTCACAGAATTCCACAGCCAACATGTTGGGATGTCCCACAGATCTGGTATTTCCTGGTGATTTTTTTTTATCCAAGGAGATATTGTAGGAGGGAGTGCTTTGTTAGTCTGGCATGACAAAAAAAATCAGGAGTCTACTAGCATTTTTTCCAACTAACCAATGTTATTAAAAGGCGTATGCTTATGTGAGTCAGATAAGGTACTACCAGACTCCTGATTTCTTAGCCAAGTATTAATTAGACTGAGCTTTTGGGATCACCCATGGCTGGGCAGGTGCTCTAGCACTTTCTTATCCATATATGTGTGAAAGCCCACACACAGTGGTGAAGCAAAAGGATGATTTACTTGTTTTATTTAGTGCTAAAATGTATATTATCTGATACTACTAGACGTCTTGGGGACTATGTATGAATATATCTCAATACTAATCTACTGGGAGTTTAAAAAGTGGAGACTGTGGTTCATGGTGCTATTTAAAACCATAGGCCAGAATCTTCATGCTCTTTGAGCCAACCTCATAACATTACTTATGATAAAACTTAAGTGTATTTTGCCATTCTAGAGACTTGGATTTCTGGAGCCAAGGATATTAATAAGCTTCTGACTGCCTACTCAGGGTCTGCTTTTCTGCTCAAGGTATCGTATTTGCTATTTCCAACAATATCAGATGCTCAATTTTGCCAGAATTTAGAACTGACAACATAACAGAAGATGTGAATATCTCAGTTTTGTTCTGTACTTCAATGCTGCCCAGGTTTCAGTGGCTAGACAAAAAACAATGAAAATATTCCATTTTTTAATTTCAAAACTGTTAAGCTACAAACAATAACTTCCACTTTATCCTTGGTACTATCTAATAGGCAGAATAAACACAAGCTACACTAGGAGAAAGGACACAAGGAGACCTTTTGATTTAAATCTGGCTGTACCAAATGTTCAAGATTAACTTTACCAAAAAAAACAGTATGTCCAATACCTCACCCACCCACTGTAACATCTGTACTTGAGACTTTTCTTGTCACTGACTAGACAGGCAGATGGAAAGAAAAAGAGACATTGAAAAGTTACATCATTTGAAAAATATGCATATTTTTAAAAGAGAGATCAGTGTGAACTAATTCAAATCATCTGAATGCTGATTTTGCTTTAAACTCTGCTCCACATCTGATCAGGTAATCAGTCCATTTATCCCCCTTGCGGTTTGCATTGAGTTCTTCTCACAATCACAATAATGTTATCATCCTCTAGCCTAGTTGTTCCCAATCCATAAGGAAAGCAAGAGGTACTGGTAAGATAGCAGATTCAATCTACCTCAGGATCAAGCACTGCAACTTATTTCCTACTTCACTGATCAGACCTCTCCCTTGCCTATTAATCTTCCTGCTTGACTTCACCATTGTCATCCCCTTCTACTGCCAGCTGTTTTTAGAACTATTTATAATCACTGAGGCAGAGCAATGTTGCAGTTCAAGGACCATGGAAAATTCTTGGGAAACATGGCCATTGGACTTGGCCTAATAATTCAAAAGCAAGTGAGCCAAGCAACAACTAAGTGGTGGGATGTGGTTCAGATAAGCTGAACTACTAAAGATGGGGAGATAGTTCTTATCTGAATGCTTTGCCATTACTTTTGTTTTAATTCTACATATGGAAACTCATAAAACTATATTGAGTGCTATGCTATCTTCTTTTTAAATATACATCAATATTTTTGAATGGGTAATCATAAAAAGAAAATTTGTCCCTGCAATTTAAACAAGTAGCCCAGGAAAAACTGTACCACATATTCTGATAATGACATTATGTATTATGTACTAACTAGTTAGCTAATACTGTGATTGATTTTATTGATTGATTGATTGATTGATTGATTGATTGATTGATTGAAGCAAGCAATGAATCATAAAATATTGGAAGTAAAATAAGCACTGCCATATTATTTTTTCAGCCAAAGCAAGTTCCCCTACTTCAAAATACTTGATTCAATGAAAGGTACATTCTAGTTTTCCAGTATAAAAATCTGGCAGCTTAACAATAGGAACTGAATCAATTTAATATGTTCCATCAATTTATATGCCTTAGGAAATATGGACAATGAAACAACAAATTTCATTTTCAAAGATTACTGGATTATTTTGCACTTTTGATAAGTAATGACTAATTAGGCATTGCTCCAAAGATGATAATACTGTGTTTTCCCAAAAATAAGATGTGGTATTATATTTTTGGGATTCCAAATTAAGCACTAGGACTTATTTTCAGGGGAACAAGATTTCAGGGTGATCAACCTGGCTGGGGTATTCACACAAGAGGCAGCAAGTACACGCAGACTGATAGTATCCAGCAGCAGCTACAGCCTGCCAGTCTCTTGTGATTCTGCCAATGCAGCCTAAAACATTAAAATGTAATGGATTGGGGTGCCACCTATGGATTATCTTCCTACTCAATTCTTGATGTTAGATTTTAAAGGAGTTCTGTGTCAAAAACAATTCCAGTTAGATTCGTCAAGTTCATCTTTGGAAAGTTTGGAAGAACCTGCTGTGCTTAATAAAAAAAAAGTGTTATGTAATACTGAATAAATTTCTTTGCTTTAAAAATAGTTGTACACCATTCTTCAAAAGCTCTAATGGCTAAAGTGATTAACTTTAGACAGATTAGAAAGGCATGTTTTAATGATTCATTTGAAATCAAGACAGAATTTATTCACCAGTAATATAGTTTCCATCAAAAATTAAATATCTAAATTCACAAAAACCTCTATAATTCCATTCCATGTATTGGACACACTCGTTAGGGATCCAAACCTGTCTATTCACACCAGATCCTAACAGCCATCAAGCATCAGGACAGCTCACTAGAGCATCACTTGGCCAGCAAGTCAAGATATATAGTAAAACAAATACACTGATTATACCTGGCCATATGTCATTGGATGTCCTCTCCTAGCAATTTTATGTAGATGTTAAATAGGAGAGGGGGAAAGAGCATAAAGCTCTAAGGAACCCAATAAACTGCAAGCATAGCATGCAGTATTCAGAGAAATGAAGGAAAACCATGGTAAAAGAGTGTCCAACATCCCATCCCTAAAGTTGCTCCAGGGTGTACCATGAGTGATGATATCAAAAACTGCTGATGAGTCAAAGAGAATCAGAAGAATTGTACCACCTCTGTCTTGATCTTGCCAGAGGTCATCCATAAACCTTATTATCATCCCAGTGCTCTATTCCATTCTGAAATCAGATTATAAAAAATATAGGTAATTAATTTCTCCCAGGGTCCTCTGGAGTTAATAAAAAGAAGGACTGGGGAGACATGATAGCAGTGTTCCAATATCTCAGGGGTTGCCACAAAGAAGAGGGAGTCAAACTATTCTCCAGGGCACCTGAGGGCAGAACAAGAAGCAATGGGTGGAAACTAATCAAGGAGAGAAGCAACTTAGGACTGAGGAGGAATTTCCTGACAGTGAGAACAATTAATCAGTGGAACAGAAGTTGCCTCCAGAAGTTGTGAATGCCCCAACACTACAAGTCTTCAAGAAGATGTTGGATAGCCATTTGTCTGAAATGGTATAGGGCTTCCTGCCTGGGCAGGGGGTTGGACTAGATGACCTCCAAGGTCCCTTCCAACTCTGCTATTGTATTTTATTATAGAGGATCCCGTACCACCTTCCCAAAATGGAGAGGTTGAAAACTGGATGAAAACTGTCCACTGAATCCAACATTGATTTCTTAAGATAGAAGTGCATGGACACCTCTTTCAAGGAAGGATGGAAAACTCTTGTCACCCAAAAAACAACTTACTACTGTTTGGACCAACCACACATCATGGGCACACTTAACCAGCCAAGAGGGAAACTGATCTAGCCAACAATGGATACACTCATAGCTCTGGGGAGCCTGTCCACTTCCAGCAGCAGTCATGAAAATGTTTAGACCTCTCCCTTTCTAAAAGAGTGAGGAATAGCCTAAATAGGGGCAACTGAGATGGTACCTTGTGCACACTGTAAGAGAAAAAAAATAATTAAATTCTACTGCGGTTTTCAGCACAGTAATTTAGGTTTGTGCACATATCCAGTCAGATTTGCTCTCAGTCTTTCTCCACTGGTGTTCTAGCTCTCTCTTTTGCCACTTCTTTTCCAGATGTTCTTTGGTAAACAAAGGGCACCACAGGATCAGCAGACAGAAAAGAGGCCTTTATTATCATGTGACCACCAGTGAGAGTTGGGTCACTGACCATCTGAAACTTTGATCACCAGCCCAGGCACAGCCTTAAATAGGGAAGAACAGAACAACCCCAACTAATCTCTTGAGCCCAACTTCATACATGATCTCATATTCAATTATCTGGGGACAAATGCTTCTACGAGTTTCCTTCCCCTGACAACAGTCATTCTATCCTCAGTTCCACAGCTCTAAAACCATATCCAAAGTCAATCCCAGATGGCTGTAACTCTGAGTGGGCAACATCTCCTTCTACACACATCCAAGTCTTGGTAATGCATGTCACGTCTACCCTCTCACTCACAATGAAATCATGGATGAAGTAAGCTTTATTGCAGGGAAATCTGGTAGCATCTGTAAATGAGGCTTCCAAGCATCTGATTATGTGGCAGGAGGAGCCACGAGGGCTGAAAAACTATATCATGTGATACATCAAATCAGTCTTCTCCAAGAATAGCTCCTATCAGCTCTAACAACTCCACCCCAAACCACCTATGCCCAGGCTTTGAGGCCTCTATAAAACCAGTATCACAAAGTTCCCACACATCAGCATCATCCACTTCAGAAAGACTCTGGAAGCTGTTTCTGCATAACATTCAACAGCTTCCCCAAGGCTCTGGTCCACCCCTTCATGTTTCCCAATTAAAAAATAAATAAAGTCTCAACAATGACATGTTCTTAACATATTCATGATAACTTTAGGAATCACTACGTTGTTTTCAAGGTGTTTCCAGAACAATTGCTTTAGTATTTGATCGGATTCTTTTTTCCCCCTCTTTCTGAAGAAAAGAATATTTATCTCTTCCAGACATCTGCTACTTCAATCATTCTCTTAGGACTTTTTAAAGATAAGAATAGAGCTTCAGCCAGACCATCAGAGGGTTCATTTGGTATCCTAGAATGCAATTCATCTATCTCTTGAGATTTAAACTCTTTCAAAGTAAATAGATCTTTGACTATATTTCTCTCAAGACTCAAGCTGGAACTATGTTCCTTGAATCTGTTTTTCATAAACACCCAGTGGAAGAAGTATCCTCTTAGGGAAGACTAATCAAAATGGGAACGGAATAATTCTGCCTTTGTTATCTATTATCCTTTATGCTATCTTCTCTCAACACCTCAGTTTCTTTCTCTCTCTTATTTTCCAATAAGTTTGAAAAAAAGTTTTTTATTTACCAATTTCACATCATTTTGAGTTTTAATTTTCTTGATAATATCTCTACAAATCTAAGATAATAATGCGGATTCCTTCTACTCCCCTTTCTGTCTCCTATTTGTGGGTTTTTTTAAATAACTAAATATCAGCTTCTTCTATGATTTTCCATTTTACTTCTTTGTTGGACTTACATGCAGTTTTGCTTTAGTCTCTCCATTTTTCAGGAAGATTTGATTCATTTTTTCCATTAACTACTCCTGCTATATAATCCATTTTCTTCAATTTCAAGGTAGATGTATGATTTCGTTTCCTTTTCATTTCCCCGTAAAATCAAGAAGCGCAGTATTACACAATTACTTTTACACAAAGTTAATTCTCCAATTAATTCCAGTCTGATTACTTGCCTTCCTTGTTGGTTATGATCACATCAGAAAAGGCTGATTTCCTTACTGAAAAAGAAAAGCTGTCCTTTTTTATTATTCTGGAAAGATCATTGACTCTTTGTGGAACACCCAACAGATGTAGCGATAATCAACATTCCCTCGTTGCTACTATATGAAAGAGTTGTGATTTGCTTTTGGAAAGTATTATCTAAAATGCTCTTTTTAAGAATTTTTGAAATTATTTTGAAATTTAGCTTTGGAGTTGTAATAAATTACACTGTTAACATTGACCATAAATTAAATATCAATTTTAAGAAACTGTTTCTTAAACACAGACAATTCAAATGAATTATATTAATGTATATTAAACTGTTTGTAACTGGTGTAAATCTGCATACTTATTTGTTTTCTGTCTGCATATATTTTGATAATATGTATTAATACAGAATACATCATTTCTCTGTTATAAAGACTGACAGCTTGATATCCAAATCTTCAGTTTGTTTGTTTGTTTGTTTTCAATTTTATTTTCAGAATAGGCAAATGATTGTAAGAAGCCACAATAGATAAAAAATAATATATAGTTCATAATACATGATGTAGTTATATATTAGCTATTAATAAAGTTCTGTGCTGAATACCATTTTGAAAGAAAGATCAGAAAAGTTGAAAACTTTTGATAAGATTTAGCAGTGTCTAGCAACCACATTGGAGCTGGCAACTTGGTCATTAAGTTAATTAGTCACTTAGTGAAACCACAATTGTGGTTATGAAGCTTTTCAAACCCGTAAAAATTGTAAATTTGAGAATTAATGCAGAGTTACTTTTTCATCACCATCATAACCAGGAATGGTTGCTAAATAAGGCACTTGCTAAGTGAGATGTACTCTAATCCAATATATGAGATAAGCCAGATATCATAAAGATAAGAATGATGTTGCAAATTATCCATTTAATAAGGATTTCTTATACTACATCATAAGTAAAGACATTAAGGATATTTCACTTTTTCCACATAAACCCCATATACTGCCAACTAAAGTTACTTTTAGAATGTAGCTGCATAGTCATATATATGTATATATAGAAATGGGGTTTTTTTTAAGTTCAGTCAGACTAAAGCTGATCCCCTATAAAAAAAAAAAAGAAATGTGTTAAAAGCATTATAAATTTAGCGTCCTATTAAGTGAGTGAATGTCAGTTTGGGCTAGTGGTTAAAGCACCAGGTTAGAAACCAGAAGATTGTGAATTCTAGTCCTGCCTTAGGCATGACAGCTGGCTGTGTGACTTTGGACCAGTCACTCTTTCTCAGCCCATTATATCAGACTCTGGAGATAAGCCAGTCAGTCAATTTCTGTTGCAACCAACAGAAACCAATACTTGACTGATCCAAAAACAGCATACCCTGCACTTGCACGAAAATGCTAGGAAGAAAAAAATGAACAGAGGATGCCAGTTATTTAAAGGATGAGGATGAGGCAAAGAAGAATCCTCAGCACTGTATATAGAATAAACAGAATGGTCATTTCAAACTTATGGTTTTTGCTTCACCTTGCACATTTCAGTTAAATCATTCTCATGCAGATGACAAGTTCATCTGATCATTATAATATATGTGGGGAAATCATCTTTAACATTCCAGATGCTGTATTCTTGGATTTTCCATCCCAACGTATCTGATGAGCTCCAAGTTGGGAAATTGTTACTTAAGAAATAATACATATATAATTTTGCCAGCATTCTTCTTTCAAGCCAACTTCTGAAGTTTCTGCTAAAATAATTTCCCTTCAGCTTTACAGAACTGAACACCTGCTTTTGCCAGTATTTTTTAAATCTGCTTTTAAAATAGAATACATAAACATAAATCTGAACAGAGTACAAAGCCCACAGCATTGGCAGCCTAATTATTAGCATCCCAATTATATTGTTGATTTGTTGTTTGTAAAATGGAGTGATATATACCAAACACCTGATTCTAATTGCACTAAATGAACCAATATAGCAAAATGGGGGGGAAAGACAACAAAAGTTGCTTGAATAAAGCTGCTATTATATTCTCTCTGCTTTCAGTTTTTGGCATGTGTTATTGTTTTAACAGAATATTTAAACAAAAGCAGTTACAATTACCTGAAGGAGGTCGCTGAGGTCAAGCAGCATGTCTATTCTTGAGGTTAAGGAACTTAAGAGCATACACATTCCTAATGTACAATATTTGACTGTTAACAAGAAAAAGACAAAAAACCATTTTATTCTGGAAACACAAAAAACAGGACATCTAAATATTCCAGTTCTTAGCAAAGAAATGGTGAAGGACTTAAGAGGGGGAA
Organism: Rhabdophis nuchalis; assembly: GCA_039707465.1. NCBI lineage: Eukaryota > Metazoa > Chordata > Lepidosauria > Squamata > Natricidae > Rhabdophis > Rhabdophis nuchalis. The sequence goes on along the minus strand of CM077643.1, from coordinate 51,762,692 downwards.
GGGAGGATGCAGACAAGTATTTAAGTTGGATTTTGTTCCTGGCTTTACATGTTATAAACTTTGCTTAAGGTTTAAATGGTTATCTTGGCCAACAATGCATACAGATTTCAAAACAGAGCTGAATGTTAAGAGGCACAAAACCTCTGCCAAAGTTTAGCAGCCTCTGTGCCTAACATAGCAACTGTCACAAGGAATGGAGAATAAATCTTAATACAATCCAGAACCCCAAACTTCCTTTCTCCAGTCTTTAACTAAATCATGATTTTCCTCAAAGCTTTTTATAAAAATAGTTATGGATTGTCCCAAAATCAAGATCTGGCTTGCTCTGTAAACCCAACCTCCAATTTAAACTCTGGTCTCTACTGGGTTCTAGTAAATTCTATATGTACGTTTAGTTCAACACATGCAGCATTGTCTAGTAAATATTGTCAAAAGAAATTATACATTGAACATGCCAAATTTCCACTCTATCTCTATTTTTAATTATCAGTGGGAATCTGTGCCCTTTCTTACTCGGCCACATCTGTTCACTGGCAGTCAATTTTATTCTCAAAATCATTTCAGAAGCAGACTGCTCATTTTGGAATGAAGTACTAAGCTTATTTTCCTTTTAATCAACATTATATTGTACCTACGTGGTTGTTATCCTCCAGCAATCCTGGGTTTTGTTTATATTTATTTTAGTCACATTATTTTAATGAATAGTTGTCATATTGTTTTTAATTGCTGCTGCCTGCACACTGCTCAGTCACATTCTTTGAAATGGGCAGCCATATAAATTTGCTAAATAAAGAAATGTATGTAAATCATTCAGCTGAGTAAGCAATATACTGAATATTAGTTTGATTTAGTTCAATAAATTGCCAAAATCCTTGTATTTTATGATCGTTTAAGTAGCAAAACCTTAATGAAATCAATAATACTTATATTAATTTATATAGTAAATCTTAATTTTTCTAATACTGCAGATGAAGAAACAGAAGCAGATAGTGATTTATTTACTGCCATAACAGAAGTAAGCTTTAAGGAAAAAACCCCATAATTCACTGTTCAGTTGTCAATAAAAATACACTACACTACAAGAATATGATGTGCAGTTTCGGTAGAAACGTGTGGTATGCAGACTTTGTAAAAATATGCATATATTGTGTTAGAGTAAAATGCAAAGATCTACTGGTATTGTAAATCAATCATACTTAGCTTAACATAAAAAAACAAAACCACAGAGGCTGCATTATTTCTTTCAGTTCTTCTTACATAAGCTGCAGAAGTTTAGATAAGCATATCCAACTTCAGGCAAATCTTTTACATAGACACACCCTTAGACCACTGTTTTACCAGTAAAAGGAGAGGGTGTGGCTTTAATAGTGTTCCAGAATACTCAGAAACAATTTTGTCAGCTTCCAATCAGTTCTTACTAGCTCTTCAAAGAAAAGCTATATAAAGAAGAATCTTTATATGTAAAAGCCAGCTTCCAAATATGAAGGACCTTGAAACAAAGGATGAAGCTATGCAAACAGCCAGAATGGAATTATAGTCTAGTAGTTTGTCATTTTTAGGTCAGAAGGTTGGGCTTTTATGTTCTTTGAAGGTGTCACTCTTTATTTTCCTTAAAAATTAGTCATTCACTCATATGCAACAAACTAAAGCACTGTACTTTAGAGTTTAATCACTTTTCCTTAGAACCAGAGTTAAGTAACTCTGGGCCTCTTCACTCTAGAACACGGGTCCCCAACCCCCGTTCCGCGGACCGGTGCCAGTCCGCGGCTTCATAGGAACCGGGCCGCAGGGCCGGCGAAGAGGAGGGAGCAGCCCCTGGGCAGAGGATGGCCGAGCGCGCCTCCACCAGCTCCTTCCGACGGCCACTGTGGCGCACTGCACTTTCCGGGGCTTCCTGGAGGGGCCGGCATGTCGGCTGGGGAGGTTATCCCGCAGCGGGCGAGCGAAGGACCCAAGCTGCGTGCCGCCAAAGCCATCTGGCCGCCGCACGTCCACCTCCCTTCCAGCCCCGTGCGGCGCCCGGACAGCTTTGGCGGCGCACATGGGGCTGGAAGGGAGGTGGGCGTGCGCCGCCCGGAGGGCTTCGGCGGCACTAGCCGCAGCTCGGGTCCTCCGCTCGCTCGCTGCGGGATAACCTCCGCAACCGACATGCCGACCCCTCTGCTGCTTCCCCGGGGGGAGGGAGGGAGAGAATGGCAGACACACAGAGAGGCAGACTTAGAGAGACAGAAAGAGAGAGAGGGGGAGTGACAGAGATGGGCGGAGGGAACTTATGACCACAATTGAGCCCAACATTTTGGTTGCTAAGCAAGACTGTTAAGTGAGTTCACCACATTTTCCAAGTTGGCCATGCCCACCGGGTCACGTGACAACTGAGCCACTCCCACAAAACAGGCCACACCTTTTGGCTCTCAAAAGAAATTTCAGTAGTGGTACTGTTGATATTTGGCTCTATTGACTAATAAGTTTGCTCACCTAGAGGGCCAAATGAGCCGACTCCCCCCCCCCCCCCGCGTGTGCATGCACCATCTGTTCCCCCTCCCCACCTTCTCCTCTAGGCCAGCCGGTCCGCAGAATTTTCTTTAAAATGAAACCGGTCCCTGGTGCAAAAAAGGTTGGGGACCCCTGCTCTAGAACGACAGCGCCTGAGAGGTGACCTGATTGAAGTCTATAAAATCATGCACAGTATGGACAAAGTAGAAAAGGAAAAACTGTTTTCCCTATCACACAACACTAGAACTAAGGGGCACTCTATTAAACTTTTGATAACTAGACCTCAAACAAATAAGAGGAAGTACTTTTTCACCCAGAGGATCACTGGTCTATGGAACTCCCTGCCAGAAGAAGTGGTGACAGCTGTCAGTCTCAACACCTTTAAGAAAGGATTAGACGAGTTCATGGAGAACAAGGGTATCAATAACTATCATTATGGATGCCTATGGACACCTTCCGGGTTGGAGAGATAGGCAGGATATCTCTCAATGCCATTTGCAGGGAATCATAAGCAGGTGAAGACATCTGCTTGGGAATACCCTGAATAATAATAATAATAATAATAATAATAATAATAATAATAATAATAATAATAATAATAATAATAATAATAATAATAATAATAATAATAATAATAATAATAATAATAATAATAATAAGTTGAATTTATTGACCGCACCCTCTCCCCACAGGGACTCGGGGCGGTGCACAGGGAAATTAAAAGCGAAAAATATACAAAATACATACAAATTAAAACAAATTAAACTCAATCAATCCTGTGCTAAAATCCCATTAACTAAAAATACCCAATAAATATAGTATACATTTAAAAACCCATAGACAGAGAGACTACCCTAGGCCGGCCAGGCGGAAAAGATGAGTCTTCAATTTCAGGCGGAAGGAGCGGAGGTCCGTGGTCGTTCTAATATCGGGGGGAAGTTCGTTCCAGAGGGCCGGGCCCGCCACAGAGAGAGCCCTTCCCCTGGGCGTCGCCCGCTGACAAAGTCTAGTGGACGGCACCCGGAGCAGTCCCTCTCTGTGGGAGCGAATCGGCCGTGAGGATGTATGAGGCAGGATCCGATCCCGCAGGTAGCTAGGTCCCGAGCCATGGAGCGCTTTAAAGATGATGATTAATACCTTGAAGCAAATGGTGAGCCACTGTGTGAGACAGAAGGCTGGACTGGATGGGCTGTGGCCTGTTCCAGCAAGGCTATTCTTATGTTCTTATGTAAGTAAATATAGCTAGTCTTTATTCAAGGGGATGGGGGGGGAGGGGGGGACTGAATTGTTAATCAAAGCTGTTCCTAAGTGAAACCATGATTGTGGCTATGATCTCACTTCAGGTTTCCTTTCCTTCCCAGACCTACGAATGTCATAATGAGGATTGGTAGTGAAACAGTGGTGGGATTCAAAAACTTTTGCTACTGTGGGCATGGCTTGGTGGGTGTGGCTTGGTGGGCGTGGCAGGGGAAGGATACTGTAAAATCTCCATTCCCTTCCAATCAGCTGAGACTCGGGAGGCACAGAATAGATGGGGACAGGGACAGTCAGCGGTAATATTTACCGGTTCTCCGAACTACTCAAAATTTCTGCTACTGGTTTGCCAGAACTGGTCAGAACCTGCTGAATACCACCTCTGAAATAAAGTAACTTTTACATCAACATAACTGCTAAACAAGGCCGTTACTAAATAAGGACTATCTGTAGTTAACTCTTGCAACACTCATAGGAAAGTCAGAGGACAATTTTCATTAATTTGCTATCCCCTACATTTCTTAAAAACGTCTAGAACAAAATAGAGTAATGGAGACAGCAGAAAAAACATAAATAACTGATTTGCATCCTCTACACATGTAATTCATTGACAAACATCTAGGTGCTAATGAATGAGAATTCATCAGAAGAGGCTCATACTCCATCTTAAATGGTTTAGCAATAGGGAGGCAACTTCAGTCCTAATGCTGGAAGTTTTTGCTAAAAGAAAGCCAGTACAAAAACCAGTACAAGCAGTTATGAATTGCTGACAAGATCAAATTTACATTACATTTCTCTTCAACTACAATGTTACTTGAGCTTACCCCAATCCCCAGAAATAATGGAGGAAACTAGATCTGAAAAGACAGGTAGTCCTTGCCTTACGACTAGTCATTTAACAACAACACAAAGTTATGATGGACCCAGAAAGGCTGTTTTATGGTCCATAGAACACTTCTGGCCATTGTAAAATATCTTATATGCACCCCATGGTCATGTGATCAGATTTTGGGCACTTGGCAACTGGCTTGCCATGTATGTGTAGTTTTTTTTTATTTGTATCCCAAGGCAGTAAACATATCCAGCACATCTTCCTCCTCCTATTTCCCCCACACAACAATTCTGTGAGGTAAGTTGAGCTGAGGAACAGGGAGTGGCCCAAAGCCACCCAGATGGCTTTCATGCCTAAGGCAGGACTAGAATCCTCTGTCTGCTGCTTTCTAGCCTGATGCCTTAACCACTAGACCAAACTGGCAGCCAAGCACCCTGTGATCAAGGTTGACTCAGCTTTCCACCCTTCCGAGATCAGTAAATGAGGACCCAGATGGGATCAATATGCAAATACATTATAAGCTGTCCAGAGAGTGCTATATAAGCCTAAATGCTGTTGCAATTGTTATTGCTATCACCATTTGCAATCTTTTCTGCTCGCTTTCCTAGAAAGTCGATGAGGAAAGTTGCAAGCGGAAGGAAGAGAGAGGAGCTTAAATCCTTTGGTGGGCAACTCTGTCAGTCAAATAAAAGTATTTATATTTTTTTCTTCGATCAAAGGCAATTTAGCCATCTCTGCTAACTCCCATCAATTTTGGCAGCCATTCATCCATTGTGGGGATCGAGGTGACCTTCCATTTCTGTACATAACATAGACTTGCTGTGGTCAACATATATAACATCAAAGTTCTGATTTTTTTTCCCCAGGTCTCTTTTTTCATTAAGTCCAAAAGAAAATTATCTGGTTTTCTCTTTATATTCACTTTAGGAATTTTCTTTATTAAGATGTGTATCCTACAGGCAAACATTTCAAACACCTCGAAAGATGTTTGCCACAGCAAAGATTGCCTAGCACACATGCAAACCCTAACAATGAATAATGGCTGAGCACAGTATTGGCTGATTAAATACAGAGCACAAAATGATTCTTTTTATTCTTTTTATTATTATGATTAGTCACACAGTCAGCCAGATGTTTAGACTGGATTTGGCATTATTTATAATTATGCTTTTCTTGCATTATATTTTACTGTTTCAATTTATGCCTGTCATACCACACTTAAGACAACCAAATGTTCAAATATAAACTTTTAAAACCCTACAAAAACGGCCACAATTATTATAATAACTCAAAAGGGCTGAATGGAAGTGGAAAAGCTTAACTTCATTCTTGAGATTAAAAACAGTACAGGCGAAATGCAGCTCCCAAGTGAGTAGCTTCCACATTTTGTAGGCAAGGCAAAATCTTATCAGTCATCAACTTCCTTTGAAGAGATTCAGAGACCCATTAATAAATAAGAACAAGAAAAGTTCAGACCACAAACATTTAATTCACGTCTAGTAATATCTGGCAATGTTTAGGTGCCAAACACCTAAACAAAGAGAAAATGTGGGATCTGCTATTGCTAGGCTGGCTTAAGTGAGAGCAATTATCAGGAGGAAGCAGTTGTAAAAACACTCTTTTTGTTTGCAAGCTTTCTAGTGTTGGGGAGGGAGAGAGAATGAAAAGTTGGAGAATTATGAATCACAGAAATAGTGATTTCATTCTCAAAAACTTGCTGGAAAAGGAAAGGTCACAAGGCTGGAGCAAGGCTTATTTGGGGTCTTTCCTCAGGCTGGAATGCAAGATACAAACCAACATTTGTCCCCCTTGATAGGATCCAGTTCAATATTATCCATGCAAGCACTGAGAACCCCTTATACAGTCAAGCCCCTTTTGTTTGCAATATTATTCCTTTGGGCAAGTCCATTTGGCAACTATTTATAGATGGATATTTCATATCCCTCACAAAAGAAACTATATAAAGAACAAAAGAACACTAAACATAGCAAAGTTTAGATCTAGTTACAAATGTTCAGTTGGTTGTACTACAATGAAATGATCCTCAATACAAGCTATTGTGTCCAATTGCACCCAAATTAGAGCATGCAAGGTATTATTATGTCAAAATAAAAATACTGGGAGCTGGCAGAAAGGAAAGGAAAGAAACCAATAGCAAAATTTTCAAGCTCTTTCCAGACCCAAATAATTTGACTTAACCAGATACATCTGAACAAGAATTGGGTGATTGAAATAGCACTGATGAACTTGATGAAGTCAGTTGTGACCAAGAAAAATTAATCTGCAAGTATAAAAATATTTCCAGCCAATTCTCAATGCCAGAATTGAATATAGTATGATTTTAGTAAGTCAAATGCATCAAAAATAGAAGGTTAGTAAGTGAAAGGATTCATGCTCAATATTGGCTGAATTATTCAAAATTAGATGTTTTTTATTTCTTTTATGTGTCAAATTTGGAGACACCCCCCTCTCATCCACATAGTAATACATATAAGCACTAAAAAGTCCATTCAGTACAAATGTAATGGTAGAGTAGAGCAGGGGTCCCCAACCTTTGCAACTTTAAGTCTGAAGGACTTCAGCTCCTAGACTTCTCCAGCCAGCTTAGCTGGCTGGAGAATTCTGGGAGCTGAAGTCCTTCAGACTTAAAGTTGCAAAGGTTGGAGACCCCTGGAGTAGAGCATGGAACCTTTATTCTGAAGGTGGTCAATTCACTAGGCAATGTCACTTGCAGGTTTCCAGCACCCATTTTGCAGCCCCAGTTAAAATCTAGATTCCATTCCAAAATCAAACAGCAAAACATATGAATCTACTCTGACAAGAAGAATTAAAAAATAAAATTATGGTATGTGCACAATTACTGATGAAAAGGCAAGGGCTGCCAGCATTGAAAGTTGTGCCTAGAGGGACCTAGTACCTAAAATGAAAAATGTGAATAAGGCACTGGGAAGGATTAAAGTATCATCTATTGAACAGACCATTCAGCTTGCCTACAATGTAGTAATGGTGGTTACAAAATAAATGAGTGTCAAAATTAGGAAACCAAAAGCAAAATCATATTTAATCCCAATAAAAAAGAGCCAACTAGATGCCAAAACAAAGAAATTAAAATCAGATGCAAGCAATTTTAAAAATACAAAAGAGAAAAAGCTGAAGAATGTAAGGATCAAGGCAAGTTCAAATAAAAAATATTGGCTTGGCAATACAAAAATTGGAAGCTTTAGCAACAAATAATGTTAATAGCTGGAAAAATGGAACACTATGTGACATGAATCATCCAGTTTAAGCAAAATCAGCTATTTCAATCAGATAATATGATCCTACCAACGTATAAATGGAAATATAAATTCTAAAAATGGAAAACAAAACAAAAAGAAAACGATCTATTTTTGGAAAGATGTATGGGAAACTCAAAACAATCTGTAATACAAATGCTGGTTGATAAAAGAGATTGAAGATGAGCTTAGTAAAAATCAAATGGAAGAACTAATATAACAGTAGAAATGGTTGAAAACTGAATGAACATTATTAAAAACTAGACATATCCTGGAAATAATCAATTGGCTTTTGACTCAAATATCTGACTAGCTTATATCCAATTATAGCTAACCAGTGTAATAAAATATTGCATGAAGGAGAAATCAGCTACCAGTTAATAACCAGCAAAACTTATCTGCTTCAAAAAGACCCAGCAAAAGGAAGAATACCAGGAAACTACAGCTCTATAACATGCTTCCTACAAAGTTTAAATTATTCATAGGCATTCAAGCAGACAGTATCCAAGATTACTTGTAAGAAAACAATATCCTTCCAGTAAAACACACAGGAAATAGAAGGAAAAGTATAGCACAAAAGATCAACTTAATAATAATAACAGTAACAGAGCTGGACGGGATCTTGAAAGTCATCTAGTCCAACCCCCTGCTCATGCAGGAGACCTGTACTAGGGATTCGAACCACCGAACTGCCAACCTTTCTGATCGACAAGCTCAGTATCTTAGAATGGAAATTGTCAAACAATCATTATCTAGGATTTTCTAGGGTCATGGAAAGACTAAACTACATTGTTGAAAAAGGACCAGAAACTCTACAAGCACAGGAAAACAAGAATTTTTTTAAAAAAAATAAGATTAAAGAAAAAAGATTTTTTTAAGAATAGGAAGTATGGTGGGAGACAGGAAAGCTAGTACTAAATAATACCTTTAGTGAGAAATCACCCACTCATTGCTAAATTTATTTTATTCTGGGCCCTAGTTAATTGAAAAGATGATCTGCAATATGGTTTCTTTATTTATAAGATAAGCTCCAGTTTAAGAGCTACAGAATTAAGCTGTCCAAAGATAAAAGTTGTTGAATGAAGCATACTGAAGAGCGCTTCAGAGCTCAAAGCAGATTACTGCTCCGCTTCAGGCAGTGTTTCAGGTCTATTATTCTTGAAAAGCATGTAGACGGGCAGACCTTTGCATGCAATATTTCCACCTACCACTTTTCATCCACTCTATACTTCTAAATGTTTACTGGGCTATCTTAAACAAGATTCTAATATTCCCAAAATGTTTAAACTGCCTTTAGTTAATCTTTTATAATGGCTTTTATTTAAAAGTATCAATATGTGAACAAAAGCTATAACCCACTGGTATCAAAAATCAGGCAAGCTGCCTTACAATTATTATATGGTTTGGTTCTGTGGTAATAGCAATAGCAATAGGACTTATATTACCGCTTCACAGAGCTTTACAGCCCTCTCTTAAAGCATTTTGGGTAAAGCATTCTGGGGTTTACATTCTAGAGACTCTGTCCTCCTGCCATTTTGTGTCAACAGTTTTCTTGCTGCCCTTGAGGGACTTATGATCTATGATCGGGGAGAGGGGGCGGTCTAGAAATCTAATAAATAAATAAATTAATTAATTAATTAATAATAAATAAATACATAAATAAATACGTCAAAATAAATTTTGACGTAACTGTTTTCTCTAGCTTGGAAACCTCTTGTTTCTGCCTAATCAATTTAATTCCTTACCACAACTACTCACCACTCTAGCTGTTTACATTTGTGCGCTTCAATATCCTCTACCCATTGTGGAAAACAATAACACTAAAAAGATGATCTATAACTGAGAAATCCAGTAGTTGAGGAAGGAATGTTACATTGACCTTTTCTACTTATGTAACTTCTGAGTCTTCATACAACAGTTAAAAAAGGGATTTTACCTGGGTATATTCATTTTGCACAGAACATCATTATTTTCTGGGCTACAAGATACATTAATAAACATCAGAAACCCTGGTACCAACCGAAATTTGTCACCAACCTCTTCAAACAATGTAATATAGCCAAGACAGAATCCGACAATTACACAACAGAAGCACTATGATACTTAGTAAGGGCAGAGCAATTCTACCACAGAACTAATTCCATTGTCTTTTGCTAGATTTTGCTCAGATCCAGAACACAAAGTTATATAGAAAGTCTACATACTCCTATTAAAATCCCAGGTTTTTGAGATGTAAAAAATATCAGACCAAGATAAATTATTTCCGAATTTTTTCCACTATTAATACAACATAAAAGCTGCAGAATTCATTTGAAAAACAAACTGAAGTATTTTGGGGCGGGCGAAACAATAAAAAAACTTAAAATAACATGGTTGCATAACCTATTGCATAAAGGTACACGCCCTTAAACTGCTACTTTGTTGAAGATTAACAGAGATGTGTAGACTTTGTATATCCATTGTAAAATGGTAGAAATAACATTAAGGGTCACCCTATATCACTTTATATGATTAGACAAAGCCTTTTCAAATACAAAGTCCTTAGGAGGTAATCCAAAGCATCTGGAGAGCAGTAGGTTGGAGAAGGCCATTAAATGTAGAACCACCAATGTACTTAAAACACCAAGGCAGAGAGAGCGTTGGCAGAGAGTTTGTGAGAGAGGAGGTTTGAGATTGCCTCTGTTTTTCTATAAACTCAATTCCACCACTAGTTCTACAGTCCACCAAGCAGATTCTATTCTGCTTTTCAGAACAAAAACATAGCTTAAAAATAAACAACATTCAAAAAACATTTTTTTCTCTACAAGGTCATTATAGTTCAGGAGGGAAAAAAACAGTTAATCTCCACTTATAACAAAAATTAATTTTCCTTCCTCAAGCCCATTCATGCCCATATGACAAAAAAAGAATTATGGCATAACCAGCGCAAGCTTGCAAGATTTTTTTTAAACATAGTAAACAGGAAAAGGAGCAGTAAATACACCTCTTAACTTTATGTATTGTTAATCCTTATTACAATCACTGACTATAAATCTACAAATAAAGCATCATTTTCAGTTTCAAACAAAATAAGACAACACAAAATTGCAATTAGGGCATTAATTCATCAGAGAATGTCTAATTTTACAGACAGTATAACAATTTATTCACATTCAAGGAAATGAAAATCATACTGGTCTGACAAAAGTAAATTTACATAACATAAATCAGTATTGTGTGAGTATTTCTTCTACATAGTGAGTTCTAGCTTGTTGGCCTAAAAAAAGGGACATGACTACTTAGGAACATGTTGGTTCCAGTTGGGTTGGAAGGAACCTCAGAGATCTTTTACTCCAACCCTCTCTTTAAGGCTGGAGACCTTACACCATCACTGTCAAATGGTTCTCCAGTCCATTTTTGAAAACTTCCAATAATGGAACACCCACAAGTTATTTCATTGATTAATTATTCTCACTGTCAGAACACATTGCTTAAGCACTCTGTTTGATCATAGCCTATCCTCAGAATTGTCACTTTCAAGAACTGATAGTGCTGAAATTTTCAAATCTTGAAATGATGCTTGCTCTTAAACAAACATATTTAAAGTATTCCTTTCTTTAGGTGTCATGACATAGATTTTGTGCGTTTTGCAAAATTAAGGTTGGCTTTCTGTAACAATTTGCAAAACCCGGAATATGCAGGCCATTGCTTACTTTTTAAGTGTTTGTCCTAAAAGCACAGATTGAACTTTTCTAGAATCCATTTGTAAACATTTGGTAGAGAACCAGTAATCCATATAATCTAGTTGGAGAAGGCCAAACATGCACTTTTCCATCTTGGCAAAAAGTTTGTGTCTGCAGACTTACTCTAAGACTGTTTTCAAAGAAGTCAATTTAATGGAAAGATGGATTTTAAAAAAATCAGCATGTCATCTACATATCATTCTACAAATTAACTCCCCTCCCCCCCAAAAAATCAGGAAATATTTTAATGTAGAGAGGATCTCACTGCAATTAACCAATTTTAACAGCATCACTATTATTTAAATTTGCCCTACCTGGTATCAAAGACAGCTAAATATTCATATCCCCTTTTCATTCTGATCAGGAATGATTAATTAGACCTCTCAAGTCTAATTCTTTGCATGAGTTTCTGTAATTATTGTCCAACAATATCATGCGCTCAGTGAAGGGCACAGCATATTTCGCTCCCACAGAGAGGGACTTCTCCGGGTGCCGTCCACTAGACTTTGTCAGCGGGCGACGCCCAGGGGAAGGGCCTTCTCTGTGGCGGGCCCAACCCTCTGGAACGACCTTCCCCCCGATATTAGAACTACCACGGACCTCCGCTCCTTCCGTCTGAAATTAAAAACACATCTTTTTCGCTTGGCCGGCCTAGGATAGTCTCTTCTGATTGTTTAGGGATTTTTAGTAAATATTTGGGAATTTTAGCGCAGGGTTTTCTGTTTAATATGCCTTTTAGTTAGTATTTATGTACGTTTATTGTTTTAAATTTTGTATTCTTTCTAACTGTTTTTAATTCCCTGTGCTCCGCCTCGAGTCCCTTCGGGGAGAGAGAGCGGGTTATAAATAAAAATTCGAATTCGATTCGATATTTGATTGCCTCTTCTTTCAGCAGACTCAAAACTAAATCTGACCAAGAGTTATCTGTAAGAAATTTTGCAAGCACACCTGAAGTGAACAATTTACACACTGAACTATAAAAGTTAGAAATTGATATTGGGCTCCTCCAAACTTCTTCAGTAAAGTTCCATGAGAGAAAAGACATAATGGCAAGGCAGTAGCTTTTTGAACTGCTCCTGGCTAAGGCAAGTCTTGTCCCAACTGCTGCATTAACTGTACAATCAAGTTGTGCAGGTTTGTTATCTGAAAATATAAAATTGTTGCTGATGTTGTAACAGTGCTTGAGCAAGCTATTCTGTGCACAGTGGTAAGCAAAATCAGGAAATGGACTCTACAAGGAATATTGCAACTCTATTTTATTGTTGCAAGGTACAAGTACAGAATCTTAAAAGCCTAACAAAGATTTTTTCTCCCCTCTTTTACACAGAAGAGAATCAAGGCAGGGCAATCTTGCATTTCTAACACATACACACTTCAGGGCTATATTGGTATTTACCCAATGGCTGCGGAACACCTTCTGCAAGGCCATCTCTACACTGTAATAGCTCCATAAGCAAAAATATTTATTTATAGGATCATTAGGAAGCTATTTATTTATCCCAATGTACATGAACACAGACATTCGTATCTGTATCTGAATCTCCCAAAAAAAGCATCCCTAGTTTGAAGACTCAAACTAATTTACTGAAAGTGTAGCTGAATTTAAATATCTATTAAATGTTACAGTGCAAAACTTTACTGTATTATAGGGCCAGGGACTCGATTAATTTTCTCAACAAAACCAGGGACTTTATTTTTTGACTGACAACCAAATATATATTTCTACTAAAATAAAGGTACCTTCAAACTTTTAAACCACTTAATTTTCCAAAGATGGCAAACAGTCTCATTTCCAAGATCAAATGTGTTCATGATCAGGGTGGTTTTTTTTAAATCAAGAGATACTTAAGCATGCATTTACTAAAGCTCTTCAAAAGAAAAATACAGTCTCTACATAACACTTGCCTCTAGCAAAATAATAGCTGCCAGCAATATGCTGGGGGAAATCATTCAAATCTTTTCTGCATACTGTCCTGTTGCAAATCTGACTGTGATCCAGCACAAAGGCTGCAATTTATTTTGATGCAGCTTGCTCCAGATAACAGTTACAAGAAACAATAGCTCCACGTGTCTCTCCTAGCCCAAGGCAAACATTCTGCCTTCATATGTTATAATTTTGTGAGAATGATATGACAGTTTGGCTAGGAATAGACAACCTTTAAAGTGGGGGGAAGGAAAAAGGTTGCAAAGATCTCTTTGGAGCCCTTAAAGGGATCTCATCAGCCTAAGAAAGAGACTTTACTTTTTTCCACTTTCTTGGTTTCTTTCACTTTAAATACTATAGTAACTATACTATGATTTGGCCAATTCTGGCTTAGCAAAATCTTACATTTCTCACATATTACTCTTCTCATGCATACAGGTTCAGTCACTGGGGAAGTCTTTAACCTCCTATTCCTCCTGTCAAACGTACAGGATCAGCTTTGAAGGCTATCGTTGCCTAGCCATGGTTTAAGGTATAGAAACAGAAAAATTGCAGCTCAAAACCCCTCTTTAGTCATAGCTACTATGCAAACTACTGTGGATAATGTCATTTTGGATACAGCTATATTTGTCTTGTCTCCTGCACTGATTTAATTTGCGCCTCATTGTTAAGTGTAGAAAAATAGTGGATGAAGAACATGAATTGCCATCCTTAATTCCCTGAGAAAATAACAAAGAAAATAATCTTTATTCCTTGCACTATACAAACAGCAGGACAAGTGGCAAAATCCCAGGGATTTCAAATGAACTGTATTTTTTTATGAGAATGGGAAGAGAAGATTATAGACTAGAGCAGGGGTCTGCAAAGTCGGCTCTTTTAAGACTGGTGGACTTCAACTCCCAGAATTCCCCAGCCAGCTATGCTGGCTGGGGAACTCTGGGAGTTGAAGTCCACCAGTCTTAAAAGAGCCGACTTTGCAGACCCCTGGACTAGAGAGTTGGAAAGGAAGTCTTTTAATCCAACCCCTGCTCAAGCAGGAAACCCTATAGTTGACAAATGGTTGTCCAATTTCTTCTTTAAAACCTCCAGTATTGGAGCATCCACAGCTTCTGGAGACAGGTCATTCTGCTGATTAATTTTTCTAACTTCAGGACATTTCTACTTAGTTCTAGGTAGGTTTTCTCCTTGATTAGTTTCTATCTATTGCTTATTTTTCTCCTTTCAGGTGCTTCTTTATGGTAGCCCCTCAAACACTGGAAGACTGCTATCATGTCATCCCTGGAGTCCTTCTTTTCATTAGACTAGACATAGCCAATAATGCAACCCTCCAATCCCCTAATCATCTTTGTTGCTCTTCTCTGCTCTTTCTAGAGTCTCAACATCTTTTTTATATTGTGACAACCAAAACTGGATGCAATATTCCAATTGTGGTCTGCAGTGCTACTAACACTTCATGTGTTCTTGATTGTATCCCTATGTTAATGCAACTGAGGACTGAGTTGGCTTTTTTGGCAGCTGCAGCACACTGCAGGCTCATTTTAAGTGATCATCCACTAAGACTCCAAGATCCTTCTCACAGTTACTACTGCTGAACCAGGTATTACTCCATACCTGATATTTCTGTATGTTTCTTTACATAAAATAACATAAATAAAATATACACACACATTCATTAAAAAAAAAACCACAGTCGACTAGGCAGTTATGATTCTGGTTCAAATCATCCTGCTTTGCCAGTTTTGCCAGTTTTCTATTTTCCACTTTTTTTCTAATGAAGTATGTATTTTAAAAATTGTTGCTCCAGCCTTTAACCTTAAATGTTGTAATCCCTTTTGCCACAGAAGAGTTGTATCAATATGCATCCAATTGCGTTCTGATCAAACATGAAGCCAGGCTAGCTTTGGTCAACAAAGCCCCCCTCGTTCATGACCTTGTGTCAGAGGGGGAGCCGGACCTGGTAGGAATTGCGGAAACCTGGTTGGGCCACGAGGGAGGACTTCCCCTCGTTGAAATGTGCCCACCAGGCTACCGCGCTTTTCATCAGCCCCGGGTCCAAGGTAGGGGTGGTGGGGTAGCGGTCATTATCAAGGAAGGTCTTGAGCCAAGAGAGACCATTGTGCCACAGACTACCGGTTGCGAGTCCCTCTGCGTGAAGTGGGGCCTAGGGAGGCAGCTGGGCTTGCTGGCTATATACCTGGCTCCTCGCTATGTAGCAGCAGCCCTGCCCGAGCTCCTGGAGGTGATCGCTACGGTGGCAGTGGAGACCCCCAGACTTATAGTCATGGGGGACTTTAATCTGCCATCGTTGGGCGAATTATCCGAGGTAGCTCGGGAGTTCATGGCTTCCATGACGGCCATGGACCTGACCCAACTAATTCAAGGCCCCACCCACGAGGGTGGACACACACCGGACCTCATTTTTGTCTCAGGCCAATGGAAGAGTGATCTGGGTATAGGGGACATAGTCATCACACCCTTGTCATGGTCAGACCACTCACTTCTCCGGCTCGACTTTCCGACCCTACTCCCCTCCGCGAGGAGGCGGCGCCAGAACCGCCTATCTGGTTCCGCCCCAGGCGCCTGATGGACCCGGATGGGTTCCAGATGGCGCTTGGGCCACTTCCTGTACCCCTGACCCGCGCCCCGATGGAGGACCTCGTGGCCGCATGGAATATTGCGACCATGGGAGCCTTGGATCGGGTCACGCCCTTGCGGCCTCTCTTGCGGCGCCGAGCCGCCCCGGCTCCTTGGTTTACCGAGGAGCTGAGGGCGATGAAACGCCGCAAGAGATGCCTAGAGGGAAGATGGAGGGCTACTCGCTCTGAATCTGACCGGACACAGGTAAGAGCCCATTTACGGACTTACATTGTGGCGCTGAGAGTGGCCAAATGCCATCATTGCGCTACTCTCATAGCATCCGCAGAAAACCGCCCTGCCACCCTGTTTAGGGTGACCCGTTCCCTCCTTCAACAGAGGGTGCGGGAAGCCCCGCTACAGGGTAGAGCAGAGGAATTTGTGACTTTTCTGCAGGACAAAACCGCTCAGATACAGAACGAGTTAGCCCCCATTCATGGCCCAGTGGGGTGCCACGAGGCTGATCTTGTTTGGGAGGAATTTGACTCCGTTGCTTCCGAGGATATGGACAGGCTACGTGGGCGACTGCGAGCCACCACATGTTTATTGGACCCGTGTCCCTCCTGGCTTGTACTGGCATCCTGGGAGGTGACACGAGGCTGGCTCCAAGAGGTTGTCAACGCTTCTTTAAGTGAGGGTTTCTTGCTTCCCTAAAAGAGGCTATGGTGAGGCCCCTCCTTAAGAAGCCCTCTTTGGATCCAGCTCTTTTAACCAACTATCGTCCCGTCTCCAACCTTCCCTTTTTGGCGAAGGTTGTTGAGAGTGTGGTGGCACAACAGTTTCCCCGTCACCTGGAGGAAGTTGATTATCTAGACCCGCGCCAGTCCGGCTTTCGGCCCGGGCATAGCACTGAGACGGCATTGGTCGCGTTGGTGGATGATCTCTGGAGGGCCAGAGATGGGGGTTGTTCCTCCATCCTGGTCCTATTAGACCTCTCGGCGGCTTTCGATACCATCGACCATGGTATCCTATTGCATCGGCTGGGGGGGTTGGGGGTGGGAGGCACCGTTTTACGGTGGTTCTCCTCCTACCTCTCTGGCCGATCGCAATTTGTGTTGGCAGGGGAGCAGAGGTCGACCCCGAGACCCCTCACATGTGGGGTGCCTCAGGGGTCGGTCCTCTCGCCTCTCCTGTTTAATGCATACATGAAGCCGCTGGGTGAGATCATCCGTGGTTTTGGGGTAGAGTACCATCTTTACGCTGATGATACTCAGCTGTATATATCTACCCCAAACCACCCCAACGATGCCGTAGCGGTGATGTGCCAGTGCCTGGAAGCCGTGCGGATCTGGATGGGAAGTAACGGACTCAGGCTCAACCCGACCAAGACCGAGTGGCTGTGGTTTCCGGCTGCCCGATTCAACCAGCTCTCTCCAACGCTGGCCATAGGGGGCGAACATCTTGCCCCTGTGGATGGGGCGCGCAATTTGGGTGTCCTCCTGGATACCCGGCTGTCTATGGAAGAGCAAGTGACCGCCGTGGCCAGGAGGGCGTTTTACCAGGTTCGCCTGGTCTGCCAATTGCGCCCCCTATTGGATCGGGACGCCCTTTGCACAGTCACTCATGCTCTCGTGACATCCCGACTGGACTATTGTAACTCTCTCTACATGGGGCTCCCCTTGAGGTGCACCCGGAGGCTTCAGTTAGTTCAGAATGCAGCCACGCGAGCAATTATGGGAACCACTAGGTTTACCCACATTACACCGCTCTTGCGTGAGCTGCACTGGCTGCCTGTCGTCTTCCGGGTGCGCTTCAAGGTGTTAGTTATCATCTTTAAAGCGCTCCATGACTCGGGACCTAGCTATCTGCGGGATCGGATCCTGCCTCACACATCCTCACGGCCGATTCGCTCCCACAGAGAGGGACTTCTCCGGGTGCCGTCCACTAGACTTTGTCAGCGGGCGACGCCCAGGGGAAGGGCTCTCTCTGTGGCGGGCCCGGCCCTCTGGAACGACCTTCCCCCCGATATTAGAACGACCACGGACCTCCGCTCCTTCCGCCTGAAATTGAAGACTCATCTTTTCCGCCTGGCCGGCCTAGGGTAGTCTCTCTCTCTATGGGTTTTTTAAATGTATATTTATATTTACTGGGGATTTTTAGTTAATGGGATTTTAGCACAGGAATTAATTTAATCTGTTTTAAATTGGTATGTATTTTGTATATTTATTGCTTTTATTCTCCCTGTGCACCACCCCGAGTCCCTGTGGGGAGAGGGAGCGGTTAATAAATTCAACTATTATTATTATTATTATTATTATTATTATTATTATTATTATTATTATTATTATTATTATTATTATTATTATTAGCCACAAGTGGGTTATCTGTGGGAACAAGGATGTCTAGAGATACTACCCTAGAGGTTGTGAATCAGTGGGGGTTACAACCGGTACGCACTGGTACAGGCGTACCAGTGCCTGCTGGAGCACCAAGATACCATTCCAGTACGGTGCTCCAGAGGGCCCACCTGCCCACACTCATTACCTGTATTTGAGCTGTTCGGGGCTTACGTGCACATGCACAGAGCGTACAGCGCTTGCACGACACTCCGCCGAGCAGCTGGAGCATCGCAGGCGGTAAGTACGCATGCGCACACTGCACACGTGTATGCACGTGCTGTCTGGGTTCATGTGGTGGACACCTAGCTCCGTTCCACCATACTGGTTGCAACAGGATCCGGAACCCACCACTGTTGTGAATCCATATGAACTATTTCTGTCATTACTGTTTTTGCCCAATGTGGATTTCTCTTCAACACTTTGGATTAAGGCTCTTATTCATTAAATGTGATTTATTTCCATGACATTGTTTCTTTTAAAAATTTACATTCTACCACCCTAACACCATGTCAAGTGTTCCACTGCTTTCTATTTATAGTTGATTTATGTTATTTATTACATTTTGATACTGTCTATCCCACATACAAGGTGACTCTGGTTCCCAGAAGTTTTCAGAAATTCTGACTGTGCTAGTGGGGATAACATATACAATACAATACAATAGCAGAGTTGGAACGGACCTTGGAGGTAATCTAGTCCAACTCCCTGCCCAGGCAGGAAGCCCTATACCATTTCAGACAAATGGCTATCCAACATCTTCTTAAAGACTTGTAGTGTTGGGGCATTCACAACTTCTGGTGGAAAGCTGTTCTACTGATTAATTGTTCTGTCAGGAAATTTCTCCTCAGTTCTAAGTTGCTTCTCTCCTTGATTAGTTTCTACCCATTGCTTCTTGTTCTGCTCTCAGGTGCTCTGGAGAATAGTTTGACTCCCTCTTCTTTGTGGCAACCCCTGAGATATCGGAAGACTGCTATCATGTCTCCCCTAGTCCTTCTTTTTATTATACTAGACATACCCAGTTCCTGCAACCGTTCTTCATATGTTTATTTCTTCATTCATTCATTCATTCATACATTAATTCCTTTGGATTTAATTGCTTTTCAATGCTAGCTTAATATTCTTTTAGTGATTACAATACTGTACATTTTCGTCCCAATAAGTGGATACTTTCATAAGCCCCTGCATACACATACATCACAGAAAACTGTGCAACTTATCTTAGTCCAATATCAATGCAAATGAACTATCAAAGTTAAAGTTTACTTCTTCCTAAACCTGCTAACAAGGACATTTGCATTCAATTTTTAAAGACAATATTTGTGAATTTTGTAGAAAAGCAATTATATCCACAAATCTGATTCAGCATTAACATGATCAATACTCCTTATTGTTGGGATAAGATGTGGTCAGAGTGGGAAGGGAATGTCTGAGTTGTATCAAAAAAGTATGGCTGCAGTGCCAGGTTTTTCAAAAAAATTTGTTTTATTGTTTGCTTTTACTGTGTATATATTGTTTTACTCTTCATTGTAAGCCGCCCCAAGTTTGCTTTAAAATGGGTCACTATGCAAATGTTTTAAATAAATCTGCACCAATAGAATACAGGTAGCTCAGTGTTGAACTATGGACAGCTTGGTGCTCTGTGGGCTTTTAGACATTTCATTACCTAACTAAATAACATCATCAGTGCAAAAATCAATAACATTTTCTTACCGCATAGAAATATAAATTTCAAATGTACATTTTTAAAACATTTGCAAACTTTATATATGTTTGTGTGCGTGTGTGTATTATGGAAAGGAACAACATATTAGAACACTTATTTAACAGTCAGCTTTTAAAGGCAAAATTAAACCTTGACCTCATTAATCAGTATTTCCACTAAGTCAATAGAAAAATAATTCTCATGAGCAGAGAATGAATATATATTACCAATCCAAAAACATAAAACCAGGGTGGCGCTGTCCTACCTTCATAAAAGAGTATTATTTTTTGCTATAGCACATTGTAAATAAATCCATATAATATAATAATAAATTACACATTTTGGAATGTAATTGAGAAAAACATTAAACCATATTATTGTTTCCAAAACCATACTGACGAATTATGATAGCCAAAACAAAGCAGCAATTGGGGAAATCAATTTCATTATGTCCCTTCCATTATTTTATACTTCTAAACATAATGAAATCCTTCCAAAATAATCTTTAAATCTCCAAATAACATTAAAAATTGCTGAATTATCCTCAAATACAAGAAACATAATATTGTTTATTTAATTATGATTTGTTAGTATGAGGCATTCACATTTTTTAAAGTTCTTAGAACTTTATTTTGTGTTCATATCTCTTAACCACACTTTAATTGTCTATAAAGAAATGATATAGTTTTGAAATAATATAAAATATGTTTCAATGCTGATAATAATTCAAAAGTTTTGGATTCAGTGGCTCCTGTTCAATTCATCTTCCCCCCCCCTTTCATGATCTTATTTGTCTGCAAGCCAGTTCACAGGGCTGACTTAATTTTAAAGGGCTACACCTTATTCACGAGAAAGAATGCTTACTGAAAGAATCAACACAAAGACAAAACTAAATTCTTTCAAGTATTAATGCTTTTCCTCAATTCATACCTCTTCCTAAAAGAAAAAAAGAAAAGATTTAGTTTTTCAAGCATACTAGAATTTGTATCCGCAACACCTACTAATATTTTAGAATTCAAACATATAGAACTTCTAAGGTGCAGTTACCATATTTTTCAGAGTATAAGACGCACCATTTTTCCTCAAAAAAGAAGCTGAAAACCTAGGTGCGTCTTATACACTGAATACAGCATTTTTGCCTCCCGAAACTCCGCCCCCTTCAGCAAAATGGCCATGCATAGCTTTTAAAAGGCTTTCAGAGAGCTCCTGGGGGCTGGGGAGGGCAGAAATGAGCAAAAAATGGCATGTTTCCCCCCATCCCTAGCAGCACTCAATAACCTTCCTAAAGGCTGTCCATGCCTTTTTGTGTCAAAAAACAGGCCGTTTTGGGGAGTTTTGCAGAGTGCAAAAACTTTTTAAATAAATTTTCCTCTTCAGAACCTTGCTGCTTCTTATACTCCAGTGTGTCTTATACTTCGAAAAATATAGTGCTTCGTTTCTTCTCCTGATGACCCATCCATGAAGCAGCAAAATTATGACATGAACATAACAATAAGCAAATTAACACACTAATAAACTGAATGTTGAAAATATTTATACAGTTGGGTACTAATATTCTGCTGCAGATGGAATGGCAGGGTTACACCAATTTGTGGGAATAAATATGAACATAGGAAAGTAGGAAATATTAGCCTTGCACTGTTACAGCTCTTATACAAAGGTTGTTAGAAGGGGGAAAATAAAGCCAAATATCTTCCATTGCTCAAATCTTCCATTATTCAAAACAATTTTCCTAATCATTCCCTCTCTTGTCACCAACATTTTCAATACAATTTCCCTTCTAAAACAAACATTACACATGGAAAATAATATGACACCCAATTATGGTTTTATCCACATATTGTCAAATAACTGGTGAAACTAGTAAAAAAAAAACACTCTTCCAACTACTGAATGCTGCTTAGAATCTGTGGCAATATCCAAACCACTCCTTGATTTTAATCAAGCTTAGAAACAAAAAAAAGTTCAAGATGTTTGTATTAATAAATGTGAATAATCTATAGGCTACTATATCTATAAGAAATTTGGAAAGACCAAATTTGGAAAACATGCTAAACATCCAAAACAAGAAAGAATGTTGGACCTCAGTAGAGAAACGTACATATATATTCAAATTCTATTTAAGCCACAAAGAACAAGCTAATACATTTCAGCATATTACTTGTAAGGACAGTTAAGTAGTAGCTTCTTTCTGACTTTTGTCTGGTTTTGGAAGTTATAATTATATTATATTTAATTGGGAATGTTATTTTAGTTTAACTTAGTTTTAATGGGGATTTTTAGCACAGGTATAGGTTTAATTTGTTTTTAAATGTTTGTATATTTGCTGTTTTTTATTCTTCCTGTGCACCGCCCCGAATCCCTATGGGGAGAGGGAGCGGTCTACAAGTATTAAATATTATTATTATTATTATTAAGCAGTAAGAAATGGGAGACCAACAAGCAAAAGGCTCCCTTTGGACTGGCAGACTATAAAAACCATCCTAGAAAAAAGCAATGAGTGTGCCAAGTAAACTGCATGACTCTGTCCATTTGGTCCAGTGGTGGGTTTCCATTTTTTTTACTACCAGTTCGCTTGTGCATGTGCAACATTTATGCACATGTGCAGAAGCGACCATGCGGGTGGGTGGAGCCTCCCGCTATCGCTACTACCAATTCGCCCGATCCGGGCCAAACCAGGAGCAAACCACCTCTGATATAGTCACTGGAAGTTCAATTTTACTTTCCATTGTATAACTCACTATTCCATGGCAAATGGAAGAAGGGTAGATTTTTTATCAATACTTCATCCTTTTTCTATCATGAAACTTTTTCCCAATTAGTAGTAGTTGCTAGAGGTTGGGTGGCCCAGATCAGGGCAATGAGTGAGGGCTCTGGCTTAACTTTTTGCTCCTTATGTCACTTGGTTACTTTGAACTGTCCTCACTGCTAGATCATTTATAGGGCTATCATGTATTATTGTTTACTGCAGCAGCTTGTTTGTAGAGCAGAAGCCCAGGAAGCAAACAACTTAATAAATAAAAAGTTAAGCCCAGGATGCAATCCAACCTGAACATTCATAAACATTATCCACAACTATTAATCTTCCTTAAAATGGTAGAGGATCATCTGCCGCTGACCATGATTTTACTAACAAATTTGGCCCTAACTTCCAAGGTATTTTTATTTTTTAAAAATGCTGCATGAGGATAAAAGAGAAAGAGACTACTCACTATCCTTAATCCCAAGAAGAAAGGCAAAAGGACAAGCACAATTAAAACCTCACTGACACACATTTCAAAAATCTTCTATCAACAGACTTTAGCTACAAGTCTTAGTTCATCCTGTCTGAACCTCCACTGAAATCTTCAAAAACAAATGGTCCCGGCTGCCTCCTTTATTTGGCTACACCACAGAAAGCAGTAGCAAGTACTTTCCTGCCAAGATCATAGCACAAGTTCCCGCACGTAATTCGCCCAGCATGATGCAGAAGTGAAACTGCAGGGTCAGAGAGAAGTCAGATTGCCATTCTTTAGTTAAAATCCAAATTTAAAAAAACAGTACTGGCATGGAAAGGATTCTCAGTAATAGAAAACAATTTCCTATATCCTTGTAACACCAGGTGATAGCCCAAAAATCCATTTCCAAAGAAAATAAAGTCCAGAATTAGAAAATATTTCTCCTAAGATCATGGAGACTTGTCACAATAGACGGCTCTGAGTGTGATGAAGCATATAGTAAGGCAGTTTTCTTTTGTTCCAATATAAAAAAAATGTTCTAAGTAAATATCACAGTGCCTGGGGAACAATGCAATACATTTTCCGTTTGCGAATGATGAAAAAAAATTAAAGGTATAGCAAAAGAAACACCATTCTAAACGCCTTACAAAGTGATACCTGTGGTTGCATAAGCACATTTCTGCTTACATAACAGCTTTTACCTCCTCCTTTTCCCTACAGCCTCATGCAGTCTGTTGAAATCTGTTTCAAAGAGTCCCTCAGCATTACACAGCAGACTCTGTCAGAGATAGGGTTCACAGATGTGTTGCTCAGTTGATAAACAGACCTGTGTAGATTAAATCTGAGGCTTCTATTTTGCTGCACTGGAAGAAACACCTCAACTTATATGCAAGGTTGAGAGCAAATGTAAACATAAAAACAATACTCAACATCCTTTAAAGCAGGGGTTCCCAAACTTGGCAACTTGAAGACTTGTGGACTTCAATTTCCAGAATTCTGGGAGTTGAAGTCCACAAGTCTTCAAGTTGCCAAGTTTGGGAACCCCTGCTTTAAAGAAAATCTCAGCTTTGCGGCAGGAAAATACACAGGCAGCCTTCTTCTAGAAAAGTGTTTTTCAACCTTGGCAACTTTAAGTTTTATGGATTTGGCTCCTAGAATTCCTCATCCAGCATGTTCTAGACCACATTACTATCATGAAGGCTGCTTCTAGGGAAGCCTTTGAAGTCAACAAATGAACTGTACAGAATTTTAGGCCAGAGGTCATCCACATTCAGAACAGTCAAATAACATGTAGATGAGAAATCCAATAGGATCAAGACCCAGAACAGGTTGAGTATCATCAAAATCCATTGCAGAGATAGTCAGGATCCAAAACCAACAGATCAAATGATCAATGGAAGACATCTCCCAAAGCCTTGCCTTGACACAAGAAAAGTGTTGGTGCTGAACCTGTTTTTTGAAAGTCTAGCAAAGTATTAAAAGTATTTCATTCCCAAGATATTAAAGACACAAGCTACTCTCATTCAGTGAAATATTGTACCTTTGGTAGTACAAGCACCTTAATAAGTCTTTCAAGCCATCAGGTCAACCATCTTTCACATCTGAGACCTTTTTCTTATTCTTAATATTCATGAATGGTGACAAAAAAAGAAAGCAAGCAACATTTGGATAAAAAGAAATATCAATTAAGGAGAAAGAAAAATACTCTGAAGGCATGCAATAAATATACAAATTCATAGAAGTGGACGACATATAAATGGACATATAAGATATACATGGAATTAAGCATATGTCCTCTCATTTCATACAGTAAGATGCATTATCAAGCATAGTGATAGAAGAATCATAGGAACCATTCAACAGACCAGAACATTTGTCTAGTGTTGATTGCTGGTGAAGAGGTTTTTGTCATTTTGCTCCCTTTTTGACTCTTTGATTGTCTCTTTTGAAGGGTATGTAGATGTTGTTAATCTCTATGAACAGACTGTAAGCATCCTAGACCAAGCCAAGTCCAAAACCACTACAGAATTCCTGGAAACTAGTACACAGACAAATCAGCCATTAACAGTCTGATTTACATCAAGATTAATACAAGGCCAACAATTTAGAAGTAAACCATACCCAAATCAAAGAAATACCAACTCAAACAAGCAAGGCAACAGTAAACAACAGCCTCATCAAGGAAGCACCAAGACCACTTCCACTAATACTGACAGGGCACTAGTATATAAAAAGAAAACAAACTCCACTCTCTTCTAGCACTGATTTGTTACCTAGTTTGGTAATGAAATATTTGCAAGAAAACAGCCAAACTCAGAGAGCTCCAAGGACCTCAAAGATCATCCATACATTACTAATGTTCTCTTTTGTCAGGATCGCAGTCTATTTTGCTTGACAACACCTGCCCAAAACCTTTGCAAGTATCTTGTCCATTACTTGATCTCTTATCTGTTTAGTTGGAGACACTAGAGCAGGGGTATCAAACTCAAGGCCTGTGGGCCAGATATGGCCTGCTGGGTGCTTAGATCTGGCGCTCAAGGCTGCCCTAGAGACAGTGAAAAGTCAGCCCACGGGGCCTCTGCTAGTGAAAATGGAGCTTGGTAGGACCACGCATAACCCTCCCGAGCTCCATTTTCACTGGCAGAGTGCTTGGGCCAACACAGACACCCCCAGCATGAGTGATGTTGATCTGACCGTGCCCACCCTTGCCCCCTGAGGTCAAACACAACCCTAATGCGGCCCTCAATGAAATTGAGTTTGACAGCCCTGTGCTAGAGTCTGAGCATGGAGCTTTTCAACATGAAAACCTTTAAATTGCTATTCCCCTCTCTATAGGTATGCTTCCATGTACTGTATTTAACTGCCCAAAAAGAGAGATTGCTTCCCTAATTCTCCATAAGATCTGATTCTAATTAAATGACATATCCACAATAACAAAAGCAGCAAACATATTGGGGAAAAGCAAGGAAGCAGGAATATTAAGTGGATCTCTGTACAAGTGAATTCATTCAAATATATCCAGCTTGCCCATGTTCACAAAATTATCATCCATTCCACTAACTGTCTGAGTTTATGTAACAGAATCACATAAATCACTAAGCCAGATGGCCTCTCTTGTGTACTACCTCTTTCTGAGGACCAGATGTCAAGATAAATGCAAGGGGAAAACTGAAGCGGGTTATGCCAATAAAATAATATTAAAATGCTAATATTATTTCATAAAATATTTTTTTAATATTTCCACCTGTCAAAAAAGGGGTTATATATAACAGCCGCACCGCTAGACATATGGAAATATTTTTTAAATGATGAATGGCTCTCTTTTGAAAAGTCTGCTTGACAACTTCTGCAATGCTATTTCTTGTTAAAATAAGACATTTCTCTTTTAACTGAGGGAAGTTTGTTCTTTGCCCCTTAGAAACCTTAACTAAAATATACTAGCTAACTGGTAATTACTATTTATATGGCATTTCAATTTATTATCCAAATTATAAAAGTGGAAAAACCAGTCAAACCACGGACAAAAATACAGAATAAAAAAGCAAGAAAAATCTCTCACACCTGCAAAAATTATCTTGGGTAGATCAAAAGCTGGCCTGCCATATGAAGAAGAGGTCCTCCTCACAAGCAGCTAACATTATGCCTGGCACTACATAAATCCAGACACCTGGCAACATGGCGGAGAAATAGAACCATGTGAAGACTTACAAAACAAACTTGAAATATAATATAGGGGGCTACCTATACACTGTGAAGTTCATATTTAATACTCTTCACAACACTAGTGGCAATGAATATTTAAAATTGTTTCTATATTTCAAATATATTAAAGCAAAGTGGCAAAACAAATCTTAAATCAATGTGTTTCGCATTTTAAAATAAATGTAAAAAAATGAATGGAAACAAAGTTTGCTTTCTAATGTGAAATCCTTTTACTTAGGGGAAAACACTATCTGATGTGGAACTGAATAGTGTTTTTCTCCAGAAAAGCTGATACAATAATTTATAAGAGATGTCAAATATAATTTCATTGAGGGCCGCATCAGAGTTGTGTTTGACCTCGGTGGCGGGGGGACGACGGGGGGGGCAGGGGGTGTGGCCAGGTCAACGTCACTCATCAAGGCTTCTTTTTCAGCTGTGATGGCCTCTTGCAGCCCTCTGCCAGTAAAAATGGAGCCTAGGAGACCCACACATGGTCCTCCCAAGCTCTGTTTTCACAGGCAGAGGCACCATGGGCCAGTCCTTCGCTGTTTCTAGGGAGGGCCCATGGGCCAGATCGAAGGAAGGAAGGAAGGAAGGAAGGAAGGAAGGAAGGAAGGAAGGAAGGAAGGAAGGAAGGAAGGAAGGCCGTTTTTTGCCGTTACGTGTCCGTGACGTATCAGCCAGATGGGAGGAGCTACAGGAAGGTAAAAACATTTTCAGTGGGTACATTTTACATGTGTGTACCTTGCACACAATACACGTGTGCTAGGCACAAAATGAGTAGCTATTCTATTATCGGAAGTCCTTGGCAACATTGTGTTAAAATTTAATAATAATAATAATAATAATTTGAGGCAGATCGGTTCAGTAGTTTTTGAGATTAGTGGATTCGTACAAATGTATTTTACATTTTTATTTATATAGATGTTCTCTCCTCCTTATTATATATATATTTATTTTTCCCAACTTCTGATGTGTTAGGCACAACACATCTTTTTAATTATTATTATGTCTTCTATAATATTTCCTATAGTTGTTTATATTAATTTTGAATCTACCGTTTTCTTTTCCTGTTTGATTTTTTTTTCACCCTCAACTCAATGAGATTCCTGCAGGATTGTTTTTTGCTTATTATATATTTGTAAAGAATATGGTCTTCATATTTATCTCAAATTACCCTGATGTCTTATCTGTCTGGACATCAGAATCTAATTTCACTATGAACAAGAATAATGTGGAAAATGAAAACATGCACAGAAATCTAGCAGAACAAGAAAATGCTACAGGAAAAGCAGGCTTATGAAATTAAAACAGAATAAGGTACAATCATTCAAAATAAACAATTTGCTCATCAGAAGCAGAGTTTTAACGCAAAGGATAAACTCTTGACTAGACTCCAGATCAATTACACAGTTTTTATATTTAGAATGCATTTGTCATAATTACATCTTTTAGTTAATCATCCTTAACTATATTTGTACAGAACCGGAACTGGTCATGTTACCTAGTCAACAAGTCCCTCCAGAACTAGTGTGTCTCTCAGGATTTAGAACTATAATATTGGTCACAGGTGAAGGTTCTCCTGAAAAATAATCACACTGTGATGTAAACTAATCAGATAGCCTGTCTCTGACCCATACCTTTTCCTAACTGCCATTAATAGCAATAGCAGTTAGACTTATATACTGCTTCGTGTTGCTTTTACAGCCCTTTCTAAGCAGTTTACAGAGTCAGCAAATTGCCCCCAACAATCTGGGTCCTCATTTTACCCACCTCGGAAGGATGGAAGGCTGAGTCAAACTTGAGCCGGTGAAATTTAAACTGCCAAACTGCAGCTAGCAGTCAGCTGAAGCAGCCTGCAGTACTGCACTCTAACCACTGCGCCACTCTGGCTCTCTATTATTAAATCTAATAACTCCCACCAATTAATTATCTCCATTAATTATTTACATTTATCCAATTTGGAATGGTTTCCTATTGCTTTAACAGATATGAAAAGAATCTTCTATTCATAAAGTTCTAGAAGTATCCAAGACATTTTGAAATGGTCTGATTGCCAAATAGTGAAAGGATACGTGGAGTGCCTTCTGTCCTACACACCAAGTAGAGGCACGCTGCTATGACATGGGTCATCTTCCTCCCACGGGTTAAGTGCTTGCTCACCGCCATTTTGAAAAAGTTGAAAGCTGTATCAAGACAATGTTGATTTAGTTGCAGCTGGTTCCCTAAATGATGGATCTGGCGTTTTCCTTTAAGAAACAACAATAACAATTATAAACCATTTGCAAAGCATTTTTATGATTAAGAAAAACTAATAGAACTATATGCTTAGCTTATTCTTAACTATGAAGAAATATACTCCAAAGATTAGAAGTGTAATGTAAAAAATTACTAATTTATTATTTGACTTTTATGTCACCCTTATTACTTTATAAGTAACTCAATACATACATAATACTCTTTCCTCTTCCTATTTTCTCCACAATAACCCTGTGAGTTGACTGAGTTGAGAGATAAACCACCATTCGTGCCTAAGGTAGGACTAAAACTCACAGTCTCCTGATTTCTAGGCCAGCTACGAGATTAAAAACAAGCCAAAGGTTTAGCAGCAACAGCATTTCATTTGAAAACAACTAAACAGACTGCAATATACTTCACAATCTCTAATAAAACATCCCATGTTCATTTGGATGCAAAAGAAGTATTTTGATATAATGCATTGGAAAAGCACATTTTGGTATTGCAGAACCCCAACCACAAGTAGGACAAAATCATAACTGGGGGAATCTGTCCGTATAAGTTTTCCTTGTCGTGGTAGTGCTCCCTCCCTACATTCATATTTTGGGGAGAATTCATCTGCCAGATTAAATAGAAGATTTGTGGCTTCTAGAAAAAGATGAATAGAGTTTCTTCCAAAGCAAAAAAATTCTCACCTTGGCAAAATGTATGGACTTCAAACTTCCAGAATAGATTGTAGAAATGTGAGATTTGAAGTCCACACATCTTCAAGCTGCCAGTGTTGAAAAACACTTCTTGGGTGATTCACAAGATGATACAATATGGCTGGTTGAAAGCACAGCACACTACTAGCAAATGTTACAGCTCTGTAATAATGGAGCTACAATAAAAGCAGGTGTTAAGATTCTCAAAAGCCATCCAGATAACTGAATATTTCCTGAAAATTGTGCTGAAATTTAAGATCAGGATGCCTATGATATGGAGTCTAGAAATTTTTGGTCAGTACTAGAACAAGGTTTAAGTCTCATTCCATACAAAACTCCACTCCTAGTTTCCTATAACATAGAAACAGAAAATTGATGGGCAGAAAAAGACCTAGTGATCCATCTAATCTGCCCTTTGAGGTTTTTTGTTTTTGTTTTAGGAAAACATTCTTAGTAACATATTGTGAAGCACTGTAGATCTAACCAAGAGGGTGGAGTCAAGTAAGATAACTCAGGCCTAGAAAATTGGACAGCATGTAAAAGAAACTCAAAATAACCCTGCCTTGATTTTGCTTCATACAGATGGTATTACAAGATGGGGTAGAGAGAAACTGACAAATTCTCAAGATTCTATTATTCTGCCCTATAATAATATAGGCCATTCCTATAATATCAGTTGCCTCTATTTCTTGATCTTGCCTACCTCTAAGGCAGGGATGGCGAACCTATGGAACCTATGGAGCCATTCGGCAGGGAACGCGAGGCGTTGTCCTTTCAGCTGGCCAGCGTGCATGTATGCACTGGCCAGCTGATTCAGCCATTTTTAAAGCCATTTTTCGCCCTCTCCAGGCTTTATAGGATCCTGGGGAGGGCAAAAACAGCACTCCGGAGGCTTTAGGAAGCTCCTGAAGCCTCTGGAGGGCCTCCAGGAGGGCTGTTTTCGCCCTCCCCGGGCTCCTATAAAGCCTCTGGAGCCTGGGAAGGGTGAAAAAAGCATGTAAAAAATGGGGGGGAAGCGCCTATCATGCATGCATGCACACTGGGGGTGGGGCGCATTGCATTATGGGTGCGGCATGCCGGCACACGGTCCCCCTGTGCTCCCCCCTCTTATGGCACGTGAGCCTAAAAAGGTTCGCCATCACTGCTCTAAGGACTGACACCTATTGATTGGTGGGGAGGGGCAGCATTTTTTGCTAAACTATATTGAGTTTGAATTTCTGCTAATACATTACAAGTTATCCATCCAAAGATGTTATCAGTTGATCCCACATAACCTTCTGGCAAACTCTGGCTTAAAAATGCAATGTTTTATTGTCTATTCTAATCAAACAGTTTGCTGAAATAGTGGTCTCTGCTGTCAAGAACACTATTCTTGAAGCTTTATGCTGAGAAAATGACTTATGTCCTGGGAATTATAATCTGCTTCTGCTCAAATTAATTAATATCATGGAAAAAATTCATTGGTTCTTTATTTTAAGCATCATTTGATTGGTATGGGATACATACATACTGCATTTAATACTTTGCTTATCAAAACCTTCTTTTGAATCAATTGCTGCCTGTGAGCCTATGGATATAATTTTACATGGATACATAATCAACAAAACAGCTTAGTCATTCCAATTCATATTCTAAACTACTGCCAACTGCTGGGAAATAATTCATTTGCCTTTTTAGTAATTAATTACTTTGATTTAATTCAACCAAGCTTTAACTGAATCACCTGGAGAGATTCTCTGTATATTTGTCTCTATACAAATCCCTTTTTAAGAGACCTTAGGAAAACCAGGCTCCATTGGTGCCATTTTTCAGATAAGACCAATACCAATAAGAAATGGCAATTCCCTATTCCCAAATGATAATACTAGCATTATTTTTTGAATTAAGTTAAGCATTAAGAACATAAGAACATAAGAACAGCCTTGCTGGAACAGGCCACAGCCCATCCAGTCCAGCATTCTGTCTCACACAGTGGCTCCCCATTTGCTTCAGGGTCTTCCCAAGCAGATGTCTTCACCTGCTTATGATTCCCTGCAAATGGCATTGAGAGATATCCTGCCTATCTCTCCAACCCGGAGGGTGTCCTTAGGCATCCATAATGATAGCCATGGATACCCTTGTTCTCCATGAACTCGTCTAATCCTTTCTTAAAGGTGTTGAGGCTGACAGCTGTCACCACAGCATTGCTCACACATGTGCCAAAGTTGCAGTAGGTTCTAAAATAAACAACAAATCAACCATTCTGAACTGTGTCAATCTGTAATTTACATAAACTGTCTGAGTTAATAAGCAATAACATTGTTAATTTCATTATAACATAACCACAATTTTTCTCATTCATATATCTTAAAATCAAAAGAATAATCTGTTTCTTATCTTAAGTCAAGCCCAACGAGAAATTATTCCTGCTGGCTACAGCACAGCTGTTACTCTTAGGACTGTTAACATTTCCAAATTGCTAGATGAAAACCTATTCCAAGTATGAAACAATATGAAACTAGTACAGAAACTGTAATGTGATCGCACAGATATATATAATATATATAAATGCATACAGTTATGTTGAGAGGCTGCACTGAGCTGGAGCTTCCCACACAAAACTAATACATGAACTTACAAAGAAAATACACATGCTATGATTGCTATGTTACAGTCCACAAACTGACTGCTTGCTAATTCCTGTGCAAAAATATTTTCTCTCTGCCAATTTTGTAATGCTTGATAAAACCTTTATTTCCCTTACATCAGAAATACTGTAATTTAACACTTGACTGTAATGAAATGCTATTCCATTCAGCTCTGCAAGCAAAACAATGTAGTTTTCTTCCAGTTTTATGCTTTTTAACTCTTTGCAAACTGCATTAAATAATCACTTGAACTAGTGGCATTGATGTATTTTTATATACATACATGTAACACACAAATACATATATATAGTGACACACACACACACACACACACACACACATATAAGAAGGCATACTGCTTCCTCCCTTAATTGGGGCCCTAACAGGGTGTTGTGGAACAATTATAGATACTTATCCTCCTGTCTCAGCTGATGCAATAAGAGAACCTGGAAAATATTCTCTCATCAATAAGAGTCCTGTAAAAGGCTGATGTAATCAGGGAAGCCGGTTAGCTCAAGGCATAGAAAGGCTTGCCTAATATGCTGGAAAGTGCCGGTTCAAATCCCAGTAGAAGAAGTATGGCCAGCTGAAGAAGGCTAAAAAGTCTGAAATAGATCTATCCTGGTCTCTTAATTATTAAATCAGCCCTTAAAAATCTAACACATACCTAATTAAAAAAAACAGCAGCAATCTTAATGGGTCTCTGTCTGGATGATCTCTAGGTTGAGTCGAAGGGCAGAGAAGGATGACAGTTTGTCTCCTCCCTTAAACGGGCCTCAAAACAGGAGCTGTGAAAATATTCTCTCATATACACACACACACACACACACACACACATACATACACATATACATCTACATATATATATCAAACCCTGTGCATGGTGTCTACTGAAGGACAACTATCAATAAATATATTCTTCTAGCGAAATCTAGTGATTTGTTTATACTAGGATATGACATGTTCCAAAAGACTGAGATTTTGAAAACATTTAGTATTTAATGAGTCCTGCTACATTAGAATATTTTTATTTTATTTTGCATAAGTAGCAAAAAACTGTCAGGAATTCTGCCTTCCATCTTTTCATTCCTGTTTATTTATTTCTCCTCCAGCTATCTTTTTATTACCTTCTTCACAAAACTTGAGAATCAAGCTAAATGTAAAACTCCCGCTTAAAACAAGTCTAACAAAGTCTTTTTGCCTTATGTTCTTGAATGCCTACCCTGCCACAATTAGACTCTTGGTGACTTTCATAGAATATACACTTCAATTAATATAACAATGGTGCAATCTTCTCTAAAAACTATAAAAATAGAATCAATCAGATATAGGAATACAAACAAAAAACAGAAGTTAAGATGGAAGGATAAAATAAGAACTGCAAGGAGTATCTGTCTGAAATATCTCTGACTTTATAGATCTCAGAACATTAATAAGGAGGGAGCTAACCTGATCCACTATTTATAAGGAATTTTCAAGAAAGTCTAGGCTCACACAGCCTTTTCAGTTGTATGCTTTATTGCTCTAGATTACTATTTACAAAGATCTAAAACATCTAAAAAAACAATACAATCAAATTCCTAACAGCCTTCTTTCCTGATGTCTTCAGTTTCTCTGTGTCTGAACTCTGGGCTAGTCTCCATAGAGCCAGGCATGAAACTGCTAAGGTAACTGGCTAAAATTGGCTTTCCATGCAGAATCCCTATCCCATTGAGTATATCATCCCGGGGAAATAAATGTATATTTGAGAACTAGACACTGTGGTTTTCTCTGCTGAACTTTTGATCCCACTTGACATAAAAAATGCCAATGCAGAGATCAAGCAAATTCAGAAAAAAAATGCACTATTTAAGCTTCCAACATAGTAATCGTGGTATTTATAAAGCCTTTATACCAGTTAAGTATTTACTAATACTGTTTATGCCACATCAGACAGCCTTCACATTAGCAGAGTTCAATGATTCACCACCATCTATGCTGAAGTGAAATAAATCTTAATTTAACATCACCTTTGATCTTGCCTAGCTGGGGAGTCAATCACATACATGTTATTCCACAGACCATACTACCTGACCAAGAGCATTGATTTATTAATACCTTTCCTTATCTAGTCAGGTAGGTCAGATATGGGGATTAGCGGTCTAATCCCCAAAAATATGCAGAAAAGTGGCCATATTTTGTTCTATTGTCCCTTTTGTTCAGAAGCTCCAGTACACTGTTTTGCTGTAAATATTATGTGTCATTATAAAGCAGTATCTCTTAATCCAGTACTGCCCAAGATTGTTTTAATATTCCTTGTGCATCCCCATTTTATTTAAACACACACACACACACACACACACACCCATACACACACACACCACTTTATATTTACCTGTATGCAATGTATACAACTTCTAACCTTGTTCATAAATAATCTTTTGGAAGGCATATTTGCAATTTTGGGGACTTGTTTTAGTATTCTTGCAGAATATGACTGACATACAGTATGAGGAACCAATTACTAAGCACTTATTTATCAAAATGCTATTCCTCTTTCCCATTACCCCCTCCTCAAATGCGCTCTACTATTTAGTTTATCTTTGTGTTTTTTCTAACCAGTTGGGCATACTGCCAAATAAAGCATTGGGTTTAGCTATCCACTGATTTTATTACTGTATAGGCCCATTGGAGGTTTAAGGAGACATTTAGGGAAAGTGATTATACCGAAGAATGTAACCCTAACCCTAACCAAGAGTGTTATTTCCAGGCATACCCTGTTTCCCTGAAAATAAGACCTCCCCAGATAATAAGCCCAATCAGGCTTTTGAGTACATGTGCTAAAATAAGCCCTCCCCCCAAAATAAGCTCTCCCTGAAAATATTGCAACATGGCAGCATCCATGAGGTGGCCATGCTTGGCACCTCCTGCACCTCAAAAATATTAAGACCTCCCCAAAAATAAGGCCAAGCGATTATTTAGGGGGGTCAAAAGAAAATAAGACCCTGTTTTATTTTCTGGGAAACACAGTACTATCCTAAAGTGTTATATTTAGGGCTCCAA
Source organism: Rhabdophis nuchalis (assembly GCA_039707465.1). Classification (NCBI taxonomy): domain Eukaryota; kingdom Metazoa; phylum Chordata; class Lepidosauria; order Squamata; family Natricidae; genus Rhabdophis; species Rhabdophis nuchalis. The sequence goes on along the minus strand of CM077643.1, from coordinate 51,726,986 downwards.
CAAATATTATTAAAGCCTGGAAGTATAGAATATAATAACTAAAAACCAACTGATTTAAACATTCTAAAATCCAATGTACAATGTGCTTTATAATTTAAAATTGCTTTATTTAAAAGAGCCATAGAATTGAAGAGAATTTATAGCTGAATAAACCTATACATCAAAAGGAGATTGATCTATACATCCCTATATTTTTTATGTTTAACATTTTAATTGATATGCGTATGTATCTAAGCATAGTGCAAGATCTCTTCTGCCCCATAACAATCCTGTGATAAACTGGACTAAAGGATAGTGAATGGCTCATAGTTCCTTGGCAAGGCTGCATTAGAACCTCTTACCAATCCAACATCTTAACCATAGAACGCTACACCAGCTTTCTCATTGATCACTTAGGATTGTTGGGAGTTAAATGAGCAATTAACTCCTCATCCCTTTCAGACAGAGATTCAATTTAAATTAATTTTGAATTGATCAATTCAGCTACAAATTTTTGATCTCATTTTGTAAACGGAGATAGTCCTTTAAAGGAGCAGGGCTGTGTATGTTCTCTTCCTTAAATAAATATAAAAGAATGCAGACTATATAGCAATATATTGTTTTGTAGCAATTTTCCTTTTTTAATTTTCAACACACTAGATAGATTTCAGCTCTACCTATCCCATCTGTTCCAAGCAGCCAATAAACAGGACAAAACTGCAGATCTTTCCACTTGTATGGAATGAAGCCAAAGGTAAAACAACTCTCTCACCAAATGAAAAGGTCATAAGCACTGTGGCTTTTACTTTCTCATTTAGGCACACACCTGGTAGAACAAGACAATTCTAGCCAAAATTTCAAGAAATGTATTCTTATAGGCAAGTGCCAACAACACGTATTGTTTCCTTTGTATACTTCCATTACAAAAGGAAAATATGCATCAGCACAAAAATATTTTTTTTTATATGAGATCCATGAAGCTTGGCATAATATAGCCATAGTTAAGCCCAGTGTTTTGTAAAGCAATATTGTTAGGGGTATTGTTTATTTATTTATTTAATTTGTATACCGCCCTCTCTCCCGATTTGGGACTCAGGGCGGTGCACAGGGATGATAAAAAAGATAAAATACATATAAATACAATCAGTTGAATAAATTTAAAATTAAATTAAATAAGTTTAACCCGTGCTAAAATAATTTAAGACCCTATTAAAACAATGGTAAAAATAAACTATGCCAGGCCGGCCGCATGAAAAAAATAGGTCTTTAATGCTCGACGGAAGAGGCAAGGATCCGTGATAGTACGAAGGTCAGGGGGCAGGTCGTTCCAGAGGGCTGGACCCACCACAGAGAAGGCTCTTCCCCTGGGAGTCGCCAGTCGGCATTGTCCAGCGGACGGCACCCTGAGGAGGCCCTCCCTGTGGGAGCAGACAGGTCGGATGGAGGTATGTGGCAGGAGGCGGTTCTGCAAATAATAGTGAACCACTATTCCTATTATCCTCCCAGCCAAGTTATGGAACTTGTATTCCATTGTACAGATAGTCCTTGAGATATCACTGTAACTGATATTGCGTTGCAGTTGCATGTTATGATGGTTGTTATTGAAGCATCTCACCTAATGACCCCCCTGGTCCTGTTCTCCCAATGAATTGTTAAGCAAATGCCTGGGTCTTTAAAAGAGAACACAGGATGCCTCAGGGAGTGGGCCTACCTCTCCTGGCCCTTCCCAAGGCCTTCCCACATACCCCGAGACACTCTGTGCTCCGCTTCCTGCCCCTTGAGCTCCTACAGTTCTTTTCCCATTGTCATCTTGTCCTCCCACAAACTATAGGCCCGATTCCCACTCTACCAAACCAAACATCATCATCCTCCTCACCTAGTTTCAGAAGAGCTCCAAGGCCTTCCAGAGCAATGGAATGAATTGCTTCTTTCTGCAGCTGCATGGCACAGTTCCAAAAACAGCCAGCATTTCACCCCATCCACAAAATGGTGGCTGAGTTCAGGTTGCTGCAGTGTGGCCCAAGGACAAACCACTTCATTTTGCTGCCTTAATGAGGTTTACACAGCACTGCAGAACCTTTCTACAGTATCCAGACACTTCAGCAGCTCTGTGCAGACGTTGTTAATGCAGCGAAATAAAGCAGTTTGTCTTGAGGCTGTTGTTTTGTCTCCAACCACAAGCAAGCATAACGAAATGGCAACCATGTTCAGCCTACCTCCACATGGCCTGCTCTCCTTCCCTAACAGGAGAACCAGAGAGCTTCAAAAGGTAAATTCAATGGGTGATAAGCATGTGGGAGGAGGCACAAGTGCTGCGGGATCATGGCGGGGTGGGATGAGGGGGAGAGAAGCGGGGGTACTACAAAGTCCCTTTAAGGGTTTAATAATTTAATTGTTTTTTATATTTTGAATTCTATTGTTGGGTTTTTATCTTTCTGTGCACCGCCCTGAGTCCCTTTTAGGTGAAATAGGGCGGTATATAAATCGAATAAACTAAACTAAACTAAGGGTGAATGACAGCAGGGGTGCTGCCGTCATTCTAACTTTCAAACATGATCGTATGTAATTTTGGGGTGTTCATTATCCCAAAGGTACTTTTTTTTCAAGAGGCAACTGGACTCTCTGTTTTTTCTTTGAAGACGTTTCTCTTTTCATCCAAGAAGCTTCTTCAGTTCCTTACCTGATGGTGGGAAATGGAAGGCCGCCCTGTTTGGGGTGACCCGCTCCCTCCTTCAACAGAAGCCGCGGGAAGCCCCTCTGCAGGGCAGAGCAGAGGAGTTTGGAAAGTATCTGCAGGATAAAATCGCTCAGATTCGGAGCGAGTTGACCTCCACCGAAAGTGGTCTAGAGGGATTGTCAGAGGCAGGTCTTGAGACATCTTTATGGGAAGAGTTTGACTCTGTTACTTCCGAAGATATGGACAGGTTACGTAGGCGACTGAGAGCCACCACATGTTTATTGGACCCGTGTCCCTCCTGGCTTGTACTGGCATCCTGGGAGGTTACACGAGGCTGGCTCCAGGAAGTTGTGAATGCTTCTTTGAGTGAGGGGTTCTTGCCTACCATCTTGAAAGAGGCGGTGGTGAGGCCCCTCCTCAAGAAGCCTTCCCTGGACCCAGCATTATTAGTAAATTATCGTCCGGTCTCCAACCTTCACTTTCTGGCGAAGGTTGTAGAGCAGGGGTCCCCAACCCCCGGTCCGCGGACCGGTGCCGGTCCGTGGCTTCATAAGGGCTGGAAAGGAGGAGGAGGAGGGAGCAGCCGCCTGGGCAGAGGATGGCCGAGAGCGCCTCTGGTGCACTTTTCGGGGCTTCCCGGAGGGGCCAGCATGTCAGTGAGGAGGTTACGGCTGCCTTATCCCGGGCGGGCGGGCGGAGGACCCGAGCTGCGGCTACATTAAGCACCATCCGGGCGCGCATGCCCACCTCTCTTCCAGTGGCGCCCGGATGGCCTTGGCGACACTTAAGGTAGCAGCAGCTCGGGTCCTCCCTCCGCTCGCTCGCCCGTTGTGGGATAACCTCCACTCTGCTGCTTGGGGGGGGGGGGGAGAGAATGACAGGCACACAGAGCGACAGACTTAGAGAGGCAGAAATAGAGAGAGAGAGGGAGAGAGGTAATCACACACACAAACACAGAGTGACAGAGGTGGGTGGAGGGAGGAGAGTGACAGATACACAGAGAGAGAGAAACAGAGAAAGAAAAAGAAAGAAAAATAGAAAAAGATGAATGGTGGGAGGGAGGGAGTGAAGGAAAGAAGTGGGAGGGAGGAGGAAGGGAGGGGTGAAAGAAGGAAGAAAGAAAGAAAGAAATAAAGAAGGAAGGAAGGAAGGAAGGAAGGAAGGAAGGAAGGAAGGAAAGGAAAGGGATGGAGGGAGGGTAGGAGGGAAGGAAGGGATGGAGGAAAGGAGGGAAGGAAGGAAGGAAGGAAGGAAAGGGATGGAGGGTAGGAGGGAGGGAAGGAAGGAAAGGGATGGAGGGAAGGAGGGAAGGAAGGAAGGAAAGGGATGGAGGGTAGGAGGGAGGGAAGGAAGGAAGGAAGGAAAGGGATGGAGGGTAGGAGGGAGGGAAGGAAGGAAGGGAAGGGATGGATGGTAGGAGGGAGGGAAGGAATGAAGGAAGGAAAGGCATGGAGGGTAGGAGGGAGGGAAGGAAGGAAGGAAGGAAGGGGGAGGGAGGCAATGGAAAGAAGGAAGGGAAGGAAAAGAAATAATCTATTTTCCTATTTCCTTCCACCTCAAGCTACCTTTTTGGTTAACCAGGTTAAAGGTCTATTTTTCTCCCAGTGGTCATTTCAAAGGAATCACATCCTCTGAGTCATTTCCTCGATTCAAACCAGCATCCCAAAGAGTCATGGGCTGCCTTTACATATAACGAGTGCCCATAAATCCATTTTTACCATCTTCAGAAGACCAAAGACCAGTCAGAAATGAAGAAAGAAAGAAAGAAAGAAAGAAAGAAAGAAAGAAAGAAAGAAAGAAAGAAAGAAAGAAAGAAAGAAAGAAAGAAAGAAAGAAAGAAAGAAAGAAAGAACTTATGACCACAATTGAGCCCAAAATTTTGGTTGCTAAGCATTGTGAGTTTCACCACATTTTCCAAGTTGCCCACGCCCACCGGGTGACATGACAACTGAGCCACTCCCATAAAACAGGCCACACCTTTTGGCTCTCAAAAGAAATTTCAGTAGTGGTACTGTTGATATTTGGCTCTATTGACTAATAAGTTTGCCCACCACTGCCCTAGAGGGCCACGTGAGCCGACTCCCCCCCCCCCTGCATGCACTTGCGCCACCTGTTCCCCCTCCCCTCCTTCTCCTCTAGGCCAGCCGGTCCACAGAATTTTCTTTAAAATGAAACCGGTCTCTGGTGCAAAAAAGGTTGGGGACCCCTGTTGTAGAGAGTGTGGTGGCACAACAGTTTCCTCGTCACCTGGAGGAAATTGATTATCTGGACCCACGCCAGTCCGGCTTCCGGCCCGGTCACAGCACGGAGACGGCATTGGTCGCGTTGGTGAATGATCTTTGGAGGGCCAGAGATGGGGGTTGTTCCTCCATCCTGGTCCTATTAGATCTCTCAGCGGCTTTTGATACCATCGACCATGGTATCCTATTGCATCGACTGGAGGGGTTGGGGGTGAGGGGCACCGTTCTACGGTGGTTCTCCTCCTACCTCTCCGGTCGATCGCAATTTGTGTTGGCAGGAGGGCAGAGGTCGACCTCGAGACCCCTCACATGTGGGGTGCCTCAGGGGTCGGTCCTCTCACTGCTCCTGTTCAACACATATATGAAGACGCTGGGTGAGATCATCTGTGGTTTTGGGGTAGAGTACCATCTGTACGCTGACGACACTCAGCTGTACGTATCTACCCCAAACCACCCCAATGATGCCGTCGAAGTGATGTCCCGGTGTCTGGAAGCCGTGTGGGTCTGGATGGGAAAGAACAGACTCAGACTCAACCCATCCAAGACCGAGTGGCTGTGGTTTCCGGTGCCCCGGTTCAACCAGTTTGTTCCATCGCTGGCCATAGGGGGCGAACACCTAGCCCCCGTGGATAGGGCACGCAACTTGGGCGTCCTAATTGATACCCGGCTGTCCATGGAAGAGCAAGTGACAGCCGTGGCCAGGGGGGCTTTCTATCAGGTTCGCCTGGTACGTCAGTTGCGGCCCTTATTGGACCGGGACGCCCTGCCCACAGTCACTTACGCACTCGTGACATCCCGTCTGGACTACTGCAATGCTCTCTGCATGGGGCTCCCCTTGAGGTGCACCCAAAGACTGCAGCTAGTCCAGAATGCAGCCGCGCGGGCAGTTCTGGGAACCTCCAGGTTTGCCCACGTAACACCGCTCCTGCGCGAGCTGCACTGGCTGCCTGTGGCCTTTCGGGTGCGCTTCAAGGTGTTGGTTACCACCTTTAAAGCGCTCCATGGCACGGGACCTAGTTATCTGCGGGATCGCATCCTGTCCCATACATCCCTTCGGCCGATTCGCTCCCACAGAGAGGGACTTCTTCGGGTGCCGTCCACTAGGCCAGGGGTCCCCAACCCCCGGTCCGCGGACCGGTGCCGGTCCGCGGCTTCATAGGAACCGGGCCGCAGGGCCGGCGAGGGGGAGGGAGCAGCCCCCTGGGGAGAGGATGGGCGAGCGCGCCTCACTACCTCCTTCCGACGGCCACCGCAGCGCACTGCACTTTCCGGGGCTTCCTGGAGGGGCCAGCATGTCGACTGGGGAGGTTATCCCGCAGCGGACGGGCGAAGGACCCAAGCTGCGTGCCGCCAAAGCCATCCGGGCGCCGCACGCCCAGCCCCGGACGGCTTCGGCAGCACGCAGCTTGGGTCCTTCGCCCGCCCGCTGCGGGATAACTTCCCCAGTCGACATGCTGGCTCCTCCAGGAAGCCCCGGAAAGTGCAGTGCGCCGCGGTGGCCGTCGGAAGGAGGTGGTGGAGGCAGGGCGCTGCTCCCTCCTCCTCGCCTGCAGTAGCTGCAGCTCGGGTCCTCCGTTCGCTCGCTGCGGGATAACCTCCGCAACCTACATAATAATAATAATAATAATCGAATTTATTAACCGCTCCCTCTCCCCACAGGGACCCGGGGCGGTGCACAGGGAAAATAAAACAATAAGAACAATAAATACAAAAGTACATAACTTAAAACACAATTAAACAATTTATCCCGTGCTAAAATTATTGACTAAAATCCCATTTAAAAATACATTTGAAATCTATAGACAGAGAGACTATCCAAGGCCGGCCAGTTGAAAAAGATGGGTCTTCAGTTTCATACGGAAGGAGCGGAGGTCCGTGGTCGTTCTGATATCGGGGGGAAGGTCGTTCCAGAGGGCCGGGCCCGCCACAGAGAGAGCCCTTCCCCTGGGTGTCGCCCGCTGACAAAGTCTAGCGGATGGCACCCGGAGAAGTCCCTCTCTGTGGGAGCGAATAGGCCGTGAGGATGTATGGGGCAGAAACCGATCCCGCAGATAGCTAGGTCCCGAGCCATGGAGCGCTTTAAAGATGATAACTAACACCTTGAAGCGCACCCGGAAGACAACAGGCAGCCAGTGCAGCTCGTGCAAGAGCGGTGTAACGTGGGTGAACCTAGTGGTCCCCATAATTGCTCGCGCGGCTGCATTCTGAACTAACTGAAGCCTCCGGGTGCACCTCAAGGGAAGCCCCATGTAGAGAGAGTTACAATAGTCCAGTCGGGATGTCACGAGGGCATGAGTGACTGTGCGAAGGGCGTCCCGATCCAATAGGGGGCGCAATTGGCGAACCAGGCGAACCTGGTAAAACGCCCTGCTGGCCACGGCTGTCACTTGCTCTTCCATAGACAGCCGGGTATCCAGCAGGACACCCAAATTGCGCGCCCCATCCATGCTGACCCCTCTGCTGCTTCCCCGGGTGGAGGGAGGGAGAGAATGGCAGACGCACAGAGAGGCAGACTTAGAGAGACAGAAAGAGAGAGAGGGGGAAACAGACACACACACACACACATAATGACAGATGGGTGGGGGGGGAGAGAGAGACAGATACACAGAGAGAGAGAGACAAAAAACAGAGAAAAAGAAAGAAAAATAGGGAAAAAAAGATGAATGGAGGGTGGGAGGGAAGGAGTGAAGGAAAGAAGGGGGAGGGGGGAGGAAGGGAGGAGTGAAAGAAGGAAGGAAGGAAAGAAAGAAAGAAAAAGAAAGAGGGATGGAGGGTAGGAGGGAAGGAAGGAAAGAAGGGAGGAAGGGGGAGGGAGGCAATGGAAGGAAGGAAAGGAAAGGAATGGAAAGGAAACGAAAGGAAAGGAAACGAAAGGAGGAAGGGGGAGGGAGGCAATGGAAGGAAGGAAAGGAAAGGAATGGAAAGGAAAGGAAAGGAAGAAATCTATTTTCCTATTTCCTTCCACCTCAAGCTACCTGTTTGGTTAACCAGGTTAAAGATCAATTTTTCTCCCAGTAGTTATTTCAAAGGAATCACATCCTCTGAGTCATTTCCTGGATTCAAACCAGCTGCCTTTATATATAACGAGTGCCCATAAATCCATTTTTGTCATCTTCAGAAGACCAAAGAACAGCCAGAAATGGAAGAAAGAAAGAAAGAAAGAAAGAAAGAAAGAAAGAAAGAAAGAAAGAAAGAAAGAAAGAAAGAAAGAAAGAACTTATGACCACAATTGAGCCCAAAATTTTGGTTGCTAAGCAAGACTGTTAAGTGAGTTTCACCACATTTTCCAAGTTGGCCACGGGTCACATGACAACTGAGCCACTTCCACAAAAAAGGCCACACCTTTTGGCTCTCAAAAGAAATTTCAGTAGTGGTACTGTTGATATTTGGCTCTATTGACTAATAAGTTTGCCCACCACTGCCCTAGAGGGCCAAGTGAGGTGACTCCCCCCCCCCACGTGCGCATGCGGTGTCTGTTCCCCCCTCCCTCCCTCCTCCTCTAGGCCAGCCGGTCCGCAGAATTTTCTTTAAAATGAAACCGGTCCCAGGTGTAAAAAAGGTTGGGGACCCCTGCACTAGGCAATGCCAGCGGGCGACGCCCATGGGAAGGGCCTTCTCTGTGGTGGGCCCAACCCTCTGGAACAACCTACCCCCCAAAATCAGAACAACGACAGACCTCCGCTCCTTCTGCCAGAAGTTAAAGACTCACTTCTTCCATCAGGCCGGCCTGGCCTAATTTTTTTACATACCTAGCCGCAGAAAGAAATTGTTTAATCAGAATTTTAAGGGGTAATTGCTAGGGTTTTAGGGCTTTTAATATTGATTTTAGCACAGGGGTAATTTAATTCGGTTTTATTATTTTGTATTTTGTACATTGTTGGATTTATTGGATTTTTTATTTCCTGTGCATCGCTCCGAGTCCCCATGGGGGAGAGGGGGCGGTCTATAAATTTAATAAAATAAATAAAAATAATAAATAATAAATAAAGGATTTATACTCCTTGCAGACAGATGGACATTTGCGTTCTTTTGGCAAGTCATTAAGGCCACCTGTAGGTTTATCTGTGTTGTCAGGGTCACCTGAGTAGTACAAATGGGTGTGGAGCCTTCTGGAACTGTTGAAAGGACTGTGATATAGACTGGAGATAGATGATGTCGTATCCCTCCTGTTGAGAAAGGGCTGTTCAATTTTGACATAAATGGCCTGTTTCAAGCAGTCCTGTCATTAAGTGATCTGTGGTCAATGTTCATTAGCGGTCAGTAGTGATCTGTGATTAGTGATCAGCAGTCAATGTTAAGTGATCAGCGATCAATGTTCATTAAATGATCTGTCTTATCTCAAGGACTAACCTCTATCTGGATAATGCCAGGTTAAGGAAAATAACTAGGCAACATGGTGTCCATTTTTTCAAGGTCATCAGTTCCCTGTTCCATTTCTTTATTTAAATTATTATTAACTAGAAGCTACCATACTTTGAAGTAAATACCTAATGCATAGGATAGCATCATTTTTATGTAGCAGAAAGCTTCCAGAACCTCTATTGTACCACCTCAGAAATAAAAATAATAGGTGACTCTTCTGTACAAGGGAGTTTCCTATATTTCTATTTCCAACCAGAACTTTAAAATAAAGTACATCTGTCCAATGCAGGAAGAAACAAAAATGTGGTGAAGTCAATGGGGGTTAATAGTTCTTGTTCTCACATTCAGGACACATCTGCTGCCTAAACTTGCAACCTCAAAATCTTTGCTTCAGTTCATATTTACAGGAAATGTACAACAGTTATGGAAACAAGTTTAAAAAGCTCAAATATCTCCAAGTAAAGGCAGGGAAAAGTTCAAAAAGAAAAGGGGAAAGACAGCTTTCTGAATCTCCCTCGACAAATGTTTCCTAATTCTCCATTTTACTATCTTTTAGCCACCACTCTGAAGCATTTTTATTCTCACAAGCTTTTTCATGAAATGAACTGTAACAAGTAATACTTTTACATGCTAATAAAGGGACTGGTTTATCAGGCTTTGCTGTGCCATTAGACTAGTTTATATTATCTTAAAATGATAAACTGTCTGGAATCAATGGAACCTAAAAGTAATCGCAATTAAATATTGTTATAACTGTTATTATTTTATTACTTGAATTTATATAGCTCACAACATCTGACTTTGGGAAATGCACAGCAGTCAAATAGCAAATATAAAAATAGACAATTTAAAAAATCCAGGTTAAAATAAAAATTATAAAAACAAACATATCAACCCTAGGCAAATGGAGAATAAGAATCAGCACTTAGAAAAGAAGAAGTGTGTGTTTTATTTTTAACTAGCTATACCCGGCCACGCGTTACTGTGGCCCAGTCTGGTTAAATGGCCAACCAATCTGTGTGTAGATCTACACCTGCACGCACACACACAACCACCATATAACCCCCAACCTACCTACCTACTGTATTTCTCCCTCTCTATCTATCCCTCTACCTACCTACCTACTGTATTTCTCCCTCTCTCTCTATTCCTCTACCTACCTACCTACTGTATTTCTCGCTCTCTATCTATACACCTACCTACCTACTTACCTACCTACCTACGGTATTTCTCCCTCTCTGTCTATCCCTCTACTTACCTACCTACTGTATTTCTTGTTTTCTACCTCTACCTACCTACCTACCTACCTACCTACCTACCTACCTACCTACCTACCTACTGTATTTCTCCCTCTCTATCTATCTCCCTATCTACCTACCTGCCTACCTACTGTATTTCTCCCTCTCTATCTAGCCCTCTACCTACCTACCTACTGTATTTCTCCGTATCTATCTATCCCCCTAACTACCTACCTACCTACCTACTATATTTCTTCCTTTCTCCCTCTACCTACCTACCGTATTTCTCCCTCTCCAACTATCCCCCTAACTACCTACCTACTGTATTTCTCGCTATCTATCCACCTACCTACCTACCTACTACTATATTTCTTCCTTTCTCCCTCTACCTACCTACCTACCTACTGTATTTCTCCCTCACCCTACCTACCTAACCTACCTACTGTGTTTCTCCCTCCCTACCTACCTACCTTATTTCTCCCTCTCTATCCCTCTATCTACCTACCTACTGTAATACAATAATACAATAGCAGAGTTGGAAGGAACCTTGGAGGTCATCTAGTCCAACTCCCTGCCTAGGCAGGAAGCCCTATACCCACGATGGCGAACCTATGGCACAGGTGCCACAAGTGGCACACGGAACCATTTCTTAGGCCACGCGAGGCATTGCCCTGTCAGCTTCAGTGTGTATGTGTGCCCTGGCCAGCTAATTTAGGCCTTCTTTTGAGGCCGTTTTTTGCCCTCTGGAGGAGGGGGAAGGCTGTTTTCACCCTCCCCAGGCTGCTATAAAGCCTCTGGAGACTGGGGAGGATGTAAAAAGCATGTCAAATGCAGGGGGCCATAAACATAGCATTACGGATGTGGCACACCTGTGCACATCGCCCTTGCACTCCCCCTGCTTTTGGCACACGAGCCAAAAAAGGTTAGCCATCACTGCGCTATACCATTTCAGACAAATGGCTATCCAACATCTTCTTGAAGACTTGCAGTGTTGGGGCATTCACAACTTCTGGAGGCAAGCTGTTCCACTGGTTAATTGTTCTAACTGTGAAGAAATTTCTCCTCAGTTCTAAGTTGCTTCTCTCCTTGATTAGTTTCCACCCATTGCTGCTTGTTCTGCCCTCGGGTGCTTTGGAGAAGTTTGACTCCCTCTTCTTTGGGGTAACCCCTGAGATATTGGAAGGCTGCTATCCTGTCTCCCCTAGTCCCTCTTTTATTAAACTATATTTCTTCCTCTCTCTCTCTCTCTCTCTATGGGCCACCTGGGAGTTTGCTATATCAGTGCCTTTTTGGCCCTAAGAGGCCTCCATACGTTCCTGAGGAACTGACTGTTGGAAATGCCAGGTGGGAGGAGTTACAGGGAGGTGAAAACATTTTCAGTGGGTACATTTTACATGTGTGTACCTTGCACATGATACATGTGTGCTAGGCACAAAATGATTTGGTATTCTATTATCGGAAGTTCTTGGCAACATTGTGTCAAAATTTGAGGCAGATCGGTTCAGTAGTTTTTGAGATTAGTGGATTCGTACAAACTATTTTACATTTTTATTTACATAGATAATTCTGTGACAGATTCTAATAACTCTCACAAAGAATGTATATAAATATGTTGTATTTTTTCATGGCGAAGAAAATATTAAGCTTCTAATTACTTTCCCACAACTATTATTCATTCTCTAATTGTTGCTACTAAGTACTGAACCACTCTGTCAATAAGACCATGTTCATCTATGACTTGAGAACAGATGAACAAGAGGATCTGCTGGATGTTTCCAAGACCTGGCTCAGCAATGTTGGAGATATTAAACACTTGTGTCTTCCTGGGTTCCAAGTCCTGTGACATCAAGAAGGAAAGGGGTCACTGCAATGAACTTTAGTAACAGCTAAGCACTGACCAAGGTCCTCATTCTGGAGCTTGCAGAGTTACCATACTGGTGTTCAAGTTATTACTGCTGCAGAATTGCAATGTCTGCACCCAGCAATCTGTCAGTGTGGTTAAGGATTCCATAGCCACTATGACAACTATAGACCCATCCCACTAGTTTCAGGACTGATTTTCATAAGATGAGGCCTATTTGACCTAGTTTTTCTTTGGAGCACTTGCTCTATAATATGAAGATGGAGGACATTAATGAGTCCTTTTCCTGGTTCAAGTGACCCTGGTCACCACCCAAAACTTCTCCAGGGTAGCAAATGCTATTTTCCCTTAGGCACCTGATAAATCCAGGAAGGTTCCAGAGGATGCTTAGGGATTTTTCCCAGAAATCTGGCAGATAATTCTGTCAAGTGTTAAGGTCAAAATTGCCCTCAATAGCCTTTTTGTGGATTCAGAGGCACTTTGGAACTTCAGGAAATAGAGAAAAACAATTCCTGAAAAACAGAATGTGAGTGTAAGAGCTCATGTTCGATGTTACACCATGCAGTTAAATACAGTGAAACACTTGCAATTCTCCACCCTTTCTACAACAGGGTATTGTGCAACATCTTTATTTAAAATTACTGTATTTTTCGGAGTATAAGATGCACCTTTTTCCCCCCTAAAAGAGGGTGAAAATTTTGAGTGTGTCATAGCTCTGAATGTAGCTTTTTGGAAGCTTTTTTTCAGCCCTAATGAGGTGCTAACAAGTGAAGCTCCTCCAACCCTTTAAGGGCAAGGCAGGAATTTTTCCTATCTTCTCAATGGTTTCCTTCAGGCAAATGCTGGGCTGGTTTGTTGATTCAGCTTTGTTACATTTTAAGTGCTTAAGTGCTTTTGGCTGAATGCCCAGATCTAGTTAAAAGTCCCCCTCCCCCTGCTGCTGGGGAAAGAAAGAAAATGGGGGAAAGTGTCATTTTGTTATACTATTGTGTTTTCTTGCTTTTCTGGTGCTATGGGAATAAAACTGAATACCTGGAAGGCAGATTTTCCCCCCCTATTTTCCTCCCCAAAAACTAAGGTGTGTCTTATACTCCGGTGCATCTTATACTCCAAAAAATACGTTATGCAAAGCCTTCTTGGAAAGGATAAGAGAAGCAGCTATCATTTAGCCACCATGATGCTTTTACACAACACTTTACTGATAAACCTGCCCAAGATAGAGTCTGAAATAGCCTTATACTTTAATCGGGGGTTATTTCCAGTTTATGGACTGATGAAATGGTTAGGAAGGTTTAGACCCATCCTGATTCCTGGGAACATGTGAAAAAAATAGGCTTGGTAAGTAATCTATGGCTCTTTTTTAGGGAGGTATTGTAACTAATGTCATTAAGAACATGTACCCTCTTTTGAAAAATCAGTAAGATACTGCATAGCATTTATATGAAAGACCATAAAACTGTAGATGCCATTCCACAACCCATTCAAAAGATGCTGCTCTTGCAATAGTAACATCATTATGCAAATATTACAGAAAGTAGATCCTCTGCAATATTTTAGTCATATGCAATTTTCTAAAATGTAACTGATTTCCAGCACTTGAATGTTAGGCAATCAAGTAATAAATACTTACATAATGGAGCAAATTCCAGATGTAATATATTATAAATTTAGTATCTTTGTTTTCATACTATTACCCTGAAGAATTACATGCACATTTTCATGGAATATACCAGATACTCAGCTACTTAGCTTTGTAAATATGCTTATAAAAGTTATTATTACCCTATAATCTTACTAAAGTGTTTCAGGCAGGCAAGGGATGGAGAATTCTCAATATAAAGGAGAAAGTACCAATATTTTCACTCACCTACACTGAATTCTGCTTACTTGTCTGCAGTTAATCCTTATCAGGCTTAGATAGAAAGCCAATTTGGTGTAGTGGTAAAGGCATCAAACTAGAAACTAGGAGATCAAGAGTTCTAAGTTTCGCTTTAGGCGGAAAACCAGCTGGGTCACCTTGGACCAATCACTTTCTCACAGCCCTAGGAAGCAGGCAATGGCAAACCGCTTCTGAAAAAAGAACAGGGCAAAGACACTCTGTGAGGCTTCCCTGTGAAGGAAGGAACTTGAAATGGTATAGGGCTTTCTGCCTGGGCAGGGAGTTGGACTAGATGACCTCCAAGGTCCCTTCCAACTCTGCTATTGTATTGTACTTCAGAACCTGCCCTTCTAAATGAGCAGCACTGTGGTTGCTTCCGTTTAAGAAGAGCAGCAAGCTCAAGCCTTTGGTTGATTGTTTGTTAACCTAGATTCTTTTGTCTTGAAATTTTATTTTATCCGAGTCTTGAAATCTTGTGACTGTGACTCTAGACCTGGACCAGCTGACAATTCAACTACGATGCTTCGTGGTCCCTTAGATTTTGCTTGAGTTTTGTTTCTTATGGTTGGGATTTGGACTCTCGAGGCAAGTGTACTGGAATTTGAGAGACTTCATTTCCCTTATTTCTATGTATTTCAGCATGCACCTTTCCTTTGCCACTTACTATTTCTGTGAAAACATTGTAGTAAAGTTTGTAAATCTCTGGGTGTGAGAAAGACATTTCATGGCCTGAAGCTGCACAGAGTCATGTCAGCAGAGAAAAAATAAACAGTGCAGAAAAATTATAATATGAATTAAAACTGCTAGTGGATATATGTTATGAGAAACAAACTGGAATTTCTGATGATTTCCAGCACAAAAAATAGACAGGAAAGAAGGAGGAATATCTTTTCATGTTGGATTACCTATCAAACTAAATGTTAAGTTACTGACCTA
Organism: Rhabdophis nuchalis; assembly: GCA_039707465.1. Classification (NCBI taxonomy): domain Eukaryota; kingdom Metazoa; phylum Chordata; class Lepidosauria; order Squamata; family Natricidae; genus Rhabdophis; species Rhabdophis nuchalis. Next base: position 51,711,814 of record CM077643.1, on the reverse strand, counting down.
TAGATATAAATTAAAGATTTCTTTTTAGTTATCTTCCCTTCAAATGTCTTTCTCCCTAAACAGTACGACAACCTAAAGATGAACTAAGACCTATAGAATTTAGAAAATAGAAATCATGCCATCCAAATTCTAAAAGGGAAAAAAGCATCTGTTTACAGAAATTCTATCAGATGGAAATACAGTATCCAAGCAGACCATGATTTAGGACCACAATTAAGCCCAAAATTTCTGTTGCTAAGTAATAACTATTAATTAAATTTTGCCCCATTTTAGATTTTTTTTTAAATATATCTAGCCACAGAAAGAAATTGTTTAATCTGAATTTTAAGGGGTAATTTTTAGGGTAATAATAATAATAATAATAATAATAATAATAATAATAATAATAATAATAATAATAATAATAATAATAATAATAATAATAATAATAATAATAATAATAATTTTATTTATAAACCGTGTCCTCTCCCCAAAGGGACTCGGAGCGGTGCACAGGGAGAAATTAAAAATATCGCTATAAAATACATACATAAATAGATAAAATACGAATTAAACCAAATTATCCCTGCGCTAAAATCACCCTATCTTAAAATACACTAAAATCCCCTAAAAACCCTATTAAAAGACGGAAGACTAACCTAGGCCGGCCAAGCAGAAAAAGTGTGTTTTTAATTTTTGACGGAAGGAGCGGAGGTCCGTAGTTGTTCTGATGTCGAGGGGAAGGTCGTTCCAGAGGGCTGGGCCCGCCACAGAGAAGGCCCTTCCCCTGGGCGTCGCCCGCTGGCATAGCCTAGTGGACGGCACCCGGAGAAGTCCCTCTCTGTGGGAGCGAATCGGCCACAGGGATGTATGAGGCAGGATCCGATCCCGCAGATAACTAGGTCCCGTTTAGGGGTTTTAATATTGATTTTAGCACAGGGATAATTTAATTCGGTTTTAATATTTTGTATTTTGTATATTGTTGTATTTATTGGATTTTTAATTTCCTGTGCACCGCCCCGAGTCCCCATGGGGGAGAGGGGGCGGTCTATAAATTTAATAAAAAAAAAAAATAAATAATTTTTTTTGCCAAAATTGTTAAGTGAATCACTGCAGCTGTTAGTAAGAGATTCTTAGATTCTGCACTGACTTTGCTTGTCCGAAGGTTACAAAAGGTGATCATATGACCCCAGGGCACTGCAACTGTCATAAATATGAGCCAATTGCCGACCATCTGAATTTTGATCATGTGACCATGGGATGCTGCAACAGTTGTATCTGTGAAAAGTGGTCATCATTTGCTTTTTTCAATATCGTAGCTTTTAACAGTCACCAAACAAATGTTATAAGTTGAGGACTACCTGTAACACAAGTAATAAATATAAGTGCATCCTTTCCCCAAGATACTGGTAGGCTGACTCTTTGATATCTTTCAAATAAGTGAATCAAACTGATCTTCCTGAGAACACATCCGTATGAGAATGCCAGACCTCTGTGGAATTACAACATCAACTAGGTTTGACAACTGAATAGATTTATTTTTTTTCAGCTGTGGTATAATTAAAATGGGGAGGGGGGGAGGGGTTTTTGCTACTGTGATGCTTGGCAGAGTAATTGAGTGTCATGACTCACTCAGCAGCTTCATATAGATGTTAAAAAGGAAAGGAGAAAACATCAATCCCTATGACGCCCCACATAGTAGGGGCCAAAGGTGGGACCTCTCCTCCCCAGTCATTACAAACCAGAATCACCAGCAGGAATTGTCTGGGAAAGAAACTTATAACAATTCTGACAGCAATAATCCCTGCACCTGTAGATTTATTTCTTGACAGATAAAATATGGAAGAATTTATAGGTAGACAGCATGAAGTGGGAAGACAAGTCTTAGTTGACGGAGAAATCTAAGAAAATAAAGAAATTAAGGATTATAAAAAGGAGTTTAAAGTTACAGTGGCAACAAAAATGATGAATCAAGAGATGAAAAAGGACTTGGGTGAAGATTTATTTTTGAATTTACAAAAGGTTTTTAACTCCTTGAAACAATCTTTGAGATGGCAGAAGGTAAGTCAGCAGGGAGATTTCTCCCCCTAGCAGTGGGATGCAAAATTCTCATGTTATGACCTTTAAAAAAAATAAATCACCAAATGCTAATAAGGAGAAAACTTACAAAGGTGTTTTCAGAGTTCCAACTGTTGTTGACTTAGCCAAAACGTGGGAAAAAATGTAGCTGCCAAGTACATTGTGCACAGAAACCAAAAGGATGTCCTTACATGCCCCAATATTGTATATGGTAATATACAAAATGTTGTCAGCACCTGCACAATCTACTAGCGCACAGCTTTTATTGCTAGAAAAAAAATTTCTCAGAAACTTTGTGGCAGTGAGCCAGAAGTGAGTTTGTTGCATGTTAAAAGGCTGCATTCCTTTCCGTCAAGTGAAAGAGATTTACCAATCATGCACTGACAGTAAGGCAGCTGCAGATTTACCCAAAAGAGAAGCCCAATTCTCAGGAACAGTCAGCACAACATTTTCAAATGTTTTATGAAGGAAGTGTTGTTGTTCTTGTTCTTGTTCTTGCTTTACAGTGCAAGGTTTGGGTGAATCAAAATTTGATTAAACCCAAATACCCCATTCAATAATTCCATGGATTAGTCGTAGAAAAGTTGATGGCAATGAGAGAGCCAAACAACAAGGCTCCAGGATTCATTCTGGTAGGTTAGAAGCCTTTGATGGGAGTCCTGAGAAATATATTTTTGAAACAAAGGATCTTCTGTGAGGCTGCATTTTCATGAGTATGCCCTAATGGCAAGAGTAATGTTTCAGTGTCTGAGTACAGAACTGAAAGACAGGGGACTTTCACACCACTAGGGAACCAAGACTCAAAATCAAAGTTAACGTTCTCCATAAACATCATCCAAAGCGTTCCACAAGAAAACTTCCAATTCAACTAGACTTATGTTAGTCTTTAAAACTCCGAAATAATGCATAAAAGTGTCCTAAAAATCTACTTGATTTTCACAAATGATAGAAATCATAGGAAGTCAGCATAACTAGAACGGGTCCATTTTGCTTCTGTCAATGGTTAACATGCTTTAATATTTTTTCTGTGTTTTGTATGATTTATTTTTCAAACTGCTGCAATCATGTAACTTTCAGCAATTTACAATGGAAAACATCCATAACATCGAAATGCAATTATGCAATCATTAACAAATATTATAAATTACCTTAAAAATGAAGCACATAAGTAACTTCTAAAGTGCTATCTTCATTCATTCAAAAGGCTCTCTGCAAGAACTCCATTTTAACCTGCTTCCAGAAGGCAAACAGGCTCACTTCTGGTGCTAAAAGCTATTCTACAATACAGGGGCTTTAATGGAGAAGCATCTTCTCCCAGCTTTGGCTCCTCTGATCATTTAATAGTGGAGAACTCCCAACCGTTTTTTTTAATGTGTGGATAGTACCAGACATATTAATTCTACTTGAAGGAGGCAGTCCTGCAGGTATCTTAGTACCAAGTTATAAAATCAACAATTTAAATTGCTCTTAACAGCTAATTAAGACAGCTAATGCAGGACTACAGTACAGATGTAATATGTTCTGCGTGTCTAGCACCCATTAGCAAGTGGGGTTTTTTTAATTTTCGGTCCAAATGGCATTTAAAAGCAATGCCACATAGAACATGCAGTACCAGGTAGTTATTAGTTATAGTTGCTAGGTCCTTGTTTTGCTATTAATACAGATTCAGCAGTACAAATCAAAATTTGTTGTTGTTTTTTAAAAAATCCACAGAGATGGCATTAAAAAAGGTACTTAATAAACAGGGGGTTTGTAAATTATTTCTCAACGGTTCCTCTCCCTTGTGTAAGTAATTAATGAAAAATACCTAGCTTTATGAGGGAAAAAGCAAGCAAATTACTGTATATACGAGACCGCCTCCTGCCCCATACATCCCTTCGTCCGGTCCGCTCCCACAGAGCGGGCCTACTCCGGGTGCCGTCGGCCGGGCAATGCCGGCTGGCGACACCCAGGGGAAGAGCCTGTGGCGGGCCCGGCCCTCTGGAACGACCTACCCCCCGACCTTCGCACTACCTCGGACCTCCGCCTCTTCCGCCAACGTCTTAAGACGTACTTATTCCAATAAGCCGGCCTAGGATAGCCCCCCGCGTCTGACTTTTAAATATAAATTATAATTTGGTTACGGTTTTAATAACGGGTTTTAGCACGGGTGAATTAATTTAATATATTTTTAATTGATGTATATTGTATTTATGGTTTTATATAATGCCTGTGCGCCGCCCTGGGTCCTAACAAGGAGAAGGGCGGGGTATAAATTTAATAAAATAAATAAAATAAAATTAATATAGTAAAATTACTGTATATTAGCAATAATTAATGAGAACATCAATGTTACATTAGAAAAGTAAGAAGCAGCGGTTTTAATAGTGTATCAGCAAAGGCTATTAAATGCACAATAAAATGAAACATTTGAAACAAAATTATGAATTTTAAAGCTAGCATTCATTTTCTGTAATGAGATTTTCTTTTAAATATAATACATGGCATATTCCAAATAAAAATATGAGAATCCATTTAGTAATTTCATATGAACAATGGCTGGAATGTAATACAGTTGCAAGAAAAAGTATGTGAACCCCTTGGGATTACGTGGAGTTTTGCATGAATTGGTCATAAAATGTGCTCTGAACTTCATCTAAGTCACAACAATAACAAAACACAGTCTGCCTAAAAGAATACTACACAAACATTAGATGTTGCCATGGTTTAATTGAACATAACATGTAAACATTCACAGTGCAGGGAGGAAAAAGTATGTGAGCCCCTAGCCTAATGACTTCTCCACGAGCTAATTGGAACCAGGAGTGAGCCAACCTTGACTCCAATCAGTGTATTGGATATTGGATATGTTGCTGACAGCTGTCCTGCCCTTTAAAAACACATACCTGGTTTGGGTTTACTGGTTTCAAGAAGCACTGTCTGATGTGAACCATGCCTCGCAGAAAAGAGCTCTCAGAAGACCTATGATCAAGAATTGTTGACTTGCATGAAGCTGGAAAGGGTTACAAAAGTATCTCCAAAAGCCTTGATGTTCATATATCCACGGTAAGACAGACTGTCTACAAATGGAGAAAGTTTAGCACTGTTGCTACTCTCCCTAGGCGTGGTCGTCCTGTAAAAATGACTGCAAGAGCACAGCACAGAATGCTTCATGAGGTAAAGAAGAATCCTAGAGTGTCAGCTAAAGACCTACAGAAGTCCCTGGCACATGCTAACATATTTGTTGATACATCTACAATAAGGAAAACATTAAACAAGAATGGAGTATGTGGGAGAACACCACGGAGGAAGCCATTGCTGTCCAAAAGAAATATTGTAGCACGTTTGAAGTTTACAAAAGAGCACCTGGATGTTCTACAGCACTACTGGCAAAATATACTGTGGACAGATGAAACCAAAATTGAGTTGTTTGGGAAGAACACACAACACTATATGTGGAGAAAAAAAGGCACAGCACACCAACAGCAAAACCTCATCCCCACTGTAAAACATGGCAGAGGGAGCATCATGGTTTGGGGCTGCTTTGCTGCCTCAGGGCCTGGACGGATTGTTGTCATTGATGGGAACATGAATTCCAGAGTTTATCAAGACTTTTTGCAGGAAAACGTACGACCATCTGTCCACCAACTGAAGTTCCGCAGAGGATGGGTGATGCAACAGGACAATGACCCAAAGCATACAAGTAATTCAACAAAAAAAACGGCTTCAACAGCACAGAATACGCCTTCTGGAGTGGCCCAGTCAGAGTCCTGACCTCAACCCGATTGAAATGCTGTGGCATGACCTTAAGAGAGCGATTCACACCAGACATCCCAAGAATATTGCTACACTGAAACAGTTGTGTGAAAAGGAGTGGTCCAAAATTACTCCAGATTGTTGCGCAGGTCTTATCTGTAACTACAGGAACTGTTTGGTTGAGGTTATTGCTGCCAAAGGAGGGTCTACCAGGTATTAAGTCCACAGGTTCACATACTTTTTCCTCCCTCCTCCAACTTCTCAAATGTAAGAAGAGAAAGGAACTGAAGAAAATTGCTCTCCAGCCTAAATCCAATCTAACCCAACAGCTTTTGTTCTTTTCTACAGCATATTGATTGTCATTGCAGAAAGCTTGATTAGAAAATGTGAATTATAATTTTGATCAGGAAACTCCATAAATTCTACCAAAAATACCAAACACATAGGGCCTTCTGAACTTAAGAACAGAACCACACATACTATTTTAGTTTATAGTGGAAAAAGATGGTCTTTCATTCAAGCTTTAACAGATCCACACTTCCTTAGCTTCAGCATTGCATTTCTAATGGGACAGAAAAGCTGATGGCCTCTATATCTTTTTTATTTCACTTTCCATTCTTCCTGTTCTTTGCCACATTGAATGAAGAATTAGGCCAAAACATCTGGAAGGGCTCAGACTGCCCACTCCACCACCTGGGAAAGACACTCTTGTTGGGAAGCTACTGAGTGCAGCTGCCCTCTGTCAATCTGCTCTTGAAGGGTTATTATTCTACTTGAATTCAATAGATCGAGATTCGTGACTCAGCTAAACTAGGTCTATACTGCATTGGGGGGGGGGAGCTTCAATCGTAGAATTAAAGTACATCTGACATTTAAAGCAATTTATTTGCAAGCTATGAGGACAGAGATGTCAAATATGCCTTGCTTTTCTCCTTGCATTAATTACTATTTGCCACCGCCAACTATGGTTTTCAGTACAAATTTCTTCCAACTCAATTCACAATTTAAAGGGAATTGCATAAGCAGTGCTCTAAAAATATCTACTTCCTCTCTGATACACCCTCAAAATCATAGTGGATAAAATTTAGCTCTGGGATAGCTTTCTTTAGCAAGGCTAAATAAAAATAAGAATTACAAGTTACCATTTTGCAAAGTCTGTGCCCGCGACTCCTTTCCCAAGTTGACATGAAATCCTCCAACAGTTTGAGTTTTTCCGGCTGCTACAAGAGAAAGAAAAGGAAAAGCTGTCAAATATAAGATATTAATGGCAACATTTCAATGCATCTTGCCCAGACTCTCTTTTGCTAAGTATTTCAACCTAACAGACATCAATAGTCCTAGACTCTGAGGCTCCTCTTATGTGATTATGAACCTCAAGCTGCTGCTTCTGCTGCTTTTTTCCTTCTTTCTTTGGCATCTTTCTCAGCCTCCAAAGTTCAAGTTTTCAACGTATTTTTTGTAAATAAGCAGCATATATTATTCATATACAACGTCTACATGGGCTGCTCTAAAACAATTCCAAAGATTCATATTGTAGTTCTCAGAGACATAAAAGCAAAGGTTCCCCCGTACATGCATGCTAGTCGCTCCTGCTCTAGGGGGCAGTGCTCATCTCTGTTTCTAAGCTGAAGAGCCAGCGTTGTCCAAAGACGTCTCCATGGTCATGTGGCCAGCATAAATGCTGAAGGTGAAGGAGCACTGTTACCTTCCCACCAAAGTGGTCCCTATTTTTCTACTTTCATTTTTTACATGCTTTCGAACTGCTAAATTGGCAGAAGCTGGGACAAGTAATGGGAGCTCACATCATCACGTGGCACTAGGGATTCGAACCACTGAACTGCTGACTTTCTGATCGATAAGTTCAGTGTCTTAGCCACTGAGCCACCACGCCCTGGTTACTATAATGTTTAAGGGTTTAACGCCCTTCCAAAATGTAACCAGCCTTGTTCTGCACTTGACCTTAATCTTTCTTTTCTCCCAATATCTCATCTCTACCATTTCTGATTTTGCTTTTATCAATTCTATTATCAGATCAGATTTATCAAGTCCAGCATTCCTATTTCTTGCGCTTACCAATCAGGAAATTCTGGAAATCCAATAAGTGGTATATGGAAGCTATATATACTTCCAAACTACTGGCATCCGTAGTGTACTACCTTTCAAGCAAGGAAAGTTCCAACACACCGTATTTTAAGGAGTATAAGACACTCCTGAGTATAAGACACACCTAGCTTTTGGGGAGGAAAACAAGTGGAGGCGGAGTCCAATGGGCAGCGGAGCTGACCCTTCCATGGACACTCTGAGCAGTGCACCTGAGAACAAGTGGAGGCGGGGGGATCTGCCTCTGCTCTCCCAGCAATTTGACTCCTTGCAGCAAACAGTACAGATGATATACACTGTTTATGGTGTTACATTTCAGACTATACTTGTACAGATGCTGTGGCTTTCTGGAAGTATACATTATTCTCTGCTATTTAAAAGAAGATACAATATCACTGGGCCTCTTCAGATCAAGCATTTATTTTAAAAAGCTTCATTTTGTTAAGTCTTTAAAAAATAAGTCTAATAATTTGAACATTCTATAGCAGTGATAGCTAACCTTTTTGTAAAGACATACCAAAATGTGCCCCACCCATCTGTGCAGGAAGCCTGGGGAGGGCAAAAATGGCCCCACAGGCCCTCTGGAAGGCAGAAATGGATCATTTCCCAACTTTCAGTTGGCCCGTTGGACCCATTTTTCACCTTCCCCAGGTTTCAAGAAACCCTCCGGAGCCTGGGGAGGGCAACAAATGGGCCCACCAGGCCAACAGGAAGTTCAGAAACGATCCATTTCCACCTTCTGGAGGGCCAGGGGAGGCCATTTTCAACCTCCCCAGGCTTCAGGAAAGCCTCTGGAGCCTGAAGAGGGCGAAAAACAGGCCCAATGACCCAACCAGAAGACCAAAAATTAGCTGGCCGGCGCACACATGCGTGCTGGAGCTGAGGGCTGGTGTGCCAGCAAATATGCCTCCACGTGCCAACTGTGGCACGTGTGCCATAGGTTCGCCATCATGGTTCCATAGGCATTTATAGTTATTGACTTACCTCCTTGCAGCAAACAGCCTGTTTCAGCCTGATTAGCATAAGAAAAAAAGGCCCCCACCCTTTGGCTTTTACATCCCAGCAATTTGCCTCCATTGCAGCAAACAGCAAACAACCCATTTCAATTTCAGTTACAGTTTCAGTGCAGGCCTCCCAATGATCAGCTGTTTCAGGTTCCAGGGATTGCCGCCTCCGCAAGCCCCATTTTCCCCATTTGCTGCCAGGAGTTAAATTGCTGGGAGTTAGAGGCCAAAGGGTGGGGGCTGGCGGGTGGGCGGGGCTAAATTCAGTATATAAGATGTACCCAAATTTTCACCCTCTTTTAGGGGAAGAAAAGTGCATCTTATACTCTGAAAAATACGGTAATTAGACACTGATGGGCTTATCCTTTGATTTTAGATGGAAGATGTCTAAGAAATTCTTTGAAGCATTATCAAAGCACTGTGAATGGTCTACAACAGGGGTGGCAAACTCGCAGCCCGCAGGCCAGATGCATCAGGCTCTGGCCACCCCCACACTCAGTTTAGTGAAGGAGGGGGGAGTCACCCTATGTCACATGACAATGCGAGTTTGACAACCCTGATCTACAATGTAATGTTTGGCCATTAATACATCCTTTTCTAATCTTATACTAATGCCAATCTTATTTTCATCACCATGAAAAGCATCAACTCTTTTCAGATAATAGTCATGAGCAACCTTAGCTGGCAGTCTTTTCTTCTATCAGTAACAACAAACGGAATAGTTTTTGCAAGGGTTTGCCTTAAAGATTTGTTATTTCTGTGATCAGATCTATAGCCTTCTGTTGAGCTGAAATAATTAAGTCATCTTAATTTGTTGACAAATCTAGATAAGAATGCAAGTCCTCCCATCTAAGGAGAACATTATAATAACTACACTACTGTCTACCTTACATTAAGAATCGGAAGTAATGTGAAGTACTTTATAGTGTTTGGACATTAGGTTTGTTCATAAATACTAAACATTACATATGTGAGCTACATGCCTGATGAGAGAAAAAGGCAGGGCAGTTTATACGGCTCAACCATCTTGTCGGTATGATACCATTAGAAAACCAGCACTGTTAATGGAGGAGCAATTATGACAGAAATAAGAAAATAACCAATTAGCTGTGGGTAACCAATTCTTATCTATCAAAAACTGGGTCCAACAACTACAATACTGCATTTAACCTACTGACATTCTCAAGCACATATATCAGTGATGGCGAACCTTTTATGGTCGCATGCCATAAGCAGGGCAGGGGGGTTGTGTGCAGGCGTGCCATACCCATAATGCAATGCACGACACCCGCACAGCACACATGCGCACATAACAGGCATTCCCTTCATTTTTTGCATGCTTTTTTCGCTCTCCCCAGGCTCCAGAGGTTTTATAGGAACCTGGGGAGGGCGAAAACAGCCTTTAAAAATGGCTGAATCAGCTGGCTAGGGTGCACATGCGTGCTGGCCAGCTGGGCAACACCTTGCGTGCCCTGCCAAATGGCTCCATGTGCCACCTGTGGCACGTGTGCCATAGGTTCGCCATCACTGACATATATTCATAGATGAACAAGTGTAAAGTATTTCTTTATTGCTTTTGGTAAAAAAATATGTCAGGGCTGTTTCCCTCACTGTTATTCCAGATAATTTTATAATCTTCTATAGAACCTATAAGAGTATCCACAGGATTAAAAAATGCATTTTGCAGAGGAAGCAAAGTACCCCTTCTTGAAGTATCAAGAAGCAGCCACATTCTTTCAATGCTAGTGTGGTTGCTTTGAAGGGTTATTCCAGGTCATCTATATGTATGTGAATATGCAAATATATTTTACTAATTTCTATGCTATTTGCAATTACTCATGCAAGCTGTCAATCCAGACTTTCATCAGCATGAAAAACAATCCTCGTGAAACTGTCAGGCAACTCAGAAGGTTGTTTTCATTTTATAATATTACAAGTTTCTCTTTCTCTTGTCTTCTAAAGCAGTATTTTCCAACCTTGGCAAGTTTAAGAAATGTGGACTTCAACTTTCCATGGTGGCTGGGAATTCTGGGAGTTGGAATCCACACGTCTTAAAGTTGTCATGATAGGAAAACACTGTCTAAAGGAAATGCAAAGTAGAAGTGTTACAAATCTTATTTCTTTTATCAGTTTTCCATTGAAAAGATAAAATATGTTCCAGTGCTATGAACATCTGGCCTCAGCTGACATCCAGCTCATTGGGGCTCAAATCTATAACATTCAATAGACTGAAAATTGTTCTGTTTTTGACTGCTTTTAATGACCAAAGATAAGTTTATTCATTTTTGAACAAACTCCAATGCTAAGCAACATTTTATTTTGTTTTGTTTTATGATAATATTAATAAGACTTTCATTTGATTTGTTTCATTTATTATGGTTTTGTATAGCTCATTTATATTTGTTTATCACACTAAATGGACACTGACAGCAATAGAAACTGTACATAAAGTTTCATATTGTCATTTTACAAATAAATTTCCTTTGAGAATAAGCCGAGGAAAATGAGTATGTCAAAGTAACTATGGTAAACATTTAAAGGGAAAAAAGCAAGACAGTACATAGGTACATAAAACACTACAATATCTAATGTTTTTCATATTCTTTGTGTCGTCTGATAAGATTGCAGAGAAATAGCATTATTGCAACAAAAGCAACACTTTTCTGACATTTTAAAGATTAATATATTCATCTATTAATGTTTACAAAATAAAATAATCAGTCTTTAGTTCATATGACTATCAGTATGCATATTTAACCAATTGTAAAATAACCATAGATTTCAGTAGCTACCTGGGAAGCGATTAAAAAAGAATCAAAATATGGCACAATGCAATAGTCTTGGCAATTTATATAAACTATAAATATACTTTTTTTTCAGTCTCGAACAATTAGCCTACTGTTATAAAACTGTAATAGTCTGAAATTCTAGCTACTGACCAGTAAAATGCACTACATGACCAATTCCATCCTTATTGAGGACTCTTCAGGCATACAATCCATACTAGTTGTTCCATGTTCAATCCTTCAGTGGGATTTGAATCCATAGGCTTTGCACTTGTTGACTCAACAATTCATTTAGTATGTCTTGCCCTGTCAGTAGCTTGCAAGAAGGTTGATCTTACAGATGTTAGCGTGAGAGTTTATTTAAAACGTTGTATCGTTCTTGCATATCTTCTATTCAACACACTTTCAATTCATGTCACATAATTTCTCAGGGACCTGACAGACAGACACAGCACATACATAACACCCTTCTTCCGGTCTCAAGAAGCCCCATTATATGGCAGGTGCTCAAATTATTGATTTAATAAAATCAACTTTACAGTATAAAAGGGGATCAATGAAGGCTTAATTCAGAAGTCAGCATTTTCACAATCACCAAAGTATCTTCTGCAGGATTTTAAGTAAGCCTTTAGTTTTGTCATGCAGGTTATTAGGAGATTACTCCTGAGGCATGATACAAGACTGACACCTGGAGGAGACCATAAGAGGTGCAGTAAGAGCTCTAAGTATTTGTTATGGATTTTCACTAGCAATATGCTTACATACATGCGCCACCATTTCAAGGCAAGCAACGTTAATGCAGACCTTGGAAAAGAGTTTGAAGTGATATAAATAATAAAAACAGGTACACAAAATACACTAAAGCTCAATAAGAAAAAAAGAAATGTAACTAAATCTAGTTTACATAATACCTTTCTTTCCATATTTTTCCACCCTTTCAAATCTTCCTTGCTTCTATCAAATCCATACACATTTCACATTTTATTTTTTGTCCATTAGACCTCACTTCTATCCTTTTTAGAATTTAATCAGTTACGCAGCCACAATTTTCTCCGTCTTCCCCATTTGCTCTACTTTATGTATTTTAAAGTTAAATTCATACTTATTCTCTCCATAGACCCATGGTGGCGAACATATGGCACACATGCACGCAAAGTCATTTGTCAGTGCACTGGCCAGCTGACTTCGGCCTTCTTTTGAGGCCATTTTTTCGCCCTTTGGAGGCTTCCCTGAAGCCTCCAATGTGCGAAAAACCAGCCCTACACGGCAAACTGGAAGTTCACAAATGGTGACTTTCGGTTTGACCGTAGGTCTGTTTTTTGCCCTGGGACCTTCAGAGAAGCCTCCTGAAGGCTCCGGAGGTCAAAAATCGGCCCTACGGACAAACTGGAAGTCACCATTCCTGAACTTCCGAGTACCCCGTAGGTCCATTTTTTGCCCTCCGGAAGCTTCAGGAAAGTTCCTGAGGCCTCCGGAGGGTGTCCGGAGAGGCGGGTGTGCTGTTTTTGCCCTCCCCAGGCTCCTAGAAAGCCTCAGGAGCCTGGGGAAGGTGAAAAAAATGTGGCAAAAGCAGGGGGGCGCTGATTGCGTGCATGCTGGGGGGGTGCATAGCATTATGGGTGTGGAACACCGGTGCATGACCCCCCTGTGCTCCCCCTGCTTTTGGCATGGCAGCCAAAAAAGGTTTACCATCACTGCCATAGACCAACAGACTTGTTTTGTAGTGAATTAACATTTGTATCCATTTGTCACTTAATCATGTCTAATCTGACTTTGTTTTAACCGCATTTTAAGTATTCCATTCCTAGTTCATTCATTTTTCTCCTGAAACACTCAATTCTTACTTCCATATAACTTATTTATTTATTGAATGTACATGGTTACTCGTTCTAATAAGAACTTCCACATAACAAGGTAAGTAGAAACAAACTGTACAAAAAACCATTTTACTTCCTTTGACAAATACTCATCCCTTGCACTTGTCACATTTTATCTCTATATTTCTATCAAAGTATTTTCATGCATTTTGCTATCTTTAGTAAAATTTTGTCTACATATTCCAAGTTTTTACCATTAAAATATCACTTGCAATTATTCAGTCTATTTTCCCAATCAAGCACAACTATTTTTGTCATTATTATGCCCAGGGGAAGGGCCTTCTCTGTGGTGGGCCCAACCCTCTGGAACGACCTACCCCCCGACCTCAGAACAACCACAGACCCCTGCACCTTCCGCCAGAAATTAAAGACACTCCTGTTCCATCAGGCCGGTTTGGCCTAAGTTATTTACCTAGCCTTCAGTCTGTATTATAAATTGTTTTAATTGGGTTTTTAATGGATTATGTTTTAACTTTTTAAATTTTAGCACAGGGATAACCTATTTAATTCGATATTAATTATTTATATTTTACATTGTTTGTTTTAACTTCCCCGCCCCGGGTCCCTTCGGGGAGAAAGTGCGGTTATATAAAAAAATTTTTTTAAATTTATTAAATTAATTTTCAGATCCTGACTCATCCTTTTTGCATTATATAATATGTTTAATATTGGCTACAAATCATTTGAGTTCTTAGCTAATAACAGGGCATGCTCTGATACAACAGCACATGCACATTCATGCTCCCAATCAACACACATCTAATATTATTACATGGTTTCCTTATACATTTGTCCACCAACACAGTAAATAGGCAAGGAAAAATCACACTTATTTATCTTGCTGAATGTTGAAAAATTCTGTGAGCTCTCCACTTATTCTCTCACCTGCTTTATTTTCATCGTATGCCATTCATGCATTCAATAACCAAACTCTATTTCCATGTTTGTGCAAAACTCCATTATTCAAACTTATTCACTTCATCATTCATTTTCTCTAAATCAACAAACATACGAATAATTTTCTGCTTCACCTCCATTTATTTCTCAATTACCTATTGACGTGCAAATAAAAAAGCTATCCAGCAATCTGCTCAATGTTTTTTCTAACATATACCTAGCCATACTGTTTTTTAACAAGTACTATAAAACTATACTATTATATTTTTCAGAGTATAACATGCAACTTTCCCTCCCCCCCCCCAAAAAGGGTGAAAATCTGGGTGTCTCTTATACACTGAATACAACAGCCCCCAAACCCTTCTCCCTTCACAAATATTGATGTGCAGACAGTTTGAGAGGCCTGCAAAGTGCTCATGGGGGCTGTGGAGGACAAAAATGAGCAAAAAACAGCACTCTACAAGTCTCCCAAAATCTATACATGCCCTAGATTTTTTTTACAAAAAATGGGCCAGCTTTTGTGAAAAATGTACCATTCTTTGTTCGTTTTTGCCCCCACCCCCACCCCGCCCCCCCAGGAGCACTCTATGAGCCTCCCACAGCCTGTGCATGCCCTGGTTTTTACAAAAAAGGGATGGTTTTTGAGGAAAACGGCCATTTCTTGCTCATTTTTGCTTCCCCCCAACCTCTAGGAGCACTCTATGAGCCTCCCAAAGCCTATGCATGCCCTGTCTTTTGCAAAAAAAGGGACCCATTTTTACGAAAAAGGGCCATTTTTTGCTCATGATGGGGGGGGGGGCAGCTCCCAGGAGCATTTTGCAGGCCTCTCAAACACTCTGCGTGCTCCATTTTTTTTACAAAAAATGAGGTGTGCAGAGAGTTTGGGAGGCCTGCAGAGTGCAAAAACTACCAAAGTGCAAAAGGCCTGCAGAGTGCAAAAACTACCAGCGTGCAAAAGCTACCTGCGGGATCGGATCCTGCCTCATACATCCTCACGGCCGATTCGCTCCCACAGAGAGGGACTGCTCCGGGTGCCGTCCACTAGACTCTGTCAGCGGGCGACGCCCAGGGGAAGGGCTCTCTCTGTGGCGGGCCCGGCCCTCTGGAACGACCTTCCCCCCGATATTAGAACAACCACGGACCTCCGCTCCTTCCGCCTGAAATTGAAGACTCATCTTTTCCGCCTGGCCGGCCTAGGGTAGTCTCTCTGTCTATGGGTTTTTAAATGTATACTATATTTATTGGATGTTTTTAGTTAAGGGGATTTTAGCACAGGATTGATTGAGTTTAATTCGTTTTAATTTGTATGTATTTTGTATATTTTTCGTTTTTAATTTCCCTGTGCACCGCCACGAGTCCCTGTGGGGAGAGGGTGCGGTCAATAAATGCAACTTTATTATTATTATATTATTATAAAAACACTTTTTTTAGTTTACCTCTTCAAAATCTTGGTGCATCTTATACTCCAATACATCTTATACACAGAAAAATACAATACTTTTATAAACAATTAAAACATTAAATAATATAATAACTGAATTAAAAAGGGGTTTCATAATCTTAAAGCCAATGTAACTGATTTAACATTTTTGTGACCTGCGTCTTGGTTGTCTCCAGGCACAGTTAGCAAATCACTTCACCTGGAGATGATTTATCAGCTCAGCTACTACCACCACTATCACCATTTCTTTACATTACAATATATTACAAGCAATCACTTCTATATTAAACTAGCCCATAAATAGGTCAATTCACTCTAATGAATATGCATTCGAGCCATAGTGGTGCAGTGGTTGGAATGCAGTATTGCAGTCTAATTCTGCTGACTGCCAGGAATTCAATCCTGACCAGCTCAAGGTTGACTCAGCCTTCCATCCTTCCAAAGTTGATAAAATGAGGACCCAAATTGTTGGTGGCAACATGCTGACTCTGTCAACTGCTTAGAAAGTTCTTTAAAGCACTATGAAGCGGTATATAAGTCTAAGGGCTATTGCTATTATTACTTTGTCATTTATAAAACATGAAATCTTGCCATCTGGTTAAATGATTTCTCATTTTTGTCAGAAACCTTTTCGCACAAGACCTTACTAAGACCAATCTTACTAATTTTTCAAGTGAAAGTTGAAAATTTTTCATTAATGAAAAATAATCAATCTTACTGCCAAAATAGGTAAATAGTTTGTTACTTCATCACTTTTTATTCCTTCATACGTGTAACAAGCCTACAGGTGGAGTGAATTCAATTCTTGCTATCTTTTCATTAATCTGTATCATATGAATATAAAGGAAAATCCCTTTTTGATTACAATATCTCCAGCACCTCCTGGTTAAATATTGTATGTGAAATTCTTATAGGAATTACATCACTGGAATTCCTGCACTGAAGCAAGTAAAAATTTTTCCAGACCTCCATACATTTGTTGTATTGATCTATCAAACTCCTTCTAAATCTAAAGTCTAAATCTGACTCCCAAACATATTTTAAGTGTAGTATTCTATGTCTACCTGTTTACTTCCAATGCATGAGTAAATTTTCATGCTATATTTTTGGATTAAACAAAACAGTCATTCATTCTCAAAATTAGGCAATGACCATCATTCTTCCAATTATCAAGGAATGATGCTTTTTTTGCATAATTTATTCAATGTTGATGCCTCCCAACTCCAACCATCTCTGGGCAACTCACAATAATAAAAAGCAACATAAAATCAAAAAATTACAATATAGTGCACAGGAGCAAATTACAAAAAGATAATTAAAGAATTCACACAATCACAACAAAAACAAACTGGAAGCATACTTGAATATTTCTCCAGATATGCCATCAACACATACAGTTGCTCTTTTCAACATTCTCACAGCATTTATTACTTCATCAGTCTTTTCTTGGGCCCGTCCATTTATAGCATTGATTTCAATTTTACTCTTCAACATATCACTATTATTCCCATACAAACCTTTAAAATATCCCTTCTAGCATTCCCAGGCATTATTTTTAATTGCATTTATTCTGCCCTAATTCAGAACAAATTTTATCTCCATCACAATCTCTGCATTTTCTGTCACTTTTAAACATATCCCTCATTCTTTAGCTACATTTTTTGCCATTTTTCTCTATATGCACATATTTTTCTACCAATCGTTCTCTTATACCCATTTTCCCAATCTACCTCTTTTACTTTAACCTCTTAAACAATGTACAAGAATATTGCTATTAATATATAATACAAGCAATTTACGTTGCTTTTAAAGCTAATTTTCTAAAACTGCAAGGAAGTAATTTAAATTCTAAAAAGTGCATAATCAAAACAGTAATCAGTGTTATTTTTCTGTTTCATCAGAAATATCAATTTACTGGATTAAGCCATTGTAGTGCGTCAGATGTGGTTTGTCAAGTTTTCTTAGAACAAATATTTAGAGCAGAGATGCTATGAAGACAAATGTTTAAAACCTGGTCCTAAATTAGGAGTGGCCAATGTGATACTCTTATGCAGGCCTTCCCCCAAACCCGAGAAATGGCACTTTTTTTCTTATGCAAAATTAAAGAAAGCAATTTACCTCCTTGCAGAAAAAGAGTAAAATGGGGCTTGTAGAGGCCACAATAGGCTATGGCAATCCCTGCAGCCTGAAGCAGCTGATCATCAGGAGACCCAGGTAAAATGAAATTGAAAGTGAAACTTGCTGTTTGGACTTGCAAGGAAGGCAATTGCTGCAAGGATGCAGAGGCAAAAAAAAATTCTTCTAATCAGGCTAAACTGAAACAGACTGTTTGCTCTTTGCTGCAAGGAGGTAAGTCAATAACTATAAATGCCTAGAGCAGTGGTCGGCAAACCGCAGCTCGCGAGCTGCATGCGGCTCTTTGGCCCCTCGAGTGTGGCTCTTCCTCCACCCTCGCCGACGGTGGGACTCCTCGGACCCACCGGAGAAACCCTCCCTACCGGCCGCCGATTCCCTCCCTCCCCCCGTGGAACCTCCCCAGCCGGCATGCTGGCCACTCGTCTACTTCCAGGGGGTGCGGAGGCTCCGCGGGCGGGGGGGAGGGAATTTCCTCCAATCGCCCTGGAAGTGGATGAATGGGCAGCGGGCAGGAGAATATGAGTGGCTTTCCTCGACAAGGAGGACTTCCGGGGTTAAATCATCCAGAAGCGGAAGAGAAGGACTGTCTACTGTCCACCTGGCTCTCCGCGGGAATGGCGGCGGCTGCGGCGGGTGGAGGTTCCGGGGCTGCCCTGTCTCAACTGGTGGCCCGAGCGCCGCTGGACTCCGCATCATCTCGACCACTGTTCCCTGCTTCAGCCCGGACGGGTCAGAGAGCGAGGGACCGCGGGCGAGGTCAGTGCCAGTGAAAGGGCGCGAAGGGAGCCGGGGGTGCGAATGGAAGTTCGCTCAGGCTACTTCCAGGGGTGAGGCTCGCTCGCCCGCCCGCCCGTTCGCTCAGGCTACTTCCAGGAGTGAGAAGGCCTTTCCCACCCCACACGGAGCGGGCGGGCGAGCCGGGCTACTTCTGGCTCCCCGCCCGCGGAGCCTCTGCAGCGAACGAGTGTGGCGGGCATGCCAGGCTAAGGCGAGCAAGTGAGTAAGTGCGGCGGGCTTGGTTGAGGAGGTTCCGCGGGGGGTGGGGGGCAGACAGACAGACAGACAGACAGAGAGAGGCACAGACACAGAGAGAGACAGGGAGGGAGGGGGGAATCAGAGAGTGACAGACACACAGAGAGACAGAGGGAGGGAGGGAGAGAAAGATAGACAGAGACA